>JAOPSE010000011.1:47940999-57940999 GCA_029449295.1 Zea luxurians
ACAGTATGATGCTACTGTTCATCTATTTATAGGCACACGACGTAGCCTGGGTAAAAGTACATTTGTGTCCTTGACATTTACTTATGACCATAACATAAATTATTAAGGACTAGCTAGTCTTTTTCCCTTCCGGTCAGCATCATGTTTGGTCTTCATCGCCATTTTAAGCCGAAGCTATTACTCTTCAGCTATAGCTTTGGCATTCATTCTTATCATCTTTGGATTGTATCTTCACCTCGTATGGCTTTGCCATGGGAGAAAACTTCTATCCTGAAACCAAAGCTCCATGTAATAATCCATATCATGTTGAAAACATATGGTTAGTCATGTTTTGAGGACCTTCGAAAGAGGAAGGCCCCCAACATGTGGGATAAACAAATCTAGGGAAACCTATTAGGTCCCATCAAATTAACCTGGGCATGTCACAGTGATTAACCAGAACATTATTACGTAAAGAAGAGTGATCAAAGGCACAAATTGCCTTAAACTTGAGGTCCCAGGTACATCACCAAATTGGTCTTCGAGTTTCTCGTGACCTCACTTCTATTCGTAGCAATACATACAAATAGACAAGGAGTACTGTTGGGGGTATGCTTTGTCGCCGAAGATTCTGTAGGAAGAAACACCTTCGGCAGATCCTTTCAAAAGCAGCGCCGAAGCTATCATCCATGAAGCTTCGGCATAGTGGCATGTCTCAAGACGAAGGATTGCACCGACTTAAAGATGAAATGACCGATTAGTCCATGAGAGTCTGTGTCACAGTTGTAATCTTTTGTAAAGGGCATGAATGTAACATTTCACAGGTTGCGCCCTATGCCTATAAATAGATGAACAGTACCCTGTATTGTTCACGCTGACTTGTACCTCCTTGTGCATCACGCTTGTACTCTTATCTTCTGTCAAGACGAAGGTACAAATGTAATTCGATATAATTCTTATCCATTCATGATTATATAATAAGAAGTATATATTATAATGTCATATAATTATCCATGTTATTTTTCATGTTTCATATGCTTCGCATATCTATATCCTTTATAACCTTCGTCCGAAGATCATTATATCCTTGGGGAAATAATGCTTCAAAGGACGAAGGGCATTAACCATTAACCTTTTTTTGTGTTGCCTTGTTCTTAATTCGAAGCATTTGAGAACAAGTCTCCAACATTGGCGCCCACCTCCAGTGAACTCACTTCCACTGATTGAGCTGATGGCTTCGTCCAACAAGCAACCTAAAGCTGCTTCGGCTATGAAGCTGGTGCTCCCGATAACAGGCGGTTCATGCTCAGAGCCGGCCAACAAGAAGCAAAAAAAGGAAGCTCAGAGAAGGGTGCAGCATGTTGGGGTGCAGGGACCCTTCATCAAGACAAAATGGTCCCACATCCCAATCACCTTCTCCCAGGAGGACATTCAGCTCAAGGATTATCCTCATAATGATGTTATGGTCATATCTTGTGTTATCAAGGGATTTCTGGTCCATAATGTTTTGGTTGATACAGGCAGTGCAGCTGACATCATATTTGCTAAGGCCTTCAGACAGATGCAAGAGCTAGAGGACAAGATCCATGATGCTACACACCCTCTTTGTGGCTTCAGAGCAAGGCAGATTGTAGCACTCGGCAAGATCACAATGCCAATAACCTTCAGATTTGTCCCAACACAAGGACTGAACAGGTTGTGTTTGATATTGTTGACATGGAATATCCTTACAATGCAATCATTGGTCGTGGGACACTTAATGCTTTCGAAGCAATTCTTCATCCAGCATATCTATGCATGAAGATACCTTTGGAACAAGGGCCTATTGCAATTCATGGAAGTCAGGAAGCTGCCAGAAAGGCTGAGGGAAATTGGACAGTCTCGAAAGCCATCCACAATATAGATGGAGCTGAAGCTTGTGAGCAGTACAAGTACAGAAGAGAGAAGGCCACTTTGGCTGATTAGCCGAAGCCCATGCTTCTATGTGAAGACATAGCAGAGCAGAAGGTACTATTGGGGTCTCAATTATCTAAAGAGCAAGAAAAAACTTTGATAAGGTTTTTATTCAACAACAAGGATGTTTTTGCATGGTCAGCCAACGATCTCTGTGGTGTCAACAGGGATGTCATTGAACATTCACTCAATGTTGATCCATCCTTCAGGCCCAGAAAGCAAAAGCTTCGGAAAATGTCTGATGATAAAGCCGAAGGTGCTCAGAATGAAGTAAAAAGATTTCTCAGTGCTGGTGTCATCAGAGAAGTAAAATACCCAGAATGGTTAGCCAACACTGTCATGGTGAAGAAGGCCAGTGGTAAATGGAGAATGTGCATTGATTTTACTGATCTAAACAAGGCTTGTCCAAAGGATGAGTTCCCATTACCGAGAATAGATTCTCTAGTAGATGCAGCAGCTTCGTCAGAGCTCATGAGTCTACTAGATTGTTATTCAGGCTATCATCAAATTTGGATGAAAAAGGAAGATGAGCCAAAGACCAGCTTCATAACCCCCAGTGGTACATATTGTTATCTTCGGATGCGTGAGGGGCTCAAGAATGCTAGAGGAAGCTTCAGCAGGATGACGGCCAAGGTCCTTCATTCTCAGATAGGCAGAAATGTGCTAACATATGTTGATGATATCATAGTGAAGAGCACAAAGCAAGAAAACCATATTACTGATTTGCAGGAAACATTTGCTAATTTTAGGCAAGCTGGCCTAAAATTAAATCCAGAAAAATGTGTCTTCAGAGTGAAGAAGGGTAAGTTCCTTGGCTGTCTAGTTTCAACGAAGGGGATCGAAGCTAATCCAAGCAAAATCGAAGCTATCCTTCGGATGGAGCCACCAAGCACAAAGAAGGGGGCCCAACGGCTGACAGGAAGACTCGCATCTTTGAATCGATTCATATCTAGATCAGCAGAAAGAAATTTACCATTCTTTGAAGTACTAAAGTCAGCCAAAGTCTTTAAATGGGGTTCAACTCAACAGAAAGCCTTTGAAGAGCTGAAGCAATACCTAATTGATCTAACAACATTAACTCCACCGGTGCTAGGGGCTCCTTTGCTGTTGTATGTAGCAGCTTCGCATTCTGCAGTAAGTGCGGCGCTTGTGCAGGAGAAGCTTGAAGGACAAACTAAGAAGCAAGTCCTAGTATACTTTGTCTCTGAAGTATTAAGTTTATCAAAGAAAAATTACACAGAATTGGAGAAAGTGTTGTATGCTGTATTAATGGCCTCCAGAAAGCTTCGGCATTATTTCCAAGCTTACCGGTCCCTCATCACAGCCTCTAAAGGATATTATGAGGAATAGAGAAGCTACTGGAAGGGTTGGAAAATGGGCCGCGGAGCTCAATGAATTCACTATTGATTACGTGCACAGATCTTCAATCCAATCCCAAGCGCTAGCAGATTTCATCGCTAATTGGACGCCAGGGGCTCACGAAGAGGAGACAAGCAATGATGCCGAAGCTTGGACAGTGTTCTGCGATGGTTCTTGGGGAGCTTTCGGTGCAGGAGCAGCTATGGTTCTAGTGGCACCTTCAAAAGTCAAAACATGTTATGCAGTCAAGCTGGATTTCAGTTGCACAAACAATATTGCTGAATACGAAGCACTTCTATTGGGGCTTCAAAAGCTAAGGGGAATGGGAATAAGAAGGGCCATCCTAAAGACTGATTCCCAGGTTATTGCGGGCCACGTGGACAAAAGTAGCAAGGCACGGGATCCGAAGCTTGAAAGATATCTGGATACAGTTCGAAGGTTGGAGGCTTCTTTCGAAGGTTTTTCTATCAAGAATATTCCAAGAGGCGAAAACGAGCATGCAGATTTGCTAGCCAAATCAGCGGCCCAAGGGCTCCCTATACCTTCAGAAGTATTTTTCGAAACAATAAAGGCACCTTCGGTTGAACTTATGGAAAGAGCTATGCTTACCATTTCTCTAGTGCACAGTGAAGACTGGAGAACTGAAATCATATCCTTCCTCCAAGGCAACTGTCTCTCTGATGACGAAGTTTATAACAAGAGAATGGAGGCAAGGACAAAACCATATGTGATAATAGAAGTGGAATTGTATAAACATGGAGTTTGTTCCCCACTCCTTACGTGTTTATCAAGAACCGAAGGTATTGAATTAATGAAAGAGATACATGCAGGTTTGTGTGGATCTCACATTGGGTCTAGGCCCTTATTGGGAAAAGTTTTTCGACAAGGATTTTACTGGCCGAAGGCAGCTTCGGATGCAGCAGAGTTGGTCCAAAAATGTGAAGGCTGTCAAAAATGTGCAAGAGACCAGAAGCAACCATCTCTCACTCAGTTAATACAGCCCACTTGGCCGTTGCAAAGGTGGGGCCTCGATTTGTTAGGCCCGCTTCCACCAGCACAAGCAAATCTAAATATGTTGTGGTGGCGGTAGAGTATTTTTCCAAGTGGATTGAGGCAAAGCCCCTAGCCACAATAACTTTAGTCACCGTCCAGAAATTCTTCTAGCAGAACATTGTTTGTCGCTTCGGAGTGCCGAAGGCTATTACTGTAGACAACGGAACACAATTCGATGCCGAAGCTTTCAAGGAATTCTATGAACAGATTGGCACGAAGATTCATTTTGCATCGGTCAGACATCCGGAGTCAAATGGACTTGTCAAAAGAGCTAATGGCATTATAATGACGGGAATAATGAAGTTAATCTTCAATCAGCCCAGAGGAAAATGGCCAGATGAATTGATCAAAGTGGTCTGGAGCCACAACACAACAATATCAAGGTCAACAGGTTTTACACCGTTCAAATTATTGTTTGGTGATGAAACAATAACCCTAGAAGAAGCTAAGGCAGGGTCAATAAGAACAATGGCTTCGGCAGAGGATGAAGCTGATTATTCTGTGGCAAAAGATGCTATAGAAGGTATCAGGCTTCAGGTTGTGGAGAACATCAATAAATACCAAGCCGAAACAATAAAATGGTGTGACAGAAAAGTTCGGCTAAAGAACATTAAGCCAGGGCATCTGGTACTTCGGAGAGTAGCCAACCCAGATACAGTAGGCAAGCTACAGCTGAAGTGGGAAGGACCTTTTCTGGTAATATCTTCGCCAAGACCGGTTCTTACAGATTGAAGGATATGGACAGCAATGACATTCCTAGATCTTGGAATGCGGATGAGCTTCGGCGATATTATGTATAACTTGATGTAATCTTTTTATTTTCCCTATGGCACCCTTTTCCTTTCCAAAGGGGGAGAAAGGTTTTTAATGGGGCCATAGCATGTAATTTTTCTTTCTTATTCAGCTCTACGAGAGCAAAATCCCCCAAAAAATGTAAATGTAAAATCTGAGCATGCACCATCGAGTGCAGAGAAAAAGGAAAAAACAGGGAGAAGCTCAAAAGTCGTCCCTAAGGGGATGCAGAGCATGACGAAGCTACAAAAAGCCATTGCTAAGGGAGCGCAGCGTAAGTTTTCTGCTCAAAAGTCGTTCCTAAGGGAATGCAGAGCCAAATACCGCCGAAATATAAGGCGAAGCGCGAAAAGTCAACGCGAATACCGTTGAAATAGAAGGCGAAGAAGTTCAAAAGACGTTCCTAAGGGGATGCAAAACTTACAGCGAAAAGTCAGCGTTGATACACCAAAAAATAAGCGGTGAAGCCAAAAAAATAAGCGGCAAAGAGACTTCAGTCATTTCTAAGGGAATGAAGGCTATGGTTGTGGCTTCGTATGTGTGTTTGGACATTCATTTGCACGTCACATTACATCATACATTTGCATTCATAAAACATTCATTTAGATATACACAGGATCATCATCATACCATACAGACACGGGCACATGCTTCGGCTATAAGGATAAAGCTTCAGCAAAAAGAAAAAGAAGCAGTTTCATGCTTCGTTGTGTACGAAAAGAAGGGAAGGTGTTTTTCGCCTTCGGCTCAAAAAATACAAGTTTCGTCCACATCAAAGCAGTTCACACATGGACGAAAAGGTAAAAATATATCACAAGGTATGCACAAATTTACAAAGTTGGTATCTGATCCTTAAAATTACAATATTTTTACAACAATATTACAAAATTTTCTCTAGAATTTTTCGCAGCAAGGTCTTCAGCTTCGACATTATCGAGCTTCGGGTCATCTGTCAAGCTTTGGCTCATTGTTCCTCAGCTTCGTCATCCTATACATATTAAAGCGGTATGGGAGAAGTGCAAAGTTCAAGGAGAAGGTAAAGTAACAGGCACAAATTTTTTACCGGCTTAAGGTGGCTTCGAGCTTCGTCGCCAGCCATTTTTTGCCCGCCCTTTACCCAAATTTGAGTTATGAATCTATTTCCTATACTTCGAGCTAGGCTGGGGATATCAATTAGATCTGCCGATGATAAATTAAAATTTGGTATGTTAATAATTTTTCCATGCGTGCAGCCAGATTTCATGAAGGCAACAGCCATGCCCCGAGAAGCTAGCAGAGCGCAGAAATCGGCGTGTCCAGCTATAACTTTGTCAAGGGCATCAACCTCGCCTTCAATATGTTCGAAGGTTTCCGGCAGGTTCTCAACCGAAGGACTGAATTTCTCAGCATTGGCTCCAACCGAGTTGAAAACCTACTTTAGCCGCTGCAGGCATTGGGTGCTGAAGCTTAAACATTTTTCTTGAAGCTCTTTCAGTGATTTCTGCAAATTTGAGTTTTTCTCAGCTTCAGCTTCGAGTTTGGTCTCAAAATTTTTCTTTTCCATGGAAAGTTCACTATTCAATCTAGCAATTTCAGCCTGGGCCTCTCCCAGTGAACCTTCCATGGTTTGAAGTACGAAGTCCTTTTTCTCCAGGGCAGTTTCATGGTCTTTAATCTTCTTCTCCAGGCCCTTAATTATAATTTCATTCTTTTTGTCCTCGAGGTCTTGTTGCATCCTCAGGACTTTGCTCAGCAGTAAGCTCTGACAAAATAACCTTCATCAGATAACATCTTCATAACAAAACAAAAAAGGTTGAGAATTTTACCTTAAAGTTAGCATAGAATAGGCTACCGGCGATATGTTGTCACCGGTACCTGCTAAGGTCTGCTTCAACCTTCGCGAAGGCCAACACTCTTTGATAGAGGGCCAACAACTTTTGTCCCAGTGCGGTCCCGAAGGCATCCTAAGCTTTCCTCGTTAACTCCCCCGAAGAGCAGCGCCCGGGTCTGTACCCGCAAGATATGGCATATTCCTTCAACATTTCTTTTTCAGCCTTTGACAATTCTTGCCCAAGTATGTCCTGAAAATTGAAGTCTTCTTCTTCTGAGATATCTTCGGCTTTCTCTTTCCTTTCCCAGGCGCTGTGGCTAGAGCTTCTTTAGCAACTCTAGCAGCTTCTTCCGCGGGCTCATTCAGAAGCATGTTATCAATATCAGCAAGTGTGGTTTCTAGATTTGTATCTTCGACGGCCTCAACTTCGGCAGTGTCAGCTTCAGTTTTAGCTTCAATGGTTGTGGCTTCAGTAGCAGCAATGCTCTCCACGGCTGGTGTCTTTGATGCCGAGGCCATCGACGGTGTCCGCTCGATAACTTCAACTGCATGAATGATTCTTCGTTTCTTCGGGTCAGCAGGCTTTTTCGCTGCCGAAGGTTCCTTTTCCTTCTGAAAAAGCTTTGTCAGATGTGGCCCTAGTGGACTTAGCTTGATAGGCAAAGATTCAGTCATTACCTTTAAAATTTCTTCCATGTCGGCAGCAGAATGCGCTGAAGGAGCCTCTTCCTTTATATCAGTCGTTTTTGGCTTTGGAGCAGCAGCCTTTCTTTTCTTCGGAGTAGCCATCTTCGGCTCAGGGCTCAATTTTCTTTTCTTCAAAATTTCTTCATCTTTCTTCACCAATTTAGCAGCTTCTCTATTCAGAACACTAACAACTCTTTTTCTTTTTTGCCCTTCGGTCCCTCTATCCAATCGCTCATAGTCAGGATACTCAAAATTCAGTGCATCCAAGACCCGGTTCAACCTTCGCTTCGGTCGAGTGCCGAAGGCTGCAGTCATTAGTTGATCTTTTTTTTAGAATAGTTGCCAAGGATCTCGTTGGACATAACTTCAATCGTGTCCAACCATTCTTGGCAAGGTTCTTTGAAGTGTTTTTTGAATTTATAATGATAGGGTAGCCGAACAAGTTCTTTCCTTCTCTTCTCCCCTTTGGGCTTCGGCATGTCCCATTCTTTCAAAGTCAGGAATACTCTGAAAGCTAAGAATTCTTGCACCAAATCCCTAGTGCTAATGTGCTCCGAAACAACTCGAAACTCACCCAAGGCAATTTGGCATGGTGATTCCGGTGACATGTTGCACGGGGGCCTAGTTTCTCTAAAGATTAACTCCAATGGGCTCTGAACCAGCTTCTCCTTCTTCTCGTCAACCTTAACAAAAACCACTCGGTTTTCCAGTCGGTGGGTCATTTGGTACGATAGCTGATAACTGGAGACTTCGCATCTTTGCGATAAGCAAAATTGTAGCAGCCGAAATTCTCGTGCAGCCCATTCTCTAGCTTTTGTCTGATAATGAAGCTCATGTGGCCGACAGATTCCTTCGGCAAGCGGTTCCGCCCCCTGGTTCGGAGAGCCCAAATGTAAACGCTAAGCCTAACGATGGCGTTAGGAGTTAGATGATGAAGATAAATCCCAAACTTCTCCAACACATCCGCAATCATCTCATGCATAGGAAATCTCAATCCTGCTTTAAAGAAGCTTTTAAAGACTACCACCTCATCCTTTTCTGGCTTCAGAGTAATTTCCTCTCCACCAAAACGAACTAGCTTCTTCTTGGCTTCACTGATATAACCTAGCTTTATCAACTTAGGCATATCACCTTCGGTAATAGTAGACTTCCCAAACTCTAGGTGGCTGGGTTTAGATGGTAGGGCGTTGTATTCATCTTCAGTTTCACCTTCTTCAACATCAATCTACTCAGCTTCGGCAGCAGGGATACCTTCAGAAGCTTATTCTGGCACTACCAGCCCCGACCGTTTCATCACTTCGGAAATCGGAGCGGTTTCAGCAGCTTCAGCTTCCTCTCCGTCACGTGTAACCCTGGCTATAGAGTGTACCCTTGCCATTTGATGATGAATTCCTTACAATTTTTTAATGAAGATTACTGACTTTTTTGATTTCCCGAAGCTTTTCCTCTTGTGACGAAGCAAAATCAACAGCGGTGCTTCGATTGAGTGCGATGAACAAGCTTTGGCTATGGTCAAATTTTTTGCAGCAAAACAGTGCAATAGCAATGAATGCTGTGGTAACTTCACACCTACCCGTCTGTTTATATAGTGCCGCAGGTAAGAAGGTGAATCGTCAAGTCTTCGCACCGGACGAACAGTCGCCCGCACTCACTGAACGGTGGCCCACAGAACCCAAGAAGGTGAATCGCCAGGATGCGTCTATCTGCTACATGGTGGGACCATTTTGCGCTCGGAATATTTTAATCGTTTCTCGGCAACGAGCTCAGGGAAGGTGTTTTTCGGATCTTCGGCTTCCCGAAGCCTAGGAGACTCTTTCACGGATCAAGCTCGTTATGAAAAACGATCTAGCACCGCGAAGGGGCTACTTTTGGGGGTATGCTTCGTCGCCGAAGATTCTATAGGAAGAAACACCTTCGGGAGATCCTTTCAAAAGCAGCACCGAAGCTATCATCCATGAAGCTTCGGCATAGTGGCATGTCTCAAGACGAAGGATTGCACCGACTTAAAGATGAAATGACCGATTAGTCCATGAGAGTCCGTGTCACAGTTGTAATCTTTTGTAAAGGGCATGAATGTAATATTTCACAAGCTGCGCCCTGTGCCTATAAATAGATGAACAGTACCCCCGTACTATTCATGCTGACTTGTACCTGCTTGTGCGTCACGCTTGTACTCTTATCTTCTGTCAAGACGAAGGTACAAATGTAATTCGATATAATTCTTATCCATTCATGATTATATAATAAGAAGTATATATTATAATGTCATATAATTATCCATGTTATTTTTCATGTTTCATATGCTTCGCATATCATTGATATGTACTGTAATGATGAAGGTATATCCTTTATAACCTTCGTCCGAAGATCATTATATCCTTGGGGAAATAATGCTTCAAAGGACGAAGGGCATTAACCATTAACCTATTTTTTGTGTTGCCTTGTTCTTAATTTGAAGCATTTGAGAACAAGTCTCCAACAAGTACATAAAGATAACCAAACATGAAACAAACAACGTAAGAATATTCTACATATCGCTACGAGATCGTAGGTTCGAGAATCATTAAAATCGGAGTTATGGTTAGTAAGATATGGCTTTTCAAAGTTTTAGGTGATTAACCAATAAAACTATATGTTGATTAAAATAAATCACATGAGAAAAGATATAACTAACTCAATGTATAATCTAAGTTACAATATAATCATATTCCAGTGAACGATCCAAATTAAATTCCTATATTTACTCCGATTAAACATATTCATTCAATAAACATCGGTTGAATAAATTAGTTATTTATTTTTGAGATCATGTTACATGACAAAATAGTGTTACTAAGGTGTAGGTAATATTAGTACGAGACTAACGCAACTTGAACGAAACTAATTGGAGTTAAAGCGAATTAGTTATGAATTTTACAAGTTTCAAGGTTTTTATTTATACTAAAAATCAACTTCGGATCTATTTAATGAAGTATCTGGACTATGTACGCTAATACCTGAGAACTTAGGGGTTATAGCGTAAAACTCTGGACCTTCCTAAAATGATCTTTGCATAGACAGGGATGGCAGGTTTATTTCACAAAAGCCAAGGGGTCTCTTTACTAAATGTACCACAACTGCATGACGCGCGTTCATAGAGGCCATCCAATCAAAGACCTACGGTCGAGATTAAAAGGCAAAGGGGTACACAATTGCGGTTCTTGGATCTGCGATCTACGCCCCACCACCCTCCATGCCTTGATCTAAATCTATCACTCCGATCCAAATTCGGCGGCGTGGATTTAAAACATCGAAGCAGTACCTTTACTTCTAATCTCAGTTGTTGGCTAGAAAATCGATGGCTAGAGGTGCCTTCTTCCTCCCCACAGCCGACCGAGGCAGCGCCGCCTGATCCGCGTGGCATGACCTCAACGGAGCAGATCCCCCTGCCCCCACAGAGCCCCGATTCGCAAACGGATGCTAGATACTCGAAGAGTGGACTAAGGCGATCATCATGGAAGGTTACATACCACGCATTCAGGACGATGACGAGGCTATCCACGCGATATGACGGATCTACGACGATGGTGATGCGCCGATGAGCAATTCCCCTGTTCCATGCACCAATCCCTTGTGCCGAAGCTTTAAGAACGTTCAGCATGGCTCGATGATGCTCCTCGACTCGATCCCGAGACCCCCACAACCGCATGGACCCTGATCCATCGCGGTGGATCGATTTTCTCTCACAGCTTCTCTCTTTGTGCTCAGGCCTCGACGATGGGATGCCAGGGGAGGGAAATCACGACGCCATGCTTTATATGGAGGTAGGACCACAGCAACCTAAGCGTAGCACCAACAGCGGGGTAACATGGGGATCTATTATGGTGTTTGCGGGATTTAGAGACGAGTTTGTTTTGGTGTGAGGTAGATGCTAGCGAGGTGACCCCACCAGTCATTCACAGAGGCATGCGTGTGTGGATGCGGAGCGGGGCCCATCTATTGGTGACGCAAGGCGTGCAGCCCGCGTGGGCCCACCCGACGGTGACCAAGATTCTAATGTAAAGAAGAGGGGGGAGTATAATTGGGCCGGCAGGGAGTCATTTGGCCCACCCAGCGAGGGTAGAGGGGTGGGGCTGGGCCGAACGACGTGGAAATCGGCCCAGAGACAGGCTTTCCCCTTTTTTTCTTTCACTTTCCTTTCTCCATTTAAATCCCTATTTCAAATCCAAATTCAAACTTAAGTTTGGAGCTCAAATTTAGATGCGCAAACAAAGTCCCAGCATGAGATTCAAGTATAATATGCTTAATGGATAAATTTATTATCCAATTTAAGTGAAAGCTTTTCAATATGTAATACAAAAATATAAAATAGGTTTTCTTTTAATAAACTGTGTTCTATTGTAAATATATATTTTCGTAAAGAGATAACTAGATTCATATAGGAATCCTCTTTATTCAATATTTTATTAGAAAACAATTAAAATTTTTGGAGAAATGGCTTCAGAGGTAGAAAAATCATTATTACGAGATATTTTAATTCGAAATTCTTGGAGACCTTTTGTTGATCCCAAATCGTGATTTGAGGTGTTACAGTGGTGCTGCTGGTGGAGGAAGGTGTGGACGTCCGTACGTCCGAAGAGGATGACGCCTTGGCTGGTGCCGATGGCTTTCGTGGCACGAAGGTGCTGCTCTTCTGCTGTTGGTGACCGTGCAATTCCTTTTTCTGCCAACATAGAAAGATGGAACAAACGTTGTATGGAATGATACTCCTTATAATCAACAATATCCTAGATCTCCCGCCTCAAGTCCCCCATAAACATAACCATTTGATCCTCCGGATCCTCAACTATCCTACATCGCAGTATACCTTCTGAAGCTCTTGGTATTATTCCTACACATACATGTCTCCCTGATCTAATCCTTGCCATTTTTTCGAAACATCACGTCTATAAGAAGTGGGAACCAAGCGAGCTCGCATCTCCTCTTTTAACGCATTCCATGTATGAGGTTGCAGCACGTGTGTTAACAAGTTCATTCCACCAAATGATAATAAAGTCTTTAAATTCACTAGTGGCTTGTCTAACCCTGTGCTACTCAGGAACAAGATGGGAATTAATTTTTTGTTCTACGTCACCTCCCAGTCTATGTAAACTTCAACATCATAAGAACCAATGAACGGTGGAATAGAGAACTTAATCTTAGCATATGGATCATTGTCTATTTCATGATTATAATGACAACGTCTACCATTACCTCACATACCTTGTCAATTACATTGTGAGGTGTCATTGTAGCGATGCATCAACATCTTTGTCATCGTTGTCGTCATCCTCCGCAGGAGAGAACATTACAGCACTAGCAGGTGGGGTTGGAGTTCAATGAATTTTCTATGAATTAAACAAGTATCTAAAATTATTTTAATACTAAAAATCATTTTGTATATTTTCTATTCCATTACTGGTTTTCTGGACTATGAGCATAATTCATAAGTTCTATAGGGGCTTCACTGTAAAATCCAGGGCTCCGTTGTAATTATTTTCTAATTAAGTTGGACGACGGGTTGATATCCTAAAAACAAAGGGGCTCTTTAGAAAGATTCCTAGGCCGAAAGGGTATGGAGGAGTCCCGGCTGTTAGATCTAAATCCTACAGGTAGGATTAGATCGAGCCCTCCGCGAAAAGGTACGCGTTCTCGGCCGTTGGATTAACGGTGAGCGGCTCGGATTAGATCGGGCCCTCAACCCATCCCATATTCACTCGTAGACGCGGGATGGCCAGATCAATGGCGCGGATTTAAAATAGTTGAAGCCTACGCGCGTGCGTCCGGTCATCATCTAACGGCGCAGATTCAACCACCGAATCGGTACGCGACTTCTAATTGCCCCCAGAATCGGTTCGCCAGCAGATCGACGCTCATCCATCTCCCCCAATTCCCGCAGCTAAGCACGGCGGCGCCCAAGCTAACACGGCGGCGCCATCGCCGGTGTAAATGCGGCCTAGCACCCAGGGTCCCACTATTTCCCAGCGCGTGGTGATTCGGAGTGAGATCACGGACATTGAATTGGTCCTGCTGACTTCTAAGGTGATTGATGGAGCAGGGAGCTCTACCCACGGTGGTGGACGACATCACAACCCGGTCGCCCGATGTAGCAGCGGCTGGTGATGCACTACAACCGGTGAAGTGATCTACACGAACACGAGATGACGGCAAGCGGGGAACGATGCTTACCGAAGGCCCCGGATGAGATTGGAGTCGAACGGCCTGCTCCCAAGCACGGCTGAAAATCGGCCGACGCGCACCCTCTCTGTTCTTCGACTTCCTCACAGTGGCGGTAGGGGAAAGGAAGGGAAGAGAGGAAAGGGACAGCTTCATATATGGTGGCCGAGACCCGCAGCGAGAAGATCTTGCCGGCCAATTTGCCAACTGGATTCGCGGAGGAGGTGGTTATGGCGCCCGATTTCCGCGCTCCAAGGGAAGTTATATGTAAACAACGTGATCACCATGGATGTGCGAATTGAAATGATTGCAACCTGTGCTCATGCTCATACCAAGATGGTTAGTTCATAGTAGTATTTTGGTGATTAACTTTTCAACACACTACTATGAACTAACCATCTTGGTATGAGCATGAGCACTGGTTGTAATCAAACAAATTGACGATGTAATGTACAAAAGAGCACTTTTTGGCCTTGAGTTTGCACATATTGCAAACAAAAATAGAGGAACAAAGGTATAATCTAGCACTTAGTCAATTGTTTTAGTGGCTAACTATGTTCATCTAAGTGCTAGGGAACTTCTCAAGTCAAGCCAAAATGGAGTGAAGAAGTTGTGAAGAAGTTTGGCTATGTTTGGCAAAACATGGGCTAGTCTAGGCCTCACCGGATAGTCCGGTTGCACCGGATAGTGTTTGGTGCCCGGGCTAGTCAGCGGCTGAATATGCCGCTCTCGAGTTTCTTTGGGACTTTGTCGGCTATAATTCATCGGACAGTCCGGTGTACACCATACGTCCGATGTGATAGCTACTCGTTTGTGCCAACGATCGGCCATGCAATCAGCCCTCGCCATGTCAGCTCGACAACGATCGGTAGGAACCACTAGACAGTCCAGTGCGCCACTAGACAGTCCAGTGTGCCAAGCGACCGAAGGTGCGCAATGGTCAGCTCGACTATAGAAGGAAACAAATTGTTGATTATTCAATGTCCGGTGTGCACCAGACAGTCCGATGCACACGTGAACATGGAAGGATGATTGCTTACCAAATGAAGAACCAATGGCTCCTAGGTTCCTTGGGGCTATAAAAGGACCCCCTGAGCACCATGGAGCAGTACCTAAGCATCACAAGAACATACTACAACTCCGAGACTCAGAGACCACATGCTTTTGATTTGTTGGAGAGAGATTTCAGTGCATCTTTGAGCTGTAAATCTATCGTTGGATTCGTGCGCTCTCTTCTTTGCTTGTGTGCATGGTGTTGTTGCAATTGTGCTCTTGTGTGCATTTCTACTCCCCTCCTTACTCTAGATTTGATTGTGATCAATTGTTGTTGGGGGCCTTCGTCTTCCGAAGGTCCTCAAAAACATGACTAATATGCTTTCCAAGTATAATATGCTATTATAGGGACCTTCGGACTTGGTATGGAGCTATACACAATAAGGAAAGCGCGGTCTGGGAGAAGGTCGAACTAGTTTCGAAGCTACGTGTAAAGATGCTTCGGCTTAGCGATGGATAATGTAACCGACCTAAAGGGGAAAAGGCTATCTGGTCCTTAGCAGATTGTTCTTGAGTTAATAGTAAATGTCATGGGCATGAATGTAATTTCACACAGGATGTGTCCTGTGTCCATAAATAGATGAACAGTAGCACCGTACTGGGGACGTTGACTTGTATTCACTCGTGCGTCACGCTTGGATTTTTGCCTCCTGTTAAGCCGAAGGTATAAAAGTAATTCAATATTGTTCATGTTCATTAATGATGATATAAAAAGATATATTAAGGATGTCATATGGTTGTACATGTTATTTCCCATGTTCCATATAAGTCTTCTTTCATTAATATATGCTGTTATGATGAAGGTATGTCCTTCATAACCTTCGTCTGAAGATCATTATGTCCTAAGGGAGATAATGCTTCAAAGGACGAAGGACCTTAACAATAAACATTTTGTGTTGCCTTGTTCTTAACTCAGCATTTGAGAACAAGTCCCCAACATTGGTGCCCACCGCCGGTGAACTCATTCGACCACCTTCGGCAAGCCGTGACCTTCGTCATGCCGCTGAAGAAAACTTCTTCAGGGCTAGGGGCTGCACTGCAGCCACTGGACGTCAACCAGGATACACTACGCGAGGCTCAAACTCAAAAGAAAAAGGCTACAAGTCCAACACCCTTTGAGGAGGAACTGGACCAGGAGATAAGGGATCTCGAAGCTATCCACCAGCAGGTCGAAAGGAAGAGAGAGAAGATGCTTCGTATTTCCGATCTATAGAAGAAGATCGACGAAGCTGCTGAAGAAATACGTCATCTCACTCAAGATGACCAGGACCGAAGACACCCACAAAGAGAGCTTCGTCAAGACAATTCTTACAATGATGATGATTGGTATGACGATTTCCATCTTGGAAATTTTGCTTTTGATGATGCTTCTCCTCTATCAGCAGAACTGCAGGCTACCCCATGGCCCCCATCATACAAGCCACCTCAGCTCCCCATGTATGATGGGCACTCAGATCCGAAGCAGTTCCTGATGAGTTACGTAGCAACTATATCTTCGTACAGGGGCAATACCGTAGTCGTGGCGAAGTTCTTCGTCATGGTAGTCCGAAGTGTGGCTCAGACATGGTACTCTTCTCTCAGGCTAGGGACAATCACGTCATGGCAGAAGCTTAAGGACATGCTGGTCACTAGCTTTCAAGGGTTTCAGACGAAGCCAGTCACTACTCAGGCCTTGTTTCAGTGCACTCAAGACCATGAGTTTTACCTTCAGGCATATGTCCGAAGGTTCTTGTGCCTGAGAGCACAAGCGCCTACGGTGCCCAATGAAATCGTCATTGAGGCCATGATCAAGGGTCTTCGGCTAGGGCCTACGGCCCAATACTTCGCCAGAAAACCCCCCAGACTCTAGAGAAGTTGCTTCAGAAAATGGATGAGTACATCCGGGCTGACAATGACTCTCGCCAAAGAAGAGAAGAAGCTTACAGATTTTCTGAGATGACTAGAGGCCTCGGAGGAAGATTCCACCCTAGGCATGTGTAACACCTTGAGATCCACAAACACCCCGAGATGCTACTGGACTTCAATACCAACAGCCAAACACTAAGCAAAATAAAATTTGGTAGCGTCTCCTTTGTAATTATAAGCATCGCAGAAGCAAAAGAGATATACCAATACAAAATGAAGCATACTAGTATGATATAATTCTCATCAAGGACAATTAATCACGAATGAACAAGCTTATGCCTACATCATACTCTAAAGTATGAACCTCCAAAAGCACAATAACCCAAGCTAATTATTTGGTTCTTTAAGCAATGTGTGCAACGTGCCGCTACTTCCCACTCCCCTTGATAAGCATCAAGCACCTGCATTGAGTAATGCAAGAGTGAGATGAAACATCTCAGCAAGCAAATTGTTTTGATGAGATATTTAAAACCACAAGACGAATTAATCAACATTTTAAAGGAAACACAATTAAGATCAGAAATACTTGTGGATATATAACTCAATAATCCTAATATAACCAATACCATCTCACTTCCTCGAACAACCACAATAGTTTGTATAACACTTCCCTGCGTCAACAATATCTGCAAATATCACTTCAATGAATGCATATGAATGCAATGCATATGTCCTCTGCCTTCATAACTCTGAGGGTATGAAGCCGCATCGTACCCCTCCTCAGGCAACGTACGATGCTAAGTTGTACCGGTACGGTCGGACCATAGGTCACGACAAAACTTGAGATGCAAATGAATCATGCAGTGCATATGACATGCTGCATTTATTCAATATACTTCACTTCCTTCAGATACAATACAAACCTCAAATAATATTTCATCTTCCTTTAGATACAATACAAACCTCAAATAATACTTCATCTGCCTTCAGATACAATACAATCCTCAAATAATATTTCGTCTGCCTTCAGCAGTGTGAATGAATCTCATGGGTCATACTCGAACCATAATCATCATTAATATATGATAGAGCATCAATATAATATAATCAAGTAAAACATCATCTTAGAGTTCAATTATGGAAGAATCCAATAATTCTGAATATTAGAGTGTAGGCGATAAAAATCACAAGTCAAAATGGTAGCACCCACCGTTTCATTCACTTGCCTTCATCGAAGAAGAAAAATGTACTAGGCATGATCCAGAGTGTAGCCACCTGTTGCCGGGCATAAAACTTAGTACAAATATTTCAAAAACATTTGCCAACAATCAACAAATCGCTCCTACACTTGAAACCAAGACCTGGTGGAAAGACTCCCACCCTGAACCACATCACAAACAGCAGCAGCGCTGTTTGTTAATTTTGTATCTTTAAAATTATTACAGTGGTGATATCAAACAAATACTCATGGAGTATCAACATAAAATACTCTACAACTTCAGTATTCAATGGATAATTAAATTTTTCCATCTATAAGTTCTAAAACATCTGACAATATAACTGACTGAATCTGTTTCAAAGAGCAGCATAGTTAACTTTAAAATTCGATATCTCCCAAACTACACAACCAAAAATTATGAAATTCTGCTGGAAGTAAGAAAGTTTATCCCTCTACAAAAGTCTCTATAGTTGGAAGAGCCAATTCGGCCATTTACTAGATGAAACCTACCAGTGAATAGACCCGCTCATGTTTGCCAGACAAACAGGAATAGCCACAGTAAAACAAACATAACTGGAGTTTCAAAATTCATATGAATGCGCTCTTTAACAATCCGGAAAGCTTATGAAATTATCTATAACTTCTCTTACCAACCTAAAGTTTAATTCTATTGATAAAATTGCCTAAATCTTAAGAGAACAGATTATGCACAGAATTATGAGACTGAAAAACTGCTATAATTAAACTGCAATAACTCTCTGATCTGATGTCCGATTGAGGTGTTCTTCACGGCCACAGAAAGATCTACAAATTATATACGACTCATAGATATACTTTTATTTTTTTGAGGCCACTAAGACTACAGAAAATTGGCATGAACAGAAACTATCGAATCTGCCATTCTACAAAAACTAAAATCGAGATCAAAATCTAACCCCACATCTAATCCAACCTCCAAAAGCACATAATTATAGGGAGGAACAAGGAAACCATCCTTACCTAGGGTTTCCCAAAAAAAATCTGCAGGAAGAGATGGGGATAGAACATCTCCTTGATTCTCTCTTCCTCTTCAATCCATCTTGCTCCGTCCCTTCTCGATCCTTACTGCGTGGAGGAGATTTAGATTTTAGAGGGAGGAGGAAGCAGTGGAGAGGGTATAGGGCGGCTATAATAGGGATGAGAGGGGGTGGCTAGCAAGGGGGAGAGGAGGGGCGGCCAAGAGAGGAGGAAGGGAGTGGCGGCCAAGAAAGGGGAAAAAAGGGGCGGCCACCTAGGGGTTTTTTGTGGGAAAAAAGAAACAACGCCTCAGATGACTTCTGACTTAGCATCCAATGGCCTACAACCCTTTTCCCACATCCACTCACCAAAGATCAACTTTTGGTCAACATTGTTTTGGGATATTACACTCTACCCCCCTTAAAAAGAATTCGTCCTCGAATTCGACCACTCCCAGTAAAGCATCCAAGGTACCCCAAATAGCACCACCATTCAAAACATGGGTCCATTATTGGTCTTAATTAACACAAGAACTTCCACCTCGGACTAATTGTCTAAGGAAACTACACAACCTTACATCAAGCATGAAGCAACATGCAATGAAGCTCAAAGCAAGAAGCAATCAACACTACGATTTCACAACATCGAATTTGGATGCAGCCCTACATCAACATCAATGTCTTAAAACGACACTCTTTTATGAAGGGGTAATATGCACTAAGCACAACCTTTACCAACTTCAACAATTCATTTTAATTCAATGGTGAAACATCCACACCAGATGAATGTATAAGAAGATCAAACACCTCACCTCACAGCACCACGAAACAAGTAGTTCTATTGAAACAAAACTCCTAATCTTCCTAAACCTTGTTCTTGCCATCATGAAAAGATAATCATGTAATCTAACATTCTTTGCACCCCACAAAAGGGAGAAAGTCTACCGAACTAATGGAGCAATAAAGCTGACAAGAAGCCAATAACATTCTGCACGGCACAGTTCATCGAAGAAATGCCAAAAACTCCACAAAGAGCACTGACAGCACAACAACAACACAATACTTGCTTAACCAATGTCACTACACTTCATCCAACAACTCAACTAAGAAAAATATCCAAACTAGTAAAGTTAACCTACACATAATATAAGTTTTCATCTACTGTAGTTTAGAAACTTACATTTCATTCTATCATACGATGCACTCAAAGTACCAGACATACAGGGTCAATAATAACCCCGTAATCCTTCAAATATTTGACAAACATCTCAAGCTGATGTAAAAACCACATCATTTAGAAATAGGTGACTAACCACACATAACCAACTCTAGGCTAGGCAATGACTTCATTCAAACCAATAGATAAGTGGTCCAACAATGGCTCCACAAGCATGCATCGGGAAGAGAACCATCAGATCCTCAACGTATTAATACATAATCAATGGATCAAGAAAAACAAAGATTTATTCTACAATTAGCATGACTAACATGCAACCACTTTAAACCTCATCTAGGCTTTGTGGCTACTAAAACACACGATAGAAGAGAGACATGTAAGCCATTCTGGCTATGTAAAGACTCCCTCCAAAATCCATATAAAAGTACCAATATTCATTTCTTTCAGATCTGGTTTCTCGACATAAACAATCATTCTTTGCAAAGATAGTTGGAGCTATCCACCAACCGCTCAACAACTTAAATTCAAATTGATGGTTACCTTGTAACCAAAAACAGGCAATTCACACTCCTCTTAGAAACATCCTCAATCAAGCATATATAACAATATTATTGTAATAAAACTCAACCATGAAAAAACATGGTGAAAACAACATAGGCATACTTGTATATCACAAGCATAATAACAATTTCAATCTCACAAAAGACTAGCGATATCAATCGCATTAATAAAACAATATCAAAATTTAGAAATAAATTATATCAGGCATTAAGTCATAAACAACTTACCACATCACCGTAAGGAATAGGGAGGGGTGAAATTATTGTCATCTGCACTTCAAAGACATTAACATATATCAAAGATATTTGAACCGATGCCCTTCCTATATGTGCATGTGTGCAATTTCATGTTTAATTTACCTAGAATCTAAAGCCTAAGCTTTGATACCTGTTGGGGCGAAGGCGAAGACGCCACCCTTCGCTCGATGCCTTCGCCGTAATCGTTGGACCAACGGAGACAAGACAACGGGCAGGCTCACCCTTCGTCCCATACGTCACCGGACGAAGACCTGTGACGAGGTCGTCCCATCTTGCGACCTCGTCCAGCATGGAGGCCCACGACCATATGGCCCATTGTAACAGGCCCTGCGTGGCCGCTGCGCATTACGGGCCTAATTTGTAAAGGCATCCCTGTAATTACGGTCTGTAACCCCGCTTTATGGGAATATTCCGGGGATAACCTAGGTGTCTGAGGGCACATGCATCTTTAACACAGGACGCTGGGCACTCGGATACCTATAAATACCCCCGCACAGTGCCCTTGAGAGGCTGGATTAACAGAGCTATTGCCATCACGTGCAGAAACCCTGTTAGCATCACCACATCTCCCCGTTGGATCATCTTGCGCCTGTGAGCAAGTTCCAACATTTGGCGCCCACCGTTCGTGCTATGAAAAAACCACCCGCGATGGCACCCAAGAAAGCTAGCTCGAAGGGTGACGAGGCTGCGAAGGCAGCACTTCTGGCCGCAAAAAAGGGCAAGGCCCTCGCACTCACCCACTCCACCCACCAAGAGGCTGCTGAAGACGACGCTCTCCGCACCTACGAAGACGACGCTCTCCGCACCTACGGCCTTGAAGGACA
This sequence comes from Zea luxurians, assembly GCA_029449295.1. NCBI lineage: Eukaryota > Viridiplantae > Streptophyta > Magnoliopsida > Poales > Poaceae > Zea > Zea luxurians. Next base: position 47,962,759 of record JAOPSE010000011.1, read on the forward strand.
ACCGCAACCTCCCCCAGGCTTCGCCCCACCGGAGGGCGCGGACCTCACCGAGGACGGTGAAGTCCTCGGCGTTTCAGCGGAAGAACAGCTACAGCTGCGCGCCCTACGCCTCAAGAACCGCAATCTCTAGAGACAAAAAGAGATACTGGAGGCCAAGCACCAGCGCGTGTCCGCACTAGCCAAGGTGCGGCAAATGATACGCGACGAAGAGCAGAAGACCCAGGACCTCGAGCGGGAGATCGCGCTGATGCAGCGCGAAGGCCACCTCGGCCTGCAGCACGGGCCACCCCTGCAACAGCGCGCACAACCAGAAGACATACGCGAAGGCCACCTCGGCCTGCAGCACGGGCCACCCCTGCAACAGCGCGCGCAAATGGAAGACCCGCACTTTGCCTTCCCACACGCCGCGCCATTTCAAGGGGTCAACTACCTCGACGAGCGAAGTCCCCTGGCGCCACATCTGCAAGTGACACCCTGGCCTGCCAACTTCCGGGCAGGGACCTATCCCAAGTACAACGGCAGCACGGACCCAGCACAGTACATCATGAGTTATCAGGTCGCCGTTGCATCTTCCGGAGGGGATGACGCCACAATGGCCAAGTCTTTCATCATCGCCCTCGAAGGCCCAGCTCTCACCTGGTTCACCAGGTTGCCCCCGCTGTCCATTGACTCCTGGAGAAGCCTCCGGGACAAATTCCTGCTCAACTTCCAAGGGTACCGCCCAGACACTGACGCCTTGGCCGAACTTTCACTCTGCAAGCAGCTGGAAAAAGAGACTCTGCGGGAGTATTACCGCAAGTTTCTAACACTCAAGTCACAGGTGCCCTCAGTTGATGACCAGATCGCCATCCACTACGCCATCAGTGGCCTTCACGCCGGCGTCCTTTACAGCCACTGCATCAGGGACCCGCCCAAGAATCTCCAGGAATTATATCAGCTATTTAAAAAATATGCCAAATCCGAAGAGCTCCACCAGCGCAAGGTCGAGTCTCAGAGGAAACCCAAAGATGCTCCACAGTCCAGCCGCACGTGGACGAGGACTCCGCAGCTAGACTCCGGTCGAGACAGCCACAATCAGCAGCAAGTGCACAACATCGCCAACCAGCACCCCGCAGCTGACGCCCCTCACCGCCAGGAGTATCCCCCTAGGGCCGCGGAAACGGAACTCGCGGTAGGGGTCGGGGGCGTGCGCAGCCGCCGCGCCGGTTCTACTGTCTTTTTCATGGCGAAGACTGCGCTCACCAAACCAAAGACTGCCTAGAAACGAAGGCCACCAAAGACAGGATGGCACGGGCGCAGCCAGCCGACAACCCCAGAGTTGTCGCGCACACTTATCAGCAACCCCCTCCACCATACATCCACGCCCCCGCCCCGCATCCACCGCACCACGCATACCAACACCACCAGGAAGTACAAATCGTACCTCCCCCACCCCCACCTCCACACCAGCAACATCAGAACATCCCCCACCCCCACGCCCCAAAACAAGAAGACTTCGCCGATCAGCTGTATTGCGGAGTCATTCATATGATCACTGGGGGGTCCAGCACCGACTTCGACACAAAGCGGCAGAAGCGGGACCACTACCGCAGCATCAACCACGTCGCCATCACCGGCCCAGACGTGCAGACAAAGTGGTCCCATGTACCGCTAACCTTCGACGCACGAGACGTCGACCTGCGCAGCGCCCCCCACATCGACGCCATGGTTATCAACTGCAGCGTGGCAAGCTGGGACCTGCACAAAGTCCTAGTCGACAATGGCAGTCAAGCAGACATCATTTTCCTCCATGCCTTCGACCGCATGGGCATAAGCCACAGCCTGCTCAAACCTTCGGACAACCCATTGTATGGTTTCGGTGGCAAGGGCACTTTTCCTGTCGGCAAAATAGAACTGCCTCTCTCCTTCGGTGTAGCACCTAATGCCCGAAGTGAGCAAATAACCTTTGATATCGTCGATATGGTGTATTCGTACAATGCCATCATGGGCCGGGGCTCTATCAACAAGTTTGAGGCAGCCATTCACGGACTGTACCTGTGCATGAAGATACCAGGTCCATTAGGCGCCATTGTGGTCTACGGCAATCAACAGACTGCGCGCAACATAGAGCGGGACTTCGTCCCCGGACAAAGAAACGTGCACTGCCTCACGGCCCAGCGCGAAGTCCCTGCGTCCGTCAGCCCAACCGATAAAGAGCACAAGGCACAGCTATAGAGCAACGACGGGACCAAGACTGTTCCCCTCGACCAGGCCACGCCCAAGCAGACAGTCACTATCAGCGAAGACCTCACTTCGCAGGAAGAGGAGAAACTCCTCTGCTGCTTGTCCAAGAACAAAGACGTCTTCGCTTGGTCAGCCCTCGACCTGGTCGGGGTCAGCCTATCCATAATTGAGCACAGCTTGGGAATCGACCCTTCGGTGAGACCGAAAAAAACAGCGGCTTCGCAAAATGTCAGACGAGAAGACAGAGGCCGCCAAGGCAGAGGTACACCGCCTCCTGGAAGCCAAATTTATCGAGCCAGTGGCTTACCCCACGTGGCTCTCCAACGTTGTGATGGTGCAGAAAAAGAGTGGCAAGTGGCGAATGTGCATCGACTTCACCAGTCTCAACAAGGCCTGCCCAAAGGACAACTTCCCTTTGCCGCGGATCGACAAAATAGTCGATAGCGCGGCCGGATGCGAAGTCATGTCACTCCTCGACTGCTTCTCCAGTTACCACCAAATATACATGAAGGAGGAAGACAAGGCTAGCACCAGTTTTATAACACCCTTCGGCACATATTGCTTCATCAGAATGCCGGAGGGACTCAAGAACGCCGGGTCCACCTTCTCCCGGCTTACCAAAACTGTGCTCGAGGGGCAAGTTGGCAGAAATATATTCACATATGTGGACGACATCATCGTCGCCAGCAGGAGCAAGGAGGACCATCTCGCTGACCTCGCCGAGACATTCGCGAACATGCGAGACGCACGACTTCGCCTGAACCCGGAAAAGTGCGTCTTCGGCGTTCGCCAAGGGAAAATATTGGGCTACCTGGTATCACACCGCAGCATCGAGGCCAACCCAACCAAAATTCAGGCCATCATCAACATGACGCCCCCGCAGTCAGCAAGAGAGGTCCAGCGTCTGACGGGCAGATTGGCCGCCCTCAACAGATTCATCTCCAAATCCGCTGAGAGAAGTCTTCCCTTCCTCAAAACACTCCACGGCGCAAAAGACTTCGCTTGGGGACCAGAGCAGGCGGCGGCCTTCGCCTCACTAAAACAGTACCTGTTGGAGTTGGCGGTTCTTACAAGCCCCGACTCTTCGCTACCCCTGTTGCTTTACGTTGCGGCCTCGCCACACGTGGTCAGCGCGGCACTAGTTCAGGAGCAGACAGTAGAGGGTGTGATCAGACAGTGCCCAGTTTATTACGTCTCCGAAGTGCTCACACCGTCAAAGTGTAACATGACGGAACTCAAAAAGATTGCATATGCTGTTGTCATGTCTTCGCGCAAACTGCGCCACTACTTTGAAGCATTCAAGGTCCGCGTCACCTCAGATAGGGGACTCGGCGAATTATTCAGAAACCCGGAGGCATCGATATGGATCGCCAAATGGGCGGCCGAACTCTCCGGCTACCACATCACTTTTGAGCCCAGGACGGCGATCAAGTCACAAGTTCTAGCAGACTTCGTCGTCGACTGGACCGGGCCAATAACACAGCCGGACCCGTCTGCAGAGAAAGTTTGGACAATCCACTGCGATGGCGCTTCGTGCCATGCGGGGGCAGGCGCTGCTGCAGTCATCACCTCACCCGTCGGGGTCAAGCACAGATACGTGGCACGCTTAAGCTTCGCTCTGGAATCTGACAGATGCACAAACAACATAGTAGAATACGAAGCTGTCATCCTCGGCCTTCGCAAACTAAGAGCCCTCGGCGTCACCACCTGCATAGTCCGAACAGACTCCAAAGTAGTCGCCGCCCAGGTCGAGAAAGATTATGCAGCAAAGGACCCTGCTCTTATGCAATACCTCGCGGCCATCCGAAGTCTCGAGAGACAATTCAAGGGATTCACATTGCAGCATGTGGACCGGGCCAAGAATGAAGAGGCCGACGCATTGGCCAAGGCAGCCGCCAGGGGTGAAGCCCTACCCTATGACGTGTTCTACCACGTCATCGGCACGCCAGCCGTCCGCAGCCCTGAAGGGCTCCAAATAACCAACGACAGCGAGGGCCACCGCATAATCAACCTCATCATGACCGAAGACTGGTGGGCGCCAATAACCCTGTACCTGCAGGGGTACTATCACCCAATCGACAGCAATGAGGCCAAGCGCCTCCACCACCGAAGCCGGGACTTCGCACTGATCGAGGGCCAACTTTACAAGAAGGGGGTCAGTCAACCGATGCTTAAGTGCGTCACCGAGACCGAAGGCGTCCAAATCCTGTGCGAAGTCCACAAGGGGACCTGCGGCTCCCACGCGGGGCCTAGGGCCCTCGCGGCAAAGGTGATTCGCCAAGGTTTCTACTGGCCCGCCATTATTTGCGCCGCAAATCAGGTCGTCAGATCCTGCGAAGCCTGTCAGAAATTTTCCCCTCGCTCGGGGCGCCCCTCGCAGTTCACGAAGCTGATCGCCCACACGTGGCCCCTTCAGCGTTGGGGCCTAGACATTGTCGGGCCCCTGCCCACGGCTCAGGGGAACCTCAAGTTCACCTTCGTTGCCGTTGAATACTTCACCAAATGGATCGAAGCGAGGGCAGTATCCACCATCACATCGAAGACAGCCCAGAAATTCTTCTGGCAAAATATTGTTTGCCGCTTCGGAGTACCGTCCGAACTCACGGTTGACAACGACAAGCAGTTCGACAACCAAGATTTCAAAGACTTCTGCTTCTCCATCGGCACCAAGCTTGCCTTCGCCTCCGTGTACCACCCCCAGTCCAACGGAGTCATGGAGCGCGCCAACGGTAAAATTTTCACAGCCATCAAGAAAATGCTCCTCGATGACAAAAAATGCAAGTGGCTCGACCTGTTACCGGAAGTGGTCTGGGCACTGAATACAACTGAGTGCAGGGCGACTGGGTTCACCCCCTTCCGCTTATTATACGGATCGGAGGCCATGACTCCACAAGAAATAAAGCATGGGTCGCCTCGGACAGCCGCGTCGGCTGTCCCAGACGTAGACGAGCCGACTTCAAAGGACCTCATCGGCGGAGACCGCGTCTTCGCCCTACAAGCTCTAGACAAATACCAAGCCCAGACAAAGGCATGGCGCGACCAGGCAGTCATCCCAAGGGAATTCAGCGAAGGGGACCTCGTACTCATCCGGACAGCTTGAACAGAGTCCAGGGGCAAGCTGGAGCCCAAGTGGGAGGGCCCTTTCATTGTCAAGACGAAGGCCTCCCCCAGCGCATACAGGCTCGCAACGCCAAACGGCGAAGACTTGGAGCATTCCTGGAACATCGATAATCTCCGCAAATTTTTTGTTTGACTCATCAGGGCCAGCTCGCCCTTGTAATTCACAAAGACAATTTTTATTCTGGCCCACACTCTTTTCCTCTCGGGGGGTGAGGTTTTTAACGAGGCGGAGTCATGTAATATACAAGTGCAAAATCCCCCGCAAAATCTACGTCGAAAAAAGACCGCGCCGACGGTCTTCGACATTCGACCAATACATAGTCACCGCGAGGCCCAGCATCAGCCACCCTCGCGTGCGACAACTCCGCGCAGAAGTCGCCTAAGGGTGCAGCCGGACTAGCACAACAAGTGCGAAAAATCGAAGTCTTCCGCGAAGACTATCCGTGCAGAAGTCGCCTAAGGGTGCAGCCGGACTAGCACAACAAGTGCGAAAAATCGAAGACTTCCGCGAAGACTATCCGTGCAGAAGCCGCCTAAGGGTGCAGCCGGACTAGCACAACAAGTGCGAAAAATCGAAGTCTTCCGCGAAGACTATCCGTGCAGAAGTCGCCTAAGGGTGCAGCCGGACTAGCACAACAAGTGCGAAAAACCGAAGTCCTCCGTGAAGACTATCCGTGCAAAAGTCGCCTAAGGGTGCAGCCGGACTAGCACAAGTGCGAAAAATCGTAGTCTTCCGCGAAGACTATCCGTGCAAAAGTCGCCTAAGGGTGCAGCCGGACTAGCACAAGTGCGAAAAATCGTAGTCTTCCGCGAAGACTATCCGTGCAGAAGTCGCCTAAGGGCGCAGCCGGGCAAGCACAACAAGTGCGAAAAATTGAAGTCCTCCGCGAAGACTATCCGTGCAACAGTTGCCTAAGGGTGCAGCCGGACGAAGCTTAACAAGTGCGAAAACGACTACACCAAACCGTCCGCGCAAAGACCGACTACATGCGCACCAGCGCAACATAACAAACACACCAGACCAAGCACGCAACGCCTTCGTGAGCATAGCCGAAGGCACATAACTTCATCATACAAGCTATTACATATGTACAAGCGAGGGCATCACACTTCACATCGGCTCAACCTTCGGAATAATTCCCATCTCCCTATAGTTAAACAGCATTATCCTCAGCTCCTCACCCGCAAAAAGACTTCGCAACTCCCCCTCACCTGCACTCACAGCGGCCGGCAAGGACAGCAGTTCCTGCCTGCCAGCCCTACTCACACGAAGCCGACCACCGTCCACCTCACTCACTCTACGCTTCGCAACCGCCCTTCGCCGCCTACGCCCACCACTCGAACCAGGCACAACTTCAGCATCCGCAGCATGCGGCGAAGCCTCCGCCGCTGCCACATCCAAGGCCGCAAAATAGTCCAAGTCCTCATCCGACGACTCTTCGGTCCACTCAACCGAGCTCCCAGAGTCACCAAAATCAGAAAACTTAGATGCAGACTCATCCGATTTATTCCCATCATCCACGGTCGAAGCCGCCAAAAAATTAGCAGTAGCGGTTGCGTGCGCAGGCCCAAAATCTTGAACCTGCGCAGCAACCAAGGTTCAGCAACATATCCAAAATTCCCTAACTACCCACACCCACTAAGCCACCTGCGAAGACCCAGCCGTCGCGGGATCCTCCGCTGCTGGCTCCGCCGCCATCTCCACAGGATCCTCAGCCCTCGGCGCGGCAGTTGGTGACAGGCCTCCGCCGGCCGCAGTGGTTGCGGGAGCATCGGGAACACCTTCGACGGTTTCCGGGGGCAGCTCCGGGGCGGTCTCGGACGCAGCCACCATCGGGTTCGACTCCGAGTCAGGCTGCGCGCTGTTCAAAGCCCCGAAGTCGTCCACCCTCTCGCCACGTGCCGCCTGAGACACAGCACACAGATTCAGCAAACCCACATTCAACAAACACCAAACAAAAGCCAAACATTACCTGACCCCTCGCCGTCTCAGCCCGCTCCCTGACCACCTCCCGACCGTGGGGGCCCCACATCCGGTCGTAGAGGGCTCCCGCGGATTCCTTCACCACAGGGTCCTTAACCTTGTAAATATCGCGCTCGAAATCCTCATCAGCTTGGTCGAAGACCTCATAGTGCCGGCACCCTTCGCGATATAGCGCGTTCATCGCCCCCTCGCAAGTGACCAGGGAGGCATAGGACATAAACCCCTCCACGATGGTGGGGAGCGCCAGCAACTCCTCCTGTATCCACTCGAAGCAGCGAAGTCCAGGCTCTCGGTCCGGCACTTCGAAGTCAGCGGTCCGCGCGCCCAGCTCATGGTATGAATCCACAAGCTGTTTGCGTGTCCGCTCAGCCTCCGAGCGCGTCGAAGCCTTGGCCCTCTCCACATGGGCCTGCAGAGCGTTGAGCCGCCCCTCCAACTCCTCGGCGCGCTGCCTGGCAAGACTGCCCTCCGCCCGCGCCAAATTGGCTTCCGCCTGCGCAGACTGCGCCTTGGCGAGGGCCTCATTAGCCTCCGTCCTTTCCTCCGCCAGTTGGCACCGGAGGTCAGTCCTCTCACCCTCCAGCGCGGCCACCTTATCCGCCAGCTTGCGACACTTGCTATCGGCGGCCGACTTTTCCCGGACGGCGTCAGCATGTTGCGTCCGAAGTCTCTCGACTTCGGCAGACACAACTGCCGTCAGGGCCCCCGACGCCGCGCGGTCAGCGAAGTCAGCCGCCTATAAGACACACATAAGACCACAGCCCCAGCAAAGCCGGTAAAAAACCGAAGTCTAGCTCAACGTACCTGACTTAGTGCATCCTTCAGCTTCTTCAGCCGGCAGGACACAGCACCCGCCTCGTCCCTGACGGCAGTGAGTGCCGGAATCTCACCACCGGCACTAAGAGCACTACCCTTCGCCCTGGGCACCACGGCAGCCGCCGCGGTCACCACGGCAGGCGGAACAACAACAAGTTGGCCTTCGTCCGACCCTGCGACATATCAACAGATTAAAAAAAACAAAAAAAAACAAAACTCGAGCCATCGACTTACCAACAAGATAATCTTCCACACTAATGTCGGTGGCGAAGTCGGCGACGCGCTTGCCCGGCGGCGGCAACTCTCGAGCCGCCTTTGCAGCCTCCGGCACCCTGCTGGACACAGGGGCGTCCTTCACAGACTTGGAACCACTGGCGGCAGCCGCCTTCGTAGCCTCCGGCGCCCTACTGGATGCAGGGACGGCCGACTTCGCCGCCAGCGGCGGCTGGCTTCCGCCGGGGGCAGCAGCTTTCGCAGTCCCCCGCGGCCTCTTCGGCCTGGCCTCATGAAGCCTGACGACCGCCTGGCGCTTCTGTGCAGCTCCCTGACGATCCTTGTCCATCACTGCCAACACAACAGCAGCAATATTCCGCCCGTAAGGAAACACTTTCCAGTCACGAACCATGCGAGATGTAAAAAAGTCTTCGCCGGCCGCGCGGGGAATAGGAACATTCTTAGGCCACCAACCCCCGGTAACCCTCCGCATCCGCGCCGAAGACTCCCGGAGCTCGGGCGAAGACATCCTTCCCCCCGGGGCCGCGCATGTCCTCATCAATTCCCTAGCAAAACAATCAGACACCCCCAGTCCTCCCATAGCAATACCTAGTTTCCTCTTCTTAGAGGATGGGGTGGCCGCCGGCGCGGGGTCGTCTCCAGTCTCTATCACCTTCTTCCCGCGACGATCCACATCGTCTTGGCCGGGATAACCGCCATACGGCAGACGGTTCAACTCGAAAACCCTGTTCAAGCGGTCATTAGACCCGCGAATATCCCAGCTACGCTGGCCCTCTGTCCTCGGCACGTACCGACCGACGATCCGCACCGCCCCATCCTCCGCCTCACGCACAAAGGCGGCTGGATCACGGCCATGCAAATCCAGCGCGAAGGCGGGACTTCGCACCAGCTTCCCACCATGGGAAGGCATCTGGCGAGGGCATACTTCGCCCAACGCCCAGCCATGCGCCAAAGGCCACACCTGTACGCCACAAACTCCTCAACCAAATCGCGCCCGCTGCTCAGGCCGGCGGCGCACCGAAGGGCCCCTTTGTCCGCATCCTCCTCCGCCACTTCAAACGCCGGGTATGCTGAGTAATAATGCGAGCACATCTCGGCCACGGGGAGCCCCGGATGGTCTTCGACTGTGCCCTCCGCAACGTAGAACAAAAACTCATGCCAGTTGCCCCACTTATTGCGGGCGCAAGGAACCAACTCAACTACCTCCATCGAGGTCTTGCCGGTCTTCGGCGTAAATGTACAGGACCCAAACTGGGCAACCTCATTTCCGATCATCCTTTTCTGCCAATGCAGGCAATAGTACTTCGCGAAGACTTCGACTGATGGCTGTCCGCCGTACGAAGTCGTCGCCCAGACATACTTCGACAGAGCCACCACGACATTCGGAGTCAGCTGATGAATCTGGACGTTAAATCTGTGCAGGACTTCTCCCACAAATCTGTGCGCAGGCAGGCGAAGACCAGCGGCAAAGAACGCCTCGAACACAACCAACTCGCCTTCCGGCTCGGGGACCTCCTCCGTCCCCGGGACACGAGCGACTCCGCCGCCAAAGTAACCAATCTGCTGCATATCTTGCACGCGGACCGAGGACATCCGCGACACACCGAAATCCACCGTATCGCCGGCACGCAACTCCTCCACCGCCACAGTGCTCAGCGTCTCCTCAGACGACGCGTCGGCCGGCGGCGTAGCGGCAGTAGAAGAAGAAGAGGTCGGCATCGCTACGTACCGTCGGCGGCGGCGGGCGGTCTGCTTCACTCGGGCCAGATCTCAAGCGAACAAGAGCAAGGAGGGCAGACGAGCAGCAAGAAGGTGGAAAAGGCGGCTAGGGTTTTCACGGAGCACGGAAAGATAAAGTTCAAAACGCGCCGCCCCCGCCCCCTTTTATACATAGGGCGCGGCGCTTCGGGAAACCCGCAGTCCAACAGTACGGTGTCAATCAACGGTCATGTCAAAAACCCCCGTGGAACCACTTCGAGCGAGGGCAGCGTCTCCACCATCTAGCGACATCTTCGGCACCAGATGACTTAGTCGAACTGGTCCCTCGAAGGGCAAATGTTGGGGCGAAGGCGAAGACGTCACCCTTCGCTCGATGCCTTCGCTGTAATCGTCGGACCAACGGAGACAAGACAACGGGCAGGCTCACCCTTCGTCCCATACGTCACCAGACGAAGACCTGTGACGAGGTCGTCCCATCTTGTGACCTCGTCCAGCATGGAGGCCCACGACCATACGGCCCATTGTAACAGGCCCTGCGTGGCCGCTGCGCATTACGGGCCTAATTTGTAAAGGCATCCCTGTAATTACGGTCTGTAACCCCGCTTTATGGGAATATTCCGGGGATAACCTAGGTGTCTAAGGGCACATGCGTCCTTAACACAGGACGCTGGGCACTCGGATACCTATAAATACCCCCGCACAGTGCCCTTGAGAGGCTGGATTAACAGAGCTATTGCCATCACGTGCAGAAACCCTGTTAGCATCACCACATCTCCCCGTTGGATCATCTTGCGCCTGTGAGCAAGTTCCAACAATACCAACTGAAACACCCCGAGATCCACAAACACCCCGAGATGCTACTGGACTTCACTACCAATAGCTGAACACTAAGCAAAATAAAATTTGGTAGCGTCTCCTTTGTAATTATAAGCATCGCAGAAGCAAAAGAGATATACCAATACAAAATGAAACATACTAGTATGATATAATTCTCATCAAGGACAATTAATCACGAATGAACCAGCTTATGCCTACATCATACTCTAAAGTATGAACCTCCAAAAGCACAATAACCCAAGCTAATTATTTGGTTCTTTAAGCAATGTGTGCAACGTGCCGCTACTTCCCACTCCCCTTGATAAGCATCAAGCACCTGCATTGAGTAATGCAAGAGTGAGATGAAACATCTCAGCAAGCAAATTGTTTTGATGAGATATTTAAAACCACAAGATGAATTAATCAACATTTTAGAGGAAACACAATTAAGATCAGAAATACTTGTGGATATAGAACTCAATAATCCTAATAGAACCAATACCATCTCACTTCCTCGAACAACCACAATAGTTTGTATAACACTTCCCTGCGTCAACAATATCTGCAAATATCACTTCAATGAATGCATATGAATGCAATGCATATGTCCTCTACCTTCATACCTCTGAGGGTATGAAGCCACAACGTACCCCTCCTCGGGCAACGTACGATGCTAAGTTGTACCGGTACAGTCGGACCATAGGTCACGACAAAACTTGAGATGCAAATGAATCATGCAGTGCATATGACATGCTGCATTTATCAATATACTTCACTTCCTTCAGATACAATACAAACCTTAAATAATACTTCATCTTCCTTTAGATACAATACAAACCTCAAATAATACTTCATCTGCCTTCAAATATAATACAATCCTTAAATAATATTTCATCTGCCTTCAGCAGTGTGAATGAATCTCATGGGTCATACTCGAACCATAATCATCATCAATATATGATAGAGCATCAATATAATACAATCAAGTAAAACATCATCTTAAGTTCAATTATGAAAGAATCCAATAATTCTGAATATTAGAGTGTAGGCGATAAAAATCACAAGTCAAAATGGTAGCAACCACCGTTTCATTCACTTGCCTTCATCAAAGAAGAAAAATGTACTAGGCACGATCCAGAGTGTAGCCACCTGTTGCGGGGCATAAAACTTAGTACAAATATTTCACAAACATTTGCCAACAATCAACAAATCGCTCCTACACTTGAAACCAAGACCTGGTGGAAAGACTCCCACCCTGAACCACATGACAAACAGCAGGAGCGTTGTTTGTTAATTTTGTATCTTTAAAATTATAACAGTGGTGATACCAAAAAAATACTCTACAACTTCAGTATTCAATGGATTATTAAATTTTTCCATCTATAAGTTCTAAAACATCTGACAATATAACTGACTGAATCTGTTTCAGAGAGCAGCATAGTTAACTTTAAAATTCGATATCTCCCAAACTACACAACCAAAAATTATGAAATTCTGCTGGCAATAAGAAAGTTTATCCCTCTACAAAAGTCTCCATAGTTGGAAGAGCCAATTCGGCCATTTACTAGATGAAACCCACCAGTGAATAGACCCGCTCATGTTTGCTAGGCAAACAGGAATAGCCACAGTAAAACAAACATAACTGGAGTTTCAAAATTCATATGAATGCACACTTTAACAATCCGGAAAGCTTATGAAATTATCTATAACTTCTCTTACCAACCTAAAGTTTAATTATGTTGATAAAATTGCCTAAATCTTAAGGGAACAGATTCTGCATAGAATTATGAGACTGAAAAACTGCTATAATTAAACTGCAATAACTCTCTGATTTGATGTCCGATTGAGGTGTTCTTCGCAGCCACAGAAAGATCTACAAATTATCTACGACTCATAGATAGACTTTTATTTTTTTGAGGCCACTAAGACTACGAAAAACTGGCATGAACAGAAACTATCGAATCTACCATTCTGCAAAAACTAAATTCGAGATCAAAATCTAACCCCACATCTAATCCAACCTCTAATCCTGTAATCCCCATGATCCACAACCTCCAAAAGCACATAATTACAAGGAGGAACAAGGAAACCTTCCTTACCTAGGGTTTCCCCAAAAAACATCTGCAAGAAGAGATGGGGATAGAACATCTCCTTGATTCTCTCTTCCTCTTCAATCCATCTTGCTCCTTCCCTTCTCGATCCTTGCTGAGTGGAGGAGATTTAGAGGGAGGAGGAAGCAGTGGAGAGGGTAGAGGGTGGCTGTAATAGGGAGGAGAGGGGGTGGCCAGCAAGGGGGAGAGGAGGGGCGGCCAAGAGAGGAGGAGGGGAGTGGCGGCCAAGAAAGGGGAAAAAAAGGGGCGGCCACCTAGGGGTTTTTTTGTGGGAGAAAAGAAACGACGCCTTAGATGACTTCTGACTTAGCATCCAACGGCCTACAACCCTTTTCCCACATCCACTCACCAAAGATCAACTTTTGGTCAACATTTTTTTGGGATATTACAGCATGTCAGATCAATCCACAGCTCCAGTCAGAACGATGGCAAAGGAGGCCAGTTTCAGAGGCCACAGCACAGCTCGCAGTCTTTAGGACAGCAGCAATGCTCCTTCAGACCACCAGCTCAAAGGGGGGCCGGGGCGACAGGAGCTTCGGAGGAAGATATGGGGATCAGCCAAAAAATCTATGTCCTATTTTGTGGTGAGGACAAAGGCCACACTACAAGAACATGTCATATCACCATTCAGAAGCAAAAAGAAATTGCTGAAGCAGAAGCCCGGCAGAATCAGCCGAAGCAGGTCCTACACACTGCTTCGTGCCACTCTCCTTACATACCAGAATATGTGGGCAATCAACATGCAGCTTCTATTGCTTCGGCAAGCCATTCATAAGCTTCCTGGCCTCAGCTTCCACCGCCACCGCCATTGCAACCTACTTATACCCGAAGCCAGCAGCCAGAAGGGCGCCAGCACTCACAACAACAACATGACTTCAGGGAGGAGTCCGAAGCTCGTACAGTCAATAGCACTGTACCAGAATCAAAGCACATATATTGAGCAATATCCTACCTTTGAAACACTTATTTTCTATACCATTTTTGCTTTCTGTATAAAGAACAAGCAATGAAAACTTAGTTTTAATTTCTTGAAATGATTCTGTCTCTACCAGAATTAAATATATCTTCTTCACAGATTTACGAAGCTCAAAAGTCGTTCCTAAGGGAATGCAGAGCCAAAATTGACGAAGCTACAAAAAGTCGTTCCTAAGGGAGCGCAGCGTAAGTCCTTTGCTCAAAAGTCATTCCTAAGGGAATGCAGAGCCAAAATTGATGAAGCTACAAGAAGTCGTTCCAAAGGGAGCGTAGCATAAGTTTTCTGCTCAAAAGTCATTCCAAAGGGAATGCAGAGCCAAATACCACCGAAATATAAGGCGAAGAAGTTCAAAAGTCGTTCCTAAGGGGATGCAGAACTTATACCACTGAAATAGAAGGCGAAGAAGTTCAAAAGACGTTCCTAAGGGGATGCAGAACTTATATCACCGAAATAGAAGGTGAAGAAGCTCAAAAGATGTTCCTAAGGGGATGCAGAGCTTGTGTGTTCCAGTGTGGGTGTGTGGGTGTGTGTCTTCAGCATCCTCATCATTTTACATCATATCATCACATCATTTCGCATAGCATTACATCATACATCATACTGCATTACCGGCACAAGAACTGAATACGAAGCCAATCTTCGGCAAATGCTTCGTCAAAACGAGAATGTACTAAGGCACGAAGTAAGCTTCGAGAAATACAGTTTTATCAGGCTTGACATAAGAAAGGATCTTTTTCTTTATGAAACATGAAAAGAAGGGAAGGTGTTTTTTCGCCGAAGGCTCAAAAATGGTATGTGAGTAAATTTCATGCATCGCAAAGAAATAAATTGCAATAACTTACATATTCGATTTAATGTCGCATACATCAAATATTACATAGTTTCATTACAAAAAAGGTCTAATCTTCCTTTATTAGTTTTATACATCAAGCTTCTCAAAATGATTATTACAATAAAACCTATTCCTCTCTAAGGACTTTTTCTGCAATTTCGTTCAGTAATTTGTCGACGACTTCGTCGACAATGGATTCAGCTATGCTTATGATATCCAATGATTCCTTCATCTCTGGATCAGCTAGGGGATTGTACGGCTCCGGTGGTGGGGATAGTTCAGCTGAAATAGGTAAACACATTTAGTTCGAAGCCATAAAGCAAGTACCAAAGCTAAATATTTAAGGAACAGTACATATACGCCTTTCACGTTCTGCAGCTTCTTCAGCTCGCTTTGCTTCTACCAAGGCGTCGTGGGTGTCTTTTTCACTCTTTTTTATAATCTCATGGGCCAGCTCTCGGCCACCGTTCACCCAGACATAGTTATAAAATTTCCTGCCCAATAAAGTTGCTTCGGCTGAAGGATCCTTCGTATCATCTACGGAGAAGGCAGCTTCGGCCTGGGCCATGGCCTTAACATGATTACATTTGGCTTTCTCCAGAATAGCTGAGATGCCCCACGCACTGGAAAATGCACAAATGTCCTTGCGATCATTCAGTATTTCTTCGAAGGCTTCAGCTTCTCTGCTTATCCATTCAATAGCACCTTCGGGGTCGCCTCGGATAAAATTCTCTTCAGCAGAATGGGCGCCCACTTTAGCGAAGGTAGTTTTAAATTTTTTCACGCAATCCAAGAATTTCTCAAAACACCTTTCCTTGGATTCACGAAGTTCTTCAACATTTTTCTCTAGCCTAATTTTCCAATATTCACTGATTTCTTGATTGGCCTGTGCAAGCGCGCAGTTCTCTTTAGCTTCAGCCAGCTGTCTCCAAAGGTTTTCAATTTTGGTTTTCTGGGCTTCGGCCTGAGCTTTGTAATTAGCCTCATCTTCCTTTACTTTGTTCACTAGTGAAATTAAAATTTTGTCTTTCTCTAGACCTTCATTTCTTAGTTCAATCACTTCAGACCGAAGGTTGTTGAGAGCTATGGTACAGCCCTCGTCTTCAGCATTCTTTTGTGCCCTCAAGGCATTACTAAGAATTAAGCCCTGCAAAAGAAGAAAGAGTTGAGTATGGCAATAAAATACTTTGTTTCTAACTTCAAAGTCAACTTTTATACCTTTATGCTATTATACGCGAGGCTATCAGCAAGTTCATCTTTTGATAGAACCGAAAGACCTTCTTCCAGTTTCGGAAAACCCATATTCCTAGTTATCTCCCAGCACACGGATATTTCTTTGTTATCTGGGAGACAGTACAGGAAATCATCTTCATTGGCACCATTGTACACTAAGGCCCCTTTTGGATATTTCAATCTTTGGGCATAGTGTCTGGCCTCCAAGATTTCTTCCTAGGACAATTTCTTCCCCAAAGCATGCCGAATAATGTAGTCAACATCTTCGTTCGGAGCTTCGAGGGCAGGAGCTTCGGTCTTCTCTTATACAATTTTCCCTGTTGTTTTGTCCTCGGGGGCAGCAGGCTTCGTCTCGGTGGGCACTGAAGGCCCAGCTACGGCTTCGGCCTGAACTTTCGCAGCTTCGATGATTTTCTTGGCAGGAGTTAAGGCCTTCGTGGTCTCTATAACAGCATCTAGTACGCTAGCCATCCTCCTCCTCTTGGGAGTTGTAGTAGGAGTTTTTTGCACCTTCGGCAAATCTGCCTCTACTGGTGGGCTCAGGATTTCTTGCACTTTTATCACTTTCTCCACCTGTAGCTCTTCGGCCTTATCATCTTTAGCTTCGGCTAGCCCAACTATAAGCACCTTCAGTGCTACAGTTGGCTCTTCAGTGCTCTGCGTAATCAAAGCAGTTTGTCTTGCTTCGGCAGCTGAAGAGGGCCCTTCGCCAAATTCAGGCACCACAGCCGGTTCGATGTACCACGGTGGGTGGGTCAAGACCTTCATCTTCTTGCCCTTCGGTACACCAGCGGTGGCCGAAGCTACGGGGGCTGAAGCAATAGTTTTTCTTTTCTTCCCTTAACTTTGCAGCGGGTAGTGATAATGAGGGTATATAAAGCCTATGGCATCAAATACCATGTTTAATCTTTTCTTCCCTCGGCACCCGAAGGCTGCGGACAAAGCATTATCTTCGGCCTTGCTATATGCCCCAAGTAGTTCGTCGCTGATAGCCTCAATACTTTTTAGCCAATCATCATTTGGCTCATCAAACCAATCTCCGACCTGAAAGTATATTTTAGTCGAATCAACCCACCTTCAGTTGATTCAGCAGTAGTATCCTTCAGTATATCCCAATTTTCCACAAGTGGCCATACTCTAAACGCTATGTGCTCTTGAACAATATCCCTTGTGCCAATGAAGGCACAGACGTTGCTAAAAGCCTTCTGGCAAGCTTCATCATTCTGATCGATTACCACCTTCGGCCTCTGAAGGCCGAAGCGAGACTAGATAGGGCGAGGCATTAGTTAATCCAAAAGGCATCACTAACCACTCATATAAGTCGAACTTGGTTTTAAAAGTAGTTTTTCATTCATCGCCTAATTTCATTCTAATTTGGTGGTACCCACTGCACAAATCAATCTTAGAAAATATTTTAGAACCACTTAACTCATCAAGCATATCATCTAATCGAGGAATAGGATGACGGTACCGGATAGTGATGTTGTTAATGGCTCTACAATCTACACACATGCGCCAGCTGCCATCTTTCTTTGGAACCAAAATAACAGGAACAAAACAAGGACTAAGGCTCTCACGTACATACCCGCGGTCCAAAAGGTCTTGGACTTGGCGCTGAATCTCCTTAGTCTCCTCAGGATTTGCTCGATATGCAGCACGGTTGGGCAAGCTCGCTCCAGGAATCAAATCAATCTGGTGCTCAATCCCACGAATGGGAGGAAGTCCTGGAGGTAACTCAGAGGGAAAACCATCTTGGAACTGCTGCAAAAGGTTAGTCATAGATGCAGGCAAAGTGCTAGGAATATCATCAATAGAAAAGAAAGCATCTTTGCAAACCAAGGCATAGCAACAAGCATCAGTAGCATGAGTTTCAAGAAGTTCAGATTTAGTAGCAAGCATGACAGGAGCTTTCAATTTAATTTGTTGCTGAATTTCTGTCTCATTAGTTGGTTCCTTATGGGTACTTGCAGCTCTATCTTTATCAGCTTGTACAATTTCAGCAAGAGTCAAAGGTAGCAAAGTAATGTTTTTATCTTTATGCCTGAAAGTGTATGTATTACTCCTACCATGGTAACGTGCATCAGTATCATATTCCCAAGGTCTACCCAACAAAAGAGAACAAGCTTCCATAGGTACTACATCGCAATCCACATAATCAGAATACATACCAGTGGAGAAATGCACTCGTACCATGTGTGTTACCTTAACCTTGCATGAATCATTGATCCACTGAATGTGGTATGGATGTGGTCGTGGACGTGTGGTCAGGCCAAGCTTCTTGACCAAATCTGAACTCACCAAATTATTGCAGCTTCCACCATCAATAATAACACGTGCACGCCGATTCTCGATGGCAAAGAAAGTCTGGAACAAATTATGGCGTTGCTGCTTCTCTAATGATTCAGGCTGAGAACTAAGAACACGCTGCACCATGATGCTTCGAAGGTTCACCGTAGCATCAACACCAAGCATGGCATCATCATTAGCAGCAACATCACTGGAGTCATCATTGTCATCCTCACCGTTGAAAGCACTAATGTAGCCATCATCCATAGCAATGTATGTTCGCTGACTCGGGCAATCCTTCTTCACGTGACCAATCCCATTACAGCGATGGCAAACAATACCCGAAGAACGACCACTGGAAGGTGCTGTAGGTGCTGGTGAATTTTGTTTCTTGGCAGGTACCTACAAAGGAAGTTTACTAACATGTGCAGCAGGTGTCGAGGGAGGTCGCGTGGACGCTGGAGTTGTCGAAGGTGTATGACTCGAGGCAGGTGTGTGCGTCCGTGATGTAGAGGAGGCGCCAAAAGTAGCCCTAGGTCGATGTTGGCGTCCCTGCAATTCCTTCTCTGCAAGCATAGCAATCTGGAACAACTTGTTGACAGTGTTAAATTCTTTGTAATCCACAATGTCCTGAATGTCACGCTGCAAACCAGAATAAAAATGGCAAAGAGCGTCCTCATGTCCCTCTACTATCCCACAACGTTGCAATCCCTTATGAAGCTCAGCATAATAATCTTGAACAGATTTATCCCCTTGCTCTAAACGCATCAATTTCTTACGCAATTCTCTATGATAAGATGGGGGAACAAATCTATCGCGCATAGCTACCTTAAGATCTTCCCAAGTCATAGGTGCTCTACCGTCCCCAACTAGACCAGTCCACCAGACAATAGCAAAATCTTTAAATTCACTAGTGGCTTGTCTAACTTGATGTCGTTTAGGTACAAGGTGGGCAGCAAATTTCTGTTCTGTCGTCATCTCCCAATCAAGATATCCCTCAGCATCATAATGATCCGAAAAAGATGGTATAGTAAATTTAATCTTAGCATAAGGGTCGTCAGGAGCACGATTGTTATTACCTTGCTGGCAGTGTGGCATACCTTCTATGTTTTGACGAAGACGGCGACGTAGGCGCAAATCTCTGGTGGCCGCTTCATCATAATTACCTTCTGCATCAAACACCGCATCATCGGGAAGACGTGGACGAGGAGGTGCTGGTGGCGGTGCTTGTTGTTGCGTCTCCAACACAGCAAGTCTGTCGACGATCTCGGATAATCATCGATCCAGCCTCTCGTAAGTCTTGCCAAGGTCCATGCCAATGAAGGCATCATGAACTGACTTGTAGACCGTCTCCTCCATTTGCTCCTTTAGGAGCTTGTTGTTTGCCTCAAGATCTTGGCGGCTAACACATTCATCGAAGTCTGTAGGGATCCTTGCTTCTTCTTCATCGCCTGCCATCGAAAACACAAAAACAGGAAACAAACGGTGAAGGTTATCCCTAATAATTTCACTACACGCTCCTCTCAGGTGGAACACAGGAACACGCTCTAATGTATCTTACCAAGCTCTTACAAGTGTCTGACAAAATACAAAGCAAAGGATGGTACAATCGGAGGCTGATTCGTGATACTTACCAAGAGGTAGTGAAACCGCGATTGCAAGGTCAAATCTGTATTGATCAGAAGATATAGTATGTGGAGCTGTAGGACAGGCACAATATGTATGTGAATGTGGAACAAAATCGAGTGCAGATGAGTGAAGTTCAATAAATATCCAAAGCACAAGTCACAATTGCTGGCTAAGAGATGTATCCGAGGCGTAGCACAACAAGGTTGGAACAAAGAACAATGGAACTAGCAGAATGGCAGTACCGTAAATATTATACTAGCGAGGCCAAAAAGGCACTAGTAGGAATCACTGGTGATTTTGTTTTTCTTTTTTGTATGATTTTTTAATATTTTTCTCAGCATAAGAAGCAACAAAACAGGAGCTACACCAAGTTTTACCTAAAACAGAGATCAGATGTGGTCTACAGAAAATCAGCAAGTTCTCTGAAAAGCGTGCAAGAGCTTTGACAAATTTTTTTCTTTATTTTCCTGAATTTTTTGACAATTTTATCGAAACCAAACTGGCCGAAGGCGAGTTTGGTTGGCCTCAGAATGGCGTCACCGAGCTCCTGTAAAAATTTTAGATTTTTTGGACACTCGAGCGAAAAGTTATGCTCAGTTTAAGGAAGGTACCTCAAGTTATGTTTTTGAGAGGCACGGCTAGAAAGTGGTGATTAGGGCAAATGGTGGATCGACTTGTGATCTGGGTAATGGTGGATAAGATAACGGCGAAGGTGCAGTTGAACTACGACGAAGATACACCCTAAACCAGCAACACGATTCGACCACGGACACGACTGTACAAAGCCAAACTAAAAACGAAATTGCAAAGGCTAAACAAGGGTTCTAGGACAGCGAAATTGTTTTTTGTATGTCAATTATCTGGAGTTATAGGACGAAAAACATAAACTAAACTAGGGTAAACCTGACGGTAATACCTGAGCCTCTGATTACCACTTGATAGGAACAGGGTGCCCGATCTTCCGTCAGGTGTAGGTAAATATCGATTTGGTGGAGATGTCACACAGACGATCCGGCTTTCAATCAACACGACTAGAACCCCGCAATCGCAGCACCACTTCTCATCTGGTTATCAACCGTGCGCTGCGCGATTGACCTCGCCACGAAGGCTAATCCTTGCCTGCAAATCGAAGACACAAGCAAGAACAAGAAAGAACACAATCTAAAATATTGCAGATGGATGATTAAGCTCACAAGTTGGGGTCTCACAAACCGATCGAGCGGCGAACTGTTCTCGACAGATATAACTTAAGCAAAACCCCCGCCCTAATGTGGTGGCGGCTACTGATTATATAAGAGTTAGGGACGTGACTCCCTCCCTGGACGCGCCCTAATGGGCCCAACAAAGATACACGACCCAAAGGTCAATTACGGTGTCGCAACACCGAGACAGATTATGGACGTCGGTTTGGTCCTCCACCTTGATCCGAACGTCCTTGCTAGCCTTTCACGCCTCTAAGTACTTCACCATGTCATTGCTGGTCCTTTCCTTCATTCCTAAGTACAATTAATTCATTAGGTAACATACTATTCTCAAATGCACAAGAATAAGTACATAGGAACGAGCTCACCTGCAAATTCAATTGTCTTGCGTGTGCGCGAGTAATCAGACCTTGAGATCTTTTTTATGGATAATTTACGTGGATATTGTTGTGAGCTGTCACAACACACGTGCAACTGTCTAGTAGCTCATAAAAAGGATTGTGAAAAAACTACTTAGTGGTAGTTTGGCGGCTCTATTTTTAAGGGATTTTTATTTTAGGAGAAATTAGTTTATTTTTCTTTAGAAAATGAGAATTGCTTGTGAAAATAAAAAGTTCCCAAACTACGCTGTATATTCGTAGATCGTTGCAGTACATCTGCCTTCTCAGTCAAAACCACTCTGAAAAAGAATATACTACAAATATTTTTGTAGACTACTGACGTAAACGAATTTTATATTTGAAAACTATGTATACGGTTATACCGTGCTAATTTGAATAGCTTGGCTCCCTCCCCAGAATTGACCGCCAAGCCTCTGCACCTCACGTTCCTCGCCCGCACGATGTTCACACAGCAAACACCATCTCCACACAACCAGAACTTCGCACGTGTCCCACCGACCACCCCCGTCCATCCACCTCCCGGCCACAACACTGCCCACACACCCTCCCCCTCCGCACCGAACCCCCTGGCGCGCGCCGCGCTCCCTTGACCGGCACGTCATCCCACTGCCATGCGGGCCCCGCACCCCGCGCGCCCGGGGGCCGCGCCCTCCTCAAATGCCCCCACCCCTCGCCTCCCCTCCCCTCCTCTCCTCCGCACAAACGCGTCGCATCCGCTCCACAGGATCCTCTGCGCCACCGCAACCGTGTGACCGCCCGTGCCGCCGGCGATCCCGATCCGCCGACCCGTCCCAGCCCCGCTCGCAGCCATGTCGCCGTCGGAGCCGACGCGGGAGGAGAGCGTGTACATGGCCAAGCTGGCGGAGCAGGCGGAGCGGTACGAGGAGATGGTCGAGTTCATGGAGCGCGTCGCGCGATACGCCGGGGGCACCGGCGGCGGGGAGGAGCTCTCGGTGGAGGAGCGCAACCTGCTGTCCGTCGCCTACAAGAACGTCATCGGCGCCCGCAGGGCCTCGTGGCGGATCATCTCCTCCATCGAGCAGAAGGAGGAAGGCCGCGGGAACGAGGCGCACGCCGCATCCATCCGCGCCTACCGCTCCAAGATCGAGGCCGAGCTCGCCCGCATCTGCGACGGCATCCTTGCGCTCCTCGACTCCCACCTTGTCCCATCCGCCGGCGGCGCCGAGTCCAAGGTCTTCTACCTCAAGATGAAGGGTGACTACCACAGGTATACCACTATCGCTAGCAGATCTCCCTTTTTATTCTGCCTATCCGCATCTAGAGTCTAGACTACGCGATCTATTTATGGAGTGGCCGAGGAGGGAGGTTTATTGGTGGATGTACGCGCGATCTTTATGTGCGACGTGACAGAGTTGATGGGTTTTTGAGGATCTTTACGTTACTAGTGGGGCTGGAGTCATTATTTATTGCTTGTTATTTGTAGGGCAGCACGATCTGATTTTGGGGACTTTGTATATGGACCATGGGAGTTGTTTTGAAGAGTCAAAACTAAAGATCTATGTGCAGTAGTTTCTTGTGGGGTGTGATTGGGCCTGAGTTCTTGGTGTTGATTAGGTCTAGATTTAACGCGTATCATTTTTTATTTGATTTTTTTGCGGTTCGTTCGTTTGCTATTTGTGGCGGAAAGTCAAAGGACCAAAAAGGGAAAGGGGGATTGTGATATCTGTGACGTTTTTTGTGAGGTTGTTTTTCCTTTTATTTAGGATTAAGATTAATTGTGTACATGCTACTATACTTTTTCAAAATTAGACGGTTAGTTTATTTTGATGGCATATAGTGGCATGAAAATGGACTAGTTTCTAACTTTTTTCAAAATTGGAGTGGCATATTTCTAATTAACCCTATTATTTATGGTGCATATTGAGGTTGCTTTCTATGAAATTGTCTATATGATGCATGGTACTGCGCAGCCTAGATTGAAGGATATGAATTTGTGTTCCATGGATTCTTTACCCCGTACTGCACGTATATGTTGGTATCTGATTTCTCATGATGATTTTGTAGGTACCTTGCTGAGTTTAAGTCAGGTGCAGAGAGGAAGGATGCTGCGGAGAGCACCATGAATGCCTACAAAGCTGCTCAGGTTTGACCATTGTGTTCATACTGATAGGATGACAGTGCATATATTGTTAATTGTGGTTCTTTCTTGTTGGCTTTTGGTTTGTAGGATATTGCTCTTGCTGATCTGGCTCCAACCCACCCCATCAGGCTCGGGCTTGCTCTCAACTTCTCAGTGTTCTACTACGAGATCCTCAACTCCCCTGACCGTGCTTGCAACCTTGCAAAGCAGGTTTGCTTCTTCTATTGTCCGTTGTGATTTGTTTTCTTTTTGATCGAGGCTGATGTGTCTTGGATTGTATAACTGGACAACAGGCTTATTGCATATGTAGGATATGGTTTGTTAAATAAAAGCTGATGCAAAGGGAACAATTCACTTGTAGCTGATGATATAGCATGCCTGCGATTAGTCAAATCATATAAGGCGTTTTAAATTGAGAGTGCAATCTTGTTTTGAATTGGGATTGAAATGTAGACTTGACTGATGTCCATCAACACTAGTCTGCAGTTTGCATGTTTAGGGAATTACTGCTTTGTGAACTGTAGATCCCTAGACTGAACTGCTTTGCATCCCGGAACAGATTTTCTAGCACTCACTTTGGGATTGCTGTTTGTGTGCATGTAATGCAGATTTGTGTGTTCTGCATGCATATTCACTGGAACGTTTTTTATTACTATTAGGTGTGTCGAATTCAAGTAATGGATCTAATTACTCTGGGATGCTAACAAATGCTTCGTTTACTACCTAGGCTGTTGTTTCTTCACTCAAATTGCTATGTCTTGTTGCATATATTTTTTTCGTATTGAACATTGGCAAGCTGCCAAGCTACAACTTAACGATATCACCTAGCGAATTCTCAGTTTCACATTTAAGCATCCTGCAGTTAGTATTGACTGAGAGTTGACTGGAATTAAATTTAATGTTTGTTGCAGGCCTTTGATGAGGCAATCTCTGAGCTAGACAGCCTGGGAGAGGAGTCCTACAAGGACAGCACTCTGATCATGCAGCTCCTGCGTGACAACTTGACCCTATGGACTTCCGACACCAACGTGAGCTTCTTTCCACACAGAGCATCATCGTTAAGCATGTGACCTGACCATCTTTGCTCATTGCCTGTCATGGTTCTCATGTGACCTTGCTCCTCTTTCTTTCCTCACCAGGAGGATGGCGGGGATGAGATCAAGGAAGCAGCTGCTGCCCCAAAAGAATCCACCCCCGAGGGCCAGTAAGATGGATCCGATCTCCCGACCTGATGCGTGTCTGCTGATGTCGGGGAGTTTACCAGGACTGTGCCGTTCTTGATTTCTGATAGCTTATCTTCTAGTACACCTCGTTGTTCTCTTCGTCATGGCGCTGGCGTGCCGGTGGGCGTGCGCCGAAGCTGCCTGCCATTGCCATTGCTGCTGTGTTTAATTAAGCACACACTCTAGATGTTATGCCCGCATGCTATGTTTCGATTCTCAAGTTGATAAATGATGGCTGGATGCTGGTTTTCGTGCTCCAAGCCTGCTGCTTCTTCCAGGGAAAAAAGACTTGCCCTTGTTGCAGCGTTGTTGTTTAGAATGACCTATATTTGACTGGTATTCTGTTACGGTGGCTTTGCAAAGCTGTTTGTTTGGTTTAATGTCTCGGAATAATATGAATTGGCTGCATTGGAAGTGTGTGTGCGTTTTTTTACCATGTGTATGTGATGTACGGCCGCAAGCACACGCATCGCGCTTTTAGGACGTGATGCTGTGTGTGTCTGTTGAGAAATTTGGAATCATGCCATTATGAAACTTGGGTTTCGCCCAAATGCCATTATGTACAAGGTCTTCGCTAGTTCGCCATTCTCACACGCTGTTTACAGACAACAAAATACCATTGAAGAGCTATTCGATACATCAACAGAGAAAAGATCACCTGCTTGGACTTTTTTGCCCCTCTTCGAAATCAGAACGTGGCTGACACCGTTCGTGGAGATCTCCCGTTCACTCGACGGCTCGAGCGTGTGTGTCGAGTCTCCCGCTCCTCTTCCACCGCCGCCGCTCCTCCCGTTTGATCTGCTCCTCCTCCCCCGCCGCCGCTGAGATTGGTGCTCCTCCATCTCCCCCACTCGCTATTCCTCCATTACCGTCGCTCTCCTCAGTGTTTCGCCACCGCCGCTGTGCTCAGAACTCAGAAGTCTGCCGCGCCGTTCAGATCGACGCTGTGCTCAGAAGTCTCCATCCCAGGACAACGACGCAGCACATCATAGGTGAGTATATTTAGGACACCACCGTTGCCTAGTAATTTCTTTTTGCATTTTTTCATTCACTTCAACAAATTACAGTACATCTCTGTAACCCTAGGTTACATTAAAATCTCGCGTACAGTTGGGGACAGTGGCTAGATGGAGTACAGTTGGAATGATTGTATGTACGGGTATGCTTCTACATGTACTAACTTTTTTGGAATCGAGCTGCGTGGAGAATAGAGCAGTGTATTATCCCTAACCTTGTCCCCTTTGAATCTATTTTTTATTTGATATTTTCAGCCTTGATGATGAGACCCCGCTTAGCTTAGCAATGGTAGTACATCCTGGTTCTCACTCTGGACCTGTTATTGATTGGGATGCCCTACAAATTGTTGAGAACCAAGATGAGGAAGGTAGGATAGAAATCGTTGACGATGATAAAATGTATGAGTTGATTGGGTTGAGGGCTGAGGATGAAGCTGCTGAGAAGGCGGCTGAAGCTTTTAAGAGGCATGAGAATGGACCTACTAGTGGTGGCAATGATAGTTATTGTGAAGATGAAACTCTTGGAGCAGCCATCCCTGTTACTGATGAAATTCCAGGAGAAAGGGTGATGGTGCATGACCCAGACAAACCTTGTATGGATATTGGAACAGTGTACCCCAGCATGCGTGACTTCAGGCTAGCTGTTAGACAGTTCGCTATCAACGAAGAGTTTGAGCTAAACATCTATAAAACTGACCCAAGTCGATTTATTGGTTATTGCAAAGGAGAAGGTTGCCCTTGGCATATTGTGGGACGTAGACAGCCTGATGGGAATACTGTTATGGTATAGTCTTTTGAGCCTAGGCTTGTTTATATGTACCTTTCTTATTTTTCATATGATATTGTTTACATGGTTACTGACTGAGGTTCCCCTTTGAAGGTAACAGTCTTAATTGAGGCACACAATTGTATTTCCAGTGCTAGAAGGAAGAGCACAACACCTACTAGTGCTTGGGTAGCATCAAAGGCTTTCCATCACCTCAAGAAGGAGTCAAACATGGGCACAAAGGAGCTGCGAAAAAGGTTGGAGGAGAAATATAAGTGTGAAATTCACTATGACACGGTTTGGAAAGGGAGGCAATTGGCTCTAAGAGAGTTACATGGCAGCTGGGAAGATAGTTTTCAGATGCTATTCAATTGAAGGGCAGAGGTGTTGACTCGATCTCCAGGCAATGTCATTGAGATTGACATTAAGGAGGTAGATGGCAAGATATACTTCCACAGATTTTTTTGTGCACTAGGCCCTTGCATTGAAGGATTCTTGGAGGGATGTAGGCCATACCTTAGCATAGACTCTACTGCACTTAACGGTAGATGGAATGGGCATATGGCTGCAGCCACGGCTATTGATGGTCACAATTGGATGTATCCACTTGCATTTGGATTCATAGATAGTGAAACTGATGACAATTGGGTATGGTTCATGAGCCAACTAAAAAAGGCAATAGGAGATCTTTCTTTGCTTGCTGTTTGCACAGATGCTTGCAAAGGGTTAGAAAAGGCAGTTAAGCATGTGTTTCCTCAGGCTGACCAAAGGGAATGCTTTAGGCATCTCATGCAGAATTTCATTAAGAGGTTTGGAGGTGATATATTCTCTAAGATGTACCCTACAGCTAGGGCATATAGGCTAGAAGTTTCACAGTACTTTTTCAATCAAATTGTGGAAGCTTCCCCAGATGTGAAGAAATGGCTAGATACTTACCACAATCTTAAATGGAGGAGGAGTGAGTTTAACCCCGCCATCAAGTGTGATTATGTCACCAATAATCTAGCTGAAGTATTCAACAACTGGATTAAAGCTTGGAAGGATCTTCCTGTTGTTGAGCTTGCTGACAAGTGTAGAGAGAGGATTATGGTGTTGTGGGAAAAAAGGAGAAGAATTGGAGACAAGCTTACTGGCAAGATCTTGCCTGCAGTTTTACAACAGCTAAAGGCAAGGACTAGAGGCCTAGGGCATCTATCTGTGACAAAGGCTGGCTACTTCTCTGCACAAGTTGAGGACAGCACAAACACACATAACAGGCATGTAGTAAAGTCATATTTGCATGAGTGTACATGCCTCGAGTGGCAGCACACCGGCAAACCTTGCCCACATGCATTGGCCCTGATTACAGCACGAGTGTGGATGTGGAATTGGAGGATTTTGTGCATGAGTACTACTCAGTACAGAGGTTCAAAAATGCATATAAGAGAATAATTGAGCCACTGCCAGATAGGTCTCAATGGCCACATGTGGATCTGCCTTATGTGGTTGGTGCACCACTTGATAAGAGAGGTAGAGGAAGGTATAAAAAACTGAGAATTAAGAGTTGTTTGGAAGGTGGGAACAGCAAGGGGAAAAAATTAGCTACAGAAAAAGGCAAAGAAGCTGACAAGGAAGCAGTCGTAGAGGCTGACATGGAGGCTGCAGGCCAGTCTGAAAAGGGGAAAAAGAAAATGATAAGAGGCAAAAGAAAGTGCAAAAGATGCGGAGAATTAGGTCATGGTGAAACTAGCTACAAGTGCCCATTAAACGGAACAAAGAAAAGGTGGGTGATGAAGCTCCAAACTAGCTACAAGCTGCACTTTAATTTTTTTCTCACTGTTTTGTTCAACTTGTAGGAAGAGAAAGCCTCGCATGAATACAACAAAATATGGGGAGAATGCCAAAGTTCCTAAAAGCCGACAAAGATCAGAAAATGATGCTGAAGCTGCTGTCCATGTTGAAGAAACTGTTTTTCCCCAAGTGGAAGCTGCTGTCCATGAAGTAGGAGTTGTTCCCCATGTTGAAGGTGTTGTCCATCTTGAAGTTGCTGTCCAAGTTCAGTCACCTCCCAAGTCTACAACTCCTAAGAAAATCCTATCGAAGAAGATCACACCAAGGAAGCTGAAGAGGATGTAAACCTTGTTATGCTGTCCAAGTTAGAAGTGGACCTTATCACACTGTCCAAGTTGAACTATATTTGGACGTGTGATGTTATCTGAAAACTTGTTATGTTATTGTTATCTAAAACCTTGTTAAGTTGCAGTGATCTTTTTCTTGTGCTTTCTGCTGTCATCGGTTTGAGAAACCTGGGCACGGTTGGGGAAACCTGGTACCAGGTTCTTTTTTTAACACCTATTTCTTGTTGTTACGTTGTTGCCTAGAGAATATATCAAACCTGGGAGAGGAGAAGTTTGCAGGTTGGCGTGTGAGAAGGCTGGCGTTTCAGAAGTTTGCATCCTGGGCGCAACAGCCAAGTGCAATGTTGTCTCGTCTGTTTGGCCACGTTCTGATTTCGAAGAGGGGCAAAAAAGTCCAAGCAGGTGATCTTTTCTCTGTTGATGTATCAAATAGCTCTTCAATGGCATTTTGTCTGCGAAGACCTTGTACATAATGGCATTTGGACGAAACCCAAGTTTCATAATGGCATGATTCCAAATTTCTCCTGCCTGTTGGCATCTTGGCATCTGATGCGCATATTGGGGAGGGGGGTATGGACCAGGAATCATGCATGTTCGATGCAGACTGGGAATAGGCGGTTCCACTAGTGCAATGTGCAATGCAAAAATGCTGCCGTTGGTCTGCACTTAGCTATTGGCACGAAAGATGATGTTTATGTCTGGAGACATCTATTCGAGATTGCCGTCAAGCTAGTGCTAGCGTGTTGACTGTTGAGTGTGCTCCATTTCTCCACGTTATTTTTTTTTAATTTTCACAAGCGCTCTACCGTTGAAAAACAGAATTTGTGAATTTGGGATGTTTGAATAGCTTTATAGTGAAAAAAGTTTGGCTCTAGATCAAGATCCACGTAAAGTAGTTCGATTTAAATGACCTAATTTATTCTTGGAAAATAAGCCTTACCTATCATTTACGGAGTATCTTGTATGACAAATTTTCACGACAAACGAAGAAAAAAGAACCATGTATAGCTAGAATCAATCGGGCGGTGTTGATCGGGGCGGTATGAATATGTGGGGCCGGCCGCAGGTGAGCGAGGCGCGGCTGGCCGGCGTGGGTGTGGAGGGACGACTGCCCACCATGACTGAGTATGCTGGAAAAAATGGTTTTTTTTATCAAACTTCAATTAGGAAGCACTCCTTGAGAAGCTTAACTAAAATGGTAAATTTGACTACTAGATTTATCAATTTTCTGAATCCAAATTTCATGAACGTAGACAATTTGACTAATTTTATTTACAGTGAAATTGTTTTTGATAAATTTGTAGCTGATAAACTACCCAATCAGCCAATAAGTCTTGTAGCAACTCCAAGAGCTCAGATATAATCTTAGCTAAATCTATACTATACTTAAAGTATCAGTTTCAACGGTCGTCATGTGTCATTTTTTTATAAATAACCCCTCACATCTATTTCAAATTAATCAATTGAACGTCTATAGATGCCAAACGACGCCTAACACGGGCTAAATGCACGCGGGCCACAACTATGGCACAGACACGTCATGCCGGCCTGCTAACTGTGTCGAGCCAGCCCGTTAGCCCGTCGATCCATTTAATTAAATCAGCGTAACGACGCCCGACACGGGCTAGATGCACGCGGGCCACAACTATGGCACAGGCACGTCATGCCGGCCTACTAACTGTGTCGGGCCAGCCCATTAGCCCGTCGATCCATTTAACTAAATCAGCGTAAAATGTTAAAAAAATGGTGCAGGAGGTGGAGTTCGAACCCATGCCCTGATGAAAGAAGGGCAGGAGACACTGGATGAAACTGTCTAACCAGTAGAACATCACGCTAAAATATTTTTAATATTGAATATAAATTATATATAGGTATATACGTTTTTTTTGTAAAATAAAAAAATAATTGTGTCGGGTCGGGCCAGCACTACGGGCCGAGGCTACAGCCCAAGCACGACACGACGTTCTTGGCTTTTGCAAGCATTAGGTCGTTTCTGAGACCACATTGACGCAATGGACTACATGGTGTTTGAGGTTGCTGAATTGGATGGAGCAGCAATGATTTGTCACACTAACAGCAAAATGAAAGGTTATTTGTTGGTTTTAAACGTTAGTAATTGCTACGAAGTAGCATAATTTATATAGAGCACATCCAGTTTTTATTGATGCCTGACTTTAGCAATCACTCCATATTTTGATCTATCTTTTTATAAGTTTGACTTTATGGGACTTATTTTAGAAACTTGATCTCACAAACTTTCTCTTATTTGGTTTCTGTACGATGGAATTATGTCATTTTATAATCTCTGTTCATTCGGTCAATCGTTGTGAACTCTTTTCTAATCGCTCACTTCATTGGCCGTGTTGTAACAAGACATATTTGCATGGAGTAAACAATAACATCAGTTAGCAAAATAAAAAAATGTATTATACAGAGAGCGGAGACAATCAATAAAAAATCTTGGATTTTTTTTGACAGATAGTTTACGTGGGTATTATTGTAAGCCGTCGCAACGCACAGACAACCGACTAGTTTAGAGTTTTATAAAAGACTTTAAATAATTGATAACTTGCTAAACGATAGGATAAACTAACAGACCCTTCAAATATTGTTTATCAATATTTAAATCACCTTACAATCGGTCTGAATAAAATACATGCGTTTGTATAAAAAACCAAAAGGTACAGTACAATAAATTTTATGTAGGCTAGAAGGAAAAAATACTTCAATGAATCTAGTGCCACGAGCTTGACATAAGATACGAATACAATATACTACTAGCAGATTTTCGTATCAACAAGCCTATATCGATCAACTTCCAGAAAGTGCTAGCATAGTCCACCACTCCACCATAGCTAAGAAAAAAATCAATTGTGCGCTATCTTTCTTTCTCCTGGTTGTCGGGTCCGGATGTCCGAAGAGAGCCTAAAAGACCTTAAAAAAATGGCACACTAAAGGCTTGTTCGGTTTTACTCCAATCCATATGAATTGAGGGGGTTTCAATCTCTGGTAAGTCAAAATCCCCTCCAATCTATATGGATTGAAAATAACCGAACAAGCCCTAAGCCGGCCAACTTCCCACCGAGCAACTCGGTGAAGCGGGATTGCCGACCAACCCGCTTGCCAAACAAAACTGTCGAGCAACGCGACGAGGCGGGGCTGCCGATCGACCTACCTGCCGAGGAACCCAACAAGACGACAACCGACTCTCTGATGAGCACATCTACAGGAGGAAGAGTTGACCTAGTACTATCAAGCCACGAAGGCACGACGAGACAAATCATCACCAAGCCATGACTGAACCGTGGGAACAGTATTGAAGGGCATCTGTCAAGCACGACGTCGGACACGTTCTGGAGAGTATCCCTATTGAACGGTGGACCAGTAAATCCCAGTCACGGAGACCTCAATATCGGGGTCTCTACAGTGACCCATACGCCAGAAGATACGAGGCAATACACTGTACCAGGCATACGCCTATGCATGATGGAAGGTGACGCAGAGGGGACGGCGAAAGATGAAGCTGTACTAAAGACGTCCCTAAACCTCACCAAGAGCCGGCTCAGCAGGACCCATCAAGCACCACTACATCTGTATCAGAATACCTATAGAAACCCGTATGGCAAACAGACGAGACACGACGCCATATCAGGGGTACGGTGGTGCACGACCTAGCAAACAACACCGTAGGAGATACGCCGCCCGGGAAAGGAGGTCAAACTCCACCCCGGTAGGATACGAGTCCTCATTGTAAAGTCTACCCTTGAGCTATAAAAGGGCAAGACAACCTCATCCTCACAACACATCGACAACTACACATAAGCACTCAACTGTAACATGCTTCAAGTAATACTATGATCAGCACTACACTGGACTAAGATCCTGCATGGGAGGAGGGAGATGGCGAGGCAGGCTTGGCAAACATAACTAGCAACGTTGATGGGATGACGAGTAGGATAGAATTGCGAGGAAGAAAGAGAGCCTGTTGGATCAGTTTTTCATCCCCGTTTTTCTATTTTTACCGATGCTAATCACGGTTTACAAAACCGGTAAAAACCGGCGGTAAACCGGTCGGTTTACCGAAACCGCCGGGGTGCGGTTTCGGTAAACCACTGGTTTTTTTTTCAAAATTCATTATAAATTTAAAAAATTTTAAAAAATTCATAAAAACCGAAAACCGCTGATAAACCGTTTTCGGGGACCGGTAAACCGTTATTTAAGACTGGTAAACCGTCATTTTTTGTCGAAAAACCGAATTTAATGCCAAAACTGAGTATTTAGTTGTCAATTTAGGCATAGTAGTCTTGTTTACTATTATATGTTATATGTGAAAATGTTATATGTTATATGTGAAGATAAACTCATAGCTCAAGTCCAGTTTAGGCATTTATAGAGTGTTTGGTTTGAGGAATCAATCCATCCAAATTAAGGTGGTGTATCATTGGTTCATTCCTCAGATTTAGTGGGATGACACCATTCCTCATATTAGTACTAACTAACTAACTATGAGGAATGAGATGGTGATAGATCAACTCATTCTATTCCACGAACCAAACAAAAATAGTGAGGAGTGAGAAGATGATGAACTAGCTCATTCTTCAAACCAAATACCCCATCAGTGGTCAATTTCGGTTTTATTTCCTGTCCAAGATGGAATTCGTGGATCAAGTAGCTTCAGTTCTTCTAATAACTATCCATCTAGACAAGACTCAATCTAGAACCCTTAGCTCCAGTTCTTCTATATGTGTTCCTAAGATTTGATGATCGGAAGAAAAGTCCAACACTTGGTGAGGTGCACATGCAATACACAAACACCAAACACACATACTGGTATGTTTTTTTCTTTGTGGATAAATATTTATTTGCCGTTCTTGTTTTCTCGTTAATGTATCTCATATATTTTGTATAGACCTATCACTATCACTATAACAGATTGGAACAATATCACGATCCTTCCAACATGCCTTAGTACTATCACTATGACTCGAGATACACAAGTGAGTACTGTGAAAAAAGTCGACCTATGTGTCGTTGCCTCGTTGGAGAGTTGTAAAAGAACTTGTATTTGAGTATTGCAAAGTTCGCATGTTGTTTGTTGCATGAGAACTAGAGTTTATGGTTACATATGTATGTTATATGTTATTTTGTTGAACACATATCACGTGGATCAATTAATATTTACTATGCAATATGAATTGAGAAAACTACAAATAAATCTTGTCAAAAAAATTTATTTTCCGTAAAAAAACAGCAAAACCGGTTCGTTTCGCGGTTAACCGGCGGTTTAGAGCGGTTTTTCACCGGTTTTTCGCCGGTAAACCGTTTCAAATTCAAATTAATTTGAATTAGTCAAACCGGTCGCTTTTACCGGTTTTTACCGGTTTACCGTTGGTAAACCGTTACAGGTGGGTAGCGGTTTTTATACGTGAAACGGTTTTGTAAACCGTGATGCTAATTAGTTTGGCTAGGCTGTTGAAATTGCTCTTACACGATGACTCATTTTCCAACACTCCTCTTTCGAAGTGACTAGACCATCTTCCATCAATGCCTTATTCAAAGCGATGAGACCATCTATCGTTGAAATTCTGCCAGGTCTCTTTAATTTGACTAAGTAATACTCCCTCCGCCTCAAATTAAATTTTGTTTTAGTTAATTAAGGCCCCGTTTAGTTTGAGGGACTAAAGATTAGTCTCTCTATTTTAGTCCTATTTCGTCCCTAAATTGCCAAACGGTGGGACTAAAATAAGGACTAAACTATTTTAGTCTCTGGTCCCTCAAGGGGTGACTAAAAGAGACTAAACCATATAAATTTCACTTTTTACCCCTCCTTTATTTCAGTTGCGCTAATAGCGGAAGAATGCTAAGGGTATTTTAGTCATCTTATAATTCATTTAATGCATTTTGAATACTTGTAGTGCCTAGAACCAAACATGGTAGGGACTAAACTTTAGTCTCCTAATTAAATTTTAGTCCCTGGACTTGCATGTGTTTGGTTTCGGAACGACGTGGGTCGGGCCGGAGCCGACCCATTTTTCTAGGTTGGGTTAGACCCGTTCATTGTTTGGTTTCAGTGATAGATTGAACCTAGTTTCTTATTTGATTACAGGGTTAAAGTGGATTGGAGCTGCACCATCTCATGTTTGTTTCGTGATGATGGATGAATGAGGGATGAACTGAATATGGTCACCTTCCTCTGGTCATATTACCACACTCAGGATGATATCTTCAGTTCAATAAGATGACAACATTCAAAATAAATGCAACTGACACTATTTTAATATTTGAGAAATCCATAAGCACAAGATATATATATATATAAAAATTAAAGCCATTATTAACCAAGCCATAAATTTTTAGTGATGATGTCTCACTGTTTCAGTCATAATTGAAGGAACATCCCAACAACATCAAGATGCATTTAATTTGTAACATTTGCCATGACTAGCAGTCTTGTCTAGGCGATGACGAGCACTGACCTTTACCTGTTTGACGACAGCACTAGCAAGGCTCGTGGGTTGTGCCTACCGAAGAACACGTCGACATCGGAGGGCAGGCCAGTGGGGGACTGGCGGTGGGAGGCGCAACAAGCCAGTGGGGGGTCTGATGGCGCTGACGGGAGGCAGGCGGGGGATTAACGTCGAAGGGTAGGTCGACGGGGGTCCCTCGTCCCAGCAGGCCGACAGTGGCGGCGTGCCTCTGTGCTGGTTTTCGAGTGGATAAGGCATGTGTGACAGGAGGGTGGAGAGGAAGTGGGTCGAAATGATTCGCTTGTTTTTGAGGAATCCGTAGAACGCACATTTTCAATAAGTATTTCGACCCAGAACCAACCTAACCCGCGAGCCTTTTGAACCAAATACGGGTTGTTGTGGGTTGAACCCGTTCCAACCCATAGCAACCCGCTAATCAAACACACGTAAAGGAACCAAATGGGTCCTAATAGATTCATACCACACTAGATGTATATGTTTTATGTGTCTAGATTCATCTTCGTCATAACAATCAAGAGCTAAAGCGATTATTATTTTAAGATGGATGAAGTATATCTTAAAATCTACCATCTGTCCCAATTTATAATTTGTTTGACTTTTTTGTGTCAAGTTTGATCGGCTCATCTTATTTAAATTTTTTGCGAGAAAATGAAAAATTAAAAGTCATACTTAGAAGGTCTGTTGATGGCGTGGCGTAGGTCGTTTGGAGGATGAGCGATGGGTAGAAGGTGA
Organism: Zea luxurians; assembly: GCA_029449295.1. NCBI lineage: Eukaryota > Viridiplantae > Streptophyta > Magnoliopsida > Poales > Poaceae > Zea > Zea luxurians. The sequence goes on from JAOPSE010000011.1 coordinate 47,998,784, forward strand.
TTAGCTGCTCGAGTAAGCAACCGTCGTAGCCTTCCGCGTCCGGAGTTCGCGGGAGGCCGTCAGCTATCTGGGCCAGCACCCCTTCGACTTCACTTGGCGTGTTCATTGCGCGAGCGAAGTCGGGGTACAGGTTCCGGGCAAAGAGAGGGTTCTCTCGGCGCAGCTTTGCACCTTGCTCGGCTTGCTCTCGCTCTCGATCCTGAGCTTGTCGGCGATCACGACGGCGAGAGTTCCGTCTTTCTCGGTGTACTCGCTCATCGGGAGTTTCTCCCACTTCTGAAGCTTCGTCCCGGGATACGGGCTGCGCCGGATCCCATTCCCCAGCCTTGTGATGTCGCCGCATGTTCCGGCGTCTGTTCCTCCGTCGCCGTGCCTCGCGCTGGGGAGGTTCTTCCCCTTGTAGGGTAGGCTCGTCGTCGCAGATGGGTGATGACTCCAATGTCCCCTCGATGAAGAGAATGTCGGGGTAGAAGGGAACAGGCGTGATGGCGCTCTTCTTTCCATCCTCTTTTGAGGGCGAAGGTGCCGTAAAGATGACTCGGCGAACTCTCGTCCCCTGACTCGGGATGTTTGCTTCCTTCTTTCGAGTGATCCGTGTCCACTCCTTTATGGGCGAGGTGGACAGCGGAGTTTTTCGGGTAGGTGAGCTCCCAATTTTTGGTTTATAAGAGGTCATCTTCGCTCGGGATGTGGGCGGCTGCGCCACCCGCTGTTCTACTCTGGTTTCCTTCGGGATTTTCGAGGAAAGCTTCTTCTCCGGTGGGTCTGCTATGCGGTGCAGAGTTCCCTCTTCATCCACTATGGACGAGGTGGTTCTAAAACAGAACGTAGTTCCAGAGCGAAGGGCGATCTTGCACTTAGAGGTAATGGCCATTGAGCTAACTTGGATCAACGACACAACCCCTACCTGACGCGTCAGGTGTCGATGTTTAGAGTCCGACTGCACACCCAGGGTTACCCCTTGCAGGGCTTTTGGGTAGGACAGTGCTGTTGACTGTAGCTCAATGGTTCGTGCTGGATGCACGAGAGAGGGACAAGCAATTTTCTGTAGGTTCGGGCCGCTTGGAGAGGCGTAATACCCTACTTCCTGGGTGGATCTTTATGTGGTGGGTTACAGGTGAAGTCTTCTGAATGGAGAAAAGCTAATGAGATAGGTAGATGGTCGATGGAAATGATGGGGTACCCTCTGGGCTTTATATACTCGACCGTGGGGCACTCCTTGCGTACATGAGGATCACGTGTCTTCTAAATAATAGTGGGGCACTTCTTGCGTACATGAGGATCACGTGTCTCCTAAATAATAGTGAACCGACTGAACTGATCTTCCTACAATCTTGTCGACTTATACCTAATCCACCCCGATATTCAAAGACGGCATGCGCGGGAAAGTCAGGTGGTTGTTGTGAATAGCGCATGAGTTGACGAATTGCCTGAGCTTGAGTCTGTTGCCTTCTCAGGTCGGCTTATTCCGCTAGTAGCTCTAGCTCGGCCCACGAAGTGATGGTCTTGCGAGGTAACTGGCCCGAGACCTTCTTGCATTCTAGTGGACCCGGGGATATCTGTCCTCCACAACAATATCATAGTAAAAATTAATAATAATTATGATTTTTTAATAAGACGAGCCATCAAACTTGTGGTAAAAAAGTTAAACGGATTATAAATTAAGACGGGAGAGTATTATAGATGTTAATGATATATTTTGCAAAGAACGCATTAGCGCAGGGAGTGACAGTGATACAAAGCAAACGGAGGGTGTGACAGACCATGGGCCTTTGGAGTTGCCTACAAATATTGTCAGCAATTGGCTTTTGAATCAAACATTACATAAAAATAATATCCAAAGCACTGCGATTTCCACAAGCCACTGCCAATACAATAAACTGAAGCAGTGGCTAATTCCATACCTACAAACTGAAGCAGCGCTATATTTTACATATATGATTAAAAATAAAAGTACAAGACATTGGAACTTTGCCATGCGAATCTACAATGCAGTTGTTTCAGTTTTTTTGATTTTTTAGACAAAAAATATACAAATATATAGACCATAGAATCTACCTAGGACGATAAAAGGAAACTTCTCCGGTGAAAACAAAATACACTAAATCTTCTAGTCTAACTTTTTTAATTAATTTTCCGCTATTTTTTCACATACCGATTACCCAACAACATACTGAAAGTAGTTACGAACAATAGCATATAGCATATAAAACAGATGAACCATGTGCAACGAAACTAGTCAGTAGCCATCATCGTCGTCGTCGTCAGGCCTGCTTGCCAGGCAGAGCTCATGTAGCTCGTTCAGTATCCACTCCTCCCCGGTGTGGCCTCCGAGGACGAGGACTCTAGTGCCGCCAACCACGCAGGTGCTGTGCCCCCAGGCGAACTTGGGGGGTTTGCCGGGAACGTTCAGGATCCTCCACGTCGGCTTCTCCTCTGCTGGATCGACCAGGAACAGCTGCGCCGGGGAGTGGAGTCCCGCGATGGAGCCACCGAATATGATGATCCGTCCACAGGGCAGGCTCACCGCAACGTGATCGAGCCTCGGCGGTGGGCCGACGTTTGGGAATCCGGTCGTCGCCAGCTGCCTCCACTGCGGACTATCTTCGCCGACATCCATCGTGTAGGCGTCGCTGGAGCGCAGCCGGAGCGAGCCGCTCTTCGCCAGCCCACCGAACATGAGCAGTTTAGTCGTACCGTAGACGGACATGGTGTGGCCGAGGCGGGATGGGGGTGACCAGGATGTGGGAATCTCCCTCCACGCAGGCTTCTCCTTCGTGAGGTCAAGCAGGAAGGTGTCGCTGAGGAGAACGCCAGACTCGGTGCAGCCACCGGAGACGACCAGCTTCGAACCATCCAAGGTGCATGAGCTGTGCCAGGACCGTGGCAGTGGAGGACCCTCGCTTGCAACCTCCCTCCACGTTGGCTGCTGAGCGTCAAGGTCAAGGACGAAGACATCATTGAGCAAACCTTGCTGTCCGCAGCCCCCAAATACCACCAGCCATGACCCGTTCAGCCACGACAGAGTGTGCCCCCACCGGCCTGGTGGGGAGGCGGAAACCTTCACCCGGCGCCATTCCGGCCTTGCAGCCTCCATGTTAAGCACAAAGGTGTCGTCCATAGGCTGCATGTTGACACCCTCCCCTCCGAAAAGGACCAGGCGGTTACCAACAGCACAGGCACTGAAGTTGCATCGGGAAGGCTCGACGCGCCCTCCAACCGTGAACTTTCTCCACGAGGCGGCCTCAAGAGTAGTTAGCTCTCTCGCAAGACGGCCCCATCCTACCATCTTGGTGCTCATCTCAAGCTTGACAGTGGCATCCCTTCCCCACGCGTTCTGGCAGACCATCTTCCTCAGGTGATCATTCTTGGTAAGCTCATGCATCCTGGTACAGACGGATCCAATGGATGCGACATCTCTAGGTGACAGGCGAGACAGAATGTTGTGTGCGAGAACTTCGTCTGACAACTGAAGTATACCGCAGTGGTCTGCACTCTGGACTTTCGGAGCATGCTCATGGGAAGCTGAGTTCAGATCTTGAATGCTGGGCCTGTTGTTGGTCTGTTGCTTGTACACCGGATACGACACGCTGCTGAGATCGATGTTTGCCTCGGAGAATAATTGGATTCCAATCACATGTGTCACGTAGCCATCATCCCCGTGCATTGGAATGAGACTTAATCTGTTGTAAAGTGGAGCGCCATCCTTCCGGAAATTTAGCAGCTCGCCTTGGAATTCAATCCCCTCGTTGAGGCATCGCCGGATCTCTGAAACGACCATGGGATCAACAAGGGGATGTCGCCTCTGGGCACGTGGATCCCGAAATTGCAGGAATCGGCTGAAAGACAAGTTTGAGTGAACACAGTTTGTGAGATGCTTCGATAGGCCCTCTGTCAAGTTTGGCAGTGTTAGCAAATTTAAGGTTGGCACAAGCAATCATAAAATAACTACTACAAGACGTTATAGTATGGAATTATTTGGATCGACTAGCCTGACAAAAAATAAATAAATGACCTCTCTCTGCTTCCATGTGGATGTTCGCTGCCTTATGTCAACATTAACAGGAAACAAGTTCCTAAACTGGCCGTTACCATGCTGCTACTTCGGCACAACATTTCTACCAATTTCATTCACTACTGAAGATCTGATGCTAAATGCGAATACGACTTCATACTTGATACAATGACCACCTAGCTTCTATTCAAACATAATGATATTAAGTAAACTGGAATTCCCAATGATTTCCTATTCTTCCATTAACATCCAATTTCAGAGAACGTAATAATCACAACCAGGCTTTGAGTCTACCACCTGCAAGTCATGGCCAACAAATACTTTTTGTACACCCATATTATTCTTGAAAAATTCCACTCCCTATATGCATGTGGCCAACTTTAGAAGTGCAACCTAAGTATCAAGAAAAATATATCATAGGTAATCATCAACGTGCTCTCCCTCTTCGTCAAGCAAGCGGCATTCCCCAGCAGCCCAAATCTGTCAGTCCCCAAGCAGAGAAAAACAGAGCAGAAAACAGAGCGGAGGCCAGGAGCATGAGCATAGCATAGCACTGACCAGTTGCGCCCGAGCACCTCGTGGGCGCGGTACCCCGTGGCGGACTCGAATGCTGCGTTGACGTATATGACGGGGAAGTCCGGCTCCGCCGCGTCCGCCACGACGATCGCCGCCGCCCTGGAGAGCCCCGCCGCCGGCGTTCCCCACGGCCATCCCGGCTCCGCGTCCACCTCCATCCCCTCCTCCTCCTCCTCCTCCACTTCCACCTCCTCCTCCTCCCACAGCCTCATCCGCTTCACCGCCACGGCCCCCGCGTCGTCAAACATGCGAGGCCGGCCGCCCGCCCCTCCACACCCGCTTTCTCCCTCCTCGGCGTGCGTCCGTGGTTGGGTTGGGTGCGGGAGGAAAATGGAGATCAGATTCTGCTGCCAGGTAGGGGAGATATTTCTGCCCCTGATTTTTATAGGCGCGGGAAGAGCGGCAGAAAAGGGGCGTGGTTGCATGTTATTTACGGAATCTGCCCCGACGGGGTGGCGAAAAATATCTCCCGCGGAGGCGGCAGGGTGGGCCCGCGGAGGCGAGGGAGTGCGTCAGCTGGGTCCGGTGGACCAGGCACTGGATCTCCCAATCAACGGTGCGTCGTGGGTTTCCTTCGCTTCGCAGGAAAGAAGCCGGTGGAGACTGGCAGCACGTCCAATTGTATTCCTTTTGGAAATTGAAATATAAATAGTGGCATTTCTAATTAAAAATAAATTGCATGTACTTTTTTTCCTTGACACAGCACATGTCTTAAGGGTGTGTATATATAATTACTGGCCTCGATTCGGTATGTAGCTTCGCCCCTTACCATGACCAATAATATTCCTTTTGGAAATTAAAATGTAACAAGGGTATTGGCTACAATTGCCGGTATAAGAAAGAAATTGCCTTTTCTCTCCCAATAGAAAAGAAATTGCATTTCCTTTTCTTCCTCGACACTGCTGTCGCGTGCACGACATTGCCCTTTCGGTTTTCTTCAAGTTAATTGGAATGTGTAAAAGCCACCTGCTCTCTACTCTCCAGATTATAAGAGACGTACACGTACTAAGATTTTTTTTTAAAACAAATATTACTATAGCCTTTTGAACAATATATTAGTCAACAAAATTTAACTATTTAACACAAACTTTTATTGATTACACAATTTTCGCTCTGTACTATTTTCTTCCCCTCTTTTCTCCACCCAAGGCTAACTCAAGCCTCACCGTCGTCGTTGGGGATGCGGATCTCGATGCGGACTTGACAAAAAATTAATCTATGCCATACTAGTCTGAAATAATTTAGTCTAAAGCACGATTATTCTTTGCCATACTGGCCTGGCACGGTCCAACTTTCAGCATTAGTGTACGGTACACGAGACATATTTTATCAAGGACAACAACTGTGCAATCATACATTAAGTGCAAGCGAGACTTCTGGTCGATTATATTATGATCCAACTATAGATATAACTACAGTTTATTAGAGTTATTTTAATAAATCTATATGAGCTAGTGTGAATGGGTTTAAGTGTTAATGTAACATACAGTTGAATTATGATTTAAGGGATCAGAAGGCTCGCTTGCATATGAGGGCCTGATTGCACAATAGCCATCACATTTATCAAGACACATGTATGTTCTAAACAAATAACCAAACACCTTCTTAGCATACTACATCTACTCATAAGTCTTAGATTATAATTATAACTTACCACACATAAACTCAGCTTGTCTTACATTCACAACTATAACCATCCAAATACATGTCTACGACACAAACTATCACCAAATCATGACATGAGTGGTGCAGCACCAAATAAGATTTTACAGCTCTAAACTCGAAGTTAGAAGGATGAGAGTGAGGGACGACCTAGGAAGTGCCGGGCTGGCAAATTGAGAGGCCATGTGCAAAATTTCAAATATATCTTTTTTCGAAACATGTTTTCTAGATAAATTTATGGAAAACATGACTTTAATACTCACTGTTTGCGCATATATATATATATATATATATATTAAAAATTAATCAATATTCAATAGAGAGCTTATGCTAATCAAGTGGCAGCAAGCGTAAGAAAATGGAATGTTTGTTAAATGTAGGTTAAGGAAATTATCTATAAACACATGGCAGCATGGCAGGAATGCAGCATCCTTTGTATAGAGATTAGGGAGCAGTTGGTTGGTAACTTTGTCACAAGTGTAGCTGCAAGGGCCACATGAAGATGGACATACGGCAGAGATAGGCGAACAAAAGAACAATGCCATCAATCAGATCAGGTCGAAAGGAAAAAAAGAATAGTAGCGATTGGTTTAAGTAGTGGATGAGGCGTAATTGATCGATCGTGAATATAGGAAGACAGAAGTGTGGCAGTTAGCATCGGACAAGGTGTGTTTCAGAAGAACAGCAGTTGCAACAGTCCAACTACTAGCTGGACTCAGCTTAGATGTTGTAGCGTTGGTCTGCTCACTGTTACATAGTGTTTAGGACTACTATAAAATTAAACTTTTTGAGGCCCCTCTAGAATATTGGGCCATGTGCCGTCACACTTGGCACACATGCCTAGGCCCCTCCCATTACCAAGGGATGGTGAAGAGGGTGAGAGACGAAATAAAAAATGTGTGGGAATGGGAGGGTGGGGTGAACTAGAGGAGCAGAGAATGATGAAAAGAACAGAGTGAGAGTAAAAATAACTATAGGAGTGAGAAGTGTAGAGTAAGAATGATCAAATACTATAGGTTCAGACTAAGAGACAAGAATCAATAGGCTTGACCCATAGGACCAGAAAATGATAGGTTCACATGAGGTGGGCCCTCGGTGAATTTGTCTTTCGCTGAAGAAGTCAGAGGGCGTTTTGTGAGTATCCAGAGCTATATCTTTCTCTAGGCGCTGGCAGGTAGCAAAGAGATGTGGTAGATGTGTTTTAACGATTATGTGGTGGATTCTCGATCGGTTATGATTTTCTTATACAAAGAAAGATAGGTGGTACAAAACGTGTTCTCCAAATTCTCCATGTCAAAATAGATAAAAAAAATAACATGAAAAATGAATCAGTTTGCAATCGAGGAAAAAATCGGTCTAGCCAACGTTGCTTGGGGTGGCTTTAGGTACTTGATACGACGATACCCGACTTAGGCTAGACGAGCAACCTGGTCGATTTTGGCCCTGTTTGTTTCGGCTTCTGGCCACCAAAAGCTTCTGCGGACTGTCAAATGCTCAGTTTTTCAGTCAGCTTCTATAAAATTCGTTGGGGGCAAAAACCATCCAAAATCAACATAAACATATAATCGGTTGAGTCGTTGTAATAGTAGGAATCCGTCACTTTCTAGACCCTTAGCCCTATGAACAACTTTATCTTCCTCCACACGTAATTGTAATGATACTCAGATTCTCCTCACAGCCAGATTCTCCCTACAACTAGATTTTCAAAAAAGCTGGTCAGAAAAAAGCTGAACCAAACATGCCCTTTAAGTACTCGGTCGAGACAATTTAAGCTATGTTTAGAACAGCCCTAGCGATAGAAAATTTGATGATTTAATGAAACATGTCATTAGGCATCCAAAAAATCTGGATCTAAAACGGTCCTTTAAAAAAACATTTAGATAAATCATTTTATTTATTATTTAATTAAAAAATTTAGAACTATTTAAATTAATATTATAAAATACAAATATACACTATAGCCGTTTCAAACACCACCTAACCCGAACCGAGCGGACAGGAGTCCAGAACCTTCCGTCCACTGGCGCCAAAATATCCCGGGTGGCCTCGCCGTGAATGGCCGGCGCCACCGGAGGGCAGAACCGTCACCGCTGTCTCGTGTCGCCAGCGGCCAGCCCGATCTGCCCGTGCACCCAGGCACGGCGGAAATAGAAAATATCTCCGCCGCGCGCGAGCGCCACGGCACCCAGCATCCGCCGAGCCGAGCCTGGTCTCGGAATGCTCCGCCGCCGCTTTCGCTTTTGCCGGCTCGCCGTCGCTGTCGATGTGGCGGGGGAGCTGACGCGATAGCTGAGCCCAGCCCCCGCTTTGCGTCGTGGATCACAGGGGCGTTTGGTTATGATCGGAGTTCAGGAATCATCACGTGTGGTTGTATATATATAAGAAAGGTAACAGCGTGCTTTTGATTAATAGAACACCTGGCGGCCCGGGCTTCAGAAGCCACGTCTTAACCGTTTGGCTGAAGTTATAAAAAACACGAAACTGCATAGAATTTTTTATCGTAAACAATAAGATTTTCTTGTTGTACAGTAGAAAACAAATTAAAACGCGAATGCCATCAGGCATTTTTGAAGACTTCCGCATCGGGCAGCAAATAATTAGCATAGGCTGTACCTGTACGGAGACAGTACTGAATCAAAATCTCTACTACTTATTAAGTAAGCAATAGTAGTCTGCCGTTCTGCCCTCCCCCATTCCATGCGCAGGAAAAAAATTAAACCATGGCTGCTCAGGAATCGAACCTTGGATCTATTGAGCAGAATGCCTAGCCTTCCACCTTCTAGCCAACATGACTCATGTTGAATTGTGTACAACTTCAACTAAAACGTCTTTTATGGTTAACCCGACGTCCACTATGTATGCTCACTGAGTCTAGAAAAACATTTATAGCTTAGCCCCTGATCTTTCTGGAGTTTGGGACGCAGTCCAGGAAATAAAGAATCTCTACTACTTATTAAGTAAGCAATAGTAGTCTGCCGTTCTGCCGTTCTGCCCTCCCCCATTCCATGCGCAGGAAAAAAATTAAACCGTGGCTGCTCAGGAATCGAACCTTGGATCTATTGAGCAGAATGCCTAGCCTTCCACCTTCTAGCCAACATGACTCATGTTGAATTGTGTACAACTTCAACTAAAACGTCTTTTATGGTTAACCCGACGTCCACTATGTATGCTCACTGAGTCTAGAAAAACATTTATAGCTTAGCCCCTGATCTTTCTGGAGTTTGGGACGCAGTCCAGGAAATAAAGAAAATAGGGAAAAGGAGTTTAGAAATTGATTTATAGTTTAAAAATAATTGCAGAAACCCATTTAATTAATGGAAATTTCATATTAAATCCAAATGAGTTTATTCCAATTTCTATAATTCTATAATATTATTTTTATCACATAATACCTCTGTTTTGTCATGAAAACAACAATAAAATTGATTTCCTAATTAATCATATATCAAATACATAGAAACTTTGGAAATTCGTAACTTCCCCATTTTAATTCCAAATTGAACTGTTCCAGTTGTGTTAGTCTCGTATGAATATTTACTACGCAGTAACAACATTGATTATATCATGTTTCATACTTTTATAATTAGATATTTATTTATCCTATGTTAATTGGGTTAATCTATGTCTATTGGATTAATTTATTTAATATATTAATATAGTATTCTAACTTTATGGTTATACGATGTTTGACCATTAGTCTTGCAAACACACACTTACCTTTTTGTTTAAGCAAAAGCGTATGGTGGTACGTGTCCGATGACTAACGATGTACGAGGGAATTTCTTCCGGTATGTGTGAAACGTGCTCTCTAATAATGAGACCATGCAAATCGTGACATATATCGAAGTCTGTATGATACTGATGGTTGCAATGTAGTGGTGAAACAAATAGATTATAAATAACAAAATTTATGTATAGCCAGAATCACAAATTGATTATGAAACATTTTCTCATAACGGTATAACCCATATTTTGTATATAAGTTATCGTAGTATACTGGTATTATATATTCCCGTTGCAACGCACGGGCATTCAGCTATCATGTATAGAAGTCTGCACGGTACTGTTGGTTGCAATGTAGTGATAAAATAGTTAGATTGAAATAACAAAATTTATGTATGGCTAGGATCACAAATTAATCACGAAACATTTTCACATAACAGTATAACACACATTTGTTCATAAGTTATCATGATATTAAATGTTTCTGTTGCAACACACGGGCACCCACTTATATGTGTTTATGTCTACATCTATGACAGGAAACACATCTACTACATCTCTCTCCAAGCTCACTTGCTACCATTTCACAATGCGTAGTAGTAGATAAGTATCACCGAGATTTTTGAATTATATTTTTGGATGGAGGTAATATTATTTAAAGAAGAGCTTTGCATGCTATTTCTTTTGTTTGAATAATGCATTATACTTAAATTCCCTTTTTTGCATGTGTGACATTTTTTCTTCGTAATATTTTTTTTCCATGGATCAGACTTGTGAGTCATTTTCATAAACCAACGCCAAGCATGAATCCATGTTTCCTACTTCAAACCCTGAGAGCACCTAGAGGGGGGGGGGTGAATAGGTGATCCTGTAAAAAACTTAAGCCACAAAACTTTGATTAAGTGTTAGCACAGTTAATGCCAAGTGGCTAGAGCGAAGATGATAATCACAAGAAGTTCAACACAGATATGACACGGTGATTTATCCCGTGGTTCGGCCAAGTACAAAACTTGCCTATTCCACGTTGTGGCGTCCCAACGGACGAGAGTTGCACTCAACTCCTCTCAAGTGATCCAATGATCAACTTGAATACCACAGTGTTATGCTTTTCTCCTCAATATCCCGTTTGCGAGGAATCTCCACAACTTGGAGCCTCTCGCCCTTACACTTAAGATTCACAAAGAAGTACGGAGTAAGGTGGGAATGAGCAACGCACACAAGACTCGGAAATCAGAGCAACAACACGCACACAAGTCGCAACAAGAGCTCGCAACGCAACACAAAGAGTTCACAACTCCACAAGAGCTCTATATGCTGTCACAATGAAACGAATGCGTGAGATCGATGTCTTGGTGCTTAGAAGTGTTGTAGGAATGCTTGGTGTGCTCCTCCATGCGCCTAGGGGTCCCTTTTATAGCCCCAAGGCAGCTAGGAGCCGTTGAGAACAAATCTGGAAGGCCATCCTTGCCTTCTGTCGTCGGGGGCACCGGACAGTCCGGTGCACACCGGACACTGTCCGGTGCCCGATTTGTTTCCTTATCCGGCGCTGCCGACCGTTGCAGCCCGTTGGGGATCTGCGAGCCGTTGGCGCACCGGACAGTCCGGTGCACACCGGACAGTCCGGTGCCGTCTTCCGACCGTTGGCTCGGCCACGTGTCCCGCGCGGATTGCGCGGCCGACCGTTGGACCTGGCCGACAGTTGGCTCACCGGACAGTCCGGTGCACACCGGACAGTCCGGTGAATTTTAGCCGTACGCCGTCGGCGAATTCCCGAGAGCGGCCAGTTCGAGCCGAGTCAGCCTGGCGCACCGGACACTGTCCGGTGCACACCGGACAGTCCGGTGCTCCAGACCGAGCTGGGTCTTGGCTGCACACAGCCAAGACTTTCCTCCTCTTCTCTTTTCTTCTTCTTTCTGTTTCTAACACTTAGACAAATATATTAGTACATAAAACCAATGTACTAAGGCTTAGAAACATACCTTCACTTCATGATTTGCACCTTGTTCATCCATGTACACAAATTCACAATTAAACACATGTGTTGGCACTCAATCACCAAAATACTTAGAAATGGCCCAAGGGCACATTTCCCTTTCAATCTCCCCCTTTTTGGTGATTTATGCCAACACAACATAAAGCAACTAGAACAAGTGCAAACTTACTTCAAATAAAATAAATTTAAGTTTTATTCAATTTTGGCATATATGGATCATCCTTTGCCACCACTTGGTTTGTTTTTGAAAATCAAACTCAAATCTCTATCTCTAAGTTAAACACACATGTTGAGGCATAAAGAGAGTCATTCCAAAAGAGATTGATCAAAGATGTCAAAAACTCCCCCTTTTTCCCATAATTGCTACTTCTCCCCACAAGAAGCCAAAAGAGACAATAAAAGAGATTTGACAAACCAAAACTCTACTCTACTATTTTCAAATTTCTCAAGTGGTAGCTGATCCATTTATTGCTTTGGCCTTTATTTTCTCCCCCTTTGGCATCAAGCACCAAAACGGGATCAATTTTGGCCCTCTAACCCCATTGCCTCACCAAAATCTTCAATTAAGAGCAAATGGCAATAAGAGTTCATGAGATGAACTTGGAATAAGTTACCCCTCATCGGAGTGCAGTGGAAGTCTTTCATGGTCCAAGTCCACCTTTTTCCTTTCAATTCTCCTTTGTGACTAAAACAGGCAAACTCAAGCATATGGTTAGTCTCAAAGGGTCAAGTTGTAACATGTCTCCCCCTAAACATGTGCATCACTTTGCAACGGACTTGTGAGGTCCAGGGAGTGTTTGTACAACTTGAGCACCATAATAAGCAACAAAATGCAGAAAGAACATGATCAAGGGCATAAGTACATGTATGCTACAATTCAATCCAAGTTCCGCGAATCTAAGACATTTAGCTCACTACGCAGCCTGCAAAAGGTCTTCTCATCTAAAGGCTTGGTAAAGATATCGGCTAGCTGGTTCTCGGTGCTAACATAAAACACTTCGATATCTCCCTTTTGCTGGTGGTCTCTCAAAAAGTGATGCCGGATGTCAATGTGCTTTGTGCGGCTGTGCTCAACAGGATTTTCCACTATTCGGATAGCACTCTCATTATCACATAGGAGTGGGACTTTGCTCAGATTGTAGCCAAAGTCCCTGAGGGTTTGCCTCATCCAAAGTAGTTGCGCGCAACACTGACCTGCGGCAACGTACTCGGCCTCAGCGGTGGATAGGGCAACGGATGTTTGTTTCTTAGAGTTCCATGACACCAGGGACCTTCCTAAGAATTGGCACGTCCCTGATGTACTCTTCCTATCGACCTTACATCCAGCATAGTCGGAATCTGAGTACCCAATCAAGTCAAAGTTAGACCCCTTTGGATACCAGATCCCGAAGCAAGGCGTAGCGACTAAATATCTAAGAATTCGCTTCACCGCCACCAAGTGACACTCCTTAGGATCGGATTGAAATCTAGCACACATGCATACGCTAAGCATAATATCCGGTCTACTAGCACATAAATAAAGCAGAGAACCTATTGAAAGGGAAATGTGCCCTTGGGCCATTTCTAAGGATTTTGGTGATTTAGTGCTCAACACAGGTACCTATTTGTAAAATGGAACAAGGTGCAAATCATGAAGTAAAGGTATGTTTCTAAGCCTTAGTACATTGGTTTTGTGGACTAACATGTTTGTCTAAGTGTTAGAAACAGCATGAAGAAATAGAGAAAAGGGGAGAGAATGACTTGGCTGTGTGCAGCCAAGTCCCAGCTCGGTCTGGAGCACCGGACTGTCCGGTGTGCACCGGACAGTGTCCGGTGCGCCAGACCTCCTCGGCGCGAACTGGCCGCTCTCGGGAATTCGCCGACGGCGTACGGCTAAAATTCACCGGACTGTCCGGTGTGCACCGGACTGTCCGGTGAGCCAACGGTCGGCCAGGGCCAACGGTCGGCCGCGCAATCCGCGCGGGACACGTGGCCGAGCCAACGGTCGGGAAGGAACACCGGACTGTCCGGTGTGCACCGGACATGTCCGGTGCGCCAACTGAGCGCAGATCTGGAGCAGCCAGCAACGGTCAGAAGTGCTGTTTTTGGAAACAAATCGGGCACCGGACAGTGTCCGGTGTGCACCGGACTGTCCGGTGCGCCACGAGACAGAAGGCAAAGATGGCCTTCCAGATTTGTTCCCAACGGCTCCTAGCTGCCTTGGGGCTATAAAAGGGACCCCTTGGCGCATGGAGGAAGCACCCAAGCATTCCTTGAGCACTCTTGATCACTCACACATCAATCTTGCGCACTTGTTTGACATTCTAGTGATTTGAGCTCCGTTCTAGTGTGTTAGCCTCTTGAGCTCAAGTCTGGGTTTTGTGTGTGCGTATTCGCTGTGATCTTTGTGTTGTGTGTGAGTTGCTAATCCCTCCCTTACTCCGTGATTCTTTGTGAACATCTTTTGTAAGGGCGAGAGGCTCCAAGTTGTGGAGATTCCTCGCAAACGGGATTGAGATAAGAACAACAAAACACCGTGGTATTCAAGTGGGTCTTTGGACCGCTTGAGAGGGGTTGATTGCAACCCTCGTCCGTTGGGACGCCACAACGTGGAAGTAGGCAAGCATTGGCTTGGCCGAACCACGGGATAAACCACCGTGTCCCTCTGTGCTTGATTCTTGTGGTATTGTGTTTTGTTGAAGACTTCACCTTAGCCACTTGGCATTAACTGTGCTAACGCTTAACAAGTTTTTGTGGCTTAAGTTTGAAGTTTTTACAGGATCACCTATTCACCCCCCCCCTCTAGGTGCTCTCAATTGGTATCAGAGCCGTTCTATTCACAAAGGGACTAACCGCCCGAATAGATGGATCCTAAGGGGAAGGGTATAGTGATCAACGACAAAGAGAAGGAGACCTTCGTCAACGAGCCGAAGGACGACAAGCCTACCGACTCCGGCTCGGGTCAAAGACGGAAGGAAGGGAAGAAGAAGAAGACCAGGCGCATCAAGGAGATAATCTACTACGACAGCGACGAGTCTACTTCTTCCCAAAAGGATGAGGACCACAACGACTACGAGAGGAGAAAACCGGTTAACTCGAACTTTTCCTTTGATTACTCTCGTATTCCGCAAAGTTCACATTCTCATTTGCTCTCCATTCCACTTGGCAAGCCCCCACACTTTGATGGAGAGGACTACGGATTTTGGAGTCACAAAATGCGTAGTCACCTATTCTCTCTCCATCCTAGTATATGGGAGATTGTAGAGAGTGGAATGCACTTTGATAGTTCGGATAGTCCCATGTTCATTAATGAACAAATTCATAAAAATGCACAAGCTACTACTGTTCTTCTAGCTTCCTTGTGCAGGGATGAATACCATAAGGTGAGCGGCTTGGACAACGCCAAGCAAATCTGGGACACCCTCAAGATTTCTCATGAGGGGAACGACGTCACTTTGCTCACCAAGATGGAGTTGGTGGAGGGCGAGCTTGGACGGTTCGCGATGATAAGGGGCGAGGAGCCAACACAAACGTACAACCGGCTCAAGACCCTCATCAACAAGATAAGAAGCTACGGGAGCACGCGATGGACGGACCACGACGTCGTCCGCCTAATGCTCAGGTCCTTTACCGTACTTGATCCTCATCTCGTGAACAATATTCGTGAGAATCCCAGGTACACGATGATGACGCCCGAGGAAGTACTTGGAAAATTCGTGAGCGGGCGGATGATGATCAAGGAGGCAAGATACGTCGACGACGCGTTGAACGGACCACTCCACGAGCCTCAACCCATTGCTCTAAAGGCAACAAGGAGCAAGGAGTCGCTACCTAGCAAGGTGGCGCAAGTTGAGGCGGCTGACCTTAATGATGAAGAGATGGCTCTCATCATTAAAAGATTCAAGACGGCGCTAAATGGTCGCAAGGGGCAGCCAAGCAAGACCAAGACCAAGGGAAAGCGCTCGTGCTTCAAATGTGGTAAGCTTGGTCATTTTATTGCTAACTGTCCCGATAATGAAAGTGACCAGGAAAAGGGAAACAAGAGAGAGAAGAAGAAGGCATACAAGAAGGCAAAGGGCGAGGCGCATCTAGGAAAGGAGTGGGACTCGGATTGCTCCTCCTCCGACTCCGACAATGAAGGACTCGCCGCCACTGCCTTCAACAAATCGGCTCTCTTCCCCAACGAGCGTCTCACTTGCCTTATGGCAAGGGAGAAGAAGGTGAGTATTCAAGACTCCACTTATGCTTCTTCTAGTGATAGTGAGTCTAGTGATGATGACATAGATTATTCTTGCTTGTTCAAGGGCTTAGATAGATCTAAGATAGAGAAAATCAATGAATTGATTGATGCATTGAATGAAAAGGATAGGCTTTTAGAAAAGCAAGAAGATTTATTGTATGATGAACATGATAAATTTGTAGAGGCACAAAAATCATATGCTTTAGAAGTGAAAAGAAATGAAATGCTTTCTAGTGAAATATCTTCCTGTCATGAAACCATTTCTACCTTAAGAAGTGTTAATATTGATTTAAGTGCTAAACTAGAAGTAGCCAGTAAATCAAATTCTTGTGTTGAACATGTTGAAATTTGTACTAGGTGTAAGGGTTTTGATGTTAATGCTTGTAGTGAACACCTAGTTCTAATTTCCAAATTAAATGATGAAGTGGCTAGTCTTAATGCCCAACTTAAGACTAGCAAGAATGAAGTTGATAAAATAAAATTTGCAAGGGATGCCTACACGGTTGGTAGACACCCCTCAATTAAGGATGGGCTTGGCTTCAAGAGGGAAGCCAAGAACTTAACAAGCCATAAGGCTCCCATCTTCGTCAAGGAGAAAGGGAAGGCCCCTATGGCTAGTAATACTAAAAAGAACCATGCTTTTATGTATTATGATAGGAGAAATGCTAGAAATGCCTATAATGATTTTGATTCACATGTTTATGATTCTCATGCCATGTTTGCCTCTAGTTCATCTTATAAGCATGATAGGAGGAATGTTGTATATATGCCTAGGAGAAATATTGCTCATATGCCTAGAAAGAATGCTATTCATGCTCCTAGGAAAATAGTGAATGAACTTTCTACCATTTATTATGCTTGTAATGCTCCTTTTGCTATTTGTAGAAAGGGTAAGAAGGTTGTTGCTAGGAAATTAGGGGCTAGATGCAAGGGAGATAAATCTTGCATTTGGGTCCCTAAAGATATTTGTGCTAACCTTGCAGGACCCAACATGAGTTGGGTACCTAAGACCCAAGCCTAAATTTGCCTTGCAGGTTTATGCATCCGGGGGTTCAAGCTGGATTATCGACAGCGGATGCACAAACCATATGACGGGGGAGAAGAAGATGTTCACCTCCTACGTCAAGAATAAGGATTCCCAAGATTCAATTATATTCGGTGATGGGAATCAAGGCAAGGTAAAAGGGCTAGGTAAAATTGCAATTTCTAATGAGCATTCTATCTCAAATGTATTCTTAGTGGAGAGTCTTGGATATAATTTGCTATCTGTTAGTCAATTATGTCAAATGGGATACAATTGCCTTTTTACAAATGTAGATGTGTCTGTCTTTAGAAGATGTGATGGTTCACTAGCTTTTAAGGGTGTACTAGACGGCAAGCTTTATTTAGTTGATTTTGCAAAAGAAGAGGCCGGTCTAGATGCATGCTTAATGGCTAAGACTTGCATGGGCTGGCTGTGGCATCGCCGCTTAGCACATGTGGGGATGAAGAACCTCCACAAGCTTCTAAAGGGAGAACACGTGATAGGTCTAACAAATGTTTATTTCGAAAAAGATAGACCTTGTGCAGCTTGTCAGGCAGGTAAACAAGTGGGAGGAGCACATCACAGCAAGAACGTGATGACCACGTCGAGACCCCTGGAGCTGCTGCATATGGACCTCTTCGGACCCGTCGCCTATCTGAGCATAGGAGGAAGTAAGTATGGTTTAGTTATTGTTGATGACTTTTCCCGCTTCACTTGGGTGTTCTTTTTGCAGGATAAGTCTGAAACCCAAGGGACCCTCAAGCGCTTCCTCAGGAGAGCTCAAAACGAGTTTGAGCTCAAGGTGAAGAAGATAAGGAGCGACAACGGGTCCGAGTTCAAGAACCTTCAAGTGGAGGAGTTTCTTGAGGAGGAAGGGATCAAGCACGAGTTCTCCGCTCCCTACACACCACAGCAAAATGGTGTGGTAGAGAGGAAGAACAGGACGCTAATTGATATGGCGAGGACGATGCTTGGAGAGTTCAAGACCCCCGAGTGCTTTTGGTCGGAAGCCGTGAACACGGCTTGCCACGCCATCAACAGGGTCTACCTTCATCGACTCCTCAAGAAGACTTCGTATGAGCTACTAACCGGTAACAAACCCAATGTATCGTACTTTCGTGTATTTGGGAGCAAGTGCTACATTCTAGTGAAGAAGGGTAGAAATTCTAAGTTTGCTCCCAAAGCTGTAGAAGGGTTTTTATTAGGTTATGATTCAAATACAAAGGCGTATAGGGTCTTCAACAAATCATCGGGTTTGGTTGAAGTCTCTAGCGACGTTGTATTTGATGAGACTAATGGCTCTCCAAGAGAGCAAGTTGTTGATTGTGATGATGTAGATGAAGAAGATGTTCCGGCGGCCGCTATACGAACCATGGCGATTGGAGACATTCGGCCACAGGAACAGGATGAACGTGATCAACCTTCTTCCTCAACTACGGTGCATCCCCCACCTCAAGACGATGAACAGGTTCATCAAAAGGAGGCGTGTGATCAAGGGGGAGCACAACACGATCAAGTGATGGAGGAAGAAGCGCAACCGGCACCTCCAACCCAAGTTCGAGCGATGATTCAAAGGGATCATCCCGTCGACCAAATTCTGGGTGACATTAGCAAGGGAGTAACTACTCGGTCTCGATTAGTTAATTTTTGTGAACATTACTCTTTTGTCTCCTCTATTGAGCCTTTCAGGGTAGAGGAGGCCTTGCTAGATCCGGACTGGGTGTTGGCCATGCAGGAGGAACTTAATAACTTCAAGCGCAACGAAGTTTGGACGCTGGTGCCTCGTCCCAAGCAAAATGTTGTGGGAACCAAGTGGGTGTTCCGCAACAAACAAGACGAGCACGGAGTGGTGACAAGGAACAAGGCTCGACTTGTGGCAAAAGGTTATGCCCAAGTCGCAGGTTTGGACTTTGAGGAGACTTTTGCTCCTGTGGCTAGGCTAGAGTCTATTCGTATCTTGCTAGCATATGCCGCTCACCATTCTTTCAGGTTGTACCAAATGGATGTGAAGAGCGCATTCCTCAACGGGCCAATAAAGGAAGAGGTGTACGTGGAGCAACCCCCTGGCTTCGAGGATGAGCGGTACCCCGACCATGTGTGTAAGCTCTCTAAGGCGCTCTATGGACTTAAACAAGCCCCAAGAGCATGGTATGAATGCCTTAGAGATTTCTTACTTGCTAATGCTTTCAAGGTTGGGAAAGCCGATCCAACTCTCTTTACAAAGACATGTGATGGTGATTTGTTTGTATGCCAAATTTATGTCGATGACATAATATTTGGGTCTACTAATCAAAAGTCTTGTGAAGAGTTTAGCAGGGTGATGACGCAGAAATTCGAGATGTCGATGATGGGCGAGTTGAATTACTTCCTTGGGTTCCAAGTGAAGCAACTCAAGGACGGCACCTTCATCTCCCAAACGAAGTACACGCAAGATCTGCTGAAGCGGTTTGGGATGAAGGACGCCAAGCCCGCAAAGACTCCGATGGGAACCGACGGACACACCGACCTCAACAAAGGAGGTAAGTCCGTTGATCAAAAAGCATACCGGTCAATGATAGGGTCTTTACTTTATTTATGTGCTAGTAGACCGGATATTATGCTTAGCGTATGCATGTGTGCTAGATTTCAATCCGATCCTAAGGAATGTCACTTGGTGGCGGTGAAGCGAATTCTTAGATATTTAGTCGCTACGCCTTGCTTCGGGATCTGGTATCCAAAGGGGTCTAACTTTGACTTGATTGGGTACTCAGATTCCGACTATGCTGGATGTAAGGTCGATAGGAAGAGTACATCGGGGACGTGCCAATTCTTAGGAAGGTCCCTGGTGTCATGGAATTCCAAGAAACAAACCTCCGTTGCCCTATCCACCGCTGAGGCCGAGTATGTTGCCGCAGGTCAGTGTTGCGCGCAACTACTTTGGATGAGGCAAACCCTCAGGGACTTTGGCTACAATCTGAGCAAAGTCCCACTCCTATGTGATAATGAGAGTGCTATCCGAATAGCGGAAAATCCTGTTGAACACAGCCGCACAAAGCACATTGACATCCGGCATCACTTTTTGAGAGACCACCAGCAAAAGGGAGATATCGAAGTGTTTTATGTTAGCACCGAGAACCAGCTAGCCGATATCTTTACCAAGCCTTTAGATGAGAAGACCTTTTGCAGGCTGCGTAGTGAGCTAAATGTCTTAGATTCGCGGAACTTGGATTGAATCGTAGCATACATGTATCTATGCCTTTGATCATGTTCTTTCTGCATTTTGTTGCTTATTATGGTGCTCAAGTTGTACAAACACTCCCTGGACCTCACAAGTCCGTTGCAATGTGATGCACATGTTTAGGGGGAGATGTGTTACAACTTGACCCTTTGAGACTAACCATATGTTTGAGTTTGCTTGTGTTAGTCACAAAGGAGAATTGAAAGGGAAAAGGTGGACTTGGACCATGGAAGACTTCCACTGCACTCCGATGAGGGGTAACTTATTCCAAGTCCATCTCATGAACTCTTATTGCCATTTGCTCTTAATTGAAGATTTTGGTGAGGCAATGGGGTTATAGGGCCAAGATTGATCCCGTTTTGGTGCTTGATGCCAAAGGGGGAGAAAATAAAGGCCAAAGTGATAAATGGATCAGCTACCACTTGAGAGTTTTTGAAAATAGTAGAATAGAGCGTTTGGTTTGTCAAAACTCTTTTGATGTCTCTCTTGTCAAAAGTTGGCTTCTTGTGGGGAGAAGTATTGATTATGGGAAAAAGGGGGAGTTTTTGAAATTCTTGATCAATCTCTTTTTGAATGACTCTCTTTATGCTTAAACATGTGTGTTTAACTTAGAGATAGAGATTTGTGTTTTGATTTGCAAAAACAAACCAAGTGGTGGCAAAGGATGATCCATATATGCCAAAATTGAATAACACCTAAATTTATGTCATTTGAATTGAGTTGGCACTTGTTCTAGTGGCTTTATGAAGTGTTGGCATAAATCACCAAAAAGGGGGAGATTGAAAGGGAAATGTGCCCTTGGGCCATTTCTAAGGATTTTGGTGATTTAGTGCTCAACACAGGTACCTATTTGTAAAATGGAACAAGGTGCAAATCATGAAGTAAAGGTATGTTTCTAAGCCTTAGTACATTGGTTTTGTGGACTAACATGTTTGTCTAAGTGTTAGAAACAGCATGAAGAAATAGAGAAAAGGGGAGAGAATGACTTGGCTGTGTGCAGCCAAGTCCCAGCTCGGTCTGGAGCAC
Source organism: Zea luxurians (assembly GCA_029449295.1). Classification (NCBI taxonomy): domain Eukaryota; kingdom Viridiplantae; phylum Streptophyta; class Magnoliopsida; order Poales; family Poaceae; genus Zea; species Zea luxurians. The sequence goes on from JAOPSE010000011.1 coordinate 48,020,239, forward strand.
CGGACTGTCCGGTGTGCACCGGACAGTGTCCGGTGCGCCAGACCTCCTCGGCGCGAACTGGCCGCTCTCGGGAATTCGCCGACGGCGTACGGCTAAAATTCACCGGACTGTCCGGTGTGCACCGGACTGTCCGGTGAGCCAACGGTCGGCCAGGGCCAACGGTCGGCCGCGCAATCCGCGCGGGACACGTGGCCGAGCCAACGGTCGGGAAGGAACACCGGACTGTCCGGTGTGCACCGGACATGTCCGGTGCGCCAACTGAGCGCAGATCTGGAGCAGCCAGCAACGGTCAGAAGTGCTGTTTTTGGAAACAAATCGGGCACCGGACAGTGTCCGGTGTGCACCGGACTGTCCGGTGCGCCACGAGACAGAAGGCAAAGATGGCCTTCCAGATTTGTTCCCAACGGCTCCTAGCTGCCTTGGGGCTATAAAAGGGACCCCTTGGCGCATGGAGGAAGCACCCAAGCATTCCTTGAGCACTCTTGATCACTCACACATCAATCTTGCGCACTTGTTTGACATTCTAGTGATTTGAGCTCCGTTCTAGTGTGTTAGCCTCTTGAGCTCAAGTCTGGGTTTTGTGTGTGCGTATTCGCTGTGATCTTTGTGTTGTGTGTGAGTTGCTAATCCCTCCCTTACTCCGTGATTCTTTGTGAACATCTTTTGTAAGGGCGAGAGGCTCCAAGTTGTGGAGATTCCTCGCAAACGGGATTGAGATAAGAACAACAAAACACCGTGGTATTCAAGTGGGTCTTTGGACCGCTTGAGAGGGGTTGATTGCAACCCTCGTCCGTTGGGACGCCACAACGTGGAAGTAGGCAAGCATTGGCTTGGCCGAACCACGGGATAAACCACCGTGTCCCTCTGTGCTTGATTCTTGTGGTATTGTGTTTTGTTGAAGACTTCACCTTAGCCACTTGGCATTAGCTGTGCTAACGCTTAACAAGTTTTTGTGGCTTAAGTTTGAAGTTTTTACAGGATCACCTATTCACCCCCCCCTCTAGGTGCTCTCACCTATCATTGACCGGTATGCTTTTTGATCAACGGACTTACCTCCTTTGTTGAGGTCGGTGTGTCCATCGGTTCCCATCGGCGTCTTTGCGGGCTTGGCGTCCTTCATCCCAAACCTCTTTAGCAGATCTTGCGTGTACTTCGTTTGGGAGATGAAGGTACCGTCCTTGAGTTGCTTCACTTGGAACCCAAGGAAGTAGTTCAACTCGCCCATCATCGACATCTCGAATTTCTGCGTCATCACCCTGCTAAACTCTTCACAAGACTTTTGATTAGTAGAACCAAATATTATGTCATCGACATAAATTTGGCACACAAACAAATCACCATTACAAGTCTTAGTGAAAAGAGTTGGATCGGCTTTCCCAACCTTGAAAGCATTAGCAATTAAAAAATCTCTAAGGCATTCATACCATGCTCTTGGGGCTTGTTTAAGTCCATAGAGCGCCTTAGAGAGCTTACACACGTGGTCGGGGTACCGTTCATCCTCGAAGCCAGGGGGTTGCTCTACGTACACCTCCTCCTTTATTGGCCCGTTGAGGAACGCGCTCTTCACATCCATTTGGTACAACCTGAAAGAATGGTGAGCGGCATATGCTAGCAAGATACGAATGGACTCTAGCCTAGCCACAGGAGCAAAAGTCTCCTCAAAGTCCAAACCTGCGACTTGGGCATAACCTTTTGCCACAAGTCGAGCCTTGTTCCTCGTCACCACCCCGTGCTCGTCCTGTTTGTTGCGGAACACCCACTTGGTTCCCACAACATTTTGCTTGGGACGAGGCACCAGCGTCCAAACTTCATTGCGCTTGAAGTTGTTAAGTTCCTCCTGCATGGCCAACACCCAATCCGGATCTAGCAAGGCCTCCTCTACCCTGAAAGGCTCAATAGAGGAGACAAAAGAGTAATGCTCACAAAAATTAACTAATCGAGATCGAGTAGTTACTCCCTTGCTAATGTCACCCAGAATTTGGTCGACGGGATGATCCCTTTGAATCATCGCTCGAACTTGGGTTGGAGGTGCCGGTTGCGCTTCTTCCTCCATCACATGATTATCTTGTGCTCCCCCTTGATCACACGCCTCCTTTTGATGAACCTGTTCATCGTCTTGAGTTGGGGGATTCGCCGTCGTTGAGGAAGAAGGTTGATCTCGTTCATCCTGTTCCTGTGGCCGAACGTCTCCAATCGCCATGGTTCGTATAGCTGCCGTTGGAACATCTTCTTCATCTACATCATCACAATCAACAACTTGCTCTCTTGGAGAGCCATTAGTCTCATCAAATACAACGTCGCTAGAGACTTCAACCAAACCCGAAGATTTGTTGAAGACCCTATACGCCTTTGTATTTGAATCATAACCTAATAAAAACCCTTCTACAGCTTTGGGAGCAAACTTAGAATTTCTACCCTTCTTCACTAGAATGTAGCACTTGCTCCCAAATACACGAAAGTAAGATACATTGGGTTTGTTACCGGTTAGTAGCTCATATGACGTCTTCTTGAGGAGGCGGTGAAGTTAGACCCTGTTGATGGCGTGGCAAGCCGTGTTCACGGCTTCCGACCAAAAGCACTCGGGGGTCTTGAACTCTCCAAGCATCGTCCTCGCCATATCGATTAGCGTCCTGTTCTTCCTCTCTACCACACCATTTTGCTGTGGTGTGTAGGGAGCGGAGAACTCGTGCTTGATCCCTTCCTCCTCAAGAAACCCCTCCACTTGAAGGTTCTTGAACTCGGACCCGTTGTCGCTCCTTATCTTCTTCACCTTGAGCTCAAACTCATTTTGAGCTCTCCTGAGGAAGCGCTTGATGGTCCCTTGGGTTTCAGACTTATCCTGCAAAAAGAACACCCAAGTGAAGCGGGAAAAGTCATCAACAATAACTAAACCATACTTACTTCCTCCTATGCTTAGATAGGCTACGGGTCCGAAGAGGTCCATATGCAGCAGCTCCAGAGGTCTTGACGTGGTCATCACATTCTTGCTGTGATGTGCTCCTCCCACTTGTTTACCTGCTTGACAAGCTGCACAAGGTCTATCTTTTTCGAAATGCACATTTGTTAGACCTATCACGTGTTCTCCCTTTAGAAGCTTGTGGAGGTTCTTCATCCCCACGTGAGCTAAGCGGCGATGCCACAGCCAGCCCATGCAAGTCTTAGCCATTAAGCATGCATCTAGACCGGCCTCTTCTTTTGCAAAATCAACTAAATAAAGCTTGCCGTCTAGTACACCCTTAAAAGCTAGTGAACCATCACATCTTCTAAAGACAGACACATCTACATTTGTAAATAAACAATTATATCCCATTTGACATAATTGACTAACAGATAGCAAATTATATCCAAGACTCTCCACTAAGAATACATTTGAGATAGAATGCTCATTAGAAATTGCAATTTTACCTAACCCTTTTACCTTGCCTTGATTCCCATCACCGAATATAATTGAATCTTGGGAATCCTTATTCTTGACGTAGGAGGTGAACATCTTCTTCTCCCCCGTCATATGGTTTGTGCATCCGCTGTCGATAATCCAGCTTGAACCCCCGGATGCATAAACCTGCAAGGCAAATTTAGGCTTGGGTCTTAGGTACCCAACTCATGTTGGGTCCTGCAAGGTTAGCACAAATATCTTTAGGGACCCAAATGCAAGATTTATCTCCCTTGCATCTAGCCCCTAATTTCCTAGCAACTACCTTCTTACCCTTTCTACAAATAGCAAAGGGAGCATTACAAGCATAATAAATGGTAGAAGGTTCATTCACTACTTTCCTAGGAGCATGAATAACATTCTTTCTAGGTACATGAGCAATATCTCTCCTAGGCATATGTACAACATTTCTCCTACACATATCTCTACCATGCTTATAAGAAGAACTAGAAGCAAACATGGCATGAGAATCATAAACATGTGAATCAAAATGATTATAAGCATTTCTAGCATGTCTCCTATCATAATACATAAAAGCATGATTCTTTTTAGCATTACTAGCCATAGGGGCCTTCCCCTTCTCCTTGACGAAGATGGGAGCCTTATGGCTTGTTAAGTTCTTGGCTTCCCTCTTGAAGCCAAGCCCATCCTTAATTGAGGGATGTCTTCCAATTGTATAGGCATCCCTTGCAAATTTTATCTTTTCAACTTCACTCTTGCTAGTCTTAAGTTGAGCATTAAGACTAGCCACTTCATCTTTTAGTTTTGAAATTGAAACTAAGTGTTTGCTACAAGTGTTAACATCAAAATCCTTACACCTAGTGCAAATTGTAACATTTTCAACACAAGACTTAGATTTATTTGTTACTTCTAATTTAGCATTTAAATCATGGTTAACACTTTGTAAAGTAGCAATGGTTTCATGACAAGAAGATATTTCACTAGAAAGCACTTCATTTCTTTTCACTTCTAAAGCATATGATTTTTGTGCCTCTACAAACTTATCATGTTCATCATACAGTAAATCCTCTTGCTTTTCTAAAAGCCTATCCTTTTCATTCAAAGCATCAATCAATTCATTGATTTTATCTATCTTAGATCTATCTAAGCCCTTGAACAAGCAAGAATAATCTATGTCATCATCATCACTAGACTCACTATCACTAGAAGAAGCATAAGTGGAGTCTTGAGTACTCACCTTCTTCTCTCTTGCCATAAGGCAAGTGAGACGCTCGTTGGGGAAGAGAGCCGATTTGTTGAAGGCAGTGGCGGCGAGTCCTTCGTTGTCGGAGTCGGAGGAGGAGCAATCCGAGTCCCACTCCTTTCCTAGATGCGCCTCGCCTTTTGCCTTCTTGTATTGCTTCTTCTTCTCTCTTTTGTTCCCCTTTTCCTGGTCACTTTCATTATCGGGACAGTTAGCAATGAAATGACCAAGCTTACCGCATTTGAAGCATGAGCGCTTCCCCTTGGCTTTGGTCTTGCTTGGTTGTCCCTTGTGACCTTTAAGCACTGTCTTGAATCTTTTGATGATGAGAGCCATCTCTTCATCATTAAGGCCAGCCGCTTCAATCTGTGCCACCTTGCTAGGTAGCGCCTCCTTGCTTCGTGTTGCCTTGAGAGCAAGGGGTTGCGGCTCGTTGATCGGACCATTCAAGGCGTCGTCCACATATCTCGCCTCCTTGATCATCATTCGCCCGCTAACGAATTTCCCAAGAACTTCTTCGGGCGACATCTTGGTGTACCTGGGATTTTCACGTATATTGTTCACCAAGTGAGGATCAAGAACGGTAAATGACCTGAGCATTAGGCGGACGACGTCGTGGTCCGTCCATCGCGTGCTCCCGTAGCTTCTTATCTTGTTGATAAGGGTCTTGAGCCGGTTGTATGTTTGCGTCGGCTCCTCGCCCCTTATCATCGCGAACCGTCCAAGCTCTCCCTCCACCAACTCCATCTTGGTGAGCAAGGTGACGTCGTTCCCCTCATGAGAAATCTTGAGGGTGTCCCAGATTTGCTTGGCGTTGTCCAAGCCGCTCACCTTATGGTACTCATCCCTGCACAAGGAAGCTAGAAGAACAGTAGTAGCTTGTGCATTCTTATGAATTTGTTCATTAATGAACATGGGACTATCCGAACTATCAAAATGCATTCCACTCTCTACAATCTCCCAAATACTAGGATGGAGAGAGAATAGGTGACTACGCATTTTGTGGCTCCAAAATCCGTAGTCCTCTCCATCAAAGTGTGGGGGCTTGCCGAGTGGAATGGAGAGCAAATGTGAATGTGAACTTTGCGGAATACGAGAGTAGTCAAAAGAAAAGTTCGAATTAACCGATTTCTTCCTCTCGTAGTCGCTGTGGTCGTCCTTTTGGGAGGAAGTAGACTCATCGCTGTCGTAGTAGACAATCTCCTTGATGCGCCTTGTCTTCTTCTTCCTCCCTTCCTTCCGTCTATGGCCCGAGCCGAAGTCGGTAGGCTTGTCGTCCTTCGGCTCGTTGACGAAGGTCTCCTTCTCTTTGTCGTTGATCACTATACCCTTCCCCTTAGGATCCATCTATTCGGGCGGTTAGTCCCTTTGTGAATAGAACGGCTTTGATACCAATTGAGAGCACCTAGAGGGGGGGGTGAATAGGTGATCCTGTAAAAAACTTAAGCCACAAAACTTTGATTAAGTGTTAGCACAGTTAATGCCAAGTGGCTAGAGCGAAGATGATAATCACAAGAAGTTCAACACAGAGATGACACGGTGATTTATCCCGTGGTTCGGCCAAGTACAAAACTTGCCTATTCCACGTTGTGGCGTCCCAACGGACGAGAGTTGCACTCAACTCCTCTCAAGTGATCCAATGATCAACTTGAATACCACAGTGTTATGCTTTTCTCCTCAATATCCCGTTTGCGAGGAATCTCCACAACTTGGAGCCTCTCGCCCTTACACTTAAGATTCACAAAGAAGTACGGAGTAAGGTGGGAATGAGCAACGCACACAAGACTCGGAAATCAGAGCAACAACACGCACACAAGTCGCAACAAGAGCTCGCAACGCAACACAAAGAGTTCACAACTCCACAAGAGCTCTATATGCTGTCACAATGAAACGAATGCGTGAGATCGATGTCTTGGTGCTTAGAAGTGTTGTAGGAATGCTTGGTGTGCTCCTCCATGCGCCTAGGGGTCCCTTTTATAGCCCCAAGGCAGCTAGGAGCCGTTGAGAACAAATCTGGAAGGCCATCCTTGCCTTCTGTCGTCGGGGGCACCGGACAGTCCGGTGCACACCGGACACTGTCCGGTGCCCGATTTGTTTCCTTATCCGGCGCTGCCGACCGTTGCAGCCCGTTGGGGATCTGCGAGCCGTTGGCGCACCGGACAGTCCGGTGCACACCGGACAGTCCGGTGCCGTCTTCCGACCGTTGGCTCGGCCACGTGTCCCGCGCGGATTGCGCGGCCGACCGTTGGCCCTGGCCGACAGTTGGCTCACCGGACAGTCCGGTGCACACCGGACAGTCCGGTGAATTTTAGCCGTACGCCGTCGGCGAATTCCCGAGAGCGGCCAGTTCGAGCCGAGTCAGCCTGGCGCACCGGACACTGTCCGGTGCACACCGGACAGTCCGGTGCTCCAGACCGAGCTGGGTCTTGGCTGCACAAAGCCAAGACTTTCCTCCTCTTCTCTTTTCTTCTTCTTTCTGTTTCTAACACTTAGACAAATATATTAGTACATAAAACCAATGTACTAAGGCTTAGAAACATACCTTCACTTCATGATTTGCACCTTGTTCATCCATGTACACAAATTCACAATTAAACACATGTGTTGGCACTCAATCACCAAAATACTTAGAAATGGCCCAAGGGCACATTTCCCTTTCAAACCCCGAACAAACTCCATGAGCAGGAGGCACTCACGTTGTCGTCGCTTATCGATGACGAGAAGAAGCTTGGCGACTGTCAGTTCGACCTCTAAAAGCAGTCTTACGTGGTCGCATGCGCTGCTGTGTACGACAAGCTCCCGCGAAGCCGCCGCTTGGACGCGGTCTAGAGCAGCTGCACCGTGTTGTCCATCGTTAAGCAGGGGGGCCTCATGGTTGTCGCTAACGTCGACGACTCTCGTGTTGTTCTGGACACCGCATCCGACGATGACGCCATCACGCCGTCCAGCTCATCGTCCACCTGAAGCCCAACCTGCCACATAAGTCGCTATTGACCGGACATGAATTCTTGTGCGCTGGGATGATGGACGTTGCTGACGTTGTGTGAATGTCTTCGAACATGATGTATGTAGTGGAATAGCGCATCCGGTGGTGCAACGGCCAAGGGTACTACCTCGCTGATGAGCCCGGGGTGCACTTCGTTTGGCAGCCCAACCAAGAGTCATCGGTACTTGTCATGTCGCGTGCGTTCGATGACTACTATATCGAGGATTGTGGCATCATCTTGGCGCCGGAGGTGACACAGAGGAGGATCGACAACAGTGACCAGTTCGTCATCCTCGTCACCGTCAGGGTAGCTTTTGTGTCGGCCTGCCTTTAATTCTCTTCGCAAACACATACACACTTACCTTTTTGTTTAAGCAAGAGCATATGGTGGTGCGTGTCTGATGACTAATGATGTACGAGGGAATTTTTCCGGCATGTGTGGAACGTGCTCTCTAATGATGAGACCATACAAATCATGACATATATCGAAGTCTGCATGATACTGATGGTTGCAATGTAGTGGTGAAATAATTAGATTAAAATAACAAAATTTATGTATGGCTAGGATCACAAATTGATTATGAAACATTTTCTCATAACAATATAACACACATTTTGTATATACGTTATCATAGTATACTGGTATTATATATTTCCGTTGCAACGCACGGGCATTCAGCTAGTAACTGAAGAAACTTGATAAGTTTCTCTATTCATCTTGAACACTGGAATGTATTTATAGGGAACGTCTTTATCATTTTCTATACACAATTTAAAAATACCACCCGAGTTAATCAATTACAACCATTTCCATATACAATGGCATTCTAATTATTTAGTCCTAGACGCTTCGGCACGTAACGTTACGGAGGCTTCGATCTGTCTTTTGAATGGAAAAAAACGACATTTTTTTTGGTAACTGAGAATTGTTTCCAAAATTATACCGAACTAGATGAGTGCCCCGTGCGTTGCAACGGAAACATATAATACCATGATAACTTATATATATAATGTGTCTTATATTGTTATAAGAAAATGTTTCATAATTCATTTGTGATCCTAGCCATACATAAATTTTATTATTTTAATTTAACTGTTCCACTACTACATTACAACCATCAGTATCATACAGACTTCGATATATACCATAATTTGCATGGTCTCATCATTGAAGAGCACGTGTCACACCTACCAGTAGAAGTTCCCTCGTACATCGTCAGTCATTAGGCACGCACCACCATACATGTTTGCTTAAACAAAAATGCAAGTGTGTGCGTTTGCGAAGAGAATTAAAGGCAGGCCAGCATAAAAGTTATCTCGGCGATGGCAAGTGGTCATTGCTGTCGGTCCTCCTCTGCGTCACCTCTGTCGCTAAGATGACGCCACAGTCTTTGATATAGTAGTCGTCGAACCCGCGCGACATAGCGAGTACCGATGACTTTTGGCTGGGCTGCTAAACGAAGTGCACCCCGGTCTCATCAGCGAGGTAGTACACCTAGCCGTTGCACCTCCGGATGTGCTACTCCTCTACATACATCTTGTTCGAGGACACTCACACAACGTCAACAACAGTCGTCGTCCCAGCGCACAAGAATTCATGGTCGGTCAGTAGCGACTTATGTGACCGGTTGAGCTTCAGGTGGATAATGAGCTAGATGGCGTGACGGCGCCGTCGTCGGATGCGGTGCCTAGAACAACCCGAGAGTCGCCGGCGTTGGCGATGACTATGAGGTCCCCCGTTTGAATATGGACAGCGGTGTAGCCGCTCTGGACCGCGTCCAAGCGACGGCTGCGTCGAAGCTTGCCAAACATAGCGACGCATGCAGCCAAGTAGGACTGCTTCCAGAGGTCGAACTGGCAGTCGCTAAGCTTCTTCTCATCGTCGATGAGCGACGCCAACGCGAGCGCCTCCTGCCAATGGTGTTTGTTCGGGGTTTTCAAGTAAGAAACATGGATTCATCTTTGGCGTTGGTTTATAAAAATGACTCACAAGTCAGATCCATGGAAAAAATATTACGGAGAATAAATGTCACACATATAAAAAAGGAATTTAAGTTGAAAACTTATTCAAACAAAAGAAGTTGCATGCAAGGCTCTTCTTTAAATACTACTCTCTCCATCCAAAAATATAATTCGGGAATATCGTTGATAATTATCTACTACTACACATTGTGCAAGGATAGCAGGTGGGCTTTGGGAGAGATGTAGTAGATATTTTTACTGTAACAGATATTAACATAAACAAACATGTGGTGTAGTGGTAGCTACGAGCACATTTACTTGAGAGGTCGTGGGTTCGAATCCCATTAGGACCTAATTTGTGTTTTTTTTAATTTAATTTTAGCTAGACGTGGGATGCACGTGGGAATTAGAATGAGCTTTGCGGGGAGGAAGGAATGGGAATGAGCTTTGCGGGGAGGAAGGAATGGGAATGGCAGAACATAGAATGGCAGTCGGGAATGAGAATGAGCTTTGCAGGGAGGAATGGGCAGTCGGGAATGGGAATGAGCTTTCCAGGGAGGAGGAAATGGGAATGGCAGAACACGGAATGGCAGCCTACCCCTTACTGCCTTAATAGGTAGTAGAGAATTTTAGCTAGACGTGGGATACACGTGGGAATTAGAATGAGCTTTGCGGGGAGGAAGGAATGGGAATGAGCTTTGCGGGGAGGAAGGAATGGGAATGGCAGAACATAGAATGGCAGTCGGGAATGAGAATGAGCTTTGCAGGGAGGAATGGGCAGTCGGGAATGGGAATGAGCTTTCCAGGGAGGAGGAAATAGGAATGGCAGAACACGGAATGGCAGCCTACCCCTTACTGCCTTAATAGGTAGTAGAGATTTAGAGTTTAAGGGAACAAAAACGACCATAGAAAATACGGAAACGAAATCGGTGGGACAATCTGGATTCAGAAGCACAAACTGTTTGGCTCTCTTCCAACCATTTCCCAAATTTATGCTATTTTACTGTAGTTACAAATTTGATATTTCTTAGAAAAAGATTAAATCTAAATTAATCTTTATAAATTCGTAAAAATCATCTTAACTTATAAAAAAATATGAAACTAATTTTATTATTTTTTAAAAAAATCAAGACATATCAACGGTATATACTGAGTTGTTTAAAACTTTTATGTTTCTATTTATAGTTTCTTAGTGGTTGTTTCTCTTAATACACATCTTTATAATTCGTCTAAGAATTTAAGAAGGTCAAGAGGACATCATTTATGTTGACTATATGAGTAGTAGGAGCACCATAAAAATGCATATGTCATATCATCATACACATCTTGATTCTATATTCATTCTATTAGATTTGCTCACTATCGGACTCGTCTTCTTTGCTTAGTATCTCAGACTTGTCAAAGATCTTTTTACACTCGATAAAAGACCACTTAGTAAATAAAGTATCGGTGAAGGGGTCTTTGTAGAGTGTTTTTTGTCGGATACTTGGCAAAGCCTTTGCCGAGTACCAAAAAACACTCGACAAAAAACACGAAAAATATAAATTCGAAATATCTAGTAAAAGCAAAAAAAGGGGAGGCACCAGTAATCATCCCTGCTCACAAGACTCACGTGTTGTGGCAATTTTTCAACACTTTTTCAAAATGTGGTTGATGGGTTCGAACCCACAACCATCCTCCCGCACATGACGTTCTATACCGCCACACGAATAACTTAATTATGTCTATATTACATTTTTTTCTATATATTATAATAAACAGAATATAAGAAACTATCAAAATAAAATTTGTTGATCTCGCAAAGTTGTGCAACTTTGTAGTTCACAAATTTTATTTTGATAGTTTCTTCATTCGAGGCCGTTTATTAAATTTGGATTTCAAATTTAAAAACTTCAAACATATTTTTCTATGATAAGGTGATTTCAAACCAAACAGTTGTCAACTACAAGCTTTTACAACTTTTTGATACCTACAACTTTAATTTTGATGGTTTTTTCATCCGAGGTTGTTTGAAAATTTTGAATTTTGAAATTCAAACATAGTTTTACATGACAACATGTTTTTAAATCAAAAAAATGTTAACTAAAAAGTTTCATAAGTTTTCAAAACCTACAACTTTCATTTTGTTGGGTTTTCCATCTGAGGTTGTTTGGAAAATTCGAATTTTAAATTTTTAAAATTCAGACATTGTTTTCATTGACAAGATCAAAAAGTTACCAACTACAAAATTCTATAACTTTTTAAGATCTACAAAGTTTATTTTGGTTGTTTGGTCATTGTTCATCCAACATTTAATATTCTTAACAAATCTTATACATCTCTCTTGTAGTTTCAGCAACTACGAGAGAGATATAAGTTTTGTGAACATATTTACTTTTATTTTAACATATACAGAAATGATCAAATAAGAATTGTACATATTGATGAATCATACTACTTAGTAGTTGAAAAGTTTTTCATTTGAATTAATTTGCTACTTTAAAATGTGACTTGAAAATTATCTTTGCCTGGCGTCGAAAAAAACACTCGGTAAAGTAGCTCTTTTCCTAGTGTAAAAAACACTCGACAAAAAACTCTTTGCCGAGTGTCAAAAAAACACTCTACAAAAAAGCTCTTTATCAAGTGTAAAAAAAACAATCGCAAAGCGCTTCTTTGCCGAGTGTTTTTTGTGTGTCACTCGATAAACTATTTGACACTCAGCAAAGATGGTTTCTCGGGTAGTGGCAAGTGCTTTATTTAAGTACATGGTGATGATTTTACTAATATATTATATTGTCTTATATTGATTGTCACCTCCTACCTTGTATTAAAATATCTTAGATATTATTACTTATGACCCAAGTTAATTATATGGCTAGTTCTATACTCCATAGTTTGATGTGTGATAATACTTTATGGTTTTTTATGGTTTTCGATGTGTTTTAAATCGGATAGTTTTGTTTTGTCTGGTACCGAGTTATAACTTTCTGACTATATGTATGTACTAGGCACTTATATTTTATGAGATATTGCTTTTAATGCATTGTGAGATATACTTTAACACTTGATTAATTTATAAATATTTATATATTATTACTAATTTCTATATGGATATACAATTTGAGTGAATTTTTAAAGTTTATTTAGGGTACATGTTATTACATGTTGTATTTTAGATTTCGATAGTGATTGATGTATTTCTCATATCGAACTTTCATTTTCGATATGTCTGAATTACCGATGTCGTTTTCATTTATGAAGTTATCATTTTTTAGGAAAAATATGACCACAAAAATGGTTATAGTGTTTACCGACCGTTTTCATCACTAACTTCTGATATCACTTCTTAGTGAAGTATGTTTAGTGGCTCTCCGGTGGATTATTTTAACAAAGAGAACCAACCAACTTCAATCTGAGCATTTAGTATTCGCACACACTCGGGCGGAGTGAACTATTTACCTTCATTGTATCTTTTGTTTTTGTTTTAATAAAGATAATCTTGAAAACATATATTAAGTAAAGAGAGAAAATAATTGTTAATCAACTCTAAAATGCTAGAGGCATATGTTTGTTCGAGATCAAATCTCCAACAACAATTAACCATATTAGATCATTTAGCATGTTTCATGTTGTTGGAGATGCACATGCGACACCCCATCCAATCAAGCGACTCCTTCATTTGTGAAAAAACATAAGGGTACGTTTGGTTCTGTAATATGCTAGAAAAAACCCTTGTGAGTTGTTTGCCATGGAAAAATTGTTGTGAGCTATCTGCTATAAAAAACTCAATGCCATTTAGTTCAAGCTGTTGTGAAATTATAGATTCCATATAATTTGTCTATAATGCTCTTGAGAATGTGATAGGTTATTTATATGAAAACTAACTATAATACAATATAATGTTTTTCGCGATTATTGAAAATAACTAAAAATATATTAGATGAATAAATAAAGTTCACAATTTATCTCCCCTTAAAGTTTGTCGATTTCGAATAGCATGTGATTGAAAGGGAAATGTTCCCTTGGGCCATTTCTAGTATAGTTTTGGTGATTAAGTGCTCAACACATATTGAGTGAGTAATTATGTGCCAAATGATGGATGCAGTGCAAATCAACAAGAAGGTATGATTCTAGACTTAGTACATTGGTTTTTGTGTATTAATATATTTGTCTAAGTGCTAGAATCAGAGAAAAGAGAAAAAGGAAAAGACTTGGCTAGAGCAGCTAAGACTCAGTGCAGTCTGGCACACCGGACTGTCCGGTGGTGCACCGGACAGTGTCCGGTGCGCCAGGCTGGCTTCTAGCGAACTGGCCACTCTCGGGAATTCGTCGGCGGCGTACGGCTATAATTCACCGGACTGTCCGGTGGTGCACCGGACTGTCCGGTGAGCCAACAGTCGCCAGCGCAACGGTCGGCCGCCAAATCCGTGGGCGACGCGTGGCCCGCTCCAACGGTCGGCAGGAGGCACCGGACTGTCCGGTGTGCACCGGACAGTGTCCAGTGTGTCAACGGCTACAATTCCGCAACGGTTGGCTGTGCCACTTTAGGAAGGCGATCTGCACCGGACCATGAACAGTGCCTATCCGGTGGTGCATCGGACTGTCCGGTGCGCCACCCGACAGAAGGCAAGAATTGCCTTCCCAGATTGCCTCCAACGGCTCCTAACTGCCTTGGGGCTATAAAAGGGGCCCCTAGGCGCATGGAGGAGTCACCCAAGCATTCTTTGATCATCTCTAAGCACCAAGACTCCATTCTCGCGCATTTGATTCTTTGTGATAGTGACTTGAGCTCTAGTTAAGTAGAGAATTCCTCGCATAGTGTTGTGAGCTCAAGTTGTGGCTTGTGTGCGTGTTTGTGTTCGTGCTTTGAGTCTTGTGTGTGTTGCTCTCCCCTCCCTTATTTCCGTGCTTCTTTGTGATCATCAATTGTAAGGGCGAGAGGCTCCAAGTTGTGGAGATTCCTCGTGAACGGGAGATAGTAAAAGAAAGGAAAAACACCGTGGTATTCAAGTTGATCATTGGATCACTTGAAAGGGGTTGAGTGCGACCCTCGTCCATTGGGACGCCACAATGTGGAGTAGGCAAGTGGTATACTTGGCCGAACCACGGGATAAATCACCGTGTCTCTTGTGCTTGTTTTCTTCGTGACCACTGTATTTCACAAGAGCTTGATCCTTAGCCACTTGATTCTATTGTGCTAACTCTTAACCAAGTTTGTGGCTACAAGTATTTGATTTTTACAGGATCACCTATTCACCCCCCTCTAGGTTCTCTCAATTGGTATCGGAGCCGTTCTCTTCACGCAAGGGACTAATCGCCCGAAGAAATGGATCCTAAGGGAAAGGGGATGGTGGTCAACGACAAGACAAAGGAGTCCATCGTCAATGAGCCAAGAGATGATAAGCCCTCGGACTCTGGCTCGAGTCATAAGAAAAGAGACGGGAAGAAGAAGAGGCGCATTAAGAAGATCGTCTACTACGACAGCGACGAGTCTTCTTCTTCCCCAAGAGACGACCAATACGACGAGAAGAAGAAACCGGTCAATTCGAATTTTTATTTTGATTATTCTCGTATTCCGTTCAATTCCAATGCTCATTTACTTTCAATTCCACTTGGGAAACCTCCGCACTTTGATGGAGAAGACTACCCATTTTGGAGTCACAAAATGCGTAGTCACCTATTCTCTCTCCATCTGAGTATTTGGGAGATTGTTGAAAATAGAATGCTTTGTGATAGTACTGACAACCCCGTTTTCATTAATGAGAAAATCCATAGAAATGCACAAGCTACCACTGTTTTGCTAGCATCCTTGTGCAGGGACGAGTACAATAAGGTGAGCGACTTGGACAACGCCAAGCAAATCTAGGACACCCTCAAGATTTCTCATGAGGGGAACGACACTACCATGATCACCAAGATGGAGTTGGTGGAAGGCGAACTAGGGAGGTTCGCAATGATCAGGGGAGAGGAGCCAACGCAAACGTACAACAGGCTCAAGACCCTGGTCAACAAAATCAGGAGCTATGGAAGCACGAGATGGACGGACCACGACGTCGTCCGACTTATGCTTAGGTCCTTCACTGTTCTTGATCCTCATCTTGTGAACTCAATCCGTGAGAATCCTAGGTACACAAAGATGATGCCTGAGGAAATACTTGGAAAGTTTGTAAGCGGGCGTATGATGATCAAGGAAGCAAGATACGTTGATGAGGCATTGAATGGCCCAATGCCCATCTATGAGCCTTAAACTGTTGCTCTCAAAGCAACAAGCAGCAGGGAGGCGCTACCTAGCAAGGTGGCGCAAGTTGAGGCGGCCGGGCTAAATGAGGATGAAATGGCCCTCATTATCAAGCGCTTCAAGATGGCGCTGAAAGGACGCAAGGAGCATCCCAACAAGAGCAAGACAAAGGGAAAGTGAAAGTCGCCTAGAGGGGGTGAATAGGGTGAATCTGAAATTTACAAAGCTTAAGCACAACTTACAAGCCGGGGTTAGCGTTAGAATTAAAATCGAGTCCGAGAGAGAGGGCGAAAACAAATCACAAACGAATAAGGAGTGTGACACGATGATTTGTTTTACCGAGGTTTAGTTCTTGCAAACCTACTCCCCGTTGAGGTGGTCACAAAGACCGGGTCTCTTTCAACCCTTTCCCTCTCTCAAACGGTCACTTAGACCGAGTGAGCTTCTCTTCTCAATCAAACGGGACACAAAGTCCCCGCAAGGACCACCACACAATTGGTGTCTCTTGCCTTGGTTACAATTGAGTTGATCACAAGAAGAATGGGAAAGAAAAGAAGCAATCCAAGCGCAAGAGCTCAAATGAACACAAGTCACTCTCTCACTAGTCACTATTTGATTGGAATTGAACTAAGGACTTGGGAGAGGATTTGATCTCTTTGGTGTGTCTTGTATTGAATGCTATAGCTCTTATAATGTGTTGGAAGGTGGAAAACTTGGATGCAATGAATGGTGGGGTGGTTGGGGTATTTATAGCCCCACCCACCAAAAGTGGCCGTTGGGAGGCTGTCTGTCGCATGGCGCACCGGACAGTCCGGTGCGACACCGGACACTGTCCGGTGCGCCAGCCACGTCACCCGACCGTTAGGGTTCGACCATTGGAGCTTATGTCTTCTAGGCCACCGGACAGTCCAGTGGTGCACCGGACAGTCACAGTGCACTGTCCGGTGCGCTTTCTGGCGCTGCTCTGACTCTGTCGCGCACTGTAGCGCATTCAATGCTGTTGCAAACGACCGTTGGCGTTGAAGTAGCCGTTGCTCCGCTGGCACACCGGACAGTCCGATGTAGCACCGGACAGTCTAGTGAATTTTAGCGGAGTGGCTCCCAGAATTCCCGAGACTGGCGAGTTCGGAGTTGGAGTTCCCTGGTGCACCGGACACTGTCCGGTGCGCCAGACCAGGGCTGCCTTTGGTTATCTTTTGCTCCCTTTGTTTGAACCCTTTCTTTTGACTTGTATTGGTTTATTGTGAACCTTTGACACCTGTAACACTTATAATCTAGAGCAAACTAGTTAGTCCAATTATTTGTGTTGGGCAATTCAACCACCAAAATCAATTAGGAAAAGGTGTAAGCCTATTTCCCTTTCAATCTCCCCCTTTTTGGTGATTGATGCCAACACAAACTAAAGCAAATATAGAAGTGCAGAATTGAACTAGTTTGCATAATTGTAAGTGCAAAGGTTACTTGGAATTGAACCAATAAATATTCTCATAAGATACGCATGGATAGCTTTCTTTTCATATTTAACATTTTGGACCACATTTGCACCACGGATTTTGTTTTGCAAATTCTTTTCAAAGTTCTTTTGTAAATAGTCAAAGGTAAATGAATAAGAGTTTGAGAAGCATTTTCAAGATTTGAAATTTTCTCCCCCTGTTTCAAATGCTTTTCCTTTGACTAAACAAAACTCTCCCTTAATGAAATCCTCCTCTTAGAGTTCAAGAGGGTTTTAGATTTTAATTTTGAAGAGGGTATATCAATATGAAATTATATAGAAAATAAGATACCAATTGAAAAATTCTTTTCATAACTCAAATTTGAAAGACTATATTTTTTGAAATTGGTGGTGGTGCGGTCATTTTGCTTTGGGCTAATACTCTCTCCCCCTTTGGCATGAATCGCCAAAAACGGATGCTTGAGTGAAATATAAGCCCTTAAAACTACCTTCTCCCCCTATGGTAAATAATATATGAGTGAAGATTATACCAAAGTTGGAGAGATGTGCGGAGCGACGGCGTAAGATGAATGATTCGATGGAGTGGAGTGGAAGCCTTGTTTTCGCCGAAGACTCCTTTTCCCTTTCAATCTATGACTTAGCATGAAATGGACTTGAAAGAACACATTAGTCATAGCACATGAAAGAGATGATCAAAGGTATATATGAGCTATGTGTGCAAAATATCATTCAAAATTCCTAGAATCAAGAATATTTAGCTCATGCCTAAGTTTGGTAAAAGTTTGTTCATCCAATGGCTTGGTAAAGATATCGGCTAATTGTTCTTTGGTGCTAACATATGCAATCTCGATATCCCCCTTTTGTTGGTGATCCCTTAAAAAGTGATACTGAATGGCTATGTGTTTAGTGCGGCTATGCTCAACGGGATTATCCACCATGCGGATTGCACTCTCATTATCGCATAGAAGAGGAACTTTGGTCAATTTGTAACCATAGTCCCTAAGGGTTTGCCTCATCCAAAGCAATTGCGCGCAACAATGGCCTGTGACAATATACTCGGCTTCGGCGGTTGAAAGAGCCACAGAATTTTGCTTCTTTGAAGCCCAAGACACCAGAGATCTTCCCAAGAACTGGCAAGTCCCCGATGTGCTCTTTCTATTAATTTTGCACCCTGCCCAATCAGCATCAGAATAACCAATTAAATCAAATGTGGATCCCCTGGGGTACCAAAGGCCAAACTTAAGAGTATAAACTAAATATCTCAAGATTCGTTTTACGGCCCTAAGGTGAACTTCCTTAGAATCGGCTTGGAATCTTGCACACATGCATACGGAAAGCATAATATCCGGTCGTGAAGCACATAAATAGAGTAAGGAACCTATCATCGACCGGTATACCTTTTGATCGACGGATTTACCTCCCGTGTCGAGGTCGAGATGCCTATTAGTTCCCATGGGTGTCTTGATGGGCTTGGCGTCCTTCATCCCAAACTTGGTTAGAATGTCTTAAATGTACTTCGTTTGGCTAATGAAGGTGCCCTCTTGGAGTTGCTTCACTTGAAATCCTAAGAAATACTTCAACTCCCCCATCATAGACATCTCGAATTTTTGAGTCATGATCCTACTAAACTCTTCACATGTAGATTCGTTAGTAGACCCAAATATGATATCATCAACATAAATTTGGCATACAAACAAATCATTTGCAAGTGTTTTAGTACAGAGTGTAGGATCGGCTTTTCCGACTTTGAAGCCATTAGCAATAAGAAAATCTCTTAGGCATTCATACCATGCTCTGGGGGCTTGCTTGAGCCCATAAAGCGCCTTAGAGAGTCTATAAACATGGTTAGGATACTCACTGTCTTCAAAGCCGGGAGGTTGCTCAACATAGACCTCTTCCTTGATTGGTCCATTGAGGAAGGCACTTTTCATGTCCATTTGATAAAGCTTGAAGCCATGGTAAGTAGCATAGGCAAGTAAAATGCGAATTGACTCAAGCCTAGCTACGGGTGAATAGGTTTCACCGAAGTCCAAACCTTCGACTTGTGAATATCCCTTGGCCACAAGTCGGGCTTTGTTCCTTGTCACCACACCATGCTCGTCTTGTTTGTTGCGGAAGACCCACTTGGTTCCTACAACATTTTGGTTAGGACGTGGAACTAAATGCCATACCTCATTCCTCATGAAGTTGTTGAGCTCCTCTTGCATCACCATCACCCAATCCGAATCTTGAAGTGCTTCCTCTACCCTGTGTGGCTCAATAGAGGAAACAAAAGAGTAATGCTCACAAAAATGTGCAACACGAGATCTAGTGGTTACCCCTTATGAATATCTCCTATGATGGTGTTCACGGGGTGATCTCGTTGGATTGCTTGGTGGACTCTTGGGTGTGGCGGTCTTGGAGCTTGCTCATCCTCCTTGTCTTGATCTTTTGCATCTCCCCCTTGATCATTGCCCTCCTCTTGAGGCGGCTCATCTTCTTGATCTTCTTCTTCATCATCTTGAGCCTCATCCTCATCTAGAGTTGGTGGAGATGCTTGCATGGAGGAGGATGGTTGATCTTGTGCTTGAATGGGCTCTTCGGATTCCTTAGGACACACATCCCCAATGGACATGTTCCTTAGCGCGACACATGGAGCCTCTTCATCATCTAATTCATCAAGTTCAACTTGCTCTACTTGAGAGCCATTAGTTTCATCAAACACAATGTCACAAGAAACTTCAACTAGTCCAGTGGACTTGTTAAAGACTCTATATGCCCTTGTGTTTGAATCATATCCTAGTAAAAAGCATTCTACAGCCTTAGGAGCAAATTTGGATTTTCTACCTCTCTTAACAAGAATAAAACATTTGCTACCAAAGACTCTAAAATATGAAACATTTGGCTTTTTACCGGTGAGGAGTTCGTAAGATGTCTTCTTGAGGATTCGGTGTAGATACAACCAGTTGATGGCGTAGCAAGCGGTGTTGACCGCCTCGGCCCAAAACCGATCCGAAGTCTTGTACTCATCAAGCATGGTTCTTGCCATGTCCAATAGAGTTCTATTCTTCCTCTCCACTACACCATTTTGTTGTGGCGTGTAGGGAGAAGAGAACTCATGCTTGATGCCCTCCTCCTTAAGGAAGCCTTCAATTTGTGAATTCTTGAACTCCGTCCCATTATCGCTTCTTATTTTCTTGATCCTCAAGCCGAACTCATTTTGAGCCCGTCTCAAGAATCCCCTTAAGGTCTCTTGGGTTTGAGATTTTTCCTTTAAAAAGAATACCCAAGTGAAGCGAGAATAGTCATCCACAATAACTAGACAGTACTTACTCCCGCTGATGCTTATGTAAGCGATTGGGCCAAATAGGTCCATGTGGAGGAGCTCGAGTGGCCTGTCAGTCGTCAAGATGTTCTTATGTGGATGATGAACACCAACTTGCTTTCCTGCTTGGCATGCGCTACAGATCCTGTCTTTCTCAAAATGCACGTTTGTTAGTCCCAAAATGTGTTCTCCCTTTAGAAGCTTGTGAAGATTCTTCATCCCAACATGGGCTAGTCGGCGATGCCAGAGCCAACCCATGTTAGTCTTAGCAATTAAGCAAGTATCGAGTTCAGCTCTGTTGAAATCAACTAAGTATAGCTGACCCTCTAATACTCCCTTAAAAGCTACTGAATCATCACTTCTTCTAAAGACAGTAACACCTGTATCCGTGAAAAGACAGTTGTAACCCATTTTACATAATTGGGAAACAAAAAGCAAGTTGTAATCTAACACTACACCAAAATCATACACTTCCTACGGTTTTTTAACTTCCTACAGCTTTTATATAAAACCGTAGGAAATACATAACTTCCGAGAGGCAACTGATACCTCTAGGAAATAGACATAACTTCCTACAGTTTTTTATAAAAGCTGTCGGAAGTTACAAAACCGTAGGAACTTAACTAACTTCCTACGGCTGGCTCTAGGAAGTTAGGTTTCATCCGTTCACAAGCCTATAGAATAGCTAACTTCCTACGGCTGGCTCTAGGAAGTTAGCTGCCCAGTTAACTTCCTACGGCCTCCTCTAGGAAGTTAGGTTTCATCCGTTCACAAGCCAGTAGAATAGCTAACTTCCTACGGCTGGCTCTAGGAAGTTAGCTGCCCAAATAACTTCCTACGGCCTCCTCTAGGAAGTTAGCTTTGAGCTGTTGACCAGTCAACCAAAAACATAACTTCCTACGGCTGGCTCTAGGAAGTTAGCTGCCCAGCTAACTTCCTACGGCCTCCTCTAGGAAGTTAGGATTCATCTGTTGACCGGTCAAACGAAAATCTAACTTCCTACAGCCGGCTGTAGGAAGTTAATTAACTTCCTAGAGGCAAAGCATAAACTCTAGGAAGTTACCTAACTTCCTACGGCTTTACTCTAGGAAGTTATGTTTTTAGCTTTTACCTCCCTCTTCTCTCACCTTTCACAAAATATCTACTCATTCTCAGACGCCCGCGCGCCATTCTCCTTCGCGCCGCCCCTGCCCTGCCGCCGCCCGCCCCGGCCGCCACCGGCCGCGCCCGCCGTCCAGGCCCCGCCGGCCGCGCCCGCCGTCCTGCCCACGAGGAGCCGCCGCCGCAAGGGCTCTCCCAACCGCAGCCGCCGTCCTGGCCTCGAGGACTCGCCGCCCGCCTGCGTCCGCCCCTGAGGAGCTCGCTCCGGCAGCGCCCGCCCCCGGCAGCTCCCACCCCACGACCGTCTCTCCCACCCCCGGCAGCGCCCGTCCACGAGGAGCCCGCCCCGGCAGCGCCCGCCCCCGGTAGTGCCGGGCGTTCGTGCGCACGGCCGCCCCGCCCCCCGTCGACCCCGCTCGTCGGCGCCCGCTGCGCAGCCACCGACCCCGCCGTGGACGTTCCCGACCCAAATCATCGATCCGCACCCGCTGCAACCGTCAGGTACCGTGTTTATACGTTTTTTATTTTTTTATTCAATGTGCTAACTTCCGAGAGTTTACTCAAATAATGCCGTAGGTAGTTGGGTTAATTAACTTGATTGGCTAACCGCTGCATATAGTTTAGCTATGCTAAACTCTTGTATGTTATGGCTAAAATTAAGTTTATGTTTGATTAATAATATGGTGGGTGAGGACCTTCGATGAAAATTAATCTTGTATGTTATGGCTAAAATTAATCTTGTATGTTATGGCTAAAATTAATCTTGTATGTTATGGATAAAATTAAGTTTATGTTTGATTAATAATATGATGGGTGAGGACCTTCGATGAAAATCAATCTTGTATGTTATGGCTAAAATTAATCTTGTATGTTATGGCTAAAATTAATCTTGTATGTTATGGCTAAAATTAAGTTTATGTTTGATTAATAATATGGTGGGTGAGGACCTTCGATGAAAATTAATCTTGTATGTTATGGCTAAAATTAATCTTATATGTTATGGCTAAAATTAAGTTTATGTTTGATTAATAATATGATGGGTGAGGACCTTCGATGAAAATTAATCTTGTATGTTATGGCTAAAATTAATCTTGTATGTTATGGCTAAAATTAATCTTGTATGTTATGGCTAAAATTAAGTTTATGTTTGATTAATAATATGGTGGGTGAGGACCTTCGATGAAAATTAATCTTGTATGTTATGGCTAAAATTAATCTTGTATGTTATGGCTAAAATTAAGTTTATGTTTGATTAATAATATGGTGGGTGAGGACCTTCGATGAAAATTAATCTTGTATGTTATGGCTAAAATTAATCTTGTAGGTTATGACTAAAATTAAGTTTATGTTTGATTAATAATATGGTGGCTAACCGCTGCATATAGTTAGGTTAATTAAGCTTATCGTGAAAATTTATAAATCACGTGTTATTTTATTTTAGCATCAAATATGGTGGGTGAGGACCGTCGATGGATGTATGAAGGTTGGCGTATGAATCATCCCTCGATGGAGTGGATAAGAAAGACAGAGAATTTTATTGATCGTGCTTTTGCTTTGTCAAGAGGCATGGATGTGCGATGTCCATGTAGTATGTGTCGGGTTTATTGTAGATGCCAAGACAAGAGAACTCTGTCGGGGCACCTTTGCAAATATGGCTACATGCCTAACTATGAAGTCTGGGTGTATCACGGCAAGGAGTTGCCCCGTGAAAATGTGTTTGAAGCCCACAACAATGATGGCGTGGAATATGATAGAATGGAAGAGATGCTTCAAGATTTAAGGGAGGATCCTGATTTTGTGTTTCCACCACATAGTAAGGAGCTACCTCCAGATGTTAAAAAGTTCTTTGACCTCCTTAAGGTTGCAGAAGAACCATTGCATGAACACACAAAAGTTTCTATCCTTGCTTTCGTGACTCGACTTATGGCTATTAAGTCTAAGTATGTGTTCTCGAACAATTGTTACAACGAGCTCTTGATCTTAATCAGCGAAGTGTTTCCACCAAATCACAAGATGCCGAAAGACGTGTATCAATGCAGGAAACTGCTCTCTGGTCTAGGTATGGACTATCAAAAAATTGATGTTTGTCCAGATAATTGTATGCTTTTCTGGAAGGATCATCAGAATGATAAGAAGTGTCAGTGTGGCAAGTCGAGATATGTAGAGGTAAAAAACGATGATGGTGAAATGGTCACATCAACAATAGCTCAAAAGCAACTTCGTTACATGCCTCTTGCGCCTCGTCTTAAGCGTTTGTTTCTTTCGAGAAACACAGCTAGGCACATGAGATGGCACAAAGAACATGAACGAGAGGACACTCATGTGATGGCACACCCATCTGACAGTGATGCGTGGAAGGCTCTAGATGACTTTGATCCAGAATTTGCTAGTGAAGCGAGAAATATTCGAATTGGGTTAGCAACAGATGGGTTTACACCTTTCAATACAAATGCAGCATCATATTCTTGTTGGCCTGTATTTGTTATTCCATACAACCTTCCACCTCATCTGTGCATGAAATATGATTACATGTTTCTTTCCCTAATTATTCCTGGACCAGACCATCCTGGGAAAGGGCTGAATGTGATGATGCAACCCTTGATCGATGATCTCAAAAAGTTATGGGAAGGTGTTGAAGCATACGATTGCTACAAAAAGGAGAGATTCACACTCCGAGTTGCATATTTGTGGTCCATTCATGATTTCATGGCATACAGTAAGCCGTAGGAAGTTAGCCAGCTAACTTCCTAGGGGCTACAGTAAGCTGTAGGAAGTTAGCCAGCTAGGGGCTACAGTAAGCCGTAGGAAGTTAGCCAGCTAACTTCCTAGGGGCTACAGTACGCCGTAGGAAGTTACTCGTAGGAAGTTAGTCAGCTGACGGCGCTGACGGCGTGAAACTACTAACTTCCGAGAATCTACTAACTTCTGAGAGGTTTATTAAGCCGTAGGAAGTTAGTTAACTTCCTAGAGCCCTCTAGGAAGTTAAGCTAACTTCCGACAAAAAATTTTCGAGAGCCAAACTTCCGACGGGATGGCTTAACTTCCGAGAGTTTCGCTAACTTCCTAGAGTTTAGGCCTAACTTCCTAGGGTTTAGGCTCTAGGAAGTTTACTATTTTGGTGTAGTGTAAAGAGTCTACAAGAAAAACATTGGAAATAGAATGGTCAGGTGATATAGCAATTTTACCCAATCCTTTGACCAAACCTTGATTTCCATCCCCGAATGTGATAGCTCGTTGGGGATCTTGGTTTTTCTCGTAGGAGGAGAACATCTTTTTCTCCCCTGTCATGTGGTTTGTTCACCCGCTATCGATGATCCAACTTGAGCCCCTGGATGCATAAACCTACAAAACAAGTTTAGTTCTTGATTTTAGGTACCCAAACAGTTTTGGGTCCTTTGACATTAGATACAAGAACTTTGGGTACCCAAACACAAGTCTTTGATCCCTTGTGTTTGTCCCCAACATACTTGGCAACCACCTTGCCGGATTTGTTAGTCAAAACATAAGATGCATCAAAAGTTTTAAATGAAATGCTAGGTTCATTTGATGCACTAGGAGCTTTCTTCTTAGGCAATTTAGCATGAGTTGATTGCCTAGAACTAGATGCCTCACTCTTATACAAAAAAAGCATGATTAGGGCCAGAGTGAGACTTCCTAGAATGAATTCTCCTAATCTTATGCTCGAGATAACTGGCAGGGTACAAAATGTAACCCTCGTTATCCTGAGGCATGGGAGCCTTGCCCTTAACAAAGTTAGATAATCTTATAGGAGGGGCATTAAGTTTGACATTGTCTCCCTTTTGGAAGCCAATGCCATCCTTGATGCCAGGGCGTCTCCCACTATAAAGCATACTACGAGCAAATTTAAATTTTTCATTATCTAGCTCATGCTCGGCAATTTTATCATCTAATTTTGCTATATGATCATTTTGTTGTTTAATTAAAGCCATGTGATCATGAATAGCATCAATGTTAACATCTCTACATCTAGTGCAAATAGAAACATGCTCAACGGTAGATGTAGATGGTTTGCAAGTTTTTAGTTCAACAATCTTAGCATGTAAAATGTCATTTTCACTTCTAAGATCGGAAATGGAAGCATTGCAAACATCTAAGTCTTTAGCCTTAGCAATCAATTTTTCATTTTCAATCCTAAGGCTAGCAAGAGAAGCATTCAATTTTTCAATCTTAGCAATAGACATAGCATGATCATTTCGAAGAATGGCATATGAATCATCACATACATTTGAATCAACCTTAGCAATTAATTTTGCATTCTCATTCCTAAGGTTGGCAATGACATCATGGCAAGTGCTTAGCTCACTAGATAATTTTTCACATTTTTCTACCTCTAGAGCATAAGCATTTTTAACCTTAACATACTTCTTGTTTTCCTTAATTAGGAAGTCCTCTTGGGAATCCAAGAGTTCATCCTTCTCATGAATAACACTAATTAATTTATTCAATTTTTTCTTTTGTTGCATGTTAAGATCGGCAAAAAGAGTAAGCAAATTGTCCTCCTCATCACTATAATTATTCTCATCACTAGAGGTTGCATATTTAGTGGAGGATTTGGATTTAACCTTCTTCTTTTTGCCGTCCTTTGCCATGAGGCACTTGTGGCCGACGTTGGGGAAGAGGAGTCCCTTGTTGACGGTGATGTTGGCGGCGTCCTCGTCAGAGGAGGAGTCGGTGGAGCTCTCGTCGGAGTCCCACTCCCGGTAAACATGAGCATCGCCGCCCTTCTTCTTGTAGTACTTCTTCTTTTCCTTTCTTCTCCCCTTCTTGTCATCGCCCCTGTCACTGTCACTAGAAATAGGACATTTTGCAATAAAGGGACCGGGCTTACCACATTTGTAGCAAACCTTCTTGGAGCGGGGCTTGTAATCCTTCCCCCTCCTTTGCTTGAGGATTTGGTGAAAGCTCTTGATGATGAGCGCCATTTGCTCGTTGTCGAGCTTGGAGGCGTCGATGAGGATTCTACTTGGAGTAGAATCTTCTTTCTTCTCCTCCGTTGCTTTGAATGCAACAGGTTGTGCTTCGGGCACGGAGGAGGATGTGCCTTGCTCGATGATCTTTTTGGAGCCTTTGATCATTAGCTCAAAGCTCACAAATTTACCTATGACTTCCTCGGGAGACATTAGCTTGTATCTAGGATCACCTCGAGTCAATTGAACTTGCGTAGGGTTAAGAAAAACAAGGGATCTTAGAATAACCTTGACCATCTCATGGTCATCCCATTTGGTGCTCCCGAGGTTGCGCACTTGGTTCACCA
Organism: Zea luxurians; assembly: GCA_029449295.1. NCBI lineage: Eukaryota > Viridiplantae > Streptophyta > Magnoliopsida > Poales > Poaceae > Zea > Zea luxurians. The sequence goes on from JAOPSE010000011.1 coordinate 48,047,174, forward strand.
AGATCTTCAATCGATTGTACATGGCTTGTGGATCCTCCCCTTGGTGAAGCATGAAGCGACCGAGCTCCCCCTCGATCGTCTCCCGCTTGGTGATCTTGGTCACCTCATCTCCTTCGTGCGCGGTCTTGAGCACGTCCCAAATTTCCTTTGCGCTCTTCAACCCTTGCACCTTATTATACTCCTCTCGACTTAGAGAGGCGAGGAGTATAGTAGTGGCTTGGGAGTTGAAGTGTTGAATTTGGGCCACTTTGTCCGAATCATAGTCTTCATCCCCTACGGATGGTACCTGTACACCAAACTCAACAACTTTCCAAATGCTAGTGTGGAGTGAGGTTAGATGATGACTCATTTTGTCACTCCACATATCATAATCTTCACCGTAAAAAACCGGTGATTTGCCTAATGGAACGGAAAGTAAAGGAGTACGCTTTGAAATACGAGGGTAGCGTAGGGGAATATTACTAAACTTCTTGCGCTCATGGCTCTTAGAAGTTATGGACGGCGCGTCGGAGCCGGAGGTGGATGGCGATGAAGAATCGATCTCGTAGTAGACCACTTTCCTCATCTTATTTTTCTTGTCGCCACTCCGATGCGACTTTTGTGAGGAGGATTCCTTATCCTTCCCTTTGTTGCGAGACTCTCCAGATGGAGCCTTCACGTGACTTGTAATGGGCTTGTCGCCGGTCACCATCTCCTTCTTGGCGTGATCTCCCGACATCACTTCGAGCGGTTAGGCTCTAATGAAGCACCGGGCTCTGATACCAATTGAAAGTCGCCTAGGGGGAGGGTGAATAGGGCGAGTCTGAAATTTACAAAGCTTAAGCACAACTTACAAGCCGCGTTAGAATTAAAATCGAGTCCGAGAGAGAGAGGGCGAAAACAAATCACAAACGAATAAGGAGTGTGACACGATGATTTGTTTTACCGAGGTTCGGTTCTTGCAAACCTACTCCCCGTCGAGGTGGTCACAAAGACCGAGTCTCTTTCAACCCTTTCCCTCTCTCAAACGGTCACTTAGACCGAGTGAGCTTCTCTTCTCAATCAAACAGGACACAAAGTCCCCGCAAGGACCACCACACAATTGGTGTCTCTTGCCTTGGTTACAATTGAGTTGATCACAAGAAGAATGAGAAAGAAAAGAAGCAATCCAAGCGCAAGAGCTCAAATGAACACAAGTCACTCTCTCACTAGTCACTATTTGATTGGAATTGAACTAAGGACTTGGGAGAGGATTTGATCTCTTTGGTGTGTCTTGTATTGAATGCTATAGCTCTTGTAATATGTTGGAAGGTGGAAAACTTGGATGCAATGAATGGTGGGGTGGTTGGGGTATTTATAGCCCCACCCACCAAAAGTGGCCGTTGGGAGGCTGTCTGTCGCATGGCGCACCGGACAGTCCGGTGCGCCACCGGACACTGTCTGGTGCGCCAGCCACGTCACCCGACCGTTAGGGTTCGACCGTTGGAGCTTCTGTCTTCTGGGCCACCGGACAGTCCGGTGGTGCACCGGACAGTCACTGTGCACTGTCCGGTGTGCCTTCTAGAGCTGCTCTAACTCTATCGCGCACTGTAGCGCATTCAATGCGGTTGCAGACGACCGTTGGCGCTGAAGTAGCCGTTGCTCCGCTGGCACACCGGACAGTCCGGTGTAGCACCGGACAGTCCGGTGAATTTTAGCGGAGTGGCTCCCAGAATTCCCGAGACTGGCGAGTTCGGAGTTGGAGTTCCCTGGTGCACCGGACACTGTCCGGTGGCACACCGGACAGTCCGGTGTGCCAGACCAGGGCTGCCTTCGGTTATCTTTTGCTCCCTTTGTTTGAACCCTTTCTTTTGACTTGTATTGGTTTATTGTGAACCTTTGGCACCTGTAACACTTATAATCTAGAGCAAACTAGTTAGTCCAATTATTTGTGTTGGGCAATTCAACCACCAAAATCAATTAGGAAAAGGTGTAAGCCTATTTCCCTTTCAGAAAGCGCTCCTGCTTCAAGTGTAGTAAGACTGGTCACTTTATTGCAAACTATCCCGATAATGATAGTGACCAAGGACAAGAAAAAAGCGGGAAGAGGGAGAAAAAGAAGTCTTACAAGAAGGCGAAGGGCGAGGCGCACCTTGGCAAAGAGTGGGATTCGGATTGCACTTCGTCCGACTCCGACGACGAAGGACTTGCCGCCTCGGCCTTCAACAAGTCGTCTCTCTTCCCCAACGAGCACCACACCTGTCTCATGGCAAAGGAGAAAAAGGTAAGCGCTCGAGATACTCCTAAGTATACTACTTCTAGCGATGAAGATTCTAGTGATGATGAAGTAGACTATTCTAGCTTATTTAAAGGTTTAGATAGAGCCAAGGTAGAAAAATCAATGAATTGATTGATGCATTAAATGAAAAGAATAGACTCTTAGAAAAGCAAGAGGATATATTGTATGAAGAACATGATAAGTTTATTAGTGTTCAAAAATCTCTTGCTTTAGAAACTAAAAGGAATGGGATTTTATCTTCTGAAATTTTTGCTTGCCATGAGTCTATTTCCAGTTTGAAGAGTGTTAATGATGAGTTAAATGCTAAGTTAGAAGTAGCTAATAAATCTAGTTCAAGTGTGGAACATGTCATAATTTGTAATAGGTGCAAGGATATTGATGTTAATGCTTGTAATGAACATCTTGCATCCATTACTAAACTAAATGATGAAGTTGCAAGTCTTAATGCTCAACTTAAGACTTGCAAGGTAGATTTTGACAAACTAAAATTTGCAAGGGATACCTACACTGTTGGTAGACACCCCTCTATTAAGGATGGGCTTAGCTTTTGAAGGGAAGCCAAGAACTTAATAAGTCAAAGGGCTTCCATTTCCGCCAAGGAGAAAGGGAAGGCCCCTATGGCTAATAGTGCTCAACGGAATCATGCTTTCATCTATAGTGATAGAAAATATTCTAGAAATGCTCATAAGAGTTATGCTTATGATTCACATGCTATGATTGCTTCAAGTTCTTCTCTTGTGCATGGTAGAAATATGCCTAGGAAAAATGTTGTTCATATGCCTAGGAAAGTACGTAATGAACCTTCTACAATTTACCATGCTTGCAATACTTCTTTTGCAATTTGTTGTAAGAATAAGAAAGTGATTGCTAGGAAGTTGGGGGCCAAATGCAAGGGAGACAAGACTTGCATTTGGGTCCCAAGACTATTATAACTAACCTTGTAGGACCCAACAAGAGTTGGGTACCTAAAACCCAAGCCTAATTTGCCTTGCAGGTTTATGCATCCGGGGGATCAAGCTGGATTATCGACAGCGGATGCACAAACCACATGACGGGGGAGAAGAAGATGTTCACCTCCTACGTCAAGAACAAGGATTCCCAAGATACAATCATCTTTGGAGATGGGAATCAAGGAAAAGTCAAAGGCTTAGGCAAGATAGCCATCACAAATGAGCACTCTATCTCTAATGTATTTCTAGTAGAGTCGCTAGGCTATAATCTGCTGTCTGTTAGTCAATTGTGCCACATGGGCTACAATTGTTTATTTACAAATGTTGATGTGTCTGTCTTTAGAAGGAGTGATGGTTTATTAGCATTTAAGGGTGTACTAGATGGCAAACTCTACTTAGTTGATTTTTCGAAAGAGGAGGCTGATCTAGATACATGCTTAATAGCTAAGACTAGCATGGGCTGGCTGTGGCGTCGCCGTCTAGCACATGTTGGGATGAAGAACCTCCATAAATTTCTAAAGGGAGAACATGTGTTAGGACTGACAAATGTGGTTTTCGAAAAAGATAGACCTTGTGCAGCTTGTCAAGCAGGTAAACAAGTGGGAAGCGCTCATCACAACAAGAATGTGATGACCACATCAAGACCTCTGGAGCTACTTCATATGGACCTCTTCGGACCCGTCGCCTACCTCAGCATCGGGGGAAGTAAGTATGGTCTTGTTGTTGTTGATGATTTTTCCCGCTTTACTTGGGTATTCTTTTTGCAGGATAAATCAGAAACCCAAGGGACCCTCAAGCGCTTTCTAAGGCGAGCTCAAAACGAATTTGAACTCAAAGTGAAAAAGATTAGAAGTGACAACGGGTCCGAGTTCAAGAACCTTCAAGTGGAGGAGTTCCTTGAGGAGGAAGGAATCAAGCACGAGTTCTCCGCTCCCTACACACCACAGCAAAACGGTGTGGTAGAGAGGAAGAACAGGACGCTGATAGACATGGCAAGGACGATGCTTGGAGAATTCAAGACGCCCGAGCGGTTTTGATCAGAAGTTGTGAACACCGCTTGCCACGCCATAAACCGGGTCTACCTTCATCGCCTCCTCAAGAAGACGTCGTATGAACTTCTAACCGGTAACAAACCCAATGTGTCTTATTTTCGTGTATTTGGGAGTAAATGTTACATTCTAGTGAAGAAAGGTAGGAATTCCAAATTTGTTCCCAAAGCTGTAGAAGGGTTTTTGCTAGGTTATGACTCAAATACAAAGGCGTATAGAGTCTTCAACAAATCATCGGGTTTGGTTGAAGTCTCTAGCGACGTTGTATTTGATGAAACTAATGGCTCTCCAAGAGAGAAAGTTGATCTTGATGATATAGATGAAGATGATGTTCCAACGGACGCAATTCGCACCATGGCGATTGGAGATGTGCGACCACAGGAGCACCAAGTGCAAGATCAACCTTCTTCCTCAACAATGGTGCATCCCCCGACTCAAGATGAAGAACAGGTTCCTCAAGAGGAGGCGTGTGATCAAGGGGGAGCACAAGAAGAACAAGTTGTGGAGAAAGAAGCACCACAGGCCCCTCCAACTCAAGTTCGAGCGACGATTCAAAGGAATCATCCTGTCGACCAGATTTTGGGTGATATAAGCAAGGGAGTAACCACTCTCTCTAGATTAGCTAATTTTTGTGAGCATTACTCGTTTGTCTCTTCTATTGAGTCTTTCAGGGTAGAAGAGGCCTTGCTAGATCCGGACTGGGTGTTGGCCTTGCAGGAAGAGTTCAACAACTTTAAGCGAAATGAAGTTTGGACACTGGTGCCATGTCCCAAGCAAAACATTGTGGGAACCAAGTGGGTGTTCCACAACAAACAGGACGAGCATGGGGTGGTGACAAGGAACAAGGCTCGACTTGTGGCAAAAGGTTATGCCCAAGTCGCAGGTTTGGACTTTGAGGAGACTTTTGCTCCTGTGGCTAGGCTAGAGTCGATTCGCATTTTGTTAGCCTATGCTGCTCACCATTCTTTCAGGTTGTTCCAAATGGATGTGAAGAGCGCTTTCCTCAATGGGCCAATCAAGGAGGAGGTGTACGTGGAGCAACCCCTGGCTTTGAGGATGAACGGTACCCCGACCACGTGTGTAAGCTCTCTAAAGCGTTCTATGGACTTAAGCAAGCCCCAAGAGCATGGTATGAATGTCTTAGAGATTTTCTATTTGCTAATGCTTTCAAGGTTGGGAAAGCCGATCCAACTCTTTTCACTAAGACTTGTGATGGTGACCTATTTGTGTGCCAAATTTATGTCGATGACATAATATTTGGTTCTACTAACCAAAAGTCTTATGAAGAGTTTAGCAGGGTGATGACACAGAAATTCGAGATGTCGATGATGGGCGAGTTGAACTACTTCCTTGGGTTCCAAGTGAAGCAACTCAAGGACGGGACCTTCATCTCTCAAACGAAGTACACGCAAGACTTGCTCAAGCGGTTTGGGATGAAGGACGCCAAGCCCGCAAAGACTCCAATGGGAACCGACGGACATGTCAACCTCAACAAAGGAGGTAAGTCCGTTGATCAAAAGGCATACCGGTCTATGATAGGGTCTTTACTTTATTTATGTGCTAGTAGACCGGATATTATGCTTAGCGTATGCATGTGTGCTTGATTTCAATCCGACCCAAGGGAGTGTCACCTTATGGCCGTTAAGCGAATTCTTAGATATTTAGTTGCTACGCCTTGCTTCGGGATCTGGTATCCAAAGGGGTCTACCTTTGACTTAATTGGATATTCAGACTCTGATTATGCCGGGTGCAAGGTTGATAGGAAGAGTACATCAGGGACGTGCCAATTCCTAGGAAGGTCCCTGGTGTCTTGGAGTTCAAAGAAACAAACTTCCGTTGCCTATCCACCGCTGAGGCCGAGTATGTTGTCGCAGGACAGTGTTGCGCGCAACTATTTGGATGAGGCAAACCCTCCGGGACTTTGGCTACAATCTGAGCAAAGTCCCACTCCTATGTGATAATGAGAGTGCAATCCGCATGGCGGACAATCCTGTTGAACACAGCCGCACAAAGCACATAGATATTCGACTTCACTTTTTGAGAGACCACCAGCAAAAGGGAGATATCGAAGTGTTTTATGTTAGCACCAAGAACCAGCTAGCTGATATCTTTACCAAGCCTTTAGATGAGAAGACCTTTTGCAGGCTGCGTAGTGAGCTAAATGTCTTAGATTCACGTAACTTGGATTGATCTATAGCATACATGTGTTTTATGCCTTTGATCATATTCCTTTATGCATATTATTGCTTATTTATGGTGCTCAAGTTGTGCAAGGGATCCCCGGACCTCACAAGTCCATGTGTGAATGATGCACATATTTAGGGGGAGAAATGCTACAACTTGACCCTTTGAGACTAACCGTGTGCTTGAGTTTGCTTAATTTAGTCTCAAAGGTGGATTGAAAGGGAAAGGTGAACTTGGACCATGCAAGACTTCCACTGCACTCCGATGAGAGGGTAATTTACTCCAAGTTCATCTCCATGCTCTTATTGCCGTTTTAATCTTAATTGACGATTTTGGTGAGGCAATGAGGTTTAAGGGCCAATAATGATCCCGTTTCGGTGCTTAATGCCAAAGGGGGGGAGAAATTAAGGGCCAAAGCAAATGGATCAGCTATCACTTGAGAACTTTGAAAACAATAGAGTTAGAACTTTTGATTTGTAAAAAATACTCTTATTGTCAAAATTTGGTCTCTTATGGGGAGAATTTTTGATTATGGGAAAAGGGGGGGGGGGGTTTGGATCTTGATCATTTTCTCCCTTGGATTATCTCTCTTAATGCCCAAACAAGTTAGTTTGACTTAGAGATAGGAAAATGAATTTGATTTGCAAAAACAAACCAAGTGGTGGCAAAGAACGATCCAAATATGTCAAATCTTGTAAAAGACAATTTTTGTTCTCAATTGCATTGATGTTGCACTTCTATTTGTTGCTTTTTGATGTGTTGGCATAAATCACCAAAAAGGGGGAGATTGAAAGGAAAATGTTCCCTTGGGCCATTTCTAGTATAGTTTTGGTGATTAAGTGCCCAACACATATTGAGTGAGTAATTATGTGCCAAATGATGGATGAAGTGCAAATCAATAAGAAGGTATGATTCTAGACTTAGTACATTGGTTTTTGTGTACTAATATATTTGTCTAAGTGCTAGAATCAGAGAAAAGAGAAAAAGGAAAAGACTTGGCTAGAGCAGCCAAGACTCAGCGCAGTCTGGCACACCGGACTGTCCGGTGCGCCAGACTGGCTTCTGGCGAACTGGCCACTCTCGAGAATTCGTCGGCGGCGTACGGCTATAATTCACCGGACTGTCCGGTGAGCTAACAGCCGCCAGCGCAACGGTCGGCCGCCAAATCCGCGGGCGACGCGTGGCCCGCTCCAACGGTCGGCAGGAGGCACCGGACAATGTCCGGTGCGTCAACGGCTACAATTCCGCAACGATCGGTTGTGCCACTTTAGGAAGGCGATCTGCACCGGACCATAAACAGTGCATGTCCGGTGGTGCACCGGACTGTCCGGTGCGCCACTCGACAGAAGGCAAGAATTGTCTTCCCAGATTGTCTCCAACGGCTCCTAGCTGCCTTGGGGCTATAAAAGGGGCCCCTAGGCGCATGGAGGAGTCACCCAAGCATTCTTTGATCATCTCTAAGCACCAAGACTCCATTCTCGCGCATTTGATTCTTTGTGATAGTGACTTGAGCTCTAGTTAAGTAGAGAATTCCTCGCATAGTGTTGTGAGCTCAAGTTGTGGCTTGTGTGCGTGTTTGTGCTCGTGCTTTGAGTCTTGTGTGTGATGCTCTCCCCTCCCTTATTTTCGTGCTTCTTTGTGATCATCAATTGTAAGGGCGAGAGGCTCCAAGTTGTGGAGATTCCTCGCGAACGGGAGATAGTAAAAGAAAGGAAAAACACCGTGGTATTCAAGTTGATCATTGGATCACTTGAAAGGGGTTGAGTGCGACCCTCGTCCATTGGGACGCCACAACGTAGAGTAGGCAAGTGGTATACTTGGCCGAACCACGGGATAAATCACCGTGTCTCTTGTGCTTGTTTTCTTCGTGACCACTGTATTTCACAAGAGCTTGATCCTTAGCCACTTGATTCTATTGTGCTAACTCTTAACCAAGTTTGTGGCTACAAGTATTTGTTTTTTACAGGATCACCTATTCACCCCCCTCTAGATGCTCTCAGTGATTTTCTCTCCTTAAAGGTTTGTTTGGTTAGAAGTGTACTAAAGAGGAATGGAGACGATTAAATCTCATCTTATTCAAAATTATATAGAAAGAGATTTAAGCCACCTTAATCCTCTCCCACTCCCATGCAAAGGGACAAGGCCTTAGTGGGATGATATCATCTCCAAGGGCTAGTTTGAAAACTAAACCTTTTTTGAAATTGAGGAGAAAATAAACTAATTTCTCCTTCAACCCCTCCAATTTTCAAGGAGATTTGAATTTTCAAAGTAGCCATAAGTAATTTCAACCAAATATTATGCTAAAATAGGATATTCTATGTGGAATCATCCTATCTCTGAAACCAAACACAAACACAGTATAAGGGATCCGAACAAAAACACAAACACAACCAAATATTATGCTTCTTCATTTCTTCACGCGCCGGTCGTAGCTAGGCAAGCTGAGTAAAAACTACTGTTGCTTCTGCCCGTGGACGGTGGAGACTTGCGAACTTGTCGTTGTGAGGCAAATTTTTAAAATTCGGTATATATAAAAAAGCGGTGATAGTATCGAACCTAGATGCTACGTGGAAAACCACTCGAAGACGTCAGACGAAACATGGGTGATACGAAATAAATATGTCATAAAGTAAAGCATGATGTTGGCTAAACATGCGGGCAGCATCAGAACGGGTACAGTGCGCAATGGATACCACGACATAAAGTGAAATATAGTTTGCGGAAACGAAAGCGAAAGCACATCATCTTATCTATATATCATATTGTTAATTAACAGCATGTACATATTTATAATATGATGTCGTTTCTTTACATAACGCAAGTGAGTGATAAGGCGTGGTGGGTCAGTTGACCCATTTATGAATCCTCAAATAAAACACTGTTAAAATAAAAAATATTGTATCATATAATAAAGCTGATTTCAATATCTCTAACGATATTTTTAGCTAAATTCGTCACTGCATGAGGACGTGTTTGTAGCTAACTCTGGTTTGGATCTTGATGGCTTTCTATTTTTTTTTGTTATTTCCACGCTGCAGCTGAAGCTGGACAGGCAGCAGGCCCGTTAGGCCGTTACGCTGTTTGAACAGGGAGTGACAAACTTTACCTAAATAAACTAATCTAAGTTGTTCGATCAACATTCATTGTCTACAACATCTAAGTGAATGATAAGCTAAAAAATCAGTCCTCTAATAACAAGACAGGTCTTCATTGAAACCGTTTAATAAAATTTCGTGCCATTTTCTCTCTCTAAAATGCAGAAGATCTACTCTATTTGTATTCAGAAAAAAAACGATTAGAATGTATATATAAGCATCTATTTTTGGGCCAAAATTAATCTGAACTTATTTCAAACCGATAAGGATATAGAATTTATTGTGTCAAAATAATCGGACAGATGCATGCAGTTACATTTCTATCTTATTTTTCAAAAAAACGTTTATGCATTCATACTCGTGCGCGCTACTACTTTTATCACATTGCCTTATTATGGTCACCGTGCTGTGCTGCACCTCCCTGTCCGTTGTGCACGTCGACACGGGACGACGCGTAGCGACCATGCTCCGCCGCCGAGGCCTCCCCCTCCTCCTCGGCCCTGCCCACCTTCTCCATGGTCATGGCGCCGACGTCGGACGCGGCCCGGGCGACGGCGCCGACGGCCGCCGACACCCAGGCGGCGCCGCGGGACGCGTAGGGGCTGCCGGCCACGACCTCCCCGGCCGCCGAGAAGGCCCCCCAGGCGCGCTCCGTGACCTGGAAGCGCTCGTCGACGCCGCGCGCCGCGCCACGGGCCGCGGCCGTGCCGAGGCTGAACTTGTCGCTGAGGCCCAGGCGGCGGTCCAGCGACGCCACCCGCGCCGTGGCCGTGGACAGCAGCCGCTGGTGCCGGCCGTCGAAGGACTGCGCGCGCCGCAGCGCGTCCTTGCTCAGCACGAAGCCCCTGGCCAGCATGGTGCTCACCACCTCCTCCGCCTTCTTCACGGCCTCCCCCGTCGGCGTTCCCGGACCCGGAGACCTGGCTCCTGCATGGGAGTACGCTTCCGGTGGCAGTTCGTAGTCTTCCACCGGCGCGATGTTCACGGAAACATCGCCACACATGCTTGATCCCTGCGACCAGGCACAAGGCATTTGTCTCAAGATTGTAGTTTCGGAATCGCGAGGAGATCGAGAAACGACGACGATTTACTGAGAGTAAAAATAAAAGAAAGAAATGTTCAGAGATGTTAGCTAGACTAGCTGCTGCCGCAAGGAGTGTGTCGCGCGCGTACAGAGAGCAGCAGAGCTGTATCGGCTCCATGGAACTCCTTGAAGGTGACATAAGCAACCTGAGATGTCTCCGAGTCCCTGCCATGATGCACGGTGTAGAGGAGGAGAAACAAAACAAGCACATGGTCGAGTAACACTGAGACGATGTACGGGGAAAAAATCTCGCTCGTGCATGGTATGGGAGGGAATAACCGATGATGAGGACAGCAAAGCATGCAGACCTTCGCATCTCGACGTACTCGATCTCGCCGGAGAAGGAGAAGAACTCCTTCATGTTCTCCGCGGTCGCCGAGAGAGGCACGTTGGTCACCTTGATAGTTCGGACCTGAAGCAGAGAGAGCATATCATATCATATCGCACTAGTCCACTAGATAAATCAATCAATCAATGAGCTAGCCTGCACTATAGTCACCGATCGAGCTGACCATTTTCTCAAACAAAACGGCATTGAAGACGCAAAAAAGAAGTTTTCCCGTTTGTAAACATGAACATGGCATGCATGAGCAGTAAGATATGTAATGCATGGTGGAAAGGAATGGCAACAGAGGACTACTGGTGCATGAACTAGGGTGATGTTTGGTTGACGGACTGTAACAAGTTACAACGGTAATAAGTTTGAATGTGCCGATATTAGTTTTTAGTGTCACATCTAATTACGGTTGGATTTAAACAAACATGATTTAACGTTAACAAACATGGCACCTAGGTGGGTTGTCCAAGAGAGAGAGATGGATCGTCCGACTCACGTCCGAGACATCGATGGTCCAGTTTGGGGAAGTGCAGAGCTGTGGTGATGGTGATGACGATGCCGATGCTGACGGTGATGTGCAAAATTCAGCAGGAGCGACTGCTATCCTCAAAGAGCCAGGGTCCAGCCGGACCTGCATCAGCAGACATGCATGGCGATCGTCAGCTATCGTCCTATCCAGGGGACGACTACGACGGCTGATGCATGTTTTTAACCATCTTCCTGATGAAACTGAAGGCGTGCACCTTAGCTAACATAAGCAGCTAGCATCGTGAAACCGAGTTCAGTTACACTATAATTAAGTTGTCTACTTATTTAGGCCTTATTCGTTTCTGTCGGATTGCACCCGTAATCGTTCCACCTAATCAAAGTTTATATAAATTAGAGAAGCAATCCGGTTAGTAATCGTTCCTACCCATCAATCCAGCAGAAACGAATAAGGCCTTAGTAGTTTCTGATCTGTTTGTGCATCGGGTAGATCAGCGGTGCAAATTGGGTGGGTGGGGGGAATACAGTTATGAAGAATAATAGGCCTCGTCAGTACAGACGTCATCGGGTGCGTGCACTGCAAAGAATACGATGTCATGGATCCTGCTGGCTGAAAACAACCCTCTAGCTGTTTTACTAATGTATGGATACGTATGGTGACGGGGCTTTAATTTGTTTTGCAGATTCGATTACTTCACTGCCTTAATTATTGCATTGGTGACGAAATGTCATGCATTCATGTATGATTCCACTGCATCCTGTTACATGCATTATACTATCACCAGGAATGGGGGGGAAACGGTTGTTCCATGCATATGATAGATATGATTGCCAAGGTAATTAACGACGACGAACAAAATGTGCAGATCAATCGATCATCCGAACAAACCAAGAGAGAGAAAAAAAATCAAAGAAACAAGTTGTACATGCATGGTAACAACTAATTAAATATCGTATGCATATGAAATAGCTTCGAAGTATATACTCACCGCCATGAACGCGCCCACGACGACACGGCGGAGCTGGGCTACGCCACGGTGATGGATCAATCTGCGGCGACACGGCAGGGCAGTGGGCAGACGAGCGAGCACCGCGCTGACAGTTTCTCACCGGCGTGTTCGCTCGTGTGGGAGAGAGAAATAGCGAATTGAGAAGGCGTGGAGCAGCGGCAACTTCGGTCCAGTCCGGACTCCAGAACCGCTTCTAACGGCCGAATCACTTTTACACACGCTATTTTGGGTAGCCTATCTCGACCCAGCCCAGCCCAGCCCAGCCCAGATAATTTGGAACTCGGCCCTACCAAGACTTTTACACAGAGATGGAGGACTGCCACCGACCATACAGAAAGAAGCAAACTCGTGTCCCGGCCGGCCCCGTGAATGCGTTTTTCTCAAGCAAAAAAAAAAAAAACAAACAAAAACAAATCCCATACGTTGCTCGACAAGGTAAACGTTTCGTATGCATAGTCGAAGAAGCAATCCATTTCGAAAACAAGCTCTTTGTGCGTGTGCCCAGCAATCCATGCATGCATCGAGCTAGCTAGTGTTTCATAAAGCCAATGTCCCTTCCATCTCTTTGTTATTTGACAAACATTGAATTTATTTATTTTTGTTGAGCGTATCACACAACGTTAACCCCTGCTCTCGGTTGTTATCTCATATACACTAGTAGAAAAGAGCTCAAAGCCTGCGGCACCCATATATTTTTACAGACGGATCCGGTTATTCACCGACTGTGCTATTTCTAGTGGCGGTTCCTTAAGAAAACCGCCACTAGAAATCGTATTTCTAGTGGCGGTTCCTTAAGAAAACCGCCAGTAGAAATCCATGATTTGTAGTGGCGGATTTCTTAAGGAACCGCTAGTAGAAATACGATTTCTAGTGGCGGTTTTCTTAAGGAACCGCCACTACAAATCATTTTTATCCTTAATTTTTCAAGTTTTTCAAACGACCTCGTATGACAAAACCACCAAAATAAAAGTTGTAGATCTCTAAAAGTTATGAAACTTTGTAGTTGACAACTTTTTTATTTGAACTCATTTCGGTTCTCAAAATTTGAATCTAAGTATGTCAAATTTAAAATTCAAATTTTGCAAACTACCTCGGATGAAAAAAGTGTCAAAATAAAAGTTGTAGAACTTCAAAAGTTATTTATCTTTGTAGTTGACAACTTTTTTATTTGAATTCGTTTAGGGTCTCAAATAAGCAATTTATACTCAAATGGTTGTAATATGTGGAGAAAACAACTACAAACTAGACACAAGGCATGTCATAGACGGAGTGGTAGTGGAGGGTACGCCCGAGGGTGAGGTCTACGGTTCGATTACTAACAACCGCGTAGCGCGCGAATTTTGCGCGAAAACGGAGACGGGCGGGTGGGGTGGTCCTAATACAAATAAATGTTTTTAATATTTTTAAAATATGTTTTATGTTTCCTGGAAACGATTTTCACTGGCGGTTTTATTACGTCGACCGCCAGTGAAAATCGATTTTCATTGGCGGTTTTATTACGTCGACCGCCAGTGAAAATCGATTTTCACTGGCGGTCTTCAGTTATCCGCCTGTAAAAATGACGATTTTTACTGAACCCTAGCACTGGCGGTTACGATAAACGCCACTAAAAATAGGTTTACGACCGCCAGTATAGATGTTCTCTGTACTAGTGATAATATGGTGGGCAACAGCACTCGTATCTGCTGCTCTTGTGCTTAGCACCCACACTATTTATGTAAAAAAAGTGACCCTAAATCACTACTGAAACAACTTGTTTGCCAAGTGTAAAGCCTAAAATTTGTATAAAAATGATATAAATAAATATAATTATTTATTAAAATGATAATAAAGTTATTTAATTCTAGAATTAAATAATGAGAAGAAGAAGAATATACACCATAAAAAGAAAACTAATATTAATGCAAATAGTAGAAGTTATGTTCTCATTAGGGTTGTGTTTGATAATTGGGAATTTGAAGTTCAAACCAGAAACTTAAATTTATTTGAATCCTTGAATTTGGAAAAATAGAAGAGAAAAGAATAGAAAAGAAAAAGAAAAAGGAGAGAGAACTCGATGGGCTCAAAACTGCATTTTTTTGGCCCATTAACCTTTTTCCCGCGCGGCCCATCTGCCCTATGCGCTCGCGCTGCTGACTGATGGGGCCGCGTTGCAGCCACTCGTCTCGTGCGCGCACAGCTCACTCCCTGGCGCCGACATGGGGCCCCATCCGTTGGTCAAACAAGCGCGCAAACTGTTCTGTCTCAGTCGCTGGCGTGTGGGACCCACTGACCGGGTTCCCTCCCACCTCGTGTGGGTGCCACGGATCCGTCGAGTGCAGTGTGTGGGGCTTGGCGTTGCTGGAATTGCGGTGAGTAATCCCTCAAAAGCATCATACCATTACCCTCTACCTATTACCGCCTTCAGATCGGAGTTCGCGCATAGGAATCGAAGTTTGGGTGGCCGCGGCCATGGCCTCCACCGTGGGTCTCGGGCGGCGCCGCCAGGCTCGCGGTCGTTGGGGGTGCTAAGCGCGCGGCCATGGGATCCTTGATGGAGGGTCTGGATTAGATCGACGTATGGTTAGATGTGGGGTGGATGTGGCCGTTGGATTGTACTTGGATGAATAGGATCACATCACGCTTAATAAAATATTGTCCGTTAGATCTCTAGTCTATGCCTGAGATTAGAACCATCATGTACCGCTTCGTGGTTTGATTTGGGCCATAGGATTGTGGATGGAGGGTGCAGAATGGTTTCAAATCGTGGCTGCCTCTCGGCTGTCGATCTCAGATCGACGATCTCTGTCGCATACCGGTTCATAAAGTGCTAGATCTAATCTTGCACGTCCAAATTGGATCGTGCGACTCTAGACAACCCATACCCCTTTGGTCGAACGATTTTGCATAAGAGTCCTTGGGTTTTTATCAAATCAACCCGCCATCCGCAGACGTTATATAATCATTACAACAGAGTCCTTTTTCTTGTGTAAAGAACCCTGTGGATTCCATTATTTGTGTCTGCAGTCCAGGGCTATTAGAAATATTCTGAATTAAATCAGAAAATAATTTTTAGTATAAAAATAATTCCAGAAACTTGTTTAATTCATATTTAATTTATTTTAACTCTAAATTGATTCATTCCAGTTGCATTAAATTCATGATAATATTGTTTATCATCTAGTAACCTTGTATTACCATGAAACCTATGGTTAAAATCTTGTACCTCATTTATTTTATAGTAATCATTTAAATCTTCAAAAAATCATAACTCTTTAACCGTAACTCCGAATTTAGTGATTCTCGAACCTAGGATCTAGTTATAATGCGTAGATCATTATTATGCAGTATGTGCTTATGTTTGGTGTGATGTTAATTTTGCCTATACCATGTTTGTTTGTATTGCTCCGATTAGTAGCGAGGTTACGAGCCACTTGAAGACCAAGTTGGTACCTGGGAATCTCGAGTCTCAGGCAAGTTGTGCCTTTGATCACTTTTCTTTACCTAATAATGTTCTTGTTAATCACTGTGACATGCTCAGGTTAATTTGATGGGACCCAATAGGTTTCCCTAGCATTATTTATTCCCTACCTTGCAGACAAAAGAACTATTGGGTAGTTTTGTTATTGCTCTACCTGGTGTTGGGTAATTAATGTTGCATTATGATCATGTTCCAGTTATTCTGTTGTTATTTTAATTATTGTTCATGATAAGATTATTATGTTAATTGGAATATGGAGTGACCACCTTGGAAAACAGTGCTACCACAAGGGTGGTATGGGACGCCCATGGCTGACTAATTAGGAAAGCTAGTGGAAGACTACTTTAACCAGAAGGGGTAAGGGCGGTAGAGGAGCATGCGTATAGGGAGGTTCTCGGGTCGATCATGCTGCGATGGCTTTTCAGACGAGGGATTCCTATATTGCTCTTCTCAGAAACCGTAGCAGGGTTTCAGGAGCTAGTGGAACTTTGTAAAGGCCTCGTAGTGGTACCCTACCTCGTCTCCTCGGTAGAGATGAATGGGAAGTCGTGCTCCCTTGGCAAATGGGTAACACGACTTGTGGGTAAAGATGTGCAACCTCTGTAGAGTGTAAAACTGGTATATCAACCGTGCTCACGGTCATGAGCAGCTCGGACCCTCACATGCGTAATTTTTGGAATTAAACTTAATTTGCCATTTGAATTGCATTGTGGGTGTTGTTATTAATTTGATCTCTTATTTATTTAGGCTGGTATCTACTTATACTTAGTAACTGCTAATAAAATTTTGACCAACTCTAATAGCAATACTTAGCTTTAACCATCTCATTTGGTAAGCCTTACACTTCACATGAGCTCCCACCTTTGGTGAGTTCATGCACAATATTCCCCACAACTTGTTGAGTGACGAACGTATGTGAGCTCACCCTTGCTATAATCACACTCCTAGGTCAAGAACAGGTACCACAGGATGAGGTGCATGAAGGATGCTGGGATGAGTTCATGAGAGGTCTAGGCCGTCGTCTCCCAGTCAACTTTGGGTTGCTGTATCATTGCCTTTGTATGATGTAATTATTTAACTATTGTGTACAGAATTCTGTTATATATTAAAGATTTGACATTCATTACTGTACCATGAGTCGTCATATGTGTGAGATTTGATCTTAGCACACTTGGTGAATTTTGCGATCGGGTTTTGGACCCCTAAAATCCGGGTGTGACACTCGGCGAAGCCTAGAAAACACTCGACGAAGGCTTTGTCAAGTGTGACACTCGGCAAAGGAAGGCTCGGTGAACTATACATCGGCAACGATTTCTTTGCTGAGTACTTTTTGTCGGGCACTCGATAAAGAGAAGTCGCTGTCACGGCGCTAGATGACGGTGACGGAGACTATGCCGAGTGTCATGGCGACACTCGGCAAAGAAGCTCCCCATGAGCCCCTTTGCCAGTTCCTTTGCCAAGAGTATTAGGTGGCACTCGATAAAGGCTACCTTTTTGCCGAGTGCCCGCCGGACTAGCACTGGGCAAAGGGATCACCAGCGGGTCCCTTTGTCAGTTTCTTTGCCGAGTGCACTAGGAGGACACTCGACAAAGCTTGCTTCTTTGCCGAGTGCCAAGGCCACAACACTCGGCAAAGAAGCTTTACGGGTTCTCAGATGTGCCTTCTTTACCGAGTGCTATGATATTAACACTCGGCAAAGTACCTCTTTGCCGAGTGTTGCACTCGGCAAAGTGCCCAGCATACCCTTTTTATTTGTTTTTATTATTCCATCCAAACAAACAAAAGATATATCACATAATCATCGCATATACATCACATATATCACATAATCATCACAGATAACACATATACATCACATATCCTACAAAGACCATAAATCTCATAAATATCACCACAACACTCGTATTTGCTGCTCTTGTGCTTAGCACCCACACAAGTTATGTAAAAAAAGTGACCCCTAAATTAACCTTTATTTAGAAAGTTGTTAAATGTGTTCCGAGAGAGAGAAAAAGCCTTGCCTCCAACTGATCTGTACATGTAGGGAGTAAGTCAAATTTGAATCCCTTGGGAAATTAGTTCATTAGTGGACCTTTTCTCTTTTTTCATGCAGTACGGCGGCCATGGCTCCTTCGTATACCTTTTCCTTTTTTTCCCTGTAGTACGATGGCCAGGTCTCCTTCGTATTGCCACAGTACGGTGGCCAGGGAATCTAATATTTTTTGTTTGAAGTCTTCAATCCAATAAGTAATAGCATCTGGATACCAGCTAGTGCCATTTTCTAACTCTTGAATGGGTTAATATTCGTTCTGACAACAAGCATTGATCAAATACCCAGCTACATCGCAGAGCCCTTTGGTCACCACAGTATAAGACATAGGATCACTGCACGGCTGGGAATACACACATCATCACTGACAGCAAAGTGTTCAATCAAATAGAAAATAAGTACGGACAGCAAACTGGAAAAGCACTAAAATATTCATCTAATGAAACTGACAGCAAACTGAAGACCACTATAATGTTCACCTAAGAGGTACTGACAGCAAACTGAAAAAGCACTATAATATTCACCTAATAAAACTGACAGCAAACTGAAGAGCACTATAAAATATTCACCTAATAACAACTGATAACAAAATGTTTAATCAAACTAAAAATAGCAACCATCTAATTCCTGCGTCGAGCACAATCTCAGCCTACAGGCTCGTGTAGTACTCCCTCTGCAACTCAGTCATGAAATTGAGGTCTAATAACATGATTTTTGTTCTTCTGCAATTGTCTTCAAGTAAATATTATTGACCTCATTTTCAAGCCCCTCTTTATCTAGGACGTGCCTCTCTTTGTCAAGTTCAAGCCTCTCTTTGTCAAGGACATATGACCTGGCATATCTTTCCCATCTCTTGAGTTTCTTGGCTGCCTCATCCTCTTTTCTTTGCCCAAAGAAGTTCCAATGTTTTTGTGCAAGCATCATTGCCACCTCGACGCAATGCTTCTTTTGCCTTCTTACCAGGTGGTCTCTTTGCATTGTTCAGATACTGATTCTTCTTTTTGACATGGGCGGATGGTTTAGGGCGGCTTTGTTCTAAAGGCATTTGTAGTTGGCCTCTTGGCTCAGCCTTGTGGTGTAAACCCTAGAGTGGAATTTAAATGATTCTAGTTATTCAAGAGATAATGTTATAATTATTTTTGTATGTGTTTGATTACTGAAACATACTCCTCTTGGATAGGGAGATGAATCACTTCACCTACATTATTCCTATTGGGGTCTATAATTGTGTAAACTCCTAGCTTATTGAATTCCATACATACAAAGGACAAAATGAGCAAAAGGAATAAGGAGTAAACAAACCTAAAAAATATACTTGCACTCATGCTAGTATTTTTTGGTGATGCATTTTGAAAATTAATTTTGGAACCAAACTGGAATTTAAAATCACAATAGAAATCTAGAAAAGGAAAAGAAAAAAAGAGGTGAACCCCTGTCGCTTGGGCCGAATCAACCAAGCCAGCCCACTAGGCCACAGCCTCACCGGTCCACGCGCGTGGCGGTGTCGACAGGCGGGCCCGCCTGCTAGACCTCTCTCATACCACGCTTTGCCATTGACTATTGGGGCCGCGTGGTCAACGTCTCGAGTGCTCTGCTGGTCTTTCCCTCATTGCGCGACAAACGGAGCTCGCCGGTGCAACAGAACGCAGCGAATCTCGCGCGCTTCAGCTGGCTACACATCCTGTGACACCCGGATTTAAGAGAATCCCGAACGCGAATCAACTATGCGTTAGGATCAAGTCTTACATAATGATGACTCATAGTATAAAAATGAATGTCACATCTTTATTATATAATATTATTTCTATTCAAAATAACTAAATAAATATATTATATGACGACAACGATCCTCCACAACTATTGTTGACTGACAGAAGACGGCCTAGACCTCTCACAAACTCATCGCGGCATCCTTCATGCTCCTTATTTTGTGATACCTGTCCTTGACCTAGGGGTGTGAATACAACAAGGGTGAGCTCACATACGTTCATTGCTCAACAAGTTGTGAGGAGTAATGTGCATGAGCTCACTTACGGTGGGAGCTCATGTGAAGTGTAAGGCTTACCAAAAAAAATGGATAAGGCTGAGCATTGCTTTTAACAAGTTGGTAAAAATTTTATTAGCAGTTACTAAGTATAAGTAGATACCATCCTAATTAAATAATTGATCACAATTAATAATAAAACCCACAATTAAGTTTAATTACATAAGTTACTCATGTGAGGGTCCGAGCCGCTCTTGACCATGAGCACGACTAATATACCAGTTTTATAATCTGCAGAGGTTGCACCCTTTACCCATAAGTCGTGTCTTCCGTCTAGCCAGGGTTTGCAAGGCCTTTAGGCACTATCCAGGTGAATGGCTAGGGATCCACTACGAGGCCTTTACAAAGTTCCACTAGCTTCAGAAAACCTGCTACGATATTGTGAGAAGAGTGATATAGGAATTCCTCGTCCGAAAAAACCATCGAAGCATGGCCGACCTGAGAACCTCCCTACACCGACAACTCCTATTGCCCTTGCCCCTTTCGGGTAAGGTAGTCCTCCACTAGCTTTCCTAATTAGTCAGCAAAGGACGTCCTATTCCACCCTTGTGGTAGCACTGTTTTCCTAGGTGGTCGCTCCATGTTCCAATTAACATAATAATCTTATCACAAACAATAATTAAACCAACAATAATATTGTAACATGATCATAATTCAGATATAACATTAATCCCAAAACCAGGTAGAGCAATAACAATCTACCCAATAGTTCATTTGTTTACAAGGTGTGGGGTAAACAAAACTAGGGTAACCTATTAGACCCCATTAAATTAACCTAAGCATGTCATAGTGATTAACATGAACATTATTAGGTAAATAAGAGTGATCAAGGGTACAACTTGCCTTATTCTTGCAATATCCAAGTGATACCAAGTAGGTCTTCCAATTTCTAGTCACCTCGCTTCTATGCTTAGAAATACATACAATCAAGAAAATAATGGGTATGGTAACATCACACCAAATCATACAAACAAACTGCGTAAGAATATTCTACTCGTCGCTACAAGATCGTAGGTTCGAGAACGGCTAAAATCGGAGTTATGGTTGAAAAGCGTGATTAAATAATTAAGACTAGGTCTTATGTCCATTTTATAAATTATGTGAGAAGGATAATCTAAATAAATAATTAGTTCAACTTTAATCTATATTATAACTTGATTATAGATTAGATTTTAGTCATTATATTTATAGACCGATTAACCTAGATTAGAAGAGTTAATCTACCGAATATAGATTGAACCCTTATCTATTTGTAAATATATGGGATATCGTACAAATGATGTTGCTACTATGTAAGAAATATTTCTATAAAGCTAACGCAACTGGAACGGAGTAAAACAGAGCTAAATCACAAAAGTTATGGACTAGAGGAGTTTTAGAGCTATTTAATATCAGTTTTATACTAACATATAAGTTCTGAGGGTTGATTTGTTAATTACGGAGACTTAAATGTGAATTTTTCCTATGGTGGAGGGACGGTGGATTTGTTTTGCGGAATTTCAGGGGCTCTTTAGAAAAAAGAATCGATCGAAGGGGTATCAGTCAATATGAACCGCTCAGATGAGACCATGCGGTCCATTTTTAATGTGATAAAGAGGCACACACGATCTAATCCTATCCATCTACATCTGATCCAACGGTCCCAATTCTTTATTGTGTCTTTATTGTTAGTGTGTGTATTCCTATAAGTATCCGTAGACGGGCTAGCACCATTGTTGGGCTGGGATGATGGCGGCGGCATTGGAGCAGGGCCGGAGGGTATTGGGGTAGGATGGTTCCCTTTCAGGGGCGGCCACCATCCCAGCCGCTAGTCCTCACCTTCGTCCCCTAGATCCAGCCCTAGCATGGCCATGGAGTCCCCGAGCTCCTCTCCTCGCTAGCCCTAGAGGCCGTCGGCCTTGCTCCCCTCCCCATTGCGACGCCAATGCGGCTATGGAAGTCTCGCTGTGCTCCCTCACCGGCCGCCGCGCCACGAGCAAACATATGGGTGTGAACTGCCGCCGTTGCTCCGACCTGCACGCTACCGTGGGTGTGGGCCCGCATACTGTTGCCACTGCCGGCCTACGTGGGTGGCCTTGTCCCCATCAAGAATGTCCACCTCCTAGCGAGCAGCGCCCCTCCTCTTCTTCGACCACGGCCCTCGTGGCCTTCTCACTATCGGAAATAGCTTCTTTGCCGAGTGTCTGAAGCACTTGGCAAAGGTTGGAAAACACTCAGCGAAATCTTTGCCGAGTGTGACACTCCGCAAAGAAGGCTCGGTGAACTGTACATCGGCAACAACTTCTTTGCTGAGCACTTTTTGTCGAGCACTCGACAAAAACTTTGCCAAGTGTCTGCGTGGTACTCGGCAAAGAAAAGTTGATGTCACGACGCCAGGTGACGGCGATGGAGATTGTGCCAAGTGCCACGCGGGCACTCGGCAAAGACTCACTCTTTGCCGAGTGTCTACTGTACTGACACTCAGCAAAGAAGCTCCCTGTGGGCTCCTTTTCCAGTTTCTTTGCCGAGCGTATTAGGTGGCACTTGGCAAAGGCTCCCTCTTTGCCGAGTGCCCGCCGGACTAGCACTCGGCAAAGGGATCACCAGTGGGCCCCTTTGTCAGTTCCTTTGCCGAGTGAACTATGAGGCACTCGGCAAAGGTTGCTTCTTTGCCAAGTGCCAAGGCAACAACACTCGACAAAGAAGCTTTACCGGTTCCCAGGTGTGCCTTATTTTTCAAGTGCTATGACCTTCTCGGCAAAGTGACCAGAATACCCTTTATTTATTTATTTTTGCTATTCTATCCAAACAAACAAAAGATATATCACATAATCGTCACATATACATCACAGATATCACAGAATCATTACATACATCAAACACACAACATAGCTCACAAACATCACATGTTTCTTCACATACATCACAAAGTCAGAAGTACCATAAAATAATTCACAACACTAACAAGTACTGACTTAAATAAGTCCACAAACATCCAATATATGGCATAAACATGTCTCACGACTAAGTTTAGAAGAACATCAATGAGGTGGGCGGCTGGACTAGTGCGGCGATGGGCTGGGCGATCCATGAGGATTATTGGATGCCATCCAAGATTGTCCCTGCATAGAGAAGAGATTACATATGTTATACCAGATGAATATCTATCATGCAGGACTAGAATTTTGATACTCACAGAGTATGGACTGAGCAGGGTCAACTAAAGGAAACAACGAAGGTGATGGAGCGAAACCATGTGCGGCGCCAAGGCTCTGCATGTACTGTAACATCTCCACCATCCTCTGCTGATCTGCCAAGCAGGCCTCCCGCTTTGCCATCATCCATGCCTCCATCCCCTGTTGTTCCCTCCTCTCTTCTTCTAGCTAGGCCTATAATATTTCACCCCAATGTTTTAATAACTCAAAGGGAAGGTATATAACTCAAGAAATGATAAGTTACAGAAGCACTAACCTAGAGTTGTTGTATTCGATAATGTGAACTGTTCTGCCGAGGTCGTATGGCTGGGTTCGAGCTCGTGGTCCTTGCTCGCACCTGAGATAGAGTGGGAGTGGATGACCAGTCGATTGCCTCGTCAGCAATCTAGTATCGCCCATGCCAATTGCCAGGAGCGGATCTAGAAAAAACAACCTTTGGTATCATCTCCATTAAATTATAAAATCATCAACTCATTTAAGTGCTAACAAACATACATTCTAATGGAGATTACTAAAATTCATTGGTGTCACAGGACACCACAAAAAGGGCCTAGATCCGCTCCTGCCTGTTGCCTCCTCCGACCCTCATGAGGACATCTCCGTCGATGTCCTTGGTCCTCAGGTCATAATTTGGCCCATGGACCACCTATGCCATGGCAGTGTACTCACTTAGGCGGTTGCAGATGGCGGGGTTGCTATATGCCTCGGGCCCATCCTCTTGGTTGTAGGTGACATCGAACGTCGCCTTGCCCTTGGGGGCCATAGCATATGCTGAGAAGATGGAGCAAGGCTGGCCACCATGTGACGCCGACTGCAAGAAAACCAACGAGATAGTTAAAAATCATGTCTAATCCAGTGTTATATACCTAAATAAAAAAGAGGGCTTACCCATGCTTCTGCGCATTTGCTGAGGCTACGACTGCCTTGGTGGTAGGAGGGACCTTGCATCATCAGACGTCGTTCCCGGCTAGCGTTGTGCGCCTTGTCACACTCAGGCAAGCACCACCTATCCACCATATGCTCCCAGCACTGAGGATGCGCGCACCAATAAGGAATCATCTACAAAGTAAAACAAGTACACTTCATATCAGAAGATAAAATTAAGAAAATTGTCACGAATATTAAAGTTTTGTATTTACCTGCAAGTACTGGTGCCGAGTCAACGACATGGTTTGGGCGTACTGCTTGGTCACCTTCTTCCCAAGGACAGAGCCATGGTAACTGACGATGGTCTGGATTCGCACCTTGTATTGCATGTCCACGACGAGCTTTTTACAGCTCGTGGTGGCCACCACATCCGCCCTGGCCTCGCATCCAACCTCGCATCTAAAGAAATCCTGCATACAAAGACGATGTATCCATACATTATTTCAAGAATGTGCAACGAATGTGACATATTTTACAATATAGGAAGACTTACCCACAGCTCTTGCTTCACCCGCTTCTAATTGTTGTTGAATTCCCTGCCATTTCGATGTACTGCATCGGGGACAACGACGTAGTGGTCGAAGGTGTAGGCTGGGCCCATCACTTCAGCGTACTCAACTAGTCTAGGGAAGTGTTCCCTACACAGAAGGCTGAGGATGCCATTGGGGTTACGACCGTGATCCCCTTCATTCTCCACAACCTTCCAATACCTGTCCAAGTGACAAAAAGTATTATTTTATATTATGATTTTGAACACACAAAATGAACAAGCAGTGAGAACATCTAAAGTTACATGCCTCTCCCCAACGGGTTGAATCAGCGACCGTCTGTCACGAAGTATGGGACACTGAGGGAGACTCGCGAGACCTCGCAAGTAGAAGTTCCTCAAACCTGAGGCGCCAGAACCTGAGGCATCCTGCCGAGTGTCGTTGTTGTCCTGCAGCGCCGCATCATCAGCAGCCTGCTGCACAACCTGTTGTTGGATGTCATCGTCCTGTTGTGCCTCCATCGCCGTCCTACAGGTGCTCCTCCTCCCCCTCCTCGTCCTCATCCCACCGCCCACCATCTTTGTCCAATAACCTGTAATTAAGAGTAAGCAAATAAGCACATATAAAAAAGATATATTTAAAAACATGTGCAAATAAAAAATATAGCATTACATCAATTAAAAATAATCTTCATATGTGTCGGGGTTAGCCGGATCATAATTCTCACCATCACTATCAATCATTTCATAGTCAACACCATCTAAAGGCGCAAGTTCGTCATTAATATCATTGCCTTCAAGTATTTCTAAGTCATTCTCATTTTGCACCTCATCCTCCTCCTTGTCAACAACCATTTCAATATCAACTTCCATTCCGATAGCTTCGGTTAAGTATATCTCAAATCGCCCTTCTAGCCTATCTTCTTGGAAGAACTCTCCGTCATATGTGTCTGGGTCTAAGTTATAATCTTCATCGTTTGGAACAGGTAATTTACCGTGTGTAACACCCCGTCCAATCCCTAGACCGGCTGTACTTACTCCTAGCAGCTCTCTAGGTTAATATGTTGTCCCCATAGACCAACACGGGTCTTTTGTGCACACTTTGTCCTCACTCATGCGCACCCATGAAAACTTTTTGGTCGGTCACCCAACCCAAATTGCTCCAAGCAAAGCACACTTAACTTGGAAGTTCTTTCGAGACAGGCTTCCGAAAAAGAAGATGCACCTTGTTGATATGAGTATTCTATTAATTCTATTAAGCCTTGGGCCATGATATCATCATCCCAGGGGCCAGGTGTCACACCCAGTTTTGGAAGGCAAACCGAACGCGAACCATGTATGTGCCAGGATCAGAAACTCACGTACACAGCGATTACATAATTGGACATCATCACACAATGCTCGAAATAAATAGCGGAAAGGTACTTTATTACATCAAGATGTCCAAGACATCCACAGAGTCTATTACATAACCATTGTCTTTAACATAACTATCAAAGTGCGGAAATGTGAAACGTAGAAGCTAAGCCTACACAGGCAGCTGACTGGGGGTTTGCCACTAAGAAAGAACTAGAACTCATCATATTCCTAGAACTCCTCGAAGTCATCCATGTTGCCAGCATCACCTCCTGAGCACTGAGTGCAGTGGGGACAACCTGGGGTGGGGTGGTTTGTAAAGCAAGGGTGAGTACACATCAACGTACTCAGCAAATGCCCCGTTTGGCTAAAGTGGACTAGATGTATATGGAGTTGAGGTTAAGCAGTTGCTTTTAGTTGGTCAAGTATTTATTATTATTATTAGTAGAGCCAAGTTTTAGTAATAACCCAGTTATTACCCAAAAATACCTCCTCAAAAGAGGGAATACCAGAGATCAGATTTTATAACATCATTATTAACCATCATCATAAAAGTATCCAAAGTTCTTCTAATCAAGGAGGATCCCAAGGCTGCTCTTAACCATGAGCTCGGTTGATATACCAGTTTCTAACACTCTGCAGAGGTTGTACACTTTACCCACAAGTCGTGATCCCTTTATGCCTCGGATCGATCAAACCCTCAAACACTACCAAGGTGAGTCGACAAGGTTTCACTACATAGCCTTTACAAAGACTCCCTTGGTGCATAGCTGCTCGTTAGGTTTCGCCAGTCGTACAAACGCAGTATACCTCCCCAAGGTGGGTGACTAACAAAACCAAATCAAATGTACCTCTGCACCCCAACCTTGGCAGAGCGAGCACCACGCCCCGGCCCCATTGACGGCCCTCCGACAAAGCCAACTACACCCCCAGGTTCATCTAATTAATCAGCTAAGGGCGTCCCGTTCCACCCTCATGGTTGCACTGTTATCCTGGGTGGTCACTCCATGAACAGGTCCTTACGGAGAGGTACTCAGGAAAAAGGCCTGAGCCCCCTAGAGTATCACAAGTTCATCAACATAATTAGGATAACAGTATCGTATCATAAATGTTCACATCATGTTCATTGATTAAAGTTAAGGCAATAGCAAAATGCTAACCATGATAACCCAAAAGGTAAACAAGGATAAGTGAATACAGACTAGTCAATCCTTAGGTTTCATAAAGTAATGCGGGACAGTGAATCATAAAGTATGTAGGACATAATAGGTCAGAGGACACTTTCCTTCACCAGGTTGTTGCTCAGGGAGGTCTCCAACAACACACTCAGGAGCCTCGGACTGCTCGTTGTCTAAGTAAAGCGAGCATGCATTCAATACATTTGGAAAGTACAAATGAACATCACACCACACATGTACAAACATTGGATCACATCTTAAAAGGACACAATACTACATAAGGGATGCTGAATTCAAAGTATAACATAAACTATAACATACATTAACTTTATTTGAAAATAAATTATTATTTCCCCTAAGTGTTACTTACAAGTACATAAACATAGTTCAACTTATTTTATTGTGACCTAAAATTTAGAATAGAGGTAAACTCATGTAATACACATTATTAATCTCACAAGCTTACACATGTTTAAATCTCTAAGGTTCTCCTTTTATTTATTTTATTAAATAAATAAAAATACATCTACATTAGTTCATATTCAATCCTAAAAATTAAAGTGTGCATACAGTAAGTGAAACCATTTTATTTAAACATAGAATAATTCTATGAACATTTTTCAATTTGAATCACTAAATTTGGAGTTCATATGTAAAAGTTATGAAATAAATAAGTTTGGGAATTCAAAATATGAAATTAGGGCTAATTCTGTGAATATTTAAAAGTCCAGGGTTAAATCTGCAAGATTACAGGGGCCTGCGCACGAAAACCAGCGACGGCGGGTTGATTTCCAATAAACCGAGGGTCTCTTTAAGAAAACTACCGCGCGAAGGGGTATCGGGTGAATCTAACCGTCAGATCTAAAACCAACGACTGAGATTAGACCTACAGCCGAGGGCGCACGCGTGCGAGCGGGCGAGCGCTGACAGGTGGGCCAGGGAGTGTCAGCGACAGAGCGGGAGAGCGTGCTGACCGAGTGGGCCCAGCGCCAGGGGGTTTGGGCGCTAACAGGCAGGCCAGGGCGTCAGGGCGCGCGTGCGCAAAGCGTTATCTGTGATCTAAGTTGTTCGATCTAAATCAGATGGAGGGGATCAGACTAGGGGGAAACGGACGGCTCCGGGCGGCGCTACTCCTCTCCACGGCGGTGAGGTCACCGGATTTGAGGCTAGCGCGAGCTAAGGTGGCTCTGGGGTCGCCGGAGTTGGGCAGAGAGAGAGAGAGGGTGCCACGGCAAACTCAATGGTGGGGAAGAGGCCATGAATCCACGGGCATAGAGGGTAGAACGGCGGTGAGAAGGGCTTGGGCGGGCCGGAGTAACTCCGGTGAGCCATTCCGGCCACGGGGAGGGGACTTAAGGCGCATTAAGGCTTGGGCTAGCTTCAGCAGAGGTAGGGGTGACATAGGGACCTACTCCGGGGAACTAGACCGGGCTAAATCGACCGGCCACCGCGCGAGCACGGCGGACCGCCGCGGCCGAGCACCGGCGAAGGTGAAATTGGCCGAACACAGGGCGCAATAAGGGAAATTAGGCACAGGGACGGGTGTCTCACCTTGGGGTGGAGTTCGGGGAGGCCTGGAGCAGTCTCCGGCGAGCTAGATGGACGGGAACACGGGCGCAAGTCTCCTGCGGCGGCTGGCGGCGTGGGAGAGCGCGAGAGAGGGTGAAGCTGTGTGAAATGAGGCGAGGGGTGTGCGCGGGGCACTGGCGGAGCTCTAAGAAGGGAGCTAGGCACATGGGCGGGCGTCGTGGCCGAGAAATCCGACGACGTGCGCGAGTGCGCACGCGCCGGTCCACGGCGAGCGTGGAGGGGGTGGAACTGACAGGGCAGGCCCACGGCGTAGAGAGAGAAGAAAGGGGCGTGCGGGGCAACGACTCGGTGACTGGCGATCCGGGCCCACGAGACAGAGAGAGAGAGAGCGCAAGCGGGTGAAGTAACTGGCGCCGATAGGTCGGCCCCAGCGGGCAGAGAGCGGGAGAGAGAGCGCGTGCGGGAGAGGGGATCTGCTGCTGACAGGCAGGGTCCGCCTGTCAGGCGGCGCGGGCGCGCGACCTGGCTGGACTGACTTGGGCCAGCTGGGCTACTTTATCCTTTTCTTTTTCTCTGGATTTTCTAATTCCTTTTCCATTTCTTTTTCTATAGGGTTTTCAAATCCAAATTCAAACTAGGTTTCAAATTCAAATTAATTCAAACATGTGCAACACTCCAAAGAATATTTTAAGCTCAGCATGATGCAACATGTCATGACCCATAGGGTTTTGGCAAAAATAAATAATTAACCTCCACTAGTTTAAGCTATTCTAATCAAAAGGAAAAAGGGAGAAAGAATCTAGAGAGAGAGAAAGCCTAGAGTGAGAAAAAGAAGAGTAACACATGATTTTGGGTGATAATTATAAAGAAATTTTATACCACCAAAATCAGGGTGTTATAGACCTATCCCCCTTAAAAGAATCTCGCCCTCGAGTTTCAAGGCTGGCTAGAAAAGAGCTCAGGGTAATTGGCTTTCAAATCATCTTCTCTTTCCCAGGTTGCTTCTTCTTCTGAGTGGTGACCCCATTTGACTTTGCACATCCTGATGGTACTTCTCCGAGTGACCCGATCTGCTGTCTCCAGAATTTGAGTTGGCTTCTCAATATAAGTCAGATCTTCTTGAACTTCAAGATCCTCTGCTGGCAACTGCTCCTCTGGCACTCTCAATCATTTCTTCAACTAAGACACATGGAACACATCGTGCACAACAGACAGGTTCTCCGGTAAGCTGAGTTGATAAGCCACTTCTCTACGTCTTGCTTGGATCTGATACGACCCAATATATCGGGGTGCTAGCTTACCTTTGACTCCAAACCTTTTGGTTCCTCTGATGGGTTAATCTCCTCAATATGGGCGGTGACTTGGTGACAACTCCCTTTCCTTGGTCCTGACAAGATCAACTGCACTAGCACTTCTTCTCCTGATAAGGACACTAACTTCACCGTTCTCTTATCACAACTAAGACTGGCTTGATACTTGGTTAGCCAATTCATCCCTAGGATGACATCTATAGTTGTATCCTGGTTACCCATAACTATTAAGTTAGCAGGGAACTCTATCCCCCTTATTTGAACCTTTGCACTAGGGCAAAATCTATCAGTTTGGGTTCTTCCACCAACTGAACTAACTCTCATAGGTGGATACATGGGTGCTACTGGTATATTATGTGATTCTACCCATGATGCAGTCATAAAAGAATGTGTTGCTCCAGTATCAAATAAGACATTTGTGGAATGGTACTCGACTGAAAACGTACCTAATGCCACTCATAGGGTCTCCTGGACTGTGTCGACCTCCAAATGGTTCACCTTTCCATACTGGGCATGAGGTTGCCCACGGTTGTTGCCTCCTGGCTGCATTGCATTCTGCCTGACTAGGCATTAGGAGCTGGCTGCTGCTGAGCTAATTTCTTTGGGCAATGATTCGCCTAATGGCCTTGTTCCCCACAGTGGAAACATGCACGACTTCCTCCTTGAGCTGGCGTTGCTTGATTGTTCTGGTTGGTTGCTGGGGCAGGAAGACGGGCTGCCTAGTTGCTCTGACGCTGGTATTGGTTTCCTCCTTGCTGGTTATTCTGACGGTACCGCTACTGCTGCTGAGGAAACTGCCTTTGGTACTACTGCTGCTGGTGATTCTGACGCTGATGCTGGTGCTGATGCTGGTGACCTTGCTTGAATGGTTGAGCTGGGTTGCCTGAGTAGCGAGGACGGCTGCTACTCCCAACCTGAGGTCCACCAATCTTGCGTTTCCTGTCCTCCATCTCCCGACGCTTCCTTTCTGTCATAATTGCTTTGTCTATCAGATGCTGGAAGGTAGGGAAGGTGTGGTTCATCAGCTGTAATGGAGGGGATCAACCAATCCTCTCAGAAAGCGGTACTGCCTTTTGGCATCCGTGTTGACATCCTCTTGGGCATAGCGTGACAGCTGCAGAAACTTGTCCCTGTACTCACTGACGGACAGGGGACCCTGCTTCAACACGAGAAACTCCTCCTTCCTCACTATCATCAATCCCTCGGGCACATGGTAGCGACGGAAGTTATCCCTGAACTCCTCCCAAGTGATAGCTTCAGGGTTGGCATGGGTGGCGAGATAGGACTCCCACCAAGACTGTGCTGCTCCCCTTAGTTGTCGGGGACCATACAACACCTTCTCTCGATCGTTGCATTGGGCAGTGTGCAACTCACGCTCCACGGTACGCAGCCAATCTTCAGCGTCCATGGGATCAGCAGAGTGGGCAAAGACTGGGGGATGGCCCCTCATGAACTCTACTTGCTTGTCTCTGGGCACTTGAGGCATTTGGACTTGCACCGGAGGCTGAGGTGGTGGTGGCTGCTGCTGCACCTGCTGCATGGCTGTTAAGGTCTGACCAATTGCCTGGACTGCTTGGGTCTGCATCAAGAACATTTGCTCAATGGTCATCGGTGGTGGCGGTGGCAAATGCTGCTGCAGGGTTGCCTCCTCTTGGGATGCCTGCTGTTCAGGCCGAGCATGCCTCGCACCTCTGCGCCTGTTCTCAGACATCTGTAGAAATTACACACATATATCAAACCTGACTCTGCAGTCTTTCAGCATAAGAAAAGATGTATAGAAACTCTTCATAGCACTGAATAATTGACCATCTTCACTGACAGCTTCTTAGATAAAGAGGAAAGTGGGGACACATGGATTACCCAACTAAATAACTGACTTTATTAATAACTACACCAAGTTGCAGGGGATGCCCACAGCTTGGTGGCAATCATTACAAAGATCCAACTTCAGTACATGTCCATCATAACAAGCATCCAATGTAAAATAAGCAAACTAACTCTAACTAGACTGACTAGACTGAGACACTGAACTAAGAATTATTACAGACTCGGACTCTGTCGATCTAGGCATCCAAATCTATCCAGGTCCTGCAGTCTGGGATACCATAGTCGAAGCGACCACGGGGCGGTGAATGATAAGGGTGCTGAATCTCGACAGGGGCGGGAGAACCACCATCCAGATAGTGGCGTGCTGCGCACTCAGCATGTAATTCCGCAACCTCCGCCCGAACCTTGCCCAACTCGTCAAGGGCGTGGTCCAACTCTGTGTTGAGCATGGCAGCCAAGTTGACCATGCTGTTCAGCCTAGGATTGCCCTCACCAACTAGCGAGGCAATCACACCTCTAGCACTGCCTGTCGAACGACGAGGGTAGTACTTCAGGTCAAGGCCATCAGCTACCCCGCTGAACAACGAGCAATACTGAGAAAGTGCCCGTCGTGCTGCATCTTGCATGGCTGCCTCGATAGTATCCCTCTCAGTAATAGAATAGTGCTATGATAAGGCTTCTGCACCTCGGAGATCATCGTCCGAACGACGCACCAAGCAAGTAGCCTCCCGCTGGTCCGGGTATAACCCGCAACGATGCTGGTAGACTACACAACGGTACTCGATGGACCAAATGTGTCAGTCGAAGGCCCGACGCAGTAAGGTATCTAGAGCGTCGTGGAAGTGACACCTGCGAGTGGCGTCACGAGTGATGGGTCTAGCGATCCATCCCTCTGGCTCCGGCTCCTCCGAGAGCTCTGTGCCGTGGCTCGAACTGCCACCGTTGTCGTCGTCATCTCCATCTTCGTTGGGGTCTCCTCCAGCAGTTGCGATGCCCTATGGTGGTGCAGGGGGCATCTCTGGCTGAGGTGCAGGGGAAGGCGACCTCTCAGACTCCATCTCCCGCTGAGGTGAGGGGGAAGAGTCCTGCTGCTCCTGCTCCTGCTCCTGGCATCGGCGCTCCCGCTCCTCATGCAGGCGACGATGCAGTCTCTCTAGGTGGCTGGACTGACCTGGCACCGTGCTCCGCCAGGCGAGAAGACAAAAAGGGGATCACAGACTTACGTGCAGTGCACCTAAGATGAGCCATCTACAGAAGGCATCGTAAGCACAAGAGTAAGAATAGAACTATTAGACCGAAAAGTAAACAGAAAGAAAAGGGAGACAAAACTTTTGAGATAAGTAAATAACATAGAGTTGGTCAAGGTGACCAACTTTTGAAAAGACTCTAAGGTCAAGGTAAGAGTAAGGGTCTATAGTCCTTGGGTCGACCATTCTAGTCTAGGTTAGCGGTCCTACAGTCAGCAAGGCTTTGATACCACTTATGTCACACCCGGTTTTGGAAGGCAAACCAAATGTGAACCATGTACGTGCCAGGATTAGAAACTCACGTACACAACGATTACATAATTGGACATCATCACAAAATGCTCGAAATAAATAGCGGAAAGGTACTTTATTACATCAAGATGTCCAAGACATCCATAGAGTCTATTACATAACCATTGTCTTTAACATAACTATCAAAGTGCGGAAATGCGAAACATAGAAGCTAAGCCTACATAGGCAGCTGACTGGAGGTTTGCCACCAAGAAAGAACTAGAACTCGTCATATTCCTGGAACTCCTCGAAGTCATCCATGTTGCCAGCATCACCTCCTGAGCACTGAGTGCAGTGGGGACAACCTAGGGTGGGGTGGTTTTTAAAGCAAGGGTGAGTACACATCAACGTACTCAGCAAATGCCCCGTTTGGCTAAAATGGACTAGCTGTATATGGGGTTGAGGTGAAGCAGTTGCTTTTAGTTGGTCAAGTATTTATTATTATTATTAGTAGAGCCAAGTTTTAGTAATAACCCAGTTATTACCCAAAAGTACCTCCTCGAAGGAGGAAATACCGGAGATCAGATTTTATAACATCATTACTAACCATCATCATAAAAGTATCCAAAGTTCTTCTAATCAAGGAGGATCCCAAGGCTGCTCTTAGACCAACTCCAGCAGCCTCACACTCCGCATCCGTATTTTAGGTAGACTTGATCACAGATGAGGGGTTCTTTTGCACGGTGCGTTCCAGCAGACTCCGTATTTACACTCCGCATGCAGTCTATGACAGCTGGGTCCCGCGAGCAGCCGCGAGCGCATGCAGTCTTGTGTGGAGAGGAGAGAGAAAATGTGGAAAAGGGGAGTGCAGGAACACGGCGTGCTTTTTAGGGAGACGGATACAGAGTCTGCTGGACTGATGAATAGTGTGCTACGCTGTGCAAAAAACGAGATATGGAGCCGCATGCGGAGACTGCTGGAGTTGGTCTTAACCGTGAGCTCGACTGATATACCAGTTTCTAACACTCTGCAGAGGTTGTACACTTTACCCACAAGTCATGATCCCTTTATGCCTCGGGTTGATCAAACCCTCAAACACTACCAAGGTGAGTCGGCATGGTTTCACTACGAGCCTTTATAAAGACTCCCCTGGTGCATAACTGCTCGTTAGGTTTCGCCAGTCGTACAAACGTAGTACACCTCCCCAAGGTGGGTGACTAACAAAACCAAATCAAATGAACCTCTACACCCCAACCTTAGCAGAGCGAGCACTACGCCCCAGCCCCCATTGATGGCCCTCCGGCAAAGCCAACTACACCCTAGATTCATCTAATTAATTAGCTAAGGGCGTCCCATTCGACCCTCATGGTTGCACTGTTATCCCGGGTGGTCACTCCACGAACAGGTCCTTACGGAGAGGTACTTAGGAAAAAGGCCTAAGCCCCCTAGAGTACCACAAGTTCATCAACATAATCAGGATAACAGTATCGTATCATAAATGTTCACATCATGTTCATTGATTAAAGTTAAGGCAATAGCAAAATGCTAACCATGATAACCCAAAAGGTAAACAAGGATAAGTGAATACAGACTAGTCAATCCTTAGGTTTCATAAAGTAATGCGGGACAGTGAATCATAAAGTATGTAGGACATAATAGGTCAGAGGACACTTGCCTTCACCAGGTCGTTGCTCAGGGAGGTCTCCAACAACAAACTCAGGAGCCTCGGACTGCTCGTTGTCTAAATAAAGCGAGCATGCATTCAATACATTTGGAAAGTACAAATGAACATCACACCACACATGTACAAACATTGGATCACATCTTAAAAGAACACAATACTACATAAGGGATGCTGAATTCAAAGTATAACATAAACTATAACATACATTAACTTTATTTGAAAATAGATTATTATTTCCCCTAAGTGTTACTTACAAGTACATAAACATAGTTCAACTTATTTTATTGTGACCTAAAATTTAGAATAGTGGTAAACTCATGTAATACACATTATTAATCTCACAAGCTTACACATGTTTAAATCTCTAAGGTTCTCCTTTTATTTATTTTATTAAATAAATAAAAATACATCTACATTAGTTCATATTCAATCCTAAAAATTAGAGTGTGCAGACAGTAAGTGAAACCATTTTATTTAAACAAAGAATAATTCTATGAACATTTTGTAATTTGAATCACTAAATTTGGAGTTCATATGTAAAAGTTATGAAATAAACAAGTTTGGGAATTCAAAATATGAAATTAGGGCTAATTCTGTGAATATTTAAAAGTCCAGGGCTAAATCTGCAAGATTACAGGAGCCTGCGCGCGAAAACCAGGGACGACAGGTTGATTTCCAATAAACCGAGAGTCTCTTTAAGAAAACTACCGCGCGAAGGGGTATCGGGTGAATCTAACCGTCAGATCTAAAACCAACATCTGAGATTAGACCTGCAGCCGAGGGCGCGCGCGCGAGCGGGCGAGCGCTGACAGGCAGGCCAGGGAGTGTCAGCAACAGAGGGGGAGAGCACGCTGACCGAGCGGGCTGAGCACCAGGCGGTTTGGGCGCTGACAGGCGGGCCAGGGCGTCAGGGCGCGCGTGCGTGAAGCGTTATCCGTGATCTGAGCCGTTCGATCTGAATCGGACGGAGGGGATCAGACCAGGGGGAAACAGACGGCTGCGGGCGGCGCTGCTCCTCTCCGTGGCGGTGAGGTCGCTGGAGTTGAGGCTGGCGCGAGCTAGGGTGGCTCCAAGGTCGCCAGAGTTGGGCAGAGAGGGAGAGGGCGCCACAACGAACTCAATGGCTGGGAAGAGGCCATGAATCCACGGGTAGAGAGGGTAGAACAGCGGTGAGAAGGCCTTGGGCGGGCCAGAGTAACTCCGGTGAGCCATTCCGGCCACGGGGAAGGGACTTAAGGCGCGCTAAGGCCTAGGCTAGCTTCAGCAGAGGCAGGGGTGACACAGGGACCTACTTCGGGGAACTAGACCAGGCTAAATCGACCGGCCACCACGCGAGCATGGCGGACCGCCGTGGTCGAGCACCGGCGAAGGTGAAATTGGCCGAATACAGGGCACAATAAGGGGAATTGGGCACGAGGACGGGTGTCTCACCTCGGGGCGGAGCTCGGGGAGGCTTGGAGCGGTCTCCGACAAGCTGGATGGCCGAGAACATGGGCGCGGGTCTCCGGCGGCGGCTGGCGGTGTGGGCAGAGCGCGAGAGAGGGTGAAGCTGTGCAAAATGAGGCGAGGAGTGTGCGTGGGGCACTGGCGGGGCTCTAAGAAGGGAGTTGGACGCATGGGCAGGCATTGTGGTCGAGAAATCTGGTGACATGCACGAGTGCGCACGTGCCTGTCCACGCGCGAGCGCGGAGGGGGCGGAAATGACAGGGCAGGCCCATGGCGCAGAGAGAGAAGAAAGGGGCGCGCGGGGCAATGACTCAGCGACTGGCGATCCGGGCCCGTGAGACAGAGAGAGAGAGAGCGAGCGGGCAAAGTAACTGGCGCTGATAGGTCGGCCTCAGCGGACAGAGAGCGGGAGGGGATCTGCCGCTGATAGCGGGGTCCGCCTGTCAGGCGGCACAGGCGCGCGGCCTGGCTGGGCCATCTTCGGCCGACTGGGTTGCTTTATCCTTTTCTTTTTCTCTGGATTTTCTAATTCCTTTTTCATTTCTTTTTCTATAGGGTTTTCAAATCCAAATTCAAACTAGGTTTCAAATTCAGATTAATTCAAACATGTGCAACACTCCATTAAGCTCAACATGATGCAACATGTCATGACCCATAGGGTTTTGGCGAAAATAAATAATTAACCTCCACTAGTTTAAGCTATTTCTAATCAAAAGGAAAAAGGGAGAAAGAATATATATAGAGAGAAAGCCTAGAGTGAGAAAAAGAAGAGTAACACATGATTTTGGGTGATAATTAGAAAGAAATTTTATACCCCAAAAATCAAGGTGTTACACCAGGATATCACAATCCACCCCCTTAGAAGACCGACGTCCTCGTTGGTCAACCCCAATCCAGGAACATCCCCTCTTAGCCACGTCTATGTGTCTAGTGTCGTCATATGCCATGCCATATGACCACTCCGGGCCCACATGCGCCATGCGCCATATACTCGAACCCCTAACCTACACTCGCCTATGAGACTGCGAGGGTCGGCTCTGATACCACTTGTAACATCCCGTCCAATCCCTGGACCGGTGGTACTTACTCCTACCAGCTCTCTAGGATCATATATTGTCCCCACAGACCAACACGGGTCTTTTGTGCAGACTTTGTCCTCACTCATGCGCACCCGTGAAAACTTCCCGGTCGGTCACCCATCCCAAATTGCTCCAAGCCAAGCAGGCTTAACTTGGAGGTTCTTTCGAGATAGGCTTCAGAAAAAGAAGATGCACCTTGTTGATATGAGTACTCTATTAATTCTATTAAGCCTTGGGCCAGGATATCACACCGTGCGGTGATACCTTGTACACAACATCCCAACCCTTAAGATGTTCTTTTGTTTGGCACGTATATGGGAGATAATATGCTTGTGTGGCCTATTGGGCCACGATATAGACATCATCTCCTAGTAAGGTGGAATCCTGTTGAATTTCGACTTTCCCAAGATTAGAATGTGTTCATCCCGTCATTTCAGGGTTAAACCAATGACATTTGAATATCACTAGAGTAACAGGTTTGGAACCATAAAAATTAAGTTCATATATTTCTTCGATTCGTCCAAAATACTCGACCTCGTCAAGCTCGGGCGTAAAGACTCCAGAACACGTAGTTTTTCGATTGGACCGACTTTGGTCGTAGCTTGTTGGGCGAAAACGATATCCATTGACATCATACCCAGAAAATTTCCTGACCCTATAAGCAAAGCCATTGGCCCTGCAAGTTCAAAGACACAAGATTGTTATAGTATTCGCACGTAAGAGCAACTTCAAATGACAAACTAAGCACATACCTTATGTTTGAACCAGGAAATGAAATCGGGCACTCCATTTCCCGCACCCTGTCTAAGAAGGGTATCATATTCCTGTAGAGTTGGGTCCCTTGATCGACGCCAGAATTCATGAAGCAATTGTTCCATGTATGGCGTCACCTCTTCAAGGTTGGTCAATACATATAACATGATATGGCACCACTCTTCATGTCTCAGGGTCTTGGTGGTCGAACCACTTGCGCTTCCGAGTTGGCCTCAAAACATGCTGAGGTTCGATTCATTGCCGCCATCATTGTAATGAGGGGGTGGATTATGCACGCTCGGCAGTTTGTCACCATAGCAAGTTGTTGTGAAGTTTGACACCTCCTCTAGAATGTATTCCTCTGCAATGGAAGCCTTGATTTTGCATTTATTTCTACATTTCTTTCGAATAGTCTTTAGACATCTCTCGATTGGATAACGCCAACGTCCCTGCACGGGCCTCGTGCCTCATACGGGAGATGAAGAATCAAATGCTGCATCGGATTGAAGAAGCTGGGTGGAAATATCATCTCAAGCTTACACAATAACATAAGTGTAAATCTTTCCAAGTCTGCAATCACGGTCCAAGATAACTCTTTTGCATAAAGCTGGTGGAAGAAATAGCTCAACTCTACAAGCGCTAGCCAGACATGCTTAGGGACATAACCTCAAACCATCGCCGGAAGAATCCATTCAATCCATATGTGGAAGTCATGACTCTTCATCCCTAAGACTCGTAGAGTAGATAAGTTCACCCCCCTACTCAGGTTAGCTGCATACCCGTCAGGGAACATCAACATCCTTCCTCTGTGCCCTGCTAAGGACGAAATTGGCCTTAGGCCTTCTCCATATCTTTCCACCACTAGGCGGCTTCATCTCTTGGTTTGGTCTATCACATGACGCTGCTAGATCCACTCTTGCCTTTACTTTGTCCTTTGACTTATCAGGAATGTCCATAATTGTTGCCCAAAGTTCCTCGACAACATTCTTTTTAGTGTGCATCATGTCAATGTTGTGTGGAAGGAGCAGGTCATCATAATAGGGGAGCTGAGTTAAGCCCGACTTATGTGTCCACATATGCTGCTCACCATATCCCACAAAACGACCTTCTAGATTGGCCACAAGCTCATCTATCTGTTGACGAATTTTGGCACCAGTCATCATTGCAGGTGGGCGATCTGTCACTACGACACCTTTCATAAAGTTCTTGATGTCTAGGCGGAATAGATGGTCAAGAGGGAGAAATTGTCGATGTTTATCGAAAGACAAATATTTGCCACCATTCTTCAACCAAATGATCCTAAGAGCTTCCTTGCAAACTGGGCATGGGAGCTTACCGTGAACACACCAGGTATAGAATAGCCCATACGCCGGTAAGTCATGCATGGTGTACTGGTACCAAACATGCATTTTGAAGTTTGTCTTCGTAGCTCGGTCATATGTCCATATCCCTTCCTCCCAAGCATGGACCAATTCATCAATCAAAGGCTCCATGTACACACCCATTTTATTCCCCGTGTGTCCGGGAATTATCAACGACACGAATATGTTCTGTCTTTGAAAGCATACACATGGGAAGATTGATGGGGATACAAACATAGGCCAACATGTGTATGGGGGCAACGCTCATTCCATAGGAATTGAACCCATCTGTGGCTAGTGCAACATGTACATTACGAGCATCTTCGGCTTTCTCACGGTGAATGCCATCAAAGTTTCCATGCTTCACCATCGTATGCATGAACCATCTTGTCAGGATTGTATCATTTACCATTTTTATGCCATGTCATCTTTTCGCATATTCCTCGGTCATGTATAGACGCTGGATCCTCGATATGAACGGAAGGTGGCGTAGGATTGTCACGGTGATGTCGAGTTGCCTCTTCTGTCCATCACCAGAGTCTATCTCCATGGACCTAGATGATTTACACATCGGATAGTACTTGGCCTCTGTGTATTCTTTCCTAAATAGCACGCAGCCCTTTGGACAAGCATGTATCTGCTCATACGTCATCTTGAGTGCATGAAGGAGTTTCTGTGCCTCGTACAAGCTCTTTGGCAGAACGTGATCCTCTAAAAGCAGGCTGCCAATAACTGTCAACAAACCATCGAATTCATCTCGACTCATGCTGTACTACGACTTGAACGCCATTACATGCCCAATGGCATCCAGTTGAGAAACCTTTGTCCGGCCATGAAGGGGTTTCTGTGTCATGTCAAATATGTCATAGAATGCCTTTGCGGTCGGCTCTAGCTCGTCCTCCGTACGTCCTTCGGTGAACTGTGCCTCGTGATAGTCGTTCAACATATCTGCTACCCCAGCATCAATATCATAATCCTCGACACGTTGTCTCACCACCTCCTCTCTCGTACGGCGCGCTTCACCATGGAAGATCCACCGAGTATAGTCTGGTGTAAATCCATTCTTCCAAATATGTTCTATCATGGCTTTCTTTGATTTTCTTTTCCTATTGGCACACTTGCTGAACGGGCATGGGACTGGACTCTCTCCTTTAGCAGCTTCGCCAAATGCCTATTCCACGAAAGAATTGGTCTTTCTAATCTATTCAGGGGTGACATCATTCCTTCCTACACGGCCCGTGTACATACACTCATGGTCCTCCATCCTCTAACATATATAACCGAGTATAGTTTAATATAAACATGTAATGCATGTACACTACATTCCTACCTTCTAATAGGTTAGGATAGGTCCTAATCCCACCCGCAGTTGCATAGACGGAGTTAGTTTCTATGCTCTACTCTGGTCCGAGATAGAGTTTCGACGCACCTCCCTGTTCTTTGGATATACGTCCTAGCAGGGAGAGTGTACTGTCCGGAGAACAACAGGGAGGTGACATTCCAAGACAAAGAACCTAGAAATATGTGCCTAGAAATTAAACTTGAGGCCTAGGCATTGCATGAAACATTCTTACCACTACATTTTACTACTGTAGATTCTAGCCAGCAAAAAACGAAGTCAACCAATCTCAAGAGATACTCAATACAAATCCAATGGTGAAACCACCTGCACTCCTATCACATTTTGGGGCTTACTTTCTAACTGAATTTTGGGGAAACAAATGAACCAAACCTAAACAATTATTTAATACCCTAAACAATTACAAATACAAACATAAACAATCTATGCCACTACATTTTACAATTAAAAATATCATTCACATCACATTATATATTTAGCAAAGTTTGTATTTGTATTTGTAACTCTCGAACATTGAATACGGCGACCGGGGACAGTGGCTGAGGAAGGCGCTGTTGGGCAGCGTGCGGCCGGGTCGGCGGCGAGCGTGGACGCGTGGAGGCGGCAGCGAGCACGGGGATGGCAGCGGCGGCGGGCAACGACAACA
Organism: Zea luxurians; assembly: GCA_029449295.1. Taxonomy (NCBI): domain Eukaryota; kingdom Viridiplantae; phylum Streptophyta; class Magnoliopsida; order Poales; family Poaceae; genus Zea; species Zea luxurians. The sequence continues at coordinate 48,088,794 of JAOPSE010000011.1, forward strand.
ACTGGATGGTGCGGCGGCGGGCTGGGGTGGCGGCGTGCAGACGACCGGCGGTGGGCTGGGCGGCGGCGGGAAGAGAGGAGGTGGGTGGCGGTGGTTAAGAGTGAAGACAGAATGGCGACACGGAAAGGATAAGTAAATGATCTGGGACTCGACAAAGGTTTTTTTTTAAAAAAATATAAAAATATACTTTGCCAAGTGTCACGGATATGACACTCGGCAAAGTATTCTTGTCGAGTGCTCATTGATAGGCACTCGACAAAGATTGTTTTAATTTTTTAAAATATAGTTTGCCGAGTGTCCTCTGGCAGACACTCAGCAAAGTAAGGCTTCGCCGAGTGTCTTCTTTTGACACTCGACAAAGTATATTTCTTTTTTTCTTCTTTTTTCTACCAAACTTTTTGTGATTTGTTCCTACAATATATAGACCAAGTATATAGACCATAATGTTCTTTTTTTTTCCAAATTATCAAAGTGTTTGATATACCTTTTAGATTTAGTTCGCTTAACTGAATCTCTCTGGATAATTCAGATTTGAACTGCAAGTCACTCAAAGAATGGAAAACAGTGAATGCAAAAATGATATTCATGTTATTTAGCACAAGTTACGACCTATTTCAGGAGCAGACCGAAATTTTCGAGCACCATGCTCACAAAACATGACTGTGAACTTACCATCTAGTTGTTTGAAAATTGTATAAAACACAAACAAAGTCAGAAAATCATGAAACTTGTACACATGTCATGATATCATATGTAGAGATTGTGATAAAAATTTGAAAATTTTTCGAAAAAGTTATCACGCACTATGTGTAGAAAACTAGTCGGTCTACAATGAAGTTCTATGATTTCATGTGAAGGACACTTAAGTTTCTACGCACAGTGCTTGAAAACTTTCACGAAACATTTTCAATTTATTATCACAGTCTCTACATATGATATCATGACATGTGGATAAGTTTCATGATTTTCTGACTTTGTTTGTGTTATATACAATTTCTAAACAACTAGATGACAAGTTCACTGTCATGTTTCATGAGTATGGTGCTCGAAAATTTCGGTCTGCTCCTGAAATAGGCCGTAACTTGTGCTAAATAACATGAATATCATTTTTGCATTCACTGTTTTCCATTCTTCGAGTGACTTGCAGTTCAAATCTGAATTATCCAGAGAAATTCAATTAAGCGAACTAAATCTAAAAGGTATATGAAACACTTTGATAATTTGGAAAAAATGGAACATGTAAGTCTACATAGTGTAGGAACAAACCACAAAAAGTTTAGTTGGGAAAAGAAAAAATAAAAATATACTTTGCTGAGTGTCCATGGTATGCACTTGGCAAAGCATAGTTTGCCGAGTGTCGAGTGGGCGGCACTCATCAAAGATAACGGGCGTCAGCTATAGACGGTTGCTGACGGCCATTTGCCGAGCGTCACCGTTCGCTGAGCGTTTGACACTCGACAAAAAGGTATTTGCCGAGTGTCTGTCTATACCGAGTGTCCTACTCTCGATAAACGTAGTCATTACCGAGAGTAGGACTTTGCCGAGTGCGGCGCTCGGCAAAGATTTCTTTGCCAAGTGCGCGACAAAAAGCACTCGACAATGCCTCGAGCACTCGGTAAAGGGCTAGATTCTGGTAGTGTCTCTTCCCCAAGCCCCAGCCACCGGCCACCCAAAGTCGTCGCCTCCTCCCTCTTGCAGCACCGACCCACCACATCTAGCCGCCGCGGTCGGCCCCAGTCCTCCTTGGCGCTAGCGCGCTTCCCCGGCCACGACGCGACAGCCCCTCCCCGCTGTCTCTCCTCCCCTCCCCGCCGGCCACTCCACCCCCTCTCCTTCCTCGTGGCTTAGATCCGCCCCAAACCAACCCTACTAGGGCAAGTCCCTGCACCATCGCGTGACCTTGCCCGCCGCCCACTCTGCTGTGCCGCTGCCCGCTTGATCCGCCGCCGTGTCTCCACACATCGTTAGTTGCCTGATCTGCCACAGCCGCCGCGCCTCCACGCGCCACCGACCGCCCAGCATGCCACTCCCTTCCTCTTCCCCTGCCCTATGCGCCGTGCAACCCCCATCGTCACGTTGTCCACCCCATCCCTAACTGCACCGACGCCCAACAGCGCCTCCTATTTTCAAGCTTCTCCCGTTGCCGGCGTCAAACTCTACCGTTAGGTATGGCACAGGCCCCTGCCTGGCTGGACCCGCGCTGCCGCCTTCCTTCTCCATCGCCTTCATTGGATCCGTCGCTGCCGCAGCTTTCCCAGTCGTATTCTCCACTCCACGACCTTTCGGCTAGATCCGCCATCTCTTTGGCAGAATCACCGTCTTCATGGTTGGATCTGTCACTGCCATGGCCTTCCCGGCGGATCCGCCGATACCGCCAATACCCCTTCTTTTCTGCTTCGAGCGCGGTGACCCTGACCGACGCAGACGTGTGCGCTGCCGCTTGCCTCCCTAGCGGGGCTTCTCAACGACCGGACGCAAAAAGAAGCAAGAAGGCATTGAGGCTGCTGCTGTCCTTTTGTGTCGCCATGTCGACCGTTGACGCTCGAACGTCGACCCCCTCGAAGACCTAGGCTGCTGCTGTGTGCCACCTCGACTTCGGCTACCTCGGCATCCAGGGGCTATCACCTACCTAGAGTGCACAGCGGTATCTACTCTAGCCACAACATTCGCACACTCACGACTCTGCGACTACGAAGGGATTTCAACCCGTCGGCTCCTACCTTCGGCTTCTGCTCCAGTCTCATCATTTGCGGTGCTCCCGTTGTGATTGCGGGGGATATTAGTGTGTGTTTTCCTATATGTATCCATAGACGGGCTAGCACCACAGTTGGGTTGCCGGCCCATTAGGGTTAGGGTTGCTAGGTCTCTCTTTATATATCTACCCCTTCTCTATGCAACACAACAAGCCTCACATTCTCTTACATTTATCATGGCCATCTTGAGTGGCAAGATCAACAATTTCAGGACTTGAATTTTTGGTGGTCTTATGTTTTTTGTTACTTGTTTTTATCTCCGCCAATTGACGCAGTTTGTCAAGCTATTTGGGTTGGTTTCTCAACACAAGCCAGCAATGTCTGAATGTAAAAGACCTATGCTTGGGGTGGTCTTGTTCCTTAAATAAAATCTTAGCCTGCTCCACCTGAAAGGAAATAAAAATTTGTTAGAGCCTTGGTCATTAAACAAAATAGAATAACACAAATTTTGGATTAGTTACCCTGTCATGTATAGTCATCCCACTTTGGTTTCTATTATTAATACTAGTTATACAACCACAAAACTTGCTCACAACTTCTTGGATAGTTCCCCAACGATGCAACAATGAAGTCTGCATACATTCAAAAATATTTCTTCCCAAATCACCTTTGTTGGCCTCATAGTACAAGTAGATTCTTTTCCAAAATGTGTCTCTTGTTTGATTTGTCCCTTGCGTAGAATCCATATTGACATTCAACCAAGCAGAAATAAGAAGTTTATCTTCATCCTCGATGAAAATTTTTACTTTGTGCTTCTGATTAGCCTTTGATGATGGATTGCTATCATTTATGGGTGGTGTCTGCTAGATTTCAGTGTCTGTCAAAGTTTCATTATGTAATCCATCCTGCAACATATTAGTGAAATAACCCTCTCCTTCCATATCTTGATATCCTAGAAAATAATTTCATGACCTCAGTATTCTTGTCAAAGTGTCACTGGTACCATGGCCTTATAAATGCCTGAGCATCCGCAAAAATTCAGATGTTCATGAACATGGCACCTACGCTGTCTTTTGTTTGGAAAAAAAATCAAATAACTATCATATACTTGTAGAAAGATCAGACTTTGAAAGTTTCTAGTTGTTCCTTTCTATGACATTTATGAGCAGCAGTTCGCTCTAAGATCTGAACTGAGTGACCTATGTGTAGTTTTTTAATGTACAAAAAATAAATAACAACTATTGAAGAACACAAAAGGGACAGGTTGCTGCTCTGAATTTAGTTTGGTGCTCTGAATTTTCTGAACTTAGTTTGATGCTCTGAATTTAGGTTGGTGCTCTGAATTTAGTTTGGTACAGATAATGGACGGCATCTATTGCAAAACAAGAAAACGACAACTATAGAAGTTTCTAGTGCTCACGCTGCTCAGATTAATCTAACCTATGTGTAGTTGTTTAATGTACAAAAAATGAACAGCAACTATCGAAGAACACGAAAAGGACAGGTTGGTGCTCTGAATTTAGGTTGGTACAGAAAATGGACGACATCTTTTGAAGAACAAGAAAAGGACAACTATAGAAGTTTCTAGTTTGGTTTGGTGCACTGAATTTAGTCCGTCAGCTCAATGATTATATTAATCTAACCTATATGCTTATTATTTAGTTTGGTGCACTGAATTTTCTGTTAGCAGTATCAATTTGTATTTTGATTCTCGTAAATCTGAATGCATCAAGAGCCCTTCAACTTCCAGATTTTGTGATAAAAAACGACACCCAAATTGATACAAAGGATACATCATTGAATGTATTTGGTTGTCTGCATCTACGTGTGCTTGCATCGCGGAATGCAGGTACCTGTTGTTTGGTTGCTGTGAGCCAGGCTATACGCGTACGAGCTCTGTGTTTGGTTGCCTACATGCAGATTTAGATGATCCTCAAAGCACCCTAGTCCAGGCTCACCAGATATGAACAGATTGGTCGCATCTCTAGAGCCAGCCTTCAGTGATCCTGGCTCACACAGCCAGGTTGGCGAGAGAAACCAACCAAACAGGCCCATTGTGTATCCCTCGGAGATGACCTCCCTCCCCACCCGCTCTCTCCCCCACGGCGACCGAGCTCCCCCCGCCACTGCATCCGCCCAATCTGCCGCTGTCCCGTCGTCCTCGACAGATCCCACCCCCAGGAAGCCAGATCCGACCCAACGTATTCCCCTAGCACCGCTAGCTTGGCCTCCCATGCCCCTGCCCCCGCTGCCGCCGCCTCCACCACGCTCTCTCGTGTGTGCCAGCCTGCCCCAAGTCCTTCCCTCCTCCAAGCGCGTTCGCTTTGCATTGACTGCGAGCGGCGCACCAGACGTCACTTACCTCCCCTCCCCCAAATCCACCAGCAAATCCAGTCGCCTTGGTGTCTCCCCTAATCTAACAACCCATGGCTGCGGCCGCATTGAAGACGAAGCTCCTGGCAGGTGGACGACGATTCGGCGCAGGCGCTGATGCGCTGCTTGTGCGGAACTAGACCGCGCGACAAGGGTGCCTCGCTCGACCCCGACACCTAGCCGTCTGCTGGTAAGTCTGCAAGGTAAATGCGCCCGCTACCTGGGCAGAGGCCACTTCGCCATTGATTACAGAGACCTGGTGAGGTGCATAAATTGCCTGCGCAACGGACACCGTTCCTGGCAGTGCTCCGGAAGGGGTAGTAAGACACCTCCAACCCCCAAGTGCCAAGCTCCCCGCCTCGACAACGTCAACTTTCCACCGCTCGTGCTCGCTGCCCCGCCCATGGCTCAACCTGGTGACCCTGCTGACCGCCCACAGCATTCCTGCGCCGTTGCATCCTCCACCAGCAACATGGAGAGGGAGCTTGAGCGACTGAGTTCCCATGCTGTGGAAGTGTGGCTCAGGCGTGACCGCCCCGACATCAGCCCGGAGCGAGTGATGTGGGCCTTCTGCTCCTGCTTCGGGGTGAGGACAGAGGACATCAAGGTGGCTCGAAGCCCTCCAGGCGACTTCCTTGTCACCTTCACACACCGCCACCACCAAGAGGCGGCCGTCGCTGCAAGAGACTTCCTACACAGCAACCTTGACTTCCGCATCAGGCCATGGCAGCTGGTCACCCTCGGGGAGCGCCATGACCTCTGCTTCCATGTCAGACTGTCTTTGGAGGGCATCCCTCCCCATGCCTGGAACGAAAGCATTGCCAAGCGCTCGGTGGCTCGAGCCTGCGTCCATGGCTACGTCGAAGAAGACTGTTTCTCCTCCAACAAGGTGGACGCGCGCTGCCTCAACCTGTGGGCGTGGACGGGAAATCCGTCTGACATCCCCAGGATCGTCTGGCCCACCATCACTGGCCGTACAATGGTGATCCATGACAACGCCCCCCCTCCGCCGGGGCAGTGTGGCCTCACCTTCCGGGTGCTGGTGCACATCAATCTGGTGGAGAGCCCTCCGGGGCAGGGTGAACGGCTGGCCACTCGCTCACTTCCATGGCACCATGGTGTGGTCGACAGCGAGCGGGGTCCCCGCGGCCGCCATGACCCGCCCCCGACAGCTCACTGTAATGGGAGTCAACGTTGGGACAGAGAAGACAAAGATGATGAGGATGGTAGGCGTGGGCGTCGACAACACAAGGCGGGAAGCTGGTGTCCCCGCCTCTTCCGCAGCGTCTCCCGCGCGCCACGTGACCATGATTGCTCTGAGCCTAGATGTGACGCCCGCGACCGGGGATCCAACACTGGTGGTCGACGCCACCACCATGACAGGGGCTCTTGCACCGACGACCTGTCCCATCCCCTCGGGCCCGTGTCTGCCCCCACTACGGGCCTGCGTGGCAGGACCGTGGACTAGTTGGGAGAGGCATTCACCCCGTCGCCATGGGCACCGCAACCGGTCCTCCCCCCATGGGCTCCACCAGCGCCACGAGCCCTCTCCGGTCGTGCTGTTGGGCTGCAACCCCGGATCCCCGTCGAGCGCTGGGGAAGACCGCTGACCCTCCCCACGGCTGCCGCTACATCGCGTCAGAGGCGACCGATGTGGAGAGAGTGCACCACAGGAAGATCAGAACCACTCAACACCGCTGCCACAGACAGTGACGTCGAGCCTAGGTTTCATGTCTGTGCATGCAGAGCGACGCTTTCTGCCTGGCTGGGTCTACTGCAGGCGCGCCCGTTCTGCCCCACCAGAACCGAGGCAACATTCTCTTGCCACCATCACAATGGATGCAGTGCTGGAGGTAGCTATGGGTTCGGAGACAACACTTGTCACCGGCATGGAGAACACTCAGCAGGCTAAAGCTGCTTTCCCAGAGCTAGGGGAGCCAGCCCCTATCACTGTGGCGTCCTTCATCAGCAACCACACCTGCCTTGTTGCACCACCGCTGCACCAGGAGCCCCATCAAGCGCCACCAAACCTGAAGACAAAGAAGAAGCAAGAAGCCAGGCCGACCTGCAAGAGCATGAGGCTGGCGGCGATCACATGGCCGCGTGGGAGCATCCAGGAACACGCACGCCAGGTCCTGCTAAAGCGCCTGGGCTTGCTGCCTAAGGAAGGCCAGTCGTCTGATCAGGCTACTGCAAGTGGCGCGCTGGAGACCTTCATCAACCTCTTCAAGGGTCCACTGTCGTCCTTGGTGCTGCAAGCGCTGATGGACCCCTGCGGAATCCTTCCACCACAAGGACCTGCGGCGCAGGTTTAAGACATGCGGTCTAGCACGCTCTACGGGGGCCTTAGTCTTTTGCAATGTCTAACACTTCTTCGTTCTTTTGTCCTGAATGTGTCATGGTGTATCTGCACAACTAATTTGTTTGGTGGCCCAGAATCACGATAGCAGCCAGAGGCCTTCAATTGCTATGATTCTGCTGGACCACTCAGCTTAGCCGTCGTCGTTCGTCGTCACAAGTGCTTGTCTGTCTACTATCTGCAGTGTTCTGGGAACTTCAAGGTTCATCCTAGTACCCCCTGTTTCTGGATCTGGTTTGAGTGTAATGGAATTAAATTGCCACTTCCTTGGCTTGGTCTATTTTATCTTGGGTCTCAGTTGTCTACCAATGTCTCAACATAACTGCAAAATTTTGAGCTGCAATGTGCGGGGGCTCAATGAAGTGGCTATGCGTGATTCTGTGCAAGAACTAGTTTGGGATACTGGTAGTACCATTGTTTGCTTGCAGGAGACTAAACTCACTACAATCGATGATGCAACCATCCTTCATACCTTGGGTCAGAATTTTCTAAAGAACACTGTTGGGCTGCCTGCAAATAGATCTAGGGGTGGAATTCTGCTTGCAGCCTCGAATGACTTTTTCTCACTTTCGCAAGTGTACACCACCTCACACACTGTCTTGGCCATGATCACTATTAAGGCAGACAATTCAGTTTGGTGGATCACAGGGGTTTATGGGCCACAGTCGAGCGCTGAGAAACTTGTTTTTCTTCAAGAACTAAGTGGCCTCGCAGCACAACGTTGGACAAAGTGGTTGGCGTTAGGAGATTTCAGTGTCATATATCAAGCCTCAGATAAAAATAATTATAACTTGAATCGGCGCCTCATGGGCACGTTCAAATCAGCACTGGACAGCCTACAGATGAAGGAAATCCACCTTAATGGTCGCCGCTACACTTGGAGCAATGAGCAAGTGAATTCAACGCTAACAAGAATTGACAGATTTTTCTATACAACGGAATGGGAGCTACTTTTTCCTAGCTGCTATCTGCACTCCCTTCCCTCCCTCATGTCTGACCACACTTCGCTTCTCCTCCAGGGAGAATTGACGATGACACATAGCCCCTCTTTCCGTTTCAAATTTTTTTGGTAAAGATGGAGGGATTCAAGGAGGCTGTTCAGGCTGCCTGGCTGAAACCACTTCGTTCCTCCTTTACACCCATGAAGCGCCCTCATATCAAATTAGCACGTGCAGCAAAGGCCATCAAACTATGGCGTAAGACCAAAGTGGGAGACACGAGATTACAGGTTGCAATTTCCAAAGAATTAATCCTCCGATTCGAAACTGCTCAAGAGGAGCGTGTGCTCACCCAAGAGGAACTAGATCTCCTGAAGGCACTCAAAGCCAAAGCACTGGGACTTGCTGTAATTGAAAAATCGAGGATCCGTTAACGGGCTCGACTCACTCGCATTAGGTTGGGCGACACGAACACTAAGTTCTTCCACCTATCTGCTAGCTCCAGAGCACGTAAGAACTTCATCCATTGCCTGCAGCCCCCAATTGGAAACTTAGCGGTAGCCCATGAGGATAAAGAAAAGATCATTCAGGAACACTTCAAATCTCACCTAGGGACAACCCCGGAGAGAGGGATCACCCTCAACTGGCCGACTCTAGCTTTAGCGCAGCATGACCTCTCATCGCTAGAAGCGTCGTTCTCCCTCGAAGAAATAAAGGAAACAATCTTTTCAATGCCGAGCGACAAAGCACCAGGCCCGGATGGCTTTACAGGTTTATTCTTCAAAGTATGTTGGGATATCATCAAGGAGGACGTTCTTGAGGCTTTTCACCAACTTCATTGCATGAATGGGGAGGATTTTCGTTTACTCAACTCCGCTAACATCGTGCTTATCCCCAAGAAGCCAGATGCTTTGGCAGTGGGTGACTACCGCCCCATCAGTTTGATACACAACATCACAAAAATCTTCTCCAAACTGCTTGCTAACCGGCTGGCCTCCCTCCTCAACACTCTAATCTCCAAGTCCTAAAGTGCCTTCATCCAGAAAAGATGTATACAAGACAACTTCCTTTATGTGCATAACGTAGTTAGAAGACTACACACGCAAAAAAACCGGTGCTCTTCCTGAAGCTTGACATCCAGAAGGCTTTCGACACAGTTAATTGGGGTTATCTCCTGGAAGTCCTCCAGACCATGGGTTTTGGCCCTCGTTGGCATGAGTGGATTTCCATCCTTTTTGGGTCTGCCTCATCTCGAGCCCTCCTCAATGGCCGATAAGGAGCAAACATCCAGCACAAGAGAGGGGTTAGACAGGGAGACCCCCTTTCCCCTATGTTGTTCATCCTTGCCATTGATCCGTTGCAGCGTATCCTAGACCTTGCAGCCAGAAATGGGATCCTTTCCCCCATTCCGCTAACTACAACAAAATTGAGGACTTCTCTCTATGCCGATGCTGCTGCTATCTTTATCAACCCCTCTAGAGAAGACCTCCTAGCGGTCAAAGACATCCTGCACGCTTTTGGCTGCGCCTTGGGCTTGGTCACCAACCTTGAGAAGAGCTCTATCCACTCGATAAGATGTGATAACATTGACCTAGACCACGTGCTCCAACCATTCCAAGGGACCCGAGGGACCTTCTCGTGTCATTACCTGGGCCTCCAACTTCACACTCGGGCGCTCCAGAGAATTCATGTCCAACCTCTAATTGAGAAAATCCGGAACCGTCTGGCCGGATGGAAAGGAAGCATGCTCAATCGGGCTGGTCGTCTCACGCTTATGTCTTCCGTCCTTTCCGCTATGCCCACATACCACATGGGACCGTAAACGCATCGATAGGATCTGGCGTTCCTTCCTCTAGAGAGGAAAGGCTGAATCAAATGGAGGCCATTGTCTCATGGCTTGGCCACTAGTCAGCAAGACTAAAGCCCTAGGCGGGCTAGGCATCCTCAACCTCGACAAATTCAGTTGCGCCCTCCGTCTAAGATGGCTTTGGAAGAGCTGGACGGCAGAGGATCACCCTTGGAAAGGGTTTGATGTGCCTTGTAACCTTGTGGACAAGCTCCTCTTTAGCGCCTCCACCATCGTCACCATTGGAGATGGCAAGATAGCCAAATTCTGACACAGCAGTTGGCTTCATGGCATGGCGCCAAGAAACCTAGCACCACACCTCTTCGAGCTAGTCTCAAGAAAGAACAAGTCAGTTGCCATTGAGATCAATGATGGGAATTGGATTAGGTCATTGAGAGGAAAGATTACCTCCACGGTGCAGATCAAGGAATTCGTCTCCCTCTGGTTTAGACTCCACGATTTCCACCTCCAACCACAGGTGACGAACTCCATTACCTGGAAATGGAACCTCGACGGTGTCTTCACGGTAAAATCAGCCTATAATGCACAATTCATCGGATCGTACAACCACATTAATTCTGATTTTGTTTGGCGGGCACGGGCAGAGCAAAAGTGCAAGATTTTTGCTTGGATTCTTCTTTAGGACAAGATCCTTACTGCTAACAATCTTGCCACTCGAGGTTGGCCGCACCAACCAAACTGCTCCTTCTGCAATGGTTCCTTGGAGACCGGCCCCCACCTCTGTTTGCATTGCCCTTTTGCCCGTGCGGTGTGGCATCAGATTCTAGTTTGGGAGGGCTTGAGCCTCCCGGCCCAGGCTGACCCTACTCACTTCTCCAGCATAAAAGACTGGTGGGAAGCTACATCTTCCCCGCTCCCAAAGAACTAAAAGCATGACTTCAATGGCCTCATGATATACACCCTGTGGAACATCTGGAAGGAGAGAAACCATAGGATATTCAAAAACAGCGCCCTAACCCCTATCCAATTAGCCTTGAAGATTAAAGAGGACGTGTTCACTTTCAAGAGAGCCATGTTCCTCCAGTATTAGGGTTGCTACAGTGGTTTAGCTGATTTGTGCGGGTCTGCTGGGAGCGTTCCTCACGTTGTGTTTGCTAGTCTATCTTATCTCGGTCCTCGGACCTGTACAGTGTATTTTCTGAACTCTCTCCTTTTATTGATTAGGCAGAGCTCCTGCCATTTCCTTCATAACAAATTGATACAAATCGATACAATAAAGAAGTGTGAAGCACAAAGGCTTGACCACGAGAGACGCGTGAAGCGCCATGGGAGCCGGTCCCTTGCAGCCACAGATGGCTCCTCCATCTGATGCCATGGGAGCGGTCGTGGTGTAGGCCCTAGGACCGAGAGGACGCATCTGCCGCAGCCGGTGGCGAGGCGTATGACAGGGAAGGGGTCGGATTCCAGCAAAAGAGGAGCAAGTACTGAAAGTTGCCTAGATGGGGGTGAATAGGCGAAACCTAAAATTTATTAAATTAAGCGCACACTACAAGCCGGGGTTAGCGTTAGAATTAAATTCAAGTCTGAAGAGAGAGAAAAACAAATCAACCAAGAAATAAGACGAGTGAACATGATGATCTGTTTTACCGAGGTTCGGTTCCAAAGAACCTAGTCCCCGTTGAGGAGGTCACAAAGACCGGGTCTATTTCAACCCTTTCCCTCTCTCAAACGGTCACTTAGACCGAGTGAGCCTTCTTCCTTAATCTCACGGGCCACTTAGACCCCGCAAGGACCACCACACACTTGGTGTCTCTTGCTTCGCTTACAAAGCACTTGAGAATAAGAATGGAAAAGAAAAAAGGCCAAGCCAAGCAACAAGAGCAACAAAAGAACACAAAATACCCTCTCTCAAGTCCCTAATGGAATTGAGTTGATTTGGAGGCCTAGAGAGGATTCAATCTATTTGATGTGTCTTGGAGTGGAGTCTTTTGCTCTTGTATTGAATGAGATGTTTGGAATGCTTGGATGGATATGAATGAGGTGGTTGGGGGTATTTATAGCCCCCAACCACTTCCATAGCCATTGGTGAAGGCTGCTGGCGATGGGCGCACCGGACAGTCCGGTGCGCCACCGGATAGGCACTGTTCCTTGTCCGGTGCGCCGCCACGTCACCCAACCGTTAGGGTCTGGAGCTGGTCGACCATTGGAGGTTTTGTCCTCTTGCGGCATCGGACAGTCTGGTGCCACACCGGACAGTCCGGTGCCACTCTAACTTTGCGCTTCTGACCCTGTCGCGACACTGTTCATCGCAGAGTGCCTTTTGCAGTCGACCGTTGGAGCTGGTTAGCCATTGCTCCGCTGGCTCACCGGACAGTCTGGTGGCACAACGGATAGTTTGGTGAATTATAGCGGAGCGCACCCTGGAATTCAAGAGAGTGGCTAGTTGAAATCAGTATGGTCCTGGTGCACCGGACACTATCCGGTGGCACACCGGACAGTCCGGTGCGCCATTCTTCAGCACACTCAAGTTCTTTTGCTCCTTTAAAATTGTGTCCCTAACTTGATACTTTTCTTGGTTTGTGTTGAATCTTATGCACCTGTAATACATGAATTCTAAACAAACTAGTTAGTACATAGGTTTGCATTGGTCGTCAACTACCAAAATTAATTATAGGAAATGGTTAGCCCAATTTCCCTTTCAAGTACGACGAGTTCGAGCATTTACCCGTAGAGCGTGCGAAGCGCGTAAACTCCTAGAGGCGCCGAGCTCCTGGAGGGTGATGGAGGGCGACAACGACCTCGACCTCGACCTAGAGCGATGGCGTGGAAGCCTGGAAGGGAGGTGGTGTTGAGGTGCTGGCTGAGCCTGCGAAGGAGCCATGACACTGTCGTTTTTGTGATTATTTGGCATGTGATTGCCTTTCACAAGCAGATGCTACATTTAGCAACAAAATAGAGTTGTATAGGGATTTTGTAAGTGTAACACCTCTGGTGTTACTGTCACTAAAACTTGAGCATAACATCATGAGCATCAGCATATCAGGTGATTGTTACACTTAGAATGCATTCACTGGCAAAAAATTTAAACAAGTTGTATTGATGAGACTGGTGATGGGTAAAACCCTAGAGTAGAGTACTTAACCCTAAACTAGGCTTAGGAGTGTCAATAAAGCCTAAATGAGAGAAAACTTCAAAACTCATTAGCAATGTTCATAAGATATCACCATTAATGGACTTGAGTGGCATTCAAACCCTAGAAGTGCCAGAAACCCTAAAAAGGACCACTAAAAACCCCAAATAGAAACCTTGGGGGTATATGTAAATTTTGACCACTTTTGGATCCAAGTGCAAAAACCATGGAATTAGGGTATCCTAAAGCATAAGGTTCACACATTTGAGGATTTCCAAGTCAAAAGATGTGAATTGGGCTTATTTGCAAAAAGCCACTCAATTCCTCTCATGTGGCTAAGTCTGAAAATCAGTGAACATGGCTGACTTTGGAGCTCTGTAGTTCTAAAAATACAAAGAATTTGCCTAGGGTCAACACATCAAAAGTCTAGAGCTATCATAGGAGAACAACTTTTCTTAAGTAACTAAGCTTTGATCAAATACAAAGTTTGGAGAAAAATAAGCTTAAAGTTGTGCTGTCAGTCAGCCCTAAGCCTGAATTTTCAGTAATAGTGAAGTTGGATGAACTTAGAGCTCGATTTTGAGTAAAGTCCTGTGACTATTTGATGGTGGACAATATAACTAAGTTATAGCTGGTTTGTTAGGCTACAACTTTGCTATAGTGAGATGATCGAGTCACTGCATAAATTTTGGAACAAATCTCCCTGCTATTCGCTCTGTCAGGCTGACTGAAGAAGTTCTTGATGGTACAGTAACCAGATCAGATCGCCAGCTTAGTGAACTCACCGCCAGCGATCGTGCGCCCGGATTTGCGCCCGCCGCGATGATTCGTGCTCGGCACGGTTAGATAACGTAGAGGGAGTAAGAAATATCACCTAGTGGATGAACTCCGGCCACTGTTCACTCCGGCCGCCGTGTCCGCTTAGCTCACGACCGCTTCGGATCTACCCTCACCGGAGTTAGACACCTCACAGCCTTGTGCCACGTGCCTCGACACTTTAACCACACCACCGTGACTCATGTTTGCCCATCCAGTGATCGCCGGTGAGCTTGCCACGGTAAATGCCACCAATCGCATGCGCCAGTGCCCCTCCTTCTCTCCGGCCGTCGCGCGTCTCCTTCAAATTAGCCGCCACCGCTCAAGGGCCTTATAAATTGAGCACACCCTCAGTTTCGTTAGGTATTCCAGCATCCAATCCACCCGCTCGTGCCTCCAATTACTCACCAGAGAGCCTTAATTTGGGATTTCCCCCAAATCGGTCCGGAATACCGTGCATAGTGACCTCGCCGTGGCTAGCTCGTTCCAGGTTTGTTCGTGCCCTCTGCTCCCCCGTTTTAGTGTCCTTAGATTCTTTTGATGCTCCTCGACCCATTCAATTGAGCTAAACCGCGCCAGATCGTCAGGAACACCCGTGTTCATCCGTTGTTCGCGCTGTCTCCGTGGACAGGGCGATTTAGAGCTCCGATAGTGCAATTGATCAAGGGGAAACGCTTCTTCGGTGTTGAGTTAGAAGTAAACCAATTTAGAGCACTGTTCATGGCGTATTCCGGCTAGAGCGAGCTCGCCGAAGCTACTGCCCCGCCGCTCCACGTCATGGACCTGACGTTGTGAAGAATTAGAATTAGAGGGGTGTTTTTGTAACTGTCAGTGAAACATAGGAATAGTACCGCGACTCCGTTTCAAGTTATTCAAATCAGCAGGGACCTATTCGCAAAACAGACACGCGGGCGAGAGCGCGGGTGCGTTCTGCATTGGCTGGGCTGGCTCGGGCCAGATTCAGCCCAATACCGTTGACTCTTTTTCTTTTCCTTTTTCTACCAGGATTAAAGGATTTCTAGAAAATTAAAGAAAAATGCTAAAAATGCAATACCAATTTTGCTAAGTTCCTAATTTTCTATAGTATTTAATAAAAGTAGTTTTATGATTTTTAGTCCAAATAGGGAATTATGGAGTATTTAAAATAGCCAAAGTCTAAATTCTTGGAATTTTACAAATTGTTTAATATCTCCAAAAATCACTAAACTTTTTAGATAAGCTTTAAATGTTATTTAGAAGCTTTGGGTAAAGTTTGGTATGATTTGGATAATGTTTGGTGCCTAAACCCCAAAACCCTAATTCTCTAATAATGCCTACCCTAGGAACTACAGTTCTGACTCCAAAGACCCTAGTTTCCTAGAGTCTCGTGAAGGAAAGTTGTACTCAAGATACAACTTGATCAACCATTTCTATTACTGCATTTTCATAAGCATTACATAAGCATTCATGATTATATATGATTCTATATAGAAAACGAGGAAGAAATAGAAGTTGAAGAAGCAAGAGCTACACCACCACCACCTGAAGACCCACCGGCCGGAAACTGCTTTTATTTTGACATCTGTGGAGCAGAGCCCGACTCCTCTATAACACAAGGCAAGCCCTGGTGCATTTGCCACCTCCTTGCTATTTTAAAATCTTTCTCACTTGCATGATGCATTAGGTGATAGGAGTTGAGTGCTAAACAAATTGCTGCATTTCCTTCCTTGAGAATTTGATTACCTTTCCTTGATCCCCTATTTTATAAAAAGGTTTTTCTTATGCTTAGCTTTGCTCTAGAAAAACAAGATGTTTTGTTTTAAAACAAAAGTGATGCTTCAGTGGGTGGGAATGTTTTCGAAAATAAAACTTGATGGTGGATCCATCACGGCCGTGATGGGTTCAACATCGGATAAGATGTACCTCTGCCAGGTACCAAACTTTGGGTTGAAATGATAAAGCTGAGACCGGGTGGGTGACTTGCACGAGAAGAGAGTCTCAGTGTAGTGTCTCCGTCCGAGTCGATTAAGGACCTTGTCGATGTAGGCTTGATGATTGAGGACCTTTTAACTGGTCACATGCCTCATCATGGGTAAGCTTTGCCTTGGGCAGACTAATACCAGAATAAGACAACACGCAATGGGAGTGGAGAGATGGCGAGAGTAGCGTGTACCCTCCGTGGCAAGAGGCTGGACGGTGGTGTATCTGTGCTCTCGGTTGGCGTGAACCTGATCTGGTCTTAAGAACCTCGGTGGCGAGTTGACATATGCAAGGGTTAAGTGCTATATATGTCGTGTGATTGGAGATCCCTAGTTGGGTATTAATTGATCCGGATCGCCGTTACTTCTGGGACATGAAGACTCGATCACTGACTTACACATAGCATTCCAGTGGACTTAAAGGGGTGATAAAAGACGTCTAGTATAGGCCAAGTGCTCGAACTAGTGTAGAAAGAACTCTAGATGCAGGTAACTTTACTTAACCTGACAAGTAAAACTGGATTTTTTTAAGGATCCACTATTACTAAGCTTTTCTGCAAACAGAGTCTTTGATTCTTGATAAGCCATACCTTGATTCCCAAAAGCCAGCATATCCTTGAGAGTCTTTTATTTTGACGGGTAAGACTTGCGAAAGTAGACTTCATACTCAGGGTTTCCAAACCCATGTTGTTGTAGGTGAGGAAGCAGCAAATTTTTGTTGCTTTTGTTCTAAGGTAGTGCCTAAGGAAGAAAACCAGGATTGAAGCCTCGGGAGGAAGTGTCATCCTTTAAAAACTTTTGACTGTTAATCGAGAGGGGTTTTTGCCTCCCAGGGTTGTAATAATATTACTCTAGCACTCATATATTACTGGTATGTAATATTAATACTCTTTCTATACTCTAATATGAAATAAGTTGCTGTAACTGCTTCCGCATATTCGTTCCTCCGATGTGTTGTAATATCTGCGTGACGGGTGAAACACTCTTGGGAAAGGTAAATGATACAGATATCGAACTTGTCAAGTGATTAGAAGCATCTACAGGATTGCCCGAGGTCCGCTGGACAAGGACAACTGTAGGTGGGCCTAATGACTTGGGAGGTTCCGTTACAGTAAGTTTAGCAACCTTTTTTAGAAAACTGTTGGAGGATCGTTTTTGTAACAGTTTCTTAAATTTCTATCTACAAACCTATTTAGATAACTAGTGCAGATGCTCTTACCGGACTGGCATCTCAAGCCGCATGTCGCGGTCGTGCAGTGGTCGGCCGTTCTTGAGAGGGTCCACGCACGGTGTTGCATCTAGATGGTGATCGCAGCTAACGCTACGCCTACACATGCTTTGTCACAGTTCAAACAAGACTCTTGATCAATACTAGAGTTACTCTTTTATAATTTTAAAAAACTTCAAGAGATACAAACACTCATGGCTAGAATAAATAATATTTGATAGGTAATTGAGATATTAGGATAATAATCTAAACGAGACAAGATGATGGCATGCCATTCTTTGTGTATTTGTGTTTAGGATATATAGATAGACTTCACGAAAAAATGTGAACGTTCAGCGGTTGCGGGCCCTATTGTTTTTGAGGGCCCGGTGCGGCCACACCTTTGACATCCCCTTAGGGACGACCCTGTCTCTTCCACAGCGTCTTCTAATGCCTCTGCCTGTCATGGTGATCTCCCCTCATCGTCTGTTTGTCCACATGGCTGGAGCGCCAACGACGCTGCAGCTTGCCCGGAAGCGCGGGCTCTTTTCCCCACGTCACCTCCTCCCCTTGTCCCTTTGCCTCTTCATTTAGGCTCCCCTAGGCACTGATAAGGCATGTAGCCCTAGCTCACCACCATCGCGACGCCGAGACTGTGAAAGCAAAGGAAGGTGGAGGCGTCACCTCCGGACGACGCCATTGGCTGTGGGAGAAGAAATTGAGGGAGAGGAGAACACATATGTGTCTGTGGAGTGTGGAGTGGCTGTGGAGAGGAGAAATCGAGGTAACAGGAGGAGGAGTTGGCATCATCAATTCTTTTATTGTCATGACTGTAACACGAGTCTGCGAGCGGGTGGTTTCTTTGGTTCGCCTTTGTACCCATACCGCTGGCACGCGTTGGCACGCCGCGCCCAGAGGGCCCGTGAAGCGGAGAGAGGCTTCCAAACTCTCGTGTCTTTTAACAAGAAGAGATAACATTTGCAACAAACTCTTGAATTGAAAATTCCCCTCATCCATTGTTGTAACACCCTGTCCACTCTCGGACCGGCAGTACTTACTCCTGGCAGCCCTCTAAGACCATAGATCATTCTCACGGACCAACAAGAGTCTTTTGTGTGCACTTTGACCTTACTCATACGCACCCGAGAAAACTTCTCGATCGGTCACACATCCTAAATTGCTCCAAGCCAAGCACGATTAACTTGGAGGTTCTTTCAAGATAGGCTTTCAAAAAAGAAGATGCACCTTTTTGTTATGAGTACTTTATTAAGCCTTTGGGCTAGGATACCACCATACCCTGGGGTCAAGATATCACAATCCACCCCCTTAGAAGACCGACGTCCTCGTCGGTCAACCCCAAGCCAGGAATATCCCCTCTTGGCCATGTCTGTGTGTCTAGTGTCGTCATATGCCATGCCATGTGACCACTTCAGGCCCACATGCGCCATGGGCCATATACACGAACCCCTAAACACACACGCATGTGAAACCATGAGGCTCGGCTCTGATACCATTTGTAACACCGCGTCCACTCTTGCACCGGCAGTACTTATTCCTGGCAGCACTCTAGGACCATAGACCATCCTCACACACGAGTCACCCATCCCAAATTGCTCTAAGTCAAGCACGTTTAACTTGGAGGTTTTCTTTTAAGATAGGCTTTCGAAAAAGAAGATGCACCTTGTTGGTATGAGTACTATATTAATTTTATTAAGGCTTAGGCCAGGATATCACCGTCCCGTGGAGCCAGGATATCAGAGTTGTCGATAAGGTAAACGTTTCATGTGCATATATATAGAGAGGGGATGTTTGGTTTCTGAGAACTATTTGTAGTCCTGCATTTTATTTCATTTTAGTTTCTAAAATATCAAATACGAAAATAAAGCTCTATTTTAATTTTCGTATTTGACAATTTAAGAACTAAAATAAAATAAAATAGAGAGACTCCCTATAAACCAAACACCCCCATATCACAATTCATTTCGAAAAGCTCAGTGCCGAGCCATCCATGCATATGCGATCGAGCTAGTGTTTGATAAAGTCAATATCCCTTCCATCTCTTTATTATTGATCAAACGTTGAGTTTATTTATTTTATTGAGCGTATCACACAACCCCTGCTCTAGCTTGGTTGCTCTCATGGCGGGCAGCAGCACTCGTATTTGCTGCCCTCATGCTTGCAGTAGGCAGACTTGGTCTTGTGCTTGGCGGCCAGGCATTGCAAGGCGCATGTCGCGGTCGTGCAGTGGTCCGCGTCGTTCTTGAGAGGGTCCACGCACGGTGTCGCATCTAGCTGCTGATCGCAGCCACCAATGCCTGCACATGCTGCATCACTCGTCAGTGATCAGTCAGTCTTGAGATGGAGAATAATAGTGTAGAAATAAAGTAAAGTAGGGTCGGAGATGGTGCCTACAGCTTCGTCCGGCTTCGTAGCACGGATACGTTGAGGACAGGACCGCAAAAACAAGGACTAGGACGATTGTCGTCTTGAACACCGCCATGAGAAGAAGAGGATATATAGATCGAATTCCCTACTGATGTGTGCGCTGGAGAGGAGTATGTGTATCTGTATTTGTTCTCCAGTTTAGCTAGTGTACAGGTCCTTTTATATAGAAAGAAAGTACAATCAATTAGCAAACAGAATGTGGTTTTGTCACATGCATTAATTATCTCCTATACGAATATTAAAATGTGAATATCCAAGAGCATGATCTTGTGTGCTCTGGTTTTGATTCTCCTTTCTAGCTATCTGTGGCGTTTATAGACATCATTTTATTTATTTATTTTAACTCTAATTTCATATAATTTCTGAACAATATTCTATAACACATACAGATGCATAAACTTGTACAAACACACAGCAGGACATTGGGTCCATTATCTAATCGTACTGGAAATTGGAAGGTGGTGAGCCATCAAGGACTAAGAAATCTTTGCCATTTAATATTAAATTTAGGAATATAGTTATTTATTTATTTATAAATGTATAGATATAGGTATAGATGTAGATATATGGAAGTAGATTTAGATATAGAGCTGTAGATATAGATATTGATCATATAGACATAGATATAGACAGAGATAAGAGATTTTTGTAGGGGAAGATATAGATAGAGATTGTAGATAATAGATATATCCGCAACGCTTTTGAAATTGCACGCAAATCGCAAGATACTATCTCCAGTGAGCAAACCCCAAGTAGAAGGTATGGTTCAAACATCAGTACGCTTTTAACACGAGAAAACTATAAAGCTCAAAATTTGTATAATAGAAAAATAATAAAATAAATAACTATATTTATGTGTTGGTGTTTTAGGATTATGGAACCTTTAGAGATTAATTGGTTTCTTTACTTTTCTTTTTGCATATTCAAATAATGGAATTAAATCAATCAAGTAACAAATAAATAGATACTGAAATATGCATTTCATGCTGAGGTTCTTAATTTTTTGCATTTGACTTCAAGTTCATGAGACAAGTTTAAGTTTGAAAAATAGAACTTGGAAATGGAAAGAGAAATAAGAAAAGAGAATGGAATAGAAATGGAAAATAATATACATTACAAAGAAAAATATATATGAATAATTATAATTCTTCATACTAGTACTTTATTTGTGCATTTAACATGTGTGTGAACTCACAGACAAGTTTGAATTCAAATACTAGAGTTTGAAATTTGGGGAAGAAATTCAAAACAAAATAAATAAAAGAAAGCTTCCAAAACCATTCTGGGCCCAAAACTGAGGTGCACCCAGTACTGTTCCACTTGCGCACGACCCACTTTTCTCTCAACATAGCCCAAGCGAATGGGTTGGCGCCGAGACCCTTGGCCCACTTGTCGGTCTCCCCACGCCCTCGAAACAGACGCCGGGTGCGCTGATCTAAGGAAACACTAAAAAACCGGGCCCACACGTAGGCCACTCAAGTGCGCGCACCAGTTTCAACCACTAGCGCGTGGGGCTCGTCCGTCGGATGGTTCATCCCCTTCATGGGACCAGTCTCAACCGAACGCGACAATAGCGGGCGATTTGGGGGGGGTCGTTTAGGGGTGCTGGGGGATAAAAGCTCGACCCTGTGGCCGTTGTGCCCTTCCTCCTGCATCGCGCGCCCACAATCTTTCCCTAAACTGAACACCAGCCTTCAGCGTCCAGAGGGTCCACCGGACCGCTGGGTCATCACGCTCGCGCCACCATGGGACTTTCCATTGTCACCGCCCCTCAAGACCTAATTACTCGCTGGTGGGTGTCACCGTACCAGAGGGGAGAATCTCCCTAGCATCACCGCCCAGGTCTCACCTCTGAAGCCCGGGAATTCCTCACCGGAGACGAGGAATCACGTCGTACCGTGGTCCGAGGCAGTTGCCATCATGCTCATCAGTAAAGACCTCGGAACCTAGTTATGCAACAAATGAACTATTGGGTAGTATTGCTATTGCTCTACCTGGTTTTATGATTAATGTTACATTTGAATTATGATCATGTTCCAGTTATGTTATTATTTTAATTATTGTTCATGACAAGATCATTGTGATAATTGGAACATGGAGCTTAACTTGAGATAACAGCGCTAACACAAGGGTGGAATGGGATGCCCTTGACCAAGTAATTAGGAAAGCTAGGGAGAGATTACCTTACCTGAAAGGGGCAAGCGAGGATGCATCGCTGCAGAGTATAGGGAGGTTCTCGAGTTGAACTGCTACAATGACATTTCAGACGAGGGATTACTATGCTTCCTTCTTTCTGAAACCGTAGTGGGTATTCTCGAACTAGTGGAACTTTGGAAAGGCCTCGTAGTGCTACCCTACCTCGCTTCCTCGGTAGAGGTGTATGGGGGTCCGTACAACCCTGTGGCAAATGGGTAACATGACTTGTGGGTAAAGATGCGCAACCTCTGCAGAGTGTAAAACTGGTATATCAGTCATGCTCACGGTCAAGAGCGACTCAGGACTCTCGCATGATTAATTTATAGAATTAAATTTAATTTGTCATTTGCATTGCATTGTGGGTGTTATTATTAATTGTGATCTCTTATTTATTTGGGTTGGTATCTACTTATACTTAGTAACTGTTAATAAAATTTTGACCAACTTTAAAAGCAATGCTTAGCTTTAACCATCCTCTTTAGTAAGTGAGCTCATGCACATTATTCCCCACAACTTGTTGAGCGATGAATGTATGTGAGCTCACCCTTGTTGTACTCACATCCCCCTAGGTCAAGAACAGATACTGCATGATGAGGAGCATGAAGGATGTCGCGATGAGTTCGTGAGAGGTCTAGACCATCGTCTCCCAGTCAACTATTTTGTTGAGCGATGAACGTATGGTTGCTAGATCGTTGTCTTCATATGATGTAAGTATTTAGCTATTTTGTACAGAACTCCTATTATATAGTAAAGACGTGACATTCATTTCTGTATCATGAGTCATCATGTGTGTGAGACTTGATCCTAGCACACATTTGATTTGCGCCCAGGTTTGGCCCCCTAAATCCATGTGTGACAAAAACATATGGCATCAACTACGCTTTTAATAACACAGAGAAAACATCAGTCACTTGTTGCCGTCACGGTGACTTTTCATTATCGAGCACCGGATGGCACTCAGTAAAGAAGCCGTTGCCGATGTACAGTTCATGAGTTCTCTTTGCCGAGAGTCACACTCGGTAAAGAGTTTGCCGAGTTTTTTTGGCTTTGTTGAAAGCCTGAAGCACTCGACAAAGCAACTAATGTGTCCAGTTTTGCCAGGTGAAAACATATAAATCAATTTAAAAAGTTTGGTATTTTTTATGAAATTTGGTATATCCAAAGTGCATACAAATATATACTTATGTACAAAATTGGGATATAAACTCAAACTAGAAGAATTGATTAGAAAATGATAATTTTTGCATGCATGCATGTGAAGTAAAAGATAATTCCAAGGATTTTGTCTTTTTAGTGCTCATGCACCTAAAAATTGTCATATTTGTATGATTGTTTTTCAAAATTGAATTTGATTGTTTTCTTTTGTATGGGAGTATATATTTATATTTACTATAAATCACAACCAGAAACACCTTGACTTCCGGTGACCATGTCAACCTCTGGTGGCCATATTTGTATATATTTATATTTAATATAAGCTATCATAGCTAGTCATCCGGCTTCTCTAGTCCCTAAATCAATACCTACCGCTCGTCCTTCATCACTCCCAATCCATCGACATGAACCCGCATGACCTTCACCTTCACCATCAACTATTGCCTTCGGACTCAATGCTTGTGCATCATAAGGTAAGAGACATGTTGCACACACACTCATGCCCCAATTAATACACATGACTTAGCCGAAGACGATGCTCCTTAACAATCACTCAGCACAAACCCGAGCCAGAAGGGCACATCTTAACCTTGTGTTCTCAGAAGGTTCAAGGGTGTCTTGAAGAATTCTCCTTCGGCTTTAAGGGTCCAATGAGCTAGGGTAAGGAACAATAAAGGCAAGTTCAGTTTCCCTAGTAGCCCAAGCCTATAGACCACTAATAATGGCCTTGAAGCATTCCTGAAAGGAATTAAAGATTGATGGGCTCGAAGTAGATGATTTCTTAGGCAAATCCCGCCTAAACTTGAACCTAGTAACTCAAGGAATGAAGATAGTGTTGGGGGGCCTTCGTCTTCCGAAGGTCCTCAAAACATGATTTAACAATGTTTCCCAAGTGTGACATATGTACAGGTACCTTCGGACTCGGAATAAAATTATACACAATATGAAAAGCATGACAGAGACGAAGGATGATGCAGCTCCGAAGCTACGCGCAAGGGAGCTTCGGCTCAGCGGTAGAAAAAGGAACCGACTTCAAGGGGAAAAGGCTATCTAGTCCTCGCTGAATTGTCCTTAAGTCAATAGGAAACATAAAGGGCATGAATGTAATTTTATACAGGTTGCGCCCTGTGCCTATAAATAGATGAACAGTATCCACATACTGTTCACGCTGACTTGTATTCGTTGTGCGTCACGCTTGGACTTTTACCTTCTATCAAGCCGAAGGTACAAATGTAATTCAATATTGTTTCTATTTATCCATGATAATAAAGAGAAGTACATATTAATAATGTCATATGATTATTCATGTGGTCTTTTATATTTCATATGCTTCTTTCATTAACATACACTGCGATGATGAAGGTATGTCCTTCATGACTTTCGTCTGAAGATCATTATATCCTAAGGGAAATAATGCTTCGAACGATGAAGGGCATTAACCTTTAACATTTTGTGTTGCCTTGTTCTTAACTCATAGCATTTGAGAACAAGTCCTCAACATTGGCGCCCACCTCCAGAGAACTCATTTGACCACCTTCGGCAAGCTGTGACCTACGTCATGCCGCCGAAGAAAGCTTCAGGGCTAGGGGCTGCACTGCAGCCACTAGACGTCAACCAGGACATGCTGCGTGAAGCGCGAACTCAAAAGAGGAAGGCTACAAGTCCAACCCCCCAAGAGGAAGAACTGAACCAGGAGATAAGGGATCTCGAAGCTATCCATCAGCAGGTCGAAAGGAAGAGAGAGAAAGATGCTTCGTCTTTCCGATCTTCAGAAGAAGATCGATGAAGCTGCTGAAGAAATACGTCATCTTACTCAAGACGACCAGGACCGAAGACCTCCATAGAGAGAGCTTCGTCAAGATAATTCCTACAATGATGATGATTGTTATGACGATTTCCATCATGGAAATTTTGCTTTTGATGATGCTTCTCCTTTATCAGCAGAACTGCAGGCTACCCCATGGCCCTCATCATACAAGCCCCCAGCTCCCCATGTATGATGGGCACTCAGATCCGAAGCAGTTTTTGATGAGCTACGAAGCAACTATATCTTTGTACGGGGGCAATACTGCAGTCATGGCGAAGTCCTTCGTCATGGCAGTTCAGAGTGTGGCCCAGACATGGTACTCCTCTCTCCGGCCAGGGACAATCACGTCATGGCACAAGCTTAAGGACATGCTGGTCACCAGTTTTCAAGGGTTTTAGACAAAGCCAGTCACTGCTCAGGCCTTGTTCTAGTGCACTCAAGACCATGAGGAGTACCTTCAGGTATATGTCCGAAGGTTCTTGCGCTTGAGAGCACAAGCGCCTACGGTGCCCAATGAAATCGTCATTGCACAACAGCAATCCAGGATATTCCCGTCGGCCGGGTACCGATGGGATTTACTCTAAAACCGACGGGATTTAGCTATTCCCGTCGGTTTTAGAGTAAATCCCGTCGGTACCCGGCCGACAGGAGCTACCCGACGGGGATTACATTAACTCCCGTCGGGGCCGACGGGAGATAATTATCTCCCGTCGGCCCTAGGTAGCCGACGGTGGTTGTCGCTCCCCGGCCCAGGGCTGACGTGGCGGGCAATTAACTCCCGTCGGCCTTAGGTAGCCGACCGGAGTTATGTGTCCGCCACGTCAGCCCTGATTGCCGGGACGGGGGAGCGACAACTGCCGTCGGCTTGGCTAAGCCGACGGGAGTTATCCTGGACAGTACCAGGATAACTCCCGTCGGCTTTGCAAAGCCGACGGGAGTTAAACTGTCACCCCCCCAAAAACCCCATATTTATGATCAATGGCACAGAAAATATACACAATATCATCATGCACATTCACACAGCAATCACATCCACACACATCAATCACATCCATCCACACACATATATATAAGAACATTCATACACATAAGAAGTGTTCATCCACATAAGAAGTGTTCATCCACAAAAGAAGTGTCCATTACTGAAAAGGTAGAGATCGAAGTGTTCATTACTGAAAAGGTACCGACGGAAGCACATTCACGAACCGCGGCGGCTAGGGTTGTTGGAGCTTTGGCCGCTGCCTCCGTCCGGAGTTGGGTACGCGAATAGGGAGTTGACGAAGCCATCCATCGTTCCACTTCCTTCCTGATTGTCCTATGGAGCGAGAATGCAATTTGTCAGAAATCGTACATATTAACTGCTGAACTGTCGGCGATAGCTATAGAGTTAGAATACAAACCTGTGCTCCAGGGGCAGGTAGCTGTGCCGGCGGTGTGCTAAACTGAGGCTGCTGCGGCACAAGTCCCTGTTGAATACAAGAATAATACATATTCATGTGAGTGCAGTGCGACACAAGTCGTCGTTTTTACTATGTAACTAGAGAATGGATATAGAATTTCTTACCGGAGGTGGAGGAGGGCCCATAGGGACGAACGTC
The DNA here is from genome assembly GCA_029449295.1 of Zea luxurians. Lineage (NCBI taxonomy): Eukaryota > Viridiplantae > Streptophyta > Magnoliopsida > Poales > Poaceae > Zea > Zea luxurians. Next base: position 48,115,276 of record JAOPSE010000011.1, read on the forward strand.
CATTGCGGCGGAGGCGGAGGGGCCACGTACGGAATGCCCTGCTGCTGAGCTAGTAACTATTGACCAAGCATATTAGTAGTACGCATTGGATGTGTAAAGCAATGAATAAACAGTAATAATGCAATGGGCTTACTTGAATCATCTGTTGTTGCTGCGCGTGGACTGAGGCATAGTACTCACTTTGAGCCCTCAACTGCTCAGTTTGAGCCCTCAACTGCTCATCGCGCTGACGGTTCTCCTCACGCAGCCTCACGATCTCAAGCTCTTGCTCAGTGAGCCGACGAGAGCTACGACCGGAGCTTCCGGACCCAGATGCCGACCGCCGAGACGCTCTAAAATCCGTCGTGTTGATCATTCCATCAAAGAGAGAGAATCTACAATTGTTGTCAAAGAAAGATTAATTAAGGCATATGCTCATGTCACTATATAAATGGCATGTAATGTAACATCTCACCGTCCATGTGCCTTTCCTCCACCGGATTTATGCACGGCTTGAGCATCGATCGGCATGGTCCTCCAATCGCAGTCTTCTCCGTGACGGTCCTTCATCTCTTCCGCATATGCCGCCTGTATCGATTATATAACCTTAGTTAGTACGTTGCGAGCATTAACCGAATATTGAGGACAACAGCTCACCAGACGCTCCCTTTGTGTCTGGCTGCACAAAGGGTTGGAAGGGTCGCTTCCCCTATGGCCAGCTTCCCACACCTCGATGGGAGTCGGCTCGCGACCTAATTGAGCTTCCTACAACACAGAGTTAGTACAATAAAAGAATATATGACATCTCAACATATTTGTTAGTTTTCTTACCAGGCGTTTCGCCTTTCGCGTGAAGTTGTCGCCACCGAAGGTGTGGTTCGGCATGGTGCCTCGATTGTCCCTGTGACTTTTTGACTTCTGTTGGAAGGCTTCAGAAGCCCATACCCCACACCAAGCTGCGTAGGCCTCTGGCCGGTTAGACATCCACGGAACCACCACCTTCATAAAAACAAACATATATCAGTACTTATTCAAATGAAACAAACACAAAGGAAAGGATTGAAATATAACCTTACGATACTCTTCCTCGCGAAGGTATATACTCGAGGCCCCTGTCTTCTTGTTCATCTTTTGCCCTAAAATTTGTTGATAATACATGCACGTGGCCTGAATCCTTGCCTCGTACAGGGCCTCCTTCACCAACCGATAGGCATTTACTTGAAACACCTTCTCGGCATGGTTCGCGTCATCCCCGTCGGCCAACCGAAAACGTGCCTACAAAAAGAATGCAATGTTATCTAACTTTTTAATGATTGCTTCCATATAACACACACAAGATTACGTACCCAGAAGTCAGCGCGAACAAGCCCCTGGGCATCGCCATAAGTGACATCGACCTTCAGCTTGTAATCGTCCCAACATGAGACGAGGACCGGCGCAGCGTCTGCATCGTCGGACGTCTTCACCAGTCCAGGGTAGTGAAACTTCAGGAGCGAACTCAACACAGAGTTCACCTGCTTTTGACGACCCTGGCCGGTGAAAGAGTAGTCCAACCACTCCCTACAAAAAGACGGGCAAGCATCAAACATGCTTACATTTGATGAATACAGCTGATTCAAATCACAAGATACAGCACTTACCTATCTCCGACGGGGGAGATCACTGTCTTCCCCGTCTCGGAGCTCGGAACAGGTGGAGGTTGTACGGCATGGGGCCTTCTAAACTTACGTGGACGCCTTGGTGGAGCTGCCTCAGCCTCATCTCCACCCGCAGCCGCACCTCCTGCCTCAGCCTCAGTCTCATCTCCACCTCCACCCTCTCCCTGCTCACCTCCTGCCTCAGCCTCCTCACCTCCACCCTCAACCTCATCCTCATCCTCATCCTCATCCTCATCCTCATCCTGATCCTGATCCTCATCCTCATCCTCATCCTCATCCTGATCCTGATCCTGATCCTGATCCTCATCCTCATCCTGATCCTGATCCTCATCCTCATCCTGCAAATAAGTAACTCAAGTGTCACATTCACGCATTAAAGTCTTACACAAATTAAAAGCAACAATACAATGATTCTTACATCGCCTCTCTGAAACCCCAAGGGCTGGCCCTGTAACTCTGGGTGTAGGCTTCTGTAGAGCTGCTCCTTCTTACTAGCGCTCAAGGAACTCCCTCGGAACAGGGAGTCCCTGAACCCCTTCACCACCTGCTTAAACTTTTTAGGCATCCTGCAGCAATTGAAAGTTTTTATTAGTACTGAGTAATGTAAATAAATAAACAAACGGTGCAAAATAAACCAACATTAAACAAATAAACATTCATATGGAAATAAACTTAACTTGTTACTTATCGTTTCGTTTCCTTTTCTGTGGCAATGATATATCATTGAGGTCTCCAACTAAACAATCCAATGTAGGAGCAGGGTCTATATCAAATGAGGATGGCAACTCATCTTCTTGGAATACCGTGTCAGCTTGTTGAGCCTCACGATTGTAATCATCGGGAACAGGAGTGGACAACCGATCACGGGGGTAGGTTTTGTATACGACCCACCAAGCGCTCAACTTAGGGCATGGATATGACGAGTAATATACCTGCTCCACCTGATGAGCAAGGACATATCTATCGGCCCCTTGAAGTATTTGCTTGCGTTTAACCTGCGCCATTCCAAATTCGGTTCTATAATGCTTCGGGTCAAACCATGTACAGTCAAAAAACACCACCCTCAGATCCTTGTTCCCTACAAATTGGCACTCGAGTATATTGTTTATGATTCCGTAATACTCGGATTCGTGCCTTTCCATATCTTCAGCCCGGATTACGACTCCGTTATTTTTCGTAGCTGCTAAAGGACGGGAAGCTTCAAATTTGGTTGTACGGAAGCGAAACCCGTTTACGTCGTAACGGCCATAACTCTTCACTATCACACTACCAATAGAAAGCTGACGCAGGTCCTTATGGACACTACGCCGACGTGCGGGAGAATCAATGCCCTCATGTGAAGGAGATCCCACAGGACACATTTGTGAGTCATCCGGTACATCCCCGAACTGACAGTCAATAAATGAAAAAGTGTTACAATTGTCATACCTATACACGATGTATGAGGACAAAGAATACAAGGCTTACATGGTCTCGGATCCAGGAGATAAAATTAGGTCCCCCGTGCAATCCATTTAGACGCAAGTTGTCTAGCTGTTTCGCCGTTGGTTGACGGTTACGAGAAGACCTCCAGTTTTCTTTATCGAACTCGCTAAAAAAGAACGAGAGTAAGAAAACATTGTGTTTCCTAAACATTGAATATACAATTCCTTTAAGCCTAGTAAACTATTACCTGAAGAATTTCTCAGCCTCTTCTATATTTGACCACATGTAGAGCAAAGCAGATTTTCGTTCGTTCTCACTGAATTCATATGCCACTGGTGGACCAACAGCCTTGCCGTTCCATTGAAATATGCTAATGTGACTGCACGGATGCACCGTTTCATCTTCATGGTACCTCTTCGTATGGGCAAATACATTGTGGTCTTCAGTCAAGTAACCACTTGTGAGGAAAGCTATCTCCTTAAATTTGAACTCCTCTGCTATACAACCTTCAACCTTTGCCTTGTTACCCACCATTGATTTTAGTTTTTTCAACATTCTTTCTATGGGATACATCCACCTATAACACACTAGCCCACCTACCTTTGCTTCATATGGGAGATGGATAAGAAGATGCTGCATAGGATTGAAGAACGCAGGCGGGAATATTTTCTCCAGCTTGCAAAGAAGCACCGGTGCCGATTCCTCTAGTTTCTGCATCATCTCCTTTAAAATTTCTTTAGCACAAAGCTGCCTGTAGAAATAGCTAAGTTCAGCTATCGCTTTCCACACTTCCTCGTTAATGTAACCACGCAACATTACTGGGATCAGCCTTTCCATCATTATATGGTAATCATGACTCTTCAACCCATTGATCTTCATTGTTTTCAAGTTCACAGATCTTCTGAACCCCGCACCATAACCATCGGGAAATTTTAAATCTTTCATCCACTTCATCACTTCTTTTCGTTCATTGGGTCTCAAGGCAAATTCAGCACGAGGCTTGCCTCCATTTTCTCTGAGCATGAGAGTTGGGCGGTTACATATGTTACCTAAGTCCACTCGGGCCTTGAAATTGTCTTTTGTTTTATCTGGGAAATCCATGACGGTGTTAAATAGTGCTTCACACATGTTACGCTCTTGGTGCATTACATCGATGTTGTGCGGGAGCTGCAACGCCCTCATGTAAGGGAGCTCCCAAAGGCCACATTTGTGAGTCCAGTTATGGGTCTTCCCGAAACCTGCAAACCCATCCCCATCCTCATTTCTCACTAGATTACTCAGCTCCTCAGCGATTTCCCACCCGGTGCGACGCTTCGGGGGTTCCTTCGTGACAATGGTGTCCTTCCTGAACTCGTGTGCCTGGAGCCTGAAGGGGTGGTTCAAAGGAAGAAAAGACCTATGACAATCGAAGTAACAGAACTTCCCACCCTTATCGAGCCAGAAACAATCTGTTTCTTTTCCACAAATAGGACAACCTAGCCTTCCACTGACTCTCCACCCAGCAAAGATCCCATACGCTAGATAATCATGTATGGACCACAAATATGCTGCCCGAAGTTTGAATTTTTGCTTCATGAAGCTGTCATACACCTCCACTCCTTCCCAAAGCTCTTTCAACTCCTCAATCAATGGCTCAAGCATAACATTGAGGTTTACGCCGGGATGATCCTTCCCAGGTATGATGAGAGTTAAGAACATAAACTCATCTTTCATGCAATCTTCAGGTGGAAGGTTGTACGGTATGGCAAAGACAGGCCAACATGAGTAAGACGCTGCGGTCATACTGAAAGGCGTGAAACCATCTGTCGCCAGCCCAATACGAACATTCCTGTCTTCACTAGCAAATTCTATATCGAAGCTGTCTAGGGCCTTCCATGCGTCGCTATCACACGGATGCTGCATTACCCCATCCTTTGGGGGCTTACGATTCTTGCGCCAGCTCATGCGGCTCGCAATTCTACTAGCCAAGAACAGACGTTTCAGTCTTGGAGTGAGACGCATCCAGCGAAGCTGCTTATGTGCCCTCTTTGTTGTCACCTTCTCCCCTTCTTCGTTTACCACCTCTATGTACCTCGACAGGCCACATTTCAAGCATTTCTCTAGTTTCGCACGATCGCGCCAATATATCATGCAGTTGGACGGGCATATATCGATCTTCTCATATGGCATTCCCAAAGCCTTTAGCAGCTTCTTTGACCGGTAAATGTCTTTAGGCACTTTATGATCGGCAGGAAGGACATCACTAAACAAGTCCAAAATCGCCTTATAACATTTGGCTGAGCAACCAAACTTTGACTTTATGCTCATTAGACGGGTCACGAACTGGAGGATGGTAACCGTTGTGTGTCCATGCAGAGGCATTTCTAAGTCTTGGAGGAGTTTGAACAACTCTTCAACCTCTTTTGTAGGCGGATCTTCAGGATTGTTGACAAACTCTGCCTGCATATCTTCTAACATATGATCCAATCGATCCACTTCATCACCGTCATCCACCTCCATCTGTGCTGATACTATACTCCGTGACTCGCCGTGGTTATCCCAAACCTTATAACCTTGAACATACCCATGACTGCAAAGGTGTAGTGCCACAGTTCTCTTGTCATGTGACTGGATGTTCCCACATTTGGTGCATGGGCACCTAATCACAGCGTGGGTTGACTCTCCACGAGCGTTCTCTAAAAACTTTTCTGTCTTCTGAAACCATTCCTTTGTGTGACATCCGCCCTTCTTCCAACCAGCATACATCCACTCACGGTCATCTTCCATGTTTGTGGACTAGGATGGCTCAGTTTTGCTGTTGTGTAAACCACCAACCAAAAATTCAGCATATAAGAGCAATGCACGTGGCTTAGGTGATAACCCTACTATAGGAAAGGACATAAACCCACCCGAGAATGGAGGCGGCCGCATGCGACTCGTGACGTGCCCGATGGTCCGAACGAAATTTTGGCAGCATAACCCCGCTGTTCTCCGAACACACGCCTATCATGGTGCGACGGAGAACAACTGGGTTATGCTGCTGAAATCTCGTTCAGACCAACGGACACGTGCACGAATCACATGCGGCCACACCCATTCTCCTGCTGTCCAAATACGTGGACAATCCCGGAACCACGCACATCACAAGTAATCTTGTGTTTGGACCGAATGAAACTATACAATCTATGCATCCATAGATTGTCTAGGTGCATTAGGCCCAAACATATGAATAAATGTGATGTGCATGCTTCCGGAACGGGTGACGCCTAGGGTTAACTACTGGTTTGCGCACTTAACCCTAAAACTCTAGGAAAATAAACAGTGTATCATACTAATCAAACTACCAGAACGTAGTTAACTCCCATCGACTTAATCAATGCAACCAACCAACCGACGGGAATAAGCATATTTTCGATATAAATATAACGCGTGCGCCCATATATATACTTACTTTGCCGGGGTGGCCGGGGAAGGGGACGGGCAGGCGGCGCCGGTGGCCGGTCAGATGGCGCCGGTGGCCGGGGTCGGCGCGGGGCAGGCCGGGGAGGGCGCGGCGTCGGCCGGTGGCCGGGCAGGCGGCTGGCGGCGGGCGGCGGGGGCGCCTGCGCAGGGGCCGAGCGCCGTGGACTGGCGGGCGGGGGCAGCTGCGTCGGCAAGCCACGGCGGGGGACGTGACGGGCGCGGCGGGGTCCGCGGTCGGCGGCGGCGGCACAGGCGCGGGCGGCGCTCGGGCGCGGCGGGGTCGGCGCTCGGCGGTGGTGGCGCATGCGCGGGCGGCGCTCTGGCACGGGGCGCTCGGGCGCGGCGTGGTCGGCGGTTGGAGGCGGCGGCGCAGGCGCGGGCGGCGCTCGGGCGCGGCGGGTCGGCGGTCGGCGGCGGCGGCTGTCGGGCGCGGGAACGACGTGCGCGCGCGATGGACAAAGGGAGAGGCCGGGCGAGTGGGCCAGCGCGCGTGTTTAGCCTGGCCCGCCCTAAACCCCGTCGGCCATAACAAAGCCGACGGGAGATAATGTAGCTCTCGTCGGCCTCTGGAGTAACCGACGGGAGTTATTTATCTCCCGTCGGCTTCGTTATGGCCGACGGTAGTTAATTAACTCCCGTCGGCAACCCTAAAAACCGACGGGAATTATTATGGCCGACGGGAGTATTCAGTTTTGCTGTTGTGTTGAGGCCATGATCAAAGGTCTTCGGCCAGGGCCTACAGCTTAATACTTCGCCAACAATGGATGAGTACATCCGGGCCGACAATGATTTCTGCCAAAGAAGGGAGGAAGCTTACAGATTTTCTGAAATGACTAGGGGCTTCGGAGGAAGAATCCACCCTAGGCATGTCAGATCAATCCACAGCTCCAGTCAGAACGATGACAAAGGAGGCTAGTTTCAGAGGCCACAACACAGCTCGCAGTTTTCAGGACAGCAACAAAGCTTCTCGAGGCCACCTGCTCCAAGGGGCCGAGGCGGCAGGGGCTTCGGAGGAAGATATGGGGATCAACCCAGGAAAATCTATTGCTTATTCTGTGGTGAGAACAAGGGCCACACTATAAGAACGTGTCAGATCACCATTCAGAAGCAAAAAGAGATTGCTGAAGCAGAAGCCCAGCAAAATCAGCCGAAGCAGGTCCTACATACTACTTCATGCCACTCTCCCTACATACTAGAGTATGTGGGCAATCAACCTGCAACTTCTGTTGCTTCGGTAAGCCATTCACAAGCTTCCTGGCCTCAGCTCCCACCACCACCACCACTGCAACCTACTTATACCCGAAGCCAGTAGCCAGAAGGGTGCCAACATCCACAACAGCAATGTGACTTCAGGGAAGAGTCCGAAGCTCGTACAGTCAACAGCACTGTACCAGAATCGAAGCACATTATTGAGGAATATCCTACTTTTTGAAGTACCTTTGTCTTTTTATCACTTTACTTTTTTGTATGAATAACAAGTAATGAAAAATTTAGTTTCAACTTCTTATAATAATGCTTCAAATACCAGAATGAAATATATATTCTTCATAGATTTACGAAGCTCGAAAGACGACCCTTAAGATGAAGCAGATCCCGAAGCTCAAAAGTCATTCCCAAGGGAATGCAGAGCCTAAAATGATGAAGCTACAAAAGTCGTTCCTAAGGGAACGCAGCGTAAGTTTTTTGCTCAAAAGTCGTTCCTAAGGGAATGCAGAGCCAAAATTGACGAAGCTACAAAAAAGTCGTTCCTAAGGGAGCGCAGCGTAAGTTTTCTGCTCAAAAGTCATTCCAAAGGGAATGCAGAGCCAAATACCACCGAAATATAAGGCGAAGAAGTTCAAAAGACGTTCCTAGCAGAACTTATATCATGGAAATAGAAGGTGAAGAAGCTCAAAAGACGTTACTAAGGGGATGCAGAGCTTGTGTGTTACAGTGTGGGTGTGTGGGTATGTGTCTTCGGCATCCTCATCATTTTGCATCATATCAATACATCATTTCGCATAGCATTACATCATACATCATACTGCATTGCCGGCACAAGAATTGAATACGAAGCCAATCTTCAGAAAATGCTTCGTCAAAATGAGAATGTACTAAGGCACGAAGTAAGCTTCGGGAAACACAGTTTTATCAGGCTTGAGCCAATCTTTGGAAAATGCTTCGTCAAAATGAGAATGTGCTAAGGCACGAAGTAAGCGTCGGGAAATACAGTTTTATCAGGCTTGTCATAAGAAAGGACCTTTTTCTTAACGAAGCATGAAAAGAAGGGAATGTGTTTTTCACCGAAGGCTAAAAAATGGTATGTGAGTAAATTTCATGCATCACAAAGAAATAATTTGCAATAATTTACATATTCGATTCAATATCGCATATATCAAATGTTACACAGTTTCATTACAAAAAGAGGTCTAATTTTCCTTTATTAGTTTTATACATCAAGCTTCTCAAAATGATTATTACAATAAAACCTATTCTTCTCTAAGGACTTTTTCCGCAATTTCGTTCAGTAATTTGTCGACGACTTCGTCGATAATGGATTCAGCCATGCTTATGATATCCAATGAGTCCTTCATCTCTGGATCAGCTAGGGGATCGTACGGTTCCGGCGGTGGAGATAGTTCAGCTGAAGTAGGAAAAATCGGTTAGTCCGAAGCCATAGAACAAGTACTGAAGCTAAAAAACCAAAAAATAATACCTATACGCCTTTCGCGTTCGGCAGCTTCTTCAGCTTGTCTTGCTTCTGCTCGGGCATCATGGGTGTCTTTTTCACTCTTTTTTATAATTTCATGGGCCATCTCTCGGCCACCATTCACCCAGACATCACTGTAAAATTTCCCACCCATCAAGGTTGCTTCAGCTGAAGGATCCTTCGTATCATCTACGGAGAAGGCAGTTTCGGCCTGTGCTATGGCTTTAATGTGATTGCATCCGGCCTTCTCCAAGATGGATGAAATCCCCCGCGCACCGGAAAACGCGCAAACATCCCCGCTATCACTTAAATTTTCTTCGAAGGTTTCAGCCTCTCCACTTAACCATTCAATAACGCCTTCGGGGGTTGCCTCGAATGAAGTTTTCTTCAGCAGAGTAGGCACCCACTTTGGCGAAGCTAGTTTTCAATTTCTTCACACAATCCAAGGACTTCTCGAAGCACCTTTCCTTGGATTTGCGAAGTTCTTCAACATTTTTCTCTAGATGATTTTTCCAATATTCGCCGATTTCTTGATTAGCTTGTGCGAGCGCGTAGTTTTCCTTAGCTTCGGCCAGTTGTCTCCGAAGGTCTTCAATTCCGGTTTTCTGGGCTTCGACCTGAGCCTTGAAGTTAGCTTCATCTTCCTTTACTTTGTTCACTAGTGAAATTAAGATTTTATCTTTTTCCAGACCTTCATTTCTCAGTTCAATCACTTCCGAACGAAGGTTATTAAGAGCCATTGTATAGTCTTCGTCTTCAATATTCTTCTGCGCCCTCAGGGCATTACTAAGAATTAAGCCCTGCAAAGAGGAGGAAAGAATTGAGAATGGCAAATAAAATACTCCATTCTAAAATTCAAAGTTAACTTCTATACCTTTATTCTGTTGTATGCTAGGCTGTCAGCAAGTTCATCCTTCGACAAAATCGAAAGGTCGTCTTACAGCTTCGGGAATCCTATGCTCTTACCTATCTTCCGGCAAACAGATATTTCTTTGTTATCCGGGAGACAGTACAGAAAATCTTCTTCATTACTACCATTGAATTCTTGGGCCCCCTTCGGATATTTCAATCTTTGGGCATAGTGTCTGGCTTCTAGTATTTCTTCTTGGGAGAGTTTCTTTCTCGATGCATGACGAATAATGTAGTCAGTGTTTTTGTTCGAAGCTTCGGGAGCAGGAGCTTTGATCTTTTCAGGTGCAATCTGCTCTGTCGTTTCTTCTTCAGGCGCGGTAGGCTCCGTCTCGGTAGGCACTGAAGGCCCAGCTTCGGCTTTAGCCTAAGCTTGCGTAGCTTCGGCTTCTGCTTGCCCAGTTTCGGCTTCGGCTTGCATTTTGGCAGTTTCAGCAATTTTCTTTGTAGGAGCAGGGCTCAAGGCCTTTGTAGTCTCCAGCATAGCATCTAGCACGTTAGCCATTCTCCTCTTGGGAGTTGCGGCAGAAGCCTTTTGCACCTTCGGCAGTTTTGCCTCTGTCGGAGGACTCAAAATTTTTGGCATTTTTATTATTTCTTCAACCTTTGGCTCTTCAGCCTTATCAACCTTACAGTTGGTTCTTCAACGCTCTGTGTAATTGAAGCAGCTTGTCTTGCTTCACCAGGTGAAGAGGCTCCTTCGACAATATCAGGCACCACGGCCGGTTCGATGTACCGCGGCGGGTGGATCAAGACCTTCATCTTCTTGCCCTTCGGTACACCAGCGGTGGCCGAAGCTGCGAGGGCCGAAGCAATAGTTTTTCTTTTCTTCCCTTGACCCTGCAGCGGGTAGTGATAATCAGGGTATATAAAGCCTATGGCATCAAATACCCTGTTTAATCTTTTCTTTCCTCGGCCCCTGAAGGCTGCGGACAAATCATTATCTTCGGCCTTACTATATGCCCCAAGTAGTTCATCGCTGATAGCCTCAATACTTTTTAACCAATCGTCATTTGGCTCATCACATCGGTCTCTGAACCTAAAAGTATATTTCAGTCGAATCAACCCACCTTCAGTTGATTCAGCAGTAGTATCCTTCGGCATATCCCAGTTTTCCACAAGTGGCCATACTCTGTACGCTATGTGCTCTTGAACAATATCCCTTGTGCCAATGAAAGAATAGACGTTGCTAAAAGCCTTCTGGCAAGCTTCGTCATTCTGATCGATTACCACCTTCAGCCTTCGAAGGCCGAAGCGAGAACAGATAGGATGTTGGATGATTTCCTTAATATCTTCCCTTTCAATTAAATCATTCTTAACATAAAACCACTCTTCCATCCAGGCTCCAGGCCATCTCTTTCAGAATGTGGGAACTGGATGGCTTGCATTGGATCGACTAACGAATCCATAACAACCGAAGTTGTTGTGATACTGCTCATTCCTGGTGGCCTTTGTCTCATACAGGAGCTCGTGCATGCTACAAAAGCTTTTTGCGCTGGGTTCCAACCCTTGGCTTCTCACAGCCTAAACAAACAAACCCATCCTGATTATAGCTTCAGGCATAAGTTGATGAAGAAAAATCTGAAATGTCTTCAGTACTTCAACCAAGAACCTGCTCAATGGAAACCGAAGCCCTGCTTTCAAAAAGCTTCGGTAGATAACCACCTCATTTGCTTTAGGAGCAGGAGCAGTGTTTCCCCTCCAACCCTCACAATAGTCATGTCACGAAAGTATCTTCCTCTCATAGCATCAATGTGACTCTATTTGATAGTCGATTTCCTAAAGATGGTATGGCTTGGTCGCCACGAACGATCTTCAGAATCTTCGTCTCCACTTTCTGCATCATACTCGTCACTGTCGTTGGAATCCTCAGACAATTCAGCCAGTATTTCTCTTGTGATCTTTTCTGAGTTCGTCTTTGACATGGATTCTAAAAACCCAGAAATGAAAGGATCTGCAGCTTTCTTCTTTTCATAAAGCTTCTCTTCCTCAGTTATCTTCTTTTCCTCAGACATCTTTTCCCCAGACATGGAGCAAAAACACGTCTTTCAACCGAAGCTCTACACTAGTACACAGAGGCTCTATAGTGGCGGTTCTAGAGCTGTTTGCACTGGCGTTTTTCAGTGCCGCCAGTGCTAGGGGCCAGTGGAAATCGCCATTTCCACTGGCGGATTTCTTAAGCAAACCGCTAGTGGAAATATCATTTCCACTGGCGGTTTTTTTATTTAGCCGCCAGTGGAAGTTTTCCCGCCTTTTTTTAAATTTTCAATCAGTACTAAAATTTATATATACTAGGTGAGTGCCCGTGCGTTGCAACGGGAACATATAATAACATAATAACTTATATACAAAATGTGTCTTATATTGTTATAAGAAAATGTTTCATAATCCATTTGTAATCCTAGCCATACATAATTTTTGTTATTTTAATTTAGCTGTTTCACTACTACATTGCAACCATCAGTATCATGCAGACTTCGATATATGCCACGATTTGCATGGTCTCATCATTGAAGAGCACGTGCCATACCTGCCTAGGGATGAAAATGGGACGGATACAGCCGGATACAGGGTCATCCCGTATCCTACCCTAATGTATTTCTCTCGGATACGGAACCGGATACGGGTAGTTAAGATTCGGGACGGATACAGGACGGGACCGGGTAATAATCCGGACGGGTAAGAAATGGATAATGGATACTACTCGGGTAGGTACCGGATAATTGTCGGGTAGTTCGTCCGATGATATTAATTGTCCAACCATCCAACAAACACATAAGTTAAGCAATACATAATCATGTATATGATGGATCAAATGTAAGAAAGGAAACCGATAAAATTGACATCATGCAGTTCAAAGTTACTTATCACAAGGACATTGTAGAACCAACACCGCAATATTTAAAATTTATAAAATATTCTAGTTTCACTCAAAATTTGCAAATAAGTTACAAAAACTAATAAACATTTTATACAAAGATAACTCAAGTCCTCCTGAAAATGATAAAGTAAAGTACTGATTATGTTGAAACTTGGATATTTACACTGATTTCACATGTAACTCATACAAATAAGTGAAAGTGAAATAGAATAAACGCGGACATCTTATAGATCTTATGATCCAAACATTTTTTATTGTTATATATGGACATATGTTGTGTCTCCATAAAATTTCACGATTTTTTAAGGCTATTTATGTATTATTAATTTCTTGTCATAGAAAATCATCAAAATACAATTAAATCCTTAAAATATTGTAGTATCGACCGAAAATACAAATAAGTTATCAATACTAATAAATAGTCAATAAAAAGATAACTTTAGTTCCCACATGGAGATAACTTTAAGCCCACACATAAAAATGGTAAAGTCTATTAATTTGATATAAATTTGGACATTATTTCAATGATTTTGGTCTAAAGATATGTTTAAACAGAAAATTGATGTATTACAAATTTATAGATCTCTTCAAGCTCTACAATTTTCATATAAACTTTATCTTCATCCGATTTCATATGTAAAAGTTATGATTTTATAACTATATTATGCAGAAAAAGAAAAAAATGGGTACCCGAATTCCGGGTACCCGTATCCGACCCGAATATCCGGGTATTTTTCGGGTAGTTCTTGCTCCGTATCCGACCCGAATCCGAAGCTACAGTATCCGGGTATTACCCGTATCTGTCCCAAATATAAAACTACCCGAATCCGTATCCGAAAAACGGGTATTAGCACTACCTGTATCCGGTACCCGACGGGTATACTCGACCCATTTCACCCCTAACACCTGCCGGTAGAAGTTCCCTCGTACATTGTTAGTCATCAGGTACGCACCACCATACACGCTTGCTTAAACAAAAAAAACAAGTGTATGTGTTTGCGAAGAGAATTAAAGGCAGGCCGGCACAAAAGCTACCCCGACGATGGCGAGTGGTCATTGCTGTCGGTCCTCCTCTGTGTCACCTCTGGCGCCAAGATGATGCCATAGTCTTTGATATAGTAGTCGTCGAACACGCACGACATGGTGAGTATTGATATAGTAGTCGTCGAACACGCACGACATGGTGAGTACCGATGACTCTTGGTTGGGCTGCCAAACGAAGTGCACCCCGATCTCATCAGCGAGGTAGTACACCTAGCCATTGCACCACTGGATATGCTACTCCTCTACATACATCTTATTCGAGGACACTCACACAACGTCAGCAACGGCCGTCGTCCCAGCGCACAAGAATTCATGGCCGGTCAGTAGTGACTTACGTGGCAGGTTGAGCTTCAGGTGATGATGAGCTGGATGATGTGACGGCGCCGTTGTCGGATGCGGTGCCCAGAACAACCCAAGAGTCACCGGCGTTGGTGACGACCATGAGGTCCCCCTGTTCGAGATGGACAGCACAGTGCAGCCGCTCTGGACCGCATCCAAGCGGCGGCTACGGCGGAGCTTGCCGAACACAGCAACGCATGCGGTCACGTAGTACTGCTTCCAGACGTCGAACTGACAGTCGCCAAGCTTCTTCTCGTCGTCGATGAGCAACGCCAATGCGAGCGCCTCCTGCCAGTGGTGTTTGTTCGGGGTTTCCAAGTAAGAAACATGGATTCATCTTTAGCGTTGGTTTATGAAAACAACTCACAAGTCAGATCCATGGAAAAAATATTACGGAGAATAAATGTCACACATATAAAAAAGAATTTATGTTGAAAACATTATTCAAACAAAAGAAATTGCATGCAAGGCTCTTCTTTAAATACTACTCCCTCCATCCAAAAATATAATTCAGAAATCTCGTTGATAATTATCTACTACTACACATTGTGCAAAGGTAGCAGGTAGGCTTTGGGAGAGATGTAGTAGATATTTTTACTGTAACAGATATTAACATAAACACACATGTGGTGTAGTGGTATCTACGAGCATATTTGCTTGAGAGGTCACAGGTTTGAATCCCATTGGGGTCATATTTGTGTTTTTTTAATTTAATTTTAGCTAGGCGTGGGATGCACGTGGGAATGGGAATGGGCTTTGCGGGAAGAGAGGAATACACTGGCAGAACACGGAATGACAACCGGAATGGGAGAACACGGAATGACAACCGGAATGGGAGAACACGGAATGACAGCCGGGAATGGGAATGAGCTTTGCGGGGAGGGGGGAATGGGAATGGCAGAACACGGAATGACAGCCTACCCCTTACCGCCTTAATAAGTAGTAGAGATATTTACACACACAAACATATATATATATATTGATATTGATAAACATGTAGTATTGATATTAAAAGCAACATGGAATTAAATTCTATCATACATTTATATACATCAAAGTCTTGTTTACAACCATGTATGCATCACACATTATATACATCAAAGTTTTCACTTAAGCTCTAATAACTATCTCGGCTAAGAGATAGTCTACTAATTTTTGTTAGTATTCTAAAATCTGGCAAAGCTAATGTTCTGGAAGCATCATGATATTTCCCTTCTGCGGGAATGACCTCTTTCAATATGAATGTGCATAGGTCCTCAACTATGCCATACAATGCACCTTCAGTCAAGTTCTCTGGGCTTCCTTGTTGAAATTGCTGTAAAAGAAGTTTATAAACATCATCTATTTATACTCAATAATAACACATTTGCATCTTTAATGACATAAATACATACGTGACTATTACTAATAATACCTTGCCAGGGTTCGTGATGTATCGTCCGTTCATTCTCATGAACTCGCACACGTAGAACCCACATAGGACCGATCCGGGTGGTTGCTTGTGGCACTACATAATGGGAGATTGGTTATAGGGTTGCAACATTGTCCTATGTACGTACATGTATGATATGTATTCATAAATTCACATACTTACCGGCCAGTTATAATGGATGTCTAGTGGCACGCCTTTTATGGACGTGTCGTACTTTCCACATCGTAGCTTATAAAACCTAAATGCCCTGTGATCTCAAATAGAATCACCATGTTATTCTACAATTCTCATCGATATAAGTATGCATGCATAGAAAAGGCTTACAGCTCTAAGATGCTGAGGAATTTTGAATAGGCCGAAGGCTCGGTGTGCAAGGAGTCGAGCACCAGCACCTTTCCAACCTTAGGATAAATGATGAAGCATATCCAGTGGTCCCTGTATGAATCAAACTTGTGATACATGTGTATTGAAATTATTAATTTTATTTATGCAAAATCACACTTACTAAAAGTTGTACGGGGCCACTATGGATTCCCTGTCTTGAAATTGAAGCATTGTGTGTCCTATGTAGGTGGCGTATCTTGCTTCAAAATCCTTCTTCAGATCCAGGATACGCACCTCAATTTCTTCGTCCGTTAGTCCCTGTAATGCTTCGTTGTCTTTTCCGATTCTAAAATTGTGTCTATCCTCGCATATCTTTATTGGGTTGAGATACCCAACCCTTTTACTGGCACTAGCATTGGGATTGGTACCATAAAGGATCTCCTGCTGATCATGTTGCATTCTGCAATGCACACGTGCATGTCAGATATTGAAAATTTATACAACTCACTAATAATAACACATATATGTGGAGTATGAGTGACACTTACAATGCAAATATGGTTACAAGTTGCACGTCGAGTCTCTGAAGGTTCATCATTAACCACATGTCCTCGAATGCAACAAAGGCTTTTTGATTTGAACCAATAAAAGCATGGGCTGGTATATTGACGCTGATGGTGTCGATGCCAACTGAAGATGCCCGCATGTACCAATCATGCAACCTTTTAATATTAGCCGGGACCTTCCTTAGTTTCTCAAAAGTGAGTAGTGGTCTGCCCGGCACATATTTTTTAGGCACGTTTTTATAATCTGCCTTAGTTGGCTTCTTTATCTTTGCGGCCATTGCCTCATCCTTTTTTGCGGACTCCTCGAGATCGGCCAAATCAACAGTGTCTGACGTGAGGCTCCGTCCAATCCCTTTCAAAAGACGAGCTGTGCTAGCAGTGGATTTACTCTTCTTTTTCTTCTCGAACGGGTACACTAATTTGGTATAGAAACTTTAGATTTCTTTGATGGTCGTGGATCCCTTGATGGCTGTGGAGAAGGTGGATCCCTGAAGGGCGATGTATGTGGCGGAGATGGTGGGCCACCATGAGGATGAGGAGAAGGAGGGTCAGAAAGAGGATGAGGAGCAGCATGTGAAGTTTGAGGAGGTTATGATGGATGTACAATAGGAACAACAATTTGAGAAGGCGGAGACGGTTGGGCGTGCGACGACGGCTGTCATGGTGGATCAACCAATTCGACATCCCTTCGAGGCCAAAGGATAAAATTCTTGATAGCTTGTCCAAGTGTCTCGATACCTTCGGGCCAGGGATGTCTAGCATGTCGTCCTCGGATCCTTGGACGATTGTCGTCACTTCTACCCTGCAATATTCTTCTGGAATGTCGTTTCCATGGAACTTGCGTCCTGGGATCGCAAGGCCTGTGGCTACTTTCTTTGTATGCTGATTGTTAATACCATATCTTATAACTAGTGTGCATGCCACAGGCCTTGTGATGTCATCAACTGGATAGCGGACCTTATTTCCCGTTGACGCGATAGAGCTTGGGATGGTCGTACCCTCGGTGGAAGCCGGCGGTTGAGCTGCTGGAATTATTTGCATCTGTGGAGTGGTCATCTATTGAATAGACATCGCACTCGCCATCGCCAATTGCTGCATCAATTCTAGAGGAGGATTCGATAGCATTTCAGACATCAGGCCTTTGAACTCTTTCTTGGCCTCCTCCTTAAAATAATACGACATCTCTTCCTTGTATCGATCATGTTTCTTGTACAGACCTTCCCATTGTGGTCCAAATCCTTCCTTCCATCCTTCCTTAGATGAGATTCCTCGTACATGACCAGGATGCTCAGGGTTACCGAGACCAGCCGTTAGAATGTCTCTCTCCCTTTGCGACTTAAATGTTCCTTGGATTTGCTTAGCTGCAATTGCATATATGTTTTTTGCCGCTTCTTCGACAGTGGGATCATCAAAAGATACACCAGACTCAGTTTCCCTTGGTTTTCTAGCACGGATCCAATTAGCTATCCTTTCACCAAGTTGCTCGGACAGTGTCGGCAACCCTGCAGCCTTCTTCTCGGCGTCTTCTTGTCTCCATTTAGGAACCTGACGCTTGTAACCACCTATGCCAAGGTGGTGGTGGTATTTGTTCTTCTTAGATAGTTCCGAATTTGCCTCACTTAGCGATATGAAATCAGGGCTGCTCCTCTGCTCTAGAAATACTGCCCACTGACCTGCTGAGATTTTATATTTTTTCGTCGGGTCTAGGTCTTTCTTTGCAAACTTTGTATTCATCTCAGACCTCCAGTTTCGGAAATTGATTGCAAACTGCTTCATCGTGTATTTTTTCACGAGTTCTTCTGAACCCCGAGGCAAAACGAACCTCGTTATTAGCTTATTCCACATTTGATTCTTGACATCATCTGATACATCTCTACACTGTCGGATTGTGATGTCAAGATTATCTCTAACTAAGAACCCAAGTGCATTCCGGAACTTAGGCAGTGCCTCTTCTGGAGCTAGGGGCTGACCATTCGGGCTCACATCTGCGATTTTATATGTCTTGTCAGGAAACTTGTTTAGCCCCCTGTCACCTCTGTTCCGATCGCTCTGCTTCCTTTTCCTTGACCTCTCGGTGGTTGTCTCGGTTGATTCCGGTGCGCCTTGGGTCGGTTCCGATGCGCCTTGGGTCGGTTCCGGTGCGCCTTGGGTCAGTTCCGGTGCGTCTTGGGTCGGTTCCAATGCGTCTTGGTATCGTGTCGCAGCTTTTTCGAGCATCGCACAAAATTGAGACAAGACCTCCTATTCATGTAATAAAATGCACAAGAAATCATGCATGTGTAATAGACATTGTGAAATCAGCTAATTAATTAGGTACACACATGAAATTAAGGATGTGTAATTTACCTCATGGTCTTGTGGATCATAAGTAGGGTCACGTTGCAACTCACGGCGAGCGGCCCTATCTATGCTAGTGGTAGGAAAAGGGTCGCTAGGTGTTTCATATCCTTCACTACTGGATTGTTCTTGAGCAACACTCTTGTCCATGTGGTCGGGCCCTAATCCTTGGTCCTTGATTGGAGAACTCATTGAGCTATATATATACAAATACATATTAACACATATTAACATAAGCAATAATTAAATTCATATTAACAAATACCCTAACCCTTAACCACTAAAACTAACCCTAAGCCCTAACCCTAACCCCTAATATTGTGATACGGATATTATCGAGTTACGTATAGAGAGGGAGAGTCGTATAGGACGTAGAGAGAGAGATGGAGAGTCATATAGAATATATAGAGAGGGAGAGAGGGAGAGTCGTATAGAACGTAGAGAGAGATGGAGAGTCGTATAGAACGTATAGAGAGGGAGAGAGGAGGAGTCGTATAGGACGTAGAGAGAGAGATGGAGAGTCGTATAGAACGTATAGAGAGGGAGAGAGGGAGAGTCGTATAGAACGTAGAGAGAGATGGAGAGTCGTATAGAACGTATAGAGAGGGAGAGAGGAGGAGTCGTATAGGACGTAGAGAGAGAGATGGAGAGTCGTATAGAACGTATAGAGAGGGAGAGAGGGAGTGTCGTACGGATATTATCGAGTTGTGTACCCCTTTCATCAGATTGGAACAAAAGATTAGAACATATATATAATATCATACTAAGTTCTTACATAATACGTCGTCCATCATACTAAGTTCTTATATATAATATCATACTAAGATTAGAACATATATAGTAATTTCTACTTTTCTACTCCTCATCGTCTATCAGTGTCGTCCAATCGATCTCCTCATCTTCATCGTCGGAGATGTTGGTGATCTACTCCGCTCTTCCCTTTCCCTCCCTCCTCTCCTCTCTCTTGTCCTCCCTCCTCTCTCTTCCCTCTCCCTCCTCTCTCTTCTCTCTCTCTCCCTCCCTCCTCTCTCTTTCCTCTCTCTTCCCTTTCCCTCTCTCCTCTCCTCTCTCTTCCCTCTCCCTCCTCTCTCTTCCCTTACCCTCTCTCCTCTCCTCTCTCTTCCCTTTCCCTCTCTCCTCTCCTCTCCCTCTCTCTCACTCTCTGCAGAGACGCGCGCCCTAGGGTTTTTACACGCGCGCGGCGGCGGCGGCGTGCCCGAGCGCGATCGAAGTCGAAGAAGGGAGAGAGAGGGGAACATACCTACGGCGTGGGGACGACGGCGGGGACGACGGCGGCGCACGGCGGAGAAGATCGCCGGGGCGAAATTTCGGTAGCCTGACGGCGGGAGTGTAAAAGACTGGGCGCCGAAGACTTAGACAAATTTTCGGCCCCGTGCGCGCTTCTTTATATAGGAGATATTTCTACTGGCGGTTGACAATGACAACCGCCAATAGAAATCATTTCTACTGGTGGTTGTCATCGAGAACAGCTAGTAGAAATGGCTTCCACAAACTGTGGAGGCCATTTCTACTGGCGGTTTTCGTTGTGAACCGCTAGTAGTAATATTTTTAGTATATTATTTTTTATGATATATACATATATTAAGTATATAAATTTGTATACATATTAAATATATAAATATATATATTTAGTATACATAATATATATATTTATATATTACTTCTCTCTCTCCCTCCTCTCTCTCTCCTCTCTCTCTCCTCTCTCTCTCTCTTCTCTCTCCTCTCTCTCCTCTCCCTCCTCTCTCCCCTCTCCCTCCTCTCTCCCTCCTCTCTCTTCCCTCTCTCTCCCTCCTCTCTCTCCTCTCTCTCTCCTCTCTCTCCCTCCTCTCTCTCCTCTCTCTATCTCCTTTCTCTCTCCTCTCTCTCCTTTCTCTCTTCTCTCTCTCTCCTATCTCTCTCCTCTCTCTCCCTCTCCCTCTCCTCTCTAGAAAGTCACTAGAAAGTCGTGTAAAATTACATGCTTCGGTTTGTCGCTAACAATAATCAATTACATGACATGTCCTAACAATAATCAATTACATGACAACTATATAATCTAGGGAGCTATTGTTCTGCCTTGTCCATCGTGGCGTACCCAAGGCATCGAATTGCGTGGGATGCTTCGCTCAATGTTCCTTATCTTGGTTGGATGGTCTATGAAAAGAGACATGTCGTTGAACTGGTTAAAATCCTCTAAATCAGATACACCATCAACTCCTATAGCTTGTTGTTTTCTAGGAAAAACTACATGCTTCGGTTTGTCGGTGCTTTTCTTCTCATTGTTAGAAATGATCTATTCAGCATAGAAGACCTGTGCAGCACGATTAGCAAGGATCCATGGGTCATCTTTGTAACCTACCTTACTTAGATCAAGAACCCTGACCCCATAGTTGTCTACCGTGACATGTTTGTCTTCAACCCATTGACATCGGAAAACCGAGATCTGAAATGTACCATAGTCTAGTTCCCATATGTCCTCAATAAAGCCAAAATATGTAATAATCTCACCAGTTTCATCATCTATGGCCTCGCATCGAACACCATTGTTTTGTGACATGCTCTTTTTGTCCTTGGACTTGGTACAAAATGTGAATCCACTAATGTCATAGGTTTACCATGTTGTGACCTGGCGTGATGGTCCAGATGCCAACCCCTTGATGGTTTGTTCTTCTATTGTTTCTCCACGTTGAATGTCCTTCACCATTAGCCATGTGTTGAACCGTTGCTTATGTTGCTTCATTACCCAATCAGCCGTATGCCCAGGATTTTGCTCGTGAAGCTCATTGATGTGTTGTTGGATAAATGGCTCTATTATCGCTAGCTGATGTAGGATGCTGTGATGTACCTCAAGTACTGTATTGTAATCTGGTGGGATGAAAGATTTCCATCCCATCCTCCCGCTTCCATACAATCTACCCTCGTGTCGTGACGGAGGCAAACCTTTTGCAACCTGGTCTTTTAAGATACTATTGCAGAATGGACCTCCGGACTCAATGGCCTCTTCGGTACAGTACCCCTCTATCATGGATGCCTCGGGACGAGCACGGGTTATATAGCCATTCAGTATTGACATGAAACGCTCGTACGTCCACATTTCATGCAAGTACATAGGACCCAATGCCTCTATTTGTGGCACCAAGTGCACCACAAGGTGCACCATAATATCAAAGAACGATGGAGGGAAACACATCTCAAACTGTGATATTGTCTCCACTGCGAATTCCTGAAGAGATGCCAACTCATCACAGTCAATTACCTTTTGTGAAATTCTGTTGAAAAAGTAGCACAATCGTGTGATTGCCATCTTTAAAAACAAAGGATTTATAGCCCTGATGGCAATAGGTAGGAATGTAGTCAGCATGACATGACAATCATGTGAATATTTTTATTATGGTAGAGAACGAAACTATTACAAGAGATTAAAAAAACGATAAAAGCACTTAAACTTCCCACAATTGTTCCTTATTAAAAAGAAAGTAAGACTGAAATGCGAAAATGCAAAAAAACCGCTGTCGAAGTAGGATATTTGTCAGTAAATATGCTTCGACTCCAGCACAGTGCTATTGACTGTGCAAGCTTCGGACTCCTCTCTGAAGTCCCGCTGAAGGTGAGTGTGCTGACTCCCTTCTGGTTGCTGACCTCGTTGTATTGGTGGTGGCGGTGGAAGCTGTTGCCAAGATGCTTGGGGTTGACTTGCCGAAGCAACAGAAATTGCAGGGTGATTGCCTACATATTCTGGAATGTAAGGCGAATGGTACGAAGCAGTATGCATGACTTGCTTCGACTGACTCTGTTGCGCTGCAGCTTCTACTATTTCCTTTTGCTTCTGGATGGTAACATGGCACATCCTGGTGGTATGGCCCTTGTTTCCACCACAGAATAGGCAATAAATTTTTCTTGGCTGATCCCCAAATCTTCCCCCGAAGCCCCTGGCGCCTCTGCCCCTTGGCGCTGGCGGCCGGAAAGAGCTTTGCTGCTGCCCCGAATCTTGCGAGGAGCACTGTGGCCTTTGCTGTTGATTTCCTCTGTCATCACTTTGAGTAGAGTTGTGAATTGACCTGACGTGCCTCGGATGGAATCTTCCTCCGAAGCCCCTGGTCATTTCAGAGAACCTGAATGCTTCCTCCCTTCTTTGGCGAAAATCATTGTCAGCTCGAATATACTCGTCCATCTTCTGGAGCAGCTTCTCCAAAGTTTGAGGAGGTTTCCTGGCAAAGTACTGAGCTGAAGGTCCCGGCCGAAGCCCCTTGATCATGGCCTCAATGACAATTTCATTGGGCACTGTTGGTGCATGTGCCCTCAGACGCAGGAATCTTCGGATATACGCCTGAAGGTATTCTTCGTGGTCCTAGGTGCACTGGAATAAAGCTTGAGCAGTGACTGGCTTCGTCTGAAACCCTTGGAAGCTGGTTATCAACATATCCTTCAGCTTTTGCCATGAGGTGATTGTCCCTGGCCTAAGAGAGGAGTACCAGGTTTGTGCAACACTCCTGACAGCCATGACGAAAGACTTTGCCATGACCGCCGTGTTGCCACCATACGAAGATATGGTTGCCTCATAGCTCATCAAGAATTGCTTCGGGTCTGAATGACCGTCGTACATGGGGAGCTGAGGTGGCTTGTAAGACTGTGGCCAAGGTGTAGCCTGCAGTTCTGTTGACAGAGGAGAGGAATCATCAAAAGCAAAATTTCCATGATGGAAATCTTCATACCAGTCATCCTCGTTGTAGAAGCCCTCCTGATGAAGCTCTCTGTGCGGAGGCCTTCGGTTCTGGTCATCTTGAGCAAGATGATGAAGCTCTTCAGAGGCTTCGTCTATCTGCCTTTGTAGGTCAGCTAGACGAGCCATCTTTTCCTTCTTCCGTTGGACTTGTTGATGAAGCATCTCCAAGTTTTGGATTTCTTGATCCAAGTCGTCCTCCGGAGGCGTTGGACTGGTGGCCTTCCTCTTCTGGCTTCGGGCCTCCCTGAGAGAAAGGACATCCTGATTGGGATCCAGCGGCTGTAGAGTGGCAGCCCCTGTGGCTAAAGCTTTCCTCGGCGGCATGACGAAGGTGATGCTTGCCGAAGATGTTCAAAACTCAAAAAATAGACGTGAGTTTCCTCAAAAACATGATTTGACAATGTTTTCCATGTGAAATATGTGAACAGGCGTCTTTGGAATCGGGTTACGGGTATACAAGAGTATGGTCAAGACGAAGCTTGAGTGGGACGAAAGGCGATTGTGACGAACGATAAGATGATCACGAAGCTATGCGCAGATAAGCTTCGGCATGACAGCAGAAAAGGGGAACCGACTTAAAGATGAAAAGCCAAATTAGACCCTGAAGAATTATTATAGAGTTATTAATAAATGTAAAGGGCATTAATGTAATTTTACATAGGCTGTGTCCCGTGTCTATAAATAGATGAACAGTACTCCCGTACTGTTCACGCTGACTTGGCATTTTGCTTTTCGCATCACGTCTGTACCTTTACCTTTCATCAATTCGAAGGTACATTTATAATTTGTTATTATGAATTTGATAATGCAAAATAAGAATAAATTGATAATAATATCGATATTATTATTGGTATTGTATATACGTATTCTCCTCCATTATATGTCAAGCTCACGAAGGTCTTTTCCTTCATAACCTTCGTCAATTCTATCCGAAGGGATATAATGTCTTGAAGGACGAAGAGCTTTAACATTTAACACTTTTTATGTTGCCTTGTTCTTAATTCTTAGCATTTGAGAACAAGTCCCCAACACTAACATTTTTTGGTTCATCGGCAAAGTCTCGGTGGTTCTCATTGAAATCTTGCCACTGCTTCCCATCGGCTGGATGTCGAAGCTTCCCATCGTTTTTGTGCTCATCAGAAGCATGCCAGCTCATAAGTTTGGCATCCTCAGGGTTAGCGAACAAACACCTCAATGGATCTGTATGACGACGCAACATTGCCTCTAACAACTCTGCATCTTCCTCGTCCATAACATTTGGCAGAACATGGGTTCTTTCACGTTCATTTCCTCCAGCGTAACCATGATCAGTAACATTTGGCACTACATGTTCACTCTGTGGAAGAGGTTGTTGTGTCTCGTGAACGAACTGAAAGCTGTCGTCGATGTTCGTAGGGTTTCCAGCTGTATAAGGCGAAGAGCTACCCTCTCTATGCTTTGTCCAAATTATGTAATCCTTCACAAATCCTCGGCATACCAGATGAGATATGATTTGTTCTGTGTCATCAAATACAACAGCATTTTTGCAGTCCATGCATGGAAAATATATGTGCTTTGTCTTTGTTCTCCAAGCATGGTTCGTAGTGACAACAATAAACCTATGGACCTCAGATATGTATGATGGATCTAGCCTTGGTAAGTTATACATCCAGGATATCCTCTCCATCATCACCTGTAAAAAAAGTAACATAAAACACACAAGAACACAAATTGGCAAGAGAAACATATACCAATATTTCCTAACAACTAAATATATCATGGATAAAGAAAATTGGCAAAAGAAACATGAACAACCTTTCTTAGCGACCTTCTTCCAAAAAATAAAGATCAAAACCTCCCCCTTGTATTTTGTGAAATCTGGCCTTCCAATGAAAGTTGGGCTGCGCGCGAGCTATACAGTTTTTGTCAGGAAGGATGAAGGGGTATTTATACAACAAAGGTCATAGGCGGTTGGATTAGGCAACCTAACTACTTTATCTCTAACACATGGTGAAACCCTAGATCCAAAATGTGGCTAAAATGGAGGAAAAATGAACAAAATTTGGCAAAAGAAACATAAGCCAAACTTTCCTAGCAACTAATAAACAAAAGATCTTAATACCCAAACCTATCTCTAACACATGGTGAAAGCCTAGTTTCAAAATGTAGTTAAAATTGAGCAAAAATGAACAATAATTGGCAATTGAAACATAATTAAACCAACCTTTCATAACAATTAATAAAAACAATCTTAATTACCAAACCTATCATCCTCCCTCTCCATACAACACATTCACCATTCATTAAGCAACTAAATATGTGTCATGGATAAACTGATTTGAGAACTAAACATGAAAAAGGAGAGGAAATAGACAAAATCTAACCATCTTAAGCAACCTCATTTGAGGAAATAGAGAAAATAACCTAGCTATACTCTTCTCTCTCACATGTAAAACCCTAGATCCAAAATGTGGCTAAAATTGAGCAAGAATGAACAAAAATTGACAAAGAAACATAAACCAACCTTTCTTATTCACCTTCTTCCAAAAAATGAAGACCAAAACCTCCCCCTTGTATTTTGTGAAATCTGGACCTCCAAAATCGCCTCCAATGGAAGTTGGCTGCGAGCTACAGCTCCTGTCAGGGAGGAAGAGTGGTATTTATAACACATAGTTCACTAGCGGTTGGCTTGAAAAACCGCCAGTGAAAATCTAATTTCCACTGGCGGTTATCTTAACACAACCGCCAGTGGAAATAGGATATTTCCACTGGCGGTTGGTGTAACAGAACCGCCAGTGAAAATCTAATTTCCACTGGCGGTTCTGTTACACCAACCGCTATTTCCACTGGCGGTTGTGTTAAGATAACCGCCAGTGGAAATAGGTTTCCACTGGCGGTTCCTAAGCCGGGCCCACCTAGTTTTTTTTACTGGCGCGCGGTAACTGAAACCGCCAGTGATAATTTATGGGTGCCGCAGGCTTTGAGCTCTTTTCTACTAGTGCTAAAAACTTGAAAGTCAAGCGAGAGCTATTGAGCAAGAGCCAGAAATTTGAGAAAATAACGCAAATAGCCGAAATAGCGCATCAAATGCCGCTGCTGTGGGTTCATATTTATACGCCTAGAGCCTTGCAACTTGGCGGGTCCCTCCTGTCATTGACTATTGCTATTCTAGCAAAGGGAAGTTGTTTTTTCGGACCTTCGGCTTAAGGCCTTCGTTCATGTCGCAGTCTAAATTCGTTGTTACAACAAATTAATACTGCGAGGGGCTACTGTTGGGGGCCTTCGTCTTCTGAAGGTCCTCAAAACATGATTTAACAATGTTTCCCAAGTGTGACATATGTACAGGTACCTTCGGACTCAGAATAAAACTGTACACAATATGAAAAGCCTGACCGAGACGAAGGATGATGCAGCTCCAAAGCTACGCGCAAGGGAACTTCGGCTCAGCGGCAGAAAAAGGAACCGACTTAAAGGGGAAAGGGCTATCTAGTCCTCGCTGAATTGTCCTTAAGTCAATAGGAAACATAAAGATCATGAATGTAATTTTACACAGGCTACGCCCTGTGCCTATAAATAGATGAACAGTATCCCCGTACTGTTCACGCTGACTTGTATTCGTTGTGCGTCACGCTTGGACTTTTACCTTCTGTCAAGCCGAAGGTACAAATGTAATTCAATATTGTTTCTGTTTATCCATAATAATAAAGAGAAGTACATATTAATAATGTCATATGATTATTCATGTGGTCTTTTATATTTCATATGCTTCTTCTTTCATTAACATATACTGCGATGATGAAGATACGTCCTTCATGACTTTCGTCTGAAGATCATTATATCCTAAGTGAAATAATGCTTCGAACGATGAAGAGCATTAACCTTTAACATTTCGTGTTGACTTGTTCTTAACTCATATCATTTGAGAACAAGTCCCCAACAGATAGTTTTGCCATTGTTATTGTTAGCCTATTGTCACAATTTTAAACTTGAATGGGAAGAATAATAAACCTCAATCTGGACCCAAGCCCAACACATGCAGTATCTAATTGGTCTTCTACAGGCATCTCCTTAATGCTCCACCAAGAGAAAATGAACACATAACTTGGTACAGAGAAGAGAAGCAGGGGATCATTTGGAGAGACACTTATGGTGTGTTTGGTTTGTGGAGTCACTCTATGCTTTATAAGGTGATGCATCATAAGTTCATTCCATCAATTTTGGTGAAATCAACTCACTCCTCATGTATATACTAATTATTAGCTTATGAGGAATGAGGTGGTGATGGATCAACTCATTCTATTCCACAAACCAAATAAAAAAGTGAGGAGTGAGAAGAAGATGGATCACTTCATTTCTCAAACCAAACACACTCTTAAAGATCGAGCATCAAGGATGACCTAGGAGGGTTTAGGCATACGAATAGGCTCTCGATTAACCACTTTTATTAGAGTCTTTGACCACATCAACAAAATATTTTTTGCAGACACATTTTGAACTAGGTTCTAGGAACTATTCCATTAAGCAAAGTTTACTGTAAAAACATTGCATGGATTAAACCCTGACCGCCTGAGTACATGCTCCCCTCATCTAACCATTGCAACTCTCGTTTGCTTGTCAGGAAGCGTTGGTTTGGAGTTGAGGGTGGGCCTTAAATACACTAAAGTTGATCGACGACTGCATAGATGTATGTAGTCAGTAGGCAGCGGATGGTCGCTATACCTAGACTGTGGATGGTGGGCCCACTTGATGACAAATGCTTCTCCATCAAATAACGCTAGACGCCTTTACTCTATATAAAGTGCTATAAGTGTGATATAGAAACTGTAGCAATGCATAGACCTTTAACTAGTAATCTTACAACTCTATAAAAAGTCTAATGTGTACGCCTGGTGCTACAACGGCTTCACACTCCGATCCACGCTGACACTCTGGGTCCGCCCCACGCGTCCTGAGTGGTTCTCCAGCCCCACGCGCCCCGCCTCGGCGCTCTCTCAGCTACTGTCCTTTAGACTCCAATGCCTGCGTAGCCAGCTACTACGCCTGTCTAGCATCTGACCTCGCCTGTGCGCTATCACACTGCGCAAAAATAGTGTAGAACAAGCACTCAAAAATGCCAGTGCAGTGCTCTCTCAGCTACTACCTTGTGGACCCCAGCACCCGTATAGCCAGCTACTGTGTCTGCCCAACACCCGACCTCGTCTGCGCAGCTACCGCACCGTGTAAAAATAGTGTAGAGCGAGCACTCGAACCCACACCCCCTGCTCCACAAATTTAGGGCTAACCACAAAAACACACATATCCTAGTGTTTTAGAAATAAACAATAATTAAATTTGAATAAATATTTTAATACCTATTTATTATATGATGATTGTTATATATCATATAATAAATAGGTATTAATATATAATATATATATATATATATATATATATATATATATATATATATATATATATATATATATATTATGAGAGTCCAGCTACTATATATCCAATGATTGTGATTTTAAATTGGTTTCTAGCCCTGAGCACCTCAAGTGACCCAACTAGAAGATACAACAATAATCCTCTCTTGTGCAAATAATGCACATTTTAAACTTAGCACATACACACATAATAAGATACACAAACGAATTGCTTCCGGCCGGCCCACGCACATACTATAAGTTGCCTCGATCAATTGATCCCATCACAGCTGCTTGTTGTCCAGCTGGCCAGCCATCGTCCTCTTCTTCGTTTTTGGTGCTGTCATAGCTGTGCAGGACATTGGCGGCGACGTCGTAGAAGACGAGGTGCGCCTCCGTGCTGCTCAGCTGCATGGACATGAATCCCTGGCCGTCGTAGATGAACTCTATCTTGTCGGACGTGGTCTTGAACTTGCCCGCCCATGCCTTGGACCCGCCGCCGCTCGTCATGAACTGAACCGGGCTGCGTTTCGCTTCTCACTTTCGTCAGTTCAGTTCAGAACACATATACATAGCAGTACTGATCAGAGATTCAGTAGCAGTAGCACACACCTGTTTCTGCTGCTGATGTGCTGCAAGCAGTGGTCGTGGCCGTTCACGTACATGTCGACCCCGCGCGCCTGCATGTCGTACGTGTTGCGTGTTGTTGCCAATGCGTGGACGAATTAATGGACGATATATAGTGAAATTAATAGAATCGGTGTCGAAATATATTAGTATATTGTTCATATATATATTTCTGCAGCTAGCTAGCTAGCTAGAGTACTGCGAACATGCATGCATGCCTCGAGGATTGGTCTGAGGAGCTCCTGGAGCTCAGTGGTGTTCCCATGCTCGCAGCCGCTGCTGATGGGGTGGTGGCCGACGACAATCTTCCAGGGCGCCTCGGATTGGACCAGGGCGTCGTCCAAATCCTAAACAAGTTAAAGGTTTGATAATAATAATCGGATCTATCAAAATACATTCAGAAAGATCGATCATTATGTGTATGACTGTGTGTGTATACATATACATGCATGCATACATCGAGTAGGTTTTGGATGTAGGTGTCGCGAGGAGCGACGTCTCTCCAGTCGTACTTGCTGCTGTTCCAGTACTTGAGGTAGAACGGCGACGTGTCCAGGAGGAAGAAGTCCGCGATTCCTGCTTAAATTAATTGGTGATCGATCTCCCAGGTCAAGACCGGCATATGTTGCATTTGCTAATGCATGGATTGATGGAATTAATTAACCTGAGTTGACGATGAAGGACTTGGCGAGGTTGAGGTACCGGCTGTCGACTTCGCGGATGGCGGGGTCTTGCTGCGCCAGCGCGTTGCCCGTGTAGTCATGGTTGCCGAGGACTACGTACAGAGGAAGACGATGATGTTGGTGAAGAAGCAGTACGTATACGTATACATGTTGCATGCATGCATGTGCAGGATTATATTGCATGTAGACAATAATAATGTTACAGATTATTGCATGCATTATTACCGATGTACCAAGGCGTCTGGAGGCTCTGCGCGGTGTAGATGTTGGTGAAGCACTCCTTGAAGAGGGGGTCGCTGGTGTTGGCGATGCCGTCGTCGTAGATGTTGTCGCCCGTGGAGATGACGAAGTCGATGTCCAACTTCTCCCCCACCACTCCCATCTAGAGAGGAGGAACAGCCGCTTAGATGATCAGTATACGATTTGTGCCTGTAATTGTTCCAAATTTAGAACCGTTCGATCGTACATAAGCCTACTTGCGCCGCCGCCACGCACTTTCGGCTAGTAATTAATAATGAGTGAAGGTCCATGGTCACCATATATATCAAGCTAAGTACACTTCTTCAGATCAGGACCAAGGCACGTGCATGCATTATTACCGTTCACAGTAGTTTCATAAACTTTCCAAGAGCATTATTGTCTCCTTAACAATCGTTATTAATGCACGCTAACCCACAAATAGTTGTTTGGACAGAAAAAGGTAGGTTGATACTAACATGGAATGCAATGCACCTTGGCTGACCAACACACATGCTCCACCATATTTTGTATAGAGGGCGCAAACTATGCATTCGAACTTTTGGAGGTGCATATCGCGTATTTGCGTATGTTAGAATATAATATAAATAAATTGTCCATTTCTTTATATCGGTTCAAAACTGCTTTGTAAGCACTCGACAAAGCCTAGAAAACACTCGACGACATAGGGTTTTCGTGGATAGTATACATATGACTGAAATACTCACTAGTAGAAAAGAGCTTAAAGCCTGCGGCACGTTCAACTTTTCACTGGCGGTTTCCGTTATCAAACGTCAGTGAAAGAAACAGGTGGGCCCGGCTTTAAAAACCGCCAGTGGAAACCTATTTCCACTGGCGGTTATCTTAACACAACCGCCAGTGGAAATAGGATGTTTCCACTGGCGGTTGTGTAACACCAACCGCCAGTGAAAATTGATTTCCACTGGCGGTTATCTTAACTTAACCGCCAGTGGAAACATCCTATTTCCACTAGCGGTTGTGTTAAGATAACCGCCAGTGGAAATCAATTTTCACTGGCGGTTTTTAAAGCCAACCGCCAGTGAACTGTCTGTTATAAATACCCATCTTCTTCCCCCGACAGTGAACTGTATGCTCGCAGCCAACTTCCATTGGAGGCGATTTTGGAGGTCCAGAATTCACAAAATACATGGGGAGAGGTTTTGATCTTCATTTTTTGGAAGAAGATTGCTAAGAAAGGTTGGTTTATGTTGCTAATGTCAATTTTTATTCATTTTTGCTCAATTTTAGCCACATTTTGGATCTAGGGTTTCACTTTCACCCCTTCATCCTTCCCGACAAGAACTATAGCTCGCAGCCCAACTTCCATTAGAGGGCCAGATTTCACAAAATACAAGGGGGGGGTTTATCTTTATTTTTTGGAAGAAGGTTGCTAAGAAAGGTTGGTTCTTGTGTGTTTATGTTACTTTTTTACAGGTGGTGATGGAGAGGACATCCTGGATGTATAACTTATCAAGGCTAGATCCATCATACATATCCGAGGTCCATAGGTTTATTGATGTCGCTACGAACCATGCTTGGAGAACAAAGACAAAACACATATATTGTCCATGCATGGACTGCAAAAATGCTGTTGTATTTAATGACACAGAACAAATCATATCTCATCTGGTATGACGAGGATTTATGAAGGATTACACAATTTGGACAAAGCATGGAGAGGGTAGCTCTTCGCCTTATACGACTGGAAACCCTGAGAACATCGACGACAGATTTCAGTTCGTTCACGAGACACACCAACCTCTTCCACAGAGCGAACATGTAGTGCAAAATGTTACTGATCATGGTTACGCTGGAGGAAATGAACATGATAGACCTCATGTTCTGCCAAGTGTTATGGATGAGGAAGATGCAGAGTTGCTAGAGGCAATGTTGCGTCGTCATACAGATCAATCGATGTTCTTAATGAAAGGTATGGAGTCCCTGAAGAAGGCAGCAGAAGAGCCTTTGTACGACGAGTCTAAGGGTTGTACCAAAGAGTTCACGACGCTCCGGTCTGTGCTAAAGCTGTTGATGTTAAAAGCTAAATATGGTGTGTCTGATGCTGGCTTCGATGCGTTCTTGAGTATTATCGCAGACATGCTTCCAAAGGAGAACAATGTGCCTGCTAACACGTACTATGCAAAGAAACTAATCAGTCCGCTCACTATGGGTGTGGAGAAGATCCACGCGTGTAGAAATCACTGTATCCTTTATCGAGGTGATGATTATAAAGACTTGGAGAGCTGCCCAAAGTGCGGTGCAAGTAGGTACAAGACGAATAAAGACTATCGAGAGGAAGAGTGTGTTGCATCCGTGTCTAAAGGGAAGAAGCGAAAGAAAGCCCAAAAAAAGACTTCAAAATCCACGAGCAAAGAAAAAGAAGTAGACTATTATGCGCTCAAAAAGATTCCTGCTTTGGTGACGTGGTACCTCCCCGTCGTCGATCGATTGAGGTGTTTGTTCGCTAATCCTGAGGATGCCAGACTTATGAGCTGGCATGCTTCTGATGAGCACAAAAACGATGGGAAGCTTCGACATCCAGCCGATGGGAAGCAGTGGCAAGATTTCAATGACAACCACCGAGACTTTGCCGATGAACCGAGAAATGTTAGGTTCGCACTGAGTACTGATGGAATGAACCCATTTGCTGAGAGGAGCAGCAAGCATAGCACATGGCCGGTGATCCTCACCATATACAACCTTCCTCCATGGTTGATGCAGAAACGGAAGTACATTTTGCTAACCATCCTTATTTCTGGACCTACACAACCTGAAGTTGACATGGATGTATTTTTGGAGCCCTTAATGGAGGATATGAAAATATTGTGGGAAACGGGTGTTCAAATTTTGGATGAGTATCGTAAAGGTTCATTCACGCTGAGAGCAATTCTTTTTGTTACGATCAACGATTACCCTGCTCTCTTCACATTATCAGGCCAGTTTAAGGGAAAGGTTGGTTGCACAGTATGCATTGATGGAACTGCTTACGTATCCCTTGCTGCATCTAGGAAGATAGTTTACATGAGGCACAGACGCTTTTTATTGGAAGGACACAGGTACCGCATGCGAAAGATGGATAAGTACTTCGACAATAATGGTGAACTACATTCTACTGCTCCATCGGGTAACAATAGAGGTCATAGAGTTTTTGAAATAGTCAGGAATATCAAGTTTGTTTTCGGGAAGAAGACAAAAGACGGAAAAACAAGGAAGGATGCCAAACCAGCTTCGGGGGCTATATTCAAGAAGAAGTCTATTTTCTTCGAGTACTTGCCTTACTGGAAAGAGTTAGATGTGCGGCATGCGATCGATGGTATGCACGTTCAGAAGAACGTGTTTGAAAGCATAATGGGCACCTTGCTAGACATAAAGGGCAAAACAAAAGAATGGCTCAATTCACGCATGGACTTGGTAGATTTAGGCATAAAAAAGGAACTACATCCCGTTCTTCAAGAAAATGGGAAGTACCATCTCCCAGCAGCAAGCTACAATCTCAATGTAGATGAGAAACATGCGATGTGTGTTTGGCTCAAGAATTTGAAAGTCCCATCCGGATTCTGCTCTAGCATACGGAGTATTGTGTCAATGAAAGACCTGACAATCACCAACTACAACTCACATGATTGCCATGTCATGCTGACTACATTCCTACCTATTGCCATCAGGGCTATAAATCCTTTGTTTTTAAAGATGGCAATCACACGGTTGTGCTACTTTTTCAACAGGATTTCACAAAAGGTAATTGGCCGTGATGAGTTGGCATCTCTTCAGGAATTCGCAGTGGAGACAATATCACAGTTTGAGATGTGTTTCCCTCCATCGTTCTTTGATATTATGGTGCACCTTGTGGTGCACTTGGTGCCACAAATAGAGGCATTGGGTCCTATGTACTTGCATGAAATGTGGACGTATGAGCGTTTCATGTCAATACTGAATGGCTATGTATCAACCCGTGCTCGTCCCGAGGCATCCATGATAGAGGGGTACTGTACCGAAGAGGCCATTGAGTCCGGAGGTCCATTCTGCAATAGTATCCTAAAAGACCAGGTTGCAATAGGTCTGCCTCCGTCACGACACGAGGGTAGACTGTATGGAAGCGGGAGGATGGGACGGAAATCTTTCATCCCACCGGATTACGATATAGTACTTGAGGCACATCAGAGCATCCTACATCAGCTAACGATAATGGAGCCATTTATCCAACAACACATCAATGAGCTTCGCGAGCAAAATCCTGGGCATACGGATGATTGGGTAATGAAGCAACATAAGCAGCGGTTCAACACATGGCTAATGGTGAAGGACATTCCACGTGGAGAAACAATAGAAGAACAAACCATCAAGGGCTTGGCATCTGGACCATCACGCCAGGTCACAACATGGCAAACCTATGACATTAGTGGATTCACATTTTGTACCAAGTCCAAGGACAAAAAGAGCATGTCACAAAACAGTGGTGTTCGATGCGAGGCCATAGATGATGAAACTGGTGAGATTATTACATATTTTGGCTTTATTGAGAACATATGGGAACTAGACTATGGTACATTTCAGATCTCGGTTTTCCGATGTCAATGGGTTGAAGACAAACATGTCACGGTAGACAACTATGGGGTCAGAGTTCTTGATCTAAGTAAGGTAGGTTACAAAGATGACCCATGGATCCTTGCTAATCGTGCTGCACAGGTCTTCTATGCTGAACAGATCATTTCTAACAATGAGAAGAAAAGCACCGACAAACCGAAGCATGTAGTTTTTCCTGGAAAACAACAAGCTATAGGAGTTGATGGTGTATCTGATTTAGAGGATTTTAACCAGTTCAACGACATGTCTCTTTTCATAGACCATCCAACCAAGATAAGGAACGTTGAGCGAAGCATCCCACGCAATTCGTTGCCCTGGGTACGCCACGATGGACAAGGCAGAACAATAGCTTCCTAGATTATATACTTGTCATGTAATTGATTATTGTTAGGACTTGTCATGTAATTGATTATTGTTAGCGACAAACCGAAGCATGTAATTGTCTTCATTCAATTTTCGTGGCTACCATTTACAATTTTACATGACTTTCTATTGACTTTATAGAGAGGAGTGAGGTAAATGGAGAGAGAGGAGAGGGAGAGAGAGAGGAGAGAGAGGAGAGGGAGAGGATGGAGAGAGAGGAGAGAGAGAGGATGGAGAGAGAGGAGAGAGAGAGGGGATGGAGAGAGAGGATGGAGAGGGAGAGGGGAGAGAGAGTGGAGAGGAGAGAGAGGATGGAAAGTGAAGTAAAACAATATATAAAAAACTATATATAAAAGTATACTTAATATAATATATAAAAAGTGAAGTAAAACAATATATAAAAAACTATGTTAAATAATAATAAAAAACAATTTCTACTGGCGGTTGTCATAGAGAACCGCCAGTAGAAATAGAATTTAATTTCATGTTGCTTTCAATATCAATATAGATCTATATATATATATATGTTTGTGTGTGTAAATAAATATATATATATAATTCAGTATTGTTTGAAATTTTGAAAAAAGGCGGGAAAACTTCTGGCGGCTAAATAAAGAAAACCGCCAGTGAAAAGTGCATTTCCACTGGCGGTTTGCTTTATAAAACCGCCAGTGGAAATGCACTTTTCACTGGCGGTTTTCTTTATTCAGCCGCCAGTGGAAATGCACTTTTCACTGACGGTTTCCTTAAGAAAACCGCCAGTGAAAATGCACTTTTCACTGGCGGTTCCAAAATAACCGCCAGTGGAAATGCTGATTTCCACTGGCCCCTAGCACTGGCGGTACTGAAAAACGCCAGTGTAAATAGGTTTAGAACCGCTACTATAGAGCTTCTGTGTACCAGTGACTGAATGCAGCATGGTGACTGTTTTCAGATACCTGCTGGGCCACGAGGGTCTGGTTGAACTGCCCCCGGCGCCCCCAGTCGCCAACTGCAAGGATGGCGAGCGAGCCCTCGTTCTTGGGCGGGTGCTCCACCCGCGTCAGCTCCGCCGCCGACGGCGCAAGCAGCAGCATCAGCGACGCCGCCGCAGCCACGATGACGGTGAGCAGCAGCGACGCGACACGGGCCATGTACGTATCTCCGATTGGCAGCTCTAGCTACATACGTGGATGGAATGGAGCACGATCGAGATGAATTAGTATGCGCGCGGCTGCATGAATTTATAGGCTCGACGCTCGATCGTCTCGCCGCGCCGTACGTTGATCGTCGTTAATGTGTGCGCGTCGGCCCATGCGCGGCGGCGTCGGTTAGGATGAAAGCGTACGTGGGTACGTTGCATTGCATCGTACAGCTGATGTACTTGCTGCGGGCATTGAACCAAAAGTTGGTGCGTATGGAGCACCGGGTTTCTTAGCGTGCGCGGCGCGGATTCCCGTTGAGTCACATCTAATTTGCATGTAACCCGGCCGGCCCACACCAACTGGTACGTATGAATGGATTGTCCCATGCATGTCTTGCTTCTACGTTTCGTCCCGTTATTTTATATTCTATTTGTTCTAAATTCTATATAGATGTTTTGTTGGCTTGTTTTTTAAAGAGATAAGTAACCTTGCTTTAAAGTCGTTGGTAACACTACTGGAAAACAGGGCTCTTCTTCCATTCAAGGACTCGTACGTTTCACCGTTAATCTATGTAGATTGAGTGGTATACATTATATTGAATCGGTTTAAATCCATCGCAAGTCAAAATCCATCACTATCCATTTTAATACACTTCAATACATGCATATTGCTTTAGAACCGATACTGACCTAAGCGCCTGTATGGATTTATCACACACGGATTTATTTAAGACACGTTACTTCTCCTCCCTGCGGTCCCAGTGGAAGTCCATCTATCCCACCGACTCAAAAGATGGTAATGTGATCTTCAACACAAATACAGTACAAATATACATGACCAGTGCATGGAAATGTGAGTTCTATCACAGTACTCAGTCTTCGTGATTGGTCTTGGATACACGACTTGAGCATGTGGGTCACCCGATCCTGGCAACCTGACTGTCACACTCAGTTTTATAAGGCAAACCGAACGCGGACCATGTACGTGTCAGAATCAGCAATTCACGTACACAGCAATTTACATATATAACCGGACATCATCAAACAGTGCTCAAGTAATAACATAAAAGAGTTAATAGTCTGATTACATCATTATATCCGAGACATCCATATAGTCATTAACATAGATCAAAGTGCGAAAACGAAACATAGCTAAACACGACCTTCACAGGCAGCACGACTGGGGGTTTGCCGCTAACCCACGACTAGAACTCATCATACTCTTAGAACTCCTGAAAATTCTCTACCACAACTTCATATTCTCCTGAGCAGTGGTTGCAATGTGGATAACCTGGGAGGTTTAGTGTGTAAAGCAAGGTTGAGTACACATCAACATACTCAGCAATTGTCCCGTTTGGCTGTAGTGGACTAGCTGTATGTGGGGTTAAGATCAAGCAGTTGCTTTTAGTTGGTCAGGTAATTATTACTAGTAGAGAACCAGGTTTTAGCATTAAATTCAAGTTATTAGCCCAAAAGTACTCCTTCCAAACAGATAGAATACCAGAAACCATAATCATAATTATAATCATAAAAATCGTAATTATCCTCATCATCATCTATAACATCTCTAATCAATGTGTCTCTAATCAATGTGTCTCTAATCAATGGAGCTTCCAAGGATGCTCATAACCGTGAGCACGGCTGATATATCAGTTTCATAATACTCTGCAGAGGTTGCACACTTACCTATGAGCCGTGATTCCTTTTTGCCTCAGTCCGATCAAACCCTTAAACACTACCAAGGTGAATAGGCAAGGTTTCACTACGTAGCAGCTTTTATAAAGATTCTCTGAGGCTGTAGCCGCCCGTTAGGTTTCCTAAATGTACTGCACTCCTCCCTAAGTGGCAAACCACCCACGGCAGAGCGAGCTGCATACACCAAGCCCCATTGATGGCACGACGGTGAAGCGAACTACACCTCAGTTCTTCTAATTATTTGGCTAAGGGAGTCACATACCACCCTCATGGCTGTACTGTTTTCCTAGGTGGTCATCCAATGAACCACTCCTTATGGAGGGGCACTCGAGAAACCGTCCGAATCCCCTTAAATATCACAATACCATCATCACAATCAAAAGTAAACCTCGTATCATAAATAATCTCATCATGTTGATTGATTAAAGTAAAGCGCTAGCATAGAGCTAAACCAAAAATGATCCAACCCAAATGGGTGAACAAGGACAGGATAAACAAAGACTAGTCAATCCTTAGGTATAAATTGTATAAATGTGGGAGATGAGTTATATAATGATTAGGACATAAATAGGTCAGATAACAATTACCGTCACCAACTAGCTGCTGCTCAGTATCTTCGCCTGTAACTCCTTCGGACTCCACCAAAGGACTGTGGCGCAGGGCTCGCATCTATGACTATGCGAGAAAGAAATTACAACGGTCGAGGCTACGGTCGAAAGATAATTACGTTAAGCATCTATGAATTAAAATACTTGTCTAAACATAATCATATTAATTTAACAATCGCGCAATGCATAAATAAAATCAGCACTTGATCCTAGTTAGCTCAGTACTTGATTAATAGTCGTTATACTACGCACCTTAATTGTTAAACGTGATCCTAGGTAAATTTAAATGGATCGTCGCGCGACGAAGCGCGCGACACAACACACTACTCGAACGGAATTAAAACGGATTGTCGCGCGACAAAGCACATGACACAACACGCCTTAAACTGAAATTAAAATGGATTGCCGCGCGACAAAGCACAGGATAGCACACTCGATCTAAAATGAAATTAAGACGAGTTGCCGTGCGACAAAGCGCGTGACAGCATGCACGAATTAAACTGAATTTAAAATGAATCGTCGCGCGACGAAGCGCGAAACACAACACATGAATTAAAATGAATTTGAAACGAATAGTCGCGCGATGAAGCGCGCAACGCAACACATAAATTAAACTAAATTTAAAACGAATCATCGTGCGACGAAGCGCATGACACTACACGTGAATTAAACTAAATTTAAAACTGAATTTAAACTTTAATACGCGCTAGGTCTACACGCATGGGGGCAGGGCTGCACACGCCGAGCCACGAGCCACGGCCATGCGTCGTGCCGCGCATCACATCCGCGCAAGGGGCTGCACGCGCACATGGGGAAGGGGATCAGCTAGGGGGGAGAGAGAGGGGAGGGAGGAGAGCTCACCACGGGCTCGATGGACGGCAGCAACCGCTCACCGGGATCCAACATAGGGCAAGGGGAGAGGTGGAAGAGAGGGAGAGGGAGGATGCTACGCGGGAAAGAGAGAATGAGGGGGAGTGGGCGCGCATAGGGGGTGGGTCTTGGGCCACGCCACGGGCCGGGCTGGGTCGACTACCATCTACTCGCTTTGGCCTCCTTCTAATCGAGATTAATCCGTGAATCAAAAACCAAAACTAGACGAACACATGATTAAGCACAACATCTAACAAAATAAATATGCTTCGGCATGATGCAAGAACAATATCAACTTAGGTTTTGTCTACAAGCGATACAGACACCAGTCTCTATATTGCTTTGAAAATAGGAGGAAGGAGCGAAACAGGAAGAGAAAAGATAGTAACGCCTGAATTTGGTGAATATTGGAGACAAAAATTTATACCCTCAAATTTAGGGTGTTACAAACCTGTCCCCCTTAAAAGAATCTCGCCCTCGAGATTCAAGGTTGGCCAGCAAAGAGCTCAGGATACTTGGCCATCAGATCATATTCATGCTCCCAAGTTGCTTCTTCCTCAGAGTGGTGACCCTATCTGACTTTGCACATTCTAATAGTGTTCCTCCGAGTGACCCTATCTATAGTCTCCAGGATCTGCATTGGCTTCTCGATGTAGGTCAAGTCTTCTTGAACTTCCAGACCTTCCACTGACAAATACTTCTCTAGCACACGTAGACACTTCTTCAACTGAGACATATGAAAGACATCATGCACCGCTGACAAATCTTCTTGTAAGCTGAGCTGATAGGTCACTTCTCCACGCTTTGCGAGAATCTAATACGGACCAACATATGGGGCCGGGTGCTAGCTTGCCTTTGACTCCGAACCTTCTGACTCCTCTGATAGGTGATACCTTCAGGTAAACAAAATCTCCCACTTCAAAACTTTGCTCTCTTCTTCTTGTGTCTGCATAACTTTGCTGCCTTGACTGTGCTATCTTTAGATTCTCCCGAACCTTCTTGATGTTCTTTTCGGCTTCAAGCAAAATGTCGGGCCCAAGCACTTGCTTTTCTCCCAGCTGATCCCAATGCAACGGAGTTCTGCAACTCCTTGCATAAAGTGCCTGAAATGGTGACATCTTCAACCTGGCTTGGTAACTACTGTTATAGGAAAATTCTACATAAGGAAGCCTCTTGTCCTATCTGGACTTATCTTGCAACGCACAGGCTCTCAACATATCTTCGAGGATTTAATTAGTTCTTTCAGTCTGACCGTCTGTCTACATGTGATAAGCTGAGCTGAAATTCAAATGTGTGCCCAAAGCTTCATGCAAATGCTGCCAGAAATGAGAGGTGAACTGTGTTCCTCGGTCTGACACTATCTTCTTTGGCACACAATGAAGACAAACGATCCGGAACATGTACAACTCTACCAATGCTGCACTGCTGTAGCTAGTCTTGACAGGTATGAAGTGTGCTGACTTGGTCAAGTGGTCCACTACTGCCCAATGAGAAATTCGCAACGGCTGCAACAAACCTGCGGCCCTTTGATGCTCTGCCTTGATTCTCTGACAACTGTCACATATAGCCACATGCTCTGCGATCTCCCTCTTCATTTCGTACCACCAGAATTTCTTCTTTAGATCCTGATACATCTTCTCGCTTCCAGGATGTATGGAATAAGCTGTCTCATGAGCTTCCTTAAGGATCAACTCTCGAATGGATTGGACATTGGGAACACACAGGCGGTCCTTGAACCATACCACACCTTCTGCATCTTCTTAGAAATCTTTGCCTCTTCCTTCTAGAATCAGCTGCCGGATTTCATTGATCTTTTCATAGTTCTTTTGCGCTTCTTTGGTTTCTCGCTCTAAGGTTGGTTCTAATTCAACTGTTACTCCTCGCGTGTTGTTCAAAAAATCTGAGGCTCAATCTATCAAATTCTTTGGCCAACTCATAAGGCATCAGGTGAATGGCCATCATATTGACTTGACGTTTTCTGCTTAAAGCATCTGCCACCACGTTCGCTTTGTCTGGATGGTAGTGAATTTCCAATTCATAGTCTTTGATCATTTCTAACCATCTTTCCTGCTTCATATTCAGCTCCGACTAGGTGAATACATACTTCAGACTCTTGTGGTCTATATAAACATCGCACTTCTGCCCATACAGATAGTACCTCCATGTCTTCAGTGCATGAAACACTGATGCTAACTCCAGGTCATGGATTGGATAGTTCTTCTCATGAACCTTCAGCTGTCGGGACGAGTATGCCACAACTTTTCCCTCTTGCATCAATACACATCCCAAGCCTGTGTAGCAAGCATCATAATACATCGAGAATGGCTTGTGCACATTAGGCAAAATTAAGACAGGAGCTGTAGTCAACTTCTCTTTTAGCACTTCAAAGGCCTCTTGGCATTTCTAGGTCCATTTGAACTCAACTTTGTTTGCTAGCAGAGCTATCATTGGTCTCACAATCTTTCAAAACCCTTCAATGAATCACCGATAGTATCCAGTCATTCCAATGAAGCTCTTGATTCCTCAAAAATCTGTTAGCGCTTTCCAGTTTAGAATGTCTGCCACTTTCTTTGGATCCACAACCAATCCATCTCTGTTTATAATGTGACCCAAGAACAGGACTTCATCAATCCAGAACTCACATTTTCTCAACTTTGCATACAGCTGGTGCTCTTGCAGTCTCTACAATACCATCTTCAGATGATCTACATGCTCTTCCTCATTTTGATAATATATGAGAATATCATCAATGAATACCACCACAAACTTGTCTAAATAATCCATGAACACGTTGTTCATCAGATTCATGAAGAAGGCTGGTGCATTCGTCAGGCCAAAAGACATAATTGTGTACTCATACAACCCATACTTGGTAATAAATGTCGTCTTCGGGATGTCCGAAGGTTGGATCCTGAGCTGATGATAACCTGACCTCAAATCTATCTATGAGAACACGCTGACTCCTCTCAGCTGGTCGAACAGATCTTCTAATCTGGGTAGGGGTTACTTGTTCTTGATTATGACTTCATTCAGAGCTCTGTAATCGATGCACATTCTCTTAGTGCCGTCTTGCTTT
Organism: Zea luxurians; assembly: GCA_029449295.1. Lineage (NCBI taxonomy): Eukaryota > Viridiplantae > Streptophyta > Magnoliopsida > Poales > Poaceae > Zea > Zea luxurians. The sequence goes on from JAOPSE010000011.1 coordinate 48,158,294, forward strand.
TCCATGAACTGGATAGGAGTGGCCCATGGTGAGGTACTTGGCCTGATGCAACTTTTCTCTGACAGCTCATCTATCTGCTTCTCGAGCTCAACCAACTCTGGTCTAGATACTTTGTAGGCTCTTTTATAAATAGGGGTGTTGCCAGGAATAAGCTCTATGGCAAACTGAAAGGGAAATGTGCCCTTGGGCCATTTCTAAGTATTTTGGTGATTGAGTGCCAACACAAGTGTTTTTGTGTTAATCTATGTAAAGTGGTGGACAAAGTACAAATCATGTCAAAAGGTATGTTTCTAGACTTAGTACATTGTTTTATGGACTAATGTATTGTGTCTAAGTGCTGGAAACAGGAAAAATTGAATTGGAAATGAGATGGCTTTGTTCAGCCAAAGTCTGCTCAGTCTGGGTGCACCGGACAGTGTCCGGTGCGCCAGGCTGGCTCTGGCGAACAGGCTGCTCTCGGGACTTCGACGACGGTGTACGGCTATAATTCACCGGACTGTCCGGTGGTGCACCGGACTGTCCGGTGAGCCATTCACAGGCGAACTCGTCACTCTCGGGAGATGATTAACGGCGTACGGCTAAAATTCACCGGTCTGTCCGGTGGTGCACCGGACTGTCCGGTGAGTCAACAGTCAGCCGGGGCAACGGTCGGCCGAGGATTCCGCGCGTGACGCATGGCCGAGCCAACGGTCACATTGGTGCACCGGACTATCCGGTGTGCACCAGACAGTGTCCGGTGCGCCAACGGCTCTCAGACTCCAACGGTCGGCTTCGCCAAATAAGGAAGGATATCTGCACTGGACAGTGTCCGGTGCGCCAGTCGACAGAAGGCAAGATCTGCCTTCCAGGAATGTTCTCAACGGCTCCTAGCTGCCTTGGGGCTATAAAAGGGATCCCCTAGGCGCATGGAGGAGGACACCAAGCATTCCTTGAGCACTCTTGATCACTCACACTTCATTCTTGCGCACTTGTTCGACATTCTAGTGATTTGAGCTTCGTTCTAGTGTGCTAGTCTTTTGAGCTTAAGTCTGGGTCTTGTGTGTGTGTATTTGCTGTGATCTTAGTGTCTTGTGTGAGTTGCTAATCCCTCCCTTACTCCGTGCTTCCTTGTGAACTTCAAGTGTAAGGGCGAGAGGCTCCAAGTTGTGGAGATTCCTCGCAAACGGGATTAAGAAAAGCAAAGCAAAACACCATGGTATTCAAGTGGGTCTTTGGACCGCTTGAGAGGGGTTGATTGCAACCCTCGTCCGTTGGGACGCCACAACGTGGAGTAGGCAAGCGTTGGTCTTGGCCGAACCACGGGATAACCACCGTGCCATCTCTGTGATTGATATCTTTGTGGTTATTGTGTTTTGTTGAGACTCCTCTCTAGCCACTTGGCGATTATTGTGCTAACACTTAACCAAGTTTTTGTGGCTTAAGTTTCAAGTTTTACAGGATCACCTATTCACCCCCCTCTAGGTGCTCTCAATTGGTATCAGAGTCGTTCTCTTCACAAAGGGACTAATCGCCCGAAGAGATGGATCCTAAGGGGAAGGGAATCGTGATCAACGATAAGGAGAAGGAGTCTTTCGTTAACGAGCCAAAGAATGACAAGCCTACCGACTCGGGCTCAGGCCACAAACGCAAAGATGGGAAGAAGAAGAAGACGAGACGCATCAAGGAGATCGTCTACTACGACGACAGCGATGAGTCCACTTCTTCCCAAAAGGATGACTACGACTACGAAAAATAAAAGACGGTTAATTCGAATTTTTCTTTCGATTACTCTCGTATTCCTCAGAGTTCAAATTCACATTTGCTCTCCATTCCTCTCGGCAAGCCTCCACACTTTGATGGGGAGGACTACGGATTTTGGAGCCACAAAATGCGTAGTCACTTGTTCTCTCTCCATCCAAGCATATGGGAGATTGTTGAGAATGGAATGAAATTGATAGCTCGGATAGTCCTATATTTATCAATGAACAGATTCATAAAAATGCACAAGCTACTACTGTATTGTTAGCCTCTTTGTGCAGGGACGAGTATCATAAGGTGAGCGGCTTGGACAATGCCAAGCAAATCTGGGACACCCTCAAGATCTCTCATGAGGGGAATGACGTCACCTTGCTCACCAAGATGGAGTTGGTGGAAGGTGAGCTCGGAAGATTCACGATGATAAGGGGCGAGGAGCCAACCCAAACATACAACCGGCTCAAGACCCTTATCAACAAAATAAGGAGCTACGGAAGCACGCGATGGACGGACCACGACGTCGTTCGCCTAATGCTAAGGTCCTTTACCGTTCTTGATCCACATTTGGTGAATAATATTCATGAGAATCCCAGGTACACCAAGATGTCGCCCGAAGAAGTCCTTGGGAAGTTCGTAAGCGGGCGAATGATGATCAAGAAGGCGAGGTACGTGGACGACGCGTTGAACGGTCCAATCCATGAGCCACAACCCATTGCTCTCAAGGCAACGAGGAGCAAGGAGGCGCTACCTAGCAAGGTGGCACAAGTTGAGGCGGTCGGGCTCAATGATGAAGAGATGGCCCTCATCATCAAGCGCTTCAAGACGGCGCTCAAGGGTCGCAAGGGACAGCCAAGCAAGACCAAGACAAAGGGGAAGCACTCATGCTTTAAATGTGGTAAGATTGGTCATTTCATTGCTAACTATCCCGATAATGAAAGTGACCAGGAAAAAGGGAACAAAAGGGAAAAGAAGAAGAATTACAAGAAGGCCAAGGGCGAGGCACATATCGGAAAGGAGTGGGATTCGGATTGCTCCTCCTCCGACTCCGACAATGAAGGACTCGCCGCCACTGCCTTCAACAAGTCATCCCTCTTCCCCAACGAGCGTCACACATGTCTCATGGCGAAGGAGAAGAAGGTATGTACTCGAGACAGTACTACTTATGATTTTTCTAGTAATGATGAGTCTAGCGATGAAGAAATAGATTACTCTAGTTTGTTCAAGGGATTGGATAGAACTAAAATAGATAAGATTAATGAATTGATTGATGCCTTGAATGAAAAGGATAGACTTTTAGAGAAACAAGAGGATTTGTTGTATGAAGAACATGATAAATTTGTAGAGGCACAAAAATCTCATGCTTTAGAAGTTAAAAGAAATGAAATGCTTTCTTATGAACTATCTACTTGTCATGAAACCATTTCTACTTTAAAAGGTGTAAATAATGATTTAAATGCTAAACTAGAAGTAGCAAGTAAATCTAACTCTTGTGTAGAACATGTTAGGATCTGTAATAGGTGTAAAGATTTTGACATTGATGCTTGCAGTGAACACCTAGCTTCAATTTCTAAATTAAATGATGAATTGGCTAGTCTTAATGCCCAACTTAAGACTAGCAAAAGTGAATTTGACAAACTAAAATTTGCAAGGGCTGCCTACATGATTGGTAGACACCCCTCAATTAAGGATGGTCTTGGCTTCAAGAGGGAAGCCAAGAACTTAACAAGCCATAAGGCTTCCATCTCCGCCAAGGAGAAAGGGAAGGCCCCTATGGCTAGTAGTGTGCAAAAGAATCATGCTTTCATGTACCATGATAGGAGACAATCTAGAAATACTTATAGGAGTTGTAATGCATATGATGCTTTTGATTCTCATGCCATGTTTGCTTCTAGTTCTTCCTATGTGCATGATAGAAATGTTGGTAGGAGAAATGTTGTTCATAATATGCCTAGGAGAAATGTTGTTAATGTTCCTAGGAAAGTTAATGAACCTTCTACAATATATCATGCTTGCAATGCTTCTTTTGCCATTTATAGAAAGAATAAGAAGGTGATTGCTAGGAAGTTAGGGGCAAGATGCAAGGGAGATAAAACTTGCATTTGGGTCCCTAAGACAATTGTGACTAACCTTGTAGGACCCAACAAGAGTTGGGTACCTAAGACCCAAGCCTAAATTTGCCTTGCAGGTTTATGCATCCGGGGGTTCAAGCTGGATTATCGATAGCGGATGCACAAACCATATGACGGGGGAGAAGAAGATGTTCACCTCCTACGTCAAAAACAAGGATTCCGAAGATTCAATAATATTCGGTGATGGGAACCAAGGCAAGGTAAAAGGGTTAGGTAAAATTGCTATTTCATCCGAGCACTCTATATCTAACGTGTTTTTAGTTGAGTCTCTTGGATATAATTTGTTATCTGTTAGTCAATTATGCAATATGGGATATAATTGTCTATTCACAAATATAGATGTGTCTGTCTTTAGAAGGTGTGATGGTTCACTAGCTTTTAAGGGTGTACTAGACGACAAACTTTATTTGGTTGATTTTGCAAAAGAAGAGGCCAGTCTAGATGCATGCTTAATTGCTAAGACTTGCATGGGCTGGCTGTGGCATCGCCGCTTAGCACATGTGGGGATGAAGAACCTCCACAAGCTTCTAAAGGGAGAACACGTCATAGGTCTAACTAATGTGCATTTCGAAAAAGATAGACCTTGTGCAGCTTGTCAAGCAGGGAAACAGGTGGGAGGCTCTCATCACACCAAAAATGTGATGACCACATCAAGACCCTTGGAGATGCTTCATATGGACCTCTTCGGACCCGTCGCCTATCTAAGTATAAGAGGAAGTAAGTATGGTCTTGTTATAGTTGATGATTTTTCCCGCTTTACTTGGGTATTCTTTTTGCAGGATAAATCTGAAACCCAAGGGACCCTCAAGCGCTTCCTCAGGAGAGCTCAAAATGAGTTTGAGCTCAAAGTGAAGAAGATAAGGAGCGACAACGGGTCTGAGTTCAAGAACCTTCAAGTGGAGGAGTTTCTTGAGGAGGAGGGGATCAAGCACGAGTTCTCCGCTCCCTACACACCACAGCAAAATGGTGTGGTAGAGAGGAAGAACAGGACGCTCATCGATATGCGAGGACAATGCTTGGAGAGTTCAAGACCCCCGAGCGCTTTTGGTCGGAAGCCGTGAACACGGCTTGCCACGCCATCAACAGGGTCTACCTTCACCGCCTTCTCAAGAAGACTTCGTATGAGCTGCTAACCGGTAACAAACCCAATGTGTCTTACTTTCGTGTATTTGGGAGCAAGTGTTATATTCTTGTGAAGAAAGGTAGAACTTCTAAATTTGCTCCCAAAGCTGTAGAAGGGTTTTTATTAGGTTATGACTCAAATACAAAGGCGTATACGATCTTCAACAAATCATCGAGTTTGGTTGAAGTCTCTAGCGACGTTGTATTTGATGAGACTAATGGCTCTCCAAGAGAGCAAGTTGTTGATCTTGATGATGTAGATGAAGAAGACGTTCCAACGGCCGCAATGCGCACCATGGCGATTGTCGATGTGCGACCACAGGAACAATTGGAGCAAAATCAACCATCTTCCTCAACAATGGTGCATCCCCCAACCCAAGATGACGAACAGGTACCTCAAGTGGAGGCGCATGATCAAGGGGGAGCACAGGATGTTCAAAGTGAAGAGGAAGAAGCACCTCAGGCACCTCCAACCCAAGTTCGAGCAATGATTCAAACGAATCATCCCGTCGACCAAATTTTGGGTGATATTAGCAAGGGAGTAACTACTTGTTCAAGATTAGTTAATTTTTGTGAGCATTACTCCTTTGTCTCTTCTATTGAGCCTTTCAGGGTAGAAGAGGCCTTGCTAGATCCGGACTGGGTGTTGGCCATGCAGGAGGAACTCAACAACTTCAAGCGTAATGAAGTTTGGACACTGGTGCCTCGTCCCAAGCAAAACGTTGTGGGAACCAAGTGGGTGTTCCGCAACAAACAGGACGAGCACGGGGTGGTGACGAGGAACAAGGCTCGACTTGTGGCAAAAGGTTATGCCCAAGTCGCAGGTTTGGACTTTGAGGAGACTTTTGCTCCTGTGGCTAGGCTAGAATCAATTCGTATTTTGCTAGCATATGCCGCTCACCATTCCTTCAGGTTGTACCAAATGGATGTGAAGAGCGCTTTCCTCGACAGGCCGATCAAAGAGGAGGTGTACGTGGAGCAACCCCCTGGCTTCGAGGATGAACGGTACCCCGACCACGTGTGTAAGCTCTCTAAGGCGCTCTATGGACTTAAGCAAGCCCCAAGAGCATGGTATGAATGCCTTAGAGACTTTCTAATTGCTAATGCTTTCAAGGTTGGGAAAGCCGATCCAACTCTTTTTACTAAGACTTGCGATGGTGATCTTTTTGTGTGCCAAATTTATGTCGATGACATAATATTTGGTTCTACTAACCAAAAGTCTTGTGAAGAGTTTAGCAGGGTGATGACGCAGAAATTCGAGATGTCGATGATGGGCGAGTTGAACTACTTCCTTGGGTTCCAAGTGAAGCAACTCAAGGACGGCACTTTCATCTCCCAAACGAAGTACACGCAAGACTTGCTAAAGCGGTTTGGGATGAAGGACGCCAAGCCCGCAAAGACTCCGATGGGAACCGACGGACACACCGACCTCAACAAAGGAGGTAAGTCCGTTGATCAAAAGGCATACCGGTCTATGATAGGGTCTTTGCTTTATTTATGTGCTAGTAGACCGGATATTATGCTTAGCGTATGCATGTGTGCTAGATTTCAATCCGATCCAAGGGAGTGTCACTTGGTGGCCGTGAAGCGAATTCTTAGATATTTAGTCGCTACGCCTTGCTTCGGGATCTGGTATCCAAAGGGGTCTAACTTTGACTTGATTGGATATTCAGATTCCGACTATGCTGGATGTAAGGTCGATAGGAAGAGTACATCGGGGACGTGCCAATTCTTAGGAAGGTCCCTGGTGTCGTGGAACTCTAAGAAACAAACCTCCGTTGCCCTATCCACCGCTGAGGCCGAGTATGTTGTCGTAGGACAGTGTTGCGCGCAACTACTTTGGATGAGGCAAACCCTCCGGGACTTTGGCTACAATCTGAGCAAAGTCCCACTCCTATGTGATAATGAGAGTGCTATCCGAATAGCGGAAAATCCTATTGAGCACAGCCGCACAAAGCACATTGACATCCGACATCACTTTTTGAGAGACCACCAGCAAAAGGGAGATATCGAAGTGTTTTATGTTAGCACCGAAAACCAGCTAGCCGATATCTTTACCAAGCCTCTAGATGAGAAGACCTTTTGCAGGCTGCGTAGTGAGCTAAATGTCCTAGATTCGCGAAACCTGGATTGATTTATAGCATACATGTGTTTATGCCTTTGATCATGTTCCTTATGCATTTTGTTGCTTACTGTGGTGCTCAAGTTGTACAATCACTCCCCGGACCTCACAAGTCCTTATGCAAGTGATGCACATATTTAGGGGGAGTTGTGCTACAACTTGACCCTTTGAGACTAACCGTTTGCTTGAGTTTGCTTGATTTAGTCTCAAAGGAGGTTTGAAAGGGAAAAGGTGGACTTGGACCATGAAAGACTTCCACTGCACTCCGATGAGAGGGTAACTTATTCCAAGTTCATCTCATGTACTCTTATTGCCTTTGTACTCTTATTTGAAGATTTTGGTGAGGCAATGGGGTTAAAGGGCCAAGATTGATCCCGTTTTGGTGCTTGATGCCAAAGGGGGAGAAAATAAAGGCCAAAGCAATAGATGGATCAGCTACCACTTGAGAAATTTTGAAAATAGTAGATTAGAGCTTTTGGTTTGTCAAAAACTCTTTTATTGTCTCTTTTGTCAAAAGTTGGCCTCTTGTGGGGAGAAGTGTTGATTATGGGAAAAGGGGGAGTTTTTGAAATCCTTGATCAATTTCCTTTGGAATACCTCTCTTTATGTCTCTACAAGTGAATTTGAGTTAGAGATAGGAATTTGAGATTGATTTGCAAAAACAAACCAAGTGGTGGCAAAGAGTGATCCATATATGCCAAAATTGATTCAAAACAACTTTTGGTTTTCATTTGCATTGATATTGCACTTGTTCTAGTCACTTTATGTTGTGTTGGCATAAATCACCAAAAAGGGGGAGATTGAAAGGGAAATGTGCCCTTGGGCCATTTCTAAGTATTTTGGTGATTGAGTGCCAACACAAGTGTTTTTGTGTTAATCTATGTAAAGTGGTGGACAAAGTACAAATCATGTCAAAAGGTATGTTTCTAGACTTAGTACATTGTTTTATGGACTAATGTATTGTGTCTAAGTGCTGGAAACAGGAAAAATTGAATTGGAAATGAGATGGCTTTGTTCAGCCAAAGTCTGCTCAGTCTGGGTGCACCGGACAGTGTCCGGTGCGCCAGGCTGGCTCTGGCGAACAGGCTGCTCTCGGGACTTCGACGACGGTGTACGGCTATAATTCACCGGACTGTCCGGTGGTGCACCGGACTGTCCGGTGAGCCGTTCACAGGCGAACTCGTCACTCTCGGGAGATGATTAACAGCGTACGGCTAAAATTCACCGGTCTGTCCGGTGGTGCACCGGACTGTCCGGTGAGTCAACAGTCAGCCGGGGCAACGGTCGGCCGAGGATTCCGCGCGTGATGCGTGGCCGAGCCAACGGTCACATTGGTGCACCGGACTATCCGGTGTGCACCGGACAGTGTCCGGTGCGCCAACGGCTCTCAGACTCCAACGGTCGGCTTCGCCAAATAAGGAAGGATATCTGCACTGGACAGTGTCCGGTGCGCCAGTCGACAGAAGGCAAGATCTGCCTTCCAGGAATGTTCTCAACGGCTCCTAGCTGCCTTGGGGCTATAAAAGGGACCCCCTAGGCGCATGGAGGAGGACACCAAGCATTCCTTGAGCACTCTTGATCACTCACACTTCATTCTTGCGCACTTGTTCGACATTCTAGTGATTTGAGCTTCGTTCTAGTGTGCTAGTCTTTTGAGCTTAAGTCTGGGTCTTGTGTGTGTGTATTTGCTGTGATCTTAGTGTCTTGTGTGAGTTGCTAATCCCTCCCTTACTCCGTGCTTCCTTGTGAACTTCAAGTGTAAGGGCGAGAGGCTCCAAGTTGTGGAGATTCCTCGCAAACGGGATTAAGAAAAGCAAAGCAAAACACCATGGTATTCAAGTGGGTCTTTGGACCGCTTGAGAGGGGTTGATTGCAACCCTCGTCCGTTGGGACGCCACAACGTGGAGTAGGCAAGCGTTGGTCTTGGCCGAACCACGGGATAACCACCGTGCCATCTCTGTGATTGATATCTTTGTGGTTATTGTGTTTTGTTGAGACTCCTCTCTAGCCACTTGGCGATTATTGTGCTAACACTTAACCAAGTTTTTGTGGCTTAAGTTTCAAGTTTTACAGGATCACCTATTCACCCCCCCTCTAGGTGCTCTCACAAACTCAACTTTCCGCTCAGGTGGCATACCTGGTAAATCTTTAGGGAACACATCCGAAAATTCTGACACAACCTTGATAGCCTCGAGTGGATCAGCCTCTTTTCTATCAATAGCCATCTAGTGACAACCTCCTTTCTTTGGCTCGGGTGAGACTAGCTCAGTCACCACTTCTTCTCCTTGTGGGGACACCAACTTCATTGTCCTCTTATCACAGCTGATGACTTCTTGGTACTTATCTAGCCAATTTATCCCTAGGATAACATCTAGTCCATGATACCCATCACTATGAGGTTAGCGGGAAACTCTATCCCCCTTATTTCCACACTTACATTCAAGCATACACTATCGGCTCAGACTTTTCCATCGACTGAATCAATTTGAATTGGTGTTGTCATGGCGGTTATTGGGAGATTTTGCGCTTCTACCCATGATGCAGTAATAAATGAATGTGTTGCTCCAGTATCAAATAACACTTCTGCAAGATGGGATTCAACTAGAAACGTACCTACTATCATGCCCGGTGTTTCCTGGACTGCTTCGGCCTCCAGATGGTTCAGCCTCCCATAGTTGTAGCGTGTCTGAACACGATTGCCTGCTCCTTACTGAGGTGCATTCTGCCTTGCTAGGGCACTGGGGCCTGGCTGCTGCTGAGCTACCTTCTTTGGACAATGCATCGTCCAATGGCCCTGCTCTCCACAATGGAAACATCCTCTGCCTCCTCCTTGCATTGGGATTGCTTGACTGCCTTGGTTGGTTGTTGGGGCAGGAAGAATAGGTGTCTAATTATTCTGCCTCTGGAACTGACTTTCTCCTGGCTGGCTGTTCTGGCGATACTACTGCTGATGCTGATGGTACTGCCTCTGGAACTGCTACTGAGGCAGACGCTGGGTCTGCTGCTGATATCCCTAAGGGTGATTCTTCTTGAACTACTGAGGTGGATTACTTGAGAAATGGGGGCGATTGTTGCTCCTAGGCCGAGGTCCACCAATCTTGCGCTTTCGATCTTCCATCTCCTTGCGCTTCTTCTCTGTCATGATTGCTCTGTCGATCAGGTGCTGAAAGGTGGGGAAGGTATGATTCATTAGCTGATAGTGCAGAGGATCAACTAAGCCTCTCAAAAAATGGTACTGCCTCTTGGCATCTGTATTAACATCTTCAGGATCATAGTGTGACAGCTGCAGAAACCTGTCTCTATACTCACTGACTGACATGGGCCCTTGCTTTAGTGCCAGAAACTTCTCTTTCTTCACTGTCATCAGACCTGTTGGAACATATATCAACAGAAATTATCTCTAAATTCTTCCCACGTAATGGCCTCAGGGTCGGCGTGGGTGGCGAGGTAAGACTCCTACCAAGACTGAGATGCTCCCCTCAACAGACGGGGACCATAAAGAACCTTCTCTCTATCGTTGCACTGAACGGCGTGGCAACTGATGTTGGGGTGCCTCAACCATCGGTGCCTGCTGCTCTTGCTGGGCACGCCTCCCTCCTCTACGCCTGTTGTCTGACATCTGTGGAAGGTAATCACACATTAGAATTGATCTTGCAAATCTTGCAGCATAAGGAAAGAGTATAGAGTTCTTCCACATCACTGAACAAACAAGCATCTTCACTGACTCCCAACACACGCAAATACAACTTCTTAGATAAAGAGGAAAGTAGAGACAAAAAGGCTTCCCAACTAGATAACTAATTTCATTAATATTAACAACTAAACCAAAATGCAGGTGGTACCCACACTCTAGCGACTGTCATTACAAAGATCCAAATCCATCATAGTTTATCATAACAAGCATAAAAACGCAAGATAAGCAAACTATCCTGGCTAACTAAGACTGACTATGACTAAGACTAAAACTTCTATTTTAAGCATTAATTATAAAATCCAACGCTGACGATCTATGGTTCTAAATTTATCCGGGTCCTGCAGTCGGGGTTGCCATAGACATGGTGTCCACGCTGAGGCGAGCAGTACGGGTGTTGAGTCCCGACGGGGGTGGGAGAGCCATCCGCTAGGTGACAGCGCTCCGCTCGCTCAGCCCGCAACTGGGCGATCTCAGCACGAGCCCTACTTAGCTCGTCTAAAGCATGGTCTAGCTCCGTGTTTAGCATAGTGGCTAGGTTGAGTGTGCTGCTCAACCAAGAATTGTCCTCACTAACAGTGAGACAACCATGGCTCTTGTGCTGCTAGATGGATGGCACGAGTAATACCTCAGGTCAAGTCCATCGGCCACCCCACTGAGCATCAAGCAGTAGTGCGAAAGAGCACGCCGTTCAGCATCCTGCATGGCCACCTCAGCTGAGTCTCGCTCAGAGATAGAATAATGCTCTAAGCAGACCTTCGCACCCCAAAGACCATCCTCCGGACGACACACCAAGAAAGTCGCCTCCCAGCGGTCCGGGTATGCCTCGCGTCTATGCTAGTAGACCACACAGTGATACTCGATGGACCAATTGTGTCGGTCAAGTGCCTGGCGTAGCAAGGTGTCGAGTGCATCGTGGAAGTGACACCAGCAAGTGGTGACACTAGTGATGGGTCGGGCAACCCATCCCTCTGACTCCTACTCCTCTGAGAGGTTGGTGCTGTGGCTCAAGATGTTGTCGTCGTTGTCTCCATCGTCAGGGTCCCCTCTAGCAGCTACTACAGTGGCTGGGACGCCTAGTGGTGGTGCAGGGGGCCTCAAGCGGGGGCACAGGGAGCAATGCCTCACAGTCTCTACCTCCTGCTGAGGTGAGGAACAAGAGTCCCGCTACTCCAGCTCCTAGCACCGACGCTCCTGCTCCCCGTGCAGGCAGTGGCGCAACCTCTCCAAGTGGCTGAACTGGCCAGTCACTGGGCGACGAAGCGGACGCTCTGCAAGACGAGAGGGCAAGAAAGGAATGACTAACTTCCATGCTGTGTGTCTAAGACGAGCCATCTATAGAAGACATTGTAAGCATAAGAGTAAGAACAGAACTAATATGACTAGCAAGTAAACCATAAAAATATTAGGAAATAAAATAAAACAAAATTTTTAGTAAGGTATAATATACATAGTAGAAATAGAATTGGTCGAGGTGACCTACTTTTGAAGTGACACCAAGGTCAAGGTGAGACTAGTGTCATATAATCCTTAGAACGGCCATTCTACTATAGGTTAGCGGTCCTACAGTTAGCATGACTTTGATACCACTTATGTCACACCCGGTTTTAGAAGGCAAACCGAATGTGAACCATGTATGTGCTAGGATTAGCAGTTCACGTACACAACAATTTACATAACCGGACATCATCACACAGTGCTCAAGTAATAACATAAATGAGGTAATAGTCTGATTACATCATGATGCCCGAGACATCCACATAGTCATTAACATAGATCAATGTGCGAAAACAAAATGTAGCTAAACACGACCTTCACAGGCAGCCGATTGGGAGTTTGTCGCTAACTAATGCCTAGAACTCACCATACTCATAGAACTCCTAGAAATCCTCCACCACGACTTCATCTTCTCCTGAGCAGTGGTTGCAATGTGGACAACCTAGGGGGGGTTTGGTGTGTAAAGCAAGGATGAGTACACATTAACATACTCAGTAATTGTCTTGTTTGGTTGTAGTGGACTAGCTTTATGTGGGGTTAAGATCAAGCAGTTGCTTTTAGTTGGTCAGGTAATTATTACTAGTAGAGAGCTAGATTTTAGCATTAAACCCAAGTTATTAGTCCAAAAGTACTCCTTCCAAACGGACAGAATACCAGAAACCATAATCATAATTATCTTCATCATCATCTGTAACCATAGTATCTCTAATCAATGTGTCTCTAATCAATGTGTCTCTAATCAATGGAGCTCCCAAGGCCGCTCATAACCGTGAGCACGACTGATATATTAGTTTCATAACACTCTGCAGAGGTTGCACACTTTACCCACGAGCTGTGATTCCTTTTTGGCTCGAGCCGATCAAACCCTTAAACACTACCAAGGTGAATAGGCAAGGTTTCACTATGTAGCCTTTACAAAGACTCCATAAGGCTGTAGCCACCCGTTAGGTTTCCTAAATATACTGCACTCCTCCCCAAGGGACAAACCACCCTCGGCAGAGCGAGTCGCATACACCGAGCCCCATTGACGGCACACTTGGCAGAGCGAGCCGCATATACCGAGCCCCATTGACGGCACGACGGTGAAGCGAACTACACCTCAATTCCTCTAATTATTTGGCTAAGGGCGTCCCATACCACCCTCATGGTTGTACTGTTTTCCCGAGTTGTCATCCAATGAACCAGTCCTTACAGAGAGCCACTCGAGAAACCGCTCGAGTCCCCTTAAATGTCACAATACCATCATCATAATCAAAATTAAACCTCGTATCATGAATAATCTCATCATGTTCATTGATTAAAGTAAAGCGCTAGCATAGAGCTAAACCAAAAATGATCCAACCCAAATGGGTGAACAAGGACAGGATAAACAAAGACTAGTCAATCCTTAGGTATAAATTGTGTAAATGCGGGAGATGAATTATATAATGATCAGGACATAAATAGGTCAGAGGACACTTGCCTTCACCAACCAGCTGCTGCTTAGGGTCTTCATCGGGCCAACTACCCTCTACTTGCTCTGGCCTGCTTCTAATCGAGATTAATCTGCGAATCGAAAACCAAACTAGACAAACACACAATTAGGCACAACATCAGACAAAATAAATATGCTTCGGCATGATGCAACAACAATATCAACTTAGGTTTTGTTTACATGCGATACAGACACCAGTCTCTACATTGCTTTGAAAATAGGAGGAAGGAGCGAAACAGTAAGATAAAAGAGAGTAACGCCTGAATTTGGTGAATATTGGAGATAAAAATTTATACCCCCAAATTCAGGACGTTAAACTGATTTGGCCTATCAAAAAAACCTAACCTGACCAATGCAACGAATGGACATTGACCATAGTTTTGACCCGCAACAATCCATGGACTAGGTATAAGCCATGATTTTTTACCAAAACCTGACCCAAACCAAAAAAAACATGACCCAAAGGCAATAACCCGAGTCGTCATGTCCAATAGAGAGGCACGGACCATGCCAAACACCCATGGCCAACCTAGACCCGAGCCTAACCAAGTCCAACGTTTGAACATGTTTAGTCTTGAAGAACTTAAACAAAAGTTGGAGTTTGTTTACTATTATTTATGACATAGCTAAAATAAAACTAATTGAGTTAGGTCTTGAAATTTTATATGCATGCATGCCACCCCCCTCATGCATGTCTGTCTATCTTGTAAGTGATATTTCATTATTTCACCAAGAATGTGGCTTCTTGGAATGTTTTCCCTTGCATCCGTTATCTTGTAATAATGGAGACATATCCATATTCTTATTTAACATATCTAAGCAATGCTGCTTGTCAGTTTGAAATCATTACCTTAGAAGCTACAAACTACCTTGCATCTTCCTGGATTGATAGTGTGGAGAAAGGATCGGGAACATCTCTAAATCTTGATTAGTAATATAGGGGAGGATTTTTGGTGAAGTGGCAATATAGTGGGATATAGGGGGATAAATTTAGGGAGAGACAATGTTGTTGGTTGGCTTCACTGCAAGTACAAGTCATAGTTTGCCATGTGCATTGAGGGTGTATGTTCAATAAAATAAAAAAATACCTATCTAGACTCTAGAGTTGTAAGAGATGTACACAGCCGTTTACTTGTGGCTGATGCAAGGAACATAGAAGCAGTTAGATTTTTTATATGGATTTGAATTGGGGTATTTTTCATTTGGATTATGCATTTTAATTATTTTCTAATAATAATAATAAACGAATGGGTAATGTTTATCCACTACACACTGGAGCACTGTTTTTGTGTGTGTGGATTCAAATTTGAATTTGAATTTTGAAATTGGATTTTATTTAGATTTAAATTTGAAAACTGAAAATGGTAAAAGGGAAAAGCTTCCAGCTTCGCGGGACTAGTTCTTCCCCTCGACCCAACTTCCTCCCTCCGGGCCTTAGCCACGTTCACCCAAAAATGTGGAAGGCATATGTGCTGAAGCCACCTTTGATTCAGGCTCGCGCCTGCGTGTGTGTAAACCCTAGTATAAAGTTCCCATGGCACATATCATTGAGAATATTAAAGGAACCCTTTGGGTTATGTGATTTATTCATGAGACATGTTTTCTTGCAAATAAATACTAAATACAAACATATGAACTCGTGCATCATGCTGGACTCCTTTTGTTTGTGCATTGAATGATAATAATAGTGACACTAATAAAAATATAATAATGATTTGAAAATTTAGATTTATCCCAAAAGCATAATTTAGGAAAATTGGAAATGGCATAAAAAAAGGGGGAAAGAAAGAAATAATATAAAATATAAAACAAAATTTATAAACATATAAACTCATCCATACTAGTATGATTAGAATCTATCTTTAATTTGAGTACAAAAATTCAAAGTCATACTTGAAATTCAAATTGGGAATTGAAAATAAGAGAAGAAGAAAATCAGAAAAAAAGAGAAAGGAATTCTAACCTAAATGGGCCGTGGCAAGCAATTCGGCCCAGCTCCATGTTGCGCGCGCGCCCACCACCGACCGCACCGGCTGACATGCGGGACCCGCTCGCCAGGCTAACTCCACTGGCTCGCGCGTGCCTCTGCGCACTGACCAGTGGGGCCCTCTGGTCATTCCACCACTTTTGCGCGTGTCGTGGCTTGCCATCGCTGTCAAGTGGGGTCCCTGCGTCAACTCTCCCTTCTCCCCCGCAACGAACAGCGCGGAGTTCGCCGTCAATGTCAGAGTCATTGGCGACCTCCCCCGTTTTCCGAATCAAGACCCCCACGAAATAAATTGGGACCCTTGCGCTTCTCTCCTCCCCTTTGCTGCCCTCATGCGTAGTCTGGAACACCCAAAAAAATCAGACCGCCGCCACCAGAGCCATATACAGGGAGGGAGAGATTCCACCGCCGCTGCAAATTACGGGTAGGCGCGACGCCGGGTCCACAATGCCGGGGCGGAGTGCTTCGCCGCGTCTCAGGGGAACTACTGGTTGCCTCTGCAGAAAGGGAAGACCACTTGGTGACCGGTGATTCCTCACTAGAATCACTTTGCCGCCGCGGGATCACCATACGCTGTGGACGGCATCGCCTACGCCACCACATCGAGTAAAAACACCCTGATCCCCTTCGGATTTTACCCCCGCGTCATTTAGGGCTAGTTGAATTTGGGCGCAGGACATTGTGGCGCAGGGTCGGCCAACGCCGGCCAGGGCGCCACCGTAGCGCGTGCCGCATCCTCGCTGCTGAGGCGGGAGGTTGATGATGAACGACTGGCCGTTGATGGCGCAATCAAGGGTGTAGATTAGATTGAGGGGGCGGATCAGGCCAGGTTGATTGCGGACCGTTCGATCGCGATCGGGCAAGTCAGGGCGATCGTAGGGGATTTTAAATCCGAACCGTAGATTTTTAATCGAGCGATTCCTATTGAATACCGATTCGTTCTAAAGCCGATCTAATCGTGGCCGTTCCGATCTAATCCAATGGCCAGAGTCAGTACATACCCCTTCGGTTTGCGCAGTTTGCAGAACGAACCTTATAATTTTAGAGAACCAACCCGCGGTCCATGGGAACTGTGCTCTGTGTCTGTGGATTCTTACCCCGTGGCCCCTAGGTTTCTCTGGATTTGTGCGCCTAGTACATGAGAGTAAAAAATCTAGGGAATTAAATAGAAAATAGATTTTAATATAAAAATAAGTGCTAGAGTTTGTAAAAATCATAGAAAATTCATATGAGCTTCAAATTAATCCATTCCAGTTTCTAAAATTTTGTAATATTATTCTCTATCACTTAGAGTCTCTGTTTTTACATGAAAACGGTAAGAAAATTTATTTCCCACTTAATCCTATTTCAAGCACATAAAACCTTTAGAAATTCATATCTTAAAATCTATAACTCCAAAATTAATGGTTCTTGTTTCTAGATTCTTATTCTAATGTGTAGATTATTATTATATATTTTGTTTACATGTTTGGTGTGATGTTAATTTTCTCTATATACTGTGCTTGTTTGTACTGTGGCGAGTAGAAGAGCCTGTGATTGAGGATCCTAGTGCCCAGCAGATAGAAGTTGCTGAGCAGGAGCTCATTGAAGGCAAGTTGTGCCCTTGACCACTTTTATACTCAATAATGTTCTTTAATGTCATTATTCATGCATAGGTTTAATTTTGATGCGATCCAATAGGTCACCCTAGTCTGTTTATCCATATTACCTTGTTATCCCTGAATCACTTGGGTAGTTTTGCTATTGCTTTACATGGTTTTGGGATAATATTTCATTATATTCATGTTCCAATTATTTTGTTATTCTATATATGTTAATGTCAAGATCATTAATGTTAATTGGAACATGGAGCTTAACTTGAGAAACACGTGCCACCACAAGGGTGGAATGGGACGCCCTTGGCTGACTAATTAGGAAAGCTAGTGGAAGACTACCTTATCCGAGAGGGGCAAGGGCAGTAGGGGAGTTGCATGCAGGGAGGTTCTCGGGTTGATTTTGCTGCGATAGCGGTCAGACGGGGGATTCTTGCAAGTGCTCTTCCCAAAAACTGTAGCGGGTTTTCGGAAGCTAGTGGAACTTTGTAAAGGCCTCGTAGTGTTATCCTGTCTCGCTTCCTTGGTAGAGGTGTATGGGGCCCGTACAATCTCGTGGCAGATGGGTAACATGACTTGTGGGTACAGGGTATAACCTCTGCAGAGTGTCAAACTGGTATACTAGCCGAGCTCACGGTCATGTACAGCTTAGGACTCTCGCATGATTAATTTATAGAACTTAAATTCAATTTGTCATTTACATCGCATGAGATTATTTATTAATTTTGTTCTATTACTTTCATTAAGGTTTGGTATTTACTTATATCTAGTAACTGCTAATAAAATTTTGACCAACTGATTAAAAGCAATGCTCAGCTTTAACCCCTATTGTTGATTAGCCTTACACTTCACATGAACTCCCACCTTTGGTGAGTTCATGCCCACTGGTTTCCCCACAACTTGTTGAGCTATGATCATGTGTGAGCTCACCCTTGCTGTCTCACACCCCCACAGGAGAAGAACAGGTGGTTCAGGAGGAGTCACACAACGAGGAGTTTGATCTGATCTAGGTGGCGTTCGCAGTTGACTTTCTGGCGTTAAGGATGGAGTTTAGTTCGATCTATATTTATATTTTATTTTGTAAGACTTCTGCTATGTAATAAGTACTCTGATTATATTGTGACATTTATCTCTATACACTCTGTTATTATATATGTTGTCTTTTTGACGTATGTATCAGATGCACCCGGCTTTGTCCCTTAAAGCTCGGGTGTTACAGTGTGATCAGTCACTGATGGGTGGGCCCTTGCTGTCAGTTTCAATGTCTTCATCGAGTCTGGCTCGGTCACGCTGATAGATCTTGATTTGAATTTCGGCTAAGCGATTCTCACATACTAGGACTCGTCCCACCTCATACCTATATAACCCGGCCGAGGTCCTCCTTAATCCATAAGAATCATAGCGTCTCGGTTGTCGACATTACGAGTCGCCACCACTAAACCATTACCACCGAACGCAGCCGCAACCAAGCCAAACTTCAGTCATCACGTCGTCATCGACAAGTCACGCTAGAGTGTCTCCTGAGTGAGAGAAACCTACCCAAAGTTTCGTAGTGAGCAAACATGGTCTCATCGGTGGTAAATTGCTCACCGAGAGCTTCTCGGCCACCCGTGTCGTCGTGAGCCCATGTCATCGTGAGCCATGGAGAATTGTTGCCATTGCTCTAAACTAAGGTGAGAACATCTCCGATCACTCCACCTTTTCCCTAGCAGCATTTAGAGCCAAGTTAGGCTTCATGTCCAGGTCTTTAGCACGAGAATTGGTTGGCTCCATCGAGGCGCCGACGAGAACCACCGTGCCGGCACTACTTCCGCCGCCACTAGCCTCGGACCTCATCTCAAGTGTTTAATCCGGAATGAATGGATATGATTAGATCTAGCATACCCGTTCGTTTAATTAAATCCATGTGAACGATTTAAGATCCAACGGTCCAAATCCCTCCTACCTCTTCTCAATCGGGCCACTTCGCCAAGGCATCCTTGAGTTTTCTATTTTACGCGTCGTTTTTCTATAGTTTAAAAATCATTACAAAACAGTCCCATTTTTAATAGATTAAACCCCATCTTTCTAGGAAAATAGAACAAGTTGTCCATACTCATCCTTCTTATCCCGAGGACCTTGTGTTTGTAAGTAAATATACATGGGGACACTGTTTTTTACAAATTGACTGTGAGAAGTCTATTTTTATTATAAAATTAATTTTAAATCTTGTTCGCTTTTAGTGGTTCTTGAGTCTACGGATTCATCTCAACACATATAGATTTGTTTTATGCACACGTTTTCAATGTTTAATGCACTATTATTTTTATTTATATGTTGCTTGCTTGTATGTATGTGGTGTTTTAGAAGAGCCTTTGTTCGAGAGATCGGAAGACTAAGCTTGTGAAGACTCTGAGCAGCAAGATCTTGCTTTGAAAGGCAAGTTGTGTTCTTGATCATATTGTTTGGTCCTATACAATATTTACTTTTGTGTTCTCATTGATATTGCTATGCATAGTTATGTTTAAATTGATGGGACCTATTAGGTGATGACAAGTCTTTTTTACCTACACCTTGTTTATACATAAGTTTACTTTATGTTGGGTAGATGTGCTAGTTGCTTTACAAGGTTTATGGGATGTTGTTACACATGAAACATGAATGTTCCTTTATTATTGTAATCTGTTATTCTTGTAGTATATTATTTGTTAGTACAAGATCACTATGGTTAATTGGAACATGGAGCGACAACATGAAAAACCCATAAAACCATGAAAACTATACTGGCTATAAACTTGGCTAATTAATTAAGGAAGCTAGTTATGAGTTAATCTTACCGAAAGGGCAAGAGGGGAGGTGCTGCTAGAGTATGGACCGGTTCTTAGACTAACCTATTCTAGTAGCTTTTCAGTCAAAGGAGATATGTACTCTACCTCGTCATGAAACCTTAACGTGTTATCTTCATATTAGTGGATCTTTATAAAGGCCTCGTAGTGGATCCCTAGTCATTCACCTCAGAAGTGAATACGAGACTTGCACACCCAGGCTAGAGGGAATACACGACTTATGGGTAAAGATGTACAATCTTTGCAAAGTGTAAATCTAATATATCAACCGTACTCATAGTCAGCACCGAGGAAGAAGGCCATATGAGATCATCAGCATGAGGGCATGGTCATTAATGTGATGGAGAAACCTGAACTTGCTGTACCTAGAGTGGATGATCTTGCTCCATGTACACAAGCTCGTTATGACACGGCACGTCAGGCAAAACTAGGTAATTGGGACGTGCTTAGCTGACCCACGTGTTGTAGCCATGGCCCAGGCACAACACGTTGGCCTGCTAACCGTGCTGAGTCGGCTCATTAGTCCAATGGGCCCATTGTGGGTCGTTTCTTTTAAATGGAAAAAATCAACAAAAAACACGTCGGAGGCCCACGATTCCAATCCCGCGTGCTTTGGTAGAGCCAACACACGACGCTAGCTATGCTCAGCTAACCAGTTGAACCCAGGTTTGTTCATGTCAAATGGTGAATAGATAGTGTAAATATATGTAAAGTGTTTTTAAATAAAAAATAATCGTGCTAGGTCGGGCCAACACTACGGGTCGAGACTACAACCCAAGCACGACACGCCTCTCGTGCCAGGCCCACAACAAGAATACTGAAAATCTTCATCGGCTAATTTAATCCTCATCGGTTTTGTCTCAAGTCGACGTCAATAAAACAATCCCCGTAGGCCATTCCATAGCCGACGGAAATAAAGCAATTCCCGTTGGCCACTTGACCAAGCCGACAGGAGTTAATAATCCCAATCAGCCACTTAACCAAGCCGACGGGAGTTAATAATCCCCGTCGGTCGATTGACCAAGCCGACAGGAGTTAATAATCCTCGTCGGCCAAGCTGACGGGAGTTACTAATTCTAGGTACGCGCCCGAGAGTACAAACTTCATTTCTTATGTTGTCTAACTTCTACCTCTGCTACCTGTGTTCTCCCCCACCATAGACGCCGCCCGTACCCACTGCTGGGAGCTGCCACCACCACCCGTGCTCTCCCCCACCGGAGGCTTAGAAGTTCTTCGACCTCCTCAAAGCGTCAGAAGATCCTCTTCACGGGCACACCGATGTGACCGTTCTCGAATTCATGACCTGGTTGATGTCAATCAAGTCCAAGTTTGCATTCTCTATTAATTATTACAAAGAGCTCGTGGATTTGATTAGCGAGGTTCTTTCTACGGGTCACAAGATGCCCAAAGACATGTACCAGTCCAAGAAATTGCTTGAAGGTCTTGGTATGGAGTATGAGAAGACTGATGTTTGCTAGGACAACTACATGCTCTTTTGGAAGGAACAAGCCAGAGAGCAAAAATGCTTAAAATGTGGCAAGTCAAGGTACGTGGAGCTTGTAAATGAAGATGCAGAGAAGGTGGTGACAAAGGTTGCACATAAACAGCTTCGGTACATGCCTCTCACTCTTAGAGTGAAACGTTTGTTTCTCTTGAGGAAGACCGCTATGCACATGAGGTGGCATAAAGATTGTATGGGAAGACAAGGTAGATTAATGGTGCACCCGTTAGATGTTGATGCATGGAAGGCTCTTGACAACTTTGATCCAGAGTTTGCTAGTGATGCAAGAAACCTTCATATCGGCTTGGCAACTGATGGTTTCATGCCTTTCAATATGACCGTTTTGTCGTATTCATGTTGGCATGTCATTGCCATACCGTACAACCTCCCACCAGATCTTTGCATGAAATATGAGTTTATGTTCTTATGTCTTGTTATACCTGGGCCTGAGCATCCTAGCGTACGCCTCAATGTGATGCTTTAACCTCTGATTGAAAAGTTAAAGAAGCTATGGGAAGGGGTGGAAGCTATGGCTGCTTCAAGAAGCAGAAATTCAATCTCCGGGTTGTGTATCTGTTCTTGGTTCATGACTTCATGGCATATGGTATTTTCTCTCAATGGAGTGTGCATGGTAGATTGACATGTCCTTATTGTGGTCAAGATACAGATTGTTTTCGTCTTAATGCTGGTGTCAAGATATGTTACTTTGATTGCCATAGATGTTTTCTACCCTTGAATCACCCCTTTAGAAGGCAGAGAATGGAGTTTAGGAAGGGCACCATTGTCATGAAGAGACCGCCCAAGCGACGTAGTGGGATAGAAATTATAGAAGAGCATAGGAAACTTGTCCTAGACGAGAGTTGGAAAAGGTATCAAGGTTTTGGTGAGGAGCATAACTAGACTCACATATGTGGCCTGTGAGAGCTTCCTTATGCTAAGTCATTGATTCTGGTGCACAACATCGACATCATGCATCAAGAGAGTAACTTTTGTCAAGCCCTCATAAATACATGAATGGATTTTCTAGATAAAATGAAAGACAATGACAAGGCACGCATGGACTTAGCCGTGATATGTGATCGTCCAACCCAAGTGCTTAGAGAAAATGGAGGCAAACCAAAAGCTGATTATTGTCTGAAACCTAAGCAACAAAAAGAAGTGATGAAGTGGATGAAGGATCTGAAATTCCCCGATGGTTATGACGCTAGTTTTAGAAGATCTATGAATTTGAAGACAATGAAGATGAAGGGGCTAAAGAGCCATGATTTCCACAAAATTATGGAAAGGCTCGTGCCTGTAATGTTTTGTGGGTATGTTTCTGATGCTGTGTGGAAAACGTTAGCTGAACTTAGCTATTTCTATAGACAACTGTGTGCTAAAGAAATCAGAAGAGATGTGATGGAGCAACTAGAGAAAGAGGCACCGATGCTTTTGTGCAAATTGGAAAAAATATTCCCACATGGTTTATTCAATCCTATGCAACATCTGTTTATACATCTTCCATATGAAGCTGTTGGGGGCCTTCGTCCTCCGAAGGTCCTCAAAAACATGATTTGACAATGTTTTCCAAGTGAACTATATGAACAGGTATCTTCGGACTCAGAATTATGAACATGGAGTACGGTCAGGACGAAGCCTAAGCCAGACGAAGGGGGATTGAGATGAAGGACGGGCTGATTACCAAGTTGTACGAAGGATGGTGCACAGCCGAAGCTATGCGCAGGAAAGCTTCGTCGCGATGACAGAAAGGGGAACCGACTTAAAGATGAAAAGACTACTTAGGCCTTAATAGATTCCCATAAGTCATTAGCAAATGTAATGGGCATGAATGTAATTTTACATGGGCTGCGTCCCACGCCTATAAATAGATGAACAGTACTCCCGTACTGTTCACGCTGACTTGGCATTTGCTTTTGCGTCATCCTTATACTTTTGCCTTCCTGCAATCCGAAGGTACACTTGTAATCTGAAATCATTTTTATCTTTCTATGATAATAAAATAGAAATGACGTTGTGATAATATTTAAATATTTATATTACTTCTTATGTTACATATAAGTTCTTCATCATCGTTTATTGTGCTTACGAAGGTATGTTGTTTGTGGTCTTCGTCCGAAATACATTATATCCCGAAGGGAAATAATGTTTCAGAGGACGAAAGACTTTATCATTTAACACTCTTTATGTTGCCTTGTTCTTAATCCGAAGCATTTGAGAACAAGTCCCCAACAGAAGCTAAGGTCAGTGGTCCTGTTCAGTACAGGTGGATGTTTCATATAGAAAGAGCATTAAAGAAGCTTAGACCAATGGTGGGCAATAAGGCAGGAGTTGAAGGATGTATTTCGGAACAATTTAAACTAAAGGAGGTAGCGCACTTCACAAGTTGTTACTTTGCAGAAGAACTTAATGTATTTGCTCAAAAAAAGAGGTACCATGATGATGAACGAGAGATGCCTCCGTGTAGTGATCTTTCGATTTTTCAAACAAACGGCAAAGCCGTTGGCCTACCCAAGGCATATCACCTCACTATGGAAGAATAGAAGTCTACTTTACTCAACATGTTTACGAATATGCCTTAGGTGGAGAAATACTTCGTGTAATACTTTATTTCCTTAAATTGTTCATATGTGAATTAGTTTATGTCCTCAAATATCTCATGTCCTGCAATAATATTTGATAGCGAGTTTGATGAACAAAACATGAGGTGTCTCGATAGGCTAACAACGAGAGACCTAGATAAATTGCGACGTGATGGAATGCATGGGCGACCTAATTTCATTATGTGGCTCCGGGACCGTGTAAGTCTCAATTATGTGGCTCCGGGACCTAATTTTAGTTAACTAATATTACACAATTTGTTAATGCTTTGTTGCATAATTGACAGTTTGGGGAGGAAATGAATTTGAATGATGACCTACGCTAGTTATCTATTGGAAGTGTAACTGCCAAAAGCTATGAACGTTACAACGTCAATGGATATCGCTTTCATTCAAGCATTTTCGAATCTAGTCATCCTATGGCTGCCACTCAAAATAGTGGAGTCGTTACTAGGGCAACTGACATGGAAGGACACGAAGCCTGCTATTATGGAAAGATCAAAAATATAATCAAGATTACATTTGCTGGAAAAAAAGCCTTTAGCGCTAGTTTTCTTTGAGTGTAAATGGTATGACCCAAATTATTATAGGACCGATTTTGGGATGACACATATCCAACCTGAAAATTGCTTCAAGGACACGACACGTATATCCTTGCCCATCAAACAGACCAAGTTTATTTCTCGATATATCCATGCAAAAAGTTGTCTATATGGAGGGTTGTGTACAATATAAATCCCCGTGAACGCCTATACACTCCTGGTGAGGATGAATATCAATTTTGGCACCTTGAGCAGGTTCATGAGGTGTTTCAAGAAGATTTACCAACTAGTTTTCATATTGATCCTGCCCTAGCATTAGATTTACTAGTTGCAGACATTAATGACTTAACTTTTCTCGAGAGACGGAGAAGACAACCTGATAGAAAAAAAGTTACATGGCAACCTCTGCATAGAAGAGAACAAATAGATCCTGATTTTGATGATATTTGACAAGTAAATTATTTTTTCTTTCATTTGTTTTTAATTTTTAAGGATTATGTCATTTAAACATTGCACTAATGAATAATTTTTATTTTGATGCAGGATGCCGCCAAAATCGAAGAAGTCAGTGCAGGGGTTGTTCAAGGGCCTGAGCCTATTTCAGGGTAGTTCTTTGAGCAGCAGCAGACGTCGAGAGCTGTTGAGCGCTGCACATGGAGATGAGGTAACATATTTTGTACTAATAAATTTGTTTACGTATTTACCTTTATCTAAATCTTGAGTTGTATGTACTAGGATGAGCAGCACACTGAGGAGCAACACAATGAGGAGGTGCAACATAATGAGGAGGATCAACACAATGAGGAGGTGCAGCACGCGACATGTGACCAGGCTATGCAGCAACACCAATCTTAAGACCAGTGGGACCACCAGAGAGAGCAGCAATAGGTGTGGGACCAGTGGGCCCAACACGCCTAGCTGGCTGACATCCCGAAGGATGATGCCTCAGGAGGCTCTTCAGTGAAACACACACGTCGCTCTAGAAAGGGCCACTCAGTAAAGCCTTGTCTCGCGATAGAGCGAGAGGCTGATAGGATCTTAATCATGCCTCAGGGACTTGTGCGGCATGACTTTTGGGTGTGAATTCTTTATTGTTTTTGTTTTGTTTCTTAATATTTTTATTCTATGACTTATACCATTGTATTTGTATTCTTTATTTTGTAGTTGCGCTATCGGTTGCCTGACAGAGAGGATTACATGGGGCACTCTAAACGTGTGTTCCAAAACAATGCAAAGAAGCTGGTAAAGGATGACATATACTATGCGAGAATTCATGCTACAAATCTGTATTTTCAAAATCATCGAGAAGAAGCAGGCTCCTTGAACAAAAAAGAAGGGTCCTCAAAGAAATATTTTACTGAGGATCAATATCGTGAGGTTAGTACTCAATTTGTTTTACTCTTTTTGTTAATTGTTGTGATTGATATAATATGTAACCTTGTGTGTGCAGGTGATGGTTCCATGGATGGCGCCCGTGCCTGATGCGTACTATGCTTGGTGTCGACATTGGGCTTCTGAAGGCTTCTAGAAAGGTTGGCGCATCACAGGCAATGTTGAGGAACCAATCCTAACCACAAGTTTGGTGGCGACAACATGCTCCGAAAAGCTAAAAGAATGGTAGGTTTGATCTAGCTATATTGATCACCAAATAGTATGATTGCTTATGAATGCTTTTTGTTTATACAGTAAGCTAAGTGGACAAAAGCCTAGTGACATTGAGGTCTACCAGGAGGGCCACAAAGGACTAGACCCTAACAACCCTGACTAGCTCTGCAGCTAGATAGCCACGGATCGGCTGATGAGTTTTGGCCCAAAATTACAAACGTTCAAAGTATATAAATTTCTGCATTTGTAAGTTTGTGAATGATGTATAGGTGGCATATGGGGAGGAGATTGTTCGACACCATGGCCCTGACTTCGACTGGCGACATGAATCGGTGGATCCCTCGGTGGTGTACGCAAGTGGTGGGGGAAAAGTGCATGGACGATAAGCTCTAACTTATGAAATTACATGGTTGATACTAATTTGATCATGCAGGAATCACAATTTTTGAATCACTTAAAGATACACACTCTTCGATGGATTCATTGACTTGTCGTCGGTGAGATCTTAGAGGACGGGTTCATCTTGTCGACCGAACGAGCAGGAGTTGGAGATTATGAGGTTGCGTGAGGAGATGAGATAGCAACGGGAATTTATGGAGGCTTTGAAAGTCGCCTAGAGGGGGGGGGGTGAATAGGCGGAATCTGAAATTTATAAACTTTAAGCACAACTACAGCCGGGGTTAGCGTTAGAAATATAATCGAGTCCGAAAGACAGGGCGAAAACAAATCACAAGCAAATGAAGAGTGAGACGCGGTGATTTGTTTTACCAAGGTTCGGAACTTGCAAACCTACTCCCCGTTGAGGTGGTCACAAAGACCGGGTCTCTTTCAACCCTTTCCCTCTCTCAAACGGTCACCTAGACCGAGTGAGCTTCTCTTCTCAATCAATCGGGACACTAAGTCCCTACAAGGACCACCACATAATTGGTGTCTCTTGCCTTGATTACAATTGAGTTGGGAACAAGAAAGAAAGAAGAAGAAAAGCGATCCAAGCGCAAGAGCTCAAATGAACACGGCTAAACTCTCTCTTCTAGTCACTATTGCTTTGAATGGAATTGGGACTTGGAGAGATTTTGATTCGCTCTAATTGTGTCTTGTATGGAATGCTATAGCACTTGTATTGAATGTGTTGGCTGAAAACTTGGATGCCTTGAAGTGTTGGTGGTTGGGGGTATTTATAGCCCCAACCACCAAAGTGGTCGTTGGGGATGGCTGCTGTCGTATGGCGCACCGGACACTGTCTGGTGCGCCACCGAACACTGTTCGGTGCGCCAGCCATGTCACCCAACCGTTAGGGTTCGACCGTTGGAGCTCTGACAAGTGGGGCCACCGGACAGTCACTGTTCACTGTCCGGTGCGCCTTCTGACGCCTGCTCTGACTTCTGCGCGCGCAGGCGCGCACTGTAGCGTTTCACTGTTCCTTTGCAGACGACCGTTGGCGCAAGTAGCTGTTGCCTCCGCTGGCACACCTGACAGTCTGGTGAATTATAGCAGAGTGGCTCCCCGAATTCCTGAAGCTCGCAAGTTCAGAGTGGTTTCACCCTAGTGCACCGGACAGTCCGGTGCGCCAGACGAGGGCAGCCTTCGGTTGTCTTTGGCTCTTTTTATTTGAACCCTTTCTTGGACTTTTTATTGGTTTGTGTTGAACCTTTGGCACCTGTAGAACTCATAATCTAGAGCAAACTAGTTAGTCCAATAATTTGTGTTGGGCAATTCAACCACCAAAATTCATTTAGGAAAAGGTTTGACCCTATTTCCCTTTCAATCTCCCCCTTTTTGGTGATTAATGCCAACACAAACCAAAGCAAATATAGAAGTGCAGAATTGAAATAGTTTGCATAAGGTGAGTGCAAAGGTTGCTTGGAATGAAACCAATAATTATTTCTACTAGATATGCATGGATGTTTTTCTTCTTATTAAAATTTTGGACCACGCTTGCACCACAAGTTTTGTTTTTGCAAATCTCTTTGTAAAATTCTTTTCAAAATCCTTTTGCAAATAGTCAAAGGTATATGAATAAGATTGAAAGAAGCATTTTCAAGATGTGAAATTTTCTCCCCCTATTTCAAATGCTTTTCCTTTGACTTAAACAAAACTCCCCCTAAATGGAATTCTCCTCTTAGTGTTCAAGAGGGTTTTACAAATTTTTGAAAATACTAGTACTTTCTCCCCCTTTTTGAACACAATAAGATAGTAATTTGAAAACTTTATTTTTAAAATTTGGTGGTGGTGCGGTCCTTTTGCTTTGGGCTCATACTTTCTCCCCCTTTGGCATGAATCGCCAAAAACGGATACTTGTGAGTGAAATACAAGCCCTTTTACTTTCTCCCCAATGGCAAACAAATAGATATGAGTGAAGATTATACCAAAGTGGAGAACGATGCGGAGTACCGGCAAATACCAATGGAGTTGAGTGGAAGTGTCGTCTTTGCCAAATACTCCATTTCCCTTTCAATTCTATGACTAAGCAGAAGAATATACTTGAAAACACATTAGTCATAGACATAAAAGGTATATAAATGAGCTATGTGTGCAATGAATCAATCGAAATTCCTAGAATCAAGAGTATTTAGCTCATTCCTAAGTTTGGTAAAGGTTTTCTCATCTAATGGTTTGGTAAAAATATCGGCCAATTGATCTTTGGTGTTAATATAGGCTATCTTGATATCCCCCTTTGTTGGTGATCTCTCAAAAAGTGATACCGAATGGCTATGTGCTTAGTGCGGCTGTGTTCAACAGGATTATCCGCCATGCGGATTGCACTCTCATTATCACATAGGAGAGGGACTTTGCTAAATTTGTAGCCATAGTCCCTAAGGGTTTGCCTCATCCAAAGTAATTGCGCGCAACAATGGCCTGCGGCAATGTACTCGGCTTCGGTGGTAGAAAGAGCGACTGAGTTTTGTTTCTTTGAAGCCCAAGACACCAGGGATCTCCCAGAAACTAACAAGTCCCTGATGTGCTCCTCCTGTCAATTTTACACCCTGCCCAATCAGCATCTGAATATCCTAATAAATCAAAAGAGGATCCCTTGGGGTACCAAAGACCAAACTTAGGTGTATGAACTAGATATCTCAAGATTCTCTTCACGGCCCTAAGGTGAACTTCCTTAGGATCGGCTTGGAATCTTGCACACATGCATACAGAAAGCATAATATCCGGTCGAGATGCACATAAATAGAGTAAAGATCCTATCATCGACTGGTATACCTTTTGATCTACGGATTTACCTCCCGTGTCGAGGTCGAGATGCCCATTGGTTCCCATGGGTGTCTTGATGGGCTTGGCATCCTTCATTCCAAACTTGGTGAGTATGTCTTGAATGTACTTTGTTTGGCTAATGAAAGTGCCCTTTGGAGTTGCTTGACTTGAAATCCTAGAAAATACTTCAACTCCCCCATCATAGACATCTCGAATTTTTGTATCATTATCGTACTAAACTCTTCACAAATAGATTTGTTAGTAGACCCAAATATGATATCATCAACATAAATTTGGCATACAAACAAATCATTTTCAATTGTCTTAGTAAAGAGAGTAGGATCGGCCTTGCTGACTTTGAAGCCATTAGTGATAAGAAAGTCTCTTAGGCATTCATACCATGCCCTTGGGGCTTGCTTGAGCCCATAAAGCGCCTTAGAGAGTTTGTAAACATGGTTAGGATACTCACTATCTTCAAAGCCTGGAGGTTGCTCAACATAGACCTCTTCCTTGATTAGTCCATTAAGGAAGACACTCTTCACGTCCATTTGATAGAGCTTAAAGCCATGATAAGTAGCATAGGCAAGTAATATACGAATTGACTCAAGCCTAGCTACGAGTGCATAGGTTTCACCAAAATCCAAACCTTCGACTTGTGAATAACCCTTGGCCACAAGTCGTGCTTTGTTCCTTGTCACCACACCATGCTCATCTTGTTTGTTGTGGAACACCCACTTGGTTCCTACAACATTTTGGTTAGGATGTGGAACCAAATGCCATACCTCATTCCTCGTGAAGTTGTTGAGCTCCTCTTGCATCGCCAACACCCAATCTGAATCTTTAAGTGCATCCTCTACCCTATGTGGCTCAATAGAGGAGACAAAAGAGTAATGTTCACAAAAATGAGCGACTCGAGATCGAGTGGTTACCCCCTTATGAATATCGCCGAGGATGGTGTTCACGGGGTGATCTCTTTGAATCGCTTGGTGGACTCTTTGGTGTGGCGGCCTTTGATCTTGTTCATCTTCCTTATCTTGATCATTGGCATCTCCCCCTTGATCATTTTCCTCCTCTTGAGGTGGCTCATCTTCTTGATCTTCATTTTCATCATCTTGAGCTTGATCCTCATCTTGGGTTGGTGGAGATGCTTGCATGGAGGAAGATGGTGGTTGTTGGTCTTGTGCTTGTGGAGGCTCTTCGGATTCCTTAGGACACACATCCCCAATGGACATGTTCCTTAGCGCGACGCACGGAGCCTCTTCATCATCTAGCTCATCAAGATCAACTTGCTCTACTTGAGAGCCGTTAGTTTCATCAAACACAATGTCACAAGAAACTTCAACTAGTCCAGTGGACTTGTTAAAGACTCTATATGCCCTTGTGTTTGAGTCATAACCAAGTAAAAAACCTTCTACAGCCTTAGGAGCAAATTTAGATTTTCTACCTCTTTTAACAAGAATAAAGCATTTGCTACCAAAGACTCTAAAATATGAAACATTAGGCTTTTTAACGGTGAGGAGTTCATAAGATGTCTTCTTGAGGATTCGGTGAAGATATAACCGGTTGATGGCGTAGCAAGCGGTGTTGACCGCCTCGGCCCAAAACCGATCCGAAGTCTTGTACTCATCAAGCATGGTCCTTGCCATGTCCAATAGAGTTCTATTCTTCCTCTCCACTACACCATTTTGTTGTGGCGTGTAGGGAGAAGAGAACTCATGCTTGATGCCCTCCTCCTCAAGAAAGCCTTCTATTTGTGAGTTCTTGAACTCCGTCCCGTTGTCGCTTCTTATTTTCTTGATCCTCAAGCCGAACTCGTTTTGAGCCTGTCTCAGCTTTTAAGGTCTCTTGGGTTTGAGATTTTTCCTGCAAAAAGAATACCCAAGTGAAGCGAGAATAATCATCCACAATAACTAGACATTACTTACTCCCGCTGATTCTTATGTAAGCTATCGGGCCGAATAGATCCATGTGGAGTAGCTTCAGTAGCCTGTCAGTCGTCATGATGTTCTTGTGTGGATGATGAACACCAACTTGCTTTCCTGCTTGACATGCGCTACAAATCCTGTCTTTCTCAAAATGAATATTTGTTAGTCCCAAAATGTGTTCTCCCTTTAGAAGCTTATGAAGATTCTTCATCCCAACGTGGGCTAGTTGGCGATGCCAGAGCCAACCCATGTTAGTCCTAGCAATTAAGCAAGTGTCGAGTTCAGCTCTATTGAAATCAACTAAGTATAGCTGACCCTCTAACACTCCCTTAAAAGCTATTGAATCATCACTTCTTCTAAAGACAGTAACACCTACATCTGTAAAAAGACAGTTGTAACCCATTTTACATAATTGTGAAACTGAAAGCAAGTTATAATCTAAAGAATCTACAATAAAAACATTGGAAATAGAATGGTCAGGTGATATAGCAATTTTATCAAGTCCTTTGACCAAACCTTGATTTCCATCCCCGAATGTGATAGCTCTTTGGGGAGCTTGGTTTTTCTCATAGGAGGAGAACATCCTTTTCTCCCCAGTCATGTGGTTTGTGCACCCGCTATCGATGACCCAACTTGAGCCCCCGGATGCATAAACCTACAAAATAAATTTAGGCCTTGTTCTTAGGTACCCAAACGGTCTTGGGTCCTTTTACATTAGAAACAAGCACCTTGGGTACCCAAACACAAGTCTTGGAGCCCTTGTGTTTGCCCCCAACATATTTTGCAACTACTTTGCCTAATTTGTTAGTTAGCACATATGAAGCATCAAAGGTTTTAAATGAAATGATATGATCATTTGATGCAATAGGAGATTTCTTCTTAGGCATTTTAGCATGAGTAGAATGCCTAGAGCTAGAAGCCTCATTCTTATAAATAAAAGCATGGTGAGAAACAGAATGAGTCTTCTTAGTATGAATTCTCCTAATCTTGTCCTCAGGATAACCAGCAGGATATAAAATATAGCCCTCGTTATCCTGAGGCATGGGAGCTTTGCCCTTAACAAAATTTGACAATCTTTTAGGAGGGGCATTAAGCTTGACATTGTCTCCCTGTTGGAAGCCAATGCCATCCTTAATGCCAGGGCATCTCTCACTATAAAGCATGATACGAGCAAATTTAAATTTCTCATTTTCTAGTTCATGCTCATTGATTTTAGCAGTTAATGTAGCTATATGATCATTTTGTTGTTTAATTAGAGCAAGGTAATCATGAATAGCATCTACATTAACATCTCTACATCTAGTGCAAATAGAAACATGATCAACCGTAGAAGTAGAGGGTTTGCAATCATTTAATTCAACAATCTTAGCATGTAAAATAGCATTCTCATCTCTAAGATTGGTAATAGCATCATTGCAAACATTTAAATCTTTAGCCTTAGCAATTAATTTTTCATTTTCAATCTTAAGGCTAGAAAGAGAGGCATTCAATTTTTCAATCTTAGCAATTAGACTAGCATTATCATTTCTAGGATTGATAATTGAATCATCACAAATATTTGACTTCTCAACCCTAGAAATCAAATTAGCATTCTCAATTCTAAGGTTGGAGATAGTGTCATGGCAAGTACTTAGCTCACTAGTCAATTTTTCACATTTCTCTACTTCCTTAGCATAAGCATTTTTTACCTTAACATGTTTTTTGTTTTCCTTAATAAGGAAGTCCTCTTGGCTATCCAAGAGTTCATCCTTCTCAT
Source organism: Zea luxurians (assembly GCA_029449295.1). Classification (NCBI taxonomy): domain Eukaryota; kingdom Viridiplantae; phylum Streptophyta; class Magnoliopsida; order Poales; family Poaceae; genus Zea; species Zea luxurians. The sequence continues at coordinate 48,191,594 of JAOPSE010000011.1, forward strand.
GAATAGCACTAATCAATTCATTTAATTTCTCCTTTTGTTGCATGTTGAGGTTGGCAAAAAGAGTAAACAAATCATCCTCATCATCACTAGAATTAGCCTCATCACTAGATGTTGCATACTTAGTGGAGGATCTAGATTTTACCTTCTTCTTCTTGCCGTCCTTTGCCATGAGGCACTTGTGGCCGACGTTGGGGAAGAGAAGACCTTTGTTGATGGCAATGTTGGCGGCATCCTCGTCGTCGGAGGAGTCGGTGGAGCTCTCATCAGAGTCCCACTCTCGGCAAACATGGGCATCGCCACCCTTCTTCTTGTAATACTTCTTCTTCTCCTTCTTCCCCCTCTTGTTGTTATCCTTGTCACTATCACTAGACAAAGGACATTTAGCGATAAAGTGACCGGGCTTACCACACTTGTAGCACACTTTCTTGGAGCGGGGCTTGTAGTCTTTCCCCCTCCTTTGCTTGAGGATTTGGCGGAAGCTCTTGATGATGAGCGCCATTTCCTCGTTGTCGAGCTTGGAGGCGTCAATGGGAAGCCTACTTGATGTAGACTCTTCTTTCTTCTCCTCCGCCGCCTTGAATGCGATGGGTTGTGCCTGGGTGTCGAGGAGGCGCCTTGCTCGATGATTTTCTTGGAGTCTTTGATCATCAATTCAAAGCTCACAAATTTTCCTATCACTTCCTCGGGAGACATTAGTTTATATCTTGGATCACCATGAATTAATTGAACTTGAGTAGGGTTAAGAAAAACAAGTGATCTAAGAATAACCTTGACCATTTCATGGTCATCCCATTTAGTGCTCTCGAGGTTGCGCACTTGATTTACCAAGGTCTTTAGCCGGTTGTACATGATTTGTGGGTCTTCTCCATGGTTGAGCATAAAACGACCGAGCTCCCCCTCGATCGTTTCCCTCTTGGTGATCTTGGTCACCTCATCTCCTTCGTGCGCGGTCTTGAGCACGTCCCAAATCTCCTTGGCGCTCTTCAACCCTTGCACCTTGTTATACTCCTCTCGACTTAGAGAGGCGAGGAGTATAATGGTAGCTTGGGAGTTGAAGTGCTAGATTTGGGCAACCTCGTCCGAATCATAATCTTCATCCCCTACGGATGGTACCTGTACTCCAAACTCAACAACATCCCAAATGCTAGTGTGGAGTGAGGTTAGATGGTGCCTCATTTTGTCACTCCACATATTATAATCTTCACCATAAAAACGGGTGGTTTGCCTAATGGGACGGAAAGTAAAGGAGCACGTTTGGAAATGCGAGGATAGCGTAGGGGGATCTTACTAAACTTCTTGCGCTCATGGCGCTTAGAAGTTACGGATGGCGCGTCAGAGCCGGAGGTAGATGGCGACGAAGAGTCGGTCTCATAGTAGACCACCTTCTTTATCTTCTTCTTCTTGTCGCCACTCCGATGCAACTTGTTGTGGGAGGGTGATTCTCCCTTTCCTTTGGAGCCGGACTCCCTTGATGGAGCCTTCCCGTGGCTTGTAGCGGGCTTCTCGCCGGTCATGACCTCCTTCTTAGCGTGATCTCCCGACATCACTTCTAGCGGTTAGGCTCTAATGAAGTACCGGGCTCTGATACCAATTGAAAGTCGCCTAGAGGGGGGTGAATAGGCGGAATCTGAAATTTATAAACTTTAAGCACAACTACAAGCCGGGGTTAGCTTTAGAAATATAATTGAGTCCGAAAGAGAGGGCGAAAACAAATCACAAGCAAATGAAGAGTGAGACACGATGATTTGTTTTATCGAGATTCGGTTCTTGCAAACCTACTCCCCGTTGAGGTGGTCACAAAGACCGGGTCTCTTTCAACCCTTTCCCTCTCTCAAACGGTCACCTAGACCGAGTGAGCTTCTCTTCTCAATCAATCGGGACAATAAGTCCCTACAAGGACCACTACACAATTGGTGTCTCTTGCCTTGATTACAATTGAGTTGGGAACAAGAAAGAAAGAAGAAGAAAAGCGATCCAAGCGCAAGAGCTCAAATAAACACGGCAAAACTATCTCTTCTAGTCACTATTGCCTTGAATGGAATTGGGACTTGGAGAGATTTTGATTCGCTGTAATTGTGTCTTGTATTGAATGCTATAGCTCTTGTATTGAATGTGTTGGCTGAAAACTTTGATGCCTTGAAGTGTTGGTGGTTGGGGGGTATTTATAGCCCCAACCACCAAAGTGGCCGTTGGGGATGGCTGCTGTCGTACGGTGCACCGTACAGTCCAGTGCGCCACCGGACACTGTCCGGTGCGCCAGCCACGTCACCCAACCGTTAGGGTTAAACTGTTGGAGCTCTGAAAAGTGGGGCCACCGGACAGTCCTGTGGTGCACCACACAGTCACTGTTCACTGTCCGGTGCACCTTCTGACGCCTGCTCTGACTTCTGCGCGCGCAAGCGCGCACTGTAGCGTTTCACTGTTCCTTTGCAGACAACCGTTGGCATAAGTAGCCGTTGCCTCCGCTGGCACACCGGACAGTCTGGTGTTACACCGGACAGTCCGGTGTTACACCGGACAGTCCGGTGAATTATAGCGGAGTGGCTCTCCGAATTCCCGAAGCTCGTAAGTTCAGAGTGGATTCACCCTGGTGCACCGGACACTGTCCGGTGGCACACCGGACAGTCCGATGCGCCAGACCAGGGCAGCCTTCGGTTGTCTTTGGCTCTTTTTATTTGAACCCTTTGTTGGACTTTTTATTGGTTTGTGTTGAACCTTTGGCACCTATAGAACTCATAATCTAGAGCAAACTAGTTAGTCCAATAATTTGTGTTGGGCAATTCAACCACCAAAATTCATTTAGGAAAAGGTTTGACCCTATTTCCCTTTCAGGCTTGCAATGCACATAACCAAGCGATGTATCAAGTAAGTATAGATAATCTGAACTCTAAATTCTTATATTTCAATACAACATCTTCAATAGTAACACATATGTTTAACAGTTAATGCAGCAACAGGGCATGACACCAAACATTCCACCGCCACCACAATGGAGCCAGTTTCCATCCACACCGTATGCTTAACTTGATGAATATTTATTAAATAGAGACTGGGGACCCTATACGTTAATCTTATAAAATTCTCTTAATAACATTCTCTAAACTAGCAATTCATCTTGTTAGTGTAGTAGCAAAACAATGAACCGTATGCTTAACTTGTTGAATATTTATTAAATAGGGACTGGGGACTCAACAGTTCAACACCCCTCCGACACATATACCTGCACCTAGAGATAGGATACGTTTGATAACTCTCGATGATTTTATACACTTATATACTTAACTTGTTGATATTTGTATTTAACTTGTTGATATTTGCATTAAACTTGTTGGTACTTGCATCCTTGCATAGGTTACGCCTGAAGCGGGTGGGAGTGGGTCTGATCCCATAGGAACTGGATATGTTGAGTCCCTCTTCGCGTACCCTCTTCCTGGTGGCGGCAGCGGCCAAAGCTCTAACCATCCAAGTGGTGGTTATCCCTGAGTATGGTGCTTGGTCGTCTTTGTTTCTTAACTCGTGCACACTGTTTTCGTAAACTAAACAATTTAACTTATCTCGTTGTTGCTATTTGAAATGGTTATGTAAGCTATGTTGGTGATGTGAAGTTTGTGATGTGTGAATTGATTATATGGTTGTAATGTGAAGTTTTTGTGAACTATGTCAATGAATGTGTTTGTAATGTGACCAATATTAATCTATGTTTTGTCTGATGATATGTATGTTATGTGTGTTGCTGTGTACAATATTGTGGAGAAATAAAGGTCTCATTGGTTGCTGGTTTGCAACAGGAAGGGTTAATTCTCATCGGCTTGACCATAGCCGACGGGAATTGACAACTAATCCCATGGGCCAGTTAATTTCCGTCGGCTTGCCCATAGCCGACGGGAATTATTCGAATAATTCCCATAGGCCACTTAATTCCCATCGACCAAGCGCGACCGACGAGAATTATTCGAATAATTCCCATGGGCTAGGGTTGGCCAACTGGAATTATTCCAATTATTCCCATGGGCCAGTGTTAGCCGATGGGAATTAAGTGGCCGACGGAAATTAAGAGGCCAATGAGAATTAATATATAAATTCCCATCGGCATCGCTACGCCGACATAAATTAACTAAACTCCGACCATTAATTTCCGTCGGCCTAGCCTTATACCGACGAAAATTACTAATTCTCGTCAGTATATGGTTAATTCCCGTCTGTTCTGAGACAACAGGAATTACCTGAATTCCTGTTGTGGCCACGAGGCACGACATGGGCCCGATTTTAAATGCCGAGCCGAGCCACAACACTATTAGACGGGTTGTGCCTCGGGCTGGTTCTCTAGGCATAGCCCAAGCCCAGTTGAGAGGTGAGAGAGTTGTGAAAAAAGCACAGACATCGAATTGGAGGAATAACTAGGATCTTTGATATATATTGGTGCAGAACCACTTGTGTTACAAGTGGCATAGCAAATATGAGCACAATGCATATACAATGATATACTCAAATTAAACAATAAGCGCAAACAACTTGACCCGTACTAGGGGTGAAAAAGGTCGGTAACAGTCAGAAAAACCCTCTCACCATTTCACCCGTATAATTTTTGTTCGGTTGAAATCAAAAAAAGAGAATGTCGGAAACGGATTACGGCCGGTAAATTCTGGTATATCGAAAACATTATGTAGACAAAATATCTCGAAATCGATCGGAAAACAATAACTTAAATCGGAAAAACTCACAATGAATGAGTTTTAACCACACAAAATAGTTCATTTACATCCACAAACAAGTCTCAATCATATAAATGCATAATACATAGCCTTATCCATACACAATTGAGCATACATGTTCACTCATAAGTTTTAACTACACAATATATAAGTCTTAAGCACAAGAATATTCATTTATATCCACATACAAGTCCCAATCAGACAAATAAACAATACATAGTCTTGACCACAAACAACTGATCATACATGTCCACTCAAAAGTTCTAACCATACAATACATAAGTCTTAAGCACATAATACATAAGATAAATTACTTGATGTTTACAAATGAAAAGTGTTTCTGTTGGGGGCCTTCGGCTTCCGAAGGTCCTCAAAAACATGATTTAACAATGTTTCTGGAAGTACAATGCATGAACAGGTACCTTCGGGCTTAAGTTGAAACCACAGCGTAAAGAAGCACGAGAAGGAGTACGAAGGATAGCGCAAAGCCGAAGCTGTGCACAGGAAAGCTTCGGCATGATAACAGAAGAAGGAAACCGACTTAAAGATGAAAAGGCTATTTAAACCTTGATGGATTACTATAGAGTTGTTAGCAAATATTAAGGGCATGAGTGTAATTTTACATGGGCTGCTTCCCGTGCCTATAAATAGATGAACAGTAACTCCGTACTGTTCACGTTGACTTGGCATTGATCCTTGTGTCACGCTGGTACTTTCATTTTCTTTCAAGTCGAAGGTACATTTGTAATTTAATATTGTTTCTATTTTTCCATAGTAATAAAATAAAAATGAGATAACGACAATATATGATCGTTTATATTATTTTTTATGCTTTATACGATTCTTTTTTCATCCTTATATGTTATGTTAATGAAGGTATGTCCTTCATTACCTTCGTCCTCCGAAAATCATTATATCCTAAGGGAAATAATGCTTCGAAGGTCGAAGGGCTTAAATGATTAACGTTTTTCTTTGTTGCCTTGTTCTTAACTCATAGCACTTGAGAACAAGTTCACAACATTGGCGCCCACCTCCGGTGAACCCTTTTTTGACCATCTTCAGCAAGCATCGACCTTCGTCATGCCACCAAAGAAAGCTTCGGCAACAGGGGCTGCCATTCTACAGCCGCTGGACACGAACCAGGAGACCCTTTCCCTTCAGGAAGCCCGAAACCAGAGGAGGAAGGCCACTAGTCCAACACCACAAGAGGATGAGTTGGACCAGGAAATCAGGAATATGGAGATGCTCCATCAGCAGGTCCAGAAGAAGAAGGAGAAGATGGCTCAGTTAGCTGACTTGCAAAGGCAGATTGACGAAGCTACCGAAGAAGTGCGTCATCTTGCTCAAGATGAGCAGAACCGAAGGCCATACCACAGAGAGTTGCACCAAGAGGGCTTCTTTAACGAGGATGACTGGTATGAGGATTTCCATCATGGAAATTTTGCTTTTGATGATGCTTCTCCTTTGTCAGCAGAACTACAGGCTACGCCCTGGCCCCCGTCCTACAAGCCACCCCAGCTCCCCATGTATGACGGACACTCAGATCCGAAGCAGTTTCTCATGAGCTATGAAGCAACTATATATTCGTATGGTGGCGACACTGTTGTCATGGCAAAATCCTTTGTCATGGCAGTTAAAAATGTTGCACAAACTTGTTACTCCTCTCTTCGGCCAGGAACAATCACATCATGGCAGAAGCTGAAGGACATGCTGTTCACCAGTTTTCAAGGGTTTCAGACGAAGCCGATCACCGCTCAAGCCTTGTTCCAGTGCATGCAAGATCAAGAGGAATACCTCCAGGCGTATGTCTGAAGGTTCTTGCGCCTAAGGGCACAAGCGCCAACAGTGCCCAATGAAATTGTCATTGAGGCCATGATTAAGGGGCTTCGGCCAGGACCTTCAGCCCAGTACTTCGCCAGCAAACCCCCTCAAACCCTAGAGAAACTGCTTCAGTAAATGGATGAATACATCCGTGCTGATAATGATTTTCGACAGAGAAGGGAGGAAGCTTACAGGTTCTCCGAAATGACCAGGGGCTTCGAAGGGAGGATCCACCCTAGGCACGTCAGATCAATTCATTCCACTCAGAATGACGACAGGGGAAGTCAACAACAGAAGCCGCAATATTCTTCCCAGGCTTCAGGGCAGCAGCAGAGCTATCCTCGCCCCCAGCTCCAAGGGGCAGAGGCGCCAGGGGCTTCGGAGGAAGGTTTGGGGATCAGCCCAGGAAAATTTATTATCTATTCTGCGGTGAGGACAAGGGCCACACTACCAGGATGTGCCACGTCACCATCCAGAAACAGAAAGAGATAGCAGAAGCTGCAGCCCAACAGAGTCAGTCGAAGCAAGTCATACATACTGCTTCGTACCACTCGTCGTACATTCCAGAGTACGTGGGTAACCATCCTGCAGCCTCTGTTGCTTCGGCAAGCCAACCTCAGGCATCTTGGCAACAGCCTCCACCCCCACCACCATTGCAACGAGGCCAGCAGCTAGAAGGGAGACAACACATCCATCAGCAACGAGACTTCAGAGAGGAGTCCGAAGCCCACACAGTCAACAGTACTGTGCCAGAATCGAAGCACATCTACTAGAAGATATCCTACTTATGAAATTGTTCTGGCATTCGTTATCATTTTTATTTTAATAGAGAACAATCGTTAAAGGCTTAAATTTTTTCTTGTTATTTTCAATTCCTTGTAATAGCTTCGTTTTGGTCATAGTGGAAATATATCGCTTTTACAGACTCACGAAATCCAAAAAATTGGCGAAGCACGAAAGTTGCTCTCAAGAGGGAGCGGGGTTCATAATCACATTACAAGTTTTGCCGAAGCAATAGAAAGTCGTTCTAAGGAACGTAGTGTAAGTCTCCCAAAGCAACAAAAAGTCGTTCCTAAGGGAGCGCAGTGTAAGTTTTTTGCTCAAAAGTCGTTCCAAAGGGAATGCAGAGCTTACAGCGAAAAATAAACGCTGATTCCACCGAAGTAAAAGGCGAAGCGCGAAAAGTCAACGCAAATATCGCTAAAGTAAAAGGCGAAGAAGCTCCTAAGGGAGACTTACAGCGAAAAATAAACGCTGATTCCGCTGAAGTAAAAGGCGAAGAAGCTCCTAAGGGAGGCTTATAGCGAAAAATAAACGCTGATTCGGCACAAATAATATTTTTTGCATAGCATAACATCATTACATCATTTTGCATAGCATAACATCATACATCATCTTGCATCAATGGCGCGAGAAGGGGATTCAGTGATGATCTTTGGGGATTGATTCGAAAAAACAGTGCCAAGGCATAGCATAAGTATTCAAGAAGTATAGCTTCGTCAAACTCTAAAATGAAAAGGTGATCTATTGCTTACAAAGCATATGAATATCAGATGTTTTTACGAAATACGGATGTTCTTCACAACGCATGAAAAGAAGGGAAGGTGTTTTTTTCCTTCTGAAGGCTCAAAAACGGTATGTATGTAAGGTTTCATGCGTCGTAAAGAATTCTGTTACAAGCAGCTTAAATATTGCATTCAAAATTATAAAAATACTACACACTTTGTTCAGCAAATATTATATTACAAATGTTTTTACAATAGAAGCTATTCTTCTTTTAAAACTATTTCTGCAGCTTCGTTCAGCAGTCGATTAACAGCTTCGTCCAGAATAGTTTCGGCCACTTTAGTAACTTCATCTTCTTTTTCTGCTTCGGGGTTGACCGTCAACTCGAGGGGCTCTGGAGGAGGAGATAGTTCAGTTGCGATATAAAACGTAAATAAGTCCAAAGTCACAAAATTAGTAAATAAAGTTAAAAAGTTATTAAGTAATACCTATTCGTCTCTCAAGTTCCGCTGTTTTCTCAGCTGCCTTCATCGCTTCTTTTGAATCATGGGAATCTTTTTCACTCTTTTTTATCATTTCATGCGCCATCCCTCGGCCACCGTTCTCCCAGATGTCAGTAAAGAATTTTCCGCCAATTAAGCTTGCTTCGGCTGAAGGATCTTTTGTATCTTCAATAGATAAAGTGGCTTCGGCTTGAGCCAAAGCTTTCACATGGTCGCAGCCTGATTCCTCTAAAATAGCTGCGATTCCTCTAGCACCCGAGAAAGCGCAGATATCCCCGCGACCACTCAAAACTTCTTCAAAAGCTTCAGCTTCGTTATTGATCCAATCAATTGGTCCTTCAGGATCACCCCTTACGAAGTTGTCTTCGTTAGAAAATGCACCAACATTGGCGAAACTAGTTTTTATTTTCTTAACACACTCTATAGATTTTTCATAGCACCTCTCCTTGGATGCACGAAGTTCATCAACTGTTTTTTTGTAAGTGGTTCCTCCAATATATACTAATATCTCGTTCAGCCTCTGCAACGCCGCATTTTTCTTTAGCTTCGAATAGCTGTTTCTGAAGATCTTCGATTTCGCATTTTTGAGCTTCAGCTTGGTCTTTGGAAGTAGCTTCGTCTTCCCTTATTTTGTTCAACAATGAGTGTAAAATTTTGTCTTTTTCAAGACCTTCGTTCCTTAGTTCAATCACTTCGGAACGAAGGTTGTTCAAGGCTATGGTATACCCATCATCTTCAACACTTTTTTGTGCCCTGAGGGCGTTGCTAAGAATAAGGCCCTGCAAAAAATGCGGTATTAAGTGTAAGTAAATGGAAGATTTTGTCTTTAAATACAAAAATCTAACTTTCTCACTTTTAAGCTATTGTATGCTAAGTTGTCGGCCAATTCATCTTTTGATAACACTGAGAGCCCATCTTCTAGTGTAGGGAAACCGAAGCTCTTGCCCATTTCTCGGCAGACAGAAATCTCTTTACTGTCTGGGAGAAAATACAAGAAGTCTTCTTCCCCGCTGCCGTTGAATATTAGGGCCCCCTTTGGATATTTCAATCGTTGAGCATAGAATTGAGCCTCTTGCTTTTCTTTTTCAGATAATCTTTTTCCCGAAGCATGTCGTATAATATAATCAGTAGCTTCAGATAATGCTTCGGGAATAGGAATGGCGACTTTTCCAGTCAGAATTGCTTATGCACCTTCCTTCTCTGTCTTTTCTCCGCTTTCCAAGGATTTCTCCTTGACGGGCTCTGAAGGCCCAGCTTCGGTCTCGACTTGGACCTTGGCGGCTTCGGCCTCAATGTGTGTTTCTGAAGCCTCGACAGCTTTCTTCGGAGTAGAGCTTGAAGTTTTTATCGTTTCTAGCACATCTAATACGTTGACCATTCTCCTCCTCTTGGGGGTCGTCGAGAGATCCTTTTGTGCCTTCGGCATTGTCACCTCTGCCGAAGGACTCATTACTTCCAACATTCTCGTTTTCTCAATCTTTATCTCTTCAATGTTAATGGCCTTCGGCTCATCTGGTTTGGCTGATGATGCCTTTGGCGATACAGACGGTTCAATTTTCGGCGTAATTGCAGGTTTCTTGCCTTCGGTCACCGAAGAGGTCTCACCACCAAATTTAGGCACTACGTCCGGTTCAATATAGCGTGGTCGATGAGTAAGGACCTTCACCCTTTTCCTCTTCGGCGCGGGCTCGCTCGGAGCAGCTGAAGCATCATCTCTCCCGGAACCTCCACTTTTTCTTTTTTGCCCCCGGGGCGGGTAACGGTAGTCAGGATACATGAACCCAATGGCATCAAAAACTCTGTTTAGTCTCTTCTTTTTCCGGTTCCGAAGGCCACAGATAATGCGTTTTCTTCTGCTTTGGAGTACAGCCCAAGCAGATCATCGCTTGTAGCTTCGACACTTTTCAGCCAGTCGTCGTTTGGCTCAATAAACTGGTCTATAAACCTGAAGGTATACTTTAGTCGAACCAAACCACCTTTGTGGGGATTGCTAATGGATTCTTTTGGCATCTCCCAGTCGGCTAACAATGGCCATATCCTGTAAGCCACGTGCTCTTGAACCAAGTCCCTTGTCCCGATGAAAGAGCAGACTAAGCCGAAGGCCTTGCGACATTCTTTGGCCGCTTCATCAATTTCTACCTTCGGTTTCCGGAGCCCGAAGCGTTGCCAGATAGGGCGCATGATTATATCTTTAATGTCTTCTCGTGCCTTTAAATCATTTTTTACATAAAACCATTCTTTCGTCCAGTCTCCGGGCCATCTCTTCCGAAAAGTCGGTACTGGGGAGCTTGAGCCAGAACGAGCAACGAAGCTATAGCAGCTGAAATTATTATGATATTGTTCTTTAACCCAGGGCTTCGTCTCATATAACAGTTCGTGCATACTGCAGAAACTTTTTGCATTTGGTTCCAAGCCTTGACTCCTTAAAGCCCACATGAAGATTCCCATTCTTATAATAGCTTCGGGGGTAATCTAGTGAAGGTAAATCTGAAATATCTTCAAAACCTCGACTACGAAGCTGCTCAGAGGAAGCCGAAGCCCAGCCTTCAAAAAGCTTCGGAAGATCACGACTTCATTCTCCTCTGGAGTAGGACAAGTCTTCTCTCCATCGTCAGCCCTCACAACAGACATATCCCGAAAGTATCTCCCCCTCATGTTGTCAAGATGGCTTTGTTTAATAGTTGATTTTCCAAAAACAGCATGGCTCGGTCGCCAGGGTCGATCTTCGGAGTCTTCCCTGCCGCTCTCCACACCATAGCTGTCACTATCACTAGTGTCTTCAGACAAACCCTCCAAAGTTTCCCTAGCAATCTTCTCCGCATTTGTCCTTGCTATCGATTCAATAAAGCCAAGATTCATCTCCTCAGAAAGGCTCAGCTTCAGTTCACCGATAGCTTTCTTATCCTCAGACATCTTCGAAAGTGCTCTCAAAGCCGAAACTTAAAAATTTAAAAAATCTAAGCAAGTGTTGATGCGCAAGAGCTAAAAATTGAGTAAGTAAGAGCAGATGGCAAGAGAGCGTGTCAAATGAGCTCGTGGTGTGCTCTTATTTATACGCCTGGTGCGTTGCGTGCTGGAGGGCCCGCTTGTCAGTGGCTGTTGCTATTCTAGCAAAAGGAAGGTGTTTTTTCGGACCTTCGGCTCAGGGCCTTCGTCCTTGTCGCAATCTGAATTTATCATTCTAACAAATTAATATTGCGAGGGGCTACTGTTGGGGGCCTTCGGCTTCCAAAGGTCCTCAAAAACATGATTTAACAATGTTTCTGGAAGTACAATGCATGAACAGGTACCTTCAGACTTAAGTTGAAACCACAGCGTAAAGAAGCACGAGAAGGAGTACGAAGGATAGCGCAAAGCCGAAGCTGTGCGCAGAAAAGCTTCGGCATGATAACAGAAGAAGGAAACCGACTTAAAGATGAAAAGTCTATTTAAACCATGATGGATTACTATAGAGTTGTTAGCAAATGTAAAGGGCATAAGTGTAATTTTATATGGGCTGCGTCCCGTGCCTATAAATAGATGAACAGTAACTCCATACTGTTCGCGTTGACTTGGCATTGATCCTTGCGTCACGCTGGTACTTTCATTTTCTTTCAAGTCGAAGGTACATTTGTAATTTAATATTGTTTCTATTTTTCCATAGTAATAAAATAAAAATGAGATAACGACAATATATGATCATTTATATTATTTTTTATGCTTTATATGATTCTTTTTTCATCCTTATATGTTATGTTAACGAAGGTATGTACTTCATTACCTTCGTCCTCCGAAAATCATTATATCCTAAGGGAAATAATGCTTCGAAGGTCGAAGGGCTTAAATGTTTAACGTTTTTCTGTGTTGCCTTGTTCTTAACTCATAGCACTTGAGAACAAGTTCACAACAGTTTCAATACAAATTATTTAAATTACATGATGTTTAAATATAATCACTTGTGAGATATGTGGTTTAAGAAATGACTAAAATCGATAAGTATTGAGATAATCATACTAACATTAATTATTTACTTGTGAACAATATAATAAGATGATTTTACCAAATATACAATGATATACTCGAATTAAACAATAAGCGCAAACAACTTGACCCGTACTAGGGGTGAAAAAGGTCGGTAACAGTCGGAAAAACCCTCGCACCATTTTCACCCTTATAATTTTTGTTCGGTCGAAATCAGAAAACGAGAAAGTCGGAAATGGATTACGGCCGGTAAATTCCGATATATCAAAAACATTATGTAGACAAAATATCTTGAAATCGATCAGAAAACAATGACTTAAATCGGAAAAACTCACAATGAATGAGTTTTAACCACACAAAATAGTTCATTTACATCCACAAACAAGTCTCAATCATATAAATGCATAATACATAGTCTTATCCATACACAATTGAGAATACATGTTCACTCATAAGTTTTAACTACACAATATATAAGTCTTAAACACACGATTGTTCATTTATATCCACATACAAGTCCCAATCACACAAATACACAATACATAGTCTTGACCACACACAATTGATCATACATGTCCACTCAAAAGTTGTAACCATACAATATATAAGTCTTAAGCACATGATACATATATTAAATTACATGATATTTACAAATGAAAAGCGTTTCAATGCAAATTATTCAAATTACATGATGTTTAAATACAATCAGTTATGAGATTTGTGGTTTAAGAAATGACTACAATAGATAATCATACTAACATTAATTATTTACTTGTGAACAATAAGATGATTTTACCAAATATGAGAGATTACCAGATGTTTCTAAATATGGAAAATATGATAAATTACAATATTTTCCAGAACACGAGAAATACGTGAATTTACCGGATTTTCCCGAAAAATCCGAAAATGGCCGGCAAATTAAAGACATCTCAGCATTTACCATTCCGTTTTCGGAACCCACTATCTCGCTTTCGTACCGTTTTTCATATATCCCGATAAATCTGAAAATGGACGGAAAATCCGGTAAACGGTACCGAAAAATTACCGGAATTTTCTGACCGTTTTCATCCTTAACGCCCGTACAATTCTGAACTCAAATCCACAATATACATTAGTATATATTGTTGTAACCGATCGAAGCACTAAAAACCATCTTATTTTCCTGAGGACCATCCATGATCCTTGGGTCCACGCGGACAACACACATGACACAACATATATTATAGTTTCTGTCCGGCCTGTCGATCCTCATCATAAAGCAGGACGCATAAAATAATAAAGAGAAACAAAAATTATCCATGCAGACGACGCACGTACTGCCACATGACCGTACGTGTCAACCTCTTCCAGCTACTTCCAAGAAGAAACTGAAAGCATGACCATGATCACGGTGCAGACGGCGGCGGCTAGGAGCAAACCACACGAGGCGTCGAAGCCAGCGTAGAATTTTCTGTGTGCAGAGTCGAAGGATTTCCCGTTGATTCGCTGGTTGTCCACTACAAGACCGAGCCCGGCGGCACCTCCCGAGGTTAGTAGCGCGCAAAGTACCTGAACAACGACACATTAATTCTACGTAGAAACAGTAAAGTTGGCAACTCCATTTTTCCAGGAATTCGAAAAATGGGATTGTCGAACTAGTCCTAATAAGTGATGAATTAATTCCACTATTTGCAGAAGAATTTTACGCTGATATATATATATCTCCGATGACGTACGAATTCGGAAGAACAAAAGTATAGGGAAGGCTTACAACGTCGATGAAAACGAGGATCCTTACGACACTCGTGCGTCCAATTCCCTGGCGGCCATGGAGGACAGCAATTGCGGCCACAAAAATCAACGCCAGTAGAGTGCAGGCGCAGCCAATGGCAGCCACGGACAGGACATACCTGAAACCATTGTCGTCTAATTAAGGCATATAAATTGAAGTGGATCGGTTAGAAGGGATCAAATATAACCGTGGATTTAATCCGGAACTAGATCAGGTGAATCCATACCTCACACTCAATTTCACGGTAGGATTAAATCTATCATTTAATCTATGTATCTCTCAAAGCTAATTATTCTTTTGATCCATGGATTCTAATATAAATTTGTGTAATATATTTATGAATTTGTTTCATACCTAATGAGATATTGATAGAATCCATGTCTTCTATAGTTTAAAAAATTTCCAAACCCTTGGATTATAATCCATGATGGGTTTAACCTAATAATTTTTTTGAGTAGACTTAGAATATTTTGGAGGTATGAATTTTGACATGGATTTAACTCTAATTCATGCTAATCCAGAGTTGGATTGGTGTAAACGAACAAGATCTGAGTGAGATTGAGATGTATTTTAACTTGCTATGGAATTGAACCGACTCAATCCCACCCAATCCATCGACATAGAATGTGAGTAACTGAACAAGGCCTAAAATAATAAGCAAGTGTGTTTCCATATGTTTCATTAATTATATTACATTTTCCCAAACATATTGCTGCTGCAAATTAAATTAAACCCTCACCAAAACGTGTAAAGATCTTCGAAGCTGACGTCATATGCCGGGCCACCAGAATATACACCATCATCAGAATAAAGAGGTAGGAGGCCAAGGTCTGTACCAAGCACATAGATTGGGTCGTAGTGAGTTCTAGCTCTGGTCGCTATGACGGCGAGAGACGCTGCGAGGAGGCCTAGGGTGACGACACGGAGGACTAGGGTTGCCACGGCCAGAGCTCGAGCTCGAGGGGAGACCTTGGCCATTTGCGTACGCGTGGCTTGGATGATATATTGAGATGCTATTCCAATAATGCACTCTTGCATTGCAATGGCGTGGCTGTCGTGAAGATTTATACAAATCCTTAATTGGTTGGAAGTAACGAGAGAAGTTAAGTTCAAGGAGAGTACAACTACAAGGACGACGACACGTACGGTAGCTAGGTTTGGAAGAAACCTATCATCGCGTCCTTGTTTAGGTCGCCCTATGTCATGTACACGTACGAAGTCACGAACAGCTCAATGTGATGGAGGTGCCTTGAGTCTGAAGCTGCGTATAATTAACAACAGCTAGCAATGTTAATTTGGCCTGACCAATCGCCGCCCTTTATATTAGCACGAACATATACCATTCACGTTTGGTCGCCTCCATCTAAACGGTTACTCCAAACAATAACAATTGTTGGAACAGTCAACAAAGATACTACGTACTCTCGCTCGGTCCCCATAAGGAAAGTCATTGTTGATTTATCCTATAAGTAAAAAAATGTGAAAATTAGCTTACACTAGTACACAGAAGCTCTATAGTGGCGGTTCTAACCCTATTTACACTGGCGTTTTTCAGTACCGCCAGTGCTAGGGGTCAGTGGAAATCAGCATTTCCACTGGCGGTTATTTTGGAACCGCCAGTGAAAAGTGCATTTTCACTGGCGGTTTTCTTAAGGAACCGCCAGTGAAAAGTGCATTTCCACTGGCGGCTGAATAAAGAAAACCGCCAGTGAAAATGCATTTCCACTGGCGGTTTTATAAAGCAAACCGCCAGTGGAAATGCACTTTTCACTGGCGGTTTTCTTTATTTAGCCGCAAGTGGAAGTTTTCCCGCCTTTTTTCAAATTTCAAACAATACTGAATTATATATATATTTATTTACACACACACAAACATATATATATATATATAGATCTATATTGATATTGAAAGCAACATACATATATTTATATACATCAAAGTATTCTTTTTACAACCATATATGCTTCATGCATTCTATACATCATAAGTTTTCACCTAAGCTCTAATAACTATCTCGGCTAAGAGATAATCTACTAATTTCTGTTAGTATTCTGAACTCTGGCAAAGCTAATGTCCCGGAAGCATCGTGATATTTTCCTTCTGCGGGAATGACCTCTTTCAATATGAATGTGCAGAGGTCCTCGACTATGCCATACAATGCAGCTTCGGTCAAGTTCTCCGGGTTTCCTCGTTGAAATTGCTGTAAAGGAATTTTATAAACATCATCTATTTATACTCAATAATAACACATTTGCATCTTTAATGACATAAATACATACTTGACTATTACTAATAATACCTTGTCAGGGTTCGTGATGTATCGTCCGTTCACTCTCATGAACTCGCACGCATAGAATCCACATAGGACCGATCCTTGTGGTTGCTTGTGGCACTACATAACGGGAGATTGGTTATTTAGTTGCAACATTGTGTATGATATGTATTCATAAAATCACATACTTACCGGCCAGTGATGATGGATGTCTAGTGGCACGCCTTTTTTCGACGGGTCGTACTTTCCACCTTTAAACTTATAAAACCTAAAAGCCCTGTGATCTCAAATAAAATCACCATGTTATTCTCAAATTTTAATCGATAAAAGTATGCATGCATAGAAAAGGCTTACAGCTCTAAGGTGCTGAGGAATTCTGCATATGTCGAAGGGTCGAAGTTCAAGGAGTCGAGCACCAGCACCTTTCCAACCTTAGGATAAATGAGGAAGCATATCCAGTGGTCCCTGTACGAATCAAATTTGTGATGCATGTGTATTGAAATTATTGATTTTATTTATGCAAAATCACACTTACTTAAAGTTGTACGGGGCTATTATGGCTTCCCTGTCTTGAAATTGAAGCATTGCATGTCCTATATAGGTGGCGTATCGAGCTTCAAAATCCTTCTTCATATCCTTTATACGCTTCTCAACTTCTTCGTCCGTCTTTCCCCGTAATTCATCATTGTCTTTCCCAATTCTAAAAGTGTGGCTTTCCTCGCATATAAGTATTGGGTTGAGATACCCAACCCTTTTACTGGCACTAGCATTGGGCTTGGTACCGTAAAGAATCTCCTGCTGATCATGTTGCATTCTGCAAGTCACACGTGCATGTCAGATATTGAAATTTTATACAGCTCACTAATAATAACACACATATGTGGAAGTATGAGCGACACTTACAATGCAAACATCGTTACAAGTTGCACGTCGAGTCTCTGAAGGTTCATCATTAACCACATGTCCTCGAATGTAACAACGGCCTTTTGGTCCGAACCAATAAAAGCATGGTCTGGTATATGCACAGTGATGGTGTCGATGCCAACCGATGATGCCCGCATATACCAGTCATGCAACCTTTTAACACCAGCCGGGACCTTTCTTAGTTTCTCAAGAGGTAGCAGAGGTCTGCCCGGCACATATTTTTTAGGCACGTTTTTGTAATCTGCCTTAGTTGGCTTCTTTATTTTTGCGGCCATTGCCTCAGCCTTTTTTGCAGACTCCTCGTGCTTGGCCAAATCAATAGTTTGTGACGTGAGGCTCCGTCCAATCCCTTTCAAAAACCGAGCTGTGCCAGCAGTAGTTGCTTTACTCTTCTTTTTCTGATACGGGGACACCAATTTTGGAATAGGAAGTTTAGATTTCTTTGATGGCCTTGGATCATTTGATGGTTGTGGAGAAGGTGGATCCCTTGATGGTGGCGTAGACAGTGGGTCACCAAGAGGATGGGGAGGAGAAGGTGGTGGAGCCCTGAATGGTGATGCTTGTGGCGGAGACGGTGGGTCAGAAAAAGGATGAGGAGCAGCATGTGAAGTTTGAGGAGGTGAGGATGATGGATGTACAATAGGAGCAAAAATTTGAGAAGGCGGAGACGGTTGGGCCTGCGACGCCTGCGACGAATTCGACCAATCAACCAAATCGACATCCCTTCGAGGCCAAAGGATAAAATTGTTGATAGCTTGTCCAAGTTTCTCGATACCTTCGGGCCCAGGGATGTCTAGCATGTCGTCCTCGGATCCTTGGAGGACCGACGACACTTCTACTTTGCAATAATCATCTGGAATATCATTTCCATGGAACTTACGTCCTGGGATCGCAAGGCCTGTGGCTACTTTCTTTGTACGTTTATTGTTAATACCATATCTTATAACCAGTGTGCACGCCACAGGCCTTGTGATGTCATCAACTGGATAACGGTCCTTATTTCCCGTTGAAGCAACAGAGCTTGGTAATGTCGTACAATCTGTGGAAGCCGGCGGTTGAGCTGCTGGAATTATTTGTATTTGTGGAGTGGTCATCTGTTGAACAGACATCGCACTCGCCAACTGTTGCATCAATTCTGGAGGAGGATTCGATAGCATTTGAGACATCATGGCTTTGAACTCTTTCTTGGCCTCCTCCTTAAAATAATCCGCCATCTCTTCCTTGTATCGATCACGTTTCCTGTACAGACTTTCCCACTGTTGTCCGAATCCTTCCTTCCATCCTTCCTTAGACGAGATTCCTCGTACACGGCCAGGATGCTCAGGGTTACCGAGACCAGCTGTTAGGATGTCTCTTTCCCTTTGTGGCTTAAAAGTTCCTTCGCTCTGCTTAGCTGCCATTGTATATATGTTTTTTGCCGCTTCTTCGACAATGGGATCATCAAAAGATACACCGGTCTCGGTTTCCCTTGGTTTTCTAGCACGGAGCCAATTTGCCGCCCTTTCACCAAGTTGCTCGGACAGCGTCGGCAACCCTGCGGCCTTCTTCTCGGCGTCTTCTTGTCTCCATTTAGGAACCTGACGCTTGTAACCACCTGTGCCTAGGTGGTGGCGGTACTTGTTCTTCTTTGATAGTTCTGAATTTGCCTCACTTAGAGATATGAAATCAGGGCTGCTCCTCTGCTCTAGAAATACTGCCCACTGACCTGCTGAGATTTTATATTTTTTGGTCGGGTCCAGACCTTTCTTTGCAAACTTTGTGTTCATCTCAGACCTCCAGTTTCGGAAATTGATTGCAAGCTGCTTCATCGTGTATTCCTTCACGAGTTCTTCTGAACCCCGAGGCAGAACGAACCTCATTAATAGCTTATTCCATATTTGATTCTTCACATCATCTGGCACATCTCTCCACTGTCGTATTGTTATGTCAAGATTATCTCTAACTAAAAACCCAAGTGCATTCCGGAACTTAGGTAGTGCCTCTTCCGGAGCTAGGGGCTGACCTTTCGGGCTCACGTCTGAGATTTTGTATGTTTTGTCGGGAAACTTGTTCAGCCCCCTGTCACCTCTTTTTCGATCGCTCTGCTTCCTTTTCCTTGACGTCTCGGTTGTTGTCTTGGTCTGTTCCGGTGCGTCTTGGGTCGGCTCCGGTACGTCTTCGTTTCGTGCCACGGCTTCTTCGAGTATCGCACGAAATTCAGACACGACCTCCTATTCATGTAATAAAATGCACAAGAGATCATGCATGTGAAATCAGTAGGGTACACATACGAAGCTAAAGATGCGTACTTTTACCTCAGCTTCTTGTGGATCATAAGTAGGGTCACGTTGCAACTCACGGAGAGCGGCCCTATCTATGCTAGTGGTAGGAAAAGGGTCGCTAGGCGTTTCATATCCTTCACTGCTGGATTGTTCTTGAGCAACACTCTTGTCCATGTGCTCGGGCACTAAATCTTGGTCCTTGATCGGAGAACTCATTGAGCTATATATATACAAATACATAAGCAATAATTAAATACATATTAACACATATTAACGTAAGCAATAATTAAATTCATATTAACAAATAGTATAATTAAATACATCCTCAGGCACTAAACCCTTAACCCTAACCCTAAACCCTAACCCTAAACCCTTAACCCTAACCCTAACCCAAAACCCGAACCCTTAACCCAAAACCCAAACCCTTAACCCAAAACCCGAACCCTTAACCCTAAACCCTAACCCTAACCCTAACTATAACCCTTAACCCTAAACCTAACCCAAAACCCGAACCCTTAACCCAAAACCCGAACCCTTAACCCTAACCCTAACCCTAAACCCTAACCCTAACCCTAACCCTAAACCCTAACCCTAACCCTAACCCTAAACCCTAACACTAAACCCTTAACCCTAACCCTAAACCCTAACCCTAAACCCTTAACCCTAACCCTAACCCAAAACCCGAACCCTTAACCCAAAACCCAAACCCTTAACCCAAAACCCGAACCCTTAACCCTAAACCCTAACCCTAACCCTAACTATAACCCTTAACCCTAAACCTAACCCAAAACCCGAACCCTTAACCCAAAACCCGAACCCTTAACCCTAACCCTAACCCTAAACCCTAACCCTAACCCTAACCCTAAACCCTAACCCTAACCCTAACCCTAAACCCTAACACTAAACCCTTAACCCTAACCCTAAACCCTAACCCTAAACCCTTAACCCTAACCCTAACCCAAAACCCGAACCCTTAACCCAAAACCCGAACCCTTAACCCTAAACCCTAACCCTAACCCTAACTATAACCCTTAACCCTAAACCTAACCCAAAACCCGAACCCTTAACCCAAAACCCGAACCCTTAACCCTAACCCTAACCCTAAACCCTAACCCTAACCCTAAACCCTAACCCTAACCCTAACCCTAACCCTAAACCCTAACCCTAAACCCTAACCCTTAACCCTAACCCTTAACCATAACCCTAACCCTAACCCTAACCCAAAACCCGAACCCTTAACCCAAAACCCGAACCCTTAACCCTAAACCCTAACCCTAAACCCTAACCCTAAACCCTAACCCTTAACCCTAACCCTTAACCATAACCCTAACCCTAAACCGTAACCATATAGTATCGTATAGTCGTATAGTATCGTGTAGGACGGGGAGAGAGTCGCATAGGACGTATAAAGAGGGAGAGAGGGAGAATCGTATGGATATTATCGAGTTACGTATAGAGAGGGAGAGAGGGAGAGTCGTATAGGACGAGGAGAGGGAGAGAGGGAGAGTCGCATAGGACGTATAGAGAGGGAGAGAGGGAGAGTCGTACGGAAATTATCGAGTTCAGACGGATATTATCGAGTTGTGACGGATAAAATTACAATGGATATCGACATCTTAAAATTACAATGGATATCGACATCTTAAATACGGATTGTATGTCTATATTCAATTGGATGGTGATGAATCTAGACACATATACAAAGCACATACATCAACTATTGTATGAACCATATAAAAAAGCATATACAAAACATATACATCTAGACACATATACATCTTTCTCTCCTCTCTCTCTCTCCCTCATCTTTCTCTCTCACTCTCTCTCTCACTCCCTCAACTCTCCTCTCTCTCCCTCCTCTCCTCTCCTCTCTCTCCTAGCCCTCTCTCTCCCTTATCTCCCTTATCTCCCTCCTCTCTCTCTCTCCTCTCCTCTCTCTCCTAGCACTCTCTCTCCCTTATCTCCCTCTCTCTCATTCCCTCTCCTCTCTCTCTCCCTCCTTTCCTCTCCTCTCTCCCTCCTCTCTCTACCTCCTCCTATCCCTCTCCATCCTCCTCTCTCTCTCCCGGCCCTCTCCCTCCTCCTCCCTCCTCTCTCTCTCCCTCTCCCTCCTCTCTCTCTCCCTCTCCCTCCTCCTCTCCTCTCTCTCTGTATCAGAGGCGGCGCGCGGCACGGCGGCGTACGGCGGCGGCGTGCATGGCGCGGCGGCGCGGGCCCGAGCAGGGACAATAAACGGCCGGGACAGAGGGGGGAAAGGGCGGAGAGAGAGAGGGAGGGGAGCAAACCTTGATCGACGGGCGCGGGGACGGCGGCGGCAGAATGGCCGACGGCGAAGTCGAACGGACGCGCGGGCGATTTTGGCAGCCTGACGGCGTCGGGTGGAAAACTGGCGCCAGGACTTGTAAAAATTTCGGCCCCGAGCGCGCCCGCCTATATATAGGCGCCATTTATACTGGCGGTTCACAATGACAACCGCCAGTAGAAATGATTTCTACTGGCGGTGGACAACGAGAACCGCCAGTAGAAATGATTTCTACTGGCGGTGGACAACGAGAACCGCCAGTAGAAATGTAATTTCTACTGGCGGTTCTCGTTGTCCACCGCCAGTAGAAATAGTTTTTATATATTGTTTTACTCTACTTTTTATTTTTTATATATTTAATTAGTATAGTTTTTATATACTACATTATGTATACATTTTATATATTACATTTAGTATATTTTTATAAATTGTTTAGTATCCTCTCTCTCCCTCTCTCTCCTCTCTCTCTCTCCTCTCTCTCTCTCTCTCCATCCCCTCTCTCTCTCCATCCTCTCTCTCCCTCTCCCTCTCCTCTCTCTCCCTCTCTCTCCTCTCTCTCTCTCCTCTCTCTCCATCCCCTCTCTCTCCTCTCTCTCTCTCTCCCTCTCCTCTCTCTCTCTCCATTTACCTCTCTCCTCTCTCTCTCTCTCTCTCCATCCCCTCTCTCTCTCCATCCTATCTCTCCCTCTCCCTCTCCTCTCTCTCTCTCCCCCTCTCTCCATCCTCTCTCTCTCCTCTCTCTCCATCCCCTCTCTCTCTCCTCTCTCTCCATCCTCTCTCTCTCCTCTCTCTATCCCCTCTCCCTCTCCATCCTCTCTCTCTCCCTCTCCATCCTCTCTCTCTCCCTCTCCTCTCTCTCCTCTCTCTCTCTCCCTCTCCTCTCTCTCCATTTACCTTTTGTGAAATCTTGTTGAAAAAGTAGCACAATTACATGCTTCGGATTGTCGCTAACAATAATCAATTACATGACAAGTCCTAACAATAATCAATTACATGACAAGTATATAATCTAGGAAGCTATTGTTCTGCCTTGTCCATCGTGGCGTACCCAGGGCAACGAATTGCGTGGGATGCTTCGCTCAACGTTCCTTATCTTGGTTGGATGGTCTATGAAAAGAGACATGTCGTTGAACTGGTTAAAATCCTCTAAATCAGATACACCATCAACTCCTATAGCTTGTTGTTTTCCAGGAAAAACTACATGCTTCGGTTTGTCGGTGCTTTTCTTCTCGTTGTTAGAAATGATCCGTTCAGCATAGAAGACCTGTGCAGCACGATTAGCAAGGATCCATGGGTCATCTTTGTAACCTACCTTACTTAGATCAAGAACTCTGACCCCATAGTTGTCTACCGTGACATGTTTGTCTTCAACCCATTGACATCGGAAAACCGAGATCTGAAATGTACCATAGTCTAGTTCCCATATGTCCTCAATAAAGCCAAAATATGTAATAATCTCACCAGTTTCATCATCTATGGCTTCGCATCGAACACCACTGTTTTGTGACATGCTCTTTTTGTCCTTGGACTTGGTACAAAATGTGAATCCACTAATGTCATAGGTTTGCCATGTTGTGACCTGGCGTGATGGTCCAGATGCCAAGCCCTTGATGGTTTGTTCTTCTATTGTTTCTCCACGTGGAATGTCCTTCACCATTAGCCATGTGTTGAACCGCTGCTTATGTTGCTTCATTACCCAATCATCCGTATGCCCAGGATTTTGCTCGCGAAGCTCATTGATGTGTTGTTGGATAAATGGCTCCATTATCGTTAGCTGATGTAGGATGCTCTGATGTGCCTCAAGTACTATATCGTAATCCGGTGGGATGAAAGATTTCCGTCCCATCCTCCCGCTTCCATACAGTCTACCCTCGTGTCGTGACGGAGGCAGACCTATTGCAACCTGGTCTTTTAGGATACTATTGCAGAATGGACCTCCGGACTCAATGGCCTCTTCGGTACAGTACCCCTCTATCATGGATGCCTCGGGACGAGCACGGGTTGATACATAGCCATTCAGTATTGACATGAAACGCTCATACGTCCACATTTCATGCAAGTACATAGGACCCAATGCTTCTATTTGTGGCACCAAGTGCACCACAAGGTGCACCATAATATCAAAGAACGATGGAGGGAAACACATCTCAAACTGTGATATTGTCTCCACTGCGAATTCCTGAAGAGATGCCAACTCATCACGGCCAATTACCTTTTGTGAAATCCTGTTGAAAAAGTAGCACAACCGTGTGATTGCCATCTTTAAAAACAAAGGATTTATAGCCCTGATGGCAATAGGTAGGAATGTAGTCAGCATGACATGGCAATCATGTGAGTTGTAGTTGGTGATTGTCAGGTCTTTCATTGACACGATACTCCGTATGCTAGAGCAGAATCCGGATGGGACTTTCAAATTCTTGAGCCAAACACACATCGCATGTTTCTCATCTACATTGAGATTGTAGCTTGCTGCTGGGAGATGGTACTTCCCATTTTCTTGAAGAACGGGATGTAGTTCCTTTTTTATGCCTAAATCTACCAAGTCCATGCGTGAATTGAGCCCTTCTTTTGTTTTGCCCTTTATGTCTAGCAAGGTGCCCATTATGCTTTCAAACACGTTCTTCTGAACGTGCATACCATCGATCGCATGCCGCACATCTAACTCTTTCCAGTAAGGCAAGTACTCGAAGAAAATAGACTTCTTCTTGAATATAGCCCCCGAAGATGGTTTAGCATCCTTCCTTGTTTTTCCGTCTTTTGTCTTCTTCCCGAAAACAAACTTGATATTCCTGACTATTTCAAAAACTCTATGACCTCTATTATTACCCGATGGAGCAGTAGAATGTAGTTCACCATTATTGTCGAAGTACTTATCCATTTTTCGCATGCGGTACCTGTGTCCTTCCAATAAAAAGCGTCTGTGCCTCATGTAAACTATCTTCCTAGATGCAGCAAGGGATACGTAAGCAGTTCCATCAATGCATACTGTGCAACCAACCTTTCCCTTAAACTGGCCTGATAATGTGAAGAGAGCAGGGTAATCGTTGATCGTAACAAAAAGAATTGCTCTCAGCGTGAATGAACCTTTACGATACTCATCCAACATTTGAACACCCGTTTCCCACAATATTTTCATATCCTCCATTAAGGGCTCCAAAAATACATCCATGTCAACTCCAGGTTGTGTAGGTCCAGAAATAAGGATGGTTAGCAAAATGTACTTCCGTTTCTGCATCAACCATTGAGGAAGGTTGTATATGGTGAGGATCACCGGCCATGTGCTATGCTTGCTGCTCCTCTCAGCAAATGGGTTCATTCCATCAGTACTCAGTGCGAACCTAACATTTCTCGGTTCATCGGCAAAGTCTCGGTGGTTGTCATTGAAATCTTGCCACTGCTTCCCATCGGCTGGATGTCGAAGCTTCCCATCGTTTTTGTGCTCATCAGAAGCATGCCAGCTCATAAGTCTGGCATCCTCAGGATTAGCGAACAAACACCTCAATCGATCGACGACGGGGAGGTACCACATCACCAAAGCAGGAATCTTTTTGAGCGCATAATAGTCTACTTCTTCTTTTTCTTTGCTCGTGGATTTTGAAGTCTTTTTTTGGGCTTTCTTTCGCTTCTTCCCTTTAGACACGGATGCAACACACTCTTCGTCCTCTCGATAGTCTTTATTCGTCTTGTACCTACTTGCACCGCACTTTGGGCAGCTCTCCAAGTCTTTATAATCATCACCTCGATAAAGGATACAGTGATTTCTACACGCGTGGATCTTCTCCACACCCATAGTGAGCGGATTGATTAGTTTCTTTGCATAGTACGTGTTAGCAGGCACATTGTTCTCCTTTGGAAGCATGTCTGCGATAATACTCAAGAACGCATCGAAGCCAGCATCAGACACACCATATTTAGCTTTTAACATCAACAGCTTTAGCACAGACCGGAGCGTCGTGAACTCTTTGGTACAACCCTTAGACTCGTCGTACAAAGGCTCTTCTGCTGCCTTCTTCAGGGACTCCATACCTTTCATTAAGAACATCGATTGATCTGTATGACGATGCAACATTGCCTCTAGCAACTCTGCATCTTCCTCAGCCATAACACTTGGCAGAACATGAGGTCTATCATGTTCATTTCCTCCAGCGTAACCATGATCAGTAACATTTTGCACTACATGTTCGCTCTGTGGAAGAGGTTGGTGTGTCTCGTGAACGAACTGAAATCTGTCGTCGATGTTCTCAGGGTTTCCAGTCGTATAAGGCGAAGAGCTACCCTCTCCATGCTTTGTCCAAATTGTGTAATCCTTCATAAATCCTCGGCATACCAGATGAGATATGATTTGTTCTGTGTCATTAAATACAGCAGCATTTTTGCAGTCCATGCATGGACAATATATGTGTTTTGTCTTTGTTCTCCAAGCATGGTTCGTAGCGACATCAATAAACCTATGGACTTCGGATATGTATGATGGATCTAGCCTTGATAAGTTATACATCCAGGATGTCCTCTCCATCACCACCTGTAAAAAAGTAACATAAAACACATGGTGAAACCCTATATCCAAAAATGTGGCTAAAATGTGAAACCCTCCCTCTCTCTCTCTCCTCTCTCTCTCTATCCTCTCTCTCCTCTCTCTCACCTCTTTAACACATGCTTCGGTTTGTCGCTAACACATGCTTCGGTTTGCAAGTCGTGTAAAATTACATGCTTCCAATAAAAGTAGTTAGACTACTTTATCTCTAACACATGGTGAAACCCTATATCCAAAATGTGGCTAATAAAATGGAGGAAAAATGAACAAAATTTGGCAAAAGAAACATAAGCCAAACTTTTTTAGCAACTAATAAACAAAAAAAATTAATACCCAAACCTATCTTTAACACATGGTGAAAGCCTAGTTTCAAAATGTAGTTAAAATTGAGCAAAAATAAACAATAACTGACAATTGAAATAATTAAACCAACCTTACATACAACACATTCACCATTCATAAAGCAACTAAATATGTGTTATGGATAAACTTATTTGATAACTAAACATGAAAAAGGAGAGGGAATAGACAAAAACTAACCATCTTAAGCAACCTCATTTGAGTAAATAGAGAAAATTACCTAGCTACTTCTCTCTCACATGTAAAACCCTAGATCCAAAATGTGGCTAAATTTGAGCAAGAATGAACAAAAATTGACAAAGAAACATAAACCAACCTTTCTTATCCACCTTCTTCGAAGAAATGAAGAGCAAAACCTCCCCCCTTATATTTTTTGAAATCTGGACCTCCAAAATCGCCTCCAATGGAAGCTGGCTGCGAGCATACAGTTCACTGTCGGGGGAAAGAAGAGAGCTATTTATAACAGACAGTTCACTGGCGGTTGGCTTGAAAAACCGCCAGTGGAAACACATTTCCACTGGCGGTTGTCTTAACACAACCGCCAGTGGAAATAGGATGTTTCCACTGGCGGTTCGGTTACACCAACCGCCAGTGGACATTGGTTTTCCACTGGCGGTTATGTTACACCAACCGCCAGTGGAAACATCCTATTTCCACTGGCGGTTGTGTTAAGACAACCGCCAGTGGAAAAGTGTTTCCACTGGCGGTTCCAAAGCCGGGCCCACCTCGTTTTTTTTACTGGCGCGCGATAACTGAAACCGCCAGTGATAATTTTTGGGTGCCGCAGGCTATGAGCTCTTTTCTACTAGTGTTAGCTCATGCCAACATATATATATGACACCAAATATACATGTACTATATAAAGATATATTTCATAACGAATTTAACAATACTTAGGTTATCTCTAGCAGCATTATATATATATATATATATATATATATATATATATATATATATATATATATATATATATATATATATATATATATATATATATATATCTCACATAGGCGAAGCTAGGTCATGAAATGCACCCCCCCTAAAAAAATATGAACTCTATAGATTTAGTTAAAATTTCACCATAAATATGTACCCTAGAAAAAAACTTAATGGAGTATGGACCCCGTCGCATGTTTCTTGTTATGTATTTTTTATAAAGAAAATTTATTTCATCAGAAACCAAACAAGTCCCAGCCTCTACAAGGTTTGTATTTGGCCTGATAGTAAGAAAAACCTTAACTATCCTCCATCTAAATCTGATAAAGGATAGAAAACACACAAAAAAGTTAAACAATAGAAAATCATCAATTGGCTAAACTTCTAATCTATTGCTAAACTGCCATCCATTCTGAGCAAAGATGTTCATCGTAATTATCTCTAGCATCAATGAAGCATCCTTTAGCAACAATTGGTTCTTCTTCTTCTGCAATAGGCTGCAGAACCGAATCCAATACGTGCTAAACCCTAAAACCCTAAACCCTAAACCCGAGAACCCTAAATTGGTTCTTCTTCTACAATAGGCTCTAGAACCGAATCCAATACGTGCTTTTGTAGATTACCTGCATTGGTGACATAACAATTGTATTGTTAAAAATAACATCATTTCGACTAGTCCATATCGCCCACAACATGGCTGCTGCTCCTACCATAAATAGTTTCTTAGCATATAGTTTCATTCCATCCAACCAATGCCCAAAAAAATGTGATACATTTTAGGGAGCCTTGAGACCAAATACTATGTCAACAATTCGCCAAATAAATCTAGCAAAGTCACACTAGAAGAACAGATGATCTATAGTTTCATTGAGATTACAAAAACAACTTTTCAAACTCCCCTTCCACCTACATTTTGCTAGATTATCTTTGGTAAGAACTACACCCGTATAGACATACCACAAGAAAATTCTTCTCTTCAAATTTGAGGCTATGGTATAGAAATAAAGAAAAATTGTGTTGCTACATACAATAAAGATAAAGTAACTGTAGCAATAATGGAATAAAAGAACTTTGTTGTTGTTTTTCTCTAAGAAATTAAATAAAAATCGCATTATAGAATGTTATGATTGAGGATCACATAACGAAGAAAAAAAGATGCCCTTTCATATCCATGTGTGGAGATCGATCGATCTTACGACATCAGTCAAAACAAGGAGAGCAGTCGCACGGCGATCATGCCCAATCCTCCTTCTGTGGGCTACATGGATGATGGCAAACGGAAGCACTAGCGAAGTGTACGCACATCCGATGACAGCAGTAGAAAGGACGTACCTGAATCGAACCAAAAAAGAACAAATACACGTAAAGTCCCGACCAAATCAAATTCGCAACAGAAAAAGAATTCGACAGATTAATTAGGAGAGAGGATCGGAGGTGGTGAAATTCACTGCTACGCGTAGAAGTCCCAGAAGGTGATGTTCGGAGGGTCTACGACATCCCTGAACGGTGCATAGATCTTGTTGGTCACTTCGATGACGACAGAATCTATGAGCAAGATGAGCGTGAGGATCCGCAGGAGCAGCGATGCGGTGGCCGCGACTCTCTCCCACAACAGCACTCTTACTCATTTTCTGCGGCCATTGTTATTTTCGATAGCCAGATTAAAACTGTTATTTTCGTTCGGCGGTCATTGTTATTTTCGATATCCACGTTAAAGCTGTTATTTTCGATAGTCAGGTCGAAGCCACCGAAAATAACAGTTTATTTTCGGTGGCTGACTCTGGCATAGCTCAGGGCGCCGTCAAGCATGACTTTTGGGTAAGAGTATTGTTTCAAACTAACATTTTATGATTTATTTACTAATTTTATTTTTGATGTTGGGCAGAGACGCTATCGTGTGGAACCTAAGGGTCAGGAGCATGCAGACCGAGTATTAGAGAAAAATGCGAAGAAGGTGTGCAAGGATGCATTTTCCAATACTCATCTATAGGTTGTGAACGCGTACATATGAAGCGCCGATGACATTCTATCAACAACTTTCGACAATATTCGGATGTATACTTGACTGTGGACCAATACATGGAGGTAAAAATCTAATTTAGCAGCTCATTCATATGTGAATGTAATTTTATGCTAACACTTAGATGTAGGTAACTCTTCCATGGACAGAACACCGGCCGCAGGCTTACAAGGCTTTATGTGAAATATGGGCTTCGCCAGAGTGGATTGAGAAGTCAAACAAGAATCGACATAGATAGTGCCATCAGCAGGACGGGGACGATGATGAGGTCTTAGTCAACCATACCTATGAGGCTGATGGACACATTCGATTGGCGAAGCGAATGGTAAGTATGTAGTATTCTGTTTTACTCAGAAATGGAATTGGTTTAAACTCATATATTTGCAGGAGGCTCAAACTGGAGTTGTCCCGAGCCCAATCGATGTTTATAGGCGAGGGCATAGAGCGAAAAACAGTGAAATCTCCGATGAGCTATGTAGTCAAGCGGTCGTTGAGCGTATGGTTAGTTATTGTTAGGATTAATATAACTATAAATTACATGTGTGTTGAACCTTTATATTATATTGTAGGAGACTTACAGGTAGGAGATGGTTAGGAAGTATGCAGAAAACTATGATTGGCGAGAAGCGCCTACCATCGATACTGAAGTTGTGCATTCTATTGGAGAAAAGGCCCATGGACGGTATTAACTTGTGATTTTTTTCAATAATATTGGAACTATGACCGAATAGCTAATTTTCTTGTTTTTCAAGATATTCTATGTTTACCGGTGTGATCTATTTGACGGAGTTGCAGTCTCGTGGCGGCTCTTCGTCGTAGGTGGGTTGTGGTAGTAGCCGTAGTCGGTGCTCTAGCATGGACGATGTGGAGGACAGATATCCCCAGGTCCACTAGAAGGCGAAAGGGCCTCATGCGGGGCCTCGGCCCAGTTACCCCGCAAGGCCACCCCTTCGTGGGCTGGGCTATAGATATCGGCGGAATGGGCCGACCTGGGAGGCAACGGATTCAAGCCCAAGCAATCCGTCGAATCGTGCGCTATCTAAAGAAACCGCCTGACTTTCCCGTGCACGGTGCCCTCAAATGATGGGGCAGATTAGGGATGAGTCGGTGAGATTTTCGGAAGATTAGTTTAGTCGGTTCACTATTATTTAGGAGACATGTGATCCTCATGTGCGTATGGAGTCCCCACGGTCATGTATATAAGGCCCATGGGGTACCCTATCATTTTGATCGACCATCGACCTATCTCATTAGCTTTTCTCCATTTAGGAGACATCGCTTGTAACCCATCACATATAGATCCACCCCAGGAGGTAGGGTATTACGCCTCTCCAAGCGGCCCGAACCTGTAGAAAATCGCATGTCCCTCTCTCGTGCCTCTAGCACGAACCATTGAGTTACAGTCAACAACACCGTCCTACCCAAAAGCACCGCAAGGGTAACCCTGGGTGTACGGTCAGACTCTAAACACCGATAGCTGGCACGCTAGGTATGGGGTGTGTCGTTGATCCAAGCTAGCTCAATGGCCATCACTTCCAAGTGTAAGATCGCCCTTCGCCCTAGGACTATGTTCTGCTTTGGAACCATCTCATCCATAGCAGATGAAGAGGGAACTCTGCACCGCGTAGTAGATCCGCCGAAGAAGAAGTTTTCCTCGGAAACCCCGAGGGGAGCTAGAGCAAAACAGCGGGTGGCGCCACCACCCACATCTCGAGTGAAGGTGACCACTTACAAACCGAAGGTCGGGAGCTCACCTACCCGAAGAACTCCGTTGTCCACCTCGCCCATAAAGGAGTGGACACGGATCACTCGAAAGAAAGAAGCAAGCGTCCCGAGTCAGGGGACGGGACCATGCCGAGCCATCTTTCCGACACCTTCACCCTCAAAGGAGGACAGAAAGAAGAGCGCCATCATGCCGGCTCCTTTCTACCCTGACGTCCTCTTCATCGAGGGGAGATTGGAGTCAGCACCCATCTCCGACGATGAGCCAACCATGCAAGGGGAAGAACCTCCCTAGCACGAGGCATGACGATGGAGGAACAAACGCCAGAATAGTGAAAGCATAAACAATGGACTCATGGGTATCCTCTGTCAGAACAGTGAACCCGTGCCAGATCTGCCAAGAACACAGTTCTTTCGGCGGCAAAAACCCCAGTCTCCACAAGATGCAAAAGATCTGATTCAGAAATTATGGACATATGATTACCAGCGAATGGAAGCTAGCGGTTGGGATCAATGGGCGGAATGATCGGAATGGCGATGCTCTGTCTCTTTCGCTTGGGAGCCATCACAATCTCTCGAGCGGAGCGAGCGGGCTCAAGAATTCAGAAAACAAAGAAGCGGCAGAGGAAAAAGTAAGATTTAGGGTTTGGGACTCAAGAAGGCACGTCGGCATGAGTATAAGTTGGCTCCTTAGGTCGGGCATTAACTCTAAAGTGCCAGATCACAATTCGAAAAAGTGAAGACTGCAATCATCACTCGGCATTACCTCCAAAATGTTGTTACTATCAAGCACACGAATGAACTTTCAAGCACATGGACAAAAATCAAGTAAATGGTGGAGTAACTTCATCATTCATTCATAATGGGGGGATTAACATAAACTTGAAGCCGACTCATTATGAGTCGGCCTCTTCTACCCTATCATTACATTACATTATACTACACTACACTACTAACTAACACTACTCTATTCTACTACTACTTACTACTACTACTGCTATCTATATTAATATTTAAACCAGCGGCATTATGCCACTGGCCTTGCTGCTGCTGCTATCACCCTTGCCGCTGTCGCCATTGCCACTGCCACCGTCACCCTTGCACAACTGTCGCCGCCCTTGCCGCTGTCGCCCTTGCCACCGTCGCCCTTGCTGCCGTTGCCGTCATCGTCGCCGCTGCTGCCGTCGCCCTCGCCGTCACCATCGCTGCCAGTCCACTCCTCAGAGGAGTCGGTGGAGTCCACCTCCTCCGAGGAGACTTCCTCCGACTCATTCGACCCACTGAGCCTGGCGCGCTCGATGGAGCGTAGTATGCTCGGGCTGCAGTGGACAGCCCCATGGAGTCATTCGAATCCTCGAATGACGCCACGGGAGAAGCCGGAGCGGGCGATCGATCATACTCGGAGGAGGCCACCTCCGAGTACTCTGAGTCACCGAAGTCCTCCGAGGGAGAACTTGGAGCGCACTTGCGCTTGCCGTCAGCACGGCAAGGCCAACCACTGCCCCTCCTACCCCTGCCCATGGTCGGTTGGAAAGGGTGGGAGTGAAGAAGAAGACGAAGAAGAAAGCAAGTGATCAATGAGCAAGTGAAGAGAACACCCAGGGCAAGTAGGCTATTTATAGAGGCTAGGGGTGACCATCCACTTCCTACCCCGTTCGCCGAATAGTCGCAAGAATTCAATAAGCAATTCAAGCTGTCTGAAAATGAGTTAGGCAACAGGCGCCGCTTCGCATAACACGACACCGGTTGGACCTAAGTCAACTGCTCAGGCAAATGATTACACCTCTCTGTCACATCAAGTTACTACTGCAGGACAGCGTGGTAAACACTATGCATACCAAGACACCCCTTGGGCACACCCATTGGGTGTGTCGCCTAGAATTTTCAAAGATTTTCTGAAGAAGCGATATCCACAAAATATACGCAATGAATGTACCACGACAAAAGGAGGAGATCGACTGAGATGGAAGGAAGTCCAAATGTGGCTACTGAAGCGCAAGTCTAATCAACAAAAGCATTGAAGCACAGAGCAGGGTGATGTCCAGCTGAGAGCCATCTATCTCAACTAGCTAGACGTCTAATCTGTCACCAATCAAATTAATTTTAGACCTAACAAGGCATGGACAGATAGCATCGTTTGGATTTCTAAAGCATGAGAGGAAGACCTTTGAATGGATTATTTCTAAAATCAACTCAAAGCCCGGGCTACACCCATTGGGTGCACCTTCGGTGCACCCAATAGATTTATAGTCCCATGAAAATAAAATGTCGATTTCTAAAGCATGAGATGAAGACCTTTGAAAGGATTATTTGTAAAACCCACTCAAAGCTCGGGGCTACACCCATTGGGTGCACCTTCGGTGCACCCAATAGATTTATAGTCCCATGAAAATAAAATGCTGATTTCTAAAGCATGAGATGAAGACCTTTGAATGGATTATTTCTAAAATCCACTCAAAGCTCGGGGGCTACACCCAATAGATTTATAGTCCCATGATAATAAAATGCTGATTTCTAAAGCATGAGATGAAGGCCTTTGAATGGATTATTTCTAAAATCCACTCAAAGCTCAGGGGCTACACCTAATGGGTGCACCTTCGGTGCACCCAACGACAGAACAGAAATCAGGCCATATAACAAAACCATAAATCAGATCAAGAATCTTTGGGCTGATTTTTTTTAAAATCAATTCAAAGATTAGGGGCTTGTGGGGGACAGATAGCCCCCGGGTCCACTAGAAGGCGAAAGGGCTTCACGCGGGCCTCGGGCCAGTTACCCCACAAGGCCACCCCTTCGTACGCCGGGCTATAGATATCAGCGGAATGGGCCGACCTGAGGAGGCAACAGATTCAAGCCCAAGCAATCCGTCGAATCGTGCGCTATCCAAAGAAAACGCCTGACTCTCCCGTGCACGGCGCCCTCAAATGACAGGGTGGATTAGGGATGAGTCGGCGAGATTTTCAGAAGATTAGTTCAGTCGGTTCACTATTATTTAGGAGACATGTGATCCTCATGTGCATATGGAGTGCTCCACGGTCGTGTATATAAGGCCCAGGGTGATGAGGACATCACTTCAATACATACAATGATTGAACCGATAACACGATTATGTGCACGACAGCTAAATCGCCATGTACGTTCTACCCTAGTCAATTGTGTTTCAGAGCTTACGCTTGGGGCCATGGATGTTTTGATGATTAGGAACCTTGGAGAGGACCAGCAAGGACTTGGGAAAGGCCAAGGTGTTGAGGAGGAGCAGCAAGAGCGCCCACAACAGGAAGGAGATCAAGTCTGACTCGGCTGCGACTCTATCTCGGGTTTCAGGACCAGTCTGCACTAAAACGGATGCCCAGGACGCATCCGGACTCCGATTGCAACAAACTTGATATGGTTGGAAAGATAAGGATGTTATCTAACCAACCAAACTGGTTCCACCTTAAAATTCATTCGGAGTCAACGGTAATCGTCGAAACAATCCAGTGTTCAGATTCTGTTTTGGTGTTGCATCACCGTCTGTTGGGCCGTGTATCGCGTCGGAGCCCATTAGGGGCGAGACCAGAGGTCACGCACGCCCTAATATTCTATTTATTCAGTAGCCACCGCCACATTATGTTTTGGGTTTTGCTTAGATCAATCTGTCATTGAACAATGTCGCCGTCATTGGTTTGTGAGACCCCATCTCGTAATCAATACAATTTTGGTTACGTTTCTTTCCCATTCTTGCTTGTGTTCTTGATTGCGCTTGCAGGGATAAGCCTTTGTGGCGAGGTCACTCGTGTGTCATGGGTGATAACCAATGGAGCCGTGGTGTAGTGATTGCGAGGAACCGTTCGCTCGGAGCTTTGGATCATCAACGTCGAGATCTCCACTCAATCAAGTTATCGTATCTCACGGAAGATCGGGCCTCATCTTCTATCAAGTGGTATCATATTTCCAGGTTGCCTGTGAGGTATAATCCTACCTTTAGATTAGTTTTGTTTTGTCCCATAGTCCACAAAAAGCTAAAAAAATTAATTACGATTAGTGTATCCCGACCTAAAACTATCGCCTTAGCCTTTGCACAATTCAGTTTTAGAGTCCGCAGTTCTGAGTTCGTGTTCTAGGTTGAGTTTGGTTGCTGGTTTAGATTTGTTTTGGTTCAGTTTGATTCTTTCCATCCGCTTCCATCCTACAAAATCGATCCTATCCACAAAACAGCTCCTATCTCTAAAACCGACCCTATCCACAAAACAGATCCTATCTCTAAAACTGACCCTATCCACAAAACAAATCCTATCTCCTATCTCTAAAACCGACCATATCCACAAAACAGATCCTATCTCTAAAACTGACCCAATCCACAAAACAGATCTTATCTCTAAAACCAACCCTATCTACAAAATAGATCATATCTCTAAAACCGACCCTATCCACAAAACCGAACCCCCACCCTTCCAACACCTCGCCAGAAACCTTGATTCGGAGTCCAAACTTAAAACGGCCATAACTTTCGCCTCGGAACTCAAATCGGGCACATTTTTTTCAAATCGCACAGAATTAAATTTCGCATCCGATTCTTTCTGGCTTCGCCGGATTCGTTGTTTTCAAAATTCCCAAATTCGGCTTGGAAATAGGACTTCTCATTTTCCAAACATTTATTCCGATTTTAGCGCAAACTTACAGAAATTCCAAGGGACGTGCCTTTGCACCAAAAAATCTGAAACTTGGTGTGTTTCCTTCTTATGTGCTGCTGCAAAAGAGAAAATATAAAAAAATATTTGAAAAAAATCACAAGAAAAAGAGAAAAAAAGAGTAGCACATAAGTAGAAACGCTAGTGTTCTGTGCACCTCTGTGATTATTTTGCCCCAAGCCTGTTTTCTTGCTGCACCTAGATACTTGTACCTCCTTTCTTGTGCCTTGGTCCAACTGTTCTATTACATTTTCTAGGCCAGCAACTAGGACGAGTACTTGGAACACTTATTCAGCATTGCTATCTGTTACGTACTAACTTGTGTGCCATATATATATATATATATATATATATATATATATATATATATATATATATATATATATATATATATATTTAGTCAGCCATCCTAGAGCTCCAGCTTTCTCTCGAGCAGAACAGGTACTCCTTTGCAATCACACCCACACTCGTTGGACAGTCACACCGGTCACCGTTTGCCACCTGTAGTGCTGGTAAGAACCTTGTAAGAGCGGGGTAAGACGCTTCATAACTTGTGTTCCACCACCACCACCCTGAGAGATAGTTGTAGGGTTCACATTGTTTGTTGCCTTTTTGTCTCTGTTTTGTGCTAACAATGACAGGACCAAAGAACCAAATGGACAAGGAGAAGGGGCCTAAGCTTAACGATGATGAGT
Source organism: Zea luxurians (assembly GCA_029449295.1). Taxonomy (NCBI): domain Eukaryota; kingdom Viridiplantae; phylum Streptophyta; class Magnoliopsida; order Poales; family Poaceae; genus Zea; species Zea luxurians. The sequence continues at coordinate 48,228,566 of JAOPSE010000011.1, forward strand.
GTGTCTCTCAGCTGGAATTGAAGGAGATGATGCGCGCGATGACTGAAGCTTTTAAAAAATACCAGGACTCTGCGGCGACATCCTATGAGAAGCTTGATCAACAAGTTGCTGAACTTGTTACATGCATGGACGTACTAGAGGCTCGTCCCCCACCACCAACTCCAGCCCTAGCTCACTCTCCTGTGGACGACGACGACGACGGTGATGTTTATGCACCGCTGCGACGACGCCTCGCACGTAATCGACAAGGTATGGGAGGTAATGGTAGACATCATCATCATAATCTTGAACCAGACCATGATCCATTTGCTAAGATTAAGTTCTCTATTCCACCGTTCATGGGTTCTTGTGATGCTGAAGCTTACTTAGACTGGGAGATGACGGCAGAACAAAAATTTAATTCCCATCTTGTTCCTGAGCAGCATAGGGTTAGACAAGCCACTAGTGAATTTAAAGATTTTGCTATCATTTGGTGGAATGAACTTGTTAACACATGTGCTACACCACAAACATGGAATGCGTTAAAAGAGGAGATGCAAGATCGCTTTGTTCCCCCTTCTTATAGACGTGATCTTCGAAAAAAATTGCAACGCTTAGGTCAGGGAGACATGTCGGTACAGGAATACTACCAAGAGCTTCAAAAAGGTATGCTACGATGTGGGGTAGTTGAGGATCCGGAGGATCAAATGGTTAGGTTTTATGGGGGATTGAGGCGGGAGGTTTAGGATATTGTTGATTATAAAGAATATCATTTTATACAACGCTTGTTACATCTTTCTATGTTGGCAGAAAAAGAATTGCAGGGTTGTCAACACTAGTAGAAAAGAGCTCATAGCCTGCGGCACCCATAAATTATCACTGGCGGTTTCAGTTATCACGCGCCAGTAAAAAAAACGAGGTGGACCCGACTTAGGAACCGCCAGTGGAAACCTATTTTCACTGGCGGTTATCTTAACACAACCGCCAGTGGAAATAGGGTATTTACACTGGCGGTTGGTGTAACAGAACCGCCAGTAGAAACCAATTTGCACTGGCGGTTGGTGTAACAGAACCGCCAGTGTAAATACCCTATTTCCACTGGCGGTTGTGTTAAGATAACCGCCAGTGGAAATAGGTTTCCACTGGCGGTTTTTCAAGCCAACCGCCAGTGAACTGTCTGTTATAAATACCCCTCTTCTTCCCCGCGACAGTGAACTGTATGCTCGCAGCCAGCTTCCATTGGAGGCGATTTTGGAGGTCCAGATTTCACAAAAATATAAGGGGGGAGGTTTTGGTCTTCATTTCTTGGAAGAAGGTGGATAAGAAAGATTGGTTTATGTTTCTTTGTCAATTTTTGTTCATTCTTGCTCAATTTTAGCCACATTTTGGATCTAGGGTTTTACATGTGAGAGAGAAGAGTATAGCTAGGTAATTTTCTCTATTTCCTCAAATGAGGTTGCATAAGATGGTTAGTTTTTGTCTATTCCCTCTCCTTTTTCATGTTTAGTTCTCAAATAAGTTTATCCATAACACATATTTAGTTGCTTAATGAATGGTGAATGTGTTGTATGGAAGGTTGGTTTAATTATGTTTCAATTGTCAGTTATTGTTTATTTTTGCTCAATTTTAACTACATTTTGAAACTAGGCTTTCACCATGTGTTAAAGATAGGTTTGGGTATTAATTTTTTTTTGTTTATTAGTTGCTAGGAAAGTTTGGCTTATGTTTCTTTTGCCAAATTTTGTTCATTTTTCCTCCATTTTAGCCACATTTTGGATATAGGGTTTCACCATGTGTTAGAGATAAAGTAGTCTAACTACTTTTATTGGAAGAGATAAAGTAGTCTAACTACATTTTGTTAGCGACAAACCGAAGCATGTAATTTTACACGACTTTCTAGAGAGGAGAGGGAGAGGGAGAGAGAGCTATTGTTGCCAATGCGCTCGGAGCAGGTGCAGCACTTACCGTCCGTGCGGATGCAGCACTTTGCACATCCAGAATGCCCGTTCTTGCACTGATTTTACACAGAGCAGAGCATCATGCTGGAGTCTACCGATCAATATGTACTGTATATATACATGCATGGTAATCTGACTTGCCATGAAAACTTCGGACTGGAAGGGTAGGCAGCAGATGTCGCACTCCAACGCGTCCTTCTCCATGGATAGTGTCACAGTCGCCTCTTCCTCATCCTCCAACCCCGCCTCTTCCTCATCCTCCATAGAGAAGCCGTGGTCTTTTTCCCGGTCATGGTTTATCACCTAGAACGCGAGGTAAAATAAAAGCAGGGAGGACTATTCGACTAATATATACATATCAGGCAGTAAGAAACAAGCATCAAATGAGGTTGCATAAGATGGTTAGTTTTTGTCTATTCCCTCTCCTTTTTCATGTTTAGTTCTCAAATAAGTTTATCCATAACACATATTTAGTTGCTTAATGAATGGTGAATGTGTTGTATGGAAGGTTGGTTTAATTATGTTTCAATTGTCAGTTATTGTTTATTTTTGCTCAATTTTAACTACATTTTGAAACTAGGCTTTCACCATGTGTTAAAGATAGGTTTGGGTATTAATTTTTTTTGTTTATTAGTTGCTAGGAAAGTTTGGCTTATGTTTCTTTTGCCAAATTTTGTTCATTTTTCCTCCATTTTAGCCACATTTTGGATATAGGGTTTCACCATGTGTTAGAGATAAAGTAGTCTAACTACTTTTATTGGAAGAGATAAAGTAGTCTAACTACATTTTGTTAGCGACAAACCGAAGCATGTAATTTTACACGACTTTCTAGAGAGGAGAGGGAGAGGGAGAGAGAGCTATTGTTGCCAATGCGCTCGGAGCAGGTGCAGCACTTACCGTCCGTGCGGATGCAGCACTTTGCACATCCAGAATGCCCGTTCTTGCACTGATTTTACACAGAGCAGAGCATCATGCTGGAGTCTACCGATCAATATGTACTGTATATATACATGCATGGTAATCTGACTTGCCATGAAAACTTCGGACTGGAAGGGTAGGCAGCAGATGTCGCACTCCAACGCGTCCTTCTCCATGGATAGTGTCACAGTCGCCTCTTCCTCATCCTCCAACCCTGCCTCTTCCTCATCCTCCATAGAGAAGCCGTGGTCTTTTTCCCGGTCATGGTTTATCACCTAGAACGCGAGGTAAAATAAAAGCAGGGAGGACTATTCGACTAATATATACATATCAGGCAGTAAGAAACAAGCATCATCTTCAAAGAACATGTTGTGAAAGAACTTGAAAAGATGTTTACCAGATCTGATACTTGTGAAAGAACTTCACACCAATGGTGATGAGATACGCGAAGCCAGGAGACGACGTAGTATTTAAACACTACAAGAGGAGAGAGAGAGATAGAGGAGAGAGAGGAGAGAGAGAGAGGATAGAGAGAGAGAGAGGAGAGAGAGAGAGGGTTTCACATTTTAGCCACATTTTTGGATATAGGGTTTCACCATGTGTTTTATGTTACTTTTTTACAGGTGGTGATGGAGAGGACATCCTGGATGTATAACTTATCAAGGCTAGATCCATCATACATATCCGAGGTCCATAGGTTTATTGATGTCGCTACGAACCATGCTTGGAGAACAAAGACAAAACACATATATTGTCCATGCATGGACTGCAAAAATGCTGCTGTATTTAATGACACAGAACAAATCATATCTCATCTGGTATGCCGAGGATTTATGAAGGATTACACAATTTGGACAAAGCATGGAGAGGGTAGCTCTTCGCCTTATACGACTGGAAACCCTGAGAACATCGACGACAGATTTCAGTTCGTTCACGAGACACACCAACCTCTTCCACAGAGTGAACATGTAGTGCAAAATGTTACTGATCATGGTTACGCTGGAGGAAATGAACATGATAGACCTCATGTTCTGCCAAGTGTTATGGATGAGGAAGATGCAGAGTTGCTAGAGGCAATGTTGCGTCGTCATACAGATCAATCGATGTTCTTAATGAAAGGTATGGAGTCCCTGAAGAAGGCAGCAGAAGAGCCTTTGTACGACGAGTCTAAGGGTTGTACCAAAGAGTTCACGACGCTCCGGTCTGTGCTAAAGCTGTTGATGTTAAAAGCTAAATATGGTGTGTCTGATGCTGGCTTTGATGCGTTCTTGAGTATTATCGCAGACATGCTTCCAAAGGAGAACAATGTGCCTGCTAACACGTACTATGCAAAGAAACTAATCAGTCCGCTCACTATGGGTGTGGAGAAGATCCACGCGTGTAGAAATCACTGTATCCTTTATCGAGGTGATGATTATAAAGACTTGGAGAGCTGCCCAAAGTGCGGTGCAAGTAGGTACAAGACGAATAAAGACTATCGAGAGGACGAAGAGTGTGTTGCATCCGTGTCTAAAGGGAAGAAGCGAAAGAAAGCCCAAAAAAAGACTTCAAAATCCACGAGCAAAGAAAAAGAAGAAGTAGACTATTATGCGCTCAAAAAGATTCCTGCTTTGGTGATGTGGTACCTCCCCGTCGTCGATCGATTGAGGTGTTTGTTCGCTAATCCTAAGGATGCCAGACTTATGAGCTGGCATGCTTCTGATGAGCACAAAAACGATGGGAAGCTTCGACATCCAGCCGATGGGAAGCAGTGGCAAGATTTCAATGACAACCACCGAGACTTTGCCGATGAACCGAGAAATGTTAGGTTCGCACTGAGTACTGATGGAATGAACCCATTTGCTGAGAGGAGCAGCAAGCATAGCACATGGCCGGTGATCCTCACCATATACAACCTTCCTCCATGGTTGATGCAGAAACGGAAGTACATTTTGCTAACCATCCTTATTTCTGGACCTACACAACCTGGAGTTGACATGGATGTATTTTTGGAGCCCTTAATGGAGGATATGAAAATATTGTGGGAAACGGGTGTTCAAATGTTGGATGAGTATCGTAAAGGTTCATTCACGCTGAGAGCAATTCTTTTTGTTACGATCAACGATTACCCTGCTCTCTTCACATTATCAGGCCAGTTTAAGGGAAAGGTTGGTTGCACAGTATGCATTGATGGAACTGCTTACGTATCCCTTGCTGCATCTAGGAAGATAGTTTACATGAGGCACAGACGCTTTTTATTGGAAGGACACAGGTACCGCATGCGAAAGATGGATAAGTACTTCGACAATAATGGTGAACTACATTCTACTGCTCCATCGGGTAACAATAGAGGTCATAGAGTTTTTGAAATAGTCAGGAATATCAAGTTTGTTTTCGGGAAGAAGACAAAAGACGGAAAAACAAGGAAGGATGTCAAACCAGCTTCGGGGGCTATATTCAAGAAGAAGTCTATTTTCTTCGAGTACTTGCCTTACTGGAAAGAGTTAGATGTGCGGCATGCGATCGATGGTATGCACGTTCAGAAGAACGTGTTTGAAAGCATAATGGGCACCTTGCTAGACATAAAGGGCAAAACAAAAGAAGGGCTCAATTCACTCATGGACTTGGTAGATTTAGGCATAAAAAAGGAACTACATCCCGTTCTTCAAGAAAATGGGAAGTACCATCTCCCAGTAGCAAGCTACAATCTCAATGTAGATGAGAAACATGCGATGTGTGTTTGGCTCAAGAATTTGAAAGTCCCATCCGGATTCTGCTCTAGCATACGGAGTATTGTGTCAATGAAAGACCTGACAATCACCAACTACAACTCACATGATTGCCATGTCATGCTGACTACATTCCTACCTATTGCCATCAGGGCTATAAATCCTTTGTTTTTAAAGATGGCAATCACACGGTTGTGCTACTTTTTCAACAGGATTTCACAAAAGGTAATTGGCCGTGATGAGTTGGCATCTCTTCAGGAATTCGCAGTGGAGACAATATCACAGTTTGAGATGTGTTTCCCTCCATCGTTCTTTGATATTATGGTGCACCTTGTGGTGCACTTGGTGCCACAAATAGAGGCATTGGGTCCTATGTACTTGCATGAAATGTGGACGTATGAGCGTTTCATGTCAATACTGAATGGCTATGTATCAACCCGTGCTCGTCCCGAGGCATCCATGATAGAGGGGTACTGTACCGAAGAGGCCATTGAGTCCGGAGGTCCATTCTGCAATAGTATCCTAAAAGACCAGGTTGCAATAGGTCTGCCTCCGTCACGACACGAGGGTAGACTGTATGGAAGCGGGAGGATGGGACGGAAATCTTTCATCCCACCGGATTACGATATAGTACTTGAGGCACATCAGAGCATCCTACATCAGCTAACGATAATGGAGCCATTTATCCAACAACACATCAATGAGCTTCGCGAGCAAAATCCTGGGCATACGGATGATTGGGTAATGAAGCAACATAAGCAGCGGTTCAACACATGGCTAATGGTGAAGGACATTCCACGTGGAGAAACAATAGAAGAACAAACCATCAAGGGCTTGGCATCTGGACCATCACGCCAGGTCACAACATGGCAAACCTATGACATTAGTGGATTCACATTTTGTACCAAGTCCAAGGACAAAAAGAGCATGTCACAAAACAGTGGTGTTCGATGCGAAGCCATAGATGATGAAACTGGTGAGATTATTACATATTTTGGCTTTATTGAGGACATATGGGAACTAGACTATGGTACATTTCAGATCTCGGTTTTCCAATGTCAATGGGTTGAAGACAAACATGTCACGGTAGACAACTATGGGGTCAGAGTTCTTGATCTAAGTAAGGTAGGTTACAAAGATGACCCATGGATCCTTGCTAATCGTGCTGCACAGGTCTTCTATGCTGAACAGATCATTTCTAACAATGAGAAGAAAAGCACCGACAAACCGAAGCATGTAGTTTTTCTTGGAAAACAACAAGCTATAGGAGTTGATGGTGTATCTGATTTAGAGAATTTTAACCAGTTCAACGACATGTCTCTTTTCATAGACCATCCAACCAAGATAAGGAACGTTGAGCGAAGCATCCCACGCAATTCGTTGCCCTGGGTACGCCACGATGGACAAGGCAGAACAATAGCTTCCTAGATTATATACTTGTCATGTAATTGATTATTGTTAGGACTTGTCATGTAATTGATTATTGTTAGCGACAAACCGAAGCATGTAATTGTCTTCATTCAATTTTTGTGGCTACCATTTACAATTTTACATGACTTTCTATTGACTTTATAGAGAGAGAGGAGAGGGGGAGAGATAGGAGAGAGAGGAGAGTGAGAGGAGAGAGAGGATGGAGAGAGAGGAGAGAGAGAGAGGATGGAGAGAGAGGAGAGAGAGAGGATGGAGAGAGAGGAGAGAGAGAGGGGATGGAGAGAGAGGATGGAGAGGGAGAGGGGAGAGAGAGTGGAGAGGAGAGAGAGAATGGAGAGGGAGAGGGGAGAGAGAGTGGAGAGGAGAGAGAGGATGGAGAGGGAGAGGGGAGAGGAAAGAGAGGAGAGGTAGAGGGAGAGAGAGGATGGAGAGAGAGGAGAGAGAGAGGGGATGCAGAGAGGTAAAAGTATACTAAACAATATATAAAAGTATACTTAATATAATATATAAAAAGTGAAGTAAAACAATATATAAAAAACTATGTTAATAATAATAAAATACTATTTCTACTGGCGGTTGTCATAGAGAACCGCCAGTAGAAATGGCTTCCACAGACTGTAGAATCCATTTCTACTGGCGGTTCTCTATGACAACCGCCAGTAGAAATAGTTTCTACTGGCGGTTCTCGTTGTCAATCGCCAGTAGAAATGGCTTCTACAGTCTGTGGAAGCCATTTCTACTGGCGGTTCTCGTTGTCAACCGCCAGTAGAAATGGCGCCTATATAAAGGGTGGCGCGCGGGAGCCGAAAAATTTACAAGTCCCTGGCGCCAGTTCACTTCAAGACGACGCCGTCAGGCTGCTGGATTTCGACCCCGAGGTTTCGCCGGCGATCGTCCCCGCGCCCTTCCCCACGCCGCCATTCCCGCCCCCGCACCGCCGTCTCCAGGTTTCTTTCTCTTTCCCCTAATCTGCCGTACCGCCGCCGTCTACCGCGCCGGCAGCCACCGCCGCCGCGTTTAGTAAACCCTAGGGCACGCGCCGCCGCCGAGAGGGAGGAAGAGAGAGGAAGGAGATGGAGAGGGAAGAGAGAGGAGGGAGAGGGAGAGGGAAGAGAGAGGAGGGCGCACGCGCCGCCGCCGCCGAGAGGGAGGAAGAGAGAGGAAGGAGAGGGAGAGGGAAGAGAGAGGAGGGAGAGGGAGAGAGATAGAGGGAGGGAGAGGAGGGTGAGAGAGAGAGAGGAGGGAGAGGAGAGAGATAGAGAGAGGGAGAGAGATAGCACTACAGGAGAAGCCTAAAATTTAGTGGGCCGGTATATTTTCGTCGGCCGGCCCACGAAAATAAGGAAGTTATTTTCGTCGGCCTAGTGGCCGACGAATATAATACGTATTTTCGTAGGCCCATTAATATTTTCGTCGGCAGGCCGACGAAAATACGGAAATTATTTTCGTCGGCCACTAGGCCGACGACAATAAGCTATATTTTCGTGGGCCGAGGCCAAACCGACGAAAATACGTCGTTGACCGACCACTATTTTCGTCGGCCTCACTGAGGCCGACGAAAATAGTGGCCCTACATCGTCGGGCCCAGCCTTCTCTCGCTCGTTTCAAACGGCTCTCACCACGCCGCGCCGCCGCACGCCGCCCCCCGCCCACGCCGCCGCCGCCGAGCCCCACGCCGCCCAAGGTCCCGCGCCGCCCGGCCCCCACGACGTCGCCGCGTAGCCCGGCCCCCACGACGCCGCCGCGCCGCCCGGCAGAGCTCCCGCGCCCCTCGCCGCCGTGCAGAGCTCCCGCGCCCCCACGACGCCGCCTGCACCCCTGCACGCCGCCCGCAGAGCTCCCGCGCCCCCACGACGCCGTTGCACGCCTGCACGCCGCCCCTGCAGCCACGCCCCTCGCCGCCCGCCCCTGCACGCCGCGCCCCTCACCCCTGCACCACGCCCGCCCCGCCGAGCCCCACGTCGCCGCACGCCGCACGCAGCCCGCGCGTCCTCACCCGCCCGCGAAGAAGAGAGCCCGCCGTCCGCGAAGGGAGCCCGTGGCCGCCGTCGCGAAGAAGAGAGCCCGTCGTTCGTCCACGCCGCGCTCGCCGTTCGTCCACGCCGCCCTCGTTCACCGTGGTGAGCCTCCCAGTATATAATATTGTTTGTAAGATTGTTATCACACCACATTTGATGCTCATGGCGGTTGTGGCGGTCGTGGCGTGCCGTGGCGTGCTGTGCGCGTGCCGTGGCGGCCGTGACGAGCCTGTGTCTTATGGTTGTGCCATTGGCGTATAGGGCACTTCTATCTTATGGTTGTGTCGTTGCATTCTTTGTCTAATCCTCAATGTGATCGGAGGGTGATGTCTTTTGTTTAATCTCCGAGATATTTTTTAATGTTTATAGTTTAGTTTTAATCGTTAACCATAGCGAACCGTATGCGTCACCCGTTCGGGAACGGCGAACGTCACATTGGCTTGTGAGGTTCGCCGTTCCAGAATTGTCCACGTATTTTGGACAGCCTGAGAGTGTAGGCCGATGCTTGTGATTTGTGACATGTGCCTTATGATTGACGCGGAATTTCGGTTGTGTAACCCAGTTGTTCTCCAACACACCATGTTCAGGCGTGTGCTTGGAGAGCAGCGAGGTTATGCTGCCGAAATTTCGCGGCAATCGTAGGATACATGTCACAAATCACAAGCATCGGCCTACACTCTTGGGTGGGTTTAGGGCCTTTACCTAATAGGGAGTTCACCTAAGCCATGGACGATCGTTGATGTTCTTTGTGTTTTGTTTAGCCTTTGAAATGGACGGTGATCGGAGGGTGATGTATGACGGGTGGAGAAAGGATGGGGCACATTCGAATGAATGGATGGGTGTAACAAAGGCTTTTCTTGAGCACGCTTTCAAAGATGCAACTGGTCATCTAGTGAAGTGTCCTTGCAATCGCTGCGAGAACAAGTGGCCTCAGAAGAAGGAAGAAATGGAGAAACACCTTTGCAAAAGTGGGTTTATGCCGAACTACCTTGTATGGTACCGGCATGGAGAGTCTATTAAACACGTTGACGCGGAGGTGGAACTTGATGACGATCATGATAGGATGGACGACATGTTGCATGATCTTGGTAGGGATGTTGAAATGAACGCTGAGGAGCCGGGGCAGCTTCCACGCGATGCTCAGGAATTCTTCAGGCTACTCGCCGCGGGGGAAGAGAGACTGCACGAGCACACTCAGATGTCAGTTCTTGGGACTCTCACAAGACTAATGGCGATAAAGTCGAAGCACAACATTTCAAACAGTGCTTACAACGACATCGTCCAACTGATGGGCGAGGTTCTCCCGGAGAATCATAAGTTGCCAAAGAATATGTACTTCGCAAAGAAGATGTTGGCTGGTCTTGGGATGACATATGAGAAGATCGACGTGTGTCCCAACAGTTGCATGCTATTCTTTGAGGAGGATGACAAGCTGGACCGTTGTAAGCATTGTGAAGCTTCTAGATATGTCGAGGTGACAAATGATGAGGGTGAATTGGTAGTTACGAAGGTCGCAGCTAAGCAACTTCGTCGGTTGCCCATCATTCCTCGGCTTTCAAGGTTGTTCCTCAACAAGGAAATAGCTCTGCATATGACATGGCCAAAGAATGGTGTTCGTCTCGTCACTGATCCAGACATAATGGTCCATCCGTCGGACGGTGATGCGTGGAAGGCAATTGACGAGTTTGATCCCGAATTTGCAAACGACCCTAGGAGTGTACGGCTTGGTCTATCGACGGACGGATTCACACCTTTCAATACCAGTGCAAGCCCTTACTCGTGTTGGCCTGTCTTCATTGTGCCATATAATCTTCCTCCTGAGTTGGTCAATAAAGAAGAGTTCATGTTCCTTGCACTAGTCATCCTAGGCCCCGAGCATCCAGGGCCAAAGCTGAATATGTTTGTTCGCCCTTTAATTGAAGAGCTGAAACAATTGTGGAGAGGTGTGAAGGCTTATGACAGCCATACTGAAAAGGAGTTTACCATGCGCACTGCTTATTTGTGGTCAGTGCATGATCTGCTGGCGTATGGAGATTGGTCTGGATGGTGTGTTCATGGTCGGTTGTGCTGTCCCATATGTATGAATGATACGGATGCATTCAGATTGAAGCATGGTGGGAAAGTGTCATTCTTTGATGCTCATCGACGTTGGACTCCATTCAAGCATGATTTCAGGAATTCGCTTACTGCATTCAGAAGTGGAGCCAAAATCAGAAATGGGCCACCAAAGAGGCAAACTGCACCGCAGATAATGGCATGGCATGCTTGTCTGAAGCAAGGAGAAAATGATAGGTTTCAAGGCTACGGGGAGGACCACAACTGGACCCATATTTCATCAATATGGGAGCTTCCGTATGCAAAAGCCTTGATCATGCCGCACAACATAGACTTGATGCACCAAGAGCGTAATGTTGCTGAAAGCATCATAAGCACATGTTTCGATGTGACTGATAAAACGAAAGATAATATGAAGGCAAGAAAAGACATGGCTGAAATTTGTAAGAGACCGATGCTCGAGTTGAAAGTAAGCGATAAAGGGCATGAGAGTAGGCCGCGAGCTGATTACTGCCTCAAGCCAGATGAAAGGAAAGAAATATTTAAGTGGTTGAAGAATCTGAAATTTCTAGATCGATATGCGGCAAATCTGAAACGGGCAGTCAATCTGAAGACCGGTAAATTGATCGGTTTGAAAAGCCATGACTACCATATTATTATGGAGAGGCTGATGCCCGTGATGTTTCGAGGCTATTTTAAGGATGAGCTTTGGAGCATATTTGCAGAGATGAGTTACTTCTATAGGGAAGTATGCGCAAAGACGGTATCGAAGAGGTTGATGCAGAAATTTGAGAAAGAAATTCCAATTCTTATTTGTAAATTTGAAAAGGTTTTCCCGCCAGGATTCTTCAATGTGATGCAACATCTAATTGTGCATTTGCCTTGGGAAGCTTTGGTAGGCGGACCAGTGCAATTCAGGTGGATGTATCCTATAGAAAGGGCATTGAAAAAGCTCAGGGCGTCTGTTCGCAACAAGGCTAGAGTCGAAGGGTGTATTGCGGAGGCTTTTGCCCTTAAGGAGATATCTCAATTCTCAACCAGGTATTTCACTCGAGCCAACAATGTGTTTGCTCCTTCAGTGCGACTTCATGTCGAAAATGAATCGCCCCAAAGCACCCTTCAAATTTTTGCGAATCCGGGTAAAGCAGTTGGAAAAGGGAGTGTACGTCACATTGAAGGATCAGATTTGAACACGCTAATGCTATATATGTATAGCAATATTGACAGCACACAGGAGGCGTTCGAGTAAGTTTTCCTCATAGTTACTTCCATTTTCTCATCTCATAATTTCTATAGTGTGTAATCTCCATGTTTCTAATATGTCCAGCATGTTTGATGAAGAATGTTGGAAATCTACTAGTAAACCTACGGCCATCCAATTAGAAAATCTTCGACGTGATGGGTTGAAAGGTGGACCAAACTTCGTGCAGTGGTTTCGTAATTATGTTAGTAATTGTCGTTCTCTCATTGTCCATACTTAATCTTTGAATTTTGGACTTCGAAGATATAATGCATATACTAATTCCTTGTATAGGTTTCCAAAAACTCTGTGCACCCGGACTTGCAGCAAATGGCACATACCTCTGTGTCCGTCCGGAACTATACTCGCTATGATGTAAATGGATATCGCTTCCGAACCGCGAAATTGGAGAAGAGTCGACCATTGGCAGCCACCACCAATAGTGGTGTGTTGGCAAGTTCATATGTTGACGATGACAAAGTAGTGGACTATTACGGTGTTCTTCAAAACATTGTAGAGTTGATTTTCGATGGCCCCAAGGAACTTAAAGTCGTGTTTTTTGAGTGCGACTGGTTTGATGCTCATAGTGGGACTCGTGTCGACAAGTATGGTAATGTCGAGGTGAAGCATAGCTCTAGGATTCCGAGCAGTATGAGCGATGTTGTCCTTGCAAATCAGGCAAAACAAGTGTACTACCTGCCATATCCTCACCCAAGCCTTAGGGCTTGGTGGGTTGCAATCAAAGTCAACCCACAAGTCGTCGCTCCAGAGAGTGCTGACTACGTGAATACGAGCAGGGACAACGATGACGCTGTTTTTCAACCAGAAGCGGTGTCGAATCAAGACATAGCTCACCGATTCCATGTGACCAATGGAGAAGGCCTTGAAAATCTCTGTTACAATTCAAGCGACTTAATTGAAGAACCTAGGTCAAAGCGCAAACGACCTGTCGTCGTTAGAAGATCAGTAAGGATCCAACGAAATCAAGAGCGTATGAATAAACAACGAGCCGAAGAAGCATCATCGGATGCAGATGACTTTTGATTAGTATGTTTCTTTTATTTAATCAATTAAGCTATGTATTCCAATTTTCACATTATTAATTTTCATATTATTTGTTTCATATACTGTGGTTTGACATTAATTTATCTACAGTTGAACATGTTCAAGCATAGGAGATCGAGGAGGAGTGGGGGCAGCGCGGCCAGCGAGGACAGCTCGGGCAGTGGGCTTTTTCTGGGCACCTCACAGAGCCGACAGAGGCAGCAGCAACTTCTCGACTGTCTAGATGAAGTGCATGGTGAGGAGGGTGAGCAGGAGGCTCCTCAGCAGGATGCTCATGTGCAGGGTGAGGAGGGTGAGCAAGATGAGGAGGGTGAGCAGGATGAGGAGGTTGACCCTATGGGGGCAGGCAGCGCGGGCGACGCGTCAGATGGTTCTACATCCTTCAGGTATTATTATGCATATTAGTTTAATTGATATTAGTTTTAAATCATTTCATCATATTTAATTTACTTGTATACTTAGGTATAAGAAGAGCAATGCGCTTGGTCCGAGGCCTGCTGAGAGGAGGCTCATCCGGCCGCATGGAGAATGGTGGGGCTTATTTCTGTTGTGTTAATTTTTTAATATGAACGTGATTGCACTGGTTTACTTGTTTTATTAATGTTTGTAGGTCATGGGAAGACTTGACTTGGGACGGTACAGGCAGACGTCCCAAGGTGAACGCGGTGTTGGGTAGCCTCTGTCGCTTCTACTACCCTGGCATGGTGGAGCTCAATGGCGAGAGGTTCGCGGCTATGCAGTGGGCCGACTGGGGTCTGAAGGACTATGTCCAGCCAGGGGAAAGCAGTAGCGGAGGGGGAAGTTCAGAACAAAAACCAAGGACTTGTCAGGTGGCTGTGTGGGACGAGTTCTGGGTGAGTTTACTTTCGTATATAAGCAATTCACTGCATTATTGCTTCTCCTATTCTTACTTTAACTTAACTTCTCCATTGATATGTAGGGGAGGTTCCAATTGCCGGATGACATCGAGGCGGATCAGGCTCAGTGGGCACGTGTGAAGAGACACTTTCGGAAGTGCGCTGATAAGGTCATCAAGGATGCCATGTACAATGCTCGCATCGCGGCCGTCAACTACTACTACAAGAAGATAAAGGGGCAGAAAATGAGCAAAGCATTAGGGGCCAATGAGATCTACCTCACAGAGGAGCAGTACTTGGAGAGCGTTGTGGATTGGCTGGCGAAGGACATGGAAGCCTGGAGGTGGTTGGCTAAGAGATGGGCGTCGCCTGAGTGGATTGCAGAGTCCAACAAGCACCATGCCAACCGTGGCACTGAAGGACCGGGGCATAGGTACGACGCCGATGGACACCTTGGTACCGCACGCCGCATGGTAAGTGTATAAATCAAACTTGTATGTTACATCTATTACAATTCTATGGTTTAACTCTTCTTTTTCATGCAGGAAGCTGAAAGTGGAGTTGCTCCAAGTTTTATGGAGGTTTACGTCCGTGGTCACCGTGGGCCTGATCCAGCGAACCCTGATGAGCTATGCAGCGAGGCGACAAGGGAGAAAATGGTAAACAAGTTTGTATTTACGAATTAAATTGCATGATTTGTGTCTAACTCCAATTCTAACTTTCTTTGCAGAATGCATATGGGGAGGAAATGACTCAACGCCATGGGCCTGATTTCGACTGGATGCATTCAGACTTAGATGCCTCGGCGTTGTACCACAGTGGTGGGGGTAGAAAGCATGGCAGGTGAGGTGTTTGTCTTTGATTCGACAATTTCATTAACAAGAATGTGTCCACTTAATGGCTCAACTATGTGTATCATGCAGGTTTGCCTTTGGCACCGGCGTTGTGGAGTATAACAGGACCATAGGTCAAGGGAAGGCATCGTCTTCGGCAGGGAGTTCTCGCTCCAAGTCTGCTCGAGAGGCTCAGCTGGAGGAGGAGACTCGGGCAGCACAGGAGCAGGCTCGACTCGCACAGGAGCAGGCTCGAGCAGCGCAGGAGCAGGTCGGACAGCTGACGCAGTATATGACTTCTTATTTTCAGGTAATTCGTCTATCTCATCACGTGTCATTGAATTCAAAGTATAGTGTTGCGATTCTAACGTTTCATCCATTTGCAGGAAATGACTACTCGACTCGGCCCTGATATGAACTTGCCCGCTTTTCGCCCTCCCCAGGTAACACTATCTGAACACTTCAATTCCATAGCAACTCTTTTTTTATTATCAAAAATGGATCGCAGGCACAAGGATGGGGACAATGGCCAGGACAAGCTCCAGCGTCGCAGCCACAGTGGACCGGTGTTGGGTGGACGCAGGCACCTCCAGGCACTTGGACGCCTCCACCACCCCAAGGATCGCAGCCATTTCAAGCGTGGATGGCACCGCCACCGACGGGGTGGGTGCCACCACCTCAGGGGTGGCCAGCACAACAGTATCCGTGGATGCATGCACAGCCTCCTTATCACCATGGATCACAGGTGACGTTCCATGTTTAGTTTTATGCAAATAGTGACCAAACATAGCCAGTATAGGTATAGGGATAGCAAAACACAGCCTTATTTGAATGATTGATGAATTGCAGGGTTCAGCGTCACATGCTCAGGAGGGTGCTGTCAACGTCCACGACTTCCTCGTCCATGGTTCTGGAGGGAGTGGCCACCTTCCTGGTGGTGGAGGAGGGAGTAGCCAAAACTCCCACAGCCCGCAGGAGTGATTAGTGAGTAGTGAGTTTGTTTGAAACTATGGACTTATGGTATTGAAACTATGTATGGACTATGGACTTATGGACTATGGACTATTTATGCATATGTGAATGTGTTTTGTGATATGTATATGTCAATGTGTTTTGTGATATGTATATGTGAATGTGTTTTGTGAATTATGTATTTTGATTGTGAATCTGTATATATGTGAATTGTGATATTGTGTATTTTGCTGTGAATTATTAATAGGTGCAGAAAAATCTGTTTTGGGGGGGGGGAACCATCAATTTTCGTCGGCCTCGGTGGTGGCCGACGAAAATATCCTGGGAACATATTTTCGTCGGCCATCAGCGGGCCGATGAAAATATCGGGCATGTATTTTCGTCGGCCCCACCTGGCCGACGAAAATAGCCTGGGCGTATTGTCGTCGGCTTTCCCAAGGCCGACGAAAATAGTCAGTCGACCAATTATTTTCGTCGGCCTTGGGAAAGCCGACGAAAATAGGTATTTTTCGTCGGTACCGACGGAAATAGGTGCCTATTTTCGTCGAACTTATTTTCGGCGGCTATTTTCGTCGGTCTGCCGACGAAAATAGTCTATTTTCGTCGGTTTAGGCTTATTTTCGTGGGCTTTTGGCCCACGAAAATTTAGGTGTTTCCTGTAGTGTAGAGGGAGAGGAGATAGATAGAGGGAGGGAGAGGAGGGTGAGAGAGAGAGAGGAGGGAGAGGAGAGAGATAGAGAGAGGAGGGAGAGGGAGAGAGAGGAGAGGAGATGAGAGTATTCATACAATACTTATTTTTATTCATATGTGTGTTCATATGTGTTCAAATGTATGTGTTCAATATATATATGTGTTCATATGTGTTCAAATGTATGTGTTCAATATATATGTGTGTTCATATGTGTTCAAATGTATGTTGAATATATACATTGTAATTTTATCCGTCACAACTCGATAATATACGTATCCGATCCGATCCGAATTCGATCTGAACTCGATAATTTCCGTACGACTCTCCCTCTCCCTCTCTATACGTCCTATGCGACTCTCCCTCTCTCCTTCTCCTCGTCCTATACGACTCTCCCTCTCTCCCTCTCTATACGTAACTCGATAATATCCATACGATTCTCCCTCTCTCCCTCTTTATACGTCCTATGCGACTCTCTCCCCGTCCTACACGATACTATACGACTATACGATACTATATGGTTAGGGTTTAGGGTTAGGGTTAGGGTTATGGTTAAGGGTTAGGGTTAGGGTTAAGGGTTATAGTTAGGGTTAGGGTTAGGGTTAAGGGTTAGGGTTTAGGGTTAGGGTTAGGGTTAGGGTTAAGGGTTCGGGTTTTGGGTTAAGGGTTCGGGTTTTGGGTTAGGGTTAGGGTTAGGGTTAAGGGTTATAGTTAGGGTTAGGGTTAGGGTTTAGTGTTAAGGGTTCGGGTTTTGGGTTAAGGGTTCGGGTTTTGGGTTAGGGTTAGGGTTAAGGGTTTAGGGTTAGGGTTAAGGGTTATAGTTAGGGTTAGGGTTAGGGTTAAGGGTTAGGGTTTAGGGTTAGGGTTAGGGTTAGGGTTAAGGGTTCGGGTTTTGGGTTAAGGGTTCGGGTTTTGGGTTAGGGTTAGGGTTAGGGTTAAGGGTTATAGTTAGGGTTAGGGTTAGGGTTTAGGGTTAAGGGTTCGGGTTTTGGGTTAAGGGTTCGGGTTTTGGGTTAGGGTTAGGGTTAAGGGTTTAGGGTTAGGGTTAGGGTTAAGGGTTTAGTGCCCGAGGATGTATTTAATTATACTATTTGTTAATATGAATTTAATTATTGCTTACGTTAATATGTGTTAATATGTATTTAATTATTGCTTATGTATTTGTATATATATAGCTCAATGAGTTCTCTGATCAAGGACCAAGGATTAGTGCCCGAGCACATGGACAAGAGTGTTGCTCAAGAACAATCCAGCAGTGAAGGATATGAAACGCCTAGCGACCCTTTTCCTACCACTAGCATAGATAGGGCCGCTCTCCGTGAGTTGCAACGTGACCCTACTTATGATCCACGAGAAGCTGAGGTAAAAGTACGCATCTTTAGCTTCGTATGTGTACCCTACTGATTTCACATGCATGATCTCTTGTGCATTTTATTACATGAATAGGAGGTCGTGTCTGAATTTCGTGCAATACTCGAAGAAGCCGTGGCACGATACGAAGACGTACCGGAGCCGACCCAAGACGCACCGGAACAGACCAAGACGACAACCGAGACGTCAAGGAAAAGGAAGCAGAGCGATCGAAAAAGAGGTGACAGGGGGCTGAACAAGTTTCCCGACAAAACATACAAAATCTCAGACGTGAGCCCAAAAGGTCAGCCCCTAGCTCCAGAAGAGGCACTACCTAAGTTCCGGAATGCACTTGGGTTTTTAGTTAGAGATAATCTTGACATAACAATACGACAGTGGAGAGATGTGTCAGATGATGTCAAGAATCAAATATGGAATAAGCTATTAATGAGGTTCGTTCTGCCTCGGGGTTCAGAAGAACTCGTGAAGGAATACACGATGAAGCAGCTTGCAATCAATTTCCGAAACTGGAGGTCTGAGATGAACACAAAGTTTGCAAAGAAAGGTCTGGACCCGACCAAAAAATATAAAATCTCAGCAGGTCAGTGGGCAGTATTTCTAGAGCAGAGGAGCAGCCCTGATTTCATATCTCTAAGTGAGGCAAATTCGGAACTATCAAAGAAGAACAAGTACTGCCACCACCTAGGCACAGGTGGTTACAAGCGTCAGGTTCCTAAATGGAGACAAGAAGACGCCGAGAAGAAGGCCGCAGGGTTGCCGACGCTGTCCGAGCAACTTGGTGAAAGGGCGGCAAATTGGCTCCGTGCTAGAAAACCAAGGGAAACCGAGACCGGTGTATCTTTTGATGATCCCATTGTCGAAGAAGCGGCAAAAAACATATATACAATGGCAGCTAAGCAGAGCCAAGGAACTTTTAAGCCACAAAGGGAAAGAGACATCCTAACGGCTAGTCTCGGTAACCCTGAGCATCCTGGCCGTGTACGAGGAATCTCGTCCAAGGAAGGATGGAAGGAAGGATTCGGACCACAGTGGGAAGGTCTGTACAAGAAACGTGATCGATACAAGGAAGAGATGGCGGATTATTTTAAGGAGGAGGCCAAGAAAGAGTTCAAAGCCATGATGTCTCAAATGCTATCGAATCCTCCTCCAGAATTGATGCAACAGTTGGCGAGTGCGATGTCTGTTCAACAGATGACCACTCCACAGATACAAATAATTCCAGCAGCTCAACCGCCGGCTTCCACAGATTGTACGACATTACCAAGCTCTGTTGCTTCAACGGGAAATAAGGACCGTTATCCAGTTGATGACATCACAAGGCCTGTGGCGTGCACACTGGTTATAAGATATGGTATTAACAATAAACGTACAAAGAAAGTAGCCACAGGCCTTGCGATCCCAGGACGCAAGTTCCATGGAAACGATATTCCAGATGATTATTGCAAAGTAGAAGTGACGACGGTCGTCCAAGGATCCGAGGACGACATGCTAGACATCCCTGGGCCCGAAGGTATCGAGAAACTTGGACAAGCTATCAAGAATTTTATCCTTTGGCCTCGAAGGGATGTCGAATTGCTTGATTGGTCGAATTCGTCGCAGGCGTCGCAGGCCCAACCGTCTCCGCCTTCTCAAATTGTTGTTCCTATTGTACATCCATCATCACCTCCTCAAACTTCACATGCTGCTCCTCATCCTTTTTCTGACCCACCGTCTCCGCCACAAGCATCACCATTCAGGGCTCCACCACCTTCTCCTCCCCATCCTCTTGGTGACCCACTGTCTACGCCACCATCAAGGGATCCACCTTCTCCACAACCATCAAAGGATCCAAGGCCATCAAAGAAATCTAAACTTCCTATACCAAAATTGGTGTCCCCGTATCAGAAAAAGAAGAGTAAAGCTACTACTGCTGGCACAGCTCGGTTTTTGAAAGGGATTGGACGGAGCCTCACGTCACAAACTGTTGATTTGGCCAAGCACGAGGAGTCTGCAAAAAAGGCTGAGGCAATGGCCGCAAAGATAAAGAAGCCAACTAAGGCAGATTACAAAAACGTGCCTAAAAAATATGTGCCGGGCAGACCTCTGCTACCTCTTGAGAAACTAAGAAAGGTCCCGGCTGGTGTTAAAAGGTTGCATGACTGGTACATGCGGGCATCATCGGTTGGCATCGACACCATCAGTATGCATATACCAGACCATGCTTTTATTGGTTCGGACCAAAAGGCCGTTGTTACATTCAAGGACATGTGGTTAATGATGAACCTTCAGAGACTCGACGTGCAACTTGTAACGATGTTTGCATTGTAAGTGTCGCTCATACTTCCACATATGTGTGTTATTATTAGTGAGCTGTATAAAATTTCAATATCTGACATGCACGTGTGACTTGCAGAATGCAACATGATCAGCAGGAGATCCTTTACGGTACCAAGCCCAATGCTAGTGCCAGTAAAAGGGTTGGGTATCTCAACCCAATACTTATATCCGAGGAAAGCCACACTTTTAGAATCGGGAAAGACAACGATGAAATACAGGGAAAGACGGACGACGAAGTTGAGAAGCGTATAAAGGATATGAAGAAGGATTTTGAAGCTCGATACGCCACCTACATAGGACATGCAATGCTTCAATTTCAAGACAGGGAAGCCATAATGGCCCCGTACAACTTTAAGTAAGTGTGATTTTGCATAAATAAAATTAATAATTTCAATACACATGCATCACAAATTTGATTCGTACAGGGACCACTGGATATGCTTCCTCATTTATCCTAAGGTTGGAAAGGTGCTGGTGCTCGACTCCTTGAACTTCGACCCTTCGACATATGCAACATTCCTCAGCACCTTAGAGCTGTAAGCCTTTTCTATGCATGCATACTTTTATCGATTAAAATTTGAGAATAACATGGTGATTCTATTTGAGATCACAGGGCTTATAGATTCTATAAGATGAGAGGTGGAAAGTACGACCTGTCGAAACAATGCGTGCCACTAGACATCCATCACCACTGGCCGGTAAGTATGTGATTTTATGAATACATATCATACACAATGTTGCAACTAAATAACCAATCTCCCGTTATGTAGTGCCACAAGCAACCATAAGGATTGGTCCTATGTGGATTCTATGCGTGCGAGTTCATGAGAGTGAACGGATGATACATCACGAACCCTGACAAGGTATTATTAGTAATAGTCAAGTATGTATTTATGTCATTAAAGATGCAAATGTGTTATTATTGAGTATAAATAGATGATGTTTATAAAATTCCTTTACAGCAATTTCAACGAGGAAACCCGGAGAACTTGACCGAAGCTGCATTGTATGGCATAGTCGAGGACCTCTGCACATTCATATTGAAAGAGGTCATTCCCGCAGAAGGAAAATATCATGATGCTTCCGGAACATTAGCTTTGCCAGAGTTTAGAATACTAACAGAAATTAGTAGATTATCTCTTAGCCGAGATAGTTATTAGAGCTTAGGTGAAAACTTATGATGTATAGAATGCATGAAGCATATATGGTTGTAAACAGAATACTTTGATGTATATAAATGTATGATAGAATTTAATTTCATGTTGCTTTCAATATCAATATAGATCTATATATATATATATGTTTGTGTGTGTAAATAAATATATATATAATTCAGTATTGTTTGAAATTTTGAAAAAAGGCGGGAAAACTTCCACTGGCGGCTAAATAAAGAAAACCGCCAGTGAAAAGTGCATTTCCACTGGCGGTTTGTTTTATAAAACCGCCAGTGGAAATGCATTTTCACTGGCGGTTTTCTTTATTCAGCCGCCAGTGGAAATGCACTTTTCACTGGCGGTTCCTTAAGAAAACCGCCAGTGAAAATGCACTTTTCACTGGCGGTTCCAAAATAACCGCCAGTGGAAATGCTGATTTCCACTGACCCCTAGCACTGGCGGTACTGAAAAACGCCAGTGTAAATAGGTTTAGAACCGCCACTATAGAGCTTCTGTGTACTAGTGCAACAGCGGAGGAGCAGCACCTTCGTGCCACGACAGCCACCGGCGCCAGCCAAGGCATCATCCTCTTCGGGCGTACGGACTTCCACACCTTCCTCCACCAACGGCACACGCAGCACCGCACCTTCGGCATCACAGGGACACAACAAGTCCTTGGTGCCTTCGGGTGTTGCAGCAAAACCTG
Source organism: Zea luxurians (assembly GCA_029449295.1). Classification (NCBI taxonomy): domain Eukaryota; kingdom Viridiplantae; phylum Streptophyta; class Magnoliopsida; order Poales; family Poaceae; genus Zea; species Zea luxurians. Next base: position 48,250,835 of record JAOPSE010000011.1, read on the forward strand.
CTACGACCACCTCTTCCACAGGCCACTCCTCCGACATCAAGTGCCACCGCTGCCAGGGACTTGGCCATATGTAGCGAGATTGCCCCAGCAAACGGGCATACATTGCTACTGGTGATGGTGGGTATGTTAGTGCTTCTGATGTTGAAGATGAAGATACTGTTGGAGCTAACATTGCAGAGACTTATGATGGTGATGAAGAGGTTCTTGGTACAACAGCGACCGAGACCTATAAGGCCTTAATTGTGCAACAAGCTTTGAGTGCCATGGCTGGTGATGATGACAACAGACAGCGCCACAACCTCTTCAACATGTTCCTCATTGTCAAGGACTACCGTGTACATACCATCATTGACGGTGGTAGCTGCAACAACTTGGTGAACGTTGAGGTGGTCAAGAAGCTTGGCTTTACCACACGAGAGCATCCTCACCCTTATCACATTCAATGGTTTAATAACAGCGGTAAGTTCAAGGTAACAAAAACAGAAGGGTGCATTTTTCTATTGGCTCTTACCATGACTTTGCTAATTTCGATGTGGTGAGTATGGATGCTTGCTCTCTTTTATTGGGACATCCTTGGGAGTTTTAAACTGATGCTATTCACCATAGTAGATCTAATAAATATACTTTCATGCATAAGGGAAAGAAAATTGTGTTGCTTCCTATGACTCCCACTGAAATTGTCCACTTTGAACATGAGAAAAAGACTAATGCTAAGCAAAAAGGTCTTTTGAACTCTGAAAATCAGCAACCTATTAAGTTAAAAACTCCTACTTTGCTAGCTACTAAATCTGATCTTGATGAGTTACATGCCTCTGGTGGACTTTGCTATGCCTTAGTGTGCAAAAATGCTTTCTATTCCATTGATGATACGTCTATTGCTTTGCCACCGGCTGTTGCTAACCTTTTGCAAGAGTATATGGATGTGTTTCCCTCTGAGATACCCCCTGGATTACCACATGTGCAAGGCATTGAGCACAAGATTGATTTAATTCCAGGGGCGAGCTTGCCAAACCGTGCTTCCTACAGGACCAACCCCGAGGAGACTAAGGAGATTCAGCGCCAGGTCTAGGACCTTCTGGACCGCGGGTACATTCGTGAGAGCCTTAGTCCTTGTTCTGTTCCTGTTCTTTTGGTTCCTAAGAAAGGTGGCACTTGGTGCATGTGTGTTGATTGTAGAGCCATTAATAACATCACAATTCGGTACCAATATCCTATTCCTGGATTGGATGACATGCTTGATGAGTTTGGTTCTATTGTTTTCTCTAAAATTGACTTGCGTAGTGGATACCAGCAGATTCGTATGTCTTTAGGTGATGAATGGAAAACTGCATTTAAAACTAAGTTCGGTCTTTATGAGTGGTTAGTCATGCCTTTTGGGTTAACTAATGCGCCTAGCACTTTCATGAGATTGATGAACGAGGTTTTACGTGCTTTCATTGGTAAATTTGTGGTGGTATATTTCGATGATATTTTTATCTATAGTAAGTCTCATGATGATCATATTGAACACTTACATGCTGTTTTTGATGTTTTGCGTGATGCACGTTTTATTTGGTAACCTTGAGAAGTGCACCTTCAGCACTGATCGTATATCTTTTCTAGGATATGTTGTGACATCGCAGGGCATTGAGATGGATGAGGCAAAAATTGTTGCCATCACGAGCTAGCCACTTCCCACCACGGTCACACAGGTTCAAAGTTTTCTTGGTCTTGCAGGATTCTACAGGTGATTTGTGCGGGATTTCAGCACCATTGCAGCACCTCTCCACGAGTTGACAAAGAATGGAGTGTCGTTTCATTGGGGACCAGCACAACAACAAGTTTTTGATGCCCTCAAGTCGTAGCTCACATAAGCACCACTGCTGCAACTTCTTGATTTTGACAAGACATTCGAGCTCGAGTGTGATGCGAGCGGCATTGGGATTGGAGGAGTGCTCATTCAAGGAGGTAAACCTGTTGCTTTCTTTAGTGAAAAATTGCATGGTCCAACTCTGAATTATTCTACATATGAAAAAGAATTATATATGAAAGTTGCCTTGAGCACCCAACTTGATCCATTGAAGGAATGATTCTGCAAAACAAGTTTAAGCTTCATAGTTTGGTACCCAATTTGAATTGGGTCCTTTGAGATTGGTAGTAAGAGCCTTGAGTACCCACACAATCTTTATTGTGGCCTTTCTCTTTGTATAGGCACCCACATATACTTAACAACCATCTTACATGGTTTCAAGTCAATATTTAATCACACAGATAAAAGCTAGAGTTAAGAATAGGAGCCTTTTCTCCTTTTCTTTATACATCATTGTGTTGCCTTATTGATGATGAACCTAGCTTGACCTTGGGTGCACCTAGCTTATCAAGGTTAGTCGCATAAGCATTCATATCATAAAGACAAGTTATGCATGGAATTTATAACTTAGTGATCCAATTCAAAGTGAAGCATATGGATACCGACTGAAGTAGATTTCTAAGATATCAAAATAAGGGTTTCCAAAATTTAGAGAGTATGGATCACTAATTGTACCTTTTACAGTTCAAAAATCATGTCCATGTTAGTGCATATGCATATGATGAATATCAACAAAAAGGATTATTATGCACTTGATATAAGATAAAGGAAAATTTAAACTACATCAAGAGTAGCTATTTGGAAAACAAAGATTACAATCCATATGAATGAGATACAAATTTACCATTATGGATTGTCTTAGTATAGCTTACTCAAGGGAAACTTATTCTCTACGACACAAGATATATAATGTTCTCCCACTAGATATGTGCATCAAGTACTTGAATGACTTGCCACATGCACTTTCAATTCAGTTAAGAGTCTCATGAGGAGTACATTACATATCATGGTCAAGACATGACAAATTTGCAATGAATTAAGTTATCGTTAAGAATACTTACCACCAAGTAGAGCGTACCATTTGTTATACCAATTTGGAAGATCTTACTATCTGTGGTGGTGTCATCGTAGTATTCTTCTTTTCATCATTTGTGGAGACTTCCTTCTTTAGCTTGTTATCTCTTTTCCTTTTTAAAACTAGTTGAAAAGCACTTTGAAAAGAGGTATTAGTAGTACAAGGAAGTATTTAATGAATGATGATATTTATGTATGAATGTCAAGTAAAACATCATTTATGAGGCATAAAGGCATAAGCTAAATCTCTTTTAAGTTAATGCACATGGAGAAGTGAATTACCAATATGCACCAATTTACAAATTTAAGCCAAAAGGAATTTAACCTTCATATTGACATTTCTTTTCATAGAATAGATTATTACCAATTGAAAGAATGCCACTTGAAAGGAACTATTATTGGTCACATATCAAATGAAACAACTAGTTCCATACCTTTGCCTTGAGCATTCCTAATCTTTCTTTTAGGTGAATATTAACCTTTAATGCTTGTGATTTTACCAATTGAAAGAGCACAAACTCTACTTATGAATTTCATGAAATATCTTAAAAGAGATTGCATTAGAAACACAAGCAATAGTTTCCTATTTAGCAACCTCTAGTATATGAATGACAAGAAGGTTACTAAAATAACGAAACCTCATGATATGAACTAAATTACCCTTACAAGCATCATGCATAACACCGATTTAAACAAGGTGAAAATAGCATGATTATTTAATTAAGTTTACATGGCAAGTTTAATTCATAACATGGTGAGTGATTAATGTAGAAGACTCAAAACCAATTTAAACAAGAGGGAATACATCACATAGTATTGGATTAATCTTCTTTGAATGTTGAATGGCACACTCTATTTGGGAAACACATTCTCATGTTGTGAAACTACATAAATCACTTAGATAAAAACATTAGTCTCACAACTCTAGTCATATAGAGAATTCCTCTTTTGATAAGTGCTTTAAGAATTTGAATTTCTTACTTAGCACTCTATTCATTTAAGAACATGGGATAATACTCTTTATGTCTAGATCATGGCAATAATATGATGATTAACTTGAAACATGCCACAAGATACATACAACCAATTTAAAGCATGTAGATTGTCACAATATAAAAATATAAACTTGCAATCTACCATATGATTGGAACTTTTCAAAGACAAGGTAAAATATTTTAAGTTCATTCTCAAGTGCTTCATTTCCTATGTGGTTACAAAAGACACAAAGGAATATACTAATTAAAAACAATGTGCACTTAAGATTTAATTGTTACCACCCTTTGGATATCACTTGGTTGTAGGCCTTTTGCTTTATTCCCACAAAGGTTAATCCTTATTCCCTACAACACAAGTTCTTGCTAGAGATGAATATGTAGTTAGTGATATAACAACTCAATTCATCTTTGGGCCAATCTTAATTAAAAAAATAGTCAATGTAAGATTGATAGCTTGAGATAAGAATTGAGTTAAACTGCTCAAGCACCCCAAAGCTTCATATCATCTCTAGGTACCTACAAAACTGATTAAGTATATTTTGGTACCCATTTTTGGATGGGTCCACCAAGGTTAGCTAATAAGTACTTAGGCACCCAAATGGCCTTTGTGCTAGTTTTAGGTGAACTAATTACCTTTCTAGCACAAGTGTCATTTTTGGATCTCCTAAGCGAATATGAATGAATTGACATGGTAGGCTTAGGATACTTACTCATTGGACAATCCTTGCAAAGGTGTCCCTTTCTTCGGCAAGTGTAGCAAATATGATTTTTAATTTTGCAAGACTCCTTCTTGTCTTGCTTCTTGTTTGCTACATGGTTAGTGAGCCTCTTTCTTTCCAAAGTTAAGCCACTATCTTTTATGTAGGGACATGACTTAATCTCATGTCCCTTCTCATGACATCGATAACACTTTCTAGTGCATCTTCTCTTATTTTGAAAAGTGGCTTGTTTGTTACCTTGTGTGGAGCATGTGGAGGTGTGGTTGAGGCACTTGTCATGAGCTTTGGCTTTCTTCTCTTGATGTTTGCTCATGCTTTTCTTGGGGGAACTTAGCATTCTTTTGAAGGGGGTTTGTGCATGCTACGGTTGTCCCCTTATCAAGCTTCTTCACCATGTTATCACAGTTATCGTGAGAAAGTTGAGCATGACACTTTCCCTTCAAAAGAGTAAAGCTCCTTCTTAGCCTTGCAACTTCTTCCTTGAGCACTTTATTTTCTTATGTGATAGAAATATCACTAATTCCTAAAATTTCTAGCTCAATGGAAGATTGGCTTGCTTGATAACAACAATTGTTAGCACATGGTAATATAGTTTCAATTTCAACACATGTGCACATGTGAGGTTGGTATGATTTCAAACTAGTTAACATAACCTCATGAGCCATTTCTAACATGATATGTGAATCCATACATTCATTATGAGAGCACACAAGCATATCAAGTTTTTCTTGCAAAGCTAGATTTTCAATGTTTAGCTTTTTTATCATGTTCTTGAGCATAGTATTTTCTTTTTCTAATTGAGCAACACAAGATAAAGCATTTGAAGTACTAGTTTGCTCAATTGAAATCTTTTCATACCTTTGGACCAAATCATCATGAGAGCACTTTAGCTTCTCATGCTCTTTGGTCAACTTCTCCAAGTCTTTGATTTTTTCGATGAGGATATCTTCTTGCTTATGAAGCATTTCCTTTTGTTCTTCCGCTCTTTTCATGAGTTTGAGCAAGCTCATCCGGTTCTTCTTGCTTAGTTGAGCGAAGAAATTTTGAAGATCATCCTCATCTTCGCTATCACTTTCATGTTCATCATCATCCTCACTTTCGCTTTCATTGTCACTCCCATTAGCGACAAAGCACATATGAGAAGTTGATTTGAAAGACAAACCTTGTGAAGAGGTGGATTCATTGTTTGGTCTCCATCGATCATTTTCTTCTTCTTCAATCTTGTTCTTCGCCACATCTTCCTTCATTTTGAGGAACATCCTTTCGGCGATTCTCATGGCAAGATCTATTGCCCTAGGATCAACATCTGCACCAAAAGATGAAGCCGAGGCAACCTCAACTTTTTCAAGCTTAGAAGCACTTTTGTTTCTTAGTCCCCCTGACATGATCTTTACTCATGTGGTTAAGCGTTAGAACGAGGATTAGCCTCTGATACCAATTGAAAGTTGCCTAGAGGGGGTGAATAGGCAAACGAAAACTTTTTCAACAAAAACTAGAAACGAACTGGGTAAAACCGGTTCAACCGGTGTCAAAACCGGTTCAACCAGTTTGCACGAGCTCAACTAAAGAATGAGATATAAAACTGAATTGATCTCAAAATCCACCCAGTTAACTTTGGAAATGAGATGTTCTAGTTGATCCACAGGGATCAAAATAGTAGATCTGAGAAGGGCACTTCTCAAAATCCACACACCAAAAAGATATAAACAAATCTTTCGTGGGATGGTGAGAGAATGAAGAACACAAACAAACACAATGAGCAAGAACACAAGAGACACAAGATTTATCCCGAGGTTCGGTCACACCACCAGGGTGCCCTACTTCCTCGTTGAGGCACCCACAAAGAGCCGGGTCTCTTCCAACCCTAATCCTCCCTTTGTCGACCATAAAGGTCAAGCCCACACACTAATCTTTGCTCAAACGAGCGGGTAATACAAACTTTCTTGTGGTCTTCTACAAGATTTGGAGACTCACAAGAGACACCTAGTCGTCTAGGAGCTAGAAGCTCATAGAGTAATGAATCCACAAAGAATTTGATGTAGTACCAAAGCTCGAATCAAGAAGAGCAAGAAGGATTTAGAGATGAAGCACCAAAATTTAGCTCTTCAATCTCACTCAAAGATTTCTCTCCAAAGATTTGAAATGGGAGAGGCAAGAGGTGTGTGAGAGAGAGTGGGAGGTGTTTCTCAGGTTGGGAATGAAGTTTTGTGCGTGCTTTGCTGTGGGGGAGAGAGGTAGGAGTGAGTATATATAGGTGGGGCTCCAAAACTAGCCGTTTTTTACTTTTCTGCTCAAAAAACGGTTGAACCGGTCCCAAAACCGGTTGAACCGGTTTTCAAAAAGCTGCGCACAACTTTTTGGCTGACACAACAGACTGACAGAAAAAAGTGAATAGTACAAAAACTGGTTGAACCGGTTTTAAAACCGGTTGAACCGGTTTCCACTAGACTGAAAACCGGTTGAGCGTCCGGCTGAGCTGGTCCAAAAACCGGTTGACTGTTTTTGAATACCAGCTGAACCAGCCTGAAAACCAGCTGAACCAGTATTTTCCAGACAACAATTTTGGCCAAGATAGACTTAAAAAGGTTGTACTACATACTTCCACTAAGGATTAACAAGGGTAAAATGGAAGTTTTAGATCAAGGATTTTGAGCTTTAGTACCAACACCAACCTTCTTTATGGATCCCCTGATAGTACGACGATTCCTATACTCAAGTCAAATAAAATATAATTAAGTAAACTCCTTGAGTCATTGGTGTCTCATGTGTGATTTCTCCATGGCGTTTCTTCATAAGGATCACAAACATCTTTGTCTCACCTTTTGAAGCAAACACAAATCAAACTCTATGACTCGTACCATTTCACCATATATGAGTTCAAATCATGGTTTCAAGTCACCTTACTGATGCATTAACATATTATAACTCTTCATAGCTGATTAGTTCATCGACTTAGTGCAATTACTCTCTTCTTCACCTTAGCCATGGTACCTCGGTCCACAAGCCGTCGCTTGGCCTTCACCTTCGCTTAGTTCCTCGAAGCCCTTTCCTTGCTATCTTCACCCTATCAAGCCATTCTTGAGTCACATCATATTGAGCATCCATTGAGAGAATCATTTCTTCAATATTGTGAACCTTGCTTGAATGTCGTCTAGATATAAATGCTAAGATCAATCAAGCTCTAGTTTGATTCTCATAGAAGCATATATGGACTAATAGTAATATGGTCAAGCCAATTCACGATTCCTCGTATCTTATTCACTTTGGCTTGACCAATCCTCTTAATCACTTCAACCTCTATTATGATCATATTTATGCATAGTGATTTCTTAGGTCTTGTCCATATATTCAAACCAATATATAGACCATATTATATCCATTTGCATTGTCTCACTGGTTATTTAACCTTGTGTTGAACCTTAGTTCGCTGATCATTATACACTATTCAAGTATGTTCATCACACTGAATTTCCTTTTCAACACTTAGCAAACTTGTTAGACCTTTAAATGTGTTGTTATCCAAATCACCAAAACTCATAAAAGGGATGAATGCACTTTCAATATGCTTTAGTATGAGTTTTACAAACTTGGCAACATTATCTATGGTCTAAAGAATTTGTCATACATTCGGATCTTGAATCTTTGAAGTATCTTAAGGAAGAATCTAAAATAAACAAACGACATGCTAAATGGATTGAATTCATAGAATCATTTCCTTATATTATTAAGCATAAAAAAGGAAATGATAATGTGATTGCTGATGCTTTATCTAGACGTTATACTATGTTGTCCCAACTTAATCATAAAATCTTTGGTTTGGAGACTATAAAGGAATTATATGCTGCTGATTTGGACTTCAAAGATGCTTTTGAAAATTGCAAAGAGGGAAGAACGTGGCAAAAATTTGTGCTGAGTGAAGGCCTTCTCTACCGTGCTAACAAGCTGTGTGTTCCAGCTAGCCCCGTTCATCGTCTACTCTTGCAGGAAGCGCATGGAGGTGACTTGATGGGACATTTTGGTGTTAAGAAGACCGAGGATGTGTTGTCTACTCATTTCTATTGGCCTCGGATGCGGCATAATGTTGAGCGCTACGTCTCTCGTTGCACCACGTGCAACAAAGCTAAGTCCCGACTTAACCCCCATGGTCTTTATTTGCCTCTTCCTGTTCCTCGTCCACCTTGGGAGGATATTTATATGGATTTTGTTTTGGGATTACCTAGAACAAAGAGGGGGAGTGATAGTGTTTTTGTCATTGTCGATCGTTTTTCAAAGATGGCACATTTTATACCCTGTCACAAAACTGATAATGCTTCACATGTTGCTGATTTGTTCTTCATTGAGATTGTGCGTTTGCATGGTGTGCCAAATACTATTGTTTCTGATAGGGATGCTAAGTTTTTAAGCCATTTTTGGAGAACCTTGTGGTTTAAATTAGGAACAAAGTTGATGTTTTCTACTACTTGTCATCCCCGAATTGACGGGCAAACATAGGTTGTTAATCGCACTTTATCTACCATGTTGCGGGCTGTTTTGAAGGATAATTTGAGATTGTGGGAGGAATGTTTGCCACATATTGAGTTTGCTTATAACAGATCAATTCATTCCACAACCAAGCTTAGTCATTTATGGTAGTATATGGTTTTAATCCTCGTGCTCCAATTGATTTGCTACCTTTACCAACTTCTAAAATAGTGAACTTGGATGCTACACAACGTTCTGAATTCATTCTTAAGTTACATGAAACAACTAAGTTGCAAATTGAAAAGATGAATGAAAAGTATCGTATTGCTGCTAATAAAGGCAGAAAGGAAATGAAATTGGAACCTGGTGACTTGGTGTGGGTTCATTTGAGAAAGGATAGGTTTCCTGATTTGAGAAAGTCTAAACTCATGCCACGTGCTGTTGGTCCTTATAATGTTCTTGCAGCAATTAATGATAATGCATATACACTTGAGTTGCCTCCAGATTTTGGGGTTAGTCCCACCTTTAACATTTCAGATTTGAAGCCATATATGGGTGAAGAAGATGAGATCGAGTCGAGGACGACTCCAATTCAAGAGGGGGAGGATGATGAGGACATCACTTCAATACATACAATGAATGGACCGATAACACGATCGCGTGCACGATAGCTAAATCTTCAGGTACGTTCTACCCTAGTCAATTGTGTTTCAAAGCTTATGCTTGGGGCCATGGATGTTTTGATGATTAGGAACCTTGGATAGGACCAGCAAGGACTTGTGAAAGGCCAAGGTGTTGAGGAGGAGCAGCAAGGGCGCCCACAACAGGAAGGAGATCAAGTTCAACTCGGCTGTGACTCTATCTCGGGTTCCAGGACCAGTCTGCACTAAAATGGACGCCCAGGACGCATCCAGACTCCGATTGCGACGGACTTGATATGGTTGGAAAGATAAGAAGATTATCTAACCAACCCAAGTGGTTCCACCTTAAAATTCATTAATACTCAACAGGAATCATCGAAACAATCCAGCATTCAGATTCTGTTTTGGTGTTGTGTCACCGTCTGTTGGGCCGTTGGGCCGTGTATCGCGTCAAAACCCATTAGGGGCGAGACCATGGGTCACGCACGCCCTAATATTTTATTTATTCAGCAGCTGCCGCCACATTAGGTTTCGGGTTTTGCTTAGATCAATCTGTCATCAAACAGTGTCGCCGTCATCGGTTTGTGAGACCCCATCCCATAATCAATACAATTTTGGTTGCGTTTCTTTCCTGTTCTTGATTGTGTTCTTGATTGCACTTGCAGGGATAAGCCTTCGTGGCGAGGTCACTCGTGTGTCACGGGTGATAACCAATGGAGCCATGGTGTAGTGATTGCGAGGAACCATTCTCTCGGAGCCTTAGATCATCAACGTCGATATCTCCACTCAATCAAGTTATCGTATCTCACGGAAGATCGGGCCTTGTCTTCTATCACAGGGGGTACCCCATCATTTTGATCGACCATCGACCTATCTCATTAGCTTTTCTCCATTCAGGAGACATCACTTGTAACCCATCACATATAGATCGACCCCAGGAAGTAGGGTATTACGCCTCTCCAAGCGGCCCGAACCTGTAGAAAATCGTCTGTCCCTCTCTCGTGCCTCCAGCTCGAACCATTAAGTTATAGTCAACAACACCGTCCTACCCAAAAGCACCACAAGGGTAACCCTGGGTGTGCGGTCGGACTCTAAGCACCGACAGACGATGCTATGAGGGAGCAGCAAGAAATGTTTCATGAAGAGCTGCGGCAACAACAAATTACATTCCTCCAACAACAATTAGAGTACATGGCTGCTTACAACGCATAGGCGCAACAAGCAATGAACGTGAGTGTCTTATTTATTCTCAATACAGTCAATATTTGTCCTATAACTAATATATTGTATTTGTAATAGTCTTGGTTTCCAGAGCAGGCACAACAGCAACCATCCATTTTCCCTCAATTTCAGACGCCGATGCCTCAGTGAGGATTACATGCTTTGCCACCTCCACCTCAGGTGCTTCAATTTAGTTTAGACTTGTTGTTTGTATTAACTTTTTAAGTCTTGACTAAACTTGATTTTGTAGGGATCCGGGGTTATGGGCCACACCACACCACCATCGGTGATACCAGCTCCAGGAAGAACCTATGCAGGGGAGAGAGCTACTACAGGAGAGGTTAGTTTGACAAATAATTTGTTTGAATAGTGCTCATGTAAACACTATAGTTATTAATGTCTTCATTTTTCTTTAGAATCCAAACTAGTTAAACGACTTCGTTAACGAGTTGTTCGCTTCTACAGGTAGTGGTCACAACTCAAATGACCCCGATATGTGATGATTTGAGTCTTGTGCCAAATTGTGAGTTTGTTTTTATGTTGTAATGGACTAGGTGATGTATTTGTGAACAATTGTGAACTGTGGACTCTAGCAGTATTTTGGTGAACTGTGATGTGGTTGTGAAGAATTGTGATATTTTCTGTTAAATGTGTGTAATTCTAGAATTATTGTTTTCGTCATATTATTGTGATTATATTGTTGTTGAAATTGCTATTTTTTACATTTTTTTAAAATTTTTATCTGAAATTCCTTATTTTCGGCGGTCAAACGGTGGCCACCGAAAATAACCCTGATAAAATTTCAGTGGCTTTAATTTTCGGCGGCCAGGGCTCAGCCGCCGAAAATAAGCTATTTTCGACGGTTGAGTCCTAGCCGCTGAAAATAAGCTATTTTGGCAGCAAAGGGCCTATTTTCGATGGCCTTTAGCTGCCAAAAATGACTGTAGTTGTTGTAGTGTCTGAGTCTGAGAAGGCCATTTCTTTGCTCACCTGTGAGCGCTATGGACAGATGTTGTGTTGTTTCAAGGTTAATAGTATGTAATACTATAGTTCATACTCCATTTTTTGAGGGGTCTCTTGCATTGCATGCACTACGTGAAGACATTTGGCATAGTAAGTACAAGGACTTGTTCCTATCACTCTCTTGGTTTGATGATGTCTTGCACAGATCCAGAATGCATCCAAACTAGAAAAACGGCTTACTAACATTTGTTGGTTTTGGCCGGAGTGAAGGTTCATGCTCATGCCAACAAGGAATTGAACAAGCAAGAGCCTAGCTAAATGGCTAGCTGCATATACAATTTGCATACTAATTTATACTATTTTATGTAGCAGTAATACGGAAGTAACGGCTCTATTTACTCTCTTCGACTAGGCATTACTCGAAACTGGTGCAAGATGTAACAATGGATCAGATCCACGTAACTACAAACTCAATTATTCCTCTGCTCATGAGTCGTCAAACTAAGGATAGGTACAGCCTAAAGACCTCGAATTGGTTTTCCAAGTACAAGAGATGGCTAAGAGAAAGCTTGATATGACCCAGAGCCCCTAAATCATTAATACACTACCAGAAACATCTTCTTTGCCGAGTGTCTGAAGCACTCGGCAAATCCTGAAAAACACTTGGCGAAGGCTTTGCCGAGTGTGACACTTGGCAAAAAATCTCGGCGAACTGTACATCGGCAACAACTTCTTTACCAAGTACTTTTTATTGGGCACTCGGCAAAGACTTTGCCGAGTGTCACCGATACTCGGCAAAGAAAAGTCGTCGTCACGGCGCTAGGTAACAGTGACGGAGCCTTGCCGAGTGCCCACAGAGTGACACTCAGCAAAGGCTCACACTTCATCGATTATCCACTGTACTGACAGTCGGCAAAGAAGCTCCTCATGGGCCCATTTACCAGGTCCTTTGCTGAGCGTATTAGGTGACACTTGGCAAAGGCTCCCTCTTTGCCGAGTGCCTCCCGGACTAGCACTCAGCAAAGGGATCACCAGCGGGCCCCTTTGTCAGTTCCTTTGCCGAGTGCACTAGGAGGCACTCAGCAAAGCTTGCTTCTTTGCCGAGCACCAAGGCCACAACACTCGGCAAAGAAACCAGGTGTGTCTTCTTTATCGAGTGCTATGACCCTGACACTCGGCAAAGAAGCTTTACCAGTGCCCAGGTGTGCCTTCTTTGCCGAGTGTTATTACCCTGACACTCGGTAAAGTACCTCTTTACCGAGTGTTACACTCACTAAAGTGACCAGCATACCCCTTTTTTTATTTGTTTTTGCTATTCCATCCATCCAAACAAAAGATTTATCACATATACATCACAAATATCACATAATTATCACATACATAATAGAGACCACATATTTCACAAAAACCACAAATCTCACAAGTTTTTCACAAACATGTTTATGTTCATACCAAGTTTCACTAATATAAATATTACCAACTCTCAAACATACACTACCGGAAACAACTTCTTTGTCGAGTGTCTGAAGCACTCAGCAAAGCCTTAAAAACACTCGGCGAAGGCTTGGCCGAGTGTGACACTCAGCAAAGAAAGCTCGTCGAATTGTACATCGGCAAGGGCTTCATTGCTGAGTACATTTTATCTGGCACTCGGCAAAGACTTTGCCACGTGTCACCCGGTACTCGGCAAAGAAAAGTCGCCGTCATGGCGACTGGTAACGGCGACGGAGCCTGTGCCGAGTGTCCACTGTACTGAAACTCGACAAAAATGCTCCCCGTGGACCCCTTTACTAGGTCCTTTGCCGAGCAAATTTGAAAATATAATATGTACAAGCAGCGAGAACATCTAAAGTTACGTGCCTCTCCCCATCGGGTCGAATCACCGGTCGCCGGTCACGAAGTATGGGACGCTGAGTGAGACTCGCGGGACCTCGCAAGTACAAGTTTCATGATTTTCTGGCTTTGTTTGTGTTTTATACAATTTTTAAATAATTGTATGGCAAGTTCACGGTCATGTTTCGTGAGCATGGTGCTCGAAAATTCCGGTTTGTTCCTGAAATAGGCCGTAACTTGTGCTAAATAACATGAATATCATTTTTGCATTCACGATTTTCTATTTTTCGAGTGACTTGCAGTTCAAATCTGAATTATCCAAGTAAATTCAATTAAAAGAACAAAATCTAATAGTTATAGCAAACATTTTTATAATTGTGCTAAAATGGAACATGTAAGTCTATATAGTGTAAGTCTATATAATTGTGCTAAAATGGAACATGTAAGTCTATATAATTGTGCTAAAATGGAACATGTAACAAACCACAAAAAGTTTGGTTGAAAAAAGAAAAAATAAAAATATACTTTGCCAAGTGTCCAATGTAGGCACTCGGCACCGTTCTCTCATGTTATGCTCCATGTTCCAATTAACACAATAATCTTATTATGAACAATAAATAATCCAGCATTAGTGATAAAGCTTGATCATAATTCAGATATAATATTAATCCCAAAACTAGGTATAGCAATAGCAAGACTACTCAATAAATCATTTGTATACAAGGTGTAGGGTAAACAAATCTAGGTAACCTATTAGGTACTATCAAGTTAACCTAAGCATGCCACGGTGAATATCAAGATCATTATTAGGGTAAAGAATGTGATCAAGGACATAACTTGCCTTATACTTGTGATATCCTAGTTATCTAGATGTTGTCCCAAAAGATGGGTTCCCTCACCTCGCTTCTATGCGTAGTAAAAGAAATAAACAAGCCAATAATGAATATTGTAACATTACACCAAATATGGAAACAAACCACATGATAATATTCTACACCTCGCTACGAGGTCGTAGGTTTGAGAACCACTAAAATTAGGCGCAATAAATCTAATAATGTGGCATTTAAACTAAGCAGTTATTAAATCAAAATATTTGAGTTGATATTAATCACTTTAATAATTATTTATAAAAAGTGTAGGTTACAACTATAAATTAGATTAATTGGATTGTCTATCTAATTAACATTAATTAAACATATATTTAAATAATTAATTATTTAAAATATGGGGTGTGATTACAACAATGTTATTACTATGAGGGCGGGCGCGGGGTGTCACAAAACCGAATGCGAACCATGTACGTGCCAGGATCAGTAATTCACGTACACAGCGATTACATAAATGACTCATCATAGCACAATGCTTCGAATTACAATAAAGAGTAAGTAATAATATTACAGACTAGAGCCATTTACATAATATAAATCAAAGTACACAGAATCGAAACGTAGCCAACGTAAACAACCCACCACAAGCAGCTGACTAGGGGAGGTCGCTAGCCTAATCCTCAAACTCAACAAAGTCTTGGAACTCCTGGAGATCCGCCTCGACACCTTCTTTACCTGAGCATAGATTGCACCAAAGGCAACCTGGTGTTTTGTGAAAGCAAGGGTGAGTACACATCAACGTACTCAGCAAATATCCTGTTTGGCTGTAGTGGACTAGCTTTATGTGGGGTTAAGGTAAAGCAGTTGCTTTTAGTTGGTCAGGTAATTATTACTAGTAGAGAGCCAGGTTTTAGCATTAACCCAAGTTGTTAACCCAAAAGTACCCTTTCCAAACGGAAAGAATACCACTTGCCATTACCATAGTCATAAACATCATCCTTGTCACCACCTGTAATCCAAACATCTCTGATCCAATATCTCTAATCAATGGAGCTCCCTTGGCCGCTCATAACCGCGAGCACGGCTGATATATCAGTTTCATAACACTCTGCAGAGATTGCGCACTTTACCCACAAGCCGTGATTCCCTCTTGCCTCGGGCCGATCAAACCCTTAAACACTACCAAGGTGAATAGGCAAGGTCTCACTACGTAGCCTTTACAAAGATTCCCTGGGGCTGTAGCCACCCGTTAGGTTTCCTAAATGCACCGCACTCCTCCCCAAGGGGCGAACCAACCTTGGCAGAGCGAGCCGCATACACCGAGCCCCATTAACAGCACGACGGCGAAGCGAACTACACCCCAGTTCCTCTAATTATTCAGCTAAGGGTGTCCCATTCCACCCTCATGGTTGCATTGTTTTCCCGGGCGGTCATCCAACGAATAGGTCCTTACGGAGAGGCACTCGAGAAACAGCTCGACTCCCCTAAAGTATCACCAGTCCGACATCATGATCATAATGACAACATCGTATCATAAGTGTTCACATCATGTTCATTGATTAGAGTAAAGCAATAGCATGAATCTAACCATAGTAACCCCAAAGGTAATCAAGGACAAGGTAAATAGAAAGCTAGTTAGTCCTTAGGTTGTTCATAGTATGCGGGACAATGAATTATAAAGTAAATGGGACATAATGGTCAGAGGACACTTGCCTTCACCAAACAGATGCTCAGGGTCTTCAACTTTGTAGAACTCGAAGAGTTCGATCTCTTGGTCGCCGAAGCTTGACTGTCGATTCCTCGAAGCTCGAAAATGGATCGCAGTCTATTCGCAACGCGCAAAGAATACAAACAGGCACAAGCAAACATATACTTGCATAAGAACATTACACCATATAAGATAAAATATTATAAAATGAGCAATATAAAATAGAGAGTGCTTCTACGGTCACGCGGGGATAAGGAGCGCGATGATCGAAGCTACGGTCGAGAAATTATAACGTTTACGCTACGCAAGTAATAGTCAGGACATTTAATTCTACATTATAAAATATAAATTATAACTGCTATGTAGTTTTGATTAAATATGCTACACTAATAGCTGTCAAATAAGTAAGTAATTTAATTAACACAAGAGATTCTAAGCGGGCGAAATTAACGACACGCGAGAAAATGCGCGACGTGCAAAAATAATGCGCAAACGAAGCACAGCCACACACGACTTAGTGCGCGGACGACGCGCGGCGATGCGCATGATCCGCAGGCGCGGCACGCGCACACATGCGAAACAACACGCACGACAACGCGTGACACGGCTACGACGCGAATAGCACGATGACGCGCACACGGCGCACGACTGATACACGAAATAATGTGCGCGACAACGCGCGATACTCGCTAACAGATAACGTGATTATACTAGACACGAATTAAAGGAAGAAGCATTTAAGTTGGTATTAATCAAGTTAACCTTTATTTATAAAAGCGCGAGTTAAGAACTATAAAACAGAATTGTGACGTGATGAAATAACATTATTAATATGTTGACGATATTGTTATGAAATTAACGTAACGCGAAAAGGGTCGTAACGGATTTAATAACGCGCGCGATTGCGCGAAACAACGTAAACGACGAACGCGAACAACACGCGGATCGGCACGTAACCACGTGCAAAACCACGCGTGCGGTACGCAAGAATCACTAACTACATGTCGTGCTTATACTAAATACCAAATAGATATTAAAAACAACATTACATTAATTTGGGTTGACATCTATTTGTAAAAAGCTCGGGTTGATAACTATAACTATAATTTAGTTTTAACCAGTGCGACAACCTGATAAGCATTGAATAAATAAGTAAATAACTAATTAAAATAGGTGATATGATAAAGCAATACTATATTTTCTAAGTTGATTTTAGTTAGCATAAATTATTTGCGTAAGCTATTATCAATTATTCAATTAATTACCAAGCACAAACGATTATAGCGAAACAACTAAGTAATGTGCGTGGATCGCGTGCGCGACAAAGAGCGAATGGACGGTGACGGCGCGCACCGACCGCGCATGCGAACAACAACAACGACACATGCGAACGGCGCGAACGCGCGCACGTGCAGGGGGGTTGACGGGGTAGACGGGTGTCGTCTACGGGTAGACGAACATCATCTAAACCCCGACGACACGCTATGCACACGCGGATGTGGGTACGTCCGCGACATGAGCACGACAACAAGCGCGGAGCTACGACGACGCGGTTTGGGACTGGATTCGGCAACTTGCGCATGAAGTAGAAGGAGAGTAAACCGGGGTAGACGAAGCTCACCTCGGCAACAACGAGAGCGACGTAGACCCTGCTGCGCGGCGACGACAATAGCGCGACGACGAAACTCGCAGCGAGACACTGCTCTGGCGAACAGCGGGGATGGCGAGCGCGTGGGCTGCACCGTGGCGGGTGCACGCAGCCGCGCTAGGGGCACAGCTGGCCGCGCCGGGCGCATGTCGCGTCGAGCCATCGCGCAGGCGAGCCACGCCGGCCGCGCCGAGCCGCCGCGCAGGCAGGCCACGCCGGGCCGCCGCACACGCACCGCTGAGCCGAGGCCGCGCGCCCGCGCCGCGCGCCCGCGCCGCGCGCTGCGTTGGGCGAACTGCGCCAGGCCGCCGCTGCGGGCGAGCTGTTGCGCTGCCGCAGACGAGCCTTGATAGGCCGCTGCACCGGCTGCGAGCACAGGGGAGGGAGAAAGGCATTGAATGGAAGAAGTCGTGGGCGGGTTTTCTTCCGTAGACGCAAACAGCTCGGGCGGTTGGAGAAGAAGCCAATTGCCCAGGCAGCCAGGGGACATGCGGCGGCTGGGCAAGCTGCAAGCGTGCGTGATGCGCAGCTCTGCTAGGCTGAGTGGGCCGCGCTGGGGCGCTGATGGGCCGAGCAGGCTGGGCGGGAGGAGTGGCGCGAGCTGGGTCGACCACGCTGGCAGCCCAAGGGGAGGGGGGCGCGACGTTGGGCTAGGCGCGCGAATGGGCCACGGCGGGGGGCGCGCTGGTGGCCGCGGGGGCGCTGGGCCGCGGGGAGGAAAAAAAAGGGGTGGGCTGTGCGCTAGGGTGCTAGGCCGCCAGGCCGAGTTGGGCTGAGAGGAGGAGGGGCTGTTGGGCTGGTTTTGTTTTCCCTTTTCTATTTGTTTTCCATTTGCCTTACTTATTTTCTTTTCTTTCTGTTTAGACTCAAACTCGAGCATGACACACAAGTTAAATAAATGTACAACAAATAAGTTCATCAATCGAAATATATGCTCCAGCATGTGATGCAACATTCATGAATCCTCTATTATTTTATTTTACTAAGCTTACACCTACATATAAAATAAAATAATTCTCCACTTTTGGGAAAAAGATAAGGAAATAAAGCAGAGAAATGATAGAGTAACAACCTGAATTTGGTGGATATTAGAAAAGAAATTTTATACCCCAAATTCAGGATGTTACACGGGGGCGGGCCAGGTGGTGGCTGGGACAGGGCTGGGTGCGGGCGACGACTCACGACGGCTCACGGCGGCGGCGACGGGGGATGACGGTTGGGTGCAGGCGAGTAAGAATGAGGAAGAGAGAGGCCCGGTCCGGTTTACATAAACCTTCTTTGCCAAGTGCCCGCGATCTGGCACTCGACAAAGTGGATTTTTAAGAGTTTTTTATTTAAAAAAATCCACTTTGTCGAGTGTCCGGAGGACGACACTCGACAAATAAATTTTTTATTTTTTAATACCAAATTTTGCCTAGGGATTTAATAATACACTCGGTAGAGTGAAGCTTTGCCGAGTGTCACCTGTAGGCACTCGCAAAGTCAGGCTTTGCCGAGTGTCTTTTCCTAACACACGACAAACTGTATTAGTCTTTTTTTATCCCTAATTTTTTTGTGGTGTGTTCTTACGGTCTCTTCTTACGGTCTCTGAACCTACATGTTCCATTTTGGCACAATTATCAAAGTGCTTGCTATAGTTATTTGATTTAGTTTGTTCAGTTGAATTTCTTTAGATGATTCAGATTTGAACAACAAGTCACTCAAAAAATAGAAAACGGTGAATGCAAAAATGATATCCCTGTTATTTAGCACAAGTTACGGCCTATTTGAGGAACAGACCGGAATTTTCGAGCACCATAACATGGCCGTGAACTAGTCATCCAGTTGTTTTAAAAATGTATAAAACACAAACAAAGTCAAAAAATCATGAAATTTGTCATAATGTCACTTGATCATATGTAGAGCCTATGATAAGTTCACGATCATGTTTCGTGAGCATGGTGCTCGAAAATTTCGGTCTGTACCTGAAATAGGCTGTAACTTGTGCTAAATAACATGAATACCATTTTTGCATTCACTGTTTTCCATTTTTTGAGTGACTTGCAGTTCAAATCTAAATTATCCGAGTAAATTCAATTAAAATAACAAAATCTAATAGTTATAGCAAACACTTTTATAATTGTGCCAAAATGGAACATGTAAGTCTACATAGTGTAGGAACAAACCACAAAAAGTTTGGTTGGAAAAGGAAAAAAATAAAAATATACTTTGTCGAGTGTCCAATGTAGGCACTTGGCAAAGCATGGTTTGCTGAGTGCCGATGCCTGGTGCTCGGCAAAGGTAACGTCCATCAGCTATAGACAATTGCTGATGGCCCTTTGCCGAGCGTCGCCTTTCGCCGAGTGTGGGGCACTCGGCAAAGAGGTCTTTGCCGAGTGTCAGTCGATACCGAGTATCCTACTCTCAGTAAACGGGGACATTACCGAGAGTGTAACTTTGTCGTGTGCGGCACTTGGCAAAGAATTCTTTGCCGAGTGCCAGCAAAGAATTCTTTGCCGAGTGCCCGACAAAAAACACTCAGCAAAGCACCGAGCACTCGGCAAAGAGCAGGATTCCGGTAGTGATAAGTTTTTCACAAACATAAGTTCAGGACAAGTTTCTCACACAAGTCTCCCAATCACAACTAAGCTAAGTGAAGATCATCAGTGAGGTGGGCGGTTGGTGGACTGGTGCGGCGATGGGCTAGGCGATCCATGAGGGCTATTGGACGCCGCCCTAGATTTCCCCTGCATAGAGAAGAGATTGCATGTGTTATACCAGATAAATATATATCTTGCAAGACTAAAATTTTGATACTCACAGGAGTATGGAATTGAGCAGTGTCAACTTGAGGGAACAACAGAGGTGGTAAAGCAAAACTATGTGCGGTGCCAAGGCTCTGTATGTACTAGAACATCTCTGCCATCCTTTGTTGATCTGCCAAGCGAGCCTCCTGCTCCACTATCATCCCTGCCTCCATCTCATGTCGTTCCCTTCTCTCTTCTTCTAGCTGGGCCTATGATATTTTAAACCAATGTTATAATAACTCAAAGAGAAGGTATATAACTCAAGGAATGACGAGTTACAGAAGCACTAACCTGGATTTGATGTATGCAATCATGTGAGCTTTCTTGCCTAGGTCGTATGGTTGGGCTCGAGCTCGTGCTCCTTGCTTGCACCTAAGACAGAGTATGAGTGGATGACGAGTCGATTGCCCCATCAGCAATCCAGTACCACCCATGCATCTGACCCTCATGAGGACATCTCCGTCGATGTCCTTGGTCCTTGAATCGTAATCTGGCCCATGGACCTCCTATGCCATGTCAGTGTACTCACTTAGGCGGTTGTAGATGGCGGGGTTGCTACGCCTCGGGCCTGTTATCCGGGTTGTAGGTGACGTCGGCTATTGTCTTGCCCTTGTGGGCCATAGTGTAAGCCGAGAAGATGGAGCAAGGCTGGCCACCATGTGATGCCAACTACAAGAAAAGCAACGAGATAGTTAGAAACAAATCAATCCAGTGTTATATACCTAAATAAAAAATAGGGTGTACCCATATTTACCAAGGTTGTGTCTGCCTTGGTGGTGGGAAGGACCTTGCATCTTTAGACGCCATTCCTGGCTAGTGTTGTGCGCCTTCGCCCACTTAGGCGAGCACCACCTATCCACCATCTGCTCCCAGCACTGAGGATGTGCAGTGCACCAATAAGGAATCATCTACAAAGTAAAACAAGTACACTGCATATCAAAAGATAAAATTAAGCAATTTTTGTCATGAATATTAAAGTGTTGTATTTACCTGCAAGTACTGGTCCCTAATCAACGACAGGGTTTGGGTGTCCTGCTTGGTCACCTTCTCCCTAAGGACGGAGCCATGGTAGCTGACGATGGCCTGGATTCATGCCTCATAGTGCATATCCATGACGAGCTTCTTATAGCTCGTGGTGGCTACCACATCCGCCCTGGCCTCGTATCCAGACTCGCATATGAAGAAATCCTGCATACAAAGACAATGCATCCATACATTATTTCAAGAATGTGCAACGAATGTGATATATTTTACAATATAGTAAGACTTACCCACAGCTCTTGCTTCACCTGCTCTGCCTTGTTGTTGAATTCCCTGACATTCTAATGCATCAAGGGCGACGACATAGTGGTTAAAGGTGTAGGCTGGGCCCGTCACTCCGACGTACTCAACCAGTCTAGGGAAGTGTTCCCTGCACAGAAGGCCGAGGATGCCATTGGGGTTGCGGCCATGACCCCCTGCATTCTCCACAACCTTTCAAGACCTGTCCAAGTGATAAATAAAAAGTATTAGTTCATATTATGAATTTGAACACATAATATGAACAAGCAGAGAGAACATCTAAAGTTACATGCCTCTTCCCATCGGGTTGAATCAGCGACCGCCTGTCATGAAGTATGGGACACTGAGGGAGACTCGCGGGACCTTGCAAGTAGACGTTCCTCGAACCTTAGGCGCCAGAACATGAGGCAGCGTGCTAAGCATCGTCGTCGTCCTACTGCGTCGCATCGACCGTGGCCTGCTGCTCCACCTGCTGCTAGACGTCGTCGTCCTGCTCTGTCTCCTACGCCGTCCTACGGGTCCTCCTCCCCCTCCTCGTCCTCATCCCACCGCCCACCATATTTGTCCAACAACCTGCAATTAAGAGTAAGCAAACAAGCACATATAAAAAGATGTATTTAGAAACAGGTGCGAAATAAATAAAATATTGCATTGCATCGATTAAAAATAATCTTCATATGTGTTGGGGTTAGCCGGATCATAATTCTCATCATCACTATCAACCATTTCATAATCAACACCATCTGAAGGTGCAAGTTCATCATTAATGTCATTGTCTTCAAGAATTTCTAAGTCATTCTCATTTTGCACCTCATCAACAACCATTTAAATATCTACTTCCATTCGGATAGCTTCAGTTAAGTCTATCTCAAATCGCCCTTCTAGCCCATCTTCTTGGAAGAACTCTCCGTCATATGTATCCGGGTCTAAGTTATAATTTACCGTGCGGTGATACCTTATAGGTAATTTACCGTGCGGTGATACCTTATACACAACATCCCAACCCTTAAGATGTTCTTTCAGTTGGCACGCATATGGGAGATAATACACTTGTTTGCCTCCACGTATTCTTTCCTAAATAGCATGCAGCCCTTCGAACAAGCATGTATCTGCTCATACGTCATCTTGAGTGCGCGAAGGAGTTTTTGTGCCTCGTACATGCTCTTTGGCAGAACGTGATCCTCTAGAAGTAGACTGCCAATAACTGTCAATAAGCCATTGCATGCATCTCGACTCATGATGTACTGCTACTTGAACGCCATTACACGCACAATGGCATCCAGTTGAGAAACCATTGTTTAGCCATGAAGGGGCTTCTGTGCTGCGTCAAACATGTCATAGAACGCCTTTGCAGTCGGCTCTAGCTCGTCCTCCATACATCCTCCGACGAATTGTGCCTCGTGGTAGTCGTTCAACATATCCGCTACCCCGGCATCAGTACCATGGCCTTCTTTGATTTTCTTTTCCGGCTGGCACATTTGCTGCACGGGCATGGGACTAGACTCGCTCCTTTAGCAGCTTCGCCATATGCCCATTCCACGAAAGCATCGGTCTTTCTAATCCATTCAGGGGTGACATCATTCCATCCTACATGGCCCGTGTACATCCACTCATGGTCCTTTATCATCTAACATATATAACTGAGTATAGTTTAATATAAACATGTAATGCATGTATACTACGTTCCTACCTTCTAATAGGTGAGGATAGGTCCTAATCCCACCCGCGGTTGCATAGATGGGGTTAGTTTCTATGCTCTACTCTGATCCGAGACAGAGTTTCGGCAGCACCACCCCGCTGTTCTCTGGATACACGCCCTGGCAGGGAGAGTGTACTATCCGGAGAACAACAGGGAGGTGACGTAGAAACTCTGTCTTGGATTGGAGTAGAGCATGGAAACTAACACCATCTACGCAACCGCGGGCTGTCCAAAAAACAAGGACAATTCGAAACAGATACAATTGTGGATATGCAAAGATCTGCATATCTGCACCGTATCTCTTTCGAACGGGAGACACCTAACTAGGTTACGTGATCTACGAACATGATGCGGAAATAGAGGTTATACCTAGGGTGACGGTGGAGTCAGGCTAGCGGGTCGGTGCAGTGGCGACGTGTCGCGGTGCAGATTCTTGTGCAGTGACAAGGAATACCTCTGCAAAAAAATAACAGAAGCCTATCAACAAAAACTTTCGGTAGCACCTCCCCTGCGTGGTGGCGGTGGCTAGGTGTGAGCGTGGCGGCGGTGGCTGAGCGCGGGCGCGGGCGCGGTGGCGAGGCGGCAGGCACGGGGAAGATGGTGACCGCGATGGCGCAGTGTAAGAAAGAATGGGTCACAGGCCCATACAACTCTTTGCCGAGTGCCCACGATCTAGCACTCAACAAAGATTTTTTAAATTTTAAAATATACTTTGCCAAGTGCCCTCGATCCGGCACTCGACAAAGGCGTCTTTGACGAGTGCCCACTGACAAGAACTCGGCAAAGAGTGGTTTAATATTTTTAAAAAAACTTTGCCGGGTGTCGGTCAGCTGACACTCGGCAAAGTATATTTTTATATTTTTTTCTTTTCCCAACCAAACTTTTTATGGTTTGTGTCTACACTATGTAGACTTACATGTTCCATTTTGGTATAATTATAAAAGTGTTTGCTATAACTATTAGATTTTGTTCGTTTAATTCAATTTTCTCGGATAATTCAGATTTGAACTGCAAGTCACTCGAAAAATGTAAAACCATGAATGAAAAAATGATATCCATGCTATTTAGAACAAGTTACGGCCAATTTAAGTAGCAGACCGGAATTTTCGAGCACCATGCTTACTAAACATGACCGTAAACTTGCCATTCAGTTGTTTAAAAAATATATAAAATACAAACAAAGTTAGAAAATTATGAAACTTATCCACATATCATGATATCATATGTAGAAGTTGTGATAAAAATTTTAGAATGTTTCGAGAAAGTTGTGACACACTATGTGTAGAAACCTAAGTGCGTGATACACATAGTTTATGATAACTTTCTCAAAACATTCTCAAATTTTTATCACAGCCTCTACATATGATATCATGACATATGGATAAGTTTCATGATTTTTTGACTTTGTTCGCCGAGTGTTTGGCACTCGGTAAAGCGGTCTTTGCCGAGTGTCTTCCTGTGCCGAGCGTCCTGCTCTCGGTAAACTTGGTCTTTACTGAGAGTAGGACTTTGTCGTGTGCGGCGCTCGGCAAAGACTTCTTTGTCGAGTGCTCGGCAAAAAGCACTCGACAAAGCGTCGAGCACTCAGCAAAGAGCCAGATTCTGGCAGTGATACAATTAAAAGACAATATGTATAGAAAGTCGTGAAGAGACATGCTCTTCGCGAAGAGTTTGTCTCTTAATTTCTTTTCACTTAACCCACTAAAGACCACTCAGAGCCCCCTCAATTAACAGTATCTCCCTCTGTGCACCACATTATTTATTTGCGAGTGGGACATTTTGTAAATGCACCACATGTGATTCAGTAGCACCGAATTTCAGCTATAATGGATTGAACAATACATTCACTATCCACCACACACCATACATTAGGGCATGTACAACCCACATAAATGACCTATATTTTAAGTGGTATCTAAGGATGAAGTGAAAAAAACACAAGCGACGTATCTTGGTGAAGAAATATCTCTAGCACGGTTTTTTGAAATGTTTGCACTTAAATGACCCACATAAATAAGTCATGCATGTCTTGAGGTGTTCTAGTAAATAACATACAAGAGGCTTAGATACATTGGATTGTATGAATGAGTTTTTTAAATATATCTAGTACATAGACAACCATACCATAGTATTTAGTTTATACATGCCCTAGATATAACCCAATTAGCAACATGCCTAAAAAGTCCCATGGTTCATTGGGAACTAATTCGGTCACACAACCATCCAAAATATTGTTAAGCACCTGGAATCTAACCTATGACTCTAGCCACTAGGGCCGATAAATTTTAGATAAATTTTACTTAAGTTTATGGGTGCCTTAAGACCGTCGACCGTCACGAACTTAACCTATTAAGTTCATCGACCCCATGAACTTAACATATTAAGTTCATCGGTGCCTACGAACTTAACTTCAAGTCTATCGACCCTCACGAACTTAACTATTAAGTTTGTCGAAAACACATCGTCGACTATGTTCTTGGGTAAACCAATGAACTTAATTTCGACAATTATTAGAGACATAGTAGATTGTATAATTTTTTGTGCAATCAATTGGTCTAGTGCCAACCAGAGAGATGCACCTGACTATGTGTGAACTCTCTTCCTCGGTTAGGTGGTTTGAAGCACCAAAAATGTAAGGTGCAATAACCAGCCATAGGAAGACAACCATGGGTGAGCATTTGTTTTTTGGTGCAGTATTGATGAAATTCAGTTCCTAAAAAATGGAACCGATGGATTTCAACCAACCTTAGGAACTAAAGATTTTAATTTTTAGTTATTTCGATTTTACTTGAAAACTGAATTTTTTTATCAAAGGTTAAGCAAATTTAGGCTACACTACCTCTATTTTAGATAATAATAATTGATAAGGGAACAATAGCAATTTAGTCACACGAATACATAGCAATTCAATGTGAGACATTAAATTCATGTATTTTGGTGTACAATTCGATAGGAAAAACGAATTCTTACAAATACAAAGTAAGTGATGTACAATTCATGTATTTTGGTTCTTTCGGTTAATTCGATTATCTGAGAGTAGAAACCAAAATTTCCTTAGTTATTTTGGCTCCTCACAATCTAAAACCAAATAAGGAACTATTCCTTTTTCCTATTATTTCGTTTTTTTCCTGGTTCTTTAAGTTCGGTTTCTTGGTTTTGGTGAATTGTGCCAATCCCTAAAGATAGGGTTAGTCAATGCAACGGATACATCGTCCACTGATTCCACTAGAGAGGATTATCATAGTTAGGGGTGGTAATGGATCACCATCCAAATGCCATTTTATAATAAGTTAGGGTACATAATAAATTTTAGTTCAAAAATAAATAATAATAATAGAACCAGATCTTATCTTGATTTGATCCTTCAATTTTATAGGGTAAAATTTAGAGCCCATTACCACGCTCCTAATTATAGTAAGGTTGAAGTGAAATCGACACACCGATTAGTCTCATGGTGCACTAGACAGAGTATCGGACCAATCAACACTCCAATAGTCATTTTTGGTTGCCACCACCGTAACAGAGATAGCAACACTCTAAGAGTGAAACATCAATTGTATAGATTAATTTTGTTTCCTAAAATTTCATAAGTAAATTTTAGATGCCATAACATAGAGTAAAATTTTAGAAAGCCTAATTCAAACCCACCACTTAGGCGTCATGGTGCCTACCATTATAAAAATGGGCCACTATATAGCACGATATACCAGATATAGATATAGAGATATGCGTAGATATAGGTATAGATATAATCATATACACCATGCAGACAACCAAGATATTTGCTAGATTGGTTAGGCTTGTTTATTTGCATCTAATAATAAGAAAAAAGATATTAACTAGACCTTGTTCTCTGCAAATGAAAATTCATTGCCTAGAAGAGCACATTGCACATACAAATTCTTAGAGAATAATAAAAATATCCGAGCTTGGAGGTGCGTCTATATAAACAGTTGTACACTAAAACAGAACATGAACAATAGTATAGTCCTCCACCTCGCTCCTGGCAGAAAGGAATCGAAAAGGAGCAAGAACAATTGTTTCCTCTCATGGCACGACTCATGAGAAGCTGCATCACAGAATTTATAGCCGCTCCTCTCTTGGTTCTTTTGATCTTGGCTTCAACGTCCCCGTCCTTTCAAGGTGGAAGTGGAACACCGCTATCTACTTCCACAGTATAAATTTTTCGTATAAATTAATTAAACCACCAACTCTTTTTCCCTATAAATTATATTACAGTGCATGTGAAGGGCGACGACGATGGCCGTCAACATGGATCGCCGGCGCTTCGGCAGCGACTGGCGGCGGCGACGTGCTTCGAGACCACTGACGGCTTCTGTTGGGTGAAGCATTGCCAGAGTTTCTGCGCATCAAAAGGCTTCAACGCCGAGAGTGCTTTCTGCTATAAACGGCCTGGTTCTGGCCGTCTTCATCTCTGGCAGTGCTGCTGCCAACCATAAGAGTACTAGTGCAAAACGTACGCAAATGTATGCATCGATCCATGTATGGTTGACATGCAAGTAAACTGAATAAGGTTTCGCTGTTCTAATATAGTGCCTGCACTATGGGGGAATTTCATTAGAATGCCGCTACTGCTGCTGTTTAGTTTGCCTACTGCAGTAGCTGATGAGAAGTGGATTCTGCAGTAGCAGCCACCAGCATCAATGACTACCGAACAGGCAGAAGGCCAGAAGTCTAGAGAAGTGTTTTTTTAGCTCCTAAAACAATCTAACTATAAGATTTGTGCGTGCAAAACTAGTTTAAATTGATCAAGTTTATAAATTTACTATGAAAATAAAGGCTATAACTAATGTATTTGTTTATCATAAATATTATTACTTTTTCTATCATAAACATTTACACAGGACAATAATGGGCGTCAAATCTAAATAGATGCATCGACACGATTTAACATGCGCACCAATGTGTTGACCACCGAAAAGAGCGGTGCGGACGGTTCGGCGATGAGGTCGGACGGTCCGCGACCCGGACGGTCCGCGACCCGGACGGTCCGCGGTGGTAGCGCAGACGGTCCGCTCGTGCGCAGAGTCAGTTATGGTTCCTAGTTTCTCGCGAGATTTGTTACCTAAAACCGCGGGATTAGCTCGGGAAACAGTTTGTAGCGGATCCAGACCTCCCCCTTTATATAGATGGAGGGCTATGGCCGATTAAAACCCCCAACAATCGATCAAATCAAGTCTATTTCTCGTTTTTACCTTATGCATTAGTAGTTCTAGTTTAGCTCTAGGTTAGCCTTTTCTTACCCCAAATTCTCCGCTTCTCCTCGACTCTATGTCGATCAGAGGAGTCTAGGTCGGTCTGCCGAGCCTAGACACCACCTAGGATCTCTCCTCCCCGACAGGATCCCTCTCAGGAGTGAGATCCAGGCGCCGCCGGCGACCTTCGTCGCCCCTACGTACATGTGGACTGTCCAGCCTGTAGACGCGGACCGTCTGGCTCGTCAGGCAGGGAACTCGAGCCCTGCGTTAGGTCATGGACCGTCCGGCCCCTGGCCGCGGACCATTCGTGCCTATGCAGAGAGCACCGCCGCCGGTTCTCGTTATAGTGATTGACGCCCGAAAAGGTGTCAACACACTTTTCGGCAACTCCGCTGGAGAATAGGTGTCTAGATCTGCTAAAAATTGGCCTATAGATGGCCGGTTCTAAGGATCACACCAAGATCTCCACCACCAACATCATCAAGCCGGCCATGGAGGCGCTCTCGGCTAATGACCAAAGATCCTTTGAGGACCTCGTAATGCGCGATGAGAAGGAGGTGATGCGGCAATGGAACGAACAACGTGACAAGGAGGAGGCGGAACTGCTACATAAACTCTCCGAACGGCGCAAGGAGGCGGCGAAAAAGTACTTGTCACACTTCACAGTGGATCGCCACCAGAAGATCATCCGTCAAGGGGAGATCGATATGGAATCTCTGCTACCTCCACTTCAGGGTCCTGTTGTAAGTGCTCCAGATCTATATCTCTTACAACTTTCATGGATCAATGAGGAGATCAGTTAAAGCAATATGTAGATGAATCTATTAAAATGCATCTACGTTCATACGAGAAATCAGCTGCTCCTAGCTTTCCATCATGAGAGTCTAATACAGAGCTACCCAAGCCAAGCACATCAGCTATAAATGGGTCACCCTTGACCCAACCATCATATAGTATGCTGGTGCATGCTTTCTTGTCACCATCACAGCCACCGCCACTAGGCACGCGGCAGGTACTGGACGCGGCCGGACCGTCCGAGCATTATCTCATACAGTCCGGTTATACCGTGGACCGTCCGGTGTATTTCGCCGGACCGTCCGACCCGACGCAGGCCCGCACACAGAACGCTCAGGTCGCACCGTGCATGGCCGGATCATCTGGGTACAACCCCGAAAAATTCGGCCCCATCATGGACCGTCCGATACATTACGCCAGACCGTCTGGATATGTCGCGGACCGTCCGATACCTTATGACGGACTGTCCAGATATGTTGCGGACCGTCCTCTATCTTATGCCAGACCGTCCGGATATGGCATGAACCGGTCGACGTATTACGCCGTTCCGTCCGACTCTACACGAGTCCACGCGCAGACCGCCCAAGGCGCGCCATATATGGTCGAACCGTCCAGGTATAGCCCTGGACCATTCGGCCCGATCACAGACCCTCCAGTTCTTTACGACAGACGGTCCGGTACGAGACTGCACAGGCAGCACCATATACGGCTGGACAATCCGGATATACCTTCGGACCGTTTGGATCTGGCCCCGCCGGACCGTCCGGGTATGCGTACGCAGAACCGAGAGCTGCACAATAGACACAGTTCCCACACTCATCGTAGCAACATTATGGTGCCCCACCAGCAACACATTATAATCATGTCATACCACCACATGGACATAGGGCTGAATACTGTTCGGCCACTAGAGAGCCTGAGAGGTATAGGGCATGAGCTGGTGACATTAATAGGACACCTAACACACACCTCAAACATCCTGAGAGGAAAGCCGACAGAGTGATGTCAGGCAACCTGAGATTTCCACCCACAAACTCAATGGCTGGTCGCCCAACATGGCGGAGAGGATCAGAGATGAGGTAGCCGGGATGTTCAGGGACAAACTCGGTGTTAGTGTGTCAGGTACAGGGCAATCGTATCGGAAGCCTTATAGCCACCGATTTGACACAGTGTCGTATCCACAGGGAACTAGAATACCAAACCTCTAAATTTTCTGGTGAAGGTGGGAAAAACACACACGAACATATAAGCCAATTCATAGCACACTTGGGTGAATTGGCTGATGGGGAAGCCTACCGCGTTCGTTTATTCTCGTTGTCCCTTACAGATACCGCATTCGCATGGTACGCAGCTTTGCCACCAAACTCTCTTAAATCTTGGGAAGAATTAGAGCGGAAATTTCATGAACACTTCTTCTCAGGAGAACATGAGTTAGAATTGGCTGACTTAGCTTGGGCCTAAAGAATCAGTTAATGACTATATCCGGAGGTTTCAGGACAATAGAAACCGATGCCTTCAGATCCATGTCGCAGAAAAACAACTGATAGGGATGGCTTTCAATGGGTTGTGACCTTACTTAAAACAGAAATTAGATGGCACCCAACTCTTTTCGCTAGTGCACTTGCACCAGCGGGCTATGACCTGTGAAAGATGAAGTAAGGAAATATCAAAATCAGCTAGCCATAAGATGCATCTAGTGGGGTACGATAATTCAGATGATGAATCCACAGATGTATATACCGCCGAATTGGTTTGGCCAGGACAGGCTAAACCTTCTACATGTTCTGCTTTACAGTCGATTCAAAAGAATCGACGAGAAGAAGTTAAGTTTACTTTTAATGTTACCAAATGCGATAAAATATTTGACGAGTTACTAAAAATGGCAACATTAAATTAATCATACTATTCCTCCTCCTGATGAATTAAAGAGGCGTGCTTATATTAAGTGGCATAATTCTTTTTCTCATACCACCAATGATTGTAATGTTTTTCGTCGACAGATACAATCGGCCATAAATGAGGGCCGGCTAGTTTTTCAGGAGATGCAACTAGATACACAACCATTTCCTGTTAATACAATAGAACTCACATGTGAAAAGGTCTTGGTTCGGCCCAAAATGGCCGATAAAGGCAAAGGCAAGGGCATCATCATTGGTGATCCTTGCATATCAAATATATCACAAAAGGAGATTACTCAAAAGGCTCCGGACGAGAAGGCTAAAAGGTCAGGAGGCGTCGAGGGGCAGGCACAATTAATGAGCCGAACACGACAGCCTAGCCCGAGCATCGCGGACGGTTCGGCACCTACGTGCGGACGATCTGGTGCTCAGACAGATGGTTCGACTAACTCAACCGGACAGTCCACTTGTGACTGAAGGCATCAGCCTCTACACAAAGCAAGGAAAGAGACGCAAGGGCAAAGCACATATGGTCGGCTGATAAAAGCTTACCCTACTTTTAGTCAGTTGCTCTCCAAAAATGCCAACAGAAAGACTGTTCCACGTGATCGGTCAAAAAAGAAACCCTAGTCACCCGCTAAAACGAAACGGCCAAACAAAACGACCCAAAAGGCGACGCAGCAAGCATCGCCTGTTCATTATATGAGACCAGGGTACTTTCCACTCGTTTATTCATCGTCAGTATATTGTCCTATTCAAATATGGAATGGTACGATGATGAATCCATGGTACATGTACAGTCCATTTGTCTACCCAGACTGGGGGGCACCTCCATTCTATTCCTTTTGATCCATTGATCAAATGGTCATGGCCGAGAAAGATACAATCCGGAACGGCCTATATGCATTAGAGCTCTATTGAAGGATCACCCTATTGGTGTGAAAAGCCGGTGACTCACATCATGCTTAGTACATATGCTTTTGGTTCGTCAACCTCCACCAAAAGTGAAAGTGCATTCATCCCTTTTGTGAGTTTTGGTGATTTGAATAACAACACATTTAAAGGTCTAACAAGTTTGCTAAGTGTTGAACAGGGAATTCAGTATGATGAACATACTTGAATAGTGTATAATGATCATTGAACAAGGTTCAACACAAGGTCAAATAACCAGTGAGACAATGCAAATGGATATAATATGGTCTCTATATTGGTTTGAATATATGGACAAGTCCTAAGAAATCACTATGCATAAATATGATCATAATAGAGGTTGAAGTGATTAAGAGGATTGGTCAAGCCAAAGTGAATAAGATATGAGGAATCGTGAATTGGCTTGACCATATTACTATTAGTCCATATATGAATATATGAGAATCAAACTAGAGCTTGATTGATCTTAGCAGTTATATCTAGATGACATTCAAGCAAGGTTCACAATATTGAAGAAATGATTCTCTTAATGGATGCTCAATAGGATGTGACTCAAGAATGGCTTGATAGGGTGAAGATAGCAAGGAAAGGGCTTCGAGGAACTAAGCGAAGGTGAAGGCCAAGCGACGGCTTGTAGACCGAGGTACCATGGCTAAGGTGAAGAAGAGAGTACTTGCACTAAGTCGATGAACTAATCAGCTACGAAGAGTTACAACATGTTGATGCATTAGTAAGGTGACTTGAAGCCATGATTTGAACTCATATATGGTGAAATGGCACAAATCACAAGCTCAATTTGTGTTTGCTTCAAAAGGTGAGACAAAGATGTTTGTGATCCTTATGAAGCAACACCATGGAGAAATCACACATGAGACACCAATTTCTCAAGGAGGTTACTTAATTATATTTTATTTAACTTGAGTATAGGAATCGTCGTACTATCAAGGGAGATCCAAAAAGCAGGTTGGTGTTGATACTAAAGCTCAAAATCCTTCATCCAAAACTTCCATTTTACCCTTGTTAATCCTTAGTGAAAGTATGTAGTACAACCTTTTTAAGTCTATCTTGGCCAAAATTGCTCTCTGGAAAATACTGGTTCAGCCGGACACTCAACCGGACACTCAACCGGTTTTTGCACTGTTCACCTTTTTTGAAAATACTAGTTCAGCCGGACACTCAACCGGTTTTTGCACTGTTCACTTTTTCCTGTCAGTCTGCTGCGTCAGCCAAAAAGCTGTGCGTAGCTTTTTGAAAACTGGTTCAACCGGTTTTGGGACCGGTTCAACCGGTTTTTGGGCAGAAAAGTCAAAAACGGCTAGTTTTGGAGCCCCACCTATATATACTCACTCCTACCTCTCTCCCCATAGCAGAGCACGACTTGGACTCCATTCCTAACCTGAGAAACACCTCCCACTCTCTCTCACACACCTCTTGCCTCTCCCATTTCAAATCTTTGGAGAGAAATCTTTGAGTGAGTTTGAGAGCTGCAGTTTTTGTGCTTCATCTCCAAATCTCTCTTGCTCTTCTTGATTCGAGCTTTGCTACTACATCGAGTTCTTTGTGGATTCATTACTCTTGGAGCTTCTAGCTCCTAGATGACTAGGTGTCTCTTGTGAGTCTCCAAATCTTGTG
The DNA here is from genome assembly GCA_029449295.1 of Zea luxurians. NCBI lineage: Eukaryota > Viridiplantae > Streptophyta > Magnoliopsida > Poales > Poaceae > Zea > Zea luxurians. Next base: position 48,285,014 of record JAOPSE010000011.1, read on the forward strand.
GAAGATCACAAGAAAGTTTGTATTACCTGCTAGCTTGAGCAAAGATTATTGTGTGGGCTTGACCTTTGTGGTCGGCAAAGGGAGGATTAGGGTTGAAAGAGACCCGGCTCTTTGTTGGTGCCTCAACGAGGAAGTAGGGCACCTTGGTGGTGTGACCGAACCTCGGGATAAATCTTGTGTCTCTTGTGTTCTTGCTCATTGTGTTTGTTTGTGTTCTTCGTTCTCTCACCATTCCGTGGAAGATTTGTTTATATCCTTTTTGGTGTGTGGATTTTGAGAAGTGCCCTTCTCAGATCTACTACTTTGAACCCTGTGGATCATTTCGAACATCTCATTTCCAAAGTTAACTGGGTGGATTTCGAGATCAATTCAGTTTTACCCAGTTTGCTTCTAGTTTTTGTTGAAAAAGTTTTAACTGGCCTATTCACCCCCCTCTAGGCAACTTTCAATTGGTATCAGAGCCTAATCCTCGTTCTAGCGCTTAACCGTGTGAGGAAAGATCATGTCGGGGGGACTAAGAAACGAAAGTGCTTCTAAGCTTGAAAAAGTTGAGGTTGCCTCGACTTCATCTTTTGGTGCAGATGTTGATCCTAGGGCAATAGACCTTGCCATGAGAATTGCCGAAAGGATGTTCCTCAAAATGAAGGAAGATGAGGCGAAGAACAGTATTGAAGAAGAAGAAAATGATCGATGGAGACCAAACGACGAATCCACCTCTTCACAAGGTTCGTCTTTCAAATCCACTTCTCATATGTGCTTTGTTGCTAATGAGAGTGACAGTGAAAGCGAAAGTGAGGATGAGGAGGAGCATGAAAGTGATAGTGAAGATGAGGATGATCTTCGAAAATTATTCGCTCAACTAAGCAAGAAGAACCGGATGAGCTTGCTCAAACTCATGAAAAGAGCAGAAGAACAAAAGGAAATGCTTCATAAGCAAGAAGATATCCTCATCGAAAAAATCAAAGACTTGGAGAAGTTGACCAAAGAGAATGAGTAGCTAAAGTTCTCTCATGATGATTTGGTCCAAAGGTATGAAGACATTTCAATTGAGCAAATTAAAGCTATTAATCATTCATCATATATTGCTCAATTAGAAAATAAAAATGCTATGCTCAAGAACACGGTAGAAAATGAGAGCACCTAGAGGGGGGGTGAATAGGTGATCCTATAACACTTAAAACTTAAGCCACAAAAACTTAGTTAAGTGTTAGCGCAATAACCGCCAGGTGGCTAGAGAGGAGTCTTCAACAAAACACAATAACCAACAAGAGATCAATCACAGAGATGGCACGGTGGTTATCCCGTGGTTCGGCCAAGACCAACGCTTGCCTACTCCACGTTGTGGCGTCCCAACGGACGAGGGTTGCAATCAACCCCTCTCAAGCGGTCCAAAGACCCACTTGAATACCACGGTGTTTTGCTTGCTTTTCTTAATCCCGTTTGCGAGGAATCTCCACAACTTGGAGCCTCTCGCCCTTACACTTGAAGTTCACAAAGAAGCACGGAGCAAGGGAGGGATTAGCAACGCACACAAGACACAAAAACCAGAGTGTCAATACGCACACAAGTCGCAACAAGAGCTCGCAACGCAACCCAATGAGTTCACAACTCCACTAGAGCTCTATATGCTATCACAAAGAAACAAATGCGCGAAATTGAGGTCTTGGTGCTTAGGAATGTTGTAAGAATGCTTGGTGTACTCCTCCATGCGCCTAGGGGTCCCTTTTATAGCCCCAAGGCAGCTAGGAGCCGTTGAGAGCAATCCTGGAAGGCAGATCTTGCCTTCTGTCGACTGGCGCACCGGACACTGTCTGGTGCAGATCTCCTTCCTTATTTGGCGAAGCCGACCGTTGGAGTCTGAGAGCCGTTGGCGCACCGGACACTGTCCGGTGCACACCGGACAGTCCGGTGCACCAATGTGACCGTTGGCTCGGCCACGCGTCATGCGCGGAATCCTCGGCCGACCGTTGCCCCGGCTGACCGTTGACTCACCGGACACTCCGGTGCACCACCGGACAGACCGGTGAATTTTAGCCGTACGCCGTTGATGGTTTCCCGAGAGCGACGAGTTCGCCTGTGAATGGCCCACCAGACCGACCGGTGAATTATAGCCGTACACCGCCGTCGAAGTCCCGAGAGCAGTAAGTTCGCCAGAGCCAGCCTGGCGCACCGGACACTGTCCGGTGCACCACCGGACAGTCCGGTGCACCCAGACCGAGCAGACTTTGGCTGAACAAAGCCATCTCATTTCCAATTCAATCTTTCCTGTTTCCAGTACTTAGACACAATACATTAGTCCATAAAAACAATGTACTAAGTCTAGAAACATACCATTTGAATAGATTTTCACTTTGTCCACCACTTTGCATAGATTAGCATAAAAGCAATTGTGTTGGCACTCAATCACCAAAATACTTAGAAATGGCCCAAGGGCACATTTCCCTTTCAATCTCCCCCTTTTTGGTGATTTATGCCAACACAACATAAAGCAACTAGAACAAGTGCAATATCAAAGCAATGAAAACCAAAAGTTGTTTTGAATCATTTTTGGCATATATGGATCACTCTTTGCCACCACTTGGTTTGTTTTTGCAAATCAAACTCAAATTCCTATCTCTAAGTCAAATTCACTTGTGGAGACATAAAGAGAGGTATTCCAAAGGAAATTGATCAAGGATTTCAAAAAGCTCCCCCTTTTCCCATAATCAACACTTCTCCCCACAAGAGGCCAACTTTTGACAAAAGAGATAATAAAAGAGTTTTGACAAACCAAAAACTCTAATCTACTATTTTCATAATTTCTCAAGTGGTAGCTGATCCATTTATTGCTTTGGCCTTTATTTTCTCCCCCTTTGGCATCAAGCACCAAAACGGGATCAATCTTGGCCCTTTAACCCCATTGCCTCACCAAAATCTTCGAATAAGAACACAAAGGCAATAAGAGTACATGAGATGAACTTGGAATAAGTTACCCTCTCATCGGAGTGCAGTGGAAGTCTTTCATGGTCCAAGTCCACATTTTCCCTTTCAAACCTCCTTTGAGACTAAAACAAGCAAACTCAAGCATATGGTTAGTCTCAAAGGGTCAAGTTGTAACACAACTCCCCCTAAATATGTGCATCACTTGCACAAGGACTTGTGAGGTCCGGGGAGAGATTGTACAACTTGAGCACCATAGTAAGCAACAAAATGCATAAGGAACATGATCAAAGGCATAAACACATGTATGCTATAAATCAATCCAAGTTCCGCGAATCTAGGACATTTAGCTCACTACGCAGCCTGCAAAAGGTCTTTTCATCTAAAGGCTTAGTGAAGATATCGGCTAGCTGGTTCTCAGTGCTAACATGAAACACTTCGATATCTCCCTTTTGCTGGTGGTCTCTCAAAAAGTGATGCCGGATGTCAATGTGCTTTGTGCGGCTGTGCTCAACAGGATTTTCCGCTATTCGGATAGCACTCTCATTGTCACATAGGAGTGGGACTTTGCTCAGATTGTAGCCAAAGTCCCGGAGGGTTTGCCTCATCCAAAGTAGTTGCGCACAACACTGTCCTGCGGCAACGTACTCGGCCTCAGCGGTGGATAGGGCAACGGAAGTTTGTTTCTTAGAGTTCCACGACACCAGGGACCTTCCTAAGAATTGGCACAGTCCCCGATGTACTCTTCCTATCGACCTTACATCCAGCATAGTCGGAATCTGAATATCCAATTAAGTCAAAGTTAGACCCCTTTGGATACCAGATCCCGAAGCAAGGCGTAGCGACTAAATATCTTAGAATTCGCTTCACAGCCACTAAGTGACACTCCTTAGGATCGGATTGAAATCTAGCACACATGCATACGCTAAGCATAATATCCGGTCTACTAGCACACAAATAAAGTAAAGACCCTATCATAGACCGGTATGCCTTTTGATCAACGGACTTACCTCCTTTGTTGAGGATCGGTGTGTCCGTCGGTTCCCATCGGAGTCTTTGCGGGCTTGGCGTCCTTCATCCCAAACCGCTTTAGCAAGTCTTGCGTTTACTTCGTTTGGGAGATGAAGGTACCATCCTTGAGTTGCTTCACTTGGAACCCAAGGAAGTAGTTCAACTCGCCCATCATCGACATCTCGAATTTCTGCGTCATCACCCTGCTAAACTCTTCACAAGACTTTTGGTTAGTAGAACCAAATATTATGTCATCGACATAAATTTGGCACACAAAAAGATCACCATCGCAAGTCTTAGTGAAAAGAGTTGGATCGGCTTTCCCAACCTTGAAAGCATTAGCAATTAAAAAGTCTCTAAGGCATTCATACCATGCTCTTGGGGCTTGCTTAAGTCCATAGAGCGCCTTAGAGAGCTTACACACTGTGGTCGGGGTACCGTTCATCCTCGAAGCCAGGGGGTTGCTCCACGTACACCTCCTCTTTGATTGGCCCGTTGAGGAAAGCGCTCTTCACATCCATTTGGTACAACCTGAAAGAATGGTGAGCGACATATGCTAGCAAAATACAAATTGATTCTAGCCTAGCCACAGGAGCAAACTGTCTCCTCAAAGTCCAAACCTGCGACTTGGGCATAACCTTTTGCCACAAGTCGAGCCTTGTTCCTTGTCACCACCCCGTGCTCGTCCTATTTGTTGCGGAACACCCATTTGGTTCCCACAACATTTTGCTTGGGATGAGGCACCATTGTCCAAACTTCATTGCGCTTGAAATTGTTGAGCTCCTCCTGCATGGCCAACACCCAGTCCGGATCTAGCAAGGCCTCTTCCACCCTGAAAGGCTCAATAGAAGAGACAAAAGAGTAATGCTCACAAAAATTAACTAATCTTGAACGAGTAGTTACTCCCTTGCTAATATCACCCAATATTTGGTCGACGGGATGATCCCTTTGAATCGTCGCTCGAACTTGGGTTGGAGGTGCCTGAGGTGCTTCTTCCTCTTCAACTTGAACATCCTGTGCTCCCCCTTGATCATGCGCCTCCACTTGAGGTACCTGTTCGTCATCTTGGGTTGGGGGATGCACCTTTGTTGAGGAAGATGGTTGATCTTGCTCCAATTGTTCCTGTGGCCGCACATCGCCAATCGCCATGGTGCGCATTGCGGCCGTTGGAACATCTTCTTCATCTACATCATCAAGATCAACAACTTGCTCTCTTGGAGAGCCATTAGTCTCATCAAATACAACGTCGCTAGAGACTTCAACCAAACCCGATGATTTGTTGAAGACCCTATACGCCTTTGTATTTGAGTCATAACCTAATAAAAAACCTTCTACAGCTTTGGGAGCAAATTTAGAGGTTCTACCTTTCTTCACAAGAATATAACACTTGCTCCCAAATACACGAAAATAAGATACATTGGGTTTGTTACCAGTTAGCAGCTCATATGAAGTCTTCTTGAGGAGGCGGTGAAGGTAGACCCAGTTGATGGCGTGGCAAGCCGTGTTCACGGCTTCCGACCAAAAGTGCTCGGGGGTCTTGAACTCTCCAAGCATAGTCCTCGCCATATCGATGAGCGTCCTGTTCTTCCTCTCTACCACACCATTTTGCTGAGGTGTGTAGGGAGCGGAGAACTCGTGCTTGATCCCCTCCTCCTCAAGGAACTCCTCCACTTGAAGGTTCTTGAACTCGGACCCGTTGTCGCTCCTTATCTTCTTCACCTTGAGCTCAAACTCATTTTGAGCTCAAACTCATTTTGAGCTCTCCTGAGGAAGCGCTTGAGGGTCCCTTGGGTTTTAGTTTTATCCTGCAAAAAGAATACCCAAGTGAAGCGGGAAAAATCATCAACTATAACAAGACCATACTTACTTCCTCCTATACTCAAATAGGCGACGGGTCCGAAGAGGTCCATATGAAGCATCTCCAAGGGTCTTGATGTTGTCATCACATTTTTGGTGTGATGAGGGCCTCCCACCTGTTTCCCTGCTTGACAAGCTGCACAAGGTCTATCTTTTTCGAAATGTACATTAGTTAAACCTATCACGTGTTCTCCCTTTAGAAGCTTGTGGAGGTTCTTCATCCCCACATGTGCTAAGCGGCGATGCCACAACTAGCCCATGCAAGTCTTAGCCATTAAGCATGCATCTAGACTGGCCTCTTCTTTTGCAAAATCAACCAGATAAAGTTTACCGTCTAGTACACCCTTAAAAGCTAGTGAACCATCACACCTTCTAAAGACAGACACATCTACATTTGTGAATAGGCAGTTATATCCCATATTGCATAATTGACTAACAGATAACAAATTATATCCAAGCGACTCAACTAAAAACACATTAGAAATAGAGTGCTCGGATGAAATAGCAATTTTACCTAACCCTTTTACCTTGCCTTGGTTCCCATCACCAAATATTATTGAATCTTGGGGATCCTTATTCTTGACGTAGGAAGAGAACATCCTCTTTTCCCCCGTCATGTGGTTTGTGCATCCGCTGTCGATAATCCAGCTTGAACCCCCGGATGCATAAACCTGCAAGGCAAATTTAGGCTTGGGTCTTAGGTACCCAACTCTTGTTGGGTCCTACAAGGTTAGTTACAATAGTCTTAGGGACCCAAATGCAAGTTTTGTCACCCTTGCATCTTGCCCCTAACTTCCTAGCAATCACTTTCTTATTCTTTCTATAAATGGCAAAAGAAGCATTGCAAGCATGATATATTGTAGATGGTTCATTAACTTTCCTAGGAACATTAACAATATTTCTCCTAGGCATATTATGAACAACATTTCTCCTACCAACATTTCTATCATGCACATAGGAAGAACTAGAAGCAAACATGGCATGAGAATCAAAAGCATCATAAGCATTATAATTCCTATAAGCATTTCTAGATTGTCTCCTATCATGGTACATAAAAGCATGGTTCTTTTGCACACTACTAGCCATAGGGGCTTTCCCTTTCTCCTTGGCGGAGATAGGAGCCTTATGGCTTGTCAAGTTCTTGGCTTCCCTCTTGAAGCCAAGACCATCCTTAATAGAGGGGTGTCTACCACTAGTGTAGGCATCCCTTGCAAATTTTAGTTTATCAAAATCATTTTTGCTAGTCATAAGTTGAGCATTAAGACTAGCCAATTCATCATTCAATTTGGAAATTGAAACTAAGTGATCACTACAAGCATCAACATCGAAATCTTTACATCTCTTACAGATAGTAACATGCTCTACACAAGAGTTAGATTTACTAGCTACTTCTAGTTTAGCATTTAAATCATCATTTACACTTTTAAAGTAGCAATGGTTTCATGACAAGTAGATAGTTCATAAGAAAGCATTTCATTTCTTTTAACTTCTAAAGCATGAGATTTTTGTGCTTCTACAAATTTATCATGTTCTTCATATAACAAATCCTCTTGCTTTTCTAGTAACCTATTTTTGTCATTCAAGGCATCAATTAACTCATTAATTTTGCCAATTTTAGTTCTATCTAATCCTTTAAATAAACTAGAATAGTCTATTTCATCGTCGTCACTAGAATCATTATCACTAGAAGAATCATAAGTAGTACTGTCTCGAGTACATACCTTCTTCTCCTTTGCCATGAGGCATGTGTGACGCTCGTTGGGGAAGAGGGAATACTTGTTGAAGGCGGTGGCGGCGAGTCCTTCATTTTCGGAGTCGGAGGAGGAGCAATCCGAATCCCACTCCTTCCCGATATGTGCTTCGCCCTTGGCCTTCTTGTAGTTCTTTTTCTTCTCCCTCTTGTTTCCTTTTTCCTGGTCACTTTCATTATCGAGACAGTTAGCAATAAAATGACCAAGCTTACCACATTTGAAGCATGAGCTCTTCCCCTTTGTCTTGGTCTTGCTTGGCTGTCCCTTGCGACCCTTAAGCGCCGTCTTGAAGCGCTTGATGATGAGGGCCATCTCTTCATCATTGAGCCATGCCGCCTCAACTTGTGCCACCTTGCTAGGTAACGCCTCCTTGCTCCTTGTTGCCTTGAGAGCAATGGGTTGAGGCTCATGGATTGGACCGTTCAACGCGTCGTCCACGTACCTCGCCTCCTTGATCATCATTCGTCCGCTTACGAATTTTCCAAGAACTTCTTCGGGCGACATTTTGGTGTACCTGGGATTCTCACGAATATTATTCACCAAATGTGGATCAAGAACGGTAAATGACCTTAGCATTAGGCGGACGACGTCGTGGTCCGTCCATCGCGTGCTTCCGTAGCTCCTTATTTTGTTGATAAGGGTCTTGAGCCGGTTGTATGTTTGGGTTGGCTCCTCGCCCCTTATCATCGCGAATCTTCCAAGCTCTCCCTCTATCAACTCCATCTTGGTGAGCAAGGTGACATCATTCCCCTCATGAGAGATCTTGAGGGTGTCCCAGATTTGCTTGGCATTGTCCAAGCCACTCACTTTATGATATTCGTCCCTGCACAGAGAGGCTAACAACACAGTAGTAGCTTGTGCATTTCTATGAATCTGTTCATTGATAAACGTAGGACTATCCGAGCTATCAAATTTCATTCCACTTTCCACAATCTCCCAAATGCTCGGATGGAGAGAGAAAAGGTGACTACGCATTTTGTGGCTCCAAAATCCGTAGTCCTCTCCATCAAAGTGAGGAGGTTTGCCAAGTGGAATGGAGAGCAAATGAGTATTTGTACTTTGCGGAATACGAGAGTAGTCAAAAGAAAAGTTCAAATTAACCGGTTTCCTTCTCTCGTAGTCGTTGTCGTCGTTGTCCTTTTGGGAAGAAGATGACTCGTCGCTGTCGTCGTAGTAGACAATCTCCTTGATGCGCCTTGTCTTCTTATTCTTCCCATCTTTCCGTCTATGGCCCGAGCCCGAGTCGGTAGGCTTGTCATCCTTTGGCTCGTTGATGAAGGATTCCTTCTCTTTATCGTTGATCACGATACCCTTCCCCTTAGGATCCATCTCTTCGGGCGGTTAGTCCCTTTGTGAAGAGAACGGCTCCGATACCAATTGAGAGCACCTAGAGGGGGGGGTGAATAGGTGATCCTGTAACACTTAAAACTTAAGCCACGAAAACTTAGTTAAGTGTTAGCGCAATAACCGCCAGGTGGCTAGAGAGGAGTCTTCAACAAAACACAATAACCAACAAGAGATCAATCACAGAGATGGCACGGTGGTTATCCCGTGGTTCGGCCAAGACCAACGCTTGCCTACTCCACGTTGTGGCGTCCCAATGTTCAAGGGTTGCAATCAACCCTTCTCAAGCGGTCCAAAGACCCACTTGAATACCACGGTGTTTTGCTTGCTTTTCTTAATCCCGTTTGCAAGGAATCTCCACAACTTGGAGCCTCTCGCCCTTACACTTGAAGTTCACAAAGAAGCATGGAGCAAGGGAGGGATTAGCAACGCACACAAGACACAAAAACCAGAGTGTCAATACGCACATAAGTCGCAACAAGAGCTCACAACGCAACCCAATGAGTTCACAACTCCACTAGAGCTCTATATGCTATCACAAAGAAACAAATGTGCGGAATCGAGGTCTTGGTGCTTAGGAATGTTGTAAGAATGCTTGGTGTACTCCTCCATGTGCCTAGGGGTCCCTTTTATAGCCCCAAGGCAGCTAGGAGCCGTTGAGAGCAATCCTGGAAGGCAGATCTTGCCTTCTGTCGACTGGCGCACCGGACAGTCCGGTGCACCACCGGACACTGTCCGGTGCAGATCTCCTTCCTTATTTGGCGCACCGGACACTGTCCGGTGCACACCGGACAGTCCGGTGCACCAATGTGACTGTTGGCTCGGCCACGCGTCATGCGCGGAATCCTCGGCCGACCGTTGCCCCGGCTGACCGTTGACTCACCGGACAGTCCGGTGCACCACCGAACAGACCGGTGAATTTTAGCCGTACGCCGTTGATGGTTTCCCGAGAGCGACGAGTTCGCCTGTGAATAGCCCACCAGACAGTCCGGTGCACCACCGGACCGACCGGTGAATTATAGTCGTACACCGCCGTCGAAGTCCCGAGAGCAGTAAGTTCGCCAGAGCCAGCCTGAAGCACCGGACAATGTCCGGTGCACCACCGGACAGTCCGGTGCACCCAGACCGAGCAGACTTTGGCTGAACAAAGCCATCTCATTTCCAATTCAATCTTTCCTGTTTCCAGTACTTAGACACAATACATTAGTCCATAAAAACAATGTACTAAGTCTAGAAACATACCTTTTGACAAGATTTTCACTTTGTCCACCACTTTGCATAGATTAGCATAAAAGCAATTGTGTTGGCACTCAATCACCAAAATACTTAGAAATGGCCCAAGGGCACATTTCCCTTTCAGAAAAGCTAAATATTGAAAATCTAGCTTTGCAAGAAAAACATGATAAGCTTGTGTCCTCTCATAATAAATTTATGGATTCACATATCATGTTAGAAATGGCTCATGAGGTTGTGTTAACTAATTTGAAATCATACCAACCTCACATATGCACATATACTCAAATAGAAACTATATTACCATGTGCTAACAATTGTTGTTATCAAGCAAGCCAATCTTCCATTGAGCTAGAAATTTCATGAATTAGTGATATTTCTATCACACAAGAAAATAAAGAGCTAAAGGAAGAAGTTGGAAGGCTAAGAAGGAGCTTATCTTTTTTGAAGGGAAAGTGTCATGCTCAACCTTCTCAAGATAACCGTGATAATATGGTGAAAAAGCTTGAGAAGGGGACAACCGTAGCATGCACAAAACCCCTTCAAAAGAATACCAAGTTCCCTAAGAAAGGCATGAGCAAACATCAAGAGAAGAAAGCCAAAGCTCATGACAAGTGCCTCAACCACACCTCCACATGCTCCACACAAGGTAACAAACAAGCCACTTTTCAAAATAAAAGAAGATGCACTAGAAAGTGTTATCGATGTCATGAGAAGGGACATGAGATTTAAGTCATGTCCCTACATAAAAGATAGTGGCTTAACTTTGGAAAGAAAGAGGCTCACTAACCATGTAGCAAACAAGAAGCAAGGCAAGGAGTCTTGCAAAATTAAAAATCATATTTGCTACACTTGACGAAGAAAGGGACACCTTTGCAAGGATTGTCCAATGAGTAAGTATCCTAAGCCTACCATGTCAATTCATTCATATTCGCTTAGGAGACCCAAAAATGACACTTGTGCTAGAAAGGTAATTAGTTCACCTAAAACTAGCACAAAGGCCATTTGGGTGCCTAAGTACTTATTAGCTAACCTTGGTGGACCCATCCAAAAATGGGTACCAAAGTGTACTTAATAAGTTTTGCAGGTACCCAGAGATGATATGAAGCTTTGGGGTGCTTGAGCGGTTTAACTCAATTCTTATCTCAAGCTATCAATCTTACATTGTCTATCCTTTAAGATTGACCCAAAGATGAATTGAGTTGTTATATCACTAACTTCATATTCATCTCTAGCAAGAACTTGTGTTGTAGGGAATAAGGATTAACCTTTGTGGGAATCAAGCAAAAGGCCTACAACCAAGTGATATCCAAATGATGGTAACAATTAATTCTTAAGTGCACATTGCTTTTAATTGGTATATTCCTTTATGTCTTTTGTAGCCACATAGGAAAAATGAAGCACTTGAGAATGAACTTAAAAGATTTTACCTTGCTTTGGAAAGGATCTAATTATATGGTAGATTGCAAGTTCATATTTTTATATTGTTACAATCTACATGCTTTAAATTGATTGTATGTATCTTGTGGCATATTTCAAGTTAATCATCATATTATTGCCATGACCTAGACATAAAGAGTATTATCCCATGTTCTTAAATGAATAGAGTGCTAAGTAAGAAATTCAAATTCTTATAGCACTTACCAAATGGGGAATTCTCTATATGACTAGAGTTGTGAGACTAATGTTTCTATCTAAGTGTTTATGTAGTCTCACAACATGAGACTGTGTTTCCCAAATGGAGTGTGCCATTCAACATTCTAAGAAGATCGAACCAATACTATGTGATGTATTCATTCTTGTTTAAATTGGTTTTGAGTCTTCTCCATTAATCACTCACCATGCTATGAATTAAACTTGCCATGTAAACTTAATTAAATAATCATGCTACTTTCATCTTTTTTACAATTGATGTTATGCATGATGCTTGTAACGGTAATTTAGTTCATGTCATGAGGTTTCTTTGTTTTAGTAACCTTCTTGTCATTCATATACTAGAGGTTGCTAAATAGGAAACTATTGCTTGTGTTACTAATACAATCTCTTTTAAGATATTTCATGGAAATTCATAAGTAGAGATTGTGCTCTTTCAATTGGTAAAATCACAAGCTTTAAAGGTTAATCTTCACCTAAAAGAAAGATTAGGAATGCTCAAGGCAAAGGTATGGAACAAATTGCTTCAATTGGTAGTTGATCAATAGTAGTTCCTTCCAAGTGGCATTCTTTCAATTGGTAATAATATATTCTATGGAAAGGAATGTCAATATGAAGGTTACATTCCTTTTGGCTTAAATTTGTAAATTAGTGCATATTGTGAATTCACTGCTCCATGTGCATTAACTTAAAAGGAATTTAATTTATGCCTTTATGCCTCATAAATGATGATTTGTTTGCCATTCATATATAGATATCATCATTCATTAAATACTTCCTTGTACTACTAATACCTCTTTTCAAAGTGTTTTATCGACTAGTTTTAAAAGGAAAAGCGATAACAAAGAAGGAAGTCTCCACAAATGATGAAAAGAAGAATACTAAGGTGACACCACCACAGATAGTAAGATCTGTCAAATTGGTATAACAAATGGTACGTTCTATATGGTGGTAAGTATTCCTAGGCATATGTTAATTCATTGCAAATTTGTCATGCCTTGACCATGATATGTAATATACTCCTCATGAGACTCTTAACTGAATTGAAAGTGCATGTGGTAAGTCATTCAAATACTTGATGCACATATCTAGTGGGAGAACATTATATATCTTTTGTCATAGAGAATAAGTTTCACTTGAGTAAGCTATACTAAGACAATCCAAAATGGTAAATTTGTATCTCATTCATATGGATTGTAATCTTTGTTTTCTAAATAGCTACTCTTGATGCAGTTTAAAATTCCCTTATCGTTAATTCTAAAAGTGCATAAGAATCTTTTTGTTGATATTCATCACATACATATGCACTAACATGGATATGATTTTTAAACTGTAAAAGGTACAATTAGTGATCCATACTCTCTAAATTTTTGGAAACCCATATTTTGATATCTTAGAAATCTACTTCAATCGGTATCCATATGCTTCACATTCAATTGGATCACTAAAGTTGTAAATTCCATGCATAACTTGTCTTTATGATATGAATGTTTGTGCGACTAACCTTGATAAGCTAGGTGCACCCAAGGTCAAGTTAGGTTCATCATCAAGAAGGCAACACAATGATGATCGTTCCTTCAATGGATCAAGTTGGGTGCTCGATAATGGATGTATAAATCATATTTGGAGATAGTGGCAAGGGTGGTAACAACTGAATCTCAAGTGCATATTATTTTCAAATCTTATATCTTTTGTGACTTGTGTAGCCACTAAGGAAGAATAAGCACTTGAGGATACACATCAGTTGTTGATTATGAAATAAAGGTCCAATTGGAAGATGAATGAATATTATCATATGGTCAACAATCCAAAATTATGTGACGTATTTTCTATCTAGTTAATTTGGATTTTATTCTTCCATATTAGACACTCACCATAATATGGATTAAGTCATCCCTTTAGACTTCATTGAATAACCATGCATATTATCCATGTCATTCAAAATATATTGTGCATGAGGGCTCAAGGGAAATTTAGTCCATATTATGAGGTTTCTCTATTTTAGCAACTAGCTTGCCTTCCACATATAAAGGATTGCAAAATAAGAAACTAGTGCTTGTACTACTTGTCGGCGTTTCGACCCCGGGGGGTCCCTGGACCGACGAGTAAATTGTCGTTGCGTGTCCCAGCCCAGATGGGTCGGCGCGAGACGGAGCACAAGGGGGAAAACAGTAAGGGGAACCGCGGCCTCGTGTTGTCCTGCGCCCAGGGCGGATGCCCTTGCAGTAGGGGGTTACAAGCGTTCGCGAGGGAGAGAGAGAGAGAGGGCGTGAGACTGCGCGTCAGCCCGTTCTCCCGCGCGGCCACCCTATTTTCGTACGAGGGCCCTGGACCTTCCTTTTATAGACGTAAGGAGAGGGTCCAGGTGTACAACGGGGGGTGTTGCAGTGTGCTAACGTGTCTAGCAGAGGGGAGCCAGAGCCCCATGTACATGCTGAAGTGGCTGCCGGAGAGGTGTTGGAGCCCTGTTCATGTGGCGTCGTGGCCGTCGGAGGAGCGCTTGAGCCCTGTAGAAGCACAGCTGTCGGGGCTGTCGAATCCTTGCTGACGTATCCTTGCTTCCGTAGGGGGCTGAGAACCGCCGTCGTCATGGAGCACGTGGGGTGCCATCATTACTTGTTTTACCGGGGTGAGCTAGATGGGACGCCGGTCTTGTTCCTCGTAGCCTGGGCTAGCTAGGGGTAGGGTAATGATGGCCCCCCTTGTGGCGTGGTCGGTCCGAGCCCAAGGTCGGGCGAGGCGGTGATTCCTCCGAGGTCGAGGCTAAGTCCGAGCCCTGGGGTCAGGCGAGGCGGAGACTGTCGTCCGAGGTTGAGACTGAGTCCGAGCCCTAGGGTCGGGCGAGGCGGAGACCGTCTTCCGGAGTCAAGGTCGAGTCCGAGCCCTGGGGTCAGGCGAGGCGGAGACTGTCTTCCGGAGGCGAGGTTGAGTCCGAGCCCTGGGGTCGGGCGAGGCGGAGATTCCTATGGCGCCCGAGGCTGGACTTGGCTGCTGTCAGCCTCACCCTAGTGGGTGGCACAGCAGTCGGAGCAGCGTAGACAGCGCTGTTTTCCTGTCAGGTCAGTCAGTGGAGGGGCAAAGTGACTGCGGTCACTTCGGCCTTGTCGACTGGAAAGCGCGCGTCAGGATAAGGTGTTAGGCGATCCTTCCATTGAATGCTCCTGCGATCCGATCGGTTGGCGTGGCGATCCGGCCAAGATTGCTTCTGCGCGAAGCCTGCCCGAGCTGGGCCTCGGTCGAGTCGAAGGTGCGCCCGTTGCTTGAGGAGACCCTCGGGCGAGGCGTGAATCTGCCTTGGTCTACCATTCCTGCCCGAGGCTGGGCTCGGACGAGGCGAGATCGTGTCCCTTGAGTGGACGGAACCTTGACCGGAATTGCGCCCATCAGGCCTTTGCAGCTTTGTGCTGATGGGGGTTACCAGCTGAGATTAGGAGTCTTGGGGGTACCCCTAATTACGGTCCCCGACATTAGCCCCCGAGCCTCAAAGGGAGTGTGGGTACTCGCTTGGAGGCTTTGTCGCACTTTTTTGTAAGGGGACCGGCCTTTCTCGGTTGCATTTTGTTCCGGTGGGTGCGCGCGAGCGCACCTGCCGAGTGTAGCCCCCGAGGCCTCGGAGGAGTGGTTTGACTCCTTCGAGGTCTTAGTGCCTTTCGTGATGCCTCGGCCGGTCTGGTTGTTCCCTCATGCGAACTGGTCGTTGCTCGGGCGCATAGTCAGGTTCCGAGTTCTCGGGCTGGTATGTTGACGCTGTCAACGGTTTGGCCGGAGCCGGGTTTGCGAGAGCAGCCCTCGAGCCTCTACACAGGGCAAGAGGACGGTCAAGGACTGACTCGGCTTCTTTCATACGCCCCTTCGTCGCCTTTCTGCAAGGAGGAGGGGGGGAAAGCGCCATGTTGCCCTCGAAGGGCGCCAAACATGGTGTCTCCAGTGAGTTGCTAACGGGTGATCCGAGTGGACGCCCGTGCCCCGTTCGATAAGGGTCGGCTAGTGGCCCAGAGGCGCGCTCCAAAAGTACCTGCAGGTGATTTGCCGGACCCGGTCCTGTTCGATAGGGTCCGAGGGCTCGATGCCTCCCTCTGATGGGATTCCGTTATAGAATCGCTCCTGCTGGTCTCATAAATGTCTTAGGGTACCTCGAGAGCGTAGCCCGAGCCTTGGTTATGTATCGAACGTACCCAGAGTCATCCCTCACTCTGCATGCTCTGGGCGATTGTCGAACCCGTCGGGGGGCCAGCCTACGAACCCCTGATCAGTAGTGGGCGCGGAGCCCGAGTGGCCTGAGGCAGCTGTCGAACCCTTCCGAGGGGCCAGCCTTCGAACCTCTGACCAGTAGTGGGCGCGGAGCCCGAGTGCTCTGAGGCAGCTGTCGAACCCTTCCGGGGGGCAACCTTCGAACCTCTGATCAGTAGGAGGGCTCGGGGCCCGCTTCCTTCGCGGAGAAGGATCCCTTTTGGAGTATCCCCCTTTCCCGGTCCCTGTAGCAAGAGAGAGAAAGGGGAAGAAGAAAAGGATATGAAATTGAACGACGTGGCGTACCTTTTTTGACGCGGTCATTATGGCGGAGGTGAAGTGTCGCCCGCTTCGCCTGCCAAAGGTGTCGCCTGCCCTGCCGCAGAGTTAATGTGACGGGACGAGTGGTTCGCGGGGCAGCCGTTGTGCATGCGCGAGCCGTTCGAGGAACGGGCGTTTCGCCTTCGAGTTTTGGATTTCGCGGCGGGTTCGGGCGGAGTGTTGAACGGGTCTTGCCCGGGCCTTTATATATTCGGAAGAGGGACTGGTGGTGGTTCTTTGCTCTGCTGCTCGCCTCTGCTTAGGTTTCCGCAACCTGAGGGAATAGCCAGAGAAAGAAAACCTCGCACCTTGTCGGCTCCGCCGCCACCTTCTTCGCTTGGTGATGGCCGACCGGGTAACTGTCGTTCCGCCGCTCAACCCGTGGCCTTTCTCCACTGTCACGTCGGACGATCTGGAGGCCCTTGTTGCCGACGGCTTGCTTCGTCCCCTCTCCGGTGACCCACAACCAGAGTGGATGGCTCCTCCGAGTGGAGCCGCCCCGTCCCCGCCGTCGGGGTATGTGCTGAGTTTCGTCTCTTTCCATGAGCGGGGGCTTGGAGTGCCAGCAAGTCATTTCATGTGGGAGATTCTGCATTTCTATGGGGTGGAGCTACACAATCTCAACCCCAACTCCATCGCGCAAGCAGCCATCTTCGAGGCGGTTTGCAAAGGATTCTTGGGGATTGACCCCCACTGGGATCTGTGGACCCACCTCTTCTCCGCGGAGCCTTTTGCCTCGACGATGGGGGAGAAGAGAGTCCGCATGGCGGTGCGGGCCGGTGGCTGCATCATCCAGTTGAGGCAGGCGCGTGCGCAGCAGTACATCCCCGCCATCCTTGTGTCTTCGAACAAGGGGTGGCAGCGCCGGTGGTTTTACCTCCGGAATGATGATGGGAGGCTCCCGTCGTTTTCTCAACGAGTGGTGACCACTGCCGGCAGCAACTGGCGCTATGGGGCCCCGCGCGAGAGACAGAAGAATGTCCAGCCCCTTCTGGAGGCCTTGCAGGTGCTGCGAGATGGAGGGCTCACTGATGCGGGAGTGGTTGCCGCCATCCATCGCTGGAGGGTGCTCCCCTTGGTGGAGCGGTGGCTGCTGCTTTTAGAGATGACGCCGGGGGTCGACTTGGAGGGTTCGCAGATGTCCTCGGTCCCCCTTCCCGTCGATGACCTCCACAGGCGGGTAGCCGGCATGGTAGGGAAGCTAGACGTCGGCACCCTTACCCAGCTCCCGATGCGCCCCGAGCGAGGGTGCATGTCCCTGGTGAGTGTCCGCTCCTTCTTCTTTTTTGTTCAGATTGCCCTTGGTTCTCACGGTCGAGACTTTTCATCTGTCTCTAGGAGCTGGGGTTTCACAAGCCTTCCCTGCCACCGGTCCCGGAGGACGCGGTGGACCGAGCCACGCGGAGGGTTGCTGCGGAGAAGAAGAAGGAGAAGAAGGACGCGAAGAAGGCTCAGGCCCGCGAGCGGATGCGGGCTCGGGACGCCTTGAAGAAGCGTCGTCGGTGGCAGGAGAGGGACGGGCTCTCGAGGGAGCCGTCGCCGAAGACGCCTGACGACGACGATGATGAAGACGATGACATGGCCGCCCGCCTTGGCCTCAGCCTAGATCTGAGGCTGGGCCAGGGGTCGTCGAGCCAGCCCCCGAGTGGGCTGGCGCCATCGGTATCCGGGGCCAGGACATCAGGGTCCCGATCCGAAGAACAGGGGTAGGCCGAGGGGGTACTTGACCCCTTGGCCAAGGTAGTTGAGGTGACCCCAGGGAGTCAGGTCGTCCCGCCTGTTCCCCAAGAGCCATTGCTCGTGCCGGCAGCAGAGGAGGCTGATCCTCAGGTCGCCGTGTCTGTGCTTGGGCGGACCGTCCCTTCGGCGCCCTGGGCGCCCGAGGCAGGGATGGTGCCGAAGCCGGCAGCGGGGCAATCCTTGGTGGTGCCCGCGGGGACCGAGGCTCGAGGGGCCTCCCAGCAGGCGCGATTGGTCGTGGCCCGGAGTGGGTAAGTATCTGAGGATACCTCTGTCCCGGCTCCTTCTTCATGTGTCCTGATCTTGCTCTTCCCTTTCTTCCCAGCAAACGGAGGCACGGTTCGACCGGTCTGGCTCCCCGGAAGGCCCTTAAGATGGCGCCGGCCTCTGCAGCCGGTGCCGCACCGGGCTTGGCCAGTCGGCTGGTCTCTACACAAGGTGCCCCCAAGCAGGGGGCTCAGGCGGCACAAGTTGTCGTGGGGCGAGCTCCTGAGGCTGACCCCTCCGTCGAGGTGGCCGTCGAGTCAATGGAGACTGCTTGCGCGGCTGCGGCCTTGAGCCCACCAGTCGTGTTGCCGGTGATGGCACCGGCTTCTGCCGAGGCTGTTGCTGCTCTGGCTGTGGAGCCACCCGTCGCCGCCGATGCTGAGATGGCCAAGGCGCCGCTACTCGAGGCCGGCGATCAGAAACCTGCCCCCTTAGCCGAGGAGGTTCCCTATGCGCCGATTGCAGGGGGCGCCGATGCCTTGGAGGAGGGGGCGCAGAACCACGGCCCGTGCTGGGGAGCGGCGACCTCGTCCTCGCGCGGCGCAGTCCTAACGAGCGGCATCAGCCGCTCCGGTTCTAGGCCCGTGGTGCTTCGAAACCCCTCTTCGTTCTTGATGATGAGCGAGAGGAGCAGTCTCGGGACGAGCTTCGTGAGCGTGCCGAGGCAACGGTGGGGTCGCTTCGGTCGACCCTGGAGGTCCTTTCTAGGGACATTCCCAGGATCCTCCAGGTAGGGATTTCAGGCATACCTTTCACGTGATCAAGGCATTCTTCGTGACGCCCCGCTTCCCTTCCTCAGGATCTGACGGATCTGAGCGCCGCCAAGTCGTCGTTCATCCACCGCGAGGCCGACGTCTGGAGTTCGCTGCGGTTTCTGAGGACCGAGCTTGCCGAGGCTACCGAGCGCCTCTCCCAACGGAGCACCGAGGCGGCGGACCTTCGTTTGCTCTGTGACGAGCTGGGGGCAGAGGCAGCGGCGGCACGCGCAGAGGCGCAGCGGTGGCAGTTGGAGCTTGGCCAGGTCATCGGTGAGCGGGATCAATCTTGGGGCCAGGCCGCCGAGGCTGAAAGCCGGGCTGAGGCCCTTGGAGGCCAGCTAGTCAAGGCGTTCGCTCGGGCCGGAGCCCTTGTGGTGGACCTGGCTGTGGCCATCGGGTCTGCTCAGTCCGCCCAAGCCGCATCCTCGGAGTAGCGTGTCCGGGCTGAAGGTGTGTCTTGGCTTTTTTGAGATTTTGATTCAGCTTCATTCTTCAACTTGCATTTGAAGACTTCTGCTTTGGCTGTTTGCAGAGCTTGAGTTTGCCCTCAGCGAGTCCGCCAAGGCACTTGCCCAGGCAGCTGAGCAGAAGGAGGCCAACCGCGCGGCCATGTCCGAGGCCATTTCGGCCTTTTGCCAGATCTTTGGCCTTGACGACGTCCCCTCGGGAAGCTCCCCTCAGAGTCGCCTGCAGGCCTTGGGTGACCACGCGCGTGGCAGAATCCGCGAGGCGCTGCATCACAGCATTAGGCGGGCCTTCGCCGTGCTCGCTTCCCACTATGATGTGGATCTGGAGCGGGTCAGCGAGGGGTATTGCCTTCTCGACGAAGACGAAGCTACCCTGGCCGAAGTTCAGAGGCTTGACGCGGCCGCCGCGCGCCCAAGCGCGGTGCTGGCATCCACCTTCGAGGTGGAGATCCTTCCGCCTGCGCCACCGTCCGAGGGCGGGGCGGATCTCGCCGAGGGTGGAAACGAAGCCGAGGGTGCAGCTCCTCCCCCAGGCGATGCCTGATTTTGCTGGAGCAATTTATTCTAAATATATATGTGTCTTTCGCGACCGCCGAGGCCTGAACACTTTGTCGTCGTGATATAAAGCTGTGTCTCTTTCCCTCCTGTTTCGCGTATCCGGACTTGTTCGTCAGTAGCAGGATCGCTTACCCAAGTAAGAGCTATTTTTCGCGGTAGGTGACGAGTGAGGTATCCGTATCCCGGAGGCGTAGGAGTCCCTCGGCTCGGTCGGCCTTGCCGCTTACATGCACTCTTATTCGTTTCTCGGGGTTCTGTTACTGATATAGCCGGGAAACACGAGAGTCGTTTTGGCGGAAGACCTTTTCTGAGGAAAATTTTGACGCAGAGGGGGTTCCCCCCTTCTAGCCCCCGAGGGAGGGTCGGGCTTTGCTGAGGCAAGGTTGACCCTTCCTTGATGGTTAGACTTTATTTGCATAAGTGAATGAGGTATATGAACGACTTGAAAACATCTTAAGGGTAGAAGCGACGTAGCTGTCGGATGTTCCAAGCGTTGTTGTAGACCTCGCCTTGACTTTTGGCCAGCTTGTATGTCCCGGGCTTCAGAATCTTGGCGATGATGAACGGCCCTTCCCAGGGAGGCGTGAGCTTATGGCGCCCTTGGGCGTCTTGTCGTAGCCGAAGCACCAAGTCGCCCACCTGGAGGTCTCGGGACCGAACCCCTCGGGCGTGGTAGCGTCGCAGGGACTGCTGATACCGCGCCGAGTGTAGCAAGGCCATGTCCCGAGCCTCTTCCAGCTGGTCCAGTGAGTCTTCTCGGTTTGTCTGGTTGCTTCGGGCGTCGTATGCCCTCGTCCTCGGGGAGCCGTATTCTAAGTCTGGGCAAGATAGCCTCGGCCCCATAGACTAGAAAAAACGGCGTGAAGCCCGTGGCTCGGCTTGGCGTCGTCCTCAGACTCCAGACCAACGAGGGGAGTTCCTTCATCCACCGCCTGCCGAACTTGTTGAGGTCGTTGTAGATCCTCGGCTTGAGTCCCTGTAGAATCATGCCGTTGGCACGCTCTACCTGCCCATTCGTCATGGGGTGAGCTACGGCGGCCTAGTCCACCCGGATGTGGTGGTCCTCGCAGAAGTCCAGGAACTTCCTGCCGGTGAACTGGGTGCCGTTGTCGGTGATGATGGAGTTCGGGACCCCGAAGCGATGGATGATGTTGGTGAAGAACGCCACCGCCTGTTCAGACCTGATGCTGTTTAGGGGTCAGACCTCGATCCACTTGGAGAATTTGTCGGTGGCGACTAGCAGGTGCGTGAAGCCCCCGGGTGCCTTCTGCAAGGGACCGACGAGGTCCAGACCCCACACAGCAAACGGCTAGGTGATGGGTATCGTTTGCAGAGCCTGAGCAGGTAGGTGGGTCTGCCTTGCGTAGAATTGACACCCTTGGCAGGTGCGGACAATCCTAGTGGCGTCGGCCACCGCGGTTGGCCAGTAGAAACCTTGTCGAAAGGCGTTTCCAACGAGGGCTCGAGGCGCTGCGTGGTGACCGCAAGCCCCCGAGTGTATTTCTTGCAACAGCTCCTATCCTTCGGCGATGGATATGCATCGCTGGAGGATGCCTGAGGGGCTGCGGTGGTAGAGCTCCTTTTCATCATCCAGCAAGACGAACGACTTGGCGCGCCGCGCCAGTCGCCGAGCTTCGGCTCTGTCGAGGGGTAGCTCTCCTCGGTGGAGATATTGCAGGTATGGGGTCTGCCAGTTTCGATTAGACGTGACCCCATTCCGCTCTTCCTCGACGCGCAGTGCTTCACCCTCGGGGGCCGAGGGTGCCTCGGGCTGAGCCGAGGGCGCCTCGGGCTGAGCCGAGGGTGCCTCGGGTAGAGCCGAGGCCTTCTCGGGCTCGGGCGTGTCGTCGGTCTTGACGGAGGGTTGATGTAGGTCTCGGGAGAAGACATCCGGAGGAACCGTTGTCCGCCCCGAGGCTATCTTAGCCAGCTCATCTGCAGTCTCGTTGTATCGTCGAGCGACGTGGTTGAGCTCGAGCCCGTAGAACTTGTCCTCCAGGCGCCGAACCTTGTCGCAGTAGGCTTCCATCTTCGGGTCGCGGCAATGGGAATTCTTCATGACTTGGTCGATGACAAGCTGCGAGTCGCCACGAGCGTCGAGGCGCCAGACCCCTAGCTCGATGGCGATGCGCAACCCGTTAACCAGAGCCTCGCACTCAGCCATGTTGTTGGACGCCGGGAAATGGAGGCGCAGCACGTAGCGGAGGTGCTTCTTGAGGGGTGAGATGAAGAGCAGGCCCGCGCCTGCTCCTGTTTTCATCAGCAACCCATCGAAATACATGGTCCAGAGTTCTAGTTGGATCAGAGCTGCTGGAAGCTGGGTGTTGACCCATTCAGCCACAAAGTCCGCCAAGACTTGGGACTTGATGGCCTTCCGAGGGGCGAACGAGATTGTCTCGCCCATGATCTCCACTGCCCACTTTGCAATCCTACCTGAGGCCTCTTGGCACTGGATGAGCTCCCCCAGGGGGAAGGATGACACCACAGTCACCGGATGACACTCAAAGTAGTGTCGCAACTTTCACCGTGTCAAAATTACCGCGTACAGTAGCTTCTGAATTTGCGGGTAGCGGATCTTGGTCTTAGACAGTACCTCACTGATGAAGTAGACCGGCCTCTGGACGGGCAATGCGTGCCCTTCTTCTCGTCTCTCGACCACGATCGCGGCGCTGACCACCTGAGTGGTAGCGGCGACGTAGATCAAGAGGGCTTTTCTGGCAGCGGGGGGCACTAGGATGGGCGCGCTTGTAAGGAGCGCCTTCAAGTTCTCGAGGGCTTCCTCGGCCTCGGGGGTCCAAGTGAAGCGCTCGGTCTTCCTTAAGAGGCGATACAGGGGCAGGCCTCTTTCGCCGAGGCGCGAGATGAAGCGGCTCAGAGCCGCAAGGCATCCCATGACCCTCTATACTCCTTTCAAGTCCTTGATAGGCCCCATGTTGGTGATGGCCGCGATTTTCTGCAGGTTGGCCTCGATGCCCCGCTCGGAGACGATGAACCCCAGGAGCATGCCTCGAGGGACTCCAAAGACACACTTCTCGGGATTGAGTTTTACGCCTTTCGCCTTGAGACACTCGAATGTCGTTTCAAGGTCAGAGAGGAGGTCGGAGGCTTTCCTCGTCTTGACTACGATGTCATCGACGTAAGCCTCGACCGTTCGGCCAATGTGCTGTCCGAACACGTGGTTCATGCACCTTTGGTATGTCGCACCTGCATTCCTCAAACCAAATGGCATAGTAATGTAGCAGTACATGCCAAAAGGTGTGATGAAAGAAGTCGCGAGCTGGTCGGACTCTTTCATCCATATTTTGTGATACCCTGAGTAGGCATCGAGGAACGACAGGGTTTCGCACCCAGCAGTGGAATCCACGATTTGATCAATGCGAGGCAGGGGGTAGGGAACTTTCGGACATGCTTTGTTTAGACCAGTGTAGTCTACACACATCCTCCATTTCCCACCTTTCTTTTTCACAAGCACAGGGTTGGCAAGCCATTCGGGATGGAATACCTCTTTGATCAACCCTGCAGCCTTTAGCTTGTGGATCTCCTTGCCTATGGCTCTGTGCTTTTCTCCGTCGAATTGGCGCAGAGGCTGCTTCACGGGTCGGGCTCCAGCTCGGATATCCAGCGAGTGCTTGGCGACATCCCTCGGTATGCCAGGCATATCTGAGGGACTCCACGCAAAAACCTTGGCGTTTGCGCGGAGAAAGTCAACGAGCACTGCTTCCTATTTAGGGTCGAGCTCGGAGCCGATCCGGACCTGCTTGGAGGTGTCGTTGCTGGGGTCGAGAGGGACAGACTTAACAGCCTCTGCTGGTTCGAAGTTGCCGGCGTGGCGCTTCGCATCCGGCACCTCCTTGGGGAGGCTCTCCAGGTCGGCGATGAGGGCCTCGGATTCGGCGAGGGCCTCGGCGTACTCCACGCACTCCACGTCGCATTCGTACGCGTGTTGGTACGTGGGGCCGACGGTGATGACCCCGTTGGGGCCCGGCATCTTGAGCTTGAGGTAGGTGTAGTTGGGGACGACCATGAACTTGGCATAGCATGGTCTCCCTAGCACTGCGTGGTAGGTTCCTCGGAACCCGACCACCTCGAACGTGAGGGTTTCCTTTCGAAAGTTGGAGGGAGTTCCGAAACAGACGGGCAGGTCGAGTTGTCCAAGGGGCTGGACGCGCTTCCCGGGAATGCTCCCGTGAAAGGGCGCCGCACCGGACCGGATCGAGGACAGATCGATCTGCAGGAGCCCGAGGGTGTCGGTGTAGATGATGTTGAGGTTGCTGCCTCCGTCCATGAGGACCTTGGTAAGCTTGACGTTGCCGATGACTGGATCAACAACGAGCGGGTACTTCCCCGGGCTTGGCACGCGGTCAGGGTGGTCGTCTTGGTCGAAGGTGATGGGCTTGTCGGACCAGTCTAGGTAGACTGGCGCCGCCACCTTCACCGAACAGACCTCCCGGCGCTCTTGCTTGCAGTGCCGAGCCGAGGCGTTCGCCACTTGCCCAACGTAGATCATGAAGCAGTCGTGGACCTCGAGGAACTCCTCTGCCTTGTGACCCTCCTTCTTGTCGTTGTCGGGGGCCCTGCCACCTTCCGCCGGGGGCCCGACCTTGTGGAAGTAGCGCCGAAGCATGACGCACTCCTCAAGGGTGTGCTTGATGGGGCCCTGATGATAGGGGCACGACTCCTTGAGCATCTTGTCGAACAAGTTGGCGCCTCCGGGAGGCTTTCGAGGGTTCTTGTGCTCGGCGGCGGCGACAAGGTCTGCGTCGGCGGCGGCGCGTTTCGCTTGCGACTTCTTCTTGCCCTTCTTTTTCGCGCCATGCTGAGCGGACGCCTCGGGGACGTCATCCAGCTGGCGCCCCTGAGGCTGCTTGTCCTTCCGGAAGATGGCCTCGACCGCCTCCTGGCCAGAGGCGAACTTGGTGGCGATGTCCATTAGCTTGCTCGCCCTAGTGGGAGTCTTGCGACCCAGCTTGCTTACCAGGTCGCAGCAAGTGGTGCCGGTGAGGAACGTGCCGATGACATCTGAGTCGGTAATGTTGGGCAGCTCGGTGCGCTGCTTCAAAAATCACCGGATGTAGTCCCGTAGGGATTCTCCCGGCTGCTGGCGGCAGCTTCGGAGATCCCAGGAGTTCCCAGGGCGCACGTATGTGCCCTGGAAGTTGCCGGCGAAGGCTTTGATCAGGTCGTCCCAGTTGGAGATCTGCGCAGGAGGCAGATGCTCCAGCCAGGCTCGGGCGGCGTCGGAGAGGAACAGGGGGAGGTTGCGGATGATGAGGTTGTCATCGTCCGTTCCACCCAGCTGGCAGGCCAGCCGGTAGTCCGCGAGCCACAGTTCTGGCCTCGTCTCCCCTGAGTACTTGGTGATGGTAGTCGGGGCCCGGAACCGGGTTGGGAACGGCACCCGTCGTATGGCCTGGCTGAAAGCTAGCGGACCGGGTGGTTCGGGCGAGGGGCTCCGATCCTCCCCACTGTCGTAGCGTCCCCCACGCCTAGGGTGGTAGCCTCGGCGCACCTTCTCGTCGAGGTGGGCCCGATGGTCGTGGCGATGGTGCTCGTTGCCGAGGCGGCCCGGGGCCGCGGGCGCTGTCCCGCGTGCGCCCAATGTGGACCGAGGCTTCCCGCGTGAATCGGGAAGTCGCGGCGTGATGCTCTGGGGGGTATCCCTGCCTTCGGGAGGCAGAGCTTTCGGCCCGTCGGACCGCGGCATCCTCCAGGAGATTCTTGAGCTCTCCCTAGATACGCCGCCCCTCAGTGGTGGATGGTTTCGGCATCGCTTGGAGTAGTATTGCTGCTGCAGCCAGGTTCGGGCCGACCCCACTAGAAGCCGGGGGCAGCCTTGCCCTGGCATTGTCAGTGATGTGGTGCTGAACGTCCTGGGCCAGATGACGCGCTTCTCTGGTCGGTGCTCGGCCTGCCCACTCATGCCCGATATTTTGCTGGAGCTACATAAGTTATCCTGCTTCCCCGTCGAGCCTGGCCTGCATCTCACGGATTTGCTCGAGCTGTGCGTCCTGACCCCCCGTAGGGACTGGGACCACAGCTAGCTCCCGAAGGATGTCAACGCGAGGCGCAGGCCTAGGGGGATCGCCGTTCTCTAGCATACCAAGGTGGTTGCCTTCGTCGAGACCCCCTAGATCGACGTGGAAGCATTCGCGACTTGGGCCATCGTCCTCGTCGCCGAGGCTGTGGCTATTATCGGAGCAATCGGAGAGGCAGTAGTCACATGCGGTCATGAAGTCCCGCATGGCACTGGGGTTATCGAGCCCGGAGAAATCCCAACCAGAGTCGGGCTCGTCATCTTCCTCAGAACCTGGGGGCCCGTAGGTCGAGACGGTCGTCAATCGGTCCCAGGTTGACCACATATGATACCCCGAAAGGTTCGGATATGCCTTTATGAAAGCGTCCACCGAAGCGGGATCGCTTGGTGGGTCGAAGCTGAATCCAAAAGGCACAGGATGAGAAACGGACGGTACCTCTTGATCGACGGATGGTGACGGAGTCGCATCAGGGACAGACTGCACCATTATCTCAGGTACGAGGCTAACGCCCAGCAAGTCCTTTGCGAGCGTGCTGGCGTCGTCCGTCTGCTTGGGGTTGGCGTGTTGCAGGGAAACGATGCTCGTCTTCGTCTCAGACGCGAGGTCAACGCCCGACGTGTCCCCCGCTGGGGCACCGGCACCGTCGACTCGCTCGACAGCCGACGAGGCACCGCCTCCTGCTTGGCCATGGTTGCCTCGCCTCCTCCTCCGTCGACGGGGAAGGTGACGGGACAGAACCGGATGCTGTTCTTCCATCACGCGGGAAAGACGTCGTTGAATCCGCCGCCGACGGGCGGGCTGTCGGCCGCCATTGTCGTTGTCGCGGCGGAGGAAGGAGTATCATGTCGTAGCTGCCGTCGAGGGACATGAACTCGAGACTCCCGAAACGGAGCTTTGTCCAGGGTTGGAGAGGTTGCTGGAGACTCCCCATCTGGAGCTTGACGGGAAGCTGTTCGTCAACACGCAGCAGGCACCTACCTGGCACGCCAACTGTCGGCGTTTCGACCCCGGGGGGTCCCTGGACCGACGAGTAAATCGTCGCTGCGTGTCCTAGCCCAGATGGGTCGGCGCGAGACGGAGCACAAGGGGGGAAAACAGTAAGGGGAACCGCGGCCTCGTGTTGTCCTGCGCCAAGGGCGGATGCGCTTGTAGTAGGGGGTTACAAGCTTTCGCGAGAGAG
The DNA here is from genome assembly GCA_029449295.1 of Zea luxurians. Lineage (NCBI taxonomy): Eukaryota > Viridiplantae > Streptophyta > Magnoliopsida > Poales > Poaceae > Zea > Zea luxurians. Next base: position 48,312,338 of record JAOPSE010000011.1, read on the forward strand.
AGAGAGAGAGGGCATGAGACTGCGCGTCAGCCCGTTCTCCCGCGCGGCCACCCTTTTTTCGTACGAGGGCCCTGGACCTTCCTTTTATAGACGTAAGGAGAGGGTCCAGGTGTACAACAGGGGGTGTTTCAGTGTGCTAACGTGTCTAGCAGAGGGGAGCCAGAGCCCCATGTACATGCCGACGTGGCTGTCGGAGAGGTGTTGGAGCCCTGTTCATGTGGCGTCGTGGCCGTCGGAGGAGCGCTTGAGCCCTGTAGAAGCACAGCTGTCGGGGCTGTCGGATCCTTGCTGACGTATCCTTGCTTCCGTAGGGGGCTGAGAACCGCCGTCGTCATGGAGCACGCGGGGTGCCATCATTACTTGTTTTACCGGGGCGAGCCAGATGGGACGCCGGTCTTGTTCCCGTGGCCTAGGCTAGCTAGGGGTAGGGTAATGATGGCCCCCCTTGTGGCGTGGTCGGTCCGAGCCCAAGGTCGGGCGACGCGGTGATTCCTCTAAGGTCGAGGCTGAGTCCGAGCCCTGGGGTCGGGCGAGGCGGAGACTGTCGTCTGAGGTCGAGGCTGAGTCCGAGCCCTGGGGTCGGGCGAGGCGGAGACCGTCTTCCGGAGTCGAGGTTGAGTCCGAGCCCTAGGGTCGGGCAAGGCAGAGACTGTCTTCCAGAGGCGAGGTTGAGTCCGGGCCCTGGGGTCAGGCGAGGCGGAGATTCCTATGGCGCCCGAGGCTAGACTTGGCTGATGTCAGCCTCACCCTGGCGGGTGGCACAGCAGTCGGAGCAGCACAGGCGGCGCTGTTTTCCTGTCAGGTCAGTTAGTGGAGGAGCGAAGTGACTGCGGTCACTTCGGCCTTGTCGACTGGAAAGCGTGCGTCAGGATAAGGTGTCAGGCGATCCTTGCATTGAATGCTCCTGCGATCCGGTCGGTTGGCATGGCGATCTGGCCAAGGTTGCTTCTCCGCGAAGCCTGCCCGAGCTGGGCCTCGGGCGAGTCGAAGGTGCGCCCGTTGCTTGAGGAGACCCTCGGGCGAGGCGTGAATCTGCCTTGGTCTACCGTTCCTGCCCGAGGCTGGGCTCGGGCGAGGCGAGATCGTGTCCCTTGAGTGGACGGAGCCTTAACCGGAATTGCACCCATCAGGCCTTTGCAGCTTTGTGCTGATGGGGGTTACCAGCTGAGATTAGGAGTCTTGGGGGTACCCCTAATTACGGTCCCTGACACTACTAATGCCATCTCTTGTGTTTAGTTTATCCATAGAAAATCTATGTTAAGAGATGGTGCTTGTTTTAAATTGGATAAATCACAAGCTTAAAGGATACTACTCAACTAAAGTAAGATGAACTTGATAAGAGGCCAAGGTATGAAAACTTCCTCTCCTTCAGTTGTTTTAGTATTCTATCCTTAGTGGGATGTACCATAGTATAGGTTAATTTCCTTGCAATATAAAATGTTCAATAGTGCATATAACTTTGACATCAACTATATGTGTGCACTAATTTAAAGGAATTTAATCTATCCTTTTGGGTTTCAAGAATGATGATTCATTCTCCATCCACATATAAGGATTATCATTTGTGAAACCCTCCCTTGTGTTTCTAATGCTCTCTTTTCTAAGTGTTTCAATAAGGTCTTTCCAAGTGCTTTCAAGATGGATTCAAAATCTACGGATATAAGAGTCTTGGTTGTTTCAATCATTGAGTTTCAATGGGTCTCATATCAAGTATGATTGAACCAAGCCAAGATGAATGAAGTTCAAGATCGCCTGGTTGGATGAAATCATAAAGAGAAAAGAAATCACAGTGATTCAAGAAGGGAGTTACACTTTTTGTCAACCAAATAATGAAGATGTAGTGACATATTTATATGATATCCTTCATTATGAGGTTTGAGGTTCATATTAGCATGCTTTACCCTTTAGAATTTCAATTGATATACTTCAGTTCTTAAACTTTCAATTGGTTTAATTTTCATCATCTATGTAAAGCATGTTATGTTAAACCAAGATATAGTGCAAACATCTCCTTTAACCTCGTATTGTTGATGTGCATAAGTGTACTTTGTGTACTCTTGCATGCACAAATTGATGGAGAGTTTAGCCTATATCTTGTGAGACTAATGATTTCTTTCAAGTTCATGTTGTGTAGTCTCACACCTTGGAGAACATCAAATGAGGATGAGTGGTTCCAAGGAAATGATCAAATATTTACCACATGTCACCCCATGGATTAGTTCTATTGGGGAACGATATGTGTTCTCTAGCATGAATTCAATTGTTTCAAATATATTATGCCTTGACCAAGATATATGATGAACTCCTCTAAGAATCTTAATTGAATCAAGTGCATGTTACAAGTAATTCGACTACTTGATGCATACATTTAGGGGGAGCTCATTCTATATCTTGTGTCCTTAAAGACTAACATTTTCTTTTAGTGAATTTGTGTAGTTCTTTGAAGAGAATGAGTTTCTCTTGATCGTTTAAAGAGGATAAGTTTCTCTTTGAAATGTCAAGCCTATCAAAAGCTAAGATAGAAATTCATGATTATAATGAAGACCATATGGCATGGAACAAAGGTGTGTCACTCCATGAACTATTCTATTATATTTGTGTATCTAGGCTCTTACAAGTTAGTGTATGCATGTAAATGCAATATCTTAAGTCACATCATAAGGTTGCACTTGAATCTTGGCTTAAAATATTGCATATCATGTCTATTAGTATACCTTTTGATTATGAGTAATTCCTTAAATTGGTGCAATTTCATATTTTCATACTTTATTTGTACCAAGGTTCAATTGTAGAACTTAATCCCCTGGCCTCACAAGTCCAAGTGCATAAGCTAAACAAGTATTCATCACTTGTATGCATACATTTAGGGGGAGAATGGTCTATAATTTGAATCTTTGAGACTAACTTCATTTTCAAGTCTATTATGTGTGTAGTCTCAAATTAGAAAGGAATCTTCAAGCAAAGACAATCGCTTCCACTGCAAAATTTGATGGGTATCAAAGATTCTTTGCTCCAATAAATGTATCTTCTATACATTTCATAAGAGAATGAGTTTCTCTTGTATATGCTACTCCAACGTCATCTAAAATTGGTAAATATGTATCACATCCTTTTGGATTGCAAATGTCTGAAGTAGCATAGCTTATAAATTCTCTTGTCTAGAACTTAATTGATTAAATAGTGCACATGTTCCTTATGTTGCATGATTATGTTCAATTGATACTCCTTGTATGCCAATGGTACTTCAAGTTGCAAATAAGTACTCTCAACAGGTATCAATTTAATTCATATATATGTGTGCACTAAAACTTGAGGAGAACTTAGTGTAATGTGCAATTTGTGATCTGATTATCTATCAAATTGTATCAATTGTTGGTTTTCAATTGATATTTTTCGAACATGATCACTAGTTGTATAATCCACTTGTGCAATTTTCATGCTGCCTCTTGTTATGATAAGAAAATGCTAGGTGACATCTAGACTCCAGGTATCAAGATTTATCTTTCAATTAGTATGACAATATTCAGTTGATATCTTGGACCTATGTCACAACTATACCAACAAGAGCTTGCAAATGAATTTTAAATCCAACATAAGTTTGGAACTCCCCTTGAAAAGGTAAAATGCAAAGGTACATCACTTTATGTCACTTCTCCATTACCTTTGTGCCATCTAAGGACCCTTTTCATAGTAGTGTGTTCCCATCTTGCTTAATCATAATTTCTACCCTTTATATTCTTTGTATCCTTTTTGGAGATTTATGACAAAGGGGGAGAAATTTTGCATTAAAGCTTACCTTTAGTCTTATGTAACTAAGTGTTAGAAGACTTTAAAAAGGGGAGAAATAATTAAAAAAGAGGAAGTCATAAGAAAAACATAAGATGTAGAAAGTTGATGAGTGCATACTATGTCATGAGCATCACGTTTATTTTATGACGCACTGCATCCTATGAATAGTATGATATAAGTTGTCTCCATACTTTGACCCAAATATGTGCTTTTGGCATTTGAGTACAAAATTGGTATTTTCTGAAATGCACATATTTAGGGGGAGGAAACTATATCATAGGATTTAAAATCTTATTTATCAAATCTTATGTAAGCTTTAAATGTGTTGTCATCAATCACCAAAAAGGGAGAGATTGAAAGTGCATCATCCCTTTTGTGAGTTTTGATGATTTGAATAACAACACATTTAAAGGTCTAACAAGTTTGCTAAGTGTTGAACAGGGAATTCAGTATGATGAACATACTTGAATAGTGTATAATGATTAGTGAACAAGGTTCAACACAAGGTCAAATAACCAGTGAGACAATGCAAATGAATATAATATGGTCTCTATATTGGTTTGAATATATGGACAAGTCCTAAGAAATCACTATGCATAAATATGATCATAATAGAGGTTGAAGTGGTTAAGAGGATTGGTCAAGCCAAAGTGAATAAGATATGAGGAATCGTGAATTGGCTTGACCATATTACTATTAGTCCATATATGAATATATGAGAATCAAACTAGAGCTTGATTGATCTTAGCAGTTATATCTAGATGACATTCAAGCAAGGTTCACAATATTGAAGAAATGATTCTCTCAATGGATGCTCAATAGGATGTGATTCAAGAATGGCTTGATAGGGTGAAGATAGCAAGGAAAGGGCTTCGAGGAACTAAGCGAAGGTGAAGGCCAAGCGACGGCTTGTAGACCGAGGTACCATGGCTAAGGTGAAGAAGAGAGTACTTGCACTAAGTCGATGAACTAATCAGCTATGAAGAGTTACAATATGTTGATGCATCAGTAAGGTGACTTGAAGCCATTATTTGAACTCATATATGGTGAAATGGCACAAGTCACAGGCTCGATTTGTGTTTGCTTCAAAAGGTGAGACAAAGATGTTTGTGATCCTTATGAAGCAACACCATGGAGAAATCACACATGAGACACCAATTTCTCAAGGAGGTTACTTAATTATATTTTATTTAGCTTGAGTATAGGAACCGTCGTACTATCAAGGGAGATCCAAAAAGAAGGTTGGTGTTGGTACTAAAGCTCAAAATTCTTGATCCAAAACTTCCATTTTACCCTTGTTAATCCTTAGTGAAAGTATGTAGTACAACCTTTTTAAGTCTATCTTGGCCAAAATTGCTCTCTGGAAAATACTGGTTCAGCCGGACACTCAACCGGACACTCAACCACTTTTTGTCTGGTGGAAACAGGTTCAACCGGTTTTTGCACTGTTCACCTTTTTTGAAAATACTGGTTCAGCCAGACACTCAACCGGACACTCAACCGATTTTTGTCTGGTGGAAACAGGTTCAACCGGTTTTAAAATAGGTTCAACCGGTTTTTGCATTGTTCACTTTTTCCTGCCAGTCTGCTGTGTCAGCCTTTTTGAAAACCGGTTCAACCGGTTTTGGGACCGGTTCAACCGGTTTTTGGGCAGAAAAGTCAAAAACGGCTAGTTTTGGAGCCCCACCTATATATACTCACTCCTACCTCTCTCCCCACAGCAGAGCACGACTTGAACTCCATTCCTAACCTGAGAAACACCTCCCACTCTCTCTCACACACCTCTTGCCTCTCCCATTTCAAATCTTTGGAGAGAAATCTTTGAGTGAGTTTGAGAGCTGCAGTTTTTGTGCTTCATCTCCTAATCTCTCTTGCTCTTCTTGATTCGAGCTTTGCTACTACATCGAGTTCTTTGTGGATTCATTACTCTTGGAGCTTCTAGCTCCTAGACGACTAGGTGTCTCTTGTGAGTCTCCAAATCTTGTGGAAGACCACAAGAAAGTTTGTATTACCTGCTCGCTTGAGCAAAGATTATTGTGTGGGCTTGACCTTTGTGGTCGTCAAAGGGAGGATTAGGGTTGAAAGAGACCCGACTCTTTGTGGGCGCCTCAACGAGGAAGTAGGGCACCTTGGTGGTATGACCGAATCTCGGGATAAATCTTGTGCCTCTTGTGTTCTTGCTCATTGTGTTTGTTTGTGTTCTTCGTTCTCTTACCATTCCGTGGAAGATTTGTTTATATCCTTTTTGGTGTGTGGATTTTGAGAAGTGCCCTTCTCAGATCTACTACTTTGAACCCTGTGGATCATTTGGAACATCTCATTTCCAAAGTTAACTAGGTGAATTTCGAGATCCATTCAGTTTTACCCAGTTTGCTTCTAGTTTTTGTTGAAAATGTTTTAACTTGCCTATTCACCCCCCTCTAGGCAACTTTCAAAAAGGCAGGGGGCATATGTTGAGCACGGAAAAGAGCCGTGCAGACGGTCCGGCCCTAAGGCTGGACGGTCCGCGGTGGTAGCGCGGACGGTCCGTGCGTGCGCAGAGTCAGTTAGGGTTCCTAGTTTCTCGCTGGATTTGTTACCTAAAACCGTGGGATTAGCTCAGGAAACATTTTGTAGCGGATCCAGACCTCCCCCTTTATATAGATGAAGGGCTATGGCCGATTAAAACCCCCATCAATCGATCAAATCAAGTCTATTTCTCGTTTTTACCTTATGCATTAGGAGTAGTTCTAGTTTAGCTCTAGGTTAGCCTTTCCCTACCCCAAATTCTCCGCTTCTCCTCGACTCTACGTCGATTAGAGGAGTTTAGGTCGGCCTGCCAAGCCTAGACAACACCTAGGATCTCTCCTCCCCGACGGGGTCCCTCCCGGGAGTGAGATCTAGGTGCCGCCGGCGACCTTTGCCACCCCTGCGTATGCGTGGACCGTCCGACCTGTAGGCGCGGACCGTCCGGCTCGTCAGGCAAGGAACTCGAGCCCTGCGTCAGGTCGCGGATCGTCCGGCCCCTGGCCGCGGATCGTCCGCGCCTGTGCAGAGGGCACCGCCGCCGGTTCTCGTTATAGTGATTGGAGCCCGAAAAGGTGTCAACACAATGTACACCAAAGTGCCTAAAATAGATCATGTTTTGCGCATTAATGTGCACGTACTTCTTATGAACTCTATAACTCCTAAGCCCTGAGTAGACAAAATCTATGCACAACAGAAGATGATACTACATATAGCCTTAGATCATACAAGTGTTCATTCCATCGATCAATTGTTTACACTGATAACTACATCATTAGTTCGTTTCTTTTTTGGGGTTTTGAAGCGGGCCAGTCGTGCTAGGTTTTCGACTGATTCTGCTATTCTATTGACTTGCTTAATCAAGTTCAAGTCACATAGAAGGGATGCTACAACCGCTGTGTGATGTGTGCATCACCTACAACTGGCATAGCAGCTTCCAATAACTCAGCGGTAGGCACTTGCGGCTTCCACGACCATAGACAAGTCATCGGCACCGTCAGTTGTGGATGGCATGGTCATCGACTGAAGCACTAACGTGTGTTTTCTATGCGCTCTAGCAGAGTGCAAGCTCATTTTGCCACATAGCTTCTGAATCTTCGAGCATACCTTTGTTTTGGCTTCAGGATATTGTTGTGTTGTGTTGTATTGTATTGTATTGTATTGTATTGTATTGTATTGTATTGTATTGTATTGTATTGTATTGTATTGTATTGTATTGTATTGTATTGTATTGTATTGTATTGTATTGTATTGTATGTCAGGAAAAAGGTTGTTGTTGATCAACAAACATTGCTAATAAGTTCCATATATATAATCTTTCATTTTGATCATGAAACTTGTGGGTGCGTATTGGGTCGCTAATTTTGGTTCAATCTAGCTAGGGAGGGCGGCGCAGGGGTGGGTTGTGAACTCCTACTGACCATCTGCAGGTGGAGGCAGAGGTAGGAGTGGAGGAGGAAGAGCGTGTGGTCAAGGTCCATCTGGTAGAGCGAGACCACCGGGTCGTCAACGCCGCTGTCGGTGAAGTTGTCGAGCGTCTCCTCCTAGGCAATACGAAACCAGGAGAGGGAGCCATAGTCAGATCCAGAGTCATATGTGGGGGAATTGGAGGAACATGGTCGAGAAGACGGGGAGGGAGAAGAGCGTATGAGGTGCTGGATTTGCTTGCAGACGTGGGACGCGAGGGGCGAGTCTAAGTGAAGCGGCCTTCTCGTTGCGCCATGCCCGCTTGAGCAGATCGACATCCGTGGCACGCTGAACCCGCCGCTTCATCGATAGGTGACATGGGCGCCGTCTCCAGAGCCGATCCCGCGCTCGTCGCCGTGTTCGCCTCAAAGCCACGATGGAGATACAATGGTTGGGGTCGACGGTGGCGAATCTGGCCCGGGTCTCGTACCGTGCCGGGGCAGGGAGGAGGGGGCGCATCACTAGGTGGATCGGCCTTGTGGCCGCCACCGTCGAGGGGTGAGCGAGGCGGTGTCTCGGGGGCGGGGGGTGCGGGTGGTGCCCGCGCGGCGATGAGTGGGGGCAGGCGCGAGTGGCTGGTTGGGCGAAGGAAGGGACAACGACTACCATATCATCGAGGGAGGGCCGAGGAGGGGCCGGAGCAAGGTTGGATCATGCGTGGATGAGGTGGACAGTTCAGATTGACGAATGACAGAACAACAGAATCAGGGAAGGCAACCTATCCATTAGGTTCTTCATAGTAGTAGAGATGATAACTTGATCAATTAAAATGCTAGTGCTTAACGAGTCCACTATATAGCCTTCATATGTATTGCTTTAATATCACTTGCAGAGTACGATAAGTACTCACCCTTGCTATTTCTATGGCAACTGGAGTAGGAGAAAAACAAAAGTACATGATGGAGTTCTAGAAGTTCGATAAGTACTAGCTAGGCACTCGTGCCACAAGTTTGCCTGTGGATTTACTAGTTAATAGTTTTACAGTTATAAACATTATTCGGTAAGACTATTGGTTTCTACTATGAATTTCGTCAGTAATAAATTATCATACAATTTATTTGAAGTACTGTGTGATGATATTTTTAATGATGACATCGTTATATATGTGATATTGATCTTAACATATACATGGTTCACGTCCAGTTGTTTTTTTTGGAAACCGGGTGTGGCAAGAGACGATCGAGTGGGATTCATGCATGGTTTTAGACTTTAGAATATAATAAATCATGGTGAAAAGGTGTGTTACGTTGAATTCAAGTGGACATTTCTTTTGCATCTAAAGAAATAATGTTTCATGTGCATATTTATTTTGCATCTAAAGAAGATATATAGCAGATGATAGCCATAGATTCTAAGATCCACACATTTATAGCTAGCTAGGATAGAAATATTTTCTATAAGAACAAGTGCACCACCAGACGCTACGACAGACATGAGACACCCATCCACGCAAACACAGGAGCAAGAAGTTTGTCTCCCCGGCCCCATGGCACCTATGCGCAGTACCACGAAGGTTAGGTCCTTCATGGCTGTCCTAGGCTTAGTTCTTCTCATCGTTTGTGCGAGCTTCCAGTCCTGCCAAGGTTGGAACCACTCGCTGGTGGCGGCTCCAAAACTGAAGGTGTGGTGCTATGTCCTCTTTCGCAGGGAAGAGTGTTCAGATAAGTCCTGCCACTTGGTTTGCCAAGACAAGGATAAGTTTTACCGTCATGGCGCCTACTGCGTGGAAAAGACTTGGGAGTGTTGCTGCCCAACTTAACCAGCGGGTGTACTGTAGCAACGCATGTGTGTTCTCTTCGATGTGTTTTCATGAGTCATGACGAAAAACTAATGGAATCGAACTGCGCTCTGTTAACCATTGTCCCTGCATGTCCAGTGTCCTCGGTTTTACTGCAGCAATCGTGTTTAAATTAGTACAAATTATTGGAAGACGAAATAGAACTTTTTTGATTGTGTGTCTATATATATATATATATATATATATATATATATATATATATTAGAAGAGAATTTATCCAGTTTACAACTAATAAGGGTCTAAAACACATATGACAAGCAATTAACTAGTTCTAGTACAAATGGGATCCGCACAACTAGCGGCGTAACTTGCATAGGCCAAACAACTAAGGTACGGTAGAGAGATCCTATCGCCCGGCATCCTCAAGGAACTCTCATTGCTGAGCACCGAGTACCTCTACAGAACAACCGCACTAGCTAGCAGCCCTTACCACGCCGGACAGCAACTACCGCCAGGATCCGAGCCAAGCAATGCAACAAGTTGAGATAAAATTAAAAGAATTGAGAGAACATAAATCCAAGAAGAAAAAGAATCCCTCTGTTGTTTTGTTCCTAAGAATTAAGAAGAAATTAATCCAATAATAAAATAATGGAAACTGTTTTTTTATATTTATTTCAATTTTATCATAGTTTAGGGTGTAAAAGAAAGAAACTCATACAGTTTTTAATATTATTTTAGATTAGAAGATAGATAGATAGATAGATAGATAGATAGATAGATAGATAGATAGATATAAATAGATATAACTATTTAATGATATAGATATAGATAGATAGGACGTGTGTTTCTATAAGAAAAATCATAACACTTAGAAGAGATTCCTTCTCCTTGCAGAAACTAGAGAAGTTTTCCTCTCATAGGCCATGGCAGTGATTTTTTTTATAATGAAAACAAAAGTTCCGGCTTTATGCATGTACAACCATTATATGACACTTATTGAATCAATGAGCAGTTACTTGCATAATGAAAATAGCTCGATCAAACAGAAAAACATGGCTATGGTAACACTAGCAATCCTCAAGTCTTGCATTTGATCGACATCCATGATTCGCAAAAACTTCCATCACCACCACCTCCAAAGCTTGGCACACATCGAGAATTTGTTGATGGGTTTCCTCCTTTTGTAAAAGTCTCCAGAATCTGGACCAGTGAGTACCCCTGAAAATAACTTGTACAATTGATGGTATTGGTTTATGATTAAAAGTCACATCATTTCGACTAAGCCAAATAGACCAAAATAATGTTGATATACCCATGAGTAATAGTTTTTTTGTATATCAGACCTCTATTACTTTCTCATGACCCGATAATATGATTAATGCTCATAGGCGTGTCTATTTTATAGCAAAGTAAATTATTCTCCATATGCTTTTGGCAATATAGCAATAAAAAATAGGTGATGTATACTATCATTTCAGTTGCAGAAGCTACAAGTCAATTTACCATTCAACTAGATTATCTTTAGTGAGAATCGCTCCTCGGCCTAAATTCCAAAAAAAACTTTTATTTTCACAGGGATCTTAAGTTTCCAAAGCATCTTATTCTGATTGTTGTTGGATTTTTTTTCATTAAAATATGGTATATAGATTGGACAGAGAAAATTCCATTCTTATGACCATCCTAAACAAATTTATCCCTAGTTGGATTCAAATGAACTGAAGATAGCAAGGATAACATATTGTGCCATTCCACTAATTTAACTCCCATAATTGCTCGGTGAAAATATATATTTATATCCGTATCTAAAAAAATTCCGCAACCAATGCCGATTTATTATGCACTATATTAAACAGATTCAAAATTTGTTCTCTAAAAAGTCGACTGGATAAATTATCCTTCTAGAATCTGGTGGCCTGACCATCCCTTACATGCAAGTGATCCCATCGAAAAAAACGATCCTTAATATTCATTAGGCCTAACCAGAAGTGTGAATCACCCTGTCTTCTAGATGCTTAAGGGATTTATCTCCTAGATATTTATTTTTGAGTAATTGTTTGCCACATCCCATCCTAATTGAGTAATTTGTAGATCCACTTACTAAGTAGGCAAATATTTTTTACAGTCAAATTAGAAACGCCTAACCTCCTATCGCCTTGGGCTGACAAATGGTGTGCCACTTGGCCGGCCTATATTTCTTTTTACCATTTTCTCCCTTCCATAATAATTTGGACCAAATAGCATCCAGTTTTTCAAAACGCCTGCCGGGATCTCAAATAAATACCAAACTTTTTGCAATTTAGTACCTTTTTTAAAACAATACACGTTTGGACCCCTAGACGACTTAATGTCGTTTTTAGACCCTTTGCTCGGCGCCATACGCCAAGGCGCAGAGGTAACACGGCTCGACGCCATGACCTACGGCGCCGAGGTTGTTGATACGCTGGACTCTCATGCTGTGCTGGCGCCTATATGGTCGAGCTCGGCGCCATGAATCATGACGCCGAGCTGCTATCTCCAGCCGACCTGTTTTCCTTGCTTCTGAATTTGTACATGACAGGGGAAAAACGCTCACATGGGGCGCATGGGCATGAGGCCGCTGTGCTGGAGCTCCAGCATGAGGTTGCGGCCATCATTTGCCTCTGCACAAAAGTGGGCAGCTTGCTTTAGAAGGGGGATGCACGAGCACCACAAAATCGCTTAGTCCACCTGGAAAAACAACACATTTCTTTGTTTGTTTCTTTGACCTCGCAGCCTTATCTTTCCTTCAGACTAGAACAAAGTCGAGACCCAAGTTAAGTTTGGATGCAGGTGTATAGATTTTATTTACTTTTCTTCTAACAATGCAAACTATTGTCACACCCGGATTTAATTGATAAAGCCGGGTGCATCTCATACATGCGCCAAAGAAAACAACATATATAGTAACAGAGTGTATAGAGATAAATGTCACAATAACATCATAGTACTTATTACATAGCGGAAGTGTTGGAGACTTGTTCTCAAATGCTAGGAATCAAGAACAAGGCAACACAAAGATGTTAAATATTAAATACCCTTCGTCCGCTGAAGCATTATCTCCTCGAGGGTTTAATGAACTTCGGACGAAGGTCACAAACATAACATTACGAAGGTAATAAAAATAATATAAAATGATGCGAAATGTAGAATATTAAAGATAAATATGTTGAAGATAAATGGCACCATTCACATATTTATTATCTGAATCTAAAATGTTTGGATACAATGATCAAGGTATGCTTATACCTTCGCCAAGCAATAATTCCTGGGTGATGCTCTTGCAATTACAGGAATGCGTGAACAGTAAAGGAATATTGTTCACTATTTATAGGCACAGGACACAGCCTGTGAGGAATTACAATCATGCCCTTCATAAAAGTTTACAACAATGATTCAGACCCATACAGGCTAAAAAGTCATTCTATCTTTAAGTCGGTTCGACCCTTCATCTTCGGATATGTTATAACCCCGAAACTTCATGAATGATACCTTCGTCGTCACGTACGAGCAGCCTCAGCCGCAGCTGTTTCTTTCTGCGGTGCTAGATCGTTTTTCGTAACGAGCTTGATCCGTGAAAAAAGTCTCTCAAGCTTCGGGAAGCCGAAGGTCCGAAAAACACCTTCTCTGAGCTCGTTATCGAGAAACGATACAGTTTTCTAGCGCGTAGCGATTCCACCATGCGAGTTCACTATTCTGGTTTTTGCGGTCCACCGTTCAGCGGGTGCAAGCAACCGTTTGCTTGGTGTAAAAATCCTGACGATTCACCTTCCTTCCTGCAGCATTAAAAACCATAGCCGAAGCTTGACTTTCGCATTCGAACGAAGCTCTAGTTTAGCATCTACTTCGTCAGAAGAAGAGCTTCGGGAAAAAGGTTATTAATTTCTGAGCAATTTTCAAGATATTCAAAATCAAATGGCCAGGGTGCGCTCTACTGCTAGGGCTGAGCGCGAAGGAGACGAGGCCGAAGCTGCGGAAATTGTCCCTATTTCGGAAGCAATGAGGCGAAGTGGGTTGGTGACATCGGAGAACACCCCTGCTGCCGAAGCAGAACAAGCAGATATTGAAGAGACTGATTCTGAAGATGATCACAATATCGCAATACCAAGCAAGCCTAGCCACCTGGATTTCGGAAAGTCAACCATCTCCAAGGCTGATTTCCCGAAGATGGTAAAATCGGGCTACTTTAGCGAAGATGAACAGAAGGTGGTTCGCTTCGGTGGAGAAGAAACTACCCCGAAGCCACAGAAAGATAAAATAGTTATTTTCAAGAGCTTCCTCAAGGCTGGTTTGAGATTTCCTTTGAATAGGATGATTGTTGATGTGCTGAAGAAGTTTGGTATCTATTTTCATCAACTAACTCCTAATGCTATTGTGAGACTTAGTGTTTATATTTGGGCTCTCCGAAGCCAGGGGGTGGAGCCATTTGCCGAAGGTTTCTGCCGGGTACACGAGCTACATTATCAAACTAAGGCTAGAAAAGATGGGTTACATGAAAATTTTGGTTGTTATAATTTTGCCTATCGGAAGACTACAAAATTTCCTGTGATCAGCTACCGAAGCAAGTGGCTGGCAGGCTGGAAATCAGAATGGTTCTACGTCAAAGTTGACGATGACAAAGAGAAACTAGTTCAGAGCCCGCTTGACCTGATCTTCGGAGAGACCAGACCCCACTGCATTATGTCACCAGAAGGTCCAACTCAAATCGCGTTGGCTGAATTCAGGATTATTGCTGAGCACATTGGCACTAGAGATCTTGTGTAGGAATTTCTGTCGTTCAAAATATTTCCAACTATGAAAGAATAGGCTATGCCGAAGCTCGAAAAAGAGAAGAAAGAGGGGGAACTTGTCCGCCTGCCCTACTACTACAAGTTCAAGAAATATTTTAAAGAACCCTGCCAAGAGTGGCTCGAAACAATCGAAGTAATGAGTACTGAAATTCTTGGGAATTATTCTAAAAAAGAAGATCAATTGATGACAGCAGCCTTCGGCACCCGGCCAAAGCGAAGGCTGAACAAAGTGCTTGATGCTATAGGCTTTGAATACCCTGACTACGAGCGATTAGACAAGGGTGCCGAAGGGCAGAAAAGAAAACGAGTGGCTAGCACTTTAACTAAAGACGACGAAGATCAACCAAAAAAGAAGAAAGAAAAGCTTGAAATGAAAGCAGTTGTTCCAAGAAAGAGAAAAGCTGCGTCTCCGAAGCCTACGTCTCCAGAACCAGAGACATTGATCCGAGATGAGGAAATGTCTGTGACACCTTCTGCTGCCGAAGTAGAAGAAATTTTGAAGGTAATGACTGAATCTTTGCCTGTCAAGCTAAGTCCGCTGGCACCGGAACTGACAAAGTTTTTTCAGAAGGACAAAAAACCTTTGGCAGCAGAAAGTCCTGCGAAGCCGAAAAAACGGAGAATCATTCAAGTGACAGATGTGATTCATCAGACGCCGCCACCGGTGACGATGTCAAAAATTGCCTTTGCAGAGACTGCCGAAGACACCGCAGCCGAAGCTACCGGAGTGAAAACCACTGAAGCTGAAGCCGGCGAGGCCGAAGCTACCGAGGCCGAAGCCGAAGCTACCGGGGCCAAAGCCGGGACCACCGAAGAGTCGAACCTGGAAACCACACTTGAGGTTATTGACAATATACTCCTGAAAATGGCTGAAGAAGAAGTTGTTATGGCTGCGGTGAACACGACAACTGAAAAGGGGAAAGAGCAAATTGGTGAAATTTTGGAGGAAAGAGATTTTAACTTTCAAGATTTGCTTGGACAAGATCTAACAGACACTGAAAAAGAAGAATTGAAAAACATGCCATATCTTGCGGATATAAATCAGGAGCTATGCTATTTGGTGGGGTAAACGAGGGGAAGTTAAGGTGCCTTCGGAACCGTACCGAGGCCAAAATTGTTAGGACCCTCTCAAAAAGCATTGGCTTGCCGAAGATAGAAACAGACCTCTGCAGATACCAGCGACATCATGTCGCTGGCAGCCTGCTCTACGCGAATTTTAAGGTAAAAATATTATTATTATTTTATTATTGTTATTTTTATGTCCTTCTCTGACGAAAGTTGTTTTGGCAGAGTATATTATTAAGTAAAGTGCTGAAAATGCAACAAGATCTTGAAGAGGAAAAGAACAAGGCTATCATCAAAGATTTAGAAGAAAAAGTTGAAAATTATGAAGCTGTTCTGAAGAAGAAAGACTTCGCCATTCAAGATCTTGAAATTATGGCTAAAGAACACGAAGGTGCTTTAGAAAAGAAAGACTTTATTATTCAGTCTATGGAAGGCTCTTTGGCCGAAGTCCAAGCCAAAAATGACAGTTTAAAGAATGAACTACTCAAAAAGTCAGAAAAATATGAGCAAGAAAAAGAGAAGCTTGAAGCAAGTCTTAAGACTGCGCTCGAGAAAAATTCAAATTTGCAAGAATCATTGAAAGATCTTCAAGAGAAATGTCTAAATTTCGGCAGCCGATGCGTGCAGCGGCTGAAGGAGGTATTTCACTGTATCGGAGCCAGCTCTGAAAAGTTTTCACCTTCAGCCGAAAACCTGCCGAGCACCTTGGAACATATTGAAGGCGATGTTGATGCTCTTGACGAAGTTATTGGGGGGCAAGCTGATTTTTGCGCCCTGGTAGCTTCTCGAGGCACAGCTGCCGCTTTTCTGAAGGCCGGCTGCACTCATGGAAAAATCGTGAATAGACCAAACTTTAGCTTGTCAGCAGCAGACTTGATCGATATCCCAAGCCTAGCCCGAAGTATCGGGAATAGATTCATGACCCAGATTTGGGTAAATGGCGAGCAAAGGATGGCTGGTGACGAAGCTCGAAGTCACCTTAAGCCGGTAAGAAAACTTATATTTGTTACTTTTACCTTCTCCTTGAAATTTGCACCTTTCTTATTCTGCTCCTTAATATGTGCAGGACGACGAAGCTGAAGTATGACGAAGCTGAAGCTTGATAGTTGCTAGAATAGTCTTTCCTATAAAAAATTCTGGAGGGGTCTTTGTAATATCAATATGGAAAAAACTTATGTAAATTTGTACATACCTTGTAATATATTTTGTCTCCTTTATCCGTGTGCATTCTGCTTTGCTGTGGACGAAACTTCTCCTTTTGAGCCGAAGGCGAAAAACACCTTCCCTTCTTTTCGTACACAACGAAGCATAAAAACTTCCTCTTTTCTATGAAGCTTTTCCTGATTGCTGAAGCATCTGTCTTTTATGTGTGGTATGATGATGATTCTATATGTCTAAATGAATGTTTATGAATGCAAATGACATGATGTAATGCATCATGCAAAATGAATAGTGGAACACATATTCAAACACCATAATTATAGCCTTTCATCCCCTTGGGAATGATTCAAATCTTTTTGTCGTTTACTTTTCGGCTTCACCGTTTACTTTTCGGTGTATCAGCGTTGACTTTTCGCTGTAAGCCTCCCTTAGGAGCTTCTTCGCCTTTTACTTTCAGCGGAATCAGCGTTGACCTTTCGCTGTAAGCCTCCCTTAGGGGCTTCTTCGCCTTCTACTTTCGGCGGAATCAGCGTTGACTTTTCGCTGTAAGCCTCCCTTAGGGGCTTCTTCGCCTTCTACTTTCGGCGAAATCAGCGTTGACTTTTCGCTGTAAGCTCTGCATTCCCTTAGGAATGACTTTTGAGCTTCTCTCTGAATTCTTTTCTTTTTCCTTTGCATTTACATTTACATTTTTGGGAGATATCATTCTTATAGAATTGAAATAAGGGAAATTACATGATGTGGCCCCATTAAAAACCTTTCTCCCCCTTTGGAAAGGAAAAGGGTGCCACAAAAAAGAATAGAAAAAATTACATCAAGTTAAACATAATATCGCCGAAGCTCATCCGCATTCCACGATCTAGGGTTGTCGTTGCCGTCCATATCCTTCAATCTGTAGGAACCGGGTCTTGATGAAGATACTACCTGTCGGGGACCATAATTAGGGGTACCCTCAAGACGCCTAATTCTCAGCTGGTAACCCCCATCAGCATAAAGCTGCAAAGGCCTGATGGGTTTGATTAAGTCAGGGATCAGTCCATACGAGTGACTCGATCATGCCACGCCCGAGCCTAGCCTCGGGCGAGGGCAGCCGACCCTAAGATGACTCCGTCTCGCCTGAGGTCTCCTCTTTCACGGCAGACGCATCACCGGCTCGCCCGAGGCCCCGCCTTCGATAAGAAGTAACCCTGACTAAATCACCGCGCCAACCGACCGAGTCACCGGGGCGTTTAACGCAAAAGGTAAGACCGACGGGCGACCAAACTCTGCTCCGCCCGACCCAGGGCTCGGACTCGGGCTAAGGCCCCGGAAGACGGCGAACTCCGCTCCGCCCGACCCAGGGCTCGGACTCGGGCTAAGGCCCCGGAAGACGGCGAACTCCGCTCCGCCCGACCCAGGGCTCGGACTCGGGCTAAGGCCCCGGAAGACGGCGAACTCTGCTCCGCCCGACCCAGGGCTCGGACTCGGGCTAAGGCCCCGGAAGACGGCGAATTCCGCTCCGCCCGACCCAGGGCTCGGACTCGGGCTAAGGCCCCGAAAGACGACGAACTCCGCCTCGCCCGACCCAGGGCTCGGACCCCGCCTCGGCCTCTGCCGAACGACCTCCGCCTCGCCCGACCCAGGAGTTCGGGCTCGGCCTCTATCATGCAGGACGGACTCGGCCTCTATCATGCAGGACGGACTCGGCCTCGACTTCGGAGGAGCCTCCACGACGCCCGACCTAGGACGCAAGACCGCCACGTCAACAGGAAGCGTCATCATCACCCTGCCCTGAGCCGACTCGGGTCGCAGAGAACAAGACTGGCGTCCCATCTGGCCAGCTACGCCAGATAGGCAATGATGGCGCCCCGCTAGACCATGACGACGGCGGCTCTCAGCTCCCTTACGAAAGCAGGAGGACGTCAGCAAGGGCCCAGCCACTCCAACAGCTGTCCCTCTGTCCGGCTCCGTTACTCCTCCAACAGCCACGACGCCACACCAACAGGGTGCCAAGATCTCTCCGGCTGCCACCTTGGCATGTACTTAGGGCGCTAGCTCTCCCTCGCTAGACACGTAGCACCTTGCTACACCCCCATTTTGTACACCTGGATCCTCTCCTTACGACTATAAAAGGAAGGACCAGGGCCTTCTTAGAGAAGGTTGGCCTCGCGGGGACGAAGGGCAGGGGCAGGCGCTCTCTCGGGGCCGCTCGCTCCCCTCACCTCGCGCGGACGCTTGTAACCCCCTACTGCAAGCGCACCCGACCTGGGCGCGGGACGAACACGAAGGCCGCGGGAATTCTCCGACTCCCTCACGACCCGGCTCCGGCCGCCTCGCTCTCTCTCGCTCTCTCTCTCTCCCCCCTTCGCGCTCGCCCACGCGCTCGACCCATCTGGGCTGGGGCACGCGGCACACTCACTCGTCGGCTCGGGGACCCCCTGGTCTCAGAACGCCGACAGTTGGCGCGCCAGGTAGGGGCCTGCTGCGTGTTGACGAGTAGATTCCCGTCAAGCTCCAGATGGGCAGTCTCCAACGACCTCTTCAACCCGGATCGGTGCTCCGTTTCGGGAGTCTCGAGTTCATGTCCTTCGACGGCAACTACGACATGATACTCCTTCCACCGCCGCGCGACAGCGACAATGGTGGCGGACAGCCCGCCCGCCGGCGGCGGAATCGACGACGTCTTTCCCGCATGGGGGAAGGACAACTTTCGAGCTCGCCTCATCCTCTCCCTCGCCATCGGAGGAGGAGGAGGCGGGGCAACCAAGGCCGAGCGGGAGGCCGCGCTCCGACGGCTGTCGAGCAAATCGACATCCCCGGCGCCCCAACGGAGGACACGCCAAGCGTCGCCCTCGCGTTCGAGGCAAAGGCGAGCGCCATCCCCCCGCAACACGTCGACCCCGAGCAGGTGGACAACGCCGGCGCGCTCACGAAGGGCCTGCAGGACGTCGCCCTCGTACCCACGACGACGGCGCGATCAGCCCCCGACGTGACTTCATCGCTCCTCGTCGACAAAAAGGTACCGACTGCTCCCCATCTTTCGTCATTTCGACTCGACCTCAACCTGCCTAGCGATCTCGCTTTGGCGGATACTCACGTTGAGGCGAGTGCAACCTCTCTGGGGTTTCGTGTGCGGTCGCCTTGGGACTGACTGACGGGTGTCTCGACCTACGGACCCTCTGGGTCCGAGGAAGATGACGACCCCAGCATCTGCTGGGATTTCTCCGGATCTGGCAACCCTAGTGCCATGCGGGACTTCATGACCGCATGTGACTACTGCCTCTCCGACTGTTCCGACGGCAGCCGCAGCCCTGACGATAAGGACTGCGGCCCGAGCCGCGAATGTTTCCACA
Source organism: Zea luxurians (assembly GCA_029449295.1). NCBI lineage: Eukaryota > Viridiplantae > Streptophyta > Magnoliopsida > Poales > Poaceae > Zea > Zea luxurians. The sequence goes on from JAOPSE010000011.1 coordinate 48,332,200, forward strand.
TCGAGCTAGGGGATCCCTCCGGAGGCGGCTGTCTCGGCATGCCGGAGGATGGTGATCCCCCTAGGCCAGCGCCTCGCGCCGACATCCCGCGGGAGCTAGCTGTGGTCCCCGTTCCGGCGGGGGGTTACGACCCACAGCTCAAGCAAGTCCGCGGGGCGCAGGCCGGGCTCGACGAAGGAGCAGGAGCGCTCGAGGCAATCCGCCAGAACATCGGGCAGGTATGGGCGAGCCAGCCCCCGGCCGGAGGAATACGTCACCTGCCCCAAGGTCTCCAGCACCGCATCGCCAACGATGCCAGGGACAGACCGCCACCCGCATCCAGCGGAACCGGTCAGGACCTGGCCGCCGCAGCGATGCTCCTCCGCGCGATGCCGGAGTCGTCAACCACCGAGGGACGGCGAATCCAGGGAGAGCTCAAGCATCTCCTGGAAGGCGCTGCGGCCCGGCGGGCCGAGAGCTCTGCCTCCCGAAGGCAGGGATACCCCTCGGAACCTCGTGCCGCGACTTCCCGACTCACGCGGGTAGCCTCGGTCTTCACCGGACGCACGCGCAACACCGCGCCTGCAGCCCCGGGCCACCTCGGCGACGAGCACCCTCATCGCGACCGTCGGGCCCGCCTCGACGAAAGGGTGCGCCGAGGCTATCACCCCAGGCGTGGGGACGCTACGACAGCGGGGAGGATCGGAGTCCCTCGCCCGAACCACCCGGTCCGCAGGTCTTCAGCCGAGCCATTCGGCGGGCGCCGTTTCCGCCCCGATTCCGACCCCCGACTACTATAACGAAGTACTCGGGGGAAACAAGACCGGAATTGTGGCTCGCGGACTACCGCCTGGCCTGTCAACTGGGTGGGACGGACGATGACAACCTCATCATCCGAAACCTCCCCCTGTTCCTCTCCGACACTGCTCGTGCCTGGTTGGAGCATCTGCCTCCGGGGCAGATTTCCAACTGGGAAGATCTGGTCCAGGCTTTCGTCGGCAACTTCCAGGGCACGTACGTGCGCCCCGGGAATTCCTGGGATCTCCGAAGCTGTCGGCAACTGCCGGGAGAGTCTCTTCGGGACTACATCCGGCGGTTCTCGAAGCAGCGCACCGAGCTGCCCAACGTCACCGACTCCGATGTCATCGGCGCGTTCCTTGCCGGCACCACCTGCCGGGACCTGGTGAGCAAGTTGGGTCGCAAGACCCCCACCAGGGCGAGCGAGCTGATGGACATCGCCACCAAGTTCGCCTCCGGCCAGGAGGCGGTAGAGGCCATCTTCCGAAAGGACAAGCAGCCCCAGGGCCGCCCGTCGGAAGATGCTCCCGAGGCGTCTACTCCGCGCGGCGCCAAGAAGAAAGGCAGGAGGAAGTCGCAAGCGAAACGCGACATTCCCGATGCGGACCTTGTCGCCGCCGCCGAGCACAAGAACCCTCGGAAGCCCCCCGGAGGTGCTAACCTCTTCGACAAGGCACTCAAGGAGACGTGCCCCTACCATCAGGGGCCCGTCAAGCACACCCTCGAGGAGTGCGTCATGCTTCGGCGCCACTTCCACAGGGCCGGGCCACCCGCAGAGGGTGGCAGGGCTCACGACGACGACAAAAAGGAAGATCACCGAGCAGGAGAGTTCCCCGGGGTCCGCGACTGCTTCATGATCTACGGAGGGCATGCGGCGAATGCCTCGGCTCGGCATCGTAAGCAAGAGCGTCGGGAGGTCTGCTCGGTGAAGGTGGCGGCGCCGGTCTACCTAGACTGGTCCGACAAGCCCATCACCTTCGACCGGGACGACCACCCCGACCACGTGCCGAGCCCGGGGAAGTACCCGCTCGTCGTCGACCCCGTCATCGGCGACGTCAGGCTCACCAAGGTCCTGATGGATGGAGGCAGCTGCCTCAACATCATCTACGCCGAGACCCTCAGGCTCCTGCGCGTCGACCTGTCATCCGTCCGAGCAGGCGCTGCGCCCTTCCACGGGATCATCCCTGGGAAGCGCGTCCAACCCCTCGGACAGCTCGACCTTCCTGTCTGCTTCGGAACACCCTCCAACTTCCGAAGGGAGACTTTGACGTTCGAGGTGGTCGGGTTCCGAGGAACCTACCACGCAGTGCTGGGAAGACCATGCTACGCGAAGTTCATGGCCATCCCCAACTACACTTACCTAAAGCTCAAGATGTCGGGCCCCAACGGGGTCATCACCGTCGGCCCCACGTACAAACACGCATTCGAATGCGATGTGGAGTGCGTGGAGTACGCTGAGGCCCTCGCCGAGTCCGAGGCCCTCATTGCCGACCTGGAAAGCCTCTCCCGAGAGGTGCCGGACGTGAAGCGACACGCCGGCAACTTCGAGCCAGCGGAGATGGTCAAGGCCGTCCCTCTCGACCCCAGTGGCGACGCCTCCAAGCAGATTCGGATCGGATCCGGGCTCGACCCCAAATAGGAAGCAGTGCTCGTCGACTTTCTCCGCGCAAACGCCGACGTCTTTGCGTGGAGTCCCTCGGACATGCCCGGCATACCGAGGGATGTCGCCGAGCAGTCGCTGGATATTCGGGCCGGAGCCCGACCGGTCAGACAGCCTCTGCGCCGATTCGACGAGGAAAGGCGCAGGGTGATAGGCGAGGAGGTCCACAAGCTGATGGCAGCAGGGTTCATCAAAGAGGTATTCCATCCCGAATGGCTTGCCAACCCTGTGCTTGTGAGGAAAAAAGGGGGGAAATGGCGGATGTGTGTAGACTACACTGGTCTCAACAAAGCATGTCCGAAGGTCCCCTACCCTCTACCTCGCATCGACCAAATCGTGGACTCCACTGCAGGGTGCGAAACCCTGTCTTTCCTCGATGCCTACTCAGGGTATCATCAAATCAAGATGAAAGAGTCCGACCAGCTCGCGACTTCTTTCATCACGCCCTTCGGCATGTACTGTTATGTCACAATGCCGTTCGGTTTGAGGAACGCGGGTGCAACGTACCAGCGGTGCATGAACCATGTGTTCGGCGAACACATCGGTCGCACGGTCGAGGCCTACGTCGATGACATCGTAGTCAAGACGAGGAAAGCCTCCGACCTTCTCTCCGACCTCGAACTGACATTCCGGTGTCTCAAGGCGAAGGGCGTCAAGCTTAATCCCGAGAAGTGCGTCTTCGGGGTGCCCCGAGGCATGCTTTTGGGATTCATCGTCTCCGAGCGGGGCATCGAAGCCAACCCGGAGAAGATCGCAGCGATCACAAACATGGGGCCCATCAAGGACTTAAAAGGCGTACAGAGGGTCATGGGATGCCTCGCGGCCTTGAGCCGTTTCATCTCGCGCCTCGGCGAAAGAGGCCTGCCCCTGTACCGTCTCTTAAGGAAGGCCGAGTGCTTCACTTGGACTCCCGAGGCCGAGGAAGCCCTCGGGAACCTGAAGGCGCTCCTCACCCAGGCGCCCATCTTGGTACCCCCAGCTGATGGAGAAGCCCTCCTGGTCTACATCGCCGCAACCACTCAGGTGGTCAGCGCCGTGATCGTGGTCGAAAGGCAGGAAGAGGGGCATGCTTTGCCCATTCAGAGGCCAGTTTACTTCGTCAGCGAAGTGCTGTCCGAGACCAAGATCCGCTACCCACAAGTCCAGAAGCTGCTATATGCAGTGATCCTGACGAGGCGAAAGCTGCGACATTACTTCGAGTCTCATCCGGTGACTGTGGTGTCATCCTTCCCCCTGGGGGAGATCATCCAGTGCCGAGAAGCCTCGGGGCGGATCGCGAAGTGGGCGGTGGAAATCATGGGCGAGGCAATCTCGTTCGCCCCTCGGAAGGCCATCAAGTCCCAGGTACTGGCGGATTTCGTAGCCGAATGGGTCGACACCCAGTTGCCAACGGCTCCGATCCAACCAGAGCTCTGGACCATGTTTTTCGACGGGTCGCTGATGAAGACGGGAGCCGGCGCGGGCCTGCTCTTCGTCTCGCCCCTCGGGAAACACCTGCGCTACGTGCTCCGCCTCCATTTCCCGGCGTCCAACAATGTGGCTGAGTACGAGGCTCTGATCAACGGATTGCGAATCGCCATCGAGCTAGGGGTCCGACGCCTCGATGCACGCGGCGACTCGCAGCTCGTCATCGACCAAGTCATGAAGAACTCCCTCTACCGCGACCCGAAGATGGAGGCCTACTGTGAGGAGGTTCGACGCCTGGAAGACAAGTTCTACGGGCTCGAACTTAACCACATCGCCCGGCGCTACAACGAGACTGCGGACGAGCTGGCGAAGATAGCCTCGGGGCGAACGACGGTTCCCTCGGACGTCTTCTCCCGGGATCTGCACCAACCCTCCGTCAAGATAGGCGACGCGCCCGAGCCCGAGGCACCCTCGGCCTCGTCCGAGGTGACCTCGGCCCAGCCCGAGCCATCCTCGGCTCAACCCGAGGAACCCTCGGAGCCTGAGGGCGAAGCACTGCGCATCGAGGAGGAGCAGAGCGGGGTCATGCCAGATCAAGATTGGCAAACCCCGTACCTGCAATATCTCCGCCAAGGGGAACTGCCCCTCGACCGAGCCGAGGCTCGGCGGGTAGCGCGACGCGCAAAGTCGTTCGTCTTGCTGGGCGATGAGAAGGAGCTCTACCACCGCAGCCCCTCGGGCATCCTCCAGCGATGCATCTCCATCGCCGAGGGTCAGGAACTCCTGCAGGAAATACACTCGGGGGCTTGCGGTCATCATGCAGCACCTCGAACCCTCGTCGGGAACGCTTTCCGCCAAGGCTTCTACTGGCCAACGGCGGTGGCTGACGCCACTAGAGTTGTCCGCGCCTGCGAAGGGTGCCAATTCTATGCGAAGCAGACCCACCTGCCCGCTCAGGCTCTGCAAACGATACCCATCACCTGGCCCTTCGCTGTGTGGGGTCTGGACCTCGTCGGCCCTCTGCAGAAGGCGCCCGGGGGCTACACGCACCTGTTGGTCGCCATCGACAAATTCTCCAAGTGGATCGAGGTCCGACCCCTGAACAGCATCAGGTCCGAGCAGGCGGTGGCGTTCTTCACCAACATCATCCATCGCTTCGGGGTCCCAAACTCCATCATCACCGACAACGGCACCCAGTTCACCGGCAAAAAATTCTTGGATTTTTGCGACGATCACAGCATCCGGGTGGACTGGGCCGCCGTAGCTCATCCCATGTCGAATGGGCAAGTGGAACGTGCTAACGGCATGATTCTACAAGGGCTCAAGCCTCGAATTTACAACAACCTCAACAAGTTCGGCAAGCGGTGGATGAAGGAACTCCCCTCGGTGGTCTGGAGCCTGAGGACGACGCCGAGCCGAGCCACGGGTTTCACGCCTTTCTTCCTGGTCTACGGGGCCGAGGCCATCCTGCCCACCGACCTGGAATACGGCTCCCCGAGGACGAGGGCCTACAACGAAGAAAGCAACCAAGCTAACCGAGAAGACTCGCTGGACCAGCTGGACGAGGCTCGGGACAGGGCCTTACTACACTCGGCGCGGTACCAACAGTCCCTGCGACGCTACCACGCCCGAGGGGTCCGACCCCGAGATCTCCAGGTGGGCGATCTGGTGCTTCGGCTGCGGCAGGACGCCCGAGGGAGGCACAAGCTCACGCCCCCCTGGGAGGGGCCGTTCATCATCGCCAAAGTTCTGAAGCCCGGAACGTACAAGCTGGCCAACAGTCAGGGCGAGGTCTACGGCAACGCTTGGAACATCCAACAGCTACGTCGCTTCTACCCTTGAGATGTTTCCAAATTGTTCATATACCTTGCACCCACGCAAAGTTTAGTCAACAAGGAAGGGTCGGCCTCGCCTCGGCAAAGCCCGACCCTCCCTCGGGGGCTAAAAGGGGGGAAACCCCCTCTGCGTCAAAATTTTCCTCGAACAGAAAATCTCTTTTACCAGAACATCTTTCGTGCTTTTTGACTACTTCGAAAAGTGGGTCCCGGAAACGACGGGGTACACGTAAGCAGTCAAGGCTGACCGAGCCGAGGGACTCCTACGCCTCCGGGATACGGATACCTCACTCATCACCTTCTGCGATAAGTAACTCGCGCTCGGATAAGGTGAATCCGCGGATCGAACGAGTCTTTACGTACGGAAGCTCTTCTGTCGAAGTGATTCTTCGAGCCTTCTCGACCGAGTCGGTGACAGGGCCTCATGGACGGGTAAAAGTACGCGTAAGCGGCAAGGCCGACCGAGCCGAGGGATTCCCACGCCTCCGGGATACGGATACCTCACTCATCACCTTCCGCGAGAAGCAACTCTTGCTCGCACTAACATCCCTGCTACCGACAAAAAGTCCAGATACTCGAAACAAGAGGAAAGGAGACGCAGCTTTATAACGCAGCAAGGGTGTGTGTCCTGGCCTCGACGGCCGCACAAGGCCCACGCTACAAGACGATTTGACCCTGCAGGCTCGGATCTTGACGCTGGAAGAGGGCGATGACACCCTCGGCACCGACAACACCTTCGGCAAGGCCCGACCTAGCCTCGGACGACGACGCGGTCCGAGGGCCTCCGCTCCGAAGGACGACGTCATCACCACGCTCGAGCAATCTCTGCCAGGGACTTCTCCGAGAACCCGGCCCGAGCGGACGGCTCGGCCGGCCACCTCCGGGGCCTCGGCCGACCGCCTTCCGAGGGCACGAGCCTGGTCCGAGGCCTCGGCTGACCAACTCCGGCGTCGATCCTGCCAACGGACAACCCGGCTAGGCTCCGGCCAACCAGGTTTCATTTCCGAGCCGACTCCGCCTCTGCTCGTGCTGATATCGCTACCCCTGGCCTCGGCTCGTCGAAGAGCGGCCGAGGGGTCTCTTTAACTAAGCTAGAGGAGCCTCGGACAACAGGTCCGACCGAGCCGAGGGATTCCTACGCCTCCGGGATACGGATACCTCACTCGTCACCTTGACACGGGGCGACTCACGCTTGGTAAAGCGGTTCAGGCAAACAACAGGCGAGTCTTAGTGCTCAGAAATGAGGAAAAAACACGGCTCTGTGCCGGAGTTACATACATGTTCAGGCCCCGAAAGCCGAAATGAACAAAAAAGCCCGGCACTCGAAGTGCCATTACAAACGGAACTCCGGTTCCCCCCCCCCCCCCGCAGGTACGAACAACCCCACTCGATGGGGGAGGGCCTGCGGGGCAGCAGAAGACCGACGAACGGCACGTCGCCGCCCGCCGCGGCAGCGGCGACGATGAAGACGTCTGTCCTGGGGGGCCCAACAGCAGCAGTGATGGCCTCAGGGCGGATGCTGCTGCTGGGAGGCCCCCGCCCTTGCCCAAACTCGAGAGGCAAGGACGGGCAGAAGGCCGTAGAGTCGGAGGTCGGTCCGTGGCCAACCTCGGCTGTCGCGCCGGCGGAAGAACCTCTTCCAGCTGCCGTGGCGGGAGGCGACACCGGGGGCGGCTCCGAGATTGCTCGGCTCAGAGAGCCGGGCACGCTGCAGCTGTTGGCGCCACGGACGACTCCCGCCCTTCCCCCCGATCACTAAGGGAAGGAGCGGGTCACCACCCGCGCAGGGGCCAACCCCGACCCGGCACACGCCCCTCCTCAGCCCTGGTGATGAAAATCCTTGAGGCTGAGGAAGGGGCGGATGCCGCAGCCCGGCTCGCTTTCCCCCACCATCAAGCCGGAGGTCACCACCCTGGGTGACCGCCGGCGGAGGGGTGCAGCCGGGCTGCGTGATGAAAATCCTTGAAGCCGAACGATGGCTGAAAGGTACCAACTCCCACGGAGTTGCGTTCCTCCAACGATGGAGCGAAAAGACGGTGGTTCCCCCCATCCGGGGGCTCGGAAGATGGAGAGACACAATGCATAGGGGAGGAAGGAGACATGGTCACCTTGCGAAGGGGGTCGCCCTCCTTTTAAAGGCAACTCCCCCTGCTTGCGCCCTCAACCGTCACGGGCTGAGTCTTCTCCAACACGCCTCCAAAGTCCCCCCCTGCGGCGCGGGGGCTGGGGCCCGCCTGTCATGCAGACCGGCTCCAAGCGGAAGAAGCCGAACCGCCGCGCACGACGCACGCAACCACCCAGCGGTTACAAGTAACCCTCCACTTTTGCCCAGACCAGCGGGCGAAAGGGGCAGGCGGCCATGCAGGCGGCATGCAACCGCGCCAAGTGGACGCGCCTCTCCGACTCCTGACAGGCCAGCGCGACGGCTCAAGCCCACGCGTCGTGTGACTGGCGCGCCGGGTGCTGCATGCGAACCGCTGTGCCACTCGCTCCACCACCGCGCCTCCTCGATTGCGGAACCGATACCGCGATTCGAGGCGACCCAGCCCGCGACCCAGCAGCGCCAGCCTGGCGCAGCGGTCAAACGCGGTCAAAAATGGGCCGGCAGTAATGACGGTGGCAGGCGCGCGAGAGCAGCGGTCACGCCATCTGCCAAGCTCATGTCCCATCCGGAGGCAGCAAGAGAACCCCCTCTCACGGCGTGAAGACGACGCGCCCGTGACCCGCACCTCGAACGGCTCGCGCACGCGCAACGGCAATCTCGCCAACTACTCACCCCGGCGCATTAACTCCGCGGCTCGACGGACAGCGCTGCGGGCGGGAGCGGCTGGCGACGTTTCGCTTTCGCCAAAACAACCACGCCGAAAAAGGTACGCCACGACGTTCAATTTCGAATCCTTTTTCCCTTTTCCTTCTTTCTCTATCTCTTGCAACAGGGACCGGGAAAGGGGATACCCCCAAAGGGATCCTTCCCCGTGAAGGAACTAGGCTCCGAGCCTCCCTACTGATCAGGGGTTCGAAGGCTGGCCCCCCGAGGGGTTCAACAGCCGCCTCAGATCGCGTGGGCCCGACACCCACTACTGGTCAGGGGTTCGAAGGTCGGCCTCCCGAAAGGTTCCACGACCGCCTCAGGCTACTCGGGCTCCGCGCCCATTACTGATCAGGGGTTCGAAGGCTGGCCTGTCGAAGGGTTCACAGTCGCCTCAGACGCCGAGCGAGGGATGACCAGGGGTACGTTCGATACATAACCGAGGCTCGGGCTGCGCTCCCGAGGTACCCTAGGACATTTCCGAGACCAGCGGGAACGACTCTGTAACGGAATCCCATCGGAGGGAGGCAACGAGCCCTCGGACCCCGTCGCTAGGGGACCGGGTCCGACAGATCACCCGCAGGTACTTTTGGGCGTGCCTCCGGGCCCCTAGCCGACCCCCAACGAACGGGGCACGGACGTCCACTCGGATTACCCTATTGCAGCTCACCGGAGACACCATGTTCGGTGCCCATCGAGGGTAACATGGCGCACTCCCCCCCTCCTCCTTGCGGAAAGGCGACGTAGGGGCGTATATAAAAAAGCCGAGTCTGTCCCTGATCGTCCTCTCGCTCCGTGCGGAGGCTCGGGGGCTGCTCTCGCAAACCCGGCTCCGGCCAAACCGTTGACAGCGTCAACATACCAGCCCGAGAACTTGGGCCCCGACAGTGCACCTGGGCTACGCCCTGCTCGCATGAGGAAACCGCCAGACCAGCCGAGGCATTACGCAAGGCATTAAGACCTCGAAGGAGTGAAACCACTCCTCCGAGGCCTCGGGGGCTACACCCGGCGGGTGCGCTCGCGCGCACCCACCGGAACAAAGTACCTCCGAGAAAGGCTGGTCCCCTTGCAAAAAAGTGCGACGCAAGCCTCCAAGCGAGTGTTAACACTCTCTTCGAGGCTCGGGGGCTACTGTCGGGGACCATAATTAGGGGTACCCTCAAGACGCCTAATTCTCAGCTGGTAACCCCCATCAGCATAAAGCTGCAAAGGCCTGATGGGTTTGATTAAGTCAGGGATCAGTCCATACGAGTGACTCGATCACGCCACGCCCGAGCCTAGCCTCGGGCGAGGGCAGCCGACCCTAAGATGACTCCGTCTCGCCTGAGGTCTCCTCTTTCACGGCAGACGCATCACCGGCTCGCCCGAGGCCCCGCCTTCGATAAGAAGTAACCCTGACTAAATCACCGCGCCAACCGACCGAGTCACCGGGGCGTTTAACGCAAAAGGTAAGACCGACGGGCGACCAAACTCTGCTCCGCCCGACCCAGGGCTCGGACTCGGGCTAAGGCCCCGGAAGACGGCGAACTCCGCTCCACCCGACCCAGGGCTCGGACTCGGGCTAAGGCCCCGGAAGACGGCGAACTCCGCTCCGCCCGACCCAGGGCTCGGACTCGGGCTAAGGCCCCGGAAGACGGCGAACTCCGCTCCGCCCGACCCAGGGCTCGGACTCGGGCTAAGGCCCCGGAAGACGACGAACTCCGCCTCGCCCGACCCAGGGCTCGGACCCCGCCTCGGCCTCTGCCGAACGACCTCCGCCTCGCCCGACCCAGGAGTTCGGGCTCGGCCTCTATCATGCAGGACGGACTCGGCCTCTATCATGCAGGACGGACTCGGCCTCGACTTCGGAGGAGCCTCCACGACGCCCGACCTAGGACGCAAGACCGCCACGTCAACAGGAAGCGTCATCATCACCCTGCCCTGAGCCGACTCGGGTCGCAGAGAACAAGACTGGCGTCCCATCTGGCCAGCTACGCCAGATAGGCAATGATGGCGCCCCGCTAGACCATGACGACGGCGGCTCTCAGCTCCCTTACGAAAGCAGGAGGACGTCAGCAAGGGCCCAGCCACTCCAACAGCTGTCCCTCTGTCCGGCTCCGTTACTCCTCCAACAGCCACGACGCCACACCAACAGGGTGCCAAGATCTCTCCGGCTGCCACCTTGGCATGTACTTAGGGCGCTAGCTCTCCCTCGCTAGACACGTAGCACCTTGCTACACCCCCATTTTGTACACCTGGATCCTCTCCTTACGACTATAAAAGGAAGGACCAGGGCCTTCTTAGAGAAGGTTGGCCTCGCGGGGACGAAGGGCAGGGGCAGGCGCTCTCTCGGGGCCGCTCGCTCCCCTCACCTCGCGCGGACGCTTGTAACCCCCTACTGCAAGCGCACCCGACCTGGGCGCGGGACGAACACGAAGGCCGCGGGAATTCTCCGACTCCCTCACGACCCGGCTCCGGCCGCCTCGCTCTCTCTCGCTCTCTCTCTCTCCCCCCTTCGCGCTCGCCCACGCGCTCGACCCATCTGGGCTGGGGCACGCGGCACACTCACTCGTCGGCTCGGGGACCCCCCGGTCTCAGAACGCCGACACTACCAAAAAAGGGCCTTCCCACTTCAGCTGTAGTTTGCCTACTGTGTCTGGGTTGGCCACTCTTCGAAGCACCAAATGTCCTGGCTTAATGTTCTTCAACCGGACCTTTCTATCACGCCATTTTATTGTTTTGGCTTGGTATTTATTGATGTTTTCCACAACCTGAAGCCTGATCCCTTCTATAGCATCCTTTTCCACAGAGCAGTCAGCTTCATCTTCGCCTTTTGCTGAAGCTATTGTTCTTATTGACCCTGCTTTGGCTTCTTCCGGGGTTATTGCTTCGTCACCAAACAATAGTTTGAATGGCGTAAAGCCTGTTGATCTTGACGCTGTTGTGTTATGGCTCCACACCACTTTGATTAATTCTTCTGGCCACTTTCCCCTGGGCTGATTGAAGATTGACTTCATTATTCCTGTCATTATGATCCCATTAGCTCTTTCGACTAATCCATTTGATTCTGGATGTCGTACTGACGTGAAATGGATCTTCGTGCCAATTTGGTCACAAAACTCTTTAAAAACTTTGGAGTCAAACTGCGTTCCATTGTCCACAGTAATGGCCTTCGGCACTCCGAAGCGACAAACAATATTTTGCCAGAAAAACTTTTGGACAGTGACCGAAGTTATTGTGGCTAAAGGCTTTGCCTCAATCCACTTAGAAAAATATTCCACTGCCACTACAACATATCTTAAATTTCCTTGTGCTGGTGGTAGCGGTCCTAACAAATCAAGGCCCCACCTTTGCAATGGCCAAGTGGGTTGTATTAACTGAGTTAAAGACGAAGGTTGTTTTTGATCTCTTGCACATTTCTGACAACCTTCGCACTTTTGCACTAGTTCCGCTGCATCCGAAGCTGCTTTTGGCTAATAAAATCCTTGTCAAAAAACTTTTCCCAACAAAGGCCTAGATCCAATATGAGATCCACACAGGCCTGCATGTATTTCTTTCATCAATTCTGTGCCTTCGGCTCTGGATAAACACTTGAGCAACGGGGAACAGACCCCACGCTTGTATAATTCCCCTTCTATAATGACATATGGTCGGGCTCTTGCTTCTATCCTCCTGTTTTAAGCTTCGTCATCTGAAAGAAAATTACCCTGAAGGAAAGAGATGATTTCAGTTCTCCAATCTTCACTATAGACAGGGGATATGTTGAGGACCGCTCTTTCAAGAAGCTCAACCGAAGGTGCTTTTATTGTTTCGAAAAATACTTCCGAAGGTAAAGGCAGCCCCTGTGCTGCTGACTTGGCCAATAGATCAGCATGTTCATTTTCTCCATGAGGAATGTTTTTAACAGAGAATCCTTCAAAGGAAGCCTCAATCCTTCGGACTGTATCTAAATATTTTTCAAGTTTTAAATCTCTTGCTTTATAGCTTTTGTCAATATGACCAAAAATAACTTGGGAATCAGTTTTAAGAATGGCCCTTCTGATTCCCATTGCCTTTAACTTTTGAAGACCTAAGAGGAGAGCTTCGTATTCAGCAATATTGTTTGTGCAACTGAAATCATGTCTTGCCGCATAACAAGTTTTAACTTTGGAGGGTGAAACCAACATAGCAGCCGCTCCTGCTCCGAAGGTTCCCCAAGACCCATCGCAAAACACTGTCCATGCTTCGGCATCCTTATTCATTTCTTCCTCCTGAGCCCCTGGCGTCCAGTCAGCAATGAAGTCTGCCAACGCTTCGGACTGAATCGAAGATCTATGCACATAATCAATATAAAATTCATTGAGCTCTGCAGCCCATTTTCGATCCTTCCAGTAGCTTCTCGGTTTCTCATAATATCCTTCAACGGTTGTGAAGAAGGAACAATTATATTATATGCTTGAAAATAATGCCGAAGCTTCCTGGAGGCCATCAGAACAGCATACAGTACCTTCTCCAATTCTGTGTAATTTTTCTTTGATAAACTAAGAACTTCGGATACAAAGTATATTGGGGCCTGCTTTTTGACTTGGCCTTCCAGCTTCTCCTGAACAAGTGCTGCACTTACCGCTGAGTGCGAAGCTGCCACATATAATAACAGAGGAGCCCCTAGCATACGTGAATCCATCGCGAGGGTTGCCCCTATCCTCGCGGCGGAACCCTAAGATGCCCCCGGGACAGTACGCCACGACTAGAAGGCCAGCCGAGAGTGTATCAACGGCGACGGCGTGAGCTCTTGGCTTTTCACTGTATTCCCTCAATGGTGTGACTGAAGAAGGGGAAAATAGGAGAGGTGCCCATCTACTTATCCAGCGGACTACCCCTACCTACGACCGAGAAGATCGCCCAAGCCGTTGTGCAACACGACCCTCGGAAGACTAGGCACGGCGCGCGACCATAGCCACGCGATCCCGACTTTGGCGGAGGTAGGTGCTGACGCATGGGTACCACAAGACAGAGATGTGCGCGAGGTGGGCGCGACTGGCAAATGGGCCCAGTGCGTCAGTGAGGACTCGACCGCGACGCTCCTAGTACTGAGACTGATGAAGTGGGGTCGAGGGGTCGGCGCGCGCGGTGTGAGGGAAATGGGCCGCGTGGTGGGGCGAAGAAACGGGTAGGTGGGCCGAAATGTGAACAGCGAGCCCACTTAACCGTTCTTTTCCTTTTTCTTTTTAATATTCTTTTCTCCTTTTCATTTGAATCTCGAATTTAAATTTTGAATCTTGTTATGAGTATCACCTTTGAGTCGATTATACAAATTCAAACTCTAGTATAGGAAATATATATTTTTATTTTCTTATTTTTATCCACATAACATTTATTTTCTTCTCTTTTCTAAATTCTAGAATTTCTTTTAGATTTTAAATTCCACTTTGGACTTTAATATATTTCTTGTCACATTATTATTTTATATTGTCACAATATGCACACAAAAGGAAATCTCAGCATGATGCATGATTTAGTAGCATATCTTTTTATTAATTATTTTTTAGATATGGTGTTCATATGTGATGGTATGTAGATACAACACACGCATTAAAATAAAGGAAATGAATTTTCTCCTTTTATATTATCTCTTACAAATTGGGTATTACAACCATATAATTAGTACTAATAAAAAACACACTAGGAAGGAGCGGAAAGAGCAGCGGAGGCCCGAGGAGCGAGGAGGCCTCCAACTCCAAAAAAATATTAAAAACGCACGTCGTGCAGAGGTGCACAGGCACATCCACAAGCTGTGCAGATGTTTACTGAAAAAATATGTTTGTATCACATACAACATACTAATCACTGGGTGAATCACTGTTGTTGATATCAATTGCGTGTTTTTTTGATGTTGTTGTCTCATTCCAATGAGGAGCATTACTACCAACCTTGTTCCTAGATCCAGGAGGTCGTCCTCTCTTACGACCAGCAAGGCTAGCCAACCGTGCTCTATTCTCCTCTAATGACAAACATGTCCTACTGTTGTGACCATCGGCAATACCACACTTCTGGCATTTCCTGTTCATTTTCTTTTTACCTTTTGCGCCCAATTTAATAACCTTTTGTTCACTCCCCTTGATTGTTCTTCCCTTGGGTTTTGAGTTATTTGGTCTTGCCAAGCTTATCCCATCGACTGCAAAATCCAGTTTCTGCAATTCAAAAGTATAGTTTTTTTTCAGCACATAATATTATGCAGTCCCACATTCACTCTAATACCATTATTACCTTTCTGGCATGATCATTTTGTTCATGGCTACCATTCTCATTCATATCCACGTGATTCTGCAAATTAACCTGTACCCGCCAACACATTTTTAAGCTCAAACATAAGCCAATAACACAAACCAATAAATCATTTGTATGTACAACTACAAATCAATATAGTTGTTAAAGTCATTACCTCTTCAAAGGAACGTATCGGTATAGGGATTTGAACATTGTCCACACCCCCTTCAAGTATATTAGATACTTCTTGAATTTCCTGAAAAATTGGTTCAAAGTGCATTATACATCAGTTACAATTCAACATACACAACAATCTAGTCAATATGCATCATATTTTACTGTCAATACGTTGCCAATCCTTTCACCCAATTCACCATCTCTTTCAACGTCTCTATTGTCTTCATCATCGTCTTGATATTTTATTGTTTCATACATCATCAATGTATTAGGATGAATACTATGTTAACAATATTTACAGTAAAACATCACATACTTGTATACCATATCCCCCACTAGTTTCACAAGTCTCCTCAACTCCTATATCTGTCTCCAAACGCAAAAGTACCTTGAGAAGCTCATCCATTACTGCTAGGGCTCTATCATTACCTGCCTTTGACAAACTAGCATGATGCACTACTTTCATTGCTTTTTTTAGCAATATCTTTTGTCTATATGATTTTGTTTCTCCATCCTTTCCCTTCAAATTCCTATCATCTCTTGAAAACGAAACATCTTGTCTTGTTGAGTAGGTGTATCGTTGTAAAATGTATTCCTTAGGTATCCGTTCAATCTGAAGATGCATAAACGCGCGTAATACATGTACACAGAATAGTCCTATAAAAACAATAACTATCATAAGAATTTTTATATATGTTTTCATATATATGTATATAATTACTATTTAATACTCCATACCTATATGTTCCCAATGTTTGCATTCACACGTATACTTTCCAGATTCTTCATCAGCTGTAACTTTGAATTGGTGTTGTCCCCACATAATTTTCTTCGATTTTGTAGTATGTTGCACTACCCAATCATTTGCACCCCTTCTTGATCATGCATTATCTTGAACGCAGTTGCATATTTCAAAGACTCCTGGAATTTATTCATTACAGCCCTTGTGTATGCTCTTGCAACCCTTATCTCAAACATATATAGCGTGTTTGTTTCCTTTTGACCATGTGTCGTATATAATTCAGGTTAGCTGACACTTATATTAATATATAAATATACTTCATAACATTTTGTACTCACCATGCTTCCCACTGCTTCTTTTGACTCTTTCATCTTCCTACTATGTAGAAGCTTCATCATTTGCTTGGCGAATTGATGTAGCGGAGTGTTTGCATCGACATGTGCACTTTTCACAAGCTTGTTCATGCTTTCGCTACGCTGTGTAGACAACATTAGCCCACAATAATCATTCTTGAAAAAGGCAGGCACCCAATCCTTACGTATTCCATACATCTTGTTGAGAGTAATGTTATCGTGCAGATGGAAATCTTCAAGTAGCATTGACCATGCAGTCTCGAACTCTAACTCAGTCAAAGGATGATGTATTATAGATTGGAACCTTGTCTTAAAGTCCATTTCCTCAAACCTTGCATACAACTCGTTTAGAAAAGGCATATACCTATTTTGCACATGTCATAGACACAACCAATGTATTGTGTGTGGGAAAACCCTCTCGAGTGCTACTGGCATTGCAGGATCTTGATCTGCATTCATAGATATCAAAATTGTATGAACCTTATTCCATGTTAGAAAGAAAATAAAATCGAATTTAAAACATATTTTATGTATATACATTTCCTGCATTATTATCAGTCGTACCTGTCAGCATCACTCGTGGCCCTTCTGTTCCCATGCATGTTTTGAAGGTGTTGAATACCCATTCAAATGTATCAACAGTTTCATCCCCCAATAATGCGAAGGCAAATATGGTGCACTGGAGGTGGTGATTTGAACCAACAAACATACCTAGTGGTTTTTCATACAGATTAGTCTTATGTGTTGTGTCAAATGTGACTGCATCACCAAAATCCATGTAGTCCCCTTGCTGGCTTGCATGTGACCAAAATATGCTCAAAATCTTCCCCTCTTTATCCAATTGGCAGTCAGAGAAAAATTGAGGATTATCCTTTTTGCATAATGCAAAAAAAGATAGTAGCTTAGCCACATCATTTGCATTTCTCTCTCGTTGCTTTGCATTTTCCTGTAATTATTGTCAATATTTAGCATTCGGCAAAATCAACATATATGCAAATTTCAATTCTGAATTAGAATCTTAAAATATTATAAACTTACAGGTTATACATGTCATGTGCTATTACAGGCACACTCTCAGGACCACCGTGCATTTCTGAAACATAATCCATAATACAATGCTGCGGGATTCGACTCTCCTGCATTGAACTTATGAACTCCATGTATTCAGGATCATGCGTCTTGTTGCATTGTAATTGATTCTTTTCTGTATCCTTCTTAAAAAATTCATGATTATGATCCAAGTGCAATAGATCAATACGCACTGATATCACTTTCTCTTTGGCATCATCATAAAATTTTTTAAGTTTTATACCGGCCTTGCATTGTGTCCGCTTCGAGCTCATATTACGTACCTTTGGGTTCAATATTCCCCTTATCGCACTCTTTCCTTCCATCGAGCAATTCAACCACTTACAATTTTTCTGTTCCCTATACCTTTTCAATGGGAAGCCAACTTCACATGCATACAACAACAACAACAAAGCCTTTTTGTCTCAAGCACGTTGGGGTAGGCTAGAGATGAAACCCCATATGAAAACCTCAGAACTCAACCCCCAAAGAAAAGAAAAGGGAGACAAAGGAAAAGGAGAACCGAAAAACGACGAAACAGGGAAACACATAAAAAGAGATAAAACCCACAAGAACCAGCAAGATCTAAAAGGGCACAAGAAAAGGTCAAACGATTAAGGAGGAAAAGCGAAACCACAAATCAGGGTTCTGGCACGTGAATTGCACACTTCCACCCCTTCCTATCCACGGCGGACTCTTTATCAATATTCCACTCCTTTAGGTCCCTCTTCACAGCCTCTGTCCACGTCAAGGTTGGTCGACCTCTACCTCTCTTCACATTCTCAGGATGCCTAATTATTTCGATATGCATTGGTGCCTCTTCAGGTCTTCGTTGGATATGTCCAAACCATCTCAAACGATGTTGCATAAGCTTCTTCTCAATTGGCGCCACTCCTACTCTCTCTCGTATATCATCATTCCGGACTCGATCTCTCCTTGTGTGGCCACATATCCAGCGCAACATACACATCTTTGCTACACTTAGTTGTTGGACATGTCGTCTTTTAGTGGGCCAACATTCTGCTCCATATAACATAGCCAACTTTAGCCACATATCCATACAACAATCTGCTCCATATATGCTTCATCCACACCACTGAATGTCATACCAACTTTAGGTACCAACTCGGATCAATTGTAACTTCCTGTGCAAATAAATAAAATATATATGTATGTACAAATATCAATAACATGTACACTGTATGGTGTCCGGCCTAATTTTCCATCGTATGCACAATATAACATATCATACCATCTAGCTGCATAATATTATCCTCGATTCAATTTTTCTATCGTATGCAAACTAATCTACACTAATGAAAATCCAAAAACAGTTATAGAGTACTTACATGTCTCTACAGAATCACTGGTGTGTCCTGTTCATGCTCATCAATAGTTCACATAGTAGTCAGCTGCTGTCCTCCTTGATTTATGGCCATCCTCGACGCATCCGATGTGCTGTGATCATCAACACCTGACGGCCTCAATGCTGCTGGTGGAGTAATTGCCCCTCCGACAGTTTCTGTTTGCCCATGTGCATCTGCATCCGAGCCAAACTGTTTTCCTACTGGTTGATCTCCCTGCACCATTGTTACGATCTCCAAGCATGGATTTGATCGATGAACTGATGTCGGCATCGTGTACTCTCTGATCGGCTCTTTACCCCATGGCGTCGCCATCTTCCAGTACAGGGTACTTCCTTTTGCCACTCGCACCCTAACACCCGATTCTTGCTGTCTAACTTTTCTGGAAGCGTGGGATTCTTTCCTTATACCATGCACATTTCCATCATCGTGGGCGCGATATTTATGGCGAGTTCGCGTGTGTATCTACTACATTATAGGATCGTGGGCGCGCTGATCGTGGGCGTAACAGAAATTTATGCAAGTTAGACGTAGGTCGTATGCTATCGTAAATATTGTTTCGATCCACTTCCATAATACGCGGGTGACACGTCACCGACCCACGTTTAGAATGATAGCCCACGCTCTGTTACGCAATATTTACCCAACAATTATACATGCATAAAATCACCCCACCATTCGGGTCGTCCGGCTCGGCCCATTCCGATCCGGCTCGTTTACACAACCTGGTCGGGGCTCCCCCGTACCTATCGAAAGCCCAGGGCTCCCATTACCATAAGCCTATATATATATATATTGGAAGCCCTCGACTTTCATAGCATATAGGAAGCCCCATCCAAACCACTGCAGCTTGGCTTCCAGCCCACCTCTCGCATGCGTCTATTTCTTGCATGCCCGCAGTTTGTTTCCATTTGCATGCACAAGAAATTAGGAAGTGTATCCGTTAACTGTTGCATGTATGGAAACAAAAAAAATCTGATTTGAATGTTTTATTCCTTTCATAAATATAGGATCTCTATACCATTCATGCAACTAGACTCGTTAGAAACATTTTAGAAATATACTGCTACTAACTATGCTACACAGTGTAGGTATTTATGCAATACGATACGCTGCGTAAAAAATCAGTTTCCTGCTGCATATGCATAAATTTAGGACGATAATAATGTGCGTCGAGAGGAAAATGGATTTACATGCACGAAAACAAAAAAACTAATTTTAATGCTTTATTTTGTCCATAAAAATAAGATCTCTACAACAGCAATGCAGTTAGGCTCGTTGGAACGAATTTATGATATATACTGATACTAATTATGCTACAGTGTGTAGATATTTATGCAGTGTGGTACACCATGTAAAGTTTCCTGCTGGATGCGCACAAATTTAGGATGATAAGAATGTGGGTTGAAAGGAAATAGATTGGCATGCATGTAAACAAAAAATCTGATTTAAATACTTTATTTCGTTCATAAAAGTATGATCTTGACAACAGCCATACAGGTAGGATCGTTGGAACCGGTTTATGACATATACTAATACTAATTATGCTACACGGTATAGATATTTATGCACTGCGGTACAACGCGAAAAAAATATGTTTCCTATTGCATGCGCACAGATTTAGGATGTCAAGAATGTGCGTTGAAAGGAAATGGATTGACATGCATGGAAACAAAAAAAATCTGATTTAAATGCTTAATTTCCTCCATAAATATAGGATCTCTCCAACAGCTATGCATCTAAGCTCGTTAGAACCAGTTTATGATATACGCTGATACTAATTATTCTACACGTCGAAGGTATTTATGGAATGCAGTACACTGTGTACAAAATTTGTTTACTATTGCATGTGCACAAATTTAGGATGACAAGAATGTGAGTTGAAAGTAAATGGATTGACATGCACGGAAAAAAAACCTAATTTTCAATGTTTTATTTCGTCCATAAATATAGGATCTATCCAATAGCCATGCAATTAGGCTCGTTAGAACCAATTTTTGATATATACTAATACTAATTATGCTACATATCGAAGGTATTTATGAATTGCGGTACACTACGCAAAAATCAACAAATGTTACGTAAAATGTGAATAAAAATATCATAAATATACAAAAGATAGAAGGAGAGTCATGAACTGACAATATATCATAAAAACCTATTGATGTTGACATAAATACATATACAAAATAACATAAAAACAGGGTCGTCGATCCGCCACCGCTCGCCGCCTAGGGAAGTCTATTGTCGTCGCTCGCGCCTAGGGAAGGCTGACATCGTCGTGGGAGGGGGAACACCAGTGGACGCCACTCCGGGGCGCCGCCTCCAGGATTCGCCGCCGCGTGCGCTCCTCCAAGATCCGCCGCCGCTGCTGCCGAAGCTTACCGCGCCTCGCGCAACCACCATCACCACTGGGCCTAGGGTACGCCGTCGCTGCTTGTCTGGTTCAGAAGCACCATCGGTGCTTGCCCGCCCACCATAGGAGTGTCACCGCCGATCGCCTGCCTCGGCGTGCCAACGCCGCTAGCCCCCGGATCATCGCCGCTCGCGCACCCGAGGAAACCGCCGCCGCCGCTCGCTCGCCCGAGGGAACTACCACCCCGCTAAAACCTAATCCCTGGCCTTTACAATAAGGGTCTAAAACACATATGACAAGCAATTAACTAGTACAAATAAGGCCTTGTTAGATTTGAGTTGGATTGAGTGAGATTGTAGGGGATTAAATCCTCTACTATTCAAATTGAATAGGAGGGGATTTAATTCCCTAGAATCCACCTCTAACCGAATAAGTTTAAGATTTTATTTGTGTACTCTAGTATTGATTCTAATCCACATGTGTTAAGTTGGACTAGGGTGTAAATTAGTTTAAGTTACATCTAAATATATATGGATTAAAATCAATATAAGATTAAAGGTAGAGATCCTATCGCCCGACATCCTCAACGATCGAACACTCATCGAACAACTAGAGAAAAACCGCACTCTAGTAGCCTTTACAAGGCCGGACCGCAGCTACGCCAGGATGCAAGACGAGCAATCCAACAACTTAAGAAAAAAATTAAAAGAATTGAGAGAACATAAATCCATGAATAAAAAAATCTTAAGGCCCTGTTGTTTTGTTCCTAAGAATCGAGAAGAAATTAATCCGATAATAAAATAATGGAAACTGTTTTTTATATTTGTTTCAATTCACAGTTTAGGGTGCAAAAAGAAAGAAAATCCTACGCTTTTTAATATTATTTTAGATTAGATAGGTAGATAGATAGATAGATATTAATATTTAATTATATAGATATAGATAAATAGGATAGGATGTGTGTTTGTATAAGAAAAGCCATAACATTTAATGGCTAGTTTGGGAACACAAATCCCCTCCGAGATCCCTGTCATTTTTTTAGGTAGTTAATCTCAAGAAGGTGTCATTTGAATAAGATATTTAGTAATTTATGGAGAGTTTTCCTTCTCTAGGTTTGCCTCCTATATATTGCTCCCAAAACTTAAATCACCTTCGGAATTTTCAGGGATTAAGTGAGAAATTAGTTCATTTTCTTTTCAATCTCCATAAATCTTAGAGTACATTTAAGTTTCAAAACTAGCTATAAAAGAGATTCCTTCTCCTTACAAAAGCTGGAGGAGCAATAACACTGTCTTCCTCCTCATGGCAGCGATGACGAGCAGTGCAGGGCCGTCGACGACGACGCACTTCAATGCCGCTATACCTTTGGTCCTTCTGCTCATTTCTGCAGCCTCCCCGTCAAGCTGCCAAGCCTGGAACCACCACACAAGTTGCCACGTTTTCTCTTTACGCATGTATTACCAAGAAATCATGTCTATTTGTCTAACGTCTGATTACATTTTACTTGCGTGTACTCTTGTTGGTTCTCCGTGTCCAGGCGCCACACAGCCGCAGCCCTCGTTGCTGGTGGCGGCGCCGGCGCCGGCGGTGGCACGAGGACCGTCGTTGCGAGTGCGATGCTACAACCTCTACTCGGAAGAGGAGTGTTCAAATAGGTACTGCCACTCGGTTTTCGTGGTCCGCGATAGAAAGTATCGCCAGGGAGCCTACTGCGCTGAAACAAGATGGGAGTGTTGCTGCCCACGTTGAATGAAGCAGCGGTGTGGTGTACCTGCTCCTGTAGTGAGTCAGTGTATTTTTATGGAATCTGTCAGCATATGTATTTGTCACATTTGTAACCATTAGATGCAAGATCTAGGGGCCGGGACATCTATCTTCCTCTTGGCCAACTTCATTTGAACAATAATACAATAGTTTTACCGAATATAAATTCTGTCTGTTTCTTTAGAATATCCATGTCACGCCAAAGATAATAACAAGTGTCCTCACTAGATGTACTCTCTCTGTACAGGAAATAAACATATTTTATGCTTCAATAAGCCAAGTATTTGATATAAAAGTGTTAGTAAAGGTGATATTATCTCCGTTCTCGAATATTTGTCGCTCGCTAGTTCTTTTTTAAACTAAAACCATTATCGGAATCCGGCTCTTTGCCGAGTGCTCGAGTGATTTTTGTCGGGCACTCGGCAAAAAAATAAACGACGACTTTTCTTTGCCATTTACTTAGTGACACTCAACAAAGCCTTTGCCAAGTGCCCGATAAAAAGTGAGGCAAAGAAGCCGTTGCCGATGTACAGTTCGCCGAACTTTATTTGCCAAGTGTCACACTCGGCAAAAAACCTTCATCAAGTGTTTTCTAGGCTTTGCCGAGTGCTTCAGACACTCGGCAAAGCAGCTGTTTCCGGTAGTGAACACGACAAAAAAAAAAGCATGGAGGAAGTATAAAAATAAGTAGCTTTAGAGCATCTCCAAGAGCTCCCTAGAAAATGACTCCTCAAAATCAGTTTTAAGGGGCATCTAAAAAATTAGTGGGGATATATTTTAATCATTTCTTTAATAGATCCCTTAAAGCGGCATATTGCTTCTAGGGAGCCACTACTGGAATCGGGCTCTTTGCCGAGTGCTTGAAGCCTGGAAAACACTCGGCGAAGGCTTTGCCGAGTGTAGCACTCGTCAAAGAGAGCTCGGCGAAATGTACATCGGCAACGGCTTCTTTGCCGAGTACTTTTTATCGGGCACTCGACAAAGACTTTGCCGAGTGTCACTCGGTACATGGCAAAGAAAAGTTACCGTCACGGCGACTGGTAACTGAGACTCGGCAAAGTGGCTTTTTTGCCGAGTGCCAAAGCCCGACGCTCGGCATAGATAACGGTCGTCAGCTATAGACGGTTGCTGACGGTCCTTTGTCGAGCGCCGACTTTCGTCGAGTGTTTGGCACTCGGTAAAGTAGTCTTTGCCGAGTGTCTTCCTGTGCCGCAATCGTTACCGAGAGTGGAACTTTACCGAGTGCGACACTCGGCAAAGACTTATTTGCCAAGTGCCCGATAGAAAACACTCGGCAAAGCGCCGAGCACTCGGTAAAGAACAGGATTCTGGTAGTGAGCCTAAAAACCTGTCATTTGTAGCTACAAATGAGGGAGTTTTAAAGGTTATGGAAAAGTTGAGAGCATTTTAGAGGAATTGTTGGAGACACTTTTTGTGTTTTTCCAAAAAAAACTTGATTTAGGAGAGACTTCTAGGAATCTTTTGTAGACGCTCTTAGATTATGCTGAGATACCTTTGTTTTTGCAACATATCTATTATATTTTGCGTGGTAATAATAATATTTTTATCTATAATAATGTTTGGCCAAACTTTAGATGCAGAAGAAAGTTGCAGTTAATTAGAATTAGGGGGTGTTTGAATGCACTAAAACTAATAGTTAGTCACTAAAATTAGTTGAAACATCCAAACATCCCTAACTAACAGTTCAACTATTAGCTATTTTTAGTAAATTAGTTAATATTTAGGTAGATATTTGTTAGCTAGCTAATTCCACTAATAATTTTTAGTCAACTAACTATTAATTTTAGTGCATCCAAACACTCCCTTAATTGCATATCGTAGTACGTACGTTAATTGCACGAAAAGAATCGCGCGTTGTTCGAGCGACATCATGCATGCTTTCCACTCAACTAACGGTCGTCGTCACTTTCCATATCCCGTAGTGAACAAACTCATCAATATATAATGGTTTCCAGCGAAGGCTTCACCGTACCAGCAATGCATATGGTTGTCCTCGCCGCGCCGCGCGCACCAACCGTGGTTCAATGCCGCGAGCAGTACACGACGGCGCTCACTCACCTGCCATCCCATTCGCATCGATCCATCACTCACACACACACAGACCATGCAATAATGCAATGGCGGACCAGCTTGGGCCAACGAGCACGAGCCTATAAATGCATGAAAACTCGTGACCATTTGACACACACATACATACACTCACTCACTCGTACGCGCCGTCGCTTCCTGCGGCACTCTCTCCGCTGCGTTCCTCCAGCTAGTAGCAGTAGCAGCTAGCTAGCTAACAACTGGCCATCGTCCATCAGGGCTGCTAGCAGCGTACGTGGCGATGGCTCCAGCTCATGATACGCTCCGCCGCCTGGTGCTGCTCCTCGTCTTTGCCACCGCGGCGGCGGCTTTGCTTCTGGCGCCGACGACGGCGGATGCTGCGCTGCCGCGGGTGCAGCACACGCCCACCAAGGCCGACGGGTCGCTCGCCATCCTCGTCGTCGGCGACTGGGGCCGCCGTGGACAGTTCAACCAGACCTTGGTTGCCCAGCAGGTAATAAAGAAACCTTATTGAACTCTATCTGCTGCTGGCTCATGCCATGCATGTCGGCGTACGTATGTTGCTCGCGTAGTACGCACCAACGCTAACCACTCTAGCTACGACGACCTCGACCTGCCCTAGTTGGAACACGTACATATTAAGGCTCTATCTCGGTATATCTATCTCTCATTTCAAACTTCACTTCAAGGGCTAGCAGTGCACTTTACAGTATAAAAAATGTTTTAATTAGCAAGAAGATTTTATGTCTCTCAATCCCTTCTAATACCCATACAATCAAATAAGCCTTAAGGGCTACTTTAGAAACTCAAGTCTCCTTAAAAATTGAGGTAAAAATGAATTAATATTTTCCATCGGTTTCCTTCAATTCTCAAAAGGGATTTATTTGGGTTTTCAAATTAGCCCTTGGTGTAAAAGTTCACACACTATGTCTTGTCTTAGATTAGGCTACCTACAACAGATTACCCATCTACATATTCATATTCAAACTCCACTCTATGAACAATACACAAAACAGTATAAATAGAGTACGACTGCACAAAAAATATTTGTAGCAACTCATAAATATCTCCTTGCACTAGTAGAAAATAGCTCAAAGCCTGAGGTGAAGTTTAATTTTTACAGACGGTTTCAATTATCAAACACTAGTGTTGTTTGCCGGTTTTCTTAAGGAACCGTC
Organism: Zea luxurians; assembly: GCA_029449295.1. NCBI lineage: Eukaryota > Viridiplantae > Streptophyta > Magnoliopsida > Poales > Poaceae > Zea > Zea luxurians. Next base: position 48,357,985 of record JAOPSE010000011.1, read on the forward strand.
ACTAAAAATCGAATTTTAGTGGCGTTTTTCTTAAGAAACCGTCACTAGAAACCATTTTTATTTTGTCAAATTTAAAATGCAAATTTTGCAAACGAACTCGGATAAAAAAAAGTATCAAAATAGAAGTTGTAGAACTTCAAAAGTTATGAAGCTTTCTAGTTAGCAATTTTTCATTTGAATTCATTTACAACCTCAAATAGTCAATTTATAATCGAATTGTTTTAATACGTAGGTAATAAAACTACAATATAAACACAAAGTAATTGATAGACGAAGTTGTAGAGAGGGCTACGCGCAAGGGTAAGGTTGTGGGTTCGATTCTCACCGACCGCATAGCCGCGAATTTTGCACGAAACATACCTTAGAAATTAGGGTGAAATTAGGTATTTTTAACTCCTCATGAAGTTAGGATGAAATTACCCACCTTTATCATGGGTTACATACCTTATAAAGGAATCATTTTTTTTTCTATTCCGGTCGCCGCGTGGCCGCTTGCTGCTTGTGCGCGCTTGGCCGTAGACAGATGGTAAGCCTCGGTGCGGAATCCGCGGCCGCTGGGAGCCAGTGCGAGCCCAGTTGTGGCATAGGCGCAGCTGGTCGTGGAGAGCCGTCGCGGCTGAGTGTGCATGGCGGCGGCCATGACGCGGTTAGAGATGGCAATGTACATGTGACTCGATACTCTGATTGATATTTACTCTGTTAGGTATGTATATGTACTAAATATTTTATTCATATTTTATTTATAGGTCTTTTATTAGATAAAAACTTATCCAATGGATAAATGTGTATTAGAACGTTCCGCCGTTAGTCATATCGTTAACCCGTAGATATAAAATACCCAATATAACATTAGCCCAAAAACATAAACTTAGGCTCCAGTCATCCATCTTATTTTAACTATTTAATAACCTTTTAGACAATAATATCATGAAAGGCTTAACAACTATATTTGACGACTATGTAATGGAACTATGTATTATGTTATGTGGTATTATCCTAGTATTGCTACTTTATCCAATTATTTATGGTGATGTTGAATGAATGATTGAGTGATGCTAAAACTTTTGTATAATGGTATTTAGATGGATATATTTACAATGTATTATTTTAATAGATACTTAATTTTTATGGGTAAGGGTGACCCATACCCATGTGAGTGAATATGTGGGTAAATTCATATGCATCAGTAGATATGGGTGATTTTTTTTGAGGTGAAGATATGGGTGATTTGATGGAGTTATTTTTTTCTTGTGGATATGAGTATAGGATAGTAATAATATGGCCTGGCTTACCGTTAGATTTGGCGTGGCATGCAACAGCGACCTCAGCAACGGTGACATAAGACCTGATACAACGAAAGCAATTTTAATAAAGAAACATGACGTATGTAGGTGTGCTAGGCTGTGTTTTGGAGAAAGGAGGCAAGAAAAGGAAATTGTTTACGATCCATACAAGTTTGTACTCGTTATATTAAGTATACCTTATAAACATTAATTTTTAAATACATCTTTCGAGTTTACAAAGGACTTCTAAATAAAATCTTATTTGCGTCAAGCTGAATTTGGTCTGCAAACCAAACGCTTTCAAAAACTATGTAACTTTGAAGCAGAGCTGATTAACTCTGAAGTTTATGAAGCTAAGCTGATTTTTGTGAAGCTGAACTATATATGCAAAACACCCTTTATGTGGGAGCGCGGTGCTGGGTTGGCTTCCTATCGTATTGAGTTTGAGTGGTTTTCACGGCCCAAATGTGGTGTAACTAACCATTAAGCGAGGGAGAGGAATAGATCTACGTACGCACGAAACTGCTGCTTTAATGAGTAGAGATTGGTACAATTATTGTGTATAAAAGGCTGGAGAACTTCTAGTAGCTAGTGAGTAGGTCCATTATATTGTGTATATAATGTCATCAGTCTTATCTAATTAAACGCTAAACTAACGTGAGAAATAGACACGCACCGTACCTTATCTGTTTTTAGGTGCTTGCATTGCATTACATCCATGCATATTGAAGAAAGTGGATAATTAATGCGCATGCTTTGGTCGTCCGAGACTTAAGTATACATGCATGTGGTGGTGTTAATGGCGTTCATCATACGTAACCGAAAGTGTGCAATATCACACTGTTCTTCTGCTGAAGCAGCTGTATATGTTGATAGATCCTAAATCCAAGATAGACTCAGATGCAACCAAAAAATAAAGATCAAAACTTCTCCCTTATATTTTGTGAAATCTAGACTTTCAAAATCGTTTTCAATGAAAGTTGGCTACGAGTTAGAGCTTCTGTCGAGGAGGAAAGAGTATTTATAGTACTAATGTCACTGGTGGTTAGCTTAAGGGTTCTCTTTACACAACCGCCCGTGGAAATGGAGTATTTCTAGTGACGATTGGTGTAACAAAACCGTAAGTAGAAATTAGATTATCACTAGCGGTTCTGTTACCCTAACGGCCAGTGTAAATACTCCATTTGCACCACCGGTTGTGTAAAAAGAACCACTAAGGGAAATAGGTTTCCACTGACGGTTACTTAAGCCGGCCCTGCATGTTACGTTTGATAACCGAAACCGCCAGTGAAAATTTGAATGTACTGTCAACTTTGAGCTCTTTTCTACTAGTGTCTACCTATTTGCACTGGCGTTTTTCAGAACCGTCACTGCTAGAGGCTAGTAGAACTATTTATTTGTACCGCTAGTGAAAATCGATTTTCACTAGCGATCAATGTAATAAAACCGCTAGTGAAAATCTTTTTTCTAGGAAACATAAAATATGTTATTTTTAATTACAGAGACCTCGCACGCCCGTCTCCGCCGAAGTCGCAAGTCGCGGCATTTTTCGGGTAAAATTTGCGCGCTACGTGGCTGGTGGGAATCGAATCCGCGACCTTATCTTCACGCGAAGTCTCAATTACCACTCCATCTATGATGTGTCTTATGTCCAGATTACAGTTTCGTTGCACACATATTATAACAAAATGAGTGTAAATTGATTATTTGAGGCCCTAAACGAATTCAAACAAAAAAAGTTGTCAACTATAATGTTGAATCAATTTTGAAGTTCTACAATTTTATTTTGATACTTTTCTACTCGAGGTCGTTTGTAAAAAAATTACATTTGGTATTTGACAAATTTGGATGCAATTTTTGAGAGCCGAGATAATTTCAAATAAAAGGGTGTCAGCTACAAAGTTTCATAACTTTTTGAGATATGCAACATTTATTTTAATAGTTTTATCATTCGATGTCATTTGAAAAACTCAAAAAAATTAAAGATAAAAATAAATTCTAGTAACATTTTTCTTACGAAAACCGCTAGTAGAAATAATCATATTTCTACATGCGGTTACTTAAGAAAACCGACCGTAAAAATCATGGATTGGCGCTTGATAACTAAATCCTCCTGTAAAAATTAGATCTCGCTGCAGGCTTTGAGCTTTTTTTCTTTAGTGTACCCATCTACAGATCTACTAACAAGTAACATGACAGTAATACAATAACCCCATTATTCATGAACGCCTAGCTACACAAGTAATATAAAACACTATTGGGATTGTATTGCTGTAGATGGGCGTGGTGGGGCAGAAGCTGGACATCGACTTCGTCATCTCCACCGGCGACAACATCTACGACGACGGCATCGCTAACACCAGCGACCCCCTCTTCAAGGAATCGTTCTCCAATATCTACACTGCCAACAGCCTTCAGAAGCCTTGGTACCTGGGTACGTAATGCATGCATGCAACAGTACATACTATCCCTACGTACTCAGCTCGATCGTACATATAGCTAATCCATTCTCTCCATGAAATAATTAATGGTCTCAGTCCTTGGTAACCATGACTACACGGGAAACGCGCTCGCGCAGCTCGACCCTGCCATTCGCAAAGTGGATAGCCGGTACACCGCCATTGCCAAGTCCTTCATTGTCAACTCAGGTCAGCAAATGATAATATGCATGCACGGAACCTCTAAAGTGCAAGCATTTCAAATGATATATAAAGAGATGTTCGAAGAAGAAAATTAAATGTGTGCGTTGATGGTACTTTTGTTTTGAACAAATTAAAGGGGTTGCGGATTTTTTCCTCGTCGACACAACGCCGTTCATTGTCCACTACTGGAACAACACCAAGTTCGATTGGAGAGGCGTCGCTCCTCGAGACACCTACATCGCGAATCTCCTCAAGGTATATAAAAAACATGGATGAGATAGATGACGAGCTCTGATTATGGATGGTGGTGAGCTTAATTTCTAATTGCCTCTTAATTTTTGGCAACCCTGCAGGACTTGAAGTGTGCACTGACAGCGTCCAAGGCTCCCTGGAAGATCGTCGTGGGTCACCACCCCATCAGCAGCGCCTGCGGGCATGGGAACAACACTGAGCTGGAGGAGTTGCTTCTCCCGGTCCTCAGGGTATATATATATATATGCTGTTCGATCTAACATGAAATGAAGTTAATTGTCTTCTAACATGATCGATCGATCTATATATGAAACTGAATGTTCCTGCTGCTTTGCAATGCAATTAACACTACTGCGCATGCAGACACACGGGGTTGACATGTACTTGAATGGCCATGACCACTGCCTGCAGCGCGTCAGCAGCAGAGACAGCAGGTAATCATCATAATACGCTCAAGCCACATCAGTGTCGCGGTCCTAAAAAAAGTGGATGAGAAAGAGTACACAATACGTACGTGCATGAAAGGTACGGTCTGTGTGTCGGCCTTAAAAACGCCACCGATCATTGTCAGTTTCTAAACCGGCTTTAATTTTATTTGTCAGGACAGGTAGTCCAGGCATACCAGCCGGTTCTCTAGCTACCAGAGCCAGCAATGATAATCATCTCTCAATCTCATCCACGTAACCAGTTCCAAAAGATCATGACTTAGACATGGCCTTTTGCTACTGGAAGGAATAAGCAGTAGATAAAAGAAATGCACAACCAGTCTGTTCGATCTGTTGAATTGAATTGAATGTTCACTACTACGACTAAGCAAAGAAAACCTGCAGTCGTCTTCAGCTACTAACCAGCGGCGGCGGGTCCAAGGCATGGGCTGGCAAGTTCAAGCCCACCCTCGACAAGGTGGAGTTCCTCTACGACGGCCAGGGGTTCATGTCGATGCGCCTGAGCAGGACGGAGGCCCGCCTCGCGTTCTTCGACGTCGCTGGCAGCGTCCTGCACTGCTGGACCATGCATGCCCAAAAATTAAAGACGACGACGACGACGACGACGACTGCTGCTGCTGCTGCAGCTGGGCACTAAAGCTTTGCTGGATCGGAGTTATTAATGTTCGTTGCTGCCTCGCGGCGGTACGATGAGTTGATGATGCAATTAATTATTTTGTTTTGTCGTCTTTTCGTGCGTGAGAGGGAAGCAATAATAATTAATTGCTGGTGCTTCTGTGGTTGTGTGCACATGCATGTGAGGGTGTCAAGTATGTTCAGCCTCTTGCAAGATAAAATCTCTCGTCTTCTGTGGAATAAACTGGGAAAAGAGTTTTTTTTTTTGTAAAGTATGCAGGAGTTTGGCGTGTGCTGATATTTCATAGTGATTACCGACCTCATGTGTCAAGATTGTCCTTAATGCTCCTGAACCTTCAATTCGATGGTGGAGGGATATAGCTCAATAGATAACTAGGTGTGTATTAATTATCCACGCGTTGACGTTGCTGCGGAAATTTCTGAAATGTTGAAAGTAGCTAATTCTTCTGTAAATAGCTAGTAGAGTCATAGAGATTAAGGTCTAGTCTGGTAAAAAAAGATAGAATTATCAACTTGGTAGCACTAACGGACCGAGCTGCTTTACCGAGTGTGACTCTCGATAAAAAAAAGTCTCGACAAACTATACATTAGCAACGACTTCTTTGTCGAGTACTTTTTATCGGGCATTCGACAAAACCTTTACCGAATGCCACCTGGTATTCGGCAAAGAAAAGTCGTCGTCACGGAGCCAAGAGACGGTGATGAAGCCTTTGCCGAGTGTTCCACCTTTTTATCTATATCATAGTAATAACCTCACGGTCAAGATTCTTTTAAGGGGGTATGATTTGTAATGCCCAAAATTTGGGTGTAATAAAAATAATATATATAATAAACTCTTGGAGATTGGGGAGCTCTATGTCACTACCGGAATCCGGGCCTTTGCCGAGTGTCAGCGGCTTTGCCGAGTGCTTTTTATCGGACACTCGGTAAAGAATACTTTGCCGAGAGCCGCACTCGGCAAAGTCCTGCGCTCGGTAAAGAGCTTGTTTACCGAGCGCGGGACACTCGGCACAGAGAAACACTCGGCAAATAATGCTTTGCCGAGTGGCAAACACTCGGCAAAAATGGCGCTCGGCAAAGGGCCGTTAGTGGCTGTCTACAGCTGACGGCCGTCAGAGCCTTTGTCGAGGGCCGAAGTTCGGCACTCGGCAAAACATACTCTTTGCCGAGTGTTAAATATCTGACAATCGGCAAAGAAAGTCTTTACCGAGTGTCTTCAGTGGGCACTCGACAAAGCATATTTTTATTTTTTTATTTTCTCAACCAAACTTTTTGTGGTGTGTTCCTACACTATATAGACCTACATGTACCATTTTGGGACAATTATAACAATGTTTTCAACAGCTAGTAGATTTAGTTCGTTTATTTGCATTTTTTCAAAAAATTTAGATTTAAACTGCAAGTCACTCGAAACTTGGATAATCGTGCATGCAAAATGATTCAAATGTTATTTAGCACAAGTTACGACCGATTTCAGGAGCGGACCGGAAACTTCGAGCAACATGCTCACTAAACATGGCCGTGAACTTGCCATCCACATGTTTAAAAATTGTATAAAACATAAACAAAGTCAGAAAATCATGAAACTTATCCACGCGTCATGATATCATATGTAGAGGCTGTGATAAAAATTTGAAAAAGTTTCGAGAAAACTGTGACGCGCTATGTGTAGAAACCTATGAGATCCACATTGAAACTCTATGATTTCATGTGTAGTTCTCTTAGGTTTCTACACATCGTGTCTCACAACTTTCTCCAAACATTTTCAAATTTTTATCACAGCCTCTACATATGATATCATGACACGTGGACAAGTTTCATGATTTTCTGAGTTTGTTTGTGTTTTATAAAATTTTTAAACATGTGGATGGCAAGTTCACGACCATGTTGAGTGAGCATGGTGATCGAAGTTTCCGGTCCGCTTCTAAAATTGGTCGTAACTTGTGCTAAATAGCATGGATATGATTTTTGCTTGCATAGTTTTCCAAGTTTCGAGTGACTTGCAGTTCAAATGTGATTTTTTCGAAGAAATTCAAATAAACGAACTAAATCTACTAGCTATAGGAAACACTTTTCTAATTGTTCCAAAATGGTACATGTAGGTCTATATAGTGTGTTCCCACACCTTCGACCACTACGTCGTCGCCCCCGATGCAGTAGACCGGGACGATCGGGAATTCAATAACAAGGCGGAGCGGGTGAAGCAAGAGCTGTGGGTAAGTCTTAGTATAATGTAAAATATGTCACATTCGTTGCAAATTCTTGAAATAATGTATGGATACATCGTTTTTGTATGCAGGATTTCTTCAGATGCAAGGCTGGATACGAGCCTAGGGCGGATGTGGTGGCCACCACGAGCTGTAAGAAGCTCGTCGTGGACATGCACTATGAGGCCCCAATCCAGGGCATCGTCAGCTACCACGGCTCCGTCCTTAGGGAGAGGCTGACCAAGCAGCAAGCCCGAACCATGTCGTTGACCAGGGACCAGTACCTGCAGGTAAAGTCATGCATGTTTGGTACCAGTACTCTATGCATGAATTTTATTTTATGTTCTGATATGCACTTTACGTGTTTACTTTGTAGATGATTCCACATTGGTGTGCCACACATCCTCTATGCTGGGAGCAGATGGTGGATAGGTGGTGTTCGACTGAGTGGGACGAGGCGCACAACGCTAGCTGGGAACGGCGTATGATGATGCAAGGTCCCTCCCACCACCAAGGCAGCCGGAGCCTGGGCCAATATGCAGAAGCATGGGTACGCCCTCTTTTTATTTTGGTATATAGCACTGGATTAGATATTATTTCTAACTATATCGTTGGTTTTCTTGCAGTCGGCGTCACATGGTGGCCGACCTTGCTCCACCTTCTCGGCCTATGCTATGGCCCATAAGGGCAAGGCGACGTCCGACGTCACCTACAACCCGGATGACGGGCCTGAGGCCTACACCAACCCCACCCTCTACAGCCGCCTTCATGACTACACCGCCATGGCGCAGGAGGTCCATGGCCCAGAATATGATCCGAGCACCGAGCCGATCGACCCCGATGTGCTCATGAGTGTCGGAGGAGGCAAGAGACATGGGCGGTACTGGATTGCGGACAGGGCAATCGACTCGTCCTCCACTCTCACTCTGTCTCAGGTGAGAGCAAGGAGCACGAGCTCGAGTCCAGCCATACGACCTCGGCACGACAGCTCACAGCATCGCATACAGCAACTCGAGGTTAGTGCTTCTGTAACTCGTCCTTCCTTGAGTTATATACCTTCTCTTTGAGTTACTATAATGTTGGCTTGTAATATTACAGACCCATCTAGAAGAAGAGAGGAGGGAACGTCAAGAGATGGAGGCGAGGATAATGGTAGAGCGGGCGGTGGCTGATCAGAGGATGGCGGAGATGTTCATGCAGAGCCTTGGCGTCGCATAGGGTTTCGCTCCGCCACCTCCATTGTTCCCTGCAGTTGACCCTGCTCAGTTCCATACTCTTGTGAGTATCAAAATTGTAGTTACATGTTGGTAATGCATCTGGTATAACACATGCAATCTCTTCTCTATGCAGGGCCAATCTGGGGCGGCATCCAACAACCCTCATTGAAGGGTACAACCCAACGCATCACCAAACCAACCTCCCACCTCCATGAGAGTTATGTTTTTAGTGTTTTGAACACAAAACTTATGTTGAATACTTGTTAGAGCTTGTGAACTTGTGTTGATACTTCTGAACTTCTGTTAATACTGTTTGTGTTGAGAACCTCTCAACTTATGTTGAATACTTATGTCAGAATTTGTGTTAATACTTGTCGGTGTTTCGAAACCCGGGGGGTCCCTGGACCGACGAGTGAATTGTCGCCGCGTGCCCCAGCCCAGATGGGTCGACGCAAGGCGGAACGCGAAGGGGGGAAAGGAAGCAGCCGGAGGGAGGCATGCGTGAGAGAGTGGAACCCGCGGCCTTCGTGTTAGCCCCGCGCCTGAGTCGGGTGCGCTTGCAGTAGGGGGATACAAGCGTCCACGCGGGAGTGGGAGCGAGCGGCCTTGCGCGAGCGCCGTCCCGTCCTTCTCCGCGCGGGCCAACCCTCTGTAAGAGGGCCCTGGTCCTCCCTTTTATAGGCGTAAGGAGAGGATCTAGGTGTACAATGGGGAGTGTAGCAATGTGCTAACGTGTCTAGCGGTGGAGAGCTAGCGCCCTAAGTACATGCCATCGTGGCAGCCGGAGAGGTCTTGGCACCCAATTCGCGTGGTGTCGTGGCCGTCGGAGGAGCGCTGGAGCCTGGCCGAAGGACAGCTGTTGGGGCTGTCGAGTCCTTGCTGACGTCCTCTTGCTTCCGTAAGGGGGCGGAGAGCCGCCGTCGTCATAGGGCATGCGGGGCGCCATCATTACTCGCATGGTGGAGCGAGCCAGATGGGACACCGGTCTGGTTCCCCGTAGCCTGAGTCAGCTCAGGGTAGGGTAATGATGGCACTTCCTGTTGACGTGGTCGGTCTGTGCCCTGGGCTGGGCGAGGTGGAGGCTCCTCCGAGGTCGAGGTCGAGGTCGAGCCCCTAGGTCGGGCGAGGCGGAGTTCGTCGTCTTCCGGGGCTGAGCCCATGTCCGAGCCCTGGGTCGGGCGGAGCGGAGTTCGCCGTCTTCCGGGGCTGAGCCCGAGTCCGAGCCCTGGGTCGGGCGGAGCGGAGTTCGCCGTCTTCCGGGGCTGAGCCCGAGTCCGAGCCCTGGGTCAGGCGGAGCGGAGTTCGCCGTCTTCCGGGGCTGAGCCCGAGTCCGAGCCCTTGGTCGGGCGAGGCGGAGTTTCCTATGACGCCCGAGGCCGGCCTTGGCTGCTGTCAGCCTTGCTCTGTCGGGTGGCTCAGCAGTCGGGGCGACGCAGGCGGCGCTGTCCTCTTGTCAGACCGGTCAGTAGAGCGGCGAAGTGACTGCGGTCATTTCGGCTCTGTCGACTGGAGGGCGTGCGTCAGGATAAAGGTGTCAGGCCACCTTTGCATTAAATGCCCCTGCGATTTGGTCGGTCGGCGTGGCGATGTGGCCAAGGTTGCTTCTTGGTGAAGACTGGGCCTCGGGCGAGCCGATAGTGTGCCCGTTGTTGGAGGTGGGTCCTCGGGCGAGACGTAGGTTCTCCGGGGTCGGCTTCCCTTGCCCGAGGCTAGGCTCGGGCGAGGCACGATCGTGTCCCTTGAATGGACCGATCCTTGACTTAATCGCACCCATCAGGCCTTTGCAGCTTTGTGCTGATGGGGGTTACCAGCTGAGATTTAGGGGTCTTGAGGGTACCCCTAATTATGGTCCCTGACAGTAGCCCCCGAGCCTCCAAGGGAGTACTAATACTCGCTTGGAGGCTTTTGCCGCACTTTTTTGCAAGGGGACCAGCCTTTTTGGTTGCATTCTGTTCCGGTGGGTGCGCGCGAGCGCACCCGCTGGGTGTAGCCCCCGAGGCCTCAGAGGAGTAGTTTTACTCCTTCGAGGTCTTAGTGTGTTTCGCAACACTTCGGCTGGTCTAGTTGTTCCCTCATGCGAGCTGGCCGTAGCCCGAGTGCACGGTCGGGTCCCAAGTTCTCGGGCTGGTATGTTGACGCTGTCAACGGTTTGGCCGGAGCCGGGTTTGCGAGAGCAGCCCCCGAGCCTCTGCACAGGGCGAGAGGACGGTCAAGGATAGACTCGTCTTTTTTACATACGCCCCGGCGTCGCCTTTCCGCAAGGAGGAGGGGGGGAAAGCGCCATGTTGCCCTCGGAGGGCGCCGTACATGGTGTTTCTGGTGAGCTGCTGGTGGGTAATCCGAGCGGACGCCCGTGCCCCATTTGCTAGGGGTCGGCTAGAGGCCCGGAGGCGCGCTCCAAAAGTACCTGCGGGTGATCTGCCGGACCCGGTCCCCTTTGACGGGGTCCGAGGGCTCGATGCCTCCCTCTGATGGGATTCCGTTACAAGATCGCTCCCGTTGGTCTCGGAAATGTCCTAGGGTACCTCGGGAGCGTAGCCCGAGCCTTGGTTATGTATCGAACGTACCGAGGGTCATCCCTCGCTCTATGTCTGAGGCGACTATGAACCCTTCGAGGGCTAGCCTACGAACCCCTGATCAGTAATGGGCGTGGAGCCCGAGTGGCCTGAGGCAGCCGTTGAACCCTTCGAGGGGCCAGCCATCGAACCTCTAACCAGTAGTGGGCGCAGAACCCAATCGATCTGAGGCGGCCGTTGAACCCCTCCGAGGGGCCAGCCTTCGAACCTCTGATCAGTAGGGAGGCTTGGGGCCTGTTTCCTTCACGGAGAAGGGTCCTTTTCGAGGTATCCCCCTTTCCCGGTCCCTGTTGTAAGAGAGAGAAAGAGGAAAAGGATGTGAAGTCGAGTGACGTGGCGTACCTCTTTCGACGCGGTCATTATGGCGAAGGCGAAGCGTTGCTTGCTTCTCCCGCCTGAGGCGCCGTCTGTCCCGCCGCGGAGTAAATGCGATGGGGTGAGTGGTTCGCGAGGCGGTCGTTGCGCGTGTGCGAGCCGTTCGAGGAACGGATCACGGGCACACCGTCTTCACGCCGTGAGAGAGGGCTCCCTCGCTGCCCCTGGATGGGACGTGAGCTTGGCTGACGACGCGTCCGCTGCTGCTGCCCGCCTGTCACCGCCATTACTGCCGGCCCATTTTTGACCGCATTTGACCGTCGCGCTTGGCTGGCACTACAGGGTTGCCTCAAGTCGCGGTATTGACTCTGCAGTCGAGGAGGCGCGGTAGCGGCACGAGTGGCGGTGCAGTTGCTCGCACGAGTGGCGCGCCGGTTGCATGACGCGTGGGCCTGGACCTCCATGCTGGGCGCGTTGGAGTCGAAGGGACGCGCCCATTGTCACGGTTGCATGCCGCCTGCATGGCTGTCCGCCCTTTCACCCGCTGGTTTGGGCGAAAGTGGAGGAGTGCTTGTAACCGCCGGGTGGTTGCATGCACTGCGCGCGTGGCGGTTTGGCTTCTACTCCCCTAGACCGGCTTGCATGACGTGTGGGACCCAGCCCCCGCGCCGTGGGGGGGGGGGGAGAATCTTGGAGCGTGTTGGAGAAGACTCAACCCGCAACGGTTGAGGACGCAAGTGGGGAGAGTCTCCTTTAAAAGGGGGGCGACCCCCTTGGAGGGCAACCATGTCTTCGCGCTCCCCTCATGCATCGTGTCTTTCAACCTTCCGAGCCCCCGGGCGGGGGACGCCTGCAATCCTTCCGTCTTGTCGTCCGAGGAACACAACTTCGTGGAAGTTGGTACCTTTCAGCCATCGTTCGGCTTCAAGGATTTTCATCATGCAGCCCGGCTGCATCCCCTCGCCGGTGGTCACCCAAGACGGTGACCTCCAGCTTGATGGCGGGGAGAAGCGAACCGGGCTGCGGCCTCTGCCCCTCCCTCAGCTTCAAGGATGTTCATCATCAGTGCTGGGGAGGGGAGTGTGCCGAGTTGGGGTGGGTCCCTGTGCGGGCGGCGGCCCGCTCCTTCCCTCAGTGATCGGGGGGAAGGGCGTTCGCCGTTCATGGCGTTGGCAGCTGCCGCGTGCCCGGCTCTCTGAGCCGAGCGGCTTCGGAGCCGCTCCCGGCGTCGCCTTCCGCCACGGCAGCCGGAAGAGGTTCCTCCGCCGACGAGCTAGCCAGCGCCGCCCATGGACTGACCTCCAGCTCTACGGCCTTCTGCCCGTCCTTGCCTCTCGAGTTGGGGGCACGGGCGAGGGCCTCATGGCAGCAGCATCCGCCCTGAGGTCATCGCTGCTGCTGTTCTGCCCTCCGGAGCAGAAGTCGTCGTCGTCGCCGCTGCTGGGGCGGGCGACGACGAGCCGTTCGTCGGTCTTCTGTCGCTCCGCAGGCCCCCAATCGCGTGGGGTTGTTCGTACCTGCGGAGGCAGAACCGGAGTTCCGTTTGTAATGGCACTTTGAGTGCCGGTGTTTTGTTCATTGCGGCTGTCGAGGCCTGAACGTGTATGTATCTTCGGCACGGAGCCGGGTTTTTTCTTCATTTCGAGCACTGAGACTCGCCTTGTCGGTTATCTGAACCGCTTCACCGAGCGTGAGTTGCCTCGTGCAAAGGTGACGAGTGAGCTATCCGTATCCCGGAGGAGTAGGAGTCCCTCGGCTCGGTCGGCCTTGCTGTCCGAGGCTCCTGTTGCTTAGTTAAGGGAACCCCTCGGCCGCCCTTCGATGAGCCGAAGCCGGAGGTAGCGGTGTCAGCACGGACAGAGGCAGAGTTGGCTTCGAAAAGGAGGTGTGGTCGGCCAGAGCCTGGCCGGGTCGTCCACTGGTGGAACCGACGCCGGAGTCGAGCTGCCGAGGCCACAAGTCGAGCTGATGTCTTTGGGGACAGCTGGCCGAGGCTTCGGGGTGGCCGGCCGAGCCGCCTGCTCGGGCCGGATTCTCGAAGAAGACCCTGTCGGCGATGGCCCAGGTGTGGTGCTGATGTCGTCCTTCAGAGTGGGGGCCCTCCGACCGCGTCGCCGTCCGAGGCTAGGTCAGACCCCACCGAAGGTGTAGTTGGCGCCAAGGGTGCCGTTGCCCCCTTCAGCTGTCGACGTCCGAGCCTACAGGATCGGGTTGTCTTGTAGTATGTGTATGTTTTCTGCGGCCGCCGAGGCCTAAACACACCGTCGTCGTGTTGTAAAGCTGCGTCTCTTTTCCCCTTGTTTCGAGTATCTAGACTCATTTGTCGGTAACAGAATTGTTTGTGCGGGCGAGAGTTGCTTTTCACGGAAGGTGATGAGTGAGGTATCCGTATCCCGGAGGCGTAGGAATCCCTCGGCTCGGTCGGCCTTGCCGCTTACGCGCGCTCTTACTCGTCCATAGGGTTCTGTTACCGACGCAGTCGAGAAGGCCCGAAAAATCATTTCGGCGGAGGAGCTCTCGAGCATGAAGACTTGTTCGGTCCGCGGAGTCACTTATCCGAGCGCGAGTTACTTATCGCAGAAGGTGATGAGTGAGGTATCCGTATCCCGGAGGCATAGGAGTCCCTCGGCTCGGTCAGCCTTGGCTGCTTACGTGTACTCCGTCGTTTTCAGGATCCACTTTTGAAGTAGTTGAAAAGCACGAAAGGCATCCTGGCAGAAAAGGTTTTTTATTTTTTCGAGGAAAATTTTGACGCCGAGGGGGGTTGCCCCCTTCTAGCCCCCGAGGGAGGGTCGGGCTTTGCCGAGGCAAGGCTGACCCTTCCTTGACGACCAGACTTGGTGTGTGAACGAGGTATACGATCAACTTGAAAGCATCTTAAGGGTAGATGCGACGTAGCTGTTGGATGTTCCAAGCGTTGCTGTAGACCTCGCCTTGGCTGTTGGCCAGCTTGTACGTTTCGGGCTTCAGAACCTTGGCGATGACGAACGGCCCTTCCCAGGGAGGCGTGAGTTTGTGCCGCCCTCGGGCGTCTTGTCGCAGCCGAAGCACCAGGTCGCCCACCTGGAGGTCTCGGGACCGAACCCCTCGGGCGTGGTAGCGTCGCAGGGACTGCTGGTACCGCGCCGAGTGTAGTAAGGCCATGTCCCGAGCCTCCTCCAGCTGGTCCAGTGAGTCTTCTCGGTTGGCTCAATTTCTTTGGTCGGTGTAGGCCCTTGCCCTCGGGGAACCGTATTCTAAGTCTGTGGGCAAGATGGCCTCGGCCCCATAGACTAGAAAGAACGGTGTGAAGCCCGTGGCTCGGCTCGGCGTTGTCCTCAGACTCCAGACCACCGAGGGGAGTTCCTTCATCCACCGCTTGCCGAACTTGTTGAGGTCGTTGTAGATCCGAGGCTTGAGTCCTTGCAGGATCATGCCGTTAGCCCGCTCCACTTGCCCATTCGTTATGGGGTGAGCCATGACAGCCCAGTCCACCCGGATGTGGTGACCCTGGCAGAAGTCCAGGAACTTTCTGCCGGTGAACTGAGTACCGTTGTCGGTGATGATGGAGTTCGGGACCCCAAAGCGATGGATGATGTTGGTGAAGAACGCCACCGCCTGTTCGGACCTGATGCAGTTTAGGGGTCGGACCTCGATCCACTTGGAGAATTTGTCGATGGCGACCAACAGGTGCGTGTAGCCCCCGGGTGCCTTCTGCAAGGGGCCAACGAGGTCCAGACCCCACACAGCAAACGGCCAGGTGATGGGTATGGTTTGCAGAGCCTGAGCGGGCAGGTGGGTCTGCCTCGCGTAGAACTGACACCCTTCGCAGGTGCGGACAATTCTAGTAGCGTCGGCCACCGCCGTCGGCCAGTAGAATCCTTGTCGGAAGGCATTTCCGACGAGGGTCCGGGGTGCTGCGTGATGGCCGCAAGCCCTCGAGTGTATCTCTTGCAAGAGCTCCTGGCCTTCAGCGATGGAAATGCATCGCTGGAGGATGCCCGAGGGGTTGTGGTGGTAGAGCTCCTTCCCATCCCCCAGCAAGACGAAAGACTTGGTGCGCCGCGCCAACCGCCGAGCTTTGGCTTGGTCGAGGGGCAGCTCTCCTTGGTGGAGATATTGCAGGTACGGGGTCTGCCAGCTTTGATTAGGCATGACCTCGCTCTGCTCCCCATCGACGCGTAGTGCCTCACCCTCGGGGGCCGAGGGTACCTCGGGCTGAGCCGAGGGTACCTTGGATTGAGCCGAGGGTGCCTCGGGTGGAGCCGAAGGTGCCTCGGGCTCGGGCGTGTCCTCGGTCTTGACGGAGGGTTGATGTAGGTCTCGGGAGAATACGTCCGGGAGAACTGTTGTTCGCCCCGAGGCTATTTTAGCCAGCTCGTCCGCAGTCTCGTTGTAGCGTCGGGCGATGTGGTTGAGCTTGAGCCCGTAGAACTTGTCTTCCAGGCGCCGAACCTCATCGCAGTAGGCTTCCATCTTCGGGTCGTGGCAGTGGGAGTTCTTCATGACTTGGTCGATGACGAGCTGTGAGTCACCGCGAGCGTCGAGGCGTCGGACCCCTAGCTCGATGGCGATTCGCAACCCGTTTACCAGAGCCTCATACTCAGCCACGTTGTTGGACGCCGGGAAGTGGAGGCGTAGCACGTAGCGTAGGTGCTTCCCGAGGGGCGAGACGAAGAGGAGGCCTGCGTCGGCCCCCGTCTTCATCAGCGACCCGTCGAAAAACATGGTCCAGAGCTCCGGTTGGATCGGAGCCATCGGGAGCTGGGTGTCGGCCCATTCAGCCATGAAGTCCGCCAAGACCTGGGACTTGATGGCCTTCTGAGGGGCGAACGAGATCGTCTCGCCCATGATCTTCACCGCCCACTTCGCGATTCTACCCAAGGCCTCTCGGGACTGGATGATCTCTCCCAGGGGGAAGGATGACACCACGGTCACCGGATGAGACTCGAAGTAGTGTCGCAACTTCCGCCGTGTTAGGAGCACCGCGTGCAGCAGCTTCTGGATTTGTGGGTAGCGGATCTTGGTCTCGGACAGTACCTCACTGATGAAGTAGACTGGCCTCTGGACGGGCAATGCATGCCCTTCTTCTCGTCTCTCAACCACGATCGCGGCACTAACCACCTAAGTGGTCGCGACGACGTAGATCAAGAGGGCTTCTCCGGCAGCGGGGGGCACCAAGATGGGCGCGCTCGTGAGGAGCGCCTTCAGGTTCCCGAGGGCTTCCTCGGCCTCAGGAGTCCAAGCGAAGCACTCAGCTTTCCTTAAGAGGCGGTACAGAGGCAGACCTCTTTCGCCGAGGCGGGAGATGAAGCGGCTCAGAGCCGCGAGACATCCCATGACCCTCTGTACGCCTTTCAAGTCCTTGATTGGCCCCATGCAGGTGATGGCTGTGATCTTCTCTGGGTTGGCTTCGATGCCCCGCTCGAAGACGATGAACCCCAAGAGCATGCCTCGGGGGACCCCGAAGACACACTTTTCGGGATTAAGCTTCACGCCTTTCGCCTTGAGACATCGGAATGTCACTTCAAGGTCGGAAAGGAGGTCGGAGGCCTTCCTCGTCTTGACTACAATGTCATCGACGTAGGCCTCGACCGTTCGGCCGATGTGTTCGCCAAACACATGGTTCATGCATCGCTGGTACGTTGCCCCCGCATTCCTCAAACCAAACGACATTGTAACATAGCAGTACATGCCGAAGGGTGTGATGAAAGAAGTCGCGAGCTGGTCGGACTCTTTCATTATGATCTGGTGATACCCTGAGTAGGCATCGAGGAAAGACAGGGTTTCGCACCCAGCAGTGGAATCCACGATCTGATCGATGCGAGGCAGAGGGTAGGGAACCTTCGGACATGCTTTGTTTAGACCAGCGTAGTCTACACACATCCGCCATTTCCCCCCTTTCTTTCTCACAAGCACAGGGTTGGCAAGCCATTCGGGATGGAATACCTCTTTGATGAACCCTGCTGCCAGTAGCTTGTGGATCTCCTCGCCTATGGCTCTGCGCTTTTCTTCGTCGAATCAGCACAGAGGTTGCTTCACGGGTCGGGCCCCAGCTCGAATATCCAGAGAGTGCTCGGTGACTTCCCTCGGTATGCCGGGCATGTCCGAGGGACTCCACACGAAAACGTCGGCGTTTGCGTGGAGAAAGTCGACGAGCACAGCTTCCTATTTGGGGTCGAGCTCGGAACCGATCCGGATCTGCTTGGAGGCGTCGTTGCAGGGGTCGAGAGGGACGGACTTGACCGTCTCTGCTGGTTCGAAGTTGCCAGCGTGGCGCTTCACGTTGGGTGCCTCCCTAGAGAGGCTCTCCAGGTCAGCGATGAGGGCCTCGGACTCGGCGAGGGCCTCGACGTACTCCATGCACTCCACGTCGCACTCGTACGCGTGTCGGTACGTGGGCCCGACGGTGATGACCCCGTTGGGGCCCGACATCTTGAGCTTGAGGTAGGTGTAGTTGGGGACGGCCATGAACTTGGCGTAGCATGGCCTCCCCAGTACTGCGTGGTAGGTTCCTCGAAACCCGACCACTTCGAACGTGAGGGTCTCCCTTCGAAAGTTGGAGGGCGTCCCAAAGCAGACGGATAGATCGAGTCGTCCGAGAGGTTGTACGCGCTTCCCGGGGATGATCCCGTGGAAAGGCGCAGCGCCCATTCAGACCGAGGACAGATCGATCCGCAGGAGCCCGAGGGTCTCAGCGTGGATGATGTTGAGGCCGCTGCCTCCGTCCATGAGGACCTTGGTGAGCCTGACGTTGCCGATGATGGGGTCGACAACGAGTGGGTATCTCCCCGGGCTCAGCACGTAGTCTGGATGGTCGGCCTGGTCGAAGGTGATAGGCTTGTCGGACCAGTCTAGGTAGACTGGCGCCGCCACCTTTACCGAGCGGACCTCGGGGAACTCTCCTGCCTTGTGATCTTCCTTCTTTGCGTCGTCGAGGGCCTTGCCAACCTCCGCGGGTGGCCTGGCCTTGTGGAAGTGTTGTCGAAGCATGGCACACTCCTCAAGGGTGTGCTTGACGGGCCCCTGATGATAGGGGCACGGCTCCTTGAGCATCTTGTCGAAGAGGTTGGCACCTCCCGGAGGTTTCTGAGGGTTCTTGTACTCGGCGGCGGCGACAAGGTCCGCGTCGGCGGTGTCGCGTTTCGCTTGCGACTTCTTCTTGCCTTTCTTCTTGGCGCCGCGCTGAGTTGACGCCTCGGGAGCATCTTCCGGTGGGTGGCCCTGGGGCTGCTTGTCCTTCCGGAAAATGGCCTGAACCGCCTCCTGGCCAGAGGCGAACTTGGTGGCGATGTCCATCAGCTCGCTCGCCCTGGTGGGAGTCTTGTGACCCAGCTTGCTCACCAGGTCGCGGCAGGTGGTGCCGGTGAGGAACGCGCTGATGACATCTGAATCGGTGACGTTGGGCAGCTCTGTGCGCTGCTTCGAGAATCGCCGGATGTAGTCCTAGAGAGACTCTCTCGGCTGCTGGCGGCAGCTTCGGAGATCCCAGGAGTTCCCAGGGCGCACATATGTGCCCTGGAAATTGCCGGCGAAGGCTTGGACTAGGTCGTCCCAGTTGGAGATCTGCCCTGGGGGCAGGTGCTCCAGCCAGGCTCGAGCGGTGTCGGAGAGGAACAGGGGGAGGTTGCGGATGATGAGGTTATCATCGTCCGTTCCACCCAGTTGGCAGGCCAGCCGATAGTCCGCGAGCCACAGTTCCGGTCTCGTCTCCCCCGAGTACTTTGTGATAGTAGTCGGGGTTCGGAACCGGGTCAGGAACGGTGCCCGTCGTATGGTGCGGCTGAAAGCCCGCGGACCGGGTGGTTCGGGCGAAGGGCTCTGATCCTCCCCGCTGTCGTAGCGTCCCCCACGCCTAGGGTGGTAGCCTCGGCGCGCCTTGTCGTCGAGGTGGGCCCGACGGCTGTGATGATGGCGCTCGTTGCCGAGGCGACCCGGGGCCGCAGGCGCTGTGTTGCGCGCGCGCCCGGAGTGGACCGAGGCTTCCCGCATGAATCGGGAAGTCGCGGCGCGATGTTCTGAGGGGAACCCCTGCCTTCGAGAGGCAGAGCTTTCGGCCCGTCGGACCGCGGCGTCCTCCAGGAGATTCTTGAGCTCTCCCTGGATACGCCGCCCCTCGGTTGTTGATGGCTCCGGCATCGCACGGAGGAGTATTGCCGCTGCAGCCAGGTTCTGGCCGACTCCACTGGAATCCGGTGGCGGCCTCACCCTGACATCGTCGGCGATGCGGTGCTGGATATCTTGGGGGAGATGACGCGCTTCTCTGGTCAGGGGTTGGATCGCCCATTCCTGCCCGATGTCCCGGCGGATTGGCACAAGCGTTCTTGCTCCCTCGTCGAGCCTGGCCTGCCTCTCGCGGATTTGCTCAAGCTGTGGGTTAGGACCCCCCGCTGGGACGGGGACCACAGCTAGCTCCCGAAGGATGTCAACGCAAGGCACGGGCCTAGGGGGATCACCGTTTTCCGGCATACCAAGATGGTTGCCTTCGCCCGGACCCCCTAGATCGACGTGGAAACATTCGTGACTTAGGCCGCAGTCCTCGTCGTCGAGGCTGCGGCTGCCGTCGGAACAGTTGGAAAGGCAGTAGTCACATGCGGTCATGAAGTCCCGCACGGCACTGGGGTTACCAAGTCTGGAGAAATCCCAACAGAGGTTGGGCTCGTCATCTTCCTCGGACCCCGAGGGCTCGTAGGTCGAGTCGGTCGTCAGCCGGTCCCAGGGTGACCGCACACGATACCCCAGAGGGTTTGGACTTGCCTCTATGAGAGCACTCACCGAAGCGGAGCCGCTTGGTGGGTCGAGGCCAAATCCAAAAGACGCGAGATGGGAACCGGTCGGTACCTTTCGGTCGATGGGCGGTGATGAAGTCACGTCAGGGACTGACTGCACCGTGGTCTCAGGTACGAGGGTGACGCCCAGCAAGCCCTTCGCGAGCGTGCTGGCGTCGTGCGCTTGCTGGAGATTGGCGTGCTGCGGGGTGGCGGCGTTCGTCTTCGTCTCAGACGTGAGATCGATGCCCGACGCGCCCTCCGTCGGGGCACCGGCGCCGTCGACTCGCTCGACAGCCAACGAGGTGCCGCTTCCCACTTGGCCTTGGTTGCCCCGCCTCCTCCTCCGTCGGCGGGGGAGGGGACGGGACAAGCCCGAATGTCGTCCTTCCACCACGTGGGGAAGGCATCGTCGACTTCCCCGCCGGCGAGCGGGTTGTCGACCGCCATTGTCGCTGTCGCGCGGCGGGGAAGGAGTATCATGTCGTAGCTACCGTCGAGGGACATGAACTCGAGATTCCCGAAACGGAGCACCGTCCCGGGCCGGAAAGGTTGCTGGAGACTGCCCATCTAGAGCTTGACAGGAAGCTGTTCGTCAACACGCAGCAGGCCCCTACCTGGCGCGCCAACTGTCGGTGTTTCGAAACCTGGGGGGTCCCTGGACCGACAAGTGAATTGTCGCCGTGTGCCCCAGCCCAGATGGGTCGACGCAAGGCGGAACGCGAAGGGGGGAAAGGAAGCAGCCGGAGGGAGGCAGGCGTGAGAGAGTGGAACCCGCGGCCTTCGTGTTAGCCCCGCGCCTAAGTCGGGTGCGCTTGCAGTAAGGGGATACAAGCGTCCACGCGGGAGTGGGAGCGAGCGGCCTTGCACGAGCGCGGTCCCGTCCTTCTCCGCGCGGGCCAACCCTCTATAAGAGGGCCCTGGTCCTCCCTTTTATAGGCGTAAGGAGAGGATCCAGGTGTACAATGGGGAGTGTAGCAATGCTAACGTGTCTAGCGGTGGAGAGCTAGCGCCCTAAGTACATGCCATCGTGGCAGCCGGAGAGGTCTTGGCACCTAGTTCGCGTGGTGTCGTGGCCGTCGGAGGAGCGCTGGAGCCTGGCGGAAGGACAGCTGTTGGGGCTCTCGAGTCCTTGCTGACGTCCTCTTGCTTCCGTAAGGGGGCGGAGAGCCACCGTCGTCACAGGGCATGCGGGGCGCCATCATTACTCGCATGGTGGAGCGAGCCAGATGGGACGCCGGTCTGGTTCCCCGTAGCCTGAGTCAGCTCGGGGTAGGGTAATGATGGCGCTTCCTGTTGACGTGGTCGGTCCGTGCCCTGGGCTGGGCGAGGTGGAGGCTCGTCAAAGGTCGAGGTCGAGGTCGAGCCCCTGGGTCGGGCGAGGCGGAGTTCGTCGTCTTCTGGGGCTGAGCCCATGTCCGAGCCCTGGGTCGGGCGGAGCGGAGTTCGCCGTCTTCCGGGGCTAAGCCCGAGTCCGAGCCCTGGGTCGGGCGGAGCGGAGTTCGCCGGCTTCCGGGGCTGAGCCCGAGTCCGAGCCCTGGGTCGGGCGGAGCGGAGTTCGCCGTCTTCCGGGGCTGAGCCCGAGTCCGAGCCCTGGGTCGGGCGGAGCGGAGTTCGCCGTCTTCCGGGGCTGAGCCCGAGTCCGAGCCCTGGGTCGGGCGAGGCGGAGTTTCCTATGACGCCCGAGGCCGGCCTTGGCTGCTGTCAGCCTCGCTCTGTCGGGTGGCTCAGCAGTCGGGGCGGCACAGGCGACGCTGTCCTCTTGTCAGACCGGTCAGTAGAGCGGCGAAGTGACTGCGGTCATTTCGGCTCTGTCGACTGGAGGGCGTGCGTCAGGATAAAGGTGTCAGGCCACCTTTGCATTAAATGCCCCTGCGATTTGGTCGGTCGGCGTGGCGATGTGGCCAAGGTTGCTTCTTGGTGAAGACTGGGCCTCGGGCGAGCCGATAGTGTGTCCGTTGTTGGAGGGGGGTCCTCGGGCGAGACGTAGGTTCTCCGAGGTCGGCTTCCCTTGCCCGAGGCTAGGCTCGGGCGAGGCACGATCGTGTCCCTTGAATGGACCGATCCTTGACTTAATCGCACCCATCAGGCCTTTGCAGCTTTGTGCTGATGGGGGTTACCAGCTGAGATTTAGGGGTCTTGAGGGTACCCCTAATTATGGTCCCCGACAATACTGTTTGTGTTGGCTATATATGTCTGTGATAATCTGTGATGTATATATGTGATATCTATGAAATATCTTTTGTTTGTTTGGATGGAATAGGGAAAACAAATAAAAAAGGTGTGTACTGGTCAATTTGCCGAGTGCTACACTCGGCAAAGCACCTCTTTGCCGAGTGTCAGAACCAAAGAACTCGGCAAAGAACCAAGCCCTGGGCACCGGTATAGGTTCTTTGCCGAGTGTGATGGCTCTAGCACTCGGCAAAGAAACACGTTTTGCCGAGTGTCACACCAAGCACTTGGCAAAGTACCTGACATGGGGACCCCTCTGGTGGATTCTTTGCCGAGTGCTGTCAGGCATCCTTTGTCGAGTGTCACCTAGGACACTCGGCAAAGACGCCATCTCCGTCATCGGGCGCCGTAACGATTGCTTTTCTTTGCCAAGTGTTCTCTAGCACTCGACAAACCACTTTGCCGAGTGCCCGAGAAAAAATACTCGGCAAAGAAGGCTTTGTCGATGCACTATGTGCCAAGCCCTCTTTGCCGAGTGCGACACTCGGCAAAGCCTTTGCCGAGTGCTTCAGGCACTCAGCAAAGCCGTCAGTTCCGGTAGCATGTGATTACTTTTCTTTTTCTTCTTCGTATCCAACTATTAGGCTCGATTTAAGCAACAAACAATTATATAAATAAAATAAATGTGCAGAGAGTTTTGTTTGAGTATATGATTTGTGATTGAAACTCAAAAAATCAAATTTGAATAGGAATATGAAATTTACATAATGAAAGGAAATAAAAAAATAAATGAAAAGGAAATGGGGCAAAGACTGTGTTGGGCCCAATTTCCTTCGGCTGGCCTAGTACAACTTGATTCCCCCTCCGCAGCCAGCCTAGCCACTAGAGCGCGCACCGACTGGTGGGCCCCAGGTCAGCCTCTGAGAGGTCGCGGGCACACGAGCCTCCGCCGCCAGGTAGACCCACCGTCGACCCTCATTTGCGCACTCGTGTGGTTGCCTGTCACTGGCAAGCCAGGCCCGCTCACCAGCCACCCACACCCGGACACGCCCCTCCGTCGTTGTCCTGTGGCCCCACTGGTCAGCTCGTGCCCTGTGGATCTTACTCTTGTAACAGCCGACCCCAAGAATCTTGCTGCCTGCAAGATCCCAGCTGGCCAAACGCAGCCAACCCCCAAACCGACCTCTAGCGGCCATAAAAGGTGACGTCGAACCCCTGCCTTCTTTTTTCCTTCGCCGCACCGCACACCAATAGCCATTGCCCAAATCCGCGAGAGAGAGATTGAAGACGCCGCCATGTGAGAGGAAGGCGTCGACGCGGGTCTCCTCGGTTCACCAACGAATTCATTCCGTTGAAGCATCGAAGTGCGCCCATGGATCTGTAGAAGCCAGCTCGGGGACCTTTTGAGGCCAGTAACGCCTCGCTCATAGTAGATTGCTCATCAGAGCAAAACTGCGATGTGAACCCACCGCACCGTGATTCGGCCTCATCATGACCTCATCTCCAGTGAGAAACCATCCTGTTGCCCACTTACTGTTCCCCAATGCATAGCACCGAGAATTGTGGTGTGTGTGGCGGAACCGCCCGAATTATTCCAACTTAGGTGCTCAAGTACCGCCTTAGAGGCAAGGCCGCACTTAAATCAGGATAAACCGTCAGTTCCTCAGATCTAGTCCGATAAAGCCACTAA
Organism: Zea luxurians; assembly: GCA_029449295.1. Taxonomy (NCBI): domain Eukaryota; kingdom Viridiplantae; phylum Streptophyta; class Magnoliopsida; order Poales; family Poaceae; genus Zea; species Zea luxurians. The sequence continues at coordinate 48,382,168 of JAOPSE010000011.1, forward strand.
CAGGATCAAGTACCACATACTCACTCGAAGGTGAGGCATAGAGAGAATACAATAAAGCATAAAACCATAAATTAAAGAAGTACTTAATGTTATTACATCATCATCGAAGTTTTGCAAAAGTAGTAACCATTGTTCTTGATGTAACAGAAATTAACTAACAATAAAGAAAGGGGGGATGGGGAAGCCTGGCCCATCACTCCTCATGCTCCTCTCCTGCTGAGGTAGGGTCCCACTCGATTGTCCAACCCGGTGGCAAGGTGGACAACCAAGTCACTTCAGCAACCATATCCTCCAGAGTACCTGTAAAATTGTGCCACAAGCAAGGCTGAGTATACTAATACTCACCTAGACTTACGCGTTGTGAGGAGTCTACTCCTCTACCTCTAGACCATGCAGCTGTTTGGCTGAGGGGTTTGGTTTGCCAAAAGCACTAGCTGAGTCTAAAAACAAGTTTATCTTTTCAAGTTTTAGTGTAATCCTTTAGACTAGATGAATACCTAGCTATTCATACATGGTGTCAAACATTATTTCAATCAATATTCTTTGACTGTCACCTTATTCCACTTCTTACTCAATGTAGTACAATGGATCAAGCAGTCTCATTAGCTGCGAGAAGCAGACGATTCGAATCGAGTTTTTAACCTTGCAAGGTAAACCTAAACACACGACGTGGCGAGGCACTCCGTCCCACACACATCAATCGTCCCCATTGATTCCCTGGCAACAGAAAGGGGCTCACCGCCTTGGCGTACAATGCCTCACTGACCCCGACTGCCGTCGTGCAGTGACCGCACTTGTACCCACCATAATCAGAATGGGAGACCACGTATTAGGTCGCGTGAGGAGGGCAATCTGCGGGCAGGTTCACTCAGGTACTAGGCTTATCGATTTACCATATTTCTCGACATGTGTTTAGTACGTTCAAACGCTTAACACAGGTACCACACATTAATCCTTATTCCAATTTCCGTCTCGTAGACAACGCGTCCCCATGGATCGTTGCCCACAGACCATCATCATTCTGATATAAAAATGGATACAACCAATTCCTGACCTCGCGCGAGTGCTAGAAAAAATCACTCAACTTCTACCAAGATCCCTAATTAGCAAAGCAGCTACTCGAACTAGCATACTAGTATCCATCTCATAAGGAATCCTGAGTTCATGCAACTAGAGTTTCAAACAACTCCTACACTTAAGTGCACAGTACAAGCCTACAATCATTAAGTGCAGTAAAATAGCATATATAACGGTTATGCATAAAACCGGGGCTTGCCTTCAAAAGCTGGGGCAGGGAGATCCTTAGTGGCAGGCTCTGGTGCTGGCTCCTGGACTCCCTCCTGAGCAACTCCTTGCTCCAGAATGAGTACGTACTCTCCGTCAGCGAGGTTACAATCTATCGAGTGCAATGAATAAGATACATGTATGTTAACGATATGCAAATTTAGTAAACATGATGTATGGTGAAGCAATATTAAGGTAGTGGGTACATTAGGGTTTCGTTGTCGTACGAAGTTCTTATTAGTGCATACTTACTAGTTTAGGTTTTTGAGTGGATTATATAAAAATTTGGTCATCCCATAAAGTTTTAATGGGCACTTAGGGAGGCCTGGTTGTAGGGGTGTGTGTAACATTATTTCCTTCCACTAATTCCCCTTTTTATTGTCTATTTATGCATTTAAGGTGAGCTTGAACTACCATAGTTATTTAGAAATTTCCAAAAATTATATAAAAATTACAGTGGGTTAACATTGGTCACTGTAGTTCATCCTATAAATCTGAGGTTAAGAATAATTAGGATAAACTCTAGGCAAAAATAACAAAGGTGAGGGTAGATGGTCACTTGTACTACAACTCTGATTTAGGTGGGGGTTCTGTACTAAAAGTTATTTTTGCTAGCATCTATGGGTAATAACATGCTTCTGTGCCAAAAATCACAGAGGGTGACTCAATGGTTATTTAGTTGTGATTTTCTAAAGTTTAATGCCAAAAAGACACTTATAACTAACTTGCCATTTGAAAAATAACAAACAACAGAACTTGTATTTTTCCTAGATTCATACTAGCATAATGGTAGTTATTCCTAAGGTTGGTGTGGTTCCTCCTTAGGGTTATTTTTCTAGGATTTTTCTAAGTTCTCACTATTTTTATTAAATAAAAGGTGGTGCATTTTCTTTGTACTAAATGAGGGTTTAACAAAATTTCCTTATAAACTACACCACCTAAGCAAGTCAGAAAAAATATGGTTGCCCTCTGGTCCCCATTTCAAATTCCCTTTTTCATTTTCTTAAGGTTTGGGCCAATACAAGTTTTAATGGATAATCTTTCCTTAACCTACTATACTGGGGAGTTTAACATTTTTAAAAAGTGTAGATACCAGTTAAGTGTGTCTCCCATATTTCTCAGCCCTAGTTCATAAGTATTTTTATTTTTCCTTTGGTTATCAAGGTTTGGTTAGTTTGCTTAAATAAATCCAAACTACAAAAAGGGTTACTGGAACTATGGTGTTTATCATTTTTGCTGGATAGTTTATGAAATGCAGGTTCTAATAAAATTTGTTTGACCAAATTTGGCTGACTACAATTCAAGTTATGAATTTTATAAGTCTACTGCTTATTTGAAAAAGAAATAAGCGAAAGGTTTAAAGAAAACAACTTTGCGCCGGGGCCCCTGGGGTTTTCCTTAACCAAATCCTTACATCCGTGCCCCTAGGAAACAATTCACTAGAGTCACTGACTTTGCCAATAACCCCCTAGCCTTTTCTCTTTCTTAACTCGAGCTCCCTCCTCGCCGGAAAAGTAGCCGCGGGGATGAAAAGCGGTGGCGCGGCTTACCGGCGGTAGGAGAGGTCCGGTGGAGGGTCGAATGAGGTCCAGGGGCTTCTGGCGGTCACGTCGAGGGGCGGATCGTCGGCGATGGTGGCCAGAGTAGGGTTGGCCACGTGCGCAGGCAGTGGGGCTCGTCGGCGACGCGTGCTCCGGCCTACTCACGGTGGTAGAGTTCAATCAAATCGCTTGGTGAGCTTCACTAGAGGTCAAAGGTGCTGTAGGCGCAAGGAATCGAAGAGTGGCTCACCGTGCAGCTCGGTCTACGTGCGACGGCGGTTGGATGAAGTCCAGCAACGTCAATCCGGCACCTCCAGTAATGTGGTGCTTGGTCTGAGGGCTCGGAGAGCTTTACTGAGCTCCAGGGAGGCTAGCCGAGGGATTGGACGGGGTGGAGGTGGGCCAGAGTGGCCGATCCATGGTGGTCGGGGCTCAGGCGGCCGCTGGCACGCCGTGCGCAGAGCGAACCCCGACGATCTTGTGCTTGGGCGGGGCTGAGAGCGAGCGAGGGCGTACGGTCGAGGCCACTATCGGTTTTATAGGCGCGGGCGTGGGTGTGGGGTCGGGCGTCACGCGACGCGGCCGCGGGTCTGAGCGCCGGGGCGTGCTCTTGCATTGCCAGGGCAAGTCGAACACGTGTTCGTTTCTTTCTGCCCAAGTTCTAGCGCTTGCTGAGCAGCCAAACGTGCGAATCTCGCCATATGACTTGTGTAAGATCTCTTCTCTGCACCTAGGGCTACCTAGTTTATGTGAGTTCCAAGTGAAGATCTGGTCTAGTTTGGGAGATATGGTGGTGCCAAGTTAGGGCTGTCGACACTGTTCAACCCGAGACAAAACTTGTGTCAAACCGTGTCAAACGGTTCTGGTTTGGTTTCAAATTTTTCAGGGGTGTGCCTTGGGTAATTTGGCTCCCTTTTGCCAATTGGACCATGTGGATTTGTGAAAGCTCTCTTGTGGATTTTGGTGTTTGGATGACAACCCAATTAAAGGACTAACAAGTGTGCTAAGTGTTGAACAAGTGCTTAATGCAAAGCTAACAGGGTTTAACACAAGTGAACAAGTGTGATGGTCCAAAGACTGGATTATCTATAGATAATGAACACTACTTAAGTGAGACTCAGTGTGTGTAACTCAGAGACAACTGATCAAGCCAAGGATGGAGGCAAGAAGAGCTTTGAGGTACCGAGTGCATGGGAGAAGGTCAAGGAGACCAGGAACCCAAAGCTAGGGGTGAAGAAGAAGACTTGCAAAGTCAAGGTTGATCGAGTTAAGAAGAGTTATGGTGCATCGAGGATCACTACATAAGGACATGACTTACAACTAATGAGGTAACATCTATAGTTATGTGGTGTAAGTCATAAGGCTCAAGATCAAGCTCGAGAAGTGAACAAGGGAGTTGGAGCTCAAATATGTCAATCTAGATCAAGTCAAGTTGACTTAATGGTTTAGAGTCCAACATCGACCTCAAACATGCCAAATTGGGTAAAACGATGAAAAAGGTTAAATATGTAAGGTTTGAGTGTTTTCAACCATGTTGCATACACCTCTTACTACAAGTTTGGTGCTTTGGTTTGCTCTCTAACTATTTCTGTAGAGAAAGTACCATTCTGAGCTCTACTGGAGGAGAAACAGAAAAGCTAGGAGAAGAACAAGAAAGATGTAAGTTTGTAGGACTAAATTAATTGGATTATACTCTAAATGTGTTTGTTTAAGTCTCAGGAAAATCATCCAAAAAGTTGAAGTCAAATGGAGAAAGAATGGAGGAAAAAGCACTTAGTGTGTTGTTGGCTGGTGCACAGGACAATGAATAGTAACATGTTCGGTGCACAGGAAAGTGAATAGTAACCTATCCGGTGCACAGGACAGTGAATAGTAACTCTGTCCGGTGCACAGTACAGTGAATAGTAACCAGTCCGGTGCACAGGAGAGTGAATAGTAACATGTCCGGTGCACCAACGGCTTGCTCTTCCAGAGAAGGAAACAGTCAATCAGATCCGTTACTGTTCACGGTCCGGTGTGCCACCGGACAGTCCGGTGCACCCACAACCAGGGAAGGCTGAGAGCTTCCAAATGAAGCTCCAACGGCTCCTAGGCTCTTTGGGGCTATAAAAGGGACCCCTAGGTGCCTCAAACAAGTACACAAGTGCAGCCAACAACTCCATACATCATTTGGATCAATTCTTTCTCTCCCTCTCTTGTGTATCTCTCTAGTTTGTGTAAAGGCAAAGTTATAAGCCTTTAGAGAGAGGGGAAGTGCTGCTGAGAGCTAGAGAATAATCTTGAGCGCATTGTTACTCTATCGGAGTGCTGTCGAGAAGATTGTAAGCGGCCACGACATCGTTGTAACTGATATCAACATAGTGGAAGGCTCTATCTGTCGCACTGACAGATCTCAGCAAACGCAGGAAGGAGTTGAAATAGACTCCAAGCCAAGGTGTGGCTAACTCCAACGAGGACTAGGCAAGCATTGCAGGCTTGGCCAAACCTCGGGATAAATCCCTGTGTCTGTGTGCTCTGCTCTGTGTTGTGTGTTGTTTCTCTGTCTTATTTGCTGTTTATACTTGCACTTCAATATTTATATGTGGTACAAGTTGTCTTCGAAGTGCAGGGTATTTTAAGACAGGAATTTCAATTTCGCTGCAACCTACTCGAAGGGTCTTTCATTCCACTGCAATCCAGCCTTCGAGTAGAGTAAGTATTTCCAGTAATAAAATTGATAATTATTATTCGCCTATTCACCCCCCTCTAGGCGACATCCAGATCCTATTCCCGGGCATAGGGAACTTTCAATTGGTATCCGAGCTAGGCCTCTCCAGTGTGGGCTTAGCCGTCCGGAGATGACGATGTCGCCACAAGAGGTAACTCTAGAACTTCTTCTAGGCGATGGTTCTAATTATAAATCTTGGTATGTCTCTATTTATAATGCTTTCATGCATATTGATCTTGATTTGAGGCAGATCTTTAGTAGAAGTATTTTTCCCTCTGATATTAGTAAAAAACCTTCTAAGGCTGAACTAAGATGTTTATCTCTCAATCACCATGCTTGCAACATCTTAGTTGACTCTCTTTCTAGATGTGCTTATTTTGCCATCATGAGTAGTGATAGTGATTTATTTGTTGATGCTCATGATCTATGGACTAAAATTAAGTTCAAATTTTTTAAGTCCATATGCACTGCTTCTGCTCCCTCTATTGCTGGTGGTACTAACTTGTCTAAGGGAGAAGAACAAGAATGATGGACACCAAGCGATGGATCCACCTCACCGACAGGTTCATCTCCCACAAGTTATACATGTCTTGTTGCTAACGATGATAGTGGAGACGAAAGTGATGATGAGGAGGAATATGAGGACGATAGCAAGGATGAGTCTTCATCACTACAAGGTACATGTTCTTATATTGCTTCCACTGATAATAATGACAGGGAAAATGAGACCGACGATGTGGAAGAAGAGGAGATTCGATGATTCTACACCCATCTCAACAAAGAAGACAAAGTGCTCTTGGTTAAGCTGTTGAGGAGGAACAAGGAACAAGGCGAGACACTTCTCAAGCTAGAGGAGACTCTCATTAAAACCACCAGCAGCCTGGAGAAGATGACCAAAGAACATGAGGAGCTAAAGTGCTCTGATGATAATTTGGTCCAACGGTATGAATCTATTTTATTTGAGCAAATAAATAATTATGATGTATTATCTGATGTTGCTCAACTTAAAACTGAGAATTCTATGCTTAAGAGTCAAGTAGAAATGATAAATTTAGAAAAACTTGCTCTAAGTGAAAAGCATGATATGTTGTCTTATTCTCATAATGAATTAGTTGATGACCATATCATGCTCGAGATTGCTCATATGGTAGTAATTACTAGTTTAAACTCATGTGAACCACATTCTTTCACAAGTGATCAATTAGTTAAAATATTATCATGTGCTGACCTCTACTGCCCCAAGAAAGGCCAATCTTTGATTGAGCAACAAGTTGTAGGGTCAAAAAGAAAATTGCTTGGGAACAAGAAATAAAGACAATTGAGAATACGCCATGCTCGACTTCCTCAAGATATCTACGAACGTGTGGTGAAGAAGCTTGAGGAAGGAGAAACCGCAACATGGGTCAAACTCCACGAGAAAGAAGTTCCTAAGGCAATAATTGAAGCAATCAACATAAAACAAGAAAAATGTAAAGATTCAATTAGTCATGTTGTTTGCACTGGTCATCTCTCTATGTCATCCACGAGCAAAAAAGGGAAGAGGAAAAAGGAGGTGCTTCAAGTGCAAGGAATTAGGCCACTTCATTGCGTCTTGTCCACACAAAGACAAGGATGAAGGAATGAGGAGATGTTTTGGATGCAACGATAAGGACCATATGATCACTTCATGTCCGCTCATGAAGAATCAAAGACATTGTAGGAAACGGGTGACGCCTAAGAGGGAGGGGGTGAATTAGGACTTCTAAAACTTTCACTAAACTAGGCCACAAATAAATCCCTAGAGCAAAACCTATGCAAATAAGCAAACTAGAATGTGCAATCTAGGTTTTGTCTAAGTGTTGCTATCTCTACCGCAAAGGCTAAGTTTCAATCTACACTGAATAAGTATGAATACAAGATTGAAACTTAAATGCTTAATATAAATGTGGAAACTTAAAGAGCAAAGTAGAGAAGCAAACTCTCGTGGATGACGCTGATATTTTTACCGAGGTATCCGGAACCACGCAAGGTCCCAACTAATCCTCGTTGGTGCCCCTACGCAAAGGGAAGCCCACGCGATGGCCAAGCACCACGGTCGAGTAACTCTGTAGAGAGCCACAGGCCTTCTCCACGCGCATGTGGTGCTCCGCTTTCGGCTCCTCTCGGACGCTCCCCGCTGTCTCCACTATCGAGCTTCCAGCCAAAACGCCACGGGCCTCGTTCCCTCCGGTACTCGGTGGCGGCCGTGATAAAAACACGGTTGTCACGGTCTCGCAAGACTCTCGCCCTACTTGGTACAATTATAACGACTCACGCAAGAGCCGAGGGGTTGTGTGGTTTGTCTAAACTCACTCAACTAACTAGGGTTCACCTAGAGCAAGCGCTAAAGCGGTCTAACTAACCTAAGCACTTCGCAAAGCACCTACGCTAATCACCGAGTGATTCTATTAAGCACTTGGGTGTTTGAGCTCTTGGAAATGTGCACTATATGCATTGGTATGTTGCTTGGGCTCCCACACATTCAAATGGCCGGTTGGGTGAAGTATATATAGGCCCCAACTCCAAAATAGCCATTGGAGAAAAGCTGCAGTTCTCTGCGGCACACCGGACAGTTCGGTGGTGCACCGGACAGCGCACTGTAGCCTGTCCGGTGCACCTAGCCGTTGCCCTGTCAGAGTAGGTGACCGTTGGCGCCGCAGGCTTTCCACACCAGACAGTCTGGTGCTCACACCAGACAGTCTGGTGGTCTTCTCTCCATATGCCACCTGGAACTAGCCGTTGGGCTAGAGTTCCCTGGTGCACCGGACAGTCCGGCGTGTGGGCACCGGACGGTCCGGTGTGCCACCGGACAGTCCGGTGCTCCACGCACAAACAGTCCGCAGGCAGCACACTTGGACTTTTCTTGGATCTTCTTAATGTCTTCTTTTGAGGTGTTGCTTTCCCCAATTCCTTAGTCCAAGTAAATCTTGCATCCTGTGAACTACAAACATAAACACTAGAAAACTTATTAGTTCACGAATTATGTTGATCATCAAACACCAAAACTCAATTAGCCAAATGGCCCGGGGTCCATTTTCCTTACAATCTCCCCCTTTTTGGTGATTGATGAGAACACAACCAAAGCAAGCAAATAATACAAGTATTTGAATGAAAATATGCAATCTACTTGCTAGGATGCATGTTTGACCCCACAATGTGATATTATGGACTTAAGCCTCCCCCTAACTCCATAATTCACTTACTTCCTATTTTAGGACCAAATAACCAAAACCACTTGAAGTACCATTTGTAGATATAAAATTTTAAATTTGTGGTGTTTGGTGTTTGATATAGTTTTCATTGCTTTGGTCCCTAAACTTCTCCCCCTTTGGCATCAACCACCGAAAAGGAAGACATTAAAAGCATGTAGGAAGTAAATAAAAGCTTGTCCTCAAAATATTACTCCCCCTAAATGAGTGTTATCCTTTAGAAAGAGTTTTCTCCCCCTTTAGAGATGAAGAAAAGCTCCCCCTGACAGAGATCTTAGGAAAAAACATGTGAAAATTAGAGGTGCAAGACATGATTTGAAAAGACTAACTTCCCTTATGCATAGGTAACAGAATATGAGTTAAGTACTTATGCATTTTTAGCAACATGGAAGTATATGATATGAAATATAGTCTAATCAAATATTGGAGAAGACATGTAAATGATACTTGATGTAGTCTCAAAAGATACCAATTGAAAGTCAATGGCGAGCTTGAGAGACATGAGAGTTCTTGGAGATTTTGCAGTGGAAGATTGTTGTCTTTCTCCGGGGACTTCATTTTCCTTACAATGAGATTATCACATGAAGTAGACTTGAAAAGGTGTTAGTCTCAAAGTATTAGATTATAGAGTAACCTCCCCTGAAGGTGTGCATACAAGTTTTGAATACTTGTAGGAGACATGCACTTTGATTTGATATCAAGAGGGGCAAATTATCTATAACCTGAACTTTGGCACATATAAGTTAAATGATACAACTTGTAGAATTCAAAATTTTCAATTGATGCATCATTTACTATGGAGTGATATAGAAGCTATGTGCCGTGCTTAAATAAACATTTTAAGCCATGTAGGTTTGCTTAAGTATATGAATTGAAGGCAAGCAATCCTACCATGTGATTTACCTAGTATGCATAATTTTAAAAGTAAATAACAAATGTAATACTAGGCAAGAAAAGTAAACTAGATACAAGGTAAATAGATACGCATATCTAAAAACAAGAGATACAATAAATCTAGTTACCTTAGTCATGGGTGGGAAATTTGGGTCCAAAATTTTTACTAACCCACTTGGCAATAAACTTGATCCAATATGATGTATCCCATGATATACATCCCAACTTTGCCAAGTCTCCAAATTTCCCGTAGACCTTCGGTCCACTCACTTCCCTTTCCGGATCCAAACCTTCTTGGTGCTTTTCATGGTTGAAATTATTTCCTTTGGCACCCAGATGCGTTTGGCCCCTTTTCCTTTGTTGGCTTGCTTGTTGGCCTTGATTGCTATCACCTTTCCATTCTTTTTCTTCTTGATCAAATATGGTGTAGCAGTCTTTTTGTCCACCTTTTTGATGTAGGTGTTGGAGATTTTGCTTGATGGCTTTTGCTTGAGCTTTTGCCTTTGTTTATCCTCGGTCATCGCCTTGCATTGGAAAGACTTGTGGCCTTCCATGTGGCATAGCCTACAAATCATAGTTTCTCCCTCTACAGGCTTGTTCACTCCCGCAGTGGTGTTATCCTGTGGAGGTCGGATTTGTTTGGCTTTGCCTTTCTTGTCATACAAAGCCTTGCCAAGGCGAGCCACTTCTTGCTTTAATTGTTCATTTTCCTTTGCAACCTCTTCCAAACATGTTTCTACAACAATATTCTTAACAAGAACTTGGTTGCAGGGGTTAGAATCATCAATTAAATCAAAGCAGGAAGTAGAAGCATCTTTCTTAATAATTTCAGGTATTTCAACTAAAGATGCTGCTGGGGTGCTACCAATGTTTTCTAGCTTAGTAGTTAGCTCATTATTGTGTATGCTAAGAATTTCCATTTTCTCTAGCAAATCTTCAATAGCTTCTTGGGAGCTAGCTAACTTAGCCTTAAGTTTTTCATTCTTTTTAATGAGACCATCATCGGTAGCAGTGGATGGAGCACTAGATTATAATAGCTCAATTTTAGTTGATAGCTCACTATTTAAGTTTGCAAAAGTTTCAAATTTTTCTAGAAAACCTTTATAATCATTTTGGGAGCTAATCAACTTATTTTTCAAAGTTTTAAGTTGAGCTTTTTGCTTAGTGCAAACATCCTGAAAAAATTCTATGGCTTCCGCAAGCTCATCTATAGAGGGCTTTCCCTCACCTTCATCATCACTGCTACTTTCATCACTAGAGGATGGAATGCTTTTGTTACCTCTTGCCATAAGGCATTTGTGTGATGATCATGATGAGCGTGATGAGGACCGGTGGCTGCGCGTCCTTGGAGGTTCATCTTCACTTGAAGAATCATCCCAAGTTCTAACACTTGTTAGCGCCTTGCCTTTGTTCCTCTCCTTTTTAGGTTTGGCCATATTTGGACAGTTGTCTCTTAAGTGGCCCTTCTCCCCACATGCGAAGCATCCTCTCTTCCTTTGCTTTTTCCTGTCAATGTTAAAGAGAAGATCTTCAACCTGCAGGGGCACACCCATTAGATTAATCTTACGGATCATCCTCATTACCTTTCTGACGCGTCGGATTGTTTCTTCGTCCTCGGAGGATGATGTGCATGGTTGATTATCTTCATCATCATCACTTTCTTCTTCTTCTTCCTCTTCTTCACTTGAGGAACTTGGAGTAGGAGCCTTCTTTTTGCCCTTCCTTTCATCACATGCAAAAGCATATGGTCTTGAGGAAGTTGGCTCCTCTCCCCGACACATTTTTCACGACATCTCAAAAGCCGCGATTTTCCCAATCACAATGGTCGGGGTCATGTTGCTCAAGTCCTCCATGTTGTGAAGGATGGTGATGATGCTCCTATATCTTTGTTGTGGTAGCAGGGAGATAATCTTTCTCACAATGTTCGCATCACTTAGCTTATTAATGTCAATAGAATTGAGCTCATTGATAATTAAATTCAAACGAGAATACATGTCTCTAACAAGCTCATCATCTTTCATAGCAAAAGAATTATACTCATTTAAGACTAGGCAATGTTTTTGCTCACGGACATTGGATGTGCCGTCATGGAGCTCATGCAATTTTAGCCAAATCTCATTAGCAGTTTTCAAGGTAAATACTTGATTAAAAATATCCATGCTAAGAGATTCATACAAGCAATTTTTGTCTCTAGCATTTAAATGAATTTCTTTTTCCTCACTCGTGGTGGGTTTTTTGGGATTCTTGAGGGGTTTCATCCCGTCACGAGTGACTCTCCAAACACCTAGATCAATAGCCTCTAGGTAACAAGCCATTCTAGCACTATAATATGGGAAGTTAGTGCCGTCGAAGTGTGGTGGCCTATGGGTATCCATCCCTTCCTCTAAAAAGCGTCGGCTCTTTTAGCGGTGAAGCTAATGCGTTTCAAATGAGCCAAACCGGGCTCTGATACCACTTGTAGGAAACGGGTGACGCCTAAGAGGGGGGTGAATTAGGACTTCTAAAACTTTCACTAATTTAGGTCACAAATAAATCCCTAGAGCAAAACCTATGCAAATAAGCAAACTAGAATGTGCAATCTAGGTTTTGTCTAAGTGTTGCTATCTCTACCGCAAAGGCTAAGTTTCAATCTACACTGAATAAGTATGAATACAAGATTGAAACTTAAATGCTTAATATAAATGCGGAAACTTAAAGAGCAAAGTAGAGAAGCAAACTCTCATGGATGACGCTGGTATTTTTACCGAGGTATCCGGAACCATGCAAGGTCCCGACTAATCCTTGTTGGTGCCCCTACGCAAAGGGAAGCCCATGCGAGGGCCAAGCACCACAGTCAAGTAACTCCGTAGAGAGCTGCGGGCCTTCTCCACGCGCAAGTGGTGCTCCGCTTCCGGCTCCTCTTGGACGCTCCCCGCCGTCTCCACTATCGAGCTTCCGGCTAAAACACCGCGGGCCTCGTTCCCTCCAGTACACGGTGGTGGCCGTGACACAAACGCGGTTGTCACGGTCTCGCAAGACTCTCGCCCCACTCGGTACAATTACAATGACTCACGCAAGAGCCGAGGGGTTGTGTGGTTTGTCTAAACTCACTCAACTAACTAGGGTTCACCTAGAGCAAGCGCTAAAGCGGTCTAACTAACCTAAGCACTTCGCAAAGCACCTACGCTAATCACCGAGTGATTCTATTAAGCACTTGGGTGTTTGAGCTCTTGGAAATGTGCACTATATGCCTTGGTATGTTGATTGGGCTCTCACACATTCAAATGGCCGGTTGGGTGAAGTATATATAGGCACCAACTCCAAAATAGTCGTTGGAGAAAAGCTACAGTTCTCAGCAGCACACCGGACAGTCCGGTGGTGCACTGGACAGCGCACTGTAGCCTGTCCGGTGCGCCTAGCCGTTGCCCTGTCAGAGCAGGTGACCGTTGGCGCCGCAGGCTTTCCACACCGGATAGTCTGGTGCTCACACCGGACAGTCCCGTGGTCTTCTCTCCGGATGCCACCTGGAACTAGCCATTAGGCTGGAGTTCCCTGGTGCACCGGACAGTCCGGCGTGTGGGCACCGGACGGTCCGGTGTGCCACCGGACAGTCCGGTGCTCCACGCACAGACAGTCCGTAGGCAGCACACTTGGACTTTTCTTGGATCTTCTTAATGTCTTCTTTTGAGGTGTTGCTTTCCCCAATTCCTTAGTCCAAGTAAATCTTGCATCCTGTGAACTACAAACATAAACACTAGAAAACTTATTAGTTCAAGATTGTGTTGATCATCAAACACCAAAACTCAATTAGCCAAATGGCACGGGGTCCATTTTCCTTATAGACGTGCACCCTCCAAGATGACCCTCACTAAGAAAAAAGACAAACAACAAGCGTCATGTCAGGTTGAGCGACACTTCTGCTACATGTGTGGTGAGCATGTCATCTACCTAAGGTATGTAAGAAGGGTAAGGTTCCTAAGCAAGTAAATTTATCTCAATCTTATTCGCTTAGGAGACCCAAATCATACACTTGTGCAAGATCAATAATGAGATCACCTAGAACTAGCATAAATGCTATTTGGGTACCAAAGGCTCTTTTAGATGAACGTTATGGACCCATCCCGAGATGGGTACCAAACTGTGCCAACTAGACCATGCAGGTGCCTTGAGATGGATTGGAGATCTTGGGAGAGCTTAAGATGGTTAATTCAAACTCTATGCTTAAGCTGTCAAATTTATTGTCTATTTATTGACCCAAGGTTGAATTACTGTGCAATACTAATCCCATGTTTATCTTGAGTAAAATAAGTTGTAGAGGTCCTTAATCATTATTGGTGAATCAAGCAAAGGACTTTGATGAGAATCTGCAACTTGCTCTCCAAAGGACGATACCCGTGTATCTTAAGTGCATTATTTCTAATCAGTAGTGCTCTTAAGTTGGATTGTCGTGCTATACCTATCCTTGGAGTAGTTATGCTTTTGAGATTGCTTGTGTTGAATATCTTTCAATTAATGATCCATGATTTCCAAAGATCATAATCATGCTTGCTCAATCGTGACTGTGTGCTTTATAGGTTATATATCTTGAATCATTCAATGGGTAGCTTTCCATTTGATATATCCACCATGATTAACTCTCTTGGTGTATGTGGATAAACATGTATCTTTTTGTAAGTCATGCTATGTGGTTTTTAATGATTAACATATGTGCAAGCATGATAGTTTTGTTTAGTCCATGTTCACAAGATTACTTTATCTTGGTACTCTGTGTATACCAAAACAAGAACTCCATGTTGTGTCTCTAATGCACCCTCTCGAGCTATGAGGTGCATGAGCATAAGGAGCCCTCAATTGGTGACAACAGGTGCTCTCACTCCACACTACCTAAAAGAATGAATCTCATGGCATTTAGGTAAAAGGCAAAGGTATGGAGGATGGAACTATGCAATTTCATTGAATATCTTGAAATTCCGTTGATTATGATCATAGCTATGTTCTTGCCTTTCAATTGGTAGTATCTTGGCTTAGATGCTTTATGCTTTAAAATGTTGTTTCCTTTGGTGTACCTAAGAAAATACTTCTTAATCATGGTAGGCTTAGACATTGTGCTTTATATGCATGATCTTGTCGTTTTTCAATTGGTATATGTGGTGCAATGATCATCATGTGTGAAGTGTGCCTAGGTTGCTTTTAAAATATTATATATCTTGAGGCATGCATTGTTTCCACTAGTCATAAGTTGTATTATGTCATCTATTCAATTGGTATCTTTTTGTGATGCAATTGATATATTATGCCTAGACCAAGGTATGTTGTGATCCCCTCTAGTTCTGAGGACGCTAGAATGTGCAAGGTGCAAGTCATTCAAATACTTGATGCACAACTTTAGGGGGATGAGCAAGAAATGGAGCAATCGGGACTTGGGTACCTCCACAAGTCGAGTAATTGGTATCTAAAGTTGTGAGTAATTGCATATTTAAAGATTGCTCGTGCTCTATAATAGTTGGTGATGCTAGATGCTTATCTTTAAATATCATGGAGCTATGATAGTGATGATCTTTCAATCGGTAGCCTTGGTAGTGTGCTTCAATTGGTATCTTTTGGTAATCACTAGAATAGAAGCTTCATCTTGTGCCACAATACTATAACTTGTTCTAAGTTTGGTGTCTTAGCAACAAGAAAAGGTCAGGATAAAGGATCAGGCACAAGTGTGAAGGAGCTCCCTAGAGATAAAACTTTCAAGATGGAATTCTTAAATTGATGACAAAAGCAACTCCGCCTACTTAGATGGAAAGTACACCATAACAATGGTAAAGGTACAAAATGAGGTATTGACCTTTTTGTGTATTTGTACCTTAATTTTCCTCCAATGCTTGTGTTGCATATGTTTAATGTGTAAGGGAGAGTAATGTTAGTGTGTTGCTTTTTACCTGCTTAATACCCTGCTGTCCCTTGACATCATCCTATGTTCTTCCTTGAATATGGTTTTGGTGTTTGATGTCAAAGGGGGAGAATTTGTGCATTAAAGCTTACCTCAACCTAAGAGGAAAGCTTATCTTAAGTGTGAAGAGGGTAAAAATTAATTTTTTTGTGTGCTAAAGGACTCAAAGGGGTTTCCTTGAGGTCCTATGATCTTAAGGAAGAATGTGTTAGTTTTGTTGATAATACTGATCATATGCTTCTTGTTGTATTATATGGTGATAATACATAATTAGTGCTTCCGATGATATGAATCAATTGGTATCTATTGTGTTTGTCCTGTAATAGATATACATTTGGTTCTGGTGCTTTAAATTGGCATCTTAATGGTGAATAGTGGTAGGTTGATATTCCTGTGGTATATCCATTTAATTGGTGTTTAACTCTGGTTCTGTGCATTTGTGTGTTATACGCATCACGGTTTAATTATTGACACAATGCATCCCACGGGTGCTAAGGTGTAGTAATGCTTCGAATTAGCCTAAGTATGTGCAATTTGGAATATAAGGCCAAAGTTAAGATTTTAATGTAAGGACATATTTAGGGGGAGCATTCTATAAACTTAGAATTCAAAATTTATGCTTTAAATCTTATTCTTGTGTAATCTTTAATTGTGTTGCCATCAATCACCAAAAAGGGGGAGACTGAAAGCTCTCTTGTGGGTTTTGGTGTTTGGATGACAACCCAATTAAAGGACTAACAAGTGTGCTAAGTGTTGAACAGGTGCTTAATGCAAAGCTAACAGGGTTCAACACAAGTGAACAAGTGTGATGGTCCAATGGCTGGATTATCTATAGATAATGAACACTGCTTAAGTGAGACTCAGTGTGCATAACTCAGAGACAACCGATCAAGCCAAGGATGGAGGCAAGAAGAGCTTCGAGGTACCGAGTGCATGGGAGAAGGTCAAGGAGACTAGGAACCCAAAGCCAGGGGTGACGAAGAAGACTTGCAAAGTCAAGGTTGATCGAGTTAAGAAGAGTTATGGTGCATCAAGGATCACAGCATAAGGACTTGACTTACAACCAATGAGGTAACATCTATAGTTATGTGGTGTAAGTCATAAGGCTCAAGATCAAGCTCGAGAAGTGAACAAGGGAGTTGGAGCTCAAATATGTCAATCTAGATCAAGTCAAGTTGACTTAATGGTTTAGAGTCCAACGTCAACCTCAAACATGCCAAATTGGGTAAAACGATGAAAAAGGTTAAGTATGTAAGGTTTTAGTGTTGCATACACCTCTTACTACAAGTTTGGTGCTTTGGTTTGCTCTCTAACTCTTTTTGTAGAGAAAGTACCATTCTGAGCTCTGCTGGAGGAGAAACAGAAAAGCTAGGAGAAGAACAAGAAAGATGTAAGTTTCTAGGACTAAATCAATTGGATTATACTCTAAATGTGTTTGTTTAAGTCTCAGGAAAATCCTCCCAAAAGTTGAAGTCAAACGAAGAAAGAATGGAGGAAAAAGCACTTAGTGTGTTGTTGGCTGGTGCACAGGATAGTGAATAGTAACCTGTCCGGTGCACAGGACAATGAACAGTAACTCTGTCCGGTGCACAGAACATTGAATAGTAACCTATCCGGTGCACATGATAGTGAATAGTAACCTATCCGGTACACAATACACTGAATAGTACCATGTCTGGTGCACCAACGGCTAGCTCTTCCAAAGAAGGAAACTGTCAATCAGATCCGTTACTGTTCACGGTCCGGTGCGCCATCGGACAGTCTGGTGCACTCACAACCAGGGAAGGCTGAGAGCTTCCAAATGAAGCTCCAACGGCTCCTAGGCCTTTGGGGCTATAAAAGGGACCCCTAGGCGCCTCAAACAAGTACACAAGTGTAGCCAACAAGTCCATACATCATTTGGATCAATTCTTTCTCTCCCTCTCTTGTGTATCTCTCTAGTTTGTGTAGAGGCAAAGTTATAAGCCTTTAGAGAGAGGGGAAGTGCTACTGAAAGCTAGAGAAAAATATTGAGCGCATTGTTACTCTGTCGGAGTGCTGTCGAGAAGATTGTAAGCAGCCATGACATCGTTGTAACTGATACCAACATAGTGGAAGGCTCTATCTGTCGCACTGACAGATCTGAGCAAACGAAGGAAGGAGTTGAAATAGACTCCAAGCCAAGGTGTGGCTAACTCCAACGAGGACTAGGCAAGCATTTCAGGCTTGGCTGAACCTCAGGATAAATCCTAGTGTCTGTGTGCTCTGCTCTGTGCAGTGTGATGTTTCTCTGTCTTATTTGATGTTTATACTTGCACTTCAATGTTTATATGCGGTACAAGCTATCTTCGAAGTGCAGGGTATTTTAAGACAGGAATTTCAATTCCGCTGCAACCTACTCGAAGGGTCTTTCATTCCACTGCAATCCAGCCTTCGAGTAGAGTAAGTATTTCCAGTAATAAAGTGATAATTATTATTCGCCTATTTACCCCCTTCTAGGCGACATCCAGATCCTATTCCCGGGCATAAGAAACTTTCAATTTGGCGCCTGCAACTAAGTGAACACCTTTGATCTTTAGAAGAGGGCTGATTTTTGACTTCGATAAAAATTTGGGTTGCTCTAGAGTGCTCTCCACTTGGGGGCTGAATTTGGGGTTTTTGTGGGACCTTTTTGGAATAACTCCCTTACTATTTCTCGTAGACATATAAATATACTGCAACTTTGGTAAAACGTTTAAGTGATGAATTGGTCATTTACATAGTTTTCCCATTAATCCAATGCTTGGGGGTCTAATGGCTCAAGAGGGGGTTTCTAGGGTTTTGAGCAATTTTTCCCAATTTGAGGTGCATGAAAAGGCAAAGATACTCCTTCTAGCTTATCCAACACTTGATTAAGACATTGCCTCTAAATTTTGGTGCTTCATCCCCACACTAAACTACATGTGATAATGGGTCACAGGTGAATGTGTTGAGCCAGGGCCTTGGGTAACACCTGGGGTGTTACAGTGTGCATGTCCCCTTAACCACAGGAATTGCTTGCATTCGTTTACTGTAGGTATCATATTTATTTCAATTTACAAATCCATTCTTTAAGGACGTGAGTCTAGTTCCACTGTATTTCATCATGGAAATGAATGTGCTACAAAAGATCGTATTTTGTGTTTTGCTTATTTGTGCCATGATGCATTTTTAGCTTATTGAAGTTCTGTACTTCTGTTATTGGTAGGGAAGCCTTATAAGGATTGGACTAAAGTCACTGAGGATGCAATACCTCAAAACAAAACCTAAAAGTTGCATAGAAGTCCAAGACTCAAGAATAAAAGAAGCCCAAGGAAACAACGAAGAAATCCATAAAGTGGCAGTCAGTCAGCGCTCTGGTGGCGCACCGAACAGTGAACAGTAGATGTCCGGTGTGCACCGGACTGTGCGGTGAGGCACTAGGCAGTCTGCGCAGAGATCCCGCAACGAGAGGCTCTCGGGGCTGTAGCACCGAACTGTCTGGTGTACACCGGATAGTATAGGTAATGGTCGGATCCTAACAGTCGACTGCTACAGACCTCAATGGTTGGCTGACGTGGCCATAGCACTGGACTGTCCGGTGTGCCCAATGACAGAGCAACTAGCTTTCTATCCAATGGCTAGAATTGTAGGGTAGGTTATAAATACCCCACCAACCAGCCATTTGAAGGTGTGGGAGCCCGCAACATATCAAGACATATTGTAGACATTTCCAAGTGCTCATACACCAAGTGCTTAATAGAATCACTCGATGATTAGTGTAGTTGCTTTGCCAAGTGCTTAGGTTAGTTAGACCGCTTATGCGCTTGCTCTAGGTGAATCCTAGTTAGTTGAGTGAGTTTAGAAAAACCATACAACCCCTCGGCTCTTGCGTGAGTCGTTGTAATTGTACCAAGTGAGGCGAGAGTCTTGCGAGACCATGACAACCGAGTTTGTGTCACGTCTACCACCGTGTGTCGGGTGGAACGAGGAACACGAAGTTTTTGGCCGGAAGCTTGATAGTGGAGACAACGGGGAGCGTCCGAGAGGTGCCAGAAGCACAACAGCACTTGCTCATGGACAAGGCCCGTGACTCTCTATGGAGTTACTCGACCGAGGTGCTTGGGCCTCGCATGGGCTACCCTTTGCGTAGGGGCACCAATGAGGATTAGTGGGGACCTTGCGTGGTTTCGAATACCTCGGTAAAAATACTAGCATCATCCACGAGAGTTTTCTTTCTCTACTAGCTCTCTACCTTCCGCATTTACATTAAGTACTTTAGTTTCAATCTCTTTTCTAGTTAGAATATTTAGGATTGAACTTAGGCTTTGCGGTAGATATAGCAACACTTACACAAAACCTAGTTTACACATTCTATATTGTTTATTGAAAGGGAAATGTGTCCTTGGGCCATTTCTATAAATGTTTTGGTGATTAGATGCCCAACACAAAATATGTTGGTTCATAAGTGCTAAAATGCAAATCAAAGAACAAGGTATGTATCCGACCTTAGTAAATTGTTTTTGGGGACTAATATATTTATCTAAGTGCTAGGAATCTTGCCAAGTTAAAAGAAATTGAATTGGAGAAAAACTGGCTGAGTTCAGCCAAACCAGCACCAGCATGTGGTGCACCAGACTGTCCGGTGCCCAGGCTGGCCCGGCGACGAACTCGTCGCTCTCGGGAAAAAGCAAAGGCGCCGCGGCTAAAAATCACCAGACTGTCCGATGAACCAAAGCCACCTACGCCAACGGTCGGCAGCGCAATCAGCGGGCGACGCGTGGCCCGCTCCAACGGTCAGTTGGTCACACCGGACTGTCCGGTGCACCAACGGGACCGAAGGTCCAACGGTCGGCTGCACCTGATAAGGAAGGAGATTGGGCACCAGACGACTACTGTTCATGTCCGGTGGTGCACCGGACTGTCCGGTACGGCACCTGATAGAAGGCAAGAATTGCCTTCCAATTGGAACTTCAACGGCTTCTAGCTGCCTTGGGGCTATAAAAGGGACCCCAAGGCACATGGAGCACAATACCAAGCATTCTCTAAACATTCTAAGATGCCTAGACTTCGCCACCACGCACTCGGATCATTGTGTTAGAGATTTGAGCACTGTTTGAGTTGTAAACTCCCTACGCCATGTTTTGTGCTCATGTCTTGGCTTGTGTGCGTGTGTTTGCTGCGATTCTAGTTTTGTGTGTTGCTTTCCCTCCCTTACTCTCATGCTTTTCTTGTGATCAAACATTGTAAGGGTGAGAGGCTCCAATTGTGGAGATTCCTCACAAACGGGGAAAGATTGCAATGGAAGAAAACCATGGTACTCAAAGTTGATCATTGGATCACTTGAGAGGGATTGATTGCAATCCTTGACCGAAGGAGGTCACCACAACGTGGAGTAGGCTTTGGCCGAACCACTGGATAAAAATCACTGTGTCTCGTGTCTCTATTCATTGTGATTGAT
Organism: Zea luxurians; assembly: GCA_029449295.1. NCBI lineage: Eukaryota > Viridiplantae > Streptophyta > Magnoliopsida > Poales > Poaceae > Zea > Zea luxurians. Next base: position 48,403,178 of record JAOPSE010000011.1, read on the forward strand.
TTTCTTCTAGAGTTCTCACTTTAAGCAACTTGGTTTTAATTACACTAACGTCTTTAAACCATGTATGTGCTATTTAGTATTGAATTTTATAGGATCACCTATTCACCCACCTATTCACCCCCTCTAGGTGCTCTCAATTGGTATCAGAGCTGTACTCTTCATTAAAGGGACTAACCGCCCGAAGAGATGGATCCTAAGGGCAAGGGATGGTGATCAACGACAAGGAGAAGGAGTCCCTCCTCAACGAGCCAAGAGAGGACAAGCCTACTGACTCAGGCTCGAGTCACAAGAAGAGGGACGGGAAGAAGAGGCGCATCAAGAAGATTATCTACTACGATAGCGACACCTTCTCTTCTTCACCAAGGGATGACGACGACGAAGACTCTTCATCGAAAAAGAAAACGGTTAATCAAAATTACTCCTTTGATTATTCTCGCATCCCTTACAATTCGAATGCTCATTTACTACCAATGCCACTTGGAAAACCCCCACACTTTGATGGAGAGGATTATTCTTTTTTGGAGTCATAAAATGCGTAGTCATTTATTCTCCCTCCATCCTAGTATCTGGGAGAATGTTGAAAATGGAATGCATTTTGATAGTACTGACAACCCCGTATGCATAAATGAGCAAATACATAAAAATGCCCAAGCCACCACTGTCTTGCTAGCGTCTCTATGCAGGGATGAATACAAAAAAGTGAGCGGCTTGGACAACGCTAAGCAAATCTAGGATACCCTCAAGATATCACATGAGGGAAATGATGCCACCATGATTACAAAAATGGAACTGGTGGAAGGCGAGCTGGGGAGATTCACGATGATAAGGGGAGAAGAGCCAACACAGACGTACAACAGGCTCAAGACCCTTGTCAACAAAATCCGAAGCTACGGGAGTATAAGATGGACGGATCATGACGTCGTCTGACTCATGCTCAGGTCATTCACTGTTATTGATCCTTATCTTGTAAACCTTATTCGTGAAAACCCCAGGTACACCAAGATGACGCCCGAGGAAATCCTCAGAAAATTCGTGAGCGGGCGCATGATGGTGAAAGAAGGAAGATATGTGGACGACGCCTTGAACGACCCACTTCCCATCTACGAGCCGCAGCCCATTGCTCTCAAAGCAACCAACAGCGGGGAGGCGCTACCTAGCAAGGTAGCACAAGTGGAGGCTGTCGAGCTCAATGAAGATGAGATGGCGCTCATCATCAAGCGCTTCAAGACCACACTAAAAGGACCAAGGAGTATCCCAACAAGAACAAGTCAAGGGGAAAATGCTCTTACTTCAAATGCGGTAAGACTAGTCACTTTATTGCATAGTGCCCCGATAACGATAATGACCAGGCACAAGAGAAGCATGGGAAGAGGGAAAAGAAGAAAAACTATAGGAAGGCCAAAGGCGAGGCGCACATCGAGAAGGAATGGGACTCCGACTGCTCCTCATCCGACTCCAAAGATGAAGGACTAGCTGCCTCAGCCTTCAACAAATCTTCGCTCTTCCCCAACGAACGCCATACATGCCTTATGGCTAAGGAGAAGAAGGTATGTATTCGAGACACTCCCAAATATACTTCTTCTAGTGATGAAGAATCGTCGGATGATGAAGTAGATTATACTGATTTGTTTAAGGGACTAGATAGAACTAAGGTAGATAAGATAAATGAACTAATTGACGCTCTTAATGAAAAAGATAAACTTTTAGAAAAGCAAGAAGATATACTTTATGAGGAACATGATAAGTTTGTTAGTGTTCAAAAATCTCTTGCTATAGAAATTAAGAAGAATGAACTGTTGTCTTCCGAATTATCTACCTGTCATGAATCTATTTCTAGCTTAAAGAATTTAAATGATAATTTAAATGCTAAACTAGAGAAAGTAAATGGAACTATTTCATGTGTAGAGCATGTTGTTATTTGCAATAGATGTAAATACCTTGATGTTGATGCTTGTAATGAACATGCCTCTACTATTGCAAAGTTAAACAATGATGTTGCAAGTCTTAATGCTCAACTTAAGACTTGCATGGATAATTATGAGAAACTTAAATTTGCTAGGGATGCCTACACTGTTGGTAGATACCCCTCAATTAAGGATGGACTTGGTTTTCGAAAGAAAACCAAGAACTTAACAAGCCAAAGGACTTTCGGTCTCAACAAGGAGAAAGGGAAGGCTCTTATGGCGAGTAGTTCTTCACATGATCAAAAGAACCATGCTTATCTTTATGCTCATGTCAATCAAGTTTCTCATCATGACAAATGTTATAATCATGCTACTTTACCTACTTATCATGATTCACATGCTATGTTTGCTTCTAGCTCTACATATGCTTATGGTAGAAATAGGCCTAGGTGTAACCATGTTGTGTCTCATGCGCCTAGGAAAGCATGCACTGGTCCTTCTACTGTTTATCATGCATGTAATGCTTCTTTGTACTCTCATGTAAAAATGCCAAAGTAGTTGCTAGAAAATTGGGATCTAAATGCAAGGGAGACAAGACTTGTATTTGGGTTGCAAAAGTTGTTGTAACTAACTTTGTAGGACCCAACAAGAGTTGGGTACCTAAAACCCAAGCATAACTACCTTGCAGGTTTATGCATCCGAGGCTCAAACTGGATTATCGACAGCGGATGCACAAACCACATGACGGGGGAGAAGAAAATGTTCACCTCCTACGTCAAGAACAGGGATTCCCAAGACACCATCATTTTTGGAGATGGGAATCAAGGCAAGGTTAAAGGATTGGGCAAGATAGCAATCACAACCGAGCACTCAATATTAAACGTGTTTTTAGTAGAGTCGCTCGGGTATAATTTATTGTCTATAAGTCAATTGTGTCATATGGGCTACAAATGTTTATTTACAAATACTGATGTATCTGTCTTTAGAAGGGGTGATGGTTCATTAGCCTTTAAGGGTGTATTAGACGACAAGCTCTATTTAGTTGATTTTTCGAAAGAGAATGTCGATCTAGATGCATGCTTAATTGCTAAGACTAATATGGGCTGGCTTTGGCATCACCGTCTAGCACATGTTGGAATGAAGAACCTTCACAAACTACTAAAGGGAGAACATGTGTTAGGACTAACCGATGTCTGTTTTGAGAAAGACAGACCTTGTGCAGCATGCCAGGCAGGAAAGAAAGTGGGAAGCACTCATCATAGCAAGAATGTGATGACAACATCAAGACCATTGGAACTTCTACACATGGATCTCTTCGGACCCGTTGCCTATCTCAGCATCGGGGGAAGTAAGTATGGTCTTGTTATTGCAGATGACTTTTCTTGCTTCACTTGGGTGTTCTTTTTATAGGATAAATCTGAAACCCAAGGAACCCTAAGGCGCTTCCTAAGGAGAGCTCAAAACGAATTTGAGCTAAAGGTGAAGAAGATAAGAAGCGACAATGGGTCTGAGTTCAATAATCTTTAGGTTGAAGAATATCTAGAGGAGGAAGGCATCAAGCACGAGTCCTCCACACCCTACACACTGCAACAAAACGGCGTGGTAGAGAGGAAGAACAGGTCACTAATTGATATGGCAAGGACGATGCTCGGGGAATACAAGACGCCTGAGCGGTTTTGGTTGGAAGCTGTGAACATAGCTTACCATGCCATAAACTAGCTCTATCTGCACCGCCTCCTCAAGAAGACCTCCTATGAACTCTTAACTGGTAACAAACCTAATGTTTCTTATTTTCGTGTATTTGGGAGCAAATGCTACATTTTGGTAAAGAAAGGTAGGCATTCAAAATTTGCTCCCAAAGCTGTAGAAGGTTTTTTACTAGGATATGACTCAAATACAAAGGCGAATAGGGTCTTCAACAAATCATCAGAATTAGTTGAAGTCTCTAGCGATGTTGTATTTGATGAGATTAATGGCTCTCCAAGAGAGCAAGTGTAACACTATAAAAGCCATCAACTAAAAATAATGAATTTAGTTGTTATGGTAACTAGGATATTAAATTTTTATTCAAGTGTTTATTATTTATTTGCATTTTGGATCATTGTTGATTGCGCATGATTGATTATTGGATGTTTAATAGCATTTCTTCTTAAAGAAAAATAATCCTAGTAAATAACATAATAAGTAAATAATATAATAATTATTAGTCTAAAAATAAATATTTTATTTATAAATAGTTTTGGTGAATTTTTATAAAATTTTGAGCTATTTAAAAATGCATTTCGAAATTAAAAAAACCTCCCTAACCCTAAGGCCCACTAGGGGCCCAACTACACTACCTAACCCTAACCGTCGCCGCGCCCTAGCTCTCCACCTCCTAGCCGCCGCCGCCCCCTATCTCTCCCTCCTCTACTTTCTCTCCCCTTGCTCTCTCTCCTGCCTGCTACCTCGAGTGCCCGCCTTGCACGCAAGCCGGCCGGCCGGCCCTGGCGCCCTGCACGCGGCGCCACCCGGCCAGGAACGGTGGCCACCGAGCTAGGCCGCGACCCCGGCCGACGCTCCGGCCGAGCGCCCTGCACGTCCGCGCTAGGAGCCCGGCCATGACCCGACACGCCCTGCACCAACCGACCCCGACGACCATTCTTCTTCGCCATTAATGAGCTTCATTTCTTTCATTTCTTCCTCCCCCGTTATTCTCTTTGGTAACTGACGCATAGATGGCCATTGAAGACGCCGACGCCCTCTCCCTGGCGTCCCTTCCTCTCTCCCTCCTACTCCCTATAAAACCGAGCTCCTCCTCTCTCCCATCCTCCCCTACCCGAGCTTGCCTCCATTTCTCTCTCACTCTCCTCGCCGTTAGAGCCACCGCCGTCGTCGCCGGAGTTCGCCACGCCATCACCGGAGCCCGTGGAGTTCGCCGGAGCAACGCCCCCGTCGTACCGAACCTTCACCTAGACGCACACCCAAGCCATCCACCGTTCGTCGTAAGGTTGAAGATGACCCAAAATTTATTTGTGTATTTTCAAATTTTTTTGATTCATTCAAGAATTGTATGTTTATTTTGTTGTAATATGAACATGTGTGATCCGAAATTCATACGTATGTGCGCTATGGAGATTTTGGTAGATATATGCGATATGTAGTGCACCGTGACTGTTCATGTTAGTCGATGCGATGATTTTTGGATTAGAGAGAAATATGACGAAAATTTAGTAGTCACACGTTGGTGATAAAAACACTAGATAGGAAATATTGTAGTTAAATTTGGTCACAATGAACTTTAGAAATTATTTGAAGAATTATAGTCATAAGTTTATTTTAATGGATTTAGAAAATAGTATAGAATTCATGTCATATAAACATTAGAGGATTTTAGATGATTTATTTCCGATTATTTTATTAATATTTTCTTTTAGAAAGAAAGGAGAAAATACCACTAGTAGTATGGGTAAATAAATTTTTCTAGCCAAAATAAACGTGTTCGCGAGTATAGCACTTAAATTCTTAGAGTTAGTAAAATACTTGTTTATATCAAAATAACCCCCCCTTATGTTATAAAAAGTACAATTAGTAATTTATATTGATGTTAATAGATTCATTTTTAGCTATACTCAATAATTCAAGTTAGAAATAAAAAGAATAAAATCTACTAGTCTATTTATTAGTATTAAAGACAATAATTACCATTTATTTTCATTGATGATGTTAATACGTATTAATACTAGTTAAAACTATATTTATAGCACATACTCATAATTGCACCATTTATGACTCGCAATAATAGCTATAATAGAATTAATAAGTATTTACGCGTTTAGGACGTATTTATGGTGTGATAAGTGTGATATGTTAATATGAATGTAATGGTGAATGATTACCCTGTACTGGTGTATGTTTATTTATTGGTGTATGTTTTCTTTTTGTATGGCAACGTAGACGTTATTAGAAGCTGATTGTGTGGTAGAGGATTCGAATTTATTTCAGGACGAACCGCAGGACACTTTTGAGCAAGGCAAGTGGATTCTCCCTCTGCATATTTTATTTGCACCCAATTAATGCATATAATAATGTTTACTTTTTGGATATATTGTATAATTTGATGGGAACTGCCTAATTAAGGATTTCCTAGATTTACCAACTGTATTCCTTGATTACCCTGGGAAAATATTATGCTTTGTAAATTTGTGCTACCGCTCAACTAAATAATTTTTATGTCACTCATTATTTAAAGTTTATGTTCCGAAAATGAAATTGGCAATATAATGTTAACCCAATGGTTAAAACAATATTATTTCATATTAATTGGAACATGGAGTGACCACCTAGGATAACATTGCAACCACGAGTGCTATCATGGCTCTGGCTTTGGTAATTAGCTTTATATGCTTAGTGCCTAGCAACCACCTGAAATATGGGCAAGAGGGGGAGCGGCAGTGGTGGCAGCTCATGTTAACATGTGGACGTATTCTTGGCTAAGGTATCTCACCCAGGGGGCCTCCACACCGACTTCGGAAACCTTAGCGGGTTGCTTTGTATTAAGTGTATTTTGTGAAAGCCTCATAGTGGATCCCTAGCCATTCACCTCAGCAGTGTTTAAGGGTCCGTACAACCCAGCCTAGATAGGATACACGGCTTGTGGGTAACGTTGTACCATCTCTGCAGAGTGTAAAACTGATATATCAGCCGTGCTCCCGGTTATGAGCAGCTTGGACTCCTTACATGATAATTGAACTTAAAGATGGACAATAAATCGAGATCCGATGATCCGCCAATGGTTTCCTTAAGTGGTTTCACTTAAGTGTTTTTGATATACTATTATACCTTTGTTTAAATGGGATACTTGGGATTCACTCTTATTAGTAAGACAGGTGTTGTTAATAAAATATTGACCAACTAAAATGCTTACTTCTCAACCTTAGCCTCACCTTGTTGAACTTGCATTAACTTTTCCCCCACTTGCTGAGCCCCGACCATAAGTGAGCTCACCCTTGCTAATATTTTGATCAGAGGGTGATGCTGGAGACTTTGATGGAGATTTCGACGATGAGTTCTAAGTCTAACGATGCGCCGGTCATCTTCCTGTGGGAGATTACCCATGTCATTTAAATTCCGCCTTACTTTGATGTTGATACTTGTTAAAGATACAATGGTTCAGATGATGTAATAAAGTACTCTACTCTCTTTATGCCTTTATTGCATTGTCTTTCGATATATTACACTTGTGACGTCAACATATGTGTGGAAATGGATCTTGTCACACATATGCTATGCGCTCGGTTCTGCCCCCTGGAACCAGGTGTGACAGAAGTGGTATCAGAGGTATGCTGACCCTAGGTCGTTAGACTAGTTAGAAATGGAAAGCCTAGTTGTTCAAAACTTGCTAATTTCATTCTTATAAAATTATTTTATGAGCCTTACCTCTTTAAATTTCAACTGAGTTGACATTTCTCTTGTAGATGGTTCGTACTCTCCAAACTACCCGGGTCAACACCAACTACGCCCCTCCGCCCCGGCAAATCTCTATCTACCCAGTGGTAGTCGAGGAAGTTCCGGGGGATCTCCCTCACATTCGAGTGGAGAATGGAGTCATCCTGGAGGACAGCTCGGAGGAACAGCTGCCGACGCCCACCCCATTGGCAGAGTCACTAGCCTTCGCAGCTAGGTCATCGGCACCGCCTGCACCAGCCGTTCAAGCTCCTACACCCGGAGGCGACAACCTAGACGACTTTAGGGATGATGACGAGGATGACAACGACCATGAGGACAAAGAGGAACAAGTCAACGAAGAAGCCAACTACTCCCAGCAAGACTACTTCATGGGGTTTGGTCCTGTCGTCGAACATTACACATCAATGTTCGAGACGGGGCACTTCCCCAACCTGCTGCAAGAAGTCCTGCGCGCGTTGGGAACCTACATCCGCCGCTTGTACGAAACAAGGCAAGTGAGCGAGCCTCCCCGGGCTTGCCACTACATCACTCGCATCCACGTTAGGGTGATGGATGCAGGGGATACGGGATTAGAGACTCTGTCTGCTCATGAGTCCCTGACACCACTATCCACCTACGCTGCTTCGGTCAGCGATGCTGCCAGACGGACTCTATGGTCTCTCAGCCACACCTACCAGCAGCAGCTACACGACACGAAGTTCAGGCATCTCCCTCTATGTCTGAGTGGAGGAAGCCAGACCAACATCGTTCTAGGTGGAGCTAGTGAGGATCGCCTCAACACCCTAGTTGGTATAGTGGCCGGACTCAGCACCGACCTGGACAGTGCCACCCTGGATCTCTCTAGGGTGCACTTGGAGCTGGAGGATGCCCATGCCAGGATTGCAGCCCTGGAAGCCCAACTTCAAGGACGGGATCCGCCTGAAGCTCAGGTCCCTGTCATGGCGTTGTCTCCTCCCCGCAAGAGGCTTCACTATGGGGAGCCCAGATCTGTCACCAGGCTGCTCTAGAATTTTTTTTGTTATGATGTAATAAGTTAGTTCTCACGTTAGACGATGAATACTCTTTTAGAATTATCTTTATAATAATAACAATCATGTGATGGTGTTGGTTGATATGTTTGATTTGGATTTTTGTTTGAGTGCAATGGTCTTATGGAATGATGGCCATAAGAGCATATAAAAACATAAACTTAAGATATTCCCCTCTAGAATCTTTTCTACTCCTCACTCCTCTAAGAAGTTCACTTTCTAACCAATCAGATGGTGAACGCTTGCCAAGGACCCAACAACAACAGGAACCAGCGTGGTCAACAGATACCACCACCACTACCGAACCCTAATATGGAACAGTTCATCGCTGCCCAGATGTAGCTTCTGCAATGTCTCACTGCATCTGTGCAACAAATTCAGCAGAATCAACAACACCAGCAGCAACAACAGTATGCACCCCTGGCTAGAGATAAACACCAGGATTTTATGAGTCATCACCCACCAACGTTCTCTCATGCGGTTGATCCTTTGGATGCCAATGACTGGCTCAAGGTCATTGGAAAGAAATTGGATATCACCCAGTGCAACGACCAGGAGAAGGTCTTGTACGCCTTGGGAAGACTCGAGGGTTCCGCGTCCGATTGGTGGGATGCCTTCACAGCGGCGCACCCCAATGCAGATACTATAACCTGGCAGGAGTTCCAAGTGAACTTCCATGCTCATCATATTCCCTCAAGAATTATGAAGCTGAAGAAGAAGGAGTTCCTTTCCCTTACCCAATGGAATATGACCGTCAGTGAGTACCGTGATCGCTTCACCCAGCTTTCACGCTACGCCCCAGAGGAAGTGGATACAGATGAGAAACGTCAAGAGCGTTTCTTGGAAGGATTGATTGCACCACTGAATTATCAACTACAGAGTCATACCTTCCCTAATTTCCAGACTCTGCTGAACAAGGCAATTAGCCTTGAAAGCAAAAGAAGGGAACTGACTGACCACAAAAGGAAGATCCAAGGTCAGTCCAGCAGGAACACCCACCCGAACAATGCTCAAGGTTCGCAGTTCCGCTCTGGAAATCAGGGTGGAAATAATTATCAAGTGCAACGCTCTAGACAACAAGGCCAGAGGAACAATCAAAGCCAGAACCAGCAGAGGAACAACTCCCAGACCAACCAGAGGTATGGTGGGAGTTCACAGAATTGTCAAAGTGGTGCCATGAACACGCAGGCCAGAAGCAACAACGCACCAGTCCAACCTAATGGTTGTTTCAAGTGCGGTGAGCTTGGCCATTATGCTAACAACTTCCCAAGGCGCAACCAACAGACACCTCAGAAGAGCAACAATCAGAGGAATGATCGGAACACCCCCGCTTGTGGATCTGCACAGAACAAGACTCCGCAGAACCAGAGTAGAGGAAGAGTCAACAATGTGACAACAGAGTCTGTACCTGAGGATGCCGACGTGGTGTATGGTATGTTCCTTGTTAACTCCATACCTGCATCAGTTTTATTTGACTTTGGAGCATCGCATTCATTTATAACTGAGTCATTCGTGGAAAAACATAACATACCAAAGCACCCCCTTAAGAAGATGTTACACATTAGTTCACCAGGAGGTGACATGAAGGCCACACATTCATGCCTCCATGTTAATCTCAAGATTCAAGGAATAGATTTTTCAGTCAACCTAGTGGTCCTAGGATCCAACGATATTGATGTGATTCTTGGATGTGACTGGTTGAAAAGTTGTGATGGAGTGATACAGTGTGCCAACGGAACAATTACGTTGACAAGTCCTCAAGGTGAAAGAGTCCAAGTTAGCACAGACATGTCAACAAATGCAAAAGGAAAGACAGTGATAAATCACTTTGAAGAAAAACCCTTGGAAAATATCAAGGTAGTGTGTGAATACCCAGACGTATTTCCGGAGGAATTACCAGGTATACCACCTGACCGTGATATAGAGTTTTCTATTGAATTATTACCTAGAACTGCACCTATCTTGAAAAGACCTTATAGAATGGATGTCAAAGATTTAGTAGAATTGAAGAAACAAATAGAAGAATTACTAGAAAAAGGTTTCATTCGCCCAAGTTCGTCCCCTTGGGGAGCCCCAGTTCTATTTGTGATCAAGAAAGATGGTTCGAGGAGAATGTGTGTTGATTATAGAAGTTTGAATGAAGTAACAATTAAGAATAAATACCCATTACCTCAGATTGAAGATTTATTTGATCAGATGAAAGGAGCTAAGATATTCTCGAAGATAGATCTGAGATCGGGATATCATCAGTTAAAAATTTGAGCAGAAGATGTACCCAAGACAGCCTTCACCAAAAGATATGGATTATATGAGTTTTTGGTAATGTCATTTGGACTGACTAATGCACCAGCATACTTTATGAACTTGATGAATAAAGTATTCATGGAATATCTGGATCAGTTTGTGGTCGTATTCATTGACGACATAGTGATGTACTCTCCGAATGAAGAAACACATGAAGATCATCTAAGGCTAGTCCTACAAAAGCTTCGTGACAACCAATTGTATGCAAAGTTCTCGAAGTGTGATTTTTGGTTGATGGAAGTTGCTTTCTTAGGACATATTGTTACTGATGGTGGAATTAAAGTGGACCCAGGAAAGATAAGTGAGATAATAAATTGGAAGCAACCAAAGGATGCGTCCAAGATCAGAAGTTTTCTTGGATTGGCAGGATACTACAGAACATTTATTGAAGGTTTTTCCAAGTTAGTGAAATCTCTTACCTCACTACTGGAAAAAGGTAAGGAGTTCAAGTGGGATGAAGCATGCCAGAATTGTTTTGAGGAACTCAAGAAACGGTTAACCACTGCACCAATATTGGTAATGCCAGACATTCACAAGGGATTTGATGTGTATTGCTATGCATCACACCTTGGACTTGGATGCGTGCTAATGCAAGAAGGAAAAGTAATAGCCTATGCCTCAAGACAGTTGAGAAAGCATGAGAAAAATTATCCTACGCATGATTTGGAACTAGCTGCTGTAGTGCATGCTTTGAAGATTTGGAGGCACTATATGATTGGAAACAAGTGCAAAATCTTCATGGATCACAAAATCTTGAAATATATATTCACTCAGAAGGAACTCAACCTAAGACAGAGAAGATGGCTTGAGTTGATCAAAGACTATGATTTGCAGTGGCTGATGCTTTGATCCGTAAGGGTCAAGTGAACAACATCACTACTCATTTGATGTCACAGGAATTGTGCTGGGAAATGGAACAACTCAACCTGGGTATGCTCAATAATATGGAAGCAACAGTTATGGAAGTTGAATCTACTTTGGAAGAAGAGATTCGTAAAGGACAAGAGTCCGATGAGAAAATTAGGGAAATTAAAAGTTTGATTGGTTTGGGAAAAGCCCCAGATTTCATGGAAGATGATCAAGGCATAGTATGGTTTAAAAAGAGAATATGTGTACCAGAAATTGAACACCTACGCCAACTTATTTTGAGAGAAGCTCATGATTCAACTTACTCTATTCACCCAGGTAGTACAAAGATGTACCAGGATTTGAAGGAAAAGTATTGGTGGTACGGTTGAAAAGAGATGTTGCTACTCACGTTGCATTGTGTGATGTGTGTCAGCGAGTTAAGGCCGAACACCAGAGACTAGCAGGATTGCTACAACCTCTCAAGGTACCTGAATGGATATGGGAAGAAATCGGTATGGATTTCATAGTTGGACTACCCCGTACTCGAGATGGCTATGATTCAATACTAGTCATAATAGACAGGTTGACTAAAGTAGCACACTTTATACCTGTGAAGACAACTTACTCGGGAGCCCAGTTAGCAGAGTTATACATGTTAAGGATTGTTTGTCTGCATGGAGTACCGAAGAAGATCGTATCAGATCGAGGAACCCAATTTACCTCATGCTTTTGGAAAAGACTACATGAGTCCATGGATACCAAGCTAAACTTTAGTTCAGCTTATCATTCACAAACGGATGGGCAAACGGAAAGGACAAACCAAGTGTTGGAAGATATGCTAAGAGATTGCGCTCTGAAGCATGGTTGAAGCAGGGATAAAAGTTTGCCTTATGCAGAATTCTCGTATAATAATAGTTATCAAGCAAGTCTAAAAATGGCACCATTTGAAGCACTTTATGGACGAAAGTCTAGAACACCTCTTTATTGGAACCAGACTGGAGAAAGTCAAGTATTTGGCCCATAAATTCTCCAAGAAGGAGAAAAGCAAGTGCAGATTATTAAAGAAAATTTGAAGATAGCACAGTCAAGACGGAAAAGCTATGCTGATAATAGAAGAAGAGAGTTGATATTCGAAGTAGGAGACTTCGTATAATTTAAAGTTTCACCGATGAGAGGAATGAAAAGTTTTAAGGTTAAGGGAAAATTATCTCCTCGCTATATTGGCCCATTCAAGATTTTGGAAAGAAAAGGTGAAGTAGCGTACCAGTTAGAGCTACCCGATAGTTTATCGGATGTGCATGATGTATTTCACGTGTCACAACTCAAGAAGTGCTTGAGAGTACCAGAGGAATAGTTACCCATGGAAGAACTGAATGTCAATGAGGATTTGACTTATTCGGAGTACCCTATCAGAATTCTGGAAACATCTTGCAGAATTACACGGAGTAAAGTCATTAACACGTGCAAGGTTCAGTGGAGTCATCATTCGGAAGATGAGGCCACTTCGGAAAGAGAAGATGAACTCAGAGCAGAATTCCCCCAGTTATTCTCGGAAGTTTCTTAATCTCGAGGACGAGATTCTTTTTAGAGGGGTAGGTTTGTAACACTTTAAAAGCCATCAACTAAAAATAATGAATTTAGTTATTATGATAATTAGGATAATAAATTTTTGTTCCAGTGTTTATTATTTGTTTGCATTTTGAATCATTTTTGATTGCGCATGATTGATTATTGGATGTTTAATAGCAATTCTTCTTAAAGGAAAATAATCCTAGTAAATAACATAATAACTAAATAATATAATAATTATTAGTCTAACAATAAATATTTTATTTATAAATAGTTTTGGTGAATTTTTATGAAATTTTGAGCTATTTAAAAATGCATTTCGAAATTAAAAAAACCTCCCTAACCCTAAGGCCCATTAGGGGCCCAACTACACTACCTAACCCTAATCGCCGCCGCGCCCTGGCTCTCCACCTCCCAGCCGCCGCCGCCGCCCCCTATCTCTCCCTCCCCTATTATCTCTCTCCCCTTGCTCTCTCTCCTGCCTGCTACCCCGAGCGCCCGCCCAGCACGCAAGCCGGCCAGCCCTGGCGCCCTGCACGCCGCGCCACCCGGCCAGGAACAGTGGCCGCCGAGCCAGGCCACGACCCCGGCCGACGCTCCGGCCGAGCGCCCTGCACGTCCGCGCTAGGAGCCCGGCCGTGACCCGATGCGCCCTACACCAACCGACCCCGACGACCGTTCTTCTTCACCATTAATGAGCTTCATTTCTTCCATTTCTTCCTCCCCCATTATTCTCTTTGGTAACCGATGCATCGATGGCCATTGAAGACGCCGACGCCCTGTCCCTGGCGTCCCTTCCTCTCTCCCTCGTACTCCCTATAAAACCGAGCTCCTCCTCTCTCCCATCCTCCCCTACCCGAGCTTGCCTCCATTTCTCTCTCACTCTCCTCGCCGTTAGAGCCACCGACGTCGTCGCTGGAGTTTGCCACACCGTCACTGGAGCCCGTGGAGTTCGCCGGAGCAACGCCCCCATCGTACCAAACTAAAAGGGAAATAGTGCTTAAACCTTTTCCTAATTGATTTAGGTGGTTGAATGCCCAACACAAATAATTGGACTAACTAGTTTGCTCTAGAATATATATTCTACAGGTGCTAAAGGTTCAACACAAACCAATAAAAAGATCAAAGTTAGGGTTCAAAAGAAAGGAGCAAAAGAAACCGAAGAGAACCCTGGACTGGCGTACCGGACTGTCCGGTGCACCACCGGATAGTGTCCGGTGCCCAGGGCCGTATGCCTTCAAACTTGCCACCTTCGGTTTTCTAGAGAGCTGCTCCGCTATAATTCACCGGACTGTTCGGTGCGCCACCGGACTGTTCGGTGCGCCACCGGACTGTCTGGTGCACCAGTGGAGCAACGGCTAGCGAGCGCAACGGTCGACTCCAACGTCGCTTGCAACGTGAACAGTGCGCAGACAGTTCACGCAGAGTCAGAGCAGCCGCCAGAAGGTGCACCGGACAGTAAACATTGCCTGTCCGGTGCGGCACCGGACTTTCCGGTGCCCCCAAGAAGTTAGAGCTCCAACGGTCGAAACCGTCAGAACCCTAACGGTTGGGTGACGTGGCTGGCGCACCGGACAGTGTCCGGTGGCGCACCGGACTGTCCGGTGCGCCCATCGACAGACAACTTCCCTAACGGTTGAATTGGTGGTTGGGGCTATAAATACCCCCCAACCACCACCACTCCAAGCATCCAAGTTTTTCAGACATCTCATTCAATACAAGAGCTAGTGCAATCAATACAAGACACAATTCAAAAGAATCAAAGCCTCTCCAAGTCCCAAATACACTCCAGACACTTAGTGACTAGAGAGAGTTTTGTTTGTGTTCTTTGAGCTCTTGTTCTTGGATCGCTTTCTTCCTTCCTCATTCTTGTTCCCAAGTGTTTTGTAAGCAAGGCAAGAGACACCAATTGTGTGGTGGTCCTTGCGGGGTATAAGTGACCCGTGAGAATTAAGGAGAAAGCTCACTCGGTCTAAGTGACCGTTTGAGAGAGGGAAAGGGTTGAAAGAGACCTGGTGTTTGTGACCACTTCAACGGGGACTAGGTTCTTTGGAACCGAACCACGGTAAAACAAATCACCGTGTCATCCGCTTTATTTCTTGGTTGATTTGTTTTCGCCCTCTCTCCCGGACTTAGATTTTATTCTAACGCTAACCCCGGCTTGAAGTGTGCTTAAAGTTTGTAAATTTCGTTTTCTGCCTATCCGCCCCCCTCTAGGCTACTTTCAATTGGTATCAGAGCCCGATATTTCATTAGAGTTTAACCACTCGAAGTGATGTCGGGAGGATCCGCCAAGAGGGAGATGGAAACAACCACAAGCCACGGGAAGTCTCCATCAAGGGAGTCTGGCGCCAAAGGAAGGGAGGAATCACCTCCCCGTGTCAAGTCGCATCAGAGTGGCGACAAGAAGAAGAAAATGAAGAAAGTGGTCTACTACGAGACCGATTCTTCATCGCCATCCACCTCTGGCTCCAACACACCGTCTATCACTTCTAAGCGCCATGAGCGCAAGAAGTTTAGTAAGATCCCCCTACGATATCCCTGCATTTCTAAACACACTCCTTTACTTTCTGTCCCATTAGGCAAACCACCGGTTTTTGACAGTGAAGATTATTGTATGTGGAGTATAAAATGAGGCATCATCTAACCTCACTCCACGCAAGCATATGGGATATTGTTGAGTTTGGAGTGCAGGTACCATCCATGGGGGATGAAGGATATGATTCGGACGAGGTCGCCCAAATCCAGCATTTTGACTCCCAAGCCACCACTGTACTCCTTGCCTCTCTATGTCGAGAGGAGTATAATAAGGTGCAAGGGCTAAAAAGTGCCAAAGTGATTTGGGATGTACTAAAGACCACGCATGAAGGGGATGAGGTAACCAAGATCACCAAGCGGGAGACAATCAAGGGGGAACTCGGTCGATTCATCCTCAACCAAGGAGAGGACCCACAAGCAATGTACAACCGACTCAAAACCTTGGTCAACCAAGTGCGCAACCTTGGGAGCACCAAATGGGATGACCATGAAATGGTCAAGGTTATTCTTAGATCACTCGTATTTCGTAACCCTACTCAAGTTCAATTAATACGTGGTGATTCTAGATACAAGCTAATGTCTCCCGAGGAGGTTATAGGAAAGTTTGTGAACTTTGAGTTGATGATCAAAGGCTCCAAACACATTGTCAACTTGGAGGAAGGCGGCACCTCCACACTCGAGGTGCAACCCGTCGCATTCAAAGCGACGGAGGAAGAAAAGAAGGAATCTACGCCAAGTAGAATCCCCATCGATGCCTCCAAGCTCGACAATGAGGAGATGGCGCTCATCATCAAGAGCTTCCGTCAAATCCTCAAGCAAAGGAGGGGGAAGGACTACAAACCCCGCTCCAAGAGGGTGTGCTACAAGTGTGGTAAGCCCGGTCATTTCATTGCTAAATGTTCTATGTCAAGTGATAGTGACAGAGGCGACGACAAGAGGGGAAAGAAGAAGGAAAAGAAGAAGTACTACAAGAAGAAGGGCGGTGATGCCCACGTGTGTCGGGAATGGGACTCCGACGAGAGCTCCACCGACTCATCCTCCGACAAGGATGCTGCCAACATCGCCGTCAACAAGGGACTTCTCTTCCTCAACGTCGGCCACAAATGCTTCATGGCAAAGTACGGCAAGAAAAAGAAGGTAACAACTAGAACCACCCCCAAGTATACTACATCTAGTGATGAGGGTTGTTCTAGTGATGATGAAGATAACTTGCTTAGTCTTTTTGCCAACCTTAACATACAACAAAAGGAAAAATTAAATGAATTAATAGGTGCTATTCATGAGAAGGATGAACTCTTGGATAGCCAAGAGGAATTCCTTATTAAAGAAAATAAGAAGCATGTTAAAGTAAAAAATGCTTATGCTCAGGAGATAGAAAAATGTGAAAACTTGACTAGAGAGCTTAGCATTTGCCATGACACCATCTCCAACCTTAGAACTGAGAATGTTAGTTTAATTGCTAAGGTTGAAAAATCAAATGGTTGCCATGATTCAATTACCAATCTTCGAAATTAAAATGCTAGTTTGATTGCTAAGATTGATAAATTGAATGAAGCAATTTCTAGCCTTAAAATTGAAAATGCTAGTTTAATTTCAAGGGCTAAAGACTTAAATGTTTGCAATGTTTCTGTTTCCAATCTTAGAAATGAGAATGCATGTTACATGCTAAGATTGATGAATTAAATGCTTGCAAACCCTCTACATGTAGTGTTGATCATGTTACTATTTGTACTAGATGTAGAGACATTAATGTTGTTGCTATTCATGATCACCTAGATTTAATTAAATAACAAAATGATCACATAGCTCAACTAACTGCTAAAATCAATGAGCATGAAATTGAAAATGAAAAATTTAAATTTGCTAGGAGCATGCTCTATAATGGGAGACACCCTGGCATTAAGGATGGCATTGGCTTCCAAAAGGGAGGCAATGTCAAACTTAATGCCCCCAAAAGATTATCTAATTTTGTTAAGGGCAAGGCTCCCATGGCTCAGGATAACGAGGGTCACATTTTATATCCTGCTGGTTATCCTAAGCATAAGATTAGGAGAATTCATGCTAGAAAATCTCATTCTGTTTCACATCATGCTTTTATGTATAAGAATGAGGCATCTATCTCTAGGCAATCAACCCATGTGAAATTGCCTAAAAAGAAAACTCCTACTGCATCAAATGAATCTAATATTTCATTTAAGACTTTTGATGCTGCTTATGTTTTAACTAACAAATCAGGCAAAGTAGTTGCCAAATATGTTGGGGGCAAACACAAGGGCTCCAAGACTTGTGTTTGGGTACCCAAAGTGCTTGTTTCTAATGTGAAAGGACCCAAGACCATTTGGGTACCTAAGAACAAGGCCTAAACTTGTGTTGTAGGTTTATGCATCCGTGGGCTTAAGTTGGATAATTGATAGCGGGTGCACAAACCACATGACAGGGGAGAAAAGGATGTTCTCCTCCTACGAGAAAAACGATGATCCCCAAAGAGCTATTACATTCGGGGATGGAAATCAAGGTTTGGTCAAAGGACTTGGTAAAATTGCTATATCATCTGACCATTCCATTTCCAATGTTTTTCTTGTAGATTCTTTAGATTACATTTTGCTTTCTGTATCTCAATTATGCAAAATGGGCTACAACTGTCTTTTTACAGATATAGGTGTTACTGTCTTTAGAAGATGTTATGATTCAGTAGCATTTAAGGGAGTATTAGAGGGTCAGCTATACTTAGTTGATTTTAATAGAGCTGAACTCGATATTTGCTTGATAGCTAAGACTAATATGAGTTGGCTCTGGCATCGCCGACTATCCCATGTTGGGATGAAGAATCTTCACAAGCTTCTAAAGGGATAACACATTTTGGACTAACCAATATTCATTTTGAGAAAGACAGGGTTTGTAGCGTATGTCAAGCAGGAAAGCAAGTTGGCTCCCATCATCCACACAAGAACATCATGACGACCGACAGGCCGCTTGAGCTACTCCACATAGATTTATTCGGCTTGATTGCTTACATAAGCATCGGCTGGAGTAAGTATTGTCTTGTAATTGTGGATGATTATTCTCGCTTCACTTCGGTATTCTTTTTACAGGAAAAATCTCAAACCCAAGAGACCTTAAAGGGATTCTTGAGACGAGCTCAAAATGAGTTCGAATTAAGGATCAAGAAAATAAGAAGCGACAATGGGTCGGAGTTCAAGAACTCTCTAATTGAAGGCTTTCTTGAGGAGGAGGGCATCAAACATGAGTTTTCTTCTCTCTACACACCCCAACAAAATGGTGTAGTGGAGAGGAAGAATAGAACTCTACTAGACATGGCAAGGACATTGCTTGATGAGTACAAGACTCCAGACCGATTCTGGGCTAAGGCGATTAACACCGCCTGCTACTCCATCAACCGGCTCTACCTTCACCGAATCCTCAAGAAGACACCTTACGAACCCTCACCGGTAAAAAGCCCAATGTTTCATATTTTAGAGTCTTTGGTAGCAAATGTTTTATTCTTGTTAAAAAGGTAGAAAATCTAAATTTGCTCCTATGGCTGTAGAAGGCTTTTTACTTGGTTATGACTCAAACACAAGGGCAGATTGAGTCTTCAACAAATCCACTGGATTAGTTGAGGTTTCTTGTGACATTGTGTTTGATGAGACTAATGGCTCTCAAGTGGAGAAGTTGATCTTGATGAGCTAGATGATGAAGAGGCTCTGTGTGTCACGCTAAGGAACATGTCCATTGTGGATGTGTGTCCTAAGGAATCCGAAGAGCCTCCACAAGCACAAGATCAATCGTCATCTTCCAATCAAGCATCTCCACCAACTCAAGATGAGGATCAGGCTCAAGATGATGAAAATGAAGATCAAGAGGATGAGCCACCTCAAGAGAAGGACAATGATCAAGGGAGATGACCATAATAAGGACAAGGAAGATGAGCAAGAAATTCAGGGTCAAAGACTGCCACACCCAAGAGTCCATCAAGTGATTCAAAGAGATCACCCTGTGAACTCCATCCTCGGCGATATTCATAAGAGGGTAACAACTAGATCTCGAGTCGCACATTTTTGTGAACATTACTCTTTTGTGTCTTCTATTGAGCCATACAGGGTGGAAGATGCATTAAGAGATTCAGATTGGGTGTTGGCAATGCAAGAGGAACTCAACAACTTCACGAGGAATGAGGTATGGCATTTAGCTCCACGTCCTAACCAAAATGTTGTTGGAACCAAGTGGGTATTCCGCAACAAGCAAGATGAGCATGGTGTGGTGACAAGGAACAAAGCCTGACTTGTGGCTAAGGGATATTCACAAGTCGAAGGTTTGGATTTTGGAGAAACCTATGCACCCGTAGCTAGGCTTGAGTCAATTCATATATTACTTGCCTATGCTACTTACCATGGCTTCAAGCTTTATTAAATGGACGTGAAAAGTGCCTTCCTCAATGGACCAATGAAGGAAGAGGTCTATGTTGAGCAACCTCCCGGCTTTGAAGATAGCGAGTACCCTAACCATGTCTATAAACTCTCAAAGGCGCTTTATGGGCTCAAGCAAACCCCAAGCGCATGGTATGAATGCCTGTGAGATTTCCTTATCACTAATGGCTTCAAAGTTGGAAAAGTCGATCCTACACTCTTTACTAAAACTGTTGCAAAAGATTTGTTTGTATGCCAAATTTATGTCGATGATATCATTTTTGGGTCTACTAACAAATCTACTTGTGAAGAGTTTAGTAGGATCATGATTCAAAAATTCGAGATATCTATGATGGGGGAGTTGAAGTATTTCCTAGGATTTCAAGTCAAGCAACTCCAAGAAGGCACCTTCATCAGCCAAACCAAGTACATTCAAGATATACTTACCAAGTTTGGAATGAAGGATGCCAAGCCCATCAAGACACCCATGGGAACAAATGGGCATCTCGACCTCGACACGGGAGGTAAATCTGTAGATCAAAAGGTATATCGGTCGATGATAGGATCTTTACTCTATTTATGTGCATCTCGATCGGATATTATGCTTTCTGTATGCATGTGTGCAAGGTTCCAAGCCGATCCTAAGGAAGTTCACCTTAGGGCCGTGAAAAGAATCATGAGATATTTAGTTTATACACCTAAGTTTGGTCTTTGGTACCCCAAGGGATCCACTTTTGACTTAATAGGATATTCTGATGCTGATTGGGCAGGGTGTAAAATTGATAGGAAGAGCACATTAGGGACTTGTCAGTTTTTGGGAAGATCCCTGGTGTCTTGGGCTTCAAAGAAACAAAATTCAGTAGCTCTTTCTACCGCCGAAGCCGAGTATATTGCCGCAGGCCATTGTTGCACGCAATTGCTTTGGATGAGGCAAACCCTTAGGGACTATGGCTACAAATTGAGCAAAGTCCCTCTCCTATGTGATAATGAGAGTGCAATCAGCATGGCGGATAATCCCGTTGAACACAGTCGCACTAAGCACATAGATATTCGGTATCACTTTTTGAGGAATCACCAATAAAGGGGGGATATCGAGATAGCTTATGTTAGCACCAAAGAACAATTAGTCGATATCTTTACCAAACCATTAGATGAGAAAACCTTTACCAAACTTAGGAATGAGCTAAAAACATTCTTGATTCTCAGAATTTTCATTGATACTTTGCACACATAGCTCATTTATATACTTTGATCATATCTCTTTTATGTCTACGACTAATGTGTTTTCAAGTGAATTTTATGATAAGTCGTAGATTGAATGGAAAATGGAGTCTTCGGCGAAGACAAGGCTTCCACTCCACTCTATCGATATTATTTACCCTTCGCCGTCACTCCGCACCACTCTCCATATTGGTATAATCTTCACTCATATTTATGTGTACCATTGGGGGAGAAAAGCAAAAGGGCTCTCAAAAGACTCCGTTTTTGGCGATTAACGCCAAAGGGGGAGAAATATTAAGCCCAACCACCAATTTTGAAATTTTCAAGAATTTTTCAAATTAGTATCTAAATGTATGTAATATTATTCAATTTTGTATTTACAAAATTGGTAAAACCCTCTTGAAAGCTAAGAGGAGAATTTCATTTAGGGGGAGTTTTTGTTTTAGTCAAAGGAAAAGCATTTGAAACAGGGGGAGAAAATTTCAAATCTTGAAAAGTGCTTCTCGCAATCTTATTCATATACCTTTGACTATTTGCAAAAAGACTTTGAAAAGATTTTCCAAAAGGATTTGCAAAAACAAAACAAGTGGTGCAAGCGTGGTCCAAAATGTTAAATAAAAGAAAGCAACCATGCATATACTATGAAACTATAAAATTGGTTTAAATTCCAAGTAACCTTTGCTCTTACCTTATGTAACCTAGGACTTATATATTTGCTTTGGTTTATGTTGGCATCAATCACCAAAAAGGGGAGATTGAAAGGGAAATAGGGCTTAAACCTTTTCCTAATTGATTTTGGTGGTTGAATGCCCAACACAAATAATTGGACTAACTAGTTTGCTCTAGATTATATATTCTATAGGTGCTAAAGGTTCAACAAAAACCAATAAAAAGATCAAAGTTAGGGTTCAAAAGAAAGGAGCAAAGGAAACCGAAGAGAACCCTGGACTGGCACACCGGACAGTGTCTCGTGCCCAGGGCCATACACCTTCAAACATGCCACCTTCGGGTTTCTGGAGAGCCGCTCCGCTATAATTCACCGGACTGTCCGGTGCACCACTGGACTGTCCAGTGCACCAGAGGAGCAACGGCTAGCGAGTGCAACGGTCGACTCCAACGGTCGCCTACAACGTGAACAGTGCGCAAACAGTTCGTACACAGTCAGAGCAGCCGCCAGAAGGCGCACCGGACAGTAAACAGTGCCTGTCCGGTGCCCCAAGAAGTCAGAGCTCCAACAGTCGAAACCGTCAGAATACTAACAGTTGGGTGACGTGGCTGGTGCACTGGACAGTGTCCGATGGCGCACTGGACTGTCCGGTGCACCCATCGACAGACAGCTTCCCCAACGGTTGAATTGGTGGTTGGGGCTGTAAATACCCCCCAACCACCACCACTCCAAGCATCCAAGTTTTTCAGACATCTCATTCAATACAATAGCTAGTGCAATCAATACGAGACACAATTCAAAAGAATCAAAGCCTCTCCAAGTCCCAAATACACTCCAGACACTTAGTGACTAGAGAGAGAGTTTTATTCGTGTTCTTTGAGCTCTTGTTCTTGGATCGCTTTCTTCCTTCCTCATTCTTGTTCCCAAGTGTTTTGTAAGCAAGGCAAGAGACACCAATTGTGTGGTGGTTCTTGCGGGGTATAAGTGACCCGTGAGAATTAAGGAGAAAGCTCACTCGGTCTAAGTGACCGTTTGAGAGAGGGAAATCGTAGAAAGAGACCCGGTCTTTGTGACCACCTAAACTGGGACTAGGTTCTTTGGAACCGAACATCGGTAAAACAAATCACCGTGTCATCCGCTTTATTTCTTGGTTGATTTGTTTTCGCCCTCTCTCCTGGACATAGATTTTATTCTAACGCTAACCCCGGCTTGAAGTGTGCTTAAAGTTTGTAAATTTCAGTTTCCGCCTATCCACCCCACCTCTAGGCTACTTTCACGAACCCTCACCTAGACGCACGCCCAAGCCATCCGCCGTTCGTCGCAAGGTTGAAGACGACTCGAAATTTATTTGTGTATTTTCAAAATTCTTTTGATTCAATTCATGAATTGTATGTTTATTTTGTTGTAATATGAACATGTGTGATTCGAAATTCATACGTATGTGCGCTATGGAGATTTTGGTAGATATATGCGATACGTAGTGCACCGTGATTGTTCATGTTAGTCGATGCGATGATTTTTGGATTAGAGAGAAATATGACGAAAATTTAGTAGTCACACGTTGGTGATAAAAACACTAGATAGGAAATTTTGTAGTTAAATTTGGTTACAATAAACTTTAGAAATTATTTGGAGAATTATAGTCATAAGTTCATTTTAATGGATTTAGAAATGGTATAGAATTCATGTCATATAAACATTAGAGGATTTTAGATGATTTATCTCCAATTATTTTATTAATATTTTATTTTAGAAAGAAAGAAGAAAATACCACTAGTAGTATCGGAAAATAAATTTTTCTAGCCAAAATAAACGTGTTTGCGAGTATAGCACTTAAATTCTTAGAGTTAGTAAAATACTTGTTTATGTCAAAATAACCCCCCTTATGTTATAAAAAGTACAGTTAGTAATTTATATTGATGTTAATAGATTCATTTTTAGCTATACTCAATAATTCAAGTTAGAAATAAAAAGAATAAAATCTACTAGTCTATTTATTAGTATTAAAGACAATAATTACCATTTATTTTCATTGATGATGTTAATACGTATTAATACTAGTTAAAACTATATTTATAGCATCTACTCATAATTGCACCATTTATGACTCGCAATAATAGTTATAATTGAATTAATAAGTATTTACGCGTTTAGGACGTATTTATGGTGTGATAAGTGAGATGTGTTAATACGAATGTAATGGTGAATGATTACCTTGTACTGGTGTATATTTATTTATTAGTGTATGTTTTCTCTTTGTATGGCAACGTATGACGTTATTAGAAGCTGATTGTATGGTAGAGGATTCGAATTTGTTTGAAAACAAACCGCAGGACACTTTTGAGCAAGGCAAGTGGATTCTCCCTCTGCATATTCTATTTGCACCCAATTAATGCATATAATAATGTTTACTTTTTGGATATATTGCATAATTTGATGGGAACTGCCTAATTAAAGATTTCCTAGATTTACCAACTGTATTCCTTGATTACACTGGGAAAATATTATGCTTTGCAAATTTGTGCTACCGCTCAACTAAATAATTTTTATGTCACTCATTATTCGATGTTAATGTTCCGAAAATGAAATTGGCAATATAATGTTAACTCGATGGATAAAACAATATTATTCATATTAATTGGAACATGGAGTGACCACCCAGGATAACAGTGCAACCACGAGTGCTATCATGGCTCTAGCTTTGGTAATTAGCTTTATATGCTTAGTGCTTAGCAACCTTACTTGAAATATGGGCAAGAGGGGGAGCGACAGTGGTGGCAGCTCACGTTAACATGGGGATGTATTCTTGGCTAAGGTACCTCACCCAGGGGGCCTCCACACCGACTTTGGAAACCTTAGCGGGTTGCTTTGTATTAATTGTATTTTGTGAAAGCCTCATAGTGGATCCCTAGCCATTCACCTCGGTAGTGTTTAACGGTCCATACAACCCAGGCTAGATGGGATACACGGCTTGTGGGTAAAGTTGTACCAGCTTCGCAGAGTGTGAAACTGATATATCAGTCGTGCTCCCGGTTATGAGCAGCCTGGACTCCTCACATGATAATTGAACTTAAAGATGGACAATAAATCGAGATCCAATGATCTGCCAATGGTTTGCTTAAGTGGTTTCACTTAAGTGTTTTTGATATACTATTATACCTTTGTTTAAATAGGATACATGGGATTCACTCTTATTAGTAAGACAGGTGTTGTTAATAAAATATTGACCAACTAAAATGCTTACTGCTCAACCTTAGCCTCACCTTGTTGAACATGCATTAATTTTTTCCCCCACTTGCTGAGCCTCGACCATAAGTGAGCTCACCCTTGCTAATATTTTGATTAGAGAGTGATGTTGGAGACTTTGATGGAGATTTCGATGATGAGTTCTAAGTCTAACGATGCACCGGTCATCTTGCTATGGGAGATTACCCATGTTATTTAAATTCCGCCTTACTTTGATGTTGATACTTGTTAAAGATACAATGATTCAGATGATGTAATAAAGTACTCTACTCTCTTTACGCCTTTATTGCATTGTCTTTTGATATATTACACTTGTGACATCAACATATGTGTGGAAATGGATCTTGGCACACATATGCTATGCGCTCGGTTTTGCCCCCTAGAACCGGGTGTGACAGCAACTTGATCTTGATGATGTAGATGAAGATGAGATTCCGACGGCCACTGAATGTTGCCTAAAGGGGGATGAATAGGCGAAACTTGAAATTTATAACTTAAAACACACACTACAAGCCAGGGTTAGCGTTAGAGTTAAATTCAAGTCGGAAAGAGAGGGAAAACAAATCAACCAAGAAATAAGGCGAGTGAACACGGTGATTTGTTTTACCGAGGTTCGGTTCCAAAGAATCTAGTCCCCGTTGAGGAGGTCACGAAGACCGGGTCTATTTCAACCCTTTCCCTCTCTCAAACGGTCACTTAGACCGAGTGAGCCTTCTTCCTTAATCTCACCGGTCACTAAGACCCCACAAGGACCACCACACACTTGGTGTCTCTTGCCTCGCTTACAAAGCACTTGAGAATAACAATCGGAAAAGAAGAAAGGCAATCCAAGCGACAAGAACTTGAATGAACACAAAACTCTCTCTCTCTCACAAGCCGCCAAGTGTTTGGAGTGAATTTGGGAATCGAAGAGGATTTGATCTTTTGTATTGTGTCTTGGAGTGAATGCTAGAGCTCTTGTATTGAATGTGATATTCAGAAAACTTGGATGCTTGGAGTTGTGGTGGTTGGGAGGTATTTATAGCCCTCCACCACCAATGTAGCCATTGGGGAGGCTACTGGCGATGGGCGCACCGGACAGTCTGGTGCGCCACCGGACACTCACTGTTCAGTGTCCAGTGTGCCACCACGTCACCCAACCGTTAGGGTTCTAGAGCAGTTGACCGTTGGCGCCTTTGTCTTCTTGTGGCACCGGACAGTCTGGTGCCCCTCGGACTCGCTGCTCTGACTTCTGTCGCGGTACTGTGCTGCACTGTTCATCCGTCAGAGTCGATCATTGGCGCGAGTTAGCCGTTGCTCCGCTGGCACACCGGATAGTCCGGTGGCACACCGGATAGTCCGGTGGCACACCGGACAGTTCGATGAATTATAGCGGAGTGCGCCTGAGTTTTCCCGAGAGTGGCTGCTTCGGATTTGTGCGGGCATGGTGCACCGGACAGTCCGGTGCGCTAGACCACATCACACTCAAGTCCCTTTTTCTCCTTTTGAGTTGGGTCCCTCACTTGAATATTTTATTGGTTTGAGTTGAACCTTATGCACCTGCAATACATGAGTTCTAGAACAAACTAGTTAGTCCATATGTTTGTGTTGGACATTCAACCACCAAAATTAATTGTAGGAAAAAGGTTAACCCTATTTCCCTTTCAATCTCCCCCTTTTTGGTGATTGATGCCAACACAAACCAAAGCAAATATATAAAGTGCAGAAATGAACTAGTTTGCATATGGTAAGTGCATATGATAATCTCACTAGATATGAATGGATTGCTTTTCTTTTATTTAGCATTTTGGACCACATTTGCACCACTTGTTTTTGCAAATAATTTTGGAAAATCTTTTTCAAAGTCTTTTGCAAATAGTCAAAGGTATATGAATAAGATTGTGAGAAGCATTTTCAAGATTTGAAATTTCTCCCCCTGTTTCAAATGCTTTCAAGAGGGTTTTTGAAATAGATTCCAATTTTGAAAATTGACTTTTAAGATACCAATTGAAGAATTAATTGTAAATTAGATACCAATTGAAATTTTATTTTCACAACTTAAGTGAAGCATAAATACGAATTAAGAAATACCAATTAAAACTTGATTTCGAAAATTTTTGAAATGGTGGTGGTGCGGTCCTTTTCCTTTGGGCTTAATATTCTCTCCCCCTTTGGCATTAATCGCCAAAAACAGTGACTTTGAGAGCCCTTTTAATATTTTCTCCTCCATTGGTAAAGGAAATATGAGTGAAGGATTATACCAATTTGAGAGATTTGTGGAGTGACGACAAAGGGTAAATGATACCGTTAGAGTTGAGTGGAAGCCTTATCTTCATCGAATACTCCATTTCCCTTTCAATCTATGACTTAGTATAGAAATATACTTGAAAACACATTAGTCATAGCCTTGGCACAAGAATAATAAGAAATATGCATTTGCACCAAATGGAAGAGACATTATCAAAGGAATGTAAATGAGCTATGTGTGCAATGCTTCAATCAAAGTTCCGAGAATCAAGTATATTAAGCTCATTCCTAAGTTTGCTAAAGGTTTTCTCATCTAAGGACTTGGTAAAGATATTGGCTAATTGATTCTTGGTGTTTACATAAGCTATTTCGATATCCCCCCTTTGTTGGTGATCTCTCAGAAAGTGATACCGAATGTCTATGTGCTTAGTGCGGCTGTGTTCAACGGGATTATCCGCCATGCGGATTGCACTCTCATTGTCACATAAGAGAGGGACTTTGCTCAATTTGTAGCCATAGTCCCTAAGGGTTTGCCTCATCCAAAGTAATTGCGTGTAACAATGTCCTGCGGTAATATACTCGGCTTCGGTGGTGGAAAGAGCTACGGAGTTTTGTTTCTTTGAAGCCCATGACACCAGGGATCTCCCCAGAAACTGACAAGTACCTGATGTGCTTTTCCTATCAATTTTACACCCTACCCAATCAGCATCGGAATATCCTATTAAATCAAAAGTGGATCCCTTGGGGTACCAAAGCCCAAACTTAGGAGTGTAAACTAAATACCTCATGATTCTCTTCACGACCCTAAGGTGAACTTCCTTAGGATCGGCTTTGAACCTTGCACACATGCATACAGAAAGCATAATATCCGGTCGAGATGCACATAAGTAGAGTAAGGAACGTATCATTGACCGGTATACCTTTTCATCTATGAATTTACCTCCAGTGTCGAGGTTGAGATGTCCATTTGTTCCCATGGGAGTCTTGATGGGTTTGCCATCCTTCATCCCAAACTTCTTAAGTATGTCTTGAATGTACTTTGTTTGGCTGATGAAGGTGCCCTCTTGGAGTTGCTTGATTTGGAATCCAAGGAAATACTTCAACTCCCCCATCATTGACATCTCGAATTTTTGTATCATGATCCTACTTAACTCTTCACAAGTTGATTTCTTAGTGGACCCAAATATGATATCATCAACATAAATTTGGCATACAAACAAATCTTTTGCAACAGCTTTAGTAAAGAGAGTAGGATCAGCTTTTCCGACTTTGAAGCCATTAGTGACAAGAAATCTCGTAGGCATTCATATCATGCTCTTGGGGCTTGCTTGAGCCCATAAAGTGCCTTTGAGAGTTTGTAAACATGGTTAGGATACTCACTATCTTCAAAGCCGGGAGGTTGCTCAACATAGACCTCTTCCTTGATAGGTCCATTGAGGAAGGCACTCTTTACGTCCATTTGATAAAGCTTGAAGCCATGGTAAGTGGCATAGGCAAGTAATATGTGAATTTACTCAAGCCAAGCTACAGGTGCATAAGTTTCATCGAAATCTAAACCTTCGACTTGTGAATAACCTTTGGCCACAAGTCAGGCTTTGTTCCTTGTCACCACACCATGCTCATCTTGCTTGTTGCGGAATACCCACTTGGTACCTACAACATTTTGATTAGGACGTGGAACTAAATGCCATACCTCATTTCTCATGAAGTTGTTGAGTTCATCTTGCATTGCCAACACCCAATCCAGATCTCTTAGTGCATCCTCCACCCTGTATGGCTCAATAGTGGAAACAAAAGAGTAATGTTCACAGAAATGAGCAACTCGAGATCTAGTAGTTACCCCCTTATGTATGTCACCAAGGATGGAGTTGATGGGGTGATCTCTTTGAATTGCTTGGTGGACTCTTGGGTGTGGCGGTCTTTGACCCTGAATTTCTGGATCATCTTCCTTGTCTTCATTCTCTTCATCTCCCGCATGATCATTGTCCCCTTCTTGAGGTGACTCATCCTCTTGATCTTCATTTTCATCAACTTGAGCTTGATCCTCATCATGAGATGGTGGAGATGCTTGATTGGAAGATGACGATTGATCTTGTGCTTGTGGAGGCTCTTCGGATTCCTTAGGACACACATCCACAATGGACATGTTCCTTAGTGTGATGCATGGAGCCTCTTCATCATCTAGTTCATCAAGATCAACTTTCTCCACTTGGGAGCCATTAGTTTCATCAAACACAATGTCACAAGAAACCTCAACCAATCCAGTGGATTTGTTGAAGACTCTATATGCCCTTGTGTTTGAGTCATAACCAAGTAAAAAGCCTTGTATAGCCTTTGGAGCAAATTTAGATTTTCTACCTCTTTTAACAAGAATAAAGCATTTACTCCCAAAGACTCTAAAATATGAAACATTGGGCTTTTTACCAGTAAGGAGTTCGTATGATGTCGTCTTGAGGATTCGGTGAAGATATAACCAGTTGATGGAGTAGCAGGCGGTGTTAATCGCCTCTGCCCAAAACCGATCTGGTGTCTTGTACTCATCAAGCATGGTTCTTTTCATATCCAGTAGAGTTCTATTCTTTCTCTCCACTACACCATTTTGTTGAGGTGTGTAGGGAGAAGAGAACTCATGCTTGATGCCCTCTTCCTCAAGAAAACCTTCAATTTGTGAATTCTTGAACTCCGTCCCATTATCGCTTCTTATCTTTTTGATTCTCAATCCGAACTCATTTTGAGCCCACCTCAAGAATCTTTTTAAGGTCTCTTGGGTTTGTGATATTTCATGCAAAAAGAACACCCAAGTGAAGAGAGAATAATCATCCACAATAACAAGACAGTACTTACTCCCGCTGATGCTTATATAAGCGATCGGGCCAAATAGATCCATGTGGAGCAACTCTAGTGGCATGTCCGTCGTCATAATGTTCTTATGTGGATGATGAGTGCCAACTTGCTTTCCTGCTTGGCATGCACTACAAACCGTGTCTTTCTCAAAATGAACATTGGTTAGACCCAAAATGTGTTCTCCCTTTAGAAGTTTGTGAAGATTCTTCATTCCAACATGGGCAAGTCGGCGATGCTAGAGCCAACCCATATTAGTCTTAGCAATTAAGCAAGTGTCAAGTTCAGTTTGGTTATCATTAAAATCAACTAAATATAGCTGACCCTCTAGCACTCCCTTAAATGCTACTGAATCATCACTCCTTATAAAGACAGTAACACCTACATCTGTAAATAGACAGTTGTAGCCCATTTTGCATAATTGAGAAATAGAAAGCAAATTGTAATCTAAAGAATCTACAAGAAAAACATTGGAAATAGAATGGTCGGGAGATATAGCTATTTTACCCAAACCTTTGACCAAACCTTGATTTCCATCCCCAAATGTGATAGCTCGTTGGGGATCTTCATTTTTCTCATAGGAGGAGAACATCCTTTTCTCTCCTGTCATGTGGTTTGTGCACCCGCTATCGATTATCCAACTTGAACCACCGGATGCATAAACCTACAAAACAATTTTAGGCCTTGTTCTTAGGTACCCAAATAGTCTTGGGTCCTTTGATGTTAGAAACAAGCACTTTGGGTACCCAAACACGAGTCTTTGGACTCTTGTGTTTGCCCCCAACATATTTGGCAACTATTTTGCCTAATTTGTTAGTAAGCACATAGGAAGCATCAAAAGTTTTAAATGAAATGTTATGTTCATTTGATGCAGCAGGAATTTTATTTCTAGGCATTTTAACATGTGTGGTATGCCTAGAGCTAGAAGCCTCATTTTTATACATAGATGCATGGTGAGAAACATTATGAGGTTTTCTAGCATGAATCTTCCTAATTTTGTGCTCAAGATAGTTAGCAGGATATAAAATGTAACCCTCATTATCCTGAACCATGGGAGCCTTGCCCTTAACAAAATTAGACAATCTTTTAGGGGCATTAAGCTTGACATTGCTTCCCTGTTGGAAACCAATACCATCTTTAATGCAAGGGCGTCTCCCATTATAGAGCATGCTTCTAGCAAATTTAAACTTTTCATTTTCAAGTTCATGCTCATTAATTTTTGTAGTTAATTTAGCTATGTGATCATTTTGTTGTTTAATCATAGCAAGGTGATCATCAATAGCTTCTACATTAATATCTCTACATCTAGTGCAAATAGAGACATGGTCAATAGTAGATGTAGAGGGTTTGCATGCATTTAATTCCTTTATCTTAGCATTTAAAATAGCATTCTCATCTCTAAGACAGGAAATATAATCATTGCAAACATTTAAATCTTTAACCTTA
The DNA here is from genome assembly GCA_029449295.1 of Zea luxurians. Classification (NCBI taxonomy): domain Eukaryota; kingdom Viridiplantae; phylum Streptophyta; class Magnoliopsida; order Poales; family Poaceae; genus Zea; species Zea luxurians. The sequence continues at coordinate 48,434,871 of JAOPSE010000011.1, forward strand.
GAAACTAGGCTAGCATTTGCATCTCTAAGGCTAGAAATTGAATCATGACAAATGCTAAGCTCCTTAGATAAATTTTCACATTTCTCTACTTCCTGAGCATAAGCATTTTTTCAATTTAACAAACTTTTTGTTCTCTTTAATTAGGAAGTCCTCCTGGCTATCCAAGAGTTCGTCCTTCTTATTAATTGCTTCAATTAATTCATTTAATTTCTTCTTTTGATCCATGCTAAGGTTGGCAAAGAGAGACATTAAATTATCTTCACTATCACTAGAGCTACCCTCATCACTAGATGTTGTATATTTGGGGTTGGCTCTAGAGTGTACCTTCTTCTTCTTACTGTCCTTAGCCATAAGACACTTGTGGCCGACGTTGGGGAAGAGGAGGCCCTTGTTGATGGCGATGTTGGCGGCGTCATCATCATTGGAGGAGTCGGTGGAGCTCTCGTCGGAGTCCCATTCCTGACATATGTGGGCGTCGCCGCCCTTCTTCTTGTAGTACCTTTTCTTCTCCTTCTTCCCCTTTTTGTCGTCGTCCCTGCCACTTCCACTAGATATAGGACATTTAGCTATGAAGTTATTGGACTTACCACACCGGTAGCACACCTTCTTGGTGTGGGATTTGTAGTTCTTCCCCCTCCTTTGCTTGAGGATTTGGCGAAAGCTCTTGATGATGAGTGCCATCTTCTCATTGTCAAGCTTGGAGGTGTCGATTGGAAGCCTACTCGATGTAGACTCCTTTTCTTCCGTCGCTTTGAATGCGACGGGTTGCACCTCCGATGTAGAGGTGGCGCCTTGCTCCAAGTTGATGATGTGTTTGAGTCTTTGATCATTAGCTCAAAGCTCACAAACTTCCCAGTCACTTCCTCGGGAGACATTAGTTTATATCTAGGATCCCCACGTATTAATTGAACTTGAGTAGGATTATGAAATACGAGGGATCTAAGAATAACCTTGACCATCTCATGGTCATCCCATTTGGTGCTCCCGAGGTTGCGCACTTGGTTCACCATGGTTTTTAGCCGGTTGTACATTGCTTGCGGCTCTTCTCCTTTGTTGAGGACGAAACAGCCGAGCTCCCCCTCGATCGTCTCCCGCTTGGTGATCTTGGTCACTTCGTCCCCTTCGTGCCGTTTTGAGGACGTCCCAAATTTCCTTGGCGGTCTTTAATCCTTACACCTTATTATACTCCTCTCAACATAGAGAGGCGAGGAGTATAGAAGTTGCTTAGGAGTTAAAGTGCTGTATTTGGGCGGCCTCGTCCGAGTCGTAGTCCTTGTCCCCCACCTGTGGTACCTGCGCTCCAAACAAAACTATGTCCCATATGCTTTTGTGGAGTGAGGTTAGATGATGCCTCATTTTATCACTCCACATACAATAATCTTCACCATCAAAATATGGTGGTTTGCCTAAGGGAACAGAAAGTAATGGAGCACGCTTTGAAATACGAGGATAGTGTAGGGGCATCTTACTATACTTCTTGCGCTCATGGCGCTTAGAAGTGATGGACTAGTCGGAGCTTGATGTGGAGGGTGACGATGAATCGGTATCATAGTAGACCAACTTCTTCATCTTCTTTTTTTGTCACCTCTCTGATGTGACTTGATGGAGGAAGAGGATTCCTCCTTGTGTTTGTTGCCGGACTCCTTTGAAAGGGTTCTCCCTGAGCTTGCGGGCTTGTCACCGGTCACGATCTCCCTCTTGGCGTGATCTCCCGACATCACTTCGAGTTCTTAGACTCTAATGAAGCACCGGGCTTTGATACCAATTGAAAGTCGCCTAGAGGGGGGCGAATAGGCGAAACCTAAATTTTATAACTTAAAACACACACTACAAGCCGAGGTTAGTGTTAGAGTTAAATTCAAGTTAGAAAGAGAGGGAAAACAAATCAACCAAGAAATAAGGCGAGTGAACATGGTGATTTGTTTTACCGAGGTTTAGTTCCAAAGAACCTAGTCCCCGTTGAGTAGGTCACAAAGACCGGGTCTATTTCAACCCTTTCCCTCTCTCAAACAGTCACTTAGACCGAGTGAGCCTTCTTCCTTAATCTCACGGGTCACTAAGACCCCGCAAGGACCACCACACACTTGGTGTCTCTTGCCTCGCTTACAAAGCACTTGAGAATAAGAATGGGAAAAGAAGAAAGGCAATCCAAGCGACAAGAACTCGAATGAACATAAAAATCTCTCTCTCACAAGTCGCTAAGTGTTAGGAGTGAATTTGGGACTTGGAGAGGATTTGATCTTTTGTATTGTGTCTTGGAGTGAATGCTAGAGCTCTTGTATTGAATGTGATATTCAAAAAATTGGATGCTTGGAGTTGTGGTGGTTGGGGGGTATTTATAGCCCTCAACCACCAAGGTAACCGTTGGGGAGGCTGCTGGTGATGGGCGCACCGGACAGTCCGGTGCGCCACCGAACACTCACTGTTCAGTGTCCGGTGCGCCGCCACATCACCCAACTGTTAGGGTTCTGGAGCAGTTGATCGTTGGTGCCTTTGTCTTCTTGTGGCACTAGACAGTCTGGTGGTGCACCAGACACTCTGGTGCCCCTCTGACCCGCTGCTCTGACTTCTAATGCGGTACTGTGCTGCACTGTTCATCCGTCAGAGTCGACCGTTGACACGAGTTAGCAGTTGCTCCGCCGGCACACCAGACAGTCCGGTGGCTCACCGAACAGTTCGGTGAATTATAGCGGAGCGCGCCTAAGTTTTCTTGAGAGTGGTTGCTTCGGATTTGTACAGGCATGGTGCACCGGACACTGTCTGGTGGCACACCGGACAATCCGGTGCGCTAGACCACAGCACACTCAAGTCCCTTTTGCTCCTTTTGAATTGGGTCCCTAACTTGAATATTTTATTGGTTTGAGTTGAACCTTATGCACCTGTAATACATGAGTTCTAGAGCAAACTAGTTAGTTCATATGTTTGTGTTGGACATTCAACCACCAAAATTAATTGTAGGAAAAAGGTTAAACCTATTTCCCTTTCAGCCGCCATGCGAACAATGACAATAGGTGATGTGCGACCACAGGAATTACAGGAACAAGATCAACCCTCTTCCTCTACGATGGTGCATCCCCCAACTCAAGATGATGAACGGGTACCTCAAGAAGAGGGGCAAGATCAAGGGGGAGCACAGGAAGAACAGGTTATGGAGGAAGAAGCATCACGAGCCCCTCGAACTCAAGTCCGAGCGACGATCCAAAGAAATCACCTATGGATCAGATTCTGGGTGACATAAGCAAGGGAGTAACAACTCGCTCACGATTAGCTAATTTCCATGAGCATTACTCGTTTGTTTCTTCTATTGAGCCTTTCAGGGTAGAAGAAGCCTTGCAGGATCCGGACTAGGTGTTGGCCATGCAGGAAGAGCTCAACAACTTCAAAAGAAATGAAGTCTGGAGCCTGGTGCCACGTCCAAAGCAAAATGTTGTGGGAACCAAGTGGGTGTTCCACAACAAGCAAGACAAACACGGGGTGGTGACAAGAAACAAGGCTCGACTTGTGGCAAAAGGTTACACCCAAGTCGGAGGTTTGGACTTTGAGGAGACTTTCGCTCCTGTGGCTAGATTAGAATCAATTCGAATTTTATTAGCCTATGCCACTCACCATTCCTTTAAGTTGTTCCAAATGGACGTGAAGAGCGCTTTCCTAAATGGACCAATTAAGGAGGAGGTATACGTCGAACAACCCCCTGTCTTTGATGATGACAGGTATCCCAACCACGTGTATAAGCTCTCTAAGGCGCTCTATGGACTTAAGCAAGCCCCAAGAGCATGGTACGAATGCCTTAGAGACTTTCTAATTGCTAACATTTTCAAGGTTGGGAAAGCTGATCCCACTCTATTCATAAAGACTTGTGATGGTGATCTTTTTGTTTGCCAAATATATGTCGATGACATTATATTTGGTTCTACTAATCAAAAGTCTTGTGAAGAGTTTAGCAGGGTAATGATGCAGAAATTTGAGATGTCGATGATGGGCAAGTTGAACTACTTCCTTGTACTTCAAGTGAAGCAACTCAAGGAAGGCACCTTCATCTCCCAAACGAAGTACACTCAAGATCTTCTCAAGAGGTTTGGGATGAAGAATGCTAAGCCCACGAAGACACCGATGGGAACTGACGGACATCTTGACCTCAACAAATGCAGTAAGTCCGTTGATCAAAAGGCATACCAGTCAATGATAGGTTCATAACTTTATCTTTGAGCTATTAGATCGGACATAATGCTTAGTGTATGCATGTGTGCTAGATTTCAATCCGACCCCAAGGAATGTCACCTTGTGGCCGTTAAGTGGATTCTTATATATTTAGTTTCTACGCCTTGCTTCGAGATTTGGTATCCAAAGGGGACTTACCTTTGACTTAATCGGATACTCAGATTTCGACTATGCCGGGTGCAAGGTTGATAGGAAGAGTACATCAGGGATGTGCCAGTTTCTAGGAAGGTCCCTGGTGTCCTAGAGCTCCAAGAAACAAACATTTGTTGCCCTATCCACCGATGAGGCCGAGTATGTTGCCGCAGGATAGTGTTGCGTGCAACTACTTTGGATGAGGCAAACTCTCCGGGACTTTGGCTACAATCTGAGCAAAGTCCCACTCCTATGTGAAAATGAGAGTGCAATCCGCTTGGCGGATAATCCTATTGAACACAGCCACACTAAGCACATAGACATCCGGCATCACTTCCTGAGAGACCACCAGCAAAGGGGAGATATCGACATTTACCATATTAGCATCGAGAACCAGCTAGCCGATATCTTCACCAAGCCTTTAGATGAGAAAAGGTTTTGTAGGTTGCGTAGTGAGCTAAATGTATTAGATTCGCGTAACTTGGATTGATCTACAACATACATGTGTTTTATGCCTTTGATCATGTTACTTTAAGCTTTACTGTCTAATTTGATTATATTTGGTGCTCAAGTTGTAGAAGTCATCCCCGGACCTCACACGTCCCTATGCAAATAATGCACATGTTTAGGGGGAGATGTGCTACAACTTGACTTCTTTGAGACTAACCTGTTTGTTTGAGTGCACTTGAAGTAGTCTCGAAGGAACATTGAAAGGGAAAGTGAACTTGGACAAGGAAAGAGCTTCCATTGCATTCCGGTAAAATGTATCTTGTTCTAAGTTCCTTTTTGGGTTCTCATTGCCTTTTGGCTTCAATTTGACATTTTGGTGAGGCAATGGGGTTAAAGGGCCAAAAGTTATCCTGTTTTGGTGCTTAATGCCAAAGGGGGAGAAATTAAGGGCCAAAGCAAATGGATCAGCCAACCACTTGTGTATTTCAAAAATGTAAAGGTAGAAACTTTGTATTTGATCAAAACCCTTTTATTTGAAATTTGGTCTCTTATAGGGGAAAATTGTGATTATGGGAAAAAGGGGGAGTTTTTGGCACTTGATCAAAATTACTCTTGAAACATCTCTCTATTTGCCCAAACAAGTGTTTTTTACTTAGAGATAAGAAAAAGAATTTGATTTGCGAAAATAAACCAAGTGGTGGCAAAAGTGATCCAAATATGCCAAATCCTAAGTGAAGAAAATTACTCTTTAGTTGTTTTTTAATATGTTGGCATAAATCACCAAAACGGGGGAGATTGAAAGGGAAATGTGTCCTTGGGCCATTTCTATAAATGTTTTGGTGATTAGATGCCCAACACAAAATATGTTGGTTCATAAGTGCTAAGATGCAAATCAAAGAACAAGGTATGTATCCGGCCTTAGTAAATTGTTTTTGGGGACTAATATATTTATCGAAGTGCCAGGAATCTTGCCAAGTCAAAAGAAATTGAATTGGAGAAAAACTGGCTGAGTTCAGCCAAACCAGCACCAGCCTGTGGTGCATCGGACTGTCCGGTGGTGCATCAGACAGTGTCCGGTGCCCAAGCTGACCCGGCGACGAACTCGTCGCTCTCGGGAAAAAGCAAAGGTGTTGCGGCTAAAAACACCGGACTGTCCGATGAGCCAAAGCCGCCTGCGCCAACAGTCGGTAGCACAATCAGCGGGCGACACATGGCCCGCGCCAACAGTCAGTTGGTCACACCGGACTGTCCGGTGTGCACCGGACTGTGTCCGGTGTGCCAATGGGACCGAAGGTCCAACGGTCGGCTGCACCCGATAAGGAAGGAGATCGGGCACCGGAGGGCTACTGTTCATGTCTGATGGTGCACCGGACTGTCCGGTGCGCCACCCGACAGAAGGCAAGAATTGTCTTCCAATTGGAACTTTAACGGCTCCTAGCTACCTTGGGGCTATAAAAGGGACCCCTAGGCGCATAGAGCACAATACCAAGCATTCTCTAAACATTCTAAGACGCCTATACTGCGCCACCACGCACTCGGATCATTGTGTTAGAGATTTGAGCACTGTTTGAGTTGTAAACTCCTTGCGCCATGTTTTGTGCTCACGTCTTGGCTTGTGTGCGTGTGTTTGCTGCGATTCTAGTTTTGTGTGTTGCTTTCCCTCCCTTACTCTTGTGCTTTTCTTGTGATCAAACATTGTAAGGGCGAGAGGCTCCAATTTGTGGAGATTCCTCGCAAACAGGAAAAGACTGCAAAGGAAGAAAACTGTGGTACTGAAAGTTGATCATTGGATCACTTGAGAGGGATTGAGAGCAATCCTTGACCGAAGGAGGTCACCACAACGTGGAGTAGGCTTTGGCCGAACCACGGGATAAAAATCACTGTGTCTCATGTCTCTATTCATTGTGATTGATTATCTTCTAGAGTTCTCACTTTAAGCAACTTGGTTTTAATTACACTAACATCTTTAAACCAAGTCTGTGCTATTTAGTATTGAATTTTACAGGATCACCTATTCACACACCTATTCACCCCCTCTAGGTTCTCTCATTTATTTGCATAGGTTTTGTTCTAGGGATTTAATTGTGACCTAGTTTAGCGAATAGTTTTTAGAAGTCCTAATTCACCCCCTCTTAGGAGTCACTATTTCCTACAATTGGTATCAAAGCCCGGTTTGGCTCATATGAAACGTTTTAGCTTCACCGCTAATCGAGCCGACGCTTTTAGAGGAAGGGGATGGATAGCGATACACCACCACACTTCGATGACACTAACTTCCCATATTATAGCGCTAGAATGGCTTGTTACCTAGAGGTCGTTGATCTAGTTGTTTGGAGAGTCACTCATGGCGGGATGAAACCACCTAAATATCCTGAGAACCTCACCACGAGTGAGGAAAAAAATTCATTTGAATGTGAGAGCCAAAAATTGCTTGTATCAATCTCTTAGCATGGAATTTTTCAATCAAGTTTTTACATTAAAATCTGCTAATGAGATTTGGCTAAAATTGCATGAGCTCCATGACGACACATCCAATGTTTGTGAGCAAAAACATTGCCTAGTCTTAAATGATTACAATTCTTTTGCTATGGAAGATAATGAGCTTGTTAGATACATGTATTATCATTTGAATCTAATCATCAATGAGCTCAATTCTATTGGAATTAATAAGCTAGGTGATGCGGACATTGTGAGGAAGATTATCTCCCTACTGCCACAACAAAGATATGGGAGCATCATCACCATTCTTCACAACATGGATGACTTGAGTACAATGACCCGACATTTGAAATGTCGCAAAAGATGGGTCAAGAGGAGCCACCTTCTTCAAGGCCATATGCTTTTGCATGTGATGAAAATAAAGGCAAGAAGAAGGCTCCCACTCCAAGGTCCTCAAGTGAAGAAGAGGAGGAAGAAGAATGTGATGATGATGAAGATGACAAACCCTCAACATCATCCTCCGAGGACGAAGAAACAATCCGACGCGTCAGAAAGGTAATGGGGATGATTTGCAAGATTAATCTAATGAGTGTGCCGCTGCAGGTCGAGGATCTTCTCTTCAACATTGACAGGAAAAAGCAAAGAAAGAGAGGATGCTTCACATGTAGGGAGAAGGGCCACTTCAGGGACAACTATCCAAATATGGCTGAACCCACAAATAGGAGGAGCAAAGGCAAGGCGCTTACAAGTGTCAAAACTTGGGATGACTCTTCAAGTGAAGATGAACCTCCAAGAACATGCAGCCACCGCTCTTCATCACGGTCATCACACAAATGCCTTATGGCAAGAGGTAAAGAAGTATCCCATCCTCTAGTGATTATAGTGATGATGAATGTGATGATGAGGGAAAACCCTCCTTAATTGAACTTGCACATGTCATTAAATTTTTTGAGGATGTCTGCACTGAACAAAAGGCTCAACTTAAAACTTTGAAAAATAAGTTGATTAGCTCTTAAAATGATTATAAATGTTTGCTAGAAAAATTTGAAATATTTACAAATTTGAATTGTGAGCTAACAACTAAAATTGAGCAATTAGAGTCTAATGCTCCATCCTCAACTACCGATGATAGCCTTATCAAAAAGAATGAAAAACTTAAGGCTAAGTTAGCTAGCTCTCAAGAAGATATGAAAACTTTCTAGAGAAAATGGAAATTCTTAGCATACACAATAATGAGCTTACTACTAAGCTAGAAAACATCGGTAGCACCCTAGGAGCATCTTTAGTTGAAATTCCTTAAATTATTAAGAAATATGTTTCTACTTCTTGTTTTGATGATTCTAACTCCTGCAACTAAGTTATTATTGAGAATGTTGTCATAGAAATATGTTCGAATGAGGTTGCAAAGGAGAATGGGAAATTAAGGCAAGAAGTGGCTCGCCTTGGCAAGGCCTTGTATGACAAGAAAGGCAAAGCCAAACAAATCCAACTTCCTCAAGGTAACACCACTGTAGGAGTGAACAAGCCTATGGAGGGAGAAACAGTGATTTATAGGCTATGCCACAAGGAAGGCCACAAGTCTTACCAATGTAAAGCGAGGACCGGGGATAAGCAAAAGCAAGAGCTCAAGCCAACAAACAAAATCTTCAACACCTACATCAGCAAGATGGATAAAAAGGCCGCTACACCATATTTGATCAAGAAGAAAAAGAATGGAAAGGTGATAGCAATCAAGGCTAACAAGCAAGCCAATAAAGGAAAGGGGGCCAAACGCATTTGGGCGCCAAAGGAGATTATCTCAACCATGAAAAACACCAAGAAGGTATGGATCCCAAGAGGGAAGTGAGAAGTCTGAAGGACTTCATGGAATTTGGAGACTTGGCAAAATTAGGATGTATATCATGGGACGCATCATATTGGATCAAGTCTATTGCCAAGTAGGTTAGTGAATACTTTGGACCCAAACTCCCCACCCATGACTAAGGTAACTAGATTTATTGTATTTCTTGTTTTTAGATATGCGTATCTATTTTCTTATATCTAGTTTTTACCTTACATACCTAGTTCTACATGTGGTATTTACTTTTAATTAGAATTGCATGCATACTAGGTCAATTGTATGGTAGGAATGTTGGTTTTCAATTCATATTCTTGAGCAAACCTATATGGTTTAAAATATTTAGTTAAGCACAACACATAGCTTATTTAACATTTCTAAGTAAATGATCCTTACACTACAATTGGTATCTTCATATGGTATATCCTACAATTAATATGCTTCAATTGGTATCATTTAACTTATATGTGCCAAAGCTTAGATTATAGATAATTTCCCCTCTTGATATCAATATCAAAGTGCATGTCTCCTAAAAGTATTCAAAACTTGTATGCACACTTTCAGGGCGAGGTTACTCTATAATCTAAGCCTTTGAGACTAATACTTGTTTTCAAGTCTGTTATATGTAGTAAGTCTCATTGAAGAAAAATGAAGTCCGTAGAGAAAGACAACAAGCTTTCACTGCAAATCTACAAGAATTTTCAAAATCTTCAATTGATTCCACAAGTGGTTTCATTCCACAATTGGTATCATTTACATGTCTTCTCTAGACTTTGATTAGACTACATTTCATATCTTATGCTTCCCATGTTGCTATAAGTGCATATGTTGTTAAAATATATCTTTTAAATATGCATAGGGGGTGTTAGTCTAATCAAATCATATCTTGCACTTCTCTTTCTCATGTGCTATTCCTAAGTAGAGGATCTCTGATAGGGGGAGTATTTCTTCGTCAATGACAAAGGGGGAGAATATTCTTCAAATGGGGAGAACAGTCTTTTAGCGGGAGTAATCTTTTAGAGCTACAAGTGGTCAATCTTTTGAGGGCAAGTCTAATTTTCTTCCTATATGCTTTTAATGTCTTCTTTTCGTTGTTTGATTCCAAAGGGGGAGAAGTTTTAGGGACCAAAGCAACTCAAAATATATCAAACACCAAACACCACCCAATGTCAAAAATTTAAAATCTTGATCTTTCAATTGGTTTTTTATTCTACAAGTATCCTTGGTCTAAAATAGGAAGTAGGTGAATTATGGAGTTAGAGGGAGGCTTAAGTCCATAATCTCACAATGTGGGGGTCATTCATGCATCTTAGCAAGTAGATTGCATGTTTTCATTAAAATGTTTGTTATATTTGCTTGCTTTGGTTGTGTTGTCATCAATCACCAAAAGGGGGGAGATTGTAAGGAAAATGAACCCCGTACCATTTGGCTAAGTGATTTTGGTGTTTGATGATCAACATAACCTATGGACTAATGTGTTTGCTAGTGTTTGTGTTTATAGTTCACATGATGCGAAGAGGATTGGACTAAAGGCACTAAGGATGCAACACTTCAAAAGAAGACCTAAAAGATGTGTAGAAGTTCAAGACTCAAGAACAAAAGAAGCCCAAGGAAATAGCGAAGAAATCCATGAAGTGGGTAGTCAGCCAGCGCTCTGGTGGCGCACCGAATAGTGAACAGTAGATGTCTGGTGTGCACCGGACTGTCCGGTGAAGCACGAGCAGTCTGTGCAGAGAGCCCGCAACCAGTGGCTCTTGGGGCTGTAGCACCGGACTATCCAGTGTGCACCGGACTGTCCAATGTGCACCAGACTGTCTGGGTTACGGTCGTAACCAACGGTCGACTGCTACAGACTTCAACAGTCGGCTGACATGGCCAGGGTACCGAACATGTCTGGTGTGCACTGAACTGTCGGGTGCGCCCAATGACAGAGCAGTTAGCTTTCTGTCCAACGGCTAGAATTGTGGGGGAGGTTATAAATACCCCACCAATCGACATTTGAAGGTGTGGGAGCCCAAGCAACATACCAAGATATATTGTAGACATTTCCAAGTGCTCATACACCCATGTGCATAATAGAATCACTCGATGATTAGCGTATGTGATTTGTGAAGTGCTTAGGTTAGTTAGGGGGTGTTGAATGCACTAGAGCTAATAGTTAGTGGCTAAAATTAGTTGAGACATCCAAACACCCTAGCTAATAGTTCAGCTATTAGCTATTTTTGGTAAATTAGTTAATATTTAGGTAGTTATTTGTTAGCTAGCTAATTCCACTAGCAATTTTTAGCCAACTAACTATTAGTTTTAGTGCATTCAAACACCTCCTTAGGCCGCTTATGCGCTTGCCCTAGATCAATCCTATTTTGTTGAATGAGTTTAGAAAAACCACACAACCCCTCGACTCTTGCACGAGTCGTTGTAATTGTACCAAGTGGGGTGAGAGTCTTGCGAGACCATGACAATCGAGTTTGTATCACGGCCGCCACCGTGTACCGGAGGGAACGAGGCCCACGACGTTTTCGACCGGAAGCTCCATAGTGGAGATGGTGGGGAGCGTCCGAGATGAGCTAGAAGCAGAGCACCACTTGCGCATGGAGAATGCATGTGACTCTCTACGGAGTTACTTGACTGAGGTGCTTGGCCCTCGTGTGGGCTATCCTTTGCATAGGGGCACCAACGAGGATTAGCCGGGACCTTGCGTGGTTCCGGATGCCTCGATAATAATACCAGCATCATCCACGAGAGTTTTCTTTGTCTACTAGCTCTTTACATTCCACATTTACATTAAGTACTTAAGTTTCAATCTCTCCTTTCCAGTTAGAATATTTAGGATTGAAACTTATGCTTTGCGGTACAGATAGCAACACTTACACAAAACCTAGTTTACATATTCTAGATTGTTTATTTGTATAGGTTTTGTTCTAGGGATTTAATTGTGGCTTAGTTTAGAGAAGAGTTTTTAGAAGTCCTAATTCACCCCATCCCTTAGGCGTCATCGTTTCCTACATAGTCCAAATATTAGGCTCGATTTAAACAACAAACAATTATATAAATAAAATAAATGTGCATCCATGCTGAGAGTTTTGTCTGAGTATTTAATTTGTGACTGAAACTCAAAAATCAAATTTGAATAGGAATATGAAATTTACATAAAGAAAGGAAATAACAAAAGAAAAGAAAAGGAAGGGGGCAAACACTATGCTGGGCCCAATTTCCTTCGGCCGACCTAGTACAACTTGCTTCCCACCTCCGCAGCCAACCTAGCCACTGGTGCGCGCGTCGACAGGCGGGCCCCAGGTCAGCCTCTGGGAGGTCGCGGACACATGAGCCTTCGCCGCCAGGTAGACCCACCGTCGACCCTCATTCGCACACTCGTGTGGTTGCCTGTCACTGGCAAGCTGGGCCCGCTCACCAGCCACCCACACCCGCACGCGCCCCTCCATCGTTGTCCCGCGACCCCAGTAGTCAGCCCGCGCCTTGTGGATCTTACTCTTGCAACGACCGACCCTGAGAACCTTGCCGCCATTGAGATCCCAGCTGGCCAAACACAATCAACCTCCTAACCGACCTCTGGCAGCCATAAAAGGTGGCGCCGAAGCCCTGCCTTCCCTTTTCCTTCGCCGCACACCAATAGCCATTGCCCAAATCCGCGAGGGAGAGATTGAAGACGCCGCCGTGTGAGAGGAAGGCGTCTACGCGAGTCTCCATGGTTCACCGACAAATTCATTTCGTTGAAGCATCATAGTGTGTCCTGTGGATCCATAGAAGCCAGCTCGGGGACCTTCTTAGGCCGGTGTCACCCCGCTCGCGGCAGATTGCTCATTGGAGCAAATCTGCGCTATGAACCCGCCGCACCAAGATTCGGCTCGGCCTCGTCACTGTTAGAAATATAGGCATTTTCCATATCATTTTAATTCCATAAATTAACATTATGATGATGACATTTAAAATATGTTTAATCATAGAAATCGCGATCACAAATATATCCATAACAATATGGATCATGAGAACATAAAGCATATGAATCATATAAATATAATAAGCATATAAACATGGAACATGTATTATTATGGAACAACTGAAAATAAACAGATAGCAACATAAACAGCATGACTGTAAAATTAAAGCAAACAGATATAACATATTATAATATGGCAGAACAGATGAGATAAATTCATGGCTACATATGAAACAACAGAGATGAATATATGAAACATATATAATCTACAGAACGTAAAACAGTAAGAAACTGAATTGATCATACCCTTCCATGTGCTCCAAGGATCCTGATCCTTGTCCAACTTCTCTTGTCATGTCGCAGATGATTTGGGCAGTCGCATAGACGCTCCCCAAAAACCTAATTGTCGATCCCCCGTGCAAGGTCTCGAACGGCACCGGCTTCGGAGGCACCTGCCCTCTCGCTTCTCTGTGCGAGCAGAGCTACGAGATGGAAACACCCACACTTGCGGCTGGACTGTGATTCTGAAGGTTCTACTCTCGTGTACCAAGTGACAGGGTTGCTCCCCTATTTAACCACTCGTGGAGGGAAGCTAAAGGAGAAGGGTCGCATGCGGCGCGCCAAGAGACGGACAACACAAGGGTCTCGCATGCGGCTGACGAAGAGACGGGCAACTGAAAGGTTTAACCCAGAGTTGAAACTCCTGTGGTTAATGAGTGCTAAAAATTAACACAACCACACCACGCCCGCTTGCCTGCCTGCCTGCCTCGCCACGCCACGCCCGGCCCGAGCCCGGCCCGGCCGGCGGCGGCGGTGGCGCGCGCGCGTGTGGCACGCCCTTGTCCATTTCTTGACTTCTCAAATTAAGTGGAATAATTCCCACCATATAAGTCAAGCCAAAAGACCCTTGGACTTCCAATATGGTACTATTGGTATTCCCCACCATTACACACCATAGAGTTTATTGAATAAATGGGCCAAGCCCATAAAAGATCCAACAAACCCCACCAAACTCTAGGGTTTGTAATGATGAAGTATCAGAATCACAATCCGTTGATATACAAGTGTTTCGATGGAGACTGTTAAGTTGAACATCCATCTAGAATAAGAGTTTCACCCATTCACAACTGAACAATAGACTAAGCCTTGAATTGACAGTTTTGTGCGAAATGAGATTCGCTCAAATCCTTTGCTGATACTAGGCTGCAAAAGGGCATTCCCGCTGTTTAGAAGCATATAAGTCACACTTCAGTGTCTTTCATGAGTATATAGGGATTACCCAAGTCCCATAGACTATGACCAGCAGTCTGACTCATATAGGTGTACTCCTCAGAAGATGTTCTATAGGACAACATCTCACCTTTATAAGACTCTTAGAATACATTAAGGTAAATACCATCCTGCCTTACAGATAGGAAAGATGTGCATCAGAAATGAGTTAAAGGAAGGGATCTTTCCTCACAACCTACTCCTAGCTTGTTTCTCCACTCTACTTCACGGGATCTCTGATCACATAGAGCAGGTTACCACTAGAGTAGATTTCACATGGGTCTCATACCCATTTCTCTCGATGCACTTTCTATCACATTGCGTGACAGACCCTTAGTGAATTGATCTGCCAGATTATTCGATGTGTGGACATAATCCACCGTTATAACTCTGGAGTTTTTCAGCTTTCTGACAAATTTTAATCTCCTCTTAACATGCCTTGTAGACTTCATGTTATTCCTAGAACTGTTAACCTTTGTAATCACCGTTTGGTTGTCACAGTTTATGGAAATAGCCGATATCGGTTTTTCAACTACCGATAAATCCAATAGGAAATCACGAAGCCACTCGGCCTCAGCCCCAGCAGTGTCTAATTCTGCAAGTTCTGCTTCCATTGTAGACTTTGTTAAGATAGTCTACTTGCAAGACTTCCAGGAAATAGCGCCACCTCAAAACAGAAACACATATCCGCTTGTGGCATAAAGCTCATCAGCATCAGAAATCCAGTTGGCATCACAATAGCCTTCTAGCACTTTTGGGTTTCCAGTATAATGAATATCGTATGTCATAGTACCTTTCAAATACCGCAACACTCTCTCAAGAGCACGCCAGTGATCATCTCCTGGTTTCGACACAAACCGACTTAGCTTACTCACAGCATAAGAGATGTCTGGCCTTGTTGCGCTTGCAAGGTACATGAGCGAGCCAATGATCTGGGAGTATGTCAATTAATCCCTTGCTATTCTTCGATTCTTTCTCAATAGCACGCTAGGATCATAAGGTGTTGGAGCAGGATCATAGTCACTAAAACCAAAACGACTCAATACCTTTTCCACATAATGGGATTGTAACAAAGTTACCCCACCATCAGCTTCTCTAACAAGCTTGATGTTTAGAATGACATCAGCCTCTCCCAAATCTTTCATTTCAAAATTGCTCGATAGAAGATTTTTAACCTCCTCAATCACATTGAGATTTGATCCAAAGATCAAGATGTCATCAACATAAAGGCACAGCATAACAGACTCACCCCCACCATACCGATAATATACACACGTGTCAGATTCATTTACAGCAAAACCAGCAGCTGTAAGAGTATTATCAAACTTTTCATGCCATTGCTTAGGTGCTTGTTTTAGGCCATACAATGATTTTATCAACCCGCACACCTTGTTCTCTTGACCATCCGCAATGAACCCTTCTGGCTGATCCATGTAGATCTCCTCATCCAACTCTCCATTTAGGAAAGCTGTCTTAACATCCATCTGATGAATGATAAGACTATAAGAGGCTGCCATAGCTATTAATGTGCGAATCATAGTCAATCGAGCCACTGGTGAGTAGGTATCAAAGAAATCTTCACCCTCTTTTTGGGTATATCCTTTGGCCACAAGCCTTGCCTTGTATCTCTCGATTGTACCATCAGGCCTAAGCTTTTTCTTGAAGATCCATTTGTAGCCTATAGGTTGACAACCATAAGGATGGTCAACGACCTCCCAAGTTCCATTAGACATGATAGATTCCATCTCACTCCTTACTGCTTCCTTCCATAAGTCAGCATCAGGAGAGGAATATGCCTCACTAATGGTAGTTGGTGTGTCTTCCACAAGGTACACTATAAATTCATTACCAAAGGATTTTGCAACCCTCGGTCTCTTGCTCTTTCGAGTGACTATAGTGTCATCCTCCTCAGGGATGTGCACGTGAGAATCCTCAGCATGATCTATATGAATAGACAGTTCGTGTTCATGGGGAATTATAGTCTCATGACTTGTATCACTAGGTGTATTCTTCATGGGAAACTCATTCTCAAAAAATGTTGCATCTCTTGATTCCATGATAGTATCAACATACATATCAGGCACATCAGATTTTATAATTAAGAACCTATATCCAGTGATGTGAAAAGAGTACCCAAGGAATATACAATCAACAGTTTTAGGCCCAAGTTTACGCTTTTTGTTGATTGGCACATTCACTTTAGCCAAGCAACCCCAAGTGCGCAAATATGAGAGATTTAATCTTCTCTTTTCCCATTCCTCAAATGGTGTGATCTCTTTGTTCTTTGTTGGAACTCTATTCAGGACATGACACGTAGTCAAAATCGCCTCACCCCACCATGCCTTGGATAATCCCGCTGTACTCAACATGGCATTCACCAAATCTGTTAGAGTGCGTTTTTTCCTTTCAGCAATCCCATTGGATTGTGGTGAGAATGGTGGTGTCCTCTCATGAATAATACCATGTTCCACGCAGAACTCATCGAACACATTAGAGAAATATTCTCCACCTCGGTCGGACCTTAACTGTTTTATTTTACTCTCAAGTTGGTTCTCAACTTCAGCTTTATAGGTCTTAAAATAATTAAACGCTTCATCTTTTGTTTTAAGAGATACACATAGCAAAATCTGGTGGAGTCATCTATAAAAGTGAGAAAGTATCTTTTACCACCTTTGGTCAAAATTCCATTCATCTCGCACAGATCAGAATGAACAAGTTCTAGAGGTGCCAAATTCCTCGCCTGAGCAGCCTTGTGAGGCTTGCGGGGTTGTTTTGATTCAACACACACATGGCACTTAGACTTTTTGACCAAGTTAAATTTAGGAATTAGATTTATATTTGCTAACCGCATAAGACAGCCAAAGCTTGCATGACAAAAACGTGAATGCCATAAATCTGACTCATCAGAAAAATTAACAGAATTCACCAGTTTATTACACACATCATGCAGTGATAAGCGGAACAAACCTCCGCAGTCATATCCTTTACCAACAAAAATACCATGTTTCGACACAACACATTTATTTGACTCAAGAACAACTTTGTACCCATCTCGACATAGCATAGAAGCGCTAACGAGATTCTTCTTGATAGAGGGCACATGCTGCACGCTCTTCAATGGCACCGTCTTTCCCGTAGTAAACTTCAGAATGACCATACCAACACCAAGAACATGAGCACGCGACCCATTTCCCATTAACAAGGCGCCAGACCTCCTGACCTGGTAGGAAGAGAACATAGAGACATTAGCACACACATGAATGTTTGCACCACTATCCATCCACCACTCAGGTGAATTACAAACTGAGAGAACAAATGGTAAAGAATTACCATACCCAGATGTTCCATCTCCAGTTTCAGTGGTTACAACATTAGCTGATTTCTTGTCCTGTGTGAACTTGCGATCAGGGCAATCTCTAGCCCAGTGTTGATCACTGCCACAGACAAAGCATCCTACCTTTCCCTTGTTATTGTTGTTCTTCTTTTTAAACTATGCTGTTTGAACAGGTTTATTTGTATTCTCTTGTTTGTTCTGGTTTTTCTTCTTGTTAAACTTGCAGAAGTTTCTCTTCTGCACCACATTAGCAGTAGAGATCTCAACACCTTTTCCATTGTCCTTTGTTCTAGCCCTTTCCTCAGCATCAAGAGTACCAATGAGCTCTTCCACATTGAACTCTTGTCTCTTATGTTTGAGAGAGGTAGCAAAGTCCTTCCAAGAAGGTGGCAACTTGGCGATTATACCACCAGCCACAAACTTGTCAGGCAAAGGACAAGGAAAAAGTTCGAGTTCCTTAGCTAGTGCGTGAAACTCATGAGCCTATTCCACTACAGATCGGTTCTCAACCATCTTATAGTCATACAGCTGCTCCATGAGATACAGCTCGCTACCAGCATCAGTAACTCCAAACTTTCCAACAAGTGCATCCCACAGCTCTTTCCCTATGGGAAGGATGATATAGCTTTTCTGGAATTTTGTATCAAGTGCGCTAATCACTGCTCCTCGAAAGAGGTTGTCATCAGCCTTAAACTTAGCCTCATGCTCAGGAGGTAAGTTGGCAGGCTTGCCCTCGGCGGCATGATAACAAGACATTCCAGTTAGCCACAATTCCATCTTAGATTTCCAAATCAAGAAGTTTTTACCATCAAAAGGATCAGGCTTTAATACAGCAACAAAACCTCTGACAGAAAAATGCCTAACATTAGGTTTTTGGATTGTTAGAAATATAGGCATTTTCCATATCAATTTAATTCCATAAATTAACATTATGATGATGACATATAAAATATGTTTAATCATAGAAATCGCGATCTCAAATATATCCATAACAATATGGATCATGAGAACATAAAGCATATGAATCATATAAATATAATAAGCATATAAACATGGAACATGTATTATTATGGAACAACTGAAAATAAACAGATAGCAACATAAATAGCATGACTGTAAAATTAAAGCAAACAGGTATAACATATTATAATATGGCAGAACAGATGAGATAAATTCATGGCTACATATGAAACATCAGAGATGAATATATGAAATATATATAATCTGCAAAACGTAAAACAGTAAGAAACTAAATTGATCATACCCTCCCATGCGCTCCGAGGATCCTGATCCTTGTCCAACTTCTCTTGTCATGTCATAGATGATTTGGGCAGTCACGTAGACGCTCCCCAAAAACCTAATTGTCGATCCCCCGTGCAAGGTCTCGAACGGCACCGGCTTCGGAGGCACCTGCCCTCTCGCTTCTCTGTGCGCGCAGAGCTACGAGATGGAAACACCCACACTTGCGGCTGGACTGTGATTCTGAAGGTTCTACTCTCGTGTACCAAGTGACAGGGTTGCTCCCCTATTTAACCTCTCGCGGAGGGAAGCTGAAGGAGAAGGGTCGCATGCGGTGCACTAAGAGACGGACAGCACAAGGGTCTCGCATGTGGCTGACGAAGAGACGGGCAACTGAAAGGTTTAACCCAGAGTTGAAACTCCCGCGGTTAATGAGTGCTAAAAATTAACACAACCACACCACGCTCGCTTGCCTGCCTGCTTGCCTCGCCTCGCCACGCCACGCCACGCCCGAGCCCAGCCTAGGCGGCGGCAGCGGCTCGCGCGCGCGCGTGTGGCACGCCCTTGTCCATTTCTTGACTTCTCAAATTAAGTGGAATAATTCCCACCATATAAGTCAAGCCAAAAGACCCTTGGACTTCCAATATGGTACTATTGGTATTCCCCACCATTACACACCATAGAGTTTATTGAATAAATGGGCCAAGGCCATAAAAGATCCAACAGTCACAACCTCAACTCCGGTGAGAAACAACCCTGCTGCTCGCATATTGTTCCCTAATGCATAGCGCTGAGAATCGTGGTTTGCATGTCCCCTTAACTGTGGGAATCACTTACCTGAGTGATAGCACCATCGTAGGATTGCTGGTCGCGTGGGCAGGGCGCTTTGGCATCCCGGTTCTAGCTATTATGGCCCTAGATGGGTTCGCTAGGGTCACAACATCGTTTTGCGCCAACCCTCCCTAGGGATCAAGGGATAGGTCGCCGAATCCCAATTTCTGGTGATGTCCGCCGCCGCGGTTCAGCGCACGCCTCCGCACTTCTCCATTAGGGTAGGATAAGTTTCCCTCGGTCATCGATCTCTTGCTCAATGGCTAGGATTAGAAGACGTGTGTCTCTTCGCTTATTTAAAACTAGAGTCGTTCGATCGCATCGGATGGCTGGGGATAGGTCTTGGCGTGGACCTTTATTAACCCTTGATCTCAGATCCGATGATAGTGATCGTGTACCGCCTCTTTGTGACCATAATTTAATCTGGGCCGTTGATTTGGGATGATGCGGATCAGGGCGAAGGATACCCCTTCGACCAGTCATAATTGTAAAAGAGCCCCTCGGAATTGTAAGAACCAACCCGCGATCCACTTGTGTTCTAGAATCTTGCGCTGAGGTCTGGTTTTATGCGAAATAGTCCCTGACCTTTTAAATATTTGTGGCTGCCACCCCTAACCGAGACAAAACAAAGAAAATAAATTATAAAATGTCTGGAAAATGATTTATAATGTAAAAAACAATTCTAGAAACTTAATAAATTCATAATTTCTTTGTTTTAGCTTGGCTTCGTATTAAAATTATCTACACAATAACAACAACTGTTTAGTGTTTTCAAAGATAAGTAAATATATGATTAACCCAATATTTATTGGACTTACTTTTCTAATCACAATTAATATGATTAACTTTGTCCATTTATGATTTGACTAAATATGATCTTTAATCAAGGTATAAGTTAGGTTAAAGTTGAATTAATTACTTCTTTAAATTGTATGTCCCACATGATTTATATTAATTATCATAGAATATAATTTGGTTATTTAATCACCTAAAACTTTATAAAATCATATCTTTATAACCGTAACTCCGATTTTAGTGGTACTCGAACCTATGATCTCGTTGCAACGCATAGAACATTATTATGCAGTGTGTTCTCATATTTGGTGTGATGTTAATTTCTCTATGCAATGTTTGTTTGTATTGATGTGAGTAGACAAGCAAGTGACCGAGGAGCCCGGAGCACAGCAGGTTGAAGATACTAAGCAGGAGCTCGCTGAAGGCAAGTTATGCCCTTGACCATTCTTCTTTACCCAATAATGTTCTCTATAATCATTGTGACATGCTCAGGTTAAATTGAGGGGACCTAATAGGTTGCCCTAGTTTATTTACCTCACACCTTGCATACAAATGAATTATTGGGTAGTCTGGCTATGCTATACTTGGTTTTGGGAAGTAATACTTTATAGCACATGATCATGCTTTATTATTACTGTTGGATTATTTGTTGTTCATGATAAAATTATTGTGTTAACTAGAACACGGAGAACCACCCAGTTAAATAGTGCTGACACAAGGGTGGAATGGGACGCCCTTGGCCAAGTAATTAGGAAAGCTAGGGAGAGACTACCTTACCCAAAATGGGCAAGTGGGGAGTGCATCGCTACATAGTATAGGGAGGTCCTCGAATCGGACTGTCTGTAAAGCTTTTTGGACGAGGGATTCCTATGCTTCCTTCTTCCTGAATCCGTAGCGGGTTTTCTCGAACTAGTGGAACTTTGGAAAGGCCTCGTAGTGCTACTCTGCCTCGTCTCCTCGGTATCGATGAATGGGATTTCTAGACCCCTTGGCAAATGGGTGACACAGCTTGTGGGTAAAGATGTGCAACCTCTGCAGACTGTAAAACTAGTATATCAGTCGTGCTCACAATCATAAGCGGCTCGAACACTCACATGAGTAACATATGAAATTAAACTTAACTTGTCATATGCATTGCGTTGTGGGTTTTATTATAATTGTGATCTATTATTATATTGGGATGGTATACACTTACTCTACTACACTATATGTTTCTATCGAGGGCGTCCACAACCCGACATCACCATGCCCCCGCCTTTCTCCCTAAGCGCGACGCCTCCGCAACGCCATCGTCGCCACTCCCTACGCGCGGCGCGATGCCAATCCCTGCCCCATCATGCCCCCATCAACGTCGTGTGAGCCATCCTCGCCCCAATCGATGGCCACCTCCCACGACTCACTCCCCACGCGCGGCGGCATTCAAGCCATCACCGTGCGTCCCTAAACCCTACACCACCATCCCGCCTTTGGCCACACTCCCCACGTGTTGTGGCGTCCGAGCCATTCCCCATGTGTGAGATCCGCTCGCCCCATGGCCAATCAAGCCAGAAAATCCACCCGTCGGGCGTCTTCTCGACTCATGGCAGCAGTGATAGTGCTCCACCCCCCATGGTGAGCGCCCAGCTCTGCCCCTCCCTCCGCTCTGGTGAACGGTGCCCCTTAACCCTTCACTCTCCTCCACACCATGCCCCTTCCCCAGCCCTGGTGGCCAGCCCTGACCTTCCTAGGTGCGACCATCGCGCCCCAACCTGCCCTACGCCATGGAGACCATCGCGCCTTCTGCTCCTCTCACCCCAACCCCTGCGAGATCCAGGAGCCCATGGAAGACTTCCTTGCCGAGGCCGAGTCAAACCCAAGCAGGATCCCATACAACAGCATCCGAGCCTGGCGGGTGAGCTGGCTGACGGCACCATCATTGACCCTGTCGTGGAGTATCATGAGCCGGACGCAGAGGTTGATTCATCAGGAGATTCGTCGGAGCGGAACCCTCCCTCCACGGTAGATGACACAATCGCAGATAGACGTAAGTACAAACACTCCCAACCAGCAAATTAAATCCTCCTGTGTTCACATTAATTAATTACCCATCTCGTTCATGTTCTGATAGAGTAGAGTTTCTAAAATGATCAATAAAATTTCTACCACTTCATAACTTCGGATCTGATAGTCAGGTGTGAATTCCCCTGCAAGTTTTTTCTTACTAATCTCCTACTTTTCGGACTTACTCTGAGATTCGATCTCTGGTTCACCTGAGTCTATATTTTTTCTTGGTGATGTCGAGGTGATTTCTTTCCCTTTTTTACCGTGACATGAGAGATGTCGCCAAAGTTTAAAAGGGTTGGCACAATGCATTCTTGAATGGTAACTCTCCTAATGTGCTATTCTTTTCTCAATTACATACAACATTATTTCAACTCAATTAGAAGTAGATGTGTTATCCACAAAAGTTGGAACTAGATGGATGGACGGATTGTTACATATAGGATGAATGAATGGATCATGCCTGATGGCTAACACCAAGCAGTAAGAGTGAAGTCTAGGCTATCTAAAACAGAAGTACAGTCCCAATAAGTTAGCTACCTGTATTATTAGTAATCATTATTTGCTACTATGTTTGGGTTGAAAGTTGAAACAAAATGGGTAGGACATTAGGAGTCCAGGAGATACTTCAAAATAAGGAATTTTCCTTTTAAATTTTTTATGCAATGCAAAATGGGGGAAATGTTATATGATTAACTAAGTCAGTATTTCTAATCCTAAAAAACATATTTTTACTAACCTGTATTTCTTTCTTTTCAGGTAAAGAAAAATATCGGGGTATGTCTTCATACTATCAATGTCACATGTACTTATGTGATTTTCAGTTTGATCATCTGTAGTCTTGCATTGTCCTCCAGAGTTTAGAGGTAGACCAGCAAGCTGGACACCAGCAGCATGGAGCGGGTGGCTCTGCTCCACACCCCAGGTCGCCGCCTCCTACACCGCTACCGCAGGGGCAGGCCCGTTGTTATGCCCGCCGCCGCGGCCTCATCATTTTCATGCCAGGAGTCCTCATTCTCACTCCCAGTGCACAGGAATTTTGTTTAATTTATGTACTATAATTACTAGCTGAGACTAGGTCCAGACCTATAGGTTGGTATATTGCTCTCATTTTTGCCAGATGAGTGGCTTGACTAGCATTGAAATGAACCTAGGTCTAGAGATTTGCATTTCCCCTGTATTCATTATGCTTTCTTGTTTAAACTGGGTTTATACTAGGCTTTAGTTCAGTAGGTTTTAGCAACTTTATTAGTATATGCTTCCTTGGTAGTTTCTTTCCCAGTTTATCTATTTGTGCTAATATACTTGGGTGCTCCTTTTCTTCTCTTTGTAGGCATTTTTGTTCTCTCTTTTCATGATCATATTTTTCCAGTTGGTACAAGTACAAGGATTAACTTTTTAGAACATTCTGCAAGCACTTTCCCCTGATAACACATATGGTGTTGATAGCGGTGGGGACCCAAATGAAATCCAAAAACATGCTTTTGAAGAATTCATGGTTTGTTATCAATCTGAATCCAAAATTTGGATTCTCACTTATTGAGATGTACTATGCCATTTGCTCGTATATACATCATCCAAATGCGTGGTAGCAAAGATACAACACTTCATCCAAATGGATTGCCAGGGTCACTTATCAAATATGATTGTATGCCATTGAAATGCATGGGCATTGTACTAGGAACTACCTATTAAGAATGGACAGGGATATGTCCACAGGCGAGGTCATGCTCCCGTCCAGGCACCCCCTGCTGTCGCGCGTTCCCCTCCCCTGCGATGACTAGCCCTGACCTTGATCCCCGCCGCAAACTCGCGCGTGATGCCCGCCCCGCGTCCTTGGCACCCCTTTCCTCTCCACGCTGCCGCTATCCCCGCCCCAACACCACCATATTCTTCCCCGTGTGTGCCCTCGTCAGTCTTCTCGCCTTCTTGGCTGCGATGCGGCTCGCTCCACTCACCCCTCCCTACTTGGTTCCACAACATCAGTTCATTGTATTTGAGCCAACTTATTTATAATAATATAATAATATTATATATTTATATCGTTAATATAATATTAGGTTACGATGATATTTTGCCATACATATTTTACATATCATAGTAATGTTTATCAGTTCCATATCTATATTTTATACTAATTTTCTACTCTCGTGACAACGCAGGGGCATGTACTTATCTATATCTATACTTCTATACTTAATCTATTAAGAACCTAATGTGGGAACTATGACTTCACCATCCCCACTGCTCAGCACCCACAAAAAATACTGCAAGGCAAGCACTCCAACACACACCCCTCTGTTCTAGAAATTTGGGGCTAACCACCAGACCACATGTACTTTAGTGTTTAAAAATAAAAAAAATTATATTTGTTGCCTAGGCGCCGCTCCCCAGCCTCGTGGTAACGCACGGGCACGTACCTAGTACTTACTAAAGGTTATAAAATTTGACCAACTTATTAAAAGTAATGCTCAGCTTTAACCATTATTTGTTGATCAGCCTTACACTATACATGAACCCCCACCGTAAATGAGCTCATGCACATTATTCCCCACACTTGTTGAGCGATGAACTTTTATGAGCTCACTCTTGCGATAACCCTCCAGGTGAAGAGCAGGTGCCACCGAAGGAGGACTACTACGACAAGTTCAATGAGGTCTAGGTATCGACTCCCAGTCAGCATGATGGCGCCAAGGGATGATAATATTATTAGTTTGCTTTATTTATTATCAGTTATTTTGTAAGACATTTTCTTTATGTAATAAAGTTTGTGACATTTATCTCTATACACTGAGTCATTGTATGTGTTGATCTTAAATCCAGGGTTTGCCCCTTAAATTCCGGGTGTGACAGTGCGCGGTGGTGGTGGACCTCGAGGCGCGTGCAACGGCAGCGCCATGCGTGGTGGCGACATCAGTTCCTTGATCCAGAGGCGTGATGGTGGTAGCTCTCCGGTCCAAAGCCATGGTGATAGCGGCTCTCCGATCCGGTGGTGCAGCGACTGTGGCTCGCAGATCCGACGGTGCGACGTCGGTTCCTTGACCCTGGAGGCGCGACGACAGCTGGCTCCCCAATCTGGAGGCACGACTGCTGGTGGCTTCCTGGAGGCACGGCGGAGGTGGCTCCCTAGAGGCGTGTGCGAGGTTCGCCATGCGCACCACGGGCCCCGTGACATCCTCTAATCCTTGCGCATTTCGAGTATCCTCTAGCGACAGTCTCCTCCGACCCGACGGCTTTGGGGTATCCTCTAGCGATGGACCTCATCAGATCCATGTTTATGCCTCCATGATTGCTTTTTATGCCAACCACTGCACTACTTTAGATATTCCATTAGATGATTTTATGATGATGAATATGGCGTCTCTAACTTGGCTTGTATTTTTTATGTTAATAGCATTTACACTATATCTAGTCATTATTTTACGCTCAAACTTGATGATTTTTACGATCATAAATTCAACACATTTGAGTTATCAACTGCTCTCACGTTGGTTCGATATTTACAATAAAAATGAGGATTTTACACTAAAAGTTATAGGATTTTATGCAAATCTGGGGTGCGCCACCAATGTCCCGCATGCATATCTTCTGCGTGCATAGTGAAAAAGGAAACTCCTTAATTTATGGTGTATGTACCTACCATAAAAAATCAAATCCCATAATCAACTCCCCTAATCAAATCTCATAATCAACTTCCCTAATCAAATCCCTTGATTTATGGTTGTTGCATGGACGTGGTGGCTGTTGGTTTGGATTGAATCGTTGTACATAACACTATTTTGTGCTTAAACTTTAGGATTTTTACGATCATGAATACAATGCATCAGAGTTGTAAACATCTCTCACGTTGGCTCGACATTTATGGTCAAAGCTGAGGAGTTTTAGCTAAACATTGAAGCATTTTACTCTCGAACTGGAGTGCGCCTACCAGTGTACCACATGCATATTTTTCATGAGCACGGTGAAAAAGGAAGTGCCTTGATCTATGGTGTCCGTGACTACCATAAAAAATCAAATTTCTTGAAAACATAACTATTTATATCCCCTAATCAATTCTCGCAATCAAATCTCTTGATTATGGTGGCTACATGGACGCGGGGGCTGTTGTTGGGAGTGAATCAACATTTAGGCTATATCTGACATTATTTATGCTCAAACTTGAGAATTTTTAAGTTCAAATCTGGGTTGCACCCAAATAGTGCCTCGCATCCAAATTTTTCGCATGCACATCAAATTTTGGATTTGCCATATTTTTTATACCTACCATTATTTTGGGTCTGAAACCGCATCTGCCATAAAAATCAAAAATTGCATGCACGCCTGGTGGGTGATGATTGTACCTTCCATAAAAACAGGACCCCGCATGCGAGGTGACGGAAACATGATTTTATGCTATGTCTGACACTATTTTATACTCAAACATGATAATTTTTAGCTCAAAACCTGGCATCGTGTCTATAATTGACATCAAAATAGAACCTAAAATACCGCGCCCACATGATCTAGATGTGGGATGTGGGGGTGGTGGGGCCATACGTGTGTGGGTCATGTGGGGAGGGAGCCGACTTGGACTTTCTATAACTATTTGAAGCCCTAGGCTCCAAATAACTATATATACACACACAAGCAAGTGCTATGAAGTCTCCTAACTAAATGTATCTTTATATATTCTCAATATACATCGTCTTTTGTTGGCACCAGGGATATTTTGTCCATAATAATATAACTCTCCATTTTTGGATATGATTTCGGTGTATATGAATCATATAAGATGTTGTGGAACAGCTTGGTGTTGGTTACTTGTTTTCAATTGCTGTGAATCAGAAACAAGGCAACACAAATGTTAAACGTTAAGGACCTTCGTCCTTCGAAGCATTATCTTCTTTCAGAGATAATGGATCTTGGACGAAGGACATGAAGGACAGGTCTTTATTTTTCATACAAATAATATTACAATGTAATATTATAACAAGCATTCATTTTATATTGCATGTCAGAATAATGTCGAGATCTGCATTATATGTTAATAAAGTGATACAAGATGCATATTACATTTGTACCTTCGGCTTGCTCGAAGGAGAAAATGCGAGTACAGCCTTCCAATAAAAGTGTGAATAGTACGGGGGGTACTGTTCTTCTATTTATAGGCATGGGACGCAGACCAAGCAAAAGTATAATTATGACCCTGATATCTATACATTGCACTTTTCATTGCTGGCTTGATTTCATGTTTGACCTTCGTGATCACTTATGTCGAAGCTTTTAATTCTTGTTGAAGCTTCGTTGTATTTCCTGCGTGTCTGTCACAGCTTCGGCACTCAGTTCCTTTGACGTATTTTTGTCAAATGAATTACAAATGGTTTTTCATCCTAAGGACCTTCGGCACAGAAGGAGACCTCCAACAATTGAATCTTTTTCAAAGGAGTAGTTCTTCCTTCATCTTTATCAACCATGATTTGCTAAAAAACATTAATAAAAATATATTATTATATTAAATTCAAAGCTGATACACTTTATTATCGTGAAATCAATATTGTAGACATTAGTGATGTATCTTGATATCTTTTGCCACTAACTTGTTACATACAAAGGTATGAATAAATCCACAACTATAGTATCCACAAAGGTTGTTTTCCTTTTCCTACATCAAACAGTAAAATTAGGAAAGGTTATGGATTATTTTTGGCAAATAATTTGGAAGATTTGCAAGTTTTATACATACAAAAAAGTTAGACTTAAGCTCAAGAATTTCCTTTAGTCTGGGCTGCTTTTTGTGTAGCTATCTCCACGCCTTGAATAACAAAAATGATAAGTCCTTGGTGCGTGTATGATTTAATCATTTAGAGGTTTAGAGAGTTATGTTCGAATGGTAAAAATTACTCATTAATAAGGTGCACTATTTCTTGTAACTCTATGACTTGACTTCCCATGGACTCAAAGATATGTACAATACCTAGATCTATTGAGATCAGCAGAGGTGTCTAGTGAAACCTGTAGAAATGTTATAAATAGAGAGAGAAAATTAGATTATACATCTAGTTACAAAATGTATATGGCTATGAAAAGGTAGTGGACGCTAACTTAAAATTGTAACTAAGAAGTATGTATTGCATATAAAGTTGCTTCTGAAAAAAAAACATAAATATTTTTTAGGACATGTGCGCATAAGTCCTGAATTATTTTTTGCTTAATAACCATTAGATCAATGAAGCCGATATTGAAAATCCCTTCTTTATGACATCTATGGATCTCCATGATTCATAAAATAAAGTAGGTGTAAGAAAACGCCATGTATCATTAAATATATAGTATTCAATCATGTACAAAAGAGATAGTAAACACTTACAAAATCCAGCAGCTATAGAGAGATGTCTAGCGCATTCTGCTAGTATATCTTAAATGCTCCCTTTGTTCTAAAATAGTATTCGTTTTAACTCTTGTTTTTATGTCTATATTCGAATGGATGATGATGAATTTAGACACATATGTACAACACATACATCAACTATTGTATGAACCCATTAGTTGTGGAGGGAGTATATATTTAAAGTCTAGTCACATCATGTTAAAGCCATTGTAAAAGTCACAATCTTTTATATGCACACCAAAATAGGTTCTATCAGTGGCTGACTACATTACTAATCATAAAAATATGTGCATTTACGCTAGCAATTGTTTCACTTATTCTATCATGTCTAGAGGCTTGCCTTACTCATATGTCCATGTGAGCTCTTATGATGGCATATTTTTCTTTGGATGTTTTTATTTGATTTATTCAGTATGCGCCCATAGTCAAAGATACATTATTTCTTTGTTTTCTTGCTCCTGTTAACAAAGAAGACTTTTATGGATGTATCTCTTTGTGTTGCTTCTTGGGTATTGTCTTCTTGAAATGTTTATTCACTCCTACACTAACACTGTATTTAACTCCTCATTGATTGTGTCACATGCTAGTTTCTTTCATGCAGACTTAACTAATGAGTCACTATATTAGGCCCTATTCCAAACCTCTAAAACGAATAGTTAGCTACTAAAGTAGCTAAGAGGTTTAGAATGGGTCAACTATTAGACCAACTAATTATAGTTATACCTCTCAAATAGCTATTAGTTGTTAGTTGCCTCTATCCAGCTAATATATTATTAGCTGGCTAACAATTAGCTCTAGAGGTTTAGAACGGTGTAAGCCCAATATTGGTAGAAAAAATAGATAATAAAATAAAGAAATAGATATATATATATGATAGTATTTCAAGAATTGTTAAAACCTTTGGGGAATTTATTAGGACCCTCTTTTCCTTTTCATAATAAAGTAATAATATTAAATTAATTAAGTAACTAATAAAGAAATAAAGAAAGGTACATCTCTTGCTAATGATGTTGTTGTGATACATTCTATTGAAAACATAGATTTAACCCCAAACCATAAATGGTAATATAAAATATAAAATGAGAAAATAAAATTCATTTAAGTCTAGAATTAAAAAATGGAATGGGAATAAATAATAATATTGAAATTAGTACGATTTATATTCACATTAGGATTAATTTTGGCACTTGTAAAATGGAAGTTCAAAATAGGAATTAGAATTTGAGTTTGAATGTTTGCAAAATAGAAATAGAAAAGAAAAGAAAGAAAAAAAAGAAGAAATAATTCAGATTGGGCCCAACAAACCTCTTTCGTCCCAACTCTCCTACGCCGCCCAGCCACCCCGCCGCCAACACGCCTACACTCGCCGACCGGTGGGTCCACGGTGTCATTCGGCCACCCGCGTACACCTCGGTCACACATAGCTAACACTCGGGGGCCCCGCGCCAGTGGGTCTGGTTCATACGCGCGTCGACCATTTCACTGTCAGGTGGGCCCGGGCGCACAGACTTATCTCCTTCGCGCGCGCGCCGGCGCCGGGGGTTGTTGCAACAGCTCCCCATGAAATCGCCGGCCTCGGGGTGGGATTTGTCCTAGCCATGTAGTCCTTATAAGATCCGAGGCATTCGGATGCTCCCATGACTCGTTCAACTTGGTCTAGCCTCTATCCATTGTAAGAACCGAGGGTGTGCGGGGTGAGTTCATGGCCGCTGCCGTTGATTCTCGCCGGAGTGGAGTCTCGGTCTCTTGTCGTGCCTCCTGGGTGCTGGTCTAGCCGTCTGAGTGTCACGGCAGGGGGTTAATCAACGGGTGGCTCAATCGAGCTCTCAGAATTCCTCGTCGGTGACCATCATCACACCGCGGGCCGCCCTTCATCGTGGCCTGGCCTGTCGTCACCTCCATCGCTGGTGAGGATACTTTCCACTCCTCTACGTTTTGCGCACCTCAGTACTCGGATGTTGTGCATCGGGTGCAAGGATGGCCATCGCCGTTAGGGATGCGTCGTGGGCTGTGGTGGCGCCGTCGCCTGGAGACCAAGGGGAGAAGAGGGAGTGCGGACCGTCAATCTCACATGGACGGTGTAGATTAGAGGCAGGTTAGCGGTTCGGGGTGAGGTGAGGGGAGAGCCTCAGCCATGGATCACGGATCCAGTGGCCAGGATCCGATCACATTTTAACACTTCTCTCGTCCGATCCTGACCGTCGATAATCGATCAAGCGGGGTACATTAGATAAGCCCTTCATTAAATGTTAATCGTTGATCCCTGATCGGACGTCCTAGATAGCATACTAGTTCGGCTATGTGCTGATCTAATCTGGGACCGCTAGCGGGCGATCGGACGACTGACATGAGTCGATACCCCTTCGGCCGGGGAATTATGCAAAAGAGACCTCATAGTTTTATCAAATCAACACACAGTTCACTAGTAGTCAAAAGAAATGGCAACCGAGTCCCCGATGTTTACAAATAAAACCCCGTACTTTCCGGTATTGATGCGCGCAATCCAGTGACCTGGTAATTGAATAAAATAGTATAGTAAACTAATTTTTAGTATAAAAATAATTCTAAAAACTAGTTTAATTCATTTTAACTCCAAACTGACCCATTCTAGTTGCATTAAATTTATAATTATGTTGTTTATCATCTAGTAACCTTATTTTATCATGAAACCTGTGATTAAAATTATACACTTAGTTTCTTTATATCCCACACTTAAATCTTCTGAAAATCGCAACTCTTTAACCGTAACTCTAAATATAGTGGTTCTCGAACCTGCGATCTCGTTACGACGCGTAGAATATTATTATGCAGTTTGTGCTTATATTTGGTGTGATGTTAATTTTGCCTTTATCATGTTTGTTTGTATTACTATGAATAGCAGTGAGGTCGCGAGAATCTGAAGATCATCCTGGTACCTAGAATCGCGAGTTGTGCCCTCGATCACTCCTTTTTTACCTAATAATGTTCGCTGTTAATCACTATGACATGCCTAGGTTAATTTGATGGGACCTAATAGGTTTCCCTAGCATTGTTTTCCCCCACCTTGCAAACAGATGAATTATTGGGTAGATTTGCTATTGCGCTACCTGGTTTTGGGAAACTAATGTTTTATTTTAAACATGGAGCGACCACCCGGGAAAACAGTGCTACCACAAGGGTGGTATGGGACGCCCTTGGCTGACTAATTAGGAATGGTAGAGGACTAGGTCGTCGTCTCCCAGTCAACTTTGTGTTGTTGGATCGTTGTCTTCATATGATGTAATTATTTAACTATTTTGTATAGAACCCCGTTATATATTAATGTTGTGACATTCGTTTTTGTACCATGAATCATCATATGTGTAACATTTAACAGGAACATTATTTAACAGGAACATTATTAGGTACATGAAAGTGATCAAGGGCACAACTTGCCTGCAACGAGCTCCTGCTCAGTATTTTCCACTTGCTGATCACTTGGGTCCTCAGTTGCCTGCCCGTCTACTCGCAACAATACAAACAAACATGGTACATGAGAAATTAACATCACACCAAACATGAGAATATACTGCATAGTAATATTCTACGCATCGTAATGAGATCGTAGGTTCGAGAATCACTAAATTCGGAGTTACGGTTAAAGAGTTATGATTTTTCGAAGTTTTAAGTTTTTGGTATAGAATGAACTAAGTGGATAATTTTAATCTATGTTTCATGATAAAACAGAGTTACTGGATGATAAACAATATTAATACAAATTTAATGCAACTAGAATGGATCAAAAAGGAGTTAAAACGAATTACTTATGAATCAAACAAATTTCTGAAATTATTTTTATACAAGAAATCATTTTTCTGAATTAATTTATCCCCTTCTTATTTACTACTGGACTTCGGGCACTATTTCCTTGAATGACAGGGGGCTCTGTGAAAAATTTAGGACCTATGTGCTTTAATCTTCGCTTTTGTGTGGACTGCAGGTTCAATCCTCGATATTGTAGGGGCTCTTATGTAAGTTTCTCGGCCGAAGGGGTATGCCTGGATCTCGGTCGTCCAATTAGAAAACGAGCGACAGGATCCAATAACACTTAAAACGAACCAGCTTGCCACATGGGCCCCTAGATCTAGATCCAATGGCCCACAGCCGATCTAAACATTAGTCGTCCGATCCAAACGATTGGTCCTGATCTAAACAAATGAACAAGTACGCATATTCTAATCCGCACCGTTCGCGCAGATCCAATGGTCATGGTTTAACGCGTTGAAACGATACCTAAGATCTAATCCTGACCATCACTTTTCAATCCAACGGTTGAGCATCCTTTTTGAAAGGGAAATAGTCTCAACATTTCCTATCGATTTTGGTGTTTGACGACCATCACAAACCTTGTGGACTAACCAGTTTGTCTAGTTGATCATTCCACAGGTGCATAAGTTCATCTACAACTATTCTAAAGTCGACTATTCGGAATACCATAGATTATTCCGGACAGGAGAAGCTTTTTGGAAAAATAGACTAAGCGCGGACTGTCCATGCCCTTGCGGCGGACCGTCCGCGACACCAGGATGACTCTCGGACAGAACCAATGCAAAAATCCAAGTCTACACTACGAACCATTCGGAGGAAAAGCAAGCACCATCCGAGACCACGCACGGACCGTCCGGTCGGTGAATAACCAAAAAACCCAAAGTTGACGGGTTCGGTAAAATGAATTATAGCGTCCTCGCGGACCGTCCGGGGTGCACGACCGGACCGTCCGTGACTGCCTTTATCTGACATCTGACGACGCATTTAATGCATTATAGCCGTTGATATAGCCGTTACTGCTGACCGTTGGGATTTCAGCCGTTGATGTACAGGGGCGGACCGTCCGGACCAGGAGCGCGTACTGTCCGCGGTTGGCAGAAATGAAGCAACGGCTAGGAAGTGGTTGGTGGCTATAAATACAACCCCAACCACCTCCATTCACTTGACCAAAAGCATTCCAACCTTTCACATTCAATACAAGAGCTAGCAATTCATTACAAGACACAATCAAAGCATCCAATCTCTCCAAGTTCCTCAATTGAGACAAGTGATCATTAGTGATTAGCGACTTGAGAGAGAGTGATCCGTGTGTTATTTGTCGCTCTTGTTGCTTGGTTTTTGCAATCGTGCTTTCTTCTATTCCCATTCTTATTTCTAAGTGACTTGTAATCAAAGCAAGAGATACCAAGTGTGTGGTGGTCCTTGTGAGGTCTAAGTGACCCGTTTGATTAAGGAGAAAGCTCACTCCGTCTAGGTGACCGTTTGAGAGAGGGAAAGGGTTGAAAGAGACCCAGTCTTTGTGACCACCTCAACGGGGAGTAGGTTTGCAAGAACCGAACCTCGATAAAACAAATCACCGTGTCATCCGCTCTATTTCTTTGGTTGATTTGTTTTCACCCTCTCTTTTGGACTCAACTTTATTTTTAACGCTAACCTTGGCTTGTAGTTGTGCTTAAAGTTTATAAATTTCAGATTTGCCTATTCACCCCCCCTCTAGGTGACTTTCACTCTTCCCCAGCCCGCCACCAGACGCGGCGGTGCCACCCGACTTGCAGTTGCGCACCGCCAGAGGACACACGGTCTTCGCCCTGGTGCACGATTCCCCGTCGCATGAATGCTACTCGATGAGAATCAAGCGTAGAATTTAGTCGAGGCTACGTACCAGTGTTTGGGGGTGACGACGCACATCACATGGCGAAATTGGATCCACGACTCAACAAGGTCTCTGGCAAGGAATTCCGGTAACCCCGATGATAAATCCCTCAGCCAAGAGTATGTATGGCTCCCTAGTGATTCTACGAACCCCCCTAACCCGCTTTCAGGTCCCCAGGCGGCGGCATGGCGCACGGCGGCGAGAGCGGACCACGGGCGACGGAGAAATGCTCCTAGCGGCGATATATGGTATGACTGTGTGACTATGGTGGAACACAAGGGTAAGGGAAGGAGAGGGACGTGACTAGCATTCCCTTATAACGACCGAGACGAGGTGGAGGGGATCGTCCGGCTGCTCCAAGTAGAGCCGCCACGCAATCCGCGCGGTTCATTGCAATGGTGAGCTGCAAGATGACAGGTGGGGTCCTCCCATCACCGACAGTCGAGTAGAGACGCGTGCGTGGGGGACTTATGAACTAAGCCCGCCTATCGACGTGTAGAGCTGGGTTGGGCTGGCGGTGCAGGCTAATGGGCCGGGAAGGTTTTGGCCCAAACACCGTCTACGCTTTTCTTTTTTCTTTTTTTCCTTTTCTGTTGTGAATTTCTTTCCCAATTTCAAATCCAACATTTGAATTTAAATTTATTTGAGTGTCCCACACATAGATTAAATGCATAAATAAAAGTTCCATCATGAATAGATATAATTATTTATTTATATCTTTTTCTTTATAGTATAGATTCCTTTCCTTTTCTTTTCTATGTCATTTTCAATTTCTAGATTTCAAATTAAGTTAAATCCTAATTTCAGTATTAATTTCTCATTATTATTATAATTAAGTGCTCAAGCAAAATCTCCAACATAATGCATAGATTAGTTGCTTCATTAGTTAATTTATTCACTTTAAATATGATTATTCACATGTTCTAATGAATAGAGGGTAATGCATATAAGGAGATTAATTCTCCCCTTTTATTATTCACAAGTTGGGTATTACAAATCCTACCCCCTTAAAAGAAATCTCATCCTCAAGATTACTACAAGCTAGGAAAAAGGTGGGGAATTCTGCTTGCAATTCTTCTTCTCTCTCCCAAGTAGCTTCATCTTCTCCATGATGACTCTATTGCTCTTTGCACATTTTTATCACTTTATTCCTTGTAACACGAGTTAAAGTGTCAATGATCTTGATAGGATGCTTGGTATAGGTTAGATCACCTTGCACACTAGGCTTCTCTATAGGCAGTTGCTCCTCTAGGACACAGAGACACTTCTTGAGTTGAGATACGTGGAACACATCATGTACACCAGATAGATGATCTGGTAGCTCAAGCCGGTAGGCCATCTCCCCAACTCGCTTAAGGATTTTGAAAGGTCCAATAAAGCGAGGGGATAACTTGCCTTTAACTTTAAATCACCTCATACCATGAATTGGTGACACCTTTAGGTATTCGTGATCACCCTCTTCGAACTCCAGTGGTCTTCTTCTATTATCAGCATAGCTCTTCTGTCGAGTCTGTGCTATCCTCAAGTTCTCCTTGATTATCCGAACTTGTTCTTCTGCCTCTTGAATAATTTCAGGCCCAAAGAACTATCTTTCACTAGTTTGATCCCAATACAGAGGGGTCTTGCATTTTCTGCCATATAAAGCTTCAAATGGGGACATCTTCAAACAGGTAACTATTATTGTAAGAGAACTCCGCATAGGGTATACTCTTGTCCCAACTGTCACCATGTTTAAGAGCACAAGCTCTTAACATATCTTATAGTACTTGGTTGGTTCAGTTTGGGGATGGTAGGCCGAGCTAAAATTCAACTTCGTGTCCAAGCACTATGCAACTTCTGCCAAAACCGAGAAGTGAACTGGGATCCCCAGTCTGACACAATCTTCTTAGGTACTCCATGTAGACAAACTATCCGGGCCATATACAATTCAGCTAGCTTGGTCCCCGTGTAATTAGTCCTCAGAGGAATGAAGTGAGCCACTTTTGTTAGTCTATCCACAATCACCCCATTAGAGTAATACCCTGCAGAAGTGCGAGGTAGACCAACAATGAAGTCCATACCAATTTCTTCCCACTTCCACTCAGGTACCTTCAGCGGGTGAAGTAATCCAGTTGATCTCTGATGTTCAGCTTTTAACCTTTGGCAAACATCACACACTGCCACATCTGAAGCAACATCCCTTTTCAGACCGTGCCACTAATACTTTTGTTTCAGATCTTGATACATCTTGATACTGCCGGGGTGAATGGAGTAGGTTGCGTCATGAGCTTCCTTCAATATGGTTTCACGAAGACTGACAATCTCAGAAACACATATCCTGTTTTTGAACCAGATTGTGCCCTACTCATCCTCCGTGAAGTCTAGACCTCTACCTTCTGCCATCAGGTCTTTGATCTCTTGAATTCTAACATCACCGATCTGACCCTTTCATATATCTTGCTCCAAGGTAGGTTCCACCTCTATGGTAACTCCTTCTGTGTGAGCAACTATTCCCAGGTTGAGCTTTTCAAAATCTTCTGCTAACTCATCTGGTAGCTGGGTAACTATAGCTGCATGAACATGCTCCTTTCGACTCAAGGCATCCACAACTAGATTCGCCTTATTAGGATGATAGTGGATTTCTATGTCATAATCTTTGATGAGCTCCAACCAATAGCGCTGCCTAAGGTTGAGATATTTCTGAGTGAAGATATACTTTAAGCTCTTATGATCAGTATAGACTTGGTACTTAGTCCCCATT
Source organism: Zea luxurians (assembly GCA_029449295.1). NCBI lineage: Eukaryota > Viridiplantae > Streptophyta > Magnoliopsida > Poales > Poaceae > Zea > Zea luxurians. The sequence continues at coordinate 48,472,179 of JAOPSE010000011.1, forward strand.
ATATAATGCCTCCAAATCTTGAGAGCATGCACTACGGCTGCCAGTTCTAAGTCATGAGTGGGGTAGTTCAGCTCATGTTTCCGCAACTAGTGAGACGTGTAGGCAATGACATGTCCTTCTTGCATAAGAACACATTCCAGGCCCTGGCGGCACTCATCACAATATATACCAAATCCCTTATGCAGATCTGGCATAACCAATACTAGGGGTTACATCAATCTAAACTTCAGTTGATTGAAACTCTCTTGACATTCATGAGTCCACTTAAACTCCCTTCCTTTTTCTAGTAGTGAGGTCATAGGCTTTGCTATCTTGGAGAATCCTTTAGTAAAATGCCGGTAATAACTCGCGAGTCCTAGGAAACTCTGGATTTCAGTGACCGAGCTTGGTATCTTCCATCCCACTACCTCTCTCACTTTAGCAGGATCCACTGATATTCAACCATTGGAGATGTTGTGTCCAAGAAATGGTACTTCGTCAAGCCAGAACTCACACTTGCTGAACTTGGCATAGAGTTGATTATCCCTTTACTTCTGTAGTACCAATCACAAATGTTCCTCATGATCACCATCACTCTTGGAATAGACCAGGATGTCGTCGATGAATACCACGACGAACTTATCAAGATAAACACCTTGTTCATCAGATTCATGAAGTAGGCTAGTGCATTAGTCAAGCCAAACGACATGACAGTGAACTCATATAGACCATATCGGGCAGAGAAAGCCGTCTTAGAAATATCAGAAGGCCTAATCTTCATTTGATGATAACCCGATTTGAGATCAATCTTAGATAATACCCTGGCACCTCTCATCTAATCAAATAAATCTTCAATACGAGGTAAAGGATATTTATTCTTAATTGTGACATCATTAAGCGATATATAATCAACACACATCCTCTGTGAACCATCCTTCTTCTGTACAAACAGAACCGGTGCTCCCCAAGGTGAGGAACTTAGACGAATGTACCCTGCCTCCTAAAACTCCGTTAGTTGTTTCTTAAGTTCTTTTAATTCTTCCACTAACATCCTGTATGGCCTTTTAGAAATAGGAGCGGTTCCAGGTAAGAGATCAATAACAAAATCAACTTCCCTATCCGATGGCATTCCGGGTAACTCCTCTAGAAAGACATCTGGGAATTCTCTAACCACACAGATGTGTCTGCCCACAAATTTACTGTCTACTAGATATATGGCAGGTCTGGTGGAGGGGGTTAAGGTAATCATGACTTCGAATCTTTCTCCTTTTAGACTGGTGAGTTCTACTGTTCCCCTAGCACAATGTATAACTGCCTTTGATTTCCTTAACCATGACATACCAAGAATCAGATCTATGCTACTCTCTTCTAATACTATAGGCATAAACAAGAATTCCCTCCCCATGATTGTCAGTGTTAATCGGTTGGTCATAAAATTTGCTTCAACAGGCCCTTTAGGGGTGATTACTATCATAGGTTTTTGCATAGTTTGAAGTGGTAACTCAATTGTATTGACATAACGAGCAGAAATGAATGAATGCGTAGCTCCAGAATCAAATAATATAGCTGCAGGAACCAAATTAATAAAGAGCGTACCGATAGCAATATCAGCACCATCAGCACTAGCATCAACACTGACTTGGTTGACTCTGGCAATACTGAACCCCTTGTCGGAAGCCAAAGTCTGTTGCTTGCCCTGAACATTGCTTCGAGCGGGTGTGTTGGGGTTCCTCTTTGGAAAAGCAATGGTGTAATGCCCAACCTCACCACACTTGAAGCAGGTGGTGACTGTAGTAGTGCCCTAGCTAGCAGGTCTCGCTGGGGTGCCAGTACGACAGCCTGACGAGTATGCGGAGTCTCCAGAGTCGCCTGTGGTGTCTGATGAGTAGGTCATTGGTAGAACTGTTGCCCTCCTCCAAGAGGATCTAGTGTACCCTAGGGTGGAACATAGCGAGGGCAGATGCTACTGCTCCACTGACCCTGGGTGATAGCCTTCCTCTTCATCTCGCCCAGCTGAACACGTTTGTGTTCAAGTGCGATGGCCTTGTCCAGAAGCCTCTGGAAATATGGGAAGGTGTGGGATACCTGCTGGTACTAGAGTGGCCCAATGAGTCCGTCCATGAACTGCTCCTGCTTCCTTTCATCATCAGCAACCTCCTCTAGAGCATACCTTGAGAGCTGAATGAATTCATCACAGAATTCACTCACTGTCATATTGCCATGCTTGAGTGATAAGAATTCCTTCTTTATTTTCATCAGGCCAGCAGGAATATGATAGTTTCTGAAATGTGTAGAAAATTTTGCCTAGGTAATAGTGTTAGCAGCAGCATGGGCAGCACAGTAGGAGTCTCACTAGTTAGCAGCAGGGCCAGTGAGACGACCCGACGCATAGAGAACCTTCTCCCGATCAGTACATTGAGCAATATTGAGCATTTTATCCACTGTCTTTAGCCAATCATCAGCATGTAGAGGATCTGGAGAATTGGAGAATGTGGGTGGCTTGTGACTCATGAATTCTCGGTGCTTGTCCTGGGGTGGAGCTGGTGGTGGTGGTGGTAGTAGTAGTAGTGGTGGTGGTAGTTGATGCTGTTCGAGTCGTTCTTGTCTCATTTCGTGTCACATTTCCTGCCGCTCCTGGCGCATCTCCTGACGTTCTTGTCGCATTTGCGCTTGCATTTTCGTCATGGTGTTTGCCATTTGCTGCAGCAGCTGCATCTGAGCGACAGCAACGGGATCTATTCTAGCCAGTTGTGGTTGGTTAACAATCCTTCTGCGACGGTTGTTGGCAGGTAGGTCGATACTGCCTCCCTTCCTGGTATTGGCCAACTGAGTTAGAAACACATGGTAAAATAGAATTGCAGATAAGACGAGTAATTACGAGACATCCACTTTTAGATCATGATCTTTTGGGGTCTTAATAGCTCAGTAGATTAGTGTGTCACCTACTAATACTAATACATTACCTTATCGTGGTACATGCTAGAATGCCTTGCTATACTATATCAGTTAATGAAAGAAGCAAATCAAGCATTTATCATCAGAACAAACATCCAAACACTTTAGATAGAGAATAGAATATATATATTTGTCTTAGGTCTCCTATTTGTTTAGGGAGTCTTAGATGTAGGATTACAAGATGTGAAATCCTTCGTGTCTTTCTATAGTAGAAAAGATAATAATAGTCAGAGTAGAACAACCAAAGGTGAGACAGGATCAAAAAAGTATAGAAAGAACTAGAGTAAGGTAAGTAGGTAAGGGTCTTTGTCCAGTTCTATCTAGGTTTCATCCTACAGTCAACATTTGCTCTGATACCACTTCTGTCACACCCGGATTTAAGGGATAAAGCCGGATGCGTCTCATATGTGCGCCAAAGAAGAACAACACATATAATGACCAAGTGTATAGGGATAAATGTCACAATCATTATTACATAGTGGAAGACTCTTACAAAAATAAATGATAACAATAAATCAAACTAATAATTATTCCTTAGTGCCATTAAGCTAACTAGGAGACACCACCTAGACAAGCTCGTACTCCTCGTAGTAGACCTCCTCCTGGGCCACCTGTTCTTCTCTTGTGGGGGTTTATATATCGCAAGGGTCAGCTCGCAAAATATCATAGCTCAACAAATTGTGGGGAATAATGTGCATGAACTCACCAAAGGTGGTAGCTCATGTGAAGTGTAAGGCTGATCAACAAATAATGGTTAAAGCTGAGCATTGCTTTTAATAAGTTGGTCAAATTTTATTAGCAGTTACTAAGTATAAGTAAACACCGACCCAAAAAATGAGAGATCACAATTAATAAATAAACCGCAATGCGATGCAAATGAACAATTAAATTTAATTCCATAAGTTACTCATGTGAGGGTACGAGCTGGCCATGATCGTGAGCACGGCTGATATACCAGTTTTACACTCTGCAGAGGTTGCACATCTTTACCCACAAGTCATGTTACCCATCTACCACGGGGTTGTAGGGGCAAAACCGAAAGCATAGCATATGTGTGCCAGGATCAATTTCCACACATATGTTGACGTCACAAGTGTAATATATCAAAAGAACAATGCATAAAAGCGTAAATAAAAATTATATTAACATATTACACTTCGAACAGACATATTGTCTTAACCTTTATTCATCAAAGTACAGCGAAACATGGACATCCTTCCACATGAAGATGACCAGGGGTATCACTAGACTAGCATCCATGGAGTTCAGCATCATATCTTCATCTGCAAACTTCTGATCAAAATTTAAGCAAGGGTGAGCTCACTTATGGTCGGGGCTCAGCAAGTAGGGTGAAAATGCAAGGTAACAAGGTAAGGCTAAAGTTTAATGCGGTTAGCATTTTTGTTGGTCAACATTTTATTATCAACACCTGATTACTAAGTGTAAGTATATACCAAACCCATTTAAGCATAAGCGATAATCTTCAGCATATATATCATCAACATAAATAATCACCAGCATAAGCTCAGGACCACTTGAACCAAAAAGAACCACGATTTATTTTCATCTTCAAGTTCAATTATCATGTGAGGGTCCAAGCTGCTCGTAACCGTGAGCATGGCTGATATATCAGTTTTACACTCTACAGAGGTGGCACATCTTTACCCATGAGTCGTGATTCCCTTCTAGCCTAGGTTGATCAGACTCGTATTCACTTCTGAGGTGAATGTCTAGGGTCTCACTACGAGGCTTTTCCCTAGAGTCCTCATTATGCAAATGCTGGAAATGGTCAAACTGCATAAAGCACATCTGACGTAACCCAACTTATAGTCCAGTCTGCAGGGTAAAGCTTGGGAACTATGTCCGTATCCAATCTACCTGAGCCGAAAATATAAGTGCTTAGCAGATGCCCCCGTTCCGGTCGACCACGACCAGCACTCAACATAAGACTTCCCTAGTTATTTAGCCAAGGGCATACCCATACCACCCTCATGGTAGCACTGTTTTCCTGGGTGGTCACTCCATGTTCCAATTAAATCATATGATCTTGCTTAATCATCAGATTAGCAACAATAATGTAAACTTACCATTTGGAACATTAATATCATAAACAGGAGTGAATGCATAAAGTTACGTTGTAGCAATAGCATAGCTACGAAGGTAAAGTATAATACCCAGGTTTGATAAGAAATACGGTTGGAAAGGTTAGGTGTATCTGAATAGGTAACCCATCAAATTATGCATATATCCAAGAGTAAACTTTATTAAATGTATCGTTTGGGATCAAACAGAGTATGCAGAGGAAGAAGTCCACTTGCCTTGCTTAAGAAAATCTTGAGGTTCTTCCTCAAAATAGATCTTGATTCTCAGCTAATAGATCAATTACTGAATATCACACAAGCAAACAAGAAGAAACAAACACCACTCAATAACATACAACAATCATCATAAATCAAGCTAAAAGGAAAACATAACCAAAGATCATTTACTTTTCAAAAACATCACAAGCAATGATTTTAACAAAAAGACACTTTCAAAAAGGTTTGGTCTGCATTTTATAAAATTGCGTATAAGTTTGGAAATATTTTAATTATAAATGTATAAACATTAGGTTCTCCATTTTGGTCTTTTTAGAAAAGCTATGTGTAGATTCTAAGATTAAGTTTCCATAAGATGATAAAACACATTATAATATTATTTGACCTTTTTAACCTTTTAGAAAAGATATGTGTTATATGTCTATTGTTAATGAGTTATAAAACACATTATTAATTTATGAAGCTTTATGAAACACATTATCAAACATTATTGATGAAAAGCTATTATATATGCCTAGATAGGTTTTATGTGAAAAGACAACTAAATAATAATTATCTTCATTTTCATTAAGAGAATACATGGCATGTACTATTATTAAGAACGCTATATCGAAAGTTAATATATAAGCTAACATTTTATTTATAAAAAGGACATGAACAATAATTATTTTATTTTACCCTTTAAAAAACTAAGTGATTTATATAACATGAACTAAGTTTGATGGAAGGATTAATCAAGCCTATATTGCTAGTTCTGAACAAATTAAATATAGATTTAATTCATAAATCATGGGTAAGGGTAATTAATCTATTAATTATCTTTAGTTTTAGTTTAGGAACAAATGATCTAATTCATTAAAAGGAAATTATGTTCAACGGTAGATAATCTATTATTTTAGTTATGAAGGTCGTAACTAAGCTATTTTAATCTTTATAGAAATCCCTATCTAGCATACACATATTTAAATATGAAATACTTCTATATAAATTTAAATCATAAAAAGGTAATTTTAATTATTTATCTAGTATGTATGATTAAGACAAGGTGATCTACAATTGTTTTTAACTTCTTAATTATGAAATCACACATAAATTAATTACAATACTCACAAATAAGACTTAAATTACGAAAACATGTGAACGGCCGTAAATACTGATTTTGAAGCATTTAAAACAAATTGACGAAACTAATAAAACAATTACTCACTACTACAGGGAACCTCTGTACAGGCGGTCCGGTTAGCCTCTACACAGGCGGTTCCAGGAACCGCTTGTGGTGCACCGACTGTGATGTAAAACAACATCACAGGCGGTCAATCAAAAACCGCCTGTGATAGACACACATCACAGGCGGTCCGGTTTAAAAGAACCGCCTGTGATAGACACACATCACAGGCGGTCCGGTTTAAAATAACCGCCTGTGTTAGCACACATCACAAGCGGTTTTAATTATAAGTCCGACTGTAAGCACACATAACAAAATTAATAACAGATTCAAATACAGAATTAATAACAGATTCAAACACAGATTCAAACACATATTCCATACACATATTCATCATACAAAGATTCCATACACAGATTCAAACAAGTTCTATAGCAGGTTCCATACACAGATTCATCCACATATCAAAAGTTCCATCATACCAAGATTTATACACATCAAGTTGCATAACAACTCAACATCTCAAAGTTCCATAGACAACTAAACATCTAAAGTTCCTAACTAAAGACCTAAACACTGTGTGATATTGTGTACAAACTTAGTTCTGGGAATTTTTGCAAATTTCCATTTACATTGTAGAATAGCCCTTGTTGATGAAGAACTTCACGGCGCATAAAGTAAAGCAAGTCTCTTACAACCTTAGCCACGCCGGTGGAAACCATATCTCTTTCTAACCATTCAGCATTGATCTTAGATTTAGGAACCTGCAATGAAAGCAAAAAGCAATCGGTGCTAAGAGTAATGTGATGAGCAACAATATAACATAAAAATTGCAACATAGACAATGATAGCGAACTTACATCCTCACGATTGACCATGTAATGGAAGGTGACACGACACCATTCGCATACATAATAACCGCACAGGACAGTACCCGGAGGTTGTTTGTCACCATATGGAAATAATGATATTGACAAATTAGGCTTGTCCTCTGGATGTTCGCCGCCAAGATCTTTCCAATAAAAACGGTATGCACTGCATATAAGAATAGCATTGTGAGATTAAGAATACATTTGTTAAGTTGTAATAAGTACAAGTGTGCAATAATAATCATACTTCTCTAAAATCTTCAAGAAGTCATTATACGTAGCCTTTTCCATTCTCAATGAGTCGAAGACCACGACTTTACCATCCTTTGGCCAGATCATGATACAAATGTAGTGGTCACTATATAGACATAGACGAAAACACATGTTAATATCATGCCATAATTTATAGTTCAAAATTAAACCATGTCGATAACTTACTTAAAGTGGTGTGGAGCTATTATTAAGTCCTTGCCATGTTGTACATGATTATACATGGCTCGTCCAATGTATGTCGCCATTACCTTCATTTTCTTTCTCTGATTCTGTTTGACGGCTTTCTCAAATTCAGCATCGTCCAAGTCTTTGTATTCTTCTCCTTGCCTCAGAGCAACTACTTTGTAGCGAGCTTGGGATATCATCAACGGGTCAAGAAACCCTGTCTTAAGTTGTTTCTTCTTATCATCCATGTATTGCATCCTACGTGTAATAGTGTTAATCGTTAGACTCTCGTTTATGTGTGCGTGTACAAAACTAACAAATATGAAAGTTTAGAGGTACTTACAAGCAAAAGAGGGTTAAGTAGTTGGTTTCCATCCTTTGTCGGTGGTACAACGACCAGAGATCGTCAAAGAATAAATGCCGCACAGGATTTATATGATCATTGCTCCAAAATGCATCTTCTGGCACAACAAATGTGAATTCCTCGAGTTTGTATTTGTTGCTAGCCACCATGTACCACTCATGCATTCTAATCTCCGGAGTTGACAACTTAGAAAGTTGCACCGTCGTTAAGAACGGCCTCCCATTCACAAATTTAGGAGGAACATCCTCCTTCTTGTATACCGAGATATTGGTTTTAAGACGTAATGATTCTCGAGTATGAATCATTCCATCTTCTTCACATACTTCGAAATTGTCTATTTGGGCCGACCGTGTGCCTACTCCATGAGATGCTGATACTGCTTTTGATTGATTAGTCATAACTCTCTGCAATTTATGCAGGTAGCGTGCCACTGATTCTGACGGTTTCTTGACATCGTCTGTGGCGATTCGCTTATGAATTTTCTTTGAAATAGTTGGCCCTTCAACATTGGTGCCAACCTTTGGTTCCTTTTTGATGTTGACGTCGACATTCTGAGGAACAATTTTGTCTACGTCCCCCTCGTCGAGTTCCTTCGCAAGAGGCGATATGATTGTTTCAACGATTTTTTTGGAGGTCGGTGTCATATCTTCCTGCACCATGGGGTGTGGAATGATCGAACTAGCTTTTTGTTGCATTGGTGTTGAATTCGGCTCATCACCAAACTTGATGTCGCGTCGATGCCAAAGAACCAACTCGTTCATTGCCTCCTGCAAAGTTATGATCCCCTCAACTGGAAAATCTATCTCCCAATCTTCACAACCACTGTCTGTGATTTCTAGAACTTGGACCACAGCATAGTGTGGCGGGACAGGATTGTCCTTGTAGTTAACAAGTCCTGGTTTTACCAAACCAGTAGCAGCTTGCTTTGTTTTTGTCCCAGATCGATTGATTGGAATATGAAGAAAGCAAGGCTTGTCCTCAACAATATCGTCTACAGGGTACTTGGTCAAGTCTTGCACAGATCCAACGCTGCTAGGGACTATAGGTGGACTCATGTGGCTTGGCTTGAGTTCAAATGATATGCATTCTGTTTTCTTCATTTTGTTCATCACGTCATTAATAGCCTTTTGTACCCTTTCATCAATAGTCTCTTCAAGGGTCCTTTTCGACTTCTCGTGTTTCCTATATGACGACGCATACTCTGGAAACGCCTCTCTCCAGGAAATCTTAGAAGAGATTCCCCGAGCCCGTCCAATGTGTTCAGGATTGCCTAGTGCTGCAGTTAGTATGTCATTCTCCCTCCGAGGCTTAAATTCTCCTTTTTTCTCTTATCTGCATATTCTTGAATTTTTGTCGAAACTTCGCCTACCAATTCTGGATGCAAAAGTTTGCCGTCCTCACTCAAACCTGCTCGACCTAAGATCCAACGAATAGCTCTCTCATCGATATCTTTTAATATTGGGTCCAAAGTGCTGTTAGTTATAGCTTCCTCGATAATCTTGTTCCACTGCACAACTTTATGGTGATATCCGCTTGACCCCAGGCGATGGGGGTGTTTGTTCATCTTCGCTCTCTGAGAATTAGTTTCGCCCAGTTCTTTGGCCTTTAGTTCGGTCTTCTGACGAACAAATTCCTCCCACTGAGCTTGAGTGATTTTCCCCATTTTCTTGGGCGGAGGAACCTTATTCTTCTTAACAAAGTCCCTATTCATCTCGGCCTTCCATCCACGAAACATCTTGGCCATAGCAGAGAGCATCGACTTCCTTACTGCATCCTCTGTGCCTTTTGGGAACTTGAATGACTCAGACAACTTAGCCCATAGCTTGTTGCGAGTGTCTTCATCTAAATCCTTCCATTTTTGAAGTGTGATTGGCACTATATCTCTAACAGTAGCCCCGCAGGAATTTCGAAACTTTGTAACCACGTCAAGTGGTTCTTCAGGAAACCCCTCTGCATTTAGTTTTGTTACATACATAACTGCACCTTCTTTCATCTGATTTGGACCTCGTCGCCCTCGTTTCCGATTATGTGAAACGGATGATTCAGGCATCGGAGCATCCTCCGTGTTTCGTGTAGAAGATGCATCCTCTTTCTTCTCTTCATTTGAAATCTATATAGTGAAAAAATTAATGGCCTTTCATATATGAACATTATTTTACAATATAGTCGGCATATTTCTATTTACCTCTTCATCGTTAGGAATATAGTCGGCATCAAGCTCATCTGATGTTTTTTTCTTCCTTGGAGGTATAGGAGTACAAGGATTGTCGTCACTAGAACTATCCTCCCCGCTCCCTTCACCGGAGCTGCTCGTTGTCTGCCATTCAAGTTTGGTCGCGTCTTCATCAACTTTGTTAGACGCACCGGTGCAGACCACATCCATACTAGGCTGCTCGTTGTCTGCCATTCAAGCTGGTTCCATCGATAAAGGGATATACTGTTAGTCTGATATACTGGTTCCATCAATAAGGGAACTTGGAGAAAAGGTGATTCAAAAGAAATCGAGCCCAAACCCCCCTACGGGGCAGGATCGGGTCGGGAAGCAAGCTCGCAGATAGAAGGGCACTTTCCAATGCAGTTAGACAGAGAAGGCATGGCTGTGATGTTATAATGCTGAAGGACCCCAAGAAGATATTATGCCCTATAGTCTACCACCTCTCGTTATTTGTGGGCTTCACCGAGGGCGGGAAACATTTGGTGACATCAAACGACCTTCGGGCTGGGGACGTCTGCGAGCTTGTTAAGGGGCCAGACGATGGTGAGCCGGTGTACTCTGTCCGGATGTGTGGTCACAAAATTTAAAGCCTCCTCGGCTTCATCTGTGCGCTTCTCTTCTCTTATGTCGGCTACTAAGATCACTTAGCACCCCACCTAAGAGAAGAGAAGCACACACATGCAGCCGGGGCAGCTTTTAATTTTGTGACCACACATCCGGACATAGTACACCGACTCAACATCGTCTGGCCTCTTAACAAGCTCGCAGACGTCTTCAGCCCGAAGGTCGTTTGCTATCACCAAATGTTTCCAGCCATCGGTGAAGCCCACAAATAACGGGAGGTGGTAGACTACAGGGTTTAATCTCTTCTTGGGGTCCTTCAGCATTATAACATCACAGCCATGCTGAAGGACCCCAAGAAGAGATTAAGCCCTGTAGGACCCCAAGAAGAGATTAAGCCCTGTAGTCTACCACCTCCCGTTATTTGTGGGCTTCACCGAGGGCGGGAAACATTTAGTGACATCAAACGACCTTCGGGCTGGGGACGTCTGCGAGCTTGTTAAGGGGCCAGACGATGGTGAGCCGGTGTACTCTGTCCGGATGTGTGGTCACAAAATTTAAAGCCGCCCCGGCTTCATCTGTGCGCTTCTCTTCTCTTATGTCGGCTACTAAGATCACTTAGCACCCCACCTAAGAGAAGAGAAGCGCACACATGCAGCCGGGGCAGCTTTAAATTTTGTGACCACACATCTGGACATAGTACACCGGCTCACCATCGTCTGGCCCCTTAACAAGCTCGCAGACGTCTTCAACCCGAAGGTCGTTTGCTATCACCAAATGTTTCCAGCCATCGGTGAAGCCCACAAATAACGGGAGGTGGTAGACTACAGGACTTAATCTCTTCTTGGGGTCCGCCGATTCAGGCATTCCGCCGATGCCATTCTCCATATAAGTCCCAAACAGAGAATAGGGATGAGGTAGTCAAGATTGTAGGCGCTAGTGCTCAACTACTAGCATCTATAGATATGGACACAAGTCCAAATTTGGTGCTACTCGGCACCATCGATATCACTAGAAAAAAAATACATCAAAGAGATCCACTTCCCATTAGTACTCGAAGATAGTTCATTGACTTGACACTCTCTAAGAGGTTCATACAAAATACATTCTCTCTAAGAGTGAAACCTACGATACTCATATCGTGTTGTTTAGGACTAAACATCAACAACCCCTTGACTGGTCGCTATCATACTCAATTCCAAAATATTTTTCCAATATGTCGGCTTGAGTAAGGAGATCTGGGCTTGGGAGTTCCTCCAAATCATCTGCAGCTTCATCATCTTCAGCATATTGCAGGGCTTCATCTTGAATAATTTTAGCCCTCTTGGAGTCAGCATACTTTTTGATGGACAGAGCACACTTCTCAAGCATGTCGCATACATCTCCAATTTGAAACAAAGTGGTCTTAAGTGTGTACACTGATTCCGGTTCACTAGTATCCACAACCCCATCAGTCACTAGACTGCGAATGATGTCAACATGTGTCTCGATGACTCGAACTGAGCTCTCAACCATGTCAAGTGGCTCTTTTTCCATCTCTAAAACTGAAAATGGCCAAGTCTCACAATCAAAATTGAGATCGCAACAAAGGCAGGGATCAGAGGGAAAACAAGGATGTGGCTTATAGGGCAAAAAGAGGGGTCCAAATAACATTGTCATGGCTATGAACAAGTCAAAGATGGGAGATAAGAACAAGTCTTATAACATAGGGTTGGGAAGCAAAGATAGGTAGTCAAAAAACTAAGAAGGGAGATAAGAACAAGTCTTATAACATAGGGAGATAATAACATTGCCATGGCTATGTACTTCCATGATGTATGTGGCCATAAGCACTAAAAATAGACTTGTTGCCCCAATCACTATGGAGATTTTCTACCAAGAAGGGGTCCTAGTAGTTGCATCAACTATCCATGACAAAATTCTTCATAAGCATAATGACCAACATTTAATCACAAGGGATACAAGCTACTAAAGCAAAAATGGTGACCTTAACAAAATATGTAAGTGAAAACACCAACAATATAAGCATAATGACCAACATTAACAATATAAGATTAACAAGGCATGACTAGCAAAAACAAGTAATCAAGGCATGAATTTGTAACAAGTAATTAAGGCATGATCAAGGAGTGCACCGAGGGCTCGGAGATGGGCACGGCGGCGCACTCGGCGCTCGGGCTCGGCGGTGCTCGGGCTCGGGGACGGGGACGGCGGCGCTTGGCCTCGGGGACAGGGACAGAGGCGCTCGGGCTCGGAGATTGAGACGGCGACGCTCAGACTCGGAGATGGAGACGGCGACGCTCGGGCTCGGAGATGGGGACGGGGACGGCGGAGTTGGGCTCGGGGACGGCGCGGCCTGGCGGGCGCCCAGCTCGGAGACGGTGGCGCTTGGGCTCGGGCTCGGCGACGGCGTGGCGGGCGCTCACGGCTCGGAGACGGGGACGGGAACGGCGGCGCAGCAGCCTGGCGGCGTAGTATCAGCTCCGGGCGAAACCTAAACCCTAAGCCACCGTACCGAGGCTTTTATATAGTAAACACATCACAGGCGGATTTTTAGAAAAACCGCTTGTGATGTATAACATCACAAGCGCTTTTCTATTTCGACCGCCTGTGATATGTAAACTTCACAGGCGGTCCAAATAGAAAACCGCTTGTGATGTTATACATCACAAGCGGTTTTTCTAAAAATCCGCCTGTGATGTGTATGTAGTATAAAAGGCTCGGTGGTTCCAGCGTAGGAACCCTAACTTCCGGAGCCCGACGCCGCTAGGCTGCGCACTACTGTAGCGGCGGTGGATTTTTTTGATCTACGGGGAGAAGGTTTTGTTTTTGATTTTCGGGCTTGATTTCAAGAGTTTATGCATATATATGATCTCCGTTTGTTTTCTTTCTCATTTTTATACGATTTTTTGCCTCAATTTTGTAATATAGACCGGAATTGAAGAAAAACTCAGGAATTCCAAGATTTGGACTTGTAGTTGATCTAATTTAAAGATTTTTTTTGAAGAGTTGTCTCACCTCAAGGTACCTATATTGCTGCAATCTTGTTTCATTTTCATGCACATTAATTCGTTCATGATTTAGGGATTAAATTCAATTAATTAGGGATATTTTAAAAAATTTTGTCTCATGTGCTAGGTACATCTCGATATGATCTTGTTTCACTTTCATGAACATTTATTTTTTCATGTTACATCTCGATATTGACGTTAATCAATATAGGGATAGGTAATGGACCGAGGTTGGATGTACAATGTGCCAAGACCACATCCGTCGTACATTCGAAATTTGAGAAGCTTTATTAAAGCGGCCAACAAGCACGCGAATTTGCGAAAGAGCAAGGAGATATTATGTCCGTGCATCGATTGTGATAATAAGATAGCTTGGAGAGATATAGGAGTAATCCAATCACATCTGCTAAAAAGAGGGTTTAAAAACAATTACACGATATGGTCAGAACATGGTGAGTTGGATCCGTGTGAAGTGCCTAGTAATGACGAGAGAGTTGTCGGAATTTTAGATCTTAAAGTTGATGGTAAAGTGGATAATGTGGATGCTAATCAAGATTTTGAAGAATTTGATTGTGAAGAGATGTTGCGCCATATGGAACCAGAAATGTTAAGTTCTGTGGGATCGCAAAAAGGGCTATCTAAAATGGATGGACTGGAAAGTGCCTCAAAAGAACCTTTATATGATGAATCAAAGGGTTGTGACAAAGAGTTTACTACACTGCGTACAGTTCTAGAACTTCTGAAGTTGAAGGCTAGCGCCGGATGCTCTGATACTAGCTTCACAGATCTTTTGAATTTTCTGTCTCAATTACTAACAAAACCCAACAAACTACCAACAAGCACTTATAAAGCGAAGAAGCTTATATCTCCCATAGCTCTGGGTGTGCAAAAAATTCATGCATGTCCGAACCATTGTATTCTGTATCGTGGCGATTTTGAGAACGCATCAAGATGCCCAGTTTGCAATGTCAGTCGATACAAGAAGAGCTACAATCAAGACTGTGTAAAAAAATTCCCGAAGAAAAATAAAAACAAGAAATCCACTATTGTTCTCAAACCCTAGGGAGGCTGAGCTTATGCGTTGGCATGCTGAAAATCGCAAGCAGAATAACAAACAGATTCGACACCCTGCTGATGCATCACAATGGAAAAATTTCGATCTTATGTATCCTGAGTTTGCCAAAGAAACCAGAAATGTAAGATTTGCTTTGGGTACAGACGGAATGAATCCATTTGGTGAAAAAAGAAGTGTACATAGCACCTGGCCCGTGACTTTAACGATGTACAACCTTCCATCATGGCTGTGTCACAAAAGAAAGTATATTATGTTGACTATTCTTATTCAAGGTCCGAAATCAGCTGGTGTTGATATTGATGTGTTCCTAGAACCTCTTATGGAAGATATGACAAAGCTCTGGAATGAAGGAGTTAGAATATGGGATGAGTATTGCCGTGAGTATTTCAACTTAAGAGCAATTATATTTGTTACCATCCATGATTCTCCCGATGGCGCCACACTATCAGGGCAAAAGACTAAAGGAAAGAATGGTTGTGTAGTGTGCGTCGATGGAACTGCTTCCATGTACCTTAAATCATCCAAGAAGTTGGTGTTCATGGGACACAGACGGTTCTTGATGAAGCAGCATAAGTACCAAAAGATGAAAGAGGAATTTAACAATCAACTGGAAAGTGAAGGTGCACCAAAGCCTTATAGTGGGAAACTTGTTTTTGAAATTGTAAAGAACATTCATGTTGTATTCGGAAAGGGAAAAAACAAAGGAGAAAAGAGAAAGAGAACTGACCCTTCAACTTACACAACTTTCAAGAAGCAATCAATATTTTTCAAGTACCTCCCATACTGGAAGGATATGGAAATTTGCCATAGCATTGATTTGATGCATGTAACAAAAAATGTTTTTGACAGCATCATTGGAACCTTGCTGGGCATGCCGAGTAAGACAAAAGACGGACTTAAATCACGCAATGATCTAGTAGATCTTCAAATCAGACCGGAACTTCATCCAGTGGATAGTGGCAAAGGGAAGCCTTACCTCCCCCCAGCTAGCTACAACTTGTCAGTTGAGGAGAGAACAAAAATTTGCAAATGTTTGCGTGGGGTCAAAGTGCCCACAGGTTTCTCATCCAATATCAGCAGACTAGTCAGGATGAAGGACTTGTCTCTATTTGGCTACAACTCTCATGACTGCCATGTGATGATGACGGTGTTCCTCCCAATTGCGGTAAGAGCCCTCGAAACAGAGCATGTCAAAGTTGTCATCACACGCTTGTGTTACTTTTTCAATGCGGTTTCACAAAAAGTAATAGCTTTAGAAGACTTGGACTATCTAAAGGCATACATCATCGAGACTATGTGCAAGCTTGAAATGTGTTTTCCTCCATCATTTTTTGATATGCAAGTACACCTAATCATACATCTCGTGGATCAGATAAAAATATTAGGGCCACTATATTTACATCATATGTTTCAGTTGGAGCGATACCTGAGAGTATTAAAAGGTTATGTGCGAAATCGCGCTCACCCAGAGGGTTCAATCATGGAGGGATACACTACAGAAGAAGTGATTGAGAGCTGTATAGATTACATCAGTGACGGAACAATGATAGGTGTGCCTGTACCTAAACATGAGGGTAAACTATGTGGGAGAGGGAGAATGGGCAAGAAAACTTTTCGCGTTGAGGATTACAAGCTAGTACATTGTGCTCATGGTAGTGTACTACAACATCTCACGATAGCCGAGCCTTACATAGAGGAACACCTGAATGAGCTTCGTAAAGAAAATCAGAACCGCACAGAGGACTGAATCATGAGAGAGCACAAACATCGTTTCAGCGAATGGTTAATAGACAAAAACATCCCATTCGGAGACTCTTCGGATGAGAAAACAATGAAGAATTTGGCTTCTGGGCCATCGTGTTTTGTGACATCATGGCAAGCATATGACATCAATGGGTACACATTCTACACTAAATCAAAAGACATGAAAAGTGTTGCACAAAATAGCGGTGTTCGTATCGATGCTTTTGACCTACATGGACAGAAGACCACATATTTTGGATTCATAGAGGAAATATGGGAACTTGATTATGGCCCAAGCATGAAAATACCCTTATTTAAGTGCCAATGGGTACAACATCCCGTGGGGGTGATAGTGGATAACTACGGACTCACACTGGTAGACTTAAAGAAAGTAGGATATAAAGATGACCCGTGGGTTCTCGCCGAATGTATTGCACAAGTGTTCTATGTACTCGATCCAGCAGATGAGAAGATGCATGTAGTTATTTCTGGAAAGCAAAAAATTGTTGGAGTTGAGAATGTGGGAGACCAAGATGAGGAATACAATAAGTATGAAGAGATGTTCGTCTTTAACGGTCCAGAGAGAATCAAGCGTGTGGAAAAGAAAATTGATAAGAACTTAAAGCCATACATGCGGAAAAATGGTAGTTCATGAAAAATTGTATGAATCAAATTGTATTTGTTATCATGTATGATCGACTATGAATTGTGGTTGCCAATTAATTTAAAATCTCTCTAGTTATCTATGTGTGCTATTATAATTCATTTAAATTGTATTTGCATATTATTGTTAAAAATTAAATATTAATTCATTTAAATTGTATTTGCATATTTCTGTTAAAAATTAAAATTATTTTCATATTTAAATTGTATTTTCATATTTTTACAATCACAGGCGGTTTTGTCTTAAGGTCCGCTTGTGAAAATGATAGAGCACCACAGGCGGTCCTAAACAAAAACCGCTTGTGATACTATTACATCACAGACGTACTGAACCGTCTGGGACATCACAGGCGGTTTTCTAACCGAACCGCCTGTGATGTAAAAATCCTACCGCTTGTATAGAGCCAAATTGTACTAGTGACTGATCGATTAGAATCTTAAATACACAATTGATAAAAATCATTGTAAGAGATTATATAAAATTATGCCTAGACTTTAGGGTGTAGCACGTCATCTACCTTCGATCAGAGTATCAGACTCCACGGTCGACGCAGGGAGTAGTACCAACGCTGCACATGAGAGTCGATGGGCACGATGGTCGGCAGCGGGAAAGTCGTCCTCGGGGAACTCTGGCGAGCAACGTGAGCGGCAGGAGGTGACGACACTGAGAAAAGGCGTGCGGTAGTGAACTCTAGCGTGGGACGAGCTAGGCGCAGGGACAAATCTTCCTGGCGACTATGATGCCGAGCAGGGGACCACTGGAGGAGCTCCGACCGCACAGCAAGCGGCGGCAGGCGCACAGCGTGGCAACGGCGAGGATACGCGGCGTCGTGAGCAGGACGCAACACGATGAGTGACGAGGTTGTCGACTGTGGATGGCTTGGAGTGCTCAGGAATTGGACTTCGGCGGCGGTAGCGCGCAGCTCCGCGCGGGCAGCAGCAACAAAGGAGCGGGAAGGAATAATTGGTGGCAAGGAACGAGCACGGTGAGGTGTGGGCAGCACATTTTATAGGCCGCGAAAGTGAGTATGGCGCCAGGTGAGAGGAGTCACTGTGTTGCTTTAATTCCATGGAAAACGGACGATGCAGCCATTAATGGCGGTCTACAACGGTGGAGTAACGGTGCGACGGAGAAGGGGAAACATTCATGGGCGGGGAGGACCGGGCGCGTCGTGTGGAGGCGAGACTATGGTGGGCAAGCGATGAGACGCGGGAGCCAAGAAGCTGGTCCGACTGCCGCCGGCGACGTTCTTCATAATTAAAGGAGCAGTGCGTGAGACGCGGGACTTAGCGAATGGAAGAAGCAGTGCATGATAGAGAAGAAGGAGAACAGGTTGAAGGGGAAGGAGAACAGGTTGAAGGGGGACCACACGTAAGAGAGTGAGAAAGGAGTAGTGTGCAACGTTGATGGGCATGTGGGCTTCGGCCAACTAATGGTCCAAAATGGCTAGAAGGCCAAGCGGGTGGGTTTCTTTTATTTTTTAAATTTCCTTTCTTTTTTTCAAAAACTCAAATATATAAATAACTAAATATATGCACATATATTCGAAATTTTGATATAAATCTAAACTATAACTCAAACGAATAATCATTTTGGATTAAAACGTTACTTTAAGAAAATTCTATTATTTTAAATAAAAGGGGTCTTCTCATAATGATAGTAAAATAAAATGGTATTCTTGCAAATACTACCAAACAAAAAAATCATTAACATTACCATATACATATTTTACAAAAAAATATTATTTTGACCATTCAATATTATTTTATAAAATGAGGTTTTCTTCACAAGATTAATTTCAAAAACTGGATTTATAAATTCAAATCAAGCAAAAAAAATTATGTCTCAGCACGAGTACATCAAACACTTAATAGAATTTATCTATTTAAGAAATTGTTCAATTTATTTATATTAACATAGAATTATTTGAAAACATAAATATTTTTTCTATCTATTGAAAATTAATAATTCAAACTAAGTTGCCTTTAATTGATGAACTTAGGGTGTTACAGGTTTAGGTCTACATGTTCATATGTTCCATATAGTCTTTTATGATGTGGCACAAACACATGATTGAGAATACTTTAGCTCTAAAAAACTACACATTCTTTATTTCTAGACAGGCAGTCATTCAAATTAATAGATATATATGTAGACAGATACATAGATGGACAAATTGATAGATATATAGAGATAGATGGATGGATAGACATATCGATAAACATAAAGATAGAGATAGATGGATAGACAAATAAATAGACAGACAGACAAATAGATGGACAGATAGATAGACACATAAAATGGTAAATAGATAGACAGATAGATCGATCGATTGGTAGATATATAGAAAGATAAATGGATTGAGAGGCAAACAGAGACGCAGCCAAACAAATATATACATGGGTAGATAGGTAGATACATAGATATATAGATAGATATAATTGTTAAGGTATATATGGATAAATTTTTATAATAATTGTTGTGTAAGATTTTGTGGCGTATATATAAACACTTGCACGTTGACATAGAAAAACAAATACATATACAAAGTGCACCTCTTCTCATTCCTGAAGAAAGTAAAACAAGAAAAAGAGAGACAAAAAAGAGAGTAATATTGTGCTCTCATCTCATGGTAGTTACAAAATGCAAGACAACGAGGAATGTACACCTGACAAGTACATTTTTCCTAATACTTGTGATCATTTGTTCAGCCTCACCGTCATGCAAAGGTATATGTATATAATATAGAGATAATTACTTCCACATCACATTGTTACATGTTAATCCTTTAGTCGCAAATAACAGTTCACTTTATCTTTATCGTAAGTTAAACTACTTTAAATTTAAACAAGTTTCCATAAAAATATCAACATGTACAAATTTAAATAAATACACTAACGAAATAGGTTGATAAGGGTATTTTTAAAACTGATTTGATATTTTAGATGTTGGTACATTTTTCATAAATTTGGTGAAAATTAGAGAAATCCAAGAAACTATAGTTTGAAACAAAGGGAATACACAACAACATGTTTTTGACTATTTTGTATTGGTTGTTTGCATGTGTAGGCCAAGATCAGCCCCAAGCACGTCTTCCTTGTCCCCCTAGGCCACCGCCACCACATAGACCACCGCCGTGTGATTTGTTAGAGATGTCACGCCACCATCGTCATAGGTCGCCTCCATCTTCACCCCTACTGGTGCCATCATCTCCACCACGCAGTTTGTTAGAGCAGTCACACCATCATCACCACAAGTCACCACCAATGCCGGCAGTGCCATTGCCACCACCATGTAGTTTGTCTAAGATGTCACACCATTATTCCCATAGGTCGCCATCATTGCCGCCAGTGTCGTCACCATCACCAGTGTCGTCGTCACCACCACGTAGCTTGTTTGAGACATCACACCATCATCATCATAGGTCACCACAACCGCCACAAGTGTTGTCTTCACCACCACATGGTTTATCAGAGATGTCACAACATCATCACTATTGGTCATCTTCGCTACCATTGGTGCAATCATCATCACTACCATGTAGTTTGTCCGAGACTGTT
Organism: Zea luxurians; assembly: GCA_029449295.1. Lineage (NCBI taxonomy): Eukaryota > Viridiplantae > Streptophyta > Magnoliopsida > Poales > Poaceae > Zea > Zea luxurians. The sequence goes on from JAOPSE010000011.1 coordinate 48,493,096, forward strand.
TCCCTAAAGCCAAAGCCCGAGACATGCTACCCCTACAATAACAGATTTTGTCTGACTCATGATTGCGAGAACATGTGCAAGGAAAATGGCTTTAAACCCAAAAAAAGCTATTGTGTTGAGAGAGCGGATGCTAAATGGGAATGTTGTTGCAAACATTAAGCAATGTAACTAAAGCATATATTTGATGTGAACTCAATAAGATAAGTTTTTTTGTTGCCTACATAACACTGCATTTTGATTGGCTACTATACAAAAATATAAGGTGTACCAGGCGACAAGCCTAAGGCCTCATTTGGCCCTGGTTAGCATGGCTCCAACTTCATAGATTTCTACTAAACTCCATAACTCCGTGTGGAGCAAACTCCACGTGGAGTTGGAGCCAACTGGGAGGAGGTGTTTGGCTAGCAGGGTGTCCCTAACTCTAGAAAATAGGATTTTGAGGTTGCTTTGATATTCTTGCCCTTTGTTCCATTTTTAGTCAAATAATTTATGTACAAATAATTTTGCCACACATATGAAATAAAAAGACCATCGAAGACGTTAAAATCACAAAACATGACATGTCCATTGTCTACAACCAAATAGTTCATAGCACGATATGGTATTCATTTGTATCTAATTCCATGCTAAGGCGACAGTAGTAGCCAAAGTATCACGAAATGCATCTTGACTCTGATGTTGATCCATCAGAAGCATGTTGCAACACTACATACTAGTTGTACCTTTCTAGGATAGTTGGAACAAAGTTTGGATCTCAATCGAAATTATCAAAGTTTTTGTCTTCGCTTGCATGCTTGCGTATGAAATCATGAAGAACTATGGTAGCATCAACTATCTTATTTTGTGTCATCATGGAAAAATGTGGCATCTTATAGATGATCTAGCATTTCATCTTTAATACCCTAAACCTATATGACATTTTGAATAGATGAGTGAACTCTGTTGAACTTCTCTTTTAAAGTACTAGGTTCCATACCTCGATGCCACTATGGTAAGTGATATCTTTTGGATGGGATCTGAATTAACTAGGTTTTAGGAGCACTAATGGGCCTCTGATTCGGGAGCCCATTAGGGATGCCTATATACTGAGGGGTGGAGGTGTAGCAAGAATTTAACTCTAGTTTGCCCACCAGCAGTCGTGCAATCCTCTCCCTTGTCTCGTCGCAGATCGTAGACTAGCAGCCTGGTGTGTAACGCTTCTTCCCTATACATGTGGATACCTCAAAGGTGCTGCATCTGAAGCACTAGGGTGAACCGCACGAGGACATGAAGGATGTCAGCAACATACGACACTGCTCGACATGTTCGTCTAAATCAAGACGGTTTCTGCTGCATCTGCGCGAAGACATGAAGGACATCGGCAACGCACGACACTGCTCGACGCGTTCGTCTACATCAAGATGGTTTTTGCTGCATCTACGTGTCTAGTGGTAATCCTATGATCTATAACTGCAACAGTTCTTGTTCTTTATGGGGTTGATAAATTTTGTTTTGCGCTAGTGTAACCTCTCCATAATCCTACAATGGTATTATGGCCATAGTTGTCAAGTTTTAGGTTCGGGGTGTGTGCGTATAGTGATATGCGAGTTTTCTGGATGATCTATGAACATGTTTTATTGTTCTTGCTGCAATGGTCATTTGAGGAAATACTCCTACCGGTCAGAATTCTGCCATCGAAGTTAAGTGATACAGGTAATACCAGTTGCAGTAAGAAAAGATCAATATGATTGTTCAAAACAAAACCTAGTTTTATATGTCATGCTCATATAATGTGCAGTAGTAGATTGGATCTGGTACCCGATCGGGTTAATCATTGTGAATGTGTCTTACAGTAATATAGAACTTTTCGTGGTTAACTCAGATTGAGGCAGATTCTATATCAAAATTTGATCTACAGGAAAAGTTACATGTGAATTTTTGTTGCTTCGCCGCATTCGGTGAAATTAGATTTCTCAAAATTGGCTTGGAAAATAGGGTTCCAAGAGTTTTAAGTTTAGATGTCGAAAATGCCTATCTTGTTTTCGTAGGAATTCTGTGATTGGTATGACCATTATGTGTATATGATGCATGTATGTAATCAATTCTTGACATGTGTGTCATGAGTAGGTCAATACAGCTGGAGCCATATGTGTTGTCAATTTGATGTAATGACCCGCATGTCAACATGTGATGATCCAAGGCATACATGTAATTTAATTTACTAGCTTATGTTAGATATTTCTTGAAGGACTCATCACTTGAAGGATGGCATACATACATCATGTAGAAGGATATCAACATGGTGAGTAGATTATTGGAAATGGAGATCACCATGTAACAATGGGCCATACCCTGTCACAACTATTGTGTGATGATAGAAGTAGAATGATCCATCATAAATTTTTAAGTTTGAATACCTCCCCAAGCCTTGCACTATCACAAGTCTTGTACAATTGGTGGTGGGTTGTCACACCCGGATTTAAGGGCCAAACCCGGGTGCGTCTTAAATGTGTGCTAGGATCAAGTCCACACATATGATGACTCATGGTATAGAAATGAATGTCACATCTTTGCTATATAATTGAGTTCTGTACAAAATAGTTAAATAATTACATCATATGACGAAAATGATCCAGCAACCATAGTTGATTGGGAGACGACAGCCTAGACCTCTCACGAACTCATCGCGACATCCTTCATGCTCCTCATCTTGTGGTACCTGTCCTTTACCTGGGGGGTGTGAGTACAACAAGGGTGAGCTCACATACGTTCATCGCTCAACAAGTTGTGGGGAATAACGTGCATGAGTCCACTTACGGTGGGGCTCATGTGAAGTGTAAGGCTTACCAAAGGAGATGGTTATAGTTGAGTGTTGCTTTTAAAGTTGGTCAAAGTTTTATTAGCAGTTACTAACTATAAGTAAATACCAACCCAATTAAATAAGAGATGACAATTAATAATAACACCCACAATGCAATGCAATGCAAATGATAGTTTAAGTTTAGTTCCATAAGTTAATCATACGAGAGTCTTGAGTCGCTCTTGACCATGAGCACAACTGATATACCAGTTTTACACTCTGCAGAGGTTGCGCATCTTTACCCACAAGACATGTTTCCCGATTAGCAAGGGCTAGCTAGACCCCTAGACACTTCCAAGGTGAATGGCTAAGGATCCACTGCGAGGCCTTTCTAAAGTTCCACTAATTCAAGAAAACCCGCTACGGATTCAGGTAGAAGGAAGCATAGGAATCTCTTGTCCGAAAAGCCATCGCAGCAGTTTGACCCAAGGACCTCCCTATACTCTGCAGCGACGCCTCCCAGCTTGCCCCTTTCGGGTAAGGTAATCTCTCCCTAGCTTTCCTAATTACTTAGCCAAGGGCGTCCCATTCCACCCTTGTGATAGCACTGTTATCTCAAGTTAAGCTCCATGTTCCAATTATCACAATAATCTTGTCATGAACAATAATTAAACTAACAACAAAATTGGAACATGATCATAATTCAAATGTAACATTAATCCCAAAACCAGGTGGAGCAATAGCAAGTCTACCCAATAGTTCACTTGTTTGCAAGGTGTGGGGTAAACAAAACTAGGGAACCTATTAGGTCCCATCAAATTAACTTGAGCATGCCACAGTGATTAACAGGAACATTATTAGGTAAATAAGAGTGATCAAGGGCACAACTTGCATATGACTTGAGATCCCAAGTACTTCACCAAATTGGTCTTCGGGTGACTCGTGACCTCACTACTACTCATAGAAATACATATAGATAGACAACGAGTACATAAATAAAACAGTATACCAAACATGAGAACAAACAATGTAAGAATATTCTACACGCCACTACGAGATCGGAGGTTCGAGAACCACTAAATTCGGAGTTACGGTTCAAAAGATATAGTTTTCTAGAGTTTGTAGGTGATATATATTCTATGTTAATTTATATGAATCATGTCATAATTATTATGAATAAATAACTAATTCAACTCTAATCTTAAGTTATAACTTGATTAGAGGTTATATTTTAGTCAAATTATAACTATAGCCGCGTTAACTTTGTTTATCCTGACTGTCTACTAACTATAGGTTAAACAAATATATATTTTGGAAAATATGTTACATGATAAAATAAGGTTACTAAAGTGTAAGCAATATTAATCCGAGTCTAACACAACTTGAACGAATTAAATCGGTATTTAAACGAAGGGGATATGAATTTCCTAAGTTTGTAGGTTTATTTATATACTAGAAATCCATTTTCTTGTATTACTCTACAAATTTCCTAGGGTTGTGGACTGTGGATACTATTTCTAAAGAGTACAGGGGCTATTTCAAATAAAACTGAACCCAATCGTAAGGTTCTTTGAACTGGTAGGACTGCGGGTTGGTTTTGAATAAGTTAAGGGCCTTTTTAGCATATTGACCACGCCGAAGGGGTATCCTCAATCTTGAGCCGCCCGATCTAAATCCGGGGGTTCAGATTAGATCCCCATTTTTATGATACAGTACGCACTATGGGCCACCCGATCAGAGATCGATGCACCAAATTAGAATGATTTTGACTCAAAACGGTACGCGCCCACTGACCACTGGATCCATGATCCATGACCCCAAATCCCCCTTAACGAACTGGTAGGCTCATTCTAATCGGGGACGATCACTTGAGATCCCACGGCCACTACTTCGTCTTCTACCCCCAACAACAGAGCGTGGCGAGCCCCAAGTGCTCGTGGCAGCGCAAACGCCGGCGACGTACTCACTGGCCCGCTGGTGCTCCAACACTCAATCCCGATGGTGCTACGCATAGAGGAGGTCAAGGCGAACACATGGGTGGCTTCCTTACCCTTGATTGTGTCGCGATGATCCCTGCCTGCGAAGTAGTGCGGACTGTAACGACGCCACAGACCCCGGCGAGCGATCGGCCATCACCCAGTCGTTCACGCGCTTGATTGGAACATGCACTAGACTCCACAACTGTCACATCCGGATTCTAGGGGCACCAAAATCCGGGCGCAAGAAAATCACCAAGTGTGCTAGGACCAAGTCTTACACATATGATGACTCATGGTACAGAAACGAATGTCACAATATTAATATATAAGGGAGTTCTGTACAAAATAGTTAAATAATTACATCATATGAAGACAACAATCCAGCAACCGAAGTTGACTGGGAGACGACGACCTAGACCTCTCACGATCTCATCGCAGCATCCTCCATGCGCCTCATCCTATGGTACATGTTCCTGACCTAGGGGGATGTGAGTACAGCAAGGGTGAGCTCACATACATTCATCGCCCAACAAGTTGTGGGGAATAATGTGCATGAACTCACCAAAGGTGGGAGCTCATGTGAAGTGTAAGGCTTACCAAAGAGGATGGTTAAAGCTGAGCATTTCTTTTAAGTTGGTCAAAATTTTATTTGCAGTTACTAGGTATAAGTAGATACCAACCCATTAAATAGGAGATCAAGATTAATCAACACCCACAATGCAATGCAAATGACAAATTGAGTTTAATTCCATAAGTTAAGCATGTGAGTGTCCGAGCCGCTCATAACCGTAAGCATGGCTGATATACCAGTTTTACACTCTGTAGAGGTTGCACATCTTTACCCACAAGTCGTGTTACCCATTTTCCACGGGGTTGATCGAACCCCATACAACTCTACCAAGGAAGCGAGGCAGGGTATCACTACGAGGCCTTTACAAAGTTCCACTAGCTTCAGAAAACCCGCTACAGTTTCTAGGAAGCGCAGTATAGGGATCCCCGTCTAAAAAGCCATCGCAGCAAAATCAGCCCGAGAACCTCCCTATACCAACCACTCCCCTACTGCCCTTGTCCCTTTCGGGTAAGGTAGTCCTCCACTAGCTTTTCTAGTTAGTCAGCCAAGGGCGTCCCATACCACCCTTGTGGTAGCACTGTTTTCCCAGGTGGTTCTCCATGTTCCAATTAACAATATGATCTTATCATGAACGATAATTAAACAATAACATAATTGGAACATGACCACAATAAAACATTAGTTTCCCAAAACCAAGTAGAGCAATAGCAAATCTACTCGATAATTCATCTGTTTGCAAGGTGGTGGATAAACAATGCTAGGGAAACCTATTAGGTCCCATCAAATTAACCTGAGCATGTCACAGTGATTAACAACGAACATTATTAGGTAAAAAGGAGTGATAAGGGCACAACTTGCCTGGGACTCGAGATTCCAAGTACCAGGATGATCTTCAGATCCTCATGAAATCACTACTATTCATAGCAATACAAATAAACATGGTATAGGAAAAATTAACATCACACCAAATAAGCACAAACTGCATAATAATATTCTACGCATCGTAACAAGATCCTAGGTTTGTAAACCACCAAATTCAAAGTTACGGTCGAAAAGTTATGTTTTTCCAAAGATACTCATAGTAAAACTATGTTGCTTTGATCATCTAATTAGAGATTACCTTGTAGTTGGTTTATAATTATAGAGAATTTAAAATATCACATTTAACTTGTATACGAAATGTTAATTTGATCACTAGAGGTCAAACAACTTAGTTATTTTTTAGAAATATTCTTCCTGATAAAACATAGTTAATAAACTGTAGGAAAAATCATTATGAGACTAACACGATTTGAACGGGTCAAATCGGAGCTATAATGAATTAATTATGATTTTTTTAAGTTTATTACTCTTCTAGGGGTTGCTTTGCAAAATCTTGGGCCCTATCTGTAATTTTAAAAGTATTCTGAGGGCCTTTGTTTGTAACATAGGACAGCGAGTTCTAATATTAAAACACTCAAGGGCTCTAATGCAAACTGGCACGGTGAAGGGGTATGACTAGATCTCGACCAATGGATCAGGGTTGGACGCGCAGGATTAAATCAAGCCCCCACTGAACCGGTACTTGCCCGATGCCATTAGATCCTGCATCAATGCTCCAGATTTAAAACATTGAGACCCGATAGCATCCGCTCGATCAAAACCTAATGCCCCGCGTGATATTGGCCGAACCGGTATGAGGGTCCCCTAATCTGGACCATTGATGCCGATCCAACGGCCACGATCCAAATAACCAAAGGAGGTATCACACTTCTAATTTGAGCCCTCAATCAAGAGATCGACGGTGCCCCTGATTCTCCCTTCCCCACTAGGGTAGAGTACGGCGGTGCAGGGCACCCTCGGCAGCGCCATCGCCGGTGCAGGGCCATCCAGCCAAGCCGACGAGCCATCACAAATCAAAGCGATGCTACACGTTGTGCAGCCAACAGCGAATGCGCAAGTGGGTTTCTTACCGACGGTGAAGATGACGGCGAGGCTGGCCACACAGATGGCGGTCCGGCGATGGAGAACCCACTCCGACGAGCAATTCTCGGGACTATATCGACTCTCCTCTTGATTAATCCCTTCTACAGCTTTGCTAGGGCCTGGGCTACCACCGAATAGCTTTGTTGGCGACTGATTATCGTTGTCAGCGCGTTTCCGCAGCGGTGGCCCTTCCAACATCGCGCATCCACACTTTGGTTCGTCTCCCTCGACGACCAGGGTGGTTTGGGATGGGTTCTGATGAATTGGATCGGCGCGCCACGACTTTTATGGGGGAGGGAAGATTCGTGTTGGTCGGGGCAGCAATGGTGGTGCGCGGATGTCGCGGCGGCGACCTTGGCCAGGTTGTTGAGGTGCCCAAGCACTGGGCCCCACTAAGTAGTGACTGAGCAGGGGAGCGTGAAGTCAGGCGAGGCTGACGGGGTGACCCCACACGGCGGCGACATAGGACAAGTCTAGCGCGAATGAAGAGGCCAACAGGTGGGGCCGGGTAGTCAGCGTTACCAGCAGCACGCCCAGCACGAAGTCAAGCCGCGCGATTGGGATCTATTGGGCCACGTGGTAGAGATTCGGCCCAGCCGAGATCTGATCTTTTCTTTTTTTCCTTTTCCCTTTTTCTTTTCCATTTTCTTTTCTATTCTCTTATCAAATCCAATTCAAATTCAAACTCTTGTTTTGAACTTTCAGATTTCAACTCTCAAATATAATTCTAATATACAGGTAAATCCTATTTTCTTATTATTTATTTTCTCCCTATTATTTAATTATGGAAGTAATAAATGACTTCATTAATATTTTCTCTCTCATTTTCCGTTTTATATCTCATTTATAAGTTGAGGTCAAATTCATGTTTTCAATAAAATGCATCATAACCACATCATCAACAAGAGATGTACCATTCTTTATTTGTTTATTGGTTACTTAACTAATTTAATACCATCGATTGATTATTGAAAGGAAGGATCTTAATGAATTTTCCAAGGTTTCAAGAATTCCCAAATCACTATAATAAATATATTTGTTTATTTATTTTATTATTATTATTATTATTTCTACCAATTTTTGGCTTTACAAATCCTACCCCCTTTAAAGAAATCTCGTCCTCGAGATTAGTAAGAAAAGAATGTATCCCAATCTTGTGTCAAAACATATGCACAATCAAAAATCTCATCATGATGCATGACTTGTTATTAAGACATAGGTTCAAATACACCTTATTATTACTTCTAAATTAATAAAATACTAACTACTACCTAAGGTATTTTTTAGGTCTTACAAATACTACTTCCTATGTATATGTATATATATATATATAGGTATACATATATATATGTATATACTCTAATCTTGTTGCTCATTGACTTCTTCACCGGCTTCTTCACCTTCAACCGACATCTCTCCTTGGTTTTCGGGTTCACCGGGTTCAGCTTCTACTTCCACATGGTTGACCTGCCCCCGGTTGACGGATAAGGGTTGACTCTTGCCAGCCGAGGCTTGACCTTGCTTAATCGGAGCTAGAGTGGTGTAAGCTGCTCTGTTGGGACAGTAGTTGGCATAGTGTCCAGCCTGCCCATACTTGAAGAATGACCTGTTTGTGGATGTATTAGGAGCAGATTAGGTCTGTTGAGTTTGTTGCCCGAAACTGCCACGAGCAGATGTACTTTGAGTAGTAGTATAATGGGGACGAGAACTACTTCCATTCTGTCCCTGGCTAGTAGCCCTTCTCTTCTCTCCAAACTCAACTCTCTTGTTTTCCAAAGCAATAGCTTTGACCAGTAGTCTCTAGAAGGACGGGAATGTGTGTGATATCAGTTGGTATTGTAGCGGCACGATCAAACCTTCCAGAAAGAGCTCCTGCTTCTTCTCATCATCATCAACTTCACCAGGAGCATATCGAGATAGCTGGATAAATTTGTCCCTGTATTCGCTTACGGACATGCCTCCTTGTTTAAGGGATAGGAACTCCTTTTTAATCTTCATAAGATCAGCTTGTAGTGGATCTGAAGAGTTAGAGAATGTAGGTGGTTTGTGACTCATAAACTCCCGGTGCTTATCCCTGGGCGGAGCTGGTGGTGGTGGAGGTGGTAGTTGTTGTTCCTATCGTACTTGGCGCATTTCTTGGTGTTCTTGCCTCATTTCTTGTCATATTTCCTGCCGCTCCTAGCGCATATCCTGTCGTTCCTATCCCATTTGCGCTTGCATTTCTGTCATGGTGTTTGCCATTTGCTGTAGCAGCTGCATTTGAGCAGCAGCAACGGGATCTGTTCCCGTCGGTGGAGGGTTCGGAGGATTCATTTTAGGTCGTGATTGGTTAGCAATCCTCCTGTTGTGGTGGTTGGCAGGTAGATCGATTCTGCCTCCCCTCCTGGTATTAACCATCTGGGTTAGAGACATATGGTAAGACAGTTTTGCACGGGGAATAATTTAGTAGGCACAACAAGTAGGCTAGTAGCTGGTCCCAAACTGAAGGATCTTGGGCAGGGCTTTTGATCTGTCGTCTTATGTCTATATTGGGACAACTAGGCTTCTAAGGTAAATCTCCAAAGGTAAGATAGAATCTGCCAAGATAAGTTAGATTTGTGATACTAAATACATTTTAATGGGGATAATCTAAGTTGCCTAGTTATTTTATAAATATTATCCTTTATGCCTAGATGTATATGCAGATGCAATTGTGGACATTACTCCACAACTCATCACACTCAATCAAAGATCCAAATTAGACAAGTATCATAATAGCAAACATTGAAGCACATAGATACCTATAAAAATAGTTTTGTTTTTGTTCCTAAGATTAGGTCTTCTATTCCTAAAAGTCACTTTAGGTACATGATTTCAATGTGTGAAATCCACTTTTGTCTTTTAGAAGAGAAAAGGTAAGAGTAATCAGAGTAAAGCAGCAGTAGATGAGAATAGACTAATGTAAAACCCTAAAGTTCAATCATGTGAGAATAAGGAAAATTTTCCCAAAGACTTTAAATCAAAACACCTCTCCTTAAGAATATTCATACTTTCGAAGTTACTACTCCCAAAATGAATATATTTTAAAAAATTAAAGATACTTATATAAACTAAATTGCCCCTAGATTGGATTATAAAGAAGAATTATGATTAAATTATTTCTTAATATATAATCTATAATATAAATTATATTTCCCTAGAATTAATAATATGTGAACTATTCTCTATTATATGATTGGAAGCGTGTCTAAAATAACTAAAATAAAATAAATATATGAAATATATTTTTGCACTTCATGCTGAAGTTTCTGAACTGTGCATTCTAAATGGATTTGAAATTTAAAACTACATTTGAATTTAATTAGATTTGGGAATAGAGAATAGAAAACAAGAAAGAAAAAAAGACCTCCTTGCGCCTTGGGTCGAGACTTCGTTTCTAGCCCATTCCTTCAGTCACCTCACTCGGCCCAACTTCACTTTAAGTGGCGCAAGCCCACTTGGTCGCATGCGTGTAACACCCGGGCTTTAAGGGACAAAGCCAGGTGCATCTCATACATGCGACAAAGAAGACAACATATATAACAACATAGTGTATAGAGATAAATGTCACAATAACATCAGAGTATTAATTACATAGCGGAAGTCTTATTACAAAATAAAAGATAAATATAAAACGAACTAAGAATCATCCTTGGCGCAAGTCAACTGGGAAACACCACCTAGATCAGATCAAACTCCTCGCTTTGTGGCTCCTCCTGAACCACATGTTCTTCTCCTTTGCGGGTGTGAGACAGGAAGGGTGAGCTCACACATGATCATAGCTCAACAAGTTCTGGGGAAACCAGTGGGCATGAACTCACCAAAGGTGGGAGTTCATGTGATGTGTAAGGCTAATCAACAACAGGGGTTAACGCTGAGCATTGCTTTTAATTAGTTGGTCAAAATTTTATTAGCAGTTACTAAATGTAAGTAAATATCAAACCTTAATAAAAGTAATAGAACAAAATTAGTAAATAATCACATGCAATGCGAATGACAAATTGAATTTAAGTTCCATAAATTAATCATGCGAGAGTCCTGGGCTGCTCATGACCGTGAGCTCGGCTAGTATACCAGTTTTACACTCTGCGGAAGTTGTACCCTGTACCAACAAGTCATGTTACCCATCTGCCAAGGGATCACGACTCCCATACACCTCTACCAAGGAAGCGAGGCAGGGCAACACTACGAGGCCTTTACAAAGTTCCACTAGCTTCCGAAAACCCGCTACAGCTTATGGGAAGAACACTTGCAAGAATCCCCCGTCTGACTGCCATCGCCGCAGACTTGGTCACTGCCCTACACGTAGCATTCCAGTGAACATGAAGGGTTGATAAGAAAATGGCTAGTATAGGCCAAGTGCTTGAACTAGAGTAGAAAGAACTCTAGATCTAGGTAATAACTTAACTTGCTAATAAAACTGGACTTTTAAGGATCCATTATTAGTAAGCATTTTTGCAAACAGAGTCTTGATTCGTGATAAGCCATACCTTGATTCCCAAAAGCCAGCATATCCTTGAGAGTCTTTTACTTTGATGGGTAAGACTTGCGAAAGTACACTCCGTACTCAGGGTTTTCGAACCCATGTTCTTGTAGGTGAGGAAGCAGCAAATTTTTGTTGCTTTTGTTCCAAGGTGGTGCCTAAGGAAGAAAATCAAGACTGAAGCCTCGGGAGGCAGTGTCCTCCTTTAAAAACTTTTTACTGTTAATCGGGAGGGGTTTTTGCCTCCCAGTAAATGTAATAATATTACTTCAGCACTCTTATATTTTACTGGTCTGTAATAATACTATTCTTTCTATATAAAAATAAGTAACTGCTTCCGCATACTCGTACCTCCGATGTGTTGTAATATCTGTGTGACGGGTGAAACGCTCTTGGGCAAGGTAAAGAATTCAGATACCAAACTTGTCAAGTGATTAGGTGCACCTGCAGAGTTGTTCGAAGTCCGATGGACAAGGACAACTGTAGGTGGGCCCAACGACTTGGGAGGTTCTGTCACACGGACGGTCCGGTACTATCCCCGGACTGTCCGGTCACGTCAGGCAACACCTGTGACCCTTGTGGTGGGCTCTGTGTAACTTCGGACTGTCCGGCGTAGGTTGCCGGACGGTTTGACGGAGGGCTGGATAGTTCGCGGTTGTGTGCGGACGGTCCGGCCGTGCTCAGAGTTGACTCACCATTTATCGAAGATGGTGGTGATGGTTGTCCTGGATATGAGTCCATCGGTATACCAGAATATGTCTGGGGAAACCCATTTGTTGCCGATGTGTTTGGCACAATTGTTTTGGCGCCTAATTTATGTGATAAAAAATTAGGCATGTGAGTTTTTCCTAATGCATGCGTCATCCCCTCTATATCCTCTGTGATACTTTTAATCCGATTATCAAAAGAAATTTTAATAGATGGAATATCATCGGCTGACCTGACATCACCTATCGTGGGGAGCTGTTGCAGCACGATCGTCATCTACTCGGGGTTTATCTCCCTCTCTTGGACGGTCTTCTGGTGGCAATCCACCCTGAAGTGCGAGAGGAACCACTTATACGCCACCTTGAGCACCTGATCTTTTTGTCGCTGGACCTCCTCATCTATTTTCTTCATGTCATCTTTTAATCTTTTATGCTCAGCGACCGATAAATTAGTAGCCTTGTGCTGCTGTTTGGAGAAGCCCTGTTGAGATCTTTAGAATCGGCCATATAAGCTTGATTTTGTAGATCTCCAACCTCTTCCCCAGCGGAGTCGCCAAAAGTGTGTTGGTGCCTTTTTTGTGCAGGGCCAATCACTAGGGGTGTACCGCCTGGTTGTGCCTCTGCGGTGACGCAGACGGTCCGTGGCTCTGGATAGGACGGTCCGTGACCTGGGCGCAGGAGCGGCGCCTTCCCTGCGTTGCATCGGACGGTCCGCGCACAGGACCGGACGGTCCGCGATGGCGCAGGGTCGTCTTCCTCCTTGCTGGAATCTAGATCTCGCCCCCTGAGGGAGAGATCTTAGGGCTCTCCGGGTCGGTAGGTCACCCGGGGCATCCCTAGACAATGTGGAGCTGCCTAGGAATTAAGAGATCAATTCAAGGAAGAGACCTTGGGTGTACAACTAGATCTTGCCCCCGGGAGGGGTAAGATCCTAGGGTCGTCTTGGGGTCGGCAGGCCACCCAAGACGGATCTAGACGACGTAGAGTCAAATAGGGGTGGAGGTGGATATACGGAAGACTATAACTAAAACTACGCTACATCTACTCCTAGGGCAGGAAAGGTAAATAAAGTAATTGGTTCAATTGGAATGTGTTCAGGGGTTCTCAATCGGCTGTACCCCTTTATATTTATAGGGAGGAGGTCTAGACCTGTTCCTAAGAGATAGCCAACAACTCCCACGTGATTAGATGGATAACCATGCACGAGATAAGGATAAACACCTGAGTTAATCTAATCTCGGAGCACGCGGACCGTCCGGGCCCAAGGGCCGGACCGTCCGCTCATTTTGGTGTTCAACAAATACCATCGATTGATTATGAAAAGGAAGGATCTTAATAAATTTTCCTAGGTTTCAAGAATTCCCAAATCACTATAATAAATATATTTGTTTATTTTATTATTATTATTATTATTATTATTATTATTATTATTATTATTATTATTATTATTATTATTATTATTCTACCAATTTTGGGTTTTACAACAACCTCCAGCGAACCTCCCCTATTCCTCTTTGATGGTTGAATTCTAGCGAGGCGTGGAAGAGCTCGTGGCAGATCTCTCTCCCCTTTCTCTCTCCCTCGTGTGTGGTGAAGCTTGGCGATGGTGTGCTTGGTGGTCATCAAGGAAGCAGGGTTCGGTTTATATGGATACGAGGAGAGCGGCCCAGGGCGTACTCGGTGGGGCAAAAATCCAGGCGAACTTCAAACGATTTGTTACAGCAAGTGTGAAAGATTCCGCCAATATCGTGTTCTATTGGGATGAACTCATGGCGAGGATGAAGGGCTGAGCACGTGGGTCCACGCGTCGGTGTAAGCTAGAGCACGACGGCTGGTGCGACTGGTCTGCGGGGTCCACCCGCCAGCGGATCCAAGCGCGTGCGTGGGCGGTAGTGGCTAGCAGATGGGCCTCGCGCAACAACGGTGGCGCCCAGACATGCGTGCGAGTGGTAATGGCCGAGGGGCCCATTCGTCAGTGACAGCATAGAAGGGAAGAAGGGGGCCGGCGTGGGTGAATTCGGCCCACCAGATGAATCCAAAAAGGAAAGGGTGAATTTGGGCTGAGATAAATACAGCCCACGCAAATCCTGCTCTACCCTTTTCTTTTTTTATTTTCACTTTTCTTTTCCAATTTGAAATTTTCAAATTCAATCTAATTTGACGTTCTGAAATTTAAGCATGCACAAACAGAGATCCAAAATTAATGCATTAAATTTATTTACTTATTATTATGTTTTTATCTTATTTTATCAATTGCTTTCAAATAATTAATACAACTACACAAACTTAGTTATGTTAAGAAAATATTTAAATATGAAGTTAATTCAGAACTAAATATTCCTTTATTATTTTTTGCAAGTATTTTCTACTATGTAGTTTATTCAAAGAGTAATTCAAGTCATATGCTGATTATTTTATTCCATCTTTTCTTGGATAACTCTCGTATTTGGTTATCGAGATGTATTTTCCCATAATAGGATTTTTAGGGTGTTACAAATTCTACCCCCTTAAAAATAATACTGTCCTCAAGATTAGTAAGAAAAGGGATGCAACCACTTTGGTTTGCGGTTTACCTTTTAGTTTCTTAATTAGTTCAAAATCAAAGTTTTCTTTTATCCTTTTAAGTACTAATTAACAGGTGCTTTTAAGAAAGCATGAGTATTTTTTAGCTCTAAGACAAGATATGGTTAGAGGGTAGGTTATGACAAGAAAGAAAGTCTCCATCACAAATGGTGAATCTTGATTTATCTGAAGATCTGGTTTTACTCATATCCTTCCTTGACGAGGTTGATCTTCTCTTCTTCAATCTTGGTGATATCATCCAAGTTAAGGACATTCAGTTCTGGTGTTTCCTTTTTGGGGTTTAGGTATGTAGATGGTTGTGAAATGTGATATAGATCAAACAGGGTTTATTTTTGTTTTTTTAGGTTGGACTAGATAGGTTAGAATCTTGTTTTAAAATAGATTAGGGGCGAGAAAGGTTATGGTAATGAGATACTCCAACCCGGATGGTGGATCCCGACTTTTTGAAGATTTTTTCTGGCTTCTGACCTTCCTTATCTTGATGAGGTCGATCGACTTCAATCTCCGGTGTTGACATCATCATCCGAGCTAGGTACATATAGTTAAGATAGCTTGTAGATAAGAACATATAGTTAATAGGTAGATGGCATAGGACGAGTGTGCTATGGCCAAACCTTGTCTGGTTGCTTTGTTAGGTCGGCTAGGTATAAATCTTTTAGGAACAAGTAGATTAGGTGGGTAGGATAGATTTCATGAGGTTGGTAAGAATCTTTGTTTTGTGGTTAGGTTGAAATAGAAGGGTTATGCAACCATCTGATGAGTTAGATAGTTGTGTATGGTCGAGTTAGTCTAGGGCACCAAATTAGGGCATGGTGAATTAGGTTAGAAGGAATATCTATGAGTAGATTCCAATTTACCTAATTGAATCTGGTGGGGTAATATACTCATTTTTTACTAGGTGAGATTGAATATAATTAGTGTAGGTTAGATTAATCTATTAGGTGTCATTAGATTAGTTGAGATCTAGACTAGATTAGACTTATATAAGATCTAATTGATTTGGGTTAAATCATAGTTGTTACACTAGGGAGATAAGTATGCCCACCAGAACAAGAACAATCTATTAGGATAGACTCTTTTAAGATACGATGGATCTATTAAGGTAGATATATTTTAATGCAGGATAATTTAAGTTTTTTTCTAGTTATCTTATACCCATATTTTATACCTAAGTATATGCAGATGCAATTGGGCACATTACTCCACCACTCATCACACTCAATTAAAGAACCAAATCAGACAGATATCATAAGAACCAGCAGTCACACGTACACATAAAAAATACTTTTTTCCTATGATTGGGACTCCTTTTACTTAGGGTCACTTTAGGTACAGGATTTCGAAGTGTGAAATCTAGTTGTCTTTAGAAGATAAAAATGTAAGAGTAATCAGAGTAAAGGTAAGTAGGTAAGGGTTGTCGAGTTCTATCACACCCGGCTTTAAGGGCCAAACCCGGGTGCGTCTCAAATGTGTGCTAGGATCAAGTGCTAGGATCAAGTCTCACACTGATAAACCTCTCCTATTCCTCTTTGATGGTTGAATTCCAGCGAGACGCGGAAGAGTTCGTGGCGGATCTCTCTTCCCTTTCTCTCTCTCAGTGCGTGGTGAAGCTTGGCGATGGTGTGCTCGGTGGTCATCAAGGAGGCAGGGTTCGTTTAGGGCTTGTTCGGTTAGCTCACAATCCATGTGGATTGAGTGGGATTAAGTGGGTTTAAATCCCAAGCAAGTCAAATCTCTTCACAATTTTTTTCAATCCCGTCCAATCCATAGGTAACGGGATTAACCGAACAAGGCCTTATATGGATACGAGGAGAGCGGCCCAGGGCGTATTCGGTGGGGCAAAAATCCAGGCGAACTTCAAAGGATTTGTTACAGCGAGCGCGAAAGATTCCGCCAATATCTCGTTCTGTTGGGATGAACTCATGGGCTCATGGCGAGGATGAAGGGCTAAGCACGCGGGTCCACACATTGGTGTAAGCTATAGCACGACGGCTGGTGCGACTAGTCTGTGGGGTCCACCTGCCAGCGGATCCAAGCGCGTACGTGAGCAGTAGTGGCTAGCAGACGGGACCCACGCGCAACAACGGTGGCGCCCAGATGTGCGTGCAAGTGGTAATGGCCGAGGGGCCCATTCATTAGTGACAGCACAGAAGGGAAGAAGGGGGCCGACGTTGGTGAATTTGGCCCACCAGGTGAATCCAAAAAGGAAAGGGTGAATTTGGGCTGAGATAAATATGGCCCATGCAAATCCTGCTCTACCCTTTTCTTTTTTATTTTCAGTTTTCCTTTCTAATTTGAAATTTTCAAATTCAATCTAATTTGAGGTTCTGAAATTTAAGCATGCACAAACAGAGATCCAACATGAATGCATTAAATTTATTTACTTATTATTATTTTTTATCTTATTTTATCAATTGCTTTCAAATAATAAATACAATTACACAAACTTAGTTATGTTAAGAAAATATTTAAATTCAGAACTAAACATTCCTTTATTATTTTTAAGAGGAATTATTTCTTTGCAAGTATTTTCTATTATATAGTATATTCAAAGAGTAATTTCAGTCATATGCTGATTATTTTATTCCATCTTTAATTAGAAAACACTCTTATTTAGTTATCGGGATGTATTTTCCCATAATAGGATTTTTAGGGTGTTACATGGGTCTATGAAATTATGGTGCCACTAGTTTTTCCTTGACTAGAGGGGTTTGTATCGGATACTTAAAGGATAAGTGTTGATTAACTTAAATAAAGTCAACCTAATGGTTAAGGACTTTGTGGCATAAGGTTGGGAGCTAAGACATAGAGATATCACCCAAAAACATGAGTCATATATGATATGATTAGTAAGAAGTTGCTTACCGATGCACCGTGTCTTCTAGCGGTGATGTTAAAGCTCATTAGTCGACTTGTTAGTTGTGGGTTTTGAATCACAAAGTATTGAAGGACGGATATTGATTTTAGTGGGACTAGATTCTATTAAATGTTTAATGTGATTTACTCTGCCATGGATATTTTGTCTTAGTATTTTGTATTATTTTGTTATAGATAGATGGCACCTAGCAACCCATCATTTACTTTGTAATCAATTCTTGAAAAAGATAAGTTGAATGGAACAAACTATATGGAATGAATCAGTAAACTAAGAATTGTTCTCAGGGTTCAGAAAAAGGAAGAAGTTCTAGACACCGCACTACTAGAGGAGCCTGCTGAAGATGCAACTGATACTGTTAAGAACACTTGTGAGAAAGCATGTGATTCAAATCTTGAAGTTGCCTGATGTTTGCATGCATGGAGCCTGAGCTGCAGATGTAGTTTTAGAGAATCCATGAGGTGCACGATATGATTGTGGTGCTTCAAGACATGTTCTAAACTCAGTCTAGGACTGAAAGGTTCAATGTTTCCAAAGCCTTTGTGGAATACAAGTTACCAGAAGCCACATCAGTTGGGCCACATGTGATCAAAATGGTTGGTTACACTTAGAGGTTGGAGAAGTTGGGCTTCCCACTCGGCCAAGAGTTGGCCATTGATTCCATTTTGGCGTCTCTTCCACCTAGCTATGAGAACTTCATATCGAACTACCATATGTATGGGTGTGGAGAAGGGCCTGAATGAGCTGTGTGGTATGCTAAAAACAGTAGTGGGCTATATAAAGAAAACCATTGGCAACAGCAGACATGTGATGGAGGTCCAAAATAAG
This sequence comes from Zea luxurians, assembly GCA_029449295.1. Taxonomy (NCBI): domain Eukaryota; kingdom Viridiplantae; phylum Streptophyta; class Magnoliopsida; order Poales; family Poaceae; genus Zea; species Zea luxurians. Next base: position 48,511,884 of record JAOPSE010000011.1, read on the forward strand.
CCTAACTTTGAAAAGAAGGGTAAATCTCAGAAGAATAAGAAGGGCAAGGCTAAAGATACTATCTCTAAGCCGAACCCAACGCCCAAGGCTAGACTAGCTGCAGATGATGAGTATTTTCATTGCAAAGAACTTGGTTCCAGGTTATACTTAGCTTCTTTGAAGGATCGCGACAGTATGGGTACTTCCGCATTAGGTACACTCGTTATTCACATTACAAATAATTTTCTTTTTGGTCCTTATGTTAATTCTTGGGTGTTTTATATCGGATTGGTTTCCCATATTTGCAATTTGATCCAAGCAATGATAAGAAGTAGAAGTGTGAAAAGAGGAGAAGTTGATTTCCGTGTGGGTAATAATGCAAGAGTTGTTGCGTTGACAGTCAGAAAGGTGCAACTCCACCTCCCATCAGGATTTATTATGGAATTAAAAAATTGTTCCTATTTACTAGTAACTGCAAAGAGCCCTCGCGCCTAAGGAACGTGGCGGCTCCAGACCCCCTTGACGGGGGTCCAATGATTCCACATGGAAGTCCAGTTTCTATTGGTGGGAGCCTAGGCTTATGTTGAAGTTGCCAAGCAAATCCCCTAGGTGGAGCATGGGATGACCCCGGGTCGGAGGCCAGTGGCACCGTCGGGTGGGCCACGATATAAGTCAGGGTTGACTATTTTTCACCACGTGACTACGGATAGTCACAAGGGTCCCACCTTGACCCAGCAGGAGTGGGTACCCCAGTTTTGGGGCACCGACAGAAGCCCTAGGCCCACCACGGGCGTGGTGGCGAACCCGCAGGGGGCCATACCTGTCGTTTGCTCCATGTTGGTACTGCATAGGAACTCCGTGCCTACAGCCTCCATGCTAAATGGTTTACTTCGGGATGCTTAACCGCCGCTGTAAAGACAAAAACCAAAAGCGAGCTTTTCTTTTCTTGGGTTTGCATATTTGAAATGTGGGATGCATGCTAGTAGACCGGGTTTATGGGGTCGGACCCCACTGGACTATACTTTGCATAAGTGCTTCTTGTTGTAGAGACCGACTTCCTCCTCTTTTCTCCTCTACTAATCCCCTAGAACATCGGTAGCTTCGATTGTCTAAGGCTACCATCGAACCAGAGGCCGATCTTGAACGTGGTCCAAGATTGATGTAAACCCTTAAAAGATGGTTTAAATTATTAGCTAGTTCTTGGTGTTATAAACTAGAGTTTATTATAAGTCTATGTTTAATTTGCAAGACATGTTCCCTATAAAAAAGAGAGATAAAAGTTGAAATTATGCATCATGCCGAAGGTTTTGACTGTGCATTTAACTTGTATTAGAAATACTCTTTAAAATATATTTGAATTCAGGTGATTTGTGATGAAAGACTATATGTTACTTTCTTTCCAAACCAAGTAAGTAGTGAATGCTAATATATAATAAACTATATGATTGAACTACATCCCTAAAATAATGGTTTGCACCTATGATGGTTTTGAATTAGAACCTTGTTTGAATTCGAATCCAAATTGAACTTGGGAAATGGAAAATGAAATGAAAAAGGAAAAGAAGAACTCACTAGTGCTGGGCTAAATTCCTTGTTGCCGACCCATTACTACTCCTATCGCCTGGTCCTTGGGCAGTTCTGGCCCAGCCCAATGGGCTCGGATTCGGTCCACTCTCGTTTACCATCGACCTGCCCACTCGTGTGGTGCCTCTGTCGGGCGGGACCTGCATGGCAGTGCTTTCTCTTACGCGTGGGGACTTGGAGTCAGACTTACCTCCCCATGCTACACGTCCTAGGAACAAAGTCCGCCACTGCGCAACAAACAATGAGAAATCTGGAGAACGCAGCTACGCTAGCTAGGAGAACCAACCTTACAGGAGCCTATAAACCTGGTGCCCGGAACCACATCTTCCCAGTGTTACTAGATCGCCGTGTGAGGAAATCCAATTCCATCGGCCACCACGGACCCCTCCATCGAACTCACGAATCACCGTCGATTGGGCCTGGTAGGTGGCTCAGACGGGTGGTTGGTCTGTGTCACAACTTTTGGGAGGCTTGGTGAACTGCGGAGACCCTCAGAGTCGGCGCAATTCCTCGCCTGCATTGAGTGTGCCGCCATCGGGCCATTGCACCGTGTCCAGTCCTCGCCACAGCATGGATACCGATAAGGATGCTCCCCCTTGCTTCGCTTTTATCCTCACAGCGTGTAGATCGGTTCACATATAGGAACTGGTCACCAGTTGGTTGCGCGGTGTCGCTCAAGTGAACTTACCTCCACGCTAGGTACACAGGCGCCGCCCAGCCACCATGGTGGAGAAGACGTCACTGTTGTCGTCAATCCGGGGTTTAGCGGTGGAGATTAAATTGAGGATAGTGTATGAGATAGGAATATGTAGACTGTTATATAGAGATCAGGTCGTCCTTATTAGATGACTAGATACTTCTTCAATCTATTTAAATCAGCGCCATCGGATTTGGACCTTGCGGCCTCAAACGCGTATCAGTTCAGGATAAGTCATGGCCGTCGATCTTGTGATCAATGGCTTAGGTAGCGTACCATTGGATTCAATGGCCGAATTAATCCCCACCGTAAATAGTCGATCCAACGACTGAGATGGACTGGTACCCCTTTGACGTGCCCTTTTGTTAAAAGACCCCCAAAAAGTTGATAACCAACCCACCGTCAATCTACTGCGAGAGGGTATTACTTTCGGGTCCCTGGGTTTTTACAAAACCGACCCGGGAATGTATTTTAAGCATAAAATTAATATGAAAATGCACAAAAACTTAAATAATTCATAATTTCTTCATTCTAACTCTGATTTGATCTATTCAAGTCATGTTAGCTTCGTAATAACATTATGAACGCAGTAACAACATTATTTTTATCATATTGCTTAATTATATAATTGGATAATTGTTGTTTATTAGATTAACTCTTCCGATCAATATTAATCTATCTATAACTATAATTTGACTAAAATAGGATCTCTAAGCAAGTTATAACTTAGAGTAAAGTTGAATTAGTTATATCTTTAATATTTGCTCTTATATGATTCACATTAATCAACATAGAATTTAGTTTTTATTATTTGATCACAAAAATCTTTTGATCACCATATCTTACTAACAGTACCTCCGATTTAGTGGTTCTCGAACCTACGATCTCGTAGAGACGCGTAGAATACTCCTATGCAGTTGTTCCCATGTTTGGTGTAATATTATTTTTATGTGCTCCTTGTCTATTTGTATATATTTCTACGAGTAGCAGCGAGGTCACGAGAAATATGAAGACCAATTTGGTGAAGTACCTGGAATATCAAGTCACAGGCAAGTTTTGCTCTTGATCAGCCTACTTTACCTAATAATGTTCCTGTTAATCACTGTGACATGCTCAGGTTAATTTGATGGGACCTAATAGGTTATCCTAATTTTGTTTACCCCACACCTTGCAAGACAAATGAACTATTGGGTAGACTTGCTATTGCTCTACCTAGTTTTAGGATTAATGTTATATCTGAATTATGATCATGTTACATTAATATTATTGGTTTAATTGTTGTTCATGATAAGATTATTGTGTTAATTGGAACATGGAGCTTAACTTGAGATAACAGTGCTACGAGAAGGGTGGAATGGGACGCCCATGGCCAAGTAATTAGGAAAGCTAGGGAGAGATTATCTTACTCGAAAGGGGCAAGCGGGGAGGCGTCATTGCAGAGTATAGGGAGGTCCTTAGGTCGAACTGTCTGTAAAGCTTTTCGGACGAGGGATTCCTATGCTTCCTTCTTCCTAAATTTGTAACGAGTTTTCTCGAACTAGTGGAACTTTGGAAATGCATCGTAGTTGTCGGGGACCATAATTAGGGGTACCCTCAAGACGCCTAATTCTCAGCTGGTAACCCCCATCAGCATAAAGCTGCAGAGGCCTGATGGGTTTGATTAAGTCAGGGATCAGTCCATACGAGTGACTTGACCACGCCACGCCCGAGCCTAGCCTCGGGCGAGGGCAGCCGACCCTAAAGATGACTCCGTCTCGCCTGAGGCCTCCTCTTTCACGGCAGACGCATCTCCGGCTCGCCCTAGGCCCCGCCTTCGATAAGAAGAAACCCTGACTAAATCACCGCGCCAACCGACCGAGTCACCGGGGCGTTTAACGCAAAAGGTAAGACCGACGGGCGACCAGACTTCGCCAGAGGTGCCATAGGAGGCTCTGCCCGACCCAGGGCTCGGACTCGGGCTAAGGCCCCGGAAGACGGCGAACTCCGCTCCGCCCGACCCAGGGCTCGGACTCGGGCTAAGGCCTCGGAAGACGGCGAACTCCGCCCCGCCCGACCCAGGGCTCGGACTCGGGCTAAGGCCCCGGAAGACGGCGAACTCCGCTCCGCCCGACCCAGGGCTCGGACTCGGGCTAAGGCCCCGGAAGACGGCGAACTCCGCCTCGCCCGACCCAGGGCTCGGACCCCGCCTCGGCCTCTGCCGAACGATCTCCGCCTCGCCCGACCCAGGGCTCGGACCCCGCCTCGGCCTCTGCCGAACGATCTCCGCCTCGCCCGACCCAGGGCTCGGACTCTGCCTCTGTCTTGCAGGACGGACTCGACCTCGGCTTCGGAGGAGCCTCCACGACGCCCGACCTAGGACACGAGACCGCCACGTCAACAGGAAGCGTCATCATCACCCTGCCCTGAGCCGACTTGGGTCGCAGAGAACAAGACCGGTGTCCCATCTGGCCAGCTACGCCAGATAGGCAAATGATGGCGCCCCGCTAGACCATGACGACGGCGGCTCTCAGCTCCCTTACGAAAGCAGGAGGACGTCAGCAAGGGTCCAGCCACTCCGACAGCTGTCCCTCTGTCCGGCTCCGTTACTCCTCCAACAGCCACGACGCCACACCAACAGGGTGCCAAGATCTCTCCGGCTGCCACCTCGGCATGTACTTAGGGCGCTAGCTCTCCCTCGCTAGACACGTAGCACCTTGCTACACCCCCATTTTGTACACCTGGATCCTCTCCTTACGACTATAAAAGGAAGGACCAGGGCCTTCTTAGAGAAGGTTGGCCTCGCGGGGACGAAGGGCAGGGGCAGGCGCTCTCTCGGGGCCGCTCGCTCCCCTCACCTCGCGCGGACGCTTGTAACCCCCTACTGCAAGCGCACCCGACCTGGGCGCGGGACGAACACGAAGGCCGCGGGAATTCTCCGACTCCCTCACGACCCGGCTCCGGCCACCGACCTCTCTCTCTGTTCCCCCCTTCGCGCTCGCCCACGCGCTCGACCCATCTGGGCTGGGGCACGCGGCACTCTCACTCGTCGGCTCGGGGACCCCCCGGTCTCGGAACGCCGACAGTTGGCGCGCCAGGTAGGGGCCTGCTGCGTGTTGACGAGCAGTTTCCCGTCAAGCTCCAGATGGGCAGTCTCCAACGACCTCTTCAACCCGGGACGGTGCTCCGTTTCGGGAGCCTCGAGTTCATGTCTCTCGACGGCAACTACGACATGATACTCCTTCCACCGCCGCGCGACAGCGACATTGGTGGCGGACAGCCCGCCCGCCGGCGGCGGAATCGACGACGTCTTTCCCGCGTGGGGGAAGGACAACTTTCGAGCTCGCCCCATCCTCTCCCTCGCCATCGGAGGAGGAGGAGGCGGGGCAACCAGGGCCGAGCGGGAGGCCGCGCTCCGACGGCTGTCGAGCAAATCGACATCCCCGGCGCCCCAACGGAGGACACGCCAAGCGTCGCCCTCGCGTTCGAGGCAAACGCGAGCGCCATCCCCCCGCAACACGTCGACCCCGGGCAGGTGGACGACGTCGGCGCGCTCACGAAGGGCCTGCAGGACGTCGCCCTCGTACCCACGACGACGGCGCCGTCAGCCCCCGACGTGACTTCATCGCCCCTCGTCGACAAAAAGGTACCGACTGCTCCCCATCTTTCGTCATTTCGACTCGGCCTCAGCCCGCCTGGCGACCTCGCTTTGGCGGGCGCTCACATTGAGGCGAGTGCAACCTCTCTGGGGTTTCGTGTGCGGTCGCCTTGGGACCGATTGACGGGTGTCTCGACCTACGGACCCTCTGGGTCCGAGGAAGATGACGACTCCAGCATCTGCTGGGATTTCTCCGGATCTGGCAACCCTAGTGCCATGCGGGACTTCATGACCGCATGTGACTACTGCCTCTCCGACTGTTCCGACGGCAGCCGCAGCCTTGGCGACAAGGACTGCGGCCCGAGCCGCGAATGTTTCCACATCGAGCTAGGGGATCCCTCCGGAGGCGGCTGTCTCGGCATGCCGGAGGATGGTGATCCCCCTAGGCCAGCGCCTCGCGCCGACATCCCGCGGGAGCTAGCTGTGGTCCCCGTTCCGGCGGGGGGTCACAACCCACAGCTCGAGCAAGTCCGCGGGGCGCAGGCCGGGCTCGATGAGGGAGCAGGAGCGCTCGAGGCAATCCGCCAGAACATCGGGCAGGTGTGGGCGAGCCAGCCCCCGGCCGGAGGAATACGTCACCTGCCCCAAGGTCTCCAGCACCGCATCGCCAACGATGCCAGGGACAGACCGCCACCCGCATCCGGCGGAACCGGTCAGGACCTGGCCGCCGCAGCGATGCTCCTCCGCGCGATGCCGGAGTCATCAACCACCGAGGGTCGGCGAATCCAGGGAGAACTCAAGCATCTCCTGGAAGGCGCCGCGGCCCGGCGGGCCGAGAGCTCTGCCTCCCGCAGGCAGGGATACCCCTCGGAACCTCGTGCCGCGACTTCCCGACTCACGCGGGAAGCCTCGGTCTTCACCGGACGCACGCGCAACACCGCGCCTACGGCCCCGGGCCACCTCGGCGACGAGCACCCTCATCGCGACCGTCGGGCCCGCCTCGACGAAAGGGTGCGCCGAGGCTACCACCCCAGGCGTGGGGGACGTTACGACAGCGGGGAGGATCGGAGTCCCTCGCCCGAACCACCCGGTCCGCAGGTCTTTAGCCGAGCCATTCGGCGGGCGCCGTTTCCGCCCCGATTCCGACCCCCGACTACTATCGAAAAGTACTCGGGGGAGACGAGACCGGAATTGTGGCTTGCGGACTACCGCCTGGCCTGTCAACCGGGTGGGACGGACGATGACAACCTCATCATCCGTAACCTCCCCCTGTTTCTCTCCGACACCGCTCGTGCCTGGTTGGAGCACCTGCCTCCGGGGCAGATTTCCAACTGGGAGGATCTGGTCCAGGCTTTCGCCGGGAACTTCCAGGGCACGTACGTGCGCCCCGGGAATTCCTGGGACCTCCGAAGCTGTCGGCAACTGCCGGGAGAGTCTCTCCGAGACTACATCCGGCGGTTCTCGAAGCAGCGCACCGAGCTGCCCAACATCACCGACTCCGATGTCATCGGCGCGTTCCTCGCCGGCACCACCTGCCGTGACCTGGTGAGCAAGTTGGGTCGCAAGACCCCCACCAGGGCGAGCGAGCTGATGGACATCGCCACCAAGTTCGCCTCCGGCCAGGAGGCGGTAGAGGCCATCTTCCGAAAGGACAAGCAGCCCCAGGGCCGCCCGTCGGAAGATGCTCCCGAGGCGTCTACTCCGCGCGGCGCCAAGAAGAAAGGCAGGAGGAAGTCGCAAGCGAAACGCGACGTTCCCGATGCAGACCTTGTCGCCGCCGCCGAGCACAAGAACCCTCGGAAGCCCCCCGGAGGTGCTAACCTCTTCGACAAGGCACTCAAGGAGACGTGCCCCTACCATCAGGGGCCCGTCAAGCATACCCTCGAAGAGTGCGTCATGCTTCGGCGCCACTTCCACAGGGCCGGGCCACCCGCAGAGGGTGGCAGGGCTCACGACGACGCCAAAAGGGAGGATCGCCAAGCAGGAGAATTCCCCGAGGTCCGCGACTGCTTCATGATCTACGGAGGGCATGCGGCGAATGCCTCGGCTCGGCATCGTAAGCAAGAGCGTCGGGAGGTCTGCTCGGTGAAGGTGGCGGCGCCAGTCTATCTGGACTAGTCCGACAAGCCCATCACCTTCGACCGGGACGACCACCCCGACCACGTGCCGAGCCCGGGGAAGTACCCGCTCGTCGTCGACCCCGTCATCGGCGACGTCAGGCTCACCAAGGTCCTGATGGATGGAGGCAGCTGCCTCAACATCATCTATGCCGAGACCCTCAGGCTCCTGCGCGTCGGTCTGTCATCCGTCCGAGCAGGCGCTGCGCCCTTCCATGGGATCATCCCCGGGAAGCGCGTCCAGCCCCTCGGGCAGATCGACCTTCCTGTCTGCTTCGGAACACCCTCCAACTTCCGAAGGGAGACTTTGACGTTCGAGGTGGTCGGATTCCGAGGAACCTACCACGCAGTGTTGGGAAGGCCATGCTACGCGAAGTTCATGGCCATCCCCAACTACACCTACCTAAAGCTCAAGATGCCGGGCCCCAACGGGGTCATCACCATCGGCCCCACGTACAAGCACGCATTCGAATGCGATGTGGACTGCGTGGAGTACGCCGAGGCCCTCGCCGAGTCCGAGGCCCTCATTGCCGACCTGGAAAGCCTCTCCCGAGAGGTGCCGGACGTGAAGCGGCATGCCGGCAACTTCGAGCCCGCAGAGACGGTTAAGGCCGTCCCTCTCGACCCCAGTGGCGACGCCTCCAAGCAGATCCGGATCGGTTCCGGGCTCGACCCCAAATAGGAAGCAGTGCTCGTCGACTTTCTCCGCGCAAACGCCGACGTCTTTGCGTGGAGTCCCTCGGACATGCCCGGCATACCGAGGGATGTCGCCGAGCACTCGCTGGATATTCGGGCCGGGGCCCGACCGGTCAGACAGCCTCTGCGCCGATTCGACGAGGAAAGGCGCAGGGTGATAGGCGAGGAGATCCACAAGCTGATGGCAGCAGGGTTCATTAAAGAGGTATTCCACCCTGAGTGGCTTGCCAACCCTGTACTTGTGAGGAAAAAAGGGGGGAAATGGCGGATGTGTGTAGACTATACTGGTCTCAACAAAGCATGTCCGAAAGTCCCCTACCCTCTACCTCGCATCGATCAAATCGTGGACTCCACTGCAGGGTGCGAAACCCTGTCTTTCCTCGATGCCTACTCAGGGTATCATCAAATCAAGATGAAAGAGTCCGACCAGCTCGCGACTTCTTTCATCACGCCCTTCGGCATGTACTGTTATGTCACAATGCCGTTCGGTTTGAGGAACGCGGGTGCAACGTACCAGCGGTGCATGAACCATGTGTTCGGCGAACACATCGGTCACACGGTCGAGGCCTACGTCGATGACATCGTAGTCAAGACGAGGAAAGCCTCCGACCTTCTCTCCGACCTCGAACTGACATTCCGGTGTCTCAAGGCGAAGGGCGTCAAGCTCAATCCCGAGAAGTGCGTCTTCGGGGTGCCCCGAGGCATGCTCTTGGGATTCATCGTCTCCGAGCGGGGCATCGAAGCCAACCCGGAGAAGATCGCAGCGATCACAAACATGGGGCCCATCAAGGACTTAAAAGGCGTACGGAGGGTCATGGGATGCCTCGCGGCTTTGAGCCGTTTCATCTCGCGCCTCGGCGAAAGAGGCCTGCCCCTGTACCGTCTCTTAAGGAAGACCGAGTGCTTCACTTGGACTCCCGAGGCTGAGGAAGCCCTCGGGAACCTGAAGGCGCTCCTCACCCAGGCGCCCATCTTGGTACCCCCAGCTGATGGAGAAGCCCTCCTGGTCTACGTCGCCGCAACCACTCAGGTGGTCAGCGCCGCGATCGTGGTCGAAAGGCAGGAAGAGGGGCATGCTTTGCCCATTCAGAGGCCAGTTTACTTCGTCAGCGAAGTGTTGTCCGAGACCAAGATCCGCTACCCACAAGTCCAGAAGCTGCTATATGCAGTGATCCTGACGAGGCGAAAGCTGCGACATTACTTCGAGTCCCATCCGGTGACTGTGGTGTCATCCTTCCCCCTGGGGGAGATCATCCAGTGCCGAGAAGCCTCGGGGCGGATTGCGAAGTGGGCGGTGGAAATCATGGGCGAGGCAATCTCGTTCGCCCCTCGGAAGGCCATCAAGTCCCAGGTACTGGCGGATTTCGTAGCCGAATGGGTCGATACCCAGTTGCCAACGGCTCCGATCCAACCAGAGCTCTGGACTATGTTTTTCGACGGGTCGCTGATGAAGACGGGAGCCGGCGCGGGCCTGCTCTTCGTCTCGCCCCTCGGGAAACACCTGCGCTACGTGCTCCGCCTCCATTTCCCGGCGTCCAACAATGTGGCTGAGTACGAGGCTCTGATCAACGGATTGCGAATCGCCATCGAGCTAGGGGTCCGACGCCTCGATGCGCGTGGCGACTCGCAGCTCGTCATCGACCAAGTCATGAAGAACTCCCTCTGCCGCGACCCGAAGATGGAGGCCTACTGTGAGGAGGTCCGACGCCTGGAAGACAAGTTCTACGGGCTCGAGCTTAACCACATCGCCCGGCGCTACAACGAGACTGCGGACGAGCTGGCGAAGATAGCCTCGGGGCGAACGACGGTTCCCCCGGACGTCTTCTCCCGGGATCTGCACCAACCCTCCGTCAAGATAGGCGACGCGCCCGAGCCACCCTCGGCCTCGTCCGAGGTGACCTCGGCCCAGCCTGAGCCATCCTCGGCTCAACCCGAGGAACCCTCGGAGCCCGAGGGCGAAGCGCTGCGCATCGAGGAGGAGCAGAGCGGGGTCATGCCAGATCGAGATTGGCAAACCCCGTACCTGCAATATCTCCGCCAAGGAGAACTGCCCCACGACCGAGCCGAGGCTCGGCGGGTAGCGCGACGCGCAAAGTCGTTCGTCTTGCTGGGCGATGAGAAGGAGCTCTACCACCGAAGCCCTTCGGGCATCCTCCAGCGATGTATCTCCATCGCCGAAGGTCAGGAACTCCTGCGGGAAATACACTCGGGGGCTTGCGGTCATCATGCAGCACCTCGAACCCTCGTCGGGAACGCTTTCCGCCAAGGCTTCTACTGGCCGACGGCGGTGGCTGACGCCACTAGAATTGTCCGCGCCTGCGAAGGGTGCCAATTCTATGCGAAGCAGACCCACCTGCCAGCTCAGGCTCTGCAGACGATACCCATCACCTGGCCCTTCGCCGTGTGGGGTCTGGACCTCGTCGGCCCTCTGCAGAAGGCGCCCGGGGGCTACACGCACCTGCTGGTCGCCATCGACAAATTCTCCAAGTGGATCGAGGTCCGACCCCTGAACAGCATCAGGTCCGAGCAGGCGGTGGCGTTCTTCACCAACATCATCCATCGCTTCGGGGTCCCGAACTCCATCATCACCGACAATGGCACCCAGTTCACCGGCAAAAAATTCTTGGATTTTTGCGAGGATCACAACATCCGGGTGGACTGGGCCGCCGTAGCTCATCCCATGTCGAATGGGCAAGTAGAGCGTGCCAATGGCATGATCCTACAAGGGCTCAAGCCTCGGATCTACAACAACCTCAACAAGTTCGGCAAGCGGTGGATGAAGGAACTCCCCTCGGTGGTCTGGAGCCTGAGGACGACGCCAAGCCGAGCCACGGGTTTCACGCCGTTCTTCCTGGTCTACGGGGCCGAGGCCGTCCTGCCCGCGGACCTGGAATACGGCTCCCCGAGGACGAGGGCCTACAACGAAGAAAGCAACCAAGCTAGCCGAGAAGACTCGCTGGACCAGCTGGACGAGGCTCGGGATAGGGCCTTACTACACTCGGCACGGTATCAGCAGTCCCTGCGACGCTACCACGCCCGAGGGGTCAGACCCCGAGACCTCCAGGTGGGCGACCTGGTGCTTCGGCTGCGGCAAGACGCCCGAGGGAGGCACAAGCTCACGCCCCCCTGGGAGGGGCCGTTCATCATCGCCAAAGTTCTGAAGCCTGGAACGTACAAGCTGGCCAACAGTCAAGGCGAGGTCTACGGCAACGCTTGGAACATCCAACAGCTACGTCGTTTCTACCCTTGAGATATTTCCAAGTTGTTCATATACCTCGCACCCACGCAAAGTTTAGTCAACAAGGAAGGGTCGGCCTCGCCTCGGCAAAGCCCGACCCTCCCTCGGGGGCTAAAAGGGGGGAAACCCCCTCTGCGTCAAAATTTTCCTCGAACAAAAAATCTCTTTTACCAGAATATCTTTCGTGCTTTTTGACTACTTCGAAAAGTGGGTCCTGGAAACGACGGGGTACACGTAAGCAGTCAAGGCTGACCGAGCCGAGGGACTCCTACGCCTCCGGGATACGGATACCTCACTCATCACCTTCTGCGATAAGTAACTCGCGCTCGGATAAGGTGAATCCGCGGATCGAACGAGTCTTTACGTACGGAAGTTCTTCTGTCGAAGCGATTCTTCGAGCCTTCTCGACTGAGTCAATGACAGGGCCTCATGGACGGGTAAAAAGTACGCGTAAGCGGCAAGGCCGACCGAGCCGAGGGACTCCCACGCCTCCGGGATACGGATACCTCACTCATCACCTTCCGCGAGAAGCAACTCTTGCTCGCACTAACATCCCTGCTACCGACAAAAAGTCCAGATACTCGAAACAAGAGGAAAAGAGACACAGCTTTATAACGCAGCAAGGGTGTGTGTTCTGGCCTCGACGGCCGCACAAGGCCCACGCTACAAGACGATTTGACCCTGCAGGCTCAGATCTTGACGCTGGAAGAGGACGATGACACCCTCGGCATCGACAGCACCTTCAGCAAGGCCCGACCTAGCCTCGGACGGCGACGCGGTCCGAGGGCCTCTGCTCCGAAGGACGACGTCATCACCACGCTCGAGCAATCTCTGCCAGGGACTTCTCCGAGAACCCGGCCCGAGCGGACTGCTCGGCCGACCACCTCCGGGGCCTCGGCCGACCGCCTTCCGAGGGCGCCTGCTCGGTCCGAAGCCTCGGCTGATCAACTCCGACGTCGACCCTGCCAACGGACAACCTGGCTAGGCTCCGGCCAACCAGGTTTCATTTTCGAGCCAACTCCGCCTCTGCTCGTGCTGATATCGCTACCCCTGGCCTCGGCTCGTCGAAGAGCGGCCGAGGGGTCTCTTTAACTAAGCTAGAGGAGCCTCGGACAACAGGTCCGACCGAGCCGAGGGATTCCTACGCCTCCGGGATACGGATACCTCACTCGTCACCTTGACACGGGGCAACTCACGCTTGGTGAAGCGGTTCAGACAATCAGCAGACGAGTCTTAGTGCTCGAAAATGAGGAAAAAACACGGCTCCGCGCCGTAATTACATACATGTTCAGGCCCCGAAAGCCGAAATGAACAAAAAACCCGGCACTCGAAGTGCCATTACAGACGGAACTCCGGTTCCCCCCCCCCCCCCGCAGGCACGAACAACCCCACTCGATAGGGGCGGGCCTGCGGGGCAGCGGAAAAACTCTCACCCCCCCAGGACGAGAGCCAGCCATTCAGGCCGGAAGACGGAGACCCAGGGCTACTGACGGAGTTGGCAATCTCGTCGGTAGAGAAGCCACTTCCGTCCGCCGACGCCTCGGGACCCGCCACCTCCGACATGGCTGGAGGAAGTCTCCGTGATGCTGGAGGATGCCGTTCTCCCCTAGGCGCACGGGGAAGAAGAGGGCAACCGACCCACACGGAGACAGCTCCCTGACTCGCCTCGTCCTCCCTCTTGGCCAGGTGATGAAAATCCTTGAGGCTGAGGGAGGGGCAGGGGCCGCAGCCCGGCTCGCTTTCCCCCACCATCAAGCCGGAGGTCGCCCTCTTGGGTGACCGCCGGTGGAGGGGTGCAGCCGGGCTGCATGATGAAAATCCTTGAAGCCGAACGATGGCTGAAAGGTACCAGCTCCCACGGAGTTGCGTTCCTCCGGCGATGGAGCGAAAAGACGGCGGTTCCCCCCATCCGGGGGCTCGGGAGATGGAGAGACACAATGCATAGGGGAGGAAGGAGACATGGTCACCTTACGAAAGGGGTCGCCCTCCTTTTAAAGGCAACTCCCCCTGCTTGCGCCCTCAACCGTCGCGGGCTGAGTCTTCTCCAACACGCCTCCAAAGCCCTCCCCTGCGGCGCGGGGGCTGGGGCCCGCCTGTCATGCAGACCGGCTCTAAGCAGAAGAAGCCGAACCGCCGCGCACGACGCACGCAACCACCCAGCGGTTACAAGTAACCCTCCACTTTTGCCCGGACCAGCGGGCGAAAGGGGCAGGCGGCCATGCAGGCGGCATGCAACCGCGCCAAGTGGACGCGCCTCTCCGACTCCTGACAGGCCAGCGCGACGGCTCAAGCCCACGCGTCGTGCAACTGGCGCGCCGGGCGCTGCATGCGAACCGCTATGCCACTCGCTCCACCACCGCACCTCCTCGATTGCGGAACCGATACCGCGATTCGAGGCGACCCAGCCCGCGACCCAGCAGCGCCAGCCTGGCGCGGCGGTCAAAAGCGGTCAAAAATGGGCCGGCAGTAATGACGGTGGCAGGCGCGCGAGAGCAGCGGTCACGCCGTCTGCCAAGCTCATGTCCCATCCGGGGGCATCAAGAGAACCCCCTCTCACGGCGTGAAGACGACGCGCCCGTGACCCGTACCTCGAACGGCTCGCGCACGCGCGACGGCAACCTCGCCAACAACTCACCCCGGCGCATTAACTCCGCGGCTCGACGGACAGCGCAACGGGCGGGAGCGGCTGGCGACGCTTCGCCTTCGCCAAAACGACCACGCCGAAAAAGGTACGCCACGACGTTCAATTTCGAATCCTTTATCCCTTTTCCTTCTTTCTCTATCTCTTGCAACAGGGACCGAGAAGGGGGATAACCCCAAAGGGATCCTTCCCCGTGAAGGAACTAGGCTCCGAGCCTCCCTACTGATCAGGGGTTCGAAGGCTGGCCCCCCGAAGGGTTCAACAGCCGCCTCAGATCGCGTGGGCCCGACACCCACTACTGGTCAGGGGTTCGAAGGTCGGCCCCCGAAAGGTCCCACGACCGCCTCAGGCTACTCGGGCTCCGTGCCCCCTACTGATCAGGGGTTCGAAGGCTGGCCTGTCGAAGGGTTCACAGTCGCCTCAGACGCCGAGCGAGTGTAGCATCCCAAAAATCCTAATCTAGGTTTGAAACCCTAATCCACCTTTCACCCCTCCTATCATCCTCTAATTCTAAAATCCTCCCCAAAACTTTCCTTCATCATATGCATACATTTTGTTTGATCACAAAAGCACCTCACTTAGATTCTATTTTCTAAACACTTAGAGTATCTACAAAATATTTTGTTCCAAAGAAAAAGATGCAAAAAGGGGAATAGGTTTTGGAAAAATAAAAAGAAAAAGAGAAAACCCTCTCTCCCCCTGCTGGGCCGACTCTCGGCCCAGGCCGCGGCCCCCCCTCTCCCTCGCGCCCGCATTCCTCCTCCCCCGGCCCATCTACGGCCCGCTTCCGCGCGCGCGGCAGCCGCCCCTCGCCCCCGCCCCTCGCCCTCGCCCCGCGCCCTCGCCCGCGCCCTCGCCCGCGCCCTCGCCCGCGCCCTCGCCCGCGCCCTCGCCCCGCGCCCTCGCCCCTCGCCCGCGCCCTCACCCCTCGCCCTCGCTCTCGCTGACCAAGCGGCCCCACCCGTCAGCCGCTCGCTCGCCCGCTCGCTCGCCCGCTCGCTCGCTCGCTCTCGCTGACCAGCCAGCCCCACCTGCCAGCCGCCCTCTCTCGCGCGCTCGCTTCCGCTAGCAGACCGGCCCCACCGGTCAGCCGCTTCGTCGTCCTCCCCACATACGACGCCCCGCCGTCCCTTCACCGCCGTCCTTCACCGCCGTCTCTTCACCGCCGTCTCCTCGCCGCACAGGAAAGTTTGGCACCGCTCCGTCCTCCTCCCCTTGACCGCGTCCTCGCCGGTACCGCCCCGCCGTAGCGTCCCCTCGGCGGCGCTGTGCGCTATTTATGGCGGCACCGGGAAGCTCGCCGGAGTCTGAGAGCTCCACCACCCCCCTTGCCCCCGCGCGCCTATAAAAAGCTCGCCCCGAGCTCCTTCTTCCTCGCACCGGCCTCAGCCATCCCTCTCCTCCCCTCCACCGAGCACAATCCGCGAAGCGCCGGCGTCGTTCTCTTCTCCGGTGAGTCTCTTCCTTCTCCTCCCTCTCCTTCTCTGTTGATCCGGCAAGGAATTGAGTGAGCAGAGCAGCTTCCTCGCGTCGCCCCGAACCCAAAGCGCCACCTCCCAGCCCCCGTTCCCCACCCAGAGCTCACCGGCGGCAACCCCCGCCGCAAAGCTCCGCCACCTCCCCGCGGGCAGCTCCCTCCCGACCTCCTCTGGCCAAATTGAGCCCATCTCTAGGTCCGCCATCCCCTCCCCATGCTTAGGCGCCTGCTCGTTGCCCAAGAACCGGGCCACCGGCGGCAAGCCGCCGTCGAACCCCCCCCCCCCCCCCCGGCGACCGGTTTCCCCCCCCCCCTCGGCCGGTTCACCCCGTCGTCAATCGCGCCGCGCCGTTTCCCCCCTGCCTCTCTCTGTCGAGTGGGCCCCATGTGACGCCGTCGCCTTCGCGGCCGCGCCGTTCCCCCCCCCCCCTCGCTCGTGGGCCGTGCTGGGCCGAAAGCGCCTCAGCGCGCGCGCTCGCGCCCGGGGTGGGCCGAAAGCCGCGTCCCCGGCCCAGGAGAGAGGAATTCTCCTTTCTTTTTCTTTTTCCACCTTTTTTTTCCATTTAAATAGTTTTCTCAATATCTTATGTACCAAAAATTATCAAAAAGGATTTCCAAGGTTACATAAAATAATGTTGTTAGAAAATGGCACACTATGATTGATAAACCACTATTGATGTATTGTTTTATTGCATGTTTCCTAGAAGAAGCAGGGATCGTTGATCCGGAACCCGTAGCCCCGGAAGAAGGGCCAGAACCCGAACTTCCGGAAGTAGACCTTCTGTGCCAGGAAAGCTTCGACGAAGGCAAGTCCATCCTTCCCTTGATGCATAAATTACCTATTCTCTCTACCACTGCCTAGGCCGGGAATTATGGGGAATATTGCATTGTGAGTGAGAGATGGCCCGCATTATCATACACATTCTGGATACGTAAAGGGGATTGGGAGGAAAGGCTATGTGTATCTCCAAATAAAATCTCTTTTGAAAAATTATGCGATGAAGGGTACTCACCCTCATCACCTGAGAGTGGGATGATCAGGGACTCCCTGGTTTAGGGGAAGGCCTAAGGTGTTGGCTCAGCTGGTTTAGGCGTGAGCAGAAGGATTGTCCCCTCATATAAGGACCGGTTTGTCATCTTCACTACCTGTACTCCTTTGTCGTACAACCACTCGAGACTGTGTGGGCAGTCACTCGATCCAAACTCGTGTGGTCCGACCCCAGGGTTAAGAAGGCTGGGGAGCACCGGAGGATAAGGAAAGGGAAAGTTTTGTCCGGTTTGGGCATGGTGGTGGCCTGACTCCTTCCGGATAACCGTTAAGGTTAGGATGCACGAGTAAGGAAAGAGATCCGGCATTCGGGTCTCGCGACGGTGAGATCGCAGAAACCGGGCTAGTGGGTAAAGTGTACCCCTCTGCGCAGAGTTGAAACCTATTTGAATAGTCCGTGTCCACTGGTATGGATGAGTCTGGTATGGTATGGCAATTAGAACTTTTTCTCTAAGTTTCTTATCAGGGGAAAGGTGTGTTTAAATGGGTTTCGAAAAAGAGATAAAGCCTCTGGAGCGGGAAGCTCAGTGGCAGTTGAGTTTTTGGTTACTTATAATAGCATGGGAAAACCTTCAAGCAACTGTCTCTCTCTAAGAAAATAATGAGTGACTACAACTCCACCAAATTGAGCATGTACATCATAGGTCTCTTTCTCTCTACGGGAGCGGGGTGGGCTTGCGGAATACCTAGTGTATTCACCCAGATTTATTTATGTTTTTCAGCAGCCGAGGACTTCTTTTCTGCTTTGCTTGATTAAGAGGGCTGTGTCTGCACCCAGTTCTGCCTGTGGCTTGGGCTAGTGTATTTTTCCTGCTGCGCTTCTCTATTTGGCTCTCTCGAGCTTGTACCCCGGTATTGTAATAAATTTACCTGGAACTCTGTACTATTTGAAGTAAGAAATGTGTTTACTAGCCTCCTGGGACTAGTAATTGTTTCACATTTGAGTCCCAAAGGATCGGGACGCTTCAGGTGGTATCAGAGCCATAGGACTGGCCGTAGGTCGCAGCCCTAACCCTAAAACCTACCTTAAAAAGAAAATACCTCTTACCTCAAGAAAAGTTTTCTCTTCCTTTCCCCGGTGTTAACAAGACCCTTCTTTTCCTATTCCAGATGGAAGACTCTCTGGCCATTAAGACATCCTACTGCTCAGAAGTGGAAGGGTTCCCACGCCTCTTGCGACGCTGTGCGCTCCGCTTGGGAATCCGCAAGAAGCCGGAATACGTCTGGACGGAACATTTCGAGGGCGGGATGATAAAATGCTCTATGGCAGTCTACCTGGAGGAAAGCCACAGCTATCCAAACCACCGTTCCTTCCAAGTCACTTTTACCGGAGTTCATTTCCTAGATGCTTGCCAAAATGTCGCCCGAAAAGCCCTCCGTCAGCTATGTCAAAACTACAACAAAGTAATCATTGAAACCCCCCTTCGCTACTTTCCACCCAGCAACAAGAACACCCCCACCTGGAGGAAAAGACTTCAGGCCCTATTAGGAGGAGATCCTGCCGAGAATGATCCCACCATTGTCTACATGGCTGGATACCTTCATACCCTTGATAACCAATATGATGACCTCACCCTCCACTGCACCTCTCTAACCTCCCGGGTGGAAAGCCTGGAGCAGAAAGTCAGGGAACTCTCAGAAGAAAAAGTGTCTCTTCAAGAGAGCCTCGCAATAGCTGAAGGTGAGGAAACCAATACCCGAGAAGCCTACCGCACACTGAAGATGGACTACGACAAGAAGATGAAGAAGCTTGCCCCCGCAAAGAAAATCCGCAAGAAGACCAAGAGCCAAGGATGCCAGACTGAGCAGAAGGAAGAAAACCCTCCAAGGAACCTATCCGACACCGATGAAATGTCCCTGGCTAGCCTTGATGACCTTCTCAAGGAGTTTGGGGACACATTAGAGAAGGAATGCGGGAGTACCCTAGATAGCGCTCGCGTGTAACGAACTTGTGATAGCAGGGTGTCGTGTCATGTAATGGCTTGATGTAATGAATAAAATAACCAGTTAAAAAAAATGGCATGTGCATAATAGTAACTCTCTTCCCATGGCAGATGGCTTCGGATAAAACCACGCCTACCGCCTCCGGGATTGGAGCAGGTTTTCCCTTAGGAGCTGAAGGAGGAGCCGGTGGAGAAGGGGATGGGACCCACCTCCCCGCACCTCCGGAACTACCACTAGATCTGGCCCAAGTTCTAGCCCATCAAACCAGACTCATTGAAGTCCTCACTCGAAGTCTGGAGAACCAGCGCCCAGGTGGTGGAAGGCCCCAGGACAGGATGGGAGAATTCCTGAGACTTAAGCCTCCCACATTCGCGGGGTCCAGCAATCCCCTCGATGCAGATGACTGGCTTCGCACGATCAAGAGGAAGTTAGAAGCCATCGCTTGCCCTGAGAATCAACGTGTTCAGCTGGCAGCTCATCAGCTTTCAGGAATGGCGTTAGCATGGTGGGACACTTTCAGTGAAGCCGTCAGAGATGCTACCTAGGCAGAATTCGAGACAGCTTTCCGTGAGCACCATGTACCCCAAGGGATAGTTCAACTCAAGGAGGATGAATTCCGGGAGCTAACCCAAGGTGGGCGATCAGTCAGTGAGTATGTGCACAAGTTCACAGAGCTGGCCCGCTACGCGCCTGAGGATGTCAGCACCGAGGCCAGGAAAATGGCCCGTTTCCTGAGAGGGTTAAGACCCGAGCTTAAGACCATCCTCGCCAGCCAGGACTTCCACAGCTTCTCTCACCTTTCCAACAAAGCTATTCAAGTGGAAAGAGCTAAAGAGGAAGAAAAAGGGCACATCAAGAGAAAGTTCCAGGTCCTGCGAGCTCAACAGCAAGAGCGTCACCAGAGAGCTCGACCCTTTGGGCTCCCACCCAGGGGTCCAGGCTTCGATAAACAATCTGGACCCTCTCCTTCGCGCTACAGTCAGCAGAGTCAGAGCTCCCATCAGGCACCCTCCGTTGCAAGCAACCAGCCGCCAGCAAACGCCTGTTGGCACTGCGGAGACCCCCGGCACTTCAAGAACAACTGCCCTCAGCTGAAGGCACCCGGACCAACCCACTCCAACTCGGTGAATGGCCCCAAGTTCCCATCAGCACCTACCTCCAAGGTGTTTCCTTCCAGCAGCCAGCAGAGCAGGGCTCAGTACCAGGGCAGGGCCCGAGTCAACCACGTCGACGCTCAGGAAGCCCAGCAGGCCCCGGGAGTAGTGCTCGGTGAGTTCCTCGTCGAATTTACTCCCGCTTCTGTGCTTTTTGATTCAGGAGCATCCCATTCGTTTATAGCCGCTAAGTTTGTGGAGAAGCATGGCATACCCTCTACACCTTTAGCTATCCCCTTGGTCACCCGAACCCCGGGATCAGACCTCCTATGCAAACTCAGATGTTCCCAAGTCAGGATTCTTTTAAGTGGGGTAGTATTCCTGGCAGACTTAACCATCTTGCCATCCCAAGGTATTGATGTAATCCTAGGAATGGATTGGCTAGCTAAGCACAAAGGTGTTATCAGCTGCGCAAGCAGAACTGTCCTTCTCATAGATCACCAAGGAAAGGCAGTTTCCTGCCAAGCCCAACCGCCTGCAAAAGATCCAATGGTGTTTAGCCTGGCAGTAGAAAGCATGTCTGTAATCAGGGAATTTGAAGATGTATTTCCAGAAGAGTTGCCCGGGATGCCACCAGAAAGAGAAGTAGAGTTCTATATAGACCTCATTCCCGGCACTGCGCCCATCGCAAAAAGACCATACCGCATGGCCCCCACTGAATTGGCAGAACTGAAACTTCAGCTTTCAGAACTACAGCAAAAAGGGTACATCCGTCCCAGTTCGTCTCCCTGGGGAGCACCCGTTCTTTTCGTGACCAAAAAGGATGGGAGTATGAGAATGTGTATTGATTATCGATCCTTGAACGAAGTTACAATCAAGAATAAGTACCCCCTTCCCCGGATTGATGACCTCTTCGACCAGCTGCAAGGAGCCAAATACTTCTCCAAGATAGACCTCAGGTCAGGATATCACCAACTCAGGATTAAAGAAGCAGACACTCAGAAAACTGCATTCGTCACCAGATACGGGCAATATGAATTCACGGTGATGCCATTTGGATTAACCAACGCACCCGCCTTTTTCATGAATCTCATGAATAAGGTATTTATGGAAGAATTGGATAAGTTTGTCGTGGTTTTTATCGACGACATCCTCATCTATTCCAAGAGTCGCAAGGACCATGAGCAGCACCTTCGAACCGTCCTCGGAAGACTCAGAGCTCATCAACTTTATGCTAAGTTCAGCAAGTGTGAGTTCTGGTTAGAGAAGATAGCCTTCCTAGGGCATATCTTGACTGCTGAAGGGGTAGAAGTGGACCCATCTAAGGTAGAAGCTGTTTCAAATTGGAAGCAACCATCCAACGTCAGTGAAATTCGAAGCTTTCTGGGAATGGCAGGGTATTATCGCCGTTTTATCAAGGGATTCTCCAGCATAGCAAAGCCCTTGACGGAACTTCTCAAAAAGGACAATAAGTTCGTGTGGACTCCCGATTGTGAAGGAAGTTTCCAAATCATCAAGGAGAAGCTTACAACCGCGCCAGTTTTGACTCTACCAGACATACACCAGGAGTTTGTCATCTTTTGTGATGCTTCCAAGCAAGGCTTAGGGTGTGTCTTAATGCAAAATGAGAAAGTCATTGCTTATGCATCCCGATTACTCAAGCCGCACGAACAGAACTATCCTACCCACGATCTGGAATTGGCAGCCATAGTGCACGCTCTAAAAATATGGAGGCATTATCTGATTGGAAACAAATGCCACATCTTCACTGATCACAAGAGTCTAAAGTACATCTTCACGCAACCGGACCTCAACCTCCGTCAACGAAGGTGGCTCGAATTGATCAAAGATTATGACCTCGAAATCCACTACCACCCCGGAAAGGCCAACGTGGTAGCAGACGCCCTCAGCCGGAAACCTTTCGGGATTAGAGGAACAAACTTCCTAGAAGATTGGAAGAAAGAATCAGCTCAGCTAAATGCATGTCTGGAAGACGACGGTGGCCTGGAAGTCAAGCCAAACCTAGAAGACCTCATATACAAGGCCCAATGCCTCGACGCAGAAACAACCAAGCTTAAGGAAAGAGCACGCAAAGAGCAACTTCCGGACCTAAGAACAGACGAGCAAGGAGTCCTCTGGTTCAAGAACCGTCTGTGCGTGCCTATTGGAAAGGCACGGGAGACCCTGCTTGATGAAGCCCACAACTCAGCTTACTCTATCCACCCAGGAACCACCAAGATGTACCTGGACCTCAAAACCAGGTATTGGTGGAGGGGGATGAAGAAGGAAATAGCACAGTATGTGGCCCGATGTGACACCTGTCAGCGAACAAAGGCCGAACATCAGAAGCCTGCAGGCCTGCTTCAACCCCTCCCAATACCCGAATGGAAGTGGGAAGAAATAGGCATGGATTTCGTAAACGGATTGCCCAGATCACAAAGAGGAAATGATTCCATATGGGTAATAATCGATCGTCTCACCAAAGTGGCCCATTTCATTCCAGTGAAGACCACTTTTGGGGGAGCAGCCCTCGCCCGATTATACCTTAAAGAAATAGTCAGGCTGCATGGCATTCCACGGAAGATAGTATCAGATAGAGGAACGCAGTTCACTTCGAAGTTTTGGAAGGGCCTTCAGCAAGCAATGGGCACCAAGCTAGATTTCAGTACCGCCTATCACCCCCAGTCAGATGGTCAAACAGAGAGAGTTAACAAAGTCCTTGAAGATTTACTCAGAGCCTGCGTACTAGCCTTCAACAGGGATTGGGAGTCTAGTTTGCCGTACGCAGAATTCTCATACAACAATAGCCATCAGGCCAGCATCAAAATGTCACCATTCGAAGCACTGTATGGAAGAAAATGCCAGACTCCCCTAATGTGGTCCAATGTAGGGGAAAGGACACTAGAGGGGCCCGACTTCGTTAAAGAAGCCGAAGAAAAAGTTGCCTTGATCCGCAGAAGGTTACTTGAAGCTCAGAGTCGACAAAAGAGTTACGCAGACAATAGGCGAAGGGAACTCAGATTTGAGGAAGGAGATTTTGTTTATCTCAAGGTTTCTCCAATGCGTGGTGTCAGAAGGTTCCAGATGAAGGGAAAGCTAGCACCCCGTTTCGTCGGTCCTTACCCTATCATTTCCCGAATAGGACCTGTGGCATACCGCCTTGAGCTACCAGAATCCATGTCAGATATTCACAATGTGTTCCATGTGTCTCAACTCCGCAAATGTCTAAAAGTACCAGAAACCCGTATCGAGGCAGAAGCAATTCAAATTCAAAAGGATCTCCAGTACCGGGAAAAGCCAGTGAAGATTCTCGACTCAGCAGTCAGAAGAACCCGCAATTCAGAAGTGAGACTCTGTAAGGTTCAGTGGAGCAGAGATGGTGAAGAGGAAGCCACCTGGGAGAGTGAGGACTCTCTGAGGAAGGAATACCCTTACCTTTTCTCGAGCCCCCTCTAATCTCGAGGGCGAGATTCCTTTAAGTGGGGTAGGTTTGTAGCATCCCAAAAATCCTAATCTAGGTTTGAAACCCTAATCCACCTTTCACCCCTCCTATCATCCTCTAATTCTAAAATCCTCCCCAAAACTTTCCTTCATCATATGCATACATTTTGTTTGATCACAAAAGCACCTCACTTAGATTCTATTTTCTAAACACTTAGAGTATCTACAAAATATTTTGTTCCAAAGAAAAAGATGCAAAAAGGGGAATAGGTTTTGGAAAAATAAAAAGAAAAAGAGAAAACCCTCTCTCCCCCTGCTGGGCCGACTCTCGGCCCAGGCCGCGCCCCCCCCCCCCCTCTCCCTCGCGCCCGCATTCCTCCTCCCCCGGCCCATCTACGGCCCGCTTCCGCGCGCGCGGCAGCCGCCCCTCGCCCCCGCCCCTCGCCCTCGCCCCGCGCCCTCGCCCGCGCCCTCGCCCGCGCCCTCGCCCCGCGCCCTCGCCCCTCGCCCGCGCCCTCACCCCTCGCCCTCGCTCTCGCTGACCAAGCGGCCCCACCCGTCAGCCGCTCGCTCGCCCGCTCGCTCGCCCGCTCGCTCGCTCGCTCTCGCTGACCAGCCAGCCCCACCTGCGAGCCGCCCTCTCTCGCGCGCTCGCTTCCGCTGGCAGACCGGCCCCACCGGTCAGCCGCTTCGTCGTCCTCCCCACATACGACGCCCCGCCGTCCCTTCACCGCCGTCCTTCACCGCCGTCTCTTCACCGCCGTCTCCTCGCCGCACAGGAAAGTTTGGCACCGCTCCGTCCTCCTCCCCTTGACCGCGTCCTCGCCGGTACCGCCCCGCCGTAGTGTCCCCTCGGCGGCGCTGTGCGCCATTTATGGCGGCACCGGGAAGCTCGCCGGAGTCTGAGAGCTCCACCGCCCCCCTTGCCCCCACGCGCCTATAAAAAGCTCGCCCCGAGCTCCTTCTTCCTCGCACCGGCCTCAGCCATCCCTCTCCTCCCCTCCACCGAGCACAATTCGCGAAGCGCCGGCGTCGTTCTCTTCTCCGGTGAGTCTCTTCCTTCTCCTCCCTCTCCTTCTCTGTTGATCCGGCAAGGAATTGAGTGAGCAGAGCAGCTTCCTCGCGTCGCCCTGAACCCAAAGCGCCACCTCCCAGCCCCCGTTCCCCACCCAGAGCTCACCGGCGGCAACCCCCGCCGCAAAGCTCCGCCACCTCCCCGCGGGCAGCTCCCTCCCGACCTCCTCTGGCCAAATTGAGCCCATCTCTAGGTCCGCCATCCCCTCCCCATGCTTAGGCGCCTGCTCGTTGCCCAAGAACCGGGCCACCGGCGGCAAGCCGCCGTCGAACCCCCCCCCCCCCCCCCCCCCCCGGCGACCGGTTTCCCCCCCCCCCCCTCGGCCGGTTCACCCCGTCGTCAATCGCGCCGCGCCGTTTCCCCCCTGCCTCTCTCTGTCGAGTGGGCCCCATGTGACGCCGTCGCCTTCGCGGCCGCGCCGTTCCCCCCCCCCCCCTCGCTCGTGGGCCGCGCTGGGCCGAAAGCGCCTCAGCGCGCGCGCTCGCGCCCGGGGTGGGCCGAAAGCCGCGTCCCCAGCCCAGGAGAGAGGAATTCTCCTTTCTTTTTCTTTTTCCACCTTTTTTTCCATTTAAATAGTTTTCTCAATATCTTATGTACCAAAAATTATCAAAAAGGATTTCCAAGGTTACATAAAATAATGTTGTTAGAAAATGGCACACTATGATTGATAAACCACTATTGATGTATTGTTTTATTGCATGTTTCCTAGAAGAAGCAGGGATCGTTGATCCGGAACCCGTAGCCCCGGAAGAAGGGCCAGAACCCGAACTTCCGGAAGTAGACCTTCTGTGCCAGGAAAGCTTCGACGAAGGCAAGTCCATCCTTCCCTTGATGCATAAATTACCTATTCTCTCTACCACTGCCTAGGCCGGGAATTATGGGGAATATTGCATTGTGAGTGAGAGATGGCCCGCATTATCATACACATTCTGGATACGTAAAGGGGATTGGGAGGAAAGGCTATGTGTATCTCCAAATAAAATCTCTTTTGAAAAATTATGCGATGAAGGGTACTCACCCTCATCACCTGAGAGTGGGATGATCAGGGACTCCCTGGTTTAGGGGAAGGCCTAAGGTGTTGGCTCAGCTGGTTTAGGCGTGAGCAGAAGGATTGTCCCCTCATATAAGGACCGGTTTGTCATCTTCACTACCTGTACTCCTTTGTCGTACAACCACTCGAGACTGTGTGGGCAGTCACTCGATCCAAACTCGTGTGGTCCGACCCCAGGGTTAAGAAGGCTGGGGAGCACCGGAGGATAAGGAAGGGGAAAGTTTTGTCCGGTTTGGGCATGGTGGTGGCCTGACTCCTTCCGGATAACCGTTAAGGTTAGGATGCACGAGTAAGGAAAGAGATCCGGCATTCGGGTCTCGCGACGGTGAGATCGCAGAAACCGGGCTAGTGGGTAAAGTGTACCCCTCTGCGCAGAGTTGAAACCTATTCGAATAGTCCGTGTCCACTGGTATGGATGAGTCTGGTATGGTATGGCAATTAGAACTTTTTCTCTAAGTTTCTTATCAGGGGAAAGGTGTGTTTAAATGGGTTTCGAAAAAGAGATAAAGCCTCTGGAGCGGGAAGCTCAGTGGCAGTTGAGTTTTTGGTTACTTATAATAGCATGGGAAAACCTTCAAGCAACTGTCTCTCTCTAAGAAAATAATGAGTGACTACAACTCCACCAAATTGAGCATGTACATCATAGGTCTCTTTCTCTCTACGGGAGCGGGGTGGGCTTGCGGAATACCTAGTGTATTCACCCAGATTTATTTATGTTTTTCAGCAGCCGAGGACTTCTTTTCTGCTTTGCTTGATTAAGAGGGCTGTGTCTGCACCCAGTTCTGCCTGTGGCTTGGGCTAGTGTATTTTTCCTGCTGCGCTTCTCTATTTGGCTCTCTCGAGCTTGTACCCCGGTATTGTAATAAATTTACCTGGAACTCTGTACTATTTGAAGTAAGAAATGTGTTTACTAGCCTCCTGGGACTAGTAATTGTTTCACATTTGAGTCCCAAAGGATCGGGACGCTTCAGCGAGGGATGACCAGGGGTACGTTCGATACATAACCAAGGCTCGGGCTGCGCTCCCGAGGTACCCTAGGACATTTCCGAGACCAGCGGGAACGACTCTGTAACGGAATCCCATCAGAGGGAGGCAACGAGCCCTCGGACCCCGTCGCTAGGGGACCGGGTCCGGCAGATCACCCGCAGGTACTTTTGGGCGTGCCTCCGGGCCCCTAGCCGACCCCCAACGAACGGGGCACGGACGTCCACTCGGATTACCCGATTGCAGCTCACCGGAGACACCATGTTCGGTGCCCATCGAGGGTAACATGGCGCACTCCCCCCTCCTCCTTGCGGAAAGGCGACGTAGGGGCGTATATAAAAAGTCGAGTCTGTCCCTGATCGTCCTCTCGCTCCGTGCGAAGGCTCGGGGGCTGCTCTCGCAAACCCGGCTCCGGCCGAACCGTTGACAGCGTCAACATACCAGCCCGAGAACTTGGGCCCCGACAGTGCACCTGGGTTACGCCCTGCTCGCATGAGGGAACCGCCAGACCAGCCGAGGCATTACGCAAGGCATTAAGACCTCGAAGGAGTGAAACCACTCCTCCGAGGCCTCGGGGGCTACACCCGGCGGGTGCGCTCGCGCGCACCCACCGGAACAAAGTACCACCGAGAAAGGCTGGTCCCCTTGCAAAAAAGTGCGACACAAGCCTCCAAGCGAGTGTTAACACTCTCTTCGAGGCTCGGGGGCTACTGTCGGGGACCATAATTAGGGGTACCCTCAAGACGCCTAATTCTCAGCTGGTAACCCCCATCAGCATAAAGCTGCAGAGGCCTGATGGGTTTGATTAAGTCAGGGATCAGTCCATACGAGTGACTTGACCACGCCACGCCCGAGCCTAGCCTCGGGCGAGGGCAGCCGACCCTAAAGATGACTCCGTCTCGCCTGAGGCCTCCTCTTTCACGGCAGACGCATCTCCGGCTCGCCCTAGGCCCCGCCTTCGATAAGAAGAAACCCTGACTAAATCACCGCGCCAACCGACCGAGTCACCGGGGCGTTTAACGCAAAAGGTAAGACCGACGGGCGACCAGACTTCGCCAGAGGTGCCATAGGAGGCTCTGCCCGACCCAGGGCTCGGACTCGGGCTAAGGCCCCGGAAGACGGCGAACTCCGCTCCGCCCGACCCAGGGCTCGGACTCGGGCTAAGGCCTCGGAAGACGGCGAACTCCGCCCCGCCCGACCCAGGGCTCGGACTCGGGCTAAGGCCCCGGAAGACGGCGAACTCCGCTCCGCCCGACCCAGGGCTTGGACTCGGGCTAAGGCCCCGGAAGACGGCGAACTCCGCCTCGCCCGACCCAGGGCTCGGACCCCGCCTCGGCCTCTGCCGAACGATCTCCGCCTCGCCCGACCCAGGGCTCGGACCCCGCCTCGGCCTCTGCCGAACGATCTCCGCCTCGCCCGACCCAGGGCTCGGACTCTGCCTCTGTCTTGCAGGACGGACTCGACCTCGGCTTCGGAGGAGCCTCCACGACGCCTGACCTAGGACACGAGACCGCCACGTCAACAGGAAGCGTCATCATCACCCTGCCCTGAGCCGACTTGGGTCGCAGAGAACAAGACCGGTGTCCCATCTGGCCAGCTACGCCAGATAGGCAAATGATGGCGCCCCGCTAGACCATGACGACGGCGGCTCTCAGCTCCCTTACGAAAGCAGGAGGACGTCAGCAAGGGTCCAGCCACTCCGACAGCTGTCCCTCCGTCCGGCTCCGTTACTCCTCCAACAGCCACGACGCCACACCAACAGGGTGCCAAGATCTCTCCGGCTGCCACCTCGGCATGTACTTAGGGCGCTAGCTCTCCCTCGCTAGACACGTAGCACCTTGCTACACCCCCATTTTGTACACCTGGATCCTCTCCTTACGACTATAAAAGGAAGGACCAGGGCCTTCTTAGAGAAGGTTGGCCTCGCGGGGACGAAGGGCAGGGGCAGGCGCTCTCTCGGGGCCGCTCGCTCCCCTCACCTCGCGCGGACGCTTGTAACCCCCTACTGCAAGCGCACCCAACCTGGGCGCGGGACGAACACGAAGGCCGCGGGAATTCTCCGACTCCCTCACGACCCGGCTCCGGCCACCGACCTCTCTCTCTGTTCCCCCCTTCGCGCTCGCCCACGCGCTCGACCCATCTGGGCTGGGGCACGCGGCACTCTCACTCGTCGGCTCGGGGACCCCCGGTCTCGGAACGCCGACAGTAGTGCTACCCTGTCTCACCTCCTCTGTAGAGGTGTATGGGATTCATGACTATAACACCCTAAAACTTCCTAAATTTGGTATTCAGGATAAGACTTCTAAAATTTTGTAAATGGGTTTTCTAATAAGGGAACTAGTTAAAAAAATGTTCGTATGAATTAATTATAGTTTATCTTTAGAGATATTCTCTAAGGGTTTAAACTATAGTTTTTAAAATATAAATAGTTACGTTTGTATAGATAAAAGAAAATCAGATATTGAATGTGTTTTTTTATATAAACAAATGATTAATAAAAGAGGATCTTTTACTATTTAAAGGTCTAAATTAATCCTTGTTGAATTATATGCTACTCAAGCATTTACATAAAGGATTAGAGTAGTAAATAAACAAATAAGATGAAACTTTCAGCTCAGGGTGGTATTCTTGATCGTGCATTTGAATTTGAGTGTAGAATTCAAAACTCAACTCGAATTTGAATTATTTAAAATAGAGAATAAAATAAATTATAAAACTGAAAAAAAGAAAAAGAGAATACTTACCTACTGATTGGGCCGACGTCAACCCACTTCACCCACGTATACAACCATGTCCCCTTCCAATTTTTTTTATTATTATTATACCCATGTTGCCGCGGATGAGCCCATGAGGTGGTAACTGAATCCGTAACAAACTCTCGACAACTCGCCGAAGTCGTTGTAACCATCTCCGTGTAACCCGTCGTAATTCATGCTGCTGGATTAAGTCATCCCCGGATGGCCTCCAATCCTGGTATAAATTTCTACCCTCCGCACCTTGGCCCAGCAGGCAACCACGACCTATGCCACGTCGAGCCTAAGCAAGCAAGAACGAAGCGCCCTGCATGCTGTGAGGAAGAACCAAGTTCGTCGTCGTCGACATGGGAACCGAGTTCCCGTTGCTGGTCGAGTCTCGACTTGCTTCCTTGGTGGTTAGCTTGGGGTGCCGAGTGTACCTGTGCCAGGGATGATCATGATAATTAGTTGGCGGCGGTGATTTCTCATCGGAGGTAGGCACGCCGCCGAGCCGCCAATCGACGAGAGCTGGCGTGACACTATATTATTCCCACAGTGAGATCCCGAGATTCTGAAGATCATCCTGATACTTGGAATCTCAAGTCTTAGGCAAGTTGTGCCCTTGATCACTTCTTTTTACCTAGCCATGTTCTGATTAATCATAATGATCTGCATAGGTTAATTTTGATGGGACCCAATAGGTTACCCTAGTTTGTCTATCTTTATACCTTGTTTACTGAAAGTTGCCTAGAGGGGGGGTGAATAGGCAAGTTAAAACTTTTTCAACAAAAACTAGAAGCAAACTGGGTAAAACTGAATTGATCTCGAAATTCACCCAGTTAACTTTGGAAATGAGATGTTCTAAATGATCCACAGGGTTCAAAGTAGTAGATCTGAGAATGGCACTTCTCAAAATCCACACACCAAAAAGATATAAACAAATCTTCCACGCAATGGTGAGAGAACGAAGAACACAAACAAACACAATGAGCAAGAACACAAGAGACACAAGATTTATCCCGAGGTTCGGTCACACCACCAAGGTGCCCTACTTCCTCGTTGAGGCGCCCACAAAGAGCCGGGTCTCTTTCAACCCTAATCCTCCCTTTGCCGACCACAAAGGTCAAGCCCACACAATAATCTTTGCTCAAACGAGCGGGTAATACAAACTTTCTTGTGGTCTTCCACAAGATTTGGAGACTCACAAGAGACACCTAGTCGTCTAGGAGCTAGAAGCTCCAAGAGTAATGAATCCACAAAGAACTCGATGTAATACCAAAGCTCGAATGAAGAAGAGCGAGAGAGATTTAGAGATGAAGCACAAAAACCGCAGCTCTCAAGCTCACTCAAAGATTTCTCTCCAAAGATTTGAAATGGGAGAGGCAAGAGATGTGTGTGAGAGAGAGGGAGGTGTTTCTTGGGTTAGAAATGGAGTTCAAATCATGCTCACTGCTGTGGGGAGAGAGGTAGGAGGGAGTATATATAGGTGGAGCTCAAAACTAGCCGTTTGGGTAGATTTTTCTGCCTGAGACCGGTTGAACCGCCCCCTAGGGCGGTTGAACCGCCCCTGGCAGGCCTGGCAGCCTGTCTGCCAGTCTGACTGGCAGACTGACGCGCAGACTGACCTGCAGACTGGTCAAATTGACCAAGACCGGTTGAACCGCCCATGGGGGGCGGTTGAACCGCCCCTGACACTTCTGGCGACCTGTTTGCCAGTCTGACTGGCAGACTGTTGGTCAGAGGTCAGAGGGGTCAGAGACCAGCTGAACTGCCCCTCAGGACCAGTTCAACCGGTCTTGACCAGTGAGTTTAGGAGAGAAAACCCCAGCTCAACTTCCCGGAGGCAAGTTCAGCTGGTGTATGGTCAAAGAGATTCACAGCTGAAGTTGAGTTCAGCTGAAGTTGAGAAAGCTCAACTCAGCTGAAGTTCAGCTCAGCTGAAAAGCTCAGCTGCAGCTGAAGAAGCTCAACTCAGCTGAAGTTAAGTTCAGCTGGAAAGCTCAGCTGCAGTTGAAGAAGTTCAGCTGCTTTTCAGCAAGAACACTCTAGGTTTCTCAAACCTAACCACGGTCAACCATAGAACGTTAAAGAGATTTTTGCTTTTCAAAAATAGCTTTTGAATAGAGAGGTTTGAGCTTTGGCAAACACCAACCTCGTTTTTGGATCCCCCTTTATAGTACGACGATTCCTATACTCAAGTTAAATAAAATAAAATGAAGTAAACTCCTTGAGTCATTGGTGTCTCATGTGTGATTTCTCCATGGCATTGCTTCATAAGGATCACAAACATCTTTGTCTCACCTTTTGAAGCAAACTCAAACCAAACCCTGTGACTTGTACCATATCACCTTATATGAGTTCAAATCATGGCTTCAAGTCACCTTACTGATGCATCAAGATGTTATAACTCTTCATAGCTGATTAGTTCATCGACTTAGTGCAAGTACTCTCTTCTTCACCTTAGCCATGGTACCTCGGTCTACAAGCCGTCGCTTGGCCTTCACCTTCACCTAGTTCCTTGAAGCCCTTTCCTTGCTATCTTCACCCTATCAAGCCATTCTTGAGTCACATCATATTGAGCATCCATTGAGAGAATCATTTCTTCAATATTGTGAACCTTGCTTGAATGTCTTCTAGATATAACTGTTAAGATTAATCAAGCTCTAGTTTGATTCTCATAGAAGCATATATGGACTGATAGAAATATGGTCAAGCCAATTCACGATTCCTCATATCTTATTCTCTTTGGCTTGACCAATCCTCTAAATCACTTTGTCCTCTATTCTGGTCATATGTATGTAGTGATTTCTCAGGTCTTGTCCATATATTCAAACCAATATAGAGATCATATTATATCCATTTGCATCGTCTCATTGGTTATTTAACCTCGTGTTGAACCTTTGTTCACTGATCATTATACACTATTCAAGTATGTTCATCATACTGAATTTCCTGTTCAACACTTAGCAAACTCGTTAGACCTTTAAATGTGTTGTTATCCAAATCACCAAAACTCACAAAAGGGATGAATGCACTTTCAATCTCCCCCTTTTTGGTGATTGATGACAACACATTTAAAGCTTACATAAGATTTGATAAATGTTGGGGGCCTTCGTCCTCCGAAGGTCCTCAAAAACATGATTTGACATTGTTTTCCAAGTGGATTATGTAAACAGGTATCTTCGGACTCAGAACTATGAACATGAAGTACGGTCAGGACGAAGCCTGAACCAGACGAAGGGGGATTAAAATGGAGGACGGGCTGATTACCAAGTTCCGCGAAGGATGGTGCACAGCCGAAGCTGTGCGCAGGGAAGCTTCGTCGCGATAGCAGAGAGGGGAACCGACTTAAAGATGAAAAGACTACTTAGGCCTCGACAGATTTCCATAAGTCATCAGCAAATGTAATGGACATGAATGTAATTTTGTATGGGCTGTGTCTCACGCCTATAAATAGATGAACAGTACTCCTGTACGGTTCACGCTGACTTGGCATTTGCTTTTGCGTCACGCTTGTACTTTTTACCTTCTCTCAGGACCGAAGGTACATTTGTAATTTAAAATCATTTCTATTTTTCCATGTTAATAAAATAGAAATGATTCTATGATGATGTTTATATTATATTTCATGCTGTATATGAATCCTTCGTAATTACTTGTTATATTTACGAAGGTATGTATCTTGTGACCTTCGTCCGAAACTCATTATTTCTCGAGGGGGAATAATGTTTTGAAGGACGAAGGACTTTAACACTTAACACTTTTTGTGTTGCCTTGTTCTTAACTCTTAGCATTTGAGAACAAGTCCCCAACATTGGCGCCCACCTCCGGTGAACTCACTTCCACTTCGAGTTTTTTGAACACCTTCGGAAGCTATAGACCCTCGCTATGGCGCCGAAGAAAGCTTCAGCGACTGGGGCTGCAGCACTGCAACCACTGGACCCCAACCAGGAGACCGTCTCTCTTCGGGAGGCCCGAAGCCAAAAGAGGAAGGCCGTCAGCCCGACGCTTCAGGAGGATGAACTAGACCAAGAGATCAGGGATATGGAGATGCTTCATCAACAGGTGCAGAGGAAAAAGGAAAAGATGGCCAGGCTAGCTGAGCTGCAAAGGCAGATAGACGAAGCTTCTGAAGAAGTTCGTCATCTTACCCACGACGAGCAGAACCGAAGGCCTCAACAAAAAGACCCTCATCAGGAGGGCTTCTTCAACGAAGATGACTGGTATGACAATTTCCATCATGGAAATTTTGTTTTCGATGATGCCTCTCCTCTGTCCGCTGAGCTGCAGGCTACACCCTGGCCTCCGTCCTATAAGCCACCCCAGCTTCCCATGTTCGACGGCCACTCAGACCCGAAGCAGTTCCTGATGAGCTACGAAGCAACAGTGTCTTCGTATGGTGGCAATGCTGCAGTCATGGCAAAAATTGAAGGATATGCTGTTAACCAGCTTTCAAGGGTTTCAGACGAAGCCGGTCACTGCTCAAGCCTTGTTCCAGTGCACTCAGGATCATGAAGAATATCTTCAGGCGTATGTCAGAAGGTTCTTGCGTTTGAGGGCGCAGGCTCCAACGGTGCCCAATGAAATTGTCATCGAAGCCATGATCAAGGGGCTTCGTCCTGGACCTGCAGCTCAATACTTTGCTAGGAAGCCTCCTCAGACTCTGGAGAAGCTGCTCCAAAAGATGGACGAGTACATTCGTGCCGATAATGACTTTTGCCAAAGAAGGGAGGAGGCCTTCAGATTTTC
The DNA here is from genome assembly GCA_029449295.1 of Zea luxurians. Lineage (NCBI taxonomy): Eukaryota > Viridiplantae > Streptophyta > Magnoliopsida > Poales > Poaceae > Zea > Zea luxurians. The sequence continues at coordinate 48,546,008 of JAOPSE010000011.1, forward strand.
TGAAATGACCAGGGGCTTCGGAGGAAGATTCTTTCCGAGGCATGTCAGGTCCATTCACAACTCCACTCAAAATGATGATAAGGGGAGTCAGCAGAACAGACCGCAGAGCTCCTCACAGGCTTCGGGGCAACAGCAAACTTTCTTCCGGCCACCAGCTCCAAGAGGCAGAGGCGCCAGGGGCTTCGGCGGAAGATTTGGAGATCAACCAAGGAGGATATTTTGCTTATTCTGTGGTGAAAACAAGGGCCATACCACCAGGATGTGCCATGTTACCATCCAGAAACAAAAGGAGCTAGCAGAAGCTGCAGCGCAACAGGGCCAGCCGAAGCAGGTCATGCATACTGCTTCGTACCATCAGCCTTACATCCCGGAATACGTGGGCAACCACCCTGCAGTTTCCGTAGCTTCGGCGAGTCAACCTCAAGCTTCATGGCAACAACCCCCGCCCCCACCTCCGCTGCAACAAGGCCAACAGCCAGAAGGGAGCCAATATGTTCCGCACCAAAGGGATCTCAGAGAGCAATCTGAAGCTCGCACAGTCAATAGTACTGTGCCAGAGTCGAAGCACATTTATTGACAAATATCCTCTTTTGATAGCAGTCTTTTCCGTTTAGTTCTATTTTCTGTGTAATAAAGAACATTTCAGTTTTCATGTAATAGTTTCGTGGTTGGTTATCAGGAAAACCTATCTTCTCCACGGACTTAAGTTGCTGAAGCTTAAAAATTTGCGGTAACAAGGAGGACCTTCGAATTATTAAAAATCCTTCGAAGCAACAAAAAGTCGTTCTAAGGAACGCAGAGTAAGTTGCCGAAGTTACAAAAAGCCGTTCCAAAGGGAGCGCAGTGTAAGTTTTTTGCTCCAAAGACATTCCTAAGGGAATGCAGAGCATACAGCGAAAAGTCAACGCTGATACCGCCTAAAGTAAAAGGCGAAGAAGCTCCAAAGACGTTCCCAAGGGAATGCAGAGCTTACAGCGAAAAGTCAACGCTGATACCGCCTAAGTAAAAGGCGAAGAAGCTCTAAAGACGTTCCTAAGGGAATGCAGAGCTTACAAAGATATTTTGTGTGTATCTTCGGAACAAACGTCATTTGCATAACATAACATCATCACATCATTTTGCATAGCATAAGCATCATACATCATGTTGCATATGGCAAAAGAAGGGGACACAGTATCAACCTTCGAAAGGATGCTTTGAGAAAGTGCAAATTGTGCAAAGTCACGAGGGAATACAATGATAATCTCCGGAGTACAGCTTCGAAGAATGTTTTTACGAAGCATGGATGAGCTTCATCAGAGTAATATCGAAATTGTGCAGCTTCGGAGAATGTTTTCACGAAGCGCGGATGTGATTCATCAGAATAATTTTAACGGTGAATGTCTTCTTCACGAAGCATGAAAAGAAGGGAAGGTGTTTTTTCGCCGAAGGCTCAAAAATGGTATGTATGTAGAATTTCATGCATCGTAAAGAGTTGAATAATGAAAAGAGACTTGTATATTACATTCAAATGTACAAAATGTTACATAGATCACACTTCAAATGTTTTTCTAATAACACCTAGTCTTCTCTTAATACTACTTCGGCAGCCTCATTCAGAAGTTGTTCAACAACTTTATCCATGATAGCTTCGGCCATTTGTTTAATTTCGTCATCCCCTTTTGTGTGAGGGTCACCATACGATCCAGCAGGTTCTGAGGGAAAAGAATGTTTCTGCATTACTATTACAAACCGCGAACAAAGTTTGAAATAAAAATTACAACACAATAAGAACGACTAATTAATACCTATTTGCCCTTCGGGCTCTGTACTTTTTTCGGCAGTTTCTGTCACTTTCCTGGCATCATGGATGCCTTTTTCACTCCTTTGGATGATTTCTTGCGCCATTTCTCGGCCGCCGTTGTCCCAGACATCAGTAAAGAATTTGTCACCAACCATGCTTGCTTCGGCCGAGGGGTCTTTGATGTCTTCGGAGGATAAGGCAGCTTCGGACTGAGCTAAAGATTTTACATGCCCGCAACCTTTCTTCTCCAAGATAGTAGCAACTCCCCTGGCGCCCGAAAAGGCGCAGATGTCGCCGCGGCTACTCAGGATTTCCTCGAAGGCCTCTGCTTCGTGACTGATCCATTCCAGTGGACCTTCGGGATTGCCTCTTGAGAAGTTCTCTTCACTGGAAAATGCGCCCACGCTGGCGAAGCTGGTTTTAATTTTCTTTACGCATTCCATGGATTTTTCGTAACATTTTTTCTTAGAAGACCGAAGCTCTTCCGCGGTTGCTTCCAAATGATCAGCCCATTGGTCGCTACATTCCCGTCTTGTTTCTTCCAGTATGCGTTCTTCTTTCGCCCGGGCCAGTTGCTTCTGAAGATCTTTAATCTCGCGTCTGTGAGCTTCGGCTTGAACCTTTGCAGCAGCTTCGTCCTTTTTTATCTTGTCTACTAATGTAAGCAGAATTTTATCTTTTTCTAGAGCTTCGTTTCTCAGCTTAATAACTTCTGAACGTAAATTGTTGAACGCAATTTCGTAGCTTTCATCTTCGGCACTCTTTTGGGCTCTCAATGCGTTGCTTAGGATTAAACCCTATACGAAAAACAATCCATATAAGAATAAAAGAATGAATTACGTAATAAAAATTTTTCAAGCGTCTAATTCCCATACCTTTAAGCTATTGTACGCAAGACTGTCTGCGAGATCTTCCTTCGTCATAGCACATAATCCAGCTTCGAGCTTCGGGAAACCCATACTTCTAGACATCTCCCGGCAGACAGATAATTCTTTGTTATCAGGGAGGCAGTATAGGAAATCATCTTCATTTGTCCCATTGAACACTACTGCCCCCTTCGGATACTTTAACTCTCTAGCATAGTGGTTCGCTTCATAAGTCTCTTCTTCAGATAATTTCTTCCCCGAAGCATGTCGCACGATGTAATCGCATGTGCTGGAAGGAGCTTCGGGGGCGGCAGTGTCAACTTCTTCAACCAAAGCTGGTTCTGATATTTTCTCGGTTTCCAAAGATTGTTCCTTGGTGGGCTCTGAAGGCCTAGCTTCAGTTTCAGCTTGTTGTTTCGAAGCTTCAGTAGACGCTTCTGCAAGTTCAACAGTCTTTTTTGGAGTTGTGCTTGAAGACTTAATTGTCTCCAAGACATCTAGTACGTTCACCATTCTTTTTCTTTTTGGGGTCACCAATGGGCCCTTTTGGTTTTTTATTGTTTCGACATTTGCTGAAGGACTTAAGATTTCCGATGCTTTTGGCCCTTCAATCTTCGGTTTTTCTACTTTTTCTGCTGAAGGCGCTTCAGTTTTCTTTTCTATCTTCGGCACTGGAGCTGGTTCTGTAGCTTCAGAGGCCAAAGAGACTTCACCAATAAATTTTGGCACTGTGGCCGGCTCAATAAAACGCGCTCGGTGGGTGAGCACCTTCAACTTTTTCCTTTGCGGCGCCGGCTCACTAGTAGCACTCGTAGTAGCTTCTGTCGCAGGAGAAATATTTTTTCTTTTGCGACCCAATACCGGATAGTGATAGTCGGGGTAGACAAACCCGACTGCGTCAAATACCCGGTTGAGCCTTTTCTTCTTTCGGCCTCCGAAGGCTGCTGCTAACGCAGTATTCTCAGCCTTCGAATATGCCCCAAGCAGTTCGTCACTTAATGTTTCAATGCTTTTCAACCAGTCATCATCAGGTTCAACAAACTTATCCGCATATTTGAATGTGTATTTCAGTCTGACCAGTCCGCCTTCGTCGGACTCTTTGATGGTCTCCTTCGGCATTTCCCACTTTCCTGCAAGTGGCCACACCCTGAAGGCAATATGCTCTTGGACCAAGTCTCTTGTCCCAATGAAAGAGCAGATTACGCCGAAGGCTCTTTGGCATTCCTCGGCTGCTTCATCCATTTCAACCTTCGGCCTTCGAAGTCCGAAGCGTTGCCAGATGGGGCGCATAATGATATTCTTGACATTTTCTTGCGTTGTTAAGTCATTCTTTACATAGAACCACTCTGTCATCCAGGCTCCGGGCCACCTCTTCCGAAAGGTTGGCACAGGGCGGCTTGACCCGGAGCGGGCACCGAAGCTGTAACACCCAAAGTTGTTGTGATATTGTTCTTTCCCCCAGGGCTTCGTCTCATATAACAACTCATGAATGTTGCAAAAGCTTTTAGCATTTGGTTCTAAACCTTGGCTTCTCGCAGCCCAGACAAACAACCCCATTCTTATGATAGCTTCGGGAGTAATTTGATGAAGGTAGACTTGAAATGTCTTCAGGACTTCAACAACAAAGTTGCTTAGGGGGAATCGAAGCCCAGCCTTGAGAAAACTTCGGAAGATTACGACTTCATCTTCTCCGGGGGTGGGAGAAGTCTTTTCTCCAGCATCAGCCCTCACAATAGATATATCTCGAAAATACCGCCCCCTCATATTATCAATATGACTCTGCTTAATAGTAGTTTTCCCGAAAACCGTGTGACTTGGCCGCCATGGTCGATCTTCGGACTCTTCCCCACCACTTTCTACATCAAAACTGTCGCTGTCACCAGTATCTTCGGACAAACCTTCAAGAATTTCCTTGGTGATTTTCTCCGTATTGGTCTCCGCCATCGCTATAAGGAACCCCAAGTTCTTCTCTTCGTCGAGACTCAGCTTCGTCTCAGCAGGGATCTTCTTACCTTCAGACATCTTCGGAAATGCTAAAAAACTATTTTTAAGGCCAAAGCTTCAGAATCAAAAAGATCAGCGAATCTTAGTGCACAAGAGCTAAAAGCTTAGTGGGCCGAAGCAAATGGCAAGGGTGCGTACTAAATAAGTTTGCGGTATGATCTTATTTATACCCCCAGGGCGTTGAAAATTGAAAGACCCCGCTTGTCAGTGAATGTTGCTATTCTAGCAAAGGGAAGGTGTTTTTTCGGACCTTCGGCTCAAGGCCTTCGTCCATATCGCAATCTGAATTTATCATTAACAAATTAATATTGCGAGGGGCTACTGTTGGGGGCCTTCGTCCTCCGAAGGTCCTCAAAAACATGATTTGACAATGTTTTCCAAGTGGATTATGTAAACAGGTATCTTCGGACTCAGAACTATGAACATGAAGTACGGTCAGGACGAAGCCTGAACCAGACGAAGGGGGATTAAAATGGAGGACGGGCTGATTACCAAGTTCCGCGAAGGATGGTGCACAGCCGAAGCTGTGCGCAGGGAAGCTTCGTCGCGATAGCAGAGAGGGGAACCGACTTAAAGATGAAAAGACTACTTAGGCCTCGACAGATTTCCATAAGTCATCAGCAAATGTAATGGACATGAATGTAATTTTGTATGGGCTGTGTCTCACGCCTATAAATAGATGAACAGTACTCCTGTACGGTTCACGCTGACTTGGCATTTGCTTTTGCGTCACGCTTGTACTTTTTACCTTCTCTCAGGACCGAAGGTACATTTGTAATTTAAAATCATTTCTATTTTTCCATGTTAATAAAATAGAAATGATTCTATGATGATGTTTATATTATATTTCATGCTGTATATGAATCCTTCGTAATTACTTGTTATATTTACGAAGGTATGTATCTTGTGACCTTCGTCCGAAACTCATTATTTCTCGAGGGGGAATAATGTTTTGAAGGACGAAGGACTTTAACACTTAACACTTTTTGTGTTGCCTTGTTCTTAACTCTTAGCATTTGAGAACAAGTCCCCAACAATAAATAAGATTTTGAATCCTATGATATAGTTTCCTCCCCCTAAATATATGCATTTCAGAAAATAACACTTTTGTACTCAAATGCCAAAAGCACATATTTAGGTCAAAGTATGGAGACAACTTATATCATACTATTCATTGGGTGCAGTGTGTCATAAAATAAACGTGATGCTCATGACATGGAATGCACTTATCAACTTTCTTCATCTTATGTTTTTCTTATGACTTCCCTTTTTGTTAATTATTTCTCCCCTTTTCAAAATTCTTCTAACACTTAGTTACATAGGACTAGAGGTAAGCTTTAATGCACAATTATTTCTCCCCCTTTGTCATAAATCTCCAAAAAGGATACAAAGAATATAAAGGATAGAAATTATGATTAAGCGAGATGTGAACACAATATCATGAAAGGGATCCTTAGATGGCACAAAGGTAATGGATAAGTATCATAAGTGATGTACCTTTGCGTTTTACCTTTTCAAGGGGTTTCCAGACTTGTGTTGGATTTAGAATTCATTTGTAAGCTCTTGTTGGCATAATTGTGACATAGGTCCAAGATATCAAATGAAGATTGTCATACTAACTGAAAGATAAATCTTGATACCTGGAGTCTAGATGTCACCTAGCATTTTCTTATCACAACAAGAGGCAACATGAAAATTGCACAAGTATGGATTATGCAACTAGTGATCATGTATGAAAAATATCAATTGAAAAACACCAATTGATACAATTTGATAGATAAATAGATCACTAATAGCATATTACACTAAGTTCTCCTCAAGTTTTAGTGCACATATATATATATATATATGAATTCAATTGATATCTGTTGAGAGTACTTATTTGCAACTTAAAGTACCATTGGCATAAAAGGAGTATCAATTGAACATAATCATGCAACATAAGAAACATGTGCACTATTTAATCAATTAAGTTCTAGACAGGAGAATTTATAAGCTATGCTACTTCAGACATTTGCAATCCAAAAGGATGTGATACATATTTACCAATTTTAGATGACGTTGGAGTAGCATATAAAAGAGAAACTCATTCTCTTATGAAATGTATAAAAGATACATTTATTGGAGCAAGGAATCTTTGATACCTATCAAAATTTGCAGTGGAAGCGATTGTCTTTGCCCGAAGATTCCTTTCTAATTCGAGACTACACACATAATAGACTTGGAAATGAAGTTAGTCTCAAAGATTCAAATTATAGACTATTCTCCCCCTAAATGTGTGCATACAAGTGATGAATACTTGTTTAGCTTATGTACTTGGACTTGTGAGGCTAGGGGATTAAGTCCTACAATTTGAACCTTGGTACAAATAAAGTATGAAAATGTGAAATTGTACCAATTTAAGGAATTACTTGTAACATGCACTTGATTCAATTAAGATTCTTAGAGGAGTTCATCATATATCTTGGTCAAGGCATAATATATTTGAAACAATTGAATTTATGCTAGAGAACACATATCGTTCCCCAATAGAACTAATCCATGGGGTGACATGTGGTAAATATTTGATCATTTCCTTGGAACCACTCATCCTCATTTGATGTTATCCAAGGTGTGAGACTACACAACATGAACTTGAAAGAAATCATTAGTCTCACAAGATATAGGCTAAACTCTCCCTCAATTTGTGCATGCAAGAGTACACAAAGTACACTTATGCACATTAACAATGTGAGGTTAAAGGAGATGTTTGTACTATATCTTGGCTTAACATAACATGCTTTATATAGATGATGAAAATTAAACCAATTGAAGATTTAAGAACTGAAAGTATATCAATTGAAATCTTGAAGGGTAAAGCATGCTAATATGAACCTCAAACCTCATAATGAAGTATATTATATGATTATGTCACTACTTCTTCATTATTTGGTTTTCATGATAGTTCAACTTCCTTCTTGATTCACTGTGTTTTCTTTTCTCTTTATGATTTCATCCGACCAAGCGATCTTGAACTTCATTCATCTTTGCTTGGTTCGATCATACTTGATATGATATCAATTGAAACTCAATGATTGAAACAGCCAAGACTCTTATATTTGTAGATTTTGAATTCATCTTCAAAGAATTTGGAAGGACCTTGTTGAAACACTTAGAAAAGAGAGCATTAGAAACACAAGAGAGGGTTTCACAAATGATGATCCTTATATGTGGATGAAAATGAACCATCATTCTTGAAACCCAAAAGGATAGACTAAATTCCTTTAAAATTAGTGCACACATATAGTTGATGTCAAAATTATATGCACTATTGAACATTTTATATTGCAAGGAAATTAACCTATACTATGGTACATCTCACTAAGGATAGAATACTAAAACAACTGAGGAAGAGGAAGTTTTCATACCTTGGCCTCTTATCAACTTCATCTTACTTTAGTTGAATAATATCCTTTAAGCTTGTGATTTATCCAATTTAAAACAAGCACCATCTCTTAACATAGATTTTCTATGGATAAACTCAACACAAGAGATGGAATTAGTAGCACAAGCATTCATATCATAAAGACAAGTTATGCATGGAATTTACAACTTAGTGATCCAATTCAATATGAAGCATATGGATACCGATTCAAGTAGATTTCTAAGATATCAAATTATGGGTTTCCAAAATTTAGAGAGTATGGATCACTAATTGTACATTTTACAGTTTAAAAATTATATCCATGCTAGTGCATATGTATGAGATGAATAAAAAAAAATTCTTATGCACTTTTAGATTTAACGATAAGGGAATTTTAAACTGCATCAAGAGTAGCTATTTAGAAAACAAAGATTACAATCCATATGAATGAGATACAAATTTATCATTTTGGATTGTCTTAGTATAGCTTACTCAAGAGAAACTTATTCTCTACGACACAAGATATATAATGTTCTCCCACTAGATATGTGCATCAAGTATTTGAATGACTTGCTACATGCACTTTCAATTCAGTTAAGAGTCTCATGGGGAGTACATTACATATCATGGTCAAGGCATGACAAATTTGCAATGAATTAACTTATGCCTAAGAATACTTACCACCATGTAGAGCGTACCATTTGTTATATCAATTGAAAGGTCTTACTTTATGAGATGGTGTCATCTAAGTATTCTTCTTTTCTTCATTTGTGGAGACTTCCTTCTTTAGCTTGTTATCCCTTTTCCTTTTAGAACTAGTCGAAAAGCACTTTGAAAAGAGGTATTAGTAGTACAAGGAAGTATTTAATGAATGATGATATCTATATATGAATGGTAAACAAATCATCATTTATGAGGCGTAAAGGCATAAATTACATTCCTTTTAAATTAATGCACATGGATGAGTGAATTAATAATATGCACCAATTTACATATTTAAGCCAAAAAGAATTTAACTTTCATATTGACATTTTTTTATAAAATAGATTATTACCAATTGAAAGAATGTCACTTGAAAGGAACTATTATTGGTCACATACCAAATGAAACAGTAAAAATCTTGCAAAAATAAAGCTGAAAAGGTTGCGACCGAGTGTCTGCGCAGATGAGACCGGACGGCAAAAGAAAAAGAACTGCGCTGCGCGCCCTGCATCCCTCACACTTCTGCACGGAAGAGACAAAAAAAATATTTTTCTTGCTGTGCGGGTGACAACGACTGGTCACAAGAACAAAAAGGCTGCGCACACTGCAGTAGAGTGTGACAAAAAAAACTGTGCGCGCAGCTGCAGGAAGCGACTGGACAAAAAAAAATATCGCTGATGCCCCTAACACGCATGCATGGAGAAATGACTGAACAGAGAGAAAAAGGCTGCAGCATGGTGCGCGGGCTGAGCAGAAGCATCCAAAAAAAACTGCGCGCGCCCAGTAGAGGAGAAGTGACCGGACAGAAAAATTGGCGCGCGCAGAACCTGCTGAGCGGCAGCAAGAAAGAAAAAAAAATTAATCTGCGCGCCCAGACAGAGGGGAAGTGACCGGACAAAGGAAAAAGTTTCTGCATGCACAGCTGCTGACCGGACAGCCCAAAAAAAAGTTACTGGCGCGCTGACAAGGCGGTGGAGAAGCGACCGGACAAAAAAATGCTGCGCGACAGAGAAAAAACATGCAGCAGACAGACCTGTGACCGGTCAAAAGAGAAAAAGATGTTGCGCGCCCCAGCAGGATGTGACCGGTTAAAAAAAATCCTGCGCGTCTGACACTGCTGCAGCTGACAGACCTGCGTGAACAGGCCTGCGCGGTCAGACCGGGCAGAGACCGGTTCAACCGGTCCACCATGCCGGTTCAACCGGTTTTAACCAGGATGGTCCGGGTAAAATCTGGTTAAAAGCAGCTGAGCTGAAGTTCAACTCAGAAGTTCAGCTGGTCTCCCCAGCTGAGCTAGAAAGTTCAGCTGGTCAGACCAGTTGAGCTTGGAATGAAAATTTTAAAATAATTTTCCACAATAAACCTCATTTCAAATTTTAAAATGTACACATAGATTGAATGACACACTCTATTTTAGAAACACATTCTCATGTTGTGAAACTACATAATTCACTTAGATAAAAACATTAGTTTCACAACTCTAGTCATATAGAGAATTTCCCTTTTGGTAAGTGCTTTAAGAATTTGAATTTCTTACTTAGCACTCTATTCATTTAAGAACATGGGATAATCGTCTTTATGTCTAGGTCATGGCAATAATACGATAACCAATTTGAAATATGCCACAAGATACATACAACCAATTTAAAGCATGTAGATTGTCATAATATAAAAATATGAACTTGCAATCTACCATATAATTAGATCCTTTCCAAAGCAAGGTAAAATCTTTTAAGTTCATTCTCAAGTGCTTCATTTTTCCTATGTGGCTACAAAAGACACAAAGGAATATACCAATTAAAAGCAATGTGCACTTAAGAATTAATTGTTACCATCCTTTGGATATCACTTGGTTGTAGGCCTTTTGCTTGATTCCCACAAAGGTTAATCCTTATTCCCTACAACACAAGTTCTTGCTAGAGATGAATATGAAGTTAGTGATATAACAATTCAATTCATCTTTGGGTCAATCTTAAAGGATAGACAATGTAAGATTGATAGCTTGAGATAAGAATTGAGTTAAACCGCTCAAGCACCCCAAAGCTTCATATCATCTGTGGGTACCTGCAAAACTTATCAAGTACATTTTGGTACCCATCTTTGGATGGGTCCATCAAGGTTAGCCAATAAGGACTTAGGCACCCAAATAGCCTTGGTCCTAGAATGTGGTGAACTCATCACCTTTCTAGCACAAGAGTCAAATTTGGGTCTCCTAAGCATATTTGAATGTATTGACAAGTTAGGCTTAGGAGTTTTATCCTTTGGACAAACCTTGAATAGATGACCTTTTTCACGGCAATTGTAGCAAATGTGATGCTTGTCCTTGCAATGCATTTGCCTTTTGCTTTCATCCCTTTTGATGGTCATCTTTCTTGATCGTGCAAGGTCTTGATTCTTCATGTGGGGGCATGAATCAATTTCATGACCCTTCTCCTTGCATCCATAGCACCTTCTATTGCTTCTCTTTGATCTTTCTTTGTTGAAGCACATAGGTACATTGTTAGAGCAAATAGTATGAGCATTAATTTTCTTACCATGAATTTTGCTCATGCCCTTTTTGGAAAGCTTGGTATTCTTTTGAAGGGGTTTTGTGCATGCTACGGTTGTCCCCTTCTCAAGCTTTTTCACCATATTATCATGGTTATCTTGAGAAGGTTGAGCATGACATTTTCCCTTCAAAATAGTTAAGCTCCTTCTTAGCCTTCCAACTTCTTCCTTGAGCTCTTTATTTTCTTGTGTGATAGAAATATCACTAATTCCTGAAATTTCTAGCTCAATGGAAGATTGGCTTTCTTGAGAGCAACATTTGTTAGCACATGATAATATAGTTTCTACTTGAGTACATGTGCATATGTGAGGTTGGTATGATTTAAAATTAGTTAACACAACCTCATGAGCCATTTCTAACATGATATGTGAATCCATAAATTTATTATGAGAGCACACAAGCATATCATGTTTTTCTTGCAAAGCTAGATTTTCAATGTTTAGCTTTTCTACCGTGTTCTTGAGCATAGCATTTTTATTTTCTAATTGAGCAATATATGATGAATGATTAATAGCTTTAATTTGCTCAATTGAAATGTCTTCATACCTTTGGACCAAATCATCATGAGAGCACTTTAGCTTCTCATGCTCTTTGGTCAACTTCTCTAAGTCTTCGATTTTTCTGATGAGGAAGTCTTCTTGCTTATGAAGCATTTCTTTTTGTTCTTCCGCTCTTTTCATGAGTTTGAGCAAGCTCATCCGATGTTTCTTGCTTAGCTGAGCGAAGAATTGTTGAAGATCATCCTCATCTTCACTATCACTTTCTTGCTCCTCCTCATCCTCGCTTTCGCTTTCACTGTCACTCCCATTAGCAATAAAGCACATATGAGAAGTGGATTTGAAAGACGAACCTTGTGAAGAGGTGGATTCGTCGTTTGGTCTCCATCGATCATTTTCTTCTTCAATTTTGTTCTTTGCCTCATCTTCCTTCATTTTGAGGAACATCCTTTCGGCGATTCTCATGGCAAGATCTATTGCCCTAGGATCAACATCTGCAACAAAAGATGAAGTCGAGGCAACCTCAACCTTTTTAAGCTTAGAAGCACTTTCGTTTCTTAGTCCCCCCGACATGATCTTTCCTCACGCGGTTAAGCGTTAGAACGAGGATTAGGCTCTGATACCAATTGAAAGTTGCCTAGAGGGGGGTGAATAGGCAAGTTAAAACTTTTTCAACAAAAACTAGAAGCAAACTGGGTAAAACTGAATTGATCTCGAAATTCACCCAGTTAACTTTGGAAATGAGATGTTCTAAATGATCCACAGGGTTCAAAGTAGTAGATCTGAGAATGGCACTTCTCAAAATCCACACACCAAAAAGATATAAACAAATCTTCCACGCAATGGTGAGAGAACGAAGAACACAAACAAACACAATGAGCAAGAACACAAGAGACACAAGATTTATCCCGAGGTTCGGTCACACCACCAAGGTGCCCTACTTCCTCGTTGAGGCGCCCACAAAGAGCCGGGTCTCTTTCAACCCTAATCCTCCCTTTGCCGACCACAAAGGTCAAGCCCACACAATAATCTTTGCTCAAACGAGCGGGTAATACAAACTTTCTTGTGGTCTTCCACAAGATTTGGAGACTCACAAGAGACACCTAGTCGTCTAGGAGCTAGAAGCTCCAAGAGTAATGAATCCACAAAGAACTCGATGTAATACCAAAGCTCGAATGAAGAAGAGCGAGAGAGATTTAGAGATGAAGCACAAAAACCGCAGCTCTCAAGCTCACTCAAAGATTTCTCTCCAAAGATTTGAAATGGGAGAGGCAAGAGATGTGTGTGAGAGAGAGGGAGGTGTTTCTTGGGTTAGAAATGGAGTTCAAATCGTGCTCACTGCTGTGGGGAGAGAGGTAGGAGGGAGTATATATAGGTGGAGCTCAAAACTAGCCGTTTGGGTAGATTTTTCTGCCTGAGACCGGTTGAACCGCCCCCTAGGGCGGTTGAACCGCCCCTGGCAGGCCTGGCAGCCTGTCTGCCAGTCTGACTGGCAGACTGACGCGCAGACTGACCTGCAGACTGGTCAAATTGACCAAGACCGGTTGAACCGCCCATGGGGGGCGGTTGAACCGCCCCTGACACTTCTGGCGACCTGTTTGCCAGTCTGACTGGCAGACTGTTGGTCAGAGGTCAGAGGGGTCAGAGACCAGCTGAACTGCCCCTCAGGACCAGTTCAACCGGTCTTGACCAGTGAGTTTAGGAGAGAAAACCCCAGCTCAACTTCCCGGAGGCAAGTTCAGCTGGTGTATGGTCAAAGAGGTTCACAGCTGAAGTTGAGTTCAGCTGAAGTTGAGAAAGCTCAACTCAGCTGAAGTTCAGCTCAGCTGAAAAGCTCAGCTACAGCTGAAGAAGCTCAACTCAGCTGAAGTTAAGTTCAGCTGGAAAGCTCAGCTGCAGTTGAAGAAGTTCAGCTGCTTTTCAGCAAGAACACTCTAGGTTTCTCAAACCTAACCACGGTCAACCATAGAACGTTAAAGAGATTTTTGCTTTTCAAAAATAGCTTTTGAATAGAGAGGTTTGAGCTTTGGCAAACACCAACCTCGTTTTTGGATCCCCTTTTATAGTACGACGATTCCTATACTCAAGTTAAATAAAATAAAATGAAGTAAACTCCTTGAGTCATTGGTGTCTCATGTGTGATTTCTCCATGGCATTGCTTCATAAGGATCACAAACATCTTTGTCTCACCTTTTGAAGCAAACTCAAACCAAACCCTGTGACTTGTACCATATCACCTTATATGAGTTCAAATCATGGCTTCAAGTCACCTTACTGATGCATCAAGATGTTATAACTCTTCATAGCTGATTAGTTCATCAACTTAGTGCAAGTACTCTCTTCTTCACCTTAGCCATGGTACCTCGGTCTACAAGCCGTCGCTTGGCCTTCACCTTCGCCTAGTTCCTTGAAGCCCTTTCCTTGCTATCTTCACCCTATCAAGCCATTCTTGAGTCACATCATATTGAGCATCCATTGAGAGAATCATTTCTTCAATATTGTGAACCTTGCTTGAATGTCTTCTAGATATAACTGTTAAGATTAATCAAGCTCTAGTTTGATTCTCATAGAAGCATATATGGACTGATAGAAATATGGTCAAGCCAATTCACGATTCCTCATATCTTATTCTCTTTGGCTTGACCAATCCTCTAAATCACTTTGTCCTCTATTCTGGTCATATGTATGTAGTGATTTCTCAGGTCTTGTCCATATATTCAAACCAATATAGAGATCATATTATATCCATTTGCATCGTCTCATTGGTTATTTAACCTCGTGTTGAACCTTTGTTCACTGATCATTATACACTATTCAAGTATGTTCATCATACTGAATTTCCTGTTCAACACTTAGCAAACTCGTTAGACCTTTAAATGTGTTGTTATCCAAATCACCAAAACTCACAAAAGGGATGAATGCACTTTCATTTACCACTGAACTTTTTGGATAGTACTTGCTAGTGCTTTATGTGGTTTTAGGTATGAAGGTACATTATTCATGATCACACTTTTATTATATGTTTATTATTACTGTTCATGATAAGATCATTATGTTAATTGGAACATGGAGCGACTACCCGGGAAAGCAGTGCTACCACAAGGGAGGAATGGGACCCCTTGGCTGATTAATTAGGAAAGCTAGTGGAAGACTACCTTACCCGAAAGGGGCAAGGGCAGTAGGGGAGTGGTCAGTGTAGGGAGGCCCTCGGGATGATTTTGCTGCGATGGCGGTCATGCAAGGGATTCCTGCATTGGAGCTTCCTATAAACTGTAGCGGGTTTTCTGAAGCTAGTGGAACTTTGTAAAGGCCTCGTAGTGTTACCCTGCCTCGCCTCCTCGGTAGAGGTGTATGGGAAGTCGCGATCCCTTGGCAGATGGGTAACATGACTTGTGGGTAAAGATGCGCAACCTCTGCAGAGTGTAAAACTGGTATACTAGCCATGCTCACGGTCATGAGCAGCTCGGACCCTCACATGATTAAATTATGAAACTTAAACTCAATTTGTCATATGCATTGCATTGCAGGTGAGGTTGTTACTTTTGTTCTGCTACTTAATTGGGTTGGTATTTACTTATATTTAGTAATTGCTAATAAAATTTTGACCAACATTAAAAGCAATGCTCAGCTTCAACCATCCTCTTTGGTAAGCCTTACACTTCACGTGAGCTCCCACCTTTGGTGAGTTCATGCACATTATTCCCCACAACTTGTTGAGCGATGAACGTATGTGAGCTCACTCTTGCTGTCTCACACCCCCCCCCACAGGACAAGAACAGGTACCACAGGATGAGGCGCTTGGAGGATGCTGTGACGAGTTCGTGAGAGGTCTAGGTCGTCGTCTCCCAGTCAACTTCGGGTTGCTGGACCGTTGTCTCCTTATAATGTAATTATTTACTTTGTATAGAACTCCTATTATATAGTAAAGATGTGACATTCGATTCTGTGCCATGATTCATCATATGTGTGAGACTTGGTCCCAGCACACCTGGTGATTATGTTTGCGCCCGGGCTTTGGACCCCTAAAATCCGGGTGTGACAATGACCCCGTGGCAGATGGGTAACACGACTTGTGGGTAAAGATGTGCAACCTTTGCAGAGTGTAAAACTGGTATATCAGCGGTGCTCACGGTCAAGAGCGACTCAGGACTCTCGCATGATTAACTTATGGAATTAAACTTAATCTGTCATATGCATTGCATTGTGGGTGTTATTATTAATTTTGATCTCTATCTACTTATACTTAGTAACTGCTAATAAAATTTTGACCAACTTGTAAAAAGCAATGCTTAGCCTTAATCATCTTCTTTGGTAAGCCTTATACTTCACATGAGCCCCCACTATAAGTGAGCTCATGCACATTATTCCCCACAAATTGTTGAGAGATGAACGTATTTGAGCTCACGCTTGTTGTACTCACATCCCCCTAGGTCAAAAACAGGTACCGTAAGATGAGGAGCTTGAAGGTGGTCATGATGAGTTCGTGAGAGGTCTAGGCCGTCTTCTCCCAGTCAACTATGGTTGCAGGGGATCATTGTCTTCTTATGATGTAATTATTTAGCTATTTTGTACAGAACTCCTATTATATAGTAAAGATGTGACATTGGTTTCTGTACCTTGAGTCATCATATGTGTGAGACTTTATCGAGGCACACATTTGATTCACGCCTGGAGTTGCCCTTAAATCCGGGTGTGACAGAAGTGATATCAGAGGAATGTTGACTGTAGGAGATGAACCTAGATAGAGCTGGACAACCCTTACCTACTTACCTTTGATACTCTGATTCTTTCTAAACTTTCCTTAATCTTTTCTCATCTATTGCTGCTTTACTCTAATTGTTCTTATATTTTCTCTTCTGGAAACCAAAAGAGGATTTCACACCTTGGAATCCTATACCTAAAGTGACCCTTAAGAATAGGAGACCTAATCTTAGGAACAAAAACAAAACTATTTTTGTAGGTATCTATACGCTTCAATGTTTGTTCTTATGATACATGTCTGATTTGATTCTTTGATTGAGTGTGATGAGTTGTGGAGTAATGTCCACAATTACATCTACGTATATGTAGGTATAAAAATATGGTTATAAGATAACTAGAAAAAACTTAGATTACCCCCCCCATTAAAATATATCTAGCTCCATAGATCCATCTCATCTTAAAAGATTCTATCTTATCCTTATGGATTCATCTTATAAGCATACTTATCCCAACCTAGACACAATACAACAAAACAAAATTCTGCCTAAACTCCTTCAAGCTGGTAACCAACTACTAGGCTATATGTTCCACCTACTAAGTTATTTCTCCTACAAATCTATCTTACCCTATGTCCCTAACCCAGATGGTTAATACCAGGAAGGGAGGAGGTGTGGATCTACCTGCACGTATTCGCCGAAGAAGGGCTGTAGGATCTAGGACACCGGCTAGAGGGGGGGTGAATAGACGGTTTTGACTAAAAACAACAATACTCAATAAATTTAATCAATGCGACAAGAGAAATAAATTATCTAGCGTCAATAAGTAAACAATGTATGAAACGCAACTACGGAGATTGAATACTTGAAGAACAATGAGCAAAGCACTAATCAATTGCAAGGCAATAAGTAATGCTAGAAAGAATAGACACCTAAATTTATCCCGTGGTATCGGTGATTTGCCGATCACCCCTAATCCACGTTGAGGTGGACTTCAAGCTCTCACTTGCTCCTCTATCAAGACACGTCTTGATCTTTAAGCCAAGTGGACAAGAAATCACTCAATACCTCGATTTCACTAGTGTCACCTTTGCCGCTCCGGCGAGGTAGGCGCGAACCCCTCACAATCCACACCGCGGCTTCTCCACAATCTCCTTGGAGAGCTCGACGGAGACAATCACCCGAGCCGTCTAGGAGGCGGCAACCTCCAAGAGTAACAAGCCAACGACGCTTGCTCGGTGTACCACCTAGTGCCTCAAGAATCACCAAATGATGCAAATGCACTAGAAACACTCAATCCCTCACTAGAATGCAATCTCAAGCAAAGAGTGTGAGAGAGTGAGTTGGAGGATCACAAATGAGCTCAATGTATACAAGGAATGGCCAAGAGAGCCCTCACACACGAGCTGCCCTTCTATTTATAGTCCTCCACAAGAATCCAACCGTTATGTGCAAAAGGGGGCTGTCTGCGCACACGCGGACCGTCCGCGCCCTAGGGCCGGACGGTCCGCCGTACACCATAACGGCTATAAAGACGTTTGAAACATGTCAGAGCAGACTCAAAAAGGTGGGTCCGGACAGTCCGCCCTTCAAGGCCGGACCGTCCGCGACCTGGCAATTTCAAACACCCGAGCCTCGGATCAAACGGAGTTAACACACGCGGACCGTCCGGCTATAAATCCCGGACCGTCCGCGACCTGAGTCAGTACTGTCCGGACTGGTCCCCCGGACCGTCCGTAGTACAAAACAGTAAAAGCACACAGTCCCTGTCCAAAAACGAGTTGGACACATGCGGACCGTCCGCCTCTCACAGGCGGACCGTCCGCCTAATAAAACAGGGACTGGACCGAGGCCAGCCATCTCTGGACATGACTGCGGACAGTCCGGCCCTACGCCCCGGACAGTCCGCAGTGCACACAAACAGAACCAGCCCGAAAAGAACAAATACTGGACCCCTCTGGATGGGTCGCGGACGGTCCGGCCACATGGCGCGGACGGTCCGCCGACCCCAAGATTTAGTCACTTTCCAAACTCGCTTTTGAAAAGATTTTAACTCTCCGAAACGGAAGCGCTGCTAGTCCTCATGCAAATGCAACCACTAGATGCTCTATGAGGCACTAAGTCTTACACAGAACAAAGTCATTAACCCCTCTTAATAGTACGGCTATCTAGCCTACCAATCCGGTCACTTTCTTCTCTACACACCTGGTGACCGGCAAAAAACAAAACCTATGTTATACCTTTGCCTTCACCTGATCCACAACCATTGCTCATAAGTCTTCAAGACTTCTCAGTTCACTGTGGTTCAACCTGCATTCTTATTTCTCCAAGAATTATTAGACCACAAAAAGTTGTCATTAATTACCAAAACATTACCAAAGGGGCCTAGATGATTCACAATCTCCCCCTTTTTGGTAATTGATGACAACACCACATTGTATATAAAAGAGAAGTTTAGTTTCTCCAAATCTCTCTCATACCTAAGGTATAAGATAGATCTTGGAGATGAGTTTTATAGGACTTATCTTGATTTGAAGTTCTGTCTGAGAGATAGATAAATCCCAATAAAAAACTCAGAATGTAAGAAGGGCTCCCCCTAAGTGTGTGCAGGATTATCTGACGTTGAAGATATAACACACATAATATATTTGAGCTTGATGGAGACTTTCCTACAAACATGGTTATCGAGGCATACAAGCGATGATTCATAGAGTGAGCGCAGCAATTAAAATTACTCCTCGAATAACCACACATAGAAAAGTTTGAACTAAAACATAGTTCATCCCACAGAATATTACAGAAAATAGTCCACAGACGTACGACATAGAGTTAATAGTTCAAACTACGGCACAAAAGGTAACATGCATATGCAAAGTCTTAATGTCCACATAGAGTCACCAACTCCCCCTGAAGAAGACGCCAGACAGACAACCTCATCACTTCTCACTTGTCTCTCCCCCTTTGGCATCAATTGCCACAAAGGAGAGGCCTCACTGATCGCTCGGCGGAGGATGCATATTATAGTAATGAGTGCTGAAGGTATCAAACAGGGAGGAGAACTGGCCAAAATCCTGCTGAAGCTGCTGCTGCCTCTGACTGATCTCCTGCATGTTGTCATTTGTAGAGAGATTATCAAACTGACTGGACAGGGCACCCATGTTGTCCTGAAAACTCTGTTGCATATTGTTCAGCCTGGTCATGATGGGATCAGTGACATTAGTGTGAATCTGATCACGAAAATCAGAAAACTCAGAGTTGAGTGCATCCCAGTTGCTGTCAAACTGAGACTGCATGGCATCAAAACGATGATCCATCTGTGTCACCAGGCCATCAAAGCGTGTATCAATGTGATGCTCAAGTCCCTGCTGCATATTCTGAAAATAAGGATCAAAGTATCCTGGAGCAGGCTCCCAATAGTGCTGAGGCTGAGGAGGAGGTGGAGGAGGAGGCATCTGCTGTTCCTCAACATTAGGAGCTGCTCCACCCTCATAGCCAGGGTCTTCCTCATCATCTGGGAATGGAGTGAGCGGCCTGGTGAGAAAACCTATCTTATTCTTAAAAGGCCTGAATGGAGTGTGAACAATCTCACATGGTCCCTCAAATCTTGTCTTGGATTTGATCAGTGCCATAATGTAGGGAGCATATGCCAAGTTTTGATTCTTGTCCATCTTTAAATCATTAAGCTGCCTCATCATGAAAAGAACAATGTTCATGACTTCACCATTCATTATATGCTGGATGATGTTCCAGAACTTATCCCTGATTTTACTCTTATCACCACTCTTGGGAAGGATGGTGACTCTGGCAATCTTGTTGATGACAGCAGGATGATGTCTGAGTCCTGCTGTCTCACCAAATCTCCTGGGTATACCAAGTCTGGCTGGCTCATAAAACTGCACAAAATCCTCAAAATTGTCTTCAGTATAAAGATCCACTCCAGCAGAAATGGTGCCATAGTTCAGACTGTTGGCAGCTGCAAAGTCAGCAAAAGAAGCAGAGTAGCGCTTGAAGCCAGTCATCCAGGTGATGGATTCTTCTGCAATATCAATCTCTGAGGTAGCCAAGAATTGCTTAACAGCCATTTCATTAAAATCTGTGCGCTGCCCCATAAACTGATATAGTCCGCATGCCTCAAACTTAGGGATCAAACCCTCCATGACTGATTGACTGAGCAGGAATGACCAATCAATCACCTGATGCTTATGGAAATTAGTATCCACCAGGGTGCCCCAGAAAACATCAAACTGCAGCTGCGTGTGGAAAAACTGGATGTTGGTATCTGATGGCAGAGCATACTGATTCACAGTCCGTCGAGAGCAGTACTCAGCCATAGAAAATCTCCGCTTTGGGAAAGTCCATCCTTGGATATCAATGGGATAATCAGGATGAACATGAGGAAAATCTTCCGCATCCATGGATTCAGTGCCCCCAGCGGAGGATTGGGCTTCTGAATCAGTGGTTGGTACATAATCATCATCATTTCCTCGAGGGCGCTTGGATTTAAAGCGACCTGCAAGTTTCTTGCGTAGACCACCAAGACCACTGCAACAATGTGACAAACATCCATGGATAAATAATTGAAACCAATCAGCATTTGTAAAAGGAATGGAACTGTAATGCTCTGCCAGGGTCCGGACTGTCCGCGCTAGGGGGCCGGACGGTCCGCGCCAGAGGCCCGGACGGTCCGCGTCCACCAGGCGGACGGTCCGCGACCGACCAGGGGCGACTCCAAGAACCCTAGCCGCCACAAGTGTTCGATTTGATGTTTTTGCAGATAATATCCAACCAAACAGGTTCAAAATTTTGCATAGCATTGATATTGAGAGGAACTATCAATCCCACCAATCAGATTTTGAAACCCACTGCTTAATTTCAGATCAGAGAAGAAACCCAAATAATCTCAAAGTTGATGAAATTCGACTAAATCCACAAGATTTGAGAATACCGTGAGGAAGACATGTTGAGAGAATGATGCTTCAAGCTGTCAGACTGTCCGCACGCAACTTTACTTCACGGTCCGCGCACACTCGACACAAGAGAGAATATAGTGAGTGGAGAGCAAGAGAGAACAACCAAATGGGCACAACTGGCAAGACTGCGGGCTCTGTCCCCTTTTCTGCCCTGTCGCGGACGGTCCGCGCGGGGGTGGCGGACGGTCCGCGCCCTGATGATCTCAGACGGTCTGCGAGGCTGCTCGGACTGTCCATTTCCTGATGCTGCGGACAGTCCGCGGTCCATGGGCGGACGGTCCGCGGCCTGATACTCATTTTTCCAATTTCTGTCCACTTGCTGATTTTGAATTTAGATTCCAAATTGGTGCTTATATATGGACATTTCGACCAATCCAAGAGTTAGTATGCATGCATATACATATTATGTAATTGAGAGGTGCTAGACTTTCGAATAAAACTATCTAGAGCAATTTGAAATGAAAAAATGCGCCAATAATACCAAAAAAAAAATAGCATAAAAAGCATGTTTAGACCCGAGATGCAAGACTACACATGTGTGATCAACTTCAAGCCACATTTGAGAGATCAATCACATTCATTTCACTTCTTAGGGAACAAAATCTTGTTTCATCCAAAGGCTTTGTAAAAATGTCGGCCAATTGATCATCCGTTCCAATGGAATAAATACAAATATCTCCCTTGCCAACATGATCCCTTAAGAAGTGATGCCGTATATCAATATGCTTGGTTCTTGAGTGTTGGACCGGATTTGTCGCCAATTTTACCGCACTCTCATTATCACACATGAGAGGCACATTCTTGAAAATAACTCCATAATCCAATAAAGTTTGTTTCATCCATAATAGTTGAGCACAACAATTTCCGGCCGATATATATTCCGCCTCGGCGGTAGATAAAGCAACCGAATTTTGCTTCTTAGAAGACCATGAAACAAGAGATCTACCAAGAAATTGACAACAACCGGAGGTGCTTTTTCTATCAACTTTGCACCCCGCATAATCCGAATCCGAGTATCCAATTAATTCAAAGTGGGCACCTTTGGGATACCATAGACCAATATTGGGGGTATACTTCAAATATCTTAGAATTCTTTTTGCGGCCTTCAAGTGAATCTCTCTAGGTGAAGCTTGAAATCGTGCACACATGCAAACACTAAACATAACATCGGGCCTAGATGCGGTAATATAAAGTAAACTACCAATTATTGATCGATAAAGTTTTTGATCTACTATAGTACCTCCCTCATCTAAGTCTAGATGACCATTTGTTGCCATTGGAGTCTTGATAGGCTTAGCATTTTCTAAACCAAACTTCTTGAGCATGTCCTTCAAATATTTGGATTGACTTATAAAAATACCATCTTTCAATTGTTTGATTTGAAGGCCAAGAAAGAAGCTCAATTCTCCAATCATAGACATCTCAAATTCTTTTGACATCATTTTTCCGAACTCCTCACAAAATAATTCATTAGTAGATCCAAAAATGATATCATCAACGTAAATTTGACAAACAAATAAGTCTTTACCAATTCTTTTAGTGAATAGAGTAGTGTCAACCTTCCCAATTTTGAAGTCTTTGGAAAGCAAGAAATCCCTAAGCCTTTCATACCAAGCGCGTGGAGCTTGCTTAAGCCCATAGAGAGCTTTAGAAAGCTTGAACACATGGTTAGGTCTTTTGGGGTCCTCAAAACCGGGAGGTTGTTCCACATACACTAGTTCACTAATCTTACCATTTAGAAAGGCACTCTTAACATCCATTTGGTAGAGCTTGATATTATGTGCACAAGCATAAGCAAGTAGAATCCGAATTGCTTCTAATCTTGCTACGGGGGCAAAAGTCTCCCCAAAATCCAATCCTTCAATTTGAGTATATCCTTGTGCAACCAATCTTGCCTTGTTTCTTACTACCACACCATCTTCATTGTGCTTGTTGCGAAACACCCATTTTGTACCAATAACATTGTGGTTCTTTGGTCTCTCAACAAGCTCCCAAACTTCATTTCGAGCGAAGTTATTTAATTCTTCATGCATTGCATTCACCCAATCAACATCAAGTAGAGCTTCATCTACACGGTTAGGTTCCATACAAGATACAAAAGAGAAATGTTCACAAAACGAAGCTATGCGAGAGCGAGTTTGAACACCCTTACTAATATCACCCACAATTTGATCAACCGGGTGATTCTTCACAATGGAATGATGAATTCTTGATACCGTTTGATAATTGCTTGTTGAAGCATTTGGAGGAACCGTAGGTCTTGAAGTACCTTGATCATGAGTATCTATGGTTTCATCGAGTTGTTGGCTTTGGTGATCTTCCTCATTTATAGTTGAGGATGAAGGGATGACAACCACACTATCTTCATCATCATCTTCCTTAGGTTTTATTTCACCAATGGCCATTGTTTTCATTGCATTTATCAATTGAGTTCCCCCAACATCATCGAGATTATCACTCTCATCTTGAGACCCATTTGTTTCATCAAATTCAACATCATAGGCTTCCTCAATAATACCATGAGTTTTGTTGAAGACTCTATAAGCCTTACTATTTGATGAATATCCAAGAAGAAAACCCTCATCACATTTCTTCTCAAATTTGGAAAGCCGGCTCCCCTTTCTCAAAATATAACATTTGCAACCGAATACCCTAAAATATGAGATATTCGGCTTTCTACCAATGAGCAATTCATATGGAGTTTTCTTCAAGAGCTTGTGACAATATAGTCTATTTGATGAATGACAAGCGGTATTTATTGCCTCGGCCCAATAAGAATCCGATATACTATATTCCGCTAACATTGACCTAGCCATGTCAATAAGAGTTCTATTCTTTCTTTCAACAATACCATTTTGTTCCGGGGTATATTTGGAAGAGAATTCATGTTTGATACCCTTGTCATCACAATATTGGTCAATTCTTGCATTTTTGAATTCCGACCCATTATCACTTCTAACCTTTTTGATGTCGAAATCAAATTGATTTTGAGCCAATATAGCAAATGACTTGAATGTTTCAAACACATTGGATTTGTCTCGAAGAAAATAAACCCAAGTAAATCTTGAATAGTCATCCACAATCACAAGACAATAGGAATTACCACCAATACTTACAAAAGATGTGGGCCCAAATAAATCCATGTGAAGTAATTCCAAAGGTCGATGAGTGGACATTTGACTTTTATTTGGATGAGTATTTGCCACTTGCTTACCGGCTTGACAAGAGCTACACAATTTGTTCTTTTCAAACTTCACATCTTTTAAGCCTCGAACTAAGTCATGCTTGGTTAACCGATTGAGTTGCTTCATCCCAACATGACCAAGTCTTCTATGCCATAACCAACCTAGTGAAGCTTTTGAAAATAGGCAAGTTGTGAGCTTTGCCTCATTAGATGAGAAATCAACAAGATAAAGATTTTCATGTCTAAAGCCTTTAAATTTAAGATTGCTACCATCAACACTAGAGATAATAACATCTTCAACTGTGAAATTGCAACAAAAACCTAAATCACATAATTGAGCTACGGAAAGTAAATTAAAATTCAAAGACTCAACCAATAGCACATTTGATATAGAATGATCATTTGAGATAGCAATTTTACCCAAACCTTTAACCTTTCCTTTACGATTATCTCCAAATGTGATACTATCATAATTTGAGCAATCTTCCTCACTCATTTGGGTAAACATTCTCATATCCCCGGTCATGTGTTGAGTACATCCACTATCCAACACCCAATGATTCCCTCCCGCCTTGTAGTTCACCTACAAAAGGAAATCAATCTCTTTTAGGTACCCAAACTTGCTTGGGTCCTCGGATGTTAGTGACCAAGGTCTTTGGCACCCAAATAGCTTTCTTTTTGTTTCCAACAATTGAGGTACCAACAAATTTAGCATGAACACCTTTTTCATTATGAGAAAGAACATAACAATGCTCAAAACAAGTGGAGGATACATTTTTGAACTTAGGACAATTTTTTCTAACATGCCCCTTTTTGTGACACTTGTGACACACTTTGTCACATTCTTTCACAAACAATGTCTTTTGCTTTACAAAAGCATTCTTTCCTTTCTTAGGAACATATCCAAGACCTTCACGGTTAAGAGAGCATCGTTGACTTCCCAATATGAAATCCAATTTAGTCTTACCACCATATGCCTTTTCTAGATCATGAGTTAGAGCATTTATTCTATCTACTAACACTTCATTCTCAACAATAATTTTTGATTCATCAAGAGCAATGTTATCAATGAGAGAAATTTTGCATTTATCACAAATAGAGTTAGTAGATAGTGGTTCACTTGTAAGACTATCAAGTAAGTCACAAGTGACTCCAACATCCTTAGTGACCACCTCAACTTCATGCACAATAGATGATTTTTGAGCATCCGCAAGCTTCTCACAATTTTCTTTGAGATCATTGTGAGAGGTCTTGAGCTCCTCAAAAGACACTTGGAGGTTTTTATACAATTCCTTCAAGGTCTTAAATTTTTCTTTTTCTTTGTGCATGTAGTCATCGGCCTCACCTAGCATTCTAACAAGATCATCATATGAATAGCCATCATCATCAACATCATCAATATCATCATCATCTTTTATATAATTTAAATCGGTGATGATTTTTACCTTAGCATCTCCCTTTGCCATGAGACAATGGGGGGATGAAAAGAGTGAGGGAGCTTCCTTGATGGCAATTCCGGCATTAAGCTTTGATGAGGTGTCATCATTATTATCATCATCCGAGCTATCATCCGAGTCCCATTCAACTAGATAGGCTTTGCCATCTTTCTTCTTGTTGTAGAATTTCTTTTTCTTCTTGTCACTTTCATCTTTGCCCTTCTTCTTCTTGCTTGGGCAATTCATGGCAATGTGACCGGGTTCCCCACACTCAAAGCACTTTCTATCATTGAAAGCATTTCTTCTAGATGTTTGACCTCTTCTAGGTTGACCTCTTTTCATCTTCATGAATTTATTGAATTTCCTTACGAATAAAGCCATGTCACCATCACTCTCACTTTCATTTTCTTCATCATTGCTATCTTCTTTTTCAATTGCCTTTGAGGCCTTTGCTTTGAGAGCAATAGATTCATTTTTCACCTTCTTTGCCAAACTTAAGGCATCGGCTTGAGACTTCTTAAATATATCTTGAGTGAGAATTTCTCCCAATACTTCAGTTGGAGAAGTTGTAGATAGATCACTTCTTACTAGCATTGTCACAATAGTCTCATATTTCTCCGGAAGTGATCTAAGGAACTTGTGTGTGAAATCCACATCCGGTACATTAAAACCAAGTCCTTTGAGTTCATTTACAATCTCATTCAACCGATTGAACATATCGGATACACTCTCATCTTCTTTCATAATAAATTGCTCAAACTTCCCTTTGCACACATATAGTTTGGCACTCTTCACAATTGTAGTTCCTTCATGAATTTCCATTAATTTTATCCAAATCTCATGAGCGGTTGTGAGATTTTTGATACGATTGAACTCATTTATATCAAGAGCATCATAAAAGACATTCATGGCTTGATCATTTGTGAGGATATTCTCATTATCACTAATAGATGGTTCATCTTCCTTCAATACAACAAATCCATCTCTAACAATTGGCCAAATTTTTCCACCCATTGCTCTAAGATGCATTGACATTCTTATTTTCCAATAATCATAATTGCTTCCATCAAAGTGCGGTGGTTTCCCAATGTGCACATTGTTGTTACTAGCCATTTTGTCCCACTCCGGGATGATTAGATCCACAAACAATGGAGTCCTTGGCTCCGATACCACTTGTAGGATCTAGGACACCGGCTAGAGGGGGGGTGAATAGACGGTTTTGACTAAAAACAACAATACTCAATAAATTTAATCAATGCGACAAGAGAAATAAATTATCTAGCGTCAATAAGTAAACAATGTATGAAACGCAACTACGGAGATTGAATACTTGAAGAACAATGAGCAAAGCACTAATCAATTGCAAGGCAATAAGTAATGCTAGAAAGAATAGACACCTAAATTTATCCCGTGGTATCGGTGATTTGCCGATCACCCCTAATCCACGTTGAGGTGGACTTCAAGCTCTCACTTGCTCCTCTATCAAGACACGTCTTGATCTTTAAGCCAAGTGGACAAGAAATCACTCAATACCTCGATTTCACTAGTGTCACCTTTGCCGCTCCGGCGAGGTAGGCGCGAACCCCTCACAATCCACACCGCGGCTTCTCCACAATCTCCTTGGAGAGCTCGACGGAGACAATCACCCGAGCCGTCTAGGAGGCGGCAACCTCCAAGAGTAACAAGCCAACGACGCTTGCTCGGTGTACCACCTAGTGCCTCAAGAATCACCAAATGATGCAAATGCACTAGAAACACTCAATCCCTCACTAGAATGCAATCTCAAGCAAAGAGTGTGAGAGAGTGAGTTGGAGGATCACAAATGAGCTCAATGTATACAAGGAATGGCCAAGAGAGCCCTCACACACGAGCTGCCCTTCTATTTATAGTCCTCCACAAGAATCCAACCGTTATGTGCAAAAGGGGGCTGTCTGCGCACACGCGGACCGTCCGCGCCCTAGGGCCGGACGGTCCGCCGTACACCATAACGGCTATAAAGACGTTTGAAACATGTCAGAGCAGACTCAAAAAGGTGGGTCCGGACAGTCCGCCCTTCAAGGCCGGACCGTCCGCGACCTGGCAATTTCAAACACCCGAGCCTCGGATCAAACGGAGTTAACACACGCGGACCGTCCGGCTATAAATCCCGGACCGTCCGCGACCTGAGTCAGTACTGTCCGGACTGGTCCCCCGGACCGTCCGTAGTACAAAACAGTAAAAGCACACAGTCCCTGTCCAAAAACGAGTTGGACACATGCGGACCGTCCGCCTCTCACAGGCGGACCGTCCGCCTAATAAAACAGGGACTGGACCGAGGCCAGCCATCTCTGGACATGACTGCGGACAGTCCGGCCCTACGCCCCGGACAGTCCGCAGTGCACACAAACAGAACCAGCCCGAAAAGAACAAATACTGGACCCCTCTGGATGGGTCGCGGACGGTCCGGCCACATGGCGCGGACGGTCCGCCGACCCCAAGATTTAGTCACTTTCCAAACTCGCTTTTGAAAAGATTTTAACTCTCCGAAACGGAAGCGCTGCTAGTCCTCATGCAAATGCAACCACTAGATGCTCTATGAGGCACTAAGTCTTACACAGAACAAAGTCATTAACCCCTCTTAATAGTACGGCTATCTAGCCTACCAATCCGGTCACTTTCTTCTCTACACACCTGGTGACCGGCAAAAAACAAAACCTATGTTATACCTTTGCCTTCACCTGATCCACAACCATTGCTCATAAGTCTTCAAGACTTCTCAGTTCACTGTGGTTCAACCTGCATTCTTATTTCTCCAAGAATTATTAGACCACAAAAAGTTGTCATTAATTACCAAAACATTACCAAAGGGGCCTAGATGATTCACAAGGGCTATAGCTAATACAGAACCGGAGATGAATCCTCCGAATCTGCCGCCTGCTGAGACCGATGCTGTTATAGCCGCCCAAATGCAACTGCTGCCACAAATGTCCAACACTATGGTAGAGATGCAAGCCCACCTCTGCCAAAACCAGCAGCATCCACCACCACCACCAGCACCAACCTAGGGATAAGCATTGTGAATTCATGAGCCACAAGCCACCCACTTTTTCTAGCTCTCCAGACCCGCTACAAGTTGATGACTGGCTGAAGTCCGTAGAAAAGATGCTCAACATAGCCCAGTGCACTAACAGGGAGAAAGTACTCTATGCATCGGGTCGCCTCACCGGCCTCGCTGCGGATTGGTGGGATGCATACTACGCAGTGCATGCTGCTGCTGACACCATTTCTTGGGCAGAATTCTCTACCAACTTCAAGAACTACCACATTCCTGCTGGTCTTATGAAGATTAAGAAGGAGTTCCTATCCCTTAAACAGGGAGGCATGTCAGTAAGTGAATACAGAGACAAATTCATCCAGCTATCCTGGTATGCTCCTGGGGAAGTTGTAGATGACGAGAAAAAGCAGGAACTATTTCTGAAGGGATTGATCGAACCACTCCAATACAACTGATATCCCACTCATTCCCATCCTTCTAGAAACTTCTAGACAAGGCTATAGCTCTGGAAAACAAGTGTGTCGAGCTTGGTGAGATGAAGAGGAAAGCTACTAACCAGGGATAGGCTAGAAGTAGTACTCGTCCCCATTATGCTTCATCACAAGGTACCCCAAATCGTGGCAGTCCCAGACAACAGTCTCAATCGGTCCAATCTACTCTCAAGCAAGCACCCCAGTGGGACCAGTTGCTCCTAATGCATCCACAAACATGTCATGCTTTAAATGTGGGCATGCTGGCCATTATGCCAACTGCTGCCCCAAAAGGCTGCTTACACTACTCCAGCTCCGATGAAGCAAGGTCAAATCTCAGGAGGTAAAAGCTAGGACTTATTCGTCAAACGCGGGCAAGTTAGCTAGGTGCAAGCAGAAGCTAAACCAGAAGAACCCAAAGACATGTGAGAGGTGCCAGGAGAAGCTGGGGAAGCCGATGAAGAAGGAGATGAGCAACAAAATTAGAGTCTTCTATCTTTGTACTAATCTCGTGGTTGAGATTTTCTTTAAGGGGGGTACAATTTGTAAACCCTTAAAAGATGGTTTAAATTATTAGCTAGTTCTTGGTGGAATAAAACTAGAGTTTATTATAAGTCTATGTTTAATTTGCAAGACATGTTTCCTATAAAAAAAGAGAGATAAAAGTTGAAATTATGCATCATGCCAAAGGTTTTGACTGTGTATTTAATTTGTATTAGAAATACTCTTTAAAATATATTTGAATTCAGCTAATTTGTGATGAAAGACTATATGTTACTTTGTTCCAAACCAAGTAAGTAGTCAATGTTGATATATAATAAACTATATGATTAAACTACATCCCTAAAATAATGATTTACACCTATGATGGTTTTGACCTTGTTTGAATTTGAATTCAAATT
This sequence comes from Zea luxurians, assembly GCA_029449295.1. Classification (NCBI taxonomy): domain Eukaryota; kingdom Viridiplantae; phylum Streptophyta; class Magnoliopsida; order Poales; family Poaceae; genus Zea; species Zea luxurians. The sequence continues at coordinate 48,576,504 of JAOPSE010000011.1, forward strand.
GAACTTGGGAATGAAAAAAAGAAATGAAAAAGGAAAATAAGAAAGAACTCACTAGTGCTGGGTTAAATTACGTGTAGCCGGCCCATTACTACTCTTGTCGCTTGGTCCTTGGGCAGTTCTGGCCTAGCCGAATGGGCTCAGATTCGGCCCACTCCCATTTGTCGTCGACCTGCCCACTCGTGTGGTGTCTCTTCGAGGTGGGACCCGCATGGTAGTGCTTTCTCTTATGTGTGGTGCCTTGGAGTCAAACTTACTGCCTCACGCCGCGTGCCTTGGGAACAAAGTCTGCCGCCACGCAACAAACAAAGAGAAATTCAGAGAACGCAGCTACGCCAACTAGGAGAACCGACCTTGCGGGAGCCTATAAAACCTGGTGCCCGGCACCTCATCTTCCAAGTGTTACTCAGATGGGTCGTCGGTTTGTGTCGCAACTTTCGGGGGCCTCGTCGAGCTGTGGAGACCCTCGAAGTCGGAGCAACTCCTCGCCGGCATTGAGTGTGCCACTACCGGGCCATTGCATCGTGTCTAGTCCTCACCACCTGAGAGCACCTAGAGGGGGGGTGAATAGGTGATCCTGTGAAAACTTAAAACTTAAGCCACAAAAACTTGTTAAGTGTTAGCACAATAGTTGCCAAGTGGCTAAAGAGAAGTCTCAACAAAACACAATACCACAAGAGATCAAGCACAGGGGTGACACAGTGGTTTATCCCGTGGTTCGGCCAAGACCAACGCTTGCCTACTCCACGTTGTGGCGTCCCAACGGACGAGGGTTGCAATCAACCCCTCTCAAGCGGTCCAAAGACCCACTTGAATACCACGGTGTTTTGTTTTTCCTTTCACTATCCCGTTTGCAAGGAATCTCCACAAATTGGAGTCTCTTGCCCTTATAAGTATATGATCACAAAGAAGCACAGAGTAAGGGAGGGAAGCAACACACACAAATCCACAGCGAAACGCGCACACACACAGCCAAGAATCGAGCTCACAAGAGTATCACAAAGTTCTCACTAGAACGGAGCTCGAATCACTTAGAATGACAAACGAATGCGCAAAGACTGAGTGTGGATGATCAAGAATGCTCAAAGGTTGCTTGTGTGTCTCCTCCATGCGCCTAGGGGCTCCTTTTATAGCTCCAAGGCAGCTAGGAGCCGTTGAGAGCAAATCCGGAAGGCCATCCTTGCCTTCTGTCGTCGGGGGCACCGGACAGTCCGGTGCACACCGGACACTGTCCGGTGCCCGATTTCTTTCCTTAACTGGCGCTTCCGACCGTTGCAGACCGTTGGCAGATCTGGAGCCGTTGGCGCACCGGACATGTCCGGTGCACACCGGACAGTTCGGTGCCGTCTTCCGATCGTTGGCTCGGCCACGTGTCCCGCGCAGATCGCGCGGCCGACCGTTGGCCCCGCCGACCGTTGGCTCACCGGACAGTCCGGTGCACACCGGACAGTCCGGTGAATTTTAGCCGTACGCCGTCGGCGAATTCCCGAGAGCGGCCTGTTCGCGCCGAGTCAGTCTGGCGCACCGGACACTGTCCGGTGCACACCGGACAGTCCGGTGCTCCAGACCGAGCTAGGTCTTGGCAGCACACAGCCAAGTCTTTTCTCCTCTTTTCTCTTCTTCTTCTTTCTGTTTCTAACACTTAGACAAATATATTAGTACACAAAACCAATGTACTAAGGCTTAGAAACATACCTTTACTTCATGATTTGCACCTTGTTCATCCATGTTCATAAATTCACAATTAAGCACATGTGTTGGCACTCAATCACCAAAATACTTAGAAATGGTCCAAAGACACATTTCCCTTTCAATCTCCCCCTTTTTGGTGATTTATGCCAACACAACATAAAGCAACTAGAACAAGTGCAAACTCACTTCAAATAAAACTTAAATTTATTTTGAATCAATTTTGACATATATGGATCACTCTATGCCACCACTTGGTTTGTTTTTGCAAATCAAACTCAAATCTCTATCTCTAAGTCAAACACACATGTTGAAGCAAAAAGAGAGTCATTTCAAGAGAGATTGATCAAAGATGTCAAAAACTCCCCCTTTTTCCCATAACTACTACTTCTCCCCACAAGAAGCAAAAAGAGACAATAAAAGAGTTTTGACAAACCAAAAACTCTACTCTACTATTTTCAAATTTCTCAAGTGGTAGCTGATCCATTTATCACTTTGGCCTTTATTTTCTCCCCCTTTGGCATCAAGCACCAAAATGGGATCAATCTTGGCCCTTTAACCCCATTGCCTCACCAAAATCTTCAATTTAGAGCAAATGGCAATAAGAGTTCATGAGATGAACTTGGAATAAGTTACCCTCTCATCGGAGTGCAGTGGAAGTCTTGCATGATCCAAGTCCACCTTTTCCCTTTCAATTCTCCTTTGAGACTAAATCAGACAAACTCAAGCATATGGTTAGTCTCAAGGGATCAAGTTGTAACACATCTCCCCCTAAACATGTGCATCACTTTGCAACGGACTTGTGAGGTCCAGGGAGTGTTTGTACAACTTGAGCACCATAATAAGCAACAAAATGCAGAATGAACATGATCAAAGGCATAAACACATGTATGCTACAATTCAATCCAAGTTCCGCGAATCTAAGACATTTAGCTCACTCCGCAGCCTGCAAAAGGTCTTCTCATCTAAAGGCTTGGTAAAGATATCGGCTAGCTGGTTCTCGGTGCTAACATAAAACACTTCGATATCTCCCTTTTGCTGGTGGTCTCTCAAAAAGTGATGCCGGATGTCAATGTGCTTTGTGCGGCTGTGCTCAACAGGATTTTCCGCTATTCGGATAGCACTCTCATTATCACATAGGAGTGGGACTTTGCTCAGATTGTAGCCAAAGTCCCGGAGGGTTTGCCTCATCCAAAGTAGTTGCGCGCAACACTGTCCTGCGGCAACATACTCGGCCTCAGCGGTGGATAGGGCAACGGATGTTTGTTTCTTAGAGTTCCATGACACCAGGGACCTTCCTAAGAATTGGCACGTCCCCGATGTACTCTTCCTATCGACCTTACATCCAGCATAGTCGGAATCTGAGTACCCAATCAAGTCAAAGTTAGACCCCTTTGGATACCAGATCCCGAAGCAAGGCGTAGCGACTAAATATCTAAGGATTCGCTTCACCGCCACCAAGTGACACTCCTTAGGATCGGATTGAAATCTAGCACACATGCATACGCTAAGCATAATATCCGGTCTACTAGCACATAAATAAAGTAAAGATCCTATCATTGACCGGTATGCTTTTTGATCAACGGACTTACCTCCTTTGTTGAGGTCGGTGTGTCCGTCGGTTCCCATCGGCGTCTTTGCGGGCTTGGCGTCCTTCATCCCAAACCGCTTTAGCAGATCTTGCGTGTACTTTGTTTGGGAGATGAAGGTGCCGTCCTTTAGTTGCTTCACTTGGAACCCAAGGAAGTAGTTCAACTCGCCCATCATCGACATCTCGAATTTCTGCGTCATCACCCTGCTAAACTCTTCACAAGACTTTTGATTAGTAGAACCAAATATTATGTCATCGACATAAATTTGGCACACAAACAAATCACCATCACAAGTCTTAGTGAAAAGAGTTGGATCGGCTTTCCCAACCTTGAACGCATTAGCAATTAAGAAATCTCTAAGGCATTCATACCATGCTCTTGGGGCTTGTTTAAGTCCATAGAGCGCCTTAGAGAGCTTACACACGTGGTCGGGGTACCGCTCATCCTCGAAGCCAGGGGGTTGCTCCACGTACACCTCCTCCTTTATTGGCCCGTTGAGGAAAGCGCTCTTCACATCCATTTGGTACAACCTGAAAGAATGGTGAGCGGCATATGCTAGCAAGATACGAATGGACTCTAGCCTAGCCACAGGAGCAAAAGTCTCCTCAAAGTCCAAACCTGCGACTTGGGCATAACCTTTTGCCACAAGTCGAGCCTTGTTCCTTGTCACCACTCCGTGCTCGTCTTGTTTGTTGCGGAACACCCACTTGGTTCCCACAACATTTTGCTTGGGACGAGGCACCAGCGTCCAAACTTCATTGCGCTTGAAGTTGTTAAGTTCCTCCTGCATGGCCAACACCCAATCCGGATCTAGCAATGCCTCCTCTACCCTGAAAGGCTCAATAGAGGAGACAAAAGAGTAATGTTCACAAAAATTAACTAGTCGAGACCGAGTAGTTACTCCCTTGCTAATGTCACCAAGAATTTGGTCGACGGGATGATCCCTTTGAATCATCGCTCGAACTTGAGTTGGAGGTGCCGGTTGCGCTTCTTCCTCCATCACATGATCATCTTGTGCTCCCCCTTGATCACACGCCTCCTGTTGATGAACCTGTTCATCGTCTTGAGTTGGGGGATGCACCGTCGTTGAGGAAGAAGGTTGATCTCGTTCATCTTGTTCCTTTGGCCGAACGTCTCCAATCGCCATGGTTCGTATAGCGGCCGTTGGAACATCTTCTTCATCTACATCATCACAATCAACAACTTGCTCTCTTGGAGAGCCATTAGTCTCATCAAATACAACGTCGCTAGAGACTTCAACCAAACCCGATGATTTGTTGAAGACTCTATACGCCTTTGTATTTGAGTCATAACCTAACAAAAACCCTTCTACAGCTTTGGGAGCAAACTTAGAATTTCTACCCTTCTTCACTAGAATGTAACACTTGCTCCCAAATACACGAAAGTACGATACATTGGGTTTGTTACCGGTTAGTAGCTCATACGAAGTCTTCTTGAGGAGTCGATGAAGGTAGACCCGGTTGATGGCGTGGCAAGCCGTGTTCACAGCTTCCGACCAAAAGCACTCGGGGGTCTTGAACTCTCCAAGCATCGTCCTCGCCATATCGATTAGCGTCCTGTTCTTCCTCTCTACCACACCATTTTGCTGTGGTGTGTAGGGAGCGGAGAACTCGTGCTTGATCCCTTCCTCCTCAAGAAACTCCTCCACTTGAAGGTTCTTGAACTCGGACCCGTTGTCGCTCCTTATCTTCTTCACCTTGAGCTCAAACTCATTTTGAGCTCTCCTGAGGAAGCGCTTGAGGGTCCCTTGGGTTTCAGACTTATCCTGCAAAAAGAACACCCAAGTGAAGCGGGAAAAGTCATCAACAATAACTAAACCATACTTACTTCCTCCTATGCTTAGATAGGCGACGGGTCCGAAGAGGTTCATATGCAGCAGCTCCAGAGGTCTTGACGTGGTCATCACATTCTTGCTGTGATGTGCTCCTCCCACTTGTTTACCCACCTGACAAGCTGCACAAGGTCTATCTTTTTCGAAATAAACATTTGTTAGACCTATCACGTGTTCTCCCTTTAGAAGCTTGTGGAGGTTCTTCATCCCCACATGTGCTAAGCGGCGATGCCACAGCCAGCCCATGCAAGTCTTAGCCATTAAGCATGCATCTAGACCGGCCTCTTCTTTTGCAAAATCAACTAAGTAAAGCTTGCCGTCTAGTACACCCTTAAAAGCTAGTGAACCATCACATCTTCTAAAGACAGACACATCTACATTAGTAAAAAGGCAATTGTATCCCATGTTGCATAGTTGACTAACAGATAGCAAATTGTAACCAAGAGACTCAACTAAAAACACATTTGAAATTGAGTGCTCATTAGAAATTGCAATTTTACCTAACCCTTTTACCTTGCCTTGATTCCCATCACCGAATATAATTGAATCTTGGGAATCCTTATTTTTGACGTAGGAGGTGAACATCTTCTTCTCCCCCGTCATATGGTTTGTGCATCCGCTGTCGATAATCCAGCTTGAACCCCCGGATGCATAAACCTGCAAGGCAAATTTAGGCTTGGGTCTTAGGTACCCAACTCATGTTGGGTCCTGCAAGGTTAGCACAAATGTCCTTAGGGACCCAAATGCAAGTCCTGTCTCCCTTGCATTTTGCCCCTAACTTCCTAGCAACTATTTTCCTATCCTTTCTATAAATAGCAAAGGAAGTGTTTAAAGCACAATAAATTATAGAAGGTTCATTCACTACTTTCCTAGGAGCATGAATAACATTCTTTCTAGGCACATGAGCAATATTTCTCCTAGGCATATGTACAACATTTCTCCTACGCATATCTCTATCATGCTTATAAGAAGAACTAGAAGCAAACATGGCATGAGAATCATAAACATGTGAATCAAAAACATTATAAGCATTTCTAGCATTTCTCCTATCATTATACATAAAGGCATGGTTCTTTTTCGCACTACTAGCCATAGGGGCCTTCCCCTTCTCCTTGATGAAGATGGGAGCCTTATGGCTTGTTAAGTTCTTGGCCTCTCTTTTGAAGCCAAGACCATCCTTAATTGAGGGGTGTCTACCAACCGTGTAGGCATCCCTTGCAAATTTTATTTTATCAACTTCACTCTTGCTAGTCTTAAGTTGGGCATTAAGACTAGCCACTTCATCATTTAGTTTTGAAATTGACAATAAGTGTTCACTACAAGCATTAACATCAAAATCCTTACACCTAGTACAAATTTCAACATGTTCAACACAGGAATTTGATTTACTAGCTACTTCTATTTTAGCAATTAAATCATTATTAACACTTCTTAAGGTAGCAATGGTTTCATGACAGGAAGATAATTCACTAGAAAGCACTTCATTTCTTTTAATTTCTAGAGCAAGAGAATTTTGTGCACTAACAAATTTATCATGCTCCTCATATAAAAGATCCTCTTGTTTTTCTAGTAATCTATTCTTATCATTCAAAGCATCGATCAACTCATTAATTTTATCTATCTTAGATCTATCTAAGCCCTTGAACAAGCATGAATAATCTATGTCATCATCATCACTAGTCTCACTATCACTAGAAGAAGCATAAGTGAAGTCTTGAGTACTCACCTTCTTCTCCCTTGCCATAAGGCATGTGAGACGCTCGTTGGGGAAGAGGGAAGACTTGTTGAAGGCAGTGGCAGCGAGTCCTTCATTGTCGGAGTCGGAGGAGGAGCAATCCGAGTCCCACTCCTTTCCTAGATGTGCCTCGCCCTTTGCCTTCTTGTATTGCTTCTTCTTCTCTCTTTTGTTCCCCTTTTCCTGGTCACTTTCATTATCGGGACAGTTAGCGATAAAATGACCAAGCTTACCGCATTTGAAGCATGAGCGCTTCCCCTTTGTCTTGGTCTTGCTTGGCTGCCCCTTGCGACCATTTAGCGCCGTCTTGAATCTCTTGATGATGAGAGCCATCTCTTCATCATTGAGTCCGGCCGCCTCAATCTGTGCCACCTTGCTAGGTAGCGACTCCTTGCTCCTCGTTGCCTTTAGAGCAATGGGTTGAGGCTCGTGGAGTGGTCCGTTCAACGCGTCGTCGACGTATCTTGCCTCCTTGATCATCATCCGCCCGCTCACGAATTTTCCAAGTACTTCCTCGGGCGTCATCATCGTGTACCTGGGATTCTCACGAATATTGTTCACGAGATGAGGATCAAGAACGGTAAAGGACCTGAGCATTAGGCGGACGACGTCGTGATCCGTCCAACGCGTGCTTCCGTAGCTCCTTATTTTGTTGATAAGGGTCTTGAGCCGGTTGTAAGTTTGAGTTGGCTCCTCTCCCCTTATCATGGCGAATCGTCCAAGCTCGCCTTCCACCAACTCCATCTTGGTGAGCAAGGTGACGTCGTTCCCCTCATGAGAAATCTTGAGGGTGTCCCAGATTTGCTTGGCGTTATCCAAGCCGCTCACTTTATGGTATTCATCCCTGCACAAGGAAGCTAGAAGAACAGTAGTAGCTTGTGCATTCTTATGAATTTGTTCATTAATGAACATAGGACTATCCGAACTATCAAAGTGCATTCCACTCTCTACAATCTCCCATATACTAGGATGGAGAGAGAATAGGTGACTACGCATTTTGTGGCTCCAAAATCCGTAGTCCTCTCCATCAAAGTGTGGGGGCTTGCCGAGTGGAATGGAGAGCAAATGTGAATGTGAACTTTGCGAAATACGAGAGTAATCAAAAGAAAAGTTCGAATTAACCGGTTTCCTTCTCTCGTAGTCGTTGTGGTCTTCGTCCTTTTGGGAAGAAGTAGATTCATCGCTGTCGTAGTAGACGATCTCCTTGATGCGCCTTGTCTTCTTCTTCTTCCCTTCCTTCCGTCTATGACCCGAGCCGGAGTCGGTAGGCTTGTCGTCCTTCGGCTCGTTGACGAAGGTCTCCTTCTCTTTGTCGTTGATCACTATACCCTTCCCCTTAGGATCCATCTCTTCGGGCGGTTAGTCCCTTTGTGAAGAGAACGGCTCCGATACCAATTGAGAGCACCTAGAGGGGGGGGTGAATAGGTGATCCTGTGAAAACTTAAAACTTAAGCCACAAAAACTTGTTAAGTGTTAGCACAATAGTTGCCAAGTGGCTAAAGAGAAGTCTCAACAAAACACAATACCACAAGAGATCAAGCACAGGGGTGACACAGTGGTTTATCCCGTGGTTCGGCCAAGACCAACGCTTGCCTACTCCACGTTGTGGCGTCCCAACGGACGAGGGTTGCAATCAACCCCTCTCAAGCGGTCCAAAGACCCACTTGAATACCACGGTGTTTTGTTTTTCCTTTCACTATCCCGTTTGCAAGGAATCTCCACAAATTGGAGTCTCTTGCCCTTACAAGTATATGATCACAAAGAAGCACAGAGTAAGGGAGGGAAGCAACACACACAAATCCACAGCGAAACATGCACACACACAGCCAAGAATCGAGCTCACAAGAGTATCACAAAGTTCTCACTAGAACGGAGCTCGAATCACTTAGAATGACAAACGAATGCGCAAAGACTGAGTGTGGATGATCAAGAATGCTCAAAGGTTGCTTGTGTGTCTCCTCCATGCGCCTAGGGGCTCCTTTTATAGCTCCAAGGCAGCTAGGAGCCGTTGAGAGCAAATCCGGAAGGCCATCCTTGCCTTCTGTCGTCGGGGGCACCGGACAGTCCGGTGCACACCGGACACTGTCCGGTGCCCGATTTCTTTCCTTAACTGGCGCTTCCGACCGTTGCAGACCGTTGGCAGATCTAGAGCCGTTGGCGCACCGGACATGTCCGGTGCACACCGGACAGTCCGGTGCCGTCTTCCGACCGTTGGCTCGGCCACGTGTCCCGCGCAGATCGCGCGGCCGACCGTTGGCCCCGCCGACCGTTGGCTCACCGGACAGTCCGGTGCACACCGGACAGTCCGGTGAATTTTAGCCGTACGCCGTCGGCGAATTCCCGAGAGCGGCCTGTTCGCGCCGAGTCAGTCTGGCGCACCGGACAGTCCGGTGCTCCAGACCGAGCTGGGTCTTGGCAGCACACAGCCAAGTCTTTTCTCCTCTTTTCTCTTCTTCTTCTTTCTGTTTCTAACACTTAGACAAATATATTAGTACACAAAACCAATGTACTAAGGCTTAGAAACATACCTTTACTTCATGATTTGCACCTTGTTCATCCATGTTCATAAATTCACAATTAAGCACATGTGTTGGCACTCAATCACCAAAATACTTAGAAATGGTCCAAAGACACATTTCCCTTTCACCACCACACGGATATCGGTAAGGATGCTCCCCCTTGCTTCGCATTTATCCTCACAGCGTGTAGATCGGTTCGCAGATAGACCCTGGTCACCGGTTGGCTGCGCGGTGTCGCTTTGGCAAACTTACCTCCACGCCGGATACACAAGCACCGCTTGGGCACCATGGTGGAGAAGAAGGCACCGTTGTCGTCGATCCAGGGTTCAGCGGTGGTGATTAGATTCAGGATAGTGTGTGACATAGGAAGATGTAGATCGTTGGATAGAGATCAGGTCGTCCTGATTAGATGACTATATACCGCTTCAATCTATTTAAATCAGTGCCATCGGATTTGGATCTTGCGGCCTCAAACGCGTATCGATTCAAGATTAAGTCACAATCGTCGATCTCGTGATCAAAGGCTTAGGTAGCATACCATTGGATTCAATGGCCCATCAAATCCCCGTCGTAGACAGTCGATCCAACGACTGAGATGGACCGGTACACCTTCGTCGCGCCTTTTGCTAAAAAGACCCTAGAAAAGTTGATAACCAACCCACCGTCTATCTGCTGCGGGAGGGTATTACTTTTGGGTCCCTGGGTTTTTACAAAACCGACCCGGGAATGTATTTTAAGCATAAATTTATTATGAAAATGCACAAAAACATAAATAATTCATAATTTTTTCATTCTAACCCCAATTTGATCCATTCAAGTCACGTTAGCTTTGTAATAACATTGTCAACGCAGTAACAACATTATTTTTATTATATTTCATAATTATACAATTGGATAATTGTTGTTTATTAGATTAACTCTTCCAATCAATATTAATCTATCTATAACTATAATTTGACTAAAATAGGATCTCTAAGCAAGTTATAACTTATAGTAAAGTTGAATTAGTTATCTCTTTAATATCTGCTCTCATATGATTTACATTAATAAACATAGAATTTAGTTTTTATTATTTAATCATGAAAACTTCCGAAAACCATATCTTACTAACCGTAACTCCAATTTAGTGGTTCTCAAACCTACGATCTCGTAGCAGCGCGTAGAATACTCCTATGCGCAGAATACTTGCTATTTTTCTACCTGGTTTTGGGATTAATGTTATATTTGAATTATGATCGTGTTCCATTAATATTGTTGGTTTAATTATTGTTCATGATAAGATTATTGTGTTAATTGGAACATGGAGCTTAACTTGAGATAAAAGTGCTACCACAAGGGTGGAATGGGATGCCCTTGGCCAAGTAATTAGGAAAGCTAAGGAGAGATTACCTTATCCGAAAGGGGCAAAAGGGGAGGCGTCGCTGCAGAGTATAGGGAGGTCCTCGGGCCAAACTGTCTATAAAGCTTTTCGGACGAGGGATTCCTATGCTTCCTTCTTCCTGAATCCGTAGCGGGTTTTCTCAAACTAGTGGAACTTTGGAAAGGCCTCGAATTCCTACACGGCCTCGTCTCCTCGGTAGAGATGAATGGGAAGTCGTGATCCCTTGGAAAATGGGTAACATGACTTGTGGGTAAAGATGCGCAACCTCTGCATAGTGTAAAACTGGTATATCAGCTGTGCTCACGGTCAAGATCGACTCAGGACTCTCGTATGATTATTTATGGAATTAAACTTAATATGTCATATGCATTACATTGTGGGTGTTATTATTAATTTTGATCTCTTATTTATTTGGGTTGGTATCTACTTATACTTAGTAACTGCTAATAAAATTTTGACCAACTTGTTAAAAGCAATGCTTAGCCTTAACCATCTTCTTTGGTAAGCCTTACACTTCACATAAGCTCCCATCGTAAGTGAGCTCATGCACATTTTTTCACACAACTTGTTGATCCATGAACGTATGTGAGCTCACCCTTGCTGTACTCACATCCCGCAGGCCAAGAACAGGTACTGCAAGATGAGGAGATTGAAAGTGGTCGTGATGAGTTCGTGAGAGGTCTATGCCGTCGTCTCCCAGTCAACTATGGCTGCAGGGGATCATTGCCTTCTTATGATATAATTATTTAGCTATATTGTACAGAACTCCTATTATATAGTAAAGATGTGACATTCGTTTATGTACCATGAGTCGTCATATGTGTGAGACTTGATCCTAACACACATTTGATTCATGCCTGGATTTGCCCTTAAATCTGGGTCTGACAATTGATGCCTAGCAGCGCACCTTCAGGCTCTTTACTTTGTTGTATTAAATCATCTGAATCATGCAGTTGAACCTTGCTAAACCTAGTTTTGGGACCGGCCCCTAAATCTGGACAAAATCCGGACTCCCATGTACCTAGTATAGAAGGTACTAAGTCAGCTATTCTAGGGCGGTGGAAGGTGTAGGCTTACGGTATGGACTAGGCTAAGCGGCTACCCACCTCCAGACCACCCCTGAGAACGTGGACTTTTCCCTTAGACTAAGTTTCTAGTAATCAATTCCTTGTTCGTCATCAAGCTGGGTCCCAAATCAGGTGCAAGGTTAGTTATATCATTAAGATTTCATGATTACAACATATGTTTGGACCCATAGAAGGGGTAGAGAAAACAACATGTGTAAAGAGGAAAAGAAACCGATGGATGAGAATAGATTCTTCCTTTATAACTGGATATGAGATCTGCGTAATGAATGCCAGGGACTAGGTTTACAAGCGCGGACCCCATCGAACTGGGCCAAATATGGCACCAGAGATTGAGCTTACGTGGGCGAGCCTTATCGGACTAGATCGCAGATAAATGCCATCATATTACAAAGGAAGAGTTTATTCTCATGCTACCTTACAAATAAAAGGCACGGGGTTGACCTATGCCATGTGAGCACTGCCTACCCTCAAACTCCGAAGCGTAAGCAGCGACCCGTTTTGCCTTGGCGATAGACGAGGGTAGCGCTTGGCGGTGGTCATCAATGGCTACCCCGAACACCATGAGGCTCGTGTCATGGCCGACAAGTTGGGCCTTGGTGCTGCTAAGCCTAGTAGTAGGCCGACGCAGTGGACCGCGTAGGTCCTAGCGCCACTCCGCCCTTTGGAGTCAAAGGGTAAGCAACGGTATGTGCTGCTTCTATGATGGTTGAGGATGGAGGTTCGTTAGGGGCGACAATTGCAGATCAATGTGGGCCTTGGTCTCACCTTCATAAGGGCCCCCGAGGCGCATGAGGGTGTTCCCACAGTCGGTGGCCGCCTTTGGCGTGGCGAGGTTGATGAAGGTGTGGCCCTTACTGGCTTTCCTGTTGGGTTTTACTAGTACGGTGGAGACCGATAAAGCCATAGGGCTTGGTCGAAGGCTGATGAGGACCTCGTCACGTGCTAGGGAGCCAGAGCGTAGGTCAGCGCGGTGGACTGCACGGGCCCTGGCGTGACCCATGAAACCCTACCAATGGACTTTAGGGAGGGAGCCATGTTTACAAAGGCGTAACTCTTGTTGTCATGGTCCTAAAATCCATTAACAGGTAGAAGTCATTCCCCAAGATCGGGGGCGACAACTTCACATGCCATGGAGCATAGTAGTCAGTCAACGGGGCAGCCTCACCCGTGCTTGGCTGCTGGCTGACAATGACAACCTCGAATGCCACTATGCATGGCTGGAGGGTGATGGGGTGACCTCAAGCATAGTGGAGCTTGGCGGGGTGCTAATAGAGGCAACCTCAAACACCATGGGTGAGGCTCCTACGGCCCACTGCTTGATGGCGGCTGCACGCCTGTTAAGAAATCATTTGAGATTAATGGCAAGCCGCTTGAGGCGTCGCTTCTCCGCCTTGCGCCAAATATGTACAGAATCGCCTTGGTCGAGCCTGTCGATGGATGAGTGGGATGTCATATCAAGCAAGGAATCATGGCAAGAGCCCTAACCCCCTACTTGGCGCGCCAAATATCGGAGGTGGAAAATGCTCCAACTGGGTGGCGGAATGCACTCGCCCTGATCACTCACTGTGATGAGGAGGGGGCTCTGAAGGTTTTGCCTAAGGAGACGGATGAACACAAGTTCACACGAATTTAGAGTGGTTCACGTCGCGCGAAATACCCTACATCCACTTGTGAGTTGTATTGCTTGAGCGAGGGTATCCCATCTGTGAGTTGGAACTGAGTATCGAGTGTACCCTCCTTTTATAGTCTAAGGGGAGCACATACATGGTGACCGAGCCCCGACAGGTTGGCCCGACAATCTAATACTTAAATGTATAGAAGGTGGAGAGATGGATCCTGATAGGCCAAGATCTCTTCCGCGGTGGTTGGATATCTTCTCTTGGTCTTCGTGTGGATCTCCTGACACCCTACAGCATTGCCCCGTCTAATCGAAATGCAAGTGTAGGCCTTGGAGTAGGTTGCGGCGTAGTTTGGCACGCTGCTGTGCGTAGGAGTGTATGAACGGTGTCATCCTGTCGCCTTTGCCTGTTCACTCACGCCTTAGTTATGCGCGAGGAACAGTAGGGGTCATCATGAGGGGCGTCCATGCGGTACATTGAGTCAATGGTCTTGCCTCGGTAACGCGTGGGTTACTTGAAATGACACAGGCCTTGCAGGCTGCACATATGTGCCACCTATTATTGGTGTGAACAGTCGCGCACTCCACCCGCATTGAACACGGGTGGCCCCCATGCTAGAGGCCTACGTTAGGCTCCGCCCGATAGCCTACGTCATGCGTCATATGACACGTGGCAGTGCTGGGTCTTCATCTAAGCAGGGATCAACGACTAGAGACACACATAGACGTGGCAGCTCTAGATCGCTCCTGGCGGGGGGTCCGAAAGGTAGTTAGGGAGCTCGGGTCCTTTTGCTAATAGTCCAGACTAGTGTTCTTAAGGCGCCTAGGCGAGCAAGTGCACCAGACAACCACCTTAGTACCTAGGCGGGTACGGCGAGCAAGGCGGCCAATTTTGCCCGAGCGCCTGGATGCCTAGGTGTCGCCGAGGCAACACCTTAAGAACACTGGTCCAGACACATGGTGTCTCCAGACCCCCTTGGTTGTAGGTCCGGACAGCACTCATAGTGGTATGGAGCCGTCCCGTGGGGGTCCACCCCCCAGAAGTAACTGCAAAGAGCCCTCGCTCCTGGGACACGTGGCGGCTCTAAACCCACCTTGACGGGGTCCGACGATCCCACGTGAAGTCTGGTTCCCATCGATAAGAGCCCAGGCTTATGGTTGAACTGGCCAAGCAAATCCTCCCACCCGCGGGGCATGGGATGACCCGGCTTGGAGGGCAGTGACACCGCGGGGCGGGCCCAAGCTCTAAGTCGGGGTAGACTCCTCACCAAGTGACTACGGATAGTCACATGGGTCCCACCTTGACCCAGCAGGAGTGGTACCCTAGTTTTGGGTATCGACACAAATATTTCTAGGTTTGATCAAATACAAAAACAAATCAATGGTTATGAAATATATTTTATAATAAACTTATTTAAATATGTTAATATTGTTAATTTTCTATATAACTAATTGAAATCTTAAAGTTAACTTCTAAAAAATGCAATGAGCGTTTATTATAAGAACAAAATAGTACTTAAAAAGAATACAATTGTTAGTACGAGAGAAGTCAAAATTTCAAGCTTAATTACATTTACACAATATAATATTGATATTTATATTTTTAAACATGTTTACTATGAACATATATTTTATAGTTTATGTAGCAATATTTATTCATTGTCATAAATATTAACGATTTTTTATATAAATTTGGTTTAATTTAAATTCTCGAAATTCTTTTTGAGACAACAATAAAGAAAAATAAAAAAACTGAATTTCCAAATTCTTTCTCAAGGACAAGGAAACGACATCACCCTCACCCGCAACAAGACACCAACAATGCAACTGTTAGATCACCTCTAATAGATCTTTAAACTATGGCCTTATTTTATGGAGAAAAAGAAAAAATATCTCTAACAGACTCTTATCTTGTCTCCCTAGAACCCCGCACACGAATCAATTAGGCTTTGTTCGTTTACACCAATCCCGCTCTGGATTAACATGGATTGGAATTAAATACATGTCTCAATCCATACCCCAAAATAATCCATGACTACTTAATTTTTTTATTCGGTTAAACCCATCATGGAATATAACCCAAAGGTTTGGGAATTTTTTAAACTATGGAAGACATGGATTCTATCCATAGCCCATTAGGTATGGAACAAATCCATGAGATATTGCACAAGTTTACATTAGAATTCATGGATCAAAAGAATAACTAGCTTTGAAAGTCACATGGATTTGTTGATGGATTTAATCCCACCATGGGATTGGGTGTGAGATATGGATTCACCCAATCCATACCCGGATTAAATCCATGATGGGATTATATCCCATGTAACCGAACAAGGCCTTACCGATCTCGCAATCCATCTCCTCTTTTCCGTTCCCACGCTATTTTGCCCCTTTTCGCGTGCTATGCTGCGATTTCGCGCATCAAACCGACACGCTCGACGTACTCCCACTTTGGCAAGCAGCTCTGATCAGAACTTTATTAAAGAAGCATCAAGCAGTATTCATGATCGTGCCTTCCTACATCAGAAAACCCAAGGCAGTAAAAAAAGCGAGCACTGCAATGAATAACTTAGAAATGACCAGTATAGGATATAAGGAGTATTTGAATGCACTAAAGTAAATAGTTTGTTGCTAAAATTAGTTGAGACATCTAAACATACTAGCTAATAGCTGAACTAACTAGTTCTAGTGCATTCAAATAACCCCCAAGGGTTTAGTGTTTAGGGTTTTTGGTAAATTAGTTAATAGTTAGGTTGTTATTTGTTACCAAGCTAATTTCACTGATAATTTTTAACCAACTAACTATTAGTTTTAGTGCATTCAAATAACTCCATAGTCTTTGCTAAGCAACGTACGACGGTGACCTAACAAATTTAAAAAGGTTTTTTTGGAAAATGATAGGGAGTTGTTGGAGTATTGTCTTTTTTTTAGATTTATTAATTTTGAGAAGATCCTACTTTTTCCTTGTTTTGAGAGCTATAATCTCAGTGTTGTTTGAATGCACTAAAACTAATAGTTAGCTGGATAAAAATCATTAGTAGAATTAGCTAGCTAACAAATAATTACCTAACTATTTATTAATATACTAAAAATAGCTAATAGCTGAACTATTAACTAGGGTGTTTGGATGTTTTAGGGTTAGTTTGAAAACTCTATTTTCCTAAGAAATTGTTATTTTTCCCAATAGAAAATAATTTTTTTTGGAAAATACAAAACCCTTGTAAAAATAGGTTCCAAACTAACTCTTAACTAATTTTAGCGGTTAACTACGACACAAATATTTCTAGGTTTGATCAAATACATAAACAAATTAATAGTTATGAAATATATTTTATAATAAACTTATTTAAATATGTTAATATTGTTAATTTTCTATATAACTAATTGAAATCTAAAAGTTAACTTCTAAAAAATGCAATGAGCGTTTATTATAAGAACAAAATAGTACTTAATGATTTTTTATATAAATTTGGTTTAGTTTAAATTCTCGAAATTCTTTTTGAGACAACAATAAAGAAAAATAAAAAAACTGAATTTCCAAATTCTTTCTCAAGGACAAGGAAACGACATCACCATCACCCGCAACAAGACACCGACAATATAAGTGTTAGATCATCTCCAATAGAACTTTAAACTCTAGCCTTATTTTATGGAAAAAAAATGTCTCCAACAGACTTTTATCTGTCTCCCTAGAATCCCGCACACGAATCAATTACCGATCTCGCAATCCATCTCCTCTTTTCCATTCCCACGCTGTTTTGCCCCTTTTCTCGTGCTATGCTGCGATTTCGCGCATCAAACTGACACGCTCGACGTACTGGTACAAGCGGTGGTGGCCCACTTCGGCAAGCAGCTATGGTCGAATCTGTGGCGGAACCGACTAAATTATTCCAACTTAAGTGTCTTAGTCCCGCCTTAGAGGCTAGACCACACTTAAATAGGAATAACACGTCAGTCCCTCAGATCTAGTCCGACGGGGCCACTAACAGGATCAAGTACCACGTACTCACTCGATGGTGAGGCACAGAGCAAATACAATAAAGCATAAAACAACACATTAAGGAGTATTAAATTTATTACATCATTATCGGGGTTTTAGCAAAAGTAGTCATCATTGTTCGGAATGCAGCGGAATAAAACTAACGATAAATAAACAGAGAAATGGGAAGCCTGTCCCATCACTCCTCATGCTCCTCCTCAGCCGAGGTAGGGTCCCACTCGACTGTCCAACCCGGTGGCAAGATGGACGGCCAAGTCACTCCAGCAACCATGTTCTCCAGAGCACTTGCAAAATTATGACACAAGCAAGGCTGAGTATACTAATACTCAGCTAGACTTACCCGGTGTGAGGAGTCTACTCCTCTACCTCTAGACATGCAGCTGTTTGGCTGAGGGGTTTGGTTGCCAAAAGCACTAGCTGAGTCTAAAATTCAGTTTTAGCTTTGTCAAGTTTTAGTGTGACTCTCTTAAGACTAAATGTATACCTATCTAATCATACATGGTATCAAACATTTAGCAATCATCAACTTTTGCCAAGTCATCACATTTCCACTTGTTACTCAATGTAGCAGCATGGATCAAGCAGTCTCATTAGCTGCGAGAAGCAGACGATTCGAATCGAGTTTTTTAAACCTTGCAAGGTAAACCTAAACACACGACATGGCGAGGCACTCCGTCCCTACACATATCAACCGTCCCCATCGATTCCCCGTCAGCAGATCAGGGCTCAACGCCTTGGCGTACAATGCCTCACTGACCCCGACTGCCGTCGTGTAGTGACCGCACTTGTACCCACCATAACCGGAATGGGAGACCACGTCTCAGGTCGCGTGAGGGGCAAAGTCTACTGCCAGGTTCACTCAGGTACTAGGCTTACCGATTTACCATATTTCTCGGCATGTGTTTAGTACGTTCAAACGCTTGACACACGGTACCACACCTTAATCCTTATTCCAATTTCTGTCTCGTAGACAACGCATCCCCATGGGCCGTTGTCCATAGACCACCATTATTATGATATAAAAAATGGATACAACTAATTCCTAACCTCGCGCGAGTGCTAGAAAAATCACTCGACTTCTACCGAGATCCCTAATTAATAAAGCAGCTACTCGACCTAACATACTAGTATCCATCACAAAAGGATTTCTGAGATCATGCAACTAAGGTTTCAAACAACTCCTACACTTAAGTGCACATTCAATCCTACAATCATTAAGTGTAGTAAGATAGCATAATAATTAGGTTATGCATAAAACAGGGGCTTGCCTTCCAAAGCTGGGGCAGACAGATCCTCTGGGGCAGGCTCTGGTGCTGGATCCGGGCTACCTCTTGAGCAACTCCTTGCTCCGGCACGAGGATGTATTCTCCGTCAGCTAGGTTGCAATCTATCGAATGCAATGAGTAAGAAACATGTATGCTATGATTATGCAGAATTTAGAAATCATCATGCTAAGTGAAGAAAACTAAGTTAGTGAATAACTTAGGGTTTCTTGGTTATAAGAGACTCTTAGTGGTTTATGCTTACCAATTTAGGTTTGAGATTTTGCCTAAGCCTAATAGATTAAGACTTGGATTGCCTCTTAAATGCTTTAGTAGGCACTCAAGGGGTTTTGCTGGTTTGGTTAGGGTAACATTAGTCTCCACTATTATTTCCCCTTTTCATTTTCTATTTATGAATTTTAGTGTGGGTTTGAACTACAATAGTGATTTAACTTTTTCCAAAAATTCTGTAAAAAGTACAGTGGGTTACCATTTGCCACTGTAGTCTGTCCTATAAATTTGAGTCCCAGAATAAATAGAATATGCCTTGGACAAAAACAACAAAAGGTGGGGCAAAAGGGGCCACTTGCACTACAACTCCTATCTAGGGGTGGGTGCTGTACTAAGAGTCATTTTTGCTGGTATCTATAGGTAATAACATGCTTTTGTGCCAAAAATCACAGAAGGTTACTTAGTGGTTATTTAGTTGTGATTTTCTAAAGTTTAATGCTAAAAAGATACTTATAACTAACTTGTTATTTGAAAAATGTCAAACCACAGAACTCATAATTTTTCTATGTTTACAATAACAAAACATTATTTATCCCAAGGTTTGGGGTGTTTTCTTCTTAGGGTTATTTTTCTAGGGTTTTTCTAAGTTTTCCTTGTTTTTCTAAATTAAAAGATATCTCCTTTCTTTTGTACTAAACAAGGGTATAATAAATTTTTTTAGTGAACTACACTGAATAAGGGAGTCAACAAAAATGTGGGTGCTCCCTGGTTCTTATTTTAAACTACCTTTTATATTTTCTCTAACTTTAGGCTAGAAGTGATTTAAATGGCAAACTCTACCTTACTTTGGTGTACAGAGGGGTTTATTATTTTTAAACAGGTTAGGAAATGATTAAGTACTTCTCTGAATTTTCTTAACACCGGTCTAATAGTGTAGCTATTTTTCCTTATTTTCTTTAGCTTTTGACCAGATAATCAATTAAATCATAACTTTAAAGTTTTCTGCAACACTTAGGCCCTGTTTGGGAACAAAGTTTTTGGAAACCACGGTTTTTGAAATACTACAATATACTTTAGTCATGACAATACCATAGTTTAAAATACTACAGTTTTAGAATACCACAGTATTTGATAAATAGAGGTGTTTGGAAGCAAAGTATTTTTTGCACGCGGTAGAGATGCGCGCGTTGCGTTTTACAGAGAAAACTGAGGTATAAACCTAAGTTTAGAATACTTCAAAAGAGCTGCAGTATTTGTAATACTTTAGTTTTGAAAACAGAGATTTTAGCTGGCTTGCCAAACACCTTTTGGTATATAATACTACAGTTTTTGAGAATACTGCAGTATTCTTCCAAAACTTTGAAAAAACTTCACTCCCAAACACCCCCTTAGGGGTTTTATATTTTTCCTATGTAGTTTATATTATTTAGGATCTGGCAAAATTGGTTTGACTTGATTTGGATGAACCAAACTGAAGTTATGGATTTCTCAAGTTCTGGTTGCATTTAAATCAGAATATTAAAAAGGTTTTCTAGAAATCCACTTTGCATCGAAGACCCTGGGTTCTTTCTAAACTAATCCCTACAGTTATACCCCTGCGCCACTATTCCCCTGAGTCACTGACAGCGCACAAAACCCCCCTGGCCTTTTCTTATTCTCCCCCGAGGTCCCTCCCCTTATGAAAACAGTAACCGCGGAAGGAAAAAGGGCGGCGCAGCTTATCGGCGGCGAGAGAGGTCCGACGAGGGGCGGGGTTGGCTCTGGGAGGTCCTGGCGGTCACAGCGAGGTACGACTCGACGGTGGTGGTGGTCGGAATCGGTCGGTCCACGTGCGCAGGCGGGTGAACTCGTCGGCGGCGAGTGTTTCGGCCTAACCACGGCGATTCCGGTCAATCCAAGTGTACGGGGAGCTTCACAGGGTGTTGATGAGTCGACACGTGCAAGGAATTGAAGAATAACTCACCGTGGAGCTCGGTCCACGTTCACCGGCGGTCGGGTGAAGTCCGGCGACCGTGGACTGGCTTCTCCGGCGAGGCAAAGTTCGATTCCTTGCTCGGGGAGCTTCACCGAGGCATGCACGGTCTATTCCGAGGGTCGGACACGGCTGGAAGAGGCTCTGCTGGCCGGTCTACGGTGGCGGGTGTTCGGGTGGCCGCGGGCACGCCGTGCGCGGGGCAATGCTGGTGATCTGGTGCTCCGGTGAGGTCGAGCGCACGCGGGTGAGTACGGTCGAAGTCCCTGGGGGCTTTATAGGCGCAGGCGCGGGCAACGGTGCCGGCTCGGCTTTGGCGCGACGCGGGGCACGTGGAGGCGGGCGTCGGGCGTGCTCTGGCGTGCTCAGAGCGCATCGAACACGTGGCTCTTTGCTTCTGCCCTTGTTCTTCCCTCTGTTGAGTGGCCAAAACGTGCGTATCTTGCCCTAAGACCTGTAAGAGATCTCTTCCCTGCACCTAGAGCTATCTAGTTCATGTGAGTACCGAGGGTAGATATGGTTTGGTTTGAGAGATATGGGGGTGGGAAGTTGTCTCTGTCCTAGCTGTCCTAACCGAGACAAAACTTGTGCCAAGTCATGTCAAACGACTTAGGGTTGGGTTCAAACTTTTCCAGGGTATTCTAGAGGTATTTTGGCGCCACTTTGTCAATTGGGCCAAGTGATTTTGAGTTTGGGATCAAGGTGAACATGTTTGATCTCTTCAAGAGGGTTGGTTTTGGACTTAGAAAAATTCTGATTTTTCTTTTATGCTCAACCCTTTGGTGAACCTTTTGGGGTTTTTCTGAAATCTTTTTGGGGTCACTTTCTTACTATCATTTGTAGGGTTTTAAGTGTAATACATCTTTTATAATTGGCCCCAGCCATGATCATGGGGTTTTCATAGCCTTTTGATCATACTTACTACTAGTGCTCCACTTGTCCAAAGGGGTTTGAATTAGGGTTTTGGACAATTCTCCCCATTATATGTGCATGACAAGCCAAGGTATGACTTCTAGGATAGGTTGCACTTACTTAGGATCTTGAGCTCCAAATTTGGTGTATTTATCCCAACTTAAGTCACATGTGATGATGGGCTTACTTGTGTAGTCTTGAGTGAAAACCCTAAGTAACACCTGGGGTGTTACAGAACCAACGGTGGTGGCCTCTGATCAGAACTTTATTAAAGAAGCATCAAGCAGTATTAATGATCGTGCCTTCCTACATCAGAAAACCCAAGGCAGTGAAAAAAGCAAGCACTGTAATGAATATCTTAGAAATGACCAGTATAAGATATAATGAGTATTTGAATGCACTAAAGTTAATAATTTATTGCTAAAATTAGTTGAGACATCTAAACATCTCAGATAATAGTTGAACTAACTAGTTCTAGTACATTCAAATAACCCCAAGGGTTTAGTGTTTAGGGTTTTTGGTAAATTAGTTAATAGTTAGATTATTATTTGTTAGTTAGCTAATTTTACTAATAATTTTTAACCAACTAACTGTTAGTTCTAGTACATTCAAATAACCACATAGTCCTTGCTAAGCAACGTACGTTGGTGACCTAACAAATTTAAAAAGGTTTTTTTGAAAAATGATAAGGAGCCGTTCGAGCATTGTCTTTTTTTGGATTTATTAATTTTGAGAAGATCCTAATTTCCTTGTTTTGAGAGCTATAATCTCAGTGATGTTTGAATGCACTAAAATTAATAGTTAGCTGGCTAAAAATTATTAGTAGAATTAGGGGGTGTTTGAATGCACTAAAACTAATAATTAGTTAGCTAAAATTGTTAGTAAAATTAGCTAGCTAATAAATAACAACATAACTATTAACTAATTTACCAAAATAGCTAATAGATGGTCTCAACTAATTTTAGCCACTAACTATTAGTTTTAGTGGATTCAAACAGCCCCTTAGCTAGCTGACAAATAATTACCTAATTATTTATTAATATACTAAAAATAGCTAATTGTTGAACTATTAACTATGGTGTTTGGATGTTTTAGAGTTAGTTTAGAAACTCTATTGTCCTAAGATTTTTTTTTATTTTTCTCAATAGAAAATAAAATATTTTTTTTGGAAAATAGAAAACCTAAGTTACAAACCAACTCTTAACTACTAGTTAGCTAATCCACGCCGCGATGCTCCGCCGCCGCCGGGCACCGCTCCTCCTGGCCGCCGCCGCCGCGGGCGCCGCGCTGGCTGCCACCTCTCCCTCCGGCGAAAATGGTCGAAGCGTCGCCTCCGCCCTCCACCAAGGCATCGCTCGCTCCTCCCGTTCCGTCTACACGGTTCGCCCTCCCGTATCTGTTGCTATTACTCCTGAGTTTCGGATGCTGCTTTTGCTCGATTTTCTAGCCGTTGGCTGTCGCAGATTGGTTTTTTGATGGCAGATTACAAGTATTCGCTGAGGGGTCTGGATGCTGGATCGGCGGATTACCGTGTTAAGCTCTCCAAGGTATGGGTTCTGCCCAGCATGTGATGGTGTGCCGTGCCAATTATATGTATTTGTTAGCTGGTTGAAGGCATTTGTTTTACCACCATATTATGAACTTATGATTGTATCGTTGATCAGCTGTTTTAAAAACGATAGCTAAAGGTTTGGAAACATTAACTGGTCCTCTTGAAGTTGTTTGGTAGTGATGCATAATTATTAGAAACCCAACAAGATCACCATGTGACCATGTATTCTTTCTGTGTTGTCTAATTGGTCTGTGCTGAAACACATAATGAATCAATTGTTTCTGGTGTACTAACTAGATCACAAGTTCAAAATCGTTGCTTAGTAGGCAACATAATTGAATGCCTGCGTGGCCTTGGTCAGTAGCTTCCTGGACTCAATTTTAGTTATTTCTATGCTCTCTATTGAATATGTACAATTAGTATTTCATTTTAGAATGTGACAGTTCATATACCTAGATCTTTAATCCTTTCTCTGACTGACCCCAATCATTATTCCCTAAACCATGCAATTGAATATACTGCATTCTACGAGTTCTCCACTCATTTGAGCTGGCATGCCATAGTATTCTTTTTTTACAATGGTTGTACCCTGCCCTTTGATATAGCATCTAATGTTTCTGGTGCGTTTAAGAGTGAGTAACCATAGTCTACAGATGATTTTAGATTAGATGAATGCTTAAATGATACTCCTTTTTTTTTTGCTTGAGTGTAGGTTCATCTGCGGTCAGCAAAAAAACTACTTAAACTATGTGAAGTGAATGGAGGGTTTTATGTCAAAGCTGGTCAATATGTATCTTCACTAAGTCAAGTGCCAAAGGAGTACTCATCAACTCTCTCCTGCCTGCAAGACCAGGTTCAATATTAGTGTCTACCTGAATGACATTGCATAGATATATGACATTACTTGTTATTTACTATAATTTTTTTCTAAAAACTCAGGCAACTCCATCCAAGTTTCAAGATATTAAAGCAGTAATAGAGCAGAACTTTGGCAAGGAATTGTATGACATGTAAGTATGTGAATGTTTATCCTTTTTGGATTGGCTATTTATTACTGGTACCTGTGGTCGGAATGGATTTTTTGTAGTTTGGCTATTGTGTCTGCACATACTGGTAGTTCTGTAATCCATCTTGTACCTTTCATTCAGCTGCTTGTGTTGAATGTTCTTTCCAGCTTGTTCCTTGTGTACTTCCGCAATTCCCTTCTGGCATTCTTAATGAATCATTTGCCTGTTTTTACATTAATTCAAAATTCTGGGGTAGTAGAAAGAACTTTCTCATCATGTCTATGCCATTGACATCATTTTAAGTCTTGAACTTGTGAATGTACAAACTGTTGCACTTTATCTCGTAATTTTGTTTGTTTTTCTGTGGGTTAGGTGCTATATAATTCTGTTTATAGTACCTTATATTGTGAAAAAAAACATAAATGTTAATATGTGAGTATCAGATTCCTGGAATTTGACGAACATCCGATTGCTGCTGCATCAATTGCTCAGGTTCATCGAGGTCGATTGCATAACAATCAAGATGTAGCTGTCAAGGTGAGGTTCTTGTTCAACTGCCTCAATTCCTGTTCCATTTTTGCTAAGATATATTGTTGTTTCAAGGAATATATCATCATGATGGTTGCTAACAGTGTTAAAGAGCCGTCAAGAAAATTTGCATTACAATGTTACATGTCATATCCAGTTATCCACGAATCCAATGTTCTTGTTTATATCACAACTCCAGTTTTATCTGTGTGGATACAATGTGACATTTTTAGAATACAATATGGCATGCTGTTTTAGTATACAA
Organism: Zea luxurians; assembly: GCA_029449295.1. Taxonomy (NCBI): domain Eukaryota; kingdom Viridiplantae; phylum Streptophyta; class Magnoliopsida; order Poales; family Poaceae; genus Zea; species Zea luxurians. The sequence continues at coordinate 48,601,704 of JAOPSE010000011.1, forward strand.
TTCACCCTTTGAGAAGGGTATATGTATTTATGGAATAGCTTTTCATTTTTAAAATACCATACAATTTCAATTTAATGGTGTGCATTATACCAGTTTGGACCCATTGCATTTTATTAACACCAGAAGTAAATTTAGAAGTTGGGTCACTTTTAAATAGGTGTTGATTGTCACCTTAAGGGTGGATTTGGTGACCGGGGATCCCGAGGGGAAGAAATCCTCTTGCTATTCAAAATTGAATTGCAAGGGGATTCCTCCCCCATGGATCCCCTAGGGATCCCTAATCACCAAATCAGCTCTAAGGCATGGTTTAAGTGGAGCATTCCCATAAAAAACTATATGAAGGGAACTGGTTCTAAACTGAAGCAACTGAGCTGAACATGAATATTTCATCAGGATTGCCTTGAGTTGAAAATTATATGGAGGGAATTGCTTCGAAACTGAAGCAACTGAGCTGAACATGATATTTCATCAGAATTGCCTCGAGTCGAAACTTTATTGCGGTTATTTTAAGTATATTGGTATATCTAACTTGGTTCTTATGGTTTAATTTTGTCTTGTATATATAATATATGTTTAGTCTAACGTTGAATGAAGTGTAGAATTGTTAGTAAACAAGGTAGGAACATGGTTCTGCTGCATATATTGTTCTTCCCATTTTATCGTTTTTAGTGGTGCAGTGAGCACAACATCATCACTTAGTTCATTCAGAGTACAGAAAACGCCTGCAACAGATATTCCTCTATCATACGCATAGATGATATACCTATACATATCCTGCCATATACACATGTAAATTTGCTTGAGTTAGTCTTAAATCTATTAAAATCGTAGCGAGCTTTCATACCAATTTTTGTTACATCTAGGTTCAATATCCTGGATTGGAGCAGCGAATGAAGATAGACATTATGACAATGTCATTCTTGTCAAAAATGGTTTCTTGGGTATGAACACCAACATTTTGTTTCCTTTTTATTGTGCAATGCAAAGAAGAGCACGACTTGGTGCAGTGGTGAGTGCATGGTTTTTAAAGCGGTAAGGCGGTCCAAGGCGTTGGAGCACCGCCTGGACGCCTAGGCGGCGCCTAGGCGACGCCTAGGCGAGGTAGGCCACCGCCTGGACGCCTAGGCGGCGCCTAGGCGACGCCTAGGCGAGGTAGGCGGGCAAGGCGCCTAGGCGTTAGACCACCGCCCGGACGCCTAGGCGACGCCTTAAGAACAGAGGGTGAGTGTTGTCTTACTGAGTCAGGCCGTGGGTTCGAAGCAGCCTCTCCGCATTTACGGGGGAAGGCTTACCTTGGTTTCCTTTCTCCAGACCCCACTCATGTAGGAGCCTCTGGCACTAGGTCTGCCCTTCTTTTATTGTGAAATGCGAATAATTTGCCAGTCAGTACATCTAATTCATCATAGACTGTATATGTAGCAGAATGGAAGTCACCATAAGTCAACTGCTTTGAGCAAGCAGGACTTGGTGTGATGGTACCCACTGTACCATCATGTTGTCTATTGTGTTATTGTTGTAATTTGTAGGGCATGCTTTCATGATTGTTGTACTAATTAATTTTTTTACCAATCAAAACATTTACGTGAATCACCTCCTGTTCTAGCATAGTTTCATAATGTTCTTTTGGCTGGCACAATGCTTTATCTTTTTCTGTGCAGGTTTTTCCTGATTATAAATTTGACAGAATACTAATTGAATTTGAGAAATCCATGACAATGGAGCTTGGTAAGTGCATCCAGTTTTTTTTATTGTAAACATCAGATAATGTATTATTGAAATAACTGTATCTTTTAGTCTACTCCAACTTGCTTGGAACTAAAGGGCTTTATTGTTGAAATAATTGTATCTTTTACATTTACAGATTTTACGCAGGAGGCTAAGAATTCTGAGAGAACAGCCAGCTGCTTCAGGAAAAATAGTGTTGTTAAAGTGCCTTATGTGTTCTGGGTATGAGCCTAATCAAAATTGTGGAATTGAGGTTGAAACAGTATCTTAGAAATTAGAAGAATAAACATATCGTGGTTAAATCCACTATTTAAAAGTCAAATCATTAATTTTATCTGTTTTACTCAGTGGTGGAGGGAGAGGGGGGCTAGGGAGTGCATCCTCCTAACCTCCTGAGTACTTCACTAGTACACCCCTATTAATTAACTAAAATATAGAATCAGTACTAATTAGTGATTATTTGTATGTTCTTTGTGTGATCTTTAATAGCATTTATACGATCTAGATTAATGTTTATGTTTTCTTCTTCTGCTCTTTTGTTCTTGTTATTATTTTTGTAGTTTGTATTATTATTTAAATTAGATTGATCAGATAGAGGTTAGACACTTAAGGTTATTTAAATTACTGTTTGTCTTGTTATTTCTCCCTCTGTTAATCTCTAGTATCATTTATATGTTTTATGCTTGTTTTTCTTTTATCTTCCCTCTCTCCATTTATGTTATTACTGTGATTTTTTGTATGAATTAGAATGGTAGGGTGATTATATGTTTTAGGATTTTTTTTGGTCCTCCCTCCTTCATTTATGTTAGTACCGTGATTTTTTTGCATGTGAGTTAGAATGGTCGGGTGGAGGTTAAAGACTTGGTGCAAATTATTTTCCCCCTTTCTATGTAATTTCTGGTGTTACTTTAGATTTTTAGTTTGCCTTTGTATCGCAAAACAAACGTTGACTTGATTATTATATGTGTTTTTACCAAGTCAGTATATATATGTGTGCATGCATTATCTATATTGCCAGCCCCCCTAACCCGAAATCCTGGCTCCGCCCCTGGTTTTACTGTGCTGTATTGTGCAGCACATAGGCCCCACCACATGCATGCACAACACACGGTCAACAAGAACATAAACTTGTTCCTAATGACTGTTCGGTTGTCACTTTTGTTTTTTCTCAAACATGCAGGAGAGCTGAATACCAGTTCACTAAAACTTAAAAGATGTATCTTAACTGTCTAAGCCTACCCCTGTAGCACCAGTAACAAAATGAGAAAGATGACCCAGCTACCTGAACCTACCCCAGCAGGGGTAGTGTCTGGAGATCCCTCGGCCTTGCTGTACACCACAAAGATCCTTCGTTGATCACACTTGCAACACTCTATGAAGAAGACTTAAGGTCTGCAGACGCACCATTGAAAACACAATTGTTCTGGTGTTTCCACAGCTCCCAAGAGGCCAATTGGACCAGACCATTGAAACCTTTACTATGTGTCGATGTCTTTTATCCTGCATTTTTTAGAACACAGAACTACTAGCTAGAAAAAGGTTTCTCTCTCTCTCTCTCTCTCTCTCTGGCAACACTGCACATGTGGCGTCACTTATGCTTTTACATATCTGAATTTGATTACGGTGTGAACTATCTTGCTTGGCATTTTTGTGACAATAGCTAAACCTGTTGCAGCAACTTACAACCAGGGAGGTTTTGACGATGGAGTTTTGTTATGGATACAAGGTAAATAATGAATCCTTAGACCCTACTAATGTAGGAGCCTCTGGCACTGAGTCTACCCCCTCTAACTTATGTATACGAAGATTATGTTTGCGCATCATTTTTCTATCACTAGGTTTCTTGTGGAACTCCTAGAATTTCATCATGCAATTGCTTGGTTGCTTAACCACCTAAACCATGTGCCAAAATATCAAAAACAAGATGTATTCTTAAAAGATTATGGAGGAAGAATAAAGGGAAGTCAGCCTGGAGAGAAGGAAAAGAAGCAATCAGAAATTACTTACTAGTCCCTTTTGCTCTTCTGTTGTGACAGGTTAACGACTTGGACTTCCTGCGGAAAACAGATATTAGCCCTACAAAGGTTTTTAGCTTCACTCTGACGTTAATCTATTTTTATGTCATGAATCATTTGATTTGAAGGCTTTTTATGTCCTACAAATATACCAAAAAATGATGTTAATGTATTTTTCTATCTAAATGATTTAACCAAAAGCCTTCTTGTGTGTATACACATTACAAATATAAAAAGAGTGTACCCAGTGCCATAGGCTTCCCGCACCGTGCGGGGTCTGGGGAAGGGTATCTTTAAACGCCAACCCTTACCCGCATAATATGCAGAGGCTAGGACTCAAACCCTAGACCTTCTGGTTAGTAGGCTCTATCGCTGCACTAGGCCCGCCCTTATACACATTACAAATATGGCAAAAAGAAATCTTCAGCTAAATTCATAAACTCATTAGATTCAGGCTCTCTACTCAACCCTTGTTAAATTCATTAAGTTCTCGCACCATCACCAGCTGGTTCACCAGAAGGCAGAAGCTTGAACTGCTGAGGGAAGGGCTGGCGTGCAATATATTTCAACACTCTCTCTCACTAAGCTCCCTCATGCCTGTGCCATAGACTGGGTTATAAATGGTCTGCAATTGTTCCTTAAATTGTGTTAGACAAGTAGTAACCAGGGTCTTTTCTCTAGTACCATGCTGTTGATTCATGCGCCAACCCACCCAAAATCTAAAGTTTGTTGAGGAAAGGTGTGGACTGGTGGGTGGTGGTGCGCAAATATATGAAATGAAATACTACTTTATTAATTCTGTAGTTATCCTGTATCATCATTCTGATGAACTTCGGCCAGTATGGGTAGCATTGATGTTGCTACCATACACTCCTTGTGATGGTACCTTGTACTTGTTGCTTAACCACACATGTGTTTACATGTTTGGAACGGCATATGGATTTTCATCCTTTGTGGCATCGAAGAATGGGGGTGTTATTTTTTGGTATTCGTTTACATAGGAAGACTTTATAGTTTACACTTGTCGATAAAATGCACAGTCATTAATCAGGACTATTACCTGAAAGCATGACACCATCTGAAGTTCTAAATTATGCACATGCATTTTTTTATATTTCATCATTTGTTTTTGTAACTTAATTTCAACTATGTCTCTTTGTACTTGGTACAAAAAAAAAAACACCTGCTTTTGTATCTTCCAGGTAGCTAAGGCTTTGATTGAACTCTTTGGTGAAATGATATTTGTACATGGTTTTGTTCACGGTGATCCACATCCTGGAAATATATTAGTTTCTCCTGAAGGCCATGGGAAATTTTCACTAGGTACTCATTTTGCTCCTGAACATGGTATTGTTACACTTCCTATAACCATTAAACAGTAGTGAAGAAATACTATTTGCATTGAAGAGAGTGGTAACCCCTCTCCCCTCATTATATTTTTGCTCTTCAGGAATTAACACATGAAACACCCTTCAAACTTTTGGTTGTAATGGGACTCTCTTTACCTTGTAGATTTTTTCAGGGTAGTCAGTAGTGCTAATTATCTTGTGCAGTCATGTGGAAATGTTTGCATAAAAATTGCTTTCCTTAAGTACCTATGGGAAAAAACACTCTGAGCCCAGTTAGGTTCCTTGTCCACATTGCATCTCCTGCCAGTAAACGATTAAATCAATCAGTCCTGAGACAAACTGGTTAATTTATAAATGGGAGATATCAAAATATATGTTTTCTTGGATGGATTGACTCTGAAGGGCAAATATTTATTAACACTTAGACTTGAATGTTACTAAAAATGCTGAGTTGGGTTTTCAATGGTTTATGAGGGCCGAAATAAAAACTGGCATCTCGTAGTTTTGCTGCACTTGTTGTCATAAGCATCTTACTGGTCCACGTATAACTGGTTTCATAAACCTCAAATGTAATTTGTGCCGTATTAATTAACAACACAAGATACAAAAGTAGGAAAACTAGACATAATGATAATGTATCTGGTATTGTCGAATATGAATTCCACTTGTTTCTTTTTTCTCGTACTTCATTGATATAGTGCTCATAAGTGCCTGGTTGAGCCATGCATATATTAAAATGAACTAATTTGCGTTAACAACTAAATAGTTCAGATTTGATGCTTCTGGAATCCCCGGAGATTGCAAATTTTAACCTGTGAAATGAGGCCTTGTTCTTTTTGGAGCAGAGCCTTCTTCCTGCTTTTGAAAAGGCACATATTTAGTTATGGATAAAATCTTTTGAATCCTTATAAGGAGGTTGTAATTGTAGGGCTTTGAGGGAACTAATGGGAGCACTCACCATTGTGCGGAATGAGTTTGCCTCTTCTATTTTGTAGAATCTGGACATCTAAAATGGTGTATGGCTTTTGCAGTTCTGTTGGATCATGGAATTTATAGAGAATTGGACCAAAAGTTCAGATTGGACTATTGTCGGCTATGGAAAGCACTGATATTGTTGGATTCAAACAAAATTCTGGAATTAGGCGAACAGTTTGGCGTTGGCAAATATGCGAAGTACTTTCCTGTAATATTCACAGGGAGAACTATAGAAAGGTATACCATGACATACTAATCATTATCATTCAGCAATAAATATTAGAAAGTTTGTCTCATCAGCATTCATAGGGCATCGTCCTTGAGTCAGGAATATAAAAATGCTAAGCTCATGCTACATAGTTTAATTCTTATCGCACATGAAGCCAATGCACACATATCCTATTGGGTAGGAATTATTTTTAATCATTTGTAAACAATGTTCAAATTTAGTTTCAAATAGGACTGCATAAAGTAAAAAATGGATCAGTTATTTTTTCATTAATGTATTTACTATTTAGTATTTATACTTTGTGTGAATGGATGGAGCTTGCATTGTCTGTTTGTTCCACTAAGTATTGAGCTAGAATTAACATCCGTAGAACTTTCTATGATTCCTAGTTTGATCCAAAAAATGACGATGGATGGCGTCCGCTTGATTATTTTGATGCAAAACTTATGCATCCTCGGTGTACCTCGTGTGCTTGTAGCTGATGTCACAATCTATTTCCTGATTCCTGAGTAAACTAGGTTTGTTTAACTCATTCTGCCATAACTATCAGCAAGTCAGCTCTTGGCACACAAATGTCTGGTGAAGAGCAGAGGCGTCTGAAGGAGGACTTAAACTCTCTTGGGATGGATGATATATCTTCATTTATGGAATCCTTGCCACCGGACTTCTATGTCATACTAAGAACAGAGTAAGGAAACTGTTGTCAGAGCACATCACGTTATTGCTGTGAACTTCACTATTGGGGCACCACCAGACTTTTATAAAATATTCGATCTTAATTCCAGCGGACTATTGAGGTCCATTTTAGGGAATCTTGGGGCACCACGCCATGTTCGGCTTCTCACTTATGCAAGATGTGCTATACACGGCCTTGAGAAGCAGCACAAAATGGAGTCTGGTATGTGTTAAGTCAACTGGAAATATTCCCTCTATTTCAAATTACATTACATTCCAACTTTCTTGGAGAGTCAAAACATCTCAAACTTTACCAGAATTATAGAGAACTACAAATATTTATGACATCAAATAGGTATACTATAAAAATATAATTAATAACAAAAACTTTTGATACTTATTTGGGATGATAAATGTTACTATTTCATTATATAAATTTTTGTCAAACTTGAGATGATTTAACTCTTCAAGAAAATTGGAATAACTTATAATATAGAATTGAGGGAATTGTATTGATCATCTTCTTATCTTACTGACTGTTAAGGTCTTGGAGATGTTCAATTGTGTTCAGGTGCAATCAGACGTATGTTCTTGAATGTCAAAACAAATGTCAGCTATCTCCGTCTGAGAGTGATTATTGGTGAGTAATGACACCATCACTGCCCTAATGTTTTAAGTGTGTGTAGCACTAACATGTTTGCTAACTAAAAACTGCTCTCAGAAATAGCGGTATTATTAGCTAAAGCAAATGGTGCCAAGCAGAAAGTCCTGAACAAACTCAGACAGATGTTACTGGAGATCAGTCAAGGTTTTCACCGCCTTATTTGATACCCAGAAGTCAGCGACGTGGTGAAATTAAAGCTACGAGAAAGGTGGGGGAAGTTGGAAGTACGTCAGGACTCCGGAGTAGAATCATAACTGTGATTGTTCTGTTTCAACTTGTAAATTGGAGGTTGTATTGTGTCAAGGAGTCCAATCATAACTGTGATTGCTCTATTGTAACTTGTAAATTCTACTTCTACGTTGAGTCTGCGCTCGAGAGTCCAGGTGTTTTTTTGTTGTTGGACCAAGTACGCATCCCAAAATAAGTCTACATCTCAAAAATCGACGAGTCAAACAAATCTTAATTTGAAGTTTGGCTAAATTTATAAAATTGGTATTAACATTTGTCTCTAAATAGAATTAGCACAGATTATATGATGCAGTTAATCTAATGATGATTGTTTGATAATATAAATCTCAGCATTTTTATATAGAATCGGTCAAAATTATTATTTTTACTTGAAGTATAAGATATGCAGTTATTTTGGAACCAAGAGAGTACAGTTCATTATCAAAGTATAAGAGATGGCAAAGATTTTTTTAGTTCTCCCTCTATTCAAAATAAAATTTGTTTTAGGAAAATATTTGATTCACACAATAGTTAGTTAATGTATGTGTTATAGTGTCTAGGCTCATCCTCATTCAATTGAATATAGATAAAAACCAAGAGCTATAATGTCTATTATTTTAGAACGGGAGTGTGATAAAGAAAATGCTGCCCCAAGAACCAATCTTTCGCTACACAAGGTGCAATGAAATGCTAAGGGTTGGTTTGGTAGCTCAAATCTCTTTCAATTTTAAAGATGATTTGAATTTCCAAACTAGCTCTGAGTGAAGACTAATTTGCCTATAACTAATATATGCCTAGTGTTGATTCTGAAGCATTGACGTTTCTGGTCCTACAAAATTTCAGCCGGTATCAGGCTTTCAGCGGTGAAAAACATACGATACTGATTGCCATACACTGCAATGAAACCCAGAACTGGCAAAAGCCTAGCGTACACCATTGGTTGTGGGGTGGGGTAGGGGGCAGCATTGGCTTAAGGCACTCTAGATCGCCAAGCCTTTGCCATCTTCTTCCCGAGGTATTGAGCAGCAACTGCACCGCCAGAGGCGAGCAGACCACACACTGCTTGCCGCACGCTTGAAACCATTACTCGGTGTCTCAGGGCCGTCCGGACACAGTTTGCTGCCATCTCCTTGGAAGAAACTACGGTGCGTGGTGGTACTTCTACAGAAAAAAAAAAAAACTGTCTGCAGTGAGAATGTGTTATAGAATGAACAAAGGCTACAAGAACACCAGGATAACCCAACCTTTTGCGTGCAATGTGTGCCTTCCTTGCATTTGGCTTTGGATCGTCCACGGAAGAACAGAGAACAGTTCATTTGTTGTAGATGGACCGCAATCCTGTAGATACGTGACTCCAATGCTTATAACTCAAAACCAAACGTATTACATTTAGTGAAGTATGCCAGTTGGCTATGCAGGCTCCAAATTTGTACCCGCTCCGACCCCATTAGGATGACATGTTTCATGACGAATCTAGTAACGTTAATTCCATGTTATTAATCTGCATAACTTTTAGCTATCAATAACCAAATTTAAAATGGTTTGACTTAGAACAAAACTAAATGGACTTATATTTGAGATCGGATGTGTAGTAGTTACAATTGCTACTAGGGTAGAAGTTCAAACCAAAATGACAAATAAGGGGGTGTTTGGTCCCCGCCTCCTAAACTTTAGTTAGTTACTTTTAGTACCTTGTCATGTACGGCCGGCCATACGTCAGGCAACGACGTGCCCGTGACATCCGGCGTGCGCGTGAGCGCGCTGAACGCGTCTAAGAGGCAACAACCAGGCTGGGATAAGGCTAGAGAATAAGATTGAGATGAACTGGGATAAGGCTAGAGAATAAGATTGAGATGAGAGAATTATGTAGAGTTGATTAGCAGCAGATAAGTCCAAGAAAGTAGAAGTTAGTTGAGAGTTTGTAGGAGAAGTTGGTTAGCCATAGGGCTATTTATAAGCCGCATGGCAGCAGGGAATAAGGCAAGCAAGATCATTATCATAATTCCTCTCTCTCTCTCTGTTAAGCCTACGGTCGAGGGGAATAACCTTACTGGAGAAGACGGCCGAGGGCTACGAACTGCGTAGTCGAGGTCCGGCCAGTCAGGGGTTCGGTGCCCTTGACATACCTAAACTACCAAACAATATAACTAAATGAGGTCTCCCAGATAGATATCTTAGGGACTAAAGTTTAGTCCCTAAAGTTTAGGAGGGTGACTGAAGGAACCAAACACCTGCTAAGTCTTAGCATAGCAAAGGTAAGACAAATAAGGCAGTACGGCAAGTGCAAAAAAACATGACCACACAACATGCTATGGCCTTTAACACGTCGAGTCCAAGTTTTAGGTTAACAAAGTACACAGGTCACGTTGTTGTATGGTCCACAAGGAATGATAAAAAGCACTTCCATATTTTATCTCTTTGAACAAACTGAGTATGAGTAGAAGGTAATAAACCTGCCGGAAAGTCTTATATTGTCCATGGGATGATGTCTTCAATAGGCCTTCAGCAATATACTCTTGCAAGAGGGGGCTGTACATCAATTGGAATGACTGAAAACTACCCTCAACAATCTTCTTCACCTGATTTATAGGAGGAATTGAGTGTGGAATTATAAATCGAAAAGAGTCCTACTAGCACGCTGTCTTACTAAACTTGTAGATAAGAACAGAAGTAACTACAAAACAACAATTTAGCCGATGGAACCCGGCATGCAGATCCAATAAAAGCAACAGAATTTTGAGGCTAGGCTCTCAAAGGACTAATTGAAGTTAAATATTATGTAACATGCCGTTTTCAATTTAGAGAAGTACGTAAATGGATGTGCCAAACAGACAGGCGCACCTTTGTGAAGTACATAAATGATGTAATATTAAATCGAATTGAAATGGTTACTGAGTATAGAGCAAAGGTGAACATGCATTTCTTTTGTTGATACCTTATCTTTGTCTTCCGCAAACAGCATTCTCAAATCACCCATATATGATAGACTGCAGATTTGAGCATATAGGTCGTACTGCACAAAGAGGGATAAAAGGAGGCTCAGAAATCCAGAATCAACTAGCAAAGCAAAGAAAATAATTTCATGGAAGGAAACATCAAGTTAGCAATAACCTCCGTGAACTCCGCTGGTAAAAGGAGTAGAGAAGCTGAAGTTGCCATTTCTAGGTTAATTGAGTTGACCTTCCTTATATCCCAGTTGTCAACAAGAACATGGACCTAGCAAAATACAGAGACAAAATCAACTAAGATAATGTCAACTTCACAAATGCAACATATCCATATTTACACATCAAAGGCACTACAATTGTGCAGTGAGAAACTCGCAATACTAGACAGCCAATGAATATAATCACAACCAGTGAAACAAATAAATATAGTAGTTACATGAACATGGTCCATATCAAGCAAAATGTGTATCGCCACAGCCACAAAAGATAATTGGAGCCACGGTCTAAAAATAGGTCAAGAACATATAAAGCGCACAATCCCGATCTAGCAAAATCAGCATTATGCAATCTCATATTTAAAGAGCATGGCATTGCATTTTCATACCGGTTTCTGCAGCCGACCACTGAGGTAGAACCTGTCCCAGGTCAAGACATCCATTGCCAGGTCCCTCATCCTTACCACCCCATATTTTATCCTCTGCGCCACCAAAAGACAAATTTCTTCATCAAGTACTCAATTCACGCACAGCCAGTGGAACACAATGCCATCGAACACAAGGCACCACGATTCATGGTACCTTGTCTCTCCATTCCACAAATGGGTTGAAGTACACCCCGACCCCAACATGATCCGCCAGACCAGTGATCTGAGCTCCAAAGACCAAGAAACAGTTGATCATTAACACAGTTTGCCAACAACCAACCAGAAAAATTGTGGTGTTGGGAGGAGCAAGCTTACGGCGCCTGCACCGAAGCCGGCCATCCAGCGGGAGTAGTGCGCGGGGTTCCTTTCCAGGTTCTGCACCGACCAAGAAACAATTCCTTCATAATAACATCAAACTAAGGATATGAACTAATTTGACGGATTGATTGACCAAATGAAAGGAGGGGGGTGAGGCGAGGCGAGATATATGGTTAGGTTCCTAGCACCTCAGAGTGCCACTGGAGGGGGTCAGCGACGCCGATGATGTAATCGACCATGGATGTCCCGTCGGGGCGTGCGTGAAGGAGCGTGGAGCCGTACGCGCAGCAGAAGTCCACTGGCGGGAGGAGGTCCCGGAGCGGGCCGGCCAGCTCCGCCGCCCTGTCCTCCTCCGCCACCGCATTCATTTAGGCGCGCGCTCTGATTGCTAAGAGGCGAGAACCTAGACCAGGGAACGGCGGCGCGGCGGTCGCCGGAGGAAGGCGGTGCTGAATTGACGGCCGTTGGTGAGAGGGTCGACGGTCTGCATTGAACGCCGTGCAACATACGGCCCAATTAGAGCTAACTCCTATGCATTTTTTTGTTTTTTTCCTTCGTATTAGTCCAAAATTATGCTGAAGCTGAATTGTTGATCCTATTAAAATCGCTCCATTTAAAATTACACCATATAAACATGTTTGGAACCGATCTAGTTTTTAAGAATCCAGATTCTATCGTCAATTTCTAGAAACCGGTTTATTAAAGAACTGAGCTTGTTCGTTTGTGTCGGATTGCAGCCGGAATTGTTCCAGCTAATCTCTACTACTCTATAAGACTGCAGTGTAGACGTCCACACTCGTGCACCATATTCTGCTTCCGACACCCTTCTCGCCCACGCTCCGTTGATCTCGCGGTCCTCGCCCCAGCCTCCGTCAACCACGCCCGCATGTTGGCCGGGCCCCTGCCCCACCGCACAACGAGGAAGTAGAGGCGGCCCGGGCGGAGCTGCGCGTCGTGCGCCAGCGGCCAGGCGCGGACGCCCAGCAGCTTCACCTCCTCCGACTCGAGCAGCTGGAACCCCGGATGGTCGCGCAGCACCGTGCCCGCGGACGCCGGCGGCTTCACGCGGAACGCCGTGCCGTCCAGCTGCATCACCTTGGCGCCCTTGCGCCGCCCGTCGATGTTGTTGCCCAGTGGCGGATCCAAGGGGTGGGCAAGGTGGGCCATGGCCCCACCTCAATTTTTTTAACCTCTTATACCTAGGTTTAGATACACACCAAAATAAACAAACTTTTGTATAGTTAGCGTGGACAAATCTAATAAAAACTAGGTTCTAATCTATTTTTCTCTCGGCGCTTCATTGCTCAGTCCACTCTTCACCTGAGCCATTTGATTCTCTTGCCTAGCGCAAGCCCACTCATGGCTCGCTCGCTTTTTCGGTCATCGACTGACCAATAAGTCGGTGACCTAACCCGTCGCTACAGCGCACCTTGCCTTCTCATTACTCATCAACTCATCGACTCGTCAGGATCCTGCACACAACATTGATATTTTGCCTCCTAGTCCGCACTAGCAGATGGGCAAGCTATTGGTGGGACCGTGGTGTCACCTGTCCCTCGCTAACTCATTAGGGTTCCACCGCGCAGTCGCAACACGGCAATGGTTATCGCTTGGCGTCACCATCATCTATCGCTACCTCACCTCCTGCACTTGCTCCTCTCACCTGTCGTCGTCTCACCAACGCCATCTCATGATAAATTCGATGACTCGCCATAACGACGCGCCGATGCGACTGCTCCGCCCTAGTGCCTCGTCCTCGGTGAGTCCACCTATTTTTTTTCTCTCGAGCTCTCCTTTAGGTAGCCAAAAAGGTTTTTTGGTATCCATATCATTTTGGAAACACTATCATTAATCTACATTTATGGTCTAGTTTGGTGATTTGTCTCTTGCACTGTTGGCCCCACCTAGAATTTTGTTCTGCGTCCGCCACTGTTGTTGCCCATTGCACGCGCGTGGCTTCTGCTGCTGTCTCCCCTTCGCTCCGGGTGGGTGGGTCCATAGAGGGGGTGGTGCACGCAGCTGGTGTTTCGCTTGGTTTTGGTCTGCCCCTCCTCTTTTCTGTTCTCGCGTTCGGGTTCACCCAAATTTCCGGTTGAGCAATTAGAAACTCGGGTTTCTAGAGAAAAAAACGCACGAAAATAACACAAAACTTCAAGGTATACTCGGAATGTTGGAACAGCTCACGGCTTACGGCTCACAGCTCGTCGCCACGTCGGGGGTAGGGAAGATGGCGGAGGAGGGACGCCAGTCGCCGGATCTGGACAGAGAAGGGAGAGGAAGCAGCGGCCACCTGCCGCCGTCAGTTTCAGATGGTGTGGCGGCGTCCGGCAGGACTCGTTCCTCTGGGGCTCGATTGCTCGAACTTGGGAATGCCTCTAGGGCTCTGCGCCTCTCCGTGCGTGGTGTGCCTGGTGCCGGTCCGGTCCGGCGCGGTGCGTGCTCGATGCAATAAGTAGAGATGGCAATGGGTAAATACCCACCGGGTATTACTACTCCATACCCATACCCACGACATAAAAATAACCCTATCGAGTCACCCATATATACTGGCGGGTATGGATTTACCCCCATACCCATACCCATGTGGGTATGAGTCACTCATCGGGTCACTCGTACCCACAAAAGCTAAACATCTATCAAAATATTATATGATACAAATGTCAAGTATATCCATTTAAATATCATTACAAAATTTCTAGCATCATTTAAGCATCCATTCAACACACTAAAGTAATAACACTATGATAGTACTACATAACACATTACATGTTCTATTACATGGTCATTAAATTGTCGTTAAGCCTTCAATGATATTATGGCCTAAAAGGTTGTAAAATAGTAAAAAATGGATGACTAAAGTCAAAGTTCATACTTAGACTAATTTTATATTGGGTATTTTATACCCACGGGTTAACGAGTATGGGTGAAGGCGGAACGTTCTAATACCCGTTTACCCATTGGGTGAAGATTTTTGCCCAATAACAGACCCACGGGTAGAATATTTAGTCCACATACATACTCTAATGGAGTAAATATCCATTGGGTATCGGGTCGCGGGTACCCATTGCCATCTCTAGCAATAAGGCCTCTGCTTCTGCTCGAGCTGGACTGGGTCTGGCTCGCTCGGGTTTTAGAAGATGTCGCGCCAGTGTTGGAGTCAAGGCCTTGGGCTGCACGTGTGTGCTGGGCTAGAATATTCTAAGCTGACTAGCTATACTTATTTATTTAAAAATACATTCTATAATGTGTGTAACCATGTTTATTACATATTATTAATTTTATCTGTTTATTTGTATATATATTGTTTAAAACTAAAAAGTCTGATTTCTGGATTAGTGAGATTTGCATTTTTTTCCGGGACAAAGAGATTATTTCAAGAGAGAGAAGAAGAACCCTTTTAAACAGTCACCTTATTAGTGCTAAAAAAGCCGTTTCAAATAAGTTCTTAAAAAATACTTAAGTAGACCCATAATCTATTATCTATTATCTATACTATTTATTAAGACTACAATAGTAGTCTGTCTCTGACATGTTCTGCCACCGAACCGTGGTACACGTCTTCTTCTAACACATGTAGGAATTTATTTATCGATCTGTTGACATACGAGGGGAACATATATCGATTTAACATTCCTGAAAATATACAAGAGTACCTTGATAGTATTATGGAAAAATTAGATGAAATAGATAGTTATGCTTATGTTTATTTTATATTTATTGATTTTGAAATTTTTGCCAATAAATCTTCTTGTTAAATTTTATATAATATACTATTAGGTGAGTGCCCGTGCGTTGCAGGCCTCGGTTTCTCTTTAATGTCATTCCGGATGGCTCGCGGATGTTGTCATCCATCTCATAATCGTATAACACATATTTGTATATATATAAGTTATTAAGATATTATATGTTTCAGATGCAATGCACGGGCACTGACGGATGTTATCATCTATCTCATAACTGCATAACACATATTTGTATATATAAGTTATCGAGATATTATCCCGTTGCAACGCACGGGCACTCACCTAGTCAAAGTTTATATAAATTAGAGAAACAATCCGGTTAGAAATCGTTCCGATCCACCAATTCCAAACAACCGAACGGCACCTAATGGTGTTTGGAACCACCTCAACTTCCATAAAGTCAGGGGCGATGACAGGGGCACATGGGGTAATATCCCCTATACCTGTACATGTGGGCCGGCCTGGTCCGGAACAGCACAGGTTCACAAATAACGGTCCACAAAGGCACGGCCCGCAAAAGCACATCCCCAATTATGGGTTGTGTCGTGCAAGCATGTGGACCTAGTCATCGGCTACGGCACAACCCACAATTAGTTATGTGTGCTGGGCCGACCCAAATAACACAGAATGCCTTAATGTGCTAGACCAACCCATATACATACAACATTAATACATAAACAAAAAGTATAATATGTATATATGACCAAAATAAAAACTAAGATGTTTTGTGGCTACATATTAAAATACTTTGGTCAGAAAGAAAAAATAGTACAATTAGCACAGTAATAATATTCAGTTCTTTGTTCAGTGTTTAGTTGAGTACTATAGAGCCATACAAAATACATATACAATGATCATCATCACTATTCACTATCCCCATCTTGGTATAGTCGTACTGGTTCTTGAACGTCGCCTAGAGGGGGGTGAATAGGCGAAACCTGAAAATTATAAACTTTGAACATGTACTTCACCTGGGGTTAGGGCTATAAATAAATAATAGTGAATTCAAAGTGCGGAAGATAGTTTCTCTTGCTATGAGTTGCTCAATCAATACGGATAACTTTGGGAGCAAACTCAAAACGATGTGAGCAAGAGAACTTTAGAGAGAGGAGAGGGGAGAAACAAATCGAGTGAAGATCAACACAAGTGAACACGACGATTTGTTTCCCAAGGTTTGGTTCCAAGGAACCTACTCCCCATTGAGGAGACCACAAAGGCCGGGTCTATTCCAACCCTTTCCCTCTCTCAATCGGTCATTTAGACCGGTCGAGTGCTTCTTAATCACACGAGTCACTAAAGACCCTGCAAAGATCACCACACAATTAGGTGTCTCTCGCTTGCTTTACAAAACACTTATGAAGTTTAGAATGAGAAGAAGAAAGCAACCAAGCAACAAGAGCAACAAAAGAAACACAAATCACCCTCTCTCAAGTCACTAAACACTTTTGAGCACTTGACTTGATTTTTGGAACTTGGAGAGGATTTGATGCTTTGATTGTGTCTTGGAGTCTATTCTTTTGCTCTAGTATTGAATGAGGAAGTTGGAATGCTTGGATGGCTTGAATGGTGGTGGTTGGAGGGTATTTATAGCCCCAACCACTATTCCAGCTGTTGCTATCGATGGGCACACCAGACAGTCCGGTGGTGCACCGGACACTCCACTGTTCACTGTCCGGTGAGTGCCACGTTAGCCAACCGTTGGGGTTTGGAGCTGTTGACCGTTGAAGTCTTCTGTCTTCTTGCGGCACCAGACAGTCTGGTGCGACCTGTCGTCGCAGTCTGTCTTCTGACTTATGGTACTGCAGACTGCACCACAGTCAGCGCAATTGACCGTTGGGCGAAGTTGACTGTTGCTCCGTTGTCTCACCGGACAGTCCGGTTGTCCACCGGACAGTTCGATGAATTTTAGTGGACGAGCGCTGAGAAAACCCAAGAGCGACCAGTTCGCGGAGGTCTCTAGCCTAGACACCGGACAGTGTCTAGTGCGCCACAGGCTACACCAATTCTGTTTTTGCTCCAACTGTGTAGAATTCCCCAAGGTCATTTTCTTTGTATATGTGAACTTTATGCACCTGAGAAAAATATCCACTAGGCAAACTAGTTAGTCCATATGGTTTGTGATGGACGTCAAACACCGAAATCGATTATAGGAAATGGTTAAGTCCATTTCCCTTTCAATCTCCCCCTTTTTGGTGATTGATGCCAACACAAACCAAAGCAAATACAAAGTGTAGAAATGTAACTAGTTTGTAATTTGTCAGATGTGCATAAGTTACTTTGAAATGAAAGCAGTTTTAAACATAAATGGTTGCTTTGATCTAGTTTAACATTTTGGATCACTTAGCTTGTTTTTGCAAATCTTTTGGAGAAGTTTTTTCAAATTCTTTTGCAATTAGCCAATGGTATAAGAATATGATTTCTAAAAGCATTTTCAAGTTTTTGAAAATTCCCCCCCTGAAGAAGTTCTCCCCTTAGCTGTCAAGAGGGTTTTTGCAATTTGAATAATCTCTCCCCCTTTTTGAAACAGTTTTTAGAAACACAGGGTGGTGGTGCGGTCCTTTTGCTTTAGGCCTATTACTCTCTCCCCCTTTAGCATTAAGCGCCAAAAATGAAGAGAATTAGAGGCCTTTCACAAGATATGAGTGTAAATACATGAGTAGGGCAAAGGATAAATGATACCGATCGAGTCGTAGTGGAAGCCTTGCCTTTGTCGAATACTCCATTTCCCTTTCAATTTAAGACTAAGGATGGTAATACACTTGGAAGCACATTAGTCTTAGCCTTGGCACAAGAAGAATAAGAAATATGCATTTGTACCAAATGAAAGAGACATGATCAAAGGTATATAAATTAGCAATGTGTGCAAGATTTCAATCAAAGTTCCGAGAATCGAGGATATTGAGTTCATTCCTAAGCTTGCTAAAAGTCTTTTCATTCAGGGGCTTGGTAAAGATATCGACTAATTGGTTGTGGGCGCTAACATAAGCAATTTCGATATCCCCTTTTTGCTGGCAATCTCTCAAAAAGTGATACCGGATGTCTATGTGCTTAGTGTGGCTGTGTTCAACGGGATTATCCGCCATGCAGATTACACTCTCATTATCACATAGGAGATGGACTTTGCTTAACTTGTAGTCATAGTCCCTAAGGGTTTGCCTCATCTAGAGTAATTGTGAACAACAATGTCCTGCAACAATATACTCGGCTTCGATGGTGGATAGAGCTACTGAGTTTTGTTTCTTTGAAGCCCAAGACACCAGGGATCTCCCCAGAAACTGATAAGTCCCTAATTTGCTCTTCCTATCAATTTTACATCCGACATAATCGACATAGGAATACCCAATTAAATCAAAGGTAGATCCCTTGGGGTATCAAAGCCCAAACTTAGGAGTGTAAACTAAATATCTCATTATTCTTTTCACCGCCCTAAGGTGAACTTTCTTAGGATTTGCCTGGAACCTTGCACACATGCATACGGAAAGCATAATATCTGGTCATGAAGCACATGAATAGAATAAAGATCCTATCATTGACCGTTATACCTTTTGATCTACAGATTTACCTCCTGTGTCGAGGTCGAGATGCCCATTTGTTCTCATGGGTGTCTTGATGGGTTTGACATTCTTCATTCCAAACTTCTTGAGTATGTCTTAAATGTACTTAGTTTGGCAGATAAAGGTGCCCTCTTGGAGTTGCTTGATTTAGAATCCAAGAAAATACTTTAACTCCCCATCATAGACATCTCGAATTTTTGTACCATAATCCTACTGAACTCTTCACAAGATGACTTGTTAATAGACCCAAATATAATATCATCAACATATATTTTGGCATATAAACAAGTCTTTAACAATTGTTTTAGTGAAGAGAGTAGGGTCAGCTTTACCGACTTTAAAGCCATTAGTGAGAAGAAAGTCTCTTAGGCATTCATACCATGCTCTTAGGGCTTGTTTGAGCCTATAAAGCGCCTTTGAGAGCTTATAAACATGTGTAGGATACTAACTATCTTCAGAGCCAAGAGGTTGCTCAACATATACCTCTTCCTTGACAGGGCCATTGAGGAAGGCACTTTTCACGTCCATTTGATACAACTTAAAGCCATGGTAAGTAGCATAGGCAAGTAATATACGAATTGACTCAAGCCTAGCCACGGGTGCATAGGTTTCATCGAAATCCAAACCTTCGACTTGTGAATATCCTTTGGCAACAAGTGGGGCTTTGTTCCTAGTCACCACACCATGCTCATCTTATTTGTTGTGGAATACCCACTTGGTACCTACAACATTTTGGTTAGGACGTGGAACTAAATGCCATACCTCATTCCTCGTGAAGTTGTTGAGCTCCTCTTACATTGCCACCACCCAGTCCAGATCTCTTAGTGCATCCTCTATCCTGTATGGCTCAATAGAAGACACAAAAGAGTAATGTTCACAAAAATGAGCAACTCGAGATCTAGTGGTTACCCCCTTGTGAATGTCACCAAGAATGGAGTTGACGGGGTGATCTCTTTGAATTGCTTGATGGGCTCTTGGGTGTGGTGGTCATTGATCCTAAATCTCTTGATCATCTTCCTTGTCTTGATCATCTTCATCTCCCCCTTGATCAATGTCCTCCTCTTGAGGTGGCTCGTCGTCTTGATCTTGATCTTCATCCTCTTGATCCATTTCCTCATCTTGAGTTGGTGGAGATGCTTGTATGGAAGATGATGGTTGATCTTGTGCTTGTGAAGGCTCTTTGGATTCTTTTGGACACACATCTCCAATGGACATGTTCCTTAGCATGACACATGGAGCCTCTTTATCTTCTAATTCATCAAGATCACTTGCTCTACTTGAGAGCCGTTAGTCTCATCAAACACAATGTCACAAGAAACTTCAACTAATCCAGTGGACTTGTTGAAGACTCTATATGCCCTTGTGTTTGATTCATAATCAAGTAAAACGCCTTCTACTGCTTTAGGACCAAATTTAGAATTTCTACCTCTCTTAATAAGAATAAAGCATTTGCTCCCAAAAACTCTAAAATAGGAAACATTGGGCTTTTTACCGGTGAGGAGTTCATACGATGTTTTCTTGAGGATTCGGTGAAGGTAGAGACAGTTGATGGAGTAGCAGGCGATGTTAATCGCCTCTGCCCAAAACCGATCTGATGTCTTGTACTCATCAAGCATGGTCCTTGCCATATCCAAGAGAGTTCTATTCTTTCTCTCCACAACACCATTTTCTTGAGGTGTGTAGGGAGAAGAGAACTCATGCTTGATGCCCTTATCCTCAAGAAATCCTTCAATTTGAGAGTTCTTGAACTCCGTTCCATTGTCGCTTCTAATCTTTTTGATTCTCAATCCAAACTCATTTTGAGCCTGTCTCAAGAATCTCTTTAAGGACTCTTGGATTTGAGATTTTTCCTTCAAAAGAATACCCAAGTGAAGCGAGAATAATCATCCACAATAACAAGACAATACTTACTCCTACCTATGCTTATGTAAGCGATCAGGTCGAATAGATCCATGTAGAGTAGCTCAAGCGGCCATTCGGTCATCATGATGTTCTTGTGTGGATGATGAAATCCAACTTGCTTCCCTACTTGACATGCGCTACAAATCCTATCTTTCTCAAAATGAACATTTGTTAGTCCTAAAATATGCTCCCCCTTTAGAAGTTTGTGAAGATTCTTCATCCCAACATGAGCAAGTCGGCGATGCCGGAGCCAGCCCATGTTAGTCTTAGCAATTAAGCAAGTGTCTAGTTCAGCATTGTTATCATTGAAAAAACCAAATATAGCTGACCATCTAACACTCCCTTAAAAGCTATTGAATCATCACTTCTTCTAAAGACGGTAACACCAACATAAGTGAATAGACAGTTGTAGCCCATTTTACATAATTGAGAAACAGAAAACAAGTTATAAGCTAATGAGTCTACAAGAAAAAACATTAGAAATGGAATGGTTAGGAGATATAGCAATTTTACCCAAACCTTTGACCAAACCTTGATTTCCATCCCCGAATGTGATTGCTCTTTGGGGATCATCATTTTTCTCATCTGAGGAGAACATCCTTTTCTCCCCATTCATGTGGTTTGTGCACTCGCTATCGATTATCCAACTTGTCCCGCCCAATGTATAAACCTACAAAACAAATTTAGGCCTTGTTCTTAGGTACCCAAATGGTCTTGGGTCCTTTCACATTAGAAACAAGCACCTTGGGTACCCAAACACGTCTTAGGACTCTTGTGTTTGCCCCCAACATATTTGGCAACTACCTTGCCTGATTTGTTTGTAAGCACAAATGATGCATCAAAAGGCTTAAATGAAATGTCATGCTCATTGGATGCATCAACAATCTTCTTTTTAGGCATTTTGATATAAGTTGTATGCCTAGAACTAGAAGCCTCATCACTATACATATAAGCATGATGAGAAACAGAATGAGATTTTGTAGCATGAATTCTTCTTATTTTGTGCTCAAGATAGTTCTCAGGGTATAGAATGTAACCTTCTATATCTTGAACCATGAGAGCCTTGCCCTTAACAAAGTTAGAAAGCCTATTCTTAGGGGAATGAAGCTTGATGTTGCTTTGGCTCCCTTGTTGGAAGCCAATGCCATCCTTAATGTCAGGGCGTCTCCTATTATAGAGCATGCTACGATCAAATTTAAAATTTTCATTATCTAACTCATGCTCGACAATTTTAGCATTTAAATTGGCTATGTGATCATTTTGTTCTTTAATCATAGCAATGTGATCATTCATAGCATCAACATTAACATCTCTACATCTAGTTCAAATAGTGACATGCTCAACAGTAGATGTAGAGGGTTTGCAAGCATTCAATTCTTCAATCTTAGCAATTAAATTAGCATTTTTAGTTCTAAGACAAGAAATTGAATCATTGCAAATAATAAGCTCTTTAGACAAGTTTTCACATTTTCTACTTCAAGAGCATAAGCATCCTTTAGCTTAACAAATTTTTTATCTCAAAATTTTGATATGAAGGATTTTGGAGAGGCAGATGTTATATTAAACATAAAACTGATTAAGGGTGAGATTAGGATTATTCTGAAACAATCTCATTATGTTGAGAACATTCTAAACCGCATTGGGTATTCTTACTCCAAAGATTCTCCAACACCTTTTGATCCTAGTCTAAAGCTTCGCAAGAACAGAGGACAAGGAATTAATCAGTTGAGACACTCCCAAATTATTGGTTCCCTCATGTACCTTGCTGGTGCAACCAGACCTGATATCTCGTTTGCTGTGAGTAAATTGAGCAGATTCACTTCTAATCCAGGAAACGATCACTGGTGTGCACTAGAACGTGTAATGAGATACTTAAGAGGTACTTCTACGCATGGACTTCACTATACTAGGTACCTTACTATACTTGAAGGGTATAGTGATTCCAACTGGATTTCAGATGCAGCTGAGACCAAGGCCACAAGTGGATATATATTCACAATTGGTGGGGCTGCAGTTTCTTAGAGGTCTCGTAAGCAGACTATCTTAATGAAGTCTACAATGAAGGCGGAACTTGTAGCACTTGAGTCAGCCATTACTGAGGCAGAGTGGTTGAAAGAGCTCTTGATGGACTTGCCAATGGTTGATAAACCGGTACCAACCATTCTTTTGCATTGTGATAATAAAAGCGTGATCACAATTGTAGGCAATGCAAAGGAAAATGCAAAGTTCTCAAGACATGTGAAATGGCGTATCAAATCAGTAAGGCATTTGAGAAATACTGGAGAGATCGCCATAGAGTATATTAATAGTGCTCGAAACTTGGCAGACCCTTTTACAAAGGGATTAGCACGTGCTGTGATTGATGGAGCATCAAGGGAGATGGGATTGAAGCCCACATGATTTTATCATACAGTGGTAACCCAATATATGTGATCGGAGATCCCGTGAATTAGTAATTGGGAAGAACAAACTATTTTGTATAACAAGAGAGTACATTATTTTACTCGTTTCTCGCTAGAAGATGCATACTCTTAGTACTGCAAGGGAGGTTGACTTTTGTCTTAATGTATTCTGAGGACTCTAACAGGCAAGGTACTGCCTTGAAGGGTACACTTGTAAGAATACAACTATGTGAGTTTGACTGTGAGGTCGCAGTCTATGAGATGTGGGTAATCTTAAATAAATTCACTAAAAGACACGGGAGCATGACCGTAACGCTCTAATTAGAGGCATGGCTTTAGGCGGCCTAGTATCAGTGATGCCTATAGGTGAAACCATCTTACACAAGACTAGCAATTCAAGGCTTTGTCCATTGTAATGTCGTGAGGAGGTGAATCCTGTACTGCAAGGTGTAGCTCAACCCGTATCGGGTCTGCACTATAAAGCTGGTATATGAAAGTGTAGAGATTGAGTCATTTGGAGGCCTTGGCTTTGGTGGGGATCCTATGGCCCAATTCCAACAATGAAGCCAAGGTGGTGCCTAGAGATGGCACGAGACTTTAGTCCCATATCACCCATCTAGATAGGAGAGAACCAACTTATATTTGGGAGTGTTCCCTACTCTTCATATGAGACAAATAAAGGGCTATGGAGGCTGCCACACGCGCACGCGCTTGCTCGCGTTTCACGTTTTTTTTCCCGTTATTTATAGCGTGACTTGTGACTTGCGACGATGCGCGATCGCGTCGTGACGTGTTCTAAACGACAGTTTAATTTTTGCCTTTTGTTTATTTGGTTATTAAATATCACACCTAGACTACCACGTCAACCAGGAGTAACAGGCACGCACGTTATGTGCGAGATCTCCATGTGGTTGCACTTAGAGATATTCCAAGGGGCGGTTCCTGGAATTTAGCAGATCGAATCAAGGGGTTGCGGTGGCCCGTCTATAAAGGGCAGACGTCCTTCAGTCGGAGGACACAGGCCAATAGCAACGACTCTTCCTCTTCTTCTCAATTCTCTGCACCGTCGCTTCTCTGCCCTGCCATCCCTTCATTTGCCATGCAGCAGATCAAGGGAGAGCGGTGTCTCCGAACCACCGTCGGCATTTTGACAACCTGCACGGGTGACGGTGAATCAGGTTTCTGGGAAGTGCTTCGCGCACGTCCGCTCGGGTTCCTCTACAAAACTCATGGTAACCACTATGAGTAAATCTGCAGTTTTAGTTTGTTGCAATGACGATATTATGGTTAGACACTGGAGCCAATGTACATGTTTGTTCTGATCTAAAATTATTTTCTTCTTATCAGGCTACCGACAGTAGCACCATCTTGATGGGCAATGGGTCAAGGGCTGCTGTAGATTGAATAGGAAGAGTTGATCTGAAGTTGACCTCTGGAAAGTCTCTCTCTTTGAAGAATGTGCAGCATGTTCCTGGAATAAATAGGAACCTTATTAGTGGTTCTCTTTTATGCTGTGATGGCTTTAAGTTAGTGTTTGAGACGAACAAGTTTATTGTCTCGAAATTTGGTTTTTTATTGGCAAAGGTTATGACAGTGGTGGTTTGTTCCGCCTTTCAGTGGCTGATGATTGTAATAATGTGGCAAACTCGGTTTCATATTCTGAATTGAATGTAGGTGAGGCTGCTGTTTGGCACTCTCGATTTTGTCATATTAGTTTTGATCGCATTATCCAATTGTCTAGGCTTAATTTGATTTCGAAAATTCCTGTTGTTAGGAGGTCTAAGTGTCATGCTTGTGTGCAAGCTAAGCAACCACGTAAACCTTTTAAGACTGTGGAAGATAAGAGTCTGGCACCTTTAGATCTCATTCACTTAGATCTGTGTGAAATGAATGGAATTTTGACGAGAGCAGCTAAGAAATATTTTATCACATTTATTGATGATGCTACTAGATATTGGTAGCTCTATCTTGTTAAGACGAAAGATGAGACACTTAATTGTTTTAAGATCTATAAGGCAGAGGTAGAAAACCAACTAGAAAAGAAAATTAAACGGTTAGGTCTGATAGAGGAGGGGAGTATCTTTCTAATGAATTCAGTGAATATTGTGCGGAACATGGAATCATCCATGAGACAACAGCTCCCTACTCGCCTCAATCAAATGGGGTGGCTGAACGAAAAAACCGAACTTTGACAGACTTGGTTAATGCCATGTTGGATAGTTTTGGTTTATCTAAGTCATGGTGGGGCGAAGCTATTTGGGCCGCATGTTTTGTTCTAAACCGAGCTCCATCAGCTAAGGGTGATTAAACACCCTGTTGGGGGTCTTCTTCTCTGCCGAAGGTCCTCAAGGCAAAAACACCTTCGGCATAACAATACAAAGGCTCGTCAAAGTTATCTTCAACCTTGGTTTAGCCCCTCAAGACAAAGACTCTGTGTAGAGGTGACTATGCAAAATGCCGATAGCTTCGGCCCAGACCAAGTAGAGAAGGAAAAAGGACTAGATGGACCTTATTAGTTTTAGTTGCTTGTAAACAAATGTTCAAGGGCATGGATGTAATTTTATCCGGGCTGCGTCCTGTGCCTATATATAGATGAATAGTACCCCGTACTGTTCACGCTGGATTATATCCACTCTCTCGCATCCTCGCCTTCAAGCAAGCCGAAGGTATCAATGTAATATTGATATTGTTGATATTCATATATGTTTTATGGAATGCAAAAATAAATGAATTATTGTGATAATATAATTATAATATCCATCCTTATGCATTCTCATTTATGTATTAATATGATGAAGGTAAGTCCTTCTTGACCTTCGTCTCGATAAGCATTATACCCTCAGGGAGATAATGCTTTGAACGACGAAGGCCCTTAACGATTAACAATTGTGTTGCCTTGTTCTTGATTCACAACATTTTAGAACAAGTGACCAACACACCCTATGAAGGATGGAAAGGTAGAAAGCCTGCTCTTGGATTTCTGCATGCATGGGGTTGTTTAGCCAAAGTTAATGTGCCTGCGTGCAAGAAACGTAAATTGCGACCAAAAACCGTTGATTGTGTCTTTCTAGGATATGTGCATAATAGTGCAGCCTATAGATTTCTGGTGATTAAATCTGATTTTTCCAGATGTGCATGTTAACACCGTGTCTGAATCTTGTGATGCCTCCTTTTTGAAAGATATATTCCCTATGAAGGATAGAGTTGCAGCACATAGCGAGGCATCTACTAGTTATACTCCTGAACCCAATCCGGTTTCTTTACCTCCTTCTTATTCTAAACAACACAATGAGGATAACAATATGGTAGCTCCTCGTAGGAGCAAGAGACAAAGGACTGAAAAATCCTTTAGTGATGACTTTATTGTTTATCTTGTGGATGATACACCAAAAACCCTTGCAGAGGCATATGCATGACCAGATGTACAGCGTTGGAAGGAGGCAGTCCACAATGAAATGGAGTCCATTCTAACAAATGGGACTTGGGAAATTTGTGACCTGCCAATTGGGTTTAAACCTGTGGGATGTAAATGGATATTTAAGAAAAACTGAAACCAGATGGTACTGTCGATAAATACAAGGCTAGGCTTGTGGCCAAGGGATTTACCCAAAAGAAAGGTGAGGATTATTTTGATACCTATTCACCAGTTGCCAGATTGATCATAATTCATGTGCTAATACCACTTGCTACGAGTCATGATCTACTCATCCATCAAATGGATGTGAAGACGACTTTCCTTAATGGTGAGCTTGACGAGGAGATCTATATGAAGCAACCAGAGGGATTTGTGACACATGGATAGGAGAACATGGTGTGTAGACTAAGGAAATCCTTATATGGCCTCAAGCAGGAGTCAAAGCAATGGCATGAGAAGTTCGATAGAACTCTGACGTCAGCAAGCTTTGTGGTAAACGAAGCTGACACTTGTGTGTACTATCGGTTTGTTGGTGTAAGGGAGTAATATTGTGCTTGTATTTGGATGACATACTAATCTTTGGGACTAGTATTGATGTGATAAATTATGTGAAATCATTTTTATCTCAAAATTTTGATATGGAGGATTTGGAGAGGTAGATGTTATATTAAATATAAAAATGATTAAGGGTGAGAATGGGATTATTCTGAAACAATCTCATTATGTGGAGAACATTCTAAACTGCTTTGGGTATTCTGACTCCAAAGATTCTCCAACACCTTTTGATCCTAGTCTAAAGCTTTGGAAGAACAGAGGACAAGGAATTAATCAGTTGAGATACTCCCAAAATATTGGTTCCCTCATGAACCTTGTTGGTGCAACTAGACCTGATATCTCGTTTGCTGTGAGCAAATTGAGTAAATTCACTTCTAATCTAGGAAGCGATCACTGGTGTGCACTAGAACGTGTAATGAGATACTTAAGAGGTACTTCTGCGTATGGACTTCACTATACTGGGTACCCTACTGTACTTGAAGGGTATAGTGATTCTAACTGGATTTCAGATGCAGCTGAGATCAAGGCCACAAGTGGATATATATTCACAATTGGTGGGGCTGCAGTTTCTTGGAGGTCTCGTAAGCAGACTATCTTAACGAAGTCTACAATGAAGGCGGAACTTGTAGCACTTGAGTCAGCCATTACTGAGGCAGAGTGGTTGAAAGAGCTCTTGATGGACTTGCCAATGGTTGATAAACCGGTACCAACCATTCTTTTGCATTGTGATAATCAAAGCGTGATCACAATTGTAGGCAATGCAAAGGAAAATGCAAAGTTCTCAAGACATGTGAAACGACGTATCAAATCAGTAAGGCATTTGAGAAATTTTGGAGAGATCGCCGTAGAGTATATTAATACTGCTCGAAACTTGGTGGACCCCTTTTACAAAGGGATTAGCACGTGCTGTGATTGATGGAGCATCAAGGGAGATGGGATTGAAGCCCACGTGATGTTATCATACAGTGGTAACCCAATCTATGGGATCAGAGATCACATGAATTAGTAAATGGGAAAAACAAATTGTTTTGTATAACAACCTAGTACATTATTTTACTCGATTCCTGCTAGAAGTTGCGTACTCTTAGTACTGCAAGGGAGGTTGACTTTTGTCTTAATGTATTTTGAGGCCTCTAACAGGCAAGGTACTGCCCTGCAGGGTACACTTGTAAGAATACACCTATGTGAGTTTGACTGTGAGGTCGTAGTATATGAAATGTGGGTAATCTCAAATAAATTCACTAAAAGACACGGGAGCATGACCGTAATGCTCCAATCAGAGGCATGGCTTTAGGCGGCGTAGTATCACTGATGCCTATAGGTGAAACCATCTTACACAAGACTAGCAATTCAAGGCTTTGTCCATTGCAAAGTCGTGAGGAAGTGAATCCTATACTGCAAGGTGTAGCTCAACCCATATCGGGTCTGCACTGTAAAGCTGGTATATGAAAGCGTAGAGATTGATTCATTTGGAGGCCTTGGCTTTGGTGGGGATCCTGTGGCCCAATTCCAACAATGAAGCCAAGGTGCTGTGTAGAGATGGCACGGGACTTTAGTCCCATATCGCCTATCTAGATAGGAGAGAACCAGTAGGTTATATGTGGGAGTGTTCTCTACTCTTCACATGAGACAAATAAATGGCTATGGAGGCTACCACACGCGCACGCGGGCTCGCTTGCGTTTCGTGTTTTTCATGTTATTTATCACGTGACTTGTGACTTGCGACGATGCACGATCGTGTCGTGACGTGTTCTAAATTACAGTTTAATTTTTGCTTTTTGTTTATTTGGTTATCAAATATCACACCTAGACTGCCACGTCAACCAGGAGTAACGGGCACGCACGTTACGTGCGAGATCTCCAGGTGGTTGCACGTAGAGATATTCCAGGGGCAGTTCCTGGAATTTAGCAAATTGAATCAAGGGGTTGCGGCGGTCCGCCTGTAAAGGGCAGACATCCTTCAGTCGGAGGACACATGCCAATAGCAACCGACTCATCCTCTTCTTCTCAATTCTTTGTGCCGTTGCTTCTTTGCCCTGCCATCCCTTCGTCTGCCATGCAGCAGATCAAGGGAGAGCGGTGTCTCCGAACCACCATCGGCGTTTTGACGACCTGCACGGGTGCCGACGAATCAGGTTTCTGGGAAGTGGGTTCCTCTACAAAACTCGTGGAAACCATTGTGAGTAAATCTACAGTTTCAGTTTGTTGCAATGACGGTCTTATGGTTAGACACTGGAGCCAATGTACATGTTTGTTCTGATCTAAACTTATTTTCTTCTTATCAAGCTACCGACAGTAGCGCCATCTTGATGGGCAATGGGTTAAGGGCTGCTGTACATGGAATAGGAAGAGTTGATCTAAATGTGACCTCTAGAAAGACTCTCTATTTGAAGAATGTGCAGCACATTCCTGAAATAAATAGGAACCTTATTAGTGGTTCTCTTTTATGTCGTGATGGCTTTAAGTTAGTGTTTGAGTCGAACAAGTTTATTGTCTCGAAATTGGTTTGTTTATTAGCAAAGGTTATGACAGTGGTGGTTTGTTCTGCCTTTCAGTGGCTAATGATTGTAATAATGTGGCAAACTCAGTTTCATATTCTGAATTGAATGTAAGTGAGGCTCATGTTTGGCACTCTCAACTTTGTCATATTAGTTTTGGTCGCATTATCCAATTGTCTAGGTTTAATTTGATTCCCAAAATTTCTGTTGTTAGGAGGTCTAAGTGTCATGCTTGTGTGCAAGCTAAGCAACCACGTAAACCTTTTAAGAGCGTGGCAGATAAGAGTCTGGCACCTTTAGATCTCATTCACTCAGATATGTGTGAAATGAAAGGAATTTTGTTGAGAGCAGCTAAGAAATATTTTATCACATTTATTGATGATGCTACTAGATATTGCCAGCTCTATCTTGTTAAGACAAAATATGAGGCATTTAATTGCTTTAAGATCTATAATGCAGAGGTAGAAAACCAACTAGAAAAGAAAATTAAACGGGTTAGGTCTGATAGAGGAGCGGAGTATCTTTCTAATGAATTCGGTGAATACTGTGTGGAACATGGAATCATCCATGAGACAATAGCTCCCTACTCGCCTCAATCAAATGGGGTGGCTGAATGGAAAAACCAAACTTTGACAGACTTGGTTAATGCCATGTTGGATAGTTCTGGTTTATCTAAGTCATGGTGGGGCGAAGCTATTTTGGCTGCATGCTTTGTTCTAAACCGAGTTCCATCAGCGAAGGGTGATAAAACACCCTATGAAGGATGGAAAGGTAGAAAGCCTGCTCTTGGATTTCTGCGTGCATGGGGTTGTTTAGTCAAAGTTAATGTGCCTTCGTGCAAGAAACGTAAATTGGGACCAAAAATCGTTGATTGTGTCTTTCTAGGATATGTGCATAATAGTGCATCCTATAGATTTCTGGTGATTAAATCTGATTTTCCAGATGTGCATGTTAACACCGTGACTAAATCTCGTGATGCCTCCTTTTTCGAAGATATATTCCCTATGAAGGATAGAGTTGCAGCACGTAGCGAGGCATCTACTAGTTGTACTCCTGAACCCAATCCAGTTTCTTTACCTCCTTATTCTGAACAACACAATGAGGATAACAATATGGTAGCTCCTCGTAGGTGCAAGAGACAAAGGGCTGAAAAATCCTTTATTGATGACTTTATTGTTTATCTTGTGGATGATACACCAAAAACCCTTGCAGAGGCATATGCCTGACAAAGCGCTGGAAGGAGGCCATTCCACAATGAAATGGAGTCCATTCTAACAAATGGGACTTGGGAAATTTGTGACCTGCCAGTTGGGTGTAAACCTGTGGGATGTAAATGGATATTTAAGAAAAAAACTAAAACCAGATGGTACTGTCGATAAATACAAGGCTAGGCTTGTGGCCAAGGTATTTACCCAAAAGAAAGGTGAGGATTATTTTGATACCTATTCACCAGTTGCCATATTGATCACAATTCGTGTGCTAATAGCACTTGCTGCGAGTCATGATCTACTCATCCATCAAATGGATGTGAAGACAACTTAATGGTGAGCTTGACGAGGAGGTCTATATGAAGCAGCCAGAGGGATTTGTGACACATGGACAGGAGAACATGGTGTGTAGACTAAGGAAATCCTTATATGGCCTCAAGCAGGCGCCAAAGCAATGGCATGAGAAGTTCGATAGAACTCTGACGTCAGCAGGCTTTGTGGTAAACGAAGCTCAAACTTGTGTGTACTATCGGTTTGTTGGTGGTAAGGGAGTAGTATTGTGCTTGTATGTGGATGACATACTAATCTTTGGGACTAGTATTGATGTGATAAATGATGTGAAATCATTTTTATCTCAAAATTTTGATATGGAGGATTTGGGAGATGCAAATGTTATATTAAACATAAAACTGATTATGGGTGAGAATGGGATTATTCTGAAACAATCTCATTATGTGGAGAACATTCTAAACCACTTTGGGTATTCTGACTCCAAAGATTCTCCAACACCTTTTGATCCTAGTCTAAAGCTTCGCAAGAACTGAGGACAAGGAATTAATCAGTTGAGATACTCCCAAATTATTGGTTCCCTCATGTACCATGCTGGTGCAACCAGACCTGATATCTCGTTTGCTGTGAGCAATTTGAGTAGATTCACTTCTAAACCAAGAAGCGGTCACTGGTGTGCACAAGAACGTGTAGTGAGATACTTAAGAGGTACTTCTGCGTATAGACTTCACTATACTGGGTACCCTATTGTACTGGAAGCGTATAGTGATTCCAACTGGATCTCAGATGCAGCTGAGATCAAGGCCACAAGTAGATATATATTCACAATTGGTGGGGCTGCAGTTTCTTAGAGGTCTCATAAGCAGACTATCTTAACAAAGTCTACTATGGAGGCGGAACTTGTAGCACTTGAGTCAGCCACTACTGAGGCAGAGTGGTTGAAAGAGCTCTTGATGGACTTGCCAATGATTGATAAACCGGTACTAGCCATTCTGTTGCATTATGATAATCAAAGTTTGATGACAATTGTAGGCAATGCGAAGGAAAATGCAAAGTTCTCAAGACATGTGAAACAACGTATCAAATCAGTAAGGCATTTGAGAAATTCTGGAGAGATCGCCGTAGACTATATTAATACTGCTCGAAACTTTATGGACCCTTTTACAAAGGGATTAGCACGTGCTGTGATTGATGGAGCATCAAGGGAGTTGGGATTGAAGCCCACGTGATGTTATCATACAGTGGTAACCCAATCTATGTGATCGGAGATCCCGTGAATTAGTAATTGGGAAGAACAAACTGTTTTGTATAATAAGAGAGTACATTATTTTACTCGTTTCCCGCTAGAAGATGCGTACTCTTAGTATTGCATGGGAGGTTGACTTTTGTCTTAATGTATTTTGAGGCCTCTAACATGCAAGGTACTGCCATGTAGGGTACACTTGTAAGAATATACCTATGTGAGTTTGACTGTGAGGTCGCAGTCTACGAGATGTGGGTAATCTCAAATAAATTCACTTAAAGACACGGGATCATGACCGTAACACTCCAATCAGAGGCATGGTTTAGGCGGCCTAGTATCAGTGATGCCTATAGGTGAAACCATCTTACACAAGACTAGCAATTCAAGGCTTTCTCCGTTGTAAAGTCGTGAGGAGGTGAATCCTATACTGCAAGGTGTAGCTCAACCCGTATCGGGTCTGCACTGTAAAGCTGGTATATGAAAGCGTAGAGATTGAGTCATTTGAAGGCCTTGGCTTTGGTGGGGATCCTGTGGCCCAATTCCAACAATGAAGCCAAGGTGGTGTGTAGAGATGGCATGGGACTTCAGTCCCATATCGTCCATCTAGATTGGAGAGAACCAGCTTATATGTGGGAGTGTTCCCTACTCTTCACATGAGACAAATAAAGGGCTATGGAGGCTGCCACACGTGCGCGCGCTCGCTCGCGTTTCGCGTTTTTTCGTGTTATTTATTGCATGACTTGTGACTTGCGATGATGCGCGATCGCGTCCTGACATGTTCTAAACGACATTTTAATTTTTGCCTTTTGTTTATTTGGTTATCAAATATCACACCAAAACTACCACGTCAACCAGGAGTAACGGGCACGCACGTTACGTGCGAGATCTCCAGGCGGCTGCGCGTAGAGATATTCCAGGGGGCGGTTTCTGGAATTTAGCAGATCAAATCAAGGGGTTGCGGCGACTCGTCTATAAAGGGTAGACGTCCTTTAGTCGGAGGACACATGCCAATAGCAACCGACTCGTCCTCTTCTTCTTAATTCTCTGCGCCATCGCTTCTCTGCCCTGCCGTCCATTCGTCTGCCGTGCAGCAGAACAATGGAGAGCGGTGTCTCCGAACCACCGTCGGCGTTTTGATGACCTGCATGGGTGCCGACGAATCAGGTTTCTGGGAAGTGCTTCACGCACGTTCGCTCGGGTTCCTCTACAAAACTCGTGGAAATCACTGTGAGTAAATCTGCAGTTTCTGTTTGTTGCAATGACGGTCTTATGGTTAGACACTGGAGCCAATGTACATGTTTGTTCTGATCTAAACTTATTTTCTTCTTATCAGGCTACTGACAGTAGCGCCATCTTGATGGGCAATGTGTAACACCCTGAATTTAGGGGTATAAAATTTCTTTCTAAATATCAACCAAATTCAGGTGTTACTCTTCTCTCTCTCTAGTTTCTCTCTATCCTTTTTTGTAGAATTAGTTTTATTAGGGAAGGATTATTTATTTTATTTTGTCCAAAACATATGAGTCATGAAATGTTGCATCATGTTGAACTCCA
This sequence comes from Zea luxurians, assembly GCA_029449295.1. Lineage (NCBI taxonomy): Eukaryota > Viridiplantae > Streptophyta > Magnoliopsida > Poales > Poaceae > Zea > Zea luxurians. The sequence goes on from JAOPSE010000011.1 coordinate 48,635,835, forward strand.
AATATTCTTTGAACTGTTGCACATGTTTGATTTGGTTTGAATTTGAAACTTGATTTGAATTTGAATTGAAAACCCTAGAGAAAATAAATAAAAATGCAATTAGAAATTCCCTAAAAATGGAAAAACCCAATTCAGCCCAAGTCGGCCCATTAAGCCCAGCCCCGCGCGCGACTACGCCCGCGCACCCTTGGTGCTTGACAGGCGGGTCCCGCCTGTCGGCGCCAACCCGCGTGCCCTCTCTCCCTCCCTCTCTCTCTCGCTGCTCTGTGGGGCTAATCTGTTGGCACCATTTCTCTTCGCGTGAGCGCTCGCTCTCTCTCTGCCTCGTGGCCCCCACTCGTCATCCCCCTTCGCGTCCCTAACCTCTCGCCCACGTCCCCCCGCCGTGGACGCGCTCACGACCGCGTGTTCTCCGGCCATGTTCTCGAGCCCGCGCCCCTTCAGAAGCCCGCACATCACTCGCCCACTCCCCCTGCTCATTTGCGCCCTCAACTGAGCTCTCTTGCCCCCTCTCTCGCCTTGTGCATGTGACCAGCCAAGTTCCACCGCCGCTCACCAAGGACCGCCACTGTTCTAGGCCTCTCGTTGCGACCGCGTCGCGCCCGTTCCCTCGGTAAGCTCCGCCGCACCACCAGTAGCTCGGCACACCCCTCGGTTTGCTCCTAGCCCCTTTGGTTTGCCCGGTCCGTGCTCACCGGAGTGTTTCCTGTGCAGCTGGAGTCCACCGCAGTCGACCCGCGTCCTCCCCGCCTCCCCGCCGTTGTAATATCCCAAAAAATGTTGACCAAAAGTTGATCTTCGGTGCGTGGATGTGGGAAAATGGTTCTGGGCCGTTGGAAGTTCAAAGTCCGTAGATGTGAAGATCTCATTTAAATGATATCATTTGAGTATTCATTTGTCTGAATCGGGGCATGAATGGGGGATTTGGTTATGAGCCATCAGTTTCGCATCAAGGGCATCGGGGGCATCGCTCCCTCCTCTTCTCAAAAACCCTAGCCGCCCCTCCCCTTCCCTCATAGCAGCAGCCGCCCCCCTCCTTCCCTCATTTTTGCATCAGCCGCCCCCTTCTTCCCCATTGCAGCCGCTCCTCTCCTCCCCAAGGTGCTGCACCCACCTCCCTCTTAACCCTAGCTGCCCCCCTAGTTCCTCCTTTGTTGTGCTGCATTCTCCATTGCTGGATGGGTGGGAGGAAGAAGAAAGAAAGAAAAGGAGTCCAAGGTGATATTGTTTTCCTTTTGGTAATTGTGCTGCAATTTCGTTGGATTGGATGTGGGGGTTAGATTTTGATCTCGAATTTAGTTTCTACAGAATGGCAGATTCAACAGTTTCTACTCATGCCAGTTTTTCATGGTCTTAGTGGCCTCAAAAAAAATAAAAAGTCTATCTATGAGTCGTAGATAATTTGTAGATCTTTATGTGGTCGTTAAGAAAACCTCAATCGGACATCAGATCAGAAAGTTATTGCAGTTTGATTATATCAGTTTTTCAGTCTCATAATTCTGTGCAGAATCTGTTCTCTTAAGATTTAGGCAATTTTATCTACAAAATTAAACTTTAGGATTGTAAAAGAAGTTGTAGACAATTTCATAAGCTTCCAGATTGTTAAAGATTACATTCATATGAATTATGAAACTCTAGTTATGTTTGTTTTACTATGGCTGTTCCTGTTTGCCTGATAAAAATGAACGGGTCTGTTCACTAGTGGGTTTCTTATAGTAAATAGCCAAATTGGCTGTTCCAACTATGGAGACTTTTGTAGAGGGATAAAAGTTCTTACTGCTAGCAGAATTTCATAATTTTTGGTTGGGTAGTTTGGGAGATATCGAATTTTGAAGTTAACTATGCTGCTGTCTAAAACAGATTCAGTCAGTTATCTTATCATATGTTTTAGAACTTATAGATGGCAGAATTTAATTATCCATTGAATACCGAAGTTGTAGATTATTTTGTGTAGATACTCCTAGATTATTTGTTTGATATCATCACTGTTATAATTTTAAAGATACAAAATTAACAAACAGCGCTACTGCTGTTTGGCATGTGGTTCAGAGTGGGAGTCTTTCCACCGTGTCTTGGTTTCAAGTGGAGCAATTTGTTGATTGTTGGCAAATGTTTGTGAAATATTTGTACTAAGTTTTATGCTCGCTAGCAGGTGGCTACACTCCGGATCATGCCTAGTACATTTTTCTTCTTCAATGAAGGCAAGTGAATGTAGCGGTGGTTGCTACCGTTTTGACCTATTATTTCTATCGCCTACACACTAATATTCAGAATTATTGGATTCTTTCATAATTGAACTCTATGATGATGTTTTACTTGATTGTATTATATTGATGCTCTATCATATATGGATGATGATTATGGTTCGAGTATGACCCATGAGATTAATTTACACCCCTGAAGGAAGATGAAGTATTATTTGAGGTTTGTATTGTATCTGAAGGAAGTGAAGTATATTGATAAATTCAGCATGCCATATGCATTGCATGATTCATTTGCATCTGAAGTTTGGTCGTGACCTATGGTCCGACCGTACTGGTACAACTTAGCATCGTACGTTGCCCGAGGAGGGGTACGATGCGGCTTCATACCCTTAGAGGTATGAAGGCAGAGGACATATGCATTGCATTCATATGGATTCATTGAAGTGATATTAGTAGATGATGTGGTTTTATACTCTTAGAGGTATGAGGGTATAGGACCTACACATTGCATTCCTATGCATACATTGAAGTGATATCTGCAGGTATTGTTGACGCAGGGAAGTGTTATACAACCTATTGTGGTTGTTCGAGGAAATGAGATGGTATTGGTTATATTGGGACTATTGAGTTCTATATTTACAAGTATTTCTGATCTCAATTGTGGTTCCTTTAAAATGTTGCTTAATTCAATTTGTGGTTTAAATATCTCGTCAAAACAATTTGCTTGGTGAGATGTATCATCTCACTCTTGCATTACTCAATGCAGGTACTTGATTCATATTGGGAATGAGAGAAGTAGCAGCACGTCCACCTTCACTATTATAATAACACTGCCTAGTTGCAGCCATGATTTAATTAGAAACTCGATGTCAAATGATGTTTGTTTTTTTCTAGTCGTGGGCACTGGTTAATTCAGTTCATGTCGTTATGTTTAACTTCCCTTTTCTAGCAGATTAATAATGCTTAATATGTTTTTTGTCATGATATATGTTTATACACTGTTGCCCCTCGTTTATGCAATTTTTTCAAAGGAGATGCTGCAGAAATTTTATATATGAATGTCAGATGTGTAGTTCAGTAGCATTCCGGGGTGTTTGTGGACCCCGGGGTGTTACAGTTGGTATCAAAGCATAGGCTTTAGATTCTTGGCAATTTGAAGTAAATTTGACACACTTGCACACATAGGAAGGGTATGGGTTCAAATATCTTTGATATATATTAGTGTCTTTGAAGTGTAGATGACAATAATTTCACCCCTCCCTATTCCTTTACGGTGATGTGGTAAGTTGTTTAAGACTTAATGCCTAATATGTTTTATCTCTAAATCTTTATATTGTTTTATTAATGCGATTGATATCGCTGGTCTTTTGTGAGATTGAACTTGTTATTATGCTTGTGATATACAAGTATGCCTATGTTGTTTTCATCATGTTTTTCATGGTTGAGTTTTATTACAATAATATTGTTATATATGCTTGATTGAGGATTTTCCTAAGAGGAGTGTGAATTGCGTGCTTTGGGTTACAAGGTAACCATCAATTTGAATTTAAGTTGTTGAACGGTTGGTGGATAGTTCCAACTATCTTTGCAAAGAATGATTGTTTATGTCGAGAAACCAGTTCTGAAAGAAATGAATATTGGTACTTTTATATAAATTTTGGGGAAGTCTTTACATAGCCAGAATGGCTTACATGTCTCTCTTCTATTGTGTGTTTTAGTAGCCACAAAGCCTAGAGGTGGTTTAAAGTGGTTGCATGTTAGTCATGCTAGTTGTAGAATAAATCTTTGTTTTTCTTGATCCATTGATTATGTATTAATACGTTGAGGATCAGATGGTTCTCCCCCAGATGCATGCTTGTGGATCCATTGTTGGACCACCTATCTATTGGTTTGAATGAAGTCATTGCCTAGACTAGAGTTGGTTGTGTGTGGTTAGTCACCTATTCCTAAATGATGTGATTTTTACATGAACTTGAGATGTTTGTCAAATGTGTGAAGGATTACGGGGTTATTATTGACCTTGTATGTCTGGTACTTTGAGTGCATCGTATGATAGAATGAAATGTATGTTTCTGAACTACAGTAGATGAAGACTTATATTATGTGTAGGTTAACCTTACTAGTTTGGATATTTTTCTTAGTTGAGTTGTTGGATGAAGTATAGCGACATTGGTTAAGCAAGTATTGTGTTGTTGTTGTGCTGTCAATGCTCTTTGTGGAGTTTTTGGCATTTCTTCGATGAACTGTGCCGCGCAGAATGTTATTGGCTTCTTGTTGGCTTTATTGCTCCATTAGTTCTGTAGACTTCTCCCTTTTGTGGAGTGCAAAGAATGTTAGATTACATGATTATCTTTTCATGATGGCAAGAACGGGGTTTAGGAAGATTAGAAGTTTTGTTTCAATAGAACTACTTGTTTTGTGGTGCTGTGAGGTGAGGTGTTTGATTTTCTTATACGTTCATCTAGTGTGGATGTTTCACCATTGAATTAAAATGAATTGTTGAAGTTGGTAAGGGTTGTGCTTAGTGCATATTACCCCTTCATAAAAGAGTGTAGTTTTAAGACATTGATGCTGATGTATGGCTGCATCCAAATTCGATGTTGTGAAATCGTAGTGTTGATTGCATCTATGACTTGCTTTGAGCTTCATTGCATGTTGTTTCATGCTTGTTGTCAGGTTGTGTAGCTTCCTTAGACCATTAGTCAAAGGTAGAAGTTCTTGTGTTGATTAATACCAATAATGGACCCATATTTTGAATGGTGGTGCTATTTGGGGTACCTTGGATGTTTTGCTGGGAGTGGTCGAATTCGAGGGCGAATTCTTTTTAAGGGGGGTATAGTGTAATATCCCAAAAAATGTTGACCAAAAGTTGATCTTCGGTGCGTGGATGTGGGAAAATGGTTGTGGGCCGTTGGAAGTTCGGAGTCCGCAGATGTGAAGATCTCATTTAAACGATATCATTTGAGTATTCATTTGTCTGAATCAGGGCATGAATGGGGGATTTGGTTGTGAGCCGTCGGTTTCGCATCAAGGGCATCAGGGGCATCACTCCCTCCTCTTCTAAAAAACCCTAGCCGCCTCTCCCCTTCCCTCATAGCAGCAGCTATCCCCCTCCTTCCCTCATTTTTGCAGCAGTCGCCCCCTCTTCCCCATTGCAGCTGCTCCTCTCCTCCCCAAGGTGTTGCACCCACCTCCCTCTAAACCCTAGCCGCCCCCTAGTTTCTCCTTTGGTGTGCTGCATTCTCCATTGGTGGATTGGTGGGAGGAAGAAGAAATAAAGAAAAGGAGTCCAAGGTGATATTGTTTTCCTTTTGGTAATTGTGCTGCAATTTCGTTGAATTGGATGTGGGGGTTAGATTTTGACCTCAAATTTAGTTTTTGCAGAATGGCATATTCGACAGTTTCTGTTCATGCTAGTTTTTCATAGTCTTAGTGCCCTCAAAAAAATAAAAAGTCTATATATAAGTCATAGATAATTTGTAGATCTTTTTGTGGCCGCGAAGAACACCTCAATCGGACATCAGATCAGAAAGACATTGCAGTTTGATTATAGCAGTTTTTCAGTCTCATAATTCTGTGTAGAATCTGTTCTCTTAAGATTTAGGCAATTTTATCAACAGAATTAAACTTTAGGATTGTAAAATAAGTTGTATAAAATTTCACAAGCTTTCCAGATTGTTAACGATTGCATTCATATGAATTATGAAACTCCAGTTATGTTTGTTTTACTGTGGCTGTTCCTGTTTGCCTGATAAAAATGAGCGGGTCTGTTCACTAGTGGGTTTCTTATAGTAAATAGCCGAATTAGCTGTTCCAACTATGGAGACTTTTGTAGAGGGATAAAAGTTCTTATTGCCAGCAGAGTTTCATAATTTTTGGTTAAGTAGTTTGGGAGATATCGAATTTTGAAGTTAACTATGCTGCTGTCTAAAACAGATTCAGTCAATTATCTTATCAGATGTTTTAGAACTTATAGATGGCATAATTTCATTATCCATTGAATACCGAAGTTGTAGAGTATTTTGTTTAGATACTCCTAGAGTATTTGTTTGATATCATCACTGTTATAATTTTAAAGATACAAAATTAACAAACAGCGTTGCTGCTGTTTGGCATGTGGTTCAGGGTGGGAGCCTTTCCACCGGGTCTTGGTTTCAAGTGTAGGAGCGATTTGTTGATTGTTGGCAAATGTTTGTGAAATATTTGTACTAAGTTTTATGCCCGCTAGCAGGTGGCTACACTCCGGATCATGCCTAGTACATTTTTCTTCTTCGATGAAGGCAAGTGAATGTAGCGGTGGTTGCTACCGTTTTGACCTGTTATTTCTATCGCCTACACTCTAATATTCAGAATTATTGGATTCTTTCATAATTGAACTCTATGATGATGTTTTACTGGATTGTATTATATTGATGCTCTATCATATATGGATGATGATTATGGTTCGAGTATGACCCATGAGATTAATTTACACCTCTGAAGGAAGATGAAGTATTATTTGAGGTTTGTATTGTATCTGAAGGAAGTGAAGTATAATGATAAATGCAACATGCCATATGCATTGCATGATTCATTTGCATCTGAAGTTTGGTCATGACCTATGGTCCGACCGTACCGGTACAACTTAGCATCGTACATTGCCCGAGGAGGGGTACGATGAGGCTTCATACCCTTAGAGGTATGAAGGCAGAGGACATATGCATTGCATTCATATGCATTCATTGAAGTGATATTAGCAGATGATGTGGTTTTATACTCTCAGAGGTATGAGGGCAGAGGACCTACACATTGCATTCCTATGCATACATTGAAGTGATATCTGCAGGTATTGTTGACGCAGGGAAGTGTTGTACAACCTATTGTGGTTGTTCGAGGAAATGAGATGGTATTGGTTATATTGGGACTATTGAGTTCTATATCTACAAGTATTTCTGATCTCAATTGTGATTCCTTTAAAATGTTGTTTAATTCAATTTGTGGTTTAAATATCTCGTCAAAACACTTTGCTTGCTAAGATGTATCATCTCACTCTTGCATTACTCAATGTAGGTATTTGATTTATATTGGGAATGAGAGAAGTAGCAGCACGTCCACCTTCACTATTATAATAACGCTGCCCAGTTGCAGCCATGATTTAATTAGAAACTCGATGTCAAATGATGTTTGTTTTTTTCTAGTCGTGGGCACTGTTCAATTCAGTTCATATCGTTATGTTTAACTTCCCTTTGCTAGCAGATTAATAATGCTTAGTATGTTTTTTTGTCGTGATATATGTTTATACACTGTTGCCCCTCGTTTATGCAATTTTTTCAATGGAGATGGTGTCAAAATTTTATTTATGAATATCAGATGTGTAGTTCAGTAGCATTCCGGGGTGTTTGTGGACCATAGGGTGTTACAGCCATCCTCCAGGCGTTCCTGGGTTCGCGCTTGTGGTAAGCAACCTCCTCGCGTCTCTATTTCCCCGTTAATCGTCCTAATTGTTGCGCAATTGTTCACCGGAGTAGGTCTGCGCCCTGTGGTACCTCTCCGTCGTGGTCTGTGCCCTCTGGCGCTCCCACGCCGACGTGATACCCACGGTCATGTTCACTATGTCACCCTGAACGCGCCTGACCCTTTATGTCCGGCCCCTGGCTATTGGACCTCGGGCGTCCATCCGAGATCTGATGGTTTAGGTTTAATCAGGGCCGATCTGACCTCAGCCCTCCGATCCAGATCCAACCGTTCCCCCACGCTCTCCCTCACCCATGCCTCTGCCGCTGGGTCTGGCCTGTCAACCCTGCCCTGTGTCGCTGACACCCCGAGCCCACCTGTCAGCGCTCGCCGCGCGCCCGCGCCCGCGCCCGCGCGCTCGGACACGAGATCTAATCTCGGTCGTCCGCTCAGGATCGTGCGGTCCAGAGTACCCGATACCCCTTCGCATGGTAGTTTTGCGTAAGAAACCCTCGGGTTTCCGAGAATCAACCCGCCGTCCCTGGTTTTCGCGCGCAGGCCCCTGAGATCTTGCAGATTGAACCCTAGGCTTTTAAATAATCACAAAATTAGGTTTAATTTCATGTTTTAAACTTTAAAATTTGTTTATTTCATATCTTTTTCATATGAACTCCAAATTTAGTGGTTCAAATTGCAAAATGTTCGAAAGATTATTCTCTGTCCAAATAAATTATGTTCATCTATAGTCTGTGCACTTTAATTTTTACCTAGAATATAAGATTAATGTATATGTTGATTTATTCCTTTAATAAAATAAATAAAAAGGAAAACCCTAGAGGGAAATGAATGTTTAATCTTGTGATTTTAATAATGTGTAAGATAAGAATTAATCTCTAGTTTAACCTTTAGGTCTCAATAAAATGAATAGTATTAGATTATGTAATCATGGACAACACTTAAAGAGTAATCAACTCCTAATTAAGATTAGTTCATTTTATAATTTGATCTCCTTCTTCTTGAATTAATACTATACCTTTTTGAGATGTGTTCCAATGTTTGTACATGTTTGATGTGCTGTTCATTTGTACTTTCCAAATGTATTGAATGCATGATTGCTTTATTTAGACAACGAGCAGCCCGTGGTTCCTGAGTGTGTTGCCGAAGATCTCCCTGAGCAAGAACCTGGTGCAGGCAAGTGTCCTCAGACCTATCATGTCCTACTTTACTTTATAATTCACTGTCCCACATTACATTATTGAAACTTAAGGATTGACTAGTCTGTATTTACCTTATCCTTGTTTACATTTTTGGGTTAATCATGGTTATCTTATGCTATTGCTTTAACTTAATCAATGAACACGATGTTATTATTTATGAAACGATGATGTTATCCCGATGATGATATTGTGATACTTTAGGGGACTCAAGCTGTTTCCTGAGTACCTCTCTGTAAGGACCTTGAAAGAGAAATGGGGTTTAACCTTTTCCTATAAATAATTTTGGTGGTTGAATGCCCAACACAAATAATTGGACTAACTAGTTTGCTCTAGATTATATATTCTACAGGTGCATAAAGGTTCAACACAAACCAATAAGAGATTGAAGAAAGGGTTCAAAAAGAAAGGAGAAAAGAAACCGAGTATGTCCTGGTCTGGTGCACCGGACTGTCCGGTGCACCAGGACCGTACAACGTCCAACTCTCAACTCTTGGGTTTCTCAGAGCTCACTTCGCTAGAATTCACTGGACTGTCCGGTGTGCCACCGGAATGTCCGGTGCACCAGCGGAGCAACGTCTCCTTCGCGCAATGGTCGACTGCAAAAGCTGAAGAATCAGAGCAACAGTGCGCAACAGTGCGTGGTAGAGCAGAGCCGCCCGTCAGAGGCACACCGGACAGTGAACAGTCCCTGTCCGGTGCAGCACCGGACTGTCCGGTGCCACTAGAAGACAAAGCCTCCAACGGTCGACAGCGCCCAAACCCTAATGATGAGGACATCGCTTCTATACATACAATGAATGGATCGATAACACGATCTCGTGTATGACAGCTAAATCTCCAGGTACGTTCTACCCTAGTCAATTGTGTTTCAGAGCTTACGCTTGGGGCCATGGATGTTTTGATGATTAGGTACCTTAGAGAGGACCAGCAAGGACTTGGGAAAGGCCAAGTTGTTGAGGAGGAGCAGCAAGGGCATCCACAACAGGAAGGAGATCAAGTCCGAGTCGGCTGCGACTCCATCTCGGTTTCCAGGACCAGTCTGCACTAAAATGGACGCCCAAGATGCATCCGGACTCCGATTGAGACGGACTGGATATGGTTGGAAAGATAACGAGATTATCTAACCAACCCAAATGGTTCCACCCTAAAATTCATCCGGAGTCAACGGGAATCGTCGAAATAAGTCAGCATTCAGATTCTGTTTTGGTGCTGCGACACCGTCTGTTGGGCCGTTGGCCCATGTATCACGTCGGAGCCCATTAGGGATGAGTCCAGGGGTCACGCACGCCCTAATACTCTATTTATTCAGCAGCCGCCGCCATATTTAGGTTTGGGTTTTGTTTAAGTTAGATCTGTCGAGAATAGCCGCTGTAGATCGGTTTGTGAGACCCCATCCCGTAATCAATACAATTTTGGTTGAGTTTCTTTCCTGTTCTTGCTTGTGTTCTTGATTGCGCTTGCAGGGATAAGCCTTCGTGGCGAGGTCATTCGTGTGTCATGGGTGATAACCAATGGAGCCATGGTGTAGTGATTGCGAGGAACCGTTCGCTCGGAGCCTTGGATCATCAACGTCGAGATGTCCACTCAATCAAGTTATCGTATCTCACGGAAGATCGGGCCGCGTCTACTATCAATTGGTATCAGATTTCCAGGTTGCCCATGAGGTATAATTATACCTTTAGATTAGTTTTGTTTTGTCCCATAGTCCACAAAAAGCCAAAAAAAATTACGATCAGTTTATTCCGACCTAAAACCATCGCCTTAGCCTTTGCACAATTCAGTTTTAGAGTCCGCAGTTCTGAGTTCGTGTTCTAGTTGAGTTCGGTTGCTGGATTAGATTTGTTTTGGTTCAGTTTGATTCTGTCCATCCGCTTCCATCCTACAAAACCGACCCTATCTACAAAACAGATCTTATCTCTAAAACCAACCCTATCCACAAAACAGATCCTATCCACAAAACAGATCCTATCTGTACAACCGACCCTATCCACAAAACAGATCCTATCTCTAAAACCGACCCTATCCACAAAACAGATCCTGTATCTAAACCAACCATATCCACAAAACAAATCCTATCTCTAAAACCGACCCTGTGCTCCATAGCCGCCGCTTCGGTTCCTGCCGATTTGTGCCTTTGAAAACCATAACTTGAGGTACCTTCCATAAAACGGGCATAACTTTTCGCTCGGTGCTCCGTTTGAGCTCAATTTTTTACAGTAGATTCTTGACTCCATTCTGGAGTGACCCAAACTGCCTTAGGCCTGTTTGGTTTGGTCAAAAAATTCAAAAAGAAATCAGGAAGATAATTAAAAAAATTGTTTAAGTGTTTTCAGGAATTTCAGAGATCCTTTGTGAATTTCTCTAGGTCACAATACAACTCTGTTTCAAGTGAAATTTTGTGTGCTTCCATCCTTTATGATTTTGCATCAGTGATAAAAAAATTCAGAATATTTCGAGCTCTTTTGCTGGTACTCCTTTGGAAACGTGCCTTTGATTTCTACTAGTGCTGAAAAATCTGCTCTATTTACAGAATTGCCATTTCTACTAGATACTTGTACCTCTTTTCTTGTGCCTTGGTCCAACTGTTCTATTACATTTTCTAGGCCAGCAACTAGGACGAGTACTTGGAACACTTATTCAACATTGCTATCTGTTACTGACTTGTGTGCCACATATATATATTTAGTCAGCCTTCCCAGAACTCCAGCTTTCTCTCGAGCAGAACAGGTACTCCTTTGCAATCACACCCACGCTCGTTGGACAGTCACATCGGTCACCGTTTGCCACCTGCAGTGCTGGTAAGAACATTGTAAGAGCGGGGTAAGATGCTTCATAATTTGTATTCCACCTCCACCACCACCCTGAGAGATAGTTGTAGGGTTCATATTGTTTGTTGCCTTTTTATCTCTGTTCTATGCTAACAATGACAGGACCAAAGAATCAAATGGACAAGGGGCCTAAGCTTAACGACAATGAGTGTGTCTCTCAGCTGGAATTGGAGGAGATGATGCGCATGATGACTGAAGCTTTTAAAAAATACCAAGACTCTGCGGCGACATCCTATGAGTAGCTTGATCAACGAGTTGATGAACTTGTTACATGCATGGATGTACTGGAGGCTCGTCCCCTACCACTAACTCCAGCCCCATCTCACTCTCCTGTGGACGACGACGATGACGACGATGTTTATGCACCACTGCCACAACGCCTCGCACGTAATCGACAAGGTATGGGAGGTAATGGTAGACGTCGTCATCATAATCCTCAACCGGACCATGATCCATTTGCTAAGATTAAGTTCTCTATTCCACCGTTCATGGGTTCTTATGATGCTGAAGCTTACTTAGACTGGGAGATGACGGTAGAACAAAAATTTAATTCCCATCTTGTTCCTGAGCAGCATAGGGTTAGACAAGCCACTAATGAATTTAGAGATTTTGCTATCATTTGGTGGAATGAACTTGTTAACACACGTGCTGCACCACAAACATGGAATGCGTTAAAAGAGGAGATGCGAGCTCGCTTTGTCCCCCCTTCTTATAGACATGATCTTCGAAAAAAATTGCAACGTTTAGATCAGGGAGACATGTTGGTACAGGAATACTACCAAGAGCTTCAGAAAGGTATGCTACGATGTGGGGTAGTTGAGGATCCGAAGGATCAAATGGTTAGGTTTTATGGGGGATTGAGGCGGGAGATTCAGGATATTGTTGATTATAAAGAATATTATTCTATACAACGCTTGTTCCATCTTTCTATGTTGGCAGAAAAAGAATTGCAAGGTCGTCAACAATAGAGGAGCAGCACTTTCACGCCACACCAGCCACCGGCGCCAGCCAAGACGTCATCCTCTTCGGGCGTACGGACGTCCACATCTTCCTCCACCAGCGGCACACGCAGCACCACACCTTCGGCATCACAGGGACACGACAACAACAAGTCCTTGGTGCCTTTGGGTGTTGCAGCAAAACCTGCTACGACCACCTCTTCCACAGGCCGCTCCTCCGACATCAAGTGCCACCGCTGCTAGGGACTTGGCCATATTCAGCGAGATTGCCCTAGCAAACGGGCATACATTGCTACTGGTGATGGTGGGTATGTTAGTGCTTCTGATGTTGAAGATGAAGATACTGTTGGAGCTAACATTGCAGAGAGTTATGATGGTGATGAAAAGGTTCTTGGTACAACAGCGACCGAGACCTATAAGGCCTTGATTGTGCAACGAGCTTTGAGTGCCATGGCTAGTGACGACGACAACAGACAGTGCCACAACCTCTTCAACATGTTCCTCATCATCAAGGACTGCCGTGTACATACCATCATTGACGGTGGTAGCTGCAACAACTTGGTGAACGTTGAGTTGGTCAAGAAGCTTGGCTTGACCACACGAGAGCATCCCCACCCTTATCGCATTCAATGGTTTAACAACAGCGGTAAGTTCAAGGTAACAAAAACAGCAAGGGTGCATTTTTCTATTGGCTCTTACCATGACTTTGCTGATTTCGATGTGGTGAGTATGGATGCTTGCTCTCTTTTACTAGGACGTCCTTGGGAGTTTGATACTGATGCTATTCGCCATGGTAGATCTAATAAATATACTTTCATGCATAAGGGAAAGAAAATTGTGTTGCTTCCTATGACTTCCACTGAAATGGTCCACTTAGAACATGAGAAAAAGATTAATGCTAAGCAAAAAGGTGTTTTGAACTCTAAAAATCAGCAACCTATTAAGTTAAAAACTCCTACTTTGCTAGCCACTAAATATGAACTTGATTAGTTACATGCCTCTGTTGGACTTTGCTATGCCTTAGTGTGCAAAAATGTTTTCTATTCCATTGATGATGCGTCTATTGCTTTGCCACCGGGCTAACCTTTTGCAAGAGTATATGGATGTGTTTCCTTCTGAGATACCCCCTGGATTACCACCTGAGTTGCCTCCAGATTTTTGGGTTAGTTCCACCTTTAACATTTCAGATTTGAAGCCATATATGGGTGACGAAGATGAGATCGAGTCGAGGATGACTCCAATTCAATAGGAGGAGGATGATGAGGACATCACTTCTATACATACAATGAATGGACCGATAACATGATCTCGTGCACGACAGCTAAATCTCCAGGTACGTTCTACCCTAGTCAATTGTGTTTCAGAGCTTACGCTTGGGGCCATGGATGTTTTGATGATTAGGTACCTTGGAGAGGACCAGAAAGGACTTGGGAAAGGCCAAGTTATTGAGGAGGAGCAGCAAGGCGTCCACAACAGGAAGGAGATCAAGTCCGAGTCGGCTGCGACTCCATCTTGGGTTCCAGGACCAGTCTGCACTAAAATGGACGCCCAAGATGCATCCAGACTCCGATTGCAACGGACTAGATATGGTTGGAAAGATAACGAGATTATCTAACCAACCCAACTGGTTCCACCCTAAAATTCATCCAGAGTCAACAGGAATCGTTGAAACAAGTCACCATTCAGATTCTGTTTTGGTGCTGCGACACCGTCTGTTGGGCCGTTGGCCTATGTATCGCGTCGGAGCCCATTAGGGGCGAGTCCAGGGGTCACGCATGCCCTAATACTCTATTTATTCAGCATCCACCGCGACATTTAGGTTTGGGTTTTGCTTAAGTTAGATCTGTCAAGAACAACCGTCGTAGATCGGTTTGTGAGACCCCATCCCGTAATCAATACAATTTTGGTTGCGTTTCTTTCCTGTTCTTGCTTGTGTTCTTGATTGCGCTCAGGGATAAGCCTTCGTGGCAAGATCATTCGTGTGTCACGGGTGATAACCAACGGAGCCGTGATGTAGTGATTGCGAGGAACTGTTCGCTCGGAGCCTTGGATCATCAACGTCGAGATCTCCACTCAATCAAGTTATCGTATCTCACTGAAGATCGGGCCGCGTCTACTATCACCTAACGGTTGGGTGACGTGGCTGGCGCACCGAACTGTCCGGTGCGCCTATCGACATCAGCCACCCCCAACGGCTATGTGGTGTTTGAGGGCTATAAATACCCCCCAACCACCACCACTCCAAGCATCCAAGCTTCCAGCACTTCACATTCAATACAAGAGCTAGTGCATTCACTCTTAGACACAATTCAATAGAATCAAAGCCTCTCCAAGTCCCAAATCCATTCCAATCTCTTAGTGACTAGAGAGAGAGAGAGAGTTTTGTTCGTGTTCTTCGAGCTCTTGTTTCTTAGATCACTTTCTTCTTCCTCATTCTTGTTCTCAAAGTGACTTGTAATCAAAGCAAGAGACACCAAGTGTGTGGTGGTCCTTGCGGGGTCTAAGTGACCCGTTTGATTAAGGAGAAAGCTCACTCTGTCTAGGTGACCCTTTGAGAGAGGGAAAGGGTTGAAAGAGACCCAGTCTTTGTGACCACCTCAACGGGAACTAGGTTCTTTGGAACCAAACCTCGGTAAAACAAACCACATGACATGGATCTATTCGGCCCGATAGCTTACATAAGCATCGACGGTAGTAAGTACTGTCTAGTAATTGTGGATGATTATTCTCGCTTCACTTGGGTCTTCTTTTTGTAGGAAAAACCACAAACCCAAGAAACCTTAAAGGGATTCTTGAGACGGGCTCAAAATGAGTTCGGATTAAGGATCAAGAAAATAAGAAGCGACAATGGGATAGAGTTCAAGAACTCTCAAATCGAAGGCTTTCTTGAGGATGAGGGCATCAAGCATGAGTTCTCTTCTCCCTACACACCTCAACAAAATGGTGTAGTGGATAGAAAGAATAGAACTCTATTGGACATGGCAAGGACCATGCTTGATGAGTACAAGACTCCGGACCAGTTTTGGGCTGAGGCGATTAACACCGCCTGCTACTCTATCAACCGACTCTACCTTCACCGAATCCTCAAGAAGACATCATACGAACTCCTTCTGGTAAAAAGCCCAATGTTTCATATTTTAGAGTCTTTGGTAGCAAATGCTTTATTCTTGTTAAAAGAGGTAGAAAATCTAAATTTGCTCCTAAGGCTGTAGAAGGCTTTTTACTTGGTTATGACTCAAACACAAGGGCATATAGAGTCTTTAACAAATCCACTAGATTAGTTAAGGTTTGTTGTGACATTGTTTTTGATGAGACTAATGGCTCCGAAGTGGAGCAAGTTGATCTTGATGAATTAGATGATGAAGAGGCTCCGTGCGTCTCGCTAAGGAACATGTCCATTGGAGATGTGTGTCCTAAAGAATCCGAAGAGCCAACTCAAGCACAAGATTAACCGACATCTTCCAATCAAGCATCTCCACCAACTCAAGGTGAGGATCAGGCTCAAGACAATGAAGATGAAGATCAAGAGGATGAGCCACCTCAAGAGGAGGACAATGATCAAGGGGGAGAAAAAGTTGATCAAGACAAGGAAGATGATCAAGAGATTCAGGGTCAAAGACCGCCACACCCAAGAGTCCACCAAGCAATTCAACGAGATCCCCCCGTCAACTCCATCCTCGGTGACATTCATAAGGGGGTAACCACTAGATCTCGAGTTGCTCATTTTTGTGAACATTACTCTTTTGTGTCCTCTATTGAGCCATACAGGGTGGAGGATACACTAAGAGATTCGGATTGGGTGTTGGCAATGCAAGAGGAGATCAACAACTTCACGAGGAATGAGGTATGGCATTTAGTTCCACATCCTAATCAAAATGTTGTAGGTACCAAATGGGTATTCCGCAACAAGCAAGATGAGCATGGTGTGGTGACAAGGAACAAAGCCCGACTTATGGCCAAAGGATATTCACAAGTCGAAGGTTTGGATTTTGGTGAAACCTATGCATCCGTAGCTAGGCTTGAGTCAATTCGTATATTACTTGCCTATGCTACTTACCATGGCTTTAAGCTTTATCAAATGGATGTGAAAAGTGCCTTCCTCAATGGACCAATCAAGGAAGAGGTCTATGTTGAGCAACCTCCCGGCTTTGAAGATAGTGAGTACCCTAATCATGTGTATGAACTCTCAAAGGCGCTTTATGGGCTCAAGCAAGCTCCAAGAGCATGGTATGAATGCCTGCGAGATTTTCTTATCACTAACGGCTTGAAAGTCGGCAAAGCCGATCCTACACTCTTTACTAAAACTGTTGCAAAAGATTTGTTTGTATGCCAAATTTATGTTGATGATATCATATTTGGGTCTACTAACAAATCTACTTGTGAAGAGTTTAGTAGAATCATGATACAAAAATTCGAGATGTCTATGATGGGGGAGTTGATGTATTTCCTAGGATTTCAAGTCAAGCAACTCCAAGACGGCACCTTCATCAGCCAAACAAAGTACATTCAAGACATACTTAACAAGTTTGGCATGAAGGATGCCAAGCCCATCAAGACACCCATGGGAACAAATGGGCATCTCGACCTCGACACGAGAGGTAAGTCTATAGATCAAAAGGTATACCGATCGATGATAGGATCTTTACTATACTTATGTGTATCTCGACCGGATATTATGCTTTTCGTATGCATGTGTGCAAGGTTCCAAGCCGATCCTAAGGAAGTTCACCTTAGGGCCGTGAAAAGAATCATGAGATATTTAGTTTATACTCCTAAGTTTGGGCTTTGGTACCCCAAGGGATCCACTTTTGATTTAATAGGATATTCCAATGCTGATTGGGTAGGGTGTAAAATTGAAAGGAAGAGCACATCAGGGACTTGTCAGTTTCTGGGAAGATCCCTGGTGTCTTGGGCTACGAAGAAACAAAACTCAGTAGCTCTTTCTACCGCCAAAGCCGAGTACATTGCCGCAGGCCATTGTTGTGCGCAATTACTTTGGATGAGGCAAACCCTTAGGGACTATGGCTACAAATTGAGCAAAGCCCCTCTCCCATGTGATAATGAGAGTGCAATCCGCATGGCGGATAATCCCGTTGAACACAGCCGCACTAAGCACATAGACATTCGGTATCACTTTTTGAGGGATCACCAACAAGGGGGGGGGGGATATCGATATCGCTTATGTTAGCACCAAAGAACAATTAGCCGATATCTTCACCAAGCCATTAGATGAGAAAACCTTTAGCAAACTTAGGAATGAGCTAAATATACTTGATTCTCGGAACTTTGATTGAAACTTTGCACACATAGCTCTTTTATATACCTTTGATCATATCTATTTTATGTCTACGACTAATGTGCTTTCAAGTGTATTTCTATGATTAAGTCGTAGATTGAAAGGGAAATGGAGTCTTCGGCGAAGACAAGGCTTCCACTCCACTCTAACGGTATCATTTACCCTTCGTCGTCACTCCACATCACTCTTCGATTGGTATAAATTTCCACTCATATTTACTTGTACCAATGGGGGAGAAACATAAAAGGGCTCACGAAGTCTCTGTTTTTGGCGATTAATGCCAAAGGGGGAGAAATATTAAGCCCAAAGCAAAAGGACCGTACCACCACCTTTCAAAATTTTTAATTGATATATTTCAAATTGGTAAGTTTATTTTGAATTGGTTAGTATTTTCAAAACTAGCATCTAAATATATTTCCAATTGATATCTATTAAAACCATCTTGAAAACTAAGAGGAGAATTTCATTCAGGGTGATTTTTGTTTAAGTCAAAGGAAAAGCATTTGTAACAGGGGGAGAAAATTTCAAATCTTGAAAATGCTTCTTGCAATCATATTCATATATCTTTGACTATTTGCAAAAATATTTTGAAAAGGCTTTCCAAAAGAATTTGCAAAAACAAAACATGTGGTGCAAGCGTGGTCCAAAATGTTAAATAAAAGAAAGCAATCCATGCATATCTAGTAAAACTATAAATTGGTTTAATTCCAAGTAAACTATGCACTTACCTTATGCAAACTAGTTCAATTCTGCACTTGTATATTTGCTTTGGTTTGTGTTGGCATCAATCACCAAAAAGGGGGAGATTGAAAGGGAAATAGGGTTTAACCTTTTCCTATAAATAATTTTGGTGGTTGAATGCCCAACACAAATAATTGGACTAACTAGTTTGCTCTAGATTATATATTCTACAGGTGCATAAAGGTTCAACACAAACCAATAAAAGATTGAAGAAATGGTTCAAAAAGAAAGGAGCAAAGAAACTGAGTATGCCCTGGTCTAGCGCACCGGACAATGTCTGAAGCACCAGGACCGTACAGCGTCCAACTCTCAACTCTCGGGTTTCTCAGAGCGCGCACCACTATAATTCACTGGATTGTCCGGTGCACCAGCGGAGCAACGGCTCCTTCGCGCAACGGTCGACTGCAAAAGCTGAAGAATTAGAGCAACAATGCGCAATAGTGCGCGGCAGAGCAGAGCCACTCGTCAGAGGCACATCGGACAGTGAATAGTACCTGTTCGGTGCCACTAGAAGATAAAGCCTCCAACGGTCGAAGGCGCCCGAACCCTAATGGTTGGGTGACGTGGCTGGCGCACTGGACAGTGTCCGGTGGCGCACCGGACTGTCTGGTGCGCCCATCGACAGCAGCCACCCCCAACGGCTATTTGGTGGTTGAGGGCTATAAATACCCCCTAGCCACCACCACTCCAAGCATCCAAGCTTCCAGCACTTCACATTCAATACAAGAGCTAGTGCATTCACTCTTAGACACAATTCAATAGAATCAAAGCCTCTCCAAGTCCCAAATCCATTCCAATCTCCTAGTGACTAGAGAGAGAGAGAGTTTTGTTTGTGTTCTTCGAGCTCTTGTTTCTT
This sequence comes from Zea luxurians, assembly GCA_029449295.1. Classification (NCBI taxonomy): domain Eukaryota; kingdom Viridiplantae; phylum Streptophyta; class Magnoliopsida; order Poales; family Poaceae; genus Zea; species Zea luxurians. The sequence continues at coordinate 48,655,369 of JAOPSE010000011.1, forward strand.
AGATCACTTTCTTCTTCCTCATTCTTGTTCTCAAAGTGACTTGTAATCAATGCAAGAGACACCAAGTGTGTGGTGGTCCTTGCGGGGTCTAAGTGACCTGTTTGATTAAGGAGAAAGCTCACTCAGTTTAGGTGACCGTTTGAGAGAGGGAAAGGGTTGAAAGAGACCCGGTCTTTGTGACCACCTCAACGGGGACTAGGTTCTTTGGAACCGAACCTCGGTAAAACAAATCACCGTATTCATCCATTTTATTTCTTGGTTGATTTGTTTTTCACCCTCTCTCTTGGACTTGATATTCATTCTAACGCTAACCCCGGCTTGTAGTGTGTGTTTAAAGTTGTAAATTTCAGATTCCGCCTATCCACCCCCCTCTAGGCGACTTTTAGACCTATTTGGGGAGTAACAACCCAGGATAACAGTGCAACCATGAGGGTGGAATGGGACGTCCTTAGCTGATTAATTAGAGGAACCAGAGGATTAGTTGGCTTCGTCGTAGGGCCGTCAATGGGGTCCGGGCACAGTACTTGCTCTGCCGAGGCTAGTTGCAGAGGTTCTTGATTTGGTTTTGTTAGTCACCCTTCCTTTGGGGAGATGTACTATGTTTATCAAATTGGAGAAACCTAATGGGCGACTATGACCTATGGGGAATCTTTGTAAAGGCTACATAGTGAGACCCTGCTAGGTCACCTTGGTAGTGATCAATGGGGATGCTAGAACCCCGGGCAGAAAGGGAATCACGACTTGTGGGTAAAGTGTGCGACCTCTGTAGAGTGTTAGAAACTGGTATATCAGTCATGTTCACGGTTATGAGCGGCCTTGGGATCCTCTTTGATTAGAAGAACTTTGGTTACTTTTATGATGATGGTTAGTAATGATAGTTATAATTTTGATCTCTAGTATTTCCTCTTGGAGGGAGTGCTTCTGGGTAGTAACTGGGTTTATTACTAAAATTTTGGCTCTACTTATAGTAATAAAACTTGACCAACTAAAAGCAACTGCTCAACCTTAACTCCACATATAGCTAGTCCACTTTAGCCAAACGGGACATTTGCTGAGTACGTTGATCTGTACTCACCCTTGCTTTACAAACCACCCCACCCCAGGTTGTCCCTACTACACTCAGTGCTCAGGAGGAGATGTTGGCAAAATGGAGGACTTTGAGGAGTTACAGGACTATGATGAGTTCTAGTTTATCTTAGTGGCAAACCTCCGGTCAGCTGCCTATGTAGGCTTATCTTCTATGTTTCGTTTCTCCGCACTTTGATAGTAATGTTGAATACTATGGCTATGTATTAGACTCTATGGATGTCTTGGACATCTTGATGTAATTAAAGTACCTTTCCGCTATTTATTTTGAGCATTGTGTGATGATGTCCAATTATGTAATTGATGTGTACATGAGTTCTGATCCTAGCACGTACATGGTTCGCATTCGGTTTGCCTTCCAAAACCGGGTGTGACACAATGGGTCAAGTGCTGCTGTACATGGAATAGGAAGAGTTGATCTGAAGTTGACCTCTGGAAAGACTCTCTTTGAAGAATGTGCAGCATGTTCCTGGAATAAATAGGAACCTTATTAGTGGTTCTCTTTTATGCCGTGATGGCTTTAAGTTAGTGTTTGAATCGAACAAGTTTATTGTCTTGAAATTTGGTTTGTTTATTGGCAAAGGTTATGACAGTGGAGGTTTGTTCCGCCTTTCAGTGGCTGACGATTGTAATAATGTGACAAACTCAGCTTCTTATTCTGAATTGAATGTAGGCGAGGCTGCTGTTTGGCACTCTCGACTTTGTCATATTAGTTTTGATCGCATTATCCAATTGTCTAGGCTTAATTTGATTCCGAAAATTCCTGTTGTTAGGATATCCAAGTGTCATGCTTGTGTGCAAGCTAAGCAACCACATAAACCTTTTAAGAGCATGGAAGATAAGAGTCTGGCACCTTTAGATCTCATTCACTCAGATCTGTGTGAAATGAATGGAATTTTGACGAGAGCAGCTAAGAAATATTTTATCACATTTATTGATGATGCTACTAGATATTGCCAGCTCTATCTTGTTAAGACGAAAGATGAGACACTTAATTGTTTTAAAATCTATAAGGCAGAGGTAGAAAACCAACTAGAAAAGAAAATTAAACGGGTTAGGTCTGATAGAGGAGGGGAGTATCTTTTTAATGAATTCGGTGAATACTGTGTAGAACATGGAACCATCCATGAGACAACAGCTCCCTAGTCACCTCAATCAAATGGGGTGGCTGAACGAAAAAATCAAACTTTGATAGACTTGGTTAATGCCATGTTGGATAGTTCTGGTTTATCTAAGTCATGGTGGGGCGAAGCTATTTTAGCCGCATGTTTTGTTCTAAACTGAGTTCCAACAGCTAAGGGTGATAAAACACCCTATGAAGGATGGAAAGGTAGAAAGCCTGCTCTTGGATTTCTGCGTGCACGGGGCTGTTTAGCCAAAATTAATGTGCTTGTGTGCAAAAAACGTAAATTGGGACAAAAAACAGTTTATTGTGTCTTTCTAGGTGTCGGGTACCGTAATTAGGGGTACCCCCAATGCTCCTTAACCTGGCTGAAAACATCTTCGGAACAAACCATCAACAACTGATAAGCACGGTTCAAGTCAGGGCCTCGTAGGACACGACCTCGCCTCGTTCGAGCCTAGCCTCGGGCGCAGACAATAGTCCCGGGCAAATTCACGCCTCGCCCGAGGGTCCCCTCTGTCAACAGGCGTAGCCCCGTCTCACCTAAGCTCGGGCGAACTTTGTCGCGCAGCGACCTCGACCGAATCGCCTTACCAACCGACCGTATCGCATGCGCATTTAATGCGGGGATCACCTGACACCTTGTACTGACACGCGTGCCTCAGTCGGCAAGGTCGAAGTGACCGCAGTCACTTTGCCGCTTTACTGACCGTTCTGACAGGAAAGCAGCACTGTTCACCCCGCTCCGGCAACTGTGCCAACCACCAGGGCAAGACTAGCAACAGTAAGTTGTGGCATCCCCCGAGTTCAGCCTCGGGCGCCACAAGGAGCTCCGCCTCGCCCGACCTCAGGCCTTAGCCTCGGCCTCGGGAGAAGGTCTCCGCCTCGCCCGACCCTGGGCCTCGACCCCAGCCTCGGCCTCGGGAGGAGTCACATCCTCGCCCGACCTCGGCCTCGGCCTCAGGAGAAGTCTTCGCCTCGCTCGACCTCAGGCCTCGGAATCAACTACGCTACAGGGGATACATCATGACCCTATCCCTAGCTAGCCGCCTCAGGCTACGAGGGAACAAGACCGGTGTCCCATCTAAGTTACTCCGGTAACAGGTAATGATGGTTCCCCGCGTGTGCCCATGATGTCATTTGCTCTCAACCCCCTACGGAAGCAAGGAAACGTCAGCAGGATCCATGCCGCACCGCCAGCTGTGCTTCTACAGGGCTCGAGACACTTCTCCGACGGCCACGTTGGTACATGTACAGGGCTCAAGGCAATTCTCCGCCAGCCACGTTAGCACATAGCGCTACACCCCATTATACAGCTGGGCATCTCCTTGTATCTATAAAAGGGGATGTCCAGGGCCTTCCAATGGGAGGGAGGAGGACGGGAAAAACGCACGTACGAACACACGGACGTACGACGCAGACGAACGGAGGCAGGCAGAGTAGGAGAGACACGGTAGAGGCAGACTCAGACAGCTCGCCTCAAGGCCGAACCCTCTCTTTCTCTCTCTCTCGCTCCCGCTCTCCTGCAACGCTTGTAACCCCTACTACGAGCACCCCGGTGCAAGATAACATAAGCCTTGTTTCCCTCTTGTGTTCCATCTTGAATCAACCCATCTGGGCAGGGACACACAACGACAAATTTACTAGTCGGTTGACAGTCCTCACAGCTCTGGGGCGGTTGCCAAACCTTATCGAACGGGGCTCGGGCGTCCACTCGGATCACCTGCTAGCAACTCATTGGAAACACCATGTTCGGTGCCCTCCGAGGGTAACATGGCGCTTTCCCCCCCTTCCTCCTCGCGGAGAGGCGACGAAGGGGCGTACAACAAAAGTCGAGATGGTCCTTGATCGTCCTCTCGCTCCGTGTAGAGGCTCGGGGGCTGCTCTCGCGCTAGGCTACGGCCAAACTGTTGACCACGTCAACAAATCAGCTTGAAAACTCGGAGCCTGACCGTGCACCCGGGCTGCAGCCAGGCCACATGAGGGAACAACAAGGCTGACCGAGGCATCACAAAAAGGATTAAGACCTCAGAGGAGTCAAACCACTCCTCCGAGGCCTCGGGGGCTACACCCGGCGGGTGCGCTCGCGCGCACCCACCGGAACAAAGCATAACCGAGAAGGGCCGGTCCCCTTGCAAAAAATCCGGTAGAACCTCCAAGTGAGTACCTACACTCCCTTCGAGGCTCGGAGGCTACTGTCGGGGACCGTAATTAGGGGTACCCCCAATGCTCCTTAACCTGGCCGATAAACATCTTCGGAACAAACCATCAACAACTGATAAGCACGGTTCAAGTCAGGGCCTCGTAGGACACGACCTCGCCTTGTCCGAGCCCAGCCTCGGGCGTAGACAATAGTCCTGGGCAAATTCATGCCTCGCCCGAGGGTCCCCTCTATCAACAGGCGCACACTTGTCTCACCCAAGGCTAAGCTCGGGCGAACTTTGTCACGCAGCGACCTCGACCGAATCGCCTTACCAACCGACCGTATCACATGCGCATTTAATGCGGGGATCGCCTGACACCTTGTCCTGACATGCGTGCCTCAGTCGGCAAGGTCGAAGTGACCGCAGTCACTTTGCCCCTTTACTGACCGTTCTGACAGGAAAGCAGCACTGTTCACCCCGCTCCGGCAACTGTGCCAACCACCAGGGCAAGACTAGCAACAGTAAGTCGTGGCCTCCCCCGAGTTCAGCCTCGGGCGCAACAAGGAGCTCCGCCTCGCCCGACCTCAGGCCTCAGCCTCGGCCTCGGCCTCAGGAGAAGGTCTCCGCCTCGCCCGACCCTAGGCCTCGACTCTAGCCTCGGCCTCGGGAGGAGTCACATCCTCGCCCGACCTCGGCCTCGGCCTTAGGAGAAGTCTTCGCCTCGCCCGACCTCAGGCCTCGGAATCAACTACGCTACAGGGGATACATCATGACCATATCCCTAGCTAGCCGCCTCAGGCTACGAGGGAACAAGACCGGTGTCCCATCTAAGTTACTCCGGTAACAGGTAATGATGGTTCCCCGTGTGCACCCATGACGTCATTTGCTCTCAACCCCCTACGGAAGCAAGGAAACGTCAGCAGGATCCATGCCGCACCGCCAGCTGTGCTTCTACAGGGCTCAAGACACTTCTCCGACGACCACGTTGGTACATGTACAGGGCTCAAGGCAATTCTCCGCCAGCCACGTTAGCACATAGCTACACCCCATTGTACAGCTGGGCATCTCCTTGTATCTATAAAAGGGGATGTCCAGGGCCTTCCAACGGGAGGGAGGAGGACAGGAAAAACGCACGTATGAACACACAGACGTACGACGCAGACGAGCGGAGGCAGGCAGAGTAGGAGAGACACGGTAGAGGCAGACTCAGACAGCTCGCCTCAAGGCCGAACCCTCTCTTTCTCTCTCTCTCTCGCTCCCGCTCTCCCGCAACGCTTGTAACCCCTACTACGAGCACCCCGGTGCAAGATAACATAAGCCTCGTTTCCCTCTTGTGTTCCATCTTGAATCAACCCATCTGGGCAGGGACACGCAGCGACAAATTTACTAGTCGGTTGACGGTCCTCACAGGTCCGAAACACCGACAGTTGGGGCCAGCCTTCGAACCCCTGATCAGTAAAGGGCTCGGAGCCCGAGTGCTCTGGGGCCGTTGCCAAACCTTATCGAACGGGGCTCGGGCGTCCACTCAGATCACCTGCTAGCAACTCACTGGAAACACCATGTTCGGTGCCCTCCGAGGGTAACATGGCGCTTTCCCCCCCCCCTTCCTCCTCGCGGAGAGGCGACGAAGAGGCGTACAACAAAAGTCGAGATGGTCCTTGATCGTCCTCTCGCTCCGTGTAGAGGCTCGGGGCTGCTCTCGCGCCAGGCTACGGCCAAACTGTTGACCACGTCAACAAACTAGCTTGAAAACTCGGAGCCTGACCGTGCACCCGGGCTGCAGCCAGGCCACATGAGGGAACAACAAGGCTGACCGAGGCATCACAAAAAGGATTAAGACCTCAGAGGAGTCAAACCACTCCTCCGAGGCCTCGGGGGCTACACCCGGCGGGTGCGCTCGCGCGCACCCCCCGGAACAAAGCATAACCGAGAAGGGCCGGTCCCCTTGCAAAAAATCCGGTAGAACCTCCAAGTGAGTACCTACACTCCCTTCGAGGCTCGGAGGCTACTGTCGGGGACCGTAATTAGGGGTACCCCCAATGCTCCTTAACCTGGCCGAAAAACATCTTCGGAACAAACCATCAACAACTGATAAGCACGGTTCAAGTCAGGGCCTCGTAGGACACGACCTCGCCTTGTCCGAGCCCAGCCTCGGGCGTAGACAATAGTCCTGGGCAAATTCATGCCTCGCCCGAGGGTCCCCTCTATCAACAGGCGCACCCCTGTCTCACCCAAGGCTAAGCTCGGGCAAACTTTGTCACGCAGCGACCTCGACCGAATCGCCTTACCAACCGACCGTATCACATGCGCATTTAATGCGGGGATCGCCTGACACCTTGTCCTGACACGCGTGCCTCAGTCGGCAAGGTCGAAGTGACTGCAGTCACTTTGCCCCTTTACTGACCGTTCTGACAGGAAAGCAACATTGTTCACCCCGCTCCGGCAACTATGCCAACCACCAGGGCAAGACTAGCAACAGTAAGTCGTGGCCTCCCCTGAGTTCAGCCTCGGGCGCAACAAGGAGCTCCGCCTCGCCCGACCTCAGGCCTCAGCCTCGGCCTCGGCCTCAGGAGAAGGTCTCCGCCTCGCCCGACCCTGGGCCTCGACTCTAGCCTCGGCCTCGGGAGGAGTCACATCCTCGCCCGACCTCGGCCTTGGCCTCAGGAGAAGTCTTCGCCTCGCCCGACCTCAGGCCTCAGAATCAACTACGCTACAGGGGATACATCATGACCCTATCCCTAGCTAGCCGCCTCAGGCTACGAGGGAACAAGACCGGTGTCCCATCTAAGTTACTCCGGTAACAGGTAATGATGGTTCCCCGCGTGCACCCATGACGTCATTTGCTCTCAACCCCCTACGGAAGCAAGGAAACGTCAGCAGGATCCATGCCGCACCGCTAGCTGTGCTTCTACAGGGCTCAAGACACTTCTCCGACGGCCACGTTGGTACATGTACAGGGCTCAAGGCAATTCTCCGCCAGCCACGTTAGCACATAGCTACACCCCATTGTACAGCTGGGCATCTCCTTGTATCTATAAAAGGGGATGTCCAGGGCCTTCCAACGGGAGGGAGGAGGACGGGAAAAACGCACGTATGAACACACAGACGTACGACACAGACGAGCGGAGGCAGGCAGAGTAGGAGAGACGCGGTAGAGGCAGACTTAGACAGCTCGCCTCAAGGCCGAACCCTCTCTTTCTCTCTCTCTCGCTCCCGCTCTCCCGCAACGCTTGTAACCCCTACTACGAGCACCCCGGTGCAAGATAACATAAGCCTCATTTCCCTCTTGTGTTCCATCTTGAATCAACCCATCTGGGCAGGGACATGCAGCGACAAATTTACTAGTCGGTTGACGGTCCTCACAGGTCCGAAACACCGACAGTTGGGGCTAGCCTTCGAACCCCTGATCAGTAAAGGGCTCGGAGCCCGAGTGCTCTGGGGCCGTTGCCAAACCTTATCGAACGGGGCTCGGGCGTCCACTCAGATCACCTGCTAGCAACTCACTGGAAACACCATGTTCGGTGCCCTCCGAGGGTAACATGGCGCTTTCTCCCCCCTTCCTCCTCGCGGAGAGGCGACGAAGAGGCGTACAACAAAAGTCGAGATGGTCCTTGATCGTCCTCTCGCTCCGTGTAGAGGCTCGGGGCTGCTCTCGCGCCAGGCTACGGCCAAACTGTTGACCACGTCAACAAACTAGCTTGAAAACTCGGAGCCTGACCGTGCACCCGGGCTGCAGCCAGGCCACATGAGGGAACAACAAGGCTGACCGAGGCATCACAAAAAGGATTAAGACCTCAGAGGAGTCAAACCACTCCTCCGAGGCCTCGGGGGCTACACCCGGCGGGTGCGCTCGCGCGCACCCACCGGAACAAAGCATAACCGAGAAGGGCCGGTCCCCTTGCAAAAAATCCGGTAGAACCTCCAAGTGAGTACCTACACTCCCTTCGAGGCTCGGAGGCTACTGTCGGGGACCGTAATTAGGGGTACCCCCAATGCTCCTTAACCTGGCCGAAAAACATCTTCGGAACAAACCATCAACAACTGATAAGCACGGTTCAAGTCAGGGCCTCGTAGGACACGACCTCGCCTTGTCGGAGCCCAGCCTCGGGCGTAGACAATAGTCCTGGGCAAATTCATGCCTCGCCCGAGGGTCCCCTCTATCAACAGGCGCACCCCTGTCTCACCCAAGGCTAAGCTCGGGCGAACTTTGTCACGCAGCGACCTCGACCGAATCACCTTACCAACCGACCGTATCACATGCGCATTTAATGCGGGGATCGCCTGACACCTTGTCCTGACACGCGTGCCTCAGTCGGCAAGGTCGAAGTGACCGCAGTCACTTTGCCCCTTTACTGACCGTTCTGATAGGAAAGCAGCATTGTTCACCCCGCTCCGGCAACTATGCCAACCACCAGGGCAAGACTAGCAACAGTAAGTCGTGGCCTCCCCTGAGTTCAGCCTCGGGCGCAACAAGGAGCTCCGCCTCGCCCGACCTCAGGCCTCAGCCTCGGCCTCGGCCTCAGGAGAAGGTCTCCGCCTCGCCCGACCCTGGGCCTCGACTCTAGCCTCGGCCTCGGGAGGAGTCACATCCTTGCCCGACCTCGGCCTCGGCCTCAGGAGAAGTCTTCGCCTCGCCCGACCTCAGGCCTCGGAATCAACTACACTACAGGGGATACATCATGACCCTATCCCTAGCTAGCCGCCTCAGGCTATGAGGGAACAAGACCGGTGTCCCATCTAAGTTACTCCGGTAACAGGTAATGATGGTTCCCCGCGTGCACCCATGACGTCATTTGCTCTCAACCCCCTACGGAAGCAAGGAAACGTCAGCAGGATCCATGCCGCACCGCCAGCTGTGCTTCTACAGGGCTCAAGACACTTCTCCGACGGCCACATTGGTACATGTACAGGGCTCAAGGCAATTCTCCGCCAGCCACGTTAGCACATAGCTACACCCCATTGTACAGCTGGGCATCTCCTTGTATCTATAAAAGGGGATGTCCAGGGCCTTCCAACGGGAGGGAGGAGGACGGGAAAAACGCACGTATGAACACACAGACGTACGACGCAGACGAGCGGAGGCAGGCAGAGTAGGAGAGACGCGGTAGAGGCAGACTTAGACAGCTCGCCTCAAGGCCGAACCCTCTCTTTCTCTCTCTCTCTCGCTCCCGCTCTCCTGCAACGCTTGTAACCCCTACTACGAGCACCCCGGTGCAAGATAACATAAGCCTCGTTTCCCTCTTGTGTTCCATCTTGAATCAACCCATCTGGGCAGGGACACGCAGCGACAAATTTACTAGTCGGTTGACAGTCCTCACAGGTCCGAAACACCGACAGTTGGGGCCAGCCTTCGAACCCCTGATCAGTAAAGGGCTCGGAGCCCGAGTGCTCTGGGGCGGTTGCCAAACCTTATCGAACGGGGCTCGGGCGTCCACTCAGATCACCTGCTAGCAACTCACTGGAAACACCATGTTCGGTGCCCTCCGAGGGTAACATGGCGCTTTCCCCCCCCCCTTCCTCCTCGCGGAGAGGCAACGAAGAGGCGTACAACAAAAGTCGAGATGGTCCTTGATCGTCCTCTCGCTCCGTGTAGAGGCTCGGGGCTGCTCTCGCGCCAGGCTACGGCCAAACTGTTGACCACGTCAACAAACTAGCTTGAAAACTCGGAGCCTAACCGTGCACCCGGGCTGCAGCCAGGCCACATGAGGGAACAACAAGGCTGACCGAGGCATCACAAAAAGGATTAAGACCTCAGAGGAGTCAAACCACTCCTCCGAGGCCTCGGGGGCTACACCCGGCGGGTGCGCTCGCGCGCACCCACCGGAACAAAGCATAACCGAGAAGGGCCGGTCCCCTTGCAAAAAATCCGGTAGAACCTCCAAGTGAGTACCTACACTCCCTTCGAGGCTCGGAGGCTACTGTCGGGGACCGTAATTAGGGGTACCCCCAATGCTCCTTAACCTGGCCGATAAACATCTTCGGAACAAACCATCAACAACTGATAAGCACGGTTCAAGTCAGGGCCTCGTAGGACACGACCTCGCCTTGTCCGAGCCCAGCCTCGGGCGTAGACAATAGTCCTGGGCAAATTCATGCCTCGCCCGAGGGTCCCCTCTATCAACAGGCGCACCCTACGAAAGCAAGGAAACGTCAGCAGGATCCATGCCGCACCGCCAGCTGTGCTTCTACAGGGCTCAAGACACTTCTCCGACGGCCACGTTGGTACATGTACAGGGCTCAAGGCAATTCTCCGCCAGCCACGTTAGCACATAGCTACACCCCATTGTACAGCTGGGCATCTCCTTGTATCTATAAAAGGGGATGTCCAGGGCCTTCCAACGGAAGGGAGGAGGACGGGAAAACGCACGTATGAACACACAGACGTACGACACAGACGAGCGGAGGCAGGTAGAGTAGGAGAGACGCGGTAGAGGCAGACTTAGACGGCTCGCCTCAAGGCCGAACCCTCTCTTTCTCTCTCTCTCTCGCTCCCGCTCTCCCGCAACGCTTGTAACCCCTACTACGAGCACCCCGGTGCAAGATAACATAAGCCTCGTTTCCCTCTTGTGTTCCATCTTGCATCAACCCATCTAGGCAGGGACACGCAGCGACAAATTTACTGGTCGGTTGACGGTCCTCGCGGGTCCGAAACGCCGACACTAGGATACGTGCATAATAGTGCAGCCTAAAGTTTTTTGGTGATTAAATCTGATTTTCCAGATGTGCATTTTAACACCGTGACTGAATCTCGTGATGCCTCCTTTTTCGAAGATATATTCCCTATGAAGGATAGAGTTGTAGCACGTAGCGAGGCATCTACTATTTATACTCCTGAACCCAATCCAGTTTCTTTACCTCCTTCTTATTCTGAACAACATAATGAGGATAACAATATGGTAGCTCCTCGTAGGAGCAAGAGACAAAGGACTGAAAAATCCTTTAGTGATGACTTTATTGTTTATCTTGTGGATGATACACCAAAAATCCTTGCAGAGGGATATGCATGACCAGATGTAGAGCGCTGGAAGGAGGCAGTCCACAATGAAATGGAGTCCATTCTAACAAATGGGACTTGGAAAATTTGTGACCTGCCAGTTGGGTGTAAACCTATGGGATGTTAATGGATAGTTAAGAAAAAACTGAAACCAGATGGTACTGTCGATAAATACAACCCTAGGCTTGTGGCCAAGGGATTTACCCAAAAGAAAGGTGAGGATTATTTTGGTACCTATTCATCAGTTGCCAGATTGATCACAATTCGTGTGCTAATAGCACTTGCTGCAAGTCATGATCTACTCATCCATCAAATGGATGTGAAGATAGATTTCCTTAATGGTGAGCTTGATGAGGATATCTATATGAAGCAGCCAGAGGGATTTGTGACACATGGACATGAGAACATGGTGTGTAGACTAAGGAAATCCTTATATGGCCTCAAGAAGGCGCCAAAGCAATGGTATGAAAAGTTCGATAGAACTCTGACGTCAGTAGGCTTTATGGTAAACGAAGCTGACACTTGTGTGTACTATCGGTTTGTTGGTGGTAAGGGAGTAATACTGTGTTTATATGTGGATGACATACTAATCTTCGGGAGTAGTATTGATGTGATAAATGATGTGAAATCATTTTTATCTCAAAATTTTGATATGGAGGATTTGGGACAGGCAGATGTTATATTAAACATAAAATAGATTAAGGGTGAGAATGTGATTATTCTGAAACAATCTAATTATGTGGAGAACATTCTAAACCGCTTTGGGTATTCTGACTCCAAAATTTCTCCAACACCTTTTGATCCTAGTCTAAAGCTTCAGAAGAACAGATGACAAGGAATTAATCAGTTGAGATACTCCCAAATTATTGGTTCCCTCATGTACCTTGCTGGTGCAACCAGACCTGATATCTCGTTTGGTGTGAGCAAATTGAGCAGATTCACTTCTAATACAGGAAGCGATCACTGGTGTGCACTAGAACGTGTAATGAGATACTTAAGAGGTACTTCTACGTATGGACTTCACTATACTGGGTACCCTACAGTACTTGAAGGGTATAGTGATTCCAACTGGATCTCAGATGCAGTTGAGATCAAGGCCACAAGTGGATATATATTCACAATTGGTGGGGATGCAGTTTCTTAGAGGTCTCCTAAGCAGACTATCTTAACAAAGTCTACTATGTAGGCGAAACTTGTAGCACTTGAGTCAGCCACTACTGAGGCAGAGTGGTTGAAAGAGATCTTGATGGACTTGCCAATGGTTGATAAACCGGTACTAGCCATTCTGTTGCATTGTGATAATCAAAGCGTGATCACAATTGTAGGCAATGCAAAGGAAAATGCAAAGTTCTCAAGACATGTGAAATGACGTATCAAATCAGTAAGGCATTTGAGAAATACTGGAGAGATCGCCATAGAGTATATTAATACTGCTCGTGTCACACCCGGTTTTAAAGGACAAAGCCGGGTGCATCTCATACATGCGACAAAGAAGACAACATATATAATAACAGAGTGTATAGAGATAAATGTCACAATATAATCAGAATACTTATTACATAGCTGAAGTCTTACAAAATAAAAGATAAATATAAAAGGATCTAAAATTTATCCTTGGCGCCAAAAAGTCAACTGGGAGATGCCACCTAGATCGAATCGAACTCCTCGATGTGTGGCTCCACTTGAACCACCTGTTCTTCTCCTGTGGGGGGGTGTGAGACAGCAAGGGTGAGCTCACATACGTTCATAGCTCAACAAGTTGTGGGGAATAATGTGCATAAACTCACCAAAGGTGGGAATTCATGTGATGTGTAAAGCTGATCAACAATAGGGGTTAAAGCTGAGCATTGTTTTTAATAAGTTGGTCAAATTTTATTAGCAGTTACTAAGTGTAAGTAAATACCAAACCATAATAAATAATAGAACAAAATTAATAAATAATCCCATGCAAATACAAATGACAAATTGAATTTAAGTTACATAAATTAATCATGTGAGTGTCCGAGCCGCTCATGACCGTGAGCACGGCTAGTATACCAGTTTTACACTCTGCAGAGGTTGCGCATCTTTACCCCAAGTCATGTTACCCATCTGCCAAGGGGTCATGAATCCCATACACCTCTACTAAGGAAGCGAGGTAGGGTAACACTACGGGGCCTTTACAAAGTTCCACTAGCTTCAGAAAACGCGCTCAGTTTCTAGGAAGCTCCAATGCAGGGATCCCTCGCCTGACCGCCCTCGCAGCAAAATCCACCCAAGGACCTCCCTACACTGACCACTCCCCTACTGCCCTTGCCCCTTTTGGGTAAGGTAGTCATCCACTAGCTTTCCTAGTTAGTCAGCCAAGGGCATCCCATACTACCCTTGTGGTAGCACTGTTTTCCCGAGTGGTTCTCCATGTTCCCATTAACATTAACATAATGATCTTATCATGAACATAAATATCATAACAGAATAATAGGAACATGGATAGAATGAAATATTAACCCAAAAACCATGTAAAGCAATAGCATAACTACCCAATGATTCAGGGGTAAACAAGGTAAAAAGATAAACAGTCTAGGGTGACCTATTGGGTCCCATCAAAATTAAACCTATGCATGAATAGTGATAATAAAGAATATTATTGGGTAACAAAAGTGGATCAAGGGCACAACTTGCCTGACACTTAAGATTCCAGTTACCAGGGTGATCCTTCGGATCCTCGTGACCGCACTGCTAGTCGTAGCAATACCAACAGACATGGTATAGACAAAATTAACATCACACCAAACATAAGAACATATTGCATAATAATGATCTACGCGTTCTACGAGATCGTGAGAACGAGAACCACTAAAATCAGAGTTACGGTTAAGGAGTTATGATTTTATAGAGGATTTATGTGATTAAAATGTTAAACTATATTATAAATTGGTTAATATAAATCATATAAGAGATTATTCTATAAATAATTATCTCAACTTTAATCTAAGTTATAAATTGACCATAGATCATATTCTACTAGTCTATAATGATAAGCAGTTTAACCAGACTAACCAACATTAGTTAAATACAGACCCAATTATAAAATAATGAGACATGGTAAAATAAATGTTGTTATTGCATAGTAAATATTTATACGAGACTATCGCAACTTGAATGGACCAAATCGGAGTTATAGATTTTAAGTTATGAATTTCTAAAGATTTTATGTGTTTTGTACAAGATTAAATAGAATATAAATTTTAATGCGACTTTCATGTCAAAACAGAGGTACTATGTGATAAACAATAATATTATAGAATTATAGGATCTGGAATGGGCTCATTTGAACTTTATATGAATTAAACAAGTTCTAGTATTTATTTTTACATCAAAAATTCATTTCCATATTTATTTATCCAATTTAAATGGTCACTGGACCGAGCACTAAATTTATTGAAACATGGGGGCGAAATCACAAGTAATCCACAGACTCAGTAAACACCCCGAGGGGATGGCGGGTTGATTCAATGTAACCCTAGGGTCTCATATGGAAAATTACCCGAGCGAAAGGGTATCAGATAGATCTAGCTGTTGGATTCTAAATCAACATATCAGATTAGATCTGAATCCGTAAGCGCTGCTAGCCCATGGATCTAAGATCTACGACCTGGATTTTATTGAAGCGCGCCCTGATTCTAGCCACCAGATCCCAATCGGAGGGTTCTGATCGCACGCGAGGGACTCTACATCTAGGATCTAATCCGCCCATCCATTGGCCGATCAATGGCTGGACACAACGTCTTCTTCCTACAACACGCTACGGGAGCAGGACGCTGTCTCCTTCCCTGGTGCAACACCAGGCCTCCATGGCGCACTGACCAGCCACAACCACCATGACGCCACGCGCACCCCGAGCGCTGGACCCACACCCGAGATGCCCGGACGGAACAAAAGCAGAGAAGCAGAGGGGGAGACACTCACCGGCAAGTGGGGCGGCGACCCTTACCCCACCGTGCGGTGTCGACTCCATGCCCGCACAGGTTCGGTCGCGCAGATGCCGCAGTCACGCAAGCATGGCTATCCCTGCGCAGGAGTGCCCTTGACCGCCCGACTGACTCCCACCACGAGAACGATGCGATGCGGCTACCCCGATATGGCCGACTCGCTCTCTCACTTGGCTAGAATGGTGCTTGGGGGGGGGGAGAAAAGGAATCTAGGCACTTCGAGTCGGCACGAATGTCTATGGGGAGAACAGAGGATGCAGGAGCCGGTTTTATACACATGAGCCAGGAGTTCGGGCGCAAGGAATGCGCTCGTGCAGGCATCATTGCCGCCAGGGAAATCGGCGAGGTCATTGTGGAGAGAAGACCTACAGTGCTCTTCCCCCCGGTAGCCCACACGACAGAAGCGGACATCAGCGTAGCACGCGTGAGGGAGTACTGACGCGCGTGGCCGAGTGCCACTGAGAGGGAGAAGGTGAGGATGCGTAGGGTAAACGGTAAATGGGCCGAGGCTGTCCACCGGGACCCACACCACAGTGAGTACGTAGAAGGGTGAGAGGCTGTCGCATGGGCCCAGCTGTCGGCGCATATCACCGAGTTAGAGATGGGCTGCGCGAGAGGTTGATAATTGGGCCAGGGGCGACGTTTGGCCCAATCAGCAAGTATATTCCTTCTTTCCTTTTCCCTTTTCTATTTTATTTTTCCTATCCATTTCAAACTCAAACTTAAATTCCAATTTAAACCCAAATCTTGGTGAAAAAATTGTATTTATTTTAAAATGTTTATTTTTTAACATAGTATGATAATTACTTATTTATTTATAATTTTTATTTTTTGTTGTATAGTATTTCTCTCTTTCTATTTTATTTCTAATTTTCCCATTTTTGCACTTTTGGGCTTAAATCCAAATTCTCAACTCTTTATTGTATTTTTATCCATATTACTATTTTATTAAATGCACAAACAACTAAACTCTAGCATGATGCACATTTTTTTATTTAGTATGTTTATTGGTAGTTAGGGTTAATTCCATGATTTGAAATATACAAAAAATGAAAATAACAACACCAGTGGTTACATGAACCTTTTATATTTCTTATTTCTTGCACATTCTATTACTCTCACTATTTGGGTATTACAGCTCGAAATTTAGCGGACCCTTTTACAAAGGGATTAGCACGTGCTATGATTGATGGAGCATCAAGGGAGATGGGATTGAAGCCCACGTGATGTTATCATAAAGTGGTAACCCAATCTATGTGATCGAAGATCCCGTGAATTAGTAATTGGGAAGAACAAACTGTTTTGTATAACAAGAGAGTACATTATTTTACTTGTTTCTCGCTAGAAGATGCGTAATCTTAGTACTGTAAGGGAGGTTGACTTTTGTCTTAATGTATTCTGAGGCCTCTAACAGGCATGGTACTGCCCTGTAGGATACACTTGTAAGAATACACCTATGTGAGTTTGACTGTGAGGTCGCAGTCTATGAGATGTGGGTAATCTCAAATAAATTCACTAAAAGACACGGGAGCGTGACCGTAACGCTCCAATCAGAGGCAAGGCTTTAGGCGGCCTAGTATCAATGATGCCTATAGGTGAAACCATCTTACACTAGACTAGCAATTCAAGGCTTTTTCCATTGCAAAGTCGTGAGTAGGTGAATCCTGTACTGCACGGTGTAGCTCAACTAGTATTGGGTCTGCACTGTAAAGCTGGTATATGAAAGCGTAGAGATTGAGTCATTTGGAGGCCTTGGCTTTGGTGGGGATCCTGTGGCCCAATTCCAACAATGAAGCCGAGGTGGTGTGTAGAGATGGCATGGGACTTTAGTCTCATATCGCCCATCTAGATAGGAGAGAACCAACTTATATGTGGGAGTGTTCCCTACTCTTCACATGAGACAAATAAAGGGCTATGGAGGCTTCCACACGCGCGTGCTTGCTCGCGTTTCACGTTTTTTTCGCGTTATTTATCGCGTGACTTGTGACTTGCAACGATGCGCGATAGCGTCGTGACGTTTTCTAAATGATAGTTTAATTTTTGCCTTTTGTTTATTTGGTTATCAAATATCACACCTAGACTGCCACGTTAACCAGGAGTAATGGGCACGCACGTTACGTGTGAGATCTCCAGGCGGTTGCACGTAGAGATATTCCAGGGGGCGGTTCCTAGAATTTAGAAGATCGAATCAAGGGGTTGCGGTCTATAAAGGGCAGACGTCCTTCAGTCGGAGGACACAGGCCAATAGCAACCGACTCGTCCTCTTCTTCTCAATTCTCTGCGCCGTCGCTTCTCTGCCCTACCGTCCCTTCGTCTGCCTTGCAGCAGATCAAGGGAGAGCGGTGTCTCCGAACCACCGTCGCCGTTTTGACAACTTGCACGGGTGCCGGCAAATCAGGTTTCTGGGAAGTGCTTCACGCACGTCCGCTCGAGTTCCTCTACAAAACTCGTGGAAATCACTGTGAGTAAATCTGCAGTTTCCGTTTGTTGCAATGCCAGTCTTATGGTTAGATCCGTTGTCGATTCTTATTTTATACGTTAATCTTGTTGAGTTAGTTTAGATCTGTTCTGTTCTAATGTCGTGGATATTATCTGTCAGTAGATCTGGGTTTTTTGTTTTATGCTGCATTATCAAATTAATCTTAGGCCCAGTTAATTTTCCAACAACATCTTCTCAACGAAATATGCTTTTGATGTTATCAGAAGGCCAACGGGTGATTCCACTCTCCTCGCTTATCTACAGGGCCAGTATTGTCATTTTTTGGGCCCTGAGCGAAAGCTAATATGGAGACCCCTCTCATCTTCTTATGTATATATGTAATATGTACTTATATATAGAAACTTATGAACATATAATTACAAATCTCAAATAGTTTTTCAATAATTTAGTTTTAAAAAGTTTTTTCGACAGATGGAACAATCACAAAACACAATAAATAAAATTTGATATGCAATCGAGATATTAGGATAACAATCCAGTCTTTGACATGCTAGAAAATTCCTATAGCAAATAATAATCCATCTAAAATTCTCTTATCTTAGTCGTTTAATCACTTGATGTCAAGGTAAGATAAGAGTTTAGGACAAAAAAATATGACTTTTAAACTCTATATAGAATAATCCATGATCAATCGTTAATCTGTGAGATTGAAAAAATATGCATATATAATACAAGGACTACTACACTATACATTATGGCTACATGCATTTAACGAACACACACTCAGTGCATTGCCACGTCGCATTAGTAGTCTACAACGATTTATTTTCTATAAGACTATGGCAGACTCATCGATTCGTTCTTTAGATTTCCAACAAGTTGTAGCGGACGAACAGCTAAAGAACGAACTACCAAATGGTGACTAAACTAACATCAATTACTAAAAATTCATAGCATGCATGATATACTCGGTACATATTTAGGGACCCCATAGTTTCGAGGGCCCAGGGCAGTCGCACACCCTGCCTTCCCCCCATCAAGGTCGGCCCTGCTTACCTACCCCTTTACCTAGTCTACTCCGCTAGTTTCCCCCTAGCGCTAGTTCTAGATCTCTATTCTCTTACCACCTGACCTGCATTCCCTACCTCTCTCTCTTCTTGTTCTAGCATGATAGTCTTCATCAAGTGCCAGTGCCGGTCGAGTTAGAGGAACCTTTGTCCAGATAGGAAGGTATGGGTCTAGTTCTCCACTCCGGCGTTTTATCCTATCCATGTAGAAGATGCAGATGAAGATGGTTATAAGTCGTCGGTTTCCAGTGACAAGACAAGATTGGTATCCACTTTTCAGACAGAGAAAGTGAGCTTTCCATTTGTCAGTGTTTGTGACCCGACCATGCACCACGGGGGTACCCACGTGATGTTTTTGGGTAGGACGGCGTCATTGATCGCCACTCGATGGTTCGTGCAGAGGCACGTTGAGATTACTTGCAGAGTTATATAGGTTTGGGCCGCTTAGAATGGTGTAATACCCTACTTCCTATTGGGGATTTGGTATTGATCTCCGGAGTATGAGGATTATAGGCTGAAGATCGTGGGTGAGGATGAGTTGGAGTGGTGGATGATCAGATGACATGGTAGGGGGTCCCCCTCAGCCTTATATACACGACCAGAGAGAGTTATCTCCTTACAAGTTGTGATTACTATCTACTTGCTTATCTCCTTCTTTGCCATAGATCGTGTCCCTGCATATCCAGAGCCTTCATCACCTAACCACCCAAGTTATCGCTGAATGCCAAGCCCTTTGGGTGTTTGCAACTGCATCATCCAACACATTTGTGCTTCAACGATGCTTAACTCGGACATCGGTCTTCACCAGCTTGGGTCAGGCTTACTTGAGTTGGCTATATCCTGCTGACCCATCCCGCAGGGCGACTCAGCAGGAAACCCTCATGCGGCCCATGATCTGTTTTAGTGCCCATGAGGACCCGGGGGATATCTATCCCCCACACCATTCC
This sequence comes from Zea luxurians, assembly GCA_029449295.1. Lineage (NCBI taxonomy): Eukaryota > Viridiplantae > Streptophyta > Magnoliopsida > Poales > Poaceae > Zea > Zea luxurians. The sequence continues at coordinate 48,675,141 of JAOPSE010000011.1, forward strand.
TCGATAAAGTACTCCTATCTATCCCTATCCCAAGATTGGTAATCTTTCTGTTGCTTCATAGGTAGTAAGGACATGGGCTGGACCATAAGCGGCCTTTCAAGCTCTTTGCCTTGCTTTCACTTTTCTTCCATATGATCATAGTTTACTCGAAACCATCAAACATCAATCAAGGTTTAGGGAATTGATTGCAGATGTGGCCTCTTTATACTCGTAACTAGAGTCCTTTTATTGATTTTGACGACTAGATCTCTCTATGAATGGAAAAGGGGTGCTTCGGATCAGGAGTAACCACTAGTGAAAGGGCTAAGGGGGGAAGGACATAGGAAAGAGGGATGCTTACAAAAAAATCAATTGATTCATCATGGTAGAGAAGAAAAACAGTGCACGGACTGTACTCGAGCTTCAAATCAATGTCCCAGAAGCAAGGAGTATGCTTGCATGTTTCAACGAGAACACCGCCCGAAGAAGCAGGAGCTATAGTAGCTGCAGAATCTTCTACTGGTACATGGACAACTGTTTGGACTGATGGACTTACCAGTCTTGATTGTTACAAAGGACAATGTTATCACATCGAGCCCGTTCCTAGGGACCCAGATCAATGTATCTGTTATGTAGCTTATCCATTAGATCTATTTGAAGAAGCGGATGATCACCGACAAAGGGTTGATGTAACAGCCTGAGTTTTTGCAAATATTAAATTTTAGATTTAACAGGCGTAAACCTAATTCTGTATTTGCTTTTCTTTTATTCAAAGCAGTACAATGATTTTTGGAAATAATAAACGCAAATAAAATAAACCTTGGGTTCTACATGTATTGTTGCATCCCCATGTTGGAGCATAATTTGTTTGCTTGTTAACTTGCCTGAGTAATAATTTATTTAAATGTAGGCATCCGATTTCGAAAAGATGAGCGAGAAGATTAAAGATCAACTAGTTCTAAATGGCAATGGAGTTTGTTGGACACTTAGACTAGTGATAGTACATTAGAACCATTATTTTTCTTTGGCCTTAGTATAAAGGGGGGCATGAATGAGTATCTTAACCCAATCAAGTTCGTTAGGAGCAGTGATGTATACTTGTAAAAACTATTGCTAGATAAATCTAAGAGAACCCGTAAGAAGTTAGAAATAAAGTCCAATTCAAAAGCGATCAAAACAAGCGAGTTGGTGGTGGTGCAGTAACATCACATGTGTCTGGTGGGCAACAGATATGGGCCAGTGGACAAGAGTATATAGGATTTGTAGAAATTTAGTGTAGCATGAATGTGTCTCATGTACATGGACATGGTGTACTAGATAGGGCACCAAGAGAGCTGGTAGAATTGGTCTCATACTTGATGTTCTCATCGGAAATGTTTGTTGTATTAAGAGACATGACGTTGTAAACTATGTATGAGAGGTTGAGTACTCAACGGATGTATATGGTGGACCACCGAACATGTCATCGGGTAAGATACTCAAAGGGGTTGTAAACTATGTCTGGAAGGTCGAGTAGTCATTGGAATGTACAGTGGGCCACTTAACATGTCATTAGGCAAGATACTCAAAGATGTTGTAAACTATATCTGAGAGCTTATCGGTAAAGATGGCAATGAGGACCCGATCCCCGATTCCCCACGAAGAATTCCTCCATTAGGGGATGGAGATATAAATGGGGAAACTCCTCCCTCGATGGGTAAACAGGACCCATTAAACTTACATGAGACGTTTTCGTGTACTAATTAATGATAAAAATAAGTAATTAACTTATCAAAAGATCACTCATTGTACAAAGTGTTTATTTTAATATAAAATTAATGATTTCTTACATCTGACGATGTATATAAGTGACAATGTTTTGCATTAAGAACAAAGAACATATGTATTAATTGTAATTTAAGCAGGAACGAAGATCACCGTTGGAGATTTATCCCCACCGGGAACGAGGATAAAGAAGAAATGTCCCCCACAAGTGTTCATGGGGATCCCCATGAAGAAATTTTTTCATCATGAAGACAGGGATGGAGAGCTATTCCACGACGATAAATTCCTCATTCTCACCCCTACTCTGATAAATTCCTCATTCTCACCCCTACTCAGCGGACGTGTACGATGGACCACCAAACATGTCATTGGGCAAGATACTTAGAGAGATCTGTGATTATGCACTCAAGTGTTGTACTCACATGGGATATGCACCTATATCAAAGCAATAATGGCTAGTTCAATAATGGCTAGTTTTTAAAACTAGCCATTGAGAAAGCAGAGGATATGTCCAGTGCAGAGACATGTCCATCTTAAAATTAATGAAGTCTAATTTACCTTATTTTGGGGCATCTTAGGAGGTGTTTGGTTTCTAGAGACTATTTTTTAGTCCCTCAATTTTATTCTATTTTAGTCTCTAAATTGCTAAATACGTAAACTAAAATAGAGTTCTAATTTCCGTATTTGACAATTTAGATACTAAAATGGAATAAAATATAAGGACTAAAATTTAGTCCTAGAAACCAAACACCTTCTTAATTGTTTCAGATCTGAAATCGATGGATGGAATACTACGTGCTAAAACTTCTGATTAAGTGATTATAACAGTCTATGGTTATAGTTGCATTTACAACTACACGTCTAGTAAAAAAGAGAGAGTTTTGGGCTATGTATGACTATTTCTTGTAATCAATTATGCACTGGTTCTTGCACTGTTCATGTTCAGAACACATCTGGGGAGGGCCGGCTGAGCCTCTCGTCCTCCAGTAGCTCGTATGGATCAATGTACGGTGGCGGCGACACCGGCGTCTTGCTTGCATCGTGTACAAAACTCGGTCCAAAGTACTGCAACGAGGAACCAGGTCAATGCGTAAACCTCATCAGTAAAAAAAAATGTCAGCTAGATACAGCTACTCTGCATATTCCAGATGTCAGCGCGATTTCGATTTCCATATTTTCCAACATAGTCAAACCCAGTTGCCATTGCAACTGTACCATTCAGTGTACAGAACTACAGATTCATATCCATTTTAACTGAGTTTGTTCAACTATGCTAGAGCATGTAATCAGATTAGCAGCCAGGTAATGGACGCAATGCAAGCAGCGAGTGGATTAAGAGCATAGTACATATGGGCCCTGAACACACGTTAGCAAATGAGAGGAGAGATTAGCCTGGGCTTACCACGTATAAAACAGCGAAAAGGGAGACGGTGACAAGAATCAGGGGCCCAAACGCCAGAAAGAAGGTGCTGCCAAGTGATAGCAGTAACTTCGCCCGAGGAACAAGACCCTGTGAAAAGAGAGAAACAATTACAAGGAAAAGACAAGCCACTGATTATTTTATCATCATATTGTTACTGATCTGATAGCCGGAAATAAACAAAAATTCTTCAGTAAAAAAATGGTAAGGTGAAGACAGAACAACGGCTGTTGATTATCTGATTTATCATATAGTATTGCTGAGTAGATAGTTGGCACAGGGGATTATTCTTCTGAACACAACTGTTTAACAAATAATAAACATGTGCATGGGCATGTGTTCAACTATTAACACAGAACTGATCAAAAGTTGTACTAATGAGGCCCCAGTAATCCTGACAATGCTCTAACACACACCATAATGACAATTTACCTACCAATAGGGATAATAGCACTGCTAAGGAAATTGACAAATTTTCCCTACAATCCAGAGCGACCTTGACGAGGAAGTACCAATAGAAAGTATAGAATCACACAAAGAAGCCTAGTTTGCCTCCGCGGTGTTTGAATGCATTAGAGCTAATAATTAGTTAGCTAAAAAAATTGCTAGTAAATCAACTAGCTGACTATTAACTAATTTACATTAAAAATAGCTAATAGTTAAACTATTAGATAGGATGTTTATATATCTCCGGCTAATTTTAGCCACTAACTATTAGCTACAGTGCATTCAAACACCCCCTCCCCGCCTCCCTTTGACAAGAGTGCATCTCTGCCTACTAGCACCAGTAGGACAGAACAACAATCACCGCTACTTCCTTTCCTTGATTAGTGATTAGTGCCAAGTTTGGGCAGATCAGGCACAGATTATGCCAAGCCGCTCACGTTTCAGTTTTTCAGTTCAATTACTAGTACAACACCGTATCCCATTCGTGCCTCGTTCAACTTTGTCCATGGACACTTCCTTGCCGTGCTATAGAAGATCGAGAATTTCCACCTCAGGAAAGGCCAACTTTGTCCATGGCGCGCGCGCGCGAGAGAGAGAGAAAGCGGGGGGCGGGGCAAGCGCACCTCGAGGCCCTCGCTGTTGAGCGCCATGGAGCGCTCCCGCTGGCCGTCCGCCGCGGCGCCGCGCTCGAACTCGGTGGCCGCCACCCCGCGCTTGGCCCCGGCCTCCGGCGCCCCCTCCTCGGCCTCCTTGCTAGCGCCCGCGGGCGCGGCGGCCCCCGGCGCCATCCCACGCCGCCGGAGCTCCCTGGCGAAGAGCGACTCGGGCGCCTCGGCCTCCCCCTCCTCCTTCTTCATCCCTCCGTCCCCGCCGGCGCGGCACCTCACGCGGAGGCGCAGCCGCGCGGGCGGCCACAGCGACGGGGACGCGGCGGAGGAAGAGGCCGACGGCGGGCGGATGGCGGCGAGGCGGATCACGGTCATGGCCATCGCGGCGCGGGGCTGGGCTGGGTCGTCGGTTTCGTGGCTGGCCCGCGTGCCGCGTCGCGTCGAGGCGTTGTTTGGCGGGGGAGAGGCCAAGTCGGACCGGGCTCGGTTGGCGGCAGCTGTGGGGATCTGGCCGTCGGGTCGGGGGACGACGCGCAATGGAGGGCCGGGATCCCGCGGAAAGCTCGTGCGGCTGGGGAGGAGGAAGTTGTGGCGTGTAGAGGAGTGCGGCCGGCGGGAGCACGGGAGGCGGTGGGCGGGACACGTGTGCAGCCGGCCCTCAGGGAGCTCGAGAGTTTCCGTAAAACAAAAAAAATCTGAAGCGTGCACGCCAGCCAGCCAGCAGGTGTGGCCATTCGCGTTAGGTGTCGTCGAAGCTTGTGCCGAGAAAGGAAACCGTGCACGACCCCGACACTTCCTTGTGCATGTCAGCATGTAGCAGGGTGCAGCAACGTTGGCTGCTTGCTCTCGTCTCCATTCTCAACCCGGCAACAACATGCACCATCTTCTCTACGAGACGCAATCTCTTGGTACGAGCTGTAAATTAGTGCTGGAAACTGGGGCCAGCTAGTCCGGCTCCGCCCACATCTATTATGCTTCAAGTTAAATAGGGTTAAATAGATACGAGATAAAGGCCCTGTTTGGCACAGCTTATTTTTAGCTTCTTCACAAATTTAAGCTGAAGTTCTGCCAAACAGGCAGCTTCTGCAGCAGCTTATCAGTTCAGCTGCTTCTCAAAATGAACTAAAAGCAGCCAACAAGCAGAAGCTGCTTTTTACCAGCTTATCAGATAAGCTGCTTTTTCAACAAGCAGCAGCTGTCCCAAACAGGGCCAAAAAGTCACATAACTTTTTGAGTCGGGTCATGTCAGTCCAAATAGTAGAAACATTAGTCTAGTTCGATTCAAAAGCACGTCATACCTTGGTCGTACCGTGCCAGCCGAAATCTAGTCCACATATAAAGTCCAATATTACAACAATATAAAGTCCATAATTTACTAAAATTTAAAAAACTAAACACAATAAACTTTTTGGTGTCGGACCGGCCTAAGCTCGGTCTATATGTGTGGCTCATTCCGGGGACCTGACATGCTGAAAATTTAGGGATGGCCCAGCACTGTCTTTGGATCATACTAGCCCAGCCATGTAACTTCGTGTTGTGCCATGTTTTGGGCTTCTAATTTTAGGTCGTGTCTGTGTTGACCTAAAAAGACCGCTCAATATTTCTAGCACTAGTACAAATCATGCACCTTCTTGTGAAGCCTAATTAGGGAACATCTAGCTAATGATGGCAACAGAGAATCTTTTATCGGAGAATGACTCTCTATCTATATAGGGATGAAGCAAGATTATATTTAGAGAGTGCAAATGCGCCCCATAAAATACAAATTTTTTAAGTTTAGTTAAAATTTCACTATATATGCATCCTAGAAAAATTTATTTTGTACCTGCAAAGACCCTCCTTAAATTTGCTATAACTTCGCCATTGCATTCATGTTCTTGTGGGAGAGAAAAACTTTGTGTTTCTGTTCCCGCAAATGCTCATGGCAGAGCTTTTTCTCTCTCCCTGTCACTGTTTGGAATTTATCCTCATCGGGAATCCGTCACCATTAGGAGCAATATTTAGATGTAAATTAAATTGATTATATCAAATCAATATAAAATTAAACAAAAATTATAAGATACATCTACTTTAGAGTTCAATTTGCTATCTTACAATAGGCTATGTTAAAAGGGAAATGTGCCCTTTGACCATTTCTAAGTGTTTTGGTGATTAAGTGCCCAACACATCACCTTGAACTATCATGCTTCCTGAAAGTATGAGCACAGGTATAAAGAAAGGTAAATTGAGAGATATATGAGTACATTGCAAATCCTATTGAAATGGAGAAACAAAGGTATGAATCTAGCACTTAGAAATTGTTTTTGTTGCTAACTATGTTCATCTAAGTGCTAGAAAACTTCTCAAGTCAAGACAAACTAGAATGGAGAAGTTTGGCTAAGTTTGACCAAACTTGCACCAGACTGGGGTGCACCGGACAGTGTCTGGTGCCTAGGCTAGCCAAGCCGGTGAATAGACTGCTCTCGGGAATTCGCCGAGGCGCCGCAGCGATAATTCACCGGACTGTCCGGTGTGCCAGCCGCATGCCTGGCCAACACTCGACCGAGCGATCAGCGGCTGCCACGTCTGTCGAGCCAATAGTCGCCAGGTCGCACCGGACTGTCCGATGCGCCATCGGACTGTCCAGCGTGCCATGGAGCCAACGACTAGCAATGGTTGGCTTCGCCAAAGAAGGAAAGAAATCGTGCAATGTTCACTGTCCAGTGTGCACCGGACAGTCCGATGCACCCGCACGCAGAAGGCAATTAGGGAATTCCAAACAAAGAAGAAACAACTCTCTTGGTCCTTGGGGTTATAAAAGGACCCCCTAGGCGCATGGAGAGAACACCCAAGCATTCGTTGAACATCCTACAACATCGAGACCTCGTGACCACGCTGCTGCTTCGCTAAGTAGAAATTTGAGCACGTGTTTGAGCTGTAACTCCATTGTGTTGTTTTTTGTGCTCTTTTCTTGACTCGTGTGTGTGTGTGTTGCTGTGATTTGAGTTCTTGTGTGTGTTGCTACTCCCCCTTTGCTATTGTGTTTTGATCGAGATTAATTATGTAAGGCGTGAGAGACTCTAACTTGTGGAGATTTCTCACAAGGGGACTTGATATAAGGAAGAACAACGTGGGACTTAAGTTTGATCTTTGGATCACTTGAGAGGAGTTGAGTGCAACCCTTAACCGAAGGAGGTCACCACAACGTGGAGTAGGCATTGGCCGAACCACGAGATAAAATTGACATGTCTCTTGTGCATTTCTTTATTGTGATTGTTTTCTTCCAAAGAGTTCTCACATTTTCACTTGTGTTATTGTTCCTAAAATACATATCTCAAAGAAACAATCAAGTGAATAGTTCTCTTTTCTTCTCTACCTCTATTCATCACAACTTGGTGTTGACTTCTACTAACATTTGTTATAAACCAAGTTTGTCTTGTTTAGAGTTAATTTTCGCAGGATCACCTATTCACCCCCTCTAGGTGCTCTCAATTGGTATCAAAGCCGTTCTCTTCATCAAGGGACTAATCGCCTAAAGAGATGGATCCTAAGGGCAAGGGGATTGTGATCAACGACAAGGAGAAGGAGACCCTCAACGTTGATGAGCCAAAAGGTGACAAGTCCACCGACTCAGGCTCCAATAACAAGAGAAAGGACGTGAAGAAGAAGAGACGCATCATGAAGATCATCTACTACAAAAGTGAAGCCTCCTCTTCTTCACCAAAGGACGACGACGATGATTACTCTACAAAAAAGAAAACGGTTAATCAAAACTATTCTTGTGGCGGAATTTTAGTGTAATTTTAACATGTTAATAGACTAATTTAGATCAACAAAAGTTCGTGTGGCGGATACGTGTGGAATGGGGATAGGGGATGGTTCCCTATCCCGGTCCCTGCATATCCAACAGAACTGAATTTTCTCTGTTTTGATTCTCGTGGGAACTAAATTACTATCATAGATGTCCCCAAATAGAAGAATTCCTCATAGAGAATCGAGGATCAGGTCCATATTGCATCTCTAACTCTAGTGAACAAACTGACAAAAAATACCCTACAACAACTTAATTGGTTATTTAAATGTAAGCATATTTTGTCTGAATTTCTTGTTAGCCAAATATAAAGAATGAAAATAGTTGTATAGCTTCCAAAAAATATAGAAAATGTTGGATAACAAAAATATATAGAAAATATATCAGCAAGTTGTCGATAAATTACGTCCTTTGGGGTTTATTAGTAATAACTCTGACGAGTCTTTGCATAAGTTTGCGAATTTTCTAGTTAAGTTGCAATAGAGTAAAAAGTTGTTGGAATTTAAGCAAAATGCACTTTCTAGGGCTTTAGAAAAAGAGGAGCGAGAGAGATCAGAAGAAGTGGAACTTGACAACTTTATCTTGAGTTCTTTTTTTAATGATAGTATGGACGAGGTGATGGACATAGAAAGTGAGCACATTGTGATGTCTCGTACTGACATGTCCAAGGTCATTGAGGGTTCCTTAGGTTCAAATCATACAAAATCATTTGTGTCTAAATGAAAGGGTTTTTTGGAATTGTGATGGGTTTACAGACCGTATAAAACATAGATTTATTTTAGATTTAACGAAGGAGCAAAATCTATCCTTTATTGCTATTTCAGAAACTGTTAGGAGATCGTTTACTAAGCCTTTTTAAGGAATTTATGTGGAGGGAGATATTTTATTTGGCTTATAAAAGAACCCTCAGGTCATTTAGGGGGTATTCTTATGGGTATTGATTTGGATATTTATGATATAAGAGCTATATATGAAGAAGGGGATTTCTACGTTAAGTTCATTTTGTGCAACAAAGTTGATTGCTTCAAATGGGCTTTATCGGTACTATATGGTCCTCCTAAGATGACAGGAAAGAAGCTTTCTTGATAGATCTAGTTCAAATGGTGAGTCATGAGACCTTGTTTCCTATAGTAATAGGTGGTGGTTTTAATATTCTTAGAGGACCAAAGGACAAGAATAAAGACAATTTTGAAGTTAGATGGCCTTTTTTGTTTAATGTGGTAATTGATAGTTTAAATTACCTAAAAGAAATTGAGATGTCTGGTAGGCACTACACATGGGCTAACAAGTTACCTTATCCGACATATGAGAAGCCAGATCATATCCTTGTAGCTACTGAATGGGATAATAAATATCCTTTATCTACGATAGTGGCTCTCAATAGGGATATCTCAAATCATACGCCTTTGTTGCTGAACACTGGAGAATCTAATGAATGTACAATACCACATCCTTTCAAATTTGAATTTGGATGGTTAATTCATGATGATTTCTTAGATATGGTAAAGGCTATTTGGGCCTCTGTTACAGTGGGAAATACTCTAATGGAGAGATGGTAGGCCAAGATTAGACAGGTGAGACAATATCTTAGAGGTTGGGCTAAAAATTCTAGTGGGGCTTACAAAAAAGTGAAGAAAAAAATAATCTGAACAAGCTAGATTTTTTGGATAAAAGGCGGAGGGGGTGGTCTGTCAGTTGAAGAAATTGATTTGAAATAATTCCTTAGAATAAGTTAGCCCAGATGCTACGAGAAGAAGAAATGAAATGGTATCAAAGAGTGAAAACTAAGGAACTTCATCTAGGCGATTCTAACACTAAATACTTCCATCTTGTTGCTAGTGGGAAACACATGAAGTCTAGGATTTATCAACTACGTGATGGAAACAACGTCATACATGGGGATGAGTCTTTGAGGAAGCATATAACGTACTATTACAAAAGTTTGTTTGGTCCACCGAACGAAATAGTGAGAGCACCTAGAGGGGGGTGAATAGGTGATCCTAAAAAATAGCTCTACAAAAACAAACTTGGTCTAAAATGGATTAGTGAGATCGAAAACCAAGTTCGAATGAAGAGTGAGAGGTGACGACTTCTACACTTAATTGCTCTCACAAGATGAGTATTAAACTTAGAGCAATATTGTAAGTGAAGTGAAGTGCTAGAAAGAATAGAATCACAGTAAAGTAAAGTAAACAAGTGACATGGCGATTTTTTATCCCGTGGTTTGGTCAAGCGTAAAATGCTTACCTACTTCAAGTTGTGGCGTCCCAATGGACGAAGGTGGCACTCAACCCCTCTCAAGTGATCCAATGATCAACTTGAGTACCACGGTTCTCTTTCTTATCTCAAGTTTTTCCCGTTGTGAGGAACCTCCACAATTTGGAGTCTCTCACGCCTTACACAATTGATCTAAAAAACACAAGAGAGAGGGGGAGTAGAGACACAATCAAAGCAACACACACACAAGTCAAGAGAAGAGCACATGAGACAACGCAGCGGAGTTACAACTCAAACACATGCTCGAATCTCTCTCTAGCAAAGCAATGACGTGGTCGCAGTGCCTCAGTGTTGTAGTATGTTCAAGGGATGCTTGGTGTTGAGCTTCATGCGCCTAGGGGTCCCTTTTATAGCCCTAATGAACCTAGGAGCTATTGGAGCTCCATTTGGAAGGCCCTGATTGCCTTCTGTCCGCGGGTGCGCCGGACTGTCCGGTGCACACTGGACAGTGAACAGTGCAACGACTACGGAATCCCTGATTGGCTAGTTTCCTATTCTGGGGGGCACCGGATCGTCCGGTGGGTGGAACCGAACCATCCGGTGCACCATGTGACCGTTGGCCCCCAGGCGACATGGCCACTAGCCGTTGGCTAGCTGCCATACCGGACTGTCCGCGCACTCCGCACGAACGATCTTGTGAATTATAGCCAACCTAGGCAGAAATTCCCGAGAGCAGACTAATTGGCGGACCTTACACCAGACTGTCCGGTGCACACCGGACTATCCGGAGCTATGCAGAGTAGTCCACTTTCTCCTTTTCTTAATCTGAGTCTTTTGACTTGACTTCATAAGGTCCCTTAGTACTCGAAATAATTGACTGAGTGTCTAGAGCTTACCTTTGTCACTTGGCACCATATAGATTTGTGTTTTGCCTTCTTCCAAGCTCAATTTGATTTACGTACATATAGTCATTGCTCATGTAAGATCATGTTAGTATAAACATAATGTGTTGAGAATTTAATCACCAAAACAATATAGAAATGGCCCAAGGGCACATTTCCCTTTCAATCTCCCCTTTTTGGTGATTTATGCCAACACATCAAAAGCAACTCAAAATGCACTACCATATCCACGTGTGAGCCAAAACGTGCAAATTGATGTCAAACTTAAAAACCAATTGAATTACCGTAGGATTTGACATATTTGGATCATTTTGCCACCACTTGGTTTGTTTTTGCAAAACAAATTTATTTTCCGATCTCTATGTCAAAATACTTTGTTTTGGCAAATCAGAAAATATTTCACGATTGGTTTTGATCAAGAAAGCCAGAAACTCCCCCGTTTCCCATAATCAAATTTCTCCCCTATAAGAGAGAATTTTTGCAATAAGAGGGTTTTGATAAAAAAACAAGTACGCTTACACTTAAATCTTTGAAAAAATCACAAGTGGTAGCTGATCCTGTTGCTTTGGCCTTAATTTCTCCCCCTTTGGCATTAAGCACCAAAATGGAAGAACTAGTGGCCTCAAACCCCATTGCCTTACAATAATTGCAAATAAAAACCAAGGGCAATGAGAGAACACAATAGTGACTTGGAACAAGATACCTTAATGTAGTGGAATCCTTTTCTTTGTCCAAGTCCCATGTTTCCCTTTCAATCCACCTTTGAAACTATATCAAAATCACTCAAGCAAACATATTAGTCCCAAAGGGTCAAGTTGTAGCATATCCTCCCCCTAAATATATGCATCATTTGCACAAGGACTTGTGAGGTTTGGGGATGACATTTTACAACTTGAGCACCAAACTAAGCAAGTAAAGACAATAATGCTTAAAGGAACATGATCAAAGGCATAAAGACACATGTATGCTATGGATCAATCCAAGTTTTGCGAATCTAAGTCATTTAGCTCACTACATAACCTGCAAAACCTTTTCTCATCTAAAGGCTTGGTGAAGGTATTAGCTAGCTGGTTCTCGGTGCTAATATGGCAAACATCGATATCTCCCCTTTGCTAGTGGTCTCTCAAAAATTGATGCCGGATGTCTATGTGCTTAGTGCGGCTGTGCTCAACAGGATTATCCGCCAAGCGGATTGCACTCTAATTATCACATTAGAGTGGGACTTTGCTCAGATTGTAGCCAAAGTCCTATAGGGTTTGCCTCATCCAAAGTAGTTGCGCGTAACACTGACATGTGCCAACATACTTGGCCTCAGTGGTGGATAGGGCAACAGATGTTTGTTTCTTCGAGCTCCAAGACACCAGGGATCTTCCCAAGAACTAACAAGTCCTCGATGTGCTCTTCCTATCAACCTTGCACCTGGCGTAGTCGGAGTCTAAATATCCACTCAAGTCAAAGGTAGACCCTTTTGGATACCAAATCCTGAGGCAAGGCATATGAACTAAATATCGAAGAATCTTCTTACATCCATAAGGTGACATTCCTTGGGGTCGGATTGAAATCTAGCACACATGCATACGCTAAGCATTATATCTGGTTTACTAGCACAAAGATAATTCAAAGATCCTATCATAGACCGGTATGCCTTTTGATCAACAGACTTATCTCCCTTGTCGAGATCCAAGTGTTTGTCGATTCCCATGGGTGTCTTCGCGGGCTTTGTGTCCTTCATCCCAAACTTTTTTAGCAAGTCTTGAGTGTACTTCATTTTGGAGATGAACGTCCCTTCCTTGAGTTGTTTCACTTGAAATCCAAGGAAGTAGGTCAACTTGCCCATCATCGACATCTCAATTTTTTGCATCATTACCCTGCTAAACTCCTCACAAGAATTTTGATTAGTAGAACCAAATATTATGTCATTGACATATATTTGGCATATAAATAAATCACCATTACAATTCTTAGTAAGAAGAGTAGGATCGGCTTTCTCGACCTTGAAAGCATTGGAAATAGGAAAATCTCTAAGGCATTCATACCATGCTCTTGGAGCTTGCTTAAGCCCATAGAGCATCTTAGAGAGCTTATAGACATGGTCAGGATACTTGTCATCCTCGAAGCCAGGGGGTTGTTCCACATACACGTCCTCCTTGATTGGCCCATTGAGGAAGGCACTCTTCACGTCCATTTGAAATAACTTAAAGGAATGGTGAACAACATAGGCCAATAAAATGCAAATCGACTCGAGCCTAGCTACAGGAGCAAAAGTCTCCTCAAAATCCAAACTTGCGACTTGGGCATATCCTTTTGCCACAAGTCGAGTCTTGTTTCTTCTCATTACCCCATACTCATCTTGCTTGTTGTGGAACACCCACTTGGTTCCCACAACATTTTGCTTTGGACGTGGCACCAGGCTCCACACTTCATTTCTTTTGAAGTTGTTGAGCTCCTCCTGCATGGCTAACACCCATTCCAGAACCCGTAAGGCTTCTTCTACCCTGAAAGGCTCAATAGAAGAAACAAAGGAGTAATGCTCACAAAAATTAGCCAATCATGAACAAGTAGTTACTCCCTTGCTGATGTCGCCAAGGATTTGATCCATCAGATGATTCCTTTGAATGGTGGCCCAGACTTCAGTTGGAGGTGCCCGTGGTACTTCTTCCTCGTTGTCTTTTTCTTCATGTGCTCCCCCTTGAACCATGCCTCCATCTTGAGGTACCTATTCCTCATCTTGAGTTGGGGTTGCATCATTGTTGAGGAAGAGGATTGCTCTTGTTCCTATTGTTCCTATGGTCGCACATCACCTATCGCCATAGTTCTTATTGCGGCCACTGGAACTTCATCTTCATCTACATCATCAAGATCAGCTTGCCCTCTTGGAGAGCCATTAGTTTCATCAAATATAACGTCACTAGAGACTTCAACTAAACCCAAAGATTTGTTGAATACTCTATATGCCTTTGTATTTGTGTCATAACCAAGTAAGAACCCTTCAGCGGCTTTGGGAGCAAACTTTGAATGCCTATCTTTCTTTACCAAGATGTAGCATTTGCTCCCAAATACACGAAAGTAAGAGACATTGAGTTTGTTACTGGTAAGAAGTTCATAGGTCATCTTCTTGAGGAGGCGATGAACGTAGAGGCGGTTTATGGCATGGCAAGCCGTATTCACGGCTTTCGACCAAAACCGTTCCAGCGTCTTGTACTCTCCAAGCATCGACCTTGCCATGTCAATGAGCGTCATGTTCTTCCTCTCTACTACACCATTTTGTTGGGGCGTGTAGGGAGCGGAGAACTCATGCCTGATACCTTCCTCCTCAAGATATTCTTCCATTTGAAGGTTCTTGAACTCAGATCCATTATCGCTTTTTATCCTCTTCAAATTTAGCTCAAACTTGAGCCTGTCTTAAGAAGCGCTTGAGGGTTTCTTGGGTTTCAGATTTATCCTGTAAAAAGAATACCCAAGTGAAGAGGGAATAGTCATCAACAATTACAAGACCATACTTACTTCCATCGATGCTAAGATAAGCAACGAGTCCAAAGAGATCCATATGAAGAAGTTCTAGTGGTCTTGATGTTGTCATCACATTCTTGCTTGGATGATTTGTTCCACCTACACAAGGTCTATCTTTCTCAACGCAGGCATCTGTTAGTCCTAACACATGTTCTCCCTTTAGAAGCTTATAAAGGTTCTTCATTCCAACATGTGCTAGACGGCGATGCCAGAGCTAGCCCAAGTTAGTCTTAGCAATTAAACATGCATATAGATCGGCATTCTTTTAGTAAAATCAACTAAATAAAGCTTTCCATCCAATACACCTTTAAAAGCTAATGAACTGTCACTTCTTCTAAAGACAGATACATCAATATTTGTAAATAGGCAATTATAACCCATATGGCATAATTGACTTACAGAAAACAAATTATAACCAAGTGATTCCACAAAGAATACATTAGAGATCGAATGCTCGTTGGTGATAGCTATTTTACTCGAACCTTTGACCTTACCTTGGTTCCCATCTCCAAAGATAATCGTGTCTTGGGAATCCTTGTTCTTGACGTAGGAAGTGAACATCATCTTCTCCCCTGTCATGTGGTTTCTGTATTTGCTATCAATAATCCAACTTGTGCCCCCGAATGCACAAACCTACAAGATAATTTAAGCTTGGGATTTATCTACCCAACTCTTATTGGGTCTTACAAGGTTAGTCACGTAAGATTTTGGAATCCAAATGCAAGTTTTGCCTCCTTTGCATTTAGGCCCCACATTTTTAGCAACAACTTTATCATTTTTACAATGGAGCGCATATGAAGCATAGTTGTGCAATTGGATGCATTCCTAGGTGCATGAGAAACAACATGATGAACACGACGCCTAGGTCTACTCCTACCATGAACATATGAAGAGCTAGAAGATGCAATCATGGCATGAGAATCAAAAACATCATCATGACACATAGGCAACACACTGTTATCATAACAAACATCATGATGAGAAACATTAGAAGCATTCTTAATATGAGCATACAAATAAGCATAGTTCTTATTGTCATGAAAATAATGTGAACTACTAGCCAAGGGCACCTTCCCTTTCTCCTTAATGATATTGGAGGCCCTTTGGCTCTTTAAGTCCTTGGTTTCCCTTTGGAAACCAAGTCCATCCTTAATGGAGGGATGTCTACCAATGGTGTAGGCATCACGAGAAAACTTTATCTTTTCATATTCATTTTTTAAAATTTTAAGTTGAGCATGAAGATTAGCAATTTCATTATCAACTTAGAAATAGTAGAGGTATGATCATTGCAAGCATCAATATCAAAATCTTTGCATCTATTGTAAATAGAAACATGCTCCAATGATGAACTAACAACAGTTAATTTTTCTATTCTAGCATTTAAATCAACATTTAAACTCTTAAGGCTAGAAATAGAATCATGATAAGAAGACAATTCAGAAGCAAGTGTTTCATTTTTCTTAATTTCTAAAGCAAGAGATTTTTCAGCATTAATACATTTATCATGTTCTTCATAAAGAATATCTTCTTGCTTTTCTAACAATCTATCTTTCTCATTAAGGGTATCAATTAATTCATTAATTTTGTCAAATTTGGATCTATTTAAGCCTTTAAAGAGATAGTTGTAATCTAACTCATCATCGGAATCCTCATCACTAGAAGAAGTGTACTTAGGAGTATCTCATGTACGTACCTTCTTCTCCTTAGCCATGAGGCATGTATGTCATTCGTTAGGGAAGAGGGAGGTCTTGTCGAAGGCGGAGGCAGCAAGTTCCTCATCGTCGGAGTTGGATGTAGAGCAATCCGAGTCTCATTCCTTGCCAATGTGCGCCTCGCCTTTCACCTTCCTATAGTTATTCTTTTCCTTCTTCCCTTTCTTTTCTTGTTCCTGGTCATTATCATTATAGGGACATTGTGCAATAAAATGACCAGACTTACCACATTTGAAGCATGAACACTTTCCCTTTGATTTGTTCTTGTTGGGGTAACCCTTGCGTCCCTTTAATCCTTCACTTATGCTACCTTGTTTGGTAGCGCCTCCTTGCTAGTTGTTTCCTAGAGTGCAACAGGTTGCAGCTTATAGAGAGGAAAAGGTCCGTTGCAATGTCATCAACATACCTTGCTTCTTTTACCATCATGCGCCCGCTTACAAAATTTTCAAGAATTTCCTCGGGCGTCATTTTGGTGTACCTGGGGTTTTCACGAAAAAGGTTTACAAGATGAGGATCAATAATGGTAAATGACCCTAGCATGAGCCGAATGATATAATGATCCATCCATCTTGTACTCCCATAACTTTGGATCATGTTCAGGGTCTTGACCCTGTTGTATGTTTCAGTTGGCTCCTCCCCCCTTTTCATGGCGAACCTCCCTAGCTCACCTTCCACCAATTCCATCTTTGTGATCATGGTGGCATCATTTCCCTCATGAGATATTTTGAGGGTATCCCATATTTGCTTGGCATTATCCAAGCCACTAACCTTGTTGTACTCATCCCTTCATAGAGATTCTAACAAAACAGTAGTAGCCTGGGCATTCTTATGAATTTTCTCATTAATAAATACAGGATTATCACTACTATCAAAAAGCATTCCACTTTCCACTATTTCCCAAATGCTAGGATGAATAAATGGATACACATTTTATGACTCCAAAATGAATAGTCTTCCCCATCAAAATGAGGGGGTTTGCCAAGTGGAATAGATAATAAATGAGCATTTTAATTGTAAGGAATGCGAGTATAATCAAAGGAATAGTTTTGATTAACTGTTTTCTTTTTTGAAGAGGAATCTTCGTCATCGTCGTCCCTTGGTGAAGAAGAGGAGGCATCGCTATCATAGTAGATGATCTTCTTGATGCGCCTCTTCTTCTTACCATCCTTCCTCTTGTTGTTTGAGCCTAAGTCAGTGATATTGTCACCTTTTGGCTCGTCGACGTTGAGGATCTCCTTTTCCTTATAGTTGATCACGATCCCCTTGCTCTTAGGATCCATCTCTTTGGGCGGTTAGTCCCTTGATGAAGATAACGACTCCGATACCAATTAAGAGCACCTAGAGGGGGATGAATAGGTGATCCTGTAAAAACAGCTCTACAAAAAATAAACTTGGTCTAAAATAGATTAGTGAGATCGAAAATCAAGTTCGAATGAAGAGTGTGAGAGGTGATGACTTCTTCACTTAATTGCTCTCACAAGATGAGTATTAAACTTAGAGCAATATCGTAAGTGAAGTGCTAAAAAGAATAGAATCGCAGTAAACTAAAGTAAACAAGTGACACTATGATTATTATGATGTGGTTCTGTCAAGCGTAAAATACCTGCCTACACCACGTTGTGGCATTCCAATGGACGAGGGTTGCACTTAAGCCCTCTCAAATGATCCAATGATCAACTTGAGTACCATAGTTCTCTTTCTTATCTCAAGTTTTTCCCGTTGTGAGGAATCTCCACAATTTGGAGTCTCTCACGCCTCACAATTGATCTCAAAAAACACAAGAGTAAGGGGGAGTAGACAACACAAGAGACACAATCTAAGCAACACACACAAGTCAAGAGAGGAGCACAGGAGACAACACAGTGGAGTTACAACTCAAACACGTGCTCGAATCTCTGTCTAGCAAAGCAATGGTGTGGTCGCAGTGTCTCGGTGTTGTAGTAAAGGATCAATATCAGCTTTTGTTTGGATGCAGAAAAGGGAATATCTGTTTAAATATTTAGGGATACCAATGCATTATTAGAAATTAAGTAATAGTGACTAGAAAATAATATAGGCAAAATTTGAAAAGAAACTTAGTGGTTGGAAAGGTAAGCTCAATGTTTGTTAGAGGCCGACTAGTCCTAATAAACTCAATGCTTACTAGCTTAGTAATGTTTATGCTATCTTTCTTATAGATAGCCAAAGGGGTTCTCGAGAGAATGGACTTCTTTTGTTCTAGGTTATTTTGGCAAGGCGAGAATCATAAGAAAAAATACAGACTTGCTAGATGGGACATCCTATGTCAACCTAAGGATCAAGGATGTGATATCCTGGCCCCTAGGATGGTGATGTCCTGGCCCAAGGCTTAATAGAAATAATAGAGTATCCATAGCAATAAGGTGCATCTTCTTTCTCGGAAGCCTATCTCGAAAGAACCTCCAAGTTAAGCGTGTTTGGCTTGGAGCAATTTGGGATGGGTGACTGACCGAGAAGTTTTCTTGGGTGTGCATGAGTGAGGACAAAGTATGCGCAAAAGACCTGTGTTGGTCTGTGGGGACAATATATGATCCTAGAGAGCTACCAGGAGTAAGTACTGCCAGTCCAGGGATTGGACGGGGTGTTACAAGTGGTATCAGAGCCGACCCTCGAGGTTTCACGGGCGTGTGTGGGCTAGGGGGTTCGAGTATATGGCGCATGGAGCATGTGGGCCCGTAGTGGTCACATGACATGGCATATGACGATACTAGACACACATACGTGGCTAAGAGGGGAGGTTCCTAGATTGGGGTTGACCGACGAGGACGTCGATCTTCTAGAGGGGTGGATTGTGATATCTTGGCCCCTAGGATGGTGATGTCCTAGCCCAAGGCTTAATAGAATTAGTAGAGTATCCATACCAATAAGGTGCATCTTCTTTTTCGAAAGCCTATCTCAAAAGAACCTCCAAGTTAAGTGTGCTTGGCTTGGAGCAATTTGGGATGAATGACTGACCGGGAAGTTTTCTCGGGTGCACATGAGTGAGGACAAAGTGTGCGCAAAAGACCTGTATTGGTCTGTGGGGACAATATATGATCCTAGAGAGCTACCAGGAGTAAGTACAGCTGGTCTAGGGATTAGACGGGGTGTTACAAAGGAGTGTTAGGAATTTAGAACATAGATGTTCAGAATAAATGCTTGCTAATCAAATGGCTTTAAGCTTATTAATGAGGACGCTATTTGGCAACAATTGTTGCGTAATAAATATCTAAAGGGACATCCTTTGTCGAAAGTGAAACATAGGCCTCGGGATTCACATTTTTTGTTAGGGTTAATAAAAGTGAAGGATACTTTTCTTAACCTAGGAATGTTCATTCTTAAAACTGGGGAACACATTAGGTTTTGGCAAGATATATGGTTGGGTAATCAATCATTTATGACTCAATACCATCTCTGTACCAAATTGTGAGACAGAAAAGCGCCACAATTGCTATAGTTTTGGTAGAGTACCTTTAAACGTATCATTCCATAGAGCTCTAGTCGGTCCCAATCTAATCTTGTGGCATAATTTAGTGGCACATATTTTACATATTCAGTTGCGTACTAAAATGGACATTTTTAAGTGGAGTTTAACTATGGACAATTTACAGTTCAATCTATGTATATGAGTCTTATTAATAATGGTAATGTGGTTTGCCAAAAGCAAATGTGGAAACTTAAGTTGCCTCTTAAGATTAAAATATTTATGTGATACTTGTTGAAAGGAGTTGTGCTGACGAAAGACAATTTAGCAAAACGCAACTGGCAGGGTAGCAGTAATTGTGGCTTTTGTAATATGGATGATGTTGGGCACCAAAAGTGGCTTGCGGACGGTTCGGCCCTGAGGCCAGACGGTCCGCGGTCCGGACGGTCCACTGTGGTGCTGCGGACGGTCCGCACGCGCAGAATCAGATAGGATTCTATGTTTCTTGAGGGATTTATTGGCTAAATCTAGGGGATTAACTCGGGAATCAGCTTGTAAAGGGTCCAGACCTCGCCCCATCTATATATATGAAGGGCTACAGCTGATTGAAACACAACAATCGATCAATCAATCAATATACATGTAGTTCTTTACATTTTGCCTTAGGAGTAGACAGTAAATTAGATTCCTCTCTAAATCTTCACCTCTCTCCGGCTTTATGTCGATTAGACGTGTCTTGGGTGGCCTGCTGATCCCAAGATAAAGCCTAGGATCTCTCCACCCCGACGAGGTCCCTCACGGGAGCGAGATTCAGGCACTGCCGGCGAACTCCGCTGCCCCTGCGCACACGTGGACCGTTCGGCCACCACACGGACCATTTGGCTCGTCAGGCAGGAACACCAGGCCCTGCGCTAGGTTGTGGACCGTTCGGTCCCTGGCCGCGAACCGTCCGTGCCTCCATAGAGAGCACCGCCGCAGGTTCTCATCTGTAATATCCAAATTTGTACATCATATAATATGAGTGTTTTGCCTTTATTTAATTGAACATGTGAATAACCACATTTAAAGTTAATAAATAGCTGACGACACTTAAATAAAATATGCATCATGCTGAGGTTTCATTTTGTGTGCATTTGGTGACAATATAAAAATAATGTAAAAAGAAATATATTAATACCCAAATTGGAATTTAAGATCTAAAGGGAATTCTAGGATTTGAGAAAAGAGAAGAAAATACTATACAAATGAGAAAAAAATAAATATATAAATAAGAATATATTTCCCTACACTAATATTTGAATCTGGTACATTTTGATCAATGGTGAATCTCATAACAAAATTTAAATTCAAATTTGAATTCTAAAAACAAAAAGGAAAAGAAATCAGAAGAGGAAAAGAATAAAGAAAAATAAGAAGGAATGGCGCATGGGCTCAAATCGCGGAACTCGGCCACCTACGGATCCCTCCGCGCGGTCCACTACCTCACCCTACACGACCGCGCCGCATTCACCAATGCGCTCTCTGGCCGGTGGCCCCTGATGGGCAGCGTCACTTTCCGCTAGGACCCGTTCGTCAGAGGCATACCGGATCCCTTCGCGCGGACCGCACCCACCTCGCGCGAGAAGCTCACCGGAGATCTCAGAGCTCGCGAGACCGTCGTGCACCTGCACGTCTTAAGGCCACGTCCCCATCACCCGAAGCCCTTAACCATCTTCCGTCCTCTAGAACTCAAAAGAGTCGGCTGCCATTACCTTGGAGAGCTCGAAGGGGGGTAATCGGGTGGTGAAAGGGAAATGTGCCCTTGGGCAATTTCTAAGTGTTTTGGTGATTTAGTGTCCAACACAAGTACCTAAGTGTAAAGAGGTGGACAAAGTACAAATCAAGGATAAAGGTATGTTTCTCAGACTTAGTACATTGTTTTATGGACTAATATATTGTGTCTAAGTGCTGGAAACAGGAAAAATCCAATTGGAAATGTCTTGGCTTGAGCAGCCAAGAATCTGCTGAGTCTGGGAGCACCGGACTGTCCGGTGGTGCACCGGACAGTGTCCGGTGCGCCAGGCTGGTTCGAGCGAACTGGCCGCTCTCGGGAATTCACCGGCGATGTACGGCTATAATTCACCGGACTGTCCGGTGTGCACCGGACTGTCCGGTGAGCCAACGGTCGGCCGGGCCAACGGTCGGCCGCGCAATCTGCGCGGGACACGTGGCCGAGCCAACGGCTAGAAGATGGCACCGGACTGTCCGGTGTACACCGGACATGTCCTGTGCGCCAACGGCTCCAGGTCTGCCAACGGTCGGCTTCACCATTTAAGGAAAGAAATTTGGCACCGGACAGTGTCCGGTGTGCACCGGACTGTCCGGTGCGCCAGACGACAGAAGGCAAGAATTGCCTTCCCAGATTGCTCCCAACGGCTCCTAGCTGCCTTGGGGCTATAAAAGGGACCCCTAGGCGCATGGAGGAGGACACCAAGCATTCCTACAACATTCTTAAGCACCAAGACATCGATTCCACGCATTCGTTTCATTGTGATAGCATATAGAGCTCTAGTGGAGTTGTGAACTCATTGAGTTGTGTTGCGAGCTCTTGTTGTGACTTGTGTGCGTATTGACATTCTGATTCGTGTGTCTTGTGTGCGTTGCTAATCCCTCTCTTGCTCCGTGTTCTTTGTGAATTTCAAGTGTAAGGGCGAGAGGCTCCAAGTTGTGGAGATTCCTCGCAAACGGGATTGAGATAAAGCAAGCAAAACACCGTGGTATTCAAGTGGGTCTTTGGACCGCTTGAGAGGGGTTGATTGCAACCCTCGTCCGTTGGGACGCCACAACGTGGAGTAGGCAAGCGTTGGTCTTGGCCGAACCACGGGATAACCACCATGCCATCTCTGTGATTGATCTTTGTTGGTTATTGTGTTTTGTTGAGGATTCCTCTTTAAGCCACTTGGCAATTATTGTGCTAACACTTAACCAAGTTTTGTGGCTTAAGTTTTTGAAGTTTTACAGGATCACCTATTCACCCCCCCTCTAGGTGCTCTCAATTGGTATCAAAGCCGTTCTCTTCACAAAGGGACTAACCGCCCGAAGAGATGGATCCTAAGGGGAAGGGTATCGTGATCAACGACAAAGAGAAGGAATCCTTCGTCAACGAACCGATTGATGACAGGCCCACCGACTCAGGCTCGGGCCACAAAAGAAAAGACGGGAGGAAGAAGAAGACAAGGCGCATCAAGGAAATTGTCTACTACGACAGCGACGAATCTTCCTCCTCCCAAAAGGACAACGACGACTACGACAGACGAAAGACGGTTAACTCAAACTTTTCTTTCGATTATTCGCGCATTCCGCATAGCTCAAATGCCCAATTTCTCCCCATTCCACTTGGCAAGCCCCCTCACTTTGATGGAGAGGACTACGGATTTTGGAGCCACAAAATGCGTACTCACCTGTTTTCTCTCCATCCAAGCATTTGGGAGATTGTGGAAAGTGGAATGAAATTTGATAGCTCGGATAGCCCTGTGTTTATTAATGAACAGATTCATAAGAATGCACAAGCCACTACTGTGTTGCTAGCCTCCTTGTGCAGGGACGAGTATCACAAGGTGAGCGGCTTGGACAATGCCAAGCAGATCTGGGACACCCTCAAGATCTCTCATGAGGGGAACGACGTCACCTTGCTCACCAAAATGGAGTTGGTGGAGGGCGAGCTTGGAAGGTTCGCAATGATAAGGGGCGAGGAGCCAACTCAAACATACAACCGGCTCAAGACCCTTATCAACAAAATAAGGAGCTACGGAAGCACGCGATGGACGGACCACGACGTCGTCCGACTGATGCTAAGGTCCTTTACCGTTCTTGATCCTCATTTGGTGAATAATATTCGTGAGAATCCCAGGTACACCAAAATGTCGCCCGAAGAAGTCCTCGGAAAATTCGTTAGCGGGCGAATGATGATCAAGGAGGCAAGGTACGTGGACGACGCCTTGAATGGTCCGATCAACGAGCCGCAACCCCTTGCTCTCAAGGCAACAAGAAGCAAGGAGGCGCTACCTAGCAAGGTGGCACAGATTGAGGCAGCCGGACTTAATGATAAGGAGATGGCCTCATCATTAAGCGCTTCAAGACGGCGCTTAAAGGACGCAAGGGACAGCCAAGCAAGACCAAAGCCAAGGGGAAGCGCTCATGCTTCAAATGCGGTAAGCTTGGTCATTTTATTGCTAACTGTCCCAACAATGATAGTGATCAGGAACAAGGGAACAAGAGGGAGAAAAAGAAGAACTATAAGAAGGCAAAGGGCGAGGCTCATCGTGGCAAGGAGTGGGATTCGGACTGCTCCTCGTCCGACTCCGACAATGAAGGACTCGCCGCCACCGCCTTCAACAAGTCATCCCTCTTCCCCAATGAGCGTCACACTTGCCTCATGGCAAGGGAGAAGAAAGTAAGCACTCATAATACTAGTACTTATGCTTCTTCAAGTGAGGATGAGTCTAGTGATGATGATGAGATAGATTACTCATGCTTATTCAAGGGATTAGATAGAACCAAGGTAGACAAAATTAATGAATTGATTGATGCCTTGAATGATAAGAATATGCTTTTAGAAAAGCAAGAGGATTTGTTGTATGAAGAGCATGATAAATTTGTAGAAGCACAAAAATCTCTTGCTCTAGAAATTAAGAGGAATGAAATGCTCTCTAGTGAATTATCTTCTTGTCATGAAACTATTGCTAAGTTAAAAAGTTTTAATGATGATTTAAATGCTAAACTAGAAGTAGCTAGTAAATCTGATTCTTGTGTAGAAATTGTTGAAACTTGTAATAGGTGTAAGGATTTTGACATTGATGCTTGTAGTGATCATTTAGTCTCAATTTCCAAATTAAATGAGGAATTAGCTAGTCTTAATGCCCAACTTAAGACTAGCAAGAATGAATTTGACAAGCTAAAATTTGCAAGGGATGCCTACACGATTGGTAGACACCCCTCAATTAAGGATGGACTTGGCTACAAGAGGGAAGCCAAGAACTTGACAAGCCATAAGGCTCCCATCTCCGCCAAGGAGAAAGGGAAGGCCCCTATGACTAGTAGTGTGCAAAAGAACCATGCCTTTATGTACCATGATAGGAGACAATCTAGAAATGCTTATAGGAATTGTAATGCATATAATGCCTTTGATTCTCATGCCATGTTTGCTTCTAGTTCTTCTTATGTGCATGATAGAAATGTTGGTAGGAGAAATGTTGTTCATAATATGCCTAGGAGAAATGTTGTTAATGTTCCTAGGAAAGTAAATGAACCTTCTACAATATATCATGCTTTAAATGCTTCTTTTGCTATTTGTAGAAAGGATAGGAAGATAGTTGCTAGAAAATTAGGGGCAAGATGCAAGGGAGACAAAACTTGCATTTGGGTCCCTAAGGATATTTGTGCTAACCTTACAGGACCCAACATGAGTTGGGTACCTAAGACCCAAGCCTAAATTTGCCTTGCAGGTTTATGCATCCGGGGGATCAAGCTGAATTATTGACAGCGGATGCACAAACCATATGACGGGGGAGAAGAAGATGTTCACCTCCTACGTCAAGAATAAAGATTCCCAAGATTCAATAATATTCGGTGATGGGAATCAAGGCAAGGTAAAAGGGTTAGGTAAAATTGCAATCTCAAATGAGCACTCTCTCTCTAATGTGTTTTTAGTAGAGTCTCTTGGATATAATTTGCTATCTGTTAGTCAATTATGCAATATGGGATATAACTGTCTATTTACAAATGTAGATGTGTCTGTCTTTAGAAGATATGATGGTTCACTAGCTTTTAAGGGTGTACTAGACGGCAAACTTTACTTAGTTGATTTTGCAAAAGAAGAGGTCGGTCTAGATACATGCTTAATGGCTAAGACTTGCATGGGCTGGTTGTGGCATCGCCGCTTAGCATATGTGGGGATGAAGAACCTCCACAAGCTTCTAAAGGGAGAACACGTGATAGGTCTAACCAATGTACATTTCGAAAAAGATAGACCTTGTGCAGCTTGTCAAGTAGGGAAACAGGTGGGAGGCTCTCATCACACCAAGAATGTGATGACAACATCAAGACCCCTGGAGCTGCTACATATGGACCTCTTCGGACCCGTCGCCTATCTGAGCATAGGAGGAAGTAAGTATGGTCTAGTTATTGTTGATGACTTTTCCCGCTTCACTTGGGTGTTCTTTTTGCAGGATAAGTCTGAAACCCAAGGGACCCTCAAGCGCTTCCTCAGGAGAGCTCAAAATGAGTTTGAGCTCAAGGTGAAGAAGATAAGGAGCGACAACGGGTCCGAATTCAAGAACCTTCAAGTGGAGGAGTTCCTTGAGGAGGAAGGGATCAAGCACGAGTTCTCCGCTCCCTACACACCTCAGCAAAACGGTGTGGTAGAGAGGAAGAACAGGACACTCATAGATATGGCGAGGACTATGCTTGGAGAGTTCAAGACCCCCGAGTGCTTTTGGTCGGAAGCCGTGAACACGGCTTGCCACGCCATCAACAGGGTCTACCTTCACCGCCTCCTCAAGAAGACTTCATATGAGCTGCTGACTGGTAACAAACCCAATGTATCGTATTTTCGTGTTTGGGAGTAAATGCTACATTCTAGTGAAGAAGGGTAGGAATTCCAAATTTGCTCCCAAAGCCGTAGAAGGGTTTTTATTAGGTTATGATTCAAATACAAAGGCGTATAGGGTCTTCAACAAATCATCGGGATTGGTTGAAGTCTCTAGCGACGTTGTATTTGATGAGACTAATGGCTCTCCAAGAGAGCAAGTTGTTGATCTTGATGATGTAGATGACGAAGACGTTCCAACGGCCGTGATACGCACCATGGCGATTGGAGATGTACGGCCTCAGGAACATTTAGAGCAAGATCAACCGTCTTCCTCAACTATGGTGCATCCCCCAACCCAGGATGACGAACAGGTACCTCAAGTGGAGGCGCATGATCAAGGGGGAGCATAGGATGTTCAAATTGAAGAGGAAGAAGCACCTCAGGCACCTCCAACCCAAGTTCGAGCGACGATCCAAAGGGATCATCCCGTCGACCAAATTTTGGGTGATATTAGCAAGGGAGTAACTACTCGTTCAAGATTAGTTAATTTTTGTGAGCATTACTCTTTTGTCTCTTCTATTGAGCCTTTCAGGGTAGAAGAGGCCTTGCTAGATCCGGACTGGGTGTTGGCCATGCAGGAGGAACTCAACAATTTCAAGCGCAATGAAGTTTGGACACTGGTGCCTCGCCCCAAGCAAAATGTTGTGGGAACCAAGTGGGTGTTCCGCAACAAACAGGACGAGCACGGGGTGGTGACAAGGAACAAGGCTCGACTTGTGGCAAAAGGTTATGCCCAAGTCGCAGGTTTGGACTTTGAGGAGACTTTTGCTCCCGTGGCTAGGCTAGAATCAATTCGTATCTTGCTAGCATATGCCGCTCACCATTCCTTCAGGTTGTACCAAATGGATGTGAAGAGCGCTTTCCTCAACGGGCCGATCAAGGAGGAGGTGTACATGGAGCAACCCCCTGGCTTTGAGGATGAACGGTACCCCGACCACGTGTGTAAGCTCTCTAAGGCGCTCTATGGACTTAAGCAAGCCCCAAGAGCATGGTATGAATGCCTTAGAGACTTTTTAATTACTAATGCTTTCAAGGTCGGGAAAGCCGATCCAACTCTTTTTACTAAGACTTGCGATGGTGATCTTTTTGTGTGCCAAATTTATGTCGATGACATAATATTTGGCTCTACTAACCAAAAGTCTTGTGAAGAGTTTAGCAGGGTGATGACGCAGAAATTCGAGATGTCGATGATGGGCGAGTTGAACTACTTCCTTGGGTTCCAAGTGAAACAACTCAAGGACGGCACTTTCATCTCCCAAACGAAGTACACGCAAGACTTGCTAAAGCGGTTTGGGATGAAGGATGCCAAGCCCGCAAAGACGCCGATGGGAACTGACGGACACACCGACCTCAACAAAGGTGGTAAGTCCGTTGATCAAAAAGCATACCGGTCCATGATAGGTTCTTTGCTTTATTTATGTGCTAGTAGACCGGATATTATGCTTAGCGAATGCATGTGTGCTAGATTTCAATCCGATCCTAAGGAGTGTCACTTAGTGGCTGTGAAGCGAATTCTTAGATATTTAGTCGCTACGCCTTGCTTCGGGATCTGGTATCCAAAGGGGTCTAACTTTGACTTGATTGGGTACTCAGATTCCGACTATGCTGGATGTAAGGTCGATAGGAAGAGTACATCGGGGACGTGCCAATTCTTAGGAAGGTCCCTGGTGTCATGGAACTCTAAGAAACAAACCTCCGTTGCCCTATCCACCGCTGAGGCTGAGTACGTTGCCGCAGGACAGTGTTGTGCGCAACTGCTTTGGATGAGGCAAACCCTCTGGGACTTTGGCTACAATCTGAGCAAAGTCCCACTCCTATGTGACAATGAGAGTGCTATCCGAATAGCGGAAAATCCTGTTGAGCACAGCCGCACAAAGCACATTGACATCCGGCATCACTTTTTGAGAGACCACCAGCAAAAGGGAGATATCGAAGTGTTTCATGTTAGCACCGAGAACCAGCTAGCCGATATCTTTACCAAGCCTCTAGATGAGAAGACCTTTTGCAGGCTGCGTAGTGAGCTCAATATCTTAGATTCGCGGAACTTGGATTGAATTGTAGCATATATGTGTTTATGCCTTTGATCATGTTCATTCTGCATTCTGTTGCTTATTGTGGTGCTCAAGTTGTACAAACACTCCCTGGACCTCACAAGTCCTTTTTGCAAGTGATGCACGTATTTAGGGGGAGCTGTGCTACAACTTGACCCTTTGAGACTAACCATGTACTTGAGTTTGGTTGTTTTAGTCTCCAAGAAGAATTGAAAGGGAAAAGGTGGACTTGGACCATGCAAGACTTCCACTGCACTCCGATGAGAAAGAGTAACTTTTCCAAGTTCATCTTTATACTCCTATTGTCTTTGTGTTCTTATTTGAAAATTTTGGTGAGGCAATGGGGTTAAAGGGCCAAGATTGATCCCGTTTTGGTGCTTGATGCCAAAGGGGGAGAAAATAAAGGCCAAAGCAATAAATGGATCAGCTACCACTTGAGAAATTTTGAAATTAGTAGATTAGAGCTTTTGGTTTGTCAAAACTCTTTTATTGTCTCTTATGTCAAAAGTTGGCCTCTTGTGGGGAGAAGTGTTGATTATGGGAAAAAGGGGGAGTTTTTGAAATCCTTGATCAAATTTCTTTGGAAAACCTCTCTTTATGTCTCTACAAGTGTTTTTGACTTAGAGATAGGAATTTGAGTTTGATTTGCAAAAACAAACCAAGTGGTGGCATAGAGTGATCCATATATGTCAAATTGAATCAAAACAATTTTGAGTTCTAATTTGAACTGTTTTTGTACTTGTTCTACTTGCTTTATGTTGTGTTGGCATAAATCACCAAAAAGGGGGAGATTGAAAGGGAAATGTGCCCTTGGGCAATTTCTAAGTGTTTTGGTGATTTAGTGTCCAACACAAGTACCTAAGTGTAAAGAGGTGGACAAAGTACAAATCAAGGATAAAGGTATGTTTCTCAGACTTAGTACATTGTTTTATGGACTAATATATTGTGTCTAAGTGCTGGAAACAGGAAAAATCCAATTGGAAATGTCTTGGCTTGAGCAGCCAAGAATCTGCTGAGTCTGGGAGCACCGGACTGTCCGGTGGTGCACCGGACAGTGTCCGGTGCGCCAGGCTGGTTCGAGCGAACTGGCCGCTCTCGGGAATTCACCGGCGACGTACGACTATAATTCACCGGACTGTCCGGTGAGCCAACGGTCGGCCGGGCCAACGGTCGGCCGCGCAATCTGCGCGGGACACGTGGCCGAGCCAACGGCTAGAAGATGGCACTGGACATGTCCGGTGCGCCAACGGCTCCAGGTCTGCCAACGGTCGGCTTCGCCATTTAAGGAAAGAAATCTGGCACCGGACAGTGTCCGGTGTGCACCGGACTGTCCGGTGCGCCAGACGACAGAAGGCAAGAATTGCCTTCCCAGATTGCTCCCAACGGCTCCTAGCTGCCTTGGGGCTATAAAAGGGACCCCTAGGCGCATGGAGGAGGACACCAAGCATTCCTACAACATTCTTAAGCACCAAGACATCGATTCCACGCATTCGTTTCATTGTGATAGCATATAGAGCTCTAGTGGAGTTGTGAACTCATTGAGTTGTGTTGCGAGCTCTTGTTGTGACTTGTGTGCGTATTGACATTCTGATTCGTGTGTCTTGTGTGCGTTGCTAATCCCTCCCTTGCTCCGTGTTCTTTGTGAATTTCAAGTGTAAGGGCGAGAGGCTCCAAGTTGTGGAGATTCCTCGCAAACGAGATTGAGATAAAGCAAGCAAAACACCGTGGTATTCAAGTGGGTCTTTGGACCGCTTGAGAGGGGTTGATTGCAACCCTCGTCCGTTGGGACGCCACAACGTGGAGTAGGCAAGCGTTGGTCTTGGCCGAACCACGGGATAACCACCGTGCCATCTCTGTGATTGATCTTTGTTGGTTATTGTGTTTTGTTGAGGATTCCTCTTTAAGCCACTTGGCAATTATTGTGCTAACACTTAACCAAGTTTTGTGGCTTAAGTTTTTGAAGTTTTACAGGATCACCTATTCACCCCCCCCCCTCTAGGTGCTCTCAGGTGGCGCCACCGCAAAACCACGAGAAACACCACCATATTCACAAGTGCTTGGACGGGGAGATCGGCGGGCTCTGGCCATGTGTGTGAGGGACCTGTCCGGGCAGAAAGGTTCACCGGGGTGGCATCAATTGCTCGTCGGACTCAAAGGACCACAGTGGATCCACCCATCGCCACGACTAGCACCAATTAGGCGTCCATCCATGGTAAGATGTATACCAGCGTGTTCGTCATATTCCGTACTCCGTATAACCCCGAGCCATGATAGAATAGGAGCACCATTTGGCCAAATCGCCTAACTCCGGCGATCCCCACCAAGGATGGTGGCGGCGCCGCCGTCGAGTAGTTGGTTTGGGGAGGGCGAAGTTCGGCCGTGGGATGTCCTCTGAATGGCTATGATTAAACCAAGCATACCCTTTCGCGCAAATAGACCTGGGCAGTAGATACGGGATCGTGTGAGCGGGGAGTCAATCGTAGTCGTATTAAATCTGGTCCGTGGATCCTTAATCCCGTGACCATAAACGCATACCAATTCAGATGATTATCAGATTAGATCCGAGCCGTTCGCCTCTAATCTAACGACCAGAACTCTCTGATACCCTTTCGCTGTGACCACTTTGCAAAATAAACCCCGTGCTTGTTACGAAACAACCCACAGTCCACTGCGGGATAGATCTGAGTCTTAGGGATTTTTACGCCAGGGCCCCTGCATTTCTGTTTATTATACACGCAGTCTAGGGAAATGGAAAATCAAGGAAAATGATATAGAAATTGATTTTTAATGTAAAAATAAGTGCTAGAATTTGTATAAACCCTAGAAAATTCATATTAAGTCCAAATTGACCCATTCCAGTTCCTATAATTTTTTTAATAATGTTGTTCATCACATAGTGTCTCTGTTTTGACATGAAAATCGTATTAAAATTTATTTCTTAATTAATCTTGTATCAAATACATAAAACCTTTGGAAATTCATAACTTAAAATCCCTGACTCCAAATTTAATGATTCTTTTTCCTATGATCTCATTTTAACATGTAGATTATTAATATGTATTTTGTATACATGTTTGGTGTGATGTTAATTTCTTCTTTATACTATGCTTGTTTGTATTGTGGTGAGTAGAAGAGCTAGTGGCTAAGGATCTCGGTGTTCAGCAGGTAGAAGTTGCTGAGCAGGAGCTCATTGAAGGCAAGTTGTGCTCTTGACCACTTTTATTCTGTCCATGTTCCAATTATATTGTTATTTTATTTATGTTCATGTCAAGATCATTATTTTTAATTGGAACATGGAGCTTAACTTGAGAAACACATACCACCACAAGGGTGGAATGGGACGCCCTTGGCTGACTAACTAGGAAAGCTAGTGGAGGACTACCTTACCCGATAGGGGCAAGGGCAGTAGGGGAGTAGGCGTGTACGGAGGTTCCCGGGTTGATTTTGCTGCGATGGCGGTCAAACGGGGGATTCCTGCATTGCTCTTCCTAGAAATTGTAGTGGGTTTTCTGAAGCTAGTGGAACTAGGTAAAGGCCTCGTAGTGTTACCCTGCCTCGCTTCTTTGGTAGAGGTGTATGGGGCCCGTACAACCCCATGGCAGATGGGTAACATGACTTGTGGGTACAGGGTACAACCTCTGCAGAGTGTAAAACTGGTTACTAGCCGTGCTCGCGGTCATGAGCAGCTCAGGACTCTCGCATGATTAAAATATGGAACTAAATTCAATTTGTCATTTGCACTGCATGGGATTTATTATCAATTTTGTTCTATTCTTATTATGGTTTGGTATTTACTTACATCTAGTAATTGCTAATAAAATTTAACCAACTTATTAAAAGCAAATGCTCAGCTTTAACCCCTATTGTTGATCAGCCTTACACGTCACATGAACTCCCACCTTTGGTGAGTTCATGCATATTATTCCCCACGACTTGTTGAGCTATGATCTTTGTGAGCTCACACTTACGATATATAAACCCCCCACAGGAGAAGAACAGGTGGCCTAGGAGGAGCCGCACAATGAGGAGTTCGACTTGATCTAGGTGGCATCTCCCAGTCGACTTTATGGCACCAAGGATGGACATTAGTTCATTTTATATTTATCTTTTATTTTAGTAAGACTTCCACTATGTAATAATTACTTTTATGATATTGTGACATTTATCTCTATACACTCTGTTATTATATGTGTTGTTCTTCTTTGGCGCACATATGAGACGCACCCGGCTTTATCCCTTAAATCCGGGTGTGACAGAAGTGGTATCAGAGGAAATGTTGACTGTAGGACGAAACCTAGATAGAAATGGACAAAACCATTACCTACTTACCTTACTCTGATTCTTTCTATACTTATCTTGATCTTGTCTCACCTTTTGCTGTTCTACTCTGATTACTCTTATCTTTTCTACTCTAAGACAAGATGGATTTCACACCTTGGAATCCTACATTTATGACCTTTTTAAGAGATAGGAGACCTAAGACAAAATTAAAACTATTTTCTCTATTTAAAAAATGTTGGTTGATTGTTCTGATGATAAATGCCTGATTTGCTTCTTTGATTGATTGAAATAGTATATTCGAGCACCTTAGCATGTACCACCATAAGGTAATGTATTAGCTTTAGTAGGTGACACACTAAACTACTTAGTTAATAAAACCCCAAAGTAACATGTCTCGTAATTACTTGCCTTGTCTACAATTCTTCCTTTCTTACCACGTGTTTCTAACTCAGATGGTCAATACTAGGAAGGGAGGCGGAATTGATCTACCTGCCAACCCATTCAACCGGAGGGTACTTAGACAGCAACAACAACAAGCAGAGATGAATCATCCAAATCCTCCACCAGCCGGGACTGATCCAGTAGTTGTAGCCTAGATGCAGATGATGCAATAGATGGCTGATACTATGGTAGATATGCATGCGTAGATGCGACAGGAGCGTCAGAAGATGCACCAAGAGAGGGAGGAGATGCGCCAAGAGCGAAGGGTGCAACAGCAGCAAGCACCACTGCCACCACCTCCACCACCAGTTCCACCCCGGGACAAGCACCGGGAGTTCATGAGCCACAAGTTACTGACGTTCGCCGGTTCTCCAGATCCTTTGCATGTTGATGATTGGCTGAAGTCTATGGAGAAGATGCTGATTATTGCATAGTGCTCTGATCGGGAGAAGGTTCTTTATGCTTCTAGTCGACTCACTGGTCCTACTGCTGATTGGTGGGATTCCTACACCGCTGCCCATGATGTCGCTGATACTATCACATGGGCGGAATTTGCTACTTAGTTTAGGAACTATCACATACCTGCTGGACCGATGAAGATAAAGAAGAAAGAATTTTTGTATTGAAGCAGGGAAGCATGACAGTCAGCAAGTACCACGACAGATTCATTCAGCTATCCAGATATGCACCGGATGAAGTGGCTGAAGATGAAAGAAAGCAGGAACACTTCATAGAAGGACCCAATGGACCTCTGCAGTATGCTCTAGTGGCTCATACCTTTCCGTCGTTCCAAAGGCTGCTTGACAAGGCCCTAGCCATTGAACACAAGCATGTTCAGTTGGGGGACATGAAGAGGAAGGCGATATCCTAGGGTCAAGGGAGCAGTAGTGTTCGCCCTCGCTATGTTCCTGAAAGTTCCCTATGCCCGAGAATAGGATCTGGATGCCACCTAGAGGGAGGGGGTGAATAGGCGAATAATAATTATCACTTTAAAACTAGAAATTCTTACTCTACTCGAAGGCTGGATCGCAGTGGAATGAAAGACCCTTCGAGTAGGTTGCAGCGGAATAGAAGTTCCTATCTTAAAATACCCTGCACTTCAAAGACAGCTTAAACCACATATAAATATTGAAGTGCAAGTATAAACAGCAAGTAAGACAGAGAAACAACACACAGAACAGACCAGACCACACAGACACAGGGATTTATCCCGAGGTTCGGCCAAGCCTGAAATGCTTGCCTAGTCCTCGTTGGAGTTAGCCACACCTTGGCTTGGAGTCTATTTCAACTCCTTCCTCCATTTGCTTAGATCTGTCAGTGCGACAGAGAGAGCCTTCCACTATGTTGATATCAGTTACAACGATGTCGTGGCTGCTTACAATCTTCTCGACAGCACTCCGGCAAAGTAACAATGCGCTCAAGATATTGCTCTAGCTCTCAGCATCACTTCCCCTCTCTCTAAAGGCTTATAACTTCGCCTCTACACAAACTAGAGAGATACACAAGAGAGGGAGAGAAAGAAATGATCCAAATGATGTATGGACTTGTTGGCTGCACTTGTGTACTTGTTTGAGGCGCCTAAGGGTCCCTTTTATAGCCCCAAAGGGCCTAGGAGCCGTTGGAGCTTCATTTGGAAGCTCCCAGCCTTCCCTGGTTACGGGTGCACCGAACTGTCCGGTGGCGCACCGGACAGTGAACAGTAACAGATCTGATTGACAGTTTCCTTCTCTGGAACAGCTAGCCGTTGGTGCACCGGACAGGTTACTATTCATTGTCCTGTGCACCGGACATGTCACTATTCATTGTCCTGTGCACCGGACAGAGTCACTATTCACTGTCCTGTGCACCGGACAGCTACTATTCACTGTCCTGTGCACCAGCCAACAGCACACTAAGTGCTTTTTCCTCCGTTCTTTCTCCGTTTGACTTCAACTTTTGGGAGGATTTTCCTAAGACTTAAACAAACACATTTAGAGTATAATCCAATTGATTTAGTCCTAGAAACTTACCTCTTTCTTGTTCTTCTCCTAGCTTTTCTGTTTCTCCTCAAGCAGAGATTAGAATGGCACTTTCTCTACAGAAAGAGTTAGAGAGCAAACCAAGACACCAAACTTGTAGTAAGAGGTCTATGCAAAATGGTTGAACACTCAAACCTTACATACTTAACCTTTTTCATCGTTTTACCCAATTTGGCATGTTTGAGGTCGATGTTGGACGCTAAACCATTAAGTCAACTTGACTTGATCTAGATTGACATATCTGAGCTCCAACTCCCTTGTTCATTTCTCAAGCTTGATCTTGAGCCTTATGACTTACACCACATAACTGTAGATGTTACCTTATTGGTTATAAGTCATGTCCTTATGTAGTGATCCTGGATGCACCATAACTCTTAACTCAATCAACCTTGACTTTGCAAGTCTTCTTCTTCACCCCTGGCTTTGGGTTCCTGGTCTCCTTGACCTTCTCCCATGCACTCGGTACCTCGAAGCTCTTCTTGCCTCCATCCTTGGCTTGATCGGTTGTATCTGAGTTACGCACATCGAGTCTCACTTAAGCAATGTCCATCTTACTTGTGATGTCCATTATCTATAGATAATCTAGTCTTTGGACCATCACACTTGTTCACTTGTGTTGAACCCTGTTAGCTTTGCATTAAGCACATGTTCAACACTTAGCACACTTGTTAGTCCTTTAATTGGGTTGTCATGTAAACACCAAAACCCACAAGAGAGCTTTCAATCTCCCCCTTTTTGGTGATTGATGGCAACACAATTAAAGCTTACACAAGAATAAGATTTAAAGCACAAAGTTTGAATTCTAAGTTTATATAATGCTCCCCCTAAATATGTGCTTACGTTAAAATCTCAACTTTGGCCTTATATGCCAAATTGCATATACTTAGACTAATTCGAAGCATAACTACACCTTAGCACCTGTGGGATGCATTGTGTCAAGAATTAAACTGTGATGCATATAACACACAAATACACATGATAAGAGTTAAACACCAATTAAATGGATATACCATAGGAATATCAACCTACCACTATTCACCGTTAAGATACTAATTTAAAGCACCAGAACCAAATGAATATCTATTACAGGACAAACACAATAGATACCAATTGATTCATATCATCGGAAGCACTAATTATGTATTATAACCATATAATACAACAAGAAGCATATGATCAGTATTATCAACAAAACTAACACATTCTTCCTTAAGATCATAGGACCTCAAGGAAGCCCCTTTGATTCCTTTAGCACACAAAAAATTAATCTTCACCCTCTTCACACTTAAGATAAGCTTTCCTCTCAGGTCGAGGTAAGCTTTAATGCACAAATTCTCCCCCTTTGACATCAAACACCAAAATTATATTCAAGCAAGAACATAGGATGATGTCAAGGGACAGCAGGGTATTAAGCAGGTAAAATGCAACACACTAACATTACTCCCCCTTACACATTAAACATATGCAACACAAGCATTGGAGGAAATTAAGGTACAAATACGCAAAAAGGTCAATACCTCCTTTTCTACCTTTACCATTGTTATGGTGTACTTTCCATCTAAGTAGGCGGAGTTGCTTTTGTCATCAATTTAAGATTTCCATCTTGAAAGTTTTATCTCTAAGGAGCTCCTTCACACTTGTGCCTGATCCTTTATCCTGACCTTTTCTTGTTGCTAAGACATCAAACTTAGAACAAGTTATAGTATTGTGGCGCAAGATGAAGCTTCTATTCTAGTGATTACCAAAAGATACCAATTGAAGCACATTACCAAGGCTATCGATTGAAAGATCATCACTATCATAGCTCCATGATATTTGAAGATAAGCATCTAGGATCACCAACTATTATAGAGCACGAGCAATCTTTAAATATGCAATTACTCACAACTTTAGATACCAATTACTCGACTTGTGGAGGTACCCAGGTCCTGATTGCTCCATTTCTTGCTCATCTTCCCTTTTCCACCTTGAGACTATATAGGATCACTCAAGAAACAGTTAATCTCAAAAGACACAAGTTATGTTTGCTCCCCCTAAAGTTGTGCATCAAGTATTTGAATGACTTGCACCTTGCACATTCTAGCGTCCTCAGAACTAGAGGGGATCACAACATACCTTGGTCTAGGCATAATATATCAATTGCATCACAAAAAGATACCAATTGAATAGATGACATAATACAACTTATGACTAGTGGAAACAATGCATGCCTCAAGATATATAACATTTTAAAAGCAACGTAGGCACACTTCACACATGATGATCATTGCAACACATATACCAATTGAAAAACGACAAGATCATGCATATAAAGCACAATGTCTAAGCACACCATGATTAAGAAGTATTTTCTTAGGTACACCAAAGGAAACAATATTTTAAAGCATAAAGCACCTAAGCCAAGATACTGCCAATTGAAAGCAAGAACATAGCTATGATCACAATCAATGGAAATTCAAGATATTCAATGAAATTGCATATTTCCATTATACATACCTTTGCCTTTTACCTGAATGCCATGAGATTCATTCTTTTAGGTAGTGTGGAGTGAGAGCACCCGCTGTCACCAATTTAGGGCTCCTTTTACTCATGCACCTCATAGCTCGAGAGGGTGCATTAGAGACACAACGTGGATTTCTTGTTTTGGTATACACAAAGTACCAAGACAAAGTAATCATGTGAACATGGACTAAACAAAACTATCATGCTTGCACATAGGTTAATCATTAAAAACCACATAGCATGACTTACAAAAAGATACAGGTTTATCCACATACACCAAGAGAGTTAATCATGGTGGATATATCAAATGAAAAGCTACCCATTGAATGATTCAAGAGATATAACCTATAAAGCACACAGTCACGATTGAGCAAGCATGATTATGATCTTGGAAATCATGGATCATTAATTGAAAGATATTCAACACAAGCAATCTCAAAAACATAACTACTCCAAGGATATGTATAGCACAACAATCCAACTTAAGAGCAATACTGATTGGAAATAATGCACTTAAGATACACGGGTACCGTCATTTGGAGAGCAAGTTGCAGATTCTCATCAAAGTCTTTTGCTTGATTCACCAATAATGATTAAGTACCGCTACAACTTATTTAACTCGAGATGAACATGGGATTAGTATTGCACAATAATTCAACCTTGGGTCAATAAATAGACAATAAAATTGACAGCTTAAGCATAGTGTTTGAATTAACCATCTTAAGCTCTCCTAGGGTCTCCAGTCCATCTTGAGGCACCTGCATGGTCTAGTTGGCACAGTTTGGTACCCATCTCGGGATGGGTCCATAACGTTCATCTAAAAGAGCCTTTGGTACCCAAATAGCAGTTGTGCTAGTTCTAGGTGATCTCATTACTAATCTAGCACAAGTGTATGATTTGGGTCTCCTAAGCGAATAAGATTGAGATAAATTTACTTGCTTAGGAACCTTACCCTTCTTACATACCTTAGGTAGATGACCATGCTCACCACACATGTAGCAGAAGCGTCGCTCAACCTGACATGACGCTTGTTGTTTGTCTTTTTTCTTAGTGAGGGTCATCTTGGAGGGTGCATGTCTTTGATTCTTCATGAGCGGACATGAAGTGATCATATGGTCCTTATCGTTGCATCCAAAACATCTCCTCATCTCTTCATCCTTGTCTTTGTATGGACAAGATGCAATGAAGTGGCCTAATTCCTTGCACTTGAAGCACCTCCTTTTTCCTCTTCCCTATTTGCTCTTGGATGACATAGAGAGATGATCAGTGCAAACAACATGACTAATTGAATTTTTACCTTTTTCTTGCTCATGTTGATTGCTTCATTTATTGCTTTAGGAACATCCTTCTTATGGAGTTTAACACTTGTTGCGGTTTCTCTCGTGTCAAGCTTCTTCACCATGCGTCCGTGCATATCTTGAGGAGGTTGAGCAATGCGTCTTCTACTTAGTTGCTTTGCTTTCTTGTTCCTTTCTTTATTGATGAGCAACTTTTCTTTTGGTCCTGTAGCTTGATGCTCAATCAAAAGTTGGCTTTCTTTTGAGCAATAGGGGTTAGCACATGGTGATATATTATCTAAATGCGCACATGTGCAAGAATGAGGTTCACATGAATTTAAGTTCGCAATTATAACCTCATGAGCAACATCAAGCATGATATGTCTATCCAACAGATTATCATGATAATAAGACAACATATCATATTTTTTAGTAAGAGCAAGTTTATCATGACTTAGCAATTCTACTTGCCTCTCAAGTGTGGCATTTTCAATTTTAAGTTGAGCAACACAATATAAAGCATCATAATTATTTCTTTGCTCAATTAAAATTGAATCATACCGTTGGACCAATTCATCATGAGAGCACGTTAGCTCCTCATGTTCTTTGGTCATCTTCTCCAGGTTGTCGTTGGTTTTGATGAGAGTCTCCTCCAGCCTGAGAAGCACCTCGCCTTGTTCCTTATTCCTCCTCAATAGCTTAACCAAGAGCACTTTGTCTTCTTTGTTGAGATTGGTGTAGAACCGGCGAATCTCCTCTTCTTCCACATCGCTGGTCTCATTTTCCCGTCATTATTATTAGTGGAAGCAATACAAGAAAATGTACCTTGTGGTGATGAAGACTCATCCTCGCTATCATCCTCATATTCCTCCTCATCATCGCTTTCGTCTCCACTATCATTGTTAGCAATAAGACATTTATAACTAGTGGAAGACATACCTGTCAGTGAGGTGGATTCATCGTTTGGTTGCCATTGTTTTTCTTCTCCCTTTGAATGGTTAGTACCACAAGCAACATAGGGAGTAGAAGTAGTACAATTGGACTCAGAATATTTTATTTTAATTCTAGTTCATAGATCATGAGCATCGACAAGAACATCACTATTACTACATATGACAGCAAAATAAACATCTTTGCTAAGGGAATTGACTAGGATGTCATAGGCTTGATAATTTTGACGCAAACATCTTAGATCATGCTCAGATGGATTTTTCATATCAATATTAATGGGCAAAACACTAGCATCAAATATTTGCTCTACTTCAGGACCTAAACTCCTAAATGTATGATATAAATGAAAAGACCAAGATGCATATTTAGAGCCATCAGAATTAAGAAGTTCTACAGTTACCTCTTGTGACGACATCGTCATCTCCGGACGGCTAAGCCCACACTAAAGAGGCCTAGCTCTGATACCAATTGAAAGTTCCCTATGCCCGGGAACAAGATCTGGATGTCGCCTAGAGGGGGTGAATAGGCAAATAATAATTATCACTTTAAAACTGGAAATTCTTACTCTACTCGAAGGCTGGATCGCAGTGGAATGAAAGACCCTTCGAGTAGGTTGTAGTGAAATAGAAGTTCCTATCTTAAAATACCCTACACTTTGAAGACAGCTTGAACCACATATAAATATTGAAGTGCAAGTATAAACAGCAAATAAGACAGAGAAACAGCACACAGCACAGAGCAGAGCACACAGACACATGGATTTATCCCGAGGTTCGGCCAAGCCTGAAATGCTTGCCTAGTCCTCGTTGGAGTTAGCCACACCATGGCTTGGAGTGTATTTCAACTCCTTCCTCCGTTTGCTCAGATCTGTTAGTGCGACAGATAGAGCCTTCCACTATGTTGATATTAGTTACAACGATGTCGTGGCTGCTTATAATCTTCTCGTCAGCACTCCGGTAGAGTAACAATGGGCTCAAGATATTGCTCTAGCTCTCAGCAGCACCTCCCCTCTCACTAAAGGCTTATAACTTTGCCTCTACACAAACTAGAGAGATACACAAGAGAGGGAGAGAAAGAAATGATCCAAATGATGTATGGACTTGTTGGCTGCACTTGTGTACTTGTTTGAGGCGCCTAGGGGTCCCTTTTATAGTCCCAAAGGGCCTAAGAGCCGTTGGAGCTTCATTTGGAAGCTCCCAGCCTTCCCTAGTTGCAGGTGCACTGGACTGTCCGGTGGCGCATCGGACAGTGAACAGTAACGGATCCGATTGACAGTTTCCTTCTCTGGAACAGCTAGCCGTTGGTGCACCGAACATGTTACTATTCATTGTCCTGTGCACTGGACAGGTCACTATTCACTATCCTGTGCACCGGACAAAGTCACTATTCACTGTCCTGTGCACCGGACAGCTACTATTCACTATCCTGTGCACTAGCCAACAGCACACTAAGTGCTTTTTCCTCCGTTCTTTCTCCGTTTGACTTCAACTTTTGGGAGGATTTTCCTGAGACTTAAACAAACACATTTAGAGTATAATCCAATTGATTTAGTCCTAGAAACTTACCTCTTTCTTGTTCTTCTCCTAGCTTTTTTGTTTCTCCTCAAGTAGTGATTAGAATGGCACTTTCTCTACAGAAAGAGTTAGAGAGCAAACCAAGGCACCAAACTTGTAGTAAGAGGTGTATGCAAAATGGTTGAACACTCAAACCTTACATAAACTTTTTCATCGTTTTACCCAATTTGGCATGTTTGAGGTCGATGTTGGACTCTAAACCGTTAAGTCAACTTGACTTGATCTAGGTTGACATATCTGAGCTCCAACTCCCTTGTTCATTTCTCGAGCTTGATCTTGAGCCTTATGACTTACACCACATAACTATAGATGTTACCTTATTGGTTGTAAGTCATGTCCTTATGTAGTGATCCTTGATGCACCGTAACTCTTAACTCGATCAACCTTGACTTTGCAAGTCTTCTTCTTCACCCCTGGCTTTGGGTTCCTGGTCTCCTTGACCTTCTCCCGTGCACTCGGTACCTCGAAGCTCTTCTTGCCTCCATCCTTGGCTTGATCGGTTGTCTCTGAGTTACGCACATCGAGTCTCACTTAAGCAATGTCCATCTTACTTGTGATGCCCATTATCTATAGATAATCTAGTCTTTGGACCATCACACTTGTTCACTTGTGTTGAACCCTGTTAGCTTTGCATTAAGCACCTGTTCAACACTTAGCACACTCGTTAGTCCTTTAATTGGGTTGTCATGTAAACACCAAAACCCACAAGAGAGCTTTCAGTTCCACCCCAAGGTACACCGGTTCGCACTGGAGGAGGCCAGCGCCCAACTCAGTTCACACCTTATGGGACTCCACCGACTCGTCAGGCTGCCCCCACTGGAACCCCGGTGAAATTCTCCGGACAGAGTGCAGGCACCACATGTTACAAGTGTGGGAAGACATGGCATTATGCTAATGTTTGTCCATAGAGGATTGGTACTACCCCGTGCAGAACAAGCAGTAGACTCCAGGATCTGGCAAGGGATTCACTATTGCCAGGGTTAATCAAGTTAGTGCTGATGCTACCGCTGAAGGAGCTGACACGGCTATTAGTATGTTTTATATTAATGCAATTCTTGCAGCAATATTATTTGATTCTGGTGCTACACATTCATTTATGTCTGCTCGATATGCCAAAACAAATGAGTTACCACTGCAATATATGAAAACACCAATGGTAGAAATTACACCTATAGGGCCTATTGAGGCAAATTATATGACACATAGATTGACATTGACAATTATGGGAAGAGAATTCTGGGCTACCCCTATAGTATTAGAGGAAAGCAGTATAGATCTGATCCTTGGTATGTCATGGTTAAGAAAGGCAAAGGTCGTTATACATTGTGCTAGGGGTACTGTAGAACTCACCAGCTCTAAAGGAGAAAGATTTGAAGTTGAAATTACAGTAACTGCCTCTACCAGACCCACCGTATTTTTAATAGATGGGAAGTTTGTTGGCAACAACATCCGTGTGGTTAGGGATTTCCCCGATGTCTTTCTAGAGGAGTTACCCGGGATGCTACCAGATAGGAAAGTTGAATTTGTCATTGATCTCTTACCTGGGACTGCTCCTATTTCTAAACGGCCATACAAGATATTCGTAGAAGAGTTAAAAGAACTTAAGAAGCAGTTAACGGAGTTACAGGAGGCTAGGTACATTCGACCGAGTTCCTCACCTTAGGGAGCATCGGTTC
Source organism: Zea luxurians (assembly GCA_029449295.1). Taxonomy (NCBI): domain Eukaryota; kingdom Viridiplantae; phylum Streptophyta; class Magnoliopsida; order Poales; family Poaceae; genus Zea; species Zea luxurians. The sequence goes on from JAOPSE010000011.1 coordinate 48,718,310, forward strand.
TGTTTGTACAGAAGAAGGATGGATCGCAAAGGATGTGTGTGGATTATAGATCCCTTAATAATGTTACTGCGAAGAACAAGTATCTGTTACCCCGCATTAAGGATTTATTTAATCAAATGAGAGGTGCTAGGGTATTCTCGAAGATTGATCTCAGATCGAGATATCATTAAATGAAGATTAGGCCATCTGATATTCCCAAGATGGCTTTCTCAACCCGATATGGTTTATATGAATTTACAGTTATTTCATTTGGATTAACTAATGCACCAGCATATTTTATGAATCTGATGAATAAGATGTTCATGGAGTATCTTGACAGATTCGTCGTGGTATTCATTGACGATATTCTGATTTATTCCAAGAGTGATAGTGATCATGAGGAACATCTGCGGTTGGTGCTACAAAAAGCTACGGGATAATCAACTCTACGCCAAGTACAGCAAATGTGAGTTATGGATTGACGAAGTGCCATTCCTTGGACACATTATCTCTAATGGTGGAATCTCAGTGGATCCTACCAAAGCCAGAGAGATAGTGACGTGGAGCATACCTAGTACAGTTACCGAGGTCCGGAGTTTCTTGGGACTTGCAGGCTACTAACGGCGATCTATTGAAGGGTTTTCTAAGATTTCTAAGCCTATGACCTCACTTCTAGAGAAGGGGAGAGAGTTTAAGTGGGACTGGAAGTGCCAAGATAGCTTTAATCAACTGAAGTTGAGATTGATGTCACCCCCAGTGTTGGTTATGCCAGATCTATAGAAGGGATTTGATTTCTATTGTGATGCGTGCGGCCAATGCTTGGGATGCGTTCTTATGCAAGAAGGACACATAATTGCCTATGTGTCTCATCAGTTGCGGAAACATGAGTTGAACTATCCCACTCATGACTTAGAACTGGCAGTCGTAGTGCATGCGCTCAAGATATGGAGACACTATATTATGGCAACCAAGTGCCAAGTGTACACCGATCATAAGAGCTTGAAGTACATATTCACTCAGAAGGATCTCAACCTTAGGCAACGCCGATGGTTGGAGCTCATTAAGGATTATGATTTGGAGATTCACCATCACCCGGGCAAGGCAAATCTGGTTGCGGATGCCTTGAGTCGGAAGAACACATCCATGCAGCTATTGTTGCCTAGCTACCCGAAGAGATTGTTGGGGATTTTAGAAGACTCAACCTGGGAATAGTTGAACACACTGAAGGAGTCACTATTGAAGTGGAACCTACCTTAGAGCAAGAAATCTGTAAGGGTCAGATTGGTGATTCTAAAATACAAGAGATCAAAGATCTGATTACTGAAGGTAGAGGCCCAGAATTCACGGAGGATGAGCAAGGCATAGTATGGTTCAAGAACCAGATATGTGTTCCTGAGATTAATAGCCTTCATGATACTATATTGAAGGAAGCCCGTGACTCTGATTACTCTATCCATCCTGGTAGCACTAAGATGTATCAGGATTTGAAGCAAAAGTATTTGTGGTATGGGCTGAAGAGAGATGTGCCTGCACATGTGGCTATGTGTGATGTGTGTCAAAGAGTCAAGGCCAAACACCAAAGACCAGTTGGACTATTGCACCCGTTAAAGATACCCGAATGGAAGTGGGAAGAGATTGGTATGGACTTCATTGTCGGGTTGCCTCGCACCCCGAAAGTATATGATTCCATATGGGTGATTGTGGATAGGCTAACCAAAGTAGGTCACTTCATTCCGGTCAAGACTACTTACAAGGGCTCTCAGTTGGCAGAGTTATACATGGCTCGGATTGTGTGTTTACATGGAGTACCAAAGAAGATCGTTTCAAATAGAGGCTCACAGTTTACCTCTAGATTTTGGAAAGCTTTCATGAGAATATGGATACAAGGTTGAGCTTCAGTTCGGCCGATCACCCTCAGACTGATGGCCAGACTGAAAGGACTAATCAAGTACTAGAGAATATGTTGAGAGCTTGTGCCCTTCAGCAAGGAGGCAGTTGGGACAATAGTCTACCATATGCTGAGTTCTCATATAATTATAGTTATTAGGCCAGTCTGAAGATGTCACCATTTGAGGCTTTGTATGGTAGGAAGTGCATGACTCCTCTATATTGGGATCAGACTGGAGAAAGATAGTTCTTTGGGCCTGAACTTATTCAAGAGGCAGAAGAACAAGTCCATATAATCTGAAAGAACTTGAGGGTAGCACAGACCAGACAAAAGAGCTATGCTGATATCGAAGAAGACCATTGGAGTTTGAGGAAGGTGATCATGTGTACCTCAAGGTGTCACCAATTCATGGGATGAAGAGATTCAAAGTTAAAGGCAAATTGTCCCCTCGCTTTATTGGACCCTTCAGAATCTTTAGGCGAGTTGGAGAGATGGCATACCAACTCGAGCTACTGGATCATCTATCTGATGTGCATGATGTATTCCACGTGTCTCGACTTAAGAAGTGTCTACGTGTCCCAGAGGAACAGCTACCAATGGAAGAGCTCAGTGTTCAGGGTGATCTGACTTACACGGAATATCCTATTAAGATTCTTGATACTTTGACTTGAGTTACAAGAAATAAAGTGATAAAGATGTGCAAAGTACAATGGAGTCACCATGGAGAAGATGAAGCTACTTGGGAGAGAGAAGAAGAGCTTCGAATAGAATTTCCCCATCTTTTCCTTAGTCCTTCCTAAATCTCAAGGACGAGATTCTTGTTAAGGGGGGTAGGATTTGTAATACCTAAATTTGTACATCATATAATAGGAGTGTTTTGCCTTTATTTAATTCAATATGTGAATAACCACATTTAAAGTTAATAAATAGCTGATGACACTTAAATAAAATATGCATCATGCTGAGGTTTCATTTTGTGTGCATTTGGTGACAATATAAAAATAATGTAAAAAGAAATATATTAATACCCAAATTGGAATTTAAGATCTAAAGCGAATTCTAGGATTTGAGAGAAGAGAAGAAAATACTATACAAATGAGATAAAATAAATATATAAATAAGAATATATTTACCTATACTAATATTTGAATCTGGTACATTTTAATCAATGGTGAATCTCATAACAAAATTTAAATTCAATTTTGAATTCTAAAAACAAAAAGAAAAAGAAATCAGAAGAGGAAAAGAATAAAGAAAAATAAGAAGGAATGGCGCGTGGGCTCAAATCGCGGAACTTTGCCTACCTACGGATCCCTCCGCGCGGTCCACTACCTCACCCCGCATGATCGTGCCACGTTCACCAGTGCGCTCTATGACCAGTGGCCCTAGCTAGACAGCGTCACTTCCCACTGGGACCTGTTCGTTAGAGGCATACCAGATCCCTCCGCGTGGGCCACGCCCACCTCGCGCAAGAAGCTCGCCGGAGATCTCGGAGCTCGCGAGACCACCATGCACCTACACGTCTTAAGGCCACGTCCCCAACACCCGAAGCCCTTGACCATCTTCCGTCCTCTAGAACTCAAAAGAGTCGACTGCCATTACCTTGGAGAGCTCGAAGGGGGGGAATCGGGTGGCGCCACCGCAAAATCACAGGAAACACCACCATATTCACAAGTGCTTGGTCGGGGAGATCGGCGAGCTCTGGCCGTGTGTGTGAGGGACCTGTCGGGGCAGAAAGGTTCACTGGGGTGGCATCAATTGCTCGTCGGACTCAAAGGACCACGACAGATCTACCCATCGCCGCGATCAGCACCAATTAGGCGTCCATCTGCGGTAAGATGTATACTAGCGTGTTCGTCATATTCCGTACTTCGTATAACCCCGAGCCATGATAGAATAGGAGCACGATTTGGCCAAATCGCCTAACTCCGGTGATTCCCGCCAAGGATGGTGGCAGAGCCGCCGTCGAGTAGTTGGTTTGGGGAGGGCAAACTTCGGCCGTGGGATGTCCTGTAAACGACTATGATTAAACCGAGCATACCCTTTCACGCAAACAGATCTAGGTCGTAGATACGGTATCGTGTGAGCGAGGTGTCGATCGTAGTCATATTAAATTTGGTCCGTGGATCCTTAATCCTGCGGCCATAAACGCATATCGATTCGGATGATTATCAGATTAGATCCGAGCCGTTCGCCTCTAATCTAACGACGAGAACTCTCTCATACCCTTTCGTTGTGACCACTTTGCAAAATAAACCTCGTGCTTGTTCTGAAACAACCCACAGTCCACTGCGGGATATATGTGAGTCTTAGGGATTTTTACGCCAGGGCCCGCGCATTTTTGTTTATTATACGCGCGTCGAGGGAAATGGAAAATCAAGGAAGATGATATAGAAATTGATTTTTAATGTAAAAATAATTGCTAGAATTTGTATAAACCCTAGAAAATTCATATTAAGTCCAAATTGACCCATTCCAGTTCCTATAATTTTGTAATAATGTTGTTTATCACATAGTCTCTCTGTTTTGACATGAAAACCGTATTAACATTTATTTCTTAATTAATCTTGTATCAAATACATAAAACCTATGGAAATTCATAACTTAAAATCCATGACTCCAAATTTAATGATTCTTTTTCCTATGATCTCATTTTAACATGTAGATTATTAATATGTATTTTGTATACATCTTTGGTGTGATGTTAATTTCTCCTTTATACTATGCTTGTTTGTATTGTGGCGAGTAGAAGAGCCAATGGCTGAGGATCCCGGTGTTCAGCAGGTAGAAGTTGCTGAGCTGGAGCTCATTGAAGGCAAGTTGTGCCCTTGACCACTTTTATTACCCAATAATGTTCTTTAATATCTCTTATTCATGCATAGGTTTTATTTTGATGGGACCCAATAGGTCACCCTAGACTGGTTATCCTTTTATCGTGTTTACCCCTGAATCATTTGGGTAGTTTTGCTATTGCTCTATATGGTTTTGGGTTTAATATTACATTTTGTCCATGTTCCAATTATACTGTTATTTTATTTATGTTCATGTCAAGATCTTTATTTTTAATTGGAACATGGAGCTTAACTTGAAAAACGCATGCCACCACAAGGGTAGAATGGCACACCCTTGGCTGACTAACTAGGAAAGCTAGTGGAGGACTACCTTACCCGATAGGGGCAAGGGCAGTAGGGAGTAGGCGTGTAGGGAGGTTCCCGGGTTGATTTTGCTGCGATGGCGGTCAGACGGGGGATTCCTGCATTGCTCTTCCTAGAAACTGTAGCGGGTTTTCTGAAGCTAGTGGAACTAGGTAAAGACCTCGTAGTGTTACCCTGCCTCGCTTCCTTGGTAGAGGTGTATGGGGCTCGTACAACCCTGTGGCAGATGGGTAACATGACTTGTGGGTATAGGGTGCAACCTTCGCAGAGTGTAAAATTGGTATACTAGCCATGCTCGTGGTCATGAGCAGCTCAGGACGCTCGCATGATTAAACTATGGAACTAAATTCCATTTGTCATTTGCAGTACATGGGATTTATTATCAATTTGTTCTATTCTTATTATGGTTTCGTATTTACTTACATCTAGTAATTGCTAATAAAATTTGACCAACTTATTAAAAGCAAATGCTCAGCTTTAACCTCTATTGTTGATCAGCCTTACACATCACATGAACTCCCACCTTTGGTGAGTTCATGCATATTATTCCCCATGACTTGTTGAGCTATGATCTTTTGTGAGCTCACACTTGCGATATATAAACCCCCACAGGAGAAGAATAGGTGGCCTAGGAGGAGACGCACAACGAGGAGTTCGACTTGATCTAGGTGGCGTCTCCCAGTCGACTTTCTGGCGACAAGGATGGACATTAGTTCGTTTTATATTTATTTTTATTTTCGTAAGACTTCCGCTAAGTAATAATTACTTTTATGATATTGTGACATTTATCTCTATACACTCTATTATTATATGTGTTGTTCTTCTTTGGCGCACATATGAGACGCACCCGGCTTTATCCCTTAAATCCGGGTGTGACATCATCGCAGTGATTGGCGTTTCGAGATAAGCTCAGTGTTAGCATAATCCCTGGGGGCAATCATATCGGAGGCCTTATGATAGCTGATTTGACTATCACTCATACACGCAGGGAACTAGGATACCCGAATTCGTAAGGTTTTCGGGTGACCAAGAAAAGAGCACGCACGAGCACATAGGCCAGTTCTTAGCATCATTGGGAGAATTGGCCGACACATAGGCGTTCTGTGTTCGTTTATTTTCATCATCTTTAACAGGGACTGCATTCGCATGGTATGCCACACTCCCTCCTAGTTCTATTTTGTCATGGGGAGATTTAGAACAAAAATTTCATGACCATTCCTTCTCCAGCAACTATGAGTTAGATTTGGTAGACCTAGTGGCACTGCGACAATGGAAGGATGAATCGGTTAATGATTACATCCGGAGATTCTGGGATACAAATTCAGTTGGCAGAAAAACAGCTAGTGGGATTAGCCTTTAATGGATTGCGCAATTATTTAAAAGAAAGATTAGAAGGCATCTGATTTTTTACGCTAGCACAGTTACACCAGAGAGCTTTGGCTTGTGAAAGCTGAAGTAAAGAAATTGCCAAAACGATTCATCACAATGTCCATATAGTAGAATGCGACTAGAGTAGCTCGGACAATGAATCAAAAGAGGTTTACGCTGCCGAAATGGTTTGGCCCAAGAAGGCTAAGACTTCGGCTTGTTCCTCCTTGCAGCCGGTTCAAAAGAAATGATAGGTGGAGGTTAAGTTCACATTTAATGTTGGCAAATGTGATAAAATGTTCGATGAGTTACTCAAAAATGGCAACATTAAACTAAACCATATTGTTCCACCCACCGACGAACTCAAGTGTCATGCATATTGCAAGTGGCACAATTCATTTTCTCATGCCACTAATGACTGTAATGTATTTCGACGACAAATCCAATCGGCCATTAACGAGTGACAATTGAAACTTTAGAAAATGCAGGTGCACACGGGCCCTTTCCAAATAAATATGATAGACTTTGATGGCAAAAAAGTTCTCATTCGGCCTAGTGTAACACCCTGAATTTGGAGTATAAAATTTCTTCTCTAATACCTACCAAATTCAGGTGTTACTCCTTTTCTCACCTTTATAGATTTTCTTTTCCCTTCTTTTTAATAGAATTTTGGTTACTTATGTGAGGGGTGTATTATTTCTTTAGAATATTAAAACATAGGAGAGATATGAATGTTTGCATCGTGCTGAGTTTAAACTTTGTTTTTTGGTTGATGCACATGTTTGAAATATTTGAATTTGAATTTTTGGTTTTCTTTTATTTGAATTCAAAAGAGAAAATAAAAATAAAAGGAATTATAAATTCAAAAGAAAAGGAAAAAAGCCAAAGCAGCCCAACTCTCTCTCTCTCTCTCTCGGCGATTTGGCCCAACTTGGCCCAGCTCTGCGCGCCCATGCGCGTGCCTGTGCCCTCCCTCTGCCAGGTGGGCCCCGCCTGTCAGTGCGAGTCAGCGCTCGCGTGCCCGTGCCCCTCTCTCCCTCTGCCCGGTGGGGCTGACTTGTCGACGCTGCTCCCCTCAGCCTCGCGCACTCTCTCTCTATGTCGTCGTGGGCCCTGCCCATCAGCGTCGTTACCCGTTCACTCTGCGCCCTCTCTCTTGCTCCCTACGCCATGGGACCCCCATGTCAGCTCCACCCTTTCTGTGAACCACCGCTGACCAGCGCGCACGCTCGCCGAGAAACCTGGCCACGTCGCTTGCCCACGCCCTCCAGCTCCCTTTTGAGCCCCGCCCTCACCTGCTCTCCCTCCCCTGCCTCATTTCACCCACTCTCGCCCTCTCTCGCGCTCAGCCACCACTACCAGAGCTCGCCGAAGGAAAGCACCCGCAGTGCTGGTCGTCTAGAGCACCAGACGTCACGCCAAGCTTCCGTGAGCGTCGTCCTGAGGTGAGAAACCTGTTTCCGTGCTCTGGCTGCCTTGATTCTGTCGTGTCTTAGCGAATTCGTGCTCGCCGGAGCTCGGCCACACCGGTTCGCCGCACGACGCCCGGTCAATTCAGCCCCTCTTTGTTCCCCTGCTTTGGTCTGTAGTGTTCCCCCTCCCTCGCCGAAGCTAGCCCTAGCCTCAGCGTGCTCGATTCCCCCTCCCCGTGGTCGGGATTGCTCGCCGGAGCTACCTCGACCTGCCCAGAGTGCCCCCTCTGCCGTTCCCTCGTCCCAGTCTTGTTCTCATGGCTAGAATCCTGCCATTGAGTTCGTCGGTCCCTCCTTGCCGGTCCTGGCCAACTCCGGCAACCCAAGACCCCCGGATGTCGTGCCTGTCCCGTCTCCGGCGACTCCACCGCCGCAGACAGGAGCAAAGCCGGCCGCCACCGTCAACCCCCTTACACGCCTGTTCGGGGCCTTCTTCTCCACCGAAGGTCCTCAAAGCAAAAACACCTTCGGCAAAATAACAAGCAAGCAGCTGTGACATGAACATGTATGCCGAAGCTACAACTAAAAAAGTTTCGGCACAATGACACGCTTGAGACGAAGGGTGGCACCGACTTAAAGAGGAAAAGACTGCATAGTCTCTGATAGTTTGTGTCATAGTCATGATTAGTTATCAAGGTCCTAAATGTAATTTTGTTCGGGCTGTGACCCGTGCCTATAAATAGATGAACAGTACCCATGTACTGTTCACGCTGACTTGTATTCACTTGCACGTCGCTCTTGGATTCTTACCTTCTGTAAAGCCGAAGGTATAAATGTACTTTAATATCATCAATGTCTGTTCATGATTATATAATGAGAATATAGATAATCTAATGATTTGATATGATTATTCATATTCTTTATATGTCCCATATGTTCCTGCTTTTCATTACATATTGACATGATGAAGGTATGTCCTTCATAACCTTCGTCTGAAGATCATTATATCCTAAGGGAGATAATGCTCTGAAGGACAAAGGTCTTTAACCATTAGCATTTGTATTGCCTTGTTGTTAACTCGTAGCATTTGAGAACAAGTGACCAACAACGCCAATCCTAACTGTCTGCTCCCAATCCAATGGTCCGGATCTCTAGATACCACTTCGAGCGATCTGATCTCATCCGTTGATCTGTGATCGGATGGCCGAGGACGCCCCATACCCCTTCGCGTGGTTATTTTGTTAAAGAGCCTCTCGGTTTCCTGGAAATAGAACTTGCAATCTTGTTTCTTGTGCCATTCCCCTGGTTTCTGGTAGAGAAGACCCTGGTCTTTATTTTAATCACATATATAGATTTAATTTAGTAGTTTTGAATTCTAAAACTTGTATATGTCATATCTTTTGCATATGAACTCCAAATTGGGTGGTTCAAATTGCAAAATGTTCATAATGTTATTCTCTATCTGTTTAAATTATGTTAATTCACTTTTTGCATGACTTAATTTTGTGGCAAGACTCTAAGTTAATTTAAAGTGATAGAATAATTATTAAGGGGTAAAATAAAAGTGAAACCCTAATGAATGTGCAAGTGCTTAACTTTGTAGATTTAATTTCAATTAATGTATGATCCCATCCCTGGAATAACATTATCTAAATAAGTAGTTCACTAAGATAGACATAGTTAAATAGTTAATCTTCTGAGATAGTTGGTACTTAGAGAACAATAGACCTCTAGGTATATCCCTTTGTGAGGAATCTCCACACTTTAGAGTCTCTCACGCCTTACACAGATGATCTCAAATGAACACAAGAATAAGGGGAATACCAACACACAAGAGCGAGAGTTGCAGTAGCAACACACACATAAGACAAGAACGAGCACAAGAAAGCAGCACAGCAGAGTTACAACTCAGAAAAGGCTCGAATCTCTATCACGATGATCCAAATGCGTGAATGCGAAGTCTCGGTGTCTTAGGATGTTCACTACTCCATGCGCTTAGGGGTCCCTTTTATAGCCCCAAGGCAGCTAGGAGCTGTTTGAACTCCATTTGGAAGGCTATAGTTGCTTTCTATCCGTGGGCGCACCGGACAGTCTGATGCCCCACCAGATAGTGAACAGTGCACGATTTCCTTCCTTTTCTAGCGAAGCCGACCGTTGTAGCCACGGCCCCCGTGGCACACCGGACTGTCCGGTGTAACCTTCCGACCGTTGGTGAAGTCCACGTGTTGCACGCTGATCGTGCGGCCGACCGTTGGCATGGGTGCGGCTGACTCACTGGACAGTTCGGTGAATTATAGCCATGGCGCGCTGAGTTTTTCTCGAGAGCGGCCTATTCACTGGGGTGCCAGCCTGGGCACCGAACACTATCCGGTGCACCGCGGGCTGGTGCAAGTTTGGCTAGACTTAGCCAAACTTCTCCAATCCGATTTCTCCCATTTTGACAAGGTTCCTAGCACTTAGAGGAATATGTTAGTACCAAAAACAATTCACTAAGGCTAGAGTCATACCTTGATTCTTCATTTGCATCTCTTTGACACTTAGCACAAAACAATATGTGTTGAGCATCTAATCACCAAAACATTTATAGAAATGGCCCAAAGGCACATTTCCCTTTCACCTAGCCTGCTGCCTGTGAAGGCCTTATTGTACTACGTTTCATATTCGCACTTTGATTATAATTATGACTTAAGTTAATGACCTTATGGATGTCTTGGACATCATGATGTAATAAAGTACTATTTCCGCTATTATTTTGAGCAATGTGTGATGATGTCCAACTATGTAATCGCTGTGTACGTGAGTTTCTGATCTTGGCACGTACATGGTTCACATTCAGTTTGTCTTCCAAAACCGGGTGTGACACCTAGCGCGATCGATAAGGGCAAAGGCAAGGAGGTCATCATCGATGCACGAAAGGCCGATGAAAAAAATAAAAACTGTTGAAGGAAAGTTGTGGTGGAAAGGACTCTCGATGGAGGTGAGAATATAAAAGTTACCATCACTACCTCCATTGCTGGGGGGCAGGCGCAGGCAGGTGGCCAGGCACGGGAGCCTATCCTATGCATCGCGGGCGGTCCGACACACCTACGCAGACAGTCTAGGACATCGCCAGATAGTCCGGATCATTCCAGCGAACGGTTCGGCAACACCAAGGAGTCATGACGACCACATACCTTTAAACCACGACGACCAGAAATAGGTACGTGGAAAACTAACACATTCAAGGCAGCTAGTCGACTGATCAAATCTGGCCCGACATTTGATCAATTATTGTCTAATATGTGAAAAAGAAGGCTGGCCCAAGTGACCGGCCACCAAAGCGACCTCGCTCACCTACTCAGGAGCGACAGCATGTAAGATCGATTGGACCACCTCACCAATTGGAAAGGTCAGTAGGTCATAATGTTCAATTAAGACCTAACGTGTCTGCATGGACACCTCCACCCCCATACTCACCTGTGCCATATCAATATGCGTACATACCACCTACCCTATGTCTCGAATCAAATGTGGGGCATGCCACCATATCCATTTGGGATGCCACAATACCCCACTTGGGGGCATCCCAAACATCTATGTTTGAGCAAGGAAAAAGAAGCAAAAAAATATTTAATGCTACACACAAAAGAGGTGGAGGCCAAAGGCCGTCGGAATAAATCAAACGGCCACTAAGAATAAGACAGCAGGTTTGCATCTCTCTGCAGGTACGGCGGACAGTCCGTCCCTTGAGTTCAGATCATCTGCTCTGTGCCAGAACACCTCCGACGATGTGCCGACACCTATGGAGGAGGACGACCTATTGGGAGAAGACTTGGTCGACTACGGAGCTACGCCAGAACACTCAGGTATGGACGTAAATGTTATTACGTTATCCGATTCTACTATTATCTGTGACGATGAACTTGTCGTTGCTTAATTCGATTTTGGTACTAAAGAGGCTGCCTTCACTGAGCCAAAAGAATCGGTCAAGCATTTAAAGCCGCTCTTCGTCCGCGGTCATATTGATGGAATACCGATTGCTAAGATGTTGGTAGATGGAGGGGCGGTCGTAAATTTAATGCCTTACTCATTGTACAAAAAATTAGGAAAGCAAGACGACGAACTAGTCAAGACCAATATGATGCTCAGCGGTGTTGGGACTGATAGTTCGATCAAAGCCAAGGGAGTCACGTCTGTTGAAGTAACCATTGGGACCAAGACCCTTGCTGCTGCATTCTTCGTTACTGATGTAGAAGGAAATTATAGTCTAACCTTAGGCACAAATTGGATTCATGCTAATCATTGTGTACCTTCTACTTTACATCAAATGTTGCTACAATGGGTAGGCGATGATGTAGAACAAGTGCATGCTGATGCATCGGTCTGCATCGTCATGGCTACTACATGTCTCACAGGAGTAGACTTTTCTGATTATGAGGTCATAAGTATAGATAGAAAAGGTTTCATTCCTGTAATGCTAGAGATGATGGAGAATCGACTGAATCCTAAATAAAGTTTAAATGATGCATACACCCATAAGGAACATGTCCCAGGTCGCGAACTGTACGGCCCACGAGGCCGGACGGTCCACAGAAAGGCAAGCAGATTCTCAAGGTCCGGTCTTTTCTAGGATAGTTCGGCCCTTAAGGCCGGGCAGTCGCTACAGCACAGGTCTGGTGTCGCGGACGGTCCGGCCTTCGAGGCTGGACGGTCCGCAGCTACGCAGAGAGCACCTAATTCCTCTAAGGGAGGCTGATCCTTTGGAAGTGATCGACATAGGAGATGGTAAAACTCTGAGGCCAACTTTTGTAAACAAGACCCTGGAGGCCAATCCTAAATATGAAATGATCGACCTCTTAAAAGAATATTCTGATTGCTTTGCTTGGAATTATATTGAGATACCAGGATTAAGCCGAGAGATAGTAGAACATTGGCTGCCTATTAAGTCCGGTTTTAGGCCTTTCAAGCAGAAACCCAGATCATTTCATCCAGACTTACTCCCACGAATAAAGGATGAAATCCACCGACTTTTAGAAGCTAATTTAATTAGACCTTGCAGATACACAGAGTGGGTCTCCAATATTGTGTCGGTGTAGAAGAAAGAATCGGGTAAGCTCAGAGTGTGCATTGATTTCCACATTTTAAATAGAGCAACTCTTAAAGATGAATATCCTATGCCTATAGCCAACATGTTGATTGATAATGCGTTAGGAAATAGAATAATTAGCTTTCTTGATGGTAATACCGGATATAATCAGATTTTTATGGCCGAAGAAGATGCGTCTAAAACGACCTTTATATGTCCAGGCTTCATTGGTTTATTTGAGTGGGTTGTCATGACATTTGGTCCGAAAAATGCTGGCGCTACTTATCAGAGGGCTATGAATTTGATCTTTCACAAGTTGTTGGGAACATTGTGGAAGTTTACATCGATGATATTGTAGTCAAATCGGCTGAGTTTAGTTCTCAAATAGCTGATTTGTGCAAAGCCTTTGATAAAATCCATTGGTACGGTCTAAAGATGAACACACGCAAATGTGCTTTTGGAGTGTCGGCTGGTAAGTTCTTAGGATTTATCATTCATGAACATGACATAGAGATAGACCCTGACCGAATTAAATCCATTCGAAATGTGGGACCACAGACCTGTAAGCTTGAAATGCAGAAGTTCCTCGGTAAGATAAATTGTTTATGAAGGTTTATTTCTAACCTAGCCAGGAAGATTGATGCCTTCACTCTTATTCTTTAGCTTAAAATGATGCCGAATTCACCTGGGGGCAGAACAACAGGAAGCATTTGATCTTATTGGAAAATATTTGTCTTCGACTCCCCGTGTTAAAAGCACCACAAGCAGGAGTGTCGATCAGGTTATACATTGTAGCCAAAGATAAAGTTATTGGAGCTATTCTGACATAAGAGACCGAAGGAAAGGGGCATGTGGTAACCTACCTAAGTCGGAGACTGGTGGATGCTGAAACAAGGTACATTTTTATCGAGAAGTTATGTTTATGCCTGTTTTATGCATGCACCAAGTGTAGGTGTTATTTATTATCTAGTCATTGCACCGTTTTTGGTCAAACCGATGTGATCAAATACATGTTGCAAAACCCGATCATGAGTGGTAGAATTGGTAAATGGGCTTATAGAATATGACTTTGCCTATGAACCATTAAAATCGATGAAAGGCTAGGTCGTAACAGATTTTATTGTAGAACATCGGATTGATGATACTCGTAAACCAGACATATCATATCTCAATGTTACTCCCTAGACTTTGTATTTTGATGAATCGGTTTGCAATGAAGGACAAGGAATTGGCATCATGCTTGTTTTGCCAAGTAATGCCCGCTTCGACTTCTCTAGCCGATTAGAAACTTATTGCACTAACAATCAAGCCGAATAGGAGGCCCTCTTATTTGGCTTGGAGCTTCTAAATTGTATGGGAGTAAAACATGTGAAGGAATTTGGTGATTCTCAGCTGGTTGTCCCGTAGATATTAGAAGAGTATCAATGCTTAGATGGTACTCTAAATAGCTACCTTGAAAAATGTTGGGACATAATTCATTCTTTTGACGAATTCAACATTCAGCATATATCCATGGTTGAGAATTGTAGAGCTAACAATTTGGCGCAAGATGCATCAGGTTATCGGATAAACGAGGGAAATTTCACAACACTGAAAATCTGATAATCGGTGTCGCGCCAGATTCCCAGGTCATGGAACGTCCGAGCTGCCAGCACGGACCGTCCGCCGCATGTTCGGACCGTCCGGGTATGGGATCCGGACCGTTCAACGTAGCCAGGAAAGTTCTCCTAATTGATTCGACTAATAACGAAGTCGTTACAATTGATTGGAGGACACCCATAATTAATTACCTATGAAATCCCGGTGTTAGGACGGATAAGAACGTTCAACGTACAACTTTCAAGTTTGTTTTAATGGGTGATGAACTATACCGCCAAACAGTCAATGACGTCCTACTTAAATGCTTGGGCCCATGTGATGCTATATTAGCCATGGCCGAAGTACATGAGGGGATTTGTGGTACCCATCAATCGGCTTCAAAGATGAAATGGTTATTGAAAAGATCTGGCTTCTATTGGCCTAACATGATAGCTGATTGTTTCAAGTACTACAAAGGATGCCAAGTATGTCAGAAATTCGGCGATTTACAATTGGTCCCTGCAGCCGAACTACATCCTATCATTAAACCTTGGCCTTTTAGAGGATGAGGATTGGACTTTATAGGAGATATCCATCCTTCATCATTAAAAGGGCATTGGTTCGTGTTAGTTTCCACAGACTATTTTACCAAATAGACTGAAGTCGTTGCTCTGAAAAACATGACACACAGGGAGGTAATTGAATTCATGACTCAGCATATTATTCATAGATTCAGCATTCCCCAGACTTTGACTATAGATCAGGGGGCTTCTTTTATGTCAAAATAGGTACGTGAGTTTGCTAAATTATATAGAATTAAATTGCTCAATTCATCTCCATATTATGCTCAGGCCAATGAACAGTCCTAGTCTAGTAATAGAACATTGATTAGCAAAATAAAAATGAAGATATCTGATGATCCTAAGCATTGGCATAAGATTTTGTCTGAAGCTTTATAGGCTCATAGAATATCTAAACATCGTGCTACTAAAGTATCTCTGTTGAGCTTGTCTATGGGTAGGAAGCAGTGTTGCCTATAGAGATAAGTTTAAATGCTGTCAGGTTCGTCAAGCAAAATGATCTAAATGTCGGTGATTATTATAATTCAATGATGGATAATATTGATGAAGTGACCGACAAGAGAGTGACAACTTTAGGAGAAATAGAAAAGGACAAGATCATGGTCGCCAAAGCTTACAACAAGAAGGTCAAGGCTAAATCATTCTAGGTAGGGGACCTGGTATAGAAGACTATCTTGCTTCTAAGGAGCAAAGACCGGAAGTTTGGGAAGTAGTCGTCAAGCTGGGAAGGCCCTTACAAGGTCACGCAGGTGATATCCGGTAACGCCTACTTGTTGCAAACACTACAAGGCAAAGACTTGCCCAAGGCACTAAATGCGTGTTTCCTCAAGCAGTACATCCTATTATGTGCAAGATGCCTAGGAAAACCGATATGAAAACATCGAGTTAGTTTTCAGCCTGTACCAGTGCTTTTAGTTCGCTTAGCTCCGCTAAAAGGAAGGGGGCATATGTTAGGCACCAAAAGTGGCTTGCGGACAGTCCGCGGTCTAGACGGTCCGTGGTGGTGGTGCGGGCGGTCCGCGCGCGCATAATCAATTAGGATTTCGAGTTTCTTGCGGGATTTGTTAGCTAAATCTGTGGGATTAACTCGGGAATCAGCTTGTAACGGGTCCAGACCTCCGCCCTCTATATATATGAAGGGCTACGATCTATTGAAACACCAACAATCGATCAATTAATCAATATATATCTAGTTCTTTACATTTTGCTCTAGGAGTAGACCGTAAATTAGATTCCTCTCTACATCTTCAACTCTCTCCGGCTCTATGTCGATTAGAGGCGTCTTGGGTGGCTTGCCGATCCCAAGACAAAGCCTAGGATCTCTCCTCCCCGACGGGGTCCCTCCTGGGAGCGAGATTTAGGCGCTGCCGGCAAACTCCGTCGCCCCTGCGCATGTGCGGACTGTCCAGCCACCAGACGCGGATCATCTGGCTCGTCAGACAGGAACACCAGCCCCTACGCCAGGTCATGGACCGTTCGGCCCCTGGCCCTGGACTGTCCGCGCCTCCGCAGAGAGCACCGCCGCTGGTTCTCATCGTAGTGATTGGCGTCTAGATCAGAGCCAACAGATGAAACATTAAACATTTATTTATTGACTGTCATTTTTCTCATATATGTGACAGTTGTTCTCCATATGTTTTGGTTTCCGGAGTCCTAGATCTGTTAAACATATCTTTGGGAACTGATTGGTGGAGGTGGATTTAAATACAAAGAATCTTATTATTATAGGTTTCTCAGCACTGCTGGGCTATTTGAATAAGTAGAAACGACTTAGTATTTAATAAAGCCCAAATGTTGACTTATTTGCATTTTCTATTGAGAGGAACTCACCGGCTCAGACTGACGCAGCTTCAAAGAAGTGAGGACACAACGGATCTATTAAGAAATGCTTGTCGACATCTAGAGATGGTGACCATGTAGTTTTTTTGCTTATTAGAGTTAGAGGTTTTCAAACAGGATTGCGCTGTAATGAAACGTTTCTTTTTTTAAGTGCATGTTGAGTTGGTGAGGTGTAGGGGAGCATTTAGGCTTACAATTTTGGCCCTCCTTTGCGAGCAGTCGGAGTTGTTTAAGTTGGAGTTGTTTAAGTTGTATAAATTTGGTCCTATCCTTGAAAGAGGTGAAATCCTGGGATTTTGGTCCATCATCTAAAAAATATGTACTTGACCCTTTAAATAATAATTTAGAGTGAACTTTAGAAAGACTTTTAAAGATACTTTTCGAGGCCAAAAATAAAATTATTTCGTTACTATGTTTTATTCTTTGTTGAGCAAGCATCACCATCTCACATGAAGAGCTAAACTGAGGGTACCAGATGAGTTTTTGCGAAACCGAGAAATCCGGGTTCGTTGATTGAGTAGGATTAGAAGGGAAATAATGATAGTTCAACTAGTTATATTGATCATTAAACATCAAAGCTTAATGACTAAGTGGGCTTTCTTACGCTAATTAAGAAACGCATCCCACAATCGCAGCCACCTTTCGGGCTATGGGACAAGTGCCAAAAAGAAAACAGATATTCTTGAGCCGCCAGGTAGGCAGGTAGCATATGGAATTCGCACAATCATGCTCCAACAAAAGCAACATTACAAACAACTAGGTTACTTCTAAAATTTCCTATCATTTGCAGTGTTCAATGGCTGTTCCTACCATCTAAGCTGAGTTTACTGTTTACCGAACCTTCCCCAATGTCAGGCAATTGTCCAAATCAAACAGAGCCAGCTCCTAAAGTCAAACAAGAGGCAGATGTCTTCGTTGGGCTGCTTGTTTTTCCCCCCTTTTGAAGACTATATTTGCGTAATCCATATCCCATCATAACTTAACTGGCAAACTATGGACATGGAGTAGCTAATCACTCTGCAGTCTGCACTGCCACTGACGGCATGGAATAAGCGTTGCACACAGCATGCAACCAAGAAATCATCTAGCAACGCACTAAATTGGACGCGGTGACAGCCACAATCTGGACAGCAATGAAAGATTCTTAATTTATAATCACAAAATCTGGGCAGCCATTGTTATTATATAACAAATCTCAAAGAAAAACAGCTTATGCGGAGGTTCAAGGGAACAACTTTGGCGACACGCCGCGGCGGCCTCAGTCGGCGGCCGCGGCCACGTCGAGGACGAGAGTCGCGGCGGGTGCCGGGGCCTCCGCCTCCTCCACGTCGACCGTGGCGCCGGAGGCGACGAGCGTCCAGTCCGGCGGGAGCGGCGGCAGCGGCGGGTACTGCGTGGGGCGGCGCTTGATGTCCCACGGCTGCGTCTTCTTGGGCCGCGTCTTCATGTGGTGCTTGGTCCCCTTCTTCTGCGGCCGCGACGAGCACTCCACCGCCAGCGCCGCGCGCCCGCCGCCGTGGAGCGGGGAGAAGCCGACGGAGTAATGGCGGGCGTGCCTCGCCGGCGACGGGGCCGGGGCCGAGGCCGAGGCCGGCGGCACCACCGTGCCCGCCAGGAGTGCGGTGACAGGCGACATGCTCGCTGGTGCTGCGCTTTCGAGAGAGGCGGACGGGTAGGGTAGTAGTGTGGGTTGTGTTTGGGATAAGACGGGAGGAGGACTGTTTCGGATTGGGTTTTGTGATTGCGGGATTTGCTACGCTGAGCGAAATCTGGCCCACACTATGTGCGATCATCTGACCGCTCACTCATCGAGTGTTTTTCCTTTTTTATATCTCCACTTCTTTTTTAAAAAAAAAACTTGTAATTGTTTAGTCCCCTGCCCTCTTCTTATCATAAAATGCCATGTCACCTTTTTTATATTATAAAATTCCGTGGTCTAAGATGTGCCGTTGATGAAGTTTCAACAAAACAAAATGAGGCTCACGAGTACATAATATATTTCTTTTGGTACAACGATCAGTTGTCTCCGGAATTTTGTTGAAAAATGTTTCGGCACAACTAGCTTGTACTTCTAAAGCTATCTCTAACTCGTCTAGAGATATCAATGGAGAATTCTCCATCGAGTTATAGCATCACAAACTCATTCCTATCATGTTTGGTCCATCTCCATACCCGTCTCCATACCCATTATGGGTGCAAAATTCATCATTCGGGTTTCGGGTCCCCAATGGGTCCCCATCTCCAATTATAGCATGTTCGGTTACACCAATCCAGAAGAGGATCGGGGGATTTAAATCCTCTCCTAGTCAATGGGAACCTCAAATCCCCTTTGGTATTGGAGGGGATTGAGGTAGAAATAAACTAATTTCCTCTCCAATCCCCTTCAATCCTAAAGGGATTTGAGTTTCCAAACTAGCCCTTAGGGCTACTTTGGGAACCTCAAATCCCCTTCAGGGTTGGAGGGGATTGGGGTGAAAATGAACTAATTTCCTCTCCAATCCCTTTTAATCCCGAAGGGGATTTGAGTTTCCAAACTAGCCAATAAGGGCTGATTTGGTGACCAGAGATTACGGCGGGATTTGAGAGGATTGAGGGAGAAATTAGTTCATTTCTCCCTCAATCCCCTCCAATCCTACTGTGATCACCTTGTCACCAAATCAACCCTAAAAGGGGATTTAAACCCCTCTAATCCCCTTCTGGATTGGTGTAACCGAACAAGCCCTTAAGGGATAACTAGGTACTAACAGGTAATACAAACTATCTAGATTTCAGACATCACCACATCGACAAGTACTCATTAATGAACCATCATCCATTCATCCATCCATTAGAAAAGAAATAAGTACTTCAGGACCGATAGAAGAAATGGAGAAATGGAGTATGCTCACAATTCTTGGTCACCATCTGAGTTCGTTGGCGCCTGAGAATCCATGATTGTCATCGTCGTCTGGGTAGGGCGTAGCATATGGCTGGTTATTTTAGGGTTTTGTTTTTGCTAGTCTGCTAGTTGCCTTGCCGTATTTCCTTGTTGGGCTAGGACCTGAGGCCTGGTGCGCTGCTATGCTGAGCTTGGTGGCCATCTCGGCCTTAACTCATTCATACAAACACGACAGGTGTAGACGTATGAAATACCCATGGGTAATCGGGTTCGGTTTATTGCTTCCCAAACCCATACCCGTTTACCCAATGGGTGAAGATTTTGTCCCATATTCATACCCATGGGGACAATTTTTGTCCTATACCCGTACACTCATAGGAGAATTCCTCACGGGTTAGCGGGTATCGGGTCCCCATTGACATCTCTAAACTCATTCATATCTCACTCTATAAACAGTATCATTTAATATTTTGCACGACTATATACATAATTATTAGTCATAGTCTAAAAGCAACTATGTGGCCAAATAGGCAGAGACTTTGGAGATAAGAGGAAAAAATAGGAAAATGTGATAAAGCAGGTTATTGTGCATTACTGCAAAAAAAAGCAACCGTCGCTGCAAAGTAGCTCAAGCGAAGAGTCTCCGCTCAGCCAGCCACACGAGATAAAATCTCACATTACTAGAAAATAATTTAAAAGATTGGATCAAATCATTTCTGAAGAAGGATACCCCGGAAATCATTTACGGACGATCGACTTCAAGAATTATCTCTACTACTTATTAAGACGGTAAGGGTAGCCTACTATTTTGTGTTCTGCCTTTTTTCATTTCCTATTTTGCCATCATTCCTGTCCGTCAGTAGCGGAGGGCAAAGAAAAAATATGGTATGGCTCAAAAAATAAAATCTGCAAGAATTGTGAATCGAACTCACTACTTATTAAGACGGTAAGGGTAGTCTGTCATTTTGTGTTCTGCCTTTTTTCATTTCCTGTTTTGCCCTCATCCCTGTCTGGCAGTAGCGGAGGGCAAAGAAAAAATGTGGTATGGCACAAAAAATAAAATCTACAAAAATTGTGAATCAAACTCAAGACCTGCTGCTAGATTAGAGACAACATATCCACTACACCACATCTTATTTTGATGTTGTAGTAGAAGATATGAGAGTTATTAAAAGTAAGGTATGGCTGATGCCACACTAAGCCATAATGGCTCCTCCGTCGCTGCTGTCCGGCAAACCATCACATTCTGTGACGCGGGACGTCGAGCAACTCCTGACTTGGGGCACTCCGGTCCCATGTGACAAAATCTCCCATTCCCATTCAGTCATTTCTATCATGCAAGCCATCACACACTCCGGACGTTGGGCCCACATTGCAGACTATGGGCGCCCACGTGACAGCCACCCTTAGTTTTGCACACACCGGACCCACGTCTGCTCACGCAAAAAGTTGCCTCAATTTGACACTGGCAGGAGCATTTGACCACGATTGCTTTCTCTGAAGAAGGAAGGCTTATAAGCCGGTAGAAGCTATGTTGGCTGGCCGGTATGGTCATAAAAATGTGCAAGCCGTGACCACGACATAGGTCGTGTGGGTTGTGTTTCTTTGGTGCGGCCTAAGTAGCTGCCAGGAGGCCACACGCTTCTTACCCTGACCTAGCTTGGCTTTAGGGTCAATCTCCCTTGCTTTCTCTGCCCAGCGAGCCCTCGCCCTCTAGCTCTTCCTGCTAGCGCCGTCTCCGTCCCGTGCTCTCCTGTTCATCGTCGATCTCAGCCATCTCAGGAGCACCCGCTCACTCCCAGACGCTCGCGCAAAGGAATCCCCCACGATCTCCCTCCAAACTGCCCACTCCCTCCACGATCTGCCTCTCTAGCTCATGATCCCTCCGCTCGCCCCACCCCCACCTACCACGCCCATGGGCGCAACAAGCCAACAACCCACACTCGGCCCCGCTACCCCGATCCGTCGCCATAAATCCGCTACCTCCTCCTCGAGTCCTGCTTGATCTCCCCATGCTCGACCGGTCGACCGGACGAAAGGGCAGCCCCGACCGTGACCACAGCGCGATGTGCGATGAGTGAGGGCGGTGGCGCGGGTTGCGACCAACGACGGAGAGCCACACAAAGAAGCTCGTCGGCGATGTTTTCCTCAAGGTTCGCTCGCTCATTCCTTCCTTCCTTGTGCTATTGGTGTGTGATCCTAGCTAGCGCTCTCTTGATTTCATCCTTATCCACGTGAATCCTGGATCACACTGCATGCAGATCGAATTACTGGAAGGCCAGACCAGCTGCTCGCATTCACTGGTGCACAGTGTGGGAGCTGAGAGCTCCGTTCCTATGGCCGGGCCCCACCTCTCTTGGGCCCTTGTGCAGATACGCAGAGGTAGTGTCCCCTAATTTGTTTGTCAGAGCTACTTGAGCATGTCAATGAGGTATGGCTCCACTGGTTCATCAGTATTCAGTAATTACAAGGCATTATGAGTTAGCATGCTCCCTCCTGCTAAGCTAGCTAAATGTGGTTATCAGGTCTCAATAAGTATCCATTTTTAAAAGTATAAATTGTTATAGCCATACATGCAAGTCTTTATTTTGGAAATAATCAAAGGTTCTGAACCTGCATTGTGCTAACTCGTCAATCATTCCTAAAATGTGATTCCTTTTTCTCATTCAGATTTCGGTTGGACAAATTAAGATGGATTGAGATCTTAGTTGTTAAGGTAGAAGCAAAAGCACCACAATTGAATCCTGTACTTTAAACGGTGATAGCAGCAGTTGCGGTCTTCGATATCTTAGTGTGTTACTTGGTGATAGCAGCAGCTATGATCTCCAATATTCTAGGGCATGTTTGCCTCCATCTTCTAAACTTAGAGATCTAAAAGCTTTAGAATGTTTTAGCTTTCTTTTGATGTCCAAATCTCTAATGTAAGGTGGGCTAAAGGTTAAAGCCAACTTTAGACCACCTGATGCATATAAGGAAGAAGGGTCCACATGCACCATTCTCTGTGGCATAGCAAAATTGAGCTCGATGTCCTTGAAGATTGATCGAGATAATATTAGTCAGTACTGAATTTAATTTTAATGACAAGTTTGTAATGGGTAGGATAATAAGGGATATGTTACAGGTTGTTGGTTTCTTAGATGAATATGCTGCTGCATAGGGTTAGGCCTGAAAGGAGAAACAGAACATGATTGGTTTTTGTAGCTCTCCTCCCCTCATCTCTCCATGGGATTGGAATATATATAACTTTGTGAGTTTATATGGAAAGCAATAGATATTGTTTATTTCCTCTCTTCTCTTCTCTCCTCTCCTCTCCTCTCTATGCCATATTACTGCTTTTAAACTAAGGCGACACTGCTAGAGACACTATTATATGTCAAGTTCATATATTAAGTTTTTGAACTCTAGCCTATTGATGATGATAATTGTTCATTGTATGAAATTCCTCTATTTGACCTCTATATATGTCTGAAATTTCTAAACAACATTATGTCCATGTTTGTGTATTAATATTTTTTGGTCATTATGTCATGAGTTTGTGTTAATAATATGAATACTAAAGCATGTGGTAAGGCACCATTATGTCTAAAATTCCTATACACATTGCTTATGATTGTTTGAGGATTACACCTGTCTTGAGTTTTTATATTAATAATCTAAATAGTAAGGTTCGTTGTACCTTGTAACACCTGAGTTTAGTTGTTGGCTCTGAACTCTGAAAAAATATTTTTTTTACCAAATACAACATCAGATGTAATTTTACTACTGTGATTAAGTTGTATCACATATTCATAGTAGTATTATTGTGTTCTTCAAGCAAGTCAATTACAGTGAGCTTTTAGTCATGAATTTACAGTAGTCTATGAAAGATCATTCTTGAATTTTTGCCTTTAAATTGTCTTGTTAAATCTTGTATACTACACTACTAGGTGATTGCTCGTGCGTCACAGGACCGAGTTTCTCTTCAACGTCATCCCGAACGGCTCGTGAATGTCGTCCTCCATCTCATAACAGTATAACACACATTTGTATATATAAGTTATCGAGCTATTATATGATCCCGTTGTAACGCACTGACACTGAGCTAGTAACCAATTATGGAGGCGATCTCCCTAGCATAGCATCATCTAGTAGTAATATGATGTCACCTCAGTAACTATTTCAGAGCACGTCCAATACATAAATATATGCATGATAGTCTTAAACAAAAAGTTTAGTTCCATGTAGGTGTTTGGTTCGTGGCTAACTGCGCCATACCTGTGTCTAACCTTATACAGAAAAATTAGGTAAAGTGTGGCAAGTTATCTAGCGAACTATTAGCAACTCTAATCCACAAACTCAAACCAATAACTAGAGGAACACTACGTATGTTATTCCGACAAATCTGAGTACAACAAAAGATGCTAGAGATAGAGGAACGGGGTACATAGGAGGGAAAAGAGGAAGCAGATAAGAGTAATAAAGAAATAGAGACTTCAATTTGTAAATTGATTCTTTGATGATCCTTCATAGCTTGAACCGGCCTCCTTTTATAGCCGAACATGCCCATTTGTCACCTATCAAAGGCCCCACATAACAGTATACTAACATTCCCCACGGCTTAAAATACAGCTTGCCCCCAAGCCGTAGATAATAGGCCTGTTTGTTTCGGCTTCTGGCAGCTTCTGGCCACCAAAAGCTGCTACGGACTGTCAAACGCTCAGCTTTTCAGCCAGCTTCTACAAAATTCGTTGGAGCAAAAACCATCCAAAATCAACATAAACACATAATCGGTTGAGTCATTATAATAGTAGGAATCCATCACTTTTTAGATCCTGAGCCCTATTAACAACTTTATCTTCATCCACACATAATCGTAATGATACTCAGATTCTCCCCACAGCCAGATTCTCCTCACAGCCAGATTTTCAGAAAAACTGGTCAAAAAAAACTGAACCAAAAACTGGTCAGAAAAAAACTAAACCAAACAGGCCCAATGTAGACTCCAGAGCAAGGAACCCATAAAGACCATGACCATCAGGTTCTCAGAGGCCATGCACAATTCCTGCTCTTGCAGCTTCCTCAGAAGTCTTGGGAACATTAAAAACAACACTACCATCAATGGATCTGAAAAGCTGAACATTCCGTATATCTCTCTACTCAGAGTTGCAAAGAATATCAGTGTTGCGAGGACACAGAATACAGATGACATCCTTAAAAGCTTTAAAATCACCATGCACATTGATAACCACAACTAATTTACTCTATTTTTCTTTCTTGCTCCTTTTGAGGCCACAAGCTACGTGCCGACCGGCCACAGCTTTACCTCAACTATGGCAGCCAAACCTACCTGGCTAGTTGAGGCTACAAGCTATGTCGCCAGTTTCTACCATGGCATCCGAATCCTAGCTGGCTAGTTGAGGCCTGAGGGTACAAGACTACAAGCTACACCGCTGGTGCTGGACGCCAGATCGGTATATCAAGTTCTAGAGCTCTACCAAACAGGCCTAGTATGCCAAATCCTGTTAAGGATAAAAAACTACCATCATCGCTCCGTAGGCAACTGACCATGCGGCTGTCACCTGAACAGTTTGGTCCTGTTCGCAACGTCTTCAAGCACATCATTGTGATACCCGTGGCCGCGCGGTGCGTCGCCGCCGACGTGAGCGATCACGGTGATCACCAGAGAGAACCGGAGGACGCAAGGTAGGTGGCTGGTATTGTTTCTGTTTCTTATTTCTTTCGTCAAACCCAAGTCTGCAGTTCACCTCCCTTTAACGATGCACTCACGCAGGCCAACATGACCAGGCCGACACGGCCACCAACACACACCCACGGCCCACACGGCCCACGACACCCAGCAATTCAACAAATGAAAAATACTACTTCCTCCCGTGTCCACTCTCGACGCCTGCATCCATCACGCGCGCACCACCGTGCTGACATCTTCCCCACCCTCAAGAGTTGATTGCCCCCAATCAAGTACTTCTGGAAAACGAGTCTTGAGCACATCAAAGTCTTCCCAAGTAGTGGCATCAGATGGCAGACCTGACCACACCACTTGGACCTGAACCACTGGCTTGTTACCCTTCTTCACCAAGCGCCGATCTACAAACTGCACTGGCTTGACCTCTACTGCAGACAAGTCCACCAGCACTGAATTCTGGACATAAGGCTGCAGCTTCAATAACACTCTATCCCCCACTTGAAATTCTCTATCCAATCGATGTTTATCAGCTTGGATCTTCATGCGGTTCTGAGCAGCAGCCAGTTTAGCCTTCAACATCTCCGAATAAGCCAGTCGCTCCTGACACAATTCCTCCACAGATTGAACACCTCCCACTGCTATCGTTGGAGCAGCAGCGAAAATGGAGTCATACCCATATAAAGCTTTAAAAGGTGAACATCCTATAGCAGTGTGATAAGAAGAGTTGTACCAGAACTCAGCTAATGGCAACCATTGTCGCCATTTGTTTGGATTGTCATAGATAGCACAACGCAAATACATCTCCACGCATTGATTAACACGTTCTGACTGGCCATCCGACTGGGGGTGGTATGCAGTAGTCAAAGCCAGCTTGATGTTCAAAGACTGAAAGAGGGCCTTCCAGAAGGTACTAGTGAAGATTTTATCTCTATCAGACACTAAAGATTTTGGAGTTCCATGCAACTTCACTATATTGTCCAAAAAAACTTTAGCCACAGTAGCAGCCGAAAAAGGATGTTTTAAGGGAAAAAAATGAGCATACTTCGTATACCTATCCACCACCACCAGAATTGTATCACATCCTTCTGATTTAGGAAGTCCTTCAATAAAGTCCATAGTCAAATCTTGCCAAGCCCCTTGAGGAATAGGCAAAGGTTGCAATAACCCAGGAGGATGTGTCCGTTCCCCTTTGGCATGTTGACAGACATCACATTGTTTCACATACTCCAGCACATCAGCTTTTAACCCCTTCCACCAAAAAAGACGCTTAAGGCGATGATAGGTAGCTTGTCCCCCTGAGTGCCCCCCCACTGCACTGTCATGGAGGGCTGCAATAAGTTTCGTTTTTAATGCAGAGTTGTGAGCAATCCAAATCAATCCATCTTTTCTAATAACCCCCTGCTGCAGAGAAAAACCCTTTTCATTAGGACTATGCACAGCCAACTAAGCCAACAGATCTTGGGCCTCAGCATCAGTAGTATAAGAATTTAGCACATCTTGAATCCATAGTGGCTGGACTTGCAGCACAGTTTGGAGAACCATAAGATGACCCACTCTAGACAAGGCATCGGCTGCCACGTTCTCCTTCCCTTTCTTATACACCACTCGGAATTGCAACCCCATCAATTTAGCCATAGCTTTCTTTTGCCATTCAGAGTGCAAATTCTGCTCTTCTAAGAAGCACAATGCTTTGTGGTCAGTCCGTACAGTAAATTCAGTATACTGCAAATACTGACGCCACTTTGATACTGCCAGCAATAAAGCCAAAAACTCCTTTTCATAGATTGACAACGATTGGTTCTTAGTGCTCAAAGCCTTACTCAAATATGCCACTGGCTTGTGGTTCTGCATGAGCACAGCACCAATTCCCACAGCACAAGCATCTGTCTCCACCTCAAAAGGCTCAGAAAAATGTGGAAGGGCCAATACCGGTGTAGTGATCATTGCCTGTTTGAGAGTACAGAAAGCCTCTTCAGCCTCTGGAGTCCACACAAACAATTTCTGTTGCAACAGCCTGGTGAGAGGTTTAGCTATGATTCCATAGTTCTTCACAAATCTTCTGTAATAGCCAGTGAGTCCCAAAAAACCTCTCAATTCAGAAATTGATGTAGGAGTAGGCCACTTCTTCATTGCTTCAGCCTTGGATGGGTCTGCAGCAACTCCTTGTTGAGAAATGATATGCCCCAAATAAGATAATTCAGTTTTGCCAAAAACGCACTTGGATCTCTTAAGGAAAAACTGATGTTTCCTTAATACAGAGAACACCAATCTCAGATGCTGCAAATGCTCAGCCCAACTAGCACTATACACCAAAATGTCATCTAGGAATACCATTGCAAATTTCCTGAGAAAAGGAGCAAGAATCGAGTTCATAGCACACTGGAAAGTAGCTGGTGCATTGGTAAGTCCAAAGGGCATAACCCTAAATTGATAGTGACCTTGATGAGTCTTGAATGCAGTTTTGTATTCCTCGGATTCTTGCATCCGAATCTGATGGTACCCCGCTGTGAGATCCAAACTAGTGAAGTATTGTGTGCCAGCCAATTCTTCCAAAATTTCCTCCACTAAAGGCATGGGAAATCTGTTCTTAATGGTAAGATCATTAAGCTTCCTGTAATCCACACAAAAACGCCAGGACCCATCTTTTTTTTTACTAACAAAACTGGTGAGGCAAAAGGACTGGTACTGGGAGTTATAAAACCAGCTTGCAGCAATGTAGTAACCTGCCTTTCTATCTCGTCTTTGTGAAAAGGTGAATACCTATAGGGCTTGGAGTTGACAGGTACTGAACCAGGTCTTAGGGGTATGCAATGATCAAATTGCCTCATTGGTGGTAGATGGGTAGGAACATTAAACAATTTAGCAAACTCTTGTAGAAGCAACTGAATATCAGTTTCATTAACTTGACTGCCAGAATCAGCAGTGGATTCCACTAGCACCATGGCCCAAATATCATGTCCAGCCAGCCATTTCTGCACTTGGAGTGCTGATACCTCCTGAATGGTTGAACCCGAGTGAACATCATCCCCATATAAGGTCACCTCCTGTCCAGCATCTCGAAACTGTAGCACCTTGTGTACCCAATCACATTCCATAGGGCTATGTTGCATCAACCAATCATAACCCAAGATAACATCAAAAGCTTCTAAAGGAAATACTCTCATGTCAGTATGGTAGAAATGCCCATGAGACCACCATTCAACATTTCTAACCATAGAGTTGCAAATCATTTTGTGTCCACTGGCCACCTTCACTTGTATAGGTGGGCACTCTTCCACCTGCAACTTTAATTGTTTAGCCATGTGTTCACTGATGAAAGTGGAGGAACTGCCTGAATCCACTAGCATTAGCATCACTTGTTTTCCCACAATAGATCTCACTCTCATACTGTAAATACTGTCAGAACCTGATATGGCCTGAAAGGACAGATGGCAGCACACCTCTCTTTGTTCATCTTCTTGTTCCAACTTCTGTAAAACTTCATCAGTCAACACCTCTGGTTCCTCCTCATCCACCACAACATTTAACTGAACTGGCCCTCTTTTGGCACATTTGAGAATGTGGCCAGGCTCAAATTTCTCTCCACATGCATAACACAGTCCATTTACTCTGCGGTATTCCCTGAGTTGCCTCTCCCGAAATAAATCTCCACCAGTCTGCTGGCCCTTACCTTCTCCTCTATTGTTAATTGGATACTGTTTAGCAACATTTCCCTGCCTGACTCCTTTAGGTCTGCTTTTATCTAACACCTCCTGTTGCATTTGAGCCAGCTCTACAGCCTTGTCCACAGTATCAGGTTGATGCATCTGAACCACACCTTGAATTTCCAACTTCAATCCATATATAAATTGTGTAACAAAAAACATCTCATCTAGCAATGGGTTAAGCATGGAGGCCATATACCGCGCCTGATCAAACTCCCCGACATAGTTCTCTAGAGTATCCACTTGTTTGAGACTCCTTATCTTCCTGAGTGCCTTGGCATAAGCATTCGCGCCAAACTTACTCTCCACCGCTCGCGCAAACTCTTGCCAATTCCTCATACCTGGACGCAGTTTCTGAACTTGCCACCATCGAGCAGCATTCTGCTCCATGTGAATAGAAGCAGCAGATACCCAAAGTGGTTGTGGAACTTGGTACATATGAAAATACTCCAAACACTTATCTACCCAAACCACCGGATCCTCTCCAGCAAATTTGGGAAACGACATCTTGGGTAATACCTGATTTGCAGCCTGCATGTTCATCCTCTCATCATGTTGTCTTCCTATCATCGGACCTTGATGATTCCTCCGCTGTCCCTCCCGCTCTTGCTGCTCTCCCTGAACAAAGTTGTTCAGCGGAGGGTGTCTTCCTCCATTCCGGTTTCCCAGACCCTCCGGAGTGCCTTCCAGATTCTTTCCCATCTGTTCCAAGCGCATCTGAGCGATCTCCCTTCTAGTCTCTTCCATCCTCAAATACAACTCGTTTCTCTCCTCTACCGCACGCTCTGTAACTCCTGCTGCCAGATCAACTTGAGTCATGAGTTGGAGTTGTACCTTCTGCACGTCCTTCACTTGCCCCGTCAACACCTCCAATGACTCCAGTACTTGACTCCATCGTTCCTGTGTAGCACGATCCAATTCCGCCATCGCTTCAAGCACGAAGCATGTCTGAACAGATGGCTTCGCTTTGGGAGCCGTGGTGCCCATCGCCGGAGATCGACGGCTCTGATACCAATTGTGATACCCGTGGCCGCGCGGTGCGTCGCCGCCGACGTGAGCGATCACGGTGATCACCGGAGAGAACCGGAGGACGCAAGGTAGGTGGCTGGTATTGTTTCTGTTTCTTATTTCTTTCGTCAAACCCAAGTCTGCAGTTCACCTCCCTTTAACGATGCACTCACGCAGGCCAACATGACCAGGCCGACACGGCCACCAACACACACCCACGGCCCACACGGCCCACGACACCCAGCAATTCAACAAATGAAAAATACTACTTCCTCCCGTGTCCACTCTCGACGCCTGCATCCATCACGCACGCACCACCGTGCTGACAATCATCTTCGTCTTCATTCCTTAGGTAGCTGATCATGAGGCTGCGAGACAAACAGTTTAGCGTTCTCTGCAACTTCCGCTTCAAGCACAGCCTCAAGGACTAGATCTGAGCCTGTTGGTCTATCTGCGGAGACAAAACAAAATGGAGATGATGTTGGTCTGCTTTGCTGTCGAGGTATAGTTGCAGTGAGGTAGCGTCACGAAATACACTTGATAAAATACATAGTTAATTAGATACTAGGGATTCCAAGTTGAGATCCAACACTACCACATAATAAATTTGAATTTCGGTGGACTATTTTATGATGTATACTTGGGTTCACAATCTGAGATAAAATTGTGAAGAGAACTGCTTTTATGATACATTGGCAGAAATGTTAATCGAAACACAAAAGGTCATTACCGCAGTAATATGAAAGATGATGACTTGGGAAAAATAGTAACAGAGAATCCACAAGCAGGTTTTATGTAATGCACCAAGAAATTTTAGCATTTGCTGGACCAACTCGTAGAAGTTTAATACATATAGTGAGTAGTATTACCAAAAAAATGTACAACCACACTAGAAATTATGCATAGATTTTAAATTATACATCAACCACAAGAATGGCAGTCCTATTTCTGTCATTACATGACGGCATCCCAGTTTTCGGGGAAAAAAAACTATGGTTTTAAGACATGCATGATTTGTTACATACCTGGGCGGCTTGGAAGTAATCCAGCACTTTCAGCTGATATTGGCAGTACAGTTAGCAGCCCATCCATCTCCTTAGATTGATCTTGGTAGTTCCCACTCAAGGAAGAACCCATCTTAAGTCCTGGGGCTTCAGATAGCCTTGCATACGTCATTGCTTGGCTGTGCAGATTTGACAATCCTGAATTAGCCATCTTCATGTCCTACAGGAGTAAAAAGGCGGTGAACAGTAAACCAGCATTTGCTTAGAAATGTAAGAGATGATATAATCACACCTTGGATTTCAGTGTCGTTGGTTCATCAGCCACATGAAGTTTTCTGTCTTCAGTTGTGCTCACTGAAATAGTTGTAAAGATCTAATTAGCCATGTATTGTCAAACAGTTGGTTCAGGGAAAAATATTGACAAACAGTGAGAAAAGAAATAAAACGATATCTGTGAAGACAAATAGACATCAAAGTTACCAGAGTTTTGAATGGGCTGTGTTCTACAGTATTTTTCAAATTCATCATGAATTATACTGCGAATTTCCTGACGAAATTCTTCTTGCTGCATTGTCATAAAAGCTCTATTAAGTATATCTCTTGACGAAGAAGTA
Source organism: Zea luxurians (assembly GCA_029449295.1). Taxonomy (NCBI): domain Eukaryota; kingdom Viridiplantae; phylum Streptophyta; class Magnoliopsida; order Poales; family Poaceae; genus Zea; species Zea luxurians. Next base: position 48,750,066 of record JAOPSE010000011.1, read on the forward strand.
AACCAAAGTTAACAAGTAGAAGGAACCAATGTTTCAAGTGCAGTGCAAGCATTGAAATGAAAAGTTCCAACATCATGTAGCTAGTGGCGACCACAACATGGTCAACACTCAGATCTATGATCTATCTACAAAAAACATTGAACAACACATAACTTAAAAAAAGCACATCCTTCATGTGATTGTTTTCTTGTGCATGTTTTAAGCCTTGGAATAATTTCAAAATGAATCATGGCCAGAATGCACAGAATAGGACTATATCAACCTAAAATGTATCTGTACTGAAGTCACACAACAGACTGTATCTGTATGTCATAGTAGGCACATCACTACATCAGGCTGCTACTTATAGCAAATTCACATTTAAGCATTTTAAATCTGTTGAAATATCAACCATTAGACCTCAAATACTCATATTAAAAGGGCAGACCCAGTGGCGGACAGCCGGAGGCTCCCATATGAGTGGGGTTTGGGGAACGAATAAACCAAGACAAGCCTTCTCCGCAAATGAGGAGACTGCTTCGAACCCGCGACCTCCATTGCACCAGGCCCTTCAAGTACTTGGACTAAAACTGAAATAAAATGATATACCACCATACGTTGGTTGTAGGACCATCAGAGGAGTCAGATTTCCCTGCTTCAGCCATGCCTGCTCATGTGTAAATCAATGATGAACTTTGGAACCAATTAACTTAAATAATGTAGTAAGAGGTACTAACCATAGAAAAATGTGACTTTATTGCCAAGTAAGATTATCATTACCAGCGTTATGTTGCTTCAACATAAACTGCCCAGGAGATAATCTAGATAAGTTCTGGACTTCATAACGGATCGAGTCTAATTGTGTCATAGCGTCTTTAAGCTCCTTATGAACCTGGATACAAGAGGAGAAATATGATTCTACCACGTGGGTTTTACACACTTATATTGAATATCCATATTTCAGAAACAGTGCAAGGATCCACAATCAATCCATCAATTGAAATACTGATCGCAATTACAGAGGAGGAATCAGTCCACTAACAACATGTGCAGCAACAATGAATATTATTCATCAAAATAACTAGAAACTATACCGTGACTGATTATCCTAGGCTGTATTGGTGGCTATTGGCTAATGTTGAATTTCCTTTGCTTTCAGAACTATTGAAATCTATGTACACAGATGAAACTATATGAACCCACTCAGAAAAGTGGACGCTAAAACATTATTGCGAAAATGCTGCTTAAAATTCAGCAGATTGACGAGTGAAAAAAGAAAAACATTACTATCCCTATAGGGACTAAAAGACATGATTGCACGCTTGCACACAGGGCCTGCTCACATATTAGTCAATTTCATCCCCATAAGGCCAATTAACCTATGTGAAATTCACCATCACCGCAACACATACAACTCACAGCATTTTCACAGGATCATGGCGAGAAAAGGGTGAAATCAGAATATACCTGGGTGGCTGCAGACTGGCCCAGAATCTCGTCCAGCTGCCGGCGAGCCACTATGAGCCGCCCAACCGCTCTTCCAGTCATCCGCCCGGCCGTCCTCGCAATCTTCACCATATCACTGGGCTCTGAACAAAAGCGAGGGAATCGGGGTCAGACCGAAACATCAGTTCCAAAACGTGCCGATCCCGTCATCGTCTTCCCGTCAGTCGCCGCCATCGACAGCCGCCGCCGAATGGCCGAAGCGGAAACAGCGCGCGGAGGTTGGATTACTCACTCATCATGACGGAGCAGGCCCCGAGGATGACCAGAAGCTGTCCGGTCGAGAACCCCAGCATCTTCACACGGACAAGTCGCCGCTGGGCCGGGGCGGGAGGATCCACGCGGCTGTTCCGGCACACGCGCACGACGGCGGCGGCTGTGCGTGAAGCGGCGACGAGAGGGAGAGAGAGAGATGACGTGGGCAAAGAATGGGCCGGGCCTCGGCTAATTGAGGCTGGAAATGGTTGAGCTGGGAGTGGGCTGGCGTCAAGAGGGCTCTCTGATGGGAAATAGCGCAGGATCGCAGTGTCAACCGGCCTTGCATCTTTGCCTCAGACCCTCAGTTCTCACGTACCCTTTTATGTTTACTAGTCGGTTGTTCGCGTGCGTTGCGACGGTTCAGAACAATACCTATATAAACTATTTATTAAAAAGATATCAAGATTTTTTATTGAATGTATCCACTTTCTATATAATATTTTTATAATTTGACTAACTGATGTTTTTATTTACTCCATCTAATATGTATTGGTACAACACGGTCAATGAAGGGAGCGATTAGAAGAGAGTTCACAACGACTGACTGAATGAATAGAAATTATAGAATGACATAATTCCACCATACAGAGGCCAAATAAGAGGAAGTTTATGACCTCAAGTTTCTAAAATAAGTCATATGAACTCAAACTTATAAAAAATATAGATCAAAATATGGAGTGGTTGCTAAAGTCATGCATCAATAAAAACTGAATGCGCTCCATACAAATTATGGTACTTCGTAGCAATTACCGACGTTTAAAACTAACAAATAACATTTCATTTTACTGTTATCATGACAAATCATTGCTGCTCCATCCAATTCAGCAAATTCAAACACCATGGAGTCCATTACACCAATGTGGTCTCAGAAACGACCTAATACATGCAAGAGACAAGAACACAATGGACGAGCACCCTGTGGTAGTGCCCGCATGGATCTCCAAATCCTAACACAAATTTTGCAGGATTCATGAGCCATCATCAGAAGAACACAAATCACGTGCAGACAATAAATAAAGTATTAACACACCCAAATTATATTCATTCCTTAGCACAACAAAAAACTAACACCCAAAATAACAAGAGGAACAACACAATAATTTTTGCAACGACAGAAGGATGGATGACAGGTACATAGAAGTGGTAGAAGCATACCGAGTCGACATCGTGGTAAGGGAAAGACCATATAGACAGGCGATGCCGAGCCATCGAATGGGTACCATATGCAGCAAATCAGGGACCCCCATCCCTCGCCTCCCCCACTTCTAAGGTTTCGTAGAGCAGGAAAGGAAGCGAAGAGGCAGACATACCTGTTTGTTGCCAGAGAATGGTACGACGAAGACCTGGGCATCTGGAGGCAACATAAGTAGTATACCGCTAGATACATATAGGGAGAGAGCACGAAAGCGGAGAAAGAAGCACAGCCGAAGAAGCTCCAAACTGAGAGACACCCGCAACAGGCATTAGTCTGAGAAGGGCGAGAGAATGCGAGTGCCTTCCCAGCCTTGGACCCGCCGAGGCGACACAACACCACCACCAACTCCTTAGCATATGCTGGCTGCTGCCTTGCTACGGGCCTTAGTTGTTCACTATCTCAGACCTAAACATCCTCATCGCCAAGATAATCTAAGCGTGGTAGTGTCACACCCGGTTTTGGAAGGTAAACCGAATACGAACCATGTACGTGCCAGGATCAGAAATTCACGTACACGACGATTACATAAATGACTCATCATAGCACAATGCTTCGAATAATAATAAAGAGTAAGTAATAATATGAAAGACTAGAGTCATTTACATAATATAATCAAAGTACACAGAAAAGAAACATAGCCAACGTAAATTAACCCACCACAGGTAGCTGACTGGGGGAGGTCGCTAGCCTAATCCTCGGACTCATCGAAATCCTGGAACTCCTGGAGATCCACCTCGACACCTTCTTCTTTACCTGAGCATAGATTGCACCAAAGGCAACCTGGTGTTTTGTGAAAGCAAGGGTGAGTACACATCAACGTACTCAGCAAATGTCCCATTTGGCTGAGGTGGACTAGCTTAATGTGGGGTTAAGCTCAAGCAGTTGCTTTTAGTTGGTCAGATATTTATTATTAGTGTAAGCCATGTTTTACCATATAACCAACCCGTGAATCATTTCCTCATCGAGGAACATCATTATCATCATCGAACCAAAACTATAAACATAACCATTGTATCTCAGATCATATGTATCTCTAATCAAAGAGGATCCCAAGGCTGCTCATAACCGTGAGCACGACTGATATATCAGTTTCTAATCCTCTGCAGAGGTCGCACACTTTACCCACGAGTCATGATTCCCTTTCTGCCCGGGGAGAGCTAATCCCCATTGACCACTACCTAGGTGGTCTGGCAGGGTATCACTACGTAGTCTTTATGTCACACCCGGATTTAAGGGACAAATCCGGGTGCATCTCATATGTGCGCCAAGGAAGAACAACACACATAATAACAGAGTGCATAGAGATAAATGTCATAAATATCATAAATGTACTTATTACATAGCGGAAGTCTTACAAAAATAAATGATAAAAAACGAACTAATTATTATTCCCTGGCACCACAAAGCTGACTGGGAGACGCCACCTAGATCAAGTCGAATGCCTTAGTGTTAAGCGGCTCCTCTTCGACCACCTGTTCTTCTCCTGTGTGGGGGTGTGAGACAGCAAGAGTGAGCTCACATACGTTCATAGCTAACAAGTCGTGGGGAATAATGTGCATGAACTTACCAAAGGTGGGAGTTCATGTAAAGTGTAAGGCTGATCAACAAAATAGAGGCTGAGGCTGAGCATTGCTTTTATAAGTTGGTCAAAATGTTATTAGCAATTACTAAGTGTAAGTAAATACCAAACCTTAATAATAATAAATAAAGTAATAGTAAAATAATCCTAAATGCGATGCAAATGTCAAATTAAATTTAAGTTCCATAAATTAATCATGTGAGGGTCCGAGCTGCTCATGACCGTGAGCACGGCTAGTATACCAGTTTTACACTCTGCAGAGGTTGCGCATCTTTACCCACAAGTCATATTACCCATCTGCCAAGAGACGGCCAATCCCATACACCTCTACCGAGGAGGCGAGACACGGTAACACTATGAGGCCTTTACAAAGTTCCACTAGCTTCAGAAATCCCGCTACAGTTTATAGGAAGCTCCAGTGCAGGAATCCCTCGCATGACCGCCATCGCAGCAAAATCAACCCAAGGACCTCCCTAGACTGACCACTCCCCTACTGCCCTTGCCCCTTTCGGGTAAGGAAGTCATCCACTAGCTTTTCTAGTTAATCAGCCAAGGGCGTCCCATTAAACCCTTGTGGTAGCACTGCTTTCCCGGCTGGTCGCTCCATGTTCCCATTAACATAATGATCTTAACATGAACATTAATAATAAACAGATAATAAAGATGAAATCATGAATAGTGTATCTCCATACCCAAAACCACAATAAGCAATAGCAAGTACTACCCAAAAATATTCAGTGGCAACAAGGTATAAAGATAGCCAAAACTGGGGTAAGCTATTGGATCCCATCAAAATTACCCTATGCAGACCATTATAATTAATAAGAACATGGTTGGGAAAAAGTAAGTGATCAAGGGCACAACTTGCCTTCAATGAGCTCCTGCTCAGCTACTTCTACTTGCTGAACCTCAGAATCCATATTGGCTTGCTCGTCTACTCGCATCAACACAATACATACATAGTATAGCAAAAATTAACATTGCACCAAACATGTGAATAAAATACACAATAAAAATCTACACATTAAAATAAGAACCTAGAAACAGGAATCATTAATTTTGGAGTTATAGATTTTGAATTATGAATTTCCAAAGGTTTAATGTGCTTGAAATGGAATTGCATGAGAAATAAATTTTCTTTCTGTTTTCATGTCAAAACAGAGACTCTAGGTGATAGATATTAAATTTACAAAATTTTAGAAATTGGAATGGATCAATTTAGACTAAAAATGAATTTTCTATGCATTTTACAAGTTTCTAGATTTGTTTTTGTATTAAAAACGAATTTCTATAATTATTTCTCTATTTTTAATCATCTCTGGACTGGGCCTCGAATCCCAGAAAAGTCAGAGGGCTGCTCGCATAAATTCCTAGACTCAGTGAATAATGAATGTGGACGGTGGGTTGGTTAAGTAAAAGGTCAGGGTCTCTTAAACAAAAAGTGCGGCCGAAGAGGTATCGTAGGATCCGAGCCGTCGGATTAAAACCCTACGGCCCATATTAGATCTATCCACGGCGAACCAATGTGCGACGATCACCGCACGATTGAATATCAACGGCGTAGATTTTAAATAACCTAAACTGACTCTCACCCAATCGATCTGAATCAGACGCACCAGATCTTCCCTGCGAATCGGTAATACTGCGATCTAATCTTAGCCGTCAACACTGGATCCGACGGCGCACGTCACTCCTCACCATCTCTCCCACGTACGCGGCAGCACCGCCTCTCCACACAGCGGACCATCGCCGGGGTTCACGAAATCCGAAGACTCTGCCTCCTAATTTCCCCCGCAGCATGTAGATTTATGGTGTGGTAACGAACATGAGGGAATGCAAGGGTAGTCATACCAGAGGTAAGGCACAGGGAGCTCTGGCCACGGGGACACACGGTTCTGCGGCGGTACAACGAATCCGGCGAGAAATCGCCGGCCACCCGGTGGTCTTCTCCCCCTGCGAAGGTCGCCGACAGCTCCACGGAGGCGCGGCGAAGCTCCCAGCCCAAGCGCACCAATCCTAGCACGGCGTCTACACAGATTTGGTAGCAGCGGCGGAATCTCGTCTTCAACACATCGGTGGCAGTGGAGGTCGAGCGGGGTGTTGGTAGCTACGCGCTGGCGAAGAAGGGAAAGAGGAGAGAAGGTTGTGGCCCCGCCCTATTTATGGCCGCCCGGGGTCAGTTCGTGGATGGCTTCAACAAACTTCCGAGGAGCGCGCCATGGTTGCGTGCGCACCTCCGAAACGCACGGTGAAGGAAAGGGAAGAACTGACGACTCGGTCCCTTCGTCAGTCACGGAAGGATACGCGATCCGGGTCCACGCGCCAGCGACAGAAAGATTGGTGGGCGCGAGAGTAGCAGCTGACCATTGGGCCCCGCGAGACGGTCAGCCAACCAGGCGTGCGGTAAACTCGCGGTTGGGCCGCGCGGGGTGGAAAAGAACCGTGGGCCAGAAAGGAGGTAATCGGCCCATGCAAGGTTTTGCCCTTTTCTTTTTATTTTTCCATTTTCTTTTCTCCCTTTCTAATTCAAATTTAAATCCCAGTTTAAATTTAAAGTTGTGGCCAATTTATCTCCAGATGATATTGCGCCATAAATAGTACTACTTTGGACATATATATTTATATATTATTTATATGTTTATATCCCTTCTCTTTTTCTTATTTTCAAACCCTAATTTTCAATTTAGGGTTTAATCCAATTTCTAGTCATTTTTATATTATTGTTGTCCTTATTATTATTATTACTACTATTATTATTATTATTTTATTTAATGCACAAACATATAAACTCTCACCATGATGCATATTCTTTTATTTTGGTATCATTTGTTTTAATTAATCACTATTAATATATATGTATGCTCTTTTTATGATGCAAATATGGCACATAAAATAAGAAAGTCACTATATAATCCTTTTATACAATTTTGAGTATTACAAATCCTACCCCCCTTACAAAGAATCTCGTCCTCGAGATTTAGGAAGGCCTAGGGAAAAGATGGGGAAAGTCTATGTGAAGCTCTTCTTCTCTTTCCCAAGTAGCTTCATCTTCTCCGTGGTGACTCCATTGCACTTTGCACATCTTTATCACCTTATTTCTTGTGACACGAGTCAGTGTATCAAGAATCTTGATGGGATACTCAGCATAAGTCAGATCCTCCTGAACACTAAGGTCCTCAAGTGGTAGCTGCTCTTTAGGTACCCTAAGACATTTCTTCAGCTGAAATATATGAAAGACGTCATGAACATCCGCAAGATGATCCGGTAACTCCAATTGATATGCCACCTCTCCCACTCGCTTTAAGATCAAGAAGGGTCCAATAAAGCGAGGGGACAACTTCCCTTTGACTTTAAATCTTCTCATACTCCGGAGTGGTGACACCTTCAAATAGACATAATCTCCCTCCTTAAACTCGAGCAGTCTTCTCCGGGTATCAGCATAGCTTTTCTGCCTTGACTGTGCAGTTCTCAAATCTCCCTTATTTGCTGGACTTGCTCCTCTGCTTCTTGTATAATCTCTGGTCCAAATAACTGTCTTTCACCAGTTTGATCCCAATACAATGGAGTCCTGCACTTTCTGCCATACAAAGCCTCAAACGGTGACATCTTCAAACTGGCCTGCTAGCTATTATTATAAGAGAACTCATAAGGCAAACTCTTATCCCAACTTCCACCATGTTTAAGAGCACAAGCTCTTAACATATCCTCTAGCACTTGGTTGGTCCTCTCAGTCTGCCCATCAGTCTGTGGATGGTAAGCTGAACTAAAATTCAATCTTGTATCCAAGGACTCGTGCAACTTCTTCCAATACTGAGAAGTAAACTGTGATCCCCGGTCTGACACAATCTTCTTTTGCACACCATGTAGGCATACAATTCGTGCCATGTACAACTCTGCTAACTTGGCTCATGAATATGTGGTCTTCACTGGAATAAAGTGGGCTACTTTAGTTAGCCTGTCCACAATCACCCATATAGAATCATACCTAGCAGATGTGCGGGGTAATCCAACAATGAAGTCCATGCTAATCTCTTCCCATTTCCACTCAGGTATCTTAAGAGGGTGCAGTAAACCAGCAGGTCTTTGATGTTCCGCTTTCACCCTCTGGCAAACATCATAAAGTGCAACATGTGAAGCAACATCCTTCCTTAGTCCATACCACCAATACTTCTGCTTCAGGTCCTGGTACATCTTAGTACTCCCAGGGTGGATAGAATAAACTGAGTCATGTGCCTCCTTCAATATGGTTTCCCGAAGATTATCGATATCAGGAACACAGATCCGATTCTTGAACCATACAATGCCTTGCTCATCCTCCGTGAATTCTGGAACTCTACCTTCCATAATGAGATCCTTAATCTCTTGAATTTTAGCATCACTAACCTGACCTTTACGAATTTCTTGCTCCAATGTAGGTTCCAATTCAATGGTAACTCCTTCCGTATGTGTAACAATTCCCAGGTTGAGCCTCTCAAAATCTTTTGCTAATTCATCGGGTAGCTGGACAACAATAGCGGAATGAACGTGCTCCTTCCGACTCAAGGCATCTGCAACCAAATTTGCCTTGCCTGGGTGATAGTGAATCTCCAAATCATAATCCTTAATAAGCTCCAACCAACGGCGTTGCCTAAGGTTGAGATCCTTCTGAGTGAATATGTACTTCAAACTCTTATGATCCGTGTATACTTGGCACTTAGTTCCCATAATGTAGTGTCTCTAAATCTTAAGTGCATGCACAACGACTGCCAGCTCTAAGTCATGAGTGGGGTATTTCAATTCATGTTTCTGCAACTGACAAGACGCATAGGCGATCACATGTCCTTCTTGCATGAGCACACATCCTAATCCTTGGCCACATGCATCACAATAATGTCAAATCCCTTCTGTAGATCTGGCATAATCAACACTGGTGGTGACATCAATATCTTCTTTAATTGATCAAAGCTGTCTTGGCATTTCTCATCCCACTTGAACTCTCTTCCCTTCTCCAGAAGCGAGGTCATGGGCTTAGCAATCTTAGAAAATCCTTCAATAAACCTCCGATAATATCCTGCAAGCCCCAAGAAACTCCGAATCTCAGTGACGGTAGTGGGCACGCTCCATTCCATTATCTCCTTCACTTTAGTAGGATCCACTGCTATTCCTCCATTAGAAATAATATGTCCCAGGAATGGCACCTTGTCAATCCTAAACTCACACTTGCTAAACTTGGCGTAGAGTTGATTATCTCGTAGCTTCTGTAGCACCAACCTTAGATGTTCTTCATGATCGCTTTCACTCTTAGAATAGATAAGAATATCATCGATGAACACCACGACGAATCTGTCCAAATACTCCATAAACACCTTATTCATCAAATTCATAAAATAAGCTGGTGCATTGGTTAATCCAAACGACATAACAGTGAACTCATATAATCCATATCGGGTTGAGAAAGTCGTCTTAGGAATATCCGATGGTCTAATCTTCATTTGATGGTATCCCGATCGGAGATCAATCTTCGAGAATACCCTAGCACCTCTCATCTGATCAAATAAATCCTCAATACGGGGTAATGGATACTTGTTCTTCACAGTAACATCATTAAGTGATCTATAATCCACACACATCCGTTGTGATCCATCCTTCTTCTGTACAAACATTACCGATGCTCCCCAAGGTGAGGAACTTGGATGAATGTACCCTGCCTCCTGTAACTCAGTTAACTGCTTCTTAAGTTCCTTTAATTCTTCTACAGACATCCTATAAGGTCGCTTAGAAATAGGAGCAGTTCCAGGTAAGAGATCAATGACAAACTCAACTTCCCTATCTGGTGGCATCCTTGGTAACTCCTCTGGAAAGACATCCGAAAAATCTCTAACCACACGGATGTTGTCACCAACAAACTCCTCAGCTATAAAGTATATCTTCCATTTGGAAGAGGTAGTTACTGCAATTTGAACTTGAAACATTTCTCCTTTAGGGCTAGTGAGTTCTATAGTACCCCTACCACATGCTATAATGGCCTTTGCCTTCCTTAACCATGACATACCAAGGATCAGATCTATACTGATTGCCTCTAATATTATAGCAGTAGCTCCAAATTCTCTTCCCATAATTGTTAATGTCAATCTACGTGTCATTTGATTTGCCTCAATAGGCCCTTTAGGTGTGATTACTATCATTGGTTTTCTCATATTTAGCAGTGGTATCTCATTTGTGTTGGCATATCGAGCAGACACGAATGAATGTATAGCACCAGAATCAAATAATATGGTTGCAAGAATTGCATTAACGTAAAACATACCAAGTACGATGTCAGCACCATTAGGAGTAGCATCAACGCTGACTTGATTCACCCTGGCTATAGAATATCCCTTGTCAGGAGTCTGTTGCTTGTTCTTAGCTGGTGTACCAGAATTCCCCATCGGACAAGCATTAGCATAGTGCCCAATCTGACTGCACTTGAAGCATGTAGGGCCGGTCTTCTATCCTGTAGGCCTCGTCGGGGTGCCAATGGGAGTAGCCTGACGAGTAGGAGGTGTCCATGGAGACCCCTGTGGAGCGTATTGAGCTGGGCGTGGCCCTCCTCTTGGACGAGTAGGTGTACCCTGTGGCGAAACATAGCGGGGACGAACACTGCTGCTACCCTGTCCCTGTGAGATAGCTTTCCTCTTCAAGTCTCCTAGTTGATCACGCTTGTGTTCAATAGCAAGAGCCTTATCCAGCAGCCTCTGAAATGATGGAAATGTGTGTGCAACCAGTGCATACTGTAGGGGTCCATTAAGTCCTTCAATAAAGTGCTCCTGCTTTCTCTCATCCTTAGCAACCTCATCCAGAGCATATCTCGATAGCTGAATGAATTTATCTCTGTACTCGATGATAGACATGTTGCCTTGCTTCAATGACAGAAACTCCTTCTTCTTGATCTTCATCAATCCAGCTGGAATGTGGTAGTTTCTGAACTGTGTACTGAATTCCGCCCAAGTAATAGTGTCAACAGCATCATGGGCAGCAGTATAGGAATCCCACCATTCAGCAGCAGGACTTGTTAGACGACCAGAGGCATAAAGAACTTTTTCCCGGTCTGAGCATTGGGCGATGTTGAGCATCTTCTCAATTGACTTCAACGAATCATCTGCATCAAGTGGATCTGGTGAACTGGCAAAGGTCGGTGGCTTATGGCTCATAAATTCCTGGTGCTTATCACGAGGTGGAACTGGTGGTGGTGGTGGAGGCAATGGTACTTGTTGTTGTTGTTGTTGCTGTTGTTGTTGAAATTGCTGTTGCAGCTGTTGTTGCGCCCTTCTCTCCTGGTGTATCTCTTCTCGCTCCTGGCGCAACTCCTGGTGTATCTCTTCTCTTTCCTGGCGCATCTCCTGGCGTTCTTGCTGCATCTGAGCCCGCATATCTGCCATAGTGTCCACCATTTGTTGCATCATCCTTATCTGAGCTGCAACCAGTGGGTCAACTCCACCTGGTGGAGGATTAGGAGGATTCATCTCTGCTGGTTGTGGCTGGGGTTGTCTAAATATTCTCCTAATGTGTCGTCTGGGAGGTAAATCAATTCCACCACCCCTCCTGGTATTGACCATCTGAGTTAGATACATATGGTAAGAGAGAATAGTAGACAAGACAGTAATTACAAATTATGTTACTTTGGGGGATTTATTAGCTAAGCAGATTAATGTTTTACCTACCATAGCTAATTCATTACCTTATGGTGGCACATGCTAAGATGTCCATATATAATATTTCAATCAATCAAAGAAGCAAATCAGACATTTATCATCAGAACAATCAAACAACATTTTTTTAAATAGAGAAAATAGTTTTGATTTTGTCTTAGGCCTCCTATCTCCTAAGAAGGTCATAAACGTAGGATTCCAAGGTGTGAAATCCATCGTGTCTCAGAATAGAAAAGGTTAGAATAATCAGAGTAAAATAGTAGAAGGTGAAACAGGATCAAGATAAGTATAGAAAGAATCAGAGTAAGGTAAGTATAGAAGGAATCGGAGTAAGGTAAGTAGGTAAGAGTTTTGTCCATTTCTATCTAGGTTTCGTCCTACAGTCAACATTTCCTCTGATACCACTTCTGTCACACTCGGATTTAAGGGACAAATCTGGGTGCATCTCATATGTGCGCCAAGGAAGAACAACACACATAATAACAGAGTGCATAGAGATAAATGTCATAAATATCATAAATGTACTTATTACATAGCGGAAGTTGTTGGGGACTTGTTCTCAAGTGCTATTAATTAAGAACAAGGCAACACAAAATGTTAAAGATTAAAGTCCTTCATCCTTCGAAACATTATTTCCCTTGGAACATAATGATCTTCAGACGAAGGTCATGAAGGACATACCTTCATGATCGCAATTTATATTAACGAAAGGAGAAGCATGTAAAACACAAAAGATAACATGAATGATTATATAACATTATTAATTCATCTTCTATTATATTACCATGAATAAATAGAAGTAAAACAAAGTTACTCTTGTACCTTCGGCTTGACAGAAGAGAAAAGTACAAGCGTAATGCACAAGCGAGTACAAGTTAGCGTGAATAGTACAGGGGTACTGTTCATCTATTTATAGGCACAGGGCGCAACCTGTGTGGATTTACATTTGTGTCCTTTACAACCGGTTACAATCATGACACAGATTATCATGGGCCAATCGGTCTTTTCATCTTTAAGTCGGTGCCACCCTTCATCTCAAGGCGTGTCACTATGCCGAAGCTCTCCGGATGGTAGCTTCAACACCGCTTCTGTTTTGATCTTCCGAAGGTGTTTTTCTTCTCGCAGGACCTTCGGCGACAAAGCATACCCCCAACAGTAGCCCCTTCACGGTGCCAGATCATTTTTCGTAATGAGCTCGACCCGTGAAAAATTCTCTTAGGCTTCGGAATGCCGAAGGTCCGAAAAACACCTTCTGTGAGCTCATTGTCGAGAAATGATTTAAATATTCCAAGTGCGAGGTGGTCCCACCATACAACGGGTACGCGCGATCTGATGATTCACCTTCTCGCGCACTATGGCCCACCGTTCAATGGTTGCGAGCGACTGTTCAGCGTGTGCGAGCGACTTGATGATTCACCTTCTCACCTACGGCACTATATAAACAGACAGATAGGTGTGAAGTTACCACAACATTTATTACTATTGCACTGTTGTGCTGCTGAAAAATTTGACCATAGCCGAAGCTTATTCATCGTGTTCTCAATTAGAGCATCGTCTTGTTTTAGCTTCGTCATAAGAGGGAGCTTCGGCAAAATTGCAAGAAGTCATCAACCTCATCAAAACCGCAAGAAATTCAATATTAAATGGCCAGAGTGTGCTCAATAGCTAGAGTTATGCGCGACGGAGAGGAGGCAGAAGCTGCTGAGACTGCCCTAATCTCCGAAGTAATGAGGTAGTCGGGACTGGTTGTGATGGAGGGTGTTTCTGACGAAGGTGCACATGCTGCCAAAGCTGAACAGGCTGACATTGAAGAGGGTGATGCTGGTGAAGAAGAGATAGATTATAACACCATTATGCCATCCAAACCCAGCCACTTGGACTTTGGAAAGTCTACTATCTCCGAAGCTGATATGCCGATGATGATAAAGCTAGGCTACTTCGGGGAAGCCGAGAAGAAGCTGATTCGCTTTGGCGGGGAAGAAACCATCCCGAAGCCAGAAAATGATGAGGTGGTAGTTTTTAGAAGCTTCTTCAAAGCAAGACTGAGGTTTCCTTTGCATGAAATGATTGGGGATGTTTTGGAAGATTTCGAAATTTATCTTCATCAGCTGACTCCTAACGCCATCGTTAGGCTCAGCGTCTTTATCTGGGCTCTTCGAAGCCAAGGGGTGGAGCTGCTTGCCGAAGCTTTCTGCCAGGTGCACGAGCTTCACTATCAGACGAAGGCTAGAGAAGATGGGCTACACGAGAATTTTGGCTGTTACAAGTTTGCATATCGCAAAGATATGAAGACCCCGGTGGTTAGCTATCGCACCAAATGGCCAACCGGGTGGAAGAATGAGTGGTTTTATGTCAAGGTTGATGAGAAGAAGGAGAAGTTAGTTTAGAGCCCACTGGACTTAACCTTTGGGTTAACTAGGCCCCTGTGTGACATGCTGCAAGGCTCACCATGCTGAACAGCTGTTGGCGAATTCCGAGTTGTGTCTGAGCATATTTGTACTAGAGATTTGGTGCAGGAATACTTAGCCAATAGAGTATTTCCAACGTTAAAAGAATGGAATATGCCAAAGCTTAAAGGAGAAAAGAAAAAGAATGAACTTGTCCAACTGCCCTATCACTTCAAGTTCAAGAAACATTTCAAAGAACCTTGCCAAGAATGGATGGAAATGATTGAATCTATGTGCAATGAAATTTTGGGCAACTACACTAAGAAAGAAGATCAATTGATGACCGTGGCCTTCGGCACCTGACCGTAATGAAGGCTGAACCGAGTAATGGATGCTCTGAAGTTTGATTATCCTGACTATGAACGGTTAAGCAAGGGTGCCGAAGGGCAAAAGCGAAAAAGAGTTGTCAGTGTTATGAAAAGGCAAGCTGCTAGAAGGATAGAAGAAGATGAGAAAGCTTCAAAAAAGGCAAGATCTAGCCTTGAGCTGAAGGTGGCTGTTCTGAAGAAGAGAAAAGCTTCGGTCGCGAAGCCAAGAACAACTGATATAGATGAAGAAGTTCCTTCAACGCCTCCCGCTGCTGACGTGGAGGAAATTTTAAAGGTAATGACCGAATCTTTACCTCTCAAGCTAAGTCCACTAGGGTCACAACTGATGAAGCTTTTACAGAAGAAGGAGGAGCCTGCAGCAATCAAGAAGCCTGCTGAAAAAAGGTGAAGGATCATAACTGTTATTGATGCTATTGAAGAAACGCCACCGCTGGCCTCGGCGTCCAAAACATCGGCTGCCGAAGACATTGCTGCTACCGAGGCTAGTCTCGCCAAAGCTGTAAGTGCCGAAACTGAGACGGCCGAAGATACAAATTTGGAGGGCACTTTTTCTGATATTGATAAGATGATTTTGAACATGGCCGCGAAAGAAGCTGCTACAGCTGCCGAAGATACCCTAGCCCCAGTGCCCGGGAAAGAGAAGGAGATTGCCGAAGACACTTCGGAGGAAAAGGATTTTAATTTTCAAGACATACTTGGTCAAAAGCTGTCTAAGGCTGAGAAGGTAGAGCTGAGGGATTATGCAATATCATGCGGCTATCAACTAGGGGCATCGCTCTTTGGTGGCGTTGCCGAAGAGAGTTTAGGATGCCTCCGGGACTGGATTGGGGCGAAGGTTGTCAGCACTCTATCGAAGAGTGTTGGCTTTTCGAAGCTTGAGGCCGACATCAGTAGATACCGGCGGCAACATATCGCCGGTAGCTTGTTTTATTCTAACTTTAAGGTAAAGCTCTTACCTTAACTTTTTATTGCTTTTGAGATGAAGGTTACTTCTGATGAAGGTTATTTTTTCAGAGTTTACTACTAAGCAAAACCTTGAGGATGCAACAAGACCTCGAGGACAAGAAAAATGAGATTACAATTGAGGGCTTAGAGGGTAAGATTAAAGATCATGAAGCTGCTCTAGAGAGGAAGGATTTCATGATTCAAACAATGGAGGGTTCGCTGGCTGAAGCCCAAGCCAAGATTGCTAGATTAAACAACGAACTCTCCATGAAATAAAAAAGCTTCGAACAAGAGAAGAAGGATTTTGATGCAAAGCTTGAAGCTGAAGTTGTAAAGAGTTCAAACTTGCAAAAGTCATTGAAGGAACTCCAAGATAAATGTCTGAACTTCGGCACCCGTTGCGTGCAACGATTGAAGCAGGTCTTCAACACGGTTGGAGCCAGTTTCGAAAAGTTTAAACCTTTAGCTGAAGACCTGCCAGGCATATTCAATCATATTGAAGGAGAAGTTGATGCTCTTGATGAATTCATAGCTGGGCATGGTGACTTCTGCGCTCTGCTAGCTTCTCGTGGCACGGCTGTTGCTTTTATGAAGGCTGGTTGCACGCACGGGAATATTGTAAACCGACCAAACTTCAGCTTATCACCAGCAGATTTGAATGACATCCTCGGCCTAGCCTGAAGCATTGGGAACAGATTCATAACTCAAATTTGGGCGAAGGGTGGACGAAGCTTGGCTGGTGACGAAGCTCAAAGTCACCTTAAGCCGGTAATAAACTCATACCTTTTGCTTACCTTTTCCTTGAAACTTGAATTTGCCTTATAACGCTTTGTTATGTACAGGATGACGA
Organism: Zea luxurians; assembly: GCA_029449295.1. NCBI lineage: Eukaryota > Viridiplantae > Streptophyta > Magnoliopsida > Poales > Poaceae > Zea > Zea luxurians. The sequence goes on from JAOPSE010000011.1 coordinate 48,766,818, forward strand.
AGCCGAGGAGCAATGAGCCGAAGCTTGGCGGATGATGATGAAGCCGAAGACATTGCTGTGAAAAAACTTTAGAGAAACTCTTGAATTATCCTTATAAAGAATATTGTAATTTAAGAATCAGATACTACTATGTAAATTTGTCCATACCTTGTAATATATTTTTACCTTTCCATCCATGTATGAACTGCTTTGATGTGGACGAAACTTGTATTTTTTGAGCCGAAGGCGAAAAACACCTTCCCTTCTTTTCGTACACAACGAAGCATGAATCTGCTTCCTTTCCTTTCGCCGAAGCCTTATCCTTAGGGCCGAAGCAACTGTCTTTATCTGTATGACATGATGATGATGATCCTATGTATGTCTAAATGAATGTATATGAATGCAATGAATGATGTGATGTATTGTGCAAATGAATGTCCAGACACACGCTTATGAAGCCACATCAAAACTCCTCATTCCCTTAGGAATGACTGAAATCTCTTTACCGTTTATTTTTTGGTTGCACCGCTCTCTCCATGAGTTCAACCGAAGGTGCCTTTATTGTTTCGAAAAATACTTCCGAAGGTAGAGGGAGCCCTTGAGCCGCTGATTTGGACAACAGATCTGCATGCTCATTTTTGCCTCTTGGAATGTTCTTGACAGAGAAACCTTCGAAAGAAGCCTCTAACCTTCGAACTGTATCCAGATATTTTTCAAGTTTCGGATCTCTTGCCTTGCTACTTTTATCTACATGGCCAGAAATGACTTGAGAATCAGTTTTCAAAATAGCCCTTCTTATTCCCATTGCCCTTAACTTCTGAAGCCCCAACAAGAGTGCTTCATATTCGGCAATATTATTTGTACAACTAAAATCTAGCTTGGCTGCATAACATGTTCTGACTTTCGAAGGTGCTACTAGAACAGCTGCTGCTCCTGCGCCGAAGGTTCCCCAAGAACCATCGCAGAACACTGTCCAAGCTTCGGCATCTTTATTTGTCTCTTCTTCCTGAGCCCCTGGCGTCCAATCAGCAATGAAGTCTGCTAACGCTTGGGACTGAATTGAAGATCTTCTTTTGATGGACTTAAAACTTCAGAGATGAAGTATATTGGGGCTTGCTTTTTAGCCTGACCATCTAGCTTCTCCTATACCAGTGCCGCTCTTACTACAGAATGCGAAGCTGCCACATATAAGAGCAATGGAGCCCCTGGCGCGGGTGGAGTTAATATTGTTAAGTCAATCAAATATTGTTTTAACTCTTCAAAAGCTCTTTGTTGCGCTGGGCCCATTGAAAGACTTCGGCTGACTTCAGTATTTCAAAAAATGGCAAATTTCTTTCTGCTGATCTGGATATGAATCTGTTTAATGATGCTAGCCTTCCTGCCAGCCGTTGAGCCCCCTTCTTCGTGCTTGGTGGCTCCATCCGAAGGATAGCTTCGATCTTACTTGGGTTAGCTTCAATTCCTTTCGTTGATACCAGACAACCAAGGAACTTGCCTTTCTTCACTCCAAAAACACATTTTTCTGTATTTAATTTTAGGCCAGCTTGCCTGAAATTGGCAAATGTTTCTTGCAAATCAGTAATGTGATTTTCTTGCTTCGTGCTTTTCACTATAATATCATCAACATAAGTCAGCACATTTCTGCCTATCTGGGAATGAAGGACCTTGGTTGTCATTCTGCTGAAGCTTCCTCCAGCATTCTTGAGCCCCTCAGGCATCCAAAGATAGCAATAGGTGCCACTAGGAGTTATGAAGCCAGTATTCGGCTCATCTTCCTTCTTCATCCAGATTTGATGATAGCCTGAATAACAATCCAATAGACTCATGAGCTCTGAAGAAGCTACTGCATCTACAAGAGAGTCTATTCTTGGTAGCGGGAATTCGTCTTTTGGGCATGCCTTGTTAAGGTCTGTGAAGTCAATGCACATTCTCCATTTGCCATTGGCCTTCTTCACCATGACAGTATTGGCTAACCACTCTGGGTATTTTACCTCTCTAATGACACCAGCACTAAGAAGCCTTTTCACTTCATTCCGAGCACCTTCGGCTTTATCATCAGATATTTTCCGAAGCCTTTGCTTTCTTGGCCTGAAGGATGGGTCCACATTGAGTGAATGTTCAATGACATCTCTGTTGACACCACAGAGATCATTGGCTGACCAAGCAAAGACATCTTTGTTATGAAATAAAAATCTTATCAAAGTTTTCTCTTGCTCTTCAGACAACTGAGACCCTAGCAGTACTTTTTGCTCTACTATATCTTCACATAGAAGCATAGGCTTTGGCTGATCCATCAAAGCAGCCTTCTCTCTTTTGTATTTGTACTATTCACAGGCTTCGACTCCATCTATGTTGTGAATTGCCTTTGAATCTGTCTAGTTTCCTTCGGCTTTCCTGGCAGCTTCCTGACTCCCATGAACAGCAATGGGCCCTTGTTCCAAAGGTATCTTCATGCATAAATATGCTGGATGAAGTATTGCTTCGAAAGCATTAAGTGTCCCACGACCAATGATTGCATTGTAGGGGTACTCCATGTCAACAATGTCAAACACAACCTGTTCGGTCCTTGTGTTGTGAACGAAGCCGAAGGTTACTGGCATTGTGATTTTGCCAAGTGCTACAATTTGCCTTCCTCCGAAGCCACATAGAGGATGTGTAGCATCATGCATCTTGTCCTCTGGCTCTTGCATCTGTCTGAAGGCCTTAGCAAATATGATATCTGCTGCACTGCCTGTATCAACCAGAACATTATGGACCAGAAATCCCTTGATGACATAAGATATGACCATAGCATCATTGTGAGGGTAATCTTTGAGCTGAAGGTCCTCCTGGGAGAAGGTGATTGGGATGTGGGACCATTTTGATTTGATGAAGGGTCCCTGCACCCCAACATGCTGCACCCTTCTCTGCGCTTCCTTCTTCTGCTTCTTGTTAGCTGGCTCTGAACTTGAGCCGCCTGTTATCGGGAGCACCAGCTTCATAGCCGAAGGTGCTACGACTTGGTTGTTGAACGAAGCCATCAGCTCAAGAGTGGAAGTGAGTTCACCGGAGGTGGGCACCAATGCTGGGGACTTGTTCTCAAGTGCTATGAATTAAGAACAAGGCAACACAAAATGTTAAAGATTAAAGTCCTTCGTCCTTCAAAACATTATTTCCCTTGGAACATAATGATCTTCAGACGAAGGTCATGAAGGACATACCTTCATGATCGCAATTTATATTAACGAAAGGAGAAGCATGTAAAACACAAAAGATAACATGAATGATTATATAACATTATTAATTCATCTTCTATTATATTACCATGAATAAATAGAAATAAAACAAAGTTACTCTTGTACCTTCGGCTTGACAGAAGAGAAAAGTACAAGCGTAATGCACAAGCGAGTACAAGTTAGCGTGAACAGTACAGGGGGTACTGTTCATCTATTTATAGGCACAAGGCGCAGCCTGTGTGGATTTACATTTGTGTCCTTTACAACTGGTTACAATCATGACACAGATTATCATGGGCCAATCGGTCTTTTCATCTTTAAGTCGATGCCACCCTTCGTCTCAAGGCGTGTCACTATGCCGAAGCTCTCCGGATGGTAGCTTCAGCACCGCTTCTGTTTTGATCTTCCGAAGGTGTTTTTCTTCTCGCAGGACCTTCGGCAATGAAGCATACCCCCAACAGAAGTCTTACAAAATAAACAATAAAATAAAACGAACTAATTATTATTCCCTAGTGCCACAAAGCTGACTGAGAGATGCCACCTAGATCAAGTTGAATGCCTCAGTGTTAGGCGGCTCCTCTTCGACCACCTATTCTTCTCCTATGGGGGGTGTGAGATAGCAAGAGTGAGCTCACATATGTTTATAGCTCAACAAGTCGTGGGGAATAATGTGTATGAACTCACCAAAGGTGGGAGTTCATGTGAAGTGTAAGGCTGATCAACAAAATAGAGGCTGAGGCTGAGCATTGCTTTTATAAGTTGGTCACAATTTTATTAGCAATTACTAATTGTAAGTAAATACCAAACTTTAATAATAATAAATAAAGTAATAGTAAAATAATCCCAAATGTGATGCAAATGTCAAATTAAATTTAAGTTCCATAAATTAATCATGTGAGGGTCCGAGCTGCTCGTGACCGTGAGCACGGCTAGTATACCAGTTTTACACTCTGCAGAGGTTATGCATCTTTACCCATAAGTCATGTTACCCATCTGCCAAGAGACGACCAATCCCATACACCTCTACCGAGGAGGCGAGGCAGGGTAACACTATGAGGCCTTTACAAAGTTCCACTAGCTTCAGAAATCCCGCTACAGTTTATAGGAAGCTGCAGTGCAGGAATCCCTCGCCTGACCGCCATCGCAGCAAAATCAACCCAAGGACCTCCCTATACTGACCACTCCCCTACTGCCCTTGCCCCTTTCAGGTAAGGAAGTCATCCACTAGCTTTCCTAGTTAATCAGTCAAGGGTGTCCCATTAAACCCTTGTGGTAGCACTGTTTTCTCGGGTGGTCGCTCCATGTTCCCATTAACATAATGATCTTAACATGAACAGTAATAATAAATAGATAATAAAGATGAAATCATGAATAGTGTATCTCCATACCCAAAACCACAAATAAGCAATAGCAAGTACTACCCAAAAATATTCATTGGTAACAAGGTATAAAGATAGACAAAACTGGGTAACCTATTAGATCCCATCAAAATTATACTATGCAGATCATTATAATTAATAAGAACATGGCTGGGAAAAAGTAAGTGATCAAGGGCACAACTTGCCTTCAATGAGCTCCTGCTCAGCTACTTCTACTAGCTGAACCTCAGAATCCACAGTGGCTTGCTCGTCTACTCGCATCAACACAATACATACATAGTATAGCAAAAATTAACATTGCACCAAACATGTGAATAAAATACACAATAAAAATCTACACATTAAAATAAGAACCTAGGAACATGGATCATTAATTTTGGTGTTGGGGACTTGTTCTCAAATGCTAAGAATTAAGAACAAGGCAACATAAAAAGTGTTAAGTGTTAAAGTCCTTCGTCCTTCTAAACATTATTCCCCTTCGGGAAACAATGAGTTTCGGACGAAGGTCACAAGAGACATACCTTCGTAAATATAACAAGTAATGACGAAGGATTCATATAAAGCATGAAATATAATATAAACATCATCACAGAATCATTTCTATTGTATTAACATGGAAAAATAGAAATGATTTCAAATTACAAATGTACCTTCGGTCTTGATAGAAGGTAAAAAGTACAAACGTGACGCAAAAGCAAATGCCAAGTCAACGTGTCCAGTACGGGAGTACTGTTCATCTATTTATAGACGCGGGACGCAGCCCACGTAAAATTACATCCAAGTCCATTACATTTGTTAATGACTTATGGAAATCTGTCAAGGCCCACTTAGTCTTTTCATCTTTAAGTCGGTTCCCCCCTCTGCTATCGCGACGAAGCTTCCCTGCGCACAGCTTCGGCTGTGCACCATCCTTCGTGGAGCTTGGTAATCAGCTCGTCCTTCGTCTGGTTTAGGCTTCGTCCTGACCGTGCTTCATGTTCATGATTCTGAGTCCGAGGATACCTGTTCACATAATCCACTTGGAAAACATTGTCAAATCATGTTTTTGAGGACCTTCGGAGGACGAAGGCCCCCAACAGTAGCCCCTCGCAATATTAATTTGTTAATGATAAATTCAGATTGCGATATGGACGAAGGCCTTGAGCCGAAGGTCCGAAAAAACACCTTCCCTTTGCTAGAATAGCAACATTCACTGACAAGCGGGGTCCTTTAATTTTCAACGCCCTGGGGGTATAAATAAGATCATACCGCAAACTTATTTGGTACGCACACTTGCCATTTGCTTCGGCCCACTAAATTTTTAGCTCTTGTGCACTAAGATTTGCTGATCTTTTTGATTTTCAAGCTTCGGCCTTGAAAACAGTTTTTTAGCGTTTCCGAAGATGTCTGAAGGTAAGAAGATCCCTGCTGAGACGAAGCTGAGTCTCGACGAAGAGAAGAACCTGGGGTTCCTTATAGCGATGGCGGAGACCAATACGGAGAAAATCACCAAAGAGATTCTTGAAGGTTTGTCCGAAGATACTGGTGACAGCGACAGTTTCGATGTAGAAAGTGGTGGAGAAGAGTCCGAAGATCGACCATGGCGGCCAAGTCACACGGTTTTCGGGAAAACCACTATTAAGCAGAGTCACATTGATAATATGAGGGGGCGGTATTTTCGAGATATATCTATTGTGAGGGCTGACGCTGGAGAAAAGACTTCTCCCACCCCCGAAGAAGATGAAGTCGTAATCTTCCGAAGCTTTCTCAAGGCTGGGCTTCGATTCCCCCTAAGCAAGTTTGTTGTTGAGGTACTGAAAACATTTCAAGTCTACCTGCACCAAATTACTCCCGAAGCTATCATAAGAATGGGGATGTTTGTCTGGGCTGCGAGAAGCCAAGGTTTAGAACCAAATGCTAAAAGCTTTTGCAACATTCATGAGTTGTTATACGAGACGAAGCCCTGGGGGAAAGAACAATATCACAACAACTTTGGGTGTTACAGCTTCGGTGCCCGCTCCGGGTCAAGCCGCCCTGTGCCAACCTTTCGGAAGAGGTGGCCCGGAGCCTGGATGACTGAATGGTTCTATGTAAAGAATGACTTAACAGCGCAAGAAAATGTCAAGAGTATTATTATGCGCCCCATCTGGCAACGCTTCGGACTTCGAAGGCCGAAGGTTGAAATGGATGAAGCAGCCGAGGAATGCCAAAGAGCCTTCGGCGTGATCTGCTCTTTCATTGGGACAAGGGACTTGGTCCAAGAGCATATTGCCTTCAGGGTGTGGCCACTTGCAGGAAAGTGGGAAATGCCGAAGGAGACCATCAAAGAGTCCGACGAAGGCGGACTGGTCAGACTGAAATACACATTCAAATATGCGGATAAGTTTGTTGAACCTGATGATGACTGGTTGAAAAGCATTGAAACACTAAGTGACGAACTACTTGGGGCATATTCGAAGGCCGAAAATACTGCGTTATCAGCAGCCTTCGGAGGCCGAAAGAAGAAAAGGCTCAACCGGGTATTTGACGCAGTCGGGTTTGTCTACCCTGACTATCATTATCCGATACTGGGTCGCAAAAGAAAAATTACTTCTCCTGCGACAGAAGCTACCACGAGTGCCACTAGTGAGCCAACGCCGCAAAGGAAAAAGATGAAGGTGCTCACCCACCGAGCGCGCTTTATTGAGCCGGCCACAGTGCCAAAATTTATTGGTGAAGTCTCTTTGGCCTCTGAAGCTACAGAACCAGCTCCAGTGCCGAAGATAGAAGAGAAAACTGAAGCACTTTCAGCCGAAAAAGCAGAAAAACCGAAGATTGAAGAGCAAAAAATATCGGAAATCTTAAGTCCTTCAGCAACTGTTGAAACAACAAAAAATCAAAAGGGCCCGTCGGTGACCCCGAGAAGAAAAAGAATGGTGAACGTGTTAGATGTTTTGGAGACAATTAAGTCTTCAAGCACAACTCCAAAAGGGACTATTGAAGTTGCTGAAGTGTCTACCGAAGCTGAAGTTGCTGAAGCTTCGAAGCAACAACCTGAAGCTGAAGCTGGGCCTTCAGAGCCCACCAAGGAACAATCTTTGGAGACCGAGAAAATATCAGAACCAGCTTTGGTTAAAGAAATTGACACTGCCGCCCCCGAAGCTCCTTCCAGCACATGCGATTACATCGTGCGACATGCTTCGGGGAAGAAATTATCTGAAGAAGAGACTTATGAAGCGAATCACTATGCTAGAGAGTTAAAGTATCCGAAGGGGGCAGTAGTATTCAATGGGACAAATGAAGATGACTTCCTATACTGCCTCCCTGATAACAAAGAATTATCTGTTTGCCGGGAGATGGCTAGAAGTATGGGTTTCCCGAAGCTCGAAGCTGGATTATGTGCTATGACGAAGGAAGATCTCGCGGACAGTCTTGCGTACAATAGCTTAAAGGTATGGGAATTAGACGCTTGGAAAAAATTTTTTATTACGTAATTCATTCTTTTATTCTTATATAGATTCTTTTTCGTATAGGGTTTAATCCTAAGCAACGCATTAAGAGCACAAAAAAGTGCCGAAGATGAAAGCTACGAAATTGCGTTCAACAATTTACGTTCAGAAGTTATTAAACTGAGAAACGAAGCTCTAGAAAAAGACAAAATTCTGCTTACATTAGTAGACAAGGTAAAAAAGGACGAAGCTGCTGCGAAGGTTCAGGCCGAAGCTCACAGACGCGAGATTAAAGATCTTCAGAAGCAACTGGCCCGGGCGAAAGAAGAACGCATACTTGAAGAAACAAGACGGGAATGTAGCGACCAATGGGCTGATCATTTGGAAGCAACCGTGGAAGAGCTTCGGTCTTCTAAGAAAAAATGCTACGAAAAATCCATGGAATGCGTGAAGAAGATTAAAACCAGCTTCGCCAGCGTGGGCGCCTTTTCCAGTGAAGAGAATTTCTCAAGAGGCAATCCCGAAGGTCCACTGGAATGGATCGGTCACGAAGCAGAGGCCTTCGAGGAAATCCTGAATAGCCGTGGCGACATCTGCGCTTTTTCGGGCGCCAGGGGAGTTGCTTCTGTCTTGGAGAAGGAAGGTTGCGGGCATGTAAAATCTTTAGCTCAGTCCGAAGCTGCCTTATCCTCCGAAGACATCAAAGACCCCTCGGCCGAAGCAAGCATGGTTGGTGGCAAATTCTTTACTGATATCTGGGACAACGGCGGCCGAGAAATGGCGCAAGAAATCATTCAAAGGAGTGAAAAAGGCATCCATGATGCTAGGAAAGTGACAGAAGCTGCCGAAGGGCATATAGGTATTAATTAGTCGCTCTTGTTGTGTTGTAATTTTTATTTCAAACTTTGCTCGCGGTTAGTAATAGTAATGCAAAAATATTCTGCTTCCTCAGAACCTGCTGGATCGTCAATTGACCCTCACACAAAGGAGGATGACGAAATCAAACAAATGGCCGAAGCTATCATGGATAAAGTTGTTGAACAACTTCTAAATGAGGCTGCCGAAGTAGTATTAAGAGAAGACTAGGTGTTATTAGAAAAACATTTAAAGTGTGATCTATGTAATATTTTGTACATTTGAATGTAATATTCAAGTCTCTTTTCATTATTCAATTCTTTACGATGCATGAAATTCTACATACATACCATTTTTGAGCCTTCGGCGAAAAAACACCTTCCCTTCTTTTCATGCTTCGTGAAGAAGACTTTCTTCATTAAAACTATTCTGATGAATCACGTCCACGCTTCGTGGAAACATTCTTCGAAGCTGTGCAATTTCGATATTACTCTGATGAAGCTCGTCCATACTTTGAAAAAACTTTCTCCGAAGCTGTACTCCGAAGATTATCATTGTATTTCCTCGTGACTTTACACAATTTGCACTTTCTTAAAGCATCCTTTCGAAGATTGATACTGTGTCCCCTTCTTTTGCCATATACAACATGATGTATGATGCTTATGTTATGCAAAATGATGTGATGATGTTATGTTATGCAAATGACGTTTGTTCCGAAGATACACGCAAAATATCTTTATAAGCTCTGCATTCCCTTAGGAACGTCTTTGGAGCTTCTTCGCCTTTTACTTAGACGGTATAAGCTCTGCATTCCCTTAGGAACGTCTTTGGAGCTTCTTCGCCTTTTACTTAGGCGGTATCAGCGTTGACTTTTCGCTGTATGCTCTGCATTCCCTTAGGAACGTCTTTGGAGCAAAAAACTTACACTGCGCTCCCTTTGGAACGGCTTTTTGTAACTTCGGCAACTTACTCTGCGTTCCTTAGAACGACTTTTTGTTGCTTCGAAGGATTTCGAATAATTCGAAGGTCCTCCTTGTTACCGCAAATTTTTAAGCTTCAGCAACTTAAGCCTGTGGAGAAGATAGGTTTTCCTCATAACCAACCACGAAATTATTATATGAAAACTGAAATGTTCTTTACTACACAAAAAATAGAACTTAAACGGAAAAGACTGCTATCAAAGTAGGATATATGTCAATAAATGTGCTTCGACTCTGGCACAGTACTATTGACTGTGCGAGCTTCAGATTGCTCTCTGAGATCCCTTTGGTGCGGAACATATTGGCTCCCTTCTGGCTGTTGGCCTTGTTGCAGCGGAGGTGGAGGCGGGGGCTGTTGCCATGAAGCTTGAGGTTGACTCGCCGAAGCTACGGAAACTGCAGGGTGGTTGCCCACGTATTCCGGGATGTAAGGCTGATGGTACGAAGCAGTATGCATGACCTGCTTCGGCTGGCCCTGTTGCGCTGCAGCTTCTGCTAGCTCCTTTTGTTTCTGGATGGTGACATGGCACATCCTGGTGGTATGGCCCTTGTTTTCACCACAGAATAAGCAAAATATCCTCCTTGGTTGATCTCCAAATCTTCCGCCGAAGCCCCTGGCGCCTCTGCCTCTTGGAGCTGGTGGCCGGAAGAAAGTTTGCTGTTGTCCCGAAGCTTGTGAGGAGCACTGCGGTCTATTCTGCTGACTCCCCTTATCATCATTTTGAGTGGAGTTGTGGATGGACCTGACATGCCTCGGATAGAATCTTCCTCCGAAGCCCCTGGTCATCTTAGAAAATCTGAAGGCCTCCTCCCTTCTTTGGCGAAAGTCATTATCGGCACGAATGTACTCGTCCATCTTTTGGAGCAACTTCTCCAGAGTCTGAGGAGGCTTCCTAGCAAAGTATTGAGCTGCAGGTCCAGGACGAAGCCCCTTGATCATGGCTTCGATGACAATTTCATTGGGCACCGTTGGTGCCTGTGCCCTCAAACGCAAGAACCTTCTAACATACGCCTGAAGGTATTCTTCATGATCCTGAGTGCACTAGAACAATGCTTGAGCAGTGACCGGCTTCGTCTGAAATCCTTGAAAGCTGGTTAACAACATATCCTTCAGCTTCTGCCATGAGGTGATCGTTCCTGGTCGAAGGGAGGAATACCAGGTCTGAGCAACACTCCTGACGGCCATAACGAAAGACTTTGCCATGACTGCAGCATTGCCCCCATACGAAGACACTGTTGCTTCGTAGCTCATCAAGAACTGCTTCGGGTCTGAGTGGCCGTCGAACATGGGAAGCTGGGGTGGCTTATAGGATGGAGGCCAGGGTGTAGCCTGCAGCTCAGCGGACAGAGGAGAAGCATCATCGAAAACAAAATTTCCATGATGGAAATTGTCATACCAGTCATCTTCGTTGAAGAAGCCCTCCTGATGAAGGTCTTTTTGTTGAGGCCTTCGGTTCTGCTCATCGTGGGTAAGATGACGAACTTCTTCAGAAGCTTCGTCTATCTGCCTTTGCAGCTCAGCTAGCCTGGCCATCTTTTCCTTTTTCCTCTGCACCTGTTGATGGAGCATCTCCATATCCCTGATCTCTTGGTCTAGTTCATCCTCCTGAAGCGTCGGGCTGACGGCCTTCCTCTTCTAGCTTCGGGCCTCCCGAAGAGAGACGGTCTCCTGGTTGGGGTCCAGCGGTTGCAGTGCTGCAGCCCCAGTCGCTGAAGCTTTCTTCGGCGCCATAGCGAAGGTCTATAGCTTCCGAAGGTGTTCAAAAAACTCGAAGTGGAAGTGAGTTCACCGGAGGTGGGCGCCAATGTTGGGGACTTGTTCTCAAATGCTAAGAATTAAGAACAAGGCAACATAAAAAGTGTTAAGTGTTAAAGTCCTTCGTCCTTCTAAACATTATTCCCCTTCGGGAAACAATGAGTTTCGGACGAAGGTCACAAGAGACATACCTTCGTAAATATAACAAGTAATGACGAAGGATTCATATAAAGCATGAAATATAATATAAACATCATCACAGAATCATTTCTATTGTATTAACATGGAAAAATAGAAATGATTTCAAATTACAAATGTACCTTCGGTCTTGATAGAAGGTAAAAAGTACAAACGTGACGCAAAAGCAAATGCCAAGTCAACGTGTCCAGTACGGGAGTACTGTTCATCTATTTATAGACGCGGGATGCAGCCCACGTAAAATTACATCCAAGTCCATTACATTTGTTAATGACTTATGGAAATCTGTCAAGGCCCACTTAGTCTTTTCATCTTTAAGTCGGTTCCCCCCTCTGCTATCGCGACGAAGCTTCCCTGCGCATAGCTTCGGCTGTGCACCATCCTTCGTGGAGCTTGGTAATCAGCTCGTCCTTCGTCTGGTTCAGGCTTCGTCCTGACCGTGCTTCATGTTCATGATTCTGAGTCCGAGGATACCTGTTCACATAATCCACTTGGAAAACATTGTCAAATCATGTTTTTGAGGACCTTCGGAGGACGAAGGCCCCCAACAGTTGGAGTTATAGATTTTGAATTATGAATTTCCAAAGGTTTAATGTGCTTGAAATATAATTGCATGAGAAATAAATTTTCTTTCTGTTTTCATGCCAAAACAGAGACTCTAGGTGATAGATATTAAATTTACAAAATTTTAGAAATTGGAATGGATCAATTTGGACTAAAAATGAATTTTCTATGTATTTTACAAGTTTCTAGATTTGTTTTTGTATTAAAAACGAATTTCTATAATTATTTCTCTATTTTTATTCATCTCTGGACTGGGCCTCGAATCCCAGAAAAGTCAGGGGACTGCTCGCATAAATTCCTAGACTCAGTGAATAATGAATGTGGACGGCGGGTTGGTTAAGTAAAAGGCCAGGGTCTCTTAAGCAAAAAGTGCGGCCGAAGAGGTATCGTAGGATCCGAGCCATCGGATTAAAACCCTACGACCCATATTAGATCTATCCACGGCGAACCAGTGTGCGACGATCACCGCATGATTGAATATCAACGGTGTAGATTTTAAATAACCTAAACTGACTCTCGCCCAATCGATCTGAATAAGACGCACCAGATCTTCCTCACGAATCGGTAATACTGCGATCTAATCTTAGCCGTCAACACTGGATCCGACGACGCACGTCACTCCTCACCATCTCTCTACACAGCGGACCATCGCCGGGGTTCGCGAAATCCAAAGACTCTGCCTCCCAATTTCCCCCGCAGCATGTAGATTTATGGTGTGGTAACGAACATGAGGGAATGCAAGGGTAGTCATACCAGAGGTAAGGCACAGGGAGCTCCGGCCACGGGGACATGCGGTTCTGCGGTGGTACAATGAATCCGGTGAGAAATCGCCGTCCACCCGGTGGTCTTCTCCGCCTGCGAAGGTCGCCGATAGCTCCACGGAGGCGCGACGAAGCTCCCAGCCCAAGCGCACCAATCCTAGCACCGCATCTACACAGATTTGGTAGCGGCGGCGGAATCTCGTCTGCAACACATCGGTGGCGGTGGAGGTCGAGCGGGGTGTGGGTAGCTACGCGCTGGCGAAGAAGGGAAAGGGAGAGAAGGTTGCGGCCCCGCCCTATTTATGGCCGCCCGGGGTCGGTTCGTGGATGGCTTCAACGGACTTCCGAGGAGCGCGCCATGGTTGCGTGCGCACCTCCGAAATGCACGGCGAAGGAAAGGGAAGAACTGACGACTCGGTCCCTTCGTCAGTCACGGAAGGATACGCGATCTGGGTCCACGCGCCAGCGGCAGAAAGATCGGTGGGCGCGAGAGGAGCAGCTGACCAGTGGGCCCCGCGAGACGGTCAGCCAACCAGGCGCGCGGTAAACTCGCGGTTGGGCCGCGCGGGGTGGAAAAGAACCGTGGGCCAGAAAGGAGGTAATCGGCCCATGCAAGGTTTTGCCCTTTTCTTTTTATTTTTCCATTTTCTTTTCTCCCTTTCCAATTCAAATTTAAATCTAAAGTTGTGGCCAATTTATCTCTAGATGATATTGCGCCATAAATAGTACTACTTTGGACATATATATTTATATATTATTTATATGTTTATATCCCTTCTCTTTTTCTTATTTTCAAACCCTAATTTTCAATTTAGGGTTTAATCCAATTTCTTGTCATTTTTATATTATTGTTGTCCTTATTATTATTATTATTATTTTTATTTACTGCACAAACATATAAACTCTCACCATGATGCATATTATTTTATTTTGGTATCATTTGTTTTAATTAATCACTATTAATATATATGTATGCTCTTTTTATGATGCAAATATGGCACATAAAATAAGGAAGTCACTATATAATCCTTTTATACAATTTTGAGTATTACACTTTACAAAGACTCCCCTGGTGCATAGCTGCTCGTTAGGTTTCGCTAGTCGTATAAACGCAGGACACCTCCCCAAGATGGTGACTAACAAAACCAAATCGAATGAACCTCTGCACCCCAACCTTGGCAGAGCGAGCACTACGCCCCGGCCCCCATTGACGGCCCTCCGGCAAAGCCAACTATACTCCCAGGTTCATCTAATTAATCAGCTAAGGGCGTCTCATTCCACCCTCATGGCTGCACTGTTATCTCGGGTGGTCACTCCACGAACAGGTCCTTACGGAGAGGTACTCAGGGAAATGGCTCGCGCCCCTAAAATATCACAATATCATCATCGGGATAACATCATCGTATCATAAATATTCACATCATGTTCATTGATTAAAGTAAAGCGATAGCATGAAGCTAACCATAATAACCCAAAAGGTAATCAAGGACAAGGTATATACAAAGCTAGTCAATCCTTAGGTTTTAATTAAGTAATGCAGGACAGTGAATTATAAGTAGATAGGACATAATGGGTTAGAGGACACTTGCCTTCACCAAACAGATGCTCAGGGTCTTCAGTCTCGTAGAACTCAAAGAACCAGATCACTTGGTCGCCAACTCTTGATATTCGATCCCTCGAAGCGCGGAAACAAATCACGATCTAATCGCAACACGAAGCGAATACAAACAGGCACAAGTAAACATATACTTGCATAAGAACATTATACCATATAAGATAAAATATTAAAAAGAACGAGCAATATAAAATAGAGTGTGTTTCTACGGTTACACGAGAATAAGAAACGCGACGGTCGGAACTACGGTCGAGAAGCTATCACGTTTACACTAAACGAGTATTGATCATAACCTTTGTTTTGATTTGATTATATTAATCGATATTTATTTGAAATGAAACTAGAGCTATCGTACAGTTTTAATTAGCTGACCACACTAACAATTCTTAGTTAAATAAGTAATTTAAATAACATCATCGACTCTAAGCGGGACGAATTAGCAGAGCGAGACGGAATACGTAACGCGTGAAATAGCACGACCACATGCGGCCTAGCACGCAATACGCGCTGCACACGCAGACAACGTGGCGACGGTGAACCCAACACGACAGCGTGCAAACGACGTGCGAACACTCACGACATAGCACGCTGACGACACATGAAACAGCACGCGCGACCAGCGCGAACGAGCACGCCACCACGTGCGGAACAGCACGCACGACAGACGAGAACATGCTAAATAGGTGACACGTTTATACTAAACACCTATTAAATAAATAAAAATAAGTTAAGCTAATATTAGCCAGGTTAATGTTTATTATAAAAGAGCGAGATAAACACTACACGTTTAATCTAATTGAAATAATAGTTTAATAAATATTAGTCGAGCGAACCTTAAGTTAATTATCTAACATATATGACTTGACGAATTAACGTCACTAACATTAGTGTTTATAAGTGGCAAACTATTTATTATCGCGCGCAGACACCGCGCGACCCACGTGATCGACACACGAGATACACATGAACAACACGTGGCGAGACGCGCGACACACGCGAAAGGCGCGTGACAACGCGTGTGAACGGCACGCGACAACGCGTGCAAACAGCACACGTGACACTTATGAACGACACGCGAACGATGTCGTGCGTGAAACGGCACACGCGAAAGGACGCGAATCGGATAGCGATGAAGCACGTAGACAGCGTGCGCGCCACGCGAGAATCACTAACGTATACCGTGCTCATATTAGATATGTATCAAACTACAAACATTTAAGTTAGTATAAATCCTGTCAACATTTATATTTGTAAAAGCAATAGTTAGAAACTATAACTAGGTTTACCTAGCAAGCTAAATTAATTAGCATTGATTAAACAAATGCTTACTTAATTATTTAAAACATACGACATGGTGAATAATATTTTTAGCGCGTAGACAAAGTTATAAGGAAGCTAATGCAACACAAATGGGTCAAAAACGAATTTAATAATGCACGCGACCACGCGAAACAGCGTAAACGACGAGCGCGAACGACACGCGGATCAGCACGTAACCACGTGCAAAATGCGCGCGCGATACGCGAGAAAAACTAAATAAACGTCGCATTTATATTCCACGAACATTAGGGCAAAACGTTTGAGTTACTATTAATTACGTTGACATTGATTTATAAAATGTAAGTTAATTACTATAAATTATTTTAATCAAAAGGTCTAATTACTCAACATTAGTTAAACAAAAGTATAATTAATTGTTTAAAACATGCGACATGGTGAAACAAGATTACTAACGTGTAGACGACATTATTACAAAACTAACGCAACTGGAATAGTACAAAACGGATTTATAACGCAACACATATAAAACGTTTGGTATTCTGCGGATTTATGTGATGTGGTGCAATTTTATTGGACAAGGCTTACGCACGCGTAGGATCACGGAATCGCGAGCGCAGAAAATCCCACGAATAGGATCAAATGTGCCCACTCTCTACTTCTCTCTCCTCTCTATCCTCACGTACGTAGAAACTCCCCAACTGCCATGGCTGCCGTCCATGGAGCTTGCGCGCGGGGGTGGGGCCTCGGCCGGCGGCTAGGGGCGCTCGACGGCGGCCACCACAGCCGGGCTAGGCGCCACACATGCTAGGGCTAGGGGATTGGATCCGCGCCGTTGGCCGTGATGGCTGACCGGAGACTGCTGCTGTCATGCTCAAGGGAGAAGGACGACCGGATCTTGAGGGGGCACGACGAGAGGGAGGTTGGGCGCGCCCTGGAGCCGGGAAGGCCAGGCTTGGCCGCGCCATCGGAGGTGGTAGCGAGGGGGCGCGCCTGGGCAGAGGCGCCGCGCCCGCGACTGGTGCACGAGCCGAACTTGGCCGCGACCTGGGGGAAGAAGGGCACCTGGGCGCTGCTAGCCGCGCTGGCTGGCCGCCGCACAGGCTGGCCACCGTGCAGGCCGGCTGCCGCGCTGGCTAGCGGGCGCGCAAAGGGAGAACGCGCTGGCTTGCTGCCGCACGGGCTAGTGGGCGCACGTGCAGGGGAGAAAACGAGGGGACCGTGGCCAGGGGAGGTAGATGGAGCGATGGACATCGTCAGGGTGGGAGAGGAAGAAGGGTCTTGTGCGTACCTGGTAACCGCTGGGATGTCTGCTCCTGCGCGATTTGGATCTGGGGAAAGACGAGAAGTTATGGGACAGTGGGGTGGATTTATATAAAAAGAGCGGGTGTGGGAGATGGTTGCCGAATTTGTCATCAATTGTGTCGCGGCCGAGAGAGAGAGGCGGTTGCGAACACGACGAGGGTAAACACGAGCAGCACGATGTTTGCGAGGAAATACATTTTAATTATCCCGCGAAAAGGACACAAGATCTGGAACAGGCTTGACAAGAGGAAGAAATATATGTATATTTTTATATATTATCGAGTTTTCCGAAATACTAAATTTAGGCATTTAAATAATAGAAAGGCTAAAATTCATATTTAATACCCGAAGAAAGTTTTGAAGATTCCAAAAACTCTTAGGAGCATCCTCGAGATATTTTAACATGCTTCGATAACATTTTGCACTCATAAACACTATGCATCGGCATGAATGCAACACTCAAGCACCTCTGAGGTTTTATTTTACTAAGCTTACACCTAGATGTAAAATAAAATAATTCTCCACTTTTAGGAAAAGAGATGGGAAGCAAAGAAATGAGAGTGTAACACCTGAATTTGGTGGATATTTGAAAAGAAATTTTATACCCCCCAAATTCAGGGTGTTACAAATCTAACCCCCTTAACAGGAATCTCGCCCTCGAGATTCAAGAAGAGGCTAGCAAGAAACTGAGATTGGTTCATCGGTCTTTCATAGCTTCTTGTAGCTGAACTTTGACTCTGGCAACTTTAACTTGTGCACTTGTTGCTTTGACCTTCGAATGCTAGAGACCGATTGATGCAATTCTTGAGGATCTATTGGACCTGTGGGTTAGGACCCACACACATTTCCGCTGCGCCACTTTGATCTTGTTGGTTGATGTTGATCACATTGTCTTCATTGGGGTTAGCGGCTAACCCCCTTAACAGGAGCATTGATACGCACTTGATGAAGATGCTGTCGACTCTGATCTTGACTGATTAAGAGAGGTTATAGGATATCAACCGGACAGGTGCAAGAGGGAAGGGTATAGATAGACAAGGTAAGAATGGATGGATTAAAGAGAGAAAAGGGAGAGCACCCAGCTACCTAACTCTATGGTACTCACATAGTAAACTGATGCCATTGCAGAGCAAGTGCCACAACACATCAACACTCATTTCAAAGAGGCAAATCAGTCAAACACAAAGACAAACATCACGGGCACACGGCAATAAACATCTCGTTGCTATACGTTCATTTTAATTAAATGGTGGATCTTTCTTGAAAAGGGAGATAACTACTCTTTAAGGTTGTCGAAGGACAAGGAGAAGAACAAGACATGCAGGATAGGGGCACGAGCACCATAAAGGATGGAGTTAAAGCAAGCATTGTAAGCGACCAGGAGAAGGATACGACCAAGGGCATAATGGGCAGAACACTACTCTCGAGTTGAGATAGAAAAGGGGAGATTCCAAAAAGCGGATCTAAGATAAGCATCAAGGAAAGATCTAGTGATTACAAAGGTATGGGTGGTATCAAACAAAAGCTAAGATCTGCAGTGCGGCAGAGGAAAAGGAAACAACTAAGAGCGAGATGGGTAAGACAACACTCTTGAACTGAAATGGGAGAGGAGGCTTTAAATTGTAGGTACAAGATAAGCATCAAGGTAAAGATCGAGGGATGACAAGGGTTAAGGTGATAACGGGCAAACACACAACAAAAGATGTATTTTAGACAAAACTTGCAAGACGTCAAAGAAGAGGAAGCAACCAATGGTGATGTGGGTGAGGCATTATCCCTGAACATGGATGGAAAAGAGGAGGCTTTAAAGGGTAGGTTCAAGGTAAGCAGAAAGGCAATGGCATAGAGATCACGAGGGTTATAAAAGCAATAATGGACAAGGAGGTAGGAGAGGAGGTAAATAGGCATAAGACAAAACATATAAGTACCATAAAGGATGGAGTTAACACGGGACCTGCAAATGGAAAAGGAGAGGGTACGTCCAAGGGCTAGATAGGTAAATTGCCACTCTTAAATTGAGGTGGAAGAGAGGAGATTTTTGAAGAGCAGGAATAAAGATGAATATCAAGGCAAGATCGATGGATGACAAGGTGATGGTGATAGCAAATAAAACACAGCAAAGGATGGGATTAACACAAACTTGTAAGGCAACAAGAAGTGAAAAGAAATCAAGGGAGAGATAGGTAACTCGCAACCCTCAAACTGGGTTGAAGGAAAGGGAGGCTTTTAAAGGATAAGCTCGAGGTAAGCATTTAGATAGAGGACCTCAATATCGTAAGGGTCAAAGGCGACAACAGACAAGGGTATGAGAGAAAAGATGGAGGCATTGGAGAGCCAGTGGTACAAGTACAACCAAGAATGGGGTCACGTCAAGACTTGCACATGGCAAAGATGAGGTTACGAACAAGGCCGAAATAAGAAAAACACCACTCTCGAACTGAGATGGGGGATTGGAGAGTTTAGATAACAGGCACAATGTAATCACTGAGGTAAGATCAAGAGATGAGAAAGGTAAAGGAAACAACAATCAAAAGCACCACGAAGGATGGAGTTAAAACTCGCAAGTGACAAAGAAGAGGATATGACCAAGGGAAAAGTAGGTAAAATACAACTTTCAGATCAAGATGGAAAAGAAGAGGTTTTAAAGGGCTGGTATAAGATAAACATCAAGGTAAAATATAGAGGGGATAAGGATAAAGGTGATAATGATGAAAAGTGTAATCCATGGATAGAGTTAAGGCAAGACTCGCAAAGTGATGAAATGGAGAAAACAATCAGGGATAAGATAAGTGAGGTTCCGACAGAAAAGTTGAAGTAAAAATTCATTACCGAAGAAAGTTACAAGGAATTAACGAGATCACCAAGGGTGTGCAAAATAAAATGACCGCTCATGGATCATTAGGAAACAAGGGTGGTCAAGGGCATGTAAACTGAAACATCTTAAATAGACATTGGGGTATGAATATAAGTATACATGAAAATATAAGAGTATGCAAGACTCCAATGATACGAGCATACTAAGACCAAGGTAATAGAAATTGTCGATGACTTAACAACGGAATAGGAAGGGATCTCAAAATACAGGAAAGTCATGAAAATATAACTGTAATGTTTAAATAGGCAACACAGTTTTTAGAGTTAAGTATTTGAATTAAGGGACAAGGGTATGGAAGAATCCAAAAGATGCAACATGTCAATACCAAGGGAATAGATATTGTCAAAGGTTATGAATTTAACGATAGAAAAGGAAAGAATCCCAAAAGACAAGAAAGTTATGGTCAGGGGCACCTACAAAAGACGTCGCAAGCACAAGAGTGAGGTCAGATCTAATAGATTGAGAGAAGTATAGACCATACTATAATAAAATACCATTTTTGGCAAGGGGGTATATAGAAGCACAACATAGAATTAGTCGATGTGACTAATATTTTGAAGCAGAATCAAGGATGGGGTGAAGTAATAATCAATAAGTCCTTAAAACGGCCAATGCTACTCTAGGTCAGCGGTCCTACAGTCAGCAAGGGCTTTGATACCACTTATGTCACACCCAGTTTTGGAAGGTAAACCGAATGCGAACCATGTACGTGCCAGGATCAGAAATTCACGTAAACAGCGATTACATAAATGACTCATCATAGCACAATGCTTCGAATAACAATAAAGAGTAAGTAATAATATGAAAGACTAGAGTCATTTACATAATATAATCAAAGTACACAGAATAGAAATGTAGCCAACGTAAATTAACCCACCACAGGCAGCTGACTGGGGGAGGTCGCTAGCCTAATCCTCGGACTCATCAAAATCCTGGAACTCCTGGAGATCTGCCTCGACACCTTCTTCTTTACCTGAGCATAGATTGCACCAAAGGCAACCTGGTGTTTTGTGAAAGCAAGGGTGAGTACACATCAACGTACTCAGCAAATGTCCCGTTTGGCTGAGGTGGACTAACTTTACGTGGGGTTAAGCTCAAGCAGTTGCTTTTAGTTGGTCAGGTATTTATTATTAGTGTAAGCCAAGTTTTATCATATAATCAACCCGTGAATCATTTCCTCATCGAGGAACATCATTATCATCATCGAACCAAAACCATAAACATAGCCATTGTATCTCAGATCATATGTATCTCTAATCAAAGAGGATCCCAAGGCTGCTCATAACCGTGAGCACGACTGATATATCAGTTTCTAATCCTCTGCAGAGGTCGCACACTTTACCCACGAGTCATGATTCCCTTTCTGCCTGGGGAGAGCTAATCCCCATTGACCACTACCTAGGTGGTCTGGCAGGGTATCACTACGTAGCCTTTACAAAGACTCCCCTGGTGCATAGCTGCTCGTTAGGTTTCGCCAGTTGTACAAACGCAGTACACCTCCCCAAGGTGGGTGACTAACAAAACCAAATCGAATGAACCTCTGCACCCCAACCTTAGCAGAGCGAGCACTACGCCCCAGCCCCCATTGACGGCCCTCCGGCAAAGCCAACTATACTCTCAGGTTCATCTAATTAATCAGCTAAGGGCGTCCCATTCCACCCTCATGGCTGCACTATTATCCCGGGTGGTCACTCCACGAACAGGTCCTTACGGAGAGGTACTCAGGAAAAATGGCCTGAGCCCCTAAAATATCACAATATCATCATCGGGATAACATCATCGTATCATAAATATTCACATCATGTTCATTGATTAAAGTAAAGCGATAGCATGAAGCTAACCATAATAACTCAAAAGGTAATCAAGGACAAGGTATATACAAAGCTAGTCAATCCTTAGGTTTCAATTAAGTAATGCGGGACAGTGAATTATAAGTAGATAGGACATAATGGGTCAAAGGACACTTGCCTTCACCAAACAGATGCTCAGGGTCTTCAATCTTGTAGAACTCGAAGAACTAGATCACTTGGTCGCCAACTCTTGATCTTCGATCCCTCGAAGCGCGGAAACAAATCGCGATCTAATCGCAAGGCAAAGCGAATACAAACAGGCACAAGTAAACATATACTTGCATAAGAACATTACACCATACAAGATAAAATATTAAAAAGAACGAGCAATATAAAATAGAGAGTGCTTCTACGGTTACGTGAGAATAAAAAACGCGATGATCGGAACTACGGTTGAGAAGCTATCACGTTTACACTAAACGAGTATTGATCATAACCTTTGTTTTGATTATATTAATCGATATTTATTTGAAATGAAACTAAAGCTATCGCACAGTTTTAATTAGCTGACCACACTAACAATTCTTAGTTAAATAAGTAATTTAAATTACATCATCGACTCTAAGCGGGACGAATTAGCGGAGCGAGACGGAATACGTAACGTGTGAAACAGCACAACCGCACGCGACCTAGCGCGCACCACGCGCGGCACACGCAGACAACGTGGCGACGGTGAACCCAACACGACAGCGTGCAAACGACGCGTGGACACTCACGACATAGCACGCTGATGATACACAGAATAGCACGCGCGACCAGCGCGAACGAGCACGCCACCACGTGCGGAACAGCACGCGCGCGACAGGTGAGAACATGCTAAATAGGTGACACGTTTATACTGAACACCTATTAAATAAATAAAAATAAGTTAAGCTGATATTAGCCAGGTTAATGTTTATTATAAAAGAGCAAGATAAACACTACACATTTAATCTAATTGAAATATTAGTCTAATAAATATTAGTCGAGCGAACCTTAAGTTAATTATCTAACATATATGACTTGACGAATTAACATCACAAACATTAGTGTTTATAAGTGGCAAACTATTTATTATCGCGTGCAGACACCGCATGACCCACGTGATCGACACACGAGATACACGTGAGCAACGCGTGGCGAGACGCGCGACACACGCGAAAGGCGTGTGACAACGCGTGTGAACGGCTCGCGACAACGCGTGCGAACAGCACGCGTGACACTCATGAACGACACGCGAGCGACGTCGCGCACGAAACGGCACACGCGACAGCACGCGAATCAGATGGCGATGAAGCACGCGGACAACGTGCGCGCCACGCGAGAATTACTAACGTATACCGTGCTCATATTAGATGTATCAAACTACAAACATTTAAGTTAGTATAAATCATGTCAACATTTATATTTGTAAAAGCAATAGTTAGAAACTATAACTAGGTTTACCTAGGAAGCTAAATTAATTAGCATTGGTTAAACAAATGCTTACTTAATTATTTAAAACATACGACATGGTGAATAATATTTTTAGCGTGTAGACAAAGTTATAAGGAAGCTAACGCAACGCAAATGGGTCGAAAACAAATTTAATAACGCGCGCGACCACGCGAAACAGCGTAAACGACGAGCACAAACGACACGCGGATCAGCACGTAACCACGTGCAAAATGCGCGCGCGATACGCGAGAAAAACCTAAATAAACGTCGTATTTATATTCCACGAACATTAGGGCAAAATGTTTGAGTTACTATTAATTACGTTGACATTGATTTATAAAACGTAAGTTAATTACTAAATTATTTTAACCAAAAGGTCTAATTACTCAATGTTAGTTAAATAAAAGTATAATTAATTGTTTAAAACGTGCGATATGGTGAAACAAGATTACTAATGTGTAGACGACATTATTACGAAACTAACGCAATTGGAATAGTACAAAACAGATTTATAACGCAACACATATAAAACGTTTGGTATTCCGCGGATTTATGCGATGTGGTGCAATTTTATTGGACAAGGCTTAGGCACGCGTAGGATCGCGGAATCGTGAGTGCTGAAAATCCCACGAACAGGATCAAATGTACCCACTCTCTACTTCTCTCTACTCTCTATCTTCACGTACGCAGAAACTCCCCAACTGCCATGGCTGCCGTCCATGGAGCTTGCGCGCGGGGGTGGGGCCTCGGCCGGCGGCTAGGGGCGCTCGACGGCAGCCACCACAGCCGGGCTAGGCGCCGCACATGCTAGGGCTAGGGGATCGAAGCCGCGCCATTGGCCGCCATGGCTGACTAGAGACTGCTGCTATCGTGCTCAAGGGAGAAGGACGGCCAGATCTTGAGGGGGCACGATGAGAGGGAGGTTCGGCGCGCCCTGGAGCCGCGCAGGCCAGGCTTGGCCACGCCGTTGGAGGAGGTAGCCAGGGGGCGCGCCTGGGCAGAGGCGCCACGCCCGCGACTGGTGCGCGAGCCAAACTTGGCCGCGATCTGGGGTAAGAAGGGCGCCTAGGCGCTGCTAGCCGTGCTGGCTAGCCGCCACGTCGGCTGGCCGCCGCGTTGGCTAGCGGGCGCGCGAAGGGAGAACACACTAGCTTGCTGCCGCACAGGCTAGCGGGCGTGCGTGTAGGGGAGAAAACGAGGGGACCACGACCAGGGGAGGTAGATGGAGCGATGGGTGCCGTCAGGGTGGGAGAGGAAGAAGGGTCTTGTGCGTACCTGGTAATCACCGGGATGTCTGCTCCTGCACGATTTGGATCTGGGGAAAGACGAGAAGTTATGGGATAGTGGGGTGGATTTATATAAAAAGAGCGGGTGAGGGAGATGGTTGTCGAATTTGTCATCAATAGTGTCGCGACCGAGCGAGAGAGGCGGTTGCGAACACGATGAGGGTAAACACGAGCAGCACGACGTTTGCGAGGAAATACATTTTAATTATCCCGCAGAAAGGACATGAGATCTGGAACAGGCTCGACGACAGGAAGAAATATATGTATATTTGTATATATTATCAAGTTTTTCGAAATACTAAATTTAGGCATTTAAATATTATAAAGGCTAAAATTCATATTTAATACCCGAAGAAAGTTCCGAAGATTCCAAAAACTCTCGGGAGCATCCTCGAGATACTTTAACATGCTTCGATAACATTTTGCACTCATAAAAACTATGCATCGGCATGAATGCAACACTCAAGCACCTCTGAGGTTTTATTTTACTAAGCTTACACCTAGATGTAAAATAAAATAATTCTCCACTTTTAGGAAAAAGAGATGGGAAGCAAAGAAATGAGAGTGTAACACCTGAATTTGGTGGATTTTTGAAAAGAAATTTGATACCCCCAAATTTAGGGTGTTACAGGTAGGCGCCACCGTGTCCTCCTCGACAGCACGCACGGAGAAAGGCCAGGAGCAAGACCGATTTGCCCGTACCCGCATCGACGAGCGTTGATCGACTCGTGGCTACGGCCATGGGGCGGGGGCAGCAGGTTGGGGAGGAAGAACATTGCTAGGGTCGAGAAGACGAATGGGACGTCCGACGACGACGAAAACGATGATGCGTGCATGCTATGAAACATCCTCGTGGACGTGAAATAGCCACTGCGCGGGTCGGTATCAGGGCTGGTGTCGGACGAATACAGGGAGGAGGCGCCTGCTCCCACGCCCTCTGATGAGAATGGGGTGGCGCGGAGGCGGAGGCATGAGGGGAGAAAGAAAGAAACATGATGGCGAATGAGGTGGCGGATAACCCGTACTCGTTAAAAAGGTCTCAAATTCTAATATTCCGATCACTTAAAATGTCAAATAAGTACATAAAAATAAATTCAACTTAATATATAACAAACCATATAACTTGATACTTAAATATACAATAGCCAAATAAGAGTTTTATTAACTATGATGGACTTTATTAGATAATAATATCGGTATGATATGGGTGTATTTTACCCTCGGGTATGCGGGTATGGGTAGTACCCACCCGTACCTGTCTACCCAACGGGTAGAGGTTGTTGCCCATTAACATACCCGTGGGTATAGAAATCATTCCATACCCGCCTACATATCGGATAAAACATGTCAAGTATTTAGGTTTCAGGTAGCCATTGTCATCCATAATAGGAATCACAAATATTCTCGTCGGCTGTAGTAACTCCCGTCGGCTACCATGTAGCCGACGGGGATAAATTTACTCCCTTCAGCCTAGTCAAACAGTTAATGCGGTTAATCCGAACTCTAAATTCTTATATTTCAATACAACATCTTCAATGGTAACACATATGTTTAACAGTTAATGCAGCAACAGGGCATGACACCAAACATGCCACCGCCACCATAATGGAGCCAGTTTGCATCCACACTAGCTTCGGTACGTTAATCTTGGCAAATTCTCTTAATAACATTCTCTAAACTAGAAATTCATCTAGTTAGTGTAGTAGCAAAACATGAACTGTATCTAAACTTAATTAGTCAAATATTCATTAAACAGGGTCCAGGGAGTCAACAGTTCAACACCCCTTTGACACATATACCTGCACCTAAAGATAGGGTATGTTTGATAACTCTCGATGATTTTTATACACTTGTATACTTCACTTGTTGATATTTGCATTTAACTTGTTGATATTTGCATTTAACTTGCTTATATTTGCATCCTTGCATAGGTTAGGCCTGAAGCGGGTGGGAGTGGGTCTGAACCCACAGGAACTGGATTTGTTGAGTTCCTGTTCGTGTACCCTCCTCCTAGTGGAGGCAGCGGCCAAAGCTCTAACCATCCAAGTGGTGGTTAACCCTGAGTATGGTGCTTGGTTGTCTTTGTTTCTTAACTCGTTGTAACACCCTGAATTTGGGGGTACAAATTTTCGTCTTCGATACTCACCGAATTTGGGCGTTACTCTCTTTTCTCTTCCCGTTTCACTCCTTCCCATTTTTCAAAGCAATATAGAGACTGGTGTCCGTATCACGTGTAAACAAAACCTAAGTTGATATGGTTGTTGCATCATGCCGAAGCATATTTATTTTGTCTGATGTTGTGTTTAATCGCGCGTTCGTCTCATTTCGGTTTTTGATTCGCGATTTAAATTCGATTAGAGGTAAGCGAGCACGAGCAGTGGGTTGTCGGCCCGGCCCGTGGCACGGCCCACCCCGACCTGGCCCGGCCCCGGCGCGCCCTAGCGCCCCTCCCCCCCATGCGCGCCCCACCCCTCTCCCTCTCATTTTCCTTTCCCACGTAGCAACTTCCCTTTCCCTCTCTTCCACCTCCCCTTGCCCTAGGTTGGATTTCGGTGAGCGGTTGCTACCGTTCATCGAGCCCGTGGTGAGTTCCCCTCTCCCTCCGCCCTCCCTCTCCCGCGCAGCCCTTGGCTGACCCTTTCCACGGTGGCGCGATGGTCGTCCGCAGTACGCACTAGTACACAGAAGTTCTATAGTGACGGTCCTAAAACTATTTTCACTGGCGTTTTTCAGTGCCGCCAGTGCTAGGGGCCAGTGGAAATCGCCATTTCCACTGGCGGTTATTCAAGAACCGCCAGTGGAAATAGCATTTCCACTGACGGTTTTATTAAGAAAACCGCCAGTGGAAATGCTATTTCCACTAGCGGTTTGTTTTATTTAGCCGCCAGTGGAAAGGTTTCCCGCCTTTTTTTAAATTTTCGTACTGAAATTTATATATTTACACACACAAACATATATATATATTGATATTGATAAACATGTAGTATTGATATTAAAAGCAACATGGAATTAAATTCTATCATACATTTATATACATCAAAGTCTTGTTTACAACCATGTATGCATCACACATTATATACATCAAAGTTTTCACTTAAGCTCTAATAACTATCTCGGCTAAGAGATAGTCTACTAATTTCTGTTAGTATTCTAAACTCTGGCAAAGCTAATGTTCCGGAAGCATCGTGATATTTCCCTTCTGCGGGAATGACCTCTTTCAATATGAATGTGCACAGGTCCTCAACTATGCTATACAATGCACCTTCAGTCAAGTTCTCCGGGCTTCCTTGTTGAAATTGCTGTAAAGGAAGTTTATAAACATCATCTATTTATACTCAATAATAACACATTTGCATCTTTAATGACATAAATACATACGTGACTATTACTAATAATACCTTGCCAGGGTTCGTGATGTATCGTCCGTTCATTCTCATGAACTCACACACGTAGAACCCACATAGGACCGATCCGGGTGGTTGCTTGTGGCACTACATAACGGGAGATTGGTTATTTAGTTGCAACATTGTCCTATGTACGTACATGTATGATATGTATTCATAAATTCACATACTTACTGGCCAGTTATAATGGATGTCTAGTGGCACGCCTTTTTTGGACGTGTCGTACTTTCCACCTTGTAGCTTATCAAACCTAAATGCCCTGTGATCTCAAAAAATAGAATCACCATGTTATTCTACAATTCTCATCGATATAAGTATGCATGCATAGAAAAGGCTTACAGCTCTAAGATGCCGAGGAATTTTGAATAGGCCGAAGGCTCGGTGTGCAAGGAGTCGAGCACCAGCACCTTTCCAACCTTAGGATAAATGAAGAAGCATATCCAGTGGTCCCTGTACGAATCAAACTTGTGATACATGTGTATTGAAATTATTGATTTTATTTATGCAAAATCACACTTACTTAAAGTTGTATGGGGCCACTATGGATTCCCTGTCTTGAAATTGAAGCATTGCGTGTCCTATGTAGGTGGCGTATCTTGCTTCAAAATCCTTCTTCAGATCCTGGATACGCACCTCAATTTCTTCGTCCGTTAGTCCCTGTAATGCTTCGTTGCCTTTTTCCGATTCTAAAAGTGTGGTTATCCTCGCATATTTTTATTGGGTTGAGATACCCAACCCTTTTACTGGCACTAGCATTGGGATTGGTACCATAAAGGATCTCCTGCTGATCATGTTGCATTCTGCAATACACACGTGCATGTCAGATATTGAAAATTTATACAACTCACTAATAATAACACATATATGTGGAGTATGAGTGACACTTACAATGCAAATATGGTTACAAGTTGCACGTCGAGTCTCTGAAGGTTCATCATTAACCACATGTCCTCGAATGCAACAACGGCTTTTTGATTTGAACCAATAAAAGCATGGGCTAGTATATTAACACTGATGGTGTCGATGTCAACTGAAGATGTCTGCATGTACCAATCATGCAACCTTTTAATATTAGCCGGGACCTTCCTTAGTTTCTCAAAAGTGAGTAGTGGTCTGCCCGGCACATATTTTTAGGCACGTTTTTATAATCTGCCTTAGTTGGCTTCTTTATCTTTGCGGCCATTGCCTCAGCCTTTTTTGCAGACTCCTCGAGATCGGCCAAATCAACAGTGTCTGACGTGAGGCTCCGTCCAATCCCTTTCAAAAAATGAGCTGTGCCAGCAGTGGATTTACTCTTCTTTTTCTTCTCGAACGAGGACACTAATTTTGGTATAGAAACTTTAGATTTCTTTGATGGTCATGAGAAGGCTATGGAGAAGGTGGATCCTTGAAGGGCGATGTATGTGGCGGAGATGGTGGGCCACCATGAGGATGAGGAGAAGGAGGGTCAGAAAGAGGATGAGGAGCAGCATGTGAAGTTTGAGGAGGTGATGATGGATGTACAATAGGAACAACAATTTGAGAAGGCGGAGATGGTTGGGCCTGCGACGAATTCGACCAATCAACCAATTCGACATCCCTTCGAGGCCAAAGGATAAAATTCTTGATAGCTTGTCCAAGTGTCTCGATACCTTCGGGCCCAGGGATGTCTAGCATGTCGTCCTCGTATCCTTGGATGACTGTCATCACTTCTACCCTGCAATATTCTTCTGGAATGTCGTTTCCATGGAACTTGCGTCCTAGGATCGCAAGGCCTGTGGCTACTTTCTTTGTACGCTGATTGTTAATACCATATCTTATAACTAGTGTGCATGCCACAGGCCTTGTGATGTCATCAACTGGATAGCGGACCTTATTTCCCGTTGACGCGACAGAGCTTGGGATGGTCGTACCCTCGGTGGAAGCCGGCGTTTGAGCTGCTGGAATTATTTGCATCTGTGGAGTGGTCATCTGTTGAACAGACATCGCACTCGCCATCGCCAATTGCTGCATCAATTCTGGAGGAGGATTCGATAGCTTTTCAGACATCAGGCCTTTGAACTCTTTCTTGGCCTCCTCCTTAAAATAATTCGCCATCTCTTCCTTGTATCGATCATGTTTCTTGTACAGACCTTCCCATTGTGGTCTAAATCCTTCCTTCCATCCTTCCTTAGATGAGATTCCTCGTACACGACCAGGATGCTCAGGGTTACCGAGACCAGCCATTAGAATGTCTCTCTCCCTTTGCGGCTTAAATGTTCCTTGGCTCTGCTTAGCTGCAATTGCATATATGTTTTTTGCCGCTTCTTTGACAGTGGGATCATCAAAAGATACACCAGACTCAGTTTCCCTTGGTTTTCTAGCACGGATCCAATTAGCTGTCCTTTCACCAAGTTGCTCAGACAGCGTCGGCAACCCTGCAGCCTTCTTCTTGGCGTCTTCTTGTCTCCATTTAGGAACCTGACGCTTGTAACCACCTGTGCCAAGGTGGTGGTGGTATTTGTTCTTCTTAGATAGTTCCGAATTTGCCTCACTTAGCGATATGAAATCAGGGATGCTCCTCTGCTCTAGAAATACTGCCCACTGACCTGCTGAGATTTTATATTTTTTCGTCGGGTCTAGGCCTTTCTTTGCAAACTTTGTATTCATCTCAGACCTCCAGTTTCGGAAATTGATTGCAAACTGCTTCATCGTGTATTTTTTCACGAGTTCTTCTGAACCCCCAGGCAAAACGAATCTCGTTATTAGCTTATTCCACATTTGATTCTTGACATCATCTGATACATCTCTCCACTGTCAGATTGTGATGTCAAGATTATCTCTAACTAAGAACCCAAGTGCATTCCGGAACTTAGGCAGTGCCTCTTCTGGAGCTAGGGGCTGACCATTCGGGCTCACGTCTGCGATTTTATATGTCTTGTCAGGAAACTTGTTTAGCCCCCTGTCACCTCTGTTCCGATCGCTCTGCTTCCTTTTCCTTGACCTCTCGGTGGTTGTCTCGGTCGATTCCGGTGCGTCTTGGGTCGGTTCCGGTGCGCCTTGGGTCGGTTCCGGTGCGTCTTGGGTCGGTTCCGGTGCGTCTTGGTATCTTGCCACAACTTTTTCGAGCATCGCGCGAAATTGAGACAAGACCTCCTATTCATGTAATAAAATGCACAAGAAATCATGCATGTGTAATAGACATTGTGAAATCAGCTAATTAATTAGGTACACACACGAAATTAAGGATGTGTAATTTACCTCATGGTCTTGTGGATCATAAGTAGGGTCAGTTGCAACTCACGCGCAGCGGCCCTATCTATCCTAGTGGTAGGAAAAGGGTCGCTAGGCGTTTCATATCCTTCACTGCTGGATTCTTCTTGAGCAACACTCTTGTCCATGTGGTCGGGCCCTAATCCTTGGTCCTTGGTTGGAGAACTCATTGAGCTATATATATACAAATACATATTAACACATATTAACATAAGCAATAATTAAATTCATATTAACAAATACCCTAACCCTTAACCACTAACACTAACCCTAAGCCCTAACCCTAACCCCTAATATTGTGATACAGATATTATCGAGTTACGTATAAAGAGGGAGAGTCGTATAGGACGTAGAGAGAGAGAGATGGAGAGTCGTATAGAACGTATAGAGAGGGAGAGAGGGAGAGTCGTATAGAACGTAGAGAGAGATGGAGAGTCGTATAGAACGTATAGAGAGGGAGAGAGGAGGAGTCGTATAGGACGTAGAGAGAGAGATGGAGAGTCGTATAGAATGTATAGAGAGGGAGAGAGGGAGAGAGGAGGAGTCGTATAGGATGTAGAGAGAGATGGAGAGTCATATAGAACATATAGAGAGGGAGAGAGGAGGAGTCGTATAGGACGTAGAGAGAGAGAGAGAGAGAGATGGAGAGTCGTATAGAACGTATAGGAGGAGTCGTATAGGACGTAGAGAGAGTCGTAGGAAATGGCGTTGTTAATGAAGCTTTGATTTTTTTGCTTTGCTAATGAAGCTTGATGCATACTCTTTGTGTGAGAGAGACCAAGGACAGGTGATGAGAACTCGCTCTGGTCAAGTGGGGTTCTGATGAGTTGCTCTTAATCGAAGCAACGCAAGTGTGCCGTACGTCGTCTTCTAATTTCACTAGCTAATAGTACTACAATGGAATACGTTGTTTGAGACAATCAGACAACTATTTGCCAGGGACATCTGGTAGAGCTCACATAACTCTATAAAGCTAAACGGATAAAAACTGAATTGCTCCAGTGGCAGAAGTGAAGTGAATCTAGTCTACATTTTATACTAAAGAGTGGAAGCCAAAAAACATGCTTTCCGCTGCTCTCTCCTCTCTCCCCCCCTCTCCCTCTCTTTCCTCTCTCTTCCCTCCCTCCCTCTCCCTCTTTTTTCTCTCTCTTCCCTTTCCCTCTCTCTCTCCTCTCTCTCTCCCTCCACTCTCTTTCCTATATATACACTCCCTCTCCCTCCTCTCTCTTCTCTCTCTCCCTCCCTCCACTCTCTTTCCTCTCTATTCCCTTTCCCTCTCTCCTCTCCTCTCTCTTCCCTCTCCCTCTCCCTCTCTCCTCTCCTCTCCCTCTCTCTCACTCTCTGCAGAGACGCGTGCAGTGTTTACACCCTAAACCCTAAACCCTCTCCCTCTCTTCCCTCTCCCTCCTCTCTCTTCCCTCTCACTCTCTCACTCTTCCTAGGCCTAGGGTTTACACGCGCGGCGGCGGCGGCGTGCCCGAGCGATCATAGTCGAAGAAGGGAGAGAGAGAGAGAGAGAGGAGAACTTACCTACGGCGCGGGGACGATGGCGTGGACGACGGCGTGGACGACGGCGGTGCACGGCGGAGAAGATCGCCGGGGCGAAATTTCGGCAGCCTGACGGTGGGAAGTGTAAAAGACAGGGCGCCAAAGACTTAGCTAAATTTTCGGCCCCGCGCGCGCTCCTTTATATAGGAGATATTTCTACTGGCGGTTGATTTCTACTGGCGGTTGTCATCGAGAACCGCCAGTAGAAATGCCTTCCACAGACTGTGGAGGCCATTTCTACTGGCGGTTGTCATCGAGAACTGCCAGTAGAAATGCCTTCCACAGACTGTGGAGGCCATTTATACTGGCGGTTTTCGTTGTGAACCGCCAGTAGTAATATTTTTAGTATATTATTTTTTATTGTATATTCATACATTAAGTATATAAATTTTTATACATATTAAA
Source organism: Zea luxurians (assembly GCA_029449295.1). Taxonomy (NCBI): domain Eukaryota; kingdom Viridiplantae; phylum Streptophyta; class Magnoliopsida; order Poales; family Poaceae; genus Zea; species Zea luxurians. The sequence goes on from JAOPSE010000011.1 coordinate 48,800,125, forward strand.
TATATAAATATATATATTTAGTATACATAATATATATATTTATATATTACTTCTCTCTCTCTCCCTCCTCTCTCTCTCCTCTCTCTCTCTCTCTCTCTCTCTCTCTCCTCTCCCTAGCTTGCTGCAAATGGATTCATTCCATCAGTACTCAGTGCGAACATAACATTTCTTGGTTCATCGGCAAAGTCTCGGTGGTTCTCATTGAAATCTTGCCACTGCTTCCCATCGGCTGGATGTCGAAGCTTCCCATCGTTTTTGTGCTCATCAGAAGCATGCCAGCTCATAAGTTTGGCATCCTCAGGATTAGCGAACAAACACCTCAATCGATCGACGATGGGGAGGTACCACATCACCAAAGCAGGAATCTTTTTGAGCGCATAATAGTCTACTTCTTCTTTTTCTTTGCTCGTGGATTTTGAAGTCTTCTTTTTGGCTTTCTTTCACTTCTTCCCTTTAGACACAGATGCAACACACTCTTCCTCTCGATAGTCTTTATTCGTCTTGTACCTACTTGCACCACACTTTGGGCAGCTCTCCAAGTCTTTATAATCATCACCTCGATAAAGGATACAGTGATTTCTACACGCGTGGATCTTCTCCACGCCCATAGTGAGTGGACTGATTAGTTTCTTTGCATAGTACGTGTTAGCAGGCACTTTGTTCTCCTTTGGAAGCATGTCTACGACAATACTCAAGAACGCATCGAAGCCAGCATCAGACAGACCATATCTAGCTTTTAACATCAACAGCTTTAACACAGACCGGAGCGTCGTGAACTCTTTGGTACAGCCCTTAGACTCGTCATACAAAGGCTCTTCTGCTGCCTTCTTCAGGGACTCCATACCTTTCATGAAGAACATCGATGGATCTGTATGACGACGCAACATTGCCTCTAACAACTCTGCATCTTCCTCGTCCATAACATTTGGCAGAACATGGGTTCTTTCACGTTCATTTCCTCCGGCGTAACCATGATCAGTAACATTTGGCACTACATGTTCGCTCTGTGGAAGAGGTTGTTGTGTCTCATGAACGAACTGAAAGCTATCGTCGATGTTCGCAGGGTTTCCAGCTGTATAAGGCGAAGAGCTACCCTCTCCATGCTTTGTCCAAATTATGTAATCCTTCACAAATCCTCGGCATACCAGATGAGATATGATTTGTTCTGTGTCATCAAATACAACAAGCATTTTTGCAGTCCATGCATGGACAATATATGTGCTTTGTCTTTGTTCTCCAAGCATGGTTCATAGCGACAACAATAAACTTATGGACCTCAGATATGTATGATAGGATCTAGCCTTAGTAAGTTATACATCCAGGATATCCTCTCCATCATCACCTATAAAAAAGTAACATAAAACACACAAGACACACAAATTGGCAAGAGAAACATATACCAATATTTCGTAACAACTAAATATATCATGGATAAAGAAAATTGGCAAAAGAAACATGAACAACCTTTCTTAGCGACCTTCTTCCAAAAAATAAAGATCAAAACCTCCCCTTGTATTTTGTGAAATCTGGCCTTCCAATAAAAGTTGGGCTGCGCGCGAGCTACACAGTTTTTGTCGGGAAGGATGAAGCATAGGCGGTTGGATAGATTAGGCAACCTAACTACTTTATCTCTAACACATGGTGAAACCCTAGATCCTAAAATGTGGCTAAAATGGAGGAAAAATGAACAAAATTTGGCAAAAGAAACATAAGCCAAACTTTCCTAGCAACTAATAAACAAAAAATCTTAATACTCAAACCAATCTCTAACACATGGTGAAAGCCTAGTTTCAAAATGTAGTTAAAATTGAGCAAAAATGAACAATAATTGGCAATTGAAACATAATTAAACCAACCTTTCATAACAATTAATAAAAACAAACTTAATTACCAAACCTATCATCCTCCCTCTCCATACAACACATTCACCATTCATTAAGAAACTAAATATGTGTCATGGATAAACTTATTTGAGAACTAAACATGAAAAAGGAGAGGGAATAGACAAAACCTAACCATCTTAAGCAACCTCATTTGAGGAAATAGAGAAAATAACCTAACTATACTCTTCTCTCTCACATGTAAAACCCTAGATCTAAAATGTGGCTAAAATTGAGCAAGAATGAACAAAAATTAACAAAGAAACATAAACCAACCTTTCTTATCCACCTTCTTCCAAAAAATGAAGACCAAAACCTCCCCCCTTGTATTTTGTGAAATCTGGACCTCCAAAATCGCCTCCAATGGAAGTTGGCTGCGAGCTACAGCTCCTGTCGGGGGGAGGAAGAGGGGTATTTATAACAGATAGTTCACTGGCGGTTGGCTTAAAAACCGCCAATGGAAACCTATTTCCACTGGCGGTTCTCTTAACACAACCGCCAGTGGAAATAGGATATTTCCACTGGCGGTTGGTGTAGTGGAAACTAGATTTTCACTGGCGGTTCGGTTACACCAACCGCCACCACTGGCGGTTGTGTTAAGAGAACCGCCAGTGGAAATACGTTTCCACTGGCGGTTCCCAAGCCGGGCCCACCTAGGTTTTTTTACTGGCGCGCGGTAACTGAAACCGCCAGTGATAATTTATGGGTGCCGCTACAAGAGCTCTTTTCTACTAGTGACGTCGGGCGACGACATCGGCATCAGAAGCATCAGTGGCCATGGTGGGGAGATGGTATAGATGTCCAAACTAGTGCGGGCCGCCCATTTGGCCCGTGGCACGACACGGATTTAGCCCGGTCCAAACACGGCCCGGCACGATCGGTTACGAGCCCGGGCCAGCACGGACTCGTTTAGCGGGCTGGGTATGGGCAGATATGACGGCCCGCGTGCTTTGGCCCGGCCCGGCACGATAAATGAGTCGGCCCGACGGCGGCCCGCTTCTTTGAACACAAGTGCAATGTTTCGCAGGCCCAATTCAATTAGATGGGCTGGGGCTCTGCCGCTCGGCTTAAAGGGTAACCCTAACCGGCCTAACCCTATCCCGATCCCGATCGCCACGCCGACCCCGAGTCCCCAACCCTGACCCCGAAGCCCTCTCTGCTCTCGGTCTGGCGGTGGCGCCACCATTTTCTCTCTGCCCTCTCTACCCTCCGGCCTCTGCCCCTCCCTGCTCGTCGGTCGTGCTCGCCGGCCTCGCCCTGCTCGCCAGTCGCCTCTGTGCCCTGTGGTCGATCTCGTGCTCGCTGGCCTCGCCCTGCTCGCCAGTCAGCCTCTGCGGTCTGTGCCCTGCTGCGGTCGATCTCGTGCTTAGCTGCTTGCCCTGCTCGGCTGCTCGCCCTGCTCGTCACCTCGTCGGTCGTGCTCGGACTGCTCACCTCAGCGCCCTGCTCGTCGGTCGTGCTCGCCCTGCTCGTCAGTCGTGCTCGGGCTGCTCGCCGCCTCTGCGCCTCGCCGCCTCTCCGATCTCGTGCTCGGCTGCTCGCCCTGCTCGTCAGTCGTGCTCGGTCGTGCTCGGAGTCTCGGACTGCTCGCCTCTACGCCCTGCTCGTCACTCGTCAGTCGTCTCTGGTGCTCCGACTTTGAAAGGTCCGTCTCTACTCTCTACTCATTTACTGTCGTTAGCTTAATTCTGTCGTTGTATGTTTAATTCTATCAACAGCATGTGTTACTACTTACTAGCGGTTCATCTGCTAAGTTATGTCAACAGCGGTTCATAGTTAGCTGTTTGTGCCAATTTGTTAGCATGTGTTTGTGCCAATAAGTTCTGTCAACATGCTAATTCTGTTTGTGCTAACTCTGTCAACAACATGTACCAAACAACCTTTAATTCTGTCAACAGCATGTGCCAATTTGTTAGCTGTTTAACAACATGTGTTTATTTCTTACTAGCTGGTTCGTAGTTAGCTGTTTGTGCCAATTTGTTAGCATGTGTTTGTGCCAATAAGTTCTGTCAACATGCTAATTCTGTTTGTGCTAACTCTGTTTAATTCTGTCAACAGAATTTGTTAGTTGTTTATTTTAGTTGTTGTCTGTTATGTTTTTTAGATTTAGTTAACAACATGTGTTATGTTTAATTCTGTCAACTGCATTGCAGTCGTTGAGGAACCGGAGGCGACAGTCCTCTAACCGGTTTAGCTCCTCGGGCTGGTGGTCGAAGTCGAGGTCATGGACCTTGACGCGGCTGCAGAGGAGGAGGAGCGCCGGCTTGAGGACTACAATGAGGCGCAGGATGCTAGGTACTTCCTGGGGTTTGGGGACACCCATGGAGATCCTATTGAGGTTGATACTGTTGTCGGCTCTCAAATTGGCACTGGAACCGGATCCACTAGCCCGTCAGCAGCAATCCCTAATCCTGATCAGGCTGCTGATGCTAGTGGTAGCAACATGAAGAAAAGGTCCAAGTGCTGGAATGACTTTGATGAATTGACTAAGATTGTGAATGGTAAGAAAGTCAGGTATGCTGCTCGTTGCAAGCACTATAAGCAAACACTTACTGCTCGATCTACTTCTGGTACTGGTCATTTGCTTCGTCATAATTGCCCTGCTAAGAAAGCACATGAACGCTCTGGGCAAGTCCAATCTGTTCTTAAGTACAATACTGACGGTACTTGTAACGTTGGGAGTATTCTGCTTCTATTGCTAGGACTGAACTGTGTCGTTTGATTGCTAGGGATGACCTTCCTTTATGGCATGGTTCTACTCCTGCTTTTCAATGTTATATCAATCGTTCTCATAACCCTAGATTTGTGCATGTTTCTAGACAGACCACTGCTAGGGACATGGTTAAATTTTATAATGAACGTATGGTGAACTTAATTGGAACTTTTAAAAATGATGTTGGTTCTGTTTGTCTTACTTCTGATATTTGGTCTGGCAAGGCAAAGGAGGATTACTTAAGCGTAGTAGCTCATTTTGTTAATTCTAAGTGGGAATTAGAAAAAAGATTGCTTGCACTTCGGCTCATTGATGGTAAGCATAGTGGTGTTAACATTGGTAATCTTGTAGCTACTGTTATTGATGAGTACAGTTTAACTGAAAAAGTGTTTGCTATAACTTTGGATAATGCTTCCTCAAATAATGTTGCCATGAAATTTCTAAGACCTTTCTTGTGTGGTTACCTTGGTGTACCTGTTCCTGATAGTAGCCTTGGTACTGATGCATCTGATGATGAATTGTCTACTATGTTTTTGCATCAACATTGTTCATGTCATGTTATTAATCTAATTGTTAAAGCTGGTTTGGATCCTATTAGAACATATCTTGATGACTTCAGAACTGCTATAACATTTTTAAATGCATCCAACCAATGTATAGCTGCATACAAAAGCTACTGTATGAGTATGGCTATTCGCCCTCGTAAATTTGGTGTTGACATGGATGTTAGGTGAAACTCTATCTATTTAATGATTAAACACTTGTTACCACACAAGTCCACCTTCTCTGTTTTTATCAAAACCCAGTATCCTTTGAATGAGGATGGGAGTCCTTTACTCACTGATAATCATTGGGCAATTGCTGAAAAAAGTGTTATCTTTCTTAGAATTATTTTATGAATCAACTGTTGCATTGTCTGGAGTCTACTATCCTACTAGTACTTTAATGTTGCATCACATTCTTAGGATAGCTAGACATCTAAATGCATTTGAGAATGATATATTGCTAAGATGTGCTGTTGTTCCTATGAAAGATAAATTCTTGAAGTACTGGAGAGACATTCCAATTTTGTATGCAGTTGCATTTATTTTGGATCCTAGAGCTAAAATGAGGGGTTTTAACAAAGTCCTTATCAAGTTATCTAGTTTAACCGGTACCGATTACTCTAGGCTTCCATTTGATGTTCGTACTAAGCTAACCAAGGTATTTCAGTTGTATGAGACCAAATTTGGTGACACACGCATGTGCGGTGCCCACCAACCATCATCTCACCTATCTGGTAAGAAGAAAATGGCATGGGATGACATTTATGGTGATGATGACCTTGATGGTGAGTTCTCTACTCCTCTGGGAAGGAGATCAGGTTCTTCTTCAACCCCTTCAATCTATCTGTACTGTTGCATCTACCTCTGAGTTAGCTTCCTACTTAGACAGTGATACTATCACTGAGTTTGATGAGGACTTCAATGTCCTTTCTTGGTGACATCAGCATAAGTTAACTTATCCTATTCTTTCACTACTAGCTAAAGATGTCTTGACAGTGCCAGCATCTACTATTTCATCTGAGTCTACCTTTAGTCTTGCTGGCAGGGTGATTGAAGAGTGTCGATGTCGTCTAGCTCCTGATATGGTAGAGATATTATCATGCATCAAGGATTGGGAACTTGCTGATGGTCACCTGCAACACAGTGTGGAGGAAGACACACAAGAACTTGAAGCTGAGCATGACAACCTATGGCTTGATGATCCAGCAACACAATCAGCTAGGGATGATGAAAATGCTTAGTCTTGCAACTTACTAGTCTTATGTTTTATGAGTTGTATTGAACTAATGATCTGTACACTGTAATGGACTGTAATGAACTTATAAACTTTGGAGCTGGGCTGCACTCTTTTTTCCTTCTTAGGGTTTTCTCACGAGGTGTGAGTTTTTACCTAAGAAGGTTTTTAATGAGGCGGCCATTGCACTAACAAGCTCCTAATTATAATTTCATATCTGTGTTTGTGTACTATTCCTGTGAACCAACTGTTATTTCATGTGATCATTTCGTATTTGTATTAATATGATATTATCTTGTGAATTGATAAATGAATTTTGTTGTCTTAATATATGTAAATAATATGTTATTATATATGATTAATTCTGTTATATGTATGTATTTATATACTGCTCTACTGTTGGTTCGGGCCGGTGGCGGCTATGGTACGTTGAGGCCCACCGGGCCAACGGGCCGGCCCGACACGATTTTTTCTTGTGCACTGCCGGGTTTGGGCATGTCCCTAGGCACGTGGGCCAGCACGACCTAGCCCGAAGCATCAATGGGCCGTGCCTGGCCCGGCCCTATTTATACCGGGCCGAAACGGGTTCGGGCCGGGTCCGTGTCGGGTGGCCCATTTGGACATCTATAGGAGATGGGGTGTGGAAGGTGGGTCAAGGTAGGAACGTGACCTCCTCTGATACCATGAAGACATACCAGGAATGAGTAATGTAGTGACTTGATTAATATCAATGAGAGCATTATAATATATAGCCATGCACTTCCCAGTTTATAGAAACAAGATCTGAGTAGGAAGGTAATAAACTAGAGGATTGATATGCTGGTGATGGGTTTCTATACTAGATGATAGCCTTCTATTTATTGCTCTCTAACAGTCCCTGCACAGCAGATGCGCTTGCAGCTCGAGGGACTCGTCGTTCGTCATCTGCTATGCAAGACGGCCACGGCGGGGACGACATCCGCCTTTTCTTGCCGGCCTGCAGGTCGTCCGAGCGTGGCCTCGAGGAGAACTGCATCGATGCCTGCTGCTGCGCAAGCCGCTCGATGTGCTGCTGCTGCTGCTCATCAGAGATTGGCTCCTCGACGTCGAGGTCGTCGTCAAAGGTGAACGACATCGTCGACTCTAGAAACCGGGCGTCGTCGTCCCTGCACAGCATATTCGCTTGCAACTGGAGGGACACTAATGGTGACGACGGCTGGAGACTGTTTGCGGAGAAGGACAGCAACTCGCGCTGGCCGCTCGGTACGGCTTGGAATTCCTCCTCTGTGATCGTCTTCTGCACCTTTCTTCGCGAGCTCCGGCGGCGGCAGCATGGCAAATAGAAGAATATTATTGTTATTATCATACTAAACTTATGTGCTCCTGTTGGGGACTTGTTCTCAAATGCTATGAATTAAGAACAAGGCAACATAAAATGTTAAATATTAATGCCTTTCGTCCGCTGAAGCATTATATCCCCAAGGATTTAATGAACTTCGGACGAAGACCATGAGTGAAATGTTACGAAGGTCATACCTTCGTGAGCAAACTTACAAAATAAAATGAATTAGTATATCAAACATGAAGCATTAAAGATAAATGTATCAGAAATAAGCAACATTATCCACATATTTTATTATCTGATCATAAAAATGTCAGAATGTAAAGTTTGAGTACAATTATACCTTCTCCTTGACAGATGATAATTCCCGAGCAATGCGTTTGCAATTACCGGAAATCGTGAACAGTAAAGGAATACTGTTCACTATTTATAGGCACAGGACACAGCCTGTGAGGAACTACAATTATGTCCCTCATAAAAGTTTACAACATTGACTCAGACCCTTATGGGCTAAAATGTCATTCTATCTTTAAGTCGGTTCGATCCTTCGTCTTCGGGCATGCTGCAACATCGAAGCTTTATGAGTGGTAGCTTCGATCATCATGTATAAGCAGCTTTAGCCGAAGCTGTTTCTTCCTGCAGGACCTTCGGCGACGAAGCATGACCCCAACAGTAGCCCCTTCGCGGTGCTAGATCGTTTTTCGTAACGAGCTTGATCCATGAAAAAAGTCTCTTAGGCTTCGGGAAGCTGAAGGTCCGAAAAACACCTTCCCTGAGCTCGTTGCCGAGAAACGATACAGTTTTCGAGCGCGGAGCAGTCCTACCATGCAGGTGCACCTTCTTGGTTGTTGCGGCCCATCGTGCAGTGAGTGCGAGTGACTGTTTGCCCGGTGAAAAAATCCTGACGATTCACCTTCTTACCTGCAGCACTATATAAACAGACAGGTAGGTGTGAAGTTACCACGGCATTCATTGCTATTGCACTGTTTTGACTGCCAAAAATTTAATCATAGCCGAAGCTTGATTTTCACATTCAAACGAAGCTCCAGTTTGGTGTGTGCTTCGTTACGAGGATAGTTTCGGAAAAAAGGTTATTGACTTCCAAAGAATTTTTTTCAAGAAAATTTAAAATCAAATGGCCAGAATATGCTCCACTGCTAGGGTTGAGTGTGGTGAAGACGAGACCGAAGCCGTTGAAACTAGTTCCGATTTCTGAAGCGATGAGGCGTTCCGGGCTAGCTCCATCAGAAGACACACCTGCTGCCGAAGCAACTGCGAGCACCTAGAGGGGGGGGGGTGAATAGGTGATCCTGTAACACTTCAAAAACTTAAGCCACAAAACTTGGTTACTTGTTAGCACAGTAATTTGCCAAGTGGCTAGAGAAGGATCTCAACACAACACAATAACCAAGAGATATCAATCACAGAGATGGCACAGTGGTTATCCCGTGGTTCGGCCAAGACCAACGCTTGCCTACTCCACGTTGTGGCGTCCCAACGGACGAGGGTTGCAATCAACCCCTCTCAAGCGGTCCAAAGACCAACTTGAATACCACGGTGTTGCTTTGCTTCTCTTAATCCCGTTTGCGAGGAATCTCCACAGCTTGGAGCCTCTCGCTCTTACACAAGATGTTCACGAAGAATCACAGAGCAAGGGAGGGATTAGCAACTCACACACGACACAAAGATCACAGCGAATACGCACACGCAAAACCCAGACTTGAGCTCAAGAGACTAGCACACTAGAACGGAGCTCAAATCACTAAAATGTCGAACAAGTGCGCAAGAATGAAGTGTGAGTGATCAATGATGCTCAAAGGATGCTTGGTGTACTCCTCCATGCGCCTAGGGGTCCCTTTTATAGCCCCAAGGCAGCTAGGAGCCGTTGAGCACAAATTTGGAAAGCCATTCTTGCCTTCTGTCATCGGGGGCACCGGACAGTCCGGTGCACACCGGACACTGTCCGGTACCCGATTTCCTTCCTTAAATAGCGAAGCCGACCGTTGGCAGCCTGAGAGCCGTTGGCGCACCGGACATGTCCAGTGCACACCGGACAGTCCGGTGCCGTCTTCTAGCCGTTGGCTCGGCCACGTGTCCCGCGCAGATTGCGCGGCCGACCGTTGGCTCGGCCGACCGTTGGCTCACCGGACAGTCCGGTGCACACCGGACAGTCCGGTGAATTTTAGCCGTACGTCGCCGGTGAATTCCCGAGAGCAGCCACTTCGCTCGAGCCAGCCTGGCGCACCGGACACTGTCCGGTGCGCCACCGGACACTGTCCGGTGCACCACCGGACAGTCCGGTGCTTGCAGACTCAGCAGATTCTTGGCTGCTCGAGCCAAGACATTTCCAATTGGATTTTTCCTGTTTCCAGCACTTAGACACAATACATTAGTCCATAAAACAATGTACTAAGTCTGAGAAACATACCTTAATTCTTGATTTGTACTTTGTCCACCTTTTTACACTTAGGCACTTGTGTTGGACACTAAATCACCAAAATACTTAGAAATGGCCCAAGGGCACATTTCCCTTTCAATCTCCCCCTTTTTGGTGATTTATGCCAACAAGCAAGTAGAACAAGTACAAAATCAAATCAAATAAGAACTCAAAATTGTTTTGATTCAATTTTGACATATATGGATCACTCTATGCCACCACTTGGTTTGTTTTTGCAAATCAAACTCAAATTTCTATCTCTAAGTCAAACACACATGTTAAGACATAAAGAGAGTCATTCTAAGAGAAATTGATTTAAGATTTCAAAAACTCCCCCTTTTTCCCATAATCAATACTTCTCCCCACAAGAAGCCAACCCACAAGAAGCCAACTTTTGACAAGAGAGATAACAAAAGAGTTTTGACAAACCAAAAGCTCTATTCAACTATTTTCAAAATCTCTCAAGTGGTAGCTGATCCATTTATCGCTTTGGCCTTTATTTTCTCCCCCTTTGGCATCAAGCACCAAAACGGGATCAATCTTGGCCCATTAACCCCATTGCCTCACCAAAATCTTCAACTAAGAGCAAATAGGCAATAAGAGTATAACGATGAACTTGGAAGAGTTACTCTTTTCATCGGAGTGCAGTGGAAGTCTCGCATGGTCCAAGTCCACCTTTTCCCTTTCAATTTTCCTTGGAGACTAAAACAACCAAACTCAAGTACATGGTTAGCCACAAAGGGTCAAGTTGTAGCACAGCTCCCCCTAAATATGTGCATCACTTGCAAACAGGACTTGTGAGGTCCAGGGAGTGTTTGTACAACTTGAGCACCACAATAAGCAACAGTATGCAGAATGAACATAATCAAAAGCATAAACACATGTATGCTACATTTCAATCCAAGTTCCGCGAATCTAAGATATTGAGCTCACTACGCAGCCTGCAAAAAGGTCTTCTCATCTAGAGGCTTGGTAAAGATATCGGCTAGCTGGTTCTCGGTGCTAACATGAAACACTTCGATATCCCCCTTTTGCTGGTGGTCTCTCAAAAAGTGATGCCGGATGTCAATGTGCTTTGTGCGGCTGTGCTCAACAGGATTTTCCGCTATTCGAATAAGCACTCTCATTATCACATAGGAGTGGGACTTTGCTCAGATTGTAGCCAAAGTCCCTGAGGGTTTGCCTCATCCAAAGTAGTTGCGCGCAACACTGTCCTGCGGCAACGTACTCGGCCTCAGCGGTGGATAGGGCAACGGAGGTTTGTTTCTTAGAGTTCCATGACACTAGGGACCTTCCTAAGAATTGGCATGTCCCCGATGTACTCTTCCTATCGACCTTACATCCAGCATAGTCGGAATCTGAGTACCCAATCAAGTCAAAGTTAGATCCCTTTGGATACCAGATCCCGAAGCAAGGCGTAGCGACTAAATATCGAAGAATTTGCTTCACAAGCCACTAAGTGACACTCCTTCGGATCGGATTGAAATCTAGCACACATGCATACGCTAAGCATAATATCTGGTCTACTAGCACATAAATAAAGCAAAGAACCTATCATGGACCGGTATGCTTTTTGATCAACGGACTTACCTCCTTTGTTGAGATCGGTGTGTCCGTCGGTTCCCATCGGCGTCTTTGCGGGCTTGGCGTCCTTCATCCCAAACCTCTTTAGCAAATCTTGTGTGTACTTCGTTTGGGAGATGAAGGTGCCGTCCTTGAGTTGCTTCACTTGGAACCCAAGGAAGTAGGTCAACTCGCCCATCATCGACATCTCGAATTTCTAGCGTCATCACCCTGCTAAACTCTTCACAAGACTTTTGGTTAGTAGAACCAAATATTATGTTGTCGACATAAATTTGGCACACAAAAAGATCACCATCGCAAGTCTTAGTAAAAAGAGTTGGATCGGCTTTCCCAACCTTGAAAGCATTAGCAATTAAAAAGTCTCTAAGGCATTCATACCATGCTCTTGGGGCTTGCTTAAGTCCATAGAGCTGCCTTAGAGAGCTTACACACGTGGTCGGGGTACCGTTCATCCTCGAAGCCAGGGGGCTGCTCCACGTACACCTCCTCCTTGATCGGCCCGTTGAGGAAAGCGCTCTTCACATCCATTTGGTACAACCTGAAAGAATGGTGAGCGGCATATGCTAGCAAGATACGAATTGATTCTAGTCTAGTCACAGGAGCAAAAGTCTCCTCAAAGTCCAAACCTGCGACTTGGGCATAACCTTTTGCCACAAGTCGAGCCTTGTTCCTCGTCACCACCCCGTGCTCGTCCTGTTTGTTGCGGAACACCCACTTGGTTCCCACAACATTTTGCTTGGGACGAGGCACCAGTGTCCAAACTTCGTTGCGCTTGAAGTTGTTGAGTTCCTCCTGCATGGCCAACACCCAGTCCGGATCTAGCAAGGCCTCTTCTACCCTGAAAGGCTCAATAGAAGAGGACAAAAGAGTAATGCTCACAAAAATTAACTAATCTTGAGCGAGTAGTTACTCCCTTGCTAATATCACCCAATATCTGGTCGACGGGATGATCCCTTTGAATTGTCGCTCGAACTTGGGTTGGAGGTGCCTGAGGTGCTTCTTCCTCTTGAACATCCTGTGCTCCCCCTTGATCATGTGCCTCCACTTGAGGTACCTGTTCGTCATCTTGGGTTGGGGGATGCACCATAGTTGATGAAGACGGTTGATCTTGCTCCAAATGTTCCTGAGGCCGTACATCTCCAATCGCCATGGTGCGTATCGCGGCCGTTGGAACGTCTTCTTCATCTACATCATCAAGATCAACAACTTGCTCTCTTGGAGAGCCATTAGTCTCATCAAATACAACGTCGCTAGAGACTTCAACCAAACCCGATGATTTGTTGAAGACCCTATACGCCTTTGTATTTGAATCATAACCTAATAAAAACCCTTCTACGGCTTTGGGAGCAAATTTGGAATTCCTACCCTTCTTCACTAGAATGTAGCATTTACTCCCAAAAACACGAAAATACGATACATTAGGTTTGTTACCGGTTAGCAGCTCATACGACGTCTTCTTGAGGAGGCGGTGAAGGTAGACCCTGTTGATGGCGTGGCAAGCCGTGTTCACGGCTTCCGACCAAAAGCACTCGGGGGTCTTGAATTCTCCAAGCATAGTCCTCACCATATCTATGAGCGTCCTGTTCTTCCTCTCTACCACACCATTTTGCTGAGGTGTGTAGGGAGCGGAGAACTCGTGCTTGATCCCCTTCCTCCTCAAGAAACTCCTCCACTTGAAGGTTCTTGAATTCGGACCCGTTGTCGCTCCTCATCTTCTTCACCTTGAGCTCAAACTCATTTTGAGCTCTCCTTAGGAAGCGCTTGAGGGTCCCTTGGGTTTCAGACTTATCCTGCAAAAAGAACACCCAAGTGAAGCGGGAAAAGTCATCAACGATAACTAGACCATACTTACTTCCTCCTATGCTCAGATAGGCGACGGGTCCGAAGAGGTCCATATGTAGCAGCTCCAGGGGTCTTGATGTTGTCATCACATTTTTGGTGTGATGAGAGCCTCCCACTTGTTTCCCTGCTTGACAAGCTGCACAAGGTCTATCTTTTTCGAAATGAACATTGGTTAGACCTATCACGTGTTCTCCCTTTAGAAGCTTGTGGAGGTTCTTCATCCCCACATGTGCTAAGCGGCGATGCCACAGCCAGCCCATGCAAGTCTTAGCCATTAAGCATGCATCTAGACCGGCCTCTTCTTTTGCAAAATCAACTAAGTAAAGCTTGTCGTCTAGTACACCCTTAAAAGCTAGTGAACCATCACATCTTCTAAAGACTGACACATCTACATTTGTAAACAAACAGTTATATCCCATATTGCATAATTGACTAACAGATAGCAAATTATATCCAAGAGACTCTACTAAAAACACATTAGAGATAGAGTGCTCATTTGAGATTGCAATTTTACCTAACCCTTTTACCTTGCCTTGATTCCCATCACCAAATATTATTGAATCTTGGGAATCTTTATTCTTGACGTAGGAGGTGAACATCTTCTTCTCCCCCGTCATATGGTTTGTGCATCCGCTGTCAATAATCCAGCTTGAACCCCCGGATGCATAAACCTGCAAGGCAAATTTAGGCTTGGGTCTTAGGTACCCAACTCATGTTGGGTCCTGCAAGGTTAGCACAAATATCCTTAGGGACCCAAATGCAAGTTTTGTCTCCCTTGCATCTTGCCCCTAATTTTCTAGCAACTATCTTCCTATCCTTTCTACAAATAGCAAAAGAAGCATTTAAAGCATGATATATTGTAGAAGGTTCATTAACTTTCCTAGGAACATTAACGACATTTCTCCTAGGCATATTATGAATAACATTTCTCCTACCAACATTTCTATCATGCACATAAGAAGAACTAGAAGCAACCATGGCATGAGAATCAAAGGCATTATATACATTACAGCTCCTATAAGCATTTCTAGGTTGTCTTCTATCATAGTACATAAAGGCATGGTTCTTTTGCACACTACTAGCCATAGGGGCCTTCCCTTTCTCCTTGGCGGAGATGGGAGCCTTATGGCTTGTCAAGTTCTTGGCTTCCCTCTTGTAGCCAAGTCCATCCTTAATTGAGGGGTGTCTACCAATCGTGTAGGCATCCCATTGCAAATTTTAGCTTGTCAAATTCATTCTTGCTAGTCTTAAGTTGGGCATTAAGACTAGCTAATTCATCATTTAATTTGGAAATTGAAACTAAATGATCACTACAAGCATCAATGTCAAAATCTTTACACCTATTACAAGTTTCAACAATTTCTACACAAGAATTAGATTTACTAGCTACTTCTAGTTTAGCATTTAAATCATCATTAAAACTTTTTAACTTAGCAATAGTTTCATGACAAGAAGATAATTCACTAGAGAGCATTTCATTCCTCTTAATTTCTAGAGCAAGAGATTTCTGTGCTTCTACAAATTTATCATGTTCTTCATACAACAAATCCTCTTGTTTTTCTAAAAGCATATTCTTGTCATTCAAGGCATCAATTAATTCATTAATTTTGTCTACCTTGGTTCTATCTAATCCCTTGAATAAGCATGAGTAATCTATCTCATCATCATCACTAGACTCATCTTCACTCGAAGAAGCATAAGTACTAGTATGAGTGCTTACTTTCTTCTCTCTTGCCATGAGGCAAGTGTGACGCTCGTTGGGGAAGAGGGATGACTTGTTGAAGGCGGTGGCGGCGAGTCCTTCATTGTCAGAGTCGGAGGAGGAACAATCCGAATCCCACTCCTTTCCGATATGTGCCTCGCCCTTGGCCTTCTTGTAATGCTTCTTTTTCTCCCTCTTGTTCCCTTGGTCCTGATCACTATCATTGTCAGGACAGTTAGCAATAAAATGACCAAGCTTACCGCATTTGAAGCATGAGCGCTTCCCCTTGGCTTTGGTCTTGCTTGGCTGCCCCTTGCGACCTTTAAGCGCCGTCTTGAAGCGCTTAATGATGAGGGCCATCTCCTCATCATTGAGTCCGGCCGCCTCAACTTGCACCACCTTGCTTGGTAGCGCCTCCTTGCTCCTTGTTGCCTTGAGAGCAATGGGTTGAGGCTCATGACTAGGACCGTTCAACGCGTCGTCCACGTATCTTGCCTCCTTGATCATCATTCGCCCGCTTACGAACTTCCCAAGAACTTCTTCGGGCGACATCTTGGTGTACCTGGGATTTTCACGTATATTGTTCACCAAATGAGGATCAAGAATGGTAAATGACCTTAGCATTAGGCGGACGACGTCGTGGTCCGTCCATCGCGTGCTCCCGTAGCTCCTTATTTTGTTGATAAGGGTCTTGAGCCGGTTGTATGTTTGTGTCGGCTCCTCGCCCCTTATCATCGCGAACCGTCCAAGCTCGCCCTCCACCAACTCCATTTTGGTGAGCAAGGTGACGTCGTTTCCCTCATGAGAGATCTTGAGGGTGTCCCAGATCTGCTTGGCATTGTCCAAGCCGCTCACCTTGTGATACTCATCCCTGCACAAAGAGGCTAGCAACACAGTAGTAGCTTGTGCATTTTTATGTATCTGTTCATTAATAAACACAGGGCTATCCGAGCTATCAAATTTCATTCCATTTTCCACAATCTCCCAAATGCTTGGATGGAGAGAAAACAGGTGAGTACGCATTTTGTGGCTCCAAAATCCGTAATCCTCTCCATCAAAGTGAGGGGGCTTGCCAAGTGGAATGGGGAGCAATTGAGCATTTGAACTATGCGGGATGCGCGAATAATCGAAAGAAAAGTTTGAGTTAACCAGTCTTTTGTCTATCGTAGTCGTCGTCGTCCTTTTGGGAGGAGGAAGATTCGTCGCTGTCGTAGTAGACAATTTCCTTGATGCGCCTTGTCTTCTTCTTCCTCCCGTCTTTTCTTTTGTGGCCCGAGTCTGAGTCGGTGGGCCTGTCATCATTGGGCTCGTTGACGAAGGACTCCTTCTCCTTGTCGTTGATCACCATCCCCTTGCCTTTAGGATCCATCTCTTCAGGCGGTTAGTCCCTTTCTTGAAGAGAACGGCTCTGATACCAATTGCGAGCACCTAGAGGGGGGGGTGAATAGGTGATCCTGTAACACTTCAAAAACTTAAGCCACAAAACTTGGTTACTTGTTAGCATAGTAATTTGCCAAGTGGCTAGAGAAGGATCTCAACACAACACAATAACCAAGAGATATCAATCACAGAGATAGCACAGTGGTTATCCCGTGGTTCGGCCAAGACCAACGCTTGCCTACTCCACGTTGTGGCGTCCCAACGGACGAGGGTTGCAATCAACCCCTCTCAAGCGGTCCAAAGACCAACTTGAATACCACTGGTGTTGCTTTGCTTCTCTTAATCCCGTTTGCGAGGAATCTCCACAGCTTGGAGCCTCTCGCTCTTACACAAGATGTTCACGAAGAATCACAGAGCAAGGGAGGGATTAGCAACTCACACACGACACAAAGATCACAGCGAATACGCACACGCAAAACCCAGACTTGAGCTCAAGAGACTAGCACACTAGAACGGAGCTCAAATCACTAAAATGTCGAACAAGTGCACAAGAATGAAGTGTGAGTGATCAATGATGCTCAAAGGATGCTTGGTGTACTCCTCCATGCGCCTAGGGGTCCCTTTTATAGCCCCAAGGCAGCTAGGAGCCGTTGAGCACAAATTTGGAAAGCCATTCTTGCCTTCTGTCATCGGGGGCACCGGACAGTCCGGTGCACACCGGACACTGTCCGGTGTCCCGATTTCCTTCCTTAAATAGCGAAGCCGACCGTTGGCAGCCTGAGAGCCGTTGGCGCACCGGACATGTCCAGTGCACACCGGACAGTCCGGTGCCGTCTTCTAGCCGTTGGCTCGGCCACGTGTCCCGCGCAGATTGCGCGGCCGACCGTTGGCCCGGCCGACCGTTGGCTCACCGGACAGTCCGGTGCACACCAGGACAGTCCGGTGAATTTTAGCCGTACGTCGCCGGTGAATTCCTCGAGAGCAGCCACTTCGCTCGAGCCAGCCTGGCGCACCGGACACTGTCCGGTGCACCACCGGACAGTCCGGTGCTTGCAGACTCAGCAGATTCTTGGCTGCTCGAGCCAAGACATTTCCAATTGGATTTTTCCTGTTTCCAGCACTTAGACACAATACATTAGTCCATAAAACAATGTACTAAGTCTGAGAAACATACCTTAATTCTTGATTTGTACTTTGTCCACCTTTTTACACTTAGGCACTTGTGTTGGACACTAAATCACCAAAATACTTAGAAATGGCCCAAGGGCACATTTCCCTTTCAGCAACGCAAGCTGATGTTGAAGAAGTTGGTTCCGAAGATGAGTACAACTGCGGGATGCCAAGCAAACCTAGTCATTTGGACTTTGGAAAGTCCACCATCTCTGAAGCTGATCTTCCAAAAATGGTGAAGCTGGGCTACTTTAGTGAAACAAAAAAGGAGCTGGTTCGTTTTGGCGGAGAGGAGATTACTCTGAAGCCGGAAAAGAATGAAGCGGTTGTGTTCAAAAGCTTCTTTAAAGCAGGATTAAGATTTCCTTTGAATGGAATGATTGCTGATGTGTTGAAGAAGTTTGGGGTTTACCTTCATCAGCTAACCCCTAACGCTATTGTTAGATTAAGTGTTTATATTTGGGCCCTTCGTAGCCAGGGAGTGGAACCGTTCGGTGAAGGTTTCTGTCGAGTCCATGAACTACACTATCAGACTAAAGCCAGAGGAGATGGTCTTCATGAGAATTTTGGATGTTACAACTTTGCTTATCGTAAAACTTCGAAGTTTCCAGTGATAAGCTACTGAAGCAAATGGCCAGCCGGATGGAAGTCTGAGTGGTTTTATGTTAAAGTTGATAAAGATGAAGATAAATTGGTCTAGAGTCCACTAGAGCTAACCTTCGGAGAAACGAGGCCCCGATGCAACATGATAAGTGGAAGCCCGAGCCAAATTGCTTTGGCTGAATTTCGCGTGATTTCAGATCACATTGGCACTAGAGATTTGGTGCAGGAATTTCTGGCTTTTAAAGTGTTTCCAACAATGAGGGATTGGGAAATGCCAAAGCTGGAGGGAGAAAAGAAAAAGGGAGAATTTGTTCGATTGCCGTATTACTACAAGTTTAAAAAACACTTTAAAAAACCCTGCCAAGAGTGGCTGGACTCAATCGAGATTATGTGCAACGATATCCTCGAAAATTACTCTAAGAAAGAAGATCAGTTGATGACTGCAGCCTTCGGCACTCGTCCGAAGCGAAGATTGAACCGTGTGCTAGATGCTTTGAATTTTGATTACCCTAATTACGAGCAACTGGGCGGAGATGCCGAAGGCCCAAAGAGAAAGAGGATTGCTAGCGCCCTGGACAAAGAAAGCATCAAGTTGGCCAGAAAAGAAAAAGAAATTTCTGAAGAACCGAGGGTAGCTGTTTCAAGGAAAAGAAAAGGTATATCTCCAAAACCTGCATCTCCAAAACCCAAGACGTCGGGCTAGGAGGAGGAAACTCCTGCGACACCTTCTGCTGCCGAAGTGGAAGAGATTATGAAGGTAATGACTGAATCTTTGCCTGTCAAGCTAAGTCCGCTGGCGCCGGAACTGACGAAGTTTTTTCAGAAGGACAAAGAAGCTTCGGCAGCAGAAAGTCCTGCAAAGCCAAAAAAACGAATAATTATCCAAGTGACAGATGTGATTCATCAGACACCGCCACCGGTATCGGCATCAAAAATTGTTACTGCCAAGACCGCCGAAGCCGAAGCCGCCGCAGACGCCGCTACCGGGGCCGAAACCACTGAATTTGCATCCGCCGGAGCCGAAGCTACCGGAGCCGAAGCCGTCGAAACTACCGGAGCCGAAGCTACTGGAGCCGAAGCCGGGACCACCGAAGATTCAAACCTGGAAACCACACTTGAAGTTATTGACAATATACTTCTGAAAATGGCTGAAGAAGAAGCTGTTGTGGCTGCGGTGAGCACGGCTACTGAAAAAGGAAAAGAGAAAGTTGAAGACATTTTGGAGGAAGGAAATTTTAACTTTCAAGATTTACTTGGACAAGAATTAACAGGTGCTGAAAAAGAAGAGCTGAAAAAATATGCCATATCCTGTGGATATAAACCAGGGTCTATGCTATTTGGTGGGGTCAACGAAGGGAAGCTAAGATGCCTTCGGAATCGCACCGAGGCCAAAATTGTTAGGACCTTCTCCAAAAGCGTTGGCCTGCCGAAGATAGAAGCGGACCTTTGTAGGTACCAGCGACAACATATTGCCGGTAGTTTGCTCTATGCTAATTTCAAGGTAAAAAAGTATCGATTTTTTATTATTATATATTTCTTCTTTTGAATTAAGTTGTTTTCTGACGAAGGTTGTTTTGGCAGAGTATACTTCTAAGTAAAGTGCTAAGAATGCAACAAGATCTTGAGGATGAAAAGAACGAAGTTACTATCAAAGATCTAGAAAGCAAAGTCAAAAATTACGAAGCTGCTCTGACGGAAAAAGACTCCGTTATTCAGGATCTTAAAATCAAAGTTAAAGATTACGAAGCTGCCGTGGAAAAGAAAGACTTCGTCATTCAATCTTTGGAAGGTTCGTTGGCTGAAGCCCAAGCCGAAAATATCAGGTTAAACAATAAATTACTCCAAAGGTCAGAAAAATCTGAGGAAGAAAAGAAGAACCTTGAAACAAATCTCATGACTGAGATCGAGAAAAATTCAAATTTGCAAAAATCATTGAAGGAACTTCAAGAGAAATGTCTAAATTTCGGCAGCCGATGCGTGCAGCGGCTGAAGGATGTGTTTCACTCTATCGGAGCTAGTTCTGAAAAATTTTCACCTTCAGCTGAAAACCTGCCCAGCCCCTTGGAATATATTGAAGGCGAGGTTGATGCTCTTGACGAAGTTATTGCTGGGCATGCTGACTTCTGCGCCCTGGTAGCTTCTCGAGGCACAGCTGCCGCTTTTCTGAAGGCTGGCTGTGCGCACGGAAAAGTTGTAAATAGGCCAAACTTCAGCTTGTCAACAGCAGATTTGGTTGATATACCAAGCCTAGCCCGAAGCATCGGAAATAGATTTATGACCCAGATTTGGGTAAATGGCGGGCGAAAAATGGCTGGTGACGAAGCTCGAAGCCACCTTAAGCCAGTGAGAAACTTATATTTGTTACTTTTACCTTATCCTTGAAATTTGCACCTTTCTTATTCTGCTTCTTTAATATGTGCAGGATGACGAAGCTGAAGTTTGACGAAGCTGAAGTATGACGAAGCTGAAGTATGACGGCCTGAAGCTTAATAGTTGCTATAATAGACTTTTCTGCAAAAAATTCTAGAGAGATCTTTGTAATATAAAAAAACTTATGTAAATTTGTACATACCTTGTAATATATCTTGTCTCCTTTATCCATGTACAATCTGCTTTGCTGTGAACGAAACTACACTTTTGAGCCGAAGGCGAAAAACACCTTCCCTTCTTTTCGTACACAACGAAGCATGAAAATTTTCCTCTTTCTTCAGAGTTTTTCCTCATTGCCAAAGCATCTGTCTTTTTTTGTGTGGTATGATGATGATGATTCTATACATGTCTAAATGAATGTTTATGAATGCAAATGACATGATGTAATGCATTGTGCAAACCATAATCATAGCTGACTCAAATCTTTTTGCCGTTTATTTTTCGGCTTCACCGTTTACTTTTCGGTGTATCAGCGCTGACTTTTCGCTGTAAGCCTCCCTTAGGAGCTTCTTCGCCTTTTACTTTCGGCGGAATCAGCGTTTATTTTTCGCTGTAAGCTCTGCATTCCCTTGGGAACGACTTTTGAGCTTCTTCTTTTCTTTTTCCATTGCACTCGATGGTGCGTCGTCAGCCTTTACATTTACATTTTTGGGGGATATCACTCCTATAGAATTGAAATATGGAAAAGAAAAATTACATGTTGTGGCCCCATTAAAAACCTTTCTCCCCCTTTGGAAAGGAAAAGGGTGCCATAAGGAAAAACTAAAACAACAATAAAAAATAGAAAAGATTACATCAAATTACACATAATACCGCCGAAGCTCATCCGCATTCCACGATCTAGGAATGTCGTTGCCGTCCATATCCTTTAATCTATAGGAACCGGGTCTTGACGAAGATACTACCAGAAAGGGGCCTTCCCATTTTAGTTGTAGTTTGCCCACTGTGTCTGGGTTGGCCACTCTTCGAAGCACCAAATGTCCTAGCTTAATGTTCTTCAACCGAACCTTTCTATCACGTCATTTTATTGTTTCGACTTGATATTTATTGATATTTTCCACAGCCTGAAGCCTGATCCCCTCTATAGCATCTTTGTCCACAGAACAATCAGTTTCGTCTATCGCCGAAGCCACTGTTCTTATTGATCCTGCCTTAGCCTCTTCTGGGGTTATTGCTTCATCACCAAACAGCAATTTGAATGGTGTAAAACCTGTTGACCTTGACACTGTTGTGTTGTGGCTCCACACCACTTTAATTAATTCTTCTAGCCACTTTCCCCTTGGTTGATTGAATATTAACTTCATTATTCCTGTCATTATGATGCCATTAGCCCTTTCAACTAGTCCATTTGACTCGAGATGTCGAACTGACGCAAAATGGATCTTTGTGCCAATTTGGTCACAAAATTCTTTAAAAGCTTCGGAGTCAAACTGCGTTCCATTGTCCATAGTGATAGCCTTCGGCACTCCGAAGCGACAAACAATGTTTTGCCAGAAAAACTTTTGGACAGTAACGAAGTTATTATGGCTAAAGGCTTTGCCTCAATCCACTTAGAAAAATATTCCACTGCCACTACAACATATCTTAAATTTCCTTGTGCTGGTGGTAGCGGACCTAACAAATCAAGACCCCACCTTTGTAACGGCCAAGTGGGTTGTATTAACTGAGTTAGAGACGAAGGTTGTTTTTGATCTTTTGCACATTTCTGACAACCTTCGCACTTTTGGACTATTTCCGCTGCATCCGAAGCTGCTTTTGGCCAATAAAATCCTTGGCGAAAGACTTTTCCCAGCAAAGGCCTAGATCCAATGTGAGATCCACACAAGCCTGCATGTATTTCCTTCATCAACTCTACACCTTCGGCTCTGGATAAACATTTGAGTAAGGGAGAGCAGACACCATGCTTGTACAGCTCCCCTTCTATTATTACATATGGACGAGCTCTTGCCTCTATTCTCTTGTTATAAGCTTCGTCATCTAAAAGGAAATTACCCTTAAGGTAAGAGATGATTTCAGTTCTCCAGTCTTCACTATAAATAGGAGATATGTTGAGGACCGCTCTTTCAAGAAGTTCAACCGAAGGTGCTTTTATTGTTTCAAAAAATACTTCCGAAGGTAAAGGCAGCCCCTGTGCTGCTGACTTGGCTAGCAAATCAGCATACTCATTTTCTCCTCGAGGAATATTTTTTACAGAAAACCCTTCAAAGGAAGCTTCAATCCTTCGGACAGTATCTAGATACTTCTCAAGCTTTGGGTCTCTTGCCCTACAACTTTTATCAATATGACCAGAGATAACCTGGGAATCAGTTTTAAGAACCGCCCATCTGATTCCCATTGCCTTTAACTTTCGAGGACCCAAAAGTAAAGCTTCGTACTCAGCAATGTTATTTGTGCAGCTAAAATCAAGTCTTGCTGCATAGCAAGTTTTAACTTTGGAGGGTGCAACCAAAACAGCAGCTGCTCCTGCTCCGAAGGTTCCCCAAGAACCATCGCAGAATACTGTCCATGCTTCGGCATCTTTATTTGCCTCTTCTATTTGAGCCCCTGGCGTCCAATCGGCAATGAAGTCAGCTAACGCCTGGGATTGAATCGAAGATCTGTGTACATAATCAATACAGAATTCATTGAGTTCCGCAGCCCACTTTCCAATCCTTCCAGTAGCTTCTTTATTTCTCATAATGTCCTTCAATGGTTGTGAAGAAGGGACAATTATATTGTATGCTTGGAAATAATGCCGAAGCTTTCTAGAAGCCATCAAAACAGCATATAGCACCTTCTCCAATTCTGTATAATTTTTCTTTGATAAACTAAGAACTTCAGATACAAAGTATATTGGAGCTTGCTTCTTGATTTGCCCTTCAAGCTTCTCTTGGACAAGTGCCGCACTTACCGCTGAGTGCGAAGCTGCCACATATAACAACAGAGGAGCCCCTGGCGCTGGTGGAGTTAGCGTTGTTAGATCTATCAAATATTGCTTCAGCTCTTCGAAGGCTTTCGGCTGGACCGGTCCCCATTGAAAAACTTCGGCTGTCTTCAGCACTTCGAAGAATGGTAAATTTCTCTCTGCTGATCTAGATATGAATCTGTTGAGAGATGCCAGTCTTCCTGTCAATCTTTGAGCCCCCTTCTTTGTACTGGGTGGTTCCATTCGAAGGATAGCTTTGATTTTATTTGGATTAGCCTCAATCCCTTTTGTTGAAACTAAGCAGCCAAGAAATTTCCCTTTCTTCACTCCGAAGACACATTTTTCTGGATTCAACTTTAAATCGGCCTGTCTGAAATTAGCGAAGGTTTCCTGGAGGTCAGTAATGTGGTTCTCTTGCTTCGTGCTTTTTACAATGATATCATCAACATAAGTTAACACATTTCTGCCTATCTGAGACTGAAGAACCTTCGCTGTCATTCTGCTGAAGCTTCCTCCAGCATTCTTGACCCCTCAGGCATCCGAAGGTAACAATATGTTCCACTAGGGGTTATGAAGCTGGTCTTCGGCTCATCCTCCTTCTTCATCCAAATTTGATGATAGCCTGAATAACAATCCAATAGACTCATAAGCTCTGATGAAGCTGCTGCATCAACTAAGGAATCTATCCTCGATAATGGAAACTCGTCCTTCGGACATGCCTTGTTGAGATCAGTAAAATCGATACACATCCTCCATTTACCATTGGCCTTTTTTACCATGACAGTGTTAGCCAGCCATTCTGGGTATTTTACCTCTCTGATAACTCCAGCACTGAGAAGTCTTTTCACTTCATTTCGAGCACCTTCAGCCTTGTCATCAGACATCTTCCGAAGCCTCTGCTTTCTGGGTCTGAAGGATGGATCAACATTAAGCGAATGCTCAATAACATCCCTATTAACCCCGCAAACATCATTAGCCGACCATGCAAAGACATCTTTGTTGTTGAACAAGAATCTTATCAAGGTTTTCTCTTGTTCCTCAGACAATTGAGATCCTAGCAGCACCTTCTGCTCTGCGATATCTTCGCATAAAAGCATGGGTTTCGGCTGATCGACCGAAGCAGCCTTCTCCCTTCTATGCTTGTACCGCTCACAAGCTTCGGCTTCATCTATGTTATGGATTGCTTTTGAATCAGTCCAATTCCCTTCGACCTTTCTGGCGGCTTCCTGACTCCCATAAATAGCAATAGGTCCCTGATCCGAAGGTATCTTCATGCAAAGATATGCCGGATGAAGTATTGCTTCGAAAGCATTGAGTGTTCCGCGACAAATGATAGCATTGTAAGGATACTCCAGGTCAACAATGTCAAACACAATTTGCTCAGTCCTTGTGTTGTTGACAAATCTGAAGGTTACTGGCATGGTAATCTTCCCAAGTGCTATAATCTGCCGCCCTCCGAAGCCACAAAGAGGGTGCGTAGCATCATGGATCTTGTCTTCGGGCTCTTGCATTTGTCTGAAAGCCTTAGCAAATATGATATCTGCTGCACTGCCTGTATCAACCAAAACATTATGGACCAGAAATCCTTTGATCACACAAGAGATAACCATAGCATCATTGTGTGGGTAATCCTTGAGCTGAAGATCCTCTTGAAAAAGGTAATTGGGATATGAGACCATCTTGATTTGATGAAGGGTCCTTGTACCCCTACATGTTGTACTCTTCGCTGTGCCTCCTTCTTCTGCTTCTTGTTGGCCGGCTCTGAACATGAACTGCCTGTTATCGGGAGAACTAGCTTCGGGGCCGAAGCAGTTCTAGCTTGATTCTTGACCGAAGCCATCAGCTCAAACAAGTGGAAGTGAGTTGACCGGAGGTGGGCGCCAATGTTGGGGACTTGTTCTTAAATGCTATGAATTAAGAACAAGGCAACATAAAATGTTAAATATTAATGTCTTTCGTCCGCTGAAGCATTATATCCCCAAGGATTTAATGAACTTCGGACGAAGACCATGAGTGAAATGTTACGAAGGTCATACCTTCGTGAGCAAACTTACAAAATAAAATGAATTAGTATATCAAACATGAAGCATTAAAGATAAATGTATCAGAAATAAGCAACATTATCCACATATTTTATTATCTGATCATAAAAATGTCAGAACGTAAAGTTTGAGTACAATTATACCTTCTCCTTGACAGATGATAATTCCCGAGCAATGCGTTTGCAATTACCAGAAATCATGAACAGTAAAGAAATACTGTTCACTATTTATAGGCACAGGACACAGCCTGTGAGGAATTACAATCATATCCCTCATAAAAGTTTACAACATTGACTCAGACCCTTATGGGCTAAAATGTCATTCTATCTTTAAGTCGGTTCGATCCTTCGTCTTCGGGCATGCTGCAACATCGAAGCTTTATAAGTGGTACATTCGGTCATCATGTATAAGCAGCTTTAGCCGAAGCTGTTTCTTCCTGCAGGACCTTCGGCGACAAAGCATGACCCCCAACAGCTCCTTTGAGGCGTCAAGGCAGCCCAGGCACTCAGGCAGTGGCATGTGACGCCTGGGCCGTGAGTCGCCTATGCTCGTAAGCTCCTTTTCCTTTCTTCTTCTTTTTTCCTTTATTTCTTGCACGCATAAAACGCCGCGCTACACTCTCTCATGTTTCTTCCTCACGTGACGTATCTTTCTCAAGCTTAAACATCTGCGTACGATATCCTTGGCTAATAGGACATCAGTTCTGCTCTAAACGTAGTCCCGAAACTTCAGTTCCTCATGCAACACCTATACCGCGTACGAGCATAAGTCCTCTACACAGACTCAAGGTTAATCCACGCAACATCACTCTACCTAATATGTTACAACAATATCAAAACGCTTGTGAACACACATGCACAATGCAACATTAATATATTTTGTATGCCAAAAACATGTAAATCATTTTGGGTTGACAATAACAAATAAATCTTCACAATGTTCCAATAATACCACGTTGACTCATGTGGCTTGGTCGTTATCAAGTCGAGCTTCCACGCCGGCGGCGAGCTAGGTGGCGCTCACATGCATCACTACCGGAATCAGCTCCTTTGCCGTGTGTCTCAGACACACGGCAAAGGCAATTTTACACTCGGCAAATGCTTTGCCGAGTGTAACACTCGGCAAAGAACGCTCGGTGAACTGTACATCGGCAACAGCCTCTTTGCCGAGTACTATTTGTTGGGCACTCGGCAAAGACTTTGCCGAGTGCCAAATGGCACTCGGCAAAGAAAAGTCACCGTCACGGCGCCAAGTAATGGTGACGGATCCTTTGCCGAGTGCCGTCTGTGGCACTCGGCAAAGAGGTCAATGTTGCCGAGTGTTTGCTCGAGAGGCCCTCGGCAAAGACTGACCCAGTGGGCCCCACTGCCAGTCCCTGTGCCGAGAGCTCTAGTAGGCACTCGGCAAAGGAGGCTTCTTTGCCGAGTGTCTGTTGGACAGGTACTCGGCAAAGAACCCTCCAGTGGGCCCCTTTGCCAGTCCCTTTGCCGAGTGCCTTGGCAATGGCACTCGGCAAAGATGTCTTTGCCGGTTCCCAGGTTTCCTTCTTTGCCGAGTGCCATTGTCAGCACTCAGCAAAGATGGCTTTACCGGTTCCCAGGTTGCCTTCTTTGCCGAGTGCCATGGTCATAGCACTCGGCAAAGCGCCCCTTTGCCGAGTGTTACACTCGGCAAAGTGACCAGAATGTCCCTTTTTTATTTGCTTTTGTTGTTCCATCCAAACAAACAAAAGATATATATGATTCACATCACATTATATATCAATCACATCACAGAATGAACACATTTATCATCAACACCATATATATCACAAAGTCTCACTAAAGTCTCACAAATATAAGTAAGGATCATCACAAAACAGATATAAGTCTGCGTCATCACTAACATCATCAAGTATCTCACAAGATAAAGTTTAACTAACATCACCAACACTCATAAAGGTAAGTCTGGATCATCACAAAACAGATCATCAACGAGGTGGGCATCTGGACTGGTTCGGCGAAGGGCTGGACGAAGCATGAGGGTTGTTCGACGCCGCCGATTGACCGTGCATAGAGAAGAGATTGTATGTGTGAGAACATATGAATAAATATCATGCAGTACTAAAATTTTGATACTCACAGGAGTAGAGAACTCTGTAGGGTCAGCTGCAGGGAACAACGGAGGTGGTGGAGCATGACCCTGTGCGGCGCCAAGGCTCTGCATGTACGCGAACATCTCCGCCATCCTCTTCTCCAGCTCCTCACGTTGCCTCCTCTCATCATCTAGCTGAGTCTGTAATATTTTGCCCTAATGTTACGATAATGCAAAGAGAAGATATATAAAAATCAATGAACGATGAATAGATAAGGAATAACCTGGAGTTGCTGGATACGATGCTGTGAGGTGTCCTGCCGAGGTCGTATGGCTGGGCTCGCGCTCGTGCTCCTTGCTCGCACCTGAGAGAGAGTGGGAGTGGAGGAAATTGGGTCCCTTGATCGACGCCAGAATTCATGAAGAAATTGCTCCATGTATGGCGTCACCTCTTCAAGGTTGGTCAATACATATAGCATGATATGGCGCCACTCTTCATGTCTCAGGGTCTTGGTGGTCGAACCACTCGCGCTTCCGAGTTGCCCTCGAAAAATGCTGAGGTTCGATTCATTGCCGCCATCATTGTAACGAGGGGGTGGATTATGCACGCTCGGCAGTTTGTCACCATAGTAAGTTGTTGTGAAGTTTGACACCTCCTCCAGTATGTATGCCTCTGCAATGGAAGCCTCGATTTTGCATTTATTTCTACATTTCTTTCGGATACTCTTTAGACATCTCTCGATTGGATAGCACCAACGTCCCTGCACGGCCCCCCCATTCGTGCCTCATACGGGAGATGAATAATCAAATGCTGCATCGGATTGAAGAAGTCAGGTGGAAAGATCTTCTCCAGCTTACACAGTAACACGGGTGCCATCCTTTCCAAGTCTGCAATCATGGTCCGAGCTAACTCTTTTGCACAAAGCTGGCGGAAGAAATAGCTCAACTCTGCAAGCGCTAGCCAGACATGCTCAGGGACATAGCCTCGAACCATCGCCGGAAGAATTCGTTCAATCCATATGTGGAAGTCATGACTCTTCATCCCTAAGACTCGCAGAGTAGATAAGTTCACCCCCTACTAAGGTTAGCTGCATACCCATCAGGGAACATTAACATCTTGATCCATTGTAGTACTTCCTTCCTCTGGGCCCTGCTCAGGACGAAATCGGCCTTAGGCCTTCTCCATGTCTTACCACCACTAGGCGGCTTCATCTCTTGGTTTGGTCTATCACATAACTCTGCCAGATCCACTCTTGCCTTTACGTTATCCTTTGACTTATCAGGAATCTCCATAATTGTCGCCCAACGTGCCTCGGCGACATTCTTTTCAGTGTGCATCACGTCAATGTTGTGTGGAAGGAGCAGGTCATCATAATAGGGGAGCCGAGTCAAGCCCGACTTATGTGTCCACATATGTTGTTCACCATATCCCACAAAACCACCTTCTGGGTTGGCCACGAGACCATCTATCTATTCGCGAACTTCGGCACCAGTCATCATTGTAGGTGGGCGGTCTGTCACCACGACACCTTTCGTAAAGTTCTTGATGTCTAGTCGGAATGCATGGTCAGGAGGGAGAAATTGTCGATGTTTATCGAATGACGAATATTTGCCACCCTTCTTCAACCAAATGAACCTAAGAGCTTCCTTGCAAACTGGGCATGGGAACTTACCATGAACACACCAGGCGCAAAATAGCCCATACGCCGGAAAGTCATGCATGGAGTACTGGTACCAAACATGCATTTTGAAGTTTGTCTTCGTAGCTCGGTCGTACGTCCATACCCCTTCCTCCCAAGCACGGACCAATTCATCAATCAAAGGCTCCATGTACACGCCCATTTTATTCCCCGGGTGTCCAGGAATTATCAACGACACGAATATGTTCTGTCTTTGAAAGCATACGCAGGGGGGAGATTGATGGGGATAACGAACACGGGCCAACATGTGTATGGGGCAGCGGTCATTCCATAGGGATTGAACCCATATGTGGCCAGCGCAACACGAACATTACGAGCCTCTTTGGCTTTCTCATGGTGAATGGCATCAAAGTGGGTCCATGCTTCACCATCGGATGCGTGAACCATCTTGTCAGGATTGTATCGTTTGCCTTTTTTGTGCCATGTCATCTGTTTCGCGGATTCCTCTGTCATGTATAGACGCTGGATCCTCGGTATGAACGGAAGGTGGCGTAGGATTGTCACGGGGATGTCGAGCTGCCTCTTCTGTCCATCACCAGAGTCTACCTCCATGAACCTAGATGATTTACACTTCGGATAGTACTTTGCCTCAGTGTGTTCTTTCCTAAATAGGACGCAGCCCTTCGGACAAGCATGTATCTGCTCATACGTCATCTTGAGTGCACGAAGGAGTTTCTGTGCCTCGTACATGCTCTTTGGCAGAACGTGATCCTCCGGAAGCAGGCTGCCAATAACTGTCAACAAACCATCGAATGCGTCTCGACTCATGCTATACTGCGACTTGAACGCCATTATACGCCCAATGGCATCCAGTTGAGAAACCTTTGTCTTGCCGTGAAGGGGTTTCTGTGCCGCGTCAAACATGTCGTAGAATGCCTTTGCGGTTGCCTCTGGCTCGTCCTCCGTACGTCCTTCGGCGAACTGTGCCTCGTGATAGTCGTTCAACATGTCTCCTACCCCGGCATCAGCATCGTAATCCTCAACGCGTTGTCTCACCACCTCCTCTCTCGTGCGATGCGCTTCACCATGGAAGATCCACCGAGTATAGTCCGGCGTAAATCCATTCTTCCAAATATGTTCTACCATGGCCTTCTTTGGTTTTCTTTTCCGGTTGTCACATTTGCTGCACGGACAAGGGACTAGGCTAGCTCCTTTAGCAGCTTCGCCATATGCCCGTTCCACGAAAGCATCGGTCTTCCTAATCCATTCTGGGGTGACATCATTACGTCGAACGCGGCCCATGTACATCCACTCACGGTCCTCCATCCTCTAACATATATAACTGAGTATAGTTTAATATAGACATGTAATGCATGTACACTACGTTCCTACCTTCTAATAGGTGAGGATAGGTCCTAATCCCACCCGCGGTTGCGTAGATGGAGTTAGTTTCCATGCTCTACTCCGATCCGAGATAGAATTTCGGCAGCACCTCCCCGCTGTTCTCCGGATACACGTCCTGGCAGGGAGAGTGTACTGTCCGGAGAACAACAGGGAGGTGACGCCGAAACTCTTTCTCGGACCGGAGTAGAGCATGGAAACTAACACCATCTACGCAACCGCGGGCTGTCCAAAAAACGTGGACAATTCGAAACTGATACATTTGTAGATATGCAAAGATCTGCATATCTACACTGTATCTCTTTCGAACGGGAGACGCCTAACTGGGTTATGTGACCTACGACCATGATGCGGAAATAGAGGTTATACCTAGGGTGGTGGTGGAGTCAGGCTAGTGGGGCTGTGGCGGGTCGGTGCAGTGGCGACGCGACGCAGTGCAGGCAGACCCGCAGCGGCTAGAAAGACCTCTGCAAAAAATACATGCCTGTCAACAAAAAATTTCGGCAGCACCTCCCCCGCACGGGGAGGTTTCCAAAACCTGCAAATAAAACAAACAACACGATGGCTGACACGCACACACATTTCATGCTATAAGAGGATACAATCTACCGAAAGATCAACCTTGTGAAGACAAAATAACCCACAATGGTACAAAATAACACACGATTCCAAGTCAAATAATTCTTACCACTACATTTTACTACTGTAGATTCTAGCCAGCAAAAAACGAACTCAACCTAGTTCAAGAGATCCAATGGTCAAACCACCGGCACTCCTATGGAATTTTGGGGCCTACTTTCTAAATGAATTTTGAAAAACAATCTACTCCACTATATTATACAATTACAAATATCATTCACATCACATCACATCACATTATATACAAATATCGAACCTTGAATATGCGCGGGGATGAGCGGGGATGAGTGTGGGCCGAGGACAGTGGCCGAGGAAGGCGTAGGCGTGGGGGCCGAGGGCGCGGCGACCGAGGACGCCGGCGGTGTGGGGGCAGGGGTGCGGCGGCGTGGGGCCAAGGACGGGCGAGTGCAGGGGCGCGGTGGCATTGGCCGGCACTCGGCGTCGGGCGCGGCGGCGTAGGGGCAGGGGCGCGGCGGCGTTGGGCTGGGGCGCGGCGGCGTTGGCCGGCACTCGGCGTCGGGCGTGGCGGTGTGGGGGCAGGGGCGCGGCGGCGTTGGGCAGGGGCGCGGCGGCGTGGGCTCGAGGGCGCGACCGCCGAGGGCACGAGCACGACGGTGTCGGGCGCGGCGGCGTGGACAGGGCAGCGGCGGCGCGGAGTGATGAGAGTGAGAGAGTGAGAAAGGAAGAAGTTACCAGGCGCTATTTACACGTTCTTTGCCGAGTGCCCGCGATCTGGCACTCGGCAAAGAATTTTTTAAAAATTTTAAAATACATTTTGCCGAGTACCGCGGATCTGGCACTCGGCAAAGACATCGTTGCCGAGTGTCGACTGACAGGCACTCGACAAAACCTTAACTTATTGTTTTTGCCGAGTGCTGCCAGGCTGGCACTCGGCAAAGAGAGTCTTTGTCGAGTGTCTTCTTTGGACACTCGGCAAAGTACATTTTTATTTTTTTTATTTTGCCAACCAAAATTTTTGTGGTATGTTCCTACACTATATAGACCTACATGTACTATTTTGGGACAATTATAACAGTGTTTTCTATAGCTAGTACATTTAGTTTGTTTATTTGAATTTCTTCGGAAAATTCAGATTTGAACTGCAGGTCACTTGAAACTTGGAAAACCGTGCATGCAAAAATGATATCCATGCTACATAGCACAAGTTACGACCGATTTCAGGAGCGGACCGGAAACTTCGAGCACCATGCTCACTCAACATGGCCGTGAACTTGCCATACAGCTGTTTAAAAAATTTATAAAACACAAACAAACTTAGAAAATCATGAAACTTGTCCACATGTCATGATATCATATGTAGAGTCTGTGATAAAAAATTTAGAATGTTTAGAGAAAGTTGTGAGACACTATGTGTAGAAACCTAAGAGAACCACACATGAAATCATAGAGTTTCAATGTGGATCTCTTAGGTTTGTACACATAGTGCGTTACAGCTTTCTCGAAACTTTTTCAAATTTTTATCACAGCCTCTACATATGATATCATGACACGTGGACAGGGTTCATGATTTTCTGACTTTGTTTCTATTTTATACAATTTTTAAACACCTGGATGGCAAGTTTACGGTCATGTTGAGTGAGCATGGTGCTCGAAATTTCCGGTCCGCTCCTGAAATCGGTCGTAACTTGTGCTATGTAGCATGGATATCATTTTTGCATGCACGGTTTTCCAAGTTTCAAGTGACCTGCAGTTCAAATCTGAATTTTCCGAAGAAATTCAAATAAACAAACTAAATGTACTAGCTATAGAAAACACTGTTATAATTGTCCCAAAATGGTACATGTAGGTCTACATAGTGTAGAAACATACCACAAAAATTTTGGTGACCAAAATAAAAAAAATAAAAATATGCTTTGCCGAGTGTCTACAGAGGACACTCGGCAAAGACTATGTTTGCCGAGTGCCAGATATTTGACACTCGGCAAAGACTGACGGCCGTCAGTTGTAGACGGCCGCTAACGGCCCTTTGTCGAGAGCCATGTTTGCCGAGTGCTTGACCCTCGGCAAAGAAGTCTTTGCCGAGTGCTTGGCTGTGCCGAGTGTCCTACTCTCGGTAAACTAGCTCTTTACCGAGCGCAGGACGTTGCCGAGTGCGGCACTCGGCAAAGTCTGCTTTGCCGAGTGCCCGATAAAAAGCACTCGGCAAAGCCACCGGCACTCGGCAAAGGCGCGAATTCCGGTAGTGCATGCTGGTCGTGTATTCATGTGCCACTATTGGAATCACATCGTATATAATAACTTTCATAAAATCTTATCAATTTTTTAACATAGTCTCCACATATGTTATCATGACATTTCAATAAATTTCATAATTTTTTGACTTCGTTTTGTTTTTTATACAATTTTAAAACACCTGGACTGCTAGCTCGTGGTCATGTTTCGTGAACAAGATGTTTGAAATTTCTGGCCTGCCAATGGATACGTCCTCAACTTATACTCAATAACATGAATATCATTTTTTTTCTATTATTCAAATGACTTATAGTTTAAATTTTAAATTATTCAAAGAAATTCAATTAAATAAAATAAATTTTCAAATATAGCAAACACTTTGGGAAATATGCCAAAACTGAACATATATGTATAGTTCCAGAACTTGTAGTAGCTAGCGTGCAACACTACATCACTACAGTAAAACTACAAAATTCCGACGGTCGTATTATGTCCGACGGCCCCATAGACAACCGTCGGACATAAGGGTATGTCCGACGGCCAACAGTGGCCGTCGCAAATAACAGAAAACAGCCGACGGCTGTCAGTCTGGCCGTCGGACATAACCTTATGTCCGACGGCCCGCCCCCTGGCCGTCGGACATAAGCTTACGTCCGACGGCCTCGTACCGAGCCGTCGGACATAAGGCTTTTTAACGCGCGGATCCGACCCGCGCGCCTTCAGTTTCACCCGGCCGTTTCTCTCTATCTGCCGCCGCCGCCGTCCGAGTGCACGCCGCCGCCGTCACGCTCGTCGCCGCCACGCTCGTCGCCGTCCCGCCCGGTCGCCATCCCGCCCGCCGCCACGAGCTCCGGCCGCCGCCGCCCCTTGGTCCGGCCGCCACCGCCCCGAGCTCGTGCTCCGGCCACCGCCACGCTCGTGCTCCGGCCGCCACGCTCGTGCCACCGCCGCCGCCCCGTGCTCCGGCCAACGGCCCCTGCGCCCGCCGCCCGCCCGTGCGCCCATCGCCGGCCGGCTCTCCACACCCGCTAAGTGAGTATACTTAATTAGCAATTTTGTTTATTAAAATTGTATGCTTGTATTAATGTATTTGATTAGAATTGTATGTTTGTATTAATGTATTTGATTAGAAATGTATGTATGAATGCATTTGATTGTTTAGTTTGTTATGTCCGACGGCTAAAATTTGATTACGTAATTAAAGTAGCCTGTTTTAGTTTATTTAGTGGTACTTTAGATAATTTAAATTTTTAATTTCCGAGGGTAATTATTATGCCCTCGGAAATAAGGTCATTTTATATGATTTGTCATTTATAACAATGTTATTTCGTATGTAATATTGTATTGTGGTTTATTAGTTTAATTATTTAATAATGCACGATGATTATAGTTAATCATAGTGTATCGTAGTGTGAACAAACGAAACCTAGGCGTCACCCGTTTCGGCCCAACACACCTTACAAGCGACGCATGTGAGGTATGTTGGGCCGGAATTGTCCCTTTATTGGACAGCCTCGGGGTGACCGACAGAGTCCGTGTTTATGACAAAAGCATGTGCTCCTGCTTAGTTTCGGCAGCATAACCTCTCTGTTCTCCAATTGCACCATTTTTAGGCGTGCGATTGGAGAACAGCGGGGTTATGCTGCCGAAATTTCGCACGACCACATGTCTTGTCATAAACACGGCCTCGTCGGTCACTCCTGGGTGGGTTTAGGACCTATCCTTTCCTACAGATGTAGGGGCGTGATTTCTTCGTAAAAATGGATGGTCCGTGCATTACTTATCTAATTAAGTTAACGTCTCGTATCTAGTATGGAGGAGAATCGTCGATGGATGTATGAAGGTTGGAAGAAAAGAGGTGCTCTATCAAGTGAGTGGGTTGCCAAGACTGATGCTTTTCTCGACCATGCTTTTGCTCGGTCAGAGACTGGAACCGATGTTAGGTGCCCTTGTAGCAAGTGTCGGAACATTAATTTCCTTGACAGGAGGACTATGTCTATACATATTTGCAAGAACGGTTATATGCCAGGCTATGAGGTGTGGGTGCACCACGGTGAGGACCCACCTCCTCGTACTGTATCGGAAGTTCAGTCACATGAAGAGGAGGACTACGATAGGATGGAAGAGATGCTTGACGATGTACGCCATGAGCTTCTAATCGTCGATTCGGAGAACCCCGGTCAACCCACCGAGTTTGAGGATCCAGCTACACCTGAGGTTCAGAAGTTCTTCGAGCTCCTTAAAGCTGCCGAAGAGCCATTGCATGAGCACACAAAAGTGACCGTCCTTGTATTTGTGACTCGACTTATGGCTATTAAGTCTAAGTTTGCATTCTCAAACAACTGTTACAAGGAACTTTTGAACTTGATCAGTGATGTACTTCCGGAGAATCACAAGATGCCAAAGGACATGTATCAGTCTAAAAAGCTGTTATCTGGCCTCGGTATGGACTACGAAAAAATCGATGTCTGTGAAAATAATTGTATGCTTTTCTGGAAGGAGACCGCAGGTGAGAAGGAGTGTACTGTATGTGGTGAGCGTAGATTCGTTGAGGTTGAAAACGACGATGGTTTGACCGTGACTACGAAGATTGCACGTAAGCAGCTTCGTTACATGCCTCTTATACCTCGGTTGAAACGTTTGTTCATCTCCAAGAATACAGCCAGACACATGAGGTGGCACAAAGAAGGGGTACGTGAGAATCGAAATGTCATGGTGCACCCAGCTGATACAGATGCATGGAAGGCACTAGATGCTTTTGATTCCAGCTTTGCTGATGAAGTGAGGAATGTTCGCTTCGGTTTGGCAACAGATGGTTTCTCGCCATTCAATCTAACTGCAACGTCGTACTCATGTTGGCCCGTCTTTGCTGTTCCATACAACCTTCCACCAGCTCTTTGCATGAAATATGAATTTATTTTCTTGTGTCTTGTAATACCTGGTCCGGATCATCCTGGAACAAAGATCGATGTGATGATGAGGCCCCTGATTGAAGAATTGAAAATTTTGTGGGCAGGAGTCGAGGCGTACGATTGTTACAAGAAACAGAAGTTCAACCTGAGAGCCGCGTTTTTATGGTCTATTCATGATTTTATGGCTTATGGTATCTTTGCTGGATGGAGTTGTCATGGGATTTTGACATGTCCGATATGCGTTGAAGACACTTCATGCTTTCGACTAAAGTTTGGTGGAAAGATATGTTACTTCGATTGCCATAGATGTTTTTTGCCAGAGGATCACCCGTTCAGGTTCGATAGGAACGCTTTTAAAAAGGACACGATTGTGACGAGGGGACCACCCAAGCGTCTAAGTGGTCCAGAGATTCTCGCGAGACTTAATGATTTGAAACTAAACGAACATGGAAATCGTTTTGAAGGTTATGGAACCGAGCATAATTGGACTCACAAATGTGGTCTATGGGAACTCCCTTATATGAAAGCCTTGATTCTAATGCATAACATTGATGTCATGCACCAGGAACGAAATATGGGTGAAAGCATTATCAGCACTTGCATGAATATCACTGACAAAACAAAAGACAACCCTAAGGCAAGGAAAGACTTGGCCTTAATCTGTAGAAGACCAACTATGGAGATAGGAGAGAATCAGAAGAAGCCACGTGCTCCTTTCAGTATTAAACCTAAAAGGAAGAAACAATTGATGAAATGGTTGAAAAACTTAAAGTTCCCAGATGGTTACGCCGCGGGCTTTAGAAGGTCTGTGAATTTGAAGACGGGCAAGTTTTCTGGGTTGAAGAGTCATGACTACCACATAATAATGGAAAGACTCCTTCCTGTTATGTTTCGTAGTTTTGTAAAAAATGATGTATGGAAAGCATTAGCGGAGCTAAGCTACTTTTATAGACATCTTTGTGCCAAAGAAATAAAGAAAGAGATGATGGAGAAGCTTGAGCAACAAATACCGATTTTGGTATGCAAACTTGAAAAACTATTTCCACCAGGTTTCTTCAATCCGATGCAACATCTACTTGTTCACCTACCATACGAAGCTAAGGTAGGAGGTCCTGTGCAATATAGATGGATGTATCACATCGAAAGGACACTAAAGAAGCTACGTGCAATGGTTGGTAATAAGAGACGAGTTGAAGGGTGCATCGCTGAAGAATTCAAATATAAAGAGATAGCATCGTTCACGGGCCTGTACTTTGCAGAGGAACACAATGTCAATGCCCATACGTTGCGGTATCATGTCGACGAGCCCCCTATCAGTGATATTGAAATTTTTCAATGGAGGGGCAAAACTGTAGGACCCAGCACAACATACTGTTTCACCAACGACGAATGGAAGACTGCTTTACTCTACATGTATAACAACATGGAAGAGATGAGTCAGTTTCTCCTGTAAGTGTAAACTTTATTTTAGTCATTGCCGCTAGAATTTTTGTTGTGAGACTAAAATGTTTGTTTCCTTGTACTAACAGGGAATTTGATTCTCAAAATTGCATCTCTGGCTGTGAACGTGACCAGATTCGTCGAGAGGGAAAAGATGGGGGACTTAATTTCTTGTGTTGGTTTCGAGATTATGTAGATAAAAATGACAATATACACCCGGACCTTCGACAATTATCCCTAGGAGCAGTAACTGGCAGATGTTATGGTCGGTATGATGTCAATGGTTTTAGATTCCGTTCCACAAGGTTCGAAGATGATCATCCTCTAGCAGCCACGACAAATTCCAGAGTTGTAACTAGAGCTGTCGATGATGAAGGGAAGGTGACTAATTATTATGGAGTCATTAATGATATAATCGAGTACAAGTTTTTTGGAGATAAACAACTCAAAGTGGTGTTCTTTGATTGTGATTGGTTTTCTCCAAACTCAACGCGAGAAAATCAATATGGCATGGTGGAAGTCAAACACAACGACAGATTAAAAGGCCACGACACTATAATCCTTGCCCACCAATGCGAGCAGGTGTATTATATGACATATCCATCTAAGAAAAAGGGTTTGGTTGATTGGAGGGTAGTGTACAAAGTTAATCCTCGTGAACGACTATATGCTCCTGGTGATGCTGGTTATGTTGAAAGTCAAATCGAGCACGAAGTGGGGGCTGCTGAGATTTTCCAAGACGAAGAACTTACAAGCACGTTTAATGTACAAACTGAAATGTTGGAAGAATCTTTATTAGGTGATCAAAATGATGTAGAGGTTCCTCCTAAACGAAAACGAGTGACGAGAAAGAAGAAAGCTACTTGGCGTCCATTAAATCGACGAAAGCAACTAGATCCTAATTTTGATTACGATTACGATTGACGAGTATGGAACATGATTTTATTGCATATTTTATTATTTTATTGCATATTTTATGATTTTGTTGCATATTTTATTGTCGATTTATGTACTAACTTGTTGTTGTTAAAATAGGATGTCAAAGAAAATGAAGTCTTTTGATCGTAGTTTGCTTGGGACGAGGAGTAGCTCGAGGAGCAGCTCGAGGGGTGAGGATTCAGTTTTTCAGGGCACAGGTTCTACCATGAGCAGACGGAGAGCGCTGGCAGAACATTTGCCTCCACAAGATGTAAGTTAGTTGTTAAATTACATTATTTGAGTTACTTAATATTGTATGATGTAAGGTATTTGTTTCATAGGATGCTGAAATTGAGGAACCAGTGGTAGAGGATCATGCAAGAGATGATGTTGAAGATGATGATGGAGATAATGTGGGAGATGATGCTGGAGACGATGCTGGGGATTCTGGGGCTGGTGGAGATTCCGCAGCTGGGTCTGGAACTTCTCGAGTTAGGAGAATGAGGAAGCTGCATTTTGTTGGACCACCTCCAGAGCTTCCACCCGAATCTCGGGTTTTGATAAAGCCTAGTGGAAAGTGAGTGACATGTCTTTGCTTAAATGTTATTGAAAGTTATGTTTTAATTTCCACATTGTTTATACTATTTCCAGGTCTTGGATCGACGACTCGTTCACAGGCACAGGACACTACAGGCAGGTGAACATGGTCCTTGGTAATCTTGTTCGTCTGCACTGGCCTGGTGTTGTGACTTTGCCTACTGGCGAGTCTGTCCCCGCCACCACTTGGGAGCATTATCGCTATGGTGTCTGTAGAACGTTTGGCAACACACAGGCACTAGTTTGGGATGCATTCTGGGTATGAATTATTTATACTATTTTAGTTATTCCATACATGTTTGCTTTTATGATAACACTAATTTTTTTTGCAGAAACGGTACAAGTTGCCGGACGATGGATCATATGATATGAACGCTCGTTACGTGTTTGAGTATAACGCGAACGATGTCGTTGCAGATGCAATGTACTATGCACGAATTCAGGCTATAAAGGCATGGTACAGAGCAAATGCTGATGATCGACCGATGCCAAATACCAAGGCCGAGTGGTCATCAATTTACTTGACGGAGGAGCAATACCTAGAGGTAAACAGGTTCTTGCCTCTCAAATCGCACGAAGCCATGTATTTGCTTGCTTTATTTAAAAAATTTCATGTAGGTGTCGGTGCCGTGGATGGCCACCCGATCGGAGGGTTATCGGGCATTGTGCAGATGGTGGGCTTCCCCTGAGTTTCGTGCCATTTCCGAAAGGAACAGGGGAAACCGTGGGACCGAGTCGTTCCACAACTACGGTGGTGATGGTCATGTGCGCTTGGCTAAGCGAA
The DNA here is from genome assembly GCA_029449295.1 of Zea luxurians. Taxonomy (NCBI): domain Eukaryota; kingdom Viridiplantae; phylum Streptophyta; class Magnoliopsida; order Poales; family Poaceae; genus Zea; species Zea luxurians. The sequence continues at coordinate 48,840,510 of JAOPSE010000011.1, forward strand.
TGGTAAGTCACAGTTTGTTGTAACTTTTGAATTACATAGAAATGTGTCATTGTAACTTTTATGTACAGGAAGTCAAATCCGGTCGTACGCCCACGGATGTGGAGGTGTATATGCAAGGGCATAGGGGTTCTGATCCTCAGAATCCTGATGTGTTATGCACTCAGACGGCCACCGACCGTCTAGTGAGTTTTTGATACTCTATTATGTGTTTGATATTGTTTGCAAGGGCATATATAGGGGTTATGCACTTATATTTGATATTGTTTGCCTCCAGGCTTCGTATGGGGAGGAGATGGTTCAACGCCATGGGCAGGAGTACGATTGGAGGAGCCAGCCAATCGACCCTCAGGCAGCATATGCTAGCGGAGGAGGACAAGCCCACGGACGGTGAGATTATTTAATTTGGATTACAAAATTGCCATCATATGCTTGCGATTCAACTGAGGCATGAGTTACTATACTAAGTGCATGGTTCACTCTTGTAGGTTGGGTATTTTTGATTCTACGATTGATTCCAGAGAGCTAATACGTCGTGGACGACAGTCCACATCGTCGTCTTCACAGTCGTCCCGTTCACGATCATCCGCCCACGACATAGAGATGGCAGTGTTGCGTCAACAGGCAGAGTACCATCAATCAGTCTTGAGGGAACAATTGGAGTACCAGAGGCAACAATCTGAGTACCAGAGGCAACAAGCCGAGTACCAGAAGAAGAGGGACGAGTATTATGCAAACCTCCAGGCCCAAAATTAAGCTCTTCTCTCGGTAAGCTGAAGTAACATTTTGTAGCTTATTTTGCAAAACACTTGATGTGTATCTTATTAGCTCAACAATGACTTGTATATAATTTGTAGCAACTAGCCCAACAAGCGGGCGTCCCGATGCCGACATATGGGATGCCGCCTCCGGAGTTTGCACTGCCAATGCCAATGTTGGCGCCTCCACCACCGCCTCCGCCTCCGTCACAATTCCCTATGGTATGTACACATATGCGTGTGTGACATGTTCATAGATGTCTTATGTGTTTAAATGAACAAATGAGTGGTTACTATTTCATGTGCTTGTGTTATAGGGATTTCAGACACCACCCGCTTCAGTTGCCGCACCTGGAGATGGGTCTGGTCAGGACGACACAACACATTCGTGGGTGAACAATCTTTTCAGCACGCATAGTCCAGCCGGAGGAGGTGGCGATGGATATGAGTGATACTGATGTAAAACACTTGTTGAAACCTTTCATGTGAAAGCCTACCCGTCGAATAATGTTCATTTTGGAGTTTGGACAACTATGTTTATGTAAACACTTATTGCAACCATTTGGAACTATGTTGTTATGTTAAATTTTGTGAATGTGAATGCTTATGTGATTATATTTGTGAATGTGTATACTTATGTGAGTATATTTGTTAATGTGAATGTGTATATGTGTATGAATTCTGTTTTGTATTTGCAAATGTCAGATTTTTTAAAATTCAGATTTTTGTGCAATTTCTGAAAAACGTTATGTCCGACGGCTTAGTGTAGACCGTCGGACATATGCTCTATGTTATGTCCGACGGCTTAAAGCCGTCGGACATAACATATAGCATATGTCCGACGGCTTTAAGCCGTCGGACATAGCAGTTGTGGGCCCAGACAGCGGTTAAAACGGTTACTCCGCCTTATCTCCGACGGTTGGATGGGGCCGTCGGACATAACGCTATTTCCGACGCGTTAACTCCGACGGCTTAAAACCGTCGGAGATAAGTTACTGCCGTCGGACATAGCTTATCTCCGACGGTTTAGTTCTTATGTCCGACGGTTTTAGCCGTCGGAAATTTCATCGTTTACTGTAGTGCATGTTTTAAAATGTAATTTCACTATGACAATGGAGATACACAAGGTTTCCCTTACTAATTAAGATTCTATTACAAAGCAAAAGTACGAGATACAATAGGACAATAAAACGTGCTTGGAGCCATAATTATATATGTGATACTTGTTTTCATCTTCACATATGAATCAAGCAGGATCTATCTCAGAATCTCGTCATATATATAAGCAGGGACGCGCTTGAAGCCCACCGCCCGGCCTCTCCTCCAGCACGTACGGCATATGCGTGCCGAAGAGCTTGTCCCAGGTGACAAAGAACGGCTGCGAAAAGTTGAACCTGCTGCCGCGCAGCTGGTGGTGCACGTCGTGGTACGCCGTGTTGTTCCAGAAGAAGAGATGGAACAGGTTCCCCGGCAGCCAGAGGCCGCAGTGGTCGTCGACGCCCTTGACGGTGCAGAGCGAGAAGAAGAAGATGGAGGCGCGCGGCGACATGCCGGAGACGACGAAGGCCAGCGCCCCGCCGAGCGTGTCGAGCAGCAGGCCCTCGACGGGGTGGTTGTACTGCGAGCCGAACGCGTAGGGCACGACGAGGCGGTGGTGCCACGAGTGGATGTGCCGGTAGAGGAAGCGGTTCAGGTGCATGTACCTATGCCACGCGTACTGCCACCCGTCTAGCACGACCATGGCCACCCCGAACTGCCGTGCCACCGTCAGCAGCAGGTAGTAGGATGCCTGATGTGCTTCTTTATTATCGTATGATGATGAAACCCTTGAGCTGCTGCTGCTATCTCCCGTGACCTGCTTGTGTTAAAAAACTTCAGATATATGCATGGTAGGTACCAATGCATACGATATATATATATACACAGAATTAACGTAAGGGAGACGTATACGTACCGTGAAGACGACGGCCGCCACTCCCGCCTGCACAAGCTGCTGCAAGAGAACGCCCTTGATGACTTCCCGCTTGGACACCAGGTTCTTGCTGTCCTCCTCCTTCCTCGGGTGCAGCCTGTACCTGTCCATGGACTGCCCAAGCGCCATGTACATGCCCGAGTAGACCCAGTACACCAGGATGGGCACAAAGATGGCCAATGCTTCGTCGGAGATGAACTCCATGGACGTTCGCTAGCTCGTACGTGTTGTGCTAATGGAGGAATTATGACTATATAGCTAGCTAGCTACACAGCTTTTGCATACGGCATGCATGGTGGAAGCAAACTCCGGAGTGAGGCTTGTTTAAATACAGCTAGCAGCTCGCTGCAGCTTGTAGCTGGGATGTTGGTTCCAGGGACCGATAACGTAAATGGAAATAGAAAACACCGCCTGTTATTCAGGAACGGGACAGCTAAAGGATGATAGTTCCTAAGCAGCAGCTAATAGCGTTATCAGTTATAACAACTGGAGTCATCAGCCGGGGGGATCACACAAGTACATAGACCGTCGTTATCGGATTATTACAATTTACAGGGTATTATTTGATTATTCCAGGTTGAGCCAAACCAAACATCTGTATAATAATATGTGTATTTAGTAGCTAATCAACTTTGAACAAGCACGCATTGATCTGCCATGCATGCATACAATAACAGGATGGACCGTACGTGCAGTAAATTAGTAATAATAAGTGGCCGGCCGGCGCGCACGCATAATTTGACAAATTTGCATGTTTTTATTCTGAAAGGACCATCATCCTTTCGGGACTGTATATATGTCGTCGTTTCAGTCTTTCCCCCTCAATTATACTAGTTCAACATATATATATAATAAATGCACTATCAAATTAAATCACATATGTATGTTGTGTGTGTGTGTGTATATATATAGCATATGTTGGTTGTGTTTTTTTCTATAAACTTAGGCGAAACTTAAACGACTTACCATTTGAAATTTACCGAAAAGAGGTTCGTAACTATGCAATAGTAAAATCCAGCATATATATGAACCATAATACGTGCTTTCTTGAGAAATAGGTTGCACTGAACGCATGGAAAATATATGTTCACTGGCGTCGTAAAAATACAATGTAATTGGCATTTTAGTTCTTTGTCTTAGTCATGAACAAAAATCATTTATATTAAGGACTCAAATTTGGAAAACGTTGAAGCCTATAAATCACTTTTACTATTGCGTACAAATCAATGCATTATTGGTGGCCTCTGAACTTGTGAATATAATAGATGTCGTCACTTAGGCTCAGGAATTTTGAAAATATATTTGTAGATACTTACTTGTTAAGTAATGTACCACACATCCTAAACTTATTATAAAAATGATGCATCTCAGGTCCATTTCTTAACCATATATACCGATCGCTACAGCATGCCACTTAATAAATTTAATGACCTAAAAAATTATTTTCAAAGCTCGTGGACCTAAGTGCCACTCATATGCATTTAACATAAAATCTTATGTCTAGAGGTTAGGTTAAATAATATTATTATAATAAATTGGTGTTTCTGTGAAGACATTTGTTATTACCGAGTACTTGATACATAAGGGTTTTATTACTTCTACCAAAATGTGATGCACACAATTGTCTCAGATATTAATTTAAATTTATCTTAAATGCTGGCGCCTTTTGCAGTTTCCACCGCGCGCATGACAGAGACATGCATATAGGCCCTCGAAGCCACTAGCATTAGAAGAGAGAGACGTCGTCGTCCACACGGTCAGTGCTAACGATATAATTTTTACGTAAAGAGTACGAGTAGATTAATGTTGCTGGACGGCGGCGACTCTTACCCCACCATCTACGTCTAGCTAGCATTTGGGGAACGAGTCCAGTTGGCAACGCTGCATAACTAGGGGGACTGCTGCTGTCAACCACCCAAAACGTGTTATTTACAGAGTGTTCAAAGCTTTGCCGAATACAAAATCCTAGGCACTCACAGAGTGCCACTGGCAAAAATGACACTTAGCAAAAAAAAAAACCATATTTACTGAGTGCAAAACACTCGGCATATAAAGACGCTCAGTAAAAACGGATTTATCGAGTGCCCGGCTCACGGCACAATGTAGCGCTCCACAAAGTGTCGTGAGCGGCTGTCTACTTGATAGCCTTAACTATGCCGAGTGCCTAGGGCGGACACTCGACAAAGTTATATCTTTGCCGAGTGTCATCAATAGACACTCGACAAAGAAGTTATTTGCCGAGTGTCTTTTTTTGATACTCGCGAAAGTATATTTGTTTTTTTCCTTTTCCCTAAACTTTTATACTATCTTTAAACAGTCACTGGATACATATTTAATTTTGACACAATTATCAAAGTGTTTGCTATATCTATTAGATTTAATTCATTTAATTGAATTTTTCAGATAATTCAGATTTAAATTGCAAGTCACTCGAAAAATAGAAAACAACAAATGCAAAAATAATATTCATGTTATTGAGCACAAGTTACAGCCTATTTCAGGAACAGACCAAAAAATTTGAACAACATGTTCATAAAATATGACCATGAACTTGCGATCTAGTTGTTTTAAAATTGTATAAAACACAAACAAAGTCAGAACATCATGAAACTTTTCGAGATGTCATGACATCATATGTAGAGAATGTGATAAAAATTGACATTATTTTGTGAAAGTTGTCATGCACCATGTGTACAATCCTAGTCAGCCTCCGTAGATGTTTCATGATTTCATGTGAAGGGCGACTAGATACTCGACAAAGTATTTTTTTAAAAATCTTTGTCGAGTTCCCATGAGGAGGCACTCGGCAAAGTATCATGTGTCAAGTACCAGATCCAGGGCACTCGACAAAGTTTATTTTAAAATAAAAAGATCATTGCTGAGTGCCAGATCTCGAGCAGTCGGCAAAAATGTTACCTTAACCCTAACCGCACACCCGTGGCCCCATTCCTCTCATTTCCTTGCCGCCGCCACCGCCTCCGTGCGCTCCCCACCGCTGCCCCTCACACCCGCTGCGGGCGCTAGCGGCTGCTGCTCCTTCTTCCCCGACTCCAGCCATCCCCGACCCCGCCTCTTCTTCCCCGGGTTCGGCCACCCTATCCCCGCCCCTTCGTCCCCGATCCAGCCCCTGAAGTTGAAAATATGTTTTTTTCTTTGCAAGTACAAAATCAATAGAATTACTTGATTATTGCTCAGTTTACTGTTATAGATTACTTGATTGTTGCACTAGTAGAAAAGAGCTCAAAGCCTGCGGCACCCATATATTTTTACAGACGGATCCGGTTATCCACCGACTGTGCTATTTCTAGTGGCGGTTCCTTAAGAAAACCGCCAGTAGAAATCCATGATTTGTAGTGGCGGTTTTCTTAAGTAACCACCAGTAGAAATACGATTTCTAGTGGCGGTTTTCTTAAGGAACCGCCACTACAAATCATTTTTATCCTTAATTTTTCGAGTTTTTCAAACGACCTCGTATGACAAAACCACCAAAATAAAAGTTGTAGATCTATAAAAGTTATGAAACTTTGTAGTTGACAACTTTTTTATTTGAACTCATTTCGGTTCTCAAAAATTGAATATAAGTATGTCAAATTTAAAATTCAAATTTTGCAAACTACCTCGGATGAAAAAAGTGTCAAAATAAAAGTTGTAGAACTTCAAAAGTTATTTATCTTTGTAGTTGACAACTTTTTTATTTGAATTCGTTTAGGGTCTCAAATAAGCAATTTATACTCAAATGGTTGTAATACGTGGAGAAAACAACTACAAACTAGACACAAGGCATGTCATAGACGGAGTGGTAGTGGAGGGTACGCGCGAGGGTGAGGTCTACGGTTTGATTACTAACAACCGCGTAGCGCGCGAATTTTGCGCGAAAAATGCCGCGACTTGCATAATATGCCGCGAAAAATGGCGGGTGGGGTGATCCTAATTAATACAAATAAATGTTTTTAATATTTTTAAAATATGTTTTATGTTTCCTGGAAACGATTTGCACTGGCGGTTTTATTACGTCGACCGCCAGTGAAAATCGATTTTCACTGGCGGTTTTATTACGTCGACCGCCAGTGAAAATCGATTTTCACTGGCGGTCTTCAGTTACCCGCCTGTAAAAATGATGATTTTTACTGGCCCCTAGCACTGGCGGTTACGATAAACGCCACTAAAAATAGGTTTACGACCGCCAGTATAGATCTTCTCTGTACTAGTGTTGCTCGGTTACTATTATAGGTTAAGATTGTAATGGATAAGTTACGGGTTGTTATTGTTATTGGGAATTGGAGCCAATATTGTTATTGATATTGTAATGGACTTCTTGTATAGTGCATAGATTGACATATATGTGGTTATTGAGACATCGATGTATATGTGTGGATGCCAACCATTGGGCTATTAGCTTTATTTGCAGGTTTTGGAAACCTTGCCATGTAGGGGAGGTGCTGTCTAAATTTTGTGTTGACACTTTTGTTCCTTTTTTGCAGAGAAGGTACTTGACTTTCTAGCCGGTGTGGGTCTGCCTGCACCTTGTCCATCCACTCTAGGTATAACCTCTATTTATGTATCATGGTCGTAGACCACATAACCCAGTTAGACATCTCTCATTCGAAAGGGATACGATTGCACATATATGCAGATTTTTGCATATCTATAACCGTATCTATTTCGAATTGTCCACGTTTTTTGGACAGCCCACAGTTGCGTAGATGGGGTTAGTTTACATGTTATACTTCGATCCGAGATAGAGTTTTGGCATCAACTCGGGAAGGTGCTACCGAAATTCTGTCTCGAATCGGAGTAGAGCATGGAAACTAACCCCATCTACGCGTCACTCAAGTGCGGGGCATGGGAAACATTGGGAAGAAGGATGCTCCCCAAATTGTCGATCCAACGACACAATGTATTCCTAGTGATGTAGTCACATCTAGGCCGCAAGAACCTATGCAGTTCTATGAAGGTGGATCCGAAGGAAACTAAGGTAAAAGTAAATAAAGAAATAAACAACTATGATGTCAATACCTTTCCCCTTTATCTTGTAGAAGTACTCGCTTATGGCATCAGTCGTCTATGCGAAGGTGGTGGAAGCCTTCGACATCAATGACGTCGCCAATAACGTCTATGAACACAACTTCAATCACCACCCCTACCCGGTGCTCTCCACTCCGACCCCAAAATCTTACACTCTTTTGCAGTCCTAAAACTGAGATAGAATGTGGTAGTACATGTACATGTGTCTAGTGCAACCTAGGCGCAAGGCAAAAAAATCGTGAGCTTTTGCATAAGGCAAAAATTGCAGTTGTGTTGACTCCCTGAAGATTTAGCCAAAATCTTGGCTATGCTGCCTAATGTTCAGATAACTGGACACTTTTTTGCCCTGTTTTCTTGGTACCATGGCCTCAATGTTGCTCATATATTTGCATTTTAGGATTTTATAAGAAAGTATTTATTGCTAAGTCGACTTTAATTAAGGATGCCTTCGATTTTCATTGTGACTTTTGTCATAACTATGTCACAATTTGGCACATGGCTTAAGTAAAATCCTGGTTTTGCCACTGCTTTGTAACAGTTGCTTGAGAATGCAAATATGGACATAATAGTCATAATCCAAGTCACAAAAGCCAGGATGGTCACATTTGTGTGATCGTGCAATGCAGGGGTGGGCCGGCAAATTTAGAGGCCCTGTACTAAACTTCAAAAGAGGCCCTATTTTATAGAAAAAATATAATCGAAATTACATTGTAAAAGAATTCATGTATTCTGAATTATAAAAGGTTTACTAGATAACTCTTATAACTATTTATATTAAATCTATCCGTTTTTACAAAATTATATTGTAATAGAGCATATAAATAGATATACGTATTAAAAGATGTGTTTGAAGAGCAACAGTCTAGCTGCTAACTGAGTTCAACTTAGATGGTGTAATGTTAGTCTGCTCATTGATATATATTATTGAGATAAGAAGTTTTTTAGGCCCCTCAGAATTTTGGGCCCTGTGCGGTCACACTTGTCGCACGTGCATGGAGCCCGGCCCTGGTGCAATGGCTCCTCAAAAGCCCTATGGAGCTTCAAGAACTTCAAAACATCCGGCGCAGGTGGATCCTCAAAATATTTGGGTGGAGTTGGATCCTTAGAATTGTGGATTGAAGCTCATGACATATATCCTCAAGCCTCTCTTACATCATATTATAGCCCGCCTCCTAATTTGCTTAAACTTCTGATATATTGTGATGAGGTAGCTCCTTGCCACGGTGCACCCGCACCTTATAGCCAGCCATAAGTTATTCCTACAAATATCTATTGGCATAGTCCTCCTGTCATGGAAATAATTGTTCCAACACTAGTTACAAGAGCAACTAATGCCGGTACCGGTCTTTGACATACCAATAGTACGGTGGAGAATTTCATCGGTCTTGGCAACCCACTCACCACCAGAATTAGAATGATAAAATTTCTAATTATGTGTCGACCAATGGAAATAACCTTATTAAATTTCCTAATCACATGGGACCATAAAAAATAACATCACCTAATCATCATCTAAAATATACCAATCAAAATTTCCTACAAAAAATTTTCTATCCAGTGGCAACATTCAACATACACCAGTGTCTTGTCTAAATTTGTAGAGTATGTAAACTTATTTGAACAAGGTTGAAGAACGAGAAGTTATGGAGAAGAGATGGAGGAGCTCAAGGCTAGCCATCGAGATCGTCGGCGAGAGAGCATTTTGGGCTAGGTGTCTGGACTAATTAGGGGAGGGGCCGGCGATGAGAGGGGGTGGCCGGGGCACCAGCGGGACTGGCTTTGGCTTGCCTCTTGGGTGGAGTATCTCCGGCTCTAGTGGCTATGTTGCACGGCTCTGGCAGGAAGCGACGGTGGCTCTCACTATCGGAATCCGAGGCTTTGCCGAGTGTCGGATTCTTTGCTGAGTGCCTTTTGTCGGGCACTCGGCAAAGTTCGGCTATCGATAACGAGCCTCTTTACCGAGCGCAGGACAATCGGCACAGGACCACACTCGGCAAAGACATGTTTCCCGAGTGTTTGACACTTGGCAAAGAAGGCGCTCAGCAAACGGCCGTCAGCGGCTGTCCTAAAGCTGACGGCCATCAGCCTTTGCCGAGAGCCGAGGACTGGCACTCGACAAAGTGGCTTCTTTGCCGAGTGCCAAATACTGGGCACTCGGCAAAGAACTCTTTACCGAGTGCCTTCTATAGACACTCGACAAAGCATATTTTGTTTTTTACATTTTGGCCACCAAACTTTTTTGGTATGTTCCTACACTATGTAGACCTACATGTACTATTTTGGGTCAATTATACCAGTGTTTGCAATAGCTAGTAGATTTAGTTCATTTATTTGAATTTGTTCGGAAAATTCAGATTTGAACTGCAGGTCACTCGAAACTTGGAAAACCGTGCATGCAAAAATGATATCCATGCTACTTAGCACAAGTTACAACCGATTTCAGGAGCGGACCCAAAACTTCGAGCACCATGCTCACTCAACATGGCTGTGAACTTGCCATCCAGGTGTTTAAAAATTGTATAAAACACAAACAAAGTCAGTAAATCATGAAACCTGTCCACGTGTCATGATATTATATGTAGAGGCTGTGATAAAAATTTGAAAAAGTTTCGAGAAAACTGTGACGCACTATGTGTACGAACCTAAGAGATCCACATTGAAACTATATGATTTCATGTGTAGTTCTCTTAGGTTTCTACACATAATGTCTCACAACTTTCTCGAAACTTTTTCAAATTTTTATCACAGCCTCTACATATGATATCATGACACGTGGACAGGTTTCATGATTTTCTGACTTTGTTTGTATTTTATACAATTTTTAAACACCTGGATGGCAAGTTCACAGCCATGTTGAGTGAGCATGGTGCTCGAAGTTTCCGGTCCCCTCCTGAAATCGGTCGTAACTTGTGCTAAGTAGCATGGATATCATTTTTGCATGCACAGTTTTCCAAGTTTCGAGTGACTTGCAGTTCAAATATGAATTTTCCGAAGAAATTCAAATAAACGAACTAAATCTACTAGCTATTCAAAACAATGTTATAATTGTCCCAAAATGGTACATGTAGGTCTACATAGTGTAGGAACATAGCACAAAAAGTTTGGTTGAAAAAAAAAGAAACAAATAAAAATGTACTTTGCCGAGTGTCTAGAAAAGACACTCGGCAAAGCATTCTTTGCCGAGTGTTAGACATGAAACACTCGGCAAAGATTATTTAAAAATATTAAACTGTCTTTGGCTGTCTTTGCCGAGTGTTTGTCAGCTGGCACTCGGCAAAGCCTTCTTTGCCGAGTGCTAGATCACGGACACTCGACAAAGTATGTTTTAAATTAAAAAAATCTTTGCCGAGTGCCCGATCGTGGCACTCGGCAAAGAAGGCTTATGTAGCCGCCACAGCCGCGCCGCGCCCTTTCACTCTCACTCACACTCTCTTCTCTCACACCGCCGCCGCCGCGCTCTCCTCCGCGGCGCCAACAGCACCGCCGCCGCGCCCCACCGCCGCCGCGCCCTCTCCTCCGCCGCGCCAACACCACCGCCGCCCCTTCCCCGCGGTGGTTCCCCACACCGCCGCCACCCCTTCCCCGTGGCGGTTCCCCGCACCGCCGCCACCCCTTCCACGCGGCGGGTCCCCACACCGCCGCCGCGCCCTCCCAGCCATCGTGCCACCACTCCCTTCCCCATCCGTCGTCGGCTCACTCCATTGTAAGTCTTTAATTATGGTATGAATTAGCGGTAGTTTTAGGGCATTATAGTGAATTTGCTATGTTTATTAAAATACTTCTATATATTGTGATGGTGGATATGGATGCCACTTAGATGTGACTTGCATCCATCGTGTCGTTTGTATATGTGCGTGTCAGCCATCGTGCTGTTAGATCTATTTACAGGTTTTGGAAACCTCCTCATACAGGGGAAGTGCTGCCGATTTTTTTGACATGCTTGTTTATTTTTTCGAGCCGTACCGAGCCGGTCATGAGCCAAGCCGAGCCGATGAGGCACAAGTATTTCGTCCAACCCTACACACACCACGACGACAACAGTGTATTGATATGGTTCCAGAGTTACCCAACGCATCAACCACCATATCCATCATCGACACCAATCCTAGAAACCTCTGACTTGGCCAAACTAGACCACATTGGCATAGCTCACCACAATGGACACACGACTAGATTTCCACGATTGACAACTCCCCAACCTTAAGGAACCACCATAGGAGAACTCCATTACTCTTATGGGTGTGGCCCATGGCTCGGATGGCCACTCTGGTGATAGAACTAACCGATAGCGGTAGATAGGCACAAGTAGTGGTAGGTTTGCCGATGGCAGTCGTGGTCCTAAGGATGGCAGTCGTTGCCTTAAAGCGACACTTATAGTGTGACACGCAGTCGCCCGAGCTTACGAGTGATATATGTTTGTATCCTCAAGCGTAACCTCACCAATATCTACTATGACATCGGCTAGGAAGACCCTAGTATCGTTTCCTTCCATATAGGCAACCTTGGAAACATCTAAGCCATGTTTCTAATGGTTGTCCCTAAAGGAGTTGGCGGCCAAATGGGCAAACAGGGAATTCTACCACTACCCTAAAAGGTACACCAGCGTCCACAAATGTGTGTCCAAGGCCGTGTTTCTGTTGGAGCTCAATGATGAGGAGGAAATAGAGGCCACGATCGAAGAGCTGAGATCTCCCTGTATGCCTTGATAGGGATCAACATCACCATCACTATGGAGCTCCATGTCATGATCGACAACCATACTATGGTGTCCCTAGTGGACATGGGGTCAACCCACACATTCGTTCAAAGGCCATCCACCATGGACTCCTTCACTGACCTCTTTGACAAGCATTAAGGTCTGCCTCCACCAAACCATCACGACTACTCCATGAGGACACTACCAAGTACCAAACACAGCATTGGGCTATAGTTGTGATATTAAGTTTGACTTGATGTGAATTCATATGAAAAAGTTATGAAATATTTTTTTTGTATTAATAGACTTGTGTTTCTTTTTTACAGAGAAGATACTTGTCTTCCTAGCCGCTGCGGGTCTGCTTGCACCGCGACGCGTCGCCACTGCACCAACCCGCCATAGCCCCGCTAGCCTGACTCCACCGTCACCCTAGGTATAACCTCAATTTCCGCATCATGGTCGTAGATCACGTAACCCAGTTAGGCGTCTTCCGTTCGAAAGAGATACGGTGTAGATATGCAGATCTTTGCATATCTACAAATGTATCAGTTTCGAATTGTCCACGTTTTTTGGACAGCCCGCAGTTGCGTAGATGGTGTTAGTTTCCATGCTTTTCTCCAGTACGAGACAGAGTTTCGGCGTCACCTCCCTGTTGTTCTCCGGACAGTACACTCTCCCTGCCAGGATGTGTATCCGAAGAACAGCGGGGAGGTGCTGCCGAAATTCTATCTCGGATCGGAGTAGAGCATGGAAACTAACTCCATCTACACAACCGCGGGTGGGATTAGGACCTATCCTCACCTATTAGAAGGTAGGAACGTAGTGTACATGCATTACATGTCTATATTAAACTATACTCGGTTATATATGTTAGAGGATGGAGGACCGTGAGTGGATGTACACGGGCCGCGTTTGACGTAATGATGTCACCCCTGAATGGATTAGGAAGACCGATGCTTTCGTGGAACGGGCATTTGGCGAAGCTGCTAAAGGAGCTAGTCTAGTCCCTTGTCCGTGCAGCAAATGTGCCAACAGGAAAAGGAAAACAAAGAAAGCCATGGTAGAACATATTTGGAAGAATGGATTTACGCCGGACTATACTCGGTGGATCTTCCATGGTGAAGCGCATCGCACGAGAGAGGAGGTGGTGAGACAACGCGTCGAGGATTACGATGCTGATGCCGGGGTAGCGAACATGTTGAACGACTATCACGAGGCACAGTTCGCCGAAGGACGTATGGAGGACGAGCCAGAGGCGACCGCAAAGGCATTCTACGACATGTTTGACGTGGCACAGAAACCCCTTCACGGCAAGACAAAGGTTTCTCAACTAGATGCCATTGGGCGTATAATGGCGTTCAAGTCGCAGTATAGCATGAGTCGAGACGCCTTCGATGGTTTGTTGACAGTTATTGGCAGCCTGCTTCCGGAGGATAACGTTCTGCCAAAGAGCATGTATGAGGCACAGAAACTCCTTTGTGCATTCAAGATGACGTATGAGCAGATACATGCTTGTCCGAAGGGCTGCGTCCTATTTAGGAAAGAACACACTGAGGCAAAGTTTTGTCCGAAGTGTAAATCGTCTAGGTTCATGGAGGTAGACTCTGGTGATGGACAGAAGAGGCAGCTCGACATCCCCGTGACAATCCTACGCCACCTTCCGTTCATACCGAGGATCCAGCGTCTATACATGACAGAGGAATCCGCGAAACAGATGACATGGCACAAAAAAGGCAAACGATACAATCCTGACCAGATGATTCACGCATCCGATGGTGAAGCATGGACCCACTTTGATGCCATTCACCATGAGAAAGCTAAAGAGGCTCGTAATGTTCGTGTTGCGCTGGCCACAGATGGGTTCAATCCCTATGGAATGACCGCTGCCCCATACACATGTTGGCCCGTGTTTGTTATCCCCATCAATCTCCCCCCCCCCCCCGGCGTATGCTTTCAAAGACAGAACATATTCGTGTCGTTGATAATTCCTGGACACCCGGGGAATAAAATGGGCGTGTACATGGAGCCTTTGATTGATGAATTGGTCCGTGCTTGGGAGGGAGGGGTATGGATGTACGACCGAGCTACGAAGACAAACTTCAAAATGCATGTTTGGTACCAGTACTCCATGCATGACTTTCCGGCATATGGGCTATTTTGCGCCTGGTGTGTTCACGGTAAGTTCCCATGCCCAATTTGCAAGGAAGCTCTTAGGTTCATTTGGTTGAAGAAGGGTGGCAAATATTCGTCATTCGATAAACATCGACAATTTCTCCCTCCTGACCATGCATTCCGACTAGACATCAAGAACTTTACGAAAGGTGTCGTGGTGACAGACCGCCCACCTGCAATGATGACTGGTGCCGAAGTTCGCCAACAGATAGATGGTCTTGTGGCCAACCCAGAAGGTGGTTTTGTGGGATATGGTGAGCAACATATGTGAACACATAAGTCGGGCTTGACTCGGCTCCCCTATTATGATGACCTGCTCCTTCCACACAACATTGACGTGATGCACACTGAAAAGAATGTCACCGAGGCACTTTGGGCAACAATTATGGAGATTCCTGATAAGTCAAAGGATAACGTAAAGGCAAGAGTGGATCTGGCAAAGTTATGTGATAGACCAAACCAAGAGATGAAGCCGCCTAGTGGTGGAAAGACATGGAGAAGGCCTAAGGCCGATTTCGTCCTGAGCAGGGCCTAGAGGAAGGAAGTACTACAGTGGATCAAGATGTTAATGTTCCTTGATGGGTATGCAGCTAACCTTAGTAGGGGGGTGAACTTATCTACTCTGCGAGTTTTAGGGATGAAGAGTCATGACTTCCACATATGGATTGAACGAATTCTTCCGGCGATGGTTCGAGGCTATGTCCCTGAGCATGTCTGGCTAGCGCTTGCAGAGTTGAGCTATTTCTTCCGCCAGCTTTGTGCAAAAGAGTTAGCTCGGACCATGATTGCAGACTTGGAAAGGATGGCACCCGTGTTACTGTGTAAGCTGGAGAAGATCTTTCCACCGGATTCTTCAATCCGATGCAGCATTTGATTCTTCATCTCCCGTATGAGGCACGAATGGGGGGCCCGTGCAGGGACGTTGGTGCTATCCAATCGAGAGATGTCTAAAGACTATTCCGAAAGAAATGTAGAAATAAATGCAAAATCGAGGCTTCCATTGCAGAGGCATACATACTGGAGGAGGTGTCAAACTTCACAACAACTTACTATGGTGACAAACTACCGAGCGTGCATAATCCACCCCCTCGTTACAATGATGGCGGCAATGAATCGAACCTCAGCATTTTTCGAGGGCAACTCGGAAGCGCGAGTGGTTCGACCACCAAGACCCTGAGACATGAAGAGTGGCGCCATATCATGCTATATGTATTGACCAACCTTGAAGAGGTGACGCCATACATGGAGCAATTTCTTCATGAATTCTAGCGTCGATCAAGGGACCCAACTCCACAGGAATATGATACCCTTCTTAGAAAGGGTGCGGGAAATGGATTGCCCGATTTCATTTCCTGGTTTAAACGTAAGGTACGTGCTTAGTTTGTCATTTGATGTTGCTCTTACGTGCGAATAATATAACAATCTAGCGTGTTTGAACTTGCAGGGCCAAAGAGAGCTGTCTATGAGTGCCGAGTTGAGACAAGTAGCCAATGGCTTTGCCTATAGGGTCAGGAAATTTTCTGGGTATGACGTCAATGGATACCGTTTTCGCACAACAAGCTACGGCCAAAGTCGGCCCAATCGAAAAACCACGTGTTCTGGAGTCTTTACGCCCGGGCTTGATGAGGTTGAGTATTATGGAAGAATTGAAGAAATATATGAACTCAATTTTCATGGTTCCAAACCTCTTAATCCAGTGATATTCAAATGTCATTGGTTTGACTCTGAAGTTACGAGACGGACACATTCTAATCTTGGGCTAGTCGAAATTCGATAGGATTCCACCTTACCAGGAGACGATGTCTATATTGTGGCCCAACAGACCACACAAGTGTATTATCTTCCATATGCGTGCCAAACGAAACAACATCTTAAGGGTTGGAATGTTGTGTATAAGGTATCACCGCACGGTAAATTACCTGTTCCAAACGATGAAGATTATAACTTAGACCCGGACACATATGACGGAGAGTTCTTCCAAAAAGATGGGCTAGAAGGGCAATTTGAGATAGACTTAACCGAAGCGATCGGAATGGAAGTAGATATTGAAATGGTTGTTGATGAGGAGGATGATGAGGTGCAAAATGAGAATGACTTAGAAATGCTTGAAGGCAATGCCAATGATGAAATTGCGCCTTCAGATGGTGTTGACTATGAAATGGTTGATAGTGATGATGACACTTATGATCCGGCTAACCCGGACACATATGAAGATTATTTTTAATCGATGTAATGCTATATTTCATTTATTTTGCATATGTTTCTAAATACATATTACATGTGCTTAATTGCTTACTCTTAATTGCAGGTTGTTGGACAAAGATGGTGGGCGGTGGGACGAGGACGAGGAGGGGGACGGGGAGGGGGAGGAGGAGCACCCGTAGGACGGAGGAGGAGGCGCAGCAGGACGACACCGTATAGCAGCAGGTGGAGCAGCAAGCCGCTGTCGATGCGGCGCAGTAGGACGACGACGATGCGGCGCAACATGATGACGACGACGCCGCCGCTCAGCATGACGTCTCAGGTTCTGGCTCCTCAGGTTCGAGGAGCATCTACCTGCGAGGTCCCGCGAGTCTCCCTCAGCGACCCATACTTCGTGACAGATGTCCGCTGATACGACCCGATGGAGAGAGGTAGGTAACTTTAGATGTTGTTGCTGCTTTTTCATATTATATGTTCAAATTAATAATAGAAACTAATACTTTATCTTAATCACTTGGAAAGGTCTTGGAAGGTTTTGGAGAGTGTAGGGGGTCACGGCCGCAACCCCAATGGCATCCTCGGCCTTTTATGTAGGGAACACTTCCCTGGACTTGTCGAGTATGCTGGAGTGACGAGCCCAGCCTACACCTTCGACCACTAAGCCGTCGCCCCCGATGCAGTAGATCGGGACGGCAGAGAATTCAACAACAAGGCGGAGCGGGTGAAGCAAGAGCTGTGGTAAGCCTTCCTCGCACTATATTATTTAATAAGTCGCATTTGTTGCATATTCTTGAAATAATGTATGGATACATCGCCTTTGTATGTAGGATTTCTTCAGATGCGAGGCTGGATACGAGGCCAGGGCGGATGTGGTGGCTACCACGAGCTGTAAGAAGCTCGTCGTGGCCATGCACTACGAGGTGCGCATCCAGGCCATCGTCACTTACCACGACTCCGTCCTTGGGGAGAAGGTGAGCAAGAAGGATGCCCGAACCATGTCATTGACTCCGGACCAGTACTTGCAGGTAAATACAAAACTTTATTATTGGTACTAAATATGCTTAATTTTATCTTCTGATATGCCGTGTACTTGTATTTTTTAGATGATTCCTCATTGGTGCGTCGCGCATCCTGAGTGCTGGGAGCAGATGGTGCAGAGGTGGTGCTCGACTGAGTGGGACGAGGAGCACAACGCTAGCCGGGAACGGCGTTTGATGATGCAAGGTCCCTCCCACCATCAAGGCAGCCGCAGCCTGGGCAAATACACGGAAGCATGGGTACGCGCTCTTTTTTATTTAGGTATATTTCTTTCGATTAGACATGATTTCTAACCATCTCGTTGGTTATCTCGCAGTCGGCGGCACATGGTGGCGCACCTTGCTCCACGTTCTCGGCATATGCTATGGCCCACAAGGGGAAGGCGACGTCCGACGTCACCTACAACCTGGATGACGGGCCCGAGGCGTACACCAACCCCGCCGTCCACAGCCGCCTCAGTGAGTACACCGCCATGGCCAAGGAGGTCCACGGGCCAGATTACGATCCAAGGATCGAGGACATCGACAAAGATGTCCTCATGAGGGTCAGAGGAGGCAAGAGGCATGGGCGGTACTGGATTGCCGACGGGGCAATCGACTCGTCCTCCACTCCCACTCTATCTCAGGTGCGAGCAAGGAGCACGAGCGCGAGCCCAGCCATACGACCTCGGCAGGACAGCTCACAGCATCATATCCAGCAACTCCAGGTTATTCCTTATCTATTCATCGTTCATTGATTATTATATATCTTCTCTTTGCATTATCGTAACATTAGGGCGAAATATTACAGACTCAGCTAGATGATGAGAGGAGGCAACGTGAGAAGCTGGAGAAGAGGATGGCGGAGATGTTCGCGTACATGCAGAGCCTTGGAGCCGCACAGGGTCATGCTCCACCACCTCCGTTGTTCCCTGCAGCTGACCCTGCTGAGTTCACTACTCCTGTGAGTATCAAAATTTTAGTACTGCATGATATATATTCATATGTTCTCACACATGCAATCTCTTCTCTGTGCAGGGTCAATCGGCGGCGTCGAACAACCCTCACGCTTCGTCCAGCCCTTCGTCGAACCAGTCCAGATGCCCACCTCGTTGATGACCTGTTTTGTGATGATCCAGACTTATATTTGTGAGTGTTGATGATGTTAGTTATACTTGGTCTTGTGAGATACTTAGTGAGACTTATGTGCTGTGAAACCTGATTTATGTGGTGATATTTGTGATATATATGGTGTTGATGATAAATGTGTTGATTCTGTGATGCGAATGATATATAATGTGATGTGAATGATATATATCTTTTGTTTGTTTGGATGGAACAGCAAAAACGAATAAAAAAGGGACTTCCTGGTCACTTTGCCGAGTGCTATGACCATGGCACTCGGTAAAGAAGGACACCTGGGAACCGGTTAAGCCTTCTTTGGCGAGTGCTGTGGTCAAGGCACTCGGCAAAGAAGCTACCTTTGCCGAGTGCCGCCCAGCGCACTCGGCAAAGGGACTGGCAAAGGGGCCCACTGGAGGACTCTTTGCCGAGAGCCAGTCCACTAGACACTCGGCAAAGAAGCCTCCTTTGCCGAGTGCCTATGAGAGCTCTCGGCATAGGGACTGGCGGTGGGTCCCACTGGAGCGGTCTTTGCCGAGGGCCATGATAGCAGACACTCGGCAAAATTGGCCTCTTTGCCGAGTGCCAAAGAAGACACTCGGCAAAGGATCCGTCATCGTCACTTGGCGCCGTGACGGCGACTTTTCTTTGCCGAGTACCAAATGGCACTCAGCAAATTCTTTGCCGAGTGCCCGACAAAAAGTACTCGGCAAAGAGGCCGTTGCCGATGTACAGTTCGCCGAGCGTTCTTTGCCGAGTGTTACACTCGGCAAAGTGTTTGCCGAGTGTTTTCTAGGTTTTGCCGAGTGCCTAAGGCACTCGGCAAAGGAGCTGTGTCCGGTAGTGTCTTTTCTTTTCGCATAGAGAGAGGGGTAGAGTGTCACCGTTGATTTAAGAATAAATCTACGTGCATTTCATATATTTGTTAGGATTAACTTTCACATATAATAACTCAGTGTATAAAAAATAGTATCATAAACTTTATTATATAAGTAAAATAAATTTATAAAAATAACAAAATAATAGAAACTAAATGACGACGACGATCCTGATAATAAGCCACATGCAGGTTGACTAGAGCATTGACAACCTAGACCTCATCGAACCCTTCATAGTAGTCTTCATCTTGTTGTCCTGCTTCTGAGCAACAAATCCTGTAAGGGTGAGTACACTTATGGTTGGTACTTAGCAAGTGTATAGAAAAAATACAGTGTAAGACTTACTAAGGAACATGTCTGAGGCTGAGCATCATATTTTAATTTTGTTGGTCAAAATTTTATTAGAAATTAGTAATGTCGGCGTTCCGAGACCGGGGGGTCCCCGAGCCGACGAGTGAGAGTGTCGCGTGCCCCAGCCCAGATGGGTCGAGCGCGTGGGCGAGCGCGAAGGGGGGAGAGAGAGCGAGAGCGAGGTGGCCGGAGCCGGGTCGTGAGGGAGTCGGAGGTTCCCGCGGCCTTCGTGTTCGTCCCGCGCCCAGGTCGGGTGCGCTTGCAGTAGGGGGTTACAAGCGTCCGCGCGGGTGAGGGGAGCGAGCGGCCCCGAGAGAGCGCCTGCCCCTGCCCTTCGTCCCCGCGAGGCCAACCTTCTCTAAGAAGGCCCTGGTCCTTCCTTTTATAGGCGTAAGGAGAGGATCCAGGTGTACAAATGGGGGTGTAGCAAGGTGCTACGTGTCTAGCGGGGGAGAGCTAGTACCCTAAGTACATGCCAAGGTGGCAGCCGGAGAGATCTTGGCACCCAGCTAGTGTGGCGTCGTGGCTGTTGGAGAAGCAATGGAGCCGGGCGGAGGGACAGCTGTCGGAGTGGTTGGGCCCTTGCTGACGTCCTCCTGCTTTCGTAAGAGAGCTGGGAGCCGCCGTCGTCATGGGTCCAGCAGGGTGCCATCATTGCCTATCTGGCAGAGCTGGCCAGATGGGACGTCGGTCCTGCTCCCTGTGGCCTGAGTCGGCTCGGGGTAGGGTGATGATGGCGCTTCCTGTTGACGTGGCGGACTCGTGCCCTAGGTCGGGCGACGTGGAGGCTCCTCCGAAGCCGAGGTCGAGTCTGTCCTGCATGGCCGAGGCCGAGCTCGAGCTCCTGGGTCGGGCGAGGCAGAGGTTGTTCGGTAGAGGCCAGGGCGGAGTCCGAGCCCTGGGTCGGGCGAGGCGGAGGTCGTTCGGCAGAGGCCAGGGCGGAGTCCGAGCCCTGGGTCGGGCGAGGTGGAGTTCGTCGTCTTCCTGGGCCTTAGCCCGAGTCCGAGCCCTGGGTCGGGCGGAGCGGAGTTCGCCGTCTTCCGGGGCCTTAGCCCAAGTCCGAGCCCTGGGTCGGGCGGAGCGGAGTTCGCCGTCTTCCGGGGCCTTAGCCCGAGTCCGAGCCCTGGGTCGGGCGGAGTTCGCCGTCTTCCGGGGCCTTAGCCCAAGTCCGAGCCCTAGGTCGGGCGGAGCGGAGTTCGCCGTCTTCCGGGGCCTTAGCCCGAGTCCGAGCCCTGGGTCGGGCGGAGCGGAGTTCGCCGTCTTCTGGGGCCTTAGCCCGAGTCCGAGCCCTGGGTCGGGCGGAGCGGAGTTCGCCGTCTTCCGGGGCCTTAGCCCGAGTCCGAGCCCTGGGTCGGGCGGAGCTTCCTATGGCGCTTTTGGCCAAGCCTGGCTGCCCGTCAGTCTTACTCTTGGCGTTAAAAGACCCCAGTGACTTGGTCGGTCGGCGCGGTGATTTAGTCAGGGTTGCTTCGTTAGACAGGATTTCGCACCCTGCAGTGGAGTCCACGATTTGATCGATGCGAGGTAGAGGGTAGGGGACCTTCGGACATGCTTTGTTAAGACCAGTGTAGTCTACACACATCCGCCATTTCCCCCCTTTCTTCCTCACAAGTACAGGGTTGGCAAGCCATTCGGGATGGAATATTTCTTTGATGAACCCTGCTGCCATCAGCTTGCGGATCTCCTCGCCTATCACCCTGCGCCTTTCCTCGTCGAATCGGCGCAGAGGCTGTCTGACCGGCTGGGCCCCAGCCCGAATATCCAGCGAGTGCTCGGCGACATCCCTCGGTATGCCGGGCATGTCCGAGGGACTCCACGCAAAGACGTCGACGTTTGCGCGGAGAAAGTCGACGAGCACTGCTTCCTATTTGGGGTCGAGCCCGGAACCGATCCGGACCTGCTTGGAGGTGTCACCACTGGGGTCGAGAGGGACGGCCTTGACCGTCTCCGCTGGCTCGAAATTGCCGGCGTGTCGCTTCACGTCCGGCACCTCTCGGGAGAGGCTTTCCAGGTCGGCAATGAGGGCCTCGGACTCGGCGAGGGCCTCGGCGTACTCCACGCACTCCACATCGCATTCGAACGCGTGTTTGTACGTGGGGCCGACGGTGATGACCCCGTTGGGGCCTGGCATCTTGAGCTTCAGGTAGGTGTAGTTGGGGATGGCCATGAACTTCGCGTAGCATGGCCTTCCCAACACTGCGTGGTAGGTTCCTCGGAACCCGACCACCTCGAACGTCAAAGTCTCCCTTCGGAAGTTGGAGGGTGTTCCGAAGCAGACAGGAAGGTCGATCTGCCCGAGGGGCTGGACGCGCTTCCCAGGGATGATCCCGTGGAAGGGCGCAGCGCCTGCTCGGACGGATGACAGATCGACGCGCAGGAGCCTGAGGGTCTCGGCGTAGATGATATTGAGGCAGCTGCCCCCATCCATCAGGACCTTGGTGAGCCTGACGTCGCCGATGATGGGATCGACGACGAGCGGGTACTTCCCCGGGCTCGGCACGTGGTCGGGGTGGTCGTCCCGGTCGAAGGTGATGGGCTTGTCGGACCAGTCTAAGTAGGCTGGTGCCGCCACCTTCACCGAGCAGACTTCCCGACGCTCTTGCTTACGATGCCGAGCCGAGGCGTTCGCCGCATGCCCCCCGTAGATCATGAAGCAGTCGCGGACCTCGGGGAACTCTCCTGCTTGGCGATCTTCCCTTTTGTCGTCGTCGCGAGCCCTGCCGCCCTCTGCGGGTGGCCCGGCCCGGTGGAAGTGGCGCCGAAGCATGACGCACTCTTCGAGGGTGTGCTTGACGGGCCCCTGATGGTAGGGGCACGTCTCCTTGAGTACCTTGTCGAAGAGGTTAGCACCTCCGGGGGGCTTCCGAGGGTTCTTATGCTCGGTGGCGGCGACGAGGTCTGCGTCGGGAGCGTCGCGTTTCGCTTGCGACTTCCTCCTGCCTTTCTTCTTGGCGCCGCGCGGAGCAGACGCCTCGGGAGCATCTTCCGACGGGCGGCCCTGGGGCTGCTTGTCCTTTCGGAAGATGGCCTCGACCGCCTCCTGGCCGGAGGCGAACTTGGTGGCGATGTCCATCAGCTCGCTCGCCCTGGTGGGGGTCTTGCGACCCAACTTGCTCACCAGGTCACGGCAGGTGGTGCCGGCAAGGAACGCGCCGATGACATCGGAGTCGGTGATGTTCGGCAGCTCGGTGCGCTGCTTCGAGAATCGCCGGATGTAGTCCCGAAGAGACTCTCCCGGCTGTTGCCGGCAGCTTCGGAGGTCCCAGGAATTCCCGGGGCGCACGTACGTGCCCTGGAAGTTGCCGGCGAAAGCCTGGACCAGATCCTCCCAGTTAGAAATCTGCCCCGGAGGCAGGTGCTCCAACCAAGCGCGAGCGGTGTCGGAGAGGAACAGGGGGAGGTTGCGGATGATGAGGTTGTCATCGTCCGTCCCACCCAGCTGACAGGCCAGGCGGTAATCCGCAAGCCACAATTCCGGTCTCGTTTCCCCCGAGTACTTTGTGATAGTAGTCGGGGGTCGGAATCGGGGCGGAAACGGCGCCCGCCGAATGGCCCGGCTAAAGACCTGCGGACCGGGTGGTTCGGGCGAGGGACTCCGATCCTCCCCGCTGTCGTAGCGTCCCCCACGCCTGGGGTGATAACGTCGGCGCACCCTTTCGTCGAGGCGGGCCCGACGGTCGCGATGAGGGTGCTCGTCACCGAGGTGGCCCGGGGCCGCAGGCGCGGTATTGCGCGTGCGCCCGGTGTAGACCGAGGCTTCCCGCGTGAGTCGGGAAGTCGCGGCACGAGGTTTCGAGGGGTACCCCTGCCTTCGGGAGGCAGAGCTTTCGGCCCGCCGGGCCGCAGCGCCTTCCAGGAGATGCTTGAGCTCTCCCTGGATTCGCCGACCCTCGGTGGTTGATGACTCCGGCATCGCGCGGAGGAGCATTGCTGCGGTGGCCAGGTCCTGACCGGTTCCGCCGGATGCGGGTGGCGGTCTGTCCTTGGCATCGTTGGCGATGCGGTGCTGGAGACCTTGGGGCAGGTGACGTATTCCTCCGGCCGGGGGCTGGCTCGCCCATACCTGCCCGACGTTCCGGCGGATTGCCTCGAGCGCTCCTGCTCCCTCATCGAGCCCGGCCTGCGCCCCGCGGACTTGCTCGAGCTGTGGGTCGTGACCCCCCACCGGAACGGGGACCACAGCTAGCTCCCGCGGGATGTCGGCGCGAGGCGCTGGCCTAGGGGGATCACCATCCTCCGGCATGCCGAGACAGCTGCCTCCGGAGGGATCCCCTAGCTCGACGTGGAAACATTCGCGGCTCGGGCCGCAGTCCTTGTCGTCAAGGCTGCGGCTGCCGTCGGAATAGTCGGAGAGGCAGTAGTTGCATGCGGTCATGAAGTCCCGCATGGCACTGGGGTTGCCAGATCCAGAGAAATCCCAGCAGATGCTGGGGTCGTCATCTTCCTCGGACCCAGAGGGTCCGTAGGTCGAGACACCCGTCAATCGGTCCCAAGGCGACCGCACACGAAACCCCAGAGAGGTTGCACTCGCCTCAACGTGAGCGCCCGCCAAAGCGAGGCCGCCAGGCGGGTTGAGGCCGAGTCGAAATGACGAAGGATGGGAATCAGCCCGTACCTTTTGGTCGACGAGGATCGACGAAGTCGCATCGGGGGCTGATCGTGCTGTCGTCCTGGGTGCGAGGGCGACATCCTGCAGGCCTTCCGTGAGCGTGCTGGCGTCGTCCACTTGCTCGGGATCGGCGTGTCGCGGGGGGACGGCGCTCGCCTTCGCCTCAAACGCGTGGGTGATGCCCGACGCGTCCTCCGTTGGGGCGCTGGGGATGTTGATTTGCTCGACAGTCGACTGAGCGCAGCCTCCCGCTCGGCCTTGGTTGCCCCGCCGATGGCGAGGGAGAGGATGGGGTGAGCTCGAAAGTTGTCCTTCCCCCACGCGGGAAAGACGTCGTCGATTCCGCCGCCGGCGGGCGGGCTGTTCGCCACCGTTGTCGCTGTCGCGCGGCGGTGGAAGGAGACTGCCGTCGAAAGACATGAACTTGAGACTCCCGAAACGGAGCACCGTCCCGGGTTGAAGAGGTCGTTGGAGACTGCCCATCTGGAGCTTGACGGGAAACTACTCGTCAACACGCAGCAGGCCCCTACCTGGCGCGCCAACTGTCGGCGTTCCGAGACCGGGGGGTCCCCGAGCCGACGAGTGAGTGTGCCGCGTGCCCCAGCCCAGATGGGTCGAGCGCGTGGGCGAGCGCGAAGGGGAGAGAGAGAGAGAGAGAGAGCGAGAGCGAGGTGGCCGGAGCCGGGTCGTGAGGGAGTCGGAGGTTCCCGCGGCCTTCGTGTTCGTCCCGCGCCCAGGTCGGGTGCGCTTGCAGTAGGGGGTTACAAGCGTCCGCGCGGGTGAGGGGAGCGAGCGGCCCCGAGAGAGCGCCTGCCCCTGCCCTCGTTCCCGCGAGGCCAACCTTCTCTAAGAAGGCCCTGGTCCTTCCTTTTATAGGCGTAAGGAGAGGATCCAGGTGTACAAATGGGGGTGTAGCAAGGTGCTACGTGTCTAGCGGGGGAGAGCTAGTGCCCTAAGTACATGCCAAGGTGGCAGCCAGAGAGATCTTGGCACCCGGCTAGTGTGGCGTCGTGGCTGTCGGAGAAGCAATGGAGCTTGGCGGAGGGACAGCTGTCG
This sequence comes from Zea luxurians, assembly GCA_029449295.1. Taxonomy (NCBI): domain Eukaryota; kingdom Viridiplantae; phylum Streptophyta; class Magnoliopsida; order Poales; family Poaceae; genus Zea; species Zea luxurians. Next base: position 48,866,364 of record JAOPSE010000011.1, read on the forward strand.
GAGTGGTTGGGCCCTTGCTGACGTCCTCCTGCTTTCGTAAGAGAGCTGGGAGCCGCCGTCGTCATGGGTCCAGCGGGGTGCCATCATTGCCTATCTGGCAGAGCTAGCCATATGGGACGTCGGTCCTGCTCCCTGCGGCCTGAGTCGGCTCGGGGTAGGGTGATGATGGCGCTTCCTGTTGACGTGGTGGACTCGTGCTCTAGGTCGGGCGACGTGGAGGCTCCTCTGAAGCCGAGGTCGAGTCTGTCCTGCATGGCCGAGGCCGAGCCCGAGCTCCTAGGTCGGGCGAGGCGGAGGTCGTTCGTCAGAGGCCAGGGCGGAGTCCGAGCCCTGGGTCGGGCGAGGCGGAGTTCGTCGTCTTCCGGGGCCTTAGCCCGAGTCCGAGCCCTGGGTCGGGCGGAGCGGAGTTCGCCGTCTTCCGGGGCCTTAGCCCGATTCCGAGCCCTGGGTCGGGCGGAGCGGAGTTCACCGTCTTCCGGGGCCTTAGCCCGAGTCCGAGCCCTGGGTCGGGCGGAGCGGAGTTCGCCGTCTTCCGGGGCCTTAGCCCGAGTCCGAGCCCTGGGTCGGGCGGAGCGGAGTTCGCCGTCTTCCGGGGCCTTAGCCCGAGTCCGAGCCCTGGGTCGGGCGGAGCGGAGTTCGCCGTCTTCCGGGGCCTTAGCCCGAGTCCGAGCCCTGGGTCGGGCGGAGCGGAGTTCGCCGTCTTCCGGGGCCTTAGCCCGAGTCCGAGCCCTGGGTCGGGCGGAGCGGAGTTTCCTCTGGCGCTTTTGGCCAAGCCTGGCTGCCCGTCAGTCTTATTCTTTGCGTTAAAGGCCCCAGTGACTTGGTCGGTCGGCGCGGTGATTTAGTCAGGGTTACTTCTTATCGAAGGCAAGGCCTCGGGCGAGCCGGAGATGCGTCTGCCGTGAAAGAGGAGGCCTCGGGCGAGACGGAAACATCTCAGGGTCGGCTGCCCTTGCCCGAGGCTAGGCTCGGGCGTGGCGTGATCGAGTCGCTCGTGTGGACTGATCCCTGACTTAATCAAACCCATCAGGCCTCTGCAGCTTTATGCTGATGGGGGTTACCAGCTGAGAATTAGGCGTCTTGAGGGTACCCCTAATTATGGTCCCCGACAGTAGCCCCCGAGCCTCGAAGGGAGTGTTAACACTCGCTTGGAGGCTTTTGTCGCACTTTTTTGCAAGGGGACCAGCCTTTCTCGGTTGTACTTTGTTCCGGTGGGTGCGCGCGAGCGCACCCGCCGGGTGTAGCCCCCGAGGCCTCGGAGGAGTGGTTTCACTCCTTCGAGGTCTTAATGCCTTGCGTAATGTTTCGGCTGGTCTGGCGGTTCCCTCATGCGAACAGGCCGTAGCCCAGGTGCACTGTCGGGGCCCAAGTTCTCGGGCTGGTATGTTGACGCTGTCAACGGTTCGGCCGGAGCCGGGTTTGCGAGAGCAGCCCCCGAGCCTCCGCACAGAGCGAGAGGACGATCAGGGACAGACTCGGCTTTTTTACATACGCCCCTACGTCACCTTTCCGCAAGGAGGAGGGGGGGAGAGCGCCATGTTACCCTCGATGGGCACCGAACATGGTGTCTCCGGTGAGCTGCAATCGGGTGATCCGAGTGGACGTCCGTGCCCCGTTCGTTGGGGGTCGGCTAGGGGCCCGGAGGCACGCCCAAAAGTACCTGCGGGTGATCTGCCGGACCCGGTCCCCTGGCGACGGGGTCCGAGGGCTCGTTGCCTCCCTCCGATGGGATTCCGTTACAGAGTCGTTCCCGCTGGTCTCGGAAATGTCCTAGGGTACCTCGGGAGCGCAGCCCGAGCCTTGGTTATGTATCGAACGTACCCCTGGTCATCCCTCGCTCGGTGTCTGAGGCGACTGTGAACCCTTCGGGGGGCCAGCCTTCGAACCCCTGATCAGTAATGGGCGCGGAGCCCGAGTAGCCTGAGGCAGTCGTGGAACCTTTCGGGGGGCCGACCTTCGAACCTCTGACCAGTAGTGGGTGTCGGGCCCACGCGATCTGAGGCGGCTGTTGAACCCTTCGGGGGGCCAGCCTTCGAACCCCTGATCAGTAAGGAGGCTCGGAGCCTAGTTCCTTCACGGGGAAGGATCCCTTTGGGGGTATCCCCCTTCCCGGTCCTTGTTGCAAGAGATAGAGAAAGGGGAAAAAGGGAAAAAGGATACGAAATTGAACGACGTGGCGTACCTTTTTTTGGTGTGGTCGTTTTGGTGAAGGTGAAACGTCGCCAGCTGCTCCCGCCCGTAGCGCTGCCCGTCGAGCCGCGTAGTTAATGCGCCGGGGCGAGTAGTTGGCGAGGCTGCCGTTGCGCGTGCGCGAGCCGTTCGAGGAATGGGTCACGGGCGTGTCGTCTTCACACCGTGAGAAAGGGGGTTCTCTTGCTGCCTCCGGATGGGACGTGAGCCTGGCTGATGGCGTGATCGCTGCTCTTGCGCGCCTGCCACTGTCATTACTGCCGGCCCACTTTTGACCGCGTTTGACCGCTGCGTCAGGCTGGCGCAGCTGGGCCGCGCGTTGGGCCGCCTCGGGTCGTGGTATTGGTTCTGCAACCGAGGAGGTGCGGTGGTGGCGCGAGTGGCATAGTGGCTTACATGCAGCATCCGGCGCGCCGGTTGCGCGACACGTGGGCTTGAGCCTCCGCGCTGGCCTGTCAGGAGTCGGAGAGGCGCGTCCACTTGGCGCGGCTGCATGCCGCCCGCATTGCTGCCCACCCCCTTCGCCCGTTGGTCTGGGCAAAAGTGGAGGGTCGCTTGTAACTGCTGGGTGGTTGCGCGCGCGTCGCGTGCGGCGGTTCGGCTTCTTCTGCTCGGAGCCGGTCTGCATGACAGGTGGGTCCCAGCCCCCGCGCCGCAGGGGAGGACTTTGGAGGCATGTTGGAGAAGACTCAGCCCGTGACGGTTGGGGGCGCAAGCACGGAGAGTTGCCTTTAAAAGGAGGGCGACCCCTTTCGTAAGGCAACCATGTCTTCTTCCTCCCTTATGCATCGTGTCTTTCCGCCTTTCAAGCCCCCGGATGGGGGAAAACCGCCGTCTTCGTGCCTCATCGCCGGAGGACACTACTCCGCGGGAGTGGGTACCTTTCAGCCATCGTTCGGCTTCAAGGATTTTCATCATGCAGCCCGGCTGCACCCCTCCACTGGCGGTCACCCAAGGTGGTGACCTCCAGCTTGATGGTGGGGGGGGGGGGCAAACCGGACTGCAATCTAGGTCCCACCCTCAGCTTCAAGGATGTTCATCATCCTCGCTGGGGTGGGTGCCAGACTGAGCCGGCGCTCTACCTCCCGCGCGGGTTCGTGGGTCATCCTCTCCCACTACGTTCGTGGGAGAGGGCGCTCACTGGCCCTGCGGGCGGCCCGGACTTCGACAACGTGGGATGGATCGGCGGCGAACGTCATCACCTCCAGCGTGTCGGGTCCGCTGGCTCGGCTCCGGCGGCCCCTTCTGTCGGGGGGCAGCTGCCGCGCCGTGTACACGGGAGGTCCACCCTAGACGCCGCACGTCGCAAGGGCGGTGCTCGTGTTCTGGGGTGGCCTTGCCTTTGCACCAGGGCGGCGTCCTTACGCGGAGGCCGGTGCCCCACTCATCTGGGAGGATTTGAGTGGGGATCTGCCGGAGGGCTGATGGCTTCTGCCGTCAGCGTCGAGGCGGAGGCGGCTCGAGAAGCCCCCGTCGCCGGCGGGGTCACCGCCACCATCCGCGCTTCGGGCCTCCGGCTCTTTGTACTTGTCCTCGCCCCTCGGGTGGCGTTATGGGCGAGGGCAAGACTGCAGCAGTGCCTACCCCCGAGGCCTGCGCTGCTGCGGAGGGGGGAACCAGAGTTCCGTTTGTAATGGCACTTCGAGTGCCGGGTTTTTTGTTCATTTCGGCTTTTGGGGCCTGAACATGTATGTAACTTCGGCACGGAGCCGTATTTTTTCCTCATTTTCGAGCACTGAGACTCGTCTGCTGATTGTCTGAACCGCTTTACCAAGCATGAGTCGCCCCGTGTCAAGGTGACGAGTGAGGTATCCGTATCCCGGAGGCGTAGGAGTCCCTCGGCTCGGTCGGCCCTGTTGTCCGAGGCTCTTCTAGCTTAGTTAAAGAGACCCCTCGGCCGCTCTTCGACGAGCCGAGGCCGGGGGTGGCGATATCAGTATAAGCAGAGGCGGAATTGGCTCGGAAATGAAACCTGGTTGGCCGGAGCCTAGCCGAGTTGTCCGTTGGCAGGATTGACGTCGGAGTTGATCAGCCGAGGCTTTGGACCGGGCTGGCGCCCTCGGAAGGTGGTCGGCCGAGGCCCCGGAGGTGGCCGGCCGAGCCGCCCGCTCGGGCCGGATCCGGAGAAGTCCCTGACAGCGATTGCTCGAGCGTGGTGATGACGTCGTCCTTCGGAGCGGAGGCCCTCGGACCGCGTCGCCGTCCGAGGCTAGGTCGGGCCTCGCCGAAGGTGCCGTCGATGCCGAGGTTGTCGCCGCCCCATTCCAGCGTTAAGACCCGAGCCTGCAGGGTCAAATCGTCTTGTAGCGTGGGCCTTGTGCGGCCGTCGAGGCCAGAACACACACCCTTGCTGTGTTGTAAAGCCACGTCTCTTTTCCTCTTGTTCCAAGCATCTGGACTTTTTTGTCGGTAACAGGGATGTTTGTGTGAGCGAAAGTTGCTTCTCGCGGAAGGTGAGGAGTGAGGTATCCGTATCCCGGAGGCGTGGGAGTCCCTCGGCTCGGTCAGCCTTGCCGCTTACGCGCACTTTTACTCGTCCATGAAGCCCTATCACCGACTTAGTCGAGAAAACTCGAAGAATCGCTTCGACAGAAGAGCTTCCGAACGTAGAGACTTGTTCGATCCGCGGAGTCACCTTATCCGAACGCGAGTTACTTATCGCAGAAGGTGATGAGTGAGGTATCCGTATCCCGGAGGCGTAGGAGTCCCTCGGCTCGGTCAGCCTTGACTGCTTACGTGCACCCTGTCGTTTCCAGGACCCACTTTTCGAAGTAGTCAAAAAGCACGAAAGATATTCTGATAAAAGAGATTTTCTGTTTGAGGAAAATTTTGACGCAGAGGGGGTTTCCCCCCTTTTAGCCCCCGAGGGAGGGTCGGGCTTTGCCGAGGCGAGGCCGACCCTTCCTTGTTGACTAAACTTTGCGTGGGTGTGAGGTATATGAACAGCTTGGAAACATCTTAAGGGTAGAAGCGACGTAGCTGTTGGATGTTCCAAGCGTTGCCGTAGACCTCGCCTTGACTGTTGGCCAGCTTGTACGTTCCGGGCTTCAGAACTTTGGCGATGATGAACGGCCCCTCCCAGGGGGGCGTGAGCTTGTGCCTCCCTCGGGCGTCCTGCCGCAGCCGAAGCACCAGGTCGCCCACCTGGAGATCTCGGGGTCGGACCCCTCGGGCGTGGTAGCGTCGCAGGGACTGCTGGTACCGCGCCGAGTGTAGTAAGGCCCTGTCCCGAGCCTCGTCCAGCTGGTCCAGCGAGTCTTCTCGGCTAGCTTGGTTGCTTTCTTCGTTGTAGGCCCTCGTCCTCGGGGAGCCGTATTCCAGGTCAGTGGGCAAGACGGCCTCGGCCCCGTAGACCAGGAAGAACGGCGTGAAACCTGTGGCTCGGCTTGGCGTCGTCCTCAGGCTCCAGATGTTGTGGTCCTCGCAAAAATCCAAGAATTTTTTGCCGGTGAACTGGGTGCCGTTGTCGGTGATGATGGAGTTCGGGACCCCGAAGCGATGGATGATGTTGGTGAAGAACGCCACCGCCTGCTCGGATCTGATGCTGTTCAGGGGTCGGACCTCGATCCACTTGGAGAATTTGTCGACGGCGACCAGCAGGTGCGTGTAGCCCCCGGGCGCCTTCTGCAGAGGGCCAATGAGGTCCAGACCCCACACAGCGAAGGGCCAGGTGATGGATATTGTCTGCAGAGCCTGAGCGGGCAGGTGGGTCTGCTTCGCATAGAATTGGCACCCTTCGCAGGCGCGGACAATTCTAGTGGCGTCAGCCACCGCCGTCGGCCAGTAGAAGCCTTGGCGGAAAGCGTTCCCGGCGAGGGTTCGAGGTGCTGCATGATGGCCGCAAGCCCCCGAGTGTATTTCCTGCAGGAGTTCCTGACCCTCGGCGATGGAGATGCATCGCTGGAGGATGCCCGAGGGGCTACGGTGGTAGAGCTCCTGCTCATCGCCCAGCAAGACGAACGACTTGGCGCGTCGCGCTACCCGCCGAGCCTCGGCTCGGCCGAGGGGCAGCTCTCCTTGGCGGAGATATTGCAGGTACGGGGTCTGCCAATCTTGATCTGGCATGACCCCGCTCTGCTCCTCCTCGATGTGCAGTGCTTCGCCCTCGGGGACCGAGGGTTCCTCAGGTTGAACCGAGGATGGCTCGAGCTGGGCCGAGGTCGCCTCGGACGGGGCCGAGGGCACCTCGGGCTCGGGCGTACCGCTTATCTTGACGGAGGGTTGGTGCAGATCCCGGGAGAAGACGTCCGGGGGAACCGTCGTTCGCCCCGAGGCTATCTTCGCTAGCTCGTCCGCAGTCTCGTTGTAGCGCCGGGCGATGTGGTTAAGCTCGAGCCCGTAGAACTTGTCTTCCAGGCGTCGAACCTCATCACAGTAGGCTTCCATCTTCGGGTCGCGGCAGTGGGAGTTCTTCATGACTTGGTCGATGACGAGCTGCGAGTCGCCGCGTGCATCGAGGCGTCGGACCCCTAGCTCGATGGCGATTCGCAATCCGTTGATCAGAGCCTCGTACTCAGCCACATTGTTGGACGCCGGGAAATGGAGGCGGAGCACGTAGCGCAGGTGTTTCCCGAGGGGCGAGACGAAGAGCAGGCCCACGCTGACTCCCGTCTTCATCAGCGACCCGTCGAAAAACATGGTCCAGAGCTCCGGCTGGATCGGAGCCATCGGCAACTGGGTGTCGACCCATTCGGCTACGAAGTCCGCCAGTACCTGGGACTTGATGGCCTTCCGAGGGGCGAACGAGATTGTCTCGCCCATGATTTCCACCGCCCACTTTGCGATCCGTCCCGAGGCTTCTTGGCACTGGATGATCTCCCCCAGGGGGAAGGATGACACCACAGTCACCGGATGAGACTCGAAGTAATGTCGCAGCTTTCGCCTCGTCAGGATCACTGCATACAGCAGCTTCTGGACTTGTGGGTAGCGGATCTTGGTCTCGGACAGTACCTCGCTGACGAAGTAAACTGGCCTCTGAATGGGCAAAGCATGCCCCTCTTCCTGCCTTTCGACCATGATCGCGGCGCTGACCACCTGAGTGGTAGCGGCGACGTAGACCAGGAGGGCTTCTCCATCAGCTGGGGGTACCAAGATGGGCGCCTGGGTGAGGAGCGCCTTCAGGTTCCCGAGAGCTTCCTCGGCCTCGGGAGTCCACGTGAAGCACTCGGCCTTTCTTAAGAGACGGTACAGGGGAGAGAGAGAGCGAGAGCGAGGTGGCCGGAGCCGGGTCGTGAGGGAGTCGGAGGTTCCCGCGGCCTTCGTGTTCGTCCCGCGCCCAGGTCGGGTGCGCTTGCAGTAGGGGGTTACAAGCGTCCGCGCGGGTGAGGGGAGCGAGCGGCCCCGAGAGAGCGCCTGCCCCTGCCCTCGTTCCCGCGAGGCCAACCTTCTCTAAGAAGGCCCTGGTCCTTCCTTTTATAGGCGTAAGGAGAGGATCCAGGTGTACAAATGGGGGTGTAGCAAGGTGCTACGTGTCTAGCGGGGGAGAGCTAGTACCCTAAGTACATGCCAAGGTGGCAGCCGGAGAGATCTTGGCACCCAGCTAGTGTGGCGTCGTGGCTGTTGGAGAAGCAATGGAGCCGGGCGGAGGGACAGCTGTCGGAGTGGTTGGGCCCTTGCTGACGTCCTCCTGCTTTCGTAAGAGAGCTGGGAGCCGCCGTCGTCATGGGTCCAGCGGGGTGCCATCATTGCCTATCTGGCAGAGCTGGCCAGATGGGACGTCGGTCCTGCTCCCTGTGGCCTGAGTCGGCTCGGGGTAGGGTGATGATGGCGCTTCCTGTTGACGTGGCGGACTCGTGCCCTAGGTCGGGCGACGTGGAGGCTCCTCCGAAGCCGAGGTCGAGTCTGTCCTGCATGGCCGAGGCCGAGCCCGAGCTCCTGGGTCGGGCGAGGCGGAGGTCGTTCGGCAGAGGCCAGGGCGGAGTCCGAGCCCTGGGTCGGGCGAGGCGGAGTTCGTCGTCTTCCGGGGCCTTAGCCCGAGTCCGAGCCCTGGGTCGGGCGGAGCGGAGTTCGCCGTCTTCCGGGACCTTAGCCCAAGTCCGAGCCCTGGGTCGGGCGGAGCGGAGTTCGCCGTCTTCCGGGGCCTTAGCCCGAGTCCAAGCCCTGGGTCGGGCGGAGCGGAGTTCGCCGTCTTCCGGGGCCTTAGCCCAAGTCCGAGCCCTGGGTCGGGCGAGCGGAGTTCGCCGTCTTCCGGGGCCTTAGCCCGAGTCCGAGCCCTGGGTCGGGCGGAGCGGAGTTCGCCGTCTTCTGGGGCCTTAGCCCGAGTCCGAGCCCTGGGTCGGGCGGAGCTTCCTATGGCGCTTTTGGCCAAGCCTGGCTGCCCGTCAGTCTTGATCTAGCATGACCCCGCTCTGCTCCTCCTCGATGTGCAGTGCTTCGCCCTCGGGGACCGAGGGTTCCTCAGGTTGAATCGAGGATGGCTCGGGCTGGGCCGAGGTCGCCTCGGACGGGGCCGAGGGCACCTCGGGCTCGGGCGTACCGCTTATCTTGACGGAGGGTTGGTGCAGATCCCGGGAGAAGACGTCCGGGGGAACCGTCGTTCGCCCCGAGGCTATCTTCACCAGCTCGTCCACAGTCTCGTTGTAGCGCCGGGCGATGTGGTTAAGCTCGAGCCCGTAGAACTTGTCTTTCAGGCGTCGAACCTCATCACAGTAGGCCTCCATCTTCGGGTCGCGGTAGTGGGAGTTCTTCATGACTTGGTCGATGACGAGCTGCGAGTCGACGCGTGCATCGAGGCGTCGGACCCCTAGCTTGATGGCGTTTCGCAATCCGTTGATCAGAGCCTCGTACTCAGCCACATTGTTGGACACCGGGAAATGGAGGCGGAGCACGTAGCGCAGGTGTTTCCCGAGGGGCGAGACGAAGAGCAGGCCCGCGCCGGCTCCCGTCTTCATCAGCGACCCGTCGAAAAACATGGTCCAGAGCTCCGGCTGGATCGGAGCCGTCGGCAACTGGGTGTCGACCCATTCGGCTACGAAGTCCGCCAGTACCTGGGACTTGATGGCCTTCCGAGGGGCGAACGAGATTGTCTCGCCCATGATTTCCACCGCCCACTTTGCGATCCGTCCCGAGGCTTCTCGGCACTGGATGATCTCCCCCAGGGGGAAGGATGACACCACAGTCACCGGATGAGACTCGAAGTAATGTCGCAGCTTTCGCCTCGTCAGGATCACTGCATACAGCAGCTTCTGGACTTGTGGGTAGCGGATCTTGGTCTCGGACAGTACCTCGCTGACGAAGTAAACTGGCCTCTGAATGGGCAAAGCATGCCCCTCTTCCTGCCTTTCGACCACGATCGCGGCGCTGACCACCTGAGTGGTAGCGGCGACGTAGACCAGGAGGGCTTCTCCATCAGCTGGGGGTACCAAGATGGGCGCCTGGGTGAGGAGCGCCTTCAGGTTCCCGAGAGCTTCCTCGGCCTCGGGAGTCCACGTGAAGCACTCGGCCTTTCTTAAGAGACGGTACAGGGGCAGGCCTCTTTCGCCGAGGCGCGAGATGAAACGGCTCAAGGCCGCGAGACATCCCATGACCCTCTGTACGCCTTTTAAGTCCTTGATGGGCCCCATGCTTGTGATGGCTGCGATCTTCTCCGGGTTGGCTTCGATGCCCTGCTCGGAGACGATGAATCCCAAGAGCATGCCTCGGGGCACCCCGAAGACGCACTTCTCGGGATTGAGCTTGACGCCCTTCACCTTGAAACACCGGAATGTCAGTTCGAGGTCGGAGAGAAGATCGGAGGCTTTCCTCGTCTTGACTACGATGTCATCGACGTAAGCCTCGACCGTGCGACCGATGTGTTCGCCGAACACATGGTTCATGCACCGCTGGTACGTTGCACCCGCGTTCCTCAAACCGAACGGCATGGTGACATAACAGTACATGCCGAAGGGCGTGATGAAAGAAGTCGCGAGCTGGTCGGACTCTTTCATCTTGATTTGATGATACCCTGAGTAGGCATCGAGGAAAGACAGGGTTTCGCACCCTGCAGTGGAGTCCACGATTTGATCGATGCGAGGTAGAGGGTAGGGGACCTTCGGACATGCTTTGTTAAGACCAGTGTAGTCTACACACATCCGCCATTTCCCCCCTTTCTTCCTCACAAGTACAGGGTTGGCAAGCCATTCGGGATGGAATACCTCTTTGATGAACCCTGCTGCCATCAGCTTGCGGATCTCCTCGCCTATCACCCTGCGCCTTTCCTCGTCGAATCGGCGCAGAGGCTGTCTGACCGGCCGGGCCCCAGCCCGAATATCCAGCGAGTGCTCGGCGACATCCCTCGGTATGCCGGGCATGTCCGAGGGACTCCACGCAAAGACGTCGACGTTTGCGCGGAGAAAGTCGACGAGCACTGCTTCCTATTTGGGGTCGAGCCCGGAACCGATCCGGACCTGCTTGGAGGTGTCACCACTGGGGTCGAGAGGGACGGCCTTGACCGTCTCCGCTGGCTCGAAATTGTCGGTGTGTCGCTTCACGTCCGGCACCTCTCGGGAGAGGCTTTCCAGGTCGGCAATGAGGGCCTCGGACTCGGCGAGGGCCTCGGCGTACTCCACGCACTCCACATCGCATTCGAACGCGTGTTTGTACGTGGGGCCGACGGTGATGACCCCGTTGGGGCCTGGCATCTTGAGCTTCAGGTAGGTGTACTTGGGGATGGCCATGAACTTCGCGTAGCATGGCCTTCCCAACACTGCGTGGTAGGTCCCTCGAAACCCGACCACCTCGAACGTCAAAGTCTCCCTTCGGAAGTTAGAGGGTGTTCCGAAGCAGACAGGAAGGTCGAGCTGTCCGAGGGGCTGGACGCGCTTCCCAGGAACGATCCCGTGGAAGGGCGCAGCGCCTGCTCGGACGGATGACAGATCGACGCGCAGGAGCCTGAGGGTCTCAGCGTAGACGATGTTGAGGCAGCTGCCCCCATCCATCAGGACCTTGGTGAGCCTGACATCGCCAATGATGGGATCGACGACGAGCGGGTACTTCCCTGGGCTCGGCACGTGGTCGGGGTGGTCGTCCCGGTCGAAGGTGATGGGCTTGTCGGACCAGTCTAAGTAGACTGGTGCCGCCACCTTCACCGAGCAGACTTCCCGACGCTCTTGCTTACGATGCCGAGCCGAGGCGTTCGCCGCATGCCCCCCGTAGATCATGAAGCAGTCGCGGACCTCGGGGAACTCTCCTGCTTGGCGATCTTCCCTTTTGTCGTCGTCGCGAGCCCTGCCGCCCTCTGCGGGTGGCCCGGCCCGGTGGAAGTGGCGCCGAAGCATGACGCACTCTTCGAGGGTGTGCTTGACGAGCCCCTGATGGTAGGGGCACGTCTCCTTGAGTGCCTTGTCGAAGAGGTTAGCACCTCCGGGGGGCTTCCGAGGGTTCTTATGCTCGGTGGCGGCGACGAGGTCTGCGTCGGGAGCGTCGCGTTTCGCTTGCGACTTCCTCCTGCCTTTCTTCTTGGCGCCGCGCAGAGCAGACGCCTCGGGAGCATCTTCCGACGGGCGGCCCTGGGGCTGCTTGTCCTTTCGGAAGATGGCCTCGACCGCCTCCTGGCCGGAGGCGAACTTGGTGGCGATGTCCATCAGCTCGCTCGCCCTGGTGGGGGTCTTGCGACCCAACTTGCTCACCAGGTCACGGCAGGTGGTGCCGGCAAGGAACGCGCCGATGACATCGGAGTCGGTGATGTTCGGCAGCTCGGTGCGCTGCTTCGAGAATCGCCGGATGTAGTCCCGAAGAGACTCTCCCGGCTGTTGCCGGCAGCTTCGGAGGTCCCAGGAATTCCCGGGGCGCACGTACGTGCCCTGGAAGTTGCCGGCGAAAGCCTGGACCAGATCCTCCCAGTTGGAAATCTGCCCCGGAGGCAGGTGCTCCAACCAAGCGCGAGCGGTGTCGGAGAGGAACAGGGGGAGGTTGCGGATGATGAGGTTGTCATCGTCCGTCCCACCCAGCTGACAGGCCAGGCGGTAATCCGCAAGCCACAATTCCGGTCTCGTTTCCCTCGAGTACTTTGTGATAGTAGTCGGGGGTCGGAATCGGGGCGGAAACGGCGCCCGCCGAATGGCCCGGCTAAAGACCTGCGGACCGGGTGGTTCGGGCGAGGGACTCCGATCCTCCCCGCTGTCGTAGCGTCCCCCACGCCTGGGGTGATAACCTCGGCGCACCCTTTCGTCGAGGTGGGCCCGACGGTCGCGATGAGGGTGCTCGTCACCGAGGTGCCCGGGGCCGCAGGCGCGGTATTGCGCGTGCGCCCGGTGTAGACCGAGGCTTCCCGCGTGAGTCGGGAAGTCGCGGCACGAGGTTCCGAGGGGTACCCCTGCCTTCGGGAGGCAGAGCTTTCGGCCCGCCGGGCCGCAGCGCCTTCCAGGAGATGCTTGAGCTCTCCCTGGATTCGCCGACCCTCGGTGGTTGATGACTCCGGCATCGCGCGGAGGAGCATTGCTGCGATGGCCAGGTCCTGACCGGTTCCGCCGGATGCGGGTGGCGGTCTGTCCCTGGCATCGTTGGCGATGCGGTGCTGGAGACCTTGGGGCAGGTGACGTATTCCTCCGGCCGGGGGCTGGCTCGCCCATACCTGCCCGACGTTCCGGCGGATTTGAGAGCACCTAGAGGGGGGGGTGAATAGGTGATCCTGTAAAAACTTCAAACTTAAGCCACAAACTTGTTAAGTGTTAGCACGATTATTGCCAAGTGGCTAAGGTGAAGTCTCAACAAAACACAATACCACAAGAGATCAAGACAGAGGTGACACGGTGGTTTATCCCGTGGTTCGGCCAAGCCAATGCTTGCCTACTTCCACGTTGTGGCGTCCCAACGGACGAGGGTTGCAATCAACCCCTCTCAAGCGGTCCAAAGACCCACTTGAATACCACGTTGTTTTGTTGTTCCTTTCACTATCCCGTTTGCAAGGAATCTCCACAAATTGGAGTCTCTTGCCCTTACAAGTGTATGATCACAAAGAAAGCACAGAGTAAGGGAGGGAAGCAACACACACAAATCCACAACAAAAGCGCACACACACGGCCAAGACTCGAGCTCGAATGACTATCTCAGAGTTCACACTAGAACAGAGCTCGAATCACTTAGAATCACAAACGAATGCGCAAAGAACTTGTGTGGATGATCAAGAATGCTCAAGAGTTGCTTGTGTGTCTCCTCCATGCGCCTAGGGGCTCCTTTTATAGCCCCAAGGCAGCTAGGAGCCGTTGAGAGCAATTCGGGAAGGCTATCCTGGCCTTCTGTCGTCGGGGGCACCGGACAGTCCGGTGCACACCGGACACTGTCCGGTGCCCGATTTGTTTCCTTTTTTTAGTGCTTCCGACCGTTGGAAGACTGCCGTGGATCTGCGAGCCGTTGGCGCACCGGACATGTCCGGTGCACACCGGACAGTCCGGTGCCGTCTTCCGACCGTTGGCTCGGCCACGTGTCCCGCGCGGATTGCGCGGCCGACCGTTGGCCCTGGCCGACCGTTGGCTCACCGGACAGTCCGGTGCACACCGGACAGTCCGGTGAATTTTAGCCGTACGCCGTCGGCGAATTCCCGAGAGCGGCCAGTTCGAGCCGAGTCAGCCTGGCGCACCGGACACTGTCCGGTGCACACCGGACAGTCCGGTGCTCCAGACCGAGCTGAGCCTTGGCTGCACACAGCCAAGTCTTTCTCTCCCCTTTTCTCTTTTTCTTCTTTCTGTTTCTAACACTTAGACAAATATGTTAGTCCATAAAACCAATGTACTAAGGCTTAGAAACATACCTTTATCTCATGATTTGCACCTTGTTCATCCAGTACACAAATTCATAATTAAACACATGTGTTGGCACTCAATCACCAAAATACTTAGAAATGGCCCAAGGGCACATTTCCCTTTCAATCTCCCCCTTTTTGGTGATTTATGCCAACACAACATAAAGCCACTAGAACAAGTGCAAACTCAATTCAAATAACACTTAAATTTATTTTGAATCAATTTTGGCATATATGGATCATCCTTTGCCACCACTTGGTTTGTTTTTGCAAATCAAACTCAAATCTCTATCTCTAAGTTAAACACACATGTTTAAGCATAAAGAGAGTCATTCAAAAAGAGATTGATCAAGGATTTCAAAAACTCCCCCTTTTTCCCATAATCAATACTTCTCCCCACAAGAAGCCAACTTTTGACAAGAGAGACAACTTAAGAATTTTGACAAACCAAAACTCTATTCTACTATTTTCAAAATCTCTCAAGTGGTAGCTGATCCATTTATTGCTTTGGCCTTTATTTTCTCCCCCTTTGGCATCAAGCACCAAAACGGGATCAATTGTGGCCCTATAACCCCATTGCCTCACCAAAATCTTCAATTAAGAGCAAATGGCAATAAGAGTTCAGAGATGGACTTGGAATAAGTTACCCTCTCATCGGAGTGCAGTGGAAGTCTTGCATGATCCAAGTCCACCTTTTCCCTTTTAATTCTCCTTTGAGACTAAATCAAACAAACTCAAGCATATGGTTAGTCTCAAAGGGTCAAGTTGCAACACATCTCCCCCTAAACATGTGCATCACATTGCAACGGACTTGTGAGGTCCAGGGAGTGTTTGTACAACTTGAGCACCATAATAAGCAACAAAATGCAGAAGGGAACATGATCAAAAGCATAAATACATGTATGCTACAATTCAATCCAAGTTCCGCGAATCTAAGACATTTAGCTCACTACGCAGCCTGCAAAAGGTCTTCTCATCTAAAGGCTTGGTAAAGATATCGGCTAGCTGGTTCTCGGTGCGAACATAAAACACTTCGATATCTCCCTTTTGCTGGTGGTCTCTCAAAAAGTGATGCCGGATGTCTATGTGCTTTGTGCGGCTGTGCTCAACGGGATTTTCCGCTATTCGGATAGCACTCTCATTATCACATAGGAGTGGGACTTTGCTCAGATTGTAGCCAAAGTCCCTGAGGGTTTGCCTCATCCAAAGTAGTTGCGCACAACACTGTCCTGCGGCAACGTACTCGGCCTCAGCGGTGGATAGGGCAACGGAGGTTTGTTTCTTAGAGTTCCATGACACCAGGGACCTTCCTAAGAATTGGCACGTCCCCGATGTACTCTTCCTATCGACCTTACATCCAGCATAGTCGGAATCTGAGTACCCAATCAAGTCAAAGTTAGACCCCTTTGGATACCAGATCCCGAAGCAGGGCGTAGCGACTAAATATCTAAGAATTCGCTTCACCGCCACCAAGTGACACTCCTTAGGATCGGATTGAAATCTAGCACACATGCATACGCTAAGCATAATATCCGGTCTACTAGCACATAAATAAAGTAGAGATCCTATCATTGACCGGTATGCTTTTTGATCAACGGACTTACCTCCTTTGTTGAGGTCGGTGTGTCCGTCGGTTCCCATCGGAGTCTTTGCGGGCTTGGCGTCCTTCATCCCAAACCGCTTCAGCAGATCTTGCGTGTACTTCGTTTGGGAGATGAAGGTGCCGTCCTTGAGTTGCTTCACTTGGAACCCAAGGAAGTAGTTCAACTCGCCCATCATCGACATCTCGAATTTCTGCGTCATCACCCTGCTAAACTCTTCACAAGACTTTTGATTAGTAGAACCAAATATTATGTCATCGACATAAATTTGGCATACAAACAAATCACCATCACATGTCTTTGTAAAAAGAGTTGGATCGGCTTTCCCAACCTTGAAAGCATTAGCAAGTAAGAAATCTCTAAGGCATTCATACCATGCTCTTGGGGCTTGTTTAAGTCCATAGAGCGCCTTAGAGAGCTTACACACGTGGTCGGGGTACCGCTCATCCTCGAAGCCAGGGGGTTGCTCCACGTACACCTCCTCCTTTATTGGCCCGTTGAGGAACGCGCTCTTCACATCCATTTGGTACAACCTGAAAGAATGGTGAGCGGCATATGCTAGCAAGATACGAATGGACTCTAGCCTAGCCACAGGAGCAAAAGTCTCCTCAAAGTCCAAACCTGCGACTTGGGCATAACCTTTTGCCACAAGTCGAGCCTTGTTCCTCGTCACCACCCCGTGCTCGTCCTGTTTGTTGCGGAACACCCACTTGGTTCCCACAACATTTTGCTTGGGACGAGGCACCAGTGTCCAAACTTCGTTGCGCTTGAAGTTATTGAGTTCCTCCTGCATGGCCAACACCCAATCCGGATCTAGCAAGGCCTCCTCTACCCTGAAAGGCTCAATAGAGGAGACAAAAGAGTAATGCTCACAAAAATTAACTAATCGAGATCGAGTAGTTACTCCCTTGCTAATGTCACCCAAAATTTGGTCGACGGGATGATCCCTTTGAATCATCGCTCGAACTTGGGTTGGAGGTGCCGGTTGCGCTTCTTCCTCCATCACTTGATCGTCTTGTGCTCCCCCTTGATCACACGCCTCCTTTTGATGAACCTGTTCATCGTCTTGAGTTGGGGGATGCACCGTCGATGAGGAAGAAGGTTGATCACGTTCATCCTGTTCCTGTGGCCGAACGTCTCCAATCGCCATGGTTCGTATAGCGGCCGTCGGAACATCTTCTTCATCTACATCATCACAATCAACAACTTGCTCTCTTGGAGAGCCATTAGTCTCATCAAATACAACGTCGCTAGAGACTTCAACCAAACCCGATGATTTGTTGAAGACTCTATACGCCTTTGTATTTGAATCATAACCTAATAAAAACCCTTCTACAGCTTTGGGAGCAAACTTAGAATTTCTACCCTTCTTCACTAGAATGTAGCACTTGCTCCCAAATACACGAAAGTACGATACATTGGGTTTGTTACCGGTTAGTAGCTCATACGAAGTCTTCTTGAGGAGTCGATGAAGGTAGACCCTGTTGATGGCGTGGCAAGCCGTGTTCACGGCTTCCGACCAAAAGCACTCGGGGGTCTTGAACTCTCCAAGCATCGTCCTCGCCATATCGATTAGCGTCCTGTTCTTCCTCTCTACCACACCATTTTGCTGTGGTGTGTAGGGAGCGGAGAACTCGTGCTTGATCCCTTCCTCCTCAAGAAACTCCTCCACTTGAAGGTTCTTGAACTCGGACCCGTTGTCGCTCCTTATCTTCTTCACCTTGAGCTCAAACTCATTTTGAGCTCTCCTGAGGAAGCGCTTGAGGGTCCCTTGGGTTTCAGACTTATCCTGCAAAAAGAACACCCAAGTGAAGCGGGAAAAGTCATCAACAATAACTAAACCATACTTACTTCCTCCTATGCTTAGATAGGCGACGGGTCCGAAGAGGTCCATATGCAGCAGCTCCAGAGGTCTTGACGTGGTCATCACATTCTTGCTGTGATGTGCTCCTCCAACTTGTTTACCTGCCTGACAAGCTGCACAAGGTCTATCTTTTTCGAAATAAACATTGGTTAGACCTATCACGTGTTCTCCCTTTAGAAGTTTGTGGAGATTCTTCATCCCCACATGTGCTAAGCGGCGATGCCACAGCCAGCCCATGCAAGTCTTAGCCATTAAGCATGCATCTAGACCGGCCTCTTCTTTTGCAAAATCAACTAAATAAAGCTTGCCGTCTAGTACACCCTTAAAAGCTAGTGAACCATCACATCTTCTAAAGACAGACACATCTACATTTGTAAATAAACAATTATATCCCATTTGACATAATTGACTAACAGATAGCAAATTATATCCAAGACTCTCCACTAAGAATACATTTGAAATAGAATGCTCATTAGAAATTGCAATTTTACCTAACCCTTTTACCTTGCCTTGATTCCCATCACCGAATATAATTGAATCTTGGGAATCCTTATTCTTGACGTAGGAGGTGAACATCTTCTTCTCCCCCGTCATATGGTTTGTGCATCCGCTGTCGATAATCCAGCTTGAACCCCCGGATGCATAAACCTGCAAGGCAAATTTAGGCTTGGGTCTTAGGTACCCAACTCATGTTGGGTCCTGCAAGGTTAGCACAAATGTCTTTAGGGACCCAAATGCAAGATTTATCTCCCTTGCATCTAGCCCCTAATTTCCTAGCAACTACCTTCTTACCCTTTCTACAAATAGCAAAGGGAGCATTACAAGCATAATAAATGGAAGAAGGTTCATTCACTACTTTCCTAGGAGCATGAATAACATTCTTTCTAGGTACATGAGCAATATATCTCCTAGGCATATGTACAACATTTCTCCTACACATATCTCTACCATGATTATAAGAAGAACTAGAAGCAAACATTGCATGAGAATCATAAACATGTGAATCAAAATGATTATAAGCATTTCTAGCATGTCTCCTATCATAATACATAAAAGCATGGTTCTTTTTAGCACTATTAGCCATAGGGGCCTTCCCTTTCTCCTTGACGAAGACGGGAGCCTTATGGCTTGTTAAGTTCTTGGCTTCCCTCTTGAAGCCAAGCCCATCCTTAATTGAGGGGTGTCTACCAACCGTGTAGGCATCCCTTGCAAATTTTATTTTATCAACTTCATTCTTGCTAGTCTTAAGTTGGGCATTAAGACTAGCCACTTCATCATTTAATTTGGAAATTAGAACTAGGTGTTCACTACAAGCATTAACATCAAAATCCTTACACCTAGTACAAATTTCAACATGTTCAACACAAGAATTTGATTTACTAGCTACTTCTAGTTTAGCACTTAAATCAATATTAACACTTCTTAAGGTAGAAATGGTTTCATGACAGGAAGATATTTCACTAGAAAGCATTTCATTTCTTTTCACTTCTAAAGCATATGATTTTTGTGCCTCCACAAACTTATCATGTTCATCATACAATAAATCTTCTTGCTTTTCTAAAAGCCTATCCTTTTCATTCAATGCATCAATCAATTCATTGATTTTATCTATCTTAGATCTATCTAAGCCCTTGAACAAGCAAGAATAATCTATATCATCATCACTAGACTCACTATCACTAGAAGAAGCATAAGTGGAGTCTTTAGTACTTACCTTCTTCTCTCTTGCCATAAGACAAGTGAGACGCTCGTTGGGGAAGAGAGCCGATTTGTTGAAGGCAGTGGCGGCGAGTCCTTCATTGTCGGAGTCGGAGGAGGAGCAATCCGAGTCCCACTCCTTTCCTAGATGCGCCTCGCCCTTTGCCTTCTTGTATGCCTTCTTCTTCTCTCTCTTGTTCCCCTTTTCCTGGTCACTTTCATTATCGGGACAGTTAGCAATAAAATGACCAAGCTTACCGCATTTGAAGCACGAGCGCTTTCCCTTGGTCTTGGTCTTGCTTGGCTGCCCCTTGCGACCATTTAGCGCCGTCTTGAATCTTTTAATGATGAGAGCCATCTCTTCATCATTAAGGCCAGCCGCCTCAACTTGCGCCACCTTGCTAGGTAGCGACTCCTTGCTCCTCGTTGCCTTTAGAGCAATGGGTTGAGGCTCGTGGAGTGGTCCGTTCAACGCGTCGTCGACGTATTTTGCCTCCTTGATCATCATCCGCCCGCTCACGAATTTTCCAAGTACTTCCTCGGGCGTCATCATCGTGTACCTGGGATTCTCACGAATATTGTTCACGAGATGAGGATCAAGTACGGTAAAGGACCTGAGCATTAGGCGGACGACGTCGTGGTCCGTCCATCGCGTGCTCCCGTAGCTTCTTATCTTGTTGATAAGGGTCTTGAGCCGGTTGTACGTTTGCGTTGGCTCCTCGCCCCTTATCATTGCGAACCGTCCAAGCTCGCCCTCCACCAACTCCATCTTGGTGAGTAAGGTGACGTCGTTCCCCTCATGAGAAATCTTGAGGGTGTCCCAGATTTGCTTGGCGTTGTCCAAGCCGCTCACCTTATGATATTCATCCCTGCACAAGGAAGCTAGAAGAACAGTAGTAGCTTGTGCATTTTTATGAATTTGTTCATTAATGAACATGGGACTATCCGAACTATCAAAGTGCATTCCACTCTCTACAATCTCCCATATACTAGGATGGAGAGAGAATAGGTGACTACGCATTTTGTGACTCCAAAATCCGTAGTCCTCTCCATCAAAGTGTGGGGGCTTGCCAAGTGGAATGGAGAGCAAATGAGAATGTGAACTTTGCGGAATACGAGAGTAATCAAAGGAAAAGTTCGAATTAACCGGTTTTCTCCTCTCGTAGTCGTTGTTGTCCTCATCCTTTTGGGAAGAAGTAGACTCGTCGCTGTCGTAGTAGATGATCTCCTTGATGCGCCTGGTCTTCTTCTTCTTCCCTTCCTTTCGTCTTTGACCCGAGCCGGAGTCGGTAGGCTTGTCGTCCTTCGGCTCATTGACGAAGGTCTCCTTCTCTTTGTCGTTGATCACTATACCCTTCCCCTTAGGATCCATCTATTCGGGCGGTTAGTCCCTTTGTGAATAGAACGGCTCTGATACCAATTGAGAGCACCTAGAGGGGGGGGGGTGAATAGGTGATCCTGTAAAAACTTCAAACTTAAGCCACAAACTTGTTAAGTGTTAGCACGATTATTGCCAAGTGGCTAAGGTGAAGTCTCAACAAAACACAATACCACAAGAGATCAAGACAGAGGTGACACGGTGGTTTATCCCGTGGTTCGGCCAAGCCAATGCTTGCCTACTTCCACGTTGTGGCGTCCCAACGGACGAGGGTTGCAATCAACCCCTCTCAAGCGGTCCAAAGACCCACTTGAATACCACGTTGTTTTGTTGTTCCTTTCACTATCCCGTTTGCAAGGAATCTCCACAAATTGGAGTCTCTTGCCCTTACAAGTGTATGATCACAAAGAAAGCACAGAGTAAGGGAGGGAAGCAACACACACAAATCCACAACAAAAGCGCACACACACGGCCAAGACTCGAGCTCGAATGACTATCTCAGAGTTCACACTAGAACAGAGCTCGAATCACTTAGAATCACAAACGAATGCGCAAAGAACTTGTGTGGATGATCAAGAATGCTCAAGAGTTGCTTGTGTGTCTCCTCCATGCGCCTAGGGGCTCCTTTTATAGCCCCAAGGCAGCTAGGAGCCGTTGAGAGCAATTCGGGAAGGCTATCCTGGCCTTCTGTCGTCGGGGGCACCGGACAGTCCGGTGCACACCGGACACTGTCCGGTGCCCGATTTGTTTCCTTTTTTTAGTGCTTCCGACCGTTGGAAGACTGCCGTGGATCTGCGAGCCGTTGGCGCACCGGACATGTCCGGTGCACACCGGACAGTCCGGTGCCGTCTTCCGACCGTTGGCTCGGCCACGTGTCCCGCGCGGATTGCGCGGCCGACCGTTGGCCCTGGCCGACCGTTGGCTCACCGGACAGTCCGGTGCACACCGGACAGTCCGGTGAATTTTAGCCGTACGCCGTCGGCGAATTCCCGAGAGCGGCCAGTTCGAGCCGAGTCAGCCTGGCGCACCGGACACTGTCCGGTGCACACCGGACAGTCCGGTGCTCCAGACCGAGCTGAGCCTTGGCTGCACACAGCCAAGTCTTTCTCTCCCCTTTTCTCTTTTTCTTCTTTCTGTTTCTAACACTTAGACAAATATGTTAGTCCATAAAACCAATGTACTAAGGCTTAGAAACATACCTTTATCTCATGATTTGCACCTTGTTCATCCAGTACACAAATTCATAATTAAACACATGTGTTGGCACTCAATCACCAAAATACTTAGAAATGGCCCAAGGGCACATTTCCCTTTCAGGATTGCCTCGAGCGCTCCTGCTCCCTCATCGAGCCCGGCCTGCGCCCCGCGGACTTGCTCGAGCTGTGGGTCGTGACCCCCCGCCGGAACGGGGACCACAGCTAGCTCCCACGGGATGTCGGCGCGAGGCGCTGGCCTAGGGGGATCACCATCCTCTGGCATGCCGAGACAGCTGCCTCCGGAGGGATCCCCTAGCTCGACGTGGAAACATTCGCGGCTCGGGCCGCAGTCCTTGTCGTCAAGGCTGCGGCTGCCGTCGGAATAGTCGGAGAGGCAGTAGTTGCATGCGGTCATGAAGTCCCGCATGACACTGGGGTTGCCAGATCCAGAGAAATCCCAGCAGATGCTGGGGTCATCATCTTCCTCGGACCCAGAGGGTCCGTAGGTCGAGACACCCATCAATCGGTCCCAAGGCAACCGCACACGAAACCCCAGAGAGGTTGCACTCGCCTCAACGTGAGCGCCCGCCAAAGCGAGGCCGCCAGGCGGGTTGAGGCCGAGTCGAAATGACGAAAGATGGGAATCAGCCCGTACCTTTTGGTCGACGAGGATCGACGAAGTCGCATCGGGGGCTGATCGTGCTGTCGACCTGGGTGCGAGGGCGACGTCCTGCAGGCCTTCCGTGAGCGTGCTGGCGTCGTCCACTTGCTCGGGATCGGCGTGTCGCGGGGGGACGGCGCTCGCCTTCGCCTCAAACGCGTGGGTGATGCCCGACGCGTCCTCCGTTGGGGCGCTGGGGATGTCGATTTGCTCGACAGTCGACTGAGCGCAGCCTCCCGCTCGGCCTTGGATGCCCCGCCTCCTCCTCCGATGGCGAGGGAGAGGATGGGGCGAGCTCGAAAGTTGTCCTTCCCCCACGCGGGAAAGACGTCGTCGATTCCGCCGCCGGCGGGCGGGCTGTCCGCCACCATTGTCGCTGTCGCGCGGCGGTGGAAGGAGTATCATGTCGTAGCTGCCGTCGAAAGACATGAACTCGAGACTCCCGAAACGGAGCACCGTCCCGGGTTGAAGAGGTCGTTGGAGACTGCCCATCTGGAGCTTGACGGGAAACTACTCGTCAACACGCAGCAGGCCCCTACCTGGCGCGCCAACTGTCGGCGTTCCGAGACCGGGGGGTCCCCGAGCCGACGAGTGAGAGTGCCGCGTGCCCCAGCCCAGATGGGTCGAGCGCGTGGGCGAGCGCGAAGGGGGGAGAGAGAGCGAGAGCGAGGTGGCCGGAGCCGGGTCGTGAGGGAGTCGGAGGTTCCCGCGGCCTTCGTGTTCGTCCCGCGCCCAGGTCGGGTGCGCTTGTAGTAGGGGGTTACAAGCGTCCGCGCGGGTGAGGGGAGCGAGCGGCCCCGAGAGAGCGCCTGCCCCTGCCCTTCGTCCCCGCGAGGCCAACCTTCTCTAAGAAGGCCCTGGTCCTTCCTTTTATAGGCGTAAGGAGAGGATCCAGGTGTACAAATGGGGGTGTAGCAAGGTGCTACGTGTCTAGCGGGGGAGAGCTAGTACCCTAAGTACATGCCAAGGTGGCAGCCGGAGAGATCTTGGCACCCAGCTAGTGTGGCGTCGTGGCTGTTGGAGAAGCAATGGAGCCGGGCGGAGGGACAGCTGTCGGAGTGGTTGGGCCCTTGCTGACGTCCTCCTGCTTTCGTAAGAGAGCTGGGAGCTGCCGTCGTCATGGGTCCAGCGGGGTGCCATCATTGCCTATCTGGCAGAGCTGGCCAGATGGGACGTCGGTCCTGCTCCCTGTGGCCTGAGTCGGCTCGGGGTAGGGTGATGATGGCGCTTCCTGTTGACGTGGCGGACTCGTGCCCTAGGTCGGGCGACGTGGAGGCTCCTCCGAAGCCGAGGTCGAGTCTGTCCTGCATGGCCGAGGCCGAGCCCGAGCTCCTGGGTCGGGCGAGGCGGAGGTCGTTCGGCAGAGGCCAGGGCGGAGTCCGAGCCCTGGGTCGGGCGAGGCGGAGGTCGTTCGGCAGAGGCCAGAGCGGAGTCCGAGCCCTGGGTCAGGCGAGGCGGAGTTCGTCGTCTTCCGGGGCCTTAGCCCGAGTCCGAGCCCTGGGTCGGGCGGAGCGGAGTTCGCCGTCTTCCGGGGCCTTAGCCAAAGTCCGAGCCCTGGGTCGGGCGGAGCGGAGTTCGCCGTCTTCCGGGGCCTTAGCCCGAGTCCGAGCCCTGGGTCGGGCGGAGCGGAGTTCGCCGTCTTCCGGGGCCTTAGCCCAAGTCCGAGCCCTGGGTCGGGCGGAGCAGAGTTCGCCGTCTTCCGGGGCCTTAGCCCGAGTCCGAGCCCTGGGTCGGGCGGAGCGGAGTTCGCCGTCTTCCGGGGCCTTAGCCCGAGTCCGAGCCCTGGGTCGGGCGGAGCGGAGTTCGCCGTCTTCCGGGGCCTTAGCCCGAGTCCGAGCCCTGGGTCGGGCGGAGCTTCCTATGGCGCTTTTGGCCAAGCCTGGCTGCCCGTCAGTCTTACTCTTGGCGTTAAAAGACCCCAGTGACTTGGTCGGTCGGCGCGGTGATTTAGTCAGGGTTGCTTCTTAACGAAGGCGAGGCCTCGGGCGAGCCGGAGATGCGTCTGCCGTGAAAGAGGAGGCCTCGGGCGAGACGGAAACATCTCAGGGTCGGCTGCCCTTGCCCGAGGCTAGGCTCGGGCGTGGCGTGATCGAGTCGCTCGTATGGACTGATCCCTGACTTAATCAAACCCATCAGGCCTCTGCAGCTTTATGCTGATGGGGGTTACCAGCTGAGAATTAGGCGTCTTGAGGGTATCCCTAATTATGGTCCCCGACAAGTAAGTATATGTATATACCATCCCAATTAAATAAATTACCATAAAGGAAATACCAACAATAAATTATATGTCCGATTTAATTTAATTCCATAATTTAATCATGTGAGAGTTCGAGCCGCTCGTGACCGTGAGCATGGCTGATATACCAGTTTTACACTGTATAGAGATTACACACTTTACCGATAAGTCGCATAAAAGTTAAAAGAACTTTGCACCCAACCACATTGTGCTAATCAGGCATAATAACACACTTTCGAGGTGTGATTCCATAAGAACGTTACGAGGTCTTTATAAAGTTTCACTAGTATGAGAAAACCCGCAACGATTTTAGACAGAGGTAGTATAGAATCCTACGTCTGAAAAGCTACCACAGACATATCAGCCGATAACCTCCCTATACTTGAGCAACTCCTCCATACGTACTTTCCCCTTTCGAGTAATATTCTCACACACTAGCTTCCCCAAATAATTAGCTAAGACCAGAGCCATAATAGTCCTCGTGATTATACTATTTTCTTGGATGGTTGCTATATGTTCCAATTAAATAAAGTGATCTTATTATGTATAATAAATAAATCAACAATAATAAAATATAATAAAACATGATCATAATTCAAATCTATCATTATCCCACAACTAGGTAGAGCACTATCAAGTCTACCTATTAATAAGTAATCCAGGTATAAAGGAACAAATTTAGATAACCTTTAGGTCTGGTCAGCTAGATATACCCATGGCGGCTTACTTCCAACGGCTTAAAGAAAAGCCCTCAGAAATGAAGTAATCAAAAGTAATTGTTATGTCTAGTGGCCACTAAAGACCCTCGAAAATGAGCTCCTCTACGTGTGGAAGAGACGAAGACCATTGCTCGCGATCGCACGAACATCCGAACGGGTTGGCCAGCCGGCAATGAATAAATATTCATGGACCGGCTCTTCGTTGGTGCACGAGTAAAGACGAAAAAAAAAATCTAGTGCATATATAGCCTGGGAGAACGAACGAGTCCGGTTTGCAACGCTAGCTGCGTCAATTCGCCGTGCGCGACTGCGCGCCCATGGGGCCGGGCCCCAACCATGTCCGTTTGCGAATCTGGCCGGCCGGCCGGCCGATACCGGTCTCTCTTCTTAATAATATTGGTTAATTGTAGAGTATGTTGTTCATGTGCTTATATGGATGATTGTGAGCATATTGTGATCTCAAGTATTCTTGTGCAAAAATATCAATGAGAAAACCACAGCAGAAACTGGCAGTATATATTGGTTCAAGATTCTGAAAAATGCTTCAGTTTCTAAGGGGGTGTTTGGTTTGTAGGGACTAATATTTAGTCCCTTCATTTTATTCCATTTTAGTCTATAAATTGCTAAATATAGAAACTAAAATAGAGTTTTATTTTTCATATTTGGTAATTTTGGAACTAAAATGGAATAAAATGTAGGGACTAAAAATTAGTCCCTAAAACCAAACACCCCTTAAGATGTGCGCGCTAGCTCCCTTTCTTTATTGGAAGATTCTCTAGCAAGCATCTGCCCTCCGAATTCTCGTTCCCCACTCTATGGTAAGTGTGATCTTCATGTGCTTTTTCCTACATAATATTGAGTTAGTTGTTCAGTGCTAATGAGTTAGCTTATCTATGAATATGTTTGGTTGTCTGGTCCAACTCACGGCTAGGCCAGTTTCATACATTAACATCATATTTCCGCCTGGCCCAACTTGGAAGCCTGGATGAGGCGGGCCACAGCCGACTCCATGGTCTGGCCCAATGGAAACACTCATGAGTCACGTCGCTGGCCGGCCTGGCCCGAGTAACAATTGAGAAAGCTTTTGGTGCCTTGAAAAATAGATTCAAGATTCTATACAACAAGCCTTTTCATCTATATCCGACACAAGTTAAGCTTGTGTTACAATGCACCATCCTTCACAATTGGATTCTTAGATATGGGCTGAATTCACATTTTCCTTTGGAAAACATTGGGCTCCAAACATTGCCAATGTGGAAGATGCCATTAATGTAGTTCATGATAACCAAACTGGGTCCCAACAAAGAGATGCTATAGCAACTCAAATGTGGCAGCATAGGGGGTCTAGCCGTGTGTAATTTCTTTATGGTTTTATTCTGAGAAAAATTATACTCTACAGTGATGTTTTTTGTTATCAGCCTTACAATCTGAGAAAAATTGTACTCTGCAGTGATGTCTTGAAACAATATTTTTTCATGCTGAGAGAAAATGTGGTCTGCAGTGATGTTGTTTTACTTTCTGCTCCAAACTTCCTCAGGATAAAGGCTAACAACTTGCTCAACTTCCATAGTCTATATACAATTGATGAGACATTTATAAAATTGAAGTTATAAGAAGACATTTATAAAATTGAAGTGCGCAATTGTATATAACCTCAAGGACTGCCATGTGCTAGACCCCTGTGATGTTAGCCTTTATCCTTAGGAAGTTTGCGAACTTGGTTGGGCAAGGAGTAAAAACGGATAAAGGTTTCAAGGAGGTCCATGTCAACTCTGTTGCCAAGGCACTAACTGAATTCAGTGGCCAAGAAGTCACAGGCACCCAGGTCTACAATCATTTGAGGAAGTAGCGTGAAAAATGGACCAAGTTTGTAGGCTTAAGGACCTAAGAGATGCTCATTGGGATGAGAATACATTCATAATCATCCTTGATGATGAGCACCTGCTGGGCCATACAAAAGACAACCCAAAGGATGCTGAATTCCTTAATGTGCCAATTGAAAGCTATGTGCTAATGCAAATTATATTTGGAGCTGGGCAGGCTACTGGTAGGTATGCCATGGCCTCAAATGAAGGTGCTAGTGCATCTGAAGAACCATGTCTTGTTGGTACTGCTGCTTCTGGTTCTGCTGGTGCCAGCCCTTCTCATAGTGGCTATGGTGCTGCTAGTTCCTTTGGAATGAAAAGGAGACTCGGTGATGAAGAGCTGGGGATTATGACAGGACTTATTGGAGCTGTGAACAAATTGGCTGAAGTTGTCCAAGCACCTCTTATGGTCCAGACCACCGATGTCCACCCCAATCTGTATCAAATTTGCATGAGTATTCTAGGTTTCACTGTTGAGGACTTGATGACTTGCCTTACCTACCTATTGGACAACAAAAGGCAAGGTGATGGCTTTGTGAAGATGGAGCCTAAACATCGTGTGCTTTGGCTAAGGTAGCACCTTGCAAGGATTTGAGCAGACCAATCTTATGCCTATGATGCCTAATACCTTGCTCTATGCGTAATACTTTGATCTATGCCTAATACTTTGCTCTATGCCTATGATACTGTGGATGATGACAACTTGTATTATGCCTGAATCTAGAATTGTGGATGATAATTAATAATTATGAGACTTTTCTACTAGGCTATGATGATTTTATATTGAACTATTGCCTTTACTTGCCTATGATGATATGTTTTATAATGATGATCAATCAAGGGAGTATGACTTGTTGCTTTATTTTCTTTGCTCGTTTTGTGAATTTTGCCTGTGATGAAATATGTTTGACTGATGACCACTCATGGGAGGTTGACTTACTGCTTTGTTTTCCTTGCTCTTGGTTTTCTTCCTATTTCTATGGTTTATTTTGGGCCAGGAAACCAAACATACTCTATCTTTTAATCTGATTTCTCCATCTGCCCTATGTTTTCCCATGAATGGTCAAATAAGGTGTTTATTCATACAAATCTGAGGCTATACTCTCATGAGTTGATCAAGTGATTTTAATTGATAATAATTTCTGAGGCAAACTATAGTTCAAACAATTTTGGTTATGGTAAGTTGCTACTATAGTAGCATTTTTTTGATGTTACTATTATGGTTCTTCTAGCAGAGCACATATGACATGATTTCCTTGTGGTGGACCATGTTTCCCTGAGGCAAACTATGCTAAAATAGTCAATTCATGTTGTTCAGATTTCTTCCTCTTTGCTTGAAATATATCTTTGCTTCAAATTTATTGTATTACTATGTTGTTCAGTTTTCTTCCTCTTTTCCTCCTCCTTGTTCCTCATATTGTGTTACTATGTTGTTTAGTTTCTAGTATATATAACGTTGTTACTGTAATCAATAGGTGCTTAAGTTGCTACTATAGTTCATATTGTGTTATTGTAATTCAGATGATTGTAATTCATAGTGGTAAGTTGTAATTCATAGTAGTAAGCTATCAAGCAGATCACAATCATCTATGTATAAAACAATCATTGTAATTTCACTGTTTATAAAACAGAGGATTGTAATTTTAATGATTATAATGGATAGTTGTAATTTCAATGATTGTCCAATCATTGAAATTACAATGATCTGTTTACAATGTTCATGGTCATTTTTCTCCACTGGTAAGTTGCTACGGGTGTAAATCATATTCAGATGATTGTAATTAGTTGAATTTATGGGTCAAAATCATATTTTTAGTTCAAATCCGCTGTAATTTGTTTAATAGCGCTTAAAATTTTGAAATTTGCCAGGAACTGCATCTAAAACATCAAAACTGGCGGCAATCCAATTGGGCCAAGCTAAAAAAATGAGAACCAAACAATATGTCATATGGGCCAGGTTCATTTTGACCAGGCAACCAAACATTTTGGGTTGGCTTTGTACATGCGGGCTCCCTTGAGCCTAGTCCTCCCATTGAGCCAGGCAACCAAACATAGCCTATATGCTTCCCAAGACACTCAACGCACCCAAACATTGTTGCCACTGATAATGTGACTATGTGAGTCCGATGAAATTTATGTCTCCTTTGGAAAGTTAACATTTGCATCCAAATATTTTACACGGGATTTCCATGATTCCACGTCAATATCTTTTAGGTGCAAAATCAGTTGGCAGGAAAAAGCCCCCTCCTCTGCGTAGGTTTACACCTCGAAGCAAAGCTAAGTAACTAATAGGGTGTTTGGTTTGAGGAATAAGTTAGTACATCATCTTCTCGCTCCTCACTTTTTTATTTGGTTTGTGAAATGGAATGAGTTGATCCATCACCACCTCATTCCTCATAATTAGTTAGTACTAACATGAGGAATGGGATCATCCCAACAAATTTGATGAATGGACTCATGGTGCACCACCTTATCTTGGATGGAGTGATTTCTCAAACCAAACACCTCCTAAGTAAGTGGTTGCACTAGTAATATTGGTTAGAGAGACACCAGTACAATAAGATGGTTTGTCAAAATTCGATGGTTGTGATACAACATGCATGACTTAGGCAATCTCCCTTAGATCTCTTATCCCATCCCCTAATCTCATATTTCAAACTTCATTCTACAAATAATATCATTTATAGTTTCACGTCCCTTAGTTTATCCAACCCACTAAAGATAGTCTTAATAAGAAAAAGGAAGGCTTGGAATGACCACATAGTCTACATGGCCCATTAAGAGTTGCCTAGTACGGGCCAAAATGTAAGGAGTATATGAAATAGCTGGGCCTAGAGGGAACCTTCATCAGTAGTAAGAACATTATTTGTAACTACTTTTGTTATCTATTAGATTCTCACTCTAACATCTCGTTGCATACAGTTGGAGAGATCAGAATATACTCAACATTAGCTTGATAGTACTTTGGAGGATGCAATAAACACGAATGAATTAAAATATCAGAAACCTGTAGTAGTGGTACACTGGTACCATGGTGAAATTGTCCATATGCTAATATTTTCGTACATACATCAAACAAGAAGGATTCAAATGACTAGATTTGTGCAGATGTTGACATACATATGGTAGCAAGTTTGATGAGGGGCTGATTGCTCAAGACAATAGAATTACTGATGTGCTCCGACACAACTCTCGTACCTAGGCTCTGCATTTGTGAAGAACTCATGGTTATGGTCTGAAGTGGAAGGGATGAATGTGTTTAAAGAGTTTCCACATCAACCACATTTTCTTCCACTTCAGCATCAATATATATATCCTCGCACTAGGAGGACGAATGGATTTTGGTTTGATTGTGGCATTTGATCTCTTCGTAGGAAGCATGAGGAGATCAAGCATAGCAGATAATGAGGGATCACTTGAAGAGAAAAGAAGTACACTCGCTGCACTAAATAATAATTAATTTGATGCTCAATATTTTGAGTGTTTGCTGGATAAATTGATTAATGTGAATTTTGAATACGACAAATACCTTGAAGACAAATCGACAAATTAAGGACCTATTTGGTTCATGGCTAATTATGCCACACTGTAACTAAGGTTAGTCGTTCGAATTGAAGAACTAACCTTAGGCAGAAAAGTTAAGCAAAATGTGGCAAGTTAGTCAGCGAACCAAACAGACCCTAAATGTGGCGCAGCAAACAATGAGATTCATTGCCGAAAAGGACAGATTTTTAAGGAGACAAACATAAAAGGGCAGTTACAGTGCCGACAAAAGTAATGACGGAGAAGTCTTACCGCTCCTTCGTCAGATTCCTCTCGTTCTTTTCTTTTCTTTTCTACTAGGCGCGCATCTGTCTTGCAAGTACCCATAGGCTTTGCTCGACATGGCTACAATTGGAGCACTAGTTGGACTTAGCATCTGCTTTATTCCACATGGCTACAGTGGGGGCAACAATTGGATTTAGTTCCCTGATAAGCTCATGGATACAATGGGGACTGGGGGACAACAATTGGATTTAGCTTCCTGATTAGCTCTTTTTCATGTGGTTTTAGAAAAAATGTTTTGAACTTCAAATGTTCATAAAACTAATTTATTTTAAGTCAGTAATAGTACCACATAATGGCAATGGCCGAGTAGACTTATTGAAAGGGAAATGTGCCCTTGGGCCATTTCTAAGTATTTTGGTGATTTAGTGTCCAACACAAGTGCCCTAGTGTAAAAAGGTGGACAAAGTACAAATCAAGGATAAAGGTATGTTTCTCAGACTTAGTACATTGTTTTATGGACTAATGTATTGTGTCTAAGTGTTGGAAACAGGAAAAATCCAATTGAAAATGCCTTGGCTCGAGCAGCCAAGACTGTGCTCAGTCTGGAGCACCGGACTGTCCGGTGGTGCACCGGACAGTGTCCGGTGCGCCAGGCTGGCTCTGGCAAACAGGCTGCTCTCGGGAATTCATCGGCGACGTACGCCTATAATTCACCGGACTGTCCGGTGTGCACCGGACTGTCCGGTGAGCCAACGGTCGGCTGGGCCAACGGTCGGCCGCACGATCTGCGCGGGACACGTGGCCGAGCCAACGGCTAGAAGGAGGCACCGGACTGTCCGGTGCGCCAATGGCTCTCAGGCTGCCAACGGTCGACTGCGCCATTTTTGGAAGGAAATCGGGCACCGGACAGTGTCCGGTGTGCACCGGACTGTCCGGTGCGCCAGTCGACAGAAGGCAAGATCAGCCTTCCTAGAATGCTCTCAACGGCTCCTAGCTGCCTTGGGGCTATAAAAGGGACCCCTAGGCGCATGGAGGGTGACACCAAGCATCCTCTAAGCATTCCTAAGCACTAAGACATCGATTCCGCGCCTTTGATTCTTTGCGATAGCAATTAGAGCTCTAGTTGAGTGGTGAACTCATTGAGTTGTGTTGTGAGCTCTCGTTGCAACTTG
This sequence comes from Zea luxurians, assembly GCA_029449295.1. Taxonomy (NCBI): domain Eukaryota; kingdom Viridiplantae; phylum Streptophyta; class Magnoliopsida; order Poales; family Poaceae; genus Zea; species Zea luxurians. The sequence continues at coordinate 48,898,428 of JAOPSE010000011.1, forward strand.
TGTGCGTGGTGTTGCTGTGATTTCTTGTCTTGAGTGCGTTGCTAATCCCTCCCTTGCTCCGTGCTTCTTTGTGAACTTCAAGTGTAAGGGCGAGAGGCTCCAAGTTGTGGAGATTCCTCGCGAACGGGATTAAGAAAAGCAAGCAAAACACCGTGGTATTCAAGTGGGTCTTTGGACCGCTTGAGAGGGGTTGATTGCAACCCTCATCCGTTGGGACGCCACAACGTGGAGTAGGCAAGCGTTGGTCTTGGCCGAACCACGGGACAACCACCGTGCCATCTCTGTGTTTGATCTCTTGTGGTTATTGTGTTTTGACTCCTCTCTAGCCACTTGGCAATTATTGTGCTAACACTTAACCAAGTTTTTGTGGCTTAAGTTTCAAGTTTTACAGGATCACCTATTCACCCCCCCTCTAGGTGCTCTCAATTGGTATCGGAGCCGTTCTCTTCGCAAAGGGACTAATCGCCCGAAGAGATGGATCCTAAGGGGAAGGGAATCGTGATCAACGACGAAGAGAAGGAGTCCTTCGTCAACGAGCCTAAAGATGATAAGCCTACCGACTCGGGCTCGGGCCATAGACGCAAAGATGGAAGGAAGAAGAAGACGAGACGCATCAAGGAGATCGTCTACTACGACGACAGTGATGAGTCCACTTCCTCTCATAAGGACAACGACGACAATGACTACGACAAACGAAAGACGGTTAATTCGAACTTTTCTTTTGATTACTCTCGTATTCCTCAAAGTACAAATGCTCATTTATTATCTATTCCACTTGGTAAACCTCCTCATTTTGATGGAGATGACTACGGATTTTGGAGTCACAAAATGCATAGTCACTTGTTCTCTCTCCATCCTAGTATATGGGAGATTGTAGAGAGTGGAATGCACTTTGATAGTACGGATAGTCCCATGTTCATTATTGAGCAAATTCATAAGAATGCACAAGCTACTACTGTTCTTCTAGCTTCATTATGCATGGATGAATACCACAAAGTGAGCGGCTTGGATAACGCCAAGCAAATCTGGGACACCCTCAGGATCTCTCATGAGGGGAATGACGTCACCTTGCTCACCAAAATGGAGTTGGTGGAGGGCGAGCTTAGACGATTCGCGATGATAAGGGGCGAGGAGCCAACCCAAACATACAACCGGCTCAAGACCCTTATCAACAAAATAAGGAGCTACGGAAGCACGCGATGGACGGACCACGACGTCGTCCGACTGATGCTAAGGTCCTTTACCGTTCTTGATCCTCATTTGGTGAATAATATTCGTGAGAATCCCAGGTACACCAAAATGTCGCCCGAAGAAGTCCTTGGAAAATTCGTAAGCGGGCGAATGATGATCAAGGAGGCGAGGTATGTGGACGACGCTCTGAATGGTCCAATCAATGAGCCTCAACCCGTTGCTCTCAAGGCAACAAGGAGCAAGGAGGCGTTACCTAGCAAGGTAGCGCAAGTTGAGGTGGCAGGGCTAAACGATGAAGAAATGGCCCTCATCATCAAGCGCTTCAAGACGGCGCTTAAGGGTCGCAAGACCAAAGCCAAGGGGAAGCGCTCATGCTTCAAATGCGGTAAGATTGGTCATTTTATTGCTAACTGTCCCAATAATGAAAGTGACCAGGAACACGGGAGCAAGAGGGAAAAGAAGAAAAATTACAAGAAGGCCAAGGGCGAGACACATCTAGGAAAGGAGTGGGATTCGGATTGCTCCTCCTCCGACTCCGACAATGAAGGACTCGCCGCCACTGCCTTCAACAAGTCATCCCTCTTCCCCAACGAGCGTCACACATGCCTTATGGCAAGGGAGAAGAAGGTATGTAGTCGAAACTCTACTTATGCTTCTTCAAGTGAGGACGAATCTAGTGATGAGGATGAAATAGATTATTCATGTTTATTTAAGGGCCTAGATAGGACCAAGGTAGATAAAATTAATGAATTGATTGATGCCTTGAATGATAAGAATAGGCTTTTAGAAAAACAAGAGGACTTGTTGTATGAAGAACATGACAAATTTGTAGAAGCATAAAAATCTCATGCCTTAGAAGTTAAGAGAAATGAAATGCTTTCTTGTGAATTATCTTCTTGCCATGAGACAATTTCTAGCTTAAGGAGCATTAATGATGATTTGAATGCTAAGTTAGAAATAGCTAGTAAATCAACAACTTGTGTAGAAAATGTTGTTATTTGCAATAGATGTAAAGATTTTGATATTGATGCTTGTAGTGAACACATAGCTTCTATTACAAAGTTAAATGATGAAATGGCTAGTCTTAATGCCCAACTTAAGGCTAGCAAAAGTGATTTTGATAAACTAAAATTTGCTAGAGATGCCTACATGGTTGGTAGACACCCCTCAATTAAGGATGGGCTTGGCTTCAAGAGGGAAGCCAAGAACTTAACGAGCCATAAGGCTCCCATCTCCGCCAAGGAGAAAGGGAAGGCCCCTATGGCAAGTAGTACTAAAAAGAACCATGCTTTTATGTACAATGACAAAAGACAATCTCATAGGAGTTGTAATGCTTTTGATTCACATGCCTATGATTCTTATTCTATGTTTGCTTCCAGTTCTTCCTATATGCATTGTAGAGATATGCCAAGGAAAAGTATTCATCATGTGCCTAGAAAGAATATTGTTCATGTTCCTAGGAAAGTTATGAATGGACCCTCTACAATTTATCATGCTTTAAATGCTTCCTTTGCTATCTGTAGAAAGGATAGGAAGATAGTTGCTAGGAAATTAGGGGCAAAATGTAAGGGTGATAAAACTTGCATTTGGGTCCCTAAGACAATTTTGACTAACCTTGTAGGACCCAACAAGAGTTGGGTACCTAAGACCCAAGCCTAAATTTGCCTTGCAGGTTTATGCATCCGGGGGTTCAAGCTGGATTATCGATAGTGGATGCACGAACCATATGACGGGGGAAAAGAAGATGTTCACCTCCTACGTCAAGAATAAGGATTCCCAAGATTCAATCATATTCGATGATGGGAACCAAGGCAAGGTGAAAGGTTTAGGCAAGATTGCAATATAAAATGAGCACTCTATCTCTAATGTGTTTTTAGTTGAGTCTCTTGGATATAATTTACTATCTGTCAGTCAATTATGTAATATGGGATATAATTGTCTATTTACAAATGTAGATGTGTCTGTCTTTAGAAGATGTGATGGTTCACTAGCTTTTAAGGGTGTACTAGACGGCAAACTTTATTTAGTTGATTTTGCAAAAGAGGAGGTCGGTCTAGATGCATGCTTAATTGCTAAGACTAGCATGGGCTGGCTGTGGCATCGCCGCTTAGCACATGTGGGGATGAATAACCTTCACAAGCTTCTAAAGGGAGAACACGTGATAGGTTTGACTAACGTGCAATTCGAAAAAGATAGACCTTGTGCAGCTTGTCAAGCAGGTAAACAAGTGGGAGGAGCACATCACAGCAAGAATGTGATGACCACTTCAAGACCTCTGGAGCTGCTGCATATGGACCTCTTCGGACCCGTCGCCTATCTGAGCATAGGAGGAAGTAAGTATGGTCTAGTTATTGTTGATGACTTTTCCCGCTTCACTTGGGTGTTCTTTTTGCAGGATAAGTCTAAAACCCAAGGGACCCTCAAGCGCTTCCTAAGGAGAGCTCAAAATGAGTTTGAGCTCAAGGTGAAGAAGATAAGAAGTGACAACGGGTCCGAATTCAAGAATCTTCAAGTGGAGGAGTTCCTTAAGGAGGAGGGGATCAAGCACGAGTTCTCCGCTCCCTACACACCTCAGCAAAATGGTGTGGTAGAGAGGAAGAACAGGACGCTCATTGATATGGCGAGGACTATGCTTGGAGAGTTCAAGACCCCCAAGCGTTTTTGGTCGGAAGCCGTGAATACGGCTTGCCACGCCATCAACAGGGTCTATCTTCACCGCCTCCTCAAGAAGACTTCATATGAGCTGCTAACTGGTAACAAACCCAATGTATCGTACTTTCGTGTATTTGGGAGTAAATGCTACATTCTAGTAAAGAAGGGTAGGAATTCCAAATTTGCTCCCAAAGCTGTAGAAGGGTTTTTATTAGGTTATGACTCAAATACAAAGGCGTATAGGGTCTTCAACAAATCATCGGGTTTGGTTGAAGTCTCTAGCGACGTTGTATTTGATGAGACTAATGGCTCTCCAAGAGAGCAAGTTGTTGATCTTGATAATGTAGATGAAGAAGATGTTCCAACGACCGCGATACGCACCATGGCGATTGGAGATGTGCGGCCTCAGGAACAATTGGAGCAAGATCAACCGTCTTCCTCAACTATGGTGCATCCCCCAACCCAAGATGACGAACAGGTACCTCAAGTGGAGGCGCATGATCAAGGGGGAGCACAGGATGATCAAGTTGAAGAGGAAGAAGCACCTCAGGCACCTCCAACCCAAGTTCGAGCAACGATCCAAAGGGATCATCCCGTCGACCAAATATTGGGTGATATTAGCAAGGGAGTAACTACTCGTTCAAGATTAGTTAATTTCTTTGAGCATTACTCCTTTGTCTCTTCTATTGAGCCTTTCAGGGTAGAAGAGGCCTTGCTAGATCCGGACTGGGTGTTGGCCATGCAGGAGGAACTCAACAATTTCAAGCGCAATGAAGTTTGGACACTGGTGCCTCGTCCAAAGCAAAATGTTGTGGGAACCAAATGGGTGTTTCGCAACAAACAGGACGAGCACGGGGTGGTGACGAGAAACAAGGCTCGACTTGTGGCAAAAAGTGATGCCCAAGTCGCAGGTTTGGACTTTGAGGAGACGTTCGCTCCTGTGGCTAGGCTAGAATCAATTCGTATTTTGCTAGCATATGCCGCTCACCATTCTTTCAGGTTGTACAAAATGGATGTGAAGAGCGCTTTCCTCAACGGGCCGATCAAGGAGGAGGTGTACGTGGAGCAACCCCCTGGCTTCGAGGATGAACGGTACCCCGACCATGTATGTAAGCTCTCTAAGGCGCTCTATGGACTTAAGCAAGCCCCAAGAGCATGGTATGAATGCCTTAGAGACTTTTTAATTGCTAATGCTTTCAAGGTTGGGAAAGCCGATCCAACTCTTTTCACTAAGACTTGCGATGGTGATCTTTTTGTGTGCCAAATTTATGTCGATGACATAATATTTGGTTCTACTAACCAAAAGTCTTGTGAGGAGTTTAGCAAGGTGATGACACAGAAATTCGAGATGTCGATGATGGGCGAGTTAAACTACTTCCTTGGGTTCCAAGTGAAGCAACTCAAGGACGGCACCTTCATCTCCCAAACGAAGTACACGCAAGATTTGCTAAAGCGGTTTGGGATGAAGGACGCCAAGCCCGCAAAGACGCCGATGGGAACCGACGGACACACCGACCTCAACAAAGGTGGTAAGTCCGTTGATCAAAAAGCATACCGGTCCATGATAGGTTCTTTGCTTTATTTATGTGCTAGTAGACTGGATATTATGCTTAGCGTATGCATGTGTGCTAGATTTCAATCCGATCCTAAGGAGTGTCACTTAGTGGCTGTGAAGCGAATTCTTAGATATTTAGTCGCTACGCCTTGCTTTGGGATCTGGTATCCAAAGGGGTCTAACTTTGACTTGATTGGATATTCAGATTCCGACTATGCTGGATGTAAGGTCGATAGGAAGAGTACATCGGGGACGTGCCAATTCTTAGGAAGGTCCCTGGTGTCGTGGAACTCTAAGAAACAAACTTCCGTTGCCCTATCCACCGCTGAGGCCGAGTACGTTGCCGCAGGACAGTGTTGTGCGCAACTACTTTGGATGAGGCAAACCCTCCGGGACTTTGGCTACAATCTGAGCAAAGTCCCACTCCTATGTGACAATGAGAGTGCTATCCGAATAGCGGAAAATCCTGTTGAGCACAGCCGCACAAAGCACATTGACATCCGGCATCACTTTTTGAGAGACCACCAGCAAAAGGGAGATATCGAAGTGTTTCATGTTAGCACCGAGAACCAGCTAGCCGATATCTTCACTAAGCCTTTAGATGAAAAGACCTTTTGCAGGCTGCGTAGTGAGCTAAATATACTAGATTCGCGGAACTTGGATTGATTTATAGCATACATGTGTTTATGCCTTTGATCATGTTCCTTATGCATTTTGTTGCTTACTATGGTGCTCAAGTTGTACAAACACTCCCTGGACCTCACAAGTCCTTTTGCAAGTGATGCACATATTTAGGGGGGAGCTGTGCTACAACTTGACCCTTTGAGACTAACCATATGCTTGAGTTTGCTTGTTTTAGTCTCAAAGGAGGTTTGAAAGGGAAAAGGTGGACTTGGACCATGAAAGACTTCCACTGCACTCCGATGAGAGGGTAACTTATTCCAAGTTCATCTCACGTCCTCTTATTGCCTTTGTGTTCTCATTTGAAGATTTTGGTGAGGCAATGGGGTTAAAGGGCCAAGATTAATCCCGTTTTGGTGCTTGATGCCAAAGGGGGAGAAAATAAAGGCCAAAGCGATAAATGGATCAGCTACCACTTGAGAAATTTTGAAAATAGTAGATTAGAGCTTTTGAAAACTCTTTTATTGTCTCTCTTGTCAAAAGTTGGTTTCTTGTGGGGAGAAGTGTTGATTATGGGAAAAGGGGAGTTTTTGAAATCTTGAATCAATTTCTCTTGGAATGACTCTCTTTATGTCTTAACATGTGTGTTTGACTTAGAGATAGAAATTTGAGTTTGATTTACAAAAACAAACCAATTGGTGGCAAAGAGTGATCCATATATGTCAAATTTGAATCAAAACAATTTGAGTTCTTATTTGAATTGATTTTGTACTTGTTCTACTTGCTTTATGTTGTGTTGGCATAAATCACCAAAAAGGGGGAGATTGAAAGGGAAATGTGCCCTTGGGCCATTTCTAAGTATTTTGGTGATTTAGTGTCCAACACAAGTGCCCTAGTGTAAAAAGGTGGACAAAGTACAAATCAAGGATAAAGGTATGTTTCTCAGACTTAGTACATTGTTTTATGGACTAATGTATTGTGTCTAAGTGTTGGAAACAGGAAAAATCCAATTGAAAATGCCTTGGCTCGAGCAGCCAAGACTCTGCTCAGTCTGGAGCACCGGACTGTCCGGTGGTGCACCGGACAGTGTCCGGTGCGCCAGGCTGGCTCTGGCAAACAGGCTGCTCTCGGGAATTCATCGGCGACGTACGGCTATAATTCACCGGACTGTCCGGTGTGCATCGGACTGTCCGGTGAGCCAACGGTCGACCGGGCCAACGGTCGGCCGCGCGATCTGCGCGGGACACGTGGCCGAGCCAACGGCTAGAAGGAGGCACCGGACTGTCCGGTGTGCACCGGACATGTCCAGTGTGCACCGGACATGTCCGGTGCGCCAACGGCTCTCAGGTTGCCAACGGTCGACTGCGCCATTTTTGGAAGGAAATCGGGCACCGGACAGTGTCCGGTGTGCACCGGACTGTCCGGTGCGCCAGTCGACAGAAGGCAAGATCAGCCTTCCTAGAATGCTCTCAACGGCTCCTAGCTGCCTTGGGGCTATAAAAGGGACCCCTAGGCGTATGGAGGGTGACACAAAGCATCCTCTAAGCATTCCTAAGCACTAAGACATCGATTCCGCGCCTTTGATTCTTTGCGATAGCAATTAGAGCTCTAGTTGAGTGGTGAACTCATTGAGTTGTGTTGTGAGCTCTCGTTGCGACTTGTATGCGTGGTGTTGCTGTGATTTCTTGTCTTGAGTGCGTTGCTAATCCCTCCCTTGCTCCGTGCTTCTTTGTGAACTTCAAGTGTAAGGGCGAGAGGCTCCAAGTTGTGGAGATTCCTCACGAACGGGATTAAGAAAAGCAAGCAAAACACCGTGGTATTCAAGTGGGTCTTTCGACCGCTTGAGAGGGGTTGATTGCAACCCTCGTCCATTGGGACGCCACAACGTGGAGTAGGCAAGCGTTGGTCTTGGCCGAACCACGGGACAACCACCGTGCCATCTCTGTGTTTGATCTCTTGTGGTTATTGTGTTTTGACTCCTCTCTAGCCACTTGGCAATTATTGTGCTAACACTTAACCAAGTTTTTGTGGCTTAAGTTTCAAGTTTTACAGGATCACCTATTCACCCCCCCTCTAGGTGCTCTCACTTATTACGTAGTTATCCCTACCTAGAAAAGCAAGATCAATGAACTATAGGTGCTAGCCTCAAAGTGTCAAGTTGGCAGATCGATAGGGTAAGAAATAATTAATCCAACAAGATAGGTTGACCCAATCATCATGGAACAAGTTTTTTCGAAAAATCTATTGGTATTACGAACACAAGGTTGAATTGTTCCTTGTGGTTCGGATTGATGATAAGTGGTTGTCAATATGGGTGGTGCTTTGGTGTGAGTCTTGGACTAACCAGAGTATGAGTTTATGTATGTGCAATCATATCTCTCAGCTTGTGGTGTGGACGAAGGTGAAGATCATGCGGGTTCATGCCGATGGGCCGGAGCAACGAGGGGCGAGCACTGGGTCTTGATCGAGGGACTGGAGAAGCTGGGTGACCAGCCACGGTGACTGGCACTTGAGACACGCACCATCATGAGGACGTGGCAGAGCGGATCGTGCTGCCAGCGCAGTCGAGGACTAAAGGGACACGTGTCCAGGATGTGGGGACGCATATGGAGTACGCTACTCATGGATGTTTTGGTGGTTGAGCCTCAAAACCACCCAACACCCTAGTGGGTTGGTTTCGCTGAGTTTGGGATTCAAAACTTGGCGGTGGCATCACAAATGGTGCGTCGAGGCAAAGCAATATTGTGAAGAGCACGTGCCTCAGATGATAACCCCAAGAGTTGGTCCATTTTGCCCTTGGCTAAGTGGATAGGCTATGTATCTAGGTGTAGTTTAGACTAGTAAAATAACCCCCAATAAATAGGTGGGAGGGCTATTGTTACAACTATCTCTTTGGGCTATCTCATTAGGCACTTACTCTAGTTTCTATTTTCTAGGTTGTAGTAGTTTAGCCCTGAGATCCGCTGATGTTTTGAACTCCATATCTATGTTCATGTCACTCTGTTAGAAAGTGTGGCCATATCCACGTGTGGTACATGGCGCTTTTGAATTCAAATCAAATCTAATTTTAGTCCGCACTTGTTTGAGTTCTTCCTCTCCTCGCCTTCCCTCTCCCTTTGGATTTTGGAAGAACCTTCGAGTTCTAGTGTTGAGGATTGATTTGGGATTGTTGCGGGGTGAGATACAGTACTTGGACCATTATAATCATCTGTTTTGAGCAATTTGTGGTCGTGATCTGATCTCGTTTCGTTTTAAGTTCATTTGAAAAAACCCAACAAAACCCTATTCAAATCAGGATTTTGAATCTGTTCGTGAAATATTGATTTGTTTGAGTTGAAACTTCACGAAACATCTTCTATCTCTCTGCGCTTGCTGCTAGTAAAATTTGAGAACATTTTGTGTAGTTTGCACTGTGCGGCGCTGCTGTCCATCAGAGCGGCAACTCCTCTTGCCTAGTTATGTAATTTTGTCTCTGGTTTTCTGCATACTTTTGAGTTGGTTTCTTGCTAGCAATTTGGCATAGTCAATCGGCACTAGATTGATTTATACTGTGCTACATAGATTTCGGAGTCCCTTGGGGTTTGTGTTGACGTTGGGATCAAGTCATGGTGTGCTCTCGAGTAGAGAAATTTTTGTGGCTTCTATTGACCCTCCCTCTAGTTGCCTCACCGCTCCTTCACATCTATGGTCCAATGACCCTAAAACTCAGAATCCAATGCCTCAAATGCCCTTCTAATTGGTCCAACTTTGTAAATAGGTTTTGACCCAAACTTCTTTTGGTCCTCTCTTAAGCCATCTAGAGCTAAAGACAACTACTATGCACCACACTAAATTCATTAGACTTATATAGATCAAGTTATGAGCTCATATCCACTATTATGTTACAGTTAAAGGAAAATAAAGTCTTACACCATTCTGAGTGTCTCTCAATACTCTAGTTGATAATTAGAACTAGTCCATTCTTAACCTTGCCTTTCATCCTTTCAAAATCATGAAACCATAATTAGAAGCATGAAAATCAAAGAATACCCTCAAATAATCTCCATCATTGTGACCCAACTTCAATTTGTCTCTACAAAACACACATTAGTTATAGGAACCCTGTGTTGCCATTAATCATTGAGACCATTGAATGCCTTTATGCTTTTAGGGTCTCTTTGATGGAGTCAACACTAGTCACAAAGGAGCAATGGTTTCATCTCCATCTTGGTTCGCTTCCATGTTTAGTCAACCAATTCTTCAATGTCACGGAGCTGACGCTTTCTTTGACACAACTTATTTCATAGCTCCTCCATAGATTTAAGCAGAAGTTGCACTAGACAATGGGCTTCTGCAATAGATTATCTGTTCAGATGCTTTTCATAATAAACTAGAAGCATAAGCCATATCAAACAGGCCGAAATTGGCACACATGACGAGAAAAAGTTTGTACAAGGGACTCAGTGAAGAGGGGCAACACAAATTTATGTGGCAAAGAAGAAATTAGAAACTTTTGTAATTGTGCCTATGTAAAAGTGTCACACCCAGGTTTTCGGGACCCGGGCGCGAACATAATCACCAGGTGTGCTAGGACCAAGTCTCACACATATGATGAATCATGGTACAGAAACGAATGTTACAACTTTACTATATAATAGGAGTTCTGTACAAAATAAATAAATAATTAATCGTAAGGAGACAACGATCCAGCAACCCAAAGTTGACTGGGAGACAATGGCCTAGACCTCTCACAAACACATCGCAGCATCCTCCATGCGCCTCATCCTTTGGTACGTATTCTTAACCTGTGGGGGTGTGAGACAGCAATGGTGAGCTCACATATGTTCATCGCTCAACAAGTTGTGGGGAATAATGTGCATGAACTCACCAAAGGTGGAAGTTCATGTGATGTGTAATGCTGATCAATAATAGGGGTTAAAGCTTAGCATTGCTTTTAATAAGTTGGTCAAATTTTTATTAACAGTTACTAAATGTAAGTAAATACCAAACCATAATAATAATAGAACAAAATTAATAGTAAATCCCAAGCAATGCAAATGACAAATTGAATTTAGTTCCATAATTTAATCATGCAAGAGTCCTGAGCTGCTCATGACCGCGAGCACGACTAGTATACCAGTTTTACACTCTGCAGAGGTTGTACCCTGTACCCACAAGTCGTGTATCCCATGTCGCCAGGGTTAGATAGACCCTTAGACACTACCGAGCTGAATGGCTAAGGATCCACTACGAGGCCTTTATAAAGTTATACTAGCTTTAGAAAACTCGCTACAGTTTCTAGGAAGAGCAATGCAGGAATCCTGTGTCTGACCGCCATCGCAGCAAAATCAACCCGGGAATCTCCCTACATGCCTACTCCCCTACTGCCCTTACCCCTATCGGGTAAGGTAGTCCTCCACTATCTTTCCTAGTTAGTCAGCCAAGGGCGTCCCATTCCACCCTTGTGGTGGCACATGTTTCTTAAGTTAAGCTCCATGTTCCAATTAAAAATAATGATCTTGACATGAATAATAAATAAAGTAACAAAATAATTGGAATGTGGACATAATGTAATATTAATCCCAAGACCATATAGAGCAATAGCATATTACCCAAATAATTCAGGGGTAAACAAGGTAACAAGATAACCAAACTAGGGTGACCTATTGGGTCCCATCAAAATTAAACCTATACAGGAATAAATGATTATAAAGAACATTAATGGGTAATAAAAGTGGTCAAGGGCACAACTTGCCTGGGACTTGAGATTTTAGGTACCAGGATGATCTTTAGATTCTCATGACCTCACTGCTAGTCGTAGCAATACAAACAAACATGGTATGGGTATAATTAACATCACACCAAACATAAGGACAAACTGCATAATAGTAATCTACACGTCATTACGAGATCGTGGGAATGAGAACCACTAAATTCGAAGTTACGGTTATAAAGTTATGGTTTATGAAAGACCTACATGATTTAAATACTAAACTATATTATAAATTGATTAGTATAAATCATATGAGAGAATATTCTATAAGTAATTAACCCAACTTTTAATCTAAATTATTACTTGATTAAAGATTATCTTTTAGTCAAATTATAATTATAAGATCAGAATACTATATTAATATTAGAAAAGCTAATCCAATAAACATAGATTAATTAAATTAGTTACCTAATTAGAAAAATACGTGATATCGTATAATTAATGTTGCTACTGTGTAGTAAATATGTATATAAAGCTAACGCAACTGGAACGGGTCAATTCGGAATTAAAACGAAGGAGTTATGAATTTTTGAAGTTTTAAGAGTTAGATAAAAAGAAACTAAAGTGCAAAATTTTAATTTATGTTTCATAATAACATAAGGTTACTAGGTAATAAACAACATTATTAAGATTTTAATGCAACAAGAATGGATAAAAAAGGAGTTAAATTCATAGAGTTATGAATTTCCTAAGATTGGGACTTTATTGTTACATTAAAATGATTTCTTTATGTATTTTAATCTGTTTTCCAGCTATTTGGATTGGGGCCACAAATGCAGGAGACCCCAGGGTCTAATCTATAAATTCCAGGGCCTATCTTGTATTATTTTCCACTGCATTCGGATGGCGAGTTAATTTCTAGGTTTTATAGGGGCTTTTATGCAAAACCCACTGCCTGAAGGGGTATGGATAGATCTTGGCCATTGGATCAGATCTGCATGGTTCAGATTAGATCAAACTTTGAACGAACCGATACTGATTCTCTGTCGTTGGATAGAGATCCACGGCCTAAAACCCAATGCACTCCCGATTTACTCTAAGCCGCACGATTCCCATCTGACGGCGTAGATCTAAACCACACAAACCGGTATGCATGACTTAATCTTATGCATAGAATTTCCGATCGACGGTCATGATTGGACCACGCCGAACGGGTACTCAAGTCCTAATATGGGACGTTGGTTACGGATCCAACAGCGAACCCTAATACGCTCGGTTTCCACCGGAGAGCGGTGGCGCTCCCCTGTTCTGTGGCAGAGCCTTGGCCGGGGTTTTCCAAACCCGTGCCTCGTTGCTCACATGCCTAATCGCCGAGATGATACACCAATCAAAAGACCCAACGAACCCGAGCGGAGTGACGAACCTGCGGAAAGAGCGACGATGCTCCATGCCCATACACGCGAGCGGCTTCCCGGTGGTCGCACTGCTCCGGCGAGCAATTCGTTGTGAGCCACCCACCGCTTGCGTTTGGCGAGTCCACACGTACCCTCCCGCGAACGTGGCGCAGCACCCGGCCGACTCAATTAGGTCCCAACGGCGTCGTGGGGATGGAGACGGCGGTGGCAGTCAGCTTTCTCCGCTCGGTGATGACCACCATCGGCGAAAGCTCACACGATGGGGGTGTAGGTGATTGAGATGGTAATCTCAGGCACAGGTACGTCTTCATATACCCGTGGCGCAGCTAGTGGCCCGGGTAGCCATCACCAGACCCCGCGGATCTCGGTGGTCAGCTCGCCCGCGATGGTTACGCTAGGGAGAGGCGCCTGACGACGCGGGGCCGCCGGCCGGTGACACGGAGCGAGCCAACATGAGTAACACTGGATGCCTAGTGGGCCCCATCGGTCGGCGTGGGCACGCTACACACAGACCACAGTTGGGCTGGGGACCAGGTAGGGCGCGGATGGGTGAAGGGATGCTGGGCCGGTGCGCAGTGACAAGTGGATCCCACGTGACATAGGGATGAGTGGAGTTATGTGGGCTGCGTGGGTGAGGAAGTGGGCCGAGTGAAGAGCAGAAATTGCCCAAGCGCTGGTCTACCCTTTTTTCCTTTTTCTAGTTTGTTTTCTAATTCTCATTTCCATTCAAGTTTGTGCTTCAAATTCAAATTGAATTCAAGCTTCCTATTTTAAGTCTCAAATATCCAATTCAAATTCAAAACCCTGTTTGAATTTTATGATTTCAACTCTCAAATATAATTCTAATGTAAAGATAAATCCTCTTTTCATTATTATTTATTTCTCCCTCTATTATTTAATTATGGAGGTAATAAATGGCTTTATTAAGATTTCCTTCCTCATTTTCCGTTCTATGTTTTATTTATAGGTTGAGGTCAATTTTAGGTTTTCCATAAAAATGTATTGCCACAAACCGTTGTCAATTGATCAACCTTTCCTTATCCATTTGTTGTTTACTTAACAAATTTTGGTGCCCTCAATTGATTATGAAGAGGAAATGTCCTACTAAATTTCAAAGGTTTCAAAAATTCTATAAATACTATCATAAATATATCTAATTTTTTATTATTCATTTTTTACGAATTTTGGGCTTTACAAAAAGTCTACTTCTCTAATATCCTTTGCTCCATAAACTAGTAATTTTACTGTTATATATTAGTGTGAAACCCCAGCTGTTCGAAGAATTGTCATTGTCAGTTACATGGTAGCTATTGACTCTCCATCTGTCAATCTCGGTTACAATTTATAGAAAAATTGGCTAGTTTAGTGGATACAAACTCTCGTGGGAGTGGAGACCGGATGATAAGCACTACCGGAATTTGGCTCTTTACCGAGTGTCATATTCTTTCCCGGGTGTTTTTTCGGGCACTCGGCAAAGAAGCTCTTTGTCGAGTGCCACGCAAAAAACCCTCGGTAAAAGAAAACACTCGGCGAAGAAGCTCTTTGCCGAATGTTTTATTTTTGACACTCAGCAAAGAGTTTCTTTGCCGAGTGTCACAAATACAACACTCGGCAAAGAGCTCTTTGCCGAGTGTTTTTTTCCAACACTAGGCAAAGACAATTTAAAAATCACATTTTAAAGCAGTAAATTAATTCAAATGAAAAAGTTTTCAACTACAAATTTGTATAACTCATCATGATGTACAATTTATATATTGAACATTTCTTCATATGACAAAATAAAAATAAATTTGTTCACAAAACCTATATCTCTCTCGTAGTTTATGAAACTACGAGAGAGACGTATGGAATTTGTGCATATTGTTAGAACCATGATGTGAGATAAAAAAATGACCAAACACCCAAAAAAAACTTTGTAGATCTTGAGAAGTTATAGAAGTTTGTAGTTGACAACTTTTTCATTTGAAGTCATATTGTCAACGAAAACTACGTCTGAATTTAAAAAATTTAAAATTTGAATTTTGAAAACGAACTCGAAAGAAAAAACCACCAACATGAAAGTTGTAGGTATTGAAGAGTTATGAAACTTTGTAGTTGACAATGTTTTGGTTTGAAATCATCTTGTTATGCAAAACTATGTTTGAATTTTGAAATTTGAATTTTCAAACTATCTCGGATGGAAAAAACCACCAAAATAAAAGTTGTAGGTCTTGAAATGTAATGAAACTTTGTAATTGACAACATTTTGAGTTGAAATCATCTTATCATTGAAAAATTCGTGTGAAGTTTTCAAATTTAAAATTCAAATTTTGTAAACGGTCTCGGATGTAGAAACTATTAAAATAAAACTTGTAGATCTCAAAAAAGTTATGCAACTTTATAATTGGTCACATTTTCAAATGAACTCATTTAGTGCCTTAAATAATCAAATTACTTTTGGTTTGTTATAGTACATAGGGAACGAAAACGTAATATAAACATAATTGGTGTAGTAGTGTAGTGGTATAGGAGGGTATGCGCGAGAGAGAGGTTGTGAGTTCGAATCTCACCGTTTACAAAACATATAAATTTGATTCAAAATAATAGTGAAAAATGATAGGGTAATGGGTAACATATAAATTTGATTTAAAATAATAGTGAAAAATGATAGGGTAATGGGTAAGGTAATAGAGTAGGTTTGGAGAGTTGTTCTTAAAATTTAAAAAATATTTTTCTGTTGAAATTTGCCGAGTGTCTGAAAAAGTACTCGTCAAAGAACCCTTTGTCAATAAAATATTTGTCGAGTGTTACACTCGGCAAAGACTTTGCCAAGTGTAAAATAGCCTTTGCTGACTCGATAAAGAACACGATTCTGGTAGTGAAGTACGATAGCTATACCAATATGCTGGGCTTGAGAGGTTCTCGTTAACACAGAGCGATGACCAATGAGCAAAATAATAATGGATTAATTAATGATCAAAGACACGTGTCACGTGAGGTTCCAGCGACCAAGTGAGTGAGTGACTAACCAAAGTAGCCTATGTCTACGGAGTAGCGTAAACTGTAAAATAGGGGTCGGAAAATTTTAGATGACACTATGTAACACTGTTTGTAGAATCAAGTTTAAAATAGAGGATAATAGCGATCTACTGTAGAATATGGGTACAGGCCGAGCTTACCAGATCAAGCTATGCCTTGCGCAACCACCGACATGGTCCACCGCATCTCAAATCCGGAGATCATATCCTTATCGTGACCTGACAAGCAAGATCACGGGCAGGGCCGTGCCGGCAAAACTGAGGGCATTGTGCAAACTCTAGAACAAGACTCACCATTACAATACTATAAAATTTAGAATATATTAGATAACATTAAGATATGTATATATATATATTCAATTTTTGGTTGCATAATTTTCACTTAAATAACTGTTTTTAGTGTTTCTTGAAATAAATTCTTCAATTATATGCTCATATTATTCGTATCCATTTGGCCATCTCAAGGACCATTGTTAGCATTATTATCAAGTGTTGGGCCTTGATTAAATGACTGAGGGCACTTGTGTTTTTCAATAGTAAATATATTTATAGCTTTCTTCTGAGACTGAATTAAATCTTCTATGCTTACGCCTTTTGGAACGAGAATCAGGCATGGTCGATAGTTGGATCTTGGAATACTAGACCAAATGGTGCACATACATAAAAAAGATAAATGCAATAAAATTATTTAGTTTATAAGGATGTCCAATAATAATTGAAAAGGTCTAATCAATTTATATTTCAATATAAATTCAAACAAAGTAACAAACCTAGTTGAAGAAAAAAATATTTAAAATTTTACCTTGCTTTCTTGGTGGCCTAATGCACACAGAGGCAGTGACACAGCAGGCTTGCCTGGCCACCACTCACTAGTAACTTGTGGCAGACTACACAGTGCAAACATGCACTCATACTCTCCTAGCATACTACTAGCCTACTAGGCTAGCACACGTTGAGACTCCGGCAGACGCCGTGACTATCACCCGGTATAGACAACATTGACTAACAAAATTACGCGAACAACAGACTGTAGCTTTGAAAATTTTGGGGCCCTCGGGATTTGGGGGCCCTGATCCACTGAACAGCTAGCACCCCCTCTCGCACGGCCCTGATCACGGGAATAGAGCTTTTCTTTTTTCCCACGCGTGCTTGATCGTACCTGCCGGTGAGCACCATAGCAGTGCAGAATTATTGATATGTAGCAACACCTCTATTTTTATTTTTAATAGAGAGAATTATTTTAATGGTCCTTAAAAAGTTCTGTTTACATTTTTTTCAACTTACTTATTTAGTATATATATGCTCATTCTACTAGTTTGCAACTTAACCGTGTTAATAGTATAATTGTCGGCGTTTCGAGACCGGGGGGTCTCTAAGCCGACGAGTGAGTGTGCCGCGTGCCCCAGCCCAGATGGGTCGAGCGCGTGGGCGAGCGCGAAGGGGGGAGAGCGAGGTGGCCGGAGCCGAGTCGTGAGGGAGGTGGAGATCCCGCGGCCTTCGTGCTCGTCCCGCGCCCAGGTCGGGTGCGCTTGCAGTAGGGGGTTACAAGCGTCCACGCGGGTGAGGGGAGCGAGCGGCCCCAAGAGAGCGCCTGCCCCTGCCCTCGTTCCCGTGGGGCCAACCTTCTCTAAGAAGGCCCTGGTCCTTCCTTTTATAGGCGTAAGGAGAGGATCCAGGTGTACAATGGGGGTGCAGCAGAGTGCTACGTGTCTAGCGGGGGAGAGCTAGTGCCCTAAGTACATGCCAAGGTGGCAGCCGGAGAGATCTTGGCACCCAGCTGGTGTGGTGTCGTGGCTGTCGGAGGAGTAACGGAGCCTGGTGGAGGGACAGCTGTCGGAGCGGTTGGGCCCTTGCTGACGTCCCCCTGCTTTCGTAAGGGAGCTGAGAGCCGCCGTCGTCATGGGTCTAGCGGGGCGCCATCATTGCCTATCTGGCGGAGCTAGCCAGATGGGACGTCGGTCCTGTTCTCTGCGGCCCGAGTCGGCTCGGGGTAGGGTGATGATGGCGCTTCCTGTTGACGTGGCGGACTTGTGCCCTAGGTCGGGCGACGTGGAGGCTCCTCCGAAGCCGAGGTCGAGTCTGTCCTGCATGGCCGAGGCCGAGCCCGAGCTCCTGGGTCGGGCGAGGCGGAGGTCGTTCGGCAGAGGCCAGGGTGGAGTCCGACCCCTGGGGTCGGGCGAGGCGGAGTTCGTCGTCTTCCGGGGCCTTAGCCCGAGTCCGAGCCCTGGGTCGGGCGGAGCGGAGTTCGCCGTCTTCCGGGGCCTTAGCCCGAGTCCGAGCCCTGGGTCAGGCGGAGCGGAGTTCGCCGTCTTCCGGGGCCTTAGCCCGAGTCCGAGCCCTGGGTCGGGCGGAGCGGAGTTCGCCGTCTTCCGGGGCCTTAGCCCGAGTCCGAGCCCTGGGTCGGGCGGAGCTTCCTATGGCGCCTTTGACAAGGCCTGGCTGCCTGTCAGTCTCACTCTGTCAAGTGGCACTGCAGTCGGGATGGCGCAGGCGGCGCTGTCCTTCTGTCAAACCGGTCAGTGGAGCGGCGAAGTGACGGCGGTCACTTCGGCTCTGCCAGGGGGCGCGCGTCAGGATAAAGGTGCCAGGCTACCTTTGTGTTAAATGCCCCTGTGACTTGGTCGGTCGGCGCGGCGATTTAGTCAGGGTTGCTTCTTAACGAAGGCAAAGCCTCGGGCGAGCCGGAGTTGCGTCTGCCGAAAAAAGGGGGCCTCGGGCGAGTCGGAAACACCTCAGGGTCGGCTGCCCTTGCCCGAGGCTAGGCTCGGGCGAGGCGTGATCGAGTCGCTCGTATGGACTGATCCCTGACTTAATCGTACCCATCAGGCCTCTGCAGCTTTATGCTGATGGGGGTTACCAGCTGAGAATTAGGCGTCTTGAGGGTACCCCTAATTATGGTCCCCGACAGTAGCCCCCGAGCCTCGAAGGGAGTGTTTAGCACTCGCTTGGAGGCTTTCGTCGCACTTTTTTGCAAGGGGACCAGCCTTTCTCGGTTGCATTTTGTTCCGGTGGGTGCGCGCGAGCGCACCCGCCGGGTGTAGCCCCCGAGGCCTCGGAGGAGTGGTTTCACTCCTTCGAGGTCTTAATGCCTTGCGTAATGCTTCGGCTGGTCTGGTGGTTCCCTCATGCGAACTGGCCGTAGCCCGGGTGCACTGTCGGGGCCCAAGTTCTCGGGCTGGTATGTTGACGCTGTCAACGGTTTGGCCGGAGCCGGGTTTGCGAGAGCAGCCCCCGAGCCTCCGCACAGGGCGAGAGGGCGATCAGGGACAGACTCGGCTTTTTTACATACGCCCCTACGTCGCCTTTCCGCAAGGAGGAGGGGGGAGAGCGCCATGTTACCCTCGATGGGCACCGAACATGGTGTCTCCGGTGAGCTGCAAGCGGGTAATCCGAGTGGACGTCCGTGCCCCGTTCGTTGGGGGTCGGCTAGGGGCCCGGAGGCACGCCCAAAAGTACCTGCGGGTGATCTGCCGGACCCGGTCCCCTGGCGACGGGGTCCGAGGGCTCGATGCCTCCCTCCGATGGGATTCCGTTACAGGATCGTTCCCGCTGGTCTCGGAAATGTCCTAGGGTACCTCGGGAGCGCAGCCCGAGCCTCGGTTATGTATCAAACGTACCCCTGGTCATCCCTCGCTCGGTGTCTGAGGCGACTGTGAACCCTTCGGGGGGCCAGCCTTCGAACCCCTGATCAGTAATGGGCGCGGAGCCCGAGTAGCCTGAGGCGGCCGTGGAACCTTTCGGGGGGCCGACCTTCGAACCTCTGACCAGTAGTGGGTGTCGGGCCCACGCGATCTGAGGCGGCTGTTGAACCCTTCGGGAGGCCAGCCTTCGAACCCCTGATCAGTAAGGAGGCTCGGAGCCTAGTTCCTTCACGGGGAAGGATCCCTTTTAGGGGTATCCCCTTTCCCGGTCCCTGTTGCAAGAGATAGAGAAAGAGGAAAAAGGAAAAAGGATACGAAATTGAACGACGCGACGTACCTTTTTTGGCGCGGTTGTTTTGGCGAAGGCGAAGCGTCGCCAGCTGCTCCTGCCAGAAGCCCCGCGCCAACTGTCGGCGTTTCGAGACCGGGGGGGTCCCTAAGCCGACGAGTGAGTGTGCCGCGTGCGGCCGTCGAGGCCAGAACACACACCCTCGCTGCGTTGTAAAGCTGCGTCTCTTTTCCTCTTGTTTCGATTATCTGGACTCTTTGTCGGTAACAGGGATGTTTGTGCGAGCGAGAGTTGCTTCTCGTGGAAGGTGATGAGTGAGGTATCCGTATCCCGGAGGCGTGGGAGTCCCTCGGCTCGGTCGGCCTTGCCGCTTACGCGTACTTTCACCCGTCCATGAGGCCCTGTCACCGACTCGGTCGAGAAGGCTCGAAGGGTCGCTTCGGCAGAAGGGCTTCCGAACGTAAAGACTTGTTCGATCCGCGGAGCCACTTTATCCGAACGGGAGTTACTTATCGCAGAAGGTGATGAGTGAGGTATCCGTATCCCGGAGGCGTAGGAGTCCCTCGGCTCGGTCAGCCTTGACTGCTTACGTGTACTCCGTCGTTTCCAGGACCCACTTTTCGAAGTAGTCAAAAAGCACGAAAGATATTCTGGTAAAAGTTTTTTCGAGGAAAATTTTGACGCAGAGGGGGTTTCCCCCCTTTTAGCCCCCGAGGGAGGGTCGGGCTGTGCCGAGGCGAGGCCAACCCTTCCTTGTTGACTAAACTTTGCGTGGGTGCGAGGTATATGAACAACTTGGAAACATCTTAAGGGTAGAAGCGACGTAGCTGTTGGATGTTCCAAGCGTTGCCGTAGACTTCGCCTTGACTGTTGGCCAGCTTGTACGTTCCGGGCTTCAGAACTTTGGCGATGACGAATGGCCCCTCCTAGGGGGGCGTGAGCTTGTGCCTCCCTCGGGCGTCTTGCCGCAGCCGAAGCACCAGGTCGCCCACCTGGAGGTCTCGGGGTCGGACCCCTCGGGCGTGGTAGCGTCGCAGGGACTGCTGATACCGCGCCGAGTGTAGTAAGGCCCTGTCCCGAGCCTCTTCCAGCTGGTCCAGCGAGTCTTCTTGTCTAGCTTGGTTGCTTTGATCGTCGTAGGCCCTCGTCCTTGGGGAGCCGTATTCCAGGTCCGTGGGCAAGACGGCCTCGGCCCCGTAGACCAGGAAGAACGGCGTGAAACCCGTGGCTCGGCTCGGCGTCGTCCTCAGGCTCCAGACCACCGAGGGGAGTTCCTTCATCCATCGCTTGCCGAACTTGTTGAGGTTGTTGTAAATCCGAGGCTTGAGCCCTTATAGAATCATGCCATTGGCACGCTCTACTTGCCCATTCGACATGGGGTGAGCTACGGCAGCCCAGTCCATCCGGATGTTGTGATCCTCGCAAAAATCCAAGAATTTTTTGCCGGTGAACTGGGTGCCGTTGTCGGTGATGATGGAGTTTGGGACCCCGAAGCGATGGATGATGTTGGTGAAGAACGCCACCGCCTGCTCGGACCTGATGCTGTTCAGGGGTCGGACCTCGATCCACTTGGAGAATTTGTCGACGGCGACCAGCAGGTGCGTGTAGCCCCCGGGCGCCTTCTGCAGAGGGCCGACGAGGTCCAGACCCCACACAGCGAAGGGCCAGGTGATGGGTATCGTCTGCAGAGCCTGAGCGGGCAGGTGGGTCTGCTTCGCATAGAATTGACACCCTTCGCAGGTGCGGACAATTCTAGTGGCGTCAGCCACCGCCGTCGGCCAGTAGAAGCCTTGCCGGAAAGCGTTCCCGACAAGGGCTCGAGGCGCTGCGTGATGGCCGCAAGCCCCCGAGTGTATCTCTTGCAGGAGTTCCTGACCTTCGGCGATGGAGATGCACCGCTGGAGGATGCCCGAGGGGCTGCGGTGGTAGAGCTCCTTCTCATCGCCCAGCAAGACGAACGACTTGGCGCGTCGCGCTACCCGCCGTGCCTCGGCCTGGTCGAGGGGTAGCTCTCCTTGGCGGAGATACTGCAGGTACGGGGCCTGCCAATCTTGATCAGGCGTGACCTCGCTCCGCTCCTCCTCGATGCGCAGCGCCTCGCCCTCGGGAGCCGAGGGTTCCTCGGGCTGAACCGAGGACGGCTCGGGCTGGGCCGAGGTTACCTCGGACGGGGCCGAGGGCGCCTCGGGCTCGGGCGTGTCGCTGATCTTGACGGAGGGTTGGTGCAGATCCCGGGAGAAGACGTCTGGGGGAACCGTCGTTCGCCCCGAGGCTATCTTTGCCAGCTCGTCTGCAGTCTCGTTGTAGCGCCGGGCGATGTGGTTAAGCTCGAGCCCGTAGAACTTGTCTTCCAGGCGTCGAACCTCATCACAGTAGGCCTCCATCTTCGGGTCGCGGCAGTGGGAGTTCTTCATGACCTGGTCGATGACGAGCTGCGAGTCGCCGCGAGCGTCGAGGCGTCGGACCCCTAGCTCGATGGCGATTCGCAATCCGTTGATCAGAGCTTCGTACTCAGCCACATTGTTGGACGCCGGGAAATGGAGGCGCAGCACGTAGCGCAGGTGTTTCCCGAGGGGCGAGACGAAGAGCAGGCCCGCGCCGGCTCCCGTCCTCATCAGCGACCCGTCGAAAAACATGGTCCAGAGCTCCGGTTGGATCGGAGCCGTCGGCAACTGTGTGTCGACCCATTCGGCTACGAAGTCCGCCAGTACCTGGGACTTGATGGCCTTCCGAGGGGCGAACGAGATTGTCTCACCCATGATTTCCACCACCCATTTTGCGATCCGTCCCGAGGCCTCTCGGCACTGGATGATCTCCCCCAGGGGGAAGGATGACACCACAGTTACCGGATGAGACTCGAAGTAATGTCGCAACTTTCGCCTCGTCAGGATCACTGCATACAGCAGCTTCTGAACTTGTGGGTAGTGGATCTTGGTTTCGGACAGCACCTCGCTGACGAAGTAAACTGGCCTCTGAATGGGCAATGCATGCCCCTCTTCTTGCCTTTCGACCACGATCGCGGCGCTAACCACCTGAGTGGTAGCGGCGACGTAGACCAAGAGGGCTTCTCCATCAGCTGGGGGTACCAAGACGGGCGCCTGGGTGAGGAGCGCCTTCAGGTTCCCGAGAGCTTCCTCGGCCTCGGGGGTCCAAGTGAAGCACTCGGCCTTCCTTAAGAGACGGTACAGAGGCAGGCCTCTTTCGCCGAGGCGCGGGATGAAACGGCTCAAGGCCGCGAGACATCCCATGATCCTCTATACGCCTTTTAAGTCCTTGATGGGCCCCATGCTGGTGATGGCTGCGATCTTCTCCGGGTTGGCTTCGATGCCCCGCTCGGAGACGATGAATCCCAGGAGCATGCCTCGGGGCACCCCGAAGACACACTTCTCGGGATTGAGCTTGACATCCTTTGCCTTGAGACACCGGAATGTCACTTCAAGGTCGGAGAGAAGGTCGGAGGCTTTCCTTGTCTTGACTACGATGTCATCGACGTAGGCCTCGACCGTGCGACCGATGTGTTCGCCGAACACATGGTTCATGCACCGCTGGTACGTTGCACCCGCGTTCCTCAAACCGAACGGCATGGTGACATAGCAGTACATGCCGAAGGGTGTGATGAAAGAAGTCGCGAGCTGGTCGGACTCTTTCATCTTGATTTGATGATACCCTAAGTAGGCATCGAGGAAAGACAGGGTTTCGCACCCAGCAGTGGAATCCACGATTTGATCGATGCGAGGTAGAGGGTAGGGAACCTTCGGACATGCTTTGTTGAGACCAGTGCAGTCTACACACATCCGCCATTTCCCCCCTTTCTTCCTCACAAGCACAGGGTTGGCAAGCCATTCGGGATGGAATACCTCTTTGATGAACCCTGCTGCCATTAGCTTGTGGATCTCCTCGCCTATCACCCTGCGCCTTTCCTCGTCGAATCGGCGCAGAGGCTGCCTGACCGGTCGGGCTCCGGCCCGAATATCCAGCGAGTGCTCGGCGACATCCCTCGGTATGCCAGGCATGTCCGAGGGACTCCACGCAAAGACGTCGGCGTTTGCGCGGAGAAAGTCGACGAGCACTGCTTCCTATTTGGGGTCGAGCTCGGAACCGATCCGGATCTGCTTGGAGGTGTCGCCACTGGGGTCGAGAGGGACGGCCTTAACCGTCTCCGCTGGTTCGAAGTTGCCGGCGTGTCGCTTCACGTCCGGCACCTCTCGGGAGAGGTTTTCCAGGTCGGCGATGAGGGCCTCGGACTCGGCGAGGGCCTCGGTGTACTCCACGCACTCTACATCGCATTCGAACGCGTGTTTGTACGTGGGGCCGACGGTGATGACCCCGTTGGGGCCCGGCATCTTGAGCTTCAGGTAGGTGTAGTTGGGGATGGCCATGAACTTCGTGTAGCATGGCCTCCCCAATACTGCGTGGTAGGTTCCTCGGAACCCGACCACCTCGAACGTCAAAGTCTCCCTTCGGAAGTTGGAGGGTGTTCCGAAGCAGACAGGAAGGTCGAGCCGTCCGAGGGGCTGGACGCACTTCCCAGGAATGATCCCGTGGAAGGGCGCAGCGCCTGCTCGGACGGAGGACAGATCGACGCGCAGGAGCCTGAGGGTCTCGGCGTAGATGATATTGAGGCAGCTGCCCCCATCCATCAGGACCTTGGTGAGCCTGACGTCGCCGATGATGGGATCGACGACGAGCGGGTACTTCCCTGGGCTCGGCACGTGGTCGGGGTGGTCATCTTGGTCGAAGGTGATGGGCTTGTCGGACCAGTCTAGGTAGACCGGCGCCGCCACCTTCACCGAGCAGACCTCCCGACGCTCTTGCTTACGATGCCGAGCTGAGGCATTCGCCGCATGCCCTCCGTAGATCATGAAGCAGTCGCGGACCTCGGGGAACTCTCCTGCTTGGTGATCTTCCTTTTTATCATCGTCGCGGGCCCTGCCACCCTCTGCGGGTGGCCCGTCCTTGTGGAAGTGGCGCCGAAGCATGACACACTCCTCAAGGGTGTGCTTGACGGGCCCCTGATGGTAAGGGCACGTCTCCTTGAGCATCTTGTCGAAGAGGTTGGCACCTCCGGGGGGCTTCCGAGGGTTCTTGTACTCGGTGGCGGCGACAAGGTCTGCGTCGGCGGCGTCGCGTTTCGCTTGCGACTTCCTCCTGCCTTTCTTCTTGGCGCCGAGCGGAGTAGACGCCTCGGGAGCATCCTCCGACGGACGGCCCTGGGGCTGCTTGTCCTTTCGGAAGATGGCCTCGACCGCCTCCTGGCCAGAGGCGAACTTGGTGGCGATGTCCATCAGCTCGCTCGCCCTGGTAGGGGTCTTGCGACCCAACTTGCTCACCAGGTCACGGCAAGTGGTGCCGGCAAGGAACGCGCCGATGACATCTGAGTCGGTGATGTTGGGCAGCTCGGTGCGCTGCTTCGAGAACCGCCGGATGTAGTCCCGAAGAGACTCTCCCGGCTGTTGCCGGTAGCTTCGGAGGTCCCAGGAATTCCCGGGGCGCACGTACGTGCCCTGGAAGTTGCCGGCGAAGGCTTGGACCAAATCCTCCCAGTTGGAAATCTGCCCCGGAGGCAGGTGCTCCAACCAAGCGCGAGCAGTGTCGGAGAGGAACAGTGGGAGGTTGCGGATGATGAGGTTGTCGTCGTCCGTTCCACCCAGTTGACAGGCCAGGCGGTAGTCCGCGAGCCACAATTCCGGTCTTGTTTCCCCCGAGTACTTTGTGATAGTAGTCGGGGGTCGGAATCGGGCCGGAAACGGCGCCCGCCGAATGGCCCGGCTGAAGACCTGCGGACTGGGTGGTTCGGGCGAGGGACTCCGATCCTCCCCGCTGTCGTAGCGTCCCCCACGCCTGGGGTGATAGCCTCGGCACACCCTTTCGTCGAGGCGGGCCCGACGGTCGCGATGAGGGTGCTCGTCGCCGAGGTGACCCGGGGCCACAGGCGCAGTGTTGCGCGTGCGCCCGGTGTAGACCGAGGCTTCTCGCATGAGTCGGGAAGTCGCGGCACGAGGTTCCGAGGGGTACCCCTGCCTTCGGGAGGCAGAGCTCTCGGCCCGCCGGGCCGCAGCGCCTTCCAGGAGATGCTTGAGCTCTCCCTGGATTCGCCGACCCTCGGTGGTTGATGACTCCGGCATCGCACGGAGGAGCATCGCTGCGGCTGCCAGGTCCTGACCGGTCCCGCTGGATGCGGGTGGCGGCCTGTCCCTGGCATCGTTGGCGATGCGGTGCTGGAGACCTTGGGGTAGGTGACGTATTTCTCCGGCCGGGGGCTGGCCCGCCCATACCTGCCCGACGTCCCGGCGGATCAACTCGAGCGCTCCTGCCCCCTCGTCGAGCCCGGCCTGCGCCCCGCGGACTTGCTCGAGCTGTGGGTCGTGACCCCCCGCCGGAATGGGGACCACAGCTAGCTCCCGCGGGATGTCGGCGCGAGGCACTGGCCTAGGGAGATCACCATCCTCCGGCATGCCGAGACGGTTGCCTCCGGAGGGATCCCCTAGCTCGACGTGGAAACATTCGCGGCTCGGGCCGCAGTCCTTGTCGTCAAGGCTGCGGCTGCCGTCGGAACAGTCGGAGAGGCAGTAGTTGCATGCAGTCATGAAGTCCCGCATGGCACTGGGGTTGCCAGATCCGGAGAAATCCCAGCAGATGCTGGGGTCGTCATCTTCCTCAGACCCAGAGGGCCCGTAGGTCGAGACGCCCGTCAATCGGTCCCAAGGCGATCGCACACGAAACCCAAGAGAGGTTGCACTCGCCTCAACGTGAGCGCCCGCCAGAGCGAGGTCGCTAGGCGGGTTGAGGTCGAGTCGAAATGACGAAGGATGGGAATCGGTCGGTACCATTTGGTCGACGAGGAGCGACGAAGTCACATCGGGGGCTGATCGCGCCGTCGTCTTGGGTACGAGGGCGACGTCCTGCAGGCCCTCCGTGAGCGTGCTGGCGTCGTCCACTTGCTCGGGGTTGGCGTGTTGCGGGGGGACGGCGCTCGCCTTCGCCTCAAACGCGAGGGTGACGCCCGACGTATCCTCCGTTGGGGCGCTGGGGATGTCGATTCGCTCGACAGCCGACGGAGCGCAGCCTCCCGCTCGGCCCTGGTTGCCCCGCCTCCTCCTCCGATGGCGAGGGAGAGGATGGGGCGAGCTCGAATGTTGTTCTTCCCCCACGCGGGGAAGACGTCGTCGATTCCGCCGCCGGCGGGCGGGCTGTCGGCCACCATTGTCGTCGTCGCGCGGCGGTGGAAGGAGTATCATGTCGTAGCTGCCGTCGAAAGACATGAACTCGAGACTCCCGAAACGGAGCACCGTCCCGGGTTGGAGAGGTCGTTGGAGACTGCCCATCTGGAGCTTGACGGGAAACTGCTCGTCAACACGCAACAGGCCCCTACCTGGCGCGCCAACTGTCGGCGTTTCGAGACCGGGGGGGGTCCCTAAGCCGACGAGTGAGTGTGCCGCGTGCCCCAGCCCAGATGGGTCGAGCGCGTGGGCGAGCGCGAAGGGGGGAGAGCGAGGTGGCCGGAGCCGAGTCGTGAGGGAGGTGGAGATCCCGCGGCCTTCGTGCTCGTCCCGCGCCTAGGTCGGGTGCGCTTGCAGTAGGGGGTTACAAGCGTCCACGCGGGTGAGGGGAGCGAGCGGCCCCAAGAGAGCGCCTGCCCCTGCCCTCGTTCCCGCGGGGCCAACCTTCTCTAAGAAGGCCCTGGTCCTTCCTTGTATAGGCGTAAGGAGAGGATCCAGGTGTACAATGGGGGTGCAGCAGAGTGCTACGTGTCTAGCGGGGGAGAGCTAGTGCCCTAAGTACATGCCAAGGTGGCAGCCGGAGAGATCTTGGCACCCAGCTGGTGTGGTGTCGTGGCTGTCGGAGGAGTAACGGAGCCTGGTGGAGGGACAGCTGTCGGAGCGGTTGGGCCCTTGCTGACGTCCCCCTGCTTTCGTAAGGGAGCTGAGAGCCGCCGTCGTCATGGGTCTAGCGGGGCGCCATCATTGCCTATCTGGCGGAGCTAGCCAGATGGGACGTCGGTCCTGTTCTCTGCGGCCCGAGTCGGCTCGGGGTAGGGTGATGATGGCGCTTCCTGTTGACGTGGCGGACTTGTGCCCTAGGTCGGGCGACGTGGAGGCTCCTCCGAAGCCGAGGTCGAGTCTGTCCTGCATGGCCGAGGCCGAGCCCGAGCTACTGGGTCGGGCGAGGCGGAGGTCGTTCAGCAGAGGCCAGGGCGGCGTCCGACCCCTGGGGTCGGGCGAGGCGGAGTTCGTCGTCTTCCGGGGCCTTAGCCCGAGTCCGAGCCCTGGGTCGGGCGGAGCGGAGTTCGCCGTCTTCCGGGGCCTTAGCCCGAGTCCGAGCCCTGGGTCGGGCGGAGCGGAGTTCGCCGTCTTCCGGGGCCTTAGCCCGAGTCCGAGCCCTGGGTCGGGCGGAGCGGAGTTCGCCGTCTTCCGGGGCCTTAGCCCGAGTCCGAGCCCTGGGTCGGGCGGAGCTTCCTATGGCGCCTTTGACAAGGCCTGGCTGCCTGTCAGTCTCACTCTGTCAAGTGGCACTGCAGTCGGGATGGCGCAGGCGGCGCTGTCCTTTTGTCAGACCGGTCAGTGGAGCGGCGAAGTGACGGCGGTCACTTCGGCTCTGCCAGGGGGCGCGCGTCAGGATAAAGGTGCCAGGCTACCTTTGCGTTAAATGCCCCTGTGACTTGGTCGGTCGGCGCGGCGATTTAGTCAGGGTTGCTTCTTAACGAAGGCAAGGCCTCGGGCGAGCCGGAGGTGCGTCTGCCGAAAAAAGGGGGCCTCGGGCGAGACGGAAACACCTCAGGGTCGGCTGCCCTTGCCCGAGGCTAGGCTCGGGCGAGGCGTGATCGAGTCGCTCGTATGGACTGATCCCTGACTTAATCGTACCCATCAGGCCTCTGCAGCTTTATGCTGATGGGGGTTACCAGCTGAGAATTAGGCGTCTTGAGGGTACCCCTAATTATGGTCCCCGACAATAATGATCTAACATTTTGACAACATATAAATTATTCGATAAAATGTTAGAGCACAACAATTATATAAAAATGATATTTATATGGGATATATATATATATATATATATATATATATATGACCATGGACATGGACATAGATGTTAT
The DNA here is from genome assembly GCA_029449295.1 of Zea luxurians. Classification (NCBI taxonomy): domain Eukaryota; kingdom Viridiplantae; phylum Streptophyta; class Magnoliopsida; order Poales; family Poaceae; genus Zea; species Zea luxurians. The sequence continues at coordinate 48,927,595 of JAOPSE010000011.1, forward strand.
TGTTTTTGTCACAAGTATTTATATAATTCATATTTTTTCTTAGCAGGGACCGCACACGTCGCAGCTCGAGTCGATTGTGCTGGTGGAATAAACGCACGACCTACACACTTCACGTGTGATGCACGACGATGATGAAAACGTCAAAACTGATGCTTTATACAGTAGAGAAGTAAGGGAAAATGATGATTTTCATTACGAGTAAAAATAAATCAACACAAAGTTTAGTTTGTCTATATTGCATTTCGAAGAATATTCCATATGGTTTAAAACATTCCTAAAAAATAAACATGTACAAATTGAACTCTCCAATAAATATTTTTTCACTCGAGGTCAAAATCGTTATTTGCCCTTAATTTAACACCGTTAACTTCCAAAACAAATTGTGTTAGTTTTGGACTTCACGGTCTTAAATATGGGAGTATGGGTAAAACGATTGTATAGATTATATGTTATGAGCTTTGGGCTTCCAAAACCTAGGGAAAGTCTTGACTCAATGGTGCATTCCAGTTCAGCCGCATCATCTCAAGTAGACCAGGCCTCGGGCCGTCTATAAAACCTCTCCCAAACAACCACAACTAGGGTTTCATTGGCGGCGGCGACGACAGCGTGAGGCCCGAGCGGTGGCCTCGCCAGGAGCTGTGGAGGCGGTCGCGCAAGGCCAGTGCGACGGCGGCGTCCGTGCGGGGAGCAGTGGCGACAGCCGCGCGAGGCCCATGCGATGGCAGGGCTAACAAGAGGAGTAGTGGTGAAGGCCGCGCAAGGAGCGTCGATGGCGGCTGTGGCTGCGCGAAGCATGAGTGGCGATGGCGGTTGCATGAGGCTCGAACGAGTGAGCGGTGGTTACGATAGACGCGAGCGGTGATAGGTGGCGACTGCAGGCTATGTGTGTGGCGGTTCGACAAAGAGATGGCGTCCCGATCCAGCGAGGGAGGTGTCCCCCAACGTCCAGATCCCCCAGCAGCTCGACGAGGAGGTGGTGGGTGATTCAGCGAGGATTTACACTACATCTTACTATTTACGCTATATCTTTCACTATTTATGCTTAAAATTGATGTTTTTTACTCTCTGCGTCCAACAATGTAGAGCATGTCATATTTTTCGCATGCACAGTGAAAAGGAAATCCCTTTATTTATAATGTCTGTGATTGCCATAAAAAAGCAAATTCCCTAATCAACTCCCCTATTTAAATCCCCTAACAACTCCCATAATCAAATCCTTTGATTTTATGGTGGCCGCGTGAACGTGGGGAGCTATTGGTTGGTGGTGAATCAACATTTACGCTGTAACAACAAAATTTACGCTTAAACTTGAGAATTTTTATGATCATGAATACAACGCATTAGAGTTATCAACGTCTCTCATGTTGGCTCGATATTTACGGTCAAAACTGAGGATTTTTACTCTAAAAACTAAAGAATTTTACATTTGAACCTAGATTTCCTCCACTAGTGTACCACAAGCCATATTGTTCGAGTGCACACTTAAAATGGAATCCCTTGATTTATGGTGTCGAAGACTGCCATAAAAATCAAATTCCCTAATCAAATCTCCTAATTAAATCACAAGAGTTGAATATGGGAATTAATTAGAGAAGTTCATTAGAGGATTTGATTTTTATGGTAGTTAAGACATCATAAAATCATGGGATTTCCTTACCACTGTGCACACAGAAAATATGGCATACGGTACACTAGTAGACGCACTCCATGTTCGAGCATAACATATGTAGTTTTAAGTGTAAAAATCCTCGTTTTACGCCAACGTGAGAGTCGTTGAACTCTGATGTGTTGTATTCATTATTGTAAAAATCCCGAAGTTTTAAGCATAAATAGTGTTAGATATAGCGTAAATGTTGACTCACTCCCAACCAACAACCCCGTGTCCATGCAGCTACCATAAATCAAGGGATTTGATTAGGTGATTTAATTAGGCGAGTTGATTAGGAAAATTATTTGCTATGGCAGCCATGGATACCTTAAATCAAGGGATTCCTTTTTTGATGTGCATGCAAAAATTATGTCATGCAGTACAGTGTTGGACGCACTCTAGGTTTGTGCATAAAAATCTTTAGTTTTGAGCGTAAAAATCCTTAGTTTTAACCATAAATATCGAGCCAACATGAGAGACATTGATAACTTTGATGTGTTGAATTCGTGATCTTAAAAATTCTCAAGTTGAGCATAAATAGTGTTACATATAGCGTAAATGTTGATTCACTCTCAACTAACAGTCCGACATCCCATGCAGTCACTATAAATTAATGGATTTAATTAGGAGAGATGATTAATAAATTTGATTTTATGGTAATCACAGACACCATAAATCAAGGAATTATCTTTTCACCATACAGGCGAAAAATATGGCATACAATAACCGGTGGACGCAATCCAGGTTTCAGTGTAAAACATCAGTTTTGAGCCTAAATAGTGATCGCCCGCCACCACCTCATCCAGCCATTGGGGGATCCGGATGCTGGGGACGCCTCTCTCGCTGGATCGAGCCGCCATATCTTCGTTGAACCGCCACACGCATAGCCCACAACCGCCGCCCGTTGCCACTTGGGCCTCGCACAGTCTCCATTCACTCTTTCGTGCCTCGTGCAACCGCCATCGCCACCCATGCCTCGCGCGACCATCGTCATTGGTGTTGCGTGGCTGTCGCCGACGCTCGATCCTCTTGTGGCCGCCACTGCTGCTCCTCGCGCGACCATCGCGGTTGCACGAGAATCACGTGATCGCCGCTGCCGCTCCTCTCATGGGCGTCGCCGTCGCAGGGGCCTCGCGCGACCGCCGCCATCGCTCCCCTCCCAAACAGCAACAACGCACGGGTCTCGCCTGACCACCTCCGCCACTCGCGCGTCGCGCCACCGTCGCCTTCGTTGAAACCCTAATCGTGGCTGTTTGGGGGAGGTTTTGTAGACGACCGAGGGCATGGTCCGTTTGAGGCGGTGTGACTGAACCGAAATGCACCATCGGGTCAGGGCTTTCACTAGCTATTGGAAGCTCGATGAGTTTTTGTAATACCCCGTCCAATCCCTGGACCAGCGGTACTTACTTCTGACAGCTCTAGGATCATATATTGTCCCCACAGACCAACACGGGTCTTTTGTGCGCACTTTGTCCTCACTCATGCGCACCCGAGAAAACTTCCCGGTTGGTCACCCATCCCAAATTGCTCCAAGCCAAGCACGCTTAACTTGGAGGTTCTTTCGAGATAGGCTTCCGAAAAAGAAGATGCATCTTGTTGGTATGGATACTCTATTAATTCTATTAAGCCTTGGGCCAGAAAATCACCATCCCAGGGGCTAGGATACCCTCGCGGTTTCACGGGCTTCATCATACTCCTCGTAGTAGTCCTCCTCCTGGGCTACCTGCTCTTCACCTGTTGTCAATGTTTGTTGTCCGATGGCACACCCCGGGGTTACCCTCGTGGTATTTTTGAGTAGGACGACATCGTTGATTGCGACTCGATGGTTCGTGCGGTAGCACAATGAGAGAAACACACTGGCTTGAGCAAGTTCGGGCCACTTTGAGAGGTGTAATACCCTATTTCCTATGGTGGTTTTCTGTTTTGCGGTGAGTTTACAAGCTGTGACTATGAAAATGGTGGCTGAGGATGAGATGAAAATGGTAAGGGTGCCTCTTGGCCTTATATACACAACCAGAGAGAGCCCCCCGCACAGGTTTTTTATTACAACCTCCTTCCTTATCTCCTAATTTGTAGTGAACAGTCTTCCTTTATCCTGGGGGAATCTTGTGCTCCCACGCCCAAGTTATCACCGATGGTTCAGTCCGTCAGGTGGGCACAACAAACCGGCCCGACATACCCGCGCTCACGCAGCAGCTAACTCAGACGTGGGCCTCTCTTGTATCAGGACCGGCTCGCCTCTACTGGTTTCCTTTATTCGGCCCACCACAAGATGCCCGAGGAGGGCGCCTACTATGTGGCCCCGGACACATTTTCGTGCTCGTGTGGACCCGGGGGATACCCATCCCCCACGATCCCCCGATCTTTGAATTGATTTGAAATAATTGATTCAAATGTCTTCATTGCTCGCTTTTGAGTTCAGCGTCTTTTCTGAGATTTCATGACTCTGTTGGTGCATCAAAGGTGCACCCATTGGGTGTAGCCCCCGAGCTTTGAATTGATTTTGAAATAATCAACTCAAAGGTCTTCATTGCTCGCTTTTGAGTTTAGCATTCTTCTCTGAGATTTCACGTCTCTATTGGGTGTAACCACCGAGCTTTGAATTGATTTTAAAATAATCAACTCAAAGGTCTTCATTGCTTCACTTTTGAGTTTAGCATTCTTCTCTGAAATTTCACGTCTCCGTTGGGTGCACCGAAGGTGCACCCAATGTGTGTAGCCCCCCGAGCTTTGAATTGATTTTGAAATAATCAACTCAAAGGTCTTCTTATCTTGCTTTCAAAAGATTTTGGAGTAGTTCGGTAGTGACATCTGTCCACACCTTGCTTGGTCCAGAATCACTCCGATTAGACCCCTTGACGAATTGGAGCCAGGCTGGTTGAACCCAAACCAGGGGGAGCCTGGCTGGACGACACTCGATCGAAGACTTCAATGCTTCTACTGATTGGACATGTGCTCGGTGGAGTCTAGACTTCCTTCAGTTTGACCAATCTTCCCCATTGTCGTTGTGTATTCATTGTGTATATGTTGCAGGTCGGACCGCTTCAGAAAACCTCGAAAAAATCGGATGGTACACCCAATGGGTGTCTATCTAGTGAAAGGTGTCCATCGTCTTGTCCCGAAATAGTAAACTGATGCGACGGGGAGGTGTAACGCTGTGTCTGAGCGGTTTCACTTTGATTCCTTCTGGTGTCGTGTTATGTGAAACGACGCCAGCCACCTGACCCATTTCTTAGAGACTTGAGCTAAATTGGTTTTATGTATAAGCTTGAGTTGGATGCATAAACAAAGGAATTCCAACATGATGTATAATTTCATGTGCTTATTTTGTATTTATTTAAAATAAATATGCCTCATGAATAAGTCACATAATCAGAAGATCTCCTTTATTATTTCAAATGACTAGAGTCATGGATACTATATACTAGGGTTTACATACACCACCTAGACGCACGTAACACAGCAGAACACCTTAGAGTTAGAGTATCAACATTAGCAACTTGATAGTTAATGAAGTGCTCAGTGGATCATGGGCAGATAAGTGGTCCACCAAAGGCTCTCTGATCAATGGTGTTGTACTATGTGAATCCAACAGAACGAGCCAACAAAACAGTATGACATGGTGCGTCATACTGTTGGTAATTTCGTCATGGATTTGTATAAGTAAAAACTGCCAACAAAACATCCTTACCAACAGTAAACAAACAAAGTAGTTATTTTTATATAAAACAGTAGTGTGGATCAAGGGGAATATGTGGGTGCCCCAACAAGTACCAGTGCAGAGTGTCGACTTTCTCGTACCTTGATAAAATATCATTGTGTTTCTAACTCCTCATTAATTAGAGCATTTACATGTGAGCATTTTTTTGCTTTACATACTAGAATTGCCATGCTAGAATAGGGTTGCAACCTAGGTGCAAAGAAAAGGAATCAAAGATTTTTCATTTGAATCATGAAAAAAACTAAAGAGTGTCCCCCGATAAATACTTATTTCTTTTATCTATTTTCCATAGATAGCAAACCTTTGTTCCCTTCATGATTTTTTCCTAATCATGAAACCCTTTCATCTAATTGCAGATAAAGGAATTTCTCTCCTTTGATTGTTTGAGCGGGAACTTAGTTTCCATTTGAGTATGCGTCCTTAGATTGCTTGAAAAGGGGACTGACTCTATAAAATGAGAAAAAATGTGCTTTCTTCATTCCTCATTTGGATTTGAAGTAGACATTGAAAGGAGAAAAGGCATAGTTCAAACCTAGGGTGCAAAATTGTGTGCAATAGTAACACTCATACACACAAGGAGTGAAGTGGGCTATCCACTAGGTTTTAACTATTGTAAGAAATTTTAGATTATCCCAATTCACCCACCCCTCTTGCGCATCTTTATACTATCAGTAGTGAGGTGTTATCCATATATAAGATTCCTCCTTGATTTTACACTCATATTCATGTTTTTCATGATAACTCTATTGGAGAGCATCATTCGGGAGCTCTTTAGTAATTCCTTTTTTTATCATGGCACTCTTCCTCAATTTTCTTGTCCTAGTGCGCACAATCAGAAAGGTGTTGTTGAGTGCAAGCATCACCATATTCTTGAAACTACTCATACTCTTTTGATTGCTTCCTCTATTCAATCTCATTTTTGGGATGATGAGGTATCTACTTCCGTTTATTTGACTAACATTTTGCCTTCATCTACTCTCCAGCGAAATCCCATATGTTTGCCGTTGTTACAAGGTATATAATTACTCCAATCTTTGCCTTTTGGATGCTGATGCTATGTTTTTCTTGCTTCTTGTGAATGCACTAAGCTAACACCTTAAACTGATGGTGTCTGTTCTTGGGTTATATTGCTGAGCACAAGGGCATTATCGTTGGGATCCTATTGCTCATCGTAGGTGGATTTCTTAGTGTGCTACTTTGGATGAATCTTGACCATTCTATCCATGTCTGCCTTTGATGTTTCTTCCACAACTATTGTTGAACCTCTCTTTCTTGATTTTACCTAATAGTCCTATCTACAATTGTTTGTTCCTACCCCACCTCCTTCAGAGCCCATGCAATTATCGAGTCTCTACTCTCCTCTACTACCTTTGGAGCTACCTTTACATGCTCTTCTTGGAACCATTTATGATTCTAAACCCCTTATGATTCACACCTAATATCATTATTTATGCCCCAAGGATCCATGACATTCTGTTGAGTCATCTCTTGATGTTTCTCCCTTAGTTGAGCTGCCTTCGATTGAAGATCATTCTTTTGAGTTGTCCTCTCATTATGATCTTCATGATTGTGGGTCATAGGAGCCTACATATTGGTATGGTTTTGGTGGTATTGTTCTATCTTAATTGAATAAATAACATGATGTCGTTTTCCATTCAAAATGGTAACATGTGATGGCTGAGGAGATGACTACTCTTAAGCGCACTAGCACTTGGGACCTTGTTCCTCTTCCTTCTCATGTTCACCATCAAGTGTAAATGGGTTTATAAGATTAAGACTTGCTCTCTCGAGCATTGTAAGTCTTGTCTTGTTGCTTGTGGCTTTCAACTAGAGCATATTCATAATTATGATGGGACTTTTGCTCATGCATGACTCACATGGGCATTGTTCATTGTTCTTGATTCAACCTTTGTTTGTACTTGGTCCATCTCTTAAATGGAAGTGAAAATTTATTCCTTAATAGTAAACTGCATGAGGAGGTATATATGAGATCGCCTTGTGGGTACATTGTTCCTTACAACATCGTCCCCATCATTCACTTTATGGATTGAAACAAGTTCCTCATGATTGGTTTTAGTGCTTTTCCTTTGTGACCATTGATGCTAGTTTCATTCGAATGCTCATGATCTCACCTTGTTTGTTCATACTTCATATAGCAACTGAACCCTTTCTCTTTATGTTGATGATATGATCATTAGTGATGATTTGAGTATATTTCCTTTGTGAAGGCACATCTTAGTGAATAGTTTCTCATGTTTGATCTTGGCCTTTTTGTTACTTTCTTACTATATGTGTCTCTTTCACCTCTAAGGGCCTTTTTTATACCAAGAATTCAGGATTTTCTTGATTGCTCGCATCTCACTTATCACCTGCATTGTTGAGACGCCCATGGAGATTAATCTTCATCTTCACCCCACTGATGGTCAACCTCATATTGATCTCACTAGGTATTGCCATACTGTTGAGAATCTTTTCTATTTGGATGTGATCATCCTGCTTAGTTTGTTTCCTCTCCCGTCCAACTCAACTAGTCATCTCCTTTGCTCTTGTGTTATCTTCATGGGACCATTATCATTGTATGTTCTTTTCCATGCTCATATTCAAATGCTACTTGGGCTAGCGACTCCTTGAAACGTCACTTTCTTCTGCGTACTGTGTTTACTTGGTGACCCTCTTATTGCTTGGTAGACTAAATAGCAAATTGTGGTTTCTATCTATAGTGCAGAGTTGCAAGCTTTGGCTCTTGGTACTACATAGGTTACCTGGATACTATGGTTACTTTAAGATCTTGGTGTTTCTGTTTTTGTGTCGATACCTCTTTTGCCAGACTGTATTGGCGCTCTCAACGGAGCTCACTAAGCATATTGGTATTGATGCCTCTTATATACTAGGGCATAGCTACAAGAGTCAAGACCATGTTATTGAACTTCGCTTTGTCTGCTCAGAACTTTAGTTGGCAGACTTCTTCAAAAAGGCACAGACAAGAGTTCACCACCGTTTCTTCTAATACAAACTCATTCTTCATAATTCACCCTGAGTTTGAGGTAGGTATATGTTCTTATATATTTCTGTTTGTATAAAGGTCTCCATGTGCATGTACATATTTGGGCTTTATCCCTTCTTCTGGATACAAACATTATTCTAAACATTTTTGTCTTTTCTGGGTACATAATTTTTTTTCTATGCATTTAGATATATGCAATGCCTAGATACGTAGTGAAGACTACATATCTAAAATGCATAGTGAAGACACGTATTTAGAAGAAAAAAAACAAAACAACTTATAATTTAGAATCATGGGAGCAGAAGCAATGTGGTGATTTCACTTCGAAAGTTATTATGCCAAACTTGCATGATGGTTTCGTGCAAGAGGCAGAGTCTTCTACACTTCATATCCCCTAAAATTTGTGTTGCGGCTACAAACAGTAGATAAGTAGATGACAGAGAAGAGACATCATTTATTTACTATAGACAAAGAGCATCAAATATATCATCTTCGAGTGAAGATGATACAATATCATATATCTGTGCAGAAGTTCATAACAATTTTTGTCTCTGTTGCATGGAACTGGTGACTTTATCTTATCACTTTGTTGGCTTTCTGTATCGCAAGCAGAAGGACTTGAGCCTGTCAAGCCCCTCTTCGAGAGAAGATGGATCAATCGCAAAGGTGATGCGAAGCCAATCCTTGTATCCGACAGCACATCCTGGCAATTTATTTGCAGCAAGTTACATCTCAAATAAAAAGTTGATCTCAAGGTGGATGGGAAACGTCTTGTACCAAAGAGATGAACTGATCTGCATACTAGAACTAGAACTGTAGTTCCAAACGAGTCATGTATTCAGAAGGAGCAATACCTGGCAGAACAACCACTAATTCTTCCTTTGCCAGCCGGCAGCAGAAGTCCATGTCATCTTTGATGCCCTCCAGGCAGGATAGATCCAGTTTCACCTGTAGCAAGTCAAGGGAACATCACACCCTGTTAAGAAATCTGTCATGGTTTCCTGCCACATGGAAGAGTATATATGGTTACAGTGACTCACAGACCATTACAAACATGGATCCCTCTGGTTTGCTTGGGCACGTGATTGCATTGATGCCCTTCAGCTTTTCACAGCATATATCTACACATCCTTTTAGAATTTCGATAGTTTTTTCGAAGAATTCCTCCTTTGTGTTCTCCACGAGTTTTGGTATTGCTCCCTGACAAACAAAATTTTGTAAGTAAGTCGACGCAAACCATTATTTTTCCTGTGCACGATATCAAGTCTTGCAAGAAAATGGCAATTCCGTTATAGTTACCTGGACAAATGTTGCAGGATCAGAGGAGATATCAAGGTAGCTCTTGATGCTGTGCACTACCTGGAAGAAGAAAAAAAAATGTGTAACCATTATGAGACTGCATTTTACATGGTACCTTCACTTAATTCCATATCTGAAGAATAGCTTCAGTATTTGATCAGGCATGTCAGCACCCAGGCCATTTTGTTAAATGAAATGCAAACCAACTTTCCAATACTGATTAACACGGAACTATGTTAAATCGTGAAAAGTAAAGAACCTTAGTCCTCTGAAATACACCATTCGGATCATTGGTAACAATCCATCCAAGCCGCCATCCAGGCACCATCCATCTCTTTGATATGGACCCCAGTGTTAACACTGGAGCCACAGCCCCAAACACACCCATCGGCACAAATTTCCTCTCTCCAAATGTCAAGTGTGCGTAAACCTCATCTGCTATGACGAATATGCCAAGCTTTCGCGCGGTCTCAGCGACCTAGAAAATCATGGACACAAATAGGGATTCAGGCGATGCCTCAGGAACTGTGAACTACTTAAGGCAGAACCAGTAGTAGCATATCAGAACTTGCCTTGGCCAGGTGCTCATATGAGTACACATTGCCACATGGGTTTCCTGGGTTCACAATGACCATAGCAACAGTATTCTTGTCGGCAAGAGCTTGGACGCCATCAATGTCAACCTCCCAGCCGTTCCCAGGTAGAAGATTGAAGTACCGGGCTTCCATGCCATTGAAGATAGCACGCGCCTCATAGAACATAAATCCAGGTCTTGGAAGCAGGATGTTTGCACCAGGACGAGCTAACGCAGAGCAGAGTATCTCAATTGCTTGAGTGCAACCACTTGTGAGGTAGACATCATCAGGTGATAGTTTATATGGCAAATCACAGGATAAGTACTGAGCAATGGACCTGAAATTAATAATGGAATCGGTATGAATTGGAAGGAAATAGATAGTGTGTATAGTTTGCACTGCAAACAAAATAAGCCTTAATGTCTGTCCGGAGAAAATGTTGTCCGACAAATTGTTGTTTCTTAATTCTTATGACTGTGAGCTCGTCACAGTCATGTAACAGCATAACTGATGCGATAACAAAAAAAAAAGTTCTCAAAAACATGAAATGAATGTTGTCATGACTCATCACATTCTAAGCAACTGAATCTTATTATAGTCGGAACATGAATCATGGTGAAGGCAACATTTCCCAGTGTACTGTTGATGTCAGTGGCTAACTGGGTAAGGCAGCAAGTTAACCGAGACAATATTAGCAGATGTAAAGTTCAGTGGTTCCTAAACAGAGCATGTTGATTTCAGCGAATCTCTACTACTTATTAAGGCTCTAAGGGTAGCCTGCCACTTTTGGTTCTGCCACCCGAACTCCCGCCCAGCGCCCTGCGAAATCTCCAAAATTCCCGCCCAACGCGCCCTGCGAAAATCTCCGAAATTCCCGCCCAACGCCCCTGCGAATTCCCGCCCAGCAAAAAAATAAGCAGGGCCGCGAGGATCAAACCCGGGCCATTTCAGCCACCACGCGCAACACAATGCAACAACCAACCTCTTGCTCATATGGCAAGGGCCAACGCTTATAAGCCGCACTATAACCCTAAACAACCACTACGCCACCTGCGAGGGCCCTGACGCTGCGGGGGCCTCCGCCGTTGGCTCCGCAGCCACTTCCGCCACTGTTCCCACCGCCTCCGCCGCCGGATCTTCGACGGCCGGCGCAGCTGCTGCGAGGGCATCGGGAGCGCCTTCGGCCACCTTCAGCGGCAGGTCTTCAACTATCGCAGCAGATGTGGGGGCGCCTGGTGCGTCTTCCGTGGTCTCCGGGGTCGGCCCCGGGTCGGGCAGGGCGTCGTTCAGTGCTCCGAAGTCGTCCACCCGCTCGCCTCGCTCCGCCTAAAACAATACATACAAAAAGTCAGCAAACACACGCACAGACCACATCCAGCAAACGCCGAACAAACGACAACGTTACCTGAGCCCTCGCAGCCTCGGCCCGCTCCCTGACCACTTCACCACCATACAGACCCCACATCCGGTCATAGAGGGCGCCGGCGGACTCCTTCACCACGGGGTCTTCGACCTTATAGATGTCTCGCCCAAAATCTTCATCTGCCTGGTCGAAGGCCTCATAGTGCCGGCACCCTTCGCGAGAGAGTGCGTTCATCGCCCCCTCGCAGGTGACCAGGGAGGCGAACGACATTAATCCCCCCAGGACAGTGGGGAGCTCCTGCAGCTCCTCTTGCACCCATTCCAAACAGCGAAGCCCGGCCTCTCGCTCCGGCACCACGAAGTCACCGGTCCGCGCACCCAGCTCGCGATATGTGGCCATAAGCTGTGTGCGCGTCCGTTCGGCCTCCGTTCGCACCGCGGCTTCGGCCCCCTTCGCGCGGCTCTCCAGAGCGGTGAGCCGCCCCCGCAGGTCTTCGGCAAGATCCTTGGCAAGATTGGCCTCCGCCCGTGCCAGCCTAGCCTCCGCCTGCGCGGCCTGCTCCTTGGCGATGGCCTCGTTGGTTTCCCTCCTCTCCCCCGCCAGCTGGCGCCGGAGGTCAGCCTTTTCCTCCTCCAGGGCGGCCACCTTGTCCGCCAGTTTACGACACTTGCTGTCGGAGGCAGACTTCTCACGGACAGCGTCAGCATGTTGCGTCCGAAGTCTCTCGACTTCGGCAGATAAGGCTGCCGTAAGTGCCCCCGACGCAGTACGGCTGGTGAAGTCAGCCACCTGCAGAGCACACGTAAGGCCATGGCCGTAAAAAAAAAAAAAAAAAAAAAAAAAAAAAGAGCTCGGCGGACCTGACTCAGCGCCTCCATCACTCCTTTCAGCCGGCGGGTCGCCGCGCCAGCCTCGTCTCTGACCAACGCGAGGGCCGACACCTCGCCTCCGGCGCCAAGGGTCCCGCCCCTCGCCTTCGACGACAGCGCAGCCGTCGCGATTGCCCCGGCAGGCACAGCTATAGCAAGCCGGCCCTCGTCCGACCCTGCAGTGCATCAACGATTTAAAAAAAAAAAGGGCGGCCGGGTAACTTACCCCCAAGATAATCGTCCACACTAATGTCGGTGCCGAAGTCGGCAACGCGTTTGCCCGGCGGCGGCAACGTTCGGGCCGCCTTCGAAGCCTCCGCCACCCCGCTGGCCGGCGGCACCACCTTCGTCAGCTTGGAGACTCCGGCGCCCGCCGTTGTCTCCGGCGCCTTGCTGGGTGCAGAGGCGCCCGCCTTCGCCGCCAGCGGCGGCTTGCCTCCGCTGGAGGCCGCAGCCTTCGCCGTTCCCCGCTGCCTTTTCGGCCGGGGATCGTGAATTGATTTAATTCGAAGACCCTGTTCAAACGTTCATTTGACCCGCGAATATCAAAGCTGCGCTGGCCTTCCGTCCTCGCCACGTACCGCCCCACGAGCCGCACCGCCAAGTCCTCTGCATCACGCACAAAGGCGGCCGGATCACGGTTTCGCAAATTCAGTGCAAAGGCAGGACTTCGCACCACCCTTCCTCCGTGAAAAGGCATCTGGCGAGGGCACACTTCGCCCAGCGCCCAGCCGTGCGCCAAGGGCCAGACCCCGTACGCCACGAATTCTTCAACTAAATCACGACCACTGCTCTGGCCGGCAGCGCATCGAAGGGCCCCTTCGTTTGCATCCTCTTCTGCCACTTCAAAAGGCGGATACGCAGAGTAATAGTGAGAGCACATCTCAGACACGGGAAGTCCTTCGTGGCCTTCGACAGTAGCCTCAGCAACGTAAAACCAAAATTCATTCCAATTGCCCCACTTGTTGCGGGCGCACGGAACCAACTCCACTACTGGCATTGTGGTCTTGCCGGTCTTCGGCGTGAATGTGCACGACCCAAACTGGGCAACTCCGCCCTCAACCACCCTCTTCTGCCAATGCAAGCAGTAATTCTTCGCAAAAACTTCAACCGACGGCTGTCCGCCGTACGAAGTCGTCGCCCAGACATACTTCGCCAGCGCCACCACGGCGTTCGGTGTCAGCTGATGAATTTGAACGTTGAATCTACGCAGGACTTCGCCAACAAACCGGTGCGCAGGCAAGCGGAGACCGGCGACGAAGAACGCCTCGAAAACAACCAATTCACCCTCCGGCTCGGGGACTTCCTCCGTCCCCGGAGCACGAGCGACTCCGCCGCCCACAGAGCGCGACGCTTCGGAAAACCCGCAGTCCAACAGTACGATGTCCATCAACGGTCACATCAAATACCCCCGCGGAACCACTTCGAGCGAGGGCAGCGTCTCCGCCATCTAGCGACGTCTTCGGCACCAGGTGACTTTGTCGAACTGGTCCCTCGGAGGGCAAATGTTGGAGCGAAGGCAGAAACGCCACCCTTCGCCCGAAGTCTCCACCGCTTAGCCCCTGCCCTGACAGACAAAGCAGGCAGGGACACCCTCCGCTTGTCGGCACCAGAGACAACACGGAGACCCTTCGCTCGATTCGGCACCAGACGAAGGCCTGCGGCGACGCCTCCCACGGCGCGGCCTCGGTCAGTTCCGAGGCCCACATGAGATCTGGCCCATTGTAACGGGCCCTGCGTGGCCGCCTTTGTGTTACGGGCCTAATTTGTAAAGGCGTACTTGTAATTACAGCTTGTAACCCCGCTTTATGGGAATATTCTGGGGATAAACTAGGTACCTGAGGGCACATGCGTCCTTGACGCAAGGCGCCGTGCACTCGGTTACCTATAAATACCCCCGCACAGTGCCCGTGAGAGGCTAGATTAACAGAGCTTTTGCCATCACGCGCGAGTGCCCTGTTGCCATCACCATTCACTCGTGTTGGATCTCCTAGCTGTCGAGAGACAGTTCCAACACCATGAAGGTATAATGATGTGGCCATTTTAGCATATGATTTTGCAGGATGCACAAATTTTCTTCCCTATAACCGTTGATTTATTGCTAATGTTGTCGCTTTGTGAGATCAACAGAAATGCTTGAGAACACAGAATTTTGGTCAAAGTCAAACTACTCCCATGTGGAGCATTTGGAGTGCCATATGGAAGTTAACATGGAGCTGAATGAAGGAGAACAAATGATTGATCACGCAGAAGCTAGCCGATATGAATTGTTTAGCAACGATGAGATATACAAAGGCGGTTGTAGATGAAACTGAATTGTTGTTAGCAAGTAGTAGGTGGTTGTAGCAGCCAGCCTGTTTTCTTTGCAAGATTATCTTGTTTATGTGGGTGCACAGACCCCAAAAAAAACTGAAAGGAGACTACTGAGGCTGCATCAATTCTGTTTTTATCTGTATGCTACTTTTAGCTAGAGAGAGTTGAACATGTTAGTATCATGGTAATTTCTCAAAATTGGAAGACTGATACAAAGATGCAGCTACCGACTTAGAAAATCCTATCAGCTTCTGTCAAGCACTGTAAGTTGATCACACATGTTTCTCACTCTTTGATATCATCTGAAACAAAAATAACTTGATTGCTCATTTCATTTATCTTTCTGCTGTTGAAATGTTAAGTCATCTAAAATAATAAAAAAAGAACTGACTTTGTTTACATCTATGATGTGCATCCCTATCTCCATGAGCCACGCCATCAGCATGACTTAAAAAGGGCCAGGGGAGCTGGAGGTCGGTTTCTCAATTCAAAGTCAGATGACAAGGAAGAGAACTCCGAAACAAGTCACAAAGAGAAACAGATCTGAGTTGCGCCCCACAAGAGTGGCCAACTGTCAACCCCACCGTCTCCCAACAGTGCATCGTCAGCTAATCAGGCAGACAGGGTGATTCAAAACTCACAGCTGAAGAGATTTTAGCCCCTGAGCTAGATGTGGCAACAGTTCTGTACAGAAAGCGCTAGCGGGCAGCAGAAACATGGTGTTGGTCGGTCGGTTGTTGTAGGACATGTTCCATAGAAAAGCATAGATGAGTCTACAGGTTTTGGAGTCTTGGTTTAGTCCTCTGTGTATTCACCTTTCTGTACGATTTTAGTAGCATTGTGTCCCTTCCCCTGGATCCGAATCAGCATGATTGGTAGCCTGTCTAAGCGGACGCATGCATTCCCGCATGCAGCAGTTTTTTACTTTACGGTTGTTTGGTTGTCCGCACATACATGTGCTGCATCTACGTATCCAAAGTACGTCTGTTTGGTTGGTGGGTAAGTGTGCTGGTTTGGCTCGAGAGATGCAGCAGAACGCTCCGAGCCAGACCCGCGGGAAACATGATTTGTTTCCGTCTCTGGGCGGCTAGGCTCAACGGAAGCTGGCCCGAGCGGCCAGGCTGCTTCGAGAAAGCAACCAATCACGCCGAATGTTAAGTGTGTAGCATATTGACTTATTGTTTGCTTTGCTTGGACTTGGAGATTTGGGAGTGGAGTTCATAACCCTACTGTCCTGCATCATCATCCTTGGGGCAAAGAATAAATACTCTTAGCTGGCTATGTGTATGTTGAAGACGATATAATCCCAAATGTAGTACATGTGACCACCTCAACTGAATCTATCTTTGTTTCCTCTACGATACCCTCACAATTGGCCACAGATTCAGAGATCATCTCACACTGTCCTGCAATGCACGTTTTGGTTTGTCTTTGGATTGGCCTTCTGGCATGCATGTACGATGTCTTTGTTTATCCGTTGTCCAGTGAATTGTGTGATGATTGTCGGAATCCATGAGCATTTTTTGAACGAGAGATGCAATGTGCATGGACTCAAGAACACTTGGGTTTGGTTTGGCAGCTGCATCATTCTGTCGTCGGCCTGGCCATCACATGAACGTTTTTACACGCTTTTCTCGAGGGCATTGAAATACTGCCAACGATTACCAACAAGAGTGTACTTTATGGAGTCTTGTGCTTTCAAACAATGTCCCTGCACCTAGACCTTGTCAGAAACTCGCCGGAGAGACAGACTCCACCAGGTCGCCGGCGATCACTCAGATGAACGGGCACGCACGCACGCACGCGAAGCTAGAGAGCAGGACACGAGTTGGTGCTGCTCCAATTGGTAGAAATGTTTTCTGAATAGATTAACTGACTGTAAAAATGCAGGCCCAAGGTTACATAAGCGTGTTTCTATTTCACATACACACAACACCACACATGCACACCAACCTTCTCATTAAACACGATCAGGTCTTGCTTACACTATCAGTCAACAGGTTTTGACCACGAAACTGACAACAGCGACACACAGGCTAAAATGAGCGGCCAAACGCCTACAACAGACTGAAACTGGACAAACACACTGACTGAAACTGGACAGACTGACTGACTGAAGACTGAACAAGTGTGCTCAAGGATTATTCTGACAGACCTGAACTTGGAACTTTCATCATTGATCAATGACTGAACGACCTACATCTCTACAGTCTGCACAGACAGACAGCATTGAGGAAAAATGATTTCTTTTGAAGAACGATCTTTGCTCGGTTCTGCACGAGGTATAGCACCTTTCTAGCAAAAAATCGTATCTTTGGTACGTATTGTCTGTTGTTAGCAATCCTCTAATTGGTAAAACGCCTCCGAACAACCTAAAAATGGATTTTTTTTAAAAAAAAGGATTTTGAAAACTGAATCTCTAGCATAAGGTTCTTGAAGAACGTGTACCAAGCATGAATTCTTTTCGGCAATCCATGCTTCAAGAGGTGTGTGTAACTTCTCTGAAAACCAACCATTAGAGCTAACCGCGTCTCTAGGACATGGTTTCATAAAACCACACCTCTGATCAATTGAGCAAAGTTCAATTGCAAGAGGTGAAACTGTTGATAAATGGTTCTAAGGTCTCGGTGCCATAGATTCAGAATATCTATGGCACAACGTATCTTAGATACAGTGGTCACTAAATCACTCACAATACATATACTAGGTAGGTGCCCGTGCGATGCCACGGAACATAAATTGCGAACCTCCAATGGACTTCATTTGAGACAAGTGATGCCCAAAAAAATGGGGGTAAACTGACACAGCTATCACTTGCATTACTTGCCCTATGCACGGAAGAATCTGACACAACTATCACCCATGAAGATTTCCGGTTAACTTGTGGAACCGGACTTCATTTGAGACAAGACAACAATACCAGTGTTGAGCTTGCCACTCGGCCATGGCACACGCGAGAACACGGGATGATCAAGTAAGAACTGAACAGAATGCACTAATACAAAAGGCTGGCTTGCGTTCGCTTCCTTGCTCCACAGGAAGCATAGCTGATATACAAATCGAGAAGCAATTTATGTTCCGTGGCATCGCACGGGCACCTACCTAGTGATTTCTAGTGATTTATTAAGGGTATAGAAATGAACAAATCTTTTTTTTTCTAAGATACGGTTGGGGAGTAAAACAGCCCGCGGATATTGTTCGAGTTTATGCATTTAGATGACGGAAAACGAAATTTTGATTGTGAGATGTCAGCGCAGTTTACTCGTCATATTGTTTCAGCAAAGGAGCCGAATTTACATCTAAAACTAACTTGAGCAAGGGAAGCGATAGAGACAGAGCAGCCGACTCGGCCAAGAAGTCACCTCCGTGCGGGCTCAAGGCCGACGCTAGTGGCATAGGAGTTGTACTGCCCGGACTGGACCGCGCTGGCGACGGCGTCCACGGCCTCTGGTGCCGTCCGGAAGCACGGGAACGCTGTCGGGTCGCCGCTGCCCAATCGGACCACCGCCCGCCCACCGTCGGGCAACATCCCGGCCATGACTCTGGTCAGCACGCCGCGAACCGAGAGCGCCGGCAGACCCAGGAGGGTCTCGTTGGGCTCGAAGTTCCACGAGGCCGGGACAGCCGTCACAACCCCATGGCCGTTGGTGGCGCTGTCTTCCATTGGGGCGTCAGGGCGTGGGCGTGGCGATTGCTCGGGCGCTGCGAGATAGGTGAGTGGGAGACTGGAGTAGATGGCCGATGGGTGATGCTGATGAGAGGCACTTGTGGGAGTTGTGCTGGTCTACTTCTAGGCTATAGCACACAAATAATTTTAATAAAAAATTGGATATGACAGAAATTTAGAGATTCTAGCACAAAGCAACCTGGTTATATTTAAATAAATAGGATTGATATGATCTGCTTGTCTGTACGAAGTTATCTACTCTACTACTCTACCACGCCATCTCTCACAGATAAACAAAATTAACAAAGTACAATAACAACGTGGCAATACAATTAACAAAGAGATACGAGAAAATGATTTTTTAATAAGAAACTATGACTACCGAAAACCGAGTTATAAAGAGATAATAATTCAACAACAATAAAGTTTTTTTTCCAACCAAATTGGATAGATTAAAATTAAAATGTAGCAGAATTCATAAGTTAAGAATTAGACATATAGATAGCTATTTTCCATATGCTCAAATTTAAGACTAATTCTATGGTTATATTTCAACCTTCAAGTCTCCTTTTGTTCTCTATCAACTTCGATGTTTCGTGCCATTTTTTTCATCGTTGTCGTGCCTTAGAATCCCACTATGCACTAGTGTCTTCGAAGGTCTTCATTAGACATGTAAAACCATCTCAACCTGTATTGCACTAGTTTTTCAATTGGTGTTACCTCTAACTTATCACTTATATCATCATTATGTACTTTTGAGCCTTTCTTATATGATCATAAATCTAAGACAAACATACATATTTTTGCAACATTTATCTATTTGACATGTTGTATTTTTGTAGACCAACAATGTTGCACCATACAACATAGCTGGTCTAATCGTCATCATATAAAACTTGTCTTTTAACTCCTACGAAACCATCTTGTTATATAGAACGTCAGATACTTAACGCCACTTCATCCACCCTGCTTTGATTCTATAGTTAACATCTTTATCAATATTCATCAATATCCCATCTCTCGGTAGTATTGATCCTAAATAACCAAATGTATCCTTTCTAGGCACTACTTGACCTTCTAAACTAACATGTTCTTCCTCATGTGTAGTAAGTCACATCTCATATATTTGGCTATTTGTTTGGTTCCATCCAACTAAAGTTTAGTCTACGTCAAAATGAATGTTTAAATAATAATTATGGTTATTAATTATAATCTAATTATAAAACTAATTATACAGATGAAGACTAAAAGATGAGATATATTTATTAAACCTAATTAAGCATATATTTAATACTCATAATTGATATTCAAAAATTTAATATGACACGAACTAAACATAAGTCAGGGAACCAAACAGTCTAAAACCTTTGGACTCTGGAATTTCACGCCACAACTCCAGTTTCCTATTTACTATAACCCGACTTTCATCAACTACCATTACATTATCAGCAAAAGGAAGGGAATTTTTTCTTGTGTGTCCCTCGTAACTTTATTCATCAAGGTGAAAAGGTACGAGATCAAAGATAATCCTTGATGTTGTCCTATTACAATCAAGAAGCTATTAGTTTCCCCATCACTTGTTCCAACACCAATCATATATATTGTTGTACATGTCCTTAATAATACCAATGTACTTCCTTAAAAAGATATAATAGTCCGATGATGAAAATTAAAACATATAATTGGATAAAAAATATTTTTAAAATATCCATAGATAATATAATATCTATGTATAATAAATTCATGATACATCACATCATTTAAAACGAGCTGGTTACCCAAACTAGACCGCGTTGGTTGCTTAATGTTATAAAATACTCCATCTTGAAGATTCTAAGTAAATTTGTACAGAGCTTGTATAAAGAAATAAACAACAATATTTAGACACAAACTAATACTTTAAGTACATCATTATATTTCCATTATTTGTATTCTTAATAAGAAAAAATGCTAATACTCTTCTATATAAACTTTGTCAATCATATATAGAACATTTTGGCTTAGGGTCAACTTAGAAACGTACCCCTTACATCTTGCAATGGAAGGAATATCTAGTTATTTATCGGCCACCAGCGCTGTAGTTTATTGTGCACGTTGGAGAGGCATTCGACGACATGCTCTTATTATCAAATTGCATTTGTGTTGGCTGCTAACTACTCCTATAAAATAAAAGTACTATAAAAATTGTGTACCGGCGACAGAACGGACGAAGATGTGTGACAATGACAAGTGGACAAAAAGAAAATCGAGAATTTTGACCAAATTAATATATAGTACAAACTACTAACAAACATGCGTGCATGTCCTGAATGAGACGACTCGCTGTCGCATCACTATGGCTTTATTTATTATACGATGTAACGGCGCGTCGGACGGATCGAGACCGAAAAGTCCATTTTAGGCTGTCTCCAGCAACGTCCTCTATATTCATCTTCTATATGTATCCTTTACAGTCTTCTCTAAAAGATTCTATCCTCTATATCTCTTTCCTCTCTAACAACGTCCTCTAAATCACGTCCTCTATACTCAAATATCTATATTAGGAATATTTTTTATTTTTATTTTTTGTACATACGTATTTGTCATACTCTCAAATATATTGTACATATTTTAGTTTTGCTAAACTAGTTATTTAAAGTATTCAAATGAATAGAGAACCGTTTAGAGAAACTCTATATATAGAGAATCCAGCAGCGTCCTCTAAATTTAGAGGACCGTTTAGAGGACGTATTTGGTCCTCTATATTTAGGGTACAGAACTCTTTAGGGTTCCTTGTTGAAGCTAGCCTTATAAAGTGGAGATGAGCTGGTACGTAATCATCACTGTCTGACGTCGGACCATTATTATTGGTTATTATGGAACAAAACAGTGATAGAACAACTAGCAAATGATAGGTGGCTCAGACACGGCTTAAACGGCCGGCGGTGCGTGGTAGCTGTATTGTAAACAATTACAACATCTTATGCGAGATCAGATTAGAACAAACTTTATATCAAATTAAATCGTAGAGTCGTTTAAAAAAGATCTAAAACCTTGTGGTTCATAATTTTTTTTTTCATTTTGAGATAATTTACAAGCAGTCTAAATGTTCAATATAAACTTAACTAATTTTTATTTAGGCTTATTTTGAGTGTGAAATATACAATATGAAATTTGAAAATACGAAGATAAAAAACAACATCGGCTGTATTACAATGTTTTCCTACTATATTAAAGCTCAATGGTCGTTCTGTGTCATCCTTTTACAAATAATCCCTCGCATCTATTTTAAATTAACCTGTTGCACGGTCGTCCCCTCCGTGCATCCAACCTCCACGTCCCAAACCACACCTCTATATATAGATGACTAAATAGGTGGCCCAACGCTCGCGGCCCAGGCACAGCACGCCTGCTGGCCGTGCCAGGACGACCGTTAGCATGTCGGGCCATTTGGTTAAATCAGCATAAATGTTAAAAAGTGGATCAGGAGGTGGGGTTCGAACCCACGCTTTGATAGAAGAAAGGCGGGAAACATTGAGTGAAATCATCTAACCATTAGAATGTCATGCTTATATGTTTTAGTATTGACTTTAAATTATACATATGTATATACGATTTTTTGTAAAATAAAAAATATAATCGTGTCGGGCCGAGGCTACGGCCCAAGCACGTCACGTCACTCGTGCCAGGCTGGCCCAGGCACTGTTAAATGAGTCGTGCCTAGGGCCGGCCCGCAAGACACGGCCCATTTGGCCATCTATACCTCCGCACGATAATGATGAACCTTGCCTTAGTTGTCGCCACCTAGTTCGCCATCCTGCTTCTTTTCTTTCTTCCCTCATGCCTTTGCCTCCGCACCACCCCCACTACCGGAATCGGCTGCTTTGCCAAGTGTCTAAAACACTCGGCAAAGCCTAAAAAACACTCGGCAAAGGCTTTACTCGGCAAAGAAAACTCGGCAAACTATACATCAGCAACGACTTCTTTGTCGAGTACTTTTTATCGGACACTTGACAAAGACTTTGCCGAGTGTCAGCCAGTACTCGGCAAAGAAAAGTCACCATTACGACGCTAGGTAACGACGACAGAGTCTTTACAGAGTGCCCACAGAGTGACACTCGGCAAAGGCTCACTCTTTACCGTGTGTCCACTGTACTGACACTCGGCAAAGAAGCTCCGTGTGGGCCCCTTTACTAGGTCCTTTAACGAGCGTATAAGGTGGCACTCGGCAAAGGCTCCCTCTTTGCTGAGTGCATTAGGAGACACTCGGCAAAAAAACAACCTTTGCCAAGTGCCAAGGCCACATCACTCGGCAAAGAGGCTTTACCGGTGCCCTGGTGTGCCCTCTTTGCCGAGTGTTACACTCGGCAAAATGACCAGATTACCCCTTTTTATTTGTTTTGTTTTTCCATCCAAACAAACAAAAGATATATCACATAATTATCACAAATACATTACATAATCATCACATATATCACATATACATCACATATCTCACAAAGACCATAAATCTCATAAATCAAACAAATTCGAACAAAAACATAAGTATCTAACACTCAAGAATATAAGTTCTCAAGTATCTCACAAATCATTACCAACATCAACAAGTCCAGACTAAGTTACCTCACAAAGTATTAACAACACTAACAAAGTTAATATCACTCGGCAACAAAGTATCTCAGCGAGGTGAGAGGCTGGACTGGTGCGGCGATGGGCTCGACGATCCATGAGGGTTGTTGGATGCTACCCCAGATTGTCCCTACAAAGGGAAGAGATTGCATGTGTTATACCAGATGAATATATATCATGAAGGACTAGAATTTTGATACAAGAGTATGGAACTGAGCAGGGTCAACTGGAGGGAACAACGAAGGTGATGGAGCAAAACCATGTGCGGTGCCAAGGCTCTGCATGTACTGGAACATCTCCGCCATCCTCTGCTGATCTACCAAGCGGGCCTCCCGCTCGCTATCATCCTCGCCTCCATCTCCTGTCGTTCCCTCCTCTCTTCTACTAGCTGGGCCTGTAATGTTTCAACCCAATGTTATAATAACTCAAAGAGAAGGTATACAACTCAAGGAATGACGAGTTACAGAAGCACTAACCTGGAGTTGGTGTATGTGATGATGTGAGCTGTCCTGCCGAGGTTGTATGGCTGGGCTCGAGCTCATGCTCCTTGCTCGCATCTGATACAGTGGGAGTGGACGACGAGTCGATTGCCCCATCTGCAATCCAGTACCGCCCATGCCTCTTGCCTCCTCTGACCCTCATGAGGACATCTCCGTCGTTGTCCTTGTCCTCGGATCGTAATCTAGCCCATAGATCTCCTGTGCCATGGCAGTGTACTCACTTAGGCAGATATAGACGGCAGGGTTGCTATATGCCTTAGGCCCATCATTCGGGTTGTACGTGACGTCGGACGTCGCCTTGCCCTTGTGGGCCATTGCATAAGCCAAGAAGATGGAACAACGCTGGCCACCATGTGGCGTTGACTGCAAGAAAACCAATGAGATAGAAATAATATCTAATCCAGTGTGATATACCTAAATAAAAAAGAGGGCGTACCCATGTTTCTGCATATTTGCCGAGGCTACGGGTGCCGTGGTGGTGGGAGGGACCTTGCATCATCAAACGCCATTCTCGGCTAGCGTTGTGTGCCTCGTCCGACTCAAGCGATCACCACCTATCCACCATCTGCTCCTAGCACTGAGGATGCACGACGCAGTAATAAGGAATCATCTACAGAATAAAACAAGTACAGTGCATATCAGAAGATAAAATTAAGCAAATTTTGTCACAAATATTAAAGTGTTGTATTTACCTGCAAGTACTGGTCCCTAGTCAATGACATGGTTCAAGCGTCCTGATTGGTCACCTTCTCCCCAAGGGCGGAGCCGTGGTAGTTGACGATGGCTTGCATTCGCGCCTCGTAGTGCATGTCCACGACGAGCTTCTTACAGCTCGTGGTGACCACCACATCTACCTTGGGCTCGTATCCAGCCTCGCATCTGAAAAAATCCTGCATACAAAGACAATGTATCCATACATTATTTCAAGAATGTGCAAAAAATACGACATATTTTACAATATAGTAAGACTTACCCACAACTCTTGCTTCACCCGCTCTGCCTTGTTGTTGAATTCCCTGTTGTCCCTGTCTATTGCATCAGGGGCGACAACGTAGTGGTCGAAGGTGTAGGCTGGGCCTATCACTCCGGCGTACTCAACCAGTCCAAGGAAGTGTTCCCTTCACAGAAAGCCGATGATGCTATTGGGGTTGCGGTCGTGATCCCCTGCATTCTCCACAACCTTCCAAGACCTATCCAAGTGATAAATAAAAAGTATTATTTTATATTACAAATTTGAACGCATAATATGAACAAGAAGCGAGAACATCTAAAGTTACATGCCTCTTCCCATCGGGTCGAATTAGCGGCCGCCTGTCACGAAGTATGGGACGCTGAGGGAGACTTGCGGGACCTCGCAGGTAGATGTTCCTCAAACCTGAGGCGTCCTATTGAGCATTGTCGTCGTCCTACTGTGCCGCATTGATAGCAGCCTGCTGCTCCACCTGCTGCTAGACGTTGTCGTCCTGCTGTGCCTCCTCCGTTGTCCTACGGGTGCTCCTCCTTCCCCTCCTCATTCTCATCCCACTGCCCACCATCTTTGTCCAACAACCTGCAATTAAGAGAGTAAGCAAATAAGCACATATAAAAAAGATGTATTTAGAAACATGTGCGAAATAAAAAATATAGCATTACATCGACTAAAAATAATCTTCATATATGTCAGGGTTAGCCGTATCATAAGTCTCATCATCACTATCAACCATTTTATAGTCAACACTATCTGAAGATGCAAGTTTGTCATTAATGTCATTGCCTTCAATTATTTCTAAGTCATTCTCATTTTGCACCTCCTCCTCCTCCTCATCAATAACCATTTCAATATCTACTTCCATTCCGATAGCTTCAGTTAAGTCTCTCAAATCACCCTTCTAGCCCATCTTCTTGGAAAAACTCTCTGTCATATGTGTACGGGTCTAAGTTATAATCTTCATCGTTTGGAACAGGTAATTTACTGTGTGGCGATACCTTATGCACAATATCCCAACCCTTAAGATGTTCTTTCGTTTGGCATGCATATGGGAGATAATACACTTGTGTGGCCTATTGGCCCACGATATAGACATCATCTCTCGGTAAGGTGGAATCCTATCAAATTTTGACTATCCCAAGATTAGAATGTATCTGTCTTGTCACTTGAGGGTTAAACCAATTACATTTGAATATCACTAGAGTAAGAGGTTTGGAACCATGAAAATTGAGTTCATATATTTCTTCGATTCGTCCAAAATACTCGACCTCGTCAAGGCCGGGCGTAAAGACTCCAGAACATGTTGTTTTTTGATTGGGGCCGACTTCGGTCGTAGCTTGTTGTACGAAAACAGTATCCATTGGCGTCATACCTAGAAAATTTCCTGACCCTATAAGCATAGCCATTGGCCACTTGTCTCAACCCGACACTCATATATAGATCTCTTTGGCCCTACAAGTATTCGCAAGTTAAAAGACGCTAAATTGAGTTCATAGACGGATCACTTTGACAAACTAAGCATGTACTTTATGTTTGAACCAGGAAATGAAATCAGGCAATCCATTTCCCGCACCCTTTCTAAGAAGGGTATCATATTCTTGTGGAGTTGGGTCCCTTGATCGATGCTAGAATTCATGAAGAAATTGTTCCATGCATGTCGTCACCTCTTCAAGGTTGGTCAATACATATAGCATGATATGGCGCCACTCTTCATGTCTCAGGGTCTTGGTCGTTGAACCACTTGGGCTTTCGAGCTGGCGTTGAAATATGCTAAGGTTCAATTCATTGCCGCCATCATTGTAACGAGGGGATGGATTATGCACGCTCGACAGTTTGTCACCATAGTAAGTTGTTGTGAAGTTTGACACCTCCTCTATAATGTATGCCTTTGCAATAGAAGCCTCAATTTTGCATTTATTTCAACATTTCTTTCAAATAGTCTTTAGACATCTCTCGATTGGATAGCACCAACGTCCCTACACGGGCCCCCCATTCGTGCCTCATGGAAGATGAAGAATCAAATGCTACATCGGATTGAAGAAGCTGGGTGGAAATATCTTCTCAAGCTTACACAGTAACGCGAGTGTTAATCTTTCCAAGTCTGCAATCACTGTCCGAGATAACTCTTTTGCAAAGTTGGCAGAAGAAATAGCTCAACTCTGTAAGCGCTAGCCAGACGTGCTCAGGAACATAGCCTCAAACCATCGCTGGAAGAATCCGTTCAATCCATATGTCTAAGTCATGACTCTTCATCCTTAAGACTCGCAGAGTAGATAGGTTCACCCCACTACTCAGGTTAGCTGCATACCCATCAGAGAACATAAACATCTTGATCCACTGTAGTACTTCCTTCCTCTAGGCCCTGCTTAAGACAAAATCAGCCTTAGGCCTTCTCCATGTCTTTCCACCACTAGGCGACTTCATCTCTTAGTTTGGTCTATCACATAACGTTGCTAGATCCACTCTTGCCTTTACATTATCCTTTGACTTATTAGGAATGCCCATAATTGTTGCCCAAAGTGCCTCAGCGATATTCTTTTTAGTGTGCATCACGTCAATGTTGTGTGGAAGGAGAAGGTCGTCATAATAGGGGAGTCGAGTCAAGCCCTACTTATGTGTATACATATGCTGCTCACCATATCCCACAAAACCACCTGCTGGATTGGACACGAGCCCATCTATCTGTTGACGAATTTCGGCACCAGTCATCGTTGCAAGTGGGCGGTCTGTCACTACGACACCTTTCATAAAGTTCTTGATGTATAGGAGGAATGGATGGTCAGGAGGGAGAAATTGTCAATGTTTATCGAACGATGAATATTTGCCATCCATCTTCAACCAAATGAACCTAAGAGCTTCCTTGCAAACTTGGCATGGGAACTTACCATGAACACACCAGGTGTAGAATAGCCTATACGCCGGTAAGTCATGCATGGAGTATTGGTACCAAACAAGCATTTTGAAGTTTGTCTTCGTAACTCGGTCATACATCCATACTCCTTCCTCCCAAGCACAAACCAATTCATCAATCAATGGCTCCATGTACACGCCCATTTTATTCCCTGGGTGTCTAGGAATTATCAACGACACAAATATGTTCTATCTTTGAAAGCATACACCGGGGGAGATTGATAGGGATAACAAACACGGGCCAACATGTTTACAGGGCAGCGTTCATTCCATAGGGATTGAACACATCTATGGCCAGCGCAACACGTACATTTCGAGCCTCTTCGGCTTTCTCATGATGAATGGCATCAAAGTGTTTCTATGCTTCACCATCGAATGTGTGCACCATCTTGTCAGGATTGTATCGTTTGCCATTTTTGTGTGATGTCATCTGTTTCGTGGATTACTCAGTCATGTATAGATGCTGGATCCTTAGTATGAACGGAAGGTGGCGTAGAATTTTCACGGGGATGTCGAGCTGCCTCTTCTATCCATCACCAGAGTCTACCTCCATGAACCTAGACAATTTACATTTTAGACAGTACTTTGCCTCCGTGTATTCTTTCCTAAATAGCACGCAACCCTTCAGACAAGCATATATCTGCTCATACGTCATCTTGAGTGCATGGAGGAGTTTCTATGCCTTGTACATGCTCTTTGGCAGAATGTGATCCTCCAGAAGCAGGCTGCCAATAACTATCAACAAGCCATCGAATGCGTCTCGACTCATGTTGTACTGTGACTTGAACGCCATTACATGCCCAATGGCATCCAGTTGATAAACCTTTGTTTGGCCATGAAGGGGCTTCTGTGTCGTGTCAAACATGTCGTAGAACGTTTTTGCGATCGGCTTTGGCTCGTCCTTCGTACATCCTCCGGCAAACTGTGCCTCGTGATAATCGTTCAACATATCCGCTACCCATACATCAGCATCATAATCCTCGACGCGTTGTCTCAACACCTCCTCTCTCGTACGATGCACTTCACAATGAAAGATCCACCGAGTATAGTCCGGCGTAAATCCATTCTTCCAAATATGTTCTACCATGACCTTCTTTGATTTTCTTTTCTAGTTGGCACATTTGCTGCACGGGCATGGGACTAGACTCGCTCATTTAGCAGCTTTGCAATATGCCCGTTCCATGAAAAGCATTGATCTTTCTAATCCATTCAGGGGTTACATCATTCCTTCCTACACGGCCCATGTACATCCACTCATGGTCCTCCATCCTCTAACATATATAACCGAGTATAGTTTAGTATAAACATATAATGCATGTACAATATGTTCCTACATTCTAATAGGTGAGGATATGTCCTAATCCCACCTGCGGTTATGTAGACGGGGTTAGTTTCTATGCTCTACTCCGATCCGAGACAGAGTTTCGGCAGCACCTCCCCGCTGTTCTCCGGATACACGCCCTGGTAGGGAGAATGTACTGTCTAGAGAACAATAGGGAGGTGACACCGAAACTCTATCTCGGACCGGAGTAGAGCATGGAAACTAACACCATCTACGCAACCGCAGGCTGTCCAAAAAACATGGACAATTCGAAACAGATACATTTGTGGATATGCAAAGATCTGCATATCTACATCGTATCTCTTTCAAATGGGAGACGCCTAACTAGGTTACGTGATCTATGACCATGATGCAGAAATAGAGGTTATACCTAGGGTGACGGTGGAGTAGGGCTAGCGGGGCTGTGGCGGGTCGGTGTAGTGGCGATGTGTCGCGGTGCAGGTTCTCGCGCACCGGCAAGGAATACCTCTAAAAAAATTAACACAAGTCTACCAAAAAAAATTCGGCAGCGCCTCCCCTACATGGGGAGGTTTCCAAAACCTACAAATAAAACTAACAGCACGATGGCTGACATCCACATATATACTCACAAAAAATAGACTCGCATGTCCTTACAGGGAGTAAGTGGTAGCATTGGCAAGAACGTCATCCCCATCGATGTCAAGTTCACCGGCAAGACCACCTTCGACTAATCACACTTCACGTATGCCGCCCGCCCCACCGGTCGGGATCAAAATTCAAGAACTTCTTCTTCTATTAACTACAATATATTATAATTTTGCTGATGGTACGGTAGTGGCATGGTTTGAGATGTGAATGATGATCCTTGTGTAATTTTATTACCAAGTCTCTTCTTATATTTACATGTTCATTTGCTTGCTTCTTGCATAACATAACACCGATTAACGATGACCATCATTAGTTTTAGTCTAACATGTATTTGATTCAATCCCTCCGTGTTCATAGTATAAATTCTACCAAACCTAAAGAAGTTTGAGTCAGCTTGATCCTAAAATTGCACCATACACACATACATAATCTTACTAGAAGTAAGCAATTTCTTTTAAACTAATTTCCAGTCAACATTGATGAATGTACTAGAATGTGGCTATAACCTAGACCTGTGTGGGCGGTGCTGGAGACGGGGACGCCGGGCCGGGGCTCACCGGCATCGAGGCCTGTCCGGAGATAGCCGACAGCCGGGCCAGGGACGGGGCTCACCTGAGATGGCCGGGTCGAGCGGCGGTGGGGACGACGGAGGTGGGGAGGATGGCCAGCACGGTGTCTGGAGCCGGAGGGGACGACCAGAGGGGAGGATGGCCGGCGCGTGCTCCAGTGGCGTTGGCGGCGAGTGGCATTGGCGGTGAGTGGGGAGGCGTCGGCGTTGGTTGATAGATAGGAGTGAAGAGAAGAAGGCTGGTTAGAGCTATGTACACAGACTTTGTCGAGTGCCCATGATCTGGCACTCGACAAAGATTTTTTAAAATTAAAAAATATACTTTGCCGAGTGTCACAGATCTGACACTCAGCAAAGTATTCTTTGCCGAGTGGCCACTGACCAGTACTCGACAAAGATTGTTTTAATATTTTAAAAATAAACTTTACCGAGTGTCTCCCTTTGACACTCGGCAAAGTATATTTTTATTCTTTTCTTTTTTTTCATCAAATTTTTTGTGGTGTGTTCCTACACTATGTAGACCTATATGTTCCATTTTGGCATAATTATCAAAGTGTTTGTGATATTTATTTGATTTAGTTTGTTTAATTGAATTTCTTTGGATGATTCAGATTTGAACTGCAAGTCACTCGAAAAATGGAAAATAGTGAATGCAAAAATGATATCCATGTTATTTAGCACAAGTCACGGCCTATTTCAGGAACATACTTGAATTTTCGATCACAATGCTCACGAAACATGGTCATGAACTTGTCATCCAGTTATTTTAAAAATGTATAAAACACAAACAAAGTCAAAAAATCATGAAATCTGTCGACATGTCATGATATCATATGTAGAGGTTGTGATAAAAATTTGAGAATATTTCGATAAAATTGTGACGCACTATGTGTAGAAACCTAAGTGACCTATACATGAAATCAAAGAGTTTCAATATAGACCGACTATGATTCTTCACATAGTGCATGATAATTTTCTCGAAATATTTTCAAATTTTTATCACAGCCTCTACATATGATATCATAACATGTGGACAAGTTTCATGATTTTTCTGACTTTGTGTTTTATACAATTTTTAAACAACTAGATGGCAAGTTCACGGTCATGTTTAGTGAGCATGGTGCTCGAAAATTATAGCCTGCTCCTTAAATTGGTCGTAACTTGTGCTAAATAACATGGATATCATTTTTGCATTCATAGTTTTCCATTTTTAGAGTGACTTGCAGTTCAAATCTGAATTATCCGAGGAAATTCAATTAAACGAACAAAATCTAATAGTTATAGCAAACACTTTTATAATTGTGCCAAAATGGAACATGTCAGTCTACATAGTGTAGGAACATAGTAGAAAAAGTTTGGTTGGGAAAAGAAAAAAAATAAAAATACACTTTGCCGAGTGTTCAATATACACACCCGACAAAGCATAGTTGCCAAGTGTCAGGCTTGAGACACTCGGCAAAGTAGCTTCTTTGCCAAGTGCCAAAGCCCGGCCCTCGGCAAATTTAACGGCCATCAGCTATAGACGGCTACTGACGGCCCTTTATCGAGCGTGGCCATTCGCTGAGTGTTCGGCTCCTGGCAAAGCTGTCTTTGCCAAGTGTTTTCATGTACCGAGAGTCCTGCTCTTGGTAAACGTGGTCGTTACCAAAAGTATGACTTTGCCGAGTGCCCAAAAAAATCCCTCAGCAAAGAGCCAGATTCCGGTATGCCCATTCTAGGCAGAGAGTGTGGGAGGAGGCGTCTCCTCCTCGTATTCGTCCGACACCGACCCGTGTAGTGGATATGGCACATCCACGAGGACATTTCACATCATGTGCGCACCATCGTTTTTGCCATTGTCGGACGTCCCATTTGTCTTCCCGGCCTTCGCCCTTTTCTTCCTCCCAACATGCTGCCCCCGCCCACAGTCACAGTCGCGAGCCGACCGATGCTCGTTGACGTGGGTACGGGTGAGTCGACCTTGCTCCTGGCCTTTCTCCATGTGTGCCGCTAAGGAGGACATGGTGGCATCTGCCACACTTAGGTTATCTTGGCGATGATGAGTCTAGGTCTGAGATATTGGACAACCAAGGCCCGTAGCATTCTAGCAGTCGGCATATGCTACGGAGTTGGTGGTGGTGTTGTGCCTCCTCGGTGGGTCTAGGGCTGGGATGGCACTCGCATTCTCTCACCCTTCTCGAACTGACGCCTGGTGCGGGTGCCTCTCGGTTTGGAGATGCTCCAGCTGAGCTTCTTTCTCCGCTTGCGTGCTCTCTCCCTATATGTATCTAGCGGCATACTACCTATGTCGTCTCTAGATGCCCAGGTATTCGTTGTGTCCTTCTCCGGCAACGAACAGGTATGCCTGCCTCTTCCCTTCCCTTCCTACTCTACGAAACCTTGGAAGTGGGGGAGGTGAGGGATGGGGTCTGATGAGGACATCACTTCTATACATACAATGAATGGACCGATAACACGATCTCGTGCACGACAGCTAAATCTCCAGGTACGTTCTACCCTAGTCAATTGTGTTTCAGAGCTTACGCTTGGGGCCATGGATGTTTTGATGATTAGGTACCTTAGAGAGGACCAGCAAGGACTTGGAAAAGGCCAAGGTGTTGAGGAGGAGCAACAAGAGCGTCCACAACAGGAAGGAGATCAAGTCCGAGTCGGCTGCGACTCCATCTCGGGTTCCAGGACCAGTCTACACTAAAATGGACGCCCAAGACGCATCCAGACTCCGATTGCGACGGACTGGATATGGTTGGAAAGATAACGAGATTATCTAACCGGCCCAACTAGTTCCACCCTAAAATTCATCCGGAGTCAACAGGAATCGTCGAAACAAGTCAGCGTTCAGATTCTGTTTTGGTGCTACGACACCGTCTGTTGGGCCATTGGGCCGTGTATCGCGTCGGAGCCCATTAGGGGCGAGTCCAGGGGTCACGCATGCCCTAATACTCTATTTATTCAGCAGCCGCCGCCACATTTAGGTTTGGGTTTTGCTTAGATCAATTCTGTCATCGAACAGTGTCGCCGTCATCGACTTGTGAGACCCCATCCCGTAATCAATACAATTTTGGTTGCGTTTCTTTCCTGTTCTTGCTTGTGTTCTTGATTGCGCTTGCAGGGATAAGCCTTCGTGGCGAGGTCATTCATGTGTCACGGGTGATAACGAACGAAGTCGTGGTGTAGTGATTGCGAGGAACCATTCGCTCGGAGCCTTGGATCATCAACGTCGAGATCTCCACTCAATCAAGTTATCGTATCTCACGGAAGATCGGGCTGCGTCTACTATCAGGGTCCCTGATTTGCTGCCTATGGTACTCGTTCGATGGCTCGACATCGCCTGTCTACATAGCCTTTCCTTTACCACGGTGTCGACTCGATATGCTTCTACCACTTCTATGTACCTACTACCCATCCTTCTGTTATTGCAAAAATTATTGTGTTGTTCCTCTAATGTTTTGGGTGTTAGTTTTTTTATTGTGCTAAGGACTGAACATAATTTGGATGTGTTAATACTTTATTTATTGTCTGCATGTGGTTTGTGTTCTTCTGATGATGGCTCATGGGTCATGCAAAATATGTGTTAAGATTTGGAGATCCATGCGGCACTACCACAGGGTGCTTGTCCCTTGTGTTCTTGGCTCTTGCGTGCATTAAGTCGTTTCTGAGACCACAATGGCGCAATATAAAAGATTAAAGTTGATTTTTGCTAAAGCCTTACCTTGATTCCCAAATCCAGCATATCCTTGAGAGTCTTTTTCCTTAGTCGGGTAAGACTTGAGAAAGTACAATTCGTACTTAGGGTTTTCGAACCATGTTGTTGTAGGTAATCTGGAGTATTCTAGGTGTCCTTGTGGTTGGAAGATGCTTCCAGTCTTGAAGGAGGAGTAGTTAGGTTTATGTGCAAGCTTTGGAAGAGTTCTACCTTCCTAGTTTTGTATTTAAGTTATGCACTTTGAGTTCTATCAGGACTTGTAATAAATATTACTCTTTCTAACATGTAAAACTTGAGCTTTGAAAAGGTAAAGAATGTTTGTAAAGTCTTCCACTCTATCTCCGAAGTGTGTGTATTGAATGTGATTACTGTAATATACATGTTTTGTGGGAGATCTCTGAGATAATGAGTTCAAGTTGTTGAACTCGATAGCCTTGTTAAGTTACACGGTACAAGTGCATAGCCATCTGAGGCCGTTAATGCTAAGGATCGGTGCATGTGGGCCTGATAACTTGGGAGGGCTGTCACACTTGCCAATCAAAATTCTAATGGCTAGTGAACTAGTATGTTGGACTTTGGACATATCCTTGTTTCCTATGGTGTTGGGGGCCAACACCAATAAAGATTAAGCACTAGGTGTGTAGGGACAAGAGAAAAAGGGACAATCTTGCATGGATACTAAGAAGATATTAAGATAGATGACAATATATTGTTTGATGACAATATGATAATTGTGATTTGTTGTCATGAATGACGATCCATAAGGATGGTGTGCCAAGATGGTTCATCGGCATGATCCATCTATTGAATGTTGCTTGATGTAGTGTTTTGCAATGGCAAATCTAGGATTTTTTCGGTAGGAATGTTGAACTAGTAATTTGATGACACTGTGAGCAAAAAACAATAAAATTCATTGAGCTGGACCAAAATTGTAGCATATATCGTGGCGCACTCAACATACCCTATAGCTCCACCCCTTGTGTTTTGCATTATTTGTGATTATTGTCTCATGACTAGATGGTATGTGGGCCTCAACTCTAGTGTGGCAATGCATATACATGTAAGATGCTGCTACAACATCCTTGTGACAATGCATATACATGTAAGAAATTGTTGCACATATAAGAGAAAAGGGTATACGACATCACATATGCAATATTTTACCGTATATATGATGTCATATGTCATTTTCCGATATAGACCAAAAGCACTCACATGTTCTATCCTCCCTAAGATTATCTCTAGCATATCTCCTATCTCATTCCTTATCTCATCCTTATTTCAAACCCCACTTCGCAAACAGTGTTAAAAGGTGTCATCTACAGTTTCACGTCCCCTATTTTACACTACACGCCAGAGACAGTCTAAAGCCGAGCCTTGATGATGTGAAACTAAAAAAAGCACATTTGAGGAGTAAAATAAGAATTTTTTTAAAAATATATACAGTGGAGAGAAGCAAAGAATAAAAAAATACACATACAAATAAGACATAGATGATATGAACACTATTAATCTAAATAGTGGTTTAGCCGATTTAAACATCGTATAAACGCTACACGGACATGGTGGGTTCACCCTTTGTGTTTAATATTCCTTTTGCCTATTTAATAAGATGTTTACCTATTTAGGGTTTGTTCAGTTATTTTCAATCCATATGTATTGGAGGGGATTGATACGGATTGAAGGGGATTTTGACTTACTAGGGATTGAACCCCCTCAATCCCTCTCGATCCATATGGATTGGGGTAGAACCGAACAAGCCCTAAAATACTAGATATGTGCTTTTCCAGATAAAAAAATATTTAACAATTTAGAATGTACAAAAAAATCAATTTTGGTTGTCCTTGGCCGAACCATTATGTTTAACGATTATGTTTAGCCTATTTAATTTTAAGCATCATTACATACAATATAAAATATACTCCCTCACATACAAACTATCACTACCGGAAATAACGTCTTTGCCGAGTGTCTAAAGCACTCGGCAAAGCCTGGAAAACACTCGGTGAAGGCTTTGCCGAGTGTGACACTCGACAAAAAAGGCTCGGTGAACTGTACATCGGCAACAACTTATTTGCCGAATAATTTTTATCGGGCACTCGACAAAAACTTGCCACTCGGTACTCGGCAAAGAAATGTCGCCGTCACAGCGCCAGGTGACGGCGATGGAGCCTGTGCCAAGTGGCCACCAAGTGATTTTCTGACTGTATTTTATATAATTTTTAAACAACTGGATGACAAGTTCACGGTCATGTTTCATAAGCATGGTATTCGAAAATTTCGGTCTACTCCTGAAATCAGCCGTAACTTGTGCTAAATAACATGAATATCAGTTTTACACTCACGGTTTCCATGTTTGAAGTTACTTGCAGTTAAAATCTAAATTATCTGAGTAAATTCAATTAAACGAACAAAATCTAATAGTTATAGCAAACACTTTTATAATTGTACCAAAATGGAAAAACATGTAAGTCTACTTATTGTAGGAACAAATCATAAAAAGTTTGGTTGGAAAAAGGAAAAAATACTTTGATGAGTGTCCAAATTTGGCACTCGGCAAAGTAGCTTCTTTGTCGAGTGCCAACACCTGACGCTGGCAAAGTTAACGACCGTCAGCTATAGACGGCTGCTGACGGCCTTTGCAGAGCGCCGCCGTTCGTGGAGCATTTGAGCCTCGGTAAAGAGGTCTTTGCCGACTATCTGTCTATGCCGGGTGTCCTACTCTCGGTAAACATGGTCGTTACCGAGAGTAGGACTATGCCGAGTACGTCCCTCGACAAAATTTCTTTGCCGAGTGCCCGATGAAAAACACTCGGCAAAGCCACAAACACTCGGCAAAGAGCCGAATTCCGGTAGTGTATAAGTCATTATATGTCTATGTTTAGGTAAGTAACAAAATTTTACTATGCAATTATATATACATTATGTTTAGATATATGGTGAAAGTTATATGTCTAAAGAAGGTAGAATGGTTTATAATCTAAAATGGTATCTCTACCCTTTTGATGTGATATATATTAATACTCTGTCGCACAAAATTTGTTCAACTAAGAATGGTTTAACATAGAATAAATGAAAATCCTGTGTATTTTTGGATGGAGGTAATTACCCCTTTGATGGGATAAATAGATATTAATCCTGTATATGAAAATAGGAATGGTTTACTAACTTAGAATAACTAAAGATTCTTAATATTTCAGGACGGAGATCACCATATTCAAAGGTTGAATTATTAATTAATATCTAGCCGGCACAATGATTTTCATCACATATATATATATATATAGTATATGTATTTAGAGTCCTGTGCTCTGTTTAACTATTGGAAGCCCCAACCAGGTGCGCAGACCGCACCGGACACTTTTTGGCTTACTGTACCTACCTGCTTACGTCAAATATTAATACATGTTATGCTAATTTGTGTATCAGATCCACGTGTCGGTCCATGGGCCTTCGCGTAGATTTCATCCAGCAGAGTACGTGTATCGGGCCCACGATTCCACCCACGAGTACGCAGTTATTCAGCTCACCTCACCCGTAACACACGCGGCAGCCGATCCCTAGCCATTATCGTTGCTGTCTCCTTGTTCTTCTCCACCGCAGAGATCGAGCCGCCTTTGCTCCACCGCGGCGACCGAACCCTAGAGATTCTACCCGTCGTCGCCTTCATCGTCTCCAACGCGGAGACCGAGCCACCGTCACCTTGTTCTTCTCCACCGCAGAGACCGAGCCGCCTTTGCTCCAACGCGGCGGCTGAACCCTAGAGATTCTACCCGCCTTCGCCTTTAGCGTCTCCAACGCAGAGACCGACCCGCCATCGCCTTCAGCTTCTCCACCGCAGAGGGACCCAAAATCGGCCGGTCCTCATTCCCCTCCACACACTGGTAAGTCCTCCACCGCCATCTCCTTCATTTTCTCTGCCGCATTCGTGTTGTCGCCTTCATATTCTTCACCGCAGAGAGACTTTGTCCTGTTCGCCCAACTTCATTTGAAGGAAGCACCAAATAATCACATTGGAGGAGTTGTTATCAGTAAGTTCTAAATCTCTAACATTATATTTGATTCATTGATTTTATCGTTGTTCTACATTTTAGTTCGGCAACTTTCATTGCAATTATACATTTTGATTTTGATGCAGCAAACATATGAGCAAAACACAAATAGTTGCATCCGGTTATTCAGATTGACCATCATTTGATATATACATTTCAGTTATTGATCTGCATGTCATATTTACACAAATTGTATCGTAAATCAGTGTCACCTTATAGTAACTCAATCGTTTCATATATCAAAAAACAATCAGCATAAATTCATTGTTAATTTAGCGTAAGTCATTTAGGGCCAGTACGCAAGAAAGAGCCCATATGTCGTATTTGGTAATCTAATAGTCATTTGTGGTTTGTACGCTGTCGTGGCTTACTACATTAATTTGCTGTTGCATATGTGCATAATTTTTTTGGTCCATAAGATTGTATTTATACGTTTTATATGTATATGTGTTGTTTGTTTTGGCAGGAAAATCATACATGAAGAACGTAGACCGACCTCCGTCTAATCCAAAGCGCATTATAATTCTGTCTACTCAAGAGTGCTTTAGTGTCGACATACCCTGTGTTCCGACGAATATTGTCAGTCACAAACCAATGCATGCTGGTGACGAGGATGATGACTTTATGCCATTATCGAAGAAGCGTAACTTTGATAAAAGTCCTCCAAAATTCTGAAGAATATAGTTACAAAGCGGATGAAAGCAGTGGATCCCCCTCGATAGGTTAGAATTGATGGTCAATGCCAATATATCATTTTTGTGGTAGAACCTCCCAAGTTATTGGGCCCTCATGCACCTGTCCTTGTCTCAAAGACCTCAGACGGCTATGCATGTGCACCAGATAACTTAACAGGATCCGTCTGATTTCCCCAAGGACATCGGATAAACCACTTACAACCAAGATCGTGAGATTAAGTAACACAAATCACACACACCAACATTTTTGTAGCGGAAATCTTATTACCAAATTCTACAAGTTACATCAAATTTTACATTATGTTTATCATAGTAATTACAATAGTGATTCAAAGAAATAAACTGTGAAATGTTATAAATTATTTATAAGTTTGAAATATATGCTAACTCAAATGACCATCCTCAATAAGAACTATAGAAGAAGTACTTAGACTTATAAGAAGGTCGAGCCCACCGGCACTTAACACCATCAACAGTAGCACAAAGTTAGAACCTGAAAAACAACAGAGAATAAAACCCTGAGTATGGAATTACTCAGCAAGACTTACCCGACTAAAGAAAAGACACTCAAGGATATGCTCGCTAGAGGGAGTCAAGGTACGACTTGTCAAGAATCAATGACTCTGTTTGCAGAAAAGCTTACTATGAGTGGATCCTTAAAAATCCATTTTTACTTGTCAGGTTAAGTAAAGTTACCTGCATCTATAGTTCTTTCTACCCTAGTTCAAGCACTTGGCCTATACTAGCCGTCTTTTCATCATCCCTTTAGTTCACTGGATTGCTACGTGTAGGGCAGTGACCAAGTCTTCATGTCCTAGAAGAAACGGCGATCCGAATCGATTAATACCCAGCTGGGGATCTCCGATGACACGACATATGTAGCACTTAACCCTTGCATATGTCAACTCGCCACCAGGGTTCTTAAGACCAAATCAGGTTCACGCCAACCGAGAGCACAGATACACCACCGTCTAGCCTCTTGCCATGGAGGGTACACGCTACTCTCGCCATCTCTCCACTCCCATTGCGTGTTATCTTATTCTGGTATTAGTCTGCCCGAGGCAAAGCTTACCCATAATGAGGCATGTGACCATTTAAAAGGTCCTCGATCAGCAAGCCTACATCGAGAAGGTCCTTAATCGACACAGACGGAGACACTACACCGAGACTCCTTTCTCATGCAAGTCAACCGCCCAGTCTTAGTGTTGGGGACTTGTTCTCAAATGCTTCGAATTAAGAACAAGGCAACATAAAAAGTGTTAAATGTTAAAGTCCTTCGTCCTTCAAAACATTATGTCCCTTCGGATATAATGAATTTCGGACGAAGGTTATGAAGGAAGAGACCTTCGTAGGATCGATAGATGATGAAGGAAAATGCATATATGAAATACGAATAATAATACAAATATTATTATCAACTTATTTTTATTTTGCATTATCAAATTCATAATAACAAATTATAAATGTACCTTCAAATTGACGAAAGATAAAGGTACAGGCGTGATGAGAAAAGCAAATGCCAAGTCAGCATGAACAGTACGGGAGTCCTGTTCATCTATTTATAGGCACAGGACATAGCCCGTGGAGAATTACATTAATGCCCTTTACATTTATCAATAACTCTATAGTGATTCTTCGAGGTCTAATTTGGCTTTTCATCATATAAGTCGGTTCCCCTTTTCTGCTGTCATGCCGAAGCTTTTTCTGCGCATAGCTTCGTGATCATCTTATCCTTCGTCATGATCGCCTTCCATCTTACTCAAGCTTCGTCTTGACCATACTTGTATACTCGTGACCTGATTCCGAAGATACTGTTCACATATTTCACTTGGAAAACATTGTCAAATCATGTTTTTGAGGACCTTCGGAAGCCGAAGGCCCCCAACAGTAGCCCCTCGCAATATTAATTTGCTGGAATGATAAATTCATATTACGATATGGACGAAGGCTTTAAGCCGAAGGTCCGAAAAAACACCTTCCCTTTGCTAGAATAGCAACAGTCTTTGACAAGCGGGACCCTCCAGTTTTCAACGCACTAGGTGTATAAATAAGAGCTCACCACCAATTTATTTGGCACGCTCCCTTGCCATCTGCTTTTACCCACCCAACTTTTAGCCCGCGCGCAACAACACTTGCTTGGCTTTTTAACTTTTTAAGCTTCGGTTTCGAGAGCACTTTCTCAGCGTTTATGAAGATGTCTGAAAATAAGAAAGCTGTTGGTGATTTAAAGCTAAGCCTTTCTGAGGAAATGCATCTGGGCTTTCTTGAATCAATATCAAAGACTAATACAGAGAAGATTACTAGGGAGATTTTGGAGGGTTTATCTGAAGATACTGGTGACAGTGACAGTTATGATGTGGATAGTGGTGGTGAAGATTCCGAAGATCGACCTTGGCGACCAAGCCATGCGGTTTTTGGTAAATCCAGTATTAAAGAAAATCATCTTGTCAATATGAGGGGTAGATATTTTCGGGACTTGTCTGTTGTGAGGGCTGACGAAGGAGAGAAGACTTGTCCGACTCCCGAGGAAAATGAAGTCGTGATATTCCAAAGCTTCTTAAAGGCTGGACTGCGATTTCCCTTGAGCAGTTTTGTCGTGGAAATACTGAAGATATTTGAAATCTACCTTCACCAACTTACCCCCGAAGCAATCATAAGGATGAACATCTTTGTGTGGGCCGTGAGGAGCCAAGGTTTGGAACCTAATGCAAAAAGCTTCTGCAACATACATGAGTTATTGTATGAGACAAAACCCTAGGGTAAAGAGCAGTATCACAACAATTTTGGCTGCTACAGCTTCGGCGCCCGGTCTGGGTCAAGCTGCCTCGTGCCATCCTTTTGAAAGAGGTGGCCCGGTGACTGGATGACGGAATGGTTTTATGTGAAAAATGACTTGAAATCATGGGAAGATATTAAAGGTATCATTATGCGCCCTATCTAGCAACGCTTCGGCCTCCGGAAGCCGAAGGTGGAAATGAATGAAGCAGCCAAAGAATGCCAGAGAGCCTTCGGCGTTGTTTGCTCCTTTAT
The DNA here is from genome assembly GCA_029449295.1 of Zea luxurians. Taxonomy (NCBI): domain Eukaryota; kingdom Viridiplantae; phylum Streptophyta; class Magnoliopsida; order Poales; family Poaceae; genus Zea; species Zea luxurians. The sequence goes on from JAOPSE010000011.1 coordinate 48,969,038, forward strand.
TGGGACAAGGGATTTGGTTCAAGAATACATTGCTTTCAGAGTATGGCCACTTGTGGAAAAGTGGGAAATGCCGGAGGAAACCATTAAATAAACTGACGAAGGTGGACTAGTCAGGCTAAAATACACATTCAAATACGGAGATAAATTCGTTGAGCCAGATGATGACTGGTTGAAAAGTATTGAGGCCATAAGTGACGAATTGCTTGGGGTATACTCAAAGGCCGAAGATACTGCATTATCAGCAGCCTTCGGAGGCCGAAAGAAGAAGAGACTCAACCGAGTATTTGATGCAATTGGGTTTGTTTACCCCGACTATCGCTATCCAACGCGAGGTCAAAAAAGAAAGAATACATCTTCTGCGAAGGAAACTGCTTCAGCCGGTCCTAGCGAGCCGGCACCGAAGAGGAAAAGGGTAAAGGTTCTCACACATCGGCCACGTTATATTGAACCGGCCACAGTGCCTGAGTTTATCGGTGAGACCTCTTCGGCCACGAAAGCTAAAGAACCAACTCCACTGTCAAAAATCGAAGAGCTGGCCGAAGTGCCAGCAACAGAAAAAACAGAAGAACCAAGGACTGAAGAAACAAAAACATCAGAAGTTTTAAGTCCTTCAGCAAAAATTGAGGCAGCAAAAAGCCAAAAGGGTCCAGCAGTGACCCTGAAAAGAAAGAGGATGGTTAATGTGCTGGATGTTTTGGAGACAATTAAGTCTTCAAGCACAACTCCGAAGAAAATTGCTAAAACTTCCGAAGTGCATGCTGAAGCCTTTGTTGCCGAAGCTTCAAAGCAACAATCTGAAACTGAAGCTGGGCCTTCAGAGCCTACCAAGGTAAAATCCTTGGAAGCTGAAGAAACAAAAATGGCAGAGCCAATTTTGGTTGAAGAAACTGGCACTGCTGCCCCCGAAGCATCCTCCAAAGCCCTCGATTATATTGTACGACATGCTTCGGGAAAAAGATTATCTGAAGAAGAAATTTTTGAAGCTAATCACTATGCCCGAGAACTAAAATATCCAAAGGGGGCCTTAGTATTCAATGGCACAGACGAAGATGACTTCTTATACTGTCTCCCAGATAACAAAGAATTATCCGTCTGCCGGGAGATGGCTAGAAGTATGGGGTTCCCGAAGCTTGAAGCTGGCCTCTGCGCTATGACAAAGGATGATCTTGCAAATAGCCTCGCATATAATAGTCTGAAGGTATGAAAATTGTATATTTGGAAATTTATAATTTTTGAATTATTCTTTTACTCTTATACTAATTCTTTTCATATAGGGTTTAATACTTAACAACGCTTTGAGAGCGCAAAGGAATGCTGAATACGAGAGCTATAATATCGCTTTCAACAACCTACGAACAGAGGTTATTAAGCTGAGGAACGAAGCTTTGGAAAAAGATAAAATTCTGCTTACATTGGTGGATAAGATAAAGGAAGACGAAGCTACTTCTAAAGCTCAAGCTGAGGCTCAGAAGCACGAAATCGAGGATCTTCGAAAACAGTTAGCCAGAGCTAAAGAAGAATGCATACTTGAAGAGACAAAACGAGAACTTAGCGATCAATAGGCAAATCATTTAGAAGGAAACGTTGAAGAGCTTCGTGCATCCAAGAAAGGGTGCTATGACAAATCTATAGAATGCGCTAAGAAAATAAAAACTTGCTTCGCTAGCGTTGGCGCATTCTCGAGCGAGGAAAACTTCATAAGGGGTAACCCCGAAGGCCCGATTGAATGGATCAATCACAAAGCTGAGGCCTTTGAGGAAATTTTGAACAGCCGCAGAGACATATGTGCCTTTTCGGGTGCCAGGGGGATTGCTACTATTTTGGAGAGGAAAGGCTGTGAGCATGTGAAATCTTTGGCACAATCCGAAACTGCCTTATCCTCCGAAGATATAAAAGACCCCTCGGCCGAAGCAAGCATGGTTGGTGGAAAATTTTTCACCGACATTTGGGACAATGGTGGCCGGGAAATGGCCCAAAAGATTATTCAAAAAAGCGAAAAAGGCATTTACGATGCTAGAAAAGTAGCAGAGGCCGCTGAGAAAAGCGCAGAGCCCGAAGGGCAAATAGGTATTAACTAGTGGTTTTTGACTCTTTGTTGTAATTTTTTGATTTCGAACTTGTTCACGGTTTGTAATAGTAATAAATCCGAATCTACTCTTGCCTCAGAACCTGCTGAGTCATCTGCGGGCCCCCACACGAAGGGGGATGACGAAATTAGACAAATGGTCGAAGCCATCATGGATAGAGTTGTTGATCAGCTTCTAAACGAAGCTGCAGAAGTAGTCTTAAGGGAAAATTAGATGCTGTTGCAAAAACATTTAGACTGTAATGTTTGTTGAGAATCATGTGTAATATTGTGTAACTTAGGATGTAATATATTAGCTGTTTATAGTTCTATTCTTTACGATGCATGAAACATTATATACATATCGTTTTTGAGCCTTCGGCGAAAAAACACCTTCCCTTCTTTTCATGCTTCGTAAATAATATCCGTGTTCTCATAAAATCAGTAGCCAATCCTCGTAAAATCAATAATCAATAGATCTTTCCATTTCAGAGCTTGCCGAAGATATAACTCTTCAATGGCTATTGTTTGTGCCGTGTCACTATTTTTTCAAAACGATCTCGAATATCAATATTGAGACCCCTCTTCTTGCGTTGCTGATGCACTATGATGTATGATGTTATGCTATGCAAATGATGTAATGATGTGATGTTATGCAAAATGATATTTGCCGAAGGTCGACATTTATTTTTCACTGTAAGCCTCCCTTAGGAGCTTCTTCGCCTCTTACTTCAGCGGAATCAGCGTTTATTTTTCGCTGTAAGCCTCCCTTAGGAGCTTCTTCGCCTTTTACTTTCAGCGGAATCAGCGTTTATTTTTCGCTGTAAGCCTCCCTTAGGAGCTTCTTCGCCTTTTACTTTCAGCGGAATCAGCGTTTATTTTTCGGTGTAAGCCTCCCTTAGGAGCTTCTTCGCCTTTTACTTTCAGCGGAATCAGCGTTTATTTTTCGCTGTAAGCCTCCCTTAGGAGCTTCTTCGCCTTTTACTTTTAGCGGAATCAGCGTTTATTTTTTGCTGTAAGCTCTGCATTCCCTTTGGAACGACTTTTGAGCAGAAAACTTACACTGCGCTCCCTTAGGAACAACTTTTTGCTGCTTCGAAGAAATCACACTGCATTCCTTAGAACAAACTTTTGATAATGCGAAGGTCCTCCTTACCACCATAAATTCTTATGCTTCGGCAACTTAAGCCTATGGAGAAGATATATTTATCTTATGGTAAAAAGCGGAACTGCTGCAAGAGATTGAAAAACGATAAAAAACACTTAAACTTCCCATGATTGTTCCTTATTAAAAAGAAAGTAAGACTGAAATGAAAATGTGAAAAGCTGCTGTCGAGGTAGGATATTTGTCAGTAAATATGCTTCGACTCTGGCATAGTGCTATTGACTGTGCGAGCTTCGGACTCCTCTCTGAAGTCCCGCTGAAGGTGATTGTGCTGACTCCCTTCTGGCTGCTGACCTTGTTGCGTTGGTGGTGGCGGTGGAGGCTGTTGCCAAGATGCTTGGGGTTGACTTGCCGAAGCAACAAAAGCTGCAGGGTGATTGCCTACATATTCTGGAATGTAAGGCGAATGGTACGAAGCAGTATGCATGACTTGCTTCGGCTGACTCTGTTGTGCTGCAGCTTCTGCTATCTCCTTTTGCTTCTGGATGGTAACATGGCACATCCTGGTGGTATGGCCCTTGTCTTCACCATAGAATAGGCAGTAAATTTTTCTTGGTTGATCCCCAAACCTTCCCCCGAAGCCCCTGGCGCCTCTGCCCCTTGGCGCTGGCGGCCGGAAAGAGCTTTGTTGCTGCCCCGAAACTTGCGAGGAGTATTGTGGCCTTTGCTGTTGACTCCCTCTGTCATCACTTTGATTAGAGTTGTGAATTGACCTGACATGCCTCGGATGGAATCTTCCTTCAAAGCCCCTGGTCATTTCAGAGAACCTGAATGCTTCCTCCCTTCTTTGGCGAAAATCATTGTCAGCTCGAATATACTCGTCCATCTTCTGAAGCAGCTTCTCCAAAGTTTGAGGAGGCTTTCTGGCAAAATACTGAGCTGAAGGTCCCGGCCGAAGCCCCTTGATCATGGCCTCAATGACAATTTCATTGGGCACTATTGGTGCCTGTGCCCTCAGACGCAGGAACCTTCAGACATACGCCTGAAGGTATTCTTCGTGGTCCTGGGTGCACTGGAATAAAGCTTGAGCAGTGACTGGCTTCGTTTGAAACCCTTGAAAGCTGGTTATCAACATGTCCTTGAGCTTTTGCCATGAGGTGATTGTCCCTGGCCGAAGAGAGGAGTACCAGGTTTGTGCAACACTCCTGACAGCCATGACGAAAGACTTTGCCATGACCGCTGTGTTGCCACCATACGAAGATATGGTTGCTTCATAGCTCATCAAGAATTGCTTCGGGTCTGAATGACCGTCGTACATGGGGAGCTGGGGTGGCTTGTAAGACTGTGGCCAAGGTGTGGCCTGCAGTTCTGTTGACAGAGGAGAATTATCATCAAAAGCAAAATTTCCATGATGGAAATCTTCATACCAGTCGTCCTCGTTGTAGAAGCCCTCCTGATGAAGCTCTCTGCGCGGAGGCCTTCGGTTCTGGTCATCTTGAGCAAGATGACGAACTTCTTCAGAGGCTTCGTCTATCTGCCTTTATAGGTCAGCTAGACGAGCCATCTTTTCCTTCTTCCGTTGGACCTGTTGATGGAGCATCTCCAAGTTTTGGATTTCTTGATCCAGGTCGTCCTCCAGAGGCGTTGGACTGGTGGCCTTCCTCTTCTGGCTTCGGGCCTCCCTGAGAGAGAGGACATCCTGATTGGGATCCAGCGGCTGCAGAGTGGCAGCCCCTGTGGCTGAAGCTTTCTTCGGCGGCATGACGAAGGTGATGCTTGTCGAAGATGTTCAAAACTCAAAAAATGGACATGAGTTCACCGGAGGTGGGCGCCAATGTTGGGGACTTGTTCTCAAATGCTTCGAATTAAGAACAAGGCAACATAAAAAGTGTTAAATGTTAAAGTCCTTCATCCTTCAAAACATTATGTCCCTTCGGATATAATGAATTCTAGACGAAGGTTATGAAGGAAGAGACCTTCGTAGGATCAACAGATGATGAAGGAAAATGCATATATGAAATACGAATAATAATACAAATATTATTATCAACTTATTTTTATTTTGCATTATCAAATTCATAATAACAAATTATAAATTTACCTTCGAATTGACGAAAGATAAAGGTACAGGCGTGATGCGAAAAGCAAATGCCAAGTCAGCATGAACAGTACGTGAGTCCTGTTCATCTATTTATAGGCACATGACGCAGCCCATGGAGAATTACATTAATGCCCTTTACATTTATCAATAACTCTATAGTGATTCTTCGAGGTCTAATTTGGCTTTTCATCATATAAGTCGGTTCCCCTTTTCTGCTGTCATGCCGAAGCTTTTTCTGCGCATAGCTTCGTGATCATCTTATCCTTCGTCATGATCGCCTTCCGTCTTACTCAAGCTTCGTCTTGACCATACTTGTATACTCGTGACCCGATTCCGAAGATACTGTTCACATATTTCACTTGGAAAACATTGTCAAATCATGTTTTTGAGGACCTTCGGAAGCCGAAGGCCCCCAACACTCAGCTTTATTATTTTCAACCCAAAGTTTGGTACCTGGTAGAGGTACATCTTTTCTGATGTTGAACCCAACAAGGCCTTTGACGGATTCACCATCACAAGTTTTTCTTTTTGAAAACATTCCCACCCACTGAAGCATCACTTTTGTTTTAAAACAAAACATTTTTATTTGCTAAAGCAAGGCTAAGCATCAAAAATCCTTTTTATAAAAGGGTGTCAAGGAAGGTTATTCAATTTCTCAAGGAAGGAAATGCATTAATTGATTAGCACACAACTCCTATCACCTAATGCATCAAACAAGGTGATAAAGATTTTAAAGCATCAAAGAGGTGGCAAATGCACCGGGGCTTGCCTGAATAACACTAGGTTAGTGTTGTTAGACGATGTCCACTTGACGACCATATTTTGTCTTCGCATTGTTTTGATTATCCATCTTCAGGTTAATCCACCAGCATCATCTTGTGAATTAGTCCGCGCTTGGGGTCGACTTGGCTCGTCTTCCGCACCACGCGATTATTTATCGTACCTCATGAGATGCATGATGCACATGTATGAGCACGAGTATATCGAGTATAAGATAGATAATCTACACTAAAAAGGATGAAACACTTAAAACCAAGCATTAAGCATCATGGATATCACAGTAGGGCATCAACTCCACACAATTAGACAAACCCACCATATGTTATACTTTGACTAGACACTAGAAATACAAACACAAGACCTACTTTCCGTAACGTTACTTCGACCAATCACCAGATATGAAGCACCGATTAAATTCTTCTTGCTACTACTTCTCCTCACTCCACAACAAAGAACCAATTTAAGCCTAATCGACATATGCGTCCACCACAACATTCCCTTGTATGATTTATATTTCAATCCTAAGCTTCACGCGACACAACTACTTCCCCATCGCGAACACAATCATACTATATATCTCTACCAATATTCTTTTTACTGAAAGTAGTAATTCAAATTTTTGTTCCTATATCAAACATTTCTTTATCGTAAATATATACACATCTTTATCAGTGATTAAAATATTTCATCATCACACATGCCTACTAAAATTCTACTCGGTCCACCGATTCAGCTAATTGACTGTAATAACGAAATAACTCGTCATAACTGAATCTGGCTCGATAATCGCGAGAACCGCGAAGGCGACGAGAGTTCCGTGACTCACACAATTTATCGAGCACCAAGTGAGCATCACACCAACACATTAATCTATTCAACGATCAAACTATTCTGAATAATTCATCGGCTTACCATGACCAGAACGATTTAATAATCGCAGATCGATGATGAGTATTGGTTCAGACTTCCCGTCGAACACTTGGCAGGGGTTGTGTTCGAAGGCGGCTTCCAGGGGAAGAGCTCGACAAGGGGCTTCAGAGCTCAACACAAGTGACACGCAACTGGCAGACAGATCGTCGGGATCGATGGGCACGTCGCGACGCAGTGTGGGTTGACGATGAAGAATAAAGGGGCTGCTGGCTTCAGCTTCATCAACAAATCTTCTACAAAATTATATATCCAGCTTGAACTTCATGAAAATAATGATGAGACCCTGGTTCAGGCTTTACGTTGAGTACTTGGCTAGCATCACCTGGAGCTTTCACTTCCCTTGACATCCATATGCACTATTATGATTCCACACAAGTATAAATCAATGGTGCTACAGCAGGGAGAACATGATGACAAGGGCAAGGTTTGACGATGCCGCGACGGGGCTGCCTAAACACAAAGACGACGCGGGGCGAGTAGCGCACACACATGTCGCAACAAAACGATGGCTGTTCAAGGCTTGATATTTCCTTAAGCAGAGCAAGGGTGCTGGGAGTTCACGGCTGTGTGCACAGGGAGCATAGGGAGGTGGGCGCCGAGCAGGAACGCGCTGGGGGGAAGAACCGCTCGGCTGGGCGTGCTGGAGCAGCAGGGCGAGGCCGTGGCCAGGCGAGATCCGAGCAGAGGAGCGCTCGGCCATGGGTGAGGCGAGGAGCCGGGGCGAGCTGCATGGCGAGGTGGCGAACGGGCGCATGGGAGACAGGAGCTCAAAGCTGAGCGTCGTCCAGGGATGTGAGCAGGAGGTCCTTAGCACCAAGGGAGAGCCGCAGGGGAGAAGCTCGGCAAGGAACGACGGCCATGGGAAAAACCTCGGCGGGGTCGCGGCCAGCGAGCTGGAGATGGCCGAAGGAGCGAGCACGGGAGGAGCAGAGGGTGGGCGAGCTCGCCATGGGGGAGAAGTGCGCGCAGGGGTGAGCGGATGCTAGGGCGCGCGGTGAGCCAGGCGAGCGCAGGGACTCGACCGGCGCAGGGGCACCATCGCTAGCAGGGAGATAGGCTCGAAGGAGCTACGCACGGGGAAGAGGAAACGCCAGGAGCTTGGGCACGCCATGGCTGGGAGCTATAGCCGGCCATGGAGGTGGACGCCGACAGAGGAGTAGAGAGAAATTGGGCAAAGGGAGATGGAGGAACGGGTGGGGAAAAGGGCTCGGCTGGGAAGAAGCAAGTCTTCGGCGGCAGGATTTGCTTCCAGGAACTGAGCGGCGGCAGGAAGAAATCAAGGGGAAAGAGAGATAGCGATGGCTGACGGGATATTTCCTGTTGCTACGTGACGCAGATGAGAACGACAACAGAAAAAATCCCAGGCTGGAGGAAGCGGCGCAGGGATAAGGAAAAGAAGATTTTTTTAAACCAGAAATATCTCGTTTCTTAGGGTTAAAGTTCAAAGAGATTAAATAAGAGGTCCCAAAACACATTTCGACAATGCATTTCACTTTTCCTGGTTATGAAATAGAGGATCTAATTGATTAGCAATTATGCGGTTTTACCGCGAATTACCTCGATATGGTTTAATTCATACTGATAGATTTACCTGTGGTCTGAACATCTAATTTCATAGTTACGGGCAATTTGTGTGATAATCGGATCTCAATGATAATTCTTTGATTATCAACCTCGCGCATGATTCCTCTCAGACACTGCGCGATCCAATTTATTTTGCCCCGAACATTTTAGTCGTCGAGTTTAGATGAATCTGATCGGGATGAAATCATCTCAGTGGGTCGGCCTTCCGAACTCGTATTCGCGCGAGCGATGAATTTTAAATAATCACCGGATGCACCGATTTCTAGAACAACGATGTTCCGAACATCACGAAAATTTAGGAAGAGCCCGGATAGATAAAAATAATGTCGAACTCGCGACAAATGAAACAGATGCGATATGAAAATCGTGATAGACGAAGATGTTTAAAATTTAGCATTTGTTTTATCTACTGATATTACGTGCTTAGATCCATACTCATTGTCGAGCGGAATATAAACACCTGGGGTGTTACCACCCTCCACCCTTAAAAGAATCTTGTCCCGAGATTCGGAATGAAAGACTTCTAAGAGTAGAGAATAATGTAACCTATGTCCATATCAGCGATAATCATAAGACAGCTCCAAGCAAAGATGAGTGTCTCAGAATGTTGTTTCTCTAGTGTGCATAACATGCATCGCTTTAAGCTAATTTAGAAATGTCCACCAATAGAGACGCTGTCTGCCAGAGGAACACATAAGGTCCCATGTGTGCAGTTTGCTTTTTCTGATGACACTGTACTATCTGAGTCTGTTGGGCGAGTGGTAGATATGCGACTTTACCCAAACAGAATCAGATGCACCATCTTGGGTAAAACACACAGAAAGAGGTTTACCAACAAGCGGTCACGGTAAATTCTTAGCACTCGAGACGGGTGTGAATGTCGAATAACATCACAATTAACTCGTGTTAAGCTAGAAAATCCAAGTCCAAGAAAAATGATAAAGACTTGAAAAATCACCAGCGAAGGGATCTATAGATACGGACTTTACAACCAGTCCATTTTATCCAGCACTAGTCACAGCTCGACTTGATCACACGTGCTGGAAAAGCACACGCGAGGCGATCGAGGCATGACTAGAGCGATGACTAGGTGGTTTCTGGTCGACTTAATCTCGATTCTTGAAAGTACTTCCTTAAGATGGGTTGTTCAAAAGTGAGTTTAGACAACTCAACAAAATGATCTCTAAACTCAACCTTTGTTCATTGAGCAGTTACAAGTTAGTAATACCAACTTGTTGAACTACTTTTAACATTGAGCAAGTCCTCTCAATACCATCGGTAAGCCAATGGTTGAGAGTTCTCTCTTGTTAACTGTTGATCATGCACTTGGGAAGAAATCCATTTGGTCAGATTGTTCATCCGTTTCCTCATGCGAGATGAACGGACTGGGTTCAGAAATACATGGATTAAATAAGAGAGCGAATGAACAAACTCCTGCATTTCAGCAACAGGGGAAACAGATCTCCATTTTGAGAGCTAATCAATTGTCGCTCAACACTAAAAAGCTCCAAGGCTTCACCTTTACACAAAGGATGTAAAGGGAACTTGTATGAGTAGTCACTACCAAGATCAAAAGAAATAAGACCACACATGAAAGTGGTATGCTCTTTTGATCTAACAGTGATGATAGCTACTGCTCTATCACTTCACAAACAACATAGAAATTGTTTCAAGGAAGAGGTCTTACGGAAGATAACATATTGATATAATCTCATAATGGATTATGACTACTAATTGTGATACTAGCGTGTGCCGAGTAGCGCAACCATGTGCGCACACCCAGAGGGCCCTCGGTTTCATCATGGCACCACTGGTTTTAGTCATAACACCATTATCAGACATAACTAATAAGAAATCTTACGCGACACAAATGAATTGGGCAAGGGTGACAATATACAAGGAGATATTCTACCTGTAAGAATGGTTACAAGTAGGGAGCCAAATAGATCATGACCCGATGAAATGAACAAGGCATGGCCATAACCTAAACTTGATGAAAGGAGTACGATGGGAGACTGATAATTTAGCCCCAAGCATATTTCTATGCCCATCGCAGCGATTACAAGTCAAGGATTAAGTTGGTATGCCTTCGATAGATACGAGGAAACCAAAGGCATCAAATTAAGGAAAAAAAATCAGGCATAACTTTCCTAGGTTAGGTTGATAAAGCAACATGGCGATCCTTAAGAACAGGCAAACTGGATAAGGGACATCAGTTTGCAAAAATCGAACAAGGGAATGGTTTTGGAAGGAAACATGACTCAATATTCTTGTTTTAAGCCCGGGTACACTTTATGTCCAACAAAGAAATTATCTAGGCATTTATTTTTCTGTGTTTGGTCATGGAGTGATAACGGAAAAATCAACTTTGGGTCATGGTTCACTAAATAAGAATATGGCCTAGTTTTGGGTTTAGGCAAACAAGTCACCAACCTTCTATCGGCACATCAAGTTCAAGAGCAAACACACATAACCTCTAAACAGATTACCTAAAGAACAGAGGATAGCTAGTTCATCGAAGTTCATAATACAACATTACACCACATTATCTACAATCACTGGTTACTGGAATAAAGACGAGAGAAGCATTTTGGATGTATAGGTGACAAACATGATGCAACAATCAGGATACATGCTCGTCTTATTCGTCCTCACTGATTTTGCCAACATAATGTGGCAATAACGTTCTATATCGGTGGCATACGTTCTCTCGGTATTTTACTAGTCGTCAACTACACATACGTTTTCGAGGTTAGTGTACCTGCAGAAAATTCCATTACAGCCCATTTTCCAATGATGCAGTTCACACATGACAGTTTATCATAGTTTATACTCCATATATTGCTATATGGAGGCTAGCTCATCATTAAGCACCGAGCCACACATAGGCGCTGTTGCCAAACTTTAACCATAGGGCAACTCATTATGGTAACTCACCTTCTTAACTGAGCGTAGGTGCGTCGTTACATGTACATTACACTTCTCAGTATTCCCATGTCTGTATACCCATACACATCCATGGGTACTGAATCCCAGAAAATTAAATACTCCACATCGCAGCCTTCATATATACATATGTAGAACATGTATATAGTCAAGTGCCACAATTAAGCACTCCCCTAGACCGACGTTTGTTCGGTCATGCTCTCACATCTTACCTTACCTGAGCGTCGATCCATTCAGAATTGAATGGCCTCAAAATAACAATACACATGTATGCAATACCCCTAGTTGTGGGTTAGTGGTTTTTCAACTAGGCCACCTGATAGTCCTTAGTTTAGGGCTTAACAAAGGGTGTCGCTAGCATTATAGTTTTTCAAAACTGTTTTTCAAAGCCAAACAATGTGTTTAGTTGAAAATAGGTTTTCTAAAACCAAAAATTTTGTTTTGAAAATACGTATGTGACCGTGTATACTTAATCTTGCTCTGATGCTAGCCCGTGGCAGAACCTCCCAAGTTATTGGGCCCACATGCACCTGTCCTTGTCTCAAAGACCTCAGACAGCTATGCATGTGCACCAGATAACTTAACAGGATCCGTCCGATTGCCCTAAGGACATCGGATAAACCACTTACAACCAAGATCGCGAGATTAAGTAACACAAATCACACACGCCAACATTTTTGTAGCGGAAATCTTATTACCAAATTCTTCAAGTTACATCAAATTTTACTTTATGTTTATCGGAGTAATTACAATAGTGATTCAAAGAAATAAACTGTGAAATGTTATAAATTATTTATAAGTTTGAAATATATGCTAACTCAAGTGACCATCCTCAATAAGAACTATAGAAGAAGTACTTAGACTTATAAGAAGGTCGAGCCCACCGGCACTTAACACCATCAACAGTAGCACAAAGTTAGAACCTGAAAAACAACAGGGAATAAAACCCTGAGTATGGAATTACTCAGCAAGACTTACCCGACTAAAGAAAAGACTCTCAAGGATATGCTCGCTAGAGGGAGTCAAGGTACGGCTTGTCAAGAATCAATGACTCTGTTTGCATAAAAGCTTACTATGAGTGGATCCTTAAAAATCCATTTTTACTTGTCAAGTTAAGTAAAGTTACCTGCATCTATAGTTCTTTCTACCCTAGTTCAAGCACTTGGCCTATACTAGCCGTCTTTTCATCATCCCTTTAGTTCACTGGATTGCTACGTGTAGGGCAGGGACCAAGTCTTCATGTCCGAGAAGTAATGGCGATCCGAATCAATTAATACTCAGCTGGGGATCTCCGATCACACGACAAATGTAGCACTTAACCCTTGCATATGTCAACTCGTCACCGAGGTTCTTAAGACCAGATCAGGTTCACGCCAACCAAGAGCACAGATACACCACCATCCAGCCTCTTGCCACGGAGGGTACATGCTACTCTTGCCATCTCTCCACTTCCATTGTGTGTTATCTTATCCTGGAATTAGTCTGCCCGAGGCAAAGCTTACACATGATGAGGCATGTGACCAGTTAAAAGGTCCTCGATTAGCAAGCCTACATCGAGAAGGTCCTTAATCGACACAGACAGAGACACTACACCGAGACTCCTTTCTCGTGCAAGTCAACCGCCCGGTCTCAGCTTTATTATTTTCAACCCAAAGTTTGGTACCTAGCAGAGGTACATCTTTTTTGATGTTAAACCCATCAAGGCCTTTGACGGATTCACCATCACAAGTTTTTCTTTTTGAAAACATTCCCACCCACTGAATTATCACTTTTGTTTTAAAACAAAACATTTTTATTTGCTAAAGCAAGGCTAAGCATCAAAAATCCTTTTTATAAAAGGGTGTAAAGGAAGGGTATTCAATTTCTCAAGGAAGGAAATGCATCAATTGTTTAGCACACAACTCCTATCACCTAATGCATCAAACAAGGTGATAAAGATTTTAAAGCATCAAGGAGGTGGCAAATGCACTAGGGCTTGCCTGAATAACACTAAGTTAGTGTTGTTAGACGATGTCCACTTGACGACCATCTTTTGTCTTCGCATTGTTCTGATTATTCATCTTCAGGTTAATCCACCAGCATCCTCTTGCGAATTAGTCCGCGCTTGGGGTCGACTTGGCTCGTCTTCCACACCACACGATTATTTATCGTACATCATCAGATGCATGATTTATACTAAAAAGGATGAAACACTTAAAACCAAGCATTAAGCATCATGGATATCACAGCAGGGCATCGACTCCACACAATTAGATGAACCCGCCATATGTTATACTTTGACTAGACACTAGAAATACAAACACAAGACCTACTTTCCGTAACGTTACTTCGACCTCTCACCAGATACGAAGCACCGATTAAATTCTTCTCGCTACTACTTCTCCTCACTCCACAACAAAGAACCAATTTAAGCCTAATCGACATATGCGTCCGCCACAACATTCCCTTGTATGATTTATATTTCAATCCTAAGCTTCACGCGACACAACTACTTCCCCATCACGAACACAATCATACTATATATATCTACCAATATTGTTTTTACTGAAAGTAGTAATTCAAATTTTTGTTCCTATATCAAACATTTCTTTATCATAAATATATACACATCTTTATAAGTGATTAAAATATTTCATCATCACACATGCCTACTAAAATTCTACTCGGTCCACCAATTCAGCTAATTGACTGGAATAGCAAAATAACTCGCCATAACTGAATCTGGCTCGATAATCGCGAGAACCGCGAAGTCGACGAGAGTTTCGTGATTCATGCAATTTATCGAGCACCAAGTGAGCATCACACCAACACATTAATCTATTCAACGATCAAACTATTCTGAATAATTCATCGGCTTACCATGATCAGAACGATTTAATAATCACAGATCGACGATGAGTATTGGTTCAGACTTCCCATCGAACACTTGGCAGGGGTTGTGTTCGATGGCGGCTTCTAGGGGAAGAGCTCGACAAGGGGCTTCAGAGCTCAACACAAGTGACACGCAACTGGCAGACAGATCGTCGAGATCGATGGGCACGTCGTGACACGGTGTGGGTTGACGATGAAGAATAAAGGGGCTGCTGGCTTCAGCTTCATCACCAAATCTTCTACAAAATTATATATCTGGCTTGAACTTCATGAAAATAATGATGAGACCCTGGTTCAGGCTTTACGTCGAGTACTTGGCTAGCATCACCTAGAGCTTTCACTTCCCTTGACATCCATATGCACTACTGCGATTCCACACAAGTATAAATCAATGGTGCTGCAGCAGGGAGAACATGACGACAAGGGGCAAGGTTTGACGATGCCGCGACGGGGCTGCCTAAACACAAAGACGACGACGCGGGGCGAGTAGCGCACACACACGTCGCAACAAAACGATGGTTGCTCAAGGCTTGATATTTCCTTAAGCAGAGCAAGGGTGCTGGGAGTTCACGGCTGCATGCACCGGGAGCACAGAGAGGTGGGCGCCGAGAAGGAACGTGCTGGGGGGAAGAATCGCTCGGCTGGGCGCGCTGGAGCAGCACGGCGAGGCCGCGGCCGGGCGAGATCCGAGCAGAGGAGCGCTCGACCATGGGTGAGACGAGGTGCCGGGGCGAGCTGCATGGCAAGGTGGCGAACGGGCTCATGGGAGATAGGAGCTCAAAGCCGAGCGTCGTCCAGAGATGTGAGCAGGAGGTCCTAGGCACCAAGTGAGAGCCGCAGGGGAGAAGCTCGGCAAGGCGCGGTGGCCATGGGAAAAACCTCGGTGGGGTCGCGGCCAGCGAGCTGGAGATGGCCAGAGGAGCGAGCAGGGGAGGAGCAGAGGGTGGGCGAGCTCGCCATTGGGGAGAAGCGCGCAGGGGTGAGCGGATGCTAGGGCGTGCGACGAGCCAGGCGAGCGCAGGGACTCGATCGGCGCAGGGGCACCATGGCCAGCAGGGAGATGGGCTCGAAGGAGCTGTGCATGGGGAAGAGGAAACGATAGGAGCTTGGGCATGCCATGGCTGGGAGCTACAACCGGCCATGGAGGTGGACGCTGACAGAGGAGTAGAGAGAAATCGAGCACAGGGAGATGGAGGAACGGGTGGGGAAAAGGGCTCGGCTGGGAAGAAGCAAGTCTTCGGCGGTGGGATTTGCTTCTAGGAACTGAGCGACGGCAGGAAAAAATCAAGGGGAAAGAGAGATAGCGATGGCCGACGGGATATTTCATGGTGCTACGCGCCGCAGATGAGAACAACGACAGAAAAAATCCCAGGTTGGAGGAAGCGGCGCAGGGATAAGGAAAATAAGATTTTTTTTAAACCAGAAATATCTCGTTTCTTAGGGTTAAAGTTCAAAGAGATTAAATAAGAGGTCCCAAAACACATTTCGACAATGCATTTCACTTTTCCTGGTTATGAAATAGAGGATCTAATTGATTAGCAATTATGCGGTTTTACCGCGAATTACCTCGATATGGTTTAATTCGTACTGATAGATTTACCTGTGGTCTGAACATCTAATTTCATAGTTACGGGCAATTTGTGTGATAATCGGATCTCAATGATAATTCTTTGATTATCAACCTCGCGCACGATTCCTCTCAGACACTGCGCGATCCAATTTATTTTGCCCCGAACATTTTAGTCGTCGAGTTTAGATGAATCTGATCGGGATGAAATCATCTCAGTGGGTCGGCCTTCCGAACTCGTATTCGCGCGAGCGATGAATTTTAAATAATCACCGGACGCACTGATTTCCGGAACAACGATGTTCCAAACATCACGAAAATTTGGGAAGAGCCCGGATAGATAAAAATGATGTCGAACTTGCGATAAATCAAACAGATGCGATATGAAAATCGTGATAGACGAAGATGTTTAAAATTTAGCATCTGTTTTATCTACTGATATTACGTGCTTAGATCCATACTCTTTGTCGAGCGGAATATAAACACCTAGGGTGTTACAATTTTCTGCGTTAAATTATGTTGTATTGAGTTGTGAATTAAACACTGAGGTGTGATTATGCAGATGCAAATGTTTACGTTATTCATTGTTTACATTTTTTCAGCAGAGGCTTAATGTTAGATGCAATCCCCAAGATGTTATAGTAAGCATCCAGATTTTAAATGATAGACAACGTCAAGCTATTGCACGGAAGGGGTGCTCCAGTATACTTGATATGAGAGTTGATGTGCTTGGTAGTAGATCTCATTTATCTTGGCTGATGGAAAAGCTTGACCATAATGATATGACAATTCGAGCCGGCCTAGGGAAGGAGCTAAAAATTGCAAAGGAAACGGTGCACCTTATTTTGGGGTTACCAAATGCTGGGGGAGGAAAGCCATTAGGCATTGATGAAGTTATTGCTGCAAATAATTTAAGGGCTAAACTTGGTTTATCCAAAGAAGAATTTGGTGTTGCAGCTCTACAAGATCGTTTAAGGTAAGGATTTGACGATGATCTAAGCATCAGATCCTTCTTTCTGATACTGTTCAATAGGTTGTTGTAATCTACTACAAGCTGGGGAATAACTAACCATGAGGTTCTTCTAACTGAAGAAATGGATTGTTTCCATGAGATGGACTGGTGCCAGCTCATATTCAATTATTTATGCCAAGTGGCCAAGAAGTGGCATTACTAGGAGCGTTACCAATGTTTCTACAACCATTTACGGATGCTCCATCGTCATTCTTGTAAGCATATCACTTTTTTTGTTTGTTTTATGTAGCCAAATTTTTATATGCAAATATCATCTACATTAGATTATGATTTGTTATGTCTCACAACGATTCATGTTATGCTTTTGTAGCTGTACTATCTGGATCATCTTTATGACTCAGCTGCACCTCAGAATAAACGTGGAACACCACGCATAAAATATTTTGATAGGAATGTTATTCAAGCATTGACAAGAGCTGACAAGAGCAAGATACTCCAAGGACAAGAACCATTTGGGCATTGTTCGGTATTTTTTTATGTGCATCTATTATATTTTTTATCAATTTAATTTGCCATATATATGGTACATGGATAGAAGCAGTGTCGTTTTAATGTACAAATGAAACTTCATTTTATATGTGTGTATCAGTTTGTACTCCATCTTACACCCCTTATTTAGTTCCAAAGCAGCACAGAGACCTGCTACACAACTGTACCACCCGTTCAAACACAATTTAAGGCAAGATTCTATTTATATATTTTTTATCTTAAAATTGCAACATAATATTGAGTTATACTTTATACATTTACTTAATAATATTCATTTTACAACAACATAAGAACAGGACAAACACGTTTGATGTACCACGTCCTGACCCATGTGGCCAGCACACCATTCACATCGAACTCCCGCTCATCAGATATTTGACATCAAGCAAGCTGAACCAGCATCCATCCCGCCATCGACTGGGATTCATAGAGAAGCTGTCACATTATGACACGGAGGTTGGCAAGGCTTGTTCAGTGATCAAACAGACTCTTCACCAGATTGTTGAGAAACAATACAATCTATCTGATGTTTTTGGCGAGTTAATTGATGAGGTCCTTCGGGCTGAGTCAAAGGAGAATGAAGATGGTTATGATGTGCAGCAACCAATTAAAAAATAAGATGACATTCTTCACCATTCGGTAGGTCAGTCAGTTTTATGGTCTTTACGTTACTGTAAACAGTCATACACACATTTTCAATATCGTTATGATGCCAATATTAAATAGTTTATTTCTCTTGATTAAATGTTACATAAAGAAGGATGTACGAGTCCGGCCACTCAAACTGTACCGGATATGTCTACTCCAGCATCCCAGCATGAGACGTAGTTGACAGACACACAGGTACATGAATTACTGTTAAGGCAACAACATATTTGTGTACTATTACAAAGTTGCCCTGATGAAGTTGACATTGATTCACTGGTTCATACAAATATAACGAAACAGACCAAAACACCTACAACCCTAGTGGTAATTTTGTTTTTATTACTTGTATTTTCCTTTAAGGTTTCTATTCATTGTTTTCTTTAAATAGCATATAACCCATTACATTTTTCTTTGGGTCAACATGGTGACGCTGGAAAGAACATGCCGAGCAACCCAAACTTCACTCCTCAAGCAACACCAGAATGCACATTCAACATACCACATACGAAATCTTGCTCGTCGATATTTGATGCGACGCCGCAAATAAATGTATGATTACTCCCAGTCTCTATTTTTCTATATAATTAGAAGTGTACTAAGCATCTAATCCATTTATACTATAATTGTTAGTCTCTCGTAAATGTCCACCCGGCGGCATAAACAAATCTCCCCGATAGTGGCCCATGTTTTGATCAGACTCCATCTGAACATGTGAGCTCAGTAATATACATTTTCATTATAATTGCCAAAATTGTGCAGAGATTGAAGTCTATATATCATATACCTTTTTTTAGGTTTCTGTTGAAACCGAACCAGATATGAATGCTTCTCAGGTTGACCAGGATTCACATGATTCGGATATGCAATGTGTGTTAGCTCTACGCGACTACTTGTGTGGTACGGAATCTGACAACAGCAAGTATAAAGTCGACTAAAATTAAAATTTGTTGATATCCTGGTAGTTGTACATGACCTCACTAATTGTTATCAAAATTTCCACAGGAACATAATAGACTATGGTGAATATTGTGCAACATGTTCTGATATATATGAATCTTTCACCGATGGGAAGTGCCTCGACAATGTGTTCATGCAGTGCTTCATTAAATGTGTTGATGTTGATGCCAGAAATCAACAGTCTTCCATGAGTTCCAACAGATTAATTCTCGACGTTATGTTGGGGTAAACTATCGTAACATACCTATATCATATTCATATACACAATGGTATCCTAAATATACTGACTCCATTAATTTTGTTTATTGCAGTCACTACTGAATTTTGAGGAACAGGAACGGCACAGCCGAAACCCACAACCTTTTGATGAATCTGTCCTACACACATTTCTGGACAATACATTGCCTGAGACAGACGAATTGGATAAATGCAAAGGGGTAACAATTGTATTACAATTTACAAACATAATTTTTGTTAAATGATACATATCACATCTTCACGCATAACCGTATATGTTTCTGTTGATCTACATGTTTTTTACACGATCAGATCATGATTCCCATGGTAACCAGGGGGCACTGGACATTGTATGTTGTCAATACAGTCAAACGGTGCATTCACATTTTAGATTCTAATCCCTATGGCCCAAAACTTGGTGGTACTACTTGGAAGGATTACCGTTTTGCCCAAATGGACTTATGTGGCAAGAAGTTACCATGGGCTAAGATTATTATGAGCAGGTTAAACAAAGCCCTACAACATGTACGCCCAGGTCATGTTTTCCAAAATTTGGCAACTTCGCAATTGACTTGTCCCCAAACTGTCCTACCATGGAAGCAGGATCCAATGATTATGGGTTTTATGTTATGGGATACATTCTCTTTTATGACTGCGTCGAAGGATCTCTCCAGTCAGACATAGAAGCAATACGTACAAATTTATCAGTTTATTTTATAGTTGGCCCCAAAGCAACATATGGTCACATGTATATCTAACACAATTTTTATTAGCTTGCAGGGCAACACTAGGGAGATATGGTCTCTTGCGCTGCATTACATCACATTCCATCGCAAGAACAAAGCCATCTCGCTGCTTGCAGACATCCAAAGATTCAAGGTCTAATGGATGTAGTCTTGTTTAGATATGTTACATATTGTGTATACAATGGTTCCATAAACTTCAGCTGAGTTATGTGCGTATACTATGGCAATGACGGTAGACGTTTCTTATGTTATGTCAATGACAACCTGGGGAACAATGATGTCTAAACTGGATAAATGTACCCTATGTGTTTTAACTTCATGTGTGTTTTCTTAGCTGATTCTGCTCTTTTTTTCACAATTTTATGCTGTTAACAACATCGTGTTATGCTTATTTTTTCTCAAGTTTATGCTATAATCATCACCGTGTTACGCTGGAAACATCACTTTGTACATTTATAAGCTTCACTGTCTCACAAGTTTATGCACTAAACAACACCGTGTTATGCATATTTGTTCACAAATTTATGCTATATACATCAACGTGTTATGCCATAAACATCTCGATGTACAATCACAATTCTACATATCTAAATAATGCTACGATACCTTTCACCTACGTTTATGATATTATGCGTACATATTTATGATGATGTATGTGCCTTGAAAATTTAAATTATGATTCACAATTACATCCAGAATACCATATTTAACTTATATTTCCAGCATACTGTATGTCGTTCATTCATTTGCATCACTAGTTACAACGGTAAACAAACCCATTGTCTCATAAATCTTTTGGTATTCTACTCCCTACCAGATGAATCATCATCTCCGACATACACCATTCGTTTTTGACGTTGATGTCTCATTCCACTGTGGTGCTACACCTACGATTTTGTTCCTTGAACCAGGAGGTCGTCCTCTCTTGCGTCCAGCTAGGTTAGCCAATCGAACCCTATTATCCTCTACAGTTAAACACGTACGACTGTTGTGACCATCAGCGATGCCACATTTTTGGCACTTCCTGCTCATCTTCTTAGCTCCTTTCGTGCCTAATTTAAGAACTTGTTGCTCACTACTTTTGATATTCTTCCCTTTGGCTTGGCCTTATCTGGTCTTGCTAAGTTTACACCTTCCCTATGAAATTCCAGTTTCTACAAATCAAAGATATTAAGTCAGTTTTCATTTTCACATACTAATCATATATTATAGCAATGTTATTACCTTTCTAGCTTCAACATATGTAGCACTACTATCAACTAGACGCATGTCAGTGTTATGTTCTAATGTTAATATCGGCATATTACATCGGACATCGTTAGTATTGCATTCATTTGTATTAGATCCCATTACAAATTCCTGTGAAATAACACAAAACCAGTGAAGACACAAATGCTAAATAGCAGCATAAATAATACATTATAAACGACTGTTGCATACCTCGTTCCTAGCATCTACATTGCGTAAATTATCTCTAGTTATGTCTTCTCCTTCATTCGCTTCGACCTATATCATTTAAATTACAAACATGGATCATCATCGACATTTCATAATTTTGTATTCATAATAACACGGTGTGCGTACCTGGATGTCATCGCCAGCACTGGTTCCACAACTCTCACCAGTACCTATATCAGGCTCCACACGCATCAATAACCCTAGTAGTTCGTCCATCATCTCTAGGGCTCTATCATTCTTAGCTTTAGATAGACTCACATGGTGTACTACCTTCATTGCCTTTTTAAGCAACATCTTCTGTCTATATGATCTATTGGGGGCCTTCGGCTTCCGAAGGTCCTCAAAAACATGATTTAACAATGTTTCTGGAAGTATAATGCATGAACAGGTACCTTCGGACTTGAGTTGAAACCACAGCGTGAAGAAGCACAAGAAGGAGTACGAAGGATAGCGCGAAGCCGAAGCTTGTGCAGGAGAGCTTCGGCATGATAGCAGAAAAGGAAAACCGACTTAAAGATGAAAAGGCTATTTAGACCTCGATGGATTACTATAGAGTTATTAGCAAATGTAAAGGGCATGAGTGTAATTTTACATGGGCTACGTCCCGTGCCTATAAATAGATGAACAGTAACCCCGTACTGTTCAGGCGGACTAGGCATTGATCCTTGCGTCACGCTGGTATTTTTACCTTCTTTCAAGTCGAAGGTACACTTGTAATTTGATATTATTTCTATTTTTCCATAGTAATAAAATAGAAATGAGATAATAATAATATATGACTGTTTACATTATCTTTTATGTCTTATGTGATTCTTTCTTCATATCTATATGTTATGTTGATGAAGGTATGTTCTTCATTACCTTCGTCCGAAAGTCATTATACCCTAAGGGAAATAATGCTTCGAAGGACAAAGGGCTTTAACGTTTAACGTTTTCTGTGTTGCCTTGTTCTTAACTCATAGCACTTGAGAACAAGTCCCCAACATTGGCGCCCACCTCTGGTGAACCCTTTTTCGACCACCTTCGGTAAGCATCGACCTTCGTCATGCTGCCAAAGAAAGCTTCGGCAACAGGGGCTGCCGCTCTACAGCCGCTGGACCCGAACCAGGAGACCCTTTCTCTTCGGGAGGCCCGAAGCCAGAAGAGGAAGGCCACTAGTCCAACACCACAAGAGGATGAGTTGGACCAAGAAATCAGGAATATGGAGATGCTTCATCAGCAGGTACAAAAGAAGAAGGAGAAGATGGCTCGGTTAGCTGACCTGCAAAGGCAGATTGACGAAGCTACCGAAGAAGTGCGTCATCTTGCTCAAGATGAGCAGAACCAAAGGCCCCACCACAGAGAGATGCACCAAGAAGGCTTCTTCAACGAGGATGACTGGTATGAGGATTTCCATCATGGAAATTTTGCTTTTGATGATGCTTCTCCTCTGTCAGCAGAACTGCAGGCTACGCCCTGGCCCCCGTCTTACAAGCCACCCCAGCTTCCCATGTATGACGGACACTCAGATCCGAAGCAGTTTCTAATGAGCTACGAAGCAACTATATCTTCGTATGGTGGCAACACTGCAGTCATGGCGAAATCCTTCGTCATGGCAGTCAAAAATGTTGCACAAACTTGGTACTCCTCTCTTCGGCCAGGAACAATCACATCATGGCAGAAGCTGAAGAACATGCTGGTCACCAGTTTTCAAGGGTTTCAGACGAAGCCGGTCACCGCTCAAGCCTTGTTTCAGTGCACGCAAGATCAAGAGGAATATCTCCAGGCATATGTCCGAAGGTTCTTGCGTCTGAGGGCACAAGCGCCAACAGTGCCCAATGAAATTGTCATTGAGGCCATGATTAAGGGGCTTCGGCCAGGACCTTCAGCCCAATACTTCGCCAGGAAACCGCCTCAAACCCTGGAGAAACTGCTTCAGAAGATGGATGAATACATCCGCGCTGACAATGATTTTCGACAGAGAAGGGAGGAAGCTTACAGGTTCTCCGAAATGGCCAGGGGCTTCGGAGGGAGAATCCACCCTAGGCACGTCAGATCAATTCATTCCACTCAAAATGATGACAAGGGAAGTCAACAACAGAGGCTGCAATATTCTTCCTAGGCTTCGGGGCAGCAACAGAGCTATCCTCGGCCCCCAGCTCCAAGGGGCAGAGGCGCCAGGGGCTTCGGAGGAAGGTTTGGGGATCAGCCCAGGAAAATTTATTGTCTATTCTGCGGTGAGGACAAGGGCCACACTAACAGGATGTGCCACGTCACCATCCAGAAACAGAAAGAGATAGCAGAAGCTGCAGCCCAACAGAGCCAGCCGAAGCAAGTCATGCATACTGCTTCGTACCACTCACCGTACATTCCAGAGTATGTGGGTAACCATCCTGCAGCCTCTGTTGCTTCGGCAAGCCAACCTCAGGCATCTAGGCAACAACCTCCACCTCCACCACCATTACAACGAGGCCAGCAGCCAGAAGGGAGCCAGCACACTCATTAGCAACGATACTTCAGAGAGGAGTCTGAAGCTCGCACAGTCAACAGTACTGTGCCAGAATCGAAGCACATCTACTAGAAGATATCCTACTTCTGAAATAGTTCTGGCATTCGTTATCATTTTTCTTTTTTAATAGAGAACAATCATTAAAAGCCTAAGTTTTTCCTGTAGTTTTCAATTCCTTGTAATAGCTTCGTTTTGGCCATAGTGGAAATATATCTCTTTTACAGACTCACGAAGTCCAAAAAGTTGGTGAAGCACGAAAGTTGCTCTCAAGAGAGCACGGGGTTCACAATCACATTACAAGTTTTGCCGAAGCAATAGAAAGTCGTTCTAAGGAACGCAGCGTAAGTTTCCCAAAGCAACAAAAAGTCGTTCCTAAGGGAGCGCAGTGTAAGTTTTCTGCTCAAAAGTCGTTCCAAAGGGAATGCAGAGTTTACAGCAAAAAATAAACGCTGATTCCGCCGAAGTAAAAGGCGAAGCGCGAAAAGTCAACGCGAATACCGCTGAAGTAAAAGGTGAAGAAGCTCCTAAGGGAGGCTTACAGCGAAAAGTTAGCGCTGATACACCGAAAAATAAGCGGTGAAGCCGAAAAATAAATGGCAAAAAGATTGTGTGCTTTAATGAGGGAATGTGTGTGTATCTTCGGCATAAATACCATTTTGCATAGCATAATATCATTACATCATTTTGCATAGCATAACATCATACATCATATTGCATCAATGGCGCAAGAAGGGAATTCAATGTTGATCTTCGGAGATTGTTTCGAAGAAGCAGTGCCAAGGCACAAAATAAGTATTGAAGAAGTATAGCTTCGTCAAACTCTAAAATGAAAAGGAGATCTATTGCTTATGAAGCATAATGATTTTACGAAGATTGGATGTTTTTACGAAATATGGATATTCTTCACAACGCATGAAAAGAAGGAAAGGTGTTTTTTCGCCGAAGGCTCAAAAACGGTATGTACGTAGAGTTTCATGCATCGTAAAGAATTCAGTTACAAGCAGCTTAAATATTACATTCAAAATTATAAAAATATTACGCACTTTGTTCAGCAAATGTTACATTCCAAATGTTTTTACAATAAAAGCTATTCTTATTTTAAAACTGCTTCCGCAGCTTCGTTCAGCAGTCGATTAACAACTTCGTCCAAAATAACTTCGGCCACTTTAGTGACTTCATCTTCTTTCTCTACTTCAGGGTTGGCCATCGACTCGAAGGGCTCTGGAGGAGGAGATAGTTCAGCTGCGATATAAAATGTAAATAAGTCCGAAGTCACAAAATTAGTAAATAAAGTTAAAAAGTTATTAAGCAATACCAATCCGCCTCTCAAGTTCCGCTGCTTTCTCAGCTGCCTTCATCGCTTCTTTTGAATCATGGGAATCTTTTTCGCTCTTTTTTATCATCTCGTGCGCCATCCCTCGGTCGCCATTCTCCCAGATGTCAGTAAAGAATTTTCCGCCAATTAAGCTTGCTTCGGCTGAGGGATCTTTTGTGTCTTCAATAGATAAAGTAGCTTCGGCTTGAGCCAAAGCTTTCACATGGTCGCAACCTGACTTCTCTAAAATAGCTGCGATTCCCCTGGCACCCGAGAAAGCACAGATATCACCGTGACCACTCAAAACTTCCTTAAAAGCTTCTGCTTCGTTGCTGATCCAATCAATTGGGCCTTCAGGATCACCCCTTACAAAGTCGTCTTCGTTAGAGAATGTGCCAACTTTGGCGAAGCTAGTTTTTATTTTCTTAACACACTCTATAGACTTTTCATAGCACCTCTCCTTGGATGCACGAAGTTCAGCAACTTTTTTTTATAAGTAGTTCCTCCAATATACACTAATATCTTGATCAGCCTCTGCAAGACCACATTTTTCTTTAGCTTCGAATAGCTGTTTCCGAAGATCTTCGATTTCGTATTTCTGAGCTTCAGCTTGGGCTTTGGAAGCAACTTTGTCTTCTATTATTTTGTTCAACAATGAGTTTAATATTTTATCTTTTTCAAGACCTTCGTTCCTTAGTTCAATTACTTTGGAACGAAGGTTGTTTAAGGCTATGGTATACCCTTCATCTTCAGCACTTTTTTGCGCCCTGAGGGCGTTGCTAAGGATAAGGCTCTGCAAAAAATGCGGTATTGAGTGTAAGCAAATGGAAATTTTGTTTTTAAATACAAAAATCTCATTTTCTCACCTTTAAACAATTGTATGCTAAGCTGTCGGCCAACTCATCTTTTGATAACACTGAGAGCCCATCTTCTAGTGTCGGGAACCCGAAGCTCTTGCCCATCTCTCGGCAGACAAAAATCTCTTTGCTGTCTGGGAGACAATACAAGAAGTCTTCTTCCCTGCTGCCGTTGAATACCAGTGCCCCCTTTGGATATTTCAATCTTTGAGCATAGAATTGAGCCTCTCGCTTTTCTTTCTCAGATAATCTTTTTCCCGAAGAATGTCGTATAATATAATCAGGAGCTTCAGATGATGCTTCGGGAATAGGAATGGTGGTTTTTCCAGTTATAATTACTTCTGTAGCTTCTTTCCTCGTCTTTTCTCCTATTTCCAAGGATTTCTCCTTGGCAGGCTCTGAAGGCCCAGCTTCGGTCTCGACTTAGATCTTGGCAGCTTCGGCCTCAATTTGTGTTTTTGAAGCTTCGACAACTTTCTTAAGAGTAGAGCTTGAAGATTTTATTGTTTCTAGCACATCTAATACGTTGACCATTCTCTTCCTCTTGGGAGTCGTTGAAAGATCCTTTTGTGCCTTCGGCATTGTCACCTTGCCGAAGGACTTATTACTTCTAATATCCTCGTTTTCTCAACCTTCATCTCTTCAATGTTAATGGCCTTTGGCTCATCTGATTTGGATGATGATGCCTTCGGCGATACAGACGATTCTTTAATTTTCTGCGTAATCGCAGGTTTCTTGCCTTCGGTCACCGAAGAGGTCTCACCGTCAAATTCGGGCACTGTGGCCGGTTCAATATAGCACGGTCGATGAGTAAGGACCTTCACCCTTTTCCTCTTTGGCACAGGCTCGCTCGGAGCGGCTGAAACATCATCTCTCCCGGAACCTCCACTTTTTCTTTTTTGCCCCCGGGGCGGGTAACGGTAGTCAGGATACATGAACCCAAGAGCATCAAAAACTCTGTTTAGTCTCTTCTTTTTCTAGTTCCCAAAGGTCGCAGATAATGTGTCATCTTCTGCTCTGGAGTACAGCCCAAGCAGCTCATCGCTTGTAGCTTCGACGCTTTTCAGCCAGTCATCGTCTGGCTCGATAAACTGGTCTCTAAACCTGAAGGTATATTTTAGTCGAACCAAACCACCTTCGTGGGGATTGCTGATGGATTCTTTTGGCATCTCCCAGTTGGCTACCAATGGCCACGTGCTCTTGAACTAAGTCCCTTGTCCCGATGAAAGAGCAGACTAAGCCGAAGGCCTTGTGACATTCTTCGACCGTTTCGTCAATTTCTACCTTCGGTTTCCGAAGCCCGAAGCGTTGCCAGATAGGGCGCATGATTATCTCTTTCAGGTCTTCTCGTGCCTTTAAATCATTTTTTACATAGAACCATTCTTTCGTCCAGTCTCCGGGCCATCTCTTCCAAAAAGTCGGCACTGGGGAGCTTGAGCCAGAACGGGTAACGAAGCTATAGCAGCCAAAATTGTTATGATACTGTTCTTTACCCCAGGGCTTCGTCTCATATAGCAATTCATGCATACTGCAAAACCTTTTTGCATTTGGCTCCAAGCCATGACTCCTTACAGCCCATACGAAGATTCCCATTCTTATAATGTCTTCGGGGGTAATCTAGTGAAGGTAAATCTGGGATATCTTCAAAACCTCGACTACGAAGCTGCTCAGAGGGAGCCGAAGCCCAGCCTTGAAAAAGCTTCGGAAGATCACGACTTCATTCTCCTCTAGAGTAGGACAAGTCTTCTCTCTGTCATCAGCCCTCACAATAGACATATCCCGAAAGTATCTCCCCCTCATGTTGTCAAGATGGCTTTGTTTAATAGTTGATTTTCCAAAAACTGCATGGCTCGGTCGCCAGGGTCGATCTTCAGAGTCTTCCCCGCCGCTTTCCACATCATAGCTGTCACTATCACCAGTGTCTTCAGATAAACCCTCCAAAATTTCCCTAGTAATCTTCTCTGCATTTGTCTTTGCTATTGTTTCAATAAAGCCAAGATTCATCTCCTCAGAAAGGCTCAGCTTCGATTCAGCGACAGCTTTCTTATCTTCAGACATCTTTGAAAATGCTGAGAAAGTGCTCTCAAAGCCGAAGCTTAAAAATTTAAAAAAGCCAAGCAAGTGTTGGTGCGCAAGAGCTAAAAATTGAGTAAGCAAGAGCAGATGGCAAGAAAGCGTGCTAAATGAGCTCGTGGTGTGCTCTTATTTATACGCCTGGTGCGTTGCATGCTGGAGGGCCTGCTTGTCAGTGGCTGTTGCTATTCTAGCAAAGGGAAGGTGTTTTTTCGGACCTTTGGCTCAGGGCCTTCGTCCTTGTCGCAATCTGAATTTATCATTCTAACAAATTAATATTGCGAGGGGCTACTGTTGGGGGCCTTCGGCTTCCGAAGGTCCTCAAAAACATGATTTAACAATGTTTCTGGAAGTATAATGCATGAACAGGTACCTTCAGACTTGAGTTGAAACCACAACGTGAAGAAGCACAAGAAGGAGTATGAAGGATAGCGCGAAGCCGAAGTTGTGCGCAGGAGAGATTCGGCATGATAGCAGAAAAGGAAAACCGACTTAAAGATGAAAAGGCTATTTAGACCTCGATGGATTACTATAGAGTTATTAGCAAATGTAAAGGGCATGAGTGTAATTTTACATGGTCTACGTCCCGTGCCTATAAATAGATGAACAGTAACCCCGTACTGTTCAGGCGGACTAGGCATTGATCCTTGCGTCACGCTGGTACTTTTACCTTCTTTCAAGTCGAAGGTACACTTGTAATTTGATATTATTTCTATTTTTCCATAGTAATAAAATAGAAATGAGATAATAATAATATATGACTTTTTATATTATCTTTTATGTCTTATGTGATTCTTTCTTCATCTCTATATGTTATGTTGATGAAGGTACGTTCTTCATTACCTTCGTCCGAAAGTCATTATATCCTAAGGGAAATAATGCTTCGAAGGATGAAGGGCTTTAACGTTTAACGTTTTCTGTGTTGCCTTGTTCTTAACTCATAGCACTTGAGAACAAGTCCCCAACATGATCTAGTTTCTCCATCCTTTCCTTTCAAATTTCTATCGTCTCTTGAAAAAGCCACATCTTGTCGCGCGAAGTATGTGTATCATTGAAAAATATACTCACTCGGGATCCTTTCAATTTGGAGATGCATAAATGCGCGTACAAGATGAACACAAAATAGGCCTATAATTGATTAACCATACAATAAGTCATATATTAGTCGCAAACCTTGTTATATAATACTAATTCATCATTTCATATAGGAATTTTTGTTTAATATAACACACCTGTATGCTCCCAATGCTTGCACTCACATGAATACTTCCCGGCATCCACATCAGCCCTTATTTTGAATTGGTGTTGTCCCCAAACAATTTTATTTGATCTTGTAGTATGTTTCACCACCCAATCATTTATATCACCCTCTGTATCATGGTCTATTCGGTATGCAGTTGCATATTTTATGGTCTCCTGGAACCTTGTCATTACAGCTCTAGTGTATGCCCTCGCAACTCTTATTTCAAACATAAACAATGTAGTTGTATCCTTTTGACCCTGCAAATTACACAATACTATGTTAATCCCCGTTTTTTTAAATAGCATAAAACATATGTTTATCATTTTTGTCACTTACCATGCATCCTAGTGCCTCTTTGGCCTCTTTCATCTTCCTACTATGCAGGAGCTTCATCATTTGATTTGCAAATTCATGAAGCAGTGTGTTTGCATCCACGTGGCCACTCTTGACTAGCTTGTTCATGCTCTCGCTACGTTGTGTAGAGACCATAAGACTACAATAATCTCCTTTGAAAAATGCAGGTACCAAATCTTTACGTATTTCATACAATCTGACAAGGTTGTTGTTTTCGTGTAGCTGGAAATCATTTAGCATCATTTCCCAGGCAGCCTCGAACTCCATTTCATTCAATGGATGATGTATTATAGATTGGAACCTTGTCTTGAAATCCATTTCCTCAAATCTTGCATACAATTCATTCAAGTGGGGCATATACCTGTTTTGCGCATGCCACAAACACAATCGATGTATTGTGTTTGGGAATACTCTACCTAGTACGATTGGCATCGCAGGTTCTTGATCTGAAATCGAAACATTTACATAACATTGTGCAAGTCATTATGATATCATATAGTACGTGCTTAATCAATACGAGCCATTTATAACAACATACCTGTCAACATTACTCGTGGTCTGTCACATCCCATGCATGTTTTGAACGTATTGAAGACCCACTCGAATGTATAAATTGTCTCGTCTCCTAGTAAAGCAAACACAAATATTGTGCATTGTAGGTGGTGGTTCGAGCCAACAAACATGCCTAATGGCTTATCATAAATATTAGTCTTATGTGTAGTATCAAAGGTAACTACATCACCAAAATCAATGTACTCGGCTTGCTGGCTAGCATGGGACCAAAATATGCTTAAAATCTTCCCTTTGCCATGCTTTCTTGCATAATGAAAAAAGATAATAGCTTCGACACATCATTTGCATTTCTTTCCCTTTGCCATGCTTTCTTCCTGTAAAAACATAATGATTATGCACTACATATTTTTAACACATGTCGATTGTTTCGGTAATATATAATAACCATTATTGTCAATGAATAATACACTTACAGGTTACTCATGTCTTGCACGGTTATTGGAACGTTTTCCGGACCACCATGCATTTCTGAAACAAAATCCATAATGCAATGTTGTGGAATCCTGCTTCCTTGCATCGCACTAAGAAACTCCATATAATCACAATCATGAGTTTTGTTGCATTGCAATTGCCCTTTTTCTATATCTTTCTTCAAGAATTCATGATTATGCTCATAGTTTACCAGATCAATTCGGACGGAAGTAACATTCTATTTAGCATCATCGTAGATTTTTTAAGTTTCATCCCAGCCTTGCGCTGTGTTCGTTTCGAACATGTGTTACACATCCTTGGATTTCCAGCTCCCCTTTCAGCATTCTTTCCTTCCATTGAACAATTCAACCATTTACAATTCTTCCGCTCCCTATATTTCTTCAAAGAAATCCAACCTCATATGCATATTGACTATAAAAATTATACGCCTCGTCCATGTTACTAAATGTTATACCGACTTTAGGTATCAATCTTATATCAATATTGTCCGGCTGTGCACAGAAATTTAACATTTACGAATCAATGACGACCAAATTTAACGTAATATTGCTACAACATTAAAAAAAGTTTGTACGTAACTGATATTATCATATTAGAGAGAACTTACATGGCTTTGAAGAACGTGAGGTGTGTCCTGTTCATGCGCCCCAATATGTCTCATGGGTATGCGTTTATCTGCTCCTACCACGTCTGCTGATCTTGTGTTGTCTTTAATATGTCCAGGTCCCTCAATGCCACTGGGGGAGTAACAGATACACCGTCTATGTATCTGGTGATCGCAGACGGTACAAGTTCAATGTCCATGCCAGTAGACGTACCTGTTGATCGATGCACAGACGGTATGTCCGGTGCTGTCCCTTCCGCCGCCGTTAACCGACGCCAAAACACGTCCGGTGCTCTCCCTTCCGCCGCTGTTAACCGCCGCTAAGAACACACAAATATGATCGTGTATCTACTGTGGCTGTACAGGAAAGTCTAATACGAAGCTACGCCAATGTCTGTAAAGAAAATTTGATTTCCTTGTACTAATGCTACTCAAACCGTAACATTGAGCAGAATCTGGTAACTGTCCCTCTATTTTTGCGATTATACAGCACGTCTTTCCTTATCTAAAACCGATCAAGATTTACATACTGCATGATTTATGCTGTCAAGTACATGTCTTTATGCAGTCGTAAACGCTGTACAAAGTGTCATATTCGTTCCATGTGATTTGGGCGTCAAAAGATTCCTTTATGCATGGTTTACGCACCTTTATCCATATATATATATATGCATTCGTATATTGCCTTACGCTTATCATCCTGGATTCTTGGCTGTCGACTCCATGGCTGATGCAAGCACGCGGGTGCTGGGCCGACCGCGTACTGGCTGGGGCTTCCATTAGTAGGGGAAGCCTAGGGCTTCCATTATCTCTCTCTCTCTCTATATATATATATACATAGTTTATATATTAAGAGCCCTGGGCTTCCAATAATAGAGGAAGCCCAGGCTAGTCAATATGCTCATTTGGGTTGAATCAAACCAGGTCAACAGTTCCTAGTTACGGCGCCGTTACACCGTTTCCTCCGTCAGCCACGTATCCCACGTTTCCGGTTTCTAAAACTGTCTTCGCGCAATCAACTCAGACAAACCCGCGCTGATAGGAAGAAAACCCCCCGCGCCGTCTTTCCTTGCGTCTGAGGCGACTCGCCAGGCGATTTCCGCCGCTCCAATCCAGCGCCGCTCCAATCCAGCTGACCTCCTTCAATCTCCGAGCATTGGAGCCCGATTCAAGAGTCAATGCTTTTCGAGAAGTTCCAGGTAATCCAACTTGAAATACATCGAGTTTGCCGTCGATTTTTGAAGCATTTTTTATCGATTGAAGTGGATTTGATTGTAACCCTTATTCTTCAGTTAAATGTGTGATTTGTATCCGTTTATACATCTCTCTAATCGGGTCATTGCAACGCTCATTGCATCTCTCTTTTGTTCAGGAGACCCGATCTTAGAGCATCTGCATTTCTTCTAGATCCACTGTATCGCTCATCATTCATAGACCTAGACAAAGGCTGTGGATCAGGTATTTATTGATGATTTTGCAGAGAGTACCTTTACACAACCTTAGTAACACATATATGCTTATTGTATTTGATATATATGCATATCGTCAGTACTGTTTATGCACATTTACTTGAATCATTTGTTTACACATCTGTTTTATTATATATATATATATAATATACTTACTGGATTTGATATATATACATATCGTCAGTACTGTGTATGCTCATTTGTACATATGTTTATGAACATTGCGCGATATAAATAGCATATTTGCATTGTTCTATTTACTTGAATCAGTAGTTTACACTCCTATTTTTTATATATAAATACATACAGATACTGTTATCTATGCAAAAGTTATTTAAATATTCAGGTTTGAATATCAGGTAAATGTGTATATTACTATGAACCAGTTATTAAAATATGTTGTATAGTTAGTTGATGCAAAAAAAGGCACTTATTTTATCATGCTCCAGTTGCAATTATATGAAACATTAAATCAATCTTTATGTTTGTATATAACCATTGTTCATTAAATGTTTGTCATATAAATTGAAAAGGTAGTTTAAGTTATGTAACTCCATTTAGTATTATGTAGTATGCATTGTAGATAGTTATAGTAAAAATTAGATTTTTTGACATATTAACATGCATACATCATTGTATTTAAAAACAACTTTTTTTCAACAGATTTTATCAGTGTTTAATCATGAGATCTGTTGATCGCCCTCCAACTAATCCAAAAAGACTAACCATTGAGTCAAGTCAGGAGGTTTTTTCAGTTGACATTTCCAGACGAACTCGATCTAGCAGCTCAGGTCATTAGGATGATAATCCACATAATCAGAAGCAGACTGAGCCAC
Source organism: Zea luxurians (assembly GCA_029449295.1). Taxonomy (NCBI): domain Eukaryota; kingdom Viridiplantae; phylum Streptophyta; class Magnoliopsida; order Poales; family Poaceae; genus Zea; species Zea luxurians. Next base: position 49,002,799 of record JAOPSE010000011.1, read on the forward strand.
AACCAGCACCAGTTCATCGTTTTCGCAGAAAGGCCCTAGCTTGTCGTGTTAAAAGAAATCCTCCTGCTCCATCCACACTGTCCGATGACGATTTCATGGATGTTCCATCTTTGAAGCGCCAATTCAGACCAGCCTCACCTTCCCCTTCAGAAAAAAACAGTTCTAAGAAGATAAAAGTCCCTTCCCCACAAGTTCCGAGTGTGAAAAGCAGTCCAAAGTCTAATATCATTACAAAAATGCTCTCCTAAACAGAAGACTCCTAGAAAATCCCAGGTACTATGTATATATTTCTGTTTATTTATGTGTTAATTTTGGTGCCCAATCAATTTTGTATTTTACCCCACGTTACATTTATGTATATTATTATCTCAAAGTATGTTGTTTACTTTTTTTAGCGTTGTAGACTAGTTATTTACAAGTCTCTAATAAATATCACTTGTATGTAGATAGAGTATCCTTAGTTATAACAATATATATACTTTGTGTATTAAAGCATATTCATTTATGCTTTCAGAAATTGAATATCCGCTGCATTCCTTATGATGTTATTGTCTCATCTTGGATAATGAGCGATCGACAGCGCGATGCTGTCGCTAGGTTGGGATTTTCCAGTATATTTGATTTGCGAACTGATGCCTTAGAGAGCAGATCTCTCATCATGTGGTTGATGGATAAATTGGATCCACATGACATGACCATATGCCCAGGGGCTGGCAAGGAACTGAAGATAACAAAAGAGACGATTCATCTCATTTTGAGTTTACTGATTGATACGGTGAAGTGGATGCTGCTGCAAAACTCAGACGTGATCTCAAAGTTGGTAAAGAAGAATTTGATGTTGTCAAGCTTCAGGAAAAGATAGTGCTTGGCAATGATGATGAGTTATCAATCAGATGCTTTTTTCTGATTCTATTCAGTCGACTTCTTTTTCCATCTGCTTCATGGGGCATTACAAACAATGAGGTACTAATGACTTCAAACATGGCCCGAATGGCTGATATTGACTGGTGTCAACTAGTTTACACGGATTTGTGTGATGCTGCCACACGTTGGCATAAAAGGAACAAAACAAACATTACAGCAACAATTTATGGATGTTCACTCATTGTTCTAGTAAGTAATTCTTTTTGTTTACTGTGCATATATATGATATGCAAATATTTGTTGTGTACCAATTTTAAATATTTTTGCATTATTTTTTTTTCAGATTTACTATCTTGATCACTTACATCATCCTGCATCTCCTGGTAACAAATATGGTACTCCCCGCATTAAGTTTTTTGATAATGAGACCATAAGAGAGTTGGCTAGGGGTGACAGACGCCCCCCCCCCCCGTAAAACTGGTGAACCATTCGGCTATGCAGAGGTTAGACATAAACAATTTTTGTCCTGTTATGCAGATATTAAAATTTTATTACTGCTAACTGTTCTAACGAGATTTATACAGTTTCATAACCGTTCAGAAACGTGTTACGTCATTGCACCAGAACGGCCCGTTTCTGTCGTTTTCAACATATATGTGCCACGTATCAAGCATTTGATTGGCAACAAGTTGCAATGTTTGCCCTCCTAGCATCGACCAATGTTTCAATCAATGTTTGATGCTCATGACAAAGAGGTGGATAAGTACTGTGATTCCCTTCAGCTGAGCCATCAGATGATTGTTTCGAAGCAGATTGAACTATCTGAAACATTTGGTGAAATGATCGATGAAGTCCTGAGAGCTGCAACGCAGCGCGATTTGCAGCAAGAAGGTTTTATTATTTATGTTTATTTTTTTAAAATTAATCAAGTTCACGAATTATTACGGTGAAAATTATATATAGTTATACGATATCAAATACTTTATATTATGCAGCATTGTATATACAACTTATGCATTAATTTATACTCATACAGTCAGCAACACCTTTTCAGTTGATTTTATTTTGAAAACTCTCATATATTTATGCTTCCTCATAGTATGTTGATGTAGTTTGTGATGATGTATATGTTTAACCATTTTTTATAACGATACATTTATATTTCTGGTATATTTCAGTAACAACTACTTTATTATTATATTTTCCAAATGTAGATAACCCCCCACACTACCTCAATGCCTCCAACAAATGCTCCAGTATCCTCTCCACCTGTTCCAACCCCTGATAATCAGCAACATGATCAGGAAATTCAAGTTCCTACTGATCATATCAAAGTATCAGATCATGTAAGTTTTTTTCATAAAACTTTATATACAAATCATATATTATATTTAGCATACAAGTTACTGTTTTACTCAAATTTCATATGTTTCCATTACAGATTGTCAGTGGGAACGTTTGTGAAAAAAAATCAGTTATGGATGCCCCTATACTTGACAAGACTCTAAAATCAAATGTCTGTTTTCCTTTATTGACAGTTATTATATTTTCAACTGCAATGTATGCTAGTAACAATAATATTTATGCATGCTTTCTTACTTTATTCACTAGGCTCCCACAACAGACAAGTCTGCTGTTCCTGAATTAACACCAAACATAAATACTATCAGTATTTATACCTTCATCATATTATGTTAATAGTAGTTATAACCTATATTTCATTACGTTTATATTAATAATTTTATTGTTTTTTAGGAAGGACAAAAATCTGTTAAACATGATACTCCCGTATCTGGTGCACCACAGTTTGATAAAACTCCACTGACAGAGGTAAGTCATGTCGTTTCATCTTCTTATATTTTTTTATATATATACACTAAAATACATAATTATTTATGCAATTTTTTACTAACAAGTATATATTTTAGGCAACTACTGAACTTGTTGCAATGGATAGTTCATCTAAATCTGCAGTTGCTGAACCTCCCCACGTATCACGTGAAGAATGTGCTCGCAAACTATATAAGTTCATTTTGTCAGGACAACTAGATCCAAACATGTATGTATTCGTTATTCAAATTCCAATTAAGTATAATTAGATGATTTGTAATTAAAGTTTTATTTTTTCCCAGGTCTATCATGAATTTTGGAGGATTTGGAGGTTCTATCCTCGATGTTGTCCAATCGTTTGGTCCTAATAAATGCCTTGAGAATATTTTCATGCAGGGATTTATCGACTGTATTCGTGATGACGATGTATTATACAATCCATATTCTATAATCAACACTCTAATACTGAATGTCAATGTTGGGGTATTTTTTCTCTACAACTTTGTATCTTATTGCAACCCTTACTGTATAAATATATAATACTAATCAATTGATTATTTTTGTCCAGACCGTTTTGAATATCGAGGAGATCGAACAGCACAGTTCAAATCCCCAGCCCTTCTCAACATCACTTCTTAAAGAACAACTTGAACCGACGCTTCCTCCAGATGAAGTTCTGAACCAATTTAAATTGGTGAGCCCCAATTAGTTTTATTTGTAATAATATTCTAATGTTCTTTTGGTCGTTAGTTATATGTTGTCTTATCTTTAATTTTCCATACACCTATTATTGTTCATTCATAAACTTAGACATATATCTTAACAGATCCTGGTTCCTATGCTACGCCGTAGTCACTGGACCCTTTATGCAATCAACTTTGAACTTCGTCGAATAGACATTTTAGATTCAAATCCTTATGGGACATTGCTTGGAGGCACTACCTGGAAACAAATCCACAATGATCAATTGTTGATAAATGGAATGAAGATACCTTGGTCCAGATTAATAATGAGAAGACTTAGCATTGCGTTACATGAAGCTCGACTAGATTCAAGTTTACCAAAGTTTGGCAACTACAAGATTGGTCTTCTTCCCAATTGTCCAACCATGTTACCAGGGTCAAACGATTGTGGTTTTTTTGTTGCAAACTTCCTCCGATACTACGATTTTGATGATGGCGACTTATCAGAATTTTATGTACCGATATGTTACTAAATTAGTGTCTTGATCATGCATATATTACTCCTTCATACTTATTCTTAGCATTAATTCAATATTATGACTATTTCAGGATGAACCGTTGGACCAACGTGCTTTTGTTCTGCATTACCTGACCTTTCATCGCAACAACATGGTTGTCCCCCTCCCTGCAGAACTGCTGCCTTACAAGTTTGCTCCAAGGAAACGGCGTTGTTTGAAAGCCAAGTCTTAGATATCATAGCTGAACATGATTCCCTATGGGATCCCCAAAACTGTTTATGTTACTTATTAAGTCAATTATGTCAAGTGTTGCTTACATGTATGATACTCAATATGACACTTATGTTCGATGTGTCCAGTATCTATGCTACTTCGTATCAGTTTTTATTTCAAGTGTGTAAAACATAAGTGTTACCAGACTGTCTAGTTATGTTATCTGTTATGAACTTCTATGCTTCTCATTTTCCAGATTGTGAGATGGTTAATCATGTGCGTCCAATGTTTGGCGTATTTCTATTATCATATTATCTTTAATATTCAAGTTCTATGCACCTATATACTTCCTTATTTTATATACATTAGGTTCCTTTTTTACATATTTTACCATGCTAATTATGCTAACTGTGACCAGTGGTTATGTTACAACCTGTCTGGTGTAGCTGTAGTGCGAAACCCGAAGTATGTACTCCCATTTGATTAGTTATGTTAAGTGTATCGAGTTTATATACCATTTATATCCAGATCTGCCGTTTGCTAAACGTTCAATGCCAATTTTTGGTATATATTCAGTTGCATAATTTGTGTAATGGTCTAGTTTTACACAACATTTTATAGTTTTATATCAACGCATTATATATATCCTAGTCATACAAACTATTAATTTCCAAAAAAACTAAAACATAGGTCATTGTGCTATTACAAGTTTCTACTACATTGACCACTCTTTAGTCACACTTCAAATTATTCGTCCAATTCCATATGCTCATCGGCTTCTTCATTTTCCACTTCTTCATCAATACGATGTTTTTTAGCAGTCGATGTTTCATTCCACTGTGGAGCAGTTGTTTTATTGTTTAGTCTTGATCCGGCAGGTCGTCCTCTCTTTCGATTAGCCAGTTTTGCTAGTCTTGCCCTGTTCTCTTCCACAGACAGACACGTTCTGCTGTTATGTCCATCTGCTATACCACACAATTGGCATCTCCTATTTTTCTTTTTTTTCTCCTTTCGCACCTAGTTTCATAATCCTATCTTCTGTATTTTTTATTGTCCGTCCTTTTGGTCTTGCACGATCCGGCATTCTCAGATTTATAACATCCACATTAAAATTCAACCTCTGTATAATAAAAGAAGTTATTATTTAGTATACACATATTTACATAAAGTATCTTTATACCAATCAGTAAAATCATTTATCAATGCTCACCATTTTAGCTTCTGAGGATGCAGCAATATGTTCCATTTGTTCCTGTGCTACGTGACAGGGAGAACTTGTATCACCAACCTCAGGTGGAATTCTCATGTTGTCCTCCTATATAGCCCAACCCAAATACATCAGCATTTCCATACAGCATAAATATATATATTCATTATATACAAATGAACAATGTTTTTTAATATATACCTGGTTACCAGCTATTATTAATGTTAACGCATGTTCACATCCAGTCATTGTGTTACGCTCATCCTACAAAATAAAATTTGCTTAGTACATTGATTTTATATATTCATTATATACAATACTTCATGCAAGCTTATATATTTATCTTTTACATACCATTTTATGGCATGTAATTGTATTGTCATCTTCCATCCCATCACCAGCATTTTTTTATTTAATTCTCCTTCCTGGTACAAATAATATGTTACTATGCATAATATATGTTACAAATAGTATAACATTTAAACAACTGAAATATTATTACCTTGTCTTCCTCAGCATCACTAACATCACATGACTCATTACATCTAATATCTGGCTCTAATCAGCATAGAACGCCATCGAGCTCATCCAACACATCCATCGCCTTGTCGTACCCTGCTTTTGACATACACGCCTGCCGAACTACTTTCATTGTTTTTGTTAACAACATTTTCTGTCTGTATGATTTAGTAACTCCATCTTTTCTTGATGAGACAGTGTACCTTTGCAATATATACTTTGAAGGTATCTTTTTAACTTGAAGATGCATGAAGGCTCTTAAAAGATGAACACACAATAGACCTGAAAACATGAAAACCAACCATTATTTTTTAACTATATTCATTAATTTGTACTACAATCAACAAATTCTTTAGTATGCAACTTTATTCTTTTAATCAACACAATATGTACAAACCTGTATGTTCCCACTGTTTGCACTCGCATGTATACTCCCCAGCTTCTATATCCGCTGTTATCTTGAATTGATGTTGTCCCCACACAATTTTATTAGACCTTTTTGTATGTTGTACGATCCAATCTTTATCACAACCGTCTGTGTCCTTTAATATTTTGTATGCAGTGGCGTATTTCATTGATTCCTCAAATCTATTCATAACAGCTCTGGTGTACGCTCTAGAGACTCTCACTTCGAACCTATACAATGTATCTGTTGTCCTTGGTCCCTATAAGACGTTATTGTCATAATTAAACAAATTATTTACATAAACATGTATTCCATTCGTTATTGATAACAAGCACGACATACCTTGCTCACCAATGCCTCCTTTGATTCTTTCATTTTCCTGCTGTGCAACATTTTCATCATTTGTTTAGCAAACTCATGCAGTGGGGTGTTCGCATCTACATGTGATTGCTTCACTAATCTGTTCATGCTCTCACTTCGTTGTGTAGATATCATTACCCCACAGAAGTCATTTTTAAAAAATGCTGGTATCCATTCCTTTCTTATTTCATATAATTTGCGTAGAGTCATATCTTCACGAAGATTGAACTCCTCTAGCATCATTTCCCAGGCACATTCAAACTCATGAGGAGTTAATGGATGATGTATAATAGACTGGAATGTTGTTTTAAAATCCTTATCAGCAAACCTTGCATATATCTCATTTAGGAATGGCATAAATCTGTTCTGGACATGCCATAAACACAGTCTGTGAACTGTTTTTGGAAATACAGTTTTTAGAGCAATTGGTATTGCAGGATCTTGATCTGCAATTGCTCACAAACTATTAATTTACTTTCACAATAAATTAATTCACTGTTTTGCATAACAAATTGATCATACCACATACCTGTAAGCATAATTCTCAGACCCTCGCATCCCATACATGTTTTGAATGAATTGAAAGCCCATTCAAAAGTCTGTACTGTTTCATCTCCTAACAAAACAAATTCAAACACTGTACACTGCAGATGACTGTTAGCTCCAACAAACATGCCTAGTGGTTTATCATATATATTTGTCTTGTGTGTTGTATCAAATGTCACAGCATCACCATAATCTGCATATTCCCCCTGCATACTTGCGTGTGACCAAAAAATACTCACTATTTTCCCATCATTGTCTAGCTGAAAATCACAAAAAAAATTGTGGATTCTGTTTCTTGCATTCTGTAAAGAAAGCCAAAAGTTTGGGTACATCATTTGCGCAGTTTTCTCTTCTCCTTGCTGCCCTCCTACATTTGTTTGGACAAACATTGATTATACAAACATTTACTATAGTAATATTTATGGCACTTAATATATACATATGAAACATAAAAATATTGCTTACATGTTTTTCAGATCTTGAGCAGTTACCGGTACGTTCTCCGGCCCATCATGCATTTCTGATATAAAATCAACTATACAATGCTGCGGCACTCGGCTATCATACATTGCATCAACAAAATTTATGAACTCAGCATCCCTACTTTTGTTGCAATGTAAATGTTGTTTCTCTGCTTCGTCAGTTATGAACTCATGGTTATGCTCCAAGTTTACCAGTTCAATTTCTGCAGCTACAACCATCTTTTTTTCATCATCATATATTTTTTTAATTTTATTCCAGCCTTACATTGCGTACGGCCCGAAGTCCTATTCCTCATCCTAGGTGTATCATTTGATTTTGGTGCACTTTTACCTTCACGTGAACAATTTATCCACTTACTGAATGTCTTCTCCCTGTATTTCTTCAGTGGAAATCCAACTTCATATGCATACCTTTTATAGAATTTATATGCATCATCAACATTCTCGAAAGTCATCCCTACTGTCGGCACTATAGTTGGATCAATGTTTTTTTCTGCAAATTCATTGACAGTGTTGATTGTACCATGGAATATGATCATAACAATCTAATCAATCAAGAATCAAAATACAACATTTGGACTTACATGTGAATGCAGTATTTGAGGCGTATCCATCTCCCTGGAGCTAATATTTGACATAGGAGGTCGAACCCTTTGTTCTCCATCTTCCCCTATGCTCATTTCGTCGATTACAGGTCCCAGTAGAGCAGGAGGTGGTGTCACCAGTAAGTTACCATCAACTCCTCCCTCTGTCTCTGGATCAAGACCAACGCCATCTCCTACCATCGCCGGTGACTCTCCAGAGCCTGCCATCTCCACCTGCGCCGGTGACTCTACAGAGCCGGCCATCTCCACCTCCAAATAGTTATGCAGGTTTTGTGGTGTTTTTTTGGATGAAAGGAAATCACGGATACCATACAAGTAACCGCATCCACGTTTCCAGGGTATTCCCATTATTTCCGAAACCGTCCCGATATTATAGCGATGTCAATGTAAAACTAATATCCCTAATACACTATTTACGCACAATGACTCAACATTTTACGCCAAATGATTATACTATTTATGCAACTTTTTGGCCGTATCGCTTTATGCCATATCTTTCAAAATCTTATCCTACTTTATATTTACCTGCCGCCATTACACCCCATGCAAGATCCATAAATTTCGCGCCCACGTTACATAGCAAGCACGTTTCCATGTTGAAACTAATCCCTATAATTATGCGCCTTTACCATATGTGTTACCGCCTTGCCATTAAACCAACCGCGTAACGACGCCGTCTGTCCTGCATGCCGCCTGTCCGCACTATGTTAAACACAGGCGTGCCTGTGTCAGCGGACCAGACCCCGGAAACGACCCGGGCTCTCTTTAATATCCGAAGCCCAGGGCTCCCGTTATACTGCCTTATATATATATATATATATATATATATATATATATATATATATATATATATATATATATATATATATATATATATATATATATATATATATATATAACGGTGATTGTCATCATTAACTGGCTTGTGGGGAAATCATTAAGGGCTTGTTTGGTTAGCTCTCAATCTATGTGGATTGAATGGGATTGGGTGGGTTTAAATTCCAAGTAAATCAAACTTTTTAATTTTTTCCAATCCCAAGCAAGTCAAACTTATTATTAACTTGTAACTAAAACCATATCTGTACATCTATCTTCTCTTTTCTATATCACTATCCCAACTTCTCTATATTTAGCCTTGTCGTTGATCACTTATAAATATCAAACACATTAGCTCTGTGTGTTGGTACTATATATACGCTAGCAAGCACTAGCTTGGTCTACAGTTAACCATGTCGATGAACAAGAATCATTTGATCGCTGGCTTCTTCTTCTTCACCACCCTGGCCTTGCTCATGGCGTCATACCGTGAGTTTCCTGCAGGATCAGAGAAACATATATACATATTCTCTGCTCAAAATAGATCTATTAGATGTTAAACACTGCTTCGAAAATGATCTCCAAATGAATAACCTCAATGTTAATTTTGTGGGCTGTAGGCGCAGCAGCAGCAGTCTGCGAAACGAGGACCAAGTTCCCGTGCACGGTCGACAGAACGTGCGAGTCCATCTGCCGGCGAGCGAACTGCGGCTACACCGGCGGCTACTGCTCCGACGACTCAGTGTGCGTCTGCACCAAACCGTGCGGTGCGCAATCGACGGCGACGGCTCCAGGCAGGGAGAAGCCGGCGACGGAGGGAGGATGCGATTGAATGCTCAACTCGAAAACTAGGAGGCATCGAGTTACGCACGTATAGCAGAACATTTTGATGGATTGCGTGCAAAAGTTGGAGCAGATAAGTCTTGCGTTTCTTAAGATATCACCGGAGGGATGAGATCCTCAGGTTAATATTTGTTTTTTTACTGATGATACTAGCAAACCAAAGGATGATGGATTGTGCTTTGGCGCCTACAAATTAATCTCGACACTCAGGCGAAGCTCTCCAAGTACGATAGGCCCCTAGTCGTCGACGCGATGTCCTACCGAAGCCTCATCGACATCCTTCAGTATCTGACCTTCTCTAGGCCCGACATCACCTACGTCGTCTAGCAGGTGTACCTGCACATGCAGCCCGCGGGAGCCTCGTCTCACCGCTCTCAAGCGGATTCTACGCTATCTCCACGGCTCCCTCTACGACCTTCTACTTCGACATTCCCCAATGTCGGAGCTCGTGGTCTACACCGATGCTGATCGGGCAGCCGACTGTCCCGACACGTGCCAGTCCAATTTCGGTTACGCGCGAGTTCTTGGGTGCCAAGCTCGTGTCCTGGGCCACCAAGCGGTAGCCCTGTCATCTCTCACTCCAGTGCAGAGGCTGAGTATCACCCAGTGGCCAACAGCTTTGCGGAGGCCTCCTGGCTACGATAACTTCTCTAGGAGCTTCACAGCCCCCTCCAGCGCGCCACCCTCATCTATGTGACAACGTCAACGCAGTCTACCTCTCCACCAATCTCGTACATCATCAGCGCACAAAGCACATGGAGATCGACCTACACTTCGTTCGCGAGCGTGTCGCTGCCGGTAACGTTCGTGTTCTCAGCGTCCCCACCACTCTGCAGTTCGCCGATATCTTCATCAAGAGGCTTCCGTCAAGTGTATTCGTAGATTTTCAATCCAGTCTCAATATTTTTATAGGATAGAGTTGAGACTACGGGGGTGTTAAAGTACTCGTTTACGGTTTTGGGGTTAGCCCCTTGTAATTACCGTCATACCCCTGTGTAATGGGCTAGGCCCAAATACCTTGGTCTATTAATACAACTCACAACCCTAAGTTAGGGTTACAGTTTCCTATTCCAACTGTTTGTACTAAACTTAAGACTATCTCTAGTATCTTATCCATCCCCATACCTATATTCAAACTTTACTCTACGAACAGTGCAGTCTATAGTGTAGAACAGTGCAAAACAATGCATATGGGTAATCTGCTGGAGTCGGCCTAAACACTTTTGCTGATGATAAAGTGGTGAACTATTAACTTGCTCCAACGTTATGATTGGAGTTAGTTATTCTCCTATGATTCCTAAGTTTTAAGCCTCTAATGATCCCATCTTTATCCTTGTGCATCATATTCTAAGCAGCACTATACTAAACAATGAGTGCCACTATTTCTCTTTGAAAATTTGGACTTCAGTTTGCTATGTCTCTTACTGAGATACTTAGCTAGGTTTTCTTTTTTTCATGTTTCCATGGTCAGATGAAGAGTATAAAACTGCAACAATATGATGGGATTATTCTCCTATGATTCCCTCATTTGAAGTCTCTGATTACCCTTCCAATTTTTTCCTTGATTGTGTTTGCATCGTCCATTTCTCTCGTGACATTGCCTTCGGTAACTTTATGTCACGGTACCAAAAATCGATTGTTTGTTCATATCTGGTTAAAGCTTTTTTGCAATTGTTGTGTAGTAGTCTTACATGCTTGTTCCTCAGGGCATGAGAATATTGAATCATGAGATGGATGATGATCCACTACTCACTCGGCGAAGGCTTTGCCGACTGTGACACTCGACAAAGAAAGCTCGGCGAACTGTACATCAGCAACAACTTCTTTGCTGAGTACTTTTTATCGGGCACTCGACAAAGTCGTCATCACAGTGCTAGGTAACAACGACGGAGCCTGTGTCGAGTGTCACAAAGTGACACTCGGCAAAGGCTCACTCTTTGCCAAGTGTCCACTGTACAGACACTCGGCAAAGAAGCCCCACGTGGGCCCCTTTACTAGGGCCTTTGTCGAGCGTATTAGGTGGCACTCGGTAAAGGCTCCCTTTTTGTCGAGTGCCAACCGGACTAGGACTCGACAAAGGGATCACCAGCAGGCCCCTTTGTCAGTTCCTTTGCTGAGTGCTCTAGGAGGCACTCGGTAAAGCTTGCTTCTTTACCGAGTGCCAAGGCTATAGCACTCGGCAAAGAGGCTTTACCGGTGCCTAGGTGTGCCTTCTTTGCCGAGTGCTATGACCTTGACACTCGGTAAAGTGACTAGTATACCCTTTTATTTGTTTTTTCTATTCCATCCAAACAAACAAAAGATATATCACATATACATCATAAATATCACATAATCATCACATACATAATAGAGACCACATATTGGCTACCTGTCTCAACTTGGCGAAGGCCCTGGTTGTTGTGCCAAAACGGTATCCATTGACGTCATACCCAGAATAGTTCCTGACCCTATAAGTAAAGCCATTAGCTACTTGTCTCAACTCGGCACTCATAGACGGTTCTCTTTGGCCCTACAAGTATTCACAAGTGAAAAGACGCTAAATTGAGTTCATAGACGGGTACGGGCACGTACCTTATGTTTGAACCAGGAAATGAAATCGAGCAATCCATTTCCTGCACCCTTTTCTAAGAAGGGTATCATATTCCCGTGGAGTTGGGTCCCTTGGTCGATGCTAGAATTCATGAAGAAATTGTTCCATGTATGGCGTCACCTCTTCAAGGTTGATCAATACATATAGCATGATATGGCGCCACTCTTCATGTCTAAGGGTCTTGGTCATCGAGCCACTTGCATTTTCGAGTTGGCCTCAAAATATACTGAGGTTCGATTCATTACCGCCATCATTGTAACGATGGGGTGGATTATGCACGCTCAGCAGTTTGTCACCATAGTAAATTGTTGTGAAGTTTGACACCTCCTATAGAATGTATGCCTCTGCAATGGAAGCCTTGATTTTGCAATTATTTTCTACATTTTTTTGAATATTCTTTGGACATCTATCGATTGGATAGCACCGACGTCCCTACCCCGGGCCCCCCATTCGTGCCTCATTCGGGAGATGAAGAATCAAATGCTACATTGGATTGAAGAAGCCGGGTGGAAATATCTTTCTCAAGTTTACACAGTAACACGGGTGTCAATCTTTCCAAATCTGCAATCATGGCCCAGAATAACTCTTTTGCACAAAGCTGATGGAAGAAATAGCTCAACTCTGTAAGCGCTAGCTAGACATGCTCAAGGACATAGCCTCGAACCATCGTCGGAAGAATCCATTCAATCCATATGTGGAAGTCATGACTTTTCATCCCTAAGACTCGTAGAGTAGATAAGTTCACCCCCTACTCAGGTTAGCTGCATACCTGTCAGGGAACAACAACATCTTGATCCACTGCAGTACTTCCTTCCTTTGGGCCCTGCTGAGGACGAAATCGGCCTTAGGCCTTCTCCATATATTTCCACCACTAGGCGGCTTCATCTCTTGGTTTGGTCTATCACATAACGTTGCTAGATCCACTCTTGCCTTTATGTTATCCTTTGACTTATCAGGAATGTCCATAATTATTTCCCAAAGTGCCTCAACGACATTCTTTTCAGTGTGCATCACGTCAATGTTGTGTGGAAGTAGCAGGTCATCATAATAGGGGAGACGAGTCAAACCCGACTTATGTGTCCACATATACTGCTCACCATATCCCACAAAACCACCTTCTAGATTAGCCACGAGCCCATCTATCGGTTGACGATATTCAGCACCAGTAATCATTATAGGTGGGTGGTCTGTCACTACGACACCTTTCATAAAGTTCTCGATGTCTATGTGGAATGGATGGCCTAGAGGTAGAAATTGTCGATGTTTATCGAACGACGAATATTTGCCACCCTTCTTCAACCAAATGAACCTAAGAGCTTCCTTGCAAACTGGGCATGGGAACCTACCTTGAACACACCAAGCACAGAATAGCCCATACATCGATAAGTCATGCATGGAGTACTAGTGCTGTCACACCCAGTTTTGGAAGGAAAACCGAATGCGAACCGTGTACGTGCCAGGATCAGAACTCACATACACAACGATTACATAATTGGACATCATCACACAATGCTCAAATTAAATAGCGCAAAGGTACTTTAATTACATCAAGATGTCCAAGACATCCATAGAGTCTAATACATAGCCGTAGTGTTCAACATTAATATCAAAGTGCAGAGAAACAAAACGTAGAAGATAAGCCTACACAGGCAGCTGACATATAAGATAAACTAGAACTCGTCGTAGTCCTGGAACTCCTCAAAGTCCTCCATGTTGCCAACATCTCCTCCTGAGCACTGGGTACAGTGGGGACAACCTGGGGTGGGGTGGTTTGTAAAGCAAGGGTGAGTACACATCAACGTACTCAGCAAATGTCCCGTTTGGCAAAAGTGGACTAGCTGTATGTGGGGTTAAGGTTAAACAGTTGCTTTTAGTTGGTCAAGTTTTCATTATTATAAGTACAGCCAAATTTTAGTAATAAACCCAGTTAATACCCAGCAGCACTCCCTCCAAGAGGAAATACCATAGATCAAAATTATAACCATCATTGTTAACCATCATCATAAAAGTAACCAAAGTTCTTCTAATCAAAGAGGATCCCAATGCCGCTCTTAACCATGAGAACGGCTGATATACCAGTTTCTAACACTCTGCAGAGGTCGCACACTTTACCCACAAGTCGTGATTCCCTTTCTGCCCGGGGTTCTAGCCTCCCTATTGATCACTACCAAGGTGACCTAGCAGGGTCTCACTACGTAGCCTTTACTGTCACACCCGATTTTAAGGGACAAAGTCGGGTGCATCTCATACATGCGCCAAATAAGACAACATATATAATAACAGAGTGTATAGAGATAAATGTCATAATATAATCAAGTACTTATTACATAGCGAAAGTCTTACAAAATAAAAGATAAATATAGATCGAACTAAATCCATCCTTGGCGCCACAAAGTCAACTAGGAGACGACGACCTAGACCTCTCACGAACACATCGCAGCATGCTCCAGGCGCCTCATCCTGTGGTACCTGACCTTAACCTGTGGGGGGTGTGAGACAGCAAGGGTGAGCTCACACATGTTCATCGCTCAACAAGTTGTTGGAAATAATGTGGCATGTGAAAGTCGCCTAGAGGGGGGGTGAATAGGGCGAAACTGAAATTCTCAAAAATAAACACAACTACGAGACGGGTTAGTGTTAGAAATATAATTGAGTCCGCGAGAGAGGGTGCAAAACAAATCGCAAGCGAATAAAGAGTGAGACACGTGGATTTGTTTTACCGAGGTTCGGTTCTCGCAAACCTACTCCCCGTTAAGGAGGCCACACAGGCCGGGTCTTTTTCAACCCTTTCCCTCTCTCAAACGGTCCCTCGGACCGAGTGAGCTTCTCTTTCTCAAATCACTTGGGAATCAAACTTCCCGCAAGGACCACCACACGATTGGTGTCTCTTGCCTCAATTACAAGTGAGTGTTTGATCACAAAGAAAGAATGCCAAAGAAAAAGAAGCGATCCAAGCGCAAGAGCTCAAATGAACACTACAAATCACTCTCTCTAGTCACTAAGGCTTCGTGTGGAGTTGGGAGAGGATTTGATCTCTTTTGGTGTGCTTTGCAATGAATGCTAGCTCTTGTATAGTGGTTGGAAGCTGGAAAACTTGGATGCTATGAATGGTGGGTGGTTGGGGGTATTTATAGCCCCAACCACCAAACTAGCCGTTTGGTGGAGCTGTCTGTTCGATGGTGCACCGGACAGTCCGGTGCACACCGGACATGTCCGGTGCGACAGCCACGTCACCAGGCCGTTGGGGTTTCGACCGTTGGAGCTCTGACTTCTGGGCCCGCCTGGATGTCCGGTGGCGCACCGGACACGTACTGTAGACTGTCCGGTGCGCCAGCATGGGCGTGCCTGACTTCTGTGCGCGCTGGCGCGCAATAAATGCGCTGCAGGTAGCCGTTGGCGCCGAAATAGCCGTTGCACCGATGTCACACCGGACAGTCCGGTGAACACCGGACATGTCCGGTGAATTATAGCGGACTATCCGTTGGACGATCCCGAGGCTGGCGAGTTCCTGAGGCCGATCTTCCCTGGAGCACCGGACACTGTCCGGTGTACACCGGACAGTCCGGTGAATTATAGTGGAGTTGCCTCTGGAATTTCCCGAAGGTGACGAGTTTGAGTTCGGAGTTCTCTGGTGCACCGGACATGTCCGGTGGCACACCGGACAGTCCGGTGCGCCAGACCAGAGGTGCCTTCGGTTGTCCCTTTGCTCTTTTGTCGAACCCAATAATTGGTCTTTTTATTGGCTAAGTGTGAACCTTTGGCACCTGTATAACTTATACACTAGAGCAAACTAGTTAGTACAATTTATTTGTGTTGGGCAATTCAACCACCAAAATTTTTTAGGAGCTAGGTGTAAGCCTAATTCCCTTTCAGCATGAACTCACCAAAGGTGGGAATTCATGTGATGTGTAAAACTAATCAACAATAGGGGTTAAAGCTGAGCATTGCTTTTAATAAGTTGGTCAAATTTTATTAGCATTACTAAATGTAAGTAAATACCAAACCATAATAAGAATAATAAAACAAAATTAACAAATAAATCCCATGCAATGCAAATGACGAATTGAATTTAAGTTCCATAAATTAATCATGCGAGAGTCCTGACTACTCTTGACCGTGAGCTCGACTAGTATACCAGTTTTACACTCTGCAGAGCTTGAACCCTGTACCCACAAGTCGTGTATCCCATGTCGCCAGGGTTAGCTAGACCCTTAGATACTACCGAGGTGAATGGCTAGGGATCCACTATGAGTCCTTTACAAAGTTCCACTAGCTTCTGAAAACCCGCTACAGTTTATGGGAAGAGCACTTGCAAGAATCCCTCGTCTGACCGCCATCGCAGCAAAATCAACCCAAGAACCTCCCTGCATGCAACTCCCCTACTGCCCTTGCCCCTTTCGGGTAAGGTAATCTTCCACTAGCTTTCCTAATTAGTTAGCCAAGGGGTCCCATTCCTCCCTTGTGGTGGCACGTGTTTCTCAAGTTAAGCTCCATGTTCCAATTAAAATAATGATCTTGACATGAATATAAATAAAATAATAGAATAATTGGAACATGGACATAATGTAGTATTAATCCCAAAACTATATAGAGCAATAGCCAAAACTACCCAAGTGATTCAGGGATAAACAAGATATAAAGATAATCAGACTAGGGTGACCTATTGGGTCCCTTCAAAATTAAGCCTATGTATTGAATAGTGATAATAAAGAACTTTATTGGGTAATAGAAGTGGTCAAGGGCACAACTTGCCTGGCACTTGAGATTCTAGGTACTAGGATGATTCTTCATATCCTCGTGACCTCACTGCTAGTCGTAGGAGTACAAACAAACATGGTATAGACAAAATTAACATTAGACCAAACATAAGTATAAACTGTATAATAATAATCTACGTGTCGCTACGAGATCGCAAGATCGAGAACCACTAAAATCGGGGTTATGGTCATTAAGTTATGATGTGATTAAATGATAAATACTAGGTTCTGTTTATTTTATAATTCTAGAGAAAAGATAACCTAAAGTAGTAATTAATTCGACTTTAATCTAAATTATAAATTGGTCATAGATCATATTTTCATAGATTATAATGGTAAGCAGATTAACAAGTCTAACCAACATAAGTTAAATAAAGATCTAATTATAAAAGAATGAGACATAGTATAATAAATGTTGTTATTACATAGTAAATATTGATAAAAGTCTAACGCAACTGGAACGGTTCAATTCGGAATTAAAATGGTGAAGTTATGAATTTCCAAAGTTATTAAGTGCTTAGTATAGAATAAATCAACTGAATAATTTTAATTCAAGTTTCATGGCTAAACAAAGTTGCTAGGTGATAAACAATATTAAAACAAAATTAATGTCACAGGAATGGATCAAAAAGGATTTAATATGAATTTTCTATGAATTAAATGAGTTTCTGCAATTATTTTATACCCAAAATCAATTTCTAAATTTCTTTTCCCTATTTTCTTTATTTCCTGGACTGCGCTTATAATACTGAGAAGCTCGGGGGTTCTGCCAATCATGGTGAATTGCGAGTTTATATCCTAAAATTTTAGGGTCTCATTTGTAAAGCGCCAGCGCTAAGGGGTATGGATAGGCTTGGACCGTACGATTAAATGTCGACGCTCCAGATTAAATCAATGCTCTTGCGAACCGGTACGCAGCCGAGAGCCGATCGATTCAAATCCGACGCTCCATATCTAATATCGCGGAGCTCAATCAGGACCATACGATTCCGATCGGATGGCGCATTGCGTTCGCGTGCTAGGAACCTCAGCTTCTAATCCCACCCGACCATCAGGACACCAACGGCCCTGGTAAGCACACGGCCAGATTTAATCCTCCGCGTTCGGTTGCCGATCCACGGCCAACGCCCGACCTTCCCCATTCGTCTTCAACCTCCAGATGGTGCCCAGGAAGCAGCGCCCTGCTTCCCACGGCGGCGAGCCCACCGGAGTGAACGCCAACCAGTGCCCTGGTGACCAATATGCCACCCCGAACCGCT
The DNA here is from genome assembly GCA_029449295.1 of Zea luxurians. NCBI lineage: Eukaryota > Viridiplantae > Streptophyta > Magnoliopsida > Poales > Poaceae > Zea > Zea luxurians. The sequence goes on from JAOPSE010000011.1 coordinate 49,021,300, forward strand.
CTATGTGCAGAGGAGGTCGAGGCAAATACGACAATCAAAGACTTACTAGCGATTTGGTGCCGCGACGATCGCTACCGACGACACAGGTGCAGGGCGGCGGCGCTCCACTGCGGAGCAGCGGCGCACACGACAGCGAAGTCCGCACGGCGGTCCCGGTACCCAGAGGAGGCAACAGTCGTAGGGGCCGTGGCTTCTTGCGAGGCCGCCGGTGGTGGCGCGAGGCGGACGACAACAACAGGACCAGTCATTCAACAATTTAGTGAATCAGTGAATGTGGGTTGATCTTCAAGCTCTGGAGTTGGCCATGCGCGAAGGAGGCGCCAGAACTGTTGGACGGCGGGGCACGACTTCGGTCGATGGACCCCTCCACTGGACCCCGCACCTCGACGATGTGCGCGGAGGACAAGGGCGCCGGTCTTCCTTCCACCCAGCAGGTTCCCTGGCTAACCTAGAGCACCCGACGTCGCAGCATCGGTGCTTTCCCCCGCGGCGACGGTCTTCGGCCTAGTGATGGATGATGGGAACGCACGCGTCGGATAGAGGGGAAATGGACGGGGTTCGACCGGATTGGATGAGGAGCATGGCCTACCTATGGTTGGCTTATATATGCCGAAGCCAAGAATCCCCAGTCCGGCCAGATTTAGCGGGCGGCGGAGGTTACGGACCTATGGCCGTGAATCCTGAAGGAGCCGATGCGATTCGGTGAAGATGATGGAGCTGCCGCGTGGGGCCCGCTCGCAGTATCAGCGATGGTTCAAACACGCGACGGTGTGGAAGGCTGGGACATGGACCACCGAAGTCAGCGACCGAGTGCGCAAAGTGCGGTGGAAAGAAAAAAAATCAACGAGACTGACTAGTGGGTCCACAGATCGGCGCGGGCTGGTGAAGGTGGGCCGGTCAGAAGGCAATTGGGCCGAGAAGCTTAGGTTTCAGGCCAGGTGCGCAGGCAACCTTTTCTTTTTCTTTTCTAATTCCTTTCTTTTCTTTTTATTTCATTTCTATTCTCAAATTTCGAACTCTAAATAAGATTTAGACAAGGTTTGAATTTCAAACATAATTCAATGCTCAGTCAAAGATCCAGAATGCCAGGCAAAGTTTATTTTATTTATTGGTTAATTATTCGCCTAAATAAATGTTTCTATATGCATAGTTCCTAAGAGAATAATTCACACATTATTTATTCTGTTTAGGAGAAATAAAATCTTATCCATGATTTGATTCAAATATTGTTAAGGTATGCTTTAATTATAAAGTTATAATAAATAGACTGAAAGTGTTTCTTTTAAGTTTCCATTTTTTGGTATTTTGAACTCAAATTTTCGGTGAGTTTCACCAATTAGGTGCAAGAATAAAGAACAATCATGAAGAATTATAATTATTTACTTACTTATATTTTTTTGTATTGTATTTCCTCCCCTTTCCTTATTTCCCCTTCCCTTTTAATTGAATATTCAAGGGCATGAGAAATCCAAAAAGGTTTCGAAAATCCCTAAAGCACAATCTTAAATTTATTTATTTATTTCATTGTTTTTTACCAATTTTGGGCCTTACATTTACAAAGACTCCCCAGAGGTCATAGTCGCTCGTTAGGTTTCTCTAGTTTGATAAACACAATACATCTCCTCAAAGGAAGGGTGACTAACAAAACCAAATCGAAGAACCTCTACAACTAGCCTCGGTAGAGCAAGTACTGTGCCCAGACCCCATTGACGGCCCTACGGCGAAGCCAACTACTCCTCTGGTTCCTCTAATTAATCAGCTGAGGGCGTCCCATTCCACCCTCATGGTTGCACTGTTATCCCGGGTTGTCACTCCCCAAACAGGTCCTTACGAAGAGGTACTCAGGAAACTGCCTGAGTCTCCTAAAGTATCACAATATCATCATCGGGATAACATCATGTTCATTGATTAAGTTAAAGAAATAGCATAAGCTAACCATGATTAACCCAAAAAGGTAAACAAGGATAAGGTAAATACAGGCTAGTCAATCCTTAAGTTCTCAATAATGTAATGCAGGACAGTGAATTATAAAGTAAATTAGGACATGATAGGTTTGATAGACACTTGCCTTCACTAGGTTGTTGCTTAGGGAGATCTTCGGCAACACACTCAGGGACCACAGGCTGCTCGTTGTCTAAATAAAGCGATCATACATTCAATACATTTGGAAAGTACAAATGAACAGCACATCAAACATGTACAAACATTGGAACACATCTCAAAAGGTATAATATTAATTAAAGAAGAAGGAGATCACATTATAAAATGAACTAATCTTAGTTAGGAGTTAATTACTCTTTAAGTGTTGTCCATGATTACATAATCTAATACTCCTGGTTTTATTGAGACCTAAAGGTTAAACCATAGATTAATTCTTATCTTACACATTATTAAACTCACAAGATTAAACATCCATTTATCCCTAGGGTTTTTCTTTTTATTTATTTAACTAAGGGAATAAATCAACATATACATCAATATTATATTCTAGGTATAAAATTAAAGTGTATAGACTACAGATGAACATAATTTATTTGGACAGATAATAATTTTATGAACATTTTGCAATTTGAACCACTAAATTTGGAGTTCATATGAAAAAGATATGAAATAAACAAGTTTTGAAGTTTGAAATATGAAATTAGGGCTAATTCTGTAATTATTTAAAAGCACAGGGGGCTGCTTAAAAGAACACAGGGGCCTGCGCGCGAAAACCAGGGACGGGGGGTTCATTTCCTAAAACCGAGGGTCTCTTAAGCAAAAATACACGCGAAGGGGTATCAGGCGATCTCAACCATCGGATCTCAGACCAACGGATTGGATTAGATCCCGCAGACGCGCGCGCGGGCGCGGGCGCGACTGATAGGCGGGGACAAGGTGTTAGCGAACCGGGGCGGGGCTGACCGGCCGGGCCCAGCGGTAGGGGCACGGGTGAGGGGGAGAGAGGAGAACAGTTGGATCTAAATCGGAGGGCTAAGGTTAGATATGCTCTCATTTAGTCTAAATCACCCGATCTCGGACGGATGCCCAAGATCCAACGGCTGGTGGCCGGACGCGGGTGCGGTGGCACCGCTCGATCCCATGGCAAAGTCTCGCCGGAGATGAGGGGACTGGCCACGGCGGGGCTCTAGGGGCTTGGGGAATAGCTCGAGCGCGCTCAGGGTGATCTGGCGAACTCGACCATGGGCACAAAATCGGCACGGGGGCACCAGAGGGCGCAGAATACAGCGAGGTGGGCTAACGGCGGCACGGATCAACTCCGGCGAGGAATTGTGCGGGCACTGGGGCGATACATGGCAAAATAAAGGCATGGGAAGGTTGCTCACCTCGAGTGTGAACTCCTGGACGCTTGGGGAATGACAGGGGTGCGGTGGAGCCTCGGGTCGACGGCGGTGGGCTCCAACTATGCAAGAAACGCTCTAGTGAGCGCAGACTGGGCAAATCAGAGAGGGGAAGGGCAAACCAAAGGGCATCCCGAGTAGCTAACGGCGAGGCGGAACTCACCGCTGCAACGGATGGGGCGCGGGGTCGACAGCAGTCGCAGAACGGATGACGGTCGTTGGTGAGCGGCGGCGGAGCTACCCGATCGCGTGCCCAGAGCGAGAGAGGGGGCGAGAGGGTTCGGCTGAGGGCGCAAGTGAGCGGGGGAAAGTGGGCGAGCGGCGTGCGACTTCTAAAGAGGCGCGGGCTCGAGAACATGGCCGGAAAACGCGCGGTCGTGGGCACGTCCACGACGAGGGACATGGGTGGGAGGTTGGGGATGGACTAATAGGTGGGCTCTGTGGGACAGAGAGAGAAGCGGACGCGCGTGCGAAAGGAACGATGCCAACAGGGCTGGCCCACTATGTAGCGGGAGGGAGAGAAGGGGCGCGAGGGCTGGCGGCGACCGGTGGGACCCGCCTGTCAGGCACCGAGGGCGCGCGGGCGCAAGCGCGCGTGCGAGGCTAGGCTTGCTGGGCCGACTTGGCTGAAATGAGTTTTTCTATTTCTTGGGAATTTCTAATGCCTTTTCCATTTATTTTTTCTAGGGTTTTCAATTCAAATTCAAACCAAGTTTCAAATTCAAACCAAATCAAACATGTGCAACAATTCAAAAAATATTTGAACTCACATGATGCAACATTTCATGACTCATCTGTTTTGTCAAAAATAAAATAAATAATCCCTCACTAATTAAGCTAACCCTAACCAAAAGAGAAAGAGAGAGAGAGAAACTAGAGAGAGCTAGAAACTAGAGTGAGAGAGAGAAGAGTAACACCTGAATTTGGATGATAATAAGAAAGAAATTTTATACCCCGAAATTCAGGGTGTAACAAGTACCAAACATGCATTTTAAAGTTTGTCTTCGTAGCTCGGTCATTCGTCCATACCCCTTCCTCCCAAGCACGTACCAATTCATCAATCAAAGGCTCCATGTACACGCCCAATTTATTCTCCGGGTGTCCGGGAATTATCAACGACACGAATATGTTTTGCCTTTGAAAGCATACACCGAGGGGGGAGATTGATTGTGATAACAAACACAGGCCAACATATGTATGGGGTAGCACCCATTGCATAGGGATTGAACCCATCTGTGGCCAGCGCAACACGTAAATTATGAGCCTCTTCAGCTTTCTCCCGGTGAATAGCATCAAAGTGTTTCCATGCTTCACCATCGGATGTGTGCACCATTTTGTTAGGATTGTATCGTTTGCCATTTTTGTGCCATGTCATCTGTTTCACAGATTCCTCGATCATGTATAGACGCTGGATCCTCGATATGAATGGAAGGTGGCGTAGGTTTGTCACGGGGATGTCGAGCTGCCTCTTCTGTCCATCACTAGAGATTACCTCCATGAACTTAGACGATTTACACTTCGAACAGTACTTTGCCTCCTCGTGTTCTTTCCTAAATAGCATGCAGCCCTTTGGACAAGCATGTATCTGCTCATACGTCATCTTGAGTGCACAAAGGAGTTTTTGTGCCTCGTACATGCTCTTTAGCAGAACATGATCCTCTAGAAGCAGGCTACCAATAACCGTCAATAAACCATCGAATGCGTCTCGAATCATGCTATACTACGACTTGAACGCCATTACACACCCAATGGCATCTAGTTGAGAAACCTTTATCTGGCCGTGAAGGGGCTCGTCCTCTGTACATCCTCCTGCGAACTGTGCCTCGTGATAGTCATTCAACATATCCTCTACCCTGGCATTAGCATCACAATCCTCGACGTGTTGTCTCACCACCTTCTGTCTCGTACGATGCGCTTCACCATGGAAGGTCCACCGAGTATAGTCCGCGGGTAAATCCATTCTTCCAAATATGTTCTACCATGGCCTTCTTTGATTTTCTTTTTTGGTTGGCACATTTGCTGCACAGGCATGGGACTAGACTTGCTACTTTAGCAGCTTTGCCAAATGCTCGTTCCACAAAAGCATCGTCTTTCTAATCCATTTGGGGGTGACATCATTCCTTCCTACACGACACGTGTACATCCACTCACGGTCCTCCATACTCTAACATATATAACCGAGTATACTCTAAAGATTAACACAAGTATGTCAACAAAAAATTTTGGCAGCACCTCCCCACACGATGGCTGATACACACATAGACATCAATGCCTCGATACTTAGCCAATCATAACTACAACTAGTGTGGCTTATGAATCGACACTTAGGCAATCATAACTACATTGTAAGCATATTTGAAATGATCAATGAATCGACACTTAGCGGCTGCTTAGAGTCTTTACCTTTGTCGGTGGCGGTGCGTTAGCCGAAGCGGGGGACCGATGGACGGGATGGCTATAGCCGGCTGTCACACCCAGTTTTGGAAGGCAAACTGAATGCAAACTATGTATGTGCTAGGATCAGAAATTCACATACACAACGATTACATAATTGGACACCATCACACAATGCTCAAAGTAAATAGCGGAAAGGTACTTTATTACAATAAGATGTCCAGGACATCCACAGAGTCTAATACATAGCATAGTCATTAATATCATCAAAGTGCAGAAATACGTAACGTAGTGGATAAGGCCTACACAGGCAGCTGACTGGGGGTTTGCCACTAAGAAAAACTAGAACTCGTCGTAGTCCTGGAACTTCTCAAAGTCCTCCATGTTGCCAGCATCACCTCCTGAGCACTGATTATAGTGGGGACAACTTGGGTGGGGTGGTTTGTAAAGCAAGGGTGAGTACACATCAACATACTCAACAAATGTCCTGTTTGGCTAAGGTAGACTAGCTGTTTGTGGAGTTTAAGGTTAAGCAGTTGCTTTTAGTTGGTCAAGTATTTATTACTATTAGTAGAGCCAAGTTTTAGTAGTAACCTAGTTATTACCCAATTGTACTCCCTCCAAGAGGAAATACCAGAGATCAAAATTATAACCATCATTATTAGCCATAATAATAAAAGTAACAAAAGTTCTTCTAATCAAAGAGGATCCTAAGGCCGCTCTTAACCGTGAGCTTGGCTGATATACCCGTTTCTAAAACTCTATAGAGGTTGCACACTTTACCCATGAGTCATGATCCCTCTACATCCTGGGTTGTACAGACCCGATCTTCACTACCGAGGTGAATGGCCAGGGATACACTACGTAGCCTTTACAAAGACTCCCCTCGTGCATAGCTGCTCGTTAGGTTTCGCGAGTCGTACAAATGCAGTACACCTCCCCAAGGTGGGTGACTAACAAAACCAAATCGAATGAACCTCTGCACCCCCTTGGCAGAGTGAGCACTACGCCCCAGCCCCTATTGATGGCCCTTAGGCAAAGCCAACTACACCCCTAGGTTTATCTAATTAATCAGCTAAGGGCGTCCCATTCCACCCTCTTGGTTGCACTGTTATCCCGGGTGGTCACTCCATGAACACGTCCTTATGGAGAGGTACTCTGGAAAATGGCCTGAGCCCCCTAAATTATCACAAGATCATCATCAGGATAACATCATCGTATCATAAACGTTCACATCATGTTCATTGATTAAGTTGAAGCAATAGCATAAGCTAACCATGATTAACCCAAAAGGTAAACAAGGATAAGTAAATACAGACTAGTCAATCCTTAGGTTTCAAAATGTAATACAGGACATTGAATTATAGAGTAAGTAGGACATAATAGGTCAGAGGACACTTGCCTTCACCAGGTTGTTGCTCAGGAAGGTCTTCAGCAACACACTCAGGAACCATGGACTGCTCATTGTCTAAATAAAGCGATCATGCGTTCAATACATTTGGTAAATGACAAATAAACAACACATCAATCATGTACAAACATGGCAACACATCTCAAAAGAACAGTATAAACTCAAAAGGGAGTTTAAATTATAGGGTGAACTAATCTCATTTAATAGTTGATTATCTTTAAATGTTGTCCATGATTACATAATCTGATTCTATTCATTTTAATGAGACATAAAAGTTAAACTAGAGATAATTCATACATCACATATTATTATCTTCCCAATATTAAACATTATTTACCACTAGGGTTTCCTTTTTATTTTTTTATTAAGTGAACAAATCAATACATATACTAATTTATAGTTAGACACAAACATTAGAATGTGCAGACTGTGAATGAACATAATTTATTTAAACAGAGAATATTACTATGAACATTTTGCAATTTGAATCACTAAATTGGAGTTCATATGCAAAAGATATGAAATAAACAAGTTTGGGAGTTTAAAATATGAAAATAGGTCAAATTATGTAATTATTTAAAAGCCGAGGGTTCATTCTGCAAGATGACAGGGGCCTGCGCGCGAAAACCAGGGATGACGGGTTGATTCCCAACAAACCGAGGGTCTCTTTAACAAAACTACCGCGCGAAGGGGTATCGGGTCTGCTCAACCGTTTGATCTAAAATCAACGGCCGAGATTAGATCCTTGGGCGAGCGCGCGAATGCGGGTGCGCACTGACCAGCGGGCCAGGGCGGTTAGCGACCGAGGCGAGGAGGCGGACTGAGTGGTCGGGCCCGGTGCCAGGGGCACAGGCGACGGACAGGTGGGTCCAAATGCAAGGCGTGCGTGCGCGAAGCGGTATCCCGTGATCTGGGCCGTGCGATCTGAATCGGACGGTGGAGATCAACACCGGCATGGCTGATGGTTGTGGGCGATATCACTCCTGCTCACGACGGTGAGGTCGCCGGAGTTGGGGCGGGTGCGGGCTACGACACTTCGAGGGTCGCCGGGGTTGGCTTGAAATGAAGTGGAAGACTCGGTGAACTCACTAGGGGGCTTCAACCATGAGACCAGGGTCAGAGAGGGGAGAACGGCGGAGGAAAGGCTCCGGGCGAGTCAGGGCAAATCCGGCGAGGAATCGCGACCGAGGAGAGGGGGGGTCTAAGGCGCGCTAGGGGCTGGACTAACTTCAGCAGGGTGAGGGGAAGGTCAGGGACCGACACAGGGGCACTGATCCAGACTAATTCGGCCGGTCACCGCGCGGGCGTGGCGGACCGCCACGGCTGAACTCCGGTGAAGCCGAAATTGGCCGACGACAAGGCAGAATTGAGGAAACCGAGCATGGGAACGGGTGTCTCACCTCGGGGCGAAGCTCGAGGTTGCTTGGTGTGGCTTCTGGCGGGCTAGGTGACCTGCACGGCGGGCGTGGGTCTCTGGCGAGGCTGAGAGGCGAGGGCAGAGCGCGAGAGGGAGGGAGAGGGGGAGGGGCGCGTGCGGAGGGAAACCGCCGCCGACAGGTGGAGCCCACCTGACAGGCGGTGTTGGCGCGCGCGCGGCCCCGCTGGGCTAGACTGGGCCGGTTTGGTCTGAAATGGTTTTCTCTTTTTTTAGGGAATTTCTAATTGCTTTTCTATTTTATTTTCTCTAGGGTTTTCAATTCAAATTCAAACCAAGTTTAAAATTCAAACTAATTCAAACATGTGCAACAATTCAAAGGATATTTAAGCTCAACATGATGCAACATTTCATGACTCATAATGTTTTGGCAAAAATAAATAATTAATCCCTCACTAATTAAGCCAAATCTACTCAAAAGGAAAAGAGAGAGAGAGAGAAGCTAGAGAGAGATACAAGAGTAACACCTGAATTTGGTAGATACTTAGAAATAAATTTTATACCCCCAAATTCAGGGTGTTACACCGGTGAGGACGTGGACGGTAGACGGTGGCGCCGTCGAGCGGGCGTGGAGCGGGCAAGCGAGCGCGGGGAGCCACTGGCGTAGCCGAGCTTGGGCGAGTGGCGAGTGGCATGCGGGCACGCAACCGGGCGTGGGCTAGCGGCTGGCTCGGGCGTGGCCGGGCAAAGGCAGCGGTGCACGGCAGGGCGAGCGCGAGTGGTGGGGCAGCGGTTAGATGGCGGCGACAAGAAATAATGGAGTTAAGGGCCAGATACTTGCTAAGTATATGTTCTTTGCCGAGTGCCAGCGATCTGGCACCCGACAAAGATTTTTTTTATTGAAAATACACTTTGTCGAGTGCCCGTGATATGACACTTAGCAAAGATATCTTTGCTGAGTGCCAGCGACGTTGGCACTCAGCAAAGAAGTTACTTTCCCGAGTGTCAGGTGGCGACACTAGGCAAACTATGCTTTGCTGAGTGCCTTTCTTGGAGACTTGGTAAAGTATATTTTATTTTTTTCTTTTTCTAGCTAAACTTTTTGTGGTATGTTTCTACACTATGTAGACTTACATGTTCCATTTTAGCATAATTATAAAAGTGTTTGCTATAACTATTAGATTTTGTTCTTTTAATTGAATTTACTCGGATAATTCAGATTTGAACTGCAAGCCACTCGAAAAATGGAAAACCGTGAATGCAAAAATGATATCCATGTTACTTAGCACAAGTTACGACCGATTTTAGGAGCATACCGGAATTTTTGAGCACCATACTCATTAAACATGACTGTGAACTTGCCATCTGTTGGGGACTTGTTCTCAAATACTATGAATTAAGAACAAGGCAACACAAGATGTTAATAATTAGAGACCTTCGTCCTTCGAAGCATTATCTCCTTTAGGATATAATGATCTTCAGACGAAGGTTATGAAGGACATACCTTCATCATTTTAACATTTAATAATGAGAGCAGAAGCATATGAGACACGGAAAACAACATGAATAATCATATGACATTATCAATATCACTTTCTTATATTATTAAGAATTAACACAAGCAATAATGAATTACATTTATACCTTCGGCTTGATAGAACTGCAAAAGTCCAGACGTGACGTGCGAATGAATACCAGTCAGTGTGAACAGTACGGTGTTACTGTTCATCTATTTATAGACACGGGACGCAGCCTGTGTAGAATTACAATCATGCCCCTGACATTTACTATTGACTTAGGGAGAATCTATTAAGGACTAAACAACCTTTTCCCCTTTAAGTCGGTTCCATTCTCCACCGCTGAGCCGAAGCTCTTCTACAAGTAGCTTCGGAACTGGTTCATTCTTCTCCCGAGCCATGCTTTTCACATCATGTACAACTTCATCCCATGTCCGAAGGTTCCTGTACACGTAGTATACTTGGAGAACATGTTAGTTGTGTTTTTGAGGACCTTCGGCGACGAAGGCTCCCAACAGTAGCCCCTCACAGTATTAATTTATTATAATAACGAATTTAGACTACGACGTGAACGAAGGCCTTAAGCCGAAGGTCCGAAAAACACCTTCCCTTCGCTAGAATAGCGACAATCAATGACAGGCAGGACCCGCCAAGTTGCGAGGCTCTAGGCGTATAAATATGAACCCATAGCAGCGACATTTGATGCGCTATTTCTGCTATTTGCGTTATTTTCTCAAATTTCTAGCTTTTGCTCAATAGCTCTCGCTTGATTTTCGAGTTTTTAGAGCTTCGGTTTAAAGACATGTTTTGCTCTATGTCTAGGGAGAAGAAGATGACTGAGGAAAGGAAGATGACTGAGGAAGAGAAGCTTTATGAAGAGAAGAAAGTTGTAGATCCTTTTATTTCTAGGTTTTACGAATCCATGGCAAAGACGAACACAGAAAAAAATTATAAGAGAAATACTGGTGGATCTGTCTGAAGATTCCGACAACAGTGATGAGTATGATACAGAAAGTGGAGACGAAGATTCTAAAGATTGGCTGTGGCGACCAAGCCATACCATCTTCGAAAAATCAACTATCAAACAAAGTCACGTTGATGCTATGAGAGGAAGATACTTCCACGACATGACTATTGTGAGGGTTGGAGGAGATAGCTCTGCTCCTGCTCCTGAAGTAAATGAGGTCATTATCTACCGAAGCTTTTTGGAAGCAGGGCTTCGGTTCCTGTTGAGCAGGTTCTTGGTTGAAGTGCTGAAGACGTTTCAAATCTTTCTTCATCAACTTACCCCTGAAGCTATAATATGGATGGGTTTGTTTGTTTGGGCTGTAAGAAGCCAAGGATTGGAACCAAACGCAAAGTGTTTTTTGCAACATGCATGAACTTCTTTACGAAACGAAGGCCACTGGGAAGGAGCAGTATCACAACAACTTCGGTTGTTACGGATTCGTTGCTCGATCCAATGCAAGCCATCCAGTTCCCACATTCCGTAAGAGATGGCCTGGGGCCTGGATGGAAGAATGGTTTTATGTCAAGAATGATCTGATTGAAAGAGAAGACATTAAGGAAATCATCCAACGCCCTATCTGGTCTCGCTTCGGCCTTCGGAGGCCAAAGGTGACAATTGATCAGAAAGACGAAGCATGCCAGAAGGCTTTTAGCAACGTCTGTGCCTTCATTAGCACAAGGGATATAGTTCAAGAGCACATAGCGTACAGAATATGGCCACTTTGTAGAATACTGGGATATGTCGAAGGATACTACTGCCGAGTCAACTGAAGGTGGGTTGGTTCGATTGAAATATACTTTCAGGTTCAGAGACCGGTTTGATGAGCCAAATCATGATTGGCTAAAAAGTATTGAGGCTATCAGCGATGAACTACTTGGAGCATATTGCATGGCCAAAGATGATGCCTTGTCCGCAGCCTTCAGGGGCCGAGGGAAGAAAAGATTAAATAGAGTATTTGATGCCATTGGCTTCGTATACCCTGATTATCACTACCCACTGCAAAGGCAAAGGAAGAAAAGAAAAACTATCGCTTCGGCCATTACTGCTGTGCCGAAGGGCAAGAAGATGAAGGTCCTGACCCATCGACCGTGATACATTGAACCGGCCGTGGTGCCTGAATTTGGCGATGGAACTTCTTCTACTGCCAAAGTAAAACAAGCTGCTCCGAATGTGCAGAGCGCCGAAGAGGCCATTGTAGTGCCGAAGGTGCCTACAGTCGGGCCAGCCGAAGCTGAGGATGATAAGGCCAAAGAGCCATAGGTGGAAAAAATAGTGAAGATGCCAAAAATTTAAAGTCCTCCAGCAGAGGCAAAATTGTCGAAAGTGCAGAAAGCTCCTGCCGCAACTCCCAAGAGGAGAAGGATGGCCAATGTGCTAGACGTTGTCTTGGAGACCGCAAAGGCCTTGAGCCCTGGTCCTATTAAGAAAATTGCTGAAGCTACTAAAGTCCAAGCCGATGCCGAAGCTGAGCCTGCAGTGCCTATTGAGACAAAGGTCGTCGCGCCTGAAGATAAAACTACTCAACAGGCTTCAGATGCTGGCATGGCAGAAGGGCAAGACGCGGCAGAAAGGGCAAAATCTCCTGCCCCCGATGCCGCTGTTGAGGATGCTGATTATATTTATCGTCATGCTTAGGGGAAAAAGTTGTCCGAAGAAGAAGTTCTGGAAGCCAGACACTATGCGCGAAAATTGAAATATACGAAGGGAGCTTTAGTGTCTAACGGCACTACGATGACGACTTCCTATACTGTCTCACAGACAACAAAGAAATATCTGTTTGCCGGGAGATAGCTAGGAGTATGGGATTTCCGAAACTTGAAGAAGGTCTTTCGGTTCTGTCGAAAGATGAACTTGCTGATAGCCTCGCATACAATAGCATAAATGTATAAAAGTTAACTTTGAAGTTGGAAACGAAGTATTTTATTGTCATACTCAATTCTTTCTTCTTCTTTATCGGGCTTGATTCTTAGTAATGCCTTGAGGGCACAAAAGAATGCTGACGATGAGAGCTGTACCATAGCACTCAACAACCTTCGTTCAGAGGTGATTGAGTTGAGAAACGAAGGCTTGGAAAAAGATAAAATTTTGATTTCATTGGTAGACAAAGTGAAAGAAGATGAAGCTAACTATAAGCTAATGAAAAAACCGAGATTGAAGATCTTCGAAGGCAATTGGCTGAAGCTAATGAAAAATGCGCACTTGCACATGCCAACCAAGAGATTAGTGAATAATAGAAAAATAAGCTAGAGAAAAATGTTGAAGAACTTCATGAATCCAGGGAAAAGTGTTTTGAAAAATCCTTGGATTGCGCGAAGAAATTAAAAACTAGCTTCTCCATAGTGGGCACCTACTCTTCTGAAGAAAATTTTATCCGAGGCGACCCCGAAGGTGTTATTGAATGGATAAGTGGAGAAGCTGAAGCCTTCGAAGAAATACTGAATGACCGCAGGGACATCTGTGCCTTCTCCGGCGCTCGAGGAATTGCAGCTATCCTAGAGAAGGCTGGTTGTGATCATGTTAAGACTATAACTCAGGCCGAAGCTGCCATCTCTATTGATGCCACGAAGGACCCTTCCGCCGAAGCAACTTTAGCGGGCGGAAAATTCTACTATGATGTCTGGGTAAATGGTGGCCGAGAGCTGGCCCACGAAATTATAAAAAAGAATGAGAAAGACACCCACGACGCCCAGGAAAAAGCAAAGCGAGCTAAAGAGGCTGCCGAGCGTGAAAGGCGCATAGGTATTGTTTTTGGTTTTTTAGCTTCAGTACTTGCTTCGAGGCTTCGTATTAACAATTTTCCTACTACAACTGAACTATCCTCACCACCGAAGCCGTACGATCCCCTAGCTGATCCAGAGATGAACGAATCATTAGACATCATAAGCATGGCTGAATCCATTATTGACGAAGTCGTCAATAAATTACTGAACGAAGTTGTAGAGAAAGTCCTTAGAGAGGAATAGGTTTTATTGTAAAACATTTTGAAAAGCTTGATGTATAGAACAAATGAAGGAAGATTAGACCTCTTTTGTAACAAAACTATGTAATGTTTGAAGTATGTAATATTGAATTAATTATGTAGACTGTTGTAATTTATTTCTTTGCGATGCATGAAACATACTCACATACCTCTTTTTGAGCCTTCGGCGAAAAAAAAACACCTTCCCTTCTTTTCATGCATCGTAAAGAAAGAAACCCCTTCTAGGGCAAATCTGATTATTACCCGAAGCTTGCTTCGTGCCTTGGCACATTTTTATTCAATCGAAGTATTTCCAAAGATTTGCTTCGTATTCAGTCTCTTATGTTGATGCGATATGATGTATGATGTGATGCTATGCTAAATGATGCGATGGTATGATGCAATATGATGATGCTTTAACACCCAGACTTACGCCCACAATGATACACGAAAGACTTTGCATCCCCTTGGGAACGTCTTTTGAGTCTAAGCTCTGCATCCCCTTGGGAACGTCTTTTGAGCTTATTCACCTTCTATTTCGGTGGTATAAGTTCTGCATCCCCTTAGGAACGTCTTTTGAACTTCTTCGCCTTATATTTTGGCGGTATTTGGCTCTACATTCCCTTTGGAACGACTTTTGAGAAAAAAACTTACACTGTGCTCCTTTAGGAACGACTTTTTTGTAGCTTCGTCAATTTTGGCTCTGCATTCCCTTAGGAACGACTTTTGAGCAGAAAACTTACTTCTACGCTCCCTTAGGAACAACTTTTGTAGCTTCATCAATTTTGGCTCTGCATTCCCTTAGGAACGACTTTTTGTAGCTTCGTCAATTTTGGCTCTGCATTCCTTTAGGAACAGCTTTTGTGCTTCGAATTTTAAGAGTCTTCTTTCAAGCTTTATAAATCCATAAAAAAGATATATTTCATTCTGGTGTAAGCAAAATTATTACAAGAAATTGAGACTAAGTTTTTCATTACTTATTTCTTATACAAAAAGTAAGAATGGCATAAAAGATAACAATGCTTCAGAGGTAGGATATCTCTCAGTAAATGTGCTTCGATTCTGGTACAGTGTTGTTGACTGTACGAGCTTCGGACTCTTCCCTGAACTCACGTTGCTGTTGAGGGTGTTGGTGCCGTTCTGGCTGCTGGCTTTGAGTATGAGCAGGTGGCAAAGGTGGTGGTAGTGGAACCTGAGGCTAGGAAGCTTGTGAATGGCTTGCCGAAGCAACAGAAGTTGCAGGTTGGTTGCCCACATATTCTGGTATGTAAGGAGAGTAGCACGAAGCAGTGTGTAAAACCTGCTTTGGCTGGTTCTGCCGAGCTTCTACTTCAGCAATCTCTTTTTGCTTCTAAATAGTAATTTGGCATGTTCTTGTAGTGTGACCCTTGTCTTCACCACAGAACAAGCAATAGATTTTCCTAGGCTGACCCCCTTATCTTCCTTCAAAGCTCCTGCCACCTCTGCTGATATGACCACGCCATTAAGCAACATGTTACAACCCCCAAGTCATAATACATCAACCCAAGTACAACCAACATCATCACCAACCCAAGTCTTTGATGGACCAATTACACGTAGCCGAGCTAAGAAGCTACAGCAAGAGGTGCACGCGCTACTTTATGAATTTCATTTAAACACTAATGAGAATTTTATGCTACCTAAGTCGTGTATGTTGATATTACTTAGGTTCACCAAAGAGGAAGGACAAAACATATCAAGGGCGAATCAGCAAGAAGAGCTATATCCGAGTCAGTCCAGCGCAACAGAACCGTCCAGAAGAAACAATCATATCTTTTGATTTCCAAAAGCTATGAAGGCGCATAAGTACTTTTTGGAAAGCTCTTGAAGTCTAGTTTCCAATGCTGCTAAAGCCGACTTAACCACATCTACCAGAAAGGCAGCCGACCTACTTTAGTGCCGACTGGTCAGAAGGTCAACAGTCAGCTTGATGACCAAGTTTTCGTATTAAACTGCATCATTCTACGAAGTTTCATTAAGCATGCTATATATGGTGAGAAAGCTTATCAAGTAAGCTTTCCAACGCATCCAGCCCCACGTCATTTGAAGATTCCTAGAAGAAGTTATTGTCAAAATACTGAAGGCTGCACAGAAGTCAAACAGCCACACGGAAATCAGTTCTGCAGATCTCCCGAAGAGGCTCCTTCACATTAGCTCGTGAAAATACTTTTGTTCTGTGTTTATACCTTGCTAAGGCTGGTTGTTACTAGTATAAATACCCCCCTATGTCTATGATGTAAGGCAGCTTATGATAATCTAAAACAGAACCCCTTTGTTCAGCTGTGTGCTAACAAATATTGAGAGTGATCTCTACCCCTTTGCTCTTGTGAATTCCTTCGCGGGATTGCAGAAGCGGCGGCTTCATCCGCTCCCAATTGGTGATCCTACTCCCTTCGAGGTCTCCTCGATTGATTGTAGGCTGTGTTGGTTGGTTCTTTGAGAGTGTGGTTGGGCGAATCCTCGATTCAGGCTGCCGGTTAAAGACGGTGGTTGGCTTCGAGTTTTATTTGTCAGGTTGCACTAGTTATCGCTGCTTGCAGCAAGTTATCTTGGCTTCTTTGAAGCTAGTTATCTGAAGATTGATCCTACGTCGTGAAGATCGGGCATCGTGACGCATCATCTCCTCCTCCCCTTGAAAAGGAGTCGTCCTCGACTCTGAAATGTCTTCGCTTGTATATGGTAAGAGGTCAGCAACATTGAACGTGTTGCTCACGCCATAGCTTGGTGGAAGATCTATCTTGTATGCATTATCATTGATCTTGGCAAGAACACGAAATGGACCATCCCCTCGTGGCATCAATTTGGATTTGCGCTGATCAGGAAAACGCTCCTTGCGCAAGTGAATCCAAACCAAGTCCCCCGGCTCAAATAACACTTTCTTCCTATGCTTGTTCATACTTGCAGCCTTGCGCACTGCTTTGAGCTCAATTGCTTCCTTGGTCTTCTCATGTATCTTTTTTATATATGCAGCACGCTTGGAAGCTTCCATATTGGTTCTTTCCTGCAATGGAAGGGGCAACAAATCTATGGGAGCAATAGGTTTAAACCCATATACAATTTCGAAGGGGCATAAATTAGTTGTAGAATGTACTGCCCTATTATAAGCAAACTCCACGTGTGGCAAACATTCCTCCCAATCCTTCAAGTTCTTATTTACCATTGTTCGCAGCAGCATTGACAATGTACGATTCACCACTTCAGTTTGGCCATCAGTTTGGGGGTGGCATGTGGTGGAGAACAAAAGTTTAGTTCCAAGCTTTGCCCACAATGTTTTCCAAAAATAGCTCACAAACTTCACATCACGGTCAGATACGATGGTCTTGGGCACTCCATGTAGTCTCACGATTTCTCTGAAAAACAAATTAGCAACATGTGAAGCATCATCACTCTTGTTGCATGGAATAAAATGAGCCATTTTTGAAAATCTATCAACCACAACAAAAATAGAATCTCTCTTTTTTCGAGTCATCGGCAGTCCTAAAACAAAATCCATGCTTATGTCTTCCCAAGGAATTTTAGGAGCGGGTAAAGGAGTATATAAACCATGAGGGTTCAATTTTGACTTAGCTTTGTGACAGGTGACACAACGCTCCACAAATCTGATGACGTCTCTCCTCATCTTGGGCCAATAGAAATGATCACTGAGCATTTCATAAGTCTTCCTTTGTCCAAAATGACCTGTTAGTCCGCCTCCATGTGACTCCTGCAATAAAAGCAATCTAACCGAAGAATTTGGTACACAAAGTTTGTTAGCTCTAAACAAAAATCCATCATGTATATGATATTTTTCCCAACCTTTTCCATCTTTACAATGATTGTATGGTTCTGAAAATTCAGGATCATCATTATACATTTCTTTCAAATTTTCAAGACCCAAAACTTTTACCTCTAGTTGATTCAACAACACATTCCTTCGAGACAAGGCATCAGCGACCAAATTGTCCTTACCTTTCTTATATTTCACAATGTATGGAAATGTTTCGATAAACTCAACCCATTTGGCATGGCGACGGTTCAGTTTGGCTTGCCCTTTCAAATACTTCAAAGCTTCATGATCAGAATGAATAACAAACTCTTTTGGCCATAAGTAGTGCTGCCATGTTTCAAGCGCTCGGACCAAAGCATACAATTCTTTGTCATACACAGAATAATTTAATTGAGCACCTCCCAATTTTTCACTAAAATATGCTATAGGTTTTCCTTGTTGCATTAAAACTCCTCCTATCCCAATCCCACTAGCATCACATTCTACTTCAAAAGTTTTAGTGAAATCAGGAAGAATAAGTACAGGTGCTTCAGTCAAACGTTTCTTCAATTCTTGAAAAGCATCTTCTTGTGAGTTTCCCCATTTAAATTCAACACCTTTCTTTGTCAATTCATTTAAAGGAGAAGCGATGGTACTGAAATCTCGCACAAATCTTCTATAAAAACCAGCAAGACCATGAAAACTTCTTACTTGACTTACATTCGTTGGAGCTGGCCAATCCTTGATGGCTTTCACCTTGGATTCATCCACCTCTATTCCTTTTGCTGAAACAACAAAGCCAAGAAACACAACATGGTCTGTGCAAAAACTGCACTTCTTAAGATTAGCAAATAATTTCTCCTTTCTAAGCTCATCTAAAACTTGTCGAATGTGTTTCACATGTTCATCAAAAGACTTGCTGTAAATTAGAATATCATCGAAGTAGACAACAACAAATTTTCCAATGAAAGTTCTTAAGACATGGTTCATTAATCTCATAAAAGTACTAGGAGCATTAGTCAACCCAAAGGGCATTACTAACCATTCATACAACCCAAATTTTGTTTTAAATGCAGTCTTCCATTCATCTCCAATTTTCATTCTTATTTGATGATATCCACTTCTCAAATCAATTTTAGTAAAAATTGTGGAACCACTTAATTCATCAAGCATATCATCTAGTCGTGGAATAGGATGGCGATAGCGAACGGTAATATTATTTATCGCTCTACAATCAACACACATCCTCCAAGATCCATCTTTCTTAGGTACTAAAATCACAGGAACAGCACAAGGGCTTAAGCTTTCATGAACAAAACCTTTATCAAGAAGTTCTTGTACTTGCCTTTGTATTTCCTTAGTTTCTTCGGGATTGGTTCGATATGGTGGACGGTTAGGAAGTGTAGCCCGTGGAATAAGATCGATTTGATGCTCAATCCCTCGAATTGGAGGTAGTCCAGCCGGTGTTTCTTGTGGAAATACGTCTTCATAGTCCTGCAAAAGATCAGCCACAACACTAGGAAGAGATGTTATGTCGTTAGGAGAAATCAAAACATCTTTGTTCACAAGTACAAAGAGCACTTGATATGGGTTGTTCCTCACTTCTCTCAGCTCGGATTTTGTGGCTAGCATAACTAGGTGTTCTCCCTCTTCCTTCTTTTTATCTTTGGAATTTGGCTTGTAGCACTCACTCACCGAATTGTGGATGGCACTCAATTTCTTTTGCTCTTCTCCTCCTCTACTTGCTGTACTAATTTCAGTTTTCTTTTGTAAGTGTTCAGCCATGATTTGTTGAGGGGTCATAGGCTTGAGTACAAACTTTCTCCCTTTCAGATCTAGCGTGTATTGATTTGTTCTTCCACAATGTTGAGAATATCGGTCATATTGCCAAGGTCTTCCTAGCAGCATGTGACACAAGACATGGGTGCAACATCACACTCCACTATGTCAACATACTCTCCAATTTTGAACGGAACTTTCACTTTATAGCCAATCTTGATATCTCCCGATTCATTCAGCCATTGGACATGATATGGATGAGGGTGTCGCTGCAACTTCAAACCAAGCTTTTCAACCATCTCACGACTTGCAAGATTATGACAACTCCCTCCATCAATGATCACCTTTACTACTCTGTCTTGCACTTTTGCTCGTGTTTGAAAAAGATTATGTCGCTCTCCAATTTCAGCTTCTTTCATTTGAACACTCAAGATTTGTGTAACCACAAGAGTAGTACCATGCTCAAATTCACATCCCGTATGTTCTTCAGATTTATCAATGACATCTTCATTTCCTGCTTCAGCTTCCTCTTCACTAGCTGATGTATATTCTCCATCATCAGTCACAAGGATCACACGATTATTTGGACACTCCTTTATGACATGACCACGACCTCCACACTTGAAGCACTGAATACCACTACTCTTGGCTGTTGAACCCACTGACATTGAAGTGGAGGCTGCTGGTTTATAACTCGTGTTTGGAGCAGCACCGTTCTTTCCACTAGAATTGCCTTGAATATTGGATCGCAAGCCTCCAGTTGAACCTTTTGTTGCTGAGGATGCAGCAGTAAACCTTGAGATCGATTTGCTTCCTCCAGTCATGGTTCGTGCACCATATGACAAGGGCTTGCTACTCTTAGCATCTTGTTGCAGCTGGCGTTCAGCTTTGGTGGCTTGATGTACCAAATCAATAAGACTTTGGTACGGTTGAAACTCAACAATACGTTGAATGTTGCGGTGTAACCCAGCCATGAAACGTGCAATGGTTTGCTCTTCGTCTTCATACACATTGGCTCTAATCATGGCCTTCTCCATCTCCTTATAATACTCCTCAACAGAGAAACTTCCTTGCCTCAAATTCTGCAATTTATCAAAAAGATCACGCCGATAATGCTTCGGCACAAAACGAATTCTCATTTCTCGCTTCATCTCTTGCCAAGTAACAATAGGGTCCTCTCCATCTTCTTCACGATCACGAAGAAGTTGCTCCCACCAAATCAGAGCATATCCCTCAAACTCAAGAGATGCCATTGCGAGTTTCTTCTCCTCTGAATAATTATGTAGGCGGAAGATTTTCTCCACCTTCAATTCCCATGTGAAATAATCTTCAGGATCAGATCTACCATCAAATTTTGGCATGGTAAACTTAAGTTTCCCAAATCTCTCTTCTTGGTTGACGCCTCTATGATGACGACGACCATAGCGATGTTGAGACTGATCATCCCCAAATTCAGATTCTTCATTGTCATTATTTCTTCGATTCCGGCCTCTTCCTCTACCATATGCAGCACCTTGATTTCTCCTCCCATGTTCACTTGCTCTTCTAGAATAATTTCCTTCATCTTCTTCCCCATCTTCATCATGGTTTCTTACACCGTCGGGGAGTCGACGATGACCTCTGATTTCAGCCATAAGTGTCTGAAGATCTTGTGCCAACAGATCTTGCTTGGCTTCTATGCTTTGTTTGAGCTCATTGAATTGTATCAGGGTGACACATTCTTCAATCTCAACGTTGGGATCCATCTTCCTGCGAAGTTAGTGACAACAAGGCAACAAATATAGGTGGAATATGAAGCTATATAGAATCTCACAACCTCACCACTCTTACCAACCAAAGCTCTTATGAGTTCCCTGCGGGTTGCAAGAAAATGTGTGGTGGTAACAAGAAAGTGGTGGTTAAGCGAATACAAGACCAGAGCACCGATTACGATGGCTTATATGTGGAGCTTGGTGGGGATTAATAAACAAGGGATACAATCTGAATTCTAGTTGTTGTTAAGTTAAATAACCATCCGACTAGAAGTTCTCTGCCTAGTGCTGACCACAAGATTCGAGTGATGTAAATAGATCAAACACACGCGCAAGAAATTTCAGATTTGATGCAGACAAGGAGTATGATTGGAATGCAAGTGTTGCAATCAGATCCAACCAAAATTTTGCACCAAATGACAATAGCAAACTGGTTGAATAACTTGATAAAATTTTCAGCACTTGTGCACATAAACAAACTGATTGTTCTACTTTTCTTTCACAATCTTGTTCAACACTTTTCTTTGGTACTTTTCTTTCTTCTGTTTTTTTTGATACTTTTTTTATACAACTAAACACAGAGATCTGATATGATATTGCACACTTTATAATACTTAACAAACAACTCAACCAACAGCTATAACTTAAATAGGATCAAAGTTAACGCGAAGGAAATGATGAGGTTTTTTTTTCAGAATACTCTTTTTGTGGATATTTTCAGATATATATAAGAGGCTCAAAGGAAAACACAAAGGATAGAGTGACCAGCAACTAAACAAAGATTCTAAGGACTAAAACTTAACAAAACTCACTGGAACAACAGATTGAAAGAAAAGGCTATGGCAAAAATATTTTATGGCTTTTGGGTGGATAGGACGAACACAAAATATATGTAGCTAAGAGTAAAGAATCCTACCGTGGCAACTGAGGCTTTGATACCAGATGATGCGTCACGATGCCCGATCTTCACGACGTAGGATCAATCTTCAGATAACTAGCTTCAAAGAAGCCAAGATAACTTGCTGCAAGCAGCGATAACTAGTGCAACCTGACAAATAAAACTCGAAGCCAACCACCGTCTTTAACCGACAGCCTGAATCGAGGATTCGCCCAACCACACTCTCAAAGAACCAACCAACACAGCCTACAATCAATCGAGGAGACCTCGAAGGGAGTAGGAGCACCAATTGGGAGCGGATGAAGCCGCCGCTTCTGCAATCCCGCGAAGGAATTCACAAGAGCAAAGGGGTAGAGATCACTCTCAATATTTGTTAGCACACAGCTAAACAAAGGGGTTCTGTTTTAGATTATCATAAGCTTCCTTACATCATAGACATAGGGGGGTATTTATACTAGTAACAACCAGCCTTAGCGAGGTATAAACACAGAACAAAAGTATTTTCACGAGCTAATGTGAAGGAGCCTCTTCGGGAGATCTGCAGAACTGATTTCCGTGTGGCTGTTTGACTTCTGTGCAGCCTTCAGTATTTTGACAATAACTTCTTCTAGGAATCTTCAAATGACGTGGGGCTGGATGCGTTGGAAAGCTTACTTGATAAGCTTTCTCACCATATATAGCATGCTTAATGAAACTTCGTAGAATGATGCAGTTTAATACGAAAACTTGGTCATCAAGCTGACTGTTGACCTTCTGACCAGTCGGCACTAAAGTAGGTCGGCTGCCTTTCTGGTAGATGTGGTTAAGTCGGCTTTAGCAGCATTGGAAACTAGACTTCAAGAGCTTTCCAAAAAGTACTTATGCGCCTTCATAGCTTTTGGAAATCAAAAGATATGACTGTTTCTTCTGGACGGTTCTGTTGCGCTGGACTGACTCGGATATAGCTCTTCTTGCTGATTCGCCCTTGATATGTTTTGTCCTTCCTCTTTGGTGAACCTAAGTAATATCAACATACACGACTTAGGTAGCATAAAATTCTCATTAGTGTTTAAATGAAATTCATAAAGTAGCGTGTGCACCTCTTGCTGTAGCTTCTTAGCTCGGCTACGTGTAATTGGTCCATCAAAGACTTGGGTTGGTGATGATGTTGGTTGTACTTGGGTTGATGTATTATGACTTGGGGGTTGTAACATGTTGCTTAATGGCGTGGTCATATCATCTGCCCCTTGGAGCTGGCGGCCTGAAAGAGCTCTGCTGCTGCCCTGAAGATTGTGAGCTTTGCTGTGGCCTCTGAAGCTAACTTCCTCTATCATCATTCTGAGCGGAGCTGTGAATAGATCTGACGTGCCTAGGGTGAATCCTTCCTCCGAAGCCCCTAGTCATCTTATAAAATCTATAAGCTTCCTCCCTTCTTTGGCGGAAATCATTATTAGCCCGGATGTACTCATCCATTTTCTCAAGCAGCTTCTCTAGAGTCTGGGGGGTTTCCTAGCGAAGTATTGAGCCGTAGGCCCTAGTCGAAGGCCCTTGATCATGGCCTCAATGATAATTTCATTAGGCACTATGGGCACTTGTGCTCTGAGATGTAAGAACTTTCGGACATACGCCTGAAGGTACTCCTCATGGTCTTGTGTACACTGGAACAAGGCCTGAGCAGTGACTGGCTTCGTCTGAAGCCCTTGAAAACTGGTGACCAGCATGTCCTTAAGCTTCTGCCATGACGTGATTGTCCCTAGTCAGAGAGAAGAGTACCATGTCTGGGCCACACTTCAGACTGCCATGACGAAGGACTTTGCCATGACAGCGGCGTTGCCTCCATATGAGGATATTGTTGCCCCATAGCTTATCAAGAATTGCTTTGGGTCCAAGTGCCCATCGTATATGGGTAACTGGGGTGGCTTGTAGGATTGTGGCCATGGAATAGCCTGCAATTCTGCTGCCAAGGGAGAAGCATCATCAAAAGTAAAGCTACCATGGTGAAAATCATCGTACCATTCATCTTCGTTGAATGAGCCCTCTTGGCGAAGCTCCCTGTGTTGGGGCCTTTGGTCATGATCATCTTGGGTAAGATGACACATTTCTTCAGTAGCTTCGTCTATCTTCTTCTGAATGTTGGCCAACCATGCCATCTTCTCCTTTTTCCTTTGCACCTGCTGATGAATGACTTCTAGGTTCCTGATCTCCTAGTCCAGCTCCTCCTCCTAAAGTGTTGGGCTGGTGCCCTTTCTCTTTTGGCTTTTGGCTTCTCGGAGAGAGAGCATCTCCTGATTTGTGTCCAGTGGCTGCAGTGCAGCCCCTGGCACTGTTGTCTTCTTTGGCGGCATGACGAAGGTTGATGCTTTGCCGAAGATTGTGGAAGTGAGTACACCTTCCCACCTGCAGCACTATATAAACAGATGGGTATGTGTAGAGTTACCACAACATTCATTGCCATTGCACTGTTGTGCTGTTGAAAAATTTAACCATAGCCAAACCTTTTCACTACATTCTCGAGCGAACCATCATTTTGAATTAGCTTCGTCAAAAAGAGAGCTTCGCCAAAACTGTAAAAGGCATCAACTTCGTAAAAACCCGCAAAAGATCCATCAGATGGCCCAAGTACGCTTGACCGCAAGGGTAACTCGTGAAGGAGAGGAGGCCGAGGCCACCAAGACAGCTCCGATTTCCAAAGTTATGAGACAATCGGGCTTAGTTGTAACAGAGGGAATCGTTGACGAAGGTACTTCTGCTGCCGAAGCTGAGCAGGCTGATATTGAAGAAGAAAATGCTGATGAAGAAGAGGAAGATTATAGCATTCTGATCCCATCAAAACCCAACCACTTGGATTTTGAGAAATCTACTATGTCTGAAGCCGACGTGCCCATGATGATGAAGCTGGGTTATGTCGGAGAAGCTGAACGAAAACTGATCCAATTTGCCAGAGAAGACACCACCTCAACGCCGAAAGATGAAGAAGTAATTGTTTTCAAGAGTTTTTTTAGAGCCGGACTACGGTTCCCTCTTAATGAGATGATAGGAGAAGTATTGAAAATTTTTTAAATTTATCTTCATCAGCTGACCCCTAACACTATCGTTAGGCTCAGCATCTTCATCTGGGCCCTTCGAAGCCAAGGGATGGATCCAAATGCCTAAGCATTCTGCCGAGTGCATGAGTTGCACTATCAAACGAAGGCCAGAGCAGATGGGTTGCATGAAAATTTTGGCTGCTATAACTTCGCGTATCACAAAGATACGAAGGCTCCGGTCCTCAGCTATCGTACCAAGTGGCCAACCGGCTGGAAGAGCGAATGGTTTTATATCAAGGCCAATGACAAGAAAATGGGGAAACTGATGATGATGGTCATGTGCCCGCTGGCTTTGAGCTTCGGAATGACCAGACCTTTGTGCAACATGAAGCCAGGGTCAGCATGCCAACTGTTTGTATCAGAATTCAGGGTGGTGGCTGAACACATCAGCACTAGAGATCTAGTTCAAGAATACTTAGCTAACAGGACGTCTCCGACGTTAAGTGAATTTAGCATGCCGAAGCTAAAGGGAACGAAGAAAACACTTGAGCTTGTGCGATTGCCTTATCGCTTTAAGTTTGAGAAGCAGTTCAAGGGGCCTTGTCAAGAGTGGCTAGAAATGATTAAGATAATGTGCAATGAAATTTTGTGAAATTACACCAAAAAAGAAGATCAATTAATGACTGTAGCCTTCGGCACTCGACCAAAACGAAGGTTGAACCGAGTAATGGACGCTTTAAATTTTGAATACCCTGATTATGAGCGACTCAGCAAGGGTGCCAAAGGGACAAAGAGAAAAAGGGTTGTCAGTGTTCTGAGCAGGCAGGCTGCTAGAATGGTGAAAGAGGACGAAAAAACTCTAAAGAAGAGAAAATCCAGTCCCGAGCCGAAAGCGATGACTTCAAAGAAGAGAAGAGCTGCAACTCTAGAGCCGAAGGTGGCTAAGATGGAAGAGGAAACTCCTTCAATGCCTTCTGCTGCCGAAGTAGAAGAAATTTTAAAGGTAATGACTGAATCCTTACCTATCAAGCTGCTAAGTCCTCTGGGGGCCACAACTGACGAAGCTTTTACAGAAGAAGGACGATCCTTTAGCAGCAAAAAAGGTGGATGGGCCTAAAAAGCAAAGAATTATCACTATTATGCAAGC
Organism: Zea luxurians; assembly: GCA_029449295.1. Lineage (NCBI taxonomy): Eukaryota > Viridiplantae > Streptophyta > Magnoliopsida > Poales > Poaceae > Zea > Zea luxurians. The sequence continues at coordinate 49,047,652 of JAOPSE010000011.1, forward strand.
CATTAAGGAAACGCCACCGCCGGCCTCAGCATCAAAGATGACACCAGCTGCCGAAGCAGATACTTCTGCCGAAGCTGCGGCCGCCGAAGCTACCAATCTGAAGAGTACGTTATCTGTTATTGATAAAGTGCTCTTGGATATGGCCACAGAGGAGACTGCTGCGGCTATAGAAGAAGTCATGGCCGCAGTGCCCGAGAAAGGGAAAGGAATTGCCGAAGATACTTTGGAAGAAAAAGGCTTCAACTTTCAGAATCTAGTTGGTCAAAAATTATCCAAGGCCGAGAAGGAGGAGCTACAGGAGTATGCTGCATCCTGTGGCTACCAGCCAGGAGTCGTGCTCTTTGGTGGAATTAATGAAGAAGCCTTAGATGTATTCGAGACCGCACTGGGGCGAAGATTATCAGCACTCTATAGAAGAGTGTTGGTTTTCCGAAGCTTGAAGCTGACATTAGCAGTTACCGATGACAGCATATCGTTGGTAGCTTATTTTATTCCAACTTTAAGGTAAAGCTTTTTTCCTCATCTTTTTAATTTTTGTGATGAAGCAAAAAATTTCTGATGGAGACTATTTTGTACAAAGTATGCTACTAAGCAAAGCAATGAGGATGTAGCAAGATCTTGAGGATAAAAAGAATGAGATTATAATCTAGGGCCTAGAAAAGAAAATCAAAGATCATGAAGCTTCTCTAGAGAAAAAGGACTTCCTTTTTCAGACAATGGAGGGTTCATTGGGAGAAGCCCAAACAGAAGTTGCTAGATTAAATGATGAACTCCTCCATAAGTCAGAAATCTTTGAACAAGAAAGGAAGAATTTTGATGCGAGGCTTGAAGCCGAAGTCGAGAAAAGCTCAAATGTACAAAAATCCTTAAAAGAACTTCAGAATATTTGCTTGAACTTCGGTAACAGCTGCGTGCAACGGCTAAGACAGGTCTTCAACTCAGTGGGAGCTAGCTCTGAAAAATTTGAACCTTCGGTTGAAGACTTGCCAAGCACCTTCGAGCATATTGAAAGCGAAGTTGAGGCGCTTGATGAAGTAATAGCTGGGCATGGCGACTTCTATGCCCTGCTGGCTTCTCGCGGCACAGCTGTAGCTTTTATGAAGGCTGGTTGCACGCACGGAAAGATAGTAAACAGACTGAACTTCAGTCTATCTCCAGCGGACCTAGATGATATCCCCAACCTAGCCCGAAGTATTGGGAATAGATTTATAACACAAATTTGGACGAAGGGTGGGCAAAACTTAGCTAGTGACGAGGCATGAAGTCATCTTAAGCCGATATAAAACTTGTACCTATTGCTTACCTTCTCTTGTAATTATTTTTTACCTTATACTACTTTATTGTGTACAGGATGACGATGCCAAAGGTCAATAGTCCGAAGCTCATTTCGAAGATTGATGAAGCTGCTGCACAAAGCTTTAGAGACATTTGAATTATCTTTGTAAAACATTGTAATTGGGAATCAGACATTACTTTGTATATTTGTGAATACCTTGTAATATATTTTTACCTTTCCATCCGCGTATGAATTGCTTTCCTGTGGACGAAACTTGTATCTTTTGAGCCGAAGGCGAAAAAGACCATCCCTTCTTTTCATACACAACAAAGCGTATCCTTGCTTCTTTATGCTCATCGAAGCATTGTTATGAAAGCTGAAGTACATGTTTGTGCTTTTATGTTATGATGCTAATGATCCTACAAATGTCTATATGAATGTGTATGAATGCAATGAATGATGTAATGTAATGTGCAAATGAATGCCCAAACATACGCACACGAAGCCACACTCAGACTCTGCATCCCCTTAGGAACGTCGGTTGAGTCTTAAGCTCTACATCCCCTTAGAAACGACTTTTGAGCTTCTTCACCTTCTATTTCGGTGGTATAAGTTCTGTATCCCCTTAGGAACGACTTTTGAACTTCTTCGCCTTCTATTTCGGTGGTATTTGGCTCTGCATTCCCTTTGGAACGACTTTTGAGCAAAAAAAACACGCTGCGCTCCCTTAGGAACGACTTTTTGCAGCTTCGTAGTGCTCTGCATCCCCTTGGGGACGACTTTTGAGCTTCTTCCTGTCCTTCTTCCCCCCCTTTTTTCTCTCTCTGCACTCGATGGTGCATGCTCAGATTTTACATTTTACATCTTTTTTCGGGGATGTGGCTCTCGTGGAGCTAAATAAGAATGAAAAAATTACAAGCTATGGCCCATTAAAAACCTTTCTCCCCCTTTTGAAAGGAAAAGGGTGTCATAGAAAAAATGAAAAAAGATTACATCAAATTACACATAATATCGCCGAAGCACATCCACATTCCAAGATCTAGGTATGTCGTTGCCATCCATATCCTTCAACCTATAAGAACCGGGTCTTGACGAAGATACAACCAGAAAAGGACCTTCCCACTTCAGCTGTAGTTTTCCCACTGTGTCTGGATTGGCCAATCTCTGAATTACCAAATGTCCTTGCTTGATATTTTTCAATCGAACTTTTCTGTCATGCCATTTTATTGTTTCGGCCTGATATTTATTGATGTGCTCTATAGCCTGAAGTCTAGTCCCTTCTATAGTCTCTTTTGTTATTTGACAATCAGCTTTGTCTTTTAGAAGCTATTGTTCTTATTGACCCTGCCTTTGCTTCTTCTGGAGTTATTGCTTCATCACCAAATAAGAGTTTGATGGGTGTAAATCCTGTTGATCTTGACATAGTTGTGTTATGACTCCATACAATTTTGATCAACTCATCTGCCCATTTTCCTCTAGGTTGATTGAAGATTAGCTTCATTATTCCTGTCATTATAATGTAATTTGCTCTTTCTACCAGTCCGTTTGATTCTAGGTGCCTTACTGATGCAAAATGAATCTTCGTGCCAATTTGGTCATTGAAATCTTTGAACATTTTAGCATCAAACTATGTTCCATTGTCCACAGTTATAGCCTTCTGCACGCCGAAGCGACAAACAATATTTTGCCAGAAGAATTTTTGGACTGTAACCGAAGTTATTGTAGCCAAAGGCTTTGCTTCAATCCACTTAGAAAAATATTCTACAGCCACCACAACATATTTTAAATTACCTTGCACTGGTGGAAGTGGGCCTAACAAATCCAGGCCCCATCTTTGCAATGGCCAAGTAGGCTGTATTAGTTAGGTGAGAGATGAAGGTTGCTTCTAGCCTCTTGCACATTTTTGACAATTTTCACATTTTTGAACCAGCTCTGCTGCATCCAAAGCTGCCTTCGGCCAATAAAATCCTTGTCTAAAAACTTTACCCAGTAGAGGCCTAGATCCAATATGAGATCCGCAGAGGCCTGCATGTATCTCCTTCATTAACTCTATACCTTCGGTTCTGGATAAACATTTGAGGAGCGGAGAATAGACCCCATGTTTGTACAATTCCCCTTCTATTATGACATATGGTCTTGTCCTTACTTCCATTCTCTTATTATAAACTTCGTCATCCGATAGATAATTACCTTGGAGGAAAGACATAATTTCAGTCCTCCAATCTTCACTATGTACAGGAGATATTGTAAGCACTACTCTCTCCATGAGTTCAATCGAAGGTGCTTTTATTGTCTCAAAGAATACTTCCGAAGGCAGAGGGAGCCCTTGTGCCGCTGACTTGGCTAACAGATCAGCATGCTCATTTTCCCCTCTTGGAATATTCTTAACAGAAAATCATTCGAAAGAAGCTTCGAGCCTTCGAACTGTGTCCAAATATTTTTCAAGCTTCGGATCTCTTGCCTTACTACTTTTGTCGACATGACCAGAAATGACTTGAGAGTCAGTTTTAAGGATTGCCCTTCTTATTCCCATTGCCTTTAACTTTCGAAGCCCTAAAAGAAGAGCTTCGTATTCAGCAATATTATTTGTACAACTGAAGTCAAGCCTTGCTGCATAACATGTTCTGACTTTAGAAGGCACAACTAGGATAGCAGTCGCTCCTGCACCAAAGGTTCCCCAGGAACCATCGTAGAACACTGTCCAAGCTTTGGCGTCTTTATTTGTTTCTTCTTTTGAGCCCCTGGCGTCCAATCAGCAATGAAGTCTGCTAACGCCTGGGACTATATTGAGGATCTATGTACGTAGTCAATACTGAATTCGTTAAGCTCAGCAGCCCATTTTCCAATCCTTCCAGTAGCTTCTCTGTTCCTCATTATGTCCTTCAGTGGCTGTGATGAAGGAACAATTATGTGATATGCTTGAAAATAATGCCAAAGCTTCCTAGAGGCCATTAACACAGCATACAACACCTCCTCCAATTCTGTATAGTTTTTCTTTGATAAACTTAGAACTTCGGAGATGAAGTATACTGGGGCCTGCTTTTTTATTTGGCCATCTAGCTTCTCCTGTACAAGCGCCACACTAACTGCATAGTGAGAAGCTGCTACATACAGGAGTAATGGAGCCCCTGGTGAAGGTGGAGTTAGAGTTGTCAGATCTATCAAGTATTGCTTTAATTCTTCAAAAGCCTTTTGCTGAGCCGGACCCCACTGAAAAACTTTGGCTAACTTTAGAATTTCAAAGAATGGTAAATTCCTCTCTGTTGATCTTGATATGAACCTATTCAATGACGCAAGCCTTCCTGCCAATCGTTGAGCCCCCTTTTTTGAATTTGGTGGCTCCATCTGAAGGATAGCTTCAATCTTGCTCGGGTTGGCTTCAATTCCCTTCGTTGATACCAAACAGCCAAGGAACTTGCCCTTCTTCACTCCAAAAACACACTTTTCTAGATTTAATTTCAGGCCAGCTTGCCTGAAATTGGCAAATGTCTCTTGCAAATCAGCAATGTGATTTTCTTGCTTCGTGCTTTTCACTATGATATCCTCAACATAGGTCAGTACATTCCTGCTTATTTGAGAATGAAGGACCTTGGCTGTCATTCTACTGAAGCTTCCTCCAGCATTCTTGAGCCCCTCAGGCATCCGAAGGTAGCAATAGGTGCCACTAGGAGTTATGAAGCTAGTCTTCGGCTCATCTTCCTTCTTCATCCAAATTTGATGATAGCCAGAGTAACAATCCAATAGACTCATGAGCTCTAAAGAAGCTGTTGTATCTACAAGAGAGTCTATTCTTGGCAATGGGAACTCGTTCTTTGGACATGCCTTGTTGAGGTCTATGAAATCAATGCACATTCTCCATTTACCATTAGCCTTCCTCACTATGACAGTGTTGGCTAGCCATTCTGGGTATTTCACCTCTCTGATAACACCAGCACTAAGAAGTCTTTTTACTTCGTTCTGAGCACCTTCAGCTTTGTCTTTAGACATCTTCCGAAGCCTTTGTTTTCTTGGCCTGAAAGATGGATCCACATTGAGTGAATGTTCAATAACATCTCTGTTGACACCACAGAGATCATTTGCTGACCAAGCAAAGACATCTTTGTTATTGACAAGTCTTCTCTTGCTCATCAGATAGCTGAGATCCCAACAGTACCCTTTGTTCTGCTATATCTTCGCATAGGAGCATAGGCTTCGGCTGATCCACCGAAGCAGCCTTCCTCTTTTGTATTTATACTGTTGACAAGCTTCAGCTCCATCTTTGTTATGGATTGCCTTTGAATCTGTCTAGTTCCCTTCAGCCCTTCTAGAAGCTTCTTGACTCCCATGGACAGCAATGGGTCCTTGTTCCGAAGGTATCTTCATGCATAAATATGATGGATGAAGTATTGCTTCAAAAGCATTAAGTGTCCCCCAACCAATGATTGCATTGTACGGGTACTCCATGTCGACAATGTCAAAGACAACCTGTTCAGTCCTTGTGTTGTGGACGTAGCCGGAAGTAACTGACATTGTGATTTTACCAAGTGCGACAATCTGCATTCCTTCGAAGCCACAAAGAGGGTGTGTAGCATCATGAATCTTGTCCTCTGGCTCTTGCATCTGTCTGAAGGCCTTGGCAAATATGATATCCGCTGCACTGATTGTGTCAACCAGAAAATTATGGACCAGGAATCCCTTGATGACACAAGATATGGCCATAGCATCATTGTGAGGGTAATCTTTGAGCTGAAGGTCCTCCTGGGAGAAGGTGATTGGGATGTGGGACCACTTGGACTTGATGAAGGGTCCCTGCACCCCAACATGCTGCACCCTTCTCTGTGCTTCCTTCTTCTGCTTCTTGTTAGCCGGCTCTGAATTTGAATCGCCTATGATCGGAAGCACCAGCTTCGTAACCAAAGGTGCCACAGCTTGGTTGTTGAATGAAGCCATCGTCTCAACAGTGGAAGTGAGTTCACCGGAGGTGGGCGCCAATTTTGGGGACTTGTTCTCAAATGCTATGAATTAAGGACAAGGCAACATAAGGTTGTTGGGGCGAAGGCGAAGACGCTACCCTTCGCTCCAAGCCTTCGTCAACCTCGCTGCACCAACGGAAGCAAAACAACCGGCAAGGTCCACCGGCGAGGTCCACCCTTCGTACTCTACACTGCAAGACGAAGGCCTATGACGGAGTCACCCCTTCCCTCGCCCTCACCAAACCTGGAGGCCCACGTGGGATTCGGCCCATTTTAATAGGCCCGCACGGAGAAGTGTGTTACGGGCCCAATTTGTAATGGCTTTTCTGTAATGACAGTCTGTAACCCTCCCTTATGGGAATTTTCCGGGGATAGACCAGGTGCCTGAGGGCACATGCGTCCTTACATCAAGACGTTGGGCGCTCAGCCACCTATAAATACCCCCGTACAGTGCCCTTGAGAGGCTGGATTAATAGAGAAAGCATCATCTCGAGTTAAAACCTTGTTTGCATTCCTTTCACTCCCCTGTTGGATCATCTTGCCTAGGAGAGCAAGTTCCAACAAAGATGTTAATAATTAGAGACCTTCATCCTTCAAAGCATTATCTCCTTCAGGATATAATGATCTTCAGACGAAGGTTATGAAGGACGTACCTTCATCATTTTAACATTTAATAATGAGAGCAGAAGCATATGAGACACGGAAAACAACATGAATAATCATATGACATTATCAATATCACTTTCTTATATTATTAAGAATTAACACAAGCAATAATGAATTACATTTATACCTTCGGCTTGACAGAAAGCAAAAGTCCAGACGTGACGTGTCAATGAATACCAGTCAGTGTGAACAGTACGGTGTTACTGTTCATCTATTTATAGACATAGGACGCAGCCTGTGTAAAATTACAATCATGCCTCTGACATTTACTATTGACTTAGGGAGAATCTACTGAGGACTAAACAACCTTTTCCCCTTTAAGTCGGTTCCATTCTCCACTTCTGAGCCGAAGCTCTTCTACAAGTAGCTCCGGAACTGGTTCATTCTTCTCTCGAGCCGTGCTTTTCACATCATGTACAACTTCATCCCATGTCCGAAGGTTCCTGTACACGTAGTATACTTGGAGAACATGTTAGTTGTGTTTTTGAGGACCTTCGGAGGACGAAGGCCCCCAACACCATCCAGTTGTTTAAAAATTGTATAAAACACAAACAAAGTGAGAAAATCATGAAACTTGTTCACATGTCATGATATCATATGTAGAGGTCGTGATAAAAATTTGAGAATGTTTTGAGAAAGTTGTGACGCACTATGTGTAGAAACCTAAGTGGCCTACACATGAAATCATAGAGTTTTAATGTAGACCAGCTAGGATTCTTCACATAGTGCCTACACATGAAATATGGCAGGTCGAAAATGTGGATTTGGATACATGGAACACTGATTTCACGTTGTTTCCAAACATGCTTCCATCAACTTTCTAGGACAAAATGAAAGAAGGGGTGTTGGGGGCTTGTTCTCAAGTGCTAAGAGTTAAGAACAAGGCAACACAGAAAATGTTAAATATTAAGGTCCTTCGTCCTTCATCACATTATATCCTTTCGGAATATAAGGGACTTCGGACGAAGGTTACGAAGGACGTACCTTCGTAAACATAATAATGAAGGATGAAGTATTCGTATAAATCATGATGTACAAAATAGACATTTGAATGTTAACATAGAATCATTTCCATTTCTACTAACATGAACGAGTATAAATGATTTCAAATTACAAATGTACCTTTGGTCCTGAGGAAGGCGAGAGTACAAGTGTGATGCGAAGGCAAATAACAGGTTCGCGTGAACAGTACAGAGGTACTGTTCATCTATTTATAGGCACAGGTCGCAGCCTGTGACAAATTACAATTATGCCCCTTACAAAAGTTTACAACATTGACTCAGACCTATATGTATAAAAAGGTCATTCTATCTCTATGTCGGTTTGAAACGCCAAAGCTCCATGAAAAGGAACCTTCGGCCATCTCTTGGAGACGACTTCAGCCGAAGCTGCTTCTTCGTGTGAGACCTTCGGCGCACCGAAGCACGACCCCAACAGTAGCCCCTTTCGCGGTGCTAGATCGTTTTTCGTAACGAGCTTGACCCGTGAAAAAAGCCTCTTCAGCTTCGGGAAGCCGAAGGTCCAAAAAACACCTTCCCTGAGCTCGTTGCGGAGAAACGATCCGGCTTCCGAGCGCGTGCCAGGCCCACCTTGCAGAGTTACTGTTTGACCTTTTCGGTCCACTGCACAGCGAGTACAAGTGACTGCCCGCGTGGTGCAAAAATCCTGCCGCTTTGCCTTCTTACCTGCAGCACTATATAAACAAACGGGTAGGTGTGAAGTTACCACAGCATTCATTGCTATTTGCACTGTTTTGCTGCCAAAATTTTCCACCATAGCCGAAGCTTGAGTCTCAGAATCGAACGAAGGTCCATCTCGACGTCTGCTTCGTCAGAAAGAAGAGCTTCGGAGAAAAGAAAAAGGAAAAAAGTTTCTGACTTCCCCAAACTCAGAATCAAATGGCGAGAGTGCGATCTACTACCAAAGTTGTACGTGAGGGAGACGAAGCCGAAGGTTCGGACACTGTGCCCATCTCCGAAGCGATGCAGCGTTCCGGTCTACTGACTGCGGAAGAAATGCCTGCTGCTGAAGCAAACCCAACAACTGCCGAAGGAGAAGAAGAAAACATTGAAGGGACTGACCCCGAAGATGACTACCGCATTGCTATGCCCTGCAAGCCCAGTCACCTGGATTTTGGGAAATCAACTGTTTCAAAAGCTGATCTTTCGAAGATGGTGAAAGCAGGTTATTTCAATGAAGATCAGAAGAAGCTACTCCGCTTCGGGGGAGAAGAAACCACCCCGAGGCCAGGGAAGGATGAGATTGTTATCTTCAAGAGCTTTTTAAAGGCTGGGCTTAGATTCCCTCTTCACAATATTATTGCGGAGATACTGAAAAGGTTTGGTATCTACTTTCATCAATTGACTCCTAACGCCATCGTTAGGCTCAATGTTTACATCTGGGCCCTCCGAAGCCAAGCTGTGGAACCGTTTGCCGACAGCTTCTGCCGAGTTCACGAATTACATTACCAAACAAAGGCCAGAAAAGATGGGCTACATGATAATTTCGGTTGCTATAATTTTGCCTACCGGAAGACAACAAAGTGCCCTGTCATCAGCTACCGAAGCAAATGGCCAGCAGGCTGGAAATCTGAGTGGTTTTATGTAAAAGTTGACGAAGATAAAGAAAAATTGGTACAAAGCCCTCTGGATTTAATCTTCGGAGAGACGAGGCCACGATGCCGCATCGGCGATCTAGAAGGTCCCACCTGGGCTGCTCTGGGTGAATTTGAAATTATTTCAGAACATATTGGCACCAGGGATCTAGTTCAGGAGTTCTTGGCATTCAGAGTTTTCCCTACTCTAAAAGAGTGGGAAATGCCGAAGCTGGAGGGAGAGAAGAAGAAGGGGGAGCTTGTCCGGCTTCCTTATCACTTCAAGTTTAAGAAGTACTTCAAAAAACCCTGCAAAGAGTGGTTAGACACAGTTGAGGTGATGTGCAATGAAATCCTGGGGAACTACTCCAAAAAAGAGGATCAACTAATGACAGCGGCCTTCGGTGCCCGACCGAAGCGAAGGCTGAACCGAGTGCTTGATGCCCTGGGCTTCGAGTACCCAGACTATGAGCAGTTGAACAAGGGTGCCGAGGGCCATAAAAGAAAAAGAGTAGCCGAAACTCTGATCAGGGATGAAGAAAAACCAGCAAAGGAGAAGAAAATTCCCAAGAAAAGAAAAATATCTACTCCGAAGCGCAAATCACCCGAAGAAGAGGGGACCCCCACACCACCTTCTACCAGCGACGTGGAGGAAATTTTAAAGGTAATGACTGAACCCATGCCCACGAAGCTAAGTCCATTAGGGCTCCAACTGACGAAGCTTTTTCAAAAGGTGGACGAGCCGGATCAAACGAAGATAAACAAACCCAAGCGGCAAAGAATTATTGCGGTAACTGAAGTTATCGACAAGACGCCGCCTAGGGCATCAATTCAGAAAATGGCAGCTGCTGAAGGTACAGCAATCGTCGAAGGCGCACCTTCGGAGGTCGCGGCTACCGAAGCCGCTACAGCCGAAGATACAAACTTAGAAACTACCATTGAGGACATTAACAAGATTTTGGAAGACATAGCTGCAGAAGAAGCTGGTGCTACTACTGAAAAAACCATGGCCACAGTGCCTGAAAAAGGAAAAGAAATAGCCGAAGACACTTCGGACGACGAAGCCTACTCTTTCCAGAATTTAGTTGGGCAGAAACTGACGAAGGACGAAATAGAAGAACTGAAGGACTATGCCAAATCTTGCGGCTACAAGCCAGGAGCCCTTCTATTTGGAGGCATTGATGACGAAAAATTGGGCTGCATTCGAGACCAAACTGGAGCTAAGGTAATCGGTACTCTATCAAAGAGTATCGGTTTTCCGAAGCTAGAGACAGACATCAGCCGCTACCGACGACAACATATCGTCGGCAGCTTATTTTACTCCAACTTCAAGGTAAACAACCTTTTCTCTGGTTTTTATTGCTGTTAATAATGAAAATACTACTAACGTAAGTTGTTTCTGTACAGAGCATGCTACTGAGCAAAGCTCTGAAGATGCAACAAGACTTGGAGGACAAAAAACACGAAGCTATAATCGAAAATTTAGAGAGCAAGATAAAAGAACAATCAGCTATCATTGAAAAGAAAGACTTCGAGCTCCAATCCGCCGAAGGCCTGCTGGCAGAGACTGAGGCTAAGGTATCAGAATTGAATTCGAAGCTTATCAGTCAATCAGAACAATTCAATCAGGAGAAGCTGGAGCTTAATTCGAAACTTAAAGCCAAAGTCCAGACCAGTTCAGAGTTGAAGAAATCGTTAGCAAGCCTTCAAGACAAATGCTTAAAATTTAGCAACAATTGTATTGGACGATTAAAAAAGATATTTTACTCTGTTGGAGCCAGCAGCGGGAAATTTAACCCTTCAGCGGAAAATTTACCACAGGCCTTCGATCATATCGAAGCCGAAATCGAAGAACTTGACGAAGTTATAGCCGGGCACGGCGACTTCTGTGCCTGGGTAGCTTCTCGGGGTACCGCTGCTGCATTCCTGAGGACCGGTTGTGAGCATGGAAAGATTGTCAACAGGCCCAACTTCACCCTATCTCCATCAATCCTGGATGATATACCTGACCTCGCCCGAAGCATCTCAAATAGATTTATAAAAATGATATGGACAAAAGGCGGGCGGGAGAAGGCTGGAGACGAAGCACGAAGTCATCTTGAACCAGTAAGAAATGATACTTCGTACTTACCTTTTCCTTTGCACTTGATTTTTACTTACGATTCCTTGATTTATGTAGGATGACGAAGGTGAGGATGATGCTTAAGTTATATCGCCGAAGCTGTCGCCGAAGCTGAAGCTTAATGAAGATCAGTAGAAATGTACTATAGGATAAAAACTTAGGATACTTTTGTAACAACTTTTGTAAATGCATTTAAACTGTTCTCAAGGAACTTTGTACATACCTTGTAATATATTCTTACCCTTCAATTGAGGCGCTTTGATGTGGACGAAATCAGTATTTTGAGCCGAAGGCGAAAAAACACCTTCCCTTCTTTTCGTACACAACGAAGCATAAAAGCAATTCTTCTTTTTGCCGAGCAACGAAGCTTTTCTCTTTTGTATACAACAAAGCATAAAAGCAATTCTTCTTTTTACCGAAGCTTCTCTTTTTTGTACACAACATAGCATAACGAATCATAAAAAACCACTTCTCCGAAGCTTTTCTTTTACATAACGAATTATAAAAAACCACTTCTCCGAAGCTTTTCTTTTTGCCGAAGCAACCACTTAGGAACACAAATGCTATGAATGAATGCTTATGCATGCAAATGCCATGATGTAATGTAATGTGCGAATGAATGTCCGAAGTGTATGTCCGAAGCCACATTCTCAACCATTACTTCTTTAGAACCAACCACACATCAGCTCTGCATTCCCTTAGGAACGACTTTGGAGCATCTTTGCCTTTTACTTAAGCAGTATCAGCGTTGACTTTTCGCTGTAAGCTCTGCATCCCCTTAGGGACGTCTTTGGAGCTTCTTCGCCTTTTACTTAGGCGGTATAAGCTCTGCATTCCCTTAGGAACGTCTTTTGAGCTTCTTCGCCTTTTACTTTCGGCGGAATCAGCGTTGACTTTTCGCTGTGAGCTCTGCATCCCCTTAGGGACGTCTTCGGAGCTTTTTCTCTTTTTCAGTTTCGGCACTCGATGGTGCGCTCTCAGCTTTTACATTTACATTCTTTGGGGGATTTTGCTCTTATAAAACTAAAAAGGAAAATTACATATGATGGCCCCATTAAAAACCTTTCTCCCCCTTTAGAAAGGAAAAGGGTGCCATGAAAAAAGAAAAGAAAAAACATACAAAATTACATCGAGTTATACATAAAATCGCCGAAGCTCATCCGCATTCCAAGATCTTGGAATTTCATTGCCATCCATGTCCTTCAGTCTGTACGAACCAGGCCTTGACGAAGATGCTACTAAGAAAGGCCCTTCCCATTTCAATTGTAACTTGCCCACTGTATCTGGGTTGGCCACTCTCCGAAGCACCAAATGCCCTGGCTCAATATTTTTTAGCCGGACCTTTCTATCTCGCCATTTGATTGTTTCAGCTTGATATTTATTGATATTCTCCACGGCCTGAAGCCTGATCCCTTCTAGGGCATCTTTTTCCACAAGACAAGTATCTTCGGCACCTGGTTCTGCCGAAGCTACCACTCTTATTGATCCAGCTTTAGCTTCTTCTGGAGTTATTGCTTCATCACCGAATAATAACTTGAATGGGGTAAAGCCTGTAGACCTTGATGTTGTTGTATTATGGCTCCACACTACTTTGGTCAACTGATCTGGCCACTTTCCCCTGGGTTGATTGAAGATTAGCTTCATTATTCCTGTCATTATGATGCCGTTGGCCCTTTCAACAAGCCCATTCGACTCCGGATGCCTGACTGATGCAAAATGGATCTTCGTTCCAATTTGATCACAGAACTTTCTGAAATCTTCGGAGTCGAACTGTGTTCCATTATCTACAGTGATGGCCTTCGGCACTCCAAAGCGACAGACAATGTTCTGCCAGAAAAATTTTTGGACAGTGGCCGAAGTTATTGTGGCTAATGGCTTCGCCTCAATCCACTTGGAAAAATACTCCACAGCCACTATAACATATTTCAAATTGCCTTGAGCCGGTGGTAATGGACCCAGCAAGTCGAGGCCCCACCTTTGCAATGGCCAGATGGGCTGTATCAGCTGTGTCAAAGACGAAGGTTGCTTTTGATCTCTTGCACATTTCTGACAACCTTCGCACTTTTGAACCAACTCCGCCGCATCCGAAGCTGCCTTCGGCCAATAAAACCCTTGGCGAAAAACTTTTCCAAGTAACGGCCTGGATCCGATGTGGGATCCACACAGGCCTGCATGTATCTCTTTCATCAATTCTATACCTTCGGCTCTAGATAAGCACTTGAGCAGCGGGGCACAAACTCCATGCTTGTATAATTCCCCTTCTATCATGATATACGGACGAGCTCTTGCCTCTATTCTTTTATTATAAGCTTCGTCATCTGATAGGAAGCTGCCCTGAAGGTAAGAAATTATTTCAGTTCTCCAATCTTCACTGTACACAGGAGAAATGTTAAGGACTGCTCTTTCAAGTAGCTCCACTGAAGGTGCCTTTATTGTTTCGAAAAACACATCCGAAGGTAACGGCAGCCCCTGTGCTGCAGACTTGGCCAACAAATCAGCATGCTCATTTTGTCCTCGAGGGATATTCTTAACAGAAAATCCTTCGAAGGAAGCTTCGATCCTTCGGACCGTGTCTAGGTATTTTTCAAGCTTCGGGTCTTTAGCCTTGCAACTTTTGTCAATATGACCCGAAACAACCTGGGAATCAGTTTTAAGAATCGCCCTTCTGATTCCCATTGCCTTTAGTTTCCGAAGACCGAGGAGCAGGGCTTCGTACTCAGTTATATTATTTGTGCAGCTGAAGTCAAGTCTTGCTGCATAGCAAGTTTTAACCTTGGACGGTGAGACCAACACAGCAGCTGCACCTGCTCCGAAGGTTCCCCAAGAGCCATCACAAAACACTGTCCATACTTCGGCATCTTTATTTGCTTCTTCGTCCTGAGCCCCTGGCGTCCAGTCGGCAATGAAATCTGCCAATGCTTGAGACTGGATTGAGGATCTATGCACATAATCAATGTAAAATTCATTGAGCTCCGCAGCCCATTTTCCAATCCGGCCAGTAGCTTCTCTATTTCTCATGATATCCTTCAACGGCTGCGAAGAAGGAACAATAATATTGTATGCCTGAAAATAATGCCGAAGCTTCCTGGATGCCATTAAAACGGCATACAACACCTTCTCCAGCTCTGTATAATTTTTCTTTGAGACACTGAGGACCTCAGATACAAAATATATTGGGACCTGCTTCTTGACCTGACCATCAAACTTCTCCTGGACAAGTGCCGCACTTACTGCTGAGTGCGAAGCTGCCACATATAACAACAGAGGAGCCCCTGGCGTTGGTGGAGTTAATGTTGTGAGATCTATTAAGTATTGCTTCAGCTCTTCGAAGGCTTTTTGTTGACTTGGGCCCCATTGAAAGACTTCAGCTGACTTCAGCACCTCGAAGAATGGTAAGTTTCTTTCTGCTGATCTGGATATAAATCTGTTGAGAGATGCCAGCCTTC
Organism: Zea luxurians; assembly: GCA_029449295.1. Taxonomy (NCBI): domain Eukaryota; kingdom Viridiplantae; phylum Streptophyta; class Magnoliopsida; order Poales; family Poaceae; genus Zea; species Zea luxurians. The sequence goes on from JAOPSE010000011.1 coordinate 49,062,707, forward strand.
CTGTCAATCTTTGGGCCCCCTTTCTTGTGGTTGGTGGCTCCATTCGAAGTATAGCTTCGATTTTATTTGGGTTAGCTTCGATTCCCTTTGTTGAAACCAAGCATCCAAGAAATTTACCCTTCTTCACTCCGAAGACACATTTTTCTGGATTCAGCTTCAGACCAGCTTGTCTGAAGCTGGCGAAGGTCTCCTGCAGATCAGCAATATGATTTTCTTGCTTCGTGCTTTTTACAATGATGTCATCGACATAAGTCAGCACATTTCTGCCTATCTGAGATTGGAGAACCTTCGCAGTCATTCTGCTGAAACTCCCTCCAGCATTCTTGAGCCCCTCAGGCATCCGAAGATAGCAATATGTACCACTTGGGGTTATGAAGCTAGTCTTCGGCTCATCTTCCTTCTTCATCCAGATTTGATGATAGCCTGAGTAGCAGTCCAGGAGACTCATGAGCTCCGAAGAAGCTGCTGCATCAACTAAAGAGTCTATCCTTGGCAGCGGGAATTCATCCTTCGGACAAGCCTTGTTGAGATCTGTGAAATCAATACACATTCTCCACTTGCCATTGGCCTTCTTCACCATAACAGTGTTAGCTAGCCACTCTGGATACTTCACTTCTCTGATAACTCCTGCACTGAGAAGTCTTTTTACTTCATTGCGAGCCCCTTCGGCCTTGTCATCAGACATTTTCCGAAGCCTCTGCTTTCGGGGTCTGAAGGATGGGTCAACATTGAGCGAATGTTCAATAACATCCCGATTCACTCCACAGAGATCATTGGCTGACCATGCAAAAACATCTTTGTTGTTGAATAAAAACCTTATCAAGGTTTTCTCCTGGTCTTCAGATAATTGCGAGCCCAAGAGCACCTTCTGCTCTGCTATGTCTTCACACAATAACATGGGCTTCGGCTGATCCGCTGAAGCTGCCTTCTCCCTCCTGAATTTGTACTGTTCACAAGCTTCAGCTCCATCTATATTATGGATTGCTTTGGAGTCAGTCCAGCTTCCTTCGGCCCTTCTAGCAGCTTCCTGGCTTCCATGAATAGCAATAGGTCCTTGGTCCGAAGGTATCTTCATGCAGAGATAAGCTGGGTGAAGAATTGCTTCGAAGGCATTAAGAGTACCACGGCCAATGATAGCATTGTAAGGATACTCCATGTCAACAATATCAAACACAATTTGCTCAGTCCTTGTGTTGTTAACAAACCCGAAGGTTACCGGCATGGTAATCTTCCCCAGTGCTACAATCTGCCGCCCTCCGAAGCCACAAAGAGGGTGCGTAGCATCATGAATCTTGTCTTCGGGCTCTTGCATTTGTCTGAAGGCTTTAGCAAATATAATGTCAGCTGCACTGCCTGTATCAACTAGGACATTGTGGACCAGAAATCCTTTGATCACGCAAGAAATAACCATGGCATCATTGTGAGGATAATCCTTAAGCTGAAGGTCTTCCTGAGAGAAAGTAATTGGAATATGAGACCATTTTGACTTGATGAAGGGTCCCTGCACTCCAACATGCTGCACCCTTCTCTGAGCCTCCTTCTTCTGCTTCTTGTTAGCCGGCTCTGAGCAAGAACCGCCTGTTATCGGGAGCACCAGCTTCGAAGCCGAAGCAGCTCCAGCTTGATTGTTGAACGAAGCCATCAGCTCAGAAGAGTGGAAGTGAGTTCACCGGAGGTGGGTGCCAATGTTGGGGGCTTGTTCTCAAGTGCTAAGAGTTAAGAACAAGGCAACACAGAAAATGTTAAATATTAAGGTCCTTCGTCCTTCATCACATTATATCCTTTCGGAATATAAGGGACTTCGGACGAAGGTTACGAAGGACGTACCTTCGTAAACATAATAATGAAGGATGAAGTATTCGTATAAATCATGATGTACAAAATAGACATTTGAATGTTAACATAGAATCATTTCCATTTCTACTAACATGAACGAGTATAAATGATTTCAAATTACAAATGTACCTTTGGTCCTGAGGAAGGCGAGAGTACAAGTGTGATGCGAAGGCAAATAACAGGTTCGCGTGAACAGTACAGAGGTACTGTTCATCTATTTATAGGCACAGGTCGCAGCCTGTGACAAATTACAATTATGCCCCTTACAAAAGTTTACAACATTGACTCAGACCTATATGTATAAAAAGGTCATTCTATCTCTATGTCGGTTTGAAACGCCGAAGCTCCATGAAAAGGAACCTTCGGCCATCTCTTGGAGACGACTTCAGCCGAAGCTGCTTCTTCGTGTGAGACCTTCGGCGCACCGAAGCACGACCCCAACAAGGGGTATGTTATTGACATTTGTAAGTTGCAACTACCTGAAATTATGTTGTTTATTAGTTGCCATGCGTCTCTGCACGTGAAATATTTGTGTTCTATATATTATATGAGTAAACTTTGTTTTAATAAGTCACAAATATTATATTTATGTTCTATTGGTTAGGTAAGTGTGAATGTGTAGCCAACAACCAAAGTCTAAACCCTCATTTGTATAAATAAAATTTTTACTTTATTTTAAAATTTTGCATTAAACATGAAGAGAAGAGTGATACAGAACTACCATTAAAACTAGTGCTTTATGTAGTATATATATATAGTTTATATATTAAGAGCCTTGGGGTTCCAATAACTAAAGGAAGCCCAGGTCAGACGGTGTAATTCGGTCGAGTCGGACCAGGTCTGGAAGTCTATAAAACAAGATCTAGAGTGCTAGGGTTCAGTTTTTTACGCTCCACACCGATTCATTAGCGATGGCACGTGCGACAACGACGGTTGCCCGAGAGCGTGCGCGGCGGTGGACCCCCAGTCGGTGGCCGCGGTTCCCTGACCTCGACATACGGTGGCAGCGGTTCCCAAGTCGGTGGCGGTGGCTCCCCGATCCAGAGGGCGAGCGAGAGTGGGGCCCTTGTGCGGGCAAGCAGCAGCGTCCCGGAGGCCCCAAGGCGACGCACTTCGAAAGCTGGCGAGCAAGCGGCGCCCGTCGACGTGCGAGTAGCGATGGCGATGCATGATGCGCGAGGTTCGAGCGAGCGGTGTCACGGAAAGCGCGAGGTGTGCGCAACGATGATCGCGCGTGACATCATCCGATCCGGCGCAGTTTGGGTGGCCCGAGTGATGACCTACATTTGTGCTTGTGTGATCGACGACATCCTCCGGCCACTACCTCCTCTGATTCATGTTTTCTTTTCGATTATTGTGTTTTATGCCTAGCACATGTATTATTTACGCTAAAAACTGTACGATTTTATGCTTGAACACGGAGTTCGTATATCAGTTTACTGTATGCATATTTTTTGCATGCACATTGGAAATGCAATTCCTTGATTTATGCTGTTCGTAATTATCATAAAAAATCAAAACATTTATGTTCGTAAAAGCCAGATTTATACGTCTGTCATAAAACTATCCCTAATTCCCGCATGTTCGTAATTATCATAAAAAATCAAATCAAATCACTTATGTTCGTAAATGCCAGATTTTTACGTCTGCCATAAAACTGTCTCTAATTTTCGCTGACGTTCTTAGTTGAACCGATATATTATGCTATATGGTATAAGTATTTATGTGACGTTGTATAAGAATTTATGCTCTATGTGACTCATGTCATCCAATTTTTTGCGCGCATGTACTAGAAAGGAAAATATAGTCCAAAATTTGCACGCATGCAATGGAAACTCCCACGATTTGCTATAATTTTTGGATCTGTATAAAAATAGAAACTGCATGCATGCGACTGCCATGTTTTTCGGATCTGTCATAAAAATAGGATCGTAATAACTACCTACTAGAGCTATCAACCTCTCACATTGGCTTGGTATTTACGCTTATAATTAAAGGGTTTTATGCTCAAAACTTAAGGTTTTCACGCTCCAACCCAAAGATGCGTCCACCAGTGAACAACATGTTAGATTTTTTACGCAGTGTATCGCATTGTATAGATATTTACATCGTGTAGCAATTTGTATAAGTATATATCATAAACTGGTCTAACGAGCCTAGTTGCATGGTTGTTGGAGGAAATAAAGCATTTAAATAAGTTTTTTGTTTCCATGCATACCAATCGATTTCCTTTCATCGTAAATCTTGCCATCCTAAATTTGTGCAGATGCAACAGGAAACAAATTTTTACGTTGTGTACCGAATTGCATAAATACCTACACCGTGTAGTATAATTAATATCAGTATATATCATAAACTAGTTCTAACGTGTTTAGCTGCATGGCTGTTGGAGAGATCCTATATTTATGAAGAAAATAAAACATTAAATATGATTTTTTGTTTCTATGCATGCCAATTCATTTCCTTTCATTGCACATTCTTTCCATCATAAATTCGTGCTCATGCAGCTGGTAACAGATTTTTACGCAGTATACCAAATTGCATATTTATCTACACAGTGTAGCATATTTAGTATCAGTATATATCATAAAATGGTCCTTACGAGTCTAGCTGCATGGATGTTGTAGCGATCCTAAATTTATAGAGGAAATAAAGCATTTAAAAATAGAAACCGCAACACATATATTTCTTAAATTTACGCGTATGCAAGGGAACATGTTTGACTCATACATGCATTCTTTTTTTTGCGCGCACAGACGTGGGGCGGGTGACGCACCCGACAGCCTACTTGGTTGAACTAGGTTACAGGGATGGTCGGCCTGAGCTTCCTTTAACTATTGTAAGCACAGGGCTCCGATTATACCTATCATATATATATATATATATATATATATATATATATATATATATATATAGGGAAGAGGTAATGGAAGCCCTGGGCTTCCGTTAGTGGACGAAGCCCCAGCCAGGAGGCCGATCTGGTCGCGTTCGGCCCAATGGACGCCAGCTTGCGTCAGCCATGCATAGGATAGCAACGTATCCCGGCTGAGACGCTGCAACCGATATACGCACGCATAAAGGCATGTGAAAATGTGCATAACTCATGCATAAATGGAAAAGTTTCTGCCACGAATCACGGAACGAATATTTGCATGTGCATGTCGGTTTACGATTGCATAACGCTGTGAGACATGATAGCGTAAACCATGCAACATTTAAAAATCTCCCACCGGCTTGAGATAAGGAAAGACGTGCGCGTAAATAAAGGCGCAGTTACGGGAGGAAACAAATACAAGTTAGCTCGTCCACGTTCGCTCGTCCACCGTCTTTATCTCAGGTATTGGCGGCGTTTAGCGGCGGCGGAAGTTAGAGGTGCGGCCGGCGGCGAGAAAATGTCGAGCACCGGAGCTGGCGATGACATGCCACCTGTAGCATCTGTAAATACGCCAGCAGGTACGTCTGTTTCAATGGACATGAATCATGTAGCGTCTGCGATCGCCCCATACACAGAGGGTGTCTCCGTTACTCCCCCGGCAGCATTGAGGGCACCTGGACATATCGATGAGCAAACAAAAATGGTAGATGTGGTCGGCGCAGAGAAGCACATCCCCATGAGACATATTGGGCCGCATGAACAGGACACACCTCATATTCTTCAAAGCCATGTAAGTTCTCCCTAATATGATACGCTTATTCTCTTACATACTTCTTTGTAATGTTGTACATATACCATGTTAAATTTAGACGCTATTGAATAGTAAATGTTAAATTTCTGTGCGCAGCCGGACAATATTGATATAAGATTGATACCTAAAGTCGGTATGACATTTAGTAACGTGGACGAGGCGTATAATTTTTATAGTCAATATGCATACGAGGTAGGATTTCCGTTGAAGAAATATAGGGAGCGGAAGAATTGTAAATGGTTGAACTGTTCAATGGAAGGAAAGAATGCTGAAAGGGTAGCTGGAAATCCAAGGATACGTAACACATGTTCGAAGCGAACACAGTGCAAGGCTGGGATGAAACTTAAAAAAATCTACGATGATGCTAAAGAGAATGTTATTTCTGTTCGGATTGATCTGGTAAACTATGAGCATAATCATGAATTTTTGAAGAAAGATACAGAAAAAGGGCAATTGCAATGCAACAAAACACATGATCGTGAATATATGGAGTTCCTTAGAGAGATGCAAGAAAGCAGGATTCCACAACATTGCATTATGGATTTTGTTACAGAAATGCATGGTGGCCCAGAAAACGTTCCAATAACCGTGCAGGACATGAGTAACCTGTAAGTGTATTATGCATTGACAATAATTGTATTTTATATTACATAAACAATCGTAATGTGTTGAGTTAGATATAGTGCATAATCATTACATTTTTTGACAGGAAAAAAGCATGGCAAAGGGAGAGAAATGCAAATGATGTGTCAAAGCTGTTATCTTTTTTTTCATTATGCAAGAAAGATAATCCACAATTTTTTTCAGACTTTCAACTGGACAAAGAAGGGAAAATTTTAAGCATATTTTGGTCCCATGCTAGCCAGCAAGCCGAGTACATTGATTTTGGTGATGCAGTTACATTTGATACTACACATAAGACTAATATGTATGATAAGCCATTAGGCATGTTTGTTGGCTCGAACCACCACCTACAATGCACAATATTTGGGTTTGCTTTACTAGGAGACGAGACAGTTGATACATTCGAGTGGGTCTTCAATACGTTCAAAACATGCATGGGATGTGATGGACCACGAGTGATGCTGACAGGTATGTTGTAATAAAATGCCTTGTAATTATTATGGCACGTACTATATGATATCATATTGGCTTGCATGATGTTATGTAAATTTATATATTTCAGATCAAGACCCTGCCATGCCAATTGCACTTGGCAGAGTATTCCCAAACACAATACATCGATTGTGTTTGTGGCATGTGCAAAACAGGTATATGCCCCACTTGAATGAATTATATGCAAGATTTGAGGACATGGATTTCAAAACAAGGTTCCAATCTATAATACATCATCCATTGAATGAAATGGAGTTCGAGGCTGCCTGGCAAATGATGCTTGATGATTTCCAACTACACGAGAACAACACCCTTGCCAGATTATATGAAATACGCAAAGATTGGGTACCTGCATTTTTCAAAGGAGACTATTGTGGTCTTATGGTCTCTACACAACGAAGCGAGAGCATGAACAAGTTGGTGAAGAGTGCCCACGTGGATGCAAACACACCGCTTCATCAATTTGCAAAGCAAATGATGAAGCTCCTGCATAGTAGGAAGATGAAAGAGGCCAAAGAGGCACTAGGATGCATGGTAAGTGAAAAAAAATAATAAACATATGTTTTATGCTATTAAAAACAAAACAGTATTAATACTATATTGTGTAATTTGCAGGGTCAAAAGGATACAACTACATTGTATATGTTTGAAATAAGAGTTGCAAGGGCATACACTAGAGCTGTGATGACAAGGTTTCAGGAGACAGTAAAATATGCAACTGCATACCGAATAGACCGTGATACAGAGGGTGACGAACATGATTGGGTGGTGAAACATACTACAAGATCAAATAAAATTGTTTGGGGTCAACACCAATTCAAGATAAGGGCTGATGTGGATGCCGGAAAGTATTCATGTGAGTGCAAGCATTGGGAGCATACAGGTATATTATACTAAACGACTTTTTGCTATATAAAATTATAAATTATTACGAATACATAGCAGTTTACGATTAATATATGACATAATGTATGTTTAATCAATTATAGGTCTATTTTGTGTTCATCTTGTACGCGCTTTCATGCATCTACAAATTGAAAGGATCCCGAGTGAGTATATTTTGCAACGATACACATACTCCGCGCATCAAGATGTGGCTTTTTCAAGAGACGATAGGAATTTGAAAGGAAAAGATGGAGAAACTAGATCATACAGACAGAAGATGTTGCTTAAAAAAGCAATGAAAGTAGTACACCATGCGAGTCTGTCTAAAGCTGGGAATGATAAAGCCCTAGAGATGATGGACGAATTATTAGGGTTATTGATGCGTGTGGAGCCTGATATAGGTACTGGTGAGAGTTGTGGCACAAGTGTTTGCGATGACAGCCAGGTACACACCTCATGATGTTATGAATTTTGCATAATTACTTGTCGATAATGATCCATGATTGTAATGATGATATAGGTCGAAGCGTATGAAACAGAAGAAATGGCTATAGACAACTTACGCAAATTAGATGATGGGAACGAGGTATGGAACAAATCTTTATAATGTATTACATATACTGCTCTATAAGATTTGTGTCTTCACTGGACTTTGTTTTATTTCACAGGAAATTTTAATGGGCTCTAATACAAATGAATGCAATACTAAGGATGATCAATGTAATATGCAGATATTAACATTGGAACATAACACTGACATTCGGCTGGTTGAGAGTAGTTCTATGGATGTGGAAGCTAGAAAGGTGAAAACATTGCTACAATATATGATGACATACGTGAATGTAAAATCTGACTTGATATCTTTATTTTGTAGAAACTGGAATTTCATATGGAAGGTGTAAACTTAGCAAGACCAGATAAGGCCAAGCCTAAGGGAAGAACAATCAAAAGTAGTGAGCAACAAGTTTTAAAATTGGGTGCAAAAGGAGCTAAGAAGATGAACAGGAAATGCCAGAAATGTGGCATAGCTGATGGTCACAACAGCCGTACGTGTTTAACTGTCGAGGATAATAGGGTTCGATTGGCTAACCTATCTGGACGTAAGCGAGGACGGCCTCCTGGTTCAAGGAACAAAATCATAGCTGCAGCCCCGCAATGGAATGAGACATCAACGTCGAAAAAACGAACGGTGGATGTCGGAGATGATGATTCATCTGGTAGAGAGTAGAAGACCATAAGATACAAATATTTCCTTGTGTAAATGTGATTCCTGTGTTCATTTGACAACTTCCAGAAAGTATCATAAATATACTTGCAAACTGGCATAAACGTCAGTGTAATTTGTCATAAGCTTTAACAGTTATGCAGCAAACTGACTGTACATATACTTAGCATACATGTATGCGAAAAAATGCATAACTCTGCATTGTGTAATGCATAAGATGGTTAGCCTGTGAACCACGACTGTACAAAAAAATGACCCCGTTTGCAGTATATAACTCTGATAATGTATATAATAATGTATTAGCATATAATGATGACTATTGTATCATAAGTGTATGGACAAACATGCATAAGACTGTCAATAATTATATCGTAAACTTCGGACAAGAAACATGCATACTTCGAGGTTATTGACATAACAATATTGTACAGGAACCTGGCAGAATCAAATGCAAGAAAACACACATTACTTTCAAACACAGTTTGGTACAACATTCCAGTTTAGAAGTTGGCTGATCCCCAAAGTTGTCATTGACTTAAACTAAGAAACATCTACGGACTTTGCCCATAATATACACACATGACTGATCTGAAGTTTAGGGACCATTGTATACAAAATTTATTACATGACCAAACTAAACTACATCCTTTAGACCTTGAATTTTTGGATGTCTTGGAGCAGCGATAATGCTTTGTTCTTCGGGTGGAATGTGATATAATGCAGCGCAAGAGACCGTATCTCACTGGAGTTGCCCTGCAATACAAAAACACTGAGTTAGTTATACCTCTGTTCCATATGTTGCCTTGTGCCAACTATAGAATTAACTGGTAAATTTGTACGTACTGCTTCTATGTCTGACCGCAAAGATCCTTCGTCGCATTGATAAAATAGAATGTAACCCATGACATAAAACCCACAGTCATTGGATCCAGCTGCCATGTTAGGACAATTTGGGCACAAGTCAATTATGAAGTTACCAAACTTGGGAAAGCATGTACTGGGCCGTACATGTTGTATTGCTTTGTTTAATCTGCTCATAATAACCTTAGCCCATGGTAACTTTCTGCCACCTGAGCCCGAATGTGCAAAATGATAGTCCTTCCATGTAGTTCCACCAAGTGTTGGTCCATATGGGTTGGAATCTAAAATATGAATGCACTTCTTGACCTTGTTGACAACATACAATGTCCAATGCCCCCTGCTTACCATGGGGACCATGATCTGACCGTGTAAAAAAAGCATAAAATTACCAGGGTAACTTACAAAAGCATAACAATGTGATATGTTCCATTTAAAAGGAATTATGTTTGGATTATGAAATACGATTGTTACCGCTTTGTATTGGTCCAATTCATCTGTCTGAGGCAATGAATTGTCTAGAAGTGTGTGGAGTACAGATTGATCAAAAGGTTGAGGGTTGCGACTGTGTCGTTCCTGTTCCTCAAAGTTGAGTATTGACTGCAATAAACGATATAAATGGAGTGAGTGTACTTGGGTTCATCTAATTTGTATATGAAAATGGTGTAAGTTACGATAGTTTACCCCAACATTAACATCAAGAACCAAACTGTTCGAACTCATGGAAGTCTGCTGATTTTTTGCATCATCAATAACACATTGGATGAAACACTGCATGAATACATTGTCGAGACACTTCCCATCGGCAAAAGATTCATATATGTCAGAACATGTCGCTGAATATTCACCATAATCTATTATGGTCCTGGGGAATTTTTTATAACAATCAGATAGGTCGTGTAAAACTACCAGCATATAAACAGATTTTGATTTAGTATGAACTTCATACCTACCGGTGTCAGATTGCAGACCACACAAATATTCGCGTAGAGCTAACACAGTTTGTATCTGCGAATCAAGAAAATCCTGGCCAACCTGTGGAGTGTTTGTAGCTGGATCGGTTTCAACAGAAACCTAAAAATATATATGAAAATATACATAAAACTCTGTGAACAATTTTGACAACTATAAAGAAAATGAAAATTACTGAGCTTACATAAAGTGGAATATACGTAGGTGGAATGAAGTGTCATAAACCGGCATAAAATTAATGAACTGACATTACTGATACAGATCAAGAGACAGAATTATTCTTGCAAACTGCATAAATGTATGTATAATTTATCATAGGCAGCCAACAGTTATATAAAAACTGAATGCACATCTACTTAGCATACATGTATGTGCAAATATGCATAACACTGATTGTATGATGCATAACCTATTTAGACTGTGAAGCATGGTTGTACAAAATCTGTGAACAGTTGAAAACTACAAAGAAAATGTAAATTACTGAGCTGACATGTTCAGATGGAGTCTGATCAAAGCATGGACCACTATCAGGCAAGTCTGTTTCTGCCGCTTGTTGTACGCCGCCAGTAGACTAACAATGATGGTATAAATGGATTACAAATTTAGTAAACTGCTAATGAGAATATAGAAAAACCACGAGGGGGTTTAGTCATACCTTGATTTGCGGAGTCGCATCAAATATCGGCGTGTCAGGATCCATGTGTGGTGTTGCTTTAGGAGTGACGTTTGTATTGGTCGGCATGTTCTTGCCACCGTCACCATGTTTACCCTGAAAAAAATTGTAATGGTTATATGCTATTTACATAAAACGATGAATACAACCCTATAATGAAAAAATACAATTAATAAGAAAAACATTACCACTGAAGTTGTAGGTGTTTCGTTCTGTTTCGTTATATTTGTATGAACCAGTGGATCAATATCAACTTCATCGGGGCAACTTTCTAATAGTACACGAATATGCTGTTGCCTTAACAGTAATTCATGTACCTGTGTGTCTGTAAACTGCGTATCCTGCTGAGAAACTGGAGTAGACATATCGGGTACAGTTGGGGGGGCCGGACACGTACATCCTTCTGTACGTGTCATGTAAACAAAGAAAACATTGTTTAAAATAATGGCATCAAAACGATATCGATAAATGATTGCATAACTTTTTTTATTTTGACGTAAATACATTAAACTGACTAACCAGCTGTCTGGGGAAGAATATCATCTGATTTTGATGTGGTTTTCTGCACATCATAAGCATCTTCATTGTCACCCGCCTCGGCACGGAGGACCTCGTCAATTAACTCGCCAAAAACATCAGATAGATTGAATTGTTTCTCGACAATCTGCTGAAGAGTCTGTTTAATAACTGAACACGCCTTACCAACCTCCGCATCAAAATGTGACAGCTTCTCTATGAAACCCAGGCGGTGGCGGGATGGAAGCTGATTCAGCTTGCTTGATATCAAATCCCTGATGAGCGGGAGTTTGATGTGAATTGAGTGCTGTCCAGATGGGTCAGGACGAGGAACATCAAAAGTGTTGGTCCTGGTCTTATGCTGTTGTAAATTGAAAATTATTAAGTAAATGTATAACATATCACTGAATATTATGTTGAAATTCTATGACAAACAAATATATAAATAGAATCATGCCTTGAATTGTGCATCAACGGGTGGTACAGCTGTGTAGCAGGTCTCTGAGGAGCTTCGGAACTAAAAAAAGGCGTGAAAGATGGAGTAAAACTTATACAAACATATTAAATTGATAAATGAGATTCATATGTTTAGTGGAAAATGCAAAAAAACATCACAAATATGCTTACAAACGAGCATAAAGGTATGTGAACGTTATCATATGCATGTAAATAAATGATTGACACATAAAAAAAATACCGAGCAATGTCCAAATGCTTCTTCTCCTTTGCGTATCTTGCCCTTGTCAGCTCTTGTCAGGGCTTGAATAATATTCCTATCAAAGTATTTGATTCGTGGTGTTCCACGTTTGTTCTGGGGTGCCGCTGAGTCATGCAAATGATCCAAATAATACAGCTGCAAAAGGCATAACATGAGTCATTATAAGACATAACAAAAAGCATAATCTACGTGTATATGGATTTTGCATACAAGATTATGGGTACATGTAACAGACAAAAAAAGGATATGCTTACAAGAATAACGATGGAACATCCATAGATGGTTGTAGAAACGTTCGTAACGCTCCTATTATGCCACTTCTTGGCAGCTTGGCATAAATCATTGAAAATAAGCTGGCACCAGTCCATCTGGTGGAAACGATCCATCTCCTCGGTTAAAAGAACCTCATGATTTGTTATTCCCCAGCTGGCAGTAGGGAACAACAACCTATTGAACAATATCAAGAAAAAGCATCTAATGCTTAAATCATCGTCAGAACCTTTCCTCAAACGATCTTGAAGAGCTGTAACCCCAAAATCTTCTTTCGATAGACCAAGTTCAGCTCTTAAATTGTTGGCAGCAACAGCTTCATCGATGCCCAATGCAGTTCCTCCCCCGGCATTCGGTAACCCCAAAATTAGGTGCACCGTATCCTTTGTAATTTTCAGCTCCTTTCCAGGGCCAGCTCGAATTGTCATGTCATTGTGGTCGAGCTTTTCCATCAGCCAAGCTAAGTGTGATCTGCTGCCGAGTGCGTCCAGTCTCATATCAAGAATACTAGAAAATCCCCTACGTGCAATTGCTTGTTGCTGTCTGTCATTTAATATCTGTATGCTTACTAACACATCTTGGGGGTTGCATCTGACGTTCAGCCTCTGCTGGAAAAAGTATATAAAATGAATATTGTAAACATTTACATCTGCATAATCGCAACACAATGTTTAACTCAGACATCAAGACAACATGATTTCACGCATAAAATGATATATTGCCATAGACATAAATATCTAACCTGTCGGGGGGGGGGGCACTGCTTTCCTCCGCTTAGTGACTACCTTCTTCAAAACTTTCCCAGGGCTGTCATCCAAGTTACGCTTCTTGGATAATGGCATAAAGTCATCATCCTCATAAGCAGCATGCCTTGTTTCGGGTCTAACAGTCCCCGCCGGAGCACGGGGTATGTCAACGCTGAAGCACTCCTGAGTAGACTGGATTATGATCCGTTTTGGATTGGAAGGAGGTCGGTCTACGTTCTTCATCACTGATGTTCCTGCCAAATAAAACAACACATATACATAAAATACGTAAATGATCAAAAAAAAAGATAAGCGCAAGTCAATTCAGTTCAATTCATGACCATACATTGCATTAGACCCCAACATATCGTGCAACATCACTACTAAATTGTAAATTGCATAATTGTATCAACAATGCAGCATAACACAATATTGTAAATTGCATAAACTTGTGAGACTAACTTGATCAAAAAAAATCTGCTCATATGCGACATCCAATTAATGTATAACCTGATTATTTCGTGTGAGCTGGCCCAATTTGAACAGCAATAGGTTTTATGGCATAATGTATTGATGTATGGATCATACTTCTGTCAACAAATCAGCATAAACAAAGTATTGTAAACTGCATAAACGTGTGATAGACTGCATAGTATACATTTGTGTCTCCATTTAACTATAAATTTATAAAGAATTGGTATTTGATAAATCAAGCAATTGGCAAAATAATAATGTGAACTCTATCTACGATTCAGAATGTAAGAGTTAAAGGTTGATGGCTTACCGGAATTTGGATGGGCCTGGAGGGCGGCTGAATTCGAGACACCTCTGCAGGGGACAACCCAATGCGACGCGGGGCTGTGTCAAATGCGTTGGGGACTCGACGTTGGGGATGGACCTCGCGACGGGGTAGGGGACTCGGCGTTCGACCGCCGTGGTGGAGAAGATCGAGGTCTCGGTCTCTGACGAGTAGAAGAACGCAGGGGCGGCACAACCGCCTCCGCGATTCCGGGTCCCTTGCCGGAGACGAAGAACAAGGCCACGGCGTGTATGCGGCGGAGAAGGCGAGTGCGGGTCTCTGCGGTGGTGAAGGAGAATGCGACGGCGGGGGAACTGCGGGGGAGAATCTTAATGCTCACGGCGGCGATTAGTCTAGGGTTCGCCGGGCGCGGAGGAGAAGCAGCATACGGCGGCAGATTTGGCTAGGGTTCGGCGGCAGCGATAGTTACGGGAGAGATGAGCTGAGAAAAAGAAAGCTCGGTTCCTTGATTCGTGGGCCCGGTATACGTAAGCTGCCCAGATTGCGGGGACACGATCTTTCGTGGGCCCGGATGCCGCGAGACGTGCGCACACCAAAGGAGTGTAAACAGTAACAAAAATGAGCATAACTCGTATTCATAATTGACGTAACAATGTATTACAGTCAACCAGTAAAAGCGTGCGCGCCGGTCAGAGCACCTGGTCGGGGCTTCCACTAGTTAGAGAGAGCCCAGGGCTCTAAATACTATAACTATATATATATATATATATATATATATATATATATATATAGATAGATATAGTATTTAGAGCCCTGGGCTCTATTTAACTACAGGAAGCCCTGACCAGGTGCGCAGACCGCACCGGACCCTTTTTGTTTTATTATACCTAACTGTGCTTACGCTAACTTATAATACGAGTTATGCTGATGTGTGTATCAGTTTATGCAAATTTAGTCTGTGCATATTACGTGCATCAGGCCCACGATCCGGCCCACGCTTTCACAATTATTCAGTCTCACGCCGACACTATAAAAACACCCCCACGCCGCCAGGGATTAGGTTTTAGCAGCGGCGGCGGTTCCCTCGGGCGTGCGAGCGGCGGTGATCCTGGGGGCTAGCAGCGGTGTCGCCTCGAGGCAGGCGACCGACGGTGGCGCTCCACCAGGAACGAGCGACGGTGGCGCTCCACCAGGAACGAGCGACGGTGGCGCTCCATAGGGAGCTCGCCCACCTCGCCGCCAGGTCCGTCGCGCGCCTGCCTGCTGGGGCTGGGCTCGGCGGGAGCGGAACCGCCGAGGAGGCCGAGATGGCCGCCGCGCTCATGGACGTCACGGCCGCCAGCGCCGCCGCCTCCGCCGCCGTGTTCTCGGTCGTCGCGTCCGTGTCTGCCGCCGCGTCGTCGTGCTCGAACAAGAAGGCCCCGACGGCCTTCGTTGCTGCTGCCTTCGCCAAGAAGCCGGAGACGCCGACGACGGCCGATGTCGCGCAGGAGAAGCACGAGGAGCTTGAGCGATGCATCGACGAGTGTGAGAGCGGCAGCGAGGTGGTGTTCAGGAGCATTGTTCGGAAATAGATTGATGATGTACGATAAAATTTGTACCCATTTACGTTGTTTGGTTCACGTTTTATGCTGAAATTTGACCAAGCCAAAATCCATGCACGATCGAACGTGATCAGTCTACGCTGTTTTAGCTAATATAGGATTTACGCTAAATTTCGTATTCATTTATGATGTTTTAGCTCACGTTTTACGCCGGAATCTGCCCTAGCCAGAACCCGCGCACGATTGGGTGCACGCGATTTTTACGCCGTAATTTTGGGCTTCGTTTGCTGTTACAAAACAGATATATGATTTACGCTAAATTTCGTACTCATTTACGATGTTTTAGCTCACGTTTTACGCTGGAATCCGCTCGAGCAGAACCCGCGAACTGCGGCTGTAAATTAAAATTTATTTCCTTCTACTAATGCTCCTCGAACCGTAACTGTCCCTTTATTTACGCGATTATGCAGCACGTCTTTCCTTATATCAAACCGGTCAAAATTTATATAATGCATGGTTTATGCTATCATGTTACACATCGTTATGCAGTCGTAAACGGTGTGCACATGGTAATATTCGTTTCCGTGAGTCAAGGTACAAAAGATCCCTTCTATGCATGATTTATGCGTGCGTATTTTTTCCTCCTGTAACTGCGCCTTTATTTACGCGCACGAAGAACACGTTTTTCCTTATCTTAAAACTGGTGGGAGATTTTAAATGTTTACATGGTTTACGCTATCATGTATCACAGCGTTATGCAGTCGTAACCGGCAAGCACATGCAAATATTCGTTCCCGTGATTCGTGGCATAAAAGATTCCATTTATGCATGAGTTATGCACATTTGTACATATATTTATGCGTGCGTATATCGCATGTCGCGTCTCAGCCGGGATACGTGGCTATCCTATGCATGGCTGACGCAAGCAGTTGGCGTCCAGTGGGCCGAACGCGACCCGATCGGCCTCCTGGCTGGGGCTTCGCCCACTAACGGAAGCCCAGGGCTTCCATTACCTCTTCCATATATATATATATATATATATATATATATATATATATATATATATATATATATATATATATATATATATATATATATATATATATATATATATATATATATATATATAGACGTACTTGAGTTTGAATCCTACTTCTCTCATTTTTGTTTCTGATAATTCCACGTGGCTGGGCAGGCGCCAAGTGGGAGATGACGCAGAAGGAAAATATATTAGTAAAGATTTATCAGCACATATTTTCTCTGATATATTTTACGCTGGGTTGATTTGAAGAAATGTGGAGACTTTTTTTTTAAAAAAATAATCGTTGAAACTGGTGCTTTAAATATAATAAAGATTAGAGTAGATATATATATATATATTATTTATTTATTTATTTATTTATCTATCTATCTTGGATCTTTGCAACCTGGGTATGAATCCTACTTCTCTCATTTTTGTTCCACGTGGCTGGGCAGGCGCCAGGTGGGAGATGACGCACGAAGGAAAAAAAATATTAGTAAAGATTTATGAGCACATATTTTCTCTGATATATATTGTATACAATTTCTTGATGAATTTTCTCTGATACTATATATATGCAGTTATGGATAGAAAACTTCATATGACGAGAGTAACACAAACGCAATCATGCATGTTTTATTTTATTAATGTCGTCATCAAACACACGAACGCATCCTCTATTCGTTTGGGCAGCAACATTCTCCTGGAGAAATACTTTTACAGTAGGCCTTGTCGCTCCTGTGGTGTTGATGCTCGCATAACCTGCGGCACCCGTCCGTAGTGCAGGGGTACTGTGAGGTTCCGGCGTGGAAGCACGGCATCCCAGGTTTTGGCTTGGGAGCAGGGGTGTCCTCCGTGCCTGCACATATATGCATGCATGCAAAACCAACACAATTAAGAACACGTCGTTGGTTAGTTCAGTTAAGCAAAATCATGCAGAGTAATAAAGTAAAAAACAAGGATTATTAATTGGTGCCTGCCTACGTACCGATTGGACCGATGCAATATACGGATGTGTAAGATATGGCTCCAAGAACCAAGAACACAGCGATGATTGTGCTCTTGATGATGAGTGCCATGGGGAGAGAAGTTGTGAAACTTCTCTTCTCGTGATGGGGAGAGTGGATCTGTAATTTCTTCTCCATTTCACTACGTGTGCAGGTACTTATATACTATAAAGAACAAGCCGATACCACTATGTATAGTGTAGATATGAACGAATTTAGTGACTAGCTAGTAAGATATTCTCCATTAGAGCTTTCATCTCTAAAGATCCTGATTTTATATATGAATAATATATGAACTAGGTAGGTGCCCGTGCGATGCCACGGAACATAAATCTCGATTTATATATCAGCTATGCTTCCTGTGAAGCAAGGAAGCGAACGCAAGCCAGCCTTTTGTATTAGTGCATTATGTTCAGTTCTTACTTGATCATCTCGTGTTCTCATGTGTGCCATGGCCGAGTGGCAAGCTCAACACTGGTATTGTTGTCTTGTCTCAAATGAAGTCCGCTTCCACAAGTTAATCGGAGGATTTCTTCATGGGTGATAGCTGTGTCAGATTCTTCCGCGCATAGGGCAAGTAATGCAAGTGATAGTTGTGTCAGTTTACCCCCATTTTCTTGGGCATCACTTGTCTTAAATGAAGTCCATTGGAGGTTCGTAATTTATGTTCCGTGGCATCGCACGGGCACCTACCTAGTAAAGATATAAGAGAACAAAATGCTAATTTGTATTATATGACTGGAATGTATGTTTTGAACATGAAACAAACGTACTACACTTACCCTAACAAATTTTATTCGTCTATCATTCCCCCACGTGGTCATAGCTTGTAGAACGAGATAGCTGGTATTAATCTCTTATGAGCTGCTCACGCACTTAAACATGGTATATCTACTAACACCATTTATTTATCCATATCTCCTCTAGGTTTACCAGGAAAATATATATGTTGAAGATAAGCCATTCCACTCATTCAAAAAAATTGCACGGTCACTGGGATACACTGATGATGATCTTCCTTTGGTATCATTCCAGTTAGTTTCTAAAGGTACTCAGAATCAAACTCGGGTGGTTCTATGCTCTATAGTCCTATCATGTTTGCCTCTCCTAGTTTTTTTTGTGTGTAAAGCCTATTCTTTGTGCTGCACCGCTGTTAGGCTACTACGGAGAATGTGGAAAACGAGGCGGTTATATGGAGATAACTGGATTCAGTCCTGAAGTACGGGAACAAATTTACAAGGCGGCATCAGTAAACCTGTGCTCCAATGTTTCGGGGCAAATTCTTGCTAGCCTTGTAATGAACCCACCAAAGATCAGTGTAGGATGCTTAGGAAACTCTTTTAAGTACAATAATGATGGCAGTAACTAAGAATCTTGTACCTCCACAGGCTGGGGATGAATCCTTTGAATCCTTCATGTCAGAGAGGGATGGTATCCTTTCATCCTCGGCGTGCAAAGGTTTGTGCTGCTCCTGTCTTGCCCCTTCTAAGATTGATTGATTGTACCGGGCTGAAAGTGTAAGTCTATCTGTATTCCTTTTTCCCTTCATTGTCTAGAGTCGTAATATGAAAATAAAAGGCAATAATAAAATCTACCCCTGGTCGAGTAGTCCGTTAACATATGCAAAACAACTTTAAAAAATATATTTTTTCCTCGAATCTCATAAGCACCTTCTTATTGTTACGTGTTCTTATCTGTCACAGGCTTTGGAAGAAGCATTCAACAGTTTAGAAAGAATTACATGCAACAAAGCCGAAGGTGCAATGTATCTGTTCCCACGCCTTCATTTACCCCAGAAGCAGTCGGCACTGCGCCAGATGCATACTACGCAAAACGCCTACTGGAAGCCACTAGAATCGTCGTCGTCCCCGGTTCTGAGTTTGGACAGGTGGGTAATCTCAAAAGCCCTTTTTGTGGAAGTCCCTGCATGTTTAAAGAGAAGGTTAAAAGGCAGAAGCTTAGTAGTATAATTAATCCATAGAAAAGTATTTGACCATATGAACCCGGTACCAATAGATTCAACATGAAGCCTGCTAACATATTACACAGTTTTACCAATATAATTTGTTTGCTGGGTACCCTTTTTACTATATATGGTAGTTATAAATTACATTGGTAAATAGTTGTAGTAATGACCCTTGGAAATAATTAGTTTCGTCTTTTTCATTACAAAAGCAGTGTAAATTCTTCAAACTCAAGCTTGCTAATCACTTTACAAGTGTTAGAATACAGTGAACACTTCCGACAGAAAAGACCAAATTTCAAGCAACTTTAAGAATAGGCCATAACAACACAAAATTGTAAACTAATTGAATTGCAATGCCTAAGTATTTATGCATTTTAGTAAGAACCTTACCGATACTGGAATGAAGATGAACATAGAGTATTCGTACAAGCACCACAATTCACCAGACCAGCAAGAGCTAATAAGTACTTGAGAATTTCATATAAAAGAAGAGGAACAAACATTATGTGGCCATAGAATAAGCTAGCACACCAGGTAACCAAGTTGATATCATAGTTCCATTCCTTCTTATGCCATTTGTGAGATAGGTAGGTGACAAAAGTGGCACATAGATGTAGCAACGAAAATCAGGGTGGTGCATGTCCAAAACAGCCCATACCTACAAAATACAAATTGAAACAGAAGGCATAGCTGATCAGTATAAAATTACAAAGAACTAATATTCCACACAATTACAAAGTCTTCCAGGTGACTCACATTTGCCAAGCTCTCTGTACCATTATCCCATTTCTCCTATAGCCTGCATTTTTAACAGTTTAGTGGCCTAAATTGTATTGTGAGGCAAGTTTGAGGACCACCCATGCGCTTGTAGGGCCCATGTATATTGCAGTCACAAATAGATCAGGTTTCAGCATGGAAATCATTCAATCATATATGCCTATTGGCAATTACACATATACCGCAACAAAGGTGGACAACTACCTTCTCTTCGTTTGGTTCAGGAAGAGAAATGTGCTCCAAACTCTGTTGCAATTCCAGATGATGCAGTGCACTCCTAAACATGTATCCAGTCATTAGAACACTATATATAAGATGAGCCAGATTTTCAGCAACCTGCGTTGATAAAAGACAATCAAATATGCAATAAACCAACAACCAAAAGACACAATAATGAAGCCAGTTTGGTGCAAGGTGTCATGAAAATGGAACAATCAGTGACACAAATCTTACCTTTAAAAATCCATTGCTATTTCAATACCATAGAAGTCTGTAACATTTTGTACTCAGTCAATGTTACAAGGCTACCTTTTTTAGACCATTTCAATACCCTAACTTCATATTTCGACCCGGTTTTATTTTACTAATCATAGGAGTACTGACGCCTGCTCTCCAGTGATGCAGATAACTGATTGCTTCAGAGGGTATACTGAATCATGTCAGTTGTAGCAGCTCGGGCATGCAGGGAAAGGCAAAGTTGGGAGGACAACTAAGCAGCCTAGGGAACTTCATTTGAATAACTGAAATGTAAGGGCATGGTCTTTACAAAAAAAATTTACCAATGGTAATGTTTGTACCAATTCTATTGAACTGTTTAAACATGTGAAGATAGGACACTCTATTTTACTCTATGTGTGTGTCACATTTTAGCATGCATGATGTGCCGTATACTTGAATTAGCAAAGCAGTGAGCTTTTGGTAAACAATACAATATGAACAAAACAATACTACGTATTAAAAGGAAAAAATGAAATCGTGAAGGCACTAACCAAATTTTTGAGGACTTAGGTGGAAAAGACTTAGCAAAACATGAATTGCAAATGTTTTGGGCCTGCATGCATATCAATCAAATATCAAAGACCAGTTCCATGAACATAAGAAAAATCAAATAGTTCTTTGAACACAATAGAGAGAATTGATTAATATTAGAAAATTTCAGAAAGGTGAATAAACCAACCATCAGGGTGATAGAACTTGGCTGTAGGCTGTCTTTATGGTTACATGTGATGTAAT
Organism: Zea luxurians; assembly: GCA_029449295.1. Classification (NCBI taxonomy): domain Eukaryota; kingdom Viridiplantae; phylum Streptophyta; class Magnoliopsida; order Poales; family Poaceae; genus Zea; species Zea luxurians. The sequence goes on from JAOPSE010000011.1 coordinate 49,084,516, forward strand.
AGTATGCCATGAACGCCATCCTTTTATCTGTCATCCATTAGGATATATTAAAAATATAACCCAAAAACTTATTTATTCAAGAAAATTTCAAAACCCACCTAAACAATTTATACTTATTGTTTTCTTACATCATAGTGGAGTTGGAATGATATCCGGCGAGTTTAGATTTTGCACCAACAAAGTTCTGCATGTTCAAACATAAGGCAAGAAGGTTCAGCGAAAAAGGGATACAAAATATAAGTAATGTATAATGATAGAAGTTATGAAAAAATATTAATGAAACTTATAGCCCATATAACAAGCAGAGTCACATCAGCAGTTGTAATAAATAAATTACAGAAGATAAAGAGGAGCATTACAGAAAACGCACCTGATCTTGTGGCTGCTAGGAGAACACAATCTCCGTGAGCAAACCAAGCATCCAAGACTTCCTTTTGGAATGCTTTGAGACTGGAAAAATCCAAAATGCTTTTGCAAAAGAGCACTAATTATGTCCATTTGGCTGAACACAGATAATCTTCTGCTGTAAGAATATAAAGCATAGAATATAATTGTTAATAAATACTAAACAATGAATGATCATGCTTACAGAAATTTACTCCATAGATTCTATGTGGTTAACAAATAATTCAGTTTTGACAGACTTACTGTGGGTCTAGTTTGTTAGAACCTCCTTGTAGACGATGTTCTTGGTATATGTCCCACAATCTACTATGGGGTTCTTTCTTACACCCTTCCTCGACCTCTTCTTCCCATCGACGACTGGGATGGCAAGGATCTTTATGTTCGATCGGGCTGTCGCTCTAGATAGAGCAACATATAGTTGACCATGAGAGAACACTGGTTCAGGCAAGTACACGCCAACATTGGGAATAGTCTGACCCTGTGCTTTGTTAACCGTCATTGCAAAACTAAGCCGTATAGGAAACTGCTTTCTTTTGAACTGGAAAGGGAACATCTCGTCATCGGAGGGACACAGAGGTATACGGGGCAGGAAAATCCGTTTTCCAGCGTACTGACCTAGTACAATTTCTGCGTCAATGCTATTTCTTTGGAAACCACGAACCACCAGCCTGGTGCCATTGCAAAGTCCATTCGCAGGGTCTATATTTCGAAGCAATATAACAGGGCATCCAATCTTGAGCTTCAAAACATGCGGGGGCAGCCCATTAGGCATCAATGTGTTTAGGAACTCAGGTGGGTAGTAGTTATGGGGATCATCCATGGCGCTATCGAAACTATGGTACACCATATGCTCCCCTTGAAAACGATCGATCATCTTAGCATTTATCATATCCACCCAGTCATTCCGCGTTGACAGTATCGCCCTTGAAGTAATGTAGGTGGAATCTGACATTTTTTCGTTGAGATCTGGGTAAACGAAGTCTATTAGATTGTCAAGATCATTGTCACTCCCACTATAAGGCACGCATACCTCGTCAGGAAGACGGATGTCGCCATCACTATTTGTGACCTCAGTTCCACCACCTACGTGCAGCAAATACTCCGCAAACCAAGGGTCGTTTTTTGCCCTCATATTGCTAACAAGCTTTAAGTGGGACATAGACTCCCATAGGTAAGACATCCGTAGCGAAGAAGCGACCACTTGAGCCCTTGACCCTTTACGAACAATAGGCAAGACCTGTCTGAAATCCCCACCGAAGACAATGGTTTTACCACCGAATGGCAGTCCGGGCCGACCCATTATATCGCGCATGCTATTGTCTAGTGCCTCCACAGCTTGTCTCTTAGTCATAGAAGCCTCGTCCCAGATAATGAGAGATGATTTTCGTAGCAACTCTGCGGTTCCACTCTGCTTTGTGAAGCTACATACAGCGCCATCATCAATAGTGAGAGGTATCTTGAAGCGTGAATGTGCGGTTCTTCCTCCAGGCATTATGGAAGCCGCAACGCCAGATGTAGCTGTTGCCACTGCAATCTTGCCCTGGTTGCGTAGCGTCGCGAGCAGCACTCTGTATAGATAAGTCTTCCCGGTGCCACCAGGTCCATCCACAAAGAACAATCCGCCCTGATCGGTGTTAACGGCAGACATAATCTTATCATAGGCGACCATTTGTTCCTCGTTAAGAGAGTCCTTGAGAACCACATCAGCCGATGCCAGTTCGATACTTTCCTCCTCGTAAACCTCCCTAGCAGTACCTATAGCATCGTCATACGCATCGATGATAGGTGGAAGAGGGAATGTCTTTATGTCCTTTCCCATTGACTGCAACATGTTCCTAATGTCAATCAATACCATCTGTTCAACACGAGTTTTGCTCTGACTCCTGCGTTGATAGTCCTCTGACATAGCATCTAGGTGTTTCTGCCATAGTACAACCACATCGCTTGGCTCACAGTACACCAATATTGTGGCAAAAAGTCGTCGTAGCGTTGATGGCATCTGGAAAAGAGCACGTTCAGTGAGACAGTCATCTAGTGTGTTGTCCGACTCAAGCAGTCCCCTTCTCTTTGCTGCCTCACGAAAAGTCGGTAGCGTGACACCATCTATTGTCCTTAGATCCACATAGGAGGTGGCGCCAGTCACGTGGTTTAGGAGAACACGGAGGTAGTAGCGCTCCCCCTCGGCCGGATGAGCAGAGACTATTCTACCGACTTGTCCACCCGTATCTCGTTTTCTCTGTTGCCATACTTTGCCCTTACCACTCTGCCAAGTGTACCACTCAGGGAAGTCACGATACAGGATGCCCCGAGCCTCCTCGTGTAGCCTATTTGCCTCAAAATATGCTGTGAGCATTGACCTATCAGCACCTGGACGGTTGACGACTCGCTCGACCATTTGGCGCTCGTGAAACGCCACCATGTGCATGTTTGGAAGATGAAGCTGCAACTGCATCACAGGTGGAGAGTTCTGACTAAGCTCAAAGCCGTATATCCTCCATAAGGCCTCTGGAGGGGTCACCCACCTTGCATCTCTGTACTGTTTGATCTCATCTACATCATCATCTGCCTTGCTCGCATCTCTCATAACAACAGACGCACGATCATGGCCTTTGTATATGTACTTGAACATGTATTTAACAGCCTTGATGCTCCCGCACGCCTCAACATTGATGTGACAGTTGAAGAGCCGAAGGAGGTAAGGGTTGTAAGGGACAACCCATCTATTGTCCAATTCGAACCCTCGAACCTTTTCCTTACGCCCATCGTCACGACGTCTGTAAACAGGATATGAATCCTTCCCTTGCAAAGTTGCGTCACAGAAAGGCCGGGGGTAATGATTCTTGCATGATGCACGACCCTTAGTGCATGGGCAGATAGGATTTAGTGACCCGCACGGGCCATGCATCATATGTTTGATAACCATCTTTCGTAGTTCAGGGTACTTTTTGTCTGGGATCTCGGCTGAGATCAAAAGGTCATACTGCTCAGGGCACGTGAGCTTGTACTTCCTCTGCATGATTAGTAGAAAATGGGCATGGGGCAAACCCCGCTTCTGAAACTCCACGACATAGACGTAGGCCCGGACCTTACCAAGAATATCATGTTTAGTCAGCCTATGCTTTAACTCTTGTAGCTTCGCGTGAAAGACACGCACTACAAGATCCGGACGATCTTGCGGTGTCTGCCCAGGGAGAAGCTCCGTCCTTATCTCATCCCAGTTGGGGTTACATGTCATGGTAAGAAAGATGTCTGGTTTCCCAAACTTCCGCACCAGAGCCATAGCATCCATATATCGACGTCTCATGTCACGAGGACCGCCAATAAACGACGGTGACAGCACAGTTCGCTTCCCAACCTTTTCTGCTCTTATGTCTCCATCTAACATACTATCAACCAAGCCCTGGTACAGGTCAGCTCGTAACCGGTCTTGGTTCTTACGTATGAAATCTAAACGGGAGCTCTCAATCTTGATGTACGTGTCGACTGCGAACTGCTGGAAAAGCCGCTTACCATGAAGTATTGGATTGAATATCCCTGAACGAATCTGGAATTTGTAGCAGTAATAGTCACGTACGGACACACATAGATGATTAGGAGATTCTGCATACGTAAGGATTGATTATTTTGTGATGCCGAAAGGATAGTTAACAATGTGTTATGTAAGAAATATCAAAGAAACAACTAACTTGCATCTTCATCGTTTGCATTACTTGCCCTATGTGTCGCACGGTATGCATCCACTTCGCCCATGGATACACCGACCTTTGGTATGTTTGTATGCCATCCAAGTTCACCTCTAGGGAAGAACAGTGGATACGATAGTGCATCATAGCATCCATGGTATGAGCGGATGCCGTGGCTTGACCTATCCTTTCCATGTAGCATAACACTCTTGCTGAACTGGCCTCGCCGTTCGCTCCCCTCAATCCAGACAGCAGCGACCTCTGAAGTGAGAGGCGTGTTATATGTCTTCTGGTTCAACGTCTGGTCAAGGTTCAATGTGATACGATAGTCATCAAGGTTCTCAACATGGCCCATGCTCCTAAGGTGCTCAGAGTACGGGTTTTCACGGAGTATGCCAACTAATTGTTTAATAACATCTTTGTCTTTCTGTTGACATTCTTCGCGGCACTTACGGTACCGATGCTCGAGATTGGGATCATCATCGTAAAAGTAAAGCTCAAGGTGTTTATGCTCCGCCCCACCTTCCCTACCAAATGACTTGATATTGTGGTACATCATGCCTTGTGCCCGGAACGTGTATATACTAGAATCTCTCACATTAGTTGTCATACTATCGAGGCAACAATACAACGAAGTGAAAGAGAAATGGCCATTAAAAAACCTAATGTTATCACGAAAGTGTCTAGCATCAGAGTCTGTACCATCCCACAACCTCCGGAGCTGGGGAGGGGTCTCCAGTGGGGCTAGCTCAACCTTCCCACCACGACAACAAAACCCAGGTGGCTCATACTCAAACTTCTTCGCAGTGCAATGACCGCAGTTGGGAACTGACTTCAGCATATGTGTTTCTTCAGGCACGTTACTGTACACTTTGTCATACGGGTCAGGCAAATCAGTGGCAGTAGATTCATCTTGAGTACCATCAATCTCGATGTCCTCGTCGGTGTCATCATCTAATATTTTTTTGGAAAAACAACGATTAAGACACGTGTAGTTATATAAGTTGTGGTATCATACTAAAAAATGAGGTACGCACATTGCCCAGCGAATAGGTATCCATCGTTCTCATCATCATCCTCATCCTCTTCGAATATGACACCCTCATCATCATCACCTGAATCGTGAAAATATGAGCCACGTAAAAGACAAGGGCATCTAGGGTGGGGGAAAATGTAATGTGAACAAAGATGTTTAACAAGTACCATTGGAAATGAACTTTGGCTTCATATGTGTATGGTCCACTCCTTGTTCAACCATGCCTGCACTCACACGGTTAGTCGGACTACATGCTATCGTCGTCGTGCAATATTCATTTAAAATTGGTAGTAATTACCATTGTTGTGGATCTCTGCAGTCGGATGGGGCTGTGTCCAATCGTCTCCTTCCATAGCGTCACAAATAGTATCCTCGGTCACTGCAGCCACATTCCTTGCAATGCCGGCTTCAAATTGTTGGTTTCGACGGCCTAAGGTAGCTGGTCTTGTCTCAGATAGCACATGATGTCTACGTCTTAGTGGATCAGTAGACATATCGAGTGAACCAACATTCTTAGTCTGTGTTGAAGTTGGCTGGAAAGGTGTCATGACGAATTCAGGGATAACCCAGTCACAAGTGGTAACTGAGGATCCATATGGTTCAATTCCATATGTTGTAGGACGTACAACCTCAGGGGTATATACTGGGTCCTCCATGGCGATGGACTCCTGATTCAAAGTGTCACCCTGCAGTGCTCTACGTTTTCTGCTGCACTCTTTGTTAGCATCTTTCCGTCTTGGTGTCTTATTATACAACCTAAGGCGTACACGTCTAGACTCCCTCTCGACGGAAGTCATGTTTTTGTACCGCTCACTAAAGTAGGCGGCCCTTTTCATAGTATTCTTAGGTATGTTATCAACAGTTTCATGCACACAACCTGGAATAAGGCATGTCTACGTTTAACGATTTGAAACCTGCTGTTTTTTGCATATTTAGCCAAGCGAACAATCATGTACCTGGTGTCAGAAGGTCTTTACTTGTGACAATGTTGTTTGCCTGGAATGTCTCATTCCTATGCAACCAATCGCTATCATCATATGCATCCAGATTTACTTGTTCGTCTCCACCTACATTTAGCATTTTAGCATAAGTAAAGAGTTAACATAATAGATAGTGCAAATGTGACAAAAAAAATTGTGATTGTTATACCTGCAATGTCTTGTGTTGACGAATTTGTGAAATCAATGGTGCTACAATCATCTGGAAAGCTAACCACCTCACAAGCCTGGTCTGTATTAACGTCTTCTTCATATGTCACCCATTTACAAAAGGCTACACATCAACTTTGTATAGTACAAACATGTAGGTATAACAATAAAAAAATAACTTTTCATCACCTCTGGATGAGAGTGGCTCTATCGATAGTCCTTTATTTCGTTGACGTGCTTCACGACGCTTCCTATTTTTCTCATTCTTTTCTTCAACAATCATCGCAGCATATCTTTCCCTATCCCTTTGCCTCTTACGTTCCTTAGCATCGACAATTGGTCCAAGCGAGTTCGATTCATTTTGATTACCTACAATGCAACTTTGTGGATTAGTGTCCGTACTTAATACGTTTTGACACGCATGTAATAAGCTTTATACCTGTAATGATGGTGTTTGAGATGTCTGTGAATGGTGTGCGACCAGCATTGTATCCTATCTGATCCATAACAAGAAGAGTGCCCTACAAAACATGAGCACATAAACAACACTAAAAGAGGGTAGACAATCGGTAGTCCTTTTATATGCGCTCATCCAGTTAACCAGATATAGCTATATCAAACAAAACAAACAAGGGTAAGAAATATATAGAACACACATAAATAGAATCTGAAACGAACAACCAACTGCAATGATTAAGAAGCTTTCTTGGTATGATAACAAGCAAATAGAAATAACTGGAATGGACTACCAAACTGTCGCTGGACATGATATAGAAAAAACTATAGACAACAATTGTTAGATAATTCAACATAATAGATAAATTTTGTTTGGACATTGTAAATCTAACCAATTATCTTGAAAACCCTAATTCCAAATAGGTTATTAATGTAAAGCTCCAACTAAATTATCTAAAACTAAAACATAAAATTGCATTATGTTTCCTGTTTATACATTGAAATAACAGTCTTTTAAAAATGACTTTTTAGATTCATTTATATTTCCTATTTATAGATTTAAATAGCAACCTTTGGAGTGACACATTGATTATTAGATGATTTCAACCAGAAAAGTCACTGTAATGCAATAATAGACCACACTCTATGATGACAAAAACATTGATGCCTAAAATACAGGGTAAATATTCCAATCCTAAAGCCATGTTATTTCTACAATCAAAACGACACAAATCCAATGGTGATGCCTAAAATAAAAAAGGCTTGTTTGGTTAGTGCACAACCAGCTTTTTCGCTTTTGTCCTAGCTTTGATTTACAAATGCAGCCGGTACAGAGGAATTCCATGTGTTACCTTGTTAAGAACAGAAAGCGCCGACTTGGATTTAGTGTTCAGAAAATGAAAACCATCAAAGCAGAAATTTAAACTCACATTATGTTCCCTTTTGTGTTCACAATGTTTGATGGCTTAAACTGTTTAGAGCTGCAGTAACTATTGATCTGTCAGACTCAGATGTTTGCATAAGGAATGGGCAACAATTTGTGTGCTTATCTGATGGCTCAGAAACTCTTATGCAGATGGTATGGTATATTGTCAGTGTTTGCCACAGTGATGCTGTGGTCGTTGATTGCACCAATGAGATCTCAATTCCAGTGCCCCCTCCTCGCATGTGTTGTGGATTGGTCCTAAGCTCCCGATTATGCTCTGGGATGTTATGAATTATGCAGTAGTCCAGTAGAGCTGGGCTGAACACTGGACACTGCTGCCAGGTCAAGACTTACCAAGGAGTGTGCCATGTCAAACAAAAAGCACTGAATAAATTCATTGAAGTTCGAATCCATTTAGATGAGCATCTATTTGGTAAATTTCAGAGTTTCAGGAGCAATGAACCATTCTTAGATGAAGCACATCAATGTATCGTGGAGTTGCAGTGTCCTGATTACTACCCAGAAGTTGTTAAAGAAGCTGTCAATCTTGCCCTATATAAAGGCACCAATTTTGTTGATCCTATTGTTAGGCTACTGGAGCATTTGTACACAAAGAAAATTTTCAAGACTCAAGACCTGGAATCTGGTTGCTTGTTATACGGTACTCTACTGGATGGCATTGGCATTGACCTTCCTAAAGCTCTAGCACAATTTGGTGAGATCAATGGTCGCCTGACTTTGTTGGGTGCCTTGAGATTTGAAGCTCTGGAGGTTATTGTAAAGAAAATGTAATATACCTACAACTGGAAAGCAGTTTCTAATGCTTTCATGAAAACCTTGGAAGCAAACCATCAGGTCAGGTTATCTTAGGCTCGCCTGCTGCTGCTGCTGTAATAGACGCTTGCAACAACCTTTTGGAATAAGCTTCCTAGCAGCTTTGGCATATCAACATTTTCAGATTCTGTATCTTGCGAAAGACGGTATCGTGTATTCTCTATAGTTTAGGTGTCAAGGAATTGAGGAACAGACAATTTGGAGCTGTAAAATTTTGCGAGGTCAGATGAGTGTTGATTGTTATTGTTTCGGCCAAGAAGGAAAGAAAGAAGCCATGAATTTTGGTCTTGGGCGACCAGCTTAATTTGCAGGAGTCCTAGATGAACAAGGCTAAATATGCTGATACTACGTCCACCTAAAATGTTGTTAGTTTTTTTTTTCTGTGACTACACATTTTTGTAACGTTGTACTATGGTTTTGGAATGTTTTATTGGGTACAATATATTGTGTTATTTAGGAATCAAGACTCGATCTCTCTATGTCCTGGTTTACTCTGTTGCTGCCGTGATGTTGGCTCCCTAGTTCCTTTGGGCGATTAGCGTATGTTGGCTCTCTAATTCGTTTGGGCTTTGTATTTCCATGCTGTTTGACTGGATATTTGATGCCCTGTTTGTTTGGGTTTTTTTCAGCTTCTTGCCTTCAAATGTTGTTACGGACTGCAAAACGTCCCGGTTTATATAAGAATCGCTTTATTGATGCAGAAATTTTGGTAGTTAGATGGTGTTATCTATTTGAGCAGTTGATTGTTAATTCATTGAGGGCATTGGACATCACTGTCCCGCATGGGTGCTGTGAACCAAGAAGGCGGTCACAGGCTGTCCGGAAGATTGCACTTGTCCTAGAGAAAGCTCCAAAACAGATCCAGCAAGATTTGATTTCCCTTGTACCGAAGTTGGTGGATGGTTCGGAACACTCTCTTGCAGCTTGTGCCCTGTTGGACCATCTTCAAAGGCCAGATGCAGAGCCTTCATTCAGATTGCTAGTAAGTTTGCCTCCTAAGACCTGTTATAGTGCTACTATCTCCTTTTCATAATGTGGGGCATGTATTAACCCAGGATGGTCGTCAAGGCTACACTTTGACCGTTAATATCTCTTATGTTTTATTGTTAATGACTATGAGATCGATATCATATGAAAGCACTTTCAAATATAAATCCACTTATACTGAAATTGTATGTTAAAATCTACAAAATTATAATTCTTTCTCAAAGATTAAGAAGTTTGCATCTTGGCTTGTGTGCTGCCCTTAAAAAAAGAAAAGGAGTATGGTTTTGGCTAATTTAATTTTTTGGACACTTCAGTAATTTTGTTGTGTGAAAGCATATAGTTTCCGCTATTTTTGGAATGAATAGTTGATGTATCTGCATTTGTACTGTATGTATTGTGGGTTTGTGGCTTATATGATTCTATTAGTGGATAGCTATTTGTGCTTGATTAGAAACTAATACCTGATACGATTTTTTTTAAATTTAATTATGGTAGGTTTTTGGTGCTCTTTCTGAGTTAGAACTTGAAAGTGATATCTGGAAACAAGCACTCGAATTATTGTCTGACTCGAACGATGAGCCTCTTGAAAGTGATATCCAGGAGTGCCTAACACTGAACTCAATACTCATAAACTTGTAATTTTCTTATTTGTTGTGAGCCACCAAGTATCTGTTTGCTTGACTTATTACTTGCCGCGGTTGCGAGCTGGGAATGTGGTTGTGAGCTGATCTGGACGCTTCTTGTTTATCGAAACGTTTTTCTAGGTTGAGTTGATTTCCCTGCTTCATCTGAAAACAATTATCTTCTCATTTCACCATGATCTTTGGGAGCCATATAACCTTTTCTCCCCCGATTTATGCTGAAATGGGGGCCTAGAGTTGCTCCAAGATTTAAAAAAAATCGCACCATGTTATTAATGGATCTTTAGAATTAACATATACGATTGATTTGTTCTGCTAGGAAGGGAGGTTATATAATTAAAATCTACGATTGATTGCTCTGCTGGGAAGGGAGGTTCTGATCCACTGCAATTTATGCTACAAGTTAGAGCTGTTTGTGAGAAGGCAAAAGAGATTCTGATGGAGGAAAGCAATGTTCAGGTTCGCTGTTTTGTTTGCTTTGGCTTGTGTCATCAGCAATTCCATTTCATTACCAGTTGAGATATTATTTTGTTTGAGACAGGTTAACTTTTCTTCATGTCTAGCGTAAGCTTTCACCCCACCCAATTAGCAATAAAAAATTGTTTAATTCCCAGTCCACACTCTACCTCGTCCCGCCTTGCACAAACTAAATTTATGCAAAAAATAACTTGATATTTAAATCATCAGAATTACTGCCATATGGTCCTATAAACTGATGTCTAGGCATTTTTTGTAGCAAATACATTTTGGACCGACCAAATATGTGTCATTCAAAATGAAGATGACAATCGAGGTGTTTTGAGGCAAGAAAATTTTAGCCACATCGCCATAGAAGGTTTTAAGTTGGTCGAACCATATGGCAGTAATATATCTTGTGCTCAGCATGTATATAGAAATATTTAATGGTTATTAAAACGATAAAATTTTAGGTTCCTTTAAATATTCCTAGCTCAAAACACCTTGATTTAAATATTAGGTTCCTTTAAACGGATGTCTAGGCAATTTAAATGGATTATTAAACGGATGTCTAGGCAATTTAAATGGATTAATACAAGATTTTACCATGAGGAGATCCAAGTGCAAGCTAATGCAAGACCCAGAGACCCTTTGGACAATATTCTAACTATTCCTAGCTCAATTCATGATTGTATGGCGTGGACCATATGCTAATCAGTACTGGTGGACCATATGTCTCAATTTGATTGCAGCAGCTTACCCTGAAGTGAACAATATAGGTACAAGAAGATCACCTTTCAACTGCTCCTAGGGGTTCTGTGAGTGAGGTGGCTGAAAGATCAGTGTGCTTTGATAACTAAAAGTGGTGGCTCCCTGCTCTCAGGAGATGAACTTACAATGACCTTGTGCAGAGTGCTCCTATCAAATAAAGCAGGCGATGGGGTTTTTAACGTTCTACTGAAAATTGCCTCTGTTTTAATTTTTGTTTCTGCAATCATATGGTGCTCCCACTTTGCAGATAGCTGGTGAACTGTTGGACCTGGTTGGCGACACCACTTTTGAAACAATTCATGATCTTATTTTGGTAAGGAGCCTTGTTGTCTCTCTTTCAAGTTTATTCTGCATATATTTCTTTCATACTATTTTCTGTACGGTTTGTCTTGCTGCTCTTAGTTCTGCATGTTTGTAACTTGTTTCTAGTATACAAACAAGGCTTAGGAGACTCAATTATTGTTAGATATCACATGATAACTATAAGCCATCCACTTGTTCAAATGATACATTATGGGCAAGATTCGGGTATAAGATTGGCTGGGGAAGAAAAGAAAATTTATAGGAGAACACCAGAATCAGTACAGCTTTTTGTACCAATCAGAAGAAAACCTTGTCTGTTTCATAAATGTTGCAAATTTCCTATTTGTTTTTCTTGAACACACAACAGAATTGTATGTCGTTGTATTAACTACATGCTGACTCCATGGCAGTTTATTTTTAAATTTTTCTCTCTGACAATTATTTTTTAGAGGACTTCAGACTTCAACTATGATCCTTTGTTGCTTTGGTTCATTAGTTTACAAGTTAACCTGGAATTATATTTGAGGGTGAGATTGAAACTGAGAGTTCACTATGTGATAGTTCAATCATGGCATCCTTCTTCCAGAAAAGTTGAAACACATGACTGATTAACAGAACACCTAGGATAGTGAAAATTCCATACAAGGGTAATTTATGTTGTGGAGCCTAATGGTATTTGTAGAGGTTGTTTTACCGTGTCTACAGTATTCCGAAAAATGCAATTTGCATGAGACTTAAGTGCTCAGAATCAAGCAAAACAATACATGGTCTACAATTCAAAAATTGCTCCTAGCAAACAGAGTGAACAAACATAATATCACACTCCATTGGAGAGTCGAGCCTCATGGCATACCTTGGTCGAGGCCTGCGCGGTTGAGCAAGATCAGATATCCTTCCTCTCCGATGGCGGGGCAAGCTCCTTCTCCTTCGTCCTTCCTCTCCAGCGGCACACTGGCGTGGGAATGAAGGGGGCAGGGCGGAGAAATGAAGGGGCCGGGGATTGAGCAGGGGAACAAATTGCTGACGGCGGATTGATCAGGGCGGTTGTTTGCGGCATGTACGGAGCTCATGTTTGCACCTTCGCGGCGGGGTATTGAGCTCGGAGCGAATTGTGCGCGGGCGTGCGGGCGGAATGCGACATTTGCTGCTTTCGCGGAGCGGTCGCGGCTGGGTTGGCGGCGGTCGCGGCTAGCAGGCGTAGGGAGGCGCAGCGTGCGGGAGGTTTGCAGTGTGCGTGCGGTTAGCGGCGGGGTTAGCGGCGAGGTTAGCGGCTGGCAGGCGGGCGTAGGGAGTCTGGATTGCGGGTGGTTTGCAGCAGTCGTGCTGTTCGCGGCGGTCGTGCGGAGCAGTCGCGGCGGTCGTGCGGGCGGTTCGCGCCGGGTTTAGCGGGTGGCAGGTGGGCGTAGGCAGGCGGGCGCGACGGGAATCGCACGGAGGATCACGGCCTGGGAGCAGGGGCGTTGGGGGCGGGGACCACGACGGTGGGCGGAGGGCGGAGGGAGAACGGGAAGCCATGGATCGGGGGCACGGCGGGGCGAGATCCACGATGACTGCTCAGGAGTGGGCGGTTGCTGCTCGGGCGTGGGGCAGGATCTGGCGGGAGCCGCGGCTACCTGCTCGAGCGTGGGGCAGGGGCACGGTGTTGGGCGACCTCAGCAGGGACGGAGCCACGCGAGCTGGGCATGGGGTGTGGACGCTGACGTTGCTAAATTAATAGAGTAGTATAGATATCCAATTCACATATTCATTTCTGCAATCCATAGGCCAGGTTTCATTTTCTTTCTCCAAGTGATATTGTTCGCTTTTGATTATTTATTAAAGTACTCCCTCTATCCCAAAATATAATTCGTTGTAGACTAAACGGCATACATTCATTAATTAACCTATGAATGTACTTTGTATGCATGTCTACGTACATTATCATTTATTCGAATGTAGATAGAAAAAATAGAGCTAGAAACAACTATAACTTAGGACGGTGGAAGAGTAATAAATATTGTATAATGTCAGTATCCTTTTAAATCATGAATTGATCCATTTTTTTTCTCTCCAACTGATGTTAAATACAAGTGCCATTGACTTATTACTAATATTTTTCCACCATCTAACTTATTACTAATATTTTTTCATTCAATAAATTAAAAAACGGTTTTGATATCTGGAGACTTGGATTCCATATATACTACTAGATTGGAATAAATATGTGGACATCCATTTCATATGCATGCTCATATGTCTAGATGCCATAAGGATCCTGCATTAATTATCTCGCCACATTAAGTTGTCAGACTCAATCTTTTAATTGACTCATCGAGTAATACTACATCATCTACTCCCTCCGGTGCAGTAAAAGAAGTCATCCTGCGCGTGACCGAGCGTGCACAAAAAGAAGTCATAACGCGCGTGGGTCTGGAATTTGGACGTTGTTGCCCCTAGTAATTGCACAAAAAAAGATGCATTTAAGAGGAATCGAACTTGAGACCTCCAGTCTAGAATGCCTTGGAGCTGCTGCAGCAACCAATCAAGCCTGATTGTTTTAGTGACGTTAATGCACCCATATCCCTATTTAATAGGGGCAAACAGGGAAAACTCTATGATAATTAATCACTCCTTGGTATGCACAATCATGTCCTAAACGACTACCTTTATTGCACTGGAGGGAGTATATCTACATCTACATCTACATCTATATATCTATATATCTTATAATATTAATTGCACTAGACTTCTATCTCAACTTGAGAGTTATCTACCTCAGCAATTTATACTTTTAGATACAATTACAACCCACTTGCATTTGTAAGATACACATGTTAGCGTTGATGGGACCATGATGTCTAAGATGGGATAAATTAGACAACTTAAAAAGTCCATTTTTAGAGATGAAAATAATAAAATGTATACAAGAAAATAATATATCTAGGTGTCTAACTATGGTTTGCTAGGTGTGTTACTATCTCTACCTTAAAAGAGCTATGCAACCTAGATTTCAATCCTATCACTGGTCTAGCACGCTAAACTAGGAATGTAAACATATAACCTACATAAACGATAAATTAGGTACAAAACCTTAATTTAGATATAGATGCAAACTGATTATATCAATGATTCTTGTATTCTTATTGAGGCATCGAGAAGCTCACGCTTCATCATAGTCCTTGTTGGAGTCCCTCGCAAGGGCCAAGTTCTCGGTCAGGTAACTCCATGTATAGACCCTGAGCCTTCCCACGTGCAAGTGGGTCTCCAGGATGGCCTCTATCAGACTGCTCCTCGACTTCTTTATTATCGAGCTTTCGACCTGTCACACCTGGTTTTGGAAGGCAAATTGAATGCGAACCATGTACGTGTCAGGATCAGAAATTCACGTACACAATAATTATATAATTAGACATCGGATTTGAGTTTGAAGCCCTAGGGCACAGCCTTACATTCCTCTAGCGGGGTTGCCGCCGTGGCCAACACGGTGGTTGTCGCGTCGTTGGGGGCAAGAAGAAGATGGGACCATGACTGTAGGATTTGAGATGGACGGCCCTGATTAGAGGACAGGATAACGGTTTGAACTAGAGAATCATAGCTGTTGATCAAGTGCTGGACGGTCTATATTAGATCCCGCGTCATGAATTTTGATTAGTGGATCCTTGATCCTATGGACCTCACGGCATACCAGTTCGGATGTGGGGGCTTCTAATCCAAACCCTTGATTCGCGATCGGGCGGCTCGCAATAGATCTTACCCCTTTGCCAAGCCAAATTTGCAAATAAACCCCTGGAGTTTTAGGGAAATAACCCGCCATCCTGTGCGGTGTTCACCGTGTCTAGGAGATCTTCTGATTTGGCCCCTGAACTCCCTAGAAATTGGCGCCCAATCCAAAGCTCAGAGAAATCAGTTAATTAAATTTAGAAATTTATTTTTAATACAAAAATAAATCTAGAAACTTGTATAATTCATATTTAATTCATTTTAGCTCCAAATTGATCCATTCCAGTTGCAATAATTTTATTTTAATATTTTTTTATCATCTAGTAACCTTGTTTGTCATGAAACATTGATTAGAAATTATGCACTTAGTTTCTTTAATCCAACACTTAAAACTTCGGAAATACATAACTTATTCATCTTAATTCTGATTTGGCCCGTTCAAGTTGCGTTAGCTTCGTGTAAATATTTACTACGCAGTAACAACATTAATTAAACCATGTCGCATACTTTTATAGTAAGATATTTATTTATCCTATGTCTACTAGATTAACTCTTCTAAATCAAAACTAACCTGACCATAATTATAATGTGGTTAAAACATGATCTCCAGTCAAGCTATAATTAAAATTAAAGTTTAGTTAATTATTTATGGAATAATATCTCATATGATGTGTACTAATCAATTTATAATATAGCTTAATATTTAAATCACGTAGATCTTCCATAAATCATATCTCCTTAACCATAACTCTGATCTTAGTAGTTCTCGAACCCACGATCTCGTAGAAACGCGTAGATTATTATTATGCAGTTTGTTCTTATGTTTGATGTGATGTTAATTTGTCTATACCATGTTTGTTTGTATTGCTACGCTTAGCAGTGAGGTCACGAGTCACTTGAAGAGCAAGTTGGTACCTGGAATCTCAAGTCCCAGGCAAGTTATGCCCTTGATCACTTTTATTTACCCAATAATGTTCTTTATAATCATTATTTCATGCATAGGCTTAATTTTGATGGACCCAATAGGTCACCCTAGTCTAGTTATCTTTTTACCTTGTTCACCCCTGAATCATTTGGGTAGTTTTACTATTGCTCTATGTGGTTTTGGGATTAATATTACATTATGTCCATGTTCCAATTATTCTGTTATTTTATTTATTATTCATGTCAAGATCATTATTTTTAATTGGAACATGGAGCATAACTCGAGAAACATGTGCCACCACAAGGGTGGAATGGGATGCCCTTGGCTGACTAACTAGGAAAGCTAGTGGAGGACTACTGTAACATCCTGATTTTGGGGTATAAAATTTCTTTCTAATTATCACCCAAAATCATGTGTTACTCTTCTTTTTCTCACTCTAGGTTTTCTCTCTCTAGATTCATTCTCCCTTTTTCCTTTTTGATTAAAGATAGCCTAAACTAGTGGAGGTTAATTATTTATTTTTGCCAAAATCTTATGAGTCATGACATGTTGCATCATGCTGAGTTTAAAATATTCTTTGAAGTGTTGCACAAGTTTGAATTTATTTGAATTTGAAACTTAGTTTGAATTTAGATTTGAAAAACCCTATAGAAAAAGAAATGGAAAAGGAATTAGAAAATCTCGAGAAAAAGAAAAGGAGAAAGCAGCCCAAACCAGCCCAGTAGGCCCAGCCAGGCCGCGCGCCCGCGCGCCCGCACCGCCTGACAGGCAGACCCCGCCTGTCAGCAGCAGCCCTCTCTCCCGCACGCGCCCTCCCTCTCTCGCTCGCTGCCTAGTGGGGCCGATCTACCGGCGCCAGTTTCCCTCGCCCGCGCGCTCCCTCTCTCTCTGCCTCGCGGGCCCGGATCGCCAGTCGCCGAGCCGTTGCCCCGCACGCCCCTTTCTCCTCTATCTGCGCCATGGACCCTATCTATCAGTTCCGCCCCCTCTGCACTCGCCGTGGACCGGTGCGTGCGCACTCGCGCACGTCACCGGATTTCTCGGCCACGACGCCCACCCACGCGCCCAGCTCCCATTTTAGAGCCCCGCCAGTGCCCCGCGCACACCCCTCACCTCATTTCGCGCAACTTTGCCCTCTCTCGTGCTCTATCCTCGCCGCCAGCCGCCGCCAGAGACCCACGCCCGCGTTCCCGGCCATCCAACTCGTCGGAGACCGCTCTAAGCCTCCCCCAGCTCTGCCCCGAGGTGAGACACCTTTGCCCGCGCCCAATTTCCCTTATTGCGCTCTGTGCTCGGCCAATTTCACCTTCGCCGGTGCTCGGCCGAGGCGGTCTGTCGTGCTCGCTCGGTGGCCAGCCGATTTAGCCTGGTCTAGTTCACCGGAGTAGGCACCTGTGTCACCCTGCCTCTGCTGAAGTTAGCCAAGGCCTTAGCGTGCCTTAGGACCCCTCCCCATGGCCGGAATGGCTCACCGGAGTTACTCCAGCCCACCCGAAGCCTTCTCACCGTCGTTCTACCCTCTCTGCCAGCGGATTCATGGCCCCTTCCCCGCCATTGAGTTCGCCGTGGTGCCCTCACCTCTCTGCCCAACTCCAGCGACCCCGGAGCCACCCTAGCTCGCGCCTGCCTCAACTCCGGCGACCTCACTGCCGTGGAGAGGAGCGACGCCGCTTCGCACACATCTTTTTCCCCGGTCTGATTTCCCCCGTCCGATCTTGATCGCATGGCTCGAACCGTGGGATGCCGCTTCGCACACGCGCATCTGACGCCCTGGCTCGCCTGTCAGCGCCACCCGCAGCCGCTCATCCTTCCCAGACTGATTTCCCCTGTCTGATCTTGATCGAACGGCTCGGACCCCAAGATACCGCTTCGCGCCCGCGCGCCCTAATGCCCTAGCCCGCCTATCAGCGCCCAAAACCCCTGGTGCTGGGCCCGCTCGGTCAGCGCGCTCCCCCACTCTATCGCTGACACTCCCTGGCTCGCCTGTCAGCGCTCGCCCGCCCGCGCGTGCGCGCCCTCGGTCGCAGATCTAATCTCAGCCGTTGGTTTTAGATCTGACGGTTAGATTCACCTGATACCCCTTCGCGTGGCTGTTTTATTAAAGAGACCCTCGGTTTATTGGAAATCAACAAGCCGTCCCTGGTTTTTGCGTGCAGGCCCCTGTAATCTTGCATATTTAGCCCTGGACTTTTAAATATTCACAGAATTAGCCCTAATTTCATATTTTGAATTCCCAAACTTGTTTATTTCATAACTTTTGCATATGAACTCCAAATTTAGTGATTCAAATTGCAAAATGTTCATAGAACTATTCTCTGTTTAAATAAAATGGTTTCACCTACTGTCTACACATTCTAATTTTTATGATTGAATATGAACTAATGTAGATGTATTTTATTTATATAATAAAATAA
This sequence comes from Zea luxurians, assembly GCA_029449295.1. Taxonomy (NCBI): domain Eukaryota; kingdom Viridiplantae; phylum Streptophyta; class Magnoliopsida; order Poales; family Poaceae; genus Zea; species Zea luxurians. The sequence goes on from JAOPSE010000011.1 coordinate 49,103,199, forward strand.
ATAAAAGGAGAACCTTAGAGATTTAAACATGTGTAAGCTTGTGAGATTAATAATGTGTATTACATGAGTTTACCTCTGTTCTAAATTATAGGTCACAATAAAATAAATGAGAGCACCTAGTGGGGGGTGAATAGGTGATCCTGTAAAATTCAACACTAAATAGCCACAAGCTTGGTTATAATGATGTTAGTGCAATAGAACCATGTGGCTATAGAGCGAGCACTTGTGAATCACAATAATTACAGAGAAAGACAACACAAGAGACACAATGGTTTATCCCGTGGTTCGGCCAAGTATAACACTTGCCTACCTCCACGTTGTGGCGTCCCAATGGACGAGGGTTGCACTCAACCCCTTTCAAGTGATCCTATGATCAACTTGAATACCACGATATTCTTCCTTATAGTTTTCTTCCCGTTTGCGTGGAATCTCCACAAGTTGGAGCCTCTCACCCTTACAAGATTGTTCACAAAGAAAGCACGGAGTAAGGTTGGGAAGAGCAACACACACTAGAATTAAATCCACACCGCAAACACGCACACAAGTGAGAAGATGAGCACACAAAACACGCGCAAGGAGTTTACAACTCAAAAAGTGCTCCAATCTCAAGAACGATGAACGATTGCGTGAAAGTGAGGACTAGAAGTCTTGGAATGCTTAGAGTGTGCTTGGGTGACTCCTCCATGCGCCTAGGGTCCCTTTTATAGCCCCAAGGCAGCTAGGAGCCGTTGGAGACAATCTTGGAAGGCTAATCTTGCCTTCTGTCGGGTGGCGCACCGGACAGTCTAGTGCGCCACCGGACAGTCATTGTAGACGGTCTCGTGCGGATCTGTTTCCTTTTCTAGCACAGATGACCGTTGCAGCGCCGTGGCAGTTTGCACACCGGACACTGTCCGGTGCACACCGGACAATCCGGTGCCCCCTGCCGACCGTTAGCGTTGCCACGCGTCACGCAAAGATTGCATGGCCGACCATTGGCGCAGTCGACCATTGGCTCACCGGACAGTCCGGTGCACCACCGGACAGTCCGGTGAATTTTAGCCGTACGCCGCTTATCCTTTTCCCGAGAGTGACGACTTCGCCGCGGACAACTCACCGGACAGTCCGGTGCACCACTGGATAGTCCGGTGAATTATAGCCGTACGCCGCCGTCGAGTCCCGAGAGCGGCCTGTTCACCGAGACTGGCCTGGCGCACCGGACACTGTCTAGTGCACCCAGACCGAGCAGGACAGCCAACTCTTTTCCAATTCCTTTTCTCTTGTTTCTAGTACTTAGACAAACTATGTTAGTACTCAAAACAATGTACTAAGTCTAGAAACATACCTTGTTACATGATTTGCACTTCTTGCTAGTTTGGCACATAATCAACTCACTTAAAATGTGTTGGACACTTAATCACCAAAACATTATAGAAATGGCCCAAGGGCACATTTCCCTTTCAATCTCCCCCTTTTTGGTGATTTATGCTAACACATCAAAAAGCAACCAAAAGAAGTGCAACATCAATGCAATTAAGAACAAAATTGTTTTTGATTCAAATTTTGCATATTTGGATCATTCTTTGCCACCACTTGGTTTGTTTTTGCAAATCAAGTTCATTTTCCTATCTCTAAGTCAAACACACTTGTTTAGGCATAAAGAGAGATATTCCAAGAGTGAAATTGATCAAGATCCAAAAACTCCCCCTTTTTCCCATAATCATAAATTCTCCCCACAAGAGGCCAAATTTTGACAATAAGAGTATTTTGACAAATCAAGAGTTCTAACTCAACTATTTTCAAAATTTTCAAGTGGTAGCTGATCCATTTGCTTTGGCCTTAATTTCTCCCCCTTTGGCATTAAGCACCAAAACGGGATCATTTTTGGCCTTTTAACCCCATTGCCTCACCAAAAAGTGTCAATTAAGAGCAAAAGGCAATAAGAGCATAGAAATGAACTTGGAATTAAGTACACTAATACTGGAGTGCAGTGGAAGTCTTTGCATGGTCCAAGTTCGCCTTTCCCTTTCAATGCACCTTTGAGACTATATCAAGAACACTCAAACACAAAGGTTAGTCTCAAAGGGTCAAGTTGTAGCACTTCTCCCCCTAAATATGTGCATCATTCACACATGGACTTGTGAGGTCCGGGGATCCCTTGCACAACTTGAGCACCGAATAAGCAACAAATTGCATAAATGTATAAGTAACATGATCAAAGGCATAAAACACATGTATGCTATAGATCAATCCAAGTTACGCGAATCTAAGACATTTAGCTCACTACGCAGCCTGCAAAAGGTTTTCTCATCTAATGGCTTGGTAAAGATATCGGCTAGCTCGTTCTCAGTGCTAGTATGGAACACCTCGATATCTCCCTTTTGCTGGTGGTCTCTCAGAATGTGATGCCGGATGTCTATGTGCTTAGTGCGGCTGTGTTCAACAGGATTATCAGCAATGCAGATTGCACTCTCATTGTCACATAGGAGTGGGACTTTGCTCAGATTGTAGCCAAAGTCCCAGAGGGTTTGCCTCATCCAAAGTAGTTGCGCGCAACACTGTCCTGCGGCAACATACTCAGCCTCAGCGGTAGATAGGGCAACGAAGGTTTGTTTCTTTGAGCTCCACGACACCAGGGACCTTCCTAGGAATTGGCACGTCCCTGATGTACTTTTCCTATCAACCTTGCATCCAGCATAATCGGAGTCTGAATATCCAATTAAGTCAAAGGTAGACCCCTTTGGATACCAGATCCCGAAGCAAGGCGTAACAACTAAATATCTAAGAATCTTCTTAATGGCCACAAGGTGACATTCCCTTGGGTCGGATTGATATCTAGCACACAGGCATACGCTAAGCATAATATCCGGTCTACTAGCACAAAAATAAAGTAATGACCCTATCATAGACCAGTATGCCTTTTGATCAACGGACTTACCTCCTTTGTTGAGGTCGACATGTCCGTCGGTTCCCATTGGTGTCTTTGCGAGCTTGGCATCCTTCATCCCAAACCGCTTGAGAAGATCTTGAGTGTACTTCGTTTGGGAGATGAAGATGCTGTCCTTGAGTTGTTTCACTTAGAACCCAAGGAAGTAGTTCAACTCGCCCATCATCGACATCTCAAATTTCTGTGTCACCACCCTGCTAAACTCCTCACAAGACTTTTGGTTAGTAGAACCAAATATTATGTCATCGACATAAATTTGGCACACAAAAAGATCACCGTCACAAGTCTTAGTGAAAAGAGTGGGATCGGCTTTCCCAACCTTGAAAGCATTAGCAATTAAGAAATCTCTAAGGCATTCATTCCATGCTCTTGGGGCTTGCTTAAGTCCATAGAGCGCCTTAGAGAGCTTACACACATGGTCGGGGTACCTTTCATCCTCAAAGCCAGGGGGTTGTTCCACGTATACCTCCTCCTTGATTGGCCCGTTGAGGAAAGTGCTCTTCACATCCATTTGGAACAACCTAAAAGAGTGGTGAGCGGCATAGGCTAATAGAATGCGAATAGACTCTAGCCTAGCCACAGGAGCAAAAGTCTCCTCGAAATCCAAACCTGTGACTTGGGCATAACATTTGCCACAAGTCGAGCCTTGTTCCTTGTCACCACCCTGTGCTCGTCCTGTTTGTTTGTGGAACACCCACTTGGTTCCCACAACATTTTGCTTGGGACGTGGCACCAGGCTCCAAACTTCATTCCTCTTGAAGTTGTTGAGCTCTTCCTGCATGGCCAACACCCAGTCCGGATCTTGCAAGGCCTCTTCTACCCTAAAAGGCTCAATAGAAGAGACAAACGAGTAATGCTCACAAAAGTTAGCTAATCTTGAGCGAGTAGTTACTCCCTTGCTTATATCACCCAGAATCTGGTCGACGGGATGATTCCTTTGAATCGTTGCTCGGACTTGAGTTGGAGGGGCCCGTGGTGCTTCTTCCTCCATAGCTGGTTCTTCTTGTGCTCCCCCTTGATCACGCGTCTCTTCTTGAGGAACCTGTTCATCATCTTGAGTTGGGGGTGCACCATTGTTGAGGAAGAAGGTTGATCTTGCTATTGTTGTTCTTGTGGTCGCACATCTCCAATCGCCATGGTGCGTATTGCGGCCGTTGGAACGTCATCTTCATCTACATCATCAAGATCAACTTGCTCTCTTGGAGAGCCATTAGTCTCATCAAATACAACATCGCTAGAGACTTCAACCAAACCCGATGATTTGTTGAAGACTCTATACGCCCTTGTATTTGAGTCATACCCTAGCAAAAACCCTTCTACAGCTTTGGGAGCAAATTTAGAACTTCTACCTTTCTTCACTAGAATGTAACATTTACTCCCAAATACACGAAAGTATGAGACGTTGGGTTTTTTACCGGTAAGAAGTTCATACGAGGTCTTCTTGAGGAGGCGATGTAGGTAGAGCCAGTTTATGGCGTGGCAAGCTATGTTCACAACTTCCGACCAAAACCGCTCGGGCGTCTTGAATTCTCCAAGCATCGTCCTCGCCATGTCGATAAGCGTCCTGTTCTTCCTCTCTACCACACCATTTTGCTGTGGTGTGTAGGGAGCGGAGAACTCGTGCTTGATGCCTTCTTTCTCAAGGTATTTCTCCACTTACAGATTCTTGAACTCGGACCCGTTGTCGCTTCTTATCTTTTTCACCTTGAGCTCAAATTCGTTTTGAGCCCGCCTTAGGAAGCGCTTGAGGGTCCCTTGGGTTTCTGATTTATCCTGCAAAAAGGACACCCAAGTGAAGCGGGAAAAATCATCAACAATTACTAGACCATACTTACTTCCCCTGATGCTAAGGTAGGCGACGGGTCCGAAGAGGTCCATATGTAATAGCTCCAGTGGTCTTGATGTAGTCATCACATTCTTGTTGTGATGAGTGCTTCCCACCTATTTCCTTGCCTGACAAGCTGCACAAGGTCTATCTTTCTCGAAGTAGACATTGGTTAGTCCTAGCACATGCTCTCCCTTTAGAAGTTTGTGAAGGTTCTTCATCCCAACATGTGCTAGACGGCGATGCCACAGCCAGCCCATACTAGTCTTAGCGATTAAGCATGCATCTAGATTGGCCTCCTCTTTCGAAAAATCAACTAAGTAGAGTTTGCCTTCTAGCACACCCTTAAAACGCTAATGAGCCATCACTCCTTCTAAAGACAGATACATCAACATTTGTAAACAAACAATTGTAGCCCATGTGGCACAATTGACTTACAGACAGGAGATTATAGCCTAGCGACTATACTAAAAATACATTGGAAATAGAGTGCTCGCTTGTGATGGCTATTTTTCCCAAACCTTTGACCTTGCCTTGATTCCCATCTCCAAATATGATTGTATCCTGGGAATCCTTGTTCTTGACATATGAGGTGAACATCTTCTTCTCCCCCGTCATGTGGTTTGTGCATCCGCTGTCGATAATCTAGCTTGAGCCCCCGGATGCATAAACCTGCAAGGCAAATCAGGCTTGGGTTTTAGGTACCCAACTCTTGTTGGGTCCTACAAGGTTAGTTACAATAGATTTTGGTACCCAAATGCAAGTCTTGTCTCCTTTGCATTTGGATCCCAATTTTCTAGCAACCACTTTTTCATTTTTACATGAAAGTACAAATGTAGTGTTGCAAGCATGAAAGACAGTAGTAGGTTTATTACACATTTTCCTAGGAGCATGAGACACAAAATTTCTCCTAGGCCTACCATTAAAATTAGAACTTGAAGCAAACATAGCATGTGAATCACAGGCATCATGATCATATCTCCTATTAAAATGAGCATTCCTAGAAAATTTTCTATCATAAATGAAAGCATGATTCTTTTAGGAATATTAGCCATAGGGGCCTTCCCTTTCTCCTTGTTGGGAATGGGAGCCCTTTGGCTTGTTAAGTTCTTGGCTTCCTTTCGAAAGCCAAGCCCATCCTTAATTGAGGGGTGTCTACCAACAGTGTAGGCATCCCTAGCAAATTTTAATTTATCAAAATCACTTTTACAAGTCTTAAGTTGAGCATTAAGACTTGCCACTTCATCATTTAATTTAGAAATGGAAATTAAGTGTTCATCACAGGCATCAACATTAAAATCCTTGCACCTATTGCAGATTACAACATGTTCTACACATTAACTAGATTTATTTGCTACCTCTAGCTTAGCACTTAAATCATTATTCAAAATCTTTAAACTGGAGATTGATTCATGGCACACAGACAATTCAAAGGATAACATTTCATTTCTTTTAGTTTCTAAAGCAAGAGACTTTTGTACACTAACAAATTTGTCATGTTCTTCATATAAAATGTCCTCTTGCTTCTCTAGCAATCTATCCTTTTCATTTAGAGCATCAATTAACTCATTAATTTTATCTACTTTTGCTCTATCTAAACCCTTAAATAAACCCGAATAATCTACTTCATCATCACTAGAATCATCATCGCTTGAAGTAGTATACTTAGGGGTTTCTCGAACACTTACCTTCTTTTCCTTGGCCATGAGAAAAGTGTGGCGCTCGTTGGGGAAGAGTGACGATTTGTTGAAGGCTGAGGCAGCGAGTCCTTCGTCGTCGGAGTCAGAAGAAGAGTAGTCCGTATCCCATTCTTTGCCAAGGTGCGCCTCGCCCTTCGCCTTCTTGTAGGCCTTCTTCTTCTCCCTCTTCCGGCTCTTTTCTTGTTCCTGGTCATTAGCATTATCAGGACAATTTGCTATAAAGTGATCAGTCTTACTGCACTTGAAGCAGGAGTGCTTTCCCCTTGTTTTGTTCTTGTTGGGGTACTCCTTGCGTCCTTTAAGAGTGGTCTTGAAGCGCTTGATGATGAGCGCCATTTCATCCTTGTTGAGCCCGGCAGCCTCTACTTGTGCCACCTTGCTAGGTAGCGCCTCCTTGCTGCTTGTTGCCTTGAGCGCAACGGGCTGTGGCTCGTAGATGGGCATTGGGCCGTTTAATGCATCATCAACATACCTTGCCTCTTTGACCATCATGCGCCCGCTCACAAATTTTCCGAATATCTCCTCGGGCGTCATCTTTGTGTACCTGGGATTTTCACGGATGAGGTTCACAAGATGAGGGTCGATAACAGTAAAAGACCTGAGCATAAGTCGGACGACATCGTGGTCCATCCATCTCGTGCTTCCATAGCTCCTAATCTTGTTGACCAGGGTCTTGAGCCTGTTGTACGTTTGTGTTGGCTCCTCTCCCCTGATCATCGCGAACCTTCCCAGCTCGCCCTCCACCAACTCCATTTTGGTGATCATGGTGGCGTCGTTTCCCTCATGTGATATTTTGAGGGTGTCCCAGATTTGCTTGGTGTTGTCCAAGCCGCTCACCTTGTTGTACTCATCCCTGCACAAAGATGCTAGCAAAACAGTGGTAGCTTGTGCATTTTTATGAATTTGCTCGTTAATAAATACAGGGTTATCCGTACTATCAAATTGCATTCCATTTTGAACTATCTCCCATATACTAGGATGGAGAGAAAATAAGTGACTACGCATTTTGTGACTCCAAAAAGCGTAGTCCTGTCCATCAAAGTGTGGAGGTTTACCAAGAGGAATTGAAAGCAAATGAGCATTGGAATTAAAAGGAATACGAGAATAATCAAATGAATAATTTGAATTAACTGGTTTCTTTTTCTCGTCGTCGTCGTCTCTTGGTGAAGAAGAAGATTCGTCGCTATCGTAGTAGACGATCTTCTTGATACGTCTCTTCTTCTTCCCGTCCTTCTTCTTGTGACTCGAGCCAGAGTCAGTGGGCTTGTCGTCCCTTGGCTCGTTGAAGATGGACTTCTTCTCCTTATCGTTGACCACCATCCCCTTTCCCTTAGGATCCATCTCTTCGGGCGATTAGTCCCTTACGTGAAGAGAACGGCTCTAATACCAATTGAGAGCACCTAGAGGGGGGGGGGGGGTGAATAGGTGATCCTGTAAAATTCAACACTAAATAGCCACAAGCTTGGTTACAAAGATGTTAGTGCAATAGAACCAAATGGCTATAGAGAGAGCTCTTGCGAATCACAATAATCACAGAGAAAGACAACACAAGAGACATAATGGTTTATCCCATGGTTCGGCCAAGTATTACACTTGCCTACCTCCACGTTGTGGCGTCCCAATGGACGAGGGTTGCACTCAACCCCTTTCAAGTGATCCTATGATCAACTTGAATACCACGGTATTCTTCCTTATAGTTTTCTTCCCGTTTGCGAGGAATCTCCACAAGTTGGAGCCTCTCGCCCTTACAAGATTGTTCACAAAGAAAGCACGGTGTAAGGTTGGGAAGAGCAACGCACACTAGAATTAAATCCACACCGCAAACACGCACACAAGTGAGAAGATGAGCACACAAAACACGCGCAAGGAGTTTACAACTCGAAAAGTGCTCCAATCTCAAGAACGATGAACGATTGTGTGAAAGTGAGGACTAGAAGTCTTGGAATGCTTAGAGTGTGCTTGGGTGACTCCTCCATGCGCCTAGGGATACCTTTTATAGCCCCAAGGCAGCTAGGAGCCGTTGGAGACAATCTTGGAAGGCTAATCTTGCCTTCTGTCGAGTGGCGCACCGGACAGTCTGGTGCGCCACTAGACAGTCACTGTAGACGGTCCGGTGCGGACCTGTTTCCTTTTCTAGCACAGATGACCGTTGCAGCGTCGTGGCAGTTTGCGCACCGGAAACTGTCCGGTGCACAGTGGACAGTCCGGTGCCCCCTGCCGACCGTTGGCGCTGCCATGCGTCGCACAAAGATTGCGCGGCCGACCGTTGGCGCAGTCGACCGTTGGCTCACCAGACAGTCCGGTGCACCACCGGACAGTCCGGTGAATTTTAGCCGTACACCGCTGATCCTTCTCTCGAGAGTGACGATTTCGCCGCGGACGACTCACCAGACAGTCCGGTGCACCACCGGACAGTCCGGTGATTTATAGTCGTATGCCGCCGTCGAGTCCCGAGAGTGGCCTGTTCACCGAGACTGGTCTGGCGCACTGGACCCTGTCCGGTGCACCCTGACCGAGCAGGAGTTGGCTGTACACAACCAACTCTTTTCCAATTCCTTTTCTCCTATTTCTAGTACTTAGACGAACTATGTTAGTACTCGAAACAATGTACTAAGTCTAGAAACATACCTTGTTACATGATTTGCACTTCTTGCTAGTTTTGCACATAATCAACTCACTTAACATGTGTTGGACACTTAATCACCAAAACATTATAGAAATGGCCCAAGGGCACATTTCCCTTTCAATAAATTGATCTATGATTATGTACTTGTAAATAACACTTAGGGAAATAGTAATCTATTTTCAAATAAAGTTAAGGTATGTTATAGTTTATGTTATACTTTGAATTCATTATCCCTTATGTAGTATTGTGTCTTTTAAGATGTGTTCCAATGTTTGTACATGTTTGGTGTGATGTTCATTTGTACTTTCCAAATGTATTGAATGCATGCTCGCTTTATTTAGACAACGAGCAGTCCGAGATTCCTGAGTGTGTTGTTGGAGACCTCCCTGAGCAGCAACCTGGTGAAGGCAAGTATCCTCTGACCTATTATGTCCTACATACTTTATGATTCACTGTCCCGCATTACTTTATGAAACCTAAGGATGACTAGTCTGTATTCACTTATCCTTGTTTACCTTTTGGGTTATCATGGTTAGCATGTTGCTATTGCCTTAACTTAATCAATGAACATGATGTGAACATTTATGATACGATACTGTTATCCTGATTATGTGAATGATCTTGTGATACCTTAGGGGACTTAGGCCTTTTTCCTGAGTACCTCTCCATAAGGACCTGTTCATGGAGTGACCACCTGGGATAACAGTACAACCATGAGGGTGGAATGGGATGCCCTTAGCTGATTAATTAGATGAACATAGGGGTGTAGTTGACTTTGCCGGAGGGCCGTCAATGGGGCTGGGGCGTAGTGCTCGCTCTGCCAAGGATGGGTGCAGAGGTTCTTTCGATTTGGTTTTGTTAGTCACCCACCTTGGGGAGGTGTACTGCGTTTGTACGACTGGCAAAACCTAACGAGCAGCTATGCACCAGGGGAATCTTTGTAAAGGCTACGTAGTGTATCCCTGGCCATTTACCTTGGTAGTGAAGATCGGGTCTGTACAACCAAGGCTGGAAAGGGATCACGACTTGTGGGTAAAGTGCACAACCTCTGCAGAGTGTTAAAAACTGGTATATCAGCCGAGCTCACAGTTAAGAGCAGCCTTGGGATCCTCTTTGATTAGAAGAACTTTGGATACTTTTATGATGATGATTAACAATGGTGCTATAAAATCTGATCTTTGGTATTTCCTCGTTTGAGGAAGTACTTTTGGGTAATAACTGGGTTTATTACTAAAAGTTGGCTCTACTAATAATAATAAATACTTGACTAACTTAAAAGCAACTGCTTGACCTTAACTCCACATACAGCTAGTCCACTCTAGCCAAACGGGACATTTGCTGAGTACGTTGATGTGTACTCACCCTTGCTTTACAAACCACCCACCCCAGGTTGTCCCCACTGTACTCAGTACTTAGGAGGTGATGCTAGCAACATGGAAGATTTCGAGGAGTTTCAGGACTATGACGAGTTCTAGTTATTTCTTAGTGGCAAACCCCCAGTCAGCTGCCTGTGTAGGCTTAGCATCTACGTTTCGCATTTCCGCACTTCGATAATTATGTTGAACAATGGTTATGTAATAGACTCTGTGGATGTCTTGGACATCTTGATGTATTCAAGTACCTTTCCGCTATTTATTTCGAGCATTGTGTGATGATGTCCAATTATGTAATCGTTGTGTATGTGAGTTTCTAATCCTGGCACGTACATGGTTCACATTCGGTTTACCTTCCAAAAACCAGGTATGACATAAGTTGTATCAAAGCCTTGCTGACTGTAGGACCGCTAACTTAGACTAGAATGGTCGACCTAAGGACTATAGACCCTTACTCTTACCTTGACCTTAGAGTCTTTTCAAAAGTTGGTCATCTTGACCAATTCTATGTTATTTACTTATCTCAAAAGTTTTGTCTCACTTTTCTTTAAGTTTACTTTCTGGTCTAATAGTTCTACTCTTACTCTTGTGCTTACGATGTCTTCTGTAGATGGCTCGTCTTAGGTGCACTGCACGTAAGTCTGTGATCCCCTTGTTGCCTTCTTGCCTGGCAGAGCGTCCACTGCGTCGCACGGTGCCAGGTCAGTCTAGCCACTTGGAGAGACAAAACCGTCGCCTGCACGAGGAGCAGAAGCGCAGACGCTAGGAGCAGGAGCAGGAGCAGCAGGAGGTGGAGTCTGAGAGGCTGCTTTCCCCTGCACCACAGCCAGAGATGCCCCCTGCACCACCATAGGGCATCCCGACTGCTGGAGGAGACCCTGACGGAGACGGAGATGACAATGATGCCGGTGGCAGTTCGAGCCACGGCACGGAGCTTTCGGAGGAGCCGGAGCCAAAGGGATGGATCACTAGACCCATCACTCATGACGCCGCTCGTGGGTGTCACTTCCACGACGCTCTCGATACCCTGCTGCGACGGGCCTTCAACCGACACACTTGGTCCATCGAGTACCAATGTGTAGTCTACCAGCATCGTCACGGGCTATACCCGGACCAGTGGGAGGCTACTTGCTTGGTGCACCGTCCGGACGATGATCTCCGGGGTGCAGAGGCCTTCTCAGAGTACTATTCTATTACTGAGAGGGATACTGCCGAGGCAGCCATGCAAGATGCAGCACGATGGGCAATTTCTCAGTATTGCTCGTTGTTCAGTGGGGTAGCTGATGGCCTTGACCTGAAGTACTATCCTTGCCGTTCGACCGGTAGTGCTGGAGGTGTGATTGTCTCGCTAGTTGGTGAGGGCAATCCTAGGTTGAACAGCATGGTCAATCTGGTTGCCGTGCTCAACAAAGAGTTGGACCACGCCCTTGACGAGTTGGGCAAGGTTCGGGCGGAGGTTGCGGAATCGCGTGCTGAGTGCTCAGCACGCACTATTTGGATGGTGGTTCTCCCGCCCCTGTCGAGATTCAGCACCCTTACCGTTCACCGCCCCATGGTCGCTTCGACTATGGTACCCCTAGACTGCAGGACCCGGATAGATTTGGATCCCTAGATCGACAGAGTTGGAGTCTGTAATAATTCTTAGTTCAGTGTCTCAGTCTAATCAGTCTTAGTTCGAGTTAGTTTGCTTATCTTATGTTGGATGCTTGTTATGATGAACATGTACTAAAGTTGGATCTTTGTAATGATTGTCATCAAGATGTGGGTATTCCCTACAACTTGGTGTAGTTATTAATAAAGTCAGTTATTTAGTTGGGTAATCCCTTTATTTCCCCTTTCCTCCTTATCTGAGAAGCTGTCAGTGAAGATGATCAATTGTTCAGTGCTATGAAGATTTTCGTATATCCTTTCTTATGCTGAAAGAATGCAGAGTTAGATCTGATATGTGTGTCATTCCTACAGATGTCTGAGAACAGGCGCAGAGGTGCGAGGCGTGCACAGCCAGAGCAGCAGGCACCCCAAGAGGAGGCAGCTCCGCAGCAGCATTTGCCACCGCCACCCCTGATGACTATTGAGCAAATGTTCTTGATGTAGACCCAAGCAGTCCAGGCAATTGGTCTAACCTTAGCAGCCATGCTGCAGGTGCAGCAGCAGCCACCACCACCTCAGCCTCCAGTGCAAGTCCAGATGCCTCAAGTGCCCAGAGACAAGCGGGTAGAGTTCATGAGGGGCCATCCCCCTGTCTATGCCCACTTTGCTGACCCCATGGACGCGGAAGATTGGCTGCGTACCGTGGAGCGTGTGTTGCACACTGCCTAGTGCAACGATCGTGAGAAGGTGTTGTATGGTCCCTGACAACTGAGGGGAGCAGCATAGTCTTGGTGGGAGTCTTACCTCGCCAGCCATGCCAACCCTGAAGCCATTATTTGGGAGGAGTTCAGGGACAACTTCCGTCGCTACCATGTGCCCGAGGGACTGATGATAGTGAGGAAGGAGGAGTTTCTCGCCCTGAAGCAAGGTCCCTTGTCCGTCAGTGAGTACAGGGATAAGTTTCTGCAGCTATCGCGTTATGCCCCGAGGATGTCAACACGGATGCCAAGAGGCAGTACCACTTTCTAAGAGGATTGGTTGACCCTCTCCATTACCAGCTGATGAACCACACCTTCCCTACCTTCCAGCATCTGATCGACAGAGCAATCATGACACAAAGGAAGCGTCGGGAGATGGAGGATAGAAAGCGTAAGATTGGTGGACCTCAGGTTGGGAGTAGCAGTCGTCCTCGCTACTCAAGCAACCCACCTCAGCAATTCAAGCAAGGTCACCAGCACTTGCACTAGCATCAGCGTCAGAACCAGCCGCAGCAGTACCAAAGGCAGTTTCCTCAGCAGTAGCAGTACCGTTAGAACAACCAGCAAAGAGGAAATCAATACCAGCATCAGAGCAACCAGGCAGCCCATCTTCCTGCCCCAGCAACCAACCAGAACAATCATGCAGCGCCAGCTTAAGGAGGAAGTCGTGAATGTTTCCACTGTGGTGAACAAGGCCATTGGGCGAATCATTTCTCAAAGAAAGCAGCTCAGCAGCAGCCAGCTCCCAATGCCCCAGTTAGGCAGAATGCAATGCAGCAAGGAAGCAACAACCGTGGGCAGCCTCGTGCCCAGTATGGAAAAAGGTGAATCACTTGGAGGCTGACACAGTCCAGGAGACACCAGGAGTGGCATTAGGTAAATTTTCAGTCGAGTACCATTCCGCAAATGTCTTATTTGATACTGGAGCAATGCATTCTTTTGTAACTGCATCATGGGTAGAATCACATAATATACCAGTAGCACCCATGTATCCACCTATGAGAGTTAGTTCAGTTGGTGGAAGAACCCAAACAAATAGATTTTGCCCTAGTGCAAAGGTTCAAATAAGGGGGATAGAGTTCCCCATCGGTTTGATAGTTATGGGTAACCAAGATACAACTATAGATGTCATCCTAGGGATGAATTGGCTAACCAAGTATCAGGCCAGTCTTAGTTGTGATAAGAGAATAGTGAAGTTAGTGTCCCCATCAGGATAAGGAGTGTTAGTAGAGTTGGTCTTGTTAGAACCCAGAAAAAGGAGTTGTCACCAAGTCACCACCCATATTGAGGAGATTAAACCATCGAAGGCTATCAGTGTAGTATCAGATTTCCCAGATGTGTTTCCCGAGGAGTTACCAGGTATGCCACCTGAAAGGAAGGTTGAATTCACCATAGAGCTTATTCCAGGCACTGTCCCTATTTCCAAGAGAGCCTATCGAATGTCCGGACCAGAGTTTGTGGAACTCAAGAAGCAGATTGATGAGTTGTTAGAGAAAGGTTACATCAGACCGAGTACTTCGCCTTGGGAAGCCCTAGTGTTTTTTGTGGAGAAGAAGGATGGCACAAAGAGGATGTGCATCGATTACCGATCCTTGAATGAGGTTACTATCAAGAACAAGTACCCCCTGCCCAGAATTGAAGATTTATTCGATCAGTTGAGAGGAGCTAGTGTGTTCTCAAAGATAGATCTGAGGTCAGGCTACCATCAGCTTAGAATCCGACCTTCAAATATACCGAAGACAACATTTATCACCAAGTATGGACTATATGAGTTCACGGTCATGTCATTCGGTTTGACGAATGCGCCAGCTTACTTCATGTACTTGATGAATAGTGTGTTCATGGACTACCTCGACAAGTTCGTGGTGGTATTTGTTGATGACATTCTTATATATTCCCAGAATGAGCAAGAGCATGAGGAGCATTTGAGGAAAGTACTCCAGAGGCTACGAGATTGTCAGCTGTATGCCAAGCTTAGCAAGTGGGAGTTCTGGATCAGTGAAGTCCTATTCTTGGGTCACATTATAAACCGAGAGGGATTGGTTGTAGATCCGAAGAAGGTAACAACTATCTTGGACTGGAAAGCACCAGAAGATGTCCGAGGAATCAAGAGTTTCATCGGAATGGCCGGTTATTATTGGCGTTTCATTGAAGGTTTCTCCAAGATTGCTAGGCCAATGACAGCCTTGTTAGCAAAGAAGGTTGAATTCAAGTGGACCCCAGCATGCCATAAGTCCTTTGAGACATTGAAGGAGAAATTGACAACGACACCAGTACTGATTCTGCTAGATGTTCACATGCCATTCTTAGTGTATTGCGATGCCTCGTACACCGGACTGGGATGTGTGTTGATGTAGGAAGGGAGAGTAGTGGCATACTCGTCCCGAAAGTTGAAGATTCATGAGAAGAATTATCCTACTCATGATCTAGAGTTAGCAGTCGTGGTTCATGCATTGAAGACCTGGAGGCATTATCTTTATGGGCAGAAGTGTGATATCTACATGGACCACAAGAGCCTCAAGTACATATTCACTCAGTTAGAGTTAAACATGAGGCAGCGAAGATGGCTAGAGTTGATCAAAAATTATGAGCTAGAGATTCATTATCACCCAGGCAAAGCAAATGTAGTTGTAGATGCTCTTAGCAGGAAGAGTCAAGTCAATATGTTGGCCGCTCACTAGATGCCGTATGAGCTAGCAAAGAAGTTCGACAGATTAAGTCTCGGATTTCTAAACAACACCCAAGGGGTGACAATTGAGTTGGAACCCACTCTAGAGCAAGACATCAGGAAAGGTCAGAAGGATGATGAGATGATCAATGAGATCCGATAGCTGATCAAAGATGGGAAAGGCAAGGATTTTCGTGAGGATGCAAAAGGAGTAGTATGGTTCAAGGATAGGCTGTGTGTTCCCGACATCAAATCGATCTAGGAACTGATTCTCAAAGAAGCCCATGAGACAGCATACTCTATACACCCCGGTAGTGAGAAGATGTACCAAGACCTGAAGAAAAGATTCTGGTGGTACGGTATGAAAAGGGAGATAGCAGAGCATGTGGCTGTGTGTGACAGTTGTCAGAGGATTAAAGGAGAACACCAAAGACCTGTAGGGTTGTTGCAACCATTGCAGATTCCTTAGTGGAAATGGGATGAGATCGGAATGGACTTTATAGTTAGTTTGCCCCGCACTCGTACTGGTTATGACTCCATCTGGGTAGTAGTGGACCGTTTGACAAAGGTGGCCCATTTCATACCAGTCAAGACCACTTACAACAGTGCAGTGTTAGCCGAACTATACATGGCTCGGATTATGTGCTTGCATGGTATCCCGAAGAAGATAGTATCAGATAGAGGCACCCAGTTCACCTCTCATTTTTGGCAGCAGTTACATGAAGCCTTAGGCACACATTTAAAGTTCAGCTCAGCTTACCACCCACAGACAGATGGTCAAACAGAGAGAATCAATCAGATTCTGGAGGATATGTTGAGGGCTTGTGCTTTGCAAGACAAAATAGGTTGGGACAAGAGATTACCATATGCAGAATTCTCTTACAACAATAGCTACTAAGCCAGTCTGAAGATGTCACCATTCGAAGCGCTCTATGGGAGGAATTGCAGAACTCAATTGCATTGGGATTAACCCAGTGAAAGACAGGTGTTCGGTCTAGATATTTTGCTTGAAGCCGAAGAAAACATCAGAATGGTCCGAGAGAATTTAAAGGCAGCACAGTCCAAACAGCGAAGCTATGCTGACACCAGAAGAAGAGAACTCAGTTTTGAAGTGGGAGACTATGTCTACTTGAAGGTGTCCCCCATCAGAGGAACCAAAAGGTTTGGAGTCAAAGGCAAGCTAGCACCCCGATATATTGGGCCGTATCAGATTCAAGCAAGACATGAAGAAGTGGCTTATCAACTCAGCTTACTAGAGAATCTGTCCGTTGTGCACGATGTGTTCCATGTGTCACAGTTGAAGAAATGCTTGAGAGTGCCAGAAGAGCAGTTGCCAGCAGAGGATCTTGAAGTTCAAGAAGATCTGACGTATGTTGAGAAGCCAACTCAAATTCTGGAGACAGCAGATCGGGTCACTCGGAGAAGTACCATCAGGATGTGCAAAGTCAAATGGGGTCACCACTCAGAAGAAGAAGCAACCTGGGAAATAGAAGATGATTTGAAAGCCCAGTACCCTGAGCTCTTTGCTAGCCAGCCCTGAATCTCGAGGGTGAGATTCTTTTAAGGGGGATAGGTCTGTAACACCCTGATTTTGGGGGTATAAAATTTCTTTCTAATTATCACCCAAAATCATGTGTTACTCTTCTTTTTCTCACTCTAGGTTTTCTCTCTCTCTAGATTCATTCTCCCTTTTCCTTCTTGATTAGAGATAGCCTAAACTAGTGGAGGTTAATTATTTATTTTTGCCAAAATATTATGTGTCATGACATGTTGCATCATGTTGAGTTTAAAGTATTCTTTGAAGTGTTGCACAAGTTTGAATTTATTTGAATTTGAAACTTAGTTTGAATTTAGATTTGAAAAACCCTATAGAAAAAGAAATGTAAAAGGAATTAGAAAATCCCGAGAAAAAGAAAAGGAGAAGCAGCCTAAACCAGCCCAGTAGGCCCAGCCAGGCCGCGCGCCCGCGCGCCCGCGTCGCCTGACAGGCGGACCCCACCTGTCAGCAGCAGCCCACTCTCCCGCACGTGCCCTCCCTCTCTTGCTCGCTGCCCAGTGGGGCCAATATGTCGGCGCCAGTTTCCCTCGCCCGCGCGCTCCCTCTCTCTCTCTGCCACGCGGGCCCGGATCGCCAGTCACCGAGTCGTTGCCCCACACGCCCCTTTCTCCTCTCTTTGCGCCGTGGACCCTATCTGTCAGTTCCGCCCCCTCCATGCTCGCCGTGGACCGGCGCGTGCGCACTCGCGCACGACGCCGGATTTCTCGGCCACGACACCCGCCCATGCGCCTAGCTCCCTTTTTAGAGCCCCGCCAGTGCCCAGCGTACACCCCTCACCTCATTTCGCGTAGCTTCGCCCTCTCTCGTGCTATGTCCTCGCCGCCAGCCGCCGCTGGAGACCCGTGCCCGCGTTCCTTGCCATCCAGCTCGCCGGAGACCGCTCCAAGCCTCCCCGAGCTCTGCCCCGAGGTGAGACACCTTTGCTCGCGCCCAATTTCCCTTATTGCGCTCTGTGCTCGGCCAATTTCACCTTCGCCGGTGCTCGGCCGCGGCGGTCTGCCGTGCTCGCGCGGTGGCCGACCGATTTAGCCTGGTCTAGTTCACCGGAGTAGGCCCCTGGGTCACCCCTGCCTCTGCTGAAGTTAGCCAAAGCCTTAGCGCGCCTTAGGACCCCTCCCCGTGGTCGGAATGGCTCATCGGAGTTACTCCGACCCGCCCGAGGCCTTCTCACTGCCGTTCTACCCTCTCTGCTAGTGGATTCATGGCCCCTTCCTCGCCATTGAGTTCGCCGTGGTGCCCTCTCCCTCTCTGCCCAGCTCCAGCGACCCCGGAGCCACCCTAGCTCACGCCTGCCTCAACTCCGGCGACCTCACCGCAGTGGAGAGGAGCGGCGCCGCTTCGCGCACGTCTGTTTCTCCGGTCTGATTTCCCCCGTCCGATCTTGATCGCACGGTCCGGACTGCGGGATGCCGCTAAACGCACGTGCGTCTCACGCCCTGGCCCGCCTGTCAGCGCCACCCGCAGCCGCTCATCCTTCCCGAGCGGATTTCCCCCGTCCGATCTTGATCGAACGGCTCGGACCCCCTCCGTCTAATCTTGATTGAACGGCCCGGACCCCAGGATACCGCTTCGCGCCCACGCACCCTGATGCCCTGGCCCACCTGTCAGCGCCCAAACCCCCTAGCGCTGGGCCCGCTCGGTCAGCGCGCTCCCCCCCTCTACGGCTGACACTCCCTGGCCCGCCTGTCAGTGCTCGCCCGCCCGCGCGTGCGCCCTCGGCCACAGATCTAATCCCAGCCATTGGTTTTAGATCTGACGGTTAGATTCAGCTGATACCCCTTCGCGTGGCTGTTTTATTAAAGAGACCCTCGGTTTATTGGAAATCAACCCGCCGTCCCTGGTTTTCGCGCGCAGGCCCCTGTAATCTTGCAGATTTAGCCCTGGACTTTTAAATATTCACAGAATTAGCCCAAATTTCATATTTTGAATTCCAAAACTTGTTTATTTCATAACTTTTGCATATGAACTCCAAATTTAGTGATTCAAATTGCAAAATGTTCATAGAATTATTCTCTGTTTAAATAAAATGGTTTCACCTACTGTATGCACATTCTAATTTTATGATTGAATATGAACTAATGTAGATGTATTTTTATTTATTTAATAAAATAAATAAAAGGAGAACCTTAGAGGAGTTTACCTCTATTCTAAATTATAGGTCACAATAAAATAAATTGATCTATGATTATGTACATGTAAATAACACTTAGGGAAATAGTAATCTTTTTTCAAATAAAGTTAAGGTATGTTATAGTTTATGTTATACTATGAATTCATTACCCCTTATGTAGTATTGTGTCTTTTAAGATGTGTTCCAATGTTTGTACATGTTTAATGTGATGTTCATTTGTACTTTCCAAATGTATTGAATGCATGCTCGCTTTATTTAGACAACGAGCAGTCCGAAATTCCCGAGTGTGTTGTTGGAGACCTCCCTGAGAAGCAACCTGGTGAAGGCAAGTGTCCTCTGACCTATTATGTCCTACATACTTTATGATTCACTGTCCCGCATTACTTTATGAAACCTAAGGATTGACTAGTCTGTATTCACTTATCCTTGTTTACCTTTTGGGTTATCATGGTTAGCATGTTGATATTGCCTTAACTTAATCAATGAACATGATGTGAACATTTATGATACAATACTGTTATCCTAATTATGTGAATAATCTTGTGATACCTTAGGGGATTCAAGCCTTTTTCCTGAGTACCTCTCCGTAAGGACCTATTCATGGAGTGACCACCTGGGATAACAGTACAACCATGAGGGTGGAATGGGTCTCCCTTAGCTGATTAATTAGATGAACCTAGTGGTGTAGTTGGCTTTGCCGGAGGGCCGTCAATGGGGGCCGGGGCATAGTGCTCGCTCTGCCAAGGTTGGGGTGAAGAGGTTCTTTCGATTTGGTTTTGTTAGTCACCCACCTTGGGGAGGTGTACTGCGTTTGTACGACTGGCGAAACTTAAAGAGCAGTTATGCACCAGGGGAATCTTTGTAAAGGCTACGTACTGTATCCCTGGCCATTCACCTTGGTAGTGAAGATCGGGTCTGTACAACCTAGGCTGGAAAGGGATCACGACTTGTGGGTAAAGTGTACAACCTCTGCAGAGTGTTAAAAACTGGTATATCAGCCGAGCTCACGGTTAAGAGCAGCCTTGGGATCCTCTTTGATTAGAAGAACTTTGGATACTTTTATGATGATGATTAACAATGGTGCTATAAAATCTAATCTTTGGTATTTCCTCGTTTGAGGAAGGACTTTTGGGTAATAACTAGGTTTATTACTAAAAGTTGGCTCTACTAATAATAATAAATACTTGACTAACTTAAAAGCAACTGCTTAACCTCAACTCCACATACAGCTAGTCCACTCTAGCCAAACGGGACATTTGCTCAGTACGTTGATGTGTACTCACCCTTGCTCTACAAACCACCCCACACTAGGTTGTCCCCACTGTACTCAGTACTCAGGAGGTGATGCTGGCAACATGGAAGATTTCGAGGAGTTTCAGGACTATGACGAGTTCTAGTTCTTTCTTAGTGGCAAACCCCCAGTCAGCTGCCTGTGTAGGCTTAGCATCTACGTTTCGCATTTCCACACTTTGATAATTATGTTGAACAATGGTTATGTAATAGACTCTATGGATGTCTTGGACATCTTGATGTAATCAAGTACCTTTCCGCTATTTATTTCGAGCATTGTCTGATGATGTCCAATTATGTAATCGCTGTGTACGTGAGTTTCTGATCCTGGCACGTACATGGTTCGCATTCGGTTTACCTTCCAAAAAGCGGGTGTGACAACTACCTTACCCGATAGGGGCAAGGGCAGTAGGGGAGTAGGCGTGTAGGGAGGTTCCCGGGTTGATTTTGCTGCGATTGACAATTTGGGTTATTGTGGACCGATTGACAAAAGTGGCACATTTTCTTCCTGTGCACACCACTGATAAGGCTCAAAAGTATGCAGAATTGTACATTGACCGGATCATGTGTTTGCACGGATTACCTCGGACCATTGTTTCTGACCGAGGAGCCCAATTTGTTGCCAGATTTTGGGAACAATTGCAAGAGTCTTTGGGAACCAAGCTAATCAGGAGTTCAGCTTACCACCCACAGACTGATGGTCAGACGGAAAGGGTAAACCAAATTCTGGAGGATATGCTGAGAGCTTGTGCGATCGATGGTGGCAAGAACTGGGATAAGCACCTCTCCTTGGCAGAGTTTGCTTATAACAATAGTTATCAATCTAGCCTAAAGATGGCACCTTTTGAAGCTCTCTATGGAAGAAGGTGTAGGACACCACTCAATTGGTCTCAACATGGAGAAAGAGAAGTTTTTGGACCTAACTTAGTGACTGAAGCCGAAAGGAAGGTCAAACTAATCAGGAAGAATCTAGAAGCTGCTCAGGCCAGGCAGAAAAGTTACCATGATAAAAGAAGGAAACCTCTCCAGTTCGAGGTGGGAAGTTTTGTATACCTCAAGGTATCACCCACCAAGGGAGTGCAGAGGTTTGGGATCAAAGGCAAGCTAGCCCCTCATTACATTGGACCTTATGAGATCATAGAAGCATGTGGACCCGTGGCATACAAGCTGAAGTTACCTTCAAAAATGTCTGCCATTCACGATGTATTCCATGTATCTCAGCCAAAGAAGTGTGTTCGATTGCCGACTGAAATCTTAACAGAGCCAAAATTGGAGATAGAGCCAGATCTATCGTACCAGGAGTACCCCTCCAAGATTCTGGATTGCAAGGAGAGATCAACTCGGGCTAAATCGATCAAAATGTACAAGGTCCAGTGGAGTAATCACTCAGAGGGGGAAGCTACTTGGGAAACCGAGGAATTCCTGAGATCCAACTTCCCCGATTGCCTACCCAAGGAAGCTGGTACGTAATCACCCCCAACCCCTCCTCCTGCCCTTCGAATCTAATTTTCAAAAATATGATTTTAATTCAGAATGAAGTAACTATGAAGTAAAGCTTAAAAAGGACTTCCTTCTGAAGTGCAAAGAGAATGACATTCGAAGAGCAGTTTTACCCAAATAATAACAATAATCGCCCATTTCCTGTAAGTCTCACCCTTCGCCTCACCCCGGGAGGACTCTGGCCCGAATCTCAGGACAAGATTCCTTTAAGGGGGGAAGGCTGTGACACCCCAGTGTCACCTAGTGTTTCTCTTAAATTGCCAAACCATGAACCATCATTTTATGTGAACCAAAGCAAGCATGAGCATCAAATTATCTTAGGAATAAAGAATTCTCCAAGCATATGCTTAAAAGTATCATGATCAAAACAAATGGGTCTTTTAAAGAGGTAAGAATGTGTAACCCTAAATAAGCCCCATGAGCAAATTTAAGAAAATAAGGAAAAAGGGTATGAAAAACTTTAAAATTATGACTTGAGCCAATTATAAAAATTAAAGTATATTTCATAAGCAACAAGAAAGGTTGAGAAAAGCTTAGCCAAATTAACTTAAATAAATTCTCAAATCAGCCCTTGAACTATGAACCCTTAGGGAAATTCAGATTTCTGAATTTCTGAAATTCAGACCCCCTTCCAAAGATCAACTGCGTTCTCTGTTTTTCGAAACTCAAAACCAAGAAATCCAAATATCAAAGTTGTGCCAAATTCCCTTGAACACATCCTGGAAAAGTTTGAACTCAAACTAAATTCATTTGACACGGTTTTGGCGCGGTTTGACCTCGGGACCAGACATTCTGACACTGGCACCTTGGTGACGCTACAACTCCCTGTCCCTAGCCTAAAACCGCGCGACGTCCACACATAAAAGACAAAGCTTGGTCAGGTGAACAAATCCTTCACAGCGATCTTGCCCAAATTCGCGAAGATTTGCTCCCAATCATCGCTTGAACTCGGGCAGAAGCATCGGGCACACGTGTTCGACCGTGGCTGACACCTCCGGTTCACGCCCGTTCGCGCACCCGCGCCTTCCAGTGCACGCCCGCGCGCGCTCGCCGGTCCACGACCGCCCGTGCACCGCGCCGTGCCTATAAAGCCTCCCCAGGCGCGCCTCACTTCACCCCGCACTCACCAGCGCCAGCCGGCCACCTTCCCTTAGCTCCAGTGAGCTCAATTCTGCCCGCCATTGCCGCCAGAGCTTCGGCCGCCGTGGCCAGCCCACTCCAGCCACCCTCGAGTCGAGCCAGCACTTCGGCTAGCTCCGCCAGTAGCCCGTGAAGCTCGCCAAGCCCTTGGACCAGGCCGGACTTCACCGGAGGCCCGAGATCGACCTCACCGGACTTCAGTCTTCCGCCGCCACGCGTGGACCGAGCTAACCAGTGAGTCTCTGTCCAATTCCTTGCACCCATATCTTCTCTGGCATCCCGTGAACCCTTCTGACCCATCCAATTGATCTATTCCGCCGTGACCAGGCCGGACTCCCCGCCGCCGACGAGCATCCCCGCCTGCGCGCGTGGACCGACCGACTCCGGCCATCCCCGACGGCGACCCGCACCTCGTTGTGATCCCCGAGACCTCCCCTACGTCCTCGACCACTTCACCGGAGCCATCTCGCCGCCGGTAAGCCCCTCCGCCCTTTCTTCCGCCGCGGTTACTGTTTAACTTAGAAGAAGGACCTCGGGTTAGGAGGTGAAGAACCCGAGGGGTTTTCTGTAACGTCAGTGACTCGTGTGAATAGTAGCCTAAGGACTAATCCGCGAATAAAACTTAGAATATCCGCTAGGGACCCCAGTGCAAAGTGGATTTCCATTTAATCAATTCTGATTAACCTTTTTAAATAACGAGAGAACTTGTAAAATCCATAACTTAATAAATCCTTCATAAAAAGTTGTCAAACTAATTTTGTTAGTTCCTGAATATTATGAACTATCATTTAAAATGATAAACCCTATACTTTTTGTTCTAAATTTTAGAGTTTAAAATTAAAAACAGAAACCTACCAAACCTAGTTTAATTAAGGAAAAATAGTTTTTCTTCTGCACTGAATTTGAGAAAATTTGTAGATGTTCAACCCTTATTTAGACATTGTTTAAAAATAGTAGGAACCCCAGCATTGAAAAATATGATGTAGATATTCATTTAAAGCTATTTTGCCCAAAACTTAGGAAAAATCAGAAAGGCATTTGAAATTAATGAACAGTGAGTGAAATTATTTTTCCTAGTTTGCTTAAGTAACAAAGAACCTAGGAAAAATGAAGAGATCATTAGTCCAGATCAGTTTTTAATTATAATGTTTTATTTAGCCTTATTTGAACTGAAAATCAATTATTAAAATTTCAAACCTATACCCAAAATGGATAATAAAAATCCAGTGGACTTATAACCACCAGAGCCCCACTACAAAAATGATGAACACCTCAACCCAACATATTAAGTAAGGAAAATAAATATAAAATGATAATGAGGCATTTTCCAAATAAATCATGAACAACCCCTAATGATGCAATAATGGGCAACCAAAAATTGCCTAAGTCCATAATAAGATAAACCACCAGAGAAAAATACAAACCCATGAAAAAAGGAGCAAACTCTTACCTATTGCTACTATTTTATGAGAAAGGCCACTAAATTCAAATAATGCATACCACCCCTTCCCTTAAGCAAAAAGATGCCAAACTTCAGAATGATTGCTCTTGCACAAAATAATAACCAAGAAAAATAAGAACTTTGTTGTTTGATATTTTTTCAAATATAGTGGTAGTAGAAAGCACCTAATTGGCTAGAAACTTGAGAAAACCACAGTAAAATAACTAAAAGGTATTAATGGCTAGAAATTTGTATCAAGTCATGTTATAACACCTAAAAGCCAAAAAAATAAGTTTTAGAGAATTACCCACTGTTAAATAATAGTTGTAGTTCAAAGCACCCCTTCTGCCCTAGAATTTAATAATTTTGCCAGAGAAAACTATTCACTTTCTGATCCCCAAATTTTGAAACAAAGAAACATACCCCAGTTCCAAGTCTCTGTAATTTTTGCAGAATTTTTGGAATTTTATTAAAGCAACTTGTAGTTCAAACCTACTCCCAAAACATTTAAGAGAATAAAAGAAAAGGAAAGAAAACATAAACCTCACTCTAATAAGCCTATCTTGAATACTTATTAACTCTCACTAAGACTTAAAAAGAATTCAGTGGAACCTCCTACCACTTGCCTTAGCTAAGTTTAACATAAATTACCAAGTATACCACCCAAGGGTATTACATAAGTAGGGCTAACCTGGTTTAACTCAAGTAGGTCATACATCGTCAAAAGTTGTAATTTCTAAAAGCACATATCATATCATGCATATATCTTACGCATTGCATTCATTAGATTGTAATCTTGCCGACAGAGAGTACGTGCTCATCCCCGAGCAAGGACCTGTCCAAGAGGAGGACCAGGAGCAGGCTTCAGAGGCTGCTATTGAGGATCTCCCCGCAGCCCTAGCAATTGAAGGCAAGCCCCAGTTATATGCATAACCGTTTATATATGCTATTTTACTACACATAATGTTTGTAGGTTTGTAATGTGCACTTAAGTGTAGGAGTTGCTTGAAACCTCTAGCTGCATGAACTTAGGATTCCTTTTTGAGATGAATACTAGTATGCTAGGTCGAGTAGCTGCTTTGCTAATCAGGATCTCGGTAGAAGTCGAGTGATTTTTCTAGCACTCGCGCGAGGTCAGGAATTGATTGTATTCATCTTGATAACGGGGTATATGTTGGTCTATGGACTTGGATCCAGGGAGGATGTCTTGTCCATGAGACGGGAAAAAGAATTAAGGATTAATGTGTGGATACCTGAGTCAAGCTTTTGAACGTACTAAGCACATGCCGGGAAATATGGTAACCGGTAAACCTAGTACCTGAGTGAAGCCGGGCGCGGACTTTATCCCTCATGCGACCTGAGACTGGGTCTCCCATGCTAGCTATGGTGGGTACAAGTGCGGTCACTGCACGGCGGCAGCCGGGGTCAGTGGAGCATTGTATGCCAAGGCGGTGAGGCCTGGACGCAAATGGGGAATCGATGGGGACAGTTGTCATGTGTGGGGTCGGAGTACCCTGACATGTCGTGTGTTTAGGTTTACCTTGCAAGGTTAAAAACTCGATTCGAATCGTCTGCTTCTCACAGCTAATGAGACTGCTTGACCCCTTGTACTGCATCGAGTAAGAAGTGAAATGAGGTTACATGAGATAACTTGTTGATTGAACTAAATGCGTGTTACCATGTATGCTTAGAAGAAGTAAATCTAGCTAAGTTAATGATGATAGAATTTGAAAAGCTAAAAGTTGATTTTAGAAACAGCTAGTGCTTTTGGCAAACCGAACCCTTCAGCCAAACAGCTGCATAGTCTAGAGGTAGAGGAGTAGATTCCTCACACCGGGTAAGTCTAGCTGAGTATTAGTATACTCAGCCTTGCTTGTGGCATATTTTTTGCAGGTACCATTCAGGAAATGGTTGATGGTGTGACTTGGCCTACCACCCTGCCACCGGGTTGGACGGTCGAGTGGGATGTTGCTCCGGCAGGAGAGGAGCACGAGGAGTAGTGGGCTAGGCCTGGCCCATTTCCTCGATACCGACGACATCGCTTATCCGCTGCACTTTATTTTGAGAACCCTTATTTGCTACTCAAAAACTCCGATTTATGTAATAACTCAGTACTTAATTTGAGGTTTTTCCTGTTTTATTATATTTCTTCTGTGACTCACCTTCGAGTGAGATTGTGGAATTTGATCCTGGTTAAGTAGCTCCATCAGACTAGATCTGAGGGACTGACGGGTTATTCCGATTTAAGTGTGTTACGGCCCCTGAGGCGTGACTTAGGCACTTAAGCTGGAATAATTTGGGTGGTTCCGCCACAGCTGGTATCGGAGCAAATTCCACCACAGAGAAGGACAATAAACCATGAATACCAATTTTCAAAATCTAAAACTTGCCTAGAAACTGCTAAGGATCGTCAGGACTAGACTAATTAGACCTAGGACGAAAGGCCTTAGGCATAGAGGGAAAATGGGTTGCTAATTACTTAGGCCCCGTGGGCCCGTACTTATATTTTTAGGGATGCCCTAGAAGGCACCCTATTTTCTTTCGAGAGGCAACGTTTCTCCCAACATGCATGCATCATAAAACACAAAGAGGAATTAAAATTTGAGCTAACCCACTTTCTCTAAAACCATCCGGGCTCCCTTTTTCTTTTTTCCTTCCACCATAATCTTTACCTTTGATTCCCTTCCGCAGATGAATTCACCCACCCCCGCCAGTGGAGGAGACTCTCGTTTCTGTTCTGACTTCCTTTCTCGCGATGGTTTTCCTTCCATCTTGTGGGAAGTGCTTAACTCCGCCGGTTACCCTACGCCCCCCTTGTACACGGTGCAGTTGTATGAGGAGCATCGGGTACCTCGTTGTCAGGTCTGGCTGACTTTGGAGGCTCATCCCCTTCAGCCGGGTTGGCGTTCTCTTGATTCCGAGACGATTGGACTCAGGACGGACGACACCATTGAAGCAGCAGCCATGAAGGCTCTGACGACTTTCTGTGGCTACCATCCCCTGGAGATGGTGATGCACCCCTTGGGACTCTTCCCTGCTGAGAGGAAGGATGATCCCATGTGGTGTAACCACGTGAGCCATGTGAAGGATGTATGGGCAATGTATCTTGACTTGGTTGGGAGGGTCACTGTTCAGTGCATGAGTGCGCTGTACCGCCTTCAGGCCCTTCGGAGCGACGCTATGGCACACCTTGCTAACATCGCTCAGACCGCCAAGCTCACTCTCGACAGTCGAGAAGATTTTGTGGTTGATCTATCCATCGAGTTGGTAGAGAAGGATCTGCAGGTGGAGAGGCTGAGCCAGCGCATCACCACCCTGGAGCAGTAGGTGGAAATCCGAGACAACACTATTGATGTCTTGGAGAACCAGCTTCACGATGTGCAGAGGGAACTCGAGGAAGCAAATGACCACCTGGACATGCACCACCTGGAGATGGAGGCCAATGAAGCCGGAAGCGAGGGAGAAGAGGATCCCGAGGAGCTAGGACCAGCCCCTGGTGCCAATGGGACTACCTCCGCGATGCCTCCTTCACCCGTATCCAGTGTCGCTTCCACCGCTCAGGGTTAAGCAGTCACTTCGACACTCTTAGGCGAATAGAAACCCATGCGAGCTTAGTTAATATCAGATTTTGGACTAGGCTTATGGGTACTTTCCCCTGATTGATGTAACCCTGTGAACTTTTGAATTCTGGGGATAATTGTCACCATGTTATCTTAAATTCGAACCTAATATTATGATTATGGCATTTTTCCTTCCATATGGGATAATATTCTGACGTTCGAAACTGTGAGTTGGGATAACAATGGCGGCAATCTCTGTTTTCAGATGGCAGCTAGGCAGCGTCGCGGGCATAACGAGCAAGTTCCCCCGCCACCTCCTCCAGCTCCCACAGTGCAGGAGCTGATGGCTCAGCAGAATGAGATTCTGCGACAGCTCTTGCAGCGCCAGCCCCACCCTCAGCAGCATGGTGGAGGCCAGCATCAGCGACCTCCGGCTATGGCAACATACCAGGAGTTTCTGAGCACGCAGCCGCCCTTGTTCACTAAGGCAGAGGATCCGTTGGACGCCGACGTATGGCTTCGCGTCGTTGAGTCCAAGTTTCCCCTCCTCACGGGAGACTGCCCTGATACTACCAAGACCCGCTTTGCCGCGCAGCAGCTTCGCGGATCTGCTCGGACTTGGTGGGATCACTTCCGTGCTATGCTCCCCGCTGATTGTGAAGTGTCTTGGGAGGAATTCAAGACTGCCTTCAGGGGACACCACATCCCAGTTGGCATTCTTGATCGGAAGCTGAATGAATTTCTGGCCCTTAATCAAGGAACCCGCACGGTACTGCAGTATGCGCAAGCCTTCAACGACCTATGCCAATATGCAGGGTACCATGCTGATTCTGATGAGAAGAAGAGAGACCGCTTCCGCAGGGGTCTTAATACCAAGCTGCGGGAACGACTCAACACTGTCCGGGCTGATAGCTTCAATGAGTTGGTCAATATGGCCATCTCCCAGGAGGATTGCATTGTAGCTCACCGGGCAGAGAAGAAGAGGAAGGCACCAATGGCAGCACCATCCGCTCAGGCTCAGAGGTTCCGGATTGTTTCTCACAATCAGAGTAGGGGTTTTCAGCAGCAGGCAGGCAGATGGGTGATTAGGCCACCTCAGCAGCAGCAGCCGGCACCCAACCGCTTCCCAGCTCCCGCCCCAAGGAACAATCAGCCTCCGCAGTAGCAGCAGTTCCGCCAGGGCAATGGGAACAAGTGTTTCACTTGTGGCAATGTGGGCCACTATGCCAAGAATTGTCCCAGGAACCAGCAGAGGCAGTTGCCAGCACCAAATCAAGACAAGGGAAGAAAGCAGAAGGTGCAAGTCAGGCAAGGGAAGCTCAACTTCACTACCCTGGAGGAAGTACCTGAAGGAGCTCCTATCATGACCGGTATCTTTTCAGTTTATAATCAACCTGCTTTAATTCTGTTTGATTCTGGTGCATCTCATAGTTTCATTAGCCAAAAGTTCAGTGCTAAATGCAAACTGCCATTCTCTCACTCAAAAGGGTCATTCATGATAGTCACACCTGGGGGTAAAATTGCAACTAATCAATTAAACCAAAGTGTGCCTATTCAACTGGGAAGCCACATTGTCAAAACCACCCTTCTTGTGTTGGGATTGGAAAATGTGGACATTATTCTAGGAGCAAATTGGATGACCTTGCACCAAGTTGTGCTTGATATAGCCAGTCGTACCGTGGAAGTTAATTCTTCGATCTGTGGGAACTTCACTTTAATTCTGCCCAGTTAAGGTTCTACTCAGTCATGTGCTTTCTCTATGACGGAGTTACCTTTGAAGAAGATCCCAGTGGTCTGTGAATATGCAGATGTCTTCCCTGATGAACTGCCAGGAATGCCACCGGACCGGGATATTGAATTCGCCATCGAGTTGCAGCCGGGAACGGCCCCAATTTCCAAGAGGCCCTACCGAATGCCACCCGCTGAGTTGGCAGAGTTGAAGAAGCAATTGCAAGAGTTGCTGGATAAAGGATTTATTCGCCCAAGCACTTCGCCTTGGGGATGTCCAGCACTATTTGTGAAGAAGAAGGATGAAAGCTTGAGGCTGTGTATAGATTACCGCCCTCTTAATGCGGTAACTATCAAGAACAAGTATCCTTTGCCTCGTATTGATGTTCTTTTTGACCAGTTGGTCGGGGCCAAGGTATTCTCCAAGATAGACCTTCGCTCTGGCTACCATCAGATCAAGATACGAGCAAGTGATATTCCGAAGACGGCATTTTCAACCAGATATGGGCTATATGAATTCTTGGTGATGTCATTCGGGCTGACAAATGCACCAGCATATTTCATGTATCTGATGAATTCTGTTTTCATGCCTGAATTGGACAAGTTCGTGGTGGTTTTCATCGATGACATTTTGGTGTACTCAAAGAACGAAGAAGAACATGTCGGGCATTTGCATGTAGTGCTTCAACGTCTGCGAGAGCACCGCCTTTATGCCAAGTTATCCAAGTGTGATTTTTGGCTAAAGGAAATCAAATTCTTGGGTCACACTATCTCTCAGGCTGGAATAGTTGTTGATCCTGATAAAGTGCAAGAGGTGATGAACTGGAAGCCACCAACAACTATTCGTCAGATTCGGAGTTTTCTGGGATTAGCTGGTTATTACCGAAGATTTATTCCGGACTTCTCTCGAATTGCGAAGCCTATAACTGAGTTGCTGAAGAAAGAAGTCAAATTTGTTTGGAGTCAGGAGTGCGAAGATGCCTTCCATGCATTAAGGCAGCATCTGACCACAGCACCAGTATTGGCGCAACCCGACAGCAGCAAGCCTTTTGATGTATACTGCGATGCCTCTAGCACCGGGCTAGGTTGTGTCTTAATGCAAGACAACCGAGTCATTGCTTATGCCTCAAGAGCACTTAGGCCTCATGAGCAAAACTATCCCACTCATGACCTCGAGTTAGCAGCAGTGGTTCATGCATTGAAGATGTGGAGGCACTATCTAATGGGAACCCACTGCAACATCTTCACTGATCATAAGAGCCTTAAGTACATTTTTACTCAGGCTGATCTCAACATGAGGCAGAGAAGATGGCTAGAGCTGATCAAGGATTATGACCTCGAGGTACATTATCACCCAGGAAAAGCTAATGTGGTAGCAGATGCCTTGAGTCGGAAGATGCAGTGCAATTGTATTCTGATGGATTCTCGCATTAACACCTTGTGTGATGAGTTGAGCAAGATGCAAATTGAAGTGATTCCTTCTGGTTCTTTGTCTCACACTTCTGTTGAGCCAGCTTTGCAAGACCAGATTATCATGGCCCAGCTCAGTGACAAGGGAGTGCAGCTTATCAAGAAGAATCTCCATCAGAAGGTTGAGAAGTATAGTTGTTTCCGCCAGGATGAAAAGGGTGTGTTATGGTTCAAAAGCAGATTGGTGATTCCTAAGGACCCGGACCTCAAGATGAAAATTTTGGATGAGGCTCATATCTCCAAATTCTCTATGCATCCGGGAAGCACCAAAATGTACCATGATCTGAAGCCTTTGTACTGGTGGACCAGAATGAAGAGGGAGATAGCCCAGTATGTATCAGAATGTGACACCTGTCAGAGGGTAAAGGCTAGCCACTTGAAATCAGCTGGAGCTTTGCAACCCCTGTCCATACCTTCGTGGAAATGGGATGACATCAGCATGGATTTCATTGTGGGACTGCCCAACACCTCTCGTCATCATGACTCAATTTGGGTTATTGTGGACCGATTGACAAAAGTGGCACATTTTCTTCCTGTGCACACCACTGATAAGGCTCAAAAGTATGCAGAATTGTACATTGACCGGATCGTGTGTTTGCACGGATTACCTCGGACCATTGTTTCTGATTGAGGAGCCCAATTTGTTGCCAGATTTTGGGAACAATTGCAAGAGTCTTTGGGAACCAAGCTAATCAGGAGTTCAGCTTACCACCCACAGACTGATGGTCAGACGGAAAGGGTAAACCAAATTCTGGAGGATATGCTGAGAGCTTGTGCGATCGATTGTGGCAAGAACTGGCATAAGCACCTCTCCTTGGCAGAGTTTGCTTATAACAATAGTTATCAATCCAGCCTAAAGATGGCACCTTTTGAAGCTCTCTATGGAAGAAGGTGTAGGACACCACTCAATTGGTCTCAACATGGAGAAAGAGAAATTTTTGGACCTAACTTAGTGACTGAAGCCGAAAGGAAGGTCAAACTAATCACGAAGAATCTAGAAGCTGCTCAGGCCAGGCAGAAAAGTTACCATGATAAAAGAAGGAAACCTCTCCAGTTCGAGGTGGGAAGTTTTGTATACCTCAAGGTATCACCCACCAAGGGAGTGCAGAGGTTTGGGATCAAAGGCCAGCTAGCCCCTCGTTACATTGGACCTTATGAGATCATAGAAACATGTGGACCCGTGGCATACAAGCTGAAGTTACCTTCAAAAATGTCTGCCATTCACGATGTATTCCATGTTTCTCAGCCAAAGAAGTGTGTTCGATTGCCGACTGAAATCTTAGCAGAGCCAAAATTGGAGATAGAGCCAGATCTATCGTACCAGGAGTACCCCTCCAAGATTCTGGATTGCAAGGAGAGATCAACTCGGGCTAAATCGATCAAAATGTACAAGGTCCAGTGGAGTAATCACTCAGAGGGGGAAGCTACTTGGGAAACCGAGGAATTCCTGAGATCCAACTTCCCCGATTGCCTACCCAAGGAAGCTGGTACGTAATCACCCCCAACCCCTCCTCCTGCCCTTCGAATCTAATTTTCAAAAATATGATTTTAATTCAAAATGAAGTAACTATGAAGTAAAGCTTAAAAAGGACTTCCTTCTGAAGTGCAAAGAGAATGACATTCGAAGAGCAGTTTTACCCAAATAATAACAATAATCACCCATTTCCTGTAAGTCTCACACTTCGCCTCACCCCGGGAGGACTCTGGCCTGAATCTCAGGACGAGATTCCTTTAAGGGGGGAAGGCTGTGACACCCCAGTGTCACCTAGGGTTTCTCTTAAATTGCCAAACCATGAACCATCATTTTATGTGAACCAAAGCAAGCATGAGCATCAAATTATCTTAGGAATAAAGAATTCTCCAAGCATATGCTTAAAAGTATCATGATCAAAACAAATGGGTCTTTTAAAGAGGTAAGAATGTGTAACCCTAATAAAAACCCTAAATTAGCCCCATGAGCAAATTTAAGAAAATAAGGAAAAAGGGTATGAAAAACTTTAAAATTATGACTTGAGCCAATTATAAAAATTAAAGTATATTTCATAAGCAACAAGAAAGGTTGAGAAAAGCTTAGCCAAATTAACTTAAATAAATTCTCAAATCAGCCCTTGAACTATGAACCCTTAGAGAAATTCAGATTTCTGAATTTCTGAAATTCAGACCCCTTTCCAAAGATCAACTGCGTTCTCTGTTTTTCGAAACTCAAAACCAAGAAATCCAAATATCAAAGTTGTGCCAAATTCCCTTGAACACATCCTGGAAAAGTTTGAACTCAAACTAAATTCATTTGACACGGTTTTGGCGCGGTTTGACCTTAGGACCAGACATTCTGACACTGGCACCTTGGTGACGCTACAACTCCCTGTCCCTAGCCTAAAACCGCGCGACGTCCACACATAAAAGACAAAGCTTGGTCAGGTGAACAAATCCTTCACAACGATCTTGCCCAAATTCGCGAAGATTTGCTCCCAATCAGCGCTTGAACTCGGGCAGAAGCATCGGGCACACGTGTTCGACCGTGGCTGACACCTCCGGTTCACGCCCGTTCGCGCACCCGC
The DNA here is from genome assembly GCA_029449295.1 of Zea luxurians. Taxonomy (NCBI): domain Eukaryota; kingdom Viridiplantae; phylum Streptophyta; class Magnoliopsida; order Poales; family Poaceae; genus Zea; species Zea luxurians. The sequence continues at coordinate 49,137,041 of JAOPSE010000011.1, forward strand.
GCCTTCCAGTGCACGCCCACGCGCGCTCGCCGGTCCACGACCGCCCGTGCACCGCACCATGCCTATAAAGCCTCCCCAGGCGCGCCTCACTTCACCCCGCACTCACCAGCGCCAGCCGGCCACCTTCCCTTAGCTCCGGCGAGCTCAATTCCGCCCGCCATTGCCGCCAGAGCTTCGGCCGCCGTGGCCAGCCCACTCTAGCCACCCTCGAGTCGAGCCAGCGCTTCGGCTAGCTCCGCCAGTAGCCCGTGAAGCTCGCTAAGCCCTCGGACCAGGCCGGACTTCACCGGAGGCCCGAGATCGACCTCACCGGACTTCGGTCTTCCGCCGCCGCGTGTGGACCGAGCTAACCAGTGAGTCTTCGTCCAATTCCTTGTACCCATATCTTCTCTGGCATCCCATGAACCCTTCTGACCCATCCAATTGATCAATTCCGCCGTGACCAGGCCGGACTCCCCGCCGCCGACGAGCTTCCCCTCCTGCGCGCGTGGACCGACCGACTCCGGCCATCCCCGACGGCGACCCGCACCTCGTTGTGATCCCCGAGACCTTCCCTACGTCCTCGACCACTTCACTGGAGCCATCTCACCGCCGGTAAGCCCCTCCGCCCTTTCTTCCGCCGCGGTTACTGTTTAACTGAGAAGAAGGACCTCGGGTTAGGAGGTGAAGAACCCGAGGGGTTTTCTGTAACGTCAGTGACTCGTGTGAATAGTAGCCTAAGGACTAATCCGCGAAGAAAACTTAGAATATCCGCCAGGGACCCCAATGCAAAGTGGATTTCCATTTAATCAATTCTGATTAACCTTTTTAAATAACCAGAGAACTTGTAAAATCCATAACTTAATAAATCCTTCATAAAAAGTTGTCAAACTAATTTTGTTAGTTCCTGAATATTATGAACTATCATTTAAAAATAATAAACCCTATACTTTCTGTTCTAAATTTTAGAGTTTAAAATTAAAAACAGAAACCTACCAAACCTAGTTTAATTAAGGAAAATTAGTTTTTCTTCTGCACTGAATTTGAGAAAATTTGTAGATGTTCAACCCTCATTTAGACACTGTTTAAAAATAGTAGGAACCCCAGCATTGAAAAATATGATGTAGATATTCATTTAAAGCTATTTTGCCCAAAACTTAGGAAAAATCAGAAAGGCATTTGAAATTAATGAACAGTGAGTGAAATTATTTTTCCTAGTTTGCTTAAGTAACAAAGAACCTAGGAAAAATGAAGAGACCATTAGTCCAGATCAGTTTTAAATTATAATGTTTTATTTAGCCTTATTTGAACTGAAAATCAATTATTAAAATTTCAAACCTATACCCAAAATGGATAATAAAAATCCAGTGGACTTATAACCACCAGAGCCCCACTACAAAAATGATGAACACCTCAGCCCAACATATTAAGTAAGGAAAATAAATATAAAATGATAATGAGGCATTTTCCAAATAAATCATGAACAACCCCTAATGATGCAATAATGGGCAACCAAAAATTGACTAAGTCCATAATAAGATAAACGACCAGAGAAAAATACAAACCCATGAAAAAAGGAGCAAACTCTTACCTATTGCTACTGTTTTATGAGAAAGGCCACTAAATTCAAATAATGCATACCACCCCTTCCCTTAAGCAAAAAGATGCCAAACTTCAGAATGATTGCTCTTGCACAAAATAATAACCAAGAAAAATAAGAACTCTGTTGTTTGATATTTTTCAAATATAGTGGTAGTAGAAAGCACCTAATTGGCTAGAAACTTGAGAAAACCACAGTAAAATAACTAAAAGGCATTAATGGCTAGAAATTTGTATCAAGTCATGTTATAACACCTAAAAGCCAAAAAAAAAAAATAAGTTTTAGAGAATTACCCACTGTTAAATAATAGTTGTAGTTCAAAGCACCCCTTCTGCCCTAGAATTTAATAATTTTGCCAGAGAAAACTATTCACTTTCTGATCCCCAAATTTTGAAACAAAGAAACATACCCCAGTGCCAAGCCACTGTAATTTTTGCAGAATTTTTGGAATTTTATTAAAGCAACTTGTAGTTCAAACCTACTCCCAAAACATTTAAGAGTAAAAGAAAAGGAAAGAAAACATAAACCTCACTCTAATAAGCCTATCTTGAATACTTATTAACTCTCACTAAGACTTAAAAAGAATTCAGTGGAACCCCCTACCACTTGCCTTAGCTAAGTTTAACATAAATTACCAAGTATACCACCCAAGGGTATTACATAAGTAGGGCTAACCTGGTTTAACTCAAGTAGGTCATACATCGTCAAAAGTTGTAATTTCTAAAAGCACATATCATGCATATATCTTACACATTGCATTCGTTAGATTGTAATCTTGCCGACGGAGAGTACGTGCTCATCCCCGAGCAAGGACCTGTCCAAGAGGAGGACCAGGAGCAGGCTTCAGAGGCTGCTATTGAGGATCTCCCCGCAGCCCCAGCAATTGAAGGCAAGCCCCGGTTATATGCATAACCGTTTATATATGCTATTTTACTACACATAATGTTTGTAGGTTTGTAATGTGCACTTAAGTGTAGGAGTTGCTTGAAACCTCTAGCTGCATGAACTTAGGATTCCTTTTTGAGATGAATACTAGTATGCTAGGTCGAGTAGCTGCTTTGCTAATCAGGATCTCGGTAGAAGTCGAGTGATTTTTCTAGCACTCGCGCGAGGTCAGGAATTGATTGTATTCATCTTGATAACGGGGTATATGTTGGTCTATGGACTTGGATCCAGGGAGGATGTCTTGTCCATGAGACGGGAAAAAGAATTAAGGATTAATGTGTGGATACCTGAGTCAAGCTTTTGAACGTACTAAGCACATGCCGGGAAATATGGTAACCGGTAAACCTAGTACCTGAGTGAAGCCGGGCGCGGACTTTATCCCTCATGCGACCTGAGACTGGGTCTCCCATGCTAGCTATGGTGGGTACAAGTGCGGTCACTGCACGGCGGCAGCCGGGGTCAGTGGAGCATTGTATGCCAAGGCGGTGAGGCCTGGACGCGAACGGGGAATCGATGGGGACGGTTGTCATGTGTGGGGTCGGAGTACCCTGACATGCCGTGTGTTTAGGTTTACCTTGCAAGGTTAAAAACTCGATTCGAATCATCTGCTTCTCGCAGCTAATGAGACTGCTTGACCCCTTGTACTGCATCGAGTAAGAAGTGAAATGAGGTTACATGAGATAACTTGTTGATTGAACTAAATGCGTGTTACCATGTATGCTTAGAAGAAGTAAATCTAGCTAAGTTAATGATGATAGAATTTGAAAAGCTAAAAGTTGATTTTAGAAACAGCTAGTGCTTTTGGCAAACCGAACCCTTCAGCCAAACAGCTGCATAGTCTAGAGGTAGAGGAGTAGATTCCTCACACCGGGTAAGTCTAGCTGAGTATTAGTATACACGGCCTTGCTTGTGGCATAATTTTTGCAGGTACCAATCAGGAAATGGTTGATGGTGTGACTTGGCCTACCACCCTGCCACCGGGTTGGACGGTCGAGTGGGATGTTGCTCCGGCAGGAGAGGAGCACGAGGAGTAGTGGGCTAGGCCTGGCCCATTTCCTCGATACCGACGACATCGCTTATCCGCTGCACTTTATTTTGTGAACCCTTATTTGCTACTCAAAAACTCCGATTTATGTAATAACTCAGTACTTAATTTGAGGTTTTTCCTGTTTTATTGTATTTCTTCTGTGACTCACCTTCGAGTGAGATTGTGGAATTTGATCCTGGTTAAGTGGCTCCATCAGACTAGATCTGAGGGACTGATAGGTTATTCCGATTTAAGTGTGTTACGGCCCCTGAGGCGTGACTTAGGCACTTAAGCTGGAATAATTCGGGTGGTTCCGCCACATCTAGGTCGTCGTCTGCCAGTCAACTTTGGGTTGCTGGATCATTGTCTCCTTACGATGTATTTATTTATTTATTTATTTATTTTGTACAGAACTCTTATTATATAGTAAAGTTGTAACATTCGTTTATGTACCATGATTCATCATATGTGTGAGACTTGGTTCCAGAACACCTGGTGTTTATGTTCACGCCCAGATCCCTAAAACCTGGGTGTGACAAGACCTCCACTAGCTTTCCTAATTAGTCAGACAAGGGCGCCCCATTCCACCCTTGTGGTGGCACGTGTTTCTCAAGTTAAGCTCCATGTTCGAATTAAAATAATAGCCTTATCATGAACAGAATAGAAAAACAGTAATAAAGAATGACCATGTGTAATAGTTATCTCAACACCCAACCACATATAGCAATAGCCAAGACTACCCAAAAGTTTAGGGGTAGACAAGGTGTAAAGGTAACCAAACTAGGGTGACCTATTAGGTCCCATCATAGTTAAGCCTATGCATGCCAAAATGATTGTAGAGAACATTATTGGGTAAATAAAAGTGGTCAAGGGCACAACTTACCTTCAATGAGCCCTGCTCAGCAATTTCCACTTGCTGGGTACCAGGGTCCTAGATCATTTGCTCGTCTACTCGAAACAATACAAACAAGCATAGTACAGGGGAAATTAACATCACCCCAAACAGAGAGATATAATGCATGGTAATATTCTATACATCATAACGAGATCGTAGCTTTGAGAAACACTAAATTCGGAATCACGGATAATAAGTTATGATTTTCCAAAGGTTTTATGTGTTTGGTACAAAAATAGCCAAGTGATTAATTTTAATATAGGTTTCATGCTAAAACAAAGTTACCAATGTGATAAATAATATTAATACAAAATTATTGCAACTAGAATGAATTAAAAAGGAGTTAAAATAAATTTTCTAGGAAATAAACAAGATTCTAGAATTATTTTTACAATAAAAATCATGTTCTATATTAATTCCCATGATTTTCTAACTCCCTGGACTGCGCACAATATTCCCAAGAAGTGCAGGGGCTGGTTTCTAAAATCTTAGGGCTTATCCCATATTATTTCCCACTACACTCGGACGGCAGGTTAATTTCTCGATTAACCAGGGACTCATGTGCAATTTTACCTCAGCGAAGTGTTATCCGGTGATCTTAGTGGTCCGATCTAAATCAGATAGTCCCAGTTAGATCTGAGTTATTATGAACCGGTACTTAACAATGCGCGTTGGATCGGGGATTAATGGCTAGGATTTTATGAAATGCAATCTGCAACCGGCCATCGGACCCAATTTCAACGGTCCCGATTCTAATCAGACGAATGGGGCGCAACTTCTAATCATAGCCGCCCATAGTGATTGGATGGTTAGGATTTGTTGGCAACAGGGCGACTCCCCCAACCCACATCCGCCCGGCCGCATGAGGAGGCGCTAACGCAGACAAGGTGGTGCCATCGCCGGCATTCCCCAATCCCTAATCTCTCGCTCTCGAACTTCGATCGGAGCATTACTATACAAAGAGGATACTATTGCGAATGTATTGACGAGGTCCATACCGGGATCCAAGTGGTGCCCTGCCTTGCTCGCGGTGCACAGCGAAGATGCGGCGACGGCGAGAAATCCCGGGGTCAACGGTGCACCCTAGAATCCAAACTTTTGCGTGTCCACTCCATAGGACCCAACAAACATAAATGCTCCCACCTCGGGCCACCGGTCACTGGCGACGCAAAGAACAGCGCTGGCGTGAGATGTCACTTCCCCTGATCTGTTCGTACGATTATTGGCAGCACACTAATTTATGCTGGGATAGCCTCGGGAGTTCGATGGGGGCATGTGCGTGGTCGAGGCGACCTCCCCAACATATAGGCGCCACATCAGTTGGTTGGATCCTCAGGCAGATTTCATGCACGGCGAGATCACCGTCAGTTACAGCGTAGAGGAGCCCATCTCATGGGTGGGTCATACTTGTGGGGACCACCGACCAGTGTCAACCGCGCCAAGTGAGATCGACACCCGGACCCCATAGGTCGGCGCACAGGTTTGGCTGTTGGGCCACGCAGAAAGAAAATGAATGGGCCGAGGGGAATAGGTTTGAGCCCATGCACACTTATCTATTCCTTTTTCTTTTACTTTTAGTTTTCTGTTTTCTTTTCCTTTTTATTTTTAGATTTCAAATTTGAATTCGGTCTCTTTGAACTGCTTGATGGACTCTTAGGTGTGGCATCTTTGTTGCTTGTATTTCTTGATAATTCTCCTGTTGGGGGCCTTCGGCTTCCGAAGGTCCTCAAAAACATGATCTGACAATATTTCCCGAGTGAAACATGTGAACAGGTACCTTCGGAGTCAGGTTGCGGGTGTACAAAAGCATGATTAAAACGAAGCTTGACTGGGGTGGAAAGCGGTCACGACGAAGGATAAAACGATCACGAAGCTACGTACAGAAAAGCTTCGGCATGACGGCAGAAAAGAGGAACCGACTTAAGGATGAAAAGTCAAATTAAACCTCAAGGATTGCTATAAAGTTATTGTCAAATGTAAAGGGCATCAATGTAATTTTACATGGGCTGCGTCCCGTGCCTATAAATAGATGAACAGTACTCCCGTACTGTTCACGCTGACCTGGCACACGCTTTTTCGCATCACGACTGTACCTTTACTTTCCATCAATTTGAAGGTACATTTGTAATTTGTTTTTATGAGTTTGATAATAAAAATAAGTCGATGATAATACTTGTATCATTACTCGTGTTTTATATATGTGTGTTCTTTCTTACCATCTATCAACCTTATGAAGGTCTTTTCCTTTATAACCTTCGTCCAAGATTCATTATATCCGAAAGGATATAATGTTTTTAAGGACGGAGGAGTTTAACATTTAACACTTTCTATGTTGCCTTGTTCTTAATTCTTAGCATTTGAGAACAAGTCCCCAACATTGGCGCCCACCTCCAGTGAACTCACGACCATTTTCTGAAGTTTTGAACACCTTCGGCAAGCGTCACCTTCGTCATGCCGCCTAAAAAAGCTTCAGCGACAGGGGCTGTCACTCTACAGTCGCTGGACCCCAATCAAGATGTCGTTTCTCTTAAGGAGGCCCGGAGCTAGAAGAGGAAGGTCACCAGTCCAATGCCTCCGGAGGACGACTTGGATCAAGAAATCCAAAATTTGGAGATGATCAATCAACAGGTCCAACGGAAGAAGGAGAAGATGGCTCGCCTAGCTGATCTTCAAAGGCAGATAGACGAAGCCTCTGAAGAGCTTCGACATCTTGCTCAAGATGACCAGAACCAAAGGCCCCCGCGTAGAGAGCTTCATCAAGAGGGCTTCTACAACGAGGGCGACTGGTATGAAGATTTCCATCACGGAAATTTTGCTTTTGATGATACTTCTCCCCTGTCAACAGAACTGTAGGCTACTCCTTGGCCACAATCTTACAAGCCACCCCAGCTCCCCATGTACGACGGTCATTCAGATCCGAAACAATTCCTGATGAGCTATGAGGCAACCATATCTTCGTATGGTGGCAACATAGCGGTCATGGCAAAGTCTTTCGTCATGGCTGTCAGGAGTGTGGCACAACCTGGTACTCCTCTCTTAGGCCAGGGACAATCACTTCATGGCAAAAGCTGAAGGATATGTTGATAACTAGCTTCCAAGGGTTTCAGACGAAGCCAGTCACTGCTCAAGCTTTATTCCAGTGCACCCAGGATCACGAAGAATACCTTCAGGCATATGTCCGAAGGTTCCTACGTCTGAGGGCACAGGCACCAACAGTGCCCAATGAAATCGTCATTGAGGCCATGATCAAGGGGCTTCGACCAGGACCTTCAGCTCAGTACTTTGCCAGGAAGCCTCCTCAAACTTTGGAGAAGCTGCTCTAGAAGATGGACGAGTATATTCGAGCCGACAATGATTTTCGCCAAAGAAGGGAGGAAGCTTTCAGGTTCTCTGAAATGACCAGGGGCTTCGGAGGAAGATTTTATCTGAGGCACGTCAGGTCAATTCACAATTCTACTCAAAATGACGACAAAGCAAGTCAACAGCAAAGGTCACAGTGCTCCTCGCAAGCTTCGGGGCAACAGCAAAGCTCTTTCCGGCCGCCAGCGCCAAGGGGCAGAGGCGCCAGGGGCTTCGGGGGAAGATTTGGAGGTCAACCAAGAAAAATTTACTGCCTATTCTGTGGTGATGGCAAGGGCCATACCACCAGGATGTGCCATATTACCTCTAGAAGCAAAAGGAGCTAGCAGAAGTTGCAGCGCAACAGAGCCAGCCGAAGATGGTTATGCATACTGCTTCGTACCATTCGCCTTACATTCCAGAATATGTAGGCAATCACCCTTGCAGTCTCTGTTGCTTCGGCAAGCCAACCCCAAGCTTCCTAGCAACAGCTTCCTTCGCCACCACCAATACAACGAGCTCCGCAGCCAGAAGGGAGCCAGCACTCTCACCCCCAGAGGGACTTCAGAGAGGAGTCCGAAGCTCGTACAGTCAATAGCACTGTGCCAGAGTCGAAGCACATTTACTGAAAATATCCTACCTCGACAGCAGCTTTTTGAATTTTCGCATTCAGTTTTACTTTCTTGGTAGTAAAGAACAATTATGGGGAGTTTAAATGTCTTTTATCGGGTTTTCAAATTCTTATAACAGTTTAGCTCATTATCATAATGAAAATATATCTTCTCCATAGGCTTGAGTTGCTGAAGCACAAGAGTTTATGGTGGCACGGAGAACCTTCGAATTATCAAAAACTTGTTCTAAGGAACGCACCGTAACTTCTTCGAAGTAGTAAAAAGTCGTTCCTAAGGGAGCGCAGTGTAAGTTTTCTGCTCAAAAGTCGTTCCGAAGGGATGCAGAGCTTACAGCGAAAAATAAACGCTGATTCCGCTGAAAGTAAAAGGCGAAGAAGCTCCTAAGGGAGGCTTACAATGAAAAATAAACACTGATTCCGCTGAAAGTAAAAGGCGAAGAAGCTCCTAAGGGAGGCTTACAGCGAAAAGTCAGCGCTGAGATAAAGAGATTGTGTGCTCTATTGCAGGGATGTGCGTATCTTCGGCATAAATATCATTCTGCATAGCATGACATCATCACATCATTTTGCATAACATAAGCATCATACATCATATCGCATGTGGAACAAGAAGGGGACACAGTATTGATCTTCGAAGAATGTTTTGAAAAAGAGAAAACCGTGCTGAGGCACAAGATAAATTGAGAAAAAGTGTAGCTTCATTAGAGAGACAACATAAAACTTTTTTATAGCTCCGAAGAATGTTTTCACGAAGTATGGAAATTCTTGTGATACATAAAAGATTTTCTTCACGAAGCATGAAAAGAAGGGAAGGTGTTTTTTCGCCGAAGGCTCAAAAAACGGTATGTATGCAAAATTTCATGCATCGTAAAGAATTGAACCATAAATAGATTATATTTTACATTCAAAGTTACAAAGTTTTACACATGTCACATTCCAAATATTTTTACAATAGTATTTAATCTTCCCTAAGAACTACTTCTGCAGCTTCGTTCAGTAGTTGATCGACAACTTTGTCCATGATGGCTTCGGCCATTTTTCTAATTTCATCGTCTCCCTTTGGGTGGGGGCCCGGAGACGCCTCAGCAAGTTCTGAGGGAGGAGAGGATACGGCTATATTACTATTACAAACCGTGAATAAAGTTTGAAATCAAAAATTACAACACAATAAAAACCACTAGTTAATACCTATTTGCCCTTCAGGCCCTGAGCTTTTCTCAGCAGCCTCTGCTACCTTCCTAGCATCATGGATGCCTTTTTCGCTTCTTTGAATGATTTCTTGAGCCATTTCTCGGCCGCCATTGTCCCAAATGTCGGTGAAAAATTTTCCACCGACCTGGCTTGCTTCAGCTGAAGGGTCTTTAATATCTTCAGAGGATAAAGCAGCTTCAGATTGTGCTAAAGATTTCACATGCTCGCACCCTTTCTTCTCCAAAATAGTAACAATTCCCCTGGCGCCCGAAAAAGCACAAATGTCCCCGCGACTATTCAAGATTTCCTCGAAGGCCTCAGCTTCGTGACTGATCCATTCAATCGGACCTTCTGGATTCCCCCTTGTGAAATTTTCTTCACTAGAGAACGCGCCAACGCTGGCAAAGCTGGATTTTATCTTCTTAACACACTCTATGGATTTATCATAGAACCTTTTCTTGGAAGCACGAAGCTCTTCAACATTTACTTCCAAATGATTTGCCCATTGATCACTTAGTTCTCGTTTTGTTTCTTCAAGAATGCGTTCTTCTTTAGCTCGGGCTAGTTATTTCCGAAGATCTTCGATTTCGCGCTTCTGAGCTTTGGCTTGAGTTTTAGAATTAGCTTTGTTTTCCTTTATCTTATCCACTAATGTAAGCAGGATTTTGTCCTTTTCCAAAGCTTCGTTTCTTAGCCTGATAACCTCTGTCCGAAGGTTGTTAAGAGCAATAGTGCAGCTCTCATCTTCAGCATTCTTTTGTGCCCTTAAGGCATTGCTAAGTATTAAGCCCTATTCAAAAGAATGAACGGATTAACATAAGAACAAAAGACTAATTTAAAATTCATAAACTTCAAAATTTACAATTTTTACCTTCAGACTATTGTATGCAAGGCTATCCGCAAGATCATCCTTCGTCATGGCACAAAGGCCAGCTTCAAGCTTCGGAAATCCCATGCTTCTAGCCATCTCCCGGCAGACGGATAATTCTTTATTGTCTGGAAGACAGTATAGGAAGTCATCTTCGTCTGTCCCATTGAACACTACGGCCCCCTTCGGATACTTCAGTTCTCGGGCATAGTGATTAGCTTCAAAAATCTCTTCTTCAGATAATTTCTTTCCCGAAGCATGCCGCACAATATAATCACGTATTTTGGAAGATGCTTCGGGGACGGCAGTGTCAATTTCTTCAATCAAAATCGGCTCTGTCATTTTTGTTTTTTCGGTTTCCAAAGTCGCCTCTGTCAATTTTGTTTCTTCAGCTTTCAATTGTTTTACCTTGGTGGGCTCTGAAGGCCCAGCTTCAGTTTCAAATTGTTGCTTCAAAGCTTCAGCAACAAAGGCTTCAGTAGACATTTCAGAAGCTTCAACAGTTTTCTTCGGAGTTATACTTGAATATTCAATTGTTTCCAAAACATCCAGCACATTAACCATCCTTTTTCTTTTCGGGGTCGCTGCTGGACCCTTTTGGATTTTTGTTGAAGGACTTAAAATTTCTAATGTTTTTGCTTCTTCAGTCCTCGGTTCTTCTGTTTTCTCTGTTGCCAATACTTCGGCCATTTTCTCGATTTTTGGCACTGGAGTTGGTTCTCTGGCTTCGGTGGCCGAAGAGGCCTCACCAATAAACTTAGGCACTGTGGCCGGCTCAATATAACGTGGCCGGTGTGTGAGCACCTTTACCTTTTTTCTCTTCGGTGATGGCTCGCTAGGAGCAGCTGAAGCAGTTTCCTTTGCAGGAGAAGTATTTTTTCTTTTTTGGCCTCGCACTGGGTAATGGTAGTCGGGGTAGACAAACCCAATTGCATCGAATACTCGGTTAAGTCTTTTCTTCTTTCGGCCTCCGAAGGCCGCTGATAATGCAGTATCTTCGGCTTTCGAGTATACTCCAAGCAATTCATCGCTTATGGCCTCAATACTTTTTAACCAGTCATCATCTAGTTCAACAAACTTATCTCCGTATTTGAATGTGTATTTTAGTCTAACTAGTCCACCTTCGTCAGCTTCCTTGACGGTCTCCTTCGGCATTTCCCACTTTTCTACAAGTGGCCATACTCTGAAGGCAATATGCTCTTGAACCAAATCCCTTGTCCCAATAAAAGAGCAAACCACGCCGAAGGCTCTCTGGCATTCTTCGGCCGCTTCATCCATTTCCACCTTCGGCTTCCGGAGGCCAAAGCGTTGCCAGATAGGGCGCATAATGATACCCTTGATATCTTCACGTGATTTCAAGTCATTTTTCACGTAGAACTATTCTGTCATCCAGTCGCCGGGCCACCTCTTTCGAAAGGTTGGCACAGGGCAGCTTGACCCGGACCGAGCGCCGAAGCTGTAACAGCCAAAGTTGTTGTGATACTGCTCTTTGCCCCAGGGTTTTGTCTCATACAATAGCTAATGTATGTTACAGAAGCTTTTTGCGTTAGGTTCCAAACCTTGGCTTCTCACGGCCCACACAAAGATGTTCATCCTTATGATTGCTTCGGGGATAAGTTGATGAAGGTAGATTTCGAATGTCTTCAGTACTTCCACGACAAAACTGCTCAAGGGAAATCGTAATCCAGCTTTTAGGAAGCTTCGGAATATCACGACCTCATTTTCTTCGGGAGTCGGACAAGTCTTCTCTCCTTCGTCAGCCCTCACAACAGACAAGTCCCGAAAGTATCTCCCTCTCATATTGACAAGATGATTTTCCTTAATACTAGACTTACCAAAAACTGCATGGCTTGGTCGCCAGGGTCGATCTTCGGAATCTTCACCACCACTATCCACATCGTAACTTTCACTATCGCCAGTATCTTCAGATAAACCCTCCAAAGTCTCCCTGGTAATCTTCTCCGTATTAGTCTTTGACATTGATTCAAGAAAGCCCAGGTGCATCTCCTCATAAAGGCTTAGCTTCGAAGCACCAACAACTTTCTTATCTTCAGGCATCTTCACAAATGCTGACAAAACACACTCGAAACCGAAGCTTAAAAATTTAAAACCGAGCAAGTGCTATTGCGCGCAGGCCGAAAAGTTGGGTGACTAAAAGCAGATGGCAAAAGAGCGTGCCAAATAAACTTGCGGTGGGCTCTTATTTATACACCCAATGTGCCGAAAACTGGAGGGCCCCGTTTGTCAGTGACTATTGCTATTCTAGCAGAGGGAAGGTGTTTTTTCGGACCTTCGGCTTAAAGCCTTCGTCCATGTCGCAATATGAATTTATCATTACAGAAAATTAATATTGCGAGGGGCTACTGTTGGGGGCCTTCGGCTTCTGATGGTCCTCAAAAACATGATCTGATAATATTTCCCGAGTGAAACATGTGAACAGGTACCTTCGGAGTCAGGTTGCAGGTGTACAAGAGCATGGTTAAAACGAAGCTTGACTGGGGTGGAAAGCGGTCACGACGAAGGATAAAACGATCACGAAGCTACGTACAGAAAAGCTTCAGCATGACGGCAGAAAAGAGGAACCGACTTAAGGATGAAAAGTCAAATTAAACCTCAAGGATTGCTATAAAGTTATTGTCAAATGTAAAGGGCATCAATGTAATTTTACACGGGCTGCGTCCCGTGCCTATAAATAGATGAACAGTACTCCCATACTGTTCACGCTGACCTGGCACACGCTTTTTCGCATCACGATTGTACCTTTACTTTCCATCAATCTGAAGGTACATTTGTAATTTGTTTTTATGAGTTTGATAATAAAAATAAGTCGATGATATTACTTGTATCATTACTCGTGTTTTATATATGTGTGTTCTTTCTTACCATCTATCAACCTTACGAAGGTCTTTTCCTTTATAACCTTCGTCCAAGATTCATTATATCCGAAAGGATATAATGTTTTTAAGGACGGAGGAGTTTAACATTTAACACTTTCTATGTTGCCTTGTTCTTAATTCTTAGCATTTGAGAACAAGTCCCCAACATCTCCTTTTCTTGATCTTTTTCATCTCTCCCGTGATGTATGCCATCATCTTGAGCTTGCTCATTAGCTTGAGTTTACTCACCATCTTGAGTTAGAGATAGGCTTGTGTGGAGAACGGTTGATATTGTTCTTGTGTTGGTTCTTGTGACTCTTGTGGGCACACAACCCTAATGGAAATGTTCCTTAGTGTGGTGCACGGAGCCTCCTCCTCATCTAGCTCATCAAGATCAACTTGCTCTACTTGACAATTATTAGTTTCATCAAACACAATGTTACGAGAAACTTCAACTAACTCGGCAGATTTGTCGAAGAATCTATATGCCCTTGTGTTTGAATCATATCTTAATAAAAATTCTTCTATGGATTTAGGAGAAAATTTATAATTTCTACTCTTCTTTACTAGAATGTAACATTTACTCCCAAAGACTCTAAAATATGAAATATTGGGCCTTTTATAGAGTTCATATGATGTTTTCTTGAGGAGTTGGTGGAGATGTTGGGGGGCCTTCGTCTTCCGAAGGTCCTCAAAAACATGATTAACAATGTTTTCCCAAGTGTAATATATGTACAAGAGCCTTCGGAATTAGAATGAAGCTGTCCACAATATGAAAAGCATGGTTGAGACGAAGGTCGAACCAGTTTCGAAGCTATGCGCAAGGAAGCTTCGGCTCAGTAGCAGAAAAGGAACCGACTTAAAGAGGAAAAGGCTTTTTAGTCCTCGATAGATTGTCCTAATGTCAATAGTAAACATGAAGGGCATGAATGTAAGTTTGCACAGGCTGCGCCCTGTGCCTATAAATAGATGAACAGTACCCCCATACTGTTCACGCTGACTTATATTCATTTGTGTGTCACACTTGTACTTTTGTCTTCCATCAAGCCGAAGGTACATTTGTAATTCAATATTGTTTCTGTCTTTTTGTAATAATATAATGAGAATGAATTAATAATGTTATATGATTGCTTATGTTGTCTTCTATATTCTGTATGCTTCTTCTTCTGTTATCATATACTGTGGTGATGAAGGTATGTCCTTCGTAACCTTCGTCTGAAGATCATTATATCCTAAGGGGAATAATGTTTCGAAGGACGAAGGGTATTGACATTTAACATTTTTGTGTTGCCTTGTCCTTAATTCATAGCATTTGAGAACAAGTCCCTAACATTGGTGCCCACCTCCGATGAACTCATTCGACCACCTTCGGCAAGCACTGACCTTTGTCATGCCACCAAAGAAGACAACTGCACCAGGGGCTGCTGCACTGCAGCCACTGGACACAAATCAGGAGATTCTCTCTCTTCGAGAGGTTCGAAGCTAGAAGAGAAAGGCCACCAGTCCAACACTCCAGGAGGAGGAGTTGGACCAAGAGATTGGGGACATGGAAATCATCCATCAACAAGTGCAAAGGAAGAAGGAGAAGATGGCCCGGCTGGCCGATCTTCAAAGGAAGATTGATGAAGCTACTGAAGAAGTGCGTCATCTTGTTCAAGATGAACAAGACCGAAGGCCCTAGCACAGGAAGCTTCGTCAAGAGGGAATATTCAACGAAGATGGATGGTATGATGATTTCAGTCATGATACTTTTACTTTTGATGGTGCTTCTCCCTTGGTAGCAGAACTGCAGGCTACTCCATGGCCCCCATCATACAAGCCACCCCAGCTTCCCATGTATGATGGGCATTCAGATCCGAAGCAGTTTCTGATGAGTTACGAAACAACTATATCTTCGTAAGGGGGCAACACCGCAGTCATGGCGAAGTCTTTCGTCATGGCAGTCCGGAATATAGCCCAGACATGGTATTCTTCTCTTCGGCCAGGAACTATCACGTCATGGCAAAAGCTCAAAGACATGCTGGTTACCAGTTTCCAAGGCTTTCAAACGAAGCCAGTCACAACTCAGGCCTTGTTCCAATGCACGCAAGACCACGAAGAATACCTTCAGGCATATGTCCAAAGGTTGTTGCGATTGAGGGCACAAGCACCTACAGTGCCCAATGAAATTGTCATTGAGGCCATGATCAAGGGTCTTCAGCCAGGACCTACTGCTCAATATTTCGCAAGAAAGACCCCACAGACACTTGAGAAGCTGCTTCAGAAGATGGATGAGTACATCCGGGCTGACAACGACTTCCGCTAAAGAAGGGAGGAAGCTTATAGATTCTCTGAGATGACCAGGGGCTTCAGAGGACGAATTCACCCAAGGCATGTCAGGTCGATTCACAGCTCCAGCCAGAACGATGACAAGGGAAGTCAGCCTCAGAGGTCACAGTATACCTCACAACCTTCGGGGCAGCAGCAAAGCTCTTTTAGTCCACCAGCTCCAAGGGGTAGAGGCACCAGGGGCATTGGAGGAAGATATGGGGATCAGCCTAGGAAGATTTATTGCTTATTCTATGGTGAGGATAAGGGCCATACTACAAGAATGTGCCAAATCACCATTCAGAAGCAGAAGGAGATCGCGGAAACCGAAGCTCGACAGAATCAGCCGAAGCAGGTCTTGCACACTGCTTCGTGCCACTCCCCCTACATACCAGAATATGTGGGCAATCATCCTGCAGTTTCTGCCGCTTCGGCTAGTCATTCCCAAGCTTCCTGGCCACAGCTCCCTCCTCCACCACCACTGCAACCAACCTATTCTCGAAGCCAGCAGCCAGAAGGGCGCCAGCACACCCAACAGCAACGAGAGTTCAGGGAGGAATCCGAAGCTCACACAGTCAACAGTATTTTGCTAGAATCAAAGCACATTTATTGAGTGATATCCTACCCCCAAAATACTTTTATGGTCTATGTCATTTTGTTTTTTAACAAGAAACAAGCAATGTAAATCTAGTTTTAATTCTTTGTAATAGTTTCGCTTTTATCAGAATGAAATATATCTTTTTCATAGACTTACGAAGCTCAAAAAATGCCGAAGCTCAAAAGTCGTTCCTAAGGGAATGCAGAGCTAAAAATTACCGAAACTACAAAAAGTCGTTCCTAAGGGAGCGCAGCGTAAGTTTTGCCGAAGATACAAAAAGTCGTTCCTAAGGGAGCGCAGTGTAAGTTTTATGCTCAAAAGTCGTTCCAAAGGGAATGCAGAGCCAAATACCGCCAAAATATAAGGAGAAGAAGTTCAAAAGACGTTCCTAAGGGGATGCAGAACTTATACCGCCGAAATAGAAGGCGAAGAAGTTCAAAAGACGTTCCTAAGGGGATGCAGAACTTACACCGAAAAATAAGCGGTGAAGCCGAAAAATAAACGACAAAGAGATTTTGATCGTTCCTAAGGGGACATAGAGAGATTGTGTGTTTCAGTGTGGGCGTGTGGGTGTGTGTCATAGACATTAGCATCATTTTTAGCATCATACCATCACATCATCCCGCATAGCATCACATCATACATCATATCGCGCCAAGGACACGAATTGAATACAAAGCATGGATGTTTTTACGAAGGCACTAAGTAAGCTGAGAAATATAGCTTCGTCAGCTTTGTTGCAAAAGAAGGGATTCCCTATTTACGAAGAATGGATGTTTTTATGAAGTATGGATATTTCTACGAAGCTTGGTTGTTGTCACGAAGCATGGATATTTTCACGAAGCACGGACCTTTTTCTTTGCGAAGCATGAAAAGAAGGGAAGGTGTTTTTTTGCCAAAGGCTCAAAAACAGTATGTATATAAAGTTTCATGCATCACAAAGAAGTGAATTACAAATAATTTACATATTAGATTCAAAAATATGCACATCAAATATTATTGTTTTGTTACAACAAAGCTACATTGTCCATCTAAAAATGTTTCTACAATAAGTACTAGTCTTCCTTCAGGACCTTCTCCGCAACTTCATTCAGCAATTTATTGACGACTTTGTCAATGATAGATTCGGCCATATTGATGATCTCCAGTGCTTCCTTCGTTTCTGGATCGGCCAGGGGGTCGAACGGTTCTGGTGGCGGAGATAATTCAGCTACAGTAAAAAAATAATAATATAATAATCAGTCCGAAGCCACAAAAACAAATGCCAAAGCTAGATGCCGCAAAACAATACCTATGCGTCTCTCACGCTCTGCAGCTTCTTCAGCCTGTTTTGCTTGAACTCGGGCGTCATGGATGTCTTTCTCGCTTTTCTTCATAATTTCATGAGCCATCTCTCGGCCACCATTTACCTAGATGTCATTGTAAAATTTCCCGCCCATTAAACTTGCTTCAGCTGAGGGATCCTTTGTGTCATCCACGGAAAAGGCAGCTTCGACCTGGGCTAGGGTCTTGACATGGTCGCATCCCGCCTTCTCCAGGATGGCTGAAATTCCCCTTGCGCCGGAGAACGCGCAGACATCCCCGTGATCACTTAAGATTTCTTCAAAAGCTTCGGCTTCTCCACTTATCCATTCGATCACACCTTCAGGGTCGCCTCGTATGAAGTTATCTTTGTTAGAATAGGCACCCACGTTGGCGAAGCTAGCCTTTATCTTCTCCACGCAGCCCAAAGATTTTTCAAAACATCTTTCTTTGGATGCGCGAAGTTCTTCAACTGTTTTCTCTAAATAGTTTTTCCAATATTCGTTGGCCTCTCAGTTAGCTTCTGCGAGAGAGCATTTTTCTTTGGCCTCTGCCAACTGTTTTCGAAGGTCTTCAATTTCATTCTTCTGGATTTTGGCTTGAGCCTTGAAACTAGCTTCATCCTCTTTCACCTTGTTTACTAATGAATTCAAAATTTTATCTTTTTCAAGACCCTCGTTCCTTAATTCAATTACCTCTGAACGAAGGTTGTTCAGAGCCATTGTGTATCCTTCATCTTCAATGTTTTTCTGAGCCCTTAATGCATTACTAAGAATTAAGCCCTACAAGAGGAAAGACAGAATTAAGTAAAGTAAATAAAATATTTCATTTTTCAAATACAAAATTAGCTTTTATACCTTTATGGTATTATATGCTAAGCTATCAGCAAGCTCATCCTTCGATAAGATCGAAAGACCGTCTTCTAGCTTCGGGAATCCGATGCTTCTACCTATCTCCTGGCAAACGGATATCTCTTTATTATCCGGGAGACAGTACAAAAAATATTCTTCCCCACTACCATTAAACACTAACGCCCCCTTCAGATATTTCAATTGTTGGGCACAATGTAGTGCTTCTAGCTTTTCTTCTAAAGAAAGTTCTTTTCCCGAAGCGTGACGGATGATGTAATCAATGCTTTCCTTTGAAGCTTCGGTAGCAGCAGCTTCAACCTCTTCAGACGCAATCTCCTTTGCCGCTTTTTCTTCAACTACGGCAGGTTCCATCTCTGTGGGCTATGAAGGCCCAGCTTCGGTTTCAATTTCAATTGTTGCAGCCTCGACTTCTGCCTGCTTTGTTTCAACTTCGGAGTGCACTTTCGAAGCTTCGACATTTTTTCTTGAAGGAGTAGGACTCAAGGCTTTTGCTGTTTCTAACACAATATCTAGCACATTTGCCATCCTTCTCCTCTTGGGAGTTGTGGCAGAACTCTTTTGTGTCTTCGGCATTGTTGCCTCTGTTGAAGGGTTCAAAGTCTCTGGCATTTTCGTCATTTCTTTAATTTCCAGCCCTTCAGCCTTATCAGCCTTCGTTTCAACTAGCCTAACTGAAAGCTCCTTCGACATTTTAGCCGGCTCTTCAATCCTCTGCGCAGGACGGGCGGTTTCTTTTGCTTTGACAGCCGAAGAGCCCCCTTTGCCAAATTCAGGTATCACGGCCGGTTCGATGAAACACAGCCAATGAGTCAGAACCTTCATCTTCTTGCCTTTCAGGTCAGCTGTGATGGCCGAAGCGGCAACCTTTCCAGAAGCAGTGATCTTTCTTTTTACCCCATGCCCTCGTAGAGGGTAGCAATAGTCAGGGTATACGAAGCCAATAGCATCGAATACCCTGTTCAACCTTTTCTTATTCCGACCCCCGAAGGCTGCGGATAAGGCATTGTCTTCTGTCTTGGAATAAGTTCCAAGCAAATCATCACTTGTAGCTTCGATGCACTTCAACCAGTCGTCGTTTGGTTCATCAAATTTATCCCCAAACCTGAATGTATACATCAGCCGGACCAAATCACCTTCGCTAGACTTAGTGATGGTCTCCTTCGGCATTTCCCAGCTTCCTACAAGCGGCCACACTCTGAATGCTATATGCTCTTGAACTAAATCTCTTGTGCCGATGAAGGAGCAGATAGTACTGAAGGCCTTCTGACATGCTTCGGCGACATCATCAATTTCGACCTTCGGCCTTCGGAGGCCGAAGCAGGACCAAATGGGGCACATAATGACTTCCTTAATATCTTCCTTCGCTGACAAATCATTCTTCACATAGAACCATTCTTCCATCCAAGCCCTGGGCCATCTCTTCCGAAATGTTGGCACTGGGTGGCTTGCGTTGGGGCAAGCGATAAATCCATAACAACCAAAGTTGTTGTGGTATTGTTCTTTACCCGTGGCCTTTGTCTCATACAGAAGTTCGTGCATACTGCAGAAGCACTTCGCACTTGGCTCTAGCCCTTGGCTCCTTACTGCCCAGATAAAAATCTCCATCCTTATTATGGCTTCGAGGGTGATCTAATGAAGGAAGATTTGGTAGGTCTTCAGCACTTCAACTACAAACTTACTTAAAAGGAACCGAAGCCCAGCCTTGAAGAAGCTTCAGAAAATCACAACTTCATTCTCCTCAGGAGTAGGGACGTTGTTGTCGCCGCTAGCCCTAACAATAGACATATCCCAAAAGTACCTTCCTCTTATATTTTCAAGATGACTATGTTTGATGGTTGATTTTCCGAAGATTGAATAACTTGGCCTCCAGGGCCGATCCTCAGAATCTTCATCCCCACTTTCTACATCATAGCCATCGCTGTCATCAGTATCTTCAGATAAGCCTTCCAATATCTCTTTAGTAATCTTCTCTGTATTTGTTTTTGCCATCGACTCCACAAATCCAGCAATATAAGGATCGACAGTCTTCTTCTCCTCAAATAGCTTCTCCTCCTCAGTCGGCTTCGTCTTAGCAGCAACCTTCTTGCCTTGAGACATTTTTTCTTTAGACACGGAGAAAACACGTCTTTTAAACCGAAGCTCAGAGAGCTTGAAAAACTATCAAGCGCTAGTGAGCAAGAGCTATGAAATTGAGAAAATAAAGCAAATAGCACAACCAGTGTATCAAAATGCAGCTGGTGTAAGTTCTTATTTATACGCTCAGCACGCTGCAAGTTGGAGGGCCCCGTCTGTCATTGATTGTTGCTATTCTAGCAAAGGGAAGGTGTTTTTTCGGACCTTCGGCTTAAGGCCTTCGTCCATGTCGTAGTCTAAATTCGTTATCTTAACAAATTAATACTGCGAGGGGCTACTGTTGGGGGCCTTCGTCTTCCGAAGGTCCTCAAAAACATGATTAACAATGTTTTCCCAAGTGTAATATATATACAGGAGCCTTCGGAATCGGAATGAAGTTGTCCACAATATGAAAAAGCATGGTTGAGACAAAGGTCGAACTAGTTCCGAAGCTATGCGCAAGGAAGCTTCGGCTCAGTAGCAGAAAAGGAACCGACTTAAAGAGGAAAAGGCTTTTTAGTCCTCGATAGATTGTCCTAATGTCAATAGTAAACATGAAGGGCATGAATGTAATTTTGCACAGGGCCCTGTGCCTATAAATAGATGAACAGTACCCCGTACTGTTCACGCTGACTTGTATTCATTTGTGCGTCACACTTGTACTTTTGTCTTCCATCAAGTCGAAGGTACATTTGTAATTCAATATTGTTTCTGTCTTTCCGTAATAATATAATGAGAATGAATAAATAATGTTATATGATTGCTTATGTTGTCTTCTATGTTCTGTATGCTTCTTCTTCTGTTATCATATAATGTGGTGATGAAGGTATGTCCTTCGTAACCTTCGTCTGAAGATCATTATATCCTAAGGGGAATAATGTTTCAAAGGACGAAGGGTATTGACATTTAACATTTTTGTGTTGCCTTGTCCTTAATTCATAGCATTTGAGAACAAGTCCCCAACAGGAGATATAACTGGTTGATGGCATATCAAGCCATGTTGATTGCTTCCACCCAAAACTAATATGATGTTTAGTATTCTTCAAGCATGGCCCTTGCTATATCAATTAGAACTCAATTCACACCATTTTGTTATGGTGAGTACGGAGAAGAGAACTCATGCTTGATTCCCTCGTCTTCAAGAAATTCTTCTACTTGAGTATTCTTGAACTCCATCCGTTTTTGCTTCTAATTTTCTTGATTTTCAAGTTGAACTCATTTTGATCTCTTCTCAAGAATCTCTTTAGAGTCCCTTGGGTTTCACTTTTGTCCTACAAAAAGAACACCCAAGTGAAGTGTGTATAATCATCAACAATAAGTAGACCATACTTACTCACACAAATGTTCATATAAGCAACGGGGTCAAATAAATACATATGTAGGAGTTCCAATGGTCTTGATGTCATCATGATGTTATTTGATGGATGATTTGTTCCAACTTGCTTCCCTACTTGACATGCACCATATGGCCTA
Source organism: Zea luxurians (assembly GCA_029449295.1). Classification (NCBI taxonomy): domain Eukaryota; kingdom Viridiplantae; phylum Streptophyta; class Magnoliopsida; order Poales; family Poaceae; genus Zea; species Zea luxurians. The sequence goes on from JAOPSE010000011.1 coordinate 49,159,056, forward strand.
TTTTTCTCAAAGCACACATTGGTTAGTCCTAAAATGTGTTCCCCTTTAGAAGTTTGTGAGGATTATTCATCCCAATATAAGCAGGTCTGTGATACTATAACCAATACATATTAGTTTTAGCTATTAAGCATGTGTCAAGTTTGGTTTTATCATTAAAAAAATCTGCTAGATAAAGTTTTCCCTTTAACATACCCTTAAAAGCAATAGAATCGTCACTTCTTCTAAAAATGGTAACACCAATATTGGCAAATAAACAATTATGACCAATGGAACATAATTGAGATACAGAAAGCAAATTGTAGTCTAGGGAGTCCATTAAAAATACATTTGAAATAGAATGTTCGATGGTGATTGTGATTTTACCTGGACCTCTTACCTTACCTTAACTCTCATCTCCAAATGTAATAGCATCTTGGGAGTCTTTGTTCTTTTCATAGGATGAGAACATCTTCTCTTCTCATCCACCATATGGTTTGTGCATCCGCTATCGATTACCCAACTTGTGACTCTTGATGCATAAACCTAGAAAACATTTTAGGCCTTTTCTTAGGTACCCAAATGGTCTTGGGTCCTTTCATATTAGTAAAAAGCACCTTTGGTACCCAAACACAAGTCTTTGAGCTCTTGTGTCGGGGCCCAACATATTTAGCAATTACTTTGCGGGATTTGTTTGTAAGAACATAAGAAGCATCAAAAGTATGAAATGACATATCCGGTCAATTTGATGCATTCTTAATTTTCGTTTTAGGCATTTGAGTAGTTTTGGCATGAGAATCAGTATGCCTAGAATGAGATTCTTTTGCTTTAGAAATATGACCATGATAAATATTAGCATTTTTAGCATAGACATTCTTATGAGAAACATGAGAACCATGGGCATTATCATGATGAACAATTGGAGCATTGCCCTTAACAAATTTTTGGGAATTCTTTCCCGCTAACATTAATTTTGGTGTTGACTTTGCCTCTAGTTTGGAAGCCAACACCATCCTTAATGCTAGGTGTCTCCCACTCAAAAGAATGCTTCTAACAAATTTGTACTTTCGATATTCTATTCTTACTCAAAAATTTTACCCTCTAATTTTGCCACATAATTATTTAAACATTTAATCATAGTAACATTGTCAATAGAAGCATCAATATCTACATCTTGGCACTATTACAAATAGTGACATGTTCAACTGAAGATGTAGAAGCATGGCAAGAATTCAATTCTCTAATCATAGGATTAAGATTAACATTTTTAATTCTAAGACAAGAAATTGAATCATGCAAATATTTAGGTCATGAGTCAAAATTTTGTTTTTCTACGTTCCATGAGCTAGGGCCTCTTCTAGCTTAGTGCATTTTTCATTTTCATCAAAGAGTAGCTCCTCTTGCTTTTCTAAGAGTTCTTCCTTTTTGTTGAGGGTTTTAATCAATTCATTCACTTTATCTATTTGATCTTTACTAAGAACCTTAAAAAAGACATATCCTCCCCATCACTAGATTCATCATTTGATTCACTATCGAAGAATGTGTATTTAGGAGCGGATATTGGATATACCTTATTTTTATCTCCTTTGCCATTAGGCACATGTGGTCGATTTTTGGGGAGAGGGTGCTCTTGTTGAAGCGAGGGAGGCGATGCCTTCATCATCGAAGTTGGAGGAGCTTGTGTCCGAGTCACACTTCGTGTCGATGTGGGCATCACCTCCCTTCTTGTATAGCAATTTCTTCTTCTCAACCTTTTTCTTCTATTTCTTGTCCTCTTCCCTGACATCATCATTAGCTTATGGACATTATACTATGAAATGACTGGTCTTACCACATTTGTAGCATACCCTTTTTCCATGGAGTTTGTACTCCTTTTTCCTTCTGGGTTCATAGAACTTGTCGGAAGCTCTTGATGATGAGAGCAATTTCCTCATCATCAAGCTTAGAAGGATCAATCGAGAGCCCTTTGCTTGGAGCATCCTCTTCCTTCTTATCATTGGTTGCTTTAAAAGCAACAACTTATGGCTCAGTGGTGGTGACATTTCCTTGAACCAAATCCTCAATGTGCTTGGACTCCTTAACCATCATCTCATGGCTAAAGAACTTTCCAAGCAGCTCTTCCAAAGTCATCTTCTTGTACCTAGGATTTTTACAAACTAAATAATTGCATTACGAGAGACAAGGGTTCTTAGCATGAGTTTGACGACTTAATGATCCATCCACTTTGTGCTCCCATAGTTCTAGACTTGGTTCACCAAGGACTTGAGCCGGTTGTACATCTCTTGTGGCCCTTCTCCATTGTTGAGGGCAAACCATCTGAGGTCTCCTTCGATGAGCTCCATCTTGGTTATATTGGTGATCTTGTCACCTTCATGCGCTAGTGTGTTCAAAATTTATTTGGCGCTTTCCATCTCGTTTCCTTTGTTGTATTCTTCCCTACACAAAGAGGTAAGTAATAACATGGTGTCTTAGAAGTTGCAATGGAAAATTTGTGATGCCTCCTCTGGGTTGTAGTCCTCATGAACGCTTTCTGGTATTTGCATTCCTAAATCAACAACATCTCAAGTACTAGGGTGGAGTGAGTATAAATGGCTTTTTATTTCGTGACTCCACCAAGAATAATCTTCACCATCAAAATGTGGTGGTTTTCCCAAAGGAACCAAAAGTAATTGAAGAGTTGAATTTTTAGAAATACGAGGGTATTTGTATTGAGTTCGGGTAAAGTTCGATTTAATCGACTTACGTTCATGATGCTTTAAAGAGGTGTACTTTTTGCCACTTGCTGATGGCGATGATGATGTGTCAGATTTGTAGTAGATCACCTTCCTCATCTTCTTCTTACGTCCTTCTTCTTGTGGAACTTGGAGGTGTTTGTGAATTCTTCTCTTTTGTCTTTGTGCTTTTCTCCCGACAACATTTTCTCTTTTTCTTTGTGCTTCTTTCCTGAGGGCACTTTCTTGTTCTTGTAGGATTCTTCCCCTAACATCAGTTTGAGTGGTTAGACTATAAATGAAGTGTTAGGCTTCAATGTCATTTGAAAATCGCATAGAGGAGGGTGAATAAGTGAAACCTGAATTTTATCACTTAATACAAAAACTTTAACCCCGGTCAGGTGTTAGAACGAGAGGCAAATTAATTAGAGTGAGGGAGAGCTGTTCTTCTTGCTAGTGTTGCTCTTATGATTGTAGAATTACTTGGGAGCAACACAAATGATTTAGAATCAGACACAAGCAAAAAACATAGGAGAGGGAAGGGATGAACAAATCATTAGAAACACAACACAAAAGATGCATGCGATTTGTTTACCGGAGTTCGGTTTCCAAATGAAACCTACATCTCCGTTGAGGTGTCCCTAAGGACATGTCTCTTTCAACCCTCTTGAACGACTACAAAGTTCAAGATTGAGCATCTCTTTCTTCTCAATTGAAGGACCTAAGTCCTTGCAAGGATCTCCACACACGCGGAGTCTCTTGCTAGCATTACAAACAATGGACATTGAAACAGAAGCACAAGAGCACAAGAATGCAGCAACAAACTCACCACGGTCACTCACACAAGGCATTATCTCTTCTCTATCTCAATTCTCTTGAATATGGCACATGTGTGGCTTTGAATGACTTAGAGTTGTTGTAATTTATTCTAGCTCTTGTGTCTTTAATATGCTAGTTGGGGTGTATTTATATCCCCCAACAACCCATATAGCTATTGGAATTGAATGGGTAAAATCTACAGTATACGGGTGCACCAGACCTTGCATAATGTCGGTCCAGTGCACCACTTAACATTATCAGATTGTCATTGCAGGTCGCCATTCTGACGTGGAGCAGTCATGTCAGAGCCACATCGGACAAGTCCGGTGTACCACTAGACCTTGCCACGTTAGGTAGTCGTTGGATCTAGAAGTTGACCATTGAGCCAGACTGGTCTGGTGTGCCACTGGACTGGTCTGGTGCGCTAGCCAACCGAAGTCCATTTTACACTCTCTCTGCAAACTCAGTCCAGTACACCATCGGACTGGACCAGTGCACCAACTACCCGAAGCTATATTTGCAACCTCTCTGCGCACTAGGTCTGGTGCACCTTTGGATCGGTCCAGTGCGCCTCTAAACAGTTGAATTTTGGCAAACTTTGGCAAATCTTCTTCAAAATTTGTTTGTTCATGTGGGTATTCCTACGACTTAGACAAACATTACTAGTGACTAACCAACTAGTCTAAGTTACGAAATTTGGTCATTTTGATTTCTCTAGCTCATATTCCAATTCTAGCTCAACTTAGCTTTAAAAGTGTCAATCTTAAAACTTGAGCTTTCCAACCTCTCTAGTTAGTTCAAATAGGTTCTTAGGGGTGTCTAGAACGTATCCAAAGTATTGAACTGCTGCTAGTTCATCTTGACCATAGTTTACCCCTTTTTGGCTAGATTTAAGCTGATTTCTGACTTAGAAACACAATTGTCGATCTTATGAACTTGTGAACATATTCTTGGAAAACTAGTTAGCTCAATTGGTTGTAATGGTCATCAAGCACCAAAACAAGTATAGAAATGGATCAAATCCCATTTTCCTTTTAGTTAGAGGTGTCTATCCTTTTTGAAACATAAATAATGTAGGGAGGGCTCCTATAGTAATTTTATTGCTATGCTGAGCTATGTACAATTTAAATGGTTAAGACAGGGAAGAGGAGGGATATAGTAAAATTATTACAATTATTCTATCTGAAGTCTAATAGAGGTTGATATTGATGATTTCATTTGATGACAGTTAAGTAGCATTTCTTTCTTGAACATCTCCATACAATTGGTCACTATCGACGGGATGCTTTCAAGGATCCATCCATTTATGCTTTTCTAGATGCACCAATCCATTGTTATGATGACTACCATGTAACAGGGTTTTTAATTGCCTCTTGATTCGTTGAATATCAGTATGAGAGTTGGAGGAAAGTGGTGTCATAATGCCATTTGAAGCCCATCATCTTTTCGCAAAGGTGCACCTTATGAATAAGTGAGGCATAGTTTCGTCTTTATGTAGAATACAATTTTCACATGTATAAGATTCTAGGTTCATTTGTTTTCATCTAAGCATGTCTCTAGTGTTCAGTATATCTTTCAAAAACAACCAAAATAATAATTTTTTGTTAGGCTAGCATTTTGGTTTCCACAACCATATAAAGATTGAATAGACTCGTATTGACCTAATCAAATGTTTGTAGGTCATGTTTGAGAAGTAGTGGTGACTTCCCCAAATGTATGTCCATTGATCACCCTATAGAGAATCCTACAGTTCTTGTAGGGTGGTGACTTACAGCTAAAACTGATGGAAGGATTTTGAAGACATTGGCAAAAGAGAACAATTCAGGGTAGGAAAGAAAATGAACTTTGCCATCCCATAAATCATGCCATAGTTGAACAGACTTGTCATCTGCATCTATGACTTTTGAGAGACCTTTGAAGGAATTTAAAGTTTTTAGAATATCCTTCCACTAGAATGGAACCAACCTTCTTCTCTGTTGGGACAATTCCATTATTGTAATGATTCTTCTAGATCAGGTTCACTCATGGTATGTTGTGTTTGTTAAAGAATTTTTGGAAATTTATTATGAGTAGGGCTTCTTTTTGTGTTGCAAGATTGATAATCCCCAAGCCTCTTTGGATTTTTGGTTTGCAAGCCATTTGATAGGCTGCTTGTGGCTTTTTGCAGTAAAATCAACCCCTCGCCATAGACAATGTTTTATGTATTTATCAATTTGCTTGTCCATTGCAGCTAGGAGCTTGAGTGTGCACATATAATAGGTAGGAAATGATGAGAACACTAAATTAACCATATGTAGCTTTTCAGCTTGGGATAAAAATGAGTAGATACATGACAATCTATGTTCAATCTTATGCACAATAGGCAAAGAGGATTCTAGGTTTGGTTTTGTTAACCATATGGGCAAACCTAAATATGTAAATGGATATGATCCAATCTAGCATTAAAAGGTTTTGGATAGAATATCAATCTTCTGATCAGACACATTAATGGGATAAATGTTGGATTTGTGGTAATTAACTTTAAGTCCAGTACAATCAACAAAAGAGTTTAGAATAGCTTTGAGGAAGAAAAGATGTTTTGGGCAGGCTTCTTGGACCAAGATAATGTCATCTCCATATTGAATAATTGGAAAATACTGGCCACATCTATGTTGCAGGGGTAATCATAGAAACCCTAGATCCAGATCAGCAACAAGCACAAAAATAAGAGGTTAGAGTGGATCACCCTGCCTAACACCTCTTCTACAATGGAAAGGTTCCCAAGGACACCATTTAGGAGAACTGTAGATATTCTAGATTTCATAATCATTTTTATCTAGCTAAGCCATTTAGGAGAATGTTGATGACGGTTTCATGTTCCACCTTATAAAAAGCCTTTTCAAAATCGAACTTTAGGACGAACAACTCTTTTTCTGATTGCTTACATAAGAACAAGTATTCAAAGGACCAAGCCAGACAATTTTGAATGGCTCTTTCCTTAATGAATCCATATTGTTTAGCATGGATAAGTTTAGTAATCATCTTGTGCAACCGATTGGCAAGGAGCTTGGTTAATAACTTGACACTTGAGTTTAGAAGAGAGATGGGCATGTAATCACTAATAGTGGTTGGTGTATCCATTTTGGGCACTAGAACAATGTGGGAACCATTAATACTCTGAATAAATATTGTTCCATCATAGAAACCCTAATAAAGGTTAATGAAGTCCGTTGAGACAGTTTCCTAACATTTTTTGAGGAAGTCACTATTGAAACCATTAGGGCTAGGTGATTTGTCTAATGGGAGTTCTGACATAATAGAATTTACTTCTGTTGGTCACTTGTTCTCAAATGCTATGAATCAAGAACAAGGCAACACAAAATGTTAATAATTAAAGACCTTCGTCCTTCGAAGCATGATCTCCCTTAGGATATAATGATCTTCAGATGAAGGTTGTGAAGGACATATCTTCATCATCTTAGTATATAATAATTGAAGTGGAGGGATACGAAACATGGAGAATAACATAAATAGTCATATAGCATTATCAAAACATTTTTATTACCATGAATGAGTATGAACAATATTAAGTTACATTTTATACCTTCGGCTTAACAGAAGGTGAAAGCTTGAGAGCGACGTGCGAGTGAATACAAGTCAGCGTGAACAGTACGGGGGTATTGTTCACCTATTTATAGGCACGGGACGCAGCCCGGTCAAAATTACATTTATGTCCTTGATGACTAGTTACAATCGTGACACAAATTATCATGGACTGATCGGTCTTTTCCTCTTTAAGTCGGTGCAGCCCTTCGTCTCAAGGCATGTCATTATGCCGAAGCTCCCTGGAACATAGCTTCGGCGTGTACCTTCGCGCTATGTTTTCTTATATGCCGATCTTTCGAAGGTGTTTCTGCTTAGAGGACCTTCAGCGAAGAAGTAGGCCCCCAACAACTTCCTTGTGAGAAAAGGCCTCATCTAGGCAACTAAGATCTTTAGGAACATTTAGAAGCATTAGTAAATGGAAGCCCATCGAGATGAATTGGGATGTTCCCAACTTTGTTTGAATCCCATAAAGCTGCAGCCTTTTCCTCATGACTGAAAACAACTTTCCCTAAATTACCTTGTATGGAGACAATATAATTCTCTCTATGCCTAATTGTAGCATTTGCGTGGAAGAAATTTGTATCTGCCTCACCACATGTTTCCCATTTGATTACTTATCTTTACTTCCAATATAATTTTTGCTAATGTAAAAGTGCTTGTAGACTCTAGATGATGAGGTCCCTAAAGTTCCATTCAAGGATTGTCAAATTTTTGCTTTCCTCAACGAAATCCAAGAACTAGACTACTAATTTGATGTTACCAATCGTGGTAGAGATGTTGGGTAGGTCTGTGTGTCATTCTTTGAGAACTTTCTAGTCTTTTAAACTTTTCCATGAGCCTTTTAGTTGGGTTTAGTTCATAAATTGGTTGGTGCCATGCCCTCTAAAAAACTATCTAAAATTGCTCATGTTCAATCCAATAGTTTTCAAACTAAAGACTCGTGGTTTTGGGACATTTGTTTTACTGTGATGATCCATGGTACATGATCAGACGTGTCCTGAGGAAGAGTCTTGGCTTGAGTTCCAGGAAACTGTACTGACCACTCTTTGGTGACAAAAAACCAATCAAGCTTTTCAAGAAGTGGATATTGTGTTGTTTATTTGACCAAGTGAATGTCTGCCCCTTTACTAGAATTTCCTAAACACCATGTTTGTTAATGGAAGAATTGAAGGCCATCAAACTGTGTATATTACCCCTCGGTTTATTTTAGTTCTCTAGTCTTCTTGTTAGGTTGAAGTCTCCCAAAAATATCTAGGGTAGACCCATTGGCATTAAAATATTAGCAAATCATTAGATGAATAATTAATGACCATAAATAGTGCAGGGATCATAAATGTTTATGAGAAGCCAAGATTGGTTTAATGTTTTGGAAGTGAATTCCACTATTTGGGAAAACTCATTCCCAAACACCATGTGGCCTACAAATTTTGCTCATTTCCAAATTACTATCATACCACTAGAGGACCCTACTAAGGGATGAATGCGGAAACTATCAAATCTCGAGAGCAAAATTTTGTGAGATATGCTTCATCAAAATGTTTTTGCTTAGTTTCTTGCAAACAAACAATATCACATTAGGTGTATTTGATTTTATTGCACAACGAATTCCATTTCTCTTGAGCATTGATTTCCCTAATATTATGAGAAAGGATTTTCCACTCTACATGGGGGTGATGTTGTGTTTGTGCCATAAGAGTAATAGGAGGACATAACATATGCATAGCTCATGTCAGAGATATGCATAGCCCAATACCAATCATTATTGCCAAATAGAGACATCATGTAGATAAGCATAAGTAAGAGAGGTACATTCATGAGGGCAATGTGTAGAGCCATCACCAAAAGTATATAAGGAGCCACAAAAGTTTGAGTTCCCTCCAGGAAGCAATGCAACCATATAAGTATCAATGTGCAAATCCAAAAGGATCATAGTGATCACATAAATCATTTCAAAAATAAAATATAAAAAACATAGCCATAAAAGTTTGATATGCATCAAAGTACGACTAAATGCATAGCATCAACATCATGAAAATCATAGAAGCTCTATTTCTTGATCTTTTGATGGGACCCCTTCTTCTATGGAGTCTTCTGATTGCTTGTACATTCATCTGCATCATCATTTTTGTTGTTCACTGTCCTCACTAGCTTCTGGATGTTGGGGTTTGAAGTTCTAGTAGCCTCCAAGGAACTAGCGGATATATTTCCAGAGGCCACCTTGCAAAATTCTACACCTAGCTTCTTAATAACTTTTGGAGAGATTGAGGGAGGTGCATGTGTATTGTAGTTAAGGTGATACTTACCCAAACCAATAGATTGTTTGAAACTATAAGACTTCTCCTTGAGCCTTAGACCCCTCGCCTCAATGTCAACGAAAGTGATTTTCTTCTTTTTCTTTCTATTTAGAGAATTATCCTATACATCATCATGTTGAAATTCTAGAGCAGGAGGACACTTGTTAGGAACCTGAATATGAATGGATTAAAGATCTAGTTCTAGGACGGCCTTAACAGCTTTGGAGGAAAAGATACTTCTTGGCCGAGTCAAACGATCTTGGCAGGAGCAGGTGATCTAGAAAGAATGAGGTCCAAGCCTTAGGGACCAATACCAATACTGTTTCGTTAGATTCAGGAGTTAAAAAGTAGTTGGACCACATCTAAATACTTTTTCTAGACATACACTCCTCAAGAACTGGGTCAGCATGGTTGGAGTCTAGCCTATGCATGAAGCCCACCTAAAGATGCTCATGTGCCTGAACGTTTCCTTCAACTTGTTCTTGGGCCACTTCCTGAACAACATTATCGCACACACAGTTATCACCCACCAAGTATTGTGCTTGGGGAACAGCCTGTAGCGCTAGGATAACAAGAATGTCTTGTTCGTAGTTGGCCTCCTACTCCACAGGGTCCACATGTGCCTCTAGAATCAAAGGCACCATGACTTCTAATTCCGCTAAACTGTCAGACCAGTTGGAAACAAAAACTACGGCTCTGGTTCTAGTAAATTTGCCTGATGAGCCTCCTGATGTTGAGCAAGTGTTGGAGGAACTTTTTAGGCCATTCATCCAAGCAATCATTATCTTCATTTGGATGATTTTCTTCAACCTCTAGAAGAAAGTTGAGGTCACAACCATCACTAGTAAGAATGTGATCATCAGTGACGATTTTCTCGTGACGCCGGTGACTTCAGTCACAGATTGATACATTTCTATGACCAAATTTACATATTTGTCAACAATTACAAGTGACGAAGATTAGACTTGAATATTAATGACGAAAATGAAAGGAACGTCATAGACACAAATTTTGGACGCAACAATTTCGTCACAGATTAGATTTGATATCGTCATCGCTAATTTGCCTTGTTTGGCTGATGTAATGATGAAATAAATTGGTCATAGATGAGTTTTAGTAAAAAAAACGCCCCACGTGTACACACCACTTGACGGCGTGGAATCCTTGGCCTACATGGGCCATAGTTTTTTGGTAAAGTGGGACACAGCCCCCGCCTGGCGACGCGGCCCCGGCCCACCAACTGGAAGCGGCATGTGTTTATTTGGCAAAAAAATTGCGCCCGCGGAGCTTCAAACCAGAGACCTACGCATTGCTTCGAATCAGTGTTACCACTGGACTACTCACTTGTTCTTGTAAATAAAGAAAGTTAGATTGCATAAGTTGGTCAGTTGGGCCTAATCAGAACAGAATCGTTAGCGTAGTACCTGTTCCCATTTGTCGTTCTGTTAACAGGTGTTCCCAGCCGCCATTCTGCGATCTGCATGGCTGTTCTGCTTCTGCCTTCTACAATCTGCGCTTCTACGTTCTATGATTGACGATCTCAGTCTCGGCCCTCAGGTTACAACACACAACGACGCAGGCGTCGGTCGTCCGCTTGATCGGCAACTGGGTAGCATCGCAGCGAACGAGCGATCTTGTCGCCTGATCCATTGATCCATTGGTCAGTTGGAAGAATGGCGTCGTCGTGAAAATAGCGAGGGCAGAGAAGCTTCGGGTGCGGCAAAGCAGCTGCGTCATGCGCAGAGCTACGGCAGGCGTGGACAGAACAGTGGCAGGGCGGGGAGAAAAGACAAGGTTTGATGTGTTGTGTTTTTTACAATAAGGTTCCATGTGCGTTTGAATTTTATTTCATATATGCATGTGTTTGATGTGGTTTTCAATTTTGTTCAATTTAATCATAGTTATGGAGTTAATGCAAGTTTTAATTTATTGTCAAAATAGATGGATAGAAGATGGGTTTATGGGAAACAATTCACACTTGCATATGTGAAAGGAGTTGAAGAGTTCATGAATTTTGTTAGTGAAAGATACCCAGAAGACACACACATTCGTTGTCCGTGCGTGAATTGTCTTAATCAAAGGCTGCAACCTCAGAGTGAAGTAGAAACTCATATACACATTTATGGAATGTCAGCTACATACACGAGGTGGATTCATCATGGGGAGTCGGCAGATACAGAAGTTGAGGGTATAGAGGAGGAGGTCGAAGGATATGATCATGACTTTGGGATACATATGGATGTGGACGATGATGTCTACGATGATGATCATGGAGTACCTGCGATGATCGATGAACTGTTTGCAGCGGCAGAGGCTGATGGAGAAGAGCCAAGATTTGCAGGAGTTCTTGGAGATTCAAAGAAGGCACTTAGTTCGGGTTCTAGCCATTCAAAATTTTCTTTTATGGTGAGGATGTTGTATATGAAGTCTTGTTATCGAATCAGCAATACAACATTTTCAGCAATGATGAAGCTGATGTCCGATGGATACCCTAACAGTGAGTTGCTAAAATCATATAATGAGGCCATGAAATATCTTAAAGAATTGGGCCTTGGATACGAAAACATCCATGTGTGCAAGAACAATTGTGTGTTGTTTCGGAATGTTAATGCTAAAATGAATGAGTGCCCAGTATGCAAGGAGTCTAGATGGAAAGATGAAACTGGTTCGAAGCGGGTTCCACATAAGGTTTTGAGGCATTTTCCACTGTTGCCAAGGTTGGAAAGAATTTTTGCTTCAAAACAAACTTCAGAGGAAACACAATGGCACAAGAAAGTGAGGAAGCCAGTCGCCAATGTGATGAGCCGTCCAGCTGATGGGGAAGCGTGGAAGGACTTTGACCGAAAGTACCCAGGTTTTGCAGATGATCCGAGGAACCTGATGCTAGCCTTAGCTACCGATGGATTCAATCCATTTGGCAACATGAGTACCAAGTACAGTATGTGGCTAGTGCTTGTGACACCACTTAATCTCCCACCATGGGAATGCGTGAATCCAACAAACTGCTTTATGTCTTTACTCATCCTAGGTCCAAGATGTCCAGAAAAGGATTTTGATTTGTTCCTTGAGCCCCTAATTGAAGAACTGCTCAAGCTATGGAAGGGTGTCAAGACCTATGATGCATGTACTGGTAGGAAGTTCGACCTTCGTGCTACTGTACTATGGTGTATACATGATTATCCAGCGCTGGCCACATTATCTGGGCAAACAACAAAAGGGTATTATGCATGTATTTTTGCGACAAGAATCCATTGTCTCTGGCAATAAGGAACAAGTTATGCTACATTGGACATCGTCGTTACCTTAAAAGGACACATTCATGGTGGAATAGCTTGGATTTCAATGGTAAGCGTGAAAACAAAGTTGAGCCTGGCAGGTTTACTATGGATGAGGTCCTACAAGAGCTAGAGAAGGTGAAAGATGTTAGGCCAGGGAAGCAAGCTGACATTATTGGAAAGAAAAGGAAGCATAGTGACGGTCCAAAGATTTATAGCCGAAAATCTGGGTTGTGGCAATTGCTATATTGGAAAGATTTGATGCTTCCACATAATCTCGATGTGATGCACATAGAGAAAAATGTATGTGAAAATATTCTTTGCACACTACTTAGTATACCAGGCAAGTCCAAGGACACACATAATGCAAGGCTAGATTTGTATGATATGGGCATAAGACCTGAACTGCACTTGCAACAAGATGGCAACTCGGCCTACATGGCTCCACCTGCTCCATATGTGTTGGGGAAGGATCAGAAAGTCGAGTTTTGCAAGTTCCTCAAAGGTATTAAGTTTACTGATGGATTTGCGGATAACCTAGCAAGATACATAAGTGAAGATGGTTCAAAGGTGGTTGGAAAACTGAAAACACATTCTTGCCACATACTCCTATAGAGAATCATACCCGCTGGCCTTAGAGGACTGGTGAGGAAGGATGTATATGAAGCAATTGCAGAGCTGGGGACCTTCTTCAGGGAACTATGCAGTAGAAATCTACGGATAGATGTTGTGCAACGGCTGAAAGGAGATATTCAATTGATCCTATGCAAGCTTGAGAAAATCTTTCCACCTACCTTCTTTGATGTCATGGTGCACTTGTGTGTCCATCTTCCCGATGCGGCAATGCTTAGAGGACCTGTTCAGTATGGATGGATGTACCCAATAGAAAGGCGACTAGGCACTTTGAAAAATTTTGTAAGGAACAGGGCTAGGCCGGAAGGATCAATTGCTGAGGCATATATGGCAAGTGATACCTTAAAATTTTGTTCTAGGTACATGAAGGATGTTGACACTAGATTTAACCAGGATAATGATAGTGGTACAGAGATGCCATTGCCTAATGACATGTCTGTTTTTAAGCATGGTGCTACTCTTGTTGGAGCTACTAAGACTGAGTACATTGATGATGCTATCATGAATAAGTTAGTTTGGTATGTGCTACATAATGCTGATGAAGTACAGGAATATTTGAAGTAAGTATCGTTTACATGTTTGAGATTTAATTTATGTTATATTTATTAAATTTGAAAATATTCTTATGAATAAAGTATGCCATGCAGTCTGTACAGGGAGGAGCTATCGCTGCAAGGTGCACGTCCAAATGATGTTGATCGAATGGTTCAACAAGGATTTGCAAAGTGGTTTATGTCCCATGTAAGTCACTAAACTTTTATGTTATAGGTTTACTAAAGTTTTTGGTATGCATATGTAATTGCTGAGCTGAGTAAATTTGTTGCAACAGATTGAGAAGAAGCGTAATGAGAATCCAGAATTGGTTAGCGAAGGACTGTGGGCACTGTCATGTGGCCCAGCTCGGCGAGTTAAGACTAGTATAGCTTGCAAGATTAATGGAGTGCGGTTTAACATAGTGGATCATGAGAAGTTCATGCAGACACAAAATAGTGGTGTAATGACTGAAGGTGAACATAATGGGGAGAACATAGATTTTTATGGTGTCCTTAAAGAGGTAATTGAGTTACAATATAACTCGAATTATCAAGTTCGTCGGTCGGTGGTTCTATTTCGATGCGATTGGTACAACCAAGTAGGCAAGACTGTGGGTATTCGAGATGACAGACATTTCAAATCCATCAATGGGCAGTCATTTTGGTATAAGTCTGATCCTTTTATCTTGGCAGACCAAGGAAAAAAGATATTTTATCTGTAAGACACAACTCCATAATGTAAAGATTTTCGAGTTGTGCAGAAATTTGAACATAGGAATATTTATGATGTGGCTGGAAAAAATGAGGGCAGTAATGATGTGCATCAGGATGATTATTGTTCTGATACTGAGCATATAGTGCAAGAAGGTGATGATAATCAGGTTCTGCACAATGTTGAAGGTGGAGAAGCCACTCTAATTGAAGGCAATTTAGAGGAACTAATAAGAAAAAAGAAGGAAGCTGCTATTATTCTTGAAGATAGTGAGGATGAGGAGGAAGATGATACAATGCTTCAATATTTTAATGATGATGGCGATGACAACAACGATGACATGTCCATAGAAGATGAAGATGAGGATTTCTAGTATTGATAGTTGATTTATGAACAAGCCTATTCTTCAGACTAATACAGCATACTGAAGTGTTCAGTTCGGATTAGCCAATATAATTGTTCCGTTCAGTTTAGCTTCCTGTTCAGTTCAGTTTAGCTTCCTGTTCAGTTCAGAATTCAGTTGAGTTCAGATTCAGTTCAGAATACAGTTCAGTTTAGAATTCAGTTCAGTTTAGAATTCAGAATATAGTTCAGTTTAGAATTCAGAATTCAGTTCAGTTTAGAATACAGTTCAATTCAGTTCAGTTTAGAATTCAGAATACAGTTCAGTTCAATTCAGTTCAGAATACAGCATACAGACATATTTGAGTAGACTTCTTTTTCATTTGAGTAGAGTTATTTGTCATAGAGTTATTTTTCATTTCAGAATTCAGTTCAGTTTAGAATTCAGAATACAGCATACAGTTCAGTTCAATTTCAGTTCAGAATGTAGCAGACTTACATTCAGAACTGAGAGCATTCAGTTCTGCTATTAGTCTACTGCTATTAGTCTACTGCTATTAGTTCTGATAATAACAGAATAAAGTAGAATGGAGTAAGGTAAACCATAGTCTAAATTCTCAAATCGATCTGCTATTAGCTACTGCTTCAGAACTGCTTCGATCTGCTAGTAGAATGGACCAAAGGGGGCGACATCTGAACTGAGAGCATTTAGAACTCTGAACGTTAGCTTCCTGGACAGAGGAAAGTAATACAAATACGCTCAATTACTAATGAACAAACTTGACTAGTGCAATGGTAATCGCTTGCTACTATGAACCTTGGTGTCTTGGGTTCCATCTATGGGATAGGTAGTTTTTTTTGTGTTTGTTGACATTTTTTAATAATTTTTGTATTTTTCTTTTGTTTATTTAGATGTATAGCACCGGTTTCTCCAAATCATTTCAAATTTTTTTGGGGTGTTGATGGAGGTGTATCATGATGTTGTGTGCCGGTGCAATTTTTAGAACTAGTTTAACTATTAATGTAATTATTTGTTATTTTACTAAAGAATAAGTGGTAAAAAAACCTTAGGTAGCTAGAAAAATCTAAAAACTTGCATGTACACTTTATTTTGGTGTACAATGTTGACAAAAAAATTAATTTATTATGACAAAGTGGTGACATACATCCTCCGAACATGCATACATCTCTCACATAGAGCCTAGTTACTGAGTGAGATATGTTCATGCTTGTGATGGATCTATACTACCACTTTCTCCAAATTATTTTAAATTTTAATGGGATGTTTATTGCACCAACCTATGATGTTGTGTGCATTTATGCATTTTTCAGACCTAGTTTACCAATTACTGTAATTATTTGATGCATTTCGTAAAGATATTTCTTACAATACCATAACCTAGCTAGAAGAATCTAAAAACTTGCATGGACCATTCATTTTGGTGTACAATGTTGACAAAATAGTTTCAATTCATTCGGACAAAGTGGTGACACATATCCTAAGAAAGGCATACATCTCTCATATAAGGCTAATTACTAAGTGAGAGATGCTATTGCAATTGAGAGATCTATAGTACCACTATGTCAAAATTATTTCAAAATATTATAACATGATCATAAACCAAACTAATGTGTCCATGAATAGATAATTGCAAAAAAACATAGAGAGAAAAAAAACAAAGAATTAATATAAAATGGTAGGCAAAACACAAAAAATGTCTCCTTGCGGGTGCTTGAACCTAGGAGCTCGGTCTCATAGTTAATAGGTCAAACCATTGAGCTATTCATGTGTTTTCAATATATACCCAGCGCTAATATATTTAAACGCATTAGCCTCCGTATTGCCAAACACATTGGGCGCCAAAAAACATGTTTCGCCGTCGTCACTAAAACAGACGCCGCTCATCCTCTATCTCCCCCACTCATCTTCTTTCTCCCCCACTCCTCTTCTTTCTCCCCCACTATTTTCTCCAACCTAATCGCCGCCGCCGGGACACGACTGTTGTCGACGACCTGCCCCCTCGACCAGGTACCTCACCGCCGTCGCTGGGACACATCCGCCGTTGACAACCTGCCCCCTCGACCAGGTACCTCACCGCCGCCCCCTTACCTCTCATCGCGTCGATGAGCTACGTCGTTGCCGACTTCACTCGCCCCATCCCGCTCTATCTCATTGCCATCCGCATTTCTCTCGCCCCTTCAACCTAACATGCCCCATCCACATTTCTTTCGCCAACCCCTAAACCCTAACCATCGTTGGATTTGGGTCATCGCAGACGACCTTGATGGTGAACACAAGGAGGCGCAGAAGTCAGAAAGGTCCAACCCCTAAACCCTAACCATCGCTAGATTTAGTTTAATTATTAATTTGTTGTTGTCAGAGATATTGTAAATTGATTTATGTAATCATTGTGCACTGATACAGTTGTGTTTGGTTCCTTACATTGTGTTATATGCAGTCACATCCATGTTTTAGTAGAGAACTTATGTT
This sequence comes from Zea luxurians, assembly GCA_029449295.1. Classification (NCBI taxonomy): domain Eukaryota; kingdom Viridiplantae; phylum Streptophyta; class Magnoliopsida; order Poales; family Poaceae; genus Zea; species Zea luxurians. The sequence continues at coordinate 49,176,427 of JAOPSE010000011.1, forward strand.
TCTAGTACTGGTAGAAAGAGATGAGAATTTCTCCACTTTTTTTGTTCATCAGCTTGTGTAAATCTACATCGCCTAATCAATGTACTAGCTAGTACTTTGAACATTGTTTAAGCCTGCATAAAGATTTCCACAACCAAATAGGCGAAGTACAATGTAGAAGCCTAGATACAGGCTAATGCAAGCCACCAAAGAGTCCCATAATGCCTTTTTCCTTTACTTAGAAGCCAACAATTACGTAGATCAGGGGGAAAACAATAGTTATAGTGCAACCACAATTATGAAATTGCAGAATCATAAGCAAGCTTCATTATGACTGAATCTACACATCTTATCTATTTGCTCTACACATGGCGCTACTACCTCTTTCCTCTTATCTTCCCTGCAAATAGTAGTACCTCTTAGCTTTTAGTAAAATCCTTTACATTATCTAATACGCACAGTATGCTTGTTCTTATCTATCTTGCAAGTAGTTCAACATGAGCTAACTGATTATGAGAGAAGACGGGATAAACAAGTGGAGGAGAATATAAAGAAGATGCAAGATTTGGGTCTGAACAATAATACTTCTGTTCTAAATAAATCTTTATCACCATCTGCATCAACAAAGGGGAAAAATGCAGCAAACAAGATAACTAATAGTTCATATTCGGATTCATATGTCTCTGTCTATCTCCTTGACGATGATGATCAAGAAGATACTGATGATGATGACACTGAATCTTATGAGCAGCCACAACCCCTGGCAATTAAGGTGCTCCTTCTATCTTCAAAGTAGTGGATGGCAAATAGTTGCATTGCATTTCAATGTTTTTAATCCGGTGTTTAATTTATGCTCATGCTTTTAGATTCATCTTCTTTATTTCATACCTCTTAATTAATATATGGTCTTGCTTTTAAATGCACATGACTATTTTTTTGTGGACAGTATCCTAGAAGAGCTAGAAACACAACCCTTACTTCAAAGAAGAAGAGAGACCCCAACATGGCTCCAGGAATTAGGTTCAGCAAGAGAGTGAGGGCAGGTCCACAACCAAAGGAGCAATCTTCAAAAAGGCTTCACTCTACAGAGACAGATGGCCATAATGTACAGGAACCAACAGATGGTAATGATGACATACCAAACAGCCCTACTACACCTAGACTTGCTGATCATTTCAGCAGAGCTGCAGAGGAAGCCATGGCATCTACTGCTCATGACAGTACAGGTGATGCTGAAGGCAACAGCCCTACTACACCTGGACTTGCTGATCATTTCAGCAGAGCTGGAGAGGAAGACATGGCATCTGCTGCTCATGACAGTACAGGTGATGCTGAAGGCAATGTAGCTAGAGATGAAGAAACTGAAGGCAAGTTCTAGTTTTTTCAGTCAAATATGGCATCTCTTTTGCTGATTTGCATGAAACAAAACAATTTCATTATTCAATAAATGTGAATTCTATTTTGTAGCTCCTACACAGCGAGCACAAAGGAGACCTAGGGTAGCAACTAAGGGAAAACAACTAGACAGGATGACTAAAGTTATGCAAAGGAGACTGCCCATAGCTGTTGAGGAAGGCAAAAAAAGGCCACATGAACCTATTCAAGCTACCAAGTTTGCATCAGAGGCTGGCATCATTATTCAGGAAACTATGCCTATCCTAACTCATTGGAAAAATTACAAGGACGACCAGAAATACTACAACAGCTTTGTGTCACAGCTAAATGTAAGTGCATTACTGATTCTATGGTTCACTTGTATACTGCTTAACCTAAATTGACTAACTATGGAATTGTCATATGCATAGGGGCGCTTGTCCGTTAACACTGAGGACAAGGCAACAAAGGAAGCTTGCACCGATATGCTACGCTCTACGGTAAAAAAACCAGCGTTATCGGCTCAAGCAGAAATACTTCAATGGTGTACCTGCAAATGAGATTAGGACAACTTCTCCTGTATCTTACATGACTGATGAACAGTGGAGGGCATTAGTTGCAAAGTGGTCTGATCCAAAGAACATGGTATGGGTATCTTGTCATATATTCTTCTTTCACTATAAGTTTGCAAAGGATCTTCGCATATTGAACCTATGATCTAATCTGACATGTTCATTCTCTTGTAGGAAATAAGTGAAAAGAACAAGCAGAACCGCAGTCAAGTCAAGTTTCATCAGGCTACGGGTTCTCGCTGCTATGTGTCACACTTACATGCATATGTAAGTAAATATTACCTTGTACTACTACCTGCACTTTTGCACTCAATAACTTCTATTTCATTTGATCTGAGCAAACTTCGTTGTGATTGTTTATCCATGAAACAGAAGCAGAAGAGAAACAGAGAAGAACCCAGCTTAGATCAGACTAAAGAACTAGATGCGGTGGACGCCTTCAAGACCTGCCATACCAGCTCCAAACGTGGCCTGATTGAACCGGCAAGAGAAGCACTTGTAAGTTCATTTGTCTGCTTTATTTAGTGTAATTTTTATGAGATCATATGAGGGAGGCTGGCTGTGGGTCGATGGAACGAAGGGGAGTGAGATCGATGAGTGAGATCACCTGTCCCATCCTAGGGGAGTTCAGATTTTTTGACTTCGTATGATTCGTTCATGCCAAGAGCTTAGGGAGGCTACAATTTGTGAAAATGCAATTTCATCCAGTAGTGAATCGATCTGCCATCAAATTATTACCTCCATTTGTCTGCTAGATAAAGTTGTCCTTGGCTTTGACTTTTTTTAGATTGTAGGGTATATACACTTATTTCAAAAGAAAAAGAATTTCCCCATCATGAACAGTCCGATGTTTTGCCATTCCCTTAGAATTTCAAAAAACAAATGTTTTCCTCGGCTTGAAGAGCAATTATGGTTTGTTAATCGCTTTAACAGCTAATTAATTTAGGACCCCTTCTTCGAGTTCTATTTTTTAGTGTTTTCTCTTTCTGAAATGAAAGTAAATATCATAGTCTATTTTTTGTAGGACCCGTGCACTAGAAATCTATAGCTTTTAGAGTCTTTGTTAAGCAAATCTTCTTACAAAACCTATGGTTCTCTAGAACAGTCTTTAGCATATAGAGTTTTTATGAAGGTTGTTTGATAGACAAAGCTATCAGTGACCCTTTTATTGCTTCTTTGTAAATGCAGAGTATGCCAACTTTTGTGAAGACTCAAGAGAATAAAAGTCAGTCATCAAAAAGCAACCCACTACTTAGCCATTCCCTTATAGTATAAGCACAGAAATATTCTTCGTAGCTTGGAGTAAAAATGTTGGTTTGCTAATCACTAAAACAGATAACTAATTAAAGCCCTTCTTCTCCCATTTTCCCTTATGCTTCCATTTTACTCAAAAGAATCTGTGCTGTTGTTCAAGGGAGTACTGTTTCTAATCTAATGGAGGCATGTTTGTAGATCGCCCAGCATGAATGTATCTGCACTTTTCAATAGAAATCATTTGGTTCTATTTTTCACTGTTGATTCCTAAAATATAATAAATAGTCTTGGTGAAAGTCGCCTAGAGGGGGGTGAATAGGGCGAATCTGAAATTTATAAACTTAAGCACAACTACAAGCCGGGTTAGCGTTAGAAATATAAGCGAGTCCGAGAGAGAGGGTGAAAAACAAATCGCAAGCAAATATGAAGTGTGACACAAGGATTTGTTTTACCGAGGTTCGGTTCTTGCAAACCTACTCCCCGTTGAGGTGGTCACAAAGACCGGGTCTCTTTCAACCCTTTCCCTCTCTCAAACGGTCACTTAGACCGAGTGAGCTTCTCTTCTCAATCACACGGGACACTAAGTCCCCGCAAGGACCACCACACAATTGGTGTCTCTTGATTCGGTTACAATTGAGAAGTTCACAAGAAAGAATGAGAAAGAAAAGAAGCAATCCAAGCGCAAGAGCTCAAATGAACACAAATGTCACTCTCTCTCTAGTCACTATCGATTTGGAGTGATTCCGGACTTGGGAGAGGATTTGATCTCTTTGGTTGTGTCTAGAATTGAATGCTATAGCTCTTGTAAGGTGTTGGAAGGTGGAAAACTTGGATGCAATGAATGGTGCGGTGGTTGGGGTATTTATAGCCCCAACCACCAAACTAGTCGTTTGGTGGAGGCTGCTGTCGAATGGCGCACCGGACAGTCCGGTGCGCCACCGGACACTGTCCGGTGTGCCAGCCACGTCACCCAGCCGTTAGGGTTCGACCGTTGGAGCTCTGACAGGTGGGGTCTTCTGGCTGTCCGGTGGTGCACCGGACAAGTACTGTAGACTGTCCGGTGCGCCTTCTTACGCTGCTCTGACTCTGGCGCGCATTGTAGCGCATTGAACGGTTGCAGTCGACCGTTGGTGCTGAAGTAGCCGTTGCTCCGCTGGCACACCGGACAGTCCGGTGAATTATAGCGGAGCGCCCACTGATTTTCCCGAAGGTGACGAGTTTGAAGCTGAGTTCCCTGGTACACCGGACACTGTCCGGTGGTGCACAGACCAGGGCACACTTCGGCTGTCTTTTGCTCTCTTTGTTTGAACCCTTCCTTGGTCATTTTATTGGTCTATTGTGAACCTTTGGCACCTGTAAAACTTATAATCTAGAGCAAACTAGTTATTCCAATTATTTGTGTTGGGCAATTCAACCACCAAAATCAATTAGGAAAAGGTGTAAGCCTATTTCCCTTTCAATCTCCCCCTTTTTGGTGATTGATGCCAACACAATCCAAAGCAAATATGGAAGTGCAAAATTGAACTTGTTTGCATAATGTAAGTGCAAAGGTTACTTGGAATGAAACCAATAAATATTACTTACTAGATGCGCATGGATGGCTTTTCTTCTTATTAACATTTTGGACCACGCTTGCACCACATGTTTTGTTTTGCAAAATGTTTTGGAAATTCTTTTCGAAGTTCTTTTGCAAATAGTCAAAGGTAAATGAATAAGATTTTTTAGAAGCATTTTCAAGTTTTGAAATTTTCTCCCCCTGTTTCAAATGCTTTTCCTTTGACTAAACAAAACTCCCCCTTAATGAAATCCTCCTCATAGTGTTCAAGAGGGTTTTAGATATTAATTTTGAAGAGGGTATACCAATTTGAAATTATATCAAAATAAGATACCAATTGAAAAACTTCTTTTAATACCAATTAAAAGACTACATTTTTTGAAATTGGTGGTGGTGCGGTCCTTTTGCTTTGGGCTAATACTCTCTCCCCCTTTAGCATGAATCGCCAAAAACGGATGCTTGAGTGAAATATAAGCCATTTGAAACTACTCACTCCCCCTTTGGATGGAAGTAAAGGAGTGAAGATTATACTAAAGTTGGAGAGTTGGAGCGACAGCGAAGGATGAATGATTCGATGGAGCGGAGTGGAAGCCTTGTCTTCGCCGAAGACTCCTTTTCCCTTTCAATCTATGACTTAGTATGAAATGGACTTGAAACCACATTAGTCATAGCACATGAAAGAGATGATCAAAGGTATATATATAATCAATGTGTGCAAAACATCAATAAAAATTCCTAGAATCAAGAATATTTAGTTCATGCCTAAGTTTGGTAAAGGTTTGTTCATCCAATGGCTTGGTAAAGATATCGGCTAATTGTTCTTTGGTGCTAACATATGCAATCTCGATATCCCCCTTTTGTTGGTGATCCCTTAGAAAATGATACCGAATGACTATGTGTTTAGTGCGGCTATGCTCAACGTGATTATCCGCCATGCGGATTGCACTCTCATTATCACATAGAAGTGGAACTTTGGTTAATTTGTAACCACAGTCCCTAAGGGTTTGCCTCATCCAAAGCAATTGCGCGCAACAATGTCCTGCGGCAATATACTCGGCTTCGGCGGTTGAAAGAGCCACAGAATTTTGCTTCTTTGAAGCCCAAGACACCAGAGATCTTCCCAAGAACTGGCAAGTCCCTGATGTGCTCTTTCTATTAATTTTGCACCCTGCCCAATCAGCATCGGAATAACCAATTAAATCAAATGTGGATCCCCTAGGGTACCAAAGGCCAAACTTAGGAGTATAAACTAAATATCTCAAGATTCGTTTTACGGCCCTAAGGTGAGCTTCCTTAGGATCGGCTTGGAATCTTGCACACATGCATACGGAAAGCATAATATCTGGTCGTGAAGCACATAAATAGAGTAAGGAACCTATCATCGACCGGTATACCTTTTGATCTACGGATTTACCTCCTGTGTCGAGGTCGAGATGCCCATTAGTTCCCATGGGTGTCTTGATGGGCTTGGCGTCCTTCATCCCAAACTTGGTTAGAATGTCTTGAATGTACTTCATTTGGCTAATGAAAGTGCCCTCTTTGAGTTGCTTGACTTGGAATCCTAGAAAATACTTCAACTCCCCCATCATAGACATCTCGAATTTTTGAGTCATGATCCTACTAAACTCTTCACATGTAGATTCGTTAGTAGACCCAAATATGATATCATCAACATTAATTTGGCATACAAACAAATCATTTGCAAGTGTTTTAGTAAAGAGTGTAGGATCGACTTTTCTGACTTTGAAGCCATTAGCAATAAGAAAATCTCTTAGGCATTCATACCATGCTCTTGGGGCTTGTTTGAGCCCATAAAGCGCCTTAGAGAGTCTATAAACATGGTTAGGATACTCACTATCTTCAAAGCCGGGAGGTTGCTCAACATAGACCTCTTCCTTGATTGGTCCATTGAGGAAGGCACTTTTCATGTCCATTTGATAAAGCTTAAAGCCATGGTAAGTAGCATAGGCAAGTAAAATGCGAATTGATTCAAGCCTAGCTACGGGTGCATAGGTTTCACCGAAATCCAAACCTTCGACTTGTGAATATCCCTTGGCCACAAGTCGGGCTTTGTTCCTTGTCACCGCACCATGCTCATCTTGTTTGTTGCGGAAGACCCACTTGGTTCCTACAACATTTTGGTTAGGACGTGGAACTAAATGCCATACCTCATTTCTCGTGAAGTTGTTGAGCTCCTCTTGCATTGCCATCACCCAATCCGAATCTTGAAGTGCTTCCTCTACCCTGTGTGGCTCAATAGAGGAAACAAAAGAGTAATGCTCACAGAAATGTGCAACACGAGATCTAGTGGTTACCCCCTTATGAATGTCGCCGAGGATGGTGTTCACAAGGTGATCTCGTTGGATTGCTTGGTGGACTCTTGGGTGTGGCAGTCTTGGAACTTGCTCATCATCCTTGTCTTGATCATTTGCATCTCCCCCTTGATCATTGTCGTCGTCTTGAGGTGGCTCATCTTCTTGATCTTCTTCATCATCTTGAGCCTCATCCTCATCTTGAGTTGGTGGAGATGCTTGCATGGAGGAGGATGGTTGATCTTGTGCTTGTATGGGCTCTTCGGATTCCTTAGGACACACATCCCTAATGGACATGTTCCTTAGCGCGACGCACGGAGCCTCTTCATCATCTAATTCATCAAGATCAACTTGCTCTACTTGAGAGCCGTTAGTCTCATCAAACACAATGTCACAAGAAACTTCAACTAGTCCAGTGGACTTGTTAAAGACTCTATATGCCCTTGTGTTTGAATCATATCCTAGTAAAAAGCCTTCTACAGCCTTAGGAGCAAATTTGGATTTTCTACCTCTTTTAACAAGAATGAAGCATTTGCTACCAAAGACTCTAAAATATGAAACATTGGGCTTTTTACCAGTGAGGAGTTCGTATGATGTCTTCTTGAGGATTCGGTGTAGATACAACCGGTTGATGGCGTAGCAAGCGGTGTTGACCGTCTCGGCCCAAAACCGATCCGAGGTCTTGTACTCATCAAGCATGGTTCTTGCCATGTCCAATAGAGTTCTATTCTTCCTCTCCACTACACCATTTTGTTGTGGCGTGTAGGGAGAAGAGAACTCATGCTTGATGCCCTCCTCCTCAAGGAAGCCTTCTATTTGAGAGTTCTTGAACTCCGTCCCATTATCGCTTCTAATTTTCATGATCCTTAAGCCGAACTCATTTTGAGCCCGTCTCAAGAATCCCTTTAAGGTCTCTTGGGTTTGAGATTTTTCCTGTAAAAAGAATACCCAAGTGAAGCAAGAATAGTCATCCACAATAACTAGACAGTACTTACTCCCGCCGATGCTTATGTAAGCGATCGGGCCGAATAGGTCCATGTGGAGGAGCTCGAGTGGTCTGTCAGTCGTCATGATGGTCTTATGTGGATGATGAGCACCAACTTTCTTCCCTGCTTGGCATGCGCTACAAATCCTGTCTTTCTCAAAATGCACATTTGTTAGTCCCAAAATGTGCTCTCCCTTTAGAAGCTTGTGAAGATTCTTCATCCCAACATGGGCTAGTCGGCAAGGCCAGAGCCAACCCATGTTAGTCTTAGCAATTAAGCAAGTATCGAGTTCAGCTCTATTGAAATCAACTAAGTATAGCTGACCCTCTAATACTCCCTTAAAAGCTATTGAATCATCACTTCTTCTAAAGACAGTAACACCAGTATCTGTAAAAAGACAGTTGTAGCCCATTTTACATAATTGGGAAACAGAAAGCAAGTTGTAATCTAAAGAATCTACAAGAAAAACATTGGAAATAGAATGGTCAGGTGATATAGCAATTTTACCCAATCCTTTGACCAAACCTTGATTTCCATCCCCGAATGTGATAGCTCATTGGGGATCTTGGTTTTTCTCGTAGGACGAGAACATTCTTTTCTCCCCAGTCATGTGGTTTGTGCACCCGCTATCGATGATCCAACTTGAGCCCCCAGATGCATAAACCTACAAAACAAATTTAGTTCTTGATTTTAGGTACCCAAACAGTTTTGGGTCCTTTGACATTAGATACAAGAACTTTGGGTACCCAAACACAAGTATTTGAACCCTTATGTTTGTCCCCAACATACTTGGCAACTACTTTGACGGATTTGTTAGTCAAAACATAAGATGCATCAAAAGTTTTAAATGAAATGCTAGATTCATTTGATGCACTAGGAGTTTTCTTCTTAGGCAATTTAGCATGGGTTGATTGCCTAGAACTAGATGTCTCACTCTTATACATAAAAGCATGATTAGGGCCGGAGTGAGACTTCCTAGAATGAATTCTCTTAATCTTATGCTCGGGATAACCGGCAGGGTACAAAATGTAACCCTCGTTATCCTGAGGCATGGGAGCCTTGCCCTTAACAAAGTTAGATAATCTTTTAGGAGGGGCATTAAGTTTGACATTGTCTCCCTTTTGGAAGCCAATGCCATCCTTGATGCCAGGGCGTCTCCCACTATAAAGCATACTACGAGCAAATTTAAATTTTTCATTATCTAGCTCATGCTCGGCAATTTTAGCATCTAATTTTGCTATATGATCATTTTGTTGTTTAATTAAAACCATGTGATCATGAATAGCATCAATGTCAACATCTCTACATCTAGTACAAATAGAAACATGCTCAACGGTAGATGTAGAGGGTTTGCAAGTTTTTAGTTCAACAATCTTAGCATGTAAAATGTCATTTTCACTTCTAAGATCGGAAATGGAAGCATTGCAAACATCTAAGTCTTTAGCCTTAGCAATCAATTTCTCATTTTCAATCCTAAGGCTAGCAAGAGAAGCACTCAATTTTTCAATCTTAGCAATAGAAATAGCATGATCATTTCTAAGATTGGCATTTGAATCATCACAAACATTTGAATCAACCTTAGCAATTAATCTAGCATTCTCATTCCTAAGGTTGGCAATGACATCATGGCAAGTGCTTAGCTCATTAGATAATTTTTCACATTTTTCTACCTCTAGAGCATAAGCATTTTTAACCTTAACATGCTTCTTATTTTCCTTAATTAGGAAGTCCTCTTGGCTATCCAAGAGTTCATCCTTATCATGAATGGTGCTAATCAATTCATTTAATTTCTCCTTTTGTTGCATGTTAAGATTGGCAAAAAGAGTAAATAAATCATCCTCATCATCACTAGAGTTAGCCTCATCAATAGAGGTGGCATATTTAGTGGAGGATTTAGATTTAACCTTCTTCTTTTTGTCGTCCTTTGCCATGAGGCACTTGTGGCCGATGTTGGGGAAGAGGAGTCCCTTGTTGACAGCGATGTTGGTGGCATCCTCGTCGGAGGAGGAGTTGGTGGAGCTCTCGTCGGAGTCCCACTCCCGGCAAACATGGGCATCGCCGCCCTTCTTCTTGTAGTATCTCTTCTTCTCCTTTCTTCTCCCCTTCTTGTCGTCGCCCTGTCACTGTCACTAGAAATAGGACATTTTGCTATAAAGTGACCGGGCTTACTACACTTGTAGCAAACCTTCTTGGAGCGGGGCTTGTAGTCCTTCCCCCTCCTTTGCTTGAGGATTTGCCGAAAGCTTTTGATGATTAAAGCCATCTCCTCATTGTCGAGCTTTGAGGCGTCGATGGGGAGCCTACTTGATGTAGACCCTTCCTTTTTCTCCTCCGTTGCCTTGAATGCGACGGGTTGTGCCTCGGGCGTGGAGGAGGTGCCTTGCTCGATGATTTTCTTTGAGCCTTTAATCATTAGCTCAAAGCTCACAAACTTTCCTATAACCTCCTCGGGAGACATTAGCGTGTATCTAGGATCACCTCAAATTAATTGAACTTGCGTAGGGTTAAAAAAACGAGGGATCTAAGAATAACCTTGACCATCTCATGGTCATCCCATTTGGTGCTCCCGAGGTTGCGCACTTGGTTCACCAAGGTCTTCAAGCGGTTGTACATGGCTTGCGGATCTTCTCCTTGGTGAAGCATGAAGCGACCGAGCTCCCCCTCGATCGTCTCCCGCTTGGTGATCTTGGTCACCTCGTCTCCTTCGTGCGCGGTCTTGAGCACGTCCCAAATTTCCTTTGCGCTCTTCAACCCTTGCACCTTACTATACTCCTCTCGACTTAGAGAGGCGAGGAGTATAGTAGTGGCTTGGGAGTTGAAGTGGTGGATTTGGGCCACTTCGTCCGAATCATAGTCTTCATCCCCTACGGATGGTACCTGTACACCAAACTCAACAACGTTCCAAATGCTAGTGTGGAGTGAGGTTAGATGATGCCTCATTTTGTCACTCCACATATTATAATCTTCACCGTCAAAAACCGGTGGTTTGCCTAGTGGAACGGAAAGTAAAGGAGTACGCTTTGAAATACGAGGGTAGCGTAGGGGAATCTTACTATACTTTTTGTGCTCATGGCGCTTAGAAGTTATGGACGGCGCGTCGGAGCCGGAAGTGGATGGCAATGAAGAATCGGTCTCGTAGTAGACAACTTTCCTCATCTTCTTTTTTTTGTCGCCCCTCCGATGCGACTTTTGTGAGGAGGATTCTTTATCCTTCCCCTTGTTGCGGGACTCTCCCGATGGAGCCTTCCCGTGGCTTGTAGCGGGCTTGTCGCCGGTCACCATCTCCTTCTTGGCGTGATCTCCCGACATTACTTCGAGCGGTTAGGCTCTAATGAAGCATTGGGCTTTGATACCAATTGAAAGTCGCCTAGAAGGGGGGTGAATAGGGCGAATCTGAAATTTATAAACTTAAGCACAACTACAAGCCGGGTTAGCGTTAGAAATATAAGCAAGTCCGAGAGAGAGGGTGAAAAACAAATCGCAAGCAAATATGAAGTGTGACACAAGGATTTGTTTTACCGAGGTTCGGTTCTTGCAAACCTACTCCCCGTTGAGGTGGTCACAAAGACCGGGTCTCTTTCAACCCTTTCCCTCTCTCAAACGGTCACTTAGACCAAGTGAGCTTCTCTTCTCCATCACACGGGACACTAAGTCCCCACAAGGACCACCACACAATCGGTGTCTCTTGCCTCGGTTACAATTGAGATGTTCACAAGAAAGAATGAGAAAGAAAAGAAGCAATCCAAGCACAAGAGCTCAAATGAACACAAATGTCACTCTCTCTAGTCACTATTGATTTGGAGTGATTCCGGACTTGGGAGAGGATTTGATCTCTTTGGTTGTGTCTAGAATTGAATGCTATAGCTCTTGTAAGGTGTTGGAAGGTGGAAAACTTGGATGCAATGAATGGTGGGGTGGTTGGGGTATTTATAGCCCCAACCACCAAACTAGCCGTTTGGTGGAGGCTGCTGTCGAATGGCACACCGGACAGTCCGGTGCGCCACCGGACACTGTCCGGTGCGCCAGCCACGTCACCCGGCCATTAGGGTTCGACCGTTGGAGCTCTGACAGGTGGGGTCTTCTGGCTGTCCGGTGGTGCACCGGACAAGTACTGTAGACTGTCCAGTGCGTGTAACACCCCGTCCAATCCCTGGACCGGCGGTACTTACTCATGGCAGCTCTCTAGGATCATATATTGTCCCCACAGACCAACACGAGTCTTTTTGTGCGCACTTTGTCCTCACTCATGCGCACCCGAGAAAACTTCCCAGTCGGTCACCCATCCACTCATGGCAGCTCTCTAGGATCATATATTGTCCCCACAGACCAACACGAGTCTTTTTGTGCGCACTTTGTCCTCACTCATGCGCACCCGAGAAAACTTCCCAGTCGGTCACCCATCCCAAATTGCTCCAAGCCAAGCACGCTTAACTTGGAGGTTCTTTCGAGATAGGCTTCCGAAAAAGAAGATGCACCTTGTTGGTATGATTACACTATTAATTCTATTAAGCCTTGGGCCAGGACATCCCATCCCAGGGGCCAGGATATCACAATCCACCCCCCTTAGAGGACCGACGTCCTCGTCGGTCAACCCCAATCCAGGAACCTCCCCTCTTGGCCACGTCTGTATGTCTAGTGCCGTCATATGCCATGCCATGTGACCACTCCGGGCCCACATGCGCCATGCGCCATATACCCGAACCCCCTAGCCCACACACGCCCGTGAAACCGCGAGGGTCGGCTCTGATACCACTTGTAACACCCCGTCCAATCCCTGGACCGGCGGTACTTACTCATGGCAGCTCTCTAGGATCATATATTGTCCCCACAGACCAACACGAGTCTTTTTGTGCGCACTTTGTCCTCACTCATGCGCACCCGAGAAAACTTCCCAGTCGGTCACCCATCCCAAATTGCTCCAAGCCAAGCACGCTTAACTTGGAGGTTCTTTCGAGATAGGCTTCCGAAAAAGAAGATGCACCTTGTTGGTATGATTACACTATTAATTCTATTAAGCCTTGGGCCAGGACATCCCATCCCAGGGGCCAGGATATCACAGTGCGTCTTCTGACGGTGCTCTGACTCTGGCGCGCACTGTAGTGCATTGAATGCGGTTGCAGTCGACCGTTGGCGCTGAAGTAGCTGTTGCTCCGCTGGCACACCGGACAGTCCGGTGCGCCACCGAACACTGTTCGGTGCCTCACCGGACAGTCCGGTGAATTATAGCGGAGCGCCCACTGATTTTCCCGAAGGTGACGAGTTTGGAGCTGAGTTCCCTGGTACACCGGACACTGTCCGGTGGCACACCGGACAGTCCGGTGCGCCAGACCAGGGCACACTTCGGCTGTCTTTTGCTCTCTTTGTTTGAACCCTTCCTTGGTCATTTTATTGGTCTATTGTGAACCATTGGCACCTGTAAAACTTATAATCTAGAGCAAACTAGTTAGTCCAATTATTTGTGTTGGGCAATTCAACCACCAAAATCAATTAGGAAAAGGTGTAAGCCTATTTCCCTTTCACTTGGTTTCTTACTTTTTTGTCCTCGAACCTTCTTATTGTTTATACGGCAAACCAGATGCTTATGGTGTGGTTACATTGCCATTCTCAGTCCGAGAGGGTATCAATAGTTTCTTGGCTGGATTTGTTCCAACAGAAAATGTCAGGTTCTAAGACGAATCTATTACATTAAAAGTAACATATCCACGATTGCACATGCTACTTGAACTCTTTATTCTGTGATGGAACTTGAGCTCCTTATCCTATCTTTAAGTTTTGCTTTGCATTACTGTTGCACTTTCAGATTGCAGAGACTAAAGAAAGCGCTAAGGAGATTGGGACAACGCCAGATAGGGCGCTATCTTTGTCTAGTCTGCTATAATTTGTCATCACTAGATGTCACATCTTATCAGTTTTTAATTTTTAGAAAATATATATTTCAGTAACTGTTTTCACATTATTGTCAGCTCCAAATCTGCTATAATTTGTCATCTCTACATGCCTCAAATTATTGCAATAACTAACAATTGGCATCTTACTGTTGCTCATTAGCATTAACATGTAACTGTTTTCTGTCCATGATATTTCAGTCTCATATGGAGGCTTTGAGGGCTGAACCTGTTGCTGAAGGTGAGATGCCAGCATCCAGTGTGCACCTTGTGTCCAAGGTGCTGTCCCAGAGCAGCTCACACCAATTCCTGAAGAGCATTGGCATCAAAACATCGGCATCCTCCAAGGCATCATCATCAAATCAAAGTGAGCTTTGGGAACAACTTGCAGCTGAAGCGACGGCTGCTGTTCATGGTGAACTCGACTAGCTCAGGAAGAAATGTGAAGCTAAGGAATAGCAGGCGAGGACACAAAGGGAGTTGGAGGAGTACAAGAAGATAACAGAGAAGAACAGCAAGGAGATGGAGGAGACCAATGTGCTCATCAAGAAGCTCTTGTCCTTGCATGGTAACTCTTCTTCTTCGACATGAGAGCCGCTGGTCAGAGCTGCTGTGTTTGGCCTGTTCTTTGACATGAGGGTACCTAAAAACTCTAGTTGCTCATGGGTGTCAACTTTTTATTATATGTTGTTATGTTTGTGCAAACTCAACTGAAATGTGAAGTCAAGTGGTGATGCTGTGAACTGAGTTTAGTGTTGTCCACTTAGTTTGTATGCTCACTGGAATACTAGTTGTATTCATCTACGGAATATGGAATTGTGTGCTCATTCCTCTGTTCTAGTATCTTTTGCAATTTCCAATAAAATTATTCTCTGCACATCTGTGACCAAACTGGTGGCATATAATAAAACATATGCCACGTCAGCGCTGACGTCAGCTGCCACGGTACTAGCCACGTCAGCGCTGACGTCAGCTGCCACGTCACTAGCCACGTCAGCACTGACGTCATACGCCATCGGGACCCTTCCAAACAGCTGTTAATGACCAAAACACGGCTCTATCTATGACGATACCGTACCGTCACAGAAAGCAAACGACGTTAATGACATCGTCAGCTTGCCCGGGCAGACGACGGATTATGACGGAAAAGTGCCTTCCTCTATGACCAAACCTGATCGTCATCGCATGAATTCACTTCCATGACAACACGTATTTTGTCACAGAATTGATACACATCGATGATGAAAATGGGCAGTCCGTCACAACACAACAAATGTGACACGACCACTATGACCAAATTGAATTCGTCACAAATCTTTATCTGTGACGATACCTGCATATTCCGTGACGCAATACGAACGTCATCGATGATAAGATCTCTACTAGTGCATCATTGGTGACTGGCTGAGCAACACCAAATAAATCAAAAGGTAGTTCTTGGCCATTGTCTAGATTTGGTGGGACTGGTTCCTCATCTGTAGGTTGGGCCCCATGGAGATCATGCTAGACAATTTCACCTTGGACCATCCAAGAGAGACCATGAAAACCCTTAGAGACGCAAAACATTATGAACGGTGTTACTTCTCTAAGTGAAGTCACTCTAGCTCTGAGGAGAAACTTGGTTAAATTGGATTGGTCAGCTTCCCACATAATCAGTCGACCAAAGGATCATTCTAAAAATACTCATGGGCCTAAAAAACTAAAGGAAAACCCAGAAGCATCAACCAACATTCATGATTGAAATTAAGGGTAAGGTGGTTCCATGCCTCATTGTGCCTAATCACAATAAAGGTCTGACCCAGAGTCTGTTGGAGACACTATCAAATTGTCCCTGTCATAAACATAACGAAACAACACAAGTGCCTGACCAAGGTGGGTGTGCTGGAATTCTCGAATATTTAAACGACATTGCTCCACTAAGAACTCCCTAGTTATGACAACTATATCTTGATATTGCACAACATGGTTTGGCATAGGTTGTACCGAGACTATTGCCCAATCCTCATGAATGGGGGACTAATTGTGAGTGATAACACGTACCATAATCTTCCGATGCTGCACTAAAGTCGTGATGAATCCTTGAGGGAGAAATGGTGCTGGGTCGACACGGTGGTAGGCCATGTTTGATGTTGCCACCAGTGTGGATTAGTGATGGCAATGAGGAATTTCCCATTAGGGAATAGCTCCCCATAATTGTCCTCGCGACGAAAAAATTTCCCCGCGGGGATCCCCACGAACGCTTGCGGGGGACATTTCTTTCCTATCCATGTTCCCCGTGGGGATAAATCCCTAATGTGGATCCCCTTCCCCATTTAAATTATAATTAGGGCATACATCCTTTGTTATTAATGCAAACCATTTTCACTTATACATATTGTTAGATGTAAGAAATCATTATGTGTACATCAAACTGAATGCATTTGTATAATGATTAATCTCTTGACAAAGTAATTATTTATTTATATCATTAACTAGTATATGAAAATATCGTCACGTGCAAGTTTAATGGGTCCCCGCGGGGAACGAGGATGAGGAATGCTTCCCCGGCCCCATCCCATTTACCCGTCGAGGGAAGAATTTTCCTCGTTTACATCCCCATGGGGAAAAAACTTCCCCATCCCCGTCCCCTAATAGAGGAATTCCCCGCGGGGAATCGGGAATCGGGGCTCATTGCCATCTCAAGTGTGGATAGACACAAAGGAGCCAAGGCGAAAGAGGGGCGGCGCACTCAGTGGTGCTGGTTTTATTGCACAGTGCAAGTTTGAGCAATAATGTTGGAGACGAAGAGGCACCATAGAGTGGATCACCCTTGCGTACTCAAAAAACTCCCAAGCTGTGATGAGGTGGATGGCCCATTAGCTGGAGAGCGAGAGTGCAGGCTAAACCATGAGTTAGGAATTGAGGCCCAATTGATGTCGTTAAACTTACTAGTAAATAAATCAGTGATTGGATATACCAGATCGAAACTAATATTTCTTGTAAAAGTTTATCAACAACCTCATAGAGCTTGGAATGTTTACAGAATAGGCAACGAATATCTTGATTGCAAAAAACCCGAGAGTGACTTGCGCTTAGACAACATATGCACATACCTAGCCTAGGCCCATAATAGACTTGGGCATCCATTTCAGCTTGGCATTTAATGGTGAAAAAGAACTTGGGCTAGTGATTCAGTCGTGACTTTTGCCCCTCAAAGCATTGCCACGAATAACCCAATTATGCTTGATCAAAGGCCTTAACTCTTGTGTTCTTCATGGGCCTAAACGGAATATCTCCCATGTTCTTTGCCTACTCAACCCGATCAAGATCCAATCTAATCCTATCAAAAACGGACACATGTGGGATAATGGTCTCCAAATGTTGATAGGTAAAGGAAAACCTTTGGAAAACCAAAGTCCAATGATTATATAGTCATTTGCCCATAATAGAAGGAAGCATCAAGGAATTCTTGGCAGGGATAACATTTTCTCTAGACAAAACTGAAGAACGAACAACATTAGCATATGAAAGAGGACGATTCCTCCTAGAGACTGGGTTCTAGGAGGAAGATTCTTCTCGATCATAGGCTTAAAGTTCACAAATCCAATTAGGACCACCATAACTCCATAGATGAAAATAAGCCTTAAAATGCACACTTTCATAAGAGTGCAGATTATAGATAGAGAATCTAACTTGTTTAGAATAGACCAAAAATCGGAAGACCCTTTCAGAAAGTGAAAGCACATGGAAAAGCATCAACTGAACCACCAATGAAAGATTGGTAAAGAAATCCTACCGACTCAGTAGTGAGTCAGAGCTTACACCAGCCAAACAAGACAACCAAGATGAATTCAGGAAACTTGTTACTAGGATGCCAATTGATACAAAGCTCAAGAGAATTCTAGATTGCAACTTGGAAATGAATACCCAGTTGGAAATCCAAAGGATAAATAGGGTACAAAGATGATGGCTCCTTCCTTAGTATTCCCTTGATATAGTGCTTCAGTCATAGCTTTTTTGAGTTCGAGGTAGGCAACATTCATATGATATAAGAAGATACCACATGTAGGAATAGGTTAACCTAGAGCAAGCTCTACAATAGTAGTCTAACTAATCTAAGCAGTTCGCAAAGCACCTACACTAATCACAGAATGATCTTTAAGTGCTTGGACGTCTAGTGCTATAGGATTAAAGTCTCAACTCACTTGCTATATTTCTTAGCTCCCACACTTGAGAAATGGTCGGTTGGGGTGGTATTTATTGCCCCATAAGTCCAAAATGATCGCTGGAACAAAGTAGACTTTTCTGCGTAGCATAGGATGTGTCTAGTGACTGCACCAAACACTAAAACAAGTCATGTCAGTTCCACATCAGCTAGACATTGTGACTAGTCATTGTCAACCATTGAGCTCAGGATATCCGGTGCTAACACTGATGTCACACCGGACATGTCCAGTTAGTATAACCTAGATCAGTTGCATTTTCAACCTCTTTGAGACCCTGTCCGGTGTGAAGTCTAGTGAGCCACCTAACACGCCTAGTGTGTTGTAAATCTCTACGTGCATCTTGCATACCTCTCTAGTTGCCATGTCCAGTGTGGCGTCCAATGCTTTGTCGTGTACACACTTGCGTATAGGGGTGGACACATAAGGAGGTCTAGGTGGGCCACGACACAACCTAAGTCGGCCCACCCAGACCTACCCCCAGCCCATCGTTTCTTCAACCTTGTGCAGCGTGAAATGCTCGAGGCCCTTGCCACTTCCACATAGCTACTACAAAGCTTGCACCGCCGTTACAGAGCTCGAAAGCTCGCCCTACCGACTAGCACCTACCGTCACGCGTCGTTGGCGTAGCATCGTAAGCCACACCCACGCCACATAGTTCCACAGACCACCGCCACCAACGGCCACCACATGGCAACCCACCCAACTATCTGACCAACAGACCCCAATCGTCACTGGCTAGTGCCAGTCGCTCGATCGCTGCGCCTGTGGCTCCAGCAGCCCGTGGTCCCGCCTTGCCGCGTCCCCATGGCCTCACCTCGCCGTCCAGTGCCCCAACCGCAGGGCAGAGTTCCCGTATGACCCTCCACTCATCCACTAACATTTAGTCTCCAAATCAACAATTATGATTCTTAATCTCCAATTTCAATGTTTGCATTGTGTAGATGCTATCTAACCATAATAGAGAAATGTATTTCATTTTTTATTGGTGTATTGTCGATGGTTGATCTACTATGATTTTTTTCTTGTTACTTACATTGAAGAGGGATATTTTCTTTGAAGTGGATGGAGAAATATAATTAAGACTTTCATGGTATTGATCATAGCCAGATAACTAGTATTGTAATCGTTATGTCTATTTTATAACAAATTCAGGTTATTTATATTCTAATTTATGCAACTTTCATGCTTAATTATTAAATGTTAAACTTCATATGATATCTATTTATCGAATTGTTTATCAAGTTTACTATGCAATTATATATATTAGACATAGTTGTATATGAAAATTTTGTTACATCACATCCGATATAAAAATCCTAGGTCTGCCACTACATGTGTGTTCGGTTTACTTAGTTCTTCCTCCCATTCTTCAATATAGGCACTACTCCTTCCCAATGCTTCATCCAGTGCACCACCAGATACATCTAGTGTTGCTCTGTAGCCTGTTTTTTCATTTCTTTGTGTTTCTTCATTTGGGCTTCTTTCTCCTTATATCTTGGACTCTTGCATGATCTTCATATGTCTTTAATGAATCTTTTAATATCTAGCTTTGAGGTGTTGATCTTCTTGATCACCATGTTGCCTCTGTCCAAGTTGATATTATATCCTTTGAACTATATTCATAAACACTAGCAAACATTGTTAGCCCAAATAGTTATGTTGATTATCAAACACGAACATACTTAATCAAATGGGTGGTGGTCCTTTTCCCTTACATCATCAGCTCCCACACATCTCAAATGGCTGGTTTGGGGTCCTATTTGTAGCCCCAAAGAGAGATATAGTCGTTGTACCCTCACAACCAACTTTGTGCACCATTAGACCATCCGACAATAGCATCGTTGGACCATTGAGCATAGTTTGACGCCTCACAACGGCTACTGTGTTAGCACTAGCCATTACCAACCATTGGGAATGCCCTCACAATCTGATGCTACTATGATATGAACAATGCAACTGAATAGTTGGAAGCCTCTACTCACTACTACTTAGGGTTGGCTTGGATAGTTAGAGCCTGTTTGGTTCAGCTTTTTTCTGACCAGCTTTTTCGAGAATCTAGCTGTAGGGAGAATCTGGCTGTGTAGAGAATCTGAGTATAATTAGGATTACGTGTGGAGGAAGATAAAGTTGTCCATGGGGCTCAGGATCTATAAAATGACGGATTACTACTATTGCGACGACTCAACCGATTATATGTTTATGTTAATTTTGAATGATTTTTACCCAAACGAATTTTATAGAAGCTGGCTGAAAAGCTGAGTGTTTGGCAGTCTGCAGCAGCTTTTGGTGGCCAGAAGCTGCGAAAAGCCGAAACAAACAGAGGCTTAGTATGGCGTCTTTCTGAAGACAATATGGTACCTAAACCCTTTCTTCACTTTGTTTATTCATACTTTTGATTTTTGTGTCTAACTATCTTGTGCCTTGGACTCGATGTTATTCTAAGGACTTGTTCGGTTAGGGGTGGATTGATGGGGATTAAACCCTAAATGATAAACGGTAAACAATTGGCCACCCTCCGTTTAGCGTTTAGGTCAACGTTTACTCGGAGTTAAACAACCTAAATGGTTTGGTATTATAACACAAAAATATACATATTTATACTTATATAAAATAAAATATTATAGCAGGCACAGATATTTATACATGCAAAAAGATAAACACACATATTTATACACGAAACAAATCAAATGTACATATATGCATACAGAATATAAGGTATACATATTTTAGCATGAAAAAATTAAGTGAATTTGACGGTGTTAGCCTAAACACTGGATTAAATTGACGTTTAACCCATTTAATAACGTTTAATTCCTTTCCATTTAGACCTTTTAACATCGTTTCTTGGTCATTTAAACCGTTTACGGCCTAAACAACACGGTTGAGCACCATTTACCGTTTAAATGCTGTTTAAAGCTATTTAGGCAAACACCGCTTGAACTCTTATATATTATTATATAGATCTTTAATAAATCTTCTAATTTTTTTCGAGATGTTTATTTTAACATGTTGATCTTCTCGATCACCACTTAACATTTGTCCAAATCCATATTACATCTTTAAAATTATATTAAAAAGACAAATAATGTTAGTATAAATAGTTAGATCTTAACTATATTAAAGGACCAGCTTCAACAGTTGTCCTATGTCTTTTTTTTACAAAAAAAGTCCCTTCATTTCTTGGAAATGAACCCACCGTCCCTCCGGATCCTCCACGCGGTGGCCTCCTTCCAAGTGCCCACCCGTCCGGCCCCCTCTCTATCCATCCTCGCCTCTCTCCTACAATCTCCCTCTATCCATGTCCATCCTCGCCTGTCTCCCGCAATCCAAGGAAGGATAGAGTTCAACCAATCTCCTCAAATCTAGCCGCATCACGTCACTTTCTCCACTGTCAGATCCGTCCCTAGCTCCGCGTGTGCGGGTGAGCTCCATCGCGGTGCGGTATGAGGCGGATGCGGTAGAGCGGAAGGTCGACCCCGTGCTCCAGCAGCGGCACGCGGAGGAGGCGGCCGAGCTTGAGCGAGACTTCGCGGGGTACAAGCGTTGTCTCGCCGAGAGGAGGGCACATGTGCCAATTTTATAATCTTCAACAGACATGAGACCCAGGTGACCAAGGTGAGCGAATGGGGATGGCGGGGAAGGGCGCGTGGGTGGTGCCGGTGTCGCATGGGGGAGGAAGCACGAGGGTTCAGGTGCGGCCACTCGCTCACTATCGTCGCGCCCATCAAGGGTCGTTGCCCGTAGCTCATCCTTTTCGGCGGCACCACCAGCACCGAGGCTAGCGCTTTGTCGTGGCTCCCCAACATCAGTTCGGTGGTCCCTCCTTCACATTAGCTAAGCTTTCATCCTCGTCTCTCGGGATTGCTCGCTATGTGATCTAATGGCCACATGGTTTGGGTCTGACTAAAGGGCTCGCGGGGGTGACGAACTCCGCACACTCGTACGATGTGGAGAAGCAGAAGATGGACAAGGTACACACATCGCAGTCCTCCGATAGGTCAAACTATCAAAACCCTAATCATATGTTGGAGCTCAATGTGGTTGATCGCTCCTTTGTTTCTAAATATCACCTCTTGTCGCTTGACAATTAGCTTTCTGGTTGTTTAATGGGTTATTTAGCTGTAGTTCACCTCGATGGTTGTTCATGGTCAGATTTCCCCACTTGTGGCAAAGTTGCAACCTGAGTTACCCTAGGATGACAAACTTGGATGGCATTGCTACTGATGTTACTTTATGGTGAAAAATACTAATAAAGCAATCAGTGAAGCATTATACAATACCCCAGCAACATGTACATGTATTTATGTTAGAACATCTATTTAATCTTAGAAATACATCGTTTTTTAGTCTTTCTAACAATGTCTATTTTGTAAAGGAAAAGCAAAAATAGCAGAAACACTAAAAGAGATTTATACACTCAATCTTCTTAGAGAGTAGAGAGACAATTTCTTCATATGTTGCTATTTCAAGCATGTCGAAAAAGTGATATTTTGTTCTGCTAATTTCATCTTTTGTAATTTCATCTTTTGTTAGCATGTCCGAAATTGCATCTACCATTGTATAACAGGGCTTCTTATTAAATCTAAACCTTTGAACACTGATCTTGTGCCAGCAACCACCTCCCATTTTCTGAAAAATTTACCAACTTTTGATCTTTTGTCACATGTTCACATGTACTACTGCATACATAATTCTTCCAACTTGGACATGTGCACCTATATTTAATGAACCTTCATCTTGTGCGGATCAATGAACTATAGCACACTTTTTATGCATTTAACAATACTACAACACCACTCTTTCTTGAACTGAAACATTTATAGCTTGCATCTAGTAAATTGTACTCCTACTGCTTGAACCACCTACACATGAGTTGCTCTTCTACCATCAACACCTTGACTAGGTGGAAATACTAATAATAAAGTCAGCGAAGCACTAGACAATACTCCAGCAATAGATACATGTAATTATGTTACTATGTTAGAACAACTAATTAATCTTAGAAATACATCATTTTTTAGTCTTTCTAATACTGTCTATTTTGTAATTTAGATTGCAAAATATCTCCAGTGGCTATCAAGGTTCGTGGTGGGAAAATCAGCACATAGCTTCAAATAAGAAGGTACTATTGGATCAAGAAATGCCCGGTTCATATTCAGATGTCCAAGTCTTGAATGTAGTCCACGGGATAAGCATATTAGCTAATAGATATGTTACAGTATTATATATTGTTAAACTTGTAATCTATCCTATTTGCTATATACTCATGATGAGATGTTCATATTTAGTATGTTTCAACCTATTGTTCTATTTGTGTTACCATTTTATGTATATGCATACAGATGAATTTGATTGATATGTGTCTTGGAAAGCGGCCTTAATGCTGGCTAAAGAAACAAATATCTCTACATGAGGAGTGTCAGAGTGCAAGAAGATCTACAGGGATCAGGAGCCCAATTTCATATGTAAGCGCAATTTTTCGTTCATTTTGATCTGTATTACTGTATTAACATGCTATTTACACCTCAAACAAACTCCTTGATTCATAGGAAATTTTATTTCTTATATTAATTTTCGTGGAATCTATGGTTACAGATTTTATTGTGAACTCTGTTCGGATGCAAGTACGAGCGTCTTAAAAAAAACAATTTAGCTTTCATTCTCACGCAACATGAAAAAGCAGGCACATGGCACATAGATACATATACATAGTAGTGGAGGCCTTCGGACCTGAGAGCAAAGAAAGCAGGCACATGGCATATAGATACATATACATAGTAGTGGAGACCTTCCCACCTGAGAGCAAAGAATATTCTGTACAATGTCGTCCTCACTTCTTAGACTTTGTTTTATGATATTTGTATTATAGTATAATTTGATTTGTATAAGTTTAGTTCTGTAATTATTGTTGTTAAAAAAATTGTAAGATATTAAAGACAGTAATATAAGATATTAAAAACAGTAATATAAGTGTTTTTTGTTTTCATGTGATTATTGTGCATTAATATTTTTATCGAATAATTTATGTGCCGTCGAAGTGCACAGACAGCTAACTAGTTGATCATTAACTACCAAATAGAAAGCTTAACTACCAAATAGGCCTGGATACATAGCGCAATTACTGTTGAGGTAGGGATAGGGTGTTACAAAGGTTTCAAGCGAGACATCGGATAAGACAATCCTATGTCAAGTTGGATCACATAACATCAGACGACAGAAGTCAGGTGAATCAAAGTTGACAAGAACGGAAACAAATTGCCCTCAAACTAATTATGCCGCAGGCAAATAAATACGGTCCAGCTAATATAGCAGTAACAATTATCAAGAGTCGATCTTCAACAGGCTCCCTAAGCCATCATGATCACCATACAGATATATAAAATGTACCGAATGACTTGCACAAACTAAGCACAGCACATCGATCTGAACCTACCGTGATACATAGATGACCTACAGCCCAAAAGCAGAAACAGTGGTCAGAATTAGAACTTTGAAGCAGCGAAATGACATCAACACCTTGCGCATCAGGTTAGCCTCTTCCGCTGCAACCCAGCCAAGACTTCCTTAAACTTGCGTTCCACACCGCTGCACAAATCCTCATACCCGCTACATGCTGTCTTGATACTCACGACCTCTGCATCTATTTTTTCCTTCTCCTTTGCGATTTTCTGGCTTTCTTGGCGAATACTCACAAGTTCTTCCTCGAGCCGTGCTGCAGCTTCATCTTTTTCATCAAGCAGTGCACCGGCTCTGGAGGAGGAAGCCATATTCTCCACTAACTTTGAACTCAGCTTGCCGATTTCGCAATGATAACTGGTGTGCTCAGTTTTGACCTTGACCATTTCGGTCATGGCACTCTGTATAGATTGCACACTAAATCCATTTGCCTCTAGATGGGAGATTGTCCTGATCTTGTCCTCAAACCATTCCATGTCGTTGCCTATGCTTGCTTCCATTGTAACCTTCACCAAGTCCGCGAATGACACCATCATACCTAATGCCATTCCTTCGCGTAGTGTCGGGGGGACTTCTTGGAGTGGAATGAAATGTGGTTGTTGAGGTAGCTCTTTAAACACATGCATTGCTTCAACTATATGCCACACAGGTGAGCTCTTGACGAACAAAGCCTGCGGTGAAGGCAACAAGCTCTCACTCGATGGAGAACTGTCGATGATGCACTGTGTACTCCCAGCATTCTTAAGACCTAAAACTGACCTCTCATCCACTTCCCCACAGGGTTGTTGAGCCGGACAATCAATAGACATGATAGCTGTTTCCATCACATTGTTGTTTTCAGCTAACTTGGTAGTAGCAGCATGGTCTGTGCAGATGTCATCATTTCCATTCGGTTCAATAAGGCTGTTGTTGGTCATAACCGCTGGTTCTTCCCCAAGTTGAGCATCATGTATGTTAGTACCTGAACACAGAAATCCAATCATTAATCTACTACATTCATGTATGCCTTCAATTATGTAGCAAACTATGCCATTTTGACCATGGGTAGAGTTTGTGCAGTTCATACCTTTCCTGTTAGACACTGATTTAAAGCCAGGAGGCAGCATGGATAAGAGGTTCTCCTGATTTGATAATTCAGTTATATTCTTTGCATCCTCCAAAGTTCTGTCAAGCTGCCCTTGAGCATCAGATTTCGGACACTCCAACTACATGTAAAATAGTAAAAGGCTGAGAAGCTGATGACTGATATGAGTATTAGTTTACAAAAGAATGTTCATACTGCTAAGGAACATTCTTTCATTGCTTCTGCCACTTCCTTTCTTCCTCCCTGCTGGTCAGTCCTAGTCACATCCAATGAGCTATTTGGACTGCACAGTTCTTTGGATCCTCTCCTCTTAGCCACTGCACATTGTACGACAACTGTTAGATTTTAGTTACCACCTATAAATATGAATGTGGTCCAGAGAAAACACTTACATTTCTTACAGGCAAGAACCTTTGTACTTGAGCACCTTTTTGGCCCTATTGACACCTAATATAAATTGACAAAAAGAACAAAACAAAACACATGAATATGAATATAGAAAGAGGGTTTAAAAGCCAATCATAAGTTTGTACCAGTCTATCTGGAGATAAAGTAGTCAGGCCATCCCTAGAGACGCCCAAAGCTAAAACAAAGTCCCTAGAGAAATTCTTGTTTCCCTTCAACTGAATCTGCACCAGTAAAAATATCAAAATCAGCAGAATTAATAAATTATATGCAGGCATCCTTACTCCCCAGCAACAAAACACAATGAATTGGACTCAAACTATTAGAGGAACCCACTTCTCCCATAAGCTCTTGAATAGGGCGCGTTTTTTTGTCTTTACTATTTGATATACATTTCTTCACTCTGAGCGATTTCACATGTTGTTCCTCTGTATGTTGGACAGCACAATTTCTGCTAGCTGAAGCCATTTTCTTTCTTAGTTCAGCAAGGGGAAGCATATGATACGCATCAACGCTTCTCCCAGATACAGATCCATGAAGCTCACCATCAAAAACACCCATATCAGACAGGATTGCTTGGTTGTCCCCTGGTGCTGAATGCCCTGAAGAAGCACAATGAAGTCCATTCATTGGAACAAAATTCACTATCCCATGTGAACCTTGAGGACTGCTCTTTTCAGAGAGCAAAGAATTCGGCGAATGTGTGCTTTCTGGTGACTTGCACATAGCTGACAAAGGAATGTCCATCTCAGAGACTGAAGCGTGTTCATAACCTTCAGCTAATGTGGCATCTAGCTGCTTCAGTTTTTTCCTAGACTTTTTTATGGAAGAAGAATCAGGATCATGGCTGTGTTCTTCATCACTAGATGTCAAATCAACTGGTGAGATTGGACTTTCTCCAGACTTAGAATGCCACCTCAAGTTAGTCTGTCTCTGCACAAGGAAATATTTAGAACAGAACATGCAAGTTGAATAATAGGATGTTTTATTGTTATAAGCTAAAAATTCAAAGGTTCTTTAGCAATGCGCTATATGCCTATATACATATTGCATGCAAATGGTTAAACAAATTTCTTAAACTTGCAAAACAGCCCATACGCTAGAAATTCTGCCTGGCTTAATAGACACCCATAGTGAAATATTTTCCAGGATCCAGATATATATTCACGATCAATAATACAATCTCCACTTATTTTTATAAGGCATATTAAGTTCTAAAAGGTTAAACTTCAGAACTCTTGCCTAACAATCAGCCTAATTATATCCATGTTGAGTTATGAGTGTGCAAAAGTTGTATCAATGTATTCGTAACTAACATATGTTTAGATGCCACATTGAGATTATAGCAATGACGATATTCAATCTAGTCACAAATAGGTGACATTTGGATATTGGCACAGTTTCCAAACCACAATTTTTAACTTATTTTTGTTAAAGAATATCTAGAAAAACATAGCAAAAGTGTACCTTGTCAAATCTACACATCATTTTTAGATATTCAAACTCTAAAAATTAATTCGGAACCAAAGTTTAAAATGACTGACGACTTAAGGCAACCTTTCACTTATTTGTGACTTATATTATTAAAAAAATATGCTTACAATACACCAGAAACAGAGCACTAGTAAACAAAATAAAGCTTGAGTACCAATGAATCTATCACAAAATGAAGTTCATGCTGACCCCCCACTCCCAACACAATCTCCCGCCAGCTGACCCCCCACATAGGGATCCTATGATGTACTCCACCATCTTGATTGAAGATTAAGGGATCAAAGTTTGGGAAGCATACATAGGCTTAATTTTGTGAGTTACCACAGGTAGGGGTGCAAATGGTTCAGATACTTTTCAACCATATCCGCGTCTGAATCCATCCATTTAGAGTTCAGATTCGTCTGCATCTCAGTCCAAATATTTAATATCTGATACCATATTTATATCCATATAAGGTACTCAAATCACATATGTACGATGTTGAT
Source organism: Zea luxurians (assembly GCA_029449295.1). Classification (NCBI taxonomy): domain Eukaryota; kingdom Viridiplantae; phylum Streptophyta; class Magnoliopsida; order Poales; family Poaceae; genus Zea; species Zea luxurians. Next base: position 49,204,473 of record JAOPSE010000011.1, read on the forward strand.
ATCCATTTGTACCTATCCAACATAGCTGATAATATCCGTATTTGAATTCGAACCCGAGAAACATTGTAGCTATTCGTATTTGTATCTGTACATATCCCATATCCAACCGTTCCGTTTGCACCCCTAACCATGGGCAACTTATAAAATTAAGCCTATATGTGGGTTTGTGGGCCTGCTTGCATCCCTGATCAAAGTTTGCCGAAATTCAAACTATCATAAGTTTGACTAAGTTTATAGCAAATAACAACAATATTTATGACATTGAACCAGCATTAATAGGTTCATTATGAAATGCAGTTTCATATGTTAGCTTTTTGATGCGGGATAATTTAACTTGGTCAAACTCAGGATAATTTGACTTGGCACAGCCAAATACCTTATATTTCAGGACGGAAGCAGTAAAATCCACATTCTCTACTCCAAGGTTCAAAAAAGCGCTAGGCCACTGCAGGTGATCCAGGTTCATTGCGTGTGGCACGTATGACTGCAGATGGAAGGTATTTGAAAGAAGGGCAGCATGTTGTACCACAGCCCACGGGTGCAAAGAGAACAGCCTGCTCATGTGCCTTGCATGTAGGCAGTGACAACCAAGGCAATCCATGTCCATTAGTTTTCAACTAATCACTTCATCTGCTACACTTCTAATCAATAATTACCTCTGCTGTTTCTCGATTTCGATTCACTTTCTTTCATAAGTTCTCTACTAGTAGTTGATGTGTTTGTGACTTTTTTTGAACTTGTGAACTGCTGCTACTGTGCACTGAACTGGTGGTGTTGAGTGTGGTTTGATGCAGCCATACAGTGCTGTGAAGTTTGAACTGCTGCTGTCCAAGTATTGAGCGCAGTGGTGACCATTGAGATTTGTGAGATAGTGAGTGCTGCGTGTGAACTTGTGATTTCTTAAGATAGGCTGTGATGGTGTGAAATCTAGAATCAATGTCTGTTATGTAACCTTCTGTTTCTGTTGAATTTCGATATTTGTTTGTTTTCTTCTATCTGTATATCCAGTATTCTAAATAGTGGTCTATAGCGGCTCGCACTAGGTGCCACTACAACACTCATTATACTAAATAGAGTGCTATAGCGGCTGAGCAGGCTTCCACTAAATGTTATAACCCGTTATTTAGAACACTGTGTATATCCCATGTCATCCCTGTTCCGGGCTATCCTGTTCCCGCTCCCATTCCCATTCTTGGTGACTAAATGTGAAGATAGAAATGGTTGAGTGTTTTCCCACTCATTCCCATCCGTGTTCATTCCTAGTTTCCTACTCCTCGAGGAACGTATGTACAAATGTTTGAAGACACCTGTATTCAGGATCCTAATCATACAAAATTAGCAGCCCAAACACACAAAATACAATGGAAACAGCTTGCCTGAACTTAATCGTGTACTGGAAACTCCATCCTACCCATAAAACAAATAATGATTTCACAGACAAAGCCACAAGCTCAATGGGACGAAATATAGCCATTTGGCTGAAGCAGGAGAGTACTACAAATCATATGAAGCGCAATATCACTTTGTCAATGATGAACTTAATTGGATTAATTACTGTACCTACCTCAGACATATCCTAAAATGAGAAAATGAAGGAACTAAGTTAGGGAAGTCAGAAAGGATCAATCCCAACAAATCTGTATATCATATAGTATCTGCATCTCTCAATACTACAACAGCAGACAATCAGAAATGAGCTAACAAGGACCGCTATGATAAACAGGTTTGTTGCAGTACCTTAGCAGTTGCAATTCTCCATCGGTTGCCATTCCACTTATACCGCGGCTTGAGCAATTCCACCACCTTGGTCACCAGCAGTTCCGCCTTCTTGCCAACAATACTGATGTCATACTCACCCTCGCTGACGACCCTATGGACGACTCCCGGTGACCATGCCCCATCACAGTAGGCCTCCACGGCATCACCCGGCTGGAGCTGGAACTCACCCTCCCCCGGTGTATGCTCAAAAGCCGGCCTGATGAACCGCCAATGCAGATACTCGGTGGCCTTCTCCAGCCCGCCCTCCTCCTCCTCCAGATCAAAGTACTCGACGACGTAGCTGAGGTTGTCGATGACGACCTTCACCGTGGCGGGAAACCAGGAGTCCCCGTACACGTCCCGGTTCCTCACCACCTCGACCTTGTCCCCGACCTCGTATACCCTGACCGCGCGGCTGGGGCGGACAACCATCGCGACCCGGGACGGGATCCAGTCACCGTCAACGTAGTCGCGGCGGGGGCGGACGAGGCCCGATGGGAACTCGATGACCTCACGGGTGACGGGGAACGCGACGGTGACCCCGGCTCCGGCGGCGGACACGACGATGCCCGACCACCACCCCTCGTTGTGGAACGCCTCGACGATGTGGTGGGGGCGGAAGCGCGGCGGCGAAGACGGGAGCGGCGGCCGCGGGCGGATGTGGGACGGCGCGAAGGGCTCCGCGAGGACGCCTTCGTCGTCGGCCTCGGCGAGGAGGTGCACGTACTTGACGGTGTACCGCGCAGGGTGGCGGTAGCCGCGCGCGGGCGCGAAGTCGAGGACGGTGGCCTCGAACCATGAGCCGTAGAAGCCGTCGTCGTCGACGCGGACCTCGACCTCGGTGCCGACAGGTAAGGGCGTGATCGGGTCCAGCGCGGCGAGCGAGCAATGCCGCCGGGGCGACGCGGACAACGACGACGGCAGGGGGCTGCGCGGGGGCGTGCTACACATCAGGCTCCGCGAGCGCACGCTCCCGCGGGGGCGGCCGCGCGGCCTCCGTGGGCCGGCGCCCGGTGGCGCATTGCCGGAGGAGGCCACCATTGGGATCGGAACGGGATTCGGGGGTTTGGGGCAGCTGGGGTTTTCGGTTGGGGACTCTGCTCTACAGCGTCGGGCTTTTGCGCCCTCGATGCTGGCGTGATGGGCTCGACCGGCGAAGCCGTAGATCTGATTCACCGACGGGTGGGTCACATCGAACGCAACGGAAGGCTGACCTGACCCCACGTGTAAGCATGTTCGTGTTCCGTTCCTGAGTGAGGCTGTGAACGGAGCGGGAGGCCAAGTGGCGCGGTGCCGGACAACTGGCAGGGCAGTCGGACTACCTGCCAGGTACCTGTGAAGTTGTGATACTTTTTGATACGTACCCCTAACAAGAATTCGAGGCTTCGGCGGGGGCAGACTCAGGTCCATGGTCGGCCACTGCCCGAGGTGCAGGACCAAAAATTTCTTAGAACCTCTTCTCTTCAGCTCACGCAGCCTAGAACTTCTTTACACCCTCATCAGCCGACAGCCGTGGTCGTGTCTACCACCTCTGGTGAACCCTAACCGCCGCGCCACCGCCTCTGCCCTCTGGCCTCGCCCGCCGCCCAGCCACGCGCGGACATTCCCTCTGCCAGTGCCAGCGACACCGCGCGCCAGCCAACTGGCCTTGCCCGCCGGCCGCTGTCCGGCCACGCGTCGTCGCGCCCTCTGCAGCTCGCCCGCTCTGCTAGCCAAGTAGCCAACACCATCGTCGTGCCCTCTGTGTTCAAGTGTTCAATCCCTTTTAACTTTTAAGGCTTTAATTAGAAGTTTTATAGAGATTTATTGTGTTTGTAAAATGTTTCAGATACAATACAAGGAGGCAGTAACAATAAAAATAAAGAAGAGGCATAGAACATTGCAATCATTTTTCTCTCCAGCTCTCACACCTGTCGTGCCTAATGTGCAGCCAAGATCAAACCTTAATTCTCAACCAACAGTGGAAACCGAAACCAGTAAAAATCAAGCCCAAGAAATTGCAACTGAGGAGGCTATTGTTGAGGCAGTAGTAAATCCAACTTCACATGAACAAGAGCAAGAAATTCCACCTTCTGAGAAGGTATCCGATATAGTTGTTGATCCTGGGCTTAGAAAACCAATTGATGAATACGATCTTAACATTAGGGATCCTGCCTTGATCCAAGAAATTCTTTTGCCAATTTTGATGAAGATAAGTTAATTGAGCTTGCTAAATTGTATGATGCGGACTTCTCTACATATGATTGCATAGTTTTGAAAGACCAACTTGAGATATTCATTATTGATATGAGAGTTGATTCAGATTTTCTAAGTTGCAATGACCTAGCTGTGAGAATGGTTCAGAGTGACAGGCATGTTGTTTTTCCATTTGTATATCGTCTCGTTGAGTTAGCTTTGATTTTACCAGTGGCAACAACATCTATGGAGAGAGCTTTCTCATCTATGAATATCATTAAAAGTGAGTTGCGAAATAAGACAGGAGAGGAATGGCTTAACCATCGTATGGTGTGTTATATTGAGAGGGAAATATTTACAAGCATTGAGGATGCAAAGATATTAGATTATTTTCAAGGCATGAGAACCCGCAGGGTGAATCTACCTCGTACTAGTGGTATGTACCAATTACTAATATTATTAAATTTATTCAACATTACCTTTCAAGTCACATTCTTAATATGATTTCCTTCAATGTTCTGGAGCAAGAAGCACTGATGTTGATGTTGACATGATACATTTGGAAGGAGCTACATCATAACTTGTATGTCATCTTTAACATCTATGACAACGTTGTTTCGTCGTTGTTGACACCTTTTTAGGGCGCCAATCACTCAACAAGAACCAGCGACGGTGCTCTCTGGTCAGATGCGGACGGTCCGCGGCACAGGGCTGGACGGTCCGCGACCTGGCGCGAGGCTAGGGTTCCCTGCCTAACGGCCGGACGGTCCGCGCGTGCGCAGGGGCGGCGGAGGATCGCCGGCGGCGCCTGGATCTCGCTCCCGGGAGGGACCCCGTCGAGGAGTAGAGATCCTAAGTGATGTCTAGGCTCAGGTAGACCGACCTAGACTCCTCTAATCGATGTAGAGTCGAAAAGAAGCGGATGATTTAGGGATTGGAAGACTAAACCTAAACTAGACTAGAACTACTCCTAGGATAAAATGTAAATTGTATTGATTGAAGGTTCGATTGATTGATTACAAATCGGTCGTATACCTCTCTATTAATAGAGGAGGGGGCTGGACCCTTTACAAACTAATTTCCGAGCTTATCCCGAGATTCTCGCCAACAAACATAGCAAGAAACTCAGAACCCTAATCTGTTCTGCGCCTGAGCGAACTGTCTGGACCGCGGACCGTCCGGCCCCAGGGCCGGACCGTCCGGCCTCTCATTTTAGTGCCCAACATATGCCCCCTGCCTTTTGGTGGAGCTGAGCAAACCAAAAGCATTTTAACTCAATGTGATTACATCGGTTTTCTTAAGCATCTTGCCACATACTAGGATGGTACTGCTTGAGGAAACGCCCATTCAAAGCCTTGGGTAAATCCTTGTCTTGTAATGTTTGTAGTAAATAGGCGTTACCAGACATTACCTGTTTTACTTTATAAGGACCCTCCCAGCTTGGCGACCATTTTCCAAACTTCCGGTCTTTATTTCTTAGAGGCAGGATGGTCTTCCACACCAGGTTCCCTACTTGAAATGACTTTGCTTTGACCTTCTTGTTGTAGGCCCTGGCTACCATGATCTTGTCCTTTTCAATTGCTCCCAAAGCTATCACCCTCTTGTCAGTCACCTCATCAATATTATCCATCATTGAATTATAATAACAGTGATGGTTAGATCATTTTGTCTGGCGAACCTGATAGCATTCAAACTTATTTCCACAGGCAACACTGCTTTCTGCCCATAGACAAGCTCAAAAGGAGACACTTTAGTAGCATTATGCTTAGATATTCTGTGAGCCCATAAAGCTTCGAACAAAATCTTATGCCAATGCTTAGGATTATCAGATATCTTCTTTTTTATCAAGTTAATCGATGTCCTATTACTAGACTCGGCCTGTCCATTGGCCTGAGCATAATATGGAGATGAATTAAGCAACTTAATTCTATATAATTCAGCAAATTCACGTACCTCCTTTGACATAAAAGAAGTCCCTTGATCTGTAGTCAAGGTCTGAGGAATGCCGAATCTATGAATAATATGCTCAGTTATGAACTCAATTACCTCCTTGCGTGTCATGTTCTTTAGAGCAATGGCTTCAGTCCATTTGGTAAAGTAGTCAGTGGCAACTAACACGAACCGATCCCCCTTTGATGATGAAGGATGAATTTCCCCAATAAAGTCTAATCTCCATCCTCTGAAAGGCCAAGGCTTGATGATAGGATGTAATTCGGCTGCAGGGACCAACTGTAGGTCGCCGAATTTTTGACACACTTGGCAACCCTTGTAGTACTTGAAACAATCAGCTATCATGTTAGGCCAATAAAAACCAGACCTTCGCAACAGCCACTTCATCTTTGGAGCCGATTGATGGGTACCACAAATTCCTTCATGTACTTCGGCCATGGCTAATATAGCATCATCTAGGCCTAAGCACTTAAGCAGGACGTCATTGACTGTTCGGCGGTAGAGTTCATCACTCATCAAAACATACTTGAAAGATGTACGCCGAATGTTCTTATCTGTCCTGACATTGGAATTTCATAAATAATTAGTTATGGGAGTCCTCCAATTACTTGCATCGGCTTCATTATCAACCGAAACGATTAGGAGAACTTTCCTGGTAACCCCGGACGGTCCGACATCTTCACGCGGACGGTCCACGACCTGGGGAATTGGCCCTGCACTGGTTATTAGATTTTTAGTGTTGTGAAATCTCCCTCACTTTATCCGATAACCTGATGCATCTTGTGCCAAATTGTTAGCTCTATGATTCTCAACTCTAGAGATATGTCGAATATTGAATTCGTCAAAAGAATGGATTATGATCCAACATTTTTCAAGGTCACTATTTAGAGTACCATCAAAACATTGATATTCTTCTAACACCTGTTGGACGACCAGCTGAGAATCACCAAATGCCTTCACATGTTTTACTCCCATACAATTTAAAAGTTCCAAGCCGAATAAAAGGGCCTCATATTTGGCTTGATTATTAGTGCAATAAGTTTTCAATCGGCTAGAGAAGTCGAAGGAGACATTACTTGGTGAAACAAGTACGATGCCAATTTCTTGCCCTTCATTGCAAACCGATCCATCACAATATAAAGTCCAAGGAGTAATAGTGAGGTATGACATGTCTAGTTTATGAATATCATTAATCCGATATTCTATAATAAAATCCGCTATGACTTGGCCTTTCATAGATTTCAATGGTTCATAGGCCAAGTCATATTCTATGAGTGCATAAGCCCACTTACCAATTCTACCACTCATAATTGGGTTATGCAACATGTATTTGATCACATCGGCTTGACCAGAAATAGTGCAATGACTAGACAGTAAATAACATCTACACTTGGTGCATGCATAAAACAAGCATAAGCATAACTTCTCAATAAAAGTGTACCTTGTTTCAGCATCCACCAACCTCCGACTTAGATATGTCACCACATGCTCCTTTCCTTCAGTTTCTTGTGTCAGAACAGCACCAATGACCTTATCTTCAGCTGCAATGTATAATCTAAATGGTACTCCTACATGTGGTGCTTTTAATACGGGAGCCAAAGACAAGTATTTTTTAATGAGATCAAATGCTTCCTGCTGCTCTGCCCCCTAAGCGAATTCGGCCTCATTCTTAACCCGAAGGATAGGGGTGAATGCATCAATCTTCCCGGCTAGATTAGAGATAAATCTTCGTAAATAATTCACCTTGCTGAGAAACTTCTGCACTTCGACCTTACAGGTCGGAGGTCCCATATTCCGAATAGACTTGATTCGGTCAGGGTCTATCTCTATACCATGTGCATGGATGACAAATCCTAAAAACTTACCAGCCGACACTCCAAAAGCACATTTATGTGGGTTCATTTTCAAACCATACCGACGCATTTTATCAAAGGCTTTGCGCAAATCAGCTACATGAGAACTAAACTCAGCTGATTTGACTACAATATCATCAATGTAGACTTCCACAGTATTTCCCAACAGCTCATGAAAGATTAAATTCATAGCCCTCTGATAAGTAGCACCAGCATTTTTCAGACCAAATGTCATGACAACCCACTCAAATAAACCAATGAAACCTGGACATATAAAGGCCATTTTAGACGCATCTTCTTCGGCCATGAAAATCTGATTATATCCAGCATTACCATCAAGGAAGCTAATAATTCTATTCCCTGATGCATTATTGATTAATGTGTCGGCTATGGGCATAGGATACTCATCTTTAGGAGTTGCTCTATTTAAATTGCGAAAATCAATGCATACTCTAAGCTTACCTGACTCCTTCTTCTCCACTGGCACGATATTGGAGACCCACTCTGTGTATCTACAAGGTCTAATAAAATTAGCTTCTAGCAGCCGGTGGATTTCGTCCTTGATCCGTGGGAGAAGGTTTGGACGAAATGTTCTAGCTGTCTATTTAAAAGGTCTGAAACCGAACTTAATGGGGCAGCCGAAGCTCTACGATCTCTCGGCTTAATCCCGGCATCTCAGTATAATTCCAAGCAAAGCAATCCGAATATTCCTTCAATAGACCGATCATTTCACTTCTAGAATCGGTCTCTAGGGTCTTGTTTATAAAAGTCGGCCTTAGAGTTTTACCATCTCCTATGTCGATCTCCTCCAAAAGAACGGTCGATGTAAACCCCTGTCCTAGTTTATCGAGATCTCTAAATTCCTCTATCATGTCTCCCACAAAGGAATCAGACGATCTTTGTGTTATGGCGGACTCTCCGGTCTCGGGGCCAGATCCTCCATGATACTGATTCTATGCTATGGTAGATGTTCGGCCTTAAAGACCGAACTGTTTTGTGAAAGACCAAACCATTCGGCCTCAGAAGCCGAACTGTCCGTGACCAAGGACTCATGAATTTTGTGTGTACTCGTCATTTAAACTTCATTTAGGATTTAGCCGATTCTCCATCAGCTCTAGCATTATAGGGATGAAACCCTTCTTATCTATACTTATGAACTGGTAATCAGAAAAATCTACTCCTGTGAGACATGTAGCAGTCTCATAAGTCCAGAGTACAGGGGCATCGGCCATAGCGATACAGGCCGATACATCAGCATGTACTTGTTCTACATCATCGCCTACCCATTGTATTAACATTTGATGTAATGTAGAAGGTATACATTGGTTGGCATGAATCCAATCTCTGCCTAGGATTAGACTGTAATTTTCTTCTACATCAGCAACGAAGAATGCAACAGCAAGGGTCTTAGTCCCGGTGGTTAATTCAACGGACATGACTCCCCTGGCTTTGATCGAACTATCAGTTCCAACACCGCTGAGGGTCATGTTGGTCTTGACAAGTTCGTCATCTTGTTTACCTAATTTTCTGTACAATGAATAAGGCATTAGATTTACAGCTGCCCCTCCATCTACCAACATTTTAGCAAATGATATCCCATCAATGTGACCATGCACGAAGAGCGGCTTTAAATGATTTATCGATTCCTTTGGTTTAGTAAAGGTGGCTTCTTTAGGACCAAAATCAAACTGGGCAACAACAGGTTCATCGTCGCCGACAATAGTACAATCGGCGGAAAATATAATAACATTTACATCCATACCTGGGTGCTCTGGAGAAGCTTCGTAGTCGACCAGGTCTTCTCCCAGTAGGTCGTCCTCCTCCATTGATGTCGGTATGTCGTCGGAGGCGTCCTAGCGTGGTGCGGATGGTCCGGACTCAGGGGTCGGACGGTCCGCGCTTGGTGCAGCTGGTCTGGCTTTGTTAGCTAGGTTGTCTGCCATACCTGCAGGGTGCTGCACAAGTGTTATTTTATTTTCTATTTTTGTGGCCATTTGTTTTTCCTCAATGACCTTTGGTCTCCATTTCTTTTGCGGTGGCGGGTACTGTGGATGTGTGTCATTGAATATCTTTTCTGCCTCCCTCTTCTGGCTCTCCTTTGCTCTTAGTCGCTGTAATTTCTGCTTTTGGGATCGTGTCAATCTCGACGGGCATCATCGAGGCATGGAGTATTTTGGATCGGCTGTTTTGATGGCAGCCATATCCTCTTTTTTGGTTGTGTTCGCCGATTCACCAAAAACAATCGACCCTTCATTATTTTCCTGTATGATAACATCTGCAATACCTATTTTGATGATATCTTTCTTCGTTGTTCTTTTGGTCGCTGCAGGTATATGCCCCCCTGCCGGATTGGTCGGCCTTTGAGGCCGAGTAGTCCGGCAATCTTGTTGGGCTTGTGCCTGGTGACCGGATTGAGTGGCGCTCAATCGGTCTTGTACTGGTGGTGCCAACCTATTGAATACAGATGTTTAGAGTGCCTCTTAGGTGGGGTACTGTGGCATCCCAAATGGATATGATGGCATGCCCCACATTTGATTTGGCACATATGGTGGGGGTATGTATGTGTATGGATATGGCATAGGTGGATATGGGGGTGGAGGTGTCCATGCAGGTATGTTAGGTCTCAATTGTACAGTATGACCTTTCATTTCTTCCGATTGGTGGGGTGGTCCACTCGGTCTTACCTGACGTTGCTCATGAATGGGTGAGTGGGGTCGCTTAGCTGGGCGGTTACTGGGGCCGGCCTTCCTTTTCACGTATTTAGACAATAATTGATCAAAAGTCGGGCAGGTTTTGACCAACCGACCAGCTGCCTTAAATGTATTTGTTTTCCACGTACCTATCTCTGGTCGTCGTGGTTTGAAAGTACGTGGCGTTGCGAGTCTTGAGTATGGTCGGACCGTCCGCTGGAATTCTCTGGACCGTCCGGCGTGGTCCGGACCGTCTGTGCCTGTGTGTCGGACCGTCCGAGATGCGCAGCACGGGTTCCTGCTCCTTTGTCCGTGCTTGCCCCCCAGCGCTGGATGTTGTGATGGTCACCTTAAGAGTCTCCCCTCCATCGGGAGTCTTCTCGGCCACCACTTTCCTGTAAGAAACTTTATGATTCCCATCGACCTCTCTTGCGTTGCCGATGATTTCTTTGTCTTTGCCTTTATTGGCTGTGTTTGGCCAAACCAAGACTTTCTTGCCCTCAAAATCGATCACGTTCATCGGAAAGAGCTCCATGTGCACCTGCATTTCCTGAAATTTCAATCGTCCTTCATTAATGGCCGATTGGATCTATCGACGGAATACATTACAAACATTAGTGGTATGAGAAAATGAGTTATGCCACTTGCAGTATGCACGACGTTTTAGCTCGTTGGCGGATGGAACAATATGATTTATTTTAATGTTGCCATTTTTGAGTAATTCATCAAATATTTTATCACATTTACCAACATTAAATATAAATTTAACCTCCTCTTGCTGTTTCTTTTGAACCGGCTGTAAGGAGGAACAAGCTAAAGATTTGGCCTACTTTGGCCAAACCATTTCAGTAGCATACACTTTCGTTGATTCGTCTTCCGAGCTACTTTGGTCACACTCTACTATATGCACGTTGTGACGAATTGTTTTAGCAGTTTCTTTGCTTCGGCTTTCACAGGCCAAAGCTCTTTGGTGTAATTGTGCTAGCGTAAAAAATTAGATGCCTTCTAATCTTTCTTTTAAATAATATCGCAGACCATTAAAGGCTAATTCTGCTAGTTGTTTTTCTGCTAAATGAATTTGGAAGCATCGTTTCCTTGTATCCCGGAATCTTCGGATGTAATCATTAACTGATTCATCTTTCGCTTGTCGCAAGGCCACTAGGTCTACTAAATCTAACTCATAGTCACCGGAGAAAAAGTGATCATAGAATTTTTGTTCTAAATCCCCCCATGACAAAATAGAATTAGGAGGTAAAGTGACGTACCATGCGAACGCAGTTCCTGTTAAAGATAATGAAAATAAACGCACGCGGAATGCTTCTTTGTCGGCCAATTCTCCTAATTGTGCTAGGAACTGGCCTATGTGTTCGCGCGTGCTCTTTTCCTGGTCACCTGAAAATTTTGAGAATTCGGGTATCCTGGTTCCCTGTGGGTATGGGTGGTGATCAAATCGGCTGTCATAAGATTCTGATATGATTACCCCCAGGGACCATGCTTACTCCGAGCTTATCTCAGAACACCCCAGCTATTTCTTCCCTCACTATATCAATGGCAGCCGGTGCAAGACCACTGGCTCTCTGGTCAAACGTAGGCGGGGTTGGCTGGATATTGGCATGTTGTCTTCCCCCCATTGGTTTGAGTTAAGTGGTGCATTGCTATTTGCCCTATATGGCTCATAGGATTGATCTTTCCTTTCTGGCCTTCTAGGCGGGGCCGGAAAGTTCTCTTGGGCTCCAAATTTTGTATTATTGGGCTGATGCATCACATAGTGTGATGGGAAGTGTTGCTAAGACGGATGAGGATTTAAGTAACAATCCTCCTCAAAAAGGTCATGCGCGGACTGTCCGTGATTATATGCGGACCGTCCGTCGTTGTATGCGGACGGTCCGACTGGGTAGTTTAGATTCTATGCCATATGTTGTGGCTCGGGTGCATGTCTGGGTAACTCATTAAAAATGGGCCCGACCGTGGCTGGCCCGGAAGGTCCGTGCTCACGTGCGGACGGTCCAGGCATGTGCAGATCGGCTGATTTACTGCCGATTTGCGGTTGCTCAGGGTATGTGTCCATCGGCATCCCATAAAGGGGTTGTGACTGGTCGTGACAACTTGTAGCTGATGTATTACGCGTGTTACCTCATAATTCAACCTCGTGCGAATGAAAATTTGCAATACTAGATTTATCAAACGCACGTACTAGTCTCCTATAATCATTTTGCATACCCCCTATGATATTTTGCATTTGTTCTCGCTGTTCATCTTCATAATTCTTAAGAGATTGCAGCTCGTTTGTATTACTTATATTGGGGATATCTGGTGTGGGTCGGAGCGAAGCCGGATCCGTCGCCCGATGTCGGACGACCTTGTTGTTCCTGTCCACTTTGAAGTTGGCCAAGAACTTTGCTTTCGCCTCTTGGATCATCTGCTCCTTGTGCTCCTCGAACTGGAGCTGTTCTTCGACTGACAAGGTTATCCAAGTCAGCTCTATAATGTTGTTGAGGGAGACTTCAGAGCTATCCCTTGAACCGGCCATTGGGGACCGATTTGATGGGTCTAGATACGTTGTCCCCAGCGGAGTCGTCAAAAAGTATGTTGACACCTTTTTAGGGCACCAATCACTCAACAAGAACCAGCGACGGTGCTCTCTGGTCAGGCGCAGATGGTCCGCGACCTAGCGCGAGGCTAGGGTTCCCTGCCTGACGGCCGGACGGTCCGCGCCCTAGGGTCGGATGGTCCGCGCATGCGCAGGGGCGGCGGAGGATCACCGGCGGCGCCTGGATCTCGCTCCCAGGAGGGACCCTGTCAGAGAGTAGAGATCCTAGGCGATGTCTAGGCTCAGGTAGACCGACCTAGACTCCTCTAATCGACGTAGAGTCGAAGAGAAGCAGAGGATTTGGGGATTGGAAGACTAAACCTAAACTAGACTAGAACTACTCCTAGGATAAAATGTATTGATTAAAGGTTCGATTGATTGATTACAAATCGGTCGTATACCTCTCTATTTATAGAGGAGGGGGGTTGGACCTTTTATAAACTAATTTCCGAGCTTATCCCGAGATTCTCGCCAACAAACATAGCAAGAAACTTGGAACCCTAATCTGTTCTGCGCCTGCGCGGACCGTCCGGCCCACAGACGTGGACCGTCCGACCCACAAGCGCAGACTGTCCGGACCGTGGACCGTCCGGCCCCAGGGCCAGACCGTCTGGCCTCTCATTTTGGTGCCCAACAGTCGTACAATTTATATGCTACTACTATAGTTTATGGTCGCTTCGGCCCAGGCCTTGGTCAATTTTTGGGTCCGCCACCGCATCGAGTGATAGCTTTAAAATTTATCAGTTTGGAACTGCTGTATTTAACTTCACTTGTTTCCTCCCACAATGCAAATATATTTGTTACCTAAAACATCTAGGTAAATAGGTGATATATGTTCCAGACACTGCTTAGCGTTGTGACACCAAATGAATTATCTGGATATAGCTTCCAAAACTATAAGGTCGACACAGAATCATAAATTATAAGGCTGACATATATAGCATCAAGAAACTTATATACATTAAAGTGAATCAAAATATGTAAAACATAATAAAAATGCATAGATGAATTATATCAGACAATGTATCTCTAACATTCAATAGATAGAATGAACTATATAATATCATATGATATGTCCCCTTGCACGTCGATATGGTCGGGCCCTAATGAACAGAGCATAGAAGAATCTGGTTCATTAATGCTCAAATTCAAAAGGACACAATAACATTACAACCCGCCACGACAGGGTACCTTAACCACAGAAGCTCCATTTGCAAACATCTTTCCATGCTTCTTCGAAGCACCACTCACCTTTACACGTAAACGTTCAAGATAAGACATATAATCAAAATCGTTGTACCAAAAATAAATGTTATCCAAATTTCTAGAAGGGTTCAATTCGATATAAAAAAGAGTTTTATTCCAGTATACTCTGACACAGCCAATTCTCTACTATATTAAAGCACCAAATTTTCTGGTTCCACGGTTTGCACCATCGTCGTACTCCATATTTAAGTAATAAATTTTTTTAAAATTATATACAAAATAGAGATTCAAAATATAGTTATTGACTCTAAACCTGTATTCCCACCACCTAGCCACTAGAATACACATGTCATTGCTCTCAAGACTTTAATGGTGATGGCATAGCTCTGCTGCCGGGTCTAAAGGCCAAGATGGCCTCCAAGACCGAGCCTCGGGTAGGTTCTTTTGCTCCTCTAAAAAGATAGATCAAGAAATTACAAAGGTACGACTAGAGTGTAGTCGTTACTATTTTAATTAAAAATGCTTAAATAATTATTGAATGTAATATAGGACAACGGAACTGTCTAAGAACAAGGCATATATGTTCTGTGCCACCTTAGGCTAGCCCGCCGTCTAGTGTGCTTGCCGAGGCTAAGTCGGTCCTCGCTGTGCCAAATTCTCCGGCCGGCACACATCCTTGGGCAGAACCATCGATCCCGAGCTAGCCCTCAATGCAAGTGGACAACTCTGGGCCATTCTGCTATGACATTGGTTCTCAAGTAGAGATGGCAATGGGTAAATAGCCATCGGGTATTAGTACCCCATACCCATACCCACAACACAAAAATAACCTCATCGGGTTACCCATATACACTGGCGGGTATAGATTTATCCCCATACCCATACCCATGTGGTATGGGTCACCCATCGGGTCACCCGTACCCACAAAAATTAAACAACTATCAAAATATTATACTATACAAATGTCAAGTATATCCATATAAATACCATTACAAAATTTTCTAGCATCATTTAACCATCCATTCAACACACCAAAGATAATTGGATAAAGTAGTAACACTATGATAGTACTACATAGCACATTACATGTTCCATTACATGGTCATTAAATTATTGTTAAATAGTAAAAAAGTTGGATGACTAAAGTCCAAGTTCATGATTCGGATAAGTTTATATTGGGTATTTTATACCCACGGGTTAGCGGGTTTGGGTGAAGGCAGAACGTTCTAATACTCGTTTACCCATTGGGTGAAGATTTTTACCCAATAACAGACCCACAGGTAGAATATTTAGCCCACATACATACCCTAATGGAGTAAATACCCATCGGGTATCGGGTCGCGGGTACCCATTGCCATCTCTATTCTCAAGTCATCCACTACGGATTCTAGGGCCAAACCTGCTATAGATGCCTCCGAGTCAGCGACACCGGTCGATCCATTTCCTGTAACACTCCAAAATTATATTTTATGTAATTTAGGAAAATTTATTATAAGGATTGTGTTGGAAACCAAAAGGAGCTCGCGGACGGTCGCGGACGGTCCGGTCCTAAAGCCGGACGGTCCACAGTCTGGACTGTCCGTGGTGGTGGCGTGGACGGTCCGTGCGTGCGCTGAGACAGTTAGTGTTCCTTGTTTCTCGCGGGATTTGTTATCTAAAACTGCGGGATTAACTCGGGAAACAGTTTGAAGCGGATCCAGACCTTCCCTTTATATAGATGAAGGGCTATGGTTGATTAAATCCCCTAACAATCGATCAAATCAAGTCTATTTCTCGTTTTTACCTTATGCATTAGGAGTAGTTCTAGTTTAGCCCTAGTTTAGTATTCCAATCCCCAAATTCTCCGCTTCTCTTGGACTCTACGTCGATTAGAGGAGTCTAGGTCGGCCTGCCGAGCCTAGACAACCCCTAGGATCTCTCCTCCCCGACGGGGTCCCTCCCGGGAGCGAGATTCAGGCGTCGCCGGCGACCTTCGCCGCCCCTGTGCACGCGCGGACCGTCCGGCACGTCAGGCAGGGAACCCTAGCCCTGCGCCAGGTCGCGGACCGTCCGCGCCTGTGCAGAGAGCACCGCCGCCGGTTCTCACGCAGTGATTGGCGCCCCAAAAAGGCACCAACACACTTTTGGTGACTCCGCTAGGGACTCTGGTGTCTAGATCTACTAAAAATTAGGCCCTCAAATGGTCGATTCTAAAGATCTCACCGATATCTCCCTAGATAATATCTTGAAGACGGCTGTTGAAAATCTAACGGCCGATGAGCAACAACAATTCGAGGACTACATGCGTCAAGCGAAGGAGAAATTCTTATCACAATACACGGTGGATCGCCACCAAAAGGTTATCAAACATGGAGAGACCGACATCGCATCTCTTCTATCTTCGCTTCAAGTCCCCAACGTAAGTAAACCTGGCGATATTCAATCTATTAAATATTATGGGGATCAGCGGCAGGATCAAATGAAACAACAGATTGTAGGGTTAGAAGAGTCAATTAGAAAATTAACACGTACGTTGGAAAAGTCTGCTGCTCCTAGTTTTCCATCATATGAAACTAGTAATAGGGTATTTATGTCTGATGTATCGGCAACAAATTGGGATTTGCAGCCCCAACCTTTATATGGTATGTTGATAAACTCATATTCAGGGCAAATACAACTACCGCCGTCCCTGCTTGGTAGATCGGTGCCCCTGAACGCGGTCGGACCATCTGAGTGTAGCATCCCAAAATCCTAATCTAGGTTGAAACCCTAATCCACCTTTTACCCCTCCCTTCATCCCCTAATTCTAAAAATCCTCCCCCAAAAGTTTCCTTCATCATATGCATACATTTTGTTTGATCACAAAAGCACCTCACTTAGATTCTATTTTCTAAACACTTAGAGTATCTACAAAATATTTTGGTTCCAAAGAAAAAGATGCAAAAAGGGGAATAGGTTTTGGAAAAATAAAAAGAAAAAAAGAAAACCTTTCCCCCCCCTGTTGGGCCGACTCCCGGCCCAAACCCGCGGCCTCCCCTCTCTCTCGCGCCCGCGCTCCTTCTCCCGCGGCCCACCTCCGGCCCGCTTCCGAGCGCGCGTCAGCCGCCTTCGCCCGCTCGCCCGCGCCTCCGCCTTCGCCCTCGCTTCCGCTGACAAGCTAGTCCCACCTGCCAGCCGCCCTCTCTCGCGCGCTCGCTTCCACTGGCAGACCGGCCCCACCCGTCAGACGCTTCGTCGTCCGTCCGCCATCCCCTCGCCGAAGTCACCTCCGCCGTCGCCTCCGTCCTTCCCCCTGCCGTCCGGCCGCACAGGGAAGTTTGGCACCGCTCCGTCCTCCTCCCCGTGACCGCGTCCTCGCCGGTACCGCCCCGCCGTAGCGTCCCCTCGGCGGCGCTGTGCGGCATTAATGCCGGCACTGTGAGGCTCGCCGGCGTCCGCCGAGCTCCACCGCCCCCCCTTGCCCCCGAGCACCTATAAAAAGCTCGCCCGAGCTCCTTTCTCCCTCGCACCGGCCTCAGCCACCATCCTCCTCCCTCGCCCGAGTCCAATTTCGCAGAGGAGCCGTCGTCGTCTTCCTCCCCGGTAAGCCCTTCCCTCTCTTCTCCTTTCCCCTCTGTTGGACCATCAAGCAATTGCTCAATCCTCTCAGCTTCGCCACACCGCCACGAACTCGGGACACCACTCCTCCACCCCAATTCCTCGCCCAGAACTCACCGACGGCGACCCCGCCGTGAAGCTCCGCCACCTCCCCGCGGGCAGCCCCCTCCCTGCCCCCGCTGGCCAAATTGAGCCCACCCCTAGGTTCGCCAGCCCCTCCCCAAGCTAAGGCACCCATCCGTTGCCCAAGAACCGGGCCACCGGCGGCAAGCCGCCGTCGAACCCCCCCCCGGCGACCGGTTTTCCCCCCCCCCTCGGCCGGTTCACCCCGTCGTCAACCACGCCGCGCCGTTTCCCCCCCTGCCTCTCTCTGTCGAGTGGGCCCCATGCGACGCCGTCACCCCCGCGCCGCGCCGTTCTCCCCCCCCCCTCGCTCGTGGGCCGCGCTGGGCCGAAAGCGCCTCAGCGCGCGCGCTCGCGCCCGGGGTGGGCCGAAAGCCGCGTCCCCGGCCCAGGAGAGAGGAATTCTCCTTTCTTTTTCTTTTTCCACCCTTTTTCCCATTTAAATAGTTTTCTCAATATCTTATGCACCAAAAATTATCAAAAAGGATTTCCAAGGTTACATAAAATAATGTTGTTAGAAAATGGCACACTATGATTGATAAACCACTATTGATGTATTGTTTTATTGCATGTTTTCCTATAAGAAGCAGGGATCGTTGATCCGGAACCCGTAGCCCCGGAAGAAGGGCCAGAAACCGAACTTCCGGAAGTAGATCTTCTGTGCCAGGAAAGCTTCGACGAAGGCAAGTCCATCCTTCCCTTGATGCATAAATTACCTATTCTCTCTACCACTGCCTAGGCCGGGAATTATGGGGAATATTGCATTGTGAGTGAGAGATGGCCCGCATTATCATACACATTCTGGATACGTAAAGTGGATTGGGAGGAAAGGCTATGTGTATCTCCAAATAAAAACTCTTTTGAAAAATTATGCGATGAAGGGTACTCACCCTCATCACCTGAGAGTGGGATGATCAGGGACTCCCTGGTTTAGGGGAGGGCCTAAGGTGTTGGCTCAGCTGGTTTAGGCGTGAGCAGAAGGATTGTCCCCTCATATAAGGACCGGTTTGTCATTTTCACTACCTGTACTCCCTTGTCGTACAACCACTCGAGACTGTGTGGGCAGTCACTCGATCCAAACTCGTGCGGTCCGACCCCAGGGTTAAGAAGGCTGGGGAGCACCGGAGGATAAGGAAGGGGAAAGTTTTGTCCGGTTTGGGCATGGTGGTGGCCTGACTCCTTCCGGATAACCGTTAAGGTTAGGATGCACGAGTAAGGAAAGAGATCCGGCATTCGGGTCTCGCGACGGTGAGATCGCAGAAACCGGGCTAGTGGGTAAAGTGTACCCCTCTGCGCAGAGTTGAAACCTATTCGAATAGTCCGTGTCCACTGGTATGGATGAGTCTGGTATGGCATGGCAATTAGACCTTTTTTCTCTAAAGTTTCTTATCAGGGGAAAGGTGTGTTTAAATGGGTTTCGAAAAAGAGGTAAAGCCTCTGGAGCGGGAAGCTCAGTGGCAGTTGAGTTTTTGGTTACTTATAATAGCATGGGAAAACCTTCAAGCAACTGTCTTACTCTGAGAAAATAATGAGTGACTGCAACTCCACCAAATTGAGCATGTACATCATAGG
The DNA here is from genome assembly GCA_029449295.1 of Zea luxurians. NCBI lineage: Eukaryota > Viridiplantae > Streptophyta > Magnoliopsida > Poales > Poaceae > Zea > Zea luxurians. The sequence goes on from JAOPSE010000011.1 coordinate 49,223,966, forward strand.
TCTCTTTCTCTCTACGGGAGCGGGGTGGGCTTGCGGAATACCTAGTGTATTCACCCAGATTTATTTATGTTTTTCAGCGGCCGAGGACTTCTTTTCTGCATTGCTTGATTAAGAGGGCTGTGTCTGCACCCAGTTCTGCCTGTGGCTTGGGCTAGTATATTTCTCCTGCTGCGCTTCTCTATTTGGCTCTCTCGAGCTTGTACCCCGGTATTGTAATGAATTTATCAAGAACTCTGTACTATTTGAAGTAAGAAATGTGTTTACTAGCCTCCTGGGACTAGTAATTGTTTCACATTTGAGTCCCAAAGGATCGGGACGCTTTAGGTGGTATCAGAGCCATAGGACTGGCCGTAGGTCGCAGCCCTGACCCTAAAACCTGCCAATACCTCTCACCTCAAGAAAAGTTTTCTCTTCCTTTCCCCGGTGTTAACAAGACCCTTCTTTTCCTATTCCAGATGGAAGACTCTCTGGCCATTAAGACCTCCTACTGCTCAGAAGTGGAAGGGTTCCCACGCCTCTTGCGAAGCTGTGCGCTCCGCTTGGGAATCCGCAAGAAGCCGGAATACGTCTGGACGGAACATTTCGAGGGCGGGATGATAAAATGCTCTATGGCAGTCTACCTGGAGGAAAGCCACAGCTATCCAAACCACCGTTCCTTCCAAGTCACTTTTACCGGAGTTCATTTCCTAGATGCCTGCCAAAATGTCGCTCGGAAAGCCCTCCGTCAGCTATGTCAAAACTACAACAAAGTAATCATTGAAACCCCCCTTCGCTACTTCCCACCCAGCAACAAGAACACCCCCACCTGGAGGAAACGACTTCAGGCCCTATCAGGAGGAGATCCTGCCGAGAACGATCCCACCATTGTCTACATGGCTGGATACCTTCATACCCTTGATAACCAATATGATGACCTCACCCTCCACTGCACCTCTCTAACCTCCCGGGTGGAAAGCCTGGAGCAGAAAGTCAGGGAACTCTCAGAAGAAAAAGTGTCCCTTCAAGAGAGCCTCGCAATAGCTGAAGGTGAGGAAACCAATACCCGAGAAGCCTACCGCACACTGAAGATGGACTACGACAAGAAGATGAAGAAGCTTGCCCCCGCAAAGAAGATCCGCAAGAAGACCAAGAGCCAAGGATGCCAGACTGAGCAGAAGGAAGAAAACCCTCCAAGGAACCTATCCGACACCGATGATATGTCCCTGGCTAGCCTTGATGACCTTCTCAAGGAGTTTGGGGACACATTAGAGAAGGACTGCGGGAGTACCCTAGATAGCGCTCGCGTGTAACGAACTTGTGAGGGCAGGATGTCGTGTCATGTAATGGCTTGATGTAATGAATAAAATAACCAGTTAAAAAAAATGGCATGTGCATAATAGTAACTCTCTTCCCATGGCAGATGGCTTCGGATAAAACCACGCCTACCGCCTCCGGGATTGGAGCAGGTTTTCCCTTAGGAGCTGAAGGAGGAGCCGGTGGAGAAGGGGATGGGACCCACCTCCCCGCACCTCCGGAACTACCACTAGATCTGGCCCAAGTTCTAGCCCATCAAACCAGACTCATTGAAGTCCTCACTCGAAGTCTGGAGAACCAGCGCCCAGGTGGTGGAAGACCCCAGGACAGGATGGGAGAATTCCTGAGACTTAAGCCTCCCACATTCGCGGGGTCCAGCAATCCCCTCGATGTAGATGACTGGCTTCGCACGATCAAGAGGAAGATGGAAGCCATCGCTTGCCCTGAGAATCAGCGTGTGCAGCTGGCAGCTCATCAGCTTTCAGGAATGGCTTTGGCATGGTGGGACACTTTCAGTGAAGCCGTCAGAAATGCTACCTGGGCAGAATTCGAGACAGCTTTCCGTGAGCACCATGTACCCCAAGGGATAGTCCAACTCAAGGAGGATGAATTCCGGGAGCTAACCCAAGGTGGGCGATCAGTCAGTGAGTATGTACACAAGTTCACAGAGCTGGCCCGCTACGCGCCGGAGGATGTCAGCACCGAGGCCAGGAAAATGGCCCGTTTCCTGAGAGGATTAAGACCCGAACTTAAGACCATCCTCGCCAGCCAGGACTTCCACAGCTTCTCTCACCTTTCCAACAAAGCTATTCAAGTGGAAAGAGCTAAAGAGGAAGAAAAAGGGCACATCAAGAGAAAGTTCCAGGTCCTGCGAGCTCAACAGCAAGAGCGTCACCAGAGAGCTCGACCCTTTGGGCTCCCACCCAGGGGTCCAGGCTTCGATAAACAATCTGGACCCTCTCCATCGCGCTACAGTCAGCAGAGTCAGAGTTCCCATCAGACACCCTCCGTTGCAAGCAACCAGCCGCCAGCAAACGCCTGTTGGCACTGCGGAGACCCCCGGCACTTCAAGAACAACTGCCCTCAGCTGAAGGCACCCGGACCAACCCACTCCAACTCGGTAAATGGCCCCAAGTTCCCATCAGCACCTACCTCCAAGGCGTTTCCTTCCAGCAGCCAGCAGAGCAGGGCTCAGTACCAGGGCAGGGCCCGAGTCAACCACGTCGACGCTCAGGAAGCCCAGCAGGCTCCGGGAGTAGTGCTCGGTGAGTTCCTCGTCGAATTTACTCCCGCTTCTGTGCTTTTTGATTCAGGAGCATCCCATTCATTTATAGCCGCTAAATTTGTGGAAAAGCATGGCATACCCTCTACACCTCTAGCTATCCCTTTGGTCGCCCGAACCCCGGGATCTGACCTCCTATGCAAACTCAGATGTTCACAAGTCAGGATTCTTTTAAGTGGGGTAGTATTCCTGGCAGATTTAACCATCTTGCCATCCCAAGGTATTGATGTAATCCTAGGAATGGATTGGCTAGCTAAGCACAAGGGTGTTATCAGCTGCGCAAGCAGAACTGTCCTTCTCATAGATCACCAAGGAAAGGCAGTTTCCTGCCAAGCTCAACCGCCTGCAAAAGATCCAATGGTGTTTAGTCTGGCAGTAGAAAGCATGTCTGTAATCAAGGAATTTGAAGATGTATTTCCAGAAGAGTTGCCCGGGATGCCACCAGAAAGAGAAGTAGAGTTCTATATAGACCTCATTCCCGGCACTGCGCCCATCGCAAAAAGACCATACCGCATGGCCCCCACTGAATTGGCAGAACTGAAACTTCAGCTTTCGGAACTACAGCAAAAAGGGTACATCCGTCCCAGTTCGTCTCCCTGGGGAGCACCCGTTCTTTTCGTGACCAAAAAGGATGGGAGTATGAGAATGTGTATTGATTATCGATCCTTGAACGAAGTTACAATCAAGAATAAGTACCCCCTTCCCCGGATTGATGACCTCTTCGACCAACTGCAAGGAGCCAAATACTTCTCCAAGATAGACCTCAGGTCAGGATATCACCAACTCAGGATTAAAGAAGCAGACATTCAGAAAACTGCATTCGTCACCAGATACGGGCAATATGAATTCACGGTGATGCCATTTGGACTAACCAATGCACCTGCCTTTTTCATGAATCTCATGAATAAGGTATTTATGGAAGAATTGGATAAGTTTGTCGTGGTTTTTATCGACGACATCCTCATCTATTCCAAGAGTCGCAAGGACCATGAGCAGCACCTTCGAACCGTCCTCGGAAGACTCAGAGCTCACCAACTTTATGCTAAGTTCAGCAAGTGTGAGTTCTGGTTAGAGAAGATAGCCTTCCTAGGGCATATCCTGACTGCTGAAGGGGTAGAAGTGGACCCATCTAAGGTAGAAGCTGTTTCAAATTGGAAGCAACCATCCAACGTCAGTGAAATTCGAAGCTTTCTGGGAATGGCAGGGTATTATCGCCGTTTTATCAAGGGATTCTCCAGCATAGCAAAGCCCTTAACGGAACTTCTCAAAAAGGACAATAAGTTCGTGTGGACTCCCGATTGTGAAGAAAGTTTCCAAGTCATCAAGGAGAAGCTTACAACCGCGCCAGTTTTGACTCTACCAGACATACACCAGGAGTTTGTCATCTTTTGTGATGCTTCCAAGCAAGGCTTAGGGTGTGTCTTAATGCAAAATGAGAAAGTCATTGCTTATGCATCCCGATTACTCAAGCCGCACGAACAGAACTATCCTACCCACGATCTGGAATTGGCCGCCATAGTGCACGCTCTAAAAATATGGAGGCATTATCTGATTGGAAACAAATGCCACATCTTCACTGATCACAAGAGTCTAAAGTACATCTTCACGCAACCGGACCTCAACCTCCGTCAACGAAGGTGGCTCGAATTGATCAAAGATTATGACCTCGAAATCCACTACCACCCCGGAAAGGCCAACGTGGTAGCAGACGCCCTCAGCCGGAAACCTTTCGGGATTAGAGGAACAAACTTCCTAGAAGATTGGAAGAAAGAATCAGCTCAGCTAAATGCATGTCTGGGAGACAACGGTGGCCTGGAAGTCAAGCCAAACCTAGAAGATCTCATATACAAGGCCCAATGCCTCGACGCAGAAACAACCAAGCTTAAGGAAAGAGCACGCAAAGAGCAACTTCCGGACCTAAGGACAGACGAGCAAGGAGCCCTCTGGTTCAAGAACCGTCTGTGCGTGCCTGTTGGAAAGGCACGGGAGACCCTGCTTGATGAAGCCCACAACTCAGCTTACTCTATCCACCCAGGAACCACCAAGATGTACCTGGACCTCAAGACCAGGTATTGGTGGAAAGGGATGAAGAAGGAAATAGCACAGTATGTGGCCCAATGTGACACCTGTCAGCGAACAAAGGCCGAACATCAGAAGCCTGCAGGCCTGCTTCAACCCCTCCCAATACCCGAATGGAAGTGGGAAGAAATAGGCATGGATTTCGTAACCGGATTGCCCAGATCACAAAGAGGAAATGATTCCATATGGGTAATAATCGACCGTCTCACCAAAGTGGCCCATTTCATTCCAGTGAAGACCACTTTTGGGGGAGCAGCCCTCGCCCGATTATACCTCAAAGAGATAGTCAGGCTACATGGCATTCCTCGGAAGATAGTATCAGATAGAGGAACGCAGTTCACTTCAAAGTTTTGGAAGGGCCTTCAGCAAGCAATGGGCACCAAGCTAGATTTCAGTACTGCATATCACCCCCAGTCAGATGGTCAGACAGAGAGAGTTAACAAGGTCCTTGAAGATTTACTCAGAGCCTGCGTACTAGCCTTCAACAGGGATTGGGAGTCTAGTTTGCCGTACGCAGAATTCTCATACAACAATAGCCATCAGGCCAGCATCAAAATGTCACCATTCGAAGCACTGTATGGAAGAAAATGCCAGACTCCCCTAATGTGGTCCAATGTAGGGGAAAGGACACTAGAAGGGCCCGACTTCGTTAAAGAAGCTGAAGAAAAAGTTGCCTTGATCCGCAGAAGGTTACTTGAAGCTCAGAGTCGACAAAAGAGTTACGCAGACAATAGGCGAAGGGAACTCAGATTTGAGGAAGGAGATTTTGTTTATCTCAAGGTTTCTCCAATGCGTGGGGTCAGAAGGTTCCAGATGAAGGGAAAGCTGGCACCCCGTTTCGTCGGTCCGTACCCTATCATTTCCCGAATAGGACCCGTGGCATACCGTCTTGAGCTACCAGAATCCATGTCAGATATTCACAATGTGTTCCATGTATCTCAACTCCGCAAATGTCTAAAAGTACCAGAAACCCGTATCGAGGCAGAATCAATTCAGATTCAGAAAGATCTCCAGTACCGGGAAAAGCCAGTGAAGATTCTCGACTCAGCAGTCAGAAGGACCCGCAATTCAGAAGTGAGACTCTGTAAGGTCCAGTGGAGCAGAGATGGTGAAGAGGAAGCCACCTGGGAGAGTGAGGACTCTCTGAGGAAGGAATACCCTTACCTTTTCTCGAGCCCCGTCTAATCTCGAGGGCGAGATTCCTTTAAGTGGGGTAGGTTTGTAGCATCCCAAAATCCTAATCTAGGTTGAAACCCTAATCCACCTTTTACCCCTCCCTTCATCCCCTAATTCTAAAAATCCTCCCCCAAAAGTTTCCTTCATCATATGCATACATTTTGTTTGATCACAAAAGCACCTCACTTAGATTCTATTTTCTAAACACTTAGAGTATCTACAAAATATTTTGGTTCCAAAGAAAAAGATGCAAAAAGGGGAATAGGTTTTGGAAAAATAAAAAGAAAAAAAGAAAACCTTTCCCCCCCCTGTTGGGCCGACTCCCGGCCCAAACCCGCGGCCTCCCCTCTCTCTCGCGCCCGCGCTCCTTCTCCCGCGGCCCACCTCCGGCCCGCTTCCGAGCGCGCGTCAGCCGCCTTCGCCCGCTCGCCCGCGCCTCCGCCTTCGCCCTCGCTTCCGCTGACAAGCCAGTCCCACCTGCCAGCCGCCCTCTCTCGCGCGCTCGCTTCCACTGGCAGACCGGCCCCACCCGTCAGACGCTTCGTCGTCCGTCCGCCATCCCCTCGCCGAAGTCACCTCCGCCGTCGCCTCCGTCCTTCCCCCTGCCGTCCGGCCGCACAGGGAAGTTTGGCACCGCTCCGTCCTCCTCCCCGTGACCGCGTCCTCGCCGGTACCGCCCCGCCGTAGCGTCCCCTCGGCGGCGCTGTGCGGCATTAATGCCGGCACTGTGAGGCTCGCCGGCGTCCGCCGAGCTCCACCGCCCCCCCTTGCCCCCGAGCACCTATAAAAAGCTCGCCCGAGCTCCTTTCTCCCTCGCACCGGCCTCAGCCACCATCCTCCTCCCTCGCCCGAGTCCAATTTCGCAGAGGAGCCGTCGTCGTCTTCCTCCCCGGTAAGCCCTTCCCTCTCTTCTCCTTTCCCCTCTGTTGGACCATCAAGCAATTGCTCAATCCTCTCAGCTTCGCCACACCGCCACGAACTCGGGACACCACTCCTCCACCCCAATTCCTCGCCCAGAACTCACCGACGGCGACCCCGCCGTGAAGCTCCGCCACCTCCCCGCGGGCAGCCCCCTCCCTGCCCCCGCTGGCCAAATTGAGCCCACCCCTAGGTTCGCCAGCCCCTCCCCAAGCTAAGGCACCCATCCGTTGCCCAAGAACCGGGCCACCGGCGGCAAGCCGCCGTCGAACCCCCCCCCCCCCGGCGACCGGTTTTCCCCCCCCCCTCGGCCGGTTCACCCCGTCGTCAACCACGCCGCGCCGTTTCCCCCCCTGCCTCTCTCTGTCGAGTGGGCCCCATGCGACGCCGTCACCCCCGCGCCGCGCCGTTCTCCCCCCCCTCGCTCGTGGGCCGCGCTGGGCCGAAAGCGCCTCAGCGCGCGCGCTCGCGCCCGGGGTGGGCCGAAAGCCGCGTCCCCGGCCCAGGAGAGAGGAATTCTCCTTTCTTTTTCTTTTTCCACCCTTTTTCCCATTTAAATAGTTTTCTCAATATCTTATGCACCAAAAATTATCAAAAAGGATTTCCAAGGTTACATAAAATAATGTTGTTAGAAAATGGCACACTATGATTGATAAACCACTATTGATGTATTGTTTTATTGCATGTTTTCCTATAAGAAGCAGGGATCGTTGATCCGGAACCCGTAGCCCCGGAAGAAGGGCCAGAAACCGAACTTCCGGAAGTAGATCTTCTGTGCCAGGAAAGCTTCGACGAAGGCAAGTCCATCCTTCCCTTGATGCATAAATTACCTATTCTCTCTACCACTGCCTAGGCCGGGAATTATGGGGAATATTGCATTGTGAGTGAGAGATGGCCCGCATTATCATACACATTCTGGATACGTAAAGTGGATTGGGAGGAAAGGCTATGTGTATCTCCAAATAAAAACTCTTTTGAAAAATTATGCGATGAAGGGTACTCACCCTCATCACCTGAGAGTGGGATGATCAGGGACTCCCTGGTTTAGGGGAGGGCCTAAGGTGTTGGCTCAGCTGGTTTAGGCGTGAGCAGAAGGATTGTCCCCTCATATAAGGACCGGTTTGTCATTTTCACTACCTGTACTCCCTTGTCGTACAACCACTCGAGACTGTGTGGGCAGTCACTCGATCCAAACTCGTGCGGTCCGACCCCAGGGTTAAGAAGGCTGGGGAGCACCGGAGGATAAGGAAGGGGAAAGTTTTGTCCGGTTTGGGCATGGTGGTGGCCTGACTCCTTCCGGATAACCGTTAAGGTTAGGATGCACGAGTAAGGAAAGAGATCCGGCATTCGGGTCTCGCGACGGTGAGATCGCAGAAACCGGGCTAGTGGGTAAAGTGTACCCCTCTGCGCAGAGTTGAAACCTATTCGAATAGTCCGTGTCCACTGGTATGGATGAGTCTGGTATGGCATGGCAATTAGACCTTTTTTCTCTAAAGTTTCTTATCAGGGGAAAGGTGTGTTTAAATGGGTTTCGAAAAAGAGGTAAAGCCTCTGGAGCGGGAAGCTCAGTGGCAGTTGAGTTTTTGGTTACTTATAATAGCATGGGAAAACCTTCAAGCAACTGTCTTACTCTGAGAAAATAATGAGTGACTGCAACTCCACCAAATTGAGCATGTACATCATAGGTCTCTTTCTCTCTACGGGAGCGGGGTGGGCTTGCGGAATACCTAGTGTATTCACCCAGATTTATTTATGTTTTTCAGCGGCCGAGGACTTCTTTTCTGCATTGCTTGATTAAGAGGGCTGTGTCTGCACCCAGTTCTGCCTGTGGCTTGGGCTAGTATATTTCTCCTGCTGCGCTTCTCTATTTGGCTCTCTCGAGCTTGTACCCCGGTATTGTAATGAATTTATCAAGAACTCTGTACTATTTGAAGTAAGAAATGTGTTTACTAGCCTCCTGGGACTAGTAATTGTTTCACATTTGAGTCCCAAAGGATCGGGACGCTTCACTGAGCCTCTGCCCGGACCATCCGACCCATACGTGGACCGTCCGACTTGCTCTGTCGGACAGTCCGGGGCCGCCCTAGGGCCGCCGCCGTCCCTGATTGGTAGATCGGCGACCCTGGACACAGTCGGACCGTCCGAGCTTCTGCCCGCACCGTCCGGCCCTAACGCGGACCATCTGGCTTTCCCTGCGGGACAGTCCGGGGCCGCACTACGACTACCGCGTGGCGCCCCGATAATGGCAAACGCAACCGGTCAGTTCGGATTTACCACTGGACAACCCGGATACGCATACGCAAAACCTGTTGTTGCACACAATGCACCAAATTATTACACACCGCAGCAGCAGTATGTTTCGCCCTTTACATATTTAAACCATAACACACCATATAATCATAGACCAATCAACACTATCGATCGGTCACGGCAAGAAGGTCGATATACTAATTCCCGACCAAATGAGCCCCACAGCCCAGGATCTGGTGGTCTGCCACCGGGTGCAATGGAAAAAATTAGGGAAGAGATGACTAAACTATTTCGAGATCATTTCGGAGTTAGTGTAGCCAGAGTGGGGCAATCATACCAAAAGCCATATAATCACCGGTTTGACATTGTCCCATATCCACAAGGGGCAAGGATATCGGAATTTTCTAAGTTTTCTGGTGAGAATGGGAGAAGCACACACGAACACATAGGCCAATTCCTAGCACACCTAGGCGAATTGTCCAATGGAGAAGCATTTCGTGTTCGGTTATTTTCTTTATCCCTTACTGGTACCGCTTTTGCGTGGTATGCCGCCCTGCCTCCTAATTCTATTAATTCTTGGAATGAGTTAGAAAATAAATTTCATGAACATTTCTTTGCCGGGGAATATGAATTAGGATTAGCTGACTTAGCTTCAGTCCGACAAGGACGCGAAGAATCGGTTAATGATTATATCCGGAGGTTTTGGGACACTAGAAACCGATGCTTTTGGATCCATGTTGCAGACAAAGCGCTAGCAGGGCTAGCTTTTAATGGGTTGCTATCCTATTTAAGAGACAAATTATATGGGACCTAGTTCTTTTCGATAGCCTAGCTACATTAGCGGGCTTTAGCCTGTGAAAGCCGATTTAAAGAGACATCAAAATCGGCTGCCCGTACTATACATCTAATAGAGCGTGATAGTTCAGATGATGAATCCGTAGATGTATATACCGCTGAGTTTATTTGGCCAACAAAGGCCAAATCTTCATCATGTTCTTCCTTACTGCCGGTTCAAAGAATCGGCAAGAAGATATTAAATTTACCTTTAATGTTGCCAAATGCGATAAGATATTTGATGAGCTACTTAAAATGGAAACATCAAATTAACTCATACTATCCCTCCTATAGATGAATTAAAGAGACATGCTTATTGTAAGTGGCATAATTCTTTTTCTCATGCCACCAATGACTGTAATGTTTTTCGTCGACAAGTACAATCGGCCATAAATGAGGGTCGGTTGGCTTTTCAGGAAATGCGAGTGGACACACAGCCATTTCCTGTTAATACAATAGATGTCACATGCGAAAAGGTCTTAGTTCGGCCCAAAATGGTAGATAAAAGCAAAAGCAAAGACATCATCATTGACGATCCTCGCATGTCAAATATATCGCAGAAGGAGGATGCTCGAAAAGCTCTGGACAATGGGACTAACAAATCCGGAAGCGCCGGGGGCAGACATAATTAAGGAGTCGAGCACGACAACCTGACCTGAGCATCGCGGATGGTCCGGCACCTACGTGCGGGCAGTCTGGTGCTCATAAAGACGGTCCGGCTGGCTCAGCCAGACAGTCCGCCCATGGCCAGAGGCGTCAGCGTCCACACAAAGCAAGGAAAGAGACGCGAGGGCAAAGCCAACATGACACACATGGTCGGCTAGTAAAAGCCGGCCCTACTTTCTATCAATTGCTAGCCAAAAATGCTAGCAAGAAGACTGTTCCATGTGATCGGTCAATAAAGAAACCCCAGTCACCAGCTAAAATGAAACAGCCGAACAAAACGGCCCAAAAGGCGACACAACAAGTACCACCTGTTCATCCTATGAGACTAGGGTACTTTCCACCCGTTTATTCATCGTCGGTATATTATCCTGTTCAAATATGGAATGGTACGACGATGAATCCATGGCACATGTATAGTCCCTTTGTCTATCCAGACTAGGGGGCACCTCCATTATATTCCTTTTGATCCATTGATCAAATGGTCATGGCCGAGCAAGATACAATCCGAAATGGCCTTTATACATTGGTGCTTTATTGAATGACCTCCATTTTGAAAAGCCGATGACTTACATTAGGTTTAGTTCATATGCTTTTGGTTCGTCAACCTTCACCAAAAGGCAAGGGGCATATGTTGGAAACCAAAAGGAGCTCGCGGACGGTCCGGCCCTGAGGCCGGACGGTCCGCGGTCTGGACTGTCCGTGGTGGTGGCGCGGACGGTCCGCGCGTGCGTAGAGACAGTTAGGGTTCCTAGTTTCTCGCGGGATTTGTTACCTAAAACCAAAGGATTAACTCGGAAAACTGTTTGAAGCGGATCCAGACCTCCCCCTTTATATAGATGAAGGGCTACGACCGATTAAAACCCCCAACAATCGATCAAATCAAGTCTATTTCTCGTTTTTACCTTATGCATTAGGAGTAGTTCTAGTTTAGCCCTAGTTTAGTATTCCAATCCCCAAATTCTCCGCTTCTCTTCGACTCTACGTCGATTAGAGGAGTCTAGGTCGGCCTGTCGAGCCTAGACAACCCCTAGGATGTCTCCTCCCCGACGGGGTCCCTCCCGGGAGCGAGATCCAGGTGCCACCGGTGACCTTCGCCGCCCCTGCGCACGCGCGGACCGTCCGGCCCTAGGGCGCGGACCGTCTGGCACGTCAGGCAGGGATCCCTAGCCCCGCGCTAGGTCGTGGACCGTCCGGCCCCTGGCCGCGGACCGTCCGCGCCTGTGCAGAGAGCACCGCCACCGGTTCTCACGCAGTGATTGGCGCCCCAAAAAGGCCCCAACAGATTGAATAAATATGTTTTCAAATAGAAGAGTATATAGAAAATCCTTATATAAGTTAATTTATTAAATAAAACATTTATAAATATCTTCTAAAATATTTAAGCTAAATTATCTTTTAAAGATTAGAGATTAGTTTCTTAATATACATTGTGTGAGCATAATTGGTGTATTCAAAATCATTTTCATAGATATGGTAAAATAATTGAATAAATAAAATTTTGGATTAGCATTCATGCTAAGTTCTTCTGTTTGTTCATTAAAACTTGAGTGCAAATTCAAAATCAAATTTGAATTGAATTTGAAATTTAGAAATCAGAAAAGAAATAAGAAACTAGAAGAAAAAAAGAGAAGGGAATGGACCTCTACCTGCCCTCGGGCCCAAACCCCCCGTCTCGGCCCACACGTCCTTTCCCCACGCGTCCGCTTGGGCATTTCGCTCCCACCGGCCCAATAGCCCTTCTGAGTCAGCCCACTTATCCCAACCTCTTCTCTTTCTGCTGCGTCAATGTCAGGTGGCCCCCATGCGTTAGCCCCATCCTCCTCGTGGATCAGGAATCTGGAGCTGTAACAGACCCCGGTTGATGCGTGCCATCTTGTATCGGATCGCTGGTGTAACAAACCCCATTGTGGTGGGCGCCTCGCGACTACAAAACCCTCCTCTAGCCATGGCTCGTGGTTGCAGTCGATATCAACTTAAGCAGGGGGCCCAGGCGCCAAACTTTGAAGCCGAGGAAGAAACTAGGCGCCGCCACGACCAATTCGCGCCCTCGTGGCCGTCACGCTAGCGCTGATGGGTCGGGGTAATTCGCCAGATCAAGCGGAGTTTGGGCGCGGAGTATGTGGGCTCGGTGGAGGACCATGGCACCGGCAATGGCTCGTCGGAGGAAGTGGCTATCTTCGGTCCGCAAGAACTCATAGACGGAATCCCTTGCTTCACTGCTGAAGGTAACATGCCTTCCATGAAGTTCGCGGTCGCCTGCGATCTGTTTATCATCGTTTAGGAGGGGAGATAGGGCATCAGACCCCTGGGTTAATTCGTGTCGGCCATGGGCCGCCGTGCCTGCTCTAGGAGTGATGTGCGTGGTTGCGGGGGTGGAGAAGATAGGCTTGCACCGTCCGATTAGATTTGTGCGGCCATGATTCGATCGGCGCATACCCTTTCGCCGTGTTAAATCCAAGCCATTGATCTGGTGAGCAACGGTAGAGGTGTGATCACATGTCCTTAAAATCCCGACTATCGGATCAGGATCTGATGGTTCGGATGTGTATACCGATTCAATGAGATTACGATCTAATCTATACCATTGACCGATGATCCAACGTCTCAGAAAGAACCGTACCCCTTCGGCTAGGTGATTCTGCATAGAAGCCCTCGTGCTTTATAGAAAGCAGCCCACGGTCCTTCTTTGTGTAAAGGCTATTGCAAAACAGCCCTTTTTGTTTACAAATCTGACCCCAAACTTCTACACATTATAGCTCATGGTCCTTTTCAAATAAAATAAATTAAGAATTTCAGAAAAAGCTTTTGGTAATTGATTTCAAGTATAGAAATAATATGAAAATACATAAAATCATAGAAAATTCATAACTCTCACATTTTAACTCTGTTTTAGTCCATTCAAGTTGCGTTAGCTTCGTAATAAAAATATCTACACTTTTGTAACACTATTCTATCATGTAACATGTTTTTCAAATTAATGAAGAACTTTATTAAATTCTCTAATTACAGTGAAAACGATATTTTAATCTAGCATATGGCTATAATTTAACTAAGGCATGGTGTCTAACTAATTTATAACTTAGAACGAGGCCCACTTAAGTTGTGCATTTGTCAGATCTCTATCACATGAAATATAGTCAATATAGAACATAGTTTATTATTTAAATCACCTAAATCCTGGGAAAATCATAACTTTCTAACCGTAACTCCGATTTTAGTGCTTCTTGAGCCTGCGATCTCGTTACGACGCGTAGATTATTATTATGCAGTTTGTGCTTATGTTTGGTGTGATGTTAATTTTTCCTATACCATGTTTGTTTGTATTGCTACAACTAACAGCGAGGTCACGAGAATCTGAAGATCATTCTGGTACTTGGAATCTTGAGTCCTAGGCAAGTTGTGCCCTTGATCACTTTTCTTTACCCAATAATGTTCCTATTAATCACTGTGACATGCTCATGTTAATCTGATGGGACCTAATAGGTTTCCTGAGAGCACCTAGAGGGGGGTGAATAGGTGATCCTGCAAAATTCAACACTAAATTCCAACAAACTTGATCAAAGAGATGTTAGCACGAGTTAATCAAGTCTATGAGGCGAGCTCTTGCGAACACAGACAAACAAAGAGAGAGCAGTCACAAGAGACACGCGATTTTTATCCCGTGGTTCGGCCAAGTGAAACTTGCCTACTTCCACGTTGTGGCGTCCCAATGGACGAGGGTTGCACTCAACCCCTTTCAAGTGATCCAATGATCAACTTGAATACCACGACTTTCTTCCTTAGTCTTTTCTCCCGTTTGCGAGGAATCTCCACAACTTGGAGCCTCTCGCCCTTACAATGATGATCACAAAAGAAGCATAGAAGTAAGGGAGGGGAGAGCAACGCACATAAGACTCAAATCATAGCACAATCATGCACACAAGTCACAACTCGAGCTCAAAGCACAATGCACGGAGTTCTCAACTCAAATGGAGCTCAAGTCACTATCTCAAAGAATCAAATGCGCGAAGTTGGAGTCTTGGAGTCTTAGAATGTTTCTTGTAAGCTTGGGTGACTCCTTCATGCGCCTAGGGGTCCCTTTTATAGCCCTAAGGCAGCTAGGAGCCGTTGGAGACCAACAAGGAAGGCCAAAGTTGCCTTCTGCTGGGTGGCGCACCGGACAGTCCGGTGCGCCACCGGACAGTCCTTGTAGACGGTCCGGTGCCGATCTCTTTCCTATTCTGGCGTAGACGACCGTTGCAGATTCGTGGCAGTTGGCGCACCGGACACTGTCCGGTGCACACCGGACAGTTCGGTGCCCCCTGCCGACCGTTGGCGTGGGCCACACGTCGCCCGCGGATTGCGCGGCCGACCGTTGCGCTAGCGGCCGTTGGCTCACCGGACAGTCTGGTGCACCACCGGACAGTCCGGTGAATTATATTCGTACGCCGCTGATTTTCCCGAGAGTGGCCTGTTCACCGGAGGCTGGCCTGGCGCACCGGACACTGTCCGGTGTGCCAAGCCGAGCTAGACTTTGGCTGTACCAAGCCAAGTCTTTTGCATTTCTTTTCTTCTCTTCTTTTCTCTGTTTCTAGCACTTAGACAATATATCTTAGTACTCAAAACAATGTACTATGTCTAGAAACATACCTTGTTACATGATTTGCACTTCTTACTTGTTTGGCACATAATCAACTCACTTAATATGTGTTGGACACTTAATCACCAAAACATTATAGAAATGGCCCAAAGGCACATTTCCCTTTCAATCTCCCCCTTTTTGGTGATTTATGCCAACACATCAAAAAGCAACACAAATAAGTGCAAGATCGATGCAAATAAGGACCAAATTGTTTTTGACTCTAATTTGGCATATTTGGATCATTCTTTGCCACCACTTGGTTTGTTTTTGCAAATCAAATTCATTTTCCTATCTCTAAGTCAAACTCACTTGTTTGGGCATAAAGAGAGATATTCCAATGAAAAAATTTATCAAGAGCCAAAAAACTCCCCCTTTTCCCATAATCATAAATTCTCCCCCACAAGAGACCAAATTTTGCAATAAGAGTATTTTGGACAAATCAAAAATTCTAACTCTACTATTTTCAAAATTCTCAAGTGGTAGCTGATCCATTTGCTGTGGCCTTAATTTCTCCCCCTTTGGCATTAAGCACCAAAACGGGATCATTTTGGCCCTTTAACCCTATTGCCTCACCAAAAATTGTCAATTAAGAGCAAAAGGCAATAAGAGCATAAGAATGAACTTGGAGGTGAGTACACTAATACCGGAGTGCAGTGGAAGTCTTTGCATGGTCCAAGTTCACCTTTCCCTTTCAATGCACCTTTGAGACTACATTAAGTAACTCAAACACAAGGATTAGTCTCAAAGGGTCAAGTTGTAGCACTTCTCCCCCTAAATATGTGCATCATTCACACATGGACTTGTGAGGTCCGGGGATCCCTTGCACAACTTGAGCACCATAAATAAGCAACAAATTGCATAAATGTATAAGTAACATGATCAAAGGCATAAAACACATGTATGCTATAGATCAATCCAAGTTACGCGAATCTAAGACATTTAGCTCACTACGCAGCCTGCAAAAGGTTTTCTCATCTAATGGCTTGGTAAAGATATCAGCTAGCTGGTTCTCGGTGCTAATATGGAACACCTCGATATCTCCCTTTTGCTGGTGGTCTCTCAGAAAGTGATGCCGGATGTCTATGTGTTTAGTGCGGCTGTGTTCAACAGGATTATCCGCCATGCGGATTGCACTCTCATTATCACATAGGAGTGGGACTTTGCTCAGATTGTAGCCTAAGTCCCGGAGGGTTTGCCTCATCCAAAGTAGTTGCGCGCAACACTGTCCTGCGGCAACATACTCGGCCTCAGCGGTGGATAGGGCAACGGAAGTTTATTTCTTTGAACTCCAAGACACCAGGGACCTTCCTAGGAATTGGCACGTCCCTGATGTACTCTTCCTATCAACCTTGCATCCAGCATAATCGGAGTCTGAATATCCAATTAAGTCAAAGGTAGACCCCTTTGGATACCAGATCCCGAAGCAAGGCGTAGCAACTAAATATCTAAGAATCCGCTTAATGGCCACAAGGTGACACTCCCTTGGGTCGGATTGAAATCTAGCACACATGCATACACTAAGCATAATGTCCGGTCTACTAGCACATAAATAAAGCAAGGAACCTATCATAGACCGGTATGCCTTTTGATCAACGGACTTACCTCCTTTGTTGAGGTCGACATGCCCGTCGGTTCCCATCGGTGTCTTTGCGGGCTTGGCGTCCTTCATCCCAAACCGCTTGAGAAGATCTTGAGTGTACTTCATTTGGGAGATGAAGGTGCCATCCTTGAGTTGCTTCACTTGGAACCCAAGGAAGTAGGTCAACTCGCCCATCATCGACATTTCAAATTTTTGTGTCATCACCCTGCTAAACTCCTCACAAGACTTTTGATTAGTAGAACCAAATATTATGTCATCGACATAGATTTGGCACACAAAAAGGTCACCATCACAAGTCTTAGTGAAAAGAGTGGGATCGGCTTTCCCAACCTTGAAAGCATTAGCAATTAAGAAATCTCTAAGGCATTCATACCAAGCTATTGGGGCTTGCTTAAGTCCATAGAGCGCCTTAGAGAGCTTAAAAACGTGGTCGGGATACCTGTCATCCTCAAAGCCAGGGGGTTGTTCCACGTATACCTCCTCCTTGATTGGCCCGTTGAGGAAAGCGCTTTTCACATCCATTTGAAACAACCTGAAAGAGTGGTGAGCGATATAGGCTAATAATATTCGAATAGACTCTAGCCTAGCCACAAGAGCAAAAGTCTCCTCGAAATCCAAACCTGTGACTTGGGCATAACCTTTTGCAACAAGTCGAGCCTTGTTTCTTGTCACCACCCCGTGCTCGTCTTGCTTGTTGCGAAACACCCACTTGGTTCCCACAACATTTTGCTTGGGACGTGGCACCAGGCTCCAAACTTCATTCCTCTTGAAGTTGTTGAGCTCTTCCTGCATGGCAAACACCCAGTCCGGATCTTGCAAGGCCTCTTCTACCCTGAAATGCTCAATAGAAGAGACAAACGAGTAATGCTCACAAAAATTAGCTAGACGTGAGTGAGTTGTTACTCCCTTGCTTATGTCACCCAGTATCTAATCGACGGGGTGATGTCGTTGGATCGTCGCTCGGACTTGAGTTGGAGGGACCCATGGTGCTTCTTCCTCCATAACTTGTTCTTCTTGTGCTCCCCCTTGATCACACGCCTCTTCTTGAGGAACTTGTCCATCATCTTGAGTTGGGGGGTGCACCATTGTTGAGGAGGAAGGCTGATCTTGCTCTTGTTGTTCCTGTGGTCGCACATCACCTATCGCCATCGTGCGTATTGCGGCTGTTGGAACATCATCTTCATCTACATCATCAAGATCAACTTGCTCTTTTGGAGAGCCATTAGTCTCATCAAATACAACGTCGCTAGAGACTTCAACCAAACACGATGATTTGTTGAAGACTCTATACGCCTTTGTATTTGAGTCATATCCTAGTAAAAACCCTTCTACTACCTTGGGAGCAAATTTAGAATTTCTACCTTTCTTCACTAGAATGTAACGTTTGCTCCCAAATACATGAAAGTATGAGACATTGGGTTTGTTACCGGTAAGGAGTTCATACGAGGTCTTCTTGAGAAGGCGATGTAAGTAGAGCCGGTTTATGGCGTGGCAAGCTGTATTCACAGCTTCCGACCAAAACTGCTCGGGCGTCTTGAACTCTCCAAGCATAGTCCTCGCCATGTCGATGAGCGTCCTGTCCTTCCTCTCTACCACACCGTTTTGCTGTGGTGTGTAGGGAGCGGAGAACTCGTGCTTGACGCCTTCTTCTTCAAGATACTCCTCCACTTGCAGATTCTTGAACTCAGACCCGTTGTCGCTTCTTATCTTTTTCACCTTGAGCTCAAATTTGTTTTGAGCCCGCCTTAGAAAGCGCTTGAGGGTCCCTTGGGTTTCTGATTTATCCTGCAAAAAGAACACCCAAGTGAAGCGGGAAAAATCATCAACAATAACAAGACCATACTTAGTTCCCCCGATGCTAAGGTAGGCAATGGGTCCGAAGAGGTCCATATGTAGTAGCTTTAGTGGTCTTGATGTTGTCATCACGTTCTTGTTGTGATGAGTGCTCCCCACTTGTTTTCCCGCCTGACAAGCTGCATAAGGTCTATCTTTCTCGAAACAAACATTTGTTAGTCCTAACACCTGTTCTCCCTTTAGAAGTTTGTGAAGGTTCTTCATCCCAACATGTGCTAGACGGCGATGCCACAGCCAGCCCATGCTAGTCTTAGCTATTAAGCATGCATCTAGATCGGCCTCCTCTTTCGAAAAATCAACTAAGTAGAGTTTGCTATCTAATACACCCTTAAAAGCTAATGAACCATCACTCCTTCTAAAGACAGAAACATCAACATTTGTAAACAAACAATTGTAGCCCATGTGGCACAATTGACTTACAGACAGGAGATTATACCCTAATGACACTACTAGGAATACATTTGAAATAGAGTGCTCGCTTGTGATGGCTATCTTTCCCAAACCTTTAACCTTGCCTTGGTTCCCATCTCCAAAAATAATCGTATCCTAGGAATCCTTGTTCTTGACGTAGGAGGTGAACATCTTCTTCTCCCCCGTCATGTGGTTTGTGCATCTGCTGTCGATAATCCAGCTTGAGCCCCCGGATGCATAAACCTGCAAGGCAATTTACACTTGGGTTTTAGGTACCCAACTCTTGTTGGGTCCTACAAGGTTAGTCACAATAGCCTTTGGAACCCAAATACAAGTCTTATCTCCCTTGCATTTGGATCCCAACTTTCTAGCCACTACTTTTTCATTTTTACATAAGAGCGCAAATGAAGTATTGCAAGCATGGTAAATGGTAGAAGGTTCATTACATACTCTCCTAGGCACATGATGCACAACATTACTTTTCCTAGGCCTACCATACACAAAAGTGGAGCTAGAGGCAATCATAGCATGTGAATTAAAGGCATCATGATCATAACTCCTATTATAATGAGCGTTCCTAGAAAATTTTCTATCATTATAAATGAAAGCATGATTCCTTTGAGTACTACTAGCCATAGGGGCCTTCCCTTTCTCCTTGTTGGGAATGGGAGCCTTTTGGCTTGTTAAGTTCTTGGCTTCCTTTCGAAAGCCAAGTCCATCCTTAATTGAGGGGGTGTTTACCAATGGTTTAGGCATCCCTAGCAAATTTTAACTTATCAAAATCAACCTTGCAAGTCTTAAGTTGAGCATTAAGACTTGCCACCTCATCATTTAATTTAGTAATGGATGCAAGATGTTCATTACAAGCATTAGTATCAAGATCCTTGCATCTATTGCAGATTACAACATGTTCTACACATGAACTAGATTTATTAGCCTCCTCTAGCTTAGCATTTAAATCATCATTTAAACTCTTTAAACTAGATATAATTTCATGGCAAGCAGATAACTCAGAAGATAGTATTTCATTCCTTTTAGTTTCTAAGGCAAGAGATTTTTGTACACTAACAAATTTGTCATGTTCTTCATATAAAATGTCCTCTTGCTTCTCTAGCAATCTATCTTTTTCATTTAGAGCATCAATTAACTCATTAATTTTATCTACTTTAGCTCTATCTAAACCCTTAAATAAATCAGTATAATCTACTTCATCATCACTAGAATCATCATCGCTTGAAGTAGTATACTTAGGGGTTTCTCGAACACTTACCTTCTTTTCCTTGGCCATGAGGCAAGTGTGGCGTTCATTGGGGAAGAGAGAAGACTTGTTGAAGACCGAGGCTGCCAGTCCTTCATCGTCGGAGTCGGATGAAGAGCAGTTTGAGTCCCATTCTTTACCAAGGTGCGCCTCGCCCTTCGCCTTCTTGTAAACCTTCTTCTTCTCCCTGTTCCCATGCTTTTCTTGTTCCTGGTCATTTTCATTATCGGGGCATTGTGCTATAAAATGACTAGTCTTACCACATTTGAAGCAGGAGCACTTTCCCTTTGCTTTGTTCTTGTTGGGGTGCTCCTTGCGTCCTTTTACAGCGGTCTTGAAGCGCTTGATGATAAGCACCATCTCATCTTCGTTGAGGCTAGCGGCCTCCACTTGTGCCACCTTGCTTGGTAGCGTCTCCCTGCTGCTGGTTGCTTTGAGGGCAACGGTTTGAGGCTCGTGGACGGGTAGTGGACCGTTTAGGGCATCGTCCACATATCGAGCCTCTTTCACCATCATGCGCCCGCTCACAAACTTCCCAAGGATCTCCTCGAGTGTCATCTTGGTGTACCTAGGATTCTCACGAATAAGGTTGACAAGATGGGGGTCACTTACTGTAAATGACCTTAGCATTAGTCGGACGATGTCGTGGTCCGTCCATCTTGTACTTCCATAGCTCCTAATCATGTTGACCAGGGTCTTGAGCTGTTGTATGTTTGTGTTGGCTCCTCTCCCCTGATCATCGCAAACCTTCCCAGCTCGCCTTCCACCAACTCCATTTTGGTGATCATGGTGGCGTCGTTTCCTCATGAGATATCTTGAGGGTGTCCCAAATTTGCTTGGCATTGTCCAAGCCGCTCACCTTGTTATACTCATCCCTGCACAAAGATGCTAGCAACACAGTGGTAGCTTGTGCATTCTTATGAATTTGCTCATTTATGAAAACGGGGTTGTCAGTATTATCAAAATGCATTCCGTTTTCAACAATCTCCCAAATACTAGGATGGAGAGAAAATAGGTGACTACGCATTTTGTGACTCCAAAATGAGTAGTCTTCTCCATCAAAGTGCGGAGGTTTCCCAAGTGGAATTGATAGTAAATGAGCATTAGAATTGAATGGAATACGAGAATAATCCAATGAAAAGTTTTGATTAACCAGTTTCTTCTTAGACGAGTTGTCGTTGTCGTCGTCTCTTGGTGAAGAAGAGGAGGCATCGCTGTCGTAGTAAATGATCTTCTTGATCCGCCTCTTCTTCTTCTCGTCCCTCTTCTTGTGACTCGATCCTGAGTCAGTGGGCTTGTCGTCCCTTGGCTCGTTGAAGAGGGACTCCTTCTCCTTGTCGTTGACCACCATCCCCTTTCCCTTAGGATTTATCTCTTCGGGCGATTAGTCCCTTAGATGAGGAGAACGGCTTTGATACCAATTGAGAGCACCTAGAGGGGGGGGGGGGTGAATAGGTGATCCTGCAAAATTCAACACTAAATTCCAACAAACTTGATCAAAGAGATGTTAGCACGAGTTAATCAAGTCTATGAGGCAAGCTCTTGCGAACACAGACAAACAAAGAGAGAGCAATCACAAGAGACACGCGATTTTTATCCCGTGGTTCGGCCAAGTGAAACTTGCCTACTTCCACGTTGTGGCATCCCAATGGACGAGGGTTGCACTCAACCCCTTTCAAGTGATCCAATGATCAACTTGAATACCACGGCTTTCTTCCTTAGTCTTTTCTCCCGTTTGCGAGGAATCTCCACAACTTGGAGCCTCTCGCCCTTACAATGATGATCACAAAAGAAGCATAGAAGTAAGGGAGGGGAGAGCAACGCACATAAGACTCAAATCATAGCACAATCACGCACCCAAGTCACAACTCGAGCTCAAAACACAACGCATGGAGTTCTCAACTCAAATGGAGCTCAAGTCACTATCTCAAAGAATCAAATGCACGAAGTTGGAGTCTTGGAGTCTTAGAACATTTCTTGTAAGCTTTGGTGACTCCTTCATGTGCCTAGGGGTCCCTTTTATAGCCCCAAGGCAGCTAGGAGCTGTTGGAGACCAACAAGGAAGGCCAAAGTTGCCTTCTGTCGAGTGGCACACCGGACAGTCCGGTGCGCCATTGGACAGTCCGGTGCGCCACCAGACAGTCCCTGAAAACGGTCTGGTGCCGATCTCTTTCCTATTCTAGCGTAGACGACCGTTGCAGATTCATGGCAGTTGGCGCACCGGACACTGTCCGGTGCACACCGGACAGTCCGGTGCCCCCTGCCGACCGTTGGCGCGGGCCACGCGTCGCCCACGGATTGCGCGGCCGACCGTTGCGCTAGCGGTCGTTGGCTCATCGGACAGTCCGGTGCACCACCGGACAGTCCGGTGAATTATAGCCGTATGCCGCCGATTTTTCCCGAGAGTGGCCTGTTCACCGGAGGCTGGCCTAGCGCACCGAACACTGTCCGGTGCACCACCGGACAGTCCGGTGTGCCAAGCCGAGCTGGACTTTGGCTATACCAAGCCAAGCCTTTCGCATTTCTTTTGTTCTCTTCTTTTCTCTGTTTCTAGCACTTATATAATATATGTTAGTACTCAAAACAATGTACTATGTCTAGAAACATACCTTGTTACATGATTTGCACTTCTTGCTTGTTTGGCACATAATCAACTCACTCAATATGTGTTGGACACTTAATCAGCAAAACATTATAGAAATGGCCCAAAGGCACATTTCCCTTTCATTTCCCTAGACTTGTTTATCTCACACCTTGTCTACCACTGAACTTTCAGGTAGTTATGCTATTGCTCTATCTGGTTTTGGGATTAATATTACATTATGTCCATGTTCCAATTATACTGTTGTTTTAATTATTGTTCATGACAAGATCATTGTGTTAACTGGAACATGGAGCTTCACTTGAGAAACACGTGCCACCACAAGGGTGGAATGTGATGCCCTTGACTGACTATTTAGGAAAGCTAGTAGATGATTACCTTACTCGAAAGGGGCAAGGGCAATAGGGGAGTTGGCGTGTAGGGAGGTTCTCGGGTTGATTTTGCTGCGATGGCGGTCAGACGGGGGATCCCTACATTGCACTCCCTAGAAACTGTAGCGGGTTTTCTAAAGCTAGTGGAACTTTGGAAAGGCCTCGTAGTGTTACCCTGCCTCGTCTCCTCGGTGGAGATGAATGGGACTTCTATACCCCTTGGCAAACCGGGTGACATGACTTGGGGTAAAGGGTACAACCTCTGCAGAGTGTAAAACTGGTATACTAGTCATGCTCGCGGTCATGAGCAGCTCAGGACTCTCGCATGATTAATTTATAGAATTAAATTCAATTTGTCATTTGCATCGCATTTTGTTTATTATTAATTTTGATCTATTATTACTCTGGTTTGGTATCTACTTATACTTAGTAACAGCTAATAAAATTTTGACCAACTTTAAAAGCAATGCTTAGCTTTAACCATCCTCTTTGGTAAGCCTTACACTTCACATGAGCTCCCACCTTTGGCGAGTTCATGCACATTATTCCCCACAACTTGTGAGCGATGAACGTATGTGAGCTCACCTTTGCTGTCTCACACCCTCCACAGGTCAAAAACATGTACCGTAGGATGAGGCGCATGGAGGATGCTGTGATGAGTTCGTGAGAGGTCTAGGCCGTCGTCTCCCAATCAACTTTGGGTTGCTGGATCGTTGTCTTCGTATGATGTAATTATTTAATTATTTTGTACAGAACTCCTATTATATAGTAAAGATGTGACATTTGTTTCTGTACCATGATTCATCATATGTGTAAGACTTGGTCCTAGCACACTTGGTGATTATGTCTCGCGCCCGGGTTTCGGACCCCTAGAATCCGGGTGTGACAGAAGTGGTATCAGAGGAATGTTGACTGTAGGACGATACCTAGATAAAACTGGACAACCCTTACCTACTTACCTTTGCTACTCTGATTCTTTTCAAACTTTTCTTAATCTTTTCTCATCTATTGCTGCTTTACTCTAATTACTCTTACCTTTTCTCTTCTAAAGATAAAAGTGGATTTCACACTTTGAAATCATGTACCTAAAGTGACCTTTAGGAATAGGAAACCTAATCTTAGGAACCAAATCAAAACTATTTTTGTAAATATTTATATGTTTGAGTGTTTGTTCTTATGATAACTGCTTGATTCGATTATTTGGTTGAGTGTGATGAGTTGTGGAGTAATGTCCACAATTGCATCTGTATATACGTCTAGGCATAGAAAAGTTTATAAAATAACTAGGCAACATAGATTATCCTCCATTAAAGTATATCTATTTTAAATAGATCCATCTTATCTTAAAAGATTCTATCCTATCCTAATAGTTTCATCTTGTCCTGATAAACAGAAAGATTCATCTTATTTTAATCCCTTCACTTATCCCATCCTAGAATAACAAAAATGATCTAATCCTAATTACTTAGATCTCAACTAATCTAATCTAGAAATGTCCAATCCAATCTAGATCTCATCTAATCTAATATGATATAATCCAAAATGAGTTACCTAACTGATTAGTTAATACTGATGAAATAGATTAGACCTTACTCCTATAAATAGGTTTTAACCTAAATTGGTGCCCTAGACTAACTTGACCATATACAACTACCTAACCATATGCAACTACCTTACCCATCAGATGGTTGCATAACCCCTCTATTTCAACCTAACAACAAAATTGAGATTCTGACCAACCTACCCCGTGAAATCTATCCTACCCATAATTTTCTTAACTACATATCCCTAACTCAGATGATCACACCAATACTAGAGAAGGGAGGGGTCAACCCCATCGAAGAAGGACAGAAGGTAGACAAGTTCTCCAAATAAGTCAAGATCCACCATTCGGGATAGAAGTTTCCCCGCCTAACCTTTTCTCTAATCCTACCTATTAGCTAAAACATAATATGCCCATGTTTTTCCTAGCGATACCTAGTAATGAATAGTAATTTTGAGAACATTAAAATTACTAGAAACTAAAAGTCAAGACTAAACACAAAACCTTAGTTATTCCTTTCCTTATTAATCTCGAGGACAAGATTATTCTTAAGGGGGGTAGAATTTGTAACACCCCAAAATCATATTTTGGGTAATTTAGAAAAGTTTATTATGTGGCTTGAATAAATATGTTTTCAAATAGGAGATTATATAGAAAAATCCTTATATGAGTTAATTTATTGAATAAAACATTTATAAATATCTTCTAAAATATTTAAGCTAAGGTATCTTTTAAAGATTAGAGATTAGTTTCTTATTATGTATTGTGTGAGCATAATTGGTGTATTCAGAATAATTTTCATAGATATGGTAAAATAAATGAATAAATAAAATTTTGGATTGGCATTCATGCTGAGTTCTTTTGTTTGTTCATTAAAACTTGAGTGCAATTTCAAAACCACATTTGAATTGAATTTGAAATTTATAAATTAGAAAAATAAATAAGAAACTAGAAGAAAAAAAGAACAGGGAATGGACCTCTACCTGCACTCGAGCCCAAACCCCCCCTCTCGGCCCACACGTCCTTTCCCCGCGCGGCCGTTTGGGCATTTCGCTCCCGCCGACCCAACAGCCCTCCCGGGTCAGCCCACTCATCCCAACCTCTTCTCTTTCTGCTGCGTTAATGTCTGGTGTCCCCCATGCATCAGCCTCGTCCTCCTCGTGGATCAGGAATTTGGAGCCGTAAGAGACCCCAATTGATGCGTGCCGTCTTGGATCGGATCGCTGGTGTAACAAACCCGATCGTGGTGGGTGCCTCGCGATTATAAAACCCTCCCCTAGTCGTGGCTCATGGTTGCAGTCGATATCGGCTTAAGCAGGGGGGCCCAGGCACCAAACTGTGAAGCTGGGGAAGAAACTAGGCACCGCCGCGACCAATTCGCGCCCTCGTGGCCGTCACGCTAGCGCTGATGGGTCGGGGTAATTTGCCAGATCAAGCGGAGTTTGGGCGCGGAGTATCTGGGCTCGCTGGAGGACCATGGCACCGGCAATGGCTTGTCGGAAGCAGTGGCTATCTCCGATCCGCAAGAACTCGTAGACAGAATCCCCTGCTTCACTGCTGAAGGTAATGTGCCTTCCCTGAAGTTCGTGGTCTCCTGCGCTCTATGTATCATCGTTTGGGAGGGGAGATAGGGCATCAGACCCCTGGGTCATTTCGCGTCGTCCATGGGCCGCCGTGCTGGCTCTAGGAGTGATGTGTGTGGTTGCGGGGGTGGAGAAGGTAGGCTTGCACCGTGCGATTAGATTTGTGTGGCCATGATTCGATCGGCGCATACCCTTTCGCCATGTTGAATCCAAGCCATTGATCTGGTGAGCAACAATAGAGGTGTTGATCCTTGTTCTCAGATGCTATACATCAAGAACAAAGCAACACAATTGTTAATGATAAAAAACCTTCATCCTTCGAAACATTATCTCCTTTTGGGTATAATGTTTCTCAAACAAAGGGCATGAAGGACATACCTTCATCATCTTAGTAAATAGATACAAATGAAGGTACATAAAAATACTAAAGAATGTAAATAATGATGACATAAAGACAAATTATTTACATTCTCATTTCATAAACGTGAGTAAATATTCACCATATTTATATTACATTGATACCTTTGGCTTGTCAAAAGCTGAAGATGTGAGAATGACGCGAGAGCGATTACCATGCAGCGTGAACAGTACAGGGGTATTGTTCATCTATTTATAGGCACAGGACGCAACCCAGACAAAATTACATCCATGACCCTGATAACTAATTATGATCATAATACGAACTATTAAGGACTATATAGTATTTTCCTCTTTAAGTCGGTATCGTCCTTTGTCTTTATCATAACACCCAGCCGAAGCTCTTTCAGTCGTAGCTTAGGCTTTGTCTGCATCATCTTCGGCTTATATCTTCATGTTGCACCTGCCTTTGTACTATCTTGCCGAAGGTGTTTTGCCTAGAGGATGTTCGGTGGAGAAGAAGACCCCCAACAGTAGCCCCTTCACGGTGTTAGATCGTTTTTCATAACGAGCTCGATCCGTGAAAAACACGATGGCTTCGGAATGCTGAAGGCTCGAAAAACACCTTCCCTAAGCTCGTTGTCGAGAAACGATTATAATATTCCGGACTCCGGACGGTCCACCGCTCAGCCAGTGCGAGCAGCATGGCGGTTCGCCTTCCCCCTGCAGCACTATATAAACAGACGGGTTGGTGTGGAGTTACCACAACATTCATTGCCATCGTTCTGTGCTGCTAAAAAAATTTAACCATGGCCGAAGCTTTTTGCATTGCATTTTCGACCAAACGCTACGACACTTGAGATCAGCTTCGTCTCAAAAAAGCGTAAACACTGAAATGGCCAGAGTACGATCCACTGCTAGAGTGTCTCGTGAGAGAGACGAGGCCGAAGCTGCTGAAACAGCACCCATCTTAGAAGTGCTGAAGCAATCATGTCTTGTTGTGCCAGAGGAGACTGTTGCCGAAGGTACCTTGATTGCTGAAGCTGAACAGATCGCAGTTGAAGGAGGGAGTGATAACGAAGATGAAGAGGATTACCTTATTCTGAGCCCAGCGAAACCTAGCTACATTGAATTTGGTAAATCTACTATGACGGCAGACGATATGGTTATGATGAAGAAATTGGGCTACTTTGGGGAGACTGAGAGTAAATTTATTCGTTTTGCTGACGAGGTGGTGATTCCAGAGCTGAAGGACGATGAAGTCGTTGTCTTTAAAAGCTTCTTCTGAGCAGGGCTTCAGTTCCCTCTATATGATATAATAGGAGAGGTTTTGAAGAACTTTGAAATATACCTTCATCAACTGACACCCAATACAATCGTTATACTTAGTGTCTACATTTGGGCCCTCCAAAGCCAGGGTATGAGTCCTAATGTCGAAGCTTTCTATCGGGTGCACGAGCTGCATTACCAAATGAAGGCCAAAGCGGATGGTCTTCATGAGAACTTCGGTTGCTACAACTTTGCATATCGAAAGGATACGAAGGCTCCGGTTCTCAGCTATCGTACAAAATGGCCGGCCGGATGGAAAAGCGAATGGTTTTATATGAAGGCAGACGAGAAAAGAAGGGAGAAGCTGATGACTATGGTCATGAGTCCATTGAAATTAAGCTTCAGGATGACAAGGCCCCTGTGCCACATGCAGCTTGGCTCTCCATGCCAAGTAGCCAAAGTAGAATTTAGAGTGGTAGCGGCCGAAATCAGCACTAGAGATCTAGTGCAAGAATACTTGGCAAATTGGGTATTTCCGACCTCTAGTGGCTGGGGAATGCCCAAGTAGAAGGATGGGGGCAAAAAGCACGAACTTGTTTGGCTCCCTTACCATTTTAAATTTGAGAAAGAATTCAAGAAGCCATGCCAAGAGTGGTTAGAAATGATTGAAACAATGTGCAATGAAATCCTTGGCAACTACACCAAGAAGGAAGACCAGTTAATGACTGCTGCCTTCTGCACCCGGCCAAAACGAAGGCTGAATCAAGTGATGGACACGTTAAATTTTGAATACCCAGACTATTGAAGGTTTGACAAAGGTGCCGAAGGGTTGAAAAGGAAAAGGATTGTCAGCATCCTAAATGGGCAAGCTACCAGACTAGTAAAGGAGGATGAAAATATTTTGAAGAAGGCAAAATCAGCTCCTGAGCCGAAAGCGGTAATCTCCAAAAAGCAGAAGCTTGACATGACTCCCTCTGCTGAGCCGAAGGTAGATGAAACAGGAGAAGAAGCTCCTTCAATGCCCTCTGCTGCCGAAGTAGCAGAAATTTTAAAGGTAATGACTGATTCCTTGCCCATCAAGCTGCTAAGTCCTTTGGGACCGAAACTGACGAAATTTTTACAGACGAAGAATCAACCTTCGGCCGCAAAGAGAAGGCTGAAGGTCAAAAGAAACGGAGAATTATCAACGTAATGCAAGCTATTGAGTGAACACTGCCTTTAGCCTCGGCATCCAGAATGGTGTCTACTACAAGTGCCAAAGCTGAAGCCGCTGCCAAAGCTGCTAAACTTGTGACCACAATGTCAGGAATTGACAAGCTCATCTCAGATATGGTCACAGAAGAGACAGTTGCGACTGTAGAGGAAAATATGGCTGCAGTGCCTGACAAAGGGAAAGAAGTTGTTGATGCTTCTTCAGAAGAAAAAGATTTTGACCTTCGGCACCTAGGTGGTCAGGAATTGTCCAAGGCAGAAAGAGGAGCTAAAAGAATATGGATTATCCTGTGGCTATCAGCCGGGATCTATGCTCTTCGGCGGGATTGACGAAGAAATTTTGGGATGTATTCGCGACCGCGTCGGGGCAAAAATAATCGGCACTCTGTCTAAGAGTGTTGGTTTCTGAAAGCTCTCTTGTGGGTTTTGGTGTTTAGATGACAACCCAATTAAAGGACTAACGAGTGTACCAAGTGTTGAACAGGTGTTGAATGCAAAGCTAATAGGGTTCAACACAAGTAAACAGGTGTGATGGTCCAAAGACGGAATTATCTATAGACAATGAACATCAAGAAAGATGGACACTGCTTAAGTGAGACTTGATGTGCATAACTTGGAGAAAACTGATCAAGCCAAGGATGGAAGCAAGAAGAGCTTCGAGGTACCGAGTGCATGGGAGAAAGTCAAGGAGACTAGGAACCCAAGGCCAGGGGAGAAGAAGAAGACTTGCGGAATCAAGGTTGATCGAGTTAAGAAGAGTTATGGTGCATCAAGGGACACTACATAAGGACATGACTTACAACTAATGAGGTAACATATACAATGATATGGTGTAAGTCATAAGGCTCAAGACCAAGCTCAAAAAGTGAACAAGGTCACTGAAAGGAAAACCAATGTCAAAACCAGAACTAGAAGCAGCCCAAAAGAGCTAAGTGCATCTTAATCATTAGTTTGGGTTGTTCCTAGTTTGGAGATATTCTATGTGACCTTTGCAGGATGTTGGAGCTCAGAAATGTCAATCTAGATCAGGTCAAGCTGACTTGATGATTTATGAGTCCAACATCAATCTCAGTCATGCCAAATGCTAAAGAAGTGAAAATCAAAGAGAAGGTATGTTTCTAGACTTAGTACATTGGTTTTTGTGTACTAATATATTTGTCTAAGTATTAGAAACAGAGAAAAGAAGAAAAGAAAAGAGATGCAAAAGGCTTGGCTGTGTACAACCAAGACTCTGCTCAGTCTGGCACACCGGACTGTCCGGTGCGCCAGACTGAACTCTGGTGAACAGGCCGCTCTCGGGAGAAGTTTGGCGACGTACGACTATAATTCACCGGATTGTCCGATGGTGCACCGGACTGTCCGGTGAGCCAACGGTCGACTGCGCCAACGGCCGGCAACGCGATCAGCGGGCGACGTGTGGCTTGGGCAAACAGATAGTTGGCGCACCGGACTGTCCGGTGTGCACCAGACAGTGTTCGGTGAGCCAAGACGACCGTTGCTCCAATGGTCAGCTGAGCCCAATTTGGAAGGAGATCATGCACCGGACAAGCTACAGGACCTGTCCGGTGGTGCACCGGACTGTCCGGTGCGCCACCCGACAGAAAGCAAGGTTTGCCTTCCAAAATGGATTCCAACGGCTCCTAGGCCC
This sequence comes from Zea luxurians, assembly GCA_029449295.1. Lineage (NCBI taxonomy): Eukaryota > Viridiplantae > Streptophyta > Magnoliopsida > Poales > Poaceae > Zea > Zea luxurians. The sequence continues at coordinate 49,254,793 of JAOPSE010000011.1, forward strand.
CTTGGGTCTATAAAAGGGACCCCTAGGCGTCTCCAACAGTTACACAAGTGCAGCCAACAACTGTATACATCACTCGAATCGATTCTCTCTCTCCCTCTCGTGTATATCTCTCTAGTTTGTGTAGAGGCAAAGCTATAAGCCTTGAGAGAGTAGAGAAGTGCTGCTAAGAGCTAAAGCAAGGTCTTGAGCATATTGTTACTCTGCCGGAGTGCTGTCAAGAAGATTGTAAGCAGCCACGGTTTTGTTGTAACCAACATCAACATAGTGGAAGGCTCTATCTGTCATACTGACAGATCTGAGCAAACGGAGGAAGGAGTTGAAATAGACTCTAAGCCCAGGTGTGGCTAACTCCAACGAGGACTAGGCAAGCATTTCAGGCTTGGCTGAACCTCGGGATAAATCCCCGCGTCTGTGTGCTCTGCTCTGTGCTATGTATTGATTCTCTGTCTTACTCACTCGTTATATCTGCACTTCAATACTTATTTGTGGTACAAGCGATATTTGAAGTGCAGGGTATTTCCAAGACAAGAACATCTATTCCGCTGCAACCTACTCGAAGGGTCCTTCATTCCACTGTGATCCAGCCTTCGAGTAGAGTAAGAATTTAAGTGTTAAAGTGATAATTTTATCCGCCTATTCACCCCCCCTCTAGGCGACATCCAGATCCTGTTCCCGGGCAAAGGGAACTTTCAATTGGTATCGGAGCTAGGCCTCTCCAATGTGGGCTTAGCTGTCCGGAGATGATGATGTCGTCACAAGAGGTAACTATAGAACTTCTACTAGGCGATGGTTCTAATTATAAATCTTGGTCTGTCTCTATTTATAATGCTTTCATGCATGTTGATCCTAATTTGAGACAGATCTTTAGCAGAAGTATTTTTCCCTCTAATATTAGTCAAAATCTTTCTAATGATGAACTAAGATGTCTATCTCTCAATCACCATGCTTGGAACATCTTAGTTGACTCTCTTTCTAGAGGTGCCTATTTTGCCATCATGAGTAGTGATAGTGATTTATTTGTTGATGCTCATGATCTATGGAATAGAATTAGAATAAAATATTCTGAGTCAAATTGTACTGCTTCAACTCCCTATATTGCTTGTGATACTAACCTTTCAAATGGAGAAGAAAAACGATGGCTACCAAACAAAGAATCCACCTCACCGGTAGGTTTGTCTTCTACCAGTAATAAATGTCTTATTGCTAACAATGATGGTGGAGACGAAAGCGATGATGAGGAGGAATATGAGGAGGATAGCGAGGATGAGTCCTCATCACCACAAGGTACATTTTCCTGTTTTGCGTCCACTGATAATAATGACAGGGAAAATGAGACCGATGATGTGAAAGAAGAAGAGATTCGCCAGCTCTACACCCATCTCAACAAAGAAAACAAAGTGCTCTTGGTTAAGCTATTGAGAAGGAACAAGGAACAAGGCGAAATGCTTCTCAGGCTAGAGGAGTCTCTCATCAAAACCAACGACAGCCTGGAGAAGATGACCAAAGAACACGAGGAGCTAAAGTACTCTCATGGGAATTTGGTCCAACGGTATGAATCTGTTTTAATTGAGCAAAGAAATAATCATGATGTATTATCTAATGTTGCTCAACTTAAAACTGAAAATTCTATGCTTAGGAGTCAAGTAGAAATGATAAATTTAGGAAAACTTGCTCTAGGTGAAAAGTATGATATGTTGTCGTATTCTCATAGTAAACTAGTTGATGACCATATCTTGCTTGATGTTGCTCATGAGGTTGTAATTACAAACTTAAATTCATGTGAACCTCATTCTTGCATAAGTGCACATTTGGACAATATATCACCATGTGCTAACCCCTGTTGCTCAAAAAGGAAATTGCTTGAAAACAAGAAACAAAGACAATTATTGAGAAGACGCCTTGCTCGACTTCCTCAAGATATCTACGAACACGTGGTGAAGAAGCTTGAGGAAGGAGAAACCGCAGCAAGGGTCAAACTCCTTGAGAAAGATGTTCCTAAAGCAATAAGTGAAGCAATCAACATGAGACAAGAAAAAGGTAATCATTCAATTAGTCATGTTATTTGCACTAATAATCTCTCTATGTCATCCAAAAGCAAAAAGAGAAGAGGAAAAAGGAGGTGCTTCAAGTGCAAGAGATTAGGTCACCTCATTGCTTCTTGTCCATACAAAGACAAGGACGATGGGATAAGGAGATGTTTTGGATGCAATGAAAAGGACCACATGATCACCTCATGTCCGGTCATAAAGAATAAAGGTCATGCACCCTCCAAGATGACCCTCACCAAGGAAAATGATAAACATCAAGCGTCATGTCAGGTTGAGCGATGTTTTTGCTACTTGTGTGGTGAGCATGGTCATCCACCTGAGGTATGTAATAAAGGTAAGGTTCCTAAGCAATTAAATTTGTCTCAATCTTATTCGCTTAGGAGACCCAAATCACACACTTGTGCTAGATCAATAATGAGATCTCCTAGAACTAGCACAAAGGCTATTTGGGTACCAAAGGCTTTTTTGGATGATCATTATGGACCCATCCTGAGATGGGTACCAAACTGTGCCAACTAGACCATGCAGGTGCCTCGAGATGGACTGGAGACCATGGGAGAGCTTAAGACGGTTAATTCAAACTCTATGCTTAAGCTGTTAATTTTTATTATCTATTCATTGACCCAAGGTTGAATTATTGTGCAATACTAATCCCATGTTCATCCCAAGTGAAATAAGTTGTAGAGGTCCTTAATCATTATTGGTGAATCAAGCAAAGGACCTTGATGAGAATCTGCAACTTGCTCTCCAAAGGATGGTACCCGTGTATCTTAAGTACATTATTGATAATCAGTATTGCTCTTAAGTTGGATTGTTGTGCTACCTATCCTTGGAGTAGTTATGCTTTTGAGATTGCCTGTGTTATCAATGGTTCATAATGATGCTTGCTTAATCATGATTGTGTGTTCTATATGTTATATCTTTTGAATCATTAAATGGGTAGTTTTTCATTTGATATATTCACCAAGATTAACTCTTTTTGTGTTCATGGATAAACCTGTATCTTTGTGTAAGTCATGCTATATGGTTTTTAATGATTAGCCTATGTGCAAGCATGATATCTTGTTTAGTCCATGTTCACTTCATTACCCTATTTTGATACTGTGTGTATACCAAATCCATGTTGTGCCACTAATGCACCTCCTTGAGTTATGAGGTGCATGAGCAAAAGGAGCACTCAGTTAGGTGACAACTAGTGCTCTCATGACAATTCAGGAAAAGGCAAAGGTATGGAGAATGGAACTATGCAATTTCATTAAATATCTTGAAGTTCCATTGATTGTGATCACAGCTATGTTCTTGCCTCTGAATTGGTAGTATCTTGGCTTAGGTGCTCTTTACTTTAAAATGTTGTTTCCTTTGGTGCACTTAAAATGAAGTAATTCTTAATCTTGGTAGACATTGTGTTTTATATGAATGATCTTGTCGTTTTCAATTGATATATGTGGTGCAATGATTATCATGTATGAAGCATGCCTAGGTTGCTTGTAAAATGTTATACTCCTTGAGGCATGTATTGTTGTATTAAGTCAACTATTCATTTGGTATCTCTCTGTGATGAAATTGATAGAGTATGCCCTGACCAAGATATGTTGTGATCCCCTCTAGTTATGAGGAAGCTAGAATGTGCAAAGTGCAAGTCATTCAAATACTTGATGCACAACTTTAGGGGGAGCACACATAACTTGTGTCTTTTGAGACTAAATTGCTTCTTGAGTGATCTTGTATAGTCTCAAGGTGAAAAAGGGAAAATGAGCAAGAAATGGAGCAATCAGAACTTGGGTACCTCCATGCTTATCTTTAAATAACATGGAGCTATGACAGTAATGATTTTTCAATTGGTAGCCATGGTAGTTTGCTTCAATTGATATCTTTTGGTAATCACTAGAATAGAAGCTTCATCTCGTGCCAATATTATAACTTGCTCTAAGCTTGGTGTCTTAGCAACAAGAAAACGTTAGGGTAAAGGATCAGGCACAAGAGTGGAGAAGCTTCCTAGGGATTAAACTTTCAAGATGGAAAGTACACCACAACATGGTAAAGGTACAAAAGAAAGTGTTGTCCTTTTGCGTATTTGTATCTTAATTTTCCTCCAATGCTTGTGTTGCATATGTCTACCATGTAAGGGGGAGTAATGTTAGTGTTCTATTTTACTTGCTACATACCCTGCTGTCCCTTGACATCATCCTATGTTCTTGTTTGAATGTGGTTTTGGTGTTTGATGTCAAAGGGGGAGAATTTTGTGCATTAAAGCTTAGGTTTCCTTGAGTTCCTTTGAGCTTAAGGAAGGGCTGTGTTAGTTGTATTGATAATTCTTATCATATGTTTCTTGTTGTATTATATGGTGATAATGCAAAATTAGTGCTTCCGTTGATATGAATCAATTAGTAGCTACTATGTTTATCCTGTAATAGATATTCATGTGGTTTCGGTACTTTAAAATTGTTTTAAATTGGTATCTTAATTGTGAATAGTGGTAGGTTGATATTCCTGTGGTATATTCTCTCAACTGATTGGTGTTTAACTCTAATTCTGTGCATATGTTTAATTATCGACAATACATCCCATAGGTGCTAAGGTGTAGTAATGCTTCGAATTAGCCTAAGTGTGTGCAATGTGGCATATAAGGCCAAAATTAAGATTTTGATGCAAGCACATATTTAGGGGGAGCATTCTACAAACTTAGAATTCAAAAATTTGTGCTTTAAATCTTACTCTTATGTAAGCTTTAATTGTGTTGCCATCAATCACCAAAAAGGGGGAGATTGAAAGCTCTCTTGTGGGTTTTGGTGTTTAGATGACAACCCAATTAAAGGACTAACGAGTGTACTAAGTGTTGAACAGGTGCTGAATGCAAAGCTAATAGGGTTCAACACAAGTAAACAGGTGTGATGGTCCAAAGACGGAATTATCTATAGACAATGAACATCAAGAAAGATGGACACTACTTAAGTGAGACTTGATGTGCATAACTTGGAGAAAACCGATCAAGCCAAGGATGGAAGCAAGAAGAGCTTCGAGGTACCGAGTGCATGGGAGAAAGTCAAGGAGACCAGGAACCCAAGGCCAGGGGAGAAGAAGAAGACTTGCGGAATCAAGGTTGATCGAGTTAAGAAGAGTTATGGTGCATCAAGGGACACTACATAAGGACATGACTTACAACTAATGAGGTAACATCTACAATGATATGGTGTAAGTCATAAGGCTCAAGACCAAGCTCAAAAAGTGAACAAGGTCACTGAAAGGAAAACCAATATCAAAACCAGAACTGGAAGCAGCCCAAAAGAGCTAAGTGCATCTTAATCGTTAGTTTGGGTTGTTCCTAGTTTGGAGATATTCTATGTGACCTTTGCAGGATGTTGGAGCTCAGAAATGTCAATCTAGATCAAGTCAAGCTGACTTGATGATTTATGAGTCCAACATCAATCTCAGTCATGCCAAATGCTAAAGAAGTGAAAATCAAAGAGAAGGTATGTTTCTAGACTTAGTACATTGGTTTTTGTGTACTAATATATTTGTCTAAGTATTAGAAACAGAGAAAAGAAGAAAAGAAAAGAGATGCAAAAGGCTTGGCTATGTACAACCAAGACTCTGCTCAGTCTGGCACACCGGACTGTCCGGTGGTGCACCAGACAGTGTCTGGTGGTGCACAGGACAGTGTCCGGTGCGCCAGACTGAACTCTGGTGAATAGGTCGCTCTCGAGAGAAGTTTGGCGACGTACGGCTATAATTCACTGAACTGTCCGGTGGTGCACCGCACTGTCCGGTGAGCCAACGGTCGACTGCGCCAACGGTCGGTAGCGCGATCAGCGGGCGACACGTGGCCCCGTTGGTAGCGCGATCAGCGGGCGACGCGTGGCTTGGGCCAACTGATAGTTGGCACACTGGACTGTCCGGTGTGCACCGGACAGTGTCCAGTGAGCCAAGACGACCGTTGCTCCAACGGTCAGCTGAGCCCAATTTGGAAGGAGATCGTGCACCGGACAAGCTACAGGACCTGTCCGGTGGTGCACCGGACTGTCCGATGTGCCACCCAACAGAAAGCAAGTATTGCCTTCCAAAATGGATTCCAACGGCTCCTAGGCCCCTTGGGTCTATAAAAGGGACCCCTAGGCGTCTCCAACAGTTACACAAGTGCAGCCAACAACTGTATACATCACTCAGATCGATTCTCTCTCTCCCTCTCGTGTATATCTCTCTAGTTTGTGTAGAGGCAAAGCTATAAGCCTTGAGAGAGTAGAGAAGTGCTGCTAAGAGCTAGAGCAAGGTCTTGAGCATATCGTTACTCTGCCGGAGTGCTGTCAAGAAGATTGTAAGCAGCCGTAGTTTTGTTGTAACCAACATCAGCATAGTGGAAGGCTCTATCTGTCATACTGACAGATCTGAGCAAACGGAGGAAGGAGTTGAAATAGACTCCAAGCCCAGGTGTGGCTAACTCCAATGAGGACTAGGCAAGCATTTCAGGCTTGGCCGAACCTCAGGATAAATCCCTGCGTCTGTGTACTCTGCTCTGTGCTGTTTATTGATTCTCTGTCTTACTCACTCGTTATATCTGCACTTCAATTCTTATTTGTGGTACAAGCGATATTTGAAGTGCAGGGTATTTCCAAGACAGGAACTTCTATTCCGCTGCAACCTACTCGAAGGGTCCTTCATTCCATTGTGATCTAGCCTTCGAGTAGAGTAAGAATTTAAGTGTTAAAGTGATAATTTTATCCGCCTATTCACCCCCCTCTAGGCAACATCTAGATCCTGTTCCCGGGCAAAGGGAACTTTCAGTTTCCCTAAGCTAGAATCTGACATTAGTGGTTACCGATGGCAACACATCACCGGGAGCCTATTTTACTCCAATTTCAAGGTGAAATCTGTGTCTAGATTCTTGTTGTCCTCATGATGGGTTAATATAGTCTAACCTTAACTTGTTTTCGCAGAGCATGCTGCTAAGCAAGGCACTAAGAATGCAGCAAGATTTTGAAGATAAGAAGAATGAAATAATAATTGAAGGCTTGGAGAACAAAATTAAAGATTTTGAAGCTTCTCTTGAGAAGAAAGATTTCTTGCTTCAAGCAACTGAAGGTTCCCTTACGGAATTACAAGCTGAGAGTACTAGGTTAAACGTGGAAATTCTCAAAGCTCAAACAACTTTAAAGGAGAAATCAGAGCGCTTCGAGGAAGAAAGAAAAGAACTACAAGCGAAATCCGAAGCCAAACTTAAGAAGAATACGAAGTTGCAGGAATTGCTGAACGACCTTCGGAATAAGTGCTTGGAGTTTGCCACCCGCTGCGTGCATCGGTTAAAAGGAATATTCAGCTCGGTTGGGGCCAGCTCTGAAGAAATTGCCCCTTCGGCTGAAGATATACCAAAAGCATTCGAGCATATCGAGAATGAAGTTGATGCACTTGACGAAGTTATAACTAGCCATGGTGATTTTTGTGCTCTGTTAGCTTCTTATGGCACGACTACTGCATTTTTGAAGGCCGGATGTGAAAGGGAAATGTGCCCTTGGGCCATTTCTATAATGTTTTGGCGATTAAATGTCCAACACGTTTGATTAAGTTCTTATGTGCCAAATATGGTGAGAAGTACAAATCAAGGCACAAGGTATGTTTCTAGACTTAGTACATTGTTTTTTTGAACGCTAATGTGTTTGTCTAAGTGCTAGAAACAGTGACAAAAGAAGGAGAAAAGAAATGGAAAGGACTTGGCTCTATGCAGCCAAACTTGAGCTCGGTCTGGCACACTGGACTGTCCGGTGGTGCATCGGACAGTGTCCGGTGCGCCAGGCTGGTCTCTGGTGAAAGTGCTACTCTCGGGAATCGACTGCGGTGTACGACTATAATTCACCGGACTGTCCCGTGGTGCACCGGACTGTCCTGTGAGTCATCCACACGAACTCATCGCTCTCGGGAATGAAGAAAGGCGACGTGGCTAAAATTCACCAGACTACCCGGTGGCGCACCGAACTGTCCGGTGAGCCAACAGTCGCCAGCGCCAACAGTCGGCCACGCAATCTTCGCGCGACACATGGTCGCGCCAACGGTCGGTTGGGCACACCGGACTGTCCGGTGTGCACCAGACAGTGTCCGGTGCGCCAACCGATCCCGAGGACCAACGGTCGGCTGCTCTCCGTATGGAAAGAAATCAAGCACCGGACATGAATAGTAGCTGTCCGGTGGTGCACCGGACTGTCCGGTGCACCACTCGACATAAGGCAAGGTTGGCCTTCCAAGTTGGTCTTCAACGGCTCCTAGCTGCCTTGGGGCTATAAAAGGGACCCCTAGGCGCATGGAGGAGGACACCAAGCATTCTCTAAGTATTCTAAAGCATCCAGACTCCGCTCCCGCGCATTCGCTTCATTGTGTTAGTGATTTGAGCTCCATTTGAGTTGCGAACTCCGTGTGTTGTGTTTCGAGCTTAAGTCGTGACTTGTGTGCATGGTTGTGCTGTGTATTTGAGTCTTACGTGTGTTGCTTCTCCCAACCTTACTCTGTGCCTTCTTTGTGTTCTCTATTTTAAGGGCGAGAGACTCCAAGTTGTGGAGATTCCTCGCAAATGGGAAAATACACTAAAGGAAAAGACCGTGGTATTCAAGTTGATCATCAGATCACTTGAAAGGGGTTGAGTGCAACCCTCGTCCATTGGGACGCCACAACGTGGAAGTAGGCAAGTGTTACTTGGCCGAACCACGGGATAAAATCGCGTGTCTCTTGTGTTGCTTTCTCTGTGATTGTTTTCGTTTACAAGAACTCGCCTCAAAACTACTTAGTCACACTAACACTTCTATAACTAAGTTTTGTGGCTATTTAGTGTTTGATTTTACAGGATCACCTATTCACCCCCCTCTAGGTGCTCTCAATTGGTATCAGAGCCGTACTCTTCTTCTAAGGGACTAATCACCCAAAGAGATGGATCCTAAGGTTAAGGGGATGGTGGTCAACGACAAGGAAAAAGAGTCCCTCTTCAACGAGCCAAGGGATGACAAGCCTACTGACTCAGGATCGAGTCACAAGAAGAGGCGCATCAAGAAGATCATTTACTACGACAGCGATGCCTCCTCTTCTTCACCAAGAGACGACGACGGCGACTCTTCAAAGAAGAAAACGATTAATCAAAACTATTCATTTGATTATTCCCGTATTCCATACAACTCAAATGCGCATTTACTATCAATTCCTCTTAGAAAACCTCCACACTTTGATGGAGAAGACTATTCATTTTGGAGCCATAAAATGCGTAGTCATCTATTTTCTCTCCATCCTAGCATTTGGGAAATTGTGGAAAATGGAATGCACTTCGATAGTATGGATAACCCTATGATAATTAATGAACAGATTCATAAAAATGCCCAAGCTACTACTGTGTTGCTAGCTTCACTTTGCAGGGATGAATATAATAAGCTGAGCGGCTTGGACAATGCCAAGCAAATCTGGGACACCCTCAAGATATCTCATGAGGGAAACAACACCACCATGATTACCAAAATGGAGCTGGTGGAAGGCGAGCTGGGGAGATTCGTGATGATCAGGGGAGAGGAGCCAACTCAGACATACAACAGGCTCAAGACCCTGGTCAACAAGATCCGAAGCTATGTAAGCACAAGATGGACGGATCATGATGTCGTCCGACTCATGCTAAGGTCATTTACTGTAATTGACCCCCATCTTGTTAATCTTATTCGTGAAAACCCCAGGTACACTAAGATGACGCTCGAGGAGATCCTTGGAAAATTTGTGAGCGGACGCATGATGGTGAAGGGGGCTCAATACGTGGACGATGCTCTAAACGGTCCACTACCCGTCTACGAGCCTCAACCCATTGCTCTTAAGGCAACTAGTAGCAGGGAGGCTCTACCAAGCAAGGTTGCTCAAGTGGAGGTTGCTGGCCTCAACGAAGATGAGATGACGCTCATCATCAAACATTTCAAGACCGCACTCAAGGGACACAAAGAGTACCCCAACAAGAATAAAACAAGGGGAAAGCGCTCCTGCTTCAAATGCGGTAAGACTGGTAACTTTATTGCTTAATGTCCCGATAATGATAATGACCAGGGACAAGAAAAGAGCGGGAAGAAGGAGAAAAAGAAGAACTACAAGAAGGCTAAGGGCGAGGCGTACCTTGGAAAGGAATGGGACTCGGACTGCTCCTCTTCCGACTCCGACGACGAAGGACTTGCTGCCTCAGCCTTCGACAAATCCTCACTCTTCCCCAATGAACGCCATACATGTCTTATGGCCAAGGAGAAAAAGGTATGTATTCGGGACACACCCAAGTACACTTCATCTAGTGATGAAGAATATTCTGATGATGAAATAGACTACACTGATCTATTTAAAGGACTAGATAGAGCTAAGATAGATAAAACTAATGAATTGATTGATGCTCTAAATGAAAAAGATAAATTGTTAGAAAAGCTAGAGGACATTTTATATGAGGAACATGACAAATTTGTTAGTGTGCAAAAATCTCTTGCTTTAGAAACTAAGAGAAATGAAATGCTATCTTCTGAGTTATCTACTTGCCATGAATCTATCTCTAGTTTAAAAAGTTTAAATGATGAATTAAATGCTAAGCTAGAGGAAGCAAATAAAACTAGATCATGTGTTGAGCATGTCATTATTTGTAATAGATGTAAGGACTTTGATGTTGACGCCTGTAATGAACACCTTACTTCTATTGCTCAACTAAACAATGAGTTGGCAAGTCTTAATGCTCAACTTAAGACCTGCAAAATTGATTTTGATAAATTAAAATTTGCTAGGGATGCCTACACTATTGGTAGGCACCCCTCAATTAAGGATGGACATAGTTTTCGAAAGAAAACCAAGAACTTAACAAGCCAAAAGGCTCCCATTCTCAACAAGGAGAAAGGGAAGGCCCCTATGGCTAGTAGTTCTCAAAAGTTTCATGCCTACATTTATGATAGAAAATTTTCTAGGAATGCTTATAGAGACTATGATCATGCTATGATTGCTTCCAGCTTTACTTATGATTGTAGTAGAAATAAGCCTAGGTGCAATCATGTTGTGTCTCATGCGCCCAGGAGAAATCATGTTGTGTCACATATGCCTAGGGAAATGTGCAATGAACCCACTACCATTTTTCATGCTTGCAACACTTCTTTTGTTCTTTCATGTAAGAATGCAAAAATAGTGGCTAGGAAGTTGGGATCTAAATGCAAGGGAGATAAAACTTGCATATGGGTTCCAAAAACTATTTTGACTAACCTTCTAGGACCCAACAAGAGTTGGGTAACTAAAACCCAAACTTAAATTCCTTGCAGGTTTATGCATCCGGGGGCTCTAGCTGGATAATCGACAGCGGATGCACAAACCACATGACTGGGGAGAAGAAGATGTTCACCTCCTACATCAAGAACAAGGATTCCTAGGATACGATTATTTTTGGAGATGGGAACCAAGGCAAGGTCAAACGCTTGGGCAAGATAGCCATCACTAACGAGCACTCTATATCAAATGTATTTCTAGTTGAGTCACTTGGTGTCGGTGTTTTGGGTCCGACCGCACACCCAGGGTTGCCCCTCAAGGTGCTTTTAGGAGTAGGACGGTGTTATCGACTATAGCTCAATGGTTCGTGCTAGTTGCACGAGAGACAATAGACAATGATTTACAGGTTCGGGCCGCTTTGAAGTGCGTAACACCCTACGTCCTGGCGAGAGTGTTGTATATGGTGAGTTACAAGGTAATTCTCTAGTGCGTAGGAAGTTGGGGTAGATGGCTAAGTAGTGAGTTCGATTCCTTCTGAAGGGGTGCCCCCTAGGCCTTATATATTCGACCGTGGGGCAATACATGCAGATGTGATAATCACGTGCACCTGAGAAATAGTAAACCGATTAGTCTATCTTCCTATAGTTCTGCCGACCCATCTTCGCTCAGTTCGTTGTACGGGCCTCCAGCGCGGGAAGGTCGGGTCTCTTTTGTGATTACTCGCTCGAGATCATTGGGCCATCTGGGCTTGCTCCGATCCAGCCTTATGTTGATCTGCTTCACTGGTCGTTCCTCCTCAGGCCCACGAAGGGATGACCTTACGATTTATTGGGCCCTTGGGCCTTTCGTGAGGTCTTTTATCCTTCAAGTGGACCCAGGGGATATCTGTCCCCCACAAGCCCCCGATCTTTGGGTTGATTTTAAAATAATCGGCCTAAAGATCCTAAGTCCAGCTTGCGGTCTTTGTTTGTAACAAGAAGTACTTTCTAGGTAATCCGGTAAAAACGATTTCTTACTGTCTCCTTCTGCTTTTATCACTCGAAAATTGGTGTTCTGTCTCAGACTCTTGCTTCGGAGGTCAGCATTTCGTATTGCCGGGCTTCTAACTTCATTGGGCGCACCAAAGGTGCACCCAATGGGTGTAGCCCCGAGCTTCGAGTGGATTTTTGAAAATAATCCACTCGAAGGTCTTCACTTTGAGTATTATCAGAAATCACCTTCATCTTCCACTTGTATTTTGTTGGAGGTTAACCTTGTATTGATCTTACCCTATGCTTTAGAGGTCAGCATTGTCTTGATCCGAGATAATGATTCATTGGGTGCGCCGAAGGTGCACCCAATGGGTGTAGCCCCCGAGCTTCGAGTGGATTTTTGAAAATAATTCACTCGAAGATCTTCATTTTATGCCTTTTTCCAGTGATCTTCTTCCCTTTTTGCCGGATGCCTTGGAGGTCAGCACTATGTTATTGATATTATGCTTTAGAGGTCAGCATATATTTTGTCTTTGAGGCCGAGTTCGTGATCTGCTCATATCTTGCTAGGCGGTGCAATTTATTTGATCTGTGACTGATTGGACGTTCGACAGGTGACCCTTGGCTAGTCTTTGTTATCACTTCTTGCTTCAATGCTTCTGTCGATTAGACTTGTACCTTGTTGGCTATATTTGGCTTTCCTTTGATCCTTGTTGATATCTCACTTTTGTCTTGAAGTATTCATTGCACGTGCTACGCGAATGTGACAGTTTTGAAAAATATACTGGTATTTCCTGGGCGTCCCCCCTAATGGGTGTAGGCAAGGGATGGCTTGGTACACCGAGTGTTTTAGCAAACTGTCTCTGAGTAGTAACTTGATGTGACCGAGGGTGTAATCATATCGCCCGCGCAGTTGACTGGAGTCCCAATGGGTGTTGTGTTGCGTGAAACGGCGTCAACCGCCTGACGTGTCTTCAGACGGTTTGAATTGCATATTGAATTTTTGCGACTGTTCAGTAGCCGTGGTAGGAGGTGAGCGGTTGCCTCCTTCTTCTATAAATAGTGTTCTTGCTTCCCCGACATTTTCACATCTCTTACTGCTCTCTGCTGCTCGCTCTCTTCTTCCTCCTTCCTTTCCACTATGGGCAAGAGTAAGAAGGGTAGCAGTTCCTCGCCTCGCTCTGGTGATAAGCGCAAACGTGAGCCGACTCCTCCCTCGGAGGACTTCGGCAACTCGGAGTACTCGGAGGAGGAGTTCTCCTCCAAGTCCGAGGGTCTCCGGCCCCCGTCTCTCCCCCAGTGTCGTCTGATGATTCAGACGACTCCCAGGGGATTGCCACGGAGGTCTGGACCTACATCCGGGCCGTCGAGCGTGCTGGGCTCGAGGGCTCGGATGAGTCGGAGTACTCCTCGGACGAGGAGGACTCCTCGGACTCGTCCGAGGAGGGCAGCGACGGCGATGGCGGAGACGGTGACGACGACGGAGGCGACGACGACGGTGGCGACGGCAGCGGCGAGGGCGGCAACGGCAGCGGCAAGGGCGGCGACGACAGCGGCAAGGGCAGCAGCAGGGGCAACAACCAGGCCAGTGGCTAGATGCCACTGGTTTTTAGATATTAGTATAGATTAGTAGTAGAAATAGTATTAGTGAAATAATGTAGTAGTAGTAGTAGTAGTAGTATAGAGTAGTGTAATGTAATGTAGTAGTAGTATAGAGTAGTGTAATGTAATGTAGTAGTAGTAGTAGGGAAGTATCAACTCATAGCGAGTTGATTTGTAACTTCTGTAGCTTCCCTTTATGAAGAACGACTTCGTCTCCTCCTGTGTTAAATACTTCGCCTCTTGGTCAGTTGTTGATTGTTGTCCATGATGTTCTCTATCCTCTATGCTCGAGTAGTAACTTGGAGTTTTCGAATCATTTATTTTCTCTGCAACGGCCGAGTTATTATTGAAAGCGTTAGCACTTCTGAAGTAGCGTCCGAATGATGGCGGGGTCACTTCAGTGTTTTAGAGGTAACAGCCGAGTGACTGATGGTAACGTCGGCGTTTTAGTGGTAACAGCCGAGTGACTGACGGCAACGCCGGCGTTTTAGAAGTAACTGCCCAGTGACTGATGGTGACGTTGGCGTTTTAGAGGTAACAGCTGAGTGACTGACGGCAACGTCGGCGTTTTAGAAGTAACAACCGAGTGACTGACAGCAACGTCGACGTTTTAGAAGTAACAGCCGAGTGAAGTCAGGTACTATCGGCGTTTTTAGAAACCACGACTGAGTCAATTTGGGCCGCGTCGGCCGTTTTGGAAATAACAGCCGAGTGATGACATGGCATGCTGGCTTTTTTTAGAAATACCAGCTGAGTGATGACGTGACACGCCAGTGTTTTAGAAATAACCGCTGGGTGATGACTGGGCACTTTTTGGAAACGGCATCTGGCCCGGGAAAACCCTATATGTACTGCACTGTTCCGCGTCTCCACATTCCGTGCCCTAGTTCTTGCTTTCCTGCATCCAGATCCTCTCTGCCGATTTGCAATTCTGCTTCCGCTCTACTTGCCGGCGAGGTTGAGATGGCGCCTAAGCGGAAAGCTTCGAGTTCGTCCGCAGCTGTCATTCCCCCCATCGATCCCAACAGTCAGTTGCCTTTCGCAGGTAACCATATATCTGTTGTTTCTGAGTCTGACCTTCTCCATCTTGTGTCCCTCAGAGTTCTTCCTCCGAAAGAACTCTGTTCCTGGTGGATCTGCTGTGGGGTCACTGTTCCAACAGAAGACACCCATGAATCTGTTGTTTATGTTCCATTCCTCCTCCGCGGCCTTGCTCTTCCTATTTCTCCCTTTTTCCGCGGTCTCCTTGATTTCTATCACCTGAATCTGACCCATCTGAACCCCAATTCCATTCTGCAAATCTCCATCTTTGTTCATTTATGTGAGGCTTTTCTTGGCATTCTGCCGCATTTTGGCCTGTGGAAATATTTGTATCACTGTCGCCCTGGGATGGCCGGAGGTCAGCACCAACTGGTAGGGGGCGCGAGCTTGGAGATGCGCCGTGGGAGGAAGACCGATTACCTTGACATCCCACTCAAAGACAGCATCAAAGGATGGCGCTTAGAGTGGTTTATCGTGGAAAATCATGGGAATTCCCTCCCACCATGGTCAGGGAGACAACCGGATGTCCGCACTTCGAGCTGGACTGAATCCCCCACAGACCAAGAGGTGGCTGAGGCAGGGGCTCTTTTGGCTGAAGTTGGGTTGTTGAAGGAGAGAGGTTTGACTGCAGAAGCTGTGGTCGCTGACTTTATCTTCAAGAATATTCAGCCGCTGAAGAACAGGGCACACCCGGCCTATCTGTATCGAGGCCTGACTGACTCAACTCGGGTTACCAACAGAAAAATTCCTGTTGTGGATTTGGTGAGCTGGCTTGAAATGATACTCAGAGGCAAAGTATCGAATGTAGGCGCCCCTGTTGCGTATTCGGCCTGGAACCTGCCTCCTTCTAAGGCCTTCACTCATTTTGTGTCAAATCCTCCTGCTGGTGATGACGGTTTGGGCCTTAGAGTGCGACCCTCTGCCAAAGAAGTTAGTGCTTTGGTTGCTTCGCTTGAAGAGATTCCTCACGATGAACGACAGGTTCATTTCGAGGTGCCTTTGGATCCTAGTGATGCAGAGATAGGTGCCATGCTGGATATGTTGGCTGGGGATTCTTCTGATGCTGTTGCTGCTGAAACATCGGTGGTGGTGCCCATCCCTGAAGCCGACAAAGCCTTGGACGCTCAGAAGCCTATCGATGTTCGTCCAAAACATTCTCGCCGAGTTGATCAAGCCTCTTTTCCTGCTGAGGGGGAGAAAAAGAAGAAGAGACGCCTTCGTCTGGTGTCTAGCTTGGATCAAGGTGCCGGTCCTTCTGCTCCTGTTGCTGAGTAAGTGCCAGTGCCTAAATTCACTGAAGCTGATCCCAATGGGTGTGACCCGTCTGACGCTGATCCCAATGGGTGTGCTGTCCGTCTTGCTGATGATGATGGTGAAGAAGAAGACGAAATCCCCCTGATTCGGAAAAACAACTGTCGTTACACTGCCAGTGGGGAAAGTAGCGGTGTTCCTTCTCCAGCCTTGTCCGCCCTCATTAGTCTGCAAGAATTATCTCTGGTGAACTTTGATCAGACTCTCAAGGACATGATTCCAGAAGATCTGCTATCAGAACCGGCAGATGGTGGCACGATGGATGTTTGTGTTGATGTGCTCGACACCGGGTTAGGGTCCTCCCGGGCAGCATCCCGTGCCTCATCAACCTTGGAGCGCGGTCTCGAGGGTCAGGAGGCTGGTTTGGATTCCCCTGCTCCCATGGAAGTGGCCGAGGGACCTTCAACCTTAGAGGCGGTTGCTGCAGAGAACTCGGCCCTCAATGGCGGTGCTAGCCTTTACCCAGCCCCGAGGGTGCTGCCGGAGATGATCCGGCTCGGATGGATAGTGCAAGCTACTACCCAGCCCCCGAGGGTGCTGCCGGAGATGATCCAGCTCGGATGGGTAGTGCAAGCTATGATCCAGCCCCCGAGGGTGTCCAAGCGGGTTCTCCCTCTTGCACTTCCATGGATGTTCACGTAGGGTCTTCTCCTCCACATTCTGGTTGCATGGTGATAGCCCAAGCCTTTGGTCAGGGGGTCGCTTTAGAGGCCAGCGTACCTGATGGCAAGGTTTTGGGTTCTGCTGATGTCACTGAATTGGTCCCTGCTGAATTGTTGCAAGTTGCTCCAGGTGGCGATCCTTTGCCGAGCCATCAGTTGATCTCTCCCGATTTGGGAGTCGCTTCCTTCTTCTCCAACTTCCAAGTATTTTGGTTTCTTCTGGTCTGACTTTTACCCAAGCAAGTAATTATTCTCATGCTCGTCTGCTTTTTAATGCCAGGCGTTGGTCGATGAGATGTCTAGTCGGCTGAGGTTGCAGGGTGCTTCTGTCCCGGAAGGAGCTTTGTCTCTGGCGCGTTGGAATCTGGTACTGCTTCAGCGGCGTGTTTCTGACTTAGAGGCGGCGAATGCTGGTCAGTGCTCTTTTGCTTCCTTCTGGCTACCTTATCAAACTTCTTCTTATTTTAACACCTTTGCTTGACTGCTTCTCGCCAGATATGACTCGGCAGTATTCTGCTCTTGAGGAAAAACGCTCTCAAGATCAAGCTGAACTGGTCTGGCGGTGTTCTGATCTTGAGGAAAAGTATTCCCAAAGTCAGACAGAGTTGGCCAGGTCTCTGCTTCTCTAAATGATGCCAACACGCTGAACTCTACTCTCCGCGCTCAGCTCGACTCTGAGAAGGTGACCTTTGAATCCGAGTTTTGTTTTGCTGTGCTTTTATTGCTTGCTTGACATTTGAAAAAGCTGATTCTTGCTTGCAGGAAGAAAAATGTGCCCTTGTTACTTCTCGTGACAATCTTGACAGGCTATACCGTGACTCTAGCAGCTCGCTGACCATCTTGGAGAGGAGTCATCGCTTCACTAGGGAGGAGTTAGACAATCTTCGTTATAAGCTGCAGGAATCCTTGGATGATGTGATTCGCCTTAGGGAGTTGATATCGGCCAAAGATGTTGTCATCAAGAATCTGCGTGCTTCCAAGAAATCTGTCGCCTAGGAGCTAGAGACCGCTCAGTTGGCTGTCAAGGTTACTGAAGAGACTTCCGCTACTCTGAGGGCCCAGCGCGATAAAGCTATGGATAAAGCTATTCACGTGGGGCGGATTCTGATGAGGAGACCTGGTGTGGTTGTCCCAGACGACATAGTGGCAGATGTGAACGCTGCTCCTGATTCCTCCAGCCGTCCTTCTTCGTCGGTTGCTCCTGAGAAGAATGTTGCAGAATAGAAAAACACTGTATGCTTTGAGCGCGCGGTTAACGTGCTCGAATATTTTGTTAGAGAACACCTTTTTAGTATTGAATGCTACTATCATTCTCCTATTGTTTAGAATTCAATAGTATCTATATTTGTAGAAGTAAAATGCAGCGTGATGGTTTCAAGATTTCTTCATGGGACATAGAGGCCACCCCTGGATGAGTAACCGTATACGCGCTGAGTGTGTGGCGCCGGTTTGAGTTAGTATCAGCTTCCAACTGATTGCTTTGTTGATGCGGTATAGTGGTCACCCCGAGTTAAGTAAACGTGAGCATGTCGCACCGTCTTACGTTGTTGCCGACTTAAGTCGATTGCTCCGTCAGTAGGGCATAGTGGTCACCCTGAGTTAAGTGAGCGCGAGCATGTTGCACCGCCTTAAGTTGTTGCCGACTTAAGTCGATTGCTCCGTTAGTAGGGCATAGTGGTCACCCTGAGTTAAGTAAGCGCGAGCATGTTGCACCGCCTTAAGTTGTTGCCGACTTAAGTCGATTGCTCCGTTAGCAGGGCATAGTGGTCACCCTGAGTTAAGTAAGCACGAGCATGTTGCACCGCCTTAAGTCATTGCCGACTTAAGTCGATTGCTCCGTTAGCAGGGAATAGTGGTCACCCTGGGTTTAAGTAAGAATGCAGGTTGACAATGAACAAATTTGAGCGCTCTCGAAGTCTTCTTTATTGATGATATATTTCCCAGTTTATACAGTACATTGTCGTCCCAATAGCTTTTGGAATACAGCTAGGGATAAAACTTCCTGAGGTGTTCTATGTTCCATGAGTTCCCGATTTCCGTGCCATCCATCTGAGTGAGACGATATGATCCTGGCCGAGTGACTTCTGCTACTATGAATGGTCCTTCCCATAGAGGTGACAACTTGTGCCGCCCCTCCCCCATTAGAATTCGGCAGAGGACGAGATCTCCTACTGCGAAGGATCGATGTCTCATGGTCTTATCGTGATAGCACCTCAGGGTTTGCTAGTACCATGCTGATTGAATTACTATGTTCAGCCGTTCTTCTTCGAGTACATCAACATCCTCCAGCCTAGTAGCCTCGGCTTCTGCTATGTTTTCAAAGATCAACCTTGGCGCCCCAAACTTGAGATCAGCAGGTAGCACGGCCTCTGAACCATAGACCATGAAGAAAGGGGTATTTCCATGCAGAGCTCGACTGGGTTGAGTTCTTAAGCTCCAAACGACATAGGGCAACTCCCTTATCCATTTCCCTGCGAACTTTTAATTTTTATCGAAGACTTTTTTCCTGAGGGCCTCCAATATCATCCCGTTAGCTCTTTCAACCTGCCCGTTGGCTCTTGGGTGTGCCCCTGAAGCATATTTGATCTGAATGCTCTTCTGCTCACAGAAATCAAAGAACTCTGAACTTGTGAAGTTGGATCCCAAGTCAGTTATGATACTATTCGGTATTCCAAATCTGAATATTATGTCTTGTATGAATTCCACTGCCTTGGATGAAGTTAAGGAAGCAATGGGTTTGAACTCTATCCATTTAGTGAATTTGTCGATAGCTACCAGCACATGAGTGTATCCTCCCTAAGCTTTCTTGAAAGGTCCAATCATATACAATCCCCAGCACGCGAATGGCCAAGTTATGGGTATCGTTTGCAGTTGCTGTGCTCGTAGATGCTGCTGTTTTGACAGGTACTGGTAGGCTTCGCACCTCTGGACTAACTCGGCTGCGTCATTCTTCGCTGTTGGCCAATAGAAACCTGACCTGAAGACCTTCCCAACCAAGGTTCTAGATGCTGCATGTACTCCACACTGCCCAGCATGGACCTCGTCTAGAAGTTGCTTTCCAGTAGCTGAGAGAATGCATTTCATGAGGACTCCTGATGCACCCCTTCTGTATAGTGTTTCCCCAATGAGTGTATAGTGAGCCGATTGCCTTGCGATGCGCTCGGCTGCATTCTTGTCGTCTGGCTCCTCCTCATTTTTTATATATCTGATGATCGGCCTCCTCCAGTCATCAGAATCTAACTCTGGTTGGCTCAAAGTATTACATTCTTCTGCCTGATCCGGTGAGATGCTTGGGTGTGATATTTCCTGGACAAAGACTCTAGGCGGGACCTGAGTCCGACTGGACCCTAGCTTGGACAACATGTCAGCCGTCGTGTTTCGATCTCTCTCCACATGGTGAAATTCTAGACCTTCAAATTTATCTTCTAATCTCCGGATGACAGTGCAGTATTTTCTCATGGAATCGTTCGAACAATCCCATTCTTTGTTTATCTGACTTATGACTACCATAGAATCCCCGTATACCATCAATCTCTTGATGCCCAGTGATATAGCAATGTTTAGTCCGTGGATCAGAGCTTCATATTCTGCTGCATTGTTAGAGGCTGAAAATAACAACTATAGGGCATATCTGAGGTGTTCGCCTCCAGGTGCAGTAAAGAGAATCCCTACGCCCGCTCCCTGCAGCTTTAATGAGCCATCAAAATACATTTGCCATACTTCTGCAGTTTCTGGGTTATCTGGTACTTGTTGTTCGGTCCACTCTGACACAAAGTCAACCAGTGCTTGAGTTTTAATGGCAGTACGAGGTCGAAATTCAATGTCGTGAGATCCCAGCTCGCAGGCCCATTTGGCTATTTTCCCGATGGCTTCTTTGTTGTGGAGAATATCCCCTATTGGAAAACCAGTGACTACTACGACTTCGTGGTCGTCGAAGTAGTGACGGAGTTTGCGTGCAGTCAGAAGTACTGCATATAATAGCTTCTGAACTTGAGGGTATTTTTTCTTCGAGGGACCCAGAACTTCGCTGATGAAATAAACAGGATGTTGCACTGGATAAGCATGTCCTTCTTCTGCTCGCTCGACTACCAACGTGGTGCTCACCACGTGAGTCGTGCAAGAGATATATAGCAGCAAGTCTTCAGCTAGTTGAGTCGACGTGACCCGTCGCGGCGGTTTCAACACTGGCGGCGTCGTTAAGAACTTTTTCAATGCGTCTAGGGCTTCCTGTGCTTCTGAAGTCCACTGAAACTTGTCCACCTTCTTGAGTAACTTATAAAATGGTAGGCCTTTTTCTCCCAGCCTGGATATGAATCTGCTCAGGGCCACCATACATCCGGTAAGCCTTTGAACCTTCTTCTGTGATCGCGGTGCCTCCATCCTCATGATAGCTTCGATCTTTTCTGGATTAGCTTCAATTCCCCGGTGACTGACGATAAACCCGAGTAATTTTCCTGCTGGTACTCTGAAAACACACTTTTCGGGATTAAGCTTCCATCTATATCGCCGCAGACTGTTGAAAACCAGCTGTAGATCTTCGATAAAATTTTCCGAATTTTCTGTTTTGATTACCACGTCATCCACATAAGCTTCCACACGCTTGCCCCAGTGATCGGCTAAGCATGTTTGAATAGCTCTCTGATAAGTCGCTCCAGCGTTCTTGAGGCCGAACGGCTTGGAGGTATAGCAGAAAGCACCGATTGGAGTGATGAACGCCGTTTTTCCTCGTCTTCTTTTGCCAGGCTAATCTGGTGATATCCAGAGTAGCAATCCAAGAAGGACAGCATAGAACATCCAGCGGTGGAGTCTACCACCTGATCTATCCTAGGGAGCCCGAAGGGATCCTTCGGACAGTGTTTGTTGAGATCCGTATAGTCAACGCACATGTGCCAATCCACCTTATTCTTTTTGAGTACAAGAACAGGGTTAGCCAGCCACTCGGGATGTAACACTTCTCTAATAAACCCAGCCGCGACCAAGCGAGCTAGCTCAGCGCGAATGGCTTCTCCCTTGTCGGGCGTGAAATGACGTAATTTTTGCCGAATCGGCCTCACATGGGGGGTAGACCTTCAGTTTGTGCTCGGCCAGTTCTCTCGGGACTCCCGGCATATCCGCAGGTTGCCATGCGAATACATCTCGGTTATCTTGCAGGAACCGGACGAGCGCACTTTCCTATTTGTCATCCAGGCTGGAGCTGATGATGGCAGTCTTGCGTTCATCAGCGAACCCAAGGTTGATCCTTTTAGTTTCTTCGGTCGACCGCATAGAGGTCGCAGCTTGAGCCTCGTTCACGGGTACTGTGAGGTCTTCTTCAGGCTTAGAGTTTGCCTGCACAAAAGAAGTCGTCGATGGTTTGGTGGTGAGGGCCGCCTGGATGGCCACTCGGAAACATTCTGCGGCGCCTTGGAAGTCAGCGCACACAGTTATGATCCCTTGTGGTCCTGGCATCTTCAGTATCATGTATGTGTAATGTGGAATGGCCATGAATTTCGCCAGCCTAGGCCTCCCGATGATGGCGTTGTATCCGCAGTCGAAGTTCGCCACCTCGAACCTCAGGTACTCGGTTCTGTAGTTTTTCGGGGTCCCAAAGGTGACCGGCATGTAGATGTGGCCTAGCGGATATTCTCCTTCAGTCGGCACGATGCCGAAGAAGGGTGTGTCCGACTCATGGAGCTCTTTGAGGTGAACTCCCAGCCCTTGGAGCGTCCGGGAGAAGGTGACGTTGATGCTGCTCCCCCCGTCCACTAATACCTTCTTCACCCTACTCTCTCGGATCACCGGATCGACGAGGAGTGGGTATTTGCCTGGGTGATTGAAGTTAAGCCACTGATCTACCCGAGTGAAGGTGATCGGGTGCTCCGACCATCGGTACGAAGCGGGAGGACCGGTGGTCGCCACCAGTATTTGGCGATCGTTGAGCTTTTGTTGTCTCTTGTTCTCCTGCGATCCGTGCCCGCCGAAAATGACGTTGACCTCTCTGTTGACACGTGGGAAGGCTTCTCCTTCTCTCCTCCCGTGGCTGGGGTTGTCGCGGTTCTCCTGGTCCTCCCTGCGGCGGAGGAGGGGGTAGAGGTTGGAAGGGTCGGTCGTGCCCGACGGAGTGCTTGAAGTCTCTGCAGTTCCGAAGGGTGTGGCGCATGTCTTTGTGGTACGGGCATGGGCGTCGAGGATGTCGTCTAGCGTGCGTTTGCCTCCCCGGGGTCCTCCTCGGGCTCGAGAGGCGGGCGGTCCGGCTGCATGGACCTCTTCGCGAGGCCTCTTCTCCCAACGCTTGTCAGGCTGTTGGTTCGTGTCGCGTCGCGGTGCTGCCGGTGCCGACTTCGTTCCTCCGATGAGGTCCCGAGCTCGCTCGTCGGTGGTGATATAGAGGTCGGCTTCCCGGAATAGCTGTTCAGAGGTAGTCAGTGCCTTCTGCAGTATGGTTCGGACGAAGGCTGAGTCATCGGATCTCCGATAGAAATCTTCGATCACCGCCGCTTCCGCGACCTCGAGGATATGATTTCTCATGGTCTGGAATCTTTTGAGGTATGACCGGAGAGTTTCGTCCCTCCGGCGCTTGATGGATTTGAGGTCCCATGGTTGCGCCGGCTTGTCGGATTGGGACTGGAAGTTGGCGATGAAGCGTCGACTGAAATCGCTCCAGTCGTCAATGCAATGTCGTGGTAGGTGTCACAGCCATTGCAGTGCATCTTGCCCGAGGACGATGGGCAAGTACGTGGTCATCACGTCCTCGGTTGCTTCGGCGGCTCGGGCAACGGTGGTGTAGACGACTAGCCAGCCTCCCGGATCCTGCTTAGGTTCATATTTGTCAACGTTGGATACCTTGAAGTTAGGAGGCCATTGAATGGCTCTGAGGCGCGGAGTAAGTGCCGACACCCCACACGTGTCCTCCTGTCGCCGGGGATGATGTCTGTCCCGGGGAGGGGAGTGGTTGTCGTGGTGCTTCGACCGTCCCCAGGTGGTGGTGCCAGTCGAAGCCGTTGCCGACTCGGTCCTGGGGGCCTGACTCCGGGTGGGGATGCCGTGATCCCTGTCGTATTCTTCCCGGCGACGGATCTCGCTCTCATGTCGTCGTTCGCGTGAAGCGTTGATGGAGCTCCGTGCGTCCCGCCGACTGTTGATGGCATGTCGTAGATCATTCGGCGGATGCGCGAGAGGTAGAAGATGGTTGGCCGCTCGAGTGAACAGTCGCCGGTAGCCCTCGGCATCGTGAGTCCGAGGGAGACCGTCGGCTATCCGAGCCAGTACTCCGCCGACTTCATTCGGCGTGTTCAAGGCTCGGGCGAAGTCGGGGTTCAGGTTGAGCCTGAATAGGGGATTTTCCCGACGTTGCTTTGTTTCCTGTTCAGCCTGTTCTTGAGCTCGCCGGCGATCGCGTCGTCGGGAATTCCTCTTTTCCCGGAAGACACGCTCTTCCGGGGTTTCTCCCATCTCTGAGGCCTCGTCTCGCGACACGGGCTGTGCCGAGTCCCGCTCTCCGGCCTCGTGATGTCTCCGGATATTTCGGCGTCGGTTCCTTTGTCGGCGGGATTCCCGCTGAGGAGGTTCCTCTCTGGGTACAGTCGGCTCGTCGTCGGAGATGGGGGGCGACTCCACTCTCTCGATGAAGAGGACGTCGGGGTAGAATGGTGTGGTGGTCGTGACGATCTTCTTTCTGTCCTCCTTTGAGGGCGGAGGCGCAGAAAGAACAACTTGCTTCCTTCCGATTTTATTTGTTTCTTTCTTTCTTGTGATTTGTGTGCATTCTTTCGTCGGAGAGGTAGACAATGGAGTTTTCTGGGTTGGCCGGCCTCGGGTCTCTGTCCTGCCGGAGGCGATCTTTTTTCGGAGCATTGGAGGTTGCGCCTTTTCCTGCTTTTCCCCGATTTTCCTGGAGATTTTTGAGGAAGATCTTCTCTCCGTCGGGTCCGCAATGCGATGCAGAGTTCCCTCCTCATCTGCTACAGATGAGATGGTTCCGAAGCAGAATGTGGACCCAGGGTGGAAGACGATCTTGTGCAGGAAGGTGACGGCCATTGAGCTAACTTGGATCGATGACACACCCCCTACCTGGCGCGCCCGCTGTCGGTGTTTTGGGTCCGACCGCACACCCGGGGTTGCCCCTCAAGGTGCTTTTAGGAGTAGGATGGTGTTATCGACTGTAGCTCAATGGTTCATGCTAGTTGCACGAGAGACAGTAGACAATGATTTACAGGTTCGGGCCGCTTTGAAGTGCATAACACCCTACGTCCTGGCGAGAGTGCTGTATATGGTGAGTTACAAGGTAATTCTCTAGTGCGTAGGAAGTTGGGGTAGATGGCTAAGTAGTGAGTTCGATTCCTTCTGAAGGGGTGCCCCCTAGGCCTTATATATTCGACCGTGGGGCAATACATGCAGATGTGATAATCACGTGCACCTAAGAAATAGTAAACCGATTGAGTCTATCTTCCTATAGTTCCGCCGACCCATCTTCGCTCGGTTCGTTGTACGGGCCTCCAGCGCGGGAAGGTCGGGTCTCTGTTGTGATTACTCGCTCGAGATCATTGGGCCGTCTGGGCTTGCTCCGATCCAGCCTTATGTCGATCTGCTTCACTGGTCGTTCCTCCCCAGGCCCACGAAGGGATGACCTTACGATTTATTGGGCCCTTGGGCCTTTCGTGAGGTCTTTTATCCTTCCAGTGGACCCGGGGGATATCTGTCCCCCACACTTGGGTACAACCTTCTGTCTGTAAGTCAATTGTGTCACATGGGTTACAATTGTCTTTTTACAAATGTTGATGTATCTGTCTTTAGAAGGAGTGATAGTTCATTAGCTTTTAAGGATATATTAGACGACAAACTCTACTCAAGTTGATTTTTCGAAAGAGGAGGCCGATCTAGATGCATGCTTAATAGCTAAGACTAATTTGGGCTGGCTTTGGCATCACCGTCTAGCACATGTTGGGATGAAGAACCTTCATAAGCTTCTAAAGGGAGATCATGTGTTAGGACTAACCAATGTCTGTTTTGAGAAAGACAGACCTTGTGTAGCATGTTAGGCAGGGAAACAGGTGGGAAGCACTCATCACAACAAGAATGTGATGACAACATCAAGACCACTGGAGCTTCTTCACATGGACCTCTTTGGACCCGTCGCCTACCTTAGCATCGGGGGAAGTAAGTATGGTCTTGTAATTGTTGATGATTTTTCCCGCTTCACTTGGGTATTATTTTTGCAAGACAAATCAGAAACCCAAAGGACCCTAAAGTGCTTTCTAAGGAGAGCTCAAAACGAATTTGAGCTAAAGGTGAAAAAAGATAAGGAGCGACAACGGGTCCGAGTTCAAGAATCTGCAAGTTGAGGAGTATCTTGAGGAGGAAGGCATCAAGCATGAGTTCTCCGCTCCCTACACACCGCAGCAAAATGGTGTAGTAGAGAGGAAGAATAGGATGCTAATCGACATGGCGAGAACGATGCTTGGAGAGTTCAAGACGCCCGAGCGGTTTTGGTCGGAAGCTGTGAACACAGCTTGCCATGCCATAAACCGACTCTATCTGCATCGCCTTCTCAAGAAGACCTCCTACAAACTCCTTACCAGTAACAAACTCAATGTCTCTTACTTTCATGTATTTGGGAGCAAATGCTACATTCTGGTGAAGAAAGGTAGACACTCTAAATTTGCTCCCAAGGCAGTAGCATGTTTTTTACTAGGGTATGACTCAAATACAAAGGCAAGGGTCTTTAACAAATCATCAGGATTGGTTGAAGTCTCTAGCGATGTTGTATTTGATGAGACTAATGGCTCTCCAAGAGAGCAAGTTGATCTTGATGATGTAGATGAAGAAGAAATTCCGACGGCCGCAATGCGCACGATGGCGATAGGTGATGTGCGACCACAAGAACAACAGGAGCAAGATCAGCCATCTTCCTCTACAATGGTGCATCCCCCAACTCAAGATGATGATTAGGTACATCAAGAAGAAGGGCATGATCAAGGGGGAGCATAGAAAAATCAAGTGATGGAGGAAGAAGCACCACAGGCCCCTCCAACCCAAATCTGAGCAACGATCCAAAGACATCACCCCGTCGATCAAATCTTGGGTGACATCAGCAAGGGAGTAACTACTCGCTCACGCTTAGCTAATTTTTGTGAGCATTACTCGTTTGTCTCTTCTATTGAGCCTTTCAGGGTAGAAGAGGCCTTGCAGGATCCGGGCTGGGTGTTGGCCATGCAGGAAGAGCTCAACAACTTCAAAAGAAATGAAGTTTGGAGCCTGGTGCCACGTCCAAAGCACAACATTGTGGGAACCAAGTGGGTGTTCCACAACAAGCAAGACGAGCACGGGGTGGTAACACGAAACAAGGCTCGACTTGTTGCAAAAGGTTATGCCCAAGTTGCATGTTTGGATTTCGAGGAGACTTTTGCTCCTGTGGCTAGGCTAGAATCTATTCGAATATTATTAGCCTATGCCGCTCACCACTCTTTCAGGCTGTTTCAAATGGACGTAAAGAGCGCTTTCCTCAACGGACCAATCAAGGAGGAGGTATACGTGGAACAACCCCCTGGCTTTGAGGATGACAGGTATCCCGACCATGTGTTTAAGCTCTCTAAGGCGCTCTATGGACTTAAGCAAGCCCCAAGAGCATGGTATGAATGCCTTATAGATTTCTTAATTGCTAATGCTTTCAAGGTTGGGAAAGCCGATCCCACTCTTTTTACAAAGACTTGTGATGGTGATCTCTTTGTGTGCCAAATTTATGTCGACGACATAATATTTGGTTCTACTAATCAAAAGTCTTGTGAGGAGTTTAGCAGGGTGATGACACAAAAGTTTGAGATGTCGATGATGGGCGAGTTGACCTACTTCCTTGGGTTCCAAGTGAAGCAGCTCAAGGATGGCACCTTCATCTCTCAAACGAAGTACACACAAGATCTTCTCAAGCAGTTTGGGATGAAGGACGCCAAGCCCGCAAAGACACTAATGGGAACTGATGAGCATGTCGACCTCAACAAAGGAGGTAAGTCCGTTGATCAAAAGGCATACCGGTCCATGATAGGTTCATTACTTTATTTATGTGCTAGTAGACCGAACATTATGCTTAGTGTATGCATGTGTGCTAGATATCAATCTGACCCCAAGGAATGTCACCTTGTGGCCATTAAGCGAATTCTTAGGTATTTAGTTTCTACGCCTTGCTTCGGGATCTGGTATCTAAAGGGGTCTACCTTTGACTTGATTGGATACTCAGACTCCGATTATGCCGGGTGCAAGGTTGATAGGAAGAGCACATCAGGGACGTGCTAATTTCTAGGAAGGTCCCTGGTGTCCTGGAGTTCAAAGAAACAGACATCCGTTGCCCTATCCACCACTGAGGCCGAGTATGTTGCCACAGGACGATGTTGCGCACAACTACTTTGGATGAGGCAAACCCTCTGGGACTTTGGCTACAATCTAAGCAAAGTCCCACATCTATGTGACAATGAGAGTGCAATCCGCATGGCGGATAATCCTGTTGAACACAGCCGCACTGAGCACATAGACATCCGGCATCACTTCCTGAGAGACCACCAGCAAAAGGGAGATATCGAGGTGTATCATATTAACACTGAGAACCAGCTAGCCGATATCTTCACCAAGCCTTTAGATGAGAAAAAGTTTTGCAGGTTGCGTAGTGAGCTAAATGTCTTAGATTTGCGTAACTTGGATTGATAGACAACATACATGTGTTCTATGCCTTTGATCATGTTACTTTGTGCATCTCAATCAATTATTTCTATTTATGGTTCTCAAGTTGTACAAGTGATCCCCGGACCTCACAAGTCCATATGCGAATGATGCACATATTAAGGGGGAGATGTGCTACAACTTGACCCTTTGAGACTAACCTGTTTGTTTGAGTCCACTTGAGATAGTCTCAAAGGTGCATTGAAAGGGAAAAGTGAACTTGGATGATGAAAAGACTTCCACTGCACTCCGGTATTAATGTACTTACTTCCAAATTCATACTTGCAATCTCATTGCCTTTTTGCTCTTAATTGGCATTTTTGGTGAGGCAATGGGTTTAAAGGGCCAAAAATGATCCTATTTTGGTGCTTAATGCCAAAGGGGGAGAAATTAAGGCCACAGCAAATGGATCAGCTACCACTTGTGAATTTCAAAAATAATAGAGACAGAATTTTTGATTTGTCCAAAACACTCTTATTGCAAAATTTGGTCTCTTATGGGGGAGAATTTTGATTATGGGAAAAGGGGGAATTTTTGGCACTTGATCGATTTTTCTTGGAATATCTCTCGATTTGCCCAAACAAATGTGTTTGACTTAAAGATAGGAAAAAGAATTTGTTTTACAAAAACAAACCAAGTGGTGGCAAAGAGTGATCCAAATATGTCAAATCATAAGAAAAACAATTTGGTCTTCAATTGCATTTGATGTTGCACTTCTTTTGTTGCTTTTTAGAGGTGTTGGCATAAATCACCAAAAAGGGGGAGACTGAAAGGGAAATGTGCCCTTGGGCCATTTCTATAATATTTTGGTGATTAAATGTCCAACACGTTTGATTAAGTTCTTATGTGCCAAATAAGGTGAGAAGTACAAATCAAGGCACAAGGTATGTTTCTAGACTTAATACATTGTTTTTTGAACGCTAATGTGTTTGTCTAAGTGCTAGAAACAGTGACAAAAGAAGGAGAAAAGAAATGGAAAGGACTTGGCTCTGTGCAGCCAAACTTCAGCTCGGTCTGGCACACTGGACTGTCCGGTGCGCCAGGCTAGTCTCCGGTGAAAGTGCTGCTCTCGAGAATCGACGGTGGTGTACGACTATAATTCACCGGACTGTCCGGTGGTGCACCGAACTGTCCGGTGTGTCATCCGCACAAACTCATCGCTCTCGGGAATGAAGAAAGGCGACGTGGCTAAAATTCACCGGATTGTCCAGTGGCGCACCAGACTGTCCGGTGAGCCAATGGTCGCTAGCGCCAACGGTCGGCCGCGCAATCTTCGCGCGACACGTGGTCGCGCCAACGGTCGGTTGTGCACACCGGACTGTCCGGTGTGCACCGGACAGTGTCCGGTGCGCCAATCGATCTCGGGGACCAACAGTCGGCTGCTCTCCATATGGAAAGAAATCAAGCACCGGACATGAACAGTAGCTGTCTGGTGGTGCACCGGACTGTCCGGTGCACCACTCGACAGAAGGCAAGATTGGCCTTCCAAGTTGGTCTTCAACGGCTCCTAGCTGCCTTAGGGCTATAAAAGGGACCCCTAGGCGCATGGAGGAGGACACCAAGCATTCTCTAAGTATTCTAAAGCATCCAGACTCTGCTCCCGCGCATTCGCTTCATTGTGTTAGTGATTTGAGCTCCATTTGAGTTGCGAACTCCGTGTGTTGTGTTTCGAGCTCAAGTCGTGACTTGTGTGCGTAGTTGTGCTGTGTATTTGACTCTTACGTGTGTTGCTTCTCCCAACCTTACTCTGTGCTTTCTTTGTGATCTCTATTGTAAGAGCGAGAGACTCCAAGTTGTGGAGATTCCTCGCAAACGGGAAAATAGAATAAAGGAAAGACCGTGGTATTCAAGTTGATCATTGGATCACTTGAAAGGGGTTGAGTGCAACCCTCGTCCATTGGGACGCCACAACGTGGAAGTAGGCAAGTGTTACTTGGCCGAACCACGGGATAAAATCGCGTGTCTCTTGTGTTACTTTCTCTGTGATTGTTTTCGTTCACAAGAACTCGCCTCAAAACTACTTAGTCGCACTAACACTTCTATAACTAAGTTTTGTGGCTATTTAGTGTTTGATTTTACAGGATCACATATTCACCCCCCTCTAGGTGCTCTCAGGATGCACGCATGCCAAAATAGTGAACAAGCCAAACTTCAGCCTATCACCATCAGACTTAATCAATATTCCTGGTGAGGCCCAAAACATTGGAAATAGATTTATTACTCAAATTTGGGCTAAAGGCGGGCGGGAGTTAGCTGGAGACGAAGCTCGGAAACTGCTTAACTCTGTAACACCCCTGGTGTTACATAAACTAAAACTCTAACATGTCATCATAAGCATCTGCATTAATGTGCTTGTTACACCTAGAATGCATTCACTAGGTTAAACTTTTTCAAAAGAGTGATGTTGTGTGTTGGGTTTAGAGTTTAGTTTAAGGACTTGGCTTAAGCTAAACAGGGGTAGGTCATCTCTTAAGAAAGTAACAAGTTGACTTGGAGTCTTAAATGTTAAAGGTAAGTCTTAGAGCCTAGAGTAGCCTTGTTTTGGAATGATGGTCAAGTGGAAGAAGCGCTTAAGAAGCTGGAATAACTCCAAACCTTAACTTGAGCTTTGCTTGGAATAGATGGTTAAGTAAAGGAAATTCTAAACCAGAACATTTTGGATATGAGCTATGTGTATCAAAGATTGGATCTTGAGCTAGAGAGTAACTTTGCTCTAGGTGGAGGGATCAAAGGGATGAATCCCTGGAAGAAGCTGAAACACAAATGAAACTCATTTGAAACCCTAAAACTAGCCCAAAAGGGGAATTCAAAATCTAGAAGGATTTAGCTAAAAGTCCATATACCAAAATGGTAGAGCTTGGAAAAGTGAATAAGTTTCTTATTTGGAGAATTCCAAGTTGTGTGGAGAAATTTGGAGTAATTTGCAGAAATTCAGTTTTGGGTTCAGTTTGAATTGGGCTGAAAACAGTTTCATATAGCTATTTTTGGACCCTTATAACTTTTGATCTATGGACTTTTGGTAAGAAGTTACTATAACAAACTTGTAGAGTGACTGTTGGAGAACAATCCTTATTAAGTGTACCAGCCCTAAAACTATATGCAACTAGTTGAAAAAGTGGTCCAAATTAGAGCTGTCAGATTTTGTATATTTCAGACTTAGTGAAATTCAGAGTCTGAATTTCAGTATTTTGTGCAAACTTTGGGCTGTGGTAGAGTGGAATTCAAAAGGTTTTAGCTAAGGGTCACTATATAGAACTTGTAGAGGAACTATTGAAGTATAAACTTTATTAAGAAACTTGCCCCTAGAAACATTTGGAACCCAGGAAAAAGAGTGGTTCCAAGTGGTGCTGTTGTATTTCTGAATTTTCAGATTGGAAACAGTAACTGAAACTGAATTTCAGTGTTTGATAGCAGTTTTAGGAGCTTGTTTGTGACTAATCCCTAAGGATTTGGGCTGAGAGGTCCATAAAGGGATTGAATACCATATGTTGGGGAACAACTTTCTTCAAGTGTGTTTGGAATGATCCTATACAAAAAGTGGAGAAAAACTTTGCCAAAGTTGGATTATCAGATTGTTGTTGACTTAGTTTATTCAGAACTGAAAGTCTGAAATCAGCATTTTTAGTGCAGTTTTGGAGCTGGTTTGTGGCTGTTCTATAATGTTTTGTGCTGGGGTGTTTATAGAGAAGTTGAAGCCTATATGATAGTGAACAAATCTACTAAAGTGTCTTTGACTTGATTCCACACAGAAAATGGAGAAAAACTTGTTCAAAGTTGGACTGGCAGACATTGTTTCAACTGAACTTAGTTCAGTTTTGAGAACTGAAATTGCAGCAGGATGCCTGGTTTAGAGCTCATTTGTGATTAATGCAAGTGGTTTTGGACTAAAGGTTCTATAGTCAAGTTGGAGATCAAATAAAGGTGCACAAGTTACTGCAAAGAATTGGTGCTACTGCTGTATATAATTGGGAGAAAATGGTGCTGCAAAACCCTCTATCAGACTCGGAATTGTGCTGTTTCAGAAGTGAGAAACTGAATTTTCAGTGTTTTGCTTAACTTGGGATTACCATAACTCTTGCTCTAAATATTTTCAACCTGAGGTTGTTGTACCAAATTGGTAGAGCTATGTCTAGAGAATAACTTTGAATAAGTGAGTTAGGTCTGTTGTTGAAGGGAATTGCGAGATAACAGGGGCTTAAATAGGGTGGTGTGCAGATGGGGCAGCAGTCTTAAGGCAGTTGAGTTCAGGGTTTCATTTGAAAACTGAAGAAGATCACCCCTGCTGCTCTCACTCGTGTATGTGAATAAAGATGAGGGTGAAATATATCATCAAGGTCTAGAGACCTCAATTCCACTGTAAATATTCAGTTTGGGGTATATGGCAGCAGTGAGCAGTGGGTATTAATTACTTTTGTTTGCTGTCTGCACTTGAAGACAAAAGGGGATACTTGTGAGTATAGTTGGGAAGGAAAAGAGAAGATTTTCATCCCTTTGCTCTGCTCCATTTCGTGCACAAACTGAGATAAGCTTGGAGTGGGCAATAAAGAATCTAGAGACTCCTCTCCACTGTAGAAATATCAACTTAGTACCCATTTGAGTCTATCCCCCAAGTAGAATAAATATCTGTTTTGTTTGCTAGCTGCAAAACTGGACAAAACTGATATTTGGGTTGAGTTGTGCTGATCCAAGAAGGTATTTGTGCATGGGGGACATGTGTATTAACCATGTTGTGCTGGCACCCTAAAAATATCTCTCCCTTGGATTTTAAACAAAGAGCAAACAAGAAGTAGGAACACTTATCTATATATGTAGTGCCTTGGGGCTGATTCTAGTGGAGCTGTTCTTGTGTCCTCAAACTTCAGCCAAAGATCACTACGTGTGTGTGGGTTCCTGATGCTACAGCTGGTGTGACCCTCTTCCCTGTCCCAAAATCGAGTTGCTTCAGAGCCTGACACACTATCACCAGTGTGGTGACTTGGTCCACCTGAGTGCTTTTCTCACCATTGCTAGGTAACTTCAAGGGTTTTTCTCAGTCGAGTTGTGCATGTTTTGTGCTCTGCATAAGATAGAGAAGCTCATCTGATGGTGAACAAATCTCCTTAAGACAATTTTGTTGGATGTTATATAAAAACTGGAGTAAAAGCTGTCTAAAGTTAGGCTGTCAGGTTAACTGTGATTGAGTTGATGAGTTCCTGAAATCTGTATTGCAGCACATGGTGCCCAGTTTAGAACCCTTTAGACATCAAACCATGGGGTTTTGGACTAAGAACTATATAGAAAAGTTGGAGGCCATAGTACAGAGAATAAGTTTTATAAAGAGGTTTGGACTTGGTTCTACATAAAAGTGGGAGCAAAACACCTCTAAACTTTCTTTGACAAATAAAAGCTATGCAAATTTAGTTGACTATTCCTAAGCAGCTTAGTGTGTTTCTACCCACATTTGGAGCTCTGTGGTAATTAATAAAACCAGAATTTGGTTAAGAGTTTTATAGAAAGGTGAAAGACCAAATATAGGAGAACCAGTTTTATACAAGTAGATTGGCTTGTTGCTGTATGGAATTTAGAGAAAAGCCTGTTGCAAAACTCTGTGTCAGACCTGGTAGGATGCTGTTTCAGATCGAGGAACTGAACTTTTTAGTGTTTTGCTCTAACTTTTGTGCACCATAGCTACTGTTCTAAGTATTTTTAGCTTATGGGTGTTATACTAAACAGGAAGGCCTATAGTAGGAGGGTAATATTGGTTAAGAAAGGCTGGTTGGTTGTTGAGAAGAATGGTGAGATATCTGGGCTTGAACAAAGAAGAAAGCAACATAGAGCAGCAGTGTTAATGAACTGAATTCAGTTAACTGAAAACTGGAATTTCACTATTGGTGCTCAGTTTGGAGCTCTTTACCAAATCATGGAGTTTTAGGTTAGGAGTTCTATAAAAAAGTGAAATACCAAGGTAAGGCAAACAAGTTGGGCTTGTTACTGTGAAGAAATTGGGGAAACCCTATTGTAAAGTTATGTGTCAGACTTGGTATAGAGTTGTTTTAGTTAAGCTGAAACTGGACTTTTCAGTAGATTTTGTTCTACTTTTGTGCATCATAGCTATTGCTCTGTGTATTTTCAGTCTTGGAGTATTATACTAAAGTGGAAGAGCAATACTTAGGGAATAGATTTGATTAAGTAAGTGGGATCTCTTGTCATGTGTTTTTATTTGTGGTGTTTATGTTCCCCACCTCTCCTTCTGAGAGTTTGCATTTCATAGCATTACATAAGCATTCATATATTTGTAATTGACTTGTAGAACACCTAGAAGAAGTGGTGTTTGAAGGAGGAGTCTACTCCAGTGGCTGCTGATCAAGTGGAGGAGCCATCTAACTGGGTATTGGGTAGAAAGGTCTTGAGCCTCTTCTCTACAACAAAGGCAAGCCCCGGTGCATGCAACCCCTTCCTTGCGTTTTTTAAAATATTTTTACACACTTTAAGTCTAGCGAAATGTGCATTAGGTTTATAGGAGTTGCTTAGAAACCCTTTGATGCATTGCCTTCCTTGATATCCCTACCTTTATAGATACTTCTGGTGAAGTATCAAAAATATGATTTACAAAAATGCTTAGCCCTGCTTAAATCTTGTGGATAGAGGTTGTCTTTTGCAATACTGCCTAGCTCAAGGGTTATCCTGAGGAAGGATGGCTTCTACCTGCAAGAATATATTTTCTTTGGGAGCATGGTGGGATCTTACTGCAAAGTTCCCTGTGATGCTCTTTCCATCCTAAGGAACACAAACAATCCTAAGGATGGAAGTACTTAAATCGGGATTTGGGCTAGAAACAGGTGATGTTCTACCCAGGTTGAGTAAGGATTGGATGTGTATGTAGGCTTGCTGATCGAGGACCCTTTAACTGGTCACATGCCTCGTCATGGGTAAGCTTTGCCTCGGGCAGACTAAGGCCAGAATAAGATAACACGGAATGGGCATGGAGTGGTAGCGAGAGTAGCGTGTACCCTCCGTGGCAAGAGGCTGGACGGTGGTGTATCTGTGCTCTCAGTTTGCGTGAACCTGATCTGGTCTTAAGAACCCCGGTGGCGGGTTGACATATGCAAGGGTTAAGTGCTACATATGTCGTGTGATCGGAGATCCTCAGCTGAGTATAATCGATTCGGATCGCCGTACCTTCGCGGTTATGAAGACTTGGTCACTGCCCTACAACCTAAGTCAGGATGTGAACCTCATGAATAAAAATGATGTTGTATTGATGAGATGGTGAAATTAGACCAGATGCAAACATAGTCTATTAATAATTAATCTGGCGTTAAAATATTGAAAGTAAGGACTCACTTTAGTAAGCTATTTCTGCAAAAGTATCTAAGTCGATTCTTGCTAAAGCCTCTCCTTGATTCCCAAATCCAGCATATCCTTGTGAGTCTTTTTCTTTAGTCGGGTAAGTCTTGCTGAGTAATTCCATACTCAGGGTTTTATTCCCTGTTGTTTTTCAGGTCATAGCTTTGTGCTGCTGTGATGGTGTTAAGTGCCGGTGGGCTCGGCCTTCTTATATAAGTATACCCCGTCTTTATCTTCTTACTGAGGATGATCACTTGAGCTAGCATATATTTCAAACTTATACTTGTGTAATCACTCCGATAAAATAATGTAAAACTTTTTGTAACCCGTAAAATTTGGTAATAAGATTTCCGCTGCAAAAATGTTATGTATGTGATTTGTGTTACTTAATCCTGCGGTTCTGGTTGTAAGTGGTTTATCCGATGTCCTTGTGGCAATCGGACGGATCCTGTTAACTTATCTGGTGCACATGCATGGCCGTCTGAAGTCTTTGAGACAAGGACAAGTGCATGTGGGCCCGATACCTTGGGAGGTTCTGCCACAAACTCGGTATGAAACTTGTAACTGTTGTTTACCTTGATTCTTCTTTATTACCATTGCGTTTACCTTATACCGTTGTCTGTTTGCAGGATGGCAGCGCCGAAGATCAGTAAGCCGAAGTGCATTCCGAAGGTTGCTGGGCTGAAGCTTCTTTTTATGACTTCCTATATAGAGCTTAGGATCTCTTTGCGTTATTTTTGCAAAAGATTGTAATTGAGAGCTGAACACAACATTGTAAATATTTGTCCATACCTTGTAATATAATTTTACCTTTCCGTCCAAGTATAAATTGCTTTGTTGTGGACGAAACCCACAGGTACAGCTTTTGAGCCGAAGGCGAAAAACACCTTCCCTTCTTTTCGTGCACATCGAAGCATTTCATTGTATAAAGTGCCTTTGTGTTCTTGTCTAAGATGAAGCTTCTTCGTATTCAACGAAGCATTTTGTCACCAAAGCCGGACAGCTCTCTTTCATATTATCATTCGTGCTTCATGTCATGATAATGATGATCCTACAAATGTCTAATGAATGTTTGTATGAATGCAAATAATGATGCGATGAAATATGCAAATGTATGACCCAAACACACACGAAACCATACCCAGACTCTGCATCCCCTTAGGAACGACTTTTGAGTCTCTTCACCTTCTATTTCGGTGGAATTTAGGCCCTACATTCCCTTAGGAATGTCTTTTGAGCTTCTTCACCTTCTATTTCGGTGGCATTTAAGCTCTGCATTCCCTTAGGAATGACTTTTGAGCTTCTTCACCTTCTATTTCAATGGTATTTTGGCTCTGCATTCCCTTAGGAACGACTTTTGAGATTTAGAACTTACTCTGTGCTCCCTTAGGAACGACTTTTGTAGCTTCGTCACCTTTGGAGTGATTACAACTTTGCATCCCCTTAGGGACGACTTTTGAGCTTTTCCCTGTTCTCTTTTGCACTTGATGGTGCAGATTCTGATATTACACGTTACATTTTTGGGGGGAATTTGGCCCTTGTATTGCATAGGGCTAATCAAAAAATAAAATTACAAACTATGGCCCCATTAAAAACCTTTCTCCCCTCCTAAAAGGAAAAGGGTGCCATAGGAAAGGATAAAAAGATTACATCAATTACACATAATATCGCCGAAGCTCATCCGCATTCCAAGACCTGGGGTATGTCGTTTCCGTCCATATCCTTCAGTCTATAAGAACCGGGCCTTGACGAAGATATTACCAGAAAAGGACCTTCCCACTTTAACTGTAGCTTCCCCACTGTATCTGGGTTGGCTATCCTTCGGAGCACCAAATGACCTGGTTTGATATTTTTCAATCGAACTTTTCTATCACGCCATTTTATTGTTTCGGCCTGGTACTTATTGATGTGCTCTATGGCCTGAAGTCTGGTCCCTTCTATGGTGTCTTTTGTTATTTGGCAATCAACTTCATCCTCCGTAGAAGCTTTTGTTCTTATTGATCCTGTTCTTGCTTCTTCTGGTGTTATTGCTTCGTCACCGAACAAGAGCTTGAATGGAGTAAAACCTGTTGACCTTGAGACAGGAGTGTTGTGATTCCAAACCACTTTTATTAATTCATCTAGCCACTTTCCTCTGGGCTGATTGAAGATTGACTTCATTATTCCTGTTATTATAATTCCATTTGCTCTTTCTACTAATCCATTTGATTCTGGATGCCTTACTGATGCAAAGTGTATTTTTGTACCAATCTGGTCACAAAAATCCTTGAACGTTTCAGCATCAAATTGAGTTCTGTTATCGACTATAATAGCCTTTGGCACACCGAAGCGACAAATAATATTTTGCCAGAAGAACTTCTAGACTGTGGCCGAACTTATTATAGCTAGGGGTTAAGCTTCGATCCAATTTGAGAAATATTCGACTGCTACTACAACATATTTTAAGTTTCCTTGTGCTGGTGGAAGCGGTCCTAACAAATCTAGGCCCCATCTCTGCAATGGCCAAGTAGGTTGAATCAATTGTGTTAGAGACGAAGGTTGTTTCTGGTCTCTGGCACACTTCTGACAGTTTTCGCATTTTTGGACCAAGTCTATTGCATCCGAAGCTGCCTTCGGCCAATAAAAACCTTGTCTAAAAACCTTTTCCAGTAGAGGCCTGGATTCTATGTGGGCTCTACACAGTCCTGCATGTATTTCCTTCATTACTTCCTGTCCTTCATTCCGGGAAAGGCATTTGAGCAATGGGGAACAAAATCCGTTCTTGTATAACTCCCCTTCAATTATTACATAAGGTCTTGTTCTTGCTTCCATTCTCTTGTTATAAGCTTCTTCGTCTGAGAGGTAGTTGCCTTGGAGGAAGGATATTATTTCGATCCTCCAGTCTTCACTATGTACAGGTGAGATTGTGAGCACTACTCTTTCCATGAGCTCGATTAAGGGTGCTTTTATTGTTTCAAAAAATACTTCCAAAGGCAAAGGGAGCCCCTATGCCGCTGACTTAGCTAATAAATCCGCATGCTCATTCTCTCCCCTTGGGATATTTTTTACAGAAAATCCCTCGAAAGAAGCTTCCAATCTTCGAACTGCATCCAAATACTTTTCAAGCTTCGGATCTCTTGCCTTGCTACTTTTATCCACGTGGCCAGAAATAACTTGCGAATCAGTTTTAAGGATTGCCCTTCTTATTCCCATTGCCTTTAGTTTCTGAATCCCTAAAAGAAGAGCTTCGTACTCGGCAATGTTATTTGTACAGCTGAAGTCTAACTTTATTGCATAACATGTTCCGACTTTAGAGGGTGCAACTAGGACAGTTGCTGCTCCTACACCGAAGGTCCCCCAAGACCTGTCACAAAATACCATCCAATCTTCGGCATCTTTTGTTGCTTCTTCACCCTGAGCCCCTGGCGTCCAATCAGCGATGAAGTCTGCTAACGCCTGAGATTGAATTGAGGATCTGTGCATGTCATCACTGGTGAATTCGTTAAGTTCCGCAACCCATTTTTGGATCCTTCCTGTAGCTTATCTGTTCCTCATTATGTCTTTCAGGGGTTGCGATGAAGGCACTATTATGTGATATGCTTGGAAGTAATGCCGAAGCTTCCTGGAGGCCATCAATACAGCATACAGTACCTTCTCTAATTTTGTGTAATTTTTCTTTGATGGGCTGAGTACTTCAGAGACAAAGTATACCAGTGCTTGTTTTTTTATTTGGCCATCC
This sequence comes from Zea luxurians, assembly GCA_029449295.1. Lineage (NCBI taxonomy): Eukaryota > Viridiplantae > Streptophyta > Magnoliopsida > Poales > Poaceae > Zea > Zea luxurians. Next base: position 49,294,382 of record JAOPSE010000011.1, read on the forward strand.
TATTTCTCCTGTACAAGTGTCGCACTAACCGCAGCATGGGAAGCAGCCACATACAGAAGTAGCGAAGTTCCCGATGAAGGTGGGGTTAGAGTTGTTAGATCTATCAAATACTGTTTCAGCTCTTCGAAGGCTTTTTGCTAAGCCGGACCCCACTGGAAGACTTTGGCTGATTTCAGTATTTCAAAGAAAGGTAAATTCCTCTCTGCTGATCTTGATATAAATCTATTCAACGATGTCAGCCTTCCTGCCAACCGTTGAGCCCCCTTCTTTGAATTTGGTGGCTCCATCCAAAGGATAGCTTTGATTTTTCTTGGATTAGCTTCGATGCCTTTTGTTGATACCAGACAACCAAGAAACTTGCCCTTCTTCACTTTGAAGACACATTTTCTGGATTTAACTTGAGACTAGCTTGTCTGAAATTGGCAAACGTCTCTTGCAAATCGACAACATGATTTTCTTGTTTTGTGCTTTTCACTATGATGTCATCGACATAAGTCAGCACATCCCTACCAATTTGAGAGTGACGAACCTTGGTAGTCATTCTACTAAAGGTTCCTCTAGCATTCTTGAGCCCCTCGGGCATCCGAAGGTAGCAATAGGTATCACTAGGAGTTATGAAGCTTGTCTTTGGCTCATCCTCCTTCTTCATCCAAATTTGGTGATAACCCGAGTAGGAGTCCAATAGACTCATGAGTTCTGAAGAACCTGCTACATCTACAAGGGAATCTATTCTCGGTAGTGGGAATTCATCCTTCGGACATGCCTTGTTGAGATCTGTGAAATCGATGCACATTCTCCATTTCCCATTAGCTTTTTTCACCATGACAGTGTTGGCTAGCCACTCTGGATATGTTACTTCTCTGATAACACCGGCACTTAGAAGTCTCTTCACTTCATTTCGTGCACCTTCGGCTTTATCATCGGACATTTTTCGAAGCCTCTGCTTTCTTGGTCTAAAGGATGGGTCCACATTGAGATAATGCTCAATAACATTTCTATTGACACCATAGAGATCATTAGCTATCCAAGCAAAGACATCTTTGTTGTTGAACAAGAATCTTAGCAAAGTCTTTTCCTGTTGATCAGATAGCTGAGATCCCAACAATACTTTTTGCTGTGCTATGTCTTCACATAAAAGCATAGGTTTCGGCTGATCTGCTGAAGCAGCCTTCTCTCTTTTATGCTTATATTACTGATAAGCTTCGGCTTCATCTATACTATGAATAGCCTTCAAATCCGTCCAACTCCCTTCAGCCCTCCTGACAGCTTCTTGACTCCCGTGTACAACAATGGGCCCTTGTTTCAAAGGTATCTTCATGCAAAGATATGATGGATGAAGTATTGTTCCGAAGACATTAAGCGTCCCTCGACCAATGATTCATTGTATGGATACTCCATATCAACAATGTCAAAGACAACCTGTTCTGTTCTTGTGTTGTGAACATATCCGAAGGTAACTGGCATTGTAATCTTGCCAAGTGCCACAATTTGTCTTCCTCCAAAGCCACAAAGAGGGTGTGTTGCATTACGTATCTTATCCTCTAGCTCTTGCATTTGCCTGAAAGCCTTTGCAAAGATGATATCTGCGGCACTGCCTGTGTCTACCAGGACATTATGGACTAGAAATCCCTTGATGACACAAGATATGACCATTGCGTCGTTGTGAGGATAATCCTTGAGCTGAAGGTCTTCCTAAGAGAAGGTAATTGGAATGTGAGACCACTTGAATTTGATGAAGGGTCCTTGCACCCCAACATGTTGTACCCTTCTTTGTGCTTCCTTCTTCTGCTTCTTGTTGGCTGGTTCAGAACTTGAGCCACCTATGATTGGGAGCACCAGCTTCATGGCCGAAGGTGCTACAGCTTGGTTGTTGTGCGAAGCCATCATCACAACTGTGGAGGTGAGTTCACCGGAGGTGGGCACCAATGTTGATCCTTGTTCTCAGATGCTATACATCAAGAACAAAGCGACACAATTGTTAATGATAAAAAACCTTCATCCTTCGAAACATTATCTCCTTTCGGGTATAATGTTTCTCAGACGAAGGACATGAAGGACATACCTTCATCATCTCAGTAAATAGATACAAATGAAGGTACATAAAAATACTAAAGAATGTAAATAATGATGACATAAAGACAAATTATTTACATTCTCATTTCATAAACGTGAGTAAATATTCACAAAAAATATATTACATTGATACCTTCGGCTTATCAGAAGGTGAAGATGTGAGAATGACACGAGAGCGATTACCATGCAGCGTGAACAGTACAGGGGTACTGTTCATCTATTTATAGGCACGGGACGCAGCCCGGACGAAATTACATCCATGTCCCTGATAACTAATTATGATCATAATACGAACTATTAAGGACTATATAGTCTTTTCCTCTTTAAGTCGGTATCGTCCTTCGTCTTTATCATAGCACCAAGCTGAAGCTCTTTTAGTCGTAGCTTCAGCTTTGTCTGCATCATCTTCGGCTTATATCTTCATGTCGCACCTGGCTTTGTACTGTCTTGCTGAAGGTGTTTTTGCCTAGAGGACCTTCGGCGGAGAAGAAGACCCCCAACAGATGCGTATATCGATTCAGTGAGATTACGATCTAATCTATACCATTGACCGATGATCCAATGGCTCAGAAAGAACCGTACCCCTTCGGCTGGGTGATTTTGCATAGAAGCCCCCGTGCTTTATAGAAAGCAGCCTGCGGTCCTCCTTTGTGTAAAGGCTATTGCAAAACAGCCCTTTTGTTTACAAATCTGACCCCAAACTTCTACACATTATAACTCGCAGTCCTTTTCGAATAAAATAAATTAAGAATTCCAGAAAATGCTTTTGGTAATTGATTTCAAGTATGGAAATAATATGAAAATACCTAGAATCTTAGAAAATTCATAACTCGCCCATTTTAACTCTGTTTTAGTCCGTCCAAGTTGCGTTAGCTTTGTAATAAAAATATCTACACTTTTGTAACACTATTTTATCATGTAACATGTTTTCCAAATTAATGAAGAACTTGATTAACTTCTCTAATTAAAGTGAAAACAATATTTTAATCTAGCATATGTCTATAATTTAACTAAGGCATGGTGGCTAACTAATTTATAACTTAGAACGAGCCCCACTTAAGTTATGCATTTGTAAGATCTCTATCACATGAAATATAGTCAACATAGAACATAGTTTATTATTTAAATCACCTAAATCCTGGTAAATCATAACTTTCTAACCGTAACTCCGATTTTAGTGCTTCTCGAGCCTGTGATCTCGTTACGACGCGTAGATTATTATTATGCAGTTTGTGCTTATGTTTGGTGTGATGTTAATTTTGCCTATACCATGTTTGTTTGTATTGCTATGACTAGCAGTGAGGTCAAGAGAATCTGAAGATCATCTGGGTACCTGGAATCTCGAGTCCCAGGCAAGTTGTGCCCTTGATCACTTTTCTTTACCCAATAATGTTCCTGTTAATCACTGTGACATGCTCAGGTTAATCTAATGGGACCTAATTGGTTTCCTTAGACTTGTTTATCTCACACCTTGTCTACCATTGAACTTTTGGGTAGTTATGCTATTGCTCCATCTGGTATTGGGATTAATATTACATTATGATCATGTTCCAATTATACTATTGTTTTAATTATTGTTCATGACAAGATCATTGTGTTAATTGGAACATGGAGCTTAAATTGAGAAACACGTGCCACCACAAGGGTGGAATGGGACGCCCTTGGCTGACTAATTAGGAAATCTAGTGGAGGAATAACTTACCCGAAAGGGGCAAGGGCAGTAGGGGAGTTGGCGTGTAGGGAGGTTCTCGGGTTGATTTTGTTGCAATGGCGGTCAGACGGGGGATCCCTGCAATGCGCTCCCTAGAAACTGTAGTGGGTTTTCTGAAGCTAGTGGAATTTGGTAAAGGCCTCGTAGTGTTACCCTGCCTCATCTCCTCAGTAGAGATGAATGGGACTTCTAGACCCCTTGGCAACTGGGTGACATGACTTGTGGGTAAAGGGTACAACCTCTGCAGAGTGTAAAACCGGTATACTAGCCATGCTCACGGTCATGAGCAGCTCAGGACTCTCGCATGATTAATTTATGGAATTAAATTCAATTTGTCATTTGCATCGCATTGTGGTTTATTATTAATTTTGATCTATTATTACTTTAGTTTGGTATCTACTTATAGTTAGTAATAGCTAATAAAATTTTGACCAACTTTAAAAGCAATGCTCAGATTTAACCATCCTCTTTGGTAAGCCTTACACTTCACATGAGCTCCCACATTTAGCGAGTTCATGCACATTATTCCCCACAACTTGTTGAGAGATGAACATATGTGAGCTCACCCTTGCTGTCTCACACCCCCTACATGTCAAGAACAGGTACCGCAGGATGAGGCGCATGGAGGATGCTGTGATGAGTTCGTGAGAGGTCTAGGTCATTGTCTCGTAGTCAACTTTGGGTTGCTAGATCGTTGTCTTCTTATGATGTAATTATTTAATTATTTTGTATAGAACTCCTATTATATAGTAAAGATGTGACATTCGTTTCTGTACCATGAGTCATCATATGTGTAAGACTTTGTCCTAGCACACTTGGTGATTATGTCTTGCGCCCGGGTTTCGGACCCTTAGAATCTGGGTGTGACATTTCCGCTTCGATCGAGCCCTCGGCTGCTCTAGTTGAACGATCCCCCATGCTAGTCGCGTCGAGTGCTCCATCGGCCGGTGAGCAGCCGAGAGGTATCTCTTCTTAAAGCTTGACCATTTGTAAAGCCTTTATGTTCTTATTATAACTTGATGGTTTCCACTGTTTTGAAGATCTAGAAGTCGAGGAGGTCTTGTCTTACAAGATTTAAAGCCTCATGTGTTTGACACTGAATACCATGAGGTCTCGATGTCTAAACAATATTTGATATCAAAGCTCGACCTTGTTGAGGACAAATTAAATGCTAGTGAGAAAAAGCTAGACAATGTGTCGCTGACTTCCACAAGCACCAGTAGGTTGGTTCCCATTATTTAGGGCTAGTTTGGCAATTCTATTTTTTATTAAAAAACGAAATCTCTTAAAAAATAGGGTTACCAAACGTAAATTCCCATTTGTGATATTAATATGGACAGGAAACCTTGGACGACTCTATCCACTTATCATGTAGACCCACAAGAAGCTCCAGGCTCCCGAGTGCACTCGTCACTCAACAGGACATGGAGAATGAGAAAACAACTAGCTCCAAGCTGGTAGCCATGGTTTAAAAGCTTTGCAACAAGCTTAAAACCAAATAGGCCAAGCTTCAAGATGTGTAACGATGCTCTATAGATAATAAATCTTAACCACTTTTAACTTTAATCATGAAGCACTACCGGAATATGGCTCTTTGCCGAGCGCTCGGTGTTTTGCCGAGTGCTTTTTATCAGTCACTCGACAAGGCTTTGCTAAGTGCCACACTCGGCAAAGTCCTACTTTCAGTAACGACCACATTTGCCGAGAGTAGGACTCTCGGCATAGGAAGGCACCCGGCAAAGACTGTTTTGCTGAGTGCCAAACACTCGACAAACATTGACGTGCGGTAAAGGACCATCAGCAGTCGTCTATAGCTGACGACCGTTATCTTTGCCGAGCACCAGACGTTGACACTCGACAAAGAAGTTACTTTGCCGAGTATCGTCTGGCTAACACTCGACAAACCATGCTTTGCTGAGTGCCTTACTTGGACACTTAGCAAAGTATATTTCCATTTTTTTGATTTTCTAGCCAAACTTTTTGTGGTTTGTTCCTACACTATGTAGACTTACATGTTCCATTTTTGGCATAATTATAAAAGTGTTTGCTATAACTATTAGATTTTGTTTGTTTAATTGAATTTCCTCTGATAATTCAGATTTGTACTACAAGTCACTAGAAAAATGGAAAACCGTGAATGCAAAAATGATATTCATGTTACTTAGCACAAGTTACGTCCGATTTCAGGAGTAGATCAGAATTTTCGAGCACCATGCTCACTAAACATGACCATGAACTTGCCATCCAGTTGTTTAAAAATTGTATAAAACACAAATAAAGCCAAAAATCATGAAACTTGTCCACATGCCATGATATCATATGTAGAGGCTATGATAAAAATTTGAGAATGTTTCGAGAAAGTTGTGACACACTATTTGTAGAATCCTAGCCGGTCTACATTGAAACTCTATGATTTCATGTGTGGGAGACTTAGGTTTTGTCGGTGTTTGGGACCCGACCGCGCACCCAGGGTTACCCCTCGAGGTGCTTTTGGGTAGGACGGTGTTGCCAACTGTAGCTCGATGGTTCGTGCTAAGCGCACGAGAGACGATAGACAGTTTTCTACAGGATCGGGACGCTTAGAGAGGCGTAACACCCTACTTCCTGGTGTGGATCTTTATGTGGTGGGTTACAGGGGGATTCTCAAGTATAGGGGATGCTAGAGAATGGAGTAAATGGCTGATGAATGACTTTTTTTTGATGGGGTGCCCCCTAGGCCTTATATACTCGATCGTGGGGCATTACATGCGGGCGTGATAACAACGTGCACCTAAATAATAGTGAACCGACTGAACTTATCTTCCTACAATCCTGTCGACTTATCTTCACTTAGTTCTGACATCAGAGGGCGCCGTGCGGGAGAACCGAACCAATGCTATGGATGAAGCTTAAACCTAATGAGCCGTCTAGGCCCGAGTTTATCCAATCTTGCGTCGATCCGTTCTGCCAGCAGTTCCTCCCCCTGGCCCACGAAGGGATGGCCTTGCGAAATAATGGGCCCAAAGCCTTTCGTGAGGCCTTCTAGCCTTCTAGTGGACCCGGGGGATATCTGTCCCCCACAAGCCCCCAATCTTTGGGTTGATTTTGAAATAATCGGCCCAAAGATTCTAGGTCTAGCTTGCGGTTTTGTGATTTCGGTAATGGATGCTTTTGAAGAATACACCTGTCGAATTGTGGCTTCTAAACTCTGAACAATTCAATAAAAAACAATCTTCTGTTATCTTCCTTTGGCACATTCAATGGTCTTCGCCTTATACTTCAGAAGTCGGTGCTTTGTTACTGGCTTATGCTTTGGAGATCAGCATTCTGTCCTTTGGGGTTTAAGATTGATTGGGTGCACCAGAGGTGCACCCAATGGGTGTAGCCCTCGAGCTTTGAGTGGATTACTGAAAATAGTCCACTCAAAGGTCTTCATCTCATACTTTTTAGAGATCATTGTTTTATCTTCATCTCATGCCTTAGAAATCAGCATTTTATCGTCGGTTCATGCTTTAGAAATCAGCATTTTATCGTCGGTTCATGCTTTAGAGATCAGCATTCCGTCTTTTGGGGTTAACGATTCATTGGGTGCACCGAAGGGTGTAGCCCCCGAGCTTTGAGTGGATTACTGAAAATAATCCACTCAAAGGTCTTCATCTTATGTTTTTAGAAGTCATCATTTTATCTTCGTCTCATGCCTTAGAACTCAGCATTATATCATCAGCTTATGCTTTAGAGATCAGCACGTTGTCTGCATTTCATGCTTTAGGAACCAGCAACGTGATCTGCCCATGTCCTGTTAGGTTTGAAATTTATTTGATCGGCGACAGATTGGATGTCTGGTAGATGGCTCTTGGCTGGTCTTTATTTTCGCTTTGTGCTTTAATGCTTCTGTTGATTAGACTTGTACTTCAGCAGCTATATTTGGCTTTCCTCTGATCTCCATTGATATCTTTCTTCTGTCTTGATACATTCATTGCGTATACTATATGGATGTGACTGCTTGGGAAAATCTATTGAAAATTCCTGGACATCCCCCCCAATGGATGTGACCAAGGGATGGCTTGGTACGCCAAGCGTTTAGCGAACTATTCTTGAGTAGTAACTTGACGTGACCGCGGGGTGTAATCATATCGTCCAAGTAGTTGACCTTAGTCCAAATGGTGCCGTGTTACGTGAAACGATGTCTGCGTCCTGACTTGCTTCCAGACGATTTGTATTGCTTATTGAATACTTGCGACTGTTCGGTGATCGTGGTAGGAGATGAGCAGTTGCTTCTGGCCTTTATAAATAGACTGCATTCCTCACTGGTGTCTTCACACATCTTCTGATCGTCTGTTGCTCATCTTCCCACTTTTCTCTTCTCTTCCAACCGATCATGGGCAAGAACAAAAAGGGTGAAAGTTCATCGCACCACTCCGGCAATAAGCGGAAGCGCGAGCCAAGTCCCCCCTCGGAGGACTTTGGTGACTCCGAGTACTTAGAGGAGGAGTTCTCCTCCGAGTTCGAGGGGGCGCCGGTCTACACCTCTCCCCAGGTGTCATCCGATGACTCGGACGATTCCCAGGGGATCGCCGCCGAGGTGTGGACGTACATCTGGGCTGTCAAGCGCTCCGGGCTCAAGGGCTCGGATGAGTCAGAGGTCTCCTCGAACGAGGAGAACTCCTCTGACTCGTTCGAGGGGGAGAGCGGCGGTGAAGGCGACGACGAGGGCAACGGCGGCGATGGCGGTGACGACAGCGATGATGGCGACGATGACGGAAAGGGCGACGGCAGCGGCAAGGGCGGCGGCAGCAGCAGCAAGGCCAGTGGCAAAGCGCCACTGGTTTAAATATTAGTATAGATAGTTAGTAGTAGCGGTAGTAGTAGTAGTAGAATAATGTAGTAGTAGTTAGTAGTATAGTATAGTGTAAGTAGTGTAGTAAGGTAGTAATGTAATGTAGTGAGAAAGGGAAAAAATGCTGACTCATAATAAGTTAGTCTTTAAGTTTGTAAAAAACTTCCCTCCTCTATATATTGAAGAAATTTCAACTATTCCGGGCAACCTTCCGCTTTTCTGTCGTTCTTTCTTTATAATCGTTGATAGTTTGTCTTCGCGCCCAACGCTGCTGATGTTATTAGAAACAATTACCAAGTGATAACGGGTAACTGTTGAGTCGTATTTGGTTCTGCCAACATTTTAGAGATAACGGCCGAGTTATGACAGACATTGTTGGCGTTTTTTTAGAGGTAACGACCGAGTGGTGCTTGATGTTGTTGGCGTTTTAGAGGTAACAACCGAGTTATGCTTGACCCCGTCGACGTTTTAGAGATAACATCCGAGTTATGCTTGACCTCGACGGCGTTTTAGAGGTAACGGCCAAGAGGTGCTTGATGTTGTTGGCGTTTTAGAGATAACAGCCGAGTTATGGCTGACACTGTCGGCGTTTTAGAGGTAACGACCGAGAGGTGCTTGATGTTGTCGGCGTTTTAGAGGTAACAGCTGAGTTGTGTCGGAAACCTCATTTTCCCGAGTGATGACTTGGCACTTTTAGAAATGGTGCCCTACCCAGGAAAACCCCATTTATACTTGTGTCGACATGCGCTTTTGAGTTCTGAGCCCTAACTTCACATTTCCGCCTTGAACCGCTCCTCTGTTTCCTTAAGATTTCACCTTTGTTTGATCCGCTAGCAAGATTGCGATGGCGCCCAAGCGAAAGAATCAGAGTTCTGCCATGCCAGTCATTCCTCCCATCGATCCCAACAGCCAAATGTCGTTTGCAGGTAACCATATGTCAGTTATCTCGGAATCAGATCTCCTTCACCTCGTTGATGTTGGAGTTCTTCCTCCAAAAGTGCTCTGCTCTTGGCGGATTTGCCGTGGGGTCACTGTCCCGACAGAAGATACCCACGAGTCCGTCGTCTATATTCCTTTTCTCATTCGCAGCCTTGCTCTTCCCGTTTCTCCTTTCTTCCACGGTCTCCTTGATTTTTACAATCTAAACCTGACCCATCTGAATCCCAATTCCATCTTGCAAATTTCTATCTTTGTGCATCAGTGTGAGGCCTATCTCGGAATTCTTCCTCATTTCGGACTATGGAAGTATTTGTATCACTGTCGGCCTAGGATGGCTGGGGGGCAGCACCAGCTCGTTGGTGGTGCAAGTTTGGAGATGCGCCGTGGGAGGAAGACAGAATATCTCGACGTTCCTCTCAAGGATAGCATTAAAGGGTGGCACCTCGAGTGGTTTATTGTGGAAAATCACTGCAAGTCCCTCCCCACTCGGTCGGGGAGATAGCCAGATGTACGCACTCCGAGCTGGGTTGAGTCTCCCACTTCCTTGGAGGTAACGGAGGCTAGGGTTCTGCTTGCTGAGATCTGTCTGTTGAAGGAGAGGGGTCTGACTGCCAAAGCTGTGGTTGCTGTCTTTGTTTTCAAGAATATTCAGCCTTTGAAAGATAGGGCGTATCCAGCTTATTTGTACAGTGGTATTACTGACTCTACCCGGGTCACCAACAAGAAAATTCCTACTGAGGATCTGGTGAGCCGACTAGACATGATCATGAGGGGCAAGATATCAAATGTTGGTGCTCCTGTTGCCTATTCTGCTTGGAATCTGCCACCTCATAAGTCATTTTTCAATTTTGTGTCCAATCCTCCTACTAGTGATGGTGGTTTGGGTCTTAGAGTGCGACCCTCTCCTGAGGACATCGAAGCTTTGGTTGCTCCCCTTTGTGATCTTCCCAATGATGAGAGATAGATCCACTTTGAGATGCTAGCAAGTCCGGATGATGCAGAAATAGATGTTGTACTCAGTATGTTGGCTGGAGAATCTTTTGACTTGACCCATGCTGAGCCGATGGCTATTACGGTTGAACAAGAGCTTAAAAAACAGTGGAGACCCAAAAGCCTGAGGGTACCCGCCCAAAGCGCCTTCGCCAAGTTAGTCGTCTGACTGTGCCTGTTCAGGAAAAGAAGAAGAAGAAGAGGCGGCTTCATCGACTGTCATGCTTGGACCAGGATGCTGGACCTTCTGCTCTTGTTTGCGATGAAGTGCTAGTAGAAGTCCTTTCTGAGGTTGATCCCGATGGTGGCGTCCATGCAGAAGTTGAACCTAATGGGTGTGGCCGTGCAGAAGCTGACCCCCAATGGGTGTGATCATGCAGAAGCTGACCCCAATGGGTGTGATTGTATTTTTGATGAGGACGAAGAAGAGGAAGAAGAAATCCCGCTGATCCATAAGAATAGTCGGCATTACAGAGGGAGTAGGGGGGATAGTGATATTCCTTCTCTAGCTCTGTCTACTCTTGTCAGCCTTCAAGAACTATCCATAACGGACTTTGATCAGGTCCTTAAGGATGTCATCCCTAAGGATATGCTATCGGAGCCGACTGCTGATGACATGATGGTTATTTGTTCTGAAATTCCAGACATGGGATTAGAGGTATCCCGAGCAGTGTCTCGAGCATCATCGACTTTGGAAGGCAGTCTTTGATGTCAAGTCGTTGGCTAGGATTGCCCAATCCACATGGAGGTGACTGAGGATCATTCAGCCTTAGAGGTGGCTGTTGCAGAAAACCTAGCCCCCGAGGGTGTCGCCGGTAGTGATCCGGCTCTGGTGGGTGCCGCGAGCTGCGACCCAGCCCCCGAGGGTGTTGCCGGTATTGATCCGGCTCTGGTGGGTAGCACGAGCTGCAACCCAGCCCCCGAGGGTGTCCAAGTGAGCTCTCCTTCCCACACATCCATGGATGTCCATGTCGAGTCGTCTCCAACATGATCTGATGGGATGATGGCGGTGCATGCTTCTTTGGCCTCGAGTAAGCAAGTTGCCTTGAAGGCCGGTGAGCCGAATGCAAGAAGCCTGACATCTACTGGCAGGGCTGAGCCAACCCCTGACAATGTTCTTCAAATTGTTCCGGTTGATCTTCCTTCATCAAGCTATGACGTAGCTCCTGACTTGGGGTTACCATCATTCCTCTCCAATCTTCAGGTAACTCAACTCTTGCATTTTGTCGTTTCACTTGGTAAATTATCTTCCCTATACTTATTTGTCTTTGATCATAGGCTTTGGTTGATGGAATGTCTGCTCAGTTGAGGTCACATGGCGCCACTATCCTAGAAGGGGCTCTATCTCTGATGCAGTGGAATCCATTGCTGCTTCAAAAATAGATAGCTGACTGGAAGGCATCGAACGCCGGTTAGTATCCTCGTTTCTTCCTTGGCTAATTGATTAACTTGTTTTTAACTATGTATCCTTCTTTGATTGCCTTGTCAGATATGGCTCGGCGGTGCTCTGAACTTGAGGAAAAACATCTTCAGCATCAAGCTGACTCAACCCGACGGTACTCTGATCTTGAAGAGAAGTATTCTCAAGGTCAGACCAACCTGACTCGGGTTTCTGCTTCTCTGGATGATGCACATTCTTTGAATTTCTCTCTCAATGCTCAGCTTAACTCCAAAAGGGCAGCCCACGAGATAAACTACCTTAATCGGCTCTGTTGTGCTCACTGTTTACTGGATGTTGAAAGTTGATTCTTGTATGTAGGAGGAGAAACAAGTGCTTGTGGCTTCTCGTCATAATCTGGATAGGTTATACCATGATGCCAGCAATTCCTTAACCATCTTGGAGAGGAGCCATCGCTTTAATATGTCAGACCTGGATCATCATCGACGCGAGCTGCAAGTGTCCCAGGATGAGGTTCTGTGGCTTAGACAGTTGGTGTCAAGCAAGGATTCCATCGTCAGGGATCTGCGTGCCTCCAAGAAGTCAGTTGCCTAGGAGCTAGAGTGTGACACCCCAGTGTCACCTAGGGTTTCTCTCAAAGTGCTAACCCAAGAATTAACATTTCATGTGAGCCAAATTAAGCATGAAGCATCAAATTAACTTAAGAATAAAAGATCCACTAAGTTTATATCTAAAGGAATCATGTTCAAAACAAATGATATTTTCAAAAGAGAAAAATGTTAAAACCCTAATACAAACCCTAATTGAGCTAATTAAGTAGAATTGAAGAAAAGGGGTAAAAGACCTTGAAAAATATAAAATCATGGCCTAGGTCAAATATAAACATTGAAGTATACTAAGTAAGTTACAATAAAGATTATGGAAGATTGGCCAAAATAGTTTAATAAAATCTCCAAACAAGCTTCTCAAGTAGGGATTTTAGAAATTCAGAATTCTGAATTTCAGCCCTTGAGCCAAAGACCGAGCGTGTTCACCTTGATCCCTAGCTCTAATCCTAATGACCCCATTGACAAAATCGTGCCTAACGAAGATGGCATTGGGACGCGAGCCCTAGACACGACAAAACCTAGGATTTGCCTTGGGCTCGGGCAGGGAGACAGACCAGACTTCAGGGCTCCAAATCTTTGAAACCAGTAGGCAAAATCCTATGACCCCCACTCAAGATCGGTAGCTTATAGGGAGGAGAAGAGGTTTTGTGCACTGACCAAGGCGAGAGCAGGCTCGGATGAATGACCACACGCACCAGAACTTGGGCAGAATGAACGCGCACACGTGTTCGACCCTGGTCAGCACGTCGGCGTTCGCCCAACCCGCGCGCGCTCGCCTCAGCGTTCGGTCAAGTCCGCCGCGCGCCCTCGCCCTCGGCCGTGCCCGCCCGCGCCTATAAAGCCTTCCCAGGCGCGCCTCACCTCACCCCGTGCTCACCTTCGTCGGCCAGACGCCCCTCCTTAGCTCCGGCGAGCTCTTTTCCGTCCGCCATTGCCACCCGAGCCTCGGCCACCGTGGCCAGCCCACTCTAGTTGCTTCCCAGCTGCGCGAGCCGCTCGGATAGCTTCGCCAATAGCTTGTGAAGCCCCCCAAGCTCTCGGACCCGACAGAACTTCACCGGAAAGCCAAGATCGTCCTTGCTGGACTTTGGCCGCCTGCCTGCGTGCGTAGACCGAGCAATCCAGTGAGCCGTTCTTCATTTCCTCGCGCACACACCCTCCTTGATCCCTGGTGAAGCTCTCTGACCCGTTTGATTGGTCAATTGTGCCCTGGATAGGCCGGACTCCTCGCCGCCGACGAGCTCCCCCGCCTGCACACGTGGACCGGCCGACTCCGACCATCCCCAACGGCGACCCGCACATCGCCGTGACCCTCAGGACCTCTCCTACACCCTCGGCCACCTCACTGGAGCAGTCTCGCTGTCGGTAAGCCCCTCTGCCCTTTCCTCCGCCGCGGGTACTGTTTGATTTGGGGGAAGGACCTCAGGTTAGGATTACAAGAACCCACGGGGTTTTCTGAACTGTTAGCGACTCACTTGAATAGTAGCCCAAGGACTAGTCTGTAAGGAAACTTGAAAACACCCGCTAGGGACCCCGTTGCAAAGTAGTTTTCCTTTTAATCATTTCTGTTTAATCTTTTTAATGAACAGAGAACTTAGGAAAATCATAACTTAAGAAATACTTAACCAAAAATTGTCAAACCAATTTTGCTGGATTCTAAATATTATGGACTACCAACTAAAAATACTAAACCCCATGCTTTCTGTTCTAAATTTTAGAGTTTAGAATTAAATATAGAAACTAACCAAACCTTATTTAAGTAAAGAAAATTTGTTATGCTTCTGTGATGAACCTAAGAAAATTTGTAGATGTTCAAACCCCATTTAAACACTGTTTAAAAATAGTGGGAACCCCAGTATTGAAAATTTAAGTAGGGATATCTATTAAAAGCTATTTTGCCCAAAACTTAGGAAAATCAAAAAGGCATTAGGAATTAATGAACAGTGAGTGCAATTATTTTTCCTAACCTACTTAAGTAACAGAGAACCTAGGAAAAATAAAAAGACCACTAGTCCAGAACAGAATTAAAGTGGAATGTTTTATTTAGCATTATTCCAACTAGAAAACAATTATTGGAGATATAAAAGCAGACCCAAAATTGTTAATAAAAATCCAGTGGACTTGTAACCACCAAAACCCCACTGCAAAAATGATAAACACCCCAGCCCATCATTTTAAATAGGGTAAATAAATAAAACTTGATATTGGGTCCTATTCCAAATAAATCAAGAGCAACCCTAAAATAATGCAATAATGGGCAAACAAAATTTTGCTAGATCAATAATGAGATAGGCCACCAGAGAAAAATGCAAATCCATTTGAAAGATGCAAAATAATACCTATTGCCAATACTTCATGAAAAAGGCCATTTAATCCAATTAATTCCTACCACCCCTTCCCTTAAGCAAAAGATGCCAAACTTCAGAATGATTGCTCTTGTGCAAAGAAGGAGCTAGGAAAAATCAGAAATCTGTTGTTTGATATTTTTCAAATATAGTGGTAGTAGAAAGCACATCTTTGGCTAGAAACTTTGGAAAATCATCATAAAATAACTAGTAAGTATTAATGGCTAGAAATTTGTGCAAAATCATGTTATAACATCTAGATGCCAGCAAAAATATGTCTTAAGGAATAACCTTATGTTAAATGGTAGTTGTAGTTCAAACCACCCCTTCTGCCCTAGCATTTGGTAATTTTATACAGAAAGAACCACTCACTTTTTAAACCCCAAATTGTGAGACAAGGAATTAGACACCAGTAGGAAGCCACTATGATTTTTGCAGAATTTTTGGAAATTTATTAAGACAACTTGTAGTTCAAACCCACTCTAAAAACATAAAAGAAATAGAGGGAAACAAATAAAAGCTAAACCTCGTCCCAATGAGTTCAACTAGAAATCTTATCAAATTCTCACCAAGGCTTTAAAAAGAATTCAGTGGAACACCAAATTGGACTTACCACTTTATTTAACTGAGTGTGATCTAAATTACTAAATATACCACCAAAATCCTTAGTAGCAAGAGTTAACTCTACCTGATTCAAGTAGATTAGTCACCATCAAGGTTTAATTGTTTAAGCACATATCATGCCATGCATATATCTTACTCATTGCATTCATTAGATCGCAATCTCGCTGACGGAGAGTACGTGCTCATCCCCAAGCAAGGAATTGTCCAAGAGAAAGACCAGGAGCAAGCTCCTGAGGCTGCCATCGAGGATCTCCCCGCAGCCCCAGCTATTTAAGGCAAGCCCCAATTTTATGCATAACCGTGTTATTATATGCTACTTTACTACACTTAATGTTTGTAGGATTGCAATGTGCACTTAAGTGTAGGAGTTGCTTGAAACATCTAGTTGCATGAACATAGGATTCCTTTTGAGATGGATACTAGTATGCTAGGTCGAGTAGCTGCTATGCTAATTAGGATCTCGGTAGAAGTCGAGTGATTTTTCTAGCACTCGCGCGAGGTCAGGAATTGATTGTATTCATCTTGATAACGGGATCTATGTTAGTCTATGGACTTGGATCCAGGGAGGATGCCTTGTCCATGAGACGGGAAAAAGGAATTAAGGATTAATGTGTGGATACCTGAGTCAAGCTTTTGAACGTACTAAACACATGTCGAGAAATACGGTAACCGATAAACCTAGTACCTGAGTGAAGTCGGGCGCGGACTTTATCCCTCACGCGACCTGAGACTGGGTCTCCCATGCTAGCTATGGTGGGTACAAGTGCGGTCACTGCACGGCGGCAGCCGGGGTCAGTGGAGCATTGTATGCCAAGGCGGTGAGGCCTGGACGCGAACGGGGAATCGATGGGGACGGTTGACATGTGTGGGGTCGAAGTACCCTGACATTTCGTGTGTTTAGGTTTACCTTGCAAGGATAAAAACTCGATTCGAATCGTCTGCTTCTCGCAGCTAATGAGACTGCTTGACCCCTTGTACTACATCGAGTAAGAAGTGAAATGAGGTTACATGAGATAAATTGTTGATTGAACTAAATGCTTGCTACTATGTATGCTTAGAAGGAGCAAACTTAGTAAAGCTAATGGTGTTAGAATTTGAAAAAGCTAAAACTTGATTTTAGATATAGCTAGTGCTTTTGGCAAACCAAACCCCTCAGCCAAACAGCTGCATGGTCTAGAGGTAGAGGAGTAGTTTCCTCACACCGGGTAAGTCTAGCTGAGTATTAGTATACTCAGCCTTGCTTGTGGCAAAATTTTTGTAGGTTCGCTTCAGGATATGGTTGATGGTGTGACTTGGCCTACCACCCTGCCACCGGGTTGGACGGTCGAGTGGGATACTGCTCCGGCAGGAAAGGAGCATGAGGAGTAGTGGGCTAGGCCTTGCCCATTTCCTCGCTATCGACGACATCGATTATCCACTGCATTTCATTTTGTGAACTTTTAATTGCTACTTGAAAAACTCTGATCTATGTAATAATTCAGTACTTAATTTGAGGTTTCCTGTTTTATTGTATTTCTTCTGTGACTCACCTTCGTGTGAGATTGTGGTATTTGATCCTGGTTAAGTGGCTTTATCAGACTAGATCTGAGGGACTGACGGGTTATTCCGATTTAAGTGTGTTATGGCCCTTGAGGCGTGACTTAGGCACTTAAGCTGGAATAATTCGGGTGGTTCCACCACATAGAGGCTGCTCGACTGGCTACTAAAGTCTCAGAGGACAACTATGCCATTCTAAAGGCTCAGCGTGGCAAGGCTATGGACAAAGCCATTCGCGCGGGGCGGATCTTGATGAGGAGACCCAGCGTAGTGGTTCCTGATGACATTGTCGTCGATATCAAGGTTGCGCCTGATGCCTCGAGTTGCCCTTCTTCCTCGATTGCTCCTGCGGAAGACATTGCCAAATAGAGACGTTTCGATGCAATGACATTCTAAGAGACATTGAATGTATTTGTGAGTTCTATGTGCGTGTGATCATTGTGTTCGGATATTCGGTGGATAGGGCTCTAGAATGTGTCCTTGGTGTTGACAGCTATAATATTGTGTTTCTGTTGTCAGGATATAACAGTCATCCTGAACAATTGCAGGAGTAAGTGTGGCATGCTAGTTTTGGTGTTTTTTGACTTATGCCCATCGCTTGGCTGGTAGGGCATAGTGGTCGCCCTAAGATGAGAAGGCGTGAGCATGTCGCACTGTCTTAAGTCGTCGTCGACTTAAGCCGATTGCTCTGCCAGTAGGGTATAGTGCTCACCCTAAGTCGAGTAAGCGTGAGCATGTTGCACCATCTTAAGTCATCACCGACTTAAGCCGATTGCTCCGTTAGTAGGGTATAGTGGTCACCCTAAGTTGAGTAAGCACGAGCATGTTGCACCGTCTTAAGTCGTCGCCGACTTAAGCCGATTGCTCCGTTAGTAGGGTATAGTGGTCACCCTAAGTTGAGTAAGCATGAGCATGTTGCACCGTCTTTAAGTCATCGCCGACTTAAGCCGATTGCTCCGTTAGTAGGGTATAGTGGTCACCCTAAGTTGAGTAAGCATGAGCATGTTGCACCATCTTAAGTCGTCACCGACTTAAGCCGATTGCTCCGTTAGTAGGGTATAGTGGTCACCCTAAGTTGAGTAAGCATGAGCATGTTGCACCGTCTTAAGTCGTCGCCGACTTAAGCCGCTTGCTCCGTTAGTAGGGTGTAGTGATCACCCTAAGTTGAGTAAGCATGAGCATGTTGCACCACCTTAAGTCGTCGTTGACTTAAGCCGATTGCTTCGTTAGTAGGGTATAGTGGTCACCCTAAGTCGAGTAAGTGTGTTGATTCCAAGCCTAATTGAATCGAAGTCAATTGATAACCGACAGTTTGAATGCCTTTGAGAATGAGATCTTTTATTGATGATGTGTTTTCCAATTACAGAGTACAACGTTGATCCGATAGCTTCTGAGGTCTTGCTAAGGGTAAAACTTTCTAAGATTCTCTATGTTCCATGAGTTCCCCACTTCCATACCATCCATTTGAGTAAGCCGATATGATCCTGGCCAAGTGACCTCCGACACAATGAATGGCCCTTCCCATAGTGGTGACAACTTGTGTCATCCTTCCCCTGTTAGAATTTGGCAAAGGACCAAGTCTCCCACTACAAAGGATCGATGTCGTATAGTCTTATCATGATAGCGCCTTAGGGTCTGCTGGTATCTGGCTGACTGAATTACTGTGTTCAATCGCTCTTCCTCCAGCACATCAATATCCTCTAGCCTAGTAGCTTCTACTTGAGCTATGCTTTCGAATACCAGCCTTGGTGCCCCAAACCTGAGGTCAGTAGGTAGCACTGCCTCCGAACCATAGACCATGAAGAATGGGGTGTTTCCATGCAGAGCTCGACTAGGTTGAGTTCTTAAGCTCCAAACCACATAAGGTAACTCTCTAATCCACTTTCCTGCGAACTTTTCATTCTTGTCAAAAACTTTCTTCCTGAGTGCTTCCAGTATCATGCCATTAGTCCTTTCGACCTGGTCATTAGCTCTTGGGTGTGCTATTGATGCATACTTGATCTGCATGCTCCGTTGTTCGCAGAAATCAAAGAATTCAGAGCTAGTGAAGTTGGATCCTAGGTCACTTATGATGCTATTTGGTATCCCAAACCTGAATATTATGTCTTGTATGAATTCCACTGCCTTGGCTGAAGTTAGAGAAGCAATGGGTTTGTACTCTATCCATTTGGTGAATTTATCGATGGCGACCAGCACGTGGGTATAGCCTCCCTAAGATTTCTTGAAGGGTCCAACCATGTCGAGTCCCCAACACGCAAAGGCCATGTTATGGGTATGGTCTGCAGTTGTTGTGTCGGTAAGTGTTGTTGCTTTGATAGGAATTGGCAAGCTTCACATCTCTGGACTAACTTGGCTGCATCATTCTTTGCTGTTGGCCAATAGAAACCAGACCTGAAGACTTTCCCAACTAGAGTCTTGGATGCTGCGTGTATTCCACACTATCTGGCGTGGACCTCCTCTAATAGCTGCTTCCCAGTGATCGAGGAAATGCATTTCATGAGGACTCTTGTCGCACCCCTTCTATACAGTGCGTCCCCTATGAGGGTGTAGTGGGTCGATTGTCTCACGATGCGTTCTGCTGTAGCCTTATCATCCAGTTCTTCTTCATTCTTTATATACCTGATGATAGGCTCTCTCCAGTCATTAGAGTCTGACTCTAGCTGGCTCAAAGTGTTGCACTCTTCCACCTGATCTGAGGGAATACTTAGGCGTGACACTTCCTAGACGAAGACTCCGGGTGGGACCTGGGCTCAACTGGATCCTAGCTTCGACAGCGTGTCTGCTGCTGCATTGCGATCTCTTTCCACGTGATGGAATTCTAGCCCTTCAAATTTGTCTTCTAATTTTCGGACGGTTGTACATTACTTGCCCATAGAATCAGTCGAGAAATCCCAGTCTTTATTTATCTAGCTTATGACCACCAGTGAATCTCCGTATACCATCAACCTCTTAATCCCAGTGATATGGCGATGTTCAACCCATGGATCAGAGCCTCATATTCTGCTGCATTATTTGATGATGCGAATAATAGCTGAAGAGCGTACTTGAGTTGTTCACCTCCGGGGGCAATGAAGAGGATTCCTGCGCCTGCTCCCTGCAGTTTCAGCGAGTCATCAAAATACATTCGCCATACTTCAGTAGCCTCCGGGTTGTCAGGAACTTGTTGTTCGGTCCACTCTAATATGAAGTCAACCAGTGCTTGAGTCTTTATTGCAGTGCGAGGCCGAAACTCTATGTCGTGAGCTCCCAGCTCGCAGGCCCACTTGGCTATCCTTCTGATGGCTTCTTTGTTGTGAAGAATATCCCCTATTGGAAACCCGATGACTACTATGACTTTGTGGTCGTCAAAGTAGTGATGGAGTTTGCGAGCAGTTAGAAGTACTGCGTACAGTAGTTTTTGAACTTGGGGATACTTCTTTTTAGAGGGTCCTAGAACTTCACTAATGAAGTAGACCAGATGCTGTACTGGATATGTGTGTCCTTCTTCCGCTCGCTCGACTACCAACGCGGTGCTCACCACGTGTGTCGTGCAGGAGATGTATAACAATAGATCTTCTGCTGGCTGATCTGGTGTGGCTCGGCGTGGTGGCTTCAGTACTGTTGGCATGGTCAAGAACTTCTTCAATGCATCGAGAGCTTCCTGCGCTTCTGCAGTCCACTAGAACTTGTCCACCTTCTTGAGCAATTTGTAGAATGGTAAACCTTTTTCGCCTAGTCTTGATATGAACCTGCTCAAGGCCGCCATGCACCCAGTAAGGCTTTGCACTTTTTTCTGCAATCGTGGTACTTCCATTCTCATGATAGCCTCGATTTATTCCAGGTTAGCTTCAATTCCTCGGTGGCTGACAATGGATCCAAGCAACTTCCCTGCTGGTACTCCAAAGACACATTTTTTCGGATTGAGCTTCCACCGGTATCGCCTCAGGCTGTTGAAGACCAGCTGCAAATCTTCAATGATGTTTTTCGAGTTTTCTGTTTTGATCACTACATCATCAACATAAGCTTGGTCCCAGTGATCGGCTAAGCATGTTTGAATAGCTCTCTGGTAAGTCGCTCCAGCGTTCTTGAGGCCAAACGACATGTAGGTGTAGCAGAAAGCTCCAAACGGGGTAATGAATGCAGTTTTTTCCTCATCTTCTTTTGCCAGGCTGATCTGATGGTATCCAGAGTAGCAGTCCAGGAAAGACAACATAGAACATCCAGCGGTCGAGTCTACCACTTGATCTATTCTAGGAAGTTCGAAGGGATCCTTCGGACAGTGTTTGTTGAGATCGGTATAGTCGATGCACATGTGCTAATCCACTCTATTCTTTTTGAGTACAAGAATAGGATTCGCCAGCCATTCAGGATGCAGTACTTCTCTAATGAACCCTGCTGCGACTAAGCGAGCTAGCTCGGCATGGATAGCCTCTCTCTTGTCAGGGGTGAAATGATGCAGTTTTTGTCGGATCGGCCTTGCCTGGGGATAGACCTTCAGTTTGTGCTCAGCCAGTTCTCTCAAGACTCCCGGCATATTCGCAGGCTACCATGCGAATACATCTCGGTTATCTTGCAGGAACTGGATGAGCGCACCTTCCTATTTGTCGTCCATGCTAGAGCTGATGATGGCAGTCTTGCGTTCATCGGCGAGCCCAAGGTTGATTCTCTTCGTCTCCTCAATCGACTGCATAGAGGTCACGGCTTGAGCTTCATTCGCAAGTATCGCGAGGTCTTCCTCAGGCTTTGAGTTTGCCTGCATGGAGGGAGTCGTCGGTGGTTTGGTGGTGAGGGCCGCCTAAATGGCCACTCGGAAACATTCCGCGGCGCCTTGGAAGTCAGCGTGTACGGTGATGATCCTTTGTGGTCCCGGTATCTTCAATATAATATATGAATAATGTGGAATGGCCATGAATTTTTCCAATCCTGGCCTACCGACGATGGCATTGTATCCGCAGTCGAAGCTCGCTACCTCGAACCTCAGGAACTCGGTTCTGTAGTTTTCCGGAGTTCCAAAGGTGACAGGCATGTAGATGTGTCCAAGCGAGTATTCTCCCTCGGTCGGCACTATGCCGAAGAAAGGAGTGTCTGACTCGTGGAGCTCTTTGAGTGCAACTTCTAAGCCTAAGAGTGTCCAGGGGAAGGTGATGTTGATGCTGCTTCCCCCGTTCACCAGCACCTTCTTTACCCTGCTCTCTCGGATCACTGGATCGACGAGGAGCGGATACTTTCCCGGATGATCGAAGTTGAGCCACTGATCCGCCCGAGTAAAGGTGATCGGGTGTTCTAACCACCGATAGGGGCGAGAGCACTGGTGGTTGCCACCAGTATCTATCTATCGTTGAGCTTCTGCTCCCTTTTGCTCTCTTGTGACCCGTCTCCTCTGAAGATGACGTTGACTTCTCCATCGACGCGCGGGAATGCTACGCCTCCTCCCCCTTCCTGCTGCTGAGGTTGCTGAGGTTCTCCAGGTCCTCCTCGCGGTGGAGGAGGTGGTAGAGGTTGGAAGGGTCGGCTGTTCCCGACGGAGTGCTTGAATTCTCTGCAGTTCCGGAGGGTGTGGCGCATATCTTTGTGGTACGGGCACTGGGCGTCGAGGATGTCATCCAATGTTCGTTCACCTCCGTGGGGTGCCCCTCGGGCGTGAGAGATGAGTGGTCCAGCGGCGTGGACTTCTTCATGAGGCCTCTTCTCCCAGCGCTTGTCGGTCTGCTGGTTCGTGTCATGCCGTGGTGCAGATGGAGCATGCTTCATTCCCCTGATGAGGTCCTGAGCCCGTTTGTCGGTGGTGATGTAGAGGTCTGCCTCCCTGAACAGCTGCTCGGAAGTGGTTGGTGCCTTTTGTAGTATGGCTCGGACGAAGGCCAAGTCATTGGATCCTCGGTAGAAGTCCTCGATCACTGCTGCTTCAGCGACCTCGGAAATACGATTTCTCATGATCTGAAACCTCTTGAGGTACGACCGAAGAGTCTCATCCCCTCGGCGCCTGATGGATTTGAGGTCCCACGGCTGCACCGGCTTGTCAGAGAGGGATTGGAAGTTGGCGATAAAACGTCGACTGAAGTCGCTCCAATCGTCAATGCAGTGCCGGGGTAGGTGTCGTAGCCATTACAATGCGTCTTGCCCGAGGACGATGGGCAGGTATGCAGTCATCACATCTTCAGTTGCCCCAGCGGCCCGGGCAGCGGTGGTATAGACGGCCAACCAGCCTCCCGGGTCCTGCTTAGGCTCGTATTTGTCGATGTTGGAGACTTTAAAGTTTGGGGGCCATTGAATGGCCCTAAGACGCGGAATGAGTGCAGATACTCCACACGTGTCCTCCTGTCGACGACCGTGGTGCCGGTCCTGGGGAGGAGAGTTACCGATGTGTTGTCTCGATCGTCCCCGGGTTGTGCCACCAGTTGAAGCCGTTGACGACTCAACTCTAGTGGCCTTACTTTGTGTAGGGATGCCATGATCCCGATCGTACTCCTCTCAGCGCCGTATTTCGTTCTCATGTCGCTGTTCGCGTGAAGCGTTGATGGAGCTCCGCGCGTCCCACCGACTGTTGATGGCATGCCGTAGATCGCTCGGAGGATGAGCGAGAGGCAGAAGATGATTAGCTGCCCGAGTGAGCAGCCGCCAATGTCCTTCAGCGTCTGGGGTCTGGGGGAGACCATCGGCTATTCGAGCCAATACTCCCCTGACCTCACTCGGTGTGTTCATGGCGCGGGCGAATTCAGGGTTTAGGTTTCGCGCGAAGAGAGGGTTCTCTCGGCGTAGCCTCGCATCCTGTTCAGCTTGCTCTTGAGCCTGCCGATGATCACGTCGATGGGAATTCCTCCTTTCCCTGAAGACCTGTTCGTCAGGAGTTTCTCCCACTTTTGAGATCTCATCTCGAGACACAGGTTGCGCCGGATCTCGTTCTCCAGCTTCATGGTGTCGTCGAACATTCCGGCGTCGATTCCTTCGTCGTCGAGCTTCTCGCTGAGAGGGTTCTTCCCCAGGTATGGTTGGCTCATCGTCGGAGATGGGAGACGATTGCACTCTTCCCTCGATGAAGAGGACGTCGGGGTAGAATGGGGTTGCTGTGGTGACAGGCTTCTTTCTATCCTCCTTTGAGGGTGAAGGCACCAAAAGAGCAGCTTGGCGGGCTTCTATCCCGTTTGCTTCTTTTTTTCCTTGTAATCTGTGTCCACTTTTCCGTGGATGAGGTGGACATCGGGGTTCTCTGGGTAAACAAATTCTCTGCTCCTGGCTTACAGGAGGTAGTCTTTGCCTGGAGCGCTGGAGGTTGCACTATTTCCTGCTTTATTCTGGCTTTTTCGAAGATTTTCGAGGAAGGCTTCTTCTCCGGTGGATTCGCTATACGATGCAGAATTCCTTCTTCGTCTGCCACATATGAGATGGTTCCGAAGCAGAACATGGATCCAGGGCGGAGAGTGATCTTGTGGTGGAAAATGATGGTCATTGAGCTAGCTTGGATCAGCGACACACCCCCTACCTGGCGCGCCAGCTGTCGGTGTTTGGGACCCAACCGCACACCCGAGGTTACTCCTCGAGGTGCTTTTGGGTAGGACAGTGTTGCCAACTGTAGCTCGATGGTTCGTGCTAAGTGCACGAGAGACGATAGACAGTTTTCTACAGGTTCAGGGCGCTTAGAGAGGCATAACACCCTACTTCCTGGTGTGGATCTTTATGTGGTGGGTTACAGGGGGATTCTCTAGTATAGGGGATGCTAGAGAATGGAGTAAATGGCTGATGAATGACTCTTTTTTGATGGGGTGCCCCCTAGGCCTTATATACTCGACCATGGGGTGTTACATGCGGGCGTGATAACAACGTGCACCTAAATAATAGTGAACTGACTGAACTTATCTTCCTATAATCCTGCCGACTTATCTTCACTTAGTTCCGATGTCAGAGGGTGCCGTGCGGGAGAACCGGACCAATGCTACAGATGAAGCTTAAACCCAATGAGCCGTTTGGGCCCGAGTTTATCCAATCTTGCGTCGATCCGTTCCGCCAGCAGTTCCTCCCCCTGGCCCACAAAGGGATGGCCTTGCGAAATAATGGGCCCAAAGCCTTTCGCGAGGCCTTCTAGCCTTCTAGTGGACCCGGGGGATATCTGTCCCCCATAGGTTTCTACACATAGTGTGTCACAACTATGGAATGAGCACTGCCCCATACACATGTTGGCCCGTGTGTATTGTTCACTGTGCCGAGTGTAACACTCAGCAAAAAGGTACTTTGGCGAGTGTCAAGATCATAGCACTCAGCAAAGAAGGCATACCTGGGCACCGGTAAAGCCTCTTTGTCGAGTGTTGTGGCCTTGGCACTCGGCAAAGAAGCAATCTTTGTCGAGTGCCTCGAAGTACACTCGGCAAATGTACTGACAAAGGGGGCTGCTGGCGATCTCTTTGCCGAGTGTCACCTAATACGCTCCGCAAAGAGAAACTCTTTGCCGAGTGTCGGTGCAGTGGATGCTCGACAAAGGGGAAGTTTTGCTGAGTGTTACTCGGTGGGCACTCGACATAGGCTTCGTTGCTGTTACCAGTCGCCGTGACAGCGACTTTTCTTTGCCGAGTACTGGCTGACACTCGGCAAAGTCTTTGTCGAGTGCCAGATAAAAAGTACTCGACAAAGAAGTCATTGCCGATGTACAGTTCACTAAGCATTCTTTGCCAAGTGTCACACTCGGTAAAGCCTTCACTGAGTGTTTTTTAGGCTTTGCCGAGTGCTTCATACACTCGGTAAAGAAGCTATTTCCGGTAGTGAAGCCTCGTTTGTAGGCTTGTTGACATTTTAAACAGAAATTACTGTCATTTTTTGAAAGAACAACCTTATTTTCCTATCTCAAAATATTGGCTTCTCCCTTGCCTATGCAATATGCGTGACCCAGGGTTAACGATCCCGTTTTTCATTCGTTTTTCGCCTGCAGCCGACGAAATCAAGAAATAACCGAAATCCAACCAAATTTCGCATTTCCCAACCGATTTACGTTTTAAAATTTGAAAACCTGAACTTCGCATTTCCCAATTGGATTTCCCTGATTTTGACCAAATTTCGATGATTTGTGACCGGGGAAAAGCGGTTTGGTTAGAATTTTTTTTGAATTTTTGGTAGGATTTGCATGTATTTTATTGAAACCACGTTGCACAATGAATAACAATATATTCCCAAATCATTTGATGCACAAAAACACATAAAAACATACATATGCAAATAGAAAACAACAATTTGAATGCAACACACATCAATAGAAGGTTCTGGTTAAGTACATATAAAGTTTTCCATAACACAAATTGCCCAATAACACAAATTGCAATGCAAAGCAATAGTCATGCACATATTCAAATGGAGTCATAATATTCAGGCATGTTCGAAGCATCTGGGTGTGGGTACATTCCATATACATATTCCTATACAGTTATAAAATAAAATTGGCTAGATAATATGAACAATAAACAAATATTTAATGATGAAGGAAAAGTAACACACCTGGAAGGCTGTAGAAGCATATGGATCCAAGTTTGTGACACCATAAAATGGTTGTCCATATGTCGGATCGGGTGTAGGATGCGAGTATACATATACAGGTAGAGGAGGTGGTTGTCCATACCCATATATGACCGGTGGTGGTATTGGACCGGGTGGTGGTGCCCTTGCACTGTACAAGTGTTGGTCACGTCGAGGCAGATAATTGTAACTCGAGTCGACTGAGCTATGGCTACCATCATCAATAGGTCCGCAAACCAAATGACATAATTGTGAATGAGGTGCTCCATAACTTGAATCTTGGGAGGCATGGCTACCCCTAGAACCATATGCTCTAGCATCATATGTTCTAGCATGGCTACCCCCAACCCCAACACCATATGCTCCAGTATCACCTCCACCATCCTCGTGGCTAACATCATCATTGTCTCCATCGTCCTCATGGCTACCATCATCATTGTTGCCGCTGTCACCTTCACTACTGCTTTCCTCAGTGTCAAACTCTTATTCCTCATCATCAAATTTAACCCCTTTTTCTTTGCTTTCTGAGGGACCAAGTTTGGTTTTTCTCTTTTCGAGGTGGGTGTCACCAACTATTGTATTAGCCCATTCATGTACATCCTCTATGTCTCCATGTTTTTGGGCAATTGATGTAAACAACTTGTTAGGAACAGGTGTGTCACTATGAGATGAGTCATAATCTAATGTTGGAGGTGCATTGGATCTCCCTCTATCCATCCATTCACGAATGGCTTCGTTATACCTATGTAAAGAGAGATCCATGAGGGCTAAGGCAAGATCAAACTCACTAGGCCTAGGCGTGCCTGATGCACGTTGAATCCGTAGACATAGGTTGTAATTTATGAACATCAACTCATGCAGCTTCTTGTATCCTAGTATGTTGTGGAGCTCTATATGAATGAAAGCGAATGTACTCCAATTGCGTTCACACTTACTTTTTCACCACCACTCTCTTGATCCACATCCACCACCCCTATCATAATGTGTTCTAGCTCTTTTCTGAATTCATGCTTCTCTCGAGACTGATGTAGTGTAGCCTGAAGTTCAGCATCATAATCATCACCTTGTTCTTCATCATAATGAGTTCTTGTTGCATCATCTGCCCGCTGCCTCTGCCAAATCCTTTGCCTCTTATTTTCCTTTGTCTTGTCTAACTCACCAATAAAAAATTTCTTTACTTGAGGAGGAACTGATAGACAATTCTTCACATCCTTCCCAGATGTGCTAAATGCTCATTGAAATGAGTAGTACCGCCACCACTCTTCCCTTCATGACAATACTTGGACATGAAATCTTGACCAATCTTCTCTCCATGCTCCACAGTTGGTTCGACATTTCGCCTACAACAATGCAAATATTGAATTATCATCTTTGTCATGGATGCCTTACTAACATAACAAATCTTCACTAAATCTTGATGTCAAAAGGCATTTCAGTATAATAACACACCACATAACAAGGAAAATATGAGATAAGTCCACTTGGTATCTATTATGCTACACAAAATACTGCCTAAAAAACTAATCGTTCACATATCTACAACCCAAAAATCCACTGCTAAGGAATACCACGAAAAAAACATCTAGCAGACTAGCACTAACATATATGATGCTCGTTTAATTAACATGAAATAACTCTTTTAACTAACAACATCAACTAACAACTATCTATACTACTCACTAACATGGATGGCAGATCTCTCCAAAAAATGGCAAAATGCACCACCTTAAATGACATACACTAAAAACATCCGCGAAACAACACAAACCGAGACTTCCACATTGGGTTCCACCGAAAAATAGGCGAATCTCGTCGGGAAATGAGGAGATCCCGCCAAGAAATGAACTGCTCCCTCCGCACTCCCAACCGACTCATTTCTCGCCAAATCTATTAGGATCCATTGTTTTCTTACCGAGAAAGGGGCGCAACCGAGCAGATCTCATCGTTTTCCAGGTGAGTATCGCCATCACCGTCACCTATTTTCTTTTGAGCCGAAGGAGTGGAAGCAGAGAGAAGGTGAGTGAGTTTGGTTGTGTGACTCACGTGCTTTTGTTTGAAGCTCTGACATTTTGTTAACGAGTTTGGTTTTTGTTAATAGGTCTAAACAAATTCATTTTTTGTGACACCAAAAGATCAATTTCCGCATAAAAATATATTTATGGACTCATGAGAACCTCTAGTTTTTATACAATTTTTTTCTCTAAATTTTAGATATTTTTAAATTAAAAAATTTGAAACGAAATTCTCGAAGCTGGGTACCGGAATTCGAAACCGCCACGTAGCGAGGACGGGAAAATTTGGCGAAACCCATCGATGATCGAAAAATTTAACCCTGGCATGACCACAAAGCATGTCATGCACCTTATCTCTACTCCTATAAGACACCAGTTTCAATGGTCGTCCTGCGTCACTGAAGCGCATAAGTCTGTTCCACTCCCCCACTTCTCGTCTAACAAATCAGATAAGATGGATCGTTACACCACAAATGAGTCGTTACACCATAGATGGGTTATAGGAAACCACACAAGTCCAACACGACAGTGAGCCACACGCAGTGCTCCCACATAATACCATATCGCTAGCTGAAGGAGGTCGAGCGATCGAGCGAGCTATAAAGAAAAGGGCATCTCGCTCCTTTTCAACTCATACCTTTCTCAGCCTTTTAGGTAAGATAAAATGTAATATTTGTTTTTATCAGTTTAATATTTGATATATGGACCATATGTTCACTTTGATATTAAATTTATTTTTTATAAGTATCAAATATGATTATGTGTTGTCGTAATGCACGGGTATTATGCTAGTTTTTATGTAATGGTGATCTGATCTTGCTATTGTTCTTTTTGTCAAAGTGACTCCATCTAATTAATGGCCTGATGTCTCACAAACTTTTTTGTAATTGTTTTGGATTACAAATGTGCATAACATCGATCCAAATATATGTGTCGGTGTGTGGACCCGAGAGCCTAACCAACCATTGAAATAATGTTGCGTGCCCCTAACCCAGATGGTGATACAAGATGACACAAGTCTTTATCTTGGTTCGGGCAAGAGAAGGCCCTATTTCCAGTAGAGGGGGATGAGACTTATATTACTTGCACCTAAGTGCTTGCAATAGGGAATACAAGCTGAGTGGGAGAGGGAAGGATCCAAAGTCCTTGGGGTTGCTTGAGGCTAGTGGCAATATTGTGATGGAGGAGAAAACCATGAAGTATTTGCCTGCCTCCCTGAAGCTGTAGGCTATCCTATTTATAGCTTCAAGGAGGGCTGCCTAGAGTACTAGAGTTGGCCGTGTATGGTGAGGAGGTGTTGTCGTGCCTCTGTAGATGGTGAAAGAAACAGGTGACGCCTAAGACGCGCCGGGGGGGGGGGGGGGGTGAATTAGGACTTCTAAAACTTTCTCTAAACTAGTCCACAAATAAATCCCTAGAGCAAAACCTATGCAATTAATCAAACTAGAATGTGCAAACTAGGTTTTATGTCTAAGTTTCAATCCTAAACAATATAAGTCTAAATGCTTAATGTGTATTTATAGCCCCCAACACAAGACTAGTCGTTGGAGAAAAGCTATGCTCTTTGCGGCACACCGGACAGTGCACTGTTCACTGTCCGGTGTGCCTAGCCATTGGTCTGACACCGCAGATGACCGTTGGCATGCAGGCATTTTACACCGGACACTTTGGATGTCACACCGGACAGTCTAGTGGTCTTCTCTCCACAGTTCCACCTGGAACTAGCCGTTGGGGCTACTGTTCCTGGTGCACTGGACAGTGCGGCGTGTGGCACCAGACAGTCCCATGTGCCACCAGACAGTCCAGTGCTCTAGACCAGACAGTCCGCAGGCAACACTTCCTTTGTTTCTTGGACTTCACTTTATCTTTATAATGTCTTCTTTTTGAGGTGTTGCTTTCCTCAATGCCTTGGTCCAAGTAACTACAAACACAAACACTAGCAAATACAATAGTCCATAGGTTATGTTGATCATCAAACACCAAAACCTATTGAGCTAAATGGCCTGGGGTCCATTATCCTTATAGATGGTATGGCCCAGAGCATGGTCTTGTACTTGCTGTTTGACTTGTGCCCACTTGATTTCTATTGAGAGCCATAATCTGGACCGAGAGCTTGGTCATGTTCTTGAGCCCCCTTGGCAAGGGGGTTGCCGATACCATAGTTGTTGACACAGTACTAAAGCCCCTAAGTAAAATGTTAGCTCTATAGTATATGGTGATGTTGGGCACCTTTTCATTGTGGATATCGAGGTTAGAGCTAGGCTTGGGCGAGGCGGAGGTCTGCCCGATGTCACGATTGAGCCTGTTCCAGGATTCGAAGACGTGCGCGCCACAGTTGAAGGAGTGGCCTCCTGTGGGATTCGCAGGGACAGGTAGTCAAGACTAGGCCTGGGTGAGGCAGAGTTTGTCCTGGGGCCAGGGTCTACTTCAGGCGAGGTAGAGTTTGCGCGTGAGGGCTAGCCTGCACTCTTGCCGTATTGTACGTCCTATCGAGGCTTGGCAAACGACGTGCGGGAACAGTAGTCGCATGTGTCATCGTAGTTGGTGAAGCTTGACAGGACCATGGTCTTGTTGCTCCTGTTCACCTGCAACCTTGTGTGGGGTAGGTATGCGTATTGAATACTCCTATCCCCTATGGACTTCACCTGAGCCTTGCCCTGGGTTTGTCTTCCTTACCCGAGATGGGCTCGGGCGAGGCAGAGATCGCCGTTCTAGGGAGAGGAGACCTTGTCCGGGACGAGGATTCTGCCGAGAACACACCTTGTCCAATGGCAGGCTCGGGCGAGGGGGAGTTATGGTGACCCCTAAGAAGGGCCTCGGGCTAAGCGTGGCTTATGATCATTCATCCTCAGGGAATGTACCTTGATAGGGGCATCATCTAGGTACCCCTAATTACTATACCCGACAATATGTTTTGATTTTAGGCCCTCTTTCAATAGACTATAGCTAATAGTTAGCGCTAAAATTAGATGTAGACATTCAAACAACCCAACAAATAGCTTAGCTATTAGCTACTTTTAGATATAGGCATCCAAACACCTCATCTAATAGTCCAACTAACTATGAGGTACACAAGCAACTACCCATTAGTTATTAGTTAGTTCAACCTAGCTAAAGTTAGCTAATAGTTAACCAACTATTTGTTAGTTAGCTAATTCCACTAGCAACTTTTTAGCCAGCCAACTATTAGCTCTAGAAAATAGGGTCTAAGCTAGATCTATCAATATCCTTATGGTCATAATTTATATCATAACAATAGCTAGTTAGATGACAAGCGGTATTCGTACCACAAGAGAGCTGCAATCCATATTAATGTAAGTCTATTTGTATAAACCCAAATACACGCTCACATGAATCATTAGCTTATGTTATGGCTATTGTTGGGGGCCACCGTGGCCACATTGTTACTGCTCCTAAGCCCTAAGTGTGGGATTCCTTCGCTCTGAGGTCTTCGCTAGTGCACCTCGGATCCATGCCCATGTCTTGCAAGCACAACCAGTTAGTGGTGAACTTTGCTCATGATGGGGTCTTCATCAAAACCTTCGTGTCATCCCACATCAGTGAGGCGGTGGTCGTAGATGTCCAAGCCCTTCGAAGGTCTTGGTTCTTGATAGGCAGAGTTCCCTAGGTTGTCCTCCTAGCTTTTGATGGATCGTCCACTTCTGCCGAGACTTGTTTGGGTCAGTCTTCGAAATTGCCCTAGTCATCGATGAGAAGAGCGACGACAAAGACATCGTCCCTTGCCAAAGGGGTGGGTGCAGCCACAACAAAGCCATGTTTGAGTCATCCTTGGAGGCTTTGGACCGAGCCCGTGTTCGCTTGGCTTTAATCCATAATGACTTCTACTATTTCTACAGCGTTTTGTCTCTGTAGATTGGAGCTGTAGCTATACAAACAGTTGGCTTTAATCTGAAACGAACAGTTAACTTCTCTAACGGCTCTCCCACTCTAGAACCTTGTCGAGCACTCGGCAAAGACTTTGCCGAGTGCCACCTGGTACTCAGCAAAGAAAAGTCGTCGTCACAGCGCCAAATGATGATGATGGAGCCTTTGTCGAGTTCCTGCTATCCTGGCACTCAACAAAGAAGGCACCAGTGGCCCCCTAACTAGTCCCTTCGCCGAGAGCTCTAGGAGGCACTCGACAAAGGGGACTTCTTTGCCGAGTGCCTGATGGACGGGCTCTCAGCAAAGTAGGCTCCAGTGGACTGCTTTGCCAGTCCTTTTATCGAGTGCGTTGGGAAGCACTCGACAAAGGGAGCTTCTTTGCCAAGTGTCTGGTCCACAACACTTAGCAAAGAAGCTTTACCGGTGTAGTGGAACTGCCCGGATTATTCTAGCTTAAGTGCCTTGGTCTCTCCTCAAGGGTAATGATCCACACTTAAGACAGAATAAACTGTCAATTCCTCGGATCTAGTCCGATTGAAGCCACTTACTTAGGGATCGAGTACCATTTTCTCACATGAAGGTGAGACACAGAGAAATACAATAAAGCATAATACCACAATTTAAATAAGTACTTAGAATTATTACATCATTAAAGTTTTGAAAATAGTAAACATTGTTATTGTTGCAGCGGAAATTAACTAATGATAAATAAAGAGTGAGGCAAAGCCTGGTCCATCACTCCTCCTGATCATCACCTGCTGAGGCAGGGTTCCACTCGACTATCCAACCCGATGGCAAGGTGGACGGCCAAGTCAACCTAGAAAGCATGTCCTCCTGGAAGGTACCTGTAAAAATTATGCCACAAGCAAGGCTGAGTATACTAATACTTAGCTAGACTTACCCGGTGTGAGGAGTCTACTCCTCTACCTCTAGACCATGAAGTTGTTTGACTGAGGGGTTTGGTTTGTCAAAAGCACTAGCTGAGTCTAAAATCAAATTTTAGCTTTTGCAAGTTTAATAATATTCATTAAGCTAGGTTTCATCCTTCTATACATACATGGTAACAAACATTTAGTGCAAGCAACACTTTATCTCATGAAAACTCATTTCACTTCTTACTCGATGTAGCAACACGTATCAAGCAGTCTCATTAGCTGCGAGAAGCAGATGACTCGAATCGAGTTTAAAACCTTGCAAGGGAAACCTAAACACACGACATGTAGGAGCACTCCGTCCCCACGCACGTTAACCGTCCCCATAGATTCCCCATCAGCAGAACAAAGCCCACTATCATTGGCATACAATGCTCCACTGACACCGGCCGCCACTGTGCAGTCACCGCACTTGTACCCACCATAACCGGAATGGGAGACCCTGTCTCATGAACACATGGGGAGGTATGTCTGCTGGCAGGTTCACTTAGGTACTAGGCTTACCGATTTACCATATTTCTCGGCATGTGCTTAGTACTTTCAAACGCTTGACACACGGTACCACACATTAATCCTTATTCCAGTTTCATCTTGTAGACAAGGCATCCCCATGGATCCTTATCCATAGACCATCATAGTTCCAGTTTCAAAGTGGATACAATCAATTCCTGACCTTGCGCGAGTGCTAGAAAAATCACTCGACTTCTACCGAGATCCTGAATTAGCATAGCAACTACTTGACCTGGCATACTAGTATCCATCTCAAAAGGAAACCTGAGTTCATGCAACTAGGGTGTAATACCTAATTTGTAAAAGTACAAGAAAGGAGATGATTTTCACTTATATACATTGCTCTCTATTCATTATAACATGTGAACACCCATGTCTAAAGTGATTAATTAGCTAGTGACATCCAAAATAATTTGTGCATCATGCTAGAGTTTATATGTTTGAGCATCTAATAATAGTAATAATAATAAAAATGAATTAGTTCCTAAATCTAGCAATTTGAAATAAAGGAAATAGGAAAGGAAAGAAAGTACTATATAAAAAAATAATTATATAACTAAATATATCCTTATATTACTGGGATTTGAACTTGTGCATGTAGCCCAAATGTGAAACTCACAACCAAATTCAAATTTAAATTTGAAATCAAAGAAAAATAATAAGAGAAAAGAAAACAGAAAAAGGTGAAGGAATAAGTTGTGAGTGTGCCAAATCCTCTGGTGGTGGCCCATCTTCCTCCCCTTTGCCGCGCAATCCATCTGCAGCCTTACGCCGACAGGCGGGCCTGGCGTGTCAGTCGCCCACCCCGTGCTAGATGTGCATGAAGAAATAGCTATCGCTGAAGAACCAGGTCCACTCGTTAGTGTCGCGCGCGCGCGTTGCATCTCGCCACCGTGTGCGGTCACTCGGTTAGCCTCGCGTAACACTGAGTCCCTCAAATAAGTCACGGGATGGTGGGGCCCGGTGGTCAGGCGCCTCAACTACTGGCCAAAACCGCTAGAGCTCCTTCCGCGCACCGTGGCCGCTTCGACCAATCTGGGGTCGCCTTTCCCCATAAGACCCAGGGCGTGGGGCGCCCTCCCGAGCCCATTCCGCTAGGGTCAGCTTGAAACAAATTGACACGAGTGGGAGAGACCTGAGGCGAAGAGCACGGTGGACAAAATCACCGCCACAGCGGATTCACGACGACGACAAGGGTCAGACTGCGATTAAGCCATATGGTGGCGTTTGGGTCTAGCAAGGCTCTGGGAGGAGTTGATCGGAGAGTGGTTGGCTTGTGGATCCGCGAATCCCTCGCCGGATAAACATCGCGATGCGGAATGCCTGTGGCCGCGGCCGTGCTTCATAGCCTTGCAAACGCGGGTAACTACTACCTAATTGCGTTTATCGTACCACGCTCATCGCGTAGGACTACTCGGGGTGGGTTTCAGGGCCAGGAAGCATCCAGGGGGCACTCGCCGGCATGGCCACTGCCATGCACTGCGGACACGACCGCGCGGTCTGGTATATGGATGGGGACGATGGCCGTTGGCTGTTGGATGATTGTGGGTCGGCCATGATTAGATCACTGCTTACCGGTTCATTAGGGTAAGATCGGGACCGTTCGTCGTCGGATGAGCGAACAAGATTCAGCCAGCTAATAGAGTTTCACACACTAAAACCGTGACCGTTGATCTTTGATCTAAAGGCCGCGCCTGCATACCGGTTCACTGCAACCAGGATCTAATCTGAACCACTCAGCGGTGATCGGACGGCTCAGATTTACTGATACCCCTTCAACCGTGCTACTTCGTAAAGATGTCCCTGAGTTTTTAGGTAATCAACCCACAGTCAATCGCAGGCGTACCCTGAGTCTTAGGACTTTTCGCGTAGAAGCCCCTGGTCTTCGGTTTACTTGTGCGCGCAGTCCAGAGAAAATGAAAACTAGATAAATTCATTTAGAAAATACTTTGTAGTGTAAAAATAATTTTAGGAACTTGATTAATTCATAGAAAATTCATTTTACTTCTTTTTAACCCATTCCAGTCCCTATAATTTTGTATTAATATTGTTTATCAGTTAGTAACACTGTTTTAGCATGAAACCCATATTAAAATTGATCACTTAATTAATTTTGTACCAAACACATAAAACTTTCGGAAAATCATAGCTTAAAATATGTAACTCCGAATTTAGTGATTCTTGTTCCTACGATCTCGTTTTGATGCGTAGATTATTATTATGTATTATTTATTCATGTTTGGTGTGATGTTAATTTCTTCCTTGTACCATGTTTGTTTGTATTGTGGCGAGTAGACGAGCAAGTGATTGAGGATCCAAGTGTTCAGCAGGTTGAAGTTGCTGAGCAGGATCTCATTGAAGGCAAGTTGTGCCCTTGACCACTTTTATTTACCAAATAATGTTCTCTATAATCATTTTATCATGCATAAGTTTAATTTTGATGGGATCCAATAGGTCTCCCTAGTCCGGTCATCTTTATACCTTGTTTTCCCGTGAACTTTTGGGGTAGTCTTTGCTATTGCTATATATGATTTTAGGTGTTGAAATAACTATTACACATGGTCATTCTTTATTATTGTTTTTATTTCTGTTGAAGATAAGACTATTATTTTAATTGGAACATGGAGCTTAACTTGAGAAACACGTGCCACCACAAGGGTGGAATGGGACGCCCTTGGCTGACTAATTAGGAAAGCTAGTGGTGGACTACCTTACCCGAAAGGGGCAAGGGCAGTAAGGGAGTAGGTGTGTAGGGAGGTTCTCGGGTTGATTTTGCTGCGATGGCGATCAGACGGGGGATTCCTGCATTGCTCTTCCTAGAAACTGTAGCGGGTTTTCTTAAGCTAGTGGAACTTTGTAAAGGTCTCATAGTGAATCCCTAGCCATTCACCTCAGAAGTGTCTAAGGGCCTTGCAAACCCTGGCTAGACGGGATACATGACTTGTGGGTAAAGGGTACAACCTCTACAGAGTGTAAAACTGGTATACTAGCCATGCTCGTGGTCATGAGCAGCTCAGGACTCTCGTATGACTAATTTATGGAATTAAATTCAATTTGTCATTTGCATCGCATTATGGTTTATTATTAATTTTGATCTATTATTACTCTGGTTTGGTATCTACTTACATTTAGTAACTGCTAATAAAATTTGACCAACTTATTAAAAGCTATGCTCAACTTTAACCTTTATTTGTTGATTAGCCTTACACTTCACATGAACTCACACCTTTGGTGAGTTCATGCACATTATTCCCCTCAACTTGTTGAGCTATGATCTTTTGTGAGCTCACCCTTGCGATATATAACCCCCACAGGAGAAGAACAGGTGGCCTAGGAGGAGCCTTACAATGAGGAGTACGAGCTTATCTAGGTGGCGTCTCCTAGTCAACTTTTGGCGCCAAGGAATAATGCTTAGTTCGCTTTATTGTTCTCATTTATTTTTGTTAGACTCTCGCTATGTAATAATGATATTTGTGACATTTATATCTATACACTTTGTCATTATATGTGATGTTCTTCTCTGGCGCACATATGAGACGCACCTGGCTTTTCCCTTAAATCCAGGTGTGACAGAAGTGGTATCAGAGGAAATGTTGACTATAGGACGAAACCTAGATAGAACTAGACAAATCCCTTACCTACTTACCTTACTCTAATTCTTTTTATACTTATCTTTATCCTGTCTCACCTTTTGCTATTCTACTCTGACTACTCTTATTTTGTCTATTCTAATACAAGGAGGATTTCACACTTTGGAATCCTACATTTATGACACTTTAAAGAGATAGGAGACCTAAGACAAAATTAAAATTATTTTCTCTATCTAAAGTGTTTGGATGATTGTTCTGATGATAAATGTCTGATTTGCTTCTTTGATTTATTGAAATAGTATAGCAGGGCATTCTAGCATGTACCACCATAAGGTAATGTATTAACATTATTACGTGACACACTAATTTACTTAGCTAATAAAACCCCTAAAAGATCATGTCTCGTAATTACTCATCTTGTCTACAATTCTTTCTTACCATGTATTCCTAACCCAGATGGTCAATACCAGGAAGAGGGGCAGAATCGATCTACGTGCCAACCCCCACAACAGGAGGATTATTAGACAACCACAACCAGAAATGAATCCTTCGAATCCTCCACCGGCTGGGACAGATCCAGTGGTTGCAGCTCAGATGCAAATGTTGTAGAAGATGTCAAATACTATGACAAAAATGCAAGCTCAGATGAGGAAAGAACGCTAGGAGATGCGTTAGGAAAGGCAAGAGATGCGAGAAGAGATGAGGCAAGAAAGACGGGAAAGGCATCAACAACGACCACTACCTCCACCACCACCACTAGTTCCACCCTGGGACAAGCACCGAGAATTCATGAGTCATAAGCCACCTACATTCTCCAGCTCTCCGGATCCGTTAAACCCTGATGATTGGCTGAAATCAGTGGAGAAGATGCTGAATATTGCTCAATGCGCTAACCGGGAGAAGGTTCTCTACGCTTATGGTCGTCTTACTGGCCCCGCTGCTGATTGGTGGGACTCTTACACTGCTGCTCATGATGCTACCAACAATATCACCTGGCAGAATTTGCTACTTAGTTCAAATACTACCATATTCCTGCTGGCCTGATGAAAATCAAGAAGGAATTCTTATCACTGAAGCAAGGCAACATGTTAGTCAATGATTACCAGGACAAATTTTTTCAGCTGTCAAGATATGCTCCAGACGAAGTGGCAGATGATGAAAGAAAGAAAGAGCATTTCATGGAGGGACTTAATGGACCACTTCAGTATTCACTGGTTGCTCACACCATTCCATCATTCCAGAGGCTCCTAGACAAGGCGTTAGCTATTGAACACAAGCGTGTTCAACTGGATGAAATGAAGAGGAAGGCTATTACCTAGGGGCATCCATCCTTGCTATGTTGCACCCCAGGGTACACCAGCTTGTCCTGGAGGAGGACAACGACCAGCTCAGTATGCACCATAGGGGACTCCACGCACTTGTCAGGCTACCCCCCACTAGCACCCCGGCGAGACCTGCAGGACAGGGTACAGTCACCACATGCTTCAAGTGTGGTCAGGTTGGACACTATGCCAATGTTTGTCCGAAGAGGATTCCCAGCACACCCGTCCAAAGCAAGCAACCAACTCTAGGTTCTGGGAAGGAATTCAGCATTGCCAGGGTCAACCATGTTAGTGCTGATGCTACCGCTGATGGAGCTGACATCACTATTGGTATGTTTTATATTAATTCAATTCCTGTAGCTATATTATTTGATTCTGGAGCTACGCATTCATTTATTTCCACTCGCTATGCCAACACAAATGAGTTACCACTTCAAAATATGCAAAAGCCACTGATAGTAATTACCCTAAAGGGCCTGTTGAAGCAAATTATATGACCAACAGATTAACCTTGACAATTATGGGAAGGGAATTCTGGACTACACCTATAGTATTAGAGGA
This sequence comes from Zea luxurians, assembly GCA_029449295.1. Taxonomy (NCBI): domain Eukaryota; kingdom Viridiplantae; phylum Streptophyta; class Magnoliopsida; order Poales; family Poaceae; genus Zea; species Zea luxurians. The sequence continues at coordinate 49,333,709 of JAOPSE010000011.1, forward strand.
AAGTAGTATAGATCTAATACTTGATCTGTCGTGGTTAAGGAAGGCCAAGGCAGTTATACATTATGCTAGGGGAACCATAAAACTTACCAGTTCAAAGGGAGAAAGATTCGAAGTCGAGATTACCATAACCGCCTCTACCAGACCTGTCGTATATCTAGTAGATGGGAAATTTGTAGGCAGCAATATCCGTGTGGTTAGAGATTTTCCTGATGTCTTTCTAGAGAAGTTACTCGGGATGCCACTAGATAGGGAAGTTTAGTTTGTTATCGATCTCTTACCTGGAACCGCCCGTATTTCAAAAAGGCCATACAGGATGTCAGTAGAAGAACTAAAAGAACTTAAGATGCAATTAATAGAATTATAGGTGGCTAGGTACATTCGTCCGAGTTCATCACCTTGGGGAGCACCGGTTCTGTTTGTACAGAAGATAGATGGTTCATAAAGGATGTGCGTTGATTATAGATCACTTAATGATGTCACAATTAAGAACAAGTATCCTTTACCTTGTATTGAAGATTTATTTGATGAGATGAGACGTGCTAGGGTATTCTCTAAGATTGATCTCAGATCGGGTTATCATCAAATGAAGATCAGGCCATCTAATATTCCCATGACAGCTTTATCTACCCGATATGGTCTATATGAATTCACAATCATGTCGTTTGGCTTAACTAATGCACCATCCTACTTCATGAATCTGATGAATAAGGTGTTCGTGGAGTATCTTGATAGATTCGTCGTGGTATTCATTGACGACATTCTCAGTTATTCCAAGAATGATAGCGATCATGAGGAACATCTGCGGATGGTGCTACAGAAGCTACGGGATAATCAACTCTATGCCAAGTATAGCAAGTGTGAGTTCTAGATTAACGAAGTGCCATTCCTTGGACACATCATCTCTAATTGTGGAATATCAGTGGATCCTGCTAAAGTGAGAGAGATAGTGGCATGGAAGATACCAAGCTCGGTTACTGAAATCCGGGTTTCTTGGGACTCGCAGGGTATTACAGGCGATTAATTGAAGGATTTTCTAAGATTGCTAAGCCTATGACCTCACTATTAGAGAAGGGAAAGGAGTTTAATTGGTATCGTGAATGTCAAGATAGTTTCAATCAACTGAAGTTAAGATTGATGTCACCCCCAGTGTTGATTATGCCAAACTTACAGAAGGGATTCGATATATATTGTGATGTGTGCCGCTAGGGCTTGGGATGTGTTCTTATGCAAGAAGGGCATGTGATCGCCAATGCGTCTCACCAGTTGCATAAACATGAGTTGAACTACCCCACTCATGACTTAGAACTAGCAGCCGTAGTGCATGCGCTCAAGATATGGAGGAATTATATAATGGGAACTAAGTGCCAAGTATACACTGATCATAAGAGCTTAAAGTATATCTTCACTTAGAAAGATCTCAACCTTAGGCAACGTCGTTGGTTGGAGCTCATCAAGGACTATGAATTGGAGATTCACTATCACCCGAGCAAGGTGAATCTAGTTGCGGATGCCTTGAGTCGGTAGGAGAATGTTCATGCAGCTATTGTCGCCCAGCTACCTGATGAGTTAGTAGAAGATTTTAGAAGACTCTATCTAGGAATAGTTGCACACACGGAAGGGATCGCTATTGAAGTGGAACCTACCATGGAGCAGGAAATACAAAGGGACAAATCAGTGATGCTAAAATCCAAGAAACCAAAGATCTGATGGCTGAAGGTAGAGGTCTAGACTTCACAGAGGATGAACAAGGCACAATATGGTTCAAGAACCGGATATGTGTTCCTGAGATTGACAGCCTCCAGGAGACTATACTGAAGGAAGCCCATGACTCTGATTACTCTATTCATCCTGGTAGCACTAAGACGTATCAGGATCTAAAGTGAAAGTACTAGTGGTATGGACTAAAAAGAGATGTAGCTGCACACGTGGTTGTGTGTGACGTATGTCAAAGAGTCAAAGCTGAACATCAAAGACCAGCTGGACTGCTACACCCATTAAAGGCACCCGAATGGAAGTGAGAAGAAATTGGTATGGATATCATTACCGGGTTGCCTCGCACCCCAAAGGGTTATGATTCCATATGGGTGATCGTGGATAGACTGACTAAAGTGGCTCACTTCATCCCGGTCAAGACTACTTATAAAGGTTCTCAGCTGGCAGAGTTATACATGGCTTGAATTGTGTGCTTACACGGTGTACCAAAGAAAATTGTTTATGACCAAGGATCCCAATTCACCTTAAGATTTTGGAAGAGCCTTCATGAGAACATGGATACAAAGTTGAACTTCAGTTCGGCCTATCATCCTCAAACTGATGGCTGGATTGAGAGAACTAACCAAGTACTTGAGGATATGTTGAGAGGTTGTGCCCTTAAGCATGGTGGCAGTTGGGACAGGAGTCTACCATATGTTGAGTTCTCTTATAATAATAGTTACCAGGCTAGTCTGAAAATGTCACCATTTGAAGCTTTATATGGAAGAAAGTGTAGGACTCCTCTGTATTGGGATCAGACTGGTGAAAGGCAGTTCTTTGGGCCTGAGATTATTCAAGAGGCAAAACAAAAAGTCTGTATGATCTGAGAGAACTTGAGGGTAGCACAAACTCGATAGAAGAGTTATGCTGATAACCGGAGAAGACCACTAGAATATGAGGAGGGTGACCACATGTACCTCAAGGTATCACCAATTCGTGGGATGAGAAGATTCAAAGTTAAGGGCAAGTTATCCCTTCGCTTTATTGGACCCTTCAGAATCTTTAGGCGAGTTGGGGAGATGGCCTACCAACTTGAGCTACCTGATCATCTGTCTGATGTACACGATGTATTCCACGTATCTCAACTCAAGAAGTGTCTCCATGTCCTAGAGGAACAGTTACCAATGGAATAACTCAGTGTGCAAGGTGATCTAACTTACACTGAGTATCCAATCAAGATCATTGACACTTTGACTCAGGTTACAAGGAATAAAGTGATGAAAATGTGCAAAGTGCAATGGAGTCACCACGGTGAAGACGAGGCTACTCAGGAGAGAGAAGAAGAGCTTCAATTAGAATTTCCTCACATCTTCCCTAGTTCTTCTTAATCTCGAGGTCGATATTATTTTTAAGGGGGGGTATGATTTGTAATACCCATTTTGTAAAAGTATAAGAAAGGAGATGATTTTCCCTTATATACATTGCTCTCTATTCATTATAACATGTGAACACCCACGTCTAAGTGATTAATTAGCTAGTGACATCCAAAATAATTTGTGCATCATGCTGGAGTTTATATGTTTGTGCATCTAATAATAGTAATAATAATAAAAATGAATTAGTGCCTAAATCTAGCAATTTGAAAAAAGGAAATAGGAAAGGAAAGAAAGTACTATATAAAGAAAATAATTATATAACTAAATATATCCTTATATTACTAGGATTTGAACTTGTGCATGTAGCCCAAATGTGAACTCACAAGCAAATTCGAATTTAAATTTCAAATCAAAGAAAATAAAAAGGGAAAAGAAAACAGAAAAAGGTAAAGGAATAAGTTGCGCGTGGGCCAAATCCTCTGGTGGTGGCCCATCTTCCTCCCCTTTGTCGCACGATCCATCTGTAGCCTTGCGCCGACAGGCGGGCCCGGCATGTCAGTCGCCCGCCTCGCGCTGGATGTGCATGAAGAAACAGCTCTCGCTGAAGAACTAGGTCCACTCGTCAGTGTCACGCGCGTGCTTTGCATCTCGCCACCATGTGGGATCACTCGGTTAGCCTTGCGTAACACTGAGACCCTCAAATCAGTCACGGGATGGTGGGGCCTGGTGGTCAGGTGCCTCAACTACCGACCAAACCCGCCGGAGCTCCTTCCGCGCGCCATGGCCGCTCCGATGAATCCAGGGTCGCCTTTCCCCCATAAGACCCAGGGCGTGGGGCGCCCTCCCATGCCCATTCCGCTAGGGTCAGCTTGAAATAAATCGGCGCGAGTGGGAGAGAACCGAGACGAAGAGCGCGGGGGAGAAAATCATCGCCGCAATAGATTCACATCAACGACAAGGGTCGGACTGCGATTAAGCCATACGGTGGCGGTCAGGTCCCTAGCAAGGCTCTGGGAGGAGTTAATCAGAGAGTGGTTGGCTATGGATCCGGGAATTCCTCGCCGGACAAACATCGCCGCCGTGGAATGCCTGTGGCCGCGACCGTGCTTCGTCGCCTTGCAAATGTGGGTAACTACTACCTAATTTCGTTTATCGTACCGCACTCACCACGTGGACTACTCGGGGCGGGTTTCGGGGCCAGGAAGCATCCAGGGGGCACTTGCCGGCATGGCCGCCGCCGTGCGCTGCGGGCACGACCGCGCGGTCCGATATATGGATGGGGACGATGGCCGTTCGCCGTTGGATGATCGCGGGTCGGCCAGGATTAGATCACTGCTTATCAGTTTGTTAGGGTAAGATCGGGACCGTTCGTCGTCGGATCAGCGAACAAGATTTGGCGAGCTAATAGAGTTTCACACACTAAATCCATGACCGTTGATCTTTAATCTAAAGGTCGTGCCAGCATACCGGTTCACTGCAACTAGGATCTAACCAGCATACTGGTGATCGGATGACTTAGATCTACTGATATCCCTTCAACTGTGCTACTTCGTAAAGATGCCCCTGAGTTTTTAGGTAATCAACCTGCAGTCCATCGCAGGCGTACCCTGAGTCTTAGGACTTTTCACGTAGTCCAAAGTTATTGAAAACCAGATAAATTCATTTAGAAAATACTTTTTAGTGTAAAAATAATTTTAGGAACTTAATTAATTCATAGAAAATTCATTTTTGCTCCTTTTTAACCCATTCCAGTTTCTATTATTTTGTATTAATATTGTTTATCACTTAGTAACACTGTTTTAGCATGAAACCCATATTAAATTGATCACTTAATTAATTTTGTACCAAACACATAAAACCTTCGGAAAATCATAACTTAAAATCCGTAACTCCAAATTTTGTGATTCTTGTTCCTACGATCTCATTTCGATGCGTAGATTATAGTTATGTATTCTGTATTCATGTTTGGTGTGATGTTAATTTCTCCCTTGTACCATGTTTGTTTGTATTGTGGCGAGTAGACGAGCAAGTGATTGAGGATCCAGGTGTTCAGCAGGTAGAAGTTGCTGAGCAGGAGCTCAATGAAGGCAAGTTGTTCCCTTGACCACTTTTATTTACCCAATAATGTTCTCTATAATCATTTTATCATGCATAGATTTAATTTTGATGGGACCCAATAGGTCACCCTAGTTCAGTCATCTTTACACCTTGTTTACCCCTGAACTTTTGGGTAGTCTTTGCTATTGCTATATATGGTTTTGGGTGTTGAGATAACTATTACACATGGTCATTCTTTATTATTGTTCTATTTCTATTCATGATAAGACTATTATTCTAATTGGAACATGGAGCTTAACTTGAGAAACACGTGCCACCACAAGGGTGAAATGGGACGCCCTTGGCTTGCTAATTAGGAAAGCTAGTGGATGACTACCTTACACGAAAGGGGCAAGGGCAGTAGGGGAGTAGGCGTGTAGGGAGGTTCTTGGGTTGATTTTGCTACGATGGCGGTCAGTCGGGGGTTCTTGCATTGCTCTTCCTAGAAACTGTAGCGGGTTTTCTAAAGCTAGTGGAACTTTGTAAAGGCCTCGTAGAGGATCCCTAGACATTCACCTCAGAAGTGTCTAAGGGCCTTGCAAACCCTGGCTAGACGGGATACATGACTTGTGGGTAAAGGGTACAACCTCTACAGAGTGTAAAACTTGTATACTAGCCGTGCTCGCGGTCATGAGCAGCTCAGGACTCTCGCATGATTAATTTATGGAATTAAATTCAATTTGTTATTTGCATCGTATTGTGGTTTATTATTAATTTTGATCTATTATTACTCAGGTTTGTTATCTACGTACATTTAGTAACTGCTAATAAAATTTGACCAACTTATTAAAAGTAATGCTCAGCTTTAACCCTTATTTGTTGATCAGCCTTACACTTCACATGAACTCCCACCTTTGGTCAGTTCATGCACATTATTCCCCTCAACTTGTTGAGCTATGATCTTTTGTGAGCTCACCCTTGCGATATATAAACCCCCATAGGAGAAGAACAGGTGGTCCAGGAGGAGCCTTACAACGAGGAGTATGAGCTTATCTAGGTGGCGTCTCCCAGTCAGCTTTATGGCGCCAAGGAATAATGCTTAGTTCGCTTTATTGTTCTCATTTATTTTGTAAGACTTCTGCTATGTAATAATGATATTTGTGACATTTATCTCTATACACTTCATCATTATATGTGATGTTCTTCTTTGGCGCACATATGAGACGCACCCGACTTTTCCCTTAAATACGGGTGTGACATAGGGTTTCAAACAACTCCTACACTTAGGTGCACAGTACAAGCCTATAAATATTAAGTGCAGTAAAATAACATATATAAACGGTTATGCATAAAACTGGGGCTTGCCTTCAATTGCTGGAGCAGCAGGGAGGTCCTCAGTAGCAGCCTCTATAGCTAGCTCCTGAGTTTCCTCTTGGTCAGCTCCTTGCTCGGGGATGAGCACGTACTCTCTGTCAGAGAGGTTGCTATGGCAGAACCGCCCGAATTATTCCAGCTTAAGTGCCCAAGTCACGCCTTAGAGGCCACAACACACTTAAATCGAAATAACCCGCCAATCCCTCAGATCTGGTCTGATAAAGCCACTTATCCAGGATCAAATACCACTAACTCACTCGATGGTGAGTCACAGAGAAAATACAATAAAACAGGAAACCTCAAATTAACATACTGGAGTTATTACATAAATCGGAGTTTTTCAAGTAAACTGAAACGAGTTCATAATTTAAATTGCAGCGGATAGTCGATAACGTTGAATAGTGAGGAATCGGGTAAGGCCTAGCCCACTACTCCTCCTGCTCCTCTCCTGCTGGAACAGCATCCCACTCAACCGTCCAACCCGGTGGCAGGGTGGTAGGCCAAGTCACACCATCAACCATATCCTGAAGCATACCAACAAAAATTTATGCCACAAGCAAGGCTGAGTATACTAATACTCAGCTAGACTCACCCGGTGTGAGGAATCTACTCCTCTACCTCTAGACCATGCAGCTGTTTGGCTGAGGGATTTGGTATGCCAAAAGCACTAGCTGAGTCTAAAATAACTTTTAGCTTTTCCAGTTCTAGCATAGTTAAATTAGCTAGGTTTGTTCCTTTCTAAGCATTCATGGTAACAATCATTTAGTGTAATCAACATGTTACCTCAAGTAAAACCTTGTTTTGCTTCTTACTTAATGAAGTACAAGGGGTCAAGCAGTCTCATTAGCTGCGAGAAGCAGACGATTTGAATCGAGTTTTTAAACCTTGCAAGGTAAACTTAAACACACGACATGTATGGGCACTCTGTCCCCACACATATCAACCGTCCCCATCGATTCCCCGTTCGTGGCCAGGGCTCACCGCCTTGGCGTACAATGCTCCACTGACCCCGACTGCCATCGTGCAGTGACCGCACTTGTATCCACCATAGCTAGCATGGGAGACCCAGTCTTAGGACAAGTAAGGGGGAAAGTCCGCGCCCGGCTTCACTCAGGTACTAGGTTTACCGGTTACCATATTTCCCGACATGTGTTTAGTACGTTCAAACGCTTGACTCAGGTATCCACACATTAATCCTTAGTTCCTTTTTCCCGTCTCATGGACAAGGCATCCACCCTAGATCCATGTCCATAGACCATCATAGATCCCGTTATCAAGATGAATACAATCAATTCTTGACCTCGCGCGAGTGCTCGAAAAATCACTCGACTTCTACCGAGATCCTAATTAGCAAAGCAGCTACTCGACCTAGCATGCTAGTATCCATCTCAAAAAGGAATCCTCAATTAATGCAACTAAGGGTTTCAAGCAACTCCTACACTTACGTGCACAGTACAAGCCTACAAACATTAAGTGTAGTAAAATAGCATATATAACAGTTATGCATAAAACTGGGGCTTGCCTTCAAATGCTAGGGCTGCGGGGAGATCCTCGGTGGCAGGCTTGGGAGCTGCCTCCTGGTCTTCCTCGTGGACAGCTCCTTGCTCGGGAATGAGCATGTACTCTCCGTCAGCGAGGCTGCAATCTAATGAATGCAATGAGTAAGATATATGCATGGCATGATATGCAATTTAGCAATTAAAATTTGATGGTGAATGATTAAATTAATAAGGTAAAGCTTAATCTTACTACTGGAAATTTTGGTGGTACACTTAGCCATTTAGGTCAAGTTTGGTTAGGCTGAATGGTCAGATTATTTTAGTGTTCCACTGATTTTTCTTTTTATGTTTTAGTGAAAGTTTATTATAATCCTAGCTGAATTCATTGGGGTGAGATTCATTATTCTTCCCAACTTCTCTCTTATTTCCCTTTCTCTTATGTTTTAAGGTGGGTTTGAACTACAAGCTAGTTTTATAAATTTCCAAAAATCCTGCAAAAATTACAGTGGCTTCTCACTGGTGTACAACTCTCTGCCTCAAAAAGTGGGGCTTAAAAAGGTAAGGGTTATCTCTGTACAAAATTATCAAATCTTAGAGCAGAGGGGGTGCTTTGAACTACAACTCTCCTCTAACAGTAGATTATTCCCTAAAGCTTATTTTTGCTGGCATTTAGGTGTAATAACATGACTTTGTACCAAATTTTAGCCACTATTACTTATTGGTCATTTTACTGTGATTTCCTAAAGTTTTTGGCTAAGGGGTGCTTTCTACTACCACTATACTTGAAAAATGTCAAACAATAGATTCCTAATTTTTCCTATCTTCTTCTTTGTGCAAGAGCAATTATTCTAGAATTTGGCAACTTTTGGCTTAAGGGAAGAGGGGGTAGAAATTCTTGGATTATATGGTATTTTTCATGGGGTAGGGGGTAATGGGTGTTATCTTGTATTTTTAAATAGGTTTTGTATTTTTTTCTAGTGGTCTACTTTATCAATAATTTGGTAAAAATTCATTTACCTACTGTTGCATAATTTTAGACTTTCTTATGATTTAATTAGAACATGGGCCAAAACCATATTTGAATTGTTTAGCTCACTTATTGTGAGAAGTTGGGGTGTTTATTATTTTTGTAGTGGTGTCCTAGTAGTTAGGAGTCTACTGAATTTTTCTTACCATTTTTGAAATGGTTCTTATATCTTAATCATGGTTTTCCTTGGTTCCTTATTGCCTAATAAATTATTTAACCCTGGATTAGTCTTGGACTAGGGTTCTCTGTATTTTTCCTAGGTTCCTCATCACTTAAGTATACTAGGAAAAATATGCTCCATCTCTGTTTATTATTTTCCACTACCTTTCTTAATTTTCTAAGTTTTGGACAGATGTAGTTTTTAATAGCAAAACTTGAGTTAATCTTGTATACCGGGGTGCTCAGTATTTTTAAACAGTGTCTAAGTTGGGTGTGCATCTCTACAAATTTTCTTAAGCCTAGCACAAGATTATTTCTAATTTTCTTCATATTAATAAGGTTTGGGCAGTTTCCTTATTTAATTCAAAACTCTAAAAATTATTACAGAAAATATGAGGTTTATTATTTTTGTCTGATAGTTTATATTGTTTTGAATCTAGCAAAATTGGTTTGACTAATTTTGGATAAATATTCTTCAAGTTATGAATTTCCTAAGTTCTCTGTTCATTAAAAAGAATAATCAGAATTGGTTAAATGGAAACTATCTTTGCATCGGGGTCCCTCATGAATGTTTTTAAGTTTCCTTACAGACTAGTCCTCAGGTCACTATTCAAATGTGCCACTGACAGTTTAGAAAACCCCCTGGGGTTTTGCTAATCCTAACCCGAGGTCCTTCTCCCAATTAAACAGTACCCGCGGCGGAGGAAAGTGCGGAGGGGCTTACTGGCGGCGAGATTGCTCCGGTGAGGTGGCCGAGGGTGTAGGGGAGGTTGTGATGGTCATGCCGATGTGCGGATCGTCTCCGGGGATGGTCGGAGTAGGCCGGTCCACGTGCGCAGGCGGGGAAGCTCATCGGCGGCGAGGGCTCTGGCCTATCCATGGCAGTAGAGTTCAATTAAACCGGTCAGTGAGCTTCACTAGGTGCTAGGGATGGCATGGACGCGATGAATTTGAGAATGGCTCATCGGATAGCTTGGCCTACGTGCGGTGGCGGGCGACCGAAGTCCGGCGACGATGATCTCGCTGTTCCGGTGAGGCAGGGCCTCGATCCTTGCATGGAGAAGCTTCATGGCTCCACGAGAAAGTTGTCCAAGGGCTCGGTTGAGGCTGAGGTTCTCTAGAAATGGCTGGTTGCGGTGGCCGGCGCTCAGGTGGCTCGGGCGGGTGGTGCAGAGCTCGTTGGAGCTAAGGGTGGTGTCTGGCCAGCGAAGGTGAGTGCGGAGTGAGGTGAGGTGCGTCTAGGGGTGGTCTTAAAGGCGCGAGCGAGCACAGCCGAGGGGTGGCTCTGACACGCGCTTAGGGTGTGCGCGGGCGAGCGCCAGTGCGCGCTCTGGCGCCTAGGCACGGCGCCGAGCACGAGGCAGCATACAGAGAGGTCAAGTTCAAGCGTGGATTGGCCCCAAATCTTCTCGATTATGGCCACCTTTGAGAGATCTCTTCCCCTGACATTACTTTGTCGTTTGTGTGTGGAGGCTTATGTGTTTTGCTGACTGGATCAAAAGATATGGAGGGATGAAGTTTGGTTTGTCTCACTGCTGAACTCCGAGAGGAAATCCTAGGTTTGACGTGTCTAGGGCATGAATCTCGATGCCAGCTTCACACACGTTGCAGAGGGGTTAGTTTAGAACAAATTTGTCAATGGGGACTTAAGGATTTGAGCTAGGGATTAAGGTGAACGTGCTCAAGTTCTAGGTGAGGGTTGAAATTCAGCAATTTGAATTTTAGATTTTCCCTAGAGAGCTTCCACTTGGATGGCCTTTTTGGGGATTTTAATCAATTATTTTGGCCAAACTTTTATAACAATTATTGTTAGCTTAATTAGTGTATTTCAACTTTTATAATTGGCCTAAGCCATGATTCCATGTTTTTCATGCTCTTTTTACCAATTTCTTTCTTTTTACTTAAATGGCCAATTTAAGGTTATTCTAGGGTTTAGACATTTTTTTCCACTTTGAGTGCATGATATGATTAAGGCATGATTCTTAAGACAAAAAGACTTAGTTGAATTTTCGTTCCCAAGTTTTTGGTGTCTTTTGCTCATTTTGATTAACATGAGATAATGGTTCTTGAGTTAGCACTGAGAAGAACTCTAGGAATTACTGGGGTGTTACAATTGCAATCTATTTAATATGATGCATAAGATGCATGTACATTTATAAAATGCAGATGATAAATGTGATGTATGGTCGAGTAACATTAGGTCATTTAGGGTTCCTCTTTTATTCTAAATTTCCCCGAGGCGTTTAATGGTGATCTGAACTACGAAGGTTACTTAAAATTCTCTGAAAATTCTGAAAAACTTACATTAGCTTAACTCTAGTGAAATTAGTCAGTTCTAGGGATTTGAGGTCACAACTAATTAGAATCGGGTTTAAGCAAAAATAACAAAAACTAGGGTACAGGGATCACTTTACACTAGACCTTCCATTTAGAAGTGACCTATGCTCCAAGGGTTATTTTTACTAGTATCTAGATGCAATATCATGGCCTTGTGTGAAAATATACTTAATGATACTTAGTGAATAATTGTTTATGATTTTCTAAATTTGTGGGGCTAAAAGGTGCTTTTAAATAACTTTTCCTTTGAAAAATGTTAAATAACAGATTTGGCATTTTTCTAACTTTTTCTTTACGCAAGAGCAATTATTCCTAAGTTTGGTCATTTCTTCCTTATAAGGAATGGGTTGTATGATTTTCTAAAGTTCCTTAAAATTTCTCATAGGGCAGGGGGCAACATATTCCCTAGTCATACTTAGGTCATTTTTATATTTTTCTTTGAAACCTTGCTGCCTAGGTCTTGTGGTTCACATGTCTAGGTCCTGATTTTATTTTCCAAAGAAATGAATCGAAACCTACTTGATTTTATAATCTCTACTTAAATGAGAAGACTGTGGTGTACAATAATTTTATGGAACTCTAGTGTTGATTGATTATCTCCTAAAAATTTCTCACCTTCAGTACTATAGTTCTACTAATTTTACTTCTATTATTGCATATTACTTAATATATTAATAAAAATCTAAACTTCCAGAAACATTACTAGACTAGTGAGTTTTCTATTTTTATTCTAAAGTTCACCCTGTCCAGAACCTAGTAAAATTTGTTTTACTAAATTTGGTCATATTTTACCTAAGTTATGATTTTTTAAAGTTTTCTGCTGATTATTTAAAAAGGATTTTTGAAAAAGAAAGGGAAAACCTTCTTTCAAACGGGCCCCTGGCATTTTCTCCCATCTTTTCTTATGGATTGGTCCCTAGCGCACTATTCATCTGAGTCTAGAACTTTGCGCATAACTCCCTGGGTTTTCCTAACCTCTAATCTGCAGTCCCTAGCTAGTTTACATAGTACCTACGACAAAGAAGACGGTGGAGCGGTTTACCAGAGATGGTAGGGTTCTAGCGAAGGCTCGAGCGAGGATGGGGAGCCTCTAGCAGTCACGTCGAGGTACGGGTCGACGTCACTGGTGCCCGAAGCTAGTCTGGCCATGGATCTAGGCGGGCGGCGGTGGAGCTCGTCGGCGATGTCTGCACCCACCATACCACGGCGGTAAAGCTCAATCAGACCGCATAGGGAGGTTCAATGAGTGGCAGGAATTGTGTGTGTGCAAGGAATCGACGAATGGATGGTTAGATTACTTGGACCAAGGGAACCGACGAAAGGGACATGTCCGGTGAGGTGTTCTAGCTTCTTCGGCGAGGTATCGTTCGGTTTGATTGGCTAGGAAGCTTCACTAGCCTCTAGGGAAGCTGGCTGAGGAGCTAGACTGGACGGGGTTAGGCTAGAGTGGCCGGTCTGAGGTGGTCGATGCGTCGGCAAGCTTACGGACGACACCGCGCTCGGTGCTCTGGCGATTACTGGCATCCAGTCGCCGAAAAAAGGTATAGGGCGTGTGGAAAGGCAAGGCCGAGGGCTAGGGCTTCTTATAGGCGAGGGCTCGAGCACGGGCATAGGGTTTGGGCGCATGGTCGAGCCGACCAGAGCTCGTGGCATGCTAGGTGTCTGAGGTAATTAGGCGCCACTTTGTCCATTTGACCATTTGGATTTGAGTTGAGGAGCTAGGTGAACACGGCAGATTTTTGAATTCGGGTTGGGGAGACTTAGAGAAAAACTGGTTTTCCCCTCTAGGGTTCTTCTAGTTAGTGATCGATTTGGGGCTGTTTAAGACTTGTTTTGGGGAAACTTCCTTACTATCTCTGATAGATATTTTGATTATCTTCAACTTGTGTAATTAGCCCAACTTGTGATAAGGATTGATTCATCGTTTGTTTTCACATTTTCTGTTTTGGTTCACATAGCTCGAGTGGTTAGACTTAGGGTTCTGAATTTTTTCTCTTGTTATATGCACCATATGGTCAAGGAAAGCATCTTAGGATCTTAAACACTAGCTGTTTTGTTGTTAAGTTATGTTCATCAAAGGCTCCACTAATCCACATGTGATAATAGGTCAGGGTGTGGTTCTAGAGTAGAAACCCTGAGTAACGCCTAGGGTGTTACATCCGGTTCCCAAGTGTGCCTTCTTTGGCGAGTGCTATGATAATAACACTTGACAAAGTGACCAGAAAACCCCTTTTTATTTGTCTTTATTATTCCATCCAAACAAACAAAAGATATATATCATTCACATGACATTATGTATCATTCACATCACATATATCACAGAATCAACACATGTATCACCAACACTATATATCTCACAAATATCACCACATCAAACAAGTTTCACAAACATAAGTCTCAATAAATATCTCACAACACTCACAAAAATAAGTCTCAATCATCGCTAAGAGGTCATCAACGAGGTGGGCAGCTGGACTGGTTCGGCGAAGGGCTGGACGAAGCGTGAAGGTTGTTCGATGCCACCGATTGTCCCTACACAGATAAGAGATTATATTTGTGAGACCAGATGAATATATATCATGCGGGACTAAAGTTTTAATAAACACAGGAGTATGGAAATGAATAGAGTCAGCTGTAGGGAACAACGGAGGTGGTGGGGCAAGACTCTTTGTGGCGCCAAGGCTCTGCATGTATTGGAACATCTCTGTCATCCTTTACTAATCCGCCAAGTGAGTCACTCGCTCCGCCTCCCGCTCTGCCTCCCTCTCTGCCCTCATCCTCGCCTCCATCTCCATACATTCCCTCCTCTCTTTTTCTAGTTGGGCCTCTAATATTTCACCCCAATGTTATAATAATGCAAGAGAAGGTATATAACTCAATGAATGATGAGGCACAGAAGCACTAACCTAGAGTTCCTAGATACGATGTTGTGAGTTGTCCTACCGTGGTCGTATGGCTTGGCTCGTGCTCTCTGCTCGCACCTAAGATAGAGTAGTAGTGGAGGACGAGTCGATTGCCCCATCGGCAATCCAATACCACTCATGCCTCTTGCCTCCTCCGACCCTCATGAGGACATCCTCAGATCTTAATCTGGCCCATGGACCTCCTTAGCATGTTGGTGTACTCACTGAGGAGGCTGTGGACGACATGGTTGTTGTATGCCTCAAGCCCATCATCCGGGCTCTAGGTGACATTGGACGTCGCCTTGCCCTTGTGGGCCATAGCATACGCCGAGAAGATGGATCCATATAACTGAGCAGATCATTTAAATCAGTATGATTTATAGATATTCATGCCACTACCAGAAACAACTTCTTTGCCGAGTGTCCAAAGCACTCGGTAAAGCCTGGAAAACACTCGACGAAGGCTTTGTCTAGTGTGACACTCGGCAAAGAAAGCTCGACGACCTGTACATCGACAACAGCTTCTTTGCCGAGTACTTTTTATCGGGCACTCGACAAAGTCTTTGTCGAGTGTTACTCGATACTTGACACAGAAAATTCACCGTTATGGCGCTAGGTAGCCGCAATGGAGCCTGTGCCGAGTGCCCAAAGCAAGACAATCGGTAAAGGCTCACTCTTTGATGAGTGTCCAATGTACGGACACTCGGCAAACGGACACTCGGCAAAGAAACTCCCCGTGGGCCTCTTTACCAGGTCCTTCGCCGAGCGTATTAGGTGGCACTCGGTGAAGGCTCCCTCTTTGCCGAGTGTCTGCCGGACTAGCACTCGGCATGTGGTGGTTCTCACCATGTGATCTGGGGTTGAAGATGACGATGTGGCAGCGACATGGGGTGGTCGAGGTAGTGGCAGGAGTAGGGGGCTCGGCCGACGGCATCGCGAGGTGGATGGGGCCAGGGAGCGTGGCTGAGAACGGGTCAGCGATGGCACGGCGGCGTGGCCAAGGAGCGGCCTAGGGCTAGCGGCGGCGCGACGGTGCTGAGAGCGCGGGCGAGGCTGGGGAGCGGCGGCGCGACGGGTGTGGGGCTAGGAGTGAGCGAGGTGAGAGAGAGAAACGACTGTGGGGATATGTAAAACTACTTTGCCGAGTGCCCGTGATCTAGCACTCAGCAAAGTGTTTTTTATTTTTTATAAAATAAGCTTTGCTGAGTGCCCTAGATTCAGCAGTCGGCAAAGGTTTTTTTTAAAAAAAATATACGTCGCCGAGTGTCCCTCGGGTGACACTCGGCAAAGATCTTTTTAAATTTAAAAAGATCTTTGCCAAGTGTCCCCCGGTCGACACTCGGTAAAGTTACTTCTTTGCCAATTGTCTTACACTGAGACTCGGCAAAATATATTTTTCTTTTTTTTCCCACCAAACTTTTTCTACTGTGTTCCTACAGTATATTTACCTACATGTCCAATTTTGGCACAAATATTAAAATGTTTGCTATAACTATTAGATCTAGTTCGTTTAATTTAATTTCTTCGGATAATTTAGATTTGAACTGGAAGTCACTCGAAAAATGGAAAACAGTGAATGCGAAAATGATATTCATGTTATTTAACACAAGTCACAGCATATTTCAGAAATTGACCGGAATTTTTAAGCAACATGTTTGTGATCCTATTGTTTTAAAATTGTATAAAACACAAACAAAGTCAGAAAATCATGAAATTTGTCGACCTGTCATGATATCATATGTAGAGACTGATAAAAGTTGTTTCGTGAAACTTGTCACGCAGTATGTGTAGAAACCTAGTCGGTCTCCATTGAAGTTTTATGATTTCATGTGGAGACCGGTTAGGTTTCTACATACAGTGTGTGACAACTTTCACGAAATAGTGCCAAATTTTTATCAGAGTTTGTATGGCGAGTGTTGTCGTTCGTCAAGAGTGGCACTCGACAAAGCAAATTTTGCCGAGTGCTCGATAAATTGCACTCGACAAGTTTTGGGGCACTCGACAAAGAGCTAAATTCCTGTAGTGTATGTATTACCGCCCTCTGGACCATGAGTCACGAGTCATGTGGTTTTTGTGCAAAATATATGCACATATGGTCATATAACTGACCTCACTCATGGTTTCCATACTACTTCGCTACACAGTCGATTGTGATGAAGTGGTTGATACCATGTTTTTCCTCAAATAGTGAATATAATAGCGAATAGTGGAGATCTTAAATGAATTTAAAGAGTTTTTAAGTTTTAGATCTTGTTTTGTAACTTTTCTTTATTTGGATTCTCCATCCAAGGTAATATGCAAACATAAAAAATTGAATCTCAAAACTTGAAATAGAATTTCTAGGTACTGTAGATTTCAAATGAAAAATGTAATGACAAACCGTAAAGTTGCAACTCGTTTCAGGTACTATATATATTTTTTGTTTAATTTGTTTCTTTATCTAAGTTTATTTTAATTTTTAAAATTTTATTTTTAAATTAGTTGTACTAGCCTGTTAATAAAACTGCTAGTGTAATATATCTGCATTGGTAGTTTTTTAAGTATAAATTGAAATTTTAACCTAGTCCATTAAGACAACCTTCAACATACATTCAATTTATTCTAGTGATAATCATAAGTCACTGCTACTGTAAATAGATGATTTGTACTAGTCGTCGTAATCTATAAACTTCACAAGTAGTAAAGATGTATTTCCACTAGTGGGTTATAGCCATATTTAGGCCTATAGTTATATGTCTAATGATGCATGTTTTTTATGAACCGTTATTGGAAAAATCCGCAGCCTCAACAAAAACCATTGCACTTACCTATTAGAATAATTATATTGGTTTCAATTCCAAGCAACCTTTACACTTACCTTATGCAAACTAGTTCAATTCTGCACTTTTATATTTGCTTTGGTTTGCGTTAGCATCAATCACCAAAAAGGGGGAGATTGAAAGGGAAATAGGGTCAAACCTTTTTCTATATGAATTTTGGTGGTTGAATTGCCCAACACAAAATATTGGACTAACTAGTTTGTTCTAGATTATGAGTTCTACAGGTGCCAAAGGTTCACAACAAACCAATACAAAGTCAAAAGAAAGGGTTCAAAAGAAAGGAGCAAAGTATAACGAAGGCAGCCCTGGTCTGGCGCACAGGACTGTCCGGTGTGCCACCGGACAGTGTCCGATGCACCAGGGAGGATCAACTCAAACTTGCCAGCTTCGGGAATTTTGGGGAGCCGCTCCGCTATAATTCATCGGACTGTCCGGTGTGCCAGCGGAGCAACGGCTACTTCGCGTCAACGGTCGTCTGCAAATGAACAGTGAAAGCAAACAGTGCGCGCCTGCGCGCGCAGAAGTCAGAGCAGGCGCCAGAAGGCACACCGGACAGTGAACAGTGACTGTCCGATGCATCACCGGACTGTCCGGTGGCCCCACTTGTTAGAGCTCCAACGGTCGAACCCTAACGGTTGGGTGACGTGGCTGGTGCACCGGACTGTCCAGTGCGCCATACGACAGATAGCCTTCCCAACGGCCACTTTGGTGGTTGGGGCTATAAATACCCCCAACCACCACACTTCAAGGCATCCAAGTTTCAGCCATTTGCATTCAATACGAGAGCTCTAGACTTCATTCTAAGACACAAACAAGAGATCAAATCCTCTCCCAAGTCCAAAGTTCATTCCAATCAAATAGTGACTAGAGAGAGTGACATTTGTGTTTATTTGAGTTCTTGCGCTTGGATCACTTTTCTTCTTCTTTCTTTCTTGTTCCCAACTCAATTGTAATCAAGGCAAGAGACACCAATTGTGTGGTGGTCCTTGTAGGGACTTAGTGTCCTGATTGATTGACAAGAGAAGCTCACTCGATCTAGGTGACCGTTTGAGAGAGGGAAAAGGTTGAAAGAGACCCAGCTTTGTGACCACCTCAACAGGGAGTAGGTTTGCAAGAACCGAACCTCGGTAAAACAAATCACCGCGTCTCACTCTTCATTTTCTTGTGATTTGTTTTTGCCCTCTCTTTCGGACTCGTTTATATTTCTAACGCTAACCTCGGATGTAGTTCTGCTTAAGCTTATAATTTTCAGATTTCGCCTATTCACCCCCCTCTAGGCGACTTTCATGGGCCCAGAGTGGTAACATGGCATGGCATATGACAACACTAGACACACAGACATGGCTAAGAGGGGAGGTTCCTGGATTAGGGTTGACCGACGAGGATGTCGATCTTCTAAGAGGGTGGATTGTGATATCCTGGCCCCTGGGATAGTGATATCCTGGCCCAAGGCTTAATAAAATTAATAGAGTATCCATACCAATAAGGTGCATCTTCTTTTTTGGAAGCCTAACTCGAAAGAACCTCCAAGTTAAGCGTGATTGGCTTAGAGCAATTTGGGATGGATGACCGATCGAGAAGTTTTCTCGGGTGTGCATGAGTGAGAACAAAGTGCGCACAAAAAAGCCCTGTTGGTCTGTGGGGACAATATATGATCATAGAGAGCTGCCAGGAGTAAGTACCACCGGTCCAGGGATTGGATGAGGTGTTACAACTTGCCATCTAACAAGAATTTGTTGCGATTTAAGACATGATATGGATATTGATGGATCTTAATATATTGATCGAACACAAGATCACATGAAAGGAAAAGTGATGAGCCATTATTTTTTGCTAGAAAAGAGTAATGAACTAAATCAATGTTGCATCCAATACCCGAAGCTGCATATCCATATAGGGCCGCACATATTAAATAATACGCACTAGGTTGGGCTAAAATCTATAACAACCTAATATAGATGGTCCTATCATGATTTTAGGGTTCTTTCTCCATAACAAAAGTGATTTGCGTATCCATATAGGGTATGCATTGAATAAAATCCATGGGTGAGGCTAAGATCTATAACTACTTAATATAGATGGTCCTATCATAATTTTAGGCTTCTTTCTCCATAACAAAAGTGAGAAGCCATTAAGTTTTTGCTAGAAATGAATAACACTTTCCATCTAACAAGAAATTGTTGTGATTTAAGTCATGATATGGATATTGATGAATCTTAATATACTGATCAAACATAACACCATGTGAAAGAAAACGCACTGAATCATTATTTTTTTGCTAGAAAAGAGTAATGCACTAAATCAATGTTGTATCCAACATCTGAAGTTGTGTATCCATATAGGGTATGCATTGAGTATAATCCACCAGGTGAGGCTAAAATCTATAGCTACTTAATATAAATGGTCCTCTCATAACTCTAGGTTTTTTCTGCACAACAAAAGTGAGAAGCCATTAAGTTTCTGCTAGAAATGAATACCACTTGTCATCTCACTTGAAATTGTTGCGATTTAAGTCATGATATGGATATTGATGGATCTTAATATACTGATCAAACACAAGACCACGTGAAAGAAAAAGTGATGAACCATTAATTTTTTGCTAGAAAAGAGTACTGGACTAAATAAATGTTGTATACAACATCTGAAGTTGTGTATCCATATAGGGTATGCATTGAGTATAATCCACCAGGTGAGGCTAAAATCTATAGCTACTTAATATAGATGGTCCTCTCATAACTTAAGGTTTATTTCTATACAACAAAATTGAGAAGCCGTTAAGTTTTTGCAAGAAATAAATACCACTTGTCATCTAACTTGAAATTGTTGCGATTTAAGTCATGATATGGATATTGATGGATCTTAATATATTGATCGAACACAAGATCACATGAAAGGAAAAGTGACGAGCCATTATTTTTTTAATAGAAAAGAGTAATGAACAAAATCAATGTTGCAACCAACACCCGAAGTTGCATCTCCATATAGGGCCACACGTATTGAATAATACGCACTAGGTTAGGCTAAAATCTATAACAACCTAATATAGATGGTCCTATCACGATTTTAGGGTTCTTGCCCCATAACAAAGTGATTTGTGTATCCATATAGGGTATGCATTGAATAAAATCCATGGATGAGGCCAAGATCTATAACTACTTAATATAGATGGTCCTATCATAATTTTAGGGTTCTTTCTCCATAAAAAAGTGAGAAGCCATTAAGTTTTTGCTAGAAATGAATAACAACTTGCCATCTAACTAGAAATTGTTGTGATTTAAGTCATGATATGGATATTGATGAATCTTAATATACTGATCGAACATAACACCATGTGAAAGAAAAAGCGCTGAATCATTATTTTTTTGCTAGAAAAGAGTAATGAACTAAATCAATGTTGTATCCAACATCTAAAGTTGTGTATCCATATAAAGTATGCATTGAGTATAATCCACCATGTGAGGCTAAAATCTATAGCTACTTAATATAGATGGTCCTCTCATAACTTTAGGTTTTTTCTGCACAACAAAAGTGAGAAGCCATTAAGTTTTTGCTAGAAATGAATACCGCTTGTCATCTATCTTGAAATTGTTGCGATTTAAGTCATGATATAGATATTGATGGATCTTAATATACTGATCGAACACAAGACCACGTGAAAGAAAAAGCGATGAACCATTAATTTTTTGCTAGAAAAGAGTACTGGACTAAATCAATGTTTTATCCAACATCTGAAGTTGTGTATCCATATAGGGTATGCATTGAATATAATCCACCAGGTGAGGCTAAAATCTATAGCTACTTAATATAGATGGTCCTCTCATAACTTTAGGTTTTTTCTGCACAACAAAAGTGAGAAGCCATTTAAGTTTTTGCTAGAAATGAATACCACCTGTCATTTAATTTGAAAATGTTGCGATATAAGTCATGATATGGATATTGATGGATCTTAATATACTGATCGAACATAAGACCACGTGAAAGAAAAAGCAATGAACCATTAATTTTTTGCTAGAAAAGAGTACTGGACTAAATCAATGTTGTATCCAACATATGAAGTTCTGTATCCATATAGGGTATGCATTGAATATAATCCACCAGGTGAGGCTAAAATCTATAGCTACTTAATACAGATGGTCCTCTCATAACTTACGGTTTCTTTCTGCACAATAAAAGTGAGAAGCCATTAAGTTTTTGGTAGAAATAAATACCACTTGTCATCTACTTGAAATTGTTGCAATTTAAGTAATGATATGGATATTGATGGATCTTAATATACTGATCGAACATAAGATCACATGAAAGGAAAAGCGATGAGCCATTAATTTTTTACTAGAAAAGAGTAATGCACTAAATTAATGGTGTATCCAACATCTGAAGTTGCATATCCACACATAGGGCATGCATTGAATAAAATCCACAATGTTAGGCTACGATATATGACTAGCTACTTAATTAGTATAGATGGTACTGACATAATTTTAGGGTTCTTTCTCCATAACAAAAGTGAGAAGTCATTAAGTTTTTGATATAAATAAGTGGTGACTATCACACTTGAATAAGGCCACAAGGCTAGTCCAATCTCTATAAGTAGTATCCACTAGTTATTGGCCTCTTACTACGTAGCACACTAACACTCCTCCATAAGGCCATAACCATGCCGTCCTACAAGAAACTAGTGATCGTTGGCTTCGCCTTAACCTTGCTCCTTGTGTCATTCCGTATGTCTAGCTAACTAACTTGTAGCAAGCGTTGCTTCCATCTGCGAATGTGTATATGTCTATATATATGTA
Organism: Zea luxurians; assembly: GCA_029449295.1. Lineage (NCBI taxonomy): Eukaryota > Viridiplantae > Streptophyta > Magnoliopsida > Poales > Poaceae > Zea > Zea luxurians. Next base: position 49,355,722 of record JAOPSE010000011.1, read on the forward strand.
CTAGCTAGCTAGCTAGCGATAGCTAACAGTACGTGCGACAATTTGTTTTGTGGTTCCAGGAATGGATGCGTCTGCAAAACTGTGCAGTACGACAATGGATGGACTCATATGCGGCGGAGCAATCCGAGGCGCCGTGAACCAGGCATGCGATGACACGTGCAGAAACAAGGGCTACACAGGTGGCGGCTTTTGCAACATGAAAATACAACGCTGTGTTTGTCGCATGCCGTGTGCACTGGAGGAACAAACAGAGGCGCGCGCCGGAGACGAAGAAGCAGCCGACGGCGCTGGAGATATGATGAGCCGGACGATGGCAAATTGAGTGATACGCATGACAGATGTTTAGACACCATATACATATATAAGGAATAAAATCTCCAATACTATAGAGCACTAGTTATGACCGGTCGTCCTGCATCATATCAAGCGTGTATGTTTATATTCCTCTCTTATCGGCCCCTACAACTATAAAAGCATTCCACGTCCTGCGACCTGCCTCACGTAAAGCGTATAGGTCCATTCCCCTCGCTTAACAGTGAGTCGTTACATCATACATAGACCATAAAACCACCCAAAGCTCCTATAAATAGGCTGTTACCACAGATGGATCGTGAGAATCACCTAAGTCTAACATGATAGCAAGCCGCACATAGCCACAGTATTGCCTTATAATACCACCCCACAAGATAAAGGTGAACGAGCGACCATGCAGGCTATAAAAAAGGTTGTGCTCTATTGGGGACTTGCTCTCAAATACTATGAATTAAGAACAAGGCAACATAAAATATTAAATATCGATGTCCTTCGTCCGCTGAAGCATTATTTCCCCAAGGATTCGATGAACTTCGGACGAAGGTTATAATAACAAAATTACGAAAGTATCACCTTCGTAATTTAATTCTCGAAGGTAATGCGGAAAGACGCAGGACATAAAGCGTTAAAGATAGTTAAATTGGAAATAAATGACATCATTTTATTATGTTATATAAATCTTAAATGTCTAAATATAATATTTAAATACATTTATACCTCTGCCTTGACAAATGATAATTTCCGGGTGATGTGATTGCAATCACAGAAATGCGTGAACAGTAAAGGAATACTGTTCACTATTTATAGGCACAGGACACAGCCTGTGAACAATTACAATCATACCCCTCATAAAAGTTTACAACATCGACTCAAACTCTTATGGACTAAAAGATCATTCTATCTTTAAGTCGGTTTGTAATTCCGAAGCTTCATGAACAGCACCCTTCGGCATTACGTACAGACAGCTTCAACCGAAACTGTTTCTTCCTGCAGGACCTTCGGCGACGAAGCATGGTCCCAACAGTAGCCCCTTCGCGGTGCTAGATCGTTTTTCGTAACGAGCTTGATCCGTGAAAAAAGTCTCCTAGGCTTCAGGAAGCCGAAGGTCCGAAAAACACCTTCCCGGAGCTCGTTGTCGAGAAACGATACAGTTTCCGAGCGCGTAGCGATCCCACCATGCAGGTTCACTATTTTGGTCTTTGCGACCCACCGCGCAGCGGGTGCGAGCAGCTGTTTGCCTGGTATAAAAATCCTGACGATTCATCTTCTTACCTGCAGCACTATATAAACAGTCAGGTAGGTGTGAAGTTACCACAGCATTCATTGCTATTGCACTGTTTTGCTGCCAAAAATTTTAACCATAGCCGAAGCTCGACTCTCGGATTCAGACGAAGCTCCAATTTGGTGTCTACTTCGTCAGAACAAAAGCTTCGGGAGAAGAGGTTATTTAGTTCTCGAGAAATCTTTCAAGAAATTCATAATTGAATGGCCAGATTGCGCTCTACTGCTAGAGTTGAGCGTGAGGGAGACGAAGTCGAAGGTGCAGAGACTGTTCCTATCTCCGAAGCAATGCAGCGATCCGGATTGGTGACTTCGGAAAGAATCCCTACTGCCGAAACAGAACAGGCTGCTGCCGAAACAGAACGAGGAGATATTGAGGAAGCTGATTCTGACGATGATTACCATATCGCAGTACCGAGCAAGCCTAGCCATTTGGACTTCGGGAAGTCGACTATCTCCAAGGCTGATTTCTCCAAAATGGTGAAGTCGGGCTATTTCAGAGAAAATGAGAAGGAGCTACTTCGTTTCGGGGGAGAGGAGACTACCCCGAAGCCAGAAAAGAAAGAAATAGTTATTTTCAAGAGTTTTTTAAAGGCTGGGTTGAGATTTCCTTTGAATAGAATGATTTCTGATGTGCTGCAAAAGTTTGGGATCTATTTTCACCAACTGACTCCTAACGCCATTGTCAGGCTTAGCGTTTATATTTGGGCTCTCCGAAGCCAGGCGGTGGAGCCGCTTGCCGACAGCTTCTGTCGAGTACATGAGCTGCATTACCAGACTAAGGCCAGAAAGGATGGGTTGCACGAAAATTTTGGTTGTTACAATTTTGCCTATCGAAAGACCACAAAATTTCCTGTGATTAGCTACCGAAGCAAATGGCCGGCAGGCTGGAAGTCAGAATGGTTTTATGTCAAAGTTAACGAAGACAGAGAGAAGCTAGTACAGAGCCCTCTTGAACTGATCTTCGGAGAAACAAGACCCCGTTGCAGAATGACAACTGAAGGTCCAACTTGGGCCGCTCTGGCTGAATTCAAAATTATTGCAGAACACGTTGGCACTAGAGATTTAGTGCAGGAATTTCTGGCCTTCAGAGTATTTCCGACTATGAAGGAGTGGACTATGCCGAAGCTTAAAGGAGAAAAGAAAGAAGAGGAGCTTGTCCGACTACCCTATTATTATAAGTTTAAGAAATATTTTAAAGCACTCTGTCAAGAATGGCTCGATACAATTGAAGTAATGAGTAATGAAATCCTTGGAAATTACTCCAAAAAAGAGGACCAGCTGATGACAGCAGCCTTCAGCACTCGGCCGAAGCGAAGGCTGAACAGGGTGCTTGTTGCCATAGGTTTTGAATATGCTGATTATGATCGCCTGGGCGGAGATGCTGGAGGCCCAAAGCGAAAAAGAATTTCCAGCGCTGCTGACGAAGAGGTCGCCAAGGTAACCAAAAAGAAAAGGGGAGATTCTGAAAAACTTAGCCCTGAAGAGTTGAATCCTGAGCCGAAGGTGGCCACTGCAGGAAAGAGGAAAACTGCATCTCCAGAACCAAGAACGTTGGTTGAAGAAGAAGATACTCCTGCAACGCCTTCTGCTGTTGAAGTAGAAGAGATTATGAAGGTAATGACTGAACCCTTGCCTGTCAAGCTAAGTCCGCTGGCGTTGGAACTGACAAAGTTTTTTTAGAAGGACAAGGCAGCTTCGGCAGAAGAAGGTCCTGCACTGCCGAAAAAACGAAGGATTATTCAAATAGCAGATGTAATTCATGGGACACCGTTACCGACACCGGCATCAAGAATTGCTATTGACCAGACTGCCGAAACTAAAGGCGCCACAGCCGAAACCACCAGAGCGAAAACCTTCGAAGCTGAAACTGGCACAGCCGAAGCTGCCGGGGTTGAAACTGGGGCCACATAAGATCTGAACCTGGACGAGACACTTGAAGTTATTGATAACATACTCTTAAAAATGACTGAGGAAGAATCTGCTGTGGCCGCGGCGAGCACAGACACTGAAAAGGGGAAAAAACAAGCTGAAGACATTTTGGAGGGGGAAGATTTTGAATTTCAAGATTTACTTGGGCAAGAGCTGACAGACGCTGAAAAAGCAGAGCTTAAAAGATGTGCCATAGCCTGCGGATATAAGCCAGGGGCTACACTGTTTGGTGGGGTTAACGAAGGAAAACTGAGGTGCCTTCGAAACCGCAGCGAAGCTAAAATTGTTAAAACTCTCTGCAAAAACATTGGCTTGCCGAAGCTGGAAGCGGACCTCTGCCGTTACCAACGGCACCATATCGCCGGAAGTTTGCTTTATGCTAACTTCAAGGTAACAAATATTTTTGTTATTTTATTATTATTATTATCTTTTAGGTTGTTTTCTAACAAAGATCGTTTCGACAGAGCATACTGTTAAGTAAGGTTCTAAAAATGCAACAAGATCTCGAAGAAGAGAAGAACAAAACCGTCATCCAAAATTTGGCTGAAAAAGTTGAAAATTACGAAGCTGATTTGAAAAAGAAGGATTTCACCATCCAAGATCTTGAAATGATGGTCAAAGAGCACGAAGGTGCATTAGAAAAGAAAGATTTTGTTATTCAGACTATGGAGGGTTCTTTGGCTGAAGTCCAAACTGAGAATAACAGCTTAAAGAATGAATTGCTCCAACAGTCAGAAAAATTTGAGCAAGAAAAGAAATATTTCGAAGCAAGCCTGAAAACTGAGGTGGATAAAAATTCAAATTTGCAGAAATCCTTTAAAGAACTTCAAGAGAAATGCCTAAGCTTCGGCAGCCGATGCGTGCAACGGCTGAAGGATGTGTTTCATTCTGTCGGAGCCAGCTCTACAAAATTTACACCTTCAGCTGATAATCTGCCCAGCACGTTAGAATATATTGAAGGCGAGGTTGATGCCCTTGACGAAGTTATTGGTGGGCATGCCGACTTCTGCGCCCTGGTAGCTTCTCGGGGCACAGCCACCGCTTTTCTGAAGGCTGGCTGCACGCATGGAAATATTGTGAACAGACCAAACTTCAGCTTGTCAGCATCAGATCTAATAGATATCCCAAGCCTAGCCCGAAGCATTGGAAATAGATTCATGACCAAGATCTGGGTAGGTGGCGGGCGAAAAATGGCGGGTGATGAAGCTCGAAGTCATCTTAAGCCGGTAAGAAACTTATATTTGTTACTTTTACCTTCTCCTTGAAATTTGCACCTTTCTTATTCTGCTGTTTGATATACGCAGGATGACGAAGATGGAGAATGACGAAGTTGAAGTTTGACGAAGCCTAGCCTGAAGCTTGATAGTTGTTTACAATATACTTTCCTGCAAAAATTCTGGAGAAACTTTTGTAATATAGTTATGGAACAACTTATGTAAATTTGTACATACCTTGTAATATATTTTGTTTCTGCTATCTGCGTACAATCTGCTTTGCTGTGGACGAAACTTCTTTTTTGAGCCGAAGGCGAAAAACACCTTCCCTTCTTTTCGTACACAACGAAGCATAAAAATTTTCCTTCGAGTTTTTCCTCATCGCCGAAGCATCTGTGTTTTTGTGCGGTATAATGATGATTCTATATATGTCTAAATGCATATTTATGAATACAAATGACATGATGAGATGCATTGTGCAAATGAATATCAAAATACATAATCATAGTCCTTCAGCGTTGACTTTTCGCTGTAAGCCTCCCTTAGGAGCTTCTTCGCCTTTTACTTTCAGCGGAATCAGCGCTTATTTTTCGCTGTAAGCCTCCCTTAGGAGCTTCTTCGCCTTTTACTTTCAGCGGAATCAGCGCTTATTTTTCGCTGTAAGCCCTGCATTCCCTTAGGAACGACTTTTGAGCTTCTCCCTGTTTCCTTTTCTTTTTCCTTTTGCATTTACATTTACATTTTTTGGGGGATATCACTCTCATAAAATTGAAATAAGGAAAATTACATGTTGTGGCCCCATTAAAAACCTTTCTCCCCCTTTGGAAAGGAAAAGGGTGCCACGAAAAAGAATATAAAAAATTACATCAAGCTAAACATAATATCGTCGAAGCTCATCCGCATTCCATGATCTAGGAATGTCGTTGCCGTCCATATCCTTCAATCTGTAGGAACCGGGCCTTGACGAAGATACTACCAAAAAGGGGCCTTCCCACTTCAGCTGTAATTTGCCTGCTGTCTCAGGGTTGGCTACTCTTCGAAGTACCAAGTGTCCTGGTTCAATGTTCTTCAGCTTGACTTTTCTGTCACACCATTTTATTGTTTCAGCTTGATATTTATTGATGTTTTCCACAGCTTGAAGTCTGATCCCTTCAATAGCATCTTTTTCTACAGAGCAATCAGCTTCGTCTTTGTCTTCTGCCGAAGCTACTATCCTTATTGATCCTGCTTTGGCCTCTTCTGGGGTTATTGCTTCGTCACCGAACAATAGTTTAAAGGGCGTAAAACTTGTTGACCTTGACATGGTTGTATTATGGCTCCATACCACTTTGATTAGCTCGTCAGGCCATTTTCCCCTGGGCTGATTGAAGATTGACTTCATTATTCCTGTCATTATGATCCCATTAGCTCTTTCGACAAGTCCATTTGACTCTGGGTGTCGAACTGATGCAAAATGGATCTTCGTGCCAATTTGATCACAAATTTCTCTGAAAGCTTCAGAATCAAACTGTGTCCCATTGTCCACAGTAATGGCCTTCGGTACTCCGAAGCGACAAACAATGTTCTGCCAGAAAAACTTTTGAATAGTAAATGAAGTTATTGTGGCTAAGGGCTTTGCCTCAATCCATTTGGAAAAATACTCCACTGCCACTACCACATATCTTAAGTTCCCCTGTGCTGGTGGTAATGGGCCTAGCAAATCAAGGCCCCACCTTTGCAACGGCCAAGTGGGTTGTATTAATTGAGTTAAAGACGAAGGTTGTTTTTGATCTCTTGCACATTTCTGACAACCTTCGCACTTTTGGACTATATCCGCTGCATCCGAAGCTGCCTTTGGCCAATAAAATCCTTGGCGAAAAACTTTCCCGAGCAAGGGCCTAGATCCAATGTGAGATCCACACAGGCCTGCATGTATTTCCTTCATTAATTCTATACCTTCGGATCTGGATAAACACTTGAGCAATGGGGAACAGACCCCATGCTTGTATAACTCCCCTTCTATTATGACATATGGTCGAGCTCTTGCTTCTATTCTCCTGTTATAAGCTTCGTCGTCTAAAAGAAAATTACCCTGAAGGAAAGAGACGATCTCAGTTCTCCAATCCTCGCTATAAACAGGGGATATATTAAGGATTGCTCTTTCAAGAAGCTCGACCGAAGGTGCTTTTATTGTTTCGAAAAATACTTCCGAAGGTATAGGCAGCCCCTGGGCTGCCGACTTGGCCAATAGATCAGCGTATTCATTTTCTCCACGAGGAATATTTTTGACAGAGAAACCTTCGAAGGAAGCCTCAATCCTTCGGACTGTATCTAGATACTTTTCAAGCTTCGGGTCTCTTGCTTTATAGCTCTTGTCAACATGACCAGAAACAACTTGAGAATCAGTTTTAAGAATGGCCCTTCTGATTCCCATTGCCTTTAACTTTCGAAGACCCAAGAGCAGAGCTTCATATTCAGCGATATTATTTGTGCAACTATAATCAAGTCTTGCCGCATAACAAGTTTTAACTTTGGTAGGTGAAACCAACACAGCAGCCGCTCCTGCTCCGAAGGTTCCCCAAGACCCATCGCAAAACACTGTCCATGCTTCGGCATCTTTATTTGTTTCTTCCTCCTGAGCCCCTGGCGTCTAGTCAGCAATGAAGTCTGCTAACGCCTGGGACTGAATCGAGGATCTATGAACATAATCAATACAAAATTCATTGAGCTCTGCAGCCCATTTTCCAATCCTTCCAGTAGCTTCTCGATTTCTCATAATATCCTTCAGAGGTTGCGAAGAAGGAACAATTATGTTGTAAGCTTGAAAATAATGCCGAAGCTTCCTGGAGGCCATCAAAACAGCATACAGTACCTTCTCCAATTCTGTATATTTTTTCTTCGATAAACTAAGAACCTCGGATACGAAATATATTGGGGCCTGCCTCTTAACTTGGCCTTCGAGCTTCTCCTGGACAAGTGCTGCACTTACCGCTGAGTGCGAAGCTGCCACATATAATAACAAAGGAGCCCCTGGCGTTGGTGGAGTTAATGTTGTTAGATCTATCAAATATTGCTTCAACTCTTCGAAGGCTTTCTGCTGGATTGGTCCCCATTGAAAGACTTCGGCTGACTTCAGCACTTCGAAGAATGGTAAGTTTCTCTCTGCTGATCTGGATATGAATCTGTTGAGAGATGCCAGCCTTCCCGTCAATCTTTGAGCCCCCTTTTTTGTACTTGGTGGTTCCATTCGAAGTATAGCTTCGATTTTGCTAGGATAAGCCTCAATTCCCTTTGTTGAAACTAGGCAACCAAGAAATTTCCCCTTCTTTACTCCGAAGACACATTTTTCTGGATTCAGCTTTAAACCAGCCTGTCTAAAATTAGCGAAGGTCTCCTGTAAATCAGCAATGTGGTTATCTTGCTTCGTGCTTTTTACAATGATGTCATCAACATAAGTTAGTACATTCCTGCCTATCTGAGAATGGAGAACCTTCGCTGTCATTCTGCTGAAGCTTCCTCCAGCATTTTTAAGCCCCTCAGGCATCCGAAGGTAGCAATATGTCCCACTAGGGGTTATGAAGCTGGTTTTCGGTTCATCCTCCTTCTTCATCCAGATTTGATGATAGCCTGAATAGCAATCCAGCAAACTCATAAGCTCTGATGAAGCTGCTGCATCGACTAAGGAATCTATCCTTGGCAATGGGAACTCGTCCTTCGGACAAGCCTTATTGAGGTCAGTAAAATCAATACACATTCTCCATTTACCATTGGCCTTCTTCACCATAACAGTGTTAGCCAACCATTCTGGGTATTTTACCTCTCTAATAACTCCGGCACTGAGAAGTCTTTTCACTTCATTCCGAGCACCTTCGGCCTTGTCATCAGACATCTTTCGAAGCCTCTGCTTTCTGGGTCTGAAGGATGGATCGACATTGAGCGAATGCTCAATAACATCCCTGTTAACTCCACAAAGATCATTAGCTGACCAAGCAAAAACATCTTTATTGTTGAACAGAAACCTTATCAAGGTTTTTTCCTGCTCTTCAGACAATTGAGATCCCAATAGCACCCTCTGATCTGCTATATCCTCACATAAGAGCATGGGCTTCGGCTGGTCAGCTGAAGCAGCTTTTTCCCTTCTGAACTTGTATTGCTCACAGGCCTCAGCTCCATCTATGTTATGGATTGCTTTTGAATCTGTCCAATTTCCTTCGGCCCTTCTGGCAGCTTCCTGACTTCCATGAATAGCAATAGGTCCTTGGTCCGAAGGTATCTTCATGCAGAGGTAAGCTGGGTGAAGAATTGCTTCGAAGGCATTGAGAGTATCGTGACCAATGATAGCATTGTAAGGATACTCCATGTCAACAATATCAAACACAATTTTCTCAGTCCTTGTGTTGTTAACAAATCCGAAGGTTACTGGCATGGTAATCTTCCCAAGTGCTACAATTTGCCGTCCTCCGAAGCCACAAAGAGGGTGTGTAGCATCATGGATCTTGTCTTCGGGCTCTTGCATTTGTCTGAAAGCTTTAGCAAATATGATATCAGCTGCGCTGCCTGTGTCAACCAAAACATTATGGACCAGAAATCCTTTGATCACACAAGAGAAAACCATAGCATCATTGTGTGGGAAATCCTTGAGTTGAAGATCCTCTTGGGAGAAGGTAATTGGAATGTGAGACCATCTTGACTTGATGAAGGGTCCTTGCACCCCAACATGCTGTACCCTTCTCTGTGCTTCCTTCTTCTGCTTCTTGTTGGCTGGCTCTGAGCATGAACCACCTGTTATCGGGAGTACCAGCTTCAGGGCCGAAGCAGCTCCAGCTTGATCGTTGAACGAAGCCATCAGCTCAAAAAGTGGAAGTGAGTTGACCGGAGGTGGGCGCCAATGTTGGGGACTTGCTCTCAAATACTATGAATTAAGAACAAGGCAACATAAAATGTTAAATATCGATGTCCTTCGTCCGCTGAAGCATTATTTCCCCAAGGATTCGATGAACTTCGGACGAAGGTTATAATAACAAAATTACGAAAGTATCACCTTCGTAATTTAATTCTCGAAGGTAATGCGGAAAGACGCAGGACATAAAGCGTTAAAGATAGTTAAATTGGAAATAAATAACATCATTTATTATGTTATATAAATCTTAAATGTTTAAACATAATATTTAAATACATTTATACCTCTGCCTTGACAAATGATAATTTCCGGGTGATGTGATTGCAATTATAGGAATGCGTGAACAGTAAAGGAATACTGTTCACTATTTATAGGCACATGACACAGCCTGTGAACAATTACAATCATACCCCTCATAAAAGTTTAAAACATCGACTCAAACTCTTATGGACTAAAAGGTCATTCTATCTTTAAGTCGGTTTGTAATTCCGAAGCTTCATGAACGGCACCCTTCGGCATTACGTACAGACAGCTTCAACCGAAACTGTTTCTTCCTGCAGGACCTTCGGCGACGAAGCATGGTCCCAACATGCTCGTTTTCCACTCATACCTTTCCTCGTCCTTGCCTCCTCCCCTAATCCCCCACCTTCCCTATAAATAGAGCGGCAAGGGGCTCCCTCATGCCATCCCAAGCTATTTCATGGTAACCCACTCCCACTCCCACACAACCATAACCACAAGTATCGTTCGGGCGTTCATTCGATCGTTCATTTGATCCTTTGTCCAAATGTTCTTAGTTTGTTCGTTCGTTTGTCCAATCGTTAGTCCGATCGTTCATCCGTTCGTTCGTCCAAATAAACATTGTTCAGTCATTGTACTGCTAAAATTGCGATTGTTCGTTCGTTTGTCCGTTCGTTCGTCCGTTCATCCAAATAATTATTTTTCAGCCGTTACGCTGTCGAAATTCCGACCGTTAGTTCCTCCAATCGTTCGATCGTTCGTCCGTTCGTTCATAATCCCTATTCATCGTTCGTTCTTATGAACTATTCATCATTCATACGAACTATTCATCATTCGTCTGTTCGTTCAGAATCCCTATTCATCGTTCGGCCATACGAACTATTCACCATTCATCATTCGTTCATATGAACTATTCATCGTTTATCGTTCGTTCATAATCCCTTCATCTCGTTCATAATCCCTATTCATCGTTCGTTCATACGAACTATTCATCGTTCATCGTTCGTTCATAATCCCTATTCATCGTTCGTTCATACGAACTATAGTTCATCGGGTCGTTCATAATCACTATTCATCATTCGTCTGATCGCCCGAATATTCACCTGCTCATCCATCATGATGATCAGCTCACCTAAGACCTGTCAAACCAATATCTCAGTCATACGAACTTCGGTGACTATGATTTTCCTTCCAGTAAGAATTTCCCGATTGGTCGCCCATCTCAGAATTGCTCCAAGTTTAGCACGCTTAACTTTTAGGTTCTTTCGAACCAAGCTTTCAAAAAGAAAGGCAAAATATGTTTGTATGGATACACCGTCAATCCTATAAAACCTAGCCTAAGATACCGCAGCCCACCCAGACCAAAATATTACAGTATTACAGTTGTTTGGGTCCCACCGTACTATTGTCCCATGTGACACAGTAGGTAGGAACAATTGTAACCAACATAAACCTCTGTCCATGAATAGCCCAGAAATAATTCCTGGCACTCCGCTCAAAAATACATTTGTGTTTTTGAATTTCTAAATATCCCGCTAGTGGGAGATGAAGGGGCCGGGTGGGGCCCGCCCGCCAGTGGGAGAGAGGAGTGGCGGCTGGGCCGGTTGGGCCTATATGGGCCAAATTCGGCCTGGTCAATTAGGGTTTCTTGTTTATTTTTTTCTTTTTTATAAACCATAAAAATATATTATAAAATCTACCAGGACCTGGGATTTGATGGCTGTTCTTGGCTCGAAGGTGACGTTCTAACCGGAGAGTTCGGTTGCCCATTTAGCTATTGTAGCGGATGCCTCTGGATTTTTGAATAGGTCTCCTAGACCTCGATCCGTGGTGACCCATACTTTGTGTGCCTCAAAGTAGTGCCTTAGCTTGTGCGAAGCCATGACGACTGCGTATGCTATCTTTTCTAACTCAGTCATCTTGCACTTGGAGGTGGTGAGCACTTCAGAGACAAAATATATTGGGCATTGTTGGGTCTTGCCTTCTTTGCACCTTTCTTGTACCAAGGCTGCGCTAATTGCGTGGGTGATGCTGGCATGTAGAGTAGTAGGAGTAGAGCTGGATCTAGGCTGGTTAGTGTCGCCAGATCAGATAAATATTGCTTTAAGGACTCAAAGTCCGCAGCTTGCTCCAGGCCCTAGGTGAAGTCCTTGGCTCCGCACAACGTTTTCAAGAATGCAAGGCTTCGCTCGGTAGACCGAGAGATAAATCTGTTTCGTGCAACTAGCCTTCCTATCAGTCGTTAGATGTCTTTAGTTGATTGTGGCGGGGCCATGTCCATTATAGTCTGTATTTTGCTTGGGTTTGCTTCAACCCCTCTGTGCAATACAAGGTAACCCAATATTTTGCCATGTTGGACTCCGAATATGCACTTCTCCGGGTTCAAGCGAAGTCTGGCTTCACGCATATTGGAGAATGTTTCTGCGAGGTCAGAAAGGTGGCCTTCTTTGTTTTTGCTTGCAACGACTATGTCATCAACATATGTGAAAACGTTGCAGCCCATCTGATCTTCGAGAATGGTTTTGGTGAGTCGTGAAAATGTTGATTTGGTATTCTTGAGGCCTTCGGGCATTCGCACGAAACAATATGTGCCGAAAGGTGTGTTGAAACTTGTTTTGGCCTTGTCTTCCTCTTTCAGGTAGATTTGATGATAGCCCAAAAAGCAATCTAGCAGACACATCACTTCGCATCCGGCCGCGGAATCGATGATTTTGACGATTCTTGGCAAAGGGTAATTGTCGTTTGGACATGCTTTGTTGAGATTGGTGAAGTCGATGCACATTCTCCATTTTCCATTTTTCTTTTGCACCAACACAACGTTGGCAAGCCAGGTGGGGTAAGCAATCGGTTCGATAAATTTGCTTCTAGTAAGCGGTGGACTTCTGCCTTTGTGACTTCTGTTTTTTCATCAGACATTTTCCGCAGCTTTTGTTTTTTGGGGCGCACGGTGGGATCAATGTCCAAGCTGTGTTCAATGATGGTGTGGCTGACGCCGACGAGGTCTAGGGAAGACTATGCAAAGACGTCCTTGTTGCGGTTGAGGCAAGACAGAAGTCTTTCTTCTTCTGCTGGCAGGAGGTCTTCGTTGATTAGAACCGTTTGCTTGGGGGTCATTGGGTCGAGGGGGACTGTTTTGATTCCCTCATTACTATGTAGCTATGCATTAATCTTTTTTCCTTTGTTTGTGCGAGGGCTGCTAGTGTCTTTGCATTCTGTTGTGACGTAATGCACATTACGCTGGTCGGGGACGAAGTCTCTTTCTATGTTCCTGGCTGCCTGTTGATCTCCATATATGGTGATTGCGCCCTAGGGGCCTGGGATTTTTATGCACAGGTACAACATATGTATTACTGCCTCAAACTTGTTGATGGATCCTCGCCCCATTATAGCATTGTAGGGATAGACCATGTCGACTATGTCGAAGGTGACTTGCTCACTTCGTGCATTCGATGTAGTGCCGAATGATAGTGGTAGCTCTATTTTCCCAATTGGGACGGTTTCTTTTCCTCCAAAACCATAGAGAGAGTTATCTGCTAGCTTGAGTAGGCTGTGGCTTATGCCCATGAGATCGAAGGCATGCAAGAAAATGATGTCTGCCTGACTGCCATTATCGACAAGTACTTTGTGCAGATCCCATCCTACGACTCGGTAGTTGATCACCATGGCATTAGCGTGGGGTGCACTGCGGAGATCGACGTCTCTTGCGTCGAAGGTAAGTGGTATTTGGGACCACTTTGTTTGAACGATTAGCCCGATGAGGACTATGTGATTGACCCTTCAATAGTGTTCTTTCTTCTGCTGTTTTGTGTCGAACTTGGAGCTTGATCTTCCGGTGATCATATGATTGACCCCTTGAAAGGGATGATTGGCGAAGTCCTCTTATTTCGGTGCTAGTGGTGGAGGCTGTTGATTTTGGTGATGTGGTGGTGGTGGAGGTGGAGAGCTAGGATTTCTTGGTGTTGCTTGTATATGTTGTGGTTTTGTTGGTAGGGATGGTAATGCTCATTTGGAATTGGTGCTGGTTGTATTGTTAGGGATGGTTGGTGTGGGCGACAACTCTTTGGTTGTTAGCCGGTGGTTTTTGGCCATTCTGTCCTTTATGGCCTTGGTTTCAGGCCAGTCTCTGGTGGGGTGTGCCGAGTCTTTGCAATGGAAAAGGCAATAGAACCTTCGTTGTTGTGGGCCTCGGCCTCTGCCCCTGCCTCTAGTGTTTCCGTTGGTCCCTGCTATGGGGTGATTCGTGATGACGAGCGGTGTCTCTAGTCTGCTGCTGATTTGCGATGTTGTGCACTTGGGACTAGTTATGGTTTTGCCGGCCTGAGTTTGATTGCGCAGGCCTGACCAAGTCCGACTGGACTGTGGAGTGTCCTTGGGCTTCCACTGTGACTCGATTTTTCTTTAGGGGAGTTCTTCGGACCGGGCGTACTTTCGAATAGCTGATATAACTCTTGCAAGTTTTTGGGTGGGTCTCTTATGCAGTGACTGTATAGAATGCCGGCGCGAAGACCACTGATTGCATAGTGGATAGCTATGTGGTCGTCGACTGAGGCTAGTTGTGATTTAGTTAGTGGAAATTTTTGTAATACTTCCGAAGGGTCTCTTTCTCCTGCTGCCTGTAGAGTGATAATTCTGCCAGTGCATCTTTGTTTGGCCTATACCCTTGAAAATTTAACAGGAACTTGTCACAGAGTGTTTTCCATGAGTTGATTGATAATGGCGGCAATCTTGTGTACCATGTGAGGGTTGGGCCTTCGAGGACTATAATGAATGATTGGCCATAATGGCGTCGTCCCCTCCGGATGATGCGACAACAACTTGGTAGCTCATGATGTACTAAGCTAGGTCGGTGCTGCTATTGTACTTGGGATAGGTACCCGCCCTAAAATTGTTAGGCCAAGGTGAGGCTTGGAGCTACGGTGCGAGAGGGCTTCACTCGTCAAGGTAGTTTAGTCCTTGGAAAATAGCAGGGGTCATGATTGGTATGTGGAGAGGGTTCTATTGCAACTAGTGATGGCCTTCGCCTTGCATGTCTGCGTTTTGTTGTTCTAGCTCTCTGGCCTTCTGTTCCTCATCTAGTATCATCTGCCTGACCTTGACCTACATGGTCATGCGTTGGCGCTTGGATGCAAGTATTTGTTTCTGCTTCTGTAAGTGATTGTTCTAGATGCGAAGAGCTCGTAGCTTGAGCTGGTCTTCGGCTGAGATGCCTAGGACTTCGCTGTCTTCGATGATGTGATCAGCCTCTGGAGGGGTGAATCCTAGCGGAGGTGCCCGAGATAGTCCCTCAGAGCTGCATGTGTGAACGGTGCCTTCTAGGGTGGGTGGATTCTCTTTGTGATGTCGCTTGTTATTGACTGCCTCATCCTCAAGGGCCTCATGAGGGATGTTGTCAACGAGGGCTGCCTTGCCCTTCTTCTCAGCGAGAAGGGTCGCCTTCACTGTGTCGTTGATGGAAGTGGTAGCCTTTGAAGTCGCTTTCTTGGGAGCCATCGTGGGAATGATTTTTCGAAGCATGAACGGTGGGCGCCAAATGCTAGAACTTGCCGACACGTGGTCGGGCTACTCCAAACAGTGGAAGAACGAGGATGGTTAGATGCTTCTGAACACAGTGTATTAGGGCAACAATGTTTTTCAGCCTCTCGCAAAAGGGTATAGTGCGGGGTATTTATAGGTAACTAGGGGATGGTCTCACCTTAGCAAATAGAATTATGCCCCCGGTTACCTACGTTATCCCTGGAATATTCCCCTCTCAAGGCTTATTACGTGTCATTACAGTGTGATTAGGTACAACACGGATGGACACACCATTAACTCAACCTACACAGTGGCTTACAAGTGGGACCAGATGGCCTAGGGCGGTTTTACGCGGGCCTGCAGTTTCAACAACGCATGGGTGGCGATAGAAGCCTTCGTGCTCTGCGCGCTAGGTCTTCGATAGTCGGTGAGGTCTTCGCCGTTCCTGCCTCCGGCGAGAACCGACAAAGCGTTTGCCTGCTTCGAACGCTCCATCAGTCTTCGTCTGCCTTCACTTTTCCTCCATCATGATTTATCCTTGTTATGAATCAACCAAACAAGGGGGATAGTACGCCTGCACCCCAATAGCTGGGGAGCACTGAAAGAACAAGGAGGGGGAATAATTCCATCCTGGTTTAGACGAGGAGGTAGCCTTGTTCCTTTCGGTATAACCATTAAGGTAAAGTCGTGAAAGGGAGGAAAGAGTTTCGGTTTTGGGTCTCATTGGCCATGAGATCGTAGAGCCATACTAGTGGGTAAATTGTACACCTCAGCGCAGAGTTCAAAAATCTTTTCGAATAATCTATGTCCACGGATATGGATGAGTTATGGCATGGATTTAACAATTAGTGTTTGATTTTCCAAAAATGTTTTGAAAAATGGTTTTGGAAGGTCCGGCGTTGAGCCATGAGCAGTGGTGGATGGGAAGCCCAGTAGTTGTTTTTGAAAATGAAAACTAGTGGAAAACTACCCAGATTCTGGGATGGTTTAGTCCAGGGGATTTGGTTCTATTTTGAAAACTTCATGCTCCTTTGGGAGAGGATATGCTTTGAAAATGATAAAATGTTTGACAAAATAACCCTGCATCAAAAATTGCTTTTTCTATAAAAATATCCTGAGCTCCACATACTCCATGCATTATATCTGATTTCCCCATTCCGTGGGTGAAGGTGGGCTGCTAGGTACGTAAGTAGTCACTCTTGCTTATTTGTTGTTTTCCAGAGAAGGCGATCGTTGATCGAGTAAGAGTTACGCCTGTTCCCAACCATGCCTATGACTGTTGGACCACTAATTTGCTTCGTTGTTTATATTGGGCTGCTTCAGCCCCACTCTGATGATATGTCCCAAGTTGTGGACCAACACTTAAAGTTGATCGCCACCTAGATAGGTTTGTCTCGTTTAAGCAGATCTATAACCATCTGATGTACAAATGTGTATACTAATCTCCTGGGACTAGTATTTTAATCGCATTTGAGTCCTAGAGGATTGGGATGCTTCAGAAGTATACCAAGAGAAGAAGGTTTAGACAAATAAGAATGCTCAATAAGAAGACATGGAGTAAGGATGCATAACTTGATTAATCCTTGTTATGTCTTTCCTTTATTCACATACGGTTACAGGGATACCTTTGGAATGCTCGAAGATAGTTTAGGAATGTTTACTCTCTCACAAATCACAACTTTGGATGCTGAGCGAAACGATGGAAAATGTGTTTGTAAATCGTGTGTCTAGCCCTCCCGAATGCATAGGCATTATACCACTATTTATAAATAACCTAGAAACTAGTATTAAATTACATTTATACCCTCAAACTCTATACATATTGTTGAACACCAAAATTGCCCTGCGCACTGTCTGCCCCTAGGGATGGACGGTTCGCGGTGGCGACGCAGACGTGAGAGCACCTAGAGGGGGGGTGAATAGGTGATCCTGTAAAAATTCAACACTAATAGCCACAAAACATAGTTATGAAAGTTAGAACGGCTAAGTAGCTTGAAACGAGCTCTTGTGAACACAGAAAATCAAAGAGAAAGCACACAAGAGACACGCGATTTTATCCCGTGGTTCGGCCAAGTAACACTTGCCTACTTCCACGTTGTGGCGTCCCAATGGACGAGGGTTGCACTCAACCCCTTTCAAGTGATCCGATGATCAACTTGAATACCACGGTTTTCCTTTCTTAGTTTTTCTCCCGTTTGCGAGGAATCTCCACAACTTGGAGCCTCTCGCCCTTACAATGATGATCACAAAAGAAGCATAGAAGTAAGGGAGGGGAGAGCAACACACACAAGACTCAAATCCACAGCACAATCACGCACACAAGTCACAACTCGAGCTCAAAACACAACGCATAGAGTTCCCAACTCAAATGGAGCTCAAGTCACTATCTCAAAGAATCGAATGCGTGAAGTTGGAGTATTGGAGTCTTAGAATGTTTCTTGTAAGCTTGTGTGGCTCCTCCATGTGCCTAGGGGTCCCTTTTAT
Source organism: Zea luxurians (assembly GCA_029449295.1). Taxonomy (NCBI): domain Eukaryota; kingdom Viridiplantae; phylum Streptophyta; class Magnoliopsida; order Poales; family Poaceae; genus Zea; species Zea luxurians. The sequence continues at coordinate 49,373,578 of JAOPSE010000011.1, forward strand.
AGCCCCAAGGCAGCTAGGAGCCGTTGAAGATCAACAAGGAAGGCTATCCTTGCCTTCGGTCGAGTGGCGCACCGGACAGTCCGGTGCGCCACTGGACAGTCCGGTGCGCCACCAGACAGTCACTGTAGACGGTCCGGTGCCAATCTCCTTCCTTTTCTGGCAAAGATGACCGTTGCACCTTCGGGCCAGTTGGCGCACTGGACACTGTCCGGTGCACACTGGATAGTCCGGTGCCTCCTGCTGACCATTGGAGCGGGCCACGCGTCGCCCGCGGATTGTGCGGCCGACCGTTGCGCTGGTGACCGTTGGCTCACCAGACAGTCCGGTGCGTCACCGGACAGTCCGGTGAATTATAGCCATGTCGCCTTTTTGCTTTTCCCGAGGACGGCGAGTTCGCCGTGGACGACTCACCGGACAGTCCGGTGCACCACCGAACAGTCCGGTGAATTATAGCAGTACGCCGTCATCGAGTCCCGAGAGAAGCCTTTTCCCCGAAGTCCAGCCTGGCATACCAGACACTGTCCGGTGCACCACCGGACACTGTTCGATGCACCACTAGACAGCCGGTGTGCCAGACTGAGCTGAGTTTTGGCTGCACAAAGCCAAGGCTTTTGCAATTCTTTCTTTTCCTATTTCTAACACTTAGACAAAATATCTTAGTAATCAAAACAATGTACTAAGTCTAGAAACATACCTTATGTCTTGATTTTCACTTTTCTCTTCATTTAGCACATAAGAACTCAATTAGATGTGTTGGGCACTTAATCACCAAAACATAATAGAAATTGCCCAAGGGCACATTTCCCTTTCAATCTCCCCCTTTTTGGTGATTTATGCCAACACATCCAAAAGCAACCAGAAGAAGTGCAACATCAATGCAATTGAGAACAAAATTGTCTTTACACAAGTTTTGACATATTTGGATCATTCTTTGCCACCACTTGGTTTGTTTTTGCAAATCAAATTCATTTTCCTATCTCTAAGTCAAACTCACTTGTTTGGGCACAAAGAGAGAAAATCCAAGAGTGAAATTGATCAAGTGCCAAAAACTCCCCCTTTTGCCATAATAAAAAATTCTCCCCCCACAAGAGGCCAAATTTTGCAATAAGAGTATTTTGGACAAATCAAAAATTCTAACTCTACTATTTTCAAAATTCTCAAGGTGGTAGCTGATCCATTTGCTTTGGCCTTAATTTCTCCCCCTTTGGCATTAAGCACCAAAACGAGATCATTTTTGGCCCTTTAACCCCATTGCCTCACCAAAATTGTCAATCAAGAGCAAAAAGGCAATAAGAGCATAAGTATGAACTTGGAATTAAATACACCAATACCAGAGTGCAGTGGAAGTCTTTGCAATGTCCAAGTCCATTTTCCCTTTCAATGCACCTTTGAGACTACATCAAGAACACTCAAACACAAAGGTTAGTCTCAAAGGGTCAAGTTGTAGCATATCTCCCCCTAAATAAGTGCATCACTTGCAAATGGACTTGTGAGGTCTGGGGATCATGGGTACAACTTGAGCACCACAAATAAACAATAATGAATTGAAATGCCTAAAGTAACATGATCAAAGGCATAGAACACATGTATGCTATAGATCAATCCAAGTTACGCGATTCTAAGACATTTAGCTCACTACGCAGCCTGCAAAAGGTTTTCTCATCTAATGGCTTGGTAAAGATATCGGCTAGCTAGTTCTCGGTGCTAACATGGTACACTTCGATATCTCCCTTTTGCTGGTGGTCTCTCAAAAAGTGATGTCGGATGTCTATGTGCTTAGTGCGGCTGTGTTCAACAGGATTATCCGCTATGCGGATTGCACTCTCATTGTCACATAGGAGTGGGACTTTGCTCAGATTGTAGCCAATGTCCCGGAGGGTTTGCCTCATCCAAAGTAGTTGCGCGCAACACTGTCCTGCGGCAACATACTCGGCCTCAGCGGTGGATAGGGCAACGGAGGTTTGTTTCATTGAACTCCAAGACACCAGGGACCTTCCTAGGAATTGGCACGTCCGAGATGTACTCTTCCTATCTACCTTGCATCCAGCATAATTGGAGTCTGAATATCCAATTAAGTCAAAGGTAGACCCCTTTGAATACCAGATCCCGAAGCTAGGCGTAGCAACTAAATATCTAAGAATTCGCTTAACGACCACAAGGTGACATTCCTTGGGGTCGGATTGAAATCTAGCACACATGCATACACTAAGCATAATGTCTGGTCTACTAGAACATAAATAAAGCAAGGAACCTATCATAGACCGGTATGCCTTTTGATCAACGGACTTACCTCCTTTGTTGAGGTCGACATGCCCATCGGTTCCCATCGGTGTCTTCGCGAGCTTTGCGTCCTTCATCCCAAACCTCTTGAGAAGGTCTTGAGTGTACTTTGTTTGGGAGAGGAAGGTGCCATCCTTGAGTTGCTTCACTTGGAACCCAAGGAAGTAGGTCAATTCGCCCATCATCGACATCTCAAACTTTTGAGTCATCACCCTACTAAACTCCTCACAAGACTTTTGATTAGTAGAACCAAATATTATGTCATTGACATAAATTTGGCACACAAAAAGATCACCATCACAAGTCTTAGTGAAAAGAGTGGGATCGACTTTCCCAACCTTGAAAGCATTAGCAATTAAGAAATCTCTAAGGCATTCATACCATGCTCTTGGGGCTTGCTTAAGTCCATAGAGCGCCTTAGAGAGCTTACACACATGGTCGGGGTACCTGTCATCCTCAAAGCCAGGGGGTTGTTCCACATACACCTCCTCCTTGATTGGCCCATTGAGGAAAGCACTCTTCACATCCATTTGAAACAACCTGAAAGAGTGGTGAGCGGCATAGGCTAATAATATTCGAATAGACTCTAGCCTAGCCATAGGAGCAAAAGTCTCCTCGAAATCCAAACCTGCGACTTGGGCATAACCTTTTGCCATAAGTCGACCCTTGTTTCTTGTCGCCACCCCGTGCTTGTCTTGCTTGTTGTGGAACACCCACTTGGTTCCCACAACATTTTGCTTGGGACGTGGCACCAGGCTCCAAACTTCGTTCCTCTTGAAGTTGTTGAGCTCTTCCTGCATGGCCATCACCCAGTCCGGATCTTGCAAGGCCTCTTCTACCCTGAAAGGCTCAATAGAAGAGACAAATGAGTAATGCTCACAAAAATTAGCTAAACGTGAGTGAGTTGTTACTCCCTTGCTTATGTCACCTAGAATCTGATCGACGGGGTGATGTCGTTGGATCGTCGTTCGGACTTGAGTTGGAGGGGCCCGTGGTGCTTCTTCCTCCATCACTTGTTCTTCCTGTGCTCCCCCTTGATCCTGTCCCTCTTCTTCAGGTACCTGTTCACTGTCTTGAGTTGGGGAATGCACCATTGTGGAGGAAGATGGCTGATCTTGCTCTTGTTGTTCCTGTGGTCACACATCACCTATTGCCATCATGCGTATTGTGGCCGTTGGAACATCATCTTCATCTACATCATCAAGATTAACTTGCTCTCTTGGAGAGCCATTAGTCTCATCAAATACAACGTTGCTAGAGACTTCAACCAAACCCGATGATTTGTTGAAGACTCTATACGCCCTGTATTTGAGTCATACCCTAGTAAAAACCCTTCTACTGCCTTGGGAGCAAATTTAGAATTTCTACCTTTCTTCACTAGAATGTAACATTTGCTCCCAAATACACGAAAGTATGAGACATTGGGTTGGTTACCGGTAAGAAGTTCGTACGAGGTCTTCTTGAGGAGGCAATGTAGGTAGAGCCGGTTTATGGTGTGGCAAGCTGTGTTCACAGCTTCCGACCAAAACCGCTCGAGCATCTTGAATTCTCCAAGTATCGTCCTCGCCATGTCGATAAGCGTCCCGTTCTTCCTCTCTACCACACCATTTTGCTGGGGTGTGTAGGGAGCGGAGAACTCGTGCTTGACGCCTTCTTCCTCAAGGTACTCTTCCACTTGCAGATTCTTGAACTCGGACCCGTTGTCGCTTCTTATCTTTTTCACCTTGAGCTCAAATTCGTTTTGAGCCCGCCTTAGAAAGCGCTTGAGGGTCCCTTGGGTTTCTGATTTATCCTGCAAAAAGAACACCCAAGTGAAGCGGGAAAAATCATCAACAATAACAAGACCATACTTACTTCCCCCGATGCTAAGGTAGGCAATGGGTCCAAAGAGGTCCATATGTAGTAGCTCCAGTGGTCTTGATGTTGTCATCACATTCTTGTTGTGATGAGTGCTCCCCACTTGTTTTCCTGCCTGACAAGCTGCACAAGGTCTATCTTTCTCGAAACAAACATTTGTTAGTCCTAACACATGTTCTCCCTTTAGAAGTTTATGAATGTTCTTCATCCCAACATGTGCTAGACGGCGATGCCACAGCCAACCCATGCTAGTCTTAGCTATTAAGCATTCATCTAGATCGGCCTCCTCTTTTGAAAAATCAACTAAGTAGAGTTTGCCGTCTAATACACCCTTAAATGCTAATGAACCATCACTCCTTCTAAAGACAGAAACATCAACATTTGTAAACAAACAATTGTAGCCCATGTGGCACAATTGACTTACAGATAGGAGGTTGTAACCGAGCGACTCTACTAGAAATACGTTTGATATGGAGTGCTCGTTGGTGATGGCTATCTTGCCCAAGCCTTTGACCTTGCCTTGGTTCCCATCTCCAAAGATGATTGTATCCTGGGAATCCTTGTTCTTGACGTAGGAGGTGAACATCTTCTTCTCCTCCGTCATGTGGTTTGTGCATCCGCTATTGATAATCCAGCTTGAGCCCCCGGATGCATAAACCTGCAAGGCAATTTACACTTGGGTTTTAGGTACCCAACTCTTGTTGGGTCCTACAAGGTTAGTTACAATAGCCTTTGGAACCCAAATACAAGTCTTGTCTCTCTTGCATTTAGATCCCGAATTCCTAGCCACTACTTTTGCATTCTTACATAAAAGCGCAAATGAAGTATTGCAAGCATGGTAAATAGTAGTATATTCATTACACACTTTCCTAGGCACATGATGCACAACATGATTTCTCCTAGGCCTACTTCTACCATGGACAAAAGTAGAACTCGAGGCAAACATTGCATGTGAGTCAAAAGCATCATGATCATAACTCCTATTATAATTGGAATGACTAGCAATTTTCCTATTATACATAAAAGCATGATTATTTTGAATACTACTAGCCATAGGGGCCTTCCCTTTCTCCTTGGCGAGAATGGGAGCCTTTTGGCTTGTTAAGTTCTTGGCTTCCTTTCGAAAACCAAGCCCATCCTTAATTGAGGGGTGTCTACCAATTGTGTAGGCATCCCTAGCAAACTTTAATTTATCAAAATCAATCTTGCAAGTCTTAAGTTGAGCATTAAGACTTGCCACCTCATCATTTAATTTAGAAATGGACACAAGATGATCATCACAAGCATCAATATCAAAATCCTTGCATCTATTGCAAATAACAACATGTTCTACACAAGATCTAGTAGTATTAGCTTCCTCTAGCTTAGCATTTAAATCATCATTCAAAATCTTTAAACTAGAGATTGATTCATGGCACACAGATAATTTAGAGGATAACATTTCATTTCTCTTAATTTCTAGAGCAAGAGATTTTTGAACGCTAACAAATTTATCATGCTCTTCATACAAAATATCCTCTTGCTTTTATAAAAGTCTATCCTTTTCATTTAAAGCATCAATTAGTTCATTAATCTTTTCTACTTTAGCTCTATCTAATCCTTTAAATAGACTAGAGTAAACTACTTCATCATCGGAGGAATCCTCATCACTAGAAGTAGAGTACTTAGAGGAATCTCGAACACTCACCTTCTTCTCCTTGGCCATGAGGCAAGTGTGGCGTTCGTTGGGGAAGAGCAAAGATTTGTTGAAGGCCGAGGCTGCCAGTCCTTCATTGTCAGAGTCGGATGAAGAGCAATTCGAATCCCATTCTTTTTCAAGGTGCGCCTCTCCCTTCGTCTTCTTGTAAGCCTTCTTCTTCTCCCTCTTCCCATGCTTTTCTTGTTCCTGGTCATTATCATTATCGGGACATTGTGCTATAAAATGACCAGTCTTACCGCATTTAAAATAGGAGCGCTTTCCCTTTGCTTTGTTCTTGTTGGGGTACTCCTTGCGTCCTTTTAGTGCGGTCTTGAAGCGCTTGTTGATTAGGGCCATCTCATCTTCGTTTAGCCAGCCAGCCTCAACTTGTGCCACCTTGCTTGGTAGCGCCTCCCTGCTGCTTGTTGCTTTGAGAGCAACGGGTTGAGGCTCGTAGAGGGGTAGAGGGCCATTAAGAGCATCATCCACGTATCGCGCTTCCTTTACCATCATACGCCCACTCACGAATTTTTCGAGTATCTCCTGGGGCGTCATTTTGGTGTACCTGTGATTTTCATGAATGAGGTTTACAAGATGGGGGTCAATTACCGTGAATGACCTTAGCATAAGTCTGATGACGTTGTGGTCCGTCCATCTTGTGCTTCCATAGCTTCTAATCTTGTTGACCAGGGTCTTGAGCCTGTTGTAGGTTTGCGTTGGCTCCTCTCCCCTGATCATCGTAAATCTCCCTAGCTCACCTTCCACCAACTCCATTTTGGTGATCATGGTGACGTCGTTTCCCTCATGTGATATCTTGAGGATATCCCAAATTTGCTTGGCGTTGTCCAAGCCGCTCACCTTGTTGTATTCATCCCTACACAAAGATGCTAGCAAAACAGTGGTAGCTTGTGCATTCTTATGAATTTGCTCATTTATAAAAACGGGGTTGTCAGTATTATCAAAATGCATTCCGTTTTCAACAATCTCCCAAATACTAGGATGGAGAGAAAATAGGTGACTACGCATTTTGTGACTCCAAAATGAGTAGTCTTCTCCATCAAAGTGCGGAGGTTTCCCGAGTGGAATTGACAGTAAATGAGCATTAGAATTGAATGGAATACGGGAATAATCAAATGAATAATTTTGATTAACCGCTTTCTTTTTCGATGATGAGTCGTCGTCATCGTCGTCTCTTGGTGATGATGAAGAGGCATCGCTGTCGTAGTAGACGATTTTCTTGATGCGCCTCTTCTTCTTCCCACCCCTCTTCTTGTGACTTGAGCCTGAGTCTGTAGGCTTGTCGTCTCTAGGCTCATTGAGGAAGGACTCCTTCTCCTTGTCGTTGACCACCATCCCCTTTCCCTTAGGATCCATCTCTTCGGGCGATTAGTCCCTTACGTGAATAGAACGGCTCTGACACCAATTGAGAGCACCTAGAGGGGGGGCTAAATAGGTGATCCTATAAAAATTCAACACTAATAGCCACAAAACTTAGTTATGAAAGTTAGAACGGCTAAGTAGATTGAAACGAGCTCTTGTGAACACAGACAATCGAAGAGAAAGCACACAAGAGACACGCGATTTTATCCCGTGGTTCGACCAAGTAACACTTGCCTACTTCCACGTTGTGGCGTCCCAATGGACGAGGGTTGCACTCAACATCTTTCAGTGATCCGATGATCAACTTGAATACCATGGTTTTCCTTTCTTAGTTTTTCTCCCGTTTGGGAGGAATCTCCACAACTTGGAGCCTCTCGCCCTTACAATGATGATCACAAAAGAAGCACAGAAGTAAGGGAGGAGAGAGCAACACACACAAGACTCAAATCCATAGCACAATCACGCACACAAGTCATAACTCGAGCTCAAAACACAACGCACGGAGTTCCCAACTCAACGGAGCTCAAGTCACTATCTCAAAGAATCGAATGCGTGAAGTTGGAGTATTGGAGTCTTAGAATGTTTCTTGTATGCTTGTGTGGCTCCTCCATGCGCCTAGGGGTCCCTTTTATAGCCCCAAGGTAGCTAGGAGCCGTTGAAGATCAACAAGGAAGGCTATCCTTGCCTTCTGTCGAGTGGCGCACCGGACAGTCCGGTGCGCCACTGGACAGACACTGTAGATGGTCCGGTGCCGATCTCCTTCCTTTTCTGGCATAGATGACCGTTGCACCTTTGGGCCAGTTGGCGCACCGGACATTGTCCGGTGCACACCGGCAGTCCGGTGCCTCCTGCTGACCGTTGGTGCGGGCCACGCGTTGCCCGCGGATTGCACGGCTGACCGTTGCGCTTGCGACCGTTGGCTGACCGGACAGTCCGGTGAATTATAGCCACATCGCCTTTTTATTTTTCCCGAGGACGGCGAGTTCACCGTAGACGACTCACCGGACTGTCCGGTGCACCACCGGACAGTCCGGTGAATTATAGCCGTACGCCGCCGTCGAGTCCCGAGACTAGCCTTTTCACCGGAGTCCAGCTTGTCCGGTGCACCACTGGACAGTCCGGTGTGCGTGACTGAGCTGAGTTTTGGCTGCACACAGCCAAGTCTTTTGCAATTCTTTCTTTTCCTGTTTCTAATACTTAGACAAAATATGTTAGTACTCAAAACAATATACTAAGTCTAGAAACATACCTTATGTCTTGATTTTCACTTTTCTCTTCATTTAGCACATAAGAACTCAATTAGATGTGTTGGGCACTTAATCACCAAAACATAATAGAAATTGCCCAAGGGCACATTTCCCTTTCAAGAAGGTCCGCACATGTGCAGAATTAGTTAGGGTTCTAGATTTCTAGCAGGATTTGTTAGCAAAACCTACGGGATTTACTCGAGAACCGACTTGTAACGAATCCAGCCATCTGCCCTTTATATAAGTGATGGGGTACGGCCGATTGAACCCCCACAATCAATCTAATCAATTATACTTATCACTTTTATCTTATGCATTATGAATAGCACTAGTTTAGCCTTCCTCTACCTGAAATCTTCACCTCTCTTCGGCTCTACATCGACTATAGGCGTCTTGTGTGGCCTGCCGACTCCAAGACACACCCTAGGATCTCTCCTCCCTGATGGAGAACCTCTCAGGAGGTGAGATCTAGGTCTACTGCGAAGAAGACGACCGTCTACGGCATCGCGGACCATCTGAGCCTCAGTTGCGCACCATCCGGACGTACATAGAGATGGAGCCGCTCCTGCACCTAGGTCATGGATCGTCTGGTCCAAGGTCGCGGACCGTCCACGCCTCCATAGAGAGCACTGCTAGGCGGTACATCTCCCGGTGTTTGGTGCCTAGATCGACGCCAACACATATGATCTATTGAACCTATTGGTCACTTGTTCTCAAATGCTGTGAATTAAGAACAAGGCAACACAATTGTTAAAGATTAAGGATCTTCGTCCTCCGAAGCATTATCTCCTTTCGGATATAATGATCTTTAGATGAAGGTCATGAAGGACACACCTTCATCATTTATGAGAATAAGAGTCCATGGAAATAACATATGTTATCTATTCATCCATTCATTCATATATCTATTTCATAATATGTATATACATGAACATTAATAGAATTTATATTACATTGATACCTTTGGCTTGATTGAAGGTGTTAACGCGAGAGCAACTACAATCCGGCGTGAATAGTATGGGTGTACTGTTCACCTATTTATATGCACGGGATGCAGCCCGAGTAAAAATACATTTATAACCTTAACATGTACTCATAATCGTAACATAAATCATTTGGGATTAACTAGTCTTTTCCTCTTCGGCTCGGCATCATTCCTGACCTTCGTCGCCACCTTAAGCCGAAGTTGTCGTCCTTCGGGTGTAGCTTCGTCATTCGTCGTTATCGCTTTCAGACAATGTCTTCGTCTCAAGGACCTTTGGCGGGGAAGAAGATCCTCAACATCACTTTACAAACGATATCTTCGTCTTGAGGACCTTCGGCGGAGAAGAAGACCCCCAACAGAACCGATGAGGGTATTGTCGTCCTTTCCTTGTGGTGTCATGTTGCGCACGTTGTGCAAACCTCCCTTTGTCTTCATGCTTCAGGCACTCTAGGGTGCTTCATCTAAACGTTGATGCCAAAGCTATTACCAGTACCCTAGCCCACAAAGATTGTCGAAAAGCTGATCATTTTTCCATACCTGAAGCAGACTTGAAGAAAGTCAAGATTTGTTAGTTTGAGAACCTTTAGCAGAGACATACCCCCAACAATAGCCCCTCGCGGGATTAGTTTGTTTTCTATGATAGGCTTAAACACTAAAAAGACGAAGGGGCCTGCACCGAAGGTCCGGAAAACACCTGACTGCTTGGTCGAGCTCATGGACCAACATGTCATTGTCTTGTTCACAGAGTTGTATGTGAACACCCATTGTATATATCATTTACTATACTATAACTTTGTTTATATTGACTCTCCATGTAAGGTAATTTGCAAGCCTAAAAAGTTGAATCTCAAAATTTGAAACAAAATTTCTGGATACTGTAGATTTGAAATGAAAAATGTTGTGAATTGCAATGTTCCAAATTGTTTCAAGTACTATTTTTTTGTTGAATTTGTGTTTCTCCATCCGAGTTTTTTTAATTTAATTTTAAATTGTTTGTACTAGCGACATGTTAGTAAAACTACTAGTGTGAGGTATCTACATTGGTAGTATTTTTAAGTATATGTTCAAGATTCACACTAGTGCTCTCTGATAACAGTCTTAAGTCTACTACTAGTGTAAATAGATGATTTGTATTGGTGGTAATCTATAAACTCTGCAAGTAAAGATGTATCTCCATTGGTGGGTCATAGCTATATATGGGCTCATAGTTCTATGTCTAATTTTGTGTGTTTCTCATGAACCGCTATTAGAAAAAATCCCTGTCGTCAACAAAAACTGTTCTGATTTGTACTACTGTTAGGCTTTTTGGTTGGTCGTGTGGTACTCAAGAAGTTAGGCAACAACAGCCATAGCATGAGGTATTAATTCATGTGGGTGTGTATTTGGGTTTACCCAAATAGACATACATTGATTTGAATTGCAGCACTCTTGTGATATGAATACCACTTGCCATATAACTAGCTATTGTTGTGAGCTATTGTTGTGATATAAGGCCATGAGTATTTATTGCATTATTTCCAACACTGCTACATCATCAAAAGTGAGATGAATAATTAACAAAACATACACTCTCTATACAAAGTTTCACTTCATAATTTAATAGGCTACAATGCTAATTAAATGTTGCATCTAAATAGCCAAAATAAATGTATGAAATAAATCGTTGACTTCTAGAGGGCTCTAGAAAGTTAAGCTAACTTTCAACCATATTTTTCAGAGAGCTTAACTTCCGACAGGATGGCTAACTTCCGAGAGTGGATGGCTAACTTTCTACGGCTTAGGCTCTAGGAAGTTAATTATTTTTCTGTAGTGTGCATTTTTCAATTTCTTGGAAATTAGTTGACATGGTTTCATGGTGACCAACACTACTTCCATCCATTTCATAATAAATATGGTGTCCTGTCATCCAAAATCTGATGTGGTGCTATAATTAATTTATGTAACTTCTCATGAAAGTATGGATTGAGAATTGCCTAAGTGATGATAGCGATATTGATGGACCTTAATGTACGGATCGAACACAAGAACACGTGAAACAGCAAGTGGTGAACTATCAATTTTTTGCTAGAGAAGGGCAATGCACTAAATCAATGTTGTATCCAACGTCTTAAGTTGCATATCCACCATGCAGAGCATGCATGCCATATCCACCATGCAGGGCATGCATGCATTGAATACAATCCACCATGTTAGGCTAAAATCTATAACTTAACTTTTTAATATAGATGATCCTCTCATAAATTTAGGTTTCTTTCTCCATAACAAAAGTGAGAATTCATTAAGTTTTTGCTATAAATGAGTGGTGCCTATCACACTTGAATAAGACCAGAAGGCTAGTCTCACCTCTATAAGTAGTGTCCCCTATGGGCCCTTTAGTACTTACATTCCTACAACTCTAGTACTCATCCATAACTTGCCATGTCGTTCTACAAGAAACTAGTGATAGTTGGCTTTGCCTTAACCTTGCTCCTTGTGTCATTCCGTAAGTGTATACAGATTATTTTGTATTCATCCGTTCTTTTTTATTCGTCGCGATATAGTTTAAAAATAAACTAGCGAGCAAGAGAAGTTAGATTTATATGAGACAAGCTAGTAAACTTGTAGCAAGTGTTACTTCAATCGAGTATCGACGAATATATATACGTCTATATGTACTAGCGATTGCGATTGCTATTGCTATCGGTACGATGATTTGTTTCGTGGTTCCAGGAATGGATGCGACTGCAAAGCTGTGCAGTACGACAATGGAGGGACTCATTTGCGGCGGAGCAAACCGAGGCGACGTGAACAGGGCATGCGATGAAACGTGCAGATCCAAGGGCTACACGGGTGGCGGCTTTTGCAACATGAAAATACAACGCTGTGTTTGTCGCAAGCCGTGTGTACAGGAGGATCAAACAGAGGCGCGCGCCGGAGACGAAGCAGCCGACGCTGGAGATATGATGAGCCGGACGATGGCAGACTGAGTCATGCGCATGACAGATGTTTAGCCACCATATATATATAAGGAATAAAATCAAAACATGCATATATTTAGATTGTTGTCATGCATATCTCCAATCTATATCACTATATAATCCATTAAATTAAACTTTGCAAAACACACACCAAATTAATCACCATCGCACCTATAACCGTCACTAAATGCACCAAACAAATTACACCCCGATTTAACGTACCGTCAAAACCAACAGTTGAAATCGTTGAACAACACTCTCTCCCTTAATCACTCAAATCCAATGGACAATATTATTTAAATTATCCCTCTCCCACGACTACCGCCCCTAGCCTCCCCCTCCTCCCCTTCACTCGTTGCCACTATCGACCCCTCCCCTCCTCTCTCATTCACGAAATCATAGCATTAACACGGGCTATATATATATTAGTCTAAATTGTCATACATCATGACGCCATTGATTAGATGGAGTCACTTGGACAAAAGTAAAAGCAGCTGCAGCAGCACTAAATAAATGTAAGGTGTATCACGCGATTTTGATTTGTGGCTCTGCATAGGGAGTAGGGTTGGCAACAATAAAATTCTCATAAGGGAATAGCTCCACATCTCCATCTCTGTGGAAAAAAGTTTCTCCACGAGGATCCCTACGAAAGCTTATAGAGACATTTCTTTCTCATCGCCGTTCTCCGCGGTGATAAATCACCGACGTCGATCCCCGTCTCCGCTTAATTTATTATTAATGCAAAACATTATCACTTATACACAATGTCAGATGTAAGAAATCATTATTTGTACATCAAAACAAACACATGTGTATAATGAGTGATCTCTTGATATGTTAATTATTTATTTTTATCATTAACTGTTAGATGAAAATATTATCAGATGTAAGTTTAACGGGTCTCCATAGAAAACAGGGATGGAGAATGCTTCCATGTTCCTTCCCCGTTTACCTATGGTGGGAGACTTTTTCCTCTTTACATCCCCATAGGGGAATAAACTTTACTCATACTCATCCTCTAATGATAGAAAATCCCACGGGAAATAAGGGATCAGGGCCTCATTGCTATCTCTAATAGAGAAGGGTATACATGTCTAAATTGGCCATGTCTGCCAAGCGGCCCATAGCATGGCACATTTTTGGCCAGCCAGAAGCACGACAAAGCCCAGAGGTCAGCGGGCTAGGGTTGGCATGGCCCGTTATTTATGTCGGGCTTGGCTGTTGGCGCGGCACGATGTGCTAGCCTGAGCATGGTCTAATTTTTTCAGTGTATATCTATGTATGTTAGAGCGACTAAAATGGTTGAAACATAAACAAAGCTTGGTTCATTTAGGTCCTATTAGGGATAGCTCCAGCTCTAGAAAATTTGGTGGAGTTGGTGAAGCCCCCGTTTGTTTCAGCTTTTTGGAGCTTTTGGCCACCAAAAGTTGCTGCGGACTACCAAACGCTCAGCTTTTCAGTCAGCTTCTATAAAATTCGTTTAGGTAAAATCCATTCAAAATCAACATAAGCACATAATCGGTTGAGTCGTTGCAATAGTAGGAATCCGTCACTTTCTAGATCCTGATTCTTATGGACACCTTTATCTTCCTCCACACGTAATCCTAATAATACACAGATTCTCTATACAGCCAGATTCTCTCCACAGCCAGATTCTCAGAAAAGCTAGTCAGAAAAAAAGCTGAACCAAACATGTCCGAAGTAGGTCATTAGGTACTCTAGAAAATCATGGAGTTGGAGCTGTAAACCTTTAGAAGACATTTAGATAAGTCATTTTGTTTATTATTTAGATTAAAAATATTTTAAAAAATATTTACATTGATATTATAAACTACAGCTCTACATTAAAGTTAGAACCTGGAGCTATCCCAAACACTCCCTTAGTTAGAGAGGGGGTGCCTAGGCTCCTAGAGTCACCCACTAGTACACAGAAGCTCTATAGTGGCGGTTCTAAACCTATTTACACAGGCGTTTTTCAGTACCGCCAGTGCTAGGGGTCAGTGGAAATCAGCATTTCCACTGGCGGTTATTTTGGAACCGCCAGTGAAAAGTGCATTTTCACTGGCGGTTTTCTTAAGGAACCGCCAGTGAAAAGTGCATTTCCACTGGCGGCTGAATAAAGAAAACCGCCAGTGAAAATGCATTTCCACTGGCGGTTTTATAAAGCAAACCGCCAGTGGAAATGCACTTTTCACTGGCGGTTTTCTTTATTTAGCCGCCAGTGGAAGTTTTCCCGCCTTTTTTCAAAATTTCAAACAATACTGAATTATATATATATTTATTTACACACACACAAACATATATATATATAGATCTATATTGATATTGAAAGCAACATGAAATTAAATTCTATCATACATTTATATACATCAAAGTATTCTGTTTACAACCATATATGCTTCATGCATTCTATACATCATAAGTTTTCACCTAAGCTCTAATAACTATCTCGGCTAAGAGATAATCTACTAATTTCTGTTAGTATTCTAAACTCTGGCAAAGCTAATGTTCCGGAAGCATCGTGATATTTTCCTTCTGCGGGAATGACCTCTTTCAATATGAATGTGCAGAGGTCCTCGACTATGCCATACAATGCAGCTTCGGTCAAGTTCTCCGGGTTTCCTCGTTGAAATTGCTGTAAAGGAATTTTATAAACATCATCTATTTATACTCAATAATAACACATTTGCATCTTTAATGACATAAATACATACTTGACTATTACTAATAATACCTTGTCAGGGTTCGTGATGTATCGTCCGTTCACTCTCATGAACTCGCACGCATAGAATCCACATAGGACCGATCCTTGTGGTTGCTTGTGGCACTACATAACGGGAGATTGGTTATTTAGTTGCAACATTGTGTATGATATGTATTCATAAAATCACATACTTACCGGCCAGTGATGATGGATGTCTAGTGGCACGCATTGTTTCGACAGGTCGTACTTTCCACCTCTCATCTTATAGAATCTATAAGCCCTGTGATCTCAAATAGAATCACCATGTTATTCTCAAATTTTAATCGATAAAAGTATGCATGCATAGAAAAGGCTTACAGCTCTAAGATGCTGAGGAATGTTGCATATGTCGAAGGGTCGAAGTTCAAGGAGTCGAGCACCAGCACCTTTCCAACCTTAGGATAAATGAGGAAGCATATCCAGTGGTCCCTGTACAAATCAAATTTGTGATGCATGTGTATTGAAATTATTAATTTTATTTATGCAAAATCACACTTACTTAAAGTTGTACGGTGCCATTATGGCTTCCCTATCTTGAAATTGAAGCATTGCATGTCCTATGTAGGTGGCGTATCGAGCTTCAAAATCCTTCTTCATATCCTTTATACGCTTCTCAACTTCTTCGTCCGTCTTTCCCCGTAATTCATCGTTGTCTTTCCCGATTCTAAAAGTGTGGCTTTCCTCGGATATAAGTATTGGGTTGAGATACCCAACCCTTTTACTGGCACTAGCATTGGGCTTGGTACCGTAAAGGATCTCCTGCTGATCATGTTGCATTCTGCAAGTCACACGTGCATGTCAGATATTGAAATTTTATACAACTCACTAATAATAACACACATATGTGGAAGTATGAGCGACACTTACAATGCAAACATCGTTACAAGTTGCACGTCGAGTCTCTGAAGGTTCATCATTAACCACATGTCCTCGAATGTAACAACGGCCTTTTGGTCCGAACCAATAAAAGCATGGTCTGGTATATGCACACTGATGGTGTCGATGCCAACCGATGATGCCCGCATGTATCAGTCATGCAACCTTTTAACACCAGCCGGGACCTTTCTTAGTTTCTCAAGAGGTAGCAGAGGTCTGCCCGGCACATATTTTTAGGCACGTTTTTGTAATCTGCCTTAGTTGGCTTCTTTATCTTTGCGGCCATTGCCTCAGCCTTTTTTGCAGACTCCTCGTGCTTGGCCAAATCAACAGTTTGTGACGTGAGGCTCCGTCCAATCCCTTTCAAAAACAGAGCTGTGCCAGCAGTAGTAGCTTTACTCTTCTTTTTCTGATACGGGGACACCAATTTTGGAATAGGAAGTTTAGATTTCTTTGATGGCCTTGGATCCTTTGATGGTTGTGGAGAAGGTGGATCCCTTGATGGTGGCGTAGACAGTGGGTCACCAAGAGGATGGGGAGGAGAAGGTGGTGGAGCCCTGAATGGTGATGCTTGTGGCGGAGACGATGGGTCAGAAAAAGGATGAGGAGCAGCATGTGAAGTTTGAGGAGGTGATGATGGATGTACAATAGGAACAACAATTTGAGAAGGCGGAGACGGTTGGGCCTGCGACGCCTGCGACGAATTCGACCAATCAAGCAATTCGACATCCCTTCGAGGCCAAAGGATAAAATTCTTGATAGCTTGTCCAAGTTTCTCGATACCTTCGGGCCCAGGGATGTCTAGCATGTCGTCCTCGGATCCTTGGACGACCGTCGTCACTTCTACTTTGCAATAATCATCTGGAATATCATTTCCATGGAACTTGCGTCCTGGGATCGCAAGGCCTGTGGCTACTTTCTTTGTACGTTTATTGTTAATACCATATCTTATAACCAGTGTGCACGCCACAGGCCTTGTGATGTCATCAACTGGATAACGGTCCTTATTTCCCGTTGAAGCAACAGAGCTTGGTAATGTCGTACAATCTGTGGAAGCCGGCGGTTGAGCTGCTGGAATTATTTGTATCTGTGGAGTGGTCATCTGTTGAACAGACATCGCACTCGCCAACTGTTGCATCAATTCTGGAGGAGGATTCGATAGCATTTGAGACATCATGGCTTTGAACTCTTTCTTGGCCTCCTCCTTAAAATAATCCGCCATCTCTTCCTTGTATCGATCACGTTTCCTGTACAGACCTTCCCACTGTGGTCCGAATCCTTCCTTCCATCCTTCCTTAGACGAGATTCCTCGTACACGGCCAGGATGCTCAGGGTTACCGAGACCAGCCGTTAGGATGTCTCTTTCCCTTTGTGGCTTAAAAGTTCCTTGGCTCTGCTTAGCTGCCATTGTATATATGTTTTTTGCCGCTTCTTCGACAATGGGATCATCAAAAGATACACCGGTCTCGGTTTCCCTTGGTTTTCTAGCATGGAGCCAATTTGCCGCCCTTTCACCAAGTTGCTCGGACAGCGTCGGCAACCCTGCGGCCTTCTTCTCGGCGTCTTCTTGTCTCCATTTAGGAACCTGACGCTTGTAACCACCTGTGCCTAGGTGGTGGCAGTACTTGTTCTTCTTTGATAGTTCCGAATTTGCCTCACTTAGAGATATGAAATCAGGGCTGCTCCTCTGCTCTAGAAATACTGCCCACTGACCTGCTGAGATTTTATATTTTTTGGTCGGGTCCAGACCTTTCTTTGCAAACTTTGTGTTCATCTCAGACCTCCAGTTTCGGAAATTGATTGCAAGCTGCTTCATCGTGTATTCCTTCACGAGTTCTTCTGAACCCCGAGGCAGAACGAACCTCATTAATAGCTTATTCCATATTTGATTCTTGACATCATCTGACACATCTCTCCACTGTCGTATTGTTATGTCAAGATTATCTCTAACTAAAAACCCAAGTGCATTCCGGAACTTAGGTAGTGCCTCTTCTGGAGCTAGGGGCTGACCTTTCGGGCTCACGTCTGAGATTTTGTATGTTTTGTCGGGAAACTTGTTCAGCCCCCTGTCACCTCTTTTTCGATCGCTCTGCTTCCTTTTCCTTGACGTCTCGGTTGTTGTCTTGGTCTGTTCCGGTGCGTCTTGGGTCGGCTCCGGTACGTCTTCGTTTCGTGCCACGGCTTCTTCGAGTATCGCACGAAATTCAGACACGACCTCCTATTCATGTAATAAAATGCACAAGAGATCATGCATGTGAAATCAGTAGGGTACACATACGAAGCTAAAGATGCGTACTTTTACCTCAGCTTCTCGTGGATCATAAGTAGGGTCACGTTGCAACTCACGGAGAGCGGCCCTATCTATGCTAGTGGTAGGAAAAGGGTCGCTAGGCGTTTCATATCCTTCACTGCTGGATTGTTCTTGAGCAACACTCTTGTCCATGTGCTCGGGCACTAATCCTTGGTCCTTGATCGGAGAACTCATTGAGCTATATATATACAAATACATAAGCAATAATTAAATACATATTAACACATATTAACGTAAGCAATAATTAAATTCATATTAACAAATACCCTAAACCCTTAACCCTAACCCTAACCCTAAACCCTAACCCTAAACCCTAACCCTAACCCAAAACCCGAACCCTTAACCCTAACCCTAACTATAACCCTTAACTATAACCCTTAACCCTAACCCTTAACTATAACCCTTAACCCTAACCCTTAACCATAACCCTAACCCAAACTATAACCCTTAACCCTAACCCTAACCCTAACCCTTAACCCTAACCCTAACCCTTAACCATAACCCTAACCCTAACCCTAACCCTAAACCCTAACCATATAGTATCGTATAGTCGTATAGTATCGTGTTACGGATATTATCGAGTTACGTATATTATCGAGTTACGTATAGAGAGGGAGAGAGGGAGAGTCGTATAGGACGGGGAGAGAGGGACAGAGGGAGAGTCGCATAGGACGTATAGAGAGGGAGAGAGGGAGAATCGTATGGATATTATCGAGTTACGTATAGAGAGGGAGAGAGGGAGAGTCGTATAGGACGAGGAGAGGGAGAGAGGGAGAGTCGCATAGGACATATAGAGAGGGAGAGAGGGAGAGTCGTACGGAAAAATTATCGAGTTCAGATCGAATTCGGATCGGATCGGATACGTATATTATCGAGTTGTGACGGATAAAATTACAATGTATATATTCAACCCGATGATTTTTATCGAGTTTAGCTCTTAATTTTTATGTATATATTCAACTAGATGAACACACATATATATATATATTAAACACATACATTTGAACACATATGAACACACATATATATATTGAACACATATATTTGAACACATATAAACACACACATATATATATATTGAACACATACATTTGAACACATATGAACACACATATGAATAAAAATAAGTATTGTATGAATACTCTCATCTCCTCTCCTCTCTCTCCCTCTCCCTCCTCTCTCTATCTCTCTCCCTCTCCCTCTCTCTATCTCTCTCCTCTCCCTCATCTCTCTCCCTCTCCCTCCCTCTATCTCTCTCCTCTCCCTCTATCTCTCTCCCTCTCTCTATTTCTCTCCTCAACCTCCTCTCTCTCTCACCCTCCTCTCCCTCCCTCTATCTCTCTCCCTCTCCCTCTATCTCTCTCCCTCTCTCTATCTCTCTCCTCTCCCTCCTCTCCCTCTCCTTCCTCTCTCTTCCTCCCTCTCGGCGGCGGTAGCGCGTGCCCTCCTCTCTCTTCCCTCTCCCTCTCCTTCCTCTCTCTTCCTCCCTCTCGGCGGCGGCAGCGCGTGCCCTCCTCTCTCTTCCCTCTCCCTCTCCTTCCTCTCTCTTCCTCCCTCTCGGCGGCGGCAGCGCGTGCCCTCCTCTCTCTTCCCTCTCCCTCTCCTTCCTCTCTCTTCCTCCCTCTCGGCGGCGCGCGGCGCGTGCCCTAGGAACGCGGCGGCGGCGGCTGCCGGTGCGGTAGACGGCGGCAGTACGGAAGAAGAGGGACAGAGGGAGAAACCTGACGGCGGTGCGGGGGCGTGGGGCGGGAATGGCGGCGTGGGGACGGGCGCGGGGACGATCGCCGGCGAAATCCTCGGGGTTGAAATCCAGCAGCCTGACGGCGTCTTGAATGTGAACTGGCGCCAGGGACTTGTAAATTTTTCGGCTCCCGCGCGCCACCCTTTATATAGGCGCCATTTCTACTGGCGGTTGACAACGAGAACCGCCAGTAGAAATGGCTTCTACAGTCTGTGGAAGCCATTTCTACTGGCGGTTCTCTGTGAGAACCGCCAGTAGAAATAGTATTTTATTATTATTAACATAGTTTTTTATATATTGTTTTACTTCACTTTTTATATATTATATTAAGTATACTTTTATATATTGTTTAGTATACTTTTACCTCTCTCCATCCCCTCTCTCTCTCCTCTCTCTCCATCCTCTCTCTCCCTCTACCTCTCCTCTCTTTCCTCTCCACTCTCTCTCCCCTCTCCCTCTCCATCCTCTCTCTCCTCTCCACTCTCTCTCCCCTCTCCCTCTCCATCCTCTCTCTCCTCTCCACTCTCTCTCCCCTCTCCCTCTCCATCCTCTCTCTCCATCCCCTCTCTCTCTCCTCTCTCTCTCCTCTCTCTCCATCCTCTCTCTCTCCTCTCTCTCCATCCTCTCTCTCTCCTCTCTCTCCATCCTCTCTCTCCTCTCCCTCTCCTCTCTCTCCTCTCTCTCCCCCTCTCCTCTCTCTCTATAAAGTCAATAGAAAGTCATGTAAAATTGTAAATGGTAGCCACGAAAATTGAATGAAGACAATTACATGCTTCGGTTTGTCGCTAACAATAATCAATTACATGACAAGTCCTAACAATAATCAATTACATGACAAGTATATAATCTAGGAAGCTATTGTTCTGCCTTGTCCATCGTGGCGTACCTAGGGCAACGAATTGTGTGGGATGCTTCGCTCAACGTTCCTTATCTTGGTTGGATGGTCTATGAAAAGAGACATGTCGTTGAACTGGTTAAAATTCTCTAAATCAGATACACCATCAACTCCTATAGCTTGTTGTTTTCCAGGAAAAACTACATGCTTCGGTTTGTCGGTGCTTTTCTTCTCATTGTTAGAAATGATCTGTTCAGCATAGAAGACCTGTGCAGCACGATTAGCAAGGATCCATGGGTCATCTTTGTAACCTACCTTACTTAGATCAAGAACTCTAACCCCATAGTTGTCTACCGTGACATGTTTGTCTTCAACCCATTGACATCGGAAAACCGAGATCTGAAATGTACCATAGTCTAGTTCCCATATGTCCTCAATAAAGCCAAAATATGTAATAATCTCACCAGTTTCATCATCTATGGCTTCGCATCGAACACCACTGTTTTGTGACATGCTCTTTTTGTCCTTGGACTTGGTACAAAATGTGAATCCACTAATGTCATAGGTTTGCCATGTTGTGACCTGGCGTGATGGTCCAGATGCCAAGCCCTTGATGGTTTGTTCTTCTATTGTTTCTCCACGTGGAATGTCCTTCACCATTAGCCATGTGTTGAACCGCTGCTTATGTTGCTTCATTACCCAATCATCCGTATGCCCAGGATTTTGCTCGCGAAGCTCATTGATGTGTTGTTGGATAAATGGCTCCATTATCGTTAGCTGATGTAGGATGCTCTGATGTGCCTCAAGTACTATATCGTAATCCGGTGGGATGAAAGATTTCCGTCCCATCCTCCCGCTTCCATACAGTCTACCCTCGTGTCGTGACGGAGGCAGACCTATTGCAACCTGGTCTTTTAGGATACTATTGCAGAATGGACCTCCGGACTCAATGGCCTCTTCGGTACAGTACCCCTCTATCATGGATGCCTCGGGACGAGCACGGGTTGATACATAGCCATTCAGTATTGACATGAAACGCTCATACGTCCACATTTCATGCAAGTACATAGGACCCAATGCCTCTATTTGTGGCACCAAGTGCACCACAAGGTGCACCATAATATCAAAGAACGATGGAGGGAAACACATCTCAAACTGTGATATTGTCTCCACTGCGAATTCCTGAAGAGATGCCAACTCATCACGGCCAATTACCTTTTGTGAAATCCTGTTGAAAAAGTAGCACAACCGTGTGATTGCCATCTTTAAAAACAAAGGATTTATAGCCCTGATGGCAATAGGTAGGAATGTAGTCAGCATGACATGGCAATCATGTGAGTTGTAGTTGGTGATTGTCAGGTCTTTCATTGACACAATACTCCGTATGCTAGAGCAGAATCCGGATGGGACTTTCAAATTCTTGAGCCAAACACACATCGCATGTTTCTCATCTACATTGAGATTGTAGCTTGCTGCTGGGAGATGGTACTTCCCATTTTCTTGAAGAACGGGATGTAGTTCCTTTTTTATGCCTAAATCTACCAAGTCCATGCGTGAATTGAGCCCTTCTTTTGTTTTGCCCTTTATGTCTAGCAAGGTGCCCATTATGCTTTCAAACACGTTCTTCTGAACGTGCATACCATCGATCGCATGCCGCACATCTAACTCTTTCCAGTAAGGAAAGTACTCGAAGAAAATAGACTTCTTCTTGAATATAGCCCCCGAAGCTGGTTTGACATCCTTCCTTGTTTTTCCGTCTTTTGTCTTCTTCCCGAAAACAAACTTGATATTCCTGACTATTTCAAAAACTCTATGACCTCTATTGTTACCCGATGGAGCAGTAGAATGTAGTTCACCATTATTGTCGAAGTACTTATCCATCTTTCGCATGCGGTACCTGTGTCCTTCCAATAAAAAGCGTATGTGCCTCATGTAAACTATCTTCCTAGATGCAGCAAGGGATACGTAAGCAGTTCCATCAATGCATACTGTGCAACCAACCTTTCCCTTAAACTGGCCTGATAATGTGAAGAGAGCAGGGTAATCGTTGATCGTAACAAAAAGAATTGCTCTCAGCGTGAATGAACCTTTACGATACTCATCCAACATTTGAACACCCGTTTCCCACAATATTTTCATATCCTCCATTAAGGGCTCCAAAAATACATCCATGTCAACTCCAGGTTGTGTAGGTCCAGAAATAAGGATGGTTAGCAAAATGTACTTCCGTTTCTGCATCAACCATGGAGGAAGGTTGTATATGGTGAGGATCACCGGCCATGTGCTATGCTTGCTGCTCCTCTCAGCAAATGGGTTCATTCCATCAGTACTCAGTGCGAACCTAACATTTCTCGGTTCATCGGCAAAGTCTCGGTGGTTGTCATTGAAATCTTGCCACTGCTTCCCATCGGCTGGATGTCGAAGCTTCCCATCGTTTTTGTGCTCATCAGAAGCATGCCAGCTCATAAGTCTGGCATCCTCAGGATTAGCGAACAAACACCTCAATCGATCGATGACGGGGAGGTACCACATCACCAAAGCAGGAATCTTTTTGAGCGCATAATAGTCTACTTCTTCTTTTTCTTTGCTCGTGGATTTTGAAGTCTTTTTTGGGCTTTCTTTCGCTTCTTCCCTTTAGACACGGATGCAACACACTCTTTGTCCTCTCGATAGTCTTTATTCGTCTTGTACCTACTTGCACCGCACTTTGGGCAGCTCTCCAAGTCTTTATAATCATCACCTCGATAAAGGATACAGTGATTTCTACACGCGTGGATCTTCTCCACACCCATAGTGAGCGGACTGATTAGTTTCTTTGCATAGTACGTGTTAGCAGGCACATTGTTCTCCTTTGGAAGCATGTCTGCGATAATACTCAAGAACGCATCGAAGCCAGCATCAGACACACCATATTTAGCTTTTAACATCAACAGCTTTAGCACAGACCGGAGCGTCGTGAACTCTTTGGTACAACCCTTAGACTCATCGTACAAAGGCTCTTCTGCTGCCTTCTTCAGGGACTCCATACCTTTCATTAAGAACATCGATTGATCTGTATGACGACGCAACATTGCCTCTAGCAACTCTGCATCTTCCTCATCCATAACACTTGGCAGAACATGAGGTCTATCATGTTCATTTCCTCCAGCGTAACCATGATCAGTAACATTTTGCACTACATGTTCGCTCTGTGGAAGAGGTTGGTGTGTCTCGTGAACGAACTGAAATCTGTCGTCGATGTTCTCAGGGTTTCCAGTCGTATAAGGCGAAGAGCTACCCTCTCCATGCTTTGTCCAAATTGTGTAATCCTTCATAAATCCTCGGCATACCAGATGAGATATGATTTGTTCTGTGTCATTAAATACAGCAGCATTTTTGCAGTCCATGCATGGACAATATATGTGTTTTGTCTTTGTTCTCCAAGCATGGTTCGTAGCGACATCAATAAACCTATGGACCTCGGATATGTATGATGGATCTAGCCTTGATAAGTTATACATCCAGGATGTCCTCTCCATCACCACCTGTAAAAAAGTAACATAAAACACATGGTGAAACCCTATATCCAAAAATGTGGCTAAAATGTGAAACCCTCTCTCTCTCTCTCCTCTCTCTCTCTATCCTCTCTCTCTCTCTCCTCTCTCTCTCCTCTATCTATCTCTCTCCTCTATCTCTCTCTCTATGGAGGATGAGGAAGAGGCGGGGTTGGAGGATGAGGAAGAGGCGACTGTGACACTATCCATGGAGAAGGACGCGTTGGAGTGCGACATCTGCTGCCTACCCTTCCAGTCCGAAGTTTTCATGGCAAGTCAGATTACCATGCATGTATATATACAGTATATATTGATCGGTAGACTCCAGCATGATGCTCTGCTCTGTGTAAAATCAGTGCAAGAACGGGCATTCTGGATGTGCAAAGTGCTGCATCCGCACGGACGGTAAGTGCTGCACCTGCTCCGAGCGCATTGGCAACAATAGCTCTCTCTCCCTCTCCCTCTCCTCTCTAGAAAGTCGTGTAAAATTACATGCTTCGGTTTGTCGCTAACAAAATGTAATATAGACACAATTGATGTAGTAGTGTAGTGGTAGAGGTTGACGTATTAAATATTTGTAATAGCACAATGACATCTGTTTGTTTGAGGTAATCAATATTTTACCTCGCGTTCTAGGTGATAAACCATGACCGGGAAAAAGACCACGGCTTCTCTATGGAGGATGAGGAAGAGTCGGGGTTGGAGGATGAGGAAGAGGCGACTGTGACACTATCCATGGAGAAGGACGCGTTGGAGTGCGACATCTGCTGCCTACCCTTCCAGTCCGAAGTTTTCATGGCAAGTCAGATTACCATGCATGTATATATACAGTACATATTGATCGGTAGACTCCAGCATGATGCTCTGCTCTGTGTAAAATCAGTGCAAGAACGGGCATTCTGGATGTGCAAAGTGCTGCATCCGCACGGACGGTAAGTGCTGCACCTGCTCCGAGCGCATTGGCAACAATAGCTCTCTCTCCCTCTCCCTCTCCTCTCTAGAAAGTCGTGTAAAATTACATGCTTCGGTTTGTCGCTAACAAAATGTAGTTAGACTACTTTATCTCTTCCAATAAAAGTAGTTAGACTACTTTATCTCTAACACATGGTGAAACCCTATATCCAAAATGTGGCTAAAATGGAGGAAAAATGAACAAAATTTGGCAAAAGAAACATAAGCCAAACTTTCCTAGCAACTAATAAACAAAAAAAATTAATACCCAAACCTATCTTTAACACATGGTGAAAGCCTAGTTTCAAAATGTAGTTAAAATTGAGCAAAAATAAACAATAACTGACTATTGAAACATAATTAAACCAACCTTCCATACAACACATTCACCATTCATTAAGCAACTAAATATGTGTTATGGATAAACTTATTTGAGAACTAAACATGAAAAAGGAGAGGGAATAGACAAAAACTAACCATCTTATGCAACCTCATTTGAGGAAATAGAGAAAATTACCTAGCTATACTCTTCTCTCTCACATGTAAAACCCTAGATCCAAAATGTGGCTAAAATTGAGCAAGAATGAACAAAAATTGACAAAGAAACATAAACCAACCTTTCTTATCCACCTTCTTCCAAGAAATGAAGACCAAAACCTCCCCCCTTATATTTTTGTGAAATCTGGACCTCCAAAATCGCCTCCAATGGAAGCTGGCTGCGAGCATACAGTTCACTGTCGCGGGGAAGAAGAGGGGTATTTATAACAGACAGTTCACTGGCGGTTGGCTTGAAAACCCGCCAGTGGAAACCTATTTCCACTGGCGGTTATCTTAACACAACCGCCAGTGGAAATAGGGTATTTACACTGGCGGTTCTGTTACACCAACCGCCAGTGGAAATTGCTTTCTACTGGCGGTTCTGTTACACCAACCGCCAGTGTAAATACCCTATTTCCACTGGCGGTTGTGTTAAGATAACCGCCAGTGAAAATAGGTTTCCACTGGCGGTTCCTAAGTCGGGTCCACCTTGTTTTTTTTACTGGCGCGTGATAACTGAAACCGCCAGTGATAATTTATGGGTGCCGCAGGCTATGAGCTCTTTTCTACTAGTGACCCTCGGTTCGAACCCTTATAAAGGCCATTTTATTGTTCATTTTTCCCACCCTCATCAAGCATGGTGTGTCTTAGTGGGCCTAGTGCTAGCTAGCAGGCACAATGTGGCTTCATCCCTATCGTGTTTGGGTCAGAGATGCAACTAACAGACTTAAACATGTCAGTCCAGCACGACATAACAATAGGCAAAGTCAGAGACAATATTTTGAGATAGGGAAAGTGATTGTTTCCGCAAAATAAAATGGCATAGGAAATTCTGTTTTAATTGACACCAAGTATACATAGCTGTATATGTGCCATAAACTTTTAGGAATGTACATGATTATCATGTTGCAGAAATATTCATAGCGTTTCTTTTTTATAGAAATAAAAACGCAATTTGCACTTCGTCGGCAATCCTGGAGAGCTGAGCACGGTTACCAAACGGTGGCTCTTCCACTTATAGAAGATCGTCTAGATTACGAAGCGTTCTAACTTCTGTAGGAAGCCACACAAATGTATTTATATGGGATAGAAATAGCCCCTATTATGATTTTTAAAGAAAAATCCATCTCAATCGATTTGCTCCCTATCTATAAACCCATAATTAATTTAGTCTTTATCTATAACAATCATACAATAATTCTAAATATACGATTAGAGACCAAATCAATTACGTGTAGATATATTTTATATCCCCCACAATACTGAAAATCTTACAATCTTTTTCCTAACAAGCTTTTGGTGAAATCATCTACCACCTAGTCATTAGTGGATACGGTTCGAACATCGAGTAATTCCTGTGACTCTCTCATATAACAATAGTTAACTTTAATGTATTTGGTACATGCATGAAATATGGATTAGTTGTTAAACAAGTTGCACCAATATTATCACACCGTAATTTAGCAGAAGGGGTACATGAACACTTTGCTAAAGATTTATGTTCAACATCTGTACTTGATCTTGACACTGTGGCTTGCCTTCTAGCACTCCAAGACACAGATTGTCTCATAGAAAATAGCAAAATCCCTTTAGACCTCTTTATCATCAAGATTGCCAGCCCAAACAGCATAAAAAAACATGCTAATTGTCATAAAAGAGAACTTTCTTACTCCAAGTCCGACATGTTGTTTGGGTTTAATGGTTCAATAAAAACATATAGTAATATGTGTATATTAATTTATACAAATGAATAGTAATAGTAGTTTTTGAATTCCTATGATCTTTTCAATGGGAGTAGTTTCTTCCTCATGTTCAAAAAATGTGATTTGCAAAAGGCATTGATATTAAGTATTATTGTATTAAATTCAAAGTCAAGACACTTTACATTTAACTGAAACATCACTCAAAATACCACTCATAGCGACAAGACAACAGTGAAAAGGAGACAAATTGATGTTGATTTCACTTTGTTTTTGTTGTTGGTTAACTTGCCCTTAGCTGCAAACTAGCCCTTAGAACAGAAAACAAAAAAATTTTAAACTGACTCTAACTTTAAAAGCTAGTTTACCAAAGTGTCATTCATAATACATCACTTATAGGGCTAGTTGGATGATTTTTTATTTACTATCTAAAGGCTAGTTCATAATTCAACTTGTTCTCCAATTTATGGTGATCCATCTTAACATGTTTTCTATAAAAAACATATAAAACAAAAGACATGGTTTAATGTTGAGCTAAAAATAATAGATGTCCTTATTAAAATAACCCTAAACCGATCTATTTTGACTCATGTCCCTAAACCCTAAATGATGTAGGCACTATGGACTGCAAGAAAGAGAAAAAACATAGACAAACATTCTTTTCTATATATCAAGCTTGCTGATGTGTAGGAAATGCAAACTATACAGAAAATAATCCCACTAGTTGAATAGTCAAGAATAATGGTATGATAAAGCTTGATTTTGAATGTGCTCTTAGTTGGTTTGATGAAAATTATAGTGTTTGCCACTGCTCCGAGGCCTATGTATGTGATCCCCTCGATGTTGGCTCTGCCCAATTTTAATGTTTAATTATTATTTTAAAACTTTGAATTTATAACATGACTTCAATCTATATTTAAGATTGGCAGCAAAGGAAAATGAAGGGAATAGTTGAATCATTCACTTTTAAAATAGAGTAACAGTAGAGTTGTATTTGTGCATCGAAAAAACTAGGAATTGGTTTTATTTACTTTTATTTTTTTAATAAAACAGTTTGTAGAAACGGGTGGAAATAGAAAATAGTTTCGTAGAAACTGTGGTGCTTCCAAACAGACACTTAAGAGTCATGATATGTTCTTTATATCATAAATATGTCAATTTTGCTTGACTATAAAACCATTATTATACTTACTCTAATATATGTTATTCCACCAGATCGATGGCTATATATATTTGTAATTGATAGCTGGCTTCGCGAGTGTCGCTTGCAATTAGAGTTGATACAAATATATACAAACAGATGCATTGATGCATGCATAGATATGGATGGTTGAATAGATAGATCGATCGATTAGTGTAGGTACACCTATCTAGCTACATGGATAGATCAGCATTGGTTTAGATACATAGATAGATAAATAAATAGATTGATAACTATAGACACAGCTCTTCTTTTTAATTAAGAGGTATATATAAAGCCATTATTTAGAAATAAGATATAGATAGAAATAGATTCGCGCGATAGGGTCAATTATATATTTTGAACAAAATGGATGGACGCACCAAAACACACCATGCATACACAATGCAGCAGGACATGCAAATTTAAATCTAACATTATTAAGATTTCCAATCGATCTCCACTTCTTCTATCTATCGGCAACATTAGTATCACCATATCCATCAATACGGATACATAATTACGAGTTAATGCAGGCCACGGTCCTTGACTCCTTGTATAACTACCGAGCACATACACACCCTCTCTCATCGTGTCTGACCATGTCGTCCAGCAAGCAGGTTGCGGTGGCCAGCGTCGCTCTAGCGCTGCTCCTCCACGCTTCACATCGTAAGTGTGTGGCCACGAAGAACTCCGGTCTCAAGAATTCTGCAACATTTTTGTTTGCACTTTGCACTAGCTAACGGTTGAACTATAAGAGTGTTCTTAACAAGGGATTATATTACTGAATCGAGCTTGCATTGCATTGCATCGCATCGCAGTTGCAGCCGGAGCCGAAGGAGAAACGGTGACACCGTTGAGCACATGCGAAACCCCGATCTGCGTCCCCTGCTGGGGCAAGAACCAGGTCTGCATCGCCGCTTGCGTTGCGTTGCGCTACACCGGCGGTTTCTGCAATGGTGACACCTGCGTATGCACCAAGCAGTGCCTTGCGGAAGCGGAAACGGAGGCGGAGGCTGGTGGGCCGTCCCCGCCGCCCGTGCAGCCGCCGCCGCTCGGGAAGCGTGGGATGGGAATGCTCAAGTGATGGACGGTTACGTAGCTTGTTGGCCGACAGATGGCTGAGGCATATGTCAAATAAACTCTCATTGTTAAAACATAATATATTCTACTAGCTATATGTTCATGCTTTGTCACGAAAATTAAAAATTAATATAAATATAGATACAAAATGACAAACATCACTAACACTATCAAAATGACAAAATGACAAATAAGATCCACCCGTCATCACTCAACACCACCCACCATGCAAGACAAAATCAC
Source organism: Zea luxurians (assembly GCA_029449295.1). Classification (NCBI taxonomy): domain Eukaryota; kingdom Viridiplantae; phylum Streptophyta; class Magnoliopsida; order Poales; family Poaceae; genus Zea; species Zea luxurians. The sequence continues at coordinate 49,403,695 of JAOPSE010000011.1, forward strand.
TCGCGTGAGTTCTGCCGGTGTGGAAGGGGGAACAGCTAGTCGGCCACCTTTAGGGCCTCCGACAGCCGGAACACACCGATCCAGAGGAAGAGAACATCTCGGCGGGAGTCTTCCACATGCCCGATATGACGTTGACGTGGAGCACGTCCGTTGGCGGCCACCGCCTTGATCCTGAAGAGGTGTTCGTAGTTGCTGAGCCCCGTCTCCACCATCAAACGGAGTTCCACGTTCGACATCTGCTACCCCTCGAGCACCGACATCAGCTCCGTCATATGCCTCTTCTACTCGTCAGTGCTCATACACATAAAATAGTCTAAAAGAAAAGACAGTGAAGAACACACACATACTCCAGTCCTTGGGATAGAAGGCAACAACATGAATTGATAAAATACCGCAACAAGTAAATTGAACAGATAAAAAATGCAGTGTCCATCAATCCTATGAAATCCATTGGTCTCTACAGAAAATGGTTGGTGAGGCTAGGGTCATGTAGTGAAACGAGATTGAGGTCTCTTTTTTATTTTTTTGTTTTCTTTTCCTTTTATTAAGTGCAAATAGTAGTGGATAGCCCTACTGTTGGGGCAGAGGTCCTCACTGCATCTTAGTAACCAGTAGTTCAGTACCATAGAGGACATGATTGCAGTAACGTATGTCATAAATTGCAGCTAAACAGTCTTAGAACAATGTTAAAAGGTGATAATTTAGGCCCTTGTTTTCCATCCCTTTTGGCGTCCTAACTCCTACCTCCAAAGCCTTGATATTACTTCACAGCTCACAGTGCCATGTGGGAATCACTACCAGACATGGATAGTAACCAATTCTATGCATACTCCAAGTATTGCTTCTAAATGGAGGATGTAAGATCCCTTACTTTTATGGCCTGGTAAAAACTACATGAACAAGATCAGTTTTGTTTCAAACCTTGGTATCACTTCATAGTTACACTACCATGTGAGAATCACTACAAGACGTGGATAGGAACCAATTCTATGCCTAGTTCATGTGCTACTTCTAAATGGAGGATGTAAGACCTTACTTTTATGACCTGCTAAAAAATGTATGTTTAATTGCGGCATTTGGCAACATCGCCTTAGGTTTCGTGCATGGTCATTGATAAGGCAGTAAGAGAGGAGGAGGGCTACAAAAACCAATTGTAGCCACACAACAAACATGTTTAGTTCTGCGTATTAATTAAAGTAGACATTCATTTTTATGAAAATAAGAACTGTATCACTTAATATTATGTGCATATAATCTCCGGACCTTCTAAATAATTTTTCTCATTTTATAACAGACATGTTCACAGTTCGATATAATAACTTGTCATGTAAGCTTACAATTTTTTTTTTGCAATGTACAGAAGACCAAATGTAAAACTTCGTAGGTTATTTGCTCAGTAATTATTGAAATTATATGCAAATGTAGTATATTTGGAGTAATATCAACAGATTTGGAATCCACATAACTTTTTAGTAACTAATTTTGATGAAACTGACGTAGTATTGCATCAAAATTGATGAACAAAGCATGTTTCTAAAGACATCCGAAAAACCAGAATAATGAATCGTGATGGTGGGGAGGAATCCATGACAACGGAGGAGCCTACCGTGCAGGAACTTAGGTGTGAATAATGAATCACTTTGCTTTATTCCCCTGAGCAGCTGAGCACAAAAAAAGGCGGACGCGAATGTAACGAGGACGAAGGGGGAGACCATGGCCGGGCCAGATGCATGTGCCACATGTGCGACCGCGCAGGGTCCAAAATTCTGAGGGGCCTAAAAAAATTCTTAGCTCAGTAGTAAGCCTAAATAATATGCATCAATAAACAGACTAACATTACACCATCTAAGCTGAACTCAGTTAGCAGCTAGACTATTGCTTTTCAAACATATATATTAATACGTATGTTTATTTATATACTCTATTACAATATAATTTCGTAAAAAATAGATAGATTTAAAAAAATTATCTAGTAAACCTTTTGCAATTCAGAATACATAAATTCTATTACAATGTAATTTCAATTATATTTTTTCTATAAAATAGGACCCCTTTTGAAGTTTAGTACAGGGCCTTTAAATTTGTCGGCCCGCCCCTGGGGGAGACTCTTGGGCACCTGAGCAACGACGTACTAGTAATCCTTGCAGGAGGCGAGGACGGAGTTTAGGACGTGCCCTCAGCGACGCCGAGCAGCTTCAGCGCACCATCCACTATCATCTAGAATAGTGCCGGCGAGGAGTCGTTCGCGTGGGAGGCCGACCGGCCTGGCGGCCTACACCACAAGCGCGGGATGCGTAGCACCGCCCCGAGGCCAAGGCCATGTGCCCGCGGAGCATGGGAGGGCCACCGCTGAGGGAGAGTGCCTCTTCAGCTACGCTCAGGTGGAGAGCCGCTAGTCTGCGGGCGCGTTGTAATTCGACTGCCATGAGTGAGTTGGGGGCGCAGAGGGGAGTAGAAGATAATCAAGATAGTTGTGAAGCGGTGTCGAGGCCCCTCCGCCGCCGTCGCAAACTATGTTGAATATTTTCGATCTGAAGGGGGCATGGTGAAGCATGTCGGGGGAGGGGCATGGCGAAGCGCGTCGGGGCGTGTGCGGGGGAGGGATCCTTTCCACCAAGCGGGGACGGGCGAGGATCGAGCAGGGGGACATGGCGAAGCGCGTCGGGGCGTGTGCGGTGCGGGAGGGGGGGAGGTGGACGACTTTGGAGGGAGGCATCGCGCATTGTCTCCACCGGTGGGGTGGGGGGAGGCGGCAGGATGGGATTTCAGGTGGGGGTGAGCAACGGGAGCTAGCGCGAGGGGACGGGGGCTGGGGCTGCGGGGGAGGGGAGGGGCGTGTGGGCGGGGGCACGGAGGGGCTGAGCGGGGGGGGGGGGGAGGGGGGACGCGGGGATGACGCGACGTTGGACACGAGCGGGGGCAGGGGCATCGCGAGCGAAGGCGTCAGGGCGGGGGTATGGTGAAGCATGTGGACGCCCACAGTAGAGACATATAGAGTAGTAGGGATATATTATGTACTCCCCTGTCCCCAAAATATAGTTCTTTCTAGATCTTTTTTCATCCATATTCTAATAAATAATAATGAACATAGACATACATATAAACTGAATTCGTAGATTAATTAATGTATGTTTAGTCTAAAACAAATTATATTTTGGATGGGGAGAGTATATTATAAAAAAGAAAAGGAATTAAAAACAACTCTCACCTAATGTTTGATACACACACCTCTTATTATGACCGTTGTATAATTTAATATCTTCTTAGGCTATCACCTTTAAGGTAGTGTTTGGTTGCCGGGTTAGATACAACCGAGCCGCTCCAGCAAATAACATGTTTGGTTTGATTCCATATGAAATCGAGTCGCTCCAAAAGTACAATGGTCTTCCAATATGCTGCATCTCTCGACTCCCAAAAATGACTGAACTTGTGCGCTCGCGAATCCAACGCTTCTCTCCCCATTCCTGCCTGTAGTTTCCTCTTCTGTTCCGCTTCACTCTATAACCAGTCACAAAATAGAGTCGCTCTGTTCTGCTTCACTCTGTAACCAAACAAAAAACAAAATAACTCTATTTTAACTACCAAACACTGAACAAAGCCGTTTTATCCTCAGAATCTAAAATAGAGTCACTCCGTCCATCTAGGCTCTGAAACCGAACACTACTTAAATGGAATATATGTGCAAAACCCATGCTTGCAAGCAACTTTATATGTTTCTAGAAGAGCGCGGACGAAGACGCGGAAAAGTGCGGACCCTCCTCATACCCTAAATCCTTGAATTTTCTCTCCTCGTCTCTATTTGTGCATCCTCATAAACGCTTTGTTGGAAGCGTCGTCTTGTTTGCGAGCTCATATTCACTATGTATGCGCACATTATGACCATGTGGACGGGAGGGCTACTCGAGATAGCCTATGCCCACCAAGTAAAGTCTCACAAGTTCCTACGATGTAATCTTGTCAACAATCTAGCATCCGATTTTTTTCATCGATGAAAGTTTTTTTTGAGTGCCCATGCATACTCGTGGTGACCTCTAGGTATCTACTATTGTACACGCTCATCCCTGTTTTCTAGCATGACACAACATGAGGACAAATAGGGCACCAGGGGCATATCTGAAGGGGGCTCCAGCCCCCTACAAGCATCAAACTCCATTAGATAAATATGTAGAGATAGAGAAGGGAGGAGGAAGAATAAGAGGAGAGAAAAATAAACCTCCCACTCTATTGGAGAAAGAGGTGGAGGCTAAGAGGAGGAGGAGGAAGAATAACAAAGAGGAAAATGAACACTCTACTATCTTGTACTGTCTCTGCCACTAGTCACCACCCCTCCCTTTAGTCCATTTCTAGATATGCCACTATAGGGCATGATTTGGTAAGTCATTGTTACAATAAATACAACTGTCTAGTTGTGTTGTATCATGTGAAAGGTTAAGCCTAGACACGACCATAACTAGAGAAAGGAGCTTCTATCTGGGAACATCAAGATCAAATCCTTTAGAATCGTACCGAGACTCAAGCGTCGGTACAAGTTTTAACTATTTTGTCCCCATAGAGGGCATTAGTATTGGTTGGTGTCTTTAACTGGTACTAATGTTAAGTCTTTGTACCAGTTGACCACACCAACTAATAAAAATATATTAGTGTCTTCAACCGGTACTAATGACTTATCATTAGTAGTGGGTAGATACACCAATCAATATTTGTGTACCTTATTCATAAACCATCTTTTTCATTGAGATGGCGCCAAGAACATAGAGCTCTATTCATGACTAAAGCAATTGAGGTTGCACATCAATATTTTGCAAATAATTGTTAAATTGACTAAAGATGTCAAAAGCATGCTTCTAGTATGATTTGTTTAGTACAAACTCGATGCTTTATGTTTGATTATGTCCTTTCACATGTTTATTTATTTTTCATCAGTAGCTTAAATAATATATACATATTTTTAAATAAAATTTGATTATATTTGACCTTTTTATTTTAATTAAAATGTGAATTCACCTAACACAAACTTAGTTTTTTTGAGATTCTAAAAGGTTCTTTTATTGCAAAAAAGCAAAATTCCATCCCAATAGGTGAAATTTAAAGTTTGAAAAGTAGATTAGTTTATGTAGTACAATTTTTTAAGTCCCTTGGACCCCTATCTGTGGTCTTTGGTTTTTATTTTTTCAAATTTGTGGAAATAGACAGACGTTTCACAACTATTTCAAGCGGGGTAGTGAAAGGGGTACGTTTTATACTTGTTTAGCCAAACAAATAATAATTTTCCCAACATATAGTTCAGAACAACTTTTTCATGCTCAAACATCTTTGCCATAGCTCATAGGAAAACAAAACGACACCTTAGACTATTTCTCTAAGAATAATGCTTGTGTTTTTGTTTGGTGTTCTATTCTTAGTTTTTTATGTTTAACTACTTGTATTTTGCATGTGTTGGGTAATCGTTGTGACTTGAAGAAGAATTATCCATAATATAAGTGTTGAGGACAACGAAATGAAGATCATAAGCTAAAGAACGCAGAAGTTTGAGATATCATTTCGATGCAATTGTAACATGAGAACTTATGCCTAATAACCTCATAATCATCTCTAGCATATGCACGTGTAAAAATATTTTTGAATGATTAAGTAATTTATCTAGTACTATTGTACCTTGCATTCTTGACTACCTTGGATTCCCATTTTTGCATATATGTAGTTGGTTTTATCCTACTGTCACAAAGATGTTAGAATGTCTAACTTGGTTAATGATATAAGAAATTAATGTTATTTTTCTATTAGCAAAATTATTTAGGGCGCTAAAGTATGTTGGGGCTTTTTTGAGTTCTTTGACCTACCTAGGATTTACTTAACAAACACAAGAACTACATAACACTAATCTTGGCTAAGTAATTCGATATACTTTTCTTATTAGAGGTTACAAAGGTGCAATAGGAGTGCTTGGTTGTAGAGTTGTTTCTTTTATGTCATTGTGTGTGCCATGCAGAGACTATGCACATGCCATTATCAAACGCGCTCTTTTAACCGAGATTTTTAAAACACCATGGTTCCTATCATGTTAGGTGGTCTTTGTATAAGTATCATAGTGAGGAACTTACTAATCTATTTTAGAAGTAGGTAAGGGGTGCACACCCATAGGCAAATAAGAATTATTACACATGGATAAAGTTGTACATACACACCAAAGTTAACTAAAAGTATTACATTTCTTTGCATTACGTTATAAGTGCCCTAGATCCTTTTTAATGAGATGGTTTCAGTGATGCTTAATCATGATGTTAATTACTTCCATTTATATAGAAGCATCGCCTTTCTCTAGGGTGGGGCATGGGCTATCATTAGCACTCATTGAAGGGCTACTTCGCCTAGGGCCCAATGGTGTTGCATAGAAAGATGGTATGTAGAGAGTAAATGGAAATAGGTGAAGGTTATATAGAGAGGGGTGGATGAGGTCAATGATTTGTCATTCGTGGCTCAACAAGCGATGGTTCACACGACGATACTTGGCCACTTGGATCTTCCACCATGAGAAAAACACATCAAGTGGGAGAGACATGCACTGCAAGAGGGAAAGAAGCCAATAAGTGGTGGGAGTGTTTGATAAGTGGTTTTCATCGTCAACGTCTCCACAGCAAGGTTGCAAATATTTTTCACCACTTGTTTAGGATAAGGATCGACACTTAAAACCACTTGTTTTATTTATAACTGGCTACAAAATGTGTAATACCCAGCTAGTGGATAATAAAAGAGAAGGATTAATCTTCTTATATGTATTGCCCTCTACTTATTAGAACATATGAATAATCATATTTAAAGTGAATAATTACCTAATGAAACACAAATAATCTATGCATCATGTTGGAGTTTATTTGTTTGTGCATTTAATAATAATAGTAGTAGTAATAAAAATATATTAATGTTAAAATTAGGATTAAAACCAAATTTGAAATCTAGAATTTGAAGATGCAATAGAAAAGAGAAGGAGGAGGAAAATAATATTCAATATAAAGAGGAATATATATAAATAAATATAAATCAAGATAGCTCTTCATGCTGCTAATTTGATGTGTACAAAATTCACAACAAAATGGGAATTTAAATTTGAGATTTAAAAATAAAAAGAAAGAAAACAGAAAAGAAAAAGAAAACAAAGAAAAAAAGAGAAACCTAAAACGTCGCATGGGCCATTGTCCCAGTAGCTGTCCCATTTCCGCTCTCGCCCCCGCGCGGCCCAAGCAAGTGCACCGAGCCCTGATGAGTGACTGCCCGGTGGGCCCGGATAGTCGGCGTTCCGCGAACCCAGGGGTACTTGCCGATCCGTGGGACGGGGTGCTACGCGGCGGGGTCTTATGGTTTCACTGACGTCGGGGCCCATCAGTCACAGTCGTGGGGGAGCACGGTGGGATCTTCTCTGCGCCAAACCGACTCGCGCGAGCTTCCCGGGCGTTGGCCAGCTAGCCCAACTGTCTTCTAACCCCCTCGGTCGCCACCCATGCCCCTATTTAGTGTCCCTGGGATCCTGTCCGTAGCACCCTGAGCCCTAGGAACCCTGACCTCGTCGCAAACTTGAGAGAGAAGGGAAGAGAGGTACCGCCATGGGAAATTCTCCACTGAGCCACCGTCCGCGTTGCTAGTGGTGTCGGGAATCGTCTCCAGACCCGAGGGAAAGGCCTCCACATCATAGCTGTCAGGATTGGCCTCTGTGTCCCCGAGAATTCCTCACCGGAGTTTCTGTCAACGTTCGAGCCGCACCGCACTGTTGCTATGGGTCTGCGCCCTAATCATCGATGAGTATCCATCCTCCGTATTCGCACGGCCGTCCTCTTTGTTTAGCGCTAGTAGAATCGGTGAATGGCGCTTGGGATTGCCGGGCAGGGGTTCGCCGCCATATCCTCGGCTACGTTCGAGGTGCTGCACCGCCGCGCGATGACTTGGGGGAGAAGACGGACTCATGTCGTTCGATCCATCTTGGGTGGCCACAATCGCGCCCAGCGTATCGGTGCGACCGGGGTTGATTCGGGTCTGTCCGATCGCAATCGAGTGAACCAGAACGATCGCAGAGACTTTAAATCCAGGCCGTAGGAATTGAATCCAACATGCTAGACAACGTACCGGTTCACCGTGTCCCGATCTATCTGGGCCATAGAAATTAGATCTGACGGCTAAACTCTCTTGTGCCCTATCACGGATACAACTTTGCATATGAACCCCTGTGCTTTATAGGAAATAACCCGCAGTCCGGGTTAGGGTTAAAATCATTACATAAAGGTCCGAGTTTTTATAGGATAGTCCCTGGAGAGTCCCTAAATAGTACCCGCAGTTGTAGGATCTAGGACACCGACTAGAGGGGGGGTGAATAGACGGTTTTGACTAAAATAAAATACACTAGACAAATTTAATCAAATCGACAAGAGATATAAAAATTACTAGCCTTGATGAGACAACAAATTGTAATGAGCAATTTAAGCTAATGCCACAAAGATAAACAATATACAAGTTACCAACTACTTGTAAGTAATGTATAATAGTTGAGAGAGAGACACCGAGATTTATCCCGTGGTATCGGTGAATTGCAGTTCACCACTAATCCACGTTGAAGTGGAATTCAAGCTCTCACTTGCTCCTCTACCAAGACACAGCTCGATCTTTGAGCCAAGTGGACTAGAATTCACTCAATACCTCGATTTCACTAGCGTCGCCTTTGCCGCTCCGGCGAGGTGGGCGTGAACCCCTCACAATCAATCCCGTGGCTCCTCCACAATCTTCACGGAGAGCTCGATGGAGACAACACCCGAGTCGTCTAGGAGGCGGCAACCTCCAAGAGTAACAAGTCAATGACGCTTGCCCGGCATACAACCTAGTGCCTCAAAAGATCACAGCGAATGCAAATGCACTAGAGCGTCTCAATCACTCAATAGAATGCAATCTCAATCAACTAGTGTGAATGTTTGAGTGGGAGGATAACTAATGAGTTCAATGTGTGCTAGGAATGGCCAAGAGAGCCCTCACACAAGAGCTCCACTTCTATTTATAGTCCTCAACACATACATAGCCGTTATGTGCAACTAGCACAGCTTCTGTCCACACGCGGACAGTCCGCACCCTAAGGCCGGACGGTCCGGAACCTGACAACTTGGAATAACAGAACGCTTGGTCAGTCAAAGTAATTCGAGCGAACTGTCCGCCATTCATGGTCGGACGGTCCACACATGGACCACTTATCGTCTGGCTAAAAACCTCGGATGATCCGTAGTACAAAGTCTCAAAAACACACCGTCCCTGCCCAAACTCAATACATCCTATGCGGACGGTCCGCCAAAGGGGGACAGAGACAGACGACTAGCTGACCTCTCTGGAAGAGGCAAGGACGGTCCAGCCATCTGGCCCGGACGGTCCGCCGTCCATAGAGAAAAATATTTTGCGCTAGTTCAAAAGAATTCTAATTTTGAAACCCATAGCGATGTTAGCGCTCATGCACATGTTACCGTTTATGCTCTACGAGACACTAAGTTTTACACCATTCAAGTTCATTGACCCCTCTTAATAGTACGACTGTCTATCCTATTAATCCGGTCAGTTTCTTGTCACACCCGGGTTTTAGGGACCCGAGTGCGAACATAATCACCAGGATTATTGGGACTAAGTCTGACACATATGATGAATCATGGTACAGAAACTATTGGAGACTTGTTCTCAAATGCTATGAGTTAAGAACAAGGCAACACAAGATGTTAAAGGTTAATACCCTTTGTCCTTCGAAGCATCATCTCCTTCAGGATATAATGATCTTCAGACGAAGGTCATGAAGGACGAACCTTCATTGCAGTTTATGTTAATGAGAGAAGAAGCATATGAAGACAACATGAATAATCATATGACATTATTAATATATCTTTATTATATTATTGTGGATAAACAGAAACAATATTGAATTACATTTGTACCTTCGGCTTGACAGAAGGCAAAAGTCCAAGCGTGACACACGAGTGAATACAAATCAGCGTGCTGTTCACCTATTTGTAGGCACGGGACGTAGCCTGGTCAAAATTACATTTATGTCCTCGACAACTAGTTACAATCATGACACAAATTATCTTGGACTGATTGGTCTTTTCCTCTTTAAGTCGGTACAGCCCTTCGTCTCAAGGCGTGTCGCTATGCCGAAGCTCCCTGGATGGTAGCTTCGGCGTGTACCTTAGCGCTGTATTTGCTTATGTGTTGATCTTCCAAAGGTGTTTCTTCTTAAAGGACCTTCGGCGACGAAGCAGGCCCCCAACAGAAACAAATGTCACAACTTCATTAAATAATAGGAATTCTATACAAAATAAATAAATAATTACATCGTAAAGAGACAATGATCCAGCAACCCAAAGTTGACTGGGAGACGACGACCTAGACCTCTCACGAACACATCGCAGCATCCTCCATGTGTCTTATCCTGTGGTACCTGATCTTGACCTGTGGGGGGTGTGACACAGCAAGGGTGAGCTCGCATACGTTCATAGCTCAACAAGTTGTGGGGAATAATGTGCATGAACTCACCAAAGGTGGGAGCTCATGTGAAGTGTAAGGCTTACCAAAGAGAATGGTTAAAGCTAAGCATTGCTTTTAAAGTTGGTCAAAATTTTATTAGCAATTACTAGCTGTAAGTAAATACCAAACCATAATAATAATAGAACAAAATTCATAATAAATCCCATGCGATGCAGATGACAAATTGAATTTAGTTCCATAATTTAATCATGCGAGAGTCCTGAGCTGCTCTTGACCGTGAGCTCGGCTAGTATACCAGTTTTAGACTCTATAGAGGTTGTACCCTATACCCAGAAGTCGTGTATCCCATGTCGCCAGGGTTAGCTAGACCCTTAGACACTACTGAGGTGAATGGCTAGGGATCCAGTACGAGGCCTAGCTTCTGAAAACCCGCTACAGTTCTGGGAAGAGCAATTGTAGGAATCCCTTGTCTGACTGCCATCGCAGGAAAATCAACCCGAGAACCTCCCTACATGCCTACTCCTCTACTGCCCTTGCCCCTTTCGGGTAAGGTAGTCTTCCACTAGCTTTCCTAGTTAGTCAGCCAAGGGCGTCCCATTCCACCCTTACGGTGGCACGTGTTTCTCAAGTTAAGCTCCATATTCCAATTAAAAATATGATGATCTTGACATGAACAATAAATAAAATAACAGAATAATTGGAACATGGACATAATGTAGTACTAATCTCAAAACCATATAGAGCAATAGCAAAACTATCCAAATGATTCAGGGGTAAACAAGGTAACAAGATAAGCAGACTAGGGTAACCTATTGGGTCCCATCAAAATTGAACCTATGCACGAATAAATGATAATAAGGAACATTATTGGGTAAATGAAAGTGATCAAGGGCACAACTTGCCTGGGACTTGAGATTCTAGGTATCAGGATGATCTTCAGGTGACTCGTGACCTCATGCTAGTCGTAGCAATACAAACAAACACGGTATAGACAAAATTAACATCACCCCAGACATAAGAATAAACTGCATAATAATGATCTACACGTCGCTACGAGATTGTGGGTTCGAGAATGGCTAAAATCGGAGTTATGGTTAAAGAATTATGATTTATAAAAGATCTATGTGGTTTAAATATTAAACTATATTATAAATTGATTAGAGTACACCATATGAGAAAATATTCTATAAATAATTAACTCAACATTAGTTTTAATTATAACTTGACTAGAGATCATGTTTTAACCACCTTATAATTATGGTCAGGTTAGTTTTGGTTTAGAAGAGCTAATCTAGTAGACATAGGATAAATAAAAATCTAACTATAAAATTATGCAATATGGTAAAATTAATGTTATTACTGCGTAGTAAATATTTATACGAAGCTAACGCAACTGGAACGGGTCAAATCGGAATTAAAACGAAGAAGTTATGAATTCCAAAGGTTTTATGTATTTGATATAAGATTAATTAGGAGATCAATTTTATTGTGGCTTTCATATCACAGCAGAGACACTAGGTGATAAACAATTATATTACAAAATTATAGAAACTGGAATGAATTAATTTGGACTTAATATGAATTTTCTATGAATTACACAAGTTCTAGGAATTGTTTTCATACTAAAAATTCATTTTCACTGTCTGGACTGCGCCTCAATTTCCAGAGAAGACATGGACCTCTGCGCAATGTTTCCTAGACTCAATCCATAGTAACTACGGATTGCGGGTTGTTTTCTATAAACGATAAGGGTTCTTTTGCAAAACGGCCAGACCGAATGGTATCGCGTGTTAGGAGCCTTTAGATCTAAGTCTTGCGACTGGGATTAGATCTAGACGTTTATGATGCGGTATGCGATTGCCATCGCTGGATTAAAATTCAAGGGTTCAGATTTTATGAAGCTTGTCTTACTCTGAGCCATCCGATCCGATCCTACAGCCCGGATTTAACCCTTGCCTAAACGATTCGCACGACCAATCTAAGCCGTCTGTTATCGATGCAATGGCAAGGAGACCGTCTTCTACCTTACGACCGAACGAGGGATGCCTCCCTGTTCTCCTCCCGCGGCGGCCATACTCCAGTGTGACGCCCCACCGAGCTCCAACACACTACCCCCCAAATCACCTAGTGCTAAATAATGCATAGGCTAAGGCGAATCATCGGGAGTAGCCCTTAACGACGTTGGTGGCGCAGGACTCCCAGTCCATGGGGATGGGCAAGCGGCAGTGATGATTCAGCTCCGACGAGCAATTCCCCGGACCCCAGCAGGACTCCCACCGATAGCTCCGACGTTGGGTGCGCGCGGTTTGGAGGACCAAACCGAGTAGTGGAGTGCACAATTGGGCCGTGCGAACCAGGAAAGGAGGTGGGCTGGTGGTTGAGAATGTGGGCCACGTGGATGCAGATAGCTGGAGGTGGGCCAAGGGCAAGGTTTGTCCCTTTTTTATGCATATGAATATATACATATTTTATTTTTCCTTGTTTTCTTTTGGTTGATTTCATAAAGTTCAAATTCTAATTTAAATTCAAATAAATTCCAAATGCACTTTCAAAAATCCAATATGATGCAAAGTATATTTATTCATTTATTTATTATTTCTATTTCTCTAACCAAACATGCTTCAACACATATAGACTTAATAAAAAATTGAATCCTACAATTAAATAATTAAGGATCCCATTTCGTATTATTTATTAAATAAAGTGAGTAATAGCTTATTTCAGGATTTAAATGTTTATTATCATGAGATCTTCATGAGGCAACACTTTCATATAATTCTTTAGAGAATGGTTCAAAGCTTATGATTTATTGTACAATTATATATATATTTGTAATGTATTTCCTTCTCCTTTCTAATTTCTCTTTCCATTTTCAAATTCTTCTTTTCAAACTTAAGCTTGTCTGAAAATTTTGAGCACAAAGGTAAAAATGCAAGAACTCCATCATGAGGTGCATATATTTTATATCTATTTATTTTGTTATTTGGTTAGCTTAATTCTATTCCATTAGACATTCAAAAGCATGAGAATCCCAATATTAACCAAAGGTTTCAAAATCCCTAAAACACTATCTTAAATATATTCATTTATTTATTTCACCATTATTATTATTATTATTATTATTTTCCTACCAATTTTGGGCCTTACATTTCTTCTCTATACACCTGCTGACCGGCAAAAGCAAAAACCTATGATTTACCTTTGCCTTCACTTGATCCACAATCAATGGTTATGAGTCCCCAAAGACTTTACTGTATCCTGTGGTTCAGTCCTGCATTCTTATCACTCCAAGAATTGTTAGTCCACATTCAGTTGTCATTAATTACCAAAACGGCACTTAGGGGCCTAGATGATTCACAATCTCCCCCTTTTTGGTAATTGATGACAACATCGCATATTTTTTAGAAAAGTAGATTTTGTTTCCCAACCTTTCTTACATTCTGGGTATAAGAAAGATTTGAGATGAGTTTTGAGTGACTTATCTTGATTTTGATGTTCATCTGAAATGTTGATAAGTCAGCACAGAGAAACTCAGAGAATAGGAATAACTCCCCTATATGTGTGCATAGAGAATATCTAGATCACGAATTCACACACATATTATATCAAAGTTTTGGCGAAGACCTTCCTATAATCTTGGTTATCGAGGCACATAGAAATAGTAGTATGTAAAAAAATGAAAGCAGCAAGAGAAATACTACTTAGATTAACCATTAGGAATTCAAACGGATACGGATAGAGCCTTAAAAAACAATAATTTAAACAAATTCAAAGCGACATAATAACTGAGTAGCATTAAACACAGATGTAGCATAAGTAGCATAAATATGCAGCAAGCAGCAAGCTAAGCTCCCCCTAAATCACTGCTCTCTCCCCCTTTGGCATCAATTTCCACAAAGGGAACATTACTGCGCACCAGGTGGAGGACGAGGATACATGTTGTAAAAATGAGAACTGAAGCTATCAAATATTGAAGTGAACCGACTGAAATCATTCTGGAGCTGCTGCTGTAGTTCATCCAGTGAGTGAATGCTGTCACTGGTAGACAGAGTTTCAAATTGGCTAGACAAAGCACCCATATTATCCATAAAGCTTTGTTGCATGTTGTTCATTCTACTCATAATTGGATCATGCACAGTAGATTGAATATGAGAACGAAGACCATTGAACTGTGTATGAACCCCATCCAGCTGAGTGTCAAAAACGGTAAATCGATCATGCAAGTCATAGAATTGACCATCAAATGTGGAGTGCATGTGATCAAACCGATCATCAACATGTGACATCATGCTTTGAAATTGACCATCAATATGAGTCTGGAGCCCTTGATACATTTGTTGAAAATATGGATCAAAATAGCCAGGTGCAGGCTGCCAGTATTGTCCTTGCTGCTATGGAGGTGGAGGTGGAGGTGGAGGTGGTGGCATTTGCTGAGCGGGATGCGCTTTAGACTGATCATCAAAAGCATCTCCCTGCACTCCCTCATCATCAGGAAACGATGTGAGAGGCCTGGTAAGAAAACTAATTTCATTTTTGACCGGACTGAATGGAATGTGAGCAGTTTCACATAGACCTTCGAATCTGGTTTTGGCTTTAATCAAAGCCATAATATATAGAGCATATGCCAGATTCTGGTTCTTGTCCATCTTCAGATCATTCAACTAGCGCATCATAAAGAGAACAACATCCATGACCTCCCCTTTCATGACATGATCAATAATGTTCCAGAATTTATCCTGGATCCTGCTTTTGTCCCCACTCATTGGAAGAATGGTGACTCTAGCAATATTGTTTATGACTGCAGGATGATGACGTAGGCCTAGAGTCTCGTCGAACCGCCTAGGTATACCCAGCCTGGCAGGTTCATAATACTGAGCAAAATCTTCGAACTGGTCCTCAGTATAAAGATCGACTCCCTGAGAGATAATTGCATAATCTAGACAATTAGCCGCTGCAAATTCAGCAAATGTAGCCACATATCTCTTAAACCCAGTCATCCAGACAATGAGCTGATCTTCAATATTGATTTTAGCAGTTGCAAGAAACCACTTGACAGTTAGTTCATTGAAGTCAGTTCGTTGACCTATGAACTCATATAGACCACATGCCTAGAATTTAGCGAGTAATCCTTCCATAACAGTTTGGCCGTGCGTACAGTCCCAGTCAATAACTTGATGCTTATGAAATTTTATGTCCATCAGAGTACCCCAGAACACATCAAACTGTAACTAAGTATGGAAGTACTGGATGTTTGTGTCACTGGGCAGAGAGAATTGATCCACAGTCCTTCTAGAGGAATACTCATCCATTGAAAAACGCATCCTGGGATAAGTCCATCCTGTAATGTCAATAGGGTAGTCTGGATGAGAGTGGGGAGCATCTTCAGTATCCAATGAAACACTGCCCCAGGTGATGATTGGGCCTCAGAGTATGTGGCAGGGTTATAGTCTGAATTGTCTTCACGACGACGTTTGGACAGAAACCGCCCTGCAAGCTTCTTCTTGAGACCACAGAATCCACTGAAAAACAGAATATAAATAATCCCAATAATAAGATAATAACCTGAAAAATGACAACAAAATCTATGGGGTAATCTAGCAGAAGGCGGACGGTCCGCGCACCTAGGACCGGACGGTCCACGCTACACCGGCGGACGGTCTGCGACATGTCAGGAGCGATTTTGGATCCCTAATGTGCTCCAAACATGAATCGCAAAATTAGACAAAGATATCCAAGAAAGTGAAACCAAATTTTTGCAGTGAGTTCATTTGGACAATCATAACAAATTCCACCGAATAATTTGATGAAAAATCTATCCAAGAACATATCAGAGACCAATTTATGTAAACCCTAAAAATTGCAATAATTTAATAAAGTGCATGAAGAATTTTAATACCGAGAGGAAGACATCGTAGTTGATCACCACAAAGACTATCGGACAGTCCATGCTCAAAATCAAAATGATAGCAAACGCAGAGAATGGTTTTCAAAAGGGTAGGAAGTGAGAGTGAGTGAGGCAAATGGAGAAGGAAATGCTGCTGGCGGCGTCTGGTAACATAAAAACCCACTCATGGACGGTCCGCGACCTGATGGACGCTGACGATCTGCTATGTCCACCAGATAGTCCAATAGCCGATGCGCCGGACGGTCCGCGGTCAGGAGCGGACGGTCTGCGGCCTGACATAGAGTTTTCCATACCTTGTGCTGTTATTGAAAACGAGTTTCAACATAGATTCTTACCTCAAAAAATAGACAATTTTATCAATCCAATGGTTTGTATAGATGAGTTTATATATAATAAACTTGTTAGTGTAGTCTTTTGCACATATTTATTTCCCTCATGTAATAAGAATAAATGATCAAAAATAGAAGATAAATATCACAAAAAGTAGCATCCTAGAAATCAAACCAAGTGCAAAACGTGTGTACTCATATTCAAGCAACATTTGAGTAATCAATTAGATTCATTTCACTCCTCAATTTGCAAAACCTTGCTTCATCTAGCGGCTTTGTAAATATATCCGCCAGTTGATCATCTGTGCTGATAGAATAAATAGAGATATCTCCTTTACCTACATGATCTCTTAAGAAATGATGCCTAATATCAATATGCTTCGTTCTTAAGTGTTGAACGGGATTTGTAGCCAATTTTATGGCACTTTCATTGTCACACAAGAGAGGAATATTTTTGAATGAAATCTCATAATGCAATAAGGTTTGTTTCATCAATAATAATTGAGCGCAACAATTAGCGGCCAATATAATTTCCGCCTCGACGGTAGAGAGAGCAACCGAGTTTTGTTTCTTGGATGACCATGAAACAAGAGACCTTCCAAGAAATTGACAACATCCTGATATGCTTTTCCTAACAACCTTACAACCCACATAGTCCAAATCCGAATAACCAATTAATTCAAATTGAGCACCCTTGGGATACCATAGACCAATATTGGGGGTATGCTTCAAATATCTTAGAATTCTTTTAGCGGCCTTTAAGTGAACCTTTTTAGGTGATGCTTGAAAATGAGCACAAATGGAAACACTAAATATAACATCGGGCCTAGATGCCGTAATGTAGAGCAAACTACCAATAATTGAACGAAAAAAGTTTTTGATCAACAATGGTACCTCCCTCATCTAAATCAAGATGACCATTTGTTGCCGTAGGAGTCTTAATAGATTTTGCATTTTCCAATCCAAACCTTTTGAGCATATCCTTCAAATACTTAGATTGACTTACAAAGATTCCATCTTTCAATTGTTTGAATTGAAGACCGAGAAAGAAGCTCAATTCTCCTATCATGGACATTTCAAACTCATTTGACATCATTTTACCAAACTTATCACAGAATAGCTCATTAGTTGATCCAAAAATGATATCATCAACATAAATTTGACAAACAAATAAATCTTTACCAATTCTTTTAGTGAATAGAGTAGTGTCAACTTTCCCAATTTTGAAGTCATTGGAAAGTAAGAAATCCCTAAGCCTTTCATACCAAGCGCGTGGAGCTTGCTTAAGCCCATAGAGAGCCTTAGAGAGCTTGTACACGTGGTTAGGTCTTTTGGGATCTTCAAAACCGGGAGGTTGTTCCACGTGCACTAATTCACTAATCTTACCATTCAAGAAGGCGCTCTTAACATCCATTTGGTAGAGCTTGATATTATGAGCACAAGCATAGGCGAGAAGAATTCGAATGGCTTCCAATCTTGCCACGGGTGCAAATGTCTCACCAAAATCCAATCCTTCGAATTGTGTATAACCTTGTGCCACTAGTCTTGCTTTATTTCTTACCACCAAAACCATCTTCATTATGCTTGTTTTGAAATACGCATTTGGTTCCAATAACATTGTGATTCTTTAGTCTTTCAACAAGCTCCCAAACTTCATTACGGGTAAAGTTATTTAATTCCTCATGCATTGCATTCACCCAATCAACATCAAGTAGAGCTTCATCTACACGGTTAGGTTCAATGCAAGATACAAAAGAGAAGTGTTCACAAAATGAAGCTATACGTGCTCGAGTTTGAACACCCTTACTTATATCATCCACAATTTGATTTGGTGGGTGATCTTTTATGATTGAATGATGAATTCTTGAAGTAATTTGAAAATCACTAGTTGAAGCTTGAGGAGGGATCGAATGACTCGAGATATCTTGAACATGATCATCCTCAATTTCATCATTATGTTGGCTTTGTTGAATTTCCTCATTTATGGTTGAAGAGGATGGAATGACAACTGTTGGTCACTTGTTCTCAAATGTTGTGGATCAAGAACAAGGCAACACAATAGTTAAAGATTAAGGACCTTCGTCTTCTGAAGCATTATTTTCACATGGGTATAATGCTCATCTGACGAAGATCGAGAAGGACATACCTCCATTATTTACTATATGAATAGGAATATGAAAGGATAGAGATGATAACTGCATCTTATTGATTCATTTATATTCGTATACCATAAAACATATATGAATATTTAACAACATTAATATTACATTGATACCTTTGGCTTGCTCGAAGGCGTGGATGCAAGAGAGTGATTACAATCCAACGTGAACAGTACGGTGTTACTGTTCATCTATTTATAGGCACGGGACGTAGCCCGAATGAAATTACATTCATGCCCCTGGCATTAATTTATTACCATAACACAAAACATTGAGGACTAAATAGTCTTTATTTCTTTTTTGTCACCATCATACTTAGTCTTCGTCGTCACATCAAAACCGAAGCTCCTTGGCTACAGCTTCGTCGTCCACTCTTATTACCTTCGGGCCACATCTTTACTTTGTTATTGGGGAGAAACTTCATCCCGAAGCCAAAGCCCCCTCCTGTAACATTCCATGTCATACTAAAAACATATGGCCAGTCATGTTTTTGAGGACCTTCGGAGAAAGAAGGCCCCCAACAGTAGCCCCTCGTAGTATTAATTTGTTTCTTTGTAATAAATTTAGACTGCGACGTGAATGAAGGCATTTAGTCGAAGGTCCGAAAAAACACCTCCCCTTCGCTAGAATAGCGAATCACACTGACTTGCGGGACCCACCAATCTGTGGGGCTCTGAGCATATAAATAGAAGCCTGTGCTGTGAGTATTTTTCGTGCTACTTGAGTTGCTTGCATTGTGTTTGTCATTTTAACCTTCCTTGCTTTGTCGAGTTTGATTGGATTTTGAGCTTCGGCATTCTAGCAACCATTGTCCAAATGGCTAATGAGAAGAAAATTATTGACCCAGCGCTGGCCGGATTTTACAAAGCTATGGAGAAAACCAACGTGGAGAAGATCGCCAATGAGATGCTAGCTAGAATTTCTGAAAATTCTAGCGATAGTGAGAGCTTAGATGTAGAAAGTGGAAATGAAGACGCCGAAGATCGGCCATGGAGACCAAGCCAGGTTGTCTTTGGAAAATCGATAATCAAACAAGGGCAAATCAAAGCTATGAGAGGGAGGTACTTTCGTGACATTTCAATCATGAGAACCGGAGGGGAGAACAATGTTCCTCTTCCCGAAGCTGACGAAGTAGTGATTTTCAGAAGCTTCATGAAAACCAGACTTTGGTCCCCTCTAGACAAAATGTTGGTCGAAGTTCTGAAAAATTTTGAAATTTATCTTCACCAACTTACCCCCAAAGATATTGTCAAAGTAGGGGTTTTCATATGGGCCATGAGGAGCCAAGGATTAGAGCCAGATGCCAGGCTCTTCTGCAATATGCACGAGCTATTATATCAGACGAAGGCAACTGGAAAAGAGCAATATCAAAACAATTTTGGCTGCTACGGCTTCGTGCATCGCGCCGAGGCCAGCTATCCTGAGCCAACATTTCGGAAAAAATGGCTAGGCTCCTGGATGCAAGAATGGTTTTATGTGAAGGTTGATCTGAGTGAGAGGGAAGATATAAAAGGGGTCATTCAGCGCCCTATATGGTCTCGCTTCGGCATCGGGAGACCGAGTATTGCAGTTGGAAACGATGTGCAAGTGTGCCAGACAGCTTTTAATACAATGTGTACTTACATTGGCACAAGAGACCTGGTGCAGGAGCACATTGCTTACAGATTGTGGCCACTTGCTTATGGATGGGAAATGTCAAAGGAAACTATCACTGGATCCAGCCAAAATGGTTTGGTGTATCTGAAGTATACCTTTCGATACAGGAGCCAATTCGATGAACCGAATGATGACAAGATAGATGCCATAGAGGCGACTAGTGACGAGCTGCTTGGAGCATATTCAATGGCCAAAGATGAAGCCATGACAACTGCCTTCGGAGCTCGAGGCAAAAAAGATTAAATAGGGTGTTAGATGTAATCAGGTTTGTGTACCCGTACTACTGTTATCCTTCACGTAAGCAAGGGAAGAAGAGGAAAGCTGCTACCTCAGCAATTCGAGTGCGTCGAGGTCAAAAAAGGTTAAAGTTGTAACACACCGACCCAGGCGTACTAAAACGGCCGACGTGACGAAGCTAATTGAGGGGGCTACTCCTATCTCTGAGCGAAGTCGCTCTGTACCTGTCGAAGCTAGGACAAATGTGACTGAAGAACCGAAAGTGGAGAAAACAGCAGAGCAGCTGAAGGCACTGAGTCCACCATATGCAACGGAACTACTGAAGCTGTCAAACATCCCCGTAGCAACTCTAAGGAAAAGGAGAATGGCGAGTGTGCTAGATGTTGTAATGGAGTCTGTGAAAACATCAACTCCTGCTTCTACCGAAGAGGCTAAAGTTTCAAAGAAATCTGACGAGATCGAAAAAGCGCAGACTATTTCTGAAGTTGGATCGTTAGAAGTTCCTGCCGAAGCAAGACCTTCGAAAAGCGCACCGATAATCTTGGAGAAAGAGGGTGCTTCTGAGAAATCCAAATCTCCTAGTCCTGGAGCACCTGCCAAAGAGCTGGAATTTATTGTGCGACATGCTTCAGGGAAGCAATTATGAGAAGAGTAGATTACCGAAGCGCAACATTATGCCAAGGATCTGAAGTACCCCCGAGGGTCCTTGGTGTGTGGTGGCGATGACGAACATGATTTCCTTTATTGTCTGCCAGACAATAAAGAGATAAATGTCTGTCGGGAAATGGCGGACAATATAGGCTATCCGAAGCTTGAACGACTTATCTGCGATGTCGAAGGATCAGCTTGCGGACAGCCTTGCTTACAAAAGCCTAAAGGTGTGTATGTTTTGGTTTGTCATTCTATAAAGAAACATTTCTATGGTTTTTCTTACCCTCATCTCATGCTCACTTGTCGTTTTTAGGGCTTGATTTTGAGCAAGGCTTTAAAAGCTCAAAAAGATGCAGAGGAAGAGTGCTACAAAATAGCCCTTGGGAACCTTCGATCTGAAGTTATATCATTGAGAAACGAAGCTCTTGAGAAAGATAGGATACTTCTTTCCTTAGTGGAGAAGCTGAAATCTAGCGAGGCTGGTCTTGCTGCGCAAACCGAAGCTCATAAGGCCAAAGTGGAGGCGCTGAAAAAGAAAGTTGCTGAAGCTTCTGAAAATTTTGAAGTCGATGTAGTGAAACATGAAATTTGTGGGATCGAAAGGTCTAGATCTCAAAAGAACTGTGATGAGCTTCGTGCTTCAAAAGAGAAATGTTATGAAATATCTTTGGAATGTGCCAAGAAATTGAAAGATAGCTTTGCTAGAGTTGGGGCCTATTCTTCTGAACAAAAATTCATCCGTGGCAATCCTGATGGAGTCGTCCAGTGGATCAGCGGAGAAGTCGAAGCCTTTGATGAAATTTTAAGCGACCGAGGAGACTTCTGCGGATTCGCTGGCGCAGGGGGGGGTGGGCACGTCGATTTTAGAGAAAGCTAGCTGTGAATATGCTAAGGCTATAGTTCAGCTAGGATTTGTTTTCTCGGTGGATGACATCAAGGACCCTTCGGCTGAAGCTTCTGCGCTAGGCGGGATATTTTACTCTGAGGTGTGGATGAAGGGCAGCCGTGAGATAGCTAAAGAAGCGATTAGAAAAAATGAAAAAGAATTCACGACACTCAAGAAGAAGTTGCTGAGCGTTCAAGGCTTATAGGTACCTTTATTGAGGTTTAGCTTCGAAATTTGCTTTCAGCTTCGGAATTAACAAACATTTTTTATAATGTAGCTGAACTTTCACCTCCACTGGAGCCATATAATCCTGAAGCTGACCCGGCCATGAAGGAAGCGTTAGATATGATAAAAATCGCTAATGAAGTTTTTGTCTTCTGTAAGAACCAAACATCAAGTTTTTGTATATATATTAATGTAATGTATTTCTTTGTGATGCATGAAACCTTCGTACATACCGTTTTTGAGCTGTTGGCAAAAAACACCTTCCCTTCTTTTCATGCTTCATAAAGAAAAAGATTCTCCTTATGTCTCTACTGATGAAGATTAACCTCTTGCGCGAAAATATTTCTGCCGAAGGCACATCTTGTGCTATAGTATGTTCTTTCATAATCCAACCAACTTTTTTCGAAGGAGCAACTTTTCTTTGTTTCTCCACATCTCTTTAGTGATGCAAAATGATGAATGATGCGATGCTATGTGATATTGTAACACCCTGAATTTGAGGGTAGAATTTTTTCTTCTTTTTACTCACCAAATTCAAGCGTTTACTCTCTTTTCTCTTCCCATTTCGCTCCTTCTTCCCAATTTCAAAGCAATATAGCGACTGGTGTCCGTATTGCGTGTGAACAAAAACCTAAGTTGTCTTGGGTGTTGCATCATGCCGAAGCATATTTCTTGTCCGATGTCGTGTTTAATCACGTGTTTTCTTAGTCTCATTTCGCGATTTGGTTCCCGATCTATGGTGGTGTGTGTCGTGGGTTTTTGCCCCGCGACGTGACCCAGCCCGACCCAGCCCGACCCGCTCTGGCCTACGCGCCCCTGGCGCCCTGCCCCTCCCCCATGCGCGCACCCCCTCCCTTCTCTCCCTTTCTCTCATTTGATTTTCCCGCGTAGCAACCTCCTCTCCTCCACCTCTCTCTCTCTCTCTCTCCCTGTAGTGCCCTAGGTTTTGGAGACGGTGATCGCTGGATTTGGACCCCAAGGTGAGCTCCCCTCCCATCTCCCTCTCCCTCTCTCTCTTCCCCTCCCCCTCCCCTTCCTTCTTCCCTGCGCGCCCCCTTCTTCTCCCCGTCGCGCGCCCCCCCCGGCAGCTCGCCCCGCGGCTGGCGGCCCCGCACGCCCCGCATCCCCGGCAGCTCGGCCCTCCTCGCGTCGCGCCCTCGCACCCGCGTCCCTGGCGGCCCGTGTGCCTCCCGCGGCCTCGCGCCCCCTCCCCGGTGGCTCACGCCCTCCCGGCGGCCGCGTGCCCCTCCCCGGCGGCTCGCCCCTCCTCGACGGCCGTGCCCCCCTGGCGGGCCCCGCGCGCCTCCCTGCGGCCCCGCGCCGTGCCCCGGTGGTGGCTCACGCCTCCCCGCGACCCTGTGCGCCCCGGCAGCCCCGACTCGCGGCACGATCCCACGCACGCGACCGTAGTTGCGCGACGTTCAACTTTCAGTTTAATCCATTTTAAAATTTAGTTTAGTCGATGTGCTGCGTCGCACACTTCGCCGCGCGAAGATTCATTCTAAATTTACCCTTATTAATGAGTTGTGTCGCGCGCTTCATCGCGCGACGATTCATTTTAAATTCATCTTTATTAATGAGATGTGTCGCGCACTTCGTCGCACGTTGATTCGTTTTAATTTCAGATTATTTAATGTGTGGCGTCGCACGTCCAGTCGCGCGACGTTTCGTTTTAAATTCAATTTAGATGACGTATGTCGTCGTGTGTTTCGTCACGCGACACTTAACGTCCCTTTATAATTAATGCAAGTGTCTCGTTGCGTGCTCCGTCACGCGACGAGTCGTTTATTTCTTAATTTAATTTAAGTGTTGTGTCACGCGTTTCGCCACACGACAATCCTTTTAATTTACCTTTATCTGTTCATAATAATTAAACATGGAACATGACTTTACCCTATACTAAACGCGATGGCTAAATTAATACTATTCAGTTTAAACGAGTATTTTAATTTATAATCGTGTGACGTGATCGCTCTTCGACCGTAGCCTCGAGCGTTACTTTCCCTTTCTCGCTTAGTTGTAGGTGTGAGCCCTGCATCGAACATCTGTTTATTTATTACATTCTGTTGTATGATGTACTGTTCTTTTGTATTAAATTTGTGGAATGTATGATTGAACTCGTATAGATAACGGTCAATTGGTGGAGTCCGAAGGAGTTGCAGGTGAAGACCCTGAGCAGGAGTCGGTTGAAGGCAAGTGTCCCTTGACCCATCTATGTCCTATACATTTTATAATTCACTCTCCGCATTTACACAGTTTGTACCTAAGGATTGACTAGCTTTTGTTTATCTTGTCCTTGTTTACCTATTTTGGTTGGGTTATTCTGGTTTAGCTATATGCTAGTGCTTCACATTAATCAATGAACATGATGAGATTATCTATGATACGCTGTTTTCCCTTTTGATTATGATGATGGTACTGTGACATTTAAGGGGACTCGAGCTGTTTCTCGAGTGCCTCTCCGTAAGGACTGGTTCGTTGGATGACCGCCCGGGAAAACAGTGCAACCATGAGGGTGGAGTGGGACGCCCTTAGCTGAGTAATTAGAGGAACTGGGGTGTAGTTCTCTTCGCCGTCGTGCCGTTAATGGGGCTCGGTGTATGCAGCTCGCTCTGCCATGGTTGGTTCGCCCCTTGGGGAGGAGTGCGGTGCATTTAGGAAACCTAACGGGTGGCTACAGCCCCAGGGAATCTTTGTAAAGGCTACATAGTGAGACCCTGCCTATTCACCTTGTTAGTGTTTAAGGGTTTGATCGGCCCAAGGCAAGAGGCAATCACGGCTTGTGGGTAAAGTGTGCAACCTCTGCAGAGTGTTATGAAACTGATATATCAGTCGTGCTCGCGGTTATGAGTGGCCAATGGAGCTCCATTGATTAGAGACACTTGATCAGAGATGCATGGTTTATAGGTGGTGATGAGGAGGATGGTTATGATTATGCTTATGGTAATGGTAAGTGGTATTCTTTCCATTTGGAAAGGGTACTTTGGGTTAATGCTAAAACCTGGATTTCTACTAGTAATAATAACTTGACCAACTAAAAGCAACTGCTTGACTTAACTCCACATAAAGCTAGTCCACTACAGCCAAACGGGACATATTGCTGAGTATGTTGATGTGTACTCACCCTTGCTTTACACACCAAACCCCCCCAGGTTGTCCGCGTTGCAACCACTGCTCAGGTGAAGATGAAGTCGTGGATGAGGACTTCCAGGAGTTCCAAGAGTACGATGAGTTCTAGGCGTGGGTTAGCGGCAAACCCCCAGTCGGCTGCCTGTGTAGGCCATGTGTATCTACGTTTCTTTTTCGCATTTTGATTATTGTTAAAGACTATGTGGATGTCTTGGACATCATGATGTAATCGACTATTATTACCCTTTTATGCTATTATTTGAGCACTATGTGATGTCGTCCAGTTATGTAACTGCTGTGTATGTGAATTGCTGATCCTGGCACGTACATGGTTCGCATTCAGTTTGCCTTCTAAAACTGGGTGTGGCATAGGTGGTATCAAAGTCGTGCTGACTGTAGGACCGCTAACCTAGAGTAGAATGGTCGTTCTAAGGATTATAGACCCCTATTATCACCTTGACTTTGGTATCCCTTCAAAAGTTGGTCATATCGACCAAACCTATGTTCTACTATATATTATACCTTGCTGAAAAATTGTTTTATTCTAATTCCTAATTTTTATGGTTTACTTGCTGGTCATATTAGCTCTGTTCTCACTCTTATGCTTACAGTGTCTTTTGTAGATGGCTCGTCTTGGACACACTGCATGGAAGTCGGTCATTCCTTTCTTGCCTTCTCGTCTCGCGGAGCGTCCGCTTCGCCATCCGGTGACTGGTCAGTCTAGCCATTTGGAGAGGCTGCACCACCACCTGCACGAGGAGCAGGAGCGTCGGCGACAAGAGCTGGAGCAGCAGGGCTCTTCTTTCTCACTTCAGCAGGAGGTACAGTCTGTGAGGAGCTGCTCCCCTATGCTCTCGCTGGAGGCGCCCCCTGCACCACCACTGAGCGCCCCAGCCGCTGGAGTAGCTGCTGGAGGAGACCCAGATGACGGAGGTGGCGACAGCAGCTCGAGCCACAACACCGACCTTTCAACCGACCAGGAGCCGGAAGGATGGGTTGCTCGACCCATCACTCGCGACGCTGCTCACTGGTGTCACTTCCATGACGCGCTCAACACCCTGTTGAGCCAGGCACTCGATCGGCGCAAGTCTATCGAGTATCGCTGTGTTGTCTTCCAGCACAGTCGCGGGGTTTACCCGGACCGTTGGGAGGCGACCTGCTTGGTGTGCCGTCCGGAGAACAGTCTCCGGGTGCGGAGATCTGCTCAGAGCACTATTCTATCTCTGAGCAGGACTCAGCTGAGGTGGCCATGCAAGATGACGCACGGCGTGCGCTTTCGCACTACTGCTCAGTGCTCGGCGGGGTAGCCGATGGTCTCAACCTGAGGTATTACCCTCACCGCCCATCTGGCAGCACAGGAGGCGTGGTTGTCTCACCTGTTGGTGAGGACAATCCTAGGTTGAGAAGCACAGTCAACCTAGCCGCCGTGCTAAACACGAAGCTGAATTATGCATTAGACGAGCTAAGTAGGGCTCGTGCTGAGATCGCCCAGTTGCGGGCTGAGCGTGCGGAGTGTTGTCACTTGGAGGATGGCTCCCCCGCTCCCGTCAGGACTCAGCACCCGTACCACTCACCTCAGCGTGTACACCATGCTTATGGTAACCTCGACTGCAGGACCAAGATAAATTTAGAACCATAGATCGTCAGCGTCAGATCTTATAATTAATGCAAAAATATATATAGAAGCTATAGTCTTACTCTTAGTTAGTCTTAGTTAGACAGGGTAGTTTGCTTATCCTGTGCCTTTATGTTTGTCATGATGAACTATGTTGGATTTGGATCTTTGTAATGACTGTCGCCAGGGTGTGGGTATCCCCTGCACTTTGGTTTACCTGTTAAATGTTAATAAAATTAGTTATCTAGTTGGGAAGCCCTTTTGTTCTACTTTCCTCTTTATCTGAGAAGCTATGTTTGCCTGTGTTGGAAATCAGTGAAGATGTTCATCTGTTCAGTACTATGGAAGGATTCTATACTCTTTTCTTATGCTGCAAGTTGCAAGATCAGTTCTGATGTTTGATTGCGTTTTGCAGATGTCAGACAACAGGCATAGAGGAGGAAGGCGTGCTCAGCAGGAGCAGGCAGCCCCGCAGGATGAGGCACCCCATCAGTAGCTACCACCACCGCCCCCGATGACCATCGAGCAGATGTTCTTGATGTAGACTCAGGCAGTTCAAGTCATTGGTCAGACTCTAGCCGCTATTCAGTAGCAGCAGCATCAGCCACCACCTCAGCCTCAGATGCCTCAGATGCCCAGAGACAAGCATGCTGAATTCATGAGAGGTCATTCCCTAGTGTTCGCTCACTCTTCTAACCCCATGGATGCTGAAGATTGGCTGCGCACTGTGGAGTGGGAGTTGCACACCACTCAGTGCGACGACAGGGAGAAAGTTCTATATGGTCCCCGTCTGTTGAGAGGCACAACCCAGTCTTGGTGGGAGTCCTATCTCGCCACCCATGCCAACCCTGACACCATTACCTAGGAAGAATTTAGAGATAACTTCCGTTAGTACCATGTTCCCGCAGGTCTGATGACAGTGAAGAAGGAGGAGTTCCTAGCGCTCAAGCAAGGGCCTATGTCTGTCAGTGAGTACCGAGACAAGTTTATGCAGCTATCCTGCTATGCTCCTGAGGATGTCAACACAGATGCCAAGAGGCAATATCATTTCTTGAGAGGCTTAGTCGATGCCTTGCATTATCAGCTGATGAATCATACATTCCCCACATTTTAGCACCTGATCGATAGAGCGATCATGACAAAGAAGAAGCGCAAGGAGATGGAGGATCACAAGCATAAGATTGGTGGACCTCAACCTAGAAGCAGCAATCGCCCCCGTTTCTCAGGCAACCCACTTCAGCAGTTCAGACAGAACCAGCGCCCACTTCAACAACAGCAGTTTCAGAGGCAGTACCCTCAGTACCAGCAGCAGAATCGCTAGAACAATCAGTCAGGAGGAGGTCAGTTCCAGAGGCAGAATCAGCAGTTACCTTTCCTCCCCGCCCCAGCAACCAACCAGAGCAGTCAACTAGCCCTAGTTCAAGGAGGAAGCAGAGCATGTTTCCACTGTGGAGAGCAAGGCCATTGGGTTATGCAATGCCCAAAGAAGGCAGCCCAGCAGCAGTCAGGCCCTAGTGCCCCAGCAAAGCAGAATGTGTCTCAGCCTAGATCAGGCAACCGCCCTCAGCCACACTACAACCATGGGAGACTGAACCATTTGGAAGCTGAAGCAGTTCAGGAAACCCCCGGCATGACAGTAGGTATGTTTCCAGTCGACTCCCATATTGCAGAAGTGTTATTTGATACTGGAGCAACGCATTCATTTATTACTTCATCATGGGTAGAAGCACATAATCTTCCAATCACTACCATGTCAACCCCCATCCAAATTGACTCAGCCGGTGGTAGAATTCGAGCCGATAGCATTTGCTTGAATGTAAGTGTGGAAATAAGGGGGACAGCATTTCCCGCTAATCTCATAGTAATGGGTACTCAGGGAATAGATGTCATCCTAGGGATGAATTGGCTAGATAAGTACCAAGCAATTATCAGTTGTGATAAGAGGATAATTAAGTTGGTGTCCCCACTAGGAGAAGAAATGGTAGCCGAGCTAGTCTCACCTGAACCAAGGAAAGGAAGTTGTCATCAGATGGCTATTGATAGCAAGGAGCCAGATTCACTCGAGATTATCAAGGTTGTGTCAGAATTCCTAGATGTGTTTCCAGAAGAATTACCAGGTATGCCACCTGAGCAGAAAGTTGAGTTTGCCATAGAGCTTCTTCCTGGCACCGCCCCCATTTCTAAAAGAGCCTACAGAGTGTCTGGACCAGAGTTGGTTGAGCTTAAGAAGCATATTGATGAGCTGTCAGAGAAAGGTTAGACAAGGCCAAGCACCTCGCCTTGGGCCGCCCCTGTCCTGTTCGTGGAGAAGAAAGATGGCACTAGAAGGATGTGTATCGATTATCGAGCTTTGAATGAGGTCACAATTAAGAACAAGTACCCCTTGCCCAGAATAGAAGATTTGTTCGACCAGTTGAGAGGAGCCAGCGTGTTCTCAAAGATAGATCTGAGGTCAGGTTATCACCAGCTCATGATCTGACCCTTAGACATTCCGAAGACGACATTCATTACCATGTATGGGTTGTATGAGTTCACTGTGATGTCTTTTAGCCTAATGAATCACCAGCCTTCTTCATGAATCTGATGAACAGTGTATTTATGGATTATCTTGATAAGTTTGTGGTGGTATTTATTGATGATATTCTTATATATTCTCAAAGTGAGGAGGAGCATGTGAATCATTTGAAGATGGTATTGCAGAGATTGCGAGAGCACCCGTTGTATGCAAAGTTGAGTAAGTGCGAGTTTTGGATCAATGAAGTCCTGTTCTTGGGTCACATAATTAACAAAGATGGATTAGCTGTGAATCCGAAGAAAGTGGCAGACATTCTGAACTACAAAGTGCCAACAGATGCTCGAGGAATCAAGAGCTTCATTGGAATGGCCGGATATTATCGGCGATTCATTGAAGGGTTTTCGAAGATTGCGAAACCGATGATAGCTTTGCTAGGCAACAAAGTTGAGTTCAAGTGGACCCAGAAATGTCAAGAAGCCTTTGAAGCGCTAAAAGAGAAGTTGACTACAGCGACTGTCTTAGTGTTACCTGATGTGCACAAGCCCTTCTCAGTGTATTGTGACGCTTGTTACACTGGTTTGGGATGCGTATTGATGCAAGAGGGAAGAGTTGTAGCTTACTTGTCCCGACAGCTGAAGGTTCATGAGATGAATTATCCAATCCATGACCTAGAATTGGCCGCAGTGGTTCATGCACTGAAGACATGGAGGCACTATCTGTACGGACAGAAGTGTGATGTCTACACATACCACAAGAGTCTGAAGTACATATTCACTCAGTCGGAGTTGAACATGAGACAACGAAGATGGTTAGAGTTGATCAAATACTATGAATTGGAGATTCATTACCATCCAGGCAAAGCAAACGTAGTGGCAGATGCTTTGAGCAGGAAAAGTCAAGTCAATATGATGGTCGCTCATCAGATGCCTTATGAGTTGGCCAAAGAGTTTGACAGGTTGAGCCTCAGATTTCTGAACAACATGCGAGGAGTAATCATTGAGTTAGAGCCCACTTTAGAGCGGGAAATCAAAGAAGCACAGAAGAATGATGAGAAGATCAGTGAAATTCGGCAGCTGATTCTGGAAGGAAGAGGTAAAGACTTTCGGGAAGATGCAGAAGGTGTGGTATGGTTCAAGGATCGTTTGTGTGTTCCCAATGTCCAATCTATTAGGGAGTTGATCCTCAAGGAAGCTCATGAATCAGCTTATTCTATACACCCTGGAAGTGATAAGATGTATCAAGATCTGAAGAAGAAATTCTGGTGGTTCGGAATGAAAAGGGAGATCGCAGAGCATGTGGCTATATGGGACAGTTGTCAAAGGATCAAGGTAGAGCATCAGAGACCAGCTGGATTGTTGCAACCGTTGCGAATTCCTCACTGGAAATGGGATGAAATCGGGATGGACTTCATAGTCGGATTGCCTCACACTCGAGCCGGCTACGATCCCATTTGGGTAGTGGTGGACCACTTTACCAAGTCAGCCCACTTCATACCTGTCAAGACTAACTACATCAGTGCAGTGTTGGCGAAGTTGTACATGTCCCGGATTGTTTGTCTCCATGATGTGCCAAAGAAGATAGTGTCAGATAGAGGAACACAGTTCACCTCTCATTTCTGGCAGCAGTTGCATGAAGCTTTGGGTACATATTTGAATTTCAGTTTAGCCTACCATCCGCAGATAGACGGTCAGAGTGAAAGAACCAATCAAATCCTTGAAGATATGTTGAGAGATTGTGCGTTGCAAGATCAGTCCGAATGGGATAAGAGATTACCTTATGCAGAATTCTCCTATAACAACAGTTATCAGGCTTGCTTGAAGATGTCACCCTTTCAGGCGCTTTATGGAAGGAGTTGTAGAACTCCATTGCAATGGGATCAGCCTGGAGAAAAGTAAGTGTTCAAGCCAGACATTCTGCTCGAAGCTGAAGAGAACATCAAGATGGTTCGGGAGAATCTAAAGATAGCGCAATCAAGGCAGCGAAGCTATGTAGGCACAAGAAGGAGAGAGCCGAGTTTCGAAGTCGGAGATTTTGTCTACCTGAAAGTATCGCCTATTAGAGGAGTCAGAAGATTTGGAGTCAAAGGCAAGCTAGCACCCCGCTATGTTGGTCCGTATCAGATTCTCGCAAAGCATGGAGAAGTGGCCTATCAGCTCAGTCTGCTAGAAGGATTGTCAGCGGTGCATGATGTCTTTCATGTGTCTCAGTTGAAGAAGTGTCTGTGTGTGCCAGAACAGCAGTTGCTAGTGGAAGGTCTAGAAGTCCAAGAAGACTTGACCTACATAGAGAAGCCAGTGCAGATTCTTGAGACTGCAGACAGTGTCACCCGGAGTAAAACTATCAGAATATGCAAAGTCAGATGGGATCACCACTCTGAGGAAGAAGCAACCTGGGAGCGTGAAGATGATCTGATGGCCAAATACCCTGAACTCTTTGCTGGCCAACCTGAATCTCGAGGGCGAGATTCTTTTAAGGGGGATAGGTTTGTAACGCCCTGAATTTGAGGGTAGAATTTTTTCTTCTTTTTACTCACCAAGATCAGGCGTTACTCTCTTTTCTCTTCCCGTTTCGCTCTTTCTTCCCAAATTCAAAGCAGTATAGCGACTGGTGTCCGTATTGCGTGTGAACAAAAACCTAAGTTGTCATGGGTGTTGCATCATGCCGAAGCATATTTCTTGTCTGATGTCGTGTTTAATCACGTGTTTTTCTTAGTCTCGTTTGGCGATTAGTTTCCTGATCTATGGTGGTGCGTCTCGTGGGTTTTTGCCCCGCGACGCCACCCAGCCCGACCCAGCCTAGCTAGCCCATCCCGCTCTGGCCCGCACGCCCCCCCTCCCTTCTCTCCCTTTCTCTCATTTGATTTTCCCGCGTAGCAAGCACCTCTCCACCACCTCTCTCTCTCCCCGTGGTGCCCTAGGTTTTGGAGACGGTGATCGCCGGATTTGGACCCCGAGGTAAGCTCCCCTCTCCCTCTCTCTCTTCCCCTCCCCCTCCCCTTTCTTCTTCCCTATGCGCCCCCTTCTTCTCCCCGTCATGCGCCCCCTGCGCGCCCCCAGCTCCCCGTCGCGCGCCCCCCAGCTGCACCTGCGGGCCCCGCGCGCCCCGCGTCCGCAGTGGCTCGGCCCTCCCCGTGCCGCGCCCCCGGTGGCTCGCCCCCGCGCGCCCGCGTCTCCAGTGGCCCGCGCGCCTCCCGCGGCCTCACGCCCCTCCCCAGCAGCTCGTGCCCCTCCCAGCGGCCCGCACGCCCCTCCTCGGCGGCCGTGCCCCCATTGGCGGGCCCCACGCGCCGCCCTGCAGCCCTGCGCCGTGCCCCGACGGC
The DNA here is from genome assembly GCA_029449295.1 of Zea luxurians. Classification (NCBI taxonomy): domain Eukaryota; kingdom Viridiplantae; phylum Streptophyta; class Magnoliopsida; order Poales; family Poaceae; genus Zea; species Zea luxurians. Next base: position 49,436,818 of record JAOPSE010000011.1, read on the forward strand.
AGCCCGCGCCTCCCCGTGACCCTGTGCGCCCCGGCGTGGCTCGCGTGCCCCCAGCGCGCGCAGCGCGATCCCTCGCACGTGACTGTAGTTGCACGATGTTCAACTTTTAGTTTAATCCATTTTAAAATTTAGTTTAGTCGATGTGCTACGTCGCACGCTTCACCGCGCGACGATTCAGTTTTAATTTCAGATTATTTAATGTGCGCCATTGCGCGTCCAGTCGCACCACGTTTCGTTTTAAATTCAGTTTAGATGACGTATGCCGTCGTGTGTTTCGTCGCGCGACGCTTAACGTCTCTTTATAATTAATGCAAGTGTCTCGTGGCACGCTCCGTCGCGCAATGAGTCATTTATTTCTTAATTCAATTTAAGTGTTGTGTCGCGCGTTTCACCACACGACAATCCTTTTAATTTACCTTTATCTGTTCATAATAATTAAACATGGAACATGACTTTACCCTATGCTAAACGCGATGGCTATATTAATACTATTCTGTTTAAACGAGTATTTTAATTTATAATCGTGTGACGTGATCGCTCTTCGACCGTAGGTTCGACCGTTACTTTCCCTTTCTCGCTTAGTCGTAGGTGTGAGCCCTGCGTCGAACGTCTGTTTATTTATTACATTCTGTTGTATGGTGTATTGTTCTTTTGTATTAAATTTGTGGAATGTATGTTTGAACTCGTATAAATAACGGTCAGTTGGTGGATTCCGAAGGAGTTGCAGGTGAAGACCCTGAGCAGCAGTCGTTGGTGAAGGCAAGTGTCCCTTGACCCATCTATGTCCTATACATTTTATAATTCACTCCCGGCATTTACACAGTTTGTACCTAAGTATTGACTAGCTTTTGTTTATCTTGTCCTTTTTTACCTATTTTGGTTGGGTTATTCTGGTTTAGCTATATGCTATTGCTTCACATTAATCAATGAACATGATGAGATTATATATGATACATTGTTTTCCCTTTTGATTATGATGATGGTACTGTGACATTTAAGGGGACTCGAGCTATTTTTCGAGTGCCTCTCCGTAAGGACTGGTTCATTGGATGACCGCCCGGGAAAATAGTGCAACCATGAGGGTGGAGTGGGATGCCCTTAGCTGAGTAATTAGAGGAACTGGGTGTAGTTCGCTTCGCCGTCGTGCCGTTAATGGGGCTCGGTGTATGCGGCTCGCTCTGCCAAGGTTGGTTCGCCCATTGGGGAGGAGTGTAGTGCATTTAGGAAACCTAACAGGCGGCTACATCCCTAGGGAATCTTTGTAAAGGCTACATAGTGAGACCCTGCCTATTCACCTTGGTAGTGTTTAAGGGTTTGATCGGCCCGAGGCAAGAGGGAATCACGGCTTGTGGGTAAAGTGCGCAACCTCTGCAGAGTGTTATGAAACTGATATATCAGCCGTGCTCGCGGTTATGAGTGGCTAAGGGAGCTCCATTGATTAGAGCTACTTGATCAGAGATGCATGGTTTACAGGTGGTGATGAGGAGGATGGTTTTGATTATGCTTTTGGTAATGGTAAGTGGTATTCTTTCCATTTGGAAAGGGTACTTTGGGTTAATAACTTAGGTTAATGCTAAAACCTGGCTTTCTACTAGTAATAATAACATGACCAACTAAAAGCAACTGCTTGACTTAACTCCACATAAAGCTAGTCCACTACAGCCAAACAGGACATATTGCTGAGTATGTTGATGTGTACTCACCCTTGCTTTACACACCAAACCCCCCCAGGTTGTCCACGTTGCAACCACTGCTCTGGTGAAGATGAAGTCGTGGAGGAGGACTTCCAGGAGTTCCAAGAGTACGATGAGTTCTAGGCGTGGGTTAGCAGCAAACCCCCAGTCGGCTACATGTGTAGGCCATGTGTATCTACGTTTCTTTTCCACACTTTGATTATTGTTAAAGACTATGTGGATGTCTTGGACATCATGATGTAATCGACTATTATTACCCTTTTATGCTATTATTTGAGCACTGTGTGATGATGTCTAGTTATGTAACTGTTGTGTACGTGAATTGCGGATCCTAGCACGTACATGGTTCGCATTCGGTTTGCCTTCTATTACCGGGTGTGACAGATATGATATGATGGTTTGATGCGGAATGTTATTTGTGCCAAAGGTAAAAAACCACACGAATACACACCTAGACTCTGCATCCCCTTGGGAACAACTTTGGAGTCTCTTCACCTTTTACTTTGGAGGTATTTCAGCTCTGCATTTCCTTAGGAACGACTTTGGAGCTAAGCTCTGGATCCCCTTAGGAACGACTTTGGAGCTTCTTCACCTTTTACTTATGTGGCATTTAAGCCTTGCATCCCCTTAGCGATGACTTTGGAGCTTCTTCACCTTTGACTTAGGTGGTATTCAAGCTCTGCATTCCCTTAGGAACGACTTTGGAACTTTGTAACTTACTTTGCATTCCTTTAGGAATGACTTTGGAGGTTTGTGAGCCGCACTTATTACACTCAATGGTGTAATTATAGCCTTATTACATTGGACTGAAGGTTATACCTTCTTGTATTGTCTTTTTTAGAGGAAATCGTGAAAACAAGGATAAGTAAAAATACATTGGACTAAAACATTCTTTTGCGAAAGCGCTATGTCACCTTCAGTAGATATGCCTCGACTCGGGCATAGTACTGTTGACTGTACGAGTTTCAGACTCCTCCCGAAGGTCCCGCTGTTGCTGAACTTGACGATACCCTTCTGGCTATTGATAATGAGTCAGGGCAGGCGCTAGCGGTGGTGGTGGTGGCAATTGAGCCCAGGAAGCTTGAGAGTGACTTGCCGAAGAAACAGAAGCTGTAGGTTGTTGATTGCCGACGCACTCCAGGATATACGGAGAGTAGCATGAAGCAGTATGCAGGACCTGCTTCGTCTGATTCTGCCGTGCTTCGGCTTCATTGATTTCCTTCTGCTTCTGGATCGTGACTTGGCACGTCCTTGTGGTGTGTCCCTTGTCTTCGCCACAGAACAGGTAGAGCAGCTTCCTGGGCTGATTACCATACCTTCCTCCCCCGAAGCTTCTCCCTACTCTGCCTCTCAGGGCTGGTGGCCTGTAGGAAGTTTGTTGTATGCCCGAAGACTATGAGTTGTGCTAGCTGCTCTAAGGGTTATTGTCCCTGTCATTGTTGGCATTGGGATTTTGGATTGTTCTGACGTGCCTGGGGTGGAGTCTTCCTCCGAAGCCCCTAGTCATCTCAGAATACCTATATGCTTCATCCTTTCTTTGGCGGAAATCATTGTTAGCTCGAATGTATTCATCCATCTTCTGGAGAAGTTTCTCCAAGGTCTTTGGTGGCTTCCTTGCAAAATATTGAGTTGTGGGTTGTAACACCCTAGGTGTTTATATTCTGCTCGACAGCGAGTACGAATTTAAGAACGTGATATCAGTGAATAAGACGGACACTAAGGTCTAATTATTTTCATCTATCGCGATTTTTATATCACATCTGTTTCATCTATCGCAAGTTCGACATCATTTTTATTTATCCGGGTTCTTCCGAAATTTTCGTGTTGTACGGAACATAGTCGTTCCGAAAATCGGTGCGTCCGGTGATTATTTAAAATTAATCACTTGCGCGAATACGAATTTGGAAGCTCTATCCACCGTTGCGATCCGTGTCCCAAATAAATTAATTATAATTCGATGATTAAAATACTCGGTGCAACATAACTAGGATCACGCGTCATCTGAGTGAAATCGTGCGCGAGGATATGATCCAATTTATCCTTCAGCACGCTGTTTTGACGACGAAATCGCATATACATTAGTGGATCTGGTTTCGGCTAATTTCGGTCGAATCACGCAGAGCAGATTAAAATACCGAAGCCAAACTCGTTTGAATCTGGTCCGTTTACATCGTGGCCGGAATAGTCACGGAAATTATCCAAATGAGATTCTGACAGAACCGTCTAAGCTGTTATTCTTCTGACCTTTTGTTTCATGATTCGGAAAAATAAAATGTATTTGTATTGCGTATCGACCCACTATACATCACTAAAAATCTGGATTCAAAAATATCTGCAATTTTCTTTAATAAAAAAATTGGAAAGTGGAAAAATCTAGAAAGAAAAATCTTCTCAGCCTCATCCGACGTCGTTCTTATATCTAGATATTTCTTCCGCACTGTCCTCTCTATTTCATTTGACGTGCTTGACTTTATCTCTGCACGTACGTATATTCTTCTGATCTAGAAACACTGAGTCTCTGTAAACGATTTTTTTTTTGCTCATCCCGAGCGAATAGAAGAGAGATAGAGCAACTAATTTTTATATCTTCCACATGTCACTTGCTCTAGCTCGATACTAGGCATCAGGCTCTCTCCTCTCCTTCTGATATTTTCAACGAGCTTAGATTTTTGGGCCAATAGCCTTATCCTGCAGCAACCGCTCTCCCTCTGATTTTTCTTGCCGATCATCAGCCGTCGTCCTCATCAGTTCGTGCAACCAAGAAAAATCAGGCCCCGTCTTCATCCTTTCAGCAGCCGCAAGCTCCAGCCTCCATCTCCCCTTCTGCAGAAATCCTGCCATGGCCGCCCTCCCTGGTGCTTGCCCCAGCCGAGGTCTCTCCATGGCTGGCTGCTGCTCCCTGGCACTCGATTTCTCCACCAGGCATCCCTCCTCTTCAACCTCGACGTACTGCTGCCTGGGGTTCCCGCCGGAGCTCTACCGAATCGGATCTCCCTCCCTTCTTCTCCCTCTCATCTCCTCTGCTGACCGCGCGCCCACCTCTCTGTGGCCCTCTCCAGCTCGGCCACTCGTCTCTCGGCCTCCCATTGCGCGTGCCGTGCCTAGCCAAAGCTCTCTCCCTGCTCCGCGCCATGGTGTTTCCCAATCCCAGGTCATCCCCATGGCACCCGGCCGAGTTTTTTCCCTCCTCTCTGGCCGGTGTTCTGCCTCAGGCTTGCCCAGGATATACCTCCTATCGCCGGATCTATGGTCGTCGTACCCCTGCTACTCCCAACGCCGCGCCTTGCTCCCTGACGCAGCAAGCTCGCCGCGCGCTCTGGCGTCTGTGCCGTGGAGCCCCTGCGCGGTTTCTTCTGCGCTCGGCCATCCTCTCTCTCGCCGTGGAGCTTCTTTTCTTCAGCCGCGCCCTGCTTGGTTCCATGGCCAGAGTTCCGCCCATCCACGCGATTCTCCCTGCCCTGCGTCGGTCGCCCATCTCCCTGGAGTTTCTACGCGTGTCGTGCCCCTTTACTGTGTTCGCCCAAGTCGCCGTCGTCGCCCAGCTCGATGCCTTCCCTGCTCCCTGCTCGCAAGCACTTGTTTAGTCGTCTCAGCTCGCCGGCGTCGTGTTCTAGTCAGCATCATGCACTTGTTTAGTCGTCTCAGCTCGCCGGCGTCGTGTTCTAGTCAGCATCATGCTCTGCGCGATGCGCTCCAATGTCATTTGTCGCGTTTTGCGCGTTCTCTTCTCCGCGGGTTCCATGGAGCTCGCGCCGTGATCTCTCAGCTCGCCAGCTGTACTCGTCTTCCTCGCCAGCGTGCCTTCTCGGCTTGCTCGACCTCAATCTCCATCGCGCCGCGGCAACTTCCCATTTCTCTGGTGCCGCACACGCTGCTGGTCCATGCAAGTCCACCTTGGTTTGGCCAGTGATACCCATGTCGGCTCTCTAATGCTTGCGCGTGTTTGTCCACGTCGCCAGCAGCTCAGTCTCTACGTGTGTCTCCCTCAGCATCTCGATATCGGAACTCCATCCTGTCTGTATGTGTGTGGAAGAACGGGATCGATGGAGAGGAAAGAAGTTAAAGGAAGAAGGAAGCAACGCCCAATGCAACGCTCGCTGCGTGTTCGGTAGAATTCCTGAGCCAAGAGTCGTCGCCGTTTGCGTGAATGTCAAGTCTATGTTGGTCGCAGTGCATGCGGTGGTGTTCATTAAGGAAGAATGTGAAGCCCTACGGTGTTCGATGGACTATTCGAACCGAAGAGCGTGGACGATTTCGCGAAGTTAAATCGAATTGGTCATGGTAAGCCGATTCAAATTTCCGTTAGCTTAATTATTGAATTAGTACGATGAATGTGATGTGCTTATTTTCATGATTTTGAAGCAGTCGCGTCGTGGTAGGATTAAATATATGTGAAGTACGATAGAGTTAGTAATGTGAAAGATAGATTAATTTAGGTAATATTCGGGCGAGCTGTTGACAAAAGAAATAAGTTTAGTATTTTATCTAGCTAGTCGATAGGATCTGTCGATATTGTTGTGTCAATTTAGTATAATTAAGAAAATCGATGCCTTGCTAGTAGTCGTTAGACTCTGTGATTGGTGGTCGATCAAATGTCGTGAACGAATGTTACTGCCTACTCAAAGTATTTAGAAGCGAGTAGCATCGCCATGTCGATCTTAAGTGAAATATGAGAATTTCATGATAAAGGGTCTACATTAATATTTTAAGTCATTAGACCTTTAAAATTATGGCCTTATAAAGATCTACAATCCTTGATAATACTCTACTTACTAGACTATGGAATAGTAATTTTTAAAGCTGATTGCAAAGCTACTAATTGTTATTCTAGTCTGAGGCATACTAGATTAATTAACCTAAGTATTGTTAGTCTTTGGTATTATGTGTTAACTAAGAAAAATATAAAACTTATACTTAGTGTGTTGTTCATGATGTTTGAGCTAGCACCGGATGAACATAAGAAGCACGAATACTATCGTTAGTATTATATCGACATCTGGCGTTTCTTGTAATTGGTTCTAAGGACTTGTTAGTGGTGTGTAATCCTCGACTGTATAACATTATCTAGTATTTTGCGAGTTCTTTTTAAATTCATACATGTGCATTATGCATTTCATTTAGGTACGATAATTATTCGCGTGATGCGAAAGACGAGCCGAGTCGACCCCAAAATGACGTAGCGGGTGGACTACTCCGCATAATGAAGCGGATGGATGAACCTAAAGATGGACAGACGGAGCAAGTGCTCGACTAAGAGATGATTGCCAAGTGGTCGCCACTTAACAAACACTAACATAGTGTTTATTCCAGGCAAGCCCCGGTGCATTCGCCCCTTCCTTGTGTTTTAAATGCTTTTTCACCTTATCTGATGCATTAGGTGATAGAAGTTGTGTGATAAACAATTGATGCATTACCATTCCTTGGCAACTCCTTAATCCCGGTTTTATAAAAAGAACTGATAATGCTTAGCCCTACTTAGAAACTGAAAAATCATTTGTTTTCGAAAAGAATGATTGTGGAACATTGGTTATGGGCTTTTCATTTCAAAAATCAAAGCAAACTTATGGTGATGATTCCACTTCGGCCGGAGTGGGTTCATCATTCAGAAAAGAGTGCCCCTGCCGGGTACCAAAAATGGGAAAATGGTTTGAATAAATCTAGACCAGACCCTGAGCAGACAAGTTCGCCCGTCTGTGTCGATTAAGGACCGTTCGATGTAGGCCTGTTGTGGTGGAGACCTTGCAACTAGCCACATGCCATGGATATGGGACAGGGTAAGCTTGAACCCGGCTATTCCATACGTGAAAAGACAACCGCGCACTGGGCATGGGAGATGGTGGGAGTAGCGTGTACCCGCCTGGCTAGAGGCTGGATGGAGGAGTACTGTGCTCCCGGGTAGCGCGGACCGGTTCACGTTGTGGAGGATCTGTGGGAATGGTTGACATATGCAAGGGTTAAGTGCTACATATGTTGTGTGGTTAGGGATCCCTAGCTGGGTATAATCGGTTCGAATCGTCGTTGCTCCTCGGTCATGGAGACTCTACCCTCCGACCACTCATCGTAGTTGACAAGTGAAGTATGAATTGGCTAAAAGAAAGCTAGACCAAGACAAGTGGATGCTCTAGATTAGGCAAATCTAGATTCAGGAACAATACTTAACTTGTGAAGTAAAATTTTGGCATAAGGATTCACTACTAGTAAGCTCTTCTGCAAAATGAGTCTTTGAGATTTGATAAGCCTTTACCTTGATTCCTAATCAGCCAGCATATCCTTGAGAGTCTTTTCTTTAGTCGGGTAAGTCTTGCTGAGTAATTGCGTACTCAGGGTTTTATTCCCTATTGTTTTTCAGGTTATAACCTTGTGTTGCTGTTGATGGTGTTAACTGTCGGTGGGCTCGGCCTTCTTATAAGTCTAAGTAACTCTTCTATACTTCTTATTGAGGATGGTCACTTGAGCTAGCATATATTTCAAAACTATAAATAATTTATAACAGTTCAAAGTTTATTTCTTTGAAACACTTTTGTAATCACTACGATAAACAATGTAAACTTGATGTAACTTGTAAAAATTTGGTAAAATTTCCGCTACAAAATGTTGGTGTGTGATTTGTGTTTACCTAATCCTGCGGTCCTGGTTGTAAGTGGTTTATCCGGTGTCCATGGGGCAATCGGACGGATCCTGTTAAGTTATCTGGTGCACCTGCATAGCAGTCTGAGGTCTTTGAGACAAGGACAGGTGCATGTGGGCCCGATAACTTGGGAGGTTCTGCCACATGGGTCCTAGTCGGAGCCCCTTGATCATGGCCTCAATGACAATCTCATTGGGCACTGTAGGCGCTTGAGCTCTCGATCGCAAGAACCTTCGACCGTACGCCTGCACGTACTCCTCATGGTCCTACGTGCATTGGAACAGGGCCTGGGTAGTGACTGGTTTCGTCTGGAAGCCATGGAAGCTAGTGACTAGCATGTCCTTCAGCTTCTGCCATGACATAATTGTCCCTGGTCGAGGAGAGGAATACCATGTCTGAGCCACACTTATAACTGCCATGACGAAGGACTTCGCCATGACAGCAGTATTGCCCCCATACGAGGATATTGTTGCCTCGTAGCTCATCAAGAACTGCTTTGGGTCTGAATGCCCATCATACATGGGGAGCTGAGGTGGCTTGTAAAATGGTGGCCATGGGGTAGCCTGCAACTCTGCTACCAAAGGAGAAGCATCATTGAAAGCAAAGTTACCATGGTGAAAATTGCCATACCATTCATCTTCATTGATTGGGCTCTCTTGACAAAGCTCACTGTGTTGGGCCCTTCGGTCTTAGTCATCCTGAGTGAGATGACACATTTCCTCAGCTGCTTCATCAATCTTCTTCTGAAGGTCAGCTAGCCGAAGCATCTTTTTCTTCTTCCTCTGTACTTGCTGGTGAATTGCCTCCAAGTCCCTAATCACTTGATCCAGTTCCTCCTCGTGAAGTGTTGGGCTAGTAGCCTTCCTCTTCTGGCTCCTAGCTTCTCGCAGGGAGAGTGTATCCTGGTTAGTGTCCAGTGTCTGTAGGGCAGCCTCTGGCGCTGTTGTTTTCTTCGATGGCATGACGAAGGTGGATGCTTGCCGAAGGTGGTCATTCTGGTTCACCGGAGGTGGGCACCAATGTTGGTCACTTGTTCTCAAATGCTGTGGATCAAGAACAAGGCAACACAATTGTTAAAGATTAAGGACATTTGTCTTCCGAAGCATTATTTTAACATGGGTCTAATGCTCATCTGACAAAGGTCGAGAAGGACATACCTTCATTATTTAATATATGAATAGGAATACGAAAGGATAGAGATGATAACTGCATCTTATTGATTCATTTATATTCGCATACCATAAAACATATATGAATATTTAATAGCATTAATATTACATTGATACCTTTGGCTTGCTCGAAGGTGTGGATGCGAGAGAGTGATTACAATCTAGCGTGAACAGTACGGTGTTACTATTCATCTATTTATAGGCACAGGATGCAGCCCGGATGAAATTGCATTCATATCCCTGACATTCATTTATTACCATAACACAAAACATTGAGGTCTAAATAGTCTTTGTTCCTTTTTCGTTACCATCATACTTGGTCTTCGCCATCACATCAAAACCGAAGCTCCTCGGGTACAGCTTCGTCGTCCACTCTTATTACCTTTGAGCCACATCTTCACCTTGTTATAGGGGAGAAACTTCATCCCGAAGCCGAAGCCCCCTCCTATAACATTCCATGTCATACTAAAACATATGGTCAATCATGTTTTTGAGGACCTTCGGAGGAAGAAGGCCCCCAACAACAACCATACTATCATCATCGTCTTCCATTGGCTTTATTTCACCGGTAGCCATAGTTTTCATAGCGTTTCTCAAATGAACTCCACCAACATCATCAAGGTTTTCATTTTCATCTTGAGAACCATTTGTTTCATCGAACTCTACATCATATGCTTCTTCAATGATCCCATGAGTTTTGTTGAAAACTCTATATGCCTTGCTATTCGATGAATATCCAAGGAGAAAGCCTTCATCACATTTTTTCTCAAATTTAGAGAGTCGACTACCCTTCCTCAAAATATAGCATTTACAACCGAACACCCTAAAATAAGAAATGTTTGGCTTTCTTCCAATAAGCAATTCATAGGGAGTCTTTTTCAAGAGCTTGTGGCAATATAATCTATTTGATGTATGACAAGCGGTATTAATGGCTTTGGCCCAATAGCAGTCTGGCACATTATATTCGGCTAACATAGACCTAGCCATATCAATAAGAGTCCTATTTTTCCTCTCAACAATTCAATTTTGTTCCAGTGTGTATTCGGAAGAGAATTCATGTTTAATGCCCTTGTCATCACAATATTCATCAATTCTAGCATTTTTGAATTCCGATCCATTATTGAAAGGGAAATGTGCCCTTGGGCAATTTCTATTATGTTTTGGTGATTAAGTGCTCAACACATTTAATTAAGTTCCTTTGTGCCAAATGAAGAGAGAAGTGCAAAACAAAGAGAAGGTATGTTTCTAGACTTAGTACATTGGTTTTTGTGTACTAACATATATGGTCTAAGTGCTAGAAACAGAGAAAAGAAGAGAAGAAAAGAAATGCAAAGGACTTGGCTTGGTACAGCCAAAATAGTAGCTCGGTCTGGCACACCGGACTGTCCGGTGGTGCACCGGACAGTGTCCGGTGCGCCAGGCTGAGCTCCGGTGAACAGACCGTTCTCGGGAGAATTTGGCGGCGTACGACTATAATTCATCGAACTGTCCGGTGGTGCACCGGACTGTCCGGTGAGCCAACGGCCGCCTGCGCAACGGTCGGCCGCGCAATCCGCGGGCGACGCGTGGCCCACGCTAACGGTCGGCAGGGGGCACAGGACTGTTCGGTGTGCACCGGATAGTGTCCGGTGTGCCAACTGCCACGAATCTGCAACGGTCATCTGCGCCAGAATAGGAAGGAGATCGCGCACCGGACATGGACAATGGTTGTCCAGTGGTGCACCGGACTGTCCGGTGTGCCACCTGACAGAAGGCAAGAATAGCCTTCCTTGTTGGCCTCCAACCGCTCCTAGCTGCCTTGGGGCTATAAAAGGGACCCCTAGGCACATGGAGGAGCTACCCAAGCATTCAAGAAACATTCTAAGCCTCCAAGACTCCAACTTCGTGCATTTCATTCTTTGAGATAGTGACTTGAGCTCCATTTGAGTTGTGAACTCCGTGGGTTGTGTTTTGAGCTCAAGTTGTGACTTGTGTGCATGATTGTGCAGTGACTTGAGTCTTGTGTGTGTTGCTCTCCGCTCCCTTACTTCCGTGCCTCTTTTGTGATCATCATTCTAAGGGCGAGAGGCTCTAAGTTGTGGAGATTCCTCACAAACAGGAGAAAGTCAAAGAAAGGAAAAACCATGGTATTCAAGTTGATCATTGGATCACTTGAAAGGGGTTGAGTGCAACCCTCGTCCATTGGGACGCCACAATGTGGAAGTAGACAAGTATTACTTGGCCGAACCACGGGATAAAAATCGCGTGTCTCTTGTGTGCTTTTCCTTTGATTATCTGTGTTCAAGAACTCGCTTCAAACATTTAGACGTTCTAACTTCCATAATCACGTTTTGTGGCTATTAGTGTTGAATTTTATAGGATCACCTATTCACCCCCTCTAGGTGCTCTCAATTGGTATCAGACTTGTCTCTTCACGTAAGGGACTAATCGCCCGAAGAGATGGATCCTAAGGGAAACGGGATGGTGGTCAACGACAAGGAAAAGGAGTCCTTCCTCAACGAGCCTAGAGACGACAAGCCCACTTACTCTGGCTCAAGTCACAAGAAGAAGGACAAGAAGAAGAAGAGGCGCATCAAGAAGATCGTCTACTACGACAGCGATGAATCTTCTTCTTCACCAAGAGACGACGACGATGACGATCCTTCTTCAAAGAAAAAGACGGTTAATCAAAATTACTCTTTTGACTATTCTCGCATGCCGTACAATACAAATGCACATCTTCTCTCTATTCCACTAGGAAAACCTCCACACTTTGATGGAGAGGACTACTCATTTTGGAGTCATAAAATGCGTAGTCATCTATTTTCTCTCCATCCTAGCATTTGGGAAATAGTGGAAAATGGGATGCATTTTGATAGCACTGATAACCCTATATTCATTAATGAACAAATTCATAAGAATGCCCAAGCTACTACTGTCTTGTTAGCTTCGCTTTGCAGGGATGAATACAATAAAGTTAGCGGCTTGGACAACGCCAAGCAAATCTGGGATACCGTCAAAATCTCACATGAGGGAAATGATGCCACCATGATCACGAAGATGGAACTGGTGGAAGGCGAGCTGGGGAGGTTTGCCATGATCAGGGGAGAGGAGCCAACTCAAACATACAACCGGCTCAAGACCCTGGTCAACAAGATTAGGAGCTATGGAAGCACAAGATGGACGGACCACGACGTCGTCCGACTAATGCTAAGGTCATTTACCGTAATTGACCCCCATCTTGTCAACCTTGTTCGTGAGAATCCCAGGTACACCAAGATGACGCCCGAGGAGATTCTTGGGAAGTTTGTGAGCGGGCGCATGATGGTGAAGGAGGCTCGATATGTGGACGATGCACTAAATGGTCCACTACCCGTCTACGAGCCTCAACCTGTGGCACTTAAGGCTACTAGCAGTAGGGAGACGCTACCAAGCAAGGTGGCACAAGTGGAGGCCACGGGCCTCAACAAAGATGAGATGGCACTTATCACCAAGCGCTTCAAGACTGCATTGAAAGGACGCAAGGAGTACCCCAACAAGAACAAAACAAGGGGAAAGCGCTCCTGCTTCAAATGCGGTAAGACTGGTCATTTCATAGCACAATGCCCCAATAATGATGATGACCAGGAATAAGAAAAGCACGGGAAGAGGGAGAAGAAGAAGGCCTACAAGAAGGTGAAGGGCGAGGCGCACCTTGGTAAAGAATGGGATTCGGACTGCTCTTCATCTGACTCCGATGATGAAGGACTGGCAGCCTCGGCCTTCAACAAATCTTCGCTCTTCCCCAACGAACGCCACACCTGCCTCATGGCGAAGGAAAAGAAGGTGAGTGTTCGAGATTCCCCCAAATACTCTACTTCTAGTGATGAAGATTCTAGTGATGATGAAGTAGATTATACTGATTTATTTAAGGGCTTAGATAGAGCTAAAGTAGATAAAATCAATGAGTTGATTGATACTCTAAATGAAAAGGATAGATTGTTAGAAAAGCAAGAGGACATTTTATATGAGGAGCATGATAAGTTTGTTAGTGTGCAAAAATCTCTTGCTTTAGAGATTAAAAGGAATGAAATGCTATCTTCTGAATTATCTGCTTGCCATGAAATTGTGTCTAGTTTAAAGAGTGTAAATGATGATTTAAATGCTAAGCTAGAGGAAGCAAATAAATCTAGTTCATGTGTAGAGCATGTTAGTATTTGTAATAGATGTAAGGATTTTGATGTTGATGCTTGTGATGAACATCTTATGTCTATTACCAAATTAAATGATGAGGTGGCAAGTCTTAATGCTCAACTTAAGACTTGTAAAATTAATTTTGATCAATTAAAATTTGCTAGGGATGGCTACACTGTGGGTAGACACCCCTCTATTAAGGATGGACTTGGTTTTCAAAAGGAAACCAAGAACTTAACAAGCCAAAAGGCTCTCGTTCTCAACAAGGAGAAAGGGAAGGCTCCTATGGCTAGTAGTTCTCAAAAATGTCATGCTTACATTTATGATAGAAAATTTTCTAGAAATGCTCATCATGATAGGAGTTATGATGTGTTTAATTCACATGCTATGTTTGCTTCTAGCTCTACTTTTGTGCATGGTATAAGTAGGCCTAGAAAAAGTAATATTGTGCCTAGGAGAACATGTAATGAACCTTCTACCATTTACCATGCTTGCAACACTTCATTTGCACTTGTATGTAAAAATGAAAAAGTAGTTGCTGGAAAGTTGGGATCCAAATGCAAGGGAGACAAGACTTGTATTTGGGTTCTAAAGGCTATTGTGACTAACCTTGCAGGACCTAACAAGTGTTGGGTACCTAAAACCCAAGTGTAAATTACCTTGCAGGTTTATGCATCCGGGGGCTCAAACTGGATTATCGACAGCGGATGCACAAACCACATGACGGGGGAGAAGAAGATGTTCACCTCCTACGTCAAGAACAAGGATTCCCAAGATTCGATCATCTTTGTTGATGGGAACGAAGGCAAGGTTAAAGGATTGGGGAAGATAGCCATTACATCCGAGCATTCTATATCAAATGTGTTCTAAGTTGAATCGCTCGGGTACAACTTATTGTCTGTAAGTCAATTATGTAACATGGGTTATAATTGTCTATTTACAAATATAGATGTTTCTGTCTTTAGAAGGAGTGATGGTTCATTAGCGTTTAAGGGTGTATTAGACGGCAAACTCTACTTAGTTGATTTTTCGAAAGAGGAGGCCGATCTAGATGCATGCTTAATAGCTAAGACTAGCATGGGCTGGCTGTGGCATCGCCATCTAGCACATGTTGGGATGAAGAATCTTTATAAACTTCTAAAGGGAGAACATGTGTTAGGACTAACAAATGTCTGCTTCGAAAAAGATAGACCTTGTGCAGCTTGTCAGGCAGGAAAACAGGTGGGAAGCACTCATCACAGCAAGAATGTGATGACAACATCAAGACCACTAGAGCTCCTTCATATGGATCTTTTTGGACCCGTCGCCTACCTTAGCATAGGGGGGAGTAAGTATGGTCTTGTAATTGTAGATGACTTTTCTCGCTTCACTTGGGTGTTCTTTTTGTAGGATAAATCATAAACCCAAGGGACCCTAAAGCGTTTTCTAAGGAGGGCTCAAAACAAATTTGAGCTCAAGGTGAAAAAGATAAGGAGCGACAATAGGTCCGAATTCAAGAACTTACAAGTTGAGGAGTATCTTGAGGAGGAAGGTGTCAAGCATGAGTTATCCGCTCCCTACACATCACAACAAAATAGTGTGGTAGAGAGGAAGAACAGGACGCTTATCGACATGGCGAGGACGATGCTTGGAGAGTTCAAGACACCCGAGTGGTTTTGGTCGGAAGCTGTGAACACAGCTTGCCATGCCATAAACCGGCTCTATCTACATCGTCTCCTCAAGAAGACCTCCTACGAACTCCTTACCGGTAACAAACCCAATGTATCTTACTTTCGTGTATTTGGGAGCAAATGCTACATTTTGGTGAAAAAGGTAGACATTCCAAATTTGGTCCCAAAGCTGTAGAAGGGTTTTTACTAGGGTATGACTCAAATACAATGGCGTATAGGGTCTTCAACAAATCATCGGGTTTGGTTGAAGTCTCTAGCGATGTTGGGGGCCTTCGGCTTCCGAAGGTCCTCAAAAACGAGATTTGACAATATTTCTAGAGTATAATACATGAACAGGTACCTTCGGACATGGACTCTTTAGACAAATCAAAATTGTTGTACGAAGAAACACAAAGAGAACGAAGGATGGAGCAGAGCCGAAGCTGTGCGCAAGGAAGCTTCGGCATGATAGCAGAGAAGAGGAAACCGACTTAAAAAGGAAAAGACTATCTAGACCTCAATAGATCATTATAGAGTTGTTATCAAAAGCAAAGGACCTGGATGTAATTTTACATGGGCTGCGACCCGTGCCTATAAATAGGTGAACAGTACTCCCATACTGTTCACGCTGACTTGGCATTCGCTTTTGCGTCACGCTTGAACTTTCCTTTGAGCCGAAGGTACAAATGTAATTCAATATTGTTCTTATTCATTCATGATTATATAATAAAAGATATATGAATGATGTCATATGATTATTCATGTTATTTTTCATGTTTCATATGTTTCGTCTTTCATTAGCATATGCTGTTATGATGAAGGTGCGTCCTTCATGACCTTCGTCTGAAGATCATTATATCCTTAGGGAAATAATGCTTCGAAGGACGAAGGATGTTAACCATTAACCTATTTTTGTGCTGCCTTGTTCTTAACTAATAGCATTTGAGAACAAGTCCCCAACATTGGCGCCCACCTCCGGTGAACTCACTTCCACTTTTTGAGCTTCGACCACCTTCGGCAAGCATCGACCTTCGTCATGCCGCCAAAGAAAGCTTCAGCGACAGGGGCTGGTGCTCTACAGCCACTGGACCCGAACCAAGATACCCTTTCTCTTCGAGAGGCCCGAAGCCAGAAGAGGAAGGCCACTAGTCCAACACCCCAAGAGGATGACTTGGACCAAGAAATCAGGAATATGGAAATGTTGCATCAACAAGTGCAAAGGAAGAGAGAAAAGATGGCCCGGCTAGCTGACCTACAAAGGCAGATAGACGAAGCCTCTGAAGAGGTTCGTCATCTCACTCAAGATGAACAGAACCGAAGGCCCCAACATAGAGAGTTGCACCAAGAAGGCTTCCTCAACGAGGACGACTGGTATGAAGATTTCCATCACGGAAATTTTACTTCTGATGATGCTTCTCCTCTGTCAGCAGAACTGCAGGCTACACCTTGACCCCCATCTTACAAGCCACCCTAGCTCCCCATGTATGACGGACACTCAGATCCGAAGCAATTTCTGATGAGTTACGAAGCAACAGAATCTTCGTATGGTGGCAATACTGCGGTCATGGCGAAATCCTTCGTCATGGCAGTCAAAAATGTTGCACAAACCTGGTACTCCTCTCTTCGGCCAGGAATAATCACGTCATGGCAGAAGCTGAAGGACATGCTAATTACCAGTTTCCAAGGATTTCAGACGAAGCCGGTCACTGCTCAGGCTTTGTTCCAATGCATGCAAGAACAAGAAGAATACCTCCAGGCGTATGTCTGAAGGTTCTTACGATTGAGGGCACAAGCACCAACAGTGCCTAATGAAATTGTCATTGAGGCCATGATCAAGGGGCTTCAGCCAGGACCTTCAGCTTAATACTTCGCCAGGAAACCCCCTCAGACCCTGGAGAAACTGCTTCAGAAGATGGATGAGTACATCCGTGCTGACAATGACTTTCGGCAGAGAAGGGAGGAAGCCTACAGGTTCTCCAAGATGACCAGGGGCTTCGGAGGGAGAATTCACCCCAGGCATGTCAGATCAATTCATTCTACTCAGAATGACGACAGGGGAACCCAGCAACAGAGGCCACAATATCCTTCTCAGGCTTTGGGGCAACAACAGAGTTACCCTCGCCCCCCAGCTCCAAGGGGTAGAGGCGCTAGGGGCTTTGGAGGAAGGTTTGGGGATCAGCCCAGGAAAATTTACTGCCTATTCTGCGGAGAGGACAAGGGCCATACCACCAGGATGTGCCATGTCACCATTCAAAAACAGAAAGAGATAGCAGAAGCTGCAGCCCAACAGAGTCAGCCGAAGCAGGTCATGCATACTGCTTCGTACCACTCACCATACATTCTAGAATATGTGGGCAACCATCCTGCAGCTTCTGTTGCTTCGGCAAGCCAATCTCAGGCATCTTGGCAACAGCCCCCACCTCCACCACCAATGCAACCCGCTTATCCCCAAGGCCAGCAGCCAGAAGGGAGCCAGCACAGTCACCAGCAGAGAGACTTAGGGAGCAATCTGAAGCTCGCACAGTCAATAGTACTGTGCTAGAATCAAAGCACATCTACTAAGATATATCCTACCTCCGAAACAGCCTTTACATTTGTCATCATTTACCTTTTCAATAAAGAACAATCATCAAAAATTCAGTTCTTTTGTTGTTTTCAATTTCTTGTAATAGCTTTGTTATTATCATAATGAATATATCCTCTTCAAATATTGACGAAGTTCTAAAGGTTTTGACGAAGGAATGCATTGCAAGTTATCGTCGAAGCAACAAAAGTCGTTATTAAGGGGACACAGCGTAAGTTTTCTGCTCAAAAGTCGTTCCAAAGGGAATGCAGAGCTTACAGCGAAAAATAAACGCTGATACCGCTGAAGTAAAAGGCGAAGAAGCTCCTAAGGGAGGCTTACAGCGAAAAATAAACGCTGATACCGCCGAAGTAGAAGGCGAAGAAGCTCCTAAGGGAGGCTTACAGCGAAAAATAAACGCTGATACCGCCGAAGTAAAAGGCGAAGAAGCTCTTAAGGGAGGCTTACAGCAAAAAGTCAGTGCTGATGAACCGAAAAATGACCAAAAGATTGACTGGGGAATGTGTGTAGGCCTTCAGCGCAAATATCACTTTGCATATCATTACATCATTACATCATGTGCATAGCATAGCATCATACATCATATTGCATCAATGGCACAAGAAGGGGGTGCAATATGGATCTACGGAAAGGTACACAATGTTGGCCTACATTACTGATCTTCGGAGATCGGTTCGAAGATATGTCAAGGCACAAAATAGGTTTTCAAGAAATACAGCTTCGTCATTATGATATGAAAAGGAGATCCATCGGTCACAAGGCATAGATGTTTTTTCGGAAACCGTAATATTTTTACGGAATATGGATATTCTTTACGAAGCATGAAAAGAAGGGAAGGTGTTTTTTCGTCGAAGGCTGAAAAGCGGTATGTACGTAAAGTTTCATGCATCGTAAAGAGTTGAATCATAAACAGCTTATATATTACATTCAAAATTACAAAATATTATACATATTGTCCAGCAAATATTACACTCCAAATGGCTTTACAACAACAGCTAATCTTCTCGTAAAACTACTTCTGCAGCTTCGTTTAGTAGTTGATCAACAACTTTATCCATAATAGCTTCGGCCATTTTTCTAATCTCATCATCCCCCTTTGCTTTGGGGTCCGCCAATGGATCGGTGGGCTCTGGGGGAGGAGCTTGCACGGCTGTGTTATAAAGTGTAAATAAGTCCGAAGTCATAAAATTACAACATAAAGTCAAAAGTTAGTAATTAATACCTATTCGCCTCTCGAGATCCGCACTTTTCTCAGCAGCCTCTGCCACTTTTCTAGCATCGTGAATACCTTTTTCACTTCTCCTTATGATTTCTTGAGCCATCTCCCGACCACCATTTTCCCAGATATCGGTGAAAAATTTTCCACCAACCAAGCTTGCTTCGGCCGAGGGGTCTTTTACATCTTCAGTAGTTAAGGCGGCCTCGGTTTGCGCCAAAGATTTCACATGATCGCAGCCTCTTCTCTCCAAAATAGTAGCAATCCCCCTAGCACCCGAGAAGGCGCATATGTCCCCAGGGCCACTCAAAATTTCTTCAAAAGCTTCGGCCTCGCCGTTGATCCAGTCGATTGGACCTTCGGGATCTCCCAGTACGAAGTTGCTTTCATTCAAAAATGCGCCGGCGCTGGTGAAACTACTCTTAATTGTTTCCACACATTTCATGGATTTTTCATAACATTTTTCTTTTGAAGACCGAAGCTCTACAGCTGTTTTCTCCCAATGATTCTTCCAGTAGTCGCTGGCTTCAAGGTTAGCTTCGGCAGTTGCACACTTTAGGTTCGCCTCAGCCAGCTGTTTCTGAATATTTTCAATTTTGCACTTCTGGGCTTCAGCTTGAGCCTTGGAAGCAGCTTCGTCCTCTTTTATTTTGTTAAGCAATGAATGTAAAATTTTGTCCTTCTCAAGACCTTTGTTCCTTAGCTCAATCACTTCGAAACGAAGGTTATTCAATGCCATGGTACATCCCTCGTCTTTAGCGCTTTTCTGCGCTCTGAGGGCGTTGCTGAGGATAAGGCTCTACAAAAGGAATGTGATGATAAGAAATAAACACACGAATTTCTAACCATGCAAAAAGTTTATTTTCTCACCTTTAAGCTGTTATATGCCATGCTGTCGGCTATTTCATCTTTTGACAAAACTGAAAGCCCATCTTCCAGAGTTGGGAATCCGAAGCTTCTTGCCATCTCCCGGCAGACAGAGATCTCCTTGTTGTCTAGGAGACAATACAAGAAGTCTTCTTCTCCGCTGCCATTGAATATCAATGCCCCTTTCGGATATTTTAATTTCTAGGCATAATGATGAGCTTCTCGTTTTTCTTCTTCAGATAGTATTTTGCCCGAAGCATGTCGCACAATATAATCAGGCAATTGGAAAGATGCTTCGGGAGTGGAAGAAAGAGTTTTTTCAGATAGAATTTGCTTTAAAGTTTCCTTTTTATTTTCTCCTTCAGTTTCCAAGGATTTTTCTTTGACACAATCTGAAGGTCCAGTTTTGATTTCAGTTTGGTGCTTTGTAACTTCGCCTCCAGATGCTGCTATTTCAATTTGTGCTTTTTGAACTTCAGCAACTTTTTTCGGCGTGGAGCTTGAAGACTTTATTGTCTCTAGTACATCCAAAACATTAACCATCCTTTTCCTCTTGGGGGTCACAGCTGGACCCTTCTGAGTTTGTGGCACTCCAACTTCTGCTGAAGGGCTTAAAATTTCTGATATTTTTATCCCTTCAGTTTTCGGCTCTTCAGTTCTTTCAGCCTTCGGTGTTGCAGACAGCTCTTCAGCTTTCTGCGCAGATACAGGTTTTTTGGCTTCAGTAGCCAAAGAAGCCTCACCGACATACTCGGGTACTATGGCCGGCTCAATATAGCGTGGCCGATGCGTAAGAACTTTCACCTTTTTTCTCTTTGGCGCTGGCTCACTAGGAGCGGCCGAAGCAACTTCCTTCACAGAAGTTGTACCTTTTCTTTTTTGACCCCGTATTGGGTAACGGTAGTCAGGATAGACGAACCCAATAGCATCAAAAACTCGGTTGAGTCTTTTCTTCTTCCGGCCTCCGAAGGCCGCAGATAGTGCAGTATCTTCTGCCTTCGAGTATGGCCCAAGCAGTTCATCGCTTGTAGCTTCAATACATTTCAACCAATCATCGTCTGGTTCAATAAATTTACCCTCGTATCTGAAGGTGTATTTCAACCTAACTAATCCACCTTCGTCAGGTTTGCTGATGGTTTCCTTTGGTATTTCCCACTTTTCTGCAAGCGGCCACACTCTGAAGGCTATGTGTTCCTAGACCAAATCTCTTGTCACGATGAAAGAGCAAATTACGCCGAAGGCCCTCTAGCATTCTTCGGTTGCTTCGTCCATTTCCACCTTCGGTTTTCGAAGTCCGAAACGCTGCCAGATAGGGCGCATGGTGATATCTTTAATATCTTCTCGTCCCTTCAAGTCATTTTTCACATAGAACCATTCCTTCATCCAGTCTCCGGGCCATCTCTTTCGAAAGGTTGGCATGGGATAGCTTGACCCAGATCGAGCACCAAAGCTATAGCAGCCAAAATTGTTATGATATTGCTCTTTACCCCAGGGTTTTATCTCATATAATAACTCATGCATATTGCAGAAACTTTTTGCATTTGGCTCCAAACCTTGGCTCTTCACGGCCCATACAAAGATTCCCATTCTTATAATTGCTTCGGGAGTAAGTTGGTGAACGTAGACTTGATATATCTTCAGAACTTCAACCATAAATCTGTTTAAGGGAAACCGAAGCCCAGCCTTAAAAAAGCTTCGGAAGATCACAACTTCATTCTCTTCAGGAGTAGGCACAGTCCTCTCTCCGTCATCAGCCCTTACAATAGACATGTCCCAAAAATATCTTCCCCTCATATTATCAAGATGACTTTGTTTAATAGTTGATTTTCCAAAAACTGTATGACTTGGTCGCCAGGGTCAATCTTCGGAGTCTTCTCCACCACTTTCCACATCATAACTGTCGCTATCACAAGAATCTTCGGACAAGCCTTCCAAAATCTCTCTGGTGATCTTCTCTGTATTTGTCTTTGCCATTAATTCAAGAAAACCAAGATTCTTCTCTTCAGAAAGGCTCAGCTTCGTTTCAGCGGTAGCCTTCTAATCCTCAGACATCTTCAAAAGAGCTGAAAAAAGTGCTCTCAAAGTCGAAGCTTTAAAATCTAAAAAATCTGGTCAAGTGTGTGTAAGCAAAGAGCTGTTTGAGCAGGCAAGGCAGATGGCAAGAAAGCATGCCAAATGAGCTAGTGGTGCGCTCTTATTTATACGCCTAGCGTATTGTGTGCTGGAGGGCCCGCTTGTCAGTTGTTGTTGCTATTCTAGCAAAGGGAAGGTGTTTTTTCGGACCTTCGGCTTAGGGCCTCCGTCCATATCGCAATTTGAATTTATTATCTTAACAAATTAATATTGCGAGGGGCTACTGTTGGGGGCCTTCGACTTCCGAAGGTCCTCAAACGAGATTTGACAATATTTCTGGAGTATAATACATGAACAGGTACCTTCGGACATGGACTCTTCGGACAAATCAAAATTGCTGTACGAAGAAACACAAAGACAACGAAGGATGGAGTAGAGCCGAAGCTGTGCGCAAGGAAGCTTCGACATGATAGCAGAGAAGAGGAAACTGACTTAAAATGGAAAAGACTATCTAGACCTCAATAGATCATTATAGAGTTGTTATCAAAAGCAAAGGACCTGGATGTAATTTTACATGGGCTGCGACCCGTGCCTATAAATAGGTGAACAGTACTCCCGTACTGTTCACGCTGACTTGGCATTCGCTTTTGCGTCACGCTTGTACTTTCCTTCGAGCCGAAGGTACAAATGTAATTCAATATTGTTCTTATTCATTCATGATTATATAATAAAAGATATATGAACGATGTCATATGATTATTCATGTTATTTTTCATGTTTCATATGTTTCGTCTTTCATTAGCCTATGCTGTTATGACGAAGGTGCGTCCTTCATGACCTTTGTCTGAAGATCATTATATGCTTAGGGAAATAATGCTTCGAAGGACGAAGGATGTTAACCATTAACCTATTTTTGTGTTGCCTTGTTCTTAACTCATAGCATTTGAGAACAAGTCCCCAACAAGCGACGTTGTATTTGATGAGACTAATGGCTCTCCAAGAGAGCAAGTTGATCTTGATGACATAGATGAAGATGATGTTCCAATGGCCGCAATACGCACCATGGCGATTGGAGATGTGAGACCGCAGGAACAACAAGAGCAAGATCAACCTTCTTTCTCAACGATGGTGCATCCCCCAACTCAAGATGATGGACAGGTTCATCAAGAAGAGGCGTGTGATCAAGGGGAAGCACAAGAAGAACAAGCTATGGAGGAAGAAGCACCATCGGCCCCTCCAACTCAAGTCCGAGCGAAAATTCAAAGGAATCACCCCATCGATCAGATTCTGGGTGACATAAGCAAGGGAGTAACTACTCGCTCAAGATTAGCTAATTTTTGTGAGCATTACTCATTTGTCTCTTGTATTGAGCCTTTTAGGGTAGAAGAGGCCTTGCAGGATCCGGACTGGGTGTTGGCCATGCAGGAAGAGCTCAACAACTTCAAGAGGAATGTAGTTTGGAGCCTGGTGCCACGTCCAAAGCAAAATGTTGTAGGAACCAAGTGGGTGTTCCGCAACAAGCAAGACGAGCACGGGGTGGTGACAAGAAACAAGGCTCGACTTGTGGCAAAAGGTTATGCCCAAGTAGTGTTGGGGCGAAGGCGAAGACGCCACCCTTCGCTCGAAGTCTTCGCCGACCTCGCTGCACCAACGAAGGCAAGACGACGGGCAGACCTACCCTTCGTCCCACACGTCGCCGGACGAAGTCTTGTGACGAGGTCGTCTCATCTTGCGACCTCGCTCAACATGGAGGCCCACGTATGGTCCGGCCCATTGTAACAGGCCCTGCATGGCCGCTGCGCATTACAGGCCTAATTTGTAAAGGTCTCCCTGTAATTACGGTCTGTAACCCTGCTTTATGGGAATATTCCGGGGATAACCTAGGTGCCTGAGGGCACATGCGTCCTTGACACTGGACGCTGGGCACTCAGATACCTATAAATACCCCCACACAGTGCCCTTGAGAGGTTAGATTAACAGAGCTATTTCCATCTCGAGCAAAAACCCTGTTTACATTGTTACACACCCCCGTTGGATCAACTTGTGCTGGAGAGCAAGTTCCAACATTTGGCGCCCACCGTTCGTGCTACGAAAAAACCACCCGCGATGGCACCCAAGAGAACCTCGTCGAAGGCTGACGAAGCCGCGAAGGCGGCACTGCTGGCCGAGAAAAAGGGCAAGGCCCTCGTCGACAACACTCTCCAAGAGCACTGCAAAGACGACGCAAACAGCAAGAAGCAGCGCAATGAACAACCCACCACCGAAGGCAGCCTCCGCACCTGCAGCTCTGGGGGACCACAGCAGCCTCCCCCAGGCTTCGCTCCACCAGAGGGTGCGGACGCCACCGAGGACGGCGAAGTCATCAGCATCTCGGCTGAAGAGCAGCTATAGCTGCGCGCCCTGCGCATCAAGAACCACAACCTCCAAAAGCAAAAAGAGATCCTTGAGGCCAAGCGCCAACGTGTGTCTGCACAAGCCAAGGTGCGACAGATGATACGCGACGAAGAGCAGAAGGCACAGGAGCTTGAACGAGAGATCGCGCTCATGCAGAGCGAAGGCCAACTCGGCCTGCAACACGGCCCACCCCTCCAGCAGCGCGCACAAGTCGAAGACCTGTTAGTCCCTCAGCGCGGACACACCATCCCTCACGCCACGGCTTTCCAAGGCGTCAACTACCTTGACGAGCGAAGTCCCCTGGCACCTCACCTGCAAGTGACACCATGGCCCGCCAACTTCAGGGTAGGGACCTATCCCAAGTACAACGGCAGCACTGATCCAGCACAGTACATCATGAGCTATCAAGTCGCCGTTGCATCATCCGGAGGGGATGACGCCACGATGGCCAAGTCATTCATCATTGCCCTCGAAGGCCCAGCCCTCACCTGGTACACCAGGTTGCCCCCACTGTCCATCGACTCCTGGAGAAGTCTTCGGGACAAATTCTTGCTCAACTTCCAAGGATACCACCCAGACATCGACGCCTTGGCTGAACTCTCACTCTGCAAGCAGCTGGAACGAGAGACTCTGCGGGAATATTACCGCAAGTTCCTTACCCTCAAGTCACAACTGCCTTCGGTCGACGACCAGATCGCCATCCACTACGCCATCAGTGGCCTTCGGGCCGGCGTCCTCTACAACCACTGCATCAGGGACCCACCCAGGAACCTCCAGGAGCTGTATCAGCTGTTCAAGAAATATGCTAGATCCGAAGAGCTCCACCAGCGCAAAGTCGAGTCTCAGAGGAAGCCCAAAGACCCTCCACAGTCCAGCCACACTTGGACGAGGCCCTCGCAGGCAGACTCTGGCCGGGACGGCCGCAATCAGCAGCAGGTGGACAACATCGCCAACCAGCCTCCCGCTGGTGAGGCCCCTCGCCGCCAGGAGAATCCCCCCAGGGCCGAGGAAATGGAACTCGCGGTCGAGGGCGGGGGCGTGCGCAGCAGTCGCGCAGATTTTACTGCCTGTTCCACGGCGAAGACTGCGCGCATCCCACAAGGGACTGCCCAGAGACGAAGGCCACCAGAGACAGAATGGCACGGGCACAACTAGCCGACAACCCTAGAATTGTCGCGCACGCATACCAGCAACCCCCTCAACCATACAACCACGGCCCCGCTCCGCCTCCACCGCACCACGCATACCAACACCACCAGGAGGTACAAATCGTACCTCCCCCACCCCCACCCCCACACCATCAACAGCAAAACATCCACCACCCCCAAGCACCAAAGCAAGAGGACTTCGCCGATCAACCGTATCGCGGAGTCATTCATATGATTACCGGGGGGTCCAGCGCCGACTTCGACACAAAGCGGCAAAAGAGGGACCACTACCACAGCATCAACCACGTCGCTGTCACCAGCCCGGTCGTGCAAACAAAGTGGTCCCACGTGCCATTGACCTTCGACGCCTGAGACGTCGATCTGCGCAGCGCCCCCCACATCGACGCCATGGTCATCAACTGTAGCGTGGCAGGCTGGGACTTGCACAAAGTCTTGGTCGACAGTGGCAGCCAGGCGGACATCATCTTTCTCCATGCCTTCGATCGCATGGGCATAAGCCACAGCCTGCTCAAGCCCTCGGACATCCCCCTGTACGGCTTCGGCGGCAAGGGCACCTTTCCCGTCGGCAAAATAGAGTTGCCCCTCTCCTTCGGTGTAGCACCCAATGCCCGAAGTGAGCAGATCACGTTCGACATCGTCGACATGGTGTACCCGTACAACACCATAATGGGCCGGGGCTCCATCAATAAGTTTGAGGCAGCTATCCACGGACTTTACCTGTGCATGAAGATCCCGGGTCCCGGAGGCGCCATCACAGTTTACGGCAACCAGCAGGTTGCGCGTAACATAGAAAGAGACTTCGTCCCCAGACAAAGAAATGTGCACTGCCTCACGGCCCAACGCGAAGTCCCCGAGCCTGCCAATCCAACCGCCAAGGGGCATGAAAAGGCACAACTACAGAGCAACGACGGGACCAAGACTGTCCCCCTCGACCAGGCAACGCCCCAGCAGATGGTTACCATCAGTGAAGACCTCACTTCGCACGACGAAGAGCGGCTCCTCTGTTGTCTATCCAAGAATAAAGATGTCTTCGCCTGGTCCGCCCTTGACCTGGTCGGAGTCAGTCGCTCCATCATCAAGCACGGCCTAGGAATTGACCCTTCGGTGAGGCCGAAGAAACAACGGCTGCGCAAGATGTCTGACGAAAAGACAGAAGCCGCCAAGGCCGAGGTGCATCGCCTGCTCAAAGCCAAGTTCATCGAGTCGATTGCCTACCCCACATGGCTCGCCAATGTGATGGTGCAGAAAAAGAGCGGCAAATGGCGGATGTGCATAGACTTCACCAGTCTTAACAAGGCCTGCCCCAAGGACAATTTCCCGCTGCCCCGAATCGACAAAATCGTTGATAGCGCAGCCGGGTGCGAAGTCATGTCACTCCTCGACTGCTTCTCCGGCTACCACCAAATATATATGAAGGAGGAGGACAAGGCAAGCACCAGCTTCATAACACCCTTCGGCACGTATTGTTTCATCAAAATGCCGGAGGGACTCAAGAATGTCGGGTCCACTTTCTCTCGACTCACCAAAACGGTGCTCGAGAGCCAGATCGGCAGAAATATCTTCACATATGTGGACGATATCGTCGTTTCCAGCAGAAGCAAGGCAGACCACCTAGCCGACCTTGCCGAAACGTTTGCAAACATGCGAGCCACACGACTTCGCCTCAACCCTGAGAAGTGCGTTTTTGGGGTCCGCCAGGGAAAGATCTTGGGCTACCTGGTATCACACCGCGGAATTGAGGCCAATCCAACCAAAATCCAGGCAATCATCAATATGACGCCACCGCAGTCAGCCAGAGAAGTGCAACGACTGACAAGCAGGTTGGCCGCCCTCAATAGATTTATCTCCAAGTCCGCGGAGCGGAGTCTCCCGTTCCTCAAAACACTCCGCGGCGCAAAAGACTTCGAATGGGGGCCAGAGCAGGCGGCGGCCTTCGCCGCACTAAAACAGTACTTGTCGGAGCTGGCGATCCTTACGAGCCCCGACCCTTCGCTACCCCTATTACGAGCCACATGCGGTCAGCGCAGCACTGGTTCAAGAGCAGACCAGAGAGGGCACAACCAAGCAGCGTCCAGTTTATTATGTCCCTGAAGTGCTCACAACATCAAAATGCAACATGATAGAGCTAGAAAAGATCGCCTATGCAGTCGTGATGGCCTCGCACAAATTGCGCCATTATTTCGAGGCATTCAAGGTCTGGGTTACCTCAGGCAGAGGACTCGGCGAGCTGTTTAGAAACCCGGAGGCGTCAGTACGGATTGCCAAGTGGGCAGCCGAACTCTCCGGCTATCACATCACATTTGAACCCAGGACAGCCATCAAGTCGCAAGTCCTGGCAGACTTCGTTGTAGACTGGACTGGTCCAATAACGCAACCGGAGCCGTCCGCAGAAAAAGTGTGGACAATCCATTGTGACGGCGCATGGTGCCATGCGGGGGCAGGCGCCGCTGCAGTCATTACTTCGCCCACCGGGATCAAGCATAAATATGCAGCACGCCTCAGCTTTGCGTTGGAGTCTGATAAGTGCACCAATAACATAGCAGAATACGAGGCTGTCATCCTCGGCCTTCGCAAGCTAAGGGCACTCGGTGTCACCACCTGCATCATCAAAACAGACTCCAAGGTAGTTGCTGGCCAGGTCGAGAAAGACTATGCAGCGAAGGACCCCGCACTCATGCAGTACCTCGTGGCCATCCGCAGCCTCGAAAGGCAATTCAAGGGCTTCACGCTGCAGCACGTGGACCGAGCCAAGAATGAGGAGGCCGATGCTCTAGCCAAGGCAGCCGCGAGGGGCGAAGCCCTACCCTCCGACGTGTTCTACCACGTCATCGGCACGCCAGCCGTCCGCAGCCCTGAAGGGCTCCAAATAACCAACAACAGCGAGGGCCACCGCATAGTCAACCTCATCGTGACCGAAGACTGGCGGGCACCAATAACCCTGTACCTACAGGGGTACTATCATCCAACCGACAACAATGAGGCCAAGCGCCTCAAACACCGAAGCCGGGACTTCGCACTGATCAAGGGCCAACTTTACAAGAAGAGGGTCAGTCAACTGATGCTTAAGTGCGTCACCGAGACTGAAGGCGTCCAAATTCTGCGCGAAGTCCACAGCGGGACCTGCGGCTCCCACGCAGGGCCTAGGGCCCTAGCAGCAAAGGTGATTCGCCAAGGTTTCTACTGGCCCACCATGATTTGCGCCGCAAATCGGGTCGTGAGATCCTGCGAAGCCTGTCAGAAATTTTCCCCACGCTCGGGACGCCCTTCGCAGTTCATGAAGCTGATCGCCCACACGTGGCCCCTTCAGCGCTGGGGCCTGGACATTGTCGGGCCCCTGCCCACGGCTCAGGGGAACCTCAAGTTCACCTTCGTCGCCGTTGAATACTTCACCAAATGGATTGAAGCGAGGGCAGTATCCACTATCACATCGAAGACAGCCCAGAAATTCTTCTGGCAAAATATTGTTTGCCGCTTCGGAGTCCCGTCCAAACTCACGGTCGACAACGGCAAGCAGTTCGACAACCAAGACTTCAAAGATTTCTGCTTCTCCATCGGCACCAAGCTTGCCTTCGCCTCCGTGTACCACCCCTAGTCCAACGGAGTCGTGGAGCGCGCCAACGGCAAAATTTTCACAGCCGTCAAGAAAATGCTCCTCGACGACAAAAAAGGCAAGTGGCCCGACCTGCTCCCCGAAGTGGTATGGGCGCTGAACACAACTGAGTGCAGGGCGACTGGGTTCACCCCTTTCCGCCTTCTATACGGATCGGAGGCTATGACTCCGCAAGAAATAAAACATGGGTCGCCTCGGACAGTCGCGTCGGCCATCCCTGACATAGACGAGCCGACTTCAAGGGACCTCATCGACGGAGACCGTGTCTTCGCCCTACAGGCTCTGGACAAATACCAAGCCCAGACAAAAGCATGGCGCGACCACACAGTCGTCCCGAGGGAGTTCAACGAAGGAGACCTCGTACTCGTCCGGACAGCTCGGACGGAGTCCCGGGGCAAGTTGGAGCCGAAGTGGGAGGGCCCCTTCATCATCAAGACAAAGGCATCCCCCAGTGCGTACAGACTCACAACTCCATCCGGTGAAGACTTAGAACATTCTTGGAACATTGATAATCTTCGCAAATTTTTTGTTTAACTCCTCAGGGCCAATTCGCCCTTGTAATCCGCAGAACAGTTTTCAGCCGGCCCACA
The DNA here is from genome assembly GCA_029449295.1 of Zea luxurians. Lineage (NCBI taxonomy): Eukaryota > Viridiplantae > Streptophyta > Magnoliopsida > Poales > Poaceae > Zea > Zea luxurians. Next base: position 49,466,613 of record JAOPSE010000011.1, read on the forward strand.
CTCTTTTCCTCTCGGGGGGTGAGGTTTTTAACGAGGCGGAGCCATGTAATATACACGCTAAAAATCCCCCGCAAAAACTATGTCGAAAAAGACCGACTAAACGGTCTTCGACATTCTACCGACACAAAAAGTCACCACGAGGGGCAGCGATGGCTACCCCTCGCGTGCGACAATCCGTGCAAAAGTCGCCTAAGGGTGCAGCCGGACTAGCACAACAAGTGCGTAAATTCGAAGTCTTCTCGAAAAGACTATCCGTGTGAAAGTCGCCTAAGGGTGCAGCCGGACTAGCACAACAAGTGCGTAAATTCGAAGTCTTCTCGAAAATACTATCCGTGCGAAAGTCGCCTAAGGGTGCAGCCGGACTAGCACAACAAGTGCGCAAATTCGAAGTCTTCTCAAAAAGACTATCCGTGCAAAAGTCGCCTAAGGGTGCAGCCGGACTAGCACAACAAGTGCGCAAATTCGAAGTCTTCTCAAAAAGACTATCCGTGCAAAAGTCGCCTAAGGGTGCAGCCGGACTAGCACAACAAGTGCGCAAATTCGAAGTCTTCTCAAAAATACTATCCGTGCAAAAGTCGCCTAAGGCTGCAGCCGGACTAGCACAACAAGCGCACAAATTCGAAGTCTTCCTCAAAAGACTACCCGTGCTAAACCCTACACCAAACTGTCCGCGCCAGGACTGACCACAGGCGCGCCGGACCGACATAATAAACATACTAGACCTAACGCACAATGCCTTTACAAGCATAGCGCAGGCGCATAACCTCATCATACAAATTATAGTTACATATGTACAGCGAGGGCATCACACCTTACATCGGTTCAACCTTCGGAATGATCCCCATCTCCCTATAGTTAAATAGCATTATCCTAAGCTCCTCACCCTCAAAAAGACTTCGCAACTCCCCCTCACCTACACTCACAATGGCCGGCGAGGACAACAGTTCCTGCTTGCCAGCCCCACCCACACGAAGCCGACCGCCATCCACCTCACTCACTCTACGCTTCGCAACCGCCCTTCGCCGTCTGCGCCCAGCGCTCGGACCAGGCACAACTTCAGCACCCGCAGCACGCGGCGAAGCCTCCGCCGCTGCCACATCCAAGGCCGCAAAGTAATCCAAGTCCTCATCCGACGACTCTTCCACCCATTCAACCGAACCCCCAGAGTCACTAAAATCAGAAAACTTAGAAGCAGACCCATCTGATTCATTCCCAGCATCCACGGTCGAAGCCGCCAAAAAATTAGCAGTGGAGGTTGCGTGCGCAGGCCCAAAACCTTGAACCTGCGCAGCAACCAAGGTTCAGCAACATATACAAAATTCCCTAACTACCCACACCCACTAAGCCACCTGCGAAGGCCCAGCCGCCGTGGGATCCTCCGCTGCCGGCTCCATCGCCGTCTTCGGGGGATCATCCGCCCTCGGCACTACGGTTGGCGACGGGCCACCACCGCACACGGTAGTCACGGGGGCAGCGAGGGGGCCTTCGACGGTTTCCGGGGCCGGGGCCACCGGGCTCGACTCCGCTTCAGGCCACGCGCTGTTCAAAGCTCCGAAGTCCTCCACCGTCTCATTACGCGCCGCCTGCAACACAGCACACCGATTCAGCAAGCCCGCGTATAACCCACATCCAACAACACTAAACAAAAGACAAACATTACCTGACCCCTCGCCCGGTCGGACCGCTCCCTCACCACCTCCCGACCGTGGGGGCCCCACATCTGGTCAAAGAGGGCTCCCGCGGATTCCTTCACCATAGGGTTCTCGACCTTGTAAATTTCGCGCTCGAAATCTGAAAGGGAAATGTGCCCTTGGGCCATTTCTAAGTATTTTGGTGATTTAGTGCCCAACACAGGTGCCTAATTGTAAAATGGTGGACAAAGTACAAATCAAGGATAAAGGTATGTTTCTCAGACTTAGTACATTGTTTTATGGACTAATGTATTGTGTCTAAGTGCTGGAAACAGAAAAAATCAAGTTGGAGAAGAGATGGCTTGAGCAGCCAAAGTCTGCTCAGTCTGGCACACCGGACTGTCCGGTGGTGCACCGGACAGTGTCTGGTGCGCCAGGCTGGCTCGGCGTGAAGTGGCTGCTCTCGGGAATTCACCGGCGACGTACGGCTAAAATTCACCGGACTGTCCGGTGTGCACCGGACTGTCCGGTGAGCCAACGGTCGGCCGGGCCAACGGTCGGCTGCGCAATCTGCGCGGGACACGTGGCCGAGCCAACGGCTAGCTAGAAGACGGCACCGGACTGTCCGATGTGCACCGGACATGTCCGGTGCGCCAACGGCTCCAAGTCTGCCAACGGTCGGTAGTGCCATTTTAGGAAGGAAATCGAGCACCGGACAGTGTCCGGTGTGCACCGGACTGTCCGGTGCACCCGACGACAGAAGGCAAGATTGGCCTTCCAGATTTGCTCTCAACGGCTCCTAGCTGCCTTGGGGCTATAAAAGGGACCCCTAGGCGCATGGAGGAGAACACCAAGCAACCTTAGAGCATTCTTGATCATCCACACTAAGTATTTGCGCATTCGTTTGTCATTCTCAGTGATTCGAGCTCCGTTCTAGTGAGAACTTTGAGATAGTCTTTTGAGCTCGATTCTTGGCCGTGTGTGTGCGCATTTTGCTGTGGATTTGTGTGTGTTGCTTTCCTCCCTTACTCCGTATTTCTTGTGAATCTCAAGTGTAAGGGCGAGAGGCTCCAAGTTGTGGAGAATCCTCGCAAACGGGATATTGAAAGGCAAAACAAAACACCGTGGTATTCAAGTTGGTCTTTGGACCGCTTGAGAGGGGTTGATTGCAACCCTCGTCCGTTGGGACGCCACAACGTGGAGTAGGCAAGCGTTGGTCTTGGCCGAACCACGGGATAAACCACTGTGTCATCTCTGTGTTTGATCTCTTGTGGTATTGTGTTTTGTTGAGACTCCTCTCTAGCCACTTGGCGATTATTGTGCTAACACTTAACAAGTTTTTGTGGCTATAAGTTTAAGTTTTCACAGGATCACCTATTCACCCCCCCTCTAGGTGCTCTCAATTGGTATCAGAGCCGTTCTCTTCACAAAGGGACTAACCGCCCGAAGAGATGGATCCTAAAGGGAAGGGAATCGTGATCAACGACAAGGAGAAGGAGTCCTTCGTCAACGAGTCAAAGGACGACAAGACTACCGACTCGGGCTCGGGGCACAAACGCAAAGAAGGGAAGAAGAAGAAGACAAGACGCATCAAGGAGATCGTCTACTACGACAGCGACGAATCTTCCTCTTCCCAAAAGGACAACGACAACGACTACAGGAAGACGGTCAATTCGAACTTTTCATTTGATTATTCTCGTATTCCACATAGTTCGAATTCGCAATTGCTTTCCATTCCTCTTGGCAAACCTCCACACTTCGATGGGGAGGACTACGGATTTTGGAGTCACAAAATGCGTAGTCACTTATTCTCTCTCCATCCAAGCATATGGGAGATTGTAGAGAATGGAATGAAATTTGATAGCTCGGATAGCCCTTTGCTTATAAATGAACAAATTCATAGAAATGCACAAGCTACTACTGTTCTCTTAGCATCTTTGTGCAGGGAAGAGTACAATAAGGTGAGCGGCTTGGACAACGCCAAGCAGATCTGGGACACCCTCAAGATTTCTCATGAGGGGAACGACGTCACCTTGCTCACCAAGATGGAGTTGGTGGAAGGCGAGCTTGGACGTTTCGCCATGATAAGGGGAGAGGAGCCAACCCAAACGTACAACCGGCTCAAGACCCTCATCAACAAAATAAGGAGCTACGGAAGCACACGATGGACGGACCACGACGTCGTCCGCCTTATGCTAAGGTCTTTTACCGTTCTTGATCCTCATCTCGTAAACAATATTCGTGAGAATCCCAGGTACACGATGATGACGCCCGAGGAGGTACTCGGAAAATTCGTAAGCGGGCGGATGATGATCAAGGAGGCGAGATATGTGGACGACGCTCTAAACGGTCCAATCAATGAACCTCAACCCGTTGCTCTCAAGGCAACAAGGAGCAAGGAGGCGCTACCGAGCAAGGTGGCGCAAGTTGAGGCGGCCGGGCTAAATAATGAGGAGATGGCCCTCATCATTAAGCGCTTCAAGACGGCGCTTAAGGGTCGCAAGGGACAGCCAAGCAAGACCAAGACAAAGGAGAAGCGCTCGTGCTTCAAATGTGGTAAGATTGGTCATTTCATTGCTAACTGTCCCGATAATGAAAGTGACCAGGAAAAGGGGAACAAAAGGGAGAAGAAGAAGCATTACAAGAAGGCCAAGGGCGAGGCACATATCGGAAAGGAGTGGGATTCGGATTGCTCCTCCTCCGACTCCGACAATGAAGGACTCGCCGCCACTGCCTTCAACAAATCGGCCCTCTTCCCAAACGAGCATCACACTTGCCTCATGGCAAGGGAGAAGAAGGTAATCAATCATAATGCTAATACTTATGATTCTTCTAGTGATGATGAGTCTAGTGAGGATGAAATAGATTACTCCAGTTTATTCAAGGGATTGGATAGAACTAAGATAGCTAAGATTAATGAATTGATTGATGCCTTGAATGAAAAGGATAGAATCTTAGAGAAACAAGATCTTTTATATGAAGAGCATGATAAATTTGTTAGTGCACAAAAGTCACTTGCTCTAGAAGTTAAAAGAAATGGAATGCTTTCTTGTGAACTTTCTACTTGTAACGAAACCATTTCTTCTTTAAAAGGTGAAATTAATGATTTAAATGCTAAGCTAGAAGTAGCAAGTAAATCTAACTCTTGTGTTGAACATGTTGAAATTTGCACTAAGTGTAAGGATGTTGATATTAATGCTTGTTGTGAACACTTAGTTTCAATTTCAAAACTAAATGATGAAGTGGCTAGTCTTAGTGCCCAACTTAAGACTAGCAAGAATGAATTTGATAAGCTGAAATTTGCAAGGGATGCCTACACGATTGGTAGACACCCCTCAATTAAGGATGGACTTGGCTTCAAGAGGGAAGCCAAGAACTTAACAAGCCATAAGGCTCCCATCTTCGTCAAGGAGAAAGGGAAGGCCCCTATGGCTAGTAGTGCTAAAAAGAACCATGCCTTCTTGTACCATGATAGGAGACAAACTAGAAATACTTATAGGAGTTATAATGCTTATAATGATTTTGATTCTCATGACATGTTTGCTTCTAGTTCCTCCTATGTGCATGATAGAAATATTGGTAGGAGAAATGTTGTTCATAATATGCCTAGGAGAAATGTTGTTAATGTTCCTAGGAAAGTTAATGAACCTTCTACAATATATCATGCTTTAAATGCTTCCTTTGCTATTTGTAGAAAGGATAGGAAAATAGTTGCTAGGAAGTTAGGGGCAAAATGCAAGGGAGACAAAACTTGCATTTGGGTCCCTAAGGATATTTGCACTAACCTTATAGGACCCAACATGAGTTGGGTACCTAAGACCCAAGCCTAAATTTGCCTTGCAGGTTTATGCATCCGGGGGTTCAAGCTGGATTATCGACAGCGGATGCACAAACCATATGACGGGGGAGAAGAAGATGTTCACCTCCTACGTCAAAAATAAGGATTCCCAAGATTCAATTATATTCGGTGATGGGAATCAAGGCAAGGTAAAAGGGTTAGGTAAAATTGCAATTTCTAATGAACACTCAATCTCCAATGTGTTTTTAGTTGAGTCTCTTGGTTACAATTTGCTATCTGTTAGTCAACTATGCAATATGGGATATAATTGTCTTTTTACAAATGTAGATGTGTCTGTCATTAGAAGAAGTTATGGTTCACTAGCCTTTAAGGGTGTACTAGACGGCAAGCTTTACTTAGTTGATTTTGCAAAAGAAGAGGCCGGTCTAGATGCATGCTTAATGGCTAAGACTTGCATGGGCTGGCTGTGGCATCGCCGCTTAGCACATGTGGGGATGAAGAACCTCCACAAGCTTCTAAAGGGAGAACACGTGATAGGTCTAACCAATGTTTATTTCGAAAAAGATAGACCTTGTGCAGCTTGTCAAGCAGGTAAACAAGTGGGAGGAGCACATCACAGCAAGAATGTGATGACCACGTCAAGACCTCTGGAGCTGCTACATATGGACCTCTTCGGACCCGTCGCCTATCTGAGCATAGGAGGAAGTAAGTATGGTTTAGTTATTGTTGATGACTTTTCCCGCTTCACTTGGGTGTTCTTTTTGCAGGATAAGTCTGAAACCCAAGGGACCCTCAAGCGCTTCCTAAGGAGAGCTCAAAATGAGTTTGAGCTCAAGGTGAAAAAGATAAGGAGCGACAACGGGTCCAAATTCAAGAACCTTCAAGTGGAGGAGTTTCTTGAGGAGGAAGGGATCAAGCACGAGTTCTCCGCTCCCTACACACCTCAGCAAAATGGTGTGGTAGAGAGGAAGAACAGGACGCTCATAGATATGGCGAGGACTATGCTTGGAGAATTCAAGACCCCTGAGTGCTTTTGGTCGGAAGCCGTGAACACGGCTTGCCACGCCGTCAACAGGGTCTACCTTCACCGCCTCCTCAAGAAGACGTCGTATGAGCTACTAACTGGTAACAAACCCAATGTGTCTTATTTTCGTGTATTTGGGAGCAAATGTTATATTCTTGTGAAGAAAGGTAGAACTTCTAAATTTGCTCCCAAAGCCGTAGAAGGGTTTTTGTTAGGTTATGATTCAAATACAAAGGCGTATAGGGTCTTCAACAAATCATCGGGTTTGGTTGAAGTCTCTAGCGATGTTGTATTTGATGAGACTAATGGCTCTCCAAGAGAGCAAGTTGTTGATTGTGATGATGTAGATGAAGAAGATGTTCCGACGGCCGCTATACGAACCATGGCGATTGGAGAAGTGCGGCCACAGGAACAAGATGAACGAGATCAACCTTCTTCCTCAACAACGGTGCATCCCCCAACTCAAGACGATGAACAGGTTCATCAAAAGGAGGCGTGTGATCAAGGGGGAGCACAAGATGATCACGTGATGGAGGAAGAAGCGCAACCGGCACCTCCAACCCAAGTTCGAGCGGTGATTCAAAGGGATCATCCCGTCGACCAAATTTTGGGTGACATTAGCAAGGGAGTAACTACTCGATCTCGATTAGTTAATTTTTGTGAGCATTACTCCTTTGTCTCTTCTATTGAGCCTTTCAGGGTAGAGGAGGCCTTGCTAGATTCGGACTGGGTGTTGGCCATGCAGGAGGAACTCAACAACTTCAAGCGCAACAAAGTTTGGACACTGGTGCCTCGTCCCAAGCAAAATGTTGTGGGAACCAAGTGGGTGTTCCGCAACAAACAGGACGAGCACGGGGTGGTGACGAGGAACAAGGCTCGACTTGTGGCAAAAGGTTATGCCCAAGTCGCAGGTTTGGACTTTGAGGAGACTTTTGCTCCTGTGGCTAGGCTAGAATCAATTCGTATCTTGCTAGCATATGCCGCTCACCATTCTTTCAGGTTGTACCAAATGGATGTGAAGAGCGCTTTCCTCAACGGGCCAATCAAGGAGGAGGTGTACGTGAAGCAACCCCCTGGCTTCGAGGATGAACGGTACCCCGACCACGTGTGTAAGCTCTCTAAGGCGCTCTATGGACTTAAGCAAGCCCCAAGAGCATGGTATGAATGCCTTAAAGACTTTTTAATTGCTAATGCTTTCAAGGTTGGGAAAGCCGATCCAACTCTTTTTACAAAGACTTGTGATGGTGATTTGTTTGTGTGCCAAATTTATGTCGATGACATAATATTTGGTTCTACTAACCAAAAGTCTTGTGAAGAGTTTAGCAGGGTGATGACGCAGAAATTCGAGATGTCGATGATGGGCGAGTTGACCTACTTCCTTGGGTTCCAAGTGAAGCAACTCAAGGACGGCACCTTCATCTCCCAAACGAAGTACACGCAAGATTTGCTAAAGAGGTTTGGGATGAAGGACGCAAAGCCCGCAAAGACGCCGATGGGAACCGACGGACACACCGACCTCAACAAAGGAGGTAAGTCCGTTGATCAGAAAGCATACCAGTCCATGATAGGTTCTTTGCTTTATTTATGTGCTAGTAGACCGGATATTATGCTTAGCGTATGCATGTGTGCTAGATTTCAATCCGATCCGAAGGAGTGTCACTTAGTGGCTGTGAAGCGAATTCTTCGATATTTAGTCGCTACGCCTTGCTTCGGGATCTGGTATCCCAAGGGGTCTAACTTTGACTTGATTGGGTACTCAGATTCCGACTATGCTGGATGTAAGGTCGACAGGAAGAGTACATCGGGGACGTACCAATTCTTAGGAAGGTCCCTGGTGTCATGGAACTCTAAGAAACAAACCTCCGTTGCCCTATCCACCGCTGAGGCCGAGTACGTTGCCGCAGGACAGTGTTGCGCGCAACTACTTTGGATGAGGCAAACCCTCAGGGACTTTGGCTACAATCTGAGCAAAGTCCCACTCCTATGTGACAATGAGAGTGCTATCCAAATAGCGGAAAATCCTGTTGAGCACAGCCGCACAAAGCACATTGACATCTGGCATCACTTTTTGAGAGACCACCAGCAAAAGGGAGATATCGAAGTGTTTCATGTTAGCACCGAGAACCAGCTAGCCGATATCTTTACCAAGCCTCTAGATGAGAAGACCTTTTGCAGGTTGCGTAGTGAGCTCAATATCTTAGATTCGCGGAACTTGGATTGAAATGTAGCATACATGTGTTTATGCCTTTGATCATGTTCATTCTGCATTTTATTGCTTATTGTGGTGCTCAAGTTGTACAAACACTCCCTGGACCTCACAAGTCCGTTGCAAAGTGATGCACAGTTTTAGGGGGAGATGTGTTACAACTTGACCCCTTGAGACTAACCATATGCTTGAGTTTGCTTGTTTTAGTCTAAAAGGAGAATTGAAAGGGAAAAGGTGGACTTGGACCATGAAAGACTTCCACTGCACTCCGATGAGAGGGTAACCTATTCCAAGTTCATCTAATGAACTCTTATTGCCATTTGCTCTTAATTGAAGATTTTGGTGAGGCAATGGGGTTAAAGGGCCAAGATTGATCCCGTTTTGGTGCTTGATGCCAAAGGGGGAGAAAATAAAGGCCAAAGCAATAAATGGATCAGCTACCACTTGAGAGAAATTGTGAAAATAGTAGATTAGAGCTTTTGGTTTGTCAAAACTCTTTTGTTGTCTCTCTTATCAAAAGTTGGCTTCTTGTGGGGAGAAGTATTGATTATGGGAAAAAGGGGGAGTTTTTGAAATCTTTGATCAATTTCTTTGGAAAACCTCTCTGTATGTCTCTACAAGTGGTTTTGACCTAGAGATAGGAATTTGAGTTTGATTTGCAAAAACAAACCAAGTGGTGGCATAAAGTGATCCATATATGTCAAAAATGAATCAAAACAATTTTGAGTTCTTATTTGATTTGATTTTGTACTTGCTCTACTTGCTTTATGTTGTGTTGGCATAAATCACCAAAAAGGGGGAGATTGAAAGGGAAATGTGCCCTTGGGCCATTTCTAAGTATTTTGGTGATTTAGTGCCCAACACAGGTGCCTAATTGTAAAATGGTGGACAAAGTACAAATCAAGGATAAAGGTATGTTTCTCAGACTTAGTACATTGTTTTATGGACTAATGTATTGTGTCTAAGTGCTGGAAACAGAAAAAATCAAGTTGGAGAAGAGATGGCTTGAGCAGCCAAAGTCTGCTTAGTCTGGCACACCGGACTGTCCGGTGGTGCACCGGACAGTGTCCGGTGCGCCAGGCTGGCTCGGCGTGAAGTGGCTGCTCTCGGGAATTCACCGGCGACGTACGGCTAAAATTCACCGGACTGTCCGGTGTGCACCGGACTGTCCGGTGTGCACCGGACTGTCCGGTGAGCCAACGGTCGGCCGGGCCAACGGTCGGCCGCGCAATCTGCGCGGGACACGTGGCCGAGCCAACGGCTAGAAGACGGCACCGGACTGTCCGGTGTGCACCGGACATGTCCGGTGCGCCAACGGCTCCAAGTCTGCCAACGGTCGGCAGCGCCATTTTAGGAAGGAAATCGGGCACCGGACAGTGTCCGGTGTGCACCGGACTGTCCGGTGCACCCGACGACAGAAGGCAAGATTGGCCTTCCAGATTTGCTCTCAACGGCTCCTAGCTGCCTTGGGGCTATAAAAGGGACCCCTAGGCGCATGGAGGAGAACACCAAGCAACCTTAGAGCATTCTTGATCATCCACACTAAGTATTTGCGCATTCGTTTGTCATTCTCAGTGATTCGAGCTCCGTTCTAGTGAGAACTTTGAGATAGTCTTTTGAGCTCGATTCTTGGCCGTGTGTGTGCGCATTTTGCTGTGGATTTGTGTGTGTTGCTTTCCTCCCTTACTCCGTATTTTTTGTGAATCTCAAGTGTAAGGGCGAGAGGCTCCAAGTTGTGGAGAATCCTCGCAAACGGGATATTGAAAGGCAAAACAAAACACCGTGGTATTCAAGTTGGTCTTTGGACCGCTTGAGAGGGGTTGATTGCAACCCTCGTCCGTTGGGACGCCACAACGTGGAGTAGGCAAGCGTTGGTCTTGGTCGAACCACGGGATAAACCACTGTGTCATCTCTGTGTTTGATCTCTTGTGGTATTGTGTTTTGTTGAGACTCCTCTCTAGCCACTTGGCGATTATTGTGCTAACACTTAACAAGTTTTTGTGGCTATAAGTTTAAGTTTTCACAAGATCACCTATTCACCCCCCCTCTAGGTGCTCTCAAAATCCTCATCAGATCGGTCGAAGACCTCATAGTGACTGCACCCTTCGCGGGACAGCGCGTTCATCGCCCCTTCGCAGGTGACCAGGGAGGCAAAGGACAAAAATCCCTCCACAATGGCCGGGAGCGCCAACAACTCCTCTTGCAGCCACTCGAGGCAGCGAAGGCCTGACTCTCGGTCGGGCACTTCGAAGTCAGCGGTCCGCGCGCCCAGCTCGTGGTATGAGTCCCTGAGCTGTTTGCGCGTCCGCACAACTTCCGAGCGCATCGAGGCCTCGACCCTCTCCATGCGGGCCTGCAGAGCGTTGAACCGCGTCTCCCATTCCTCGGCGCGCTGGCTAGCGAGACTACCCTCCGCCCGCGCCAGATTGGCCTCCGCCTGCGCCGACTGCGCCTTGGCGAGGGCCTGATTAGCCTCCCTCCTCTCCTCCGCCAAATGGCGCTGGAGGTCAGTCCTCTCGCCCTCCAGCGCGGCCACCTTCTCCGTCAGTTTCCGGCACTTGCTATCGGAGGCCGACTTTTCCCGGACAGCGTCAGCGTGCTGCGCCCGAAGTCTCTCGACATCGGTAGACACCACTATCGTAAGGGCCCTAGATGCCATGCGGTCAACGAAGTCAGCCGCCTAAAAGACAAACATAAGACCACAATCCCAACGAAAACAGTAAAAACCGAAGTCTAGCCCAACTACCTGACTCAGCCGCTGCGACGCCTCTCTCAGCCGGTGGGACACAGTGCCCGCTTCGTCTTTGACGGCGGTTAGCGCCGAAATCTCATCGCCAGCGCTGATAGCGCTACTCTTCGCCCCAGGCACCGTGGTCGCCACCGCAGGCGGAACAACAAGTTGCCCCTCGCCCGATCCTGCAAAGTATCAACAGTCAAAAAAAACTCGGGCCAACGACTCACCAGCGAGATAATCTTCCACACTAATGTCAGTGCCGAAGTCGGCAACGCGCTTCGCCGGCGAAGGCAAGTCTCGGGCCTTCGCGGCCCCGGCCGAGGAAGACTTGGCTACGCCGGCGCCGGCTGCCTTCACGACATCCGGCACCTTGCTAGACCCAGGGGCGGCCGACTTTGCCGCCAGCGTCGGCTGCCTACCGCCGGCGACGGCAGCCTTCGCAGTCCCCCACGCCCTCTTCGGCCTAGCCTCGGGCAGCCTCATGACCGCCCTGCGCTTTTGCGCAGCTTCCTGACGATCCTTGTCCATCACTGTCGACACAACAGCAGCAATATTCCGTCCATAAGGAAACACTTTCAAGTCACGAACCATGCGAGATGTAAAAAAGTCTTCGCCGGCCGCACGGGGGACAGGAACATTCTTAGGCCACCAACCCCCGGTAACCTTCAGCATCCGCGCCAAAGACTCCCGGAGCTCGGGCGAAGACATCCTTCCCCCGGGGGCCGCGCATGTCCCCATCAGCTCCACAGCAAAACTATCGGAGACCCCCAGTCCTCCCATCACAGTACCTAGTTTCCTCTTCTTAGTGGATGGGGCGGCCGCCGGCGCGGGGTCGTCTTCAGTCTCTGTCGCCGGTTTCTTCCCGCGGCGATCGACATCGTCTTGCCCGGGGTAACCGCCATACGGCAGACGGTTCAACTCGAAGACCCTATTCAAGCGATCGTTGGATCCGTGTGTATCTCAACTACGCTGGCCCTCTGTCTTTGGCACGTAGCGACCAATTATCCGCGCCGCCCCATCCTCCGCCTCACGCACGAATGCGGCGGGATCTCGTCCATGCAAATCCAGTGCGAAGGCGGGACTCCGCACCAGCATCCCGCCACGGGAAGGCATCTGGCGAGGGCATACTTCGCCCAGCGCCCAGCCATGCGCCAAGGGCCACAGCCCATACGCGACGAACTCCTCAACCAAATTGCGCCCGCTACTCAGGCCGGCCGCACACCGCAGGGCCCCTTCGTCTGCATCCTCCTCCGCCACTTCAAACCGCAGGTATGCTGAATAATAATGCGAGCACATCTCGGCCACAGGGAGCCCCGGAAGGCCTTCGACTGTCCCTTCGGCAACATAGAACCAAAATTCCCACCAGTTGCCCCATTTATTGCGGGCATAGGGAACCAACTCAACGACTTCATCGAAGTCTTGCCCGTCTTCGGCGTAAACGTGCAAGATCCAAATTAGGCAATCTTATTTCCGATTCTCCTTTTCTGCCAGTGCAGACAATAATACTTCGCGAAGACTTCGACTGAGGGCTGCTCGCCGTACGAGGTCGTCACCCAGACATACTTCGCCAGAGCCACCACGACATTTGGCGTCAGCTGGTGGACCTGGACGTTGAACCTACGCAGGACTTCTCCCACAAATCGATGTGTGGGCAAACAAAGGCCAGCAGTGAAAAAAGCCTCGAACACAACCAACTCGCCTTCTGGCTCGGGGACCTCCTCTATCCCCGGGACACGTGCCACTCCGCCGCCAAAATAACCAAGCTGTTGCATGTCTTGCACGCGGACCGAGGACATCTGCGACACGCTGAACTCCACTGTATCACCGGCACGCAACTCCTCCGCCGCCACATCGCTCAGTGTCTCCCCGGACGACGCGCCAGTCGGCGGCGTAGCGGCAGCAGAAGAAGAAGAGAACGGCATCGCTACGTACCGTCGGCGGCGGCGGGCGGTCTGCTTCACACGGGCCAGATCTCCGACGAGCAAGAGCAAGGAGGGCAGACGAGCAGCGAGCGGTTTGAAAAGGCGGCTAGGGTTTTCGCGGAGCGCGGAAAGACAAAGTTCAAAACGTGCCGCCCCCCGCCCCCTTTTATACACAGAGCGCGGCGCTTCAGGAAACCCGCAATCCAACAGTACGGCGTCAATCAACAGTCATGTCAAAAACCCCCGCGGAACCACTTCGAGCGAGGGCAACGACTCCACCATCTGGCGACGTCTTCGGCACCAGATGACTTAGTCGAACTGGTCCCTCGGAGGGCAAATGTTGGGGCGAAGGCGAAGACGCCACCCTTCGCTCGAAGTCTTCGCCGACCTCGCTGCACCAATGAAGGCAAGACAACGGGCAGACCTACCCTTCGTCCCACACGTCGTCGGACGAAGTCTTGTGACGAGGTTGTCTCATCTTGCGACCTCGCTCAACATAGAGGCCCACGTATGGTCTAGCCCATTGTAACAGGCCCTGCGTGGCCGCTGCGCATTACGGGCCTAATTTGTAAAGGTCTCCCTATAATTACGGTCTGTAACCCTGCTTTATGGGAATATTCCGGGGATAACCTAGGTGCCTGAGGGCACATGCGTCCTTGACACTGGATGCTAGGCACTCAGATACCTATCAATACCCCCGCATAGTGCCCTTGAGAGGCTAGATTAATAGAGCTATTGCCATCTCGAGCAAAAACCCTGTTTACATTGTTACACACCCCCGTTGGATCAACTTGTGTTGGAGAGCAAGTTCCAACAAGTAGCAGGTTTGGATTTTGAGGAGACTTTTGCTCCTGTAGCGAGGCTAGAGTCTATTAGAATATTATTAGCCTATGCCGCTCACCACTCTTTCAGGTTGTTTCAAATGGATGTGAAGAGCGCTTTCCTCAATGGGCCAATAAAGGATGAGGTGTACGTGGAACAACCCCCTGGCTTTGAGGATGACAGGTACCCCGACCATGTGTGTAAGCTCTCTAAGGCGCTCTATGGGCTTAAGCAAGCCCCAAGAGCATGGTATGAATGCCTTAGAGATTTCTTAATTGCTAATTCTTTCAAGGTTGGGAAAGCCGATCCCACTCTTTTCACTAAGACTTGCGATGGTGACCTTTTTGTGTGCCAAATTTATGTCGATGACATAATATTTGGTTCTACTAATCAAAAGTCTTGTGAGGAGTTTAGCAGGGTGATGACTCAAAAGTTTGAGATGTCAATGATGGGCGAGTTGAACTACTTCCTTGGGTTCCAAGTGAAGCAACTCAAGAACGACACTTTCATCTCTCAAATGAAGTACACTCAAGATCTTCTCAAGCGGTTTGGGATGAAGGACGCCAAGCCCGCGAAGACACCTATGGGAACCGACGGACATGTTGACCTCAACAAAGGAGGTAAGTCCGTTGATCAAAAGGCATACCGGTCTATGATAGGGTCATTAGTTTATTTATGTGCTAGTAGACCGGATATTATGCTTAGCGTATGCATGTGTGCTAGATTTCAATCCGACCCAAGGGAATGTCACCTTGTGGCCGTTAAGCAGATTCTTAGATATTTAGTTGCTTCGCCTTGCTTCGAGATCTGGTATCCAAAGGGGTCTACCTTTGACTTAATTGGATATTCAGACTCTGATTATGCTGGATGCAAGGTTGATAGGAAGAGTACATCAGGCACGTGCCAATTCCTAGGAAGGTCCCTGGTGTCTTGGAGTTCAGAGAAACAAACCTCTGTTGCCCTATCCACCGCTGAGGCCGAGTACGTTGCCGCAGGATAGTGTTGCGCGCAACTACTTTGGATGAGGCAAACCCTCCGGGACTTTGGCTACAATCTAAGCAAAGTCCCACTCCTATGTGACAATGAGAGTGCAATCCGCATGGCGGATAATCCTGTTGAACACAGCCGTACTAAGCACATAGACATCCGGCATCACTTTCTGAGAGACCACCAGCAAAAGGGAGATATCGAGGTTTTCCATATTAGCACCGAGAACCAGCTAGCCGATATATTTACCAAACCATTTGCAGGCTGCGTAGTGAGCTAAATGTCTTAGATTCGCGTAACTTGGATTGATTTATAGCATACATGTGTTTTATTCCCTTGATTACGTTACATTATGCATTTCTGTGATTTATTGCTTATTTATGGTGCTCAAGTTGTGCAAGGGATCCCTGGACCTCGCAAGTCCATGTGTGAGTAATGCACATATTTAGGGGGAGAAGTGCTACAACTTGACCCTTTGAAACTAACATTTGTGTTTGAGTTTACTTAATGTAGTCTCAAAGGTGAATTGAAAGGGAAAGGTGAACTTGGACCATGCAAAGACTTCCACTGCACTCCGGTATTAGTGTACTCACCTCCAAGTTCATTCTTATGCTCTTATTGCCTTTTGCTCTTAATTGACATTTTTGGTGAGGCAATGGGGTTAAAGGGCCAATAATGATCCCATTTTGGTGCTTAATGCCAAAGGGGGAGAAATTAAGGCCAAAGCAAATGGATCAGCTACCACTTGAGAAATTTTGAAAATAGTAAAGTTAGAACTTTTGATTTGTCCAAAATACTCTTATTGCAAAATTTGGCCTCTTGTGGGGGAAAATTTATGATTATGGGAAAAAGGGGGAGTTTTTGGTACTTGATCAATTTTTCCATTGGAATATCTCTCTTTGTACCTAAACAAGTGTGTTTGACTAAGAGATAGGAAAATTATTTTGATTTGCAAAAACAAACCAAGTGGTGGCAAAGAATGATCCAAATATGTCAAATCTTGTCAAAGACAATTTTGTTTTCAATTGCATTGATGTTGCATTTCTTTTGGTTGCTTTTTGATGTGTTGGCATAAATCACCAAAAAGGGGGAGATTGAAAGGGAAATGTGCCCTTGGGCAATTTCTATTATGTTTGGTGATTAAGTGCTCAACATGTTTAATTAAGTTCCTTTGTGTGCCAAATGAAGAGAGAAGTGCAAAACAAAGAGAAGGTCTATTTCTAGACTTAGTACATTGGTTTTTGTATACTAACATATATGGTCTAAGTGCTAGAAACAGAGAAAAGAAGAGAAGAAAAGAAATGCAAAGGACTTGGCTTGGTACAGCCAAATAGCAGCTCCGGTGAACAGGCCGCTCTCGGGAGAATTTGGCGGCGTACGGCTATAATTCACCGGACTGTCCCGTGGTGCACCAGACTATCCGGTGAGCCAACGGCCGCCTGCGCAACGGTCGGCCGCGCAAACCGCGGGCGACGCGTGGCCCGCACCAACGGTCGACAGGGGGCACCGGACTGTCCGGTGTGCACCGGACAGTGTCCGATGTGCCAACTGCCATGAATCTGCAACGGTCGTCTGCGCCAGAATAGGAAGGAGATCGCGCACCGGATATGAACAGTGGCTGTGTGGTGGTGCACCGGACTGTCCGGTGCGCCACCCGACAGAAGGCAAGAATAGTCTTCCTTGTTGGCCTCCAACGGCTCCTAGCTGCCTTGGGGCTATAAAAGGGACCCCTAGGCGCATGGAGGAGCTACCCAAGCATTCAAGAAACATTCTAAGCCTCCAAGACTCCAACTTCGTGCATTTTATTCTTTGAGATAGTGACTTGAGCTCCATTTGAGTTGTGAACTCCGTGGGTTGTGTTTTGAGCTCAAGTTGTGACTTGTGTGCGTGATTGTGCTATGACTTGAGCCTTGTGTGTGTTGCTCTCCCATCCCTTACTTTCGTGCCTCTTTTGTGATCATCATTGTAAGGGCGAAAGGCTCCAAGTTGTGGAGATTCCTCGCAAACGGGAGAAAGTCAAAGAAAGGAAAAACCGTGGTATTCAAGTTGATCATTGGATCACTTGAAAGGGGTTGAGTGCAACCCTCGTCCATTGGGACGCCACAACGTGGAAGTAGGCAAGTATTACTTGGCCAAACCACGGGATAAAAATCGCGTGTCTCTTGTGTGCTTTACCTTTGATTATCTGTGTTCAAGAACTCGCTTCAAACATTTAGACGTTCTAACTTTCATAATCAAGTTTTGTGGCTATTAGTGTTGAATTTTATAGGATCACCTATTCACCCCCCCTCTAGGTGCTCTCAATTATCACTTCTAACTTTCTTGATGTCAAAATCAAATTGATTTTGGGCCAATATAGCAAATGACTTAAATGTTTCAAATACTTTTGATTTATCTCAAAGAAAATAGACCCAAGTAAATCTAGAATAAGCATCCACAATTACAAGACAATAGGAATTACCACCAATACTCATGAAGGATGTTGGTCCAAAAAAATCCATGTGAAGTAATTCCAATCGTCTATGAGTAGACATTTGACTCTTGTAGGGATGAGTATTTTCCACTTGCTTCCCGGCTTGACATGAACTACACAATTTGTTCTTTTCAAATTTCATATCCTTCAACCCTCGAACTAAATCATGCTTGGATAATTGATTCAATTGTCTCATACCAACATGACCAAGTCTTCTATGCCATAGCCAACCTAGTGAAGCCTTAGAGAATAGACAAGTTGTAAGTTTTGCCTCATTAGATGAAAAATCAACAAGATAAAGATTTTCATGTCTAAAGCCTTTGAATATTAGATTGCTACCATCAACACTTGAGATGAGGACATCATCAATGGTAAAGTTGCAACTAAAACCTAAATCACATAGTTGAGCTACGGATAGCAAATTAAAGTTAAGAGATTCAACAAAGAGTACATTTGAAATGGAATGATCATTTGAAATAGCAATTTTACCCAAACCTTTAACCATTCCTTTGCGATTGTCTACAAAAGTGATGCTACCATAGGTTGAGCAACCTTCCTCACTCATTTCGGTGAACATTCTCATATCACTGGTCATATGTTGAGTACAACCACTATCCAACACCCAATGATTTCCTCCCGCCTTGTAATTTACCTATAAAAGGAAATTAATCTCTTTTAGGTACCCAAATTTGTTTGGGTCCTCGGATGTTAGTGACCAAGGATTTTGGCACCCAAATTTCTTTCTTTTTGGTACCAACAATTGAAGTGCCAACAAACTTAGCATGTACACCTTTTGCATTATGTGAAAGGACATAGAAATGCTCAAAACATGGCAAGGATACATTTTTGAATTTAGGACAATTTTTCTTGACATGTCCCTTCTTGTGGCATTTGTGACACACTTTGTCACATTCTTTCACTAACATGGTCTTCTGCTTTACAAATGCATTCTTTCCTTTCTTAGGAAGATACCCAAGACCCTCATGATTAAGGGAGCACCGTTGACTTCCCAAGATAAAATCAAGTTTAGCTTTTCCACCATATGCTTTTTCTAAGTCATGAGTTAGAGCATTTACTCTTCCTATCAAAGCTTCATTTTCAATAATGATGTTTGATTCATCACAACTAATATCATCATTCTCAAGAGAAATTTTACATTTGTCACAAATAAAACTAGTAGGTTGTGAATCACTTGTAGAGCTATCAAATAAGTCACAAGTGATTCCAACATCTTTGGTGACCACCACAACTTCATGCACAAGAGGTGAGTTTTGAGATTCCACAAGGCTCTCACAACTTTCTTTTAGATTGTTGTGGGATGTCTTGAGCTCCTCAAAAGACACTTGAAGATTTTTGTATAGTTCCTTCAAGGTCCTAAATTTTTCATTTTTTCTTTGTGCATGTAGTCATCGGCCTCACCCAACATTCTAACAAGATCATCATAAGAATATCCATCATCATCAATATCATTAATGTCATCATCATCATCAATGTCATTTAAATCAGTTATGATTTTTACCTTAGCATCTCCTTTTGCCATAAGACAATGAGGAGATGAGAAAAGTGAGGGAGCCTCCTTGATTGCGATTCCGGCATTTAGTTTAGATGAAGAATCATCATCATCATCATCATCCGAGCTTGCATCCAAAGCCCATTCAACTAGATAGACTTTGCCATCCCTCTTCTTGTGATAGAACTTCTTTTTGTTCTTATCATCTCTATCCTTACCTTTGTTCTTCTTACTTGGACAATTCATGGCAATGTGACCAGGTTCCCCACACTCAAAACATTTTCTATCATTGAAGGCATTTCTTCTTGATGTTTGTCCCCTTCTAGGTTGACCCTTCTTTTTCCTCATGAACTTGTTGAATTTCTTCACAAAGAGAGCTAATTCCTCATCGCTTTCACTTCCATTTCCTTCATCTTCAGTTTCTTCCTTTTCAATTGCCTTTGAAACTTTAGCTTTGAGAGCTATTTATTCCCCTTTCACCTTTTTAGCCAAACTCATAGCTTTGGCTTGAGATTTCTTGAATATGTCTTGAGTAAGAATTTCTCCCGATACTTTGGTTGAAGAGGTAGTGGTCAAATCACTCCTGACTAACATGGTCACAATAGTGTCATATTTTTCTGAAGAGATCTAAGGAACTTGTGAATGAAATCCACATCCGGTACATGAAAACCAAGTCCATTGAGCCCGTTCACTATCTCATTTAAGCGATTAAACATGTCGGACACACTTTCATCTTCCTTCATGAGAAATTGTTCAAACTTTCCTTTGCATACATACAACTTTGCACTCTTCACAATTCTGATTCCTTCATGAATATTTGATGCGGTTGAACTCATTTATGTCTAATGCATCATAGAATACATTCATGTCTAATGCATCATAGAATACATTCATTGCTTGATCACTGGTTAGAATATTCTCATGATCATTGAGTGACGGTTCATCTTTCTTTAATACAAGAAATCCATCCCTAACAATAGGCCAAATCTTTCCTCCCATGGCTTTAAGATGCATTGACATTCTTATTTTCCAATAATCATAATTGTTCCCATCAAAATGAGGCGGCATCCCAATGTGCACATTGTTGTTACTAGCCATTTTATCCAACTCCGGGATGATAAAATCCACAATCAACGGAGTCCTTGCCTCTGATACCACTTGTAGGATCTAGGACACAGGCTAGAGGGGGGTGAATAGACGGTTTTGACTAAAATAAAATACACTAGACAAATTTAATCAAATCGACAAGAGATATAAAAATTACTAACCTTGATGAGACAACAAAATGTAATGAGCAATTTAAGCTAATGCCACAAAGATAAACAATATACAAGTTACCAACTACTTGTAAGTAATGCATAATAGTTGAGAGAGAGACACCGAGATTTATCCCGTGGTATCGGTGATTTGCCATTCACCCCTAATCCACGTTGAGGTGGAATTCAAGCTCTCACTTGCTCCTCTACCAAGACACCTTGATCTTTGAGCCAAGTGGACTAGAATTCACTCAATACCTCGATTTCATTAGAGTCGTCTTTGCTGCTCCGGCGAGATGGGCGCGAACCCCTCACAATCAATCCTGCAGCTCCTCCAGAATCTTCATGGAGAGCTCGACGGAGACAACACCCGAGCCGTCTAGGAGGCGGCAACCTCCAAGAGTAACAAGTCGATGACGCTTGCCCGGTGTACCACCTAGTGCCTCAAAAGATCACAACGAATGCAAATGCACTAGAGCGTCTCAATCACTCACTAGAATGCGATCTCAATCAACTAGTGTGAGCGTTTGAGTGGGAGGATCACAAATGAGTTCAATGTGTGCTAGGAATGGCCAAGAGAGCCCTCACACACAAGCTCCACTTCTATTTATAGTCCTCAACACATACATAGTCGTTATGTGCATCTAGCACAGCTTCTGCGCACACGCGGACGGTCCGCGCCCTATGGCTAGACGGTCCATCGTACCAGTAACGGCTATATCGACCGTTTGAAACCTGTTAGAGCTGTCAGAAAAGTCAAGGCTGGACGGTCCGCCCACCAGGGCCGGACGGTCTGGAACCTGACAACTTGGAATAACAGAGCGCTTGGTCTGTCAAAGTAATTCAAGCGGACTGTCCGCCATTCATGGCCGGATGGCCCACACATGGACCACTTACCGTTTAGCTAAAAACCCTAGACGGTCCATAGTACAAAGTCTCAAAAACACACCGTCCCTGCCCAAACTCAATTCATCCTATGCAGACGGTTCGACCTCCTGGCTCGGACGGTCCTCCAAAGGGAGACAGAGACAGACGACTAGCTGACCTCTCTGGCAGTGGCGCGGACAGTCCGCAGTCCATAGAGAAAAAATATTTTGCTCTAGTTCAAAAGAATTCTAATTTTGAAACACGTAGCGTTGTTAGCCCTCATGCACATGTTACCATTTATGCTCTACGAGGCACTAAGTTTTACACCATTCAAGTTCATTGACCACTCTTAATAGTACGACTATCTATCCTTTTAATCCGGTCAATTTCTTCTCTAAACACCTACTGACCGGCAAAAGCGAAAACCTATGTTTTACCTTTGCCTTCACTTGATCCACAATCAATGGTTATGAGTCCCCAAAGACTTTACTGTATCATGTGGTTTAGTCCTCCATTCTTATCACTCCAAGAACTGTTAGTCCACAGTCAGTTGTCATTAATTACCAAAACACCATTTAGGGGCCTAGATGATTCACAGCAGTCCGGATTAAATACAGGAATAATAAAACAAGCCAGAAAATGATTTTTAGTATTAAAATAATTCTAGAAACTTGTTTAAATCATAGTAAATCTATTTTAACTCCTTTTTGATCCATTCCAGTTGCATTAATTTTGTATTAATATTGTTTATCACCTAGTAACTCTGTTTTATCATGAATCATAGATTAAAATTGTCCACTCAGTTTATTCTGTAGAAACCACTTAAAACTTCGGAAAAATCATAACTTGTTATCCATAACTTTGAATTTAGTGATTCTCAAACCTACAATCTCGTTATGATGTGTAGAATATTATCATGCATTCTGTTCTGATGTTAGATATGATGTTAATTTCTCCTATACCATGTTTGTTTGTATTGCTTCGAGTAGGCAAGCAAGTGACCGAGGACCCCGATAACCAGCAGGTAGAAAACACTGAGCAGGAGCTCGTTGAAGGCAAGTTGTGCCCTTGGCCATTTTTATTTACTCAATAATGTTCTCTATAATCATTTTGGCATGCTTAGGCTTAATTTTGATGGGACCCAATAGGTCACGCTAGTTTGGTCATCTTTACACCTTGTTTACCCCTGAACTTTTGGGTAGTCTTTGTTATTGCTATTTGTGGTTTTGGTTGTTAAGATAATTATTACGCATGATCATGCTTTATTATTGTTGTTCTATTCTGTTAATGATAAGACTATTATGTTAATTGGAACATGGAGCTTAACTTGAGAAACACGTGCCACCACAAGGGTGCAATGGGACGCCCTTGGCTGACTAATTAGAAAAGCTAGTGGAGGTCTATCTTACCCGAAAGAGGCAACGACAGTAGGGGGTTGTCGGTGTAGGGAGGTTCTCGGGTTGATTTTGCTACGATGGCTTTTCAGACGGGGGATTGCTACATTGCGCTCCCTAGAAACTATAGCGGGTTTTCTGAAGCTAGTGGAACTTTGTAAAGGCCTCGTAGTGTTACCCTACCTCGCTTCCTTGGTAGAGGTGTATGGGGCCCGTACAACTCCATGGCAGATGGGTAACATGACTTGTGGGTAAAGAGTACAACTTCTGCAGAGTGTAAAACTGGTATATTAGCCATGCTCGCGGTCATGAGCAGCTCAGGACTCTAGCATGATTAACTTATGAAATTAAACTCAATTTGTCATATGCATCACATTGTTGTTTTATTATTAATTTTGATCTATTATTACTCTGGTTTGGTATATACTTACATTTAGTAACTGCTAATAAAATTTTACCAACTTATTAAAAGTAATGCTCAGCTTTAACCATTATTTGTTGATCAGCCTTACACTTCACATGAGCTCCCACCTTCGGTGAGTTCATGTATATTATTCCCCACAACTTGTTGAGCTATGATCTTTTGTGAGCTCACCCTTGCGATATAAAACTCCCCCCACAGGTGAAGAGCAGGTAGCCCAGGAGAAGGTCTACAACGAGGAGTACGAGCTTATCTAGGTGGCGTCTCCAGTCAGCTTGATGGCGCCAAGAATAATTATTAGTTCGTTTTATTGTTATCATTTATTTTTATAAGATACTTACGCTATGTAATAATATTTATGACATTTATCTCTATACACTTGGTTATTATATGTGTTGTTCTTGTTTGGCGCACATATGAGACGCACCCGGCTTTACCCTTAAATCCGGGCGTGACATTATTAGTAACTGCTAATATACATTGATACGAATAGATAAATAGATATATGTATGGTTGAATATATGATTCAATCGATTAGTGTGGATATATATTGCTAGCTAGATTGAACGAGTAGGTAGATATATAGATAGATAGATAGAAGCTAGATTGAACGAGTAGGTAGATAGATAGATAATACTGGACCAAAATCACTTTCTTAAATAGTGTAAATTATAGTCAGATCCTATATAACAATTATCTCAACAATAAATAAACATTTAGATAGATAGAAATGTCCATGTAGGGTGGTAATGAGCTTTAAATTTTACAATATAAAATATAATGATTGGATCAGATTTGAATCATGTTCTATTTCTATTCATTTAGCTCAAATGAATCGTGAAGAAATATTTGGATCGTGATCCATTACCACTTATATACACATGTGATATGTTGCGATTCCTTCGAAGAAAATGGATCCATTGCACAAAAACGCAGATAATGTATGAGTAGCATCTAATTTTTGGATTTCTATGCATACATGAAATACAAACATAGCATCCACAATATTAGTATTCCCATTACCCATCCACAATACAGAATTAGTTAACGCAGGCACACCATCCTTATATAACTACCGAACACGTTCATCCTCTTTCAGCAGATGCGCGCGTACCACTCCTCTTCATTTCAACATGTCGTTCAGCAAGCGAGTTGCTGTGGCCGCCGCCCTCGCCTTGGCCCTGCAGCTTATCCATCGTAAGTGGCCAGCCAGCAAGGGAACACCACAGCTTCAGGAATTCCGCAATTTTATTTGTAAGATGCAGTAGCTAATTAATGGCTGAATTATGAAAGCTAAAAAGGGATTACTATGGTCGCAGTTGCAGCAGCTGGAGCCAAAGACGAAACAATAGCACCGTTACAGACGTGCGAGACCATGATCAAGGTCCCCTGCTGGGGCAAAAACGCGATCTGCATCCCCATCTGCATCGCGATGCACTACACCGGCGGTTTCTGCGACGTCGCCACCTGCATGTGCACCAAGCAATGCCTCGCCGCCGCCGAGGCTGAGGCAGATGGGGCATCGCAGCAGGTCGTGGCGCCACCGCGGCTGAACTGATGGATTGTTTGGTGGCCGGGCGGCTGGGGCATGCATGCCGGGAATAAACTCGATGTTACACAATGCGACCGAGTAACCCAGGTTGCTTGTCATATGTAGCAGATTATTGATGAAGTTATTTGATGATTGATCGTCTCGATCTTTAACACATCTGTAATGTTTTCTTTCCTCTTCACCAGTCTTATCCATCTCACCTCCTATTTCAAGCACTACAATCTAATGTACAAAATTAGTGTTTTGCACGACCATATACACGATCTGCTGACGATAATTTTAGAGGGACGCGCCTTTGGGCATTCCCGGCGATAGTCACCGTACGATTGAAGCTCTTTTTGTCAAGTAGTGACTCGTTTAGGCCTTGCTTGGATGTAGTTTGATTCACATCAATCCATATAGTTTGGCGTAGATTAGAGTGGAATTTGAACTAAATTCCAACCAAATCCAAACAAGACTTTAATTAGGCAGGCCCGAACAAAGGTAGCCAAAGACGTTTAGGATTACATTTTCTAGGGGCCAATCAAATTGGCGTTAAGGGCAGCCAACATCAAATTCAGCGTGGGACCACAGCGAAGCTAGGAGTGCTTCACAATCCATCCTGAAGCGCAATGACCATTTTGCTCTTCTATGTACAGAGAATATCATGTGCGAAACGAGTATGAAAGTTATGTAATTTATCAGGTAGCATTCGTATCTCCTGTAAACATACAATCACCTACATCGAATAGAATTATAATTCCCTGACTATTACATTTGTTTTTATATTATGTCCATGGAGTTAGGTCCATTGTCGAAGGACCTTCGACCACTTAGTCGAAGGTTTTAATTAGCGACAGGGTGTATCCATACAGTTTGATGGTGGGAGACTACTACTTTGATGACACACACGTACAATAACTATCATCCAAATAGCGTGGGATCTTCGACCACTTAGTCAAAGGTTTTAATTAGTGGTAGGGTATATCTATACTATTAGGTAGACACAAAGATATACGTGGTAAAATTCCCTCCAATGTGGAGGAGCAAACAACCACGAGAAAAAAGATCCACTATCAACCGCAGAGTACAAGTTATAGGAAGAGCATATATATTTATAGACGTACAGAAAAGCATAATTCAAAGTATATTCTAAATATATAAAAGGAATTAGAGCCATATTCCAACATATAAAGTTTGGTGGTTGGGGATTACTATTTTGATGGAACACATGTATAATAACTATCATCTAAATAGCGTGGGACTTCGACTACTTAGTCGAAGGTTTTAACTAGCGACAGGGGTGTATGGTGGTAGGGGATTACTATTTTAATGACACATGTATAATAACTATCATCCAAAATAGCATGGGACATTCCTCCAACTACTACTCCCACACGACTACCCTCTCCTAGGCTTCACCTGCCGGTCCCTCCTGATGCCGCGCCGCAGCAACCCGCTCTACCACGGGTCGCTCAGTCGCCTGGCGCTCTGTCACACTCAGACGCGTCTCCACTCCCTTTACCTTGTCCTCAGCGCCCTGGACCCGTGCCTGGAGGAGGGCATCCTTCTCCACAAGCCGACACTCCCGAGATCGTAGGGAGGCCTTCATCCCTGGCCGCTTCTACTCACGTAGATAGCCACTTGCAGTGCCGCCAAGGCTCTGTGCCTCTAGGGTGGTGGTCTGCACATAGAGAAATTTGCTATTTTGTTACTCTCAGTTATAAACTTCTCTATTTTAGACTCAGACTTATAAATTATAGACACAGATGGTTCAACAAGTTATAGACAGAGCGTCACATAATAGCATTTAGCCCACGTTAAAAAAACTAAAATAGCAAATTTTTCCTGCACATATGACTTCGGTGGTAGACGACCTCTCCGCCAAGACGGGCCAGCCTTCTCTACTCTTCCAAGCCTCCTGCATCAGGGCATCGTGCACCTCCTCCTAGGCCTGAGTTGTGGCCCCACCACCTTGCGGCTGCTCTAGCAACATTAGTGACGACGACCCATTCAAATGGGGCCCATATGAACCCAAGACTAGGGACACCCGCCTCCACGCTGCGCCCCATGATCACCGTTGGAGGAGTTTGTGCCTCGAGTGCCACCGCTGGTGGCGTTACAATGCTCTTGGTCATCGGGACCCAACAGGACTCCCGTCGCCATGGACGAATTTTTTACATTTTAGTCCTTTTTCAAAAAAAATCATGTTTGGACCCTATAAAATTTTAATGTCATTTTTGAACCCTTTGTTCGCCGCCATAGCCTATGGCGCCAAGGTAACACAGCTCGGCGCCATAGGCTACGGCGCCGAGGTACGTGCTGCGCTGGCACAAACGGACGTCGTGGCGCCGACGTGGCACGGAGCTCGGCGCCATAGATGTTGGCGTCGAGCTCAATTATGTACACAAAACCCATCTAGCTCAGTTGGAAAGCACAAGGCTTTTAACCTTCTGGTTGTGGGTTCGAGCCACATGGTGGGTGTTTTTTTTATAATACTTTTTGTCTTTGTCACTGATTTGTTTTTTTTCCAGATTTTTCGTTTATGGGTTCGACCCACATGGTGGGTGTTTTTATAATACTTTTTGTCTTTGTCACTGATTTGTTTTTTTTGTTCAGATTTTTCGTTTATGTCGCTGAATTGTCCGTCCAGATTTTTTTGTTTTTGTGACTGATTTGTTTATTCGTCTAGATATTTTTTTTGTTTATTCGACAAACACAGCGGCTGTGTGCCACAGTGGCCGCGAGACGTCAACTTCCCCCTTGTTTGCTCAGCTAACCTACACCTAGGAAAATCAAACTGAACCGCAAATGGACTATAATGTTTAAAACTTCTTTTGGAAATGCAATTTGAAGATTAGCATAGGAATAACAATTATATTTCTCTTTGTCAATTAAAAAGTGATCTACAAAATAATAGCATGGTTAGATCTATGCATCGTTCCTTTGATGGGAACTCAGCATTGAATGTAAAGGTTAATTAAATCCGCGGATTAACTATACTGTTTAGTTTAGTAATATGTAAATTAAATGTAAAAGTGAGAGACTGTACAATCCCCCTACACACAGACACAAGCTCACAAAGTATTTTGTCCACTTGAAAAACTTAAATTTGTTTGAAAAACGTCATGGTAAATGGAGGGAATGGAATTAGGTATCACCTAGTGGAGTAATTTATGCAGTAAATTCCAAAATATATCATCCATGAAACAAGTATATAATGGAGTATACTTTTATTTAGTGCAGAGGAAAAAAGATGAATATGTGTGCTTCTTTTTACTGTGAATATGTTATTATGTATTTAAAATTTATGTTCAAAAGAACTCAATGAAAATATAATATTTTTTATTTGGTCATGATTGAAGTAAGAGTGTTCTCATTTGATTTTTATTGTGGTTAGCTGAGCAAACAAGGGGGAAGTTGACGGCTTGCGGACACGGATAAAAAAATCTGGACGAATAAACAAATCAGTCACAAAAATAAAAAAATCTGGATGAGAAATAAGTCTAGACGGACAAATCAACGACATAAACGAAAAATCTGGACAAAAAAAACAAATAAGTGAAAAAGACAAAAGGTATTAAAAAACATCCACTATGGGGCTCGAACCCACAACCACAAGGTTAAGAGCCTTGTGTTTTACCAATTGAGCTAGACATACTTTGTGCATGGAATTGAGCTCGGCGCCAAGATTTATGGCGCCGAGCTTAGAGCCACGTCGGCGCCACGACGTCCGTTTGTGCCAGCGCAGCACGTATCTCGACGCCATAGGCTACGACGCCGAGTAAAGGGTCTAAAAATGACATTAAAATTTTGTAGGGTCCAAACGTGAATTTTTTTCTGAGAAAGGGTCAAAATGCAAAAAATTCGGTCGCCATGGACAAGTCAGTGTTAACCTAACATCCTAACGCCTCCACCATCACCTCTGTCGCTATCATTCACGAAACTGTCACAAATTAGTATTTATATTTTAGCTTTTGATTTATTTGTGTATATCGATATATATGATGATGAATCTAGACACATATACAAAACATATATATCAATCAATTGTTCTATGAATGTTTTTAAAAGGCTAAAATAAATTTTATTTTAGAACAGAGCGAGTAGGTATTTATATAAAAAACTAAAAGAGTATCAAAGCAGAACATTTTTTAGTTGGATGTTTAATTGAGGCATGTCCTCCCTAACGCGCGATGGAGAGCCAAGCACGTCCTACGTACATAACTCCATGCACGGTCTGTCCACCCGGCCACACTGATTGTTGACTCACCGCTCACGCGTACGTGTGGCAGGCAGCAGCAGCACACTGTAGGCCCAACAGCCGGCAGCGGGCAGCCGAGCATGCACGCACGTGCGTCGTGGTTGATGGAAAATACTCGTGTACGTGGCAGCCGCGACGCCGGAGCGAAGCTTCCTATTTCTTTCCGTCCATGCGCTCTGAGCCCCAGCTGTCGCACCTAGCGTGCATGCATATATATATGCACACGTGCGCCGTGTCGGCACCTATGTATGTATGTTTTTGTCGCGGGACGGCGGCGCCGCGGGCCGCCGTTTGTCGCGCCCGTTCGTACCCGTACCGCTGCTGCGGATCTGGTTCCGCTCTTGCTGCCGGCGGTCGACGTTACGATACAAACAAATAAAACCACTGCCTGCTTAATTGCTAGCTCCTGCTACGACGACGAGGAAGGGCATCATGTGTGCGCCAGGGCATCACTAATAATAAACGCTCCAGGCGCACAGACAATTTGACGCACGCGGACGTAGGTAATAATAAAGCATTTGGAAGGGCATGCAGCTAGGCGTGAATCGTGATCGCCACGTACACACGTACTACTGCAATAAAATCCGGTTTTTTTGTGGAGTGCTAAATAATTTACGGAGTGTTTTTTTAGATACTCGGCAAATAAGTTTTTTTATCCGGCGTTAAACAAAAAACGCTCGATAAAAAAACACTCGTCAAAGGGTTTCTTTGTCGAGTGTTTTATTTTTTGCACTCTGCAAAAGGCTTCTTTTGTCGAATGTTTTTTCAACACTAGGCAAAGAGAATTTAAAAATCGTATTTTGAAGCAGTAAATTAATTCAAATGAAAAAGTTTTCAACTACAAATTTTGTATAACTCATCAAGATGTACAATTTATATTTTGTCATTTCTACATATGACAAAATAAATGTAATTTGATCATAAAACTATACCCCGCACCTGGTTTATGAAACTATAATAGAGATGTATAAGATTTTTGTGAATAATGTTAGAACCAACATGTGAGATGAATAAATGACTAAACAACCAAAATAAACTTTGTAGATCTCGAGAATTTATAGAATTTTATAGTTGGCAACTTTCTGATTTTAAGTCATCATGTCGACGAAAACTACGTCTAAATTTTAAAAATTTAAATTTCAAATTTTCAAAACGACCTCAAATGTAAAAACCGGTAAAATGACCTTATATGCACACTTCTAAGCCATTTCCGTCGTGCTTCCGTCCACTGCACCGTGACTGACAGAGGATGTGCCCTTATTTGGCACCCTCTCCTCGTCGCTACACCTAAATTTACTTCGTGCTCAGTTTTCCCCCTCCGGCAGCAAATTGACCTCATATGCACACTTCTACGCCATTACCCACGTGCTTCCGACCACTGCACAATGACTGGGAGTGATTGTGCCCATATTTGGCACCCTCTCCTAGTTGCTACCCCTAAATTTACTTTGTGCTCAGTTTTCTCCCTAAGCCAGCAATCTGACCTCATATGCACACTTCTACGCCATTTTTGTCGTGCTTCCGTCCACTACACCATGACTGGCAGAGGTTAAAAAAGGGATTGTTATATTGGTGCCCTTATTTGGGACACTCTCCTCGTTGCTACCTCTAATTTACTTCGTGCTCAGTTTTCCCCCTCCGGCAGCAAACTAGCCTCATATGCACACTTCTACGCCATTACCCACGTGCTTCCATCCACTGCACCATGACTGGCAATGGTTGTGCCCATATTTGGCACCCTCTCCTCGTTGCTACCCCTAAATTTGCTTCGTGCTTAGTTTTCCCCCTCCACCAGCAAACTGACCTCATAGGCACACGTCTATGCCATTTCCGTCGTGCTTCCGTCCACTGCACCATGACTGGCAGAGGTTAAAAAAGGTTTTTTACATTGGTGCCCTTATTTGGGACTCTCTCCTCGTTTCTACCCCTATATTTACTTTGTGCTCAGTTTTCCCCCTCCACCAGCAAATTAATCTCATATGCACACTTCTACGCCATTTCCGTTGTGCTTCCGTCCACTACATCATGACTGGTAGAGGTTTAAAAGGGATTTTTACATTGGTGCCCTTATTTGGGACTCTCTCCTCGTTGTTACCCCTAAATTTACTTCATGCTAGGTTCTCCCCCTCCACGACCAAACTGACCTCATATGCACACTTCTACGGCATTTCCGTCGTGCTTCCATCACTGCACCGTGACTAGCAGAGGGTGTGCCCTTATTTGGCACCCTGTCCTCATTGCTACCTCTTAATTTACTTCATGCTCAGTTTTCCCCCTCCGCCAGCAAACTGACCTCATATGCACACTTCTACGCAATTTCCGTCGTGCTTTCGTCCACTACACCGTGACTGACAGAGGTTGTGCCCTTATTTGGCACACTCTCCTCGTTGCTACACCTAAATTTACTTAGTGCCCAGTTTTCCCCCTCCGCCTGCAAACTAACCTCATATGCACACTTCTACGCCATTATCGTCGTGCTTCCATCCACTGCACCATGACTGACAGAGGTTGTGCCCTTATTTGGCACCCTCTCCTTGTTGCTAACCCTAAATTTACTTCGTGCTCAGTTTTCCCCCTCTGCCAGCAAACTGACCTCATATGCACACTTCTACGCCATTACCCACGTGCTTCCATCCACTGCACCATGACTGGCAATGGTTGTGCCCATATTTGGCACCCTCTCCTCGTTGCTACCCCTAAATTTGCTTCGTGCTTAGTTTTCCCCCTCCACCAGCAAACTGACCTCATAGGCACACTTCTATGCCATTTCCGTCGTGCTTCCGTCCACTGCACCATGACTGGCAGAGGTTAAAAAAGGTTTTTTACATTGGTGCCCTTATTTGGGACTCTCTCCTCGTTTCTACCCCTATATTTACTTTGTGCTCAGTTTTCCCCCTCCACCATCAAATTAATCTCATATGCACACTTCTACGCCATTTCCGTTGTGCTTCCGTCCACTACATCATGATTGGTAGAGGTTTAAAAGGGATTTTTACATTGGTGCCCTTATTTGGGACTCTCTCCTCGTTGTTACCCCTAAATTTACTTCATGCTAGGTTCTCCCCCTCCACGACCAAACTGACCTCATATGCACACTTCTACGCCATTTCCGTCGTGCTTCCATCACTGCACCGTGACTAGCAGAGGGTGTGCCCTTATTTGGCACCCTGTCCTCATTGCTACCTCTTAATTTACTTCATGCTCAGTTTTCCCCCTCCGCCAGCAAACTGACCTCATATGCACACTTCTACGCAATTTCCGTCGTGCTTCCGTCCACTACACCGTGACTGACAGAGGTTGTGCCCTTATTTGGCACACTCTCCTCGTTGCTACACCTAAATTTACTTAGTGCCCAGGTTTCCCCCTCCGCCTGCAAACTAACCTCATATGCACACTTCTACGCCATTATCGTCGTGCTTCCATCCACTGCACCATGACTGACAGAGGTTGTGCCCTTATTTGGCACCCTCTCCTTGTTGCTAACCCTAAATTTACTTCGTGCTCAGTTTTCCCCCTCTGCCAGCAAACTGACCTCATATGCACACTTCTACGACATTTCCATCGTGCTTCCATCTACTGCACCGTGACTGGAAGAGGTTAAAAAGGGATTTTTACATTGGTGCCCTTTTTTGGGACGCCATCCTCGTTGCTACCCTAAATTTACTTCATGCTCAGTTTTCCCCCTCTGCCAGCAAACTGACCTCATATGCACACTTCTACGCCATTTCCATCGTGCTTCCGTGCACTGCACCATGACTGGCAGAGGTTAAAAAAGGGATTTTTATATTGGTGCCCTTATATGGGACCCTCTCCTCGTTGTTACCCCTAAATTTACTTCGAGCTCAGTTTTCCCCCTCCGGCAGCAAATTGACCTCATATGCACACTTCTACGCCATTTCCATCGTGCTTCTATCCACTGCACCGTGACTGGCAGAGGTTAAAAAAGGATTTTTACATTGGTGCCCTTATTTGGGACTCTCTCCTCGTTTCTACCCCTATATTTACTTTGTGCTTAGTTTTCCCACTCCGCCAGCAAATTGATCTCATATGCACACTTCTACACCATTTCCGTTGTGCTTCCGTCAAACATCATGACTGGTAGATGTTTAAAAGGGATTTTTACATTGGTGCCGTTATTTGGGACTCTCTCCTCGTGGTCACCCCTAAATTTACTTCATGCTAAGTTTTCCCCCTCCACCAGCAAACTGACCTCATATGCACACTTCTACGCCATTTCCATCGTGCTTCCATCCACTACACCGTGACTGGCAGAGGTTAAAAAAGGGATTTTTACATTGGTGCCCTTTTTTGGGACGCTATCCTCATTGCTACCCTAAATTTACTTCATGCTCAGTTTTCCCCCTCCGCCAGCAAACTGACCTCATATGCACACTTCTACGCCACTTCCGTCGTGCTTTCGTCACTGCACCGTGACTGCCAGAGGTTGTGCCCTTATTTGGCACCCTCAACTCATTGATACCCCTTAATTACTTCATGCTCAGTTTTCCCCCTCCGCCAGCGAACTGACCGCATATGTACACTTCTACGCCATTTCCGTCGTGCTTCTATCCACTGCACCGTGACTGACAGAGGTTGAGCCCTTATTTGGCACGCTCTCCTCGTTGCTACACCTAAATTTACTTAGTGCTCAGTTTTCCCCGTCCGCCAGCAAACTAACCTCATATGCACACTTCTACGCCATTATCGTCGTGCTTCCATCCACTGCACCATGACTGACAGAGGTTGTGCCCTTATTTGGCACCCTCTCCTTGTTGCTAACCCTAAATTTACTTCGTGCTCAGTTTTCCCCCTCCGCTAGCAAACTGACCTCATATGCACACTTCTACGCCATTTCCATCGTGCTTCCATCCACTGCACCGTGACTGGCAGAGGTTAAAAAAAGGATTTTTACATTGGTGCCCTTTTTGGTAAGCTATCCTCGTTGCTACCCTAAATTTACTTCATGCTCAGTTTTCCCCCTCCGCCAGCAAACTGACCTCATATGCACACTTCTACGCCATTTCCGTCGTGCTTCCGTCCACTGCACCATGACTGGAAGAGGTTAAAAAAGGGATTTTTATATTGGTGTCATTATTTGGGATTCTCTCCTCCTTGTTACCCCTAAATTTACTTCGTGCTCAGTTTTCCCCCTTCTGCAGCAAATTGACCTCATATGCACACTTCTACGCCATTACCCACGTGCTTCCGACCACTACACCATGACTGGCAGTGGTTGTGCCCATATTTGGCACCCTCTCCTCGTTGCTACCCCTAAATTTACTTCGTTCTTAGTTTACCCCCTCCACCAGCAAACTGACCTCATATGCACACTTCTACGCCATTTCCGTCGTGCTTCCGTCCACTGCACCATGACTGGCAGAGGTTAAAAAAGGATTTTTACATTGGTGCCCTTATTTGGGACTCTCTCCTCGTTTCTACCCCTATATTTACTTTGTGTTCAGTTTTCCCCCTCCGCCCGCAAATTGATCTCATATGCACACTTCTACGCCATTTTCATTGTGCTTCCGTCCACTACATCATGACTGGTAGAGGTTTAAAAGGGATTTTTACATAGGTGCCCTTATTTGTCACCCTCTCCTTATTGCTAACCCTAAATTTACTTCGTGCTCAGTTTTCCCCCTCCGCTAGCAAACTGACCTCATATGCACACTTCTACGCCATTTCCATCGTGCTTCCATCCACTGCACCGTGACTGGCAGAGGTTAAAAAGGAATTTTTACATTGTTGCCCTTTTTTGGTACACTATCCTCGTTGCTACCCTAAATTTACTTCATGCTCAGTTTCCCCCTCCGCCAGCAAACTGACCTCATATGCACACTTCTACGCCATTTCCGTCGTGCTTCCGACCACTGCACCATGACTGGAAGAGGTTAACAAAAAGGATTTTTATATTGGTGCCATTATTTGGGATTCTCTCCTCGTTGTTACCCCTAAATTTAGTTCGTGCTCAGTTTTCCCCCTCCGGCAGCAAATTGACCTCATATGCACACTTCTACGCCATTACCCACGTGCTTCCGACCACTACACCATGACTGGCAGTGGTTGTGCCCATATTTGGCACCCTCTCCTCGTTGCTACCCCTAAATTTACTTCGTGCTTAGTTTTTCCCCTCCACCAGCAAACTGACCTCATATGCACACTTCTATGCCATTTCCGTTGTGCTTCCGTCCACTGCACCGTGACTGGCAGAGGTTGAAAAAGGATTTTTACATTGGTGCCCTTATTCGGGACTATCTCCTCGTTTCTACCCCTATATTTACTTTGTGCTCAGTTTTCCCCCTCCGCCCGCAAATTGATCTCATATGCACACTTCTACGCCATTTTCCGTTGTGCTTCCGTCCACTACATCATGACTGGTAGAGGTTTAAATGGGATTTTTACATTGGTGCCCTTATTTGGCACCCTCTCCTTGTTGCTAACCCTAAATTTACTTTGTGCTCAGTTTTCCCCCTCCGCCAGAAAACTGACCTCATATGCAGACTTCTATGCCATTTCCATCGTGCTTCCATCCACTGCACCGTGACTGGCACAGGTTAAAAAAAGGGATTTTTACATTGGTGCCCTTTTTTGGGACGCTATCCTCGTTGCTACCCTAAATTTACTTCATGCTCAGTTTTACCCCTCCGCCAGCAAACTGACCTCATGTGCACACTTCTACGCCATTTCCGTCGTGCTTCCATCCACTACACCATGACTGGCAGAGGTTAAAAAAGGGATTTTTATATTGGTGCCCTTATTTGGGACTCTCTCCTCGTTGTTACCCCTAAATTTACTTCGTGCTCAGTTTCGCCCCTCCGGCAGCAAATTGACCTCATATGCACACTTCTACGCCATTACCCATGTGCTTCCGACCACTGCACCATGACTGGCAGTGGTTGTGCCCATATTTGGCACCCTCTCCATGTTGCTACCCCTAAATTTACTTCGTGCTTAGTTTTCACCCTCCTCTAGCAAACTGACCTCATATGCACACTTCTACGCCATTTCCATCGTGCTTCCGTCCACTGCACCGTGACTGGCAACGGTTAAAAAAGGATTTTTACATTGGTGCCCTTATTTGGGACTCTCTCCTCGTTTCTACCCCTATATTTACTTTGTGCTCAGTTTTCCCACTCCACCAGGAAATTGATCTAATATGCACACTTCTACGCCATTTCTTTTGTGCTTCCGTCCACTACATCATGACTGGTAGAGGTTTAAAAGGGATTTTTACATTGGTGCCCTTATTTGGCACCCTCTCCTTGTTGCTAACCCTAAATTTACTTCGTGCTCAGTTTTCCCCCTCCGCCAGCAAACTGACCTAATATGCACACTTCTACGCCATTTCCATCGTGCTTCCATCCACTGCACCGTGACTGGCAGAGGTTAAAAAAGGGATTTTTACATTGGTGCCCTTTTTTGGGACGCTATCCTCATTGCTACCCTAAATTTACTTCATGCTCAGTTTCCCCCCTCCGCCAGCAAACTGACCTCATATGCACACTTCTACACCATTTCCGTCGTGCTTCCGTCCACTGCACCATGACTGGCAGAGGTTAAAAAAAGGGATTTTTATATTGGTGCCCTTATTTGGGACCCTCTCCTCGTTGTTACCCCTAAATTTACTTCGTGCTCAGTTTTCCCCCTCAGGCAGCAAACTTACCTCATACGCACACTTCTACGCCATTACCCACGTGCTTCTGTCCACTACACCATGACTGGCAGTGGTTGTGCCCATATTTGGCACCCTCTCCTCGTTGCTACCCCTAAATTTATTTCGTGCTTAGTTTTCCCCCTCCGCTGGCAAACTGACCACATATGCACACTTCTACGCTATTTCCGTCGTGCTTCCGTCCACTACACCGTGATTGGCAGAGGTTAAAAAAGGAATTTTTACATTGGTGCCCTTATTTGGGACCCTCTCCTCGTTGCTACCCTAAATTTACATCGTGCTCAGTTTTCCCCCTCCACCAGCAAACTAACCTCATATGCACACTTCTACACCATTTATGTCATGCTTCCATCCACTACACCATGACTGATAGAGGTTGTGCCCATATTTGGCACCCTCTCGTTGCTCCCCCTAAAATTACTTTGTGCTTAGTTTTCCCCCTCCACCAGCAAACTGACCTCATATGCACACTTCTATGCCATTTTCGTTGTGCTTCCGTCCACTGCACCGTGACTGGCAGAGGTTAAAAAGAATTTTTCACATTGGTGCCCTTGTTTGGGACTCTCTCCTCGTTTCTACCCCTATATTTACTTTGTGCTCTGTTTTCCCCTCCGATAGCAAATTGATCTCATATGCACAATTCTACGCCATTTTCGTTGTGCTTCTGTCCACTACATCATGACTGATAGAGGTTTAAAAGGGATTTTTACATTGGTGCCCTTATTTGGGACTCTCTCCTCGTTATTACCCCTAAATTTACTTCATGCTAAGTTTTCCCCCTCCACGAGCAAACTGACCTCATATTCACACTTCTACGCCATTTCTGTCGTGCTTCCATCACTGCACCGTGACTGGCAGAGGTTGTGCCCTTATTTGGCACCCTCTCCTCATTGCTACACCTAAATTTACTTCATGCTCAGTTTTCCCCCTCCGCCAGCAAACTGACCTCATATGCACACTTCTACACCATTTCCATCGTGCTTCCGTCCACTACACCATGACTGACAGAGGTTGTGCCCTTATTTGGCACGCTCTCCTCGTTGCTACACCTAAATTTACTTCGTGCTCAGTTTTCCCCCTCCGCCAGCAAACTAACCTCATATGCAAACTTCTACGCCATTATCATCATGCTTCCATCGACTGCACCATGGCTGGCAGAGGTTGTCCCCTTATTTGGCACCCTCTCCTTGTTGCTAACCCTAAATTTACTTCGTGCTCAGTTTTCCCCCTCCGCCAGCAAACTGACCTCATATGCACACTTCTACGCCATTTCCATCGTGCTTCCATCCACTGCACCGTGACTGGCAGAGGTTAAAAAAAAGGGTTTTTTACATTGGCGCCCTTTTTTGGGATGCTATCCTCATTGCTACCCTAAATTTACTTCATGCTCAGTTTTCCCCCTCCGCCCGCAAACTGACCACATATGCACACTTCTACGCTATTTCTGTCGTGCTTCCGTCCGATACACCGTGATTGGCAGAGGTTAAAAAAGGAATTTTTACATTGGTACCCTTATTTGGGACCCTCTCCTCGTTGCTACCCTAAATTTACATCGTGCTCAGTTTTCCCCCTCCGCCAGCAAACTGACCTCATATGCACACTTCTACGCCATTTATGTCGTGCTTCCGTCCACTACACCGTGACTGATAGAGGTTGTGCCCATATTTGGCACCCTCTCGTTGCTCCCCCTAAATTTAGTTCGTGCTTAGTTTTCCCCCTCCACCAGCAAACTGACCTCATATGCACACTTCTATGCCATTTCCGTTGTGCTTCCGTCCACTGCACCGTGACTGGTAGAGGTTGAAAAAGGATTTTTACATTGGTGCCCTTATTCGGGACTCTCTCATTTTTTCTACCCCTATATTTACTTTGTGCTCAGTTTTCCCCCTCCGCCCGCAAATTGATCACATATGCACACTTCTACGCCATTTCCGTTGTGCTTCCGTCCACTACATCATGACTGGTAGAGGTTTAAAAGGGATTTTTACATTGGTGCCCTTATTTGGCACCCTCTCCTTGTTGCTAACCCTAAATTTACTTCGTGCTCAGTTTTCACCCTCCGCCAGAAAACTGACCTTATATGCACACTTCTATGCCATTTCCATCGTGCTTCCATCCACTGCATTGTGACTAGCACAGGTTAAAAAAAGGGATTTTTACATTGGTGCCCTTTTTTGGGACGCTATCCTCGTTGCTACCCTAAATTTACTTCATGCTCAGTTTTCCCCCTCCGCCAGCAAACTGACCTCATATGCACACTTCTATGCCATTTCCGTCGTGCTTCCGTCCACTACACCATGACTGGCAGAGGTTAAAAAAGGGATTTTTATATTGGTGCCCTTATATGGGACTCTCTCCTCGTTGTTACCCCTAAATTTACTTCGTGCTCAGTTTTCCCCCTCCGGCAGCAAATTGACCTCATATGCACACTTCTACGCCATTACCCATGTGCTTCCGACCACTGCACCATGACTGGCAGTGGTTGTGCCCATATTTGGCACCCTCTCCATGTTGCTACCCCTAAATTTACTTCGTGCTTAGTTTTCCCCCTCCTCTAGCAAACTGACCTCATATGCACACTTCTACGCCATTTCCATTGTGCTTCCGTCCACTGCACCATGACTGGCAAAGGTTAAAAAAGGATTTTTACATTGGTGCCCTTATTTGGGACTCCTCGTTTCTACCCCTATATTTACTTTGTGCTCAGTTTTCCCACTCCGCCAGCAAATTGATCTCATATGCACACTTCTACGCCATTTCTGTTGTGCTTCCGTCCACTACATCATGACTGGTAGAGGTTTAAAAGGGATTTTTACATTGGTGCCCTTATTTGGCACCCTCTCCTTGTTGCTAACCCTAAATTTACTTCGTGCTCAGTTTTCCCCCTCCGCCAGCAAACTTACCTAATATGCACACTTCTACGCCATTTCCATCGTGCTTCCATCCACTGCACCGTGACTGGTAGAGGTTAAAAAAGGGATTTTTACATTGGTGCCCTTTTTTGGGACGCTATCCTCGTTGCTACCCTAAATTTACTTCATGCTCAGTTTCCCCCCTCCGCCAGCAAACTGACCTCATATGCACACTTCTACACCATTTCCGTCGTGCTTCCGTCCACTGCACCATGACTGGCAGAGGTTAAAAAAAGGGATTTTTATATTGGTGCCCTTATTTGGGACCCTCTCCTCGTTGTTACCCCTAAATTTACTTCGTGCTTAGTTTTCCCCCTCAGGCAAGAAACTTACCTCATACGCACACTTCTACGCCATTACCCACGTGCTTCTGTCCACTACACCATGACTGGCAGTGGTTGTGCCCATATTTGGCACCCTCTCCTCGTTGCTACACCTAAATTTACTTCGTGCTTAGTTTTCCCCCTCCGCCAGCAAACTGACCACATATGCACACTTCTATGCTATTTCCGTCGTGCTTCCGTCCACTACACCGTGATTGGCAGAGGTTAAAAAAGGAATTTTTTACATTGGTGCCCTTATTTGGGACCCCCTCCTCGTTGCTACCCTAAATTTACATCGTGCTCAGTTTTCCCCTTCCGCCAGCAAACTGACCTCATATGCACACTTCTACGCCATTTATGTCATGCTTCCGTCCACTACACCGTGACTGATAGAGGTTGTGCCCATATTTGGCACCCTCTCGTTGCTCCCCCTAAATTTACTTCGTGCTTAGTTTTCCCCCTCCGCCAGCAAACTGACCTCATATGCACACTTCTATGCCATTTTCGTTGTGCTTCCGTCCACTGCACCATAACTGGCAGAGGTTAAAAAAGAATTTTTCAAATTGGTGCCCTTGTTTGGGACTCTCTCCTCGTTTCTACCCCTATATTTACTTTGTGCTCTGTTTTCCCCCTCCGCCAGCAAATTGATCTCATATGCACAATTCTACGCCATTTCCGTTGTGCTTCTGTCCACTACATCATGACTGATAGAGGTTTAAAAGGGATTTTTACATTGGTGCCCTTATTTGGGACTCTCTCCTCGTTATTACCCCTAAATTTACTTCATGCTAAGTTTTCCCCCTCCACGAGCAAACTGACCTCATATGCACACTTCTACGCCATTTCGGTCGTGCTTCCGTCACTGCACCGTGACTGTCAGAGGTTGTGCCCTTATTTGGCACCCTCTCCTCATTGCTACACCTAAATTTACTTCATGCTCAGTTTTCCCCCTCCGCCAGCAAACTGACCTCATATGCACACTTCTACGCCATTTTCGTCGTGCTTCCGCCCACTACACCATGACTGACAGAGGTTGTGCCCTTATTTGGCACGCTCTCCTCGTTGCTACACCTAAATTTACTTCGTGCTCAGTTTTCCCCCTCTGCCAGCAAACTAACCTCATATGCAAACTTCTACGCCATTATCATCGTGCTTCCATCGACTGCACCATGGCTGACAGAGGTTGTCCCTTTATTTGGCACCCTCTCCTTGTTGCTAACCCTAAATTTACTTCTTGCTCAGTTTTCCCCCTCCGCCAGCAAACTGACCTCATATGCACACTTCTACGCCATTTCCATCGTGCTTCCATCCACTGCACCGTGACTGGCAGAGGTTAAAAAAGGGATTTTTACATTAGCGCCCTTTTTTGGGATGCTATCCTCATTGCTACCCTAAATTTACTTCATGCTCAGTTTTCCCCCTCCGCCCGCAAACTAACCACATATGCACACTTCTAAGCTATTTCCGTCGTGCTTCCGTCCGCTACACCGTGATTGGCAGAGGTTAAAAAAGGAATTTTTACATTGGTGCCCTTATTTGGGACCCTCTCCTCGTTGCTACCCTAAATTTACATCGTGCTCAGTTTTCCCCCTCCGCTAGCAAACAGACCTCATATGCACACTTCTACGCCATTTATGTCGTGCTTCCAACCACTACACCGTGACTGATAGAGGTTGTGCCCATATTTGGCACCCTCTCGTTGCTCCCCCTAAATTTACTTCGTGCTTAGTTTTCCCCCTCCACCAGCAAACTGACCTCATACGCACACTTCTATGCCATTTCCGTTGTGCTTCCGTCCACTGCACCGTGACTGGCAGAGGTTAAAAAAGAATTTTTCACATTGGTGCCCTTGTTTGGGACTCTCTCCTCGTTTCTACCCCTATATTTACTTTGTGCTCAGTTTCCCCCTCCGCCAGCAAATTGATCTCATATGCACACTTCTACGCCATTTCTGTTGTGCTTCCGTCCACTACATCATGACTGGTAGTGGTTTAAAAGGGATTTTTACATTGGTGCCCTTATTTGGGACTCTCTCCTCGTTGTTTCCCCTAAATTTACTTCGTGCTAAGTTTTCCCCCTCCACGAGCAAACTAACCTCATATGCACACTTCTACGCCATTTCCGTCGTGCTTCCGTCACTGCACTGTGACTGGCAGAGGTTGTGCCCTTATTTGGCACCCTCTCCTCATTGCTACCCCTAAATTAGCTTCATGCTCAGTTTTCCCCCTCTGCTAGCAAACTGACCTCATATGCACACTTCTACACCATTTCCGTCGTGCTTCCGCCCACTGCACCGTGGCTGACAGAGGTTGTGCCCTTATTTGGCACGCTCTCCTCGTTGCTACACCTAAATTTACTTCGTGCTCAGTTTTCCTCCTCCGCCAGCAAACTAACCTCATATGCACACTTCTACGCCATTATCGTCGTGCTTCCATCCACTGCACCATGACTGACAGAGGTTGTGCACTTATTTGGCACCCTCTCCTTGTTGCTAACCCTAAATTTACTTCGTGCTCAGTTTTCCCCCTCCGCCAGCAAACTGACCTCATATGCACACTTCTACGCCATTTCCATCGTGCTTCCATCCACTGCACCATGACTGGCAGAGGTTAAAAAAAGGGATTTTTACATTGGTGCCCTTTTTTGGGACGCTATCCTCGTTGCTACCCTAAATTTACTTCATGCTCAGTTTTCCCCCTCCGCCCGCAAACTGACCACATATGCACACTTCTACGCTATTTCCGTTGTGCTTCTGTCCACTACACCGTGATTGACAGAGGTTAAAAAAAGGGATTTTTACATTGGTGCCCTTATTTTGGACCCTCTCCTCGTTGTTACCCCTAAATTTACTTCATGCTCAGTTTTTCCCTTCCCCCAGCAAACTGACCTCATATGCACATTTCTACGCCATTTATGTCGTGCTTCCATCAACTGCACCATGACTGATAGAGGTTGTGCCCTTATCTGGGACCCTCTCCTTGTTGCTTCCCTTAAATTTAATTCGTGCTTAGTTTTCCCCCTCCGCCAGCAAACTGGCCTCATATGCACATTTCTATGCCATTTTAGTCGTGCTTCTGCCCACTGCACCATGACTGACAGAGGTTGTGCCCTTATTTGGTACCCTCTCCTTGTTGCTACCCCTGAACTTATTCCGTGCTCAATTTTCCCCCTCCGCCAGTAAACTGGCCTCATATGCACACTTCTATGCCATTTTCGTCGTGCTTCTGTCCACCGCACTGTGACTGAAAGACGTTATGCCCTTATTTGGCACCGACTCCTCGTTGCTACCCCTAAATTTACTTTTGCTTAGTTTTCTCCCTCCGCCAGCAAACTGAATGCACACTTCTACGCTATTTCTATCGTTCTTCCGTCCACTGCACCGTGACTGCAGAGTGCCCCACCAAAAACACTTTCCCCATTCTCCCCTCCCTTGAATCGGACATCAGCTTCCTCCTATCGGCCAGCACGCGCCGCCAGGCCACATTCCCTTCTTTCTCTGGTCTCCTCCCTCGATCCAGCTCTTCTCTCCACGGCGCGGTGGCTCATCGAATCTCTGACTGAGCTGATTTCCGGTTGGTGCGTGCCTTTCTTCTCCGGCACGGTTCGTGCAGTGCGTTTCACCGCCTGCGAACACGCAAGAAGAAGCAGACTCGTCTTATCGTGCTCACCTGAGGCAGACCGCCGTGCCCAAGGTGGAACGAGCAAGCAGGAGCAGCCTCGAAACGCCGTGCTCGTCGTGGGACTCCTCTCCTCCGGCGCCGCGTGGCCTCTTTTCCTTGCCCTTCTCTGCGTTGCCTACGCCGTGGTGGCGTGCTCCTCCTCTCCTTGCGTCGCGCGCTCCTGCTCTATCGTAGCAGCATTGTTCGTGCCCCATCCGTCTCTGACGAGCGCGGACATCAACAACTTTTGCTGCTCCTCCCCCACCATGGACTCCACTGTCTGTCAAGGCCGACCATTGGACCCCTCGCCATGCGGCTTCATTGAACGGCAGCAGAGCCTCCGCGCCTAGCAGCTCAAATGCTAGCTGCAGTGAGCGGCAGCTCCCTGCTCAGTTGTGTATCAACTAAGGTGCATCAACTATGTTCTTATATGACTGCAGCTGTTGGTTTGCTAGGTGCTAGGTTGTGAAGTTCACAATTTTTTCTGAGATGATGAATCGAGGGACATTAGTGTGTAGCCTATATATATTGATAAGAGCATTTCTATGTGTAGGATGGATGCATATATCTTTGATGACAATGAGACACCATTGGAAGTTGTTGCACCTAATGATGATGAGAGGCTTTATCCTGATTTAGTTGACAGGTGGGATCAATTAGAGTTTGAGGGGTATGATGCTTTGCCTGCACAATTTGAAGAGACTGATGAAGAAGAGAATGAAGAGAATATTGAAAATGGTGTGGTGGACTTGTACCAAGAAGAGGATGAGGATAAATTTCGAATTGAGTATGACAGAGGTGATCGTGTTGGATAGGGAGAAGAGAGAATGTAGGTATCCAATGGACCTAGAAAAGAGGACATGCACTTGTAGGCATTGGCAGATTAGCGGGCTCCCTTGCATCCATGCCATGTTTTTTGTCACATCACTTCAAGGTCTAGCATCTAAGATTGATCAATATATACATGAATACTACTCTGTTGCAAAGTTCAATGCAACTTATGCTGATAATCTGCCTTCCATTGAGGCAAAGCAACAATGTGATATTGTTGATCCTAGTTTTGTGCTACATGCTCCAACACAGACAAGAGCA
This sequence comes from Zea luxurians, assembly GCA_029449295.1. Classification (NCBI taxonomy): domain Eukaryota; kingdom Viridiplantae; phylum Streptophyta; class Magnoliopsida; order Poales; family Poaceae; genus Zea; species Zea luxurians. The sequence goes on from JAOPSE010000011.1 coordinate 49,511,112, forward strand.
CCGGGAAGGCCAAGGAAGACTAGAATAAGATCTTGGACCGAGGAAACGAAAATGCAAGAGATGTGGAGGATTGGGACATATTGCTAGAAACTATAAAAATGCAGTTGATCCAGCTTTTGGAGAAGATGACCACTGGGGTGCAGAAAATGTAGTTGATCCAACTTTTGGACAAGATGACCACTTTCCTCCAAGATAGTGTTGAATTTCACGTTGGTTTCTTTTTCAAGTTAATCTATTGTGACCCGCAATAAAAATCTTGTTTTGTCATCCAGTGAAAACCTGGTTGCTGGAGCCATGTTGGAGTCCTACATTCCTGCCTCGGTCGAGCCATCCTTTGTTGCAAGGTAGTATTGAATTTCAAGTTGGTTTCTTTTTCAAGTTACTCTATTGCGACCCATAATAAAAATCTTGTTTTGTTGTCTAGTGAAAACTTGGTTGCTGGAGCCAAGGTGGAGTCCTACATTCCTGCCTCGGTCGAGCCATCCAATGATGTTTCATCAAGGTTGTATTGAAATTCATCAATTCAACTGAAATGTGCTTCAATTTGAAGTTTGTAACATTTCATGTTTTGTGTAGGGATTCCATTGCGGTGAAGGAAAAGAAAAGGAAGAGAGAAAAATAGGTTGTACACACAACTATAGACAGTCTAGCGAAAAATACAAGGAGCAAGGTAATGAAGAAGCCAAAAATCAGGAAAAGGCTCCTTACGGACTTGTTGTAACTGTAATGTTGCGTTTCTACCTAGAAAACTACCCTTAAGATCGTTATGTAGTACTGAGTAGTAGTGTGTGTTGGAGGCCTTCCTCTTCCGAAGGTCCTCAAAAACACGACTAACCATATGATTTCAGTATGACATGGAGCATTACAGGGGGGCTTCGGCTTAGGGATGAAGACGTAGCCCGAAGGTAATAAAAATGGACGACGAGGCTACAGTCGAAGAGCTTCGGCTTGATGTGATGACGAAGACCAGGTATGATGATGACCTAAAGGAGACAAAGACTATTCAATCCTTAATGATTCATGTTACGCTTATAGATGAATGTCAAGCGCATGAATGTACTTCTACTCGGGCTGTGTCCCGTGCCTATAAATAGATGAACAGTAGCACCGTATTCTTCACGCTGGTTGTAATCGTTTTCTTGCGTCTTCACCTTCGAGCAAGCCAAGGTATCAATGTATTATTAATACTGTTAATATTCATATATGTTTTATGGAAAGCAATTTTAAATGAGTCAACGAGATGCAGTTAATATCCTTATCCCCTTGCATTCTTATTCATATATTAAATGATGGAGATATGTCTTTCTTGACCTTCGTCTGATGAGCATTATTCCCATGTGGAAATAATGTTTCAAGGGACGAAGGTCTATAAAAATTAACGATCGTGTTGCCTTGTTTCTGATCCACAGCATTTGAGAACAAGTGACCAACAATGTGTAATGCTGATTTGCTGTTATTTCTCATATTGCAGCAAACTATGTCCGCCTATGGACTATGTTTCAGCAAACTATGTTGTTGCTGTTTCTGTCACACCCAGTTCTGAGGGCAAAACCGAATGCATAGCGTATGTGGGCCAGGATCCATTTTCCACACATATGTTGATGTCACATGTGTAATATATCAAAAGTTTTCCTCATCATCTTCTTCTTCATCGTCGTCTTCATCATCGTCACCAGAATCATCCGGGTCGTCGCCTCCAGGAGGAGGGGCTTGGACTGCTGGTGCCGGCGGTGCTGAAGCTGACGATCCAGCTGTGAAGGCTAGTGATTCTGCCAACGAGGTGGGCATAGGCAGAAACTCCTCCGAGCTGTCCTCTAGAATGACTCCGTTCTCCACACGAATGCGAGGGAGATCCATAGGGATTTCCTCGACTACCAGTAGGTAGACAGAACTTGCCGTGGTGGAGGCATGTAGTTGGTGTTGATCCGAGTGGTTTGAATAGTACGAACCATCTACAAGAGAAATTGTCAACTTAGTTGAATTTTGAAGAGGTAAGGTTAATAAAATAATTTTGTAAGAATAAAATTAGCATGTTTTGAACAATCTAGCCTTTACATTTCTAACTAGTCTAACGACCTAGAGTCAGCATAGCTTTGATACCACTTCTGTCACACCCGGTTCTAGGGGCAAAACCAAATGCATAGCATATGTGGGCCAGGATCCATTTTCTACACATATGTTGACGTCACAAGTGTAATATATCAAAAGACAATGCAATAAAGGCGTAAAAGGGAGTAGAGTAATTTTATTACATCTTTCAGAACATTATATCTTAACAAGTATAATAATCAAAGTACAACGGAATTAAACATGGACACTCTTCCACAGGAAAGTGACTAGCGCATCGTTAGACTCAAAACTTATCAATGTCATCTGCGAAATCTTCGTCATCACCCTCTGATCAAAATATTAGCAATGGTGAGCTCACTTATGGTCGAGGCTCAGCAAGTGGGGGAAATTAATGCAAGTTAACAAGGTAGGCTATGGATAAGCGGTAAGCATTTCAGTTGGTCAATATTTAATTAGAAACACATGTCTTACTAATAAGTGTGTATCCCAAATATCCCAATTAATCAAAGGCATAATATTATATCAAAAACACTTAAGTGAAATCACTTAAGCAAACCACTAGTAGATCCTCAGATCACGATTTATTTTCCATTTTTAAGTTCAATTATCATGTGAGGGTCCAGGTTGCTCTTAACCGTGAGCACAGCTGACATATCAGTTTTACACTCTGCAGAATTGGTACAACTTTACCCACAAGCCATGTATCCCATCTAGCCTGGGTTGGTCGGACCCGTAAACACTGCCGAGGTGAATGGCTAGGGATCCATTATAAGGCTTTCACAAAATATCCTTAGAACAAAGCCACTCGCTAAGGTTTCCACGTCAGTATTGATGGCCGTCTGGTGAGGTAACTTAGCCAAGACTACCACCCCATGTTAACATGAGCTGCCACCAAACCACTGCCGCCCCCTCTTGCCCATCTTTCAGGAAGGGTTGCTAAGCACTAAGTCTATAGAGCTAATTACCAAAGCCAGAGCCATTATAGCACTCGTGATTGCACTGTTATCCTGGGTGGTCACTCCATGTTCCATTTAACACAAAATGTTCTTGTTTAACTATTGGGTTAACATCATAATAAAACTTTATTTCCAGAACATAGTATCATTAAAAGAGTGACATCATATTTATCAAGTTGAGCAGTAGCAAAAATTGCTAAGCGTATCATTTACCCCAGGGCAATTCAAGGAATAGGGTTGATAATTCTAGGGAATCCTTATTTAGACAAATCCCATCAAATTATGCAATATATATCCAAAATTAAACATTATTGTATGCATTATTTTGGTACAAATAGAAATGCAGAGGGAGAATCCACTTGCCGAGCTCAAAAGTGTCATGTGGGTCGTCCTCGAACGAGTTTGGTTCGTCTACCTCACGGTCAACTTCTAGCATCGATTTGTGTATCGTACATACAAAAGAATACGTATGCCAAATAAATAAACATACACCATTACATGGGTAATCATTCACCATTACATACACATTCATACATCATACAACTGTACTCATAAATATGTCTACAACATAAATGTTTATTAATCCACTATATCTTCCACTGCGAGTATTCATCGGTGAAAATATGAGTAGGTGACTATGACGCTAGTTTATCTAGTATAATATAGATAAAAATGTCTTAACAAACTTTACGGAAAATAATTGTTTTTATTACTAATAATAAACTTTTGGGTTTTATCCTTTTCTTTCTAAATAGAAATTTTACGTATAGCTAAAAACGTTTATTTCTAAATCACCTAACATTAATATTCTAAGAATTATTGTAAATTACTAGTTTTGGACTTTGGTAACATAATCATGGTTATTATGACATAAATAGATATTTTACTAATTCTAAGTAATTAAGTGCTATATTTATGATACATTCATCATGATTAGTAAAACCTATATTTTAATCTGACCGAAAATACGTGGACTATTATTTATTCCACTTTCTTATATCAATAAAATTATACTTAAACCACTAATAACAAATATTGTTCCATGTGCTAAAGCGGAAGTTAATCGTAAACATTTCTAGTATGTAAATCACCAAGTTTGTGAATAGTGACATTATTTATTTTTGAAATGTAAAATAATACACATGTCCAAAATATTGTTGCAGGGCTTGTTTACGATTACACGTATACTTTGGGTCTCTTTTCGATCATTTCTAAACTGAAAAATCTCAGAATTAATTTCATTTACACGCAGAGACTAAAATGCAAATTGTGCTTCTTCTACCTTGAGTTTGTGCTCACGCGCAGGGATGGAGCTCGATGGGGGGGAGGGGCTCGGTCGGGCATGGGAGGAGCACGGGCCTCGTTCGAGAGGGCAAGGACGGGCGCGGACCGTCCGACCGGGGTGCGGACGATGGTGCACGGTCGATGGAGCTCCAGCGAGCGGTGAGGCGGCTCGGGCATGGTCGACGGCAAGCAAGGGAGAGAGGAGAGCGTGAGAGAGAGGGAGCTCAGGGAGGGAGAGAGGAGGGAGCTCGGGCTTTTATAGAGCGAGAGAGGGAGAGGAGAGGGCACCGGGGGAAGGAACGTCCATCAATGGCCATCAATGGCGGCCATTAACGCCATTGAGTGAAAGATTGTCGTGGGGGAGAGAGAGAGGAAACAGTGGCATCGATTTCCGGTTCGAGGGGAGGCGGACGGGTGCGGACGCCGAGGGGCCGGGCGTAGCACGGTTGGGCGTGGGGTCGGTCGGGGTCGAGGCGCGGGGTCGGTCACGAGTGTGCCTGGCGGCGGTGGCGTGACCAGGGATGAGGAGAGGGGCCACGGGGCCCTGACAGGTGGGTCCCGCCGGTCAGTGAGAGAGAGGGGGAATGGGGCGCGGTTGATGGGCCGGTTTGGCTGGCTAGGGTTTAGGGTTAGGTTTTCTTCTTTTTTCTTTTTCTTTTCTACTTAAAAATATAAATAAATATATTTTTAAATAATTCTAAAAATCATAATAATTATTCCAAAATTATTTATAACTAAAATATTTATTTTTGGACCAATATTTCTATATTAATTAATTGGATTTTCAATATGAAAGAAATTCTAGTAAACATCCAAAAAATCAAATATGAGCAAACAAAATTACTCTAAATGCAAATAAAAATCAAACACTTGAAAGAAAAATTCATTACCATATTTACCCTTAATAATCTAAATGCATTATTTTTAGTTGATGGTTTTGGTAGTGTTACAAACCTACCCCCTTAAAAGAATCTCATCCTCGAGATTAAGGAACTTCTGAGAATAACTAGGGGAATTCTGCTCTGAGGTAATCTTCTCTTTCCCAAGTGGCCTCATCTTCTAAATGATGACTCCACTGAACTTTACACAAGTTGATAACTTTACTCTGTGTAATTCTGGGAGATATTTCCAAAATCCTCATTAACATTGAGTTCTTCCATAGGTAATTGTTCCTCCAGTACTCTTAAGCATTTCTTAAGTTGTGACACATGAAATACGTCATGCACGTCTAATAAACTATCGGGTAGCTCTAACTGGTATGCTACTTCACCTCTTTTTTCCAATATTTTGAACGGGCCTATGTAGCGAGGAGATAGTTTACCCTTAACCTTAAATCTTTTCATTCCTCTCATCGATGAAACTTTAAGGTATACAAAGTCTCCTACTTCAAAAATCAACTCTCTTTTTCTATTGTCAGCATAGCTTTTCTGTCTCGACTGTCCAAATTCTCTCTGATAATTTGTACTTACTTTTCTGCTTCTTGGATAATTTCTGGACCAAATACTTGACTTTCTCTAGTCTAATTCCAATAAAGCGGTGTTCTACACTTTCATCTATAAAGTTGTTCAAGCGGTGCCATTTTTAGACGTGCCTGCAAACTCTTATCCTAGCTTCTACCATGCTTTAGAGCTCAAGCTCTTAACATATCTTCCAACACTTGGTTTGTTCTTTTAGTTTGCCCATCCGTTTGCGAATGATAAGCTGAACTAAAGTTTAGCTTGGTATCCATGGACTCATGTAGTCTTTTCCAAAAGCGCGAGGTAAATTGGGTTCCTCTATCTGATACGATCTTCTTTGGTACTCCATGCAGACAAACAATTCTTGACATGTATAACTCTGCTAAGTGGGCTCCTGAGTAAGTTGTCTTCACAGGTATAAAGTGTGCCACTTTAGTAAACCTGTCCACTATAACCCATATTGAATCATAGCCATCCCGAGTACGGGGTAGTCGAACTATGAAATCCATACTAATTTCTTCCCAGTTCCATTCCAGTACCTTGAGAGGTTGTAGCAATCCTGCTGGTCTTTGGTGTTTAGCTTTAACTCGTTGACACATGTCATATAGTGCGACATGAGTAGCCACATCTCTTTTCAAACCGTACCACCAATACTTTTCCTTTAAATCCTGGTACATCTTAGTACTTCTGGGGTGAATAGAATTAGCCAAATCATGAGCTTCTCTTAAGATAAGTTGGCGTAGGCGCTTGATTTCTGGTACATAGATTCTCTTTTTAAACCATACTATGCCTTGATCATCTTCTGTGAAATCTTGGACTTTACCCAAACTAATTTGTGTCTTAATTTCTTTGATTTTCTCATCAGACTCTTGTCCTTTACGAATTTCTTCTTCCAAAGTAGATTCAACTTCCATAACTGTTGCTTCCATATTATTGAGTATACCAAGGTTGAGTTGTTCCATTTCCCAGGACAATTCCTGTGACATCAAATGAGTAGTGATGTTGTTCACTTGACCTTTACGGCTCAAAGCATCTGCAACTACATTTGCTTTTCCTGGGTGATATTGTATTTCCAAATCATAATCTTTGATTAACTCAAGCCATCTTCTCTGTCTTAGGTTCAGTTCTTTCTGCGTGAAGATATATTTCAAGCTTTTGTGATCCGTAAAGATTTTACACTTGTTTCCAATCATGTACTGCCTCCAAATCTTCAAAGCGTGCACTACGACAGCTAATTCCAAATCATTCGTAGGATAATTCTTTTCATGCTTCTATAACTGCCTTGAAGCATAGGCAATCACTTTTCCTTCTTGCATTAACACACATCCAAGTCCTAGATGTGATCCATCGCAATACACATTAAATCCTTTATGAATATTAGGCATAATTAACACTGGTGCAGTGGTTAGCCTTTCCTTTAATTCCTCAAAACATTTCTGACATGCTTCATCCCACTTAAATTCTTTACCTTTCTCCAACAATGAAGTAAGGGGTTTCACTATTTTGGAGAAGCCTTCAATGAATCTTCTGTAGTATCCTGCTAATCTAAGAAAACTCCTGATCTTGGACACATCTGTGGGTTGTTTCCAATTTAGTATTTCACATATTGTATCGAGGTCTACCTTGATTCCTCCATTGGTGATAATATGACCTAGGAATGCGACTTCCTTCAGCCAAAAATCACACTTCGAAAGTTTCGCATACAACTGATTGTCGCGAAGTTTCTGTAGAACTAATCTCAGATGATCTTCATGTGCTTCTTCATTCTAAGAGTATACTAGTATGTCGTCGATGAATACCACCACAAACTGGTCAAGGTATTCCATGAATACTTTATTCATCAAGTTCATAAAGTAAGCTGGTGCATTAGTCAGTCCAAAAGACATGACTAAAAACTCATATAGTCCATATCTTGTGGTGAAAGCTGTTTTAGGTATATCTTCAGTCCGAATCTTCAACTGATGATAGCCTGATCTTATATCTATTTTTGAGAACACTGTAGCTCCTCTCATCTGATCAAACAGATCTTCAATCCGAGGTAACGGGTACTTGTTCTTAATCGTTACTTCGTTCAAGCTTCTATAGTCCACACACATTTTCCTTGAACCATCTTTCTTGTTCACGAATAGAACTGGGGCTCCCCATGGTGATGAACTGGGGCGAATAAAACCTTTTTCTAGTAATTCTTCTATTTGTTTCTTTAGTTCAATTAAATCTTTGACATCCGTTCGGTAAGCTCTTTTTGAAATTGGTGCGGTTCCAGGTAATAGTTCAATAGAAAACTCTATATCACGATCAGGTGGCATACCTAGTAATTCTTCTAGAAATACGTCTGGGTATTCACACACTATTCAGATGTGCTCCAAAGATATCTCTTCCAACTGATTTACCATTGCCTCTGCTGTTGCTGGCATACTGACATTGACTTCAATTCTTTCTCCTTGCAGACTGGTTAATGTAACCATCCTTTTGGCACAAGATATTACTCCATCATACTTGGTCAAGTAGTCTATTCCAAGTATCACATCCATTCCACTCGATTCCAAAATTATCAGCTCTACTAGAAAGCTTAGGCCTCTAATTTCAATCTTAGTCTGAGGGCATGAGTGAGTGGCTCTAAGTTCACCTCCTGGTGATTGAATTAATAGTTTCTTCTTCAAGGGATAGTTTGGTATATTATGTTTTTCCACGAATGACTTTGTTATGAAGGAGTGAGATGCTCCATAATCAAATAAAACTGATGCGGGTATGGAGTTAATAAGAAACATACCATACACCACGTCGGCATCCTCAGGAACTGATTCCACTGTCACATGATTAACTCTTCCTCTACTCTGGTTCTATGGAGTCTTGTTCTGTGCAGATCCACGAGCAGGTGTGTTCTGGTCAGTCCTCTGGTTGCTATTCTTCTAGGGTGTCTATTGATTACGCCTTGGGCAGTTGTTGGCATAGTGGCCAAGTTCACCACACATGAAACAACCATTGGGTTGAACTGGGGTAGTTGTGTTGTTGTTCTTGGCCAGTGTGTTCACGGTGCTTCCTTGATGATTCTGTTGTTTCCCACTAGACCTTTGACTGGTCTTAGTCCTGCTTCTCTGTTGGTTCTAGTGTTGGTTGCTCCTCTAACCTTGTTGTCCAGAGCGCTGTGCTTGATAGTTGTTGTTTCCACTCTGATTTCCGGAGCGAAACTGAGAACCTTGGGAGTTGTTCTGACGGGTATTGCTACTGGTCTGCCCTTGGTACTTTTTCTTGTGATCCGACAGCTCTTTCCTTTTGCTTTCAAGGCCAATTGCCTTGTTCAGCAAAGTATGAAAGTTGGGGAAGTTGTGGCTCTGTAATTGGTAGTTCAAGGGTCCAATCAAGCCTTCCAAGAAATGTTCTTGGCGCTTCTCATCAGTGTCCACTTCCTCTGGGGTGTAATGTGAAAGCTGGGTGAAGCGATCACGATACTCATTAACAGTCATGTTCCCTTGTGTGAGGGAAAGGAACTCCTTCTTGAGCTTCATTATTCTAGAGGGAATATAGTGAGCCTGAAACTTCACTTGGAACTCCTGCCAGGTAATGGCATCAGCATTAGCGTGTGCTGCGGTGAAGGCATCCCACCAATCGAACGCGGCTCCTTCGAGTCTTTTTGAAGCGTACAAGACCTTCTCTCAATCATTGCACTGGGTGATGTCCAATTTATTTCCAATGACCTTAAGCCAGTCATCAGCATCCAAAGGGTCTACTGCATGAGAGAAAGCAGGCGGGTGATGACTCATGAAGTCTCGATGCTTATCTCTAGCTTGGGGTGCATGTTGTTATTGTTGGTACATTTGGTTCTGTTGATTTTGCTGAATCTGATGCACTGAAGCTGTGAGTCCTTGTAGAAGTTGCATTTGCGCTACGATGAATTGATCCATAGTGTGGTTGGGTGGTGGTGGTGGCAACTGCTGACCACACTGATTCTGATGGTTATTAGGACCTGATTGAGTGTTCACCATCTAGATGGTTAGAAAGTGTAATCCCAGGGTAAGTGAAGAGTAGAGAAGATTCTATGGGGAATAGCTTATTATTAAGGTTAAATTTATTATTATTATTATATTTTATGCTCTTATGGCCATCATTCCATAAGACCATTACACTCAAGCAAAAATCCAAATCAAACATTTCAGACAACACCATCACATGGTTGTTATTATTATAAGTGTAGTAATAGATAAGTGTTCTTCGTCTAATGCGAAACTAACTTATAACAACATAAATGAAAAATCTAAAGCAGCCTGGTGATGGATCCTGGTTCTCCATAGCGGATCCTCTTGCGGGGAGGGGATAACTCCATGGCAGGGACATGAACTTTAGGGGGATTCCTTCCATCAAGCTGAGCTTCCAGGGCTGCGATCCTTGCATGTGCATCCTAAAATTATACTTAAACCACTACTAACAAATATTGTTCCATGTGCTAAAGCAAAGTTAATCGTAAACGTTTCTAATATGTAAATCACCAAGTTAGTGAATAGTGACATTATTTATTTTTGAAATGTCAAATAATACACCTGTCCAAAATATTGTTGCAGGGCTTGTTTACGATTACACGTATACTTTGGGGGTCTCTTTTTGATCATTTCTAAACTGAAAATCTCGGAATTAATTTCATTTACACATAGGGACTAAAATGCAAAATGTGCTTCTTCTACCTTGAGCTTGTGCTCACGCACAGGGATGGAGCTCTACGGGGGGGAGGGGCTCGGCCAGGCAGGGAGGAGCAGGGGGCTCAGTCGAGAGGGCGAGGACGGGCGTGGACCATCCGGCCGGGGTGCGGACGACGGTGCGCGGTCGACGGAGCTCCGGTGAGCAGCGAGGCGGCTTGGGCACGGTCGACGGCGAGCAAGGGAGAGAGGAGAGCGTGAGTGAGAGAGGGAGCTCGGGGATGGAGAGAGGAGGGAGCTCGGGCTTTTATAGAGCGAGAGATGGAGAGGAGAGGGCACCGAGGGAAGGAACGGTCGTCAATGGCCATCAATGGCGGCCATTAACACCATTGAGTGAGAGAGGGTCGTGGGGGAGGGAGGGAGGAAACGGCGGCATCGGTTCCGGCTCGAGCGGAGGCGGACGGGCGCGGACGCCGGGGGGCCAGGCATGGCGCGGTTGGGCGCGGGGTCGGTCGGGGTCGAGGCGCGGGCGCTCGACGCGGCACGGGCGCATTGCGGGCGCGGGCGCGCCTAGCGGAGGCACGACCAGGGAGAAGGAGAGGGTCGTGGGGCCCTGATGGGTGGGTCCCGCCGCTCAGTGAGAGAGAGGGGGGAATGGGGGCGTGGTTGATGGGTCCCTAATGGGTCGGTTTGGCCGGCTAGGGTTTAGGGTTACGTTTTCTTCTTTTTTTCTTTTTCTTTTCTTTTCTTTTCTTTTTCTTTTCTACTTAAAAATATAAATAAATATATTTTTAAATAATTCTAAAAATCATAATAATTATTCCAAAATTATTTATAACTAAAATATTTATTTTTGGACCAATATTTCTATATTAATTAATTGGATTTTCAATATGAAATAAATTATACTAAACATAAAAAAATCAAATATGAGCAAACAAAATTACTCTAAATGTAAATAAAAATCAAACACTTGAAAGAAAATTTCATTACCATATTTAGCATTAAGAATCTAAATGTATTATTTTTAGTTGATGGTTTTGTTAGTGTTACAGTTTCTTAGTGTAATAATCTGAATTTGTATCTTGTAGTAATCTGAATTGGTTTCTTGTAGTAATATGAATTTGTGCCATGTGCCCACTTCAACTTTATTGCTGAAATCTAAATTGGTGGTGGTGTTGAAATATGAATTGCTGTTAAACAGATGTGTCCATTGTCTAAATTGCTACCCAAATCTAAAACAGAAACATATCTGAATTGTTGCATGGTTGTTGGACCCAAATCTGAATGCGACGGTTGGCTGAGGCGGGGCGCCGGCCGAGCGGAGGGGACGCACGCGCGTTGGGCTAGGACGACCGAGAGGAGTGGGAAGTGTGTGGGGTGGACCGTGGGCGCTGCAGCGTGCAGGCCAGAGCGCGGGGATGGGGCGTTGGGTCGGGATGCATGCGGAGCACGGAAGGGGAAGGAGCTAGGCTTTTTGTTTTTAACAGTAAATGATACAAATCAGTAAATGATACAAAAAGGGATATCTTCACATGGAGTGAGTTTGTAACAGCATGATGAACTAATAGTACACTTTTGAACCAAAAAACAAGGAAAAGTAAGAAAGATAGCTCAAACTGTGAAGTTTTAGTTGAATGTCACGAAAGTTAGCGTGAGATGTGTCCATCTATGAAGCACCTATACCCATACTTTTGTAAACTCCTTCGAAATTTTTATCATAAGCAGCTAGGACCAAGTCATGACTCCATGCCAAGTTTCACTATTTTCTGACCACTTTTGGTATTTATTTAATTTTTTTGGCTTGTAAAGTCATTTAAACCTTATAAATCAGCAAATGATACAAAAAGGGACATCTTCACGTGAAGTGAGTTTGCAACAGTATGATCATCTAATGGTATATTTTTAAACCAAAAAAGGAAAAGTAAGAAAGATAGCTCAAACTGTGAAGTTTTAGTTGAATGGTACGAAAGTTAGCGCGAGACATGTCCATTTGTGAAGCACCTATATTCTCACTTTTGTATAAACCTTTGAAATGTTTATCACAAGTAACTAGGACCAAGTTATGACTCTGTGCCAAGTTTTACTATTTTCTAACCACATTTTCTATTTTCTTATTTTTCGGCTTGGAAATGCATTTAAACCATCGAAACTAGTACATAATCCGAAAAAGGGACACCTTCACAGGAAGTAAGTTTTTAACAGTTAGATGAACACTTGCACACTTTTGAAGCAAAAAATAAACAAAAGCAAGAAATATAGCTCAAATTGTGAGGCTATAGTTGAATGGTACTGTAGGAAATGGGTGACGCCTAAGAGGGGGGGTGAATTAGGACTTCTAAAACTTTTACTTAACTAGGCCACAATTAAATCCCTAGAGCAAAACCTATGCAAATAATCAAACTAGAATATGCAAACTAGGTTTTGTCTAAGTGTTGCTATCTCTACCGCAAAGGCTAAGTTTGAATCTACACTAAATAAGTATGAATACTAGATTGAAACTTAAATGCTTAATATAAATGCGGAAACTTAAAGAGCAAAGTAGAGAAGCAAACTCTCGTGGATGACGCTAGTATTTTTACTGAGGTATCTGGAACCACGCAAGGTCCCGACTAATCCTCGTTGGTGCCCCTACGCAAAGGGAAGCCCATGCGAGGGCCAAGCACCACGGTCGAGTAACTCCGTAGAGAGCCACGGGCCTTCTCCACGCGCAAGTGGTGCTCCGCTTCCGGCTCCTCTCGGACGCTCCCCGCCGTCTCCACTATCGAGCTTCCGGCCGAAAACGCCGCGGGCTTCGTTCCCTCCGGTACACGGTGGCGGCCGTGACACAAACGCGGTTGTCACGGTCTCGCAAGACTCTCGCCCCACTCGGTACAATTACAACGACTCACGCAAGAGCTGAGGGGTTGTGTGGTTTTACAAAACTCACTCAACTAACTAGGGTTTGCCTAGAGCAAGCGCGAAAGTGGTCTAACTAACCTAAGCACTTCGCAAAGCACCTAAGCTAATCACCGAGTGATTCTATTAAGCACTTCGGTGTTTGAGCTCTTGGAAATGTGCACTATATGCCTTGGTATGTTGCTTGGGCTCCCACACTTGAGAATGGCCGGTTGGGGTGGTATTTATAGCCTCCAATCCCCAAACTAGCCGTTGGACAGAAAGCAGCAGCTTTCCGTCGTCGGGTGCACCGGACAGTCCGGTGCACCACCGGACAGCCACTGTGCAGTGTCTGGTGCACGCCACGTCAGCCGACCGTTGGCGCCTGTAGCAGTCGACTGTTGGATCCGACCGTTGCCGTCTGTCCGGTGCCGCCTGTCCAGTGCACCACCGGACAGTCCGGTGCTACAGCCGAGGCACCTGTTTGTGGCCCCTCTGCGTAGTCTGTCTGTTCCACCGGATAGTCCAGTGCACACCGGACAGCACTGTCTGGTGCGCCACCAGGCGCTGGCTGACAGCCCGCTTCTTGGGTTCCTTCGCTGATTTCTTCGGGCTTCTTTTGTTCTTGAGTATTGGACTCCTATGCACCTTTTTATGTCTTCTTTTGAGGTGTTGCATCCTCATTGCCTTGGTCCAATTCTCTTCGCATCCTGTGAACTATAATTATAAACACTAGCAAACATATTAGTCCACAGGTTGTGTTAATCATCAAACACCAAAACTCAATTAGCCAAAAGGCCTGGGGTCCATTTTCCTTACAATCTCCCCCTTTTTGGTGATTGATGACAACACAACCAAAGCAAGCAAATAATACAAGTATTTGAATTAAACTATGCAATCTACTTGCTTAGATGCATGATTGTCCCCACAATGTGATATTATGGACTTAAGCCTCCCCCTAACTCCATAATTCACTTACTTCCTATTTTTGGACCAAATAACCAAAACCACTTAAAAAACCATTTGTAAAATTTTAAATTGGTGGTGTTTGGTGTTTGATATAGTTTTTATTGCTTTGGTCCCTAAACTTCTCCCCCTTTGGCATCAACCACCGAAAAGGAAGACATTAAAAGCATGTAGGAAGAAAATAAAAGCTTGCCCTCATCAAGAATTTCATCAAATGATACCACTGAAGGATAACTCTCCCTAAATGAGTGTTCTCTTTAGAAAGAAGTTTCTCCCCCTTTTTAGAGATGAAGAAATACTCCCCCTGTCAGAGATCCTCTACTTAGGAAAAACATGTGAAAATTAGAGGTGCAAGACAAGATTTGAAAAGACTAACTTCCCTTATGCATAGGTAACTGAATATGAGTTAACCATTTATGCATTTTTAGCAAAATGGAAGCATATGATATGAAATATAGTCTAATCAAATTTTGGAGAAGACATGTAAATGATACTAGATGTAGTCTCAAAAGATACCAATTGAAAGTCATTGGCGAGCTTGAGAGACATGAGAGTTCTTGGAGATTTTGCAGTGGAAGATTGTTGTCGTTCTCCGGGGACTTCATTTTTCCTTACAATGAAACTATCACATGAAATAGACTTGAAAAGGTGTTAGTCTCAAAGTGTTAGATTATAGAGTAACCTCCCCCTAAAGGTGTGCATACAAGTTTTGAGTACTTGTAGGAGACATGCACTTTGATTTGATATCAAGAGGGGCAAATTATCCATAATCCAAACTTTGGAACATATAAGTTAAATGATACAACTTGAAGAAATCAAAATTTTCAATTGATGTATCATTTACTATGGAGTGATAAAAAGCTATGTGCCGTGCTTTTAACTAACCATTTTAAACCATGTAGGTTTGCTTAAGTGTAAGAATTGAAAGCAAGCAATCCTACCACGTGATTTACCTAGTATGCATGATTTTAAACAAAAGTAAATAACAAATGTAATACTAGGCAAGAAAGGTAAACTAGATAAAAAGGTAAATAGATACGCATATCTAAAGACAAGAAATACAATAAAACTAGTAACCTTAGTCATGGGTGGGAAATTTGGGTCCAAAATTCTCACTAACCCACTTGGCAATAAACTTGATCCAATATGATGTATCCCATGATATACATCCCAACTTTGCCAAGTCTCCAAATTTCCCGAAGACCTTTGGTCTGCTCACTTCCCTTTCAGGATCCAAACCTTCTTGGTGCTTTTCATGGTTGAAATTATTTCCTTTGGCACCCAGATGCGTTTGGCCCCCTTTCCTTTGTTGCCTTGCTTGTTGGCCTTGATTGCTATCACCTTTCCATTCTTTTTCTTCTTGATCAAGTATGGTGTAGCATCCTTTTTGTTCACCTTTTTGATGTAGGTGTTGGAGATTTTGCTTGATGCCTTTTGCTTGAGCTTTTGCCTTTGTTTATCCCCGGTCATCGCCTTGCATTGGAAAGACTTGTGGCCTTCCATGTGGCATAGCCTACAAATCACAGTTTCCCCCTCCATAGGCTTGTTCACTCCCGCAGTGGTGTTATCCTGTGGAGGTCGGATTTGTTTAGCTTTGCCTTTCTTGTCATACAAAGTCTTGCCAAGGCGAGCCACTTCTTGCTTTAATTGTTCATTTTCTTTTGCAACCTCATCCGAAAATGTTTCTACAACAATATTCTCAACAAGAACTTGGTTGCAGGGGTTAGAATCATCAATTAAATCAAAGCAGGAAGTAGAAGCATCTTTCTTAATTATTTCAGGTATTTCAACTAAAGATGCTGCTGGGGTGCTACCAATGTTTTCTAGCTTAGTAGTTAGCTCATCATTGTGTATGCTAAGAATCTCCATTTTCTCTAGCAAATTTTCAATAGCTTCTTGGGACCTAGCTAACTTAGCCTTAAGTTTTTCATTCTTTTTAATAAGGCTATCATCGGTAGCAGTAGATGGAGCACTAGATTCCAAAAGCTCAATTTTAGTTGATAGCTCACTATTTAAGTTTGCAAAAGTTTCAAATTTTTCTAGCAAACCTTTGTAATCATTTTGAGAGCTAACCAACTTATTTTTCAAGGTTTTAAGTTGAGCTTTTTGCTTAGTGCAAACATCCTGAAAAAATTCTACGGCTTCTGCAAGCTCATCTAGAGAGGGCTTTCCCTCACCTTCATCATCACTACTACTTTCATCACTAGAGGATGGAATGCTTTTGTTACCTCTTGCCATAAGGCATTTGTGTGATGACCATGATGAGCGTGACGAGGACCGGTGGCTGCGCGTCCTTGGAGGTTCATCTTCACTTGAAGAGTCATCCCAAGTTCTAACACTTGTTAGCGTCTTGCCTTTGCTCCTCTCCTTTTTGGGTTTGGCCATATTTGGACAATTGTCCCTGAAGTGGCCCTTCTCCTCACATGCGAAGCATCCTCTCTTCCTTTGCTTTTTCCTGTCAATGTTAAAAAGAAGATCCTCGACCTACAGGGGTACACCCATTAGATTAATCTTGCGGACCGTCCTCATTACCTTTCCGACGCATCGGATTGTTTCTTCGTCCTTGGAGGATGATGTGCATGGTTGATTATCCTCATCATCATCACTTTCTTCTTCTTCTTCTTCTTCACTTGAGGAACTTGGAGTGGGAGCCTTCTTTTTGCCCTTCCTTTCATCACATGCAAAAGCATATGGTCTTGAGGAAGTTGGCTCCTCTCCCCGACACATTTTTCGCGACATCTCAAAAGCCGCGATTTTCCCAATCACAATGGTCGGGGTCATGTTGCTTAAGTCCTCCATGTTGTGAAGGATGGTGATGATGCTCCCATATCTTTGTTGTGGTAGCAGGGAGATAATCTTCCTCACAATGTCCGCATCACCTAACTTATTAATGCCAATAGAATTGAGCTCATTGATAATTAGATTCAAACGAGAATACATGTCTCTAACAAGCTCATCATCTTTCATAGCAAAAGAATTATACTCATTTAAGACTAGGCAATGTTTTTGCTCATGGACATTGGATGTGTCGTCATGGAGCTCATGCAATTTAAGCCAAATCTCATTAACAGTTTTCCAGGTAAATACTTGATTTAAAATATCCATGCTAAGAGATTCATACAAGCAATTTTTGGCTCTAGCATTTAAATGAATTTCTTTTTCCTCACTCGTGGTGGGTTTCTCGGGATTCTTGAGGGGTTTCATCCTGTCACGAGTGACTCTCCAAACACCTAGATCAACGGCCTCTAGGTAACAAGCCATTCTAGCACTATAATATGGGAAGTTAGTGCCATCAAAGTGTGGTGACCTATGGGTATCCATCCCTTCCTCTAAAAAGCGTCGGCTCTTTTAGCGATGAAGCTAAATCGTTTCAAATGAGCCAAACCTCCTTTGATACCACTTGTAGGAAACGGGTGACGCCTAAGAGGGGGGTGAATTAGGACTTCTAAAACTTTTACTTAACTAGGCCACAATTAAATCCCTATGTTGGGGCGAAGCCTGGGGGAGGTTGCGGTTGTCCTTCAGGGCCGCAGGTGCGGAGAGCGTCGTCTTCACAGGTGCGGAGCATGTCGTCTTCCGTAGCCTCTTGGTGGGTGGAGTGGGTGAGGGCGAGGGCCTTGCCTTCTTTGCGGCCAGCAGTGCTGCCTTCGCAGCCTCGTCAGCCTTCGAGCTAGCTTTCTTGGGTGCCATCGCGGGTGGTTTTTCCGTAGCCCGAACGGTGGGCGCCAAATGTTGGGACTCGTTCTCAGGTGCAAGTCGATCCAACGGGGGAGAGTAACAACGCAAACAGGGTTTTTGCACGAAATGGCAATAGCTCTGTTCACCTGCCTCTCACGGGCACTATGCAGGGGTATTTATAGGTATCCGGGTGCCCAGCGTCCAGTGTTAAGGACGCATGTGCCCTTAGACACCTAGTTTATCTCCGGAATATTCCCATAAAGCAGGGTTACAGGCTGTAATTACAGGGAGACCTTTACAAATTAGGCCCGTAATGCGCAGCGGCCACGCAGGGCCTGTTACAATGGGCCGGATCACACGTGGGCCTCCATATCGGACGAGGCCACAGGGTGTGACGATTTCGTCACCGACCTTCGCCGGGCGACGCGTGGGACAAAGGATAAGTCTTCCAGTCGCCCTGCCTTCGCTCCACCGGAGGGCGCGGACCTCACCGAGTACGGCGAAGTCCTCGGTGTTTCAGCAGAAGAACAGCTACAGCTGCGCGCCCTGCGCATCAAGAACCGCAATCTCCAGAGGCAGAAAGAAATACTGGAGGCCAAGCGTCAGCGTGTGTCTGCACTAGCCAAGGTGCGGCAAATGATACGCGATGAAGAGCAGAAGGCCCAGGACCTCGAGCGGGAGATCGCGCTGATGCAGCGCGAAGGCCACTTCGGCCTGCAGCACGGGCCACCCCTGCAACAGCGCGCACAACTGGAAGACATACGCGAAGGCCACCTCAGCCTACAGCACGGGCCACCCCTGCAACAGCGCGCACAACTGGAAGACATACGCGAAGGCCACCTCGGCCAGCAGCATGGGCCACCCCTGCAGCAGCGTGCGCAAACAGAAGACCTGCACTTCCCCCAGCGCGACCACGCCTTCCCACACGCCGCGCCATTCCAAGGGGTCAACTACCTCGACGAGCGAAGTCCCCTGGCGCCACACCTGCAAGTGACACCCTGGCCTGCCAACTTCCGGGCAGGGACCTATCCCAAGTACAACGGCAGCACCGACCCAGCACAATACATAATGAGTTATCAGGTCGCCGTTGCATCTTCCGGAGGGGACGACGCCACAATGGCCAAGTCTTTCATCATCGCCCTCGAAGGCCCAGCTCTCACCTGGTTCACCAGGTTGCCTCCGCTGTCCATTGATTCCTGGAGAAGCCTCCGGGACAAGTTCCTACTCAACTTCCAAGGGTACCGCCCAGACACCGACGCCTTGGCCGAACTCTCACTCTACAAGCAGCTGGAAAAGGAGACTCTACGGGAGTATTACCGCAAATTTCTAACACTCAAGTCACAGCTACCCTCAGTCGATGACCAAATCGCCATCCACTACGTCATCAGCGGCCTTCGCGCCGGCGTCCTCTATAGCCACTGCATCAGAGATCCGCCCAAGAACCTCCAGGAATTATATTAGCTATTTGAAAAATATGCCAAATCCGAAGAGCTCCACCAGCGCAAGGTTGAGTCTCAAAGGAAGCCCAAAGATGCTCCACAGTCCAGCCGCACGTGGACGAGGACTCCGCAGCAAGACTTCGGTCGAGACGGCCGCAATCAACAGCAAGTGCACAACATCGCCAACCAGCACCCCGCTGCTGACGCCCCTCGCCGCCAGAAATATCCCCCCCAGGGCCGCAGAAATGGGACTCGCGGTAGGGGTCGGGGGCGTGCGCAGCCTCCGCACCGATTGTACTGTCTCTTCCACGGCGAAGACTGCGCCCACCAAACCAGAGACTGCCCAGAGACGAAGGCCACCAAAGACAGGATGGCACGGGCGCAGCCAGCCAACAACCCAGAGTTGTCGCGCACACTTACCAGCAACCCCCTCCACCATATATCCACGCCCCCGCCCCGCTTCCACCACACCACGCTTACCAACACCATTAGGAAGTACAAATCGTACCTCCCCCACCCCCACCTCCACACCAGCAACATCAAAACATCCCCACGCCCCAAAGCAGGAAGACTTCGCCGATTAGCCGTATCGCGGAGTCATTCACATGATCACTGGGGGGTCTAGCACCGACTTCGACACGAAGCGGAAGAAGCGGGACCACTACCGCAGCATCCACCACGTCGCCATCACTGGCCCAGTCGTGCAGACAAAGTGGTCCCATGTACCGCTAACCTTCGACGCACGAGACGTCGACCTGCGCAGCGCCCCCCACGTCGACGCCATGGTTATCAACTGCAGCATGGCAGGCTGGGACCTGCACAAAGTCCTAGTCGACAATGGCAGTCAGGCGGACATCATTTTCCTCCATGCCTTCGATCGCATGGGCATAAGCCACAGCCTGCTCAAGCCTTCGGATAACCCGTTGTATGGCTTCGGCGGCAAGGGCACCTTTCCTGTCGGCAAAATAGAGCTGCCTCTCTCCTTCGGTGTAGCACCCAATGCCCGAAGTGAGCAAGTGACCTTTGATATTGTGGATATGGTATATCCGTACAATGCCATCATGGGCCGGGGCTCCATCAATAAGTTTGAGGCAGCCATTCACGGACTGTACCTGTGTATGAAGATACCAGGTCCGTTAGGCGCCATTGCGGTCTACGGCAATCAACAGACTGCGCGCAACATAGAGCGGGACTTCGTCCCCGGACAAAGAAACGTGCACTGCCTCACGGCCCAGCGTGAGGTCCCAGCGTCCGTCAGCCCAACCGACAAAGAGCACGACAAGGCACAGCTGTAGAGCAACGATGGGACCAAGACTGTTCCCCTCGACCAGGCCACGCCCAAGCAGACAGTCACTATCAGCGAAGACCTCACTTCGCATGAAGAGGAGAAACTCCTCTGCTGCCTGTCCAAGAACAAAGTTGTCTTCGCCTGGTCAGCCCTCGACCTGGTCGGGGTCAGCCGATCCATAATTGAGCATAGCTTGGGAATCGACCCTTCGGTGAGACCGAAAAAACAGCGGCTTCACAAAATGTCCGACGAGAAGACAGAGGCCGCCAAGGCAGAGGTGCACCGCCTCCTGGAAGCCAAATTCATCGAGCCGGTGGCTTACCCCACGTGGCTCTCCAACGTTGTGATGGTGCAGAAAAAGAGCGGCAAGTGGCGAATGTGCATCGACTTCACCAGTCTCAACAAGGCATGCCTAAAGGACAACTTCCCGTTGCCGCGGATCGACAAAATAGTCGATAGCGCGGCCGGATGCGAAGTCATGTCACTCCTCGACTGCTTCTCCGGTTACCACCAGATATACATGAAGGAGGAAGACAAGGCTAGCACCAGCTTTATAACACCCTTCGGCACATATTGCTTCATCAGAATGCCGGAGGGCCTCAAGAACGCCGGGTCCACCTTCTCCAGGCTCACCAAAACAGTGCTCGAAGGGCAAGTTGGCAGAAATATATTCACATATGTGGACGACATCGTCGTCGCCAGCAAGAGCAAGGAGGACCATCTCGCTGACCTCGCCGAGACATTCGCGAACATGCGAGACGCACGACTCCGCCTAAACCCGGAAAAGTGCGTCTTCGGCGTTCGCCAAGGCAAAATATTGGGCTACCTAGTATCACACCGCGGCATCGAGGCCAACCCAACCAAAATTCAGGCCATCATAAACATGACGCCTCCACAGTCCGCCAGAGACGTCCAGCGCCTAACGGGCAGATTGGCCGCCCTCAACAGATTCATTTCCAGATCCGCTGAGCGAAGTCTTCCTTTCCTCAAAACTCTCTGTGGTGCAAAAGACTTCGCTTGGGGACCAGAGCAGACAGCGGCCTTCGCCTCATTAAAACAGTACCTGTCGGAGTTGGCAGTCCTTACAAGCCCCGACTCTTTGCTACCCCTGTTGCTCTATGTTGCGGCTTCGCCGCATGCGGTCAGCGCGGCACTGGTGCAGGAGCAGACAGTAGAGGGCGTGATCAGGTAGTGCCCAGTGTATTACGTCTCCGAAGTACTGACACCGTCCAAATGCAACATGACAAAACTGGAGAAGATTGCCTACGCAGTTGTTATGTCTTCGCGCAAATTGCGCCACTCTTTTGAAGCATTCAAGGTCCGAGTCACCTCAGACAGGGGACTCGGCGAATTGTTCAGAAACCCAGAAGCATCGGTGAGGATTGCCAAGTGGGCGGCCGAACTCTCCGGCTACCACATCATTTTCGAGCCCAGGACAGCCATCAAGTCACAAGTCCTGGCAGACTTCGTCGTCGACTGGACTGGGCCAATAACACAGCCGGACCCGTCCACAGAGAAGGTTTGGACGATCCACTGTGACGGCGCATGGTGCCATGTGGGGGCAGGCGCCGCTGCAGTCATCACCTCACCCGCCGGGGTCAAGCACAGATATGCAGCACGCCTCAGCTTCGCTCTAGAATCTGATAGATGCACAAATAACATAGCAGAATACGAAGCATTCATCCCCGGCCTCCGAAAGCTGAGAGCCCTTGGGGTCACCACCTGCATCATCAGAACAGACTCCAAGGTAGTTGTCGGCCAAGTCGAGAAAGACTATGCAGCAAAGGACCCCGCACTTATGTAATACCTCGCGGCCATCCGAAGTCTCGAGAGACAATTCAAGGGATTCACCTTGCAGCATGTAGACCGGGCCAAGAATGAAGAGGCCGACGCACTGGCCAAGGCTGTCGCCAGAGGCGAGTCTCTGCCCTCCGACGTGTTTTACCATGTCATCGGCACGCCAGCCGTCCGGAGCCCCGAAGGGCTCCAAATAACCAATGACAGCGAGGGCCACCGCATAGTCAACCTTATTATGACCGAAGACTGGCGGGCACCAATAACCCTGTTCCTACAAGGGTACTACCACCCAACTGACATCAACGAGGCCAAGCGCCTCAAACATCAAAGCCGGGACTTCGCATTGATTGAGGGCCAACTCTACAAGAAAGGGGTCAGTCAGCCAATGCTTTAATGTGTCACCGAAACAGAAGGCGTCCAAATCCTGTGTAAAGTCCACAGTGGTACTTGCGGCTCTCACGCAGGGCCAAGGGCCCTAGCCGCAAAAGTGATCCGCCAAGGCTTCTACTGGCCCGCAATGATCTGCGCTGCAAATCGGGTTGCAAGGTCCTGCGAAGCCTGCCAGAAGTTTTCTCCTCGATCAGGCAGCCCCTCGCAATTCACAAAACTGATCGCCCACACATGGCCTCTCCAGCGCTGGGGCCTGGACATCGTTAGGCCCTTGCCCACGGCTCAGGGGAACCTTAAGTTCGCCTTCGTCACTGTCGAATACTTTACCAAATGGATCGAGGCAAGGGCCGTTTCCACAATAACATCAAAGACTACACAAAAATTCTATTGGCAAAACATTGTTTGACGCTTCGGAGTACTGTCCGAACTAACAGTCGACAACGGCAAGCAGTTCGACAGCCAAGACTTCAAGGATTTTTGCTTCTCCATTGGCACCAAGCTTGCCTTCGCCTCGGTATATCACCCGCAGTCCAACGGAGTTGTGGAACGAGCCAATGGAAAAATTTTCACAGCTGTCAAAAAGATGCTCCTCGACGAAAAAAGGGCAAGTGGGCCGATCTGCTACCTAAGGCGGTCTAGGCGCTAAACACGAATGAGTGCAGGGCGACCGGGTTCACCCCTTTCCGCCTTCTATATGGATCGGAGGCCATGACCCCACAAGAAATAAAACATGGGTCCCCGCGAACAATTCCGTCAGCCGTCCCCGACGTGGACGAGCCCACTTCGAAGGATCTCATCGATGGAGACCGGGTCTTCGCTCTACAGGCTCTGAACAAATACTAAGCCCAGACAAAAGCATGGCGCAACCACGTAGTCATCCCGAGAGAATTCAGCGAAGGGGACCTCGTACTCGTCCGAACAGCTCGAACAGAGTCCAAGGGCAAGCTGGAGCCCAAGTGGGAGGGCCCTTTCATTGTCAAGATGAAGGCTTCCCCCAGCGCTTACAGGCTCGCAACGCCAAACGACGAAGACCTGGAGCACTCCTGGAACATCGACAATCTCCGCAAATTTTTTGTTTGACTCATCAGGGCCGGTTCGCCCTTGTAATTCGCAAGAACAATCTTATTCTGGCCCGCACTCTTTTCCTCCCGGGGGTGAGGTTTTTAACGAGGCGGAGTCATGTAATATGCAAGCGAAAAATCCCCCGCAAAAACCTGCGTCGAAAAAAGACCGCGCCGGCGGTCTTCGACATTCGACCAATGCAAAGTCACCGCGAGGCTCAGCGATAGCCACCCTCACGTGCGACAACTCTGTGCAAAAGTCGCCTAAGGGTGCAGCCGGACTAGCACAACAAGTGCGAAAAATCGTAGCCTTCCGCGAAGACTATCCGTGCAAAAGTCGCCTAAGGGTGTAGCCGGACTAGCACAACAAGTGCGAAAAATCGTAGTCTTCCGCGAAGACTATCCGTGCAAAAGTCGCCTAAGGGTGCAGCCGGACTAGCACAACAAGTGCGAAAAATCGTAGTCTTCCGCGAAGACTATCCGTGCAAAAGTCGCCTAAGGGTGCAGCCGGACTAGCACAATAAGTGCGAAAAATCGTAGTCTTCCGCGAAGACTGTCCATGCAAAAGTCGCCTAAGGGTGCAGCCGGACTAGCACAACAAGTGCGAAAAATCGAAGTCTTACGCAAAGACCATCCGTGCAAAAGTCGCCAAAGGGTGCAACCGGACTAGCACAACAATCGCGACAAATCGAAGTCTTCCGCGAAAACTATCCACACAACAGTCGCCTAAGGGTGCAGTCGGGCGAAGCTTAACAAGCGTTACGTACGCCCTCGTGAGCATAACCGAATGTGCGAAGGCACACAACCTCATCATACAAACCATTACATATGTACAAGCGAAGGCACCAAACCTTACACCGGCTCAACCTTCGGAATAATTCCCGTCTCCCTATAGTTAAACAACATTATCCTCAGTTCCTCACCCGCAAAAAGACTTCGTAGCTCCCGCTCACCTGAGCCCACAGTGGCCGGCAAGGACAACAGTTCTTGCCTGCCAGCCCTGCTCACACGAAGCCGATTGCCGTCCGCCTCACTCACTCTACGCTTCGCAACCGCCCTTCGCCGCCTGCGCCCAACTCTCGGACCAGGTGCAGCTTCAGCATCCGCAGCATGCGGCGAAGCCTCCGCCACTGCCACATCCAAGGCCGCAAAGTAGTCCAAGTCCTCATCCGATGACTCTTTGGTCCACTCAACAGAGCTCCCAGAGTCACCAAAATCGGAAAACTTGGACGCAGACTCATCCGATTTATTCCCACCATCCACGGTCGAAGCCGCCAAAATATTAGCAGTAGCGGTTGCGTGCGCAGGCCCAAAATCTTGAACCTGCGCAGCAACCAAGGTTCAGCAACAATATCCAAAATTTCCTAACTACCCACACCACTAGGCCACCTGCGAAGACCCAGCCGTCGTGGGAGCCTCCGCTGTCGACTCCGCCGCCACCGTCACAGAATCCTCAGCCCTCGGCCCAGCAGTTGGCAACGGGCCTCCGCCGGCCGCGGTGGCTGCGGGGGCATCAGGAACGCCTTCGGCGGTCTCCGGGGGCGGGCCTCCGCCGGCCGCAGCGGCTGCGGGGGCATTAGGCACGCCTTCGGTGGTTGCCAGGGTCGGCTCCAGGGCGGCCTCGGACACAGTCGCCGCCTGGTTCGGCTCCGGGTCAGGCAGCGTGCTGTTCAAAGCCCCGAAGTCATCCACCCTCTCGCCACGCGCCGCCTGAGAACACACAAATTCAGCAAACCCATACATAGCCCACATTCAACAAACACCAAACAAAAGCCAAACAGTACCTGACCCCTCGTCGTCTCGGCCCGCTCCCTGACCACCTCTCGACCGTAGGGGCCCCACATCCGGTCGTAGAGGGCTCCGGCGGATTCCTTCACTATAGGGTCCTCGACCTTGTAGATATCACGCTCGAAATCCTCATCAGCTTGGTCGAAGACCTCATAGTGCCGGCACCCTTCGCGAGAGAGCGCGTTCATCGCCCCCTCGCAGGTGACCATGGAAGCATAAGACATAAACCCCCCCACGATGGTGGGGAGCGCCTGCAACTCCTCCTGTACCCACTCCAGGCAGCGAAGTCCGGGCTCTCGGTCCGGCACTTCGAAGTCAGCAGTCCGCGTGCCCAGCTCATGGTATGAATCCATAAGCTGTTTGCGTGTCCGCTCAGCCTCCGTGCGTGTCGCGGCCTCGGCCCTCTCCACACGGCTCTACAGAGCGCTGAGCCGCTCCTCCAATTGCTCGGCGCGCTCCCTGGCAAGACTGCCCTCCACCCGCGCCAAATTGGCCTCCGCCTGCGCAGCCTGCGCCTTGGCGAGGGCCTCATTAGCCTCCCTCCTTTCCTCCACCAGTTGGCACCGGAGGTCAGCCTTCTCATCCTCAAGCGCAGACACCTTATCCACCAGCTTGCGGCACTTGCTGTCGGTGGCCGATTTTTCTCGGACGGCGTCAGCATGCTGCGTCCGAAGTCTCTCGACTTCGGCAGACACATCTGCCGTCAGGGCGCCTAATGCCACGTGGTCTGTGAAGTCAGCCGCCTACAAGGCACACATAAGACCACAACCCCAACGAAGCCGGTAAAAAAACCGAAGTCTAGCTCAACGTACCAGACTCAGTGCCTCCTTCAGCTCCTTCAGCCGGCGGGACACAGCCCCCGCCTCGTCCCTGACGGCAGTGAGTGCCAGCATCTCAGCACTGCCCTTTGCCCTGGGCACCACGGCAGCCGCCGCGGTCACCACGGCAGGCGGAACAACAAGTTGGCCTTCAACCGACCCTGCGACGTATCAACAGATTAAAAAAAATAATATGACGGCCACTCACCAACAAGATAATCCTCCACACTAATGTCGGTGGCGAAGTCGGCGATGCCCTTGCCCGGCGACGTCAACTCTCGGACCGCCTTCGCAGCCTCCGGCACCCTGCTGGACGCAGGGGCGGCCTTCACAGATTTGGAACCACCGGCGGCGGCGGCCTTCGCAGCCTCCGGCGCCCTGCTGGATGCAGGGACGGCCGACTTCGCCGCCAGCGGCAGCTGGTTTCCGCCGGGGGCAGCAGCCTTCGCAGCCCCCCGCTGCCTCTTCGGCCTGGCCTCATGAAGCCTGACGACCGCCTTGCGCTTCTGCGCAGCTCCCTGACGATCCTTGTCCATCACTGCCGACACAACAGCAGCAATATTCCGTCCGTAAGGAAACACTTTCCAATCACGAACCATGCGAGATGTAAAAAAGTCTTCGCCGGCCGCGCGGGGGATAGGAACATTCTTAGGCCACCAACCCCCGGTAACCCTCAGCATACGCGCCGAAGACTCCCAGAGCTCTAGCGAAGACATCCTTCCCCCCGGGGCCGTGCATGTCCTCATCAATTCCCTAGCAAAACCCTCAGAAACCCCCAGTCCTCCCATAGCAATACCTAGTTTTCTCTTCTTAGAGGTTGGGGCGGCCGCCGGTGCGGGGTCGTCTCCAGTCTCTACCACCGTTTTCTTCCCGCGACGATCCACATCGTCTTGGTCGGGATAACCGCCATACGGAAAATGGTTCAACTCGAAAACCCTGTTCAAGCGATCATTAGACCCGCAAATATCCCAGCTACGCTGGCCCTCTGTCCTCGGCACGTACCGACCGACGTTCCGCACCGCCCCATCCTCCGCCTCACGCACAAAGGCGGCCGGATCGCGGCCATGCAGATCCAGCGCGAAGGCAGGACTTCGCACCAGCTTCCCACCATGGGAAGGCATCTGGCGAGGACTTACTTCGCCCAACGCCAAGCCATGCTCCAAAGGCCATACCCCGTACGCCACAAATTCCTCAACCAAATCACACCCGCTGCTCACGCCGGCGGCGCACCGAAAAGCCCCTTCGTCCGCATCCTCCTCCGCCACTTCAAACGGCGGGTACGCTGAGTAGTAATGCGAGCACATCTCGGCCACGGGGAGCCCCGGATGGTCTTCGACTGTGCCCTCCGCGACGTAGAACCAAAACTCATGCCAATTGCCCCACTTGTTGCGGGCGCAAGGAACCAACTCAACTACCTCCATCGAGGTCTTGCCGGTCTTCGGCGTAAATGTACAGGACCCAAACTGGGCAACTTCATTTCCGATCATCCTCTTCTGCCAGTGCAGGCAATAGTACTTCGCGAAGACTTTGACTGATGGCTTTCTGCCATACGAAGTCGTCGCCCAGACATACTTCGACAGAGCCACCACGGCATTCGGAGTCAGCTGATGGATCTGAACATTGAATCTGTGCAGGACTTCTCCCACAAATCGGTGCGCAGGCAGGTGAAGACCGGCGGCAAAGAACGCCTCGAACACAACTAACTCGCCTTCTGGCTCGGGGACCTCCTCCGTCCCCGGGACACGAGCGACCCCGCCACCAAAGTAACCAAGCTGTTGCATATCCTGCACATGGACCAAGGACATCCACGACACACCGAAATCCACAGTGTCGCCGGCGCGCAACTCCTCCGCCGCCATAGTGCTCAACGTCTCCTCAGACGACGCGGTGGCCGGCGGCGTAGCGGCAGCAGAAGAAGAAGTCGGCATCACTACGTACCGTCGGCGGCGGCGGGCGGTCTGCTTCACACGGGCCAGATCTCCGGCGAACAAGAGCAAGGAGGGCAGACGAGCAGCGAGAGATTTGAGGAGGCGGTTAGGGTTTTCGCGGAGCGCGGAAGGTTAAGTTCAAAACGCACCGCCCCCCGCGCCCTTTTATACACAGGACACAGCGCTTCGGGAAACCCGCAATCCAACAGTACAGCGTCAATCAACGGTCATGTCAAAAACCCCCGCAGAACCACTTCGAGCGAGGGCAGCGTCTCCGCCATCTAGCGGCGACTTCGGCACCAGATGACTTAGTCGAACTGGTCCCTCGGAGGGCAAATGTTGGGGCAAAGGCGAACATGCCACCCATCGCTCGAAGCCTTCGCCGTACTCACCACACCGGCGGAGGCAGGGCGACTGGAAGACTTATCCTTCGTCCCACACGTCGCCCGGCGAAGGCCGGTGATGAAGTCGTCACACCCTGTGGCCTCGTCCGATATGGAGGCCCACGTGTGATCCGGCCCATTGTAACAGGCCCTGCGTGGCCGCTGCGCATTACGGGCCTAATTTGTAAAGGTCTCCCTGTAATTACAGCCTATAACCCTGCTTTATGGGAATATTCCGGGGATAAACTAGGTGTCTAAGGGCACATGCGTCCTTAACACTGGACGTTGGGCACCCGGATACCTATAAATACCCCCGCACAGTGCCCGTGAGAGGCAGGTGAACAGAGCTATTGCCATTTCGTGCAAAAACCCTGTTTGCGTTGTTACTCTCCCCCATTGGATCGACTTGCACCTGAGAACGAGTCTCAACACCTTAGAGCAAAACCTATGCAAATAATCAAACTAGAATGTGCAAACTAGGTTTTGTCTAAGTGTTGCTATCTCTATCGCAAAGGCTAAGTTTCAATCTACACTAAATAAGTATGAATACTAGATTGAAACTTAAATGCTTAATATAAATGTGGAAACTTAAAGAGCAAAGTAGAGAAGCAAACTCTCGTGGATGATGCCGGTATTTTTACCGAGGTATCCGGAACCACGCAAGGTCCTGACTAATCCTCGTTGGTGCCCCTACGCAAAGGGAAGCCCACGCGAGGGCCAAGCACCACGGTCAAGTGGTATCAAAGGAGGTTTGGCTCGTTTGAAATGCTTTAGCATCACCGCTAAAAAAGTCGATGCTTTTTAGAGGAAGGGATGGATACCCATAGGCCACCACACTTTGACGGCACTAACTTCCCATATTATAGTGCTAGAATGGCTTGTTACCTAGAGGCCGTTGATCTAGGTGTTTGGAGAGTCACTCGTGACGAGATGAAACCCCTCAAGAATCCCGAGAAACCCACCACGAGTGAGGAAAAAGAAATTCATTTAAGTGCTAGAGCCAAAAATTGCTTGTATGAATCTCTTAGCATGGATATTTTTAATCAAGTATTTACCTTGAAAACTGCTAATGAGATTTGGCTAAAATTGCATGAGCTCCATGACGGCACATCCAATGTCCGTGAGCAAAAATATTGCCTAGTCTTAAATGAGTTTAATTCTTTTGCTATGAAAGATGATGAGCTTGTTAGAGACATGTATTCTCGTTTGAATCTAATTATCAATGAGCTCAATTCTATTGCCATTAATAAACTAGGTGATGTGGACATTGTGAGGAAGATTATATCCCTGCTAGCACAACAAAGATATGGGAGCATCATCACCATCCTTCACAACATGGAGAACTTGAGCAACATGACCCCGACCATTGTGATTGGGAAAATCGTGGCTTTTGAGATGTCGCGAAAAATGTGTCAGGGAGAGGAGCCAACTTCCTCAAAACCATATGCTTTTGCATGTGATGAAAGGAAGGGCAAAAAGAAAGCTCCCACTCCAAGTTCCTCAAGTGAAGAAGAGGAAGAAGAAGAAAGTGATGATGATGAAGATAATCAACCATGCACATCATCCTCCGAGGACGAAGAAACAATCTGACGCGTCGGAAAGGTAATGATGATGATCCGCAAGATTAATCTAATGGGTGTGCCCCTGCAGGTCGAAGATCTTCTCTTTAACATTGACAGGGAAAAGCAAAGGAAGAGAGGATGCTTCGCATGTGGGGAGAAGGGCCACTTCAGGGACAACTGCCCAAATATGGCCAAACCCAAAAAGGAGAGGAGCAAAGGCAAGGCGCTAACAAGTGTTAGAACTTGGGATGATTCTTCAAGTGAAGATGAACCTCCAAGGACACGCAGCCACCGATCCTCATCACGCTCATCACGATCATCACACAAATGCCTTATAGCAAGAGGTAACAAAAGCATTCCATCCTCTAGTGATGAAAGTAGTAGTGATGATGAAGGTGAGGGAAAGCCCTCTCTAGATGAGCTTGCGGAAGCCATAGAATTTTTCCAGAATGTTTGCACTAAGCAAAAATCTCAACTTAAAACTTTGAAAAATAAGTTGATTAGCTCCCAAAATGATTATAAAGGTTTGCTAGAAAAATTTGAAACTTTTGCAAACTTAAATAGTGAGCTATCAACTAAAATTGAGCTATTAGAATCTAGTGCTCCATCCACTGCTACCGATGATAGCCTTATTAAAAAGAATGAAAAACTTAAGGCTAAGTTAGCTAGCTCCCAAGAAGCTATTGAAATTTTGCTAGACAAAATGGAAATTCTTAGCATACACAATAATGAGCTAACTACTAAGCTAGAAAACATTGGTAGCACCCCAGCAGCATCTTTAGTTGAAATACCTGAAATAATTAAGAAAGATGCTTCTACTTCCTGCTTTGATTTAATTGACGATTCTAACCCCTGCAACCATGTCATTGTTGAGAATATTGTTGTAGAGACATGTTCGGATGAGGTTGCAAAGGAAAATGAACAATTAAAGCAAGAAGTGGCTCGCCTTGGCAAGGCTTTGTATGACAAGAAAGGCAAAGCCAAACAAATCCGACCTCCACAGGATAACACCACTGCGGGAGTGAACAAGCCTGTAGAGGGAGAAACTGTGATTTGTAGGCTATGCCACATGGAAGGCCACAAGTCTTTCCAATGCAAGGCAATGACCGAGGATAAACAAAGGCAAAAGCTCAAGCAAAAGACATCAAGCAAAATTTCCAACACCTACATCAAAAAGGTGAATAAAAAGGACGCTACACCATATTTGATCAAGAAGAAAAAGAATGGAAAGGTGATAGAAATCATGGCCAACAAGCAAGCCAACAAAGGAAAGGGGGCCAAACGCATCTGGGTGCCAAAGGAAATAATTTCAACCATGAAAAGCACCAAGAAGGTTTGGATCCCGAAAGGGAAGTGAGTGGATTGAAGGTCATCGGGAAATTTGGAGACTTGGTAAAGTTGGGATATATATCATGGGATACATCATATTAGATCAAGTTTATTGCCAAGTGAGTTAGTGAAAATTTTGGACCCAAATTTCCCACCCATGACTAAGGTAACTAGATTTATTGTATCTCTTGTTTTTAGATATGCATATCTATTTACCTTGTCTCTAGTTTACCTTTCTTGCCTAGTATTACATTTGTTATTTACTTTTGAATTATGCATACTAGGTAAATCACATGGTAGGATTGCTTGCTTTCAATTCATACACTTAAGCAAACATACATGACTTAAAATGTTTATTTAAGCATGGCACACAACTTCTATATCACTCCATTGTAAATGATGCATCAATTGAAAATTTTGATTTCTACAAGTTGTATCATTTAACTTAAATGTGCCAAAGTTCAGATTATAGATAATTTGCCCCTCTTGATATCAAATCAAAGTGCATGTCTCCTACAAGTATTCAAAACCTGTATGCACACCTTCAGGGGGAGGTTGCTCTATAATCTAATACTTTGAGACTAACACCTTTTCAAGTCTATTACATGTGATAGTCTCATTGTAAGGAA
The DNA here is from genome assembly GCA_029449295.1 of Zea luxurians. NCBI lineage: Eukaryota > Viridiplantae > Streptophyta > Magnoliopsida > Poales > Poaceae > Zea > Zea luxurians. The sequence goes on from JAOPSE010000011.1 coordinate 49,543,440, forward strand.
AATGAGGTCCCCGGAGAAAGACAACAATCTTCCACTGCAAAATCTCCAAGAACTCTCATGTCTCTCAAGCTCGCCATTGAATTTCAATCGGTATCTTTTGAGACTACATCTAGTATCATTTACATGTATTCTCCAATAATTTGATTCGACTATATTTCATATCATATACTTCCATGTTGCTAAAAAATGCATAAGTGGTTAACTCATATTCTGTTACCTATGCATAAGGGAAGTTAGTATTTTCAAATCATGTCTTGCACCTCTAATTTTCACATGTTTTTCCTAAGATCTCTGTCAGGGGGAGTTTTTCTTCATCTCTAAACGGGAGAAAACTCTTTCTAAAGGAGAACACTCACTTAGGGGGAGTAATCTTTTTAGGACAAGCTTTTATTTACTTCCTACATGCTTTTAATGTCTTCCTTTTTAGTGGTTGATGCCAAAGGGAGAGAAGTTTAGGGACCAAAGCAATGAAAACTATATCAAACACCAAAAATTTTAAATTTTATATCTACAAATGGTTTTTCAAGTGGTTTTGGTTATTTGGTCCTAAAATAGGAAGTAAGTGAATTATGGAGTTAGGGGGAGGCTTAAGTCTATAATTTCACATTGTGGGACAAACATGCATCCTAGCAAGTAGATTGCATATTTTCATTCAAATACTTGTATTATTTGCTTGCTTTGGTTGTGTTGTCATCAATCACCAAAAAGGGGGGAGATTGTAAGGAAAATGGACCCCGGGCCATTTAGCTAATTGAGTTTTGGTGTTTGATGATCAACACAATCTGTGAACTAATAAGTTTTCTAGTGTTTGTGTTTATAGTTCACAGGATGCTAGATTTACTTGGACTAAGGAATTGAGGAAAGCAACACCTCAAAAGAAGACAATAAGAAGATTCAAGAAAAGTCCAAGTGTGCTGCTGCGAACTGTCTGTGTGAGGCGCACCGGACTGTCTGGTGCACCAGGGAACTCCAGCCCAATGGCTAGTTCCAGGTGGCACCCGGAGAAAAGATCACCAGACTGTCCGGTGTAAGCACCAGACTATCCGGTGTGGAAAAGCCTGCGGTGCCAACGGTCACCTGCTCTGACAGAGCAACGGCTAGGCACACCGGACAGGCTACAGTGCGCTGTCTGGTGCACCACCCGACTATCCGGTGCAACACCGGACTGTCCGGTGTGCCGCAGAGAACTACAGCTTTTCTCCAACGGCTATTTTGGAGTTGGGGCCTATATATACTTCACCCAACTGGCCATTTGAAGGTGTGGGAGCCCACCAAGGCATATAGTGCACATTTCCAAGAGCTCAAACATCCAAGTGCTTAATAGAATAACTCAGTGATTAGGGTAGGAGCTTTGCGAAGTGCTTAGGTTAGGTAGACCGCTTTAGCGCTTGCTCTAGGTGAACCATAGTTAGTTGAGTGAGTTTAGACAAACCACATAACCCCTCTGCTCTTGCGCGGGCCGTTGTAATTGTACTGAGTGGGGCGAGAGTCTTGCGAGACAGTGACAACCGCGTTTGTGTCACGGCCGCCACCGTGTACCGGAGGGAACGAGGCCCACGGCGTTTTGGCCGGAAGCTCGATAGTGGAGACGGCGGGGAGCGTCTCAGAGGAGCTGGAAGCGGAGCACCACTTGTGCGTGGAGAAGGCCCGTAGCTCTCTACGGAGTTACTCGACCGTGGTGCTTGGCCCTCACGTGGGCTTCCATTTGCGTAGGGGCATCAACGAGGATTAGTCGGGACCTTGCGTGGTTCCGGATACCTCGGTAAAAATACCGGCGTCATCCATGAGAGTTTGCTTCTCTACTTTGCTCTTTAAGTTTTCGCATTTACATTAAGCATTTAAGTTTCAATCTTGTATTCATACTTATTTAGTGTAGATTGAAACTTAGCCTTTGCTGTAGAGATAGCAACACTTAGACAAAACCTAGTTTGCACTTTCTAGTTTGATTACTTGCATAGGTTTTGCTCTAGGGATTTAATTGTGGCCTAGTTTAGTAAAAGTTTTAGAAGTCCTAATTCACCCCCCCCCCTCTTAGGCATCACCTGTTTCCTACACCAGTCACTGCTCAGGCATTGTTTCAGTGCACACAGTACCATGAGGAGTACCTTCAGGCGCATGTCCGAAGGTTCCTGCGTCTAAGAGCACAAGCGCCTATAGTGCCCAATGAAATTGTCATTGAGGCCATGATCAAGGGGCTTTGGCCAGGACCTGCGGCTTAGTATTTTGCCATGAAACCCCCACAAACCCTGGAGAAGCTTCTTCAGAAGATGGATGAGTACATCCGGGCTGATAATGATTTCCGCCAAAGAAGGGAAGAAGCATACATGTTTTCTGAGATGACCAGGGGCTTCGGAGGAAGAATCCACCCCAGACATGTCAGATCGATTCATAATTCCATCCAAAGTGATGATAGAGGAAGTCAACCTCAAAGGCAGCAACACAGCTCCCAGTCTTCAGGGCCACAACAAAGCTCCTTTAGGCCACCAGCCCCAAGGGGCAGAGGCGGCAGAGGCTTCGAAGGAAGATACGGAGATCAGCCTAGAAGACTATACTACTTATTCTGCGGTGAAGATAAGGGCCACAACACAAGAACATGGCAAGTCACAATTCAAAAGCAAAAGGAGATTGCCAAAGCTGAGGCACGACAGAATCAGTCGAAGCAAGTCCTACATACTGCCTCATGTTATTCTCCCTATGTCCCAGATTATGTAGGTTATCAACAGCCTATGGCCTCTGTTGCTTCGGCGAGCCATTCTCAAGCTTCCTGGGCTTAGCTCCCACCACCACCACTGCTACCACCTACTTTGACCCGAAGTCAACAGTCAGAAGGGCACCAGCACGCTCAAAAGCAGTGCGACTTCCGGGAGGAGTCTGAAGCTCGTACAATTAACAGCACTGTGCCTGAATCCAAGCACATGTACTAAAGAATATCCTTCTAGGAACGACTCTAGAGCTTCTTCACCTTCTATTTCGGTGGTAATTAAGCTCTGCATCCCCTTAGGGTCGACTTTGGAGCTTCTTCACCTTCTATTTCGGTGGTATTTTGGCTCTGCATTCCCTTAGGAACGACTTTTGAGCTTCGGAACTTACTCTGCGCTCCCTTAGGAACAACTTTTGAGCTTCGGAACTTACTCTGCTCCCTTAGGAACGACTTTTGAGCTTCGAAAGTTACTCTGCGCTTCCTTAGGAATGACTTTCGAGCTTCGGAAGTCTGTTAGGAAGGCGCATTTTACTCATTGATGCAGGCACAATTATTACATGAAATCAAAATTCAGTCCTTTGTTGCTTGTTTTTCATACAAAAAATAATATGGCAGGAAAGATAAAGATACACCAAGAGTAGGATATTCTTTAGTAGATGTGCTTGGATTCAGGCACAATGCTGTTAACTGTGCGAGCTTCGGACTCCTCCCAGAAGTCGGGCAGCTGTTGAGCGTGCTGGTGCCCTTCTAACTGTTGACTTCGGGTCAAAGTAGGTGGTAGCAGTGGTGGTGGGAGCTGAGCCCAGGAAGCTTGAGAATGGCTCGCCGAAGCAACAGAGGTTGTAGGCTGTTGATTACCTACATATTCTAGGACATAGGGAGAATAACATGAGGTAGTATGTAGGACTTGCTTCGGCTGATTCTGCCATGCCTCAGCTTCGGCAATCTCCTTTTGCTTCTGAATTATGACTTGACATGTTCTTGTGGTGTGGCCCATGTCTTCACCGCAGAATAAGCAGTATAGTCTTCTAGGCTGATCTCTGTATCTTCCTCCGAAGCCTCTGCCGCCTCTGCCCCTTGGGGCTGGTGGCCTGAAGGAGCTTTGTTGTGGCCCTGAAGACTAGGAGCTGTGTTGCTGCCTTTGAGGTTGACTTCCTCTGTCATCACTTAGGTTGGGATTATGGATCGATCTGACATGCCTGGGGTGGATTCTTTCCTCGAAGCCCCTGGTCATCTCAGAAAACATGTATGCTTCTTCCCTTCTTTGGCGGAAATCATTATCAGCCCGGATGTACTCATCCATCTTCTGAAGAAGCTTCTCCAGGGTTTGTGGGGGTTTCATGGCAAAATACTAAGCCGCAGGTCCTGGCCGAAGCCCCTTGATCATGGCCTCAATGACAATTTCATTGGGCACTATAGGCGCTTGTGCTCTTAGACGCAGGAACCTTCGGACATGCGCCCGAAGGTACTCCTCATGGTACTGTGTGCACTGAAACAAAGCCTGAGCAGTGACTGGCTTCGTCTAAAAGCCTTAGAAGCTAGTGATTAGCATATCCTTGAGCTTCTGCCCTGATGTGATTGTCCCTAGCCTTAGAGATGAATACCAAGTTTGAGCTACACTTTTCACTGCAATGACGAAGGATTTCGCCATGACTGCAGTATTGCCCCCATATAAAGATATGGTTGCCTTGTAGCTCATTAGGAACTGCTTTAGGTCTAAGTGCCCATCATACATAGGAAGCTGAGGTGGCTTGTATGATGGGGGCCATGGGGTAGCTTGCAACTCTGCTGCTAGAGGAGAAGCATCAACAAAGGCAAAATTGCCATGATGGAAATCATCATACCATTCATCATCATTGTACGAATTGTCTTGACGAAGCTCTCTGTGTTGAGGCCTTTGGTCTTGGTCATCTTGGATGAGATGACACATTTCCTCAGCGGCCTCATCAATCTTCCTCTGAAGATCGACGAGACGAAGCATCTTTTCTTTCTTCTTCTGGACCTGTAGATGAATGGCTTCGAGGTTCCTGATTTCTTGGTCCAACTCCTCCTCCTGAGGTGTTGGACTGGTAGCCTTCCTTTTTTGGCTCCTAGCTTCGCGTAATATTTCTTGATTAATGTCTAGTGGCTGCAATGCAGTCCCTGGCCCTGATGACTTTTTCGGCGGCATGACAAAGGCCAAAGCTTGCCGAAGGTGGTCGAGTGAGTTCACCGGAGGTGGGCACCAATGTTGGTCTCTTGTTCTTAAAAGCTATAGATCAAGAACAAGGCAACACAAATGTTAATGATTAAAGACCTTCGTACTTCGCAACATTATTTCCTTTCGAATATAATGATCTTCAGACGAAGGTCATGAAGGACGTACCTTTGTCATTTCTATATGCAAAGATATAGACATATGAAGCACAGAAAGAACATGAATAATCATTTTAAATCATCAGATTATTCACATTGTCATTATATAATCATGAACAAATATCAATGATATTTAAATTACATTTGTACCTTTGGCTTGACAGAAGGTAAAAATCCAAGAGTGACGTGCGAGTGATTACAAGTCAGCGTGAACAGTATGGTTTTACTGTTCATCTATTTATAGGCACAGGACACAGCCTAGGTAAAATTACATTCATGTCCCTGACATTTACTATTAGCCAAAAGGTAATCTGTCGAGGACTGAGCAGTCTTTTCCTTTTAAGTCGATTTCATCCCTCCATCATCGTCCTTGTGCTGAGCCGAAGCTTCTCAAGCCATAGCTTCAGAGTTGGTCTATCCTTCTTCTAGATCACGCTTTTTCATAGCATGCATGCCTTTGTCTTAAACCCGAAGCGTCCTGTGACATTGACCCTGCTCGACAGGTTCTCCTCGCGGGGGGGGGGGGAGGCAGTAGCGGTTGGAATGGTCGACCGTGGCCGACGTAGTTATTGAAGTCCCAGCAATCCCATAGGGCATGGAGAATCTCCTTGTGGTACGAACATGGGGAGTCGAGGATCTCATCCAGCGTCCGTACACCACCGCGTGGCACGTCGTGGGACTGAGTAGCCGGCGGCACAATGGCATGCACTTACTCTTGGGGCCTCTTGTCCCAGCGCTTGTTCTGCTGCTGGGTTATGTCTTTCTTTGGCACTAGGGGTTTAGGCTTCATGTTTCTGATGAGGTCCTGAGCTGGCTCATCGGCGGTGATGTAGATGTCTGCCTACCGGAACAGTTGTTCCAAGGTGGCGGGTGCCTTCTGGAGGATGGTCCGGATGAAGGCTGAGTCATTGGAGCCACGGTAGAAGTCCTTGACCATGGGTGCCTCCATGATGCCAGAGATGTGGTTCCTCATAGTCTGAAAACGCTTGAGGAACGAGTGGAGGGTCTCGTCGCTCTGGTGCTTGATGGACTTGAGGTCCCAGGGCTGCACCTGGTTTGTCAGAAAGGGATTGAAAGTTCATGACAAACTGATGGTTGAAGTCATCCCAGTCATCGATGCAGTGTTGAGATAGATGTCGAAGCCACTATAACGTGTCCTGCCCTAGGACAATGGGCAGGTATGCTGTCATGATGTATTCCATCGCCCCAGCGGTCCGGGTGGCAGTCGTGTAGACGGCCAGCCAACCACCCAAATCTTGCTTGGGTTCGTACTTGTCGACATTGGAGACCTTGATTTTTGACGGCCATTGGATCGCTCGGAGCCGGGGGTAAGGGTAGAGACTCCACACATCCCCTGGTCCTCTTGGTGATGATCACGTCGATGGTCCTGAGGAGGCAAGTGATGCTAGGCGTCATGTCACCTCGATCGACCCGGAGTCGGACTGTTGATGGAGGCCGCTGCTGACTCGGTTTGGGTAGCACGACTGTGTGCGGTGCACCAAGATCCCACTCGTACTCCTCTCACCACCTCATCTCTTCCTCATGCCGGTGATCGCGTGAAGCATTGATGTTGCTCCGTGCGTATCGTCGATTGTTAATGGCATGGCGTAGATCATTTGGTGAGTGAGTGAGGGGGAGAAGTTGGTTTGTTGCTTGTGTGAGTACCTGCCGATAGCCCTCCGTGTCTGGGTGTGTGGTAGGCCATTGGCAATCTGAGCTAGGACCCCTCCGACCCCACTCGGCGTATTTAGTGCTCGAGCAAACTCACGGAATAGGTTCCAAGGGAGAGCGGATTCTCGCGTCAGAGCCTGGCGTCCTATTCAACTAGTTCCCTCTCATGTTCCTAGGTGTGGTGACGATCACGGTGGAGGGAGTTGCGGCGAGAGCAGAGCGCTCTTGAAGGGTTTCCCCTACTTCATAAGCCTCATCCTGGGAGACAAGTTGTGCTGGATCTCATTCCTCGGCTTCATGGTGAAGCCGCATGTTGTGACGCCTGTTCCGGCATTGGCGTGCATCGCGTTGGGAGGTTCCTCCACCAATACGATGGGTTCATCATAGAAAATGAGTGTGTCCTCCAGCCTTTCCTGGATGAGGAGGATGTCCAGGAAGAAGGAGCCGGGTGTGGTGTTGCGCACTCCATTTCCTTTAAGGGCGGAGCGTTGGGATGGTCATTGGTGGTGCCTTTGGGGTCAGTCGGACCCCAAGGAACACGTACCTCTTCACCGAGTGATCCGAGTCCATGCCCAAGTGGGCGATGTGGGTAGCAGAGTTCGCTGTGTCGGGAGCAAGGCTTTATTCGGTTGAGCCACAAGCATTCAATGTCCCTAGGCCCACACGACCTTGGTGTGATCCTGCGTGGAACGAAAACCTGCTGAGGTTCTTGTGCTGCCGGCGGAATTCTCGCTGGCGCTGTCGTGGCGACCCTGCAGCCGCCTTTGGCACCACCAGGGAAGATTTCTTCTCGGATGGGTCCGCTATGTTTTGCAAGATACCTCCCCGATCTACGATGCAGGAGATGGATCCAATATGGAAGATCTCTCCGACATTGAAGGTGATCATGGTGTTGAAGGTGATTGCTATGGATTCATCGTATATCAACGTGGCACCACCTACCTGGCGCGCTAGCTATCGGTGTTTATGACCCGATTGTGCACCACAGGGTTACCCATGTGATGCTTTTGGGTAGGATGGCGTCGTTGATCGCGACTTGATGGTTTGTGTAGAGACGCACTGGAATCACTCACATAATTATATAGATTCGGGCAGCTTAGAATTGCGTAATACCCTACTTCCTGTTGTTGTTTGATATTCATCTCTGGAGTATGAAGATTACAAGCTGAGGGTAGTGGGTGAAGATGAGCTAGAGTGGTTGGTGATCCGATGAAATGGTAGGGGTCCCCCTTGGCCTTATATACACAACCAGAGAGAGTTATCCCATTACAAGTTGTGATTACTATCTACTTGCTTATCTCCTTCTTTGCCATAGACTATATCCCTACATATCCAGAGTCTTCATCGCCTATCTGCCCAAGTTTTCGTCAAGGGCATAGCCCTTCGGGTGTTTGCAACTGCATCACCCGACACATCCGTACTTCAGTGGCGCTTAACTCGGGCGTCAGTCTTTGTCAGCTTGGATCGGGCTCGCCTAAGCTGGCTATGTCTTGCTGGCCCATCCCATAGGGTGACTCAGCAAGAAGCCCATTAGGCAGCCCGCGATATGTTTTAGTGTTCATGAGGACCCGGGGGATATCTATCCCCCACATTATTCTACTAGGGTGGAGTTCGGCCTCCTGCTTCTAGGCCTCATAGCCCGTATGGTCTCATATGTTGGGTCTTGCTTCTAGGCCTCGTAGCCCTTGTAGAGTCATCTGCCGAGGCAGTGCACCGTCATACCTCTAGTATGGCATCGCGTCCTATCCGCCTTCCTATAGTTACTCCGATTTAGACATAGTTGTGCCTAGTAGGTTCTATTGAGTCAGCTCAAGGAGTGGTTTAGGGATGTTTTCAGTATAGCTTCATATTCCCTCATCCCCCAGCATCATCTTTCATCATGCTGTAGACGCACGCTCGGTACGGTGTATTGTCCCATCCCCTCCGGTGTATGGGTGACTGTAGAGACCTCGATGCTGATATTTCTATGGCCGGGGTCGTCCGGTCCCATGGGTCAGTAGGGATACGTATTCATTGTTGTGTTTTATTGAGACCCCTCGGTGCCGCTTTCATGGTCCGGGCATGGCTCGGTGATGTCCTGTCATGTTGATGTGGTTTGGTAGTACTAGGACAGTTCTTCCTGGCTGTTCGTCTTGCTGGGTTGCTCGGTGTAACACCCCTGGTGTTGCGATAACTAAAATTCTGACATGCCATCATAAGCATTTGCATCAACTTGCTTGTTACACCTATAGTGCATTCACTAGGTCAAATTTTTCTTTGCATAAGTGTGATGTGGTATGTAGAGTATATGACTTCGATTGAAAACTTTGCTTAAGCCTAGTGAGGAGAAATCGCATCTAAAGCAAGTGATGAGTTGACTTGGAGTCTTAAGTACTAAAGACAAGTCTTAGAACCTAGAGCAACTTCATTTTGAAGTGTTGAGCAAGTGGAAGCAACACTAGAGGAGATGGATCACCTCAAAACCCTAAGGTGCGGTTTAAAATTTGCTTGAAATAATGTATAAGCAAACAACTTCTAAACCAGTAGCACTTTGGACATGAGTTATATATGCTAAAGTTGGATTTGAGATCAAGGAGTAGCTTTGCTTTTGGGAATAAGGATCAAGTTGGTGAAACACTTGAAGAAAATGTAAAACATTTGAAACCCTAAACTAGCCCAAAAGAGGAATGCAAAATCTAGAAACATTAAGCTAAAAGTCCATATAACAAAGTTGTAGATCTTGGAAAAGTGAACAACTTTCATAATTGGAGAATCCCAAGCTGTGTAGAAGAATTTGGAGTAAGTTGCAAAGGTTCATATTGGTGTCAATTTGGATTGGGCTGAAAAACAGTTTTATTTATCTATTTTTGGAACCCCGTAGTTTTTAAACTATGAACTTTTGGTAAAAGGTTGTTATAACAAACATGTAGAGGGATTACTAGGAGAACAACTTCTATTAAGTGTGATAGCTCTAACACCATATGCTACTAGGAGAAAGAGTGGTCCAAAGTAGGGCTGTTAGATTTCATACTTAGTGCCAATTCAAGGTCTGAAGTTTTGTGTTTTGGTGCAAATTTGGAGCTCTCTACTGCTCTATCCATAGGGTTATGTATTATGGTCATAATAACAAGGTTGTAGAACTACCATAGGAGTACACACTTGGTTAAGATACTTGGCCTGAAACCATATGGAACCAGGTGTAAAACTTACCCAAAAGTGGACTATCAGACTCTGGGTTCAGACTTGGCAAAATGGCTTAAGTAGCCATGTTAGAACTATGTAGTGGCTAATCTATGGAGAGTTAAGTTAAAACTACTCTAGCAAATAAGTAGAGCTATAGTAAGATACTCAGTTGGGTTAAAGGTCACACCCCTAAAGTTGCTTGGAACCTAGAGTGAAGTTGAACCAAAGAAGGGTTGGCTGATTTCTAGAATTTTAGATGGTAAATAGTGAACTAAATTGAGTTTCAGTATTTTGAGAGCTGAATTGGAGCCTATTTGTGGCAAATCTATGAAGTTTTGTGTTGTGATTCCTATAGTAGAGTTGTAGACCATAAATTGGTGAACAAATTCCTTTATGTGAGTTGGGCTTGATCCTACACAAACAATGGTGTAACATTTGCCCAAAAATGGATTGACAGTTTGCACTCACTGAATTTGTGTTAACTGATAACTAAATTTCAGTGATTGATGCCTTGTTTAGAGCACTTTAGTAACCATGCCATCAGGTTTTGGACTAAGAGATATATATAAAACTTGGAGGCCAATGTTAGGGGTGTAAGAGCATCTCCAAGAGACTCTTTATTTTTTACTCCCTATTTGACTCTTTATTTGTCTCTCCATAAATATTAAACTATATATATAACATCTCATTCCGACAGACTCTCCAACATAAAGTTAGCTTGGCTAGCGAGAGTTGCTAGCTAAATTTGGCTAGTGAGGGAGTTAATTTAGAGAGTCGAATAGCTTAGCAAGTTAATAGCTAGTATGTTGGAGAGCTATTATGCTATTAAGTAGCTAAAATTTAGCCTAACAAGCTATTTATCTAGTCTCTTGGAGATGCTCTAATACCTAGTAAGGGTTATGCCCTTTAAACTATTTGGAACTTGGAGTAAATCTGGCCTAAAGTAACACTATCAGTTTGGGGGCATGTGAATTCAGTTGACTATTTCTAGGAGTTTTAGTGTGTTTTTACCAGACTTTTGAGGCCTTGTTGTAATACCCAACTTGTGGATAATAAAAGAGAATAATCTCCTTATATGTATTACTCTCTATTCATTTGAACATATGAATAATCATATTTAATGAAATTAACTAATGAAACATAAAGGATCTATGCATCATGTTGGAGGTTATTTGTTTGTGCACTTAATAATAATAATAACATATTAATGCTGAAATTGGGGTTTAATATTGTCACACCCAGTTTTAGAAGGCAAACCGAATGCGAACCATGTATGTGCCAGGATCAGCAATTCACGTACACAACAGTTACATAACTGGACATCATCACACAGTGCTCAAATCATAACATAAAAGGGTAATAATAGTCGATTACATCATATGTCTGAGACATCCACATAGTCTTTACAATAATCAAAGTGCGAAAACGAAACATAGATACACGCGGCCTTCACAGGCAGCCGACTGGGGGTTGCCGCTAACCCACTCCTTGCAAGAATTTGATACGGACCAACATAGCGGGGCGCTAGCTTGCCTTTAACTCCGAATCTTCTGACTCCTCTGATAGGCGACACTTTAGATAGACAAAATCTCCAACTTTGAAACTCAGCTCTCTTCTTCTTGTATCTGCATAACTTCGCTGTCTTGATTGCGCTATCCTCAGGTTCTCCCGAACCATCTTGATGTTCTCTTCAGCTTCAAGCAAAACGTCTAGCCCAAACACTTGCTTTTCTTCAGGCTGATCCCATTGCAATGGAGTTCTACAACTCCTCCCATAAAGCGCATGAAATGGTGACATCTTCAAGCTAGCCTGGTAGCTGTTGTTATAGGAGAACTCTGCATAAGGTAATCTCTTGTCCCATCCGGACTGATCTTGCAACGCACAGGCTCTCAACATACCTTCAAGGATTTGATTGGTTCTTTCGGTCTGACCATCTATCTGCGGATGATAAGCTGAACTGAAAATTCAGACTGCGTGCCCAAGGCTTCATGCAACTGCTGCCAGAAATGAGAGGTGAACTGCGTTCCCCTGTCTGACACTATCTTCTTTGGCACACCATGAAGACAAATGATCCGGGACATGTACAACTCTGCCAACACTGCACTGCTGTAGTTGGTCTTGACCGGTATGAAGTGGGTTGACTTGGTTAAGCGGTCCACCACTACCCAAATGGAATCGTAGCCGGCTCGAGTGCGAGGCAATCCGACTATGAAGTCCATACCGATTTCATCCCATTTCCACTGAGGAATTTGCAACGGTTGCAACAATCCGGCTGGTCTCTGTTGCTCTGCCTTGATCCATCGACAACTATCACACATAGCCACATGCTCTGCGATTTCCCTCTTCATTCCGTACCACCAGAATTTCTTCTTTAGATCTTGATACATCTTCTCACTTCCAGGGTGTATCGAATAAGCTGTCTCATGAGCTTCCTTGAGGATCAATTCCCGAATGGACTGGACATTGGGAACACACAAGCGGTCTTTGAACCATATCAAACCTTTTGCATCTTCCCGAAAGTCTTTGCCTTTGCCTTCTAGAATCAGTCGCCGGATTTCATTGATCTTCTCATCATCCTTCTGTGCTTCTTTGATTTCCCGCTCCAGGGTGGGTTCTAGCTCAACTGTCACTCCTCGCATATTGTTTAGAAATCCGAGACTCAACCTGTCAAACTCTTTGGCCAACTCATAAGGCATCGGATGAGCGACCATCAGATTGACCTGAATCTTCCTGCTCAAAGCATCTGCCACTATGTTCGCTTTGCCTGGATGGTAATGAATCTCCAATTCATAGTCTTTGATCAACTATAACCAATCTTCATTGTCTCATATTCAGCTCTGACTGAGTAAATATGTACTTCAGACTCTTGTGGTCTGTGTAAACATCACATTTCTGCCCATACATATATTGTCTCCACTTCTTCAGTGCGTGAACCACTGCTGCCAACTCTAGGTCATGAATTGGGTAATTCTGCTCATGAACCTTCAGCTGTCGGGACGAGTAGGCCACAACTCTTCCCTCCTGCATCAACACGCATCCCAAACCAGTGTAACAAGCGTCGCAATACACCGAGAAGGGCTTGTGCACATCGGGCAAGACTAAGACAGGTGCTGTAGTCAACTTCTCTTTCAGCGCTTCAAAGGCTTCTTGGCATTTCTGGGTCGACTTGAACTCAACCTTGTTGCCTAGCAAATCTATCATTGGATTCACAATCTTCGAAAACCCTTCAATGAATCGCCGATAATATCCGGCCATTCCAATGAAGCTCTTGATTCCTTGAGCATCTATTGGAGCTTTCCAGTTCAGAATGTCTACCACTTTCTTCGGATCCACAGCCAATCCTTCTTTGTTGATTATGTGACCCAAGAACAGGACTTCATCAATCCAGAACTCACACTTGCTCAACTTAGCATACAGCTGGTGCTCTCGCAATCTCTGCAAAACCATCCTCAAATGATCCGCATGCTATGCTTCGTTTTGAGAATATATGAGAATATCATCAATAAATACCACCACAAACTTGTCGAGATAATCCATGAATACACTGTTCATCAGATTCATGAAGAAGGTTGGCGCATTTGTTAGGCCAAAAGACATCACAGTGAACTCGTACAACCCATACTTGGTAATGAATGTCGTCTTCGGAATATCTGAAGGTTGAATCCTGAGCTGATGGTAACCTGACCTCAGATCTATCTTTGAGAACACGCTAGCTCCTCTCAACTGGTCGAATAGATCTTCTATTCTGGGCAAGGGGTACTTGTTCTTGATCGTGACCTCATTCAGAGCTCGATAATCGATGCACATCCTTCTGGTGCCATCTTTCTTCTCCACGAATAGGACAGGGGCGGCCCAAGGCGAGGTGCTTGGCTGGATGTAACCTTTCTCTGACAGCTCATCAATCTGCTTCTTAAGCTCAACCAACTCTGGTCTAGATACTCTGTAAGCTCTCTTAAAGATGGGGGCGGTGCTAGGAAGAAGCTCTATGGCAAACTCAACTTTCCGCTCTAGTGGCATACCTGGTAGGTCCTTTGGGAACACATCTGGGCACTGGGACACAACCTTGATAATTTCAAGTGGATCTGCTTCACTACTATCAACAGCCATCTGATAACAACTTCCCTTCTTCGGCTCTAGCAGGACTAACTCGGTCACCACTTCCTCTCCTAGTGGAGACATCAACTTGATTGTCCTCTTATCACAAATGATAACTGCCTGATACTTATCTAGCCAGTTCATCCCTAGGATGACATCTATTCCCTGAGTACCCATTACTATGAGGTTAGCGAGAAACGCTATCCCCCTTATTTCCACACTTACATTCAAGCAAATGCTATCGGCTCGAATTCTACCACTGGCTGAGTCAATTTGAATGGGTATTGACATGGTAGTTACTAGGAGATTATGTGCTTCTACCCATGATGCAGTAATAAAAGAATGTGTTGCTCCGGAATCAAATAACACTTCTGCAATATGGGAGTCTTCCATGGGAACATACCTACTATCATGTCGGGGGTTTCCTGAACTACTTCAGCCTCCAAGTGGTTCAGTCTCCCATGGTTGTAGCGTGGCTGAGAGCGGTTGCCTGCTCCAGGCTGGGGCACATTCTGCTTTGCTGGGGCACTAGGGCCTGACTGCTGCTGGGCTGCCTTCTTTGGACATTGCATCACCCAATGGCCTTGCTCTCCATAGTGAAAACATGCTCTGTTTCCACCCTGAACTGGTGCTGCTTGACTGTTCTGCTGGTTCGCTGGGGCAGGAAGACGAGGTGCCTGCTGATTCTACCTTTGGAACTGACCTCCTCCTGACTTATTGTTCTGGTGATTCTGTTGTTGGTGTTGAGGATACTGCCTTCGAAACTGCTGATGCTGAGGTGGACGCTGGTTCTGCCTGAACTGCTGAGGTGGATTGCCCGAGAAATGAGGGCGATTGCTGCTTCCAGGCTGAGGTCCACTGATCTTACGCTTGCGATCCTCCATTTCTTTACACTTCTTCTCTGTCATGATTTCTTTGTCAATCAGGTGCTGGAATGTGGGGAAGGTGTCAATCATCAGCTGATACTACAGAGGATCGACCAAGCCTCTCAAGAAACGGTACTGCCTCTTGGCGTCGGTGTTGACATCTTCGGGAGCATAGCGAGACAGTTGCAGAAACCTGTCTCGATACTCACTAACATACATTGGCCCTTGCTTAAGTGCCAGGAACTCCTCCTCCTTCACTGTCATCAGACCTGCAGGAACATGGTACTGACGGAAGCTATCTCTGAATTCTTCCCAGGTGATGGCGACGGGGTTGGCATGGGTGGCGAGATAGGACTCCCACCAAGACTGAGCTGCTCCTCTCAACAAACAGGGACCATACAGAACTTTCTCTCTATCGTCACACTGAGCGGTGTGCAATTCCCGCTCCACTATGCGCAGCCAGTCTTCAGCATCCATGGGGTCAGAAGAATGAGCGAACGTTGGGGGTTGACCTCTCATGAATTCAGCACGCTTGTCCCTGGGCATCTGAGGCATCTGAGGCTGAGGTGGTGGCTGATGCTGCTGCTGCTGAATGGTGGCTAGAGTCTGACCGATGGCCTGAACTGCCTGAGTTTGCATGAGGAACATCTGCTCGATGGTCATCGGGGGCGGGGGTGGCAGCTGCTGTTGCTGGGTGCTGCAGGCTCCTGAGCACGCCTTCCTCCTCTGTGCCTATTTTTTGACATCTGCAGGATGCAATCACACATCAGAACTGATCTTGCAACTTGCAGCATAAGAAAAGAGTATAGAATCCTTCAACAACACTGAACAGATGAACATCTTCACTGATCTCCAACACAGACCAAAACAGCTTCTCAGATAAAGAGGAAAGTGGAGTAAAAGGCTTCCCAACTAGACAGCTAATTTCATTAATATATAACAGGTAAACCAAAATGCAGGGGATACCCGCACTCTGGTGACAGTCATTACAAAGATCCAACTCCAACACTGTTCATCATAACAAGCATAAAAGCACAGGATAAGCAAACTACCCTGTCTAACTAAGACTAAGACTAAGACTATGACTGAGACTAAGACTAAACTTCTATATTAAGCATTTTATTACAGGATCCAACACTGACGATCTATGATTCTAAATTTATCTTGGTCCTGCAGTCGGGGTTGCCGTAAGACTAGTGTCCACACTGAGGTGAGCGGTACGGGTGCTGAGTCCCGACGGTAGCAGGGGAGCCATCCTCCAGGTGACGATGCTCTGCCTGCTCAGCCCGTAGCTGGGCGATCTCAGCACGAGCCCTACTTAGCTCATCTAATGCATGGTCCAGCTCTGTGTTTAGCACGGCGACTAGGTTGACTGTGCTGCTCAACCTAGGATTGTCCTCACCAACAGGTGAGACAATCACGCCTCCTGTGCTGCCAGATGGACGGCGGGGGTAGTACTTCAGGTTGAGACCGTTAGCTACCCCGCCGAGCACTGAGCAGTAGTGCGAAAGCGCACGCCGTGCGGCATCTTGCATGGTCGCCTCAGCTGTGTCCCGCTCAGAGATGGATTAGTGCTCTAAGCAGATCTCCGCACCCCGGAGACTGTTCTCCGGACGGCGCACCAAGCAGGTCGCCTCCCAGCGGTCCGGGTAGACCCAGCGACAGTGCTGGAAGACTACACAGCGATACTCGATGGACCAAGTACGCCGGTCGAGTGCCTGGCGTAGCAAGGTGTCGAGCGCGTCGTGAAAGTGATACCCACGAGCAGCGTCGCGAGTGATGGGTCGAGCAACCCATCCTTCCAGCTCCTGGTCGGCTGAAAGGTCGGTGCTGAAGCTTGAGCTATCGTCACCACCTCCATCGTCTAGGTCTCCTCCAGCAGCTACTCCAGCGACTGGGGCACTTAGTGGTGGTGCAGGGGGCGCCTCTAGTGGGAGCATAGGGGAGCAGCTCCTCACAGACTCTATCTCCTGCTGGAGCGAGAAAGAAGAGCCCTGCTGCTCCTGCTCCTGTCGTTAATGCTCCTGCTCTTCGTGCAGGCGGTGGCGCAGTATCTCCAAGTGACTAGAATGACCGGTCACTGGACGGTGAAGCAGACGCTCCACGAGACGAGAGGGTAAGAAGGGGATGACAGACTTCATGCGGTGTGTCTAAGACGAGCCAGCTACAAAAGACACCGTAAGCATAAGAATGAGAATAGAACTAATATGACCAGCAAATAATAAACCATAAATAAATGAGGAATTAGAATAAACAAAAAGATTTTTAGCAAGGTATAATATATAGTAGAACATAGGTTTGGTCGATATGACCAACTTTTGAAGGGATACCAAAGTCAAGGTGAGAATGAGGGTCTATAATCCTTAGAACGACATTCTACTCTAGGTTAGCGGTCCTAAAGTTAGCACGGCTTTGATACCACCTATGTCACACCCGGTTTTAGAAGGCAAACCGAATGTGAACCATGTACGTGCCAGGATCAGCAATTCACGTACATAACAGTTACATAACTGGACATCATCACACAGTGCTCAAATCATAATATAAAAGGGTAATAATAGTCGATTACATCATATGTCTGAGACATCCACATAGTCTTTACAATAATCAAAGTGCAAAAACGAAACGTAGATACACGCGGCCTTCACAGGCAACCGACTGGGGGTTGCCGCTAACCCACGCCTAGAACTCGTCGTAATCTTGGAACTCCTGGAAGTCTCCTTCTATGGCTTCATCTTCTCCTGAGCAGTGGTTGCAATGCGGACAACCTGGGGAAGGGGGGGGTTTTGGTGTGTAGAGCAAGGGTGAGTACACATCAACATACTCAGCAAGTGTCCTGTTTGGCTGTAGTGGACTAGCTTTATGTGGGGATAAGTCAAGCAGTTGCTTTTAGTTGGTCAGATTATAATTACTAGTAAAGAGAGCCACGTTTTAGAAATTAACCCACATTATTAACCCAAACGTACCCTTTCCAAGCGGAAAGAATACCACTTACCATCACCAGAGTCAATGCCAAAACCAACATTCTCATCACCACCTGTAATCTGAACATCTCTGATCAAGTATCACTAATCACTGGAACTCCCTTGGCCGCTCATAACCGTGAGCACGGCTGATATATCAGTTTTCATAACACTCTGCAGAGGTTGCGCACTTTACCCACAAGCTATGATTCCCTTTCTGCCCGGAGATCATGACTCTCCATTAATCACTACCAAGGTGACCCAGTAGGGTATCACTACATAGCCTTTATAAAGATTCCCCAGGGCTATAGCCACCCGTTAGGTTTCCTAAATGTACCGCACTCCTCCCCAAGGGGCGAACCAACCTTGGCGGAGCGAGCCGCATACACCGAGCCCCATTAACGGCACGACGGCGAAGCGAACTACATCCCGGTTCCTCTAATTATTCAGCTAAGGACGTCCCACTCCACCCTCATGGTTGCACTGTTTTCCCGGGCGGTCATCCAACGAACAGGTCCTTATGGAGAGGCACTCGAGAAACCGCTCTAGTCCCCTTAAATGCCACAAGTATATCATCATAAATAAGAAGGAAAACAGCGTATCATAGATAAATCTCATCATGTTCATTGATTAATGTTAAGCACTAGCATAAAGCTAAACCATAATAATCCAACCCAAATAGGTAAACAAGGACACGGGTAACAAAAGCTAGTCAATCCTTAGGTATAACTGTGTAAATGCAGGAAGTGAATTATAGAATGTATAGGACAAAGATAGGTCAAGGGACACTTGCCTCCACCAACCGACTGCTGCTCCGGGTCTTCACCTGCAATTCCTTCGGACTCCACCAACTGACCGTTATCCATACGAGTTCAAACATACATTCCACACATTTAATACAAAAGAACAGTACACCATACAATAGAATGCAATAATCAAACAGACGTTCAACGCGGGGCTCGCAATTACGGTTAAGCGAGAAAGAGCAAATGACGGTCGAGTCTACGGTCGAAAAGCGATCACGTTACATAATTATAAATTAAACCACTCGTTTAACAGAAGGGTATTAATTTGTCCACTGCGTTTAGCATAAAGTAAGGTCATGTTCCACATTTAATCATTATAATTAGATGAAGATGAATGAAAGAGAGTAGTCACACGGCGAGACGCGCGACACGGCATTTAAATTGAATTAAGAAATAAACGACTCGCCGCGCGACAGAGCGCGCAACGAGATTCTTGCATTAATTATAGATAAACGCTAAGCGTTGCGCAACGAAACGCACGATGACTTACGTCAACAGAACTGCATTTAAAACAAATCATCGCGCGACGAAGCGCGCGACGCAGCGCCTTAATAAATATAAATTTAAAATAAATCGTCGCATGACGAAGCGCGCGACGCAGCATATTAATAAAGACGAATTTAGAATGAACCGTCGCGTGGCGAAGCGCGCGACGCAGCACATCGACTAGACTAAAATTAAAATGGATTAGGATGAGAGTTGAACGCAGCACGACTACGGTCGCACATGCGAGAGCACTCTACGCGTGCCCAGGGCACGCGAACTGTGCAGGCGCGCGGGGCGCGAGGCCGCGGGGGCACGGGCTCGGGTAGGGCAGGGGCGCGCGAGGGCGCGGGTAAGGGCATGGCTGGGGGCGCGGTCGAGGGCGAGGCCAAGGCGTGCGGCCAGGGCGCGGCCAGGCGCGGGGGCGGGGCACGGGGCGTGGGGACAGGGCGCGGGGCTGGGCTCGCCGGGAAGGGGGCTCGCCGGGGAGGGGGCGCGGCGGGGAGGGGGCGCGACGGGGGCGGGGCTCGCCGGGGATGGGGCGCGACGGGGCAAGGCCGCGGCGGGGAGGGCTGCCGAGGAGGGGCTCGTGGTGGGGAGGGGCGCGACGGGGGTGGGGCCGCCGGGGAGGGGCTCGCGGCGGGGAGGGGCGCGATGGGGGCGGGGCCGCGGCGGGGAGAGCCGCCGGGGAGGGGCTCGTGGCGGGGAGGGGCGCAATGGGGGCGGGACTCGCCGGGGAGGCGCGCGCGGGTAGGGGAGGGGCGCGCGGCCAGGGGAGGAAGAAAGGGAGGGGGAGGGAGAGAGAGAGAAAGGGAGAGGGAAGGGGAAGGGGAGGGCTCCGGCGATCACCGTCTCCAAACCCTAGGGCACCACAGGGAGAGAGAGAGAGGTGGGAGAGGGAGAGGGAGGTTACTGTGCGGGAGAAATCAAATGAGAGGAAGAGACCAGGGGGGCGCGTGAGCCGAACTGGGCCGGACCGGGCTGGGCTGGGCCACACCGTGGGTCAAAACCCACGACACGCACGACCACTAATCAGAATCCGATCGCGAACCGAAATCCGAAATGGAACAAGATGAACACGCGACTAACTACGACATCAGACAAAGAAATATGCTTCAGCATGATGCAACACCCATGACATTTAGGTTTTGTTTACACATGACACGGACATCCGTCACTATATTGCTTTGAAATTGGGAAGAAGGAGCGAAACGAGAAAAGGAAAGAGAGTAACGCCTAAATTTGGTGAGTAAAAAGAAGAAAAAAATTTACCCCTAAATTCAGGGCGTTACAAATATAATTTGAAATCTAGAATAGAAATTTCAAATGAGAGAAGAAAAGAGAAACAAAAAAAAGAATAAAAAAGGAAAATGGAGAACAGCTTTGCGCCTAGGCCTAAAACGACAGATCGGCCCACCTCACCGCGCGCGGCCCAGACAACCGGTTGAGCGTGCGGATTCTCTGACATTTGGGGCCCACTCGTCGATCTCTGCAGGCGTGCACCATTCTTCCTTGAGTCGTCACCAGGCGAGCCTGGATCGTCATTTACCTACCCCTTTCTTCGCTCGCGCGACTCCGTTGTGGTTGATCCCGGTGCGCTTCTCGGATGACGTTGCAACGACCCGCAGACCTTGCCTTGGTGTACAAAACTGGATGTTGCCCTTCCGTTCTCAACCAGTTCAATTGGCCAGACCCCCTTGTCGTGTGGCACCACCGCGTGCTCGCCATGATTCCACCAGCAGACCCCGCGTCGCCGTTGCTACTCCTCGTGCCACCACTGCCTAGCGTTGGTCGGGGGAAGGTCGAATACATCTGCCTTGAAGCACTGATCATGTCTGTGGAAACCGGGTGGAGAATTGGGGTGGGCCTGACCGGAATCGCCCCTCTGGGTCAAGCGCCGCTGGGAGTCATTTGTGGTCGGCGACCTCCACCCCTTAAATACCGGTATGTGTTAACCCTTTTTGGTCCATCGCATGGTAGGGCTGGTAGATCACCTCGAGGTAACTAGGTCAGGCCACCGTGGGTGACTAATGCCTCGCCAGACTTCGTGATTCCGCCATGGGCCACTGAGCACCAGTGGCAGGGCTCTCACTATGACCATTTGCGTTAAGCGTGATCTAATTCTAGTCGCTATCTTCCCTGGTACGCATAGATGTGGTTGAATTAGAGGTTCGAGCACTGTAGCGGGGTGTGGCCGCTACTCCGGCGAGCTTCTGTTGTGGGGGGCTTGGTGCTGCGGTTGCGTGGGGTGGCAGAGGAAAGAAATGGTCATGACCGTTGATTCCCCTTTGGGCGGCTCAGATTAGAAGGATAGGCCCCTCTTGCCACTTTCGATCGGTACCGTTGATCTCGATCGAACGGACTAAAACAAATCTAGGGTAGATAAAATCCCCAACGTTGATCTCCGATCTAACGTTTGGTATCGCGTACCGGTTCATGGGTGCACTGATTTAATCTAGAGCGTGGGTTATCGATCGGATGGTCCTGGTCGAAACGTACCCCCTTCAACCTCGACAATTTGCTAAAGAGCCCCTCTGTTTTAACATAATTAACCCGTCATCCACTACTATACTAAACTAATTACTAACAGGTCCTGTTTTATTCGGTTCTGCCCCTAGTCTTTGGGAAAATAGTGGCCGCGGTCGGATATTGATTAAATTAAGTAAATTAGAGATAATAATTTCTAGTATAAAAATATGCTAAACTTAGAAAAACCATAACTTATTTATTTTAACTCTGTTATGGTCCGTTCCAGTTGTGCTAGCTTTGTAATAAAATTGTCTACACATTCACAACATTATTAGTGTCATTCTACATACTTTTATATTTATTTAACTTATGTTAATTTATTAGCTAGTCTAGCCAAAGTCAATCTACTATAATTATAAGCTGACAAAGATGATCTCTACTCAAGTTATAACTTGGATTAAAAGTGGATTAGTTAATTACTAGGTATATGCCCGTGCATTGCTACGGAATCAATATGATAAAAATACATGATATGCAAAAAAAACAATAATTGTTATTCTATACTTTTGTTAACATCACTAAAGGTTGATGTTTCTGACTAAACTTTAGCCAGGAAAACCAAACGCCCCCTTAAAGGCTAGAAATTAAATGAATATTGATATTTTTGACAACCAAGTCCTAACATTTGGTATATATGTATAATCATAAAATATACAACACCTATTTATATATAATTTCATATACTTATAGAGCATAATTTAAAATTGTTTAAAATAAAAGGTACCACAAGATCTTATGAAGCATTAATATCAGCTTGATAACTCCAGGCAAACTGCTATCACGTGCTTTTATGATAGCAAATAGCTATAGTGTAGGTGGATAAAGATGAACAAAGCAATATCAACATGTAAAAACAAATAGTTAAACAACCCGAAAACTTAAGATAACCAATTCATAATATAAGATAGAAAAACTCTGGTTCATCATAAACCCTAACCAGCATAGCAATCTACAGCTGAATTACAATATATAAAGACAAGTAGAAGTCTTTCAGTACTTTCCAACATAAAACCAGGTTAAAATCTAAACATGATTCTGGTTTCCTCTAGTTTCACTGCCCAAAACAATACTCTGATGACTGTGTAGCCTAGTCAAAGAGGTTGAAGCTCATGTCCTGCATAAAAGATAATCAACGTGGTCAAGTCTCTGGATGTTGTCGACACCAAAGGAAACAACAGTAAAAGAATTGGTGGCCATGATATCATGAAGGATTGGAAGTAATATTTTGCTCATGATGATATAATTAGAATTTAGAACAAAATAGTTTAGTAATGTTGGTCTGATTAGAAAAAAAAACGTGTAGCTAGAATTGGAGAACAACAAATTTACATCATCACTTCCTTCTCTTCCACCTTCTCTTCTTCCTTTGCCTCGGCTGCGGGAGCAACTCAACATGTAGCAGGGGCAACAGGTCGTGACAACGGCACCACCGCACCACTGCCGCCAAGCAAACTTCTCCCTGCCCGCAGCAATGAACAATGATGTCCTAACCGCTCATTTGCGACAACAGGATTTCCATCCTTTCATTGTCAATTTCATAGCCAACTGCAACATGTATAAGTAGGAATGATTGAATCATATGCTTTTGCTTCATGAGTCATGCGACCAAGTACAAGTAGAAGAGCAGAACAATAAGGTATTGTTTGGTTCCGGAGTATGGGACGGAGCCGCTCCGCTCTCAATTTGTTGTTGTTTGGATTGGTTTCATGTAGGGCAAAGTGGCTCTAAAAAGGAAAAATTATGCTCAAATGATGAACTATTCGGCACCCCCTAAAATCTCCTGTACGAAGCTGCTCCTTGGCATGGTGCCACTCCATCCCAATTGGCTCCGGAACTGTAACGCCCCGAATTTTTGCAGTTGAATTTTTTTCTTTTCTTTACTCGCCAAAATTCGGGCGTTACCTTTTCTTTTTCTTTTCCCCTCGCTAAACCTTGACCTTTTCCAAAGTTTTAGCGGGATTCGGTTTGGATTTCCCGTGTAAAGAAAAACTCTAAAATACTTTATGATTGATGCACCATGCCGAACCGTGCATTTCTTTTGATTGCTTTGAAAGTGCAAATGCATTCATTGTAGAAAGATCGGATTTCGAAAACGAGGAGAAAATCTTTTCTTTCTTTCTCTCTCTCTCTCTCTCCTCTTTCTCTCTCTCTCCCGCGCCGTGGGCCGACCCCGGCCGGCCCAGCCGCCCCTGGCGCCCCCCTCTTGGGCCTTGGAGAGGCCCAACCGCCCCCCCCCCCACCCCCCTTTTTTTTCCCAAAACCCCCTCTCCCTCATTCTCTCCCTCTCTCTCTCTCTAAGCCGCCGCCCCTACCCCCCTGCCCTAGGCCGCCGCGCCGCCCCCTGCCGCCGGCAGCCCCTCGCCGTCGATCCCCGACGCCGGTGAGCCCCCCCCCCTCTCTCCCTCCTCCCTCTCTCCCTCTCCCCTCCCCCTCCTCTCTCCTCGGCAGCCGGCCGCCTTGCCGCCCTGGCCTGGCCGCCTCGGCCGCGCCCCCAGCTGGCCGCTGCCGTGCCGCCCCCAGCCGGCCACGGCCGCCCCTGGCCGCGTGCCCCAGCCCCGCCCTGGCCCCTGGCCGGCCTCGGCCGCCCCCCAGCCCGCGCGCCTGGCCCCGGCCGCCCAGCCGCGCCTGGCCCCGGCCGCCCAGCCGCGCCTGGCCGCGTGCCCGCCCGGCCGCTGGCCTGGCCGCTGGCCGCGCCCAGCCGGCCGCCCCCAGCCCGCCCCCGGCCGCCCGCCTGGCCCCTGGCCGCGCCCCCTGCCCAGGGCCGGTTCAACCGCCCCTAGGGCCGGTTCAACCGCCCCCCCCCCTCTGTTTTTTTTATTTTTTTTATTTTATTTTATTTACTTTCTGTGATCATAATTACTTTATTTTAGGTAGACTAATCACTGTTCATGCTATGGAAAATAGGAAGTTTAATTTAAAATTCCGTTATGCTATTGATTCACGTAGTTAATTGTTTATCTCGTGCAATGTTGATCAACTAAAAATGATTAGGTTCCCATTAGTATATATGTATAACAGAATTCTTTGTTAAGAATCACTTGTAACTAATCATTAGTGCATAAGATTTAACCCCCCTGCGAGACCCTTTCCCGTTTCTTTCTAACCATAACAAATGCGATATCGAATGTCATACTTGATGCATACTCGCTTTACTTGTTCCCTTGTATGGTGTACTGTTCTTTTGTAATTAAATATGTGGATGTATGTATGTTTGCGCTCGCATAGAGAACGATCCGGTCGAAGAGCCCGAGGAATTCGCAGGAGAAGCCCCTGAGCAGCAGTCGGTTGGTGGAGGCAAGTGTCCTTTGACCTATCTCTGTCCTATTCATTCTTTAATTCACCTCCCGCATTACATATTTATACCTAAGGATTGACTAGCTTTTGTTATCCATGTCCTTGTTTACCTATTTGGGTCGGATTATTACTGCTTAGTTTGATGCTATTGCTCAACTCTAATCAATGAACATGATGTGATTATCTATGATACGCTGTTTTTCCCCTTCTTATTTATGATCATACTTGTGGCATTTAAGGGGACTCGAGCGGTTTCTCGAGTGCCTCTCCGTAAGGACCTGTTCAATGGATGACCGCCCGGGAAAACAGTGCAACCATGAGGGTGGAATGGGACGCCCTTAGCTGAATAATTAGAGGAACCGGGGTGTAGTTCGCTTAGCCGTTGTGCCGTCAATGGGGCTCGGTGTATGCGGCTCGCTCTGCCAAGGTTGATTTGTCCCTTGGGGAGGAGTGCGGTACATTTAGGAAACCTAACGGGTGGCTACAGCCCCGGGGAATCTTTGTAAAGGCTACGTAGTGAGACCCTGCCTATTCACCTTGGTAGTGTTTAAGGGTTTGATCAGCCCGAGGCAAGAGGGAATCACGGCTTGTGGGTAAAGTGCGCAACCTCTGCAGAGTGTTATGAAACTGATATATCAGCCGTGCTCGCGGTTATGAGCGGCCAAGGGAGCTCCAGAGATTAGTGATATTTGATCAGAGATACTTTGGTACAGGTGGCAGTGAGACTGATGGTTCTGATTATGATTATGGTATTGGTAAGTGGTATTCTTTCCGTTTGGAAAGGATACATTGGGCTAATAACTTGGGTTAATGTTAAAACCTGGCTCTCTACTAGTAAGTAATAACCTGACCAACTAAAAGCAACTGCTTGACTTATCCCCACATAAAGCTAGTCCACTACAGCCAAACGGGATGCTTGCTGAGTATGTTGATGTGTACTCACCCTTGCTCTACACACCAATCCCCCCCCCCCCAGGTTGTCAGCATTGCAACCACTGCTCAGGAGAAGATGAAGCTGTGGAAGGAGACTTCCAGGAGTTCCAAGACTACGACGAGTTCTAGACGTGGGTTAGCGGCAACCCCCCAGTCGGCTGCCTGTGAAGGCCGTGTTATCTACGTTTCGTTTTCGCACTTTGATTTATTGTAAGAACTATATGGACGTCTCAGACGTATGATGTAATCGACTATTATTTCCCCTTTTAATACTATTTTGAGCACTGTGTGATGATGTCCATGTTATGTAACTGCTGTGTACGTGAATAACTGATCCTGGCGCGTACATGGTTCGCATTCGGTTTGCCTTCTAAAAACCGGGTGTGACATAAGTGGTATCAAAGCCGTGCTGACTGTAGGACCGCTAACCTAGAGTAGAATGGTCGTTCTAAGGATTATAGACCTCTGTCACTGCCTTGACTTTGATATCCCTTCAAAAGTTGGTCATACCGACCAAACCTATGTTCTACTATATATTATACCTTGCTGAAAATTATGTTTTATTCTGATCCTTCATTTATTTATGATTCATTACTTGCTGGTCATATTAATTCTGTTCTCACCCTTTTGCTTGCGATGTCTTTTGTAGATGGCTCGTCTTAGACACACTGCACGAAAGTCCGTCATCCCATTCTTACCCTCCCGCCTTGCTGAGCGTCCGCTTCGCCGTCCCGTGGCCGGACAGTCCAGCCACTTGGAGAGACTGCACCACCGCCTGCATGAGGAGCAGGAACGTCGACGACGGGAGCAGCAGGGCTCTTCCTTCTCGCTCCAGCAGGAGATAGAGTCTGTGAGGAGCTGCTCTCCTGTGCTTCCCCTGGAGGCGCCCCCTGCACCACCACTGGGCGCCCCAGCTTCTGGGGTAGCTGCTGGAGGAGACCCAGACGACGGAGGTGGCGACGACAGCTCGAGCCACGACACCGACCTCGACCTCTCTAGCCATGAGCCGGAAGGATGGGTTGCTCGACCCATCACTCGCGACGCTGCTCGCGGGTGTCACTTCCACGACGCGCTCGACACCCTGCTACGTCGGGCACTTGACCGGCGTACTTGGTCCATCGAGTATCGCTGTGTGGTCTACCAGCATAGTCGCGGGGTCTACCCGGACCGCTGGGAGGCGACCTGCTTGGTGCGCCGTCCGGAGAACAGTCTCCAGGGCGCGGAGGCTTGCTCAGAGCACTATTCTATCTCTGAGCGGGACTCAGCTGAGGCAGCCATGCAGGATGCTGCACGGCGTGCGCTTTCGCACTACTGCTCGGTTCTCGGTGGGGTAGCTGACGGCCTCGACCTGAAGTATTACCCCCGCCGTCCATCTGGCAGCACAGGAGGCGTGATTGTTTCACCTGCTGGTGAGGACAATCCTAGGTTGAGCAGCACAGTCAACCTAGCCGCCGTGCTAAACACGGAGCTGGACCATGCATTGGACGAGCTGAGTAGGGCTCGTGCTGAGATCGCCCTGCTGCGGGCTGAGCGCGCGGAGCATCGTCACTTGGATGATGGTTCCCCCGCTCCCGTCGGGACTCAGCACCCGTACCGCTCACCTCGGCGTGGACGCCAGTCTTATGGCAATCCCGACTGCAAGACCAAGATAAATCTAGAACCATAGATCGTTAGAGTTGGATCTTGTAATTAATACAGAATATATATACATAGAAGCCTCGGTCTTAGCGTTAGTCTCGGTCTTAGTTAGTCTTAGTTAGACAGGGTAGTTTGCTATATCCTGTGCATTTATGTTTGTCATGATGAACTATGTTTGGTTTGGATCTTTGTAATGACTGTCACCAGAGTGTGGGTATCCCCTGCATTTTGGTTTACATATTATGTTAATGGAGTTAGTTATATAGTTGGGAAAACCTTTATTCCACTTTCCTCTTTATCTGAGAAGCTGTGTGGTCTGTGTTGGAGATCAGTGAAGATGCTCATCTGTTCAGTGCTGTTGGAGAATTCTATACTCTTTTCTTATGCTGCAAGATTTGCCAGATCAGTTCTGATGTGTGGTTGCGTTCTGCAGATGTCAGAGAACAGGCGCAGAGGAGGAAGGCGTGCTCAGCAGGAGCAAGCCGCCCCGCAGGATGAGGTGCCTCAGCAGCAGCACCTGCCACCCCCGCCCCCGATGTCGATCGAGCAGATGTTTCTGATGCAGACTCAGGCAGTTCAGGCCATCGGTCAGACTCTGGCCGCCATTCAGCAGCAGCAGCAGCAGCAACAGCAGCAAGCACCACCCCAGCCTCAGATGCCTCAGATGCCTAGAGACAAGCGTGCTGAATTCATGAGAGGCCATCCACCAACGTTCGCTCACTCTTCTGACCCCATGGATGCTGAAGATTGGCTGCGCACTGTGGAGCGGGAGTTGCATACCGCTCAGTGTGATGACAGGGAGAAAGTCTTGTATGGTCCCCGTCTGTTGAGAGGAGCAGCCCAGTCATGGTGGGAGTCTTACCTCGCCACCCATGCCGACCCCGACACCATCACCTGGGAAGAATTCAGAGGTAGCTTTCGTCAGTACCATGTGCCTGCAGGTCTGATGACAGTGAAGAAGGAGGAGTTCCTGGCCCTTAAGCAAGGGTCATCGTCTGTCAGTGAGTATCGAGACAGGTTTCTGCAGTTGTCTCGCTACGCTCCTGAGGATGTCAACACCGACGCCAAGCGACAATACCGTTTCTTGAGAGGCTTGGTTGACCCTCTGCAGTATCAGCTGATGAATCACACCTTCCCGACATTCCAGCACCTGATTGACAGAGCAATCATGACAGAAAGGAAGCGTAAGGAGATGGAGGATCGTAAGCGCAAGATCAGTGGACCCCAGCCTGGAAGCAGCAGCCGTCCTCGTTTTTCAGGCAATCAACCTCAGCAGTTCAGGCAGAACCAGCGTCCACCTCAGCAGCATCAGCAGCGTCAGCAGTATCAGCAGTTCCAAAGGCAGTACCCTCAGCATCAGTATCAGAACCGCCAGAGCAATCAGTCAGGAGGTCAGTTTCAGAGGCAGAATCAGCAGACACCTCGTCTTCCTGCCCCCGCAACTCAGCAGAGCAGTCAGGCAGCACCAGCTCAGGTTGGAAACAGAGCATGTTTCCACTGTGGAGAGCAAGGCCATTGGGTGATGCAATGTCCGAAGAAAGCAGCCCAGCAGCAGTCAGGCCCCAATGCCCCAGCAAAGCAGAATGTGTCTCAGTCTGGAGCAGGCAACCGCCCTCAGCAGCGCTATAATCATGGAAGACTGAACCACTTGGAGGCTGAAGCAGTTCAGGAGACCCCCGGCATGACAGTAGGTATGTTCCCAGTCGACTCCCATATTGCAGAAGTGTTATTTGATACTGGAGCAACACATTCTTTTATTACTGCATCATGGGTAGAAGCACATAATCTTCCAATTACTACCATGTCAATCCCTATTCAAATTGACTCAGCTGGTGGTAGAATTCGAGCTGATAGCATATGTTTGAATGTAAGTGTGGAAATAAGGGGGATAGCGTTTCCCGCTAACCTTATAGTAATGGGTACTCAGGGAATAGATGTCATCCTAGGGATGAATTGGCTAGATAAGTATCAGGCAGTTATCAGTTGTGATAAAAGGACAATCAAGTTGGTGTCCCCACTAGGAGAGGAAGTGGTGACCGAGTTAGTCCCGCCTGAGCCGAAGAAAGGAAGTTGTTATCAGATGGCTGTCGATAGCAGTGAAGCAGGCCCAATTGAGAGTATCAAGGTGGTGTCTGAATTCCCAGATGTGTTTCCAAAGGACTTACCGGGTATGCCACCAGAGCGGAAAGTTGAGTTTGCCATAGAGCTTCTTCCTGGAACCGCCCCTATCTTTAAGAGAGCTTACAGAATATCTGGACCAGAGTTGGTTGAGCTTAAGAAGCAGATTGATGAGCTGTCAGAGAAAGGTTATATCCGGCCAAGCACCTCGCCTTGGGCCGCCCCTGTCCTGTTTGTGGAGAAGAAAGATGGCACCAAGAGGATGTGTATCGATTATCGAGCTCTGAATGAAGTCACGATCAAGAACAAGTATCCCTTGCCCAGAATAGAAGATCTGTTCGACCAGTTGAGAGGAGCCAGTGTGTTCTCCAAGATCGATCTGAGGTCAGGTTATCATCAGCTCAGAATCCGACCTTCGGACATTCCGAAGACGGCATTCATTACCAAGTATGGTTTATATGAGTTCACAGTGATGTCTTTTGGTTTGACCAATGCACCAGCGTTCTTCATGAACTTGATGAACAGCGTATTCATGGACTATCTCGATAAGTTTGTGGTGGTATTCATTGATGACATTCTGATTTATTCTCAAAGTGAAGAAGAGCATGCAGATCATTTGAGGATGGTATTGCAGAGATTGCGAGAGCACCAGTTGTATGCAAAGTTGAGCAAGTGTGAGTTCTGGATCAGTGAAGTCCTGTTCTTGGGTCACATAATCAACAAGGAAGGATTGGCTGTGGATCCGAAGAAAGTGGCAGACATTTTGAACTGGAAAGCGCCAACGGATGCTCGAGGAATCAAGAGCTTCATTGGAATGGCCGGATATTATCGGCGATTCATTGAAGGGTTTTCGAAGATTGCGAAACCAATGACAGCGTTGCTAGGCAACAAGGTTGAGTTCAAGTGGACCCAGAAATGCCAAGAAGCCTTTGAAGCGCTGAAAGAGAAGTTGACAACAGCGCCTGTCCTAGTCTTGCCTGATGTGCACAAGCCCTTCTCTGTGTACTGTGATGCTTGTTACACAGGTTTGGGATGCGTGTTGATGCAAGAGGGAAGAGTTGTGGCTTACTCGTCCCGACAGCTGAAGGTTCATGAGAAGAATTACCCAATCCATGATCTAGAGTTGGCAGCAGTGGTTCACGCACTGAAGACATGGAGGCACTATCTGTATGGACAGAAATGCGATGTTTACACAGATCACAAGAGTCTGAAGTACATATTCACTCAGACAGAGTTGAACATGAGGCAACGAAGATGGTTAGAGTTGATCAAAGACTATGAGTTGGAGATCCATTACCATCCAGGCAAAGCAAACGTAGTGGCAGATGCTTTGAGCAGAAAGAGTCAAGTCAATCTGATGGTCGCTCGTCCGATGCCTTATGAGTTGGCCAAAGAGTTTGACAGGTTGAGTCTCGGATTTCTGAACAATTCGCGAGGAGTCACAGTTGAATTGGAACCTACCTTGGAGCGAGAAATCAAAGAAGCGCAGAAGAATGATGAGAAGATCAGTGAGATTCGGCGACTGATTCTAGATGGCAGAGGCAAAGATTTTCGAGAAGATGCAGAAGGTGTGATATGGTGCAAAGACCGTTTGTGTGTTCCCAATGTCCAGTCTATTCGGGAGTTGATCCTCAAGGAAGCTCATGAGACAGCTTATTCGATTCACCCTGGCAGTGAGAAGATGTATCAGGATCTGAAGAAGAAATTCTTGTGGTACGGAATGAAGAGGGAAATCGCAGAGCACGTGGCTAAGTGCGATAGTTGTCGAAGAATTAAGGCAGAGCACCAGAGACCAGCTGGATTGTTGCAACCGTTGCAGATCCCTCAGTGGAAATGGGATGAAATTGGTATGGATTTCATAGTCGGATTGCCTCGCACTCGAGCCGACAGAGGAACGCAGTTCACCTCTCATTTCTGGCAGCAGTTGCATGAAGCTTTGGGCACGCATCTGAATTTCAGTTCAGCATATCACCCGCAGACAGATGGCCAGACCGAAAGAACCAA
Source organism: Zea luxurians (assembly GCA_029449295.1). Lineage (NCBI taxonomy): Eukaryota > Viridiplantae > Streptophyta > Magnoliopsida > Poales > Poaceae > Zea > Zea luxurians. Next base: position 49,575,058 of record JAOPSE010000011.1, read on the forward strand.
TCAAATTCTCGAAGACATGTTGAGAGCCTGTGCGTTGCAAGATCAGTCCGGATGGGACAAGCGATTGCCTTATGCAGAGTTTTCCTATAACAACAGTTACCAGGCCAGTTTGAAGATGTCACCATTTCAAGCGCGCTATGGAAGGAGTTGTAGAACTCCGTTGCAATGGGATCAGCCTGGAGAAAAGCAAGTGTTTGGGCCAGATATTTTGCTTGAAGCCGAAGAGAACATCAAGATGGTCCGGGAGAATCTGAAGATAGCGCAATCAAGGCAGCGAAGCTATGCAGACACAAGAAGAAGAGAGCTGAGTTTCGAAGTCGGAGACTTTGTCTATCTGAAAGTGTCACCGATCAGAGGAGTCAGAAGGTTCGGAATCAAAGGCAAGCTAGCACCCCGCTACATTGGTCCGTACCAGATCCTCTCAAAGCGTGGAGAAGTGGCCTATCAGCTCAGTCTGCCAGAGAATTTGTCTGCTGTGCATGATGTCTTTCATGTGTCTCAGTTGAAGAAGTGCTTGCGTGTGCCAGAAGAGCAGTTGCCAGTGGAAGGTCTGGAAGTCCAGGAGGACTTGACCTATGTTGAGAAGCCAGCTCAGATCCTTGAGATTGCAGACAGAGTCACCCGAAGGAAGACCATCAGAATGTGCAAAGTCAGATGGAGTCACCACTCTGAGGAAGAAGCAACCTGGGAGCGTGAAGATGATTTGATGGCCAAGTACCCAGAGCTCTTTGCTAGCCAGCCCTGAATCTCGAGGGCGAGATTCTTTTAAGGGGGATAGGTTTGTAACGCCCCGAATTTTTGCAGTTGAATTTTTTTCTTTTCTTTACTCGCCAAAATTCGGGCGTTACCTTTTCTTTTTCTTTTCCCCTCGCTAAACCTTGACCTTTTCCAAAGTTTTAGCGGGATTCGGTTTGGATTTCCCGTGTAAAGAAAAACTCTAAAATACTTTATGATTGATGCACCATGCCGAACCTTGCATTTCTTTTGATTGCTTTGAAAGTGCAAATGCATTCATTGTAGAAAGATCGGATTTCGAAAACGAGGAGAAAATCTTTTCTTTCTTTCTCTCTCTCTCTCTCTCTCCTCTTTCTCTCTCTCTCCCGCGCCGTGGGCCGACCCCGGCCGGCCCAGCCGCCCCTGGCGCCCCCCTCTTGGGCCTTGGAGAGGCCCAACCGCCCCCCCCCCCCCACCCCCCTTTTTTTTCCCAAAACCCCCTCTCCCTCATTCTCTCCCTCTCTCTCTCTAAGCCGCCGCCCCTACCCCCCTGCCCTAGGCCGCCGCGCCGCCCCCTGCCGCCGGCAGCCCCTCGCCGTCGATCCCCGACGCCGGTGAGCCCCCCCCTCTCTCCCTCCTCCCTCTCTCCCTCTCCCCTCCCCCTCCTCTCTCCTCGGCAGCCGGCCGCCTGGCCGCCCTGGCCTGGCCGCCTCGGCCGCGCCCCCAGCCGGCCGCTGCCGCGCCGCCCCCAGCCGGCCACGGCCGCCCCTGGCCGCGCGCCCCAGCCCCGCCCTGGCCCCTGGCCGGCCTCGGCCGCCCCCCCCAGCCCGCGCGCCTGGCCCCGGCCGCCCAGCCGCGCCTGGCCGCGTGCCCGCCCGGCCGCTGGCCTGGCCGCTGGCCGCGCCCAGCCGGCCGCCCCCAGCCCGCCCCCGGCCGCCCGCCTGGCCCCTGGCCGCGCCCCCTGCCCAGGGCCGGTTCAACCGCCCCTAGGGCCGGTTCAACCGCCCCCCCCCCTCTGTTTTTTTTATTTTTTTTATTTTATTTTATTTACTTTCTGTGATCATAATTACTTTATTTTAGGTAGACTAATCACTGTTCATGCTATGGAAAATAGGAAGTTTAATTTAAAATTCCGTTATGCTATTGATTCACGTAGTTAATTGTTTATCTCGTGCAATGTTGATCAACTAAAAATGATTAGGTTCCCATTAGTATATATGTATAACAGAATTCTTTGTTAAGAATCACTTGTAACTAATCATTAGTGCATAAGATTTAACCCCCCTGCGAGACCCTTTCCCGTTTCTTTCTAACCATAACAAATGCGATATCGAATGTCATACTTGATGCATACTCGCTTTACTTGTTCCCTTGTATGGTGTACTGTTCTTTTGTAATTAAATATGTGGATGTATGTATGTTTGCGCTCGCATAGAGAACGATCCGGTCGAAGAGCCCGAGGAATTCGCAGGAGAAGCCCCTGAGCAGCAGTCGGTTGGTGGAGGCAAGTGTCCTTTGACCTATCTCTGTCCTATTCATTCTTTAATTCACCTCCCGCATTACACATTTATACCTAAGGATTGACTAGCTTTTGTTATCCATGTCCTTGTTTACCTATTTGGGTCGGATTATTACTGCTTAGTTTGATGCTATTGCTCAACTCTAATCAATGAACATGATGTGATTATCTATGATACGCTGTTTTTCCCCTTCTTATTTATGATCATACTTGTGGCATTTAAGGGGACTCGAGCGGTTTCTCGAGTGCCTCTCCGTAAGGACCTGTTCAATGGATGACCGCCCGGGAAAACAGTGCAACCATGAGGGTGGAATGGGACGCCCTTAGCTGAATAATTAGAGGAACCGGGGTGTAGTTCGCTTAGCTGTTGTGCCGTCAATGGGGCTCGGTGTATGCGGCTCGCTCTGCCAAGGTTGATTTGTCCCTTGGGGAGGAGTGCGGTACATTTAGGAAACCTAACGGGTGGCTACAGCCCCGGGGAATCTTTGTAAAGGCTACGTAGTGAGACCCTGCCTATTCACCTTGGTAGTGTTTAAGGGTTTGATCAGCCCGAGGCAAGAGGGAATCACGGCTTGTGGGTAAAGTGCGCAACCTCTGCAGAGTGTTATGAAACTGATATATCAGCCATGCTCGCGGTTATGAGCGGCCAAGGGAGCTCCAGAGATTAGTGATATTTGATCAGAGATACTTTGGTACAGGTGGCAGTGAGACTGATGGTTCTGATTATGATTATGGTATTGGTAAGTGGTATTCTTTCCGTTTGGAAAGGATACATTGGGCTAATAACTTGGGTTAATGTTAAAACCTGGCTCTCTACTAGTAAGTAATAACCTGACCAACTAAAAGCAACTGCTTGACTTATCCCCACATAAAGCTAGTCCACTACAGCCAAACGGGATGCTTGCTGAGTATGTTGATGTGTACTCACCCTTGCTCTACACACCAATCCCCCCCCAGGTTGTCAGCATTGCAACCACTGCTCAGGAGAAGATGAAGCTGTGGAAGGAGACTTCCAGGAGTTCCAAGACTACGACGAGTTCTAGGCGTGGGTTAGCGGCAACCCCCCAGTCGGCTGCCTGTGAAGGCCGTGTTATCTACGTTTCGTTTTCGCACTTTGATTTATTGTAAGAACTATATGGACGTCTCAGACGTATGATGTAATCGACTATTATTTCCCCTTTTAATACTATTTTGAGTACTGTGTGATGATGTCCATGTTATGTAACTGCTGTGTACGTGAATAACTGATCCTGGCGCGTACATGGTTCGCATTCGGTTTGCCTTCTAAAAACCGGGTGTGACAGGAACCAAACACTACCTAAATAAAATCACTGAGTACAAGAACACTATTGTGATGAATACACTACCAATGCAAATCAAACCAGTTGTGCTAAATTCTAGTTAAACATAAAAAACCTACATCCAAGAAGTAGGTAATGCTATTGTCATAATCAAGTCTTTTCCATGAAGCAAAGCAGAGTTGTAACAAGAGTTATCCATTGGAATGACAGTTAAATGAAATTACCCAACTCCATAATGGTTGTCAAGTTCTTAGCGGAGGGGCTGGATTCCTAGTGAGGATAGCAAGCAGGTAAGCGGCAACAAACTTCATCCTGCTCAAGCCATCAGAAATCATCATACCAGTTAGTTCCCATTTTTAGCTAGATGACAGAATGAGGTGAAGTAATAAAATGGTAAAGCAGTCCACCAAAGGAACTAAAGCAAATCATCATAAAATCAAATTATCAAAGTACCTCAAATCTATTGTCTGTTAGAATTAAAAAGAAATATAAATCTAGAATGAGAACTAACTAATATATATAATGCTAGAGTCCCATTTTTTCTACCGTATGCTTGCTATATAGATCCAAAGTTCATCACAAAATTATAAACTTTTCTATTGAGTTTTAGTGTGGTGTGCATTTTTCTCAACAAAGCCCTCTAGTTCTAAGCAAGTAGTAGTAACTTAGATTTAAAAACCAACAAAAGCCACAAATCAAGATCAGACACAGGGGTAGCCATATATGTCTATGATCTTATCCTCCTTCAACAGGAAGTGCTTTGTTTCATCCGTAATGCACTTAACAACAAAGCCCACAGTTAATGTTCTTTACTACCCATCATTCGAAAACCATAGAACAAAGGTGTTGTTTCTTGGTGTTGTATCTTATTGTTAGTTATTAGTTAAGATCAGCAACTTATCAATCACCAATTCATCGAAGTATCCAAGGAAAGAAGATTTGATAGGAATAAGTCATGACAGTACCTGGTTCCTAGCACAACTTGGAAGACTCCAAAAGTACACCTACAAGAAAACTATTATAGGCTAGGAGTTAGAGACGAAAAGGTTATGAACAAAATATATTTGTTTGTAGCACAGACAATATATATAAATGTTCGGTTATATGCAAGATCAAGCTGTTGGGTAATACAAGAAATTATTTTTGAATCACTAATAAATTAACACAATGTCAAAAATATATTTTGTCCTTCAAGACAAGATCATCATCCACCAGGCCTTGCACCACATCTTTCATAGACTGACTAATCACTCCCTTTTTAGGACCCATTTTCTCTAGCTCTTTAAGCTAAAAATAACATATGGTAAAATTATATACTCTTTTCCATTTCACCAGTAATCGACATAAGGCAATGAGGTTGCTAATCTAGAATGATCAAAGAGTAGAAAGATAAACAACATATATAAGATAAATTGCAAATAAACCTTAATATAAGGGTAATCCATATTTTTTTACCAACCACACTAATAATAGATATGATGATAAGGGGCCCAACCCAGATGACAGATGAAAACTATAGAACAATCAAACAATTCCTACTGGTAAAGCTCTTCTAGTTCTCTCCCAGGTATCTATCCATCTTTTCAGCTAGATACACTTTTGAATCTACATAGGTAAACCATGAACCTCATCAAAACCAAATAAATTCAAGATATGAAGTCCCAAATTCCCAATCTTCAGAAACTGGAGAGTCTCCACAGGATGTTCAGCAGGACCAGGACACTCCGATTGTTAGCATGGTCGATGACGACCCGGTTCATTTGCCCAGCAGTACCAATGCTACTGATATTGTGTCTCATAGACCCTAGGGCCGTGTGATTTATCAACAATGTATAGAGATAGGGGGTTTGGCTAGATGAGTAGTTTCTTTGTCCCCCCCCCCCCCCCCGAAGCCATGCCATGAGCACAAGAGATCGACATGGATTGAAGTTAGAGTAGCCTACTTAGTTTGTTCAGAGCTTTGAGTAACAAGTGTTATGGGATCTGTATTTCATTTTTATCTTGCAATTGTTTACATCTATGGGAAAAACCCCAGTTTCCTACGGAAGAGTAAAGTATGTTTGTGATTCATGGAAGGTGTTGTGTTTACAGAAGGGTATAACAAAGTTTCCTGCTGCAATCAACATTTTGTCGTTAACTTTAACCACCTCTGTAAGTCTGTATAGTTAGACAAGAGAACGAGTAGTCAGTTAGTTTCCTGTCCACTAATGTCATCCTCTACAGAAGGTAAGTATGTACTTGTGCATTTCAAATCTGAGAGCAGCTGCATTGGCAAGAAACACATGCATGGAAATGGAACATGTCCTCCATGTTATGATCAGTTGATCACACGACTCACAATTAGCCTGTATAGGTGGCTGTGTAGATGAGTGTCTTGGTAGCTCGAGTTGGTAATCCACTGCCAGTATCTTGAGCTCTTCATAACGCCGCACAATGCAGTCATGTCGTATTTTTCACCAGGAAGCTTGATCTTCAACTTTTCAGCAACGTCACTCACATGGATAAAAAAACATCATTCTCACACTTGGCCTCCCTACCATGTCGTGTCGCGGGGGCATGATGATTTTGTCCTTCAAGACAAGATCATCATCCACCAGGCCTTGCACCACATCTTTCACAGCTGACTAGCCATTATCTTCACAACTCCTTGATTTTTTCTCTATCTAGTTGGGAGTTGCAGGAAACACCTAGACAACAGAGGCTGATCGACCAACAGCATTGCTTCAGTAAAATGAAATGCAATCGAGTACCCGCTTGTGCTTTTATGGGCTTGTAGCATGCTTCCACCTACTGAACTGGAACTTACGCCTCGAAATCCAAGTTAACCTTGCTCTCAAAAGAACATTGTCGCAATTATCTAAATCTGCAAAAACACCGGCACAACAGGGGAGGGCATGCGGATCCAGCGACAAATGATGCACCTTTTGGGTTTTGACATACAATGATACAAACAATTGCTTTTGGTACTGAGAAACAAGCAGACAGAGAAACAAATGTGGTGCAAGAAGTTTCAGAGGCTTGTCGGTCCGCTGGCCGTGGCCAGGAGGCCCGACCTGGTGATCATTGGCATCGGCGACGCGGGCGGCTGCAGGCAGATGATAGCGAGGCTCCACCTAGCGCTGGCGTAGGCCCCAACAATGGACGTGGCGGTGCTACCGCCCTGGAGGAGCGCCGCGTGGAGCTCGGCGGCCTTGGCGACGGTGGCATGGATGTCTAGGCTTGAGGTTGGGAGGTAGGCAGGCGAGGGGTAGATGGTGGTGTCTCTGAGGGCTTGATGGGGCATGCGGATGGAGCGAGCACAGATCGAGCGAGATGAGGATGCGGTTGCCATCCATGGCATTGTTTGCGGGGGTGGGCTGCAGAGATCGCGCGTGGATGCCGACGTGTGGTTGGGGAGCGGGGGCGTGCATATGGTCTACACTATTGACTTAATAGATAGTATAGATTTATAATATTCTTCTCACATGTTTATATTATTTAATATAGGAGATACTTTTATTGTTAAACCATCCAAGTCTTCCAAAACCATATCTTTGCCACCGTAACTCCGAATTTAGTGATTCTCAAACATACGATCTCATAGCAATACGTAGAACATTGTTATGCATTTTATTCTTATGTTTGGTGTGATGTTAATTTTGCATATACCATGTTTGTTTGTATTGCTACGAGTAGCAGCGAGGTTAAGAGTCACTTGAAGACCAAGTTGGTACCTGGGAATTTCGAGTCTAAGGCAAGTTGTGCCCTTGATCACTCTTCTTTACCTAATAATGTTCCTATTAATCACTGTGATATGCTCAGGTTAATTTGATGGGACCTAATAGGTTTCCTTAGCATTGTTTATCCACACCTTGCAAACGGATGAACTATTGGGTAGATTTGCTATTGCTCTACCTAGTTTTGGGAAACTAATGTTTTATTATGATCATGTTCCAATTATGTTGTTATTTTAATTGTTGTTCATGATAAGATCATCAAGTTAAATTGGAACATGGAGAACCACCCAGGAAAACAGTGCTACCACATGGATGGAATGGGATGCCCTTGGCCAAGTAATTAGGAAAGCTAGGGAGAGATTACCTTACCGGAAAGGGGCAAGTAGGGAGGCGTCATGCTAGAATATAGGGAGGTTCTCAGGTCGAACTGCTGCGATGGCAGTTCGGACGAGAGATTACTATGCTTCCTTTGTCCTGAAACTGTAGTGGGTATTCTTGAACTAGTGGATCTTTATAAAGGCCTCGTAGTGCTACCCTGCCTTGCTTCCTCGGTAGAGGTGTATGGGGCCTAATCAAACACATGGCAAATGGGTAACACAACTTATGGGTAAAGATGTGCAACCTCTGCATAGTGTAAAACTAGTCATTTGCCTTGCAGAATGTACAACTTATCAGTCATGCTCACGGTCATGAGCGGCTCGGACACTCACATGATTAACTTATAGAATTAAACTCAATTTGTCATTTGCCTTGCATTTTGGGTGTTATTAGCAATTGTGATCTCTTATTTAATTGGGTTGGTATCTACTTATACCTAGTAACTGCTAGTAAAATTTTGACCAACTCTAAAAGCAATGCTCAGCTTTAACCATCTGCTTTGGTAAGCCTTACACTTCACATGAGCTCTCACCTTCGGTGAGTTCATGCACATTATTCTCCACAACTTGTTGAGCAATGAACGTATGTGAGCTCAATCTTGTTGTACTCACATCCCCCTAGGTCAAGAACAGGTACCACAGGATGAGGCGCATGAAGGATACAGTGATGAGTTTGTGAGATGTTTAGGCCGTCGTCTCCTAGTCAACTTTGGGTCGCTGGATTGTTGTCTTCATATAATGTAATTATTTAACTATTTTGTATAAAACTCCGTTATATATTAAAGATGTGACAATCGTTTCTGTATAGCGTTCGGTTGTGTGGGCTAGTTTGGGCCCAAGATTGTTGGATGTTTTGCCTTTTCATGTTTCTGTGAGCTTGTTAATTAAGCCAAAAATCGTAGGAAAGTGATAAAATAATAGGACAAATTTTGGCAGGTGTCTAAAATGGTGAGCTCTATGGTGAAAATAATTGTAGAATTTTTAGGCAGTTAATAAATTTTAAGTGATGTATTAGTACTCTCAAAGGACTTAGTTCAATTTTAGTGGACAAAGTTGAGAGCTAAAAATTGTGAAACTTCTTGGAGAGTCTTATCATCAGGATATTGACAAATGGTAAAAGTTTGGGGTTGTTTGGAAGCCTTTTGATCAAAAAGTCTTGCAAGGTCCAAAATGGATTAGATAAGTCCTTAATAAAAAGATGGATTATTACTTTGGAAGAAGCAACAAGTTTATCAAATGAAGTTTGGTCTCTAGGTATTGAAACAAGATTACCTAATGGAATCTAGGTTTTAGTGTAGTTTAAGGTTGATCTAATCCTCTGGTGGTTTAAGCGGGTAGGGATAGCTTGGAGTGTTTAAAATAAGAAAGATGAGTCCTTACCCAGGTTAAAGATGGAATGCTTGGTTGTAGAGGCAATGTTCCCTAGTTTGGTTGATGAGCTTGGTGGTGGTATTAAAATGTTTAGCTCTCCTGTAGTTCTTTAGTTTTTATGTGCACCTTTAGAAAGGTGTAAATCTTGCAAAACTTTATTGTATCTTCTTTACAATTTGCATGAGCATATAAGCATTCATGGACATATCATTTCATGTAGAGTACCAAAAAGAAGAGGTGATTACCAAAGAGGAGTCTACTCCAGTGTCTGCTGATCAAGTGGAGGAGCTGTCTAACTGGGTATTTGATAGAGGGATCTGGAACCTCTTCACTGCAATAAGGCAAGCCCCGGTGCATTTGCCCCTTCCTTGTATTTTTAAAATACTTTTATACACTTTAAGTCTAGTGAAATGTGCATTAAGTTTATAGGAGTTGCTTGGAAACTATTGGATGCATTGACTACCTTGATATCCATTCCTGTTATAGATGCTTCTTTGGAAGTATCAAATATTGTTTACAAAAATTACTTAGACCTGCCTAGAGGTATGTCTTGTAGATAGAGTTTGTCCTTTGCACTAATGCGTAGCTTAGGGTTTATCCTAAGGAAGGATGGCTCTACCTACAAGAATATTTTCACCAGGATCATGGGGAGATCTAATGCAAGGTTCCCTATGATGTTTTAATCATCCTAAGGTACACAAATAAGTCCTAAGGATGAAAGTACTTAAATCGAGACTTGGTCTAGGAACAGGTGATGTTCTGCCCAGGTTGATTAAGGATTATATCAAATGTAGGCTTGATGATTGAGGACTATATTAACTAGCCACATGCCTTGGTATGGGACACGGTAAGCCTAATCTCAGCTTGACCACTACCAGAAAGGCTACCACACAATGGGAGTGGAGAGATGGCAATAGTAGTGTGTAGCCTCCGTGGCAAGAGGTTGGACGGTGGAGTAATTGTGCTCTCGGTTGGCGTGAACCCAGTCTGGTCTTGAGATAGTAGGGGCGGGTTGGCATATGCAAGGGTTAAGTGTTACATATGTCGTGTGGTTAGAGATCCCTAGCTAGGTAAGTCGATTTGAATCGTCGTTATATACTCAGATAATGGAGACTTGATAACTGACCTGCAATCTAAGTCATTGATGGAATAATGATAAGTAAAAATAATGTTGTGTTGATGAGATTAGACTAGATGCAAACAAGGTTTATTAATACTTAATCCAACATTAAAATGTTGAAGTAAGGACTCATTGTAGTAAGCTTTTCTGCAAAATATTAAAGTTGATTCTTGTTGAAAGCATTTCCTTGATACCCAAATCTAGCATATCCTTGAGAGTCTTTTCCTTAGTAGGGTAAGACTTGCAAAAGTTCACTTCGTACTCAGGGTTTTTGAACCCATGTTGTTGAAGGTAATCAGGAGTATTCTAGGTGTCCTTGTGGCTGGAAGATGCTTCCTGTCCTGAAGGAGGAGTTAGGTTTATGTGTGAGCTTTGGAAGGGTTCTACCTACTTGGTTTTGTATGTAAGTTATGCACTTTGAGTTCTATCAGGACTTGTAATAAATATTACTCTTTCTAACATATAAAACTTGAGTTTTGAAAAGGTAAAGAATGTTTGTAAAGTCTTCTGCTCTTTCTCCGAAGTGTGTGTATCGAATGTGATTATTGTAATATACATGTTTTGTGGGAGATCTCTGGTATAATGAGTTCAAGTTGTTGAACACGATAGCCTTGTCAAGTTACATGGTACACGTGCATAGCCATCTGAGGCTGTTAATGGCAAGGATTGGTGCATGTGGGCCCGATGACTTGGGAGGGTTGTCACACTCGGTGGACTGGTTGTTCGACAGCCTCGTCTTGCTGGGTTGCTCGGCGAGCAGGTTGGTCGGCAGCCTCGTCTCGCTGGGTTGCTCGGCGCACATTCGCTCGATGGGTCGTCCCTGGGTGGCCTTTTAGGCCTTCTCGCGCAAACTGCTTGACGGGCGGGCCATTTTTGGGATGTCTTGGAAGCCTTCTTTGGGTGCCCTGTTACCAGGTACCCAACAAGACCCATCGCGCACTGTTGGCTACGTGAGATTTCTATTGCTTGGTAGGTCTCAAATTTTTCATGAATTACCAATTCAGGTGTTTTGACTATTGTTCTGTGTTTGTCCTGCAAATTTGCACATATATAGTTTCTGCATGAAGTGTCTCATCAGATATACCTCATCTAGGTTGCGGTCCATAATTTTTATACTATTCTCTTTTTAGAGATGGCAATCCACATCCATGAAAATGGTTAGCATATACATTTTCTTTCTTTAGGTATGTTAGACCCATCAAAATCCTATGTTTTCATTATGGTTTGCATAAAAGGTGATGGTTCGAGTGATCTTTCGTTTCCTAAAATGGACTAGACTTCCTACTTTTTAAATAAAATCCTCAATGTCTAGGGTTGTTGATGTTGCATACTTTTCCATTCTAAAAACCTTGTTCTTTAATGGATATTGTTGAATGTTTTCTGATGCTTTAGATCGCTTGATACATTTGTATATATACTAATATAAAGCAGATTTGTCGACGTCTTTCAAATTGTATATTGGTAGGCTTGAATTTTATAAGCTATCACATTTAAATATGATCTACCATTACCGGAATTTGGCTCTTTGCCGAGTGCCATATTCTTTACTGAGTGTTGTTTTTCCGGCGCTCAGCAAAGAAGCTATTTGCCGAGTGTCACGCAAAAAACCCTCGGTAAATGAAAACACTTGGCGAAGAAGCTCTTTGCCAAGTGTTTTATTTTTTACACTCGGCAAAGAGTTTCTTTGCCGAGTGTCTTTTTTTGACACTCGGCAAAGGGCTCTTTGCCGAGTGTCACAAATACAACACTCAGTAAAGAGCTCTTTGCCAAGTGTTTTTTCCCAACACTAGGCAAAGGTAATTTAAAAATCACATTTTAATGCAGTAAATTAATTCAAATGAAAAAGGTTTTGTCGGCGTTTCGACCCCGGGGGGTCCCTGGACCGACGAGTAAATTGTCGCCGCGTGTCCCAGCCCAGATGGGTCGGCGCGAGGTGGAGCACGAAGGGGGGTAGAAGAGAGGGAGCAAAGGGGAAAAGCCATGGCCTCCGTGTTGTCTCACGCCCAGGTCGGGTGCGCTTGCAGTAGGGGGTTACAAGCGTCCGCGTGGGGGGAGAACGAGGGACTCTACGCGTCGTCCCGTCCTCCCGCGCTGCCAACCCCTTTTTGTAAGAGAGCCCTGGACCTTCCTTTTATAGGCGTAAGGAGAGGGTCCAGGTGTACAATGGGGGGGTGTAGCAGTGCGCTATCGTGTCTAGCAGAGAGGAGCTAGTGCCCTAAGTACATGCCGTCGTGGCAGCCAGAGAGGTTTTGGCACCCTGTTCATGTGATGTCGTGGCCGTCGGAGGAGTGTTGGAGCCTTGCAGAAGGACAGCTGTCGGGGCTGTCGAGTCCTTGCTGACGTCTCTTTGCTTCCGTAAGGGGCTGAGAGCTGCCGTCGTCATGGTGCACACGGGGCGCCATCATTATCTGTTTTCTGGGGCGAGCCAGATGGGACGCCGGTCCTGTTACCCGTAGCCTAAGCTAGCTAGGGATAGGGTAATGATGGCCCCCCTGTGACGTGGTCGGTCCAAGCCCTGGGTCGGGCGAGGCGGAGGCTCCTCCGAGGTCGGGGTCGAGTCGGTCTTCCGAGGTCGAGGTCGTGTCTGAGCCCCGGGTCGGGCGAGGCGGAGTTCGTCGTCTTCCGGGGCCAAGCCTGAGTTCGAGCCCTGGGGTCGGGCGAGGCGGAGTTCGTCGTCTTCTAGGGCCGAGCCCGAGTCCAAGCCCTGGGGTCGGGCGAGGCGGAGTTCGTCGTCTTCCGGGGCCGAGCCCGAGTCCGAGCCCTGGGGTCGGGCGAGGCGGAGTTCATCGTCTTCCGGGGCCGAGCCCGAATCCGAGCCCTGGGGTCGGGCGAGGCGGAGTTCGTCGTCTTCTGGGGCCGAGCCCGAGTCCGAGCCCTAGGGTCGGGCGAAGCGGAGTTCGTCGTCTTCCAGGGCCGAGCCCGAGTCCGAGCCCTACGGTCGGGCGAGGTGGAGTTCGTCGTCTTCCGGGGCCGAGCCCGAGTCCAAGCCCTAGGGTCGAGCGAGGCGGAGTTCATCGTCTTCTGGGGCCGAGCCCGAGTCCGAGCCCTGGGGTCGGGCGAAGCGGAGTTCGTTGTCTTCCGGGGCCGAGCCCGAGTCCGAGCCCTAGGGTCGGGCGAGGCGGAGTTTCCTATGGTGCCCGAGGCCAGACTTGGCTGCTGTCAGCCTCACTCTATCGAGTGGCACAGCAGTCGGAGCAATGCAGGCGGCGCTGTCTTCTTGTCAGGCCAGTCAGTGGAGCGGTGAAGTGACTGCGGTCACTTTCGGCTCTGTCGACTGAAGGGCGCGTGACAGGATAAGATGTCAGGCCATCCTTGCATTAAATGCTCCTGTGATTCGGTCGGTTGGTGTGGTGATCTGGCCAAGGTTGCTTCTTGGCGAAGACTGGGCCTCGAGCGAGCCGAAGGTGTGTACGTCGCTTGAGGGGGTCCTTGGGCGAGACGTGAATCTTTCGGGGTCGGCTGCCCTTGCCCGAGGCTGGGCTCGGGTGAGGCGAGGTCATGTCCCTTGAGTGGGCCGAGGCTTGGCTTAATCGCACCCATCAGGCCTTTGCAGCTTAGTGCTAATGGGGGTTACTAGCTGAGATTAGGAGTCTTGGGGGTACCCATAATTATGGTCCCCGACAGTAGCCCCCGAGCCTCGAAGGGAGTGTTGATACTCGCTTGGAGGCTTTTGTCGCACTTTTTTGCAAGGGGACCGGGTGTAGCCCCCGAGGCCTCGGAGGAGTAGTTTGACTCCTTCGAGGTCTTAGTACGTTTCGTAATGCTTCGGCCGGTCTAGCTGCTCCCTCATGCGAACTGGCTGTAGCCCGGGTGAACAATCGAGTCCCAAGTTCTCGGGCTGGTATGTTGACGCTGTCAATGGTTTGGCTGGAGCCGGGTTTGCGAGAGCAGCCCCCGAGCCTCTGCACAGAGCGAGAGGACGGTCAGGGACAGACTCGGCTTTTTACATACGCCCCTGCGTCGCCTTTCCGCAAGGAGAAGGGGGAAAGCGCCATGTTGCCCTCGGAGGGCGCCGAACATGGTGTCTCCAGTGAGTTGCTAACGGGTAATCCGAGTGGACGCCCGTGCCCCATTTGTTAGGGGTCGGCTAGTGGCCTGGAGGCACGCTCCAAAAGTACCTGCGGGTGACTTGCCAGACCCGGTCCCCTTTTGACGGGGTCCGAGGGCTCGATGCCTCCCTCTGGTGGGATTCCGTAACAAAATCGTTCCCGTTGGTCTCGGAAATGTCCTAGGGTACCTCGGGAGCGCAGCCCGAGCCTCGGTTATGTATCGAACGTACCCAGGGTCATCCCTCGCTCGGCGTCTGAGGCGGCTGTCGAACCCTCCGGGGGCCAGCCTTCGAACCCCTGATCAGTAGTGGGCGCGGATCCCGAGTGGCCTGAGGCGGCCGTTGAACCCTTTCAAGGGGCCGGCCTTCGAACCTCTGACCAGTAGTGGGTGCGGAGCCCGAGCGCTCTGAGGCGGCTGTTGAACCCTTCCGAGGGGCCAGCTTTTGAACCTCTGATCAGTAGGGGGGCTCGGGGCCCGCTTCCTTCGCGGAGAAGGATCCCTTTCGAAGTATCCCCTTTTCCGACCCCTGATGCAAGAGAGAGAAAGAGAAAATGAAAAGGATACGAAATTGAATGACGTGGCGCACCTTTTTTGACGCGGTCATTGTGGCAGAGGTGAAGCGTCGCCTGCTTCGCCTACCAAAGGTGTCGCCTGCCCTGCCGCAGAGTTAATGCGATGGGATGAGTGGTTCACGGGGCGGCCGTTGCGCGTGCGTGAGCCGTTCGAGGAACAGAACGTGGATGTGTCATCTTCCGCCGTGGGAGAAGGTCCTTTCGCTATCCCAGGAGGGGACGTGAGCTTGCTGACGACTCGACTGCCGCTTCCACCTGCCTGCCACCGCCATTACTGCCGGCCCATTTCTGGCCATATCGACCGTCGCGCCCTCTCCCACGGCTGACCGGCCTGTGACCGATGTGCTCGATTGGCATTGTCGGGTCATGCGCAGGGTCGCCTCGAGTCGCGGTACTAGTTCCGCAGTCGAGAAGGCGTGGTACTGGCGTGAGTGGCGGTGCAGTTTCTTACATGTAGTAACCGGCGCGCCGGGTTACATGACGTGTGGGCCTGGGCCTCCATGCTGGATGCGTTGAAGTCAAAAGGGTGTGTCCCCCTGGGTGCGGTTGCACGCCACCTGCATGGCGGCCCGCTCTTTCACCCGCTGGCCTGGGTGAAAGTGGAGGAGTGCTCGTAACCGCTGGGCAGTTGCGCGCACCGTGGGTGGCGGTTTGGCCCTGTCTGCCCTGCACCAGCTCGCATGATGCGCGGGGCCCAGCCCCCGTGTCGTAGGGGGAGGACCTTGGAGCGCATTGGAGAAGACTCAGCCCACGACGGCTGAGGACGCAAGTGGGGAGAGTTGCCTTTAAAAGGAGGGTGACCCCCTTGAAAGGCAACCATGTCTTCGCGCTCCCCTCATGCATCGCGTCTTTCCACCTTTCGAGCCCCCAGATGGGGGGCGCCCGCGGTTCTTCCGCCTTGTCGTCGTTGGGGGAACGCAACTTCACAGAAGTTGGTACCTTTCAGCCATCGTTCGGCTTTGAGGATTTTCATCAGGCAGCCCAGCTGCATCCCCTTGCCGGTGGTCACCCAAGATGGTGACCACCAGTTCGGTGGTGGGGAGAAGCGAGCCGGGCTGCGATCTTGGTCTCGCCCTCAGCTTCAAGGATCTTCGTCATCCTAGCAGGGGCGAAGAGCGAGGCGAGCCGGGGCTCTACCTCCTGCACGGGTCGGCCGGCCACCTCTTCTTCTAGCTTCTGGTGGTGGAAACCATCCACCAGCTCTGCGGAGGAGGCGTCCTCTAGCCATGCCAGGGAAGACGAACTGTTGCTGCCTAGCTAGGATGCAACATTCCGTCCTCTGTCCTCGCTTTCATGGCAAGGACGGGAGTGAGGGCCTACTGGTGTGCTTTGGAGCGGCCTACGCTTCCTGGTGCGGCGTTGGTGGACAGGCGGACGCCACAGTCGGTGTTGACGTGGTGGCAGCTGGAGAAAGCTTCCCTGCCGTCGAGGCCGTCAGTGCCGCCTACGGACCGACCTCCGGCTCTTTTGGCTTTAATGTCTGGTTCGTGTCCCTTGAGTGGGGACGCGAACGAGAGCCTTCCGGTGGTTGCGTTGGTCCTGGGACCATGGCTGCTGCTGCAGAGGTCGCTAGCGAGTCGCCCGGAGCTTGTCGCCCCGTAGGCTCTCCGGTGTGGAGGTTGTTCATACCCGCGGGGGTGGAACCGGAGTTCCGTTTGTAATGGCACCTTGAGTGCCGGTGTTTGTTCATTGTGGCTGTTGGGGCCTAAACATGTATGTATTTTTTGTCGTGAAGCCGTGTTTTTCATTCATTCTGAGCACTAGGACTCGCCTGTCAGCTAACTAAACCGCTTCACCAAGTGGGAGTTGCCTCGTGCGAAGGTGACGAGTAAGGTATCCGTATCCCGGAGGCGTAGGAGTCCCTCGGCTCGGTCGACCTTGTCGCCCGAGGCTTCTCTTGCTTAGTTAAAGGAAACCCTCGGCCGCTCTTTGATGAGCCGGAGCCGGAGGCAGCGGTATCAGCGTGGACAGAGGCAGAGTTGGCTCGGAAAGAAGACTTCATCGGCCGGAGCCTGACCGGGCCATCCACTGGCGGGACCGGTGCCGGAGTCGAGTTGCCGAGGCCATGGGCCGGGCTAATGCCCTTGGGGGACAGCTGGCTAAGACTTTGAGGCGATCGGCCGAGCCGTCTGCTTGAGCCGGACTCCTGGAGGAGACCCTGGCGGCGATGGCCCGGGCGTGGTGATGACGTCGTCCTTCGGAGCGGAGATCCTCCGACTGTGTTGCCATTTGAGGCTCGGTCGGACTTCACCGAAGGTGGTGTTGACGTCGTCCTTCAGAGCGGAGATCCTCTGACTGTGTTGCCGTTCGAGGCTCGGTCGGACTTCGCCGAAGGTGGTGCTGACGTCGAGGGTGCTGCTGCTCCCCCTCCATCGAGGTCCGTACCTGCAGGGTCGGTTTACTTTGTAGTATGCGTATGTTTTCTGCAGCCGCCGAGGCCCAAACATACTGTTGCTGTGTTGTAAAGCTGCGTCTCTTTTTTCTCTGTTTCGAGTATCAAGACTTGTTTGTCGGTAACAGAATTGTTTGTTCGAGCGAGAGTTACTTTTCACGGAAGGTGATGAGTGAGGTATCCGTATCCCGGAGGCGTAGGAGTCCCTCGGCTCGATCGGTCTTGCCGCTTAGGTGTACTCTTACTCGTCTGTAGGATTCTGCTAACGATGTAGTCGAGAAGACTCGAAAAACCGTTTCGGCAAAAAGGTCTCGAGCATTAAGACTTGTTCGATCGGCGGAATCGCTTATCTGAGTGTGAGTTACTTATCACAGAAGGTGATGAGTGAGGTATCTGTATCCCGGAGGCGTAGGAATCCCTCGGCTCGGTCGGCCTTGGCTGCTTACGTGTACTCCGTCGTTTTCAGGACCCCACTTTTGAAGTAGTCAAAAAGCACGAAAGACGTTCTGGCAGAAAGACTTTTTCCAAGGAAAATTTTGATGCAGAGGGGGTTCCCCCCTTCTAGCCCCCGAGGGAGGGTTGGGCTTTGCTGAGGCAAGGCTGACCCTTCCTTGATGGTTAGACTTTGAAAGTGAACGAGGTGTACGAATGACTGGAAAGCATCTTAAGGGTAGAAGCGACGTATCTGTCGGATGTTCCAAGCATTGCTGTAGACCTCGCCTTGGTTGTTGGCCAGCTTGTATGTCTCGAGCTTCAGAACCTTGGCGATGACGAATGACCCTTCCTAGGGAGGCGTGAGCTTGTGCCGCCCTCGGGCGTCTTGTCGCAGCCGAAGCACCAGGTCGCCCGCTTGGAGGTCTCGGGACCGAACCCTTCGGGCGTGGTAGCATCGCAGGGACTGCTGGTACCGCGTCGAGTGTAGTAAGGCCATGTCCCGAGCCTCTTCGAGCTGGTCCAGTGAGTCTTCTCGGTCGGTCTGGTTTCTTCGGTCGTCGTACGCCCTCGTCCTCGGGGAACCGTATTCTAAGTCCGTGGGCAAGACGGCCTCGGCCCCATAGACTAGAAAGAACGGTGTGAAGCCCGTGGCTCGGCTCGGCGTTGTCCTCAGACTCCAGACCGCCGAGGGGAGTTCCTTCATCCATCGCTTGCCGAACTTGTGGAGGTCGTTGTAGATCCTCGGCTTGAGTCCTTGCAGAATCATGCTGTTGGCACGTTCCACCTGCTCATTCGTCATGGGGTGAGCCACGGCGGCCCAGTCCACCCGGATGTGGTGATCCTCACAGAAGTCCAGGAACTTTCCACCGGTGAACTGGGTGCCGTTGTCGGTGATGATGGAGTTCGGGACCCCAAAGCGATGGATGATGTTGGTGAAGAATGTCACCGCCTATTTAGACCTGATGCTGTTCAGGGGTCGAACCTCGATCCACTTGGAGAATTTGTCGATGGCGACCAGCAGGTGCGTGTAGCCCCCGGGTGCCTTCTGCAAGGGACCGACGAGGTCCAGTCCCCACACAGCAAACGACCAGGTGATGGGTATTATCTGCAGAGCCTGAGCGGGTAGGTGGGTCTGCCTTGCATAGAATTGACACCCTTGGCAGACGTGGACAATCCTAGTGGCATCGGCCACCGCGGTCGGCCAGTAGAAACCTTGTCGGAAGGCGTTTCCAACAAGGGCTCGGGGCGCTGCGTGATGACTGCAAGCCCCCGAGTGTATTTCTCGTAAGAGCTCCTGGCCTTCGGCGATGGATATGCACCGCTGGAGGATGCCGGATGGGCTGTGGTGGTAGATCTCCTTTCCGTCACCTAGTAAGACGAACGACTTGGCGCGCCGCGCCAGTCGCCGAGCCTCGGCTCGGTCGAGGGGCAGCTCTCCTTGGTGGAGATATTGCAGGTACGAGGTCTACCAGTTTCGATTAGGCTGGACCCCACTCCACCCTTCCTCGACGCGCAGTGCCTCACCCTCGGGTGCCAAGGGTGCCTCGGGCCGAGCCGAGGGCGCCTTGGGCTGTGCCGAGGGTGCCTCGGGCTGGGCCGAGGCCTTCTCGGGCTCAGGCGTGTCGTCGGTCTTGACTGAGGGTTGATGTAGGTCTCGGGAGAAGACGTCCGGGGGAACCGTTGTCCGCCCCGAGGCTATCTTAGCCAGCTCGTCCGCAGTCTCATTGTGTCGTCGGGCGATGTGGTTGAGCTCGAGCCCGTAGAACATGTCCTCCAGGCGCCGAACCTCATCGCAGTAGGCTTCCATCTTCGGGTCGCGGCAGTGGGAGTTCTTCATAACTTGGTCGATGACGAGCTGCGAGTCGCCGCGAGCATCGAGGCATCGGACCCCTAGCTCAATGGCAATGTGCAACCCGTTGACCAGAGCTTTGTACTCAGCCACGTTGTTGGACGCCGGGAAATGGAGCTGCAGTACGTAGCGTAGGTGTTTCCCGAGGGGCGAGATGAAGAGCAGGCCCGCGCCTGCCCCTGTTTTCATCAGCGACCCATCGAAAAACATGGTCCAGAGTTCCAAATGGATCGGAGCCGCCGGGAGCTGGGTGTCGGCCCATTCAGCCACAAAGTCTGCCAAGACTTGGGACTTGATGGCCTTCCGAGGGGCGAACGAGATCATCTCGCCCATGATTTCCACCGCCCACTTTGCAGTCCTACCCGAGGCCTCTCGGCACTAGATGATCTCCCCTAGGGGGAAGGATGACACCACAGTCACCGGATGAGACTCGAAGTAGTGTCGCAACTTCCGCCGCGTCAGGATCACCGTGTACAGCAGCTTCTGAATTTGTGGGTAGCGGATCTTGGTCTTGGATAGTACCTCACTGATGAAGTAAACCGGCCTCTGGACGGGCAATGCATGCCCTTCTTCTTGTGTCTCAACCACGATCGCGGCGCTGACCACATGAGTGGTAGTTGCGACGTAGATCAAGAGGGCTTCTCCGGCGGCGGGGGGCACCAAGATGGGCGCGTTCATAAGGAATGCCTTCAGGTTCCCGAGGGCTTCCTCGGCCTCGGAGGTCCAAGTGAAGCACTCGGTCTTTCTTAAGAGGCGGTACAGAGGTAGGCCTCTTTCGTCGAGGCGCGAGACAAAACGGCTCAGAGCCGCAAGGCATCCCATGACCCTCTGTACGCCTTTCAAGTCTTTGATGGGCCCCATGTTGGTGATGGCCGCGATTTTCTCCGGGTTGGACTCGAGGCCCCGCTCGGAGACGATGCACCCCAAGAGCATGCCTCGGGGGACTCCGAAGACACACTTCTCGGGATTGAGTTTTACGCCCTTTGCCTTGAGACACCGGAATGTCATTTCAAGGTCGGAAAGGAGGTCGAAGGCTTTCCTCGTCTTGACTATGATGTCATCGACATAAGCCTCGACCGTTCGACCAATGTGTTCGCCGAACACGTGGTTCATGCACCTTTGGTACGTCGCACCCGCATTCCTCAAACCAAATGGCATAGTAACATAGCAGTACATGCCAAAAGGTGTGATGAAAGAAGTCGCGAGCTGGTCAGACTCTTTCATCCTGATTTTGTGATACCCTGAGTAGGCATCGAGGAAAGACAGGGTTTTGCATCCCGCAGTGGAATCCACGATTTGATCGATGTGAGGCAGAGGATAGGGAACTTTTGGGCATGCTTTGTTTAGACTAGTGTAGTCTACACACATCCGCCATTTCCCTCCTTTCTTTCTCACAAGCACGGGGTTGGCAAGCCATTCGGGATGGAATACCTCTTTGATGAACCCTGTGACCATCAACTTGTGGATCTCCTCGCCTATGGCTCTGCGCTTTTCTTCGTCGAATCGGCGCAGAGGTTGCTTCACGGGTCGGGCTCCAGCTCGGATATCCAGCGAGTGCTCGGCGACATCCCTCGGTATGCTAGGCATGTCCGAGGGACTCCATGCGAAAACTTCAGCGTTTGCGCAGAGAAAGTCGACGAGCACTGCTTCCTATTTGGGGTCGAGCTCGGAGCCGATCTAGATCTGCTTGGAGGCGTCGTTGCTGGGGTCGAGAGGGACAGACTTAACCGTCTCCGCTGGCTCAAAGTTGCCGGCATGGCGCTTCACGTCTGGCGCCTCCTTGGGGAGGCTCTCCAGGTCGGCGATGAGGGCCTCAGGTTCGGCGAGGGCCTCGGCGTACTCCACGCACTCTACGTCGCATTTGTACATGTGTCGGTACGTGGGGCCGACGGTGATGACCCCGTTGGGGCCCAGCATCTTGAGCTTGAGGTAGGTGTAGTTGGGGACAGCCATGAACTTGGCGTAGCATGGCCTCCCTAGTACCGCGTGGTAAGTTCCTCGGAACCCTACCACTTCGAACGTGAGGGTTTCCCTTCTGAAGTTGGAGGGAGTCCCGAAGCAGACGGGCAGATCGAGTCGTCTGAGGGGTTGGACGCGTTTCCCGGGGATGATCCCATGAAAAGGCGCCGCACCGGCCCAGACCGAGGACAGATCGATCTGCAGGAGCTCGAGGGTCTCGGCATAGATGATGTTGAGGCTGCTGCCTCCGTCCATGAGGACCTTGGTGAGCCTGACGTTGCCGATGACGGGGTCGACAACGAGCGGATATTTCCCCGGGCTCGGCACGCGGTCGGGGTGATCGCCCTGGTCGAAGGTGATGGGCTTGTCGGACTAGTCTAGGTAGACTGGCGCCACCACCTTTATCGAGCAGACCTCCCGACGCTCTTGCTTGCGGTGCCGAGCCGAGGCGTTCGCCACTGGCCCACCGTAGATCATGAAGCAGTCGCGGACCTCGGGGAACTCCTCTGCCTGGTGATCCTCCTTGTCGTCGTGGGGGGCCCTGCCACCCTCCGCAGGTGGCCTGGCCCTGTGAAAGTGACGCCGAAGCATGGCGCATTCCTCAAGGGTGTGCTTGACGGGTCCCTGATGATAGGGGCACGACTCCTTGAGCATCCTGTCGAATAGATTGGCGCCTCCGGGAGGTTTCCGAGGGTTCTTGTACTCAGCAGCGGCGACAAGGTCCGCGTCGGCGGCGTCGCGTTTCGCTTGCGACTTCTTCTTGCCTTTCTTCTTGGTGCCGCGCTGAGCGGATGCCTCAGAAACATCTTTCGGCTGGCGGCCCTGGGGCTGCTTGTCCTTCTAGAAGATGGCCTCAACCGCCTCCTGGCCAGAAGCGAACTTGGTGGCGATGTCCATCAGCTCGCTCGCCCTGGTGGGGGTTGAAAGTCGCCTAGAGGGGGGGTGAATAGGGCGAAACTGAAATTTATAAATATAAACACAACTACGAGACGGGTTAGCGTTAGAAATAAACACGAGTCCGAAAGAGAGGGTGCAAAACAAATCGTGAGCAAATGCGGAGTGGGACACGATGATTTGTTTTACCGAGGTTCGGTTCTCACAAACCTACTCCCAGTTGAGGAGGCCACAAAGGCCGGGTCTTTTTCAACCCTTTCCCTCTCTCAAACGGTCCCCCGGACCGAGTGAGCTTCTCTTCTCAAATCACAACTGGGAACAAAACTTCCCCGTAAGGACCACACACAATTGGTGTCTCTTGCCTTGGTTACAAATGAGTTTTGATCACAAGAACAAGTGAGAAAGAAAAGAAGCAATCCAAGCGCAAGAGCTCAAAAGAACACGGCAAATCTCTCTCGCTAATCACTAAAGCCTTGTGTGGAGTTGGAGAGGATTTGATCACTTTGAGTGTGTCTAGAAATGAATGCCTAGCTCTTGTAAGTGGTTGAGAAGTGGAAAACTTGGATGACTTGAATGTGGGGTGGTTGGGGGTATTTATAGCCCCAACCACCAAACTAGCCATTTGGTGAAGCTGTCTGTCGTATGGTGCACCGGACAGTCCGGTGCACACCGGACATGTCCGGTGCGACAGCCACATCACCAGGCCGTTAGGGTTCCAACCGTTGGAGCTCTGACTTCTGGGCCCGCCTGGATGTCCGGTGGCGCACCGGACATGCACTGTAGAGTGTCCGGTGCGCCACTACGCGCGTGCCTGACTTCTGCGCGCACTGGCGCGCATTAATGGCTGTTGCAGGTGACCGTTGGCGCGAAGTAGCCGTTGCCCCGCAGTTACACCGGATAGTTCGGTGTACACCGGACATGTCCGGTGAATTATAGCGGAGCAGCCGTTGCAGTTTCCCGAAGCTGGCGAGTTCCTGAGGCCGCTCTTCCTTTGAGCACCGGACACTGTCCGGTGTACACCGGACAGTCCGGTGAATTATAGTGGAGTTGCCTCTGGATTTTCCCGAAGGTGACGAGTTTGAGTTGGAGTCCTCTGGTGCACCGGACACTGTCCGGTGGCACACCGGACAGTCCGGTGCGCCAGACCAGAGGTGTATTCGGTTGTCCCTTTGCTCTTTTGTTGAACCCAATACTTGGTCTTTTTATTGGCTAAGTGTGAACATTTGGCACTTGTATAACTTATACATTAGAGCAAACTAGTTAGTCCAATTATTTGTGTTGGGCAATTCAACCACCAAAATTAATTAGGGACTAGGTGTAAGCCTAATTCCCTTTCAATCTCCCCCTTTTTGGTGATTGATGCCAACACAAACCAAAGCAAATATAAAAGTGCACAATTGAACTAGTTTGCATAATGTAAGTGCAAAGGTTACTTGGAATTGAGCCAATAAATGTTACTTACTAGATATGCATGGATTGTTTCTTTATTATTAACATTTTGGACCACGCTTGCACCACATGTTTTGTTTTTGCAAATTCTTTTTGTAAATTCTTTTTAAAGTCCTTTTGCAAAATGGTCAAAGGTAAATGAATAAGATTTTGAGAAGCATTTATAAGATTTGAAAATTTTCTCCCCTTGTTTCAAATGCTTTTTCCTTTGCCTAAAAACAAAACTCCCCCTCAATCAATTCTCCTCCTAGTGTTCAAGAGGGTTTTAAGATATCAAGTTTTGAAAATACTACTTGCTCCCCCTTTAGAACACAAAGAGATACCAATTTGAAATTTACCAATTGAAAAGCATTAACACCAATTGAAAAGCATTAATTTTTAAAAATTAGGGTGGTGGTGCGGTCCTTTTGCTTTGGGCCAATACTTTCTCCCCCTTTGGCATGGATCGCCAAAAACGGATACTTGGAATGAAATATAGGCCCTTCAAGTACTTTCTCCCCCTTTGGTCATAAATAAATGAGTGAAGATTATACCAAAGCCGGAGAGATGCTCGGAGTGATGGCGAAGGATTAGTTACAGACTGGAAGCCTTTGTCTTCGCCGAAGACTCCAATTCCCTTTCAATATACCTTTGACTTGGTTTGAAATACACTTGAAAAACACATTAGTCATAGCATATATAAAAGAGACATGATCAAAGGTATACTTATGAGCTATGTGTGCAAATTAGCAAAAGAAGTTCCTAGAATCAAGAATATTGAGCTCATGCCTAAATTTGGTAAAAGTTTGCTCATCGAGGGGCTTGGTAAAGATATCGGCTAATTGATCTTTAGTATTAATGTATGCAATCTCGATATCCCCCTTTTGTTGGTGATCCCTAAGAAAATGATACCGAATGGCTATGTGTTTAGTGCGGCTATGCTCAACGGGATTATCCGCCATGCGGATTGCACTCTTATTATCACATAGAAGAGGGACTTTAGTTAATTTGTAACCATAGTCCCGCAGGGTTTGCTTCATCCAAAGCAATTGCGCGCAACAATGGCCTGCGGCAATGTACTCGGCTTCGGCAGTAGAAAGAGCGACCGAATTTTGCTTCTTTGAAGCCCAAGACACCAAGGACCTTCCCAAGAACTGGCAAGTCCCCGATGTGCTCTTTCTATTAATCTTACACCCCGCCCAATCGGCATCCGAATAACCAATCAAATCAAATGTGGATCCCCGAGGGTACCGAAGCCCAAACTTAGGAGTATAAGCCAAATATCTCAAGATTCGTTTTATGGCCGTAAGGTGGGATTCCTTAGGGTCGGCTTGGAATCTTGCACACATGCATACGGAAAGCATAATGTCCGGTCGAGATGCACATAAATAAAGCAATGAACCAATCATCGACCGGTATACCTTTTGATCCACGGACTTACCTCCTGTGTCGAGGTCGAGATGCCCATTTGTTCCCATGGGTGTCTTGATGGGCTTGGCATCCTTCATTCCAAACTTGGTTAGAATGTCTTGAGTATACTTCGTTTGGCTAATGAAGGTACCCTCTTGGAGTTGTTTGACTTGAAATCCTAGAAAATACTTCAACTCCCCCATCATAGACATCTCAAACTTTTGTGTCATGATCCTACTAAATTCTTCACATGTAGATTCGTTAGTAGACCCAAATATAATATCATCAACATAAATTTGGCATACAAACAAATCATTGTCAAGAGTTTTAGTGAATAAAGTAGGATCGGCCTTGCCGACTTTGAAGCCATTAGCAATAAGGAAATCTCTAAGGCATTCATACCATGCTCTTGGGGCTTGCTTGAGCCCATAAAGCGCCTTAGAGAGCCTATAAACATGGTTAGGGTACTCACTGTCTTCAAAGCCGGGAGGTTGCTCAACATAGACCTCTTCCTTGATTGGTCCGTTGTGGAAGGCACTCTTCACGTCCATTTGGTAAAGCTTGAAGCCATGGTAAGTAGCATAGGCCAATAATATGCGAATTGACTCAAGCCTAGCTACGGGTGCATAGGTTTCACCGAAATCCAAACCTTCGACTTGGGAGTATCCCTTGGCCACAAGTCGGGCTTTGTTCCTTGTCACCACACCATGCTCATCTTGCTTGTTGCGGAAGACCCACTTGGTTCCTACAACAGTTTGGTTAGGACGTGGAACTAAATGCCATACCTCGTTCCTAGTGAAGTTGTTGAGCTCCTCTTGCATCGCCATCACCCAATCCGAATCTTGGAGTGCTTCCTCTACCCTGTGTGGCTCAATAGAGGAGACAAAAGAGTAATGCTCACAAAAATGTGCAACACGAGATCGAGTAGTTACCCCCTTATGAATGTCGCCGAGGATGGTGTCGACGGGGTGATCTCGTTGGATTGCTTGGTGGACTCTTGGGTGTGGCGGCCTTGGCTCTTCATCCTCCTTGTCTTCATCATTTGCGTCTCCCCCTTGATCATTGTTGTCATCTTGAGGTGGTTCATCATTTTGTTCTCCTTCTTCATCAATTTGAGCCTCGTCATTATTTTGGGTTGGTGGAGATGCTTGCGTGGAGGAGGATAGTTGATCTTGTGCATGTGGAGGCTCTTCGGATTCCTTAGGGCACACATCCCCAATGGACATGTTCCTTAGCGCGATGCACGGAGCCTGTTCTTCACCTATCTCATCAAGATCAACTTGCTCTACTTGAGAGCCGTTAGTTTCATCAAACACAAAGTCACAAGAAACTTCAACTATTCCTGAGGACTTGTTAAAGACTCTATATGCCCTTGTGTTTGAGTCATATCCTAGTAAAAAGCCTTCTACAGTTTTAGGAGCAAATTTAGATTTTCTACCTCTCTTAACAAGAATAAAGCATTTGCTACCAAAAACTCTAAAATATGAAATATTTGGCTTTTTACCGGTTAGGAGTTCATATGATGTCTTCTTGAGGATTCGGTGTAGATATAACTGGTTGATGGCGTAGCAGGCGGTGTTGACCGCCTCGGCCCAAAATCGATCTGGTGTCTTGTACTCATCAAGCATGGTTCTTGCCATGTCCAATAGAGTTCGATTCTTCCTCTCCACTACACCATTTTGTTGTGGAGTGTAGGGAGAAGAGAACTCATGCTTGATGCCCTCGTCCTCAAGGAAGCCTTCTATTTGTGAGTTCTTGAACTCCGTCCCGTTGTCGCTTCTAATTTTCTTGATCCTTAAGCCGAACTCATTTTGAGCCCGTCTCAAGAATCCCTTTAAGGTCTCTTGGGTATGGGATTTTTCCTGCAAAAAGAACACCCAAGTGAAGCGAGAATAATCATCCACAATAACTAGACAGTACTTACTCCCGCCGATGCTTATGTAAGCGATCGGGCCGAATAAATCCATGTGTAGGAGCTCCAGTGGTCTATCACTTGTCATGATGTTCTTGTGTGGATGATGAGTGCCAACTTGCTTCCCGGCTTGGCATGCGCTACAAATCCTGTCTTTCTCAAAATGAACATTTGTTAGTCCTAAAATGTGCTCTCCCTTTAGAAGCTTATGAAGATTCTTCATTCCAACATGGGCTAGTCAGCGATGCCAGAGCCAACCCATGTTAGTCTTAGCAATTAAGCAAGTGTCGAGTTCAGCTCTATCAAAATCTACCAAGTACAGCTGACCCTCTAACACTCCCTTAAATGCTATTGAATCATCACTTCTTCTAAAGACAGTGACACCTACATCAGTAAATAGACAGTTGTAGCCCATTTGACATAATTGAGATACGGAAAGCAAATTGTAATCTAGTGAATCAACAAGAAAAACATTGGAAATGGAATGGTCAGGAGATATAGGTATTTTACCCAAACCTTTGACCAAACCTTGGTTTCCATCCCCGAATGTAATAGCTTGTTGGGGATCGTGGTTTTTCTCGTAGGAGGAGAACATCTTCTTCTCCCCCGTCATGTGGTTTGTGCACCCGCTATCGATGATCCAACTTGTGCCCCCGGATGCATAAACCTACAAAACAAGTTTAGTTCTTGACTTTAGGTACCCAAACGGTTTTGGGTCCTTTGGCATTAGAAACAAGAACTTTGGGTACCCAAACACAAGTCTTGGAGCCCTTGTGTTTGCCCCCAACAAACTTGGCAACTAACTTGCCGGATTTGTTAGTAAGCACATATGATGCATCAAAAGTTTTGAATGAGATGTCATGATCATTTGATGCATTAGGAGTTTTCTTTCTAGGCAACTTAGCACGGGTTGGTTGCCTAGAGCTAGATGTCTCACCCTTATACATAAAAGCATGATTAGGGCCAGAGTGAGACTTCCTAGAATGAATTTTCCTAATTTTGCTCTTGGGATAACCGGCAGGGTACAAAATGTAACCCTTGTTATCCTGAGGCATGGGAGACTTGCCCTTAACAAAATTAGACAATCTTTTAGGAGGGGCACTAAGTTTGACATTGTCTCCCCTTTGGTAGCCAATGCCATCCTTGATGCCAGGGCGTCTCCCATTATAGAGCATACTTCTAGCAAATTTAAACTTTTCATTTTCTAAGTTATGCTCGGCAATTTTAGCATCTAATTTTGCTATATGATCATTTTGTTGTTTAATTAAGACCATGTGATCATGAATAGCATTGATATCAACATCTTTACATCTATCACAAATAGACATATGCTCAATAGTAGATGTAGAGGGTTTGCAAGAATTAAGTTCAACAATCTTAGCACGCAAAATATCATTGTTATCTCTAAGATTGGAAATTGTAGTATTGCAAACATCTAATTCTTTAGCCTTAGCAAACAATTTCTCATTCTCATCTCTAAGGCAAGCAAGAGAAATATTCAACTCATCAATCCTAGCAAGTAAATCGACATTATCATCTCTAGGAATGGAAGTTGAAACATTACAAACATGAGAATCAACCTTAGCAATTAATTTAGCATTTTCATCTCTAAGGTTGGCAATAGTGTCATGGCAAGCGCTTAGCTCACTAGATAGTTTTTGACATTTTTCTATTTCTAGAGCATAAGCATTTTTAACCTTAACATGTTTCTTGTTTTCCTTAATTAGGAAGTCCTCTTGGGAATCCAAAAGGTCATCCTTTTCATGAATAGCACTAATTAATTCATTTAATTTTTCCTTTTGTTCCATGTTAAGGTTGGCAAAAAGGATACGCAAGTTATCCTCCTCATCACTAGCATTTTCATCACTAGAAGACTCATATTTAGTGGAGGATTTAGATTTAACCTTCTTCCTTTTGCTGTCCTTTGCCATGAGGCACTTGTGGCCGACGTTGGGGAAGAGGAGTCCCTTGGTGACGGCGATGTTGGCGGCGTCCTCGTCGGAGGAGGAGGAGTCGGTGGAGCTCTCGTCGGAGTCCCACTCGCGGCACACGTGGGCATCGCCGCCCTTCCTCTTGTGGTACCTCTTCTTTTCTCTCCTCTTGCCCTTCTTGTCGTTATCCCTGTCACTGTCACTTGATAATGGACATTTAGCAATAAAGTGACCGGGCTTACCACACTTGTAGCAAACCTTCTTGGAACGGGATTTGTAATCCTTCCCCTTCCGTTGCTTGAGGATTTGACGAAAGCTTTTGATGATTAAAGCCATCTCCTCATTGTCGAGCTTGGAGGTGTCAATTGGTTGTCTACTTGGTGTAGACTCCTCCTTCTTCTCCTCCGTTGCCTTAAATGCCACCGGTTGTGCTTCGGACATGGAGGGATCATCAAGCTCGTTGATCTTCTTTGAGCCTTTAATCATACATTCAAAGCTCACAAAATTCACGATTACTTCCTCGGGAGTCATTAGTGTGTATCTAGGGTTACCACGAATTAATTGAACTTGAGTGGGGTTAAGGAAAATGAGAGATCTTAGAATAACCTTAACCACCTCGTGGTCGTCCCACTTCTTGCTCCCGAGGTTGCGCACTTGGTTCACCAAGGTTTTGAGCCGGTTGTATATATCTTGTGGCTCCTCCCCTTGTCGAAGACGAAAACGACCGAGCTCCCCCTCGATCGTTTCCCGCTTGGTGATCTTGGTGAGTTCATCACCCTCGTGCACGGTCTTGAGTAGGTCCCAAATCTCCTTCGCACTCTTCAACCCTTGCACCTTGTTATATTCCTCTCTACTTAGAGAGGCGAGGAGTATGGTTGTGGCTTGGGAGTTGAAGTGCTCGATTTGGGCCACTTCGTCCGTATCATAGTCTTCATCCCCTACGGATGGTACCTATACACCAAACTCAACAACATCCCATATACTTTTGTGGAGCGAGGTTAGATGAAATCGCATTAAATCACTCCACCTAGCATAGTCTTCACCATCAAACGTTGGTGGTTTGCCTAATGGGATGGAAAGCAAAGGTGTATGTTTAGGAATGCGAGGGTAGCGTAAGGGGATCTTACTATACTTCTTGCGCTCTTGGCGCTTAGAAGTGACGGACGCCGCGTCGGAGCCGGAGGTGGATGTCGATGAAGAATCGGTCTCGTAGTAGACCACCTTCCTCATCCTCTTTTTCTTGTCCCCACTTCGATGCGGCTTGTGGGAAGAGGATTTTTCCTTCTTTTCTTTGTGGTGTGAAGAAGAAGATCTTTTCTCCTTCCATTTGGAGGAATTCTTCTTCTCCTTCCTCTTGGTGCGGGACTCTTCCGATGAAGTGCTCCCGTGGCTCGTAGTGGGCTTGTCGCCGGTCTCCATCTCCCTCTTGGTGTGATGTCCCGACATTACTTCGAGCGGTTAGGCTCTAATGAAGCACCTGGCTCTGATACCAATTGAAAGTCGCCTAGAGGGGGGTGAATAGGGTGAAACTGAAATTTACAAATATAAACACAACTACGAGACGGGTTAGCGTTAGAAATAAACACGAGTCCGAAAGAGAGGGCGCAAAACAAATCGTGAGCAAATGCGAAGTGGGACACGATGATTTGTTTTACCGAGGTTCGGTTCTCGCAAACCTACTCCCCGTTGAGGAGGCCACAAAGGCCGGGTCTTTTTCAACCCTTTCCCTCTCTCAAACGGTCCCCCGGACCGAGTGAGCTTCTCTTCTCAAATCACAACTGGGAACAAAACTTCCCCGCAAGGACCACCACACAATTGGTGTCTCTTGCCTTGGTTACAAATGAGTTTTGATCACAAGAACAAGTGAGAAAGAAAAGAAGCAATCCAAGCGCAAGAGCTCAAAAGAACACGACAAATCTCTCTCGCTAATCACTAAAGCCTTGTGTGGAGTTGGAGAGGATTTGATCACTTTGAGTGTGTCTAGAATTGAATGCCTAGCTCTTGTAAGTGGTTGAGAAGTGGAAAACTTGGATGACTTGAATGTGGGGTGGTTGGGGATATTTATAGCCCCGACCACCAAACTAGCCGTTTGGTGAAGCTGTCTGTCGTATGGTGCACCGGACAGTCCGGTGCACACCGGACATGTCCAGTGCGACAGCCATGTCACCAGGCCATTAGGGTTCCGACCGTTGGAGCTCTGACTTCTGGGCCCGCCTGGATGTCCGGTGGCGCACCGGACATGCACTGTAGAGTGTCCGGTGCGCCACTACGCGCGTGCCTAACTTCTGCGCGCACTGGCGCGCATTAATGGCTGTTGCAGGTGACCGTTGGCGCGAAGTAGCCGTTGCCCCGCAGTTACACCGGACAGTCCGGTGTACACCGGACATGTCCGGTGAATTATAGCGGAGCAGCCGTTGCAGTTTCCCAAAGCTGGCGAGTTCCTGAGGCCGCTCTTCCTTGGAGCACCGGACAGTCCGGTGAATTATAGTGGAGTTGCCTCTGGATTTTCCCGAAGGTGACGAGTTTGAGTTGGAGTCCTCTGGTGCACCGGACACTGTCCGGTGGCACACCGGACAGTCCGGTGCGCCAGACCAGAGGTGTCTTCGGTTGTCCCTTTGCTCTTTTGTTGAACCCAATACTTGGTCTTTTTATTGGCTAAGTGTGAACATTTGGCACCTGTATAACTTATACACTAGAGCAAACTAGTTAGTCCAATTATTTGTGTTGGGCAATTCAACCACCAAAATTAATTAGGGACTAGGTGTAAGCCTAATTCCCTTTCAGGGGTCTTGCGACCCAGCTTGCTCACCAGGTCGCGGCAGGTGGTGCCTGCGAGGAACGCGTCGATGACATCCGAGTCGGTGATGTTGGGCAGCTCGGTGCGCTGCTTTGAGAATCGCCGGATGTAGTCCCGGAGAGACTCTCCTGGCTGCTGGCGGCAGCTTCGGAGATCCCCGGAGTTCCCAGGGCGCACATACGTGCCCTAGAAATTACCGGCGAAGGCTTAGACCAGGTCGTCCCAGTTGGGGATCTGCCCCGGAGGCAGATGCTCCAGCCAGGCCCAAGCGGAGTCGGAGAGGAACGGGGGGAGATTGCGGATGACGAGGTTGTCATCGTCCGTTCCACCCAGTTGTCAGGCCAGCCGATAGTCTGCGAGCCACAGTTCCGGCCGTGTCTCCCCCGAGTACTTGGTGATGGTAGTCAGGGTTCGGAACCGGGTCGAGAACGGCGCCCGTCGTATGGCTCAGCTAAAAGCCTGCGGGCCGAGTGGTTCGGGCGAGGGGCTCCGATCCTCCCCGCTGTCGTAGCGTCCCCCACGCTTGGGGTGGTAGCCTCGGCGCACCCTCTCATCGAGGCGGGCTCGATGGTTGCGGTGGTGGTGCTCATTACTAAGGCGTCCCGGGGCTGCAGGCGCTGTGTTGCGCGTGCGCCCGGTATGGACCGAGGCTTCCCGCACGAATCAGGAAGTCGCGACGCGGTGCTCCGAGGGGTATCCCTGCCTTCGGGAGGCAGAGCTCTCGGCCCGTCGGACCGCGGCATCCTCCAGGAGATTCTTGAGCTCCCCCCAGATCTGCCGCCCTTCGGTGGTTGATGGTTCCGGCATTGCGCGGAGAAGTATCACTGCCGCAGCCAGGTTCTGGCCGACCCCACTGGAAACCGGTGGTGGCCTTGCCCTGACGTCGTCGGCGATGCGGAGCTGGATGCCCTGGGGTAGATGACTCGCTTCTCCGGCCGGAGATTGGTCTACCCATTCCTGCCCAATGTTCCGGCGGAGTGGCTCAAGTGTTCCTGCCCCCTCATCGAGCCTGGCCTTCATCTCGCGGATTTGCTCGAGCTGTGCGTCCTGACCCCCCGCAGGGACTGGGACCACAGCTAGCTCCCGAAGGATGTCAACGTGAGGCGCAAGCCTAGGGGGGTCACCGTTTTCCGGTATACCAAGATGGTTGCCTTCGTCGGGACCCCCTAGATCGACGTGGAAACATTCACAACTTGGGCCGCTGTCTCCGTCGCCGAAGCTGTGGCTACCGTCGGAACAATCGGAAAGGCAGCAGTCGCATGCGGTCATGAAGTCCCGCATGGCACTAGGGTTACCGAGCCCGGAGAAATCCCAACCAAAGTCGGGCTCGTCATCTTCCTCGGAACCCGAGGGTCCGTAGGTCAAGACGGCCATCAGCCAGTCCTAGGGTGACCGCATATGATACCCCGGAGGGTTGGTGCATGCCTCTATGAAGGCTTCCACCAAAGCGGGGTCGCTTGGTGGGTCGAGGCCGAATCCAAAAGACATGAGACGGGAGTCGGTCGGTACCTCTTGGTCGACAGGTGGTGATGTTGTCATGTTAGGGGCGGACTGCACCGTCGTCTCAGGTACGAGGGTGACGCCTAGCAAGTCCTTTGCGAGCGTGCTGGCGTCGTCCGTCCGCTTGGAGTTGGCATGTTGCGGGGAAACGGCGCTCGTCTTTGTCTCAGACGCGAGGTCGACGCCCGACGTGTCCCCCGTCGGGGCACCGGCGCCGTCGACTCGCTTGAAGGCCGATGAGGTGCCGCCTCCTCCTCCTCCAGCGGGGGAGGTGATGGGACAAACTCGGACGTCGTTCTTCCGCCTCGTGGGGAAGACGTCGTTGATTCCGTCGCCGGCGGGCGGGTTGTCGGCCGCCATTGTCGCCGTCGCGCGGCGGAGGAAGGAGTATCATGTCGTAGCTGCCGTCGAGGGACATGAACTCAAGACTCCCGAAATGGAGCACCGTCCCGGGTTAGAAAGGTTGCTGGAGATCTGGAGCTTGACGGGGAGCTGTTCGTCAACATGCAGCAGGCCCCTACCTGGCGCGCCAACTATCGGCGTTTCGACCCCGGGGGGTCCCTGGACCGACGAGTAAATTGTCGCCGCGTGTCCCAGCCCAGATGGGTCGGCGCGAGGCGGAGCACATAGGGGGGGTAGAAGAGAGGGAGCAAAGGGGAAACCCGCGGCCTCCATGTTGTCCCGCGCACAGGTCGGGTGCGCTTGCAGTAGGGGGTTACAAGCGTCCGCGTGGGGGGAGAGCGAGGGACTCTACGCGTCGTCCCGTCCTCCCGCGCGGCCAACCCCTTTTTGTAAGAGAGCCCTGGACCTTCCTTTTATAGGTGTAAGGAGAGTGTCTAGGTGTACAATGGGGGGTGTAGCAGTGCGCTATCGTGTCTACCAGAGAGGAGCTAGTGCCCTAAGTACATGCCGTCGTGGCAGCCAGAGAGGTTTTGGCACCCTGTTCATGTGATGTCGTGGCCGTCGGAGGAGTGTTGGAGCCTTGTGGAAGGACAGCTGTCGGGGCTGTCGAGTCCTTGTTGACGTCTCTTTGCTTCCGTAAGGGGCTGAGAGCTGCCGTCGTCATGGTGCACGCGGGGCGCCATCATTATCTGTTTTCCGGGGCGAGCCAGATGGGACGCCGGTCCTGTTACCCGTAGCCTGAGCTAGCTAGGGATAGGGTAATGATGGCCCCCCCTGTGACGTGGTCGGTCCGAGCCCTGGGTCGAGCAAGGCGGAGGCTCCTCCGAGGTCGGGGTCGAGTCGGTCTTCCGAGGTCGAGGTCGTGTCCGAGCCCCGGGTCGGGTGAGGCGGAGTTCGTCGTCTTCCGGGGCCGAGCCCGAGTTTGAGCCCTGGGGTCGGGCAAGGCGGAGTTCGTCGTCTTCTGAGGCCGGGCCCGAATCTGAGCCCTGAGTCGGGTGAGGCAGAGTTCGTCGTCTTCTGGGGCCGAGCCCGAGTCCGAGCCCTAGGGTCGGGCGAAGTGGAGTCCGTCGTCTTCCGGGGCCGAGCCCGAGCCCTGGGGTCGGGCGAGGCGGAGTTCGTCGTCTTCCGGGGCCGAGCCCGAGTCCGAGCCTTGGGGTCGGGCGAAGCGGAGTTCGTCGTCTTCCAGGGCTGAGCCCGAGTCCGAGCCCTGGGGTCGCGCGAGGTGGAGTTCGTCGTCTTCCGGGGCCGAGCCCAAGTCCGAGCCCTGGGGTCGGGCGAGGCGAAGTTCGTCGTCTTCCGGGGCCGAGCCCGAGTCCGAGCCCTAGGGTCGGGCGAAGCGGAGTTCGTCTTCTCCCGGGGCCGAGCCCTGAGTCCGAGCCCTGGGGTCGGGCGAGGCGGAGTTTCCTATGGCACCCGAGGCCGGACTTGGCTGCTGTCAGCCTCACTCTGTCGAGTGGCACAGCAGTCGGAGCGACGCAGGCGACGCTGTCGTCTTGTCAGGCCGGTCAGTGGAGCGGCGAAGTGACTGCGGTCACTTTCGGCTCTGTCGACTGAAGGGCGCGTGACAGGATAAGATGTCAGGCCATCCTTGCATTAAATGCTCCTGCGATTCGGTCGGTTGGTGTGGCAATCTGGCCAAGGTTGCTTCTTGGCGAAGACTGGGCCTCGGGCGAGCCGAAGGTGTGTACGTCGCTTGAGGGGGTCCTTGGGCGAGACGTGAATCTTTCAGGGTCGGTTGCCCTTGCCCGAGGCTGGGCTCGGGTGAGGCGAGGTCATGTCCCTTGAGTGGGCCGAGCCTTGGCTTAATCGCACCCATCAGGCCTTTGCAGCTTAGTGCTGATGGGGGTTACCAGCTGAGATTAGGAGTCTTGGGGGTACCCCTAATTATGGTCCCCGACAGTTTTCAACTACAAATTTGTATAACTCATCATGATGTACAATTTATATATTGAACATTTCTTCATATGACAAAATAAAAATAAATTTATTCATAAAACCTATATCTCTCTCGTAGTTTATGAAACTACGAGAGAGACGTATAGAATTTGTGCATATTGTTAGAACCATCATGTGAGATAAACAAATGACTAAACAACCAAAATAAACTTTGTAGATCTTGAGAAGTTATAGAAGTTTGTAGTTGACAACTTTTTCATTTAAAGTCATATTGTCAACGAAAACTACGTCTGATTTTAAAAAATTTTAAAATTTGAATTTTGAAAACGACATCGAAAGAAAAAACCACCAACATGAAAGTTGTAGGTATTGAAGAGTTATGAAACTTTGTAGTTGACAATGTTTTGTTTTGAAATCATCTTGCTATGCAAAACTATGTTTGAATTTTGAAATTTGAATTTTTCAAACTATCTCAGATGGAAAAACCACTAAAATAAAAGTTGTAGGTCTTGAAATGTAATGAAACTTTGTAATTGACAACTTTTTGATTTGAAATCATCTTTTCATTGAAAAATTCGTGTGAAGTTTTCAAATTTAAAATTCAAATTTTGTAAACGGTCTCGGATGTACAAACTATTAAAATAAAACTTGTAGATCTCAAAAAGTTATGCAACTTTATAGTTGGTCACATTTACTGTTGGCTCCACGGGCATCTTCACATGCCTATCCACTGAGTTTGTGTCATGTTCATGGGATCTAATGGAGATCGACGCTGCCAGAATGGAGGACATCGGTGGTTAGGCACGGGCCACATAGAGGGCATCGGTGGCAAGTCACCAACCTTAGGCACGATGATGGGCATTAGGTGCAAGGCGCCAACATTCGACACGATAGCAGACATTGGTGGCTGCATTACTTCTAGCATGATGGCAGGTACTGTAGCCAGCATAGGGGGCAGCGCGGCGGTGTTCGACACCACATGGATCTGTGGCACGACGCCCACCGAGGGAACCATCGGTATGGCGAGCATCAATAGAAGGGTGGCCACGGGCACGATCGGCGGCTTCGGCACGACAGGGAAGCCTGGGACGGTGACAAGAGCGACAGGGGGCGGCGCGTGAGCAAGATGTCGCACAGTGTGGCACATAGTGCTGCCGTCGCCGATGAGCATGATGAGTGCCATCGTCACGAGCGTCGAGGCGAAGAAGAGAGACGAAGTGTCACAAGTCATTGCTAGTAGCTAGGAGAAGTGCTTCCTCAGGAGTGGGGAGCTACAAGGCCGTCACGCGCATGCGACGTGTCCTTGGCGAGCATTTTATTGTATCTCCATTCGAAGCTGAGCGTGTACTGTTTCGCTAGAGCTAGGCCAGTTGGGAACGAGATAGAGATGGTTGGTGGCCTTTCGATGCAAATCATGGACGGCAGATATGTAGTGGATGGCTGTTGCTCGAAGCATTTGGTTCATTAGCTAATCTGTTTCTTGTAGCTGGATCGGAATTAACCACCTCTCGTGCATGACGCAAGACGATATTGGACACTGCTCAACTCATACATGACTCATGCATGCTGCATCATGAATCTCTGTATGGCCTCTATTTGATAATTGTTGAGGCATGTTTTCTTCTCTATCATATTATTGTGCAATAGGCAGAGACATCTTGAAAGGGAATTAGGCTTACACCTATTTCCTAAACTAATTTTGGTGGTTGAATTGCCCAACACAAATAATTGGACTAACTAGTTTGCCCTAGTTTATAAGTTCTACAGGTGGCAAAGGTACACAATAAGTCAATAAAAAGATCAAGAGAAAGGGTTCAAACAAAGGAGCAAAGGGACAACCGAAGGCACCCTGGTCGGGCGCACCGGACTGTCGGGTGTGCCACCGGACAGTGTCCGGTGCAGCACCGGACAATATCCGGTGTACCAGGGGACTCCAAGCTGAACTTCGCACCTTCAGGAATTCTCAGAGTCGCCGCGCTATAATTCACCGGACTGTCCGGTGTACACCGGACAGTGTCCGGTGCTCCAAGAGGACGCGACTCTGAACTCGCCAGCTTTGGGAATTCGCAACGGCTAGTCCGCTATAATTCACCGGACATGTCCGGTGTGCACCGGACTGTCCGGTGTGACGACGAAGCAACGGCCACTTCGGCGCCAACGGCTACCTACAGCGCATTAAATGCGCGCCAGCGCGCGCAGAAGTCAGGCACGCCCATGCTGGCGCACCAGACACTCTACAGTGCATGTCCGGTGCGCCACCGGACATCGTGACGGGCCCAGCAGTCAGTGCTCCAATGGTCGGAACCCTTACGGCCGGGTGACGTGGTTGGCGCACCGGACATGTTCGGTGTGCACCGGACTGTCCAGTGCACCATGCGACAGACAGCCTTCACCCAAACGGCTAGTTTGGTGGTTGGGGCTATAAATACCCCCAACCACCCCACATTCAAGTCATCCAAGTTTTCCACCTCTCAACCACTTACAAGAGCTCGACATTCAATTCTAGACACACTCAAGTGATCAAATCCTCTCCAATTCCACACAAAGCTTTAGTGACTAGCGAGAGAGATTTGCCGTGTTCATTTGAGCTCTTGCGCTTGGATTGCTTCTTTTCTTTCTCATTTGTTCTTGTGATCAAAACTCAATTGTAACCGAGGCAAGAGACACCAATTGTGTGGTGGTCCTTGCGGGGAAGCTTTGTTCCCGGTTTGATTTGAGAAGAGAAGCTCACTCGGTCCGAGGGACCGTTTGAGAGAGGGTAAAGGGTTGAAAGAGACCCGGCCTTTGTGGCCTCCTCAACGGGGAGTAGGTTTGCAAGAACCGAACCTCGGTAAAACGAATCCACGTGTCACACTCTTCATTCGCTTGCGATTTGTTTTGCGCCCTCTCTCTTGGACTCATTATTATTTCTAACGCTAACCCGGCTTGTAGTTGTGATTAATTTTGTAAATTTCAGTTTCACCCTATTCACCCCCCTCTAGGCGACTTTCAATTGGTATCAGAGCCCGGTGCTTCATTAGAGCCTAACCGCTCGAAGTGATGTCGGGAGATCACACCAAGAGGGAGATGGAGACCAGCGACAAGCCCACTACGAGTCACGGGAGCAATTCATCGGAAGAGTCCCGCACCAAGAGGAAGGAGAAGAAGAAGAGCTCCTCCAACAAAGGGAAGGGGAAGGAAAAGAAATCCTCTTCCCACAAGTCGCATCGGAGAGGCGACAAGCACAAGAGGATGAGAAAAGTGGTCTACTACGAGACCGACTCTTCATCACCATCGACCACCGACTCCGATGTGCCGTCCGTGACTTCTAAGCGCCAAGAGCGCAAGAAGTATAGTAAGATCCCCCTATGCTACCCCCACATTTCAAAGCGTACTCCTTTACTCTCCGTTCCATTAGGCAAACCACCGGTTTTTGACGGTGAAGATTATAATATGTGGGGTGACAAAATGAGGCACCATCTAACCTCACTCCACACAAGCATATGGAATGTTGTTGAGTTTGGTGTACAGGTACCATCCGTAGGGGATGAAGACTACGATTCGGACGAGGTGGCCCAAATTCACCACTTTAACTCCCAAGCCACCACTATACTCCTCGCCTCTCTAAGTCGAGAGGAGTATAATAAGGTGCAAGGGCTAAAAAGTGCGAAGGAAATTTGGGATGTACTCAAGACCGCGCATGAGGGAGACGAGGTGACAAAGATCACCAAGCGGGAAACGATCGACGGGGAGCTCGGTCGCTTCATGCTTCACCAAGGGGAGGATCCACAAGCAATGTACAACCGCTTGAAGACCTTGGTGAACCAAGTGCGCAACCTCGGGAGCGAAAAATGGGATGACCATGAGATGGTCAAGGTTATTCTTAGATCCCTCGTATTTCTTAACCCTACACAAGTTCAATTAATTCGAGGTGATCCTAGATATAAGCTAATGTCTCCCGAGGAGGTCATAGGAAAATTTGTGAGCTTTGAGCTAATGATTAAAGGCTCAAAGAAAATCATCGAGCAAGGCACCTCCTCCATGCCCGAGGCACAACTCATCGCATTCAAGGCGATGGAAGAAAAGAAGGAGGAGGCTACTCCAAGTCGAACACCCATCGACGCCTCCAAGCTCGACAACGAGGAGATGGCGCTCATTATCAAGAGCTTTCGCCAAATCCTCAAGCAAAGGAGGGGGAAGGACTACAAACCCCGCTCCAAGAAAGTGTGCTACAAATGTGGTAAGCCCGGTCATTTTATTGCTAAATGTCCATTATCCAGTGATAGTGACAGGGGCGACGACAAGAAGGGGAGAAGAAAGGAGAAGAAGAGACACTACAAAAAGAAGGGCGGCGATGCCCACGTGTGCCGCGAGTGGGACTCCGACGAGAGCTCCACCGACTCCTTCTCCGATGAGGACGCCGCCAACATCGCCGTCACCAAGGGACTTCTCTTCCCCAACGTCGGCCACAAATGCCTCATGGCAAAGGACGGCAAAAGGAAGAAGGTTA
The DNA here is from genome assembly GCA_029449295.1 of Zea luxurians. Taxonomy (NCBI): domain Eukaryota; kingdom Viridiplantae; phylum Streptophyta; class Magnoliopsida; order Poales; family Poaceae; genus Zea; species Zea luxurians. The sequence continues at coordinate 49,615,092 of JAOPSE010000011.1, forward strand.
AATCCAAATCCTCCACTAAATATGAGTCCTCTAGTGATGATAATGCTAGTGATGAGGAAGATAATTTGCGTACTCTTTTTGTCGACCTCAACATGCAACAAAAGGAAAAATTAAATGAATTGATTAGTGATATTCATGAGAAGGATGATCTCTTGGACTCTCAAGAGGACTTCCTTATTAAGGAGAACAAAAAGCATGTTAAGGTTAAAAATGCCTATGCTCTACAAGTTGAAAAATGTGAAAAATTGTCTAGTGAGCTAAGCACTTGCCATGAGACTATTAACAACCTTAGAAATGAAAATGCTAGATTAATTGCTAAGGTTGATTCTCATGTTTGTGATGTTTCAATCCCAATCTTAGAAATAATAATGATGATTTGCTTGCTAAGATTGAAGAATTAAACATCTCTCTTGCTAGCCTTAGGTTTGAAAATGAAAAATTAATTGCTAAGGCTAAAGAATTAGATGTTTGCAATGTTACAATTTCCAATCTTAGAGATAACAATGACATTTTGCGTGCTAAGATTGTTGAACTTAATTCTTGCAAACCCTCTACATCTACCATTGAGCATGTTTCCATTTGCACTAGATGTAGAGATGTTGATATTAATGCTATTCATGATCACATGGTCTTAATTAAACAACAAAATAATCATATAGCAAAATTAGATGCAAAAATTGCCGAGCATAACTTAGAAAATGAAAAGTTTAAATTTGCTAGAAGTATGCTCTATAATGGGAGATGCCCTGGCATCAAGGATGGCATTGGCTTCCAAAAGGGAGACAATGTCAAACTTAGTGCCCCTCCTAAAAATTGGTCTAACTTTGTTAAGGGCAAGGCTCCCATGCCTCAGGATAACGAGGGTTACATTTTGTACCCTGCCGGTTATCCCAAGAACAAAATTAGGAGAATTCATTCTAGGAAGTCTCACTCTGGCCCTAATCATGCTTTTATGTATAAGGGTGAGACATCTAGCTCTAGGCAACCAACCCGTGCTAAGTTGCCTAGAAAGAAAACTCCTAGTGCATCAAATGATCATAGCATTTCATTTAAAACTTTTGATGCATCTTATGTTTTGACTAACAAATCCGGCAAGGTAGTTGCCAAGTTTGTTGGGGGCAAACACAAGGGCTCCAAGACATGTGTTTGGGTACCCAAAGTTCTTGTTTCTAATGCCAAAGGACCCAAAACCGTTTGGGTACCTAAAGTCAAGAACTAAACTTGTTTTGTAGGTTTATGCATCTGGGGGCTCAAGTTGGATCATCGACAGCGGGTGCACAAACCACATGACAGGGGAGAAGAAAATGTTCTCCTCTTATGAGAAAAACCAAGATCCCCAAGGAGCTATCACATTCGGGGATGGAAACCAAGGTTTGGTCAAAGGTTTGGGTAAAATTGCTATCTCTCCTAACCATTCCATTTCCAATGTTTTTCTTGTTGAATCATTAGATTACAATTTGCTTTCCGTTTCTCAATTATGTCAAATGGGCTACAACTGTCTATTCACCGATGTAGGTGTCACTGTCTTTAGAAGAAGTGATGATTCAATAGCCTTTAAGTGAGTGTTAGAGGGTCAGCTATACTTGGTAGATTTTGATAGAGCTGAACTCGACACTTGCTTAATTGCTAAGACTAACATGGGTTGGCTCTGGCACCGCCGACTAGCTCATGTTGGAATGAAGAATCTTCATAAGCTTCTAAAGGAAGAGCACATTTTAGGACTAACAAATGTTCATTTTGAGAAAGACAGGATTTGTAGCGCATGCCAAGCTGGGAAGCAAGTTGGCACTCATCATCCACACAAGAACATCATGACAAGTGACAGGCCACTGGAGCTCCTACACATGGATTTATTCGGCCCGATCGCTTACATAAGCATCGGCTGGAGTAAGTACTGTCTAGTTATTGTGGATGATTATTCTCGCTTTACTTGGGTGTTCTTTTTGCAGGAAAAATCCCATACCCAAGAGACCTTAAAGGGATTCTTGAGACGGGCTCAAAATGAGTTCGGCTTAAGGATCAAGAAAATTAGAAGCGACAACGGGACGGAGTTCAAGAACTCTCAAATTGAAGGCTTCCTTGAGGAGGAGGGCATCAAGCATGAGTTCTCTTCTCCCTACACCCCACAACAAAATGGTGTAGTGGAGAGGAAGAATCAAACTCTCTTGGACATGGCAAGAACCATGCTTGATGAGCACAAGACACCGGATCGGTTTTGGGCCGACGCGGTCAACACAGCTTGCTACGCCATCAACCGGTTATATCTACACCGAATCCTCAAGAAGACATCCTATGAACTCCTAACCGGTAAAAAGCCCAATATTTCATATTTTAGAGTTTTTGGTAGCAAATGCTTTATTCTTGTTAAGAGAGGTAGAAAATCTAAATTTGCTCCTAAAACTGTAGAAGGCTTTTTACTAGGATATGACTCAAACACAAGGGCATATAGAGTCTTTAACAAGTCCTCAGGACTTGTTGAAGTTTCTTGTGACATTGTGTTTGATGAAACTAACGGCTCTCAAGTAGAGCAAGTTGATCTTGATGAGATAGGTGAAGAACAGGCTCCGTGCATCACGCTAAGGAACATGTCCATTGGGGATGTGTGCCCTAAGGAATCCGAAGAGCCTCCACATGCACAAGATCAACCATCCTCCTCCACGCAAGCATCTCCACCGACTCAAAATGAGGATGAAGCTCAAGTTGATCAAGTAGAAAATCAAGCAAATGAGCCACCTCAAGATGATGGCCATGATCAAGGGGGAGATGCAAATGATCAAGACAAGGAGGATGAAGAACAAAGGCCGCCACACCCAAGAGTCCACCAAGCAATCCAACGAGATCACCCTGTCGACACCATCCTCGGCGACATTCATAAGGGGGTAACTACTCGATCTCGTGTTGCACATTTTTGTGAGCATTACTCTTTTGTTTCCTCTATTGAGCCACACAGGGTTGAGGAAGCACTACAAGATTCGGATTGGGTCATGGCGATGCAAGAGGAGCTCAACAATTTCACTAGGAATGAGGTATGGCATTTAGTTCCACGTCCTAACCAAAATGTTGTAGGAACCAAGTGGGTCTTCCACAACAAATAAGATGAGCATGGTGTGGTGACTAGGAACAAAGCTTGACTTGTGGCCAAGGGATACTCCCAAGTCGAAGGTTTGGATTTCGGTGAAACCTATGCACCCGTAGCTAGGCTTGAGTCAATTCGCATATTATTAGCCTATGCTACTTACCATGGCTTCAAGCTTTATCAAATGGACATGAAGAGTGCCTTCCTCAATGGACCAATCAAGGAAGAGGTCTACGTTGAGCAACCTCCCGGCTTTGAAGACAGTGAGTACCCTAACCATGTCTATAGGCTCTCTAAGGCGCTTTATGGGCTCAAGCAAGCCCCAAGAGCATGGTATGAATGTCTTAGAGATTTCCTTATTGCAAATGGCTTCAAAGTCGGCAAGGCCGATCCTACTTTATTCACTAAAACTCTTGACAATGATTTGTTTGTATGCCAAATTTATGTTGATGATATCATATTTGGGTCTACTAACGAATCTACATGTGAGGAATTTAGTAGGATCATGACACAGAAATTTGAGATGTCTATGATGGGGGAGTTGAAGTATTTTCTAGGATTCCAAGTCAAGCAACTCCGAGAGGGCACCTTCATTAGCCAAACAAAGTATACTCAAGACATTCTAACCAAGTTTGGAATGAAGGATGCCAAGCCCATCAAGACACCCATGGGAACCATGGGCATCTCGACCTCAACACGGGAGGTAAATCCGTCGATCAAAAGGTATACCGGTCGATGATTGGTTCATTGCTCTATTTATGTGCATCTCGACCGGATATTATGCTTTCCATATGCATGTGTGCAAGATTCCAAGCCGACCCTAAGGAATCACACCTTACGGCCGTAAAACGAATCTTGAGATATTTGGCTTATACTCCTAAGTTTGGGCTTTGGTACCCTCGGGGATCCACATTTGATTTAATTGGTTACTCGGATGCCGATTGGGCAGGGTGTAAAATTAATAGAAAGAGCACATCGGGGACTTGCTAGTTCTTGGGAAGATCCTTGGTGTCTTGGGCTTCAAAGAAGCAAAATTCGGTCGCTCTTTCTACCGCCGAAGCCGAGTACATTGTTGCAGGCCATTGTTGCGCGCAATTGCTTTGGATGAGGCAAACCCTGCGGGACTATGGTTACAAATTAACTAAAGTCCCTCTTCTATGTGATAATGAGAGTGCAATCCGCATGGCGGATAATCCCGTTGAGCATAGCCGCACTAAACACATAGTCATTCGATATCATTTTCTTAGGGATCACCAACAAAAGGGGGATATCGAGATTGCATATATTAACACTAAAGATCAATTAGCCGATATTTTTACCAAGCCACTAGATGAACAAACTTTTACCAAACTTAGGCATGAGCTCAATATTCTTGATTCCAGGAACTTCTTTTGCTAATTTGCACACATAGCTCATAAGTATACCTTTGATCATGTCTCTTTTATATATGCTATGACTAATGTGTTTTCAAGTGACTTTCAAACCAAGTCATAGGTATATTGAAAGGGAATTGGAGTCTTCGGCGAAAACAAAGGCTTCCACTCCACTCTACTACTCATCCTTCGCCGTCGCTCCGCTTCACTCTCCGTCTTTGGTATGATCTTCACTCATATGTTTTATTTGCCAAAGGGGAGAAAGTAGCTAAAAAGGGCTTATATTTCACTCAAAGTATCCATTTTTAGCGATTCATGCCAAAGGGGGAGAAAGTATGAGCCCAAAGCAAAAGGACCGCACCACCACACTGATTTTAAACTGATTTTCAATTGGTAAATTTCAAATTGGTATCTTATTGTGTTCAAAAGGGGGAGCAAGTAGTATTTTCAAAATTGATATCTTAAAAACCCTCTTGAACACTAAGAGGAGAATTTATTAAGGGGGAGTTTTTGTTTAGTCAAAGGAAAAGCATTTGAAACAAGGGGACAAAATTTTAAATCGTAAGAATGCTTCGCAAAATCTTATTCAATTGCCTTTGACTATTTGCAAAAAGACTTTGAAAAGGATTTACAAAAAGAATTTGCAAAAACAAAACATGTGGTGCAAGCGTGGTCCAAAATATTAAAAATAAAGAAACAATCCATGCATACCCAGTAAGTAATATTTATTGGCTCAATTCTAAGTAACCTTTACACCTACACTTTGCAAACTAGTTCAATTATGCACTTCTATACTTGCTTTGGTTTGTGTTGGCATCAATCACCAAAAAGGGGGAGATTGAAAGGGAATTAGGCATACACCTATTTCCTAAACTAATTTTGGTGGTTGAATTGCCCAACACAAATAATTGGACTAACTAGTTTGCCCTAGTTTATAAGTTCTACAGGTGGCAAAGGTACACAATAAGTCGATAAAAAGATCAAGAGAAAGGGTTCAAACAAAGGAGCAAAGGGACAACCGAAGGCACCCTGGTCGGGCGCACCGGACAATGTCCGGTGTACTAGGGGATTCCAAGCTGAACTTCGCACCTTCGGGAATTCTCAGAGCCGCCGCGCTATAATTCACCGGACTGTCCGGTGTACACCGGACAGTGTCAGGTGCTCCAAGAGGACGCGACTCTGAACTCGCCAGCTTCGAAAATTCGCAACGGCTAGTCCGCTATAATTCACCGGACAGTCCGGTGCACCGGACTGTCCGGTGTGACGATGAAGCAACGACCACTTTGGCGCCAACGGCTACCTGCAGCGCATTAAATGCGCGCCAGCGCGCGCAGAAGTCAGGCACACCCATGCTGGCGCACCGGACACTCTACAGTGCATGTCCGGTGCGCCACCGGACATCGTGGCGGGCCCAGCAGTCAAAGCTCCAACGGTCGGAACCCTTACGGCCGGGTGACGTGGTTGGCGCACCGGACATGTCCGGTGTGCACCGGACTGTCCGGTGCACCATGCAACAGACAGCCTTCACCCAAACGGCTAGTTTGGTGGTTGGGGCTATAAATACCCCCAACCACCCCACATTCAAGTCATCCAAGTTTTCCACCTCTCAACCACTTACAAGAGCTAGGCATTCAATTCTAGACACACTCAAGTGATCAAATCCTCTCCAATTCCACACAAAGCTTTAGTGACTAGCGAGAGAGATTTGTCGTGTTCTTTTGAGCTCTTGCGCTTGGATTGCTTCTTTTCTTTCTCATTTGTTCTTGTGATCAAAACTCAATTGTAACCGAGGCAAGAGACACCAATTGTGTGGTGGTCCTTGCGGGGAAGCTTTGTTCCCGGTTTGATTTGAGAAGAGAAGCTCACTCGGTCCGAGGGACCGTTTGAGAGAGGGTAAAGGGTTGAAAGAGACCCGGCCTTTGTGGCCTCCTCAACGGGGAGTAGGTTTGCAAGAACCGAACCTCGGTAAAACAAATCCACGTGTCACACTCTTCATTCGCTTGCGATTTGTTTTGCGCCCTCTCTCTCGGACTCATTATTATTTCTAACGCTAACCCGGCGTGTAGTTGTGATTAATTTTGTAAATTTCAGTTTCGCCCTATTCACCCCCCCTCTAGGCGACTTTCACATCTTTATTGTTCTATCTGTCCATGAATTGTGTGTTTAATGCGTGTCTAAGAGAAAATAAAAGGGCATAGGTTCAGTGGAAGATGTTGTGGGTCTTTAAAACCGGCAGTCATATCGTGTGTTTATATGGAGTCAATGTCTTGAGTTATTAAGTCATTAAGGCTGTTACACCATATATAGACGTGCGAAGCCACCAAGCCCAATACGACAGGAAGCCGTACATATATAATAACGCCCCGTTAGCTGAAGGAGGATGAGCTACAGAGAGATCTATAAAAATAGGGATTAAGTTATTTATCAACTCATATCTTTCTCGATTTGTTGGCTAAAATAAAATATAATATTTATTCTTATCAATTTAATATCAGGTCTATAGATACTATGCTCGCTTTGATATTAAATTTATTTATTATTGGTATTTTTCAGGAGGGTCCATATGATCAATCATTGATTGCATTGTGGGTACGGTATCACCCTTCCCAACCAATAAATAGGTACCGTTGCAAAATACATAGTTATTATACTAGTGTACATATATGGACGACCACCGCCGTTTCGAATAACGACGGCCCAATCGATTGTACACCGGACAGATACGCCTACGCTCCTCCATGAACGTAACGTACCTACGAATACGTACGCACCACACACGTCGCCCGCCGCGGAGAGCGACCGGACGGCGGCGGACGGGGACGCGCACGCGCCGGGCCGCCGGTGCCCCCACGGCCTCCCGCCGGCTTTGCCGCGCGTGCACATGCCCGTCGCTAGCGGCTCCTCCCGATCCCTCTCGCTCCTTCCTCGGCCCGTCCGTCGGCTCTGCGGTCACTGTCCGTCCGGCCCCGCAATCACAGGCTTTGGAACCGGATCACCGGTTCGCTGCTGCCTGCTGTTGGTGGAATAATGGAACGCGCTCGCAGCTGAAATGTACTACAGCGTCAGCGACGTATCCTGTATGCCTTGCCGGGTTGGTGGCGGAACGGCCGAGCTTGCAATCCCTGGATTCTCGACAAAATGTGGCTCTTTTGATGATGGTTAATTAGAATGCAAACAATGTTATGTTAGTTAACACTTGACACGACCTCTCTATTGGCGTTGCGTCTGTTTTGCTTGTGTTAGCTAGAGGTAGCTGTCGTCAGACCTCGTCAAAACGACATGTGGAACGACGCTAATACTATGGCATCTCTGCGTGCACCAGCCGTGTCATTCACATTATTATTATATTACTTATGTTCCTTAATATTTATCCGCTGCTAGTTTATTTTTAACTAAAACGTGACAAATAAAAAAGAACGGGCTAAAAATTAATCTCTCTGTGTGCACCGTGTTCTTGACGTTATGTCACGCTAAAGAATATGGCATCCCTGCATCGTGTTTCTTTCTGACTAATATCCATTTGCATAAATGCCCATGCTCAAAAGATTCAAACAATCAGTTTGTAGCTTTCATTTTAATATATTTTTTATTTCATCACTCATGGTTGATTTTTTGTGGTTTTTTAGAGATTTATTTCATCGCGAGTGTCTCTCTAAACACCCGGATCAACCGATTTTAGGTACCAAGCTATTCTAGCACTCTAATAAGAAAAAGTTATTAGTGCCGTCAAATTTAGAAGGTCTAGAGGTGTATCCATCCCAACCACTCTAAAATTGTGAGATAGTGATGCAGACTTGTGTCGATGACTCTAGCATTTTTACCGTGGTATCATAAGCTCACGAGTCCCCTAGTCCTTGTTGGAGCCCCTTGCAAGAACCAAGATCCCAGTTAGGTATTCTCATGGATAGCAAATGTGCCTTCCCTATGTGCAAGTGGGTCTCTGAGATAGCTCTCCTAGATCGCTCTCCATCATTTTCACTATCAAGCTTCTAGCCAAATCGCCAGGGACCTCATTCCATCTAGTATATGGTGGCCACCACACCAGGATGTACACAAGCACAATGTGGTAAGTCATAGCCAACCTCACTAAACCCTTGGTCTAAACCTAGAACAAGCGTAGTGGTGGTCTAACTAGGCTAAGCACTTCGCGAAAGCACCTACATCAATAACCATATCTACCACTAAGCATTATACATGTGGAGAACACTGGAATAGAGTATCCTTTGGAATGTTCCTCAACTACCAAACACTTGAAATGTCCTATTAGGATGGTATTTATAGGTTCCAAGCCCAAACCTAGTCGTTTCTAAAAACTATAGCCTTCTATCAATGCACCGAACATGTTCGGTGCTAGCATTGGATATCCAGACTACTAACAATTTTACCATTGAAATTAGACCGTTGCATTGCTTTTCTATGAGCACCGAACATCTATATTAGATAGGATCATCGAACATATTTGGTGGTTCAATAGAAGTCACCGATATATCCTGAGTGCACCGAACATGTGCACTAGATAAGAGCACCAGATGTCACACCGGATATATGTGGTGTTGTTTTTTCAGCATGATATTCCTTCGTGTTTTGGGAGTAACTTTTACCTCTAAACACATATTTTGGTGATCTTGGCTTGTTGGATAGCTAATGAAAGGCTATATAGTTTAGATCTGAAGTCATGTCAATCTAAGTAGATTAAAAAATCATGAGATAGTTTCAATTCATCCACCTTTGTCTCTACTTCGATGGCTTCAATTTTGTTTGTCTTTGCATTTGGGCTTCTACTTGCTGGTGTCTTAGACTTCTTAGAATATCCTTGTGGATGATGTTGATCATTTAGACTATGACTTTGCCAAAGTCCAAGTCCACCTTGCATCCATTTGAACTATACATTATATAATAGGAAACAACAATAGTTTAAATGGTCATGTTGTCCATCAAACACCAAAAATCCAAATTTAATGGTCCACATAATCCATTATGCTTACAATCTTCCTTCATTTGACGTTGGGCTGCGTTGACGCATAAGAGGAAAATGATCTCTGCTCCGCCTCGTGCCTCAAGAGATCGTGCCTGTTAAATCCTAGGACTTTTGTGTCAGGTCCTTCATAACACGTTTGACTTCCTCTGGCATCAAAATAAGATGTGCTTTGTTATGGGATAAAAACACTTCTCTTCCTCTACCCTTTGAAACCTAGGGTTTTGCGGGGTATGGAGTTTGGGTGTTTGTGATATGGGTAAGATATTGTTTGAGTTACATTTTTGTCCTTGTATTTGATGGTTCCCCGCTTGTTTAACAGAGGTGCTATATTCATTTGAAATCCAATTCTTTCCATCTAGAAGTAGAGGTGTTTTGACTAGTGTAAAACATAACTTCACATTTCCCCCCTAAAAATTAGTTATATTTTTTACTATTCAGAACACATACTTCAAAACTGTGCTTGTATTCGAATTGTCGCTAAGTCGTCATTTTTTAGTGATTTACAATATATATTATAAGGTAAAATTGTGATTAAAATATGTTTTGCATTACTTCCCTCAATTTCATTCCATATCCACAACCATATGCTATCCACATACCACTCAAACGTAACTATTGCATGGCAGCATCCGAGTTAAAATAATTAATAATATTATTACGGCTAGTTACTTGATTACTCTACAGCCTCCACCTGGCACTGACAGAATGCCAAGGAAACGCGGAGCCATAGGGACCCATCTACCAGCGGGTACCCATCGAAACTCCAAAAAAAAAAAGAGCCATCACATCATGCATGTGCGGCGGACCCGAAACAGAGCGAAGCAGAGCACCGCTCTGTTCTGTGTCTCGGTCGCAAGGACAAGCAGACGTGCACCGCCACCGCCCCGCCACGGACGGCGTCCCCGCACGGGCAATCAGCAACAGCATGTCCCGAGATCCACGACGAGCTCCCGCAGCAGCGCCTCGAACACGGCGGCCTCGACCGCGGCGCCGACGTCGTGGCGCTCGGGCCGCACGTCGGCGACGTCGAGCCTGGAGGCCGGGAGCTCGGACGCGACCAGCCCCGACACCCGCGCCAGCTCCTCCCTGTGCGCGTCCCAGTAGGCGGCGGCGGGCTCGTCGTCGCGGCAGTTCTTGGGGCTCGAGCGGTAGCCGCCGCCGCAGTAGTAGCGGTCGTCTGCGTCGGCGTCAACGTCACCGTCCATGAGGAGGTGCTCGGACTTGGCGAGCAGCTGGGCCAGCAGCGCGGGGCTGTACGCGGCGTCCAGGAGGTCCCGGAAGACGTCCTTAGACGTCGGGGACAGCAGGTTGCCGTGGACCGGGGAGCTGTCGAACGGGTGGTCCAGGACGGAGACGGGGCTCAGCTGCTGCTTCTCGTCGTCGTCGTCGTCGGCGGTAGTCTTGACGGCGTCCAGCTCGAGGCGACGGTCGGAGGAGCACGGCGCAGGCGCGACGGCGGCGGGGTTGGTGGGCGCCAGTTTGAAGGAGCCGGAGAGCTGCAGCGCGGCGGGCTTCCGCGGCGGGGCCGCCGCTCGACCGCCGCCGCCGCGGAGGATCTTGGAGAGCAGGAGGCGGAGGAGCCCGCCGGCAGGCTTCTGCTGCTGCTTGTTGCCGCCGGCGGCGGCCGGCTTGTTGTTCCTGCTGGTGAGGCGCCTGAGCGCCGCGGCGGCGGCGTCGGTGCCGGCGGCGGCGGGCCAGCACGGCGCGGCGTCGTAGCCGTCGAGTAGGAGGCGCGAGGATGCGCAGCCCCTCTCGAGCAGGTGCAGGTCCAGGACGAACGGCTCCTGCTTCTCCTCCAGCAGCTCCGATAGGCGCCGGCCGGACGGCGACGGCGACAGGCACGCCATTGCGGGTGTAGTAGAGGGACGGAGAGTTGTGTGTAGCGCCGAGAGGCGGTGGAGTCTGAGGAGGTATGAACTCTGAAGAAGAATGGGCGAACCGAGGAGGAGGGTGCTGTGGATGCGTGGATGGCGGGGAGCTTATAATGGAGAGGCCGAGAGAGGGAGAAGGGCCAACCAACCACCTAGTCGGAGTAGAGTGGACAGATGAGACAAGGAGACGAGCAATGAATGGGAGACAAGGAGGTTGCGAGCAGATTCTTGTAAAGCTTTGGTGCCCTGTCGTGGTATCAGACAAGCCCTGATTTTCCTAATCGTATACTGTACATGGCTAAAGAAAGCATTTTGCTGAACGTTGTTGCGTGATGGCGTGTTGCATATGCTTATTCACACATGCAGCCACGCTGCTGCTGCTGCTGAGTGCTGACGACCTCAGCGTTGCCATGTGCTTAATTTATGCCCGTGTGAGAGTGAGTGCACGATGCATGCACCTCCTCAAGTCATCAAGTGTAGTACCTTCTTGTTGTGTGCATGAAAAAAGAGGAGAAAGCAGAATGCATGCGACGGACGGACGGGGGTGCCGTCAAATCGCCAGGTGAAACCTGAAAAGGCTGGGGCTGGGACTGGCACTGGGAGTGCAACTGCAGCCTGCAGTGCAGGCCATGAGATGAACGGCGCTTGGCCTGGAGTTGGTAGGGCTTTTATTCATCAGCGTCGCGAGGAGGTCAGGTGCTGCAGTGGTTTCTTGGTTTGAATCCGCATGGATGGATGGCGTTGGCGAGCAGAACAGTTACGTTTTCGGCAGCCTTTCCAGTTTTTTTCGCCGGTCGTCCAGTGCGTGCAGCATCAGATAGATAGATACTCAGGTCTCTCCTAGTGGCAGTAGTGCTCGTCTGACTGAGAGAGTGTAACAGGAAACGTCGTATCTTTGTGCCACCCTACAAGTCCAGCACTGCTTGCACTGAAATATCGAACAGTGTGTGTGTGTGTCAGTGTGTTTCAAACCAGCTAGCTATGGCGTTTTTTCAGGCGTCCGTTCCCTGTTTCAAATCTGGCTACCTGAAGCGTGCGATTAGTTTGGAGGCAGCCGAACGGGATGGGACGGTCGGGTGGACATGCAAAAAAAAAAAAGAAAAAAGAAAAAAAACGCACTCCAGCCATGTGTTTGGTTACGGTATAAGTCGAGGCAGCCAGGCCGGCATGAGTCTAGCCCAGTGTTGATTGAATCTGGCTGAGTTCATACATACGTTTTTGTTTGGTTGTTTGTACATACTCGTGCAGACTATATATAAATTTTGTTTGATTGCTTGTACTAAGACGTGCGTTAAGACTACATAAATAAATATCTAAATATTATATTAAATGCATGGTCTAGTTTTGTTCACAAAATTCTCAGGGACACAAATATGAAATCGGTTTGGTGATTAAATTTTTTAATTAGAAAATATAATAGAAAAAACAAATTAAAAGTCATTCTTTACGTGCCGCGTTGTAAAACCCAAAATCTATATAGAAAAATAATAAGATAAATAAATAAGTATACTTATGTGTTAGTGTTTTGATAATTATTTGATTTCCTTTTCTATGTGCACACTCAATTATGGGAATCAAAATAGTTAAATAGCAAATAAATAGCACTATAAAAAAGTTGTGTAGTTCAAAACTTAGATGTAAATCTTGAAACTAAAAGAGTAAGTTGAAATCAATAATTAGAAGAAAGATTTTCATTTATTTCCTTTGTAAACTATATCACTCTTCAAAAGTATTTCTAAGTAAATAATTCCTAGTAAAGATTATATATTACTCTCCCTTAAAAATATAATAGTGAAAATTGGATATTCGTTCTTGAGTTGAATTAAAACTTGATCACATATTCAAAAAAATATATAATATTTTCCAAATAAAGTGAAATAATGTGTGTGCCCTGCTTATTCAAAGCCTTCACCCAGAGGGACAAGACTAATTAATTATTAATATATAATCTCATGCTAAAAATTTTGATTTTGTTTTCTTATTATTTTGAAGTTTAAATTCAAGCTCAGAATAAAATTTGAATTTGGAAATGTTCAAAATAAATAGAAATGGAAATAAAACAGAAAATAGAAAAGAAAAAGGAAGACAAATTAGAGATGATGGGGGAGGCCTTTCTGCTGTTGGGCTCAAACCACCTTCTTTTCGGCCCAATTCACCCGCGCGGCCTGACCTGCATCCCGTCGGCCTTCATCTTCGACCGAACGGGCCGAATACCTTAAACACCGGCCCACCCATTCCATCCTCAGTTCTTTTGTGGCAATAATTTGTGGACCCCTGTGTCAGGCTCTCCCCCTCTCGTGTGCGCCTAACGGCCGGGACCCGCTCCTTGGACCATCCGCAGAAAATCAACATCGACTCAGTCTCTGCCGTTTGGGCCCCGTCGCACAGAAGCTCCTTCCACTCATGGACTCTTGCTAGGGATGGCAATGGGTCGGGTTTGGATCGGGTAGAGTAAATACCCGCCCGCGACCATACCCGCGGGGATTATCCATATCCACTCATGACTATATCCACGGGTAAAATTTTGTACCCATGCCAGTACCCATCGGGTATCGGGCGGATATCGGGTATCCGTCAGGTATAGCAGCTTGGTGCATTCTACCTAAATGAAGTCTAGTGCAGTTCTGAGCGTCGCACATCGCCATGAACACCGGAGGCACATAATGTTGTTGCATAGTGCAGTCGTGTAGATGTAGCCCTGGACATGATAGCACTGGTACTCTCTTAGCACAAGTACTTGTACTAGATAGCACTGGTACTACGTACTGGCACTTTATCAAACGTACTGGCACTAGTACTAGAACCAGATCAAGAGCATCAGCAAACAGGGAGGGATGGCAGTAGGATGAGCTGTCGAGGGTGGACGGCTAGCTAGCGTACTGGTAGGTTGAAAATCTAAAATCACTATTTTCGGATATCCGTCGGATACCCGCGGGTAAGAAATCAAATCCGTACCCGACCCGTAATAAAATCGGGTCGGATACGGGTAAGACCCACGGGTCAAATTTTGTGCCCGAACCCGTACCCGACGGGTCGGATATCCGTCGGATATCCGAACCCGTGGGTAAAATTGCCATCCCTACTCTTGGCTAGGATATCCCTTCCGGGTTGTGCGCATCGCAATCGAATCAAACCATTCCTGATTCCATGGCTCTAGAGCCTACAAATTGCTGCTTTGCTCCTCTGGATCCATCCAGCTTCCACCACTTTCCAGCCAACATTGAACATCCATGTGTGGGTGTGCATGGCATGTTGCGCCGCCTGGAGACCTATGTGCGTGTCGCCATGGGAGGGGAAGCGTATACCCGACACTAAAGACCATCGTGCCAGGGAATCTCCTCTCAGGACACAGGTTGGATCATCACCCGCGCTTAAGGAATCGTTGGGGCGCGTTTGTGGGGCATTTGAACTATGGGGCGATGGTCAATTGCTGCCTGGAGCGTTGTGTCTTCCGTCGCGCTGCCCTGTGTTAAGGGCAGGGTGCTCCACTACTCGAATAAAGGTAAGGAGCCACATAATACCTTCGTCTTCCTACCCGCTGTGTATTGCACAGGTTGGATTAAAGCTTCGAAGCTCTAAACTCGTGGTCTTGGGGTCAGCACTATTGGCGCCGCCGTGGTTGGTCTCTGGCCATCGGCGCCTCCGACTCGGAGCGTTGGGAGATGAGTGGAGTAGCTCTAGCCGTTAATTCAAGCGAACAGTTCAGATTAAGTTAACTGATACCCTTTCGCTTTGTTAAACCATGGCCGTAGATCCTAGAATGGATGGCTGTGGTGGGAACCTACGTACCCCTTCGATCTGTTCTATCTAGACCCTCGGATCAAGATCTATTGACCTAGGGAAACCTGTGTATAGTAGCCAAGACAAACTTATAAAAGAGACCTTGGAGAAATCTTAAAATAACCTGCCATCCACCCAGCTCATAGAAAATAACAGTTGGATTCTCGGTTTTTACAAAACAACCCTTGGTATTTGCAAATAGATTCCTGGTTGGAGTTTATAGTATAGAATTTATATCAAAATTGACCTAAAACTTCTGAAATTCATATTTTGACCATTTTAACCCCGATTTAACCCGTTCAAGTTGCGTTAACTTCGTATAAATATTTACTACGCATTAACAACATTAATTATACGATATCACGTACTTCTATAATTAAGTAACTAATTGGATTAATCTATGTTTATTGGATTAGCTTTTCTAATATTAATATAGTATTATGATCTTATGGTTATAATTTGACTAAAAGATGATCTTTAATCAAGTAATGACTTATATTAAAGTTGAGTTAATTATTCATAGAATATTCTCTCATATGGTGTATACTAATCAATTTATAATATAGTTTAATATTTGAATCACAAAGATCTTCCATAAATCACAACTCCTTAACCGTAACTCCGATTTTAGTGGTTCGCGAACCCATGATCTCGTTACAACGCATAGATTATTATTATGCAGTTTGTTCTTATGTTTGATGTGATGTTAATTTTGCCTATACCTTGTTTCTTTGTATTGCTACGAATAGCAGTGAGGTTACGTGTCACTTGAAGAGCAAGTTGGTACCAGGAATCTCGAGTCCCAGACAAGTTGTGCCCTTGATCACTTTTATTTACCCAATAATGTTCTCTATAATCATTTTGGCATGCATAGGCTTAATTTTGATGGGACCCAATAGGTCACCCTAGTTTGGTCATCATTACACCTTGTTTACCCCTGAACTTTTGGGTAGTCTTTGCTATTGCTCTATATGGTTTTAGTATGAATATTACATTATGATCATGTTCCAATTATACTGTTGTTTTACTCATTGTTTCATGACAAGATCATTATATTAATTGGAACATCAAGCTTAACTTGAGAAACACATGCCACCACAAGGGTGGAATGGGATGCCCTTAGCTGACTAATTAGGAAAGCTAGTGGAAGACTATCTTACCCGAAAGGGGCAAGGGCAGCAGGGGAGTAGGCGTGTAGGGAGGTTCTCGGGTTGATTTTGCTGCTATGGCGGTCAGACAAGGGATTCCTGCATTGCTCTTCCTAAAAATTGTAGCGGGTTTTCGGAAGCTAGTGGAACTTTGTAAAGGCCTCGTAGTGTTACCCTACCTCACTTCCTTGGTAGAGGTGTATGGGGCCCATACAACCCCGTGGCAGATGGGTAACATGACTTGTCGGTAAAGGGTACCACCTCTGCAGAGTGTAAAACTGGTATACTAGCCAAGCTCACGGTCATGAGTACCTCATGACTCTTGCATAATTAACTTATGGAAAATTAAATTCAATTTGTCATTTGCATTGCATTGTGGTTTATTATGAATTTTGATCTATTATTACTCTGGTTTGGTATCTACTTATACTTAGTAACTACTAATAAAATTTTGAACACCTTTGAAAGTGATGCTCAGCTTTAACCATCCTCTTTCGTAGGCCTTACACTTCACATTAGCTCCCACCTTTGGCGAGTTCATGCATATTATTCCCCACAACTTTTTGAGCGATGAACGTTTGTGAGCTCACCCTTGCTGTCTCACACCCCCACAGGTCAAGAACAGGTACCGCAGGATGAGGCGCATGGAGGATGCTGTGATGAGTTCGTGAGAGGTCTAGGCCATCGTCTCCCAGTCAACTTTGGGTTGCTAGATCGTTGTCTTCATATGATGTAATCATTTAACTATTTTGTACAGAACTCCTATAATATAGTAAATAACTAAATATGTGACATTCGTTTATGTACTATGAGTCATCATATGTGTGAGACGTTAGTCCTAGCACACTTGGTGATTATGTTCGCACCCGGGTTTTGGATTCGGGTGTGATAGAAGTTGTATCAGAGGGATGTTGATTGTAGGACAAAACCTAAATAGAACAGAACAACCATTACTTACTTACCTTTTCTACTCTGATTATTTCTAAACTTTTCTTAATCTTTTCTCATCTATTTCCGCTTTACTCTGATTATTCTTACCTTTTCCTTCTATAGAAAAATGTGGATTTCACACTTTGAAATCCTGTACCTAAAGTGACTTTTAGGAATAGGAAACATAATCTTAGGAATAAAAACAAAACTATTTTTATAGGTATCTATGTGCTCCAATGTTTGTTCTTGTGATACTTGTCTGATTTGGATCTTTGATTGAGTGTGATGAGTTGTGGAGTAATGTCCACAATTGCATCTGCATATACAGCTAGACAAAAAAAGAAAGAGAATATTTATAAGATAACTAGCCAACCTAGATTATCCCTGATTAAAATATATCTAGCTTAATAGATCCATCCTATCTTAAAATATTCTCTCTAACCTTTATAGATTCATCTTATCTTGAAAGGTTCATCTTATCCTAACCACTTTACTTATCTCATCCAGAGTAACAACTAGGATCTTAACCAAATTAATTAGATCTTATCTAGTCCGAGCTAATCATACCAATCTAACCTAGATCTGATCTAATGTAATAGATTAATCTAACCTAACGAAGGCTAACCTTAAGTTGAGCCCATCTAATGTAAGTTACTTAACAGTAAAGTTAATACTGATGAAATAGATTAGACTCTACTCTAATAAAATATGTTTTAACCTAGTTCACTTTGCACTAAATTAAGAACGACAGACCAATTTGGCCTTATGCAACTACCTTAACCACCCGATAGTTGCATAACCCCTCTGTGTTAACCTAATAGAGACTCTGACCTACCTACACCATATGATCCATCCTATCTCAAAAGATTCTAACCTATCCTAATAATATTTATCCTACCCTAGTAGATCTATCTAACCTAAACTAGTCTAATCTAGTCATATCCAACCTAATCTAGATTATATCTAATCTATTATGATCTAATCTAGAGTGAGTTACTTAATACTGGTACAAAAGATAAGGCCATACTCCTAATTCACTTAAGCCTAAATTGGTGACTTAGATCAACTAGGCCATACACAACAACTTGACCTACATAACGGGTTACATAACTTATCCAACCAAGAAGCAAACAACCTAAATCGGACTAATCCCATTTAACCCTTAGCCACCTACTAAACTAGCGACTCTACCTATTTGTCACCTACAAATCTATCTTAACCACATGTTCCTATCCCGGGAGAAAGACACTAAGATCTTAAAAGAAGAGCTCAACCTCGACAAGGGAGGAGATGAGTCAAATCCAACTTCAAGAAGAATCAAGATCCATAGTTTAGGATGAAGTCTTTTCTTATTAAACTCTTCCTTGGCACGACCTATACTTACTATAATTGTACCTCATCTGACCTAATAAGATGACTAGGCATACTATGTCCATATTTTCCTAATCATCTACTAACTAGTATTTAAGAACTAGGAACAAAACTTTTGGTTCCTAAACCATATGGGAAACAAAATTTTAAACCAAACTTGTTACATCCCTTTGCTTACTAATCTCGAGGACAAGATTATTTTTAAGGGGGTAGGATTTGTAAAGCCCAAAATCTGTATAGGAAAAATAATAAGATAAATAAATAAGTATACTTATGTGTTAGTGTTTTGATAATTATTTGATTTCCTTTTCTATGTGCACACTCAATTAAGGGAATCAAAGTAGTCAAATAGTAAATAAATAGCACTATAAAAAAGTTGTGTAGTTCAAAACTTAGATGTAAATCTTCAAACTAAAAGAGTAAGTTGACATAAAAAATTAGAAGAAATATTTTTATTTATTTCCTTTGTAAACTATATCACTCTTCAAAAGTATTTCTAAGTAAAACGATTCTTACTAAAGATTATATATTACTCTCCCTTAAAAATATAATAGTGAAAAAATGGATATTCGTTCTTGAGTTGAATTGAAACTTGATCACATATTCAAAAAAAATATTTTCCAAATAAAGTGAAATAATGTGTGTGCCCTGCTTATTCAAAGCCTTCACCTAGAGGGACAAGACTAATTAATAAATATATAATCTCATGCTGAAAATTTTGATTTTGTTTTCTAATTATTTTGAAGTTTAAAATTCGAGCTCAAAATAAAATTTGAATTTGGAAATGTTCAAAATAAATAGAAATGGAAATAAAACAGAAAATAGAAAGAAAAAGGAAGACAAATTAGAGATGATGGGGGAGGCCTTTCTACTGTTGGGCTGAAATCACCTTCTTTTCGGCCCAATTCACCCGCGCGGCCCGACCTTCATCCAGCGGCCTTCATCTTCGGCCGAACAGCGTGAATACCTTAAACACCAGCCCACCCATTCCATCCTCTGTTCTTTTGTGGCAATAATTTATGGGCCCCCTATGTTAGGCTCTCCCCCTCTCGTGTGCGCCTGACGGCTGGGACCCGCTCCTTGGACCATCCATAGAAAATCAGCGTCGACCTGGTCTCTGCCGTTTGCACCCCGTCGCGCTGAAGCTCCTTCCACCCACGGACTCTTGGCTAGGATATCCCTTCTAGGCCGTGTGCATCGCAACCGAATCAGGCCGTTCCTAATTCCACGGCTCTGGAGCCTACAAATTGCAGCTTCGCTCCTCTGGATCCATCCAGCTTCCACCACTTTCTAGCCGACATTGAACATCCATGTGTGGGTGTGCATGGCGTGTTGCGTCGCTTGGAGACCTGTGTGTGCGTCGCCATGTGAGGGGAAGCTCATACCCGATGCTGAAGACCATCGTGCCAGGGAATCTCCTCTCGGGACATGGGTTGGAGCATCGCCTGTGCTTAAGGAATCGTTGGGTCGCGTTTATAGGGCATTTGAACCCTAGGGCGATGGTCAATTGCTGCCCAGAGCGTTGTGTCTTCTGTTGCGCTGCCCTGTATCGAGGGCAGGGTGCTCCACTGCTCGAATAAAGGTAAGGAGCCGCATAATACCTTCGTCTTCCTACCCGCCGTGTATTGCACAGGTCGGATTAAAGCTTCGGAGCTCTAAACTCGTGGTCTGGGGGGTCAGCACCATTGGCGCCTCCGTGGTTGGTCTCTGGCCGCCGGCGCCTCTAAATGGGAGCATTAGAAGATGAGTGGAGTAGCTCTAGCCGTTAGATTCAAGTGGACGGTTCAGATTAAGTCAACCAATACCCTTTTGCTTCATTAAATCATGGCCGCCAATCCTAGAATGGATGGTTGTGGTGGGAACCTACGTACCCCTTCGATCCGTTCTATCTGGACCATCGGGTCAAGTCCTATCGACCTAGGGCAACATGTGTGTCGGGGACCATAATTAGGGGTACCCTCAAGACTCCTAATCTCAGCTGGTAACCCCCATCAGCACAAAGCTGCAAAGGCCTGATGGGTGCGATTAAGTCAAGGATCGGTCCACTCAAGGGACACGATCTCGCCTCGCCCGAGCCCAACCTCGGGCAAGGGCAGCCGACCCCGGAGGATTTACGTCTCGCCCAAGGACCCCCTCTAGCAACGGACACACCTTCGGCTCGCCCGAGGCCCAGACTTCACCAAGAAGCAACCTTGGCCAAGCCGCCACGCCGACCGACCGTATCACAGAGCCTTTAATGCAAAGGTGGCCTGACACCTTATCTTGACGCGCTCCCTTCAGTCGACAGAGCCGAAGTGACCGCAGTCACTTCGCCGCTCCACTGACCGGCCTGACAAGGGGACAGCTCCGCCTGCGCCGCTCCGACTGCTGTGCCACTCGGCAGAGTGAGGCTGACAGTAGCCAAGTTCGGCCTCAGGCGCCATAGGAAACTCCGCTTCGCCCGACCCCAGGGCTCGGACTCGGGCTCAGCCCCGGAAGATGACGAACTCCGCTTCGCCCGACCCTAGGGCTCGGACTCGGGCTCAGCCCCGGAAGACGACGAACTCCGCTTCGCTCGACCCCAGGGCTCGGACTCGGGCTCAGCCCCGGAAGACGACGAACTCCGCCTCGCTCGACCCCGGGCTTGGACTCGGGCTCGGCCCCGGAAGACGACGAACTCCGCTTCGCCCGACCCCAGGGCTCGGCTCGGGCTCGGCCCCGGAAGACGATGAACTCTGCCTCGCCCGACCCAGGGCTCGGACTCGGGCTCAGCCCCGGAAGATGACGAACTCTGCCTCGCCCGACCCCAGGGCTCGGACTCAGCCTTGGCCTCAGCCGACAGTCTCCGCCTCGCCCGACCCAGGTGCTCGGACTCGACCTCGGCCTCGGAAGACAGACTCGACCTCGACCTCGGAGAAGCCTCCGCCTCGCCCAACCCAGGGCTCGGACCGACCACGTCACAGGAGGCGCCATCATTACCCTACCCCAAGCTAACTCAGGCTACGGGGAACAAGACCAGCGTCCCATCTGGCTCGCCCCGATAAACAAGTAATGATGGCGCCCCACATGCTCCATGACGACGGCGGCTCTCAGCCCCCTTACGGAAGCAAGGAGATGTCAGCAAGGACTCGACGGCCCCAACAGCTGTCCTTCCACCAGGCTCCAGTGCTCCCCCGACGGCCACGACACCACACGAACCGGGTGCCAAAACCTCTCCGGCTGCCACGACGGCATGTACTTAGGGCGCTAGCTCTTCTCTGCTAGACACGTTAGCACACTGCTACACCCCCCATTGTACACCTGGATCCTCTCCTTACGCCTATAAAAGGAAGGTCCAGGGCCCTCTTACAGAGGGTTGGCCGCGCGGGGAAGGACGGGACGGCGCTCGCGTAAGCCTCTCGCTCCCTCCCGCGTGGACGCTTGTAACCCCCTACTGCAAGCGCACCCGACCTAGGCGCGGGACAAACACGAAGGTCGCGGGTTTCCCCTTTTACGCCTGTCTCCCTCCGGCTTCTTCCCCCCTTTGCGCTCCGTCTCGTGCCGACCCATCTGGGCTGGGGCACGCGACGACAATTTACTCGTCGGTCCAGGGACCCCCAGGGTCGAAACACCGACAGTTGGCGCGCCAGGTAGGGGCCTGCTGCGTGTTGACGAACAGCTTCCCGTCAAGCTCCAGATGGGTAGTCTCCAGCAACCTTTCCAGCCCGGGATGGTGCTTCATTTCGGGAGTCTTGAGTTCATGTCCCTCAACGGCAGCTACGACATGATACTCCTTCCCCCGCCACGCGACAGCGACAATGGCGGCCGACAATCCGCCCGCCGGCGGGCGGGATCGACGATGTCTTCCCCACGTGGCGGAAGAACGACATTCGAGCTTGTCCCGTCCCCTCCCCCGCCGACGGAGGAGGAGGCGGGGCAACCAAGGCCAAGCAGGAGGCGGCATCTCGTCGGCTGTCGAGCGAGTCGACGGCGCCGGCGCCCCAACGGGGGGCACGTCGAGCATCGACCTCGCGTCTGAGACGAAGACGAGCGTCGTCTCCCCACAACACGCCAACTCCAAGCAAACGGACGACGCCAGCACGCTCGCAAAGGACTTGCTGGGCGTCACCCTCGTACCTGAGACGACGGTGCAGTCTGCCCCTGACGCGACTTCGTCACCGCCCGTCGACCAAGAGGTACCAACCGACTCCCATCTCGTGCCTTTTGGATTCAGCCTCGACCCACCAAGCGACTTCACTTCGGTGGACGCTCTCATAGAGGCGAGTCCGAACCCTTTGGGGTATTGTATGCGGTCACCCTGGGACCGGCTGATGGCCGTCTCGACCTACAGGCCCTTGGGTTCCGAGGAAGATGACGAGCCCGACTTTTGTTGGGATTTCTCTGGACTTAGTAACCCCAGTGCCATGCGGGACTTCATGACCGCATGCGACTATTGCCTTTCCGATTGTTCCGACGGTAGCCGTAGCCTCGGCGACGAGGACTGCGGCCCAAGTCGTGAATGTTTCCACATTGATCTAGGGGGTCCCGGTGAAGGCAACCATCTTGGTACGCCGGAAAATGGTGATCCCCCTAGGCCTGCGCCTCGCGTTGACATCCTTCGGGAGCTAGCTGTGGTCCCCGTCCCAGCGGGGGGTCATGACCCACAGCTCGAGCAAATCCGCGAGATGCAGGCTAGGCTCGACGAGGGAGCAGGAACACTTGAGCCGTTCCGCCGGGACATCGGGCAGGAATGGGCAGGCCAACCTCCGGCCGGGGAAGCGCGTCATCTACCCCAGGGCATCCAGCACCGCATCGCCGACGATGTCAGGTCAAGGCCGCCACCGGCTTCCAGTGGGGTCGGCCAGAACCTGGCTGCAGCGGCAATACTTCTCCGCGCGATGCCGGAGCCATCTACCACCGAGGGGCGGCATATCCAGGGAGAGCTCAAGAATCTCCTGGAGGATGCCGCGGTCCGACGGGCCGAAAGCTCCGCCTCCCGAAGGCAGGGGTACCCCTCGGAACATCGCGCCGCGACTTCCCGATTCATGCGGGAAGCCTCGGTCCACACCGGGCGCACGCGCAACACAGCGCTTGCGGCCCCGGATCGCCTCGGCAACGGACACCCTCACCGCAACCGTCGAACCCACCTCGACGAGAGGGTGCGCCGAGGCTACCACCCCAGGCGTGGGGGACGCTACGACAGCGGGGAGGATCGGAGTCCCTCGCCCGAACCACCCGGTCCGCAGGCTTTCAGCCGAGCCATACGACGGGCGCCGTTCCCGACCCGGTTCTGAACCTCGACTACTATCACAAAGTACTCGGGGGAGGCGAGACCGGAACTGTGGCTCGCGGACTATCGACTGGCCTGCCAACTGGGTGGAACAAACGATGACAACCTCGTCATCCGTAACCTCCCCCTGTTCCTCTCCGACTCTGCTCGGGCCTGGCTGGAGCATCTGCCTCCGGGGCAGATCTCCAACTGGGACGACCTGGTCCAAGCCTTCGCCGGCAACTTCCAGGGCACATACGTGCGCCCTAGGAACTCCTGGGATCTCCGAAGCTACCGCCAGCAGCCGGGGGAGTCCCTCCGGGACTACATCTGGCGATTCTCGAAGCAGTGCACCGAGCTGCCCAACGTCACCGACTCAGATGTCATCGGCGCGTTCCTTGCCGGCACCACCTGTCGCGACCTGGTGAGCAAGCTGGGTCGCAAGACCCCCACCAGGGCGAGCGAGCTGATGGACATCGCCACCAATTTCGCCTCTGGCCAGGAGGCGGTTGAGGCCATCTTCCGGAAGGATAAGCAGCCCCAGGGCCGCCCACCGGAAGATGTCCCTGAGGCGTCAACTCAGCCGCGGCACCAAGAAGAAAGGCAGGAAGAAGTCGCAAGCGAAACGCGACACCGCCGACGCGGACCTTGTCGCTGCTGCCGAGTACAAGAACCCTCGGAAACCTCTCGGAGGTGCCAATCTCTTCGACAAGATGCTCAAGGAGCCGTGCCCCTATCATTAGGGGCCCGTCAAGCACACCCTTGAGGAGTGCGCCATGCTTCGGCGCCACTTTCACAAGGCCGGGCCACCTGCGGAAGGTGGCAGGGCCCGCAACAACGATAAGATGGAGGATCACAAGGCAGGAGAGTTCCCCGAGGTCCGTGACTGCTTCATGATCTACGGTGGGCTAGTGGTGAACGCCTCGGCTCGGCACCGCAAGCAAGAGCGTCGGGAGGTCTACTCCGTAAAGGTGGGGGCGCCGGTCTACCTAGACTGGTCCGACAAGCCCATCACTTTCGACCAGCGCGATCACCCCGACCACGTGCCGAGCCCGGGGAAATACCCGCTCGTTGTCGACCCCGTCATCGGCAACGTCAGGCTCACCAAGGTCCTCATGGACGGAGGCAGCAGCCTCAACATCATCTACGCCGAGACCCTCGGGCTCCTGCGGATCGACCTGTCCTCGGTCCGGGCAGGCGCTGCGCCTTTTCACGGGATCATCCCCGGGAAACGCGTCCAGCCCCTCAGACAACTCGATCTACCCGTCTGCTGTGGGACACCCTCCAACTTCCGAAGGGAAACCCTCACGTTCGAGGTGGTCGGGTTTTGAGGAACCTACCACGCAGTGCTGGGGAGGCCATGCTACGCCAAGTTCATGGCTGTCCCCAACTACACCTACCTCAAGCTCAAAATGCTGGGCCCCAACGGGGTCATCACCGTCGGCCCCACGTATCGACACGCGTACGAATGCGACATGGAGTGCGTGGAGTACGCCGAGGCCCTTGCCGAATCCGAGGCCCTCAACGTCGACCTAGAGAGCCTCTCTAAGGAGGCGCCAGACGTGAAGCGCCATGCCGGCAACTTCGAGCCAGCGGAGATGGTTAAGTCTGTCCCTCTCGACCCCAGCAACGACGCCTCCAAGCAGATCCGGATCGGCTCCGAGCTCGACCCCAAATAGGAAGCAGTGCTCGTCGACTTTCTCCGCGCAAACGCCGATGTTTTCGCGTGGAGTCCCTCGGACATGCCCGGCATACCGAGGGATGTCGCCGAGCACTGCTGGATATCCGAGCTAGAGCCCGACCCGTGAAGCAGCCTCTGCGCCGATTCGACGAAGAAAAGCGCAGAGCCATAGGCGAGGAGATCCACAAGCTAATGGCAGCAGGGTTCATCAAAGAGGTATTCCATCCCGAATGGCTTGCCAACCCTGTGCTTGTGAGAAAGAAAGGAGGGAAATGGCGGATGTGTGTAGACTACACTGGTCTAAATAAAGCATGTCCGAAAGTTCCCTACCCTCTGCCTCGCATCGATCAAATCGTGGATTCCACTGCTGGGTGCGAAACCCTGTCTTTCCTTGATGCCTACTCGGGGTATCACCAAATCAAGATGAAAGAGTACGACCAGCTCGCGACTTCTTTCATCACACCCTTCGGCATGTACTGCTATGTTACCATGCCGTTCGGTTTGAGGAATGCGGGTGCGACATACCAAAGGTGCATGAACCACGTGTTCGGCGAACACATTGGTCGAACGGTCGAGGCCTATGTCGATGACATCGTAGTCAAGACAAGGAAAGCCTCCGACCTCCTTTCCGACCTTGAAGTGACATTCCGATGTCTCAAGGCGAAAGGCGTAAAGCTCAATCCCGAGAAGTGCGTTTTCGGGGTCCCCCGAGGCATGCTTTTGGGGTTCATCGTCTCCGAGCGGGGCATCGAGGCCAACCCGGAAAAAATCGCGGCCATCACCAACATGGGGCCCATCAAGGACTTGAAAGGCATACAGAGGGTCACGGGATGCCTTGCGGCTCTGAGCCGTTTCATCTCACGCCTCGGCGAAAGAGGCCTACCTCTGTACCGCCTCTTAAGGAAGGCCGAGTGCTTCACTTGGACCCCTGAGGCCGAGGAAGCCCTCGGGAACCTGAAGGCGCTCCTCACGAACGCGCCCATCTTGGTGCCTCCTGCCGCCGGAGAAGACCTCTTGATCTACGTCGCCGCTACAACTCAGGTGGTCAGCGCCGCGATCGTGGTTGAGAGACAAGAAGAAGGGCATGCATTGCCCGTCCAGAGGCCAGTCTACTTCATCAATGAGGTACTGTCCGAGACCAAGATCCGCTACCCACAAATTCAGGAGCTGCTGTACGAGGTAATCCTGACGCGGCGGAAGTTGCGACACTACTTCGAGTCTCATCCAGTGACTGTGGTGTCATCCTTTCCCCTAGGGGAGATCATCCAGTGCCGAGAGGCCTCGGGTAGAATTGCAAAGTGGGCGGTGGAAATCATGGGTGAGACGATCTCATTCGCCCCTCGGAAGGCCATCAAGTCCCAGGTCTTGGCGGACTTTGTGGCTGAATGGGTCGACACCCAGCTCCCGACAGTTCCGATCCAACCGGAACTCTGGACCATGTTTTTCGACGGGTCGCTGATGAAGACAGGGGTAGGCGCGAGCCTGCTCTTCATCTCGCCCCTCGGAAAGCACCTACGCTATGTGCTACGCCTCCACTTCCTAGCGTCCGACAATGTGGCCGAGTACGAGGCTCTGGTCAACGGGTTGCGCATCGCCATCGAGCTAGGGGTCCGACGCCTCGACGCTCGCGGTGACTCGCAGCTCGTCGTCGACCAAGTCATGAAGAACTCCCACTGCCGCGACCCGAAGATGGAAGCCTACTGCGATGAGGTTCGGCGCCTAGAAGACAAGTTCTACGGGCTCGAGCGCAACCACATCGCCTGACGCTACAACGAGACCGCGGACGAGCTGGCTAAGATAGCCTCGGGGCGAACAACGGTTCCCCGGACGTCTTCTCCCGAGACCTGCACCAACTCTCCGTCAAGACCGACGACACGCCCGAGCCCGAGAAGGCCTCGGTCCAACCCGAGGCGTCCTCGGCTCGGCCCGAGGCACCCTCGGCTCTGCCCGAGACACCCTCG
Organism: Zea luxurians; assembly: GCA_029449295.1. Lineage (NCBI taxonomy): Eukaryota > Viridiplantae > Streptophyta > Magnoliopsida > Poales > Poaceae > Zea > Zea luxurians. The sequence continues at coordinate 49,642,488 of JAOPSE010000011.1, forward strand.
GCTCAGCCCGAGGCAACCTCGGCCACCGAAGATGAGGCACTGCGCGTCGAGGAAGAGCGAAGCGGGGTCACGCCTAATCGAAACTGGCAGACCCCGTACCTGCAATATCTCCACCGAGGAGAGCTACCCCTCGACCGAGCCGAGGCTCGGTGGTTGGCGCGGCGTGCCAAGTCGTTCGTCTTGCTGGGGGACGGGAAGGAGCTCTACCACCACAGCCCCTCAGGCATCCTCCAGCGATGCATATCCATCGCCGAAGGCCAGGAGCTCTTACAAGAAATACACTCGGGGGCTTGCGGTCATCATGCAGCACCTCGAGCCCTTGTTGGAAACGCCTTCCGACAAGGCTTCTACTGGCCGACCGCGGTGGCCGACGCCACTAGAATTGTGCGCACCTGCAAAGGGTGTCAATTCTACGCAAGGCAGACCCACCTGCCCGCTCAGGCTCTGCAGACCATACCCATCACCTGGCCGTTCGCTGTGTGGGGTCTGGACCTCGTCGGCCCCTTGCAGAAGCACCCGGGGGCTACACGCACCTGCTGGTCGCTGTCGACAAATTCTCCAAGTGGATCGAGGTCCGGTCCCTAAACATCATCAGGCCCGAACAGGCGGTGGCGTTCTTCACCAACATCATCCAACGCTTTGGGGTTCCGAACTCCATCATCACCGACAACGACACCCAGTTCACCGGCAGAAAGTTCCTAGACTTCTGCGAGGATCACCACATCCGGGTGGACTGGGCCGCCGTGGCTCACCCCATGATGAATGGGCAAGTAGAGCGTGCCAACGGCATGATCCTGCAAGGACTCAAGCCGCGGATCTACAACGACCTCAACAAGTTCGGCAAGCGATGGATGAAGGAGCTCCCCTCAGTGGTCTGGAGTCTGAGGACAACGCCGAGCCGAGCCATGGGCTTCACACCGTTCTTTCTAGTCTATGGGGCCGAGGCCATCTTGCCCATAGACTTAGAATACGGTTCCCCGAGGGCGAGGGCCTACGACGATCAAAGCAACCGAGCTATCCGAGAAGACTCACTGGACCAGCTGGAGGAGGCTCGGGACATGGCCTTGCTACACTCGGCGCGATATCAGCAGTCCCTGCGACGCTACCACGCCCGAGGGGTTCGGTCCCGAGACCTCCAGGTGGGCGACCTGGTGCTTCGGCTGCGACAAGAAACCCGAGGGCGGCACAAGCTCACGCCTCCCTGGGAAGGGCCGTTCGTCATTGCCAAAGTTCTGAAGCTCGGGACGTACAAGCTGGCCAACAGTCAAGGCGAGGTCTACAACAACGCTTGGAACATCCGACAGCTACGTCGCTTCTACCCTTACGATGCTTTCAAGTCGTTCATACACCTCGTTCACACACGAAGTCTAACCAACAAGGAAGGGTCGGCCTTGCCTCGGCAAAAAGCCCGACCCTCCCTCGGGGGCTAGAAGGGGGGAACCCCTCTGCATCAAAATTTTTCCTCGGAAAAAGATCTTTTCTGCCAGAATATCTCTCGTGCTTTTCGACTACTTCGAAAGTGGATCCTAAAAACGACGGAGTACACGTAAGCAGCCAAGGCTGATTGAGCCGAGGGACTCCTATGCCTCCGGGATATGGATACCTCACTCATCACCTTCTGCGATAAGTAACTCACGCTCGGATAAGCGATTCCGCTGATCGAACAAGTCCCAACGCTCGAAGACCCTTCTGTCGAAACGATTTTTCGGGCCTTCTCGACTACATCGATAGCAGAATTCGGCGGACGAGTAAGAGTACACGTAAGCGGCAAGGCCGACCGAGTCGAGGGATTCCTACGCCTCCGGGATACGGATACCTCACTCATCACCTTCCGTGAAAAGTAACTCTCACTTGGACAAACAACTCTGTTACCGACAAATAAGTCCAGATACTCGAAGCAAGGGGAAAAGATACGCAGCTTTACAACACGACGACAGTATGTTTGGGCCTCGGCAGCCGCAGAAAACATACGCACACTACAAGATAACCCGATCCTGCAGGCTCGGACCTTGACGGTTGAAGGGAGCAGCAGCACCGTCGGCGTCAACTACACCTTCGGCGAGGTCCGACCTAGCCTCGGACGGCGACGCGGTCGGAGGATCTCCACTTCGAAGGACGACATCAGCACCGCGCCTGGGCCATCGCCGCCAGGGTCTCTTCCAGGAGTCCGGCTCGAGCAGACGGCTCGGCCGGTCACCCCGAAGCCTCAGCCGGCTGTCCCCCGAGGACATTAGCCCGACCCATGGCCTCGGCAACTCGACTCCGACGCACTACAGGAAACACCTAAATTTTCGTGGGCCAAAAGCCGACAAAAAATAACTTCCCTATGTTCGTGGGCCTGCCGACGAAAATATTCACCGGCCCACGAAAATACGTTACATTTTCGTCGGTCACGAGGCCGACGAAAATAACATCCCTATTTTCGTGGGCCGGCCGACGAAAATAGTTAAGCCCACGAAAATTTATGCGTTTCCTGTAGTGACGCCGGTCCCGCCAGTGGACGGCCCGGCCAGGCTCCGGCCGACGAAGTTTTCTTTTCGAGTCAACTCCGCCTCTGTCTGTGCTGACACCGCTACCTCCGGCTTCGGCTCATCGAAGAGCGGCCGAGGGTTCCTTTAACTAAGCAAGAGAAGCCTCGGACAGCAAGGCCGACCGAGCCGAGGGACTCCTACGCCTCTGGGATACGGATACCTCACTCGTCACCTTCGCACGAGGCAACTCACGCCTGGGGAAGCGGCTCAGATAGCAGACAGGCAAGTCTTAGTGCTCGAAATGAAGAAAAAACACGGCTCCGTGCCGAAAATACATACATGTTCAGGCCCCGACAGCCACAATGAACAGACTCCGGCACTCAAGGTGCCATTACAAACGGAACTCCGGTTCCACCTCCGCGGGTACGAACAACCCTCCACATTGGAGGGCCCGCGGGGCGATAAGGCTCCAGGTCGCCCACCGCCGCCCGCTCCAGCAGCAGCGACAACGACCTCTGCTCCGGGTTGCCGAACTGCAGCAGCGATGACCTCAGGGCGGACGCCGCTGCAGCGATGCCCCTGCCCACGTCTACGCTCGAGGGGCGAGGACAAGTACAAAGAGCCGGAGGTTCGGGGCGCGGATGGTGGCGCTGATCCCGTCGGTGACGGGGACTTCTTCAGCCGCCGCCACCTCAGCACCGACGACGGGAGCCGTCTGCCCACCGGCAGATCCCCACACGGATCCTCCTGGACGAGCGGGGCACCGACCTTCGCAAAGGCACCGTACCAGGGCAAAGGCAGGACAGCCCTAGAACACGAACGCCGCCCTAGCAGCGCGCGATGTCTTGGGCGGTCCTCCGGTGCGCGCGGTGTGACAACCGCTCTTGCGGTGGGAGGGGGAACCGGAAGCCAAGCCAGAGCCAGCTGAGCCAGCGAGCCCAACGCGCTGAAGCTGACGACGCTCGCCGCCGACCAGCCCCGCGTTGTCGAAGTCTGTCCCTCCCGCTAGGCTGGTGAGCGCCCTCTCCCTTGAATGCTGAGGGAGAAGGTGACCCACGAACCCGCACGGGAGGTAGAGCTCCGGCTCAGCCCGGCCTCCGCCCCAGCAAGGATGACAAAGATCCTTGAAGCTGAGGGTGGGACCAAGATCGCAGCCCGGCTCGCTTCTCCCGACCATCGAACTGGAGGTCACCGTCTTGGGTGACCACCGACGAAGGGATGCGGCCGGGCTGCTTGACAAAAATCCTTGAAGCCGAACGATGGCTGAAAGGTACCAACTTCCACGAAGTTGCGTTTCCCCAACAATGACAAGGCGGAAGAACCACGGGCGCCCCCCATCTGGGGGCTCGAAAGGTGGAAAGACACGATGCATGAGGGGAGCGCGAAGACATGGTTGCCCTTCAAGGGGGTCACCCTCCTTTTAAAGGCAACTCTCCCCACTTGTGTCCTCAGCCGTCGCGGGCTGAGTCTTCTCCAACACGCTTCAAGGTCCTCTCCCTACGACACGGGGGCTGGGTCCCACGTGTCATGCAAGCTGGCCCAGGGCAGAAGGAGACAAACCACCGCGCGCGGCGCGCGCAACTGCCCAGCGGTTACAAGCATTCCCCCACTTTTGCCCAGACCAGCGGGGGAAAGGGCGGACCGCCATGCAGGCGGCATGCAACCGCACTGAAGGGGCGCACCCTTTCGACTTCGACGCGTCCAGCATGGAGGCCCAGGCCCACGCGTCATGCAACCGGCGCGCCGGTCGCTACGTGCAAGAAACCGCACCGCCACTCGCGCCACTACCGCGCCTCCTCGACTGCGGAACCAGTACCGCGACTCGAGGCAACCCTACGCATGACCCAACAGTGCCAACCAGGCGCATCGGTCACGGGCCAGTTAGCTGTAGGAGAAGGCGTGACGGTCGATGCGGCCAGAAATGGGCCGGCAGTAATGGCGATGGCAGGCGAGCGAAAGCAACGGTCAAGTCGTCAGCCAAGCTCACGTCCCCTCCTGGGACAGCAGGAGAGCCCTCTCCCACGGCGTGAAGACGGCGCGCCCATGTCCCGTTCCTCGAATGGCTCACGCACGCGCAACGGCTGCCCCGCGAACCACCCGTCCCGCCGCATTAACTCCGCTGCGGGACAGGCGGCACCTTTGGCAGGAGAAGAGGGCGACACTTCGCCTTCGCCATAATGACCGCGTCCAAAAAGGTACGCCACGTCATTCGATTTCGTATCCTTTTCCTCTTTCTCTCTCTTACAACAGGGACCGGGAAAGGGGATGCCCCGAAAGGGATCCTTTTCCGCGAAGGAAACGGGCCCCGAGCCCCCCTACTGATCAGAGGTTCGAAGGCTGGCCCCTCAGAGGGGTTCAACAGTCGCCTCAGAGCGCTCGGGCTCCGCACCCACTACTGGTCAGAGGTTCAAAGGCCGGCCCCTCGGAAGGGTTCAACGACCGCCTCAGGCCACTCGGGCTCCGCGCCCACTACTGATCAGGGGTTCGTAGGCTGGCCCTCGAAGGGTTCACAGCCGCCTCAGACGCAGAGCAAGGGATGACCCTGGGTACGTTCGATACATAACCAAGGCTCGGGCTACGCTCCCGAGGTACCCTAGGACATTTCCGAGACCAGCGGGAACGATCTTGTAACGGAATCCCATCAGAGGGAGGCATCGAGCCCTCGGACCCCGTCAAAAGGGGACTGGGTCCGGCAGATCACCCGCAGGTACTTTTGGAGCGCGCCTCCGGGCCTCTAGCCGACCCCTAACAAATGGGGCACGGGCGTCCACTCGGATTACCCGTTAGCAGCTCACCGGAGACACCATGTTCGACGCCCTCCAAGGGCAACATGGCGCTTTTCCCCCCTCCTCCTTGCGGAAAGGCGACACAGGGGCGTATGTAAAGAAGTCGAGTCTGTCCTTGACCGTCCTCTCGCCCTGTGCGGAGGCTCAGGGGCTGCTCTCGCAAACCCGGCTCCGGCCAAACCGTTGACAGCGTCAACATACCAGCCCGAGAACTTGGGACCCAACCGTGCACCCGGGCTACGGCCAGCTCGCATGAGGGAACAACCAGACCGGCCGAAGCATTGCGAAACACATTAAGACCTCGAAGGAGTCAAACCACTCCTCCGAGGCCTCGGGGGCTACACTCGGCGGGTGCGCTCGCGCGCACCCACCGGAACAAAATGCAACCGAGAAAGGCCGGTCCCCTTGCAAAAAAGTGCGACAAAAGCCTCCAAGCGAGTATTAACACTCCCTTCGAGGCTCGGGGGCTACTGTCGGGGACCATAATTAGGGGTATCCTCAAGACTCCTAATCTCAGCTGGTAACCCCCATCAGCACAAAGCTGCAAAGGCCTGATTGGTGCGATTAAGTCAGGATCGGTCCACTCAAGGGATACGATCTCGCCTTGCCCGAGCCCAGCCTCGGGGAAGGGCAGCCGACCCCGGAGGATTTACGTCTCGCCCGAGGACCCCCTCCAGCAACGGACACACCTTCGGCTCGCCCGAGGCCCAGACTTCACCAAGAAGCAACCTTGGCCAAGCCGCCACGCCGACCGACCATATCGCAGGAGCCTTTAATGCAAAGGTGGTCTGACACCTTATCCTGACGCGCGCCCTTCAGTCGACAGAGCCGAAGTGACCGCAGTCACTTCGCCGCTCCACTGACCGTCCTGACAAGGGGACAGCGCCGCCTGCGCCGCTCCGACTGCTGTGCCACTCGGCAGAGTGAGGTTGACAGCAGCCAAGTCCGGCCTCAGGCGCCATAGGAAACTCTGCTTCGCCCGACCCCAGGGCTCGGACTCGGGCTCAGCCCCAGAAGACGACGAACTCCGCTTCGCCCGACCCCAGGGCTCGGACTCGGGCTCGGCCCCGGAAGACGACGAACTCCGCCTCGCCCGACCTAGGGCTCGGACTCGGGCTCGGCCTCGGAAGACGACGAACTCCGCTTCGCCCGACCCCAGGGCTCGGACTCGGGCTCGGCCCCGGAAGACGACGAACTCCGCTTCGCCCGACCCAGGGCTCGGACTCGGGCTCAGCCCTGGAAGACGACGAACTCCGCCTCGCCCGACCCCAGGGCTCGGACTCAGCCCTGGCCTCAGCCGAAAGTCTCTACCTCGCCCGACCCAGGGGCTCGGACTCGACCTCGGCCTCGGAAGACAGACTCGACCTCGACCTCGGAGGAGCCTCCGCCTCGCCCAACCCAGGGCTCGGACCGACCACGTCACAGGAGGCGCCATCATTACCCTACCCCAAGCTAACCCAGGCTACGGGGAACAAGTCTGGCGTCCCATCTGGCTCGCCTCGATAAACAAGTAATGATGGCGCCCCGCATGCTCCATGACGACGGCGGCTCTCAGCCCCCTTACGGAAGCAAGGAGACGTCAGCAAGGACTCGACGGCCCCAACAGCTGTCCTTCCACCAGGCTCCAGCGCTCCTCCGACGGCCACGACACCACACGAACCGGGTGCCAAAACCTCTCCAGCTGCCACGACGGCATGTACTTAGGGCGCTAGCTCTTCTCCGCTAGACACGTTAGCACACTGCTACACCCCCCATTGTACACCTGGATCCTCTCCTTACGCCTATAAAAGGAAGGTCCAGGGCCCTCTTACAGAGGGTTGGCCGCGCGGGGAAGGACGGGACGGCGCTCGCGTAAGCCTCTCGCTCCCTCCCGCGTGGACGCTTGTAACCCCCTACTGCAAGCGCACCCGACCTGGGCGCGGGACAAACACGAAGGCCGCGGGTTTCCCCTTTTACGCCTGTCTCCCTCCGGCTTCTTCCCCCCTTCACGCTCCGTCTCGCGCCGACCCATCTGGGCTGGGGCACGCGGCGACAATTTACTCGTCGGTCCAGGGACCCCCTGGGGTCGAAACGCCGACAATGTGTATAGTAGACGAGCCAAACTTAAAGAGACCCTCGAAACTCTTAAAATAACCCGCCATCCACCTAGCTCATAGAAAATAACAGTTGGGTCCTTGATTTTTACAAAACAATCCTTGGTATTTGCAAATAGATCCCTGGTTGGAGTTTATAGTATAGAATTTATCTCAAAATTGACCTAAAACTTCTGAAATTCATATTTTGACCATTTTAACCCTCATTTAATCCGTTCAAGTTGCGTTAGTTTCGTATAAATATTTACTACGCACTAACAACATTAATTATACGATATCACGTACTTCTATAATTAAGTAACTAATTGGATTAATCTATGCTTATTGGATTAGCTTTTCTAATATAATATAATATTATGATCTTATGGTTATAATTTGCATAAAGATGATCTTTAATCAGGTAATGACTTAGATTAAAGTTGAGTTAATTATTTATAGAATATTCTCTCATATGGTGTATACTAATCAATTTATAATATAGTTTAATATTTGAATCACAAAGATCTTCCATAAATCACAACTCCTTAACCGTAACTCGGATTTTAGTGGTTCGTGAACCACGATCTCGTTACAACGTGTAGATTATTATTATGCAGTTTGTTCTTATGTTTAGTGTGATGTTAAATTTGCCTATACCATGTTTGTTTGTATTGCTACGAATAGTAGTGAGGTTACGTGTCACTTGAAGAGCAAGTTGGTACCTGGAATCTCGAGTCCCAGGCAAGTTGTGCTCTTCATCACTTTTTTACCCAATAATGTTCTCTATAATCATTTTGGCATGCATAGGCTTAATTTTAATGGGACCCAATAGGTCACCCTAGTTTGGTCATCATTATACCTTGTTTACCCCTGAACTTTTGGGTAATCTTTGCTATTGCTCTATATGGTTTTGGGATTAATATTACATTATGATCATGTTCTAATTATACTGTTGTTTTACTCAATGTTCATGACAAGATCATTATATTAATTGGAACATCGAGCTTAACTTGAGAAACACGTGCCACCACAAGGGTGGAATGGGACACCCTTGGCTGACTAATTAGAAAAGCTAGTGGAAGACTACCTTACCTGAAAGGGGCAAGGGCAGTAGGGGAGTAGGTGTGTAGGGAGGTTCTTGGGTTGATTTTGCTACGATGGCGGTCAGACGAGGGATTCCTGCATTGCTCTTCTTAGAAACTGTAGCGGGTTTTCGAAAGCTAGTGGAACTTTGTAAAGGCCTCGTAGTGTTACCCTGCCTCGCTTCCTTGGTAGAGGTGTATGGGGCATGTACAACCCCATGACAGATGGGTAACATGACTTATGGGTAAAGGGTACCACCTCTGTAGAGTGTAAAACTGGTAGACTAGCCGAGCTCGCGGTCATGAGCAGCTCAAGACTCTTGCATGATTAATTTATGGAATTAAATTCATTTTTTCATTTGCATTGCATTGTGGTTTAGTATGAATTTTGATATATTATTACTCTGGTTTGGTATCTACTTATACCTAGTAACTACCAATAAAATTTTGACAAACATTAAAAGCGATGCTCAGCTTTAACCATCCTCTTTGGTAAGCCTCACATGAGCTCCCACCTTTGTTGAGTTCATGCACATTATTCCCCACAACTTGTTGAGCGATGAATGTTTGTGAGCTCACCCTTGCTGTCTCACCCCCCACAGGTCAAGAACAGGTACCACACGATGAGTTGCATGGAGGATGCTATGATGAGTTCGTGAGAGGTCTAGGTCGTCGTCTCCCAATCAACTCTGGGTTGCTAGATCATTGTCTTCATATGATGTAATCATTTAACTATTTTGTACAGAACTCCTATTATATAGTAAAGATGTGACATTCGTTTCTGTACCATGAGTCATCATATGTGTGAGACGTTGGTCCTGGCACACTTGGTGATCATGTTCGCACTCGGGTTTTGGATCCAGGTGTGACACGCATGCAATGGATGCGCATGCGTGGGCCTGGCCGGAGCCTAATATTTGCATCTAATGACATTGTTTTAAGGATCTGTGGGTGCAACTGCACGTAGAAGACAATGTTTTATGGATCTGTGGGTGCAACTGCACGCAGAAAAGAAGTCAACCAAACACATGAAATGTAACCTTTGTGTGTTGTGCTGCTACAGTCGGTCGACACGCAGAAAGGTCGTGCGTGTCCAAGGACTCATGATCTACCGCATGAAACCTATCCAACACGCCAAATCTTCTTTTGTGATTATTACAATGAAAGATATAAAAAATATAAGTTATGCATTTTGCTGTGTTTCTGGGAGCTAGGGTTACAAATGGTTCAGGCAATGCAAGGGACAAGGCCCTCTAGCAGTGAGTGTCATGACCCTACTAACCGTATGACAAATATATGTGCCATATGGAGGCGATTGTGCGTGTGTGTGCTGTAACAGGTCTAGCAATAGACTATGAATTACCAATAGAAGAATTTGGAAGTAAGAGAGGGTTTGGGCTGGTCATTAGATGGCTATAAATACTTGTAACCAATCTGAGAACAAACAATGAAAAATAAAGAACAAACTACCCCATACCTAATTCTTCTCTGGAGACTTACCTGTCTTCCACACTAGTGTTCCTCTCCACCTCGACCTGGCAGATCCTGCCTCGGCTTGGTGAGTGGGTATCAACCTCACGTCCCGGCAGCCAAGGGGTGTTACATCTGGTATCAAAGTTGTCATTCCTCAGTAGACGTGCTTCATCCTGTTGCTCAATCACCTCTGAAGAAGCATTGCTTGGAACAAGGCATCATGGCTCCTCTAGTTAAGCCATCTGTCAAGTCTCGTTTTGTGTTGGAAGCATTGGCTATGGAGGCCAAGCAGCAGGAGGGTAGGTGGGAGAAGATGATGGCGGTGGTGGAGAGGTTGACAGGGAAGGTTGAGAAGATGGATGCGATGCAGCATCAACTTCTAGGACAAACTGAGTTAGCAGCAGATTTGGTGAAGCAAGCCACGGATGAAAGAGCTGCGATGAGGCAGCAGGTGGAAGAAACGGTGAAAGCAGTATCCAAACTGCAGTTGGAAGCTGCTGCCAGGTACAGAAGAATCAGGAGACGTGGATAGTGGTGGTAGAAGGAGGGAACCACAACAGGATGGTGGAAGAGGTAGAACCCAGGAGTTCGGTGGAGAGATGAATGATTGTGAAGGAGGAGATAGAGAATAGGGTCATCAACATGCACTAATGTTTCCCTTCCTGAAGTTTAATGGGAGTGATCTAGTCATTTAGGTGGTGAATTGTGAAGATTATTTCAATCTCTATCAAGTTCCTGAAGCCATGAAGGTGACAACATCTTCAATGAACATGGAGGGCAATGCTTCTCGTTGGATGCGGGCGTTTAGGATCAGATATGGATTGGGTGATTGGAGAAGTTTGTCTCGGGCAGTGATGGGGAAGTTTGGTGCTGAAGAATATACCAGGGCGATGAGAAGGCTGATGACTATTAGGCAAAAAGGAGGGGTAGATGAGTATGTGCAGGAATTTGAGAAAGCAAGGTATGCAGCTATTGTCCATAATCCTGTGTTTGGATGAAACATTCTTGGTAAACCAGTTTATGCTAGGATTGAGGAATGAAATTCATGGTTCTGTGATGGCACAACTGCCTGCATCATTGGATAGGGCAATCTTGTTGGCTCAGGTTCAACAAGAAATTGCAGACAAAAGTAGGTCAAAGTTTGGAAAACCAGTGGGTGCAGTGAGACCTGTTGTGCCTAGGAAACCTGAGAATAAAGGTGTGGTGGAGGTTGGAGTAAAGAAATACAGGTAAAGGAGTATATAAGGGCTAATAGTCTGTGTTATACATGTGGTAAAAAATATGAGCTAGGACATCAAGCTAGGTGCTTGAGAGGTAATAATAATCACCTGTATGTTTTGATTGAGGAAGAAAAAGGGATGGTGTCATCTCCAGATGTGTTCAGATAGAGAAGGAGGAGGCTCAAGAGGAAGAGGTGTCTCAGCTATCAGTGCAGGCTATTAGTGGCAGAGCAAATTCCAAATGTATCAAACTTCAAGCTCTAATCCAAGATCAAGTTATGTTCATGTTGGTAGATTGTGGAAGCTCTACAAGTTTTGTTAGATCTGAGATGGTGAAGAAATTGGGATTATCAACTGAAGTGTGTGATCTAGTGTTTGTCAAGGTGGCAAATGGGGAGACAATTAGAAGTATTAGTTGGGTTATGGAGTTTATATGTTGGGCAAAGGGTCATACTCTCATGTTTCCCATGAGAGTTCTGGATTTGGGAGTATTTGATGCTATATTGGGTTTTGATTGGTTAGAAGTCTGCAGTCCCATGGAGTGTGATTGGGTTCATAAGACCCTGAGCTTTTATCATCAAGGGAGACAGATCATGTTGAAAGGAGATTGTGCCTCAATGCAAGAAGTGACTCAGGTCCATGTTGCTCAGGTGCAAAAGTGGATGAAGGGTAATGAGATTTGTGTGTGTGTGCTGATGGAACCAGTAAGGGAGGTTAACTCAGAAGATGATAATGAGCACTTGACACAGTTATTGTCTGAGTTTCAGGATGTTTTTGTCCAACCCAACACTCTACCACCTAGTACAGTGTTTGATCATCATATCCCTCTGCTACCAGGCTTAGTTCCAGTAAACACATGACCTTGCAGATATGCTCCACTACACAAGGATGAGATTGAAAGGCAAGTGTCTGAGTTGATGAAAGCAGGACTGATTGTGCCTAGTGTGAGCCCATTTGCATCTCCTATGTTCTTGGTGCAAAAGAAGGATGTATCTTGGAGGTTTTGTGTTGATTACAGAAAACTCAATGACATGACAGTGAAGAATAGATTTCCTATGCCTCTAGTAGATGGGATTCTAGTTGAATTGACAGGAACTCATTTTTTCACTAGCCTGGATATGACTCCAGGATATCATCAAATTAGAATGGGGGTGGAAGATGAATTCAAAACTACTTTTATACCCATCATGGCCATTACCAGTTTAGAGTCATGCCATTTGGGTTGACCAATGCCCCAACCATATTTCAATATGCAATGAATTCATTTTTGGAGCCATATCTCAGGAAGTTTGTGATGGTGTTTATTGATGACATTTTGGTGTATAGTCATTCTTTTGAGGAACATATGGCTCATCTGAGATTGGTGTTTCAAACATTGAGGACACACCAAATTTATCTCAAGAAGAAGTGCACCTTTGCTAAGGTTGAGTTGAAATATTTGGGACACATTATTTCTAAAGCTGGGGTGTCCGATTTTAGGCCCTTTAAACACAGATCAAGATCATTTCGTCCAGACTTACTCCCCAGGATTAAAGACGAAATTAACCTGTGTAACACCCCGTCCACTCCCAGACCCGCGGTACTTACTCCTGTCAGCTCTCTACGACCATATACCATCCCCATAGACCAACACGGGTCTTTTCTTCACACTTTGTCCTCACTCATGGCACCTGAGAAAACTTCCCGGTCGATCACCCATCCCAAATTGCTCCAAGCCAAGCACGCTTAACTTGGAGGTTCTTTCGAGATAGGCTTCTGAAAAAGAAGATACACCTTGTTGATATGAGTATTCTATTAATTCTATTAAGCCTTGGTCCAGGATATCACCATCCACTAGGGACAGGATATCACAATCCACCTCCTTAGAAGACCGACGTCCTCGTTTGTCAACCCCAATCTAGGAACCTCCCCTCTTAGCAACGTCTATGTGTCTAGTGTTGTCATATGCCATGCAATGTGACCACTTCGGACCCACATACCCCATGCGCCATATACCCGAACCCCTAACCCACACACGCCCGTGAAACCGCGAGGGGCGACTCTGATACCACTTGTAACACCCCGTCCACTTCTGGTCTGGCGGTACATACTCCTGGCAGCTCTCTAGGATCATATATTGTCCACACAGACTAACACAAGTCTTTTGTATGCACTTTGTCCTCACTCATACCTCGGTCGGTCTGTAATACCCAATTTGTGAAAAATAAGAGAGAAGTTGATATCATTATATGATTTGCCATCTACATAATAGAACATGGGAATAACCATGTTTAAGTGAACAGTTAACTAATAAAATACCAATAAAAATATTAATAAAAATATATTAGTGCCCAAATTAGGATTTAAGACCAAACTTACCACTTAGAAAATGAAAGAAATAAATGATGTAAAGAATAAGGGAAATACTATATAAATATATAGAAAATATATATAAAAAAATAAATGCAACTGTTCATACTGGTATTTGAATTTGAGCATTTCATCTAAGCATGAACTTCACCACAAAATTTGAATTCAAATTTGAAATTAAAAATAAAGAGGAAAGAAAATAGAAAAGAAAAAGAAAAGAAAGGAAAAAGAAAAACCCGTGCCTAGGCCGGTTCTACACCGTTCGGCCCATTCACCCTCAGCGTAGCCCATGTGCTCATGTGAGCGCTGACACCCTGGGCCCATCGATCAGTCGAATGCGCGTGTGTCTATCGCTGGTTGGTGGCCCTGCTCTGTCTGCTGGTCGCGTCCACGCGTCGCTGCTCCCGGTCTCCACCATGTGGGCCCCTCGGGTGGACACTTTGCCTCGTCTCCGCTTAAACCACCTCGGCCGAACTCCGCAGGATCCTCGTGCGTGGCAATCGCACTTTCCGGTGACTCAGCCCGCCCTCGCGGAGGATAAATAGGTGACACCGATGGTGTGCCCTGACTGGATGCCTTGAATCGGTGCTGTGGTAGGGCTGGGTCGTAGTCGGCGCGATAGGATTGGGTGCCGTTGGGATGAATCGTGTGCTCCGCCGCTGGGTTGAACCGTGTGCACTGCCATTGGGTCTCTGGAAATCGGTCGGCAACCTCTACGGGGACATCCGAATGTGGCCGTGATACCCTCGACCATGGGAAAACTACGGAGCCTGGCGTAATTCCTCGCTGTCGCTGGGACGACCGCCGTAGCGCCATACTCGCCATGCGCAGGGAGCTTCACGCCGCACCAGCCAGTACTACTCCCTCCCCACATCTCGCTTTTCGCCTAGCATCATGTAGAAGTGTATTAATTGGTTTTGGGGCTTCGGGGGTCAGGATTTGGAGGTCTCCGGCGATGCACCGCCGTGTCTATCGCGGGCGCCGCCGTGGACTATCCGCAGAGTTGGTGGCTGGATCCAGAACCATTGATCCCTACGACAACAGTCTCGATTAGATCTGAGTAACATTTTGTGTTGAGTCAATCTAGGGCGTTCATTAGGGATCGAGCGGATCAGGGTGGTCCTTGAGTTTTAAAATGTGGGATGTTGAAATTCGATCGTGCGGACTGTGTTGCATACCTGTTCGAGCGGCGCTTGATTTAATCCGTGCCGCTCATCCATGATCATGCGGCCAGAATCCTTCCATACCCATTCGACCGTGCAATTATGCAAAAGAGGCCCTTTAGTCTTTATAAACCAACCCGTCGTCCTCGCGCATTCTGAAATTATTAATATCTAGTCCAAATAGTTACGGTTAAGCCCCTGTTAAACCACAAAATTTGGTGCGCAGTCCAGAGATCTGAGAAAATAGGAAAATGAATTTAGAAAATGGATTTCTAGTGTAAAAATAATTCCAGAACTTATTTAATTCATAGAAAATTCATTTTAAATCCTTTTTGACCCATTCTAGTTGCAATAATTTCTTACTAATATTGTTTATCACTTAGTAACTCTGTTTAGTCATGAAACATAGGTTAAATTTATTCATTTGGTTTAATCTATATCAATCACGTAATAACTTCAGAAAATCGTAACTCGATAACAGTAACTCCAAATTTAGTGATTCTTGTTCCTACGATCTCGTTACGACGCATAGAATATTATTATGCATTCTATTCTGCTGTTTGGTGTGATGTTAATTTCTCCTATACTATGCTTGTTTGTATTGTTTCAAGTAGACAGCAAGCCACTAAGGACCCAAGTGTTCAGCGGGTGGAGACTGCTGAGCAGAAGCTCGTTGAAGGCAAGTTGTGTCCTTGATCACTTCCATTTACCTAATAATGTTCCTTTTAATCATTATGATCTGCATAGGTTAATTTTGAAGGGACCCAATAGGTCACCATAGTTTGGCTATCTTTATACCTTGTTTACCACTGAACTTTTGGGTAGTACCTGCTATTGCTTTATGTGGTTTTGGGTATTGAGATACACATTATTCATGATCATGCTTTTATTATCAATTTGTTATTTATTGTTCATGATAAGATCATATTGTTAATTGGAACTTGGAGAACCACCCGAGAAAACAGTGCTACCACAAGGGTGGTATGGGACGCCCTTGGCTGACTAATTAGGAAAGCTAGTGGATGACTACCTTACCCGAAAGGGGCAAGGGCAGTAGGGGAGTGGTCGGTGTAGGGAGGTTCTCGGGTTGATTTTGCTGCAATGGCGGTCAGACGGGGATCCCTCCATTGCGCTTCCTAGAAATTGTAGCGGGTTTTCTGAAGCTAGTGGAACTTTGTAAAGGCCTCGTAGTGTTACCCTGCCTCGCTTCCTTGGTAGAGGTGTATGGGATTCATGACCCCTTGGCAGATGGGTAGCATGACTTGTGGGTAAAGATGCGCAACCTCTGCAGAGTGTAAAACTGGTATATCAGTTGTGCTCACAGTCATGAGCGGCTCGGACCCTCACATGAGTAACTTATAGAATTAAATTTAATTGGTCATTTTCATCGCATTGTTGTTTATTATTAATTTGATCTATTATTACTTTGGTTTGGTATTTACTTACGTTTAGTAACTGCTAATAAAATTTGACCAACTTATTAAAAGCAATGCTCAGATGTAACCATTATTTGTTGATCAGCCTTACACTTCACATGAACTCCCACCTTTGGTGAGTTCATGCACATTATTCCCCACAACTTGTTGAGCTATGATCTATTGTGAGCTCACTCTTGCGATATATAAACCCCCACAGGTGAAGAGCAGGTGGTCCAAGAGGAGCCCTACAACGAGGAATATGAGCTTATCTAGTTGGCATCTCCGAGTCAACTTGATGGCGCCAAGGAATAATGTAGGACCGTTAAGGCGACCAGAGGGGGGGGGGGGTGAATGGGTGCCAATCGGATTTATGTCCCCAAACATTGAAAATTAGCACTTTACTTCAATTGAGATGAAGCAAGTGCTCAAACCATAAACACATGAGTGATCTCATGACTACAAAATGTTCTTAATACTCACATGAGATCAGCAAAGCAAACGGATCACAAATCGGACACCAAAGATTCAAAAACGGTCCAATACAGTATTGTCAACAGGTGCTGTTTTCAGCAGTATGAAATTCTGTTCTTGAGTTCAAAACTGAACTAAATGAACTCCGATTGATATGAAATTTTACACACACCTGAGCAAATATGTTTCCAAGATCTCTCCAAAATTTGAGCTTAATCCGACTTGTGACTCACCCGCAGATTTAAAAATACAGCAGAAATTGGGGTTTTGTTGGGGTTTTCTAGAACGAGTTCAAACTGAGTTTTTCTCAAATCTCGACCAAAATCTGCAACAACTAGGTGTATGCAGTGGTCCGAGGAGTGCAACTCAACACCAATCAATCCCCAAACCAAATCCTCTCAAGGGAATCAATGGGTTTTCACCAACAACACAAGAATGGGGAAAAGGAGAAACCAAAACTATAAAACTTCAGAAATTTCAGCAAGGGTACAAAACTGAGATTTGAAGCCAATGAACACTATGGGCTGGACCGGCGACCCTTCCTCTGATTAAGCTTTAAAATCAAGAACACAGTCGAAGTACAAAATCACTGCGAAACCCTCGGCTCAACTGGTGTCTACCTAGAGAGAAAACTAGGAGCTCTAGAATGAATTCTCAAAATAAATGGCAGCCAAGGGATGCTGAACCAACCAGCCATCCCCTTCTATTTATAGAGGGTTATTCTCATTTCCTAAAGTACCCCTATTTACATAGAGCCTATCCACTCCACTGGGGGCGAAATGGACCAACTCCTAGGTTTTTTATCCGACGGCCACGTCCTTCACACGGAGTTGCTTCGCCTTGACGCACCCTCCGCGATCACGTCACGTGCCACCACCGGTTCCCTCCGGAACCACCACCGCCGAGTTTTGAGGCCCAAACTCAGCAAAACCAGGCATCCGTAGCGCTGAGTGGTTTTGAGGCCCAAACCACCAAACTTGTCATGAGCACTGCACCTCGTGCACGTCCTCCACGATCAGACGCATGTCCCGCTAGTCCTCGACCACGCCGGTAACATGGTCCACTCCACCATGTCCTCACACAAGTGCGTGTCCCAGGTGTCAGCCACCATGGTTGGTCACCTGACTGCTCTGATTCGTCAGTCAAGACCCAGCACTCGCCCTTCACCGCTCCCGGTCCATCAGCACGAGCCCGCATGACCTTCACCTCAGCCATCGACCATCGTTCCTGTGCTCCACACCTGCACACCACATGTCGACCAACATGGTTGCACAAGCATAATCTCACACTCTGGTCAGTGCACTGTCTACCCCAGAGTGCTACCCGTTGACAATGACTCATCATCAACTCGAACTACAAGGGACAAGTCAACCTTGTGTTCGCAATCTCCCCCTTGATGAGTGCATTGTCAACACCACCATTTGAGCATATTTAAACAGAAAGCGGAAGAAAAAGAGAAACTCACTCAAATGACCATAAGCCAGATAAAAACCAGACAAGTCATTTAGAGTAAGCAAAACTTTGTCCCCAAAGAAATGGGAAGCGGCTCAACACCTGTCGGTGTTTTGGGTCCGACCGCACACCCGGGGTTGCCCCTCAAGGTGCTTTTTGGAGTAGGACGGTGTTGTCAACTGTAGCTCAATGGTTTGTGCTAGTTGCAAGAGAGACGACAGACAATGATTTACAGGTTCGGGCCACTTTGGAGTGCGTAACACCCTACGTCCTGGCGAGAGTGCTGTATATGGTGAATTACAAGGTGATTCTCGAATGCGTAGGAAGCTGGGGTGGATGGCTAAGTAGTGGGTTCGATCCCTTCTGAAGGGGTGCCCCCTAGGCCTTATATATTCGATCGTGGGGTAGTACATGCAGATATGATAATCACGTGCACCTAAGAAATAGTGAACCGATTTGAGTCTATCTTCCTATAGTTCCGCCGACCCATCCTCGCTTGGTTCCGTCGTACGGGCTTCCAGCGCGGGAAGGTCGGGTCACTGTTGTGATTACTTGCTTGAAGTTACTGGGTCGTCTGAGTTCGTATCGACCCAGCCTTGTGTTGATTTGCTTCGCTGGTCGTTCTTCCCCAGGCCCACAAAGGAATGGCCTTACGATATATTGGACCCTTGGGCCTCTTGTGAGGTCTTTTATCCTTCCAGTGGACCCAGGGGATATCTGTCCCCCACAAGCCCACGATCTTTGGGTTGATTTAAAATAATCAGCCCGAAGATCCTAGGTCCGACTTCCAGCTGTCTCCTTCTGCTTTTATCACTTGGAAATTGGTGTTCTGTCCCGGTCTCACGCTTTAGAGGTCAGCATTTCGTTTTGCAGGACTTCAAACTTCGTTGGGTGCACCAAAGGTGCACCCAATGGGTGTAGCCCCCGAGCTTTGAGTGGATTTTTGCAAACAATCCACTCGAAGGTCTTCACTTTGAGTATTATCAGAAATCACTTTCATCTTCCATTTGTATTTTATCGGAGGTCAGCCTTGTATTGATCTTACCCTATGCTTTAGAGATCAGCATTGTCTTGATCTGAGATGATGATTCATTGGGTGCGCCGAAGGTGCTCCTAATGGGTGTAGCCCCCGATCTTCGAGTGGATTTTTGAAAATAATCCACTCGAAGGTCTTCATTTTATGGCTTTTTCCAGTAATCTTCTTCCCTTCTTGCCGAATGCTTTGGAGGTCAGCACTATGTTATTGATATTATGCTTTAGAGGTCACCGTATATTTGGTCTTTGAGGCCGAGTTCGTGGTCTGCTCATATCTTGCTGGGCAGTGCGATTTATTTGATCTGTGACTGATTGGACGTTCGACAGGTGACCCTGGCTAGTCTTCATGTCGCTTCTGTCAATCAGACTTGCAGTTCACTGGCTATATTTGGCTTTCCTTTGATCCTTGCTGATATTTCACTTTTGTCTTGAGGTATTCATTGCATGCACTTCATGGATGTGACAGTTTTAGAAAATATACTGATAATTCCTGGGCGTCCCCCCAATGGGTGTGGGCAAGGGACGGCTTGGTACACTTAGTGTTTGGCGAACTGCTTCTGAGTATTAACTTGATGTGACCGCGGGTGTAATCATATCACCCGCGCAGTTGACTGGAGTCCCAATGGGTGTTGTGTTGCGTGAAGCGGCGTCAGCCGTCTGACATATCTTCAGACGATTTGAATTGTCCATTGAATTGTTGCGACTGTTCAGTGACCGTGGTAGGAAACGAACGATTGCTCTCTTCTTCTTCTTCTATAAATAGTGCTCTTGCTTCCCCGGAGTTTTCACATCTCTTACCGCTCTCTGTTGTTTGCTTTCTTCTTCTTCTTTCCTCTCCACCATGGGCAAGAGTAACAAACGCAAGAGCGAGCCGACTCCTCCATCGGAGGACTTCGGCGACTCAGAATACTCGGAGGAGGAGTTCTCCTCCGAGTCCGAGGGGTCTCCGGCTCCCGTCTCTCCCCCGGTGTCGTCTGATGATTCAGACGACTCCCAGGGGATTGCCGCGGAGGTCTGGACCTACATCCGGGCCGTCGAGCGCGCCGGGCTCGAGGGCTCGGATGAGTCGGAGTACTCCTCGGATGAGGAGGACTCCTCGGACTCATCCGAGGAGGGCAGCGGCGGTGATGGCGAGGACGACGACAGCGACGGTGACGGTGGCGACGGCGGCGACAAGGGCGATGACGGCAGTGGCAAGGGCGGCGGCGGCGACGGTGGCGGTGGCAGCAAGGGCAGCAGCAAGGCTAGTGGCTAAATGCCACTGGTTTTTAGACGTTAGTATAGATTAGAAGTAGTATAATGAAATAATGTAGTAGTAGTTAGTAGTATAGAGTAGTAAAGTGTAATGTAGTAGTGGTAGTAGTGTAGAATAGTGTAATGTAATGTAGTAGTAGTAGTAGGGAAGTATCAACTCATAACGAGTTGATTTGCAAGTTCTGTAACTTCCCTTTCATGAAGAATGATATAGTCTCTCCCTGTGTTAATTTCTTTGCTTCCTGCGATGATGGTGTCTTAGAAACAGTAGCCGAGTTATTATCGACGACATTAGCGCTTCTGAAATAGCGTCCGAATGATGGTGGGGCCACGTTGGCGTTTTTAGAATTAACGGCCGAGTGGTTACTGTTGATACCAGCGTTATAGAGGTAACAACCGAGTGACTAACGGCAGCATCGGCGTTTTAGAGGCAACGGCCAAGTGACTGGTGGCAGCATCGACGTTTAAGAGGCAACGGCCGAGTTAGAATGAGCCATGTCGGCTGTTTCGGAAATAACGGCCGAGTGATGACATGGAACGCCAGCTTTTTTAGAAACAGCAGCCGGGTGATGACTGGGCAGTTTTCGGAGACGG
Organism: Zea luxurians; assembly: GCA_029449295.1. NCBI lineage: Eukaryota > Viridiplantae > Streptophyta > Magnoliopsida > Poales > Poaceae > Zea > Zea luxurians. Next base: position 49,663,328 of record JAOPSE010000011.1, read on the forward strand.
CGTTCGGCCCGGGAAAAAAACCCCCTTATTCACTACGCCGTTGCACGCCTTGCTTTTCGTGCCCTAGTTCTTGCTTTCCTGCTTCCAGATCCTCTCTGCCGCTTTGCAATTCTGCTTCCGCTCTGCTCGCCGGCGAGGTTGAGATGGCGCCTAAGCGGAAAGCTTCGAGTTCGTCCGCTGCTGCCATCCCCCCATCGATCCCAATAGCCAGTTGCCTTTCGCAGGTAACCATATGTCTGTTGTTTCTGAGCTTGACCTTCTCCATCTCGTGTCCATCGGAGTCCTTCCTCCGAAGGAGCTCTATTCTTGGCGGATTTGCCACGGGGTCACTGTTCCAATAGAGGATACCCACGAATCTGTTGTTTATGTTCCTTTTCTTCTCCGTGGTCTCGCTCTTCCTATTTCCCCCTTTTTCCGCGGTCTCCTTGATTTCTATCACTTGAATCTGACCCATTTGAATCCCAATTCCATTCTGCAAATCTCCATCTTTGTTCATTTATGTGAGGCTTTTCTTGGCATCCTGCCACATTTGGGCTGTGGAAATATTTGTATCACTGTCGCCCTGGGATGGCCGGAGGGCAGCATCAACTGGTAGGGGGCGTGAGCTTGGAGATGCGCCATGGGAGGAAGACTGATTATCTTGACATCCCACTCAAGGACAGTATTAAAGGATGGCGCTTGGAGTGGTTTATCGTTGAGAATCACGGAGCTTCCCTCCCCCCACGGTCAGGGAGACAGCCGGATGTTCATACTCCGAGTTGGACCTAGTCCCCCACAGACCGGGAGGTGGCTGAGGCAGGGGCTCTGCTAGCTGAAGTTGGATTGCTGAAGGAGAGGGGTCTGACTGCCGAGGCTGTGGTTGCTGACTTTGTCTTCAAGAATATTCCGCCACTGAAGGATAGGGCATACCCGGCTTATCTGTACCGAGGCCTGACTGACTCAACCCGGGTTACCAACAGAAGAATTCCTGCTATGGATTTGGTGAGCCGGCTGGAAATGATACTCAGAGGCAAAGTATCAAATGTAGGCGCCCCTGTTGCGTATTCGGCCTGGAACCTGCCTCCTTCCAAAGCCTTTACTTACTTCGTGTCGAATCCTCCTGCTGCTGATGGCGGTTTGGGCCTTAGAGTGCGACCCTCTGCTGAAGAAGTTAGTGCTTTGGTTGCTTCGCTTGGAGAAATTCCTGATGATGAACGACAGGTCCACTTTGAGGTGCCTTTGGATCCCAGTGATGCAGAGATAAGTGCTATGCTTGATATGTTGACCGAGGACTCTTCTGATGCCGCTCCTGCTGGAACATTAGTAGTGGCGCCTCTCCCAGAGGCTAGTAAAACCTTAGATATTCAGAGACCTGACAGTATTCGCCCGAAACGCCCTTGCCGGGCCAATCAGCCTACTTCTCCCGCTGATGAGCAGAAAAAGAAGAAGAGACGTCTTCGCCGGGTGTCTAGCCTGGATCAGGATGCTGGTTCTTCTGCTCCTGCTGCTGAGGAAGTGCCCGTGCCTGAATTTGCTGAATCTGATCCCAATGGGTGTGTTGTCCGTGTTGTTGACGAGGATGGTGAAGAAAAGGACGAAGTCCCTCTGAATCGGAAGAACAGCCGGCGTTATGTTGCCAGTGGGGAAAGTAGTGGTGTTCCTTCTCCTACCTTGTCTGCTTTCATTGGTCTGCAAGAATTATCTCTAGCAAACATTGATCAAGCTCTTGAGGACATGGTTCTAGAAGATCTGTTATCAGAACCGGTGGATGGTGACGCGATGGATGTTTGTGTTGATGTGCTTGACGCCGGGTTGGGGTCTTCCCGGGCAGCGTCCCGCGCCTCATCGACCTTGGAGCACGGTCTTGAGGGTCAGGAGGCTGGTTTGGATTCCCCTGCTCCCATGGAAGTGACCGAGGGACCTTCAGCCTTAGAAGCGGCTATTGCAGAGAACTCGGCCCTTAATGACGGTGCTGGCCTTTACCTAGCCCCCGAGGGTGCTGCCGGAGATGATCCGGCTCAAATGGATAGTGCCAGCTACTACCCAGCCCCTAAGGGTGCTGCCGGAGATGATCCCGCTCGGATGGGTAGTGCCAGCTATGATCCAGCCCCCGAGGGTGTCCGAGCGGGTTCTCCCTCTTGCACTTCCATGGATGTTCATGTAGGGTCCTCTCCTCCACACTCTGGTTGCATGGTAATAGCCCAAGCCTTTGGTCAGGGGGTCGCTTTAGAGGTCAGCATACCTGATGACAAGGTTTTGGGTTTTGCTGATGTCACTGAATTGGTTCCTGCTGAATCGTTACAAGTTGCTCCAATTGGTGATCCTTTGCCGAGCCATCAGTTGATCTCTCACGATTTGGGAGTCGCTTCCTTCTTCTCCAACTTCCAGGTATTTTGGTTTCTTTTGGTCTGACTTTTATCCAAGCAGGTAATTATTCTCATGCTCGTCTGCTTTTTAATGCCAAGCGTTGGTCGATGAGATGTCTAGTCGGCTGAGGTTGCAGGGTGCTTCCGTCCCGGAAGGAGCTTTGTCTCTGGCGCGTTGGAATCCAGTGCTGCTTCAGCGGCGTGTTTCTGACTTAGAGGCGGCGAATGCTGGTCAGTGCTCTTTTGCTTCCTTCTGGCTACCTTATCAAACTGCTTCTTATTTTAACACCTTTGCTTGACTGCTTCTCGCCAGATATGACTCGGCAGTATTCTGCTCTTGAGGAAAGACGCTCTCAAGACCAAGCTGTACTGGTCCGGCGGTGTTCTGATCTTAAGGAAAAGTATTCCCAAAGTCAGACAGAGCTGGCCCAGGTCTCTGCTTCTCTGAATGACGCCAACACGCTGAACTCTACTCTCCGTGCTCAGCTTGACTCTGAGAAGGTGACCTGTGAATCCGGGTTTTGTTTTGCTGTGCTTTTATTGCTTGCTTGATGTCTGAAAAAGCTGATTCTTGCTTGCAGGAAGAAAAACGTGCCCTTGTTACTTCTCGTGATAATCTTGATAGGCTGTATCGTGACTCTAGCAACTCGCTGACCATCTTAGAGAGGAGTCATCGCTTTACCAGGGAGGAGTTAGACAATCTTCGTTATAAGCTGCAGGAATCCCTGGATGATGTGATTCGGCTCAGAGAGTTGATATCGGCCAAAGATGTTGTCATCAAGAATCTGCGTGCTTCCAAGAAATCTGTCGCCCAGGAGCTTGAGACCGCTCAGTTGGCTGTCAAGGTTGCTGAGGAGACTTTCGCTACTCTGAGGGCCCAGCGCGATAAAGCTATGGATAAAGCTATTCGCGCGGGGCGGATTCTGATGAGGAGACCTGGTGTGATTGTCCCAGACAACATAGTGGCAGATGTAAAAGCTGCTCCTGATTCCTCCAGCCGTCCTTCTTCATCGATCGCTCCAGAGAAGAATGTTGTAGAATAGAAAAACATTGTATGCTTTGAACGTGCGTTTAGCGTGCTCGGATATTTTTTTAGAGGACACATTCTTAGTATTGAATGCTACTATCATTCTCATATTGTTTAGAATTCAATAGTATCTATATTTGTAGAAGTAAAATGCAGCGTGATGGTTTCGAGATTTCTTCATGGGACATGGAGGCCATCCCTGGATGAATAACCGTATACACGCTGAGTGTGTCGCGCCGTTTTGAGTCATCACCGACTTAAGCCGATCGCTCCGTTAGCAGGGCATAGTGGTCACCCTGAATTAAGTAAGCGTGAGCATGTTGCACCGCCTTAAGTCGTCGCCAACTTAAGCCGATGGCTCCGTTAGCAGGGTATAGTGGTCACCCCGAGTTAAGTAAGCGTGAGCATGTCGCACCGTCTTAAGTCGTCGCCGACTTAAGCCGATTGCTCCGTTAGCAGGGTATAGTGGTCACCCCGAGTTAAGTAAGCGTGAGCATGTCGCACCGTCTTAAGTCATCGCCGACTTAAGCCGATTGCTCCGTTAGCAGGGTATAGTGGTCACCCCGAGTTAAGTAAGCGTGAGCATGTCGCACCGTCTTAAGTCGTCGCCGACTTAAGCCGATTGCTCCGTTAGCAGGGTATAGTGGTCACCCCAAGTTAAGTAAGCGTGAGCATGTCGCACCATCTTAAGTCATCGCCGACTTAAGCCGATTACTCCGTTAGCAGGGTATAGTGGTCACCCCGAGTTAAGTAAGCGTGAGCATGTCGCACCGTCTTAAGTCGTCACCGACTTAAGCCGATTGCTCCGTTAGCAGGGTATAGTGGTCACCCTGAGTTAAGTGAGAATGCAGGTTGACAATGAACAATTTGAGCGCTCTCGAAGTCTTCTTATTGATGATATATTTCCCAGTTTACAAAGTACATTGTCATCCCAATAGCTTTTGGAATACAGCTAGGGGTAAAACTTCCTGAGGTGTTCTATGTTCCATGAGTTCCCGATTTCCGTGCCATCCATCTGAGTGAGACAATATGATCCCGGCCGAGTGACTTCTGTTACTATGAATGGTCCTTCCCATAGAGGTGACAACTTGTGCCGCCCCTCCCCCGTTAGAATTCGGTGGAGGACGAGATCTCCTACTGCGAAGGATCGATGTCTCATGGCCTTATCGTGATAGCGCCTCAGGGTTTGCTGGTACTGTGCTGATTGAATTACCGTGTTCAGCCGTTCTTCTTCGAGTATATCAACATCCTCCAGCCTAGTAGCCTCGGCTTCTGCTATGTTTTCAAAGATCAACCTTGGCGCCCCAAACTTGAGATCAGCAGGTAGCACGGCCTCTGAACCATAGACCATGAAGAAAGGGGTATTTCCATGCAGAGCTCGACTGGGTTGAGTTCTTAAACTCCAAACGACATAGGGCAACTCCCTTATTCATTTCCCTGCAAACTTTTCATTTTTATCGAAGACTTTTTTCCAGAAAGCCTCCAATATCATCCCATTAGCTCTTTCAACCTGCCCGTTGGCTCTTGGGTGTGCTACCGAAGCGTATTTGATCCGAATGCTTTTTTGCTCGCAGAAATCAAAGAACTCTGAACTTGTGAAGTTGGATCCCAAGTCAGTTATGATACTATTCGGTATTCCAAATCTGAATATTATGTCTTGTATGAATTCCACAGCCTTGGCTGAGGTTAAGGAAGCAATGGGTTTGAACTCTATCCATTTAGTGAATTTGTCGATAGCCACCAGCACATGAGTGTATCCTCCCTGAGCTTTCTTGAAAGGTCCAATCATGTCTAGTCCCCAGCACGCGAACGACCAAGTTATGGGTATCGTTTGCAGTTGCTGTGCTGGTAGATGCTGCTGTCTTGACAGGTACTGGAAGGCTTCGCACCTCTGGACTAACTCGGCTGCGTCACTCTTCGCTGTTGGCCAATAGAAACCTGACCTGAAGACCTTCCCAACTAGGGTTCTGGATGTTGCGTGCACTCCACACTGCCCTGCATGGACCTCGTCTAGAAGTTGCTTTCCAGTAGCTGAGAGAATGCATTTCATGAGGACTCCTGATGCACCCCTTCTGTATAGTATTTCCCCAATGAGTGTATAGTGAGCCGATTGCCTAGCGATGCGCTCGGCTGCATTCTTGTCGTCTGGCTCCTCCTCGTTTTTTATATACTTGATGATCGGCCTTCTCCAGTCGTCAGAATCTGACTCTGGTTGGCTCAAAGTATTACATTCTTCTGTCTGACCCGGTGAGATGCTTGGGCGTGATATTTCTTGGACAAAGACTCCAGGCGGGACCTGAGTTCGACTGGACCCTAGCTTCGACAACATGTCTGCTGCCGTGTTTCGATCTCTCTCCACATGGTGAAATTCCAGACCTTCAAATTTATCTTCTAATTTCCGGACGGCAGTGCAGTATTTTCCCATGGAATCGTTCGAGCAATCCCATTCTTTGTTTATCTGACTTATGACTACCATAGAATCCCCGTATACCATCAATCTCTTGATGCCCAATGATATAGCAATGTTCAGTCCGTGAATCAGAGCTTCATATTCTGCTGCATTGTTAGAGGCTGGAAATAACAGCTGTAGGGCATATCTGAGGTGTTTGCCTCCAGGCGCAGTAAAGAGGATCCCTGCGCCCGCTCCATGCAGTTTTAACGAGCCATCAAAATACATTCGCCATACTTCTGCAGTCTCTGGATTATCTGGTACTTGTTGTTCGGTCCATTCTAATACAAAGTCAACTAATGCTTGAGTTTTAATGGCAGTGCGAGGTCGAAATTCAATGTCGTGAGATCCCAGCTCGCAGGCCCATTTGGCTATTCTCCCAATGGCTTCTTTGTTGCGAAGAATATCCCCTATTGGAAAACCAGTGACTACTACGACTTTGTGGTCGTCGAAGTAGTGACGGAGCTTGCGTGCAGTTAGAAGTACTGTATATAATAGCTTCTGAACTTGAGGGTATTTTTTCTTCGAGGGACCCAGAACTTCGCTGATGAAATAAACAGGATGTTGCACTGGATAAGCATGTCCTTCTTCTGCTCGCTCGACTACTAACGCGGTGCTCACCACGTGAGTCATGCAAGAGATATACAGCAGCAAATCTTCAGCTGGTTGAGTCGGCGTGGCTCGACTCGGCGGTTTCAATGCTGGTGGTGTTGTCAAGAATTTTTTCAGTGCCTCTAGAGCCTCCTGTGCCTCTGAAGTCCATTGAAATTTGTCTACCTTCTTGAGCAACTTATAAAATGGTAAGCCTTTTTCTCCCAGCCTTGATATGAATCTGCTCAAAGCTGCCATGCATCCTGTGAGTCTTTGCACTTTCTTCTGTGACCGCGGTGCCTCCATCCTCATAATAGCCTCGATCTTTTCTGGGTTGGCCTCGATTCCTTAGTGGCTGACAATGAACCCAAGTAACTTTCCTGCTGGTACCCCGAAGACACATTTTTCGGGATTAAGCTTCCATCGATATCGTCGTAGACTGTTGAAAACCAGTTGCAGATCTTCGATGAAATTTTCCGAATTTTCTGTCTTGATTACCACGTCGTCCACATAAGCTTCCACACGCTTGCCCCAGTGATCGGCTAAGCATGTTTGAATAGCTCTCTAATAAGTCGCTCCAGCGTTTTTGAGGCCGAACGGCATGGAGGTATAGCAGAAAGCACCGAATGGAGTGATGAACGCCGTTTTTTTCCTCGTCTTCTTTCGCTAGGATAATTTGGTGATATCCAGAGTAGCAATCCAAGAAAGACAACATACAACATCCAGCGGTGCAATCTACCACCTGATCTATCCTAGGGAGCCCGAAGGGATCCTTTGGACAGTGTTTGTTGAGATCTGTATAGTCGACGCACATGCGCCAATCCACCTTATTCTTTTTTAGTACAAGAACAGGGTTAGCCAGCCACTCGAGATGTAACACTTCTCTAATAAACCTAGCCGCGACCAAGCGAGCTAGCTCAGCGCGAATGACTTCTCTCTTGTCGGGCGTGAAACGACGTAATTTTTGCCGAATCAGCCTCGCCTGGGGGTAGACCTTCAGTCTGTGCTCGGCCAGTTCTCTCGGGACTCCCGGCATATCCGCAGGCTGCCATGCGAATACATCTCGGTTATCTTGCAGGAACTGGACGAGCGCGTTTTCCTATTTGTCATCCAGGCTGGAGCTGATGATGGCAGTCTTGCGTTCATCAGCGAACCCGAGGTTGATCCTTTTAGTTTCTTCAGTCGGCCGCATGGAGGTCGCAGCTTGAGCCTCGTTCATAGGTACCGCGAGGTTTTCTTCAGACTTAGAGTTTGCCTGCACAGAAGAAGTCGCCGACGGTTTGGTGGTGAGGGCCGCCTGGATGGCCACCCGGAAACATTCTGCGGTGCCTTGGAAGTCAGCGCGCACAGTTATGATCCCTTGCGGCCCTGGCATCTTCAGTATCATGTAGGTGTAATGGGGAATGGCCATGAATTTCGCCAATCCAGGCCTCCCGATGATGGCGTTGTACCCGCAGTCGAAGTTCGCCACCTCGAACCTCAGGAACTCGGTTCTGTAGTTCTCCGGAGTTCTGAAGGTGACCGGCATGTAGATGTGGCCTAGCGGGTATTCTCCTTCGGTCGGCACGATGCCGAAGAAAGGAGTATCGGACTTGTGGAGCTCTTTGAGGTGAACTCCCAAGCCTTGAAGCGTTCGAGGGAAGGTGACGTTGATGCTGCTTCCCCCGTCCACTAGCACCTTCTTCACCCGGCTCTCTCGGATCACCGGATCGACGAGGAGCGGGTATTTGCCCGGGTGGTCGAAGTTGAGCCACTGATCTGCCCGAGTGAAAGTGATCAGGTGCTTCAACCATCGGTACGGAGCAGGAGGACCGGTAGTCGCTACCAATATTTGGCGATCGTTGAGCTTTTGTTGTCTCTTGTTCTCCTGCGATCCATGTCCGCCGAAGATGACGTTGACCTCTCTGTCGACGCGCGGGAAGGCTCCACCTCCGCCCTCCTTCTATTGCTGGGGTTGTCGCGGATCTCCTGGTCCTCCCCGCGGCGGAGGAGGGGGTAGAGGTTGGAAGGGTTGGCCGTGCCCGACGGAGTGCTTGAAATCTCTGCAGTTCCGAAGGGTGTGGCGCATGTCTTTGTGGTATGGGCACTGGGCATCGAGGATGTCGTCCAGCGTGCGTTCGCCTCCACGAGGTCCTCCTCGGGCGCGAGAGGCGGGTGGTCCGGCGGCGTGAACTTCTTCGCGAGGCCTCTTCTCCCAACGCTTGTCGGGCTGCTGGTTCGTGTCGCGCCGTGGTGCTGCCGGCGCTGGCTTCGCTCCTCCGATGAGGTCCCGAGCCCATTCGTCGGCAGTGATGTAGAGGTCGGCTTCCCTGAATAGCTGCTCGGAGGTAGTTGGCGCTTTCTGTAATATGGCACAGACGAAGGCCGCGTCATCGGAGCCTCTGTAGAAATCCTCGATTACCGCTGCCTCCGCGACCTCAGGGATACGATTTCTCATGGTCTGGAACCTTTTGAGGTATGATCTGAGAGTTTCGTCCCCCTGGCGCTTGATGGATTTTAGGTCCCATGGTTGCGCCGGCTTGTCGGAGAGGGACGGGAAGTTGGCGATGAAGCGTCGACTGAAATCACTCCAGTCATCGATGCAGTGTTGTGGTAGGTGTCGCAGCCATTGCAGTGCGTCTTGCCCGAGGACGATGGGCAAGTACGCGGTCATCACGTCCTCGGTTGCCCCGGCAGCTCGGGCAGCGGTAGTGTAGACGGCCAGCCAGCCTCCCGGATCCTGCTTAGGTTCATATTTGTCAATGTTGGATACCTTGAAGTTAGGAGGCCATTGAATGGCCCTGAGGCGCGGAGTAAGTGACGACACTCGACACGTGTCCTCCTGTTGTCGAGGATAATGTCTATCCCGGGGAGGGGAGTGGTTGTCGTGGTGCTTCGACCGTCCCCAGGTGGTGCCGCCAGTCGAAGCCGTCGCCGACTTGGTCCTGGTGGCCTGACTCCGGGTTGGGATGCCGTGATCCCTATCGTATTCTTCCCGACGACGGATCTCGCTCTCATGTCGTCGTTCGCGTGAAGCGTTGATGGAGCTCCGTGCGTCCCGCCGACTGTTGATGGTATGTCGTAGATCATTCGGCGGATGCGCGAGAGGTAGAAGATGGTTGGCCGCTCGAGTGAACAGTCGCCGGTAGCCCTCGGCATCGGGAGTCCGAGGGAGACCGTTGGCTATCCGAGCCAGTACTCCGCCGACTTCACTTGGCGTGTTCAAGGCTCGGGCGAAGTCGGGGTTCAGGTTGCGCCCGAAGAGAGGATTTTCCCGACGTTGCTTCGTTCCCTGTTCGGTCTGTTCTTGAGCTCGCCGGCGATCGCGTCGTCGGGAATTCCTCCTTTCCCGGAAGACACGCTCTTCCAGGGTTTCTCCCATCTCTGAGACCTCGTCTCGTGATACCGGTTGCGTCGGGTCCTGCTCTCCGGCCTCGTGATGTCTCCAGATATTTCGGCGTCGGTTCCTTCGTCGGCGGGATTCTCTCTGAGGAGGTTCCTCTCCGGGTACAGTCGGCTTGTCGTCGGAGATGGGGGGCGACTCCACTCTCCCGATGAAGAGGACGTCGGGGTAGAATGGCGTGGCTGTTGTGACGATCTTCTTTCTGTTCTCCTTTGAGGGCGGAGGCGCAGAAAGAACGACTTGCTTCCTCCCGATTTTATTTGTTTCTTTCTTTCTTGTGACTTGTGTCCATTCTTCCGTCAGAGAGGTAGACAATGGAGTTTTCCGGGTTGGCGGGCCTCGGGCCTCTGTCTTGCCGGAGGCGATCTTTTTTCGGAGTGTTGGAGGTTGCGCCTTTTCCTGCTTTTCCCCGATTTTCACGGAGATTTTTGAGGAAGATCTTTTCTCCGTCAGGTCCGCAATGCGATGCAGAGTTCCCTCCTCATCCGCTACAGCTGAGATGGTTCCGAAGCAGAATGTGGACCCAGGGCGGAAGACGATCTTGGGCAGGAAAGTGACGGCCATTGAACTAGCTTGGATCGACGACACACCCCCTACCTGGTGCGCCAGCTGTCGGTGTTTTGGGTCCGACCGCACACCCGGGGTTGCTCCTCAAGGTGCTTTTTGGAGTAGGGCGGTGTTGTCAACTGTAGCTCAATGGTTCGTGCTAGTTGCACGAGAGACGGCAGACAATGATTTACAGGTTCGGGCCGCTTTGGAGTGCGTAACACCCTACGTCCTGGCGAGAGTGTTGTATATGGTGAATTACAAGGTGATTCTCGAATGCGTAGGAAGCTGGGGTGGATGGCTAAGTAGTGGGTTCGATCCCTTCTGAAGGGGTGCCCCTAGACCTTATATATTCGACCGTGGGGCAGTACATGCAGATATGATAATCACGTGCACCTAAGAAATAGTGAACCGATTGAGTCTATCTTCCTATAGTTCCACCGACCCATCCTCGCTTGGTTCCGTCGTACGGGCTTCCAGCGCGGGAAGGTCGGGTCACTGTTGTGATTACTTGCTTGAAGTTACTGGGTCGTCTGAGTTCGTATCGACCCAGCCTTGTGTTGATTTGCTTCGCTGGTCGTTCTTCCCTAGGCCCACGAAGGAATGGCCTTACGATCTATTGGACCCTTGGGCCTCTCGTGAGGTCTTTTATCCTTCCAGTGGACCCGGGGGATATCTGTCCCCCACAACACCCAAGCAAGAAAAGGCTAGCCCTCAATAAGAGGCAAAAGCAGGGTTCAACACCACTAGCCAGAAGCCAAAATCTCATCGGAGCACACAAGGCTTTATCAGAGCATAAAAAACCAATTCAGAGCATAAGATCAGCACAAAAGCTAAAATCAAAGCTAGTTCCTCTAGAAAGAGGCAAACGGCTCAACACAACTAGCAATAGCTCCAAATAACATGTCTAGCCCTCTTGAATGAGATGAAGCCTGGAAAACAAAATTCTCAAAATCTCTCCCCCTTGTTGACAAGTGAACTCATCAAGCACGGACATGGGTAGAAAGAAAAACTCCCCCTTGACAAGAGAACCTCCCTTGAGAAAAAAATACAGAAATGCAACAAAGAGTATGAATGCATGAGCGTCAGGAGTATACCAGCCAGAGTGTAAAAAATGCTCTAAGTGGTGTTGTCCTAAGTGTGCAGCAAAAAATGCACGTGCTAGCAGATGCTCAAACTGGGCATATGCACAAGATATGTGAAGTGTAAGTATTTTGATTCAGTTTTAAGCATGTCAAAGAGATGTTCACCACAAAGACAACACTAAGCATATAGTAAGCAGGAAATCAACTAAGTGCCAGTCACAAGTGAACAAGGTGAACTACCCCAAACAGTGATCACTCATCATTCTAGAAACATATCTAAAATAGATATCATTTGAAATTTTCAAGATTTATCGGATTTTGTAGCGGATTCCAAATTTTATTGAAAAGCATGTGAGTGCGAGAGGTTGTAAGCATTGTCTTTGTCTGACTTTTCAACCGGGTGTAGCCTATGCAAACAAGCAATCAGAAGCTAAGGTTTCGATCATCCACTACACTACTCAAGTTCATCCAAAAGTGCAAATGGAAGCAGCCTCGATACAGTGATGTGGTGACAAATACAAACCCATCTCGATCTTTCAAATTATCATGTATCTTGATTTTGAATTTTTAGCATGATATGAATAAATCAAGACAAGTGAATGACTCAAGGCATGAGATATAGCCACCTAGCATACTAGTAATAGCAAAAAGGATTTCAACACATCCTACATATGCTAGGTGCCACTCTTAATGGTGAACAATTTTAGATTGAGCAAGTAATAGTCAAGTTTACAATTATGAAAACAACTTAGCTCAACAATATTGTATCAATATGAGCAAAAAGAGCCTAAGCATGCCATAGCATTATCACGTACACAAAGAACATACTACTAGGAACAGAATCACATTCTAGCAGTTATACAAGTGAAGCTCAATATGACATGCAGATATAACAAAAAAATGAAAGCAGAAAATAAGAAGAAAAGACAAAAGGGAGCCCTCTAATCAAAAAGGGAAACAAACACCCGATTCCCCTCGCAAATGAACAAAAGTTTTTTGATCAAGGGGTTTGGTCAAAATGTCTGCAAGTTGGCGAGTGGTATCAATATAGCGCAATTCGATGTTGCCTTTCTCATAATGATCACGAAGAAAGTGAAAGTGAACATCAATGTGTTTGGTCCTCGAATGTAGCACATGATTCTTGGCAACACTTATGGCACTCGTGCTATCACAAAGCAGAGGCACATGATGAAAATCCAAGTCAAAGTCTCGTAAGGTAGCCATCATCCAAAGTAACTGCGAACAACAGCTAGCAGCATCAATATACTCGGCCTCTGTGGTAGACAGGGCAACACTAGACTGTTTTCGAGAAGACCATGAAACCAACGAAGTACCCAAAAACTAACAAGTCCTAGAAGTAGACTTGCGCTCCAAAAGGCAACCCACAAAATCAGCATCAGAATAACCGCACAAGGATAGAACGGACGATGAGGAGTACCATAAACCAAACTCGGGTGTGAAACGTAGGTACCTCATAATCCGTTTCACAGCCGTTCTGCGAGATGTGCGTGGGGAAGCCTGGAAACGAGCGCACAAACATACTGCGAAGTGTATGTCCGGCCTCGTCGCAGTCAAGTACAGGAGAGAGCCAATCATGCTCCTATACTCCTTCAGGTCCACGGGTTCGCAATCCTCATAATTGTCAAGTGTCGTCGAGGTGGACATGGGCGTCGAAAGAGGCTTGCCCTCGCCCATGTCAAACTTCTTCAGGACATCCTTTGTATACTTGCCTTGATGTACAAAGGTCCCGTTTTGAGTCTGCTTGATTTGCAACCCAAGAAAGAAATTCAGCTCGCCCATCATGCTCATCTCAAATTCCCTGCTAATAAGATCTGAAAATCTAGACACAAGAGCATTAGAAGAACCACCAAAGATGATATCATCCACGTAAATCTGGACTAAAAGGGTGTCATTATTATGCTTGAGGAGAAAAAGAGTTTTGTCCACAGAGCCCATTTTAAAACCCTTAGAAAGTAGAAAAGATTTCAAACGCTCATACCAGGCTCTAGGGGCTTGTTTCAAACCATACAAAGCTTTTTGGAGTTTAAAAACGTGGTTTGGAAACTTGGAACTCTCAAAACCAAGGGGCTTCCTAACATATACCTCTTCCTCTATATACCCATTTAAAAAGGCACTTTTGACATCCATTTGAAAAAGCTTAAAACCCTTTGAAGTAGCAAAGGCTAAAAGGATCTTAATGGCCTCTAAACGGGCAACAGGGGCAAAGGTCTCCTCATAATCAATTCCCTCTTTTTGGCAATACCCTTGGGCAACCAACCTCGCCTTGTTTCTAACTACCAAACCATCCTCAATTTGTTTGTTTTGAAAACCCATTTTGTACTGATGGGATGGCAGTTAGAAGGAGGTGGCACCAAAACCCAAATCTGATTTCTTTCAAAATTTTCAAGCTCCTCATGCATAGCATTGACCCAGTTAGGATCAGATAAAGCATGTCCAACATCTCGGGGCTCAAAAGTAGCAACAAAAGCTGAGTGGGCAAAATGAGAAATGTGATGTGACCTAGAGCGAGTGACTCGCTCATGAAGCTCCCCGATCATCTGCTGAGGTGGGTGACGGCGTTGAATATGCTGTGGAGCCTCCCTTGATGAAGTGGCCTCCCCCTCAATAGCAGCTTCAACTCCTCCAGTCTCAGCAGGAGCTGGCTCGAGTGGACCCCAAGTGGTGGAAGGAGTGGGGTCGGGTCCGTCAGCCGTAGTAGTGGAAGCAGGCTCGACTGGGGCGGTCGGTGGAGTTGGCTCGAGAGCAACCCAATCGGCGTCGTCGTGCTCCTCCTCCATAAAGATGGTCTGTCCCATCTGATCTGGACCTGCAGGCTCAAAGACAGGGGATGGAGAAGGTGCAGTCTCATCGAATGTAACCTCACAAGTCTCCCTAATGTGGTTAGTCTCTAGGTTAAGAACACGATAAGCACGAGAATGTAATGCATAACCCAGAAAAACCCCATCAGAAGACCGGGACTCAAACTTGTCCAGATTACCCTGTTTTAGCACAAAGCATCTGCAGCCAAATACCCTAAAATGACTGACCATGGGTGGTCGTCCAAATCGCAGCTCATAAGAAGTTTTGTTCAGAAAAGCCCGAAGAAAGATGTGATTGGACACATGGCAAGCAGTGTTGATAGCTTCGACCCAAAAACGCCTAGGAGTCCTATGCTCATCAAGCATCGTCCTAGCCATCTCAACAAGGGTCCAATATTTGCGTTCAACAATACCATTCTGCTGGGGCACATACAGAGAGGAAAACTGATGCTCGAGTCTCAAAGAAGCACAAAAGGTTGCAAATTGAGTATTTTTGAATTCTGTGCCATTGTCACTGCGTATAGCTCTCATGGCATTTTAGGAAACTCATTTTGCAAACGAAGAATCAAATCTCAAGCATGAGTAAAAGCCTCATCCTTCGCCATCATAAAGAACACCCAAGAGTAGCGAGAGAAGTCATCGACAACCACAAGCACATACCACTTCCATCCAAAAGAGCAAACCCTGGCTGGACCAACAGTGTCCATATGAAGCAATTCACCAGGATGCGAGGTCATCACCTTGGTGACCGGGGAATGGGAAGCGGCAATCATTTTGCCATGACGACAAGGGTGACAGACAAGATCTTTCTCAAATTTTAATTTAGGCAATCCTTGGATGAGGTCAAGTGAGCTCAAACGACACAAAAGATCAAAGCTCAAGTGACCTAGCCTCCTATGCCACTTCCAAAGAGAAGAAGAATATCCTGCCAACAAACATCGAGAAGGGCCAGAAGAATGTGAAAAATCAGCACTGAAAACTCGACCAAAGGGGAAATCTGGCAAATAAGATCCCCACGGGCATCCAAAACCCGAGACAAGCCCTTTTTAAAGCGCACTTCATAGTCATCCTCAAGGAGTTGCGAAACTGAAAGCAGATTGAAATGCAGATTCGAGACCAAAGCAACATCCTTGAGAATAAAGCTCTCATTCACCCGAATGGTGCCACGAGAAACAACCTTACCTCTTGACTTATCCCCGAATGTGATGTATTCCTTACCAATCACGGGGTCGAGGCTGGAGAACCATTTTGAGTTTCCGGTCATCTGGCGCGAACAACCGGAATCCATGAGCCACGTGTTCTCCAGGCCTCCGTCCTGCATCAATAGTAAGACACGGGGTGAGCAAATGGCACAACACTAGGGTAAGTAAACTGTGAAGAATACCAGTGTTGCGGCATTTGCCCCTGAAAAGTGTTAGGGAAAACACCAAACATCCCCGGTCCCGAAGGGAAGCGATCACCACAAGAAGAAAATTGTGGTCCGCTGGGGAAGTATGAGCCAAAACCTCTGTCACATGGTCCTTGGCCATATGATACATGACCAGCATCCCATCGGGCACGACCACCACATGGTCTAACTGCCTGAGACCTAGAGGCAAGAGGCAAAACACCTCTAGGCCTCCCAGGACGTCTCTGAACAGGCTGAACATGAACACCATGAGAAGGATGGTTCATGTCCTTCCTGCTCAACTCAGAAACCCACCGCTCATCTCTCTTCCTCCTAAAGCAAAAAGAAGCTAGATGCCCATCCCTCTAATAATATTCACAATGGTACCTCACCTCTCTCCTGGGTGGATTTTGTTTGTGGAAGGGGGCTTTCTTTTTGGATGACTGAGGGGCTCTAGGAAGGGGATCACTAGAGATGTCGGGAAAGGTGTCAAGTGTGTTCCTAAGATGGTTAGGTTTTGGAAGCCACACTTGTTTCTGAGGAGGATCTCTCATAGGTTCATCAATCACACCATCTCTCACAGGGGTGACAGGCTTAGCAGAGGTGGTTTTGATAAGCTTGGGAGTGGGTGAAGGTTTCTCTGAAGGTGTCAAACCACTGCACTCACCGACCTTTCCAAAGCAAGCGACACTCCCATTCTTAGTAGCAAAGCCTAACCCCGGTCCGCCAGTTCCCCTCTTGAACTGACTGACCATCATGCCCAACTGGTGCTCACTGCACGACACCCAACTCAAGATAGATCGAAGGTATGTGTTTTCTTCCTCGATTCTTGTCTTGTCGTGTCTACAGGACTCAAGGGCAGATTGCAAACCCTCACAAAGTGCACACTGCACAGGTGCAGGGGCACTCACTGAGCTAGCCTTCTCAAGAAAAGCTATCCTAGCGTCTCTCTCTGCTAGCTCAGACTGTAAGCCAGGACAAACGGTACACACACCCAATAGGATAGACCTAGATCTCAACTCGTCACACTCATCTAGCAAGGTGGAGTACTTGGTCTGCAAAGTGGTGATGTTCGACATGTGTAGAGTGCACTCATCACATTCAGTCTCGTCAGACACTTCAACTGAAGCTCTAGCAGACTCAAGTTCCCTAAGCGTGCTCTCGTACTTGGATCTAAACTCTCTCCTCTCACGAGCAGCCTGCCTAAGCAACTTATCCTGACTAGCCAAAGCAGCGTTCAGCTCTTCTATCTCAGCGGTGAGATCATCGGCGGAAGGTAGTACCTCAGAAGTAGTGTCGTCACCGATGTCTTTGTCGTCGCCGATGTCTTTATCGTCGCTGGTGCCGACCGCGTCCTCATCAAGTGCCATGGTGCAGAAGCCTCCTGCGGTGCCGGCGATGAAGCACAGCCCGTTCAGCTTGTCCTCGATCCGCCTCTCAGTCTCCTCGTCGCTCGAGGAAGATATAACATCGTCGGAGTCGTGGTCGAGGTCGCTGAGGGAGGCGAGGAAGGCACGCTCCTTGATCTTTGCCTTCTGAAGGTACTTCTTCTTGAGCGCCTCCTTGTTGAATCCTCCCTTGGACTTGTACTTGCCGGAGGAGTACTTGCCCTTGCGCCGACCAGAGTGATGGTCGCGCGGGCCAGACTCCGATTTGCCCTTCTTGGGGCAACTGGCCACGAAGTGGTCGAGATCGCCACAGTTGTAGCATCCTTCCTTGGACCCGCCACGCCGCCGACTCATACGGTTGTTATGCAACCACGTGAATCGGCTGGCCACAAGTGCCAGCTCCTCGTCCCCAAGGCTCTCCACCTGCTCATCTATAATAGACAATAAAGAGGATAGAGCAAACATAGCAGGTGAGGAGTTAGAAGCAGAACCACCTCCAGAGACCAGGGCCATGGTGGGTGCACTAGGGTTCTCAATCTTGGCCCGAGTCTGGTGGTCAATCTCTGTGGACTTGAGCATGCTGAAGAGCTCGTCCACGGTGAGAGTCTCGTAGTTGGGCGACTCGATGATCGCCGAGACCTTCACCTCCCAAACCCTCTGATCTAGAGCATGTAGTAATTTTAGCGCTCTCTCATGATCACTATAGGGTAGCTGTGCCTTGTTGGCACGCATCTTATTCACAATTGACTGGAACCTAGAGAACATGGAATCAATGGTCTCTCCAGCCAACCGTGTGAAGTTCTCGTACTCTTGCCTGTACGTCTCAAACAGTCTGGTCTTCACATGATCGTTGCCCTCATGGAATCTCTCGAGGGTAGACCAGATCTGATGAGCCGTAGTCAGATGTCCAACTCGCTCAAACTCACCAAGCGAGAGACACGAGAACAAAGCGTTTCGAGCTTTGTTGTTCGAATCATGGAACTCCATTTGAATTGGAGTGATCCGGTCACTTGTAGCATCGAAAATCGCATCGAGGCAAATTTCCCAAACCCGGTAACTGATGCTCTGAAGATACGCAGACATGCGAATCTTCCAGTACGGGTAATTGGTCCCATCGAAGAACGGAGGTTTTCCAACACCTCGTTCTATGTCGCCTACGTGGATTTCGAACCGATTAGGAAAGGGAAATCCTTAACCGGCTCCGATACTAATTGTAGGACCGGTAAGGCGACCAGAGGGGGGGTGAATGGGAGCCAATCGGATTTATGTCCCCAAACACTGAAAATTAGCACTTTGCTTCAATTGAGATGAAGCAAGTGCTCAAACCATAAACACATGAGTGATCTCATGATTACAAAATGTTCTTAATACTCACATGAGATCAGCAAAGCAAACGGATCGCAAATCGGACACCAAAGATTCAAAAACGATCCAATACAGTATTGTCAACAGGTGTTGTTTTCAGCAGTACGAAATTCTGTTCTTGAGTTCAAAACTGAACTAAACGAACTCCGATTGATATGAAATTTTACACACACCTGAGCAAATATGTTTCCAAGATCTCCCCAAAATTTGAGCTTAATCCGACTTGTGACTCACCCGCAGATTTAAAAATACAGCAGAAATTGGGGTTTTGTTGGGGTTTTCTAGAACGAGTTCAAACTGAGTTTTTCTCAAATCTCGACCAAAATCTGCAACAACTAGGTGTATGCAGTGGTCCGAGGAGTGCAACTCACCACCAATCAATCCCCAAACCAAATCCTCTCAAGGGAATCAATGGGTTTTCACCAACAACACAAGAATGGGGAAAAGGAGAAACCAAAACTATAAAACTTCAGAAATTTCAGCAAGGGTACAAAACTAAGATTTGAAGCCAATGAACACTGTGGGCCAGACCGGCGACCCTTCCTCTGATTAAGCTTTAAAATCAAGAACACAGTCGAAGTACAAAATCACTGCGAAACCCTCTCAAGGAGCTCTAGAATGAATTCTCAAAATAAATGGCAGCCAAGGGATGCTGAACCAACCAGCCATCCCCTTCTATTTATAGAGGGTTATTCTCATTTCCTAAAGTACCCCTATTTACATAGAGCCTATCCACTCCACCGGGGGCGAAATGGACCAACTCCTAGGTTTTTTATCCGACGGCCACGTCCTTCACACGGAGTTGCTTCGCCTTGACGCACCCTCCGCGATCACGCCACGTGCCACCACCTGTTCCCTCCGGAACCGCCACCGCCGAGTTTTGAGGCCCAAACTCAGCAAAACCAGGCATTCGTAGCGCTGAGTGGTTTTGAGGCCCAAACCACCAAACCTGTCATGAGCACTGCACCTCGTGCACGTCCTCCACGATCAGACGCGTGTCCCGCTACTCCTCGACCACGTTGGTAACACGGTCCACTCCACCACGTCCTCGCACAAGTGCGTGTCCCAGGTGTCAGCCACCATGGTTGGTCACCTGATTGCTCTGATTCGTCAGTCAAGACCCAGCACTCGCCCTTCACCGCTCCCGGTCCATCAGCACGAGCCCGCATGACCTTCACCTCAGCCATCGACCACCATTCCTGTGCTCCACACCTGCACACCACAAGTCGATCAACATGGTTGCACAAGCATAATCTCACACTCTGGTCAGTCCACTGACTACCCCGGAGTGCTACCCGTTGACAATCACTCATCATCAACCCGAACTACAAGGGACAAGTCAACCTTGTGTTCGTAAATAATTATTTAGTTTGTTTTATTGTTATCATCTATTTTTGTAAGACTTCCGCTATGTAATAATGATACTTGTGACATTTATCTCTATAAACTTTGTCATTATATGTGATGTTCTTCTTTGGCGCACATATGAGACACACCCGGCTTTATCCCTTAAATCTGGGTGTGACACGGTCACCCAACCCAAATTACTCCAAGCCAAGCACGCTTAACTTGGAGGTTTTTTCGAGATAGGCTCGTAAGAAAGAAGATGAACCTTGTTGGTATGAGTACTCTATTAATTCTATTAAGCATTGGACCAGGATATCACTATCCATTGGGGCCAGGATATCACAATCCACCCCCTTAGAAGACCAACGTCCTCATCGGTCAACCCTAATCTAGGAACCTCCCCTCTTGGCCACGTTTGTATGTCTAGTGTCATCATATGCCATGCCATGTGACCACTCCGGGCCCACATGCACCATGTGCCATATACCCGAACCCCTAGCCCACACACGCCCATGAAATTATGAGAGTCGGCTCTGATACGATTTGTAACACCCCGTCCACTCTCGGATCGATGGTACTTACTCTTGGCGGCTCTGTAGAACCATAGACCATCCCCACAGACCAACACGAGTCTTTTGTGCGCACTTTGTCCTCACTCATGCGCACCCGAGAAAACTTTTTGGTCGGTCACCCATCCCAAATTGCTCCAAGTCAAGCACGCTTAACTTGAAGGTTCTTTCGAGATAGGCTTCCAAAAAAGAAGATGCACCTTGTTGATATGATTACTCTATTAATTCTATTAAGCCTTGGGCCAGGATATCACCATCCACTAGGGCCAAGATATAACAATCCACCCCCTTAGAAGATCGACATCCTTGTTGGTCAACACCAATCCAGGAACCTCCACTTTTAGCCACATCTATATGTCTAGTGTCGTTAGATGCCATGCCATGTGACCACTCTGGGCCCACATGCCCCATGCACCATATACCTAAACCCCTAACCCACACACGCCCATGAAACTACGAGGGTTGGCTCCGATACCACTTGTAACACCCCGTCCACTCCTGGACCGACGATACTTCTCTCTAGGATCATATATTGTCCCCATAGACCAACACGAGTCTTTTGTGCGCACTTTGTCATCACTCATGCGCACCCAAGAAAACTTCCTAGTCAGTCACCCAATCCAAATTGCTCCAAGCGAAGCACACTTAACTTGGAGGTTCTTTTGAGATAGGCTTCCGGAAAAGAAGATGCACCATGTTGGTATGAGTACTATATTAATTCTATTAAGCCTTAGGGCATGATATCACCATCCACTGGGGCCCGGATATTATTGTGATATCCTAGCCTAGTGGATGGTGATATCCTGGCCCAAGGCTTAATAGAATTAATAGAGTACCCATATAAACAAGGTGCATCTTCTTTTTTGAAAGTCTATCTAGAAAGAACCTCCTGGTGAAGTGTGCTTGGCTTGGAGCAATTTATGATGGGTGACCGACCGAGAAGTTTTCTTGGGTGTGCATGAGTGAGGACAAAGTGCGCACAAAAGACTCATGTTGGTCTGTGGGGACAATATATGATCCTAGATAGCTGCTAAGAGTAAGTACCACTAGTCCGGGAGTGGATGGGGTGTTACAACCGGCTCTTAGAAGATAATTTTATTAGACCTTCCAGATACACAGAGTGGGTCTCTAATATTGTGCCAATGGAGAAGAAGGATTCTTGTAAGCTTAGAGTATGTATTGATTTCCAAAATTTAAAAAGAGCAACACATAAAGATGAATATCCTATGCCTATAGTCGACATATTAATTAATAATGCATTGGGAAATAGAGTTATTAGCGTTTTTATGGTAATACCGGATATAATCAAATTTTCATGGTTGAGAAAGGTGCCTAAAACGACCTTTATATGTCCAGGCTTTATTGTCTCATTTAAGTGGGTTGTCATGACATTTGGTTTAAAAAACGCTGGCGCCACTTATCAAATGGCTATGAATTTGATCTTTCATTAGTTATTGGAAACACTGTGTAGGTTTACATTGATGATATTCTAGTCAAATTGACTGAATTTGATTCTCATATAGATGATTTCCATAAGATCTTTGATAAGATACATCGGTATGTTTAAAAATGAACAAACATAAATGTGCTTTTTGGGGTGTCGACTGACAAGTTGTTAGGGTTCATTATTCATGAAAATGGCATAGAGATAGATCCCAACCGAATTAAGTCCATTCAGAATGTGGGAGCTTCGACTTGTAAGATTGAAATGCAGAAGCTTCTCGGCAAGGTAAATTATTTGCAGAGGTTCATTTCTAACCTAGCTAGGAGGGTTGATGTGAATTAAGTCCATTCAGAATGTGGGAGCTTCGACTTGTAAGATTGAAATGCAGAAGCTTCTCTACAAGGTAAATTATTTGCGGAGGTTCATTTCTAATCTAGTTGGGAAGGTTGATGCTTTCACTCATATTCTTCGGCTTAAAAATAATGCCAATTTTAGTTGGGGCATAACTGCAGTAAGCTTTTGATATTATTGAAAACTACTCCCACCGTTCTTTCTTATTTGTCGCGGTTTAGTTCAAAAATGAACTAGCATGTGACAAATATTCAAGAACGGAGGCAGTATTTATCTTCGGCTCTAGTATTGAAAGCATCGCAAAGTGGAATACTATTTAGGTTGTACATTGCAGCCGAAGATAGGGTTATTGGAGTCGTTCTGGCTCAGTAGACCGAAGGAAAGGAGCATGTGGTGAGTTATTTAAGCCGAAGACTGATGGATTCTGATACAAGGTAAACCTTTGTTGAGAAATTATGCTTATGCTTATTTTATGCATGCACCAAGCTTAGGTGTTATCTATTGTCTAGTCCTTGCACTATTTCTTATCAAACTGATGTGATTAAATACATGTTGCAAAATCCAATTATGAGTGGTAGAATTGGTAAGTGGGCTTACACACTTATAGAGTATGATTTTGCTTATGAATCACTAAAATCTATGAAATGCTAGGTTGTAACTGATTTTATTGTAGAACATTGGATTGATGATACTCATGAACTAGACATGTCAAATCTCACTATTACTCCATGGACTTTGTATTTTGATGGATCGGTTTGTAATTAAGGACAAGGGATTGTCATCGTGCTTATTTCACTAAGTAATGCATCTTTTGACTTCTCTAGTCAATTGAAAACTTATTGCACTAACAATCAAGCCGAATATGAAGCTTTCTTATTCGGTTTAGAACTCTTGGATTATATAGGAGTGAAGCATGTGATGGCATTTGGTGATTCTCAGCTAGTTGTCCAATAGATTTTAGAGGAGTATCAATGTTTAGATGGTACTTTAAATAGTTATCTAGAAAAATGTTGGGACATAATCTGCTCTTTTGACGAATTTCATATTCGGCATATAACCAGAGCTAAGAATTGCAGAGACAATAACTTGGCACAAGATACATCAGATTACCGGATAAAGCGAGGGATATTTAACAACTCTAAAAGTCTCATAACTGGTACTGCGCCAAGTTCCTAGGTCACGGACAATACAGGCTATAGAGTCGGACCATCCGCGATGGGTCCAGACCGTCTGACGATACCAGAAACATCACCTTAATTAATTCAGCTAACAATACAACCGATGCGATTGATTGGAGGACACATATAATTAATTACTTACTTACATAATTCCAATGAAAAGGCAGATGAGAATATTCGGCATACAACTTTCAAGTATATTTTAATTGATAATGAACTTTACTGCTGAACTATTGGTGATGTCTTGCTTAAATGTTTGGGCCCTGATGATGTTATTTTATCGATGACCGAAGTGCATTAAGGAATTTGTGGTACTCATCAATCGGCTCCGAAGATCAAGTGGTTGTTTAGAAGATCTAGCTTCTATTGGCCTGACATGATAGCTGATGGTTTCAAGTACTACAAAGGATGTCAAGTGTGTTAGAAAATTGGTGATCTGCAACTAGTTCCTGCAGCCGAATTACATCCTATTATCAAACCATGGCCCTTCAGGGGATGAGGATTGGACTTTGTAGGAGAAATTCATCCTTCATCATCAAAATGACATTGGTTTGTCTTGGACGCCGCAGATTATTTTACCAAATGGACTGAAGTTGTTGCTCTGAATAACATGACACATAAGGAGGTAATTGAGTTTATAACTGAGCATATCATTCATAGATTTGACATTCTCCAAACGTTGACTATAGACCATGAGACTTCTTTTATGTCAAAGGAGGTACATGAGTTTGCTGAATTGTATAAGATCAAAATGCTCAATTCTTCTTCGTATTATGCTCAGGCTAATGGACATGCCGAGTCTAGTAATAGGACATTGATTAGCCTTATAAAGAAGAAAATAGCTTATCATCCTAAGCATTGGCATAAGGTTTTGTTTGAGGCTTTGTGGGCTCATAGAATATCTAAACGCCATGTTACTAAAGTCTCTCATTTTGAGCTTGTTTATGGTCATGAGGCTCTCTTGCCTGTGGAGATAAGCCTACATGCTGTCAGGTTTGCTAGGCAGAACGATCTAACTATCGGTGACTATCATAATTTGATGATGGACAATATTGATCAAGTAACCGATAAAAGATTTGTGGCTCTGGGAGAGATTGAGGAAGATAAGATCATAGTTGCTAAAGCTTACAACAAAGATGTCAAGGCTAAGTCATTCCAAGTTGGAGATCTGATGTGGAAGATCATCTTACCACTAAGAAGTAGAGACTAGAAATTCGGCAAATGATCACCAAGCTGGGAAGGACCATACATAATCACACAAGTGATAGCAGGTAATGCCTACATGTTGCAAACTTTGCAAGGCAACAACTTACCCAAGGTGCGGAATGGTCGTTTCTTAAAGCAATATCATCCTAATATGTGGTAAGATGCTTAGAAAACCGATGTTGTCACATTGAGTTGTTTCCAACCCACACCAGTGCTTTTGGTTTGCTCAGCTCCCAAAAAAGGCAGGGGCATGTGTTGAGCACCATTTGTGGCACTGGGCACGGCCGGACGGTTCAGCCCTGAGGACCGGAAGGTCCGGCCTGTGGATGTTCCGCCCTTAGCGTGGACAGTCCACAATTAGATCAGATCGGGTGTAACTAATCTCTTTTCCACACGTGTTTATCCCTCTAAACTCACGGCTACCGTTGGGAAACTCTTAGTAATGGGTCCAGACCTCCCCTATATAACAAACCAAAATCAATATATCTGATGTTCTTTACATTTTGTCCTACACTACAGGAATTCAGGTAATCCCCATCGGTTTTAGGTTGATGTGGATTAATGGTCGGGGTTTAGTTAAATCCCTCAGGAGCTGACGCAAATTACCTAATTCCCGTCGGCTAACTAGAAGTCGACGGGAATTAGTTATGCTTGTCGGTTTGCGCGCAGCCGACGAGAATTAATTAGTTAATTCCCGTCAGTTAGTTAATTCCCATGGCCAAGTATGGTCCATGGGAATTATTCGAATAGCTCCCGTCGGCTAGGATTGGCCGACAGGAGTTAATTGGTCCATGGGAATTAGCTGTTAATTCCCGTCAGCTATGGTCAAGCCGACGAGAATTAACCTTTCCTGCTGCAAAACAGCAACAAATGAGGCCTTTATTTTTCCACAATATTGTACACAACAACACACATAACATATATATCATCAGACAGAACATAGATCAATATTGGTCACATTATAAACACATGCTACCTCCTTCAGTTTAAATTGTTCTGCAATACATTCTTCAACTCTTTCCTTATTGCCCACCATTGCTCTAAGCTTCTTTAATGCTCTTTCTATATTAAACATTCACCTATACAGAATAGGACCACCGACCTCAGCCTCATATGGAAGTTGTATAAAGAGATGCTGCATATGATTGAAGAAACGTGGTGGGAATATTTTTTCCAATTTGCTTAAAAGCATCGGTGCCTCTTTCTCCAGTTGTTCCATCACATCTCTTCTGATTTCTTTAGCACACAGCTGTCTGTAGAAATAGCTAACTTTAGCTAACATTTTCCACACAGCATCGGAAATGTACCCACGAAACATTACATGCATGAGCCTTTCCATAATTATGTGTAAGTCATGGCTCTTCAGTCCCTTCATCTTCATTGTCTTCAAATTCATAGATCTTCTAAAACTAGCAGCATAACCATTAGGGAATTACAGATCCTTCATCCACTTCATCACTTCTTTTCGTTGCTTAGGTTTCGGACAATAGTCAGCTTTTGGTTTGCCTCCGTTTTCTCTAAGCACTTGGGTTGGACAATCACATATCACGGTTAAGTCCATGTGTGCCTTGCTGTGACGGAACTTCCCAAGTCATTAGGCCCACCAAGAGTTGTCCTTGTTCAACAGACATCAGACAACCCTGTAGATGTTCCTGAATCACTTGACAAGGTCGGTATCTTCTTTCTTACCTTTCCAGGAACGTTTCACCCGTCTTGCAGACATTACAGAACATCGGAGATATAGAAATGCGGAAGCGATTACATAAACTTACATTTATTTAGAAAGTAAGATCAAGTTACTTATTACAGACCGGAGTTATAAAACGAGTGCTGAGTAGTATTATTACAATACCAAGGGAGGCAGAAACTCCTCCCGATAAGTTCTTACACAAAAGTTTTTATGGAGGACCATGTCCTCCCGCAGCTTCACTCTTGCTTTTCTTCATGTGGAACCACCTTAGTACAAAAGCAACAAAAATTTGCTGCTTCCTCACCTAAAAACAACGAGGGAATAAACCCTGAGTATGGAATTACTCAGCAAGTCTTACCCGACTAAAGAAAAGACTCTCAAGGGTATGCTGGTTATAAGGGGGTCAAGGTAAGGTATCTCAAGATCAAAGACTCTATTTTGCGTAAATGCTTACTAAGAGTGGATCCTTAAAAATCCAGTTTTATTGTCAAGTTAGGTAACTTACCTATATCTAGAGTTCTTGCTAACCTAGTTCAAACACTTATCCTGAACTAGCCAAGTTCTTAATCCATCCATCATCTTTACTGGAGTTCTACGTATAGGGCAGTGACCAAGTCTTCATAACCGCGAAGGTACGGCGATCCGAATCGATTATACTCAACTGAGGATCTCCAATCACACGACATATGTAGCACTTAAACCTTGCATATGTCAACCCGCCACCGGGGTTCTTAAGACCAGATCAGGTTCACGCAAACCGAGAGCACAGATACACCACCGTCTAGCCTCTTGCTACAGAGGGTACACGCTACTCTCGCCACCGCTCCACGCCCATTTCGTGTTATCTTATTCTGGCCTTAGTCTGCCCGAGGCAAGGCTTACCCATGACGAGGCATGTGACCAGTTAAAGGGTCCTCGGTCAGCAAGCCTACATCGAGACGGTCCTTAATCGACTCAGACGGAGACACTACACCGAGACTCTCTTCTCGTGCAAGTCACCCGCTCGGTCTCAGCTTAATTATTAAACCCAAAAACTTGGTACCTGGCAGAGGTACATCTTTTCCGATGTTGAATCCATCACGACCGTGATGGATTCACCACCAAGTTTTATTTTCAAAAACATCCCTCCCACTTTGCCAATCATCTTTTGTAAAACAAAACCTTTTGTTTTTACTAAAGCAATACTAAGTATAGTAAAAACCCCTTTTGTAAAACAGGGTATCAAGGAAGGTAATCAAGATCAAGGAAGATAATGCAGGAATTGTTTAGCAACCAACTCCTATTACTTAATGCAACAAGCAAGTGAGAAAGATTTTAAAAATATCAAGGAAGGTGGCAAATGCACTGGGGCTTCCCTTCGTTAGTAGGTGAGTCAGGCTTGGGCCAGCAGATGTCAAAGTAGAGACAAGTCCCTGCCTGAGATTCCAAAGGTGGTGGTGCCTTCTCTTCAGTCACTTCGATCTCTTCTTCGTTTTCTAAACATAATCATGTATATAAGAATGAATGCCATGTAATGCTCATGAGAGTGCAAAGATAATAAGAATTTATTATCTAAGGTCTTGAATACAATTTTCCTTCACGGAATTCCGAGAACTTAGGGTTTCCGGATTCAGTAAAGGAGTTCAAAGGGCACGGGTGGGGGTTTTGGGTTCTAAGTATCAAACATGGTCCAAATTCAACCAAATTCTACCCAAGGCTTCTAAATAATATGTAGAATTCATATAAAAAGTTTGGGCATTTTTGGAATTACCATTTATCTCCTAAAAATCCAGAACTAATGGTTTAAGCCAGTTTAAATGCCTTAAAATTCCGTATTTAATCTAAAAATCATGGAACTATTTTTATTAAATACTATTGAAAATAAGAAGTCTAGGAAAATTGATTTGACAATTTTAGGATTTTTCTACAATTTTCTATAGATTTCTAAAGTTCTACTGAAAAAGAAAAGGAAAAAGATTGAATAGTGTTGGGCTGGTTTTAGCCCAGGCGGCCCAGGTCCAGGGAAAATGCGCCCGCGCCCGCGCGCGCGCTGGCGACTTTACGCAGAGGTCCTTAGGGTTTTGGCTAATCAGAACTGGATTCTATCACTATTACCCTGCGTCGCTGACAGGTTGCAGAAAAGCCCTCGGTCTTCTATTTCTTCGCGAGGCGAGGTCCCCGACGGCGTCGCGCGCAACCGAACTCCGGCGAGCTCCTGGACCGGCCGATTGGGGCAACGACTAGGGTCTCCGAGCGACTGACACGAAATTGGATCCATCCCAAACCTTTCCCCCAACCCAATTTCATCTATGGCCAAGTGGTTTGCTCTGGCTACGGTGACCGTGAGCATTACGGCTAGACCGTCGTGTTCCCAGCGACCAGAGGGTTCCCAGCCCAATTGCATAGGTCGGCAAGCATCGTAGACATAAGAGGAAGCTTAAACGAGGGAGAGGGGAGGATGAACTGACCGGAATGGGGCTGGCTGCGGTGAGGTTGGTTTCGGGGTGGCGGAAGCTTGATTTGGGGGGGAAAACGAAATTCAAGCTCACTGGTGCACGATTGCTAGTGATTCTCGGTGGCAAGGTGGGTGATGATGTTGCGAAGCTAGCCGCGGGCTCAATTTATAGTACTCGCAAGCGGTGGCCGAGAATTTTAACGGGGATTGCGCGGTGGTCGGAAGGATAGGGAGGTACTGGCGCGCACGAACCCGTGTCTATCGTCGTGGCGACCTCACCGGCGACGATGGGACGGCCACAGAGAGTCACGGCGACACGGTGGAAAGGCAGGGCCACGCGGCGCAAGGTCGAGAGGCGGTGGTTCACCGGCGAGCTAATCTGCACCAGCCGCAAAGTAGAAGAGTGCGACGGGGAGTCACCGGAGTGACCTCCAGCTCACCGACAGCGAGGATCTTTCACCCCGCGACGCTATCCATCCACCCTGGGCACGAATCGGGACGTCGACAGCACGAATCACGACGGAGGGGGTCGTCGGCGGTGAGGACAGTCGCGCTGGCAGTCTGATCCACATCGCTACTGTACCATCAGAATCCCATTTCAGAGCATCTGACAGTCAACATTTAGGCTCGATTTTCTCCCAAATTCAAATGGCAACTCAACAAATTTTCTACAGCAAAATTGTAGAGCTATAAACTAGCTACAAGTTTGTCATAGCTGTCATGGGCAAATTCTTGTTGGATCATAGTTGAATTCATGCTCAAAGTCTCAATGGTTGCACTGTCTGTCTGAAAATTCAGACCTTAGTAACCTGACAGTCCAACTTTGGGCTTATTTATCTCTGGATTCTTCTTAACAACTGAGCTCACACTCTTAAGCAAAGTTGTTCTCCTATGATTGAGCTACAAACTTGATGTGGTGACCTAGGGCAAAAACCCTATACTTTGAAAGTTACAAAGCTCAAAAGTTGAGCCCACAAATCTGAAATTCAGACTTAGAATGAAATAGAGGTCAAGTGGTACTTTTTGCAAATTAGTCCAAAACATGGGTTTGGCTTGTAAATCTTCCCAAATGTGAACCATGTGACTTCATATGATTTAACATAGTAGTTTTTACACTTTAGTCCAAATGTGCACAATTTTTGCACATAGGCCCCTAGGATTTGGACTTAGGGTTTTCCAGGGTTCAAATGGGGTTTTTGGCTTCTCAGGGGTATAAATGGGATTCAAGTTCATTTTTGGGAATATTTTATGACTATTTCCCTAAAGCTTTTAAGTTTTCTCAACTTGGGTTAGGTTTTACCCCTTTAATCCCTATTTAGGATTAAGTTCCCTATCTAGGGTTCTATTTGCAAAATGCTATAACAATACAACTTGTTTGAAATTTTTACCTAGTAAATGCACTCTAGGTGTGTCAAACATATGCAATGCCAATGTTTATGATGTCATGCTCAAGTTTTAGTTGCAGTAACACCAGGGGTGTTACATCCTTCCCCCCAAAAAAGAATCTCGTCCCGAGATTAAAAGTCCTAGGGTAAGTAATGGAAAAGGAAACGTGTCACATTCTTATTTCCTTATTTCTGGTACAAAGCAGGGGTGGTGTGGGGTTCACTCTTTTATTACAACAACTACACACACTTTACAAATTACATGAGGCTAAAAAGCCTGGGAAATTCTTATCTAAAAAGTCTTGAGTTTCCCATGTAGCCTCTTCTTCAGAATGTTGGTTCCACTGTATCTTATAGAACTTGAGAGTTTTTCTCCGAGTAACCTTGTCCTTTTGATCCAAGACTCGAATGGGATGTTCGGAATATGTCAAGTCTGGTTCAAGGACAACATCTGTCACTTCAACGGTTCGATCTGGTACCCAAAGACATTTCTTCAATTGTGACACATGGAACACATTGTGTACAGCAGACAAGGTTTCGGGTAGTTGAAGTCGATACGCTACTGGCCCATATCTTTCAAGTATAGGGAATGGACCAATGTACCTGGGTGCAAGCTTCCCTTTTATCCTGAAACGCGATACACCCTTCATTGGTGAAACCTTCAGGTAGACATAGTCCCCTTCAAGAAAATACAAGGGCATTCGCCGTTTGTCTGCATAACTCTTTTGATGAGCTTGGGCTTTCTTCATATTATGAATTATTTTCTGAACCTTTTCTTCGGTCTCTTTCACCATATCAGGCCTGAAGAAGTACCTTTCACCAGGTTCAGACCAATTTAGCGGAGTGCGACATCGTCGTCCATATAAAGCTTCGAAGGGTGCCATCTTGATACTTTCTTGATAGCTATTATTATATGAAAACTCCGCTAAAGGCAAACATTCATCCCATTTCTATGAGAAGTCTAGAACACATGCCCGCAACATATCTTCAAGTATTTGATTAACCCTCTCAGTCTGTCCACTTGTTTGAGGATGATAGGCCGAACTGTGGAGCAATTTAGTACCCAAGGATTTATGAAGTTCTTCCCAGAATTTGGATACAAATTGGGATCCACGATCCGACACTATAGTATTCGGAATACCATGCAAACTGAGAATATGGGCAATGTATAATGCTGCATAAGTGGCCACTGAATACTTTGCCTTAACGGGTAAGAAGTGGGCAATCTTTGTGAGTCGATCAATGATAACCCAGACAGAGTCATACCCTCTTGCGGTCCTGGGCAATCCCATAATGAAGTCCATACTTATGTCTTCTCATTTCCATGTCGGTATTGGTAGAGACTGTAATGGACCGGTAGCTTTCAAGTGTATGGCCTTGACACGTCTGCAGGTGTCACATCTAGCCACATAGCGTGCAATCTCGATCTTCATTTTCGTCCACCAATAATGTTGTTTCAGATCTTGGTACATCTTAGTGCTTCTGGGATGAATAGAATAGCGACTAAGATGTGCTTCATCAAGAATTTGTTGGCGGACCTCTTCATTCTTCGGCACCGCGGTTATTAAACCATATAATGCCTTGATCATCTTCTTTGAAACATTTGGCTTTTCTAGCCCTTATCTTCTCACGAATGTGTTTCATACCCACATTATTCCTTTGAGCATCATATTATCCTTTGTAAGAGGACTGACTCAAGCTTTAGCCGACTTAGGGCTCCTTGTTGGACCATTCCCAGGTTTAGCTTCTCCATCTCCTGCCATAATGTATTGTCAGAGGTCTTTGCCGTAAGGCAGTGACAGGAAACCTTACGGCTAAGTGCATCTGCCACTACATTGGCCTTGCCTAGGTGATAATGAATTTCCAGTTCATAATCCTTAATAAGCTCAAGCCATCGCCTTTGTCTCATATTCAATTCTGACTGGGTGAAGATATACTTCAAGCTTTTATGATCTGTATAAATGTGACAGATATTACCCAGCAGATAATGACGCCAAATCTTTAGGGCATGAACCACAGCAGTTAGCTCCAAATCATGAGTTGGATAATGTTCCTCATGTCGGCGCAACTGCCTTGAAGCATACACAATTACTCGGCCTTCTTGCATTAACACACAGCCGAGACCACTGCCTGATGCATCACAATATACATCAAAGGGCTTGGTGATATCCGGTTGAGCCAATACCGGAGCAGTGGTTAATAATGTCTTCAATTGTTCAAAGGCTTCATTGCACTTGGAAGACCGATTGAATTTAATATCATTCTTCAATAAACTTGTGATTGGCTTCACAAGCTTAGAAAAATCTGGTATAAATCGGCGGTAATATCCAGCCAGTCCAAGGAAACTTCGGACTTGATGAACAGTGGTTGGGGGTTTCCACTCCAAAATGTCCTTGACTTTGCTGGGATCTACCGCAATCCCCCTGACAGATAGAACATGTCCCAGAAACTGAATTTCCTCCAGCCAAAACGCGCATTTGCTGAACTTAGCATACAACTGATGTTCTCTCAGGCGCGTTAACACGATCCGTAAATGTTGAGCATGCTCCTCTTCATTTTTGGAATATATTAGAATATCGTCAATGAAGACCACCACAAACTTGTCCAACTCGGGCATGAATACCGAGTTCATCAAATACATGAAGTGGGCAGGAGCATTTGTCAATCCGAAAGACATTACCAGGTATTCAAATAACCCATACCGCGTAGTGAATGCGGTCTTTGGTATATCCTCGGGCCGAATACGGATCTGATGATAGCCCGATCTGAGATCAATCTTGGAGAATACCCTCACCCCGGTCAGTTGATCAAATAGAATATCAATCCTCGGAAGAGGGTACTTATTCTTGATAGTGACCTCATTTAGGGGTCGATAATCCACACACATCTGTAAAGTTTGATCCTTATTTTTGACGAATATGGCTGGACAACCCCATGGTGACGAGCTTGGCCGGATGAATCTTTTCTCAAGTAGATCTTGTAATTGAATCTTCAATTCTACCAACTCATTTGGAGGCATACGGTACGATCTTCGAGAAATGGGAGCCATACCGGGTTTCAACTCAATTACAAACTCTACATCCCTTTCAGGTGGCAATCCAGACAAATCCTCTGGAAAGACATCGGGAAACTCGAATACTACCGGAATATCCTTGATTTACGGTATAATGGCTTCATAAACTCTACCAGTAGCTTTGGTTGGAATGGGGATAGGCAAAAGAATTTCCTCTTGATTATGACTCAACCTGATAGTTCTTTGATCAGTGTTGAGGGTTGCTTTATGCTTGGCCAACCAATTCATACCCAAAATGACATCTATGTCTTGGCCTTTCAGAACGATCATATTAGTAGGAAAGTCTCGTCCGGCCAATGTTACGGGCACTTGATAGGCCACTTCTCTAGTAAAGATTTGTCCCCCAGGTGAGTGAATTTTAAACCCTTCTTTTGATTCATAGCATGAGATGCAATGTTGCTCCACAAATTTCTTGCTGATAAATGTATGCGAAGCACTAGAATCAAAGAGAATAACTGCGGGATGATTGGCCACAAGGAACGTACCCATCATTACCGGTTCTCCGTCCCGTGTAGTGGCCACTTGCGTATAATATATGCGTCTCGTCTTCTTGGTATTTTTGCCCATAGTATTTCCCTTGACTTGAGATGAATTCCCAGATCCTTGCTGATTATTTGACTGGTTCTGCTTTGGATAAGGGCAATCCTTGATGAAATGCCCAGATTTGCCACAATTGAAGCATCCAGTCGATGAACTGGGCAGAGCAGGGAATCGTGATGCAGTGGGGGCATTATTGGGGCGAATAATTATTGGTTGCTTAAAAGGGAAGGAGGGTGGACGAGAGCGATTCTGGTTGGAGGGCCGGAGAATAAACCGTTGCCTTTTCACCGGGCCCTGACTAGGCCTGTCACCTCCAAATCCCTTAGATTTTCCGACACCTGCATAGTTCGCTTCTACCGCCAATGCTGTACTGACAGCTCTTCCATAAGTAAGATCTATGTAGGTTGCCATCTTTCTTTGCAGTCGATCATTTAAACCTCTCATAAAACAATTCTTCTTTTTCAGATCGGTGTTCACTTGATCGATTGTATACTGTGACAGATGATTGAACTTATTGAGATACTGATTAACAGTATCCCCTCCTTGCTTCAGCTTCATAAATTCTTCTTGCTTCATGTGAAGAACACCTTCTGGTATATAATGTTCGCGGAAGACCACCTTGAATTCTTCCCATGTTATCTGATGATTGGCCGGTTGAACGGCCACGAAATTTCCCCACCAGGTGCTGGCAGGGCCGCGTAGTTGCTGGGCTACGAATAAAGGCTTCTGGGTTTTAGAACAGCGCAGAAGTCCGAATTTTTGCTCGATAACCCGAATCCATTCGTCGGCTTCTAACGGGTCTTCGGCTTTGACAAACAGCGGTGGACGTGTCTCTGAGAAGTCCAAGTAAGAGGTTTCACGGGGGCCCTGTTGATAACCGCGCCCACCTTGTTGCTAAAACTGCTGACCCGCCATCTCTCTCAGAAAACGGGTATTATCCGCGGTCGCATTTACCAAGGTGGCAATCGCCTCGGCAAGTGTGGGAGGGACAGGAGGTGGATTTGGGGTAGACTCCCTCCCACTGGAGGTTCCAGCTGCATCCTGTGATCGAGTCTTGGACGGCATCTGTGGCAATAAACATTTGGAATCAAATATAATATGCCAAAGACAAAACCATCCAATTTACATTACCAAAAAGAGTAATGTTACAGACTCGATTTTATACAATAGGAGTACAGTACCCATTATACAATAGTACAACCTATTATACAATACACTACTTCTATCTCTACTACTACACCACTATTCCTGCTTTTGGTTGCTCTTGGCAGCCTCGTCGTCGGGTGTGGGAGACCATTCATCGACCAGCCTCATAGAAGGAGGGGGCCTAAAAAGGTCTAACTCACCACCATGCGCTTCTCCCGCAACGTGCGAGGGTCCGGCTTCCGACCCGACAGGATCCGTAGATGCACTGGGGTGTAGTTGCGAATATAGTACATGGACTTCCTCATGTAGGGTATTGCAATACGCCTGCAGATTGTCCATGGCAGAGCTAAGTTCTTCGACTCGGGCTCGAGCCTTTGCTTCCTTAGCCCAAGCCACTGAACGAGACTGCACCGCCCAGTCAAGCGCTAAGTCTCGATCAGCAAGCTGATCCTGCAGACGGCAGATGTGACTTCTTAATTCATTTATTCTGTCGCCATCCGCGACCCATATGTTCGTCCTGCGTTGAAGCTCTGCTTGAAGCTGATTTACTCGGGCTTCAAGATCCCCAATCGGATCGTTGCTTCCGCTACTACTATCCTCGTGCCGTGGAGCAAGTTGGTGACGAGGTACACCAATTGGGCCAGTTGACTTGCGCACGGTTTTCCTCGTGCGTGGCGACATTTCTCTAGGGGGAAAATTTTATTAGTATGGTTCTTAGCATGATGCATGGATAATTACAGAACCAACCTTAGTTGATTCATACCTTCTATACATTGCACTCCTCCTATCTGGTCTTTCATATAGATTCTTCAGATAAAAGGGATAAGAATGGAAGAAATCTTTCTAGGTAAGTTTTTAGAAAATCCTTTTGAAGATGCCTCATAATATCTGCAAAGAAGGGCTTCGCTCTGATACCAGCTGTGACGGAACTTCCCAAGTCATTAGGTCCACCAACAGTTGTCCTTGTCCAACAGACATCAGACAACCCTGTAGATGTTCCTGAATCACTTGACAAGGTCGGTATCTTCTTTCTTACCTTTCCAGGAACGTTTCACCCGTCTTGCAGACATTACAGAACATCGGAGATATAGAAATGCGGAAGCGATTACATAAACTTACATTTATTTAGAAAGTAAGATCAAGTTACTTATTACAGACCAGAGTTATAAAATGAGTGCTGAGTAGTATTATTACAATACCAAGGGAGGCAGAAACTCCTCCCGATAAGTTCTTACACAAAAGTTTTTATGGAGGACCATGTCCTCCCGCAGCTTCACTCTTGTTTTTCTTCATGTGGAACCACCTTGGTACAAAAGCAACAAAAATTTGTTGCTTCCTCACCTAAAAACAACGAGGGAATAAACCCTGAGTATGGAATTACTCAGCAAGTCTTACCCGACTAAAGAAAAGACTCTCAAGGGTATGCTGGTTATAAGGGGGTCAAGGTAAGGTATCTCAAGATCAAAGACTCTGTTTTGCGTAAATGCTTACTAAGAGTGGATCCTTAAAAATTCAGTTTTATTGTCAAGTTAGGTAACTTACCTATATCTAGAGTTCTTGCTAACCTAGTTCAAACACTTATCCTGAACTAGCCAAGTTCTTAATCCATCCTTCATCTTTACTGGAGTTCTACGTATGGGGCAGTGACCAAGTCTTCATAACCGCGAAGGTACGGCGATCCGAATCGATTATACTCAGCTGAGGATCTCCAATCACACGACATATGTAGCACTTAAACCTTGCATATGTCAACCCGCCACCGGGGTTCTTAAGACCAGATCAGGTTCACGCAAACCGAGAGCACAGATACACCACCGTCTAGCCTCTTGCTACGGAGGGTACACGCTACTCTCACCACCGCTCCACGCCCATTTCGTGTTATCTTATTCTGGCCTTAGTCTGCCTGAGGCAAGGCTTACCCATGACGAGGCATGTGACCAGTTAAAGGGTCCTCGGTCAGCAAGCCTACATCGAGACGGTCCTTAATCGACTCAGACGGAGACACTACACCGAGACTCTCTTCTCGTGCAAGTCACCCGCCCAGTCTTAGCTTAATTATTAAACCCAAAAACTTGGTACCTGGCAGAGGTACATCTTTTCCGATGTTGAATCCATCACGGTCGTGATGGATTCACCACTAAGTTTTATTTTCAAAAACATCCCTCCCACTTTGCCAATCATCTTTTGTAAAACAAAACCTTTTGTTTTTACTAAAGCAATACTAAGCATAGTAAAAACCCCTTTTGTAAAACAGGATATCAAGGAAGGTAATCAAGATCAAGGAAGATAATGCAGGAATTGTTTAGCAACCAACTCCTATTACTTAATGCAACAAGCAAGTGAGAAAGATTTTAAAATATCAAGGAAGGTGGCAAATGCACTGGGGCTTGCCTTCGTTAGTAGGTGAGTCAGGCTCGGGCCCACAGATGTCAAAGTAGAGACAAGTCCCTGCCTAAGATTCCAAAGGTGGTTGTGCCTTCTCTTCAGTCACTTCGATCTCTTCTTCGTTTTCTAAACATAATCATGTATATAAGAATGAATGCCATGTAATGCTCATGAGAGTGCAAAGATAATAAGAATTTATTATCTAAGGTCTTGAATACAATTTTCCTTCACGGAATTCCGAGAACTTAGGGTTTCCGGATTCAGTAAAGGAGTTCAAAGGGCAGGGGTGGGGGTTTTGGGTTCTAAGTATCAAACATGGTCCAAATTCAACCAAATTCTACCCAAGGCTTCTAAATAATATGTAGAATTCATATAAAAAGTTTGGGCATTTTTGGAATTACCATTTATCTCCTGAAAATCCAGAACTAATGGTTTAAGCCAGTTTAAATGCCTTAAAATTCCTTATTTAATCTAAAAATCATGGAACTATTTTTATTAAATACTATGGAAAATAAGAAGTCTAGGAAAATTGGTTTGACAATTTTAGGATTTTTCTACAATTTTCTATAGATTTCTAAAGTTCTACTAAAAAAGAAAAGGAAAAAGATTGAATTGTGTTGGGCTGGTTTTAGCCCAGGCGGCCCAGGTCCAGGGAAAACGCGCCCGCGCCCGCGCGCGCAGGCGACTTTACGCAGAGGTCCTTAGGGTTTTGGCTAATTAGAACTGGATTCTATCACTATTACCCTGCGTCGCTGACAGGTTGCAGAAAAGCCCTCGGTCTTCTATTTCTTCGCGAGGCGAGGTCCCCGACGGCGTCACGCGCAACCGAACTCCGGCGAGCTCCTGGACCGGCCGATTGGGGCAACGACTAGGGTCTCCGAGCGACTGACACGAAATTGGATCCATCCCAAACCTTTCCCCCAACCCAATTTCATCTATGGCCAAGTGGTTTGCTCTAGCTACGGTGACCGTGAGCATTACGGCTAGACCGTCGTGTTCCCAGCGACCAGAGGGTTCCCAACCCAATTGCGTAGGTCGGCAAGCATCACAGACATAAGAGGAAGCTTAAACGAGGGAGAGGGGAGGATGAACTGACCGGAATGGGGCTGGCCGTGGTGAGGTTGGTTTCGGGGTGGCGGAAGCTTGATTTGGGGGGAAAACAAAATTCAAGCTCACTGCTACACGATTGCTAGTGATTCTCGGTGGCGAGGTGGGTGATGATGTTGCGAAGCTAGCCGCGGGCTCAATTTATAGTACTCGCAAGTGGTGGCCGAGAATTTTAACGGGGATTGCGCGGCGGTCGGAAGGATAGGGAGGTACTGGCACGCACGAACCCGTGTCTATCGTCGTGGCGACCTCACTGGCGACGATGGGACGGCCATAGAGTCACGACGACACGGTGGAAAGGCAGAGCCACACGGCGCAAGGTCGAGAGGCGGTGGTTCACCGGCGAGCTAATCTGCACCAGCCGCAAAGCAGAAGAGTGCGGCGGGGAGTCACCGGAGTGACCTCCAGCTCACCGACGGCGAGGATCTTTCACCCCGCGACGCTATCCATCCACCCTGGGCACGAATCGGGACGTCGGCAGCACGAATCACGGCGGAGGGGGTCGTCGGCGGTGAGGACAGTCGCGCTGGCGGTCTGATCCACATCGCTACTGTACCATCAGAATCCCATTTTAGAGCATCTGACAGTCAACATTTAGGCTCGATTTTCTCCCAAATTCAAATGGCAACTCAACAAATTTTCTGCAACAAAATTATAGAGCTATAAACTAGCTACAAGTTTGTCATAGCTGTCATGGGCAAATTCTTGCTGGATCATAGTTGAATTCATGCTCAAAGTCTCAATGGTTGCACTATCTGTCTGAAAATTCAGACCTTAGTAACCTGACAGTCCAACTTTGGGCTTATTTATCTCTGGATTCTTCTTAACAACTGAGCTCACACTCTTAAGCAAAGTTGTTCTCCTATGATTGAGCTACAAACTTGATGTGGTGACCTAGGGCAAAAACCCTATACTTTGAAAGTTACAAAGCTCAAAAGTTGAGCCCACAAATCTAAAATTCAGACTTAGAATGAAATAGAGGTCAAGTGGTGCTTTTTGCAAATTAGTCCAAAACTTGGGTTTGGCTTGTAAATCTTCCCAAATGTGAACCATGTGACTTTATATGATTTAACATAGTAGTTTTTACACTTTAGTCCAAATGTGCACAATTTTTGCACATAGGCCCCTAGGATTTGGACTTAGGGTTTTCCAGGGTTCAAATGGGGTTTTTGGCATCTCAGGGGTATAAATGGGATTCAAGTTCATTTTTGGGAATATTTTATGACTATTTCCCTAAAGCTTTTAAGTTTTCTCAACTTGGGTTAGGTTTTACCCCTTTAATCCCTATTTAGGGTTAAGTTCCCTATCCAGGGTTCTATTTGCAAAATGCTATAACAATACAACTTGTTCGAAATTTTTACCTAGTAAATGCACTCTAGGTGTGTCAAATATATGCCATGCCAAGGTTTATGATGTCATGCTCAAGTTTTAGTTGCAGTAACACCAGGGGTGTTACACTTGTCATTGTCTTTTGTTTTATGTGGGAAATCCATGCATGTATTTATGAGGGCTCGGCAAAAGTTACTCTCTTGATGCATGACGTCGATGTTGTGCATCAAAATCAATGACTTAGCATAAGGAAGGTCCCACAAGCCACATATGTGAGTCCAGTTATGCTCCTCACCAAAACCTTGATACCTTTTCCCCCTCTCGTCTAGGACAAGTTTCCTATGCTCTTTTGTAATTTCTATCCCACTACGTTGCTTGGGCAGTCCCTTCATGACGACGGTGCCCTTCCTAAACTTCTTTCTCTGCCTTCTAAAGGGGTGATTGAAGGGTAGAAAACATCTATGGCAATCAAAGTAACATATCTTGCCACCAACACTAAGACGAAAACAATCTGTATCTTTAGCATAATAAGGATACGTCAATCTACCATGCATGCTCCATCTAGAGAAAATACAATACGCCATAATATCATGAACCGAGAATAGATACGCAACACGGAGATTGAATTTTTGCTTCTTGAAGCAGTCATAGGCTTCCACTCCTTGCCATAGCTTCTTTAACTCTTCAATTAGTGGTTGAAGCATCACATTGAGGCGTACGCCAGGATGCTCAGGCCTAGGTATAATAAGACATAGGAACATAAACTCATATTTCATGCAAAGAGCAGGTGGAAGGTTATACAGTATGGCAATGACAGGCCAACATGAATACGACACAGCGGTCATATTGAAAGGCGTGAAACCATCAGTTGCCAAGCCGATACGAACGTTTCTTGCATCGCTGGCAAACTCTGGATCAAAGTTGTCAAGAGCCTTCCATGCATCACTATCTGATGGGTGCACCATTAACCCATCTTGTCTCTCCGTATAATCTTTATGCCACCTCATGTGCATAGCGGTTTTCCTCGAGAGAAACAAATGTTTCACTCTAGGAGTCAGAGGCATGTAATGAAGTTGTTTATGTGCAACCTTTGGCACCACCTTCTCCCTATCTTCATTTACAAGCTCCACGTACCTCGACTTCCCACATTTTAAGCATTTCTGCTCTCTTCCATGTTCCTTCCAAAAAAGCATGCAGTTGTCCTAGCAAACATCAATCTTCTCATACTCCATACCAAGACCTTCAAGCAATTTCTTGGACTAGTACATGTCTTTGGGCATCTTGTGACCCGTAGGAAGAACCTCGTTAATCAAATCCACGAGCTCCTTGTAGAAATTGATTGAGAATGCAAATTTGGACTTGATTGACATCAATCGGGTCACGAATTCGAGAACAGTCACATCGGTGTGCCCATGAAGAGGCTCTTCTGACGCTTTGAGGAGGTCGAAGAACTTTTGAACCTCCGGTGCAGGTGAATCATGATGATCTGGGGCCAATTAAGGAAGCAGATCCTCAAGCATCTGATCCATCCTATCACCATCTTCACCGTCATCAACTTCTACTTGCGCTACTCGTTCAAGTGTGACTCCCCGTAGAGATACCAGATCTTATAGCCTGGCACGAAACTATGAGAGCACAGGTATAGTGTGACCTGCCTCTTGGTGTGGCTCATCATATTTCTGCATTTATTGCATGGACACCTAATACTATCTATTTGTGATAAATCAGCTACATGGTCCAGAAAACAGCTGAGTTTTGTCAAACCATTCACTTGTGTGGCACCCACCCTTCTTGAAGCTTTCATACATCCAATCATGTCTATCACCCATTATTGCGGCTGTGTACAAGTACGAAGTGCATATGAGACATTCATGTTTCTACACATCACGACCTACATCTGTAGGTAAGTAGTAAAAGTATATATATACATAACTTCACCTTCATCACATTAATATGATATTCATCAATTAACAAAATTTGCAACATTAAATCCATCAAATTAAATAATATTTTCAAAACATCAAATTCATTAACCATAACATCAAATTTATCAATTCATAGTTACAAAATAAAGTTTGAAATAACAAATATCATACATCAATACATCACATTAACATGATATTCATCAATTAACAATATTTGTAACAATAAATCTATCAAATTGATTAATATTTGCATAACAATAAATTCATTGAATAATAATATCAAATACATCATATCAAATTTACAAAATCAAGTTAGAAATAACAAATATCATACATCAAATCATATTAGACCAAATCATACTAACAAATAACAATATTAAATAAATTGTAATCGCATTACAGTTAAACCCCGTCGGCCTTAAAAACTTACGAAAATAAAAACCACCATAATCATACAAATTGTAATCAAATTATAGTTAACTCCCGTCGACCTTAAAAACTGACAAAAATAAAGACCACAACAATCACACTTCTAATCATGAACCATTTGTTTATACTGATAATCGTAAAACATTAAATTAATGGTGTTAGAGCAAGCACCTCAATAGCGTCGTAGGTCAGAAGGAGCGGCGATGATGGGGGAGACCACGACGTCGGCGTGGGGCTGCACGCTCAACGGCAGCGTCGTTCTGTGCTCGGCGGAGGCCCGCGCGCTTGGCGGCATTGGTGGCCACGCTCATCAGCGGTGGCGCTGACCTGCGCGCTCGGGGGCGGGGCAGGGAGCGGCGGTGCAGGGCACAGGGGCGGCGCGCGTCGTCGACGGCCACAGGCAGGGCAGGGAGCGACGGTGCAGGGCTCGCGCGCGCGGCGTGGAAGAAGATAGAATGAAGTTTGGTGTCTCGCGCAGTTACCTAGAAAGCCAGCGGGGATTACGTAATTCCTGTCGGCTAGCTAACCAAGCCGACGGGGATTACGTAATTCCGTCGGCCAACTAACCAAGCCGACGGAAATTAAAAAAGCTGCCTCGGGCGTGTTGCCTAAAATAATAACTCCTGTCAGCTTGGACAGCTGGCTGACGGGGATTACTTTATCCCCGTCGACTATTGTGTAGCTGACGGGGATTATTTTATTTCCGTCGGTTTGTACTCAAGCCGACGAGAATTAATTTAGCCAACGGAGATTTTCAATATTCCTGTTGTGCTACGAGTAGGCAGTAACGTAGCCTTCTTCACCTTAATTCTTGCCTCTCTTCGACTCTACGTCGTCTGGAGACGTCTTAGGTGGCCTGCCGATACCAAGACAAACCCTAGTATCTCTCCTTCCTGACGGGGTCCCTCTCAAGAGCGAGATCCAGGTGTTATTGACGAACGTCGCCAACCTTGCGCACGTGTGGACCGTCCGGTCCTAGGTGGCGGATCGTCAGAGCTGCTGCAGAGAGCACCGCTACCAGTACATCTTGCTATGATTGACGCCCAGATTGGTGTCAACATTAGGGCTGCTGATTTGGTTTTTATAAATATTGTTATTCTATTATATAGATTTGATTTAACTTAAGATGTTTTGTTTTTTTAAAGACGGAGGAGGAAGTAGTAGTTCAATTATTAGGCCGACTCCCGCAAGAAT
Organism: Zea luxurians; assembly: GCA_029449295.1. Lineage (NCBI taxonomy): Eukaryota > Viridiplantae > Streptophyta > Magnoliopsida > Poales > Poaceae > Zea > Zea luxurians. The sequence continues at coordinate 49,706,444 of JAOPSE010000011.1, forward strand.
CACTATATGGTTCTGAGCCTCAAATATAGCGGTTCACAACCTCCTTTTTGTGTCCATCAAGAGCCGGTAAAATGCACGCTAAAGTATAGTACGAGCAGCGCATCCGCTATCCGTGGAGACTTCCTGTTGCTCCGCTATCTGACGTGAAGACACGGCTTGGCAGGTGCTACACACTGTAAAAACTGACAGCACCAGTACGACTGTGATTGAACGATACGATTCTTGTTTAACTATTATTTATTAAGATAATATAGTCTATTAATGTAGCTGATATACTATAGAGTATAGAGGATAAAATTTAGAGTACGCTGCTAGCGATGGTGAAGATATAGAGGACGAATTTTTTTAGAGTGAACTGTAAAGAACAAAGAATATTCATTTAGATGATGAAATTTAAAGAATGTTGCTAAAGATAGCCTTAATTCGAGGATCGACGGCAGGCGACAAAAGGAGGAGGCTGCCATTCAATTTCCTTGCGTGGTAGGAGACGGAGGAGGAGTAGGCTAGTCGTGGCCTCGTGGGTGATAGACAGCAGGCGAATCTGCGTGATTGGGCTGCTGGTTTGTCCGTCTCGCATTCGTGCGCGAATCCTCGGCGTGCCGGATGGATCGGAGCTCTGCCTGTACCCAAGGAGACTTGCGCCGCTGTCCGCTTTCGGCTTTCCTGGCCACCTCGTCGCGGGTGTCGATCCAGACGGTCGGAGGATCATATACTACGTCCATACCACTCGGCGTCCTCAACTCCGATCCTGCACAGCTATATCCGCCACAACCACAATCTATCCGCGTGGGGCGTCGGTTCACGCGTGCCCCGGATCGGCTTCGCGCCTACCGTAGGCAGCTGCAGCGAAATGTCCGTGCGTTGTGACAATCATCACGCAATCATATTTAATAGGTGTCTTGCAGAACCATTAATTAAAGGTCTCTTGAAATGTGTTAGATAATGCATTGAATGAAATGGGCTTGAGACTCCTTGAGTTGCACATGGCGGCAACACAACCCTTCGGTGATTGGAGACCCCATAAATTAGAAGTTTGGAGGAAAACAAGTTATAAGTGTAACTAGAAGAGTATATACTATGTTACCTGCTTCAGAGAAGATGCAGTACTCTAGTCTGTAATAGGGCAGGATGACTTTTGTCTTAATGAATAGATCAAGAATCCCTAAGGTCGTTGTGAAGCTTCATATATGTCCTTGGTGCCTCTTATCTGAGTTCCACCATCATTTGATGAGGCCTTTCCACTCCCTAAATAGCAGCCTCAAATCTTATTGGTGTTGTACAAAATCTGTACAATCTTGATGTATGTTTGTCTCTAGTGCTATCTAGAGATGAACTTGTTGGAATACCACAAGCATATAGTTGAAGAACATAGGAGTTGAAAAATGACGGGGGGAAAGAGCCCACCCCCCGCCCCCGAACCAGATACCACCAAATCACCCCAAATTCCAAATCCACAAAAATCTGCGCAGATTCACGCGATTCAAAACTCAGATCCGAAAACTCCATCTCTCGATCTACATTCCAAGGGGCCTTTCTCTGGCGGTCGTGTGGATTTGGAGGCCGGTCAGGCGGAGAAGACTATCGACTCCTCCTCGCTGGTAAGTCCGCGCAAGATCAATCCGAAGTTGCAGGGGCGTGCCAGCGAGGTCCTCGAGTGCCTAGCTAAGGAGGTACTCCTGCACGGCCATGGATCTCCTCTACCACAGCAGGGCCAGCTGGGAGCGGCTGTACCTTACTTTTACTGCAAAGACAGAGCCAATCCAGGAGAGCAAAGAGATTTCAATGCAAGCAGTAATGGAGACGGAGTTGCAGAGCAAGCTTCAAGTGAAGATCCACAGAAGACGATTTTACAGAAGAGAATCCCATCCTCTGAGAAGATGAAATGGACAGTTGACAGCGACCCGCCTGGTTTCAATACCGTTCAGGTCCGGAGCGCGTTGAAGACCCCATCCCGGGAGTCCGGTGAGGTGAACCTTTTTGACCCGGCGGGCAGTGGGCAGCACCGCGACAGCCGACCCTTTGCAGGCAAATTATTAATTTCTTCGGCAGAGGAGGAGGGTGAGGGCTGGACTGTAGTCAAACCTCGATTCTGGTGGCGTAGGAAGAACAACAACCTGGGGGCCAATTTAATCCACAAAGAAGATGAATTTAAGGGGGCCAGTTTCTTCAAGAAGAAATTTCAGGGTAAATGCTACAATTGCTTCTCGGCAGAGCACTATGATTTCCGTTGTTGGGCTCCCCCCAGATGCTGGTCCTGCTTCCGATCTGGACATAAGGCTGGGAGCTGCCCTGACAAAATCCATTTAATGAAGTCCAATTCAAACCGCAACCACCAAGAAACGCTGAAGCATTCATTCAAGCTGAATCATTGCCAAGGAGCCAACGCCAGCATCCACTCCATCCAACAGCATAGACCCAGCACCAACGCTCTTCAAAAGGGACGGCAACAGCACCAAAGGCAACCACACAACCTCCTTCCCAAACTCAGCAGCAAGTCATACCTTGAAGCCGCTCAAGGAATTCAAGACATGGCGACCCGTTACCCCGGCGACCCAAGAGCAAGACCGACCAGAGCGTTCTGTGCGATTTCAGTAACAGGCAACATCCGACGCCGCAGAGATGAGCTCATCAACAAGGCTGTGGTCTGCTCATATGATGGTAACAGCCATGAAGTTGATACCCTTTTTGCGGGAGACATGCTTAGGGAGAAGTTTGATCTTCGCCATGGTCAGTTCCAACTTGTCAAGCACTTTCCTGAACAATTTTTCATTATTTTCTTTGACCCAAGAAACAAGCGGTGGGCATTAGATAGAAGAGATGTCTCGTACCATGGTCGTGTTTTCCATTTTGGTGACTGGACAGAGGAGAACTATGCAAGAAGGACAAACTGGGAGTTCAGAGTGAAAGTGCGGGTTGAGGGGATCCCAGTTCACTTTTGGGGAGAAGAGGTGGCTGCAAGGGCATTGGGCAAGAGTTGTGCCATTCATTTCGTGCAGGAGCGCACAAGGCACAGGGAGCGCACTAGGTCCTTTGACCTTTGGGCCTGGTGCTCTGACCCGTGTGAGATTCCGAAGGAAGTTTGTCTCACGGTGACTGAACCTGACAGGGAGTTGCCAACAACCGGCATCCCCCTGCCACTTGTTGGAGCTCAGCATGATGAACCTACTGATTTGAAGAAAGGCCATGTGTACAACCTGCGCAACCACATTGAAGTAGTTGAAGACCTCTCATTCATCCGGGGGAGGGATGTCAGGGGAGGTCCCCCTAATCGCAAGTCACGCAGGGAGTTTGTTTGGAGTTATGGAGCTCCAGATTCCATGGGAGAGAAGCGTGATCGAGCTGAAGAATCCAGAGGCAGGGAGGTCAATTGTCATGACTGGAGAGATGATGATGATGATGACCTTCGCCGGGATCATCGCCACGACACTCGTCGTCACCGCAGCCTCTCTGGCTGGGTGCGTCACTCTCGCTGTCGTGGAGGACTGGAAGACTGCATCAGCTCCACCGGAAGGTATAGGCCTTCCACTCCCTTCCGTCGTCGGGGGGTGGAGCTGGCGCCTACACCTTGTTGGGTCCCCAAGGTGGCATTCAAGAAGTCTGTATCCTTTGCTGACCCCCTGGTTACGGCCAGTTGGCCACTAGATGCGTCGCCTGCTTCGGTGAAGTTCAAACGTGGCGCCTCAACTACGGACACAAACATCCAGGCTGCTGTTTCATTGAAGGTACCAGTTCTTGATTCTATTGCAGCTAACAAAGTGTTTTATTCTAGCGAGTTAGTTGAGAATGTTGTTACTGTTCCGCCTACAATACAACAAAGCCAACTCCTGAACAATGTGATAAGAGAGTTAGTTAATCACACCTTACCAGAGAAGAGTACAGAGAGGGAGAACCAAGCTGACCCATTACTGCTCCCAACCGGTCACCACAGTCAGGATGGGGCGGGGCCTGTGGATCTAATCCACGCAATCGACAACGCTCATCCCACTTCACTCCAAACTGCTGAACTGAATGACTTCATTGCATCAATATCCGGTACTCCAGAACCACCCATATTATCCACCCCACCAAACAACAACAAGGCACGTATAGACCAAGAGAGTGGGAATATAGGATCATCTACCACATTGGTGAGCGCCAATAATAACAATACAGGCAAAAGAATGAGTGCGAGGCTAGCTGCAAAGAGAGGATTAAAAATGGGGCGCAATTACGATGCCATATCTCAAGCCCAAGAACTTTTAATAGCAAAGTTTAACAACTCAACAGCAAGATCTTTTTGTAGCTCATCTGCTTCAAATTCTAATACCCATGACACTCTTTTTGAGCAGTTCGCAAACCAGTTCGCAAGACCTCTCACTAAAGATCAGATGGAGGCAATCATGGAGTTGGTAAATCAGGGAGGAAAAAAGGTTGGAGGTCCAAGGCGTGGATGCAAGGTGGCTCCTGTGAAGGTTCCAGCAATCAAAACTATGTAGAGGATCTGATGGGAAGTGTTACAGCCATAGTGGTGCTCATCCACCATGTTAGTGTCTGCATTTTCTCTCTCTTTTGTTAGTAAGGGGGTCGGTCAGGTCATGTTGGAAGTCTTAGATTGCTGTGGTGTTGTAAGGGGCCAGCGGAACCTAGTCCCAGTGTCTTCTATGTCGTTGTATCCTGTTGCTGTTAGTCTGGTGGATTGGTGTGTAATGTGGTTTGTTCTGCTCTTAAATGTTGATGTGTTGGGGCTTGCTGGGGGGTCGGGTCTGCTTGTCAAACAACGCCCCTGCTCCGTTCTATCATGTGGTCAGCATGCTACATCAATTATTTCACAATGTTGCTTTAAGTGGAGAGTCCCCAATTAATGAGTACAAACTGTACGATTTTTTCATGGAATGTAAGAGGCTTAAATGACCCAGTCAAGCGAGAAAGTGTAAAGCAAACCATCATATCTTCTGGTGCAACCATTGTATGCCTCCAGGAGACAAAAATCAGTATCTGGTCCAACAACCTGCTGCAGGAAACTTTGGGATGCAGATTAGCGGCTCAGACGATGCATCTACCCTCACAGGGAGCCTCAGGTGGGATTCTAATTGCATGCGATCCAGATTTTTTTGACATGAGTACAATTGCCTATGCATCAACTTTTTCAATCACAGTCAGAATCAAATCTAGATCAGAGGATCAGGAATGGGACCTCACTGGAGTTTATGGTCCCTAGAATGAAAATGAAAAATTGGCTTTCCTCTCTGAGTTGCGAAACATCCAAAGATTGATGAGGCCTGAATGGGCTATCTTAGGTGATTTCAACATGATAAGAAGAAAAAATGAGAAAAACAAAGGACCGATAAATAGAAGATTAATGAGACTCTTCAACAATACAATTGATTCCCTGCAACTTCTAGAATTGGACCTTAATGGGAGATTGTTCACATGGTCAAATGAGCAGAATGATCCAACAATGTCAAGAATCGACAGATTCTTAGCGACAACCGAGTGGCACGACTTATACCCAACAGCTGATCTCCAGGCCTTTTGCACCTTGACCTCGGATCACTGCCCCTTGATCATGCAAGGTTACTCTTCCTATGACTTCTACAAGGGGTTTAGATTTGAATCGTTCTGGATAAATATTGAGGGTTTCAAAGAGGTGATACAACAAGCCTGGACACCAAGAGTGAACTCTACAGATAACATCTTACGTCTACATGTGAAAATGATTCGCACGGCCAAAGCTTTGAAGATTTGGAGGCAAAAGAGAGTAGGAAACATCAAGGTGCAAATGGCTATTATACAAATTGTCCTAACCCTATTGGAGAAAGCACAGGAATCCAGGCAGCTTTCGAGTGATGAGCTAGTTTTCCGTAGGCAGCTAAAAATCAAAATGTTGGGGCTTGCGGCTATTCAGAAGACAAGAGCTAGACAACACTCAAGACAGACCTGGATGCGTCTAGGAGACGCTAATACCAGATTCTTTCATCTGATGGCTAATAACAGAAGACGCAGAAATTTTATCAGAACGCTACATCAAGGAGGAAGGTTGTTGACCAGCCAGGTAGACAAAATTAATGCATCCCATCAGTATTTCCTGAAAATCCTGGGGAATAGAGGGGTAAGACACTGTGTCCTCAAATGGGAAAGCCTGGGATACACCCCTTTTGATCTTTCAGACCTAGACAGCGTGATCAATGAAATTGAGCTTAAAAATGTTATTATGGGAATGCAGTCAGAAAAAGCCCCTGGGCCAGATGGTTTCATAGGCCTTTTCTACAAATATTGCTTCGAAATGATCAGAGAGGACTTGACAAACGCAGTTAATGATTTCTACCACCACAAATGTAAGAACTTGCACCTTGTCAATGATGCAAACATTATTCTGCTGCCAAAGAGGGAGCAGGCTGACAGGATCGAATTGTTTAGGCCAATTAGTTTAATAAATAGTTTCATGAAAATTATCACCAAGATCTTGGCGAACAGGCTTGCACCAAGAATGAATGAGATCGTTTCAATTTCACAAAATGCCTTCATCCAAAGGCGTTCAATCCATGATAATTTTCTTTATGTTCAAAGAGTTATCAGGAAACTGCATAAGAACAACCAACCAGCTTTATTCATCAAACTTGACATATCCAAAGCTTTTGACTCCCTCAACTGGGCATATCTCCTAGATGTTTTAGGAGCTCTGGGATTCAGCCTCAAATGGAGGAATTGGATTGCATCAATACTGGGCACATCATCTTCTAAGATCATGATCAATGGGCAGTCGACAGAGACAATTCAGCATTTACGCGGTGTTCAGCAAGGAGACCCTCTCTCACCTTTTCTCTTCATCCTAGCAATTGATCCACTTCAAAAGATGATTGAGATGGCATCCGACAAAGGCATCCTAAAACGAGTGCTACCAAAAGGAGCAAAGTTACGATGTTCGTTATATGCTGATGACGCTGGGGTGTTCATTAGACCTGATAAGCATGATTTGCAAGTTCTAAAAAAGATTCTAGAAATTTTCGAGAGATGCTCTGGGCTGAATCAACTTTGAGAAAATAGAGATCTACCCCATTCGATATCCGAACAACCTATGGACAAACCTTATGGAAGTTTTTCCCGGCAAATATTCTTCATTCCCTGGAAAATATCTTGGTTTGCCTCTTCACTACAGGAACGTTAAAAGGATTGAAGTTCAACCTCTTATCGACAAAATAAGGAAAAGACTTGCTGGTTGGAAAGGTAGGCTGCTCTCCAAAGCGGGGAGAGAAACCTTGGTCAAGTCGGTTCTGTGTGCTCAACCGATATATCATCTGACTGTTTTTCCAGCCCAAAAATGGTTGCTTCGACATATTGATAAAATCAGAAGAAGTTTTCTATGGAAAGGGGAAGAACCGGAATTTTGCAGTGGGGGACATTGCTTGGTCAATTGGTCGGTGACTTGCTTGCCAAAGAATAAAGGGGGCCTCGGGATCCTAGATTTAGAGCGTTTTGCGAGGGCTCTAAGGCTTCGATGGCTCTGGTTTAGATGGAGGTGCAAAGATAAAGCGTGGACTGGTCTCCAACTGCCTTGTGATAGAACAGACGTCGACCTTTTTCATGCCTCCACAACTGTGACCATTGGTGATGGGAAGCTGGCTGATTTCTGGAGATCTAGCTGGATTGAAGGTCAGGCGCCGAGGAACATCGCACCAAGCTTATACAAGAAAGCAACAAGGAAAAACATAACGGTATACAAAGCTCTGAGAAATAGTAGTTGGATACGGTTATGTTCTCCCATTGATCAAGGGGAGGAGGTAACAGAATTCGTTTCCCTTTGGCAAGCCATTAACAACACGCATGGCCTCAATGATTCTGATGATACAATTTCATGGAGATGGACAGCCGATGGGCAATATACAACAAGTAGCGCCTACCAGATTCAATTTGCAACCAATTTCAGCAAAATGAAGATCTGTCCAATCTGGAAAGCAAAAGCTGAGCCGAAATGTCGCTTCTTTGCGTGGACTCTTTTACACAAAAGGGTGTTGACTGCTGACAATCTTCAAAAAAGGGGATGGCCATCGAACCCGATTTGCTGCTTATGCAACTCGTCACCAGAGACTTCGGTTCACCTGTGCAAGGACTGCACCTTCACAGAAAAAGTGTGGGACAAGATAATGAACTGGGCCAACCTCTCATTCTTACAAGGAATTCAGAATTCAGGATCGCTATATACATGGTGGAAAAGTCTGAGGAATCGCTGCAGTAAAGATACAAGGAAATTTTTTGATGGCCTTATGATATATTTTTGGTGGCACATTTGGTTGGAGAGAAATCGTCGAGTGTTCCAAGGGCAGCAAAGAGACATTGAGCAGGTTGCCTTCTCAATCAAGGAAGTGTTTGAAAGCAGAGCATCTCTCCCGCACTCATTTGGAGGCTAGTGGTCTGAACGCATCAATGGATTTAAATAGGACAGGAGGAGTGGAGTTAGTTTATGGGGGTCACATTTAGTCGTAGCTTGTTTTTGTAAATAATGGGGTGCAGTGGTTTTGGGGGCTTTGCTGTTATCTTGTGTAATGCAGAGTTTGTATTTTTCCCTCTTCTAATATATTTGCGTGGCAAAGCTTTTGCCACATATTTCAAAAAAAAAGACTTTTGTCTTAATGTATCCAGAGGATTAACAATGAGGTACCGTCCTACAAGGTATTTTTGTACGAACACACCTATATAAGCTGATCGTTGATTGTGGTCTATGAGTTGTGGGGATTCTATAAGAAGCTCATGAAAAAAGACATAGAGGGTATGGCTTATAAGCTCCAACGGAAGAAGTAGCCTAAAAGACGCTAAGTATTAGTCAGATTCTTGAGCGAAACTAGTTTGCGCACTTCCAATTCAAGTCACAACCAATGAGTAGTTGTGAGCTGGTGTTACTCTTGTGATTCTATATCAATGTTAAACTTAATAGTCTCCAACATAAAATTGGTATATAAACAACATTTGATGATATTTGGAGAGTCGGTCATGTTGTTCCTTCAAGATATTGTGGGGGATTGTTAGAGTTTATTGTCCAATTTCCTTAATAATAATTTCTATTGTTGGAGTTTATTATACAATATATGTAAGCATGTAAGTCTCCTGAAAGGAAAGAAAGAAACTGGTAGGCTGCTAGACATTGAGAAGTTGATAAGCAGACGAATCAGTTTCCAGTACAACCGATGTAAAAAGTTTAAACGAGACAACCATTACTTACTATATTAACCGCGTGAGCAGCTCTCGTTCGGCCACATACTCTTTAAAAATACCTACCGTCCGATTGAGAAGCAATGCTACATATCAAACGTTTGTGTTCGGCGACCACTGTGTGCTAGAAACATCCAGACACCGCCCAAAAAAAAATACAGAAAGCCAACTATCTTCTCGCTTACTTTGCCGGAATAGTCCATCGAAGGTATAGATGGCCAAACTGGTCGGCACGGCCCATATTCGACATGGCCCATCAGGTCCGCCTAGCAAACCGTGTCGTGTCGAATGGGCCCACATGACGCGGTAGCGGTCCAAGCACGACCCATCAGCCTGCTAGCCGTGTTGGATCGGCCCGGTGGCACGTTGGTCCATCTGAGTATATTGTATAATTTAGCAAAAAATGTGTAACAACGGAGTTCGAATGCCGTGCCGGATGGGCCCACGTGCCGCGGTAGCGGCCTAGGCACGACCCGTTAGCCTGCTAGCCGTGCCGGGCTAGCCTGGTGGCACGTTGGCCTATCTGAGTATATTGTATAATTTAGCAAAAAATGTGTAGCTATGAGGGTTCAAACACACAACTAAGTGTATGGTAGACTTAAACACACCCATCTAGCCAGTGCAGCTACAGTTTTATTGCATTATATGATGAATTCTTATACTTAATATATGTAAACTATTATTTTTAAAATAAAAAATGTAATCATGTCGTGTTCGTACCAGCACTATGGGTTAAGATGGTGTCCAGACACCGTACTATAGCCGTGCCATGCCAGGCACTGATATTATACTAACCGGATCGGGTCGTGCCTGAGCCGTGCTTTTTTGTATCGTGCCTGAGTTGGCCCATCGTGTTAGTACCAAATAGTGATCTATAGTCTAAGGAGATGAGACGACATGAACGAGCAAGCCGACGGAGACAACGTGCAAGGTTCGAACCCACCTTTCCCCATCTGCCCCCGGGCGCGCGCTGGTCCGCCGTTCCCAGATGCGGCAACTCTCCGACTCTTCTCTTCCATCGGACGGCCTCCCAGACCCCCAGCCAGCGGCTCCAAGCTCCACTGCCTACCTATTCCACCCAGGCCGCGTCCAGAGTCCAAACCAAGCTCCGCCTCCGGTCCAGCACCACCGTCCGCCTCATCGTCTACTCCGAGTTATATTTTTCCCTTAGGTTTTACCCTTTGCTATCGTCACATAAAAAAATATTTAGTTCACTCGAAATGACTGAAAACTAACGTGTTCCTTACTGCCTTACATAGTGGTTTCTTCGTCACATGATCATTTTATTACTCTAATATCTATCCTATTTGGTCAAAAAAAAAAAACTACAACGTATATATGTGTGTTTTAAAGCTTCTAACTTATACTTCTTTGCCATGTGCACGTCTGTTTTAAAACTTCTAACTTATAGTACCTCTACAATTATAATTATTCCGTTTTCCCAATAAAGCTTATGAATTAAATGCAATTACATATTATCGCTACAATGCAGCTATTCAATTTTTTCCCATAAAACTTATGTACGATTCACATAAACTGCAAATATTTGTGTTTGTAGTAGTGTATGAAGCTATACATATATATGAAGAAATCCTAAATAGCTTTGTAATCATATCTACTACTACATGCTAAATATGTTCTACAAGTACATGTTCTCCGGTATTTATATTTCTCTAAACAATATGGAACCTATTATGTCACTATTAATTGCAAAGAAAAAAATCTGAACAAAGAGTGAATGTATATAAATGTATTTAAGAGTCTATTCAAACCGTATGATGTTGGTTGTTATATGAGATATATGCAAAAAGATATAAAATAGTACAATTCTAATGTTAGTTATTGCAATGTTATGGTCAGTTAGGATTGTAAGAGTTTTGTGTGACAAAGACAAAACAAAAATCATTGTGTAGGTAAAATACTAAAAAATTTAGGTACCGCTGCTTAGATTTGGCTATATGAACTGGCGGCTTTGATAATGGCAATTAGTATATTTGTCTCGAGGTTTGTAGTTGACAGACATGCTTCTTGGTAAGCACTGCTTTATACAGAATTTGATTTAGGTTTGGATTTAGATGGGAATATAAAATAAACACTTAGACAGTTAGTAGATAGTGTTCAGATCTGTTGTTGGTAAATTAATTGTCTACAAAGAATACCATTTTATTTTTAGGTGCGGAGATAAACAACTAAGGTGGTAAGAATAGAAGGCAAATTAGAGGTTTTGTAATTTTTTTGGAATCTCATCTTGTTATGTATAGGTTGTCCATGAACACATGAGATTGCTAGAGTGGTTGTATTTTGCAGAGTGCCAGCTCATGTGTTAGACAGCTACGAACAGGCATGTGTTATCATTTAATTAAAAAATTGCATGATGTCTCCTTTCAGATACCAACTAACCAATCTTGGAGGAATGAGCTATATTGTCATAAATGAATAAACATTTTAGATGAACTTTTTTTTGATTGCAGACCATGTCAATATTTAAATTTTGAGGCTATTAATATGAGAGGTACGAAAGGTATGTTTGTTAGATGTAAGAAGCAGGTATTTTCCTAGCAGCTAAACATCATTAATATCAAAGAAAAGTAAAGTAATAATTTAAACATTGCCCTAGTATAGCAGGAAGGATAGAAAATTAAGAAAAAAGTCTAAGATTCTCAATTGTTTGACACTTGATTTTCTGTAATAATAAAGTGGAAAACAGAGCTGTACTAAATGTGTTATTATGAAACATAAAGATTAACGGTTCTAATTGCATTATGTATTCATGCAACTTGAACATAAACAAAAAAAAAACAAGAGAACAGTGTGGAAAAGCATAGGTAAAGTTTATTCGTCCCTGAAGTATGATCCCTATTTCAGTTAAAGGAATCCAAAAAGAGAAGCACAATAAACATGTGCATATGCAAACATATATGGAATTGTAATAAAATAAATATAGATCACATCCTGAAAGTATTTCAATTACCTAACAATCAAACAAATAATTTATCAAAAAAGGGTAAACAATAAAGTCGGCCTTGTTGATTTTAAATGTGTTTCATTTGCATAATAGATACTGGCGTGGTGGAACTTTATGATTTTTTTGGCAATCAAATTGGAAAAATCTAAGCAGATGGTCTAAAAGGGGCAAACTTGAACATGGTTTGTCTAGTTGATGAGGTGGACATATCTGTATATTGAGATGATGTAAGAAAGAGCACTAATAGTATGTAACAATCAGGTTTTGTAGAGAAGGATAGTATGATTTTTGTGGAGGACACATAAAAAAGAGAGTACGGAATTAATAGTGACATAATAGGTTCCATATTGTTTATTAATAGTGACCCTTAAATACATTTATATACATTCACTCTTTGTTCAGATTTTTTCTTTGCAATCTTTTTCTTGCTTAAAGCTAAAACTAAAACAGGCCTCAAAACCAAGAAAATAAATAAATTTTGCCAATGACGGTTTAACCGCTTGAATTCAGCTAAAGAAAGGGAAAGATGGTATAAAAAAAGTTCTGCAATAAAGTTGTGCAGTGTGGATCGGAAATCATTGTTATTACTTTTTTTACTGAAGTTTGTGTTCCTTTTGGTTCGTCATATTTTTTTAATTAGTATATCATCGACCAACGTTTTTTGTTCCTTTCCATTCATAACGCAACTTCGTCACTTCTTCCCCCAGTCTTTGCTGCTTTAAGGCTACTCACAATGAGGATTTCATGTCTCTGTTTCCAAAAATACCACATCAGATTTATGAATGAATGAAATAACATCTCTCAATAGAGAGTTTCATCTCACTATTTCATATGTCAACATACTTCTTAAATGCTGCATATAAATAACCAATAGGATTTACTCAATTATATGAAGATAAAACAAAACACTCTCAGTGGAGGTTTCACACAGTTTCCAAGACATTGGAAACGAGTTAACATGGTTTCATCCCCATGAAACTCCATGAAACTCTTCCTTCTTAAATGATGTGACATGTCATCAAAATAGCTGATGTGACAGGCTAATTAATACATGAAATACCCCCATGAAACCTCCATTGTGAATAGCCTAAGTATAACAGGTATGTTACCTAACATATTCGCTTTGCACTCTTAACATCAAAGTTTGAAACTGCTGTACTCGCAAATGTTACTCCTCTTATATATCTAGATCAATGTTCTTTTAAAATTGTGTCACCACACCGCTCAAAGACTCGTGCTAGATGCGAGCAATTTACTAGTATATATATAATAAGAATAGTGCCAGCGTACGTAATTATTCAGGATTTTATTTCCAGTCATCATAACAACCGACGATAGCATACCACTCTTAACAGCTGGTTTGGTGGATATGAAAATGGAGAGGATCCATAGAATGGATCACTTATTATTCAAAATTGAATGAATATAGGAGATCCCTCTTCATAGACCCTCTCCATTTCCCGGTCCATCAAACTAGCCCTAAACCTGCGGCTTATTCGAGCATCGTCAACGGCTGATCAGACTTGCCCTCCTGTGCACACCGACGACCGCGACCTCCTGCAGATAGTGCTCAGCATCCAAAGCGGCCATGCATCCTGCAACATCCACAAGTATACGCTCAGCTGATGAAACCATCAAACCAGTTAATTTCCAAGATTCATCTTGTAATTAAGAGACCAACCACCATTCTGACTTACGTTACTACTATTGCAAAACGATAACTAACATATTTGTTGAAAGCAGATATATGCATCGTGTTCGTGTATGCACATTTTAATTTTCTTCATAAAACAGGTAACTCTTAAATCTTTATAAACAAGGAGTCAAGGATGGATGAAGCAGACACAATCACCATTTGTGCAGCAGTTCGGTCATAAGAGTTTTGCCGCGTAGAATTTATCATAATTTCAACACTTCGATTTAAAACATCTCAAATGATCCGGTATATCTTGACTGAATCATGCATAGAGCAGTAGTGTTCACCAGATCCGGCGGCAGTAATGGCCTGGCGATACTTCTTGTCCTGCACGTCGCCAGCAGCGAAGACCCCCTTCACGCTAGTGTGGGTGGAGTCCGGCTTAGTCACCACGTATCCAGAAGGCGAGTCCAGCTGGAGCTGCCCACCGAGGAACTCCGTCGCCGGCGTGTGCCCGATGGCGAAGAAGAGGCCAGCCACCTGGAGATCCTTGACCTCGCCACTCACCAGGTTCTCGACCTTGACGCCAGCCAACAACGGCCGGCCACCGTCCCCGTCCGCGCCGCCGAAGGCCCCGACAACGACCGAGTTCCAGACGACCTGGATCTTGGGGTTCTTGAGCACCATGTCCTGCATGATCTTGGAAGCCCGGAACGTGCTCCGGCGGTGGACGATGTAGACGCGGGAGCCGTACTTGGTCAGGAAGCTGGACTCCTCCATGGCGGAGTCGCCGCCGCCCACGACGGCGAGCGGCCTGTCGCGGAATATCGGGGTCGGGCCGTCGCACACGGCGCAGGCGGAGATGCCGTGGTTCCAGTACGTGTCGGACCCGGGGAAGTCGAGGCGCCGGGCGACGGCTCCTGTGGCCACGATGACGGCGTCGGCGAGCACGGTCGTGGACTTGTCGGAGGCGACGACGCGGAAGGGCCGGGCCGAGAGGTCGACGGCGGTGACGGTCTCGGTGAGGATGCGGGTGCCGAAGCGCTGCGACTGGTCGCGGCAGCGCTTCATGAGGTCGCTGCCCATGATGCCCGCGGGGAAGCCCGGGAAGTTCTCCACGACGGTGGTGGTGGTGAGCTGCCCGCCCGCGGCCACGCCGTTGGCCATCCAGCCCTCGAACAGGACGGGCTTGAGGTCCGCGCGGGCCGCGTACATGGCCGCCGTGTGCGCGGCGGGGCCGCTCCCGATGATGCATACGCGCGTGCGGAGCGGCCCATCTGCTGCGGATCCCTCCATGGCTGAGTGCTTGCGTGTCCTGCTTGGCTTTGCGGCGGCGGTCTGTCTGAATTCAGCTCGCACTCGATCGTCGTCTGTCTATTGTAGTAGTCTGCATGGCTGCTGCAGCTTTGGAGTGCTGCAACTTTAATATATAAAGATAACAAGCGAACAGCGAACAAGCCACCCAATCAGTGGCAGCGTGTGGAGTTTAGACGTGGCAAACGAAATTATTATTTTAAGGGCTAGTTTAGTAACATCATTTTTTCATAAGATTTCCAATTTTCCAAGAAAAAATAAACTAATTTTCTTTGAAAAATGAAAAACTCTTGAAAATTGGGGTTCTCAAACTAGTCCTAAAATTCACATACTCTTATGGATTAGTATATTTCTGAAAGATCTTATATTTTTAATCAAAATATAAAATAACCTTCAGCAAACGATTTTTTTTATTAAACTAAAAATTTTGTTAAGCCGATGGATATGGTTGTTTTGGATGATTCATAATTTGTTAAGTTATTAAAACTTCAAAAAAAAGTTTAGCAATTTTTATGACCATTAATAGATGAAAAAACTAAGCAATCTTTGACGAGGAAAGAATGCGGCATGGACAATCAGATTTGTTATCATGTGCAATGCCATCTTGTATATTTTGGAATTGATCAACTAAAATATCTTAAGTGACATACGTCACTTCCAAAGTGACATTCTACCTTGTTCTTGACAAATTGGTACACCATATGCTGACACAACCTCTTCAAAATGGCACTAAATTTGTACTAAAAGTTAAGAATTAAGGTCAGTTTGAAGGCGACTCTCGTAGTACGTCCAAGCTAGGCCGTCTTTTTCGAGGTGACTAACACTACTAAGCCACTTAACATATTCAGGAAAGAAACAATTCTGGAGGTACATATATACAATTGGCAGTATGTGTATAATGGAAAGTTCAAATCTACACCAAATTAAATTCCAAATATAAGCTTGACTTCGAAAGCAACTTCTGCTAGTACGTCAAAGTTCTGTCCCTTCCATTGTGACAAGCTCTAGTATGTCACCTAGCACATTTTGGAATTCAATTCTAAAGATGTACAAGTTGTGTTACTTTTAACCTCCTCAAAATGGGCTCCTTCACCGTAGCTGCCGTGCGTGCACTGGGCAGTGCGTGCGTGAGCCCCTTTTGGAAGTAAAATATTTTTTATAGTTTTTAAGTAATACTATGGTTTTTAGTAGTACCATAGTATTTTATGCTATAAATTGTTTGGGTGCATTTATGAAAACTATGTTTTCAAAATTATGGTATTCTAGATATCATGATATTTTTGGAGTATTAAAAATTTCACTTCAAACCAAAGTTTTTATGGCATGGCTAGCTTTTGTTTAATATTATGGTTTATAATATCATATCTAAACAATGTTTCTTAAAACCATGGTATTTTTGGAGCTGGCCAAAACTATGGTATTACCATGATAATTGCAAAGTATAGTATTGTAAAACCATGGCTTGAGTAACATTGTTACCAAATAGGTCCTTAATCTGGACAAGGCAAGATACTTAATAGCAAGAGATATCATACAAATGCAAGTATCTCTAATTATAATTTACACAAGGCTAGTTGAACAAGTAGTCAAGTACATAAAACAAGTAAATGATGGTGATTACAAGAGCAAGTATAGTGAGGAAACAACACGAGACAAGGGATGGCACAAGATATATTCATGAGGATTGGTTGCTTGCACGCAACCTACATTCTTTTTGTGGTGAGTTCAAGATAGGTGGTTCACACGCTAATTGACATCACACGCCAAACCCATAATATGGGCAACATAAGAACCACACTACAAAAGCACTATAACCATCCAAGATTTCACTAGAATTGCTCTTCATGAATCTCTCACAAAAATAAGCACAAGAGCCCCTCATAATCAATGATCGAAGCCATCAACAATCACTAAAGCTGATTTATGATCTTCCACTGCCTCCAAGCTATCTAGGTGGTGATAACCACCACGAGTAACAAGAATATTATAGCTCAAGATGATCACTAGTGTCATTAGATGTAACAACTCAATGCAAATCAGTAGAGATCACTCAATCTCACTTTGGATGAATGGCTATCACTAGAGATGAGTGGGAGATGTTTTGTTATGGTTAATAGTGTGTTTATTATGTTGGGATGCCAAGCTATCTACCCTAAGGTCAATCAAGCTCTATTTATAAGTACCTAAGACAATCCCTTTACTATGCAAAAAACAAGGGAGTTAGATCGTCTGACACCAACCATCAAACCACACCCCAAGGGTCCAACCCTTTAGAGGTTGCCACATATACTAGTCGTTTGAATTTGATCATTGCCACCCAATGACAATCACTAGCACATGGTCCATTGACTTGATTCTGACAACCATTAGATCAATGCCATCTTGGTCCAATGCTAAGTAGGAAGCAAATAGAGAGCTCTAGCTGCATGACTACATTGAACTGGTCGGTAGTCCTAGTTGAACCATAGCGTAGGGTTTGGTGACCCTATTTGAGTTTGTCGTGCGCATGGTAGTAGGATAGCTCTATCAAATATTGTGTCTTTCCTATATGACACTACCATTGTTTCCACCATTAGACCAATGTAGCTAGGTTCAATGCTATTTAAAATATGAATAGAGAGCTACTGAGAGCATAAAACTTTTTTGACGCCCTTTGTCGGATCAATGCTCAAGGTCTGATGAAGCCAAGGAGTGTGAGGTTAGGGCTAGCCATTGGACATACACTACGTTGTCTGACGCTTTTCATGTTAGGATCCAAGGCCTATTTAAAGGCATCATCTAGCTCTTCCCTTCCAACCTTTTGCATGTGTGCTAACTCCAATGTGTCACACATACTTGTGCACATAAGTTAGTATTTTTAAGATTATGTTTAAGGTGGAGTTTTGTGACTTCACTAGGTCTAATGCTCATGCATGGAGTCAATTCACATAGCGACACCTAAATAACCATTCTGAACTTTGATACCACATTCTTAATACTAGAGTAATGGTCAAACTACTAGTTGTTTCAATTACCAAAACCTAAATATGGAGCTTTCAACCAAAGAGAAAAGTAAGGATCAATTTTCTATGTTGTGTTAAGGTGAACCAAGTGAAAAATAAATATCATTTTTGCTATCACTAGTGAAGAAATGGTCGTTAGTCCACATTAGTCCTAGTTTCTCAATAGGATCCACAGGTTAAGACTAAAGGTCTCTTTAGTCCTAGTTCACATAAGCGGGACTAATTCCTCAAACTAAATAATAGTAATAGTGGATGTGTGGGATTCAAATCCAGTCTCAAACTAAAAAAGATAGTGGAGACGTGGCGGGCTGGAAAATAAGCTCGGGGCTCGTGAGCCGGCTCGAGCTCGGAGCAGTTCATAGTGGCTTGCGAGCCTTGAACGAGCCGAACCCGTTCTTTGAGCTCGTTTTTGCAGCGAGCCGAGCTGATCCTGCTCATTCTGGCTCGCGAGCCTTACAAAATTGATCAATTTATAGAATAATAATGAATATTAGATAATTTCATGGATAATAGCTCATTTTTAGTCTTTGATGATGAACATATTACAATTTATAATTTAAATTACTCATAATGTTGAACGATGATTATATATTCCAAATTTATATAATGTTAATTCACTAAATAATGCAATAATAAGTACCAGGATATGGCTCGCGAGCCAATGTCAAGTCGAGTCGAGCCTCTTTCTCTGGCTTGTGGAATGGATGAACCGAGCCGAGCTCGTTCAGGCACCGAGTCGCACTGAGCTGAGCTGTGCGAGCACGGCTCAGCTTGTTTCTTGCCCTAGACGTGGGGTTTGAACCCAACATCTCTCACATCAGCAATCACATACGTGTGCGACTATCTCACCTACAACACATATTTTACTTAAATAAGAGATAATTTCCTTTTAAATTAATGTTGGAGACACCATTAGTCTTGTTTGGTAATATCAACCAGGACTAAAGGCACCTTTATTCTAGGATGGTATTACCAATCGAGACAAATAGTTCATTTTAGTCCTAATTGATGTTATAAACCGATACTAATGCATCAAGACTCTCCAGTTCAGATTGATGACACCAGTGGGTAAAATGTAGATCCTTGAGTCTAGGTTAGTGTTACCAACCGAGACAAAAGGTACTCTGACTTCTATAAGACTTGGATTCAGAACTAATACTCACATTAATCCTAGACCAAATTCAGGATTAGTACCCACATTAATCCTAGGCCAAAATATAGTCGAGACTAGCTAATGTGCTGAACCAAAAAAATTGTTATATACTAATACATGTTATGAACTGGTTTTAAGATGTAAAGTTATAATAATGAGCATTGTTTCTGGTATTATCTAATTTTGTCACTATTAATGTTTTGATCTAGTTTGCACACACATAATTAGTGCTTGGTCTTGTTTTGCACACATACATTTAGTGCTCGATGTTTTTAGAACCTAGTGCTAATATTCTTACCTAAGCCTTGTCATCTTAGCTCGTCAAGTTTAATTCTAGTCCTGGTTTGAAGTAAATTGTAATACGAGAGACATGAGTGATAAGAGTGGAAATCTCTGTTATTGCATTAATCTCTTTGTACATATATATACAACATGAATGGACATGTTGAAAGGGTGTGGCCCCTTTGCCGAATAGGTGTGGCCCTTCGACAAGTAACCACTAATCACAGTTATGATGTTGATCACCAATAATGATTCACAAACACTCCCCCTTGATTAACTCTATCAATAAAATCAATGTATTGGTTAATTCCTCCAAAAACCCTATGGAAAAATGAGGAATATATAGTTGGATATGACTCAAACTCCTTCAAACCCAATGGAACAAAATAAGGAGAAAATGGTAGGGCATATTGTGTCATTACTCGATCACAAACTCATATGAGTTTACGGAGCAATGCATGTCTTTGATATCCTCTCAACAACCCTTTTTAGGGGAGAAGATATGACATGATATGTCTAGGATATCTCCCTTAAAAACCCCGATGGGGAAAATAGAAGATATGACATATTCTTGTATTGATATTGCCTCGTTAAAAACTTTATATGAGAAACCTTGGAAGGAAAACTTATAAAAGGAAAAAAAGTACAATATGATGCATGAATAGGTTATAGTCCATGATGAGACTCCACCTAAATCTTGCAAATTTCAAAGTCGTCGCATGCCAACTCTACAAACACTTTTAAAGTGTGTAAGTTGGTAATGACTTTATGAATAAACTTGAAAAATATTTGCTTGTTTAATTTGCAAATTGGTTGTTCCTCAAATGTATTGCAATACACGAGGATGAAACATTTTGTGGAAAATGTTGTGATATTGTACTCACATAACCTGCTTGCATCCAAACAATACAAGCATCATTATCTTGATAGATAATGACTAGTGATTCGATGGAATCACAATTGATCACTCATCGAAATCATACATGGATATGTTAGACCTTGGAATGATTTGAGAATAATCATTAGAATCTATGAGGATTCACATGAGAATTCTAGCACAAAGATATTAGTCTCTGATCTAGAATACACTAAGGGGATTAATTAACTAGTATCTGCATATCCCACTATTACCACATCTCATGACAAGTCAAGGTCCTTTAGCACCATATTGATATCACTTTTAGCACCATATTGATATCACCTTCCAACAAAATCACATTGTTGGAGATGCACATTTAAAGCTAGCAAAAATCTGCAAATGCAATATCAGGCATGTTGCAATTTGCAAGATACATATGTGCTTTTGTGGCACAAAGGTTTAATTCGAGGGTCATAATGGATATTGATCCAATTTAGGAATTAAATGATCAGTGTTGATAGATATGGTGTCCAATATCATTGGATATTGGTAGACTAATGTATACACTTAAGTTCTAGACTTAAGCAGAATTTGGTTTACCCAAACCTTCATCTCATAACCCGTCTAAGATGATTGCATGTTCATTGTGGGTTATTGGAGATGATAGAAAAATCTATATAGAATTTTGATACATACACACTTATGCAATCATCGTAATTTTGGAGTAACCCTTATGAGGAAGGAACTCAACGAGTCAGTTGTACCACAATCAACCTAATAGTTCAAGTCAGGGAGTGACTTGACTTGTACACAATGTTGTTGCAATTTTGACTTAGAACATAAAGTACATTGGTACTTCTATATTCGAATCTACCAAATTATCAAGATCTGTCAATGATCAAATGTAGGAACATAATTTTCACACATACAAAAGGTATGCTGGTTGTGTCTCTATGTGAAGACATGTGCTACAAGCTCTTGCTATCTCACCACCTTGCTTCCATAAAGAAAACATTATGAGAGTAAGATATTACTCAATCATAAATTAGCGAGAGCAATTCTCCATGATTGCCACTTTTAATTTGATCCAAAATGAATGTAGAAAACACTCTTGCCTAGGACTTTTGGTCTGGATCTAGTAGTTGTACGACAATCCTAGATGGAAAAATGTCGACATTTGTAGTCTTTATATAATTGATTCGAGAGAACCAATATTGCTAGTGAAAATATTAACCCTTCAACTCCATGTCAATTCCCACAAGACAAAGTTAGGGTGTTCCAATGACCTAGGGTCTGAATGTGTGTACACATATGCTAGTTTTTTAGATGTAGAACATCCATAGACTTTGGATAGTAAATATCCATAAGGTGTCAATCAACTATTGTTGATTTGCATTTACTCTTTCATTTCCACATAAGCTTGCAAAAAGCTATATCTTTTGGGACCATATTGGGAGTTGAGTGGTTTTAAAATTGGTACCTCCACTCTTTTCTGGCACAAATAATATTGGAAAATAGATGACACCTTCAATGAGTAAATGCATTTGGCAGATTGTTTGCAATAGATTGCAAATGTAAGATTCTAAACTAACCATTCAGATTCTCCAGTACATGGATCCATAGGAGAGGGAATGTCAATATGTGACACTCGCTTCTGATTTCTAGCATTCTATGTGTGGTATAAGTCTCCCCTTAATACCTGGAATCCTCCATAAAGTAATTAGCATGTGGGCTATGTATAAATCCTGTTGGGGTCTTCTTCCCCGCCGAAGGTCCTCAAGACAAAAACACCTTCGACAAAATAATACAGAGGCCCACCGAAGCTATCATCAACTTCGACTCAGCTTCTTAAGACGAAGACCTTATGTAGAAGCAACTATGCAGAATGTCGAAGCTATCATCAGCTTCAGTTCAGCTCAAGTAGAAGAAGAAAAGACCAGATAGACCTTAATAATTCAAGTCGTCTGTAGATAAATGTTAAGGGTCATGAATGTAATTTTTCCTAGGCTGCATCCCGTTTCTATAAATAGATGAACAGTAACCCCATACTATTCACTCTGAATTGTAATCACTCTCTCGCGTCTTCACCTTCGAGCAAACCGAAGGTATCAATGTAATATTAATACTGTCAATATTCATACATGTTTTATGAAATGCAAATATGTATGATTAATGAAATGCAGTTACTGTCTTCATCCTTTTACATTCCCATTCACATATTAAATGATGAAGGTAAGTCCTACTTGACCTTCGTCTGATGAGCATTATTCCCATGTGGAGATAATACTTCGGAGGACGAAGGTCCATAATAATTAACAATTGTGTTGCCTTGTTCTTGATCTGCAGCATTTGAGAACAAGTGACCAACATTGGCGCCCACCTCCAGTGAACTCACTTCCATGACTGCGACAATGGCTTCGCAAGGCAACCAAGCTGTGGCACCTTCGGCTATGAAGCTGGTGCTCCCAATCTGT
The DNA here is from genome assembly GCA_029449295.1 of Zea luxurians. NCBI lineage: Eukaryota > Viridiplantae > Streptophyta > Magnoliopsida > Poales > Poaceae > Zea > Zea luxurians. The sequence continues at coordinate 49,729,312 of JAOPSE010000011.1, forward strand.
AACACCACAAAACCATTAACTAAAAATAATGCATTTAGATTATTAGTGGTAAATATAGTAATGAATTTTCTTTCAAGTGTTTGATTTTTATTTGCATTAAAAATAATTTTGTTTGCTCATAATTGATTTATGGTTGTTGCGTAGAATTTCTTTTATATTAAAAATCCAATTAATTAATATAGAAATATTGGTCCAAAAATAAATATTTTAGTTATAAATAATTTTGGTATAATTATTATGATTTTTTAGAATTATTTAAAAATATATTCATTTATATTTTTAAGTAGAAAAGAAAAATAGAAAAAATAGAAAAAAAGAAAAGAATTCGAAAACCCTAATCTAAACTGGCCATTTCGGCCCACCAGGGCCCAATCGGCCAGCCGCGCCCACTTCCCTCCCCTCTCTCTCATCGACGCATGGGGCCCACCCGCGGGCCTCTCCCGTCTTCCACCTCTGGCCACCGCCGCCGCCGTGCCCGAGCACGCGCTCGCACCGCGCCCCCAGCCGAGCCCGACCCCGTGCTTCTGGCCGAGCCGACCCAGTCCCCTCGCCTCCTCCAAACCGGGTCGCCGCCAACTCCTCCTCTGCCTCCCCCACATCCCTCCCTCACTCAATGGTGGTAATGGTCGCCATTAATGGCTTTGAAGCCACCGACTGCTCTCTCCCTCTCCCCCCGATGCCTCTCCCTCTCCCTCTCCCTCCCTATAAAAGCCGACCGAGCTCCCTCCCTCTCCCTTCACCCAAGCTCGCTACCCTACCCTCGTTCTCTCTCTCGTGATGCCGCGGACCACCGAAGCTCCACCACGGCGCCCAACTCACCGGACCGACTGCGCCATGCCCTGCTCCAGTCACGCCCGAACTGTCTAACCGCGCCCGACCCGCCGGACCGTCCGGCCCCTTGCTCAACCGATCCCCTCCCCGTCGAGCTCCTCCCGGCTCACAAGCTCTAGCTCAAGGTAGAAGAAAGCCATTTTGCGTTTTGGCCCTCCGAATTTCTAAAAATTAGTTCTATATTTTCTGTAGTACAAGTGTATGTAAAAGAGATCTGAAAACCTTATGTGCTACTCCCCGAAGTATACATGTAATTTGGAATCAACCCCGGCAATAGTATTTTGAATATGGACATTATTTTTATAATTTGAAAAATACATAGATTGTCATTTTGTGATTAGGTACTAGTATCCTTTTTGATTAACTTCTCATTCGGCATATAAAATAATATTATGATGGGATTTTCTAGAATTACCAACCCTATTCCTTGAATTACCTTGGGATAAATGATATGCTTAGCAATTTTTGCTATTGCTCAACTTGATAAATATGATGTCACTCTTTTAATGATACGATGTTCCGGAAATGAAGTTTTATTATGATGTTAACCCGATGGTTAAACAAGAACATTTTGTGTTAAATGGAACATGGAGTGACCACCCAGGATAACAGTGCAACCACGAGTGCTATAATGGCTCTGGCTTTGGTAATTAGCTCTATAGACTTAGTGCTTAGCAACCCTACCTGAAAGATGGGCAAGACGGGGCGACAGTGGTTTGGTGGCAGCTCGTGTTAACATGGGGTGGTAGTCTTGGCTAAATTACCTCACCTAGAGGGCCATCAATACTGATTTGGAAACCTTAGCGGGTGGCTTTGTACTAAGGATATTTTGTGAAAGCCTCATAGTAGATCCCTAGCCATTCACCTAGGTAGTGTTTATGGGTCCGATCAACCCAGGCTAGATGGGATACACGGCTTGTGGGTAAAGTTGTACCACCTCTGTAGAGTGTAAAACTGATATGTCAACCGTGCTCACGGTTAAGAGCAACCTGGACCCTCACATGATAATTGAACTTAAAGATGGAAAATAAATCGTGATCGGATGATCTACCAGTGGTTTGCTTAAGTGATTTCACTTAAGTGTTTTTGATATAATCTTATGCCTTTGATTAATTGGGATATTTGGGATACACACTTATTAGTAAGACATGTGTTGCTAATAAAATATTGACCAACTAAAATGCTTACCGCTTATCCATAACCTACCTTGTTAACTTTGCATTATTTCCCCCACTTGCTGAGCCCTGACCATAAGTGAGCTCACCCTTGCTAATATTTTGATCAGAGGGCGATGACGAAGACTTCGCTGATGACGTCGATGAGTTTTGAGTCTAACGATGCGCCAGTCACCTTCCTGTGGAAGAGTATCCATGTTTAATTCCGTCGTACTTTGATTATGGTACTTGTTTAAGATACTATGATCTAGATGATGTAATAAAGTTACTCTACTCCCTTTACGCCTTTATTGCATTGTCTTTTGATATATTACACTTGTGACGTAAACATATGTGTGGAAAATGGATCCTGGCCCACATATGCTATGCATTCGGTTTTGCCCCCAGAACCAAGTGTGACAGAAGTGGTACCAAAGCTATGCTGACTCTAGGTCGTTAGAGTAGTTAGAAATGGAAAGCCTAGTCTATTCAAAACATGCTACTTTTGTTCTTACAAAATTATTTATTAACCTTACCTCTTTAAAATTCAACTGAGTTGACAATTTCTATTGTAGATGGTTCGTACTATCCAAACCACTCGGATCAACACCAACTACATCCCTCTGCCACGGCAAGTTCCTGTCTACCTGTCACACCCGGCTTTAAGGAACAAAGCCAGGTGCATCTCATACATGCGCCAAGAAGACAACATATATAATAACAGAGTGCATAGAGATAAATGTCACAATAATCAGAGTATTTATTACATAGCGGAAGACTTACAAAAATAATAGATAAATATAACACAAACTAAGGATCGTCGGCGCCAATGTCAACTGAGAAACGCCACCTAGATCAGATCAAACTCCTCGATACTTGACTCCACTTGAAACCACATGTTCTTCTCCTGTGGGGGGGGTGTGAGACAGCAAGGGTGAGCTCACACATGTTCATCGCTCAACAAGTTGTGGGGAATAATGTGACATGAACTCGCCAAAGGTGGGAGTTCATGAAGTGTAAGGCTGATCAACAATAGAGGTTAAAGCTGAGCATTGCTTTTAAGTAGCTGGTCAAACTTTTATTAGCAGTTACTAAGTGTAAGTAAATACCAAACCATAATAAAATAATAGAACAAAATTAATAACAGATCCCATGCAAATGCAAATGACAAATTGAGTTTAGGTTCCATAATTTAATCATCGGAGAGTCCTGAGCCGCTCATGACCGTGAGCTCGGCTAGTATACCAGTTTTACACTCTGCAGAGGTTGTACCCTTTACCCACAAGTCGTGTTTCCCATGTCGCCAGGGTTAGCTAGGCCCTTAGACACTACCAAGGTGAATGGCTAGGGATCCACTACGAGGCCTTTACAAAGTTCCACTAGCTTCCGAAAACCCGCTACAGTTTATAGGAAGTTCCAATGCAGGGTTCCTGGCTGACCGCCATCGCAGCAAAATCAACCAGGGACCTCCCTACACTGACCACTCCCCCTTTCGGGTAAGGTAGTCTTCCACTAGCTTTCCTAATTAGTCAGCCAAGGGGTCCCATTCCTCCCTTGTGGTGGCACGTGGTTCTCAAGTTAAGCTCCATGTTCCAATTAACAATAACATAATGATCTTGACATGAACATAAATAGAATAACAAAATAACTGGAACATGGATATAATGAAATATTAACCCAAAAACCACGTAAAGCAATAGCATAAACTACCCATATGATTCAGGGGTAAACAAGGTAAAATGGATAAACAGACTAGGGTGACCTATTGGGTCCCATCAAAATTAAACCTATGCATGGCAAATGATTGTAAAGAACATTATTGGGTAACAAAAGTGAATCAAGGGCACAACTTGCCTTCAATGAGCTCCTGCTCAGCTATCTCTACTTGTTGAACCTCAGTTTCCACAGTGGCTTGCTCGTCTACTCGCATCAACACAATACATACATAGTATAGCCAAAATCAACATCACACCAAACAGATGAATAAAATATACAGTAAAAATCTACACATTAAAATGAGATCATAGGAACTGGAATCACTGAATTTGGAGTTATAGAATTTAAGTTATGAATTTCCTAAGATTTAAGGTGATTATAATAGGATTAGATGATAAATTAATTTTCTAACAGAGTTCATGTCAAAACAGTGATTCTAAATGATAGAGAATAAAATTACAAAATTTTAGAAATTGGAATGAGTCAATTTGGAGTTAACATGAATTTTCTATGAATTATACAAATTCTGGCATTTAATTAATACTAAAAATTCATTTTTAAATGTATTTCTCTGGTTTTATTTGTCCTCTGAACTGGGCGTCAATTACTGTGAAGTGTAGGGGTCTGCGCGTAAGTTTCTAGAGACACAACGAATAGCACCCAGAGGACCGCGGGTTGATTCACTAATATTATAAGGGTTTCTTTGCAAACTGCGCAAGCGAAGGGGTATCGGGCCGTTCTGGCCGTCCGATCGGAATTGGACGCGCCAGATTAGCCACTGTTAAAATCTGAACCGGTATGCAACTTGCACCGACCGATCCGAGATCGACGCTCCCGATTTAAAGAGATCCAGAACCATCGCTGGTCATTGATCTACCATCCGACGGTCACGATCCAAACACGCGAAGGGTTACCGAGGGCATCTAATCTGAGTCGTTAAGCGCAGGATCGACGGTCACGCGCGATCGGTCGAATCGGTACGCTCTGCTTCTAATCTAAACTGTAGGGAACCGATCCAACGGCCCACAGCGCGCACCCCAATCTCGACCGGGAGGCCGGCGGCGCCGCCGTCACCCACGGCGGAGGACATTACCGGGGTATTAAATCCGGCGAGCCACGGCCCAATTCTCGAATCAGAGGGGTGTTTTGCGTGAAGGACGACGAAACGAATTACTAGGATGCGGAACTCACCGAGGATGGTGGTGGACACCGAGCTGACCACGCGGTGGCACGGATCCGCGGCGGTGACGAAGTGCGACGAGCGATTCCCGCCGCCCCGAGACCACACAGTTCAAATTGAAGGCACGGTCGACTTCACGGGTCTCCGTCGAACGTCCTCACCCACATGCGCGAATCGGTGCACGTGCTCAGAGGAGAATCACCGGCGGCGTGAGCTGACACCGCACGGCGGCGCGATAGAAACCCAATGACGGCACGAAGATGGTGAAGAGTGGTCTGGGAGAAGGAGAGGAAAAGGAGCCAGGACGACCGCTACAACTATATAGGCATGCGGAGGTGTGGGGGCGCCGCAACAACCCATGGCGGATAGCGCGCGGTCACCGCCGAGCTCGGAGGAATCCGTTGAGGAGAACGAGCTGACATGCGGGCCCCGCGTTCCAGAGAGCAGAAGGCTTGCGCGCGTGAGAGAGGCTGGGCGAGGCTGACAGAGGGTCCCCACCTGTCGGCGCGGGCGAGCACACCCCCGATGGGCCGCGCGGTGTTATTCCCTGGGTGGGCCGAATTCGAGTTCAGGGCCCAGTTAGGCTAGGTTTTCTTTATTCTTTTCTTTTCCATTTTTTTTCCATTTTCAAATCCAATTTGAGTTCAAGTTTAAATTCAAACTTTGTGAATAACTTGTCCTCAGTTTGAAATGTATAATTTAATAATATAAGTGTGAAGGATGTTTATTCAAATTTTTATTTTATTTCATGTAGTATTTTTCTTGGTCCTTCCCTTCTCTTAATTCAAACCCTAATTTTTAATTTAGGATTTAAGCTTTCTAGTAATTATTATCTTATTATCATTGACATTATTTTTTTTTCATTTAATGCATAAACATATAACTCCAGCATGATGCAATTTTTATCATCTGTTTGAATTGATCTCTAAATTTTGTGTATGTTCTTTTTAATATGCAAATGAGACACATCAAATAATGGAATCACTATATACTCTTTTATACAACTTTGAGTGTTACAAATCCTACCCCCCTTAAAAATAATCTCGTCCTCGAGATTTAAGAAGATCTAGGGAAAAGGTGGGGAAAATCTATACGAAGCTCTTCTTCTCTTTCCCAAGTTGCTTCATCTTCACCGTGGTGACTCCATTGAACTTTGCACATCTTTATAACCTTATTCCTCGTAACTCGAGTCATTGTATCAAGAATCTTGACAGGATACTCCGTGTAAGTCAAATCACCCTGAACACTGAGTTCTTCCATTGGTAACTGTTCCTCGGAGACATGGAGACACTCCTTAAGCTGAGATACATGAAATACATCATGTTCATCTGATAGATTATTAGGTAACTCGAGTTGGTAGGCCATCTCTCCAACTTGCCTAAAAACTCTGAATGGTCCAATAAAGTGAGGGGACAATTTGCCCTTGACTTTAAATCTCCTCATTCCACGAATTGGTGACACCTTGAGGTACACATAATCTCCTTTCCTTAAATTCCAATGGTCTTCTTCCATTATCCGCATAGCTCTTTTGCCTCTTGAATAAGTTCAGGTCCAAAGAACCATCTTCCTCTAGTCTGGTCCAAAAATAGAGGAGTCCTGCATTTCCTGTCATACAGAGTCTCGCACGGTGACATCTTCAGACTGGCCTAGTAACTATTATTATATGAGAACTCAGCATAAGGTAGACTCTTGTCCCAACTACTACCATGCTGAAAGGCACAAGCTTTCAACATATCTTCCAATACTCGATTAGTCCTTTCAGTCTGTTCACCAGTCTGAGGATGGTAAGCCGAACTAGAATTCAACTTTGTATCCACACTCTCATGAAAACTTTTCCAAGATCTAGGAGTAAACTATGATCCTCTATCCGAAACGATCTTCTTCGGTGCACCATGTAGAGACACAATCCGAGCCATATATCACTCTACCAATTGAGATCCCTTATAAGTAGTCTTGACGAGGATGAAATGAGCCACTTTGGTCACTCTATCCATAATAACTCATATCGAATCATATCCTTTCGAGGTGCGAGGCAATCCAGTAATGAAATCCATACCAATCTCTTCCCACTTCCACTCGGGTATCTTAAGTTGGTGCAGTAGCCTAGCGGTCTCTCGTGTTCAGCCTTATCTCTTTGACACGCATTTCACATAGCCACATGTACAGTCACATCTCTCTTTAATCCATACCACCAATATTTCTGCTTCAAATCCTGATACATCTTGGTACTACCAGGATGAATAGAATAATCCGAGTCATGAGCCTCCTTTAAAATAATCTCATAAAGGCTTTCAATATCAAGAACACATATCCTGTCCTTGAACCATACAGTGCCTTGTTCATCTTCCGTGAATTCTGGACCTCGACCTTCAGTAATCAGATCCTTAATCTCTTGTATCCCAGCATCACTAACCTGACCTTTGCAAATTTCTTGTTCCAAAGTAGATTCCACATCGATAATATCTCCTTCAGTGTGAGCGACTATCCCCAGGTTAAGTCTCCTGAAATCCTCAACAATCTCATCGGGTAGCTCGGCAACAACAGCTGAATGAACATGCTCCTTTCGACTCAAGGCATCTGCAACCAAATTTGCCTTGCCTGGGTGATAATGAATCTCCAAGTCGTAATCCTTAATAAGCTCCAACCAACGGCGTTGCCTAAGGTTGAGATCCTTCTGAGCGAATATATACTTCAAACTCTTATGATCCGCATATACTTGACACTTGGTTCCCATGATATAATGTTTCCATATCTTAAGCGCATGCACAACGGCTGCCATTTCTAAGTCATGAGTGGGGTAGTTCAACTCTTGTTTCCGCAACTGGCGAGAAGCATAGGCAATCACATGTCCTTCTTGCATGAGCACACATCCTAAGCCTTGGCTACATGCATCGCAATAATTATCAAATCCCTTCTGTAGATCTGGCATAACCAACATTGGTGGTGACATCAATCTCTTCTTCAATTGATCAAAGCTGTCTTGGCACTTCTCGTCCCACTTGAATTCTCTTTCCTTCACTAAAAGCGAGGTCATAAGCTTAGTAATTTTAGAAAATCCTTCAATAAATCTCCAATAATATCCTGCAAGTCCCAAGAAACTTCGGTCCTCCGTAACCGTAGTGGGCACTCTCATTCTTAGAATAGATAAGAATATCGTCGATGAACACCACGACGAATCTGTCCAAATACTCCAAAAACATCTTATTCATCAAATCCATAAAATAAGCTGGTGCATTTAGTTAATCCAAACGACATAACGATGAACTCATATAATCCATATCGAGTCGAGAAAAGCCGTCTTAGGAATATCTGATGGTCCAATCTTCATCTGATGGTATCCCAATCGGAGGTCAATCTTCGAGAATACCCTGGCTCCTCTCATCCGATTAAATAAATCCTTAATGCGGGGTAACAAAAACTTGTTCTTCACAGTGACATCATTAAGGGACCTTTAATCCACGCACATCCCTTGTAATCCATCTTTCTTCTTTACAAACAAAACTGGTGCTCTCCATGGTGAAGACTCGGACGAATGTACTCAGCCTCTTGCAACTCCGTTAAGTGCTTCTTGAGTTCTTTTAACTCTTCTACAGACATCCTATATGGCCGTTTAGAAATAGGAGCAGTTCCACGTAAGGGATCTATGACAAACTCAACTTCCGTATCTGGTGGCATCCCTGGTAACTCCTCTGGAAAGACGTCCGGAAAACCCCTAACCACCCGGATGTTGTCACCAACAAACTCCTCAGGCATAAAGAACATTGCACGCATGGATGAGGAGGTTACTGCAATATTAACTTGAAATCTTTCTCCTTTAGTGGTAGTGAGTTCTATGGTACCTCTACCACATGCTATAACGGCCTTTGCCTTTCTTAGCCATGACATACCAAGTATTAGATCTATACTGCTTGACTCTAATATTATAGCAGTAGCTCCAAATTCTCTACCCATAATGGTCAATGTCAATCTACGGGTCATTTGATTCGCCCCAACAGGCCCTTTAGGTGTAATTACTCTCATGGGCTTTCTCATATTGTCCAACACATATGCCCAAACCAAAATCTCAGCATGACGCATAATTTTATTAGCAACACATGGGGTCAAATGGACCTTTTTATTCCTCCTAAAATAGTATCATACCGAATACTAACTAAAGGAACATGTAGATCTTACAAATAGTAGTAATTTATATATATGTTTATGTAGCTTGGTGGAGCTGCTGGTGGTGGAGATGGTGGTTGCTGTTGTCTCTCCAACCGTGATTGCCTTATTTCTTGTTGTATCTCCAGACGGGCCTGACGTATTTCCTCGCGTTCTTGTCTTATCTGGTTTTGCATTTCGGTCACCATGTCTGTCAATTGTTGTATTACCAGCCTTTGGGTTGCAATCACTTGATCGGTTTCAACAGGTGGAGGATTTGGAGGATTCATTTCTGTTTGCTGTTGCGTGATAATCTTTCCTTTCCTGGTATTGACCATCTGAGTTAGATACATCAGGTAAGAAAGAGCAGTAGACAAGGAAGTAATTACAATCATGTTATTTTGGGGGACTTATTAGCTAAGTAGATTAGTGTGTCACTACTAAAGCTAATACAATACCTTATAGGGGTACATACTAAAATGCCCATCTATACTATTTCAATCAATCAAAGAAGCAAATCAGGCACTGATCATTCGTCATGCCACCGAAGAAGACAGCTGTGCCAGGGGCTGCACTACAGCCACTGGATGTTAATCAGGAGATGCTACGTGAAGCTAGGAGCCAGAAGTGGAAGGCTGCCAGCCCAACACCTCAGGAGGAGGAACTAGACCATGAGATCAGGGACCTTGAAGCTATCCATCAACAGGTTCAAAAGAAGAAAGAGAAGATGCTTCGGTTCACCGATCTCCAGAGAAAGATCGATGAGGCTGCCGAATAAATGCGCTATCTTACCGAGGAGGACCAAAGCTGAAGGTCCCTATGATGGTGAATTCATACAATGATGATGAATGGTATGGCGATTTTCATCATAACAAATTTTCTTTTGATGATGCTTCTCCTTTGGCAGCAGAGTTGAAAGCCATTCCATGGCCCCCATCATACAAGCCACCTCAGCTTCCTATGTATGATGGACACTCAGACCCCAAGCAGTTTCTGATGAGCTATGAAGCAACCATATCTTTATATGGGAGCAATACTGCTGTCATGGCGAAATCCTTCGTCATGGCAGTCCGAAGTGTGGCCCAAACCTGGTACTCTTCTCTCTAGCCAGGGACAATCACATCATGGTAGAAGCTCAAAGATATGCTAATCACTAGCTTCCAAGGCTTTCAGACGAAGCCAGTCACTGCTCAGGCCTTGTTTTAGTGCACGCAAGACCATGAGGAGTATCTTCATGCGTATGTACGAAGGTTCCTGTGTCTAAGAGCACAAGCGTCTATAGTGCCCAATGAAATCGTCATTGAGGCCATGATCAAGGGACTCAGACCAGGACCCATAGCTCAGTATTTTGCTAGGAAGCCTCCACAAACTTTGGAGAAGCTGCTTCAAAAGATGGATGAGTACATCCGGGCTAATAACGATTTTTGCCAAAGAAGGGAGGAGTCCTACAGGTTTTCTGAGATGACCAGGGGCTTTGGAGGGAGGCTTCATCCTAGGCATGTCCGCTCAATTCATAACTCCAATTCCAATGATGAAAGGGCTAGCAATGCTCAACATAGTCACCAATATTCTCAGTCATCAAGTATGACTCCATTGAGACCACCAGCTCTGAGGGGCAGAGGAGGAAGAAGCTTTAGTGGAGGAAGGTTCGGAAACCAACCCAGGAAACTATACTGCCTTTTCTACAGTGAAGATAAAGGCCACACCACAAGAACATGCCAAGTCATGATTCAGAAGCAGAAAGAGATTGTTGAAGCTGAAGCACGGCAGAATCAGCCGAAGCAGGTTTTACACACCGCTTCATGCTATTCTCCCTATGTCCCAGAGTACGTAGGCAATCAGCAGCCTACGGCCTCTGTCGCTTTGGCAAGCCATTCTCAAGCTTCATGGGCTCAGCTGCCACCCCCACCGCCGCTCCCACCTACCTTGGCCCGAAGCCAACAACTAGAAGGGCACCAACATGCTCAACAACAGCGTGATTTTCGGGAGGAGTCCAAAGCTCGCACAGTCAATAGCACTGTGCCTGAATCCAAGCACATTTACTGAAGAATATCCTACATCTGGTGTACCTTTATCTTTTTTGCAGTTTTATTTTTCTTGTATGGAAAACATTTCACGAAGGACTGAATTCTGATATGTAATAACAATGCTCATACCATTGAGTGGAATGCTTCCTTTTAACAAAGTTCCGAAGCTATAAAAGTCATTCCTAAGGGAGCGCAGAGTAAGTTCCGAAGCTCAAAAGTCGTTCCTAAGGGAATGCAGAGACAAAATACCTCCAAAATATAAGGTGAAGAAGCTCCAAAGTCATTCCTAAGGGGATGCAGAGCTTAGATACCACCGAAATAGAAGGTGAAGAAGTTCCAAAGTCGTTCCTAAGGGGATGCAGAGCTTAGATACAACCGAAATATAAGGTGAAGAAGCTCCAAAGTCGTTCCTAAGGGGATGTAGAGCTTAAAGTCTCCAAAGACGTCCCTAAGGGGATGCAGAGCCTTGAGTGTTTCAGTGGGGGCGTGTGTCTTCGGCATAAACATCATGTTGCATCATATCATCGCATCATTCCGCATAGCATTACATCATACATCATATCGCACCAACAGCAAAGGTTGAGCATGAAGCAGACCCTCGGCAACAATTTGTTGAATGGAAATGTGCTGAGGCACGAACCAAACCTTCGACCAATTCAATTTTATCAGGAAAATCTGTTAACAGTATCACACAACAGATTCGCCATAAAAAGGGGCTTCTTTCTTTACGAAGCATGAAAAGAAGGGAAGGTGTTTTTTCGCCGGAGGCTCAAAAACGGTGTGTGCGTAAATTTCATGCATCACAAAGAAGTATATTACATTAATTTTCATATTTGTTAATTGTCTCATACACAGAATGTTACATTGTATCATTACAATAAAAGCCTAATCTTCTTTAAGAATTTTCTCCGCGGCCTCATTCAGCAGCCTCTCGATGACTTCGTCGATGATGGAATTAGCGATGCTCATTACATCTAGCGCTTCTTTCACGACTGGATCAGCCTGGCGGTTGTATGGCTCGGGCAGCGGTGAGAGTTCAGCTGTAGTAGACAAACTGTTAGTTCGAAGCCAGAAAATAAACACCGAAGCTAAAATTCAAAAATAATACCTATACGCCTTGCACGCTCGGTGGCTTCTTTGGCTCGCTTAGCTTCCTCCCGAGCATCATGGGTATCCTTTCCATTTTTCTTTATGATTTCGTTGGCCATTTCTCGACCACCGTTCACCCAGACGTCAGAATAAAATTTCCCGCCCACCAACGTGGCTTCGGCCGAAGGGTCCTTCGTGTCGCCTGTGGAGAGGGCGGCTTCGGTCTGAGCCACAGCTTTAACATGGTCGCAACCAGCCTTCTCCAGAATAGCTGCAATCCCTCGAGCGTCGGCAAAGGCACAAATATCACCACGATCGCTAAGAATCTCTTCAAAGGCTTTGGCTTCTTCACTTATCCAATCAATGACCCCCTCGGGGTCACCTCGAATGAACTTCTCTTCGGAAGAGTACACACCCACCTTGGCAAAGTTGGTTTTCAGTTTTCTTACGCAATCCAAGGATTTTTCAAAGCATCTCTCCTTGGATTCACGAAGCTCCTTAACATTCTTTTCCAATCTTGTGTTCTTCCATTCACTTATTTCTTGACTCGCTTTCGCAACTTCAAAATTCTCACTAGCTTCGGCAAGTTGTTTCCGAAGGTTTTCGATTTCGGCCTCGTGCGCTTTGGATTGAGCATTGAATCTTGCCTCATCTTTCTTCGCCCTGTCCACTAAGGAAAGCAGAATCTTGTCTTTTTCTGCAGCTTCGTTCCTCAGTCTAATAACTTCTGACCGAAGGTTGCAGAGGGCTATCTGGCAGCTTTCATCTTCAGCATTCTTCTGTGCCCTCAAAGCATTTCTAAGAATCAAGCCCTGCAAAAAGATAGGATTAGCATGAGAATATAAGACAAGATAATCTATTTTTTAGTTCATCACTTCTGTACCTTCAGACTGTTGTACGCTAGACTGTCTGCGAGGTCATCCTTTGACATGGCGGAGAGGCCAGCTTCAAGGTTCGGAAATCCCATATTTTTAGCCATCTCCCGGCAGACGGATATTTCCTTGTTGTTTGGGAGACAGTATAGGAAATCATCTTCGTCCGTGCCATTGTACACCAAGGCCCCCTTCGGGTATTTCAATTCCCGGGCATAGTGTTTGGCTTCCACGATTTCTTCTTCAGATAGCTTTTTTCTGGAAGCATGTCGAATAATAAAGTCAAGATCTTCGGACGGTGCTTCGGGAATAGGAGATTTAGCTTTTTCGGGCGCATCCTTCTTCTCTAGAGCCATGCCAGTATCTGGAGATTCTTGCTCAGCTCTCTGCTCAGTTGTAGCAGGCTCTGCCTCGGCGGGCACTAAGGGCTCGGCTTCGGTTTCAGCACGAGCCATAACAGTTTCGGTAACCTTTTTTGCAGGGGCAGGAGTCAATGCCCTTGTCGACTCCATAACAGCGTCCAACACGCTTGCCATCCTCCTTCTCTTGGGAGTTATTACAGGAGCTCTAGATATCTTCGGCAATCCTGGCTCTGCTGATGGGCTCAAGATTTTCGGTAGCTCTGGCTCTGGCTCTTTAGCTGCCTTCTCTTTGGTTTCGGCATCGTGTTTTGGCGTTTCGGTTGGACCGGCTACAGGAACCTTCGGCAATTTAGTCAGGTCTTCCCTGGGGATGGCAGGATCAGATTTTTTTGCTTCAACAGTGGAAGATGTCCCTTCACCAAGCTTCGGCACTGTGACCGTCTCAATGTATCTCGACTGGTGTGTTAAGACCTTGATCTTTTTGCCCTTCGGCACAACAGAGATGGCCGAAGCGATAGTTTTCCTTTTCTTTCCCTTCCTTCGCGAGGGATAGCAATAATTAGGATATACGAAACCAATGACGTCAAAAACTCTATTCGATCTTTTCTTGCCTTGGCCTTCGAAGGCCAAGGTCATTGCTTCATCTTTGGCCCTTGTGTAGGCCCCAAGCAATTCGTCATTGGTTGCCTCAATGCTGCTCAACCACTCATTGTTTGGCTCATCAAACTCGCCTCTATATCTGAAGGTATATTTTAAATAGACTAGGCCGCCCTGACTAGACCCGGCAGCAGCCTCCTTCGGCATCTCCCATTCACTCACAAGTGGCCATACTCTGTAGGCGATGTGTTCTTGAACCAGGTCTCTTATGCCAATAAAAGTACACACAGTGTTGAAGCTTCTCTGACATGCCTCTATATCGTTCCCAAGAGCAGTGGCTGGCCTCCTAATGCTGAAGCGAGACCAAATGGGGCGTTGAATAATTCCTTTTATATCTTCCCTCTCAACTAAATTATTCTTAACATAAAACCATTCCTCCATCCAGGCCCTGGGCCACCTTTTTCAGAATGTTGGAACCGAGTAACTTACATCAGGGCGAGGCACGAAGCCATAACAACCAAAGTTGTTGTGATACTGCTCCTTGCCAGTAGCCTTTGTCTCGTATAGCAGCTCGTGTATGTTGGCTCCTCATGGCCCAAACAAAAACACCCATCCTAATTATAGCTTCATGAGTAATCTGATGAAGAAAAATCTCAAATGTCTTCAGCACTTCAACCAAAAATCTGCTCAATGGAAACCAAAGACCCGCCTTCATGAAGCTTCTGAACACAACCACTTCATCAGCTTCAGGTGCAGGGGCAGTGTTATCCCCTCCAGCCCTCACAATAGAAATATCTCCCTTTCATAGCATCAATTTGACTCTACTTAATGGATGATTTTCTAAAGATGGTGTGACTTTGTCGCCAGGGCCGATTTTTAGCATCTTCATCTTCACTTTCCACATCAAAGCTCCCGCTATCACCAGAATCTTCTGACTAATTAGCTAGTATTTCCTTTGTAATCTTTTCTGTGTTCGTCTTCTCGATAGCCTCGTAAAAGCCAGCTAATGTAGGATCAACAACCTTCTTATCGTCAGCCATTTGAAGGGCACCTGACCAAATCCCAAAGCTCACAAAACAAGCAAAATCTCAGGGCAAGAAAATTAAATCCCCAAACAATAGCACAAGCAATTGAGTTGGCGCAACAAATACTGTCGATACAGGTCCCTATTTATATGCCTAGTGCATTGCAACTTGGCAGGCCCCACATGTCATCGACTTTCGCTATTCTAGTGAAGGGAAGGTGTTTTTTTTGGACCTTCAGCTAAAGGCCTTCATTCATGTCGCAGTCTGAATTTGTTATATGCAAAAACAAATTAATACTAGAGGGGCTACTGTTGGGGGCCTTCCTCTTCCGAAGGTCCTCAAGAACTTAACTAACATGCTTTTCAGTATATCAAAATGCTATAGGAGGCTTTGGCTTTGAGATGAAAGTACGCACGATACAAAGGTCTGGTTTGAATGAAGAACAGAACTAGCTCCGAGGCTATGGCTGAAGGAGCTTCGGCTCAGCATGTTGACAACGGCGAAATGAGAAACCGACTTAAAGGGGAAAGGACTGCTCAGTCCTAAATAGCTTGCCTTATGTTAACAGCAAATGTCAAGGACATGAATGTAATTTTATCCAGGCTGCGTCCTGTGCCTATAAATGGATGAACAGTAGCACCGTACTGTTCACGCTAACTTGTAATCACTCTTGCATCCTTGTTGCCCTTTCGCCTTTTGTCAAGACGAAGGTACAAATGTAATAATGAGTATTATTGATGTTCATTCCTACTTATAGCATAAGAATATGAATATAAATAATCTAATGATTTGAAATGATTATTTGTGTTCTCTCTATGTTTCACATGCTCTTATTTGCATCTTTATTCATTGTGATGATGAAGGTATGCCCTTCATGACCTTCGTCTGAAGATCATTATATCCTAAAGGAGATAATGCTTCGAAGGATGAAGGTCTCTAATCGTTAACATTTGTGTTGCTTTGTTCTTGGTGTATAGCATCCGGGAACAAGGACCAACACCACCTGATCGTGATATAGAGTTTTCTATTGAACTATTACCTGAAACCGCACCAATCTCAAAAAGAGCTTACCGAATGGATCTCAAAGATTTAATTGAACTGAAGAAACAAATAGAAGAATTACTAGAAAAAGGTTTTATTTGCCCAAGTTCATCATCATGGGGAGCCCTAGTTCTATTTGTGAACAAGAAAGATGGTTCAAGAAGAATGTGTGTGGACTATAGACGCTTGAACAAAGTAACAATTAAGAATAAGTACCTGTTACCTCGAATTGAAGATCTGTTTGATCAGATGAGAGGAGCTAAAGTATTCTCAAAGATAGATCTAAGATCAGGATATCATCAGTTGAAGATTCGAACCGAAGATATACCTAAAACGACCTTCACTACAAGATGTGGACTATATGAATTTTTAGTCATGTCTTTTGGACTGACTAATGCACCAGCTTACTTTATGAACTTGATGAATAAAGTATTCATAGAATACCTCAACCAGCTTGTTTTGGTATTCATCGATGAAGAAGCACATGAAAATCATCTGAGATTAGTTCTACAGAAGCTTCACGACAATCAGTTGTATGCGAAATTTTCAAAGTGTGATTTTTGGCTGAAGGAAGTCGCTTTCCTAGGTCATATTATCACCAATGGAGGAATCAAGGTAGACCTCGGTAAAATAAGTGAAATACTAAATTGGAAACAACCCACAGATGTGTCCAAGATCAGGAGTTTTCTTGGATAAGCAGGATACTACAGAAGATTTATCGAAGGCTTCTCCAAAATAGTAAAACCCCTTACTTCACTTTTGAGAAAGGTAAAGAGTTTAAGTGGGATGAAGCATGTTAGAAATGTTTTGAGGAATTAAGGGAAAGGCTAACCACTGCACCAGTGTTAATTATGCCTGATATTCATAAAGGATTTGATGTGTATTGCGATGCATCACATCTAGGACTCAAATGTGTGTTAATGCAAGAAGGAAAAGTGATTGCCTATGCTTCAAGGCAGTTACGGAAGCATGAAAAGAATTATCCTACGCATGATTTGGAATTAGTTGCCATAGTGCACGCTTTGAAGATTTGGAGGCACTACATGATTGGAAACAAGTGTAAAATCTTCACGGATCACAAAAGCTTGAAATATATCTTCACATAGAAAGAACTCAACCTAAGACAAAGAAGATGGCTTGAGTTAATCAAAGACTATGATTTGGAAATACAATATCACCTAGGAAAGGCAAATGTAGTGGCTAATGCTTTGAGTCGTAAAGGTCAAGTGAACAACATCACTACTCATTTGATGTCACAGGAATTGTGCTGGGAAATGGAACAACTCAATCTTGGTATGCTCAATAATATGGAAGCAATAGTTATGGAAGTAGAATCTACTTTGGAACAAGAGATTCGTAAAGGACAAGAATCTGATGAGAAAATCAAGGAAATTAAGGCACAAATTAATTTGGGTAAAGCCCCAGATTTCACAGAAGATGAACAAGGCACAATATGGTTTAAAAAGAGAATCTGTGTACCAGAAATCGAGTACCTACACCAACTTATTTTAAGGGAAGCCCATTGTGATGGAACCTCCCAAGGTATTAGGCCCACCTACAGTTGTCCTCGTCCTAAGGACCTCGGACAACCCTGTAGATGCATATAATCACTCGACAAGTTCTGTAACCTAGATCCTCATCATTTCGCCCAAGAGCGCTTCACCCGTCACGCAGACATTACAACACAAAACTGGAGTAAAGAAATAGCGGAAGCGGATTACAATAACATAATTTACATTAACAAAATATAGAGAGAGTGGTACTTATTACAATACCAGGGGTATGAGTGCATAAGTATTATTACAAACCAGGGAGGCAAAACACCCTCCCGCACAAAAGTTTAGTGTTTTCAAATCGGGAGGTCAACATCCTCCCGTGCCTGACTTCACTGCTTTGGCTCCTCCGTGGGTATTACCTTTGAACAAAAACAACAAAACTCTGCTGTTTCCTAACCTACAACAACATGGGTTCGAAAACCCTGAGTACGGAGTGTACTTTCGCAAGTCTTACCCAACAAAGGGAAAGACCCTCAAGGATATGTTGGCTTGTGGGATTCAAGGTATAGCTTGATCAAGAATCAAAGACTCTGTTTGCAGAAATGCTTACTAATAGTGGATCCTTAAAAATCCAGTTTTATTGATAGGTTAAGTAAAGTTACCTGCATCTAGAGTTCTTTCTATCCTAGTTCAAGCACTTGGCCTATACTAGCCGTCTTTTATCACCTCTTTACTTTACTGGATTGCTACGCGTAGGGCAGTGACCAAGTCTTCATGTTCGAGAAGTAACGGTGATCTGAATCGATTAATACCCAGCTGGGGATATCCAACCACACGACATATGTAGCACTTAACCCTTGCATATGTCAACTCGCCACCGGGTTTCTCAAGACCAGACCGGGTTCACGCCAACAGAGAGCACAGATACACCATCGTCCAGCCTCTTGCCACGGGGGTACACGCTACTCTCGCCATCTCTCCACTCCCAGTGCGTGTTGGCCTTTCTGGTATTGGTCTGCCCGAGGCAAAGCTTACCCATGACGAGGCATGTGGCCAGTTAAAAGGTCCTCAATCATCAAGCCTACATCAACACGGTCCTTAATCGACTCAGACGGAGACACTACACCGAGACTTCCTTCTTGTGCAAGTCACCTGCCCAGTCTCAGCTTTATCATTTAAAACCCAAAGTTTGGTACCTGGCAGAGGTACATCTTTTCAGATGTTGAACCCATCACGGCCATGATGGATTCACCATCAAGTATTTTCTTTGAAAACTTCCCATCCCATCTAAAGCATCATCTTTGTTTAAAACAAATCATTTTGTTTTCTAAAGCACAACTAAGCATCAAAAAAACTTTTAAGTAAAAACAGGTTTCAAGGAATGGTAATCAATTCCAAGGAAAAGGGAATGCATCAATAGTTAAGCACGCAACTCCTATTACGTAATGCATCATCTCAAGTGATAAAGAGTTTTTAAATAACAAGGAAAAGGGTAAAATGCACCGGGGCTTGCCTTGTGTTGTAGGAGACTCGAGATCTGTTCCACAAATATCAAAGTAGAAACTGTTCCTGGCAGGTGGAGTTTCAACTTGTGGTGCAGTTTCTTCTTCGACAATCACTTCTTCTTCGTTTTCTATACATAGCAATATACATATATGAATGCCCATGTGATGCTATGAATATAAAGTTATAATAGAAACACATCAAGTTGTACCTTGAATACAACTTTCCTTCACGGTACACCTAAGTCACTAGGGTTTTTTGAGTCAGTACTCTATTAGGATTAAGCAAATTCTACCTTAGGAAGCTAGTGTTTTGGGTTTGGGATAAAAAATGTCCAAAACATGCCAAACTTTACCCAAGGGTTTTAATTATCATATTACACTTACCCGAAAAGTTTAATGATTTTTGGAGCTTCTAATTTAATTCTAAAATTCTAAAATACTAGGTTTAGGCATCTTTAAATGCTAAAAAAATCATGGTTGGTACTAAAATTCTTGGAACTATTTTTATTAAATACTAGGGGAATTTAGGAGTTTATTGAAATAGGTCCCATATTTTTATTATTTTTCTAGAATTTCCTATGGATTTCCAAACTTAATCAGAAAAAGAAAAGGAGAAACTATCAATAGTGTTGGGCCGAAACCAGCCCAATCGGCCCAGGTCTACACAGAACTCGGGCGCGCCCGCAATCGCGCGGGTAGATTTGCGCAAAGGTCTCTGTTGGTTTAAATATCTGAAAAGAAGTCCTCAACTGACTTTAATGTGTCACTAACACTTCACTCTCTGCCCCTTCTTATTTCTTTGTCTTTTGAAATCGGGTCCTCGAATCCGGCCGGCGGTGCGGACGAATCTCCCGTCATGCCATGGTGGTGGAGAGCCTGAGCATCCCTCAGATACCTGCTAGACCTAATTCTAACCTAAACCGAGCAACCTTGAGCATGAATTTATCTCGTAAACCCCGAGAGTGACCTAACCGTGCCCACGACGGGGTCCCGGTTCCGTGGTGCGCGTTCATGCGGCGTCAGCCATGGGAATTCCAATTTAAAGGAACAAAGAGCATCAGTGGGTCACGCAAGTCATGGTGCTCACAAGAACCAGCGTCAGACCAACATAATTTTAGTTGGTCGACGCAGGCGTCGTATACGGTTTAGCACGCGATGTCGAGCTTGCGTTCCAACAAAACTATGCTAGTAATGGCCAAACGGCCACCACGATGAGCTTGACTAGCACACAGGGATGCTCAAACACCAAATCAAAGGCATAGAACCATACTGGGTTCGCCGGGCCATGGGGACGCGGGGATGAGTACGCTCTGCGTGGTCCGATGGGGATAATGGGCATCGTGATGAATTCTGGAGGAAACAGGCAGTCACGTTGGAGCTATATGGCCACAAGGGACTACAAGTTCACCATGCACTACCAATTTGGGACGAGGAAGGGAAGACACTGTGAATTTTGGCTTCTACCGATCACACCGGAAGATAGTGAAGACCTCACTATGGTTCATGGCGCAATTTAAAGGGATGGCGACCTAGCTAGCTATCCATGGTCACAAGGCACGGCGTTAGTGCATGGCGACCACATAACAAAGAAGCACAGTGTGGTAGAACTTAGGTGCGAGTGACACCGCGACAGAAGTACCCGAGCCACGGTGGCCGCCAGTGAAATATCCATGCCCCGACCCGGCCTAATCCGTAGCTGTAAATCGGCTCAGAGTTATCCCACCCCAACCATCTCTATCTCCTCTTCATTTGGACACATTCGGATTCTACACTGGAGTGGATCTTTTCTTCAGATATTTCCCAACGTCGTCAATCTTCCGTGCTCGACTGAACCAGCTCCCTTTAATCCCCTTTTTCTCTTGATTCTGGTTAAGAACATGTTAATCTCCATTAACAAGAATTGTTCACCAAACAATGGTCTTCAAACTTACTATAGGATTCTTGGACCTAAACTGAATAGATTCTAAGATATGGGACTCACAAATCGGCCACATTTCACTAGGACCATTACTGTTCAGAATCCAGCTTTCAGTGTCACCCCAAACCGTGCAACTCACTTCTGACATAGCAACTTTGTGCAACTGGTTCTTTGATTTTTGTACAACAACTCATTAAGACAACTGTACCAAAGTTACTCCCCTACAAACCAGCGTTAACTTTGTTACAAAGGTTGCGGTCAAACACCCATTGAATTGAGCACAACATGGTCCCAAAGTTGACCCAATATAACTGAAATTATGAATTTCAATAGGGTCCTTGTCTGATAGCTCAAGTTCGAGGGGGTTTTCATTAAATTCCTCAAGGTTTTAGGGTTGGGTCTTTGAATCAAACTTGTACTCCTATCATGGCTCTAAAATTTTGATGTATTGACCCATGGCAAAATCCTCATGAATTAAAAAACACAGAGCTCCAAAGATGACCTACTTCCACTGAAATTCAGAGTTAGCCATATAGTGTTCATGGGTCTTTTTGCAATTAAGTCCAAATTACTCAACAATACTTAAAATTCCTCCAATGTAAAAGTTACTTAGCTTTTGATGTTCTATCACTTCGATATTTGCACTTTGGTCCAAAAGTGTATAGAATTTGAATTCACCACCTAGGGTACAATTTAGGGTTTTCTAGGGTTTCTTTTAGGGTTTTGGGCACTCTAGGGTTTTTGTGCCACTCAAATCCATCATTCTTGATTCCTTATGAAATATTTCCAATAACTTTTGGGATATTACTCATTTTGGCTTACTATTTCCCATATGCCCTAATCCCAGGGTTGGTTATCCTACCCTAGGGTTAAGTACACTTCAAGTCACCATATCACACATGTTTTGAAATTTTACCTAGTGAATGCATTCTAGGTGTGACAAACAAAATGAAATGTCAATGCATATGATGTGATGCTCAAATTTTAGTGCTAGTAATAATAGGGGTGTTACACCTATGATTTAGCTTATTCTATTCACCCTGGAAGTACTAAGATGTACCAGGACCTAAAAGAAAAAGTATTGGTGGTATGTTTTGAAAAGAGATGTGGCTAATCATGTTGCCCTATGTGAAGTGTGTCAATGTGTTAAAGCCGAACATCAAAGACCAGCAGGATTGCTACAACCTCTCAAAGTACCGGAATGGAAATGGGAAGAAATCGGTATGGATTTCATAGTTGGACTACCCCGTACTCGGGATGGCTATGATTCAATATGGGTCATAGTGGACAGGTTGACTAAAGTGGCACACTTTATACCGATGAAGACAACGTACTTAGGAGCCCAGTTAGCAGAGTTATACATGTTAAGGATTGTTTGTCTGCTTGGAGTACTAAAGAAGATCGTATCGGATCGAGGAACCCAATTTACCTCGCGCTTTTGGAAAAGACTACATGAATCCATCTGTAGGAAACGGGTGACGCCTAAGAGGGGGGGGGTGAATTAGGACTTCTAAAACTTTTACTAAACTAGGCCACAATTAAATCCCTAGAGCAAAACCTATGCAACTAATCAAAACTAGAATGTGCAAACTAGGTTTTGTCTAAGTGTTGCTATCTCTACCGCAAAAGGCTAAGTTTCAATCTATACTAAATAAGTATGACTACAAGATTGAAACTTAAATGCTTAATATAAATGCGGAATGTAAAGAGCTAAGTAGAGAAGCAAACTCTCGTGGATGACGCCGGTATTTTTACCGAGGTATCCAGAACCACGCAAGGTCCCGACTAATCCTCGTTGGTGCCCCTACGCAAAGGGAAGCCCACGCGAGGGCCAAGCACCACGGTCGAGTAACTCCGTAGAGAGCCGCGGGCCTTCTCCACGCGCAAGTGGTGCTCCGCTTCCGGCTCCTCTCGGACGCTCCCCGCCGTCTCCACTATCGAGCTTCCAGCCGAAACGCCGCGGGCCTCGTTCCCTTCGGTACACGGTGGCGGCCGTGACACAAACGCGGTTGTCACGGTCTCGCAAGACTCTCGCCCCACTCGGTACAATTACAACGACTCACGCAAGAGCCGAGGGGTTGTGTGGTTTTACAAAACTCACTCAACTAACTAGGATTCACCTAGAGCAAGCGCTAAAGCGGTCTAACTAACCTAAGCACTTCGCAAAGCACCTACGCTTATCACCGAGTGATTCTATTAAGCACTTGGGTGTTTGAGCTCTTGGAAATATGCACTATATGTCTTGGTATGTTGCTTGGGCTCTCACACTTGAGAATGCCCGGCTGGGGTGGTATTTATAGCCTCCACACCCCAAACTAGCCGTTGGACAGAAAGCAGCAGCTTTCTGTCGTCGGGTGCACCGGACAGTCCGGTGCACACCGGACACTGCACTGTAGCATGTCCGGTGCACGCCACGTCAGCCGACCGTTGGCGCCTGTAGCAGTCGACCGTTGGATCCGACCGTTGCCGTCTGCCCGTTGGCACACCGGACAGTCCGGTGCACACCGGACAGTCCGGTGCTACAGCCAGAGAGCGCCAGACTGCGGCCTCTCTGCGCAGACTGTCTGGTGTCTCACCGGACAGTCTGGTGCACACCGGACACTGATGTCCGGTGCGCCACCAGGCGCTGGCTGACAGCCCTTCGTCTTGGATTTCTTTGCTGATTTCTTCGGGCTTCTTTGTTCTTGAGTATTGGACTCCTATGCATCTTTTTATGTCTTCTTTTGAGGTGTTACATCCTCATTGCCTTGGTCCAATTCTCTTCGCATCCTGTGAACTATAAACACAAATACTAGAAGACTTATTAGTTCACGGATTGTGTTGTTCATCAAACACCAAAACTCAATTAGCCAAATGGCCCGGGGTCCATTTTCCTTACAATCTCCCCCTTTTTGGTGATTGATGACAACACAACCAAAGCAAGCAAATAAAACAAGTATTTGAATGAAAAAGTGCAATCTACTTGCTAAGATGCATGATTGTCCCCACAATGTGATATTATGGACTTAAGCCTCCCCCTAACTCCATAATTCACTTACTTCCTATTTTTGGACCAAATAACCAAAACCACTTGAAAAGCCATTTGTAGATATAAAATTTTAAATTGGTGGTGTTTGGTGTTTGATATAGTTTTCATTGCTTTGGTCCCTAAACTTCTCCCCCTTTGGCATCAACCACCGAAAAGGAAGACATTAAAAGCATGTAGGAAGTAAATAAAAGCTTGCCCTCATCAAGAATTGTATCAAATGATATCACTAGAAGGATATTAAATTAAACTTTGTGAATGATACCACTTGAAGGAGTCCTCAAAAGATTACTCCCCCTAAATGAGTGTTCTCTTTAGAAAGAAGTTTCTCCCCCTTTTTAGAGATGAAGAAATACTCCCCCTGACAGAGATCCTCTACTTAGGAAAAAGCATGTGAAAATTAGAGGTGCAAGACATGATTTGAAAAGACTAACTTCCCTTATGCATAGGTAACAGAATATGAGTTAACTACTTATGCATTTTTAGCAACATGGAAGCATATGATATGAAATATAGTCTAATCAAATATTGGAGAAGACATGAAAATGATACTGAATGTAGTCTCAAAAGATACCAATTTAAGATCAATGGCGAGCTTGAGAGACATGAGAGTTCTTGGAGTTTTTGCAGTGGAAGATTGTTGTCTTTCTCCGGGGACTTCATTTTCCTTACAATGAGACTATCACATGAAATAGACTTGAAAAGGTGTTAGTCTCAAAGTGTTAGATTATAGAGTAACCTCCCCCTAAAGGTATGCATACAAGTTTTGAATACTTGTAGGAGACATGCACTTTGATTCGATATCAAGAGGGGCAAATTATCCATAATCCAAACTTTGGCACATATAAGTTAAATGATACACTTTGTAGAAATCAAAATTTTCAATTGATGCATCATTTACTATGGAGTGATAAAAAAGCTATGTGCCGTGCTAAACATTTTAAGCCATGTAGGTTTGCTTAAGTATATGAATTAAAAACAAGCAATCCTACCATATGATTTACCTAGTATGCATGATTTTAAACAAAAGTACATAACAAATGTAATACTAGGCAAGAAAGGTAAACTAGATAAAAGGTAAATAGATACGCATATCTAAAAACGAAGAATACAATAAAACTAGTTACCTTAGTCATGGGTGGGAAATTTGGGTCCAAAATTTTCACTAACCCACTTGGCAATAAACTTGATCCAATATGATGTACCCCATGATATACATCCCAATTTAGCCAAGTCTCCAAATTTCCCGAAGACCTTTGGTCCACTCACTTCCCTTTCGGGATCCAAACCTTCTTGGTGCTTTTCATGGTTGAAATTATCTCCTTTGGCACCCAGATGCGTTTGGCCCCCTTTCCTTTGTTGGCTTGCTTGTTGGCCTTGATTGCTATCACCTTTCCATTCTTTTTCTTCTTGATCAAATATGGTGTAGCATCCTTTTTGTTCACCTTTTTGATGTAGGTGTTGGAGATTTTGCTTGATGGCTTTTGCTTGAGCTTTTGCCTTTGTTTATCCCCGGTCATCGCCTTGCATTGGAAAGACTTGTGGCCTTCCTTGTGGCATAGCCTACAAATCACAGTTTCTCCCTCTACAGGCTTGTTCACTCCCTCAGTGGTGTTATCCTGTGGAGGTCGGATTTGTTTGGCTTTGCCTTTCTTGTCATACAAAGCCTTGCCAAGGCGAGCCACTTCTTGCTTTAATTGTTCATTTTCCTTTGCAACCTCATCCGTACATGTCTCTACAACAATATTCTCAACAACGACTTGGTTGCAGGGGTTAGAATCATCAATTAAATCAAAGCAGGAAGTAGAAGCATCTTTCTTAATTATTTCAGGTATTTCAACTAAAGATGCTGCTGGGGTGCTACCAATGTTTTCTAGCTTAGTAGTTAGCTCATTGTTGTGTATGCTAAGAATTTCCATTTTCTCTAGCAAATTTTCAATAGCTTCTTGGGAGCTAGCTAACTTAGCCTTAAGTTTTTCATTCTTTTTAATAAGGCTATCATCGGTAGCAGTGGATGGAGCACTAGATTCTAATAGCTCAATTTTAGTTGATAGCTCACTATTTAAGTTTGCAAAAGTTTCAAATTTTTCTAGCAAACCTTTGTAATCATTTTGAGAGCTAACCAACTTATTTTTCAAAGTTTTAAGTTGAGCTTTTTGCTTAGTGCAAACATCCTGAAAAAAATTTACGGCTTCCGCAAGCTCTTCTAGAGAGGCCTTTCCCTCACCTTCATCATCACTGCTACTTTCATCACTAGAGGATGGAATGCTTTTGTTACCTCTTGCCATAAGGCATTTGTGTGATGACCGTGATGATCGTGACGAGGACCGGTGGCTGCGCGTCCTTGGAGGTTCATCTTCACTTGAAGAATCATCCCAAGTTCTAACACTTGTGAGCGCCTTGCCTTTGCTCCTCTCCTTTTTGGGTTTGGCCATATTTGGACAGTTGTCCCTGAAGTGGCCCTTTTCCCCACATGCGAAGCATCCTCTCTTCCTTTGCTTTTTCCTGTCAATGTTAAAGAGAAGATCCTCGACCTGCAGGGGCACACCCATTAGATTAATCTTGCGGATCATCCTCATTACCTTTCCGACGCGTCGGATTGTTTCTTCGTCCTCGGAGGATGATGTGCATGGTTGACTATCTTCATCATCATCACTTTCTTCTTCTTCTTCTTCACTTGAGGAACTTGGAGTGGGAGCCTTCTTTTTGCCCTTCCTTTCATCACATGCAAAAGCATATGGCCTTGAGGAAGTTGGCTCCTCTCCCCGACTCATTTTTCGCGACATCTCAAAGGCCGCGATTTTCCCAATCACAATGGTCGGGGTCATGTTGCTCAAATCCTCCATGTTGTGAAGGATGGTGATGATGCTCCCATATCTTTGTTGTGGTAGCAGGGAGATAATCTTCCTCACAATGTCCGCATCACCTAGCTTATTAATGCCAATAGAATTGAGCTCATTGATAATTAGATTCAAAGGAGAATACATGTCTCTAACAAGCTCATCATCTTTCATGGCAAAAGAATTATACTCATTTAAGACTAGGCAATGTTTTTGCTCACGGACATTGGATGTGCCGTCATGGAGCTCATGCAATTTTAGCCAAATCTCATTAGCAGTTTTCAAGGTAAATACTTGATTAAAAATATCCATGCTAAGAGATTCATACAAGCAATTTTTGGCTCTAGCATTTAAATGAATTTCTTTTTCCTCACTCGTGGTGGGTTTCTCGGGATTCTTGAGGGGTTTCATCCCGTCACGAGTGACTCTCCAAACACCTAGATCAACGGCCTCTAGGTAACAAGCCATTCTAGCACTGTAATATGGGAAGTTAGTGTCGTCGAAGTGTGGTGGCCTATGGGTATCCATCCCTTCCTCTAAAAAGCGTCGGCTCTTTTAGCGGTGAAGCTAAAGCGTTTCAAATGTGCCAAACCGGGCTTTGATACCACTTGTAGGAAACGGGTGACGCCTAAGAGGGGGGGTGAATTAGGACTTCTAAAACTTTTACTAAACTAGGCCACAATTAAATCCCTAGAGCAAAACCTATGCAACTAATCAAAACTAGAATGTGCAAACTAGGTTTTGTCTAAGTGTTGCTATCTCTACCGCAAAAGGCTAAGTTTCAATCTATACTAAATAAGTATGACTACAAGATTGAAACTTAAATGCTTAATATAAATGCGGAATGTAAAGAGCTAAGTAGAGAAGCAAACTCTCGTGGATGACGCCGGTATTTTTACCGAGGTATCCAGAACCACGCAAGGTCCCGACTAATCCTCGTTGGTGCCCCTACGCAAAGGGAAGCCCACGCGAGGGCCAAGCACCACGGTCGAGTAACTCCGTAGAGAGCCGCGGGCCTTCTCCACGCGCAAGTGGTGCTCCGCTTCCGGCTCCTCTCGGACGCTCCCCGCCGTCTCCACTATCGAGCTTCCGGCCGAAACGCCGCGGGCCTCGTTCCCTTCGGTACACGGTGGCGGCCGTGACACAAACGCGGTTGTCACGGTCTCGCAAGACTCTCGCCCCACTCGGTACAATTACAACGACTCACGCAAGAGCCGAGGGGTTGTGTGGTTTTACAAAACTCACTCAACTAACTAGGATTCACCTAGAGCAAGCGCTAAAGCGGTCTAACTAACCTAAGCACTTCGCAAAGCACCTACGCTAATCACCGAGTGATTCTATTAAGCACTTGGGTGTTTGAGCTCTTGGAAATATGCACTATATGTCTTGGTATGTTGCTTGGGCTCTCACACTTGAGAATGGCCGGTTGGGGTGGTATTTATAGCCTCCACACCCCAAACTAGCCGTTGGACAGAAAGCAGCAGCTTTCTGTCGTCGGGTGCACCGGACAGTCCGGTGCACACCGGACACTGCACTGTAGCATGTCCAGTGCACGCCACGTCAGCCGACCGTTGGCGCCTGTAGCAGTCGACCGTTGGATCCGACCGTTGCCGTCTGCCCGTTGGCACACCGGACAGTCCGGTGCACACCGGACAGTCCGGTGCTACAGCTAGAGAGCGCCAGACTGCGGCCTCTCTGTGCAGACTGTCTGGTGTCTCACCGGACAGTCCGGTGCACACCGGACACTGATGTCCGGTGCGCCACCAGGCGCTGGCTGACAGCCCTTCGTCTTGGATTTCTTTGCTGATTTCTTCGGGCTTCTTTGTTCTTGAGTATTGGACTCCTATGCATCTTTTTATGTCTTCTTTTGAGGTGTTACATCCTCATTGCCTTGGTCCAATTCTCTTCGCATCCTGTGAACTATAAACACAAATACTAGAAGACTTATTAGTTCACGGATTGTGTTGTTCATCAAACACCAAAACTCAATTAGCCAAATGGCCCGGGGTCCATTTTCCTTACACCATCGATACCAAGCTAAACTTTAGTTCGGCTTATCATCCACAAACAGATGGGCAAATGGAAAGAACAAACCAAGTGTTGGAAGATATGTTAAGAGCTTGCGCGCTAAAGCATGGTAGAAGCTGGGATAAGAGTTTGCCTTTTGCAGAATTTTCGTATAACAATAGTTACCAGGCAAGTCTAAAAATGGCACCGTTTGAAGCACTTCATGGACAAAAGTGTAGAACACTGCTTCATTGGAATCAGACCAAAGAAAGTCAAGTATTTGGTCCAGAAATTATCCAAGAAGCAGAAAAGCAAGTACAGATTATCAGAGAGAATTTGAAAACAGCACAGTTGAGACAGAAAAGCTATGCTAACAATAGGAGAAGAGAGTTGATCTTTGAAGTAGAAGACTTCGTATACCTTAAAGTTTCACTGATGAGAGGAATGAAAAGATTTAAAGTTAAGGGTAAACTATCTCCTCGCTACATTGGCCCGTTCAAAATTTTGGAAAGAAAAGGTGAAGTAGCGTACCAGTTAGAGCTACCCGATAGTTTGTCGGATGTGCATGATGTATTTCATGTTTCACAACTTAAGAAATGCTTAAGAGTACCGGAGGAACATTTACCTATGGAAGAACTCAATGTTAAGGAGGATTTGACCTATTCAGAGTACCCTATCAGAATTTTGGAAACATCTCACAGAATTACACAGATTAAAGTTATCAACATGTGTAAAGTTCAGTGGAGTCATCATTCGGAAGATGAGGCCACTTGGGAAAGAGAAGATGAACTCAGAGCAGAATTCCCCCAGTTATTCTCAGGAGTTCCTTAATCTCGAGAACGAGATTCTTTTAAGGGGGGTAGGTTTGTAACACCACAAAACCATCAACTAAAAATAATGCATTTAGATTATTAGTGGTAAATATAGTAATGAATTTTCTTTCAAGTGTTTGATTTTTATTTGCATTAAAAATAATTTTGTTTGCTCATAATTGATTTATGGTTGTTGCGTAGAATTTCTTTTATATTAAAAATCCAATTAATTAATATAGAAATATTGGTCCAACATAAATATTTTAGTTATAAATAATTTTGTATAATTATTATGATTTTTTTAAAAGTATTTAAAAATATATTCATCTACATTTTTAAATAGAAAAGAAAAATTTTAAAAATAGAAAAAAAGAAAAGAATTCGAAAACCCTAATCTAAACCGGCCATTTCAGCCCACCAGGGCCCAGTCGGCCAGCCGTGCCTACCTCCCTCCCCTCTCTCTCACCGACGCGTGCGGCCCACCAGCGGGCTTCTCCCTTCTTCCACCTTTGGCCGCTGCCGTCGCCGTGCCCGAGCACGCGCCCACCGCGCCCTCGGCCGAGCTCGACCCCGCGCTTCCGGCCGAGCTGACCCGCGTCCCCTCGCCTCCTCCAAACCGGAAACGGCCACCACCAACTCCTCCTTTCTCTCCCCCACGTCCCTCCCTCACTCAATGGTGGTAATAGCCACCATTAATGGCTTTGAAGCCACCGGCCGTTCTCTCCCTCTCCCCTCGGCGCCTCTCCCTCTCCCTCCCTATAAAAGCCGACCGAGCTCCCTCCCTCTCCCTTCACCCGAGTTCGCTCCCCTACCCTCGTTCTCTCTCACGACGCCCGAGCTCCACCACCGTGCCCAGCTCGTCGGACCGTCCGCGTCGTGCCTTGCCTCGGCCACGCCCGGACCATCCGCCCGCACCGTCCGACCGCGCCCGAGCCGCCAGACCGTCCGCTCCCTTGCTCGGCCGATCCCCCTCCCCGTCGAGCTCCTCCCTGCTCACAAGCTCTAGCTCAAGGTAGAAGAAAGCCATTTTGCGTTTTGGCCCTCCAAATTTCTGGAAATTAGTTATGTATTTTCTGCAGTACAAGTGTATGTAAAAGAGATCTGAAAACCTTATGTGCTACTCCCCGAATATACATGTAATTTGGAATCAACCCCGGCAATAGTATTTTGAATATGGACATTATTTTTATAATTTAAAAAATACATAGATTGTTATTTTGTGATTAGGTACTAGAATCCTTTTTGATTAACTTCTCATTCGGCATATAAAATAATATTATGTTACTGATTGTTTAAGTATAATTTTTAATGATATAAGGAATTAAAATGAATACTAGGTCCCATTTTCTTAGCCATGTTAAAATCTAGATTATTACTTGTCATGATAAATATATTCATATGTATAGCACTTAATTACTTAAAATTAGTAAAATATCAATTTATGTCAAAATAACTATGTTTATATTACTAAAGTCCAATTAGTAATCTATAATAATAAATACTAGGTCCCATTTTATTAGCCATGTTAAAATCTAGATTATTACTAGTCATGATAAATATATTCATATGTATAGCACTTAATTACTTAGAATTAGTAAAATATCCATTTATGTCAAGATAACTATGTTTATATTACTAAAGTCCAATTAGTAATCTATATTAATTCTTAGAATATTAATGTTAGGTGATTTAGAAATAAACATTTTTAGCTATACATATAATTTCTATTTAGAAAGGAAAGGATAAAACCCAAAGGACTATTGTTAAGTAATAAAGAAAATAATTAATAATTATTTTATGTAAAGTTTGTTAAGACATTTTATCTATATTATACTAGATAAACTAGCGTTATAGTCACCTACTCATATTTTCACCAATGATAACTCAAAGTGGAAGATATAGTGGATTAATAAACATTTATGCTGTAGACATATTTATGAGTATAATTGTGTGATGTATGAATGTGTATGTAATGGTGAATGATTACCCATGTAATGGTGTCTATTTATTTATTTGGCGTACATATTCTTTTGTATGTACGATACACAAATCGATGCTAGAAGTTGACTGTGAGGTAGACGAACCAAACTCGTTCGAGGACGACCCACATGACACTTTCGTGCAAGGCATGTGGATTCTCCCTCTGTATTTTCTATTTGTACCCAATTAATACATATAATAATGTTTACTTTTTGGATATATTGCATATATTGATGGGATTTGCCTAAATAAGGATTTCCTAGAATTACCAACCCTATTCCTTGAATTACCCTGGGATAAATGATATGCTTAGCCATTTTTTCTATTGCTCAACTTGATAAATATGATGTCACTCTTTTAATGATACTATGTTCTGGAAATGAAGTTTTATTATGATGTTAACCCAATGGTTAAATAAGAACATTTTGTGTAAAATGGAACATGGAGTGACCACCTAGGATAACAGTGCAACCACGAGTGCTATAATGGCTCTAGCTTTGGTAATTAGCTCTATAGACTTAGTGCTTAGCAACCCTACCTGAAAGATGGGCAAGAGGGGGTGGCAGTGGTTTGGTGGGAGCTCATGTTAACATGGGGTGGTAGTCTTGGCTAAGTTACCTCACCTAGAGGGCAATCTATACTGACGTGGAAACCTTAGCGTGTGGCTTTGTACTAAGGATATTTTGTGAAAGCCTCATAGTGGATCCCTAGCCATTCACCTAGGCAGTGTTTATGGGTTGGATCAACCCAGGCTAGATGGGATACACAGCTTGTGGATAAAGTTGTACCACCTCTGTAGAGTGTAAAACTAATGTGTCAATCGTGCTCACGGTTAAGAGCAACCTGGACCCTCACATGATAATTGAACTTAAAGATGGAAAATAAATCATGATCGGATGATCTACCAGTGGTTTGCTTAAGTGATTTCACTTAAGTGTTTTTGATATAATCTTATGCCTTTGATTAATTGGGATATTTGGGATACACACTTATTAGTAAGACTGGTGTTGCTAATAAAATATTGGCCAACTAAAATGCTTACCGCTTATCCATAGCCTACCTTGTTAACTTTGCATTATTTCCCCCACTTGCTGAGCCCCGACCATAAGTGAGCTCACCCTTGCTAATATTTTGATCAGAGGGTGATGACAAAGACTTCACAGATGACATTGATGAGTTTTAAGTCTAATGATGCGCCAGTCACCTTCCTATGGAAGAGTGTCCATGTTTAATTCAGTCGTACTTTGATTATGATACTTGTTTAAGATACTATGATCCAGATGATGTAATAAAGTTACTCTAGTCCCTTTATGCCTTCATTGCATTGTCTTTTGATATATTACACTTGTGACATCAACATATGTGTGGAAAATAGATCCTGGCCCACATATGCTATGCATTCGGTTTTGCCCCCAGAACTGGGTGTGACACAATCACATGCGGCTCAAGTTCTGAACCAGCCAATAAGAAGCAGAAGAAGGAAGCACAGAGATGGGTACAACATGTTGGAGCGCAAGGACCCTTCATCAAGTCCAAGTGGTCTCATATACCAATCACCTTCTCCCAGGAAGACCTTCAGCTCAAGGATTCTCCTCACAATGATGCAATGATTATATCTTGGGTCACAGTGTAGCAGACATCATCTTTCAGGCAAATGCAAGAGCAGGATGAAAAGATACATGATGCAACACACCCTCTCTGTGGCTTCGGAGGAAGGCAAATAGTGGCACCCGACAAGATAATTATGCCGATCACCTTCGGCTATGTTCACAACATAAGGACAGAGCAGGTTGTGTTTGACATTGTTGATATGGAGTATCCCTACAATGCAATGATTGGGCAAGGAACATTAAATGCCTTCGAAGCAATACTTCATCCAGCATATCTGTGCATGAAGATACCATCAGACCAAGGCCCCAAAGCTGTGCATGGGAGTCATGAGGCTGCTAGAAGGGCCGAAGGGAACTGGACAGATTCAAAGGCTATCCATAATATAGATGAAGCCAAAGCTTATCAGTAGTACAAACACAAAAGAGATAAGGCTGCCTCAGCAGACCAGCCAAAGCCCATGCTTCTATGCGAGAACATAGCTGAGCAGAAGTGGTTGCTGGGATCCCAACTGTCTGATGAACAAGAAAACCCTATTGAGTTTTTTATTCAACAACAAGGATGTCTTTGCCCGGTCAGCAATGATCTATGTGGTGTCAACAGAGACGTCATCGAGCATTCACTTAATGTAGATCCGGCTATCAGGCCAAGAAGACAGAAGCTTCGGAAGATGTCCGATGACAAAGCTGAAGGTGCACGAAATAAAGTCAAACGGCTTCTGAGTGCTGGAGTAATCAGAGAGGCAACATATTCAGAGTGGCTGGCCAATACTGTAATGGTGAAGAAGGCTAACGGAAAGTGAAGAATGTGCATTTATTTCATAGATCTTAATAAAGCGTGTCCGAAGGATGAGTTTCCTTTACCCAGAATAGACTCTCTGGTGGATGCAGCAGGTACTTCGGAGCTAATGAGCCCATTGGATTGTTATTCAGGCTACCATCAAATTTGGATGAAGAAAGAAGACAAACCCAAGACAAGCTTCATATCCCCCAGTGGAACCTACTGCTACCTTCAGATGCCCGAGGGGCTCAAGAATACTGGAGGAAGCTTCAGCAGGATGACTGACAAAGTCGTCCACTCCAAAATGGGAAGAATGTGCTGACATATGTTGATGATATCATAGTCAAAAGCACGAAGCAAGAAAATCACATTGCTGATTTGCATGAAACATTTGCTAATTTTAGAAAAGCTGGTCTCAAGCTAAATCTAGAAAAATGTGTTTTTGGAGTGAAGAAGGGAAAATTTCTTGGTTGTCTGGTTTCAATAAGGCCTTGTTCGTTTACATCGGATTGCACCCGGAATCGTTCTGGCTAATTAAAATTTATATAAATTAGAGAAGCAATCCGGCTCGGAATCGTTCCGACCCACCAATCCGACACAAACGAACAAGGTCTAAAGGGGATCGAAGCCAATCCAAGTAACATAGAAGCTATACTTCGGATGGAGCCACCGAAGTCACAAAAAGGTGCCTAGAGGTTGATAGGAAGGCTGGCATCATTGAATAGATTTATTTCAAGATCAGCAGAGAGGAACTTGCCATTCTTTGAAGTGCTGAAGTCAGCCAAAGTCTTCCAATGGGGACCAACTCAGCAAAAATCCTTCGAAGAACTGAAGCAGTATTTGATAGAATTAACAACCTTAACCCCACCTTCATTAGGAACTCCATTGCTGTTGTATGTAGCTACATCCCATGCTGCGGTTAGTGCAGCGTTGGTGCAAGAAAAGTAGGATGGCCATGCAAAGAAGCAAGTGCCTATGTACTTCGTCTCTAAAGTACTTAGTCCATCAACGAAAAATTACACAGAGCTGGAGAAGGTACTATATGTTGTACTGATGGCTTCCAGAAAGCTTCGACATTACTTCCAGACGTACCATATCATAGTACCTTCTTCACAACGCCTCAAGGATATAATGAGAAACAGAGAAGCCACAGGAAGAGTTGGAAAGTGGGCTGCAGAGTTGAATGAATCCACTATTGATTACATTCATAGATCTTCGATCCAATCCCAAGCGTTAGCAGACTTCATTGCTGATTGGATGCCAGGGGCTTAGGACAAAGAGAGAACAAACGATGCCGAAGCTTGGACAGTACTTTGTGATGGGTCATGGGGATCCTTCAGCGCAGGAGCAGTTGCCGTTTTAATTTCACCATCTAAAATCAAAACCTGCTATGCAACAAGGTTGGACTTCAACTGCACAAATAACATTGCAGAGTATGAGGCCCTTCTCTTGGGGCTTCAGAAACTTAAGGCAATAGGAATAAGAAGGGCAATCCTGAAATCTGACTCCCAAGTCATTTTGGGTCACGTTTACAAAAGTAGTAAAGCAGGGGACCCGAAGCTCGAGAAGTATCTGGACACAGTCCAAAGGATGGAAGTCTCTTTCGAAGGTTTCTCTGTAAAAAACATCCCAAGAGGAGAAAATAAACATGCAGACTTATTAGCTAAGTCAGTGGCACAGGGGCTTCCGTTACCTTCGGAGGTATTTTTCAAAACAATAAAAGCACCTTCAGTCGAGCTCATGGAGAGAGCAGTGCTTACAATCTTGCCAGTGCATAGCGAAGATTGGAGGACTGAGGTTGTATCTTTCCTCCAAGGCAATTGTCTTTCAGATGACGAAGCTTACAATAAAAGAATGGAAGCAAGAACAAGACCCTATGTAATCATAGATGGAGAATTGTACAAACAAGGAGTCTGCTCTCCATTACTAAAATGTTTGTCTAGAACTAAAGGTCAAGAGCTGATGAAGGAGATACATGCAAGATTGTGTGGAGCTTATATTGGGTCTAGGCCTTTGCTGGGGAAGGTTTTTAGACAAGAATTTTATTGGCCAAAGGCAGCTTCGGATGTAGCAGATTTGGTTCAAAAATGTGAAAACTGATAGAAGTGTGCTAGAGACCAGAAACAACCTTCGTCTTTAACCCAACTAATTTAGCCCACCTGGCCACTGCAAAGGTGGGGCCTAGATTTGCTAGGCCCACTTCCACCAGCACAAGGAAACTTGAAATATGTTGTGGTAGCAGTGGAGTACTTCTCGAAGTGGATCGAAGCTAAGCCCCTGTGCCGAAACCTCCCAAGGTATTAGGCCCACCTACAGTTGTCCTTGTCCTCGGGACCTTGGACAACCCTGTAGATGCACATAATCACTCGACAAGTTCGGTAACTGTATCCTCATCATTTCGCCCAAGAGTGGTTCAACCGTCACGCAGATATTATGTCACATCGGAGGAAAGAATAAGCGGAAGCAAATTATAATAACTTAATTTACATTCATTAAAATATATAGAGAGAGTATTATTATTACAAAACTAGGGTATTATGAGTGCATAGAGTATTATTATGGACCAGGGAGGCAAAACACCCTCCCACACACAAGTTTATTGTTTTCAAAGTGGGAGGCCAACACCCTCCCACGACCAACTTCACTGCTAGGGCTCTTCCTTGGGTACCACCTTTGAACAGAAACAACAAAACTCCGTTGTTTACTCACCTACAACAACATGGGTTCAAAAAACCTGAGTATGGAGTGTACTTTCGCAAGTCTTACCCGACAAAAGAAAAAGACTCTCAAGGATATGCTGGCTTGAGGGAGTCAAGGTAAGGCTATTCAAGAATCAAAGACTCTATTTGCATAAATGCTTACTAATAGTGGGTCCTTAAAAAGCCAGTTTTATTGTCAAGTTAAGTCATTACCTATAGCTAGAGTTCTTTCTACCCTAGTTCAAGCACTTGGCCTACACTAGCCGTCTTTTATCACCCCTTTTTACTTTACTGGATTGCTACGTGTAAGTCAGTGACCAAGTCTTCATGTCCGAGAAGTAATGATGATCCCAATCGATTAATACTCAGCTGAGGATCTCCAATCACATGACTTATGTAGCACTTAACCCTTGCATATGTCAACTCGTCACTGGGTTTCTCAAGACCAGATCAGGTTCACGCCAACCGAGAGCACAGATACACCACCGTCCAGCCTCTTGCCATGGAGGGTACACGCTACTCTTGCCCTCTCTCCACTCCCATTGCATGTTGGCCTTTCTGGTATTGGTCTGCCCGAGGCAAAGATCACCCATGACAAGGCATGTGACTAGTTAAAGGGTCCTCGGTCAGCAGGCCCACATCGGTACGGTCCTTAATCGACTCAGACGGAGACACTACACCTAGTCTTCCTTCTCATGCAAGTCACCCGCCTGGTTTCATCTTTATCATTTTCAATCCCAAAATTTGGTACCTGGCAGAGGTACATCTTTTCCGATGTTGAACCCATCACGGCCATGATGGATCCACCATCAAGTCTTTTCTTTTGAAAATCTCCCATCACATGTGAAGCATCATCTTTGTTTTAAAACAAAACATTTTTGTTTTGTAGAGCACAGCTAAGCATCAGAAAACTTTTAAGTAAAACAGGTACTCGAAGAATGGTAATAAATTTCAAGGAAGGAAATGCAGCAATTGTTTAGCACTCAACTCCTATCACCTAATGCATCATTCAAGTGATAAAGAGTTTAAAATCACAAGGAGAGGGTAAATGCACCAGGGCTTACCTTGTGTTGTAGGGGATTCAGGATCCGTTCCACAGATATCAATATAAAAACTATTCCTGGCAGGTGGAGTCTCAGCTGGTGGTGCAGTTTCTTCTTCTTCGACACTTACTTCTTCTTCGTTTTCTATACATAACCATACATATACATAAATGCTCATGTGATGCTATGAATATGTAGTTATATTAGGGATACATCAAGTTGTATCTTGAATACAACTTTCCTTCACGGTACACCTGGGTAACTAGGGTTTTCTGAGTCAGTACTCTATTAGGATAAGGCAAATATTTTCTTAGAAAGCTAGGGTTTTGGGTTTGGGAATCAAACAATGTCCAAAACATGTCAAATTTCACCCAAGGGCTCTAATTTTCATATTAAGCTTGCCCAAAAAGTTTTATGATTTTTAGAATCATCCGGTAATTTCTAAAATTCTAAAAGACAAGCTTTAGGCATTATTAATTACTAAATAATTCTAGGTTGGGACTAAAAGTCTTGGACCTATTTTTATTAAATACTAGAGGAATTTAGGAGTCTAGTAAAATTGGTCCCATGATTTTATCATTTTTCTAGAATTTTCTATAAATTTCCTAAGCCTGGGAGAAAAAGAAAAGGGAAAATGATGAACAACGATGGGCTGAAATCAGCCCGAACCAGCCCACGTCCAGGCGAAACGCGCCCGCGTTGTCGGCTTTGCACAAGGGTCCCTACCGATTTGAACAACCCAAAAAGAGGTCGTGGCACTATTCCTATGTTTCACTAACAATTGTGCAAAGCCCCTCCTATTTCTATTTCTTTACAGAGTCAAGTCCACGACGTGAACGACGATGAGCGCGCCCGCCGGCGAGCTTGTACCGGCCGGGATGCGAAAAGACTGGTGCCCTAATTTGGTTAACACCTGTTTCTACTCCTGGCAACCCTAAGCTTTCCGTTAATTGCACAGTTCCGGGCCGGAGCTTGTCTGCCCACGACGACGGCGAACGCTAAGGACAAACCAAGATGTTACCAGTGATTGGGTGTACTCTAGCCCAATTTCTCAGGTCTACAAGCATCCATAGCATGTGGAGGTGTAGAAACAAGGGTAAGGAAGATGGGAACGGACCTGGAAATGGCGGTCCACGACGCGGTGGTTCACGGCGGCGTAGAGAATAGAATTGGGGAAAGTTGGAAATTCACGAGTTACGGTGACTAATCAGAGGCGAGAGCTGGTGCACTGGACGCGTAATAACCTAGCGGACCAGGTTGTTCACTCAATTTATAGAATCTATCGGTGGTGGCGTCCAATTTGGAGAAAGCGCACTGGTGGCTGGAGAGAGGGAATGTCACTGGCGCAAGCGCTATCGTGGCTTTCACCGTGGCAAAGCCACCGGCGATGGACGGACTCCCTACTACGGTTCACTGTGACGTGGTAATGCTCCTAGGCACGTGGCGCACGGGCGGCAAGCGGCCAACGCCGGCGAGAATCATCTCGGCCAGCCGTAGGACAAGTGGGTATGGTGAACCATCCGGTGACTGAGTCCGAGCCTATCTGGGCGCTAAGATCTTTTACTCCCCTCAGTTATCCACTTTGCGCTGAGCACGAATTGCGGCGATCGGCACGAATCCGAGCGCGGGGTCACCGACGGCGAGTTCACTGAACCTGGATTCTTCTTCAGGTCACTGTACCATCAGAGCGCCTGATAGAGAGATTTGTAGAGCCTTGATCTTTAATTTTCATGTGGCAACTACTTAATCTATCTGTAACAAATTTGTTGTCCTATAATATAGCTTTGATTTTGTTATAGCAATCATACACAAATACTTACTGGATCATACTCAAAATAGCTCCCAAAATCATCCCTAGAACACTGTTAGTCCTGATTCAAATGTCATAGTCGACTGATAGACCAGTTTCATGTCTATTTTTCTCCCATTTCCATGTAGCACTAGGGCTTAATCACTTAATCAAATTTGTACCTCTAACATAGCTCTACAAGTTTGCTATTTTGGCCTAGGGAAAAATCTTCCTGAATTGAGGAATACATAGCTCCAAAATTGACTTCAACACACTGAATTTCAGACTTAGCCATATAGTGTTTATGGGGTACTTTTGCAAATAAGTCCAATTTCCTCCACACTACATGAAAATCCTTCAATGTGGAAGTTACTTGGTTTGTGGTGTTCACTTTAATATTTGCACCATGGTCCAAAAGTGCATACAATTTGCATTTAACCCCCCTAGGGTTTCAATTAAGGTTTTCTAGGGTTTGTTTTTAGGGTTTGGGCACACTGGTTTTTGTGCCACTAAAGCTCATCAAATTTGATATCTTGTGAACATTTCTCATGTCTTTTGAAATTTTAATCATTTTGGGCTACTACTACCCTCATGCCCTAATTCTAGTGTAAATACCCTATCCTTAGGTTAAGCACTCTTCAAGCCACCACATCATAACTTGTTTTGAAACTTTACCTAGTGAATGCATTCTAGTTTTAACAAACAACATGAAATGTCAATGCACATGATGCTATGCTCAGGTTTTAGTGCTAGTAACACCAGGGGTGTTACATCCTTCCCCCCATAAAAGAATCTCGTCCTAAGATTTAAAGTCCTAGGTAAGTAATGGAAAAGGAAACACATCACATCTTTATTTCCTTATTTGTCTTACAAAGCAAGGGGTGGTATGGGGTTTTTCCAACTTTACAATTAGATATATATATATATCTTACAAGTTGCATGAAGCTAAAAACCTAAGAAAATTCTTTTCCAAGAAATCTTGAGTCTCCTAGGTAGCTTCATCCTCAGTGTGTTGGTTCCATTGTACCTTATAGAATTTAAGGGTCCTTTTTCGGGTGATCCTATCCTTCTGATCCAGAACTCGAATGGGATGTTTTGAATAAGTCAAATCTAGTTCCAAAGCAACGTCCACTACATCGATGGTTCAATCAGGAACCCGAAGGCACTTCTTTAATTGGGATACATGGAACGCATTATGTACTGTAGGCAATGTTTCTGGAAGTTGAAGTTGGTATGCCACTGGTCCGTATCGTTCAAGAATAAGAAATGAGCCAATATACCGAGGTGCCAGTTTCCCTTTTACTTCGAAACGGTTCACACCATTCATTGGTGATACCTTCAGGTACACATGATCATTAACTTGAAAGACCAAAGGTTGGCGTCGCTTATCCGCATAATTCTTTTGTCGATCTTGTGCCTCTTTCAAGTTGTGTATGATCCGTTTGACTTTCTCTTCCGTCCCTTTGACCATATCAGGTCTAAGAAACCATCTTTCTCCGGGTTCTGACCAATTTAAGGGTGTCCGGCATCTTCGTCCATATAGTGCTTCAAATGGTGCCATCTTAATGCTTTCTTGATAGCTATTGTTATACGAAAACTCTGCCAATAGCAGACAATCATCCCATTTCTGTGGGTATCCCAGGACAAATGCCCGCAGCATATCTTCAAGTATTTGATTTACTCTTTCAGTTTGTCCACTTGTTTGAGGATGATATGCCGAACTGTGGAGCAACTTAGTACCCAAAGATTTATGCAATTCACTCCAGAATTTGGATACAAATTGGGGTCCACGGTCTGACACAATCGTTTTTCGAATTCTGTGCAAACTGAGAATACAGGCAATATATATCTGGGCATAGGTAATGACCGGGTAAGATGTCTTGACTGGTAGAAAATGACCTATTTTTGTAAGCCGATCAATTATAACCCAGATAGAGTCAAAACCTTTAGTTGTTTTGGGCAATCCCACAATGAATTCCATACTAATATCCTCTCATTTCCAAGTTGGGATGGGCAAGGATTGTAATGGTCCAGCGGTCTTCATATGCATTGCTTTGACACGTCTGCATGTGTCACACCTTGCCACATAGCGTGCAATCTCAATCTTCATTTTAGTCCACCAATAATGTTGCTTTAAGTCCTGATACATCTTAGTACTTCTAGGATGAATGGAATATTGACTAAGATGAGCTTCATCCAAAATTTGTTGGCGGACTTCAGTAGCTTTGGGTGCAACTATGCGATCATTGAACCATATTATCCCTTGGTCATCTTTTCTGAAGCAACTTGCTTTGCCGACTTCCATTTTCTCATGAATATGCTTCATACCCTTGTCGGTTCTTTGGGCATCAATAATTTTCTATAAAAGAACCGACTCAAGCTTCAACTTTGTCAAAGTCCCGTGTTGTATCATCCCCAGATTTAACTTTTCCATTTCTTGGCATAGTATGGTGTCAGGGGTCCTTACTGTAAGACAATGACAGGAAGCTTTGCGACTTAATACATCTGCCACCACATTGGCTTTTCCAAGGTGATAATGGATTTCCAAATCATAGTCTTTAATTAGCTCAAGCCATTTTCGTTGTCCCATGTTCAGTTCTGACTGGGTAAAGATATATTTCAGACTTTTATGATATATATATATATATATGACAAGTATTTTCCAGTAGATAATGACGCCATATCTTAAGGGCATGAACAACTACAGCTAATTCCAAATCATGAGTTGGATAGTGCTCCTCATGTCGGTGTAGTTGTCTTGAAGCATAAGCTATGACTCGGCCCTCCTACATTAGGACACATCTGAGTCCACTGCCTGATGCGTCACAATACACATCAAAAGGCTTTTCTATATCCGGTTGAGCCAATACCGGAGCAGTGGTCAATAACACCTTCAGCTGCTCGAAGGCTTCATTGCATTTTGAGGACCAATC
Organism: Zea luxurians; assembly: GCA_029449295.1. Taxonomy (NCBI): domain Eukaryota; kingdom Viridiplantae; phylum Streptophyta; class Magnoliopsida; order Poales; family Poaceae; genus Zea; species Zea luxurians. The sequence goes on from JAOPSE010000011.1 coordinate 49,771,781, forward strand.
AAACTTTGTATCATTTTTCAATAAACCCGTAATAGGTTTAACAATCTTGGAGAAATCCGAAACGAACCTGCGGCAATATCCAGCCAGTCCAATGAAACTTCGAACTTGATGTACTGTAGTAGGCGGTTTTTGTAACACTCCAGGTGTTTATATTCCATTCGACAACGAGTATGAATTTAAGCACGCAATATCAGTGGATAATACGGATTTTAAATTTTAAACATCTTTGCCAATCGCGATTTTAATATCGCATCTGTTCGGCTATCGCGAGTGCGACGTTGTTTTTATTTTTATCTGTCCGGGCTCTTCCTAAATTTTCGTGATGTTCGGAACATAGCTGTTCTGAGAATCGGTGCGTCCGATAAAATTCATCGTCGTGCGAATCCAAATTCAGAAGCTCGACCTCCTTCTACGCCTTTTTATCCTGGACAGATTAATTTGAACTCGACAACTAAAATACTCGGTGCAAAATAATCCGAATCGTGCGTCGTCTGAGTGAAATCGTGTGCGAGGATATAATTCAATTTATTCTTCGGCACGCTGTTTTGGCGACGAAATCGCGTATACATTAGCGGCTCTGGTTTCGGCTAATCACGCAGAGTAGATTAAAATACCGAAGCAGAACTCGTTGCAAATTGGTCCGTTTACATCGTGACCGGAATAGTCACGAAAATTACCCAACGAGATTCGGACAGAACCGTCTACGCTGTTGTTCCTCTGATTTTCCGTTTCGAGATTCGGAAAATAGAGTGTGTAGCCGTTTGCCGTATTACGCGTCGACACTTTAATCGTTGCTAAAAATCACAATTCAAAAATATCTGGGATTCTATAAAAAAAGAAGAGAAAAAGAAAAGAAAATAAAAAAAATCTGCTTGACCCTATCCCTACGCCGCCCAGCCACCCCTGTTTTTCTTTATATACGCGCGCCAGCGCTCCTCCTCGGCAGCTTCTCATTTCTGCGTCGCGCGCTTGCTCCCTGCCGGCCAAGGCCTCTCCCGTGGCGACTCCCTGGTGCGCGCCCACCCCAGCCATCTTCTTCCTCCCCCTGGCTCCTGCGCGCAGGGCAGTTCTCAGGTCCGAGCTCGAGCAGGTGAGCTCGCCCATGGCCGGCGTTCGGCTTCTGGCTCACTGCGTGTCGGCTGCCAGTCCTGCTCTGCCCATCTCTCTCTCCTCCCCCAAGCTCTCGGCCATGGCGCGCCCTCGCTCCAGGTTGCATCTAGCTCGGACCGTGCCTTTCTCTCTCTGATCTCCACTGCTGCGACCCTGTACTCTGCTGGTCAACATCATTTCCTGCTCTCAGCCATGGCGGTCGACCTCGGCAGAGCCCCTGTCGCCATGGACGCCCCAACGGCCCCTGTTCTCTCTTCCTGTCTCCAGCTCGCATGCCTCGATGCCGTGCCTTGCTCCACAGCACTGCGCCTACTCCCTCTGCGCATGCGTGCTTGCTTCCTGTGCCGCGGCAGCGAAGTTGTTTCTTCCCTATCGCGCGCAGCCGTGTCTGCTCCGTACGCACGCACTCAACCTGCTCACCATGGTCGTCGCGCGCCACGCACACTGCTCCTTGGGGCTCGGCCGCGACCTTGCCGTCGTTCGGCAGCTCCAGCGCCTCTGTTCTTCCCTGCGCACGAGTTCCATCCTGCGCTCGGCGCCTTTCCTGCTCCCAAGTCCGGTGCCCTATCGAGCTTGACCCTTACCGCGCGCATCTCAGCTGGTGCCCATGGCCGCGCCCGGCTTCTTGCTCCACCCATAGTCGAAGCTCCTTCCGGTTGCCGTCGCTCGCTATCGTCTCTTCGTGCTGGTCGCCTAGTTTGCCGTGGTCGTGCATAGTTCCCTGCTCGGCTAGGATAGTCGTGCCGTCGATTCCGCTTGAGCCCCTTCACGTTCGTCGATGCCCCCTGGCTTGACTCTGCCCAGTTCGCGTCCTACTCGCCTTTGCGTCGTGCGCGTAGCGTTTCGTTGTTCCTGCGCGTGCTGCCGCGAAGCTCTTTGTTCAGTTCACCTCCGTTGCGTTGTCATATGCGCGAAACTGCTCGTGGTCGATATCAAGTCCGTGACGCGCGCGCTGGACCTGGTAAAACGTTGCGTGGGCTTGTGTTCGAGCCCGCCCGACTGTGACCTCGCTTTGCTTCTCACGTCGCTACTCGCCAAGTCCTTCCCCAGTCTGCGCCATAAAATTCACTCGGACACGATCTCGTTGTCGTTCCGCGCGTCAGCAAGAAATCCCAAGAATCGGGTGAAGACGAAGCTAGCAGCGCGATATTCCCCAAGCGCTCGACAAATTGCCTGGATCGGAAAATCGCTACCGATCTCGCGGGTTCGTGTCAACTGTGGAAACGGTAAGCTGATAAATTATTCAGAATAGTTTGATCGTTGAATAAATTAATGTGCTAGTGCAAGGCTCATTAAGGTGCTTGATAAATTGCGTAAGTCACGAAACTCTCGTCGACTTCGTAGTTCTTGCGATTATCGAGCCAGGTTCAGTTATAGTGAGTTATTTCGCTATTTCGGTCAATTAGCAGAATTAGTGTACCGAGTAGAATATTAGTAGGCCTGTGTGGTAAAGAAATATTTTAATCCCTTGTAAAGATGTAGTATAATTTATAAAGCAAGAGATAAGGTTAGCATTTAATCAATTAGCTGGTGAGTATGTAGGCTAATTATATTAAATGTGTATAGTTTGTTGTTCGTGATGTTTGCGATAGGTTCGAGAAGCATAATTATTGCGCTTAGTCATACGTCGATAACTAGTATTTTCGTATAAAATTGTACAACGCCTCACCGCTGGATGTTTAAATCCGCTATCGCGTAACACTATTTAGGATTGTAATATTTCCATCGATATGTATTCATGTGCATAATGCATTCCATTCAGGTACGTTAATTAATCGTGTGATGCGGAAGACGACCCAAATCGAGCCCAAGCGCGGGCTAACCCGCAGGATGATGCTGATGGACAAACCTGAAGATGATCGTCAAGCGGACGTCGTCTAACAACACTAACCTAGTGTTATTCAGGCAAGCCCCAGTGCATTTGCCACCTCCTTGATTCTTTTAAAAACTTTCTCACTTGCTTGATGCATTAGGTGATAGGAGTTGAATGCTAAAACAATTCCTGCATTACCTACCTTGAATTTGATTACCTTCCTTTGAATCGCTGTTTTATAAAAAGGTTTTTACTATGCTTTGTCTTGCTCTAGAAAAACAAAAGGTTTTGTTTTTTATAAAAGATGATGTGGCAAAGTGGGAGGGATGTTTTTGAAAATAAAACTTCATGGTGGATCCATCATGGCCATGATGGGTTCAACATCGGAAAAGATGTACCTCTGCCAGGTACCAAACTTTGGGAATTGAAATGATAAAGCTGAGACCGGACGGGTGACTTGCACGAGAAGAGAGTCTCGGTGTAGTGTCTCCGTCTGAGTCGATTAAGGACCGTGTCGATGTGGGCTTGATGACCGAGGACCCTTTAACTGGTCACATGCCTCGTCATGGGTAAGCTTTACCTCGGGCAGACTAAGGCCAGAATAAGATACCATGCAATGGGAGTGGAGAGATGGCGAGAGTAGCGTTTGCCCTCCGTGGCAAGAGGCTGGACGGTGGTGTATCTGTGCTCTCGATTGGCGTGAACCTGATCTAGTCTTAAGAACCCCGGTGGCGAGTTGTCATATGCAAGGGTTAAGTGCTACATATGTCGTGTGATTGGAGATCCTCAGCTGAGTATAATCGATTCGGATCGCCGTACCTTCGCGGTTATGAAGACTTGGTCACTGACTTACACTTAGAAATCTAGTGAACTAAAGGGATGATGAAAAGACGGCTAGTATAGGCCAAGTGCTTGAACTAGGGTAGAAAGAACTCTAGATGCAGGTAACTTTACCTAACCTGACAATAAAATTGAATTTTTAAGGATCCACTCGTAGTAAGATTTTCTGCAAAACAGAGTCTTTGATTCTTGATAAGCCTTTCCTTGAATCCCTCTAGCTAGCATACCCTTGAGAGTCTTTTCTTTAGTCGGGTAAGTCTTGCTGAGTAATTCCGTACTCAGGGTTTTATTCCCTGTTTTTTTAGGTTCTAACCTTGTGCTGCTGTGATGGTGTTAAGTGCCGGTGGGCTCGGCCTTCTTATAAGTCTAAGTAACCCTTCTATATTTCTTATTGAGGATGGTCATTTGAGCTAGCATATATTTCAAACTTATACTTTTGTAATCACTCCGATAAATATAATGTAAAATTTTTGTAACTTATAAAATTTGGTAATAAGATTTCCGCTGCAAACTGTTGATGTGTGTGATTTGTGTTACTTAATCCCGCGGTTCTGGTTGAAAGTGGTTTATCCGATGTCCTTAAGGCAATCAGATAGATCCTGTTAAGTTATCTGGTGCACATGCATAGCCGTCTGAGGTCTTTGGGACAAGTACAGGTGCATGTGGGCCCAATAACTTGGAGGTTCTGCCACAGCTGGTATCGGAGCAGGATTAAGTATATACGGTCACATACATATTTTCAAAACAAAAGTTTTGGTTTCGAAAAACCTATTTTCAACTAAACACATTGTTTGGCTTTGAAAAACAGTTTTGAAAAACTATAATGCTAGCGTCATCCTCTGTTAAGCCCTAAATTAAGGACTATCAGGTGGCTTAGTTCAAAACCACTAACCCACAACCGGGGGTATTGCATACATGTGTATTGTTATTTTTGAGGCCATTCAGTTTTGAATGGATCGACGCTCAAGGTAAGGTGAGATGTGAGAGCATGACCGAACAAACTTCGGCCTAGGAGTATAAAAAGCGCTTGATTATATACATGTTCCCCATATGTATATATGAAGGTTGCGATGTGGAGTAATTACTTTTCTGGGAATTCAGTACCCCATGGATGTGTATGGGTAAACAGACATGGGAATACTGAGAAGTGTAATGTACTTGCAACGACGCACCTATGCTCAGGTAAGAAGGTGAGTTACCATAATGAGTTGCCCTATGGTTAAAGTGTGGCAACGGCGCCTATGCGTGGCTCGGCGCTTAATGATGAGCTAGCCTCCATAGAGCAATATATGGAGTATAAACTGTGATAAACTGTCATGTGTGAACTACATCATGGGAAAATGCGTTGTGATGGCTTTTTTCTACAGGTACACTAACCCCGAAACCGTATGTGTAGCTGACGACTAGCAAAATACCGTGAGAGTCGTAAGTATGCCACCGAGATAGAAAGCTATCGCCACATTATGTTGGCAAAATCAGTGAGGACGAATAAGACGAGCATGCATCCTGATTGTTGCATCATGTTTGTCACCTATACACCCAAAATGCTTCTCTCATCTTTATTCCAGTAGCCAATGATTGTAAATAATGTGTTGTAATGTGGTATTATGAACTTCGATGAGATAGCTATCCTCCATTCTTAGGTAACCTGTTAAGGTCTTATATGGTGTTTGTTCTTGTGCTTGATGTGTCGATAGAAGGTTAGTGACTTGATTACCTAAACAAAAAATTAGGCCATATTCGTATTTGGTGAACCATGACCCGACCCAAAGTTGAATTTTCCATTATCCCTCTATGACCAAACTCATACAAATTTAGGTTATGGCCATGCCTTGTTCATTTCATCGGGCCATGATCTATTTGGCTCCCTACTTGTAACCATCCTTACAGGTGGAGTATCTCTTTGTATATTGTCACCCTTACCGAATCCATTGGTGTCGCGCGAGATTTCTTATTGGTTACGTCTAGTAATGGTGTTATGACTAAAACCGATGGCACGCGCTAGTATGATCGTTAGTAGTCATAATCCATTATTGTATCAATATGTTATCTTCCGTAGACCTCCTCCTTGAAACAATTTCTATGTTGTTTGTGAAGTGACCAAGCAACATCTGTCATCTCCGTTGGATCAAAAGGGCATACCACTTTCATGTGTGGTCTTATTTCTTTTGATCTTGGTAGTGACTACTCATATAAGTTCCCTTTACATCCTTTGTGTAAAGGTGAAGCCTTGGAGCTTTTTAGTGTTGGAAAATAACTGATTAGCTCTCAAAATGGAGATCTGTTTCCCCTGCTACTGAAATGCAGGAGTTTGTTCATTCGCTCTCTTAATTAATCCATGTATTTCCTAACCAAGTGGATAATTCATCTCGCATGAAGAAACGGATGAACAACCTGACCAAATGGATTTCTACCCAAATGTATGGCCTTTTGCTAGCAAATGTGAACTCTCAACCGTTGGCTTACCGATGGTACTGAGAGGTCATTCCCAATGTCAAAAGTAGTTCAACAAGTTGGTTTTACTAACTTGTAACTACCCAATGAACGAAGGTTGAGTTTAGAGATCGTTTGTCGAGTTGTCTAAACTCACTTTGGTTCAACCCAACTTAAGGAAGTACTTACAAGAATCGATATTAAGTCGACCAGAAACCACCTAGTCATCGCTCTAGTCATGCCTCGATCACCTCGCATGTGCTTTTCTAGCATGTGTGATCAAGTCGAGCCGTGACTAGTGCTGGATAAAATGGACTGGTTGTAAAGTCTGAATCTACAGATCCCTTCGCTGGTGATTCTCTCAAATCTATACCATCTTTCATGGACTTGAATTCTCGGGTTAACCACATGTTAACCGTGACAGTATTCGACATCCACATCCGTCTCATGTGCTACGAACTCACTGTGACCACTTGTTGGTAAACCTCTTTCTGTGTGTTTTACCCAAGATGGTGCATCTGATTCTGTTTGGGTAAAATCACGTATTTGCCGCTCGCTCAACAGACTCAGATAGTACAGTGTCATCAGAAAAAAGCAAACTGCACACATGGAACCTTTGTGTTCTTCTGGCAGACATCATCTCTATTTGTGGACATCTCGAGATTAACCTAAGGCGATACATGTTATGTCCACTAGAGAAACGACATCCTGAGACACTTGCCTTCGCTCAGAACTGCTTTATGATTATCGCTCATACGGACACGGGTTACATGCTTCTCTACTCTTGAAAGTCTTTCGCTCTGAATCTCGGGACGAGATTCTTTTAAGGGGGGAGGGCTGTAACACCCCAGGTGTTTATATTCCGCTCGACAACGAGTATGAATTTAAGCACGCAATATCAGTGGATAAAACGGATTTTAAATTTTAAACATCTTCGCCTATCGCGATTTTAATATTGCATCTGTTCAGCTGTCGTGAATGCGATGTCGTTTTTATTTTTATCTGTCCGGGCTCTTCCTAAATTTTCGTGATGTTCGGAACATAGCTGTTCTGAAAATCGGTGCGTCCGATGATTAATTAAAATTCATCGCTGCGCGAATCCGAATTCAGAAGCTCGACCTCCTTCTACGCCTTTTTATCCCGGACAGATTAATTTGAACTCGACGACTAAAATACTCGGTGCAAAATAATCAGAATCGTGCGTCGCTTGAGTGAAATCGTGTGCGAGGATATAATTCAATTTATTCTTCGGCACGCTGTTTTGGCAATGAAATCGCGTATACATTAGCGGCTTTGGTTTCGGCTAATCACGCAGAGTAGATTAAAATAATGAAGTTGAACTCATTGCAAATTGGTCCGTTTACATCGTGACCGGAATAGTCACGAAAATTACCCAACAAGATTCGGATAGAACCGTCTACACTGTTATTCCTCTGATTTTCCGTTTCGAGATTCGGAAAATAGAGTGTGTAGCCGTTTGCCGTATTACGCGTCGACACTTTAATCGTCGCTAAAAATCACAATTCAAAAATATCTAGGATTCTGTAAAAAAAGAAGAGAAAAAGAAAAGAAAATAAAAAAAATCTACTTGACCCTGTCCCTACGTCGCCCAGCCGCCCCTGTTTTTCTTTATATACGCGCGCCAGCGCTCCGCCTCGGCAGCTTCTCATTTCTGCATCGCGCGCTTGCTCCCTGCCGGCCAAGGCCTCTCCCATGGTGACTCCCTGGTGCGCACCCAGCCCAGCCATCTCCTTCCTCCCCCTGGCTCCTGCGCGCAGGGCAGTTCTTGGGTCCGAGCTCGAGCAGGTGAGCTCGCCCATGGCCGGTGTTCGGCTTCTGGCTCACTGCGCATCGGCTACCAGTCCTGCTCTGCCCATCTCTCTCTACTCCCCAAGCTCTCGGCCATGGCGCACCCCCGCTCTAGGTTGCCTCCAGCTCGGACCGCGCCTTTCTCTCTCTGATCTCCACTGCTGCGACCCTGTACTCTGCTGGTCGACGTCATTTCCTGCTCTCAGCCATGGCCGCCGACCTCGGCAGTGCCCCCGTCGCCATGGACGCCCCAGCGGCCCCTGTTCTCTCTTCCTATCTCCAGCCCGCATGCCTCGATGCCGCGCCTTGCTCCACTGCACCGCGCCTACTCCCTCTGCACATGCGTGCTTGCTTCCTGTGCCGTGGTAGCGAAGTTGTTTCTTCCCCATCGCGCGCAGCCGCGTCTGCTCCGTACGCACGCGCTCAACCTGCTCGCCATGGTCGTCGCGCGCCGCGCACACTGCTCCTTGGGGCTCGGCCGCGACGTCACCGTCGTTCGGCAGCTCCAGCGCCTCTGTTCTTCCCTGCGCGCGCGTTCCATCCTGCGCTCGGCGCCTTTTCTGCTCCCAAGTCCGTTGCCCTGCCGAGCTTGACCCTTACCGCGCGCATCTCAGCTGGTGTCCATGGCCGCGCCCGGCTTCTTGCTCCACCCATAGTCGAAGCTCCTACCGGTTGCCGTCGCTCGCCGTCGTCTCTTCGTGCTGGCCGACTAGTTTGCCGTGGTCACGCGTAGTTCCCTGCTCGGCCAGGATAGTCGCGCCGTCGATTCCGCTTGAGCCCCTTCGCGTTCGTCGATGCCCCCTGGCTCGACTCTGCCCAGTTCGTGTCCTGCTCGCCTTTGCGTCGTGCGCGTAGCGTTTCGTTGTTCCTGCGCGTGCTGCCGCGAAGCTCTCTGTTTAGTTCACCTCCATCGCATTGTCGTATGCGCAAAACTGCTCGTGGTCGATATCAAGTCTGTGACGCGCGCGCTGGACCTGGTAAAACGTTGCGTGGGCTTGTGTCCGAGCCTGCCCAACAGTGACCTCGCTTTGCTTCTCGCGTCGCTACTCACCATGTCCTTCCCCAGTCCGCGCCATAAAATTCACTCGGACACGATCTCGTCATCGTTCCGCGCGTCAGCAAGAAATCCCAAGAATCGGGTGAAGACGAAGCTAGCAGCGTGATATTCCCCAAGCGCTCGACAAATTGCCTGGATCGGAAAATCGCTACCGATCTCGCGGATTCGTGTCAGCTGTGAAAACGGTAAGCTGATAAATTATTCAGAATAGTTCGATCGTTGAATAAATTAATGTGCTAGTGCGAGGCTCATTAAGGTGCTCAATAAATTGCGTAAGTCACGAAACTCTCGTCGACTTCGCAGTTCTTGCGATTCTCGAGCCAGGTTCAGTTATAGCGAGTTATTTCGCTATTCCGGTCAATTAGCTGAATTAGTGTACCGAGTAGAATATTAGTAGGCCTGTGTGGTAAAGAAATATTTTAATCCCTTGTAAAGATGTAGTATAATTTATAAAGCAAGAGATAAGGTTAGCATTTAATCAATTAGCTGGTGAGTTGTGTAGGCTAATTGTATTTAATGTGTATAGTTTGTTGTTCGTGATGTTTGCGATAGGTTCGAGAAGCGTAATTATTGCGCTTAGTCATACATCGATAAGTAGTATTTTCATATAAAATTGTACAACGCCTCGCCGCTAGATGTTTAAATCCGCTATCGCGTAACACTATTTAGGTTTGTAATATTTTCGTCGATATTTATTCTGTGCATAATGCATTCCATTCAGGTACGTTAATTAATCGCGTGATGCGGAAGACGACCCAAATCGACCCCAAGCGCGGGCTAACCCACAGGATGATGCTGATGGACAAACCTGAAGATGATTGTCAAGCGGACGTCGTCTAACAACACTAACCTAGTGTTATTCAGGCAAGCCCCGGTGCATTTGCCACCTCCTTGATTCTTTTAAAAACTTTCTCACTTGCTTGATGCATTAGGTGATAGGAGTTGAATGCTAAAACAATTCCTGCATTACCTTCCTTGAATTTGATTACCTTCCTTTGAATCCCTGTTTTATAAAAAGGTTTTTACTATGCTTTGTCTTGCTCTAGCAAAACAAAAGGCTTTGTTTTTTATAAAAGATGATGTGGCAAAGTGGGAGGGATGTTTTTGAAAATAAAACTTGATGGTGGATCCATCATGGCCATGATGGGTTCAACATTGGAAAAGACGTACCTCTGCTAGGTACCAAACTTTGGGAATTGAAATGATAAAGCTGAGACCGGGCGGGTGACTTGCACGAGAAGAGAGTCTCGGTGTAGTGTCTCCGTCTGAGTCGATTAAGGACCGTGTCGATGTAGGCTTGATGACCGAGGACCCTTTAACTGGTCACATGCCTCGTCATGGGTAAGCTTTGCCTCGGGCAGACTAAGGCCAGAATAAGATACCACACAATGGGAGTAGAGAGATGGCGAGAGTAGCGTGTACCCTCCGTGGCAAGAGGCTGGACGATGGTGTATCTGTGCTCTCGGTTGGCGTGAACCTGATCTGGTCTTAAGAACCCTAGTGGCGAGTTGACATATGCAAGGGTTAAGTGCTACATATGTCGTGTGATTGGAGATCCTCAGCTGAGTATAATCGATTCGGATCGCCATACCTTCGCGGTTATGAAGACTTGGTCACTGACTTACACGTAGAAATCCAGTGAACTAATGGGATGATGAAAAGATGGCTAGTATAGGCCAAGTGCTTGAACTAGGGTAGAAAGAACTCTAGATGCAGGTAACTTTACCTAACCTGACAATAAAATTAAATTTTTAAGGATCCACTCGTAGTAAGCTTTTCTGCAAAACAGAGTCTTTGATTCTTGATAAGCCTTTCCTTGAATCCCTCTAGCCAGCATACCCTTGAGAGTCTTTTCTTTAGTCGGGTAAGTCTTGCTGAGTAATTCCGTACTTAGGGTTTTTATCCCTGTTGTTTTTCAGGTTCTAACCTTGTGCTGCTGTGATGGTGTTAAGTGCCGATGGGCTCGGCCTTCTTATAAGTCTAACTAACCCTTCTATATTTCTTATTGAGGATGGTCATTTGAGCTAGCATATATTTCAAACTTATACTTTTGTAATCACTCCGATAAATATAATGTAAAATTTTTGTAACTTATAAAATTTGGTAATAAGATTTTTGCTGTAAACTGTTGATGTGTGTGATTTGTGTTACTTAATCCCGCGGTTCTGGTTGAAAGTGGTTTATCGGATGTCCTTGGGGCAATCGGACAGATCCTGTTAAGTTATCTGGTGCACATGCATAGCCGTCTGAGGTTTTGGGACAAGTACAGGTGCATGTGGGCCCAATAACTTGGAGGTTCTGCCACAGTTTCCATTCTAGAATATCCTTGACCTTGCTGGGATCGACCACAATCCCTTTTGCAGATAATATATGTCCAAGAAACTGGATTTCCTTCAACCAAAACGCACATTTGCTGAACTTAGCATACAACTGATGTTCCCTTAAGCGCGTTAGCACGATCCGCAAGTGCTTAGCATGCTCCTCTTCATTTTTGGAATAGATCAGGTTATCGTCAATGAAGACCACCACAAATTTATCTAACTTGGGCATAAACACCAAGTTCATTAAGTATGTGAAGTGGGCTAGAGCATTTGTCAATCCGAAAGACATAACCAAATATTCAAATAATCTATACCGCGTAGTGAATGCTGTCTTGGGTATATCTTCAGGTCGAATACGGATCTGATGATAGCCTAACCGGAGGTCAATCTTGGAGAATACCCGAGCTCCAGTGAGTTGATCGAATAAAATATCGATCCAGGGAAGAGGGTACTTGTTCTTGATGGTGACCTCATTAAGGGGTCTGTAGTCCACACACATTCGTAATGTCTGATCCTTCTTCTTAACAAAAATTGCGGGACATCCCCATGGTGATGAACTGGGCCTAATGAACCCCTTCTCAAGCAAGTCCTATAGTTGAGTTTTGAGCTCTGCCAATTCATTAGGTGGCATTCGGTATGACCTTCTAGAAATAGGGGTCGTACCGGGCTTTAGTTCAATCACGAATTCCACGTCCCTTTCTGTAGGTAACCCAGGCAAGTCTTCAAGAAAGACATCCAGGAATTCACATACTATCGGAATATCCTGGATTTCTTGTACGATTGCTTCATAAACTCATCCAGAGGGTTTGGCTGGGACAGCTATAGGAATGGACAATTGAATCTCTTCATGGTCATGGCTTAATTTGATGGTCCTTAAGTCTGTATTGATAATGGCCTTATGCTGAGCTAACCAGTTCATGCCCAGAATTACATCTATGTCTTGCCCCTTTATAAAAATCATATTTGTAGGAAATTCCGTTCCGGCCAATGTTACTGGTATATGGAAGGCTACTTCCTTAGTAAATATCCGTCCCCCTAGTGAATGAATAATAAATCCCTCCCTTGATTCAGTGCAAGGAATGCAATTTTTTTCCACAAAATTCTTGCTTATGAAGGTATGTGATGCACCAGAATCAAAGAGAATAACTGCTGGGTAATTGGCAATAAGGAACGTACCCATCATTACTGGCTCGCCCTCTGGTGTTATAGCCACTGAGGTATAATAAATCCGTCTGGTTTTCTTGAAATTTTTGCCCGTTGAAGTATTAGCTGTGTTCCCCTTTCCTTGGTTGGAGTTCCCAGAATTCTGCTGAAAATTGGTTTTATTTTGCTTCGGGTATGGGCAGTCCTTAATGAAGTGTCTGGACTTTCCACAGTTGAAGCAACTTGTGGAAGAACTGGGAAGAGCGGGGAAACAAGTACCAGGGGCACTTGGCTGATTGGTAGGAGCGGGGGCAATAGTGGGATGAATAAAGACAGGCTGCTTGAATGGATATGAAGGTGGGCGAGGCGAAGAACGATTTTGATTAAAAGGTCGGATGACCAACCTTGTTCTCTTTTCTGGTCCTTGATTTGACCTTTCACCTCCAAACCCCTTTGATTTCCCATGTCCTGCATTTTTGGCTTCGACTGCTAGTGCAGTACTGACAACCCTGGTCTAGGTAAGGCCCAAACATGTTGCCATTTTCCGCTAAAGCCTGTCATTAAGTCCCCTCATAAAACAGTTCTTTTTCTTTAAGTCAGTATCCACCTGGTCAATGGCATTCTGAGGGAGGTGGTTGAATTTGTTGAGATACTACATCACTGTATCTCCTCCTTGCCTCAACCGGATAAACTCTTCTAGCTTCATCTAGAGTACTCCCTTTGGAACATAGTGCTCTCGGAATGCCAATTTGAACTCATCCTAGGTAATCTGATGTCCAACAGGCTGGATTGCTGAGAAATTCGCCCACCAAGTACTGGCAGGCCCTCTCAGTTGTTGTACGGCAAACAAAGGCTTTTGCATCTCCGTGCATCGAATTAACCCAAACTTTTGTTCAATAACTCTCACCCATTCATCAGCTTCTAAAGGTTCTTCCGCTTTAATGAAGAGCGGCGGTCGAGTCTCAGAGAACTCTAGGTAAGTATTATCTCGTTGTCCTTGAGGAGGAGCCCTTCCTCCTTGTGGTTGGAATTGGTTGCCCACCATCTCGCGCAAGAAGCGCGTATTATTAGCGGTAGCGTTGACCAGGGCAGCAATAGCCTCGGCCAAAGTAGGTGGTACTGGTGGCAGGTTGGGAGTGTCATCCCACCATGGGATGTCCCCGCACCATCATGTGCATGAGTTCGGGATGGCATCTGAGGCAAAAAAACATTCAAAGATATTACATGCCAACATACACCATCATATTACATTACCAAAATGTAATAATTATATAGACTCCAGTGTACAACTTGACTTCATTACTTATTTTACATATGCAACCATAACACTTTAGACTATACTATTCTAGTCTTCTTCATCCTTTGTTGCTCTATTTCCTGCTGTAGGAGACCGTTCGTCAGCAAGGTTCATGGAAGGAGGGGGCCTAAAAAGGTCCAACTCCCCATCAGGTCCTTCATTAGCTGTTCCTAATGGTCCGGCTCCCATTGCAGCAACATCTGGTGGCACGTCGGGGTGCAGTCGATCATATAGTACATGCACTTCTTCATGTAAAGTATTGCAGTACGCCTGTAGATTTTTGGGGGACGCGCTAAGTTCTGCCACACGAGCAAGAGCTTTTGCTTCGCAATCCCAAGCGAAAGAGCGCGAGTTAACGGCCCAGTCGATGGTCGTATCGCGTTCTGAGATTTCATACTGTAGGCGACTCACTTCAGCTAACAGCTCCGCAATGCGGTGGCTATCCCACTCACGTGCCCTATTCCTGTGGCGTAGTTCAGACCGAAGTTGCTCCACCCTAGCTTCGAGGTCTCCAATCAGGTCATGACTGCCACTACTACTTCCTTCGTGTCGGGAGGCCAACTGATGTCGTGGCACCCCCAGAGGTCCCATTGATTTACGCGCTATTTTCCTAGTGCACGCCATATCTCCATATGAGGGGAAGATTTATTAGTATAACTTTTAAACATGATGCATGCATGATCTAATAACTATGGAATCAACCTTCGTTGATCCCCCACTTTCTACATAAATTGCACTCTGTTACTCAACTTAGTAAGATAAGAGGCTACCAGAAAGTGGTAAGATAAGAATGAAAGAATACTTCAAGATAAGTGTTTGAAAATTCTTTTTGAAGTACTATGTAATATCTGAGAAGATGGCCTTCGCTTTGATACCAGCTGTGACGGAACCTCCCAAGGTATTAGGCCCACCTACAATTGTCCTTGTCCTTGGGACCTTGGACAACCCTGTAGATGCACATAATCACTCGACAAGTTCGGTAACTGTATCCTCATCATTTCACCCAAGAGCGCTTCACCTGTCACGCAGATATTACATCACATCGGAGGAAAGAATAAGCGAAAGCAAATTATAATAACTTAATTTACATTCGTCAAATATAGAGAGAGAGTATTATTATTACAAAACCAGGGTATTACGAGTGCATAGATTATTATTACAGACCAGGGAGGCAAAACACCCTCCCTCACACAAGTTTATTGTTTTCAAAGTGGGAGGCCAACACCCTCCCGCGACCAACTTCACTGCTGGGGCTCTTCCTTGGGTACCACCTTTGAACAGAAACAGCAAAACTCCACTATTTCCTCACCTACAACAACATGGGTTCGAAAACCCTGAGTATGGAGTACTTTCGCAAGTCTTACCCGACAAAAGAAAAAGACTCAAGGATATGCTGGCTTGAGGGAGTCAAGGTAAGGCTATTCAAGAATCAAAGACTCTATTTACAGAAATGCTTACTAATAGTGGGTCCTTAAAAAGCCAGTTTTATTGTCAAGTTAAGTCATTACCTGTAGCTAGAGTTCTTTCTACCCTAGTTCAAGCACTTGGCCTACACTAGCCATCTTTTATCACCCCTTTTTACTTTACTGGATTGCTACGTGTAAGTCAGTGACCAAGTCTTCATGTCCGAGAAGTAACGGTGATCCGAATTGATTAATACTCAGCTGAGGATCTCCAATCACACGACATATGTAGCACTTAACCCTTGCATATGTCAACTCGCCACCGGGTTTCTCAAGACCAGACCGGGTTCATGCCAACCAAGAGCACAGATACACCATCGTCTAGCCTCTTGCCACAGAGGGTACATGCTACTCTCGCCATCTCTCCACTCCTATTGCGTGTTGGCCTTTCTGGTATTGGTCTGCCCAAGGCAAAGCTTACCAATGGCGAGGCATGTGACCAGTTAAAGGGTCCTCGATCAGTAGGCCCACATCGGTACGGTCCTTAATCGACTCAAACAGAGACACTACACCGAGTCTTCCTTCTCGTGCAAGTCACCCGCCCGGTCTCGTCTTTATCATTTTCAATCCCAAAATTTGGTACCTGGCAGAGGTACATCTTTTCCGATGTTGAACCCATCATGGCCATGATGGATCCACCATCAAGTCTTTTCTTTTGAAAATCTCCCATCCCATGTGAAGCATCATCTTTGTTTTAAAACAAAACATTTTTGTTTTGTAGAGCATAGCTAAGCATCAGAAAACTTTTAAGTAAAACAGGTACTCAAAGAATGGTAATCAATTTCAAGGAAGGAAATGCAGCAATTGTTTAGCACTCAACTCCTATCACCTAATGCATCATTCAAGTGATAAAGAGTTTAAAATCACAAGGAGAGGGTAAATGCACCGGGGCTTGCCTTGTGTTGTAGGGGATTCAGGATCTGTTCCACATATATCAAAATAAAAACTATTCCCGGCAGGTGGTCTCAGCTGGTGGTGCAGTTTCTTCTTCTTCGACACTTACTTCTT
The DNA here is from genome assembly GCA_029449295.1 of Zea luxurians. Taxonomy (NCBI): domain Eukaryota; kingdom Viridiplantae; phylum Streptophyta; class Magnoliopsida; order Poales; family Poaceae; genus Zea; species Zea luxurians. Next base: position 49,788,075 of record JAOPSE010000011.1, read on the forward strand.
CGTTTTCTATACATAACCATACATATACATGAATACTCATGTGATGCTATGAATATGCAGTTATATTAGGGATACATAAAGTTGTATCTTGAATACAACTTTCCTTCACGGTACACCTGGGTAACTAGGGTTTTCTGAATCAGTACTCTATTAGGATAAGGCAAATATTTCCTTAGAAAGCTAGGGTTTTGGGTTTGGGAATCAAACAATGTCCAAAACATGTCAAATTTCACCCAAGGGCTCTAATTTTCATATTAAGCTTGCCCAAAAAGTTTTATGATTTTTAGGATCATCAAGTAATTTCTAAAATTCTTAAAGACAAGCTTTAGGCATTATTAATTGCTAAATAATTCTGGGTTGGGACTAAAAATCTTGGATCTAATTTTATTAAATACTAGAGGAATTTAGGAGTCTAGTAAAATTGGTCCCATGATTTTATCATTTTTCTAGAATTTTCTTTAAATTTCCTAAGCCTAGTAGAAAAAGAAAAGGGAAAATGATGAACAGCGATGGGCTGAAATCAGCCCGAATCGGCCCTCGTCTAGGCAAAACGTGCCCGCGCGCGTGCCCGCGTTGTCATCTTTGCACAAGGGTCCCTACCGATTTGAACAACCCGAAAAGAGGTTGCGACACTATTCCTATGTTTCACTGACATTTGCGCAAAGCCCCTCCTATTTCTATTTCTTTACAGAGTCAAGTCCACGATGTGAACGACGGTGAGCGCACCCGCCGGCGAGCTTGTACCGGCTGGGATGTGCAAAGACTGATGCCCTAATTTGGTTAACACCTGTTTCTACCCCTAGCGACCCTAAGCCCTCCGTTAATTGCACAGTTCCGGGCCAGAGCTTGTCTACCCACAACGACGGCGAACGCTAAGGACAAACCGAGGTGTTCCTAGTGATTGGGTGCAGTCTAGCCCAATTGCTCGGGTCGACAAGCAACCATAGCATGCAGAGGTGCAGAAACGAGGGTAAGGAAGATGGGAACGGACCTGGAAACGGTGGTCCACGATGCGGTGGTTCACGGCGGCGTAGAGAATAGAATTGGGGAAAGTTGGAAATTCGCAAGTTACGGTGACTAATCGAAGGCGAGAGCGGGTGCACTGGACATGTAATAACCTAGCGGACCTGGTTGATCACTCAATTTATAGAACCTATTGGCAGTGGCGTCAAATTTGGAGAAAGCGCTGGCGGCCGGAGAGAGGGGAAGTCACTGGCGTGAGTGCTATCGTGGCTTTCACCATGGCAAAGCCACCAGCGATGGACGGACTCCCTACTATGGTTCACTGTGACGTGGTAATGCTCGTAGGCACGTGGCACACGGGCGGCAAGCGGCCAACATCGGCGAGGATCATCTCGGCCAGCCGTAGGACAAGTGGGTACGGTGAACCATCCAGTGACTGAGTCCGAGCCTATCTAGGCGCCAAGATCTTTTACTCCCCTCGGTTTTCCACTTTGCGCTGAGCACGAATCGCGGCGACCGGCGCGAATCCGAGCGCAGGGTCGCCGGCGGCGAGTTCACTAAACCTGGATTCTTCTTCAGGTCACTGTACCATGAGAACTCCCATCAGAGCGCCTGATAGAGCGATTTGCAAAGCCTTGATCTTTAATTTTCATGTGGCAACTACTTAATCTATCTGTAACAAAGTTGTTGTCCTATAATCCAGCTTTGATTTTGTTATAGCAATCATACACAAATACTTACTGGATCATACTCAAAATAGCTCCCAAAATCAGCCCTAGATCACTATCAGTCCTGATTCAAATGTCGAAGTCGACTGACAGACCAGTTTCATGTCTATTTTTCTCCCATTTCCATGTAGCACTAGGGCTTAATCACTTAATTAAATTTGTACCTCTAACATAGCTCTACAAGTTTGCTATTTTGGCCTAGGGCAAAATCTTCATGAATTGAGGAATACATAGCTCCAAAGTTGACTTGAACACTCTGAATTTCACACTTAGCCATATAGTGTTTATGGGGTACTTTTGCAAATAATTCCAGTTTCCTCCACACTACATGAAAATCCTTCAATGTGGAAGTTACTTGGTTTGTGGTGTTCTATAACTTTAATATTTGCACCTTGGTCCAAAAGTGCATAGAATTTGCATTTACCCCCCTAGGGTTCCAATTAAGGTTTTCTAGGGTTTGTTTTTAGGTTTGGCACACTAGGGTTTTTGTGCCACTAAAACTCATCAAATTTGATATATTGTGAACATTTCTCATGTCTTTGAGATTTACTCATTTTGGGCTACTACTACCCTCATGCCCTAATTCTAGGGTAAGTACCCTATCCTAAGGTTAAGCACTCTTCAAGCCACCACATCACAACTTGTTTTGAAACTTTACCTAGTGAATGCATTCTAGGTGTAACAAACAACATGAAATGTCAATGCACATGATGCTATGCTTAGGTTTTAGTGCCAGTAACACCGGGGGTGTTACAGCCCCTAGCTATAATAACTTCGGCCATAGTCCAGAAGTTCTTTTAGCAGAATATTGTTTGCCTCTTCGGTGTGCCGAAGGCTATCATGGTTGATAACAAAACTCAATTTGATGTCGAAAGGTTCAAAGCCATTTGTGACCAGATCGGTACAAAAATACACTTTGCATGAGTGAGACATCCGGAATCAAATGGACGGGTAGAAAGAGCAAATGGAATCATAATAACAGGGATAATTAAGTCAATCTTCAACCAGCCCAGAGGAAAATGGTCAGACAAATTAATAAAGGTGGTGTGGAACCACAACACTGTTGTCTCAAGGTCAACGGGTTTTACCCCATTCAAGCTTCTGTTCGATGACGAAGCAATAACACTAGAAGAAGCAAGAAGGGGCTCAATAAGGACCTTAGCTTTGGCAGAAGATGAAGGGAATTGCAAAATAACAAAAGACACCATAGAAGGGACCAGGCTCCAAGCAGTAGACCACATCAATAAGTATCAGGCCGAAATAATTAAATGGCGCGATCAGAAGGTAAAACTGAAGAACATCAGACCAGGGCACCTAGTGCTTCGGAGGGTGGCCAACCCGGATACATTGGGGAAGCTTCAGCTTAAGTGGGAAGGTCCCTTCTTGGTGATATCTTAGTCAAGACCTAGATCATATAGGTTGAAAGACTCAGACGACAATGACATTCCAAGGTCTTGGAATGCAGATGAGCTTTGGAGATATTATGTGTAAACTATGTAATTTTCTTATTTTTCCCTATGGCACCCTTTTCTTTTTAGGAGGGGAGAAAGGTTTTCAATGGGGCCATAGGTTGTAATTTTTATTTTTTCTTGTGTAGCCCTGTGCAATACAAGGGCCAAATTCCCCCACATGTAAAATGTAAAATCTGGGATTACACCATTGAGTGTAAAAAAGTATGAAGAAGCTCCAAAGTTGTCCCTAAGGGGATGCAGAGCTAAGATGCCACCTAAGTAAAATGTGAAGAAGCTCCAAAGTCATTCCTAATGGGATGGAGAGCTTAAAAGCCACCTAAGCCAAAGGTGAAGAAGCTCCAAAGTCGTTGTAAAGGGGATGCAGAGCTTAGCTCCAAAGTCGTTCCTAAGGGAATGCAGAGTTGAAATGCCACCTAAGTAAAAGGTGAAGAGACTCCAAAGTCGTTCCTAAGGGGATGTAGAGTCTGGGTGTGTATTCGTGTGAGTTTTTTATCTTCGGCATACATTTGCACACATCATCTTTTGCATTCATACAACCATACATTAGGCATTCGTAGGTTCACCATCATCACATAAAGCATGAAGCATTAACAGGAAAAGCGGGGATTCCTGCCTTCAATAAGAAAACGCTTCGTTATATACGAAGATGCTTCGTATCAAAGGAAACTTCATTGTATAAGAAGATGCTTTGTCTCAAAGGAAACTTCGTTGTATACGAAAGATGCTTTGATGTGAATGAAAAGAAGGGAAGGTGTTTTTCGCCTTTGGCTCAAAAAGCTACAAGCGTTGGTTTCGTCCACAACAAAGTAGATGATATATAAGCGAAAGGTAAATAGCATTACAAAGCATTTACAAACATTTACAATAATCTGTTCACTTTCAATTACAACTCTTTGTCAAATAATACACTCTCTTGTACAAAGAATTTCCAAGTGTTTCTATAGATGTCAGCAAAAGGAGTTTCTAAGGCCTTCAGCGCTTCAAAGCTAGCTTCGGCTCATTGACCTTCGGCACCATCACCCTAAAAAAGGACAAAAGCAAGGGTAATGAGGAACATGGTAAGAGAAAATATAAAATAAAAGCCTAATGGTAAAGAGATTTTCCATACTTTGTGTCACACCCGGTTCCAGGGGGTAGAACCGAGCGCATACCATATGTGTGCCAGGATCCATTTCCACACATATGTTGACGTCACAAGTGTAATATATCAAAAGACAATGCAATAAAGGCGTAAAGAGAGTATAATACTTTATTACATCATCTGAAACATTGTATCTTTAACAAGTATCACATCAAAGTAAAGCGGAAATAAACAACTGGGCAATCTCCCACAGGAAGATGACCGGCGCATCGTTAGACTTAGAATTCATCGTCGATAAAATCTCCATCAAAGTCTCCAGCATCACCCTCTGATCAAAATATTAGCAAGGGTGAGCTCACTTATGGTCGGGGCTCAGCAAGTGGGGGAAAAATTAATGCAGGTATAACAAGGTGAGGCTGAGGTTGAGTAGTAAGCATTTTAGTTGGTCAACATTTTATTAACAGCACCTGTCTTACTAATAAGTGTGAAACCCAAATGTCCCATTTAAACAAAGGAATATGAGTATAACAAAACACTTAAGTGAAACCACTTAAGTAAATTATTGGCAGATCATCGGATCTCAATTTAATTCCATCTTCAAGTTCAATTATCATGTGAGGAGTCCAGGTCGCTCATTACCGGGAGCACGGCTGATATATCAGTTTTACACTCTGCAGAGGTGGTACAACTTTACCCACAAGCCATGTATCTCATCTAGCCCGGGTTGATCGGACCCTTAAACACTGCCGAGGTGAATGGCTAGGGATCCATTATGAGGCTTTCACAAAATACACTTAATACGAAGCAACCCGCTAAGGTTTCTAAAGACGATGGTGGTGGCCCCCTGGGTGAGGTACCTTAGCCAAGAATACGACCCCATGTTACCTTGGGCTGCCAGCACCTACCGCTCCCCCTCTTGCCCATATTTCAGGTAAGGTTGCCAGGCACTAAGCATATAAAGCTAATTACCAAAGCCAGAGCCATGATAGCACTCGTGGTTGCACTGTTATCCTGGGTGGTCACTCCATGTTCCAATTAATTTGAAATAATGTTACCTTAACCATCGGGTTAATGCCATAATTGCCAATTAAATTTTTGGAACATTAATACCAATTGATGAGTGACATTAAAAATCATTAAGTTGAGCGGTAGCATAAATCTTGCAAGCTTAATTATTTCCCAGGTTAAACAAGGAATACAGGTAGTAAATCTAGGAAATCCTTAATTAGGTTATCCCATCAAATTATGCAATATATCAAAAAGTAAACATTATTATATGCAATGAATAGGTACAAACAGAATATGCAGAGGGAGAATCCACTTGCCTTGCTCAAATGCGACCTGCGGATCGTCCTCGAACGAATTGGGTTCGTCTAACCCACAATCGGCTTCTATTATAGTCGCACATCGCACATACAAAAATAAAGTATACACCCATAAATAAACATGCACCATTACATAAACATACACCATTACACAAATAAACACACATCACACTTATCTCGCCTTAAATACATCCTAAACGCGTAAGTATTTATTAATTCAATTATAGTTATTATTGTGAGTCCTAAATGATGAATTTATGAATGGGTGCAATAAATACAGTTTTAACGAGTATTAATTTATTTTAACCTCATCAATGAAATTAATGATAATTATCGTCTTTTAATACTAATAAATAAATTAATACCTTTTATTATTTCTAACTCAAATTATTTAGTATAGCAAAAATGAATTTAACATTCTAAAAATCCCTATAAATACTAATTGAACTTTTATAACACAAGTGAGGTTATTTTGACATAAACTATTATTTTGCTTACTCTAAAATCTAAGTGCTCAATTTGCGAACATGTTTATTAGACTAGCAAAAATCTATTTTCCATCCTACTAATGATATTTTCTCCTTTCTTTATAACAAGAAAAATGTTATTAAAATAATTAGCTAAATCATCTAGAAATCCTATATTATTCATATGACATGAGTTCTATACCATTTTCTAAATCCATTAAAATGTACCTATAACTATAATTCTCCAAATAGTTTCTAAAGTTCCTTGTGGCCAAATTCAACTACAAAAATCCCTATCTATTGTTTTTATCACCAACGTGTGACTATTAAATCTACGTCATATTTTCCTAATCCAAAAATCAACGCATCGATTAACATGAATTATCACGGTACTAATAATCGCATGAATCTACCAAACAATTCCATAACGCACATACACATAAATTGCGAATCACACGTGTTCATATTACAACAAACAATATATACAACTCATGAATCGAATCAAAAAGTACTTTTATAAAATAAACAAAATAATTCGGGTCGTCATCAACCTTGGGTTCGCATGTGCGACAGGGAGAGTTCGACGGGGTTCGGCCGGGTGGAGAAAAGCAGGGGCTCGACTATGGACGGCGAGTGCGTGGCTCCGGCGACGAACTGCGGGCTCCGGTGAACTCCAGCGACGAACGGCAACAAACGACGACGAACGGCACTAGCGATGAGCGAGGAGAGCTAGAGAGAGAGGCGAGTTCGGGTAGGAGGGAGAAGAGAGAGAGCTATGCTGCCCCTTTTATAGAGAGAGGGAGGGGAGAGGAAAAGGGACGCTAGGGAGGTCATGGGGCACCGGCGGGTCTTCAAGTACTGTCAATGGCGTCGGTTACCGGAGGGAATAATGGTGGAGGAAGAAACGGAGCAATGAAGTGCCATTAATCGCGAGGAATCGAACGGACGCGCGGGTCTTCGGACTCTCGGTTGGGTCGCCTGGGCTCGGTGCAGGCACAGCGTCGGGCGTTGGGCTCGGATGGCGCGGGGAGGCCGTCGAGCGTGCAGGGCGGCGCTGGCGCAGGGCTCGGCAACGGGCGCTGCTCGGCTTGGCTGGCTGCTCGGGCGTCGTCGCGCCTGGCTTCTGGGCGGCTGCGCGCTCGGCGTCGGCTGCTAGCGCGGCTGGGACGTCGCTCACGCGCGGGCGTCGCGTCTGCTGCGTGGAAGCAGAGGCCTGGGCGGGTTGGGTCGGCCGTGAGGGGCCGGTCGCGTGGGGCCAAGGGAGCTCCTGGCGCGCCGCACTCATAGAGAGAAGCAGAGGAGAGAGAATAGGTGGGAGAGGGAGAGAGCAGTAGAGGCGGCGGCGGCTGGAAGTAAGGAGCCAGGCGCGCGCGTGGGTGAGAACAAATGGGCCCCTAGTGGGCCTAGGGTTAGCTTAGGAGATTTTGTTTTTTTTAAATTGGGAAATGCATTTTTAAAGAGCTCGAAAAATCCCTAAAAATTCACGAAAACTTTTTATAAATAAAATACTTGTTTTTAGACCAATAATTATTATATTATTTAATTATTATATTATTTATTAGGTTTTTCTTTAAAAAGGAATTGATAATAAATATCCGATAAACAATCAAGCACATACAAAGAAAATGATCAAAATGCAAATAAACAATTAAACACTTAAAAAAATTATTACCCTAATTAATATAATAACTAAATTCATTATTTTTAATTGATGGCTTTTATGGTGTTACACTTTGTGAGCAGGTTTCGAGCTTCATCTCCAGCCAGCTCGCGGCCGCCCTTCGCCCAGATTTGAGTGATAAATCTGTTATCTATACTCCGGGCTTCGGTCGAAATATCAACTAGATCAGATATTGATAGGCCGAAGTTTGGCCTGTTGACGGCCCTCACCTGATTGCATCCGGCCTTCATGAAAGCTGTAGCTGTGCCACGAGAAGCCACCAGTGCACAGAAATCTTCGTGCCTAGTTATGACTTCGTCGAGGGCTTCAACTTCTTTTTAAATATGCTCGGGGGCTCCGAGAATATCTTCGGCAGAAGGGGTAACTTCTTAAGATGTGGCTCCGACAGAATTGAATATCCCCTTCAACCGGGCAATGCATTGAGTGGCAAAGACGAAGCATCTGTCCTGAAGATTTGTGATTATCTCACTCAATTTAACGTTCTTCTCAACATCTGCTTCAACTCTTGCATTCAATGCTTTGGACTCGCGGTCGAAGCGCTCCGATTTCTTTTCCAAAGTTGTTCGAGCTTCATCCAGCTCTTTGCTCAATTTTTCATTCTGAGATCTCGCTTCGGCGAGTGAATCTTCGGCTGAGCGCAGCACACTGTCTTTTTCTTTCAAGGAATCTTCGAGCTTTTTGATTTTATCTTCAAAGCCTTTGATAATGATTTCATTTTTCTATCCTCGACATCCTGCTGCATCTTCAAGGCCTTGCTCAGCAGCATACTCTAAAAAACAAATCAAAGATAGAGTACCGAAATCACCACGAAGGTACTAATTGGGAGCTGTAGAGAAGCCTTACTTTGAAGTTTGAGTAGAACAAGCTACTGATAATGTGTTGCCACCTATAGCAACTGATGTCCGTTTCTAGCTTCAGAAATCTAGCAATGTTGGATAAGGTGCTTATGATTTTCGCTCTGGCGCGGTCGAGAATGCATCCCAAAATCTCATCGTCGACCCCACCGAAGAGTATGGATCCGGGCTGATAATCGTAGGATATAGCAAACTCTTTCAATTCTAATTTGTCCTCTTCAGAAAGTTCTTGGCCACCCAAGTGTCGAAGGTCAAAATCTTTATCTTCCGAAGAGGCATCTTTAATTCTTTTTCCCTTGTTAGGCGCTGTGGCTATGTTTTCCTCGGCAACCACATCCGATATGAGTCTGTCGATTTCCGAGATTGTGGTTGCGAGTTCATCAGCTTCGGCTCTGGCGGTATCTTCGGTTTTGACAGGCATCACTACTTTTGCCGCCGAAGCTTAGGGCGGCGTTTACTCAATCGCTTGCATCACATTTCTCATCCGCCGTTTCTTCTGCCCCCCAGCCTTCTCCTCCACAGATGGAGCCGTTTCCTTTGATCGCAAAAGGCTAGTCAGATCTAACCTTAGAGGACTTAGCGGTGCAAATGGTATGGATTCAGTCATTACCTTCAGAATTTCCGAAACTTTAACAGCAGAGGGTGAAGAAGGACTCATAGTCTTCTCTGGCACATCATGTACCTTCATATCAGTAGAAGATATCCTAATGAGTTTTTGCTTCTTTGGAGCCGAATCCTTCGGCTCCAAAAGAGTCTTCTATTTCTTCAAAGCTTTCTAGTCCTCCTTGACAGATTGGCTAGCTTGCCTACCCAGAATACTTACAACCCTTTTTCTTTTGCCCCCTCCGGCCCCTTCGTCAAACCTTTCATAGTCAGGATACTCAAAGTTAAGAGCATCCATAACACAGATCAACCTTCGTTTCGACCGAGAGCCAAAGGCAGTAGTCATCAACTGGTCTTCCTTCTTTTTATAGTTCCCTAGAATCTCGTTGCACATTATCTCTATCAATTCTAGCCACTCCGTGCATGGCTCTTTAAATGTCTTCTGAAATTTGAAGCGGTAAGGGAGTCGGACAAGTTCATACTTTTCCCCCTTCCTTCTTCTTTGGCATTCCCCATCAACTGGAGGTTGGGAAGGTTCTGTTTGCCAAGTATTCTTGCACCAGATCCCTAGTGCTAATATGCCCAGCCACCACCCTAAATTCCACCTCGGCTAGTTGGCAGGGTGACCCTAGCTGCATATTGCACAAAGGTCAAGTCATGCTGAAGCTCAGTTTTAGGGGACTCATTACCATGGTCATGAGCTTCCCCCTTTTCTTCTCATTAGCCTTCATGTAAAACCATTCACTAGTCCACCCGGTTGGCCATTTAGTGTGGTAGCCAATCACCGGGGCCTTGGTGTCCTTCCGGTATGCAAAATTATAGCACCCGAAGTTCTTGTGTAGACCATCGGCTCCGCCCTTCGTCTAATAGTGCAGTTCGTGCACTCAGCAGATCCCTTCACCACTGGCACTTTTACCTTCGGAGAGCCCATATGTAAATGCTGAGCCTAACAATGGTATTCGGTGTCAGCTGATGGAGATATATTTCAAATCTTTTCAAAACTTCCCCTATCATATCGTACAGGAGGAACCATAGCCCTACGCTGAAGAAGCTCTTAAACACAACAACTTCATCTTCTTTTGGCTTTGGAATTACTTCTTCTCCAGCAAAGCAAATAAGTTCATCTTCATTTTCCCAAAAATAGCCTAGCTTTTTCATCACAACCAAGTCCTCTGCTGCTACGATTGATTTTCCAAATTCAATGTACTAGGTTTTGTTGGGCTCAGAATGTTGTTGTCCTCCTCACTTTTGTTGTCACATCCGCCTTTGACCATAACCTGTTCAGCTTCGACAGTAGCACCTTCAGCAGTAGCTTCTTCCGGCACAACCAGACCTGATCATCTCATCACTTCTGATATCGGTGTTGTTTCAGTTACTTTGGCCTCGTCTCCCTCATGGGTCATCCTAGCAGTGGATCTTACTCTGGCCATTTCAGTGTTTAGTTTCCTAAAGACGAAGCTGATCTCAAGTGACGAAGAGCTTGTTCGAAAGCGCAATGCAGAAAGCTTTGGCTTCGGTTAAAATTTTTAACAGCACAGCAGTGCAATGGTAATGAATGATGTTGTAACTCCTCACCAACCTGTGTGTTTATATAGTGCCGCAGGAGAAGAAGGCAAACTGCCAGAATGTGTACACTGGCTAAACGGTGGACTGGCCAGCGCTCGGAATATTTTAATCGTTTTTCGATAACAAGCTCAGGGAAGGTGTTTTTTGGACCTTCGACATTCTGAAGCCTTCATGTTTTTTCACGGACCGAGCTCGTTACGAAAAAATGATCTAGCACCACGAAGGGGCTACTATTAGGGGTCTTCTTCCCCACCAATGGTCCTCAAGACAAAAACACCTTCGGCAAAATAATACAGAGGCCCACCGAAGCTATCATCAGCTTCGGTTTAGCTTCTTAAGACGAAGACCTTGCGTAGAAGCAACTATGCAGAATGCTGAAGCTATCATTAGCTTTGGTTCAGCTCAAGCAGAAGAAGAAAAGACCAGATAGACCTTAATAATCCAGGTAGTCTGTAGATAAGGGTTAAGGGTCATGAATGTAATTTTACCCGGGCTGCATCCCGTGCCTATAAATAGATGAACAGTAACATCGTACTGTTCACTCTGAATTGTAATCACTCTCTCGCGTCTTCACCTTCGAGCAAGCCAAAGGTATCAATGTAATATTAATACTCTCAATATTCATACATGTTTTATGAAATGCAAATATGTATGAATTAATGAAATGTAGTTACTGTCTTCATCCTTTTACATTGCCATTCACATATTAAATGATGAAGGTAAGTCCTTCTTGACCTTCATCTTATGAGCATTATTCCCGTGTGGAGATAATGCTTCGGACGACGAAGGTCCATAATAATTAACAATTGTGTTGCCTTGTTCTTGATATGTAGCATTTGAGAACAAGTGACCAACAAATCCACAATGGATGATCCGAGATATGCTTATGAATGATGGATAATGCTACCTCTAGGATCTCAAATGCCCATAAATGTATGCTGCAGTTGTTGTCACACCTGGATTTAAGGGCAAACCTGAGCGCGAATCAAATATGTGCTAGGATCAAGTCTCACACATACGATGACTCACGGTACAGAAACAAATGACATCTTTACTATATAATAGGATTCCTATACAAAATAGCTAAATAATTATATCATATGAAGAGAACGATCCTCCGCAACCATAGTTGACTGGGAGAGGACGGCCTAGACCACTCATGAACTCATCGTGGCATCCTTCATACTCCTCATCTTGCGGTACTTGTCCTTGACCTGGGGGTGGTGAGTACAGCAAGGGTGAGCTCACATACGTTCATCACTCAACAAGTTGTGGGGAATAATGTGCATGAGCTCGCTTACGTTGGGGGCTCATGTGAAGTGTAAGGCTTACCAAAGAGAATGGTTAAGGCTGAGCGTTACTTTTTACAAGTTGGTTAAAATTTTATTAGCAGTTGCTAAGTATAAGTACATACCATCCCAATTAAATAAGAGATCACAATTAATAATAAATCCCACAATGCAATGCAAATGACAGATTCTGTTTAATTCCATAAGTTAATCATGCGAGAGTCCTGAGTCGCTCTTGATCGTGAGCACGACTGATATATCAGTTTTACACTCTATAGAGGTTACACCCTTTACCCACAAGTTGTGTATCCCATCTAGCCAGGGTTTGCAAGGCCCTCAGACACTCTCAAGGTGAATGGCTAGGGATCCACTATGAGGCCTTTACAAAGTTCCACTAGCTTTAGAAAACTCGCTACAATTTTGTGAGAAGGGCGATATAGGAATCCCTCGTCCGAAAAGCCATCGCAGCATGATTGACCCGAGAACTCCCTACACTAGCAACTCCTCTATTGCCCTTACCCTTTTTGGGTAAGGTAGTCCACTATCTTTCCTAATTAGTCAGGCAAGGGCGTCTCTTTCCACCCTTGTGGTAGCACTGTTATCTCAAGTTAAGCTCCATGTTCCAATTAACACAATAATCTTATCATGAACAATAATTAAACCAATGGTAATAATGGAACATGATCATAATTTAGATATAACATTAATCCCAAAACCAGGTAGAGCATAGCCAATCTACCCAATAGTTTATTTGTTTGCTAGGTGTGGGGTAATCAAAACTAGGGTAACCTATTAGGTCCCATCAAATTAACCTGAGCACGTCACAATGATTAACAAGAACATTATTAGGTAAAGTAGAGTGATCAAGGGCACAACTTGCCTTATACTTGCGATAACCTTGTAGTCGAGATGTTGACCCAAAAGTTGGGCACCGGGTTCCTCGTCACCTGGCCTCTACTCGTAGCAATACATACAATCAAGCAAATAATGGATATGGTAACATTACACCAAAGCATAAGAATAAACCGTGTAAGAATATTCTACACGCCGCTACAAGATCGTAAGTTCGAGAACCACTAAAATCAGAGTTATGATTAGAAAGATATGGTTTCCATAAGACCTACATGATTAACCAATTAAATCTAGGCCTTATGTTGATTTCATAAATCATGTGAAAAAGATAACCGAAATAAATACTTAATCCAATTTTAATCTAAACGATAACTCGACTAAAGATCATACTTTAGTCAGTCTATAATTATGGATAGATTACCTTTGATTTAGATAGGTTAATTTACTATACGGGTATCTAATTAGAAAATTATGTGATATAACACAACTAATGTTATTACTGTACAAACAACTTTATTATGAAGCTAACGTGACTTGAACAGAGAAAATCGGAGTTATAACAGGGAATATATGAATTTTCAAAGATTCGGATTATTTTTATAAAAAAATCTTTTTCTAGGGAGTTTAATATGAATTTCCAAGAATTAGTTGGCAATGGGTTCAATGATCCTAAAGTTAAGGGTTCAATTTGAAAGGAAAAGGACTGACCAGTAACAGTTTTATAACTTAGGTGGACTGCGTGTTTATTTTAAGAAAGTTGGAGGTCTCTTATGCAGAACTCCATGGCCGAAGGGGTATCGGCCGACCGGATCCATCAGATATACATGCAACGGCTCATATTAGATCTACGTTGACCCAGCGCGGTACACGTTCACGGCCACTGGATCTAAGATCCATGCCCCACAACCAACCATGCCAGGAACCCTTGGATTCCTGATTTGCGGTCATGATTTAATACGAGAAAACGGTATTTGAGATCTAATCCCTTCTATCCTGCTCCCGATCAACGGCCGATGGTAATCCCTCCTTCCCTCTCTCTCACTCTGACAGTGTGCGGTGGTGCCCGAGCACCACACGACGGTTCTTCACCGGCGAGCACTCGGTCTCGCACCCCAGTGCTCCTTTCTCAAGTCCAACAAGCGCAATGCGAATAAAGTAGCATGGCTAATCTATCGGACGCAAACTTACCCCGAATCTTAGCACGAAGTCTCCTGCTCATGGTGGAGCGCGGCCCCACGGCGGACGGACATCTTCGACGAGCAATTTCAGACATGCCATCACTCCTCTTGCCCGGCCGCATAGCAGAAACCATCTGGTGGTTCACGCGAACACCTCGGGTTACTATGCACGCTTCGAATGGCCTTTCAAGCGAGTTGCTCGCGCAACGCTCCTACTCTTTCTCTCTTCGCATCGGCGCTTGATTAGCCCCTATCCAAACTATGGTCTAGGGGGTCGAGGCGGTGCGCACACATTTATACTCTCACCATGGGGAGTCCTTTTGTAAGGTTCAAAATTTGTATAAGGAAATAATAATAATAATAAAATAAATATATGAAGAAAATAAAATAGCAAATTCAGATATCTCAAATTATACTTGAGTGTTGAAAGTTGAGGACTGGATTTGTGAAATCCAAGAAGTATTTTAGAAAAAAAAATAATAGAAAAGTTTTCTATTTAACTAAATAATTATGAATGTCATTAAATGATACACCATAAGCCTTTATTTATATGAATATTTAATTTTGAAGTAACTTTTACTTCTTATCCCATATTCAAAATACTATTTTTCTAAAAAGAAAGAAAACAATATGAGTGTGTTTCATATTTCAAACATCTACCAAACAAATAAAATAATTAAAATAAACATATATCTATTGCATCATGTTGGAGTTTAATTATGTGTGCATATATTAGTAATAAAAATCTATAGAAAGACATCAATGTTCAAATTGGGAATTTAATCCTAAATTAGGAATTCTAGAATTGGAGAAAGAGAAGCATTAGTGATTACAAAATAAATATCAAAAATAAATAAATTCACCATGCCATGTTTAAGTTGGACAATTAATGTGAAGATAAATCGACCATGAAATTTGTATTTAAATGGGAATTTAAATTTAATTTGAAAATAAGAGAAGGAAAGAAATGAGAAAACACTACATAAAATAAAATAAGAATAAGAATAAATATCTTCCAATACTGGTATGTTCAAATTGTGCATTTAATTTGAGTACAACAGATTCACAACATTATTTGAGTTCAAATTGGAAATTCACAAATAAAAAGGAAAATGAAACAAGAAATAAAAGAAAAGAAGAAAAAGAGATCTACTTGGGCTGGCCTTCCCTCCATTCGGCTCACTCTATCGTTCTCGGCCCACTTTGATTTCCCACTGCGCGGCCCAGGAGTTAGTCGACGTGGAACGGCCGCCTGGCGCGCCCTCGCGCGCTCGCGTTGAGTATGACACGCAGGGTCCGCTCGTCCGTTAAACCAAGTAACGACGCTGGCGCGTGGGACCACCTGCACAGGACCGTCTCACGTGGAACCTGGAACCGACCTGGTGACTGCTTCCTCCTAGGGATAAAGCCTCCTGGGTGCCTGGCCACCTTACCCCAATGCCCGTAGGCCATCCCGAAGGCCAACACCACCTCAAATTGTGTAGAGAACCGGTGGCCGCGACATCTGCACCATAAGGAGTTTGCCACTGGGGGGAAAGAATCGTGTAGCCGGCAACGTCAACCGCGGATGCAACCTCACCTAGGCTTTGGGCGCCGCTTGGGATCTTCGCCGGGGGAGCACGAATGGGCGCTTGGCGGTTGTCGGAGCTAGGAACCGAGGGGTGCTCGTCGGAGCGCTTGCGCACCCTTGTGTCCGCTCTTTACCGAGGTCGGGCGCCACCTCGTCTTGGGCTGGTAAATGTGAGTCTCCCCTATGTTCGTCTCCTCTCTGCGTGTTGCTCCATCGAATTGAGGTATAGAGTAGAGTATCACGAGGACGGGGTGAACGGCAATGGCACCGCCGTGTTCTAGTTAGTGTGCGCGGCAGCCGACGGGGCGTCTAGTGAGAGAGATGAGGTAGGAGGCAATCTGGGAGCGTTGGATCGGAAGTCGGCGGGCAGTATTCAATCGGGTTCAAGCGAATTGTTGACCGTCGATCTTGAAGAGACGACCAAGATCATATTGTGCGCCACATAAAATCTAGGCCGTAAAACAGAAATCCAAAGGCTAGAGCGGTTTAAGGCAGGGGAGAGATTCCGGACCGTGGATCTCGGATCCTATGGTGGCGGTCACGTATCAATGCGTGTCATCTGCAATTTAATCTGGGCGCTTGGCGATGGATCCGAGGGCTCAGAATCACGAGTACCCTTTCGCCTCGGCTATTTTGTTAAAAGGCCCTCAGAGATTTGAGAAATGAACTCGCGGTTCACTACGGGATTAGCCCGAGTCTAGGAAACCTTGCGCAGAGGCCCCTGCTGTTCTCTATTTCTGTGCGCGAAGTCTAGGGAGCAGAGAAAATAAATAAATAATTATAGAAAATGATTTTTAGTATATAAATAATTCCAGAAACTCATTTTATTCATAGAAAATTCATACTAACTCCTTTTTAGTCCATTCCAGTTCCTATAAATTTGTATTAATGTTGTCTATTACTTGGTAACACTGTTTTAACATGAAACCCATACTAGAATTGATTACTCAATTAATTTTGTAGCAAGCACATACGAACTTTGGAAATTCATAACTCCTTCGTTTTTATTCCGATTGGACTCGTTCCAGTTGCGTTAGTTTCGAATAAGTATTTACTACGCAGTAACAACATTGACTATACCATGTCTCATTCTTTTATAATTAGATCTTTATTTAACTTTTGTTGGTTAGTCTTTTTAATCTGCTTATCATTATAATCTACTAAAATATGATCTATGGTCAATTTATAATTTAGATTAAAGTTGAATTAATTACTACTTTAGGTTATCTTTTCTCTGGAATTATAAAATATACATAGAATCTAGTTTTAATCATTTAATCACATCATAACTTGCTAACCACGACTCCGATCTTAGTAGTTCTCGATCCCACAATCTCGTAGCAACGCGTAGATCATTATTATGTAGTTTGTTCATATGTTTGGTGTGATGTTAATTTTGTCTATATCCTATTTGTTTGTATTGCTACGACTAGCAGTGAGGTTACGAGGATCTGAAGATCATCCTGGTACCTGGAATCTCAAGTGCCAGGCAAGTTGTGCCCTTGACCACTTTTTACCCAATAATGTTCTTTAATATCACTTATTCATGCATAGGTTTAATTTTGATGGGACCCAATAGGTCACCCTAATCTGATTATCTTTTACCTTGTTTACCCCTGAATCACTTGGGTTGTTTTGCTATTACTTTATATGGTTTTGGGTTAATATTTCCTTATATCCATGTTCTAATTATTCTGTTATGTTATTTATGTTCATGTCAAGATCATTATATTATTTTAATTGGAACATGGAGCTTAACTTGAGAAACACGTGCCACCACAAGGGAGGAATGGGACCCCTTGGCTGACTAATTAGGAAAGCTAGTGGAAGACTACCTTACCTGAAAGGGGCAAGGACAGTAGGGGAGTTGCATGCAGGGAGGTTCTCAGGTTGATTTTGCTGCGATGGCGGTCAGACGAGGGATTCTTGCAAGTGCTCTTCCCATAAACTGTAGCGGGTTTTCGGAAGCTAGTGGAACTTTGTAAAGGCCTCGTAGTGTTACCCTGCCTCGCTTCCTTGGTAGAGGTGTATGGGATTCATGACCCCTTAGCAGATGGGTAACATGACTTGTGGGTAAAGGGTACAACCTCTGCAGAGTGTAAAACTGGTATACTAGCCGAGGTCATGGTCAAGAGTAGCTCAGGACTCTCGCATGATTAAATTATGGAATTAAATTTAATTTGTCATTTGCATTGCAAGGGATTATTTATTAATTTTGTTCTATCCTTATTATGGTTTGGTATCTACTTACATTAGTAACTGCTAATAAAATTTGACCAACTTATTAAAAGCAATGCTCAGCTTGAACCCCTATTATTGATTAGCCTTACACATCACATGAACTCCCACCTTTGGTGAGTTCATGCACATTATTCCCCACAACTTATTGAGCGATGAACATGTGTGAGCTCAAGCTCACATTTGCTGTCTCACACCCCCCACAGGAGAAGCACAGGTGGTTCAAGAGGAGCCACACATCGAGGAGTTCGACTTGATCTAGGTGGCGTCTCCCAGTCAACTTTATGGCGCCAAGGATGGACTTTAGTTTGTTTTATATTTATCTTCTATTTTGTAAGACTTCCGCTATGTAATAAGTAATCTGATTATATTATGACATTTATCTCTATACACTCTGTTATTATATGTGTTGTCTTCTTTGGCGTATATATGAGATGCACCCAGCTTTGTGCCTTAAATCCGGGTATGACAGGAGTGGTATCAGAGGAATGTTGACTGTAGGATGAAACCTAGATAGAACTGGACAACCAATACTTACTTACCCTTGCTACTCTGATCTTTTCTAAACTTTTCTTAATCTATTCTCATCTATATCCGCTTTACTCTGATTATTCTTACCTTCTATTTCTAAAGTCAAATGTGGATTTCAAATTTTGAAATCCTGTACCTAAAGTGACCTTTAGGAATAGGAGACCTATTATTAGGAACAAAAATAAAACTATTTTTGTAGGTATCTATACGCTTGAGTGTTTGTTCTTATGATAATTGTCTGATTTGGATCTTTAATTGAGTGTGATGAGTCGTGGAGTAATGTCCACAATTACATCTACATATACGTATAGACATAAATATAAATAAATAAAATTTATGAGATAACTAAACAACTTGGATTATCCTCCATTAAAGTGTATCTATTTGATATAGATCCCTCTTATCTTAAAAGACTCTCTTATCTCAATAGATCCATCTTATCTTAGAAGATTCTCTCTTATCTTAATAGATTCATCTTATCTTGAAGGAATCATCTTATCCTAACCACTTTACTTATCTCATCCTAAAGTAACAACCAGGATCTAATCCAAAATAATGATATCAGATCTAAGTTATATTTATGTGACTAAAACCACATGACTTATCCCACCATTATCACGATCTAACCCAAATTAATTGGATCTTATCTAGTCGAAGCTAGTCATACCTAGATCTGATCTATTGTGATAGACTAATCTAACCTAACGAAGGCTAACCTTAGGTTGAGCTAATCTAATTTAAGTTTCTTAATAAGAAGGAGAATAGTGATGAAATAAATGAGACTCTACTCCTATAAATTATGTTTTAATTTAATTCACTCTGCACTAAATTAAGAACGACAGACCAACTCGGCCTTATGCAACTACCTTAACCATTCTATGGTTGCATAACCCCTCTGTTTTAACCTAACAACAAAACAGAGATACTAATCTACCTATAATCCATTCCATCTCAAAAGATTCTAACATACCCTAATAATATATATCCTACCCTGGTAGATCTATCTAACTTAAACTAGTCTAATCTAGTTATATCCAATCTAATCTAGATCCTACCTAATCTGATATGATCTAATCTAAAGGAAGCTCGATTATGCCATAGTACACTCATTCTATGTCAATACTCGTCTAATAGTTAAAACCTGATGTACCCTTGTTTTCTATGCCACACCTGCTAATGGCATGGAGAAAAAAATTAGGGTGTATAAAAATATATATTACCTGGAAGTTCCACTTAGATAAAAAAAGATACTAGAACTTCATAAAGATAAAGTCAGCTTGATATGCTCAACTAAGTGGTATTCTTAAATGAGATTATAGAATTTAATGTGATCTAAACTATTATAGTCTACTTAAACAGATTAGTGGTACTTGGACCCTTCTAGCTAGGTGTTAACTTAGCACATTAGACCAACACAACCATGAGCACAAGAGCTAACCCAACCAATAGTGTCATAATGGATTGCATAATTTATCTATTCCCACCTAACATCAAACAAACTTTTGACCTACATCATGTAGACTATCTCATCTTGACAAAATTCTATCCTACCTTTGGATATTCACCTTATACTACTAGTTACTCTAATATGGATATAAAACAAAGATTAAGCCCTGCTAAAGAATCTTCAGATCATAACCAGCTACTAGCCTATTCATTCTACCAAATACTTTCCATTGCAAAACTATCCAACCATATGCTTATAACTCTCATGGTCAATACCAGGAAGGGAAGATTATTAGGCAACAGCAAACGGAAATGAATCCTTCAGATCCTCCACCGGTTGGAATCGATCAAGTGGTTGCTGCCCAAATGATGGTAATACAATAAATGGCAAACATTGTTACCGAAATGCAAAATCAGATAAGGCAAGAATGCCAGGAAATACGTCAGGACCAGCTGGAGATACATCAAGAAATAAGGCAAGCACGATTGGAAAGACAACAACTCCCACTACCTCCACCACCACCACCACCTCCACCAAGCTAAATAAAAATATATATACTACTATTTGTAAGATCTAAGTGTTATTTTAGTTAGTAGTTGGTATGATACTATTTTAGGAGGAATAATAAGGCCTAATTGACCCCATGTGTTGCTAATAAATTATGCATCATGCTGAAATTTTGTTTGTGCATATGTTCTAAGATGACATAGCTATACACCCTTTTCTTACAAATCTCGAGGACGAGATTTCTGTTAGGGGGTAGGATTTGTAAGGCCCAAAATTTGTATAAGGAAATAATAATAATAATAATAATAATAATAATAATAATAATAATAATAATCTCTACTACTTATTAAGTAAGCAATAGTAGTCTGTCGTTTTGCGGTTCTGTCGTTCTGCCCTCCCCCGTTACGCACGCAGAAAAAAAATTAAACCGTAGCTGCTTAGGAATCAAACCTTGGATCTATTGAGCAGACTACCTAGCCTTCCACCCTCTAGCCAACATGACTCATGTTGAATTGTGTACAACTTCAACTAAGACGTCTTTTGTGTTTAACCCGTCGCCCACTCTGTATGCTCACTGAGTCTCGAAAAATATTTATAGCTTAGCCCCTGATCTTTCTAGAATTTGGTACGTAGTTCAGGAAATAAAGAAAATAGGGAAAAGGAGTTTAGAAATTGATTTTTAGTTTAAAAATAATTGCAGAAACCCATTTAATTCATAGAAATTTTATATTAAATCCAAATGAGTTCATTCCAATTTCTATAATTCTATAATATTATTTTTATCACATAATACCTCTGTTTTGTCATGAAAACAACAATAAAATTGATTTCCTAATTAATTCTATATCAAATCTCTACTACTTATTAAGTAAGCAATAGTAGTCTGCCGTTCTGCCCTCCCCCGTTCCGCGCGCAGAAGGAATCAAACCTTGGATCTATTGAGCAGACTACCTAGCCTTCCACCCTCTAGCCAACATGACTAATGTTGAATTGTGTACAACTTTAACTAAGACGTCTTTTATGTTTAACCTGCCGCCCACTCTGTATGCTCACTGAGTCTAGAAAAACATTTATAGCTTAGCCCCTGATCTTTCTAGAATTTGGGACGCAGTCCAGGAAATAAAGAAAATAGGGAAAAGGAGTTTAGAATTTGATTTTTAGTTTAAAAATAATTGCAGAAACTCATTTAATTCATGGAAATTTTATATTAAATCCAAATGAGTTCATTCCAATTTCTATAATTCTATATCTCTACTATTTATTAAGCAAGCAATAGTAGTCTGCCGTTCTGCCCTCCCCCGTTCCGCGCGCAGAAAAAAAAATTAAACTGTAGTTGCTCAGGAATCGAACCTTGGATCTATTGAGCAGACTACCTAGCCTTCCACCCTCTAGCCAACATGACTCATGTTGAATTGTGAACAACTTCAACTAAGACGTCTTTTGTGTTTAATGCGTCGCCCACTCTGTATGCTCACTGAGTCTAGAAAAATATTTATAGCTTAGCCCCTGATCTTTCTAGAATTTGGGACGCAGTTCAGGAAATAAAGAAAATAGGGAAAAGGAGTTTAGAAATTGATTTTTAGTTTAAAAATAATTGCAGAAACCCATTTAATTCATGGAAATTTTATATTAAATCCAAATGAGTTCATTCCAATTTCTATAATTCTATAATATTATTTTTATCACATAATACCTCTGTTTTGTCATGAAAACAACAATAAAATTGATTTCCTAATTAATTCTATATCAAATCTCTACTACTTATTAAGTAAGCAATAGTAGTCTGCCGTTCTGCCCTCTCCCGTTCCGCGCGCAGAAAAAAAAATTAAACCGTGGCTGCTCAGGAATCAAACCTTGGATCTATTGAGCAGACTACCTAGCCTTCCACCCTCTAGCCAACATGACTAATGTTGAATTGTGTACAACTTCAACTAAGACGTCTTTTGTGTTTAACCCGCCGCCCACTCTGTATGCTCACTGAGTCTAGAAAAACATTTATAGCTTAGCCCCTGATCTTTCTAGAATTTGGGACGTAGTCCAGGAAATAAAGAAAATAGGGAAAAGGAGTTTAGAAATTGATTTTTAGTTTAAAAATAATTGCAGAAACCCATTTAATTCATGGAAATTTTATATTAAATCCAAATGAGTTCATTCCAATTTCTATAATTCTATAATATTATTTTTATCACATAATACCTCTGTTTTGTCATGAAAACAACAATAAAATTGATTTCCTAATTAATCATATATCAAATACATAGAAACTTTGGAAATTCGTAACTTCCCCATTTTAATTCTAAATTGAACCGTTCCAGTTGTGTTAGTCTCGTATGAATATTTACTACGCAGTAACAACATTGATTATATCATGTTTCATACTTTTATAATTAGATATTTATTTATCCTATGTTAATTGGGTTAATCTATGTCTATTGGATTAATTTATTTAATATATTAATATAGTATTCTAACTTTATGGTTATACGATGTTTGACCATTAGTCTTGCAAACACACACTTACCTTTTTGTTTAAGCAAAAGCGTATGGTGGTACGTGTCTGATGACTAACGATGTACGAGGGAATTTCTTCCGGCATGTGTGAAACGTGCTCTCCAATAATGAGACCATGCAAATCGTGACATATATCGAAGTGTGCATAATACTGATGGTTGCAATGTAGTGATGAAACAGATAGATTATAAATAACAAAATTTATGTATGGCCAGAATCACAAATTGATTATGAAACATTTTCTCATAACGGTATAACACATATTTTGTATATAAGTTATCGTAGTATACTGGTATTATATATTCCCATTGCAACGCACGGACATTCAGCTATCATGTATAGAAGTCTGCACGGTACTGTTAGTTGCAATGTAGTGATGAAATAGTTAGATTGAAATAACAAAATTTATGTATGGCTAGGATCACAAATTAATTACGAAACATTTTCACATAACAGTATAACACATATTTGTTCATAAGTTATCATGATATTAAATGTTTCTGTTGCAACGCACGGGCACCCACCTATATGTGTTTATGTCTACATCTATGACAGGAAACACATCTACTACATCTCTCTCCAAGCTCACTTGCTACCATTGTACAATGTGTAGTAGTAGATAAGTATCACCGAGATTCTTGAATTATATTTTTGGATGGAGGTAATATTATTTAAAGAAGAGCTTTGCATGCTATTTCTTTTGTTTGAATAATGCATTATACTTAAATTCCCTTTTTTGCATGTGTGACATTTTTTTCTTCGTAATATTTTTTCCATGGATCAGACTTGTGAGTCATTTTCATAAACCAACGCCAAGCATGAATCCATGTTTCCTACTTCAAACCCCGAACAAACTCCATGAGCAGGAGGCACTCGCGTTGTCGTCGCTCATCGATGACGAGAAGAAGCTTAGCGACTGTCAGTTCGACCTCTAAAAGCAGTCTTACGTGGTCGCATGCGCTGTTGTGTACGACAAGCTCCCGCGAAGCCGCCGCTTGAACGCGGTCCAGAGCAGCTGCACCGCGTTGTCCATCATTAAGCAGGGGGGCCTCATGGTTGTCGCCAACGTCGATGACTCTCGGGTTGTTCTGGACACCGCATCCAACGACGACGCCATCACGCCGTCCAGCTCATCGTCCACTTGAAGCCCAACCTGCCACGTAAGTCGCTACTGACCGGACATGAATTCTTGTGCGCTGGGACGATGGACGTTGCTGACGTTGTGTGAGTGTCCTCGAACATGATGTATGTAGTGGAATAGCGCATCCGGTGGTGCAACAGCCAGGGGTACTACCTCGCTGATGAGCCCGGGGTGCACTTCGTTTGGCAGCCCAACCAAGAGTCATCGGTACTCGTCATGTCGCGTGCGTTTGATGACTACTATATCGAGGATTGTGGCGTCATCTTGGCGCTGGAGGTGACACAAGTTCGTCATCCTCGCCACTGTTAGGGTAGCTTTTGTGTCGGCCTGCCTTTAATTCTCTTCGCAAACACATACACACTTACCTTTTTGTTTAAGAAAGAGCATATGGTGGTACGTGTCTGATGACTAATGATGTACGAGGGAATTTTTCCGGCATGTGTGGAACATGCTCTCCAATGATGAGACCATACAAATCGTGGCATATATCGAAGTCTGCATGATACTGATGGTTGCAATGTAGTGGTGAAATAACTAGATTAAAATAACAAAATTTATGTATGGCTAGGATCACAAATTGATTATGAAACATTTTCTCATAACAATATAACACACATTTTGTATATAAGTTATCGCAGTATACTGGTATTATATATTTCCGTTGCAACGCACGGGCATTCAGCTAGTAAATATATGAAATAAAATAGCTAATTCAGATAACTCAAATTATACTTGAGTGTTGAAAGTTGAGGACTGGATTTGTGAAAACCAAGAATTATTTTAGAAAAAAATAATAGAAAAGTTTTCTATTCAACTAAATAATTATGCATATCATTAAATGATGCACCATAAGCCTTTATTTACATGAATATTTAATTTTGAAGTAACTTTTACTTCTTATCCCACATTCAAAATAATATTTTTCTAAAAAGAAAGAAAACAATATGAGTGTGTTTCATATTTCAAACATCTACCAAACAAATAAAATAATTAAAATAAACATATATCTATTGCATCATGTTGGAGTTTAATTATGTGTGCATATATTAGTAATAAAAATCTATAGAAGTATTTGGACAGATTCATCGTGGTGTTCATCGACGATATTCTTATCTATTCTAAAAGTGAAAGTGATCATGAAGAACATCTAAGGTTGGTGCTACATAAGCTACGAGATAATCAACTCTATGCCAAGTTTAGCAAGTGCGAGTTTTGGATTGACAAGGTGCCATTCCTGGGACATATTATTTCTAATGGAGGAATAGCAGTGGATCCTGCTAAAGTGAAGGAGATAATGGAATGGAGTGTGCCCACTACCATCACTGAGATTCGGAGTTTCTTGGGGCTTGCAGATATTATCGGAGATTTATTGAAGGATTCGCTAAGATTGCCAAGCCTATGACCTCGCTTCTGGAGAAAGGAAGATAATTTAAGTTGGATGAGAAGTGCCAAGAAAGCTTTGATCAATTAAAGGAAACATTGATATCACCACCAGTGTTGGTTATGCTAGATCTATAGAAGGGATTTGACATTTATTGTGATGCATGTGGCCAAGGATTGGGATGTGTGCTCATGCAAGAAGGACATGTGATCGCCTATGCGTCTCGTCTGTTGCGGAAACACGAGTTGAACTACCCCACTCATGACTTAGAACTAGCAGCCGTTGTGCATGCACTTAAGATTTGGAGACACTACATTATGGGAACCAAGTGTCAAGTATACACGGATCATAAGAGTTTGAAGTATATATTCACTCAGAAGGATCTCAACCTTAGGCAACGCCGTTGGTTGGAGCTTATTAAGGATTATGATTTGGAGATTCACTATCACCCAGGCAAGGCGAACTTGGTTGCAGATGCCTCGAGTCGTAAGGAGCATGTTCATTCAGCTATTGTTGCCCAACTACCCGATGAATTAGCAAAAGATTTTGAGAGACTCAATCTGGGAATTGTTACACATACGGAAGGAGTCACCATCGAATTGGAACCTACCTTGGAGCAAGAAATTCATAAAGGCCAAGTGGGTGATGCTAAAATTCAAGAGATTAAGGATCTGATTACGGAAGGTAGAGTGCCAGAATTCACGGAGGATGAGCAAGGTACTATATTGTTCAAGGATCGGATATGTGTTCTGGAGATTGATAGCCTTCGTGAGACTATATTGAAAGAAGCTCATGATTCTTATTATTCTATCCACCCTGGTAGCACTAAGATGTATCAGGATTTGAAGCAGAAATACTGGTGGTATGGATTGAAAAGAGATGTGGCTGCACATGTGGCTAAGTGTGATGTGTGTCAAAGAGTCAAGGACGAACATCAAAGACCAGCTGGACTATTGCACCCATTGAAGATACCCGAGTGGAAATGGGAAGAAATTGGTATGGATTTCATTGTTGGACTACCCCGCACCCTCGCTGGGTATGACTCTATTTGGGTGATTGTGGACAGATTGACAAAAGTGGCTCATTTCATACCGGTGAGGACTAATTACATGGGAGCCAAGCTAGCAGAATTGTATATGACTCGGATAGTTTGTCTACATGGGGTGCCTAAGAAGATCGTGTCTGATCGAGGATCACAGTTTACTTCTCGGTTTTGGAAGAAGTTGCATGAGAGCTTGGATACAAAGTTGAATTTTAGTTCAGCCTACCATCCTCAGACTGATGGGCAGATAGAGAGGACTAATCAAGTGCTGGAGGATATGTTAAGAGCTTGTGCTCTTAAACATGGTGGAAGATGGGATAAGAGCTTACCATATGCGGAGTTCTCTTATAATAATAGCTACCAGGCTAGTTTGAAGATGTCACCATTTGAGGCTCTATATGGCAGAAAGTGCAGGACTCCACTGTATTGGGATCAGACTGGAGAAAGGCAGTTCTTTGGGCCTGAATTTATACAAGAGGCAGAAGAACAAGTGCGAATAATAAGGGAGAATTTGAGAATTGTGCAATCAAGGCAGAAGAGCTATGCTGATACCCGGAGAAGACTACTAGAGTTTAAGGAGGGAGATCACGTGTATCTGAAGGTGTCACCAATCCGGGGTATGAGGAGATTTAAAGTTAAAGGAAAGTTGTCCCCTCGCTTCATTGGACCTTTCTTGATCTTAAAGCGAGTGGGAGAAGTTGCATATCAATTAGAGCTACCCAATCATCTTGCGGATGTACATGATGTATTCCATGTATCTCAGCTGAAGAAGTGCCTCAGGGTACCTGAGGAGCAGCTACCAATGGAGGACCTTAGTGTTCAAGATGATCTGACTTATGCTGAGTACCCTATCAAGATTCTTGACACTTTGACTCGAGTTACAAGAAATAAGGTGATAAAGATGTGCAAAGTACAATGGAGTCACC
Source organism: Zea luxurians (assembly GCA_029449295.1). Lineage (NCBI taxonomy): Eukaryota > Viridiplantae > Streptophyta > Magnoliopsida > Poales > Poaceae > Zea > Zea luxurians. The sequence goes on from JAOPSE010000011.1 coordinate 49,815,428, forward strand.
ATGGAGAAGATGAAGCAACTTGGGAGAGAGAAGAAGAGCTTCGCATAGATTTTCCCCATCTTTTCCATAGTCCTTCCTAAATCTCTAGGGCAAGATTCTTGTTAAGGGGGGTAGGATTTGTAATACCCAATTTGTAAACAATCTGAAGAAAGTAAATCTCATTATGTGTTTTTCCCCATACTCATTGTAACCTAGTAATAACCATATATAAAGGGAACAAATAATTAGTAACACCTAAAATAAACCATTGCATCATATTGGATCTTTGTTTGTGCATTTAAAACAATAATAATATGAATAAAAAATAATAAAATAATAGTGAGAAGAAGACTTGAGGAAAAAGGAGAAAGGATATGAAAATAAATAAATAATATGTATGTAATTATATTTCAAAAATTGGTACTTCTAATTTCACAATATAATGTGAGAATAATTTGGCACATGATGAGAATTTAAATCTGAATTTAAATTGAAAAAATGAAGAAAAGAAATTAGAGCATAAAACAGAAAAGGATAAAAGGCTTCATGGGCCAACTACACCCAAAACGGCCCACCCAGGAAATCACCCCGCGCGGCCCTGGCTACCCTCCACCGTGCGCGCGCCGCCCTGATAGGATGGACCCGTCAGTTAGCCCTTCTCGCCGTGGCATTTGACAGATTGGCGCCGTTGCGCTCGCTGCGCTTGGGGGCCCAGTCGTCAGCCATGTCGGGCCTGTGCAGTGGCGCTGACACCCGGGGCCCACGTGCCGGTCGCTGCTGTTTCCCGTGCAAGGATCGCTGCCAGATGGGGTCAGTTTGACATACGCCGTGAACGTGCCACCAATGGAATCCGTGGTCCGCGTGGATCGTCTGGCGTGGCTGACCGGAGAAATCGCGGAGTGCGTGCCTACCCACATTCGCGGCCGCCCATAAGACTTGGGGCATGAGGCCCTATCCTTTGCCTCTACCCAGCGACACAGAACCACGGGCTTGTAGGGGAGTAAGGTTAGCGTCTGTCCGCTGCCTTGGTTTCGCGGCTACGGCGTGGGAACAGTCGGGAGAATTGGTCTGAGGGCTTCTATGCGACTCTGATGTGCGCGCTCGGCCTCGGTTGGCGTGATTGAGGAGCTGCGCGCCGTCAATTCCTCGTCGGACTTTGACCGTGACCGCATCGCGTGGCTAGAGTCGTCCACGTAGTAATCGGCGGTGAGTCCTGGCCATCTTATTCGCCTTGTTTCTCTTATCGTGTAGCGCTGCTCGTATTCAAGTTTTGGGGCCGGAACACCTAGATTGAGGGCGCCGGCCATGGCACCGCCGTAGGCAAAGCGCGCGGGTCGTCGGTGTTGGCCGTGAGTGAGAGCTAGGAGGGAGTTTGGATTCGGGCTGTGATCGGCACCATCTGATAACCATCGCGTAGTCGGGATAGAACGCGGGATACCCCTTTCGGAGATTGATTGTGGATCGTTGGATAGGATCCCGCGGACTCGATCCGATCCCGCTTCATAAAATAGCTACCGTTGGATTGGGATCCGTGGGCCGAGAATGGATACCGGTTCGAGTAACCGGAGGTCTAATCTGGGCGCTCTGAGTGTGATCGGACGGCGAGGATAGCCCGATAACATTTCACTATGGTCATTTCACTAAAGAGTCCCTGGTCTTTGCTGTAATCAACCCACGATCCAGTGGCACTGTCGTCTGTGTCTCGGAAAACTTATTAAGAGACCCCTGCATTTTCTAGAAAATGAGGCCCCGTCCAAAGAGTTATAAAATCAGGAAAATGCATTAGAAAATGAGTTTTAATATAAAAACAATTCATAGAATTTGTATAATTCATAGAAAATGCATATGAACTCCAAATTGGTCCATTCCAGTTCCTAAATTTTTGTAATATTATTGTCTAACCCTTAGTGCCTCTGTTTTGGCATGAAAGACACATTAAAATTTATCTAGTACTTAATCTTGTATTAAATACATAAAACCTTAGAAAATTCATAACTCAAAATATATAACTCCAAATTTAATGATTCCAGTTCCTATGATCTTATTTTAATGTCTAGATTATTATTGTGTATTTTATTTACATGTTTGGTGTAATGTTAATTTTTGCTATATTATGTATGTATTGTGTTGATGCGAGTAGACGAGCAAGCTACAGAGGATCCTGAGGTTCAGCTAGTAGAGACTGCTGAGCAGGAGCTCGTTGAAGGCAAGTTGTGCCCTTGATCACTTCTTTTACCCATTCATGTTCTTATTAATCATAATGATCTGCATAGGTTAATTTTGATGGGACCCAATAGGTTGCCCTAGATGTTGACTATCTTTATACCTTGTTTCACCACTGGTTTTACTACTAAATTTTTGGGTAGTACACGCTATTGCTTTATGTGGATTTGGGTATAGAGATAATCATCACTCATTTTTATACTTTTTATTATCTACTTATTACTTACTGTTCATGATAAGATCATTATGTTAATGGGAACATGGAGAACCACCCGGAAAAATAGTGCTACCACAAGGGTTTAATGGGACGCCCTTGGCTGATTAACTAGGAAAGCTAGTGGATGACTACCTTACCCGAAAGGGGCAAGGGCAGTAGGGGAGTGGTCAATGTCGGGAGGTCCTTGGGTTGATTTTGCTGCGATGGCGGTCAGGTGAGGGATTCCTGCACTGGAGCTTCCTATAAACTGTAGCGTGTTTTCTGAAGCTAGTGGAACTTTGTAAAGGCCTCATAGTGGTACCCTGCCTCGCTTCCTTGGTAGAGGTGTATGGAGTCTGATCAACTCCGTGGCAAATGGGTAACACAACTTGTGGGTAAAGATGCGCAACCTTTGCAGAGTGTAAAACTGGTATACTAGCCGTGCTCACGGTCATGAGCGGCTCGGACACTCACATGATTAATTTCTGGAACTTAAATTCAATTTGTCATTTCATTGCATCTGGGATTATTTTACTATTACTTTTATTTATTATTTCTAATGTTCGGTATTTACTTACACTTAGTAGCTGCTAATAAAATTTTGATCAACTTATAAAAGCAATGCTTAGCTTTAGCCTTTATTTCATTGATCAGCCTTACACTTCATGAACTCCCACCTTTGGTGAGTTCATGCCACATCATTCTCCACCACTTGTTGAGCGATGAACATGTGTGAGCTCACTCTTCCTGTCTCACACCCCCCCCACAGGAGAAGAACAGGTGGACGAAGAGGAGCCGCCTAACACCGAGGCTTTCGACTTGATCTAGGTGGCGTCTCCCAGTCAACTTTGTGGCGCCAGGGAATATTATCTAGTTCGCTTTATTTTATTATTTATTTTTGTAAGACTTCCGCTATGTAATAAGTACATTTATGATATTTATGACATTTATCCCTATGCACTCTGTTATTATATGTGTTGTCTTCTCTGGCGTATATATGAGATGTACCCGGCTTTGTTCCTTAAAGCCCGGGTGTGACATACATTAAGTTATATCTTGAATACAACTTTCCTTCACGGTACTCTAGGAAACTAGGGTCTTCTGGGTCAACACCCAAGTAGGGTTAGACAGTTTTTACCCTAAGGAGCTATGGTTTTGGGTTTAGGAATCAAACAATGTCCAAAGCAAGTCAAACTTCACTCATATGATCTAAATATCATGTTAAGCTTATCCAAAAAGTTTGGTGATTTTTGGAGTCATTAAATAATTCCTAAAATTCCAAAAGACTAGGTTTAGGTCTTCTTAAATACTACATAATTCCTTGTTTGGACTAAAAATCTTGGAACTATTTTTACTAAATACTGGAGAAATTTAGGAGTCCAAAAAAATTGGTCTCATATTTTTATCATTTTTCTATAATTCTCTATGGATTTCCTAAGTTTTGCAGAAAAAGAAAAGGGAAAGGCATAAATAGTAATGGACCCAATTTAGCTCGAGCCAGCCCACTACAGGCAGAACACACCGGCGCGCACACGCGTTTCCAGATTTACACAGAGAACCCTGGTGATTTGAAACCCCCGTAAAGAGTCCTGTGCACTATTTCTATGTGTCACTGACACTTCGCGCCGAGGCCCCTCACTTTCTAATCCTTCGTGAATTGAAGTCCCCGACCGTGGACGGCGGAGCAGTAGCTCCGGCGAGCCAAGGCTGGCCAGAAAACGCAACGGCTATGCTTCTTCTTTGCTTGACCCCTAATTCTAACCCCGGCGATAAGAATCCCTCAACTAATTGCATAGTTCTAGGTCGAGAACTCTCTATCCACGGGGATGGCGCACACCGAGGACAATCTGTGGTGTTCCCAGTGATCTAGCGTGGTCTAGTTCAATCGACCGGGTTGATAAGCATCTACAACACATAGGGATGTGGAAACAAGAACGAGGGGGTCGTGAACGGACCTGTAGCGAGCTAGCCACGGTGAGCACTCACACGGCGGTGTTCTTGACTAATTTGGGGGAAATCCCAAATTGAAGCGCTCTGGTGGGTAATTTGAGGCTCGAGCTGGTGCATTGGGTGTGTGATTACCTAGCGGAGCTAATGACACACTCAATTTATAGGGCCCGAGGGCGATGGCTCCTAATTTGGGCATGGCGTGCTGGCGGCCGGAGAGTGGGAAGAGCACTGGCGCAAGAGATGCGTGGCTTTCACCGTGGCAGGCTTGCCGGCGACGAACCAGCTATCTAGAGCGGCTTACTGCGACATGGTGAAGCTTCAAGGCACGTGGCGCCCGATCGGCAGGCGCCCATCTCCGGTGAACTTATCTGGATCGGCCGTAAGGCAAGGGGGTACGACGGCCACCCCCGTGTCTCATCCGCGGCGAAGATCTTTTCACCCTGAAGTGTTATCCGGGTATCAGTGAGCACGAATCACCGTGGTGGCGCAAATCCAGGCGCGGGGGTCGCCGGCGGCAAGGTGCACTGCACCGGGGATCTTCTTCAGTTACTGTACCATTGGAATCCCTATTCAAAGGGCCTGACAGAGCGAAAGGAAGCGCCTAGATCTCTAATTTTTATGTGAGAACTTGTTATTCCACTTGTAACAAAGTTCTAGCCCTATAATCCAGCTACAATCTTGCTATAGTAACCATACTCAAACACTCACTGGATTATCTTCAAAAGAGCTCCCAAAGTTTATCTCAAGTCACTGTCAGTAAAATTTCAGATTCTGAGTTGACTGACAGCCAAACTTTAGGCCTATTTATCTCCCAATTTTGTATGACACCAAGGTTTAATCACTTAAACAAAGTTATGCTCCTATAGTAGCTCTATAATCTTGATGTATTGACCTAGGGCAAATTCTTTATGGATTAAAAGATATAAGGCTCCAAAGATGCTCCAAGTTCACTGAATTTCAGACTTTGGCCTATATGGTTTAGGTGGTGCTTTTTTGCAAATAAGCCCAAATCCCACAATTTGACTTGCAATTCCTCAATTGTGAGAAACACATGATTTGTGGTGTTCTATAACTTTGGTATTTACACTTGGGTCCAAAAGTGCACAAAATTTGCACTTAACCCCCTAGGGTTTAATTAGGGTTTTCAAGGGGTCTTTTCAGAGTTTTTAGCACTTCAGGGTTTTGGTGTCACTAAAGTCCATCAAAGATGATATCTTATGATCATTTGTCATGTCTTTTGAGGTTTTCTCATATTTGGGCTTCACTTATATCCATAAGCCCTAATTTAGGTTTAAGCACTTTACCCTAGGGTTAATCACCCATCAAGTCACATCAGTACAACTGATTTGAAATTTTTACCTAGTGAATGCACTCTAGGTGTGATAAACACATGATATGCCAATGCTCATGATGTTATGCTCAAGTTTTAGTGACAGTAACACCAGGAGTGTTACAACTACTTGGGTAAAATCGCATATCTACCGCTCGCCCAACAGACTTAGATAGTACAGTGTCATCAAAAAAAGCAAACTGCACACATGGAACCTTATGTGTTCTTCTAGCAGACATCGTCTCAATTGATGGACATTTCTAAATTAGCCTAAGGCGATACATGTTATGTCCACTAGAGAAACAACCTCCTGAGACACTCGCCTTTGCTTCGAAATACGTTATGCTATCGCTGATATGGACAGGAGTTACATGCTGCTCTACTCTTAAAAGTCTTTCGCTCTGAATCTCGGGATGAGATTCTTTTAAGGGGGGAGGGCTATAACACCCCAGGTGTTACTGTGCGCTTAACGGCGAATATGGATGACTGCCCAAAATATTTCGCGAAGCTCGGACTTTAGTGACCTTCAGAAATGCCAAGTTCGGTGCTGTTTAGATTGGTTATGAGCGTGAATGCGACTTCAGAAAAATAGCTCAAGTTTGATGTCGTATTCAATTCCACAATCTAAACAGTCAAAAAGGTTTCATGAATTTTTGGATTACCAAATCTTCATCGCTGGCGAATTTTGGAACTATTCGGATCACGCGTGTAAGTGAATGTGAAAATCAGAAAACTTCTGATTTTATGTAAAATTTGGAGCCCCGCGCTATCCAAAAAGAAGAATGCGCCAGCGCATTAATTAAATTGTTTCTCTCAGCATGTGATCCTTGACATTAAAGCGAATGATCGACAACTGGTGAGAATCGTAAAATTAGATGGGACTAAATACAGTCTTGAATACCGAAGCTGAACTCGACAACTAAAGTTTTTAGTGCAAAATCTGTGTCTAGACAACGCACAGACTCTCGCCCACGTAATCGATGCGTGCCGTCGTTTCTGGGAGGATCGCAATTTCGATGTCGCATCGATATCGCGCGTTTATTTCATGATTTGTCGAGTCATGTGTCTGAATAAAAGTTATACAGAGAATACGAATTCAGAAGCCCGACCCACTCGGATAATTTTTATCCCCAAACAAATTTATTTAGAACTCGACGAAGGAAGTTTTCGGAACAAATTATCAGTGCCGAAATCAGTTTATTTCATTCTGTCGTTTCTCGTCCAGATCCAAATCTTCGGATATAGGTAACGGGTAAAAATTCGTTTGAATTCCAGAGTGTTCGCTAAATCAAATATTTGGGACGAAAGCAGATGAGTTATCTGATTTTGAAATATCTGCGGATTTCTTAAAAAAATATATATCCCCTCCCATCCCTATCCTCACGCCACTCTCTCGCCCCTTAATATTTTCGTCCAGCCGCCACTTAGAGCTTGTAAAAATCCCACCGCCCAGCCATCTTCTCTCTCCCCCCAATGCTGCTCTCTCTCTCGGCGCTCTCATCTCCAGCCGTGGCCATCTTCCGCAAGCGACTCTGCTCCTCTCTGCTCTCCCCACCCTGCATGGCAGCTTCCCTGCTCCTTCCTCCTGCTTGGATCCGGCCATCGTTTTTTGGCAGCTAGCCGCGCCCCTCAAGCCCGACCTTCATCCCCATGGCGGCTTCCCCATGGCGCGCTCCTCGCCCCTGCTCGAGTTTCACCAGGCCGCACCCTGGCTTGCCCCCTCTGCTCGCCTCCAGCTCCCGCGCCCGGTCCCAGCTCGGTCACTCCCCATGGTCGCTGCAGCCAAGCTCCTCTGCGCGCGTCGTCCCTGCTCTAGCCTTCCGCCCATGGCGTGCCTTGCTTCTCCCGCGCGTGCCGTCCTCAAGCTTGCGGAGCTCCCCTGCGCGCTGGTCGCTCCTCCCTATGCGCGCGTCTCCATGGCCGCGTCCATGGCCACGTCCGCTCGTGCCTCTCCATGTCGCGCGCTCGCCAGGTTGTGCGTCGCTGGGACCCGAAGCGCCATCCTTTGTTTGGACAGCAACAACGTGCGCAAAAGCCTTGTTGTTGCTGTTGGAGGCTTCTGGATGAAATATCTAGCAAAGAGTTGAAGCTCCGATGCATCGCCGTTAGGGTTCGACTGGCCACTTGTGCGAGCTGCTATCGAACTTGCCCGGCCATGGCGCTCACGCCCGAGCAATTCTCCTGCTCTCCATATCGTGATTGTCGAGTTCACCGGCAACCACAGTCACATCGTGCCGTGCCGCGAGCTCGCTCCCCGCTATTGTTGTTTCCCCGTGCCGCTGGCCGTGCGCCCCTGCAACTCCCTGTTTGGCAAAATGAGTGGACAGGTGCTCATCGCATATTGGGAAGATCAGCACCGATGTTCTTGCCAGATATTGATTGTTTGATTTTGGAGAGAACAACGCACACATGGTGTTCAATGAATGGTTCAAACCGGATAGCCTCGTCGAAATCATGGCTCCGAGTCGATTCGGACATGGTAAGCTGATCCATTTATGTCCCGTGAGTATAAGGAATGGTTGGATTGGATAAATATAGTATTCGCGATGATTATCTCGTTGTGAGCTTACGTGTCGTAGTTATATTTGTTGTGCGACGAAATATCTTAGTGTGCATAGTGATATGGTGAGTGTTGGTGGCGACGGTTTGATTGTTCGTTGCCTCGAAGTGATTTATAGGTTTAGTTGGAGTAAGCTTACGGAGAACCAAATTAGTGCGATATTTAACGTGTGATCGATGAAAAGCCCGAATTAGTATTCGTTATTTTTGCTACTGGTTCGATGATTGGATTAAGTAAATTTATTAGGTATGTTAGTTCTCTTGTCAATAGCACACAAGCGTTGTGGTTGTATTTAATGATTGTCAAAATACCTCCTCATATATAATGTGTGGTTATGTACATGAATGTGGAGTAGACGCAGTGTGCGGCGAAGCTTAGATTAAGATGCAAACTATGCGCAGCGGGAGTGTGGTGTGATTTATAAAGCTAGCGCTAGGTTTAGTATCTCGAATGAGTAGTCAACAGGCTCCGTCAATGTTATGGTGTTAATTTTGCTTATATGATAAAGTGATGCTTTGCTTTATTTGTCATCATATTATATGGGTAATAAATAGTTAAACAAATTAAAAGAACGTGATGCCGTGTTTTAGTCATCATTATACTCGAGGTTTAATGGTTGGTTAAACATCATAGATAGGTGTTGCTTGCTCCTCCTAGTATTTAGAAGTAACATAGATAAATTTGTTTCTATGCAAATCCGAGAACTTTATAGTGAGGAAATGTATTTAGGCACTTCAAGTTTTATTTTCTTCTAAGTTGTAGATGCCCCAGGTTGATAAGTTTAAGTTGTGGTAAGGTTAAGGAGATTTAGTGCTTAAGCATGGTTCACGAGTGCTTAATGTTTGAATTAGATCCGATTAAATAAGAAGCGTAATTATTATAGTTAGTCGTATGACGATAGCTAGCGTTTACTTGTGATTGGTTCTAATGTCTTCCTAGTCAATATTTAATCCTCTACCGTGTAACATTATTTAGTAATGTACAAGTTGTTTTTATATTCATACATGTGCATTATGCATACCATATAGGTACTATAATTAATCATGTGATGCGGAGAACCAAAGTTGAGTCGACCACAAGAAGATGGAAAGCGTGAGTTTCTGCACAAGATGATGCTGATGGACAAACCAAAAGATGAATAATCTGAACGAGTGCCAACACAAAAGGCTAATTGCCAAGTGGATGCCACCTAACAAACACTAACGTAGTGTTTATCCCAGGCAAGCCCCGGTGCATGCAACCCCTTCCTTGTGTTTTTAAATGATTTTTACACAATTTAAGTCTAGTGAAATGTGCATTAGGTTTATAGGAGTTGCTTGGAAACCCTTTGATGCATTGGCTACCTTGAAATCCATTCCTTTTATGGATACTTCTGATGAAGTATCAAAATATGATTTACAAAAATGCTTAGCCCTGCTTAAATCTTACAGATAGGGTTTGTCCTTTGCACTAATGCCTAGCCTAGGTGTTATCCTGAGGAAGGATGGCTTCTGCCTGCAAGAATATTTTCATTAGAAGCATGGTGGGATCTTACTGCAAAGTTCCCTATAATGCTCTTTTCATCTTAAGGAACACAAACAATCCTAAGGATGGAAGTACTTAAATCGAGACTTGGGCTAGGAATAGGTGATGCTCCACCTAGGTTAATTAAGGATTGGATGCGTATGTAAGCCTATATGATCAAGGACTATCTTAACTGGCCACATGCCCTGGATATGGGACAGGGTAAGCTTGAACCCGGCTATTCCATACGTGAAAAGACAATCGCGCACTGGGCATGGGAGATGGTGGGAGTAGCATGTACCCTCCTGGCTAGAGGCTGGATGGAGGAGTACTGTGCTCCCGGGTAGCGCGGACCGGTTCATGTTGTGGAGGATCTGTGGGAATGGTTGACATATGCAAGGATTAAGTGCTACATATGTCATGTGGTTAGAGATCCTAAGCTGAGTAAATCGATTCGGATCACCGTTATATCCCCGGAGAGTGGAGACTTGATCTCTGACCTGCAACCTAAGTCAGGATGTGAACATTATGAATAAAAATGATGTTATATTGATGAAATGGTGAAATTAGACTAGATGCAACTAGAGTCTATTAACATTTAATGTGGCGTTAAAATATTGGAAGTAAGGACTCACTTTAGTAAGCTATTTCTGCAAAAGTATCTAATTTGATTCTTGCTAAAGCCTTTTCCTTGAATCTTTTTAAAACCAGCATACCCTTGAGAGTCTTTTCTTTAGTCGGGTCAGTCTTGCTGAGTACTTGCATACTTAGGGTTTTATTCCCATTGTTGCTGCAGGGTACGAGTCACTTTGATTGTGATTGATGTTAAGCACCGGTGGGCATGGCCTTCTATAAGTCTAAGTACTTCTTCTACACTTCTTATTGAGGATGGTCACTTAAGCTAGCATATATTTCCAACATATAAATGTTTATACATTCAAAACATAGTGTAATTACACCGATCATGTACATTGTAAACTTGATGTAACTTGTAAAATTTGGTAATAAGATTTCCGCAGCAAAAATGTTGGTGTGTGATTTGTGTTTACTTAATCCTGCGATCTTGGTTGTACGTGGTTTATCCATGGTCCTTAGGACACTCGGACGGATCCTGTTAAGTTGTCAGGTGCACATGCATAGCCGTCTAAGGTCTTTGAGACAAGGTCAGGTGCATGTGGGCCCAATAACTTGGGAGGTTCTGCCACATTTACCCTTCTTCTTAAAGTTGGGTTTATTTTGGACCGCCATCACATGGCCTCTGCTGCCAGCGCTTTTCTTTATGTCACGCTCTACTGTTTTCAGCATGCCACATAGTTCACTGAGGCCCTTCTCCACCCCATGCATATGGTAGTTCATAATGAAGTTTCCATAGCTAGGCGGAAGAGATGCTAAAATGAAGTCAGTGGCCAACTCTTGGCCTATTGGGAAGCCTAGCTTCTCCAACCTCTGACTGTAACCAACCATCTTGATTACATGTGGCCAACTACTACGCCTTCTGCTAGCTTGCATTCCAGAAAGGCTTTGGACACATTGAACCTTTCAGTCCTAGCCTGAGTCTGGAACATATCCTTGAGCGCCATGATCATATCGTGTGCCTCATGATTTGTCTCAAACTACTCCTGCAGCTCAGGCTCCATGCAAGCAAGCATCAGGCAACTCACTTCAAGATTAGCATCCATTGCCTTCTTGTAAGCAGTTTTAGCTACAGCAGTTGCATCTTCACCAGGATCCTCTGGCATTGGGGTGTCTAGAACATCTTCCATTTTTTCAGCCCTGAGAACAATTCTCAGGTTACGAATCCAATCTGTATAGTTTGTTCCATTTAACTTATCCTTTTCAAGACTTGATCACAAAGTAAATGTTGGTGTGCTAGGTGCCATTTATCTACAACAAAATAATGCAAAATACTAAGACAAAAATATCCATGATAGAGTAAATCATATTAAACATTTAATAGAGTCTATTCCCACTAAAATCAATATCCCCCGATTGATACTTAGTGATTAAGAACCCGCAACTAACAAGTCTACTAGTGAGCTTTAGCATCACCGCTAGAAGACAAGGTAGATCTGTAAGCAACTCCTTGCTAATCATATCTTATATATATGACTTCTGTTGTTGGGTGACATCTCTATGTCTCGGCTCCCAACCTTATTCCCCAAAGTCCTTAACCATTAAGCTGACTCTGTTTAAGTTAACCAACCCTTTCTACAGTTCATATTTGATACAAACCTATCTAGTCAAGGAAAACTGGTGGCACCCTAATTTTATAGACCCACCACCAATTGTACAAGACTTATGATAGTGCAAGGTTTGGAGAGGCATTTCAGCTTAAACATTTATGAGGGATCGTCCTACTTATTTCATTGCACGCAAGGATATATATGCAACATGAACAAGTAGAACATTAAGAATGGCATTCACACAATAGTTGTGATTCGGTATGGCTTGCTGTCACATGGTGATCCCCATCTCCAATAATTTGTCCATCATGATGATCTCCATCTCCATGATATAGGTATGCCATCCTTCAGGTGATGAGTCCTTCAAGACCTATCTAACGTATGCTGGTAAACAAATTACATATATGCTTTGGATCATCACATGTTGACACGCAGGTCATTACATTAAATCTGGACAATACATATGGCGCCAGCCGTATTGCCCTGGTCACGACACGCAGGTCATGAATAATTCATTAATATGCATCATATACACACAATAGCCATACCGATCATAAGATGTCCTGCAAAAACAGGTTAGACAAACACGTTTCTATATGTTCGCCACCATGGGTCTCAGGGCAGCGCCCTGAAAACCTCATAGGATTCCATGCATCATATGTATGGAAATTCCACTAAAAATCTCATGCGATTGATCAAATCAACCCAAAATCGAGACTTTCAACCCAAAGGAGATTACACTCATGATGTCAATCTATTACGTCAATCTGCTGGTTGTGTATGCAGTTAGCCCCGATGGTGATTCCAGTTGGTAGGGGCAAGTCGCACACATAACAGAGAAGGACGAACTAATCTCTTTAGTCATATAAGATGTAATCTACTCCAACCCCTTAGAACCAAATGATCTAATCACACCATGCATCAAGTAGATCCATCTCATGAACCTAGATCCAGACCTAAAACTACGCAATCGTAACTTGGCTTTGATACCACTGTAGGATTATGGGGAGGCTACGCTAGCGAAAAACAAAATTTTCGACCCCATAAAACCAAGAACTAATGTGGTTATAGGTCATGGAATTACCACTAGACGCGCAGGACAGCAGAAGACGTCTCGATGTAGACGAACGCGTCGAGCAGTGCCTTGCAGTCGCCGGTGTCCTTCACGTCCTCGCGTGGTTCGTCCTAGTACTCCAGATGCAGCACCTCGGAGGTATCCATACGTACAGGGAGGAAGCGCCACGTACCGAACTGCTAGGTTCGCGACGACGGCTGCGAGAGGGCGAGAGGCGAGCGGCTGCTCGTTTGCTGGTGGCGAATTAGGGTTAACCTAACCATGCCCCCGGCCCTCATTATATAGGCGTTATGGTGGGCTTCTGACTCCGAGGCCCATCAGTACCCCTAAACCCAGTCTAATTTTGGATCTAATTCGAGTTAGGCTTCCTTCCCCTTAAGTGTGTGACCCTATAGGTTCACGTACAAATAGACATGGCCTGAGTACTCTTACTTGGCCCAATAATTGACAGCGACCTCTAGCAAAACATGTCAACTCCTATGTGCACGTAAAGATCATATCAGACGAACCATTGCAAAATTATGTATATGTTGTTCCCTTTGTCTCACGATATTTGGTCTGGCTCTAAGCTGACCTCTCTTTCTCGATACTGTGAATTGGAATCCTTTCAATGGTTAACTCTTAACCCTAGCACGGCCATGCATTTCTTGATCCAATCACTCGAGGGGCCCAGTGATATCTCTCTCAAGAAGAGAGGGACAAATTCCATCGTGACTGACCATGCCTCACAACATGCTTCCTGACAAACCCAAAACTACGTTTATAACTACCCAGTTACGGAGTAGCGTTTGATAGTCCCTAAGTAGGTCAATCCACATATTGAGAACATGCGACAATCTCAGGTCTAAGTACACAGTATACATATTGCAAAAAGAGAACTATATTACAATATCTCACATTGGGTCGATCCAGCCTCATGTCATACATGTGCCCACATTATTAGTTCGACATCTCCATGTCCATGACTTGTGAAATGTAGTCATCAACTAATATATGTGCTAGTCATCGACTCTGACCAAGGACATCATTTAGAATAACCATACAAGTAAAGAATCTCACAAACAATTCACATAATTGCTAATCAATACAAGGTGCCTTTCATGGATATTCAATTAAGCAATATATATATATATATATCATGGATACAAAGAAATATGATCATCTCTATGATTATCTCTAGGGCATATTTCTAACACATCGTTGGAGATAGGCGATGTTTCCACTCTCCCATGAATGAAGAGGACATCCAGGAAGAAAGGTGTGGGCGCCACAGTGCATCCTTTTCTGTTCTCCCTTGAGGGCGGAGTAAATGGAACGATGGTTTGTGGCACTCCCTGGCCCTGGTTTAGAGCATTCATCTCCTTTTGTCGGGTGATCCATGTCCACACCTTAGTGGGTGAGGTGGACAACGGAGTTCGCTGCGCCAGGGAGGCCATGACCGATCGAGCCTCAGCTACTCGGGGGATCCCAGGACTGGCCTTGTGCGGGACCATGCCCTATTGCTCCGCTGGTGGGACTCTCGCTGGTGTAGTTTGCGGTCTTGCCGTGGCTTCCTTTGGCAATCCCGAGGGAGATTTCCTCTCGAGTGGAGCCACTATGCGATGCAGAATCCCCTCCGTGTATGCTACACAGGAGATGGTTCCGAAGCAGAAGATTGCTCCTAGGCTGAATGTGATCATGTTCTTAAAGACGACTGCCATGGAGTCAGCGCTGATCAACGTCGCACCCCCTACCTGGCGTGCCAACTATCGGTTTTGGTTACCTAACTACACACCACGGGTTATCCTCACGATGCTTTTGGGCAGGACGGCGTCGTTGATCAAGACTCGATGGTTCGTGCGATGGCACGATGGGAGAAATACACAGGCTTGTTTAGGTTCGGGCCGCGTGAGAGGTGTAATACCCTACGTCCTGCAATGGTTTTTGATATTGAGACAACATTACAAGATGTGGACTATGAGAAGGGTGGGCTGCGGTGAGATGAAAATAGTAGGGGTGCCTCTTGGCCTTATATACACGACCAAATGGTAGCTATCCCCGTGTAGATGATAAACATAATCCATTCGCCTATCTCCTGGTTTGTACTGAACTATGTTCCTACATCTTGGGAAATTCTTGCGCTCACGCGCCTCAGTTATCTCTGGCGGTTCAGCTTGTCGGGTGGGCGCAATAGTCCCGTCCGACATACTCGTGCCCCGTAGCGTCTAACTCGGACGTGGGCCTTTTCATATCAGAATGGGCTTGCTTCTCCTGGTTATTCTTGGTCGGCCCACTGCAAGACGCCCCAGGGGCATGCCTGCCAGGTGACCCCGGACGTGTTTTAATGCTCGTGCGGACCCAGGGGATATCCATCCCACATAGCAAGGTCCATAACTGCAAGGAGGTGGCCACTAGGGCCCAGGTGGCAGCGGTAGTGTGGGGGAATGCGGGCTCGCGGGAGCCCGAGCCGGCACGGAGGGCACGCATCAGTGGTCCGCGCTGGCGGGTGACAGATAAATGGGTCGGTAGAGGAGTTGGGCCAAGCGAAGGTTTGTGTTTCTTTTCTTTTTTTTCTAGTTTTCCAAATTCAATAAAGTGAGGTTTTGAAATTGTGATATCCTGGCCCCTCGGATGGTGATATCCTGGCCCAAGGCTTAATAGAATTAATAGAATATCCATAGCAACAAGGTGCATCTTTTTCGGAAGCTATCTCGAAAGAACCTCCAAGTTAAGTGTGCTTGGCTTAGAGCAATTTGGGATGGGTGACCGACTAGGAAGTTTTTCTCGGGTGCGCATGAGTGAGAACAAAGTGTGCACAAAAGACTCGTGTTGGTATCTGGGGACAATATATGATCCTATCGAGCTGCTAGGAGTAAGTACCATCGGTTTAGGGATTGGACGAGGTGTTACAAGTGGTATCAGAGCCAACCCTCGTGGTTTCATGGGCGTGTGTGGGTTAGGGGTACGGGTATATGGCGCATGGCGCATGTGGGCCTAGAGTGGTCACATGGCATGACATATGATGACACTAGACACACAGACATGGATAAGTGGGGAGGTTCTTGGATTGGGGTTGGTCGACGAGGACGTCGATCTTTTAGGGGGGGTGGATTGTGAATCCTGGCCCCTGGGATGGTGATATCCTAGCCCAAGGCTTAATAGAATTAATAGAGTGTCCATACCAACAAGGTGTATCTTATTTTTCGAAAGCCTATCTCGAAAGAACCTCCAAGTTAAGCGTGTTTGGCTTGGAGCTATTTGGGATGGGTGACCGACTAGGAAGTTTTTCTTGGGCGCGCATGAGTGAGGACAAAGTGCGCACAAAAGACTCGTGTTGGTCTATGGGGACAATATATGATCCTATCGAGATGCCAGGAGTAAGTACCGCCGGTCCAGGGAATGGACGGGGTGTTACAGAAATCCAGGCATATTTGAATGCACAAACAAACTCCAATATGAAAGGCACAATATTTTATTATTCTATTTATATATTTACTATTCCCATTCAAGTCGAAGTTCTAAGTATGCAATCCACATACCCAATTATAATTTATTTTAATAGAAATACTTTATAGTGTATAAGTTTTGTTAGTAGATGCTTTGACTTAAATAATTTGTTAATTGATTAGGGATCCTCTTTATTTGATCTTTCTATAGACAACATATTCGTTTTTAGGGAAAATACTAGCATGTAAGGATATTCTTATTAAAAGGCATTTTTTGTTCCAACCATTAGTTTTAAGTTTTGGATATATCACCAAATTCTTGCTTATTATTATTTACTCAATTTTAGAGAAATATGAAGAAGAGAATCATTATTAATAGTAATTTTTTCTCAACTCGATTTAGAGAATCTTTTATAAATCTCAAAATAGGATTTCAGATGTTACAGTTGTGATTTTGGTATGTACAAGACATAACCAACACACATGTGGGATAATGAGTTGACTGAAAGTCAAATTTCCATGTACTAGACTACAACGGAGAGAGCTGTATAATTGCAGTTCAGCGAATTTGATATGAATGCGATGTGTGCGTTTGCTTTCCACCAACCTTTGTTGGTAATTTGCAATTTTATTTTGGTCACACAAAATGCATAAATCTCTTAATGGAGATTTAACTTGACCACTAAGGACTGAAGACACTTACTATTATAGTTCCCAATTTTCCAAACAATTGCATGTTAATGGATCTGATCACGCGTCCAGGATCATTTCTCCAAAATTGAAAATTTTGAACAAAGATGTTGGCCAAATTTGTATCACCTCAAGGAACACACATGGGACTATAATATGCGTTGTAAAGTATCTAATTGGTCTACACATGGTTTGAATAGAGCCACATACATATTCATGAATAAGATATTAGATGCTCAGATTTAATATTTAAGGTAAGATGACCTTAAATTCAACCCCCTTTGTGCATAAGATGCACATGAAATCTGATGATTTGGAGATTTCATATTGTGACCAATAGAATTGATAATAATTTTCTCATCATCCTAATGTAGAATGATTAAGCAATGATGCCAAATCTTGATTTCATCAAGAGAGAAAATTATTTCTACGCAACATATGATATGATATTTATGTATGTACAATACACATTGGATGGTATCAAAGAAATTGTCACAGATATTATGTTTACATATCCATATCCATATACCAAGTGTTGATTCACATCATTACTTCAAGTAATGGGGTTCAATATGGAAACCACATAGGATATCATGAAAACACACAAGGGTATTCACAAGATTCAGATACGAGATGTATCAACGAATAATATTGAAATACCCTTAGGGAGAGCGTAATCTCCTTTACTTGTGTAAGTGGTGCGATGTCCACATGTCAAAATTTCTTCACCACTAAATTCCAAATTATTCTATTATGAGTAAGCAAAACTCATACATAATATGAATGACAATAGTAGAGAGGACTTGCGATTTCCAAGAAGTAGAGACATAGGAAGTCTCACATGTTGAATTAATATTCAAATTTTCTCCTCCTGAACTTGTAGTCCTCCATTGATTTGGAGATAATTCAACAAAAATATTTGAGAAATTGATATGGAGTAAACATATGTCACATCAACATAATCATCATCTCAATTGGTTGCTGCCTCTTTAGATCCATTATGTTTCTGCATGCCATATGACAAGTGAAACTGTAACATTGTCAAGAACTTAGAAGTTCTTGATGAATGTGCAACATTCATGTATCGTTGAGACAATTATACTTTTTTGTATACCATTCTATAAAGGAGCACAAAGAACAAGTAGATTTTTCCATTAAGGTTTTTAGAATTCTTAGGAAAAGAGAGCAACTATAATGTAAAGTTACACTATGTGCAACAAATGACCGGAATTGGATTGGGTATTGGCTATTAGATCTCACCACTAGATAATAAATCCAATCCAATGCAAGTTTTGGAGAAAAATTGCCATCTTGGAAATATGAGCCATGTCCGACATGAGTCAATCATGTATAGCATGAAAATATTGGTGTCAATTTTGGTATCAAGGTGAATCTTAATATTGGATTACCATTCATAGGTGATGAATTCACTGCTACTATTTTGAATGATGCAAGGATCATTATCAAAATATAGTCTCTATGACATAATAGTAGGTAATCACCAAAAATGATGCACTATTTTCTGCCATTTATTAATTTTTGCATCACTAAAAATGAAAAAATGGTACCATTCTCTATATTTGTGTTATGGATATTCGCCTCATGTTGCATTTGCATTTACCAAATGAGATCATTGGATTACGAAAAGTATATCCATTAGAAATCTTTGTTATTCTCAACATTACTGAAATACTATGACCCTTAGGGATAAGCTTTGTACCGAGTTCTGGTACTAATGATGATGATTCAAAAGAGATTCATCATTCTTTTCAACCTAGGTCAATGTATGAATGAGTCAAGAATAATATTGGTAATTTTGTAAAACTTCAACTATGAGCAAATATTTTGAACAACATATTTGTAGTCTACCATAGTTTTAAACTAGAGACATACATGCATGGTTCAACTCATAATTGAAACCATATGAATTTCTTGTGTTGTTCATAGCGCTCTTTTAAGAGCAAGCCTCAATACACATATGTTCATTTCCAATAGGTATTCATGCTTGAATTCTTTGGAGAAATAGAACATCAATATAAAGAAAATTGCCAAATTTCACTTGACTAGGAGTGGAGGTTTGCCGTCTAGGATTCACTCATTGCTACCAATAGTCCATGAGATGCAAAGTTGATATTGGAAGCCATTTGCTTCCAATGATGCAGAACTAACTCAAAATGTGTATCTTCTATTTTGGAAAATTGGAGGTAATCATACTTAGTATGAACCTCAACAATCATATTATTGTCGATGTTGGTTTACACTTGAGATAATCTCTATATATTTAAACATTAGAGTAGATATCTTAGTAGTAGGCAAAATAAATTGCTATTGTAGGCATGGTCTCAGGGCTAACAAATTCACAAAGAATAAGTTGCAGCAAATGCCTAAGGCTCTACTACCCTGTGCATAACCAATGACGATGAATAATGGTAATGAGAAACCATTTAATAATTTTCTAACATTTATTTAGGAGAACATTTTGTAGGTAATCATCAAAGTATGGTGCAGGCCTCTCAGTAATGGGCGAATATGTCGATGTAGTAGACATGGTCTCTAGGCTAATGTATTAAAAAATGAACATATTACAACCAATGTCTAGGACTCCATCACCTTGTGTTCCAATCCTTGCAGTCTTCTTCTCATCATGCGTGAGCGTGCGAAGGGCGCTGAAGACAAGCCACGAGAAGATTGCTGCATCCCATGTGTTCGATGTGGCCATGGTCGGCCTCCTTGCAGCAGAAACTCGTGCCCGCCGCTGGTCGCTAGGGACTTCTTTCAGTCGTGTGCACGCGTAGTCCATTTCCTTCCTGCTCAGCGATGATCGTGTTGATAACATGTTTGAAGTAAATTGTAATGCGAGACACAAGTGGCAATAGTGGAAATTCTGTTATTGCATTGATTTATTTGTACATATATATACAATATGAATGAACATGTTGAAAGGGTGTGACCCCTTCGCCGAATAGGTGTGGCCCTTCGGCAAGTAACCACCGATGGCCCTTCGATAAGTAACGACCAATGACAGTTATGGTGTTGTTCACCAATATTGATTCTCAACAGCCCCAATGCCTGAAATTTGACCAGCTATTGTAAGGAACCAAGTTGGTTCAAGCGTAAATACTAGAAACATGATCAAGTTGGTTCAAACAAGCTGTGCCAATTTGGTTTTAAACATGCTGCAAATTTTGTAAAATGATGTGATTCCTCTAGACATTGTGAATCATTCCAGATGAAACTTGCCCAGAAACACTGATGAAACAGACAACTATGTCAAGACTATTCAAACAACTAGAGTTGACAAAAATAAGGTACTATGTCACTCCTTAAGCCTTATATTTCTGGATAGCCAAGAGACGGTAGATCTATCAACCTCCCAATTTTTCTCGTCCTTACTTGGAAAGGAAATCTGTACATGAAAAGCACAGTAAGTTTTGCAGGAAGAAATAAGAACATCAATCCATTACTAGAGAATGAAACTTAAAATGCCAAACTACAATTCAGCAAATAGGAAATGCAGCTTGCTGTTCAGTTTGATTGTCTCAACTTTTCTCTGCACTCATAAGCTATGACATCAATGCACCTAGCTCACAAGAACCCCTACATTAACATCACATCAGAGTTTGATGTTCAGTACAGACCATCAGTTACAGGTTTTCACTCGCTCCAACAAGTGAGCAAAAGGCAGACAGGTAAACTCAACAATGAGATGGCAATATTAGTGAACGTCAGTGCAAATCAGAGTAGGTACCATGATGATCATTTGCTATCTAGCACTTATGGGCATCAACCCCTGTTAGCATACATGTGGCAAAATGGCAGAAGCAGCGAAGTTGGAGCCTGATTTAGCTATTAGGGGAACAGAGCCATAAGGAGATAAGATCTCTTTGTTAAGAAAGGTGCTATTAGCTGGTAAAATTCTCTTTGTTATGAAAGAAAAAATGTTATTTTACTAGCCAAGTGCTCAAGTTACAACTTCAGAAGAAGAAATAAGCAATAGTTTCTCTCTCCACAGCTACATGAGTCCAAGGACAAATTTATTTGGGGGCTCACAAAGATGGACTTTTCTCGGTTCGCTCAATGTACTTTCTTTTAATGAATTCTCCCCCTGTAAATCGCAATATACTTTGGAGTCTAAATCTTCCTTTGAAAATTAAGATTTTCTTGTGGTATTTAGGCAGGGGAGTTACTCTCACCAAAGACAATTTAGCTAAGCGAGGTTGGAAAGGTTGTTTAAAATGTAGATTTTGTAATCAAAATGAGTCTATTCAACATCTGTTTTTTGATTGTTACCTTGCTAGAAATATTTGGAGAATTATTTACTTTGCCTTAAATATAGAGAGACCGAACAATATTAATCATATAATTAGGTCCTGGATTGCTAACAAGGGAACAACACATAGAAAAAAACTTCTAATTGGAGTGGCGGCAATGTTTTGGTCTATTTGGCTTTGTCGCAATGATGTTGTTTTTACTTTTAAACCAAAACCATCAATTATGCAGGTTTTTTTTAGGGCAACATACTGGCTCAGATTCTGGAGATTGTTGCAGAAAGAACAACTTCAACACGAGATCCTTGCGGTATGTCGATCTCTAAGGTGGTGGCTATGGAGATCTTTGCAAGCCATAGATGGAGGTCCAATGCTAGATTAGAAGGAGCTTGATTAGTTGATGTTTTATTTTAAAGAATGTTTACGATGTATGGTTGTCTTTTTTCGATTTGTAAGGCCGTATGTAAGAGATTGCAAAATGCTGGAACATTTTGTTTCCATAATAAAAAAAATATATGAGTCCAAGGACGTCTCAAGGTGGCCTAAGGGTCTTTTACCCAAGCCACAACCAACCACATTTGGTATCATGGACTTATGCCACAATTCAACCTGGATTTGTTGCCCACCCCACTGGCTATCTGAATGATCAATCCCAAATTATGAGATGCATGCTAACCGTGTGAGATCAATAGTGACACTGTCACGTACAGCTGAAAATATTTACCGTAAGATAAACGCGACAAGGCCACCTCTTTGTATCTGTCCTCCCATCATTACCTATCCTATCGCCTCTACCCTCAGCTCTCTTCCATGGAGGTCACTACCATTTGGACTGTCTCCAATAGTGTGTAAAACAGGGACGCAGAACTGGATGACACTATTTGCATAGAGAAGTTTGAAATAGGGAATGAGATAGAGGATGTGAAGTGATCTGCTGGAGAATGCACAACATCGTCAGCTCCACTGAAGAATGCACAGCGAGAAATAAAGCAACTACAGTAGTGCAGACAAGTTCAGGGCTCCACTCTCTCTCCAACGCCCAAGATCTCCGCAGGTGTCAACATTACAGAGATTACCTCCATCCACACTGCCACCCACAGGACCCTCTGCACAACCATGACTCCCCGCCTTGGTTGCAGTTGCAGATAGTGGTTGGGATCACAGAAGAATGGAGGGCACAAAGGATCAGCTTGGGGCGCAACAAGGAGGGAGGTGCTGTTGTTTCAGTGCAGTTGAGTTCAGGGAGGGGGGACATCATCAAGAAGATGGTTTGATCACAATGTGATCATCATTTTCCTTATAGTAGAAACAGCTAAAGCAAAGTGCAATTAATAGAGTCCTACAGACTAAGAATCAGTCTCTTCAACAGACAAGATGGTATGGTGCGAGGCCACGAGCCATGGCGAGCACCATGCGCACTACTTGGGAAAAAGGATGGCTCAAGCAGGCTTAAGGTTCTTTAACTCAACCACACCCATTACTTTTGTTACCTTAGCCTTGTGCCATAAATTCCACCATGGAAACAAAAGGAGGCTCTAGAAACGTAAATAACATATATAGAGAGGATCTTGTTAGGACTATCTGCACAAAACAGCACAGTTGCTTTAGTGCTGCATGCTAGTGCAACGAGAATAGTGTTGCAGCATATCACACAACACATAAATGACTATTTTGAAAGTATAATGTGCAACGACAGAAGAAAGGGAAATCAAACAAAATAAATGATATGATAAACCTAAGCAATTTCCTGCATAAGAAAAAAAACTAAAAATCATGCAAAAACTAGTACATAAGTTATACAGAATCCTCAAGAACAAAGAGAATATTCAGAAACTAACCCTATAGTGTAAGGATACCATAATACTAGCTACGCAACTACAAATATTTGAGAAGGTAACGAATCTCTACTATTCTATATTGCTATAGTGTAGGCATCCATCACTTGCTTCACCGCGGTTCCGCCCTCGCCCTCCCCCGCTAATCTTGCCGCGGCATCCATGGCGCCCCCAGCGCCGAGATTGCCGCGCACCCGCTCTCCGCAAATCTCGCCTGCGACATCCTCTGCTTTGCGCCTGGCCTCAGCGGCCCCAGCCCCGAGATCGCCGTCGTCCCACTATAACTCGCCCACTAGAGCGCCGAGATCGCCATGCCCTATGCCTCCATCGCATCCACCTTTGACCCCCCTCTTCTCCTCCACCTTCGGCACCACCATCACTCCACGCGCTTGTGTGATGCTCACGGTGCAGGATCAAGTCCCCATTTGCCTCCAACATCGCTACGCCGCTGTAATGCCCAAAAATTGGTAACAGAAAAAGATAATAGGATAAACACATAAATATACTTCTATGCTAGAATTTTGAGGATTTCTTGATCTTCTTTGCTTTGTGCATAATCAGCTAAAGGGAATAAAGTAGTCAAATGACGAATAAATAAATAGTAATATCAAGAGCTTGGTAGTTTAAAACAAAGATTCAAGTCTTGAAGCTAAAGTTCAAATTTAAAACTACGAAACAATAAGTAAAAGAAACACTTCCAATCTATGTATTATAATTTTATAATTAGAGCACTCCTTAAAAATATTTGGATCAAAAGAAAGATAAATCATAATAAAGACTTTATACTAAATTTCTCCTAAACTAAATAAGTAATGTGTGAATCAATCCCTTATGAATTATGCATATAGAAGCATTCATTTAGGTGAATATTTAGCCAATAAGTAAATAAAATATATAATAAATTCATGATGAGGTTCTTTGTTTGCTGCAATTAACTGGTGTTTGAATTTCAAAGCAAATTTGAACTCAAATCTATGGAAAATAGAGAAAAACAAGGAATAGAAATGAACAAAAGAAAAGGAAAATAGTTCTCCTCTGCTGGGCCAATTTCAGCCTCTCTCGGCCCACCTCCACATTTATTCCGCGCGGCCCGCTCCCACTTTTCTCCCCGCCACCAGCCCAGTCGTATTGGTATTGCTGGCTATCGCGCGCACGTAGCCACTGCAATGTGGGGCCCAGTCGACAGACTCGTTTCCTATTCCGTGCGCGTCCTCCCCTCCGGAGTTTCCTTTTGTTTCACTGACTGGTGGACCCACCCGCGCCAGCCTTCGCTTCTCCTCCGTAACGAACGGCGCGGAGTCGCCACCATAGCCGGGTCGTGGGCGACCTTTTCCCCTCTCTTCGAACCGGGACCTGTTCATTCCCTCTGCTATCCTCTCGCGCGGACTCCTTTCCCTGGAACAAAAACCTCCGCCACCAGAGAGGTATAGCGTGAGTCTGCCGCCAGTCTTTTCTCGGGTCCTCGGCGAATCACCTCCGTTGAAGCGCTGTTGGCCGTCGTCGGGAGTCGTGGAAGTCAATTTGAGTACCGTGGGTGCTTTTCATCACTTCGTATGCGTCTAATTCGTCACCGGAGTCCATCTCTACCGCAAAGTCGCTCCCCGCCGTGACCAGGCTCCACACCATCATCATCGCTGGTGTGTGATACCCTCCTCTGATTTGCTACGCCCTGAATTTTATCTCTGCGCAATTGGATTTCGGTCCGTGCTCGGGGCACCGATTCGGGACGCACTGGCGGAGCACCACCATGGGCGCTAGCGCGTCGCTGTCTGTGGCCGTCGGGGGTAGAAGACAAGGTGCTTAGGCTAGCCGCACTCGCTACTGGACACGCGAACCCTATCCTTTAGCGTAGAAATTTTTGCCGCAGCGGGCGACTGGATGAGCGACCCTATGCACTGTAGCGTAAGAGTGAACGCTATATGTGGCGTAACTCTATCTCGCTCTCCTCTCCTCGGCGCAAACTACCGCACGCGCACGCGCCTTCCGTCCGAGCGCCGGCGTTCTGCTCCCTCGCCCGCGGCTGGTCGGCGGCACGCGAGGCAGGGACGTGCTCCGAGCGCACGAGGCAGGGACGTGCTCCGTCGCCCGGGCAACGAGCAGGCGCAGGCGAGGCAGGCACAGGCTCGGGCGACGCATCTAGGCGAGACCGAAGCGGGGGAGCCGGGAAGCACGCCGGACGAGGCGGAGGCGGGCGCGGCGAGCCTGGATCCGGAGGCGGAGGCGGGCGCGGCGAGTGGATCCGGAGGCGGAGGCGGGCGCGGCGAGCCTGGATCCGGAGGCGCGGCGAGCCTGGATCCGGAGGCGGAGGCGGTACCGGACCCCGACGCGGCAACCTGGAGCAAGCAAAGCCGTCCCCCAGATCCGGAGGCTTGGAGGTTGGGGGAGGAGAGGAAGAAGTCGGATCTGCTCAGGGAAGCGCAAAGGGGAACCGCAAGCGACGACGTTCGAAGGAGGTAGAGGCATCATCGGAGGAGAGTTCCACCGCGCGGTCTGCTCGTCCATTTCGTCGATTTAGGTAATTTATGAATCCAGTAGATCTTGTTTTGAATGAGATTCATTGTTTGTGAACTTGTTTTGAATGAGATTCAAATATATATTTATGTGTGTGAACTCTGAAATACTTATTTATAGGCTAACAATGTGTCTAACGATTTCTTGATATATACACCTGTCGATATGCCTTATTCATGGGTCTTGCTTGTTCCCTATGTGAATTAATAATGTGATCCTGTAGGTAATTTATAGGTAATTTTTGAACTATATAACTTGGGCTGTGAACACCAACAGGAACGAATGTGATCCTAATTTCTAAATTTATAGATTTGACAAAGTACCAACACGAATGTCTTTCAAAATTATTGTTTTGACAAATACCTTAGGAGGTAACACATCATTATTATAGTAAGAATTAATAATAAAAAAGAAACCCTTCCAGACCATGTATGTCATTCTCAACAGTTAGTGGATTTGCTCGGCCAAAGCTTTGCATCAAAAAGTTGTAGCTTCATGGATCAGGTAGACCAAGCAGGGATGCTAAAACAATCTGGCCGTGTGCTTCCTGCATTGAGCGATGCCATTGACACTGTGCTTTCCTCAGTTGATCATTTTTCAAATGACTCTGAGAAGCTCAGGCAGGCTTTAGGTTTTGATTATCTCAATGAAGCCAATGCTAGCAGCAAGAGTATTGCACCTTTCGGGGTTGCACTTAATTCCCTGAATGAGTTGCACATGCACTGAGCCTCATGTATTTCTGTTTTTTTTTTTTGCATATTTATTCATGTACCACCTGCATGCGTTTTACAGTAATAATTGAGCTCACAGCTGATTCCTCCTCTACTCATTTGAGTTTGACCAATGGTAGCTCACTATTGTAAGTTGATGGGCACCACTATCAATTCCATGGAATCATTACATCAACTTGACCATATATAGTACAACAAGTGTCTTCAAGAGTTCGTGCATGATCCACAGCAGGATCTCAGCTGGGTACTTAGTTGTCAACCATTGCAGGTGAGGCCATCACGTAATGCAGCAGGAACAGATTAAAGAAAAAAAAAGACAATTTTGCAACTAAACAAAGAGCAACAAGGGACTACATGCACCCATGCACACAGGCCATCTGATGGCTCCAGCATGTAGACGATTGGTGCTCGATGATATCATGCTGGAGCTGAAAATGTGTGTTTCGGTTTTTTAGCTTACGGTGTGCATCAACAAATGAGTCTCTATGGTGTGCATCAACAAATGACTCTCTATCTGGATTGTTTTGATTCACCGGAGCGATGTAACCAATATCTGAGAATGCAGTGTTCTCTGCATTGTCACCTTCGTCCTCCACTATCATGTTGTGCAGGATGATACAAGCCATCATTATCTCACTAATCTGTTTTGGGTACCAACCATAAGCAGGCCCTCGTACAACAGCAAAACGAGCCCTCAACACTCCAAAAGCACGCTCAATGTCTTTACGCGCACTTTCCTGCAGTGTGCTGAAGTGTTGGGTCTTTGTCTCCATGGGATGACGAATGCTCTTGACAAAGGCAGGCCACGTGGGGTATATACCATCAGCTAGATAATAACCCATGTCGTATGTACGACCGTTCACCTGGAAATTCACAGGAGCTGATTGCCCCCTTAGATACGAAGAGAAAACAGGAGATCTTTGAAGCACATTTATATCATTGTTACTGCCTGGCATCCCAAAGTAAGCATGCCATATCCATAGGTCATGCGATGCAACCGCTTCAAGAATCATAGATGGATGCTTCCCACGTCCGGTGAACATGCCCTTCCATGCACTTGGACAGTTCCGCCACTCCCAGTGCATACAGTCGATGCTACCTAGCATCCCCGGGAATCCGCGTTGCTCACCCTCCGCTAAGAGCCTTGCTACATCGGCGGCGTTTGGGGCCCTTAGGTAATACGGACCATAGACGTCTATGATAGCTCGACAGAAATGTCGTAATGCTTCTCTAGCAGTGGACTCACCTATACGAACATACTCGTCAATGGCATTAGCAGGCAAGCCATATGCCAGGATGCGAAGAGCCGCGACACACTTTTGAAGAGCGGAAAGTCCCAACTTCCCACAACAATCATGTTTCCTAGTGAAGTAGTTGGGGTTCCGAGCTTGAACAGCGTCTACAATGCGTAACACCACATGCCTCCGCATGCGAAACCTGCACGTAAATGGAACATTACCTAATGAACTTGTACGAATAAATAATATTTAAACACATATAGGTCATTGGACATCGGATGCGTACCTTTCTCGGAATTGCCTGTCATTAAACACAGGCTGATCAGCGAAATAATCAAGCCAAATTCTTTGATGACCATCAGCATCACCCAGGTTTCTTGGACGTATTTGCTTAGGTGGCGCATCCGACCGTCGCCGACGCTGAGAACTCTCGCATTGCACAAGGTGGTTGTATGTCGCAAGCTCAGCTTCATCGTCGTCTACTAAGTGATGCATGTCGTCGTCTTCCTCGTCCATCATCCAAAATCTTGTAAACGAACTTTGGTAGCCGGCCATGGGAAACTCTATGGATGTAGTGTGTTCTTTGCAATCAGATATGAAGGGCTAGTGCTATGTTGCCGTCCTCTCATTGGCTCAATTTATAGTATCCCCAACTTCCTTTGAACAACCACTTCCCTACAAATTTTGTCACTGATGTTGCACCCGTGAGCACAAAGATGCTTGCTTTTATAACAAGACAAGTTGTGGCAGCCTTGGTCTATGCTTGCTTTTGTAAAAAGACAAGTTGTCGCAGCCTTGGTTGGTACTTGCTTTTGTAAAAAGAAAAATTGCCTAGCAGCAGCACATTGCAGCCGCTTGGTTGCCACTTGCTTTTGTAAAAAGAAAAATTGCCTTGCAGCAGCACCTTGCAGTCGCACCAATTGGCAGGCAACAGCACCATTCGACAGTAGCCTGTACAAGCAGCACCATTCGGCAGCAGCAAATGGAAGAGAATGGTGGTAGTTGGGTGGGGAATGGAAGAGAATGGAAAAGAAATGATATAATATGTGGTAGTTGATATAGAGTTGAGATATAGAGTAAATATGGCTGCGGAGATTTATGGTATAGAGTAAAGAAGTTTGCTGACAAGGACGGAATATTCCTTTTAGAGTAGAAATTTAGAGTTATATGAGTGCGGATAGCCTTATCGTTGGATGAGATGTGGACACTTGAGATTAGAACTGGGTGGCATTTTGCTCTGGGAAAAAATCGTGTCCGTTGGATCGGTTGCAGAGGAAAAATTTGCTATTTTAGTCTTTTTTACATGGGCTAAATGCTATTATGTGGTCCTCTGTCTATCACTTATGGGACCATCTGTGTCTATGATTTGTGGGCCTCGGTCTAAAATAGAGAAAAATCATGGCCGTCAGATCCGGATCTAGCGATGGGCAGGGGTTTAGCATCGCTCGATCTAATCGCAGCCGTCGCCCGATTGATCGAACGGATGAGATCAGTAGATACCTCTTTGGTATGAGGCTTTGCTTATGAGCCCCTAGAGATTTCAGTTATAAACCCGTAGTCCACGCCATAAAGTCCAGAGTCTTGGAAACATTTACATAGGGACCCTGAACTTTCTAATATTAGTGTGCCCAGCCCAGAGATTTATAAAACCCAGTAAAAGTAATTAGAAAATGATTTTTAATATGAAAATAAATGCTAGAACTTGTATAAATCATAGAAAATTCATATGAACTCCAAATTGACCCATTACAATTTCTATAATTTTGTAAGATTATTATTTATCATCTAGTGCCACTGTTTTGACATGAAAACCCCCATTAAATTTAATCTCTTAATTAATCTTATAACAAATACATGAAACCTTAGGAAATTCATAACTTTTCCATTTTAATTCCGAATTGACTCGTTCCAGTTGTGTTAGTCTCGTATAAATATTTACTATATAGTAACAACATTCATTGTACCATGTATCATCCTTTTATAATTAGATCTTTATTTAACTTATATTGGTTAGCCATGTTAATGTGCTTATCAATGTAATAGAAAATGATCTATGATCAATTTATAACTGAGATTAAAGTTGAAGATAATTATATATAAGAATAACCTCTCATATGATTTATATTAACCAATTTATAATATAGTTTAATATTTTAATCACATAGATCTTTTATAAATCATAACTCCTTAATAGTAACTTCGATTTTAGTGGTTCTCGTTCCCGCGCTCTCGTAGCGTGTGATGTTAATTTTGTCTATACTATGTCTGTTTGTATTGCTACGACTAGCAGTGAGGTCATGAGGATCTGAAGAATCACCCTGATTACTGGAATCTCAAGTGCCAGGTAAGTTGTGCCCTTGACCACTTTTATTACCCAATAATGTTCTTTAATATCACTTGTTCAATACATAAGTTTAATTTTGATGGGACCCAATAGATCACCCTAGTCTGTTTATCCTTTTTACCTTGTTTACCTATGAATCATTTGGGTAGTTATGCTATTGCTTTATATGGTTTTGGGATAATATTTTATTACATCCATGTTCCAATTATTTTGTTATGTTATTTATGTTCATAATAAGATCATTATGTTAATTGGAACATGAAGCGACCACCCGGGAAAACAGTGCTACCACAAGGGTTTAATGGGACGCCCTTGGCTGATTAACTAGGAAAGCTAGTGGATGACTACCTTACCCAAAAGAGGCAAGGGCAGTAGGGGAGTGGTCAGTGTAGGGAGGTCCTTGGGTTGATTTTGCTGTGATGGCGGTCAGGCGAGGGATTCCTGCACTGGAGCTTCCTATAAACTATAGCGGATTTTCTGAAGCTAGTGGAACTTTGTAAAGGCCTCGTAGTGTTACTCTATCTCGCTTCCTTGGTAGAGGTGTATGGGATTCATGACCCCTTGGCAGATGGGTAACATGACTTGTGGGTAAAGATGCGCAACCTCTGTAGAGTGTAAAACTGGTATATTAGCCGTGCTCACGGTCATGAGCATCTCGGACCCTCACATGATTAATCCATGGAATTAAAACTCAATTTGTCATTTACATCGCATTGGGATTATTTTATTATTACTTTTACTTATTATTACTAAGGTTTGGTATTTACTTATACTTAGTAATTGCTAATAAAATTTTGACCAACTTATAAAAAGCAATGCTCAGCTTGAACCTTTATTTTGTTGATCAGCCTTACACTTCACATGAACTCCCACCTTTGGTGAGATCATGCACACTAGTTTCCCCACAACTTGTTGAGCTATGATCATGTGTGAGCTCACCCTTGCTGTCTCACACCCCACACTGGAGAAGAACAGGTGGTTCAAGTAGAGCCACACAACGAGGAGTTCGATTCGATCTAGGTGGTGTCTCTCAGTTAACTTTCTGGCGCCAAGGATGGATTTTAGATCCTTTTATATTTATCTTTTATTTTGTAAGTCTTCCGCTATGTAATAAGTACTCTGATTATATTGTGACATTTATCTCTATACACTCTGTTATTATATATGTTGTCTTCTTTGGCGCATGTATGAGATGCACCCGGCTTTGTCCCTTCAAACCGGGTGTGAGCCGCATGCCACATCTTGCTCCGTCGATGACCTCCTCGACGTGCCGTCCCCGCCCAGGCGACCGCCGTCTGGCCCGCCTCCCTCCCTCGGGCTCCGCCTTGCACCGCCAATGACCTCCCCAGCGATGTCCCTCTACGCTCTTCAACAGTCCGCTCTCCTCCCATGCCACCTCCTCTCGCTCAGTCGTGGCGTCCCGCTCCTAGAGGCCATCGCCTTTTGGCTCGCGCGTCATGTGCTCGACCAAATGAGAGAGCGGACCATCCCCATCTCAATCGTGACTCCTCTCACTCTGTCGTGGCATCCTGCTCCTCGAGGTCGTCGCCTTCCCGCTCGCTCGCCATGTGCTTGACCAAATGAGAGAGCAGACCGTCCCAAGGTATTTGTCATTTGGCTATCATGGATATTGATATGTACATTGCGAACGTGAAACAGAACCCTACCATCATTGATTGGTTGGATAAGTTTCATAGTTTATTGTGGTACCGCAGTGCTTTTAACCCTATCATCAAATGTGACTATGTGACGAATAACATTGTGGAGACCTTCAACAACTGGATTAAGGTCTACAAGGACCTTCCAGTATGCGACCTTGCTGACAAAATAAGGTTAATGATCATGCAACTTTTTCACAAGAGAAGGCGAATAGGACGGAGGTTAGAAGGAAAGATACTACCCTCCATCATAGCCCAACTCAATGCACGTACTAGAGGGCTCAAAAACTTGGAAGTGACAAAAGGTGATGATTATGTTGCCGAGGTGAGGGACAATAGTGAATGTGTTTCTAGATATGTGGTGAAGGCATATCTAAGAGAATGTTCATGCCTAGAGTGGCAAAATACCGGGAAGCCTTGCCACCATGCGTTATTTCTAATAACTGCACAACAATTCAGAGATGCAATGATGGAGGAGTTCATTGATGATTACTACTTTATAGAGATGTTTAGGAAAACGTACTCACGACTGGTGGAGCCAATTGAGAACAAGTTGTTTTGGACTAAGGTGGACTTTGCAAAAGAGGTTGGTGCACCCCTTAGTAAAAGAGGTGTCAGACGTCAAAGGAAAAAATAGGATCAAAAGTTGTCTCAAGGGTGGTAGCTGCAAGAAGAAGCCTTCAAATGACAACGAGAAAACAAAAAAATCGATTGGAGGAAAATTTAAGTGCCCAAATTGTGGGGAGTTATGGCATAGGAAGAGCATCTACAGGTGTCCCCTTAATGGAACAAAGAAAAGGTACTACGTAAACATCAACTCTCGTGTTAAAGTTATGGTAACCTCACTATTGTTTATCTAACTTATATCATCATAGGAAATGGAGGCCAAGGAAAAGCACAACAAAAAAATGGTTTCCAACAGCGCAAGAGGCTTGTACTGATCATCAGCTTGTTGCCATGGAAACAACATCACAACAGCCTGTTACCATCCATTCTTCCTCACTACCAATTGTACAAGAGCCTTCTACTGATGAACTTGTGCCACCAATGGAATGTTCACCACCTAGGAGACTAAGGACAGCTGTGAAAAAGAAGCTTACTCCGAAGAAGAAGTTAGTAGGCATGTAGAGTTGTGTCCTATGTTTGTAGCAAATGAATGTATGGCGAGGACTATGTTTGGTCGGAATGTTTGGTATGAATGTATGCTTCCTAAGAAGCAGTCCAGTGTATTAGCAACCGTGTTTGTTGCAACTAAATGTCTACAACTGCTGCCTACTTCATCTGTTTTTAACTTCATGTATTTGCAACTGTGTTCTAAAACAGTACTGGCCACAATTTATCTTCATGTGTTTGAAACAGAACTGACCACATCGGCCACATTTGTAACTGAAATTGTGGTGGTCTGAAACTGAATGACTAGACAAGGTCTGCTTACTCTTGTGCTGTGAGTCTGTTTACTCTTGCTGGTCTGAAACTGTGTTCTGAAAAAAGCATATTCTTTAAATGAAAGCCAACCCTTTATGCTGGTCTCTTTACTCTTGTGCTGTGAGTCTGTTTAATCATGATATGTGCCACATAATTAAGGGAACTAAACATGGTCTGCTTTCTAGATTTAAGGCACATACAAACAGGGTACCTATAGCCTTTTGCTTGGACTGAAGCGCACCTTCGCTATCTAAGCTTGTGTTGTGAGTCTTATAATTTGAGAAGTTTAGTTTCAGTTTAAGTTTTTAGACCACAGAAAACTTCAGTTTCAGTTTCAGTTTTTAGACCACAGAAAACTTCAGTTTTTAGACCACAGAAAACTTCAGTTAACTGAATGAGAGCTGGTCCATTCTCTACTAAGAGCTGACGTTTGTGCATCAAGAATCTGAAATTGCAATTGTGCAGGGCTCAAGTGTGTATAACTGAAATAGTTTCAGTTCAGTTGCAAAGTGTGTACTGCCTTGCAACTACTTTATGTAAGTGAGAGCTTTTGGATAAGAACCATAGTTTGTTCACTACTTCATGTAAGTGAGAGCCAGTCCTTTCTGTACTTCATGTTTCAGTTCAGTTTTCAAAACCTGAAAACAGAAACATGACTACAGTCCAGTGCAGTCCAGTCTAGTCCACCACATCATTCACCACTGAAGTACAAGACAACTCAGAAACACGAGATACATTAATTCAGCAACTGAGACAGAACTTCTGGCATAGGGATTCTAATTTAGTCACACCATCGAAGACTTAGCACACAAAACACTTTGTTCACAGTTTGACAGACACATACACTAATAGGGGCACACATAAAGCACACACAAATGTCTAACAAACACGTCTCACATCACATACACTGATATGTAGGCACAATCTAAACTCTCTCACAAACAAATATCTCAAATACGCTAGTTCATATGTGATAGACAGTGATCATTGGTCTCATCCGAGTTCACAGAGTTGTCTTCATCTAAAACACACTACTCATTACAGTCACCATCAACATAACCATCGGATTGTAAATCATCATACAAGCCAAGGGCTTCATAATCCTCAAGTAGAGGTTGTGGACCAATAAGAACTTGCTTCAGATCCGTGCTCATAGTGTCTAGACATTCTGCAATTTCAGTAACAACACTCGTGGCATTAATCAGGCACATGGTTGCGGCCGCTCAACCTCCTCAACTCATCGGCAGAGACTCACATCTGCCTAATGGCATCTAAAATACCATACCAAACTCGATTTAATCTCTACGCCTACAACAAAAAAAACAAAAAATGAGATTCACTAACACATTATAGTATTGACTATTAATATTGAATGTTTGCTACCAAGAATTTAGGGACAATTTATAGTACAACCATGCAATTTGAAGTCCAATACCACTTTTTCCTGAAGAAGCAATTCTGTTAGTGACACTAAAACAGTGTTGTCACTCCAAATCTATAATGTTGTTGACACTTAAACATACTGGATCATGTGTGCTAGATGATCGATGGCGCGGACGTAATCTGCTAGTGCCATAAAGAATGTTGCTCGTGTCAAGCGGGGCGCCGACGGTGGTTGTGCCCCTACTCCCATCCATATCCATCGCACTAGCCCCATTTGCAGCTTCCGCAGCAACACTATGAAGGGCAGCATCTTTGTGTGCGGCGGCGCTGGCAAGTCCTGAGGACATAAGAGCTTTAGAGCTCGGAGCTTTTTCCATGGCCGCGGGGAAGCAACCAACAACAGCGGTGGATGGGATGGAAAGGGAACATGGGCACGGGAGAGGAACGACTACCCTACCAGGATGCTGACAAACAGCCGAGAGCGAGCTCTAATGAATGGAGAAGAAGACTCAGATCCGTTTTGAAGAAACGGGATAGCGTGCAGATGGCCTTTGGTTATGGTAGTGGTAGTTGGACAGCGGCTAAATCTCACTTGGATAACAAAAGACTAAGGCCTTGTTCGTTTACATCGGATTGTACTCGGAATCATTCCGGCTAATCAAAGTTTATATAAATTAGAGAAGCAATCCGGCTCGAAATTGTTCCGATCCACCAATCCGACACAAACGAACCAGACCTAAGGTGGAACGTATTATAATACTATAAATCAAATTGCGTTGTTCTAGATAGCAATATTCAGAAATCCAGTATTGATCATACCTTCGTTCCAAAAAAAAAAAAAAAAAACTCGTAAGTGAAACAAGGCTCGGCGTACGAATAATAGTGTGTGGTCCCATATCAAAATTACAGTAATTGATGAAGCTCAGGTGTTTCAGGGATTTTGAGGAGATCTCCTCCACCAAACAGAATTTACACTCAGCGAACTCTAGGTGTTCCAGTTTCGGTCAATTCGAGAGGTCGCAGGGATTGTCGGTAAAGGTTACACCGACGAGTGCTAGCGTTGTCAAATGCTGAGAGACAAGAGGCAGGTCAAATATGAAATATTGGTCCTGGATTTCGAGCCTGAGTATCCCAACTTCACAGTCTACATTACGGCGGATCCAGAGATTCAGACTGAGTTTATCGTCACCCAATCAGTAGCTAGGGCCAGGGGTCGGGTCCCGTAACCTGAGCTCGCAAGTGTGGAGAGAAGAATCGCGTCGACGGAGAAGCAGCTGATGGATGACGAATCGTCGAAACTTATCCATGGACGGCGGTTCATTCCCATGGCCGAACCAGATGCGCAGACCTATGGCGGACTTCCAGAGATGGCGCCAGCGACGGGCGAGCACGCATGTCCGCACGACGTCTTCCATAGGCAGGAACGAGAGGACATGATGGATGATGTCGTCAGGGAGCGCGCCAATGCTGTCGCCGCCGGCATCGATCAGGTGACGCTCCACCGTCCATCATTCCCCTTTTCCTCGGAGACATTCCCGCATTGCTGCAGGTGTAAGGTAAGGAAAGAGAAATTTAGAATTATGCCATTATGGAAAGTGGGTTTCGCCAGATTGTCGTTAGATACGAGCATTCCATCGACAACTGAGGTACACACGCTAAAATGTCATCTAGTCATTTAACAAAAAGAAAAACCAAATTAACTAAGTTAACCTTCTTTTCTAAGTTAGTGAGAACACAGAAAATAACAAGCTACGTACCGCGGGTCAAATATCCGAAGCCGCTCATCTTCCATGACGGGCGTCTTGCCTTCCTCCCCACCCCCCTTCCGCTCGGCGTCATCCTCTCCGTCATCCGCAATAAAATAGCAGCAAGCAACCTTGGTTCATCGAGTTGGCTATAGGCCCCCTGTTCTCTTCTCCCGATCCTTTGACACTCAGACATTCATCACTCTTATTGCAGCAGCAAGCAACCTTGGTTCACGAACTTGATCTCTACAGTACTTACGTATGTGCCTCAGGTGCTTGAAATGCAAGTATTTTGCCGGTGCTTCTGATGGTATTTGTCACTTCTTTTTGTTGTTGTTGTTGTTGTTGTTGTTACTGGTCTTAAGCTGCTGGTTTTCCATTAACTTGATAGTGGATACAGATCAATCATGATCGAATATTCTGCTATTGTCACTGCTGTAGGGTATCTTCGAGAGTGATATTAGTTCGTATTAAAATATGTTTCAATAGCGGTGAACTGTGAATCTGGAATACTTGCTTCTTTCTCGATGAAACATGAGTGCCTCGGTTCACGGGCGACCAGGAACTCTTCGCGGTGGAACCAGGTCTGCTGCTTCACGATGCCTCGACCGCCAGCCAGAAAACCTCTCCGTTGTCACCCCCAGCTCCGCCGCCGCCGCCGGCCGTTCTTCAACTTGGCTCGCCGCAGCTCCTGCGACGCCGCCTTCGCCGTATGGCCCGCTGCCGGTCTTCTTCGACATGCTCCGCCGCGGGAGCTGGGCGCGCACGTGCACCGCCTTGTCCTCGAACACCACCGCGGGGGCTGGGAACGCAGAACAGAAAAGAAAGGGTTTTTTTAAGCTGGTTCACTCAGTTTTGTCGGTTCCTTGCTTTTTACCTTTAATCGTGTTTTTTTATCAGTTTTAACAGTTTTAACCTTCTGTTCTATAGCACTGAAAGTCCAAAACTAAGAAAAAAAACACAATTAAAGTTAAAAGTAAGGACACCAGCAAAACTGAGGGCAATACCTTAAAAAATAATTTAGTTTTTCTTTTTGTTAAATGGCTAAATGATATTTTAGCGTGTGTCTTAGTTAGCATCTGGACGAAACCTTATATTTGTTGGCAATCTAGTGAAACCCACCTTCTTTTATAATGACATAATTCCAAATTTCTCGTAAGGAAACGGTGAGCCGGCGCCGGGTTGAAAAACCGACAAGGGGGAGAAAAGCAGCAGGAGCGGACCTGTCGCAAGTCGCCATTGTGGTCGCGCGGGTGCTCACCGGAGTCACGATCAGCGTTTCTGATGCGCTCTGTGGAGGTTAGACTGATTCTAACGGTTACCATCCAATGATCCAAAACCCCCGTAATTTCGGTATTGTTGCAAGGTGCAGGGTAAGGAAATGATGAGACGACGCGGGGGTTGAAGTTGAAAAACTGGCAATGAGAGAAGAAGCAGGAGCGGACCTGCAGCATGTCGCCGTTGTGGCCGTGCGGCGTGCTCGCTGAAGTTGCGGCCAGCATTTCGGATGCGCTGTGAGGTTAGACTGATTCCAACGAGTTTGAGGAGAGCCGATACGGAATTGTGATGGTAAATTTAATATTTTGATATATATATATATATCAAATTTGATATTCTTTTATTAGGTTCTCACTACAATGAAAATGAAAAAGGTGAAAAAATTTACGTTACACCATCTGAATTTTACATCTATTATTTGAAAAAATGTATAAAATAAATTTGAGGTTTATCTTTTATAAATCTTTATAAGTGAATATGAATTTATATAGCATATTTTGTATGTTGTTTATTCGTAATAAAAGAAAAAAAGACCAAATAATGATATCCGAATAAGTATTCCTTTTCATCCATATTTACGATTATGGAACTCGGAACATTGCCTTTTGCTGAAATGGAACTTTGAAGACGTGTTTTGCCAGAATGGAACCATAGAGCTGCTTCCCTTTGCTCTTTTGGAACTAAGCTCTTGTAAACACACTTGACCTCAGTTGATAGTTTGTTAGCCATGCGGAATGACTTCCCTGCCCTTGCTCGTTGGATGTCGTCTTATGCACAGTTTTGGTCCGTTTATGAGTACTATCCGCTTCTAGGTTTTCATCGCAGACATTGTTCCCAATCATCTCTTCCCCGCCTTCTCAGATCCCTGTCGTCGAACAGTCTCACATCATCGATCGTTGTTCTCTATCCCGGTGGTTTGTCCCCCCTGCCCCTCCTATGTGCATGGTAGCTTCTCTCCCTCGGTCCTCCTCCTGTACTCCAGCACATCTTCATCAACCCCGCCAAAAATAACGACCTCGGCTAGGTACTCGCCTGCCAAAGAAAAATATTTGAGACCAGAAATTTCTTTATCGATTAGTTCCCCACTAGCCAGGGGCAGAGCGAGGGGGGGTCGGCAAGGGCCATGGCCCCTCCCAAGTCTGTAACACAGACAAGAATATATATATATATATATATATATATATATATATTCTAAATTTTATGTGTTTAAGTATATATACTCTAAATTTTGTGCAGCACAATTAATCAAAGATTTAATAAGGTTTAATATAGTGGTTAGTAATACATGATCCATAACTCTGTTGTAGTATGTCAACCAAAGTCCAAAGAAGGTGATCACGCGAAGCACCAAAATGAACGCCAACAACTTATATACATACTACATTAGATCTCGTGGATAATAAAATCTATAAATTTTAACTAAAGTTGTCACTTTATAGTTGGTGTGTACACGATAAATTTGACATGTACCTGCGTAGTTTGACGAATTTTCATGGATCTTCGAGGCTAGTTGGATTTTTGAATTCTCTCAAAAAATTGTTAGCTGCCTCATGAATATTAGAGTCATTATATAAAAGTTGAATCTCATTAGTCGGATATTCATCGTTATATCATCTTTATTATTTTGGTATTATTCTTACATCACAACTTTAATTCAATATATCAATTAGCTAGAAAATGGACTCATACACTAAAATAATTTATAAAGATTTAAAATTCTTATTCCATATCGAATGCTTAAATTTGATAATATTATATAATATTTTTTTATCAGATAGTATTATGAATTGATTGGCCTCCTTATATCATAATCTTGGCTTCGCCCATGCCACCAGCAAGGTGCCTACGGTTGAAGGTGATTTCCTTTTTCAGAAATGTTTGTAGCTTCCGATTTCTTATGGCAGTGGGTTTTTCATTTCGACTTTTTCAGGCTCTGTGGCCTTTCTCAGATGCAACTCCCTTTCATGAGCCTCTCTGGGCTTTAAGTCTTTGATTATTTTATCTATTGAAGCCAAAATAATTGCTTCGATATTTTTATGTAACACTCCAAAATCACATTCTGAAATAAATTTAAAA
Source organism: Zea luxurians (assembly GCA_029449295.1). NCBI lineage: Eukaryota > Viridiplantae > Streptophyta > Magnoliopsida > Poales > Poaceae > Zea > Zea luxurians. The sequence goes on from JAOPSE010000011.1 coordinate 49,855,034, forward strand.
ACTTATTTCGTGATTTAAATAAATGTGTTTTCAAATAATAGATTACCTAAAAGATTCTTATGTTAACTATCATTTGTGTTAAAGATCTATTCTCTAAAAAAAAGAATTAAGTTAAACTATATCTTAATATAGAGTTTACATAAGAAATTATATCCTTTTAAATAAATATGTGAAGATTATATATTTATTTTATTGTACTTCTAAAATGTGGCTATGTGTTTAAATTATTTTCTTCAATAATTATTATTGTCAAACATCTTACATGAATTATTCCTACTGATTTTTATTTGCTTAAATGGATAAATTAATGAATAAAAATGCTTTGCATAAATCATGTTGAGTTTTTGTTTGTTGCAATTTATACTTGAAATAGAAAAATTTAACTTAGCTCTAAATTAGACTTGAATTTTAAATTAAAAATAGAAAGCATAAATTACAAATATAAGCTAATATAATGGATCGATGTATGTTTGGTTGGTTTGTTTGTACACGACGTTATTTAGGTAAAGTCGATAAAAATTAGGATATCGCAATAAGATATTTAATAAAATACTTCTTTTAGCTCGTGTATAACACCCAAAAATTTAATTTAAAATTTTAAATAAAAATATATTCTAATATTTATTTAAATTGAAGGTCTAATATGATTAGTACAAATTAACAACAATATTATTGAAATAAAAGAGATAAGTTAGAGTTCCTAACAAATAAGATAAGATTGTAACAGATAAATACCACATTAAATCTGTCATATAACCACCCACCTAGGATAGGATTGTAATATATAACAAAAAGATTAAATCTGTCATGTAACCACCTACCTCCCAGCCTATATAAATACATGCTAGCATAACACCTCAAGCCATTAATTATAGACTCATTTTCTCTATAGCCTCGCAGCAGCACCGCTGCCATCCAAGGCACAGCAGCCCACCGCTAGCTAATCTCGTAGCCATAAGCCTCCATGACCAGCTCGTCGAAGTTTGACTCCCGCTCAAACTATAGCGACAACTCCGGCGAAGAATTTCTCTCCGCTCGTTCATCTTCCAGGGCAACCTAGAACATCATAGTGACCAGCTCAGTGAGAGCTTCGTTACTGTGCTTCTGGTTCGTCGATTAGATCTCCGGTTCATCGTCAAAAACCGAGATAATCAGCAACAACATGAGATTGAAGGACTTGATTGGAAGGTAAGTTAGTGATAGGTTGGAGGTCTTTCTCACAAAATAGGGTTGAAGCTTCCCGCCTAATAGATAACCACCACCATATGCTCTTTTCAAATGCAAGACTGTCATGCAGCATGAATTTAACAGTGGGTATAACTATGATAAGTTTGCATCAGTTAGGTCATGTATTTATAAACAAACATTTCACATCTTTAACAAACAGATCTGAACAATTAGATCACGTCATGTCACCTATTCTGTACAGCCCCGCTAAACTATTAAAAATACGATATCTTCTAGGTCAAATAATTTATTTTAATTTGTTCAAATTGCGTTAGGTTCATATTAATTTTGCATACGTAATAATAACATTAATTTAATACCACATGTTTTAATTAATTAATTAATTAATTTTTTGTTTAATAAATGTTAATTAGTTTGGCAATCTAGTTAATCTAATTTATAGTTGTAACCTAAGCTTATTACAAATAATTGTTAAAGTGATTAATATCAACTTAAATATTTCAATTTAATATCTGCTTAGTTTAAATGCAACATTTATTAGATTTATTGTGCCTAAAAATTTTGTTTTGCCCATAACTTCTTCGTTTTAACTCTAATTTTAATGGTTGTCGAACCTACGATCTCGTAGCGACACGTAGGGTATTCTTACGTTGTTTGTTCATATGCTTTGGTGTAATATTACCATATCCATTATTTGCTTGATTGTATGTATTGCTTCGAGTAGATGCAAGGTGACGAGAAATCAGAAGCCCAACTTTTGGGTCAATATCTGGACAACAGGTTATCGCAAGTATAAGGCAAGTTGTGCCCTTGATCACTCTTCTTTAACCAATAATATTCTTGTTAATTACTGTGAATGCTCAGGTTAATTTGATGGGACCTAATAGGTTACCCTAGTTTTGTTTACCCCACACCTTTCAAAACAAATGAATTATTAGGTAGACTTGCATTTGCTCTACCTAGTTTGGGATTAATATTATATCTAAATTAGGATCGTGTTCCATTATTATTGTGATTTAATTATTGTTCATGATAAGACTATTGTGTTAATTGGAACATGAAGCTTAACTTGAGATAACAGTGCTACCATAAGGGTGGAATGGGACGTCCTTAGCTGACTAATTAGGAAAACTAGTGGAGGACTACCTTATCCAAAAGGGGCAAGGGCGATAGAGGAGTTGCCGATATAGAGAGGTTCCCAGGTCGATCATGCTGCGATGGCTTTTCAGACGAGGGATTCCTATATCGCTCTTCTCACGAAATCGAGCGAGTTTTCTGAAGCTAGTGGAACTTTGTAAAGGCCTCATAGTGGATCCCTAGCCATTCACCTTGTGTCTAAAAGCCTTGCAAACCCTGGCTAGATGGGATACATGACTTGTGGGTAAATGGCGCAACCTCTGCAGAGTGTAAAACTGGCATATCAGCCATGCTGTAACGCCCTGAATTTGGGGGTATAAATTTTCGTCTCTGATATTCACCAAATTCAGGTGTTACTCTCTTTTCTCTTCCTATTTCGCTCCTTCTTCCCATTTTCAAAACAGTATAGATACTGGTGTCCGTATCGCGTGTAAAAAACCTAAGTTGACATGGTTGTTGCATCGTATCATTTTGGTTTTTGGTTCGCGATTTAAATCCGATTAGAGGTAAGCGAGAGCGAGTTGTGGGTTGTTGGCCCGGCCTATGGCCCTGCCCAGCCCGTTGCGCGGCCCACCCCGGCCCAGCCCGGCCTAGGCGTGCCCTTGGCGCCCCTTCCTCCCATGCGCCCCACCCCCCTCTCTCTCTCATTTTTCTTTTCCCGCGCAGCAACTTCCCTCTCCCTCTCTTCCACCTCTCTTCCACCTCCCCTTGCCCAAGGTGGGATTCCGGTGAGCGGTTGCCGCCGATCGTCGAGCCCCGAGGTGAGCTTCCCCTCTCTTCACCAATCCTCCCCTCTCCCTACTCCCTCCCTCCCTCACGCGCGCCCCAGCCCGGCTCCCTCGCGCGTGCCCTTGTCTGGCCCCTGCGGTGCCCCCTGCCCGGCTCCCCCACGCGCGCCCCTATCCGGCCGCGGCGGCGCCCCCTGCCCCGCCCTGTGTGGCCCCTAGTCTAGCCCCAACGGCGCCCCTGTCCGGCCCCAGGCGGCGCCCCTGCTCTGCCCCACGTGCACCCCCACCCGACCCCCAGCGGCGCCCCTGCTTGGCCCCCGGCGGCAGCCCCGGCGTGGCATGGTGCGGCCCCCCAGCGCGGCCCCGTCCAGCCCCCCTGGTGTGCGCAGCCCTAGCGCGCATAGCATTTAAATTCAGTTCAAATTCAGTTTTATATTCAGTTTAATTTATGTGCTGTGTCACGCGCTTCATCGCGCGACGATCCATTTTAAATTCAGATTATTTAGTGCGTTGCGTCGCGCGCGTCGTCGCGCGACGTCTCGTTTTAAATTCAATTTAATTAGTTGTGCCGTCTCGCGCTTCGTCGCGTGACACTTCACGTTAATTTCAGATTTAATTCAAGTGTTGCATCACATGCTTCGTCGCGCGATGAGTCAGTTTAATTTCAGTTTAGATCGCGTGTGTTGTCATGCGCTTCGTCGCGCGACAATCCTTTTAACTTTACATAAATTTGCTTATAGTAATTAAGCGCATAGTGTAACCTTATTTTATGCATAGCGCAATTGTTAAATTAATAGGGTTATGTTTAGACAAGTATTTTAATCATAGCTGCCTAACGTAATCACCTTTCGACCGTAGCCTCAACCGTCATATTTTCTTTCTTGCATAGTCGTAGGTGCGAGCCCTGCGCCAAGCGTCTACTTATTTGTTGCATTCTATTATGTGGTGTATTATTTCTTTTTATATTAAGTTTGTGGAATGTATGTTTGAACTTGTATAGATAACGGTCTATTGGCGGAGTCCGAAGGAGTTGCAGATGAAGACCCTGAGCAGCAGCTGGTTGTTGAAGGCAAGTGTCCCTTGACCCATCTATGTCCTATACAATTTATAATTCACCTTCTCGCATTTACATAATTTATACCTAAGGATTGACTAGCTTTGTTTATCATGTCCTTGTTTACCTATGTGGGTTGGATCATTTTGGTTTAGCTCTATGCTAGTGCTTCACCCTAATCAATGAACATGATGAGATTATTTATGATATGATGTTTTCCCCTGTTGATTATGATGATGGTATTGTGACATTTAAGGGGACTCGAGCGGTTTCTCGAGTGCCTCTCTGTAAGGACTGGTTCATTGGATGACCACCCAGGAAAACAGTACAACCATGAGGGTGGTATGGGACGCCCTTAGCTAAATAATTTGAGGAACTGAGGTGTAGTTTACTTCACCGTCGTGCCGTCAATGGGTCTCGGTGTATGTGGCTCGCTCTGCCGAGGGTGGTTTGCCCATTGGGGAGGAGTGCGGTACATTTAGGAAATCTAACGAGCAACTACATCCTCTGTGAATTTTTGTAAATACTACGTAGTGAAACCTTGTCTATTCACCTTGGTAGTGTTTAAGGGTTTAATCAGCCCGAGGCAAAAAGCAATCACGGCTCGTGGATAAAGTGTGCAACCTCTGCAGAGTGTTATGAAACTGATATATCAGCCATACTCACAGTTATGAGCGGCCTTTTGAGCTCCATTGATTAGAGACACATTGATTAGAGATACTATGATGACAGATGATGATGACTATGATTATGGTTTTTATGATCATGATTATGATTATGGTTCTGGTATTCTTTCTATTTGGAAAGAGTACTTTTGGGTTAAGAACTTGGGTTAATGCTAAAACCTGGCTCTCTACTAGTAATAATTACCTGACAACTAAAAGAAACTGCTTGATCTCAAACCCCACATAAAGCTAGTCCACTACAGCTAAACAAGACAATTGCGGAGTATGTTGATGTGTACTCACCCTTGCTTTACACACAAACCCCCAGGTTGTCCACATTGCAACCACTGCTCAGGAGAAGATGAAGTCATGGTGGAGGATTTCCAGGAGTTCCAAGAGTATGATGAGTTCTAGGCGTGGGTTAGCGGCAAACCCCCAGTCGGCTGCCTGTGAAGGCCGTGTTTAGCTATGTTTCGTTTTCGCACGTTGATCTATGTTAATGACTATGTGGATGTCTCGGGCATCATGATGTAATCAGACTATTACCCTCTTTTATATTATTATTTGAGCATTATGTGATGATGTCCGGTTTTGTAACTACTGTGTACATGAATTACTGATCCTGGCACATACATGGTTCGTATTTAGTTTGCCTTCTAAAACCGGGTGTGACATAAATGGTATCAAAGCCGTGCTAACTGGAGGACCGCTAACCTAGAGTAGAATGGTCGTTCTAAGGATTATAGATCCCTATTCTCACCTTGACCTTGGTGTCACTTCAAAAGTTGGTCATCTCGACCAATTCTATGTTTAATTATATATATTATACCTTGCTAAAAATTTTGTTTTATTTTATTTCCCAATCTTTTATGGTCTACTTGCTGGTCATATTAGTTCTATTCTTACTCCTATGCTTACGGTGTCTTTTGTAGATGGCTCGTCTTAGACACACAACATGGAAGTCAGTCTTTCCTTTCTTGCCCTCTCGTCTCGTGGAGCATCCGCTTCGTCGCTTGGTGACTGGCCAGTCTAGCCATTTGGAGAGGCTGCACCACCGCCTGCACGAGGAGTAGGAGTGTCGGTGACAGGAGCTAGAGCAGCAGGGCTCTTCTTCCTTGCCTCAGCAGGAGGTAGAGTCTACGAGGCGCTGCTCTCCTGTGCCCCTATTGGAGGCGTCCCCTGCACCACCACTGGGCGTCCCGGCCGCTGGAGTAGCTACTAGAGGAGAACCCGACAATGGAGACGGCGACAACAGTAGCTCGAGCCACAGCACCGACCTTTCAGAGGAGCAGAAGCTGGAGGGATGGGTTTCTCAACCCATCATGCGTGGCGTCGCTCGCGGGTGTCACTTTCACGATACGCTCGACACCTTGATGCGCCAGGCACTTGACCGGTGCACTTGGTCCATCGAGTATTGTTGTGTTGTCTTCCAGCATAGTCGCGGGGCATACCTGGACCACTGGGAGGCGACTTGCTTGGTGCGTTGTCCAGGGTGTGGAGGTCTGCTCGGAGCATTATTCTATCTCTGAGCAGGACTCATCTAAGGCAGCCATGCAGGAAGTCGCATGGCGTGCGCTTTCGCACTACTATTCAGTGCTCGGTGGGGTGGGCGATGGTCTTACCCTGAGGTAATACCCCTCCATTCGTCTGGCAGCACAAGAGGCGTGGTTGTCTCACCTGTTGGTGAGGATAATCCTAGGTTGAGCAGCACAGACAACCTAGCCGTTGTGCTAAACACGGAGGTGGACCATGCTTTAGATGAGCTATGTAGGGCTCGAGCTGAGATCGCCCAGTTGCGGGCTGAGCGCACGGCGCGCTGTCACCTAGCGAATGGCTCTCTCGCACCCGTCGAGACTCAACACCCTTATCGCTCGCCTCGGCATGGGCGCCATGTCTATGGCAACCCCGACTGCAGGACTAGTATAAATTTAGGACCATAGATCGTCAGCGTTGGATCTTGTAATTAATGTTTAAAATAGAAGTTTTAGTCTTAGTCTTAGTCAGTCTTAGTTAGTCAGGGTAGTTTGCTTATCCTGTGTTTTTTATGCTTGTCATGATGAACTATGATGGATTTGGATCTTTGTAATGTGTAATACCCAACTTTGGAATATAAAAGAGAAGAATAAACCTTTATGTGTAATGCTTTTTCATTCATGAAGATTACTAGGGAACATATCTAAGGTTAACTAATTCTGTAATAAAACATGCATCATGTTGGGTTTTTATTGATTGTGCATTTAATAATAATAATAATAATATTGAGGATACATTAATAATGAGGATTAGGGTTAAACCTAATTTAAATTCTAGAATTTGAAAATAAAATGGAAAAGGAAAGAGAAGTAAGAAAGGAAAACCCTATCTACAATGTGAAGAAAAATATATAAATAAATGTGTTTTTTCATATCGACATCTTAGATTTGTGCATTTAATTGAAGTCCAAAATTCACAATCGAATTTGGGTTCAAATTTAAGAATTAAAAAATAAAAAGGAAGGAAAAGAGAAAAGGAAAAGAGAAAAAGAAAAAGAAAAGAATAAAATGTTGCATGGGCCGAAACACCACTTCAGGCCCACCTAGGACATCCAGCGCGCAGCCCAGACCATGCACCGTGGCGCTGCTAGGTGGGCCCCGGTTGTCAGTCTCTCATATCCGTATCGATACCGGATCTCCCTGACACGTGGGGCCCTTGCCTGCACTGTTCTTCGTCTCGACCGAGGATCACGGCAGAGTTGTTACCGCCCGGACTTTCAGCTAGGGGCCAGTATAGCCGCGCTGCCCATAATATTGTCGTGCACGTGGGCCACCTCGTCCTTCCGCGCGCCGCAGTCCAACATTGGCTCTCGAGTTTGCCAACAAATTGTGGGAAACGTGTTGGGTTCTCGAACGCTAGGGAGGCCACTGCGTGTGATCTCCAACTCGCCGTCGACAGGGTCTACGGTTTGGTGCTCTCGCGCTTCTCCTAGCCTGGGGGAAGGTGGACGAGGCCAGACCATTGGGAATTCGTCACCAGAGCTGACTTAATTGCTCGCCGATGACCGATTTCCGCCATGAACCGCAAGCTTCCGCGGCCAGGTCAGCCCGCGCGTCTAGCCTTGGTAAGATGTCTTCCTCGTGTCTCGCAATACTTTACCCTATAGTTTGCGACCATTGGTGCGGATCTTTGAGCGAGAGAAGGGGGGTATTGGTACCCCGCCGGGTGCGCCGCGTTGGCAGGAATTAGGGGTGAAGGGGGGTCAAAATCGCGTCTGCTATTGAATCCTAGATTGACAACTCTAATTGGCTCAGGCTAGTTAGTGGTGTGCTAGGCTGTTGATCTATGGACCAGCGGTCCAGATCGAACAAGGATACCAGTTAAGGAAAATGGGACGGGGAGCATCCGATCGGGATCGGACGATCGGTGCGTGCATCGGACTTTATTGAATCATCAACGTAGGTCTAGGATCTGAGGGCCTAGAGTGAATACTGGTTCGTTTGAACAGAATTCTAATCCTAGCCGTCGGTGGTTGATCGGGCGGCCAGATTTAGTAGATACCCTTTCGCTCAGACACATTAGCATAAGAACCCCTAGGTTTTCTTGAATTAAACCCGTAGTCCACCACTTAGTAAGGAACGTGTAACCTGAGTCATGGACGCTTTACAAGTTAGCCCCTGTGTTTTTTGTATTCTAGGGCGCAACCCAAAGAGCTGTTAATTGAATAAAAAAATTACAGAAAATGAGTTTTAGTATTAAAACAATTATAGAAACTTGCTAAATTCATAAGTAACTCATTTTAACTCCTTTTTAATCCATTCCAGTTGCATTAATTTTGTATTAATATTGTCTATCAACTAGTAACTTTGTTTAGCTATGAAACTTGGATTGAAATTATTCACCTGAGTTATTCTATATTAGGCACTTAATAACTTCAGAAATTCATAACTCGATAACCGTAACTCCGAATTTAGTGATTGTTGTTCCTACGATCTTATTACGACGCGTAGAATATTATCATGCATATTGTTCTGCTGTTTGGTGTGATGTTAATTTCTGCTACACCATGTTTGTTGTATTGTTGCGAGTAGACGAGCAAGCTACTGAGGACCCAGGTGTTCAGCAGGTGGAGACTGCTGAGCAGGAGCTCATTGAAGGCAAGTTGTGCCCTTGATCACTTCTATTTACCCAATAATGTTCTTATTAATCATAATGATCTGCATAGGTTAATTTTGATGAGACCTAATAGGTTACCCTAGTTTGGCTATCTTTATACCTTGTTTACCACTGAATTTTTGGGTAGTACCTGCTATTGCTTTATGTGGCTTTGGGTATGGAGATACACATTATTTATGATCATACTTTTATTATCAGTTTATTATTTACTGTTCATGATAAAAACATTATGTTAATTGGAACATGGAGCGACCACCCGAGAAAACAGTGCTACCACAAGGGTGGTATGGGACGCCCTTGGCTGACTAATTAGGAAAGCTAGTGGATGACTACCTTACCCAAAAGGGGCAAGGGCAGTAGGGGAGTGGTCAATGTAGGGAGGTCCTTGGGTTGATTTTGTTGCGATGGCGGTGAGTCGAGGGATCCCTGCATTGGAGCTTCCTAGAAACCGTAGCAGGTTTTCTGAAGCTAATGGAACTTTGTAAAGGCCTCGTAGTGTTACCCTGCCTCGCTACCTTGGTAGAGGTGTATGGGAAGTCATGATCCCATGGCAGATGGGTAACGTGACTTGTCGGTAAAGATGTGCAACCTCTGCAGAGTGTAAAACTGGTATATCAACCGTGCTCACGGTCATGAGCAGCTCGAACCCTCACATAAGTAATTTATTGAATTAAATTCAATTTGTCATTTGCATCGCATTGTGGTTTATTATTAATTTTGATCTATTATTACTCTAGTTTGGTATTTAATTACATTTAGTTACTGCTAATAAAATTTGACCCACTTATTAAAAGCAATGCTTAGCTTTAACCCTTATTTGTTGATCAGCCTTACACTTCACGTGAACTCCCACCTTTGGTGAGTTCATGCACATTATTCCCCACAACTTGTTGAGCTATGATCTTTTGTGAGCTCACTCTTGCGATATATAAACCCCCCACAGGTGAAGAGCAAGTGGTCCAGGAGGAACCCTATAATGAGGAATACGAGATGATCTAGGTAGCGTCTCCCTGTCAGCTTGATGGTGCCAAAGAATAATATTAGTTTGTTTTATTGTTATCATTTATTTTTGTAAGACTTCCACTATGTAATAATGATACTTGTGACATTTATCTCTATACACTTTGTCATTATATGTGATGTTCTTCTTTGGCGCACATATGAGTCGCACCCGGCTTTATCCCTTAAATCCAGGTATGACATAATGACTGTCGCCAGAGTATGGGTACCCCTTGCATTTTGGTTTAGCTATTAATGTTAATAAAATTAGTTATCTAGTTGGGAAGCCTTTTTATCTCTACTTTCCTCTTTGTCTGAGGAGCTGTGTTTGCCTGTGTTGGAAGTCAGTGAAGATGTTTATCTGTTCAGTATTGTGGAAGAATTCTATACCCTTTTCTTATGCTGCAAGATTTGCAACATCAGTTCTGATGTGTGATTGCCTTCCGCAGATGTTAGACAACAAGCGCAGAGGAGGGAGGCGTGCTCAGCAGGAGCAGCAGGCACCACAGGATGAGGCACCTCAGCAACAGTTGCCACCACCGCCCTTGATGACAATAGAGCAGATGTTTCTTATGCAGACTCAGGCAGTCTAGGCGATTGGTTAGACTCTGGCCACCATGCAACAAGTGCAGCAGCAACAGCCCCCACCTCAACCTCAAATGCAATAGCAGATGCCTAGAGATAAGCATGAAGAATTCATGAGAGGTCATCCCCTAGTGTTCGCTCTCTCTGCTAACCCCATGGATGCTGAAGATTGGCTGCATACTGTGGAGCGGGAGTTGCACACCGCTTAGTGTGATGACAGAGAGAAGGCTTTGTATGGTCCCCGTCCATTAAGGGGAGCAGCTCAGTCTTGTTGGGACTCCTACCTCGCCACCCATGCCGACCCTGATGCCATCACTTGGGAAGAATTTAGAGACAATTTTTGTTGGTATCATGTTCTAGCAGGTCTGATGACAGTGAAGAAAGAGGAGTTTCTGGCGCTAAAGCAAGGGCTCATGTTAGTCAGTGAGTACAGAGACATGTTTCTGCAGCTATCCAGCTATGCTCCCAAAGATGTCAACGCAGATGCCAAGAGCAGTATCGTTTCTTGAGAGGCTTAGTCGATCCCCTACACTATCAGCTGATGAACCATACCTTCCCCACATTTCAGTACCTAATTGATAGAGCAATCATGACAGAGAAGAAGCGTAAGGAGATGGAGGATCACAAGCGCAAGATCAGTGGACCTCAGCCTAGGAGCAGCAATCGCCTCTATTTCTCGGGTAATCCACCTCAGCAGTTCAAGAAGAATCAGCACCCGCCTCAGCAGCAGTTCCAGAGGCAGTACCCTCAACATCAGCAGCAGTACCACCAGGATAGCCAATGAGGAGGAAGTCAGTTCCAGAGGCAGAATCAGCAGGCACATCATCTTCCTACCCTAGCAACCAACCAGAGCAGTCAAGTAGCCCCAGTGCAAGGAGGAGGCAGAGGATGCTTCCATTGTGAAGAAGGTTAGAATTGATCAAATATTATGAATTGGAAACTCACTACCATCCAGGCAAAGAAAACGTGGTTGCAGATGCTTAGAGTAGAAAGAGTCAAGTCAACATGATGGTCGCTCGCCCGATGCCTTACGAGTTGGCCAAAGAGGCAAAGATTTTTGGGAAGATGCAGAAGGTGTGGTATGGTTCAAGGACCGCTTGTGTGTTCCCAATGTTCAATCCATTCGGGAGTTGATTCTCAAGGAAGCTCATGAGACAGGTTATTCCATACATCCTAGAAGCGAGATGATGTATAAGGATCTAAAGAAGAAATTCTGGTGGTATGGAATGAAAAGAGAGATTGCAGAGCATGTGGCTATATGTGACAGTTGCCAGAGAATCAAAGCAGAGCATCAGAGGCCTGCAGGTTTGTTGCAACCGTTGCAGATTCCTCAATGGAAATGGGATGAGATCAGGATGGACTTCATAGTCGAGTTGTCTCGCACTCGAGCCAGCTACGATTCCATCTGGGTAGTGGTGGACCGCTTGACCAAGTCAGTCCGGTTCATACCTGTCAAGACTAGCTACAGCAGTGTAGTTTTGGCAGAACTGTACATGTCCTAGATCGTTTGTCTTTATGGTGTGCCAAGGAAGATAGTGTCAGACAGAGGAACATAGTTCACCTCTCATTTCTGGCAGCAGTTGCATAAAGCTTTCGGTACACATTTGAATTTTAGTTCAGCTTATCACCTGCAGACAGACGGTCAGACTGAAAGAACCAACCAAGTCCTAGAAGATATGTTGAGAGCCCGTATGTTGCAAGATAAGTCTGGACCAGATAAGAGGTTACCTTAAGCAGAATTCTCCTATAACAACAGTTACCAGGCTAGTTTGAAGATGTCACCGTTTCAGGCACTTTATGGGAGGAGTTGAAGAACTCCATTGCATTGGGATCAACCTAGAGAAAAGCAAGTGTTTGAGCCCTACATTTTGCTTGAAGCTGAAGAGAACATCAAGATGGTTCAGGAGAATCTAAAGATAGCACAGTTAAGGCAGTGAAGTTATGTAGACACAAGAAGGAGAGAGCTGAGTTTTGAAGTGGGAGATTTTGTCTACCTGAAGGTATCGCCTATCAGAGGAGTTAGAAGGTTCAGAGTCAAAGGCAAGCTAGCACCTCGATATGTTGGTCCATATCAGATTCTCGCAAAGCGTGCAGAAGTGGCCTATCAACTTAGTTTGCCAAAAGATTTGACAGCGGTGCATGATGTCTTTCATGTGTCTCAGTTGAAGAAGTGTTTGTGTGTGCCAGAGGAGTAGTTTCTAGTGGAAGGTCTAGAAGTCCAAGTAGACTTGACCTACATAGAGAAGCCAACACATATTCTTGAGACTGTAGACAGGGTAACCCGGAGGAACACTATTAGAATGTGCAAAGTCAGATGGGGTCACCACTCTGAGGAAGAAGCAACTTGGGAGCGTGAAGATAATCTGATGGCCAAGTATCCTGAACTCTTTGCTAGCCAACCTTGAATCTTGAGGGCAAGATTCTTTTAAGGGGAATAGGTTTGTAACGCCCTAAATTTGGGAGTATAAATTTTTGTCTCCGATATTCACCAAATTCAGGCGTTAGTCTCTTTTCTCTTCCCGTTTTGCTCCTTCTTCCCATTTTCAAAGCAGTATAGAGACTGATGTCTGTATCGCGTGTAAACAAAAACCTAAGTTGACATGGTTGTTGCATCATGCCGAAGCATATTTCTTTTGTCTGATGTTGTATCTAATCACGCGTCCGTATCGTTTCGGTTTTTTGTTCACGATTTAAATTCGGTTAGATGTAAGCGAGAGCGAGTTGTTGGTTGTCGGCCCGGCCCGCGGCGTGGCCCAAACCAACCTGGCCCGGCCCAGGCACACCCCTGGCGCCCCCTTCCCACCCATGCACACCCCCAACCCCTCTCTCTCATTTTTATTTTCCCGCGTAGCAACTTCCCTCTCCCTCTCTTCCACCTCTCTTCCATCAGCCCTTACCCTAGGTGGGATTCTGGTGCGCGGTTGCTTCCGATAGTCGAGCCCCGAGGTGAGCTTCCCCTCTCTTCCCCAATCCTCCCCTCTCCCTACTCCCTCCCTCCCCTGCGCATGCCCCTGCCCGACTCCCGCGCGTGCCTTGTCCGACCCCGATGGCACCCCTACCCAGTTCCCCGCGCGCGCCCCTGTCCAGCCCCGACGGCGTCCCCTGTCCCGCCCGGCGCGACCCCAGTCCGGCCCCAGCGGCTCCCCTGCTCGGCCCCGCGCGTGCCCTCGCTCGGCCCTCGACGGCGCGCCCCTACCCGGCCCCGTGCGTGCCCCCTATCCGGCCTCCCGGCGGCGCCCCCTGCCCCCGGCACGCCCCTGCCCCGGCGCAGCCCCGTCCAGCGCGCCCTCGGGGCGTGCAGCCCAACCCTCAGCATGTGCAGCCCTAGCGCGTGTAATGTTTAAATTCAGTTCAAATTCAGTTTTAAATTCAGTTTAATACATGTGTTGCGTCCCGTGCTTCGTCACGCGACGATCCATTTTAAATTCAGATTATTTAGTGTGTTGTGTCATGCGCATCATCGCGCGACCTCTCATTTTAAATTCAATTTAATTAGTGTGTGTCGTCGCGTGCTTCATCGCGCGATGCTTTGCGTTAATTTCAGATTTAATTCAAGTGTTGCGTCGCGCACGTTTTCGTGAGAGGAGTCGCTTTAATTCCAGTTTAGATCGTGTGTGCTGTCGTGCGCTTCGTCGCGCGACAATCCTTTTAACTTTTCATAAATATGCTTATAGTAATTAAGCGTGTAGCGTAACCTTATTTTATACATAGCGCGATTGTTAAATTAATATGGTTATGTTTAGACAAGTATTTTAATCCATAGCTACTTAACGTAATCACCTTTCGACTGTAGCCTCGACCGTCGTATTTTCTTTCTCACATAGTCGTAGGTGCGAGCCCTGCGCCAAGCGTCTACTTATTTGTTCCATTCTATTTTGTGGTGTATTGTTTCTTTTTATATTAAGTTTGTGGAATGTATGTTTAAACTCGTATAGATAATGGTCCGTTGGTGGAGTCCGAAGGAGTTGCTGGTGAACAACCTAAGCACCAGCTGGTTGGTGAAGGCAAGTGTCCCTTGACCCATCTATATCCTATACAATTTATAATTCACCTTCCCTCATTTATATAAATTATATCTAAGGATTAACTAGCTTTGTTTATCATGTCCTTTTTTACCTATGTGGGTTGGATTATCTTGGTTTAGCTCGATGCTAGTGCTTCACCCTAATCAATGAACATGATGAGATTATTTATGATACGCTGTTTTCCTCTGTTGATTATGATGATGGTATTGTGACATTTAAGGGGACTCGAGAAATTTCTCGAGTGCCTCTCCATAAGGACTAGTGAAAGTCGCCTAGAGGGGGGTGAATAGGGCGAAACTGAAATTTACAAATATAAACACAACTATGAGACGGGTTAGCGTTAGAAATAATAACGAGTCCGAGAGAGAGGGCGCAAAACAAATCGTGAGAAAATGCGGAGTGAGACACAATGATTTGTTTTACCGAGGTTCGGTTCTCGCAAACCTACTCCCCGTTGAGGCCACAAAGGCCGGGTCTTTTTCAACCCTTTCCCTCTCTCAAACGGTCCCTCGGACCGAGTGAGCTTCTCTTCTCGAATCACAACCGGGAACAAAACTTCCCCGCAAGGACCACCACACAATTGGTGTCTCTTGCCTTGGTTACAAATGAGTTTTGATCACAAGAACAAGTGAGAAAGAAAAGAAGCAATCCAAGCGCAAGAGCTCAAAAGAACACGGCAAATCTCTCTCGCTAATCACTAAAGCCTTGTGTGGAGTTGGAGAGGATTTGATCACTTTGAGTGTGTCTAGAATTGAATGCCTAGCTCTTGTAAGTGGTTGAGAAGTGGAAAACTTGGATGACTTGAATGTGGGGTGGTTGAGGGTATTTATAGCCCCAACCACCAAACTAGCCGTTTGGTGGAAGCTGTCTGTCGAATGGTGCAGCGGACAGTCCGGTGCACACCAGACATGTCTGGTGCGACAGCCACGTCACCAGGCCGTTAGGGTGCCGACCGTTGGAGCTCTGACTCTGGGCCCGCCTGGATGTCCGGTGGCGCACCGGACATGCACTGTAGAGTGTCCGGTGCGCCAGCATGGGCGAGTCTAACTTCTGCACGCGCTGGCGCGCATTTAATGCGCCTACAGGTGACCGTTGGCGCCGAAGTAGCCGTTGCTCCGCAGTTACACCGGATAGTCTGGTGTACACCGGACATGTCCGGTGAATTATAGCGGAGCAGCCGTTTGCAAATTCCCGAGGCTGGCGAGTTCCAGAGCTGTGTCCTCTCAGAGCACCGGACACTGTCCGGTGTACACCGGACAGTCCGGTGAATTATAGTGCGCCGGCTCTGGGATTTTCTCGAAGGTTACGAGTTTGAGTTGGAGTCCTCTGGTGCACCGGACACTGTCCGGTGGCACACCGGACAGTCCGGTGCGCCAGACCAGAGGTGCCTTCGGTTGCCCTTTGCTCTTTTGTTGAACCCAATACTTGGTCTTTTTATTGGCTTATTGTGAACCTTTGGCACCTGTAGAACTTATAAACTAGAGCAAACTAGTTAGTCCAATTTATTTGTGTTGGGCAATTCAACCACCAAAATTAGTTTAGGAAATAGGTGTAAGCCTAATTCCCTTTCAATCTCCCCCTTTTTGGTGATTGATGCCAACACAAACCAAAGCAAATATAAAGGTGCAGAATTGAAACTAGTTTGCATAATCGTAAGTGCAAAGGTTACTTAGAATTGAGCCAATATAAATACTTACAAGATATGCATGGATTGTTTCTTTTATTTCTTAATATTTTGGACCACGCTTGCACCACAAGTTTTGTTTTTGCAAATTATTTCGTAAATTCTTTTCAAAGTCCTTTTGCAAGATAGTCAAAGATAAATGAATAAGATTTTGAGAAGCATTTTCAAGATTTGAAATTTTCTTCCTTTGTTTTAAAATGCTTTTCCTTGACTAAAACAAAACTCCCCCTCAATAAATTCTCCTCTTAGTGTTCAAGAGAGTTTTAAGATATCAATTTTGAAATTACTACTTTCTCCCCCTTTAGAACACAAAGAGATACAAATTTGAAATTTACTAATTGAAAAATCATTAATTTTAAAATTAGGGGTGGTGGTGCGGTCCTTTTGCTTTGGGCCAATACTTTCTCCCCCTTTGGCAGGAATCGCCAAAAACGGATACTTGGAATGAAATATAGGCCCTGTAGTACTTTCTCCCCCTTTGGTCATAAATAAATGAGTGAAGATTATACCAAAGCCGGAGAGATGCTCGAAGTGATGGCGAAGGATTAGTTACGGAGTGGAAGCCTTTGTCTTTGCCGAAGACTCCAATTCCCTTTCAATATACCTTTTGATCGACGGATTTTCCTCCCGTGTCGAGGTCGAGATGCCCATTGGTTCCCATGGGTGTCTTGATGGGCTTGGCATCCTTCATTCCAAACTTGGTTAGAATGTCTTGAGTATACTTTGTTTGGCTAGTGAAGGTGCCCTCTTGGAGTTGCTTGACTTGGAATCCTAGAAAATACTTCAACTCCCCCATCATAGACATCTCGAATTTCTGTGTCATGATCCTACTAAATTCCTCACATGTAGATTCGTTAGTAGACCCAAATATAATGTCATCAACATAGATTTGGCATACAAACAAATCATTTGCAAGAGTCTTAGTAAATAAAGTAGGATCGGCCTTGCCGACTTTGAAGCCATTAGCTATAAGGAAATCTCTAAGACATTCATACCATGCTCTTGGGGCTTGCTTGAGCCCATAAAGCGCCTTAGAGAGCCTATAGACATGGTTAGGGTACTCACTGTCTTCAAAGCCGGGAGGTTGCTCAACGTAGACCTCTTCCTTGATTGGTCCATTGAGGAAGGCACTCTTCACGTCCATTTGATAAAGCTTGAAGCCATGGTAAGTAGTATAGGCTAATAATATGCGAATTGACTCAAGCCTAGCTACGGGTGCATAGGTTTCACCGAAATCCAAACCTTCGACTTGGGAGTAACCCTTGGCCACAAGTTGGGCTTTGTTCCTTGTCACCACACCATGCTCGTCTTGTTTGTTGCGGAAGACCCACTTGGTTCCTACAACATTTTGGTTAGGACGTGGAACTAAATGCCATACCTCGTTCCTCGTGAAATTGTTGAGCTCCTCTTGCATCGCCATCACCCAATCCGAATCTTGTAGTGCTTCCTCAACCCTGTGTGGCTCAATAGAGGAAACAAAAGAGTAATGCTCACAAAAATGTGCAACACGAGATCGAGTAGTTACCCCCTTATGAATATCGCCGAGGATGGTGTCGACGGGGTGATCTTGTTGGATTGCTTGGTGGACTCTTGGGTGTGGCGGTCTTGGTTCTTCATCCTCCTTGTCTTGATCATTTGCATCTCCCCCTTGATCATTGTTGTCATCTTGAGGTGGCTCATCTTCTTTTTCATCAACTTGAGCCTCGTCCTCATTTTGGGTTGGTGGAGATGCTTGCATGGAGGAGGATGGTTGATCTTGTGCATGTGGAGGCTCTTCGGATTCCTTAGGGCACACATCCCCAATGGACATGTTCCTTAGCGCGATGCACGGAGCCTGTTCTTCACCTATCTCATCAAGATCAACTTGCTCTACTTGAGAGCCGTTAGTTTCATCAAACACAACGTCACAAGAAACTTCAACTAGTCCTGAGGACTTGTTAAAGACTCTATATGCCCTTGTGTTTGAGTCATATCCTAGTAAAAAGCCTTCTACAGTTTTAGGAGCAAATTTGGATTTTCTACCTCTTTTAACAAGAATAAAGCATTTGCTACCAAAAACTCTAAAATATGAAATATTGGGCTTTTTACCGGTTAGGAGTTCATATGATGTCTTCTTGAGGATTCGGTGTAGATATAACCGGTTGATGGCGTAGCAGGCGGTGTTGACCGCCTCGGCCCAAAACCGATCCGGTGTCTTGTACTCATCAAGCATGGTTCTTGCCATGTCCAATAGAGTTCGATTCTTCCTTTCCACTACACCATTTTATTGTGGGGTGTAGGGAGAAGAGAACTCATGCTTGATGCCTTCCTCCTCAAGAAAGCCTTCTATTTGTGAGTTCTTGAACTCCGTCCCGTTGTCGCTTCTAATTTTCTTGATCCTCAAGCCGAACTCATTTTGAGCCCGTCTCAAGAATCCCTTTAAAGTTTCTTGGGTTTGTGATTTTTCCTGCAAAAAGAATACCCAAGTGAAGAGAGAATAATCATCCACAATAACTAGACAGTACTTACTCCCGCCGATGCTTATGTAAGCGATTGGGCCGAATAAATCCATGTGTAGGAGCTCCAGTGGTTTGTCACTTGTCATGATGTTCTTGTGTGGATGATGAGTGCCAACTTGCTTCCCGGCTTGGCATGCGCTACAAATCCTGTCTTTCTCAAAATGAACATTTGTTAATCCTAAAATGTGCTCTCCCTTTAGAAGCTTATGAAGATTCTTCATTCCAACATGGGCTAGTCGGCGGTGCCAGAGCCAACCCAAGTTAGTCTTAGCTATTAAGCAAGTGTCGAGTTCAGCTCTATCAAAATCCACCAAGTATAGCTGACCCTCTAACACTCCCTTAAAAGCTATTGAATCATCACTTCTTCTAAAGACAGTGACACCTACATCAGTGAATAGACAGTTGTAGCCCATTTGACATAATTGAGATACGGAAAGCAAATTGTAATCTAAAGAATCTACAAGAAAAACATTTGAAATGGAATGGTCAGGAGATATAGCTATTTTATCCAAACCTTTGACCAAACCTTGGTTTCCATCCCCGAATGTGATAGCTCGTTGGGGATCCTGGTTTTTCTCGTAGGAGGAGAACATCTTCTTCTCCCCCGTCATGTGGTTTGTGCATCCGCTATCGATGATCCAACTTGTACCCCCGGATGCATAAACCTACAAAACAAGTTTAGTTCTTGACTTTAGGTACCCAAACGGTTTTGGGTCCTTTGGCATTAGAAACAAGAACTTTGGGTACCCAAACACAAGTTTTGGAGCCCTTGTGTTTGCCCCCAACAAACTTGGCAACTACCTTGCCGGATTTGTTAGTCAAAACATAAGATGCATCAAAGGTTTTGAATGAAATGTCATGATCATTTGATGCATTAGGAGTTTTCTTCTTAGGCAACTTGGCACGGGTTGGTTGCCTAGAGCTAGATGTCTCACCCTTATATATAAAAGCATGATTAGGGCCAGAGTGAGACTTCCTAGAATGAGTTCTCCTAATTTTGCTCTCGGGATAACCGGCAGGGTACAAAATGTAACCCTCGTTATCCTGAGGCATGGGAGCCTTGCCCTTAAC
This sequence comes from Zea luxurians, assembly GCA_029449295.1. Lineage (NCBI taxonomy): Eukaryota > Viridiplantae > Streptophyta > Magnoliopsida > Poales > Poaceae > Zea > Zea luxurians. The sequence goes on from JAOPSE010000011.1 coordinate 49,874,817, forward strand.
AAAATTAGACAATCTTTTAAGAGGGGCACTAAGTTTGACATTGTCTCCCCTTTGGTAGCCAATGCCATCCTTGATGCCAGGGCGTCTCCCACTATAGAGCATACTTCTAGCAAATTTAAATTTTTCATTTTCTAAGTTATGCTCGGCAATTTTAGCATCTAGTTTTGCTATATGATCATTTTGTTGTTTAATTTGGACCATATGATCATGAATAGCATTAATATCAACATCTCTACATCTAGTGCAAATAGAAACATGCTCAACAGTAGATGTAGAGGATTTGCAAGATTTTAATTCTACAACCTTAGCATGTAATATATCATTCTCACTTCTAAGGTTAGAAATAGTAATATTGCAAACATCAAAATCTTTAGCCTTAGCAATTAATTTTTCATTTTCAATCCTAAGGCTAGCAAGAGAGACATTCAACTCATCAATCCTAGCAAGTAACTCAACATTATCATCTCTAGGATTGGAGGTTGAAACATTACAAACATGTGAATCAACCTTAGCAATTAATCTAGTATTTTCATTTCTAAGGTTGTTAATGGTCTCATGGCAAGTGCTTAGCTGACTAGACAATTTTTCACATTTTTGAACTTCTAGAGCGTAAGCATTTTTAACCTTAACATGCTTTTTGTTCTCCTTGATTAGAAAGTCCTCTTGGGAGTCCAAGAGATCATCCTTCTCATGGATGGCACTAATTAGCTTATTTAGTTTTTCCTTTTGTTGCATGTTGAGGTCGGCAAAAAAGAGTACGTAAATTATCTTCCTCATCACTAGCATTATCATCACTAGAGGATTCATATTTAGTGGAGGATTTAGATTTAACCTTCTTCCTTATGTCGTCCTTTGCCATGAGGCACTTGTGGCCGACGTTGGGGAAGAGGAGTCCCTTGGTGACGGCGATGTTGGCGGCGTCCTTGTCGTCGTCGGAGGAGTCGGTGGAGCTCTCGTCGGAGTCCCACTCGTGGCACACGTGGGCATCGCCGCCCTTCCTCTTGTGGTACCTCTTCTTTTCTCTCCTCTTGCCCTTCTTGTCGTTATCCCTGTCACTGTCACTTGATAATGGACATTTAGCAATAAAGTGACCGGGCTTACCACACTTGTAGCAAACCTTTTTGGAACGGGATTTGTAATCCTTCCCCTTCCGTTGCTTGAGGATTTGACGAAAGCTTTTGATGATTAAAGCCATCTCCTCATTGTCGAGCTTGGAGGCGTCAATTGGTTGTCTACTTGGTGTAGACTCCTCCTTCTTCTCCTCCGTCGCCTTAAATGCCACCGGTTGTGCTTCAGACGTGGAGGGATCGTCAAGCTCGTTGATCTTCTTTGAGCCTTTAATCATACATTCAAAGCTCACAAAATTCCCGATTACTTCCTCGGGAGTCATTAGTGTGTATCTAGGGTTACCACGAATTAATTGAACTTGAGTCGGGTTAAGGAAAATGAGAGATCTTAGAATAACCTTAACCACCTCATGGTCGTCCCACTTCTTGCTCCCAAGGTTGCGCACTTGGTTCACCAAGGTTTTGAGCCGGTTGTACATATCTTGTGGCTCCTCCCCTTGGCAAAGACGAAAACAACCGAGCTCCCCCTCGATCGTTTCCCGCTTGGTGATCTTGGTGAGTTCATCACCCTCGTGCGCGGTCTTGAGTAGGTCCCAAATCTCCTTCGCATTCTTCAATCCTTGCACCTTGTTATATTCCTCTCTACTTAGAGAGGCGAGGAGAATGGTTGTGGCTTGGGAATTGAAGTGCTTGATTTGGGCCACTTCATCCACATCATAATCTTCATCCCCTACGGATGGTACCTGTACACCAAACTCAACAACATCCCATATACTTTTGTGGAGTGAGGTTAGATGAAATCGCATTAAATCACTCCACCTAGCATAGTCTTCACCATCAAACGTTGGTGGTTTGCCTAATGGGACGGAAAGCAAGGGTGTATGTTTAGGAATGCGAGGGTAGCGTAAGGGGATCTTACTATACTTCTTACGCTCTTGGCGCTTAGAAGTGACGGACGCCGCGTCGGAGCTGGAGGTGGATGTCGATGAAGAATCGGTCTCGTAGTAGACCACCTTCCTCATCCTCTTTTTCTTGTCCCCACTCCGATGCGGCTTGTGGGAAGAGGATTTTTCCTTCTTCTCTTTGTGGTGTGAAGAAGAAGATCTTTTCTCCTTCCGTTTGGAGGAGTCCTTCTTCTTTTCCTTCCTCTTGGTGCGGGACTCTTCCGATGAAGTGCTCCCGTGACTCGTAGTGGGCTTGTCGCCGGTCTCCATCTCCCTCTTGGTGTGATCTCCCGACATCACTTCGAGCGGTTAGGCTCTAATGAAGCACCGGGCTCTGATACCAATTGAAAGTCGCCTAGAGGGGGGTGAATAGGGCGAAACTGAAATTTACAAATATAAACACAACTATGAGACGGGTTAGCGTTAGAAATAATAACGAGTCCAAGAGAGAGGGCGCAAAACAAATCGTGAGCAAATGCGGAGTGAGACACAATGATTTGTTTTACCGAGGTTCGGTTCTCGCAAACCTACTCCCCGTTGAGGAGGCCACAAAGGCCGGGTCTTTTTCAACCCTTTCCCTCTCTCAAACGGTCCCTCGGACCGAGTGAGCTTCTCTTCTCAAATCACAACCGGGAGCAAAACTTCCCCGCAAGGACCACACACAATTGGTGTCTCTTGCCTTGGTTACAAATGAGTTTTGATCACAAGAACAAGTGAGAAAGAAAAGAAGCAATCCAAGCGCAAGAGCTCAAAAGAACACGGCAAATGTCTCTCGCTAATCACTAAAGCCTTGTGTGGAGTTGGAGAGGATTTGGTCACTTTGAGTGTGTCTAGAATTGAATGCCTAGCTCTTGTAAGTGGTTGAGAAGTGGAAAACTTGGATGACTTGAATGTGGGGTGGTTGAGGGTATTTATAGCCCCAACCACCAAACTAGCTGTTTGGTGGAAGCTGTCTGTCGAATGGTGCACCGGACAGTTCGGTGCACACCGGACATGTCTGGTGCGACAGCCACGTCACCAGGCCGTTAGGGTTCCGACCGTTGGAGCTCTGACTCTAGGCCCGCCTGGATGTCCGGTGGCGCACCGGACATGCACTGTAGAGTGTCCGGTGCGCCAGCATGGGCGAGTCTGACTTCTGCGCGCGCTGGCGCGCATTTAATGCGCCTGCAAGTGACCGTTGGCGCCGAAGTAGTCGTTGCTCCGCAGTTACATCGGACATGTCCGGTGAATTATAGCGGAGCAGCCATTTGCAAATTCCCGAGGCTGGCGAGTTCCAGAGCTGTGTCCTCTCGGAGCACCGGACACTGTCCGGTGTACACCGAACAGTCCGGTGAATTATAGTGCGCCGGCTCTGGGATTTTCCCGAAGGTGACGAGTTTGAGTTGGAGTCCTCTGGTGCACCGGACACTGTCCGGTGGCACACCGGACAGTCCAGTGCGCCAGACCAGAGGTGCCTTCGGTTGCCCTTTGCTCTTTTGTTGAACCCAATACTTGGTCTTTTTATTGGCTTATTGTGAACCTTTGGCACCTGTAGAACTTATAAACTAGAGAAAACTAGTTAGTCCAATTTATTTGTGTTGGGCAATTCAACCACCAAAATTAGTTTAGGAAATAGGTGTAAGCCTAATTCCCTTTCAACTAGTTCATTGGATGACCATCCGGGAAAACAGTACAACCATGGGGATGGTATGGGACGCCCTTAGCTGAATAATTTGAGGAACTGAGTTGTAGTTTGCTTCGTCGTCGTGCCGTCAATGGGGCTTAGTGTATGCGGCTCGCTCTGCCGAGGGTGGTTTGCCCCTTGGGGAGGAGTGCGGTAAATTTAGGAAACCTAAAGGGCGACTATAGCCTCAGGAAATCTTTGTAAAGGCTACGTAGTGAAACCTTGCCTATTCACCTTGGTAGCGTTTAAGGGTTTGATCGGCCCGAGGCAAAAATGAATCACTGCTCATGGGTAAAGTGTGCAACCTCTGCAGAGTGTTATGAAACTGATATATCAGTCATGCTCACGGTTATGAGCGGCCTTAGGAGCTCCATTGATTAAAGACACATTGATTAGAGATAATATGATAACAGGTGATGTTGATTATGATTATGGTTTTAATGATTATGATTATGGTTTATAGTGTTCTTTCCATTTGGAAAGAGTACTTTTAGGTTAACAACTTGGGTTAATGCGAAAACATGGCTCTCTACTAGTAATAATTACCTGACCAACTAAAAGCAACTGCTTGATCTCAAACCCCACATAAAGCTAGTCCACTACAGCTAAACAGGATAGTTGCTAAGTATGTTGATGTGTACTCACCCTTGCTTTACACACCCCCAGGTTGTCCACATTACAACCGCTGCTCAGGAGAAGATGAAGTCATGGTGGAGGATTTCCAAGAGTTCCAAGAGTACGATGAGTTCTAGGTGTGGGTTAGCGGCAAACCCCCAGTCCACTGCCTGTGAAGGCCGTGTTTAGCTATGTTTCGTTTTCGCACTTTGATCTATGTTAATGACTATGTAGATGTCTCGGGCATCACGATGTAATCAGACTATTACCCTCTTTTATATTATTATTTGAGCACTGTGTGATGATATCCGGTTATGTAACTGTTGTGTACGTGAATTGCTGATCCTGGCACGTACATGGTTCGCATTCAGTTTGCCTTCTAAAACCGGGTGTGACACGTGCTCACGGTCAAGAGCTGAGAGCACCTAGAGGGGGGGGGGTGAATAGGTGATCCTGAATAACTTTAACTTATAGCCACAAAAACTTGTTAAGTGTTAGCACAATAATTGCCAAGTGGCTAGAGGGGAGTCTCAACAAAACGCAATACCACAAGAGATCAAACACAGAGATGACACAGTGGTTTATCCCGTGGTTCGGCCAAGACCAACGCTTGCCTACTCCACGTTGTGGCGTCCCAACGGACGAGGGTTGCAATCAACCCCTCTCAAGTGGTCCAAAGACCAACTTGAATACCACGGTGTTTTTCTTTGCCTTTCAATATCCCGTTTGCGAGGATTCTCCACAACTTGGAGCCTCTCGCCCTTACACTTGAGATTCACAAGAAATACGGAGTAAGGGAGGAAAGCAACACACACAAATCCACAGCAAAATGCGCACACACACGGCCAAGAATCGAGCTCAAAAGACTATCTCAAAGTTCTCACTAGAACGGAGCTCGAATCACTGAGAATGACAAACGAATGCGCTAAGACTGAGTGTGGATGACCAAGAATGCTCTAAGGTTGCTTGGTCTTCTCCTCCATGCGCCTAGGGGTCCCTTTTATAGCCCCAAGGCAGCTAGGAGCCGTTGAGAGCAAATCAGGAAGGCCAATCTTGCCTTCTGTCATCGGGGGCACCGGACAGTCCGGTGCACACCGGACACTGTCCGGTGCCCGATTTCCTTCCTTAAATAGCGCTGCCGACCGTTGTAGATCAAGGAGCCGTTGGCGCACCGGACATGTCCGGTGCACACCTGACAGTCCGGTGCCTCCTTCCGACCGTTGGCCCGGCCACGTGTCGCGCGCAGATTCCGCGGCCGACCGTTGGCCTGGCCGACCGTTGGCTCACCGGACAGTCCGGTGAATTTTAGCCGTACGCCGTCGGCGAATTCCCGAGAGCGGCCACTTCACGCCGAGCCAGCCTGGCGCACCGGACACTGTCCGGTGCACCACCGGACACTGTCCGGTGCACCACCGGACAGTCCGGTGTGCCAGATTGAGCTGAGTCTCGGCTGCACACAGCCAAGTCTTTTTCACCTCTTTTCTTTTCTTCTTCTTTCTGTTTCTAACACTTAGACAAGTATATTAGTACATAAAACAATGTACTAAGTCTGAGAAACATACCTTAATTCTTGATTTGTACCTTGTCCACCTTTTTACACTTAGGCACTTGTGTTGGACACTAAATCACCAAAATACTTAGAAATGGCCCAAGGGCACATTTCCCTTTCAATCTCCCCCTTTTTGGTGATTTATGCCAACACAACATAAAGCAAGTAGAACAAGTACAAAATCAAATCAAATAAGAACTCAAAATTGTTTTGATTCAATTTTGACATATATGGATCACTCTATGCCACCACTTGGTTTGTTTTTGCAAATCAAACTCAAATTTCTATCTCTAAGTCAAACACACATGTTAAGACATAAAGAGAGTCATTCTAAGAGAAATTGATTTAAGATTTCAAAAACTCCCCCTTTTTCCCATAATCAATACTTCTCCCCACAAGAAGCCAACTTTTGACAAGAGAGACAACAAAAGAGTTTTGACAAACCAAAAGCTCTATTCTACTACTATTTTCAAAATCTCTCAAGTGGTAGCTGATCCATTTATCGCTTTGGCCTTTATTTTCTCCCCCTTTGGCATTAAGCACCAAAACGGGATCAATCTTGGCCCTATAATCCCATTGCCTCACCAAAATCTTCAATTAAGAGCAAATGGCAATAAGAGTTCATTAGATGAACTTGGAATAGGTTACCCTCTCATCGGAGTGCAGTGGAAGTCTTTCATGGTCCAAGTCCACCTTTTCCCTTTCAATTCTCCTTTGAGACTAAAACAAGCAAACTCAAGCATATGGTTAGTCTCAAAGGGTCAAGTTGTAACACATCTCCCCCTAAAACTGTGCATCACTTTGCAACGGACTTGTGAGATCCAGGGAGTGTTTGTACAACTTGAGCACCACAATAAGCAACAAGATGCAGAATGAACATGATCAAAGGCATAAACACATGTATGCTACTTTTCAATCCAAGTTCCGCGAATCTAAGATATTGAGCTCACTACGCAGCCTGCAAAAGGTCTTCTCATCTAAAGGCTTGGTAAAGATATCGGCTAGCTGGTTCTCGGTGCTAACATGAAACACTTCGATATCTCCCTTTTGCTGGTGGTCTCTCAAAAAGTGATGCCGGATGTCAATGTGCTTTGTGCGGCTGTGCTCAACAGGATTTTCCGCTATTCGGATAGCACTCTCATTGTCACATAGGAGTGGGACTTTGCTCAGATTGTAGCCAAAGTCCCTGAGGGTTTGCCTCATCCAAAGTAGTTGCGCACAACACTGTCCTGCGGCAACGTACTCGGCCTCAGCGGTGGATAGGGCAACGGAGGTTTGTTTCTTAGAGTTCCACGACACCAGGGACCTTCCTAAGAATTGGCACGTCCTCGATGTACTCTTCCTATCGACCTTACATCCAGCATAGTCGGAATCTGAGTACCCAATCAAGTCAATGTTAGACCCCTTTGGATACCAGATCCCGAAGCAAGGCGTAGCGACTAAATATCGAAGAATTCGCTTCACAGCCACTAAGTGACACTCCTTAGGATCGGATTGAAATCTGGCACACATGCATACGCTAAGCATAATATCCGGTCTACTAGCACATAAATAAAGTAAAGACCCTATCATTGACCGGTATGCTTTTTGATCAACGGACTTACCTCCTTTGTTGAGGTCGGTGTGTCCGTCGGTTCCCATCGGCGTCTTTGCGGGCTTGGCGTCCTTCATCCCAAACCTCTTTAGCAAATCTTGTGTGTACTTTGTTTGGGAAATGAAGGTGCCGTCCTTGAGTTGCTTCACTTGGAACCCAAGGAAGTAGGTCAACTCGCCCATCATCGACATCTCGAATTTCTGCGTCATCACTCTGCTAAACTCTTCACAAGACTTTTGGTTAGTAGAACCAAATATTATGTCGTCGACATAAATTTGGCACACAAAAATATCACCATCGCAAGTCTTAGTAAAAAGAGTTGGATCGGCTTTCCCAACCTTGAAAGCATTAGCAATTAAAAAGTCTCTAAGGCATTCATACCATGCTCTTGGGGCTTGCTTAAGTCCATAGAGCGCCTTAGAGAGCTTACACACGTGGTCGGGGTACCGTTCATCCTCGAAGCCAGGGGGTTGTTCCACGTACACCTCCTCCTTGATTGGCCCATTGAGGAAAGCGCTCTTCACATCCATTTGGTACAACCTGAAAGAATGGTGAGCGGCATATGCTAGCAAGATACGAATTGATTCTAGCCTAGCCACAGGAGCAAACGTCTCCTCAAAGTCCAAACCTGCGACTTGGGCATAACCTTTTGCCACAAGTCGAGCCTTGTTCCTTGTCACCACCCCGTGCTCGTCCTGTTTGTTGCGGAACACCCACTTGGTTCCCACAACATTTTGCTTGGGACGAGGCACCAGTGTCCAAACTTCATTGCGCTTGAAGTTGTTGAGTTCCTCCTGCATGGCCAATACCCAATCCGGAACTAGCAAGGCCTCCTCTACCCTGAAAGGCTCAATAGAAGAGACAAAGGAGTAATGCTCACAAAAATTAACTAATCGAGATCGAGTAGTTACTCCCTTGCTAATGTCACCCAAAATTTGGTCGACGGGATGATCCCTTTGAATCACCGCTCGAACTTGGGTTGGAGGTGCCGGTTGCGCTTCTTCCTCCATCATGTGATCATCTTGTGCTCCCCCTTGATCACACGCCTCCCTTTGATGAACCTGTTCATCGTCTTGAGTTGGGGGATGCACCGTTGTTGAGGAAGAAGGTTGATCTCGTTCATCTTGTTCCTGTGGCCGCACTTCTCCAATCGCCATGGTTCGTATGGCGGCCGTCGGAACATCTTCTTCATCTACATCATCACAATCAACAACTTGCTCTCTTGGAGAGCTATTAGTCTCATCAAATACAACGTCGCTAGAGACTTCAACCAAACCCGATGATTTGTTGAAGACTCTATACGCCTTTGTATTCGAGTCATAACCTAACAAAAACCCTTCTATAGCTTTGGGAGCAAATTTAGAATTTCTACCCTTCTTCACTAGAATGTAGCACCTGCTCCCAAATACACGAAAGTAAGATACATTGGGTTTGTTACCGGTTAGTAGCTCATACGACGTCTTCTTGAGGAGGCGATGAAGGTAGACCCTGTTGATGGCGTGGCAAGCCGTGTTCACGGCTTCCGACCAAAAGCACTCGGGGGTCTTGAATTCTCCAAGCATAGTCCTTGCCATATCTATGAGCGTCCTGTTCTTCCTCTCTACCACACCATTTTGCTGAGGTGTGTAGGGAGCGGAGAACTCGTGCTTGATCCCTTCCTCCTCAAGAAACTCCTCCACTTGAAGGTTCTTGAATTCGGACCCGTTGTCGCTCCTTATCTTCTTCACCTTGAGCTCAAACTCATTTTGAGCTCTCCTTAGGAAGCGCTTGAGGGTCCGTTGGGTTTCAGACTTATCCTGCAAAAAGAACACCCAAGTGAAGAGGGAAAAGTCATCAACAATAACTAGACCATACTTACTTCCTCCTATGCTCAGATAGGCGACGGGTCCGAAGAGGTCCATATGTAGCAGCTCCAGGGGTCTTGATGTTGTCATCACATTCTTGGTGTGATGAGAGCCGCCCACCTGTTTCCCTGCTTGACAAGCTGCACAAGGTCTATCTTTTTCGAAATGTACATTGGTTAGACCTATCACGTGTTCTCCCTTTAGAAGCTTGTGGAGGTTCTTCATCCCCACATGTGCTAAGCGGCGATGCCACAACCAGCCCATGCAAGTCTTAGCCATTAAGCATGCATCTAACCGGCCTCTTCTTTTGCAAAATCAACTAAGTAAAGTTTGTCGTCTAGTACACCCTTAAAAGCTAGTGAACCATCACATCTTCTAAAGACAGACACATCTACATTTGTAAATAAGCAGTTATATCCCATATTGCATAATTGACTGACAGATAGCAAATTATATCCAAGAGACTCTACTAAAAACACATTGGAGATAGAGTGCTCATTTGATATTGCAATTTTACCTAACCCTTTTACCTTGCCTTGATTCCCATCACCGAATATAATTGAATCTTGGGAATCCTTGTTTTTGACGTAGGAGGTGAACATTTTCTTCTCCCCCGTCATATGGTTTGTGCATCCGCTGTCAATTATCCAGCTTGAACCCCCGGATGCATAAACCTGCAAGGCAAAATTAGGCTTGGGTCTTAGGTACCCAACTCATGTTGGGTCCTACAAGGTTAGTGCAAATATCCTTAGGGACCCAAATGCAAGTTTTGTCTCCCTTGCATTTTGCCCCTAACTTCCTAGCAACTATTTTCCTATCCTTTCTACAAATAGCAAAGGAAGCATTTAAAGCATGATAAATTGTAGAAGGTTCATTCACTACTTTCCTAGGAGCATGAATAATATTCTTTCTAGGCACATTTCTACCATGCATATAGGAAGAACTAGAAGCAAACATGGCATGAGAGTCAAAATCATCATAAGCATTATAACTCCTATAAGCATTTCTAGTTTGTCTCCTATCATGATACATAAAAGCATGGTTCCTTTTAGTACTACTAGCCATAGGAGCCTTCCCTTTCTCCTTGGCGGAGATAGGAGCCTTATGGCTTGTCAAGTTCTTGGCTTCCCTCTTGTAGCCAAGTCCATCCTTAATTGAGGGGTGTCTACCAATTGTGTAGGCATCCCTTGCAAATTTTAGCTTATCAAAATTACTCTTGCTAGTCTTAAGTTGAGCATTAAGACTAGCCACTTCATCATTTAGTTTTGAAATTGAAACTAAGTGTTCACTCCAAGCATTAATATCAACATCCTTACACTTAGTGCAAATTTCAACATGTTCAACACAAGAGTTAGATTTACTTGCTACTTCTAGTTTAGCAGTTAAATCATTAATTTCACCTTTTAAAGACGAAATGGTTTCATTACAAGTAGAAAGTTCACAAGAAAGCATTCCATTTCTTTTAACTTCTAGAGCAAGTGAATTTTGTGCACTAACAAATTTATCATGCTCTTCGTATAAAAGATCTTCTTGTTTCTCTAAGATTCTATCCTTTTCATTCAAGGTATCAATCAATTCATTAATCTTAGCTATCTTAGTTCTATCCAGTCCCTTGAATAAACTAGAATAATCTATTTCATCCTCACTAGACTCATCATCACTAGAAGAATCATAAGTATTGGCATTATGAGTGATTACCTTCTTCTCCCTTGCCATGAGGCAAGTGTGATGCTCGTTGGGGAAGAGAGCCGATTTGTTGAAGGCAGTGGCGGCGAGTCCTTCGTCGTCGGAGTCGGACGAAGAGCAATCCGAATCCCACTCCTTTCCAAGGTGTGCTTCGCCTTTGGCCTTCTTGTAAACCTTCTTGTTCTCTCTCTTCCCATTTTTCCCTTGCTCCTGGTCACTATCATTTTCGGGACAGTTAGCAATAAAATGACCCACCTTACCACATTTGAAGCATGAGCGCTTCCCTTTTGTCTTGATTTTGCTTGGCTGCCCCTTGCGATCATTTAGCGTCGTCTTGAATCTCTTGATGATGAGAGCCATCTCTTCATCATTGAGCCCGGCCGCCTCAACTTGCGCCACCTTGCTAGGTAGCGACTCCTTGCTCCTTGTTGCCTTGAGAGCAATGGGTTGAGGCTCGTGGATTGGACCGTTCAACGCGTCGTCGACGTATCTTGCCTCCTTGATCATCATCCGCCCGCTTACGAATTTTCCAAGTACTTCCTCGGGCGTCATCATCGTGTACCTGGGATTCTCACGAATATTGTTCACGAGATGAGGATCAAGAACAGTAAAGGACCTTAGCATTAGGCGGACGACGTCGTGGTCCGTCCATCGCGTGCTTCCATAGCTCCTTATTTTGTTGATAAGGGTCTTGAGCCGGTTGTACGTTTGAGTTGGCTCCTCTCCCCTTATCATGGCGAATCGTCCAAGCTCGCCCTCTACCAACTCCATTTTGGTGAGCATGGTGATGTCATTCCCCTCGTGTGAGATCTTGAGGGTGTCCCATATTTGCTTGGCATTGTCCAAGCCGCTCACCTTGTTATACTCTTCCCTACACAAAGATGCTAAGAGAACAGTAGTAGCTTGTGCATTTCTATGAATTTGTTCATTTATAAGCATAGGGCTATCCGAGCTATCAAATTTCATTCCATTCTCTACAATCTCCCATATGCTTGGATGGAGAGAGAATAAGTGACTACGCATTTTGTGACTCCAAAATCCGTAGTCCTCCCCATCGAAGTGTGGAGGTTTGCCAAGAGGAATGGAAAGCAATTGCGAATTCGAACTATGTGGAATACGAGAATAATCAAATGAAAAGTTCGAATTGACCGTCTTCCTGTAGTCGTTGTCGTCGTCCTTTTGGGAAGAGGAAGATTCATCGCTGTCGTAGTAGACGATCTCCTTGATGCGTCTTGTCTTCTTCTTCTTCCCTTCTTTGCGTCTGTGCCCCGAGCCCGAGTCGGTAGTCTTGTCGTCCTTTGGCTCGTTGACGAAGGACTCCTTCTCCTTGTCGTTGATCACGATTCCCTTCCCTTTAGGATCCATTTCTTCGGGCGGTTAGTCCCTTTGTGAAGAGAACGGCTCCGATACCAATTGAGAGCACCTAGAGGGGGGAGGTGAATAGGTGATCCTGAATAACTTTAACTTATAGCCACAAAAACTTGTTAAGTGTTAGCACAATAATTGCCAAGTGGCTAGAGGGGAGTCTCAACAAAACGCAATACCACAAGAGATCAAACACAGAGATGACACAGTGGTTTATCCCGTGGTTCGGCCAAGACCAACGCTTGCCTACTCCACGTTGTGGCGTCCCAACGGACGAGGGTTGCAATCAACCCCTCTCAAGTGGTCCAAAGACCAACTTGAATACCACGGTGTTTTTCTTTGCCTTTCAATATCCCGTTTGCGAGGATTCTCCACAACTTGGAGCCTCTCGCCCTTACACTTGAGATTCACAAGAAATACGGAGTAAGGTAGGAAAGCAACACACACAAATCCACAGCAAAATGCGCACACACACGGCCAAGAATCGAGCTCAAAAGACTATCTCAAAGTTCTCACTAGAACGGAGCTCGAATCACTGAGAATGACAAACGAATGCGCTAAGACTGAGTGTGGATGATCAAGAATGCTCTAAGGTTGCTTGGTCTTCTCCTCCATGCGCCTAGGGGTCCCTTTTATAGCCCCAAGGCAGCTAGGAGCCGTTGAGAGCAAATCAGGAAGGCCAATCTTGCCTTCTGTCATCGGGGGCACCGGACAGTCCGGTGCACACCGGACACTGTCCGGTGCCCGATTTCCTTCTTTAAATAGCGCTGCCGACCGTTGTAGATCAGGGAGCCGTTGGCGCACCGGACATGTCCGGTGCACACCTGACAGTCCGGTGCCTCCTTCCGACCGTTGGCCCGGCCACGTGTCGCGCGCAGATTCCGCGGCCGACCGTTGGCCCGGCCGACCGTTGGCTCACCGGACAGTCCGGTGCACACCGGACAGTCCGGTGAATTTTAGCCGTACGCCGTCGGCGAATTCCCGAGAGCGGCCACTTCACGCCGAGCCAGCCTGGCGCACCGGACACTGTCCGGTGCACCACCGGACAGTCCGGTGTGCCAGACTGAGCTGAGTCTCGGCTGCACACAGCCAAGTCTTTTTCACCTCTTTTCTTTTCTTCTTCTTTCTGTTTCTAACACTTAGACAAGTATATTAGTACATAAAACAATGTACTAAGTCTGAGAAACATACCTTAATTCTTGATTTGTACCTTGTCCACCTTTTTACACTTAGGCACTTGTGTTGGACACTAAATCACCAAAATACTTAGAAATGGCCCAAGGGCACATTTCCCTTTCAAGAGCGACTCAGGACTCTCGCATGATTAATTTATGGAATTAAATTTTATCTGTCATTTGCATTGCATTGTGGAATTTATTATTAACTTTGATCTCTTATTTAATTGGGTTGGTATCTACTTATACTTAGTAAATGCTAATAAAACTTTGACCAACTTTAAAAGCAATGCTCAGCTTTAACCATCTTCTTTGGTAAGCCTTACACTTCTCATGGGCCCCCACCGTAAGTGAGCACGTGCACATTATTCCCAACAACTTTGTGAGTGATGAACGTATGTGAGCTCACCCTTGCTATACTCACACCACTAGGTCAAGGACAGGTACCGCTAAGATGAGGAGCATGAAGGATGTCACGATGAGTTCATGGGAGGTCGAGGCCGTCGTCTCCTAGTCAACTATGGTTGCGGAGGATCATTGTGTGCATATGATGTAATTATTTAGCTATTTTGTACATCTCCTATTATATAGTAAAGATGTGACATTCGTTTCTGTACCATGAGTCATCATATGTGTGAAACTTCATCCTAGCACATTTGATTTGCGCTTGGATTTGCCCTTAAATCTGGGTGTGACATTTCATCTACAATTAGATTCTTCTGCTCTTTTGACGAAAGCATTTTGAAAACGGTCCTCATTATCGTCTTCATGCGACGACTTTCTAAGAAACGTTTTCAACTTGCTCCTTGCTCCTTGGCTAACTCTTTGGGAGCTGTAACAGATGAAGCTTTAACCAATTCTTCATCAACGCTTTTGCCCTTCATGGTTATTAATAAACTAATTAGCTCTGACCCCAAGGGACTCAAGGTAGATAAATGTAAAGACTGTGTAATTACCTCTAATATTTTTGTAATCCCAAGGGATGAAGCTGATATACTCTCAATGTTTTTCCTTGTCACCTCTGAATGTTTATTGCTACCATAAACAAGTGCTTATGTTTTCTATTTTTTCAAAGGGGAAGTTTTTGAATCTTAATGCGAAGACTCCCCTTCATTAGTTTTGTCAACCTTCAACATTTTAGCTAATTTTTTCTTTCCTTCCTTTACAAATCCTATAGCTTCTTTTTTATAACACTGTCATTTCTCTTCCTCTTGACACCAGTAGCAGCTTCTTCCGAGATCTTCAGATAATCAGGGTATTCAAACTTCCTGTTTAATCTTTGTTTTCCCCGACCATCGAAGGCAACATTCATCAGTAGTTGGTCTTCTTTCTTGGTAAAATTGCCAATAATTTCATTCCACATTACTTTGATGCTTTCCATCCAATCTGCACATGGGTGCCTGAATACAAGCTACTTCTTAAACCAATACGGTAGCCTCACAAGCACCACCCTTTCAGCACTTTATCTAACTACCTTTTCAGCCTTCAGCATTCCCCAACCAGATAACATTGGGAATATCTAGTTGGCGAGAACTCTTGTACCAAGTCACGGGTACTGATGTGCTCCACCACTATGTTAAAAGCATCATGGGCATTCTATGCCCGTGAGACAGACCCATACTGCAAATCAACCTTCTTAAACCGAAGTTCAACCTTAGATGGATCATCATAATCCCCTTGAATTCCTTTCTACCCTTGCTATAAGCCTTTGCATAAAACCATTCCTTTGTCCACCCTATTGGCCATTTGGTTCGATACCCCAACACTGGAGCCTTTATATCCTTTCGGTATGTGAAATTATAGCACCCAAAGTTGTTGTGTAGATTGTTCGAAGGTCTTGCCTTTGTCTGATAGTGTAGCTCACACATCATGTAGAAACCTTCAGCACTAACACTTATACCTTGGCTACACATGGCCCATATGTATACACTTAGTCTAACAATTGCATTTGGTGTAAGTTGATGCATGAAAACCTCATACTTTTTCAAGACCTCATCAATCATGTTGAACATTGAGAGCCGAAGCCTGGCCTGGAAGAAGCTTCTGAACACAACTATCTTAACATCCTTCAGCTCCAGAATAGTTTCATGACCGACAAATTGAATCATGTCATCTTCCTTTTCACCAATATAGCCAAGCCTCTTCAAAATGTCAAGATCCTCAGGATTCATAGTGGATTTCCCGAACTTAATATGGCTTAGTTTGTTAGGCCAAAGCACACCATCATCTTCTCCAGCACTATCAACTTCGACATCAGAGGCACCAGCGTCGGGGGTGATTTCCTCTTCAGAAACCTTCGGCTCAGCTGACGCCCTCACCACTTAAGAAATTGTCGCCACAACAATGGTGTATGGTGCGTCCCCCTCCATTTTTGTTGCCCCAGATGAAGTTAGAGTAATCAACCTGGCCATAGAGCAAACTCTAGCCATTTGGGGATTTCCTAAAGCTCAAGATGTTGAAGCTTGTAGGAGAGTGGAAACTATAAAAGGAGCTTTGGAGGTAGAGAAACTGGTGGTAGCATGTTGGTACAAGCATTAAATGATGTGGTAACTACATCAAGACAATCGGCTATATAGCCTGGAGGGCGTGGGAGCTGATGAGACACACCAATTTTGCCCGCTGTCTAGTGGGTCGCGGTAGCCTGTTTATTTTGTTTTTAATGAAGTGCTCAAGGAAGGTGTTTTTCAGACCATTGGCATGAGGCCTATGTCATTTTCATAGTTTGACCTCGTTATAAAAACGTACTAATTCAGCAAGGGGCTACTATTAAAGATCCTCATCAGCCAAAGGTCCTCAAAATATGGTCTCACCAATTATTTGTGAGCTCATTTCAGGTGCAACAAGGTGAAACACCAAGGAACACCTTTGGTGAGAAATAACGTGCAACCATTGAAGTTATGAATAGTGCAATTTGCAAAGTGACGAATAAATCAGATGGAGCCACGCAAGATCCCTAAGACTTGTTCAGCAAGATTACAAGGGAAAGGGCGTCGATACCCTCTGCCTATTCAATAGCACATATTTATAGATCTAAGGGCACGAATGTAATTTTGCTGAGTTGTATCCCATAATTATAAATAGAGGAATGGTGCCATGCATTATAGGAGGCTTCTGGACTAGATTGTATTGTCGTGCTTCGCCTATGAAGTTGTACTCTTTCTTGTCTTTGATTTACAAATTGTAAAGCCAAAGGTATTTGAAAGGGAAATAGGGTCAAACCTTTTCCTATATGAATTTTGGTGGTTGAATTGCCCAACACAAACAATTGGACTAACTAGTTTGCTCTAGAATATATGTTCTACAGGTGCCAAAGGTTCACAACAAACCAATACAAAGATAAAAGAAAGGGTTCAAAACAAAGAAGCAAAGTAAACCAAAGGCAGCCCTGGTCTGGCGCACCAGACTGTCTGGTGTGCCACCGGACAGTGTCCGGTGCAGCAGGGTGGATCAACTCGAACTTGCCAGCTTCGGGAATTTGGGGAAGCCGCTCCACTATAATTCACCAGACTATCCGGTGCAACACTGGACTGTCCGGTGTGCCAGCAGAGCAACGGCTACTTCGTGCCAACGGTCGTCTGTAGAGGAATAGTAAAAGCAAACAGTGCGCGCCTGCGTGCGCAGAAGTCAAAGCAAGCGCCAGAAGGCGCACCGGACAGTGAACAGGACCTGTCCGGTGCACCACCGGACTGTCCGGTTGCCCAGTTGTCAGAAGCTCCAACGGTCGGAACCCAATGGCCTGGTGATGTGGCTGGCGTACCGGACAGTGTCCGGTGGCGCACCAGACTGTCCAGTGCGCCATACGACAGAAGCCTTCACCAACGACCATATTGATGGTTGGGGCTATAAATACCCCCAACCACCACACTTCAAGACATCCAAGTTTCAGCCATTTGCATTCAATACAAGAGCTCTAGACTTCACTCCAAGACACAAACAAAGAGATCAAATCCTCTCCCAAGTCCAAAGTTCACTCCAATCAAATAGTGACTAGAGAGAGACATTTGTGTTCATTTGAGTTCTTGCGCTTGGATTGCTTTTCTTCTTCTTTCTTTCTTGCTCACAACTCAATTGTAATCAAGGCAAGAGACATCAATTGTGTGGTGGTCCTTGTGGGGACTTAGTGTCCTAATTCATTGAGAAGAGAAGCTCACTCGGTCTAGGTGACCGTTTGAGAGAGGGAAAGGGTTGAAAGAGACCCGGTCTTTGTGACCACCTCAACGGGGAGTAGGTTTGCAAGAACGAAACCTCAGTAAAACAAATCACCGCGTCTCACTCTTCATTTGCTTGTGATTTGTTTTCGCCCTCTCTTTCGGACTCGATTATATTTCTAACGCTAACCCCGGCTTGTAGTTGTGCTTAAGTTTATAATTTTCAGATTCCGCCTATTCACCCCCCTCTAGGCGACTTTCAATTGGTATCAAAGCCCGGTGCTTCATTAGAGCCTAACCACTCGAAGTGATGTCGGGAGAACACGCCAAGAAGGAGATGGTGACCGGCGAGAAGCCTGCCACAAGACACGGGAAGGCTCCATCAGGACAGTCCCGCAACAAGAAGAAGGAGGAATCACCTCCTCACAAGTCGCATCGGAGTGGCGAGAAGAAAAAGAAGATGAAGAAGGTGGTCTACTACAAGACCGACTCTTCATCGCCATCCACCTCCGGCTCTGACGCGCCGTCCGTAAGTTCTAAGCGCCATGAGCGCAAGAAGTTTAGTAAGATCCCCCTACGCTACCCTCGCATTTCTAAACGTACTCCATTACTTTCCGTTCCTTTAGGCAAACCACCGGTTTTTGACGGTGAAGATTATAACATGTGGAGTGATAAAATGAGACATCACCTAACCTCACTCCACACTAGTATTTGGGACATTGTTGAGTTTGGAGTGCATGTACCATCTGTAGGGGATGAAGACTATGACTCGAACGAAGTTGCCCAAATCAGACACTTCAACTCCCAAGCCACCACTATACTCCTCGCCTCTCTAAGTCGAGAGGAGTATAACAAGGTGCAAGGGTTGAAGAGCACCAAAGAGATTTGGGACGTGCTCAAGACCGCGCACGAAGGAGACGAGGTGACAAAGATCACCAAGAGGGAAACGATAGAGGGGGAGCTCGGTCGTTTCATGCTCAACCAAGGAGAAGACCCGCAAGCCATGTACAACCGGCTAAAGACCTTGGTAAATCAAGTGCGCAACCTCGGGAGCACCAAATGGGATGACCATGAGATGGTCAAGGTTATTCTTAGATCACTCGTATTTCTTAACCCTACTCAAGTTCAATTAATTCGTGGTGATCCAAGATATAAACTAATGTCTCCCGAGGAAGTAATAGGAAAATTTGTGAGCTTTGAGTTGATGATCAAAGGCTCCAAGAAGATCATCGAGCAAGGCGCCTCCTCCTCTGTACCCGAAGCACAACCCGTTGCATTCAAGGCGACGGAGGAGAAGAAAGAAGACTCTACACTGAGTAGGGTCCCCATTGACGCCTCCAAACTCGACAATGAGGAGATGGCGCTCATCATCAAGAGCTTCCGCCAAATCCTCAAGCAAAGGAGGGGGAAAGACTACAAGCCCCGCTCCAAGAAAGTGTGCTACAAGTGTGGTAAGCCCGGTCATTTTATCGCTAAATGTCCTTTATCTAGTGATAGTGACAGGGATAACGACAAGAGGGGGAAGAAGAAGGAGAAGAAGAAGTATTACAAGAAGAAGGGCAGCGATGCCCATGTGTGCCGGGAGTGGGACTCCAACGAGAGCTCCACCGACTCCTCCTCCGACGAGGACGCCGCCAACATCGCCATCAACAAAGGACTTCTCTTCCCCAACGTCGGCCACAAGTGCCTCATGGCCAAGGACGGCAAGAAGAAGAAGGTAAAATCAAGATCCTCTACTAAGTATGCAACTTCTAGTGATGAGGATAATTCTAGTGATGAGGAGGATAACTTGCTTACTCTTTTTGCCAATCTTAACATGCAACAAAAAGATAAATTGAATGAATTGATTAGTGCTATTCATGAGAAGGATAAACTCTTGGATAGCTAAGAGGACTTCCTTATTAAGGAAAACAAAAAGCATGTTAAGACTAAAAATGCTTATGCTCAGGAGGTAGAAAAAAAATGAAAAATTAACTAGTGAGCTTAGCATTTGCCATGACACTATCTCCAACCTTAGGATTGAGAATGCTAATTTGATTACTAAGGTTGAGAAGTCAAATATTTGTGATGATTCAATTATCAATCTTAGAAATGATAATGCTAGTCTAATTGCTAAGATTGAAAAATTGAATGCCTCTCTTGCTAGCCTTAAGAATGAGAATAAAAAATTAATTGCTAAGGCTAAGGAATTAGATGTTTGCAATGTTTCTATTTCCAATCTTAGAGATGAGAATGCTATTTTACATGCTAAGATTGTTGAATTGAATGATTGCAAACCCTCTACATCTATGGTTGATCATGTTTCTATTTGCACTAGATGTAGAGATGTTAATGTAGATGCTATTCATGATCACCTTGCTATGATTAAACAACAAAATGATCATATAGCAAAACTAGATGCTAAGATTGCCGAGCATGAACTAGAAAATGAGAAATTTAAATTTGCTCGTAGCATGCTTTATAGTGGGAGATGCCCTGGCATTAAGGATGACATTGGCTTCCAACAGGGAGACAATGTCAAGCTTAATGCCTCTCCTAAAAGATTGTCTAATTTTGTTAAGGGCAAGGCTCCCATGCCTCAGGATAACGAGGGCTATATTTTATATCCTACTGGTTATCCTGAGGATAAGATTAGGAGAATTCATGCAAAGAAGACTCATTCTCACCATGCTTTTATTTATAAGAATGAGGCTTTTAGCTCTAGGCGTTCTTCTACACATGTTAAAATGCCTAAGAAGAAAACTCCTATTGCATCAAATGATCATAACATTTCATTTAAGACTTTTGATGCTTCTTATGTGCTCACTAACAAATTAGGCAAGGGGCAAACACAAGGGCTCCAAGACTTGTGTTTGGGTACCTAAGGTGCTTGTTTCTAATGTAAAAGGACCCAAGACTGTTTGGGTACCTAAGAACAAGGCCTAAATTTATTTTGTAGGTTTATGCATCCGGGGGCTCAAGTTGGATCATCGACAACGGGTGCACAAACCACATGACTGGGGAGAAAAAGATGTTCTCCTCCTACGAGAAAAACCAAGATCCCCAAAGAGCTATCACATTCGGGGATGGAAATCAAGGTTTGGTCAAAGGATTGGGTAAAATTGCTATATCACCTGACCATTCTATTTCCAATGTTTTTCTTGTAGATTCTTTAGATTATAACTTGCATTCTGTTTCTCAATTATGCAAAATGGGTTACAACTGTCTTTTTACGGATACAGGTGTTACTGTCTTTAGAAGAAGTGATGATTCAGTAGCTTTTAAGGGAGTATTAGAGGGTCAGCTATACTTAGTTGATTTCAATAGAGCTAAACTCGATACTTGCTTAATTGCTAAGACTAACATGGGTTGGCTCTGGCATCGCCGACTAGCCCATGTTGGGATGAAGAATCTTCACAAGCTTCTAAAGGGAGAACACATTTTGGGACTAACAAATGTTCATTTTGAGAAAGACGGGATTTGTAGCGCATGCCAAGCAGGGAAGCAAGTTGGTGTTCATCATCCACACAAGAACATCATGACGACTGACAGGCCACTCGAGCTACTCCACATGGATTTATTCGGCCCGATAGCTTACATAAGCATCGGAGGGAGTAAGTACTGTCTTGTTATTGTGGATGATTATTCTCGCTTCACTTGGGTATTCTTTTTACAGGAAAAATCTCAAACCCAAGAGACTTTGAAAGGATTCTTGAGACGAGCTCAAAATGAGTTCGGTTTAAGGATCAAGAAAATAAGAAGCGACAATGGAACGGAGTTCAAGAACTCACAAATTGAAGGCTTCCTTGAGGAGGAGGGCATCAAGCTGAGTTCTCTTCTCCTTACACGCCATAGCAAAATGGTGTAGTGGAGAGGAAGAATAGAACTCTATTGGACATGGCAAGGACCATGCTTGATGAATACAAGACTTCGGATCGGTTTTGGGCCGAGGCGGTCAACACCGCTTGCTATGCCATCAACCGGTTATATCTTCACCGAATCCTCAAGAAGACATCTTATGAACTCCTCACCGGTAAAAAGCCCAATGTTTCATATTTTAGAGTCTTTGGTAGCAAATGTTTTATTCTTGTTAAAAGAGGTAGAAAATCAAAATTTGCTCCTAAGGCTGTAGAAGGCTTTTTACTTGGTTATGACTCAAACACAAGGGCATATAGAGTCTTTAACAAGTCCACTGGACTTGTTGAAGTTTCTTGTGACATTGTGTTTGATGAGACTAATGGCTCTCAAGTAGAGCAAGTTGATATTGATGAACTAGATGATGAAGAGGCTCCGTGCATCGCGCTAAGGAACATGTCCATTGGGGATGTGTGTCCTAAGGAATCCAAAGAGCCTCCACAAGCACAAGATCAACCATCTTCCTCCATGCAAGCATCTCCACCAACCCAAGATGAGGATGAGGCTCAAGAGGAGGAAAATGAAGATCAAGAAGATGAGCCACCTCAAGAGGAGGACAATGATCAAGGGGGAGATGCTAATGATCAAGACAAGGAAGATGATAAAGATCCGAGGCTGCCACACCCAAGAGTCCACCAAGCAATCCAATGAGATCACCTCGTGAACACCATCCTAGGAGACATTCATAAGGGGGTAACCACTCCATCTCATGTTGCTCATTTTTGTGAACATTACTCCTTTGTTTCCTCTATTGAGCCACACAGGGTAGAGGAAGCACTTCAAGATTCAGATTGGGTGTTGACGATGCAAGAGGAGCTCAACAACTTCACAAGGAATGAGGTATGGCATTTAGTTCCACGTCTTAACCAAAATGTTATAGGAACCAAGTGGGTTTTCCTTAACAAGCAAGATGAGCATGGTGTGGTGACAAGGAACAAGGCACGACTTGTGGCCAAAGGGTATTCGCAAGTCAAAGGTTTGGATTTTAGTGAAACCTATGCACCCGTAGCTAGGCTTGAGTCAATTTGTATATTACTTGCCTATGCTACTTACCATAGCTTTAAGCTTTATCAAATGGACGTGAAGAGTGCCTTCCTCAATGGACCTATCAAGGAAGAGGTCTATGTTGAGCAACCTCTCGGCTTTGAAGATAGTGAGTACCCTAACCATGTCTACAAACTCTCTAAGGCGCTTTATGGGCTCAAGCAAGCCCCAAGAGCATGGTATGAATGCCTAAGAGATTTTCTTATCACTAATGGCTTCAAAGTTAGAAAGTCCGATCCTACTCTCTTTACTAAAACAATTGAAAATGATTTGTTTATATGCCAAATTTATGTTGATGATATCATATTTGGGTCTACTAACAAATCTATTTGTGAAGAGTTTAGTAGGATCATGATACAAAAATTCGAGATGTCTATGATGGGGGAGTTGAAGTATTTTCTAGGATTCCAAGTCAAGCAACTCCAAGAGGGCACCTTCATTTGCCAAATGAAGTACATTCAAGACATTCTCACCAAGTTTGGAATGAAGGATGCCAAGCCCATCAAGACACCCATGGGAACCAATGGGCATCTCGACCTCGATACGGGAGGTAAATCCGTAGATCAAAAGGTATACCGGTCGATGATATGATCTTTACTCTATTAATGTGCATCTCGACCGGATATTATGCTTTCCGTATGCATGTGTGCAAGGTTTCAAGCCGATCCTAAGGAATTCACCTTAGGGCCGTGAAGCGAATCTTGAGATATTTAGTTCAAACACCTAAGTTTGGTCTTTGGTGCCCCAAGGGATCCTCTTTTGATTTATTAGGATATTCTGATGCTGATTGGGCAGGGTGTAAGATTGATAGGAAGAGCACATCAGGGACTTGTCAGTTTCTGGGGAGATCCCTGGTGTCTTGGGCTTCAAAGAAACAAAACTCAGTAGCTCTTTCTACCGCCGAAGCCGAGTATATTGCCACAGGCCATTGTTGCGCGCAATTGCTTTGGATGAGGCAAACCCTTAGGGACTATGGCTACAAATTTAGCAAAGTCCCTCTCCTATGTGATAATGAGAGTGCAATCCGCATGGCGGATAATCCCATTGAACACAGCCGCACTAAGCACATAGCCATTCGTTATCACTTTTTGAGAGATCACCAATAAAGGGGGGATATCGAGATAGCCTATATTAACACCAAAGATCAATTGGCCGATATCTTTACCAAGCCTTTAGATGAGAAAACCTTTAGCAAACTTAGGAATGAGCTAAATATTCTTGATTCTAGGAATTTTGATTGATTCTTTGCACACATAGCTCATATATATACCTTAGATCATATCTCTTTTATGTCTATGACTAATGTGTTTTCAAGTGTAATCTTATGCTTAGTCATAGAATTGAAAGGGAAAGGGAGTATTCAGCAAAGAAGGCGCTTCCACTCTACTCCATTGTATTTGCCGGTACTCTGCATCGCTCTCCAATTTGGTATAATCTTCACTCATATTTATTTGTTTGCCAAAGGGGGAGAAAGTTTGAAAAAGGGCTTATATTTCACTCACAAGTATCCGTTTTTGGCGATTCATGCCAAAGGGGGAGAAAGTATGAGCCCAAAGCAAAAGGACCGCACCCCAAAGCAAAAGGGCCGCATCACCACCGAATTTTAAAAATGAAGTTTTCAAATTGATATTGTGTTAAAAAGGGGGAGAAAGTTCTAGTATCTTCAAAAATTTGTAAAACTCTCTTCAACACTAAGAGGAGAATTTCTTTGAGGGGGAGTTTTGTTTTAGTTAAAGGAAAAGCATTTGAAACAGGGGGAAAAATTTTCAAGTCTTGAAAATGCTTATTTCATTCTTATTCATATACCTTGACTATTTGTAAAAGGTTTTTGAAAAGAACTTTACAAAGAATTTGCAAAACAAAACTAGTGGTGCAAGCATGGTCCAAAATTTTAAATAAGAAGAAAACCATCCATGCATATCTATTGAAATAATTATATTGGTTTCAATTCCAAGCAACTGTTGCACTTACCTTATGCAAACTAGTTCAATTCCGCACTTTTATATTTGCTTTGGTTTGTGTTGGCATCAATCACCAAAAAGGGGGAGATTGAAAGGGAAATAGGGTCAAACCTTTTCCTATATGAATTTTGGTGGTTGAATTGCCCAACACAAACAATTGGACTAACTAGTTTGCTCTAGAATATATGTTCTACAGGTGCCAAAGGTTCACAACAAACCAATACAAAGATAAAAGAAAGGGTTCAAAACAAAGGAGCAAAGTAAACCGAAGGCAGCCCTGGTCTGGTGCACCAGGGTGGATCAACTCGAACTTGCCAGCTTCGGGAATTTGGGGAAGCCGCTCCGCTATAATTCACCGGACTATCCGGTGCAACACCGGACTGTCCGGTGTGCCAGCGGAGCAACGGCTACTTCGAGCCAAAGGTCGTCTGCAGAGGAACAGTAAAAGCAAACAGTGTGCGCCTGCGCGCGTGAAGTCAGAGCAGGCGCCAGAAGGCGCACCGGACAGTGAACAGGACCTGTCCGATGCACCACCGGACTGTCCGGTGGTCCAGTTGTCAGAAGCTCCAACGGTCGGAACCCAACGGCCTGGTGATGTGGCTGGCGTACCGGACAGTGTCCGGTGGCGCACCGGACTGTCCGGTGCGCCATACGACAGAAGCCTTCACCAACGACCATATTGATGGTTGGGGCTATAAATACCCCCAACCACCACACTTCAAGACATCCAAGTTTCAGCCATTTGCATTCAATACAAGAGCTCTAGACTTCACTCCAAGACACAAACAAAGAGATCAAATCCTCTCCCAAGTCCAAAGTTCACTCCAATCAAATAGTGACTAGAGAGAGACATTTGTGTTCATTTGAGTTCTTGCGCTTTGATTGCTTTTCTTCTTCTTTCTTTCTTGCTCACAACTCAATTGTAATCAAGGCAAGAGACACCAATTATGTGGTGGTCCTTGTGGGGACTTAGTGTCCCGATTGATTGAGAAGAGAAGCTCACTCGGTCTAGGTGACCGTTTGAGAGAGGGAAAGGGTTGAAAGAGAACCGGTCTTTGTGACCACCTCAACGAGGAGTAGGTTTGCAAGAACCGAACCTTGGTAAAACAAATCTTAGCGTCTCACTCTTCATTTGCTTGTGATTTGTTTTCGCCCTCTCTTTCGGACTCGATTATATTTCTAACGCTAACCCCGGCTTGTAGTTGTGCTTAAGTTTATAATTTTCAGATTCCGCCTATTCACCACCCCCTCTAGGCGACTTTCAGTATTCTTGTAATTATCTATTGGATTAAAGAAAATGAAGGCAAATAATTGTTTATTGAGATGAGTAACCTATTTCACCCTACATAAGCTGAAATCTATCTTCATTATAATTCCTTCATTTTTCTTACCTTCTTCCTTTAATTAACCTTCAAAGAAGAGTTAATTAAAGGGACAAGCTGTGGGAGGTAGATATTCCATGGGTCACTGTAACGTGGATATGTTCCATGGGCCGCCTGATAGGCCCTTGATCAGTCGACCAACAGTGCATGCTATCGGGTCGCATTTAGGCGAAACAAGAACTACCGAAGAGACGACGCATCGAGCGGAGGACAAACTCGAATATTGCGGCACGAGGACTCTACCCGGAAGATAGCAAACCGCACATCAGAAGACTAGGTGCGCCCGTGGGAGAATATGATAGACTTAGATAGACTCAAACAACCTGTAAAAAGGGGATATCTTTCCAGTCAGCTATATAAGGATGCAGAGGTACCCCTACCAAAAAACCTCTCTCCCGCTCATCATTAGATCGATAGGAACTCTTTCATTCACCTCCATAAACCTGTAATCTATGAACTCAGAGAAATCAAACACAAAACACCGCACATGACATAGGGTTTACGCATTCACGTGGCCCAAACCTGTATAAACCCTATGTTCCGACGTGCATCCGCGCGTACCATCGAGCAGCGATCGACGTCACCGTCCTCCCAAAAGCACTACGTGAGCTACCCACATAGTGCACCATCAGTACAAAACACCGACAGAAGCTTATAATTTATTCATTTGTGTTTCCTTATTTTGACATCCTTCAGGAATAAAAAAACGAGTAACCAACACATATCAAACAATTATACTTGTTTCTCATAATGTTTTTGATGCAAAGTTGTTGATGATGGCATTGAACCTATCCTATATTTTTTCCTCAATAAATCATATTGACAGACCATTTAACCTCTCTTTAAACATTGTAGATCTTATAATAGAGGACATAACGTTTGAAATTAATCATGTTGGTGCATTGTGCAATCAAATCATCCAATTTAGATCCATCAATGGCTGCTATTTTATATTAGTCCTTCCACCTAAGATATAGCACCTATTTTACATTTAACTCCTACCACATGAAGTCGTTGGATCTAAATTAGATGCTTCGAATGCTTTAATTGCATGTTTGCCCCCAAATAAGTGATTGGGCATGTTATATCCCCTTTAAAATGATTCTTCAACAATTTTAGGTTACAGAAGGTTTTTCCCAGCTGATGCTGCTGTCATATGCATTGTTTGAGGAATGTGGGCTGATGCCAGTCACAAGCATTGTTTCAGCGAGCAAACATATATCATATATACAGTTTGGACATCTGGAAGCACAAACAGGTTTAGAGAAAACATTGTATGAAAGAAAAAAGAATGACAACATCACAAATCCTAGTTGGATTCGCATGGTTTAGAATTAGCTTGTACGTATTGGATCATCGCTGGAGACTCGTCGATACCCGAACAAGTGGCGCATGAGGTTTGGTAGCCTTGGCTCCAATGGCGCCGCAGCTGTAGCCATAGTTTCAGTTACATGTGGAGCTGCCTGAGTCGACGTCCGCAGCTTTCAACGTTTCCTAATCCCGCGAAGCTGTTCTGCCACTTTCTGCATTGTTGGCCTCATGACAATCTCTTCCGCATCCAAAATAGTACATACACCTCAGTGCCAACTTCCCCATCTCTTCAAGAACAGCAGTATCTTGTTCAGCTGCTACATCCTTGTCAAACATTGCCTTACCACTGTTATCCTTTTGGTAATGTAAGCCTTGGTAAATTCGGCAACAAGGCCATCGAAACAAGCATCGTTTGCCCTGCTAACGAGTGCCAGTAGAACACCACCAAAACAGTACACGTCGCTTTCCAGATTCATCAGCACAGTCCTATAACGAGATGCATGGGTCACTACAAAGCATGCTTTCGAGAAGAACGCTGTTAACTACGCTGTCACTGGCATTACTTCCAGCGTCCGTGATAAGCTTCGAAGCCCCTAAAAAATCCGTGAGCTTTGGTACGAAGTTGCTGTCAACAAGTATATTGGATGCTCTGTAGAGGCCGGGAAGATGTTTCATTTCTGATGAAATAAAATTTCCCTTTATCAAAATAAAAAAAAGTATATTGGATGCTGAGACACGACCGTGTCCGATGATACCGGTTTCTGGTGAATGGAGGTACTGCAACGCCGCTGCAGTGTTGATTGCAATCCTCAGACGTAGATCTAGTGGGATCTCTTCTTTGCTGCCCAGAATGTGCAGTAGACTACCTATATCGATCAGCGTACTACTCCATCCGTTCTTTTTTATTTATCATCGTTTAATTGAAAAATAAACTAGCTGACGACAAATATTCGAGAACGGATGTAATAGTATATAAAAGCTAGAGCTTCGAGCAACAACCCAGGAGCTTGGTAACATTCGTGTGGGCAATTCGAGAGAGGAGAATCCCTCCGTTGATGATCGCCTCTTGAGAGTCTGTACGATGAAATTTCCTGACCAGTACCACCGTGTTGTCCTCAAGCGTTCCTTTACAAAACTTAGGGCCCGTTTGGCACAGCTCCAGCTTCTAATTCTAAGCGAGGATCTGGAGGAGCCGTGCCAAACGGGTATTTTTTTAAACTGATTCTCGTGTGGAGCCGAAAGATCGGGAGTCGTTTTTGTGAAGAAAGGTGGGATCTAAAAAAACCTGCTCCACCCTTCCTTAAAACAGCTCCTCAACCAACCAAATATGGACCTCCCCTTAAAGTTTGATCGAAATTACCCGCAATTGCCATTGGACAAAAAAATAACAAGCCAATTTATGGATTAAACATTTGAGACCATTTTATGCACTACTATGATGGAAATATTTTATATGTTATTGTTTCATATTTTTTTCCGTATATGCATCCTACTTATTGGTTTGTAACAAAGTTGAACTGCAAAGGGTAAAACAGACAATCACCACAGACCACCAACTCTCAGAAGACAAGAATCAGTTTACTTGCCAAACGGTTTTAAAAATGATTCTGATTTTCTAGGAGAATCAGGAGGATCAGCTCCTCATGAGGATCAGGATCTGGAGCTAAAGAAGTAGGAGCTGGAGCTTTGCCAAACAGGCCCTTAGCTGACCTAAACTCCACCGATCATGTATGGGCAATTATCTGTGATTTTCTTTACCAGGAAAGAAGCCGCTCCTGTCGCCAGATCGCGGACCATCCAGCCCAGAGCCGCGGACCATCTGCGTAGCCGCAACGAGCTCCGCCAGGCAACCCGGCGACCCGTCGCAGACCACTGACACTGTTCACCTCGCAGAGCCGAACCCAAGGTATTGCTCATCATGAGAATGTTGGATTGATCTCCACCAAGATGGGCCCAACGGACATCTTGGGCCTTTGATTGCGCCCTGATCGGGGGCGTCCAACCCGATATGGTTGGTGGGCCCCTGTCACACTGCGCTATAAATAAAAGGGTGGGGGCCGGCGGCTAAGAGCACGTGTTTCTTGAGAGCCGTACTCCCCACCGACAAAACCCTAACACCGATCTGAGAGGGTGCGCAGCCAGTGACGAGAAGACACCACCGTTCATCGCCGTCGACAACCTCGCTGCATCAACCTTCATCAAGGAACCTGATGGCGGACGGATCTACATCCTCCAACACGCTTGCGCTTCCCAATGACGGTAACAATCTAATACTGTTTTGTTCTAGAATTTAGGAACCCGAAATTACTCAATAGAATACAGATTACCCTACTGATCTACTCCTAGAGATCCTGTAAACTTTAACATTGGTACCAGAGCCTTAATCTAGGTGTTGATCTAGTTGGGGAAAAGTTTTAATCGATGAAAATGAAAAGAGGTTGAATCTATTTTGGATTCAAAGATAAAACAACAGAAAAGAAAGCCAAATCGCTACTGAATTTACCCTGCAAAAGAAAACAAAAGAAAACAGAGACTCACGTCAAATTCAAAGAAAAAGAAATGGTATGCATGCTACTCCAAACCTCACGTGCAAGTGCAAGGCCCTTGCCTTGCCGTTCGGCTGCCTCGGCTGTCTGCTGGCCACGCGCAGGCTGCGGGCTGGATGCAGACCGTCGATTTTTTTTCCCTCCCAGCGCTGGGCGAAGGATGGTAGCTGCCTCGGCTCTCTCTGCTGGCCGCAAGCAGGCCACGGGCTGGGTGGAGACCGCCGGATTCTTGCAGTTTCGGCTGCTTCAGGTCGCTGCTGGCCCCGCGCAGGCCGAGGGCTGGGTTGAGACCGCCGCGAAGCCGGATATTTTTCCCAGCGCAAGACAGGAGATCCGGCCCTCCATGGCGTCTCCTCTCGAGAACGCGGGAGCTGGAGCTCCACGTCCGAAAAGCCATGGCGGCGTGCGCGAAGGAAGGGCCGGAGGCGAGGCCTGCGGGTTCGGAGCCGCCAGCCGTTACCGCCCGAGGAAAACACTAACCGAAAGAAAGAATGTGGCGGCTGGGAGAGGGAAAAGAAAGACACTACGTATATGTACTAGTGCAAACCCTAAGCTGGACGGGCCGGTTTCAGCCCAACTAGGAGAAAAAAACAGTAAACTTTTTTTTCAGAGGCCATTATTTAATTATTGATGTTCTATCTCTATTCAAATTTGAACCAACGAGATAATTTGATTAGAGAATAGAAAAGTATTTGTTTTATGCTTCTGAATAAAAGTTTTATTAACGTTTCCGCTGCGAATTTAAAGTTATTATTTTCATTATTAAATTCGAACCAACGGGAGAATTTAATTTTGAAAAATGGATATGATTTTCATATTATTATAGTATTGTTATTATTCTGACCAACGTTGATTAATAGCAATATTATAATATTATAGTGTCTTTTGTTTTACATTAATTCTATTTCTGCTCACCGGTGATGTAGAATTAATATAAACCGGATAAATTTGTATGCTTTAATTTTTGTTGGAACTGAAGCATGCAATTAATGTAATTTGTTCTCACTTACATGAATTGTAATTTCAGGAGGATACTCCTTGATGGGGTTTATTAAAGATATTCCACCCCTAAAAGGAGATAATTATACAGAATGGAAGAAAAAAATTGACCTAGCCTTCGTTTTGGCTGAGGTGGACTGGGTAGTCACCACACCGTGTCCCACTGAGCCTGTGGCACCAGTGAGAGAGACAGATGAGGCTGAGTCTGCTTGGCAGAACAGACAGAGGGACCATGCTCCCAAACAGATGGCTTATGAACTTGAACATAGAAAGTGGGTTATTGCCAACAAAAAGTGCATGGCAGTGCTAAAGAATACAGTTGAGCCTTCTATTGCGGGCTCAATTCCAGAGTGTGACACTGTCACAGAATACCTCGATAGAATAAAGGGTCAGTTCTATGGCTCTTCAAAGACATATGCAATTCAGCTGATAAAGCAGATGATGACAGAGAGGTATTCTGGAGGAGGCAATGGCACTGGCATAAGAGAGCACATACTAAAGATGAGTCATATGAACTCAAAGCTTAAACCAATGGATTTGCATGTTAAGGATGAATTCCTTGTCCATTTGATTTTTGCTTCACTGCCAAAAGAGTTCGACACCTTTGTTGTCAACTACAACATTCAACCCGAGAAGTGGGATCTTGATCGTTGTATGGCTATGTGTGTGCAAGAAGAGGAGAGAATAAAAGCCGCCAATGGTGGCACTCTCCACTATGTTAAAGATAATAAGAAAAGAAATTTTAATGCTAATGCCAACTCTCCCGCAAAAGCAAAGGGAAAGGCTCCTCAGCACCATCAGCCTCAACAGAAAAAGTTTATGGTAAACAAAGATCAATGTCTCCACTATAAGAAGACAGGACATTACAAGAAAGACTGTCCTGAATTCTTAAAGTCTATCATGGCAAAGAATGGTGAGAACATTATTACGTTCATTAATGAATCCCTATATGTACAATATTCAAAATCTACTTGGTGGATTGACTCAGGGGCAACCATCCATGTTGCTAATTCTTTAAAGGGATTCCGTTCGACAAGGACTATGCAAAGAAAAGAAAGACACATTAAAGTTGCAAATGGAGTGCAAGCAGATGTTGAAGCTGTTGGCGACCTTCCTCTAGAGCTTGCTAATGGCTTCATACTTGTACTTAGAGATGTTCTTTATGTTCCCTCTTTACAGAGGAATTTGATTAGTGTCTCATGTTTGGACAATAATGGTTTTGATTGTCATTTTGGAGATGGCAAATGTGAGATATTTCATAATAAAGAAAGTGTTGGTCTTGCTTTTCAAAAGGAAGATCTTTATTTGTTATCGCTTCGTGAAAATGTGAATTCCGTGAGCGATATGAATGAAAATGTATCCTCGTCACTGAATGAAAACAGAAAACGAAAGAGAACTCATGATGAATCATCGAAATTATGGCACTGTCGTTTAGGCCATATTTCGAGGGGGAGAATAGAGAGACTAGTTAAGAATGATATTCTTCCTCCATTAGAGTTCACAGACTTAGAACAATGCAGAGAATGCATTAAAGGAAAGTATGCAAAGAAAATTAAAAAGAACGCCAAACGAAGCACAGGAATTCTACAGATAATCCACACAGATATATGTGGTCCATTTCCTATGAAAAGTGTGGATGGTTTTGACTCGTTCATAACATTCACAGATGATTACTCTCGTTTTGGCTACATTTATCCAATTAAAGAAAGAACAGAAGCGTTGGATAAATTTAAGATATTTAAGGCTGAAGTTGAAAATCAGCATAGTTTAAAGATTAAGGTAGTCCGGTCTGACCGTGGTGGAGAGTACTATGGTCGGCATACCCCATATGGCCAAGTTCCTAGACCTTTTGCAAGGTTCTTACAGGAAAATGGTATAGTAGCCCAGTACTCAACACCGGGCGAACCTCAGCAGAATGGAGTAGCTGAAAGGCGTAACCGTACATTGATGGATATGGTGCGTAGTATGATGAGTTACTCTACCTTACCATTGAGTCTATGGATGGAGGCACTGAAAACCGCCATTCATATTCTCAATAGAGTACCAAGTAAGTCGGTGCCCAAAACACCGTATGAGTTGTGGACAGGAAAAGTACCCTCACTAAACCACTTACGTGTGTGGGGGAGTCCTGCTGAGGCTAAAGTGTTTAACCCAAACATTGGGAAACTAGATCCCAAAACAGTAAGTTGCCATTTCATTGGCTATCCAGAAAGATCGAAAGGGTTTCGTTTCTACTGTCCAGATAGATATACAAAGTTTGTAGAAACGAGACACGCTGTGTTCCTAGAGGATGAAATGATGAGGGGGAGCATGGCAAGTCGAAAAATTGACCTTGAGGAAAAGCGGGTATATGTGCCCACTCCAATGTTTCAGGAACCAATTTTTGAATTACCTGTTCCTGTTGCACGAACAGTACAAGACACTGTAGTGACAACACCTGTTGTTAGTTCTCCTGTGGCAACAATGAATGGATATGAGGAACCTATCCTTCAGGATCCTATAGAAAATGATGCCACAAGTGAGGGGGAGCAACAACAGCCCCAGACAGCAGATGTGCCAAATGTAGAGGCCCCAAGAAGGTCTCAAAGAATTAAAAGATCAGCTATTCCTGATGATTATGAGGTGTACAACACCGAAGGACTTCAAATGGAGGGTGATCCCACCTCATTTGAAGAAGCCATGAGAAGTGAGCACTCGTCAAAGTGGCTTAAAGCCATGGAAGATGAAATGGAATCAATGAATGCTAACAAAGTTTGGGATTTAGAGACAATTCCTAAAGGAGCCAAAACAGTAGGCTGTAAATGGGTCTACAGAACAAAACTCGACTCCAAAGGGAATATTGAAAGACATAAAGCGCGACTTGTGGCAAAAGGCTTTACACAAAGAGAAGGGATTGATTACAATGAGACATTTTCTCCAGTCTCATGTAAGGACTCCTTCAGAATTATAATGGCATTAGTGGCACACTATGATTTAGAGTTACATCAGATGGATGTAAAGACGGCATTCCTCAATGGGGATTTGGAAGAAATTGTTTACATGGCACAACCGAAAGGTTTTGTTGTGAAAGAAAAAGAAGGCATGGGATGCCGCCTAAAGAAATCAATTTATGGTTTAAAACAAGCTTCAAGACAGTGGTACTTGAAGTTTGATAGAACAATAAAGGATTTTGGGTTTAAAGAGAATGTTGAGGACAACTGTGTATATGCAAAGTTTAAGAATGGAAAGTACATCTTCCTAATCCTATATGTGGATGATATCTTACTTGCTAGTAGTGATGTCAGTCTACTGCTGGAGACAAAGAAGTTTTTGTCCTCAAAATTTGACATGAAAGATCTTGGTGAAGCGTCTTTTGTTTTGGGCATAGAGATTCACCGAGATAGAACAAAAGGGGTATTGGGACTGTCCCAAAAGTTATACATAGAAAAGATTTTAAAGAGATTCAATATGCACAAATGTAGTGCATCACCTGCACCAATAGTCAAGGGCGACAAATATGGGGATTTTCAATGCCCTAGGAACCAGTACGAGCTCGACCAAATGAAAGTGGTTCCATATGCTTCTGCTGTCGGAAGCCTGTAGTATGCTCAAGTGTGTACGCGCCCTGACTTAGCTTTTGTTACCGGGTTGCTTGGCAGATTTCAATGTAATCCAGGGATTGAGCACTGGAAATTGGTAAAGAAAGTCTTGCGATATTTGCAAGGCACGAAAGGCCTCATGATGACGTATAGAAGGACAGATTCACTCCAAATAGTGGGGTACACAGATTCTGATTATGCGGGAGATGATAGAAAATCCACATCTGGATATGTGTTCACTCTCGCGGGTGGAGCTATTTCATGGAAAAGCTCAAAACAAACCGTCACTACATCGTCCATAGAGTATGCCGAGTTTGTAGCGTGTTTTGAGGCTTCGGGGCAGGTGAACTGGTTAAAGAAGTTCATACCCGGTTTAAAGGTGGTCGACAGCATACATAAACCACTAAAGTTATACTGCGATAATGCTCCAGCAGTACAGTATGCTCACAACAATAGGTCAAGTGGTGCTGCCAAACACATTGACATAAAGTACTACATTGTGAAGGATAAAGTCCGGGATCAAATAATAAGTCTTGAGCATATAAGAAGTGAAAAGATGCTCGCGGATCCGCTTACAAAAGGCTTACCACCCAAAGTGTTCAAAGAACATGTAGCCGACATGGGTTTAAGGGAAAGCCTATGATTCCTGGACTATAAATAGGGCCTAAAGTTAAAGTAACTGTTTCAGATCAGAGATGTGTATTGTAGCTGTCAAATCTATTGACGATTGATCGTGACGATGAAACATGCTCTATGCACTTATCTGTGATGGAACAAGTAAAGTGAAAAGTGTTGAAGTTAAAGTTTAAAGTATAAAGTGAACGATGAGATCAAGGGGAGAATGTTGGATTGATCTCCACCAAGATGGGCCCAACGGACATCTTGGGCCTTTGATTGCGCCCTGATCGGGGGCGCCCAACCCGATATGGTTGGTGGGCCCCTGTCACACTGCGCTATAAATAAAAGGGTGGGGGCCGGCGGCTAAGAGCACGTGTTTCTTGAGAGCCGTACTCCCCACCAACAAAACCCTAACACCGATCTGAGAGGGTGCGCAGCCAGTGACGGGAAGACACCACCGTTCATCGCCGTCGACAACCTCGCTGCATCAACCTTCATCAAGGAACCTGATGGCGGACGGATCTACATCCTCCAACACGCCTGCGCTTCCCAATGACGGTAACAATCTAATACTGTTTTGTTCTAGAATTTAGGAACCCGAAATTACTCAATAGAATACAGATTACCCTACTGATCTACTCCTAGAGATCCTATAAACTTTAACAGAGAAGACCTTAAGGTTCGTTGTTGTTTGATGCCAAATAGGTGCTGACCATCATAAAGGTGTTCTCCACCTTTAGAATAGCCACTTTATTCGACCCTACATCATCTAAATGTGACAAGTACCGCCAGGTGGTTCATTATAGTGTTTGGTGACCAAAAAGGCGCCAACACACTTTTTGATGACTCCGCTGGGAAGAAAATCGGATATATTAAATCTGATCCATTAAATTAGATCCATTAAATTAGACCTATCAGATTGGCCGCAATGGCCAATCCCAAAGATCACAACAACGTTGCACTAGATAATAACAAAAGGTTGACTAACTTGTTGGCCACTGAGGATGAGAAATTAGAAGACCACATAAAAAAGCTGGACGAGAAATTCCAACGACAACAGGCTCAGATAAGCATGGTAGCGAAAAAGTGGTACCTCTCGCACTTCAACGTAGATCGCCACCAGAATGTCGTCAAGGAGAGGGAAGTAAAGTATGATTCACTGTCAGCCTTGCTGCATCAGCTCCCCATTGTAAGTAACACCATGCCATTAGCCGATATTCAATCTGTTAAAATTTCTTTTGATAATCAAATTAAAATTATAATGAGGATATAGATAATATGACACATTTATTAGAAAATACACATACACCTGATTTTTATAGCATAAATTGGGCATTAAAATAACTGTGTCAAAAACATCGGCAGTAAATGGGGCTTCTCAGTCCTAGCCATATTATGGTGTGTCGATGACCTCATATCCGGGGAAAATGCTGTCACCATCCCCACTACATGATAGATCGGCTCTGGGCATGGCCAGACAGTCCACGCAAGATCACGGACCGTTCGACACCTTACACCAGATAGTTCAGAGTCACATCGAGCTTGCCACAAGTCTCACAGGCAAAACCCTGCACGACCGGACGGTTCGGATACAATACCAGACCGTCCGGTCCCTCTATGGACTGTCTGATCAACCAAGATCAGACTGTCTGGGTGTGCACACGCAAACCAAGGCACTTGTAGTGCACCATAGTCGCACCATGCCATCACCTGCGCATGAGGCCGAATGCCTTTCGGCCCTTACAAAGCCAAAAGAAATACAGGTCGCTGAGCTTGTTTGGCCTGCTAAGGCAAAATCTACTTCTCGCTCTCCCCTGTATTCGTCAGAAAAAAGGAAAGTTAACTTCCCATTTAATGTTGCTATGTGTGATAAAATATTTGATGAGCTACTTAAGAATGGCAACATTAAATTGTCGCACACATGAGGAATTGAAAAGGTGTGTAAATTGTAAATGGCATGGTTCCTTTCTTCATAACACCTATGATTGTAATATCTTTCGTCGACAAATACAATCGGCTGTAGATGAAGGCCAATTGAGATTTCAATCAAGAAATGAAGATGACAGGCAACATGTCCCTGTCGACATATTAGGACTAGTAGACAAGAAAGTCTTGGTTTGGCCATGTTCGACCAATAAAGCCAAAGGAAAAATATTATCATTGGTAACCCTCTTGTGCCAAATCTATCACGTGGGAGGTTACTTGGAAGGCTCTAGACAAAAGAAAGGCTAATAAGACCAGAGACATCAGGGGCCCAAATGTAAATGTTTTGGAGATGAAGGTCGTGATAAACAAAATGGTAAAAAGTCAAAGGCTACTTTCAACAACTTCTGGCTAAATATGACAAGCAAATCAAGGAAAAGGATGTTGATCAAAGTGGCAATGCTAAGTCATCTAGAGCATATCTGATGTCACACCTAGGTTTCGGGGGCACCAAGACCCGAGCGCGAACATAATCACCAAGTGTGCTGGGACCAAGTCTTACACATATGATGACTCATGGTATAGAAGCGAATGTCACAACCTTAATATATAACGGAGTTCTATACAAAATAGTTAAATAATTAAATCATATGAAGACAACGATCTAGCAACCACAGTTGACTGGGAGACGACGACCCTAGACCACTCACGTACTCATCATAGCATCCTTCATGCGCCTCATCCTGCGATACCTGTCCTTGACCTGTGGGGGTGTGAGACAGAAAGGGTGAGCTCACATACGTTCATCGCTCAACAAGTTGTGGGGAATAATGTGAATGAACTCGCCAAAGGTGGGAGCTCATGTGAAGTGTAAGGCTTACCAAAGAGGATGGTTAAAGCTGAGCATTGCTTTTAAAGTTGGTCAAAATTTTATTAGCAGTTACTAAGTGTAAGTAGATACCAACCCAAATAAGTAATAGATCAAAATTGATAACAACACCCACAATGCAATGCTTCATGGCCGTTTGTGTCGAAGTAAGCACATCAGTCGGACCAACCCCCTTCTTGTTACTCACTAACTGCTCATCAAGAATATTCTGTAGCATAAAGTTGCAGCCATTAGTGCTATCTGACCTAACAACAGTGCTCCTTTTGCCACAAGAGAGTAACCCAGCAGAATGCTGTGAGTATTCAGTCTGCTTTCTATGCTTCTGGCATGCAGCCTACTGATAATATTCAGTCCGCATAGGAGTACAAATTTCAAGAGTGGGAGGGAGGTAAGCATGTACCTTGGACCAGCTGCTTGCCTCTGGCACATTCATGGCCGTGTGTGCAGAGTTAAGCACATCAGTCGGACTAGCCCCTTTCTTGTTACTCACTATCTGCTCATCAAGAATACTCTGTAGCATTAAGTTGCAGCCATTAGTACCATCTGACCCAACAACAGAGCTCCTTTTGCCACAAGAGAGTAACCCAGCAGCAGATGACAGTCCATTCTTATGCAGCTTCAAATCTGCCCAAGTTCGGCCATGCAAAAGGGGACGTGTAGTATGCAGGGTAGACATGTGGAGCATAGGAAAATCCTTCATCACAGCAGGCACAGGTTCAATAGCCGTCTCCAAGGGTGAAATGGCAATAGCACCAAGCATTGGTGTATCTTCCCCATCACCTAAACCCCCTGCCATAGAACCAGCTCCACCCCCTTCCCATCTATATTATGTTTTTTGAAAGCATGTTCTGTACTCTTATCCTCTTGTTCAGAATCCTTGTCCATTCCACCCCCACCATCATTACGAGACTCCTCTCTAAAAATCACAGGAGATACAGGGATGAAGTTCTTATCCTCCATAGAATAGGTAGTCTCGTATCCCTTCTTGTCAAAAACAATATCGGTGGTCAGGGGTAGTGGATCTCTGCTCATCACTCCAACAAGCAGCCTGTTGACGCCCATCTTTCTCTAGGTGTACATGTCTACATCAAGAGTGGCGCCGATTACCGATCCTAGGGCCCAAAAACCTAAATAATGCCTCCAAGCGTGAGGTACTCCCCTCACATGAACCCAAAACTCGTCCAATTGATAACTAGGTTCTACATCACTAGCATCCTTCCATTCAGAGATGGTGAGAGTAACTCCATGGTTTTTTAGAGTGAACTCTACATCATCCATCTTGTTCAGTTCATCTTCTGAGGGAAATACCACCAAGAAGGAATCATCACTATGAGGTAGCCCCTTCCAAACCCATTCTTTTGTAATGAATCGAGCACCGCCTCAGCCGAGAGCTTCCCCCAATCACTTTGATCAGAGCAGTTGGGGCAAGGTCAGGTGTTTCTAGTCTGTAATCGAATTCCGGAATGCGAAAAAAGCCTAACTCGTTATTACCAAAGCCAAAGAAGGAGGCATCGGGCTTAGGCAATTTTAGTAGGGGGCACTTGGCAACCACATGTGAGTTCTTCTTGTTACACACCACACAATCTAAATCTGCCTTGCACTCATCATTTAAATGTCCACTCAACTTGCAATGGAAGCACAGAGGAGCCTTTGTTTTCTTAGCTTTCATAGAGTTGCTTGGGGGTACCGCTGCCGACTGCCTACGCTCAGCATCCCTTGCCATCCAAGACATACCATCAGCAATGGCCGCCTGAGGCACCGTCTCCTGGCTTGCCACGGGCACCTCCCCGTTCTGTTGGAACCGTGGTTGTGGTGGAAATCATCCACCCCGGCCCGCCGCTCCACGACCGAGGCTGCCCCGGCCCAGGAAACCTCCATGCCCCAGACCATGGCACTGCGGCTGCACTCCAAATCCATGTCCTTGACATGGAGGAGCCCACCCACATCACCCATCACTCTGCTTGGATACCACCATCCCTGGGATTCTGTTGTTTGGGATGTATGGGCGATGAGCTACTTCGCTCGTCCTGTTTGATGGAGCAGGCGGACGAGCAGCCATCTCAGCATACGAAGGTGAACGAGACGAGAGGAGGGCCCCTTTAAATCCACCGCCACCGGCCTAGGGAGTTTCCCACCGACCTTGCTTTGATGAAGTCAGAACAAACAGGAGCGTGTTTTTCCAAAAGCCTTGGCCCTCTTGATTAGGTTGGCTAAAATGGAGTCCGATGAGTTAACTTGGGGACCTCTCCCAACCTTGCCGGACCAGCCACACGAAATAGAGAAAGCGCAAGCCGTCTTTGGGAGGATCACACGCGACGCCTCGGAGGACGTCGGCC
Organism: Zea luxurians; assembly: GCA_029449295.1. Classification (NCBI taxonomy): domain Eukaryota; kingdom Viridiplantae; phylum Streptophyta; class Magnoliopsida; order Poales; family Poaceae; genus Zea; species Zea luxurians. Next base: position 49,914,948 of record JAOPSE010000011.1, read on the forward strand.
CCCAGCATTAACTCCCAAAATAGAAGGTGAGGTGGCGAAACTGTCGGGGATTCAGCCGCAAGAAAGAAGACAATCCAGATGACCAGATCCATGGCTTCTCGTCACGGCCTCATCTCTGCTCTCCATTGCTATATGTTGAATGGAGTATATAGTTTTCATTTATCACTAAAAGTTACACTCACAGTCCTAAAATACAAGGTGCCCAAGCAATTTTAGAACCAAATAAGCAGTGTGGCAGAACATTAATTCATCCTTCACGAATTAGGTAGTTTGGTTGTCAACTTGTTTAATTTCTATAGCAACGCATAGCTATAAGAAAATACATGCATGCATGGATATGGTTGAGCAATCTAGAGTGTCTAATAATTTAGGACAAATTTGCACTGATACCTTGAGTAAAAAATACAGTGCATCTTAGCTACAGCTCTACATGTTAACATGTAGCTAGGGGAGTAAATGGTATGGATATTATGCGTTTGTATTCGAATTCAGTCCATCTAAAGAAGCTGAGTTCCGATTCATATCTGTTGGGGGCCTTTCTCTTCCGAAGGTCCTCAAAAACATAACTAACATGTTTTCAAGTATAATATACTATCTCAGGAAGCTTTGGCTTTAAGATGAAGGTGTGCATTGTATGAATGGCACGATCTTGAGGAAGGATGAACTAGCTCCGAAGCTGTGGAAGGAGAAGCTTCAGCCTGGCACAAGGACGGTGGTGGAGAATGAAACCGACCTAAAGGGAAAAAGACTGCTTAGTCCTTGATAGCTTGCTTTTTTGTCTAACAGTAAATGTCAGGGACATGAATGTAATTTTGTCTAGGCTGTGTTCTATGCCTATAAATAGATGAACAGTAACATCATACTGTTCAAGCTGAATTGTAATCACTTTTGCGTCACCTTCACTTTTTTACCTTCTGCCAAACCGAAGGTACGAATGTAATATAAATATCATTGATATTTATTCATGTTTATAAGAATAAGAATATAAATAATCTGAGGACTTGGTATGATTGTTTATATTCTTTTCATGTTTCGTATGTCTCTATTTATATATTCATTCACTGGAATGATGAAGGTATGCCCTTCTTGACCTTCATCTGAAGAACATTATATCCCAGGGGAATAATGTTTCGAAGGACAAAGGTCTCTAATCGTTAACAATTGTGTTGCTTTGTTCTTGGTGTATAGCATCCGAGAACAAGGACCAACATTGGCGCCACCGCCGGTGAACTCATTCGACCACCTTCGGCAAGCTTGGACCTTCGTCATGCCGTCGAAGAAGACAGCAGGGCTAGGGGCTGCACTACAGCCACTGGATGTTAATCAGGAGACGCTATGCGAAGCTAGGAGCCAGAAGAGGAAGGCTACCAGCCCAACACCTCAGGAGGAACTGGACCAAGAGATCAGGGACCTTGAAGCTATCCATCAATAGGTTCAAAAGAAGAGAGAGAAAATGCTTCGGCTCACCGATCTCCAGAGAAAGATTGATAAGACCGTCGAAGAAATGCGCCATCTCATCGAGGAAGACCAAGACCGAAGGCCCCATCACAGGGAGCTTCGGCAAGAGAATTCATACAATGATGATGAATGGTATGGTGATTTTCATCATGGCAATTTTGCTTTTAACGATGCTTCTCCTTTGGCAGCAGAGTTGCAGGCTACCCCATGGCCCCCATCATATAAGCCACCTCAGCTTCCTATGTATGATGGGCATTCAGACCCCAAGCAGTTCCTGATGAGCTACGAAGCAACCATATCTTCATACGGGGGTAATACTGCAGTCATGGCGAAATCCTTCGTCATGGCAGTCAAAAGCGTAGCACAAACTTAGTACTCTTCTCTCTGGCCAGGGACAATCACATCATGGCAGAAGCTCAAGGATATGCTAATCACTAGCTTCCAAGGCTTTCAAACGAAGCTAGTCACTGCTCAGGCTTTGTTTCAATGCACGCAAGACCATGAGGAGTACCTTCAGGCATATGTCCGAAGGTTCCTGCGTCTAAAAGCATAAGCGCCTACAGTGCCCAATGAAATTGTATTTGAGGCCATGATCAAGGGGGATCGGCCAGGACCTATGGCTCAATATTTTGCTAGGAAGCCCCACAAACCTTGGAGAAGCTTCTTCAAAAGATGGATGAGTATATCTGGGCCGACAATGATTTCCGCCAAAGAAGGGAAGAAGCATACAGGTTTTCTAAGATGGCCAGGGGCTTTGGAGGAAGAATTCACCCCAGGCACGTCAGGTTGATCCATAATTCCAACCCAAGTGATGATAGAGGAAGTCAACCTCAAAGGCAGCAACACAGCTCCCAGTCTTCAGGGCCACAACAAAGCTCCTTCAGGCCATCAGCCCTAAGAGGTAGAGGCAGCAGAAGCTTTGGAGGAAGATACGGAGACCAGCCCAGAAGACTGTTTTGCTTGTTCTGCGGCGAAGATAAAGGCCACACCGCAAGAACATGCCAAGTCACAATTCAGAAACAAAACGAGATTGCTGAAGCTGAGGCACGGCAGAATCAGACGAAGCAGGTCCTACATACTGCTTCGTGCTATTCTCCCTATATCCTAGAGTACGTAGGTAATCAATAGCCTACGGCTTCTGTCGCTTTGACAAGCCACTCTCAAGCTTCCTAGGCCCAGCTCCCACCACCACCACCGCTACCACCTACTCTAACCTGAAGCCAGCAGCCAGAAGGGCACCAGCACGCTCAACAACAGCACGATTTTTGGGAGGAGTCCGAAGCTTGCACAGTCAATAGTACTATGCCTGAATCCAAGCACATCTACTAAAGAATATCCTACCCTTGGTGTATCTTTATCTTTTCTATCATTTTATTTTTCTTGTATGAAAAACAAGTCACGAAGGACTGAATTCTGATTTCATGTAATAATTGTGCTCGTATCATTGAGCAAAATGCTTCCTCCTAACAAACTTCTGAAGCTACAAAAGCCCTTCCTAAGGGAGCGTAGAGTAAGTTCCGAAGCTCAAAAGTCGTTCCTAAGGGAATGTAGAGCCAAAAATTCCACCAAAATAGAAGGTGAAGAAGCTAGAAAGTCATTCCTAAGGGGATGCAGAGCTTAAAAACCACCGAAATAGAAGGTGAATAAGCTCCAAAGTCATTCCTAAGGGGATGCAGAGCTTAAATACCACCGAAATATAAGGTGAAGAAGCTCCAAAGTCGTTTCTAAGGGGATGCAGAGCTTAAAGACTCCAAAGACGTCCCCAAAGGGATGCAGAGTCTTGAGTGTTCCAGTGTGGACATGTGTATCCGACATAAACATCATGTTGCATCATATCATTGCATCATTCTGCATAGCATTACATCATACATCATACCGCATCGACAGCAAAGATTGAGCACGAAGCAAATCTTTGGCAATAACTTGATGAATGAAAGTCTACTGAGGCACGAAGCAAACCTTTGGAAAATACAATCTTACCTGGAAAGCCTGTTGACAACAGTGTCATACAACAGCTTTGCTATAAAAGGGTTTTTCTTTATGAAGCATGAAAAGAAGGGAAGGTGTTTTTTTCGCCGAAGGCTCAAAAATGGTATGTGCGTAAATTCCATGCATCGCAAAGAAATATATTACATCAATATACATGTTTGATAATTGTTTCATACACAAATGTTACATTCTTTGAGAATTTTCTCGGCAGCCTCATTCAGCAGTCTATCGACGACTTCATCGATGATGGTATTGGCAACACTCATCACATCTAGAGCCTCTTTCATAACGGGATCAGCCTGGGGGTCCTACGGCTCAGGTAGCGGTGAAAGTTCAGTTGTAGTAAGCAAATCGTTAGTCCAAAGCCAGAAAACAAACACCGAAACAAGAATTCAATAATAATACCTATACGCCTTGCACGCTCGGCAGCTTCTTCGGCTCGCTTAGCTTCTTCTCGAGCATCATGGGATTCTTTTTCATTTTTCTTAATAATTTCGTTGGCCTTGGCCATTTCTCGGCCAACATTCACCCGACATTGGAATAAAATTTTCTGCCCACCAAAGTGGCTTTGGCCGAGGGGTCTTTCGTTTTGTCTGTAGAGAAGATGGTTTCGGTCTGGGCTACAGCTTTAACATGGTCACAACCAGCTTTCTCCAGAATTGCTGCAACCCCTCGGGCGCCGGCGAAGGCACAAATGTCCTCGTGATCACTAAGGATCTCTTCAAAGGCTTCGGCTTCTTCACCTATCCAATCAATGACTCCTTCGGGGTCACCTCGAATGAACTTTTCTTCCAAAGAGTACGCACCAACCTTGGCAAAGCTGATTTTCAGTTTTCTTACTCAATCCAAGGATTTCTCAAAGCATCTTTCTTTGGATTCATGAAGCTCCTCAACATTCTTTTCTAGCCTAGCATTCGACCATTCACTTATTTCTTGCTTCACTTTTGCAAGTTCAAAATTTTCATTAGCTTCGGGAAGTTTTTTCTGAAGGTTCTCAACTTCAACTTTATGGACTTCAGATTGAGCATTGAATTTTGCCTCATCTTTCTTCACTCTGTCCACTAAGGAAAGCAGAATTTTGTCTTTCTCTGCAGCTTTGTTCCTCAGTCTGATAACCTCCGACCGAAGGTTGCTAAGGGCTATCTGGCAACTTTCATCCTCAGCATTTTTCTGTGCTCTCAAAGCATTGCTCAGAATTAGTCCCTGCAAAAAGAAGGGAGACAAAGAATCAGCATAAGAATAAAAGACACAAGAAATAATCTGCCCATAAGTCCATAGCTTCCGTACCTTCAGGCTATTGTACGCAAGGCTGTCTACGAGGTCATCCTTCGACATGGCAGAGAGGCCAGCTTCAAGCTTCAGAAATCCCATATTTTTTGCCATCTCCCGGCAAACAGATATTTCCTTGTTGTGTGGAAGACAGTATAGAAAATTGTCTTCGTTGGTGCCATTGTACACCAAAGCCCACTTCGGGTACTTCAGTTTCCAGGCGTAGTGTTTGGCTTCCACAATTTCCTCTTCAGACAACCTTTTACCCGAAACATGTCGTATAATAAAGTCAAGATCTTCGGAAGGTGCTTCGGGAATAGGAGATTTAACTTTTTCGAGCGCGGCCTTTTTCTCCAGAGCCAAACCTACTTCTGAAGATTCTTCAGTTCTCCGCTCGGTTCCAACAAGCTCTGCCTCACTGGGCACTAAGGGCCCAGCTTCGGTTTCAGCGCGAGCTGTAGCAGCTTCGGCAATCTTCTTTGCAGGGGCAGGAGTTAATGCCCTTGTCGACTCCATGACAGCGTCCAGCACGCTTGCCATTCTCCTCCTCTTGGGAGTTATTGCAGGGGCTTTTGATACCTTCGGCAATTCTGGCTCCGATGGCGGACTTAAGATTTTTGGTAGTCTTGCCGTTTTTTCTCGGTCTGGCTCTTCGGCTGCCTTTCCTTTAGCTTCAGCAGTATGTTTTGGCGCTTTGGTCGATCCGATTATAGGAACCTTTGGCACTTCAGCCAATTCTTCGGTGCTTCGGCCGACGGGAGCAAACTGTCCTAGCTCCACGATGGAAGATGTCCATTCACCAAGCCTCGGCACCATGGCCATTTCAATATACCTAGGCCGGTGCGTTAAAACCTTAACCTTTTTGCCTTTCGGCACAATAGAGATGGCCGAAGCGGCAGTTTTCCTTTTCTTTCCCTGCTTTCGCGAGGGATAAGTGTAGTCCGGGTACACAAAGCCGATAACGTCGAAAACTCTGTTCAACCTTTTCTTGCCTCGTCCTCCGAAGGCTAAGGTCATGGCATCATCTTCGTCTCTCGTGTATGCCCCAAGCAACTCTTCGCTAGTCGCCTCAATACAGGTCAGCCAATCATCACTCGGCTCGTCAAACTGGTCTCTATATCTGAAGGTGTATTTCAAGTAAACCAAACCACCTTGACTGGACCCGGTAGCAGTCTCCTTCGACATCTCCCAGTCATTCACAAGGGGCCACACTCTGTAGGCTATGTGCTCCTGAACTAGGTCTTTTGTGCCAATAAAGGCGCAAACATTGTTGAAATCCTTCTGGCATGCTTCGATATCGTTCCCGAGCATAGTAGCCGACCTTCTGATGCCGAAGCGAGACCAGATAGGGCGTTGGATAATCCCCTTTATGTCCTCCCTTCCAATCAGATTATTCTTTACATAAAACCATTCCTCCATCCAGGCCCTAGGCCACCTTTTCCGAAATGTTGGAACTGGATAACTTACATTAGAACGAGGAACGAAGCCATAGCAACTGAAATTGTTGTGATATTGCTCCTTACCAATGGCCTTCGCCTCGTACAGTAGCTCGTGCATGTTACAAAAACACTTTGCGCTTGGTTCTAGCCCTTGGCTCCTCACAGCCCAAACAAAAATACCCATCCTGATTATAGCTTCGAGAGTAATTTGATGAAGAAAGATCTCAAATGTCTTCAGCACTTCAACCAAAAATTTGCTCAATGGAAACCGAAAACCTGCCTTCATGAAGCTCCTGTAAACAACAACTTCATCTTCCTCGGGTGCAGGGGTGCTCTCACAATAGACATATCACGAAAATATCTTCCCTTCATGGCATCAATCTGACTCTGTTTGATGGACGACTTTCCAAAGATAGTATGACTTGGTCGCCAGGGCCGATCTTCAGCATCTTCGTTCTCACTTTCCACATCAAAGTTCTCGCTATCATCAGAATCCTCAGACAACCCAGCTAATATTTCATTCGTAATCTTTTCTATGTTTGTCTTTTCCATAGCTTCGTAAAACCCAGCTAGAGAAGGGTCCACAACCTTCTTCTCCTCAGACATCTTCTTCTCTTCAGGCATCTAACGAGCACTTGTGTAAATGACGAAACTCACAAATCAAGCGAAATCTGACAACAAGAAATTTCAAGCTTGAAACAATAGCACAAGCAATTGAAAGGCGCAACAAATGCTATCGCTGCGGGTTCCTATTTATATGCCCAGTGCATCGCAACTTGGCAGGCCCTATATGTCATTGACTTTCGCTATTCTAGGGAAGGAAAGGTGTTTTTCGGACCTTCGGCTAAATGCCTTCGTTCACGTCGCAGTCTGAATTTGTTAGACGCAAAAACAAATTAATACTGCGAGGGGATACTGTTGGGGGCCTTCCTCTTCCGAAGGTCCTCAAAAACATAACTAACATGTTTCCAGTATAATATACTGTCTCAGGAAGCTTCAGCTTTGAGATGAAGGTGTGCATGGTATGAATGACACGATCTGGAGGAAGGATGAACTAGCTCCGAAGCTGTGGAAGGAGAAGCTTCGGCCTGGCACAAGGACGTGGTGGAGAATGAAACCGACCTAAAGGGAAAAAGACTGCTTAGTTCTCGATAGCTTGCCTTTTTGGCTAACAGTAAATGTCAGGGACATGAATGTAATTTTGTCCAGGCTATGTTCTGTGCCTATAAATAGATGAACAGTAACACCGTACTGTTCACGCTGAATTGTAATCACTTTTGTGTCACCTTCACTTTTTTACCTTCTGTCAAATCAAAGGTACGAATGTAATATAAATATCATTGACATTTATTCATGTTTATAAGAATAAGAATATAAATAATCTAAGGACTTGGTATGATTGTTTATATTCTTTTGATGTTTCGTATGTCTGTATTTATATATTCATTCACTGGAATGATGAAGGTATGCCCTTTTTGACCTTCGTCTGAAGAACATTATATCTCAGGGGAAATAATGTTTCGAAGGACGAAGGTCTCTAATCGTTAACAATTGTGTTGCTTTGTTCTTTGTGTATAGCATCCGAGAACAAAGACCAACAATATCCAAGTCCAGAGTACTCAGTATTCGATCTGTATTCGATTTTTATATGTATCCGTATTCGTAAAGATAAATATTTAAGATGTCGATATCTATTTAAATTTTATCTGACACGACTTGATAATATCAGTATCCCGGTTTGAATAAAAAATAAAAAACAAATATAAAATAAGTAATATAGGTCCATATCCGATCCGATTACATCCGATTACATGCTCCCCCCGTTTTTAGAATGGATCTGCCATCAAACCAGGGAATGGCCTATAGATGGCCAAACGGGCCGGCACGGCCCGGCACGGCGAGCGAAGCGTGCCGTGCCAGATGGGCCGGCGTGCCGCTGCCGCGGCCCAGGCACGGCCCGTCAGCCAGCTAGTCGTGCCGGGCCGGCCCGGTAGCACTATAGCCCATCTGAGTATATTGTATAATTTAGCAAAAAATGTGCAGTTGTGGGGGTTCAAACTCACAATCACAACCTAGTGCATAAGAGGCTTAAATGCATCCATCTAACCAGTGCAACTGTAATTTTATTATATTATATGTTGAATTCTTATACTTAATATATGTAAACTATTATTTTTAAAATAAAAAATGTAACCGTGTCGTGCTCGTGCCAGCACTATGGGTCGAGATAGTGGCCCAGGCACGGCACTATAGCTGTGCCGTGCCAGGCACTGGTACTATACTAACCGGGCCGGGTCGTGCCTGGACCGTGCTTTTTCGTGCCGTATCTGGGTCGGCCCATCGTGTTAGTGCCAAATGGCCATCTATAGAATGGCCTCGGGTTCGGAGACCTCTTCTGCGCCTCCAAGCTTCGCCAACCGTGTTCTTGTGACTCTTCCCATCTCCTGCAGTATGCAGAAGGTTGCCATCCACATGACCACATGCATAACACATTATATTATTCAGGTTGCAAGTTGACCTGTTAACTTTGAACAGGACACGTTCCGGTTGGTCATCCACATGACCACATGCTGACATGCATGACACATTATATAATATTGCAAACCAAATTGCAGCGCATGAAAGATTGCTGATGATGATTATACAATACAATACATCATTCACAGTATGTACACGATTCCTTACGGTGGTCAGTCTCTATTGTCCGAACCAAGTGGCCAATCAAGTTTAGTGGCTTCAGCCTCGGCGACATGGGACCTTTTAGCCATGGCTTTAGATACCAGCGCCGTAGCTCCCTCTGACGAAGAACACTTCTTCCAAGACCTCGTAATGATCCGAAGGTGCTCTGCCACTTCACTCATCGTCGGTCTCTGGTCTATTTCCTCGCAAACACACTTCAGCGACAGCCTCCCCATCTCCTCAAGCAGACCAACGTCTCCGCCATGACCTGCAACATCATCGTCGAAGAACGCCCTCCCGCTGCCATCTGCCTGCCGAGCCGCGCGGAACTGCGCAACGATGTCGTCGTGGTCGGCGTAGAACACAAAGTTCTTCCTGCTGATAAGCATCAGGAGAAGGACGCCGAACTGGTACACGTCGGCTTTCACTCTCAGCGACACACAGCGATCGTGAATCGGGTCCTTGATAAGCTTCCTCGCCCATGAGAAGCCAGTGAGCTTCGGCATGAAATTGCCATCCAGAAGTATCTTGGACGGTACCACGTAGCCGTGCCTGATGATACCGGTCGCTGGTGAATGGAGATACTCCAATGCCTCTGCGATCTTCACCGCGATCTTCGCGCGTAGATCGAGCGGGAAGTCCTCGTGCCTGTCCAGAACATCGGATAGGCTGCCTCTAGCTGCGTACTCGTACACGAACGCCGGGCAATCGGCGTCCAAGCAGTATCCCAAGAGTTTGACGACGTTCCTGTGGGATATCTGAGACAGGATCATCCCGCCATTGACAAACGCTTCCTCGAAGCCCTCGAGCACTTCAGAGAACACTCTCACCGCGACCACTGCGTTGTCCTCGAGTGTCCCTCTGTAGACTTTGCCTGAAAGACCTCCACCGAGTAGACAAGAGTAATTGTGCGTGACTTCTTTCAGCTCCTCCTGCGCGAAAATCCTCACGTTGCTGGGCTCCGATTGGACCTTGGAACTGCTGATGCTCCTCTTGAAGAAGCTCAGGCTCTTCTTGATCTGCAGCTTAGAGTTATGGGTGGGCGCGATCATCTCTTGCTTCTTGTTCTTGCGCCACGAATGGTGCGATGCCAAGATTGGTTCCGAATAGTTCTCATGCCTGTTCTTTAGTTCCTTTCTCAGCGTCCGGAGGCGTTTGACCACGTCAGTCATCTGAGGACGCCTAGAAATGGTCAGCGATAGGCATTCGGCTGCCAGTTTCTGCATCTCTTTAAGGATCTTCATGTTGTTCTCGTTTGCGATTGCAGCATCACAAATCTCTCTGAACCCTTTACCACTTGCGCAGCCTTTGTTGGCGTATAGAATGAGGTTGATTGCACCTTTTCTTACCCCTTTTCCAGCCATTAGTTCACAGAGAACTAATCCAAAGCTATAAACATCACTTCTTGGAGTAAGGCGTCCCTCTTGAATGTATATAGGATCCATGTAACCTATGCTTCCTTTCACAGTGGTAGTGTATCGAGTGACGCCACCGACCAGAAGCCTTGAGATCCCAAAATCCGTCAATTTTGCTGTCAGATTGTCGTCTAAAAGTATGTTGGCCGGCTTAATGTCACCATGACAGACAAGGTTGCCGGATGATACATGCATCGAGTGCATGTAGCTCAATGCCTCTGCACACCCTATAGCGATACCCAATCTCACATCCAAAGGGATAGAGATTTCAGAGTGGAGCAGGTCGTTGAGATTTCCTTTGGACATATACTCCATCACGATCATGAGAGTGCTTTCCCCGATGCAATAGCCTATGAGCTTCACCACGTTCTTGTGGCCAATTTTACTGTGGATGCGTACCTCTTCCATGAACACTTCCCTCGAATCTTCGTTGATGTATTTCTTCACTGCTACAGGCTCGTTGTCGTCATCAAGGGTTCCCCTGTAAACTTCTCCAAAGCCACCTTTTCCGATAAGAGTGCTGAAGCTGTTGGTAATTCTTTCAATCTCATCTTCCGTAAAAATCTTAATATTGCCACTGATATCAGCTTCACGCTTTATCTTATCATGGCAGTGTCTGAGATTTCCAGTCATAATCTTATTTACCAAAGCACATTTGCCACAATGCTGAGCACCTGTTATTGACCAAAATAAATAAATAAAAGATAAATAAAAACCGAAATTAACAGTAATATTAGTAGGACTTTTATTTATTTGAAATATGTTGACCGGCAGGATAAGTTAATTTATTCCAATCTTCTCTATATGGCACATTTAACTTATTTCAATAGTTGTTTGTCATACTTTACTATCTCTGTGGACCATATTTTTTAGTCATGCAACTGGTGAACAAGAGAGGTTGTCTGGCCTACTGATCTGATGATAGAAGCCCAAGACTAAAGGATTAGTCCATGAGCTATAGAATCAGTTGTTCTACACCAATTTTGATAGGAAAGAAAAAACAAATCTCACAAAACTACAGTATGTAAAGCAATTTATAGCACAAAGCCACAGGTTTGTATTCTTCTGCAAAAAAAAAAAAAACCGTTGGCACGGGCATTTATAATAACTCAAAACCACATATTTTAGTACTCTCCATTTGAGCAAGCACACAAAGTAGCATCGAGATGACTTTGAACTGAGCTGCCACATCGGAAGAACCAATATCATGCTAGAGTGGAGTGTGTTGACTGTTGACTCAGTCAGTACAATGTGAATGGATCATCTGAACACAAAAATATTTAGCACACACATCACGAAGAAAACAAAGGTTGATGGAGATGCCTGTGAGTACAACAGGGATGTCGGTATTCACGGTTGTACCTGCTGAAGCATGCAACTAGGAGGAGAGGATAAGGATGGATGTTAGACAATCATTATTCAAACGATATGGCTCAATCCAAATCTTTCCCATGTCAAAATACAGAGTTCCATAATACCCAAAGGAATCAAATAAAACCTCCCATGAACTGCACAAACTCACACAAAGATGCTTAATTGTAGGCCAAATAATCCAAGACCACCTCATTCTAAATTCACCCAAACGAAAGAACCAAAATCCCTTTATTAGCCTAATCAAGTTCACATGGACATGTTGAAAATAAACCTTGGGTGCTAAGTTTTGGTATGTTACCCATATTAGAAAATTAGCCTTTATGTGTTTGACCTAGGGTGTTAAGTTTGTTGTTTAGTTTCGTATGTTACTAATATTAGTAAATTAGAATTGTATTACTTATAAATGAAGGAATAGACCCTAAAAAAGTTGTCAACTTTTGCAGCACCAAAGTAAGATCGTGTTCTTATTTTTTTTTCGAACGAGGTAGGAGAGCTGTGTGTCATTTCATTAAGAATAAAAAGGGAGGGAAGAGACATGAATGTCAGCTCCCCAATATCCCTAATAGGTTACAAGGAGGACAGCCGCGCCACCAAAGCTACAACCAAAGCCACCTAGGAACTAAGACCCTAGCTATGCTGGCGAAGCAGCAGCTCCTGCAGGGCAGCAGCTCTAGCAGAGCACCACAACACACACTCGGGGGACATAGCCTGCACAACCTTTTTGGGTGTAGGGACTAGCGCCCTGAAAAACGAACAGATTGCGATGCTTCCGAAGCTCCCAAGCTACTAGAATGATGAGGGAATTAAGACCTTTTCTTCAAATCTTTATCGACACCCTTGATGCCCCGGCACCACTAGTTAGAAAACCGAGAGCGGAAGGAGCCCCAATCTGTTAAAAATCGAAGTACGTACTTCATTAGCAAACACACATGAGGTCAAGATTTGTTGGATGCTCTCGTCTGCTTGGTCACAAAGGGGGCAGGTTGCTGGGTGAGGTAGATCTTTCTTGGCGAACCTGTTAGCTATCCAACACCGGTTCTTGACGGACAACCAAATAAAAAATTTGCATTTTAGAGCCCATGACCTCCAAATACGCTTCCAAGGGACCAATCTGATCGACCCGAAGAAGATAGCTTCATAAGCTGACTTGCTGGAATAGGTGCCCTGGCTGGCTGTTAAGGCACCAAATATGCTGATCTGGAGTGTTGGCTTGGAGTTCCAGCCCATCTACAAGATCCCAAAGTTGCAAATTTTCGACCAGAACTTGCACTGACAGGGCCCCTCTAATATCCTCCACCCAACTGTGATTTGTCAATCCTTGCGCTACTGTCCTGTGCTTCATATGTGTTCTTATGTGTTACTGTTACGTGAGTTTGTGTGCTCTCTTGGCCAAGTGCTTGCTACAACAAAGTTTTAAGGGTCCTAACAATTGGTATCAGAGATATATTGTCGAAGATATCCAAGACAAAGTCTAAGAACAACACCTTTAAAGATGGCATGGTGATCCAGGCATCCAGGAGGTGATTCATGAGGTGGGTGGTAGGGATAGCTACACCGCCCTCACAAAAATAAATTACTCATATTTAGTGCTCCTGATGAAGGTGAAGTTGAAGGCATGAGCTCCGCAGAAGGTCATCGAGAAGGGAGATGACGATTCACACGAGATGATGGCGCTTGACGCTCTCTGTTGTGTATTGCCACTTGAGATGGTGTCTGCAGTCACCGACAACGAGACGGTGAAGGAGGTGTGAGATGCCATCTCAGAGATGTCTATCAGGGATGACCGCGTGAAGAAGACGACGATATAGAACCTTCAATGGTAGTTCGATCTAGCAGCATTCAAGGAAGGCAAGAGCATCAAAGATTTATTGTTGTGTCTCAAAGGGATGGTCGCAACTCTTGGTACCTTGGGCATTCAAGGAGGGCAAGAGCATCAAAGATTTATTGTTGTGTCTTAAAGGGATGGTCGCAACTCTAGCTACCTTGGGCGAAAAATTGGAGGAGACTATGGTTAACAAGATCATTTGTAGTGCGCCAAAACATTTGAAGCAGACCGTGGAAGCGATCACGACCCTCCTTGATGTGTGGACACTCACTGTCGAAGGCCTTACCGGTCGACTCAGGGCGGTGGAGGATGCAAACGAGAAACCACTGACGTCACTGCAGCAAGTCTCATGTACTTGGTTAACACCCGTCATGATATTGCATTCTTTGCTGGCTATGTGAGCCGTTTTCTAGGGGTGGTATAAAGATCACCTTGCTGAGGTGAAGCATATTCTGTGTTATGTGGCAGGAATCAAGTATTGGAGGCACTAGTATGGGGGAAGGAGGAACAAGCTCATCTGGTTGGGTTCAGTGACGGCGATTTCGCCGGTGATATAGATGTGCGGGAAAGTACAACAGGAGTTATCTTTTTTCTCATTGTCAGCCCCAAGTCCCACCTAGCAATCAGAGAAGCAGAAAGTGTTTGATAATAAAACTGCAATTTATTTTGCATGCAATCTTTTATCTAGGGCACGAATTTAAAAAACCCATTATTTAGTGTTTAGGGTTTAGGACATAAGTTGAGTTTGTGTATTCTATATTGGCTAAGTTTGTGTCCAGCAGATCCTGTATAAAGTTATGTAAAACACTGTTTTGTATTATAAATAGCACAGATGTGGAGTTTAAAATAAAAGATAAGATAGGAAAACTACTAGACTAAGTATTTGCTACGACAAAAAATTTAGGGTCCTGACTCCTGACAGGCCAGAGTTCTCTGCACGCTGTCCTCCAGCATTGCAAGTTCATACGCAAGGTGCGGACTCTAGGCCTCAGCGCCATGGAGCTCCGCTGGTTTTTTGACCCCCTCTCTCTATTTTGAGAAAGACGATGAAAGCATCCAGTATCTTTCCATCCTTTGGATGTGCCATGGCAGCTTTCAGGCCGTTTCAGCTTCCGCGTGTGCCCGCTTGGAATCAAGATCGCGAAAATAGTGTCCCATGGCTCTGTGCTATTACGAACACGTCCATGTGGCTTAATTTGTGCAAAAGAGCACCAACACAGGTGTTTTCTAGTACATATCGCCATAGTATACGCGCTGTTCTGCGAATTTACTCAAAACAATACAGTAACCCATGCATATTAATCAGCCCACCCACCCCCAGTATGCAGATAAATAATTTTATGCATACCAAATATCCACAGCAACACTACCTACAGAAAAAAGGAATATGCCTAAACAAGCTGAAGAATTTCTCACACATATGTAGATCTTCTCTGAACTCAAAAGCCATGGACGAAGACAACCAGCACTGGAGGTAAACGTACCGTGCGCACGTCAGCGTCAGGCTTTCCCGCTCCGGCGACGGCTGCCAGAAGCGACTTCTCCGGCCAGGGCAACCGGCGGGCACCGCCGATCGCGCTTCCACCAGCCGGCGCTCCGATCACTATTCCTGTCCCTGCCCTGCAGCGAAAGGAGCCTTCATACATAAGTGAGGCGGATTACTTAAAGGCTTGAAAGGCGAGGGCTGAAGGCTGACCTGACCATATGACTTTGGCATATGGAGCCTGTGGTGCTGAACTGCGACGGGGAGCAAACCCACGTGGCAGAACCAGTCCACTGGCTTCGAGGGCCTACCCGGAAGACGCTCATTGGTTGATCTGTCCGTCTGTGGAATCGGTCAACGATTCCTTTTTTTTTTTGCAAGAAGAGGAAATTTCGCGGATGCAGCAGCGGTGCCTGGAGATCCGCCCGCCGCAGCGCGCAGGACGCCAGTCAAAGTGTCGGCAGCTGATCGCCGCTGCACCACGGCGGACTTCTGACATCAAACTAGCAAACGACGTCAGGGAAAAATGTTAAACCTAGCACGACAAATGATTGTACCGCTGCATATACGGGGATTCGATCTAGAGCACACGTGGGAATGGAACAGATTCCAAAGCCAGTGTTTTCAGAGGGTTTAATCTTGTACTGTACTAGCATACAGGGAGTGAAGCATCGTAGCAGCACGGAGGGAGGGAGTCAGGAATGAGTAAACTAGATACCAGTGGCTGCTGCCACAAACACAAGTACCGGAGGCGAAGGCGAAGGCGGCGCTTTGGCTAACGAGGACGCGATCGGCCAGCCATGGCATGGATGCCGGATGCGACGGCGACCGCGGCGCGCCTTCGCCTCGCTGCTCCGGAGTCCGGAGTCCGGAGGACTCCGGCGAACGGAAGGGCCGGGAGGAGCGAGCGACGGTGGAAAGCGGTGGACCGGGCTTCTGGGGTCGTCGCACTTAGCTAGGATTGGCGCTAGCCCATCCAGGAATAGTGCGGCCCATAGGCCCGTCCGGAGATTCTTGCTTCGCTTCCGGTATCTGTCTTACATAGCCGGAGATTCCTGCTTCGCTTCCGGTAGCGGAAGTCTTACAAAAATAAATAATAAAATAAAACAAACTAAATATTATTTTCTGACGTTATAAAACTGACTGTAAGACACCACCTATATCAAGTCGAATGTCTCAATATTAGGCAGCTCATCTTCGACCACCTGTTCTTCTCCTGTGGGGATGTGAAACAGCAAGAGTGAGCTCACATACGTTCATAGCTCAACAAGTTGTGGGAAATAATGTGTATAAACTCACCAAAGGTGAGAGTTCAAGTAAAGTGTAAGGCTGATCAACAAAATAGAGGCTAAGGCTGAGCATTGCTTTTATAAGTTGGTCAAATTTTTATTAGCGGTTACTAAGCGTAAGTAAATATCAAACCTTAGTAATAATAAGTAAAAGTAAATAAAATAATCCCAATGCGATGCAAATGACAAATTGAGTTTTAATTCCATAGATTAATCATATGAGGGTCCGAGCTGCTCATGACTGTGAGCATGGCTAGTATACCAGTTTTACACTCTGCAGAGGTTGCACATCTTTACCCATAAGCCATGTTACCCATCTACGAAGAGACGACTAATCCCATACACCTCTACCGAGGAGGCGAGGCAGAATAACACTACGAGGCCTTTACAAAGTTTCACTAGCTTCAGAAAACCCGCTACAGTTTATAGGAAGCTCCAGTGCAGAAATCCCTCGCCTGACCGCCATCACAGCAAAATCAACCCAAACACCTCCCTACATTGACCACTCCCCTACTGCCCTTGCCCCTTTCAGGTAAGGTAGTAATCCACTAGCTTTACTAATTAATCAGCCAAGGGCGTCCCATTAAACCCTTGTGGTAGCACTGTTTTCCCGTGTGGTCGCTCCATGTTCCCATTAACATAATGATCTTAACATGAACAGTAATAATAAACAGATAAATAGAGTGTAGTCATGAACAGTGTATCTCCATATCCAAAACCACAATAAGCAATAGCAAGTACTACCCAAAAATATTTCTGTGGTAAAACAAGGTATAAAGATAACCAAAACTGGGGTAACCTATTGGATCCCATCAAAATTAACCTATGCAGATCATTATGAATAATAAGAATATGGCTGAGTAAAAATAAGTGATCAAGAGCACAACTTGCCTTCAATAAGCTCCTTCTCAGCTACTTCTATTTGTTGAACCTCAGGATCCACAGTGGCTTCCTCGTCTACTCGCATCAACGCAATACATATATAGTATAGCAAAAATTAACATCACACCAAACATGTAAATAAAATACATAATAAAAATCTACACATTAAAATAAGAACCTAGGAACATGAACCATTAATTTTGGAGTTATAGATTTTAAGTTATGAATTTCCAAAGGTTTTATGTGCTTGAAATAGGATTAAATGAGAAATAAATTTTCTTACTGTTTTCATGTTAAAACAGAGACTCTAAGTGATAGACAATAATATTATAAAATTTTAGAAACTGGAATGGAGTAATTTGGACTAAAAATGAATTTTCTATGAATTTTACAAGTTCTAGCAATTATTTTCATATTAAATATTCATTTTATAATTCTTTTATTCCATTTAAATGGGCTCTGGACCGGGCGTCAAATTCTCAGGAGTGCAGGGGCTCTGGCGCAAAGTTTTCTAAGACACAGAAACCCCGAGGGGAGGACCGCGGGTTGTTTTTAAATAAATCGAGGGGTTCTTTTGCAGTTTTACAGGGCCGAAGGGGTATCAGTGTCTTTCGGATTAGATCGCTAATATCTCGAACCGGTATTCAATACTAATTGCCCGATCGCAATCGAATGGTCCTAGTGCACTCTGGTCGAACCGTTACGCTGGGCGCAACAACAGTCGTAGGATCCAAGATCTACAGCGCTGATCCAATCTAACCTAACGAGTTTGCTAAGCTAATCCCAGCCGCCGATGCGAAATCTGATGGTTGCGCTCCCGTCTTCTTCACCAAGTCACAAAGCCCTGCAGCGCCGCCGATCCGCACGGCGGAGAACCCACCGGCGACACCTAACCGAACCCCCCCGAACGAACTATTATCAAATTCGAAGACAATACACCATAGCCAGGAGGTAGGGAACTCGAAGCAGGCGACATACCGAGGTTTTGGGCAGCACAAACCCCGGTCCACGGCTTAGCGCGATCTACGGTGGCGCGCCCACTCCGACGAGGAATTGTTGTCCGCCGATCGTCTCTCGCGCCCAAGCAGATGAACGGGCACCCCCACGATAGCTTAAGGAAGCTTTTGGGCACCGCCCACGAACCTTCACGACGGCGCGCGGTGGAAATCGACGACGGCGTAGGTCTTTAGCTTTCACAATCTCTCTGCGCAACACTACGGCCGAGACGAGGGGTCTGGGGAGAAAAAGGAGGGCGAGGAAAGGGTCAAGGGGCTCGGGTCCGCATTTGAAGCCGGCGCGAGGTGGATTGGTGCGTCAACGGTCTCGGCTGACTCGCACGGAGTTTGTTGCGTGCGCGATTTCAGCGGAAGGGAAGGACCTGCCAGGGTGGTCCCGCATGTCATCGATGGAGCGAAGAAGGCGGCCACGTGAGAGAATAGCGGGCGAGGCTGACCGATGGGCCCGCGTGACAGTCCACGCGCGCGACTGACTGAGTTGCCCCACTTGTCGGCGCCGCGGAATGAATAAGTGGGCCACGCAGAATGCATCTACTGGTGGGCCAAATAGGTGGTGCTCGGCCCATTCAGCGTATAGTGCTATTTTTCATTTTCTTTTCCTATTTTCTTTTCTTTATTCCCAAATTCTACATTAAATTCAGATTTAAATTCAAATCTTGTGCCACATTATCCTCATTTCATGTTGTGAAATTTAGAAATACCAATTTTAGAAATATAATTACATATATATTATTTATATCACCTTTCTCTCTTTCTATTTTCAACCCTACTCTCTATTTAGGGTTTAATCCAACTTCTAGTCATTATCACATTATTTTTAACCTTATTATTTTTATTTAATGCACATACAAACAAAAACCAACATTATGCATAAATTAGTATTGTGTCCATTGTTGATTTGTTTTATTTGAGACATGAGTATTAACATGTGATATAGAATAGAAGTCATACACTTGGGGTGATCAACTCTATTTCCTCGTTTACATTTTTTGGGTATTACATTTTCCCATCTATGTTTATATTTATAAAGATTATTCATCATCCAGTGTGATGGATCTCATGGCCTATCACCTAGATCAAAAGATCTAATCATACTAGCCCAACTGGGAACCAACCACACTTCAGGCCATGGAACCAACCGCACCAGCCGATCAGTAGTTAAGATGGGCCCACACACACTTAATAGGCTGATGCACACGTCGCCCGTAGTGTGCAACAATAAACATTCAACCATTCAAGGTTTACTTCAGCCATTTGAAGTTTACTTCAACCTACAGCAGGAACAAATATTCAACTATTTAAGGTTTACTTCAATCATTCATCATTTTTAAAATTTTAACAGATTTAACAATTAGAGGTTTACTTCAGCCATTCATAAATAAACATTCCACAATTTAGGGTAATGAGTCGAGGACGGGAGGCGACTGCTGCGACGAATAAGTGAAGGCGTGATGATGAGAAATTATTGACATTGGGGTGGCACGGGTCAACGTGATGGTGGATTTGACCAGATCGTGCAGAGTTTGGCTAATTGCAGACGGGTAATAGTGGCCGAGCGGGACGTGCGAAGATTTTGTTGAGTAGGCTGATGTGGATGAGTGTTTTGGTGAGAGGTTCATCACCCTAGATGATGGATAGCGCCACCATGTGTTTATGATCAAATTATTGATGTTTGTTGTCATACTTTTCTCTTTCTTTTGACTCATGGCTATGTAATTATCTACTGAGCCCAAATCAATGTTTATTTTAGTTTTCTCTTGTGAGC
Source organism: Zea luxurians (assembly GCA_029449295.1). Classification (NCBI taxonomy): domain Eukaryota; kingdom Viridiplantae; phylum Streptophyta; class Magnoliopsida; order Poales; family Poaceae; genus Zea; species Zea luxurians. The sequence goes on from JAOPSE010000011.1 coordinate 49,934,831, forward strand.
TCCATTTTAAGATAAAACTATTATGCGAAACCCTCTCATGAATTATCAATTCTTTATTGCCCTTCTTATATATATATATATATGGAAGCCCAGGGCTTCCGATAGGCACGGGAAGCCCTAGCCAGCGTAGCAGTTAAGCGTGGGATCGGGACGGGCCGGTGGGGTGCGTGCGCACGCGCAAATGTAGGCGTGATTGTACATGTGTAACTATGTGTTATGTTTTGCGTAAACATAAGGCGCACGTGGTGGGGTCGAGTTGGGATGGATGAAGGTGGGCCAGCGACGTGTTCCCCCGATCGGGTTGTTGGTTCGTACACGTGTTTATGCTAGTATATTTAATGGTTCATACTTGCATAACAGGAGGTAGACAACAAATAATTTGGTGGTTCGTTCAGGAGCCCACATCCTGGCCGTGATTAGCGCGCCCACGATGAACCAGTAAATATTGGAACAAGATATATGGGCATAGAAAAAAGGTAAGAATAAAATATTTCCATAGTAGATAGATGGTAGAATCCAACATTTTTGCAGGGGGCTATTGCAACTGCTTGAAAGAACAGAGAAAATACCCGCGCGCTGGAAAATGGCGGCGTCAGGTGGAAAGGAGCAAATTGGAGAAGACACAGCGCCATGGGGGCTTGGTATGTACGCTCGAACTGGTGTTGGCCGAACAGATACCTGCTTGGAGATCGTATCAATGAGGCAGGAAGAAGAACAACTTGATGTAAACGAGTTTGGCTCGGATGCAGCTGGACATGGGCGCACAGAAATTGTCGTAGGGGCCATTACTCCACCAGCGACATTGAGGGCGCCGGGGGTTGTTGATCTGATCAACGCAGATACGTCGAGGATGGCAATACATCAAGGAGAAGAGCAGTTGAATACTATGAGAACTTTTGGTGAGCATGAACAAGACACGCCAGTGGTTCTGCAAAGCCATGTAAGTACCATATAAACTTATTAGGATTGTGATTACTGTATATTAGATTACATACGTTATATATAGATGAATAGTATGCAGCAGTAATGTTATATATAGTCGAACAGTATGTAACAGTAATGTTATTGGTATTTCTACACCGATTAACTGTTTATTAATTTGAACAGGCAGCGACAATTGATTCAAGGTTGGTACCTAAAGTCAGTATGCCATTCGGTGGTGTGGATGAAGCATATCAATTTTATAGTCGATATGCATATGAAGTTGGGTTTCCATTGACAAAATATAGGGAATGGAAAAACTATAAGTGGTTGAATTGTTCGATGGAAGGAAAGAGTGCCGAAAGGGGGCTACGAACCCAAAGGTACGTAATACTAGCTGAAAGCGAACGCAATGCAGGGCCGGAATGAAACTTAATAAAATTTATGATGATGCCAAAGACAGAGTTATATCGGTGTGTATTGGTCTGTTACACTTGTATCATAATCATGAATTCGTCAAGAAGGATACAGAAAAGGATCAATTGCAGTGCAACAAGACTCATGACCTTGAATAAATGGAGTTCATCAGTGCAATGCAGGAAAGCATAATCCCACAACATTATATTATGGATTATGTTTCAGAAATGCATGGTGGTCCTGAGAGCATCCCTGTAACAGCAAAGGACATGTATAACCTGTAAGTTGTAATTTTTTCGCTTCTAATTGTGGATTGAAATTTGCATATGTGTTGATATCGCACAATGCTGAAAAATTGATAATAATTACAAGAAGAAAGCAAGGCAATGAGAGAGAAACGCCAATGATGTGGCTAACCATGTGTTTGGTTTCCCCGATGCAGACGTACAGCCCCATCCAAGCCTGCATGGTGGGATACGGGACCTCACCCACATCTCCGCGGGTGTAACCCATGTCTCCTAAAATGGCTTTCTTTGTATCCGCGTGTGCAGTTCAGAGCTCCATCACACAGGCAACCAAACAGGTGCACTTCCTTGGTCAATGGATGCCACGGACCTGGGCGCATACATCTAAGAAACCAAACACATGGTAAGCTACTCTTTTTTGTATTGTGCAAAAAGGATAATCCACAATTTTTCTCTGACTTCCAGTTGGATAAAGAGGAAAAGATTTTGAGCATATTTTGGTCAGATGCAAGCCAGCAAGGGGACTACATGGATTTTGGTGACGCAGTTACCTTTGACACAACGCATAAGACTATTCTGTATGAAAAACCACTAGGAATGTTTGTTGGTTCGAACTACCACCTATAGTGCACCATATTTGCCTTCGCATTATTGGGGATGAAACTGTTCATACATTTGAATGGGTATTCAACGCCTTCAAAACATGCATGGGAACCGAAGATCCAAGAGTAATGCTGACAGGTACGATTGATAATAATGCATACATTGTATATAACAGAAATGTTTTAAATTTGTTTTGCATTTCTTTGGAATGTGCCATAAAGTTCATGCAATTTTATCTTTTACGATTGTAGATCAAGATCCTGCAATGCCAGTTGCACTAGGGAGGGTATTCCCAAACACAATCCATCAGTTGTGTTTATGGCATGTGCAAAATAGGTATATGCCTTTTTTTAAACAAGTTGTATGCAAGGTTTGAAGAGGTGGACTTCAAGACAAGGTTCCAATCTATAATACATCATCCTTTGATTGAATTGAAGTTCGAGACTGCATGGTCAATGATGCTTGAAGAGTTCCATATACACGATAACATGACTCTCAACAAGATGTATGGAATATGTAAGGATTGGGTGCCTGCCTTTTTCAAAAATGATTATTGTGGTCTCATGTTGTCTACACAGCGTAGCGAGAGCATGAATAAGCTCATGAAGAGTGCACATATCGATGCAAACACTCCACTACATCAATTCGCTAAGCAAATGATGAAGCTTCTACACAGTAGGAAGATGAAAGAGTCAAAAGAAGCACTGGGGAGCTTGATGAGTATAAAATATTATGGAGTAATAATATTAAAATAAGTGTGGTCTAATTCGAAATATGAATGACACAGGGTCAAAAGGAGACAAACACGCTATATATGTTCGAGATAAGGGTTGCGAGAGCATACACATGGGCTGTGATGAATAGATTCCAGGAGTCTTTGAAATATGCAACTGTGTTCAAGATAATGCATGATCCAGATGGGGGTGCAAATGATTGGGTAGTGCAACAAACTACAAGATCGAAGAAAATTATGTGGGGACAACACCAATTCAAAGTGACAGCTGATGAAGAATATGAAAAGTATACATGTGAGTGCAAACATTAGGAACATATAGGTATGTTGTACTCAATAGTAATTATATACAGATTGATGGGTTAATAATATCTAGATTTATGTGAAAACATAGGTGGAAAAATCTTATGAGAGGTAGTTTTTTTGTTGGACTATTATGCATGCATATATTACGCGCGTTCATGCATCTTCAGATTGAACGGATACCTAAGGATTATACTCTACAATGATACACCTACTCGGCAAGGCAGGATATTCCGTTTTCAAGAGATGATAGGAATTTGAAGGGAAAGGATGGAGAGACTGAATCACATAGACAGAAGATGTTGCTTAAAAAGGCAATGAAGGTAGTGCATCATGCTAGTCTATCGAAGGTGGGGAATGATAGAGCCCTAGCAGCAATGGATGAGCTACTGGAGGTACTTTCGCGTTTGGAGACAGATATAGGAGGTGAGGAGACTTGTGAAACTAGTGGTGGCGATGGCATCTAGGTATGTGATGTTTGATATTATTATTGGTAACATAATATTAGTCCATGTACATTATTGATGTATAAAAAATTAAAATCATAGGACGATGGTGAAGAAAACAGAGACATAGAAAGAGATGGTGAATCGGGTGAAAAGGATGGCAATGGATTAATAGTAAATATTGATGCATAATTTGTATCTTCGTGTGTATGATGAATTACATATTAGATATAAATGTGATTTCACCGATTGTTTTTTTTTCAGGAAATTTAGGTAGTATCTAATATACATGAAGGGGTGTGGACGATGTTCAAATTCTTATACCGATATGTTCCTTGGAACAGGTAATATATTTAATCACGATATTGAGTATAGTGTGTGGACAACTTAATACTTTAAATGTTGTACAGTTTGAATGTATTAACAATCATTACAAAAATGTGTTATTGGTTTATGGTTCTACATAAAAATGTGTTATTGGTTTATGGTTGTACATAAAAATGTGTGGGCGGCTACAGGATAATTTGCAAGTGGATGCGGATATGCATGAGAGTGATGGGCATGCACAAAATGTAGATGCTAGAAAGGTAATAATGGTATTAAAGTGCATGTGGGATTGCATATTATTATATGTTGAAAACCATCTGTAATTTTGAATGTCGAAACTAGATTGTGTTGTCGATGGGATAAGCTTGGCAAGACCAAATAACGCAGGTTATTAAATTCGGCGCAAAAGGTACAAAGAAGAAGAACATGAAATGCTAGAAGTGTGGAATTACAGATGGTCACACCAGTCGAACATGTTTGTTAGTGGAGGAGAATAGGGTTCGATTGGCTAGCCTTGCTGGACGTAAGAGAGGACGACCGCCTGGATCTTGGAACAAGGTTGGAACTAACGCTCCTCATTGGAATGAGACAACAACTTCAAAAAACACATAATGGATATCGACAACAGTGATTCATCCAGTGAGTAGTATGTGGCCCAAATGGTGTATCATATGTTATGCGAACATATTTTTTGAAATGGATGGTTAAATGGATTAATATAAGCAAAACCAGTTGTGTGTGACATCGATGTCTAATATCTCGGATTGTTGAAGTCTAGGAAATGTGACATATATCTTTTATTAATGTTGCATAAGTGTGATCAATAAAGCATCGTATATGATAAGATATGAGAACTATATAATGGATAAACTATCTAACTAGAAAAGTGAGGAATGAGCAATATGTATAGTAAATAAAAAATATCATAGATGAAAACTTTGGTTGGCATACCAATAAGTAAAGAGACAGCTTAACAAAAGCATCACATTAAATGAATTGGTCATAATAATAAAAATGTGGTATGCAGAAATCATGTACGTAGATTCACAAAAGGATACGTCATAACATCTAATGTTCACATTTCAGCTCAACCAAGGTATCAAAACATCTGATGTTCACAAAGAAAGCATCATAACAGCCTAACCAAAGTATCAGAACATCTGATGTTCACATTCCATCTAAGGAAGCGTCATAACATCGTTTACTAAGCTGCAGGTCCAAAATACCACACCAGTAAGTGACATTACACTAACACAATAACATATTGTGCTTATATTAGTCCATATGACATGGTCCCCTCCATGTAAAGATGAAACAAACTTGACTACTTACGTGCAAACTTAAATCTTTGAATGTCTGCTAGGAGCGGCAGTGCCTTGTTGTTGCGATGAAATGTGAGGTAATATAGAGCAAGAGCGCGTAGGTCTCGAGAGTCATCCTACAATAAAAACATAACATTAGTTAGACACACATATAGCTAACATGTAAAACGAGGGCAACAGAAAAAATTGCATTAGTAGTTTCATTTACTAGTTGAATGTAAGAAGTGATAGCACCTGCCATGTGGTCATAATACTTTATGTATCTCATTACATAAAAGCCACAGTCGTTGGACCCTGTTTTCATTGTTGTGCAATTTGGTGGCATATCGATTGGGAAATTACCAAAATTGGGGAAGGATGCTTTGGGGCAGACATGTTGTAAAGCTTTGCTCAACCTACTCATTATAACTCTAGCCCATAGGAATTTCCTTCCACACATATCCATTTGGGCATAATGATAGTCCTTCCATGTAGTGCCACCGAGATCTATACCATATGGATTCAAATCTAAAATGTGGATGCATCAATACTGGATGTTGATTACGTACAATGTCCAATGCCCCCTACTAAGCATAGGTACCATTATCTATTTATGAAAAAAAATATGTAAATGAGTTGCATGGTGTTGTTTCACATGCATGGTGAGTAAAATGTACAATTATTATGACATGTGTTTAAAAAGATGAATATGAAATTGCAAATATGAACAATGCTTACTATCATTTTGCATTGATCCAAATTGACCAACAAAGGCAGTGTGTTGTGTAAGCAATTCTGTAGCATGGTTTGGTCAAACACCTGAGGTGTCTTACTATGATGTTCGTGCTCCTCAAAGTTTAGCAAGGCCTAAGTACAATATAGAGAGTGTGTCAGTATATTTAGCTGGGTCTAAGTACAATAGTTATGAAACAAGAACCTACCCCAACATTGATGTAAAGTATTAATCTGTTAGTGGTCATTGTTGGATGATGATTTGTGGAATCATCGCGAACACATTCAATGAAACACTGCATGAACACGTTGTCAAGAAACTTCCCCTTCTGCGAAGGTTTCATAAATATCGAGATAGTTTCCACGATATTCACCATAATCTATGACGTTCCTGTATGATGATTTGAAGAATACTTTTATATATTCATATTTTGTATGTCAAACAAACTAATAATGATGGTCTTAATGTTTTGTATAATTTGTACCTGCTTGGGTCAATGTCATTAGAACACAATAGATCCCACAGAGAACAAATACAGTTGAGCTCTGTAAGGAGTGGAGCAGAGCCAGATTGTGTAGTGCACTTGAGTGTTTCATCTTGATACACAACCTAAAAAATAATTGTTTAACATCAGAACAAATTTTATAAATGCCAAATAGTGCAGTAGTGAAGATATATATTATTATACTAACATGAGAAGATGGTGTCTAGTCAAATATTGGTCCGCTATCGTTGTGTTCTATGTCATCTGCAGTTGTGTCACCTCCCTAAGCAAAAGTATATGTGTAGTGAAGTATTTACTACTTATTATACTAATATAATTGAAAACTAAAAGTGGAACATGAGACAAAGGCTGCTAAACAAACATTTTTTGCGGTGTCACATCAAATATCAACAAACGGGTAGACATATTTGATCTCGTGAAGGTGCATGCTGATGTGGGTTGAGTTGTGATATTTATGTTCCTCAACAAGTTGTTTCAAACATTAGAGCAGAAGTCCTATTGACAATATTGTGCTTCATGTCCAACTAAAATAAAGAAGCAAACAATATACATATGATTCGTAAAATCCAATGGGATTATATATATTACCGGATGTGCTTGGTGAGCCGATGTTTTTGCATGATATGCATTATTCATCTCCAATGTTGTATCAATATCCGCTTCATCGGGCAAGTCTCTAATGCGCTCCGAATATGCTGTCGTCTTTCATGATTTTTCTCCACCTGGGTACCGTCTAGATGCGTCTCAAGCTGCGATGCTTTGCTTGATAGGTCCAGAGTGGGTTGAGTACCGTGGGTAGTGTGTTCTTATACAAAATATATTATAAATCAAGTATGTGAAAACTTACATTATAGGCTATTCATTGTTGTATAAGTTAAAAAACATGTCTGTACATTATGCATGATGGCATAATATCCATTAGGGTTGAAAAAACATGCAAGATGCATTGATATAAATAATCCAGAAAGTAGTAATTGGTTGACTTTTTTCCTGTGCACATAAAAACTCATTGAAAATGTACTCTGAATAATTTGGGGTAACATTGAAAATGTACTCTGAATAATTAGGGGTAACATGTATACATAATTATGTAATTAGAAAAAATATATAAAGGCTATACATGAAGTAGTGATGATATCTAAACAAATGTATATTGTGTCCATATTTTTGTATTGATGAAAAAATGAATAGATCGTGCAACTATAAGCATAATTAAAAAATAAACGTATACAATGAAAAATGTTGTTTGTGCATATTAAAAAAGCATAATTTATTTAGTTACATACTGTTACGCATGTATGAAAAATAGTGATAATTAGATGACTGACCTACTGAATCATCCGAATTTCTTGTTTCCTATGGTGGATCTGTCTCATTCTCTAAATTATCGGACTTAGCACGTAGTACCTCATCGATCAACTCTATAAAGTTGTCTGCTAGATCATATTGCTTCTCAACAATCTTGCTAATGGTGTCTTTTATGGCTGAGCATGCCTTGCCAACCTACAAGTCTTATCCAACGAGTTTTTCTATGAATTTAGGACGGTGACAGGGTGGGAGCTGGTTGATCTTACTTGACATCATAACCTTGATCGAGGGAAGTTGGATGTTAATGTTGTGTCGACCATAAGGGTTGGGGCGCGGGGTGTCATAAATGTTAGTCCTGCACCTTAGTTGTTTTGCAAAACATTTAGTAAAAATCCATCACCACATTCCTATTGTTTTTGTTTTCATAAATCGTCAAAAAGATGTAGATTGTTCAGCATAAACTTGCCTCAGATTGGCGATCAGATTGAGGTGCAGCTGAATAGCATGTCTCAGTAGTGCTTCGAAACTAAATAAAAATGGAAGTTGAAGTTAATGGGAGTGGAAGTTAATGAAAGTTGAAGTTGAACTTAACCATACATTTTTATTTGCAGAATGGTACTCAAAACCAAGTACATATATTTGACATAAATTTGTCAGAAAATGGAAGTATATTTGTTTTAGTGTGAAGATGTTACATCACAATAGCCGAATGGTTCGACCCCATGGCGTGTCTTCCTCTTGTCAGCTTTAGTCAATGCTTTTATGGTATTCTTGTCAAAATATTTTATGTGAGCTGTACCACGTTTGTTTTGAGGGGCAGCAGCGGCATGCAGGTGATCCAGGTAATACACCTACAGGAAAAAAATTAATTAGTAAGTCTTGTAAAAATGTTGTACAAGTAAACATAACAATCAGCATATAATCTGATAGAGCATGTCCCACAAAACAATGAGCTAAAGAAATAGATGTACAAAGACATAAGATATGCTTACAAGGACGACAATCGAGCATCCGTATATCGTCGTATAGACATTTGTGGTGCTTCTTGTGTGCCACTTCTTTGCCTCTTCACAAAGGTCATTTAATATGAGCTGGCACCAATCGGTCTCGTGAAAACGATGCATTTCTTCCGTCAAGAGCACTTCATGGTTTGTTATGCCCCAGCTAGTAGTAGGAAACAACAAACGATTGAATAGAATAAGGAAGAAACATATGATGGTGAGGTCGTCATCATCCCCTTTCCTTAAATGATCCTGTAGTAATGTAACATTGAACTCATCTTTAGCCAATCCAAGTTCGGACCTCAAATTACTTGCAGCAACTGCTTCATCAATGCCCAATGGTTTCCACCCCCATGATTTGGTACACCAAGAATAAGGTGCACAGTGTCCTTTGTGATTTTTAATTCCTTTCCTGGACCAGGGCGAATTGTCATGTCCTTGTGGTCAAGCTTATCCATCAACCAGCGAAGGTGAGATCTACTGCAAAGCGCATCTACTACCATGTCAAGGATGTTCGAGAAACCTTTCCGCATTATGGCCCGACGTTGTCTGTCATTCAATATGTGAATGCTTGCAATTACATCTTGTGGGTTGCACCTAACATTGAGGCTCTGCTATAAAATATATAAACAATTATGTTATAACAACAAATTCTAATCATAAGCTTAAAACAAAAAGGTGTACCCGCAAACTTAAAAAAACAAATTATTGGTAAGGATACTAATCCATACAAAAGGTGTTGCCTTAATATAATATATTTCACAAAATATGTTATTGGTTCATACATATGCACAAAAAAGTATTAACGTTTCACTCATCGTATCATGATGAAAAAAATTCCATACTACATCTGTTTGCAGTTCTATGAAAGCAAGAGTGGTTGCAAATATATATTTGTACATATGGCATAAGCGTTCAAAAAAACAGAACCAAGCTGGGGTTTACATAAACTAATTATGAAATGTTAGATTAGTTGTAATCATAAGTGGTAAGCAAAAAATGTTAAAGTAAAGATAAATAAAAATTTAAAGCCATATCTAACCTGTCGGGGGAGATTCTCCTCTTTTATCCTCTTTGTCATGATCTTTCTAAGAACTTTTGTATGGCTTCTAGAAACATTGCGCTTCTTAACAGGTGGCATAAAGTCATCGTCATCATCACCAGAACCCATTTGCTCTACTGTTTCGTTGATGACAGTTGGTCTCTCAACATGTGAAGGATTTCCATCAACATGACTTGGATTGGACTATTCTGCGATAGGCCTCAAACGCTGGATATCAATGCTAAAGCACTCCTGGCTTGACTGAATTGTTATGCGCTTAGGATTAGTCAGGGGACGGTCCACGTGCTTCATGTTTTGCGCAAAATCTACCTGCATAATATACAGAGCTATAAACATAAAATTGTTGGATATGCAAATAAATTGATTGTGTAATATGGTTGAATCCACTCCATACATGCATGCTTAAAATAACCTAAATGTGTATGCTTAAAATAAAATAACCTACTGGTTTCAGTCACATTATGATTTCAATAACATGCATAAACGCCTATGAAATTGTGAATAAAACTTATAATAGTGGGTAATAAAAATCATTTAACCTGTCAAAATGAACTAAAGGTCGACCCTTCTATCAGTAACAACATCATGCACACATTTGTCTTAGATTTGATTTGCATAAAATATCTATGGAAAGCTGCATAAAACAACTGCTTCAACTGCAAATGCAGTGGTAAATGTCCAAAATTCAATAAACCTCTCTGCAATTGTGAATAAATCATAAAAATCTATCAAAATCAACTAGTTCTCTCCTGTTTTATCACTACCAAAATCATGCAGACAATAAACTTATATCTGATATGCATAAAAATCTATGGGAAATTGCATAGAATCCTTGCTACAAATGCTAATGTAGTAAAAATAACCTAATGGTTTCGAGCACATTATGATTTCAATAACATGCATAAATGTCTATGAAATTGTGAATAAAACTTTTAATAATGGGTAATAAAAATCATAGAATCTGTCAAAATCAACTAAAGGCCGACCCTTTTGTCAATACCAGCATCTTGCACACATTGTGCTTAGATCTGAAATGCATAAAATATCTATGGAAAGTTGCATAATACACTTGCTACAACTACATGCTAATGTAGTGGTAAATGTCCAAAATCAATAAACCTCTTTGAAATTGTCAAAATCAACTAATTGTCTCCTCTTTTATCGCTACCAACATCATCCACACAGTAGACTTATATCTGAAATGCATAAAAATCTATGGGAAATTGCATAAAATCCTTGCTGCAACTGCTAATGTAGTTGTAATTGTCCAAAGTCAAGAAATACCATATGAACCAAATGTTGATTCATAACATAAATAGATGTGAACACAAACAATACAACAACGGGGGTAGATCTGGTGTGGATTTTACCTTTTTAGGTGATGATGCTTTTGTTCACGGGAGCACTGCGTCGATTGTGGAGCCGAAGACAAATCCGGATAATGCAGTCGCTTCAAGGAGGGGTGAGGGAGTATGAGAAGGGGAACAATGGCGGCGACAGCGGCGCGCGTCGGCCGTGGGTTGGGGTGAAACCGAGCGAAGGCGCTCTTCTGCTTAGGTTGTGTGGAATGACGGCGTGCGACGGAGTGGGGCAGAGTAGTCGAGGTCAAGAGCACCAGCTGTGGGGTTTTGCGGTGGTGTCGGCGCATATGGATATAGTGAGTGGGAGCGATGGCTAGAGAAAATGATGGCGGATTATGCGATAAGATATATGGAATGGAAGATCTAGAGCTAGAGAAAAGGTGCGGTTTGATCGGGGCTCAGGGCCACGTGCGGTTCGGTGGAGGTGTTGTCCAGTCAGATATGGTTGTGGCTTCCTATATCTAACGGTGCCCAGGGCTCTATATATATATGGTAGGGATATTGGAAGCACTGTGCTTCCAATGTTTACCGGAAACCCTAGCCACCCTCTGGTCGGTCAGTGCACCAGGTCAAACCTCCCCACGGGTGCCAGCCAACCCGGGTCCAACACTCAATCCCCTGCATGGGACACACACAATAATTTCGGTTTTGTTTTCTTTTGTGTAAATATCATAAATAGTTCATAAGAATAGCGTAAATAGTTCATAGAGATAGCATAAAATCTCGGCCAGCCACTGGACCACGTCCAATGAGCAAGCACATGCATGAAGATCCTATTTTTATGGTAGATCCGTAATTATGGCAGATCATGGGAGATTTCATTGCATGTGCGATAATTTTGGGAGGCATTTTCATTTCCACTACATGAGGCTGATTTGATTTGAATGTTTTATTTTCTTCATAAATATAGGATCTCTCCAACAGTCATGCATCTAGCCTCATTAGAACCAGTTTATGATATATACTGATACTAATTATGCTAAAGGGTGTAGGTATTTATGCAATGTGGTACGCTGTGTAAAATTTGTTTCCTCCAGCATACACAAAAATTTAGGATGACAAGAATGTGCATTGAAAGGAAATGGATTGACATGCATGGAAACAAAAAATCTGATTTAAATACTTTATTTCCTCCATAAATATATGATCTCTCCAAAAGCCAAGGAGCTAGGCTCGTTAGAACTAGTTTATGATATATACTGATACTAATTATACTTAACGGTGTAGTTATTTATGTAATATAGTACACTGCATAAAATCTGGCATGTTGTGCACTGGTGGACGCATATCCATGTTCGAGTGTAAATACCTTTAGTTTTTAGCGTAAAAATCCAAAGTTATGAGCGTAAAAATCCAAAGTTATGAGCGTAAATACCTGAAAGTTGTTGCAAACCTCTTGATATTGGCATAGATAGGTATACAAAGTGAAATAAAAATATGTATAAATATGTATGTGATTGTATGTCGTCCCTCTACCAGGAACATGCATTTAGGCGTGTCCCCCACTAGACGCATGCATGGCAGTCCTATTTATTTGGCACATGTGAACAATATGGCAACCACTAGGCACATGCATGTGGTTTCAATTTGTATGTACATCCAAAAATTATGGCAGGTCCTGGGAGTTTCCATTGCATGCGCACAAATTTTGAATTGCATTTTCGTTCCCACAACATACACGCAAAAGTTGGATGGATGATATCGTACAAAGCATAATCATTACAGAAAGTCGCATAAATACCTATGGTGTACATCATAATTAATAAAAAAAATCTTAGTATGGGCTCAACCAACAGCCGCATGCATAAACAAAGGATTGGAGGAGGTCGTCGCCGGAGGACGCCGCCGAGGCCACCGGATCGGAGGAGTTGGTCATCGAAGGACACCGGAGCCACCCACGCCTTGCCTGGCAACCATCGCTGGAAACGACCATGCCTCGCGTGACCACCAGAGCTACTTGCGTCTCCTGTGGCCACCACTGCCGCTGCCGAAGCCTACCACGCCTAGCGCAACCGGCGTTGCCACCGGACCTAGGTGCACCACCGCCGCTCGTCCACTTCAGGAGTGCCGTCGTCGCTTGCCTTCTTGCCTCGGGAGCATCGCCACTGCTCGGTCCTAGGGGAGCGTCGCCGCTACTTGCTTGCCTCGGGGCACAATCGCCACTGGCCCCGGGATGTCACACCCGGTTTTAGAAGGTAAACTGAATGCGAACCATGTATGTGCTAGGATCATAAATTCACGTACACAACGATTACATAATTGGACATCATCACACAATGCTCAAATAATAGCAGAAATAAGTATAACTTTATTACATCATGATGCCCAAGACATCCATATAGTCATTAACTTAAACATAAATCGAAGTGCTTAACGAAACGCAGTAAGAAAAGGCCTTCACAGGTAGCTGACTGGGGGTTCACCGCTAGTCTAGATTAGAACTCCTCAACGTCTTGAAACTCCTAGAAATCCTCTGCATTTCCTTCATCTTCTCCTGAGCAATGGTTGCAATAGGAACAACCTGGTGTTTGGTGTTTAAGCAAGGGTGGGTATACAACGTACTCAGCAAATGTTCCGTTTGGCTGAAGTGGACTAGCTGTATGTGGGGTTAAGCTCAAAGCCGTTGCTTTTAGTGTTCAGGTATTTATCATTAATTAAAGTCAAGTTTTATCATAATAACCCAAGTTGATATTCCCAAAAGAGAGCACTTCCTCCAAGAGAAAAGTACCGAATAACATAATCATAGCCATCATCATTAAACCATCAACATAAATGAATCCAAAGTATCTCTAATCAAAGAGGATCCCAAAGCTGCTCTTAACCATGAGCATGGTTGATATACCAGTTTCTGACACCCTGCAGAGGTTGCACACTTTACCCACGAGCCATGATTTTCTCTCTGCCCAAGGAGAGCTACTCCCCATTGACCAGTACCTAGGTGGCCTCGCAGGGTATCACTACATAGCCTTTATAAAGATTCCCCTAGTGTATAGTTCCTCGTTAGGTTTTGCCAGTCATACAAACATAGTACTCCTCCCTAAGGTGGGTGACTAACAAAACCAAATCGAATGAACTTCGGCACCCAGCCTTAGCAGAGCAAGCGCTATGCCCCAGCCCCCATTGACGGCACTACGGCAAAGCCAACTACACCCGAAGTTCATCCAATTAATCGTCTAATGATGTCCTATTCCACCCTTATGGTTGTACTATTATCCCGAGTGTTATCTCAACAAATAAGTCCTTACAGAGAGGCACTCGGGAAACCGCCTGAGCCCCCTAAAATGCCACAAGATCATAATCATAATCATAATGAATCATAGTATCATAAAGTAATTCTCATCATGTTCGTTGATTAAGATAAAGCACTAGCAAGTAGCTGATTATAATAACCCAACCCAAAAAGTTAATCAAGGACAGGATAAATAGAAAGCTAGTCAATCCTTAGGTTAATCATAGTATGTAGGATAATAAATTATAAAGTACATGGGACATTATAGGTCAGAGGACACTTGCCAGCACCAAACTGTTACGGCTCAGGGGGCTTCTTCTGCAACTTCTTCGGCCTCTACAGACGGAACGTTATCTAAGCGAGTGTGAACATACATTCAATATTCTTGGAACAAAAAGAAACAATACACCATACAAAGGAAAATATGTGCAATACAAAATAGTGCTCGCTTCTATGGTGACACGAGAGAAAGAAACGCCGAGGTCGAAATAACGATTGAGAAGTTATTGCGTCTACGTTATACGAATATGAAATAGAACATTTAAATCAACATATTCACATTACTCAACATTTATTAGATGCAATTAAAGCTATCACCTAGTTTTAATTAGTTTGCTAGGCTAACAACTTTCAATTAGATAAATAATTCATATAACGTTAGCGATTATAAGCGAGACGAAGTAACGACGTGAGACGAAAACCGCCACGCGCGAAGCAGCATGGCATCACGTAACATGATTAATAGGTAACATGATTGTCACACCCGATTTTAGAAGGAAAACCGAATGCGAACCCTGTACGTGCCAGGATCAACAATTCACGTACACAACAGTTACATAATCAGACATCATCACACAGTGCTCAAATAATAACATAAAAGAGTAATAATCTGATTACATCATGATGCCCAAGACATCCACATAGTCATTAACATAACTCAAAGTGCAAAAATGAAACGTAGCTAAACACGGCCTTCACAGGCAGCCGACTGGGGGTTTGCTGCTAACCCACGCCTAGAACTCATCATACTCTTGGAACTCCTGGAAGTCCTCCACCACGACTTCATCTTCTTCTGACAAGTGGTTGCAATATGGACAACCTCGGGGGGGGGGGGGGGGGGGGGTTGTTGTGTAAAGCAAGGGGAGTACACATCAACATACTCAGCAATTGTCCTGTTTGGCTGTAGTGGACTAGCTTTATATGGCGTTAAGGTCCAGCAGTTACTTTTAGTTGGTTAGGTAATTATTACTTGTAGAGAGCCAAATTTTAGCATTTAACCCAAGTTGTTATCCCAAAAGTACCCCTTCCAAATGGAAAGAATACTAGAAACCATAATCATAATCATAATTATAATCATCAAAACCATAATTATCCTCACCATCATCTGTAAACACAGTATCTCTAATCAGTGTGTCTCTAATCAATGGAGCTCCCAAGGCCGCTCATAACCGTGAGCACGGCTGATATATCAGTTTCATAACACTCTGTAGAGGTTGCTTACTTTACCCACGAGCCATGATTCCCTCTCTAGCCCAGGCTTGCAAGACCCTTGTTCGCTCCCGAGGTGAATGGCTAGGGATTCACTACGAAGCCTTTACAAAGATTCTCTTAGATGTAGCCGCCCATTAGGTTTCCTAAATGTACCACACTCTTCCCTAAGGGGCAAACCACCCTTGGCAGAGTGAGCCACATACACCGAGCCCCATTGACGGCACGATGGTGAAGCAAACTACACCCTAGTTCCTCGAATTAATTGGCTAAGGGTGTCCCATACCACTCTCATGGCTGCATTGTTTTTCCAGGTGGTCATCCAACGAAGCTGTCCTTACAGACATGCACTCGAGAAACCGCTTGAGCCCCCATAAATGTCAGAATACCATCATCATAATCAAAAGCTAAACATCATATCATAAATAATCTCATCATGTTCATTGTTTACAGTAAAGCGCTAGCATAAAGTTAAACAAAAAATGATCCAACCCAAATAGGTGAACATGGACTGGATAAACAAAAACTAGTCAATCCTTAGGTATAAATTATGTAAATGCGGGGAGGTGAATTATAAAATGTATAGGACAAAGATAGGTCAGAGGACACTTGCCTTCACCTGCAACTCCTTCGGACTCTGCCAACGGACCGTTATCTATACGAGTTCAAACATACATTCCACAATCTTAACATAGAAAGAAACAATACACCACACAATAAAATATAACAAATAAAAAGACGTGTGGCGCATGGCTCGCATCTACGACTATGCGAGAAAGAAAATACAAAGGTCGAGGTTACAGTCGGAAGATAATTACGTTAAGCAGCTATGGATTAAAATACTTGTCTAAACATAATCATATTAATTTAACAATCACGCTATGCATAAAATAAAATTACGCTATACACTTAATTATTATAAACAACTCTTGGTATGTTTAAAAGATCGTTGCACGACGAAGCGTGCAACACAATGCATAATTTAAATGGAATTAAAACGAATCGTCGTGTGACGCAACGTGACCCAAACTGAAATTAAAATGGATTGTCACGCGACGAAGCGCGCGACAATACACATGGATTAAACTAAAATTAAAACGAATCATCGCGCGACAAAGCGTGTGACACTACACTTGAACTAAACTGAAATTAAAACGAATCGTCGTGTGACAGTACACGTGTTTAAATATGAATTTAAACGAATCGTCGTGCGATGAAGCGCGCGACGGCACACGCTAATTAAACTGAATTTATAACGAAATGTCGCGCGACGAAGCGTGCGACGCAACACAAGAATAAAACTGAATTTAAACATTACTACGCACGCTAGGCAGCGCGCACAGGGTTAGGGATTCTCACGCCGAGGATGGGGCTGCGCGCTCTGGGGGCCGCGCCGGTGAGCGCGCGCCGCAACAGGGGCCACGCCGCTGCGCCTGGCAAGGCCACGTTGGGCAGGGCCGCCGCGCCGGGCAGGGGATCGCCGTGGAGGGGTTGCGCGCAAGGAGAGGGAGAGAGAGAAGAGAGGGTAGGGGAAGCTCACCTCGAGGCTCGACGAATGGCAACAACCACCCACCAGGATCCAACCTAGGGCAAGGGGAGAGGTGGAAGAGAGGGAGAGGGAGGTTGCTGCGTGGGAAAGAGAGAATGAGGGAGAGAGGGGGGCACATAGGGGAGGGGGTGGGGCCTGGGCACGCGCCTAGGGCTAGGTCGGGCTGGGCCGCGAACCGGACTGACTACCCTCTACTCACTCTCGCCTGCTTCTAATCGAGATTAATCCGCGAATCGAAAACCACTAGACCAACACATGACTGGGCACAACATCAGACAAAGTAAATATGCTTCGGCATGATGCAACAACAATATCAACTTAGGTTTTGTTTACACGCGATAAGGACACCAATCTCTATATTGCTTTGAAAATGGGAGGGAGGAGCAAAACATGAAGAGAAAAGAGAGTAACTCCTGAATTTGGTGAATATTGGAGACGAAAATTTATACCCCCAAATTCAGGGCATTACAATGATTAAACTAAACAAATATTTAATAAAGAATAGTTCAGTTAAGATTAACTACGCTGATGTAACACCTCTGGTGTTACTGTTACTAAAACTTGAGCATAACATCATGAGCATTGGCATATTATGTGTTTGCCACACCTAGAATGCATTCACTAGGTCAAATCTCAAACAAGTTGTGATGTTATGAGTTGATGTGTGATTAACCCTAAGGTAGAGTACCTAACACTAAATTGGGCTTATGAGTGAAAATGAAGCCTAAATAGGTGAAACCCTCAAAAGACGTGAGACATGATCATAAAATATCACATTTAAAGGACTTTAGTGACACCAAAACCCTAAAGTGTTAAAAACCCTGAAAAGACCCCTAGAAAACTTTAAATTAGAACCCTAGGGGGCTAAGTGTAAAATTGGTGCACTTTTGGACCAAAGTGCAAATGCCAAAGTAATATAACACCACAAACTATGTGTTTCTCACATTTGAGGACTTGCAAGTCAAATTATGGGATTCGGGCTTATTTGCAAAAAGGACACTCCATACATTCATATGCTTAAGTCTGGAAATCAATGCATGGGGTCAACTTGGGAGCTGTATATCTCCCAATCCTTAAGGAATTTGCCCTAGGTCAACACATCAAATTTGTAGAGCTATAATAGGAGTACAACTTTGCTTAAGTGATTAAGCCTTGATCACATATAAAATTTGGAGCAAAATGAGCTCAAAGTTGAGCTATCAGTCACACTGATAACTGAATTAGGGTCATCAGTGACATTGGCAGGACTTTGGGGTTGAATTGGAGTGGGATCTAGTGCTCGATTGAGGATGGGTACTATAGTCGATTTGTAGCTGGACTATTGAGCTACAACTTTGTTACAGGTGGATTAACAAGTTCTTACACGAAAATATGAGATTTGGGCACTATAATTCTCTCTGTCAGATGCTATGATAAGGATCTCGATGGTATAGTGCCTGCAGAAATATCTTAGGTCCAGCCCCCCTCGCCACCGGTGACCTTGCGCTCAGATTCGCGCCACCGCCGCGATTCACGTTCTGTTAAACATAGATAACGATCCTCGGGTAAAAAGATCTCGCCGTGGATGAACTTGAAGCACAGTGGATGCTCTGTCACTTATCTGGTTACCGGCGACATGGCTGCGCAACCATCACTGTCATACCGCCATTCCTCGCGGTCATGACACTCCGTCGGCGCGGCCTTCTTACCACATCATCGTGAGTCATGATGTTGGGGGGCCTTCGTCTTCCGAAGGTCCTCAAAAACATGATTTAACAATGTTTCCTAAGTGTAATGTGTATATAGGTACCTTCGGACTCGGAATAAAATTGTACACAATATGAAAAGCTTGGTCGAGACGAAGGTTGATGCTGCTCCGAAGCTACACGCAAAGGAGCTTCGGCTCAGCGGCAGGAAAAGGAACCGACTTAAAGGGGAAAAGGCTATCTAGTCCTCGTTGGATTGTCGTTAAGTCAATAGTAAACATAAAGGGCATGAATGTAATTTTACACAGGCTGCACCCTGTGCCTATAAATAGATGAACATTACCCCCGTACTGTTCACGCTGACTTGTATTCGCTCGTGCGTTACGCTTAGACTTTTACCTTCTGTCAAGCCGAAGGTACAAATGTAATTCAATATTGTTTCTATTTATCCATGATAATAAAAAGAAGATATATTAATAATGTCATATGATTATTCATGTTGTCTTTTATATTTCATATGCTTCTTCTTTCATTAACATACACTGCGATGATGAAGGTACGTCCTTCATGACCTTCGTCTGAAGATCATTATATCCTAAGGGAAATAATGCTTCGAAGGAATAAGGGCATTAACCTTTAACATTTTGTGTTGCCTTGTTGTTAACTCATAACATTTGAGAACAAGTCCCCAACATTGGCGCCCACCTTCGGTGAACTCATTCGACCATCTTCGACAAGCTGTGACCTTTGTCATGCCGCCGAAGAAAGCTTCAGGGCTAGGGGCTGCACTGCAGCCACTAGACGTCAACCAGGACACGCTGTGCGAAGCCCAAACTCAAAAGACGAAGGCTACAAGTCCAACCCCCCAAGAGGAGGAGCTAGACTAGGAAATAAGGGATCTCAAAGCTATCCATCAGCAGGTCAAAAGGAAGAGAGAGAAGATGCTTCGTCTTTTCGATCTTCAGAAGAAGATCGATGAAGCTGCTGAAGAAATACGTCATCTTACTCAAGATGACTAGGACCGAAGACCTCCATAGAGAGAGCTTCGTCAAGATAATTCCTACAATGATGATGATTGGTATGACGATTTCCATCGTGGAAATTTTGCTTTTGATGATACTTCTTGTCACACCCGTTTCCAAAGGGGCAGAACCGGGTGCATAGCATATGTGTGCCAGGATCTATTTCCACACATATGTTGACGTCACAAGTGTAATATATCAAAAGAACAATGCATAAGAGCGTAAATAGAGATTATATTAACATATTACACTTTGAATAGACATAATGTTGTAACCTTTATTCATCAAAGTACAGCGAAACATGGACATCCATCCACAGGAAGATGACCGGGGGTATCACTAGACTAGCATCCATGGAGCTTAGCATCATAACTTCATCTACAACTTCTGATCAAAATTAAGCAAGGGTGAGCTCACTTATGGCCGGGGCTCAGCAAGTGGGGGAAAAACTAATGCAAGTTTAACAAGGTGAGGCTAAGGTTGAGCAGTAAGCATTTTAGTGGGTCAACATTTTATTAACAACACCTGTCTTACTAATAAGTGTGAATCCCAAGTTGTTGGGGGCTTGTTCTCAAATGCTAAGAATTAAGAACAAGGCAACATAGAAAATGTTAGGTGTTAAGGTCCTTCGTCCTCCAAAACATTATATCCCCTCAGGATATAAAGAATTTCGGACGAAGGTTACAAAGGACGTACCTTCGTAAAACATAATATCAAGGAACGAAGCATTTATATCATATAAATCATGAAACATGAAATAAATATTTAAATATAATCATGGAATTATTTCCATCTTTATTATCATAAATGAATGAATATAAATGACTTCAAGTTACAAATGTACCTCTGGTCCTGAGGAAAGCAAAGGAACAAGTGTGATGCGAAAGCAAATTGGCGGGTTTGCGTGAACAGTACAGAGGTACTGTTCATCTATTTATAGGCACAGGTCGCAGCCTGTGACAAATTACAATTATGCCCCTTACAAGAGTTTACAACATTGACTCAGACCTCTATGGATAAAAAGGTTATTCTATCTCTATGTCGGTTTGTAACGCCGAAGCTCCATGAAAAGGAACCTTCGGCCATCTCTTGGAGACGACTTCAGCCGAAGCTGCTTCTTCGCGTAAGACCTTCGGCGCACCGAAGCACGGCCCCAACAGTAGCCCCTTTCGCGGTGCTAGATCGTTTTTCGTAACGAGCTTGACCCGTGAAAAAAGCCTCTTCGGCTTCCCGAAGCTGAAGAGGCTTTTTTCACGGGTCAAGCTCGTTACGAAAAACGATCTAGCACCGCGAAAGGGGCTACTGTTGGGGCCGTGCTTCGGTGCGCCGAAGGTCTTACACGAAGAAGCAGCTTCGGCTGAAGTCGTCTCCAAGAGATGGCCGAAGGTTCCTTTTCATGGAGCTTCGGCGTTACAAACCGACATAGAGATAGAATGACCTTTTTATCCATAGAGGTCTGAGTCAATGTTGTAAACTCTTGTAAGGGGCATAATTGTAATTTGTCACAGGCTGCGACCTGTGCCTATAAATAGATGAACAGTACCTCTGTACTGTTCACGCGAACCCGCCAATTTGCTTTCGCATCACACTTGTTCCTTTGCTTTCCTCAAGACCAGAGGTACATTTGTAACTTGAAGTCATTTATATTCATTCATTTATGATAATAAAGATGGAAATAATTCCATGATTATATTTAAATATTTATTTCATGTTTCATGATTTATATGATATAAATGCTTCGTTCCTTGATATTATGTTTTACGAAGGTACGTCCTTTGTAACCTTCGTCCGAAATTCTTTATATCCTGAGGGGATATAATGTTTTGGAGGACGAAGGACCTTAACACCTAACATTTTCTATGTTGCCTTGTTCTTAATTCGCTGTAAGCTCTGCATCCCCTTAGTGACGTCTTTGGAGCTTCTTCTCTTTTTTTTTCCAGTTTCGGCACTCGATGGTGCGTTCTCAGCTTTTACATTTACATTCTTTGGGGGATTTTGCTCTTATGAAACTAAAAAGGAAATTACAGATGATGGCCCCATTAAAAACCTTTCTCCCCCTTTAGAAAGGAAAAGGGTGCCATGAAAAAGAAAAAGAAAAACATAAAAAGTTACATCAAGTTATACATAATATCTCCGAAGCTCATCTGAATTCCAAGACCTTGGAATTTCGTTGCCATCCATGTCCTTCAATCTGTAGGAACCAGGCCTTGACGAAGATGCTACTAAGAAAGGCCCTTCCCATTTCAATTGTAACTTGCCGACTGTATCTGGGTTGGCCACTCTCCGAAGCACCAAGTGTCCCGGCTCAATATTTTTTAGCCGGACCTTTCTATCTCGCCATCTAACTGTTTCAGCCTGGTATTTATTGATGTTTTCCACGGCTTGAAGTCTGATTCCTTCAAAAGCATCTTTTTCCACAAGGCAAGCATCTTCGGGACCTGACTCTGCCGAAGCTACTACCCTTATTGACCCAGCTTTAGCTTCTTCCGGAGTTATTGCTTCGTCACCGAATAATAATTTGAATGGGGTAAAGCCTGTAGACCTTGATGTTGTTGTATTGTGGCTCCACACCACTTTGGTCAACTGATCTAGCCACTTTCCCCTTGGTTGATTAAAGATTAGCTTCATTATTCCTGTCATTATGATGCCATTGGCCCTTTCAACAAGCCCATTCGACTCCGGATGCCTGACTGATGCAAAATGGATCTTCGTTCCAATTTGATCACAGAAATTTCTGAAAGCTTCGGAGTCGAACTGCGTTCCGTTATCTACAGTGATGGCCTTCGGTACCCCAAAGCGACAGACAATATTCTGCCAGAAAAACTTTTGGACAGTGGCCGAAGTTATTGTGGCTAATGGCTTCGCCTCAATCCACTTGGAAAAATACTCCACAGCTACTATAACATATCTTAGATTTCCTTGGGCCGGTGGTAATGGACCAAACAAGTCAAGGCCCCACCTTTGCAATGGCCAGATGGGTTGTATCAGCTGTGTCAAAGACGAAGGTTGCTTTTGATCTCTTGCACATTTCTGACAACCTTCGCACTTTTGAACTAACTCCGCTGCATCCGAAGCTGCCTTCGGCCAATAAAATCCTTGGCGGAACACTTTTCCAAGTAATGGCCTGGATCCGATGTGGGATCCACACAGGCCTGCATGTATCTCTTTCATTAACTCTATACCTTCGGTTCTAGACAAGCACTTGAGCAGCGGGGCACAAACTCCATGCTTGTATAACTCCCCCTCTATCATGACATACGGACGAGCTCTTGCCTCTATCCTTTTATTATAAGCTTCGTCATCTGATAGGAAGTTGCCCTGAAGATAAGAGATTATTTCAGTTCTCCAATCTTCACTGTAAACAGGAGAAATATTGAGGACTGCTCTTTCAAGGAGCTCCACTGAAGGTGCCTTTATTGTTTCGAAGAAGACATCCGAAGGTAACGGCAGCCCCTGTGCTGCAGACTTGGCTAGTAAATCAGCGTGCTCGTTTTGTCCTCGAGGGATATTCTTGACAGAAAATCCTTCGAAGGAGGCCTCGATCCTTCGGACCGTGTCTAGGTATTTTTCAAGCTTCGGGTCTTTAGCCTTGCAACTTTTGTCAATATGACCCGAAACAACCTGGGAATCAGTTTTAAGAATCGCCCTTCTGATTCCCATTGCCTTTAGTTTCCGAAGACCCAGGAGCAGGGCCTCGTACTCAGTTATATTATTTGTGCAGCTGAAGTCAAGTCTTGCTGCATAGCAAGTTTTAACCTTGGATGGTGAGACCAACACAGCAGCTGCACCTGCTCCGAAGGTTCCCCAAGAGCCATCACAAAACACTGTCCATACTTCAGCATCTTTATTTGCTTCTTCGTCCTGAGCCCCTGGCGTCCAGTCGGCAATGAAATCTGCCAATGCTTGAGACTGGATTGAGGATCTATGGACATAATCAATGTAAAATTCATTGAGCTCCGCAGCCCATTTTCCAATACGCCCAGTAGCTTCCCTATTTCTCATGATATCCTTCAATGGCTGCGAAGAAGGAACAATAATGTTGTATGCCTGGAAATAATGCCGAAGCTTCCTGGATGCCATTAAAACGGCATACAATACCTTCTCCAGCTCTGTATAATTCTTCTTTGAGACACTAAGGACCTCAGATACAAAATATACTGGGACCTGCTTCTTGACTTGTCCATCAAACTTCTCCTGGACAAGTGCCGCACTTACTGCTGAGTGCGAAGCTGCCACATATAACAACAGAGGAGCCCCTGGCGTTGGTGGAGTTAATGTTGTTAGATCTATTAAGTATTGCTTCAGCTCTTCGAAGGCTTTTTGTTGACTTGGGCCCCATTGAAAGACTTCAGCTGACTTCAGCACCTCGAAGAATGGTAAGTTTCTTTCTGCTGATCTGGATATAAATCTGTTGAGAGATGCCAGCCTTCCTGTCAATCTTTGAGCCCCCTTTCTTGTGGTTGGTGGCTCCATTCGAAGTATAGCTTCGATTTTATTTGGATTAGCTTCGATTCCTTTTGTTGAAACCAAGCATCCAAGAAATTTACCCTTCTTCACTCCGAAGACACATTTTTCTGGGTTCAGCTTCAGACCAGCTTGTCTGAAGCTGGCGAAGGTCTCCTGCAGATCAGCAATATGATTTTCCTGCTTCGTGCTTTTTACAATAATGTCATCGACATAAGTCAACACATTTCTGCTTATCTGAGACTGGAGAACCTTCGCTGTCATTCGGCTGAAACTTCCTCCGGCATTTTTGAGCCCCTCAGGCATCCGAAGATAGCAATATGTACCACTTGGGGTTATGAAGCTAGTTTTTGGCTCATCTTCCTTCTTCATCCAAATTTGATGATAACCTGAGTAGCAGTCTAGGAGACTCATGAGCTCTGAAGAAGCTGCTGCATCGACTAAAGAGTCTATCCTTGGCAGCGGGAATTCATCCTTCGGACAAGCCTTGTTGAGATCTGTGAAATCAATACACATTCTCCATTTGCCATTGGCCTTCTTCACCATAACAGTGTTAGCTAGCCACTCTGGATACTTCACTTCTCTGATAACTCCTGCACTGAGGAGTCTTTTTACTTCATTGCGAGCCCCTTCGGCCTTGTCATCAGACATTTTCCGAAGCCTCTGCTTTCGGGGTCTGAAGGAAGGGTCCACATTGAGCGAATGTTCAATAACATCCCGATTTACTCCACAGAGATCATTAGCTGACCATGCAAAAACATCTTTGTTGTTGAATAAAAACCTTATCAAGGTTTTCTCCTGGTCCTCAGATAATTGCGAGCCCAACAACACCTTTTGCTCTGCTATGTCTTCACACAATAACATGGGCTTCGGCTGATCCGCTGAAGCTGCCTTCTCCCTCCTGAATTTGTACTGTTCACAAGCTTCAGCTCCATCTATGTTATGGATTGCCTTGGAGTCAGTCCAGCTTCCTTCGGCCCTTCTAGCAGCTTCCTGGCTTCCATGAATAGCAATAGGCCCTTGGTCCGAAGGTATCTTCATGCAGAGATAAGCTGGGTGAAGAATTGCTTCGAAGGCATTAAGAGTACCACGGCCAATGATAGCATTGTAAGGATACTCCATGTCAACAATATCAAACACAATTTGCTCAGTTCTTGTGTTGTTAACAAATCCGAAGGTTACCGGCATGGTAATCTTCCCGAGTGCTACAATCTGCCGCCCTCCGAAGCCACAAAGAGGGTGCGTAGCATCATGAATCTTGTCTTCAGGCTCTTGCATTTGTCTGAAGGCTTTAGCAAATATAATGTCAGCTGCACTGCCTGTATCAACTAGGACATTATGGACCAGAAATCCTTTGATCACGCAAGAGATAACCATGGCATCATTGTGAGGATAATCCTTAAGCTGAAGGTCTTCCTGAGAGAAAGTAATTGGAATATGGGACCATTTCGACTTGATGAAGGGTCCCTACACTCCAACATGCTGCACCCTTCTCTGAGCCTCCTTCTTCTGCTTCTTGTTAGCCGGCTCTGAGCAAGATCCGCCTGTTATCGGGAGCACCAGCTTCGAAGCCGAAGCAGCTCCAGCTTGATTGTTGAACGAAGCCATCAGCTCAGAAAAGTGGAAGTGAGTTCACCGGAGGTGGGCGCCAATGTTGGGGGCTTGTTCTCAAATGCTAAGAATTAAGAACAAGGCAACATAGAAAATGTTAGGTGTTAAGGTCCTTCGTCCTCCAAAACATTATATCCCCTCAGGATATAAAGAATTTCGGACGAAGGTTACAAAGGACGTACCTTCGTAAAACATAATATCAAGGAACGAAGCATTTATATCATATAAATCATGAAACATGAAATAAATATTTAAATATAATCATGGAATTATTTCCATCTTTATTATCATAAATGAATGAATATAAATGACTTCAAGTTACAAATGTACCTCTGGTCCTGAGGAAAGCAAAGGAACAAGTGTGATGCGAAAGCAAATTGGCGGGTTCGCGTGAACAGTACAGAGGTACTGTTCATCTATTTATAGGCACAGGTCGCAGCCTGTGACAAATTACAATTATGCCCCTTACAAGAGTTTACAACATTGACTCAGACCTCTATGGATAAAAAGGTCATTCTATCTCTATGTCGGTTTGTAACGCCGAAGCTCCATGAAAAGGAACCTTCGGCCATCTCTTGGAGACGACTTCAGCCGAAGCTGCTTCTTCGCGTAAGACCTTCGGCGCACCGAAGCACGGCCCCAACACAAGTATTCCCATTAAACAAAGGTATAAGAGTATATCAAAAACACTTAAGTGAAACCACTTAAGCAAATCATTGGCAGATCATCGGATCTTGATTTATTTCCATCTTCAAGTTCAATTATCATGTGAGGAGTCTAGGCTGCTCATAACCGTGAGCACGGCTGATATATCAGTTTTACACTCTGCAGAGGTGGTGCATCTTTACCCATGAGTCGCGATTCCCTTCTAGCCCAGGTTAGCTATACACGTATTCAATTCCGAGGTGAATGGCTAGGGTCTCACTACGAGGCTTCTCCCTAGAGTCCTCATTACACAAATGCTGGAAATGGTCAAACTGCATAAAGCATACCTAACGTAACCAACTTATAGACCAGACTGCAGGGTAAAGCTTTGGAAACTATGCCTGTATCCAATCTACCTAAGCCGGAATATAAGCGCTTGCTAGATGCCCCCGTTCCAGTCGACCATGACCAGCACCCAACATAAGACTTCCCTAGTTATTTAGCCAAGATCAGAGCCATGATAGTTCTCATGGTAGCACTGTATTCCTGGGTGGTCACTCCATGTTCCAATTAATATGAAATAATCTTGTTTAACCATCGGGTTAACAACAATAATGTAAACTTACCATTTGGAACATTAATATCATAACAGGAGTGACTGCATAAAGTTAAGTTGTAGCAATAGCATAGCTAATTGATTAGATCATAATCCCAGGTTAAACAAGGAGTAAGGTTGGAAAGGTTATCTAAATAGGTAACCTGTCAAATTATGCATATATATCCAAAAGAATAAACTTTATTAAATGTGTTGTTTGGGATCAAACAGAATATGTAAAGGGAGAAGTCCACTTGCCTTGCTTATTGAAAACTTGAGGTTCTTCCACAGAATATATCTTGATTCTCAACTACTGGATCAATCTCTAAACGTCACATAACAAACAAGAAGAACAAACACCACTCAACAACATACCACATTCACCATACGTAAAGCTAAAAGAGAGCCTAACGAAAAGAGTGTTCATTTTTTTCAAAAACGTCGCAAGTAATGGTTATAATAAGAAGGCGCTCTTTTGAAAAAGGTTTGGTTCATTTTTTTATAAAACAAGACCTAAGCTTGAAAATATCTTAATTATAAATTTATAACCATTAGGTGAACCAATTTAATCTTTTTAGAAAAGTTATTAGAATAACTAAGGCTATGGGCTAAAGGGTGATAAAATACATTTATTAAACACTTATTTATGAAGCATTATAAAACACATTATTAAACATTAATTGATGAGAAGTTAATATATATTGGGGGCCTTCGGCTTCCGAAGGTCCTCAAAAACATGATTTAACAAAGTTTCTGGAGTATGATGCATGAACAGGTATCTTCGGACTTGAGTTAAAACCACAGTGTGAAGAAGCACAAAAGGAATACGAAGGATGGCGCGGAGCCGAAGCTGTGCGCAGAAGAGCTTTGGCATAATAGCAGAAAAGGAAACCGACTTAAAGATGAAAAGGCTATTTAGACCTCAATGGATTACTATAGAGTTATTAGCAAATGTAAAGGGCATGGGTGTAATTTTACATGGGCTGCGTCCCGTGCCTATAAATAGATGAACAGTGCTCCTGTACTGTTCACGCTGACTTGGCATTTGCTTTTGCGTCACGCTTGTATCTTTACCTTCATTCAAGCCGAAGGTACATTTGTAACTTAATATCATTTCTATTTTGCCATAGTAATAAAATAGAAATGATTTAATAATAAGATATGACTGTTCATATTATCTTTTGTTTTTATGTGATTCTTTCTTCAGTATTATATATTGTGACTTACGAAGGTATGTCCTTCATAACCTTCGTCCGAGAATCATTATATCCCTAGGGAAATAATGTTCCGAAGGACGAAGGACTTTAATGTTTAACGTTCTCTGTGTTGCCTTGTTCTTAATTCATAGCATTTGAGAGCAAGTTCCCAACATTGGCGCCCACCTCTGGTGAACCCCTTTTCGACCACCTTCGGCAAGCATCGACCTTCGTCATGCCTCCAAAGAAAGCTTCAGCAACAGGGGCTGCCATTCTGCAGTCGCTGGATCCAAACCAGGAGACCCTTTCTCTTCGATAGGCCCGAAGCCAGAAGAGGAAGGCCACCAGTCCAACGCCCCATGAGGACGACTTGGACCAAGAGATCAGGAATATGGAGATGCTCCATCAGCAAGTGCAAAGGAAGAAGGAAAAAATGGCTCGGCTAGCTGACCTACAAAGGCAGATAGACGAAGCCACTGAAGAAGTTCGTCATCTTGCTCAAGATGAGCAAAACCGAAAGCCTCAGCATAGAGAGCTTCATCAAGAGGGCTTCTTCAACGAGGATGACTGGTATGAGGATTTCCATCATGGAAATTTTGCTTTTGATGATGCTTCTCCTCTATCAGCAGAACTGCAGGCTACACCTTGGCCCCCGTCTTACAAGCCACCCCAGCTCCCCATGTATGACGGACAATCAGATCCGAAGCAGTTTCTGATGAGCTACGAAGCAACCATATCTTTGTATGGTGGCAATACTGTAGTCATGGCGAAGTCTTTCGTCATGGCAGTCAAGAATGTTGCACAAACCTGGTACTCCTCTCTTTGGCCAGGAACAATCACATCATGGCAGAAGCTGAAGGACATGCTGATCACCAGTTTCCAAGGGTTTCAGATGAAGCCGGTCACCGCTCAAGCTTTGTTCCAGTGCACCCAAGATCACGAAGAATACCTTCAGGCGTATGTTCGAAGGTTCTTGCGTCTGAGGGCACATGCGCCAACGGTGCCCAATGAAATTGTCATTGAGGCCATGATCAAGGGGCTTCGGTCAGGACCTACGGCCCAATACTTCGCCAGGAAACCCCCTCAGACTCTGGAGAAGCTGCTCCAACAGATGGATGAATACATCCGCGCTGATAATGACTTTCGTCAGAGAAGGGAGGAAGCTTACAGGTTCTCTGAAATGACCAGGGGCTTCGGAGGGAGAATCCACCCAAGGCACGTCAGGTCAATCCACTCCGCTCAGAATGATGATAGAGGAAGTCAGCAACAGAGGCCGCAATATTCCTCCCAAGCTTCGGGACAGCAACAAAGCTATCCTCGGCCCCTAGCTCTAAGGGGCAGAGGCGCCAGGGGTTTTGGTGGAAGGTTTGGGGATCAGGCCAGGAAAATTTATTGTCTATTCTGTGGTGAGGGCAAGGGCCATACTACAAGGATGTGCCATGTCACCATCCAGAAACAGAAGGAGATAGCAGAAGCTGCAGCCCAACAGAACCAGCCGAAGCAAGTTATGCATACTGCTTCGTATCATTCACCGTACATCCCAGAGTATGTGGGTAACCATCCTGTAGTTTCTGTTGCTTCGGCAAGTCAACCTCAGGCATCTTGGCAACAACCTCCACCTCCACCACCAATGCAACGAAGCCAGCAGCCAGAAGGGAGCCAGCAACGAGACTTTGGAGAGGAGTCCAAAGTTCGCACAGTCAACAGCACTGTGCCAGAATCGAAGCACATCTACTAGAAGATATCCTACCTCTGCAACAGTTTTGCATTCCCCATCATTTTCTTTTTAATAAGGAACAATCATTGAAAGCCTGAGTTTTTCTTGTCATTTTCAATTTCTTGTAATAGCTTCGTTTTTGTCATAGTGAAAATATATCTTCTCCACAGACTTACAGAGTCCAAAAGTTGCCGAAGCATGAAAATTCGTTCCTAAGAGAAGTTGTGGCTACAAAAAATATCTCCGAAGCTACAAAAAGTCGTTCTACGAAACGCAGCGTAAGCTTGCCGAAGCTACAAAAAGTCATTCCTAAGGGAGCGCAGCGTAAGTTTTCTACTCAAAAGTCGTTCCAAAGGGAATGCAGAGCTTACAGCAAAAAATAAACGCTGATTCCGCCGAAATATAAGGCGAAGCGCGAAAAGTCAACGCGAATACCACCGAAGTAGAAGGCGAAGAAGTTCAAAAGACGTTCCTAAGGGGATGCAGAACTTACAGCGAAAAGTCAACGCTGATACACCGAAAAATAAGCGGTGAAGCCGAAAAATAAACGGTCAAGTGATTGTGTAGTCCACTGAGAAAATGTGTGTGTATCTTCGGCACGAATATCATTTTGCATAGCATAACATCATCACATCATTCACATAGCATAACATCATACATCATATTGCATCAATGGCACAAGAAGGGGATACAATATAGATCTTTGGAAATTGCTTCGAAGAAGTTGTGTCGAGGCACAAAATGATTTGAAGAAGTACAACTTCATCAGCTCTAATGTGGAACAAGATCTATTGCTCACGAAGCTTAATGTTTTTACGGAATATGGATATTCTTCACGAAGCTTAATGTTTTTACGAAATATGGATATTCTTCACGAAGCATGAAAAGAAGGGAAGGTGTTTTTTCGCCGAAGGCTCAAAAACGGTATGTACATAAAGTTTCATGCATCGTAAAGAATTGAATTACAAAAGGCTTATATATTACATTCAAAATTATAAAATATTACACACTTTGTTCAGCAAATATTACATTCCAAATGTTTTCACAATAACAGATATTCTTCTTTTAAAACTGCTTCTGTAGCTTCGTTTAGTAGTTGAGTAACAGCTTCATCCATAATAGCCTTGGCCACTTTAGTAATTTCATCTTCTTTCTTTGCTCCGGGGTCGGCCAATGACTCGATGGGCTCTAGGGGAGGAGATAGCTCAGCTGCGGAAGAAAACATAAATAATTTTGAAGTCACAAAATTAAAAAACAAAGTTAAAAGCTATCAAGCAATACCTATCCGCCTTTCGAGTTCTGCAGCTTTTTCAGCTGCTTCCGTTGCTTCTCTTGCATCGTGAGAATCTTTTTCGCTTTTTTTTATTATCTCGTGGGCCATCCCTCGGCCGCCATTCTCCCAGATGTCAGTAAAGAATTTTCCGCCAACCAAGCTTGCTTCGGCCGAGGGGTCTTTTATATCCTCAACAGATAAAGTAGCTTCGGCTTGGGCTAAAGTTTTAACATGATCGCAGCCTGACTTCTCCAAAATAGTCGTGATTCCCCTGGCACCTGACAAAGCGCAAACATCCCCACGACCACTCAAAATTTCCTCAAAAGCTTCAGCTTCGTTGCTAATCCAATCAATTGGGCCCTCAGGATCGCCTCTTACGAAGTTGTCCTCGCTGGAGAATGCGCCAACATTGGCGAAGCTAGTTTTAATTTTTTCTACACATTTTACGGATTTTTCATAACATTCCTCTTTTGAAGAGCGAAGTTCCACAACTGTCTTCTCCCAATGATTTTTCCAATAGTTATTGGCGTCTCGATCAGCTTCAGCAATAGCACATTTCAATTTCGCTTCTGCCACCTGTTTCTGAAGGTTTTCAATTTCACATTTCTGCGTTTCAGCTTGGGCTTTGGAAATAGCCTCATCTTCTTTTATTTTGTTCAACAATGAGTTTAATATTTTGTCTTTTTCAAGACCTTCGTTCCTTAGTTCAATTACTTCGGAACGAAGGTTGTTCAAAGCTATGGTGCATCCTTCGTCTTCAGCACTTTTTTGCGCCCTAAGGGCGTTGCTAAGAATTAGGCCCTGCAAAAAGAGTGCGGCATTAACTATAAGCAAATAAAAAGTTTTGTTTTCAAGTACAAAAATCTCATCCTCTCACCTTTAAACTATTGTATGCTAAGTTGTCGGCCAATTCATCTTTTGACAGCACCGAAAGCCTCTCTTCTAGTGTCGGGAATCCGAAGCTCCTGCTCATCTCCCGGCAGACAGAAATCTCTTTGTTGTCCGGGAGATAATACAAGAAGTCTTCTTCTCCACTACCGTTGAATATTAACGCCCCTTTCGGATATTTTAGTCTCTGGCATAACATTGGGCTTCTCGCTTCTCTTCTGCAGATAACCTCTTTCCCGAAGCATGTCATACAATATAATCGAGAGCTTCGGAAGATGCTTCGAGAATAGGAATGGCAGTTTTTTCAGACAGAATTTTTTCTGCAACCTCTTTTTCCGTTTCTTCTTCTCTAATTTCCAAGGATTTCTCCTTGGCGGGCTCTGAGGGCCCAGCTTCGGTCTTGGCTTGGCTCTTGGCAGCTTCGGCTTCAGATAGTTTTGCCTCAGTTTGTGTTTTCGAGGCTTCGACAGTCTTCTTTGGAGTAGAGCTTGAAGTTTTTATTGTTTCCAGCACATCTAGTACGTTCACCATCCTCTTCCTCTTGGGAGTCGTTGTAAGATCCTTTTGTGCCTTCGGCATTGTCACCTCTGCCGAAGGGCTTATAACTTCTAATGTCTTTGTTTTCTCGACCTCTATCTCTCCAATATTAGTGGCCTTTGGCTCATCTGATTTGACTGATGACGCCTTTGGCATTACAGCCGGCTCTTCAGTTTTCTGTGTAATCGCAGGTTCTTCGGCTTCAGTAGCCGAAGAGGTCTCACCGCCAAATTCGGGCACTATGGCCGGTTCTATGAAGCGCGATCGGTGAGTAAGGACCTTCACCTTTTTTCCCTTCGGCGTAGGCTCGCTTGGAGCAGCTGAAGCATCATCTTTCCCGGAAGTTGCACTCTTTCTTTTTTGCCCCCGTGACGGGTAGTGGTAGTCAGGATACATGAATCTGATGGCATCAAAAACTCTATTTAATCTCTTCTTTTTCCGGCCTTCGAAGGCCGTAGATAGCGCATTGTCTTCCGCTTTGGAATACAGCCCAAGCAGCTCATCACTTGTAGCTTCGACGCTTTTCAGCCAATCGTCGTCTGGCTCGATAAACTGGTCTCTAAATCTGAAGGTATATTTTAGTCGAACCAAACCACCTTCGTGGGGATTGCTGATGGTTTCTTTTGGCATCTCCCAGTTGGCTACCAATGGCCATATCCTGTAGGCCACGTGCTCTTGAACTAAGTCTCTTGTCCCGATAAAAGAGCAGACTAAGCCGAAGGCCTTGCGACATTCTTCGGCCGCTTCGTCAATTTCTACCTTCGGTTTTTGGAGGCCGAAGCGTTGCCAGATAGGGCACATGATGATCCCTTTAATATCCTCTCGTGCCTTTAAATCATTTTTCACATAGAACCATTCTTTCATCCAGTCTCCGGGCCATCTTTTCCGAAAGGTTGGCACGGGGTAGCTTGACCCAGAGCGAGCAACGAAGCTATAGCATCCAAAATTGTTATGATAATGCTCTTTACCCGAGGGTTTTGTCTCATATAACAGTTCGTGCATACTGCAGAAACTTTTTGCATTTGGCTCCAAGCCCTGACTCCTCACAGCCCATACGAAGATCCCAATTCTTATGATTGCTTCGGGTGTAATTTGATGAAGGTAAACCTGGTATATCTTCAGAACTTCTACCATAAAACTGCTCAGGGGGAACCGAAGCCCAGCCTTGAAGAAGCTTCGGAAGATCACGACTTCGTTCCCTTCAGGAGCAGGAGAAGTCTTGTCTCCGTTGTCAGCACTCACGATAGACACATCTCGAAAGTATCTTCCCCTCATATTGTCGAGATGACTCTGTTTAATAGTTGATTTTCCGAAAACTGTATGGCTTGGTCGCCAGGGTCGATCTTCGGAGTCTTCCCCGTCACTTTCCACATCATAACTGTCACTATCGCCAGTGTCTTCAGATAAACCCTCTAAAATCTCCCTTGTAATCTTCTCTGTATTTGTCTTTGCTATTGATTCAAGAAAGCCAAGATTCTTCTCCTCATAAAGGCTCAGCTTCGTTTCAGCAACAGCCTTTTTGTCTTGAGACATCTTCGGAAATGCTGAAAAAAGTGCTCTCAAAGCCGAACCTTAAAAAATTTAAAAAGCCAAGCAAATGTTGGTGCGTAAGAGCTAAAAATTGAGTAAGAAAGAGCAGATGGCAAGAAAGCGTGCCAAATGAGCTTGTGGTGCGCTCTTATTTATACGCCTAGTGCGTTGAAAACTGGAAGGGCCCGCTTGTCAGTGACTGTTGCTATTCTAGCAAAGGGAAGGTGTTTTTTCGGACCTTCGGCTTAGGGCCTTCGTTCATATCACAATCTGAATTTATCATTCTAACAAATTAATATTGCGAGGGGCTACTGTTGGGGGCCTTCGGCTTCCGAAGGTCCTCAAAAACATGATTTAACAACGTTTCTGGAGTATGATGCATGAACAGGTATCTTCGGACTTGAGTTAAAACCACAGTGTGAAGAAGCACAAAAGGAATACGAAGGATGGCGTGGAGCCAAAGCTGTGCGCAGAAGAGCTTCGGCATAATAGCAGAAAAGGAAACAGGCTTAAAGATGAAAAGGCTATTTAGACCTCGACGGATTACTATAGAGTTATTAGCAAATGTAAAGGGCATGGGTGTAATTTTACATGGGCTGCGTCCCATGCCTATAAATAGATGAACAGTGCTCCCGTACTGTTCACGCTGACTTGGCATTTGCTTTTGTGTCATGCTTGTATCTTTACCTTCATTCAAGCCGAAGGTACATTTGTAACTTAATATCATTTCTATTTTGCCATAGTAATAAAATAGAAATGATTTAATAATAAGATATGACTGTTCATATTATCTTTTGTTTTTTATATGATTCTTTCTTCAGTATTATATATTGTGACTTACGAAGGTATGTCCTTCATAACCTTCGTCCGAGAATCATTATATCCCCAGGGAAATAATGTTCCGAAGGACGAAGGACTTTAATGTTTAACGTTCTCTATGTTGCCTTGTTCTTAATTCATAGCATTTGAGAGTAAGTTCCCAACAATATATAAGTCTAAACATGTTTTATGTCGAAAGATAATGAAACAAATAATTATCTTTATTTTATTAAGAAAACACATGCCATATATTATTATTAAGAAAGCTATATTCAAGGTCAATATGTAAACTAACATTTTAATTAGAAAAAAACAATATGAACACTAATTTATTTATTTCATCCTTTAGGAAAAAGTAAGTGATTTATATAACATGAACTAAATGTGATAGAATGGTTAATCAAGCCTATATAACTAGTTATGAAATATTTGAGATATAAGCTTAATTAATAAATTATGAGAAAGGATAATTAAGTAATTATAATTTTAAATTAGAAACAAATGATCTAATTCATTAAAAAGAAGCTATATCAAACAATATTTAATCTATCATTTTAGTTATGTAGGTGAATTAAGCTATATTAATATTATTAGAAATCCATATCTAGCATATAAATATTTAAATATGAAATACTTGAATATAAATCTAAATCATAAAAAGTTAATTATATAGTTGTTTAATAAAGTATGTTTGATTAGGAAAAGCTGATATACATTTCTTTCTAACTTCATAATTAGAAAACCACGCATAAAACAATTATAATAGTCACAAATCAGATTTAAATTATGAAAACATGTGAACAGTCGTAAATACTAATTTTGAAGTATTTAGAACAGACGTAGGAATTAATAAAACAATTACACCTTCTTAATCTTACGTTCGTCGCAGAGCAAGGAGTTGTGGCTTCGGTCACGTGAAATTCGAACACAGCGTTGATGAGCTCGGCAACAAGGTGATGTCGCAGCATGGAAGATGGAACGACGATGAGCAGGTGAGGATCTTCAGGGTCATCGAACGGTGGCAATAGAGTAGCAGCAAGCAGGTGCACTGGATGAGCTCCTGCGAGCTCATGATGTGGCCTCCAGCGACGGCAAGCAGTACCGCAACGCACAGCACGGCGGCAGCAGCAAGCAGCAATAGGCAGAGAAAGGCACAGGCTTCCAGCAACGGAGAAGGACATTCGGGTGCGGCATGGGCAAAATCACCGGCGAGGGGCACTCCGACGAGGGTGCAGTAGTCAGGCTCTAACATGGCAGCGACGATGATGCAGCTGTTGGCGCGACGACAGCACGACCACGAGCAACGAGACAATGGCGGAGCGCGACAGCACGGAGCAGCATGCCGACGACGTCGAGCAGGGATGGATGATGTTGATGGTGAGCAACACGTACAAGCAGAGTAATGGATGGCAAGGTGGCTACATGTCGTCTTGGCTTCAGCCTGGTGCGACACAGGGACTTGATGAGGCTTCAACGGGATGCTCGGCATGGCGTGACAACGGGACCACAAGCAGCAAGGCAACGATAGCAAGCGACGATGTGGTGCTCAGCGAGCAGAACATGGCGCGGCGAGCAGCAAGCAGCAAACAGTGAGCAGGGAGGGGAGCTCGACGCGTCGAACAGGGCTTTGGGAGTCCGAAAAGCTGTGTCGATGCCGGCGAGTGGTGGCAACAGAGTGGCACAAAGCTTCACACGGGCAACATCCGATGAGCCTGGAGGAGAGAAGGGGTGTGGGGCGAACTGGGCGAGAGTTGTGGCTCTGCAATTTATAGGGCTAGGGAGGGATTAACGGACGTTGATGGTGAGGAAGAGCAAGCAGCAACCGGCCTGCCATTAATGGCGCTATGCAGTGGAGGGGGATGAAGGCACTGGTGAATGTGAGAGGAGGAGAAACGGCGGGTGACGCGATGTTCCACTGCGTTGGAAGGCGAGGGGTGCAAGGACAGAGCAACCGGTGAGCAGCGGCCAAGAACTGCTGCGACGTGGTCTCCTTGAACGAGCAACCAACGACTGGAACAGAGAGAAGACGTGCAACAAATGAGGCCCACGCGTCATTGAAGTAGGAGAGAGAGAATGGATGTAGAATGTCCTGGGCGTGCGGTGAGCGTACGTGGGTATATTTGGTTTTCTTTTTTTTACATCTTTTCTCTACTTTTTTACTTATATATATAATCCAAAAATTCATATAAATTAGGAAACAACATATTAACAATAATAAAGAACCCTATTAAAAAATAGATTATTTTTGGGATAACTCCATTAAAAAATGAGCTTCAAAAATAAATTAATAGAAATGAGATTTTTTTTCAATTACTGCCAAACAAAAATCATACTGCAATATGAGTGCAACAAACACTTGATTTAAATTTTTATCTATTCAAAATTGTTCCAATTATTTATATGAACATTTTCATTATTTAGAATAAAATTAATGAAATTTCCTTTCTATTGGAAAATAATACATTAATTGGATCGCTTTTAGGTGATGGATTTAGGGTGTTACAAAATCTACCCCTAAAAAGAATCTCGTCCTCGAGATTAGAGAAGGTTAGCAAGAAAACAAAGGTAATAGATGGTTATTTGTAGGTTTTTGGTTCCCAACGGACTCTTCCAAACTTAGTGAACTCATTACTTCTTCATACCACAATATATACTAATCAGGTGACCTTCATCATCGTACTTATAACCTGGTTGGTCTTCTAGATTTTGATTTTGTCTTCTAGTGTTATAGGGACTACATCGACACCACCTCGGTCATGCTTCGTGGCCTTGTTCTCAAGTCTGTCTAGACGCTTCTTGGGTATTGGCGAATAATATGTCCTTCATTATTGCAGTATTAGCAAGAACCTCTTGCTTTGATTTCTTTGCGAGTCAACTTTGCTTGACCAACAGGGGATGAGGGATGTTTAGGTGTCTGTATCTCATATAGCTCAGTCTGGCTTGATTCTTCTGTTTGGGTATCCATGTGTTTCAGGGCTTTTGCTTGTGGTTGAGATGGACTAATCATGTATCCAAACATTTTTCTTTTCCTTTTGTTGTTCTTCATTCCATTCATCGAATATCTCTATGACTCATTTTTCTCGTTCATAGTTGTTAAGGTAGGAATATTATCGTTGGCATCATTTACTTCATTTCCATTGGGGTTCATCATCTAGAGGGTAAAAAAGTTAATGAGACAGACTACATAAGAGGCTTGCATGACATTAAGATAAAGAGCTAACACAACATTTTGATTTCCAAGGTAAGATCAATTAAGGATGATTTCCGATTCCGCCTAGCTTCATCATACTACAAGAGTGTACAAGTGTTATAATCCTTAACAAAGATCTTTTGAACTTTATAGATTTAAGAGCATGATATCCAAATCATTTTTCTGATCCAACAATATTTCTTTGAGCACAATTTGAGATAAAGACTTGAGCGGGACTTTAGGGCAACTAGAGTAGAGCATCACATTTTTGCATATAGTAGATGACGCCATACTTTATTATCTTTATAAAGAGGCAAAACACAATAGGTGCGAAAGATTCTCCAAATTTATTCATATATCACCTAGCACAATTACAAATCCACAAAGAGATCAACCTTTTGATATTTTTTCGTGAGACATACTGATCCTTCTAGCTAAATGATATATTATTCTTCATCGTTAGATGTACCAATCTGAGCTGGAGGTCGATTGTCTTCAACTACTATTCTTTCTCCAGATGGGGTTTCCAAACACATGGTTCTCTCAGTATGTTGGATTACTGCCTTAGTTCTTTGTAACCAATTCTTTCCAAGAATCACATCCTTTCCCATTGATTCCATCACTATAAGATCAGCTAGAAAATCTATCCCATTGATTTCAACACTTACATTTGGACATATGTAGTTTACTAACATTTTTCCTTTGGGTGCACTGATGGTCTTCCTTGATCTTAAGGGACACTTAAAAATACTGTACTTTGTTGCAAACTGGGCACTGATAAAAGAATGTGTTGTACGAGGATCATACAACACGGTGGCGATGGTTGTGTGAATGACTAGTGTTCCAAAAATTACTGCATCATCATATGGAATGGTTCCTGTCACTGCATAACTTATCCTTCCTATGGACTTTTTCTGTTGTTTATTCTTTGTTGATGCATGAGTTTGAGGGTGTTGTCTTTTCTTTTGGACCTTATTGATCTCCACATCCTTCTTAGGACAACTATTAACAAGATGGCCGGTATCACCACAGCCAAAGCAAGCACGACTTGATGAGTTACATGGTGGAGTTGTCTTTACGTTGTTGGTAGAAGTTTCTGTACATTTTTGTACATATTCCATGTCTGAAGACTGAGATAGCTTCATCTCGAAGGTGATATGTAGTGAACTCTTCTCAGGACAGTTACGGAAGTAATGACCTTCACGTCCACATTGATAGCAAGCTTTTCTTGAAGTTATTTCTTAACTTTTTCCATGTTTCCCTTTTCGTTTCTTGGACCTGATGCGACGACAAGGCTAAAATTGTGTGCAAGTAATAGTCCATCCATTAATGTAACACTCCTGTGTTTCTTCTTGGGGCTGAGCATCCTTGTGATGTTTCCTTTTTGGAATACTTTGCAATTCATCAACTAATAGCGCATTAGGTATGAGAGAATCTGCTATTAGTTGTTCTTGGGGAGACATCTGTTTTTTTATGCCAGAAAATAAAATCTGGTTCTTCTGTTTTGTAGTTTCACTTTCGTTTGCATTGACTTGGCGACAAGGAATTCCATAGTACTCACAACAACAACATGTTCCAAGGTCACTTGTCTGTTGGTTTGGTTGTGCATCCTTTTATGTCTTGAATGTCTGTTCATCAGCTGTTTTATTTATAGTGTTGTTTTGACTTGCCAACACACCACACTCTTTGCATTTAGTGACATCACTTGTAGTTGACATTCCAAGGTCTGACATCTGTATGGGTATGGAAGAATGGAAGGAACGAAAGGGTTGAGCAAAGACAGATTATAGAGAGCAGAGAAAACCCATTTATCTAAGGTTTTACCTAGCTAACTGATGTCATTGTGGACAAAAGTCACACAATACACCAATAATCATTTCAAAGAAGCAAATCAATCATGAACACAAGGGACAATGAACTCAAGCATACCAGCACAACATAATCCAATTCTACTCATTCAACCAAAACAAAAGGTGAGACAGGTTTGGAATAAGAAAGATATTATATAATCAAGGAGTCGGGTAAGAAATAGCAAGGAGTTAGACAAGAACAAGGTATTATCGTTGAGTGAGTTAAGATGACCAAGAACTAGTATAGTGATGTAAGAAGGATAAATGATATAACCAAGGATTATTAAGTGAGTTAGGGAGAAAACTTTATCAAGGAGACAAAATAGAGAGGCATTATCAAGTAGGAGTAGGGAGACAAAGAATTCAGTATATCAAAGTAGATATTGCACAAGGATGGCAATACAATGGCAAGAAAACAAAAGTATAAGAAGTCAAGGGTTATATAGCAATATTAGGGATTAGAAAACCACTATAATAAAATATAATATCCCCATTACCGATCTAGTCGAACATCTTAATACTAAAGAGCAATCCTATCAACCTAGCCAAGAAGTCAAATAATAGATCCAGGGGATCCATAACAAAACTTCTTGTGGAGTGGGGATAAGACAGAGAATAGGGCATCGTCGATAGCCTCGAAAGGGTTTCTTTGCTTCAAGTTCCACAATCCTAGCTTGATCATCTTGCAATGCTTCTCATTAGAATCTTATGATAGACGAAGAATCGGACAAGAAGTGTTGAAGATAAAAGAGACGAGTTTCGATATAAAGTGAGTTTTTATGGAGGAAAATATATCAGGCTTTGAAAGACTGACTGGGCTTTCCATTTCTAACTAATCTAGCGACCTACAGTCACATTGCTTTGATACCACTTCTGTCACACCCGTTTCCAAAGGGGCAGAGCCGGGTGCATAGCATATGTGTGTCAGGATCTATTTCCACACATATGTTGACGTCACAAGTGTAATATATCAAAAGAACAATGCATAAGAGCGTAAATAGAGATTATATTAACATATTACACTTCGAATAGACATAATGTCGTAACCTTTATTCATCAAAGTATAGCAAAACATGGACATCCATCCACAGGAAGATAACCGGGGGTATCACTAGACTAGCATCCATGGAGCTCAGCATCATAACTTCATCTGCAACTTCTGATCAAAATTAAGCAAGGGTGATCTCACTTATGGTCGGGGCTCAGCAAGTGGGGGAAAAACTAATGCAAGTTTAACAAGGTGAGGCTAAGGTTGAGCAGTAAGCATTTTAGTTTGTCAACATTTTATTAACAACACCTGTCTTACTAATAAGTGTGAATCCCATGTATTCCCATTAAACAAAGTGTCGGGGTTTTGGACCCGGGTGGTCCCTGGACCGACGAGTAAATTTGTCGCTGCGTGTCCCTGCCCAGATGGGTTGGTGGGAGATGGAACACAAGGGGAAAACGAGCCTTGTATTATCCTGCACCAGGGTGCTCATAGTAGGGGTTACAAGCGATGCGAGAGGGCGAGAGCGAGAGGGCGAGTACGAGAGGGCGAGAGAGAGAGGGAGAGAGGGTCTGGCCCTGCTCGTCCTCTCCCATCCCTTTGTCGTGCGTTCGTGTTTTCGTATGCTCGTCCGTTCGTTCCTCCTTCCCCTTTCCCCCTGGACATCCCCTTTTATAGACATAAGGAGATGGCCCAGCTGTACAATGGGGGTGTAGCTATGCGCTACATGGCTAGCGGGGAAGTGCCTGGTTGCTATGCATGTGTTGACGTGTCCGTCGGAGAAGTGCATGTGCCCTGTAGAAGCATAGCTGTTGGTGCTGCATGGATCCTGCTGACGTCTCCTTGCTTCTGTAGGGGGCTTGAGAACCACCGACGTCATGGACACATGCGGGGAACCATCATTGCCTGTTATCGGGGTAAGCTTGATGGGACACCGGTCTTGTTCCTTCGTAGCCTGAGCTAGCCAGGAGTAGGGTGATGATGTATCCCTTGTGGCGCGATCGATCTAAGCCTGAGGTCGGGAGAGGCGGCGGCTCCTCCGAGGCCGAGGTTGGGGCCGAGGCCCAGGGTCGAGCGAGGACGTGACTCTTCCCGAGGCCGAGGCCAAGGCCGAGCCCTGGGGTCGGGCGAGGCGGAGATCTCCTCCCGAGGCCGAGCCCTGGGGTCAGGCGAGGCGGAGCTTCTTGTTGCGCCCGAGGCTGAACTTGACCGTTGTCGATTTCGCTCGGGTGGTTGGCACAGCAGCCGAAGCGGGGCGGGCGGCGCTGTTTTCCTGTCAGATCGGTCAGTGAAAGGGCAAAGTGACTACGGTCACTTCGACCTTGCCGACTGAGGCGCGCGTGTCAAGAAAAGGTGTCAGGCGATCCCAGCATTAAATGTGCATGCAATACGGTCGGCTAGAAAGGCGATTTGGCCAAGGTCGCTTGCACGACAAGGCTTGCCTTTGGCTGAGCCGAGGGTGCGCTCACTACCTGAGGAGACCCTCGGGCGAGACGTGAACTCGTCCGGGACCATTGTTCCGCCCGAGGCCAGGCTCGGGCGAGGCGAGATCACGTCCCTTGGTAGACGAAGCTTTGACTTTGACCTGAACTATAAGCCTTTATGGTTTGTTCTGAAGGTGTTTCCGAGCCATGTTTAGGAGTGTTGGGGGTACCCCTAATTACGGTACCTGACAGTAGCCCCCGAGCCTCGAAGGGAGTGCAAGCACTCGCTTGGAGGCTCTGCCGGATTTTTGCGAGGGGACTAACCTTTCTTGGTTAAGTTTCGTTTCGGTGGGTGCGCGCGAGCGCACCCGCCGGGTGTAGCCCCCGAGGCCTCGGTGGAGTGGTTTGACTCCTCAGAGGTCTTAATTCGTGCTGTAATGCCTCGGTCGGCCTGGTTGTTCCCTCATGCGGCCTGGCCGTAGCCCGGGTGCATGGTCAGGCTCCGAGTTTTTGAGCTGGTTTGTTGACGCTGTCAACAGTTTTGGCCGCAGCCGGTTGCGAGGGTAGCCCCCGAGCCTCTGCACGGAGCGAGAGGGCGATCAAGGACTGTCTCGACTTTTATTATATGCCCCTTCGTCGCCTTTTCGCAAGGAGGAAGGCGGGAAAGCGCCACGTTACCCTCGGAGGGCACCGATCATGGCGTTTCCAGTGAGTTGCTAACGGGTGATCCGAGTGGACGCACGTGCCCCGTTCGTTAGGGGTCGGCTAGTGGCCCAGAGGCGCGCTCCGAAAGTACCTGCAGGGGATTTGCTGGACCTAGATCCATTTTGATAGGGTACGAGGGCTCGGTGCCTCCCTCTGGTGGGATTCCATTACAAATCGTTCCCACTGGTCTCGAAAATGTCTTAGGGTACCTCGGGAGCGTAGCCCGAGCCTCGGCCATGTAACGGACGTACCTAGGGTCATCCCTCACTCTGCGTGCTCTGGGGCGGCTGTCGAACCCTTCCGAGGGGCCAGCCTTCGAACCCCTGATCAGTAATGGGCGCGGAGCCCGAGTGCTCTGGGGCGGTTGCTGGACCCCACAGGGCGCAACCTTCGAACCCCTGATCAGTAGGAGGGCTCGAGGGCCCGTTTCCTTCACGGAGAAGGATCCTTTTTGAAATATCCCCTTTCTTGGTCCTTGTGGCAAGAGAGAGAGAGGAAACAGAAAAGGATATGAATTTAAAAATCGTGGCGCACCTTTTTTGACGCGGCCATTATGGCGGAGGTGAAACATCGCCTGCTTCGCCTGCCAATGGAAAAGGATATGAATTTAAAAAACGCGGCCATTATGGCGGAGTTAATGTGATGGGGCGGGCGATTCGTGGGGCGTCTGTTGCGTGTGCGCGGGCCGTTCAGAGGAACGGGGCATGGGCGCGTCGTCCTTACGCCGTGGGAGAGGGCTCCCCTGCTGCTTCAGGAAAGGACGTGGGCCTGGGGGTGATTTGACCACTGCTTCCGCTCGTCTATTGCAACAGTTATTGCCGGTCTGCTTTTGGCCATATCAACTGCCGCGCCTCCCCCACGGCTGACTGACTCGGGACCGCTGGTCTTAATTGGCACTGTTGGGTCACACGTGGGCTGCCTCGAGTCGCGGCACTGGTCCCGTAGCCGAGAAGGCGCAACATTAGCGCAGGTGGCGGTGAGGTTTCCTTGCACGTAGCGATCGTGGCGCCGGTTACATGATATGTGGGACCGGGCCTCCGTGCTTGGTCCATCGAATGCGACGAAGCCGAAGGGGTGCGTAACCACGGTGCGGTTGCATGCTCCCTGC
Organism: Zea luxurians; assembly: GCA_029449295.1. Lineage (NCBI taxonomy): Eukaryota > Viridiplantae > Streptophyta > Magnoliopsida > Poales > Poaceae > Zea > Zea luxurians. Next base: position 49,979,611 of record JAOPSE010000011.1, read on the forward strand.
GTGGCGGCTCGGCCTTTCGTCCGCTGGTTCCGGCGAGGATGAGGAACGCTTATAACCGCAGGGCGGTTTCATGCTTTGCATGCGTCGGTTTGCCTCCTTCGTATCTCGGGTCAGTTCTAATGACGTGTGGGACCCGACCCCCGTGTTGTGGTGTGGGAACCCTGGAGCACGTCGGTGGAGACTTTGCCCATGACGCTTGGGGGCGCAAGTGAGGAGATCTGCCTATAAAAGGGGATCGATCCCCCAGGAAGTGGCCATGCCTTCGCACTACTCTCTTGTATCGCTCCCTTCAACCTTCCGTGTCCCCAGATGGGGCGCATCTGTGTGGCTTTCTTTTTGCTGTTGTTTGAGAAGCGCGACCTTATGGGGGTTGGCGCTCTCCAGTCGTCGCTCGGCTTCAAGGATTTTCATCATGTAGCCTGGCTGCATTCCCTCACCAGTGGTCACCCGTAGGGATGATCATCAGCCTTGTGGTGGGGAGAAGCAAGCCGGGCTGCGGCCTCCGCCCCGCCCTCAGCTTCAAGGATCTTCATCATCCGGGCTGAGGCGAAGGAGCGCACCGAGCTGGGTTCGGCCTCCCGCATGGGCTGGTGACCCGCTTCTTCCTCCAGCATTCGGAGGGGAAGGACATCCTCCAGCCCTGCGGAGGTGACATCCTCCAGCCATGTGGGGGAAGGCGAACTACTGCTCCCTGGCCAGGGTGCAGCTTTCCGTCCTCCACCCGGGCGGTGGTCGTGCCGCACGCGGGCCGACCACGTCTAGGTCCTCCTTGCACCGTCGGCTGCACCGGGGGTCACTCAACACATCGTATGCCGCGAGGGTAGTACTCATGTTCTGGGACGGCCTCAACGAGGATGGGAGTGAGGACCTGTCGGTGCGCTTTGGGGTGGCTGCTATTCGCAGGCGTGGTGTTGGTGGGCAGGTGGCCGCTGTCGTCGGTGCTGAGGTGGTGGTCGCCATAGGTGAGGCTTCCTCTTGCACAAGCGGTTGTCATCGCCGACGAGACCGTCAGCACCACCCGCGCTCCAGGCCTCCGGCTCTTTGGCTTTAATGGCTGGTTCTCGTCCTCCGTGAGGGACGTGAACGAAGGCCCTTTAGCAGTAGTGTTTGCCCTGAGGCCATCGCTGCTGCTGTCTAGCCGCCCGAGACGGAAGTCGTTGTCGCTGCTGATGCAGCGGTCGCCGGCGAGCCGGTCGGAGCTCGTTATCTCGAAGCCCCTCTGGTGTGGAGGTAGTTCATTCCCATGGGAATGGAGCTAGAGTCCCGTTCGTAAGGGAATGTAAGAGCAAAATGTGATTGCTCCATGTACTGAGATATCCGTTGTAGGTCGGGAAAGTCGCCGAGGGCGCTGCCGACATCTACGTAGTGTAATTATCCCGAGTACGTGTGTTTGTTGTTTGTAGCCGCTGAGGCCTGATCATTTGGGTATTTGAGTATAAAGCCATGCTTCTTCCTCGTTTCGAGCCTTGAGACTTGCCCGTCGGTAGCCAAACCGCTTAACCGAGCGCGAGTTACTTTTCACGGAAGGTGACGAGTGAGGTATCCGTATCTCGGAGGCGTAGGATTCCCTCGGCTCGGTCGGCCTTGCCGTTCAAGGTCTCTTTCGCTCAGTTTTAGAACCTTCGGCCGCTCTGCGATGAGCCGAAGCTGAAGGCAGCGGTGGCATGGACAGAGGCGGTGTTGGCTCGAACAAAGGCTTTCTCGGCGCGTGAGCAGGTGGCTTCCCAGGCCGAGGAGATGCGGCAGCGGCAGCTGGAGCTTGGCCAGATCACCCGCGAGCGGGACCAATCCTTAAGCCAAGCTACCGAAGCCATGAGCTGGGCTGAGATCCTCGGGGGATAGCTGGCTGAGGCTACGGAGTGGCTGGCCGAGGCGTCTGCTCGCATCGCCGTCTGAGGCAAGGCCAGATTCCGCCGAGGGTGGAAATGACGCCGAGGGTGCTGCTCCTCCCCCTGCCGATGTCTGAGCCTGCAGGAACAGTGCGTCTGAAGTATGCGTATGTTTTTTGCGGCCACCGAGGCCTAAACATATTTAGCGTTTGGATTATAAAGCTGCGTTTTCTTTCCTCTTGTTTCGAGCATTTAGGACTTGTTCGTCGGTAGCAGAATCGCATTATCCGAGCGAGAGTTACTTTTCGCGGAAGGTGATGAGTGAGGTATCCATATCTCGGAGGCGTAGGAGTCCCTCGGCTCGGTCGGCCTTGCCGTTTACGTGCTCTCTCGCTCGTTTTTTGGATCCTGTTATCGATTTAGTCGAAAAATGCACGAAAGTCATTTTCTACCCGAGCGTTAGGACTTGTTCGGTAGCAGGATCGCTTATCCGAGCGTGAGTTACTTTTCGTGGAAGGTGATGAGTGAGGTATCCGTATCCCGGAGGCGTAGGAGTCCCTCGGCTCGGTCGGCCTTGCCGCTTACGTGCTCTCTCACCCGTTCGTAAGATCCTGCTATCGATATAGTCGAAAGCACGAAAGTCGTTTTCTACCCGAGCATTAGGACTCGTTCGATAGCAGAACCGCTTATCCGATTGTGATTTACTTTTCGCGGAAGGTGACGAGTGAGGTATCCGTATCCTGGAGGCGTAGGAGTCCCTCGGCTCGGTCGGCCTTGCTGCTTAAGGTCTCTCCCGCTCGTTTTCGGGGTTCCGTTATCGATATAGTCGGAAGGCACGGGAGTTGTTTTGTTAGAAAACTTTTCTTGGTAGAAAACTTTTCCGAAGAAAATTTTGACGCAGAGGGGGTTCCCCCCTTCTAGCCCCCGAGGGAGGGTCGAGCTTTGTCGAGGCAAGGCTGATCCTTCCTTGACGGTTAGACTTTATTTATGTATGTAAAGAAAACGAGGAACATGAACAACTTGAAACATTTTAAGGGAAGAAGCGACGTAGCTGTTCGACGTTCCAAGCGTTGCGGTAGACCTCGCCTTGATCGTTGGCCAGCTTGTATGTCCCGGGCTTCAGAACTTTGGCGATGATGAACGGCCCCTCCCAGGGAGGAGTAAGCTTGTGGCGCCCTCGGGCGTCTTGTCGCAGCCGAAGCACCAAGTCTCCCACTTGGAAGCCTCAGGGCTGAACCCTTCGGGCGTGGTAGCGTCACAGAGACTGCTGATACCGCGCCGAGTGTAGTAAGGTCACGTCCCGAGACTCTTCCAGCTGGTCTAAGGAATCTTCTCGGCTAGTCTGGTTGCCCCGGTCATCGTATGCCTTTGTCCTCGGGGAACCGTATTCCAAGTCTGTGGATAAGATAGCCTCGGCCCCATAGACTAGGAAAAACGACGTGAAGCACGTGGCCCGGCTCAGCGTCGTCCTCAGACTCCAGACCACCGAGGGTAGTTGTTTCATCCACCGCTTGCCAAACTTGTTGAGGTCGTTGTAGATCCTCGGTTTTAGTCCGTGCAAAATCATACCGTTGGCACGCTCCACCTGCCCATTTGTCATCGGGTGAGCTACGGCGGCACAGTCCACACGGATGTGGTGGTCCTCGCAGAAGTCCATGAACTTTTTCTCGGTGAACTGCGTGCCATTGTTGGTGATGATGGAATTTGGGACTCCAAAGCAATGGATGATATTGGTGAAGAACGCCACCGCCTGCTCAGACCTGATGCTGGTTAAGGGTCGGACCTCGATCCACTTAGAGAATTTGTCGATGGCGACCAGTAGGTGCGTGAAGCCCCCATGTGCCTTCTGCAAGGGACCGACGAGGTCCAGACCCCACACGGCAAATGACCAAGTGATAGGTATTGTCTGCAGTACCTGAGCGGGCAGGTGCATCTGTCGCGCATAGAATTGACACCCCTGGCAGGAGCGTACAATCCTAGTGGCGTCGGCCACTGCGGTTGGCCAGTAGAAACCTTGTCGGAAAGTGTTTCCCATGAGGGCTCGAGGTGCTGCATGGTGACCACAAGCACCCGAGTGTATTTCTTGTAACAGCTCTTGTCCTCGGGCAATGGATATGTATCGCTGGAGAACGCCCGAGGGGCTACGGTGATACAGCTCCTTTTCATCACCCAGCAAAACGAACGACTTGGAGCGCCGAGCCAGTCACCGAGCTTTGGCCTTGTCGAGGGGCAGCTCTCCTCGGAGGAGATATTCCAGGTACGGGGTCTGCCAGTTCGGGATCGGTGTGACCCCATTCCTCTCCTCCTTGACACGCAGGGCCTCACCCTCGGCGGTCGCGGGTACCTTGGGCTGGGCCGAGGCCTCCTCGGGCTCGGGCGCGTCGTCGATTTGGATGGATGACTGATATATATATCCTTGGAAAAGACGTTTGGGGGAACTGTCGTTCGCCCCGAGGCTATTTTTGCTAGCTCATCCGCGGTTTCGTTGTACCGTCGAGCAACATGGTTGAGTTCCAGCACGTAGAACTTGTCTTCCAAGCGCCGAACTTCGTCGCAGTAGGCCTCCATTTTTCGATCGCGACAGTGGGAGTTCTTCATGACCTTGTCGATGACGAGCTACGATTCGCCACGAGCGTCGAGGCACCGAACCCCTAGCTCGACGGCGATGCGCAGGCCATTAACCAGGGCTTCGTACTCGGCCACATTGTTTGATGCCGGAAAATGGAGGCGCAGCATGTAACGAACATGTTCTCCGAGGGGTGAGATGAAGAGCATGCCCGTGCCTGCTCCGATTTTCATCAGCGACCCATCGAAGTACATGGTCCAAAGCTCGGGTTGGATTGCGACCGTCGGTAACTGGGTGTCAGTCCACTCAGCGAGGAAGTCGACCAAGACTTGGGATTTTATGGCCTTCCGAGGGGCAAATGAAAGTGTTTCGCCCATGAGTTCCACCACCCATTTCGCTATCCTACCCGAGGCCTCTCGGCTCTGGATGATTTCTTCTAGGGGGAAAGACGACACCACAGTAACTGGATGAGACTCAAAGTAGTGTCGCAGCTTCCGCCACATCAGTATCACTGTGTAGAGCAGCTTCTGGATCTGCGGGTAGCGGACTTTGGTCTCGGATAGCACTTCACTGATGAAGTAGACTGGCCTCTGGATGAGCAGTGCATGCCCTTCTTCTCGTCTCTCGACTACGACCGCAGCGCTGACCACCTGAGTGGTTGCGGCTACGTAGATCAAGAGGGCTTCTCTCGTAGCGGGGGCACCAAGATGGGTGCATTTGTAAGGAGTGCCTTTAAGTTTCCGAGGGCTTCCTCGGCCTCAGTGGTCCAAGTGAAGCGCTCTGCCTTCCATAAGAGGCGGTACAGGGGCAATCCTTTTTTGCCAAGGCGTGAGATGAAACGGCTCAGAGCCATAAGGCATCCCATGACCCTCTATACTCCTTTCAAATCTTTTATTGGTCCCATGTTGGTGATGGCCGCGATTTTCTCCGGGTTGGCCTCTATGCCCCGCTCGGAGACGATGAACCCTAGGAGCATGCCTCGGGGGACTCCGAAGACACACTTCTCGGGATTGAGTTTCACGCCTTTCGCTCTCAGACACTTGAATGTCGTTTCAAGGTCAGAGAGGAGGTCGGAGGCTTTCTTTGTCTTGACAATGATGTCATCGACGTAAGCCTCGACCGTTCTGCCGATGTGTTCTCCGAACACATGGTTCATGCACCTCTAGTAGGTGGCGCCTGCATTCCTCAAACCAAATGGCATTGTAATGTAACAATACATGCCAAAAGGTGTGATAAAAGAAGTCGTGAGCTGGTCGGACTCTTTCATCTTGATTTGGTGATAGCCTGAGTAGGCATCAAGGAGCGACAGGGTTTCGCACCCAGCAGCGGAGTCCACAATTTGATCGATGTGAGGCAGAGGGTAGGGAACCTTCGGACATGCTTTGTTTAGACCAGTGTAGTCTACGCACATCCTACATTTTCCATCCTTTTTCTTTACAAGCACAGGGTTAGCTAACCATTTGGGATGGAATACCTCTTTGATGAACCCTGCAGCCAGTAGCTTGTGGACCTCCTCGCCTATGGCCCTACGCTTTTCTTCGTCAAAATGGTGCAGGGACTACTTCATGGGTCGGGCTCCAGCTCTGATGTCCAGTGAGTGTTTGGCGACATCCCTTGGTATGCCTAGCATGTTCGAGGGACTCCACGCAAAAACTTCGGCGTTTGCGCGGAGAAAGTCGACGAGCACTGCTTCCTATTTGGGGTCGAGCTCGGATCCGACCCTGACTTTCTTGCTGGCGTCGTTGATGGGGTCGAGAGAGATGGACTTAACCGCCTTGACTGGTTCGAAGTTGCCGGCGTGGCGCTTCGCTTCGGGCGCCTCCTTGGAGAGGCGTTCCAGATCAGCGATGAGGGCCTCGGACTCGGCAAGGGCCTCAGCGTACTCCACGCATTCCACGTCGCATTCGTACGCGTGGCGGTACGTGGAGCCGATAGTGATGATCCCGTTGGGGCCTGGCATCTTGAGCTTGAGGTAGGTGTAGTTGGGGACGGCCATGAACTTGGCGTAGCACGGCCTTCCCAACACCGCGTGGTAGGTCCCCCGAAACCCGACCACCTCGAAGGTGAGGGTTTCCCTTCAGAAGTTGGAGGGAGTTCTGAAGCAGACAGGCAAGTCAATCCGCCCGAGGGGCAGGATACGCTTTCCGGGTGCGATCCCGTGGAAAGGTGCCGCACCGGCCCGGACCTCGGACCAATCCACCCCCAAGAGTTCCTGGGTCTCAGCGTAGATGATGTTGAGGCTGCTGCCTCCGTCCATGAGGACCTTGGAGAGCCTAACATTGCCGATAATCGGATTGACGACGAGCGGGTACCTTCCTGGGCTTGGCACGAAGTCGGGGTGGTCGCCTCGGTCGAAGGTGATAGGCTTGTCGGACCAGTCTAGATAGACTGGCGCTGCCACCTTTACCGAGCAGACCTCCCAACGCTCCTGCTTGCGGTGCCGAGCCGAGGTGTTCGCCACCTGCCCGTCGTAAATCATGAAGCAGTTGTGGATCTCCGGGAACTCCTCTTTCTTGTCGCCCTCCTTCTTGTTGTTGCCTTGGCCCTTGCCATCTTCGCCGGGGGCCCGGCCTTATGGAAGTAGCGCCGGAGCATGACACATTCTTCAAGGGTGTGCTTGACGGGACCCTGGTGATAGGGGCACGGATCCTTAAGCATCTTGTCGAACGCGCCGGCCCCTCCAGGAGTTTTCCGAGGGTTCCTGTGCTCAGCAGCAGCGACGAGATTCGTGTCAATGGCGTCGCACTTTGCTTGCGCCTTCTTCTTGGCCTTCTTCGCGCCACGCTGGGCAGACGCCTCGGGGGCGTCTTCCTTCGGCTCCCCCTAAGGCTGCTTGTCTTTCCGGAAGATGGCTTCGACCGCCTCCTGACCCGAGGCGAACTTGGTGGCGACGTCCACCAATTCGCTCGCCTTGGCGGGAGTCTTGCACCCCAGTTTGCTCACCAGGTCTCGGCAAGTGGTGCCGGCGAGGAAAGCTCCGATGACGTCCGAGTCGGTGATGTTAGGCAGCTCGGTGCACTGCTTCGAAAACCGCCGGATGTACTCTCAGAGGGATTCCCCTGGCTGCTGGCGGCAGCTTCGGAGATCACATGAGTTCCCAGGGCGCACGTACGTGCCTTGGAAATTTCCCGCGAAAGCCTTGACCAGGTCGTCCCAGTCGGAGATCTGCGCAGGAGGCAGATGCTCCAGCCAGGCCCGGGTGGCGTAGGAGAGGAAAAGGGGAAGATTGCAGATGATGAGGTTGTCGTCGTCTGCCCCTCCCAACTGGCATGCTAGCCGGTAATCCACGAGCCACAACTCTGGCCTCGTCTCCCCCGAGTACTTGGTGATGGTAGTCGGGGCTCGGAAACGGGCGGGGAACGACGCTCGTCGTATGGCCCGGCTGAAGACTCGCGGACTGGGTGGCTCGGGCGAGGGACTCCGATCCTCCTCACTGTCACATCATCCCCCGCGCCTAGGATGGTAGCCCCGACACACCTTCTCCTCGAGGCAGGCTCGATGGTCGCGATGGTGATGCTCGTTGCCGAGGCGATCCCGGACGGTGGGTGCGTCGTCCTGCGTGCGCTCGGGATGGACCGAGGCCTCCCGCATGCGTCGGGAGGACGCCGCGTGATGCTCCGAGGGGTCAGCTCGCCTCCAAGAGGTAGAGCTCTCGGCTCGTCGAACTGTGGCACCTTCCAGGAGATCCTTGAGTTCGCCCTGGATACGCCGTCCCTCGGTGGTGGATGGCTCCGGCATGGTTCGAAGTAGCATCGCCGCTGCAGCTAGGTCCTGACCAGACCCACTGACGGCCGGGGGCAGTGCTGCCCCAGCATTGTCAACGATACGGCGGTGGACGTCCCGGGCCCGATGACGGGCTCCTCCAGCGAGTGTTCGGCCTGCCCACTCCTGCTCGATGTTCTGTCGGAGCCACACAAGCCGCCTTGCTTCCTCGTCGACCTTGGCCTGCATCTCGCGGATTTGCTCGAGCTGTGTGTCCTGACCCCCCGTAGGGACTGGGACCACAGCTAGCTCCCGCGGGATGTCAACGCGAGATGTGGGCCTAGGGGGATCGTCAACCTCCGGCATACCGAGGTGGTTGCCTTTGTCATGATCTCCCTGGTCGACGTGGAAACATTCGCGACTTGGGCCATAACCCTCGTCGTCAAGGCCGTGGCCATCGTCAGAGCAACCGGAGAGGCAGTGGTCACATGCGGACATGAAGTCCCGCATGGCACCAGGATTACCGAGGCCAGAGAAATCCCAACCGAAGTCGGGGTCATTCTCTTCCTCGGAACCCACCAGTACAGAGGTTGAGACGGCTGTCAGTCGGTCCCAGGTTGACCACATATGGTACCCCGGAAGGTTTGGATATGCCCTTGCGAAAGCGCTCACCGAAGCGGGGTCACAAGGTGGATCGAAGCTGAATCGAAAGGGAACAGGGTGGAATACGGACGGTACCTCTTGGTCGATGGATGGTGGTGAAGTCGTGTTGGGGACGGAGCGCACCGTCATCTCAGGTATGAGGCTAACGCCCAGCAGGTCCTTTGCGAGGGTGCTGGCGTCATCAGTCTGCTTGGGATTGGCACGTTGCGGGGAAGTGACGCTCGTCGTTGTCTCAAGCGCGAGGACAACACCCGACATGTCCCCTAGTGGAGTGCTGGCATCGTCGACTCGCTCTGGTCCGGCAGCCGATAAGGTGTCGCCTCCTGCGTGGCCACGGTTGCCCCGTCTCCGTCTCCTCCGGTGAGGAGGGTGGCGGGGACAACCCGAGTGCTCCTCTTCTGTCGTGGGGAGATGCCGTCGTGGAGGTCGCCTCCGCCGGGCGAGCCGTTGACTGTCGTTGTTGTCGTGTTGCGGAGGGAGCAGTACCATGTCGTAGCTGCCGTCGAGGGACATGAACTCGAGACTCCCGAAGCGGAGCACCGTCCCGGGCTGAAGAGGTTGCTAAAGTCTACTCATCTGGAACTCAACAGGAAAGTGTTCGTTAACACGCAGCATGCCCCTACCTGGCACGCCAACTGTAGGGGTTTCAGACCCGGGGGGTCGCTGGACCGACGAGTAAATTTGTCGCTGCGTCTCCCTGCCCAGATGGGTTGGTGCAAGATGGAACACAAGGGGAAAACGAGCCTTGTATTATCCTGCACCAGGGTGCTCGTAGTAGGGGTTACAAGCGTTGCGAGAGGGCGAGAGCGAGAGGGCGAGTACGAGAGGGCGAGAGAGAGGGAGGGAGAGAGGGTCTGGCCCTGCTCGTCCTCTCCCGTCCCTTTGCCGTGCGGTCGTGTATTCGTATGCTCGTCCGTTCGTTCCTCCTTCCCCTTTCCCCTGGACATCCCCTTTTATAGACATAAGGAGATGGCCCAGCTGTACAATGGGGGTGTAGCTATGCGCTACGTGGCCAGCGGGGAAGTGTCTGGTTGCTATGCATGTGTTGATGTGTCCGTCGGAGAAGTGCATGTGCCCTATAGAAGCACAGCTGTTGGCGCTGCATGGATCCTGCTGACGTTTCCTGGCTTCCGTAGGGGGCTTGAGAACCACTGACGTCATGGACGCATGCGAGGAACCATTATTGCCTGTTACCGGGGTAAGCTTGATGGGATGCCGATCTTGTTCCTTTGTAGCCTGAGCTAGCCAGAAGTAGGGTGATGATGTATCCCTTGTGGTGCGGTTGATCTGAGCCTGAGGTCGGGAGAGGCGGCGGCTCCTCCGAGGCTGAGGTTGGGGCCGAGGCCCAGGGTTGAGCGAGGACGTGACTCTTCCCGAGGCCGAGGCCGAGGCCAAGCCCTAGGGTCGGGCGAGGCAGAGCTTCTTGTTGCGCCTGAGGCTGAACTTGACCGTTGTCGGTTTTGCCCGGGTGGGTGTCACAGCAGCTGGAGCGGGGCGGGCGGCGCTGTTTTCCTATCAGATCGGTCAGTGAAAGGGCGAAGTGACTGCAGTCACTTCGACCTTGCCGATTGAGGCGCGCGTGTCAGGATAAGGTGTCAGGCGATCCCAGCATTAAATGCGCATGCAATACGGTCGGCAGGTAAGGCGATTTGACCAAGGTCGCTTGCACGACAAGGCTTGCCTTTGGCTGAGCCGAGGGTGCGCTCACTGCCTGAGGAGACCCTCGGGCGAGACGTCAACTCGTCCGGGACCACTGTTCCGCCCGAGGCCGGGCTCGAGCGAGGCGAGATCGTGTCCCTTGGTAGACGAAGCTTTGACTTTGACCCGAACTGTCACTAGTACAGAGAAGTTCTACAGTGGCGGTTGTAAACCTATTTATAGTGGCGTTTTTCGTAACCGCCAGTGCTAGGGGCCAGTAGAAATCATCATTTTTACAGGCGGGTAACTGAGGACCGCCAGTGAAAATCGATTTTCACTGGCGGTCGGCGTAATAAAACCGCCAGTGAAAATCGATTTTCACTGGCGGTCGACGTAATAAAACCGCCAGTGCAAATCGTTTCCAGGAAACATAAAACATATTTTAAAAATAGTTAAAAAATTTATTTTTATTAGGGGGGCCTCACCCCACCCCACCAGTGCAAGTCGCGGCATTTTTCGCGTAAGATTCGCGCGCTACGCGGTTGTTAGTATTCGAACCGTCGACCTCACCCTCGCGCGTACCCTCCCCTACCACTCGGTCTATGACATGTCTTGTGTCTAGTTTGTAGTTGTTTTCTCCACATATTACAACCATTTGAGTGTAAATTGCTTATTTGAGACACTAAACGAATTCAAATAAAAAAGTTGTCAACTACAAAGATAAATAACTTTTGAAGTTCTACAACTTTTATTTTGACACTTTTTTCATCCGAGGTAGTTTGCAAAATTTGAATTTTAAATTTGACATACTTAGATTCAATTTTTGAGAACCGAAATGAGTTCAAATAAAAAAGTTGTCAACTACAAAGTTTCATAACTTTTAGAGATCTACAACTTTTATTTTGGTGGTTTTGTCATACGAGGCCGTTTGAAAAACTCGAAAAATTAAGGATAAAAATGATTTCTAGTGGCGGTTCCTTAAGAAAACCGCCACTAGAAATCGTATTTCTAGTGGCGGTTCCTTAAGAAAACCGCCACTACAAATCATGGATTTCTACTGGCGGTTTTCTTAAGGAACCGCCAGTAGAAATACGATTTCTAGTGGCGGTTTTCTTAAGGAACCGCCACTAGAAATAACACAGTCGGTGGATAACCGAATCCGCCTGTAAAAATATATGGTCCCCGCAGGCTTTGAGCCTTTTTCTACTAGTGTGTAAGCCTTTATGGTTTGTTCTGAAGGTGTTTTCGAGCCGTGTTTAGGAGTGTTGGGGGTACCCCTAATTACGGTACCCGACACAAAGGTATAAGAGTATATCAAAAACACTTAAGTGAAACCACTTAAGCAAACCATTGGCCGATCATCGGATCTTGATTTATTTCCATCTTCAGGTTCAATTATCATGTGAGTAGTCTAGGCTGCTCATAACTGTGAGCACGGCTGATATATTAGTTTTACACTCTGCAGAGGTGACGCATCTTTACCCATGAGTCGCGATTCCCTTCTAGCCCGGGTTAGCTAGATCCGTATTCACTTCCGAGGTGAATGGCTAGGGTTTCACTACGAGGCTTCTCCCTAGAGTCCTCATTACGCAAATGCTGGAAATGGTCAAACTGCATAAAGCACACCTAACGTAACCAACTTATAGACCAGACTACAGGGTAAAGCTTTGGGAACTATGCCTGTATCCAATCTGCATGAGCCGGAACATAAGCGCTTGCCAGATGCCCCTGTTCCGGTCGACCACGACCAGCACCCAACATAAGACTTCCCTAGTTATTTAGCCAAGACCAGAGCCATGATAGTTCTCATGGTAGCACTGTTTTCCTAGGTGGTCACTCCATGTTCTAATTAATATAAAATAATCTTGTTTAACCATCGGGTTAACAACAATAATGTAAACTTACCATTTGGAACATTAATATCATAACAGGAGTGACTACATAAAGTTAAGTTGTAGCAATAGCATAGCTACTTGATTAGATCATAATCCCAGGTTAAACAAGGAGTAAGGTTGGAAAGGTTATCTAAATAGGTAACCTGTCAAATTATGCATATATATCCAAAAGAATAAACTTTATTAAATGCGTTGTTTGGGATCAAACAGAATATATAGAGGGAGAAGTCCACTTGCCTTGCTTATTGAAAACTTGAGGTTCTTCCACAGAATATATCTAGATTCTCAACTACTGGATCAATCTCTAAACATCACATAACAAACAAGAAGAACAAACACCACTCAATAACATACCACATTCACCATACGTAAAGCTAAAAGAGAGCCTAACGAAAAGAGTGTTCATTTTTTTTCAAAAACGTCGCAAGTAATGGTTATAATAAGAAGGCGCTCTTTTGAAAAAGGTTTGGTTCATTTTTTTATAAAACAAGACCTAAGCTTGAAAATATCTTAATTATAAATTTATAACCATTAGGTGAACCAATTTAATCTTTTTAGAAAAGTTATATAGAATAACTAAGGCTATGGGCTAAAGGGTGATAAAACACATTTATTAAACACTTATTTATGAAGCATTATAAAACACATTATTAAACATTAACTGATGAGAAGTTAATATATAAGTCTAAACATGTTTTATGTCGAAAGATAATGAAACAAATAATTATCTTTATTTTTATTAAGAGAACACATGCCATGTATTATTATTAAGAAAGCTATATTCAAGGTCAATATGTAAACTAACATTTTAATTAGAAAAAAAGAATTTGAACACTAATTTATTTATTTCATCCTTTAGGAAAAACTAAGTGATTTATATAACATGAACTAAATGTTATAGAATGGTTAATCAAGCCTATATAACTAGTTATGAAATATTTGAGATATAAGCTTAATTAATAAATTATGAGAAAGGATAATTAATTAATTATAATTTAAATTAGAAACAAATGATCTAATTCATTAAAAAGAAACTATATCAAACAATATTTAATCTATCATTTTAGTTATGTGGGTGAATTAAGCTATATTAATATTATTAGAAATCCATATCTAGCATATAAATATTTAAATATGAAATACGTGAATATAAATCTAAATCATAAAAAGTTAATTATATAGTTGTTTAATAAAGTATGTTTGATTAGGAAAAGCTGATATACATTTCTTTCTAACTTCATAATTAGAAAACTACACATAAAACAATTACAATAGTCATAAATCAGATTTAAATTACGAAAACATGTGAACAGTCGTAAATACTAATTTCGAAGTATTTAGAACAGACGTATGAAACTAATAAAACAATTACACCTTCTTAATCTTACGTTCGTCGCAAAGCAAGGAGTTGTGGCTTCGGTCACGTGGAATTTGAACATGGCGTTGACGAGCTCGGCAACAGGGTGATCTCGCAGCACAGAAGAAGGAACGATGATGAGGAGGCGAGGATCTTCAGTGTCATCGAACGGCGGCAACTGAGTAGCAGCAAGCAGGTGCACTGGATGAGCTCCTGCGAGCTCACGATGTGGCCTCCAGCGACGGCCAGCAGTACTGCAGCGCACCGCACGGCGGCAGTAGCAAGCAGCAACAGGCAGAGAAAGGCACAGGCTTCCGGCAACGGAGAAGGACATTCGAGCGCGGCGTGGGCACAATCACCGGCGAGGGGCACTCCGACGAGGGTGTAGTAGTCTGGCTCTAACATGGCAGCGACGATGATGCAGCTGTTGGCACGACGACAGCACGACCATGAGCAACGAGACAATGCCGGAGCGCGACGGCATAGAGCAGCATGCTGACGACGTCGAGCAGGGATGGATGACGTTGATGGTGAGCAACACGTACAAGCAGAGTAATGGATGGCGAGGCGGCTACATGTCGTCGCGGCTTCAGCCTAGTGCGACACAGGGACTTGACGAGGCTTCAACGGGATGCTCGGCGTGGCATGACAATGGTGAAGTTGTTGGCGCAAAAATGATGCAACCACAAGCAGCAAAGCAACGACAGCAAGTGACGATGTGGTGCTCAGTGAGCAGAACATGGTGCGGCGAGCAGCAAGCAGCAAACAGTGAGCAGGGAGGGGAGCTCGGCGCGACAAACAGGGCTTTGGGAGTCCGGAAAGCTGTGTCGATGCCGGCAAGTGGTGGCAACAGAGTGGCACAAAGCTTCACACGCGCAACATCCGAAGATGCTGGAGGAGAGAAGGGGTGTGGGGCGAACTGGGTGAGAGCTGTGGCTCTGCGATTTATAGGGCTAGGGAGGGATTAACGGACGTTGATGGTGAGGAAGAGCAAGCGGTAGCCGGCGTGCCATTAATGGCGCTACGCAGTGGAGGGGGATGAAGGCACTGGTGAATGTGAGAGGAGGAGAAACGGCGGGCGACGCGATGTTCCACTATGCTGGAAGGCGAGGGGGCGCAAGGACAGAGCAACCGGTGAGCAGCGGCCAAGAACTGCTGCGACGTGGTCTCCTTGAACAAGCAAGCAACGACTGGAACAGAGAGAAGACATGCAACAAATGGGGCCCACGCGTCATTGAAGTAGGAGAGAGAGAGAATGGATGTAGAATGTCCTGGGCGTGCAGTGAGCGTACGTGGGTATATTTGGTTTTCTTTTTTTTACATATTTTCTCTATTTTTTTACTTATATATATAATCCAAAAATTCATATAAATCAGGAAACAACATATTAACATTAATAAAGAACCCTATTAAAAAATATATTATTTTTGGGATAACTCCATTAAAAAATGAGCTTCAAAAAATTAATAGAAATGGGATTTTTTTTCAATTACTGCCAAACAAAAATCATACTGCAATATGAGTGCAACAAATACTTGATTTAAATTTTTATCTATTCAAAATTGTTCCATTTATTTATATGAACATTTTCATTATTTAGAATAAAATTAATGAAATTTCCTTTCTATTGGAAAATAATACATTAATTGGATCGCTTTTAGGTGATAGATTTAGGTTGTTACACTTCTCTATCAGCAGAACTGCAGGCTACCCCATGGCCCTTATCATACAAGCCCCCTCAGCTCCCCATGTATGATGGGCATTCAGATCCGAAGCAGTTCCTGATGAGCTACGAAGCAACTATATCTTCGTACGGGGGCAATACTGCAGTCATGGCGAAGTCTTTCGTCATGGCAGTTCGGAGTGTGGCCCAGACATGGTACTTCTCTCTCTCCGGTCAGGGACAATCACATCATGGCATAAGCTTAAGGACATGCTGGTCACCAGTTTTCAAGGGTTTCAGACAAAGCTAGTCACTGCTTAGGCCTTGTTCCAGTGTGTCACACCCGGATTTTAGGGGCACCAAGACCCGGGCGCGAACATAAACACCAGGTATGCTGGGACCAAGTCTCACACATATGATGTATAGTGGCACAGGATCGAATGTCACATCTTTATATATAACAAGAGTTCTATACAAAATAAATAATTACATTATAAGGAGACAACGGTCCAGCAACCCAAAGTTGACTGGGAGACGACGGCCTAGACCTCTCACGAACTCGTCACAGCATCCTCAAAACGCCTCATCCTGCGGTACCTGCTCTTGACCTGTGGGGGGGTGTGAGACAGCAAGAGTGAGCTCACATACGTTCATCGCTCAACAAGTTGTGGGGAATAATGTGCATGAACTCGCCAAAGGTGGGAGCTCACATGAAGTGTAAGGCTTACCAAAGGAGATGGTTGAAGCTGAGCATTGCTTTTAAAGTTGGTCAAAATTTTATTAGCAGTTACTAAGTATAAGTAAATACCAACCCAATTAAATGGTAGAACAAAAGTAGTAACAACATCACCTGCGATGCAATGCATATAACAAATTGAATTTAGTTCCATAAATTAATCATGTGAGGGTCCGAGCTGCTCTTGACCGTGAGCACGGCTAGTATACCAGTTTTACACTCTACAGAGGTTGCGCATCTTTACCCACAAGTCGTGTTACCCATCTGCCAAGAGACGGCCAATCCCATACACCTCTACCGAGGAGGCGAGGCAGGGTAACACTACGAGGCCTTTACAAAGTTCCACTAGCTTCAGAAAACCCGCTACAGTTTATAGGAAGCTCCAATGCAGGAATCCCTTGCAGGACCGCCATCGCAGCAAAATCCTCCCGAGGGCATCCCTACACTGACCACTCCCCTACTGCCCTTGCCCCTTTCGGGTAAGGTAGTCTTCCACTAGCTTTCCTAATTAATCGGCCAAGGGCGTCCCATTAAACCCTTGTGGTAGCACTGTTTTCCCGGGTGGTCGCTCCATGTTCCAATTAACATAATGATCTTATCATGAATAGTAAATAACAACTGATAACAAAAGTATGAATAATATGTATCTCAATGCCCAAATCCACATATAACACTAGCAAGTACTACCCAGAAAGTTTAGTGGTAAACAAGGCATAAAGATAGACAAACTAGGGTAACCTATTGGGTCCCATCAAAATTAACCTATGCAGATCATTATGATTAATCAGAACATGAATGGGTAAAAAGAAGTGATCAAGGGCACAACTTGCCTCGGACTTGAGATTTCAGGTACCAACTTGCTCTTCAGGTGACACGTGTCCTCACCGCTAAACGTAGCAATACAGACACACATGGTATAGATAAGATTAACATCACACCAAACATGTTAATAAAATATACAGTAATAATCTAGACATTAAAATGAGATCATAGGAACTGGAATCATTAAATTTGGAGGTATAGATTTTAAGTTATGGATTTTCCAAAGTTTTATGCATTTTATATAGGATTAAGTGGGAAATAAATTTAAATATGTATTTCATGTCAAAACAGTGGTACTATTTAATAGAGAATACTATTACAAAATTATAGGAACTGAAATGGTCCAATTTGGAGTTCGTATGGATTTTCTACAAATTAAACAAGTTCTAGTAATTATTTTCATATTAAAAACCATTTTCTAATTACTTTTACTGGGTTTTATAAATCCTTGGACTGGGCGCACTATTTACAGGTAACACAGGGGTCTCAGGGAAAAAATCTCTAAGACACAGAGCACCTAGCGCCAGGACTGCAGGTTGGTTTTCACATTCTAGGAGGTCTCTTTTACAAAACGGATGGACCGAAGGGGTATCGGTTGATCAGATCCGTCCGATCAGATCTGAGCGATCAGGATTAGATGGTGGATGGTACGCAGCGAGGGACACAGGATCCGGGATCCACGGTCCAAAATCTCCCCCCTGTATTAAACCGTTCTAGCCTTTGGATTTTCAATCTACGGCCGATACAACCCCTCGCCATACTTCATCGCCGAGTCGTTCGATCGGAATCCAACTGTCCGGATAAAAACCTACAACGGATATGCTGTGCTCTAATCTGAGTCGTTCAACCCGATCCAACGGCCAGCGGCCCTTCTTCATCAACCCGACCCTAGGAACGACAGCGCCGTCTTCTCCACGGTGGAGACCCCACCGGCGACACCCGATTCCATACACCGGTGCCAGAAACCCGAAATAATATAGCTACAACTGTTACGGGGGGTTATGGCGAAGCTGGGCGAAGGTTCTTACCGGTTGTCGCGGCATGGAGAGCACCTGGCCATGAGCAGCGCAGCCCGCGGCGGAGGATAGAACTCCGACAAGCAATTCCCCATTCCCTGGACTCCACCCATACACGACAAGGACCTGGACGCCATCGGTAAGCACCAGCGAACGCCCCAGATCACGCACAGGGACCCGAAGAGCATTATCTGAGGATTTCCTAGCGTGGCGGCTGAGGAGGGAGCTGGACACGGAGGGACGTGGGTTCGCGGTCCCCGGTGAAGAAATCCCGAGCCCGGGCGCCCCCCGTAGATGCAATCACAAGCTTCGGTGTGACCCTGTGAAGCTTCCCAACCAGATCACGGCCTCCAATTGCAGATGTCGGCAAGGTTCTATGGTGGTGGCGGCTCCAAGTCCTCTGTGCTCTCGGTGCCGTGCTTGTTTGCGAGGACCAGGGGGTCGCAAGCATGGTTTATATCGCCTCAAGGATTCGTGGTGGCCGACGGATCACGCGGAGTCCAGTCCACCCAGCAAACGCGTGAAGGTCGGTGATGGCGGAGTCCGATTTGCCGGGGATCTCGGCGAGCAGTTGGGGAAAGATGGAGTTGACAAGGTGGGACCCATAATCCAGCGCCATAGATAGCGGGTTTGGTGGGCGCGGCGGCGGGCTGACAGGCGGGACCCGCCAGGCGGTGACCATCGAGGCGATGCGCGTTACAGGGAGACTTCCAGGTGGGGTCGGCCGGTCATGGCACACGACCAGGCGCGCGCGCGGAGAAATAGGAAGTTCGGCCGCGCGGAGTGCATGCTCAAGTGGGCCAGAAGCGGGGTGCGCGGCCCACGATCAGTTTTTCCCTTTTATCTTTTTCTTTTCTTTTCCTATTTCTTATTCCTTCCTCTCCCTTTTTATTTTCAAATCCAATTCAAATTTTGAATCCAAATTAGTGCCGAATTTATTCTCAAATGATATTGCGAAATCTAAAATCCCAATTTTAGAAATATAATTATTTATATTATTTATATCACCTTTCTCTCTTCCTTATTTATAAAACCCCACCTTCAAATTTAGGGTTTTAATTCCACTTCTAATATTTATTATCTTTTTGTTATTATCCTTTTTATTTTTATTTAGTGCACAAACATATCAAACTCCAACAAAATGCACTTTCTTTTGTTTTAGCATTATTGGTTTAATTTAATCATCCTTGATTTTATGTATGCTCTTTTGATGATGCAATTAAGGCACACAAAATGAGGAGATCCACAATATCCTTTGTATACAAATTTGGGTATTACACAGTGCACTCAAGACCATGAGGAGTACCTTCAGGCATATGTCCGAAGGTTCCTGCGCCTGAGAGCGCAAGCGCCTACAGTGCCCAATGAAATCGTCATTGAGGCCATGATCAAAGGTCTTCGGCCAGAGCCTACGGCTCAATACTTCGCTAGGAAGCCCCCCAGACTCTGGAGGAGCTGCTTCAGAAAATGGATGAGTACATCCGGGCTGACAACGACATCCACCAAAGAAAGGAGGAAGCTTACAGATTCTCTGAGATGACTAGGGGCTTCGGAGGAAGAATCCACCCTAGGCATGTCAGATCAATCCACAGTTCTAGTCAGAATGATGACAAAGGAAGCCAGCTTCAGAGGCCACAGCACACCTCACAGTCTTCGGAACAGCAGCAAAGCTCCTTCAGGCCACCAGCTCCAAGGGGCAGAGGTGGCAGGGGCTTTGGAGGAAGATATGGGGATCAACCCAGAAAAATTTATTGTTTATTATGTGGTGAGAACAAGGGCCACACTACAAGAACATGCCAAATCACCATTCTGAAGCAAAAGGAGATTGCCGAAACAGAAGCTCGGTAGAATCAGTCGAAGCAGGTTTTACACACTGCTTCGTGCCACTCTCCTTACATACCAGAATACGTGGGCAATCAACCTGCAGCCTCTGTCGCTTCGGCAAGCCATTCACACTTCCTGGCCTCAGCTTCCACTGCCACCACCTTTGCAACCAGCTTATACCCGAAACCAGTAGCCAGAAGGGCGCCAGCATTCCCAGCAACAACGTGACTTCAGGGAGGAGTCCGAAGCTCGTACATTCAACAGCACTGTACCAGAATCAAAGCACATATATTGAGCAATATCCTACTTCTGAAATACTTTTATTCTCTATGCCATTTTTGCTTTCTGTATAAGGAACAAGCAATGAAAACTTAGTTTTGATTTCTTGAAATGATTCTGTCCTTACCAGAATGAAATATATCTTCTTCACAGATTGACGAAGCTACAAAAGTCATTCCTAAGGGAGCGCAGTGTAAGTCTTGCTCAAAAGTCGTTCCTAAGGGAATATAGAGCCAAAATTCACGAAGCTACAAAAGTCGTTCCTAAGGGAGCACAGCGTAAGTTTTCTGCTCAAAAGTCGTTCCAAAGGGAATGCAGAGCCAAATACCGCCGAAATATAAGGCGAAGAAGTTCAAAAGTCGTTCCTAAGGGGATGCAGAACTTATACCGCCGAAATAGAAGGCGAAGAAGTTCAAAAGACGTTCCTAAGGGGATGTAGAACTTATATCACCAAAATAGAAGGTCAAGAAGCTCAAAAGACGTTCCTAAGGGGATGCAGAGCTTGTGTGTTCCAATGTGGGTGTGTGGCTGTATATCTTCGGCATCCTCATCATTTTGCATCATATCATCACATCATTTCGCATAGCATTACATCATACATCATACTGCATTACCGACACAAGAATTGAATACGAAGCCAATCTTCAGCAAATGCTTCGTCAAAATGAGAATGTGCTAAGGCACGAAGTAAGCTTCGAGAAATACAGTTGAACCAGCCTTATCATAAGGTGTCTTTTTCTTTACGAAGCATGAAAAGAAGGGAAGGTGTTTTTTCGCCGAAGGCTCAAAAATGGTATGTGAGTAAATTTCATGCATCGCAAAGAAATAAATTGCAATAATTTACGTATTCGATTCAATGTTGTATACATCAAATGTTACACAGTTTCGTTACAAAAAGAGGTCTAATCTTCCTTTATTAATTTTATACATCAAGCTTCTTGAAATGAATATTACAATAAAACCTATTCCTCTCTAAGGACTTTTTCTGCAATCTCGTTCAGTAATTTGTCGACGACTTCATCGACAATAGATTCAGTCGTGCTTATGATATCCAATGATTCCTTCATCTCTGGATCAGCTAGGGGATTGTACGGCTCCGGTGGTGGGGATAGTTTAGCTGAAATAGGTAAGCACATTTAGTTCGAAGCCATAAAACAAGTTCCGAACCTAAATAATCAAAAAATAATACCTATATGCCTTTCGCGTTCTGCAGCTTCTTTAGCTTGTCTTGCTTCTGCTCGGGCATCATGGGTGTCTTTTTCACTCTTTTTTATAATTTCATGGGACATCTCTCAGCCACCATTCACCAAGACATCACTGTAAAATTTCCCGCCCATCAAGGTTGCTTTAGCTGAAGGATCCTTCATATCATCTACGGAGAAGGCAGTTTCGGCCTAGGCTATGGCTTTAATGTGATCGCATCCGGCCTTCTCCAAGATGGCTGAAATTCCACACGCACCGGAAAACGCGCATACATCTCCGCGATCACTTAAAATTTCTTCGAAGGCTTCGGCGTCTCCACTTATCTATTCAATAACGCCTTCGGGGTCACCTCGAATGAAGTTTTCTCCAGCAGAGTAGGCACCCACTTTGGCGAAGCTAGTTTTCAATTTCTTCACACAATCCAAGGATTTCTCGAAGCACCTTTCCTTGGATTTGCGAAGTTTTTCAACATTTTTCTCTAGACGATTCTTCCAATATTCGCTGATTTCTTGATTAGCTTGTGCGAGTGTGCAGTTTTCCTTAGCTTCGGCCAGTTGTCTCCGAAGGTCTTCAATTTTAGTTTTCTGGGCTTCGGTCTGAGCCTTGAAGTTAGCTTCATTTTCCTTTACTTTTTTTACTAGTGAAATTAAGATTTTGTCTTTTTCCAGACCTTCGTTTCTCAGTTCAATCACTTCCGAATGAAGGTTATTAAGGGCCATTTTATAGCCTTCATCTTCAATATTCTTCTGCGCCCTCAGGGCATTACTAAGAATTAAGCCCTGCAAAGAGGAGGAAAGAATTGAGCATGGCAACTAAAATACTCCATTCTAAAATTCAAAGTTATCTTTTATACCTTTATACTGTTGTATGCTAGGCTGTCAACAAGTTCATCTTTTGATAAAATCGAAAGGCCGTCTTCCAGCTTCGGGAATCCTATGCTCTTACCTATCTCCCGACAAACGGATATTTCTTTGTTATCCAGGAGACAATATAGAAAATCTTCTTCGTTACTACCATTGAACACTAGGGCCCCTTCAGATATTTCAATCTTTGGGCATAGTGTCTGGCTTCTAGTATTTCTTCTTGGGAGAGTTTCTTTCCCGAAGCATGACGAATGATGTAGTCAACGTTTTTGTTCGAAGCTTCGGGAGCAGGAGCTTCGATCTTTTCAAGTGTAATCTGCTCTGTCATTTTTTCCTCAGGCGCGGCAGGTTCCGTATCGGTAGGCACTGAAGGCCCAGCTTCGGCTTCAGCCTGAGCTTGCATAGCTTTGGCTTCTGCTTGCCCAGTTTCGGCTTCGGCTTGCGTTTTGGCAGCTTCAGCAATTTTCTTGGTAGAAGCAGGGCTCAAGGCCTTTCTAGTCTCTAGCACAGCATCCAGCACGTTGGCCATCTTCCTCCTCTTGGGAGTTGCGGCAGAAGCCTTTTGCACCTTCGGCAGTTTTGCCTCTGTCGGAGGGCTTAGAATTTTTGGCATTTTTATTATTTCTTCAACCTTTGGCTCTTCAGCCTTATCAACCTTATCTTCGACTGGCTCGACTGTATGCGTCTTCGGCATTATAGTTGGTTCTTCAACGCTCTGTGTAATTGAAGCAGCTTGTCTTGCTTCAGCAGTTGAAGAGGCTCCTTCGACAAAATCAGGCTCCACGGCCGGTTCAATATAACGCGGTCGGTGGGTCAGAACCTTGACCTTTTTGCTCTTCGGCTCAGGCTCAGCTGGGGTAACCGAAGCGGCAGTCTTCCTCTTTTTCTCTTGCCCTCGCAGCGGGTAGCGGTAATCAGGGTATACGAAGCCAATAGCATCAAATACCCTGTTTAATATTTTCTTGCCCCAACCCCCAAAGGCTGCGGACAGAGCATTATCTTCGGCCTTGGAGTATGCTCCAAGTAGCTCATCACTAGTAGCTTCAATACACTTCAGCCAGTCGTCGTTTGGCTCACCAAACTTCTCCCTAAATATGAAGGTATACTTCAGTCGGACCAGACCACCCTCACTAGAATCGGCGGTGGTCTCCTTTGGCATATCCCAACTCTCCATAAGTGGCCATACCCTGACGGATATATGCTCTTGAATCAAATCCCTTGTGCCAATGAAGACACACACAGTGCTGAAAGCCCTCTGACATGCTTCGACATTGCTATCAATTTCCACCTTCAGCCTTCAGAAGCCAAAGCGAGACCAGATGGGTCGCTGAATGATTTCTTTGATGTCTTCCCTTGCCTTTAAGTCATTTTTAACGTAAAACCATTCTCCCATCCAGGACCCCAGCCATCTTTTTCGGAATGTTGGTACTAGGTGGCTTGCATTGGGGCGAGCGATAAATCCATAACAACCGAAGTTGTTGTGGTACTGTTCCTTGCCAGTAGCCTTCGTCTCATATAAAAGCATGTGCATACTGCAGAAGGACTTCGTGCTTGGCTCTAGCCCCTGACTCCTTATAGCCCAGACAAAAATCCCCATTCTAATTATAGCTTCAAGGATAATCTGATGAAGGAAGATCTGGTATATCTTCAGCACTTCAACCACAAACTTGCTCAGTGGGAACCGAAGACCTGCCTTTAAGAAGCTTTGGTATATCACAACTTTGTTTTCCTCCGGAGCAGGGGCAGTATTGTCCCCTCCAACTCTAACAATAGACATGTCGCGAAAATACCTCCCCCTCATGGCATCGATATGACTCTGCTTGATAGTCGATTTTCCGAAGATAGTATGGCTTGGGCGCCACGGTCGATCCTCAGAATCTTCATCCCCACTTTCTACATCATAACTATCACTGTCATCAGTATCTTCAGACAAACCTTCTAGAATCTCTTTAGTAATCTCTTCTGTGTTCGTTTTGACATAGACTCAACAAACCCGACGATAAAAGGATCCACAGTTTTCTTTTCTTCAAATAACTTTGTTTCCCCAGTTACCTTCGTTTCCGCAGTCATTTTCTTTTCCTCAGTCATCTTCTCCCCAGACATGGTGAAAACACGTCCTTAAACCGAAGCTCAAAAAGCTTGAAAATCAGGCGAGAGCTAGTGATCAAGACCTAAAAAGTTTGAGAAAATAATGCAAATGGTGGAAACGGCATATCAAATGTTGCCGCTGTGGTTTATATTTATATGCCCAGTGCATTGCAACTTGGTGGGCACCATCTGTCATTGGCTATTGCTATTCTAGCAAAGGGAAGGTGTTTTTCGGACCTTCGGCTTAAGGCCTTCGTTCATGTCGCAGTCTGAATTCGTTGTTGTAACAAATTAATACTGTGAGGGGCTACTGTTGGGGGCCTTCGTCTTCCGAATGTCCTCAAAAACATGATTGAACAATATTTCCCAAGTGTAATGTATATATAGGTACCTTTGGACTCGGAATAAAACTGTACACAATATGAAAAGCTTGGTCGAGATGAAGGTTGATGCTGCTCTGAAGCTACACGCAAAGGAGCTTCGGCTCAGTGGCAGGAAAAGGAACCGACTTAAAGGGGAAAGGCTATCTAGTCCTCGTTGGATTGTCCTTAAGTCAATAGTAAACATAAAGGGCATGAATGTAATTTTACACAGGCTGTGCCCTGTGCCTATAAATAGATGAATAGTACCCCCATACTGTTCACGCTGACTTGTATTCGCTCGTGCGTCACGCTTGGACTTTTACCTTCTGTCAAGCCGAAGGTACAAATGTAATTCAATATTGTTTCTGTTTATCCATGATAATAAAAATAAAATATATTAATAATGTCATATGATTATTCATGTTGTCTTTTATATTTCATATGCTTCTTCTTTCATTAACATACACTGCGATGATGAAGGTACGTCCTTCATGACCTTCGTCTAAAGATCATTATATCCTAAGGGAAATAATGCTTCGAAGGACGAAGGGCATTAACCTTTAACATATTGTGTTGCCTTGTTCTTAACTCATAGCATTTGAGATCAAGTCCACAACACATGATCATTACCCAGAGACTGTCGTGGCTTATTACCCTGCAATCGCCACGAATCACCGCGCCAGTGCTCTCCCCTCTCTCTGGCCACCAGCGCCCCAATCCAAATTCATGAGCCACCACCCCCGAATCCTATAAATTGAGCGTGCCATCAGCTCTGCTAGGTAGTGAAGCATCCAGCGCAACCACTCGTGTCTCGGATTGTTCACCAGAGAGCTTCAATTTGGGATTTCCCCCAAATCGGTCAAAAACGCCGCGTGTGTGAGCTCGTCGTGGCTAGCTCTCCACAGGTCTGATCATGCCCTTCTAACTCTTGTTTCAATACTCTTGTGTACTCTTGATACTCCTCGACCCATTCAATTGAGTTATATCACGCTAGATCACCGAGAACACTTCAGATTGTCCTCGGTTTGCGCCATCGCCGTGGAAAGAGCGATTGTGAGCTAGAACCTTGTAATTGTGTGAGGGGAAATGGTTGTTTGGGGTTGAAATTGGTGTACAGCAAAGGAAAGGACTAGCCGTTGCGTATTCTGGCCAGTATAAGCTCGCCGGAGCACGGCTTGTCACCGTCCACCGTCGTGGACTCGACGTTGTAAAGAAAAAGAAAGAGAAGGGTCTCGGTGCGATTATCAGTGGCACAAAGAAATAGTACTGCGGACTCTTAATGGGTTTTTCCAATCGGCAGGGACCTTTGCACAAAATGACGCCGCGGGCGCGCACGGGCGCGCTTTCGCCTGTCTTGGGCCAACTCGGATTAGATTAAGCCCATCACTGTTGATACTTTTCCTTTTTCTTTTTCTACCAGACTTAGGAAATCCATAGAAAATTATAGAAAAATGATAAAAATATGAGACTAATTTTGTTGGACTCCTAGATTTCTCTAGTATTTAATAAAAATAGTTCTAGGATTTTTAGTCCAAATAAGGAATTAATTAGTAATTAAAAGAGCCTAAACCTATACCTTTGGAATTTTAGAAAGTATTTAATAGCCCCAAAAATCATAAAACTTTTTGGATGAACTTATTTTGGTACTTAGAACTCATGGGTAAAGTTTGATATGCGTTGGACATTGTTTGAGTCTCAAACCCAAAACTCTAGCTCCTTAGGGTAAAAATATCTAACCCTACTAAGGTACAGACCTAGAAAAACCATTGTTACCCTAGTGCACCATGAAGGAAAGTTGTATTCAAAATACAACTTGATACATCTTTTCTATTATTGCATTTTCATAAGCATAACATGAGCATTCATGGTTATACATGGTTATATATAGAGAACGAAGAAGAAGTGACTGTTGAAAAGGAAGAGACTACTCCATCAACAAAAAATCCACCTGCAGGGAACTGTTCTATTTTGACATTTGTGAAACAGAGCCCAACTCTCCTACAACACAAGGCAAGCCCCGGTGCATTTTTCACCTCCTTGCTGTTTTAAAATCTTTCTCACTTGCTTGATGCATTAAGTGATAGGAGTTGTGTGTTAAACCAATTGTTGCATTCCCTTCCTTGGAACTGTTTACCATTCCTTGATTACCTGTTTTATGAAAAGGTTTTTATGATGCTTAGCCTTGCTTTAGAAAAACAAAATGTTTGTTTTTAACAAAAGATGATGCTTCATAGTGGATGGGATGTTTTCAAAAATAAAACTCGATGGTGGATCCATCATGGCCATGATGGGTTCAACATCAGAAAAGATGTACCTCTGTCAAGTACCAAACTTTGGGTGAAAATGATAAAGCTGAGACCGGGCGGGTGACTTGCACGAGAAGAGAGTCTCGGTGTAGTGTCTCTGTCTGAGTCGATTAAGGACCGTCTCGATGTGGGCCTGCTGACCGAGGACCCTTTAACTGGTCACATGCCTCGTCATGGTTAAGCTTTGCCTCGGGCAGACTAATACCAGAAAAGGACAACACGCAATGGGAGTTGAGAGATGGCGAGAGTAGCATGTACCCTCCGTGGCAAGAGGCTGGACGGTGGTGAATCTATGCTCTCCGTTGGCGTGAACCCGGTCTGGTCTTAAGAACCCCTGGTGGCGAGTTGACATATGTAAGGGTTAAGTGCTACATATGTCATGTGATTGGAGATCCTCAGCTGAGTATTAATCGATTCGGATCACTGTTACTTCTCGAACATGAAGACTTGGTCACTGACTTACACATAGCATTCCAGTGAACAAAAAGGGATTGATAAAAGGATGGCTAGTATAGGCCAAGTGCTTGAACTAGGGTAGAAAGAACTCTAGTGATAGGTAATGACTTAACTTGCAAATAAAACTAGATTTTAAGGATCCACTATTAGTAAGCATTTTTGCAAACAGAGTCTTGATTCTTGATTAAGCCTTACCTTAACTTCCTTAAAACCAGCATATCCTTGAGAGTCTTTTATTTTGACGGGTAAGACTTGCGAAAGTACACTTCATACTCAGGGTTTTCGAACCCATGTTGTTGTAGGTGAGGAAACAGCACAATTTTGTTGTTTTTGCACTAGGGTGGTGCCCAAGGACGAACCTCAACAGTGAAGTCACGGGAGGATGTGGCCTCCCTTTTGAAAAAACAATATACTTATATGTGGGAGGGGTTTTTGCCTCCTAGGGTTGTAACAATATTACTTATGCACTCTTAAGACCTGGTGATGTAATAATAACACTCTTTCTATATTTTAATGTAAATTAAGTTATTGTAATTCGCTTCCACTTATTCGTTCCTCTGATGTGTTGTAATATCTGCGTGACGAGTGAAACGCTCTTGGGCGAGGAAAAGGATATAGATACCGAACTTATCGAGTGATTATGTGCACCTCCAGGGTTGTCCAAGGTCCGTTGGACAAGGACAACTGTAGGTGGGCCTAATGATTTGGGAGGTTCCGTCACAGCTGGTATCGGAGCGAAGCCCATCTCTTCAGATATTATGAAGCATTTCAAAAAGAATTTTCAAATACTTATCCAAGAAAATTTCTTTCATTCTTACCTTGCCATTTTCTGGAAGTTTTCATCCTGTAAGACCAGGTAATAGAGTGCATTATATAAGAAGTGGGATCAACGAAGGTTGGTTCCGTAATCATAGGGTTATGCATGCATCATGTTAAGAATCTACTAATAAATTTCCCCTCTTATGGAGATATGGCACGCACAAGGAAAACTGCACGCAAATCTATGGGACCCTTTGGTGTGCCTCGTCATCAGTTAGCCCCCAGACATGAAGGGAGCAGTAGCCGCTCCAATGACCCCATTGGAGATCTAGAAGCTAAGGTGGAGCAACTACGATCAGAGCTACGCCATCGGAATAGGGCACAGGAGTAGGACACTCAGCGTATAGTTGAGTTGTCAACTGAAGTCGACCGCTTGCAGTTTGAGATCTCCGAACGAGACTCAGCCATTGATTGGGCCATTAACTCGTGCTCGATCACTTGACATCATGAAGCAAAGGCTTGGGCTCGTGTGGATGAGCTCAGTACGACCCTTGATAACATGCAAGTATATTATAATACTCTACATGAGGAAGTACATGTACTATATGGTCGACTACACCCGAACGTGCCCGCTGACGCTGCTGCAATGGAAGCTGGATCCTCGGGAACAACAAATGAAGGACTTGGTGGGGAGTTGGACCTTTTCAAGCCCCCTCCTTCTATGAACCTGGCTGACGAGCGGTCTTCTATAGCAGACAGTGAAGCAACAAAAGACAATGAAGACTAGGATAGTATAGTTTAGTTATTGTACTTGTGTAAAATAAGTACTGTAGGTATGTTGTACTCTTGAGTCTATATAATTACATTTGGTAATGTAATATGATGGTATATGTTGGCATGTTATATTTTTCCCAAATGTTTCTTTGCCTTAGATGCCATCACGGACTCGCGCGCACGACGGTGCAGGGACTTCCCAAGGTCGGGAAGGTACTCCTAACCCGCCACCGGTACCACCAACACTGGCCGAGGCTATCGCTGCCTTGGTCAATGCGACCGCAGATAATACCCGCTTTTTACGTGAGATGGCGGGTAATCAATTCCAGCAACATGGCAGAAGGGCTCCTCCATAGGGACCGCGTGAAACCTCATATCTGGACTTCTCTAAAATGCGTCCCCCACTTTTTGTTAAAGCTTAAGACCCTCTTGAAGCTGATGAGTGGATCCAGGTAATAAAGCAGAAGTTTAGATTAATCCATTGCACAGAAACATAGAAGTCGTTATTTGCTGCCCAACAATTGAGAGCCCTACCAGTACCTGGTGGGGAAATTTTGTGGCAATTCAACCAGCTGAACATCAAATCACCTAGGAAGAATTCAAGATAGCATTCCGTGAGCACTATATTCTAGAAGGAGTGCTTCACATGAAACAGGAGGAGTTCATTCGACTAAGGCAAGGTGGAGATACTATAATGCAGTATCTCAATAAGTTTAACCATCTGTCTCAGTATGCCATCGATCAAGTAAATACTGATCTGAAGAAAAGAATTGCTTTATGCGAGAACTCAATGATAGGCTCCAAAGGAAAATGGCTATCTGCCTGGATCTTACGTACAGCAGAGCCGTCAGTACGACATTGGCCGTAGAAGCCAAGAATATAGGCCATGGAAAATCAAAGAGATTTGGAGGTGATAGGTCCAATCAGGGACCTAAGAAGCGAACCAGGTTGGTAATCCGACCATTCAATCAGAATCGTTCTTCGCCTCATCTACCCTCCTATCCGTTCAAACAGCCTGTTTTCATTCGTCCCACCACTGCCCCCACTTCCACAAATCAGCTGAGTGCCCCTGGTGCTCGTTTCCCTGCCCTCCCTAGTTCTTCAACTGGCTGCTTCAACTGTGGGAAGTCTAGTCATTTTATCAAAGACTGTCCATACCCGAAGCAGAATAAGTTCAACAATCAACAAAACTCTAGGAGCTCCACTCAAGGCAAAGGGAACATGGCTAATAATTCCACGGGCAAAAATGTTAAGAAGACTAGGCGAATTTATTACACTCAAGTGGCCACTACACCGGAAGGAGAGCCGGTAATGATGGGTACGTTTCTTGTGGCCAATCACCTAGCAGTTATTCTCTTTGATTCCGATGCTTCGCATACATTCATAAGCAAGAAATTCATGGAAAACCATTGCATTCCTTGCACTGAATCAAGGGAAGGGTTTATTATTCATTCACCCGGGGGACAAATATTTACTAAGGAAATAGCATTCCATGTGCTAGTAACATTGGCTGAACAGGATTTTCCCACCAACATGATTGTCTTAAAAGGCCAGGACATAGATGTCATTTTGGGCATGAATTGGTTAACCCAGCATAAAGCCATCCTCAACACTGACTTAAGGACTATCAAGTTGAGCCATGGCCATGAAGAGGGTCTTTTGTCCATACCTATAGCTGCCCTAGCCAAACCATTTGGACGGGTCTATGAAGCCATCATACCAGAAATTCAGGATATTCTGGTAGTGTGTGAATTCCCGGATGTATTTCCTGAAGATCTGCATGGATTACCTCCAGAACGGGATGTAGAGTTTGTGATTGAACTGAAGCCCGGTACAGCCCCTATTTCTAGAAGATCATACTGGATGCCACCAAATGAATTGGTAGAGCTCAAGACACAATTAAAAGACTTGCTTGAGAAGGGATTCATTCGGCCTAGTTCAACACCTTGGGGATGTCCCGCAATTTTTGTCAAGAAGAAGGATCAAACACTTCGAATGTGCGTGGACTACAGACCCCTTAATGAGGTCACTATTAAAAATAAGTACCCTCTTCCCCGGATCGATATCTTATTTGATCAACTTACCGGAGCTTAGGTATTTTCCAAGATTGACCTCAGGTCGGGCTATCACCAGATCCGTATTCGACCCGAAGATATACCCAAGACCGCATTTACTACGCAGTACGGATTATTCGAATATTTGGTTATGTCCTTCGGATTGACGAATGCTCCTGCCCACTTCACATATCTAATGAACTCAGTATTTATGCCTGAGTTGGATAAATTCATGGTGGTCTTCATTGATGATATCTTAATTTACTCTAAGAATGAAGAGAAGCATGCTAAACATTTACGGATCGTATTAACGCGCTTAAGGGAGCACCAATTATATGCTAAATTTAGTAAATGCGCGTTTTGGCTGGAGGAAATCCAATTTTTTGGGACATGTATTGTCTGCAAATGGGACTGCGGTTGATCCCAGCAAGGTCAAGGATATTTTAGAGTGGAAACCACCAACCACTATACATTAAGTTCGAAGTTTCCTTGGACTGGCTGGCTATTACCGCAAATTTATCTCGGATTTCTCCAAGATTGTGAAGCCAATCACAAGCCTATTGAAGAATGATACCAAATTTAACTGGTCCTCAAGATGCAACGAAGCCTTCAAGCAGCTGAAGGTATTGTTGACCACTGCTCCGGTATTGGCTCAACCGGACATTGAGAAGCCTTTTGATGTATACTATGACGCATCAGGCAGTGTTCTTGGATGTGTCTTAATGCAGGAGGGCCGAGTTATAGCATATGCTTCAAGACAGTTGCGCCAGCATGAGGAACATTATCCAACTCATGACTTGAAATTAGCTGATGTGGTTCATGCCCTTAAAATATGGCGTCATTATCTACTAGGAAATATTTGCCATATATATACAGATCATAAAAGTTTGAAGTATATTTTTACCCAGTCAGAACTAAACATGAGGCAGAGGAGATGGCTTGAGCTGATTAAGGATTATGAATTAGAAATTCACTATCACCCAGGAAAGGCCAACGTGGTGGCAGATGCACTAAGTCGCAAGGCTGCCTGCCATTATCTTACAGTAAGGACTTCGGACATCACATTATGTCAAGAAATGGAGAAATTAAACCTGGGAATGATTCAACATGGAACCATAAATCAATTGAAGCTTGAGTCGATTCTTCTACAAAAGATTATTGATGCACAAAGAAGTGACAAGGGTATGAAACATATTCATGAGAAAATACAAGCCGGCAAAACAAATTGTTTCAGAAGAGATAATCAAGGCATAGTATGGTTTAATCACTGCATAGTTGTGCCTAAGAATAATGAAGTCCGCCAGCAAATATTGGACGAAGCTCATCTTAGTCGATATTCCATTCATCCCGGAAGTACTAAGATGTATCAAGATTTAAAGCAATACTATTGGTGGACAAAAATGAAGATTGAAATTGCACTCTATGTGGCAAAATGTGACACCTGTAGACGTGTCAAAGCCATACATATGAAGACTGCTGGTCCACTGCAATCTTTACCCATCCCGACTTGGAAATGGGAGGACATTAGCATGGACTTTATCGTAGGATTACCTAGGACAGCAAAAGGATTTGATTCTATCTGGGTTATAATTGATTGACTTACCAAGATAGCTCATTTTCTACCCGTCAAGACAGATCACCCAGTTGCTGTCTATGCCCAGTTATATATTGCTCATATTCTTAGTCTGCACAGAGTTCCAAAGACGATAGTGTCGGATCGCGGACCGCAATTTGTATCCAAATTTTGGGAAGAACTTCACAAATCTCTGGGTACTAAGTTGCTCCACAGTTCGGCCTATCATCCTCAAACCAGTGGGCAGACTAAGTGAGTGAATCAAATACTCGAAGATATGTTGCGAGCATGTGTTCTGGAATTCCCACAAAAATGGGATGAATGTTTACCATTGGTAGAGTTTTCATATAACAATAGTTATCAAGAAAGTATCAAGATGGCACCCTTTGAAGCATTATATGGACGACGGTGCCATACCCCCTTGAATTGGTCTGAACCAGGTGAAAGATGGTTTTTCAGGCCTGATATGGTCAAAGAAATGGAAGAAAAGGTTCAACGAATCATACATAACTTGAAAAAGGCACAAGCTCGACAAAAGAGTTATGCAGACAAATGTCGCCAACCCTTGTACTTTCAAGTCGAAGATTATGTGTACCTGAAAGTATCACCAGTGAAGGGTGTGACTCGTTTCGGTCTAAAATGAAAGCTTGCACCCCGATACATTGGTCTGTTTCCTATTCTTGAAAGATGTGGGCCAGTGGCGTACCGACTCCAACTACCCGAAACGTTGTCTGCAGTGCACAATGTGTTCCATGTGTCCCAATTAAAGAAGTGTCTTTGGGTTCCTGATCGAACCATTGAGATAGAAGATGTTGTTTTGGAACCAGACCTAACATATTCTGAACATCTAATTCGAGTCCTGGATCAAAAGAATAGGGTCACCCAAAGGAGAGTTCTCAAATTCTATAAGATACAATGGAACCAACACACAGAAGATGAAGCCACATGGGAAACCCAAGACTTCTTAGAAAAGAATTTCCCTGGCTTTTTAGCTTCGTGTAATTTGTGAGATATGTACAATTATTTGTAGGAAGGA
Source organism: Zea luxurians (assembly GCA_029449295.1). NCBI lineage: Eukaryota > Viridiplantae > Streptophyta > Magnoliopsida > Poales > Poaceae > Zea > Zea luxurians. The sequence continues at coordinate 50,013,075 of JAOPSE010000011.1, forward strand.
GTAAACCCCATACCACCCCCTACCTTGTAAGACAATTAAGGAAATAAAGATGTGACGCATTTCCTTTTCCATTACTTACCCTAGGACCTTAAATCTCGGGACGAGATTCTTTTATGAGGGGAAGGATGTAACACCTCTGGTGTTACTGTTACTAAAACTTAAGCATAACATCATGAGCATTGGCATATCATGTGTTTGCCACACCTAGAATGCATTCACTAGGTCAAATCTCAAACAAGTTGTGATGTTATGAGTTGATGTGTGATTAACCCTAAGGTAGAGTACCTAACCCTAAATTGGGCTTATGAGTGAAAATGAAGCCCAAATAGGTGAAACCCTCAAAAGACATGAGACATGATCATAAAATATCACATTTAAAGGACTTTAGTGACACCAAAACCCTAAAGTGTTAAAAACCCTGAAAAGACCCCTAGAAAACCCTAAATTTGAACCCTAGGGGGCTAAGTGTAAAATTGGTGCACTTTTGGACCAAAGTGCAAATGCCAAAGTAATATAACACCACAAACTATGTGTTTCTCACATTTGAGGACTTGCAAGTCAAATTATGGGATTTGGGCTTATTTGCAAAAAGGGCACCCCATACATTCATATGCTTAAGTCTAGAAATCAGTGCATGGGGTCAACTTGGGAGCTGTATATCTCCCAATTCTTAAGGAATTTGCCCTTGGTCAACACATCAAATTTGTAGAGCTATAATAGGAGTACAACGTTGCTTAAGTGATTAAGCCTTGATCACATATAAAATTTGGAGCAAAATGAGCTCAAAGTTGAGCTGTCAGTCACACTGATAACTGAATTAGGGTCATCAGTGACATTGGCAGGACTTTGGGGTCGAATTGGAGTGGGATCTAGTGCTCGATTGAGGATGGGTACTATAGTCGATTTGTAGCTGGACTATTGAGCTACAACTTTGTTACAAGGGGATTAACAAGTTCTTACACAAAAATCTGAGATCTAGGCACTGTAATTCTCTCTGTCAGGTGCTCTGATAAGGATCTCGATGGTAAAGTGCCTGCAGAAATATCTCAGGTCCAGCCCCCTCGCCGTCGGTGACCTTGCGCTCGGATTCGCGCCAGCGCCGCGATTCACGTTCTGTTAAACGCAGATAACGATCCCCGGGTAAAAAGATCTCGCCGTGGATGAACTTGAAGCACAGTGGATCGCCGTGGATGAACTTGAAGCACAGTGGACGCTCTGTCACTTATATGGTTACTGGTGATAGGGATGTTCTTAAAACATCCGACTTTTATCACAAATCTAATATTTTAGCATAGATATACATATAATTTAAAGCTATTTTTTGGCAATGTTATGAAGAATATTATGAAGTATTTAAATAATTTTTTGTATAATTTTTTATGTACATTATTTTTTCCCTACAACAAAAAAGATGAAAAAACATCTGAATCCGTATTTGGATAGACATCCAAATTTTATATCAATTATTTCAAAATATCTAGAACGAATTTAATGTTTATTTTTTGTGAAGATTAATAGCCTCAATGCTAAAAACTAGAATATAAATTTACATAGCAAATTCTATATGTTATTTCTTCACAATCAAAGAAAGAAGACCAAAAAATTGACATCCGAATAAATATCCGGATCCATCCATAACCGACGACGTGGTCGTGCAACCATCACTGTCGTACCACCATTCCTCGTGGTCATGACACGCTATCGGCCATCTTACCACGCCGCCGTGAGTCATGATCATTACCTAGAGACCGTCGTGGCTTATTACCCCACAATCACCACGAATCACCGCGCTAGTGCTCTCCCCTCTCTCTGGCCGCTAGCGGGCCAATCCAACTTCACAATCCACCGCCCCCGCATCCTATAAATTGAGCGTGCCATCAGCTTCGCTAGGTAGTCAAGCATCCAGCGCACCCACTCGTGTCTCGGATTGTTCACCAGAGAGCTTCAATTTGGGATTTCCTCGAAATCCGTCAAAAACGCCGCGTGTGTGAGCTCGCCGTGGACAGCTCTCCACAGGTCCGACCCATTCAATTTAGTACTCTTGATACTCTTGATTCTAACTCTTGATACTCTTGAGTACTCTTGGTTCTAACTCTTGTTTCAATACTCTTGTGTACTCTTGATACTCCTTGACCCATTCAATTGAGTTAGATCACGCTAGATCACCGGGAACACTTCAGATTATCCTCGGTTTGCGCCATCGCTGTGGACAGAGCGATTGTGAGCCAGAACCTTGCAATTGAGTGAGGGGAAATGGTCGTTTGGGGTAGAAATTGCTGTCCAGCAAAGGAAAGGACTAGCCGTTGCGTATTCTGGCCAGTACAAGCTCGCTGGAGCTCGGCTTGTCGCCGTCCACCGTCGTGGACTCAGCGTTGTAAAGAAAAAGAAAGAGAAAGGGTCTCGGTGCGATTGTCAGTGGCACAGAGAAATAGTACTGCAGACTCTTTATGGGTTTTTCAAATCGGCAGGGACCTTTGCACAAAATTGACGCCATGGGCGCGTGCGGGAGCGCTTTCGCCTGTTTTGGGCCGACTCGGATTAGATTAAGCCCATCACTGTTGATGCTTTTCCTTTTTCTTTTTCTACCAGACTTAAGAAATCCATAGAAAATTATAGAAAAATGATAAAAATATGAGACTAATTTTGTTGGACTCCTAGATTTCTCTAGTATTTAATAAAAATAGTTCTAGGATTTTTAGTCCAAACAAGGAATTAATTAGTAATTAAAAGATCCTAAACCTATACCTCTGGAATTTTAGAAATTATTTAATAGCCCGAAAAATCATAAAACTTTTTGGATGAACTTATTTTGGTACTTAGAACTCATGGGTAAAGTTTGATATGCTTTGGACATTGTTTGAGTCTCAAACCCAAAACCCTAGCTCCTTAATGTAAAAATATCTAACCCTACTAAGGTACTGACCTAGAAAAACCATAGTCACCCTAGTGCACCATGAAGGAAAGTTGTATTCAAAATACAACTTGATACATCTTTTCTATTATTGCATTTTCATAAGCATTACATGAGCATTCATGGTTATACATGGTTATATATAGAGAACGAAGAAGTGACTGTTGAAAAGGAAGAGACTACTCCATCAACAGAAAATCCACCTGCCGGGAACTATTTCTATTTTGACATTTGTGGAACAGAGCCCGACTCTCCTACAACACAAGGCAAGCCCCAGTGCATTTGCCACCTCCTTGCTGTTTTAAAATCTTTCTCACTTGCTTGATGCATTAAGTGATAGGAGTTGTGTGTTAAACCAATTGTTGCATTCCCGTCCTTGGAACTGTTTACCATTCCTTTATTACCTGTTTTATGAAAAGGTTTTTATGATGCTTAGCCTTGCTTTAGAAAAACAAAATGTTTGCTTTTAACAAAAGATGATGCTTCATAGTGGATGGGATGTTTTCAAAAATAAAACTGGATGGTGGATCCATCATGGCCATGATGGGTTCAACATCAGAAAAGATGTACCTCTATCAGGTACCAAACTTTGGGTGAAAATGATAAAGCTGAGACCGGGCGGGTGACTTGCACGAGAAGAGAGTCTCGGTGTAGTGTCTCCGTCTGAGTCAATTAAGGACCGTCTCGATGTGGGCCTGCTGACCGAGGACCCTTTAACTGGTCACATGCCTCGTCATGGGTAAGCTTTGCCTCGGGCAGACTAATACCAGAAAATGACAACACGCAATGGGAGTGGAGAGATGGCGAGAGTAGCGTGTACCCTCCGTGGCAAGAGGCTGGATGGTGGTGTATCTGTGCTCTCGGTTGGTGTGAACCCGGTCTGGTCTTAAGAACCCCGGTGGCGAGTTGACATATGCAAGAGTTAAGTGCTACATATGTCGTGTGATTAGAGATCCTCAGTTGAGTATTAATCGATTTGGATCGCTGTTACTTCTCAGACATGAAGACTTGGAAACTGACTTACACGTAGCATTCCAGTGAACAAAAAGGGATTGATAAAAGGATGGCTAGTATAGGCCAAGTGCTTGAACTAGGGTAGAAAGAACTCTAGTGACAGGTAATGACTTAACTTGCAAATAAAACTAGATTTTTAAGGATCCACTATTAGTAAGCATTTTTGCAAACAGAGTCTTGATTCTTGATTAAGCCTTACCTTGACTTCCTTAAAACTAGCATATCCTTGATAGTCTTTTATTTTGACGGGTAAGACTTGCGAAAGTACACTTCGTACTCAGGGTTTTCGAACCCATGTTGTTGTAGGTGAGGAAACAACATAATTTTGTTGTTTTTGCACTAGGGTGGTGCCCAAGGATGAACTTTAACAGTGAAGTCGCAGGAGGATGTGACCTCCCTTTTGAAAAAAACAATATACTTATATGCGGGAGGGGTTTTTGCCTCCAAGGGTTGTAATAATGTTACTTATGCACTCTTATGACCTGGTGATGTAATAATAACACTCTTTCTATATTTTAATGTAAATTAAGTTATTGTAATTCGCTTCCGCTTATTCGTTCCTCCGATGTGTTGTAATATCTACGTGATGGGTGAAACGCTCTTGGGCGAGGAAAAGGATACAGATACCGAACTTGTCGAGTGATTATGTGCACCTCCAGGTTTGTCCAAGGTCCGTTGGACAAGTACAACTGTAGGAGGGCCTAATGACTTGGGAGGTTCCGTCATAGTTGATGTTGATTTATAAATACGCAATTCGAAATAATAAATTAGATTTAAAATAAAGTGTCGTTCTATTAACCTCTGATCAAACAAATGTTTAAATAAATTAGATAAAATATGCAACAGCAGAGAACATTACTTCTATCATGTAGACAATTTTAACACAAATCTAACGCAACTTGAACGGAGAGAATCGGATTTAAAACGCAAAAGTTATCGCAATTTTAATTTGAACTAAATTCCCACGTACGGATTAAAATAAAATATGGGCTAAATTGCAAAACGGTCATCTTCTTCCTCCTCTCTTCTCCTTCCTCTCAGACATGGGAGGGGGAGGGGAGTGGAGGGGTCTATGCAGGGGGGCCGAGCCGGACCGGCCGCTGGGGGGGAGGGTCCGCGCGAGGGGGGCGAAGGGGAAGGGGAGCCGCCACCGGGGGAGGGAAGGGAAGGGAGAGGGAGGCCCTGCATGGATAGGAAAACAAAGAAACCCTAGGTACAACAATGGTGGAGGCTCACCGGATAATACGACCCTCGCCGGAACCGAGCACAAAATCGTCGATTGGGGATGAACCATCGGTCGAATTGACGAATTGAAGGCACTTGGACGAAGCTCTTAACGAGACAAACACAGCGGTACCCTCAGATTCCGCCGACGACGCACGGATCGAAAGTAATTGCTCATCGGAGTTGTCGCCGGAGTTGCAACCACTCCGAACTTCGGTGAGCGATTCCAGGAGTTTAGGATCGAATCTGAGGGTGGGGTTTCGAATTTTGGAAAGGGCTCGACTAGAGGATTCCAGCCATTTATATATTGCTAGGGTTTGAAGATCTTTTATTTTTCATAATTGTCCTATTTTTAAAATTCATTTTTAGAAAAAGGTTGAACTCGTTTTTAATATGCGAAAAATATCTCGAAGGCTCCAAAAATTCTAGGAAATTTTTCTAGACAAGATTTGGTACCCAATGAATTCAAAATACATGTTTATAACTTTTAAAAATGTTTTTATGTACCTCAAAAAATAGATTTTGAATTTTTAAAATAAAAAATATTTAGAAAAATATGAAAATTTACGAGAAACTTTTACAAGACATATTGACATGATTCAAACACTTCTTGCACTTGAAAACACTATGCAACAACATGAATGCAATAGTCATGACAATATTAGAGCTCCCGCTACTATAGAACCAAAGTACCTCTCTACTGTTTTGATGAAGGGAAAAGAAAAGTGAATAAAGGAAAGGGTAACACCTGAATTTTGAGTACAGAGCAAAGAAATTTTTATAGCCCAAAATTCAGGGTGCTACCCGGGATCACCGCCCTCGCATGCCCGAGAGAACCGTCGCCGCCGCTAAAACCTAATCCCTTGCGGCCTATGGGTGTTTTTATAGCCGCCCAAACCTGGTGTGGCTGAACCGGATGGCACTGTGGGCCAGGGCTTCCTCTAGTTATTGGAAGCCCATGGCTCTAAATATATAAAGTATAATATACTTTAAATGTTTCTCAAAACCATAGTTTTACAATAATATACTTTAAAATTGTCATGACAATACCGTAGTATTGGCAGCTCCAAAAATACCATGGTTTAGAGAAACATTGTTTGGATACAATATTGTAAACCATGGTATTAAGAAAAAGCTAGCCATGCTTTGAAAACTTTTGGCTGGATTGGAGTTTTTAATACTCCAAAAATACCATGGTATCTAGAATACCATGGTTTTGAAACATACTTTTCAGGATGCAACCAAACACCTTATGACATAAAATACTACGATATTGTCTAGAAACTGTAAAAATACTTCACTCCCAAATAGGCCCTTAAACCCTGGTGGTGATCACTAGAGGAGCATTGATAGCCTAATTTTTTATACAGAGCAATCAATTCGGTTTAGCTCGGGAACGGGAAAATCACCAATTTTTGGCTCGATCATTGCCTCCCAAATGGCCCGATTGCAGTCTTGCAGATCAGTTTCCTCCCTCATGAACCTTGCTACCATGCCAGAAGCACTGTCAGTTAGGTGATAACCACATGGCTCGATCGATTCTTGAAACCTCACCTAAACACTGCACCTACAACTGAGCTTGCAAAAGGGAAATGTGCCATAGGGCCATTTCTAGCTGTTTTGGTGATTAAGTGTCCAACATGCCATATTGGACTAACTACTTTGATGTGAGTATGAGTATAGGTTCAAGTAAAGGAAAATTGAAGACACAAAGTCTAAATGAGCAAAACTAGAGGCTAAAAGTGCAACTTTGGTAAAACAACATAAACATGAGGTTTAAGTGTTTGAACAAGTTGCACACACCCAATACTATGTTTCTTACACTTTGGTTTGGCTACTAACTCATTTCAGCAAGAAAAGTGCATTTGGACTTGCTTTTGGACACATTGCAAATACTAGAGAAACTATGAGAGAGAGGTATGGTTCCCACACTTAGTCAATTGGATTAGGTACTAATAATGTTTATCTAAGTTTAAGAAAACCTCCCAAAGACAGCCAAAAAGGTTTGGAGAAGATAGGATCAAAAGAGCCTAACTTGGTCTAGTCTGTTTCGCAGCGGACTGTCCGGTGGTGCTCCAGACCTAGTCCGTGTGACTAGGCCAAACCGTTCAGTCTCAGGAATTTTTATTAAAATTTCATTGAACCGGTCCATGTACATCGGACCGCTTATCCAACGGCTAGTTTAGGACTTCGTCCGACAGCCAACGGCTAGCTGGCGCACCGAACCAGTCCGGTGTTAGATGGTTATGGAAGACCCAATCAGAATCTTTAGGTGACTATTACTATGCACGGTCTGGTGGCTCACCGGATAGTCCGTGCACCTGCAGACAGTAAGGTTCCGGCAGCTTTTAAGGAAGGAGGCAGTGGCTCATATGCCTCCTTGGCATATATATAAGTCGCCCCTAGGCACCTCCATCCAGCACCCAAGTACTCCAAGAGCTCATCAACACTCCCATAGTCTGCAGGAAAGCGTTCTAGTGATTTAGTGAGATCCGAGTGACATTTCTGAGTTGTTCTTTTGTCTTTGTGATTTTGTGCACTCGTGTTCTTCTTTCTTGCGTGTGTTGCTGCGATTTTCTCGTGTGTGTACTTTTTCTCTGTACCTTACTCTAAGGTGTAACTATGATCTTTTGTAAGGCTGCAAGAGACTCCAATTTGTGGAGATTCCTTGCAAACAGGACATAAGTCATAAAGGAAGACCGTGGCACTCAAGTTGATCTTCGTGATCGCTTAAGAGGGGTTGAGTGCAACCCTTTGTCCAAAGAGGAAACTGCAACGTGGATGTAGGCTCAGCCGAACCACGGGATAAAAATCGATCTCTCACTTGTCTTTTACTTTTCTGTGATTTTCTCTCTTCCTAAGTTCTCAGCTTCACTTGTGATATTGCTCTTAGTATAATTCACATATTGAAAGATCAATCAAATGAAGAGGAAGTTTCTCTCTTATTCTCTACTCAAAATTGGTTTTAATTTGCACTAACTTCTTTTTAGACCAAGTTTGTGTTTTAATTTCCTTTTTGTCGAATCACCTATTCACCCCCCCTCTAGGTGCTCTCAGCATGGCACTCTCCAGGTTGTGCTCCAAATAGTCTCCCTCACTGAAAATGACCATAAGAGGTGTCGGTGTTTCGAACCTCAGCTCCAACAAGTAAATTTCTATGTGTGCGTTCTGGGCTTCGGACGTTGTGCTCGGTGGGCGCAAGGCTTATACTGGTTCAGGCCAAACGTCCCTACATCCAATCTTCAACGGCTTGCGCTACCGGCACCTTTGTTGCTTCATGCTCGTAGTAGGGGTTACAAGCAGGTTACAAGTGAGCGAGAGAGGGAGGAAAGGCTCCTAAGTCTCTTATGTGTGGATTCACCTAAAGACTATCGAACTAGAGTCCTACGTTATACCTTGGCTTCAACCTATAGATATTCAAGTCAGGCTATGTGCGTGGTTGTCCTCTGTCGAGTGTCTTCTGTCTTGAGTCGTCCTCCGGCTACTCAAATGGGGTCTCGGGGCCCCTTCTTTGCGGCTGGCCTCCTCGTTTTGTAGGCTAAGGTGGGGTCAGCCGTCGATGACTTCTAAGAGAAGGAACCTTTATACCATGGTAAAATCCAGTGTCTTACCACGACGAGGCCTTGTTCGTATGTGCCTTGTTGTCTGGTCGTCTCTACTCATGCTCATTGTGACGGATGGTGTGGGCGGTGTGGGCCCTGCTACCATCTATACTATCTCTATGCCACGCCGAGTCCTAGCCTCTATAGCCTGGGTCTCGGCATGGCTCGTCATGTTGCGAGCTATATGGTCGATCCACAAACTCAGGCCTAGGCTCAATTGGTCATGAGTGCTCCACAGACCGAGGGCCTTGTAGGTCATGAGTGTGCTACTGACCGAAGGGTTGCGTGGATCATGAGTGTGTTGTAGGCTAGGGGCAGTGTAGGTCATGAGTGGGAGACAGACTGACTCTTTACTATGGCTCGCTGTCAGGCGTAGTTAATGTGTCTGGCCACTTATGGTAGGTCGGTTTTGGGTCAAATGAGGAATCCACTTGAGTGGCTTCCTCCCGATTCGCCCGACCCCCTCTGTAGCTCTGCCGCACCTGACCCCAGGCTCGGCGCCTTAGGGTTTATCCAGGGAGGGTGCTTCTAGGGTAGATGGTTCCCATTTTCCCCCCGCTGATGGGTGGCCCCTGATTGTCTGATGGTTCTCATCTCATGCGCTCTCTATGAATGGTGGGCCCTAGGGACCTAGGGATCTTTTCCTCGACATTAGCCCCAAGCCCTAGAGGGGAGAGTGTCTTCCATTGGGGGCTGAGGAAGGATCGGGTAACGTTTGCCCTACCATCTTTTGCTGACTGTCGCACTTCTGGTCATGTCGGGCCCATTGTCCCTTGTCCTAGTGCAAACTTCCGCAGATTGCATATTTGGTGTCGAACCGTTGCCTCGTTCCACTATGCCTTGCATCTTTCTATAAATGGTCCCTTCCTCAAGCGGCCCTACCATAGCTTACTCTATCCTCTTTATTGAAAGCTAGTTTCTTTGCGACCCCTATGAATCCAAGCAAGCGTCTAGTGGAGGATCACCCTCCAGTGTTAAGGCCCCTTAGGTAGAGGATGATCGATTCGGGGTACTGAAAGTAGCCTGGAGGGGGTGTGAATAGGCTACACCTCCAATTCTCAACAAAAACTTTGAACTTAACAGAAACTGCTTAGACCAATAATTAATAAATGTAGCGGAATAATTGAAATAAAATTAACTAGATAGATCATAGATCTAAGATCATAATGAACAAGTCACAACCATAATGAAGCACACAAGACACATGATTTTTACCAAGGTTCGATCACACCACCAAGGTGCCCTACTCCTCGTTGAGGTGCCCATAAAGGGCCGAGTCATTCTCAACCCCATTCCTCGATGTCGACCACACAGGTCAAGGCGACCCCTTACTCAATTTTGCCCACAAAGAGCCGGTGATACAAAACGTTCTTGGGGTTGTCCACAAACTTGGAGACTCCAAAGGCAATATTACAAGCACATAAGGAACGACATATTCCAAGAACAATAAGATCGCAAGTAAGAATGATTTGCACCAACTAGAGAAAGAGAATGAAGAACTTGAATCAAAATCGTGCTTTAGATCGAAAACTTATCTCAGGCCGAAGAATCTTCCCACTGATTGAAGGGGGAATGACTTAGGGCGCGAGATCGAAGTTGAAATGCTTTGAATCAGAGGAGGACAACCATCACAACGATTTGGTTCATCCTTTCTAGGGTTTGGACATGGAGAGGAAAGGTTTTTACAGTCCCCACAAATCAGACCTGGCTAATTCTGTGTAGCTGCGCAATTCTCGGTTGAACCGATCCTGATCTCGATCGAACCGACATTTCATTAGGAACTCTCTATAATTTCCTGGTTCAACTAGAAATTGAAATTTTGATTGGACCAAAAATTTCTAGAGAGATCCTTGATGAATTCTGGTTGAACCGGCATAGAACCCGGTTGAACCGGTATGCACTGGAAAACATCTTTTGAAGTAAATAAGAATGAGAACAAATGGTGGCTGCATAACTTTTCAAAACAAGGATTTTGAGGTGGATAAACTTAGTTGGTGCATACCATCCATACCTTGCAAAAATACTAAGCATGTGATGATCTTTATTACTAAGATAGAACGATAAACTAGCTTGAGAATCTTTGCCAGAAACCATATGCAGATCTTTATTTTTCAGCTCTTGGTTTCACTATAGCTCTTTGATTTTATGCTTCTGCATCCTTTCAAGATTTAAAGCTAACATAAACTAGGAGCAAACTCATTAGTACATGTTTATTTGTTTTGACCATTAATCACCAAAACCCTCAAGAGGTTGGTTGCACTTACAATATCCCCCTTTTTGGTGATTGATGTCAAAACAAATAAAACGATGGGAAAAGATAGAAAGTATTATTGCTATCCTTTTTGAACATTTGTGTTTGTATGATTCCCCCTAAATGTGTGCATCGAACAAACTTTTGAATTGACTTGATATGTCAATTTGCATCACATTTAGAAAGGAAGTCAATAAATCACACATACACATATGTTCGAGGGTGCACACACGTGTCACAAAGAATATCCGTGAATAGAATGCATATGACATGTTGTGCACACAAGTATCTCAACAACTATGGTAGCATAGACAACATAGAATGCATCATAATACGGAATTAAAGATGCGTCAATTACATAACGATCCATCCACATCAAATAGAATTGAAGACATACTTATTATGAGCCAAATGTTCAAAGACATAAACCAACTGAAAATAAAGATAATAACTCCAAATCCCCAGCTCACTCCCCAAACTCTCTCCCTTTTTGACACCAAGCAGCAAAAAGGCAGGAGAAAATCAGCTCACAACCCACTATAGGGATCACCACCAGGTGACGGTGCGAAGATCTGGTCGAAGATGGCTGTGGCAAAGTCCTAATCATCTGAAGGAGCATGACCAGGAGGAGGCAGAGGAGCCTAGGAGGATGAAGGCTGATCTAGGCACGAAGGAGGTGGAACAAACTGACCCTATCCCCAAACAACATCATCTTCATCATCTTCAGGAATGGAGAAGGGGACACCATAATGATGTTGGTGCCACTGCTCTATGTCTTCAAAAGGTTGGTGTAGAGGAACATCCTAGGAGCAAGGTGGTAGAGGCACACCACAAGAGGATGACTGACAATGGATGTTGTTGTCTGTCTCCCGCTGGCGGCGAGCCAACTCATGCACATCTGCGGAGATGTTGTGACACATCGAGAACAGAGCAGCAATACCATGAGCAAGATGCAAGCCAAGACCTCTACCTCGACCGCTATGGTCCATAGGACACGAAGCTGAAGCAGCAGAAGAAGAAGATGGATGACGAGGAGGCATAGGAGGAGGCTCATCAGAAGAGTAATCTTGCCTGGCAACTCTAGCAGGTGCTCTCTTTGATCTTCAGGCAGGATTATCTGGATCTATCCAATAGGAAGTGTAGGCAACAGGATGAAATTCTTTCTTAAACCAGGTCTGAGAGACAACTTTAATCATCTTCATGATAAAAGGCGCATGAACACAACCCTTAGTTGGATAGAATGAAACATAAATGGTTTCCTGCCAAATCAAGTCAAAAACATTGAGCCGTTGGGTCTTGTTAGGTTGCATAAAGAAGAGTTGTGTCTGACTGTCACCAAGGACATTGAAATGATTCCCTCCTTTAGGCAACAAAGTCATCCTAAACAATGCATTAAGATATCTGTAATGACGATGCATATTAGGAGTTTTCTAAAACTCGCTATTAGGAGACACATGGATATCCATCACTTGTTCCCTGGGCGGCTGATTAAACTCATTCACACGAGCCCTGTCTGGAGCAATATCTGCATCAGAGGACCCGAGAATGTGTGCAAACCTAGCATAGGTGACCCTGCACCAAGTTCCCTCAATATTGAAATTCATATAAGGATGAGGATAATCGCCATCTTCACTACCAGTCTTAATCCATAAGGTAGAATAGAATTGTGCAATGACTTCATTGTTCCAATCATAAGTGAACGTTATAATATCCTTCATACCTTTGCTTTCTCATGATTGTAGTGCTTTTGTCAAATCTGGATCTCCCATGTTTTTGCATTCCTCCCAATTGGTAAGACGTTGCAAAATGATGGTCTGATGCTTTTTCAACATAACGATTGAATTGTAGAAGTCTACATGAAAGAGCACCCAAAAGTGGTTGCCCTCAATTTGATCATCACTCATGAAGAGACGAGGATTGGCGTACCCCTTGTCCTGCAGCAGTTTCGAACCGCCCTTGGAGCAATAATCCACGACAGGTTTACCACCATGGTGGATGGCACAAGCTTGGCTAAAGCGAAGCCCACGGACAATAGGTGCATCAGGAGGAGGGAGCGCGACGATGTAGTCCATGCCACCATTGTCATCATCCGCAGGTCCAAGCCCTAAGGATTCAGACGAGCGGCATGACCAGCTGTAGTCTGAGCACATCGTTCCCTAGGCTGGGTACTAGGCCCAGTCTCGATAGTGCTAGAACCACGACCCTGCTTTTGCTGGGAGCGTCGAGGGCGCTCAATAAGCACTTCTTCTTGGATTTCGATGGAAGAATCCTCTGAATCACTCTCCACAATAGAGGGTTTTTGGGGACACACCATCTTCCAAAAGATAAATAATGGTGAGATTCAACGAATACAAGGTGTGGTGATGAAATCAATGAGGGAAACATGTTGAACTTGTTCACGAACAGTTCAACCGACATAAGGGATGGGTTCAACTGAGCATGAATGGTTCAACCATGTTTTCTTTGGATTTCACCCAATGGAGTGTAAATCCATAGAGAAATCCATCCATACAACACACATTTCCATTATCTCGAATGGATTTACCAGAAATTTCAAGGAATCGAAAGAACTCACTAAGAACACATGAACATACCTTGGAGAGAGGCTTGAATCCAATCCACGCAAGAGGGATGAAGGAGAAGCACTAGGGAGAGTAGATCTAAAATCTCCCTAGGTTTTCCCTCACAAATCAATGGAGAATGGGTGGATTTGGTGGAGGTGAGGGAGGAGAGAGTAGTGGCAGCGGCGGACTTGGGCAAGGGTTGAAGGGGCACAACAGCTAGGAGAAGAAATGAGATGAGAAGAGAGAGAAAGGGAGAAGAAAGCAGATAAATCCGCCCAGACTGTGCAATCCTGGTTCAACCAGAAGAAGAATTTTCGGTTCAACTAGGAACCTCGTAGAGAAGAACAGAACAGTTTCCGGTTCAACCGGCCTTAGGCCCGGTTGAACCAGTCTAGCTAGAAAAACACGAAAAACTTTCCACATAGTAAATAGAGATAAAAATTCAGAGAATTTTATAACTGAAAACATGTAGAACATTTAACATTCAAATTTTGTGTACAAGTTTTCAAGCAACGTACGAGAATCTTGGATATTTAGTTCACTCCTCAAAGTGTGAAACCTAGTCTCATCAAGGGGCTTTATAAAGATATCGGCTAGTTGATTTTCTGTGCTCACATGGCTGATTTTGATATCTCCTTTGGCTTCATGGTCTATCAGAAAATCATGATGAATAACAATGTGCTTGGTTCTGGAGTGTTGCACTGGATTGTTTTTGAGTTTTACGGCACTCTCATTATCACACAGCAGCGGAATTTTGTTGAACTCACATCCAAAGTCTCTCAAGGTTTGCTTCATCCATAACAATTGTGCACAACAGGCACCAACTACTATGTATTCAGCTTCGGTAGTGGATATTGCAACACAGTTTTGTTTCTTTGAACTCCAAGACACCAGAGACCGCCTAAGGAATTGGCAAGTCCTGGAAGTACTCTTTCGATCAACTTTGCAACCGGCATAATCTGAATCAGAATAGCCAAGTAGAATGAAAGTGGAGCCCTTGGGATACCGCAAGCCTAGGTTGGGAGTGTGAACCAGATATCTAAGAATTCTCTTAACGGCCACTAGGTGACACTCTTTCGGGTTTGCTTGAAACCATGCACACATTTACACGCTAAACATAATATCGGGCCTAGATGCACAAAGATATAACAAAGAACCTATCAAGGACCAATAAAGCCTTTGATCAATGAACTTACCTTCTTCGTTGAGGTCAAGATGTCCATTGGATGCCATGGGTGTCTTTTTAGGCTTAGCTTTGTCCATGTTAAACTTCTTGAACATGTCTTTGATGTATTTAGTTTGACACAGGAATGTTCCTTCCTTCGGTTGTTTAACTTGAAATCCTAGGAAGTACTTTTGTTCACCCATCATAGACATCTCAAATATATTTGTCATGACTCTACTAAACTCATCACAAAAAGTCTTATTAGTACTGCCAAATATAATGTCATCGACATATATTTGGCACACAACTAAATCATGATCAAATTTACGAGTGAAGAGTGTAGTGTCGGCTTTGCCTATTTCAAAGCCATTTTTAGAAGAAAATCCTTAAGGCATTCATACCATGCTCTAGGGGCCTGTTTGAGCCCATAGAGTGCCTTATGGAGCTGGTAGACATGGTTGGGCTTCTTTGGATCTTCAAATCCTGGTGGTTCCTCAACAAAGACCAATTCTTGAATCGGTCCATGTAAGAAGGCACTCTTGATGTCCATTTGGTAGAGCTTGAAATCATGGTGAGTGGCATAAGCAATTAGCATTCTTATTGACTCTAACCTGTCCACTGGAGCATAAGTCTCCCCCAAAGTCGATGCCTTCTATTTGAGTGAATCCTTGAGCAACTAGCCTTGCCTTGTTCCTTGTAACCACGCCATGTTCATCTTGCTTGTTTCAAAAAAAAACCCACTTGGTTCCAATCACGTTTTTCTTGGGTCTTTCAACTAAGGATGAGACTTTATTCCTGGTGAAGTTATTCAATCCTCTTGCATCGCTATCACCAAATCTACATCTTTTAGAGCTTCTTCTACCTTAAGTGGCTCAAGAGTGGAAACAAACATGTAAAATTCACAAAAAAATTGTCAATCTAAAACGAGTTGTTACCCCTCTCTTGATGATACCCAAGATGTTGTCGATAGGATGATCTCTTTGCAAGCTTTGATGAACTCGAGGATGTGGAGCTTGGTGTTGACGTTGAATGGGTCCATCATCCTCTTGTTCTTGTGGAGCTTCTTCACCTACTACATCTTCTAGTACTTGAGCCTCTTGCATATCTTGTGGCTGACTGACTTCTTCTTGATTTGAAGTTGAAGGATTTTCTTGTGTGGTGTTTTGATCATCCTCCATCCTTGCATCTTCATGTACAACTTCATTAGTCATCCAAATCAATTCGTCATCTTCATCATTTTTTGTGGCCTCACTTCACCAATCGCTAGTTTCTTGATTGCTTCATAGGGTGATACACCATTTCCTATCAACTCCTTAGCAACATGCCCTTGTGAGCCATTAGATTCATCAAATGTCACATCTACCGCAATTTTAACAACAATAGTGGTATCGTTGAAGATACGATATGTGTGAACATTTGATGCATAACCAAGCAAGAAGCCCCTGTCCACTTTTGGAGCAAACTTTGAGCCTTTTGCTTTCTTGTTAAGAATAAAAATTTTGCAACCAAAAACTCAAAAGTAATAAACTTTTGGTTTGTTACCAGTGCGTAGTTAATAAGAGGCCTTCTTGTAAATCTTGTGAAGACAGAGACGGTTGATTGCATGACATGCAGTGTTGACAGCTTCAACCCAATAGTTGTCTGGAGTCTTGTATTCATCAAGCACTATCCTTGCTATCTTGATAAGTGTTCGGTTCTTCCTCTCCACGACACTGTTTTGTTGTGGACTGTAGGGAACAGAGAACTTATGCTTGATGCCTTCTTCAATCAGATACTGATCAACACCTGTGTTCTTAAATTTTTTTCCATTGTCGCTTCTTATCTTCTTGATCTTTAGCTAAAATTCATTTTGTGCTCGCCTCATAAACTTCTTTAGAATTTCTTGAGTTTCACCTTTATCACTCAGAAAGAAAACTCAAGTGAAGCGAGAAAAATCATCAACAATACCTAAGCCATATTTATTACCACCAATACTAAGGTAGGCCACTAGCCCAAAGAGGTCTATGTGTAGAAGCTCCAAAGGCTTCATTGTGGTGACCAAATTCTTTGGATGGTGTGGAGCTCCATATTGTTTACCTACTTGGCAAGCTCCATAAACCATGTCTTTCTCAAATGTAACATTAGTTAGTCCAACAATGTGATCATTCTTTAGAAGTTTGACCAAGTTATTCATGCCAACATGAGCCAGCCGGCAATGCTAGAGCCAACCCTTATCGGATTTTGCCACTAAACAAGTATTGGGTGACACTCTACTTGTTCGAAAATCAACAAGATAGAGCTTACCTGTCAACCGTCCTATAAAACCAATAGAGGAATCCTCCCTTCTAAGAATTTTCACACAACCATTTGTAAAAAGACAGTCAAAACCCATTCCACAGAGTTGTGAAACAGACAGAAGATTGTAACTTAATGAATCAACTAAAAGTACGTTGGACAGTGATTGATTGTTTGAGATAGGGATGTTACCAATACCAACTACCTTACTTTTGTCGCTATCCCCAAATACAATCTCTTGTGTTTCTTGGACTATCTGCAAAGAGTTAAAAATGTATTTCTCTCTGGTCATATGATTTGTGCATCCACTGTCAAAAACCCAACTCGACCCACCGGAGGAATAGACCTACAAAACAGAGTTATGTTATACATTTAGGTACCCAAATTGAATTGTGTCCTTGAGTGTTAGTGATCGATTTGGGTACCCACACACTCCTTTTCATTGCTTTCCTCTTTGTGTGTAGGCACCCACATATTTAATAACCATTTTACCATAATCCCAAGTCAACATATAGTCACAAAGATAACAATTAGAGATGTAGATAGGATCATGTTATCCTCTTGTGGGAACAATACTCTTGATCATACCCTTGGGATCATCATTAACTTTCTCATGAATTTTGCTTGTGCTGGCATTTGAGGAGTGAACCCTTCCCAAGGCATCATACAAGGTTGTCCCTTCTATGAACTTAGGAGACTTCGACCCCTTATGCTCTGTGCTAGGGTTTACCTTTGACATATTGTAGCCAGGTGCTCTCTTTCCATGGTTGTTACTTAAGGGCTTATAATTGGCTTCAACTTTCTCTAACCCATCATAGCAATAGCTCTTCTTCATGACTTTCTTGGTCTCAACCTTTTGTGTACCTTTCTTCACATGCTTAGTGATGCGTCACGATGCCCAATCTTCACGACGTAAGATCAATCTTCCGATAACTAGCTTCGAAGAAGCCAAGATAACTTGCTGCAAGCAGCGATAACTAGTGCAACCTGACAAATAAAACTAGAAGACAACCACCGTGTTTAACCAGCAACCTGAATCGAGTATTCGCCCAACCACACTCTCAAAGAACCAACCAACACAGCCTACAATCAATCGAGGAGACCTCGAAGGGAGTAAGAGCACCACTTGGGAGCGGATGAAGTCACCGCTTCTGCAATCCCGCGAAGGAATTCACAAGAGCAAAGGGGTAGAGATCACTCTCAATATTTGTTAGCACACAGCTGAACAAAAGGGTTCTGTTTTTAGATTATCAAAAGATGCATTACATCATAGACATAGGTGGTATTTATACTAGTAACAACCAGCCTTAGAGAGGTATAAACACGAAACATAAGTATTTTCACGTGCTAATGTGAAGGAGCCTCTTCGGGAGATCTGCAGAGCTGAATTCTGTGTGGCTATTTGACTTCTGCGTAGCCTTCAGTATTTTGATAATAACTTCTCCTAGGAATCTCCAAATGACGTGGGGCTAGATGTGTTGGAAAGCTGACTTGATAAGATTTCTCACCATGTATAGCATGATTAATGAAACTTTGTAGAATGATGCAGTTTAATATGAAAACTTGATCATCAAACAGATTGTTGACCTTCTGACTAGTCAGCACTAAAGTAGGTCGGCCGCCTTTTTGGTAGATATGATTAAGTCGGCCTTAGAAGCATTGGAAACTAGACTTCAAGAGCTTTCCAAAAAGTACTTATGGGCCTTCATAGCCTTTGGGAATCAAAAGATATGACTGTTTCTTCTAGATAGTTCTGTTGCGCTGGACTAACTCGGACATAGCTCTTCTTTCTGATTCACCCTTGATATGTTTTGTCCTTCCTCTTTGGTGAACCTAAGTAATATCAACATACACTACTTAGGTAGAATAAAGTTCTGATTAGTGTTTAATTAAAATTCATAAAGTAGCGTGTGCACCTCTTGCTGTAGCTTCTTAGCTTAGCTACGTGTAATTGGTCCATCAAAGACATGGGTTGGTGATGATGTTGGTTATACTTGAGTTGATGTAGTATGACTTGGGGGTTGTAACGTGTTGCTTAATGGCGTGGTCGTATCACTTAGCCATACAACAATTTGCATGATATTTTGATCAATGTTTGCAAGTATTTGTACTAGAACAGCTAGCATCAGAGTTCATTACAAAGCATGAAGTGGTGGTCTTGAGAGTGTCAAGTTGCCCTTGATGTTCTTGTCTTTGAAATTTCAAACATGATAAGTTTGTTTCAAGTGACTCTTTGGCATTAGCAAGACCAACAATGGAGGTTTTTGCATAAGAGAGTTCATCATTCTTTTCCTCTAAGGTGACTTTGACTAATGAGAGTTCTTTAGTTAATGTCTCCAACATTTCTTCCTTATTAATGATCAACTCTTGTAACCCTAGGTTTCTCTCCTTTTCAAGGATGAGCAAGTCTTCTTGAGCTACAAGAGTTGCCTTTCTATTCTCTAGCTTCTCCATTAATTTAGTGATTATGTTATAGCCATTCAAACCAGATTCACTAATCATTTTAGTTTTCATGCTATGCTCATCATTAATGCCATCAAAAGTACTTCATTAAATAAATTTACCTTCTCTCTTTTTGCCATGAGACAAGTAGGAGTGTCGATGTCGTCGGTGAGTATGGTGAAGAGTCATGGTGTCGATGTAGATTGATGAATGGCAATACTAGCCACTCCTCCTTCATCTGAGCTTGATCTTTCTTCATCAGAATCCCATTCTTCACCAATGTGTGCTTGGACATATTTCTTCTTCTTGTAGTAGCCCTTGCTCTTGTCACCTTTGTTGTACTTGTCTTTCTTGTACTCCTTCTTGCCTTCTTGATCCTTCTTGTTTGCACAATCTGCTTTGAAGTGGTCAGACTTGCCACACTCATAACAAGCTCTCTTCTTACCTTTCCTTTGGAATTTGTTGCTTCCTTTGGCATACTTCTTGAACGTCTTGATGAACATAGCTACCTCTTCATGAAGATCATCACTAGAGCTATCATCATCACTTGAGCTCTCAATGACTTTCTTGTGTTTGTGATCCTTGTTTGAAGAAGACTTCTTTATTGACTCCTTTCCATTTGCAACCAAAGCATTTGTATCCCTTGCCTTTGTTGGAGCTTCTTCAGACTCATGCTGTTGGATTTTAGCAAACAACTGATGAGGAGTCATCTTCTCATAATCATCCCAATCTTTGATCATTCTTGCCAAGCCCATATCTTTTCTTTATAAGCTCTCATGAACAATCTGGTCACCTTTGAATCATTCCAGTCTTCACTTCCAAGCACCCTTATCTTGTTGACTAGAACCATCAATCGATCAAAGAGTGACTATAGTCACTCATGTTTATCTAGTCATACCTTGCTAGTTCACTCTCCAAGGACTCAATGCGGTGTCTTTTGGCTTTGGGATCACCTTCGTGTGACATCTTGAGAATGTTCCAGATCTCACGAGCATCCTCCCATCCTTAGATTTTCCTATATTCTTCTGCACTTAGACTTCCTTTTATGATGCTCACTGCCTGAGCATTCTGGTGGAGATCTTGCATCATCTCTGGGGTCATCTATTCACCAAACCTGGGCTTGCATACAACTACATGCATAATCTCCTAGATACTTGGATGCACACCAATTAGATGAGACTTCATCTTATCGGCCCACTCATCATAATTCAACTCACTAAGAGTTGGAAGTTTTTCAAGTTGTGCCGAAGAGAAGTTTGGTACAAAAGATTTAGAATAATCAAATGGAACCTTATTGAATTCATAGTTCATACTCTTACTTGGTGACTCCTCGGTATTGATATTCATTTTTCTCATTACCTTGGATACCAGCATTGCAAGAGTGATCAAAGTTCTATTCTTTCTTTCAACAACTCCATTTTGTTGAGGTGTATATATTGCAGAAACTTCATGCTTGATCCCAATTTCATCATAATATGCATGAATATTGGTGTTGTCAAATTCCTTTCCATTGTCACTTCTTATTTTCTTGATTTTGTAGTCAAGTTCATTTTGAGATTTCTTGGAAAATTTCTTGAATATTGATGCAACCTCAGACTTGTCATGAAGAATGAACACCCAAGTGTATCTTGAAAAATCATCAACAATAACCAGACAATAGAGGTTGCCACCCTCACTAGCATAAGTTGTTGGTCCAAATAGATCCATGTAAAGTAACTCTAGTGGCCTTGTTGTTGACATAAAAGCTTTTGTAGGATGAGTGTTAGCAACTTGCTTTACACCCTGACATGCATACAAAGCTTGTCCTTTTCAAATACAACATCCTTCAATCCTCTAACCATGTCTTTCTTTAGAATCTTCTTGAGTGTGCTCATTCCAACATGTGCAACCCTTCTATACCATAGCCATCCAAGAGATGCTTTGGTAAAGAGCTAGGTCCTTATGTTTGCATCTTCAGAGGAGAAATCCACTAAATATAGGTTGTTGTATCTAAATCCTTTGAATATCATTGATTCATCATCCATTTTAGACATAACAACCTCTATAGGAGTGAATAAGCACTGAAGGCAAAGATCACAAAGTTGACCCACTGATAGCAAGTTGAAGCTTAATGGTGCAACCAAGAGAACATTTGAAATTGAAAGGTCACTTGAAATTGCCACCTTGCCAAGCCCTTGAACTTTTCCTTTTGAATTATCCCCAAAAGTGATTTTATCTTGTTCATCAACATCTTCATCTAGTGAGGTGAACATCTATGGGTTGCCAGTCATATGTTGAGTGCATCCACTATCAATTACCCAATGGATCCCACCGGTCTTGTAGTTCACCTTCCATTCATCTTTATCCATGAGGAATAGGTGTGAAGTAGATGAAGATGATGGTGGTGGTGAAGAGAAATCCCAAGCGATGGCGGCAACCTTTTCATAATTTTTGTTCTTCACTTGAAGAAGACCCACTTGAGGATTCAATGTCAGTGAGCCAATCACCAACAATATATGCTTTTCCATTCTTCTTTTTGTGAAACCTCTTGTGCTTGCCTTCTTTCATCTTGAAGAACTTCTTTTCTTTCTTATCATCACTTTCATCATCTTTCTTGCCCTTGAACTTGTTTTTCTTGGGCTTGTTGCATTGATGAGCAAGATGACCAAGTTCTCCACAATTGTAGCAATCCATCTCGGAGATGGGCATTCTGTTGCTAGAGAAAAACTTCTTCTTTCTTGAATCAAACTTGATGCCTTCTCGATTGAGTTTCTTCAACATCTTTGTTGTCTTTCTCTCCATCAAGGCAATATTGTATCAAGATCATCATCAATTGAGGATTCTTCCTCAACTTGCATTTTGGCCTTGCCTTTCTTTTCTTGACTAGCTTTGAGAGCCAAATCTTTCCTCTTGGAGGAAGACACATCCTTGTCATTGATGTGCATATACATTTCATGAGCATTGATCTTTCCCAATATTTGAGTTGGTGTAGTGATGGAAAGATTCATTTGGTGTAGCACGGTGACAATGTGTCCATACTTCTCAATTGGCAATACACTGAGAATTTTTCTCACAACATCCAATTGTGGACACAATTTGAGTGAGTCCCAAACCATTAACTTCCTCTACAAGAATATTAAGTCATGAGTACATATCATTTGCATTCTCATTAGCAAGCATTTCAGAAGAATTTAATTTTTCATGACAATATGATATCTTTCCTCACGTTCACTTTCGATTCCTTCATGTAGAGCACAAATATCTAACAACAAATCATGAGTATTTTTGTGATTTCTTACTCTATTAAATACATCCTTGCAAATGCCCCTAAAAAGAGTTTTTGGCCTTAGCATTCCATTTTTCATAATTGTACTCATCACCTACAAGATTTGTGGCATCTCTAGGTTCGGGGAACCCTTGGGTGGTAGCTTTATAGACACCAATGTCTATAGCCTCTAAATAAGCTTCCATACAAAATTTTTCCAATAAGGAAAATCGTCACCATCAAAGACGGGAGGAGGTCCATCCCCACCGGACATTGCTACTCTAGTGGTCAAGCTAAACTAGGAGCAACAAGGCTTTGATACCAATTGAAAGGATCATGATGCCCAAGAGGGGGGGTGAATTGGGCTCTTCTAAATTTTCAACAAAATTTAAACCCTAAGCATGAGCCCAACTTCACCCAACTACTAGCAATAAGTAAATACTACTAGATGAACAACAACCCTAAGTCATTACTACAAATACTAGCTAAGAAATGTGCACAAAGTAAAATGCTCAAAGTAAATGTGGAATGTAATGTAAGGGTAAGAAGACTCCTCTCATTTTTTGCCGAGGTATCGAAGAGTCGACACTCTTCCCTAGTCCTCGTTGGAGCACCCACGCAAGGGTATCGCTCCCCCTTGGTCCTCGCAAGAACCAAGTGCTCTCTATGAGATGATCCTTTGCCACTTCAGCGTGGTGGTTCCCTCACGACTACATACAAACTTGAGCCAGGTCACCAACAAGTCCTCTAGGGTGATCACCGCACTCCAATGGCCACCAAGCCGTCTAGGTGATACCGATCACCAAGAATAACAAGCTAGCGAGGATAAGCTGAGGTAAGAAAGGTTAGAGAAAGGAAAGACTCCATTTTGGATGGTGGATCCTGACACGTCTGGTGTTCGGGGTTGTCTTTTATCTTTCCTTGTTGAGGTTGACCTATTCCTCTTTGGCCTTGGTGCCTTGATCTGGCTTAGGGACCTTCAGTCTTGTGTGCTTTTAATTTTAGATTGGTGTATATAGATTATGCAACCCAACATGTAGTTCAAGTTGTTGTTCATGGCCAAGTTAGTCTAAGACACCAATTTTAGTGCATAGTGATTTAGATTTATAAGAATATCTATGAGTGGGGTTCAATTTACCTAATTGGATCTGGTGGGGTAAGGTATTCATATTAGATTAGATGAGATTGGGTCTAATTAGATTAAATTAGATTCGATTGAGATAGGTTAGATTATATTGATCTGTTAGGTCCCATTAGATTGGATCATACTAGATTTAGATGGGATCTAGATTAGTTAGGATAGGATTAATTTGTTAAGATAAGATAGAATCTTTTAAGATGAGATGGTCCTATTAGAATAGATTTATCTTTTAATGGGGAATACTCTAGGTTGATTAATTATCTTGTGTAACGCCCTGAATTTGGGGGTAGAATTTTTTCTTCTTTTCTCTCACCAAATTCAGGCGTTACCCTTTTCTTTTCCCTTTTCCCTTCGCTAAACCTTGATCTTTTCCAAAGTCATAGCGGGTTTTGGCTTTAGACCTCGTGTAAAGCAAAACCTTAAAAATACTTTATTTTGTGTGATGCACCATGCCGAACCATGCATACCTTTTGATTGTTTAAAAATGTGAATGGATTCATCTAGAGGAAAATAGATTTTAGAAAAAGAAAAGCCTTTTCTTTTCTCTCCCCCCCCCTTTCTCCCCTTTTGGCCCAGCCGCCCCCTTCCCCTTGGCCCATGCGGCCCGGCCGCCCCTCCCCCCGCCGTGGGCCGGCCTGGCGGCCCAGCCGCGTCCCCCCCCCTCTCCTTTTTTTTTCTTTTTCCAAAAAATCCCCTCCCTCTCCCTTTCTCTCTCTCTCCCTCACCCTCACCCTAACCCTAGCCGCCGCCCCTAACCCGCGCCGCCGCCGCCCCTCCCCGGCGCCGCCGCCGCCCGCCCCCCTCCGGTGAGGCTCTCCCTCCTCTCTCCCTCCTCTCTCCCTCCTCCCTGCCTCCTCCCTCTCCTCCCTCCGGCGCTCTCCCTGGCGCCCCACGCCCCGCGCCCCGGGCCGCCTGCTCCGCCCCGGCCCCCGGCTCGGTCGCCCGCGCCGCCCCTCCCCCGCGCTCGGCCCAACCGCCCCGCCTCGACCCCGACTCGGCCCCGCCCGCGCCGCCTCTCCCCCGACCCCGGCCCCGCCCGGCCAGCTCCGCGCCTGGCCGCCCCTCGCCGTGGCCCGGCCGCCTGCCTCGGCCTAGCGCCGGCGTCCCCCGCCCCCCGGCTCGGCCGCTTCGCCCGCTCGGCCCTGCCCCCGGCCGTTCGGCTCGGCCGCTCCGGCGAGCCCGCCCCCCTCGTCCGCCTGCCCCCTCCGGCGAGCTCCCCCCCCCCCCCCCGGTTCAACCGCCCCGGCGCCTAGCTCAACCGCCCCGCCCCCGCGCCCGGCTCAACCGCCCCGCCCCGCGTTCGGCCGCCCCCCGGCGAACCCGCCTCCGTCCCCGCCCCGGCGTGGTGGCCGACTGTGTCCTCGCTCGCCCGTGCCCGCTTGCCCCGGCGTGCTTGCCCGCTCGCCCCGCCGTGCCTTGCTCGCGTCGCGACAGCCCTCGGCGTGGCCTCGAGCTCGGCCCAGCGTGCCTTCGGTGCGCGGCCTCGAGCTCGGCCAGCGCACGGCCCCGACGCGTGCGCGACTCGTTCGCGGCACGTTAAGTGTGGCTTTGCGCGTGCGCGTGTTCGCGCAGCGTTCTGGCGTAGCTCGTCGTGCTCGCGACGCGACGCATAGCGCCCTGTCGCGTTTGCGACACGATCGTCTACCCCCTAGCCCCGTCTACCGCCCCCCCCCCCCCCCCCCCCCCCCGTATCCTATATGCGCTAATCACGTTGTTTATATTAATAAGATAGGAGTCTCAATTTGGAAATTGGTTGCGTTAGTTAAATTGTATAGCTAATCGTCTATCTTATTCAATGTTAATCTACTAAAAATGGTCACATTTACACTAGTGCATGTAGCTAATTCTTATCATTGAAGCTAAGTAGACCAAGAGCATGTGACGTCTAGTTATTCGTTTACCCGTAGTGCACCTCGAGCATCAGCCTTAACCTCTGCGAGACCTTCCCTCGTTTCTTTCTAACCAAGGTAAATCCATTATCGTATGTGATATTCTATGCATATTTACTTTATTTGTTCTCGTGTATGGTGTACTGTTTGTTTCCTAATTTCAATAGATGGATGTATGTATGTTTGCAACCGCATAGAGAACGATCCGGTTGAAGAGCCCGAAGAACTCGCAGGAGAAGCCCCTGAGCAGCAGTCGGTTGGTGGAGGCAAGTGTCCTTTGAC
The DNA here is from genome assembly GCA_029449295.1 of Zea luxurians. NCBI lineage: Eukaryota > Viridiplantae > Streptophyta > Magnoliopsida > Poales > Poaceae > Zea > Zea luxurians. The sequence goes on from JAOPSE010000011.1 coordinate 50,039,078, forward strand.
CTATCTCTGTCCTATTCATTCTTTAAGTCACCTCCCGCATTACACATTTATACTTAAGGATTGACTAGCTTTTGTTATCCATGTCCTTGTTTACCTATTTGGGTCGGATTATTATTGTTTAGCTTTATGCTATTGCTCAACTCTAATCAATGAACATGATGAGATTATATATGATGCGTTGTTTTCCCTTCTCTTATTATGATGTTGTACTTGTGGCCTTTAAGGGGGCTCGAGCGGTTTCTCGAGTGCCTCTCCGTAAGGACCTGTTCTATGGATGACCGCCCGGGAAAACAGTGCAACCATGAGGGTGGAGTGGGACGCCCTTAGCTGAATAATTAGAGGATCCGGGGTGTAGTTCGCTTCGCCGTCGTGCCGTCAATGGGGCTCGGTGTATGCGGCTCGCTCTGCCAAGGTTGATTTGTCCCTTGGGGAGGAGTGCGGTACATTTAGGAAACCTAACGGGCGGCTACAGCCCCAGGGAATCTTTGTAAAGGCTATGTAGTGAAACCCTGCCTATTCACCTTGGTAGTGTTTAAGGGTTTGATCGGCCCGAGGCAAGAGGGAATCACGGCTTGTGGGTAAAGTGCACCACCTCTGCAGAGTGTTTGAAAACTGATATATCAGCCGTGCTCGCGGTTATGAGCGGCCAAGGGAGCTCCAATGATTAGTGGTACTTGATCAGAGACATTTTGGTTTACAGGTGGCAATGAGACTGATGGTTTTGGTTATGACTATGGTGCTGGTAAGTGGTATTCTTTCCGTTTGGAAAGGGTACATCGGGCTAATAACTTGGGTTAATGTTAAAACCTGGCTTTCTACTAGTAAATAATAACCTGACCAACTAAAAGCAACCGCTTGACTTACCCCCACATAAAGCTAGTCCACTACAGCCAAACAGGATACTTGCTGAGTATGTTGATGTGTACTCACTCTTGCTCTACACACCAAACCCCCCCCATCCCCAGGTTGTCAGCATTGCAACCACTGTTCAGGAGAAGATGAAGCTGTGGAAGGAGACTTCCAGGAGTTCCAAGACTACGACGAGTTCTAGGTGTGGGTTAGCGGCAACCCCCAGTCGGCTGCCTGTGAAGGCCGCGTTTATCTACGTTTCTTTTCCGCACTTTGATGTATTGTAAGGACTATATGGACGTCTCAGACGTATGATGTAATCGACTATTTCCCTTTTAATACTATTTTGAGCACTGTGTGATGATGTCCATGTTATGTAACTGCTGTGTACGTGAATAACTGATCCTGGCCTTCTAAAACCGGGTGTGACATCTTGAAAATAAATTTTTGTGCTTAATTGACTATGCAGATGCAATTGCGGACATTACTCCACCACTCATCACATTGAATCAAAGAACCAAATCAGACATGTATCATAAGAACAAGCATTCAAGCGTTAAATACCTACAAAAGTATATTATTTTATTTTCTAGTATTAAGTTTCCTACTCCTAAGGATCAATCTAGGTACAAGATTTCAAAGTGTGAAACCCACTTGTCTTTAGAAGAAAAAAGGTAAGAGAAATTAGAGTAAAGCAGCAATAGATGAGAAAAGATTAAGGAAAGTTTAGAAAGAATTAGAGTACCTGTCCTTGACCTCGAGGGATGTGAGTACAGCAAGGGTGAGCTCACATACATTCATCGCTCAACAAGTTGTGGGGAATAATGTGCATGAGCTCACTTACGGTGGGGGCTCATGTGAAGTGTATGGCTTACCAAAGAAGATGGTTAAAGCTGAGCATTGCTTTTAAAGTTGGTCAAAGTTTTATTAGCAGTTACTAAGTATAAGTAGATACCAACACACTTAAATAAGAGCTCACAATTAATAATAAAACCCACAATGCAATGCAAATGACAGATTAAGTTTAATTCCACAAATTAATCATGTGAGTGTCCAGGCCGCTCATGAACGTGAACACGGCTGATATATCAGTTTTGCACTGCAGTGGTTGCGCATCTTTACCCATAAGTCGTGTTACCCATTTGCCAAGGGATCATGACTTCACATTCATCTCTACCGAGGCGACCAGATAGGGTAGCACTACGAGGCCTTTCCAAAGTTCCACTAGTTCGAGAAAACCCGCTACGGATTTAGGAAGAAGAAAGCATAGGAATCCCTCGTTCAAAAAGCTTTAGTGACAGTTCGACCCGAGGACCTCCCTATACTCTGCAGCGACGCCTCCCCGCTTGCCCCTTTCGGGTAAGGTAATCTTTCCCTAGCTTTCCTAATTATTTGGCCAAGGGCATCCCATTCCACCCTTGTGGTTCCTGAGTGGTTCTCCATGTTCCAATTAATACAATAATCTTATCATGAACAATAATTAAACCAACAATATTAATTAAACATGATCATATATAACATTAATTTCCCAAAACTAGGTAGAGCAATAGCAAATCTACCCAATAGTTCATTTGTTTATAAGGTGTGGGATAGACAATACTAGGGAGACCTATTAGGTCCCATCAAATTAACCTAAGCATGTCACAATGATTAATAGGAACATTATTAGGTAAAGAAGAGTGATCAAGGGCACAACTTGCCTTATACTTGAGATTCTAGGTACTTTTCCAATTTGGTCTTCAATTTACTCGTGACCTCGCTGCTACTCATAGCAATACTTACAAATAGACAAGGAGTACATAAAATAACATTTCACCAAACATAAGAACAAACTACGTAGAAATAATCTACGCGCTGCTATGAGATCGTAGGTTCGAGAATCACTAAAATCGGGGTTATGGATGGAAAGATATGATTTTCTAAAGTTCAAGATGATTAAACAATAAAACTATATTCTATATTGATTGATCATGTGAGAAAATACATAACTATCTTTATTTAGCTTTTAATCTAGGTTATAACTTGAGTAGAGGTCATATTTTAATCAGATTATATTTATGGACATATTAACTTAGTAGGAATGTAGGATTAATGTACTAAACATAGGTTAAATAAAGATCTAATTATAAAAGTATGAGATATGCTACAATTAACGCGGTTACTACGTAAAAATTATTACGAAGCGAACGCAACTTGAATGAACCAAATTGGGGTTAAAACAAAGAAGATATGATTTTTCTATGGTTCTGGGTTTATTTTTATACCTAAAATTCATTTCCTGTATTTATTTTATAACTACCTAAAACCCAATGGTCTATGCCCATTATTTGTAGACTTCTCAGGGTTCAATTCGTAAAGAACAGGACCCATTTGTGGTGAAACTAGAGTTGTAGGGGTCGGTGGGTTGATTTCAAGATAGCTCATGGGTTCTTAATGAAAAAGACCATGGAGGGGTTGATTATATATCGGTCGTCAGATCCCCAATCGAGGGCCACAATTAGGGTTGGCTCGCTTTAAAACCGGCACATATCGCTGTCCCTTAGAACCGCAATCCATGGCCCGAACGCCTTCCACGCTCTCATTAACTCACACCCCTTAGATCCAAACCCAGCGCCCCTGATTTAATCACGAAACGGTAACCCCAACTTCTAATCTAGCGCGCCAGCACAAGATCCAACGGTTAGATGTTTATCATCCTCCTCCTCGCACCAGACGGCAGCACCCACACGCACAGGACGGCGGCGCCATCGCCGGTGCACCTAGTTCCATGCTCCGGTCCACTAACTGCTAAATCGATGGGTCCTATGAGAAGAGGAGGAAACTACGATTTATCAGAAGAGGTTCTCACCTTCGGTGGTGACGTGAAGGCCTCTAACCACGTTGATGGCAACCCCGTGGCGGCGCAGTGACCACGGAGAGCAATCTCGAGGACCCCAACTTCAAATCACCACCAGCGAGGTCATGGGCGCCCTCCGCGCGCCCCAGGCAATATCCATAGCCTAACTCTAAGGCCCCAATGAGGGTGCACAGGAGTTCTACCATGGCGGCACTCCTACCTCCTACCCTGCTCCACGCGCGTGTTCTGTTCGCCAGGAGCGGCCCCAATACGACGGGTGGAAGAGGTATCACATGGTGGTCAGTTTTATATGCATCAGAAAAAAAAAGTCCGAGACTGAATGATGATGGGATCGGGCCCGAGATCCACGACGCGCTTGTGTATGTTCATTGAAACAAACCTAGAGTCCTAGCTAAAAGATGGTTCTACCGTTGCGGTCCCACATGCAAGCGACCCTAGGAATCGTGGCTCTCGTGCGGCTCCGGCTGACAGGCGGGGCCCACCTGTCGACATGCAGAAATAGGCAGGTAGAGGTGTGTCGGCGTTCCGAGACCGGGGGGGTCCCCGAGCCGACGAGTGAGAGTGCCGCGTGCCCCAGCCCAGATGGGTCGAGCGCGTGGGCGAGCGCGAAGGGGGGAACAGAGAGAGCGGTCGGTGGCCGGAGCCGGGTCGAGAGGGAGTCGGTGAATTCCCGCGGCCTTCGTGTTCGTCCCGCGCCCAGGTCGGGTGCGCTTGCAGTAGGGGGTTACAAGCGTCCGCGCGAGGTGAGGGGAAGCGAGCGGCCCCAAGAGAGGGAGAGCGCCTGCCCCTGCCCTTCCTCCCCGCGAGGCCAACCCTCTCTAAGAAGGCCCTGGTCCTTCCTTTTATAGTCGTAAGGAGAGGGTCCAGGTGTACAGAATGGGAGTGTAGCAAGGTGCTACGTGTCTAGCGAGGGAGAGCTAGCGCCCTATGTACATGCCAAGGTGGCAGCCGGAGAGATCTTGGCACCCTGTTGGTGTGGCGTCGTGGCTGTTGGAGGAGTAACGGAGCCGGTCGGGGAGACAGCTGTCGGAGTGGCTGGGCCCTTGCTGACGTCCTCCTGCTTTCGTAAGGGAGCTGAGAGTCGCCGTCGTCATGGTCTAGCGGGGCGCCATCATTTGCCTATCCGGCGTGGCTGGCCAGATGGGACGCCGATCTTGTTCTCTGCGACCCAAGTCGGCTCAGGGCAGGGTGATGATGACGCTTCCTGTTGACGTGGCGGTCTCGTGTCCTAGGTCGGGCGTCGTGGAGGCTCCTCCGAAGCCGAGGTCGAGTCCGTCCTGCAAGACAGAGGCAGAGTCCGAGCCCTAGGTCGGGCGAGGCAGAGATCGTTCGGTCAGAGGCCGAGGCGGAGTCCGAGCCCTGGGTCGGGCGAGGCGGAGTTCGTCGTCTTCCGGGGCCTTAGCCCGAGTCCGAGCCCTGGGGTCGGGCGGAGCGGAGTTCGCCGTCTTCCGGGGCCTTAGCCCGAGTCCGAGCCCTGAGGTCGGGCGGAGCGGAGTTCGCCGTCTTCCGGGGCCTTAGCCCGAGTCCGAGCCCTGGGTCGGGCGAAGCCTCCTATGGCGCCTCTGGCGAAGTCTGGTCGCCCGTTGGTCTTACCTTTTGCGTTAAACGCCCTGGTGACTCGGTCGGTTGGCGCGGTGATTTAGTCAGGGTTTCTTCTTATCGAAGGCGGGGCCTAGGGCGAGCCGGAGATGCGTCTGCCGTGAAAGAGGAGGCCTCAGGCGAGACGGAGTCATCTTAGGGTCGGCTGCCCTCGCCCGAGGCTAGGCCCGGGCGTGGCGTGGTCAAGTCACTCGTATGGACTGATCCCTGACTTAATCAAACCCATCAGGCCTCTGCAGCTTTATGCTGATGGGGGTTACCAGCTGAGAATTAGGCGTCTTGAGGGTACCCCTAATTATGGTCCCCGACAGTAGCCCTCGAGCCTCGAAGAGAGTGTTAACACTCGCTTGGAGGCTTGCGTTGCACTTTTTTGCAAGGGGACCAGCCTTTCTCGGAGGTACTTTGTTCCGGTGGGTGCGCGCGAGCGCACCCGCCGGGTGTAGCCCCCGAGGCCTCGGAGGAGTGGTTTCACTCCTTCGAGATCTTAATGCCTTGCGCAATGCTTCGGCTGGACTAGCGGTTCCCTCATGCGAGCAGGGCGTAACCCAGGTGCACTGTCGGGGCCCAAGTTCTCGGGCTGGTATGTTGACGCTGTCAACGGTTCGGCCGGAGCCGGGTTTGCGAGAGCAGCCCCCGAGCCTTCGCACGGAGCGAGAGGACGATCAGGGACAGACTCGACTTTTTATATACGCCCCTACGTCGCCTTTCCGCAAGGAGGAGGGGGGGAGTGCGCCATGTTACCCTCGATGGGCACCGAACATGGTGTCTCCGGTGAGCTGCAATCAGGTAATCCGAGTGGACGTCCGTGCCCCGTTCGTTGGGGGTCGGCTAGGGGCCCGGAGGCACGCCCAAAAGTACCTGCGGGTGATCTGCCGGACCCGGTCCCCTAGCGACGGGGTCCGAGGGCTCGTTGCCTCCCTCCGATGGGATTCCGTTACAGAGTCGTTCCCGCTGGTCTCGGAAATGTCCTAGGGTACCTCGGGAGCGCAGCCCGAGCCTTGGTTATGTATCGAACGTACCCCTGGTCATCCCTCGCTCGGCGTCTGAGGCGGCTGTGAACCCTTCGACAGGCCAGCCTTCGAACCCCTGATCAGTAGGGGGCACGGAGCCCTAGTAGCCTGAGGCGGTCATGGAACCTTTCGGGAGGCCGACCTTCGAACCCCTGACCAGTAGTGGGTGTCGGGCCCACGCGATCTGAGGCGGCTGTTGAACCCCTCGGGGGGCCAGCCTTCGAACCCCTGATCAGTAGGGAGGCTCGGAGCCTAGTTCCTTCACGGGGAAGGATCCCTTTGGGGTTATCCCCCTTCTCGGTCCCTGTTGCAAGAGATGGAGAAAGAAGGAAAAGGGAAAAAGGATTCGAAATTGAACGTCGTGGCGTACCTTTTTCGGCGTGGTCGTTTTGGCGAAGGCGAAACGTCACCAGCCGCTCCACCCGTAGCGCTGTCCGTCAAGCCGCGGAGTTAATGCGCCGGGGTGAGTAGTTGGCGAGGTTGCCGTTGCGCGTGCGCGAGCCGTTCGAGGTACGGGTCACGGGCGCGTCGTCTTCACGCCGTGAGAGGGGGCTCTCTTGCTGCCTCCGGATGGGACATGAGCTTGGCAGATGGCGTGACCGCTGCTCTCGCGCGCCTGCCACCGTCATTACTGCCGGCCCATTTTTGACCACTTTTGACCGCTGCGCCAGGCTGGCGCTGCCGGGTCGCGGGCTGGGTCGCCTCGAATCGCGGTATCGGTTCCGCAATCGAGGAGGTGCGGTGGTGGAGCGAGTGGCGTAGCGGTTCGCATGCAGCGCCCGGTGCGCCAGTTGCACGACGCGTGGGCTTGGGCCGTCGCGCCGGCCTGTCAGGAGTCGGAGAGGCGCGTCCTCTTGGCGCGGTTGCATGCCGCCTGCATGGTCGCCTGCCCCTTTCGCCCGCTGGCCCGGGCAAAAGTGGAGGGTTACTTGTAACCGCTGGGTGGTCGCGTGCGTCGTGCGCGGCGGTTCGGCTTCTTCCGCTTAGAGCCGGTCTGCATGACAGGCGGGCCCCAGCCCCCGCGCCGCAGGGAAGGGCTTTGGAGGCGTGTTGGAGAAGACTCAGCCCGTGACGGTTGAGGGCGCAAGCAGGGGGAGTTGCCTTTAAAAGGAGGGCGACCCCCTTCGTGAGGTAACCATGTCTCCTTCCTCCCCAATGCATTGTGTCCCTCCATCTTCCGAGCCCCCGGATGGGGGGAAACCGCCGTCTTTTCGCTCCATCGCTGGAGGAACGCAACTCCGTGGGCGTTGGTACCTTTCAGCCATCGTTCGGCTTCAAGGATTTTCATCATGCAGCCCGGTTGCCCCCCTCGGCTGGGGGTCACCCAAGAGGGCGACCTCCGGCTTGATGATGGGGAGGAGCAAACCGGACTGCGATCTGGGTCCCACCCTCAGCTTCAAGGATGTTCATCATCCTCGCTGGGGTGGGTGCCGGACTGAGCCGGCGCTCCGCCTCCCGCACGGGTTCGTGGGTCATCCTCTCCCACGATATTCGAGGGAGAAGGCGCTCACTGGCCCTGCGGGCGGCACGGACTTCGACAACGCGGGATGGATCGGCGGCGAACGTCGTCACCTCCAGCGTGTCGGGTCCACTAGCTCGGCTTTGGCGGGCCCTTTCGTCGGGGGGCGGCTGCCGCGCCGTGTACACGGGAGGTCCACCCTAGATGCCGCACGCCGCAAGGGTGGCGTTCGTGTTCTGGGGTGGCCCCGCTTTTGCACCAGGGCGGCGCCTTTGCGCGGAGGCCGGTGCCCCACTCATCGGGGAGGATTTGAGTGGGGATCTGGCGGTAGGCTGGTGGCCCCTGGCGTCAGTGCCGAGGTGGAGGCGGCTCGAGAAGTCCCCGTCAGCGACGGGATCACCGCCACCATCGGCGCTTCGGGCCTTCGGCTCTTTGTACTTGTCCTCGCCCCTCGGGTGGCGTCACGGGCGAGGGCAAGACAGCAGCTATGCCTTCTCCTGAGGCCTGCGCCGCCGCAGAGGGAGGAACCGGAGTTCCGCTTGTAATGGCACTTCGAGTGCCGGGTTTTTTGTTCATTTCGGCTTTCGGGGCCTGAACATGTATGTAACTTACGGCACAGAGCCGTGTTTTTTCCTCATTTCCGAGCACTAAGACTCGCCTGTTGTTTGCCTGAATCGCTTCACCAAGCGTGAGTCGCCCCGTGTCAAGGTGACGAGTGAGGTATCCATATCCCGGAGGCGTAGGAATCCCTCGGCTCGGTCGGGCCTGTTGTCCGAGGCTCCTCTAGCTTAGTTAAAGAGACCCCTCGGCCGCTCTTCGACGAGCCGAGGCCAGGGGAAGCGATATCAGCACGAGCAGAGGCGGAGTTGGCTCGGAAACGAAACCTGGTTGGCCGGAGCCTAGCCGGGTTGTTTGTTGGCAGGATCGACGTCGGAGCTGTTCAGCTGAGGCTTCGAACCGAGCTGGCGCCCTCGGAAGGTGGTCGGCCGAGGCCCCGGAGGTGGCCGGCCGAGCTGTCCGCTCGGGCCGGGTTCTCGGAGAAGTCCCTGGCAGAGATTGCTCGAGCGTGATGATGACGTCGTCCTTCGGAGCGGAGGCCCTCGGACCGTGTCGCCGTCCGAGGCTAGGTCGGGCCTCGCCGAAGGTGCCGTCGATGCCGAGGGTGTCGTCGCCCTCTTCCAGCGTCAAGATCCGAGCCTGCAGGGTCAAATCGTCTTGTAGCGTGGGCCTTGCGCGGCCGTTGAGGCCAGAGCACATACCCTTGTTGCGTTATAAAGCTGCGTCTCTTTTCCTCTCGTTTCGAGTATCTGGACTTTTTGTCGGTAGCAGGGATGTTAGTGCGAGCAAGAGTTGCTTCTCGCGGAAGGTGACGAGTGAGGTATCCGTATCCCGGAGGCGTGGGAGTCCCTCGGCTCGGTCGGCCTTGCCGCTTACGCGTACTTTTACCCGCCCATGAAGCCCTGTCACCGACTTGGTCGTGAAGGCTCGAAGAATCGCTTCGACAGAAGAGCTTCCGTACGTAAAGACTCGTTCGATCCGCGGATTCGCCTTATCCGAGCGCGAGTTACTTATCGCAGAAGGTGATGAGTGAGGTATCCGTATCCCGGAGGCGTAGGAGTCCCTCGGCTCGGTCAGCCTTGACTGCTTACGTGTACTCCGTCGTTTCCAGGACCCGCTTTTCGAAGTAATCAAAAAGCACGAAAGATGTTCTGGTGAAAGAGATTTTTTGTCCGAGGAAAATTTTGACGCAGAGGGGGTTTCCCCCCTTTTAGCCCCCGAGGGAGGGTCGGGCTCTGCCGAGGCGAGGCTGACCCTTCCTTGTTGACTAAACTTTTGCGTGGGTGCGAGGTATATAAACAACTTGGAAACATCTTAAGGGTAGAAGCGACGTAGCTGTTGGATGTTCCAAGCGTTGTCGTAGACCTCGCCTTGACTGTTGGCCAGCTTGTACGTTCCGGGCTTCAGAACTTTGGCGATGACGAACGGCCCCTCCCAGGGGGCGTGAGCTTGTGCCTCCCTCGGGCGTCTTGCCGCAGCCGAAGCACCAGGTCGCCCACCTGGAGATCTCGGGGTCGGACCCCTCGGGCGTGGTAGCGTCGTAGGGACTGCTGATACCGCGCCGAGTGTAGTAAGGCCCTGTCCCGAGCCTCGTCCAGCTGGTCCAGCGAGTCTTCTCGGCTAGCTTGGTTGCTTTCTTCGTTGTAGGCCCTCGTCCTCGGGGAGCCGTATTCCAGGTCCGTGGGCAGGATGGCCTCGGCCCCGTAGACCAGAAAAAACGGCGTGAAACCCGTGGCCCGGCTTGGCGTCGTCCTCAGGCTCCAGACCACCGAGGGGAGTTCCTTCATCCACCGCTTGCCGAACTTGTTGAGGTTGTTGTAGATCCGAGGCTTGAGCCCTTGTAGGATCATGCCATTGGCACGCTCTACTTGCCCATTCGACATGGGATGAGCTACGGCGGCCCAGTCCACCCGGATGTTGTGATCCTCGCAAAAATCCAAGAATTTTTTGCCGGTGAACTGGGTGCCATTGTCGGTGATGATGGAGTTCGGGACCCCGAAGCGATGGATGATGTCGGTGAAGAACGCCACCGCCTGCTCGGACCTGATGCTGTTCAGGGGTCGGACCTCGATCCACTTGGAGAATTTGTCGATGGCGACCAGCAGGTGCGTGTAGCCCCCGGGCGCCTTCTGCAGAGGGCCGACGAGGTCCAGACCCCACACAGCGAAGGGCCAGGTGATGGGTATCGTCTGCAGGGCCTGAGCGGGCAGGTGGGTCTGCTTCGCATAGAATTGGCACCCTTCGCAGGCGCGGACAATTCTAGTGGCGTCAGCCACCGCCGTTGGCCAGTAGAAGCCTTGGCGGAAAGCGTTCCCGACGAGGGTTCGAGGTGCTGCATGATGACCGCAAGCCCCCGAGTGTATTTCCTGCAGGAGTTCCTGACCCTCGGCGATGGAGATGCATCGCTGAAGGATGCCCGAGGGGCTGCGGTGGTAGAGCTCCTTCTCATCGCCCATCAAGACGAACGACTTGGCGCGTCGCGCTACCCGCCGAGCCTCGGCTCGGTCGAGGGGCAGTTCTCCTTGGCGGAGATATTGCAGGTACGGGGTCCGCCAATCTTGATCTGGCACGACCCCGTTCTGCTCCTCCTCAATGCGCAGTGCCTCGCCCTCGGGCTCCGAGGGTTCCTCGGGGCGAGCCGAGGATGGCTCGGGCTGGGCCGAGGTCACCTCGGACGAGGCCGAGGGTGCTTCGGGCTCGGGCACGTCGCCTATGTTGACGGAGGGTTGGTGCAGATCCCGGGAGAAGACATCCGGGGGAACCGTCGTTCGCCCCGAGGCTATCTTCGCCAGCTCGTCCGCAGTCTCGTTGTAGCGCCGAGCGACGTGGTTAAGCTCGAGCCCGTAGAACTTGTCTTCCAGGCGTCGAACCTCCTCACAGTAGGCCTCCATCTTTGGGTCGCGGCAGAGGGAGTTCTTCATGACTTGGTCGATGACGAGCTGCGAGTCGCCGCGCGCATCGAGGCGTCGGACCCCTAGCTCGATGGCGATTCGCAATCCGTTGATCAGAGCCTCGTACTCAGCCACATTGTTGGACGCCGGGAAATGGAGGCGAAGTACGTAGCGCAGGTGTTTCCCGAGGGGCGAGACGAAAAGCAGGCCCGCGCCAGCTCCCGTCTTCATCAGCGACCCGTCGAAAAACATGGTCCAGAGCTCTGGTTGGATTGGAGCCGTTGGTAACTGGGTATCGACCCATTCGGCTACGAAATCCGCCAGTACCTGGGACTTGATGGCCTTCCGAGGGGCAAACGAGATTGCCTCGCCCATGATTTCCACTGCCCACTTCGCGATCCGTCCTGAGGCTTCTCGGCACTGGATGATCTCCCCCAGGGGGAAGGATGACACCACAGTCACCGGATGGGACTCGAAGTAATGTCGCAGCTTTCGCCTCGTCAGGATCACTGCATATAGCAGCTTCTGGACTTGTGGGTAGCGGATCTTGGTTTCGGACAGCACTTTGCTGACGAAGTGATGACATCGGAGTCGGTGATGTTGGGCAGCTCGGTGCGCTGCTTCGAGAACCGCCGGATATAGTCTCGGAGAGACTCTCCCGGCAGTTGCCGACAGCTTCGGAGGTCCCAGGAATTCCCGGGGCGCACGTACGTGCCCTGGAAGTTCCCGGCGAAAGCCTGGACCAGATCTTCCCAGTTGGAAATCTGCCCTAGGGGCAGGTGCTCCAACCAGGCTCGAGCGGTGTCGGAGAGAAACAGGGGGAGGTTTCGGATGATGAGGTTGTCATCGTCCGTCCCACCCAGTTGACAGGCCAGGCGGTAGTCCGCAAGCCACAATTCCGGTCTCGTTTCCCCCGAGTACTTCGTGATAGTAGTCGGGGGTCGGAATCGGGGCGGAAACGGCGCCCGCCGAATGGCTCGGCTAAAGACCTGCGGACCGGGTGGTTCGGGCGAGGGACTCCGATCCTCCCCGCTGTCGTAGCGTCCCCCACGCCTGGGGTGGTAGCCTCGGCGCACCCTTTCGTCAAGGCGTGCCCGACGGTCGCGATGAGGGTGCTCGTCACCGAGGTGGCCCGGGGCCGCAGGCGCGGTGTTGCGCGTGCGCCCGGTGAAGACCGAGGCTTCCCGCGTGAGTCGGGAAGTCGCGGCACGAGGTTCCGAGGGGTATCCCTGCCTTCGGGAGGCAGAGCTCTCGGCCCGCCGGGCCGCAGCGCCTTCCAGGAGATGCTTGAGTTCTTCCTGGATTCGCCGACCCTCGGTGGTTGATGACTCCGGCATCGCGCGGAGGAGCATCGCTGCGGCGGCCAGGTCCTGACCGGTTCCGCCGGATGCGGGAGGCGGTCTGTCCCTGGCATCGTTGGCAATGCGGTGCTGGAGACCTTGGGGCAGGTGACGTATTCCTCCGGCCGGGGGCTGGCTCGCCCACACCCGCCCGATGTTCTGGCGGACTGCCTCGAGCGCTCCTGCTCCCTCATCGAGCCCGGCCTGCGCCCCGCGGACTTGCTCGAGCTGTGGGTCGTGACCCCCCGCCGAAACGGGGACCACAGCTAGCTCCCGCGGGATGTCGGCGCGAGGCGCTGGCCTAGGGGGATCACCATCCTCCGGCGTGCCGAGACAGCCGCCTCCGGAGGGATCCCCCAACTCGATGTGGAAACATTCGCGACTCGGGCCGCAGTCCTTGTCGCCAAGGCTGCGGATGCCGTCGGAACAGTCGGAGAGGCAGTAGTCACACGCGGTCATGAAGTCCCGCATGGCACTAGGGTTGCCAGATCCGGAGAAATCCCAGCAGATGCTGGGGTCGTCATCTTCCTCGGACCCAGAGGGTCCGTAGGTCGAGACACCCGTCAATCGGTCCCAAGGCGACCGCACACGAAACCCCAGAGAGGTTGCACTCGCCTCAATGTGAGCGCCCGCCAAAGCGAGATCGCCAGGCGGGCCGAGGCCGAGTCGAAATGACGAAAGATGGGTAGCAGTCGGTACCTTTTTGTCGACGAGGGGCGATGAAGTCAAGTCGGGGGCTGACCGCGCCGTCGTCTTGGGTACGAGGGCGACGTCCTGCAGGCCTTCCGTGAGCGTGCTGGCGTCGTCCACTTGCTCGGGGTCGGCGTGTTGCGGGGGAATGGCGCTTGCGTTTGCCTCGAACGCGAGGGCGACGCTTGGCGTGTCCTCCGTTGAGGCGCCGGGGATGTCGATTTGCTCGACAGCCGTCGGAGCGCGATCTCCCGCTCGGCCCCGGTTGCCCCGCCTCCTCCTCCTCCGATGGCGAGGGAGAGGATGGGGCGAGCTCGAAAGTCGTCCTTCCCCCACGCGGGAAAGACGTTGTCGATTCCGCCGCCGGCGGGCGGGCTGTGCGCCATCAATGTCGCCGTCGCGCGGCGGTGGAAGGAGTGCCATGTCGTAGTTGCCGTCGAGAGACATGAACTCAAGGTTCCCGAAACGGAGCACCGTCCCGGGTTGAAGAGGTCGTTGGAGACTGCCCATCTGGAGCTTGACGGGAAATCGAACGTCAACACGCAGCAGGCCCCTACCTGGCGCGCCAACTGTCGGCGTTCCGAGACCGGGGGGTCCCCGAGCCGACGAGTGAGAGTGCCGCGTGCCCCAGCCCAGATGGGTCGAGCGCGTGGGCGAGCGCGAAGGGGGGAACAGAGAGAGCGGTCGGTGGCCGGAGCCGGGTCGAGAGGGAGTCGGTGAATTCCCGCGGCCTTCGTGTTCGTCCCGCGCCCAGGTCGGGTGCGCTTGCAGTAGGGGGTTACAAGCGTCCGCGCGAGGTGAGGGGAAGCGAGCGGCCCCAAGAGAGGGAGAGCGCCTGCCCCTGCCCTTCGTCCCCGCGAGGCCAACCCTCTCTAAGAAGGCCCTGGTCCTTCCTTTTATAGTCGTAAGGAGAGGGTCCAGGTGTACAGAATGGGAGTGTAGCAAGGTGCTACGTGTCTAGCGAGGGAGAGCTAGCGCCCTATGTACATGCCAAGGTGGCAGCCGGAGAGATCTTGGCACCCTGTTGGTGTGGCGTCGTGGCTGTTGGAGGAGTAACGGAGCCGGTCGGGGAGACAGCTGTCGGAGTGGCTGGGCCCTTGCTGACGTCCTCCTGCTTTCGTAAGGGAGCTGAGAGTCGCCGTCGTCATGGTCTAGCGGGGCGCCATCATTTGCCTATCCGGCGTGGCTGGCCAGATGGGACGCCGATCTTGTTCTCTGCGACCCAAGTCGGCTCAGGGCAGGGTGATGATGACGCTTCCTGTTGATGTGGCGGTCTCGTGTCCTAGGTCGGGCGTCGTGGAGGCTCCTCCGAAGCCGAGGTCGAGTCCGTCCTGCAAGACAGAGGCAGAGTCCGAGCCCTAGGTCGGGCGAGGCGGAGATCGTTCGGTCAGAGGCCGAGGCGGAGTCCGAGCCCTGGGTCGGGCGAGGCGGAGTTCGTCGTCTTCCGGGGCCTTAGCCCGAGTCCGAGCCCTGGGGTCGGGCGGAGCGGAGTTCGCCGTCTTCCGGGGCCTTAGCCCGAGTCCGAGCCCTGAGGTCGGGCGGAGCGGAGTTCGCCGTCTTCCGGGGCCTTAGCCCGAGTCCGAGCCCTGGGTCGGGCGAAGCCTCCTATGGCGCCTCTGGCGAAGTCTGGTCGCCCGTTGGTCTTACCTTTTGCGTTAAACGCCCTGGTGACTCGGTCGGTTGGCGCGGTGATTTAGTCAGGGTTTCTTCTTATCGAAGGCGGGGCCTAGGGCGAGCCGGAGATGCGTCTGCCGTGAAAGAGGAGGCCTCAGGCGAGACGGAGTCATCTTAGGGTCGGCTGCCCTCGCCCGAGGCTAGGCCCGGGCGTGGCGTGGTCAAGTCACTCGTATGGACTGATCCCTGACTTAATCAAACCCATCAGGCCTCTGCAGCTTTATGCTGATGGGGGTTACCAGCTGAGAATTAGGCGTCTTGAGGGTACCCCTAATTATGGTCCCCGACAAGGTGGGTTGCGGGGAGGGAAGGGTTTGGGCCGAGGCGATTTTGGCCGAGTAGCCGATTTCTCCCTTTTTCTTATTATATTTTATTTTCTATTTTTATTTCTGGTTTTATTTCAAATTATAAATTCTAATTTGATTCAAATTCCACACTTATCTTCAAATTCATAATCAAAACCCTAGCATGAAATGCAATAATATTTTATTATTTTGAATAATACTAATGCTTAATTCATGAGAGAGAGGAGAAAAAAATAATTCACTCATCAACATTTGAAAATCTTTATGTTTATTAATTGATTTTCAATTATAACTTCTAGTTTTGAGACCCAAATCTAACTTTGACAACTCAAAATATAATATTGCCATTTACTTATTCTCAAGAAATAATTTCTACGCTAATAAAATCCTTATTAACGACATTTATTTAGACCTTAGAAATTTTTTAATAAATCCAAAATAAGATTTTGGGTGTTACACAGGGTCCGAACTTGAATCTGACCAGAGGGTGTAAAAAATGAGGTCGCCACTGTCCTCGACCATCCCGACGAACTCTAAGTCAACAGTAGTTAGGAGGTGGCCTTGGGCGACGAGGGTCACGATCAACTCCGAAGCGTGGTGCAGGCGAGGCGGAAACGCACAAGAGCTGCTGACGGAGCCATCATGGCAGGGCAACCTTTCCTCATTGTAGCGTGCGGAAAGTTTCGCGTGGGATGAGAAGAAGGCCCAAAGATCATCATATGAGGGGTCGGGTGCCATATGGATCACAATTTGTCGCCTTATTTCATCGGCCTCAGAGGGCAAGGATGGCCCCTGCTCTGCACCTCGCCCATGTGGGGGAGGCTAAGACCGTTGAAGGCTTCTATAATAGCGTTCAGTTTCTCGAGCAAAGAAGGCTAGGCGGGCGGTGTACGGACCATCTTGCCATCGTCGTTGATGACGAAGTCGAGACTCTCGAAGCGGTCGATTGCTCTAGGAGCGAGAACAATACTGCGGTTGCCATGGGCCCCCGCGGTAGAGTTGACGCTTTCGGGTGAAAGAGGATGAGATTCCGGGGCCCTGACCACCTCCTCTCCGCTGTCGAGGGCAAAGTCAAGGTTCCTGAAGCGGATTGCCGCTTTGGGGTCCGATTGGCGTCGCGGCCAGCCATCCAGAGCCTGGAGAGTTCGTCGAGAACGTGCAAGGTCCCTACCTGGTGCACCAACTATCAATGTTTCAAAACTCCACTCCAACAAGTAAATTTTTATGTGCGCACCGCTCCAACAAGTAAATTTCTATGTGTGCATTCTAGGCTCTAGACGGTGTGTTCGGTTGGCGCAAGGTCTATACTAGTTTGGATAGAATGTTCGTACATCATGTCTTCAGCGGCTCACACTATCGGCACCTTTGTTGCTCGATGTTCAGAGTAGGGGTTACAAGCGAGCAAGAGAGGGAGGAAGGGCTCCCAAGTCTCATGCGTGGATGGACCTAAAGACTACAAAACTGGAGTTCGATGTTATGCCTTGGCTCTGGCCTCTAGGTCTTCAAGTCCCGTCATGTGCGTGGTCGTCCTCCGTAGAGTGTCTTCTGTCTTGAGTCATTCTCCAGCTACTCAACTGGGTCCCAGGGCGCCTTCTTCATGGCTAGACTCCTCCTTTTATAGGCTAAGGTGGGGGGTCGACCGTCGGTGGCTTCTCTAAGAAGGAGCCTTTATACTATGGAAAAATCTAGTGTCTTACCACGTTGAGTCCGCTTGTCCATATGTGCCTAGTCGTCTAGTCGTCTCTACTCATGCTCATCATGACGGATGGCATGGGCGGCATGGGCCCTGCTGCCATCATTACTATCTCTATGCCATGCCGACCCCTGGCCTCTACAGCCTAGGTCTCGATGTGGATCATCGTGTTGCAAGCTATGTGGTCAGTCAGCATACTCAAGCTTAGGTTCGATAGGTCATGAGTTCTTCGCAGGCTGAGGGGCACATAGGTCATGAGTGCATTGTAGGCCAAGGGCAGCGCATGTCAATAGTGGGAAGTGGACTTGCTCTCTACCACGGCTCAGTGTCAGGCATAGTTAATGTGTCTGGCAAGTTATGACGGGTCGATCTTGGGTCAGGCAAGGAATCCACTCAAGTGGCTTCCTCCTGATTCGCCTGGTCCCCTTTGTAGTTCCACCACACCTGACCCTGGGCTCGTCGCCTCAGGGTTTATCTAGGGGTGGGTACTTCTAGGGTAGATAGTTCCCCTTCTCACTCACTAACGGGTGGCCCTTGGTTGTCCGATGGTTTTCATCTCATGCGCTCTCTATGACTGATGGGCCCCAGGGACCCGAGGATCTTTTTTCCAACAAGAGGGAAAGTCCCCTGATGACCTCAAATAAGAGCTTGAAAACTAGTATGCTATACAACCTCATTCAATCCACAACAGCCTCCAATTCTACTGAGACAAGCTTCATCTGGAACTCCTCTATCCCAAAGTAAAAGTGTTTATGTGGGTCCTTATACAATGGAAAATAAATCACAAGAAGAACCTTATCAAGAAAAAAGTGATTCCTAATGTCGTATGCGACCTTTGTCACCAGGAAGAAGAAGATGGCGATCACATTATCCTCCATTGCCTCATTGCTTCTGTATTTTGGCAAAACATCGGAATCCAAATCTCCAACAATCTCTCAACCTCTCGATCCTAGGAGATCCCCCTCATCCATCATGAGCCAACAAAGGAGCATCTTTATCCACCTTTATTGTTGGATGTTACAGAAAAACTGACATGACTTCGTCTTCCGGGTTGTGACCCTATTCACCAAACCCTTGCTTCGAAGTTGTAGGGACGAAGTGCGCCAATGGAGTTGCAGACTGAGGAATCATGTTGGAAACTGGTGTGCTGTCTTTAAAAACATGTAAACTAGAGAGGATCCTCACCCTCACCCCACCCCCGCCCCTTTTTGTTGATCATGTCCCCATATAATTCTCTAACTCTTGTCTCTTATTTTCAATTCAATGAATTTAGGTGGGGACATCCCGTCCCCCGTTGCCCCATCAAAAAAAACACATAAACTAGTTTCTATCATGTGCAAAGTTCAAGCGCCCGTTCTAGAACGATTGTAGTCGGAACTAACAATGCAACTGTACCGATGAGCGCCCTAACATTGGGGTGTTCAAGGTGCGTTTGTGCAGCAAACCACGATGCTTGACCTGAATTTTAAGTTCGTCAGAGGCAGAGGAACCTAAAGAAAGGGAAACGACAAGGGAAAAACATTAGGAGAGAACGCAGTTTTGGAAGAGGAGACCAAGTGTGGCAGCCAAAACTAACATGCGAGTCACCGAGGGGTGGCCGCAGGTTGGGTCATTCGCCGTGTGGCCAAGAGTCGGTGAGGGAGCTTGAGGTGCGGGCAGGGACGACGCTATGGCACCAGGTTAACAAAAAATGCCACCAATTAGATATTTTTTTACTATATATTGCTATCAAATTATATATCTTTCTTTAGCAGTGCACCACCACAAATTAGAATTGGCTTCGCCCCTGGGTGGGGTTGTCGGGCGTGAGTGACGGACCCAGAATTTCAACTTAGGGTAGTCAAGGAAAAAAATTGACATGTAATATCTTATAATACATTTAATTTATCAAATTAGGTTGCAAAATGTATAGATTTGTTTTTTTGTCTACGCTTTAATATGCAATTTGTTTTTAGACCAAATTCTAGGATAGTCGGGCACCTACCTAGCCTACCCGCTAGGTCCGCCCCTGTTGGCCGTTAGGGTCACCATAGTCGCCCAACGGAAGAATGCGAGGGACATCCATCCCCATCCTCCCGACCACTAAATAATAACTTGTAGTGGAATTTTTTGTGACCTTTTTAATCTTAAAATATTTAGGATCCATATTATACATTAACTGTGTGTTTAGTTGTGGGATAGCTATGAGTCTAGAACAGCCAGGAACCAACAAATCTTCGGATGTTCTCTCTCATCTGCCTAATTTTAATGGACAGTTAAAGATGACAATCCTGTCACGATCTTTAACCCTAAATAAATAACACTATCTAAACGATCATCTGATTCGTTGCAATCAAACACACCCTAGAATCGCACGTGGGGAAGCAGGCTGGCGGTCGACGCAAGCTCCAGAGAAGGAGCGCGTTCCAGCTGACCAGCTGATAAGAAACAATGTCGGTTGTTGTCCTGTCTCTGTCATCACTGACCACTACAGCACTTTTATTAGTTTTCCCACATCTGAATCGTTGATTTCTTCTACCGCCGAATTCCGCCATGACCTGGAACGTTCGTTGAAGAATGCACGTCTGCATGCAAAGCCGCGAGATGTAACTGTCAAAGGTCACCAGCTGAAGCCAAAGAACCCCCATGTCCCCATGTCTCCATGCACGAACCGCGAAGGCGCCCAAGCCCCAAGCGGACATGCACGACGTCAGGGACGACAGCTGAGGTGCTGCGGTCGCCGCCGGAACGGGTGCGGACTGGGGAGAGGAGTGGCGGTCGGCGACGACCGCGACAACGAAGTCGTTATGCTCGACCCGAGGGCAAGGGCAGGGTTAACGGAGTCGGGGTGAAGTTGCGGGGACGCAGCAGAGAATAATATACGGATCTGGGAGAGGAGAGGGGCGGCAAAATGAGCGGAAAGAGAAACGCAGCGGCGGGGATGCTCGTCGAGAAACAGTCGACGCAGAGTCGCGGACTCGCGGGTTGGAGCGTTGAAGATACGGTAACTGCGCTACCGGTTCTTCGTCGATTGTCTCAATCTTCGTCGACTGTGTCAGACACTCGCTAAATATCTTTTTACTTTGAGTAAATTCTTTATCAAATGTTTTAATTGGCAAAAAAATATTCGGCAATTATTTTATCAGCAAATGATTTATTGGCAAATATTTTTTTTCGAGCATTCGACAAAGATTTTTGTCGAGCATTAAAAAACGCTCGACAAAGAAAAAACACTCGATAAATTAAGAATCGTAAAAAATAAAAAAACAAAAAAAAATATTTTTATTGGGGGAACAACCCCTAATCATCATCATTGTCCTATCCATCGTCCTATCATTTTCACTATTTTTAACTGAATTTACTTGTTTTGTGACCGATGAGATTCGAAACATTTTTTAATTAGGGGAACAACCCCAATTGTCACCATTGTCCTACTCATCGTCCTATGATTTTCACTATTTTTAACTGAATTCACTTGTTTTGTGACTGAAACCTCTCTCGCACGCAACCTCCTCTACCACTACACCGCTATATCACTTGTGTGTATATTACATTTTCCTTCCATATATTGTAATAAATCTAGAGTAATTTTATTATTTGAGACACTAAATGAATTTAAATGAAAATGTTGTCAACTCTAACGTTGCATAACTTTTTAATAGGTACAACTTTCATATTGATAGTTTTTTCATCCAAGGTCGTTTACAAAATTTGAATTTCAAATTTAAAAACTTCAAACATATTTTTCTATGACAAGATGATTTCAAATCAAAAATTGTCAATTATAAAGTTTCATAATATTTCAAGACCTACAACTTTTATTTTGGTGGTTTTTTCATTTGAGGTTATTTGAAAATTTCAAATTTTAAAATTCAAACAAAGTTTTGCATTACAAGATGATTTCAAACTAAAATATTGTCAATTACAAAGTTTCATAACTTTTTAAGACCTACAACTTTTTTTGGTGGTTTCCCTTTGAGGACATTTTGAAAATTCGGATTTAAAATTTTTAAAATTCAGACGTAGTTTTCGTCAACAAGATGACTTTAAATCAAAAAGTTGCTAACTACAAAATTATACAACTTCCCAAGATCTATTTGGTTGTTTGGTCATTTATTCATCTCACATGTTGGTTCTAACATTATTCACAAATCTTATACATCTCTCTTGTAGTATCATAAACTACGAGAGAGATATAGTTTTTATGAACAAATTTCTTTTATTTTGTCATATGAAGAAATGATCAAAATATAAATTGTACATCTTGATGAGTTATACAATTTTGTAGTTGAATTTTTTTTCATTTGAATTAATTTAATGATTCAAAATGCGATTTTTAAATTATTTTTGCCTAGTGTTGAAAAAACACTGGGTAAAGAAGCTCTTTGCCGAGTGTCAAAAATAAAACACTCGGCAAAGAAGTTTTTGCTGAGTGTCAAAAATAAAACACTCAGCAAATAAACTCTTTGCCAAGTGACAAAAATAAAACACTCGGCAAATAAATGCAGTCACGATTCGTCTAAGGCCATCCTCGGCCGGGAGACGCGGTCATGACTCCAGGAGGCCATCCCCAGGCGGGAGACACGGTCACAACTCCTCGAGGCCATCCCCAGATGGGAGACGCGGTCACGATTCATCTGATGCCACCCCTGGGCAGGAGAGGCAGTCACGACTTGCTCGAGGCCAACCTTGGGCGGGAGAGACAGTCAGAATTCGCCCGAGGCCAAGCCCAGGTGGGAGACATAGTCACGACTCGCCTCGGGCCATCCCCGGGTGGGACAGGCAGTCAAGACCCACCCAAGGCCACTCCGGTCCGGTAACGCAGTCACGACTCGCCCGAGGCCAAGCTTGAGAGGGAGGAGCAGTCACGACTCGCCCGTAGGGGTGGTAATGGATCACGATCCAAATGCTTCTTCACAAAATGGTAAGGCACTAAATAAATTTTAGTTCAAAATTGAATAGAAATAGGGACCGATCCTAATCCGATCTAATCCTTAAATCTTATAGTGTAAGATTTAGAGTTCATTGTCACCTCTACTCGATTGATGTCAAGCCCGAATAGGAGACGCACACATGACTCGTCCGAGACCAACCTCGGGCAGGAGACAAAGTCACAACTCGTCCGATGCCAACCGCGGGCTAGAGAGTGAGAGCACCTAGAGGGGGGGTGAATAGGTGATCCTGTAACACTTCAAAACTTAAGCCACAAAACTTGGTTAATTGTTAGCACAATAATTGCCAAGTGGCTATAGAGGAATCCTCAACAAAACACAATAACCAACAAAAATCAATCACAGAGATGGCACGGTGGTTATCCCGTGGTTCGGCCAAGACCAACGCTTGCCTACTCCACGTTGTGGCGTCCCAACGGACGAGGGTTGCAATCAACCCCTCTCAAGCGGTCCAAAGACCCACTTGAATACCACAGTGTTTTGCTTGCTTTATCTCAATCCCGTTTGCGAGGAATCTCCACAACTTGGAGCCTCTCGCCCTTACACTTGAAATTCACAAAGAACACGGAGCAAGGGAGGGATTAGCAATGCACACAAGACACAAGAATCAGAGTGTCAACACGCACACAAGTCGCAACAAGAGCTCGCAACGCAACTCAATGAGTTCACAACTCCACTAGAGCTCTATATGCTATCACAATGAAACGAATGCGCGAAATCGATGTCTTGGTGCTTAGAAATGATTGGGAGATGCTTGGTGTACTCCTCCATGCGCCTAGGGGTCCCTTTTATAGCCCCAAGGCAGCTAGGAGCCGTTGAGCACATGTTTGGAAAGCCATTCTTGCCTTCTGTCATCGGGGGCACCGGACAGTCCGGTGCACACCGGACACTGTCCGGTGCCCGATTTCCTTCCTTAAATAGCGAAGCCGACCGTTGGCAGCCTGAGAGCCGTTGGCGCACCGGACATGTCCGGTGCACACCGGACAGTCCGGTGCCGTCTTCTAGCCGTTGGCTCGGCCACGTGTCCCGCGCAGATTGCGCGGCCGACCGTTGGCCCGGCCGACCGTTGGCTCACCGGACAGTCCGGTGCACACCGGACAGTCCGGTGAATTTTAGCCGTACGTCGCCGATGAATTCCCGAGAGCGACGAGTTCGCCTGTGAGCGGCCCACCGGACAGTCCGGTGCACACCGGACGGTCCGGTGAATTTTAGCCGTACACCGCCGTCGAAGTCCCGAGAGCAGCCACTTTGCCCAAGCTAGCCTGGCGCACCGGACACTGTCCGGTGCACCACCGGACAGTCCGGTGCACCCAGACTGGGCAGACTTTGGCTGCTCGAGCCATCTCTTCTTCAACTCGATTTTTTCTGTTTCCAGCACTTAGACACAATACATTAGTCCATAAAACAATGTACTAAGTCTGAGAAACATACCTTTATCCTTGATTTGTACTTTGTCCACCATTTTACAATTAGGCACTTGTGTTGGACACTAAATCACCAAAACACTTAGAAATGGCCCAAGGGCACATTTCCCTTTCAATCTCCCCCTTTTTGGTGATTTATGCCAACACAACATAAAGCTAGTAGAACAAGTACAAAATCAAATCAAATAAGAACTCAAAATTGTTTTAATTCAATTTTGACATATATGGATCACTCTATGCCACCACTTGGTTTGTTTTTTGCAAATCAAACTCAAATTTCTATCTTCTAAGTCAAACACACATGTTAAGACATAAAGAGAGTCATTTTAAGAGAAATTGACTTAAGATTTCAAGAACTCCCCCTTTTTCCCATAATCAATACTTCTCCCCACAAGAAGCCAACTTTTGACAAGAGAGACAACAAAAGAGTTTTGACAAACCAAAAGCTCTATTCTACTATTTTCAAAATCTCTCAAGTGGTAGCTGATCCATTTATCGCTTTGGCCTTTATTTTCTCCCCCTTTGGCATCAAGCACCAAAACGGGATCAATCTTGGCCCCATAACCCCATTGCCTCACCAAAATCTTCAATTAAGAGCAAATGGCAATAAGAGTTCATTAGATGAACTTGGAATAGGTTACCCTCTCATCGGAGTGCAGTGGAAGTCTTTCATGGTCCAAGTCCACCTTTTCCCTTTCAATTCTCCTTAGAGACTAAAACAACCGAACTCAAGTACATGGTTAGCCACAAAGGGTCAAGTTGTAGCACAGCTCCCCCTAAATATGTGCATCACTTGCAAACAGGACTTGTGAGGTCCAGGGAGTGTTTGTACAACTTGAGCACCACAATAAGCAACAAAATGCAGAATGAACATGATCAAAGGCATAAACACATGTATGCTACATTTCAATCCAAGTTCCGCGAATCTAAGATATTGAGCTCACTACGCAGCCTGCAAAAGGTCTTCTCATCTAGAGGCTTGGTAAAGATATCGGCTAGCTGGTTCTCGGTGCTAACATGAAACACTTCGATATCCCCCTTTTGCTGGTGGTCTCTCAAAAAGTGATGCCGGATGTCAATGTGCTTTGTGCGGCTGTGCTCAACAGGATTTTCCGCTATTCAGATAGCACTCTCATTATCACATAGGAGTGGGACTTTGCTCAGATTGTAGCCAAAGTCCCGGAGGGTTTGCCTCATCCAAAGTAGTTGCGCACAACACTGTCCCGCAGCAACGTACTCGGCCTCAGCGGTGGATAGGGCAACGGAGGTTTGTTTCTTAGAGTTCCATGACACCAAGGACCTTCCTAAGAATTGGCACGTCCCCGATGTACTCTTCCTATCGACCTTACATCCAGCATAGTCGGAATCTGAGTACCCAATCAAGTCAAAGTTAGACCCCTTTGGATACCAGATCCCGAAGCAAGGCGTAGCGACTAAATATCGAAGAATTTGCTTCACAGCCACTAAGTGACACTCCTTCGGATCGGATTGAAATCTAGCACACATGCATACGCTAAGCATAATATCCGGTCTACTAGCACATAAATAAAGCAAAGAACCTATCATGGACCGGTATGCTTTTTGATCAACGGACTTACCTCCTTTGTTGAGGTCGGTGTGTCCGTCGGTTCCCATCGGCGTCTTTGCGGGCTTGGCGTCCTTCATCCCAAACCTCTTTAGCAAATCTTGTGTGTACTTCGTTTGGGAGATGAAGGTGCCGTCCTTGAGTTGCTTCACTTGGAACCCAAGGAAGTAGGTCAACTCGCCCATCATCGACATCTCGAATTTCTGCGTCATTACCCTGCTAAACTCTTCACAAGACTTTTGGTTAGTAGAACCAAATATTATGTCGTCGACATAAATTTGGCACACAAAAAGATCACCATCGCAAGTCTTAGTAAAAAGAGTTGGATCGGCTTTCCCAACCTTGAAAGCATTAGCAATTAAAAAGTCTCTAAGGCATTCATACCATGCTCTTGGGGCTTGCTTAAGTCCATAGAGCGCCTTAGAGAGCTTACACACGTGGTCGGGGTACCGTTCATCCTCGAAGCCAGGGGGCTGCTCCACGTACACCTCCTCCTTGATCAGCCCGTTGAGGAAAGCGCTCTTCACATCCATTTGGTACAACCTGAAAGAATGGTGAGCGGCATATGCTAGCAAGATACGAATTGATTCTAGCCTAGCCACAGGAGCAAAAGTCTCCTCAAAGTCCAAACCTGCGACTTGGGCATAACCTTTTGCCACAAGTCGAGCCTTGTTCCTCGTCACCACCCCGTGCTCGTCCTGTTTGTTGCGGAACACCCACTTGGTTCCCACAACATTTTGCTTGGGACGAGGCACCAGTGTCCAAACTTCGTTGCGCTTGAAGTTGTTGAGTTCCTCCTGCAAGGCCAACACCCAGTCCGGATCTAGCAAGGCCTCTTCTACCCTGAAAGGCTCAATAGAAGAGACAATAGAGTAATGCTCACAAAAATTAACTAATCTTGAGCGAGTAGTTACTCCCTTGCTAATATCTCCCAATATCTGGTCGACGGGATGATCCCTTTGAATTGTCGCTCGAACTTGGGTTGGAGGTGCCTGAGGTGCTTCTTCCTCTTGAACATCCTGTGCTCCCCCTTGATCATGTGCCTCCACTTGAGGTACCTGTTCGTCATCTTGGGTCGGGGGATGCACCATAGTTGAGGAAGACGGTTGATCTTGCTCCAAATGTTCCTGAGGCCGTACATCTCCAATCGCCATGGTGCGTATCGCGGCCGTTGGAACGTCTTCTTCATCTACATCATCAAGATCAACAACTTGCTCTCTTGGAGAGCCATTAGTCTCATCAAATACAATGTCGCTAGAGACTTCAACCAAACCCGATGACTTGTTGAAGACCCTATATGCCTTTGTATTTGAATCATAACCTAATAAAAACCCTTCTACGGCTTTGGGAGCAAATTTGGAATTCCTACCTTTCTTCACTAGAATGTAGCATTTACTCCCAAAAACACGAAAATACGATACATTAGGTTTGTTACCAGTTAGCAGCTCATACGACGTCTTCTTGAGGAGGCGGTGAAGGTAGACCCTGTTGATGGCGTGGCAAGCCGTGTTCACGGCTTCCGACCAAAAGCACTCGGGGGTCTTGAATTCTCCAAGCATAGTCCTCGCCATATCTATGAGCGTCCTGTTCTTCCTCTCTACCACACCATTTTGCTGAGGTGTGTAGGGAGCGGAGAACTCGTGCTTGATCCCCTCCTCCTCAAGAAACTCCTCCACTTGAAGGTTCTTGAATTCGGACCCGTTGTCGCTCCTTATCTTCTTCACCTTGAGCTCAAACTCATTTTGAGCTCTCCTTAGGAAGCGCTTGAGGGTCCCTTGGGTTTCAGACTTATCCTGCAAAAAGAACACCCAAGTGAAGCGGGAAAAGTCATCAACGATAACTAGACCATACTTACTTCCTCCTATGCTCAGATAGGCGACGGGTCCAAAGAGGTCCATATGTAGCAGCTCCAGGGGTCTTGATGATGTCATCACATTTTTGGTGTGATGAGAGCCTCCTACCTGTTTCCCTGCTTGACAAGCTGCACAAGGTCTATCTTTTTCGAAATGAACATTGGTTAGACCTATCACGTGTTCTCCCTTTAGAAGCTTGTGGAGATTCTTCATCCCCACATGTGCTAAGCGGCGATGCCACAGCCAGCCCATGCAAGTCTTAGCCATTAAGCATGCATCTAGACCAGCCTCTTCTTTTGCAAAATCAACTAAGTAAAGCTTGTTGTCTAGTACACCCTTAAAAGCTAGTGAACCATCACATCTTCTAAAGACAGACACATCTACATTTGTAAACAAACAGTTATATCCCATATTGCATAATTGACTGACAGATAGCAAATTATATCCAAGAGACTCTACTAAAAACACATTAGAGATAGAGTGCTCATTTGAGATTGCAATTTTACCTAACCCTTTTACCTTGCCTTGATTCCCATCACCGAAAATTATTGCATCTTGGGAATCTTTATTCTTGACGTAGGAGGTGAACATCTTCTTCTCCCCCGTCATATGGTTTGTGCATCCGCTGTCGATGATCCAGCTTGAACCCCCGGATGCATAAACCTGCAAGGCAAATTTAGGCTTGGGTCTTAGGTACCCAACTCATGTTGGGTCCTACAAGGTTAGTGCAAATATCCTTAGGGACCCAAATGCAAGTTTTGTCTCCCTTGCATTTTGCCCCTAACTTCCTAGCAACTATTTTCCTATCCTTTCTACAAATAGCAAAGGAGGCATTTAAAGCATGATAAATTGTAGAAGGTTCATTCATTACTTTCCTAGGAGCATGAATAATATTCTTTCTTGGCACATGATGGATAGCATTTCTCCTAGACATATCTCTAGAAGCAAACATGGCATGAGAATCAAAAACATCATAAGCATTATAGCTCCTATAAGCATTTCTAGTTTGACTCCTACCATGGTACATAAAGGCATGGTTCTTTTTAGCACTAGTTGCCATAGGGGCCTTCCCTTTCTCCTTGGCAGAGATGGGAGCCTTATGGCTTGTCGAGTCCTTGGCTTCCCTCTTGTAGCCAAGTCCATCCTTAATTGAGGGGTGTCTACCAATCGTGTAGGCATCCCTTGCAAATTTTAACTTGTCAAATTCATTCTTGCTAGTCTTAAGTTGGGCATTAAGACTAGCCAATTCCTCATTTAATTTTGAAATTGAAACTAAGTGATCACTACAAGCATCAATGTCAAAATCTTTACACCTATTACAAGTTTCAACAATTTCTACACAAGAATTAGATTTACTAGCTACTTCTAGTTTAGCACTTAAATCATCATTAACACTTCTTAAAGTAGCAATGGTTTCATGACAAGAAGATAATTCACTAGAGAGCATTTCATTCCTTTTAATTTCAAGAGCAAGAGATTTTTGTGCACTAACAAATTTATCATGCTCCTCATATAAAAGATCCTCTTGTTTTTCTAGTAATCTATTCTTGTCATTCAAAGCATCAATCAACTCATTAATCTTATCAATTTTGGATCTATCTAATCCCTTGAATAAGCATGAGTAATCTATCTCATCATCATCACTGGACTCATCCTCACTTGAAGAAGCATAAGTACTAGTATCATGAGTGCTTACTTTCTTCTCTCTTGCCATGAGGCAAGTGTGACGCTCGTTTGGGAAGAGGGATGACTTGTTGAAGGCGGTGGCGGCGAGTCCCTCATTGTCGGAGTCGGAGGAGGAGCAATCCGAATCCCACTCCTTGCCTAGATGTGCCTCGCCCTTTGCCTTCTTGTATGCCTTCTTCTTCTCCCTCTTGCTCCCTTGGTCCTGTTCACTATCATTGTCGGGACAGTTAGCAATAAAATGACCAAGCTTACCGCATTTGAAGCATGAGCGCTTCCCCTTGGCTTTGGTCTTGCTTGGCTGTCCCTTGCGACCTTTAAGCGCCGTCTTGAATCTTTTGATGATGAGGGCCATTTCTTCATCATTAAGTCCGGCCGCCTCAATTTGTGCCACCTTGCTAGGTAGCGCCTCCTTGCTTCTTGTTGTTTTGAGAGCAAGAGGTTGCGGCTCGTTGATCGGTCCATTCAAGGCGTCGTCCACGTACCTCGCCTCCTTGATCATCATTCGCCCGCTGACGAATTTTCCTAGGACTTCCTCGGGCGACATTTTGGTGTACCTGGGATTCTCATGAATATTATTCACCAAATGAGGATCAAGAACGGTAAAGGACCTTAGCATCAGTCGGACGACGTCGTGGTCCGTCCATCGCGTGCTTCCGTAGCTCCTTATCTTGTTGATAAGAGTCTTGAGCCGGTTGTATGTTTGTGTCGGCTCCTCGCCCCTTATCATCGCGAACCGTCCAAGCTCGCCCTCTACCAACTCCATCTTGGTGAGCAAGGTGACGTCGTTCCCCTCATGAGAAATCTTGAGGGTGTCCCAGATCTGCTTGGCGTTATCCAAGCCGCTCACCTTATGGTATTCATCCCTGCACAAAGACGCTAGAAGAACAGTAGTAGCTTGTGCATTCTTATGAATTTGTTCATTAATGAACATGGGACTATCCGAACTATCAAAGTGCATTCCACTCTCTACAATCTCCCATATACTAGGATGGAGAGAGAATAGATGACTACGCATTTTGTTGCTCCAAAATCCGTAGTCCTCCCCATCAAAGTGTGGAGGCTTGCCGAGTGGAATGGAGAGCAAATGTGAATTTGAACTTTGTGGAATACGAGAGTAGTCAAAAGAAAAGTTCGAATTAACCGGTTTCCTTCTCTCGTAGTCGTTGTGGTCGTCGTCCTTTTGGGAAGAAGTAGACTCATCGCTGTCGTCATAGTAGACTGTAAGGAAAATAGACCCCGGGCCATTTGGCTAATTGTGTTTTGGTGTTTGATGAACAACACAATCCGTGAACTAATAAGTCTTCTAGTGTTTGTGTTTGTAGTTCACAGGATGCGAAGAAAATTGGACCAAGGCAATGAGGATGCAACACCTCAAAAGAAGACATAAAAAGATGCGTAGGAGTCCAATACTCAAGAACAAAGAAGCCCAAAGAAATCAGCGAAGAATTCCAAGGAAAAGGGTTGTCAGCCAGCGCCTGGTGGCGCACCGGACATGCTACCGCGCAGTGTCCGGTGTGCACCGGACTGTCCGGTGAAGTCCCGGACAGTCTGCGCAGAGAGGCCGCAGGCAGGCGCTCTCTGGCTGTAGCACCGGACTGTCCGGTGTGCACCGGACTGTCCGGTGTGCCAACGGGCAGACGGCAACGGTCGAATCCAACGGTCGGATCCAACGGTCGACTGCTACAGGCGCCAACGGTCGGCTGACGTGGCGGCACCGGACATGCTACAGTGCAGTGTCCGGTGTGCACCGGACTGTCCGGTGCACCCGTCGACAGAAAGCTGCAGCTTTCTGTCAAACGGCTAGTTGGGGGCTTGGAGGCTATAAATACCACCCCAACCGGCCATTCTCAAGTGTGAGAGCCCAAGCAACATACCAATACACATAGTGCATATTTCCAAGAGCTCAAACACCCAAGTGCTTAATAGAATCACTCCGTGATTAGCGTAGGTGCTTTGCGAAGTGCTTAGGTTAGTTAGACCGCTCTAACGCTTGCTCTAGGTGAATCCTAGTTAGTTGAGTGAGTTTTGTAAAACCACACAACCCCTCGGCTCTTGCGCGAGCCGTTGTAATTGTACCGAGTGGGGCGAGAGTCTTGCGAGACCGTGACAACCGCGTTTGTGTCACGGCCGCCACCGTGTACCGGAGGGAACGAGGCCCGCGGCGTTTCGGCCGGAAGCTCGATAGTGGAGACGGCGGGGAGCGTCCGAGAGGAGCCGGAAGCGGAGCACCACTTGCACGTGGAGAAGGCCCGCGGCTCTCTACGGAGTTACTCGACCGTGGTGCTTGGCCCTCGCGTGGGCTTCCCTTTGCGTAGGGGCACCAACGAGGATTAGTCGGGACCTTGCGTGGTTCCGGATACCTCGGTAAAAATACCGGCGTCATCCACGAGAGTTTGCTTCTCTACTTAGCTCTTTACATTCCGCATTTATATTAAGCATTTAAGTTTCAATCTTGTAGTCATACTTATTTAGTATAGATTGAAACTTAGCCTTTTGCGGTAGAGATAGCAACACTTAGACAAAACCTAGTTTGCACATTCTAGTTTTGATTATTTGCATAGGTTTTGCTCTAGGGATTTAATTGTGGCCTAGTTTAGTAAAAGTTTTAGAAGTCCTAATTCACCCCCCCCCCTCTTAGGCGTCACCCGTTTCCTACAAGTGGTATCAGAGCCCGATTTGGCTCATTTGAAACGCTTTAGCTTCACCGCTAAAAGAGCCGACGCTTTTTAGAGGAAGGGATGGATACCCATAGGCCACCACACTTTGACGGCACTAACTTCCCATATTATAGTGCTAGAATGGCTTGTTACCTAGAGGCCGTTGATCTAGGTGTTTGGAGAGTCACTCGTGACGGGATGAAACCCCTCAAGAATCCCGAGAAACCCACCACGAGTGAGGAAAAAGAAATCCATTTAAATGCTAGAGCCAAAAATTGCTTGTATGAATCTCTTAGCATGGATATTTTCAATCAAGTATTTACCCTGAAAACTGCTAATGAGATTTGGCTAAAATTGCATGAGCTCCATGACGGCACATCCAATGTCCATGAGCAAAAACATTGTCTAGTCTTAAATGAGTATAATTCTTTTGCTATGAAAGATGATGAGCTTGTTAGAGACATGTATTCTCGTTTGAATCTAATTATCAATGAGCTCAATTCGATTGGCATTAATAAGCTAGGTGATGCGGACATTGTGAGGAAGATTATCTCCCTGCTACCACAACAAAGATATGGGAGCATCATCACCATCCTTCACAACATGGAGGACTTGAGCAACATGACCCCGACCATCGTGATTGGGAAAATCGCGGCTTTTGAGATGTCGCGAAAAATGAGTCGGGGAGATGAGCCAACTTCCTCAAGACCATATGCTTTTACATGTGATGAAAGGAAGGGCAAAAAGAAGGCTCCCACTCCAAGTTCCTCAAGCGAAGAAGAGGAAGAAGAAGAAGAAAGTGATGATGATGAAGATAATCAACCATGCACATCATCCTCCGAGGACGAAGAAACAATCCGACGCGTCGAAAAGGTAATGAGGATGATCCGCAAGATTAATCTAATGGGTGTGCCCCTGCAGGTCGAGGATCTTCTCTTTAACATTGACAGGAAAAAGCAAAGGAAGAGAGGATGCTTCGTATGTGGGGAGAAGGGCCACTTCAGGGACAACTGTCCAAATATGGCCAAGCCCAAAAAGGAGAGGAGCAAAGGCAAGGCGCTAACAAGTGTTAGAACTTGGGATGATTCTTCAAGTGAAGATGAACCTCCAAGGACGCGTAGCCACCGGTCCTCGTCACGATCATCACGGTCATCACACAAATGCCTTATGGCAAGAGGTAACAAAAGCATTCCATCCTCTAGTGATGAAAGTAGTAGTGATGATGAAGGTGAGGGAAAGCCCTCTCTAGATGAGCTTGCGGAAGCCGTAAAATTTTTCCAGGATGTTTGCACTAAGCAAAAAGCTCAACTTAAAACTTTGAAAAATAAGTTGGTTAGCTCTCGAAATGATTACAAAGGTTTGCTAGAAAAATTTGAAACTTTTGCAAACTTAAATAGTGAGCTGTCAACTAAAATTGAGCTATTAGAATCTAGTGCTCCATCCACTGCTACCGATGATAGCCTTATTAAAAAGAATGAAAAACTTAAGGCTAAGTTAGCTAGCTCCCAAGAAGCTATTGAAAATTTGCTAGAGAAAATGGAAATTCTTAGCATACACAATAATGAGCTAACTACTAAGCTAGAAAACATTGGTAGCACCCCAGCAGCATCTTTAGTTGAAATACCTGAAATAATTAAGAAAGATGCTTCTACTTCCTGCTTTGATTTAATTGATGATTCTAACCCCTGCAACCAAGTCGTTGTTGAGAATATTGTTGTAGAGACATGTACGGATGAGGTTGCAAAGGAAAATGAACAATTAAAGCAAGAAGTGGCTCGCCTTGGCAAGGCTTTGTATGACAAGAAAGGCAAAGCCAAACAAATCCGACCTCCACAGGATAACACCACTGCGGGAGTGAACAAGCCTGTAGAGGGAGAAACTGTGATTTGTAGGCTATGCCACAAGGAAGGCCACAAGTCTTTCCAATGCAAGGCGATGACCGGGGATAAACAAAGGCAAAAGCTCAAGCAAAAGCCATCAAGCAAAATCTCCAACACCTACATCAAAGAGGTGAACAAAAAGGATGCTACACCATATTTGATCAAGAAGAAAAAGAACGGAAAGGTGATAGCAATCAAGGCCAACAAGCAAGCCAACAAAGGAAAGGGGGCCAGACGCATCTGGGTGCCAAAAGAGATAATTTCAACCATGAAAAGCACCAAGAAGGTTTGGATCCCGAAAGGGAAGTGAGTGGACCAAAGGTCTTCGGGAAATTTGGAGACTTGGCAAAATTTGGATGTATATCATGGGATACATCATTTTGGATCAAGTTTATTGCCAAGTGGGTTACTGAAAATTTTGGACCCAAATTTCCCACCCATGACTAAGGTAACTAGTTTTATTGTATTTCTCGTTTTTAGATATGCGTATCTATTTATCTTGTATCTAGTTTACCTTTCTTGCCTAGTATTACATGTGTTATGTACTTTTGTTTAAAATCATGCATACTAGGTAAATCACATGGTAGGATTGCTTGCTTTCAATTCATATACTTAAGCAAACCTACATGGTTTAAAAATGTTTATTTAAGCATGGCACATAGCTTCTATACCACTCCATAGTAAATGATGCATCAATTGACAATTTGGATTTCTACAAGTTGTATCATTTAACTTATATGTGCCAAAGTTTGGATTATGGATAATTTGCCCCTCTTGATATCAAATCAAAGTGCATGTCTCCTACAAGTATTCAAAACTTGTATGCACACCTTTAGGGGGAGGTTACTCTATAATCTAACACTTTGAGACTAACACCTTTTCAAGTCTATTTCATGTGATAGTCTCATTGTAAGGAAAATGAAGTCCCCGGAGAAAGACAACAATCTTCCACTGCAAAATCTCCAAGAACTCTCATGTCTCTCAAGCTCGCCATTGATCTTCAATTGGTACCTTTTGAGACTACATTCAGTATCATTTACATGTCTTCTCCAATATTTGATTAGACTATATTTCATATCATATGCTTCCATGTTGCTAAAAATGCATAAGTAGTTAACTCATATTCTGTTACCTATGCATAAGGGAAGTTAGTCTTTTCAAATCATGTCTTGCACCTCTAATTTTCACATGCTTTTTCCTAAGTAGAGGATCTCTGTCAGGGGGAGTATTTCTTCATCTCTAAAGGGGGAGAAAAACTCTTTCTAAAGGAGAATACTCATTTAGGGGGAGTAATCTTTTGAGGATTCCTTCATGTGGTATCATTCATAGTTTATTTTAATATCCTTTTAGTTGTATCATTTGATAGATTTCTTGTTGAGGGCAAGCTTTTATTTACTTCCTACATGCTTTTAATGTCTTCCTTTTCGGTGGTTGATGCCAAAGGGGGAGAAGTTTAGGGACCAAAGCAATGAAAACCATATCAAACACCAAACACCACAAATTTCAAATTTTATATCTTCAAATAAGTTCTACAAGTGGTTTTGGTTATTTGGTCCAAAAATAGGAAGTAAGTGAATTATGGAGTTAGGGGGAGGCTTAAGTCCATAATATCACATTGTGGGGACAATCAAGCATCTTAGCAAGTAGATTGCATATTTTCACTCAAATACTTGTATTATTTGCTTGCTTTGGTTGTGTTGTCATCAATCACCAAAAAGGGGGAGATTGTAAGGAAAATAGACCCCAGGCCATTTGGCTAATTGAGTTTTGGTGTTTGATGAACAACACAATCCGTGAACTAATAAGTCTTCTAGTGTTTGTGTTTGTAGTTCACAGGATGCGAAGAAAATTGGACCAAGGCAATGAGGATGCAACACCTCAAAAGAAGACATAAAAAGATGCGTAGGAGTCCAATACTCAAGAACAAAGAAGCCCAAAGAAATCAGCGAAGAATTCCAAGGAAAAGGGCTGTCAGCCAGCGCCTGGTGGCGCACCGGACATGCTACAGCGCAGTGTCCGGTGTGCACCGGACTGTCCGGTGAAGTCCCGGACAGTCTGCGCAGAGAGGCCGCAGGCAGGCGCTCTCTGGCTGTAGCACCGGACTGTCCGGTGTGCACCGGACTGTCCGGTGTGCCAACGGGCAGACGGCAACGGTCGAATCCAACGGTCGGATCCAACGGTCGACTGCTACAGGCGCCAACGGTCGGCTGACGTGGCGGCACCGGACATGCTACAGTGCAGTGTCCGGTGTGCACCGGACTGTCCGGTGCACCCGTCGACAGAAAGCTGCAGCTTTCTGTCAAACGGCTAGTTGGGGGCTTGGAGGCTATAAATACCACCCCAACCGGCCATTCTCAAGTGTGAGAGCCCAAGCAACATACCAATACACATAGTGCATATTTCCAAGAGCTCAAACACCCAAGTGCTTAATAGAATCACTCCGTGATTAGCGTAGGTGCTTTGCGAAGTGCTTAGGTTAGTTAGACCGCTCTAACGCTTGCTCTAGGTGAATCCTAGTTAGTTGAGTGAGTTTTGTAAAACCACACAACCCCTCGGCTCTTGCGCGAGCCGTTGTAATTGTACCGAGTGGGGCGAGAGTCTTGCGAGACCGTGACAACCGCGTTTGTGTCACGGCCGCCACCGTGTACCGGAGGGAACGAGGCCCGCGGCGTTTCGGCCGGAAGCTCGATAGTGGAGACGGCGGGGAGCGTCCGAGAGGAGCCGGAAGCGGAGCACCACTTGCACGTGGAGAAGGCCCGCGGCTCTCTACGGAGTTACTCGACCGTGGTGCTTGGCCCTCGCGTGGGCTTCCCTTTGCGTAGGGGCACCAACGAGGATTAGTCGGGACCTTGCGTGGTTCCGGATACCTCGGTAAAAATACCGGCGTCATCCACGAGAGTTTGCTTCTCTACTTAGCTCTTTACATTCCGCATTTATATTAAGCATTTAAGTTTCAATCTTGTAGTCATACTTATTTAGTATAGATTGAAACTTAGCCTTTTGCGGTAGAGATAGCAACACTTAGACAAAACCTAGTTTGCACATTCTAGTTTTGATTATTTGCATAGGTTTTGCTCTAGGGATTTAATTGTGGCCTAGTTTAGTAAAAGTTTTAGAAGTCCTAATTCACCCCCCCCCCCCTCTTAGGCGTCACCCGTTTCCTACATAGACGATCTCCTTGATGCGCCTTGTCTTCTTCTTCTTCCCTTCCTTTCGTCTATGACCCGAACTGGAGTCGGTAAGCTTGTCGTCCTTTGGCTCGTTGATGAAGGATTCCTTCTCTTGGTCGTTGATCACGATACCCTTCCCCTTAGGATCCATCTCTTCGGACTGTTAGTCCCTTAGTGAAGAGAACGGCTCTGATACCAATTGAGAGCACCTAGAGGGGGGGTGAATAGGTGATCCTGTAACACTTCAAAACTTAAGCCACAAAACTTGGTTAGTTGTTAGCACAATAATTGCCAAGTGGCTATAGAGGAATCCTCAACAAAACACAATAACCAACAAAAATCAATCACAGAGATGGCACGGTGGTTATCCCGTGGTTCGGCCAAGACCAACGCTTGCCTACTCCACGTTGTGGCGTCCCAACGGACGAGGGTTGCAATCAACCCCTCTCAAGCGGTCCAAAGACCCACTTGAATACCACAGTGTTTTGCTTGCTTTATCTCAATCCCGTTTGCGAGGAATCTCCACAACTTGGAGCCTCTCGCCCTTACACTTGAAATTCACAAAGAACACGGAGCAAGGGAGGGATTAGCAACGCACACAAGACACAAGAATCAGAGTGTCAACACGCACACAAGTCGCAACAAGAGCTCGCAACGCAACTCAATGAGTTCACAACTCCACTAGAGCTCTATATGCTATCACAATGAAACGAATGCGCGAAATCGATGTCTTGGTGCTTAGAAATGATTGGGAGATGCTTGGTGTACTCCTCCATGCGCCTAGGGGTCCCTTTTATAGCCCCAAGGCAGCTAGGAGCCATTGAGCACATGTTTGGAAAGCCATTCTTGCCTTCTGTCATCGGGGGCACCGGACAGTCCGGTGCACACCGGACACTGTCCGGTGCCCGATTTCCTTCCTTAAATAGTGAAGCCGACCGTTGGCAGCCTGAGAGCCGTTGGCGCACCGGACATGTCCGGTGCACACCGGACAGTCCGGTGCCGTCTTCTAGCCATTGGCTCGGCCACGTGTCCCGCGCAGATTGCGCGGCCGACCGTTGGCCCGGCCGACCGTTGGCTCACCGGACAGTCCGGTGCACACCGGACAGTCCGGTGAATTTTAGCCGTACGTCGCCGATGAATTCCCGAGAGCGACGAGTTCGCCTGTGAGCGGCCCACCGGACAGTCCGGTGCACACCGAACGGTCCGGTGAATTTTAGCCGTACACCTCCGTCGAAGTCCCGAGAGCAGCCACTTTGCCCAAGCTAGCCTGGCGCACCGGACACTGTCCGGTGCACCACCGGACAGTCCGGTGCACCCAGACTGGGCAGACTTTGGCTGCTCGAGCCATCTCTTCTTCAACTCGATTTTTTCTGTTTCCAGCACTTAGACACAATACATTAGTCCATAAAACAATGTACTAAGTCTGAGAAACATACCTTTATCCTTGATTTGTACTTTGTCCACCATTTTACAATTAGGCACTTGTGTTGGACACTAAATCACCAAAACACTTAGAAATGGCCCAAGGGCACATTTCCCTTTCAGAGAGGCTGTCACGACTCGCCCGAGGCTAAGCCCGGGCGCCAATCGCGGGCGGGAGAGGCAGCCACGACTCACTCGAGGCCATTTCTGGGCGAGAGACACAGTTACGACTCGTCTGTGGCCAACTTTAGACAAGCAGCGCAATTCTGACTCGCCCGAGAGCATGTAACAATGCTTCTCTATATTGTAAACCCAGAAAAGGAACCGATGATAGAAAATGATCGGTGTGAACAATGCTTCTCAATCAGAGATCTGCCTTTTCTCTCTATATATTGTAAAATAAACAAAAGCAGACTTTAGCCATGACAAGTACAGCACTGAATGGTAGACGTTTCAACACGCCTCGCGGCGGGACAAGTCGGACCCTAAGACATATATACAGTGAAGAGATATTAAAACGGTTTTTCAAAGACAATATATAACTAAAAGATTTTATTATACAATTGAGTGTCTATAAATATAGTTTATTAATAAATACAGAAGTAGATATACTTGTACATCATCGAATCAATAAATCAGACGATGAATTCATAAAGTGATAAGTGAGCCGTCTGTTGCTACTTGAATTACAAGACAGAGAGGTCTTTTCACAGAAAGACGGTTCCACATTTTTTGTAATTAGTCAGCCTCTACATTATACATGTACTAAAGTACTCTAGTTGACAGCTCTCCTGTCCGGTCAGGCCGTCACTATCACTAGGGTAATAACAGTGACACCATGTCCTGCAATGTGTATGAATATACAGCAAATTGTTTCAGCTCATACGTTGACAGTTCGTGTAGTATAGTAATCTCTATCCTCGGATAAATAGATTTTGAGTTATCTTAAATCAAGCATTTTAAACTTTAATTGAATTTCTAAAAAATAGCATCAAAATTTATAATATTATTAGATATATCATAAAATATATTTCAATAATATGTTTATCTGATATCATAAATGTTAGTGTTTTTTATAGAGTTAATTAGATATATAGAATAGTTTAACTTTTACAGATTCTAGGAATTTTTTTACTGAGTAATGTAGGACCGGAGAGGATATTTATGTAGTTCCCCCACGTTTTGAACTAGGCCTCTTCTCTGAAGATATTGACTTTTTCCTAACCATCTTGTTCGCTGAAAACCGATGAACTTTTCCACGTGGAAGACAAAAGAAGTTCAACTCCGAAGCTTCACCACCCGTATAAACACAACACAAAAAGCCCCCATTTTGACTTTGACCTTGACCTTTATCCCCCATAAAGCTTGAGCAGAAACCACGAACTCTGCAGGCAAGCCAACGCCGCAGGCTGCTTGTGCGATGGCCTCGTTCCACGATCTCACCGCCACCGCCGTGCTCCTCTTGCTCTTCTCCATCCTCTCCGGCGGGTTGGCGCCGCTGCAAGTCCAGGCGCAGCAGCCGTACGGCAGCCAGATCGCCGACTGCACCAACCAGCACAACTCCTCCGGTCTGCTTGGCTACTTCTGCGGCGCCGCCGGCAGCGCGCCGTCGTGCCCGACCTTCCTCACCTTCACAGCCCGGGCGCAGTACTCGAGCCTCGCCACCATCGGGGCGCTCCTCGGCGCCGACCCCGCTAGCGTTCTGACGCCCAACGAGGCCACCGGGCCGGACGCGCCACTCCCGGCGGGCACCAGGGTGCTCGTCCCGGCGACGTGTGCCTGCACGGCTACGCCGGGCGGCCGGTTCTACCAGAGGAACGCCACGTACGTCGCCGTGGCCGGTGACACGCTGCTCATCATCGCCAACAACACGTTCCAGGGCCTCACCTCGTGCCAGGCGCTCGAGGCGCAGGCCCTCCGCGGCGCGCCGCCGCAGAGCCTGGACGTCGGTCAGTCCCTCCCCGTGCCGCTGCGCTGCGCGTGTCCGAGCGCGGCGCAGGCCGCAGCGGGGGCGAGGTACCTCGTCAGCTACCTCGTGGACGTGTTCGACGACCTCACCACCGTGGCCGCGCGGTTCGGGGTCGACATGGGGACCGTCGCGGCGGCCAACCAGTTGCAGCCGCCTTTTACCATAGACCCCTACACCACACTGCTCATCCCCGTCAGCGCGCAGCCTAACGTGTCGCGCATCCAGACGCCGCCGTCGCCTCCGCCGCCTCCGCCGGTGGAAGCGCCTGCTCCGGGCAAGAAGAGCAATAACCATGTCGGGGTCTACATTGGCGTTGCTGTGGCAGTGGTTGTTGTCGCCGCGATTGTCTCAGCCGGAGCTTTCCTCGCAGTGAGGGCGAGGAGGCGAGCCGGCGCCGTTCTAGCCACCGGCGAAGTGGCCAAGAAGGAAAGTAAGGCAGGCAACGACAGGGTGGCGACGTCGTCGGGCTTCACCGGCGGCGAGTTCTCCCTTTCCACCAGCGAGGCGTTCTCGAGCATTTCCGTGACGGACATCAAGTCCTCGCTGAAGGTGTACACCTACGCGGAGCTCAAGGCGGCCACCGACGACTTCAGCCCTGAGCACCGCATCGGCGGGTCGGTGTACCGCGCGGCGTTCATCGGCGACGCCGCGGCCGTCGAGGTGGTGGACCGGAATGTGTCGACGGAGGTGGAGATCATGCGGAAGATCAACCACCTCAATCTGATCCGCCTCATCGGCCTCTGCCACCACCGCGGCCGGTGGTACCTCGTCACCGAGTACGCCGAGCACGGCGCGCTCCGGGACCGCCTCCTCGCGTCCGCCACGGGCACGGCGGCGCCACTGACGTGGGCGCAGCGGGTGCATATCGCGCTGGACGTCGCCGAGGGGCTTAGGTACCTGCACGAGTACGCGCGCCCGGCGTGGGTGCACATGGACGTCAGCAGCGGCAGCGTCCTCCTTGCCGGTGACGGGCCCCGCGCCAAGCTCCGGGGCTTCGGCGCCGCGAGGGCCATCACGGGCGCCACCGCCGGCGTCGACGGCGAAGAGGGCGCCGAGGAGGCGCTGTTCACGATGACGAGCCGCATCGCGGGGACGCGCGGGTACATCGCGCCGGAGTACCTGGAGCACGGCGTGGTGTCGCCAAAGGCCGACGTCTACTCGCTCGGCGTCGTGCTCCTGGAGCTCGTAACGGGCAGGGACGCCGAGGAGCTGGTGGGCGACGGCGTGGGCGATCCGTTCGTCGCCCTGCGCGAGCTCGCCGAGGAGCTCGATGGCGGCGGCGACGCCGTGCTGCAGCGGCTGGAGGAACTCGTGGACCCGGCGCTGCCGGCGGGGAGCTGTCCGCAGGACGCCGTGGTCATGGTGGTCAGGCTCATCGAGAGGTGCGTCAGGCAAGACCCAGCGCGCCGTCCCACAACTGGGGAGGTGGCGCAGCGCCTCCTCAAGCTGTCTGGGGTCTCGGTGGTCAGCTGGCGGAACTCGCCGGAGTCGCCCCGCAGCTCCGGCAGTGGAAAAGGCCTCATGTACTAGCAGAGTAATAGTAATAGCTAACCATAGGTGCCATTGGACGCGAAATGTGAAGGTACCAGAGAGAAATCTTACTGTTTTGAGTTGAATTGAATTTTGTTCATCGAAGGAAACGAATGACAGTGAGATGCAGACGCCAGTATGCTGTATTTAGAGTTTCAGTTTCAGAGTCTTTAATCGTTCTTTGTTTCAGTTTCGTCAGGTTTCTTCAATATCTAGTCAGCTTAGTTGAGTCGTAGTTAGTCAGTGACTAAGCTTGTAATTAGGGAGTCTGTTAGCATCATGGACGTGGTCAAGGATGATCCATGCGTCACGTTCGCCGTGGGATGGCACGGAGCTCACGAACGTGGAACGGTCATGCGTCGTGCGCGAGGAAATCTCGCAGCACTCTTTCTGTTCGTTTGGTATGAATACAGAGTCAAAAAAACTGTGGCTTAACCGCACCAAATAAAAAAGGATCTCGTGTATTCCAGCCTTCGCGTTTGTGTCTCGTGTGCGTCGACGTTCTCAACCCCGGAAACACCTTGCCGGACTTAGTCGGAACAATTGGTATCGGAGCCAGGTTACTCGACCTTGGAGGCTGAACCATGTCAGCCCATGGTCGACGCGACGATGCAGACGGAGGAAGACGGAGGAGATCGCTGTCGCCGGTTTTCCCGCGGGGACGGCGCGGCGGCAGGGAAGTCGTCATCGAGCGGATCATCGAGAGGAGCTCCACGGCAGCGACCTACCCCATGTTGTCGAAGACAAACTACTCCGAGTGGTCCCTCGTGATGCAGGTGAACTTGCAGGCCCAAGGTCTCTGGGAGGCCATGGAACCGGGGACAGACAACTTCAGAGACGACCGCAACGCTCTCGCGGCCCTCCTCCGAGCAGTGCCGCCGGAGATGCAGGCGGGCTTGGCTCGCAAGGCGTCCGCAGCGGAGGCGTGGGACTCGATCAAATCAGTCCGAGTTGGGGCTGAGCGCGTCAAGGAGGCGAACGCCGACCGGCTGCGGAGGGAGTTCACTGGCCTGTCGTTCAGGCCGGGTGAATCGGTCGAGGACTTCGCCGGAAGGGCCTCCACGCTCGCAAATCAGTTGCGAGTGGTCGGTGATGACATCGCCGAGAAGGAGGTAGTGAAGAAGGTGTTGCATTCTGTTCCTGACAACCTTGAACAGATTGCGCTGTCCATTGAGACTCTACTGGACTTGAACGACACCACGGTGGAGGAGGTGACCGGACGTCTCCGGGCGGTGGAGCAGCGCAAGACGGCGGCTGCAACGACTACCAAAGAAGGCAGCGGTAGCTTA
Source organism: Zea luxurians (assembly GCA_029449295.1). Lineage (NCBI taxonomy): Eukaryota > Viridiplantae > Streptophyta > Magnoliopsida > Poales > Poaceae > Zea > Zea luxurians. Next base: position 50,081,399 of record JAOPSE010000011.1, read on the forward strand.
CTCCTCACCGAGGAGGAATGGCTGGCGCGATTCAAGTCAACTGATGGAGGAAGCCGAACAGGCTCGAGCCCTGGCGCGAAGCAGTCCTCTGGACGCGGTCGTGGCCGCGGCCGTGGTCGATCGCGTGGCGGAGGCCGCGGCGGTGGCCGTGCACGCAGGGACGACGAGTGCCACAATTGTGGCAAGCTGGGCCACTGGGCTCGTGACTGTCGAGGGAAGAAGAAAGTCGAGCAGGCGCATACGACTCAGGCAGAGGAAGATGCAGATGCAGCCCTGTTAATGATCACGGCGAACACAGCCGTGACGAAGCCCAAGACGGAGGTCCACCTCGACGAAGGCAAGCTCTTCGTTCATCTCGGGGAAGGGAGCATTGATGACTGCACGAGGTGGGTCCTCGACACCGGAGCGACGAATCATATGACGAGCTCGAAGGAAGCCTTCTCCGACATCGACGCCGGTGTTCAGGGCACCGTCAAGTTCGGCGATGGATCAGTCGTCGCAATCGAAGGGCGCGGGACGGTTCTTCTCAACTGCAAGAACGGCGAACATCAGGCGCTCACGGGCGTCTACCACATTCCGCGGCTCACGACCAATATCGTGAGTCTCGGACAGTTGGAGGAGGATGGATTCAAGATCCTCCTGCTGAATGGCTTTCTGAAGGTGTGGGATCGGCGCCGACGACTGCTTGCAAAAGTGCCGAGGGCAGCGAACCGGCTCTACGTGCTGACGGTCGACATCGGCAAGCCGGTTTGTTTGGCGGCGCAGGGAAATGATGCAGCATGGCGGTGGCATGCAAGGTTCGGCCACCTCAACTTCAGATCGCTGCGGAGGTTGTCGCAGCAAGAGATGGTAAGGGGTTTGCCGTCACTTGATCATATCGATCAGGTGTGCGACAGCTGCTTGGCAGGGAAGCAGCGAAGACGGTCGTTCCCGACTGAAGCAAAATTCCGCGCAAAGAACAAGCTGGAGCTTGTCCACGCTGATCTGTGCGGGCCGATCGCACCAATTACACCAAGTGGCAACAGATTTTTCTTACTGTTGGTTGATGATTTCAGTCGCTACATGTGGCTGATCTTGCTGAGTTCTAAAGATCAGGCGGCGGAGTCGATCATCAGGCTTCTTGGCGGCGTGGAGACGCAGGCCGGGCGGAGGCTGGGGACTCTGCGCACCGATCGCGGTGGCGAGTTCACGGCAAGGAGCTTCGCCGACTACTGCGCCGCGCAAGGCATCGCCAGGCATCTCACCGCGTCGTACTCTCCTCAGCAAAACGGCGTGGTGGAACGCCGCAACCAGACCGTCATGGGAACAGCGAGGAGTATGATGAAGGCGATGCGAGTGCCAAGCTGGTTTTGGGGGGAGGCCGTAACCACGGCTGTCTTCCTCCTAAACCGCGCGCCCACGCAAAGTGTAGAAGGAAGGACGCCGTTTGAGGTATGGCATGACGCCAAGCCACCTGTTCATTTTCTTCGGACATTCGGTTGTGTAGCACATGTGAAGACGGTCGGCAAGTATCTGTCCAAGCTCGAGGACAGGAGTGTGCCCATGGTGTTTGTGGGGTATGAAATCGGGACCAAGGGGTACCGATTCTATAACCCAACTTGTCTCGCGTGACGCCGTGTTCGAGGAGTAACGCGCGTGGGACTGGACTGCTGTACACCCAAGCACGCTGGAGGATGCCTTGAGCCATTTCGTGTCGAACACGACGTGGCTGCAGTAGCAGGAGGCGTACTGGAAGGGACAGCTTCACCGACGACGCCGAATGCGGCGTTGGCGACGCCACCTTCGCTGTCGGCGACCTCGACGTCGAGGACGTCAACACCCACGTGCGGGTCAACATCCCGCACACCTCAGGCACCGGGGTCTGGCTCAGGCGCCCGATCTGCATCACTGCCGGAGGTTGATGACAACCTGGACGTTGACCCCAACCACGCTCCTCTCCGTTATCGATCCATCACTGATATCATGGGGCAAGAACCAGCACCTGGACTTGTTGAACAGGTGTCAGATCAAGAGCTACTGATGGCAACTGGGAATGAACCACTCACTTCAGAGGAGGCAATGAGTAGTGAGCAATGGCGAACAACAATGTTGGAAGAGATGGCGTCCATAGAACACAATAAGACCTGGACATTGGTGAACCTTCCAGCAGGACAGAGAGCAATTGGTCTCAAATGGGTGTTCAAAATCAAGCACAATGAGCATGGGGACGTCACCAAGTACAAAGCGCGTCTGGTTGCCAAGGGCTATGTATAGAAGAAGGGCATCCACTTTGAAGAAGTGTTCGCGCCGGTGGCGCGGATGGAGTCAGTGAGACTCATGTTGGCTGTGGCTGCACATCGAGGTTGGTCAGTACATCACATGGATGTGAAATCGGCTTTCCTCAATGGGGAATTGGAAGAGGAAGTTTATGTCTCACAGCCACCAGGCTTTGTGGCTGCAGAACACAAGAACAAGGTGCTGAAGTTGCACAGAGCTCTTTTTGGGCTTCGTCAGGCTCCACGAGCATGGAACTCAAAGTTGGATACAAGCCTACTGCAATTGGGATTTGCAAGAAGCAGGAATGAACATGGCTTGTACACAAGAGACACTCAACAGTCCAGATTGGTGGTGGGGATCTATGTTGATGATCTCATCATTACGGGGGAGTCAACTGAAGCAATTGATGTCTTCAAGCAAGAAATGAAATCACTATTCAGAATGAGTGATTTGGGTGGACTCACCTATTATCTTGGTATAGAAGTGAGACAGGAACCAAACTGCATCAGGCTATCCCAGACATCCTATGCTGTGAAAGTATTGGAGAATGCAGGACTGAGCACCTGTAACCCAAGTGAAACACCAATGGAACCAAGGCTCAAGCTGCTGAAGGACAGTGATTCACCTCAGGTTGATGCAACCAAGTACAGAAGCCTGATTGGAAGTCTGCGCTATCTGATGAACACAAGGCCAGATCTCGCCTTCTCAGTTGGATATTTGAGTCGTTTCATGCAGGATCCCAGACAAGAACACTTGGTGGCTATGAAGCGAGTTCTCAGATACATTGCAGGGACAGTGAACCATGGACTTGTGTACAACAAGATGGGTGAAGAACTAAGTCTGACTGGGTACAGTGACAGCGACCATGGTGGAGATGCAAATGACGGGAAGAGCACTACAAGTGTGATATTTTTCCTCAACGAATGTCCTGTCACTTGGCAATCACAAAAGCAGCGAGTAGTTGCTCTATCATCTTGTGAGGCAGAGTATATAGCAGGAGCAGTCGGTGCTTGCCAGGGAGTTTGGCTTAAACGTTTGTTGGCCGACATCCTGGGCACCAACTTGGCTTCACCAGTCTTGAAGATGGATAATATGTCAGCACTGGCACTGAGCAAGAATCCAGTACTCCACGACCAGAGCAAACACATTGATTTGAAGTATCACTACCTACGGGAGTGTGCTGAAAATGGAGAAGTGCAGCTTCAGTTTGTAAGATCAGAGGAGCAGTGTGCAGACATCCTTACCAAGGCGTTGGGGAAAACAAAGTTCCACGAATTTCGAAAGAAAATAGGAGTGGTCAGGCATGACGGCGACTGATCTCAGGGGGAGAATTGACAGTGAGATGCAGACGCCAGTATGCTGTATTTAGAGTTTTAGTTTCAGAGTCTTTAATCGTTCTTTGTTTCAGTTTCGTCAGGTTTCTTCAATATCTAGTCAGCTTGGTTGAGTCGTAGTTAGTCAGTGACTAAGCTTGTAATTAGGGAGTCTGTTAGCATCATGGACGTGGTCAAGGATGATCCATGCGTCACGTTCGCCGTGGGATGGCACGGAGCTCACGAACGTGGAGCGGTCATGCGTCGTGCGCGAGGAAATCTCGCAGCACTCTTTCTGTTCGTTTGGTATGAATACAGAGTCAAAAAAACTGTGGCTTAACCGCACCAAATAAAAAAGGATCTCGTGTATTCCAGCCTTCGCGTTTGTGTCTCGTGTGCGTCGACGTTCTCAACTCCGGAAACACCTTGCTGGACTTAGTCGGAACAACGAACACTGTAAACATGTATGTACTATATTGTGGGGCGGAGCCAGATCCGAAGATAGGGGGCAAAATCGCAGAGATGACAACTAGCGAAGACCCCGTCGGGTTTCCCCCTGATCTAGTCTAAAAATTCTCCGTTTCAATACCCGTAGCTGTGCGTGGATACAATTTTACATCTATACTCACACCGTCGTGTATTTCTATACCTGACGGATACTCATACCCATCTAAGGGCTTGTTCAGTTAGCTTTCAATCCATGTGATTTGAGTGAGATTGGATGGGTTTGAATACCAAACAAGTCAATCTTCTTAATTTTTTCCAATCTCATCCAATCCATGTGTATTGGGAATAACCGAACAAGGCTTAAAGTGGTGGAGTTGTATCTGTCTGACCAACTCCGGTCTTACGTCTTTCATCTTCTAGGTGCGGACGTGCCATGTGCTTGCGTGCAGCTTAGTCGCTTAGATTACACATTAATAAAGAGTCGCATCACATAAGCTTGGAGCCTTAGACGTGCTTTACTATTTTAGCTGGTTGTCTGCCTATTGCTGCTATTTGTCCCGAGACCTATATAGCGTGTAGTTGTACTCAGGAGCCAGGAGCCCAAGACTAATTATTGAGTTAGGCTAAAATTTTAGAGAACTGTTGGCTATATTCCGAGTAAAAAATGCTCATGGGTACACGGGTACGGGTTTAATGAGTACGTACTCGTTCCCGTTCTACTCGTTGAGTCCTATTTTTCTCTTGTTAACAGACTCGCAGGTATATAATTGTGACCAAAAACGACCCCTAATGTAATATGTCCCGTTTCCATCTTTAGGGCAAGCTTAGCCTCCAAGTGACCAAACCAGCAAGGACACAATAAAAAAATTTGCAAGAGAACCAACCACAATACATATATAATCTTTATTATAAAAACAGCATAATAAAACAACATCTAATTTGTCAAACAAAATAAAATTGAATCTCAGTTATTTTGAATTTAGCTCTACGTGTATTAGCTAGATCATAGGCCAGAACTAATCATTGATGTTAAGTCCCTTTCAATATAAACGACAAGATAATCCCGTAAATAGGTATCTCCCATTTTGCTTCGAAGGCGTGTCTTCACAAATTTCATAGCTGAAAAGGATCTCTCTATGGTCGTAGTTGGCACAAGGACTGTCAAGACTAATCTCAACAATTTATCTACCACAAGATAAGAAAAATATTTACCCAACTTAACTAATCCACTTGTTAATCAGCCAAAGATGATAAACCCTTTAGTTCTAGATGGTTGCAAACATCAAGTTGAAAATGTGGCAATTGGCACTCTAATTGCATTCTTTCTTGATTCGAAAAATATGCAGGATGATACTTTTCCACTAGAGAGCATACCTTTTCTATGTCAAATCGATTTTCTATCTCATTCGTTGTTGATCAATTGCAACATTAAACATACCAAATTTATAATGATGAAAAACAGTGGTGTTGTCATTCTTATTCCGAGATTTGGTCACATCAACAAACTTACAAATGTGATAAAAGGCAAATAAGATTAATTCATATGATATGAATAATAATTATGCAATAATTGAGCCAAAAGAAACATACTTGTGATTCATATCCTAAATATCAATGTCATTCTTTTCACAAAAATAATTGACTTCGTGAAGAAGAGGATCCCAACCATCATTTCACAAAGTTACCAAGTAAGATTTTAGTGTTGGAAACTGAATCTAGTGCATTTAAAATATCAATTGACTTTCTTTTGGAGTGTTTGACATAGCACATCAGTAATCTTCATAATGTTTTCGGTTTTCCATCATGAGCAAAACAAACACAAAATCAAATTTGATAATAATTTGTAGTGCGCCTGCAGCATCGCCACGAGAATACTTTGAAACTGAACGATCATTTGCAAGACTACGTAGGACTAAAATTGTGGCACTAAACATCTTCTTTAAGCAGTTGTGTTGGGTACCTAGGAACGGAATACCCATAGTAAGACCCATAACCTCTCTTCGACCCATTTACCGAGCAAGTCTGTGAGGCGGGGCGAACGACCGTCCTCGCCGAGCAAGCCTACGAGGTGGGGCGAACGACTAAGTCCTTGTCGAGCAAGCTAGCGAAGTGGGGGCGAGCATCCAGGTCTCCACTAAGCAAGTTTGTGAGGCGGGGCGAACGACCAAGTCCACGCCGAGCAAGCTACGAGGCGGGGCGAGCATCCAGGTCTCCACTAAGCAAGTCTACGAGGTGGGGTGAATGACCAAGTTTATGCCAAGCGGACCTGTAAGGAAGGAACCAAGGTCGACGTTGTTGGCCCACGATCGTCATGACAGGACGCACCGTCACCAAACCACGTCCAAACCGTACATACAGTACCAAAAGGTCTCTAACAAACACGACGGTACATCCCCGCGTGCACCCTCGGATATACCCTCACTGACTCGCAGGGTCGATCAACCCAGTAACGGAGACCTCAGCACCAGAAAAGACGGGACAATGCCCATGTCGGGTGTATACCTACGAATGCTGAGAGGTGACGCAAGGGGTACGATGGAAGATGAAGCTACACTGGACACAACCCTGAACCTCATCGAAAGCCCAGTTTATAGGACCCGCCAGGTACCACAACGTTGACACCGAGCAAGCTATAGGACAGAACATCGTATAGGGAGTACGGTAGTGCACGCCCTCGCAGATGGCACCAGGAGGGCTAGACCGACCTAGGGGCAATGAGCCAAGGGCCCTTGAGTAGAATACAAGTCCGAACTGTAAAGTCCACCCTTGAGCTATAAAAGGGCGGGACAACCTTCCTTCTACACATAAGTACACTTGTTGTACACACGCTCCTGAGCAATACATCGATTAACATTACATTGGACTAGGGCCACAGCTTGAACCAGTATAACCCCTGTATCTCAGTTTCTAGCTCGGATCCTTATGATTCACCATTCAGAGTGAGTCCGTGCTTGCATCCCCCATCGAACACAAATCTATAGTCCCCTGGTTTCTGAAACCACGACAGTTGACGTGTCCGGTAGGGGACCGCAAGCGTGCCAAAGCAACTTTTTTCACTCTGATGGTTAGCTATCCAGCGCTCGTTGGGGCGAGACTTTCATTCTCGGGAGCCAGATCACCTTTGGCTCCCTCGACTTACTCGACGAGGAGACCGGTGAACTCCGCCTTGTGAGCCACAATGTGGCCAATGCCACAGGCCTAGGGCCCAAGCGTTCCACTAGGAACAAGCGGAGAAACGACACCTTAGAAGGCACACCGCCGCCCTCAAGCGGCACCTTAATGAATCCGCCGCTGTCACTAAGCGGTGGGTGGAAGTAATACCATCGTCGTCCATGGTCGCTGTCGTCGGTCGTGAACCTTGAAAGTTCCCTTTGCCCGGGAACAGGATCTGGATGTCGCCTAGAGGGGGGGTGAATAAGCGAATAAAAATTATCACTTTAAAACTTAAATCTTACTCTACTCGAAGACAGGATCGCAGTGGAGTGAAGAACCCTTCGAGTAGGTTGTAGCGGAATTGAAGTTCATGTCTTAAGAATATCCTGCACTTCAAAGAAAGCTAGTACCACAAGTAAGCAGTAAAGTGTAGAAGTAAGAACTGAATAAGACAGAGAATCTTCACATAACACAGAGCAAAGCACGTGGACACAGGAATTTATCCCGAGGTTCGGCCAAGCCTGAAATGCTTGCCTAGTCCTCGTTGGAGTTAGCCACACCTGGGCTTGGAGTCTATTTCAACTCCTTCCTCTATTTGCTCAGATCTGTCAGTCAGACAGATAGAGCCTTCCACTATATTGAGGTAGTTACAACAGAGCCGCGGCTGCTTACAATCTTCTTGACAGCACTCCAGCAGAGTAACAATATGCTCAAGACTATGCTCTAGCTCTTAGCAGCACTTCTCCACTCTCTAGAGGCTTATAGCTTTGCCTCTACACAAACTAGAGAGATATACACGAGAGGGAGAGAGAGAATTGATCCGAGTGATGTCTACACTTGTTGGCTGCACTTGTATCACTGATTGAGGCGCCTAGAGGTCCCTTTTATAGGTACAAGGGGCCTAGGAGCCGTTGGAAGCAATCCAGGAAGGCAAATCTTGCCTTCTGTCGGGTGGCGTACCGGACAGTCCGGTGCACCATCGGACACTGTCCGGTGCCCGATTTCCTTCCAAAATTGGCACAGTTGACCGTTGTAGTCTTGGAGCCGTTGGCGCACCGGACACTGTCCGGTGCATACCGGACAGTCCGGTGCCTCCATCTGACCGTTGGCTCAGCCACGCGTCACGCGCGGATTGCGCGGCCGACCGTTGGCCCAGCCGACCGTTGGTTCACCGGACAGTCCGGTGCACCACCGGACAGTCCGGTGAATTATAGTCGTACGTCGCCAGACTTCTCCCAAGAGCGGCCTGTTCACCAGAGTTCAGCCTGGCGCACCGGACACTGTCCGGTGCACCACCGGACAGTCCGGTGTGCCAGACTGAGCTGAGGCTTGGCTGTGTACGGACAGTCCGGTGTGCCAGACTGAGCTGAGTCTTGGCTGTACACAGCCAAGCCTTTTGCATCTCTTTTCTTTTCTTCTTCTCTCTGTTTCTAACACTTAGACAAATACGTTAGTACACAAAAAACAATGTACTAAGTCTAGAAATATACCTTCTCTTGGATTTTCACCTCTCTATCATTTGACATGCTTAAGATTGATGTTGGACTCATAATTCATCAAGTCAGCTTAACTTGATCTAGACTAACATTTCTGAGCTCCAACATCCTGCAAAGGTCACATAGAATATCTCCAAACATAGGAACAACCCAAAATAAAGGTCAGAGTGCACTTAGCTCTTTTAGGCTGCTTCCAGTTCTTATTTTGACATTTGTTCTCCTTCTAGTGACTTTGTTCCCTTCTTAGAGCTTGATCTTGAGCTTTATGACTTACACCACATAACTATAGATGTTTCCTCATTGGTTGTAAGTCACGACCTTATTTAGTGATCCTTGATGTGCCATAGCTCTTCTCAACTCGACCACCCTTGACTTTGCAAGTCTTCCTCTTCACCCTTGGCTTTGGGTTCCTTAGCCTCTTTGACCTTCTCCCGTGCACTTGGTACCTCGAAGCTCTTCTTGCCTCCATCCTTGGCTTGATCAGTTATCTCCGAGCTACGCACCTGAGTCTCACTTTATGCATTGTCCATCTTACTTGTGATGCTCATTATCTATCCATCATCTAGTCCTTGGACCATCACACTTGTTCACTTGTGTTGAACCCTGTTAGCTTTACATTAAGCACCTGTTCAACACCTAGTACACTTGTTAGTCCTTTAATTGAGTTGTCATCCAAACACCAAAACCCACAAGAGAGCTTTCAATCTCCCCCTTTTTGGTGATTGATGGCAGCACAAATTTGAGTTCTAAGATTGTAGAATGCTCCCCCTAAATATGTGCTTACATTAAAATGCACATACTTAGCTTTGGTTTTAAATGCCAAAATGCACATACTTAGGCTAGATCGAAGCATTGCTACACCTTAGCACCTGTGGGATGCATTGTGTCAAGGATCAAACCATGATGCGTATAACACACAGATGCACAGAATCAGAGTTAAACACCATTCAATTGAGTGGATATATCACAGGAATATCAACCTACCACCATTCACCATTAAGATACCAATTTAAAACAATCTTAAAGCACCATTAAACCATTAACCACATGCACCATTATCCACATGACTATCTATTTCAGAATGAACACAATAGATGCCAATTAAAACATAGCAACGGAAGCACTAGTCCATATGATGCAACACATATAATACTGCAAGAAGCATATGATAAGAATTATCAATAACATAATAACACACTAACAATGCTCAAACTAACACATCACCCCTTAGGATAAGCTTTCCTCTCAGGTTGAGATAAACTTTAATCCACAAATTCTCCCCCTTTGACATCAAACACCAAAAAACATACTCAAGAAAGAACATAGGATGATGTCAAGGGACAGCAGGGTGTTAAGGAGGAAAAACACACTATCAAAACTCCCCCTTACTTATTGAACATATGTGAAAGGGAATTAGGCTTACACCTATATTCCTAAATTGATTTTGGTGGTTGAATTGTCCAACACAAATAATTGGACTAACTAGTTTGCCTAAGTCTATGAGTTCTACAGGTGCCAAAGATTCACAATAAGCCAATAAAACGACCAAGAAAAAGGGTTCAAATAAAAGAGCAAAGGGACAACCGAAGGCACCCTGGTCTGGCGCACCGGACTGTCCGGTGTGCCACCGGACAGTGTTCGGTGCACCAGGGGACTCCAAGCTGAACTTCGCACCTTCGGGAAAACTCAGAGGCGCCGCGCTATAATTCACCGGACTGTCCGGTGCTCCAGAGGAGAGCGACTCTGAACTCGCCAGCTTCGGGAATCCGCTCCACTATAATTCACCGGACATGTCCGGTGCACACCGGACTGTCCGGTGTAACGGCGGAGCAACGGCTACTTCAGCGCAACGGTCACCTGCTACAGCATTAAATGCGCACCAGCGCGCGCAGAGGAGCAGAGCACGCGCGGGTGGCACACCGGACAGCCTACAGGGCATGTCCGGTGCACCACCGGATAGCCAGGCGGGCCCACTCGCCCGAGCTCCAACGGTCGAACCCTAACGGCCGGGTGACGTGGCTGGCGCACCGGACACTGTCCGGTGGCACACCGGACTGTCCGGTGCGCCCGTCGACAGCAGTCTTCACCAAACGGCTAGTTTGGTGGTTGGGGCTATAAATACCCCCAACCACCCCACATTCAAGTCATCCAAGTTTTCACACTTCTACACCTTACAAGAGCTCTAGCATTCAATTCTAGACACACCAAAGTGATCAAATCCTCTCCAATTCCACACAAGGCTTTAGTGACTAGTGAGAGAGATTTGTCGTGTTCTTTTGAGCTCTTGCGCTTGGATTGCTTCTTTTCTTTCTCATTTGTTCTTGTGATCAAAACTCAATTGTAACCGAGGCAAGAGACACCAATTGTGTGGTGGTCCTTGCGGGGAAGTTTTGTTCCCGGTTGATTTGAGAAGAGAAGCTCACTCGGTCTGAGGGACTGTTTGAGAGAGGGAAAGGGTTGAAATAGACCCGGCCTTTGTGGCCTCCTCAACGGGGAGTAGGTTTGAGAGAACCGAACCTTGGTAAAACAAATCCTTGTGTCTCACTTCTTCATCCGCTTGCGATTTGTTTTGCGCCCTCTCTCTCGGACTCATTTCTATTTCTAACGCTAACCTGGCTTGTAGTTGTGATTAACTTTGTAAATTTCAGTTTCGCCCTATTCACACCCCTCTAGGCGACTTTCAATTGGTATGAGAGCCCGGTGCTTCATTAGAGCCTAACCGCTCGAAGTGATGTCGGGAGATCACACCAAGAGGGAGATGGAGACCGGCGACAAGCCCACTACAAGCCACGGGAAGACTTCATCGGAAGAGTCCCGCAACAAGGGGAAGGGGAAGGAGAAGAAATCCTCTTCCCACAAGTCGCATCGGAGTGGCGGCAAGCACAAGAAGATAAGGAAAGTGGTCTACTACGAGACCGACACTTCATCACCTTCCACCTCCGGCTCCGACGCGCCGTCCGTAACTTCTAAGCGCCACGAGTGCAAGAAGTTTAGTAAGATCCCCCTACGCTATCCTCGCATTCCTAAACATACACCTTCACTTTCCGTCCCATTAGGCAAACCACCAACTTTTGGTGGTGAAGATTATGCTAGGTGGAGTGATTTAATGCGATTTCATCTAACCTCACTCCACAAAAGTATATGGGATGTTGTTGAGTTTGGTGTTCAGGTACCATCCGTAGGGGATGAAGATTATGATGAGGATGAAGTGGCCCAAATCCAACACCTCAACTCCCAAGCCACAACTATACTCCTCGCCTCTCTAAGTCGAGAGGAGTATAATAAGGTGCAAGGGTTGAAGAGTGCTAAGGAAATTTGGGACGTGCTAAAGACCGCGCACGAAGGAGATGAGGTGACCAAGATCACCAAGTGCGAAACGATCGAGGGGGAGCTCGGTCGCTTCCGTCTTCGCCAAGGGGAGGAGCCACAAGACATGTACAACCGGCTCAAAACCATGGTGAATCAAGTGCGCAACCTCGGGAGCAAAAAATGGGATGACCACGAAGTGGTTAAGATTATTCTTAGATCACTTGTTTTCCTTAACCCTACTCAAGTTCAATTAATTCGTGGTAATCCTAGATATACACAAATGACCCTCGAGGAAGTTATAGGTAATTTTGTGAGCTTTGAGTTGATGATCAAAGGCTCAAAGAAGATCAACGAGCTAGATGGCCCCTCCGCGCCCGAAGCACAATCGATTGCATTCAAGGCGACGGAGGAAAAGAAGGAAGAGTCTACATCAAGTAGACAACCCATTGATGCCTCCAAGCTCGACAATGAGGAGATGGCTTTAATCATCAAAAGCTTTCGCCAAATCCTAAAGCAACGGAAGGGGAAGGATTACAAATCCCGTTCCAAGAAGATTTGCTACAAGTGTGGTAAGCCCGGTCACTTTATTGTTAAATGTCCATTATCAAGTGATAGTGACAGGGACAACGACAAGAAGGGGAGAAGAAAGGAGAAGAAGAGATATCACAAGAGGAAGGGCGGCGATGCCCATATGTGCCGGGAGTGGGACTCCGATGAGAGCTCCACCGACTCCTCCTCCGACGAGGACGCCACCAACATCGCCGTCACCAAGGGTCTTCTCTTCCCCAACCGGCCACAAATGCCTCATGGCCAAGGACGGCAAAAGGAAGAAGGTAAAATCAAGATCCTCCACTAAATATGAAACCTCTAGTGATGAGGATAATGCTAGTGATGAGGAGGATAATTTGCGCACTCTTTTTGCCAACCTAAACATGCAACAAAAGGAAAAATTAAATGAATTGATTAGTGTCATCCATGAAAAGGATGATCTCTTGGACTCCCAAGAGGACTTCCTAATCAAGGAAAATAAAATGCATGTTAAGGTTAAGAATGCTTATGCTCTAGAAGTAGATAAATGTGAAAAATTATCTAGGGAGCTAAGCACTTGCCATGAGACTATTGCCAACCTTAGAAATGAAAATGCTAGTTTAAATACTAAGGTTGATTCCCATGTTTGTAATGTTTCAATTCCCAATCTTAGAGATGATAATGTTGATTTGCTTGCTAAGATTGAAGAATTGAATAATTCTCTTGATAGCCTTAGATGTGAAAATGAAAAATTGGTTGCTAAGGCTAAAGATTTTGATGTTTGCAATGTTACTATTTCCAACCTTAGAAGTGAAAATGATATATTACATGCTAAGGTTATAGAATTAAAATCTTGCAAACCCTCTACATCTACCGTTGAGCATGTGTCTATTTGTGCTAGATGTAGAGATGTTGATATTGATGCTATTCATGATCATATGGTCTTAATTAAACAACAAAATGATCATATAGCAAAATTAGATGCTAAAATTGTCGAGCATAACTTAGAGAATGAAAAGTTTAAATTTGCTAGAAGTATGCTTTATAGTGGGAGATGCCCCGGCATTAAGGATGGCATTGTCTTCCAAAAGGGGGACAATGTCAAAATTAATGCTCCTCCTAAAAGATTGTCTAATTTTGTTAAGGGCAAGGCTCCCTTGCCTCAGGATAACGAGGGTTACATTTTGTACCCTGCCGGTTATCCCGAGAGAAAAATTAGGAGAATTCATTCTAAGAAGTCTCACTCTGGCCCTAACCATGCTTTTATGTATAAGGGTGAGACATCTAGCTCTAGGCAACCAACCCGTGCTAAGTTGCCTAAGAAGAAAACTCCTAGTGCATCAAATGACCATAGCATTTCATTCAAAACTTTTGATGCATCATATGTTTTAACTAACAAATCCGGCAAGGTAGTTGCCAAGTTTGTTGGGGGCAAACACAAGGGGTCAAAGACTTGTGTTTCGGTACCCAAAGTTCTTGTGTCTAATGCCAAAGGACCCAAAACCGTTTGGGTACCTAAAGTCAAGAACTAAAATTGTTTTGTAGGTTTATGCATCCGGGGGCACAAGCTAGATCATCGATAGCGGGTGCACAAACCACATGACAGGGGAGAAGAAGATGTTCTCCTCCTACGAGAAAAACCAAGATCCCCAACGAGCTATCACATTCGGGGATGGAAATCAAGGTTTGGTCAAAGGTTTGGGTAAAATAGCTATATCTCCTGACCATTCCATTTCCAATGTTTTTCTTGTTGATTCATTAGATTACAATTTGCTTTCTGTATCTCAATTATGTCAAATGGGCTACAACTGTCTATTTACTGATGTTGGTGTCACTGTCTTTAGAAGAAGTGATGATTCAATAGCATTTAAGGGAGTGTTAGAGGGTCAGCTATACTTGATAGATTTTGATAGAGCTGAACTCGACACTTGCTTAATTGCTAAGACTAACATGGGTTGGCTCTGGCACCGCCGACTAGCCCATGTTGGAATGAAGAATCTTCATAAGCTTCTAAAGGGAGAGCACATTTTAGGATTAACAAATGTTCATTTTGAGAAAGACAGGATTTGTAGCGCATGCTAAGCTGGGAAGCAAGTTGGTGTTCATCATCCACACAAGAACATCATGACCACTGACAGGCCATTGGAGCTCCTACACATGGACCTATTCGGCCCGATAGCTTACATAAGCATCGGCGGGAGTAAGTACTGTCTAGTTATTATGGATGATTATTCTCGCTTCACTTAGGTGTTCTTTTTGCAGGAAAAATCTCAAACCCAAGGGACCTTAAAGGGATTCTTGAGACGAGCTCAAAATGAGTTCGGCTTAAGGATCAAGAAAATTAGAAGCGACAATGGGACGGAGTTCAAGAATTCACAAATTGAAGGTTTCCTTGAGGAGGAGGGGATCAAGCATGAGTTCTCTTCTCCCTACACCCCACAACAAAATGGTGTAGTGGAGAGGAAGAATCGAACTCTATTGGACATGGCAAGAACCATGCTTGATGAGTACAAGACGCCGGATCGGTTTTGGGCCGAGGCGGTCAACACCGCCTGCTACGCCATCAACTGGTTGTATCTACACCGAATCCTCAAGAAGACATCCTATGAACTCCTAATCCATAAAAAGCCCAACATTTCATATTTTAGAGTCTTTGGTAGCAAATGCTTTATTCTTGTCAAAAGAGGTAGAAAATCTAAGTTTGCTCCTAAGACTGTAGAAGGCTTTTTACTAGGATATGATTCAAACACAAGGGCATATAGAGTCTTTAACAAGTCCTCAGGACTAGTTGAAGTTTCTTGTGACGTTGTGTTTGATGAAACTAACGGCTCTCAAGTAGAGCAAGTTGATCTTGATGAGATAGGTAATGAAGAGGCTCCGTGCATCGCGCTAAGGAACATGTCCATTGGGGATGTGTGTCCTAAGGAATCCGAAGAGCCTCCAAATGCACAAGATCAACCATCCTCCTCCACGCAAGCATCTCCACCAACTCAAAATGAGGATGAGGCTCAAGTTGATGAAGGAGAAAATCAAAATAATGAGCCACCTCAAGATGACGGCAACGATCAAGGGGGAGATGCAAATGATCAAGATAAGGAGGATGAAGAACCAAAACCGCCACACCCAAGAATCCACCAAGCAATCCAACGAGATCACCCCGTCGACACCATCCTCGGCGACATTCATAAGGGGGTAACCACTAGATCTCGTGTTGCACATTTTTGTGAGCATTACTCTTTTGTTTCCTCTATTGAGCCACACAGGGTAGAGGAAGCACTCCAAGATTCGGATTGGGTGATGGCGATGCAAGAGGAGCTCAACAATTTCACTAGGAACGAGTTATGGCATTTAGTTCCACGTCCTAATCAAAATGTTGTAGGAACCAAATGGGTCTTCCACAACAAGCAAGACGAGCATGGTGTGGTGACAAGGAACAAAGCTCGACTTGTGGCCAAGGGATACTCCCAAGTCGAATGTTTGGATTTTGGTGAAACCTATGCACCCATAGCTAGGCTTGAGTCAATTCGTATATTATTAGCCTATGCTACTTACCATGGCTTCAAGCTTTACCAAATGGACGTGAAGAGTGCTTTCCTCAATGGACCAATCAAGGAAGAGGTCTACGTTGAGCAACCTCCTGGCTTTAAAGACATTGAGTACCCTAACCATGTCTATAGGCTCTCTAAGGCGCTTTATGGGCTCAAGCAAGCCCCAAGAGCATGGTATGAATGCCTAAGAAATTTCCTTATTGCTAATGGCTTCAAAGTCAGCAAGGTCGATCCTACTTTATTTACCAAAACTCTTGACAATGATTTGTTTGTATGCCAAATTTATGTTGATGATATTATATTTGGGTCTACTAATGAATCTACATGTGAGGAATTTAGTAGGATCATGACACAGAAATTCGAGATGTCGATGATGGGGGAGTTGAAGTATTTTCTAGGATTCCAAGTCAAGCAACTCCAAGAAGGCACCTTCATTAGCCAAACGAAGTATACTCAAGACATTCTAAACAAGTTTGGAATGAAGGATGCCAAGCCCATCAAGACACCCATGGGAACCAATGGGCATCTCGACCTCGACACGGAAGGTAAATCCGTCGATCAAAAGGTATACCGGTCGATGATAGGTTCATTACTTTATTTATGTGCATCTCGACTGGATATTATGCTTTCTGTATGCATGTGTGCAAGATTCCAATCCGACCCTAAGGAATCTCACCTTACGGCCGTAAAACGAATCTTGAGATATTTAGCTTATACTCCTAAGTTTGGGCTTTGGTACCCTCGGGGATCCACATTTGATTTAATTGGTTATTCGGATGCTGATTGGGCGGGGTGCAAAATCAATAGAAAGAGCACATCGGGGACTTGCCAGTTCTTGGGAAGATCCTTGGTGTCTTGGGCTTCAAAGAAGCAAAATTATGTGGCTCTTTCAACCGCCGAAGCCGAGTATATTGCCGCAGGTCATTGTTGCGCGCAATTACTTTGGATGAGGCAAACCCTGCGGGACTATGGTTACAAATTAACCAAAGTTCCTCTTCTATGTGATAATGAGAGTGCAATCCGCATGGCGGATAATCCCGTTGAGCATAGCCGCACTAAACACATAGCCATTCGGTATCATTTTCTTAGGGATCACCAACAAAAGGGGGATATCGAGATTGCATATATTAACACTAAAGATCAATTAGCCGATATCTTTACCAAGCCACTAGATGAACAAACTTTTACCAAACTTAGGCATGAGTTAAATATTCTTGATTCTAGGAATTTCTTTTGATATCTTGCATACATAGCTCATAAATATACCTTTGATCATGTCTCTTTTATATATGCTATGACTAATGTGTTTTCAAGTGTATTTCAAACCAAGTCATAGGTATATTGAAAGGGAATTGGAGTCTTCGGCGAAGACAAGGCTTCCACTCCACTCTATCACTCATCCTTCGCCATTGCTCCAAGCATCTCTCCGTCTTTGGTATAATCTTCACTCATATGTTTTATTTGCCAAAGGGGAGAAAATAGTTAGCAAAGGGCTTATATTTCACTCAAAGTATCGGTTTTTGGCGATTCATGCCAAAGGGGGAGAAAGTATTAGCCCAAAGCAAAAGGACCGCACCACCACCCTAATTTTAAAAACTAATGATTTTCGATTGGTGAATTTCAAATTGGTATCTTATTATGTTCAAAAGGGGGAGAAAGTAGTATATTCAAAATTGATATCTTTAAACCCTCTTGAACACTAAGAGGAGAATTTATTGAGGGGGAGTTTTGTTTAGTCAAAGGAAAAGCATTTGAAACAAGGAGAGAAAATTTCAAAACTTGAAAATGCTTCGCGAAATCTTATTCATTTATCTTTGACTATTTGCAAAAGGACTTTGAAAAAGAATTTTACAAAAGAATTTGCAAAAACAAAACATGTGGTGCAAGCGTGGTCCAAAATATTAAAAATAAAGAAACAATCCATGCATATCTAGTAAGTAATAGTTATTGGCTCAATTCTAAGTAACCTTTGCACTTGCATTTTGCAAACTAGTTCAAATTTTGCACTTGTATATTTGCTTTGGTTTGTGTTGGCATCAATCACCAAAAAGGGGGAGATTGAAAGGGATTAGGCTTACACCTATATTCCTAAATTGGTTTTGGTGGTTGAATTGTCCAACACAAATAATTGGACTAACTAGTTTGCCCAAGTCTATGAGTTCTATAGGTGCCAAAGTTTCACAATAAGCCAATAAAAAGACCAAGAAAAAGGGTTCAAATAAAAGAGCAAAGGGACAACCGAAGGCACCCTGGTCTGGCGCACCGGACAGTGTCTGGTGCACCAGGGGACTCCAAGCTGAACTTCGCACCTTCGAGAAAACTCAGAGGCGCCGCGCTATAATTCACCGGACTGTCCGGTGTACACCGGACAGTGTCCGGTGCTCTAGAGGAGAGCGACTCTGAACTCGCCAGCTTCGGGAATCCGCTCCGCTATAATTCACCGGACATGTCCGGTGCACACCGGACTGTCCGGTGCACACCGGACTGTCCGGTGTAACGGCGGAGCAACGACTACTTCAGCGCAACGGTCACCTGCTACAGCATTAAATGTGCGCCAGCGCGCGCAGAGGAGCAGAGCACGCGCGGGTGGCACACCGGACAGCCTACAGGGCATGTCCGGTGCACCACCGGACAGCCAGGCGGGCCCACTCGTCAGAGCTCCAACGGTTGAACCCTAACGGCCGGGTGACGTGGCTGGCGCACCGGACTGTCTGGTGCGCCCGTCGACAGCAGTCTTCACCAAATGGCTAGTTTGGTGGTTGGGGCTATAAATACCCCCAACCACCCCACATTCAAGTCATCCAAGTTTTCACACTTCTACACCTTACAAGAGCTCTAGCATTCAATTCTAGACACACCAAAGTGATCAAATCCTCTCCAATTCCACATAAGGCTTTAGTGACTAGTGAGAGAGATTTGCTGTGTTCTTTTGAGCTCTTGCGCTTGGATTGCTTCTTTTCTTTCTCATTTGTTCTTGTGATCAAAACTCAATTGTAACCGAGGCAAGAGACATCAATTGTGTGGTGGTCCTTGCGGGGAAGTTTTGTTCCCGGTTGATTTGAGAAGAGAAGCTCACTCGGTCTGAGGGACCGTTTGAGAGAGGGAAAGGGTTGAAATAGACCCGGCCTTTGTGGCCTCCTCAACGGGGAGTAGGTTTGAGAGAACCGAACCTCGGTAAAACAAATCCTTGTGTCTCACTTCTTCATCCGCTTGCGATTTGTTTTGCGCCCTCTCTCTCGGACTCATTTCTATTTCTAACGCTAACCCGGCTTGTAGTTGTGATTAACTTTGTAAATTTCAGTTTCGCCCTATTCACCCCCCTCTAGGCGACTTTCAATATGCACTACCAACATTTGAGTAAGATACATATACGCAAAAAGATCAATACTTCCTTTTGTACCTTTACCATGTTGTGGTGTACTTCCCATCTTGAAAGTATTAATCTCTCGGGAGCTTCTCCACACTTGTGCCTGATTCTTTATCCTAACCTTTTCTTGTTGCTAAGACACCAAGCTTAGAGCAAGTTATAGTATTGTGGCACAAGATGAAGCTTCTATTCTAGTGATTACCAAAATATGTTAATTGAAGGAAATTATCACGACTACCAATTGAAAACTCATTTATTATTATAGCTCCATGATATTAAAGATAAGCATCTAGTAACACCAAATATTTATAGAGCATGAGCAAAAAAAATGCGATTAGTCACGACTTAAGATACCAATTACTTGACTTACGGAGGTACCCAAGTCCTGATTACTCCATTTCTTGCTCATCTTCTCTTTTCCATCTTGAGACTATACAAGATTACTCAAAAAATAATTAGTCTCAAAAGACACAAGTTATGTGTGCTCCCCCTAAACTTGTGCATTAAGTATTTGAATAACTTGCACTTTGCACATTCTAGCTTTCTCAGAACTAGAGGGGACACAACATATCTTGGTCAAGGCATACTCTCAATTTCATCACAAGAGATACCAAATTTCATCACAAGAGATACCAATTGAATACCGAATGAAAGGTTGACTTAATACAACAATACATGCCTCAAGAGGTATAACATTTTACAAGCAACTTAGGCATGCTTCATACATGATAATCATTTCACCATATATGCCAATTGAAAACGACAAGATTATGCAAATAAAGCACAATGTCTAATCACATCAAGAAAAATTTTCTTAGATGCACCAAGAAAACAACATTTTAAGGCACAAGTTCACCTAAGCCAAGATACTACTAATGAAATGCAAGAACATAGCTATAATCACTTCAAGATATTTAATGAAATCGCATAGTTCCATTTTCCATACCTCTGCCTTTTACCTGTATGGCCATGAGAGCACCACAAGTTCCCTATTGTTTATGCACTTCATAGCTCGAGAGGGTGCATTAGAGGCATAACACATAGTGCCAAATTAGGGTAATCATGTGAACATGGACTAAACAAGATGTCATGCTTGCACACATAGGTTATCCATTACACACGTATAGCATGATTTACAAAAAGATACAAGTTTATCCATGAACACATAAAGGATTAATCATGGTAAATATCTCAAATGTTAAGCTACCCAATGAATGATTCAAAAGATATGACTTATAGAGAACCTAGTCATGATTAAGCAAACATGAATGTGATCTTTGAAATCATGAATCAATTATTAACAAGAATCCAACGCAAGCAATCTTCAAGCTTAACTACTCCAAGGACAGATAGCACGACATTCAACTTTTCAGAGTAATACTGATAATGTACTTAAGAAGCACAGGTATCGTCCTTTGGAGAGCCAGATGCATAATCAAGGTCCTTTGCTTGATTCACCAATAATGATTAAGGACCTCTACAACTTATTTCACTTGAGATGAACATGGGATTAGTGTCTCACAATAATTCAACCTTGGGTCAATGAATAAACACCAAAACAATTAACAACTTAAGCATAGAGTTTGAGTTAACCGTCTTAAGCTCTCCCATGATCTCCAGTCCATCTCAAGGCACCTGCATGGTCTAGTTAGCACAGTTTGGTACCCATCTCGGGATGGGTCCATGACGTTCAACTAAAAGTGCCTTTGGTACCCAAATAGTCTTTGTGCTAGTTCTAGGTGATCTCGTTATAGATCTAGCACAGATGTATGATTTGGGTCTCCTAAGCGAATGAGATTGAGACAAATTTACTTGCTTAGGAACCTTACCTTTATTACATACCTTGGATAGATGACCCTGCTCACCACACTTGTAGCAGAAACATCGCTCAACCTGACATGACGCTTGTTGTTTGTCATTTTCCTTGGTGAGAGTCATCTTGGAGAATGCACATCTTTGATTCTTCATGATCGGACATGAAGTGATCATGTGGTCCTTGTTGTTGCATCCAAAACATCTCCTTATCCCTTCGTCCTTGTCTTTGTATGGACAAGATGCGATGAGGTGGCCTAATGCCTTGCACTTGAAGCATCTCCGTTTTCCTCTTCTCTTGTTACTTTTAGATGACATAGAGAAATTATTAGTGCAAATAACATGATTAATTGAATCATTACCTTTTTCCTGTATCATGTTGATTGCTTCACTTATTGCTTTAGGAACATCTTTTTCAAGGAGTTTGACCCTTGCTGCGGTTTCTCCTTCCTCAAGCTTCTTCACCACGTTTTCGCAGATATCTTGAGGAAGTTGAGCATGGCGTCTTCTCCTTAATTGTCTCTGTTTCTTGTTCCCAAGCAAATTCCTTTTTGACCCTACAACTTGTTGCTTATTCAAACATTCGCTTCCTTTTGAGTGACAGGGGTTAGCACATGGTGATATATTATCCAAATGTGCACTTGTGCAAGAATGAGGTTCACATGACTTTAAGTTTGTAATTACAACCTCATGAGCAACTTCAAGCATGATATGTCTATCCAAGGGATTATCATGATAACAAGACAATAAATCATATTTTTTAGTTAGAGCAAGTTTATCATGACTTAACAATTCTACTTGTCTCTCAAGCATGGCATTTTCCATTTTAAGTTGAGCAACACAAGATAAAAGCATCATCATTATTTCTTTGCTCAAATAAAATTGAATCATACCGTTGGACCAAATCATCATGAGAGCACTTTAGCTCCTCATGTTCTTTGGTCATCTTCTCCAGGCTGTTGTTTGTTTTGATGAGTGCCTCCTCTAGCCTGAGAAGCGTATCGCCTTGTTCCTTGTTCCTTCTCAACAACTTAACCAAGAGCGCTTTGTCCTCTTTGTTGAGATGGATGTAGAAACAGCGAATCTCCTCTTCTTTCACATCGCCGGTCTCATTTTCCCTGTCATTAATGTCAGTGGAAGCAATACAGGAAAATGCACCTTGTGGTGCTGAAGATTCATCCTCGCTATCATCCTCATATTCCTCCTCATCATGGCTTTCGTCTCCACCATCATTGTTAGCAATAAAACATTTATTACTAGTGGAGAACAAACCTGTCGACGAGGTGGATTCATCGTTTGGTGCCCAACACTTTTCTTCTCCCTTTGAAGGGTTAGTATCACAAGTAATATAGAGAGTAGGAGCATCACAATTTGCCACAGAATATTTTCCTTTAATTCTATTCCATAAATCATGAGCATCAATAAATAAATCACTATCACTACTCATGATGGCAAAATAAGCACTTCTAGAAAGAGAGTCAACTAAGATGTTGCAAGCACGGTGATTGAGAGATAAACATCTTAGTTCAGCATTAGAAGGATTTTTAATAATATCAGAGGGAAAAATACTTCTACTAAAGATCTGTCTCAAATCAGGATCAACATGCATGAAAGCATTATAAATAGAGACAGACCAAGATTTGTAATTAGAACCATTGCCTAAAAGAAGTTCTACAGTTACCTCTTGTGACGACATCGTCATCTCCGGACGGCTAAGCCCACACTGGAGAGGCCTAGCTCTGATACCAATTGAAAGTTCCCTTTGCCCGGGAACAGGATCTAGATGTCGCATAGAGGGGGGTGAATAGGCGAATAAAAATTATCACTTTAAAACTTAAATCTTACTCTACTCGAAGACAGGATCGCAGTGGAGTGAAGAACCCTTCGAGTAGGTTGCAGCGGAATTGAAGTTCCTGTCTTAAGAATATCCTACACTTCAAAGAAAGCTAGTACCACAAGTAAGCAGTGAAGTGCAGAAGTAAGAACTGAATAAGACAGAGAATCTTCACATAACACAGAGCAAAGCACGTGGACACAGGAATTTATCCCGAGGTTCGGCCAAGCCTGAAATGCTTGCCTAGTCCTCGTTGGAGTTAGCCACACCTGGGCTTGGAGTCTATTTCAACTCCTTCCTCCATTTGCTCAGATCTGTCAGTCAGACAGATAGAGCCTTCCACTATGTTGAGGTAGTTACAACAGAGCCGCGGCTGCTTACAATCTTCTTGACAGCACTCCGGCAGAGTAACAATATGCTCAAGACTATGCTCTAGCTCTTAGCAGCACTTCTCCACTCTCTAGAGGCTTATAGCTTTGCCTCTACACAAACTAGAGAGATATACACGAGAGGGAGAGAGAGAATTGATCCGAGTGATGTCTACACTTGTTGGCTGCACTTGTATCACTGATTGAGGCGCCTAGAGGTCCCTTTTATAGGCACAAGGGGCCTAGGAGCCGTTGGAAGCAATCCAGGAAGGCAAATCTTGCCTTCTGTCGGGTGGCAAACCGGACAGTCCGGTGCACCACCGGACACTGTCCGGTGCCCGATTTCCTTCCAAAATTGGCGCAGTTGACCGTTGCAGTCTTGGAGCCGTTGGCGCACCGGACACTGTCCGGTGCACACCGGACAGTCCGGTGCCTCCATCTGACCGTTGGCTCGGCCACACGTCACGCGCGGATTGCGCGGCCGAC
This sequence comes from Zea luxurians, assembly GCA_029449295.1. Classification (NCBI taxonomy): domain Eukaryota; kingdom Viridiplantae; phylum Streptophyta; class Magnoliopsida; order Poales; family Poaceae; genus Zea; species Zea luxurians. Next base: position 50,105,316 of record JAOPSE010000011.1, read on the forward strand.
CGTTGGTTCACCGGACAGTCCGGTGCACCACCGGACAGTCCGATGAATTATAGACGTACTTCGCCAGACTTCTCCCGAGAGCGGCCTGTTCACCAGAGTTCAGCCTGGCGCACCGGACACTGTCCGGTGCACCATCGGATAGTCCGGTGTGCCAGACTGAGCTGAGTCTTGGCTGTACACAGCCAAGCCTTTTGCATCTCTTTTCTTTTCTTCTTCTCTCTGTTTCTAACACTTAGACAAATACGTTAGTACACAAAAACCAATGTACTAAGTCTAGAAATATACCTTCTCTTGGATTTTCACCTCTCTATCATTTGACATGCTTAAGATTGATGTTGGACTCATAAATCATCAAGTCAGCTTAACTTGATCTAGACTAACATTTCTGAGCTCCAACATCCTGCAAAGGTCACATAGAATATCTCCAAACATAGGAACAACCCAAACTAAAGGTTAGAGTGCACTTAGCTCTTTTAGGCTGCTTCCAGTTCTTATTTTGACATTTGTTCTCCTTCTAGTGACTTTGTTCCCTTCTTAGAGCTTGATCTTGAGCTTTATGACTTACACCACATAACTATAGATGTTTCCTCATTGGTTGTAAGTCACGACCTTATTTAGTGATCCTTGATGTGCCATAGCTCTTCTCAACTCGATCACCCTTGACTTTGCAAGTCTTCTTCTTCACCCTTGGCTTTGGGTTCCTCAGCCTCTTTGACCTTCTCCCGTGCACTTGATACCTCGAAGCTCTTCTTGCCTCCATCCTTGGCTTGATCAGTTGTCTCCGAGCTACGCACCCGAGTCTCACTTTATGCAATGTCCATCTTACTTGTGATGCCCATTATCTATCCATCATCTAGTCCTTGGACCATCACACTTGTTCACTTGTGTTGAACCCTGTTAGCTTTACATTAGGCACCTGTTCAACACTTAGTACACTTGTTAGTCCTTTAATTGAGTTATCATCCAAACACCAAAACCCACAAGAGAGCTTTCAAACCTGCATCCATCCTCGACCTCCTCAAGGACGACTCAATCAATGCCTCGATGGAGCATAGCTTGGACTCCGATGAGGCGCAAGAAAGAGCTTGCTTCGTGGCCACGCCACCGCGCAGCAACAATGGAGGGGGAGACTTGGAGGGTCCCAACCAAGAAGAAGAAAACCAGTGCCAACGTGCATCCTCACCTGCGAGGCTGCCCTCGACAGCAAGAGGAGGAGCTCGACGCACTCGTTGAGAGGCTCAATCGGGTTTATGACAACATTGAGCAGAGACGCCTCGAAGCTAAAAGGCCCCGGGCGAGGAAGATTTGCGATCAGGTCACTTAAGCAGCGATGGGGCGCAATACTTCATCAACCCAAGGCAAAACATGGCTGCAGCAGCCATGATGCTCCGATCAATCCCTAAGCTGGACAAGCCCGAGGCAAAGGCGATGTACCAGAACCTCCGTAACTTGGTGGAGAGGGTTGTGGTATAACAGGCCGAGGTTGATCGGCGGCAACACACCAACACGGAGAGCCATGGCAAACACACGGCCTCGTCCTAGAGCAAGGGGGCGCAGGCCTCTCAATCTACTCCGACGCGTCTCCACGTAAAGCACCACATCGGAGGCATTTGCGACGCCTGACACATCTTCGACAACAGGCGTCAGGAATAGGAAAAAGTCAAGCAACCATGCGAAAGAAGGCACGGGTGCAGCCCCACCCCACCTAGGTCGAGACCACATGCCTTTGGGCGCGAGATCAAGGAGCAGTTCCCCTCGAAGGTATGTGCGCCAGCCAACATCTTCAAGTATGATGGGTCCACGAACCCCGATATGTGGCTAGAGGACTACCGCCTCGTGTGCCACATGGTGGGGATCAAGGATGACCACCTGGTCATCGAGTTCCTCCCCGTCCACCTCGCGGAAGGAGCGAGGGCCTAGTTTCGAGCATCTATCGGCCAGGTCCATACATGACTTGGCCGACCTCCGGAGGGCCTTCGTTAGGATTTGAACACGTTTACTTGGGTATCTCTCAAATGTCGTGGCTAAATCGCTTATTGATTTAGCTCGGCTCCCTCAGCATGCAAATTAATTGGATCAGAATCTTGCATGTTGGTTAGGTTAGGATTTTCGACTAGACTAGCTCTAGGATTTCCACGTTGGAAAAAGCAATCAATTGTCTTGAGTTTTCTCTTCATCTTGGCTGAAATTAAATAGATGTAAAATTACATAACGACAATGACCTAAACAAACACAATTGATGGCCGGCAATTCTCCCAAAAATCATTATTTACCTCAAATTGGATTGTTGATTCGAGAATGCCCTAAACAAACACAATTGACGGCTGGAAATTCTCCCAAAAATCATTATTTACCTCAAATTGGATTGTTGATTGCTGCTGCTGGCAACTTGAATTATGGCGTCGGGCCTCTAGGCAACATCCAATTCCAGACTTGTCTGCTATTCTATATAAAAATAATACTCGTGAGTGGATAATACAATTATCCAAATGTATATAAAAATAATAGGGGCTTGTTGAGCACCAAATTGAGCGCGCGGACGGTCCGGCCCTGAGGCCGGACGGTCCGCGGTCCGGACGGTCCGCGCCTGTGGGCCGGACGGTCCGCGCGTGCGCAGAACAGATTAGGGTTCCGAGTTTTGTGCTACGGTTGTTAGCTAAAATCATGGGATAATCTCGTAAATTAGTTTGTAAAGGGTCCAACCCCCCTCCTCTATAAATAGAGAGGTATACGGCCGATTTGTAATCATCAATCGAATCAATACAACTTCTATTTCGCATTTTATCCTAGGAGTAGTTCTAGTCTAGTTTAGGTTTAGATATCCAATCCCCAAATTCTTCGTCTCTCTTCGGCTCTACGTCGATTAGAGGAGTCTAGGTCGGCCAGCCCGAGCCTAGACACCACCTAGGATCTCTACTCCCCGATGGGGTCCCTCCCGGGAGCGAGATCCAGGCACCGTCGGCGATCTTCCGCCGTCCCTGCGTACGCGCGGACCGTCCGGCCCCAGGGCGCGGACCGTCCGGTCGTCAGGCAGGAGCCCTAGCCGCGCACCAGGCCGCGGACCGTCCGGCCCCAGGCCGCGGACAGTCCGCCCCTGCGCAGAGAGTACCACCGCGCCTCGCACCAGGCCGCGGACCGTCCGGCCCCTGCGCGCGGACCGTCCGCCCCTGTGCAGAGGGCACCGCCACGGTTCTTGTTGAGTGTTTGGCGCTCCGAAAAGGCGTCAACATACTTTTTGGCGACTCCGCTGGGGAAAACACATATAGACCTATCAAATCGGCCCTTAATGGCCGGTTCAAAAGATAGCTCTGAGGTTTCCACCAGCAATATCATCACACCGACATGGGAAGCCTTGCCGGCTGAAGAACAGCTCCTGTTCGAGGAGCGCCAGGAGCAGCTGATCCAAGAAGCAAAGGCGAAGTTCCTGGCTGACTTCAAAGTGGACAGGAACAACAAAGTCGTTCGACAACGAGCGACAGATCTGGCTTCGCTCCGACCTACTACGATTACCCCAAATGTAAGTAGCACCAACGAACTCCAATCTCTTAAAGCTTACATAGACGAACAGCGAGAACAAATGCAAAATATCATAGGGGTTATGCAAAACGATTGTAGGAGACTAGTACGTGCATTTAATAAATCTAGTATAGCAAATTTTCCTTCACCCGAGGTTGAATTAGGAGATAATACACGTAATACATCGGTTAAAGGTTGTCACGACCAGTCACAACCCCCTTATGGGATGCCGATGGACACGTACCCTGAGCAGACGCAAATCGGCAGCAAATCAGCCGATCTGCACATGCCCGGACCGTCCGCACGTGAGCGCGGACCGTCCGTGCCAGCAACAGTTGGGCCTATTTTTAATGAGTTACCTAGATATGCGCCTGAGCCACCACATACGGCACAAAATCTAAACTACCAAGTCGGACCGTCCGCATACAACGACGGACGGTCCGCATATAATCACGGACGGTCCGGGCCAATGTCCGGACAGTCCGCGCATGACCTTTTTGAGGAGGATTGTTACCTGAATCCTCACCCGTCCCAGCGACACATCCCATCGCGCTATGCAATGCATCAACCCATTAATTCGAGATCTAGAGCCCAGGACAACTTTTCGGCCCCACCTAGAAGGCCGGAAAGGAACAATCAAACATATGAACCATATAGGGCAAATGGCAATGCACCACGTAGCTCAAACCAATGGGGAGAACGACAACATACTAACATGCAACCAACCCCACCTATGTTTGACCAGAGAGCCGGTGGTCTTGCACTGGCTGCCATTGGTATAGTGAGGGAAGAAATAGCCGGGGCGTTCCGAGATAAGCTCGGAGTAAGCATGATCCCTGGGGGGCAATCATATCGGAAGCCTTATGACAGCCGATTTGATCGCCACCCATACCCACAGGGAACCAGGATACCCGAGTTTGCAAAGTTCTCGGGTGACCAAGGAAAGAGCACGCGTGAGCACATAAGCCAGTTCCTAGCACAATTAGGAGAATTGGCCGACACCGAAGCATTCCGTGTGCGTTTATTTTCATTATCCTTAACAGGGACTGCATTCACATGGTATGCCACGCTCCCTCCTAATTCCATTTTGTCATGGGGAGACTTAGAGCAAAAATTTCATGAACATTTCTTCTCTGGTGATTATGAGCTAGATTTAGTAGACTTAGTGACCCTACGACAAGAAAAGGATGAATCGGTTAGTGATTATATCCGGAGATTCCAGGATACGAGAAACCGTTGCTTTCAAATTCATTTAACAGATAAACAACTGGCGGGAATAGCCTTTGATGGATTGCGCTATTATTTAAAAGAGAGATTAGAAGGCATCCAGTTCTTTACTCTAGCACAATTACATCAGAGAGCTTCGGCTTGTGAAAGCCGAAGCAAAGAACTAGTCAGAATGGTTCATCATAATGTCCCTATAGTAGAACACAATCAAAGTAGTTCGGACGATGAACCAAAGAAAGTTTACACTGCCGAAATAGTTTGGCCCGAGCAGGCCAAATCTTCGGCTTGCTACTCCTTGCAGTCAGTTCAAAAGGAACGACAGGAGGAGGTTAAGTTTACATTTAATGTCGGCAAATGTGATAAGATATTCGATGAATTACTAAAAAATGGTAACATTAAAATTGATTATATCGTTCCACCTGCCGACGAACTAAAGCGTCGCGCATACTGCAAGTGGCACAACTCATTTTCCCATGCCACTAATGATTGTAATGTGTTCCGACGACAAATTCAATCGGCCATTAATGAGGGACGATTGAAATTTCAGGAGGACACGGAGCCCTTCCCAATGAATGTGATCGACTTTAATGGCAAAAAGGTCCTAATTCGGCCCAACACAGCCGATAAGGGCAAAGACAAAGAAGTCATCATCGGCAACGCACGGGAGGCCGATGGAAACAACAAAATTTCTTGCAGGAAAGTGATGGCCGAGAAGACTCCTGATGGAGGGGAGACACTGAAGGTAACCATCACAAACTCCAGCGCTGGGGGGTAAGCACAGACAAAGGGATATGCGCGAGAACCCATACTACGCATCGCGGACGGTCCGGTGTCTAGGCGCGGACGGTCCGTAACATCACCGGACAGTCCGAAGCGTTCCGACGGACGGTCCGGCAATGTCGAAGAGCCGCGGCGACCACGTACCTTCAAACCACGACGACCAGAAATAGGTACGTGGAAAACTAACACGTTCAAGGCAACTGGTCGGTTGGTAAAATCTAGCCCGACCTTTGATCAATTATTGTCTAAATATGTGAAAAAGAAGGCTGGCCCCAGCGACCGGCCACCAAAGGGACCTCGCTTACCCACCCAGTTGCGACGGCAGGTTAGGCCGATTGGACCACCACACCAATCGGAAAGGACGAGAGGTCATAATGTTCAATTAAGACCTAACGTACCTGCATGGACACCTCCACCACCATATCCACCTATGCCATATCCATACACATACATACCTCCACCATATGTCCCAAATCAAATGTGGGGCATGCCACCATACTCATTTGGGATGCCATAGTACCCCGCTTGGGGGGCACCCCAAACATCTGTATTCAATAGGTTGACACCTCCGGTACAAGACCGATTGAGAGCCCCTCAATCCGGTCCACGAGCACATGCCCAGCAAGATTGCCGAACAACTCGGCCCCAAAGGCTGACTAATCCGGCAGGGGGGCATACAGCTACAACCTCCAACAGTACGAAAAAGGAAGATGTCATTAAAATAGGAACGACAGTCGACAGATGTCGTCGTACAACAAAATAACGAAGGGCCGATGATTTTTGGTGAATCGACCAACACAAACAAAAAAGAAAGTACGACTGTCAATAAAATAGCCGATCCAAAATACTCCATGCCCCGATGGTGCCCATCGGGATTGACACGATCGCAAAAGCGAAAATTACAGCGCCTTAGGGCAAAGGAGAATCAGGAGAAGGAGGCGGAAAAAATATTCAATGACACACATCCGCAATATCCGCCACCACAAAAGAGATGGAGACCAAAGGCCGTTGAGGAAAATCAAACGGCCATAAAGACAGAAAATAAAACAGCAACTGTGCAGCTCTTTGCAGGTATAGCAGACAGTCCAACTATAAAGACCGGACCAACCATACAGGGCGCGGACCGTCTGACCCCTGAGGCCGACTCATCTGCAATAAACCATGACACCTCCGACGACGTACCGACGCCCATGGAGGAAGACGACCTGCAAGGAGAAGACCTGGTCGACTACGGAGCTACGCCAGAACACTTAGAGAATTAGGAAGGTAATGTGACGAATTGGTCAGGACCAGTATGACGCTCGGCGATGTTGGGACTGACAGTTCGATCAAATCTAAAGGGATCACGTCCGTTGAGTCAACCATCGAGACCAAGGCCACTGCGTACCATCCTAGTAAGTGGCAAGATGCCTAAGAAAACCGATGTGATAACATCGAGTTAGTTGCTTTTGGTTCGCTCAGCTCCACCAGAAGGCAGGGGGGCATATGTTGAGCACCAAATTGAGCGCGCGGACGGTCCGGCCCTGAGGCCGGACGGTCCGCGGTCCGGACGGTCCGCGCCTGTGGGCCGGACGGTCCGCGCGTGCGCAGAACAGATTAGGGTTCCGAGTTTTGTGCTACGGTTGTTAGCTAAAATCATGGGATAATCTCGTAAATTAGTTTGTAAAGGGTCCAGCCCCCCTCCTCTATAAATAGAGAGGTATACGGCCGATTTGTAATCATCAATCGAATCAATACAACTTCTATTTCGCATTTTATCCTAGGAGTAGTTCTAGTCTAGTTTAGGTTTAGATATCCAATCCCCAAATTCTTCGTCTCTCTTCGGCTCTACGTCGATTAGAGGAGTCTAGGTCAGCCAGCCCGAGCCTAGACACCACCTAGGATCTCTACTCCCCGACGGGGTCCCTCCCGGGAGCGAGATCCAGGCGCCGTCGGCGATCTTCCGCCGTCCCTGCGTACGCGCGGACCGTCCGGCCCCAGGGCGCGGACCGTCCGGTCGTCAGGCAGGAGCCCTAGCCGCGCACCAGGCCGCGGACCGTCCGGCCCCAGGCCGCGGACAGTCCGCCCCTGCGCAGAGAGTACCACCGCGCCTCGCACCAGGCCGCGGACCGTCCGGCCCCTGCGCGCGGACCGTGCGCCCCTGTGCAGAGGGCACCGCCACGGTTCTTGTTGAGTGTTTGGCGCTCCGAAAAGGCGTCAACAGGGCTAATTGGCTAATTCATTCTGTTACCTAGCTTTTCATTCTTTTACTCTGATGTACGCAACAAGCCAACAACTAGACTCTAGACGAGTAAACAACCAGACAGGATAGACTTGAATGTTGCCTTCATCATTCCGTCGTTTGTGGTTGCGCAGTCGAGGAAGTGGAAGACAATGCGGCGCCAAGGAAGTGGAAGACGATGTGGCGTCGTGCGGTGTAGTCATGTAGGCGTAGGATTGGGTTTGAGATCACCAAATAATAAACTGGCGGCAAGATAATGTGCTCTGGGTGAACTTTTGGCCTCATTGGGTTGTAGGGGTGAAAACGAGCCGAGCCAAAACGAGGCTCGGCTCGGCTCGCTCCTGACTCGCGAGCCGGCTCGCCGAGCCAACGAGCTTAGCCATAAACGTAAAAACTGCTCTCTAAATTATAATATAAAATCTTAAAAATATTTTAAATAACATATTTAAATTTATAAAATAGATATACCACTAATATAATATAGAAAATAGATTATTTTTGTATATTAATCTCGAATAACATAAATTAATTGTCCACTCGGTACTAATATTATATGCTAATTATGATTTTATATAACAAATTGTTGTTGGGTCGAGCCACGAGCCAGCTCGCGAGCTGCACTGAGCCGAGCCGAGCTGGCTCGCTCTTTTTATGAGCCACAAAAACAAGCTCGGCTCGGGCTTATTCTAAGCGTCGAGCCGGTCCGAGCCGAGCCGAGCTGCTGCGAGCCCGAGCCAGCTCGTCGAGCTCGAGCTTTTTTTCCAACTCTATTGGGTTGTTGGGGTGCCAGGCCCACCTTGGCCCTCTAGTGGCTTCATGTAACATCTGAATTTGGGTATAAATTTTTTTCTAATATCCACCAAATTCAGTTGTCACTCCCTCATTTCTTTGTTTTCCTTCTCTTTTTACTAAAAATGAAGAATTATTTTATTTTATATTAGCATAAACCTAGTGAAATAAGCCCTATGGACGCTTTGGTTGTGGCATTCATGCCATTGCATGGTGTTTCAAAGTACAAAACGTGTTTGAAACATGTTAATATATCTTATAAAAGCTTTCGATAAATTTTCATATTTTTGAAATATTTTTCTATTTTCTGGAAACCAAAATCTATTTATTTAAGGTACTTAAAAATATTTTTAGAAACTCTAAGTATGTTTTTTTTGAGTTCATTAGGTGCCAAAACATTTCTAGGAATTTTACTAGAATTTTTTGAAGCATCTATAATATTTTGAGCACAAAATATAGATTTCTAGGATTTTATGAATTTTATAAATGGTAAAATCCGAATTTTAACCGGATTTTCATCTCATCCGAACCCTAGATATATACATGTCCGGCTTCTAGTTGGGCCCGTTCTAGTGCACAAAACGGTTTCTCCAGATTCAATTCTCATCTCCCTAAATTGCTCGCCGAAGTTCGGAAGCGGTTCCAACTCCGGCGATAACTCCGACAAGTAATTACTCTCAATCCGTGCATCGTCTGTGGAATCCAAGGGTACCGTTGTGTTCGTCTCGTCGAGGGCTTCGTCTGGGCGCGTCCAGTTCGTCAATCGAACCTCCGAATCTTCGTCAATCAACGATTTCCTACTTGGCTCCGGCGAGGGTCTTCTTCCCGGCGAGAAACCTCCATTATTGTACCTAGTGTTTCTTTCGTTTTCCTGTCCGTGCAAGGCCTCCCTCTCCCTCTCCTCACCTTCCTGATGACGGCGCCCCTCCCCCTGTGTCCCCCCAGCGCAGCCCCCCTTCCCTCCCCAGCGGTGGCTGGCGGCCGGCCCGGCCGGTTCGGCCATCCCACGCCCCGCCCTGCACGCGCACGGCTGTGCGGCTAGTGGCCGGCTCGGCCGTCTCCCCCCTACATAGCCCCCTTCCCCCTCCTCATCTCTCTTCCATGGATAGGAGGAAGAAGATGAAGTGAGTAAGAAGATGACAGTTTTGTATTTTAGTACGCAGGAATTACAGTCTAGTTTAAAACAGTGATAACTTGTGCGTTATGAACCCGATTCGATCCATTCAAGTTGTGTTAGATTCATATTAAAATTATCTTCATGTTAGAAGTATTTTCCCCTACGGTTGCATATTTTATTTGACCGAAGGTTAATAGAACGACATTTTATTTAAATCTAGGTTATAATTTCGAATTGTGCATTTATAAATCAACATCAGCGTAGTTAATGTTAACTGAACTATTCTTATTAAATATTTGGTTAGTTTAATTATGTTATTTATTTATTAGTTTTGTGTGTCGTGTTGGTCCATGTGCCGGAGGTGGGCGCCAATGTTGGGGACTTGATCTCAAATGCTTCGGATTAAGAACAAGGCAACATAAAAGTGTTAAATGCTAAAGTCCTTCGTCCTTCGAAACATTATGCCCCTTCGGGAAATAATGATTTTAGGACGAAGGTCATAAGAAACGTACCTTCGTAAATATAATAAGTAATGACGAAGGATTCATATAAAGCATGAAATATAAACATCAACATAGAATCATTTCTATTTTATTAACATGGAGAAATAGAAATGATTTCGAATTACAAATGTACCTTCGGTCCTAAGAGAAGGTAGAAAGTACAAGCGTGACGCAAAAGCGAATGCCAAGTCAGCGTGAACAGTACGGGAGTACTGTTCATCTATTTATAGACGCGGGACGCAGCCCACGTAAAATTACATCCATGTCCATTACATTTGCTAATGACTTATGGAAATCTGTCAAGGCCCACGTAGACTTTTCATCTTTAAGTCGGTTCCCCTTTCCACTATTGCGACGAAGCTTCCCTGCGCACAGCTTCGGCTGTGCATCACCCTTCGTAGAGCTTAGGTAATCAGCTCGACCTTCGTCTGGTTCAGGCTTCGTCCTGACCGTGCTTTATATTCATAATTCTGAGTCCGAAGGACACCTGTTCACATAATCCACTTGGAAAACCTTGGCCTTCATCCTATAAGCCACCCCAGCTTCCCATGTTCGACGGTCACTCAGACCCGAAGCAGTTCTTGATGAGCTACGAAGCAACAGTGTCTTCGTAATGGGGGCAATGCTGCAGTCATGGCGAAGTCTTTCGTCATGGCTGTCAGGAATGTTGCTCAGACCTGGTACTCCTCCCTTCGACCAGGAACGATCACCTCATGGCAGAAGCTGAAGGATATGTTGTTGACCAGCTTTCAAGGATTTCAGACGAAGCCGGTCACTGCTCAAGCCTTATTCCAGTGTACTCAGGACCATGAAGAATACCTTCAGGCGTATGTCAGAAGGTTCTTGCGTTTGAGGGCGCAGGCTCCAACGGTGCCCAATGAAATTGTTATCGAAGCCATGATCAAGGGGCTTCGTCCTGGGCCTGCAGCTCAATACTTTGCTAGAAAGCCGCCTCAGACCCTGGAGAAACTGCTCCAAAAGATGGATGAGTACATTCGTGCTGACAATGACTTTCGCCAAAGAAGGGAGGAAGCCTTCAGATTTTCTGAAATGACCAGGGGCTTCGGAGGAAGATACTACCCGAGGCATGTCCGGTCCATTCACAGCTCCACTCAGAATGATGATAAGGGGAGTCAGCAGAGCAGACCGCAGTGCTCCTCACAGGCTTCGGGGCAACAACAAGCTTCCTTCCGGCCACCAGCTCCGAGAGGCAGAGGCGCCAGGGGCTTCGGCGGAAGATTCGGAGACCAACCAAGGAAATTGTTTTGCTTGTTCTGTGGAGAAAGCAAGGGCCATACCACCAGGACGTGCCATATTACAATCCAGAAGCAAAGGGAGATAGCCGAAGCTGCATCTCAACAAGTTCAGCCGAAGCAGGTCATGCATACTGCTTCGTATCATCCGCCTTACATCCCACAATACATAGACAACCACCCTGCAGCTTCTGTAGCTTCGGCAAGTCAACCTCAAGCTTCCTGGCAACAGCCCCCGCCTCCACCTCCATTGCAACAGGGTCAACAGCCAGAAGGGAGTCAATATGCTCCACATCAAAGGGACTTCAGAGAACAATCCGAAGCTCGCACAGTCAACAGCACTGTGCCAGAGTCGAAGCACATTTATTGACACATATCCTACCTTTGATAGCAGTCTTTTCCATTCAGTTCTATTCTCTGTAGCAAAAAACATTGATAGTTTCCATGTAATAATTTCGCTGTTTCCCACGAGGAAAATCTATTTTCTCCACAGGCTTAAGTTTTTGTGTTAACAAGGAGGACCTTCGAAGTATTAAAAATCCTTCGGAGTAACAGAAAGTCGTTCTAAGGAACGCAGAGTAAGTTCATGAAGTCACAAAAAGCCGTTCCAAAGGGAGCGCAGTGTAAGTTTTCTGCTCAAAAGTCGTTCCTAAAGGAATGCAGAGCTTACAGCGAAAAGTCAACGCTGATACCGTCTAAGTAAAAGACGAAGAAGCTCCAAAGACGTTCCTAAGGGAATGCAGAGCTTATACCGTCTAAGTAAAAGGCGAAGAAGCTCAAAAGACGTTCCTAAGGGAATGCAGAGCTTACGAATAAATTTTGTGTGTATCTTCGGAACAAATGTCATTTGCATAACATAACATCAGTCACATCATCCTGCATAGCATAAGCATCATACATCATATTGCATTTTGCAAGAGAAGGGTACACAGTATCAACCTTCGAAAGGATGCTTTGAGAAAGCAATATCAAAATTGTATAGATTCGGAATACAGCTTCGGAGAATATTTTTACGAAGCATGGACAAGCTTCATCAGAGCAATATCGAAATTGTATAGCTTCGGAGAATGTTTTCATGAAGTATGAATGTGTTTCATCAGAATAATTTTAACGGAGAATGTCTTCTTCACGAAGCATGAAAAGAAGGGAAGGTGTTTTTTCGCCGAAGGCTCAAAAAGGTATGTATGTAGAGTTTCATGCATCGTAAAGAATTGAATAATGAAAAGAAACTTGTATATTACATTCAAATGTACAAAATGTTACATAGATCACAATTTAAATGTTTTTTCTAATAGCATCTAGTCTTCTCTTAATACTGCTTCGGCGGCTTCATTTAGAAGCTGATCAACAACTTTGTCCATGATAGCTTCGGCCATTTGTTTAATTTCGTCATCCCCTTTTGTGTGGGGGTCGGCAGTCGATCCAGCAGCTTCTGAGGGAAGAGAACATTTCTTCATTACTATTACAAATTGCGAGCAAAGTTTGAAATAAAAATTACAACACGATAAGAACTGACTAATTAATACCTAATTGCCTTTCGGGTTCTGTACTTCTTTCGGCAGCTTCTGCCACTTTCCTGGCATCATGGATGCCTTTTTCGCTCCTTTGGATGATTTCTTGCGCCATTCCTCGGCCGCCGTCGTTCCAGATATCAGTAAAAAATTTGCCACCAACCACGCTTGCTTCGGCCGAGGGGTCCTTGATGTCTTCGGAAGATAAGGCAGCTTCGGACTGAGCTAAAAATTTTACATGCCCGCAACCTTTCTTCTCTAAGACAGAAGCAATTCCTCTGGCGCCCGAAAAAGCGCAGATGTCGCCGCGGCTGCTCAGGATCTCCTCGAAGGCCTCTGCTTCGTGACTAATCCATTCCTAGTGGACCTTCGGGATTGCCCCGAGAGAAATTCTCTTCGCTGGAGAAGGCGCCCACGCTGGCGAAGCTGGTTTTAATTTTATTCACGCATTCTACAGATTTAACATAACAGTTCCTCTGAGAAGCACGAAGCTCTTTAACACTTAACTCCAATTTATTGACCATATGATCACTGAGTTCTCGTTTTGTTTCCTCCAGCACACGTTCCTCTTTAGCCCTAGCCAGCTGTTTCTGAAGATCTTTAATTTCACGCTTTTGGGCTTCGGCCTGGGCTTTTGAAGCAGCTTCGTCCTTCTTTACTTTATCTACCAATGTAAGCAGAATCTTATCTTTTTCCAAAGCTTCGTTTCTTAGTTTGATAACTTCGGAGCGTAAATTGTTAAACGCAATCTCATAGCTTTCATCTTCGGCGCTTTTTTGGGCTCTTAATGCGTTGCTTAGAATTAAGCCCTGTACGAAAAAGAATCCATATAAGAATATAGGAATGAATTACGTATTAAAAAAGTTTTTTCAAACGCTTAATTCCCAAACCTTTAGGCTATTGTATGCAAGACTGTCTGCGAGATCCTCTTTCGTCATGGCGCTTAATCCAGCTTCGAGCTTCGGGAAGCCTATACTCCTGGCCATCTCTCGGCAGACAGATAGTTCTTTATTATCAGGTAGGCAGTATAGGAAGTCATCTTCATTTGTCCCATTGAATATTACTGCCCCCTTCGGATATTTTAGCTCTTTCGCATAATGGTTGGCTTCATAAGTTTCTTCTGCAGATAGTTTCCTCCCCGAAGCATGTCGCACGATGTAATCGCGTATGCTGGAGGAAGCTTCGGGGGCGGCAGTGTCAATTTCTTCAACTAAAGCTGGTTCTGATATTTTCTCGGATTGTTCCTTGGCGGGCTCTGAAGGCCCAGCTTCAGCTTCAGCTTCAGCTTCAGCTTCTTGTTTCGAAGCTTCAGTAGATGCTTCGGCGAGTTCAACAGACTCCTTTGCGGTTGTGCTTGAAGACTTAATTGTCTCCAAGACATCCAGCACGTTCACCATTCTTTTTCTTCTTGGGGTCACCAATGGGCCCTTTTGATTTTTTGTTGTCTCGACATTTGCTGAAGGACTTGAAATTTCTGATGTTTTTGGCCCTTCAGTCTTTGGTTTTTCTACTGCTGAAGGCGCTTCAGTTTTCTCTACTATCTTCGGCACTGGAGCTGGTTCTGTAGCTTCAGATGCTAAAGAAATTTCACCAATAAATTCGGGCACTGTGGCCGGCTCAATAAAACGTGTCCGGTGGGTGAGCACCTTCATCTTTTTTCTTTGAGGTGCTGGCTCACTAGCGGCACTTGTGGTAGCCTCTGTTGCAGGAGAAGCATTTTTCCTTTTGCGACCCAATACCGGATAATGATAGTCAGGGTAGATGAACCCGACTGCGTCAAACACACGGTTGAGCCTTTTCTTCTTTCGGCCTCCGAAGGCTGCTGATAGCGCAGTATTTTCGGCCTTCGAGTATGCCCCAAGCAGTTCGTCACTTAATGTTTCAATGCTTTTCAACCAGTCATCATCAGGTTCAATAAATTTATCTGCATATTTGAATGTGTATTTCAGTCTTACCAGTCCGCCTTCGTCGGACTCTTTAATGGTCTCCTTCGGCATTTCCCACTTTTCTGCAAGTGGCCATACCCTGAAGGCAATGTGCTCTTGGACCAAGTCCCTTGTCCCAATGAAAGAGCAGACTATGCCGAAGGCCCTTTGGCATTCCTCGGCTGCTTCGTCCATTTCAACCTTCGGCCTTCGAAGTCCGAAGCGTTGCCAGATGGGGCGCATAATGATACTCTTGACATTTTCTTGCACTGTTAAGTCATTTTTTACATAGAACCATTCAGTCATCCAGGCTCCGGGCCATCTCTTCCGAAAGGTTGGCACAGGGCGGCTTGACCCGGAGCGGGCACCGAAGCTGTAACACCCAAAATTGTTGTGATATTGTTCTTTTCCCCACGGCTTCAGTCTCATATAACAGTTCATGAATGTTGCAAAAACTTTTAGCATTTGGTTCTAAACCTTGGCTTCTTGCAGCCCAGACAAACATCCCCATTCTTATGATAGCTTCAGGAGTAAGTTGATGAAGGTAGACTTGAAATGTTTTCAGTACCTCAATAACAAAGTTGCTCAGGGGGAATCGAAGTCCAGCCTTGAGAAAGCTTCGGAAGATTACAACTTCATCTTCTTCGGGGGTGGGAGAAGTCTTTTCTCCAGCGTCAGCCCTCACAATAGATATATCTCGAAAATACCGCCCCCTCATATTATCAATATGACTCTGCTTGATACTGGTCTTCCCGAAAACCGTGTGACTTGGCCGCCATGGTCGATCTTCGGCCTCTTCTCCACCACTTTCTACATCATAGCTGTCGCTGTCACCAGTATCTTCGGACAAACCTTCGAGAATCTCCTTGGTGATTTTCTCTGTATTGGTCTCCGCCATCGCAATCAGGAACCCCAGATTCTTCTCTTCCTCGAGACTCAGCTTCGTCTCCGCAGGGATCTTCTTGCCTTCAGACATCTTCGGAAATGCTAAAAAACTGCTTTCAGGGCCGAAGCTTCGAAATCAAAAAGGTCACCAATCTTAATGCACAAGAGCTAAAAATTTAGTGGACCGAAGCAGATGGCAAGTGTGCGTACCAAATAAGTTGGCGGTATGATCTTATTTATACGCCCAGGGCGTTGAAAATTGAAGGACCCCGCTTGTCAGTGAATGTTGCTATTCTAGCAAAGGGAAGGTGTTTTTTCGGACCTTCGGCTCAAGGCCTTCGTCCATATCGCAATCTGAATTTATTGTTAACAAATTAATATTGCGAGGGGCTACTGTTGGGGGCCTTCGTCCTCCGAAGGTCCTCAAAAACATGATTTGACAATGTTTTCCAAGTGGATTATGTGAACAGGTGTCTTCGGACTCAGAATTATGAATATAAAGCACGGTCAGGACGAAGCCTGAACCAGACGAAGGTCGAGCTGATTACCAAGCTCTACGAAGGGTGATGCACAGCCGAAGCTGTGCGCAGGGAAGCTTCGTCGCAATAGTGGAAAGGGGAACCGACTTAAAGATGAAAAGACTACTGTGGGCCTTGACAGATTTCCATAAGCCATTAGCAAATGTAATGGACATGGATGTAATTTTACGTGGGCTGCGTCCCGCGTCTA
Organism: Zea luxurians; assembly: GCA_029449295.1. Lineage (NCBI taxonomy): Eukaryota > Viridiplantae > Streptophyta > Magnoliopsida > Poales > Poaceae > Zea > Zea luxurians. The sequence continues at coordinate 50,121,772 of JAOPSE010000011.1, forward strand.
TAAATAGATGAACAGTACTCCCGTACTGTTCACGCTGACTTGGCATTCGCTTTTGCGTCACGCTTGTACTTTCTACCTTCTCTTAGGACCGAAGGTACATTTGTAATTCGAAATCATTTCTATTTCTCCATGTTAATAAAATAGAAATGATTCTATGTTGATGTTTATATTTCATGCTTTATATGAATCCTTCGTCATTACTTATTATATTTACGAAGGTACGTTTCTTATGACCTTCGTCCTAAAATCATTATTTCCCGAAGGGGCATAATGTTTCGAAGGACGAAGGACTTTAGCATTTAACACTTTTTATGTTGCCTTGTTCTTAATCCGAAGCATTTGAGATCAAGTCCCCAACATGCCGCGGTGTTGTTTTGCGCGCGTCGTCGCGTGTCGGTCGCGAGTGTCGCGCGTGCTGTTCGCACGCGTTGTCGCGCGCCGTGCGTGTGTGTCGCGCGTCTTGCCATGCGCCGTTCGCGAGTATCAGCGCGTTATCCACGCGCGAGATTAAACCGTTCACTAATAATCACTCATGTCAGTTAATTAGTTATTTATTTAATCACCCATAATTAAAACAGTAAGTTAGTCAAAACTAAGTAGTTTTAATTTATATTTCATAAATGTCAATTAATATAATTAGTCGAATTAAATATTCTAATTAATACTTGCTTAGTGTAAACATGCTAACCCCTCGACCGTAGCTTCGACTATCGCGGTTCTTTTCCTCGCGTAACCGTAGAAGCGCTCTCTATTTTATATTGCTCGCTTTTATAATATTTTATCTTGTATGGTATAATGTTCTTATGCAAGTATATGTTTGTTTGTGCCTGTTTGTATTCGTTGCGCATCGCGAATAGACGGCGATCCATTTCCGAGCTTCGAGGAATCGACGGCCAAGCTTCAGCGACCAAGAGATCAAACTCTTCGAGTTCTACGAGGCTGAAGATCCTGAGCATCTGTTTGGTGAAGGCAAGTGTCATCTGGCCCATTATGTTCCATTTACTTTATAATTCACTGTCCCACATACTATGAACAACCTAAGGATTGACTAGTATTCTATTTTCCTGTCCTTGTTTACCCTTTGGGAATTGGTTACTATGATTAGTATTATGTTAATGCTTTACTTTAATCAATGAACATGCTAAGAACATTTATGATACATTGATGATATCTTGATTACAATGTTGGACTGGTGATACTTTAGGGGGCTCGGGCGGTTTCTCGAGTGCCTCTTCATAAGGACCTGTTCGTTGGATGACCACCCAGGAAAATAGTGCAGCCATGAGGGTGGTATGGGACGCCCAATTAGAAGAACTGAGGTGTAGTTTGCTTTGCCGTCGTGCCGTCAATGGGGCTCGGTGTATGCGGCTCGCTCTGCCGAGGGTGGTTTGCCACTTGGGGAGGAGTGTGGTACATTTAGGAAACCTAACGGGCGGCTACAGCATAAGGAAATCTTTATAAAGGCTTCATAGTGAATCCCTGACCATTCACCTCGAGAGTGAACAAGGGTGTTGCAAGCTCGGGCTAGAGAGGGAATCACGGCTCGTGGGTAAAGTGTGCAACCTCTACAGAGGGTTAGAAACTGATATATCAGTCGTGCTCACTGTTATGGGCGGCCTTGGGAGCTCCTTTGATTAGAAATACATATGATATGAGATACAATGGTTCTATTGATGGTTTTTGGCTTTGATGATTATGATGACGTTCCTCGAAGAGGAAATGGTTCACGAGTTAGTTATTGCTAAAACTTGGCTTCTACTAATAATAAACACCTGACCAACTAAAAGCAACTGCTTTGAGCTTAACTCCACATAAAGCTAGTCCACCTCAGCCAAACGGGACATTTGTTGAGTACGTTGATGTGTACTCACCCTTGCTTTTACAAAACACCAGGTTGCCTTTGGTGCAATCTATGCTCAGGTAAAGAAAGAGAAGAAGGCATCGAGTCGGATCCTAGGAGTTCAGGACATCGATGAGTTCAAGAATTAGGCTAGCGACCTCCCCCAGTCAGCTGCTTATGGTGGATTTATTTACGTTGGCTACGTTTCTATTATGTGCACTTTGATTTATATTATGTAAATGGCTCTAGTCTGTAATATTATTACTTACTCTTTATTGTTATTCGAATCATTGTGCTATAATGAGTTATTTATGTAATCATTGTGTACGTGAATTTCAGATCCTGGCACGTACATGGTTCACATTCGGTTTACCTTCTAAAACCGGGTGTGACACTTCACCACTGAGTATATTTGATTGTATGCACACGCAGAATCTCTACTACTCTATGAGCACCAAAAGTAGGCACCCACAACCGTGTACCATGCCCCGCTCCTGTGATCCTCGCCCCCGCCACCGCGATCCCGAGCCTCGATGGGGGCCATTTTAGTGATGACCACATCTCCCCTTCCCATTGGCTCCCCCATACACACGCCGTGCCCCCCATCTACCCTTCCATTGGCGCTCACATCTCCCTTCCATCCAAGCGTCATGCGCCCATTCATGACCCCGCCCCACATGGGGACTCTGATGTAAATCCACGCCCAAAATCTCTAGCCATCATCGCCTCCGTGCCTCGCTCCCCTTCCATCCTAGCTCGCCCCATGCTCTGCCTTACAGCCGCCAGTGAATGTCGCCCCCATCCAACCACCAGCGCATCAACCAGATCCACCCCCATCTAGCTAGATATTGGCGACGGTGGAGGAGCAGATGGTGGTGAAGGCGATTCAGGAGGAGTGCCCCTGGGAGTTTCTCCCCAAGCACCTCCATATTCCAGTCCACGCTCTAGACCAAGGACGAGTGGCACCGTAGGTACTCACATCTCTGCTCTTGCCCTCTATGGTTTTGCTCTGCTGCATTTCTGAGTAACCAGCTATGCTTAGTTTTGAGACCTTTGCCAGTGGCCCATTCATCCCTATGGAGCTCGGCCACAGCGACAGCAGGGCCTTGCTCTATGATGGGCCGTCGGCCAGGGGCGTACGGACGTTATGCCCAGCGGGGGCACAGGCCCCCACTCAAATTTCTTATTTTAGTAGATCTCATTCCTTATTTACTGTATATACAAAGAATTATTAGTTAACATACTTATATTTAGGCCCCACTCAAATGTTGGGCCACCCACTCAGAATTTGAGCTGGGTCTGTCCCTGCCGTTGGCAGACTCTCGCCCCCACCGACGGCAGGCTCTCGCACCCCACCGATGCGCGTCTTAGAGCTCATCGACAACTTCAGTGGCAGGGGCCACCATGGCTTCTATGTCGTGGCTCTCTCCAACGTGCACACCATCGGCATGGCCCGCTACTCCTCGTTCTTGAGGAGATAAAAAACTATAGAGATAAACAAAAATAAAATTTGAACGATCAAAATTTATATACATGACTTTATAAGATACATGATGCAACAAGAGCCACCATGATTAATGGTATGGTTTTAATGTAATTGCATACTTAACATATACAAAGATGTCACAGAAATAAAAAATAAAAATGGATAAAAATATACAATTTAGTTCTTAAAATAGTAATCAATAAGTTTGTAATAATTACATATAGAAAGTATCTATTATTGTACCCATATATGGAGTACCCTAGAATAACATTAAAATCACTCTTAGAGACAAGAGCCACACATGAGCAAGACGGTCCCCGGACATACCAACCTCGCCCTCGATAGAACCTGATCTAACTCCGCGACCAATTTGAACCCAACTAGGTCAAACCTAACCTCGATAGATCTGACCTAACTCCTCGACCAAGTCAGACACTAACCACAACAGTTTTGATCTAGTCTCTCCGAACAGGACAAACCTATCTAGAGTATCCTCGGTCTGGTCCCCCGACCAGGCCAGACGTACGCCCAAACATGTCGAATCGAGTCACTTCAGTCCAACCTAGGGTACACCAAAATAGGTTAGTGTGGACCATTCGTGTAACACCCTGAATTTGGTGGTATAAATTTTCTTCTTCAATATTCACCAAATTCAGGCGTTACTCTCTTTTCTCTTCCCGTTTCGCTCCTTCCTCCTATTTTCAAAGCAATATAGAGACTGGTGTCCGTATCGCGTGCAAACAAAACCTAAGTTGATATTGTTGTTGCATCATGTCGAAGCATATTTATTTTGTCTGGTGTTGTGCCTAGGCATGCGTTCATCTAGTTTTGGTTTTCGATTCACGATTTAATCTCGATTAGAAGTAGGCAAGAGTGAGTAGAGGGTAGTCAGCTGGGCCCGGCCCGTGGCGTGGCCCATCCAGCCCTAGGTGCGAGCCGAGGTGCCCCATCCCCCTATGTGCGCCCCTTCCCCTTAATCTCTCTTTCCCACGCATTAACCTCCCTCTCCCTCTCCCTCTCTTCTAACTCTCTCCATCTCTCTCCCTACCCTAGGGTGGATCCCGATGAGCGGTTGCTATCGTCTGTCGAGTCCGTGGTGAGCTCCCCTCTCCTCCCTCCCCTCTCTCCTTCCCTAGTTGATCCCCTCCCCGTGCAGCCCCTCCCAGTGCAGCTCCGACGTGGCCCCTACCCAGCGTGGCCCAGGCGCGCCTCACCGACGCGCGGCCCCTAGCGCGCACAGCCCCTGCCCCGTGCACGCAGCCCTAGCACATAGTAATGTTTAAATTCAGTTTAATTTACATGTTTTGTCGCGTGCTTCGTCATGCGACGATTCATTTTAATTTCAGATTGGATCACGTGTGATGTCGCGCGCTTCATCGTGCGATGATTCATTTTAATTTTAGTTTAGATCGCGTGTGTTGTCGTGCGTTTCGTCGCGCGACAATCTGTTTAAATTACACGTGGCGTCACGCGCTTTGCCGCGCGACAATCCTTTTTAATTTTGTTCGAGTAGTGTGTTGTGTCGTGCGCTTCGTCGCACGACGATCCTTTTAAATTTACCTATGATCATGTATAATAATTAAGGTACATAGTGGAACGACGATTAATCAAATACCGAGCTAATTAGGATCTAGTGCTAATTTTATTTATGCATTGCGTGATTGTTAATGAATATGATTATGTTTAGATAAGTATTTTAACCCATAGCTGTGTAATGTAATTGCTATGTCTTTCGGTCGTAGCCTCGACCGTTATAGTTTCTTTTCTCGCATAGTCATAGATGCGAGTCTTGCGCCACATGTCTGTTTAGTTGTAATATTTTATTGTGTGGTGTATTGTTTATTTCTATGTTAAGATTATGGAATGTATGTTTGAACTCGTATAGATAATGGTCAGTTGATGGGGTCCGAAGGAGTTGCAGGCGAAGACCCCGAGCAACAGCTGGTTGGTGAAGGCAAGTGTTCGACCTATTTATGTCCTACTCATTCTATAATTCACTCCCCACATTTACATAATTTATACCTAAAGATTGACTAGCCTTTGTTTATCCTGTCCTTGTTCACCTATGTGGGTTGGATCCATTTTTGGATTAGCTCTATGCTAGCGCTTTACTTTAATCAATGGACATGATGAGATTATTTATGATATGATGTTTACTTTTGATTATGATGATGTCATTATGACATTTAAGGGGGCTCGAGCGGTTTCTCAAGTGCCTCTCCATAAGGACTGGTTCGTTGGATGACCACCCGGGAAAACAGTACAGCATGAGGGTGGTATGGGACGCCCTTAGCCAAATAATTAGAGGAACTGAGGTGTAGTTTGCTTTGTCATCATGCCGTCAATGGGGCTCGATGTATGCGGCTCGCTCTGTCGAGGGTGGATTACCCCTGGGGGAGGAGTGCAGTACATTTAGGAAACCTAACGGGCGGCTATAGCCTTAGGGAATCTTTGTAAAGGCTACATAGTGAAACCTTGCATATTCACCTTGGTAGTGTTTAAGGGTTTGATCGGCCCAAGGCAAAAAGGAATCACGGCTCATGGGTAAAGTGTGCAACCTCTGCAAAGTGTTATGAAACTGATATATCAGTTGTGCTCACGGTTATGAGTGGCCATGGGAGCTCCATTGATTAGAGATACTATGGTTATAGATGATGAAGAGGATAATTATAACTTTGATGATTATATATAGTTATGATTATGGTTTCTGGTATTCTTTCCGTTTGGAAGGAGTACTTTTAGGCTAATAACTTGGGCTTAATGCTAAAACCTGGCTCTCTACTAGTAATAATTACCTGACCAACTAAAAGCAACTGCTTGATCTTAACCCCACATAAAGCTAGTCCACCTCACCAAACGGGACAATTGCTGAGTATGTTGATGTGTACTCACCCTTGTTTTACAACAAAAACCCCCCAGGTTGTCCACATTGCAACCACTGCTCAGGAGAAGATGAAGTCGTGGTGGAGGATTTCTAGGAGTTCCAAGAGTATGATGAGTTCTAGGCATGGGTTAGCGGCAAGCCCCCAGTCGCCTGCCAGTGAAGGTCGTGTTTAGCTACGTTTCAGTTTTCACACTTTGATTTATGTTAATGACTATGTGGATGTCTCGGGCATCATGATGTAATCAAATTATTACTCTTTTATGTTATTATTTGACCACTATGTGATGATGTCCTATTATGTAAATTGTTGTATACGTGAATTGCTAATCCTAGCACGTACATGGTGCGCATTCGGTTTGCCTTCTAAAACTGAGTGTGACAATTCACCCCTGATAGGATGTAACAACCTGAAGAAACATAAGCTCTCGATAAGGGATAACATATTTATGACCCTGTGACTGAAAGGGAAATAGGGTCAAACCTTTTCCAATAAAAATTTTGGTGGTTGAATTGCCCAACACAAATTATTGGACTAACTAGTTTGCTCTAGAAAATATGTTCTACAGGTGCCAAAGGTTCACAACAAACCAATACAAGTGAAAAGAAAGGGTTCAAACAAAGGGAGCAAAGTTAAACCGAAGGCAGCCCTGGTCTGGTGCACCGGACTGTCCGGTGCACCAGGGAATCCAACTCCAAACTTGCCAGTCTCAGGAATTCTAGAGGCCGCTCCGCTATAATTCGTCGGACTGTCCGGTGTAACACCGGACTGTCCGGTGTGCCAGCGGAGCAACGGCTACTTCGTGCCAACGGTCGTCTGCAAATCGCATTTAATGCGCTACAGTGCATGCCAGAGTCAGAACAGCGCCAGAAGGCGCACCGAACAGTCTACAGGACTTGTCCTAGTGTACCACCGGACTGTCCGGTGGCCCAAAAGACAGAAGCTCCAACGATCGAACCCTAACGGTCGGGTGACGTGGCTGGCGCACCGGACAGTGTCCGGTGGCGCACTGGACTGTCCGATGCGCCATACGACAGACAGCCTCCCAACGGCCACTTTTTGTGGGTGGAGCTATAAATACCCCAACCACCCCACCATTCATTGCATCCAAGTTTTCAGACTTCCTACACCTTACAAGAGCTATAGCATTCAATACAAGACACACCAAAGAGATCAAATCCTCTCCCAAGCCCAAAGATCACTCCCAATCAAATAGTGGCTAGTGAGAGAGTGACTTGTGTTCATTTGAGCTCTTGCGCTTGGATTGCTTCTTTTCTTTCTCATTCTTTCTTGTGATCAACTCAATTGTAACCGAGGCAAGAGACACCAATTGTGTGGTGATCCTTTTGGGGACTTAGTGTCCCGTTTGATAGAGAAGAGAAGCTCACTCGGTCTAAGTGACCGTTTGAGAGAGGGAAAGGGTTGAAAGAGACCCGGTCTTTATGACCACCTCAATGGGGAGTAGGTTTGCAAGAATCGAACCTCGGTAAAACAAATCACCGTGTCACACTCTTTATTTGCTTGTGATTTGTTTTCGCCCTCTCTCAGACTTGATTTTAATTCTAACGCTAACCCCGGCTTGTAGTTGTGCTTGAACTTTGTAAATTTCAGATTCGCCCTATTCACCCCCCTCTAGGAGACTCTCAATTGGTATCAGAGAAACGTGCTTCATTAGAGCCTAACCGCTCGAAATGATGTCGGGAGATCACGCCAAGAAGGAGATGGTGACCGGCGACAAGCCCGTTACAAGCCACGGGAAGGCTCCATCGGGAGAGTCCCACAACAAGGGGAAGGAGAAGGAATCCCCTTCACATAAGTCGCATCGGAGTGGCGAAAAGAAGAAGAAGATGAGGAAGGTGGTCTACTACGAGACCGACTCTTCATCGCCATCTACCTCCGGCTCCGACGCGCCGTCCGTAACTTCTTAGCGCCATGAGCGCAAGAAGTTTAGTAAGATTCCCCTACACTACCCTCGCATTTCCAAACGTACTCCATTACTTTCCGTTCCATTAAGCAAACCACCGGTTTTTTACGGTGAAGATTTTAACATGTGGAGTGATAAAATGAGGCATCATCTAACCTCACTCCACACTAGCATTTGGAACGTTGTTGAGTTTGGTGTACAGGTACCATCCGTAGGGGATGAAGACTACGACTCGGACGAAGTTGCTCAAATCCAACACTTCAACTCCCAAGCCACTACTATACTCCTTGCCTCTCTAAGTCGAGAGGAGTATAATAAGGTGCAAGGGTTGAAGAGCGCAAAGGAAATTTGGGACGTACTCAAGACCGCACATGAAGGAGACGAGGTGACCAAGATCACCAAGCGGGAGACGATCGAGGGGGAGCTCGGTCGCTTCATGCTTCACTAAGGGGAGGAGCCACAAGCAATGTACAACCGGCTCAAGACCTTGGTAAACCAAGTGCGCAACCTCGGGAGCACCAAATGGGATGACCATGAGATGGTCAAGGTTATTCTTAGATCCCTCGTTTTTCTTAACCCTACGCAAGTTCAATTAATTCGAGGTGATCCTAGATACACGCTAATGTCTCCCGAGGAGGTTATAGGGAAGTTTGTGAGCTTTGAGCTAATGATCAAAGGGTCAAAGAAAATTATCGAGCAAGGCACCTCCTCCACGCCCGAGGCACAACCCGTCGCATTCAAGGCAACGGAGGAGAAGAAGGAAGAGTCTACATCAAGTAGGCTCCCCATCGACGCCTCAAAGCTCGACAATGAGGAGATGGCTTTAATCATCAAAAGCTTTTGACAAATCCTCAAAGCAAGGGAGGGGGAAGGACTACAAGCCCCCCTCCAAGAAGGTTTGCTACAAGTGTGGTAAGCCCGGTCATTTCATTGCTAAATGTCCATTATCTAGTGATAGTGATAGGGGCAACGACAAGAAGGGAAAGAGAAGGGAAAAGAAGAGGTACCACAAGAAGAAGGGCGGCGATGCCCATGTTTGCCAGGAGTGGGACTCCGACGAGAGCTCCACCGACTCCTCCTCCGACGAGGACGCCGCCAACATCACCGTCAACAAGGGACTTCTCTACCCAAACGTCGGCCACAAGTGCCTCATGGCAAAGGACGGCAAAAAGGAGAAGGTTAAATCTAAATCCGCAACTAAATATGTAACATCTAGCGATGAGGCTATTTCTAGTGATAATGAGGATGACTTGTTTACTCTTTTTGCCAACTTAAACATGCAACAAAAGGAAAAATTAAATGAATTAATTAGTGCTATTCATGATAAGGATGAACTCTTGGATAGCCAAGAGGACTTCCTAATTAAAGAAAACAAAAAGCATGTTAAAGTTAAAAATGCTTATGCTCAGGAAGTAGAAAAGAATGAAAAAATAACTAGTGAGCTAAGCACTTGCCATGACATTGTCTCCAACCCTAGAAATGAAAATGCAAAACTAGTTGCTAAGGTTGGGAAGCTTGATGTTTGTGATGATTCAATTGTTAGTCTTAGAAATGATAATGCCAACTTAATTGCTAAGATTGACAAATTGAATGCTTCTCTTTCTAGCCTTAAAATTGAAAATGAAAAATTAATTGCTAAGGCTAAGGATTTAGATGTTTGCAATGTTTCCATTTTCCAATCTTAGAGATGAGAATGATATATTAGCATGCTAAGATTGTTGAATTAAATACTTGCAAACCCTCTACATCTTCCATTGAGCATGTTACTATTTGTACTAGATGTAGAGATGTTAATGTAGATGCTATTCATGATCACCTTGCTTTAGTTAAACAACAAAATGATCACATAACTACATTAACTGCTAAAATTAATGAGCATGACTTAGAAAATGAAAAATTTAAATTTGATAGAAGCATGCTCTATAGTGGGAGACGCCCTGGTATTAAGGATGGCATTGGCTTCTAACAGGGAGACAGTGTCAAGCTTAATGCCCCGCCCAAAAGATTTTCTAATTTTGTCAAGGGCAAGGCTCCCATGGTTCAGGATAACGAGGGTTACATTTTATACCCTGTCGGTTATCCCGAACACAAAATTAGGAGAATTCATTCTAGGAAGTCTCACTCTGGTCCTAATCATGCTTTTATGTATAAGAGTGAGGCATCTAGTTCTAGGCAATCAAACCATGCTAAATTGCCTAAGAAGAAAACTCCTAAGGCATCAAATGATCATAGTGTTTCATTTAAAACTTTTGATGCTTCCTATGTGCTAACCAACAAATCAGGCAAGGTTGTTGCCAAGTATGTTGGGGGCAAACACAAGGGATCAAAGACTTGTGTTTGGGTACCCAAAGTTCTTGTATCTAATGTCAAAGGACCCAAAACTGTTTGGGTACCTAAAATCAAGAACTAAATCTGTTTTGCAGGTTTATGCATCCGGGGGCTCAAGTTGGATCATCGATAGCGGGTGCACAAACCATATGACTGGGGAGAAAAGAATGTTCTCCTCCTACGAGAAAAACCAAGATCCCTAACGAGCTATTACATTCGCGGATGGAAATCAAGGTTTGGTCAAAGGATTGGGTAAAATTGCTATATCACCTGACCATTCCATTTCCAATGTTTTTCTTGTAGATTCCTTAGATTACAACTTGCTTTCCGTATCTCAATTATGTAAAATGGGCTACAACTGTCTTTTTACGGATACAGGTGTTACTGTCTTTAGAAGAAGTGATGATTCAGTAGCTTTTAAGGGAGTATTAGAGGGTCAGCTATACTTAGTTGATTTCAATAGAGCTGAACTCGATACTTGCTTAATCGCTAAGACTAACATGGGTTGGCTCTGGCATCGCCGACTAGCCCATGTTGGGATGAAGAATCTTCACAAGCTTCTAAAGGGAGAGCACATTTTGGGACTAACAAATGTGCATTTTGAGAAAGACTGGATTTGTAGCGCATGCCAAGTAGGGAAGCAAGTTGGTGTTCATCATCCACATAAGAACATCATGACGACTGACAGGCCACTCGAGCTCCTCCACATGGACCTATTCGGCCCGATCGCTTACATAAGCATCGGCGGGAGTAAGTACTGTCTAGTTATTGTGGATGACTATTCTCGCTTCACTTGGGTATTCTTCTTACAGGAAAAATCTCAAACCTAAGAGACATTAAAGGGATTCTTGAGACGGGCTCAAAATGAGTTCGGCTTGAGGATCAAGAAAATTAGAGGTGACAATGGGACGAAGTTCAAGAACTCTCAAATAAAAGGCTTTCTTGAGGAGGAGGGCATCAAGCATGAGTTCTCTTCTCCCTACACGCCACAACAAAATGGTGTAGTGGAGAGGAAGAATAGAACTCTATTGGACATGGCAAGGACCATGCTTGATGAGTACAAAACTTCGGATCGGTTTTGGGCCGAGGCGGTCAACACCGCTTGCTACGCATCAACCGGTTGTATCTTCACCGAATCCTCAAGAAGACATCCTACGAACTCCTCACCGGTAAAAAGCCCAATGTTTCATATTTTAGAGTCTTTGTAGCAAATGCTTCATTCTTGTTAAAAGAGGTAAAAAATCCAAATTTGCTCCTAAGGCTGTAGAAGGCTTTTTACTAGGATATGATTCAAACACAAGGGCATATAGAGTCTTTAATAAGTCCTCTGTACTAGTTGAAGTTTCTTGTGACATTGTGTTTGATGAGACTAACGGCTCTCAAGTAGAGCAAGTTAATCTTGATGAACTAGACGATGAAGAGGCTCCGTGTGTCGCGCTAAGGAACATGTCCATTGGGGATGTGTGTCCTAAGGAATCCGAAGAGCCCATTCAAGCACAAGATCAACCATCCTCCTCCATGCAAGCATCTCCACCAACTCAAGATGTGGATGAGGCTCAAGATGATGAAGAAGAAGATCAAGAAGATGAGCCACCTCAAGACGACGACAATGATCAAGGGGGAGATGCAAATGATCAAGACAAGGAGGATGAGCAAGTTCCAAGGCCGCCACACCCAAGAGTCCACCAAGCAATCCAACGAGATCACCCCGTGAACACCATCCTCGGCGACATTCATAAGGGGGTAACTACTCGATCTCGTGTTGCTCATTTTTGTGAACATTACTCTTTTGTTTCCTCTATTGAGCCACACAGGATAGAGGAAGCACTTCAAGATTTGGATTGGGTGATGGCGATGCAAGAGGAGCTCAACAATTTTAAAAGGAATAAGGTATGGCATTTAGTTCCACGTCCTAACCAAAATGTTGTAGGAACCAAGTGGGTCTTCTGCAACAAACAAGATGAGCATGGTGTGGTGACAAGGAACAAGGCACGACTTGTGGCCAAAGGGTATTCACAAGTCGAAGGTTTGGATTTCGGTGAAACCTATGCACCCGTAGCTAGACTTGAGTCAATTCGAATATTACTTGCCTATGCTACTCACCATGACTTTAAGCTCTACCAAATGGACGTGAAGAGTTCTTTCCTCAACGGACCTATCAAGGAAGAGGTCTATGTTGAGCAACCCCCCGACTTTGAAGATAGTGAGTATCCTAACCATGTTTACAAACTCTCTAAGGCGCTTTTATGGGCTCAAGAAAGCCCTAAGAGCATGGTATGAATGCCTAAGAGATTTTCTTATCACTAATGGCTTCAAAGTCGGAAAGGCCAATCCTACTTTATTCACTAAAACCATTGAGAATGATTTGTTTGTATGCCAAATATATGTTGATGATATTATATTTGGGTCTACTAACAAATCTATTTGTGAAGAATTTAGTAGGATCATGATTCAAAAATTTGAGATGTCTATGATGGGGGAGTTGAAGTATTTTCTAGGATTTCAAGTGAAGCAACTCCAAGAGGGCACCTTCATCAGCCAAACGAAGTACATTCAAGATATTCTTACCAAGTTTGGAATGAAGGATGCCAAGCCCATCAAGACACCCATGGGAACCAATGGGCATCTCGACCTCGACACGGGAGGTAAATCCGTAGATGAAAAGGTATACCGGTCGATGATAGGTTCTTTACTCTATTTATGTGCATCTCGACCGGACATTATGCTTTTCGTATGCATGTGTGCAAGGTTCCAAGCCGACCCTAAGGAAGTTCACCTTAGGACCGTGAAGCGAATCTTGAGATATTTAGTTCAAACACCTAAGTTTGGTCTTTGGTACCCCAAGGGATCCTCATTTGATTTACTAGGATATTCTGATGCTGATTGGGTAGGGTGTAAGATTAATAGGAAGAGCACATCAGGGACTTGTCAGTTTCTGGGAAGATCCCTGGTGTCTTGGGCTTCAAAGAAGCAAAACTCAGTAGCTCTTTCTACCGCCGAAGCCGAGTATATTGCTGCAGACCATTGTTGCGCACAATTGCTTTGGATGAGGCAAACCCTTAGGGACTATGGCTACAAGTTTAGCAAAGTCCCTCTCCTATGTGACAATGAGAGTGCTATCCGCATGGCGGATAATCCCGTTGAACACAGCCGCACTAAGCACATAGCCATTCCGTATCACTTTCTGAGAGATCAGCAACAAAGGGGGATATCGAGATAGCCTATATAAACACCAAAGTCAATTGGTCGATATCTTTACCAAGCCTTTAGATGAGCAATCCTTTACCAAACTTAGGAATGAGCTAAATATTCTTGATTCTAGGAACTTTGATTGATTCTTTGCACACATAGCTCTTTTTTATACCTTTGACCATATCTCTCTTATGTCCATGACTAATGTGTTTTCAAGTGTCATCTTATGCTTAGTCATAGATATTGAAAGGGAAATGGAGTAGTCGGCAAAGAAGGCGCTTCCACTCAACTCTGATTGTATTTGCCGGTACTCCGCATTGGTCTCCACCTTGGTATAATCTTCACTCATATTTTTGTTTGCCAAAGGAGGAGAAAGTTTGGATAAGGGCTTATATTTCACTCACAAGTATCCGTTTTTGGCGATTCATGCCAAAGGGGGAGAAAGTATGAGCCCAAAGCAAAAGGACCGCACCACCACCAAATTTAAAAAATGAAGTTTTTCAATTTAAGATCTTATTGTGTTCAAAAGGGGGAGAAAGTAGTATCTTCAAAAATTGCAAAACCCTCTTGAACACTAAAAGGAGAATTTTATTTAGGGGGAGTTTTTGTTTTAGTCAAAGGAGAAGCATTTGAGACAGGGGGAGAAAATTTCAAATCTTGAAAATGCTTTCTTCAATCTTATTCATGTACCTTTGACTAATTGCAAAAGATTTTTGAAAAGAATTTTACAAAGAATTTGCAAAACAAAACTCGTGGTGCAAATGTGGTCCAAAATTTTAAGAAAGAAGAAAACAATCCATGCACATCTATTTGAGATAAGTATATTGGTTTCAACTCCAAGCAACCTTTGCACTTACATTATGCAAACTAGTTCAATTCTACACTTTTTATTTGCTTTGGTTTGTGTTGGCATCAATCACCAAAAAGGGGGAGATTGAAAGGGAAATAGAGTCAAACCTTTTCCAATAAGAATTTTGGTGGTTGAATTGCCCAACACAAATTATTGGATTAACTAGTTTGCTCTAGAAAATATGTTCTACAGGTGTCAAAGGTTCACAAAAAACCAATACAAGTTAAAAGAAAGGGTTCAAACAAAGGGAGCAAAGTTAAACCGAAGGCAGCCCTGGTCTGGCGCACCGGATTGTCCGGTGTGCCACCGGACAGTGTCCGGTGCACCACGGAATCCAACTCCAAACTTGCCAGTCTCGGGAATTCTGGAGGCCGCTCCGCTATAATTCACCGGATTGTCCGGTGTGCCAGCGGAGCAACGGCTACTTCGCGCCAATGGTCGTCTGCAAACCGCATTTAATACGCTACAGTGCACGCCAGAGTCAGAACAGCGCCAGAAGGCGCACCGGACAGTCTACAGGACCTGTCCGGTGCACCACCGAACTGTCCGGTGGCCCAGAAGACAGAAGCTCTAACGGTCAAACCCTAACGGTCGGGTGACGTGGCTGGCGCACCGGACAGTGTCCGGTGGCGCACCGGACTGTCCGGTGCGCCATACGACAGACAGCCTCCCAACGGCCACTTTTGGTGGGTGGGGCTATAAATACCCCAACCACCCCACCATTCATTACATCCAAGTTTTCAGACTTCCTACACCTTACAAGAGCTATAGCATTCAATATAAGACACACCAAAGAGGTCAAATCCTCTCCCAAGCCCAAAGATCACTCCCAATCAAATAATGGCTAGTGAGAGAGTGACTTGTGTTCATTTGAGCTCTTGCGCTTGGATTGCTTCTTTTCTTTCTCATTCTTTCTTGTGATCAACTCAATTGTAACCGAGGCAAGAGACACCAATTGTGTGGTGATCCTTGTGGGGACTTAGTGTCCCGTTTGATTGAGAAGAGAAGCTCACTCGGTCTAAGTGACTGTTTGAGAGAGGGAAAGGGTTGAAAGAAACCCGGTCTTTGTGACCACCTCAACGGGGAGTAGGTTTGCAAGAACCGAACCTCGGTAAAACAAATCACCGTGTCACACTCTTTATTTGCTTGTGATTTGTTTTCGCCCTCTCTCTCGGACTTGATTTTAATTCTAACGCTAACCCCAGCTTGTAGTTATGCTTAAACTTTGTAAATTTCAGATTTGCCCTATTCACCCCCCTCTAGGCGACTCTCAGTGGCCACTTAATGCATGCCCGTGACCGAGGCATATGACTATTAGAGGCGGGTACCGTATGGAGGGCTCCGAACCCTATCTAGCCCAACTGCCTCGCCCTTGAGAATACAAATAAAAACCTACAGGCCATGACAAGCCATATGACAAAAGGACGGAGGAGATGACACCAAAAAAATACCTGTATGACGCTTAGGGACGCACCTTACTGTAAGGCTTTGGACAACTACAGGACCCAATTGCACTTTGCCTCCTTACTTCCATCTATTAGTTAGTTTTGCATTTCTCAACAAGGTTCTCTAAATTCAATCCCTATTGTTGGATTAATATGGGCCTGACCCAAATTAATATTCAATAATAGTCAATGCCAAAGATCCACTTTAATGCTACGGTGTACCAATACTTTAGTACCATACCGGAGGTTCAAGGGACAAATCAATCAACTTAAACAGGTGGACCATTGGTGCAGCTATTGAGAAGTTGAGAAAAGGATGAAGGACTGCTACACGCGAGCGCCGTCGGCTAGGCTGTGGCTGAGGTCGTGGCTCGTGATAGATTGAACCTTGGTCCGAATATTCCTTCTTAACGATTTTGCATTTTGCCTTGATTAATGACCGTGCATTACTGTCGTCCTTTACTGTCTGTTTCCTGTGTTATGGCTATTAACAGACGGGCTGTAATGGTTGTCGGCTAGTAACAGACGTCTCTGATGGCGTCAGTTTCTGGCTGGCTGTAACGTCTATCAGTTTCTAGCTCTAATGGCGACTGTTACTGTCTGTTTCCCTCCCTCTGCACGTATATAAATATGAAGGAGGTGGACGTGCTTCTAGACACATGTGAACAGACTCTCAAACAAATTGCACTCAGCCCATCCCCATCCCACCTTCTGCGAGCATAGAGGGAGTGGGAGACATGCCTCCAAAATCGTCGTCCGCAGAGCTACACTTGCACAGGTGTGCGGGTGATCAGGTTTTTGGGGAGCGTACTCGCGACTGCTCGCTCTGTCCGCTCGACCAACGCTGATCCGGTTCTTCGTCGTCGGCGCCGTTCGAAGGACTGCACTGAGTACATCTGCCTGCATCGACTGCGTACGACTACATCGAACATACACACGAGATGTCTCCTGTGAATGAAGCCACTGATGACTTGAGCATCGGTGTCACACCCGGTTCTAGGGGCAGAGCCGGGTGCATAGCATATGTGTGCCAAGATCCATTTTCCACGCATATGTTGACGTCACAAGTGTAATATATTAAAAGACAATGCAATAAAGGCGTAAAGAGAGTAGAGTAGTATTTATTACAACATCCAAACAATAGTATCTTAAACAGTATCATCAAAGTATAGCAGAAT
Organism: Zea luxurians; assembly: GCA_029449295.1. Taxonomy (NCBI): domain Eukaryota; kingdom Viridiplantae; phylum Streptophyta; class Magnoliopsida; order Poales; family Poaceae; genus Zea; species Zea luxurians. Next base: position 50,138,897 of record JAOPSE010000011.1, read on the forward strand.
TAACATGGGTAATCTTCCATAGGAAGATGACCGGCGCATCGTTAGACTTAGTATTCATCGAAATCTCCATCAAGGTCTTCTTCATCACCCTCTGATCAAAATATTAGCAAGGGTGAGCTCACTTATGGTGCTCAGCAAGTGGGGGAAAATTAATGCAAGTTTAAAAAGGTAAGGCTAAGGTTAAGCGGTAAGCATTTTAGTTGGTCAATATTTTATTAGCAACACCCGTCTTACTAATAAATGTGTATCCCAAGTATCCCAATTAAACAAAGGTATAAGAGTATATCAAAAGCACTTAAGTGAAACCACTTAAGCAAACCATTGGCAGATCATCAGATCTCAATTTGTTGTCCATCTTTAAGTTCAATTATCATGTGAGGGTCTAGGTTGCTCTTAACCGTGAGCACGGCTGACATATCAGTTTTACACTCTGTAGAGGTTGTATAACTTTACCCACAAGCCGTGTATCCCATCTAGCCTGGGTTGTACAGACCCTTAAACACTGCCGAGGTGAATGACTAGGGATCCACTATGAGGTTTTCACAGAATACACTTAATACAAAGCAACCTGCTAAGGTTTCCAAGTCGGTGTGGAGGCCCTCTGGGCGAGGTACCTTAGCCAAGAATACGTCCCCATGTTAACATGAGCTGCCACCACTACCGTTCCCCCTCTTGCCCATATTTCAGGTAATGTTGCTAGGTACTAAGCGCATTAAGCTAATTACCAAAGCCAGAGCCATGATAGTACTCGTGGTTGCACTGTTATCCTGGGTGGTCACTCCATGTTCCATTTAATATGAAATAATCTTGTTTAACCATCGGGTTAACATCATAATACAAATTTCATTTTCGGAACAATAGTATCATTAAAGAGTGACATCATAATTATCAAGTTGGGCGGTAGCACAAATTGCTAAGCATAATATTTATCCCAGGGTAATCAAGGAATAAAGTTGGTAAATCTAGGAAATCCTATTTAGGCAAATCCCATTAAATTATGCAAATATCCAAAAAGTAAACATTATTATATGCATTATTTTGGTACAAATAGAATATGCAGAGGGAGAATCCACTTGCCTTGCTCAAAAGCGTCCTGCGGGTCGTCCTTAAACAAATTCGAATCCTCTACCACACAATCAGCTTCTAATAACGTCGCACGTCGCCATACAAAAAGAAAACATACACCAATAAATAAACATACACCATTACATAAATATACACCATTACACAAATAAACATACACAATACAAATCACACTTATAAAAGAAAGGCGTCTAAAATAGAACTTGATTTGTAATTGTAATATAAGTCTAATCACATCGACGTCCATCTCATTTGTTGTGACATAAAATACTAATTTCTGTTTTGAGAATTCACTAGTGAAAATTATATGGCAAATAGACTATGAAAGTATGTACTATATAAATTTATTTATATTAATATAGATGTAGTGCTAAACCAAACTCTATGGAGCTAGATTAATTAACTAATCAATTATTTCTATCGGATAGCGCGTGGGTTTATTTTTGTTCTTTCTTCCTAAAGGGAAATTATATTAGATGTTACAATATTATTTAAAAAGCCACATAACCTTAATATTTAAGAGAACTAAATTAAACTACTGATTTAATTCTACTATTTAGTTTACGGTGGACATAGTCGCTATATTATTTTAATATTAATCGAGACTCTAGCATGACTTACTGAATAAGCAATTTGTATATATTCGCACATACGAAAATATACAATTTGACTAAAAATCTACAGTTCAGCCTCAGCAAAGATAATCGTAGAATTATTTATCGAGTGATTTTGTTATAAATATGTGGTCTACCTATCTATCCTTAATCCTTCACTCTAGTAATCTATATCTAAATTAATTCTCAACAGGCATAACCAAATTAAGATACACAAATGCGAAAGATAGTAGGCACTAATTAAAATAGATTATCACATACACATGACATTAATCGTTCAGTATACACGTGATTTCAAACTAAAAAATATACAACTAAAATTACATAACGATACATAAATTAGATCGTGATAGCACATAAAATCACATGGACTTATTTTCACTTTCTTTTAACCTGAAAAAATTTATCTAAATAATTTTTACACAGTATCAGGGGCTAGATTGAATCGTGTTTACCTTGCTATTACTTGTGCAGAGGGTGAATGGGGGCATGGCTGACGACGTCAAGGCAAACCGGGTCAGCGGTGAGCATAGGGAAGCGGAGGGGAGATGATGGGGAACGAGCGGGCACCCTCGCCGACGACAGGAAAGAAGCAGCGGCCTTCGGCGATGACAAACAGCAGCGACGGCATCGAACGGTGTGTGGCGGCACTGTTCTGCGACCAGGGGTTGTGAGAGAAGGGGGGAAAGGGAAGGCCAGGGCTCGGTGGCTCTTTATAGGGCTGGGCGAGGAAGCGTCGGGGAGGCTCACCATTGACAGCGACCAGTGATAATGGCGGTGGCAGTTTCCTGGGAGAAGAACGGACATTCGAATGTGGGGAGAGAGAGGGTCCGAGTGTGAGGAGAGAGAGGGTCAGACGTGGCTAGTATAGTACTACGGCAGGCAGAGAGCCGGGGAATCGGGCGAGGAGGCGAGCGGTCGGGCAGTCGGCTCGGCGCAAGGTCGTGCGGCGTCCAAACAACAGAAACGGCCGGCGGCGGCTACAAACCAGGCGTAAGCGCTGCTCTAGGCACTGCAGAGAGACCTGGGGGAGAAGAGAGCATGCTATGGTGGGTCCCACACGTCATTGAGAGGGAAAAAGAAAACGAGGGCCCACGTTAGTTAAAGAGAGGAAGTCTGCGCCATGCGTTAGTGCGTCTTGTTGTTTTTTTTTCTTTTTGTTAATTTCTAAATTCATTTTATTTTACTTTTTTAAATAGATTATTCATTAAAAATATACTTTAAATATTTCAAAAGTATAATAAATCTAATAATAAAATTTATAGTAAATAATCTTTAGGCAAATTTCTATTATTTATATAAATTAGGCCTCACAAAAGAGAATAAATAAATAAAATTTGTTGCAATTCATTAACAAACAAAGAAATCATGCACTAATAATGAATGCATCAATCGCTTGGTAGATTTTAATCATTCATAAAAATTTGTTGAGCTCAGTTATATCACACCTTTAATTATTAAAAAAGATATTTTTCTCCTTAATGCAACTGAATTAAAATAAATTGCTCTTAATTGATGGATTTGAGGTGTTACAATCGGTTCCTCAGCAGGGTACACTCTGATCTTTCGTATTTGTGTATGTTTTACTGTTGTTTACTGCTTATGTGAGACACATGTATATACATGTCGTCACATACATCACACTGGTTTTCTGGATTAAATTAAAATTGATAATACCTAATTCTCTAACACCTATGACGTTTTGTCATTTTATAATTTCCGTGGAGTTGCAAGTTATATACACAACTCGTATATTATGTTTTCCTATGTTTCATAGTCATGAATTTCTAAAAAAGAAAAATCTAGATCAAGTTTTTTAACACATGGTTGCCAAAAATTGTATCAAAAGATATTCCGTACGTGATCTGTTGGAACACATAAATATTATTAACTTCTATTGAGGCGAACACATTTCAGATCAACCTCAAGTGGCCTTTACGAACAACACCACATCATCTCCATATATGGAGAGTAAACTAATGAGCCTTGAAGCGATGGAAGGTCGTCCTCCACTCCCAGCTCCCATTCCCACCCCCTCTCCTCCTCCCTGCCTCCTTGCCACCACCTCTCCCCACCGTAGCCCTTCCTCATCGGATTCCACCCTGGAACTGACGCCCACCCCACGGTCATCTAGAGGACGACCCCTTGGATCCCCAGCCCCCTAGTTGGGACGTTCAAAGTCCCAGCGCTAGTGTGAAGCAAGCACCATGTCACCCGCTGATGGTTCTGGTCGAGTCCCTCTTTCCTATAAGGAGGCTCTAGTTTCCTGCTCTAGGAATGTGCCCTCTCCTTCGGCTACAAGCAGCAAACCTCTTTGGGCAGTGAAGAAGGTGAGCTGCCCACAACCTGAGGTGCCATGTCAAGGTGTGTCTCGGCGGTTGGACGGTGATGGTTGGCAGGTGGTTGAGAGCAGGAAGAAACTTCGTGGTGCCCTGTTTCCTCGTCGTAGGTCCCTAGTTGACCTCCGGGGAAAATGTTTTAACTATTTCTCCTCTTCTCACCTCGCTGCAACCTGTCGTGCCCTACTCGGTGCTTCAAATGCCTTGCTGGGCCATCAAGCCGTCATATGCTCCACCTTTAATAAATAAGAGAAGGAGAAGACGTTTGTTTGGCAGCGTTTGGGAAAGAAGAGTGTGCGGGTCTCGGTGTGGCAATGTCTGTCCCTGCTCAAGGAAGCTCTGTCGGCTGCAGGAGCAGGCTCAGGCCTCTAGTGCAAGAAGTCAGTGTGGGTGCGGATCAGCCTACTGAGGGAAGATATGAAGAAAGGAAATTTGGCCTCAATGGCAAATGAGGTAGTCCATCAGAGAAGCACTCGCAACCAGAGAAAAAGGAGATCCAAGAAAGGAAAAGGTCTTATGGAGACTGGCCCTGGCACAAAGACAAGTTTCTCTGGTTTCTTTAGAAGAGGATGTCGCCACTCAGTCCCAGCAACTGGTCAGCTCGACAGACTCCACCCTGGCATCAAGACCTTCGTGCGTTATGGAATTCACCCCTAAATTGGTGAGGGAAGAGGTATTACTTCGATGTGCCCTACTGGTCACAATTCTTGGGACCCGACCTGAGGTGATGAGTGCTGAGGTGCTGGATGAAGTCGCTCATAGTTTTGACGTCGACATTCAAGCCATGTCAATTCATCACACTAAGCCAGAGGACTTCCTCCTAGTTTTACCTGACGAAGAATCTACTTCTAAAGTGTTCAATGGTGGAAGTATTCACAGTGGGCCTCTTTTTAGTTTGTCGTTCAAACGTTGGTCAAGATTTGCACATGCTTCGTCAACAATCATGTCTAATATTGTGGATATTGAAATGCATGGGATCCTAGAGCATGCCTGGTTCAGGTCAACGATAGAATTTTTACTGAAGGATTCATGCTGCATTATTGATGTTCATCCGGACACATTGCAGAAGAAGAGGTTATCATCTTTTCTCGTGAGAGCTTGGTGTTTTGATTCAGAAAAACTGTGGCCTGATAGGGATCATCACATTATTGAACCTGGGCTAAATACACTTGAAAAGAGATGTTTGACATACAAAATCAGTATGGTCGTTTCCCTAGTGGACTTGCATTATGCTATCTCGGACCCTACTAACCCGCAGGCAGATGGTAGTCTTCCTGGGAATGAAGATGGCAATGGCGATCAAGATACCCAGGATCCTCAGGCCCGGTGTCCGAGTGGATCTCATGACCAGCGGAGATCTATTCACCTTCGTCTGGGGTCATAGCAGATTGTGGGAAGTGCAAGGGTCGAGCATGCATCTGTGGTGGGGGCTTTCATGCCGCCATGCATCTTGATCAATGTGCCAGAGTTGGCTGGAACTCTACCAGGAACCGAGGTAACCATTGATGAGGCTGGGGATATTCCATCTTCTGAGCATGCAACTTGAATGCAGGGGCATTAATTCTGGCGAAAATGGCACCTCCACTCCCTTCGGCTAGAGCTGCACCAGGAACCGAGGCGACCATTGATGAGGCTGGAACTGAGGCGACCATTGATGAGGCTAGGGATCTTTCATCTTCTGAGCCATGCAACTTGATTACAGGGGCATTAACTCTAGTGCAAATGACACCTTTACTCCCTTCGGCTAGAGCTGCACCAGGAAACGAGGCGGCCTTTGATGAGGGCGTTGGGGAATTTGATGGGTCTCTGGACCCACCCACGTTGTTCTCGCCCTAGCCTTTGCTGACTGGGCTACTGGGAACGGCGGGGCATGGTTCGCCCCATCTGTTTTGCATGGAAGAACAGATGTCCTTGACCTAATTTCTGGATGGGCCACCTGAGTTGGACCAGCTGGCACACGTCTCGCCTTAGCATACACCTGGGTCACCAGAGACGATGCCCCTAGTGCTTGTCTCGCCCCATTTGGAAGTTGGATGGATTGAGAGGACCCTGACGGTGCCTGTCTCGCCTCAGCCTACTTCTGAGCCACCTGAGACAGGAATATGCGACGTCCCACCTCCTGTTTTGCACAATCTAAAGGTCTATTCACACAGGAAGGCATTGATAGGACAGATGCATGACAACCAAAGGGGCTCAACAACTGAGATGATGGATGTTATGGTTTGCAATTTAGTTCCAGATGATGTGCCACCAATACTGGCCTTGCCTAAACCGGGTCTTGGACCTATGGTCCTTGCTTCGGTTGATATGTCCCTAAGTGACCAGGCATAAGACGAAGCAAGAAAGGTGGACTTCTTCAACAAAATCACTAAAAGGCCATCTAAAATTCTCCCAATTCCAAAGCCCAATCGAAGGAAAAGGACATCCTTAGGGCTGGCTGCTCCTCGTCAAAGCAGGAGAGTAGCTAGAGTAGGAGTGGAATTCAACATGCAAGACTGGGGTAGCAGAGCTATCAAAAACGCCATGAAGACCCTGCTAATCATCAAAGATTCTGTTCCTCCAGGAAATCAAAGATGTAAGAGCTACATGTGAGGGTCCTTGGATATTGGCTAGTGATTTCAACCTCATCTATAAAACATCTAACAAAAATAATTCCAATATCAACAGGGCCATGATGGGCCGGTTTAGAAGAATGATTAATGATTTAGCTCTCAAGGAAATCCCTCTTCATGGATGCAAATACACGTGGTCTAATCAATAGGATAATCCTGTCCTGGTTAAACTGGACAGAGCGTTCTGCTCAGTTGATTGGGAAATAATGTTCCCAAATGCCCTCCTTCAGAGTGCAGCCTCTCTGGACTCGAACCACTGCCCCTGATCTTGGGACTTAAAGATATCATGTTTGGGAAACATAGATTTCATTTTAAGTCCTTTTGGACCAAAATCGAAGGATTCTAGGAAACTGTCCAGGCAGCATGGGACTCGGTGGAAAATGATAATTCTCCTTTCCTGACCCTTGACAAGAAACTTAAGGCGACAGCTAAACGGTTGCAGGGCTGGAGTGAGAAGCGGGTGGGTCATGTTCGATCTCAGTTGGCTTTGGCAAAGGAGTTGTTACATAGGCTTGAGATGGCGCAGGATACTAGAACCCTCTCCTCGGCTGAGGTCTGGCTCAAAAATAAACTAAAAAAATAGACCCTGTTGCTTGCTTCTTTCAAGCGAACTATGGCAAGACTGAGATCAAGAATCACATGGCTTAAGAAGGGGATGCTAACTCAAAGTTTTTTCACGTGCATGCAAGGCATCACAAAAGGAAGAATCTGGTCACTAAATTGTTGGATGGAGATCGCATCCTTGTAAACCATATTGACAAAGCTTCGGCGGTGGATGACTTCTACTCCAGTCTCATTGGTTAGAATGGGATCAGAGAAAGGACAATCGATCTTGAAGCCCTTGGTCTGCCAAGACATGCGCTTCTTGGACCTTGACTCTCCTTTCTCTGAGCATGAGGTATGGGAAACCATCAGTGAGCTCCCTTCAGATAAGGCCCCTGGTCCAGATGAGTTCACTGGACAGTTCTATAAGGTCTGCTGGAGCACTATAAAAGATGATATTATGGCTGCCTTGGCCGCTATTTGGAGCAAGAAGTTTGATCATTTCAATAAACTCAACACGGCATACATTACATTGATTCCAAAAACAGATGGGGCTGATCAATTTAAGGACTTTCGACCAATCAGCCTTGTGCACAGTTTCGCAAAGATGATTACTAAAATTCTGGCTAATCGGTTGGCAAAAAGATTGAATGTGATGGTTTCCCCAAGTCAAAGCGCTTTTATAAAAGGAAGGTTCATCCAGGACAACTTCATGTTAGTGCAACAAACCTCAAGGTTGTTCCATCAACATAACATGCCAAGACTGTTTTTCAAGTTGGACATAACCAAGGCTTTCGACTCTGTCTCTTGGCCCTTCCTAATTGAAGTAATGCAGCAAATGGGTTTTGGACATATCTGGCGAGACATTGTCTATGGCTTATTAGCCTCTTCCACTACTCAGGTGTTGCTCAATGGTGTCTCGGGTAAACTGATTACGCATAGAAGAGGACTCAGGCAGGGAGATCCTCTCTCCCCGATGCTATTTATCCTTGCTATGGATGTTCCGGGCCTTCTGTATTCCAAAGCTGAGGGAGCTGGCCTTCTCCAGCAACTGTCAAGAAGGAAAAGGCTTCACAGAGTCTCGATGTATGTAGATGATGTGGCGTTGTTCTTACACCCTACAGCTACAGATATTTCAACTTCTCTTGACATCCTCTAGCTTTTTGGCGATGCGTCAGGCCTTTGCTATAATCCACAGATATCAAATGTGTACCCTATCAAATGCCCCGAGGAGACTATTGAAGAATTCTGGAGTTGGCTGCCTTGTGAGATTGCAACCTTTCCTTGCAGATATTTGGGTCTCTCCTTGTCTTTACACAAGTTATCTAGGAATCAGGCTCAGCAGTTTGTGGACAAAATTGCAGACCGCCTACCAAACTAGAAGGCCGATCTGATGAGTAGAGCAGGGAGAAGAATTTTAGTGTAGCATGTCCTCACTAACATGACGGTCTATATGGCAATGGCAATCGATCTCCCTCATTGGGCCATTGAAGCAATTGATAAAATACGAAAAGGTTTTCTCTGGCAAGGAAGAAAAGAGGTGAAAGTTGCCTAGAGGGGGTGAATAGGCGTAATCTGAAATTTACAACTTAAAACAACAAACTACAAGCCGGGGTTAGCATTAGAATAAAATCCAAGTCCGGGAGAGAGGGGGAAAACAAATCAACCAAGAAATAAGGCAGATGAACATGGTGATTTATTTTACCGAGGTTCGGTTCTAAAGAACCTAGTCCTCGTTGAGGTGGTCACAAAGACCGGGTCTCTTTCAACCCTTTCCCTCTCTCAAACGGTCATCTAGACCGAGTGAGCTTTCTCCTTAATCAAACGGGTCACTTAGACCCCGCAAGGACCACCACACACTTGGTGTCTCTTGCTTTGATTACAAGTCACTTAGAGAACAAGAATGAGGAAGGAAGAAAGCGATCCAAGCACAAGAGCACAAAGAACACGAACAAAAACTCTCTCTCAAGTCACTAAGTGGTTGGAGTGGATTTGGCACTTGGAGAGGCTTTGATTCTTTTGATTTGTGTCTAGGAGTGAATGCACTAGCTCTTGTATTGAATGAGAAGCTCAGAAAACTTGGATGCTTGCAGTGGTGGTGGTTGGGGGGTATTTATAGCCCTCAACCACCACATAGCCGTTGGGGATGGCTGCTGTTGATGGGCGCATTGGACAGTCCGGTGCGCCAGCCACGTCACCCAACCGTTAGGGTTCTGGAGTAGTTGACTGTTGGAAGCTTGTCTTCTAGTGGCACCGGTGTGACGGAACCTCCCAAGTCATTAGGCCTACCTACAGGCTACAGTTGTCCTTGTCCAACGGACCTCAGACAACCCTGCAGGTGCCCCTTAATCACTTGACAAGTTCGGTATCTGCTTTGTTTACCTTTCCCAAGAGCGTTTCACCCGTCACGCTGACATTATAACACACCGGAGAGACGAAAATGCGGAAGCAATTACAATAACTTACCTTATATTAAAAGTAAGAAAGAGTTATAATATTACATACCAGAAACAAATATAGGAGTGCTGAGTATTATTATTACAAACCATGGGAGGCAAAAACCCCTCCCGATAAGTATTAAACAAAAGTTTTACGGAGGATCCTTTCCTCCCGAAGCTTTACTCCTGGTTTTCCTCCTTGGGCACCACCTTTGAACAAAAGCAGCAAAAGTTTGCCGCTTCTTCACCTAAAACCACATGGGACAAAGCCCTGAGTACGAAGTGTACTTTCGCGAGTCTTACCCAACAAAGTAAAAGACTCTCAAGGATATGCTGGCTTTAAGGGAGTCAAGGTAAGGCTTATTGATAATCAATGACTCTGTTTGCAGAAATGCTTACTAAGAGTGGATCCTTAAAAATCCAGTTTTATTTGTCCGGTTAAGTAAAAATTACCTGCAGCTAGGGTTCTTTCTATCCTAATTCAATCACTTGACCTATACTAGCCAGTTTCTTAACAACCCTTCATCTTCACTAGATTGCTACGTGTAAGTCAGTGACCAAGTCTTCATAACCGCGAAGTTACGGCGATCCGAATCGATTATACTCAGCTGAGGATCTCCAATCACACGACATATGTAGCACTTAACCCTTGCATATGTCAACTCGCCATCGGGGTTCTTAAGACCAGATCAGGTTCACGCCAACCGAGAGCATAGATACACCACCGTCCAGCCTCTTGCCACGGAGGGTACACGCTACTCTCGCCATCTCTCCACTCCCATTGTGTGGTATCTTATTCTGGTATTAGTCTGCTCGAGGCAAAGCTTACCCATGACGAGGCATGTGACCAGTTAAAGGGTCCTCGGTCAGCAGGCCTACATCGACACGATCCTTAATCGACTCAGACGGAGACACTACACCGAGACTCTCTTCTCGTGCAAGTCACCCGCCCGGTCTCAGCTTTATCATTTCAAACCCAAAGTTTGGTACCTGGTAGAGGTACATCTTTTCCGATGTTGGACCCATCATGGCCATGATGGATCCACCATCAAGTTTTATTTTTGAAAACATCCCACCCACTTTGCCAAATCATCTTTTGAGAAAACAAAACATTTTGTTTTTCTAAAGCAGAACGAAGCATAAGAAAACCTTTTGTAAAATAGGGATTTAGGGGGTAATCAAATCCAAGGAAGGAGATGTAGCAATAGTTTAGCACACAACTCCTATCACCTAATGCATCAAGTAAGTGAGAAAGATTTTAAAAAGAACAAGGAGGTGGCAAATGCACCGGGGCTTGTCTTGTGTTGTTGGTGAATCAGGCTCTTTCCCCGCAGATATCAAAATAGAAACAGTTGCCTGTCTGATGTTCCTCAGGTGGTGGTGGTGAAGTCTTCGCTTCTTCAACTTCTACTTCTTCTTTGTTTTCTAAATATAACCATACATAATAATGAATGCCCATGTAATGCTCATGAGAGTGCAAAGATAATAAATGTTTATTATCTAAAGTCTTGAATACAACTTTCCTTCATGGATCTCTGAGAACTTAGGGTTTCCGGAGTCAACAGTGAAGTTCACAGGGCAGGGAGGGGGGCTAGGGTTTTGGGTTCTAAGTATTAAACATGGTCCAAATCATTTCAAACTTTACCCAAGGCCTCTAAATATTATATAGAGTTTATCCTAAAAGTTTAGTGAATTTTGGATTTATTATTTATTCTCTAAAAATCCAGAAACAAGGTTTTTGGCTATTAAATACTCTATAATTTCCTATTTGGACTAAAAATCAAGAAACTATTTTTATTAAATACCATAGGAAATTAGAGACCTAGCAAAACTGGTTTGGTAATTTTATCATTTTTCTACAATTTTCTAGAATTGTTTTAGCTCTGGTAGAAAAGGAAAAAGAAAAATTATGAATAGTTCTGGATCGAATTCGGCCCAGGTCGGCCCAACTATGGACGGAAACGCGCGCGCCCGCGCTCGTGTGTAGACTTTGCAAGAAAGTCCCTGTACTTTTGGCATAACTCGAAAGAGTCCAAGACACTATTTTAGACAGTCACTAACACTTTCAAATCAACCCTCGAACTCCTATGTCTTCACAGAGCCCAGTCCACGACGGTGGACGGCGACACACCGATCACTGGCGTGCCTGTACTGGCCGATTTACGCAATGACCGGCGCTCTCCGTCGACTGGCACCTAATTCACACCTCAACCGAAGTTTCCCCTAAATCAATTTCACTAATGGCGCACTAAAACGCCCTGACCACGGTGACCGCATGGGCAACGGAAGAACACGGGCGTTCACGGCAACCCAGGGCGGTCTAGTTCAATCAAAGAGGTCATGAAGCTCGAGGAGGACCTAAGGACGCTAGAACAAACAACCAGAGCGCTTGAACGAACCTGGGGCAAGCTGGCCACGACAAGGGCAAACCGAACGATGTTCTTGAGTGGGTTGGGGGAAATGCGAAATTGGAGCTCTCTAGTGGAGGATCTGAGGTGCGGGTGGGTGCGCTAGCTGCTTGAATACATAACGGAGCCGAGGGCAGGCTCAATTTATAGGCTGCTGGCCGGAGATGGATGAGATTCATCGATCTGTGACCGTGCTGGCGAGCTCACCCGCACGGCAGAGCCACAGCGAAAGTCCGGTGGCCGCCGATTAACCGGGTAGCGCCACCTCCACGTTTTAACGCCACATCGCGGAAGACCTTTACCGCGGCTGCCGACCCATCCCCGACCGTGGTGGCGTTCTTATCGCTGGCGAGATCTTTTCTGCAGTCCGATGAACAGTGTGCCAAATTCAGTTAAAATTCGCCTGACAACCCATCTTCAGATCAAAATATCTCCAAATTTCTCATGGTACCAAGACCAAATACCTATAGCTAAAGTTGTTCCTCTACAATGGATCTGCAACTTTGCTACATCGACCCAGGGCAAATTCTTTGAATTTCTCGATTTGTAGAGCTCCAAAGTTTGCCCTGATCAACTGTTTTTCAGACTTAGTTATATGGTCACAAAAGTGGTGTTTTTGCAAATAGGCCCAAAACATAGGGTTTAAGTTGCAAATCCACATATTTGTGAACCATATGACTTAAGACACCTTACTTTCATAATTTTTGCACTTTAGTCCAAAAGGGCACTAATTTTGCACTTAGCCCCCTAGGGTTTAAGTTTAGGGCTTTCTAGGGTTCTTTTTAGGGTTTGTGGTACCTTTAGGGTTTTAATGCCACTTCAGTCCATTCATAGTAATAATTTATGATTATTATAACTAAGCTTTGGGGTTTTCTCTTGGTTAAACTTTAGTTAGCTCTTTAAGCCCAATCTAGGGTTAGGTATCTTACCCTAGGGTTTTATCCACAAAATGTCATATCAATACAACTTGTTTGAAATTTTTACCTAGTGAATACATTTTAGGTCTGACAAACACATGATATGCCCATGCTTATGATGTTATGCTCAAGTTTTAGTGGCAGTAACACCAGGGGTGTTACAACCGGACCGTCCGATGCCGCACTAGACACGTACTGTTCACTGTCCGATGCGCCTCTAACTTCTGCGCACTGTTCTTCACTGTTCAGCGGTCAGCGCGGCTTTTGCAGTCGTCCGTTGCGTCGAGTAGCCGTTGCTCCACTATCACACCGGACAGTCCAGTGGCACATCGGACAGTCTGGTGAATTATAGCGGAGCGTGCCCAGAGAAACCCGAGAGTGGCGAGTTTGAGATTGTACGGTCCTGGTGCACCGGACACTGTCCGGTGGCACACCGGACAGTCCGGTGCGCCAGACCAGGGCACTCTTGGTTTCTTTGCTCCTTTGATTTTGAACCCTTTCTTCAATCTTTTATTGGTTTGTGTTGAACCTTTATGCACCCGTAGAACATATATTCTAGAGCAAACTAGTTAGTCCATTATTTGTGTTGGGCATTCAACCACCAAAATTATTTATGGGAAAAGATTAAACCCTATTTCCCTTTCAATCTCCCCTTTTGGTGATTGATGCCAACACAAACCAAAGCAAATATATAAGTCCAGAAATGAACTAGTTTGCATAAGGTAAGTGCATAGGTTACTTGGAATTAAACCAATTTATAGTTTCACTAGATATGCATGGATTGCTTTCTTTTATTTAACATTTTGGACCACATTTGCACCACATGTTTTGTTTTTGCAAATCTATTGGAAAATCTTTTCAAAGTCTTTTGCAAATAGTCAAAGGTATATGAATAAGATTGCAAGAACCATTTTCAAGATTTGAAATTTCTCCCCCTATTTCAAATGCTTTTCCTTTGACTTAAACAAAACTCCCCCTTAATGAAATTCTTCTCTTAGTTTTCAAGAGGGTTTTTGAAATAGATATTAGTTGGAAGTATGTTCAAAATTTAGATACCAATTTTGAAAATCTATCTTTAAAGTTACTAATTTAAAATCAAACTTTGTGAATACAAATCAAATCATTTAATTTGAGAAATTTTTGAAATGGTGGTGCTGCGGTCCTTTTGCTTTGGGCTTAATATTTTCTCCCCCTTTGGAATTAATCACCAAAAACAGAGACTTTGAGAGCCCTTTTGATATTTTCTCCCCCTTTGGTAAACAATATATGAGTGAAAGATTATAACAATGTGGAGAGATGGTGGAATACCGGCAAAGGGTAAGTAATATCGATGGAGTTGAGTGGAAGCGTTGTCTTTGCCGAGTACTTCATTTCCCTTTCAATCTAAGACTAACACAAGAAATACTTGTGGAAACACATTAGTCTTAGCTTGTGGCACAAAAAGAATAAGAAATATGTATATGTACCAAATGAAAGAGACATGATCAAAGGTATATAAATGAGCTATGTGTGCAATGTTTCAATCAAAATTCCGAGAATCAAGTATATTTAGCTCATTCCTAAGTTTGCTAAAGGTTTTCTCATCTAAAGGCTTGGTAAAGATATCAGCTAACTGATCTTGGGTGTTAACATAAGCTATCTCGATATCCCCCCTTTGTTGGTGATCTCTCAAAAAGTGATACCGAATGTCTATGTGCTTAGTGCGGCTGTGATCAACAGGATTCTCCACCATGCGGATAGCACTCTCATTGTCACATAGGAGGGGGACTTTGCTCAATTTGTAGCCATAGTCCCTGAGGGTTTGCCTCATCCAAAGTAATTGCACACAACATTGACCTGCGGCAATATACTTAGCTTCGGCGATAGAAAGAGCTACTGAGTTTTGTTTCTTTGAAGCCTAAGACACCAGGGATCTTCTTAGAAACTGACAAGTCCCTGATGTGCTCTTCCTATCAATTTTACACCCTGCCCAATCGGTATCTGAATAACCTATTTAATCAAAGGTGGATCCCTTGGGGTACCAAAGCCCAAACTTAGGAGTATAAACTAAGTATCTCATGATTCTCTTCACGGCCCTAAGGTGAACTTCCTTAGGGTTGGCTTGGAACCTTGCACACATGCATACGGAAAGCATAATATCCGGTCGAGATGCACATAAATAGAGTAAAGATCCTATCATCGACCGGTATACATTTTGATCTACAGATTTACCTCCCGTGTCGAGGTCGAGATGCCCATTTGTTCCCATGGGTGTCTTGATGGGCTTGACATCCTTCATTTCAAACTTCTTAAGAATGTATTGAATGTACTTTGTTTGGCTGATGAAGGTGCCCTCTTGGAGTTGCTTGATTTGAAATCCTAAGAAATATCTCAACTCCCCATCATAGACATCTCGAATTTTTGAACCATGATCCTACTAAACTCTTCACAAGTAGACTTGTTAGTAGACCCAAATATGATATCATCAACATAAATTTTGTAACACCCCAGGTGTTACCTTCCGTTAAACAGCGATTATGGGTTTAAGCGCGGGATATCAGTAAATAAAGTGGACACTAAATTTTAATCATCTCGCAAAGGTTCGAGCTTGTTGTCGTATTTATTTCCGTAACATAAGCAATTAAAATGAGGTTCGAGAAATTTTTGGATTATCGAATCTTCGTTTGCTGGCGAATTTTGAACTGATCGGATCACGCGCGTAAGTGAGTACGAAAATCAGAAAACTTCTGATTTTATGAACAATTTAGAGCCCACGCTGTCCGAACAGAACAATGCACCAGCACATTAAGTGGATCGTTCCTCTCAGCATGTGATCGTTGGCATCTGATCAAATGATCGACGCTGGTGAGGATCGTAAAAAAATTAGACGGAACTAAATACAGTCTATAATACCGAAGCCGAACTCGATAACTAAAGTTTTCAGTGCAAAATCCGTGTCTAGACAGCGCACCGCTTCTCGCCCACATGTGTGATGCGTGACGTCGCTTCCTGGAATGGGTCGCACCCTCGATGCCGCATCGATATCGCGTATTTATTTCGCGATATGTCGAATCTTGTGCCTGTTTAAAAGTTATTGATGCAAAATTTAACTGGATCAAGATAGTTAGAGACGAAATCAAATAGTTGTAATCAATCCAATTCTCTATTCGTAAATGTGGAAGAAACATATATGTACCCAGATAACATGTTAATTCAATCCATTTAAACATTACCAGACTAGAACGCTCATTCTAATGTTGCGAGGAAGAAAAGATAAAAATAAGGATTTCTATCCCCAGGCATCGCATTCTTCGGCTCCTTATCCTGAGGTGAGAACACGTATAATTCCATGGAAAATTTCTTCATCACTGTACTCACTAGAAGCCTGATCCACAGGTTGTTTCTTCCTTATCCCCACCGCTGTCCCTTTTCCTTATCCGGTCTGAAGCTGTTGGATATTTTACGTGTCCATCTCCTTTGTCCGATGTCGAGGCTTCCTGTTCCCAGCCGTGTCTCTTCTCTTCCCCTCTTTTTTTGCCTCGCACCGTGGAGCTTCTTCCTCCCGCGTGCGTGCTTGGCTCGCTCCTCTGCGCGCCCAGCTCCACTGCTCCCGTGGCACGCACGCTCTCCCCTGCGCGACCCCCCTGCTCCCTCTGCTCTCTCTCCCTTGCCTTCTCCCCCTACTGCGGCCTCCTAGCTCAGCCCGCGCATCTCTACTCTACTCCCACGGTCCGACTTCATCTCTCAGGTGTGCGCGTTCGTCTTCCTTGGTCACGGGCGCCATCGAGCTATCAGCCCCGCCCGGATCTCGGTCCTGCCTAGCTCCCTGGCCGACGTCGCGGTCTCCTGGCCGTCCCTGGCCGTGTTTCTCTCCCCCTCGTCTCGTTGGCGTTGCTCGGTCTTGGTTCCAGTGCCGCGTCCCAGCCCCTGGCTCGACCGCTGCTTCTCCCTGAAGCATCTCTGCGCGCGCGAGCTGCCGGCACTCCGTCCCTGACGCGCAGTCCTCCAACGCGCGCCCCTGGAGCCTCCACGTCGCGCGCCCTGGTGTCTGCTCACGTCCGTCGCTCTGCCCTCTGATCGGATTCCACTGGACCGCGCTTGGCTCGCTATCTAGCTTCTGCACGCGTCCCTCTGCCCCCGCGCGCGCTCCTGTGCCCATGCCACGCTCCCAGCGTCGCTTCCCCTTTCCTCTGCTCGCAGCGCTCGGCTCCCTGGATTGCTGCGTGCCCCTGGCCGAAGCTCCCTGCGCGCGGTACTTTTCCAGCTCGCCGAGCTGTGTCGCTCCCCATGGCCGAGCGCTCCATCTTCTTCCTTGTCGTGGCTGTTCCACAGCTCAGCTCCTAGCTCCTGCGCGCGTCCCTCTGCTTGGCGAGAAGGCTCCTGCTCCAGTCTCTGCTCGGCGTTTCTCCGGCTCGGATCTCACCCAGCGCCGCGCGCTCAGTTGCCATGGTCGCCAAACACCCTCAGCCCGCTGCGTCGAACTGCCCAGCGCCGCGCGCCTAGCTTGGCCGTCTCTAGCTCGCCTTGCTCCCTGCTCGCCTGGTCGAGCTCCCTGACCGCTGCGCCGGGAATTTTCCTGCGCACGCGTGTCTCCTTGCGCACGCGTCGCCGTCGAGTTCCCTGGTGTTTGCGTGCCATGAGGTTCCTCCAGCGCCGTGGTTTCCCAATTCCTTCTAGTCGCGCGTGCAAATTTTCTTCGCTCAACTTTAATTCCCAACCGCGTCGTTCGCTGTCGTTCGCCGTCGAGCCTCGCTGCCCATCGCGAAGTCCCCTCCGTCCCGCCCGGGATTTTACCGCGTGTCCTTGCTTACCGTCTGTCCATGCGTCGTGCGTCGAGCAACGAAATGAAAGTCTGTGCGCGTCGAGCTCGCGCGCCGAATCTTTTTCTAGCTCGCCGCGACGTCCAGTGTCCTGCCTGCTTTGCTCACCCGCGTTGGCTACTCGCTAGTGCTCCAACTCGTTAGTTGTCGTTCTCCTATCCGCGTCAGCACGCGACCATGGTCGTGTTCGTCGAGTTCGCCAACGCTCTATTGCCGATTCGACTTATCGTCGCTATTGTGTGCCTCGCTGCGTGCTCGCCGAGTGTTGTCGGTTGTACCTCGGCACTCGTGCTTGCCGCTGGCTCGGATTAACGCTCGCGCGTCTACTTGTTGTTACTGCGTCGCGCTCGCTCTTCGTCCATCGGGCTTCACGCGTGCTCGCGTTTGTCGTCGAGCTGTTGAACCCGTCCTCCCTTGCTCGTGACTTCATCGTCGTCAGAGCCCTCACTAGATTCATGTCCCCTCCAGCTCGCTCCATATTCAATCTCGTCGTCGTTCCGCGCGTCAGCAAGAAATTTCAAGAGTCGGGTGAAGACGGAGCCAACAGCGTGGTGTTCACCAAGTGCGCGACAAAAAGCTCGGACATCCTGCGCGACTCAAGTTCGGTTCGTCAAAATTATTCAGTCGAGGAAAAGATCTTCAGCAATTGATTACCGAAGAAAAGAAGGCCCCTGGATGACGTCAACTGGAACCGTCGTCGTGCTTGCGACTATCACATCGAATTAGTCAGGGTAAGTTGATTCGTATTCCCGTTAACTAGGTCTATAAATAGAGTAAATAGAATTATTGCTCTCAATAAATGTTAGTAATTTAGCATGTCTATATTGTGATGATCGATTTAGGTAAATCGGTAAATCAAGTAATTAAGTTACACAGTTTAGAGAGTAATAAAAAGCTAGCAATAAAAATAGATGTCCTAGCGTTATTATGTCAATTTGGTTAATGGATGTAGTCGATGCCCTGCTGTGATATCCATGGTGCTTAATGCTTGGTTTTAAAGTGTTTCATCCTTTTTAGTGTAGATTATCTATATTATACTCGTTATACTCGTGCTCATACATGTGCATCGTGCATCTCATGAGGTACGATAAATAATCGCATGATGCGGAAGACGATCCCAAGTCGACCCCAACCGCGGACTACTCTGCAGGATGAAGCTGATGAACTAATCTGAAGATGGATAGACGAAACAAGTATCAGAACAAGGATGATCGTCAACTGGACGTCACCTAACAACACTAACCTAGTGTTATTTAGGCAAGCCCCGATGCATTCGCCACCTCCTTGTGTTTTAAAATCTTTATCACCTTGTTTGATGCATTTGGTGATAGGAGTTGTGTGCTAAAACAATTGATGCATTTCCTTCCTTGGAAAATTGATTACCCTTCCTTGATACCCTTTTCGAAAAGAATTTTATGATGCTTAGACCTGCTTTAGCAAACAAAAATGTTTTGTTTTAAAAACAAAAGTGATGCTTCAGTGGGTGGGAATGTTTTCAAAAAGAAAAACCTGTGATGGTGAATCCATCAGGGCCTTGATGGGTTCAACATCGGAAAAGATGTACCTCTGCCAGGTACCAAACTTTGGGTTGTAAATGATAAAGCTGAGACCGGGCTGTTGACTTGCACGAGAAAGGAGTCTCGGTGTAGTGTCTCCGTCTGAGTCGATTAAGGACCATGCTGATGTAGGCTTGATGATCGAGGACCCTTTAACTGGTCACATGCCTCGTCATGGGTAAGCTTTACCTCGGGCAGACTAATACCAGAATAAGATACCACGCAATGGGAGTGGAGAGATGGCAAGAGTAGCGTGTACCCTCCGTGGCAAGAGGCTGGACGGTGGTGTATCTGTGCTCTCGGTTGGTGTGAACCTGATATGGTCTTAAGAACCCCAGTGGCGAGTTGATATATGCAAGGGTTAAGTGCTACATATGTCGTGTGATTGGAGATCCTTAGTTGAGTATAATCGATTCGGATCGTCGTACCTTCGTGGTGATGAAGACTTGATCGCTGCCCTACACGTAGCAATCCAGTGAAGATGAAGGGTTGATAAGAAAACGACTAGTATAGGCCAAGTGCTTGAACTAGGGTAGAAAGAACTCTAAATGCAGGTAACTTTACTTAACCTGACAAGTAAAAATGGATTTTAAGGATCCACTCATAGTAAGCTTTTCTGCAAAATAGAGTCTTTGAATCTTGATAAGCCATACCTTGGACCCCTCTAGCCAGCATACCCTTGAGAGTCTTTTCTTTAGTCGGGTAAGTCTTGCTGAGTAATTCCATACTCAGGGTTTTATTCCCTATTGTTTTTCAGGTTCTAGTTTTGTGCTGCTGATGATGGTGTTAAGTGCCGGTGGGCTCGGCCTTCTTATAAGTCTAAGTACTTCTTCTATACTTCTTATTGAGGATGGTCATTTGAGCTAGCATATATTTCAAACTTATACTTTTGTAATCACTCCGATGAATATAATAAAAAAAATTTGTAACCTGTAAAATTTGGTAATAAGATTTCCGCTGCAAAAATGTTGTGTGTGTGATTTGTGTTACTTAATCCCGCGGTTCTGGTTGTAAGTGGTTTATCCGATGTCCTTGGGCAATCGGATGGATCCTGTTAAGTTATCTGGTGCAGATGCATGGCCGTCTGAGGTCTTTGAGACAAGGACAGGTGCATGTGGGCCCAATAACTTGGGAGGTTCTGCCACAGCTGGTATCGGAGCCAAAATTAAGTATCTACAATCACATACGTATTTTCAAAACAAAAGTTTTGGTTTTGAAAAACCTATTTTCAACTAAACACATTGTTTGGCTTTGAAAAACTATAATGCTAGCGACATCCTCTATCAAGCCCTAAATTAAGGACTATCAGGTGGCTTAGTTCAAAACCACTAACCCACAACCGGGGGTATTGCATACATGTGTATTGTTATTTTTGAGGCCATTCAGTCTTGAATGGATCGACGCTCAAGGTAAGGTGAGATGTGAGAGCATGCCCGAACAACCGTCGGTCTAGGGAAGAGTGTAAAAAAGCGCTTGATTATATACATGTTACACATATGTATATATGAAGGCTGCGATGTGGAGTATTTACTTTTCTGGGAATTCAGTACCCCATGGATGTGTATGGGTATACAGACATGGGAATACTGAGAAGTGTAATGTACTTGTAACGACGCACCTACGTTCAGGTAAGAAGGTAAGCTACCATAATGAGTTGCCTTATGGTTAAAGTGTGGCAACGGCGCCTATGGGTGGCTCGGCGCTTAATGATGAGCTGGCCTCCATATAGCAATATATGGAGTATAAACTATGATAAACTGTCATGTGTGAATTGCATCATTGGGAATTGGGCTGTGATGGAATTTTCTGCAGGTACACTAACCTCGAAAACGTATGTGTAGCTGACGACTAGCAATATACTGTGAGAGTCGTAAGTATGCCACCGATATAGAACGTTATTGCCACAGTCTGTTGGCAAAACTCGTGAGGACGAATAGGACGAGCATGCATCCTGATTGTTGCATCATGTTTGTCACCTATACACCCAAGATGCTTTTCTCATCTTTATTCCAGTAACCAGTGATTGTAAATAATGTGATATAATGTGGTGTTATGAACCTCGATGAAATAGGTGTCCTCCATTCTTAGGTAATATGTTTAGGTGCTTTATGTGTTTGCTTTGGTGCTTGATGTGCTGATAGAAGGTTAGTGACTTGTTTGCCTAAATCTAAAATTAGGCTATGTTCTTAGTTGGTGAACCGAGACCCAAATTTGAATTTACCATTATCCCTCCATGACCAAACTCATACAAATCTAGGTTACGGCCATGCCCTATTCATTTCATTGGGCCATGATCTATTTGGCTCTCTACTTGTAACCGTCCTTACAGGTGGAGTATCTCCTTGTACATTGTCACCCTTACCCAATTCATTCTATCGCATGAGATTTCTTATTGGTTATGTCTGATAATGGTGTTATGACTAAAACTTGTGGTGCCGTGACGAAACCGAGGGCCTTCTGTGTGTGCGCACATGGTTGCGCTACTCGGCACACGTTAGTATCATAGTTAGTAGTCATAATCCATTATGAGATTATATCAATATGTTATCTTCCGTAGACCTCTTCCTTGAAGTAATTTTTATGTTGTTTGTGAAGAGATCAAGCAACATCTATCATCTCTATTGGATCAAAAGGGCATACTACTTTCATGTGTGGTCTCTATCCTGTTGATCTTGGTAGTGACTACTCATACAAGTTCCCTTTACATCCTTTGTGTAAAGGTGAAGCCTTGGAGCTTTTTAGTGTTGGAAGACAACTGATTAGCTCTCAAAATGGAGATTGGATTTCCCCTGCTGCTGAGATGCAAGAGTTTGTTCATTCGCTTCCTTATTTAATCCATGTATTCCCTAACCAAGTGGATAATGCGTCTCGCATGAAGAAATGGATGAACAACATGACTAAATGGATTTCTACCCAAACGCATGACCTTTTGCTAACAAATGTAAACTCTCAACCCTTGACTTACCGATGGTACTGAGAGAACTTGCTCAATGTCAAAAGTAGTTTAACAATTTGGTTTTACTAATTTGTAACTGCTTTGTTAACAAAGGTTGAGTTTAGAGATTGTTTTGTCGAGTTGTCTAAACTCACTTTGGTTCAACTCATTCTAAGAAAGCACTTTCAAGAATCAAGATTAAGTCGGCCAGTAACCACCTAATCATCGCTCGAGTCATGCCTCGATCGCCTCATGTGTGCTTTTCCAACATGAGTGATCAAGTCGAGCCATGATTAGCGCTGGATAAGACAGACTGGTTGCAAAGTCCGCACCTATAGATCCCTCCGTTGGTGATTTTCTCGAATCTATATCACCTTTCATGGACTTGGATTCTCTAGCTAACATGAGGTAACTGTGATGTTATTCGACATCCACACCCGTCCCGTGTGCTATGAATTTATCGTGACCACTTGTTGGTAAACCTCCTTTTGTGTGTTTTACCCAAGAGGTTGCACCTGATTCTGTTTGGGTAAAGTCGCATATCCACCGCTCGCCCAATAGACTCAGATAGTACAGTGTCATCTGAAAAAGCAAACTGCACACATGGAACCTTATGTGTTCCTCTGGCAGACATTGTCTCTACTAATGGACATCTCTAAGTTAGCCTAAGGCTATACATGATATGTTCACTAGAGAAACAACATCCTGAGACACCCGCCTTTATCTGGAACTGTCTCATAATTCTCGCTGATATGGACATGGGTTACATGCCTCTCTACTCCCAAAAGTCTTTCGCTCCGAATCTCGGGACGAGATTCTTTTAAGGCGGAGGGCTGTAACACCCTAGGTGTTACCTTCCGTTAAACAAGGATTATGGGTTTAAGCGCGGGATATCAGTAAATAAAGTGGACACTAAATTTTAATCATCTCGCAAAGGTTCGAGTTTGTTGTCGTATTTATTTCCGTAACATAAGCAATTAAAATGAGGTTCGAGAAATTTTTGGATTATCGAATCTTCGTTTGCTGGTGAATTTTGAACTGATCGGATCACGCGTATAAGTGAGTACGAAAATCAGAAAACTTCTGATTTTATGAACAATTTGGAGCCCACGCTGTCTGAACAGAACAATGCACCAGCACATTAAGTGGATCGTTCCTCTCACCATGTGATCGTTGGCGTCTGATCAAATGATCGACGCTGGTGAGGATCGTAAAAAAATTAGACGGAACTAAATACAGTCTATAATACCGAAGCCGAACTCGATAACTAAAGTTTTCAGTGCAAAATCCGTGTCTGGACAGCGCACCGCTTCTCGCCCATATGTGCGATGCGTGACATCGCTTCTGGAATGGGTCGCACACTCGATGTCGCATCGATATTGCGTATTTATTTCGCGATATGTCGAATCTTGTGCCTATTTAAAAGTTATTGATGCAAAATTTAACTGGATCGAGATAATTAGAGACGAAATCAAATAGTTGTAATCAATCCAATTCTCTATTCGTAAATGTGGAAGAAACATATATGTACCCAGATAACATGTTAATTCAATCCATTTAAACATTACTAGACTAGAACGCTCATTCTAATGTTGCGAGGAAGAAAAGATAAAAATAAGGATTTCTATCCCCAGGCATCGCATTCTTCGGCTCCTTATCCTGAGGTGAGAACACGTATAATTCCATGGAAAATTTCTTCATCACTGTACTCACTAGAAGCCTGATCCATGGTTGTTTCTTCCTTATCCCCACTGTTGTCCCTTTTCCTTATCCAGTCTGAAGTTGTTGGATATTTTACGTGCCCATCTCCTTTGTCCGATGTCGAGGCTTCCTGTTCCCAGTCGTGTCTCTTCTCTTCCCCTCGTCTTCTTCTTTTGCCTCGCGCCGTGGAGCTTCTTCCTCCCGCGTGCGCGCTTGGCTCGCTCCTCTGCGCGCCTAGCTCCACTGCTCCCGTGGCGCGCATGCTCTCCCCTGCGCGACCCCCTGCTCCCTCTGCTCTCTCTCTCCCTTGTCTTCTCCCCTGCCGCGGCCTCCTAGCTCAGCCCGCGCATCTCTGCTCTACTCCCATGATCGGACTTCATCTCTCAGGTGTGCGCGTCCGTCTTCCTTGGCCGCGGGTGCCATCGAGCTGTCAGCCCCGCCCGGATCTCAGCCTTGCCTAGCTCCCTGGCCGACGCCACGGTCTCCTGGCCATCCCTGGCCGCGTTCCTCTCCCCTCGGCTCGTCGGCTGTTGCTCGGTCTCGGTTCCAGTGCTGTGTCCTAGCGCCTGGCTCGACCGCTGCTTCTCCCTGAAGTATCTCTGCGCGGCGAGTTGTAAGCGCTCCATCCCTGACGTGCAGTCCTGCAACGCGCGCCCCTAAAGCCTCCGCGTCGTGCGCCCTGGTGTCTGCTCACGTCCGTCGCACTGACCTCTGCTTGGATTCCACCGGACCATGCTTGGCTCGCTATCTAGCTTCTGCGCGCGTCCCTCTGCCCCGCGCGCTCCTGTGCCAATGCCGCGCTCCCAGCGTCGTGTCCCCTTTCCTCTGCTCGCAGCGCCTGGCTCCCTGGATTGCTGCGCGCCCCTAGCCGAAGCTCCCTGCGTGCGGTACTTTTCCAGCTCGCCGAGCTCTGTCCGCTCCCCATGGTCGAGCGCTCCATCTTCTTCCTTGCCATGGCTGTTCCACAGCTCAGCTCAGCTCCCAGCTCCTGCGCAGCGTCCCTCTGCTCGCCGAGAAGGCTCCTGCTCCAGTCTCTGCTCGGCGTTTCTCCAGCTCGGATCTCACCCAGCGCCGCACGCTCAGTTGCCATGGTCGACGAACACCCTCAGCCCGCCGCGCCGAACTGCCCAGCGCCAGCGCGCCTGGCTCGGCCGTCTCTAGCTCGCCTTGCTCCCTGCTGCTCGCCTGGTCGAGCTCCCTGACCGCCACGCCGTGAATTTTCCTGCGCGCGTGTGTCTCCTTGTGCACGCGTCGCCAGTTGAGTTCCCTGGTGTTTGTGTGCCATGAGGTTCCTCCAGCGCCGTGGCTTCCCAATTCCTTCTAGTCACGCACGCGAATTTTCTTCACTCGACTTTAATTCCCAACCGCGTCGTTCGCCGTCGAGCCTCGCTGCCCATCGCGAAGTCCACTGCGTCCCGCCCGGGATTTTACCGCGTGTCCTTGCTTACCGTCTGTCCATGCGTCGTGCATCGAGCAACAAAACGAAAATCCGTGCGCGTCGAGCTTGCGCGCCGAATCTTTTTCTAGCTCGCTGCGATGTTCGGTGTTGATAGAGCTAGAGTGCCTGATCTTTCGGTGAGTGGAGATAATTCCGATTTGGTGGAAGTAGACCCTCACGATCCGACTACGACGAGCGAACCCGAAGCGCCAATGCAATTGCTGAACCAACTCCCAATGGTTACCGACCTTGCTGATGCGAGATCGGCCTGATCACGAAGATCGTTTCCTGTGCGCAATCGAAGAACGAACAAGAAAAAGATGTGAGCAATCTTAATATCACTCGAGGTGGAGTTCTGAATCACAGAGGACAGCACGTGTTCTGGGGTAGCTAAAGCTAGATGTAAAACAAGACTCGAAAAACAAAGGAGGCGCAGCTCCTGGATAAATAGAGAGGGGGCGCAGCCCCTAGGGGCAGCCAACCCTAGGTCGTCCATTATGGGCCGCAGTTGGGCTGGTCGTCTATTCTTCTGGGCCTTCGTTCTTTAACAGCATGATGTAGTTCAATTCTCTTGCACGGGCCCGAGTCACTGGCCTAGGTGGAAGGGGTGGCGCCTGGACTAGGAAAGATGGTGCCTGGGCTGGAGAAGGTGCTGCTGGTGTAGATGTACTCGTGTTGGTGTTGATGTCCTCCTCATCCTCCCCTTCTTGAACTGAAGTCGTCCTCGACGGCAACTCCTCATCTTCTCCCGCATACGGTTTCAAATCTGCAACATTAAAACTAGTGGAAACACCAAACTCCGCAGGCAGGTCAAGGATATAAGCATTAGCATTAATCTTGGTTAGTATCTTAAAAGGACCAGCAGCACGAGGCATCAATTTAGAACGGCGCAAAGTAGGAAAATGATCCTTTCTCAAATGCAACCAAACCATATCACCATGTTCAAAAGTAACTAGTTTCTGGCCTTTACTACGAGCAATCTGATATTTAGCATTAGCAGCAGCAATGTTTTGTTGAGTTTGTTCATGGAGGTTAATCATTTGTTCAACATGTGCAACAACATCTATGTGTGAGGCGTCCGCAGCATCAAGCGAAAACAAAGCAATAGGCGCCCTAGGAATGTAACCATAAACAATTTGAAAAGGGCACATCTTTGTAGAAGAATGTGTTGCATGATTATAAGCAAACTCAACATGAGGCAAGCAATCCTCCCAACGTTTCAAATTTTTGTCTAAAACAACCCTAAGCATGGTAGGCAAAGTTCGATTAACTACCTCAGTTTGACCATCAGTCTGAGGGTGACAAGTGGTGCTAAATAGCAATTTAGTTCCCAATTTATTCCACAGAGATCTCCAAAAATGACTCAGAAACTTAGCATCATGATCCGAGACTATTGTATTGGGAATACCGTGCAAACGAATAATCTCTCTAAAAAACAATTCAGCAACATTGCTAGCATCATCAGTCTTATGACAAGGTATAAAATGAGCCATTTTGGAGAATCGATCAACAACCACAAAAATGCTATCCCTCCCCTTCTTAGTTCTAGGCAATCCCAAAACAAAATCCATCGAAATATCAATACAAGGGGAAGTAGGAACAGGCAAAGGCATATACAAACCATGGTTGTTCAACCGTGACTTAGCTTTCTGACAAGTAGTGCAGCGTGCAACAAGGCGCTCAACATCAGCGCGCATCCGAGGCCAAAAGAAGTGGGCAGCCAACACCTCATGTGTCTTGTAGACACCAAAGTGCCCCATGAGACCGCCTCCATGCGCTTCCTGTAACAACAAAAGACGAACCGAGCTAGCTGGAACACACAGCTTGTTAGCGCGAAACAGGAACCCATCCTGTATGTGAAATTTGCCCCATGGTTTCCCATTAATACAATGGCCGAAAGCA
Organism: Zea luxurians; assembly: GCA_029449295.1. Taxonomy (NCBI): domain Eukaryota; kingdom Viridiplantae; phylum Streptophyta; class Magnoliopsida; order Poales; family Poaceae; genus Zea; species Zea luxurians. The sequence continues at coordinate 50,166,182 of JAOPSE010000011.1, forward strand.
TCTTTAAAATCAGCATCGTCAACATATTGATCTTTCACAGTGTGCAAACCAAAGATTTTAAAATCTAACTGTGACAGCATGGTATAGCGACGAGACAAAGCATCAGCAATAACATTGTCCTTCCCGTTCTTGTGTTTAATAATGTAAGGAAAGGACTCAATGAATTCTACCCATTTAGCATGACGACAGTTCAGATTTGTTTGGGTACGAATATGTTTTAAAGCCTCATGATCAGAATGGATTATGAACTCACGATGCCAAAGATAGTGTTGCCATGTATGCAAAGTGCGCACTAAAGCGTAAAGCTCCTTATCATAAGTAGAATATTTCAGACTAGCACCGCTTGATTTTTCACTAAAATAAGCATCTGGTTTTCCTTCTTGTAACAAAACAGCACCTAGCCCAATACCGCTAGCATCGCATTCAAGCTCAAACACTTCATTAAAATCAGGCAATTGCAATAGGGGAGCTTGGGTTAACTTATCTTTCAAAGTGCTGAACGCTACCTCCTGCGAATCACTCCAAGCAAACGGCACATCTTTCTTTGTAAGCTCATGTAGAGGCGCTGCAATGGAGCTAAAATCACGAACAAATCTGTGGTAGAAACCGGCAAGTCCAAGAAAGCTCCGAATTTGTGTGACCGTCGTCGGTGTAGGCCACTCCCGAATGGCAGCAATCTTGCTGCTATCCACCTCAATGCCCTGTGGAGTAACAACATAACCAAGAAACGAGACACGTCGTGTGCAAAAGATGCATTTTTCCATGTTAGCAAATAACTGGGCAACACGCAATGCATCAGAAACAGCACTTAAATGTTCCAAATGCTCTTTCTTAGATTTGCTGTAAATAAGGATATCATCAAAATAAACAACCACAAACAATTCTATGAAGGGCCTCAGAACTTCATTCATCACTCGCATAAAAGTGCTGGGAGCATTAGTCAATCCAAACGGCATAACCAACCATTCATATAAACCAAATTTCGTTTTAAAAGCCGTTTTCCATTCATCACCTTGTTTCATTCTAATCTGGTGGTAACCACTACGCAAATCAATCTTAGTGAAAATAATGGCACCACTAAGCTCATCTAGCATATCATCAAGGCGTGTTATAGGATATCGATAACGAATAGTGATGTTATTAATAGCACGACAGTCTACACACATACACCATGACCCATCTTTCTTGGGAACAAGTAACACAGGAATAGAGCAAGGGCTAAGAGACTCACGAATGTATCCCTTGTCAAGCAACGCCTGTACCTGGCACTGAATCTCCTTCGTCTCATCCGGATTTGTACGGTACGGTGCGCGGTTCGGAAGCTGTGCGCCGGGGATGAGGTCGATCTGGTGCTCAATGCCACGAAGCGATGGGAGACCCGGTGGTAAGTCTTTGTGAGAGCACCTAGAGGGGGGGGGGTGAATAGGTGATCCTGTAAAACTTCAAAAACTTATAGCCACAAAAACTTGGTTAATTGTTAGCACAATAATTGCCAAGTGGCTAAAGAGGAATCCTCAACAAAACACAATAACCAACAAGGATCAATCACAGAGATGGCACGGTGGTTATCCCGTGGTTCGGCCAAGACCAACGCTTGCCTACTCCATGTTGTGGCGTCCCAACGGACGAGGGTTGCAATCAACCCCTCTCAAGTGGTCCAAAGACCTACTTGAATACCACAGTGTTTTGTTTGCTTTTTCTCAATCCCGTTTGCGAGGAATCTCCACAACTTGGAGCCTCTCGCCCTTACACTTGAAATTCACAAAGAACACGGAGCAAGGGAGGGATTAGCAACGCACACAAGACACAAGAATCAGAGTGTCAACACGCACACAAATCGCAACAAGAGCTCGCAACACGACTCAATGAGTTCACAACTCCACAAGAGCTCTATATGCTATCACAATGAAACGAATGCGCGAAATCTATGTCTTGGTGCTTAGAAATGTTGTAGGAATGCTTGGTGTGCTCCTCCATGCGCCAAGGGGTCCCTTTTATAGCCCCAAGGCAGCTAGGAGCCGTTGGGAGCAATCTTGGAAGGCTGATCTTGCCTTCTGTCGACTGGCGCACCGGACACTGTCCGGTGCACACCGGACACTGTCCGGTGCCCGATTTCCTTCCTTAAATAGCGAAGCCGACCGTTGGCAGCCTGAGAGCCGTTGGCGCACCGGACATGTCCGGTGCACACCGGACAGTCCGGTGCCCCCTTCTAGCCGTTGGCTCGGCCACGTGTCGCAGATCGCACGGCCGACCGTTGGCCCGGCCGACCGTTGGCTCACCGGACAGTCCGGTGCACACCGGACAGTCCGGTGAATTATAGTCGTACGTCGCCGATGAATTCCCGAGAGCGGCCAGTTCGCTCGAACCAGCCTGGCGCACCGGACACTGTTCGGTGCACCACCGGACAGTCCGGTGCTCCCAGACTCAGCAGATTCTTGGCTGCTCGAGCCAAGACATTTCCAATTGGATTTTTCCTGTTTCCAGCACTTAGACACAATACATTAGTCCACAAAACAATGTACTAAGTCTGAGAAACATACCTTTATCCTTGATTTGTACTTTGTCCACCTCTTTACACTTAGGCACTTATGTTGGACACTAAATCACCAAAACACTTAGAAGTGGCCCAAGGGCACATTTCCCTTTCACTTTGGGAAAGACATCAGCGTACTCCTGCAAAAGGTTAGCAACCACAGGGGGAATAGCCAAAGATGGTGCATCATCAAGTGAAATGAGGACACTAGAGCATACAAGTGCATAGCATGGCAAATGAGCACCATGTAGATCTTCAAAATCAGCACGTGTAGCAAGTAAAACAGGAGCCTTCAACTTGATTTTAGAAGGAACAGAGGGCGATGGATCAAGTTGTTTAGCAGTTATAGCAGCTCGAGCAAGATCATCTTTAACAATTTGTTCAGGTGTCATTGGATGTAAAATTATTTTCTGACCCTTAAAAATGAAAGAATAATGATTTGAACGACCATGATGCAAGCTATCAGTATCATATTGCCAAGGTCGACCAAGTAACAAAGAGCATGCTTCCATGGGAATAACATCACAATCAACAAAATCAGAATAAGCACCCATGGAAAAAGGAACACGCACAGAACGTGTGATTTTTATTTTACCACCATCATTAAGCCATTGAATGTGATATGGGTTTGGATGCTTACGAGTGGGTAACGACAACTTTTCGACCAGCATGGTACTCGCCAAATTGTTGCAACTGCCGCTGTCGATAATGATGCGAATTGACCGCTCCTGCACAACACCCTTTGTATGGAACAGAGTGTGTCGCTGATTCTTCTCGGGCAAAGCGACCTGTGTACTAAGAACACGCTGCACAACAAGACTTTCATACCTATCAGCGTCGCCCGGGTTGACATGTACCTCCGCCTGAGCTGCATGGTCAGTGGCAAGTAGTGCATGTTCAATTTCTTCAGAATCACTAGCGGAAGAGTACTCACCATCGTCACGAATGAGCAAAGTGCGCTTGTTTGGGCAGTCCCGAATCACATGGCCAAATCCTCTACAGCGATGACACTGAATATCTCGTGTACGACCTGTGGGTGGGGCAGTGCTGGCTGGTTTGGTCGTCTTCTCGCGTGGAGTAGTGGTGGACGTGGATGGCGCAGGGGGAACTGGTGTCAAGCTTCATCCTGCAAAAGGGTTAGAATATGGCTTTGAGCGGCATCCCTGCACTTCACGTTCAGCTTTGCAAGCATATTCAAATAAAGTAGTCATATCATAATATTCCTTATAATCAAGTATATCCTGGATTTCGCGGTTTAAACCACCACAAAAATGTGCCATAGCAGCGTCGTTGTCCTCCAATATCCCACAACGAATCATACCTTTTTGTAACTCCTGGAAATAGTCCTCAACAGATTGAGAACCTTGCTGAAAACGCTGCATTTTATTAAGCAAATCACGAGCATAATACGAAGGCACAAATCGATGTCGCATCGCAGCTTTCAACTGATCCCAAGTGGTTGGAATGGCAGTGGGATGTTTTATTTTATACTCACGCCACCAAATTAAAGCAAAATCAGTAAATTCACTAATAGCAGCTTTAACCTGAGAATGTGCAGCAATATCATGGCATGAAAATTTTTGTTCAACCTCTAACTCCCAATCAAGATATGCAGCAGGATCATATTTTCCATTAAAAGGTGGAATTTTAAATTTAATCTTAGAAAATAAGTCATTAGGGGGATGACGAACCACACGGCGTGCACGACCACGGCGATCTCCATCGTCCTGCTCAGTGTCACCACTGTAGTCCTGCTCCATCTTTGTGGTCAACGCATCAAGGCGTGCCAGGATGGTGTCGAGTGTGGTGCGAGTCGCCGTTTGAGCAAGGTCAAGCTGGTTGAAACGCTCGGTCATCGAAGTGACCGTTGAATCAAGTCGTTCATGCATCGTCCTAATGTCAGCAGCAAGTCCATCAACTTGTTCCCTTACTTCCAGCAACTGGGCATCCACTGTGTCGTGTGCTCCTGCCATAGTTAGCGCAAACACCAAAACACCAAAAGGAGAAAAAAAACCGACGATAACAAGGAAATGGTGGTGACAACTCGCTCAATGGAATGCTGTTATCAAGTCCTTATGTTCTTACCAAGCCACAGTGGTGAACTGCAACCAACAGGTGGAACCGGTGAAAGATTAGATGAGCGATTGCCTGGAGAAACAGGAAACTTCTCGTCGTAGAAATATGTGGAGTTTTGGGTAGGCTGCACTCAAGTCAAGGATTAGCACGATCAAACAATAATGCAAAGTTGAATTATAGTGCAAAACACGAAACTATATTACTGGCCACAAGTGCAAAGGACGGATGGAAGTAGCAGAATGGCAGTACCGTAAATATTGTACTAGCGATGCCAAAAAGGCACTAGTAGGAATCACAGGTGATTTTGTTTTTCTTTTTTTTATGATTTTTTTGATATTTTTCTCAGCACAAGGAGCAACAAAATAGGAGCTACACGAAGTTTCACCTAAAACAGAGTTCAGATGTGGTCTATAGAAAATCAGGAAGTTCTCAAAAAAGCGTGCGAGAACTTTGACGAATTTTTTTCTTTATTTTCTTGATTTTTTTGACAATTTTATCAAAACCCAAACAGGCCGTAGGTGAGTTTGGCCGGCCTCAGAATGGTGTCAACAAGCTCCTGTAAAAATTTCAGATTTTTTGAACAACCGAGCGAAAAGTTATGCCCGGTTTAAGGAAGGTATGTTTAAAACGACCGAGATGAGACAACCGCTTTGTATCCTTTCTCCTTCGTTTTCTCTTTTTTTATTTCTGTTTTTTTACGTAACTGAAGGAGAAAAACAAGGAAGCGGCGTTGACTCGGTTTGTTTTTTTCTGTTTTTTTTATGTAACCGAAGGAGAAAAATAAGGAAGCGGCATTGACTCGGTTTGTGGCGTGATCAAACGGAATATGGTGGCGGCGCGCTAGGTTTTGAATGGTGGATAACACAATGCAACCAACAACAAATGACGTGAAAGCACACAAATTCAACAATGCAGATTATTGAAAGAAAGTGCGAGGCTCAAAAGGGTGCTGGGATAAGGTCTAACCTAAATTTTTATATGGTTTTGTGGACTGTAGGAGAAAAAAACACTCGATAAACTCACCGATCAACCTGGAAATCTGATACCACTTGATAGAGCTGGAGTGCCCGATCTTTCGGTGAGTGGAGATAATTCCGATTTGATGGAAGTAGACCCTCACGATCCGACTACGACGAGCGAACCCGAAGCGCTAATGCAATCGCTGAACCAACTCCCAATGGTTACCGACCTTGCTGATGCGAGATCGGCCTGATCACGAAGATCGTTTCCTGTGCGCAATCGAAGAACGAACAAGAAAAAGATGCGAGCAATCTTAATATCACTCGAGGTGGAGTTCTGAATCACAGAGGACAGCACATATTTGTGCGTGTTCTGGGGTAGCTAAAGCTAGATGTAAAACAAAACTCGAAAAACAAAGGAGGCGCAGCTCCTGGATAAATAGAGAGGGGGCGCAGCCCCTAGGGGCGGCCAACCCTAGGTCGTCCATTATGGGCCGCAGTTGGGCTGGTCGTCTATTCTTCTAGGCCTTCGTTCTTTAACAGCATGATGTAGTTCAATTCTCTTGCACGGGCCCGAGTCACTAGCACAGGTGGAAGGGGTGGCGCCTGGACTGGGGAAGATGGTGCCTAGACTGGGGAAGATGATGCCTGGGCTGGAGAAGGTGCTGCTGGTGTAGATGTACTCGTGTTGGTGTTGATGTCCTCATCAGGTGTCCTGCCTGCTTTGCTCACCCGCGTCGGCTACTCGCTAGTGATCCAACTCGTCAGTTATCGTTGTCCTGTCTACATCAGCACGCGACCGTGGTCGTGTTCGTCGAGTTCGCCAACGCTCTGTTGCCAATTTGACTATCGTCGCTATTGTGTGCCTCGCTGCGTGCTCGCCGAGTGTTGTCGGTTGTACCTCGGCACTCGTGCTTGCCGCTGGCTCGCATTAACGCTCGCGCGTCTGCTCGTTGTTACTGTGTCGCGCTCGCTCTTCGTCCATTGGGCTTCACGCGTGCTCGCGTTTGTCGTCGAGCTATTGAACTCGTCCTCCCTTGCTCGTGACTTCGTCGTCGTCAGAGCCCTCACTAGATTCATGTCCCCTCCAGCTCGCTCCATATTCAATCTCGTCGTCGTTCCGCGCATCAACAAGAAATTTCAAGAGTCGGGTGAAGACGGAGCCAACAGCGTGGTGTTCACCAAGTGCGCGACAAAAAGCTCGGACATCCTGCGCGACTCAAGTTCGGTTCATCAAAATTATTCAGTCAAGGAAAAGATCTTCAGCAATTGATTACCGAAGAAAAGAAGGCCCCTGGATGACGTCAACCGAAACCGTCGTCGTGCTTGCAACTATCGCGTCGAATTAGTCAGGGTAAGTTGATTCGTATTCCCGTTAACTAGGTCTATAAATAGAGTAAATAGAATTATTGCTCTCAATAAATGTTAGTAATTTAGCATGCCTATATTGTGATGATTGATTTAGGTAAATTGGTAAATCAAGTAATTAAGTTACACAGTTTAGAGAGTAATAAAAAGCTAGGAATAAAAATAGATGTTCTAGCGTTATTATGTCAATTTGGTTAATGGATCTAGTCGATGCCCTGCTGTGATATCCATAGTGCTTAATGCTTGGTTTTAAAGTGTTTCATCCTTTTTAGTGTAGATTATCTATATTATACTCATTATACTCGTGCTCATACATGTGCATCGTGCATCTCATGAGGTACGATAAATAATTGCGTGATGCGGAAGACGATCCCAAGTCGACCCCAAGCGCGGACTACTCCGCAGGATGAAGCTGATGAACTAATCTGAAGATGGATAGACGAAACAAGTATCAGAACAAGGATGATCGTCAAGTGGACGTCACCTAACAACACTAACCTAGTGTTATTCAGGCAAGCCCCGGTGCATTCGCCACCTCCTTGTGTTTTAAAATCTTTATCACCTTGTTTGATGCATTAGGTGATAGGAGTTGTGTGCTAAAACAATTGATGCATTTCCTTCCTTGGAAAATTGATTACCCTTCCTTGATACCCTTTTCGAAAAGAATTTTATGATGCTTAGCCCTGCCTTAGCAAACAAAAATGTTTTGTTTTAAAAACAAAAGTGATGCTTCAGTGGGTGGGAATGTTTTCAGAAAGAAAAACCTGTGATGGTGAATCCATCAGGGCCTTGATGGGTTCAACATCGGAAAAGATATACCTCTGCCAGGTACCAAACTTTGGGTTGTAAATGATAAAGCTGAGACTGGGCGGTTGACTTGCACAAGAAAGGAGTCTCGGTGTAGTGTCTCCGTTTGAGTCGATTAAGGATCGTGCCGATGTAGGCTTGATGATCGAGGACCCTTTAACTGGTCACATGCCTCGTCATGGGTAAGCTTTGCCTCGGCAGACTAATACCAAAATAAGATACCACACAATGGGAGTGGAGAGATGGCGAGAGTAGCGTGTACCCTCAATGGCAAGAGGCTGGACAGTGGTGTATCTGTGCTCTTGGTTGGCGTGAACCTGATCTGGTCTTAAGAACCCCGGTGGCGAGTTGACATATGCAAGGGTTAAGTGCTACATATGTCGTGTGATTGGAGATCCTCAGCTGAGTATAATCGATTCGGATCGCCGTACCTTCGTGGTTATGAAGACTTGGTCACTGCCCTACACGTAGCAATCTAGTGAAGATGAAGGGTTGATAAGAAAACGGCTAGTATAGGCCAAGTGCTTGAACTAGGGTAGAAAGAACTCTAGATGCAGGTAACTTTACTTAACCTGACAAGTAAAAATGGATTTTAAGGATCCACTCATAGTAAGCTTTTCTGCAAAACAGAGTCTTTGAATCTTGATAAGCCATACCTTGGACCCCTCTAGCCAGCATACCCTTGAGAGTCTTTTCTTTAGTCGGGTAAGTCTTGCTGAGTAATTCCATACTCAGGGTTTTATTCCCTGTTGTTTTTCAGGTTCTAGTTTTGTGCTGCTGATGATGGTGTTAAGTGCCTATGGGCTCGACCTTCTTATAAGTCTAAGTACTTCTTCTATACTTCTTATTGAGGATGGTCACTTGAGCTAGCATATATTTCAAACTTATACTTTTGTAATCACTCCGATGAATATAATGAAAATTTTTGTAACCTGTAAAATTTGGTAATAAGATTTCCGCTGCAAAAATGTTGTGTGTGTGATTTGTGTCACTTAATCCCGCGGTTCTGGTTGTAAGTGGTTTATCCGATGTCCTTGGGCAATCGGACGGATCCTATTAAGTTATCTGGTGCACATGCATGGCCGTCTGAGGTCTTTGAGACAAGGACAGGTGCATGTGGGCCCAATAACTTGGGAGGTTCTGCCACAAATTTGGCATATGAACAAGTCTTTTCCAACAGTTTTAGTAAAGAGTGTAGGATCAGCCTTGCCGACTTTGAAGCCATTAGTGATTAGAAAATCTCTCAGGCATTCATAGCATGCTCTTGGGGCTTGCTTGAGCCCATAAAGCGCCTTTGAGAGTTTATAAACATGGTTAGGGTACTCACTATCTTCAAAGCCGGGAGGTTGCTCAACATAGACCTCTTCCTTGATTGGTCCATTGAGGAAGGCACTCTTCACGTCCATTTGATAAAGCTTGAAGCCATGGTAAGTAGCATAGGCAAGTAATATGCGAATTGACTCAAGGCTAGCTACGGGTGCATAAGTTTCATCGAAATCCAAAACTTTGACTTGTGAATAACCTTTGGCCATAAGTTGGGCTTTGTTCCTTATCACCACACCATGCTCATCTTGCTTGTTGTGGAATACCCACTTGGTACCTACAACATTTTGATTAGGACGTGGAACCAAATGCCATACCTCATTCCTCGTGAAGTTGTTGAGCTCCTCTTGCATTGCCATCACCCAATCCAAATCTCTTAATGCATCCTCTACCTTGTATGGCTCAATAGAGGAGACAAAAGAATAATGCTCACAAAAATGTGTGACCCGAGATTGAGTAGTTACCCCCTTATGGATATCACCAAGAATGGAGTTGACGGGGTGATCTCTTTGAATCGCCTGGTGGACTCTTGGGTGTGGTGGTCTTTGACCCTGTATTTCTTGATCATCTTCCTTGTCTTGATTATCTTCATCTCCTCCTTGATCATTGACCTCTTCTTGAGGTGGCTCATCCTCTTGATCTTCATCATCCTAAGCATGTACCTCATCTTGTGTCGGTGGAGATGCTTGATTGGAAGATGAAGGTTGATCTTGTGCTTGTGGAGGCTCTTCGGATTCCTTAGAACACACATCCCCAATGGACATGTTCCTTAGCGCGACGCACGAAGCTTCTTCATCATCTAGTTCATCAAGATCAACTTGCTCCACTTGGGAGCCATTAGTCTCATCAAATACAATGTCACAAGAAACCTCAACTAATCCAGTGGATTTGTTGAAGACTTTATATGCCCTTGTGTTTGAGTCATAACCAAGTAAAAAGCCTTCTAAAGCCTTAGGAGCAAATTTAGATTTTCTACCTCTTTTAACAAGAATAAAACATTTGCTACCAAAGACTCTAAAATATGAAACATTAGGCTTTTTAACGGTGAGGAGTTCATACAATGTCTTCTTGAGGATTCGGTGAAGATATAATCGGTTGATGGAGTAGCAAGCAGTGTTGATTGCTTCCACCCAAAACCGGTCCGGTGTCTTGTACTCATCAAGCATGGTCCTTGCCATGTCCAGTAGAGTTCTATTCTTCCTCTCCACTACACCATTTTATTGAGGTGTGTAGGGAGAAGAGAACTCATACTTGATGCCCTCATCCTCAAGGAAGCCTTCAATTTGAGAGTTCTTGAACTCCATCCCATTATCGCTTCTTATTTTCTTGATTCTCAATTCGAACTCGTTTTGAGCCCGTCTCAAGAATCCCTTTAAGGTCTCTTAGGTCTGTGATTTTTCTTGCAAAAAGAATACCCAAGTGAAGCGAGAATAATCATCCACAATAACTAGACAGTACTTACTCCCGCCGATGCTTATGTAAGCTATCGGGCTGAATAGATCCATGTGGAGTAGCTCCAGTGGCCTGTCTGTTGTTATGATGTTCTTGTGTGGACGGTGAGCGCCAACTTGCTTTCCTGCTTGACATGCGCTACAAACCCTACCTTTCTCAAAATGAACATTTGTTAGACCCAAAATGTGTTCTGCCTTTAGAAGTTTGTGAAGATTCTTCATCCCAACATGGGCTAGTCGGCGATGCCAGAGCCAACCCATATTAGTCTTAGCAATTAAGCAAGTGTCAAGTTTAGCTTCATTAAAATTAACCAAATGTAGCTGACCCTCTAACACTCCCTTAAATACTACTGAATCATCACTCCTTCTAAAGACAGTAACACCTACATCTATAAATAGACAGTTGTAGCCATATTGCATAATTGAGAAACAGAAAGCAAATTGTAATCTAAGGAATCTACAAGAAAAACATTGGAAATAGAATGGTCAGGTGATATAGCAATTTTACCAAGTCCTTTGACCAAACCTTGATTTCCATCCCCAAATGTGATAGCTCGTTGGGGATCTTTGTTTTTCTCGTAGGAGGAGAACATTCTCTTCTCCCCAGTCATGTGGTTTGTGCATCCGCTATCGATTATCCAACTTGAGCCCCTAGATGCATAAACCTGCAAAACAATTTAGGCCTTGTTCTTAGGTATCCAAACAGTCTTGGGTTCTTTAATGTTAGAAACAAGCACCTTAGGTACCCAAACACAAGTCTTTGAACCCTTGTGTTTGCCCCCAACATATTTGGCAACTATTTTACCTGATTTGTTAGTTAAAACATAAGATGCATCAAAAGTCTTAAATGAAATGTTAGTCTCATTTGATGCAGTAGGAGTTTTTTTAGGCATTTTAACATGGGTAGAATGCTTAGAGCTAGAAGCATCATTTTTATACATAAAAGCATGATGAGAAGTAGTGTGAGGTTTCTTAGCATGAATTCTCCTAATTTTGTGCTCAGGATAATTAGCAGGATATAAAATGTAACCCTCATTATCCTGAACCATGGGTGCCTTGCCCTTAACAAAATTAGACAATCTTTTAGGGGCATTAAGCTTGACATTGCTTCCCTGTTGGAAACCAATGCCATCCTTAATGCCAGGGCGTCTCCCATTATAGAGCATGCTACGAGCAAATTTAAACTTTTTATTTTCAATTTTATGCTCATTAATTAGCAGTTAATGTAGCTATGTGATCATTTTGTTGTTTAATTAAAGCAAGGTGATCATTTATAGCATTAACATTAATATCTCTACGTCTAGTGCAAATAGAAACGTGATCAACAATAGATGTAGATTGTTTGCAAACATTTAATTCATCTATCTTAGATTTAAGCATGGCATTTTCATTTCTAAGACAGGAAATGGAATCATTGCAAACATTTAAATCTTTAACCTTAGAAATTAGATTATCATTTTCATCTCTAAGGCTATAAATTGTATCATTCAATTTATCAATCTTAGCATTTAAACTAGCATTTTCATTTCTAAGACTGGTAATTAAATCATTACAAACATTTAATTTTTCAACCTTAGCAATTCAATTAGCATTCTCAGTTCTAAGGTTGGAAACAGTGTCATGGCAAATGCTAAGCTCCTTAGTCAAATTTTCATTTTTCTCTACTTCCTGAGCATAAGCATTTTTTACTTTAACATGCTTCTTGTTTTCTTTAATAAGGAATTTCTCTTGGCTATCCAAAAGTTCATCCTTCTCATGAATGGCTCCTATCAATTCATTTAGTTTTTCCTTTTGTTGCATGTTAAGATTGGCAAAAAGAGTAAGCAAATCATCTTCATCATCACTAGAACTACCCTCATCACTAGATGTAGTATACTTGGGGGTGGTTCTAGCTTGTACCTTTTTCTTTTTGTCGTCCTTTGCCATGAAGCAGTTATGGCCGACGTTGGGGAAGAGGAGGCCCTTGTTGATGGCGATGTTGGCCACGTCCTCGTCGGAGGAGGAGTCGGTGGAGCTCTCATCGGAGTCCCATTCCCGACACACGTGGGCATCGCCACCCTTCTTCTTGTAGTACCTCTTCTTTTCCTTCTTCTTCCCCTTCTTGTCGTCGCCCCTGTCACTATCACTAGACATAGGACATTTAGCGATAAAATGACCGGGCTTACCACATTTGTAGCACACCCTCTTGGAGCGGGGTTTGTAGTCCTTCCCCCTCCTTTGCTTGAGGATTTGGTGAAAGCTCTTGATGATGAGCGCCATTTCCTCATTGTCGAGCTTGGAGGCGTCGATGGGAATTCTACTTGGTGTAGATTCCTTTTTCTCTTCTTCCGTCGCCTTGAATGTGACGGGATGCACCTCGGGTGTGGAGGTGGCGCCTTGCTCCAAGTTGACGATGTGTTTGGAGCCTTTGACCATTAGTTCAAAGCTCACAAACTTTCCTATTACTTCCTCAGGAGACATTAGCTTATATCTAGGATCACCATGTATTAATTGAACTTGAGTAGGATTACGGAATACGAGTGATCTAAGAATAACCTTGACCATTTCATGGTCATCCCATTTTGTGCCCCCGAGGTTGCGCACTTGGTTTACCAAGGTCTTAAGCGGTTGTACATGGCTTGTGGCTCCTCTCCTTGGTTGAGGACGAATCGACCAAGCTCCCCCTCGATCGTCTCCCACTTGATGATCTTTGTCACCTCATCTCCTTCGTGCGCGGTCTTGAGTATGTCCCAAATCTCCTTAGCACTCTTCAACCCTTGCACCTTATTATACTCCTCTCGACTCAAGGAAGCGAGGAGTATAGTAGTTGCTTGGGAGTTAAAGTGTCGGATTTGGGCGTCTTTGTTCGAGTCGTAGTCGTCGTCGCCTACCTTAGGTACCTGCACTCCAAACTCAACAATGTTCCATATGCTTTCGTGGAGTGAGGTTAGATGGTGCCTCATTTTATCACTCCACATAGAATAATCTTTACCATCAAAACATGGTGGCTTGCCTAATGGAACGAAAAGTAATGGAGTACGCTTAGAAATGCGGGGATAACGAAGTGGCATCTTACTATACTTCTTGCGCTCATGGCGCTTAGAAGTGACGGACACCGAGTTGGAGCCGGAGGTGGAGGGCGACGAAGAGTCGGTCTCGTAGTAGACCACTTTCTTCATCTTTTTCTTCTTGTCGCCACTCTGATGTGACTTGATGTGTGAAGGGGATCCTTCCTTCACCTTGTTGTCGGACTCCCTTGATGGAGCCTTCTCAAGGCTTGCGGGCTTGTCACCGCCGGTCACGATCTCCCTCTTGGCATGATCTCCCGACATCACTTCGAGTGGTTAGACTCTAATGAAGTACCGGGCTCCAATACCAATTGAAAGTCGCCTAGAGGGGGGGGGGTGAATAGACGTAATCTGAAACTTACAACTTAAAACAACAAACTACAAGCCGGGGTTAGCGTTAGAATAAAATCTGAGTCCGGGAGATAGGGGGAAAACAAATCAACCAAGAAATAAGGCAGATGAACACGGTGATTTGTTTTACCGAGGTTCGGTTCTAAAGAACCTAGTCCCCGTTGAGGTGGTCACAAAGACCGGATCTCTTTCAACCCTTTCCCTCTCTTAAACGGTCACCTAGACCGAGTGAGCTTTCTCCTTAATCAAACGGGTCACTTAGACCCCGCAAGGACCACCTCACACTTGGTGTCTCTTGCTTTGATTACAAGTCACTTAGAGAACAAGAATGAGGAAGGAAGAAAGCGATCCAAGCACAAGAGCACAAAGAACACGAACAAAAACTCTCTCTCAAGTCACTTAGTGGTTGGAGTGGATTTGGCACTTGGAGAGGCTTTGATTCTTTTGATTTGTGTCTAGGAGTGAATACACTAGCTCTTGTATTGAATGAGAAGCTCAGAAAACTTGGATGCTTGGAGTGGTGGTGGTTGGGGGGTATTTATAGCCCTCAACCACCACATAGCCGTTGGGGATGGTTGCTGTCGATGGGTGCACCGGACAGTCCGGTGCGCCATCGAACGCTGTCCGGTGCGCCAGCCACGTCACCTAACCGCTAGGGTTATGGAGCAGTTGACTGTTGGAGGCTTGTCTTCTAGTGGCACCGGACACGTACTGTTCACTGTCCGGTGCGTCTCTGACTTCTGTGCTCTGACTGTGCACACTGTTCTTCACTGTTTAGCGGTCAACGCAGCTTTTGCAGTCGACCGTTGCGCCGAGTAGCTGTTGCTCCGCTGTCACACCGGACAGTCCGGTGGCACACTAGACAGTCCAGTGAATTATAGCGGAGCGTGCCCAGAGAAACCCGAGAGTGGCGAGTTTGAGATTGTACGGTCCTGGTGCACCGGACACTATCCAGTGGCACACCAGACAGTCCGGTGCGCCAGACCAGGGCACTCTTGGTTTCTTTTCTCCTTTGATTTTGAACCCTTTCTTCAATCTTTTATTGGTTTTTGTTGAACCTTTATGCACCTGTAGAACATATATTCTAGAGCAAACTAGTTAGTCCATTATTTGTGTTGGGCATTCAACCACCAAAATTATTTATGGGAAAAGGTTAAACCCTATTTCCCTTTAGGAGGCATTGCTTGGTGGCTTGGGGAAAGTATGTCGTCTGTTGTAGCTTGGAGGTCTAGGTATTGCTAGCGTTCCTGAGCTCTATTGGGCCCTCCGCATGTGATGGCTTTGGTTGCAAAAAACTGACCCAAGACGCCCTTGGTCTAGCCTGTCCATTCAAGTTCCTAGCACGGCTCGTTCCTTCTTCTCCAAGGTGTTGATCTCTGAGGTAGGGAATGGGACCAACACCATGTTCTGGATATATAAATGGATCCATGGCAAAAGGGTATCTGATATTGCTCCAAGATTATTCAACATTATTCCAAAAAGAATTATTAACAGAAGAACTGTGCAGCAGGCCCTATTGAACATACGATGGATTGCAGACATCAAAGGGGCTCTTACAGTTGGTGCCGTTATAGATTATCTACACCTCTAGAATATTCTCGCAGATTTTGTGCTGCAGCCTAACACTGAGGATAGACATATTTTCAGCTTATCTTCGAATGGTAGATACTCTACAAAATCAGCTTATATGGGTTTTTTCCTTGGGTCTACCACCTTTGGGCACTATGAAAGGGTTTGAAGATCTTGGGCTCCACCAAAATGCTGTTTTTTCATTTGGTTGGTGGCCCAAAATAGATGTTGGACAACTGATCGCTTGGCAAAAAGGGGATTGAATCACCCTATCAGATGTCCTTTATGTGACCAGCAAGGGGAAACCCTAAACCACTTGCTTGTGAATTGTGTCTTCTCAAGGATTTTCTGGTACAACTTGCTAAGAAAGTTCGGGCTGCATAGTTTAGCCCCACAGACAGATGCAGTCTCTTTTATGGATTGGTGGGAGATGGTTTTAGAGTCAGTAAATGGTTTGGTCAGGGAAGGTCTTGACTCCCTCATCATTTCAGGGTCGTGGATGATTTGGAAGCATCGTAATAGAGTCATTTTTGATGGAGGGTCTCCGAGCCTTCCTCCGATTATAGAGCATGCAGATGAGGAAAGAAGAGGCTGGGAAATTGCTGGAGCCAAAGGGCTCTCCTTCTTGGCTGCCCCCTGCATAGGTTGTTGTAGGGAGTGTGTGTGAGTGTTTTTTATGGATCCTTTCATGTACGAGTGTTACTGGCCTCCATAGGGAGTGCGTTGTAGTGTATTTTGGTCTAGACCTTTGTCTCTCTCTTCTTAATATATATCTAAAACGCAGTACTCCTGCGTTTTTTTCGAGAAAAAAGAACAATTTCAAATTTAGAGTCCTATATACCAAACCACAGGTTATTTATATATATATATACCTTAAGAATTCCATATGCATAAATCCATTGTCGTCCAGCCCGGTTAGGATACCTGGCTTTCACCCAGGCGACCCGGGTTCAAATCCCGGCAATGGAATCACCTCTTTTTGGTCCGCGCCCCTCTTATCTCTTTTTTTTTTTACCCTTCTTGTCTTAACCCTGACCGTGCAATCACTGATCGGACGGTTAATGCTGCCCCGCCGTAGGGTTCAACGGACCCATCCAAGTGCCCGAACCCCATCAGCGCATCCCTTTTCGCCTGCACACGCCGCCGCCGGCAATGGCCGCCTGCGACGACGACGTCGCCCCGTCAACCGCCTCCGCCTACCTTGACCCCTCTTACTGGTTCGCTCTCCCCCTTGTCTGCTTTACCCTACCCTTCTGACCGAGCTGAAGCAGCAGGCAATCTGATCCTGACGCGACAATGGATGGCCTGGCCGTGCGGCCGCTCGCAGGGACGCGCGGTTCGGGAAGGAGGAGCACTACGAGTGGTTCAAGGACTTCTCGCACTTCCGCCACCTCCTCGCGCCGCTCCTCTCCCCGTCCCTCTCGGTGCGTTCCCTTGCCCTCCAAAGATAATTGAATTTTTGCCACTCACAGTGTTGTCTTCTTGTTATAATTACCACAGCTGGGTCTATGGAATGGAGGCCTGATGGCAATTTTACAAACATGTTTCTTGCTGATGGCAAATATCATAATCTCTCCTCCTTTTGCCCCAATCCTGTACGTAGCATTAGTGGTAAATGAGCTTTGTTTCTTCGCTACGCGTGTAGGTCCTCGAGGTCGGGTGCGGCAACTCGCGGCTTGGCGAGGATCTCCTGCGGGAGGGCGTCGCCGGCGGAATCACCTGCGTTGACCTGTCCCCCGTCGCCGTCCAGCGGATGCGCGACCGCCTCGCCGCTCTTGGCACCAAAGGTAATTTTGCTGACAGAGGAAGTTTTTGCACCATCCGGGTTGAGATTTTGGTTCTTGCTCCTTGCAGGCGTGGATGCTGTGGTGGCGGACATGCTTGATCTGCCGTTTGAGCAAGAGAGCTTTGATCTCGTCATTGAAAAGGGCACCATGGTATGCAATGTTAATGAGCTCGTTCCATCTTGTGTCTGCCCTAGTCTCACTAAATAGTGCCTTGAAGTCAGAGAAATAATAGACTGGCTAGAAAGGCAATCCCATGTCCTCAGTTTGATGGGTAAACTTCGTTGTCTGGCCTAGGCTTTAGTGTTCTAACCATAGTGCTGCATCCTGGAAGATAACAAGACAGTTACTTTTAGCACCGTTGTTCACGTGTTAACAAGAACAAGAGGGGCTGGCATTTAGTGAGCTCGTGTGCAACAGCTCAACATGTATGGCCCGGTTAAAAATTATTACTTGAAGAATGACTTGTTGTCTAGCGTTGAATCGAACACGTTCGTCTTTAAATGCAATCCATTCATTTTACACGTTTCCTTTAACAGTACAACAATGTGTTGGAGTTGTGAAATGGTTTCAAAGCACTCCTATATTCAGACAGGGAATAGGACCTGGTCTGACAGTCATGTCATCAATTAATCATCATTGGAAAGAACCCACAACATGATGTATTCCGTTCGTTCTACTGGCTAGTGCTATTATTTTACATGATGTCTGTTACACTTAACAAAAGATCATTTTTTGTACAGGATGTGTTGTTTGTGGACAGTGGCGATCCATGGGACCCCAATCCTACAACAGTGGAAAACGTGATGAAAATGCTTAAGGGTATCCACAGGGTTTTGAAGCCAGAAGGCATCTTTGTATCAATTGCCTTTGGACAGGTTAGGGAGATTTACCAACAGTCTTCTTTTTCAGAATTCAGAGTTCTTTTGGGTTTGCTTTACCTATTTACAGTATATAAATGTCTCAATTACGTGGGAATGTGGTTTCTTTTTGGATGAAACCACTTTTCTCTCAGAACTATGTGCCGCACCATTGCTACTGGAAGATGATATTGTGAAATAGTTAAAGACTGTCTTTCCTATAGGATTAAATAAATAAGTAAAGATGGAAAAGAGGATCTAAACTGGAGCCAGAGTTGATGTCTTATTCTTTTTCTTATCTATTGATCTTCTCTTCTCAATGAAGTTCTACTTTTCATATGTCAGCCACATTTTCGACGCCGATTTTTTGAAGCTCCTGAGTTCACATGGTCTGTTGAGTACAGTACCTTTGGCGACAGCTTCCATTATTTCTTCTACACTCTTAAGAAGGTTAGTTATGTTCATTTCCTTCGATCTCACTCGAGCCTATCAGTTTATCTTGAATATTTACCTCATATGAATTATGGTTCTTCCATTATACAAGTTTTTTCATTGCTGCGACTACTTTGTCCCTAGCGAAAAGCTATCTTCTTAATTATTTGCCTTTTCTTAACCTCTAGGGCAAGAGGTCACTGGAGTCCAGCAGTTACCAAAACACATTACCATTACCTGTTGCTCCAAGAATAAATATGGTCCACGAAGAGCTCGAGAGCGAGGATTTTATATTCCTCACAAACCTTGATGGGTTGTGAGTGGCTGCTTAAACAAGCATCTGGCTAACAGCCTAACACATCAAAAGGGTGACCAGGCCAGCGTTGGTGACCCTGCAGTGATGTTTTTTTTCCTGGGCGGCAAATGAGAATGATGCCTGTAAAATGTGTAATTTAGGATAGATTTAAATTTTGAGCTTTGTTGTCTAGTAATACTATAATACTCTATATCACTGCAGGCTAGAGGTCTGTGTATGATCTTGTAAAAATTAGTATTACTTTCGTTTTGAAATCTAATGCTTCGACTTAACGTATGCATTGTTTCGGCTGTTATATGAAATCCATAGATGAAAGTACTTGTTAAGTCGGTCATTCCTTTTCTTTTTCAAAGTTCATCTTTTGTTTTCAACAATTAAGGAGTTGTTTGCTTGGGATTATAATCTACTCAGATTATATAATCTAACTTATTAAGGTTCTGTTTGTTTCAGCTTATAGATTATATAATCTGGATTATAATCTAAATTATATAATTTAGATTATAATCTAGACATATTATAATTTACATATAGTTATTTGGTAGTCTAGATTATAAAAATGTAGATTATTCATAAAGACAGCAGTATCTTTATTTGTTTATTTGAGGTGTTTATTTGTTTATTTGAGGTGGGAAAGAAGAATGATATATATTGTAATTTTTATTTACATAACCATGGGTAGTGGGTCTTTTGCCAACAATAATTTCAAATAAGCTACTCTTGAGAAGATCATGAGATTATCATAATCTGGATTTTAGATTATATAATCTGAACCTATAATCTAAGTGGTTGTTTATTTGCTGGATTATATAATCTAGAGAAATTATAATTCGAAACAAACATGATCTAAATAAATATAATCTAACTTATGGAGTTTTTTGTTTGGCAAATTATAATCTCAAACAAACAGACCCTAATTCATGATGTATTAGCGTTGAAACTTTCACCTCAGGACTTATTGTTATACAAAACTAAACAAAGATAAAAATTCTGAACCTACCTTTGTCATTCATTTAAAAAACTAAATAAAAATTCTGAGCTTACCTTTGTCCTCCGAGCTCCGACTCTCCCATCGCTCCTGTTCAGCAGCTGTTCTGCTGGCCCGTCTCCTAGAGGGCGTGCCGTGCCTCGCGCGGTAGGATTTGCGCCGTGCCTTTTCGGGCCCATGCCAAAACGGGCCGTACGGACCATATAGCCTCACCCACGTAGCCACGTCAGAGCAGAGCACCCAGCAGGCCAGGGCCAGCCGGCCAAATTGCCAAAACACAGAAAAGCTAAACCCGACCTCCGTCTCGCCGGCGCCCGGCAGGATGGCTTCGTCGGCGGCGTACCCTGATGCGGACGAGAACCTAGAGGCCATCATCACCCGCATAGAGCAGAAGTCCCGAAAGATCGAGACCCTTCTCAAGCAGTACGCGCCTCTTTCCCTCTCCTCTCGATACTCTCCACCCCTCCCCTGCTTTTGGTTCTCCTGCTCATTTCTCCGCGGCGTGGGGGCAGGTCGAAGCCGGTGGAGGCCCTAAAGACGGCGCTCGAGGGGTCACCGCTCAAGACCCGCGACGAGCGATGCAAGGTTCGGCCTTGATATGGTTCGTCTCGTTTCTTCCGTGGATTCGATCTGGGTTTCATGACTGTTGATGTCGGTTGCGCGCAGTCGGCGAACTGGATCGTGGTGCACCGCGCGTTGATGGCGATTAGGGACGTAGAGGGCATGTTCAACTCCCTGGATCCCGAGTACTACGACATCCTCATGAAGTAAGAGATACACCTCTCTTTCCATCACTTGCTTCTTCCCAGATCCATGTTTACTGGTCAGGGAAGGTGAGTTGTTTCCAATTCGAGTCCTGGCAATCAACGCTTCCTAGTTGAGATCCCATAACTAGATATCTATCACTGCATTTTAAGTTTATTGGATTGATCCATGGTGATTGTGTAACGGTATTGCTACAAAACTTTAGTTTTTTATGACATCAGTTTTATGCAGTGGGGTGACAGTTGATTATTGAGAACAGTTATGCTGTACCTAACATTAGTCATTTTCATTCTGCCATGCTTGGTATTATTTGTTGTGCTGCTGCAGTGCCTGGTTGGTATCTTGTGAATTTTGTCTTTCCCTTGGAGTCTAGATGTTGTTTTTAATTGCTCTTTTGGGTGGGCGGCGTTGTCCAGAAGAATCAGCTAAAGTTGATGATGTTTTGATTGGCGTCAGACTATGTGCTGTCTGGATAGTTGGCTGTTAAGGATGTGAAAACGTTCTTGTTAGTTTGCATATCGCCTTATATGAGATGATGTTAGTATGTTTCTTGTTAGCTGGTTATGGTAAAAGTCAGTCAGTTTGTTTCCTTTTCAGAGCTTGCTCGATCTGGAAAGATTGGCTGCTTGAATCGCCATTTCTGGCTGCGTGCTTGCCTGGTCTGGTTGTCACAGTGATCATGTACGCTATTTCCTATTTCCTAATGAAATAGGGGTTGGAGACAAAAAAAATACTTTTGTGGTGAAGAGGCTAGAACATTTCAATTATTTTTATGTGACTGTACAACTTCCAGTAAAAAATAAGTGCATTCTAGAATGCATGCAGTCAGTCTATTTTATCCTTGGTAATAGTATCTTTATGTTTGTTTGGATCGATCATATGATTAGTAGTTCAGTGTAAAAAAAGATTATAATTCCATTGGCCTACAAGTAATTATAATAGGAATTGCTGATCAAAGTAATGCTTTGGACTGGATGATACACTGTATTGTGAAATCTGTACTGTTGACAAAATGAAAACGAGCTGTATGACTCAATACCTGAACAAACTCTGTTCTGTAAACTGCAGTTACTATTGACAAAATGACAATGAGTTGTATGACTCAATACCTCAACAAGCAAATTGGTGAATTGGATGGGTGTATCTCTTGTTTAATATTGTTCATGACATGATCAAATGAACATGTATGTATGTTGATCAGCATTCCAACGCTTGTCCACTTCATCACATCATCCTTTCACATTATTGAAGGTTGCTGTGCCACTGACGTTAGAACTGTGGTCAAATTAAGTTAGCTGTACACCAATTTACTCACGTATATCTCTTATTTCTGCCTTCTATGATTTCTGTGCCTTCTACGATTTTCTGATTCCTTTTATGCTAATATGAAGATCATTTGTCTGTAAATACTGATGTGGTGCAGGTACCTTTATAGAGGTTTATCTACAGGGGATAGGCCAACATGTGACCAGTGCCTCAAAATTCATGAAAAACTGACTGAGAAGGCAGGCCTAGGCTGTATATTGCGATCCCTTGCTGATACTGTAAACACTGTATGAACTTTGTCTCTGCTGCTGATGGTGGATATAGCAAAGTTCTCTCCTTCTCTTTACAATCACATCAGGCAAACTACCTGTAGTTGTTAATTAGTTTTGCATTGTGTCTTTCTTTGCCATTAGGCAATTTCAGTTAGCGTATCATTGTACCTTACTAGAATGGCCGAACAAAATGTGTATTATATTGATTTTCAAGTCTTTGTATTAGGGGTGACAATGGACTCTAAATTTTATTCTATAAAATTTAAGGATCGGATTAGGATCGGGCTCTATTTCTATTCATTTCTAAATTAAAATTTATTTAGGGTCCTAAAAATTGTGAAGAAACATTTGGATCACGATTCATTACCACCCTATTTGTACTAGAATTTTTTTACTTCCATGGTTAGAATCCAAAGTGATTTCTATACGATCAGATCTGAATGAATGTCAGTTTGACACCAATTATTATTCTTCCAACTTACGATTATGTTCTTGTTGGGGACTTGTTCTTAAATGCTATGAATCAAAAAGACAACACAAATGTTAATGATTAAAGACCTTCGTCCTTTGAAGCATTATCTCTCTTAGGATATAATGGTCTCTAGATGAAGGTTATGAAGGATATACCTTCACCATCTTAGTATGAAAGAATGACAATAAGAACATATAAGACATAGAAAGAACATGAATAGTTGTATTAGACCAATAGATTATCAATATTTTCATTATATGATTATGAATAAACATTAATGATATTAAGTCACATTAATACCTTCGGCTTGACAGAAGGTATGAATCCGAAAGTGACGTGCTAGGGATTGCAAGACCGCGTGAATAGTACGAGGTTACTGTTCACCTATTTATAGGCACGGGACGCAGCCCGGTCGAAATTATATTTATGTCCTTGATAACTAATTATAAACATGACACAAATTATCATGGACTAAACGGTCTTTTTCTCTTTAAGTCGGTGCTGCCCTTCGTCTCAAGGCGTGTCGTCATGCCGAAGCTTCCTGGATTGTAGCTTCGGCAAATACCTTCGTGTTGTGTCTTCTTGCATATCGTCCTGACGAAGGTGTTTTTGCTTGGAGGACCTTCGACGAAGAAGGCCCCCAACAGTAGCCCCTTCGCGGTGCCAGATCGTTTTTCGTAACGAGCTCGATCCGCGAAAAAATCTCAAAGGCTTCGGAATGCCGAAGGTCCAAAAAACACCTTCCCTGAGCTCGTTGTCGAGAAACGATTAAAATACTCCAAGCGTCGGGTGGTCCACCATTCAGCGTTACCACAACATTCATTGCCATTGCACTGTTGTGTTGTTAAAAATTTAACCGTAGCCGAAGCTTTTTCACTGCGCTCTCAATCGAGCACTTCATCATTTAGAGTTAACTTCGTCAGAAAAGTGAGCTTCGTCAAAACTGCGAAACAACCATCAACTTCGTCAAAACCGCGAAAAATCCATCAAATGGCTAGAGTGCGTTCGACTACAAGGGTGTCTCGTGAGGGAGAAGAAACCGAAGTCACTGAGACAACAACAATTTTTGAAGTCATGAAACAATCGGGTCTAGTTGTGATAGAGGGAACTACTAACGAAGGTGCTCCTGCTGCCGAAGCTGAACAGACCGCTGCTGAGGAAGAAAATATTGACGAAGATGAGGAAGATTATAATATTTTGATCCCAACAAAACCCAGCCATCTAGATTTTGGGAAATCTACTGTGTCCGAAGCTGACATGCCCATGATGATGAAGTTGGGTTACTTTGGGGAAACTGAAAGCAAACTTGTCTGATTTGCCGGAGAAGAGACCACCCCAGCATCGAAGAGTGATGAAGTAGTTGTTTTCAAGAGCTTCTTCAGAGCCAGATTGCGATTTCCTTTGAACGAGATGATAGAGGAAGTCTTGAAAAATTTCGAAATATATCTTCATCAGCTGACCCCTAACACCATTGTTAGGCTTAGCGTCTTCATCTGGGCCCTCCGAAGTCAAGGGATGAGCCCAGATGCCGAAGCATTCTGCCGAGTGCACGAGTTGCACTACCAGACGAAGGCCAGGGCAGACGGTCTTCACGAAATTTTTGGATGTTACAATTTTGCATATCGCAAGGATACGAGGGCCCCAGTTCTCAGCTACCGCACAAAGTGGCCGACCGGCTGGAAGAATGAATGGTTTTACATGAAGGCTGATGAGAAAAAGAGGGGGAAACTGATGACGATGGTCATGTGCCCGCTGTGCTTAAACTTCGGAATGACTAGGCCCCTGTGCAATATGAAACTAGGGTCAGTATGCCAGCTAGCCGCAACAGAGTTCAGGGTGGTTGCTAAGCAAATCAGCACTAGGGACCTAGTACAGGAATACCTGGCCAACCGGACCTTCCCAATGTCAAGTGGCTGGGGAATGCCGAAGATGAAGGAAACGAAGAAGAAGCATGACCTTGTTCGATTAGCCTATCATTTCAAGTTTGAAAAACAGTTTAAAGAGCCATGCCAAGAATGGCTAGAGATGATCGAAACTATGTGTAATGAAGTACTAGGAAATTATACAAGGAAAGAAGATCAATTGATGACAGCAGCCTTTGGCACCCGACCCAAGCGAAGGTTGAACCGGGTGATGGATGCCCTAAAATTTGAATACCCTAATTATGAACGACTTGACAAAGGTGTTGAAGGTGTTTAGAGAAAAGAATCGTCAGTATTCTGAGCAGACAAGCTGCTAGAATGGTAAAGGAGGACGAAAAAGCTTCAAAGAAAATAAAATCCACTCCTGAGCTGAAAGATGTTGCTTCGAGGAAGAGGAAGGCTGAGAGCCCAAAGCCGAAGGTGACTGAGGCAGCAGAGGAAACTCCCTCGACGCCTCCTGCTACCGAAGTGGCAGAAATTTTAAAGGTAATGACTTAATCTCTACCTATCAAGCTGCTAAGTCCTCTAGGGCCAGAACTGATGAAGCTTTTACAGAAGAAGGACGAGCCTTCGGCTACAAAGAAGGCGGATGGGCAGAAAAAGCAAAGAATCGTTACCGTAATGCAAGCCATTGAACGGATGCCACCGTCGGTCTCGGTATCTAAAATAACACTTATTGCAAGCGCCGAGGCCACTGCCGAAGCAAATACCTCTGTCGAAGCTGCAGCTACTGTCCAAGCCACCAACCTTGAAAGTACACTTTCTGGAATTGATAAACTACTTTTGGATATGGCTACGGAAGGGGCAGCTGCGGCTGCAGAGGAGGTCATAGCCACAGTGCCTCACAAAGGAAAGAAGATTGCCGATGCTGCTTCGGAGGAAAAAGACTTCAACCTTCGGAACCTGGTCGGTCAAGAATTATCCGAGGCCGAAAAGAAGGAGCTACAGGAGTATGGTATATCCTGTGGCTACCAGCCAGGAGCCATGCTCTTTGGTGGGATCGATGAAGAGGCCTTAGGATGCATTCGCGACCGTACCGGGGCAAAGATAATCGGCATTCTATCGAATAGTGTTGGTTTCCCGAAGCTCGAAGCTGATATTAGTGGCTACTAGCGGCAACATATCGTCGATAGTTTGTTTTATTCTAACTTCAAGGTAAAAAATCCTTTTTAAGATGAAGTAAAATTTTCTTTTTATTTTTGTGATAAAGCAAAATTTTCTGATGAAGGTTTATCTCTATAGAGTATGTTGCTAAGCAAAGCACTGAGGATGCAACAAGACCTCGAAGACAAAAAGAACGAAATCATAATCGAAGGTTTGGAAAAGAAAATTAAAGAGTACGAAGCTTCTCTTGAGAAGAAAGATTTCTTGCTTCAGGTAATGGAGGGTTCAGTTGCAGAAACTCAAGTCGAAAATGCTAGATTAAGCGAAGAACTTCTCCTAAAATCAGAGAGCTTCGAACAAGAGAGGAAAGATATGCAAGCAAAATACGAAGCCGAAGCTGACAAAAATACAAAGTTACAACAATCTTTGAAAGAGCTTCAGAACATTTGTTTAAGCTTTGGCAACCGTTGCGTGCAACGACTGAAAAAGGTCTTCGGCTCGGTTGGAGCCAGCTCTGAAGAGTTTACCCCTTCGGCTGAAGACATGCCAAGCACCTTCGAACATATAAAAAACAAAGTTGAGGCGCTTGATGAAGTGATAGCCGGGCACGGTGACTCTGTGCCCTGCTAGCTTCTCGCGGCACAGCTGCAGCATTTATGAAGGCTGGTTGCACGCACAGGAAAACCGTAAATAGACCAACTTTCAGTCTGTCTCCTCAAGATTTAATTGATATTCCCAACGAGGCCCGGAGCATTGGAAATAGATTTATAACTCAGATTTGGGCGAAGGGTGGGCGAGACTTGGCTGGTGACGAGGCCCGAAGCTTGCTTAAGCCGGTATGAAATTTATACCTGTTGTTTGCCATCTCTTGTAATTACCTTTTACCTTATATTGCTTGTTTGTCTACAGGATGGTGGTGCCAAAGATTGATAATCCGAAGCAAATTCCGAAGGCTGCTGAAGCTGTTTCTTAGGCCTGTTTGTATAGAACTTAGAAGCATTTGTATTATCTTTGTAAAGAAATTGTAATCGAGAATTAAACAGTACCTTGTATACTTTGTTTATACCTTGTAATATATTTTTACCTTTCCACCCATGTATAAATTGCTTTGCTGTGGACGAAACTTGTATCTTTTGAACCGAAGGCGAAAAACACCTTCCCTTTTTTTCGTACACAACGAAGCATGTCCTTGCTTCTTCGTGCTCATCGAAACATTGTTGTCAAGGCTGGAGTATTTCTGTTTGTGCTTTATGTTATGATGATGATGATCCTACGAATGTCTACATGAATGTGTATGAATGCAATGAATGATGTAATGTAATGTGCAAATAAATGTCCCAAACACACATACGAAACCACACCCAGACTCTGTATCCCTTTAGGAACGACTTTTGAGTCTTTTAAGCTCTGCATCCCCTTAGGAACGACTTTTGAGCTTCTTCACCTTCTATTTCGGTGGTATTTAAGTTCTGCATCCCCTTAGGAACGACTTTTGAACTTCTTCACCTTCTATTTTGGTGGTATTTGGCTCTGCATTCCCTTTGGAACGACTTTTGAGCAGAGAACTTATGCTGCGCTCCCTTAGGAGCGACTTTTTTGTAGCTTCGTCATGCTCTGCATCCCCTTGGGGACGTCTTTTGAGCTTCTCCCTGTTTTTCTTTTTGCACTCGATGGTGCAGGCTCAGATTTTACATATTACATCTTTGGGGGATTTGGCCCTTATAGGGCTAAATAAGAACAAATTACAAGCTATGCCCCCATTAAAAACCTTTCTCTCCTCTTGAAAGGAAAAGGGTGCCATAGAAAAAATAAAAAAAAGATTACATCAAATTACACATAGTATCGCCGAAGCTCATCCGCATTCCAAGATCTGGGTATCTCGTTGCCGTCTATATCCTTCAATCTATAAGAACCGGGTCTTGACGAAGATACTACCAGAAAAGGACCTTCCCACTTTAGTTGCAACTTGCCCATTGTATCTAGGTTGGCCACTCTCCGAAGCACCAGATGTCCTGGCTTGATGTTTTTCAATCGAACTTTTCTATCACGCCACCTTATTGTTTCAGCCTGATATTTATTGATATGCTCTATAGCCTAAAGTCTGGTCTCTTCTATAGTATATTTTGTTATTTGATAATCAGCTTCATCTTCTGCCGAAGCTGTTGTTCTTATTGACCCTGTCTTTGCTTCTTCTAGAGTTATTGCTTCATCACCAAATAGGAGCTTGAAGGGTGCAAATCCTGTTGACCTTGACGCAGTTGTGTTGTGGCTCCACACCACTTTAATCAACTCATCTGGCCACTTTCCTTTGGGCTGGTTGAAGATTAGCTTCATTATTCCTGTCATTATAATGCTATTTGCTCTTTCTACCAGCCCATTTGATTCTGGGTGCCTGACTGATGCAAAATGAATCTTCGTACCAATTCAGTTACAAAAATCTTTGAATGTTTCAGCATCAAATTGTGTTCCATTGTCCACAGTTATTGCATTCGGCACACCAAAGCGACAAACAATATTCTGCCAGAAGAATTTTTGGGCCATGACCGAAGTTATTGTAGCCAAGGGCTTCACCTCAATCCACTTAGAAAAATATTCTACTGCCACTACAACATACTTCAAGTTGCCTTGTGTTGGTGGGAGTGGACCTAACAAATCCAAGCCCCATCTTTGCAATGGCCAGGTTGGCTGTATTAACTAGGTTAGCGACGAAGGTTGTTTCTGGTCTCTTGCACATTTTTGACAATTTTCGCACTTTTGGACCAGATCTGCTGTATCCGAAGCTGCCTTCGGCCAATAAAATCCTTGTCTGAAAACCTTCCCCAGCAAAGGCCTAGACCCAATATGAGATCCATACAAACCTACATGTATTTCCTTCATCAGCTCTATACATTTGGTTTTGGATAAACACTTGAGAATGGAGAGCAGACTCCATGTTTGTATAACTCCCCTTCTATTATGACATATGATCTTGTCCTTGCTTCCATTCTTTTATTATAAACTTCATCTTCTGAAAGACAGTTATCTTGGAGGAAAGATATAATTTCAGTCCTCCAATCTTCACTATATAGAGGTGATATTGCAAGCACTGCTCTCTCCAGAAGTTCAACCGAAGGTGCTTTTATTGTCTCAAAAAATACTTCTGAAGGTAGAGGGAGCCCTTGTGCCGCTGTCTTAGCTAGCAGATCTGCATGCTCATTTTCCCTTCTTGGAATATTTTTTACAGAAAATCCTTCGAAGGAAGCCTCCAATCTTCGGACTGTATCCAAATATTTTTTTTAAGCTTCGGATCTCTTGCCTTGCTACTTTTGTCTATATGACCAGAAATGACTTGGGATTTAGTTTTAAGGATCGCCCTTCTTATTCCCATTGCCTTTAGCTTTCGAAGCCCTAACAGAAGAGCTTTGTATTCAGTAATATTATTTGTACAACTGAAGTCCAACCTTGCTGCGTAACATGTTCTGACTTTAGAAGGCGCTACTAGAACAACAACCGCTCCTGCGCTAAAGGTTCCCCAAGAACCATCACAGAAGACTGTCCAGGCTTCGGCGTCTTTTGTTACTTCTTCTCCCTGAGCCCCTGGCGTCCAATCAGCAATGAAGTCCGCTAACGCCTAGGACTGAATTGAGGATCTATGTACATAATCAATAGTGAATTCATTGAGCTCAACAACCCATTTTTCAATCCTTCCAGTAGCTTCTCTATTCCTCATTATGTCCTTCAGAGGTTGTGATGAAGGAACAATTATATTATTGTGACACCCCAGGTGTCAATTTCGCGTTATGTCGGGAGATTTATCCAAATCTCGGATGCTCAGTGAAAATTTCTATTTCTCGATCACATCTATCTCCATTTATCAAGTTACTCATGAAAGTTTCACCAAGTTCGGAATTATTCGATCTCAAGAACAGCCAAATTTGGAGCCTGTTAAAACTTTTTGTTTCTTGAAGCAAACACAAATTCGAAAGTCAATCTCGTCTCGCAACTCTCGTCCAGACTCATTTATTCGGACTCTCGATAGTTGTTACGTTATCCAATCGGTGTCCAAATCCGCTTTCTCGATATTCGGTCTATGTCCAAATACATAGTCCGAATCCGCATTCTCCAGCGGAATCTCTGTTGTGCCAATCTCTAATTAATTCTTATGCAAATCAACTTCTTATCTCTATATAATCATTCATCTCTAGCTATCAAGTGTATTCTAAAGATTTCTCAAGGTTTGAACCAAATGCTCACATCAAAACATAAATCATATACTTGCTTGAAACTTCTCGTTTGAACATGTGCAAATTTTGAAATTCAACCAAGCCTTGTAATCTTGCTCAAGCAACTCTATATTAACTCTACAACAAAAGTTATTAAGGGTTCATGTAGAGAAAATGCCAAGAAAATATCGAGAAAATACCACGATTGCCTTAAAAATATAATTTGAAGCCTTATAATGATGCTACCTTGACAAAAGTGAAATTTTAATTTATATTCAAGATATGAAGTTTGACCTTTAATAAAAGTTGTAGAACCTGTGTTATACAACAAATATTATATTTAAACCAAGCCTTGATTCAACCTATAAGTATCTCAAACAGTGCCATCAAGACAGAATAAAAATCTGATTTCAGGATTCGAATTTTTCTAAGTCTGAAATCAGCGTTGTTCGGGTCGACGTCCCTCGTTCCCAAATTTTTGTTGAACAACTCCAGTTTTTCCAAATATAAAAGTTGTTAATAACTAATAGGGGCACAACATATTAAAAGATGGCATTCATCCGATTCCGTTTGACATGCTTTGACATTCAGTTTTCACGAGTTTCCACTGTTTTCTAACCCACTGACAAACCAATTTTCGTGGGTCTTTATCTCTCTAACCAGTGCTCGAATCACCTGAAGTGTTGTACAAGATTTGTAGACTGTACATCAAGGAAGATATTTCCTACAGTAACCTTGATCCGATTCCAAGGGGAAAACGACGAAAATGGGCGCCCAAAGTCGCTCTGCCATCACCTGCCATCTGCTGGTGCAGTCTGACATGTCCAGAGCTTGGCTCTATAAATGGCAGCCCACCCTCTCCCTTCTCCCACACACCACTCCCTTCCCTTCTCTGTTTTGGCTGAGCAGGGAGCTCCTCCTTCTTCCCCATGGTGCCCTCCCCCATCCATGGCCGTCTCCCCTCCCTCACCTCCCAGCCCGGCCCCTTCTCTGCGCCCTTGCGTGGAGGAGATGGCTGGAGGTTGAAGAAGACCTCCCTGTGCCTATGACGTGTGGGCCCAAGGCCATGGGTAAGAACACACAAAATTGCAGATTTGTGCTTTTCCTTAAAATATTCATATCTCGAGTTTTATAGCTCCTAAAATCGTGAAACTTGTTTTGTTGGCTTCCTTATGAAATTCTCTAACTATTGGATCTATATGTTGGTATGGTTTAGTGGAAAAGTTTTTCTGTAGAAATTCGTATTTAAAAACTGGTTTACAAAATAAATGAACTTGCTTCTCTCCATAGTTTTATTTATAAAAATCTAAAAATGATGAAACTTGTTTTATTAGTTAGATGTTGTCATACTCCATCTAAGAAAAATATAAAACTTATAGGTTGTTCACTGTTTTCTTGGTGTGTTAATTAAAACATGTTAAATAGGAAAAAGATGATTGTTTTGCTTGTTATTTTTAGATCTGTAGCTCTAGTGCTCCAAATGGATTCAAAGTTTTACAGTAGACTCTTGTTGTGATGCTTAGTGACTGGTAAAAATGTCATGAATTGTTGTGCATGTATGATTAAGTTAGTGATTTAACTTGTTTAATGCACCTTAAGTAGTTTTAAATGATTTATAAAAAATATATGGATGTAAAAATGGAAAATGATGTTCCACTGTCCTTGTATGA
Organism: Zea luxurians; assembly: GCA_029449295.1. Taxonomy (NCBI): domain Eukaryota; kingdom Viridiplantae; phylum Streptophyta; class Magnoliopsida; order Poales; family Poaceae; genus Zea; species Zea luxurians. The sequence goes on from JAOPSE010000011.1 coordinate 50,197,716, forward strand.
TACTATAGTAGCCTAAGAAAACTTGATATGGTCATGCATCCACAGAAAATAATTAGTTTTAGATTTAACCTTGTCTCATATGCTTTATTGCATCAACAATTTGTTATTTTTGTAGTAAATAAAATATAAAACCTGGACATGTGAAATTTATACATTAGTCATAATTTGTTATTAACTATGCCTCATAAAAATTCTAGCCCCAAATTAGATAATTTCATATGGTGCTAAAATAACATCCCTTTTATAATTACACGAGTTAGTGAAAATTAGGAGAAAACAAAATCATGCATGTTTCATGGAATGCTTGAGTTACACTTTAATACCAATTAGAGTTTAAATGGCTATGTCATGATGATCTAAAGTTAAATATTAGTATTTCATCACAATTTTGTGTGATGTCGGACATGTGTGCCGAAGTACTTTATTTTTGTGCATGTGTTTGTTAATTGTGTGGTAATAACTCTAGCGCATGAAATGACTCGGATAAAATTTGTAAGTGACTTGTTGGTCCTATTTTGTTTGTTTCAACTCTAATAAATAGTAAAGTGTTAGAGAAATTTCAGTCTCTAGAATGCGGCAATTCTTGAATTATATATGAGCTGAAATTTATTGATTGCTGTTTTGTACTGCGCGCACTGTTTTAGTTGTGCTGTATGTTTGATGAACTAAATTGTATTTTCTGTAGATATGTGCTATAGAAAAGTTGTAGACAACTCTATTATCTTACTTGTGTAAAAATTTGACAGGCATAAGTCTGATCGTTTACGAGTTATGCTTTTTACAAATTCAGTAACTGAATCTGTCCAAATTCTGTACAGATTTCAGAAACTGCATTGTTTGCTTAAGTTAATGTTAGAATCAGTCATTGTCGATTATAAGAAAGTTGTAGATACTTTTCTTATCTTGCTTGTGTTAAAATTTCATAACTAAAGGCCTGACGGTCTAAGAGTTATGAATTTTACAACTTGGGTGCTGTGTTCTGTCCACCATCAGAACAGATTTTGAAAACTGTATTGTTTGATTTAGTTAAACATGGAATCAATTCTTGGTGATTATAGAAGTTATGTAGTGCTTTTGCCAAGCTTTCCAAAAAGTCTTGGATCACTCTTTTTGGTGGTCTGAAGATTTAGTTATGGATGTTTAAAGTCTGAAGACTGAATCTGTCCAGTTCTGGACAGCAAAGCCTTCTAGTGTATTTTATCCTTAGTTAAATATTGAATCACCTTAATATGTTTATAAATGATATGTAGACAATTCTATTACCTTTCCAGAAAGTCTAGGATCACCTTGTTTGGATGCCTAAATCTTCAGTTATGAATTTTTAAAGTCATAAGTCTGAATCTGTCCAAATCTGGACAGCGCTGTTGTGTTAACACCTTTTGACCTTGCTAAGTATTTAATCATGCTGTGATGACAAAAACAAAGTTGTAAAGCACTTTTCAAGCTTTCTAGAAAGTCCTAGTTTACTATTTTTGGTTAAATATCTTGTGAGTTATGACTGAAACAAGTGACTGCTGTATTGCTGTCCAAAAATTCTGCTAGTGCGCTTTTGATTGTTTAGTTCACCCTTGTCGCTAAAAATGTTTGGTTTGCTCTTAAGTAATGTAGACTTGCCATGGTTAAGCTAGAGATGATATGTGTGTCTTGTTTTATATGTTCCTTTCTCTAGTGATTGCGATATAGGAGTTCCGTAGTTATTGATGCCTTTGTCCTCTGTTAAACTTGTGTTTGGGATGCTTTTGTGTGATCACTAGAAGAACTAAGGAAAAGTCGTGACGAACTTATAGACTTAACTAATATAAGGTTAGGTAACTAATGGATAGTTAAGTGAACGAGGTAAATGTTTGTGCTCGTGATATCGTGTTTGTGTTGGGTAAATATAAGAAATATTTGTCATCTTTTAAGGATGTTAGTATTGAACGCCGATAACGTGTAGATAACTAATGCTAGCGTATGGTTGTTTATGATGTTTTACAATTTACTGTTAGTTCGCTACCCTGTATTTGAATGTCTTGTGATACATTTCATCATATTCATACATATGCATCTTGCATCTCATTTAGGAACGAGAGTTGATGATCGAGCAAGTGATGTGGTGCCAACCACAAGATGCAGTTGGTGGACGATCTGAAGAGATGATGGACTTATCCAGTGGATGCTCGCCAAGCGAGTACCCACCCCAACAAACACTATCTAAGTGTCAAATTAAAGGCAAGCCCCGGTTTTATGCATAATTGTTATATATGCTATTTTACTGTACTTAATGTTTGTAGGCTTGTACTGTGCACTTAAGTGTAGGAGTTGACTGAAACCCTAGTTGCATGAACTCAGGATTCCTTTTGAGATGGATACTAGTATGCTAGGTCGAGTAGCTGCTTTGCTAATTAGGGATCTCGGTAGAAGTCGAGTGATTTTTCTAGCACTCGCGCGAGGTCAGGAATTGGTTGTATCCACTTTGATAACAGAATGATGATGGTCTGTGGACACGGGTCCATGGGGACGCGTGGTCTACGAGACGGAAATTGGAATAAGGATTAACGTGCGGATACCTGTGTCAAGCGTTTGAATGTACTAAGCACATGCCGAGAAATATGGTAAATCGGTAAGCCTAGTACCTGATTGAACCTGCCCGCAGACATATCCCCTCACGCGACCTGAGACGTGGTCTCCCATTCCGGTTATGGTGGGTACAAGTGCGGTCACTGCACGACGGCAGTCGGGGTCAGTGAGGCATTGTACGCCAAGGCGGTGAGCCCTGATCTGTTGCCAGGGAATCGACGGGGACGGTTGATGTGTGTGGGGACGGAGTGCCTCGCCACATCGTGTGTTTAGGTTTACCTTGCAAGGATAAAAACTCGATTCGAATCGTCTGCTTCTCGTAGCTAATGAGACTGCTTGATCCATTGTACTGCATTGAGTAATAAGTGGAAATGAGGTGACTGGCAAAAAGATGTTGATTGATATAATGTTTGGTACCATGTATGAATAGCTAGGTACTCATCTAGTTTAAAAAGAATCATACTAAAACTTGAAAAAGCTAAAACTTGATTTTAGACTCAGCTAGTGCTTTTGGCAAACCAAACCCCTCAGCCAAACAGCTGCATGTCTGGAGGTAGAAGAGTAGACTCCTCACACCGGGTAAGTCTAGCTGAGTATTAGTATACTCAGCCTTGCTTGTGGCACAATTTTTGCAGGTACCCCTTAGGGTGATTGGTTGCTGGTGTGACTTGGCCTCCATCCCTGCCATCGGGATAGACGGTCGAGTGGGTTATTGCTTCCACAGGAGAGGACCAGGAGGAGTAGCGTGGCCAGGCTTCGCCATGTTACTCGGTTTTCCTCCGTTAGTTATTTCCGCTGCATTAAAATTTATGATTATTATTTCTTAAACTCCGATAATGTAATCACTAATGATACTTATTAAGTTGTTGTATTATATTTTATTGTATTTCTCTGTGCCTCACCTTCGTGTGAGCTAGTGGTATTCGATCCTGGTAAGTGGCTTTATCGGACTAGATCCGAGGGACTGACGGGTTATTCCTTTTTAAGTGTGTTGCTGCCCTTAAGGGTGCAACTTGGGCACTTAAGCTGGAATAATTCGGGCGGTTCCGCCACAATTATATGCTTGAAAATAATACCGAAGCTTCCTAGAGGCCATCAACATAGCATATAATATCTTCTCCAATTCTGTATAATTTTTCTTTGATAAGCTTAGAACTTCGGAGACGAAATATACTGGTGCTTGTCATTTGACTTGGCCATCTTGCTTCTCCTATACAAGCACCGCACTGACTGCAGAATGAGAGGCTACTACATACAGGAGTAACAGAGCCCCTGGCGAAGGTGGAGTTAGAGTTGTCAAGTCTATCAAGTATTGCTTTAACTCTTCGAAAGCCTTTTGCTAAGCCGGACCCTATTGGAAGACTTCGACTGACTTTAGTATTTCAAAAAATGGTAGATTCCTTTCTGCTGATCTTGATATAAATCTATTTAACGATGCCAGCCTTCTTACCAATTGTTGAGCCCCCTTCTTTGAATTTGGCGGCTCCATCCAAAGGATAGCTTCAATCTTATTAGCTTCAATTCCCTTTGTTGATACCAGACAGCCAAGGAACTTGCCCTTCTTTACTCCAAAAACACACTTTTCTGGATTTAATTTAAGACCAGCTTGCCTGAAATTGGCAAATTTCTCTTGCAAGTCAGCAATATGATTCTCTTGCTTTGTGCTTTTTACTATGATGTCATCAACATAAGTCAGCACATTCCTACCTATTTGAGAGTGAAGGACCTTGGCTGTCATTCTGCTGAAGCTTCCTCTAGCATTCTTGAGCCCCTCAGGCATCCGAAGGTAGCAATAAGTACCACTGGGAGTTATGAAACTAGTCTTTGGCTCATCTTCCTTTTTCATCCAAATCTGATGATAGCCTGAGTAGCAGTCCAATAAACTCATGAGATCCGAAGAAGCTGCTGCATCTACAAGGGAGTCTATTCTTGGTAATGGGAACTCGTCCTTTGGACATGCTTTGTTGAGATTTGTGAAATCATTACACATTCTTCATTTGCCATTAGCCTTCTTCACCATAACAGTGTTGGCTAGCCATTCTGGATATGTTACTTCTCTGATAACACCAGCACTGAGAAGTCTCTTTACTTTGTTCCGAGCACCTTCAGCTTTATCCTCAGACATCTTCCGAAGTCTTTGCTTCCTTGGCCTAAAAGATGGATCCACATTAAGTGAATGCTCAATGACATCTCTGTTGACACCACAAAGATCATTGGCTGTCCAAGCGAAGACATTTTTATTGATGAACAAAATCTTAGCAGAGTCTTTTCTTGCTCATCAGATAGCTGAGATCCTAGGAGTACCCTTTGATCTGCTATATCTTCACATAGGAGCATAGGCTTCGGCTGATCTGCCGAAACAGCCTTCTCTCTTTTGTGCTTATATTGTTGAAAGCTTCAGCTTCATCTATGTTATGGATCGCCTTTGAATCTGTCCAACTCCCTTCAGCCCTTCTGGCAGCTTCTTGACTTTCATGGACAGTAATGGGCCCTTGTTCCGAAGGTATCTTCATGCATAAGTACGCTGGATGAAGTATGGCTTCGAAGGCATTAAGTGTCCCTCGACCAATGATTGCATTGTATGGGTAATCCATGTCAACAATGTCAAAGATAACCTGCTCAGACCTTGTGTTGTGGACGTATCCGAAGGTAACTGACATTGTGATTTTGCCAAGTGCCACAATCTGTTTTCCTCCGAAGCCACAAAGAGGGTGTGTAGCATCATGAATCTTGTCCTCTGGTTCTTGCATATGTCTGAAAGCCTTTGCAAATATGATGTCTGCTGCACTGCCTGTGTCAACCAGAACATTGTGGACCAGAAATCCCTTGATGACACAAGATATAACCATAGCATCGTTGTGAGGATAGTCTTTGAGCTGAAGATCCTCCTGGGAGAAGGTGATTGGGATGTGGGACCACTTGGATCTGATGAAGGGTCCTTGCAGCCCAACATGCTGTACTCTTCTCTGCTCTTCCTTTTTCTGCTTCTTGTTGACTGACTCTAAACTTGAACTGCCCGTGATTGGGAGCACCAGCTTCGTGACCGAAGGTGCTACAGCTTGGTTGTTGAACGAAGCCATCGTCTCAACAGTGGAAGTGAGTTCACCGGAGGTGGGCGCCAATGTTGGGGACTTGTTCTCAAATGCTATGAATCAAGAACAAGACAACACAAATGTTAATGATTAAATACCTTCGTCCTTTGAAGCATTATCTCCTTTAGGATATAATGGTCTCCAGACGAAGGTTATGAAGGGCATACCTTCATCATCTTAGTATGAAAGAATGACAATAAGAACATATAAGACATAGAAAGAACATGAATAGTTGTATTAGACCAATAGATTATCAATATTTTCATTATATGATTATGAATAAACATTAATGATATTAAGTCACATTAATACCTTTGGCTTGACAGAAGGTAAGAATCCGAAAGTGACGTGCTAGGGATTGCAAGACCGCGTGAACAGTATGGGGTTACTGTTCACCTATTTATAGACACGGGACGCAGCCCGGTCGAAATTACATTTATGTCCTTGATAACTAATTATAAACATGACACAAATTATCATGGACTAAACGATCTTTTCCTCTTTAAGTCGGTGCTGCCCTTCGTCTCAAGGCGTGTTGTCATGCCGAAGCTTCCTGGATTGTAGCTTCGGCAAATGCCTAAGTGTTGTGTCTGCTTGCATATCGTCCTGATGAAGGTGTTTTTGCTTGGAGGACCTTCGGCGAAGAAGAAGGCCCCTTGATCCTAAATGTGGCTAAGTGTGCCATCCTCAATGCTTAGCTTCTAAATGTGGCTGAGCATTAATTGTTAAGAATGATTTTTCTTCTTTCTTTCTTTCCCAAATGTATTTTCATACTAGCAAACAGAAAAGGACATGTCCTGTGATAAATGCTGAAAGTGAAACTATTCTATTGTACATCGGTGGAATAAAATCTAGCATTCATCACAAAATGTTATAGTATTATCATTCTTATCTTGGTAAAGTAACACTAGCTAAAAACATTTTTCTACTTGAAACCTAGAATCCCTATCCTTAGAATAAAAGCTAGCAATCATCACAAAATGTTATTAGTATTATCATTCTTATCTTGGTAAAGTGAGTAACACTAGCTAAAAACATTTTTCTACTTGAAACCTAGAATCCCTATCCAGTTAGTTTGAAACTCCCAAACATATTTTCATAGACAAGTAATAACAGTACTAGTGAAAATTTATACTCCATGTTAATGACTTGTAGAAACAAGTAACAGATTTGCAGGGACCAAGGAGCGATGCTTCATATGAAAAGCTTAATCTAAAGACAGTACAGCATTGGATATGCACGTTTGCACAGGAGGGCAGTACAGCATTGGATAATAGTAACAATAATGATCTTACCATATACGATCAGAATGAATGACCTCCACATAAATCCCCATACAAGAGGTCTTACTGAACTGAAACCATTTTATTATAGAAGTAGAACACGGCATTAAAGCAAAACAAAGAAATGAATATCCAAATTATATACTGAACTGAAACCATTTTATTATAATATATTCGTATCCGTCGGTACCAGTAATATCTCCAAATTACTGGAGCATCTCCAGGATTTTTTCCCCGAGGAAACAAATTAACGGCTTATTACCGGAAACATAGGACCGATCGACCTGATCATGTCATTCGATCAACCAACATTACAAGTGCAAGAACTAACCATTGAGAACGAAGCCTATATGACAGACAGCCACGACGACGACGATACAGCAACTAGCTAGAACATGATGGGATCCGCACAGCAACCGGCGGAGATCCCCATGAGCCCATCCATGGCCTGCCCCGGCATGTCATCGAGCAGCCAGTCCTCGAGTAGCGAGAAGGTGGCAGTGCTCGCACCCATCACCGGCGCCACCACCATCTCCAACGCCGGCGACCTGTTAACATCACCGCAGGTCACCATCTGTTCCTTGCAGACTATGGAGGCTGCTGCTGCAGCGCCTTGTTCTTCCTGGAACTCCTGCATGGCGATTTTGCAGTTAGCTGTCGCTGCTGCTGGTGATGGCCTCATCCATGTCTGGAAGAGGTTGGAGACGACGCCGGTAGTAGTATTAGTCGTCGTCGCCTCATTGTTGCTTGGGGCTCCGCCGCTGCAGGTGGTGTGGGGGTAGCTGCTCATCGGCTGCATTCCTTGGAGGCTGTGGTGACTGCTGCTGGGGCTGTAGTAGTTTGGGTTGCAGGTGACTGCATTGGAGGCAGCTGTCTGGAAGGAGTCGGCTGCCGGCTGTTGCAGCCTCTTCACCTTCTTCTTGAGGTGTGTGTTCCAGTAGTTCTTGATGTCGTTGTCGGTCCTTTGAGGGAGGTAGGAGGCTATGGCTGCCCACCTGCATGAAAGCACACGAGATATATGTATGTGACATACTTATCTTAGTCAGATAGGGGAAAAAAATGTTTTTTTGAAGCCATAGATTATGCTGTTGTTCCATTAGTCACGCATGGATTTGCTTGACCTATTTCAAGCTTGTTTGTTTGTCAATGCGAAATGAAACTGAATCCATTTTCAAGCTGGTTTGTTTGTCAATGAAATGGAATTAATATTGAATCCATTTTCAAGCTGGCGATGGATATGAGGTTGATGAAGTTATAAATAAATCTATGCTAGCAGAGTGGTACATCAATGATTTTAAGAGGTTCTAAAAAACTATTTTAGAAGTAATGGTGATTACTTGTTGCCAAGCAACGCCTGGAGGTGGATGATGATCCCTTCCTCATGAGGAGTGAAGTTTCCACGCTTGATCCCAGGCCTCAGGTAGTTGGTCCACCGCAGCCTGCAGCTCTTGCTGCACCTCATCAACCCTAGACAAAAAATACACATCATTTAAGTAACATCGAAGCAAATCAAGCACACACACTACTAGTTGTCTCAAAGAAAAACCAAAACCAAGAGCACAGGCACAGCAACAACTCTCAGCATGTATGTAGTACATCCCTTCAGTGACAATATCTGATGGATCGATCAGCTGAGCAAGATGCAACAGGGCGAGAGTTGGGCGCCGAACCTGTGTTCTCTGGCACGGACCGCCAGTTCCCGGGGCCGTGCTGCTGGATGTAGGAGACGAGGACGATGTCCTCCTCCGGCGTCCACGGCCCTTTCTTGACGCCGACGCCGTTGTCACAGCACGGTGGCCTCCCCATACCCCTGCTGCGTGCTGTGTCTCCTACCTCGGACGATCGGTACACACCTAGCAAGCAGCTAGTGAGCTAGCTACGTCTAAGGCTAGTCTAGCTAGCGTGGCTAGTAGATATAGTAGGCAAGTAGGTGATGAAGAACGAGAAGAGATGGGAACGAAGCTGTGTCTGTGTGGCTGGCTGCTGCCTACACAGCCAGTGGCCTCCCTCCCTTCTCTTCTCCCTGGAACCCTCTGCTAATACGATACGGGCCTCCTTTTATTCTAGGACGTACACGCATGCCAGCAGGCAGGCAGCAGAGCAGGCCCCATCTGCTTTACCTTGATGCACAGGTGCTCTACCTTGCTAGCTGCATGTGAGTGCTTATATACTGCATGACCTCATATAAGCCACTCCCCCGGCCTGTGCTGTGCTGCGTTCGCTTTTGATCTCGCACTGTAGCTTTCCAATGCAAAAGTCAGCCAGGTGATCACATGAATGGGCGTCTCTTCGCTCCGGGTGTGTGATCTTTGCTTTGTTGCATGCGCTGCTTTTGCGTGTGCGAGAACACGGCCGGCCGGCCGGTTGACGTACTGCTTGAGGACTCCTTTTCTGCTGTGGCGCTCATGAACTGAGTAATTGCTTTGCGTTTGTTTGTGTCTCTCCAGATTTCTTGGGCATTGATGAGGACCGTGTGTGTGAGCGCACGCACCTGGGACACGCTCACACGCAGGCTGGCTCTTCTCGACCTCTTTCAGATTCAAGCAGGGATGACAACGGATCGGATTCGGATCGGATATTGAAAATATCTACACGCAGTCATATCTACGGTCATAAATAATATCCGCCCGCGACTATATCCACGGGTAGAAATTCATATTCATATCCATGTCCATCGGGTTTCGGATATATCCATCGGATATGATAAAACCATTTTCAGCAATAGAATAACATAATTAATCAAATTTCTTCCCAATTCAACATCATACACAACTTAAAATTGAATAAAAATTTAAACAAATATACATGTCCTTCAACAAGTAACATTCTCAATATGACAAAAATACATGTCTACATGTCTCAACATGAAAACAAATAAATGACAACAAATACATGTCTGCTTTTGGCCTTAAACCTTTTGCCTTTTGATTCTTATCCGATCCGAGTGTAGTGTTGAGCACTTGAGTTAGCGCTATAGTAGTTGTGTTTGAATTTTTTAGTCAATGATAATAGAATCATGTTCATCTTGGGGCGCGGCGGAGCTCAGTGTAGAGCAGGGCGGAGCTGACGCGGGACGCCTGGGGCGCGGCGGACGCAGGACACAGCTCAGGGAACCAGGCAGGGAGGATCAGGGAGGAACAGGGCGCAGCACAGGGAGCCAGGGGAGCGGTGGTAGCGCGGGTGGTTTGCCTGGGGATGAGGATGACGGTGCGGGTGGCTGCCTGGGGATTGAGGGGATGGCTGGATGGGGAATTAGGCTGTCTCCAGCAACGTCCTCTAAATTTCGTCCCCTAAAGGAATATTCTCTGTCCTTTACAACACACTCTAAAAACTTATGTCCTCTATATCATCCCAGTCTCCAGCAACATCCTCTAAAAATGGTCCTCTAAAGCTACAGTGTTAACAGAATTCATTTTCTCCATTTCATTTTATTGTATTTGATTTATTTTCATAACACGCTAATTCTTATATTGAATCACGAAAATAATTTTTAATTTATTAACAATATTTATTTTTCGAACTAGCCTTCACACATTCGAATGGGAAATTGGATTTTTGTTCTTCGCACAGCACTCGTCCACTAGTCTAGGGACGTCGACGAGCGACTCCGTGTCCACATCCAAGCGGCACCGTGCCGGCTCCTCCACACCGCCGAGCAGAGATCCAGAGCACCACTACCCAGCTCCACGCCGCCAACAAGCGACTCCGCGTCCATAGCCGAGCGGCACCGCGCTAGTGGATAGAAGTCCTCTCCATCCGAGATCCACAGAGCCGTCGTCAAGCTTCTCCACGGCGCTGCCGACAAACGACTCCGTGCCACCGCAGCTGAGCGCCTACCGCTCTGGTGGTCGTCCTCCTCGGCCGAGCTTCGTCGAGCCGTTGCAGGCGAGGACCATGCGTGGTGTTCGCGGGTGTAGGTCGTAGCTTCATAGTGCTCTGATTGCGGGATAGAGGACAAACAATGTTTCTCTACTAGTGGCTCAAGGAGAGACTCTAAATTTTAGAGTGCCTTTTGGGTTCCTTGTTGGACGGATAAAGGAGTACAATATCCTCTAAATTTAGAGTACATGTTGTTTTACAGTTCGTTGCTGGAGAGAGTCTTAGTGATTAGGGTGGCTTGGTGCTTTGGTGGGCTAAATGTTGCTTTGGTGGGCTGGCGTCTGGGCTCAATGGACAATGGTGGGTTGGTGATTTGTTCATTAGTGTCCATGTGTGAGCCAGCAATAATGGACTAATGTTTAATTTCGGATATCCAACGGATTACCCACGGGTGAGATTTAATATCCAAATCCATGCCCACTTTATCTCGGATCGGATACGGGTCTAACCCGCGGGTCAAAAAACATATCCATATCTTGATCCGTCGGGTCGGATATCCGACGGATATCCAAATCCATGGATTAAATTGCCATCCCTAGATTCAAGAGGGCCTCTCTCGACCGAGAACAGCAGGAAAATCAAAACACTTCCTACACAATACTGAAACTGAAAAATGCTACAACATGATTTCGACTAATCCTTATATTAATAAGTTTTGGTCCACATACTTCCCCTGCAGTTAGCTCACGGATGTATGGGGTTAGTCTAGCCGGGCTCACACGTCTATGACCCAACTGCAAGTGAAATAACTGTAGATGGATCTCGTTACAGTTCGGCCTCCTGCCCTTTATTGTGTCTGCAAATAAGACAATGCAACCCTGTTGTTAATGTACACTACAAAAAACTACTTAACTTTCTAAAGCCTAAACTCTCGGAAGTTAAGTGAACACGGTCGAAAGTCAATGAAACTTTTGAAAGTTAGGGGATCATGTTGGAAGTTAAGCTCTCAGAAAGAGCTAGTCGAAAGTTAGACTAACTTTCGACGACTAGTGGGGCTCGTTTGAAGTTAGCGGGGGCTGACGCTGTAAGCACCGTAACTTCCGATCGTTTTATTGGCCTCTTAGAAGTTATTGTGCTAATTTTAGACCATTTTACCGGTGTCTCAGAAGCTAGCATCTCGAAAGTTATATTGAAACAACATTAAAAATGATGTTTGTTTTCAAATTTCACCACAGTTCGATAAACCAGAATACAAACAATCATGGTATAACAACAATAACATCTCCATTTCATCACAATAACACCTATATTCATCAATCTCATCACTTAAACACAATTCCATTCCATGTCATCACAATAAGAACCCAATTCATCGCATCTAAATCAACGGCATCCCAAATGTCATATAAGGTTCACAAGTTCACAATGGTTCATAGGTCTCATACAAGTTTACCAAAAGAAAATAACTGTCAATCATCATTTGGGAATCGATTAGAGTTTCGACTGCTACCTCCACTATCGAAGATCGCATTTATAAATGAGTTATCGTTGTCATCTTGTTGCAGTACCTGTAAAGTAGGCGGAGGGGTCTAATACACATGCGTAAAGGAAATTTGTCAAGTTACATCTGAATATAACCAACTAACTCATATTTGTTTATATCCCCCATATAACCAACTAGCCCATGAATAAAACAAATTATTCACTGAATTTTGCAAATCACGATACAAACAATCTACTTATGGTAACAACAAGCAGTTGACAATAGAATGTTGATGAAGTTGCATACCTGAGGTCTAGGTGAAGGCCAAGGAAATTGTACGGGAGGTGGAGGAGGTGGAGCCGTCGAGATCTGTATCCCTATCCTCGTGCTAGTTTCTACGAAAGTGCCAAATTGAGTCATGTCAGTTTTAAAATCAGCACATAACTTAAAGTATAAACTATTAACTTACTTAAATAAATGCCTGCTGTTGTGCAAACTGAGCTGCAAAGTACTCGTGTTGCTATACAACTTGCCTTAGGTATTCCTCCTAGGCCCTTTGCCGCTCCTCCTGCAAGTTCAATTCTAGTCATAGTTGCTCAACTTTTGTTGTATCCTCAGTGGAGCAAAGGGAGCTACAAGCAATATACCTCAATGACCATCCCCTGTGAACCATCACGTGACTCGAGTCGATTATGTTATCAAACATCGAGTACCTATGAACAAGTAACAACACAACATATTTAGAATACATGGTTTCTACTTGCATCCATGAAACAAGAAGAGATATATAGAATCTGCACCTTCCATGAGGTTTTCCACCACTAGCATACATCACCTGAGGATCAATAGGTTGGGTCCTCCTGACGTAATTCGGTCCATGTTTGAGAGCACCTAGAGGGGGGGGGGTGAATAGGTGATCCTACAAAAATAGCTTAAAACAACACAAACTTGGTCTAATAATTGAGTTAGAGCAAATAAAACCAAGTTTGAGTGGAGAGAAAGAGAGAGAAGTCCCCTTCACTTGATTGCTCTTCTAAGATATGAAAGATTCTAAGAGCAATATTTCAAGTGAATTGAGAGAACTAAGGAAGAGAGAAAAATCACAATAATGTAAAATAGACAAGAGACACGAGAATTTTTATCCATGGTTAGGTCAAGTGTAATATGCTTGTGTACTCCACATTGTGGTGTCCCAATGGACAAGGGTTACACTCAAACCCTCTCAAGTGATATAAAGATCAAACTTGAGTGCCACGGTTCTTCCTTATATCAAGTATTCCCGTTTGTGAGGAATCTCCACAATTTGGAGTCTCTCATAGCCTTACAAAATGATCACAATAACACCTTAGAGTAAGGGAGGGAGATAGAATATGCACACAAAAGCACAACATAGCAACTGTTGGGGGCCTTCTCCTTCCGAAGGTCCTCAAAAACATAACTAACCATTTGTTTTTAGCATAAGCTATTACAGGAAGCTTCGTCTTCAGGATACAAGCCTCTTCCTTATGATGAAGGCACACAAGATGAAGACAGATCCAAAGAGGATAAGAGTAAACGCTGAAGCTATCACCAAATGGATAGTTTCGGCTCGCAATGAAGATGAGGAATAATGATGATGATGACCAAAAGAGGAAAAGACTACTTAGTACTTAATAACCTGTATTACGATCATGTGTAAATGTTGGGGACATAAATGTACTTTTGCCCGGGCTGCGTCCCGTGCCTATAAATAGATGAACAGTAACACCATACTGTTCACGCTGGATTGTATCCACTCTCTCGCATCTAAACCTTCGAGCAAGCCAAAGGTATAAATGTAATATTAACATTGTTGATATTCTTATATGTTTCATGGAATACAAATATAAATGAATTAACGAGATGCAATTATCATATTTATCTTTTTGCATTCCTATTCACATATTGGATGATGAAGGTATGTTCTTCTTGACCTTCGTTTGATGAGCATTATACCCATGAGAAGATAATGCTTTGAAAGACGAAGGTCTATAATAACTAACAATTGTGTTGCCTTGTTCTTGATATACAACATTTGAGAACAAGTGCCCAACATTGGCACCCACCTCTGGTGAACCTGAACGACCACCTTCGGCAAGTATCCACCTTCGTCATGCCGCCGAAGAAGACAACAGTGCTAGGGGCTGCTCTGCGGCCACTGGACACAAATCAGGACACACTCTCTATGTGAGAAGCTAGGAGCCAAAAGAGAAAGGATACTAGCCCAACACTTCATCAGGAGGAACTGGACCAGGAGATCAGGGACTTAGAAGTGATTCACCAGCAAGTACAGAGAAAGAAGGAAAAAATGCTTCGGCTAGCCAATCTTCAGAAGAAGATTGACGAAGCAGCTGAGGAAATGCATCATCTCACTCAGGATGACCAAGACCGAAGGCCCCAACACAGGGAGCTTCGTCAAGAAAGTCCAATCAATGAAGAAGAATGGTACGACGATTTTCACCATGGTAACTTTGCTTTCGATGATGCTTCTCCTTTGGCAGCAGAATTGTAGGCTATCCCATGGCCACCATCCTACAGGCCACCTCAACTACCCATGTATGATGGGCATTCGGATCCAAAGCAGTTCCTGATGAGCTACGAGGCAACAATATCCTCGTATGGGGCAACACTACCATCATGGCGAAGTCCTTCGTCATGGCAGTTAGAAGTGTGGCTCAGACATGGTATTCCTCTCTTCGGCCAGGGACAATTACATCGTGGCAGAAGCTGAAGGACATGCTAGTCACTAGCTTCCAAGGCTTCCAGACAGAGCCAGTCACTGCTCAGGCCCTGTTCCAATGCATGCAAGACCATGAAGAGTACCTGAAGGCGTACGTCCGAAGGTTCTTGCGTTTGAGAGCTCAAGCGCCTACAGTGCCCAATGAGATTGTCATTAAGGCCATGATCAAGGGGCTTCGTCCAAGACCCACAGCTCAATATTTTGCAAGGAAGCCACCACAAACCTTGGAGAAACTCCTCCAAAAGATGGATGAATACATCTGAGCTGACAATGATTTCCGCCAAAGAAGGGAGGAAGCATATAGGTATCCTGAGATGACTGGGGGCTTCAGAGGAAGACTCCATCCCAGGCATGTTAGAACAATCCACAATCCCAATGCCAACGATGATAGGGCCAATAACGCTCAGAGCAGTCAGCACAACTCACAATCTTTGGGCATGCAGCAAACTTCTTACAGACCACCAGCCCCAAGAGGCAGAGGGGGAGAAGCTTCGGTGGAGGAAGGTACGGTAACCAACCCAGGAAATTGTTCTGCCTGTTCTATGGCGAGGAATGGGGACACACAACAAGGACGTGCCAAGTCACTCTCTGTATATCCCTGAGTACGTAGGCAATCAACAACCTACTGCTTCTGTCGCTTCAGCAAGTCACTCTCAAGCTTCCTGGGCTCAGTTGCCACCACCACCACCACTGGTGCCTGCCCCAAATCATGATAACAACCAGAAGGGCATCTTCGACCTCAGCAACAACCTGACCTTCGAGAGTAGTCCAAAGCTCGCACAGTTAACAATACTGTGCCTGAGTCATGGCACATCTACTGAAGGTGGCACAACGTTTCAGCCAAAAGCGAGCTCCGATTCGTTATATTTTTACTCTTTTTGTGTTTGTATTTTTTCTTTTAAAAAGACAATACAGGAAGGTTTAACCTTCAGCCTGATGTAATAAACTTGTGGTTACACCATTGAGTATGACAAGAATGAGTTAAGAAGCTCAAAAGTCATTCCTAAAGGAGCGCAGAGTAAGTTCCGAAGCTCAAAAGTCATTCCTAAAGGAGCGCAGAGTAAGTTCCAAAGCTCAAAAGTCATTCCTAAGGGAGCGCAGAGTAAGTTTCAAAGCTCCAAAGTCGTTTTCAAGGGGATGTAGAGCTTAAATACCACCTAAGTAAAAGGTGAAGAAGCTCCAAAGTCGTTCCTAAGGGGATGCAGAGCTTAAATACCACCTAAGTAAAAGGTGAAGAAGCTCCAAAGTTGTTCCTAAGGGGATGCAGAGCTTAAATACCACCTAAGTAAAAGGTGAAGAAACTCCAAAGTCGTTCCCAAGGGGATGCAGAGTCTGGGTGCGTATCCATGTGGTTTTTTACCTTCGGCACAAATAACATTTCGCATCATATCATCATATCATATTGCATAGCATCACATCATACATCATTTTGCATCACTAAAAGATATGGAGAAACAAAGGAAAGTTCCTCTATCGAAAAAGTTGACCGGATTAAGAAAGGGAATACTATAGCACAAGACATGCCTTCGGCAGATATATTTTCCCACATGAAGTTAATCTTCGTCAGCAGTGACATAAGGAGAATCTTTTTGTTCGTGAAGCATGAAAAGAAGGGAAGGTGTTTTTTTGCCAATAGCTCAAAAACGGTACGTACAAATGTTTCATGCATAACAAAGAATTATATTACATTAATATACATGCAAAAACTTGATGTTTGGTTCTTACAAAACACAGAAGCTATATACAAGTATTACACTCTCAAGTATACAAAGATTTAGTCTTCTTTCAACACTTTTTCAGCGGCTTCATTTAGCAGTCTGTCGACAACTTCGTCAACAGCTTCATTAGCGATTCTTATTATATCTAACGCTTCCTTCATGGCCGGGTCAGCTTCGGGGTTATATGGTTCCGGTGGAGGAGAAAGTTCAGCTACATTATAAAAAATGTTTGTTAATTTTGAGGCTGAAAATGAACTCTGAAGCTAAACCTCAGTAAAGGTACCTGTTGGGGACTTGTTCTCAAATGCTATGAGTTAAGAACAAGGCAACACAGAATGTTAATGGTTAAGGTCCTTCATCCTTCGAAGCATTATTTCCCTTAGGATATAATGATCTTCAGATGAAGGTTATGAAGGACGTACCTTCATCATCGCATTATATATTAAAAGAAGAAGCATACGAAACATGAGAAATGACACGAATAATCATATGACATCATTAATATATCTTTTCTATAACATCATGAATAAATATGAACAATATTGAATTACATTTGTACCTTTGGCTTGACATAAGGAAAAAGTTCAAGCGTGACGCACGAGTGAATACAAGTCAGTGTGAACAATACAGTGGTACTGTTCATCTATTTATAGGCACAGGGCGCATCCTGTGTAAAATTACATTCATGCCCTTCATGTTTACTATTGACTTAAGAACAATCTATCGAGGACTAGATAGCCTTTTCCTCTTTAAGTCGGTTCCTTTTTCTGCTACTGAGCCGAAGCTTCCTTGCGAGTAGCTTCGGAGCTGGTTCAACCTTCGTCCCGACCATGCTTTTCATATTGTGTACAACTTCATTCCAAGTCCAAAGGTTCCTGTACATATATTACACTTGGAAAACATTGTTAATCATGTTTTTGAGGACCTTCGAAAGACGAAGGCCCCCCAACAGTAGCCCCTCGCAGTATTAATTTGTTATAACAATGAATTTAGACTGCGACGTGAACGAAGGCCTTAAGCCGAAGGTCCAAAAAACACCTTCCCTTTGCTAGAATAGCAACAATCAATGACAAACGGGGTCCACCAAGTTGCAAAGCACTATGTGTGCCTTCATTGGCACGAGGGATTTAATTCAAGAGCACATAGCCTTCAGGGTATCGCCACTTGTGGAGAATTGGGAAATGCCGAAGGATACTGTTGTTGAATCAAGTGAAGGTGGCCTGGTTCGATTAAAGTATACTTTCAGATTTAGGGAGAAGTTTGATGAGCCAGATGACGACTGGCTGAAATGTATTGAAGCTACCAGTGATGAGCTACTCGGGGCATACTCCAAGGCCGAAGATAATGCTTTGTCCGCAGCTTTCAAGGGTCGGGGCAAGAAAAGATTGAATAGGGTATTTGATGCGATTGGCTTCGTATACCCTGATTACCACTACCCGCTACGAGGGCAAGGGAAAAAGAGAAAGACTACCGCTTCGACCACCCCAACTGAGCCGAAGAGCAAAAAGATGAAGGTTCTGACCCACCGGCCGCGTTATATTGAACCGGCTGCGGTGCCTGAATTTGGTGAAGGAGCCTCTTCAACTGCCGAAGCAAGGCAAGCTGCTCTGATTGTGCAAAGTGTTGAAGAGCCGATTGTAGTGCCGAAGGTACCTACAGTCGGGCCAGCTGAAGCTAGAGATGATAAGGCTGAAGAGCCACAGGTGGAAGAAGTGATGAAAACGCCATAAATCCTGAGCCCACCGGCAGAGGCAGATTTGCCAAAGAAGCAGAAAATTCTTGCTGCAACTCCCAAGAGGAGAAGGATGGCCAGCATATTAGACGCTGTTATAGAGACCACGAAGGCCTTAACTCCTGCTTCTACCAAGAAAACTGCCGAAGCTGCCAAAAATCAAGTCGAAGCCAAAGCTGGGCCTTCAACGCTTACTAAGCCGAAGACCGCCGTGCCTGAAGATAAGGTGGGTCAACAAAGTTTAGATACCGGCAAGACGACAGAGCAAGTCGTGACAGAAAAAGCAAAATCTCCTGTCCCCAAAGCCTTAGCTGAGGATACTGATTACATTGTTCGACATGCTTCGGGGAAGAAATTATCTGAAGAAGAAATCTTGGAGGCCAAACACTATGCCCAAAGACTGAAATATTCGAAGGGGGCCTTAGTGTTCAATGGTAGTAACGAAGATGATTTCCCTTACTGTCTCCCGGATAACAAAGAAATATTCGTTTGCCGGGAGATGGCTAAGAGTATGAGATTTCCTAAGCTTGAAGAAGGCCTTTCGGTCTTATCGAAGGATGATCTTGCTGACAGCCTCACGTACAATAGTATAAAGGTATAGATGTTAATTTTGAAGCTAGAAAATGAAGTATTTTACTACCATGCTCAGCTCTTTCTTCTTCTTTGCATGGCTTAATTCTTAGTAATGCCTTGAGGGCTCAGAAGAGTGCCGAAGACGAAGGCTGTACAATGGCTCTTAACAACCTTCGCTCTAAGGTGATTGAATTGAGAAACGAAAGTCTAGAGAAAGACAAATTTTTGATTTCATTGGTGAACAAAGTAAAGGAGGACGAAGCTAATTACAAAGCTCAGACCGAAGCCCAGAAAACCGAAATTGAAGACCTTCGGAGACAACTGGCCGAAGCTAAGAAGAACTGCGCGCCGCACAGGCTAATCAAGAAATCAGTGAATATGGGAAAAATAAGCTAGAGAAAAATATTGAAGAACTTCGCGAATCCAAGGAAAGGTGCTTTGAGAAATCCTTGGATTGTGTGAAGAAATTAAAAACTAGCTTCGCCAAAGTGGGCGCCTACTCTACTAAAGAAAACTTCATACGAGGCGACCCCGAGGGCATTGTTGAATGGATAAGTGGAAAAGCCGAAACCTTCGAGGAAATTTTGAGTGATCGCGAGGATGTTTGCGCGTTTTCCGGTGCACAGGGAATCTTGGCTATTCTGGAGAAGGCCGGATGTGATCATGTTAAGGCTATAGCCCAGGCCGAAGTTGCCTTCTCCATAGACGATACGAAGGATCCTTCAACTGAAGGAACTTTAATGGTCGGTAAATTTTATAATGATGTCTAGGTGAATGGTGGCCGAGAGCTTGCCCACAAGATTATAAAAAAGAGTGAAAAAGACACCCACGACGCCCGGGCAGAAGCAAAACAAGCTGAAGAAGCCGCAGAACGTGAAAGCCGTATATGTATTATTTCTTGATTATTTTAGCTTTGGTACTTGCTTTGTGGCTTCGAACTAATCTGTTTACATACTTTAGCTGAACTATCCCTGTCTCTAGAGCCGTACGATCCCCTTGCTGATCCAGAAATGAAGGAAGCATTGGAAATTATAAGCATGGCAGACTCCATTATCGATGAAGTCGTCGACAAACTCTTGAACGAAGTTGCAGAAAAAGTCCTTAGAGAGGAATAGATTTTATTGTAATAATATTTTGAAATGCTAGAATGTATGGAACAATTGAAGGAAGATTAGACTTCTATTGTAACAAAACTATGTGACATTTGATGTATGTAACATTAAATTGAATATGTAAATTATTGTAATTTATTTCTTTGCGATGCATGAAATTTACACACATACCGTTTTTTAGCCTTCGGCGAAAAAACACCTTCCCTTCTTTTCATGCTTCGTAAAGAAATAGATCCCTTCTTATGACAAGGCTGATAAAATTGTATTTCCCAAAGCTTACTTCGAGCCTTAGCACATTTTCAATTTTGACAAAGCATTTGCCGAAGATTGGCTTCGTATTCGATTCTTGTGCCGTTAATGCAATATGATGTATGATGTAATGTTATGCGGAATGATGTGATGATATGATGCAAAATGATGAGGATGCCGAAGACACACACCCACATGCCCACACTGAAATACATAAGCCCTGCATCCCCTTAGGAACGACTTTTGAGCTTCTTCACCTTCTATTTCGGTGATATAAGTTCTGCATCCCCTTAGGAACGTCTTTTGAACTTCTTCGCCTTCTATTTCGGCGGTATAAGTTCTGCATCCCCTTAGGAACGACTTTTGAACTTTTTTCGTCTTATATTTCGACGGTATTTGGCTCTGCATTCCCTTTGGAATGACTTTTGAGCAGAAAACTTACACCGCACTCCCTTACAAACGACTTTTTGTAGCTCCGTCGATTTTGGCTCTGCATTCCCTTAGGAACGACTTTTGAGCAAAAGACTTATGCTGCGCTACCTTAGGAACGACTTTTGTAGCTTCGTTTATGTTAGATCTGCATTCCCTTAGGAACGACTTTTGAGCTTCGTAAATCTGTGAAGAAGATATATTGCATTCTGGTACAGGCAAAATAATTACAAAAAACTAAAACTAAGTTTTCATTGCTTGTTCCTTATACATAAAGTAAAATGGCATAGAAAATAAAAGTATTTCAGAAGTAGGATATTGCTCAGTATATGTGTTTTGATTCTGGTACAGTGCTGTTGACTGTACGTGCTTCGAACTCCTCCCTGAAGTCATGTTGTTGTTGGAAGTGCTGGCGCCCTTCTGGCTGCTGGATTCGGGTATAAGCAGGTTGCAATGGTGGTGGCGGTGGAAGCTGAGGCCAGGAAGCTTGTGAATGGCTTGCCGAAGCAACAGAAGCTGCAGGTTGATTGCCCACATACTCTGGTATGTAGGGAGAGTGGCACGAAGCAGTATGTAAGACCTGCTTCGGCTGATTCTGCCGGGCTTCTGCTTCGGTGATCTCTTTTTGCTTTTGAATGGTAATCTAACACGTTCTTGTCGTGTGGCCCTTGTCTTCACCACAAAATATGCAATAGATTTTCCTGGGCTGATCCCCATATCTTCCTCCGAAGCCCCTACCGCCTCGACCCCTTGGAGCTGGTGGCCTGAAGGAGCTTTGCTGCTGTCCTAAAGATTGTGAGCTGTGCTATGGCCTCTGAAAGTGGCCTCCTTTGTCATCGTTCTAACTGGAGCTGTGGATTGATCTAACATGCCTAGGGTGAATTCTCCCTCCGAAGCCCCTAGTCATCTCAGAAAATCTATAAGCTTCCTCCCTTCTTTGGCGGAAGTCATTGTCAGCCCGGATGTACTCATCCATTTTCTGAAGCAGCTTCTCCAGAGTCTGGGGGGCTTCCTGGCGAAGTATTGAGCCGTAGGCCCTGGCCAAAGACCTTTAATCATGGCCTCAATGATGATTTCATTGGGCACCATGGGCGCTTGTGCTCTCAGACACAAGAACCTTCGGACATATGCCTGAAGGTATTCCTCATGGTCTTGAGTGCACTGGAACAAAGCCTGAGCAATGACGGGCTTCGTCTGAAACCCTTGAAAGCTGGTGACCAGCATGTCCTTAAGCTTCTGCCATGACATGATTGTCCCTGGCCGGAGAATAGAGTACCATGTCTGGGCCACACTTCGGACTGCCATGACGAAGGACTTTGCCATGACTGCAATATTGCCCCCGTATGAAGATATAGTTACTTCGTAGCTCATAAGGAACTGCTTCGGATCTGAGTGCCCATCATACATGGGGAGCTGAGGTGGCTTGTATGATGGGGGCCATGGGGTAGCCTGCAGTTCTGCTGATAGATGAGAAGCTTCATCAAAAGCAAAATTTCCATGATGGAAATCGTCATACCAATCATCATCATTGTAGGAATTGTCTTGACGAAGCTCTCTTTGTGGAGGTCTTCGGTCCTGGTCATCTTGAGTAAGATGACGTATTTCTTCAGTAGCTTCATCGATCTTCTTTTGTAGATCAGAAAGACAAAGCATTTTCTCTCTTCCTTTCGACCTGCTGATGGATAGCTTCGAGATCCCTTATCTCCTGGTCCAACTCCTCCTCCTGGGGTGTTGGACTTGTAGCCTTCCTCTTTTGTGTTTGAGCTTCGCGCAGCGTGTCCTAGTTGACGTCCAGTGGCTGCAGTGTAGCCGCTAGCCCTGAAGAAGTTTTCTTCGGCGGCATGACGAAGGTCACGACTTGCCGAAGGTGGTCGATTGAGTTCACTGGAGGTGGGCGCCAACATTGGGGACTTGTTCTCAAATGTTATGAGTTAAGAACAAGGCAACACAGAATGTTAATGGTTAAGGTTCTTCGTCCTTCGAAGCATTATTTCCCTTAGGATATAATGATCTTCAGACGAAGGTTATGAAGGACGTACCTTCATCATCGCAATATATATTAAAAGAAGAAGCATATGAAACATGAGAAATGACATGAATAATCATATGACATCATTAATATATCTTTTCTATAACATCATGAATAAATATGAATAATATTGAATTACATTTGTACCTTCGGCTTGACAGAAGGCAAAAGTTCAAGCGTGACAGACGAGTGAATACAAGTCAGCGTGAACAGTATGGGGGTACTGTTCATCTATTTATAGGCACAGGGCACAGCCTGTGTAAAATTACATTCATGATCTTCATGTTTACTATTGACTTAAGGACAATCTATCGAGGACTAGATAGCCTTTTCCTCTTTAAGTCGGTTCCTTTTTCTGCTACTGAGCCGAAGCTTCCTTGCGCGTAGCTTCGGAGCTGGTTCAACCTTCGTCCCGACCATGCTTTTCATATTGTGTACAACTTCATTCTGAGTCCGAAGGTTCCTATACATATATTACACTTGGGAAACATTGTTAATTATGTTTTTGAGGACCTTCGGAAGACGAAGGCCCCCAACAGTACATATAAGCCTTGCGCGCTCGACAGCTTCTTTAGCTCGCTGGGCTTCTTCTTGAGCGTCATGAGATTCTTTTTTCATTCTTTCTAATCGCTTCATCAGCCATCTCACGACCGCCCTTCATCCACACATCAGAGTAAAATCTCCCGCCTAGCGTAGAAGCTTCAGCCGAAGGGTCTTTGGTGTCATCCGCCGAGAAAACAAATCCTGGCTGAGCTACAGTCTTAGTATGTTTGCAACCGGCTTTCACTAAGATCGCCGCAACCCCCTGTGCGCCAGCGAATGCACAGAAGTATCCCCGGTCACATAAAATTTCGTTAAAGGCTTTGACTTCTCCGCTGATCCACTGGACAACTCCATCAGGGTCGCCACAAATGAATTTTTGCTTAGAAGAAAATGCCCCAACTCTACCAAAGCTGTCTTTCAATTTCTTAGCACATTCCAAAGATATTTCATAACACTTTTCTTTTGAAGCACGAACCTCATCGCAGTTCTTTTGAGCTCTAGACCTTTCGATCTTGCAAATTTCATGCTTCGCCGCTTCGTCTTCAAATCTTTCATTAGCTTCAACAGCTTTCTTTTTCAGTTCCTCCACTTTGGCCTTATGTGCTTTGGCTTGCACAGCAAGACTAGCCTCGCTAGATTTCAGTTTCTCCACTAAGGAAAGCAATATCTTGTCCTTCTCAAGTGCTTCGTTTCTCAAGGATATGATTTCTGAATGAAGGTTCCCGAGGGCTATTTTGCCGCTCTCATCTTTCGCTTCTTTTTGAGCCTTTAAAGCCTTGCTCAGAATCAAGCCCTGAAAAATGACGAATGAACATGAAATAAGGGTAAGAAAAACCATAGAAACATTTCATTATGGAACGGCAGACCAAAATATACACACCTTCTGGCTGTTGTAAGCGAGGTTGTCCGCAAGTTGATCCTTCGACATCACAGATAAGCCGAGTTCAAGCTTCGGGTAACCTATATTGTCCGCCATTTCCCGATAGACATTTATCTCTTTATTATCTGGAAGACAATAAAGGAAATCATCCTCATCATCGCCACCAAAAATCAAGGACCCTCGGGGGTACTTTAGATCCTTGGCATAATGTTGCGTTTCGACAATTTGATCTTCTGATAATTGCTTCCCCGAAGCATGTCACCCAATGAACACCAGCTCTTCGGTAGGTGCTCCAGGTGCAAGAGACTTAGAATTCTCAGGAGCACCCTCTTTTTCTAGGATTAGTGGTGCAATTTCCGAAGGTCTTGCTTCGACAGGAACTGAGGGTCCATCCTCAGAAATAGTCTGCGCCATTCCGACTTCGTCAGATTTCTTTGAAACTTTAGCTTCCGTCCTAGGTGCTTTAGTAGAAGCAGGAGTTGATGTTTTCATAGACTCCATTACAGCATCCAGCACACTAGCCATTCTCCTTTTTCTTGGAGTTGCTACGGGGATGTTTGACATCTTCGGCAATTCCGTCGCGTAGGGTGGACTCAGTACCTTCAATTCTTCTACTGTTTTCTCCATTTTCGGCTCCTTAGTCGCACTTGTTCTAGCTTCGACGGGCACAGAGCGACTTGGCTCAGACATAGAAGCGGACCCTTCAATTAGCTTTGGCACCTCGGCCGTCTCAATGCGCCTAGGTCTATGCGTCAAAACTTTAACCTTTTTTGACCTCGACGTACCAGAAGTCATCAAGGTAGCAGCTTTCCTCTTTTTCCCTTATTTTCGCGAGGGATAACAGTAGTCCGGGTACACAAAACCGATTACATCAAACACTCTATTTAATCTCTTTTTACCATGAGCCCCGAAGGCAGTTGTCATGGCTTCATCTTCGGCCTTTGAATATGCTCCAAGCAGCTCGTCACTAGTCGCTTCTATGGCATTCAGCTAGTCATCATTTGGTTCATCAAATTGGCTCCTGTACCTGAAGGTATACTTCAGGTAGACTAAGCCACCTTGGCTAGAGCCAGTAGCAGTCTCCTTTAGTATTTCCCACCCATCTGCAAGTGGCCACACTTTGTAAGCAATGTGCTCCTACACCAAGTCCCTTGTGCCTATGTAAGTACACACTGTATTGAAAGCCGCCTGGCATGTTTGTATATCATTCCCAAGGGCAGTGGATGACCTTCTAATGCCGAAGCGAGACCATATAGGGCGTTGAATAATCCCTTTTACATCCTCCGTTTGACTTAGGTCATTCTTCACGTAAAACCATTCCTGCATCCAGGAGCCCGGCCATCTTTTCCAAAATGTGGGAACTGGGTAGCTCTTCTCAGTCCAAGGCACGAAACTATAACAACCAAAGTTGTTGTGATACTGCTCCTTTTCAGTAGCCTTCGTCTCATAAGACAACTCATGGATGTTGAAAAAGCATCTTGCATCTGGTTCCAGTCCTTGGCTCCTCATGGCCCATATAAAGATCCCTACTTTAATGATGGCTTCGGGAGTAAGTTGATGAAGGTAAATTTCAAAGGTTTTTAGAACCTCGACCAACAATTTGTCCAGGGAACCGAAGCCCGGCTTTCATGAAGCTTCTGTAAACCACCACTTCGTCAGCTTTGGGAAGAGGAACATTATTCTCTCTTCCGGCCCTCATGATTGAGATATCACGAAAATACCTCCCCCTCATTGCATCGATCTACCCTTGTTTAATAGTTGATTTTTTGAAGACAACATGACTTGGTCTCCATGGCCGATCTTCGACATCTTCATTTCCACTTTCCACATTGAAGCTTTCACTATAGCTAGAGTTTTCAGAAATCGCAGCTAACATCTCATTGGAGATTTTCTCCACGTTGGCTTTTTCCATGGCTTTATAAAACCCGGCCAGCGCTGGATCAATGATCTTCTTGTGACGGAACCTCCCAAGGTATTATGCCCACCTACAATTGTCCTTGTCCTAAGGACCATGGACAACCCTGTAGATGCACATAATCACTCGACAAGTTCGGTAACTGTATCCTCATCATTTCGCCCAAGAGCGCTTCACCCGTCACGCAGATATTACATCACATCGAGGAAAGAATAAGCGGAAGCAAATTACAATAATTTAATTTACATATATATATAGAGAGTATTATTATTACAATACCAAGGTATTATGAGTGCATAAAGTATTATTACAGACCAAGGAGGCAAAACACCCTCCTGCACAAAAGTTTATTATTTTCAAAGTGGGAGGCAAACATCCTCCCGCAAACACTTCACTGCTGGGGCTCTTCTTTGGGTACCACCTTTGAACAGAAACAACAAAACTCTACTTTTTCCTCACCTATAACAACATGGGTTCGAAAACCCTGAGTATGGAGTGTACTTTCGCAAGTCTTACCCAACAAAGAAAAAGACTCTCAAGGATATGCTGGCTTGAGGGAGTCAAGGTAAGGCTATTCAAGAATCAAAGACTTTGTTTGCAGAAATGCTTACTAATAGGGGATCCTTAAAAATCCATTTTTACTTGTCAGGTTAAGTAAAGTTACCTGCATCTAGAGTTCTTTCTACCCTAGTTCAAGAACTTGGCCTATACTAGTCGTCTTTTATCACCCTTTTACTTTACTGGATTGCTACGTGTAAGTCAGTGACCAAGTCTTCATGTCCGAGAAGTAACAGCGATCCGAATCGATTAATACCCAGCTGGGGATCTCCAACCACACGACATATGTAGCACTTAACCCTTGCATATGTCAACTCGCCACCGGGTTTCTCAAGACTAGACCGGGTTCACGCCAACCGAGAGCATAGATACACCACCGTCCAACCTCTTGCCACGGAGAGTACACGCTACTCTCACCATCTCTCTAGTCCCATTGCGTGTTGGCCTTTCTGGTATTGGTCTGCCCGAGGCAAAGCTTACCCATGACGAGGCATGTGGCTAGTTAAAAGGTCCTTGATCATCAAGCCTACATCGACACGGTCCTTAATCGACTCAGACGGAGACACTACACCGAGACTTCCTTCTCGTGCAAGTCACCCGCCCAGTCTCGTCTTTATCATTTTGAATCCCAAAGTCTGGTACCTGACAGAGGTACATCTTTTCCGATGTTGAACCCATCATGGCCATGATGGATCCACCGTCAAGTTTTATTTTTTTAAGACACCCTTTCCCACATAAGCATCATCTTTGTTTAAAACAAATCATTTTGTTTTCTAAGGCAAGACTAAGCATCAGAAAACGTTTTAAGCAAAACAGGTATCAAGGAAGGGTAAATAGTTCCAAGGAAGGAAATACAGCAATAGTTTATCACTCAACTCCTATCACCTAATGCATCATTTCAAAGTGATAAAGAGTTCAAAACCACAAGGAAAAAGGGTAATTGCACCAGGGCTTGCCTTGTGTTGTAGGGGAATCGGGATCTGTTCCACAGATATCGAAATAAAAACTACTCCTGGCAGGTGGAGTCTCAGTTGGTGGTCCAGTCTCTTCTTCTTCGACACTTACTTCTTCTTTGTTTTCTGTACATAACCATATATATACATGAATGCTCATGTGATGTTATGAATATGCATTTATGATAGAACATATTAAGTTATATCTTGAATATAACTTTCCTTCATGGTACTCCTAAGTAACTAGGATTTTCCGAGCCAATACCCTAGTAGGGTTATGCAGTTCTATTCTAAGAAACTAGGGTTTTGGGCTTTTGGGATCAAACAATGTCCAAAATATGTCTAAAATTAAGTTAACCCAAGGGCTCTAATTATCATATTAAGTTAACCCAAAAAGTTTTATGATTTTTGGAGCAATCAAGTAATTTCTAAAATTCTAAAAGACTAGGTTTAGGCCTTCTTAAATGCTAAATAATTCATGGTTGGGACTAAAAATCTTGGAACTGTTTTTGTTAAATACTAGGGGATTTTAGGAGTCCAATAAAATTGGTCTCATGATTTTATCGTTTTCTATAATTTCATATAAATTCCCTAAGTCTGGTAGAAAAAGAAAAGGGAAAACGATGAATAGTGATGGACTGAAACTAGCCCTAGTCGGCCCATGTCCAGGCGAAACGCGCCCGCGCTGGACAATTTGCACAGAGGCCCTCGGGGATTTGAATAACTGGTAAAGAACCCTTAGCACTATTTCACTGTCTCTCGGACATTTACAAAACACCCCTCGCACTTTGGTTTCTTCTCCAAACCTAACCCTGGCAATGGTGCGCTCGTCGTCGGCCATCTGTTCATGGGAACTTGCCCCAAACGGCGATGAATAACTAAACCAAGCGTTGCGCTAGCATCGCTGATCCCAGGCGAACCTAGTTCATCCCCTAATTATGCTAGTCCGACCCAGAATCCCCTCTGCTCACGATGACGACAAGTACCGAGGGAAGATCGAGATGTTCCCGGCAACTAGGTACGGTAGCGTTCAATTTCTAAGTATGGGGAGCATCACTACACCCTAAGGAAGATAGAACAAACGGTAATTGGGTTGGAACTACCTCAGGCGACGCCGGCCACGGAAGAGCTATCCATGGTGGCGCGGAGAATGAATTTGGGGGAAAACCCGAATTAAGGCGCTATGGTGGACGATCAGACGTGAGAGCTGGTGCACTGGGTGAGTAATAACCTAACGAAGTTCGTTGGGGCATCAATTTATAGAGGACGGCCGCGAGGAGGGCGAATTTGGATGGGGAAGTGCGCGCGGTGAGAAGGGGAAGAGTCACTGGAGGTCGCTAACGTGGCGCACACTAGCTAACTGTCTACGGTGGTCACTGCCGAGTCCTTACATCTTGCGACGACGTGGTGAATCGACTATGGCGTGGTGCAATCGCGGTGAACGACGATCTCCACGGCGATGGCCGTCCGGCCACGTCGCGGCGCAAGTGGGTACGGTGAGGCCGTCTTGATCCACTCCCCCTCCGATCTTTTCACGCCCCTGGTAATATCCTCAACCACTGAGCACGAATCATGGCGCTGGCACGAATCCAGGTGCGGGGATCACCGGCGGTGAGGTGCACTGAACCTCGTCGGGTTCAGGTACTGTACCATCGCGAACACTCTTTAGTGCGCCTGACAGAGAAAATTGCAGGGCTTTGTTCTCCAATTTCTATGTAGTAACTCACCAATCCATCTGTAGTAAAGTAGTTATACAATGTACCAGCTACAACTTTGTTACAAAGGTCTTGCGCAAACATCCACTAAATTCCCCTCAATTCGATCTCCAAGTTCATGTGATGTCACTGTTGGTCAAGATTCAGGCTTCACTGATGACTGACAGCCCAACACTAGACCCAATTATCTCCCATTTTCATACAACATTAGTGTTTAGTCTCTTAATCAAAATTGTACCCCTAACATAGCTCTAAAAATTTGGTGTGTTGACCTAGGGCAAAATCCTTCTGAATTTGGAGATACAGAGCTCCAAAAATGACTCAACTTCACTAAATTTCAGACTTAGTCACATAGTGTTCATGTGACCCTTTTGCAAATAAGTCCAAATTTCATCACTCCACTTGAAAATTCTCCAATGTGAAAGTTACTTGGTTTGTGATGTTTTATCTCTTTGATATTTGCACTTTGGTCCAAAAATGTTTAAATTTGCATTTACCCCCTAGGGTTCCAATTGGGGTTTTCTAGGGTTTGGGCACATTAGGGTTTTTGGTGCCACTAAAGTTCATCAAATTTGATATCTTGTGAACATTCCTAGTGGCTTTTGAGATCTTTACTTATTTTGGCTTCACTTTAATCCATAGGCCCTTATTCCAGGGTCAAGTACCCTACCCTAAGGTTAAGCACTCTTCAAGTCATATCATCACAACTTGCTTGAAAATTTTACCTAGTGAATGCATTCTAGGTGTAACAAACACATGAAATGTCAATGAACATGATGTTATGCTCAAATTTTAGTGCTAGTAACACCAGGGGTGTTACATCCTTCCCCCATAAAAGAATCTCGTCCCAAGATTTAAAGTCCTAGGGTAAGTAGTGGAAAAGGAAACACGTCACATCTTTATTTCCTTATTTGTCTTATAGAGCAGGGGGTGGTATGGGGTTTATTCCACTTTATAATCAAAGATACATGTCTTACAGGTTACATGAAGCTAAAAACCTAGGAAAATTCTTTTCCAAGAAGTCTTGAGTCTCCCAGGTAGCTTCATCTTCAGTATGTTGGTTCCATTGTATCTTATAGAATTTAAGAGTCCTTTTTCTGGTGATCCTGTCCTTTTGATCCAAAATTCGAATGGAATGTTCTGAATAAGTCAAATCTGATTCCAAGGCAACATCCACCACATCAATGGTTCGATCAGGAATCCGAAGGCACTTCTTCAATTGAGATACATGGAACATATTATGTACTGCAGACAATGTTTCTGGTAATTGAAGTCGATATGCCACTGGCCCACATTGTTCAAGAATGGGAAACGGGCCAATGTATCAGGGTGCTAATTTTCTTTTTACCCCAAATCGATTAACACCCTTCATTGGTGATACTTTTAGGTACACATGATCTTTGACTTGAAAGAACAAGGGTCGGCGTCGTTTGTCTGCATAAATTTTCTGCCGAGCCTGAGCTTCTTTCAAGTGTTGCCTTATTCCTTGAACTCTTTCCTCTGTTTCCTTGACTAAGTCAGGCCTGAAATACCACCGTTCTCCAGGTTCTGACCAATTTAAGGGTGTCCGACACCGTCGCCCGTACAATGCTTCAAATGGTGCCATCTTAATGCTTTCTTGATAGCTATTGTTATATGAAAATTCTGCTAATGGCAGACATTCATCCCATTGCAGAAACTCTAGGACACATGCTTGCAACATGTCTTCAAGTATTTGATTTACTCTTTCAGTTTGTCCACTGGTTTGAGGATGATATGCCGAACTGTGGAGCAACTTAGTACCTAGGGAGTTATGTAGCTCTTCCCAAAACTTGGATACAAATTGTGGTCCGCGGTCCGACACTATTGTTTTTGGAATTCTATGCAAACTGAGAATACGAGCAATATATATCTGGGCATAGGTAATGACCGGGTAATATGTCTTGACTGGTAGAAAATGAGCTATCTTTGTAAGGCTATCAATTATAACCCAGATAGACTCAAAACCTTTAGCTGTCCTAGGTAATCCTACAATAAATTCCATACTAATATCCTCCCATTTCCATGTTGGGATGGGCAAGGATTGTAATGGTCCAACGGTCTTCATACGCACTGCTTTGACACGTCTACAAGTATCACATCTTGCCACATAGCGCGCAATCTCAATTTTCATTTTTGTCCACCAATAGTGTTGTTTTAAGTCTTGATACATCTTAGTACTTCCGGGATGAATGGAATATCGACTAAGGTGAGCTTCATCCAAGATCTGTTGGCGGACTTCAGCATCTTTGGGCACAACTATGCGATCATTAAACCATATTATTCCTTGGTCATCTTTTCTGAAGCAATTTGCTTTGCCGACCTCTATTTTCTCATGAATATGCTTCATACCCTTGTCGGTTCTTTGGGCATCAATAATTCTCTATAGAAGAACTGACTCAAGCTTTAATTATGTCAAAGTTCCATGTTGTATCATACCCAGGTTTAATTTTTCCATTTCTTGACATAGTGTGGTGTCAGGGGTCCTTACTGTAAGACAATGATAGGAAGATTTATGACTCAGTGCATCTACCACCACATTGGCTTTTCCTAGGTGATAGTGGATTTCCAAGTCATAATCTTTAATCAGCTCAAGCCATCTTCTCTGCCTCATGTTTAGTTCTGACTGGGTAAAAATATATTTCAAACTTTTATGATCTGTATATAAATGACAAGTATTTCCTAGCAGATAATGATGCCATATCTTATGGGCATGAACAACTGCATCTAATTCCAAATCATGAGTTGGATAGTGCTCCTCATGCCGGCGTAGTTGTCTTGAAGCATAAGCTATGACTCGGCCCTGTTGCATTAGGACACATCCGAGCCCACTACCTGATGCGTCACAATACACATCAAAAGGTTTTTCAATGTCCGGTTGAGCCAATACCGGAGCAGTGGTTAATAACACCTTCAGCTGCTCGAAGGCTTCATTGCATTTTGAGGACCAGTCGAACTTTGTGTCATTTTTCAATAAACCAGTAATAGGTTTAACAATCTTGGAGAAATCCAGAATGAACTTGCGGTAATATCCAGCCAGTCCAAGGAAGTTTTGAACTTGATGTACTGTAGTTGGCGGTTTCCATTCTAAAATATCCTTGACTTTGCTAGGATCGACCGCAATTCCCTTGGCAGATAATACATGTCCAAGAAACTGGATTTCCTCCAACCAGAACGCGCATTTGCTGAACTTAGCATATAACTGGTGCTCCCTTAAGCGCGTTGGCATGATCCGTAAGTGCTTAGCATGCTCCTCTTCATTTTTAGAATAGATCAGGATGTCATCAATGAAGACCACCACAAATTTATCTAACTCGGGCATAAATACCGAGTTCATTAAATACGTGAAGTGGGCTGGAGCATTTGTTAATCCGAAAGACATAACCAAATATTCAAATAATCCATACTGTGTGGTGAATGCGGTCTTGGGTATATCTTCGGGTCGAATACGAATCTGATGATAGCCTAACGTGAGGTCAATCTTGGAAAATACCCGAGCTCCGGTAAGTTGATCAAATAAGATATCGATCCGGGGAAGAGGGTACTTATTCTTGAAGGTGACCTCATTAAGGGGTCTATAGTCCACACACATTGGTAATGTCTGATCCTTCTTCTTGACAAAAATTGCTGGACATCCCCATGGTGATGAACTAGGCCTAATGAATCCCTTCTCAAGCAAGTCTTGTAGTTGAGTCTTGAGTTCTGCCAATTCATTAGGTGGCATTTGGTACGATCTTCTAGATATAGGAGCCATACCGGGCTTTAGTTCAATCACAAATTCCACATCCCTTTCTGGAGGCAACCCAGGAAAGTCTTCAGGAAAGACATCCGGGAATTCACATACCACCGGAATATCCTAAATTTCTTGTACGATCGCTTCATAAACTCGTCCAGATGGTTTGGCTGGGACAACTACAGGGATGGATAATTGAATCTCTTCATGACCATAGCTTAATTTGATGGTCCTTAAGTCTGTATTGATGATGGCCTTATGCTAGGCTAACTAATTCATGCTGAGGATTACATCTATGTCTTGTCCCTTTAAAACAATCATATTGGTAGGAAATTCCCATCTAGCCAATGTTACTGGTATATGGAAGGCTACTTCCTTAGTAAATATCCGTCCCCCAGGTGAATGGATAATAAATCCTTCCCTTGATTTAGTGTAAGGAATACAATGTTTTCCACAAAATTCTTGCTTATGAAGGTAAGTGATGCACCAGAATCGAAGAGAATAACTGCTGGGTAATTGGCAACAAGGAACGTACCCATCATTACCGGTTCTCCCTCCGGTGTTGTAGCCACTTGGGTATAATAAATCCGTCCTGTTTTCTTGAAATTCTTGCCCATTGAAGTATTGGCCGTGTTCCCCTTTCCTTGGTTGGAGTTCCCAGAGTTCTGTTGGAAATTGGTTTTATTTTGCTTCGGGTATGGGCAGTCCTTGATGAAGTGTCTAGACTTTCCACAATTGAAGCAACCAGTGGAAGAACTAGGGAGAGCGGGGAAACGAGGACCAGGGGCACTCAGCTGATTGGCAGGAGCGGGGGCAGTGGTGGGACAAATAAAAATAGGTTGCTTGAATGGATATGAAGGTGGGGAGGCAAAGAACGATTTTGATTAAATGGTCGGATCACCAAACTGGTTCTCTTCTCAGGCCCTTGATTTGACCTTTCACCTCCAAACCCCTTGGATTTTCCATGTCCTGCAGTTTTAGCTTCCACTGCCAGTGCCGTACTGACAACCCTACTGTAGGTAAGGTCCAAGCATGTTGCCATTTTCCGCTGAAGCCTGTCATTAAGTCCCCTAATAAAACAATTCTTCTTTTTTAGATCTGTATTCACTTAGTCAATGGCATACTGGGAAAGATGGTTGAATTGCTGAGATACTACATTACAGTATCTCCCCCTTGCTTTAATCGGATAAATTCTTCCTGTTTCATATGGAACACTCCCTTTGGAACATAATGCTCCCGAAACGCTAGCTTGAATTCCTCCTAGGTGATCTGATGTCCAGCCAGTTGGATTGCTGCAAAATTTGCCCACCAAGTACTGGCAGACCCTCTTAACTGTTTGCGGCAAATAATGGATTTTGTGTCTCCATGCATCGAATCAATCCAAAATTTTGTTCCATCACTCTTACCCACTCATCGACTTCTAGAGGTTCTTCTGCTTTAATGAAGAGCGGGGGTCGAGTCTCAGAGAACTCCAAATATGTAGTATCACACGGTCCTTGAGGAGGAGCTCTCCCACCATGCTGTTGGAACTGATTGCCCACCATTTTGCGCAAGAAGCGCGTATTATTAGTGGTGGCATTGACTAGGGTAGCGATAGCCTCGGCCAAAGTTGGTGGTACTGGTGGCGGGTTGGGAGTATCCTCCCTACCGCGGGAAGTCCCCGCACCATCATGTGCACGAGTCCGTGATGTCATCTAAGGCAAAGAAACATTTGGAAAAAATATAACATGACAACATACACCATCATATTACATTACCAAAATGTAATAATTATACAGACTCCAGTGTACAACTTGACTTCATTACTTATTTTACATAAGTATAACATCTAAGCTATACTATTCTAGTCTTCTTCATCCTTTGTTGCTCCATTTCCTGCGGCAGGAGACCGTTCGTCAGCAAGGTTCATGGAAGGAGGGGGCCTAAAAAGGTCCAACTCCCCATCAGGTCCTTCATTCGCTGTTCCCGATGGTCCGGCTCCCATTGCAGCAACGTCGGAAGGCACGTCCAGGTGCAGTCGAGCATACAATACATGTACTTCTTCATGTAAAGTATTACAGTACACTTGTAGGCTTTCAAGGGACGCACTAAGCTCTGGCACATGAGCTAGAGCTTTTGCTTCGCGGTCCCAAGCGATCGAACGCGAGTTGATGGCCCAATCAATGGCCGAATCCCGTTCTGAAATCTCGTACTATAAGCGGCTGACTTCGACTGACAATTCCGCTATGCGGTGACTGTCCTGCTCACGTGCCCTGTTCCTATGGTGTAACTCTGATTGAATTTGTTCCACCCTGGCTTCTAGGTCTCTAATTGGGTCATTACTGCCACTACTGCTCCCTTCATGTCTGGAAGCTAGCTGATGTCGTGGCACACCAAAAGGTCCAGTAGATTTGCACACTGTTTTCCTAGTACGCGCCATATCTCCATAAGAGGGGAAGATTTATTAGCATATTCTTAAACATGATGCATGCATAACCTGATAATTATGGAATCAAATTTCATTGCTCCCCAACCTCCTATATATTGCACTCTATTACCCAACTGTACAAGATAAGGAACTACCAGAAAGTGGTAAGGTAAGAATGAAAGAATATTTCTAGGTAAGTGTTCGAAAATTATTTTGAAGTACTACGTAATATCTGAAGAGTTGGGCATTGCTCCGATATCAGCTATGACGGAACCTCCCAAGGTATTAGGCCCACCTACAGTTGTCCTTGTCCAGAGGACCTTGGACAACCCTGTAGATGCACATAATCACTCGACAAGTTCGGTAACTGTATCCTCATCATTTCGCCCAAGAGAGCTTCACCCGTCACGCAGATATTACATCACATCGGAGGAAAGAATAAGCGGAAGCAAATTACAATAATTTAATTTACATATATATAGAGAGAGTATTATTATTACAATATCAGGGTATTATGAGTGCATAAAGTATTATTACAGACCAAGGAGGCAAAACACCCTCCCGCACAAAAGTTTATTGTTTTCAAAGTGGGAGGCAAACATCCTCTCGCGAACACTTCACTGTTGGGGCTCTTCTTTGGGTACCACCTTTGAACAGAAATAGCAAAACTCTGCTGTTTCCTCACCTACAACAACATGGGTTCGAAAACCCTGAGTACGGAGTGTACTTTCGCAAGTCTTACCCGATAAAGAAAAGACTCTGGCTTGAGGGAGTCAAGGTAAGGCTATTAAAGAATCAAAGACTCTGTTTGCAGAAATGCTTACTAATAGTGGATCCTTAAAAATACATTTTTACTTGTCAGGTTAAGTAAAGTTACTTGCATCTAGAGTTCTTTCTACCCTAGTTCAAGCACTTGGCCTATACTAGCCGTCTTTTATCGCCCTTTTACTTTACTAGATTGTTACATGTAAGTCAGTGACCAAGTATTCATGTCTGAGAAGTAACGACGATCCGAATCGATTAATACCCAACTGGGGATCTCCAACCACACGACATATGTAGCACTTAACCCTTGCATATGTCAACTCGCCACCGGGTTTCTCAAGACCAGATCAGGTTCACGCCAACCGAGAGCACAAATACACCACCGTCCAGCCTCTTGGCATAGAGGGTACATGCTACTCTCGCCATCTCTCCACTCCCATTGCGTGTTGGCCTTTCTAGTATTGGTCTGCCCGAGGCAAAGCTTACCCATGACGAGGCATGTGGTTAGTTAAAAGGTCCTCGATCATCAAGCCTACATCGACACGGTCCTTAATCGACTCAGATGGAGACACTACACCGAGACTTCCTTCTTGTGCAAGTCACTTGCCCGATCTCGTCTTTATCATTTTCAATCCCAAACTCTGGTACCTGACAGAGGTACATCTTTTCCGATGTTGAACCCATCACGACCATGATGGATCCACCATCAAGTTTTATTTTTTAAAACTCCCTTTCCCACATGAAGCATCATCTTTGTTTAAAACAAATCATTTTGTTTTCTAAGGCAAGACTAAGCATCAGAAAACTTTTTAAGCAAAAAATGTATCAAGGAAGGGTAAACAGTTCCAAGGAAGGAAATGCAGCAATAGTTTATCACTCAACTCCTATCACCTAATGCATCATTTCAAAGTGATAAAGAGTTCAAAACCACAAGGAAAAAGGGTAAATGCACCGGGGCTTGCCTTATTTTGTAGGGGAATCGGATCTGTTCACAGATATCGAAATAAAAACTACTCCCGGCAGGTGGAGTCTCAATTGGTGGTGCAGTCTCTTCTTCTTCGACACTTACTTCTTCGTTTTCTATACATAACCATATATATAAATGAATGCTCATGTGATGTTATGAATATGCATTTATGATAGAACATAGTAAGTTATATCTTGAATATAACTTTCCTTCATGGTACTCCTAAGTAACTAGGATTTTCCGAGCCAATACCCTAGTAGGGTTAGGCAGTTCTATTCTAAGAAACTAGGGTTTTGGGGGTTTTGGGATCAAACAATGTCCAAATTATGTCAAACTTCACCCAAGGGCTCTAATTATCATATTAAGTTAACCCAAAAAGTTTTATGATTTTTGGAGCAATCAAGTAATTTCTAAAATTCTAAAAGAGTAGGTTTAGACCTTCTTAAATGCTAAATAATTCATGGTTGGGACTAAAAATCTTGGAACTATTTTTATTAAATACTAGGGGATTTTAGGAGTTCAATAAAATTTGTCTCATGATTTTATCATTTTTTTGTAATTTCCTATAAATTCCCTAAATCTGGCAGAAAAAGAAAAGGGAAAACGATGAATAGTGATGGGCTGAAACGAGCACGAGTCGGCCCATGTCCAGGAGAAACACGCCTGCGCGAGCGCCTGTGCTGGACAATTTGCGCAGAGACCCTCGGGGATTTGAATAACTGGTAAAGAACCCTTAGCACTATTTCATTGTCTCTCTGACATTTACACAACACCCCTCACACTTTTGTTTCTTCTCCAAACCAAACCCTGGCAACGGTGCGCTCGCTATCGGCCATCTCTTCGTGGGAACTCGCCCCAAACGTCGATGACTAACTAAACCAAGCATTGCGCTAGCATCCCTGATCCCAGGCGTACCTAGTTCATCCCCTAATTGAGCTAGTCCGACCCAGAATCCCCTCGGCTCACGATGACGACAAGTACCAAGGGAAGATCGAGATGTTCCCGGCGACTAGGTATGGTAGCGTTCAATTTCTAAGTATGGGGAGCATCACTACACCCTAAAGAAGCTAGAACAAATGGTAATTGGGCTGGAACTACCTCAGGCGATGCTGGCCACGGAAGAGCTATCCACGGCGACACGGAGAATGAATTTGGGGGAAAACCCGAATTAAGGCGCTATGGTGGACGATCAGGCGTGAGAGCTGGAGCATTGGGTGCGTAATAACCTAACAGAGTTCGCCATGGCATCAATTTATAGAGGACGGCCGCGAGGAGGGTGAATTTGGACGGGGAAGTGCGCGTGGTGAGAAGGGGAAGAGTCACCGGAGGTCGCTAACGTGGTGCTCACTAGCTAACTGTCTACGACGGTCACTGCCGAGTCCTTACATCTTGCGACGATGTGGTGAATCGACTACGACGTGGCGCAATCGTAGTGAATGGCGATCTCCACGGCGATGGCCGTCCGGCCACGTCGCGGCGCAACTGGGTACGATGAGGCCGGCTCGATCCACTCCCCCTCCGATCTTTTCATGCCCATGGTAATATCCTCACCCACTGAGCACGAATCGTGGCGCCGACAAGAATCCAGGCGCGGGGATCACCGACGGTGAGGTGCACTGAACCAGGTTGGGTTCAGGTACTGTACCATCGCGAACACTCTTTAGTGCGCCTGATAGAGAAAATTGCAGGGCTTTGTTCTCCAATTTCTATGTAGTAACTCACCAATCCATCTGTAGTAAAGTTGTTGTACAAAGTACCAGCTACAACTTTGTTACAAATGTCTTGCACAAACATCCACTAAATTCCCCTCAATTCGATCTCCAAGTTCATCTGATGTCACTGTTGGTCAAGATTCAGGCTTCACTGATGACTGACAGCGCAACATTGGACCCAATTATCTCCCATTTTCATACAACATCAGTGTTTAGTCTCTTAATCAAAATTGTACCCCTAACATAGCTCTACAAATTTGGTGTGTTGACCTAGGGCAAAATTTTTATGGATTTAGAGATACAGAGCTCCAAAAATGACTCAACTTCACTGAATTTCAGACTTAGTCACATAGTGTTCATGTGACCCTTTTGCAAATAAGTCCAAATTTCATCACTCCACTTGAAAATTCTCCAATGTGAAAGTTACTTGGTTTGTGATGTTTTATCTCTTTGATATTCACACTTTGGTCCAAAAATGCATAAAATTTGCATTTACCCCCCTAGGGTTCCAATTAGGGTTTTCTAGGGTTTGTTTTTAGGGTTTGGGCATATTAGGGTTTTTGGTGCCACTAATGTTCATCAAATTTGATATCTTGTGAACATTCCTAGTGGCTTTTGAGATTTTTACTCATTTTGGCTTCACTTTAATCCATAGGCCCTTATTCCAGGGTCAAGTACCCTACCCTAAGGTTAAGCACTCTTCAAGTCATATCATCACAACTTGTTTGAAAATTTTACCTAGTGAATGCATTCTAGGTGTAACAAACACATGAAATGTCAATGCACATGATGTTATGCTAAAATTTTAGTGCCAGTAACACCAGGGGTGTTACACTTCTTCTCATCAGCCATTTGGACAATGGTTGCTAGAATGCCGAAGCTCAAAAATTCAATTAAACTCGACGTAGCAGGGAAGGTTAAAATGGCAAACACAATGCAAGAAGCTAAAATAGCACGAAAAATACTCACAACATAGGTTTCTATTTATATGCCCAGAGCCCCACAGATTGGTGGGTCCCGCAAGTCAGTGTGTTTCGCTGTTCTAGCGAAGGAAAGGTGTTTTTAGGACCTTCGACTAAAGACCTTCGTTCATGTCGCAGTCTAAATTTGCTACAAAGAAACAAATCAATTCTGCGAGGGGCTAATGTTGGGGGCCTTCTCCTTCCGAAGGTCCTCAAAAACATAATTAACCATTTATTTTCAGCATAAGCTATTACATGAAGCTTTGTATTCAGGATACAAGCCTCTTACTTATGATGAAGGCACACAAGATGAAGACAGATCCAAAGAGGATAAGAGTAAAAGCCGAAGCTATCACCAGATGGACAGTTTCGACTCGCAATGAAGATGAGGAATAATGATGATGATGACCGAAAGAGGAAAAGACTACTTAGTCCTTAAAAACTTGTATTACGATCATGTGTAAATGTTGGGGACATAAATGTACTTTTGCCCGGGCTACGTCCTGTGCCTATAAATAGATGAACAGTAACACAGTACTGTTCAAGCTGGATTGTATTCACACTCTCGCATCTACACCTTCGAGCAAGCCAAAGGTATCAATGTAATATTAACATTGTTGATATTCTTATATGTTTCATGGAATACAAATATAAATGAATTAATGAGATGCAGTTATCATATTTATCTTTTCGCATTCCTATTCACATATTGGATGATGAAGGTATGTCCTTCTTGACCTTCGTCTGATGAGCATTATACCCATGAGAAGATAATGCTTCGGAAGACGAAGGTCTATAATAACTAACAATTGTGTTGCTTTGTTCTTGATATAGAACATTTGAGAACAATTGGCCAACAGCAACACACACAAGAAAGCCAAAGAGACGAGCGCAAGAACACAATATTACAATGACAACACAAAATTGGCTATCGGATCTCACTAAAAACACTAGAAGGCATGGTCACAAAGTTTTAGAGTGTTGGTGTGCTCTTGAGATCCTTGGGTTCTGGTTGAAGGCGCCTAGAGGTTCCCTTTTATAGCCCCAAGGGGCCTAGGAACTGTTGGCTTCTCCATTTGGAAGCTCCAAAACTTTCCTGTCTGTGGGCGCACCGGACTATTCGGTGAGCCACCAGACAATGCAAAGCAATGGTTGGCAGATATACTGATTGACACCCTTCCTTTCCTGGGTGGCACAAGACTGTCCGGTGATGGCACTGGACTGTACGGTGACTCAAACTAGCCGTTGGTGCGCCAGGTGAAGGGCGAAGTAGCCGTTGGAGGGCTATCCGACTCACACCAGATTGTCCTATGAATTTTATAAATAAAATTCCTGAGGTCGAGGACTTCTTTTGTATGGGCCACCGGACCGTCTAGTGCACCATAGGACCACCCGGTAAGTCGCATACTTGCCCAACTTTGGCTTTCTTGAGCCAAACTTCTCCAACTCCTTTTGTATGCCTTTGGTAGCTTCCCTACGACTTATAAAAACATAGTTGACACTTAATCCAGTTGACTAAGTGTAGGACACATACATTTTCTCCTTGGTTTCACCATGGTTTGCAATACGGCTCATGTCATGTCCAAAAGTTACTTTTCTTGCATAAGCGAGTTAATAGCCAAACCAAGGTGCAAGAAACATAGTAATGGACATGTGCAACTTAT
Source organism: Zea luxurians (assembly GCA_029449295.1). Taxonomy (NCBI): domain Eukaryota; kingdom Viridiplantae; phylum Streptophyta; class Magnoliopsida; order Poales; family Poaceae; genus Zea; species Zea luxurians. Next base: position 50,239,344 of record JAOPSE010000011.1, read on the forward strand.
TTAGACACTCAAACCTCATGTTTGTATTGTTTTACCCAAAGTTGCAGTTTTGGCCCTCAATTTTGACTCATTTGGGCTTGGTCTCTTCAACTTGCCTTTTATGGACCTATGCTTATACTCATATGAAGATAGTTAGTTCAAGATGATGTGTTGTTCACTTAATCACCAAAACAAGTAGTATTGGCCCTATGGCACATTTCTCTTTTAGTGTTGACTAGACATTGCCTCACCATAGGCCGCTTAAATACAAAAGAACCATGCAATTAGATATAAATACAAAATCTTGTAGAAACAAAATTTACCATGTCGTGCAAAAAACTCACTAGACATGATGATGCCACCTGGTTGCACAACACGTCTATGTTTGAAGGATTTGGTCCTTTGTGTCCCTAGAGGTAGACTTGAATATCACTAGGCTCTACACCACTGCTAGCTTTCTGTATATACAATTTGCATCATGATTTGTGAATCCGATGAATAATTTGTTTTATTCATCAGGTGGTTATATGGGTGATATAAGCAAATATGAGTTAGTTGGTTTTATCGAGATGTAACTCGATGAGTTTCCTTTACATAGGTGTACCAGACCCCTCCACCTACCTTACTGGTGCCACAACAAGATGATAGTGACAGCTCGTTTGTTAATGCTCTTTTCGCCAGTAGATATAGAGACCAAAACTCTAATCAATTCCACATTGATGATCGATAATGATGTTTCTTTTGGTAAACTTGTATGAGACTTGTGGCTTCTGAATCTGTTGGTACTTGTTCTCAAATGCTATGAGTTAAGAACAAGGCAACACAAAATGTTAATAATTAAAGATCTTCGTCTTCTGAAGCATTATCTCCTTTAGGATATAATGATCTTTAGATGAAGGTTATGAAGGACATACCTTCATCATCTCAACATATTATTAACAGAGAAGCATATGAAACATGGAAAACAATGTGAATAATCATATAACATCATTAGGATATTTTTATTATATCATCATGAATAAAGGTGAACGATATTGAATTACATTTGTACCTTTGGCTTCACAAAAGGTAAGAATCCAGGTGTGACATGCGAGTGAATGCCAGTCAGCGTGAACAGTACAGGGTTTCTGTTCATCTATTTATAGGCACGGGACGCAGCCCGGTCGAAATTACATTCATGCCCTTGATAACTAACTATAAACATGACATAAACTATCATGGACTGATTAGTCTTTTCCTCTTTAAGTCGGTGCAGCCCTTCGGCTCGTGGCATGTCGTTATGCCGAAGCTCCCTGGATCGTAGCTTTGTCTGTACCTTCGTGTTGTGTCTGCTTAAGTGCCGTCCTGCAAAGGTGTTTTTGCTTAGAGGACCTTCGGCGAAGAAGCAGGCCCCCAATAGTAGCCCCTTCGCGGTGCTAGATCGTTTTTCATGACGAGCTCGATCCGTAAAAAAATCTCGAAGGCTTTAGAATCCCGAAGGTCCAAAAAACACCTTCCCTGAGCTCGTTGCCGAGAAATGATTAAAATATTCCAAGCATCGGGTGGTCCACCGCTCAGCGGGTGTGAGCGATCTGGCAATCCAACTTCCAGGCGCCGAGTGGTCCACCGTTCAGCGGATGTGGGCGATTTGGCGGTTCACCTTCCCCCCTGCAGCACTATATAAACAGACAGGATGGTGTGGAGTTACCACAACATTCATTGCCATTTCACTGTTGTGCTGTTAAAAAAATTTGACCATAGTCAAAGCTTTTTCACTGCGCTCTCAAGCGAACACCATCATTTAGAGTTAACTTCGTCAAAAAAGAGAGCTTCGGCAAAACATCAAAAAAGAAACATCAAGTTCATAAAATGCGCAAAAAATCCATCAGATGTCCAGAGTACGTTCAACTGCATGGGTGACTCATGAAGGAGAGGAGATCGAGGCCACCGAGATAGCTCCGATTTTCGAAGTCATGAGACAGTCGGGTTTAGTTGTGACAGAGGGAACCATTGACGAAGGTGCACCTGCTGCCGAAGCTGAACAGGCTAATATTGAAGAAGAAAATGCTGATGAAGATGAGGAGGATTATAGCATTTTGATCCCATCAAAACCCAGCCACCTAGATTTTGAGAAATCTACTGTGTCTGAAGCCGACGTGCCCATGATGATGAAGCTAGGCTACTTTGGAGAAGCTGAAAGCAAACTTGTTCGTTTTGCCAGAGAAAAAACCACCCCAGCACCGAAGGATGATGAAGTAGTAGTTTTCAAAAGCTTTTTCAGAGAAGGATTATGGTTTCCTCTGAACGAGATGATAGGAGAAGTTTTGAAAAATTTTGAAATTTATCTTCATCAACTGACTCCTAACGCTATCGTTAGGCTCAGTATCTTCATCTGGGCCCTCCGAAGCCAAGGGATGGACCCAGATGCCGAAGCATTCTACCGAGTGCATGAGTTACACTACCAGACGAAGACCAGGGCAGACAGTTTACATGAAAATTTTGGTTGCTACAATTTTGCGTATTGCAAGGATACAAAGGCTCCAGTTCTCAGCTATCGCACCAAGTGGCCAACCGGCTGGAAAGGTAAATGGTTCTATGTTAAGGCTGATGAGAAGAAAAGGGGGAAACTGATGACAATGGTTATGTGCCCGCTATCTCTAAACTTCGGAATGACCCAGCCCCTGTGCAACATGCAGCTAGGGTCACCATGCCAACTAGCCGCAGTGGAATTCAGGGTGGTGGCTGAACAAATAAGCACCAGAGACCTAGTGCAAGAATACCTGGCCAACAGTACATCTCCAACGTTAAGTGATTAGGGCATGCCGAAGCTAAAGGGAACAAAGAAGAAATATGAACTTGTTTGATTACCTTATCGTTTTAAGTGATTAGGGCATGCCGAAGCTAAAGGGAACAAAGAAGAAACTATGTGCAATGAAATTTTGGGGAACTACACTAAGAAGGAAGACTAATTAATGACAGCAGCCTTTGGCACCCGGCCAAAACGAAGGTTAAACCGGGTAATGGATGCTCTAAAATTTGAATACCCTGATTATGAGCGGCTCAACAAGGGTGCCAAAGGGGCAAAAAAAAGGATTGTTAGAGTTCTGAGCAGACAAGCTGCCAGGATGGTGAAGGAGGATGAGAAGGTTTTAAAGAAGAGAAAAACCACTCCTAAGCCGAAGGTGGCATCTTTAAAGAAAAGAAAAGCTAAAACCCTAGAGCCAAAGGTGACTGAAGAAGAAGAAGAGACTCCCTCAACACCTCCAGCTGCCGAAGTGGTAGAAATTTTAAAGGTAATGACTGAATCTCTACCTATCAAGTTGCTAAGCCCTCTGGGACCGGAACTGACGAAGCTTTTTCAGAAGAAAGAAGAACCTCCGGCTACAAAGAAGGTAGATGGGCTAAAGAAGCAAATAATAGGTAGCGTAATGCAAGCCATTGAAAAGACGCCACCATCGGCTTCGACATCTAAGATAGCACCTACTGTAAGCGCCGAGGCCGCTGCTGAAGCAAACATATCGACCGAAGCTACAGCTACCACCGAAGCTGCCAACCTGGAGAGCACACTATCTGGAATTGATAAATTGCTATTGGATATGCCTACAGAAGAAACAGTTGCAGCTATAGAACAGGTCACGGCCCCAGTGCCTGACAAAGGAAAGAAAATTACCAATACTGCTTCGGAAGAAAAAGATTTCGAGCTTCAGAACCTGATCGGACAAGAACTATCTAAGGCCAAAAAGAAGGAGCTACAGGAATACGACATTTCCTGTGGCTACCAGCCAGGAGCCATGCTCTTTGGCGAGATCGATGAAGAGGCCTTGGGATGCATTCGCGACCGTACCAGGGCGAAGGTAATCGACACTCTATCGAAGAGTGTCGGTTTTCCGAAGCTCGAAGCCGATTAGCAGCTACCAACGACAACATATCGTCGGTAGTTTGTTTTATTCCAACTTTAAGGTAAAATTCTTGTTGTGAAGCAAAATTTTTCTTATTTTTGTGACGAAGCAAGTTTGCTAATCACTACCGGAATCAGCTTCTTTGCCGTGTGTCTGAGACACACGGCAAAGGCTATTTTACACTCGGCAAACGCTTTGCCGAGTGTAACACTCGGCAAAGAACGCTCGGCGAACTGTACATCGGCAACAGCATCTTCGCCGAGTACTTTTTGTCGGGCACTCGGCAAAGACTTTGCCGAGTGTCATTTGGCACTCGGCAAAGAAAAGTCACCGTCACGGCGCCAAGTGACGGTGACGGAACCTTCGCCGAGTGCCCACGGCGACACTCGGCAAAGGAGGTTTATTTGCCGAGTGTCTGGTGGACTGGCACTCGGCAAAGAACCCTCCAGTGGGCCCCTTTGCCAGTCCCTTTGCCGAGTGCCTTGGCAGTGGCACTCGGCAAAGACATATTTGCCGGTTCCCAGGTTGCCTTCTTTGCCGAGTGCCATTTTCAGCACTCGGCAAAGACGGCTTTACCGGTTCCCAGGTTGCCTTCTTTGCCGAGTGCCATGGTCAGCACTCGGCAAAGATGGCTTTACCGGTTCCCAGGTTGCCTTCTTTGCCGAGTGCCATGGTCATAGCACTCGGCAAAGCGACCTTTGCCGAGTGTTACACTCGGCAAAGTGACCAGGATGTCCCTTTTTTATTTGTTTTTGCTGTTCCATCCAAACAAACAAAAGATATATATCATTCACATCACATTATATATCAATCGCATCACAGAATGAACACATTTATCATCAACACCATATATATCACAAAGTGTCACTAATATAAGTCTCACAAATACAAGTATGTGTATTTACCAAGTCTGGATCACTAGCCAAACATCACCAACCGTCACATATATATCACAAAGTGTCACTAGCCAAACATCACCAACACTCACAAGACCAAGTCTGGATCATCAACGAGGTGGGCATCTGGACTGGTTCGGCGAAGGGCTGGACGAAGCATGAGGGTTGTTCGACGCCGCCGATTGACCCTGCACAGAGAATAGATTGTATGTGTGAGAACATATGAATATATATCATGCAGTACTAAAATTTTGATACTCACAGGAGTAGTGAACTCAGCAGGGTCAGTTGCAGGGAACAACGGAGGTGGTGGAGCATGACCCTGTGCGGCGCCAAGGCTCTGCACGTACGCGAACAAATCCGCCATCCTCTTCTCCAGCTCCTCACGTTGCCTCCTCTCATCATCTAGCTGAGTCTGTAATATTTCGCCCTAATGTTACGATAATGCAAAGAGAAGATATATAAAAATTAATGAACGATGAATAGATAAGGAATAACCTGGAGTTGCTGGATACGATGCTGTGAGGTGTCCTGCCGAGGTCGTATGGCTGGGCTCGCGCTCGTGCTCCTTGCTCGCACCTGAGAGAGAGTGGGAGTGGAGGACGAGTCGATTGCCCCGTCGGCAATCCAGTACCGCCCATGCCTCTTGCCTCCTCCGACCCTCATGAGGACATCTCCGTCGATGTCCTCGGTCCTCGGATCGTAATCTGGCCCATGGACCTCCTTGGCCATTGCGGTGTACTCACTGAGTCGGCTGTGGATGGCGGGGTTGGTGTACGCCTCGGGCCCGTCATCCGGGTTGTAGGTGACGTCGGACGTCGCCTTCCCCTTGTGGGCCATGGCATATGCCGAGAACGTGGAGCAAGGCGCGCCACCATGTGCCGCCGACTGCGAGAAAACCAACGATATGGTTAGAAATCATGTCTAATCGAAAGTTATATACCTAAATAAAAAAGAGCGCGTACCCATGCTTCCGCGTATTTGCCCAGGCTGCGGCTGCCTTGATGGTGGGAGGGACCTTGCATCAGCAAACACCGTTCCCGGCTAGCGTTGTGCGCCTCGTCCCACTCAGCCGAGCACCACCTCTGCACCATCTTCTCCCAGCACTCAGGATGCGCGGCGCACCAATGAGGAATCATCTAAAAAAATATAAGTACACCGCATATCAGAAGATAAGAATAAGCATATTTAGTACCAATAATAAAGTTTTGTATTTACCTGCAAGTACTGGTCCGCAGTCAATGACATGGTTCGGGCGTCCTTCTTGTTCACCTTCTCCCCAAGGACGGAGCCGTGGTAAGTGACGATGGCCTGGATGCGCGCCTCGTAGTGCATGTCCACGACGAGCTTCTTACAGCACGTCGTAGACACCACATCCGCCCTGGCCTCGTATCCAGCATCGCACCTGAAGAAATCCTATATACAAAGACGATGTATCCATACATTATTTAAAGAATATGCAACAAATGCGACTTATTAAACAATATAGTGCGAGGAAGACTTACCCACAGCTCTTGCTTGACCCGCTCCGCCTTGTTGTTGAATTGTCTGCCGTCCCGATCTACTGCATCGGGGGCGACGGCGTAGTGGTCGAAGGTGTACGCTGGGCTCGTCACTCCGGCGTACTCGACAAGCCCAGGGAAGTGTTCCCGGCATAGAAGGCCGAGGATGCCATTGGGGTTGCGGCCGTGACCCCCTGCAGTCTCCAAAACCATCCAAGACCTGTCGAAGTGATTAAGATGAAGTATTAGTTTCTATTATTAATTTGAACATATAATATGAAAAAGCAGCAACAACATCTAAAGTTACCTACCTCTCTCCATCGGGTCGTATGAGGGGACGTCTGTCACGAAGAATGGGTCGCTTAGGTAGGCTCGCGGGACCTCGCAGGTAGATACTCCTCGAACCTGAGGAGCCAGAACCTGAGACGTCCTGCTGAGCGGCGGCGTCGTCGTCGTCGTCCTGCTGCGCCGCATCGTCGTCGTCCTGCTGTGCCGCATCGACAGCGGCTTGCTGCTCCACCTGCTGCTGTACGGCGTCGTCCTGCTGCGCCTCCTCCTCCGTCCTACGGGTGCTCCTCCTCCCCCTCCCCCTCCCCCTCCTCGTCCTCGTCCCACCGCCCACCATCTTTGTCCAACAACCTGCAATTAAGAGTAAACAATTAAGCACAGATAAAATATGTATTTAGAAACATATGCAAAATAAATGAAATATAGCATTACATCGATTAAAAATAATCTTCATATGTGTCCGGGTTAGCCGGATCATAAGTGTCATCATCACTATCAACCATTTCATAGTCAACATCATCTGAAGGCGCAACTTCGTCATTGGCATTGCCTTCAAGTATTTCTAAGTCATTCTCATTTTGCACCTCATCATCCTCGTCATCAACAACCATTTCAATATCTACTTCCATTCCGATCGCTTCGGTTAAGTCTATCTCAAATTGCCCTTCGAGCCCATCTTCTTGGAAGAACTCTCCGTCATATGTGTCCGAGTCTAAGTTATAATCTTCATCGTTTGGAACAGGTAATTTAGCATGCGGTGATACCTTATACACAACATCCCAACCCTTAAGATGTTGTTTCGTTTGGCACGCATATGGAAGATAATACACTTGTGTGGCCTGTTGGGCCACAATGTAGACATCGTCTCCTGTTAAGGTGGAATCCTGTCGAATTTCGACTATCCCAAGATTAGAATGTGTCCGTCTCATAACTTCAGGGTCAAACCAATGACATTTGAATATCACTGGAGTAAGAGGTTTGGAACCATAAAAATTGAGTTCATATATTTCTTCAATTCTTCCATAATACTCGACCTCGTCAAGCCCGGGCGTAAAGACTCCAGAACACGTGGTTTTTCGATTGGGCCGACTTTGGTCGTAGCTTGTTGTGCGAAAACGGTATCCATTGATGTCATACCCAGAAAATTTCCTGACCCTATAGGCAAAGCCATTGGCTACTTGTCTCAACTCGGCACTCATAGACGGCTCTCTTTGGCCCTGCAAGTTCAAACACGCTAGATTGTTATATTATTCGCACGTAAGAGCAACTTGGAATAACAAACTAAGCACGTACCTTATGTTTAAACCAGGAAATGAAATCGGGCAATCCATTTCCCGCACCCTTTCTAAGAAGGGTATCATATTCCTGTGGAGTTGGGTCCCTTGATCGACGCCAGAATTCATGAAGAAATTGCTCCATGTATGGCGTCACCTCTTCAAGGTTGGTCAATACATATAGCATGATATGGCGCCACTCTTCATGTCTCAGGGTCTTGGTGGTCGAACCACTCGCGCTTCCGAGTTGCCCTCGAAAAATGCTGAGGTTCGATTCATTGCCGCCATCATTGTAACGAGGGGGTGGATTATGCATGCTCGGCAGTTTGTCACCATAGTAAGTTGTTGTGAAGTTTGACACCTCCTCCAGTATGTATGCCTCTGCAATGGAAGCCTCGATTTTGCATTTATTTCTACATTTCTTTCGGATACTCTTTAGACATCTCTCGATTGGATAGCACCAACGTCCCTGCACGGGCCCCCCCATTCGTGCCTCATATGGGAGATGAATAATCAAATGCTGCATCGGATTGAAGAAGCCGGGTGGAAAGATCTTCTCCAGCTTACACAGTAACACGGGTGCCATCCTTTCCAAGTCTGCAATCATGGTCCGAGCTAACTCTTTTGCACAAAGCTGGCGAAAGAAATAGCTCAACTCTGCAAGCGCTAGCCAGACATGCTCAGGGACATAGCCTCGAACCATCGCCGGAAGAATTCGTTCAATCCATATGTGGAAGTCATGACTCTTCATCCCTAAGACTCGCAGAGTAGATAAGTTCACCCCCCTACTAAGGTTAGCTGCATACCCATCAGGGAACATTAACATCTTGATCCACTGTAGTACTTCCTTCCTCTGGGCCCTGCTCAGGACGAAATCGGCCTTAGGCCTTCTCCATGTCTTACCACCACTAGGCGGCTTCATCTCTTGGTTTGGTCTATCACATAACTCTGCCAGATCCACTCTTGCCTTTACGTTATCCTTTGACTTATCAGGAATCTCCATAATTGTCGCCCAAAGTGCCTCGGCGACATTCTTTTCAGTGTGCATCACGTCAATGTTGTGTGGAAGGAGCAGGTCATCATAATAGGGGAGCCGAGTCAAGCCCGACTTATGTGTCCACATATGTTGCTCACCATATCCCACAAAACCACCTTCTGGGTTGGCCACGAGACCATCTATCTGTTCGCGAACTTCGGCACCAGTCATCATTGCAGGTGGGCGGTCTGTCACCACGACACCTTTCGTAAAGTTCTTGATGTCTTGTCGGAATGCATGGTCAGGAGGGAGAAATTGTCGATGTTTATCGAATGACGAATATTTGCCACCCTTCTTCAACCAAATGAACCTAAGAGCTTCCTTGCAAACTGGGCATGGGAACTTACCGTGAACACACCAGGCGCAAAATAGCCCATACGCCGGAAAGTCATGCATGGAGTACTGGTACCAAACATGCATTTTGAAGTTTGTCTTCGTAGCTCGGTCGTACGTCCATACCCCTTCCTCCCAAGCACGGACCAATTCATCAATCAAAGGCTCCATGTACACGCCCATTTTATTCCCCGGGTGTCCAGGAATTATCAACGACACGAATATGTTCTGTCTTTGAAAGCATACGCCGGGGGGGAGATTGATGGGGATAACGAACACGGGCCAACATGTGTATGGGGCAGCGGTCATTCCATAGGGATTGAACCCATCTGTGGCCAGCACAACACGAACATGTCGAGCCTCTTTGGCTTTCTCATGGTGAATGGCATCAAAGTGGGTCCATGCTTCACCATCGGATGCGTGAACCATCTTGTCAGGATTGTATCGTTTGCCTTTTTTGTGCCATGTCATCTGTTTCGCGGATTCCTCTGTCATGTATAGACGCTGGATCCTCGGTATGAACGGAAGGTGGCGTAGGATTGTCACGGGGATGTCGAGCTGCTTCTTCTGTCCATCACCAGAGTCTACCTCCATGAACCTAGACGATTTACACTTCGGACAGTACTTTGCCTCAGTGTGTTCTTTCCTAAATAGGACGCAGCCCTTCGGACAAGCATGTATCTGCTCATACGCCATCTTGAGTGCACGAAAGAGTTTCTGTGCCTCGTACATGCTCTTTGGCAGAACGTGATCCTCCGGAAGCAGGCTGCCAATAACTGTCAACAAACCATCGAAGGCGTCTCGACTCATGCTATACTGCGACTTCAACGCCATTATACGCCCAATGGCATCCAGTTGAGAAACCTTTGTCTTGCCGTGAAGGGGTTTCTGTGCCGCGTCAAACATGTCGTAGAATGCCTTTGCGGTCGCCTCTGGCTCGTCCTCCGTACGTCCTTCGGCGAACTGTGCCTCGTGATAGTCGTTCAACATGTCTGCTACCCCGGCATCAGCATCGTAATCCTCGACGCGTTGTCTCACCACCTCCTCTCTCGTGCGATGCGCTTCACCATGGAAGATCCACCGAGTATAGTCCGGCGTAAATCCATTCTTCCAAATATGTTCTACCATGGCCTTCTTTGGTTTTCTTTTCCGGTTGTCACATTTGCTGCACGGACAAGGGACTAGGCTAGCTCCTTTAGCAGCTTCGCCATATGCCCGTTCCACGAAAGCATCGGTCTTCCTAATCCATTCTGGGGTGACATCATTACGTCGAACGCGGCCCGTGTACATCCACTCACGGTCCTCCATCCTCTAACATATATAACCGAGTATAGTTTAATATAGACATGTAATGCATGTACACTACGTTCCTACCTTCTAATAGGTGAGGATAGGTCCTAATCCCACCCGCGGTTGCGTAGATGGAGTTAGTTTCCATGCTCTACTTCGATCCGAGATAGAATTTCGGCAGCACCTCCCCGCTGTTCTCCGGATACACGTCCTGGCAGGGAGAGTGTACTGTCCGGAGAACAACAGGGAGGTGACGCCGAAACTCTTTCTCGGACCGGAGTAGAGCATGGAAACTAACACCATCTACGCAACCGCGGGCTGTCCAAAAAACGTGGACAATTCGAAACTGATACATTTGTAGATATGCAAAGATCTGCATATCTACACCGTATCACTTTCGAACGGGAGACGCCTAACTGGGTTACGTGATCTACGACCATGATGTGGAAATAGAGGTTATACCTAGGGTGGCGGTGGAGTCAGGCTAGTGGGGCTGTGGTGGGTCGGTGCAGTGGCGACGCGACGCGGTGCAGGCAGACCCGCAGCGGCTAGGAAGACAAGTATCTTCTCTGTAAAAAAGAAACACAAGTCTATTAATACAAAAAAAAATCGACAGCACCTCCCCTGTACGTTGAGGTTTTTAAAACCTGCAAATAACACTAACAGCACGATGGCTGACATGCACACAGTAACAAAAAAATCTCAACTTGCTGCGGCCTACGTTCGACTTGCTGCCTCGACGGACGGCCGGCTCGATCTCGACCGATCGCCGGTCGTCGATCGGAGATCGATGGAGTTCACCACTCCCCCGCCCGCGACCCGGTCGGGCGGCGGAGAGGAGAGGGCGGCTGCTGAGCACAACCAGCACCACCAGCAGCAGCATGCGACGGTGGAGAAGGAGCACATGTTCGACAAGGTGGTGACGCCGAGCGACGTCGGGAAGCTGAACCGGCTGGTGATCCCGAAGCAGCACGCGGAGAAGTACTTCCCGCTGGACGCGGCGGCGAACGAGAAGGGCCTCCTGCTCAGCTTCGAGGACCGCACGGGGAAGCCCTGGCGCTTCCGCTACTCCTACTGGAACAGTAGCCAGAGCTACGTGATGACCAAGGGCTGGAGCCGCTTCGTCAAGGAGAAGCGCCTCGACGCCGGGGACACAGTCTCCTTCGGCCGCGGCATCAGCGAGGCGGCGCGCGGCAGGCTTTTCATCGACTGGCGGTGCCGACCCGACCCGCCCGTCGTGCACCACCAGTACCACCACCGCCTCCCTCTCCCCTCCGCCGTCGTCCCCTACGCGCCGTGGGCGGCGCACGCGCACCACCACCACTACCCAGCAGATGGGCACACGGAACCAGTAACACCTTGCCTGTGCGCCACACTCGTTGCCACTGAAATGAGAGCATCATCTTCGCAACTGTCACTCACACGCTCCAACCTCTCCAGGCCGCCACAACCTAGAATAGCCAGAGTCGATGGCGCCCAGCCACGGCCGTCGTCGTCACCACGCCAGCCACAGTCGTTGTGGTGCCGGTCGTGCCAACCGCAGCCACGGCGAACGGCCGGCGTTCCTTGAGAAAGATGTCGCACTGGACGCTGCCCGGGTCGTTGTGGCTGCAGAAGGGGCAGGATCGGACCTGGAGGTGGACGACGACCTGGACCGCCGTTGGGAAGGCCGGATCAGCGAGCTGGCTAGCCTAATCTAGGAGGCTGGTCGTTGTCTACTGCTCCTCCCTGCTAGCATGGGCGGGTGGCGTGGTGGCTCGCACGACTGACTCGTGGCGGCGATGCCCGCGCTCGCGTGGCTGTGGCTGGCCAGCGGGGCTGGCTCGCTACGGCGGCGGCGTGGTTTGCCTGGGTCAGGGGCGTTGGTCGTCGGCGGATCTACGACTGTCAACGGCGCCTTCTGCAGGTGGTGGGTCATGGGGCTAGGGCCGAATTCTTGTTTTTGGATCATAGCGTGAAAGAAATATTTGCAACCTTGGCTAGCAGACTGGAAAGAAGCTTATGTGCATTGTTCAGTTATGCATATGTTGGATTGTATCTAGTGGCACAGGAACAAGACGAAGCTTAAGGAGGGGAGAATGTTAGGAACCGACCCATATAGTACACACCAGCCCAACTAGCTGAAATGAGCACTACAAGGAGCAGGAATAAAGGAAGGGCGAGGATCATCCAAGAATCATTTTTTAGAACCTGAACTCTCTATCTTCCAACTACTGCTCATCTTCTTCCTCCCTTCTCTCAAGTATCTAGATTCTCTTCCATTCTATTCCCTTGTCGCTACTGGTTTGACTTTAAGAGATTAGTGTTGCTAACAGTGTGGTGATGGCAAATATCAGTCTCCCCATGCCATGGGAAATCCGTAACTCCTCACGCTGCCTCATGCCCCCAACACCACCGCTGCAGGCTCCTCTTCGGCGCTCCCGTTCGCCCGCGCGCTCAACCCTGGTATGCCACCACCACCACCGTCTCACAAGCTACTCCCCGCTTGCAGGCTCCTCCACCTCGAGCTCCGACCGCACGAGGCCAAGGACCGGCCGGAGCCTCACGCCCCTGTCTACTATGGTTGTTGCTGTGAGCTCCAAGGCCAGAGGTCACCCATGCATCCGCATCCGGCTTGACCTGACCTTGCCATCGTGAGGGAGGGTGATGGCAGTGAATAGCCCACACTCTAAAACAGACAAGACCACGCCATTACCGGTAACGAACGACGATTAGTGCCGTTGATACAGCCGCCGTGCCAGCGCCGTGAGTTCTCCGCTGAGGAAGTCAGCGCGCAAGAAGCCCAAAGACCCCAGCGCCGAGCCGGCCGGGGGTCCGGGAAGCGAGGGAAGCAGGGGTCACCGACCCCGCCGTATCCTTCCACCACCTCCCGCCGCCGGACTACCCTGTCCTGGACCCGGACCCCTTCCTACGGATGCTCGACACGCTCCGCCTCACAGTCCCCTCCCTCACCGCCTTCCTCCGCTCCCTTCCCTCCGTCGCCGGGCTCGTGCTCGACCTCTTCTGCGGCGACGCGCTCGACGCGGCCGCATCCGCCGGCATCCCGGCCTACTTCTACTACACCTCCTGCGCTGGCGACCTCGCCGCGTTCCTCCACCTTCCCCACTACTTCGCCACGACGGAGGGCGGGCCCAGCTTCAAAGACATGGGCAAGGCGCTCCTCCACTTCCCCGGCGCATTCATGACCCACTGCGGGTGGAACTCGATGCTGGAGGCGGCGTCGGCCGGCGTCCCCATGCTGTGCTGGCCGATGTACGTCGTTCAGAGGGTAAACAAGGTGTTCGTAGTGGACGAGATCAAGGCCGGGGTGGTGATGGACGGCTACGACGAGGAGCTGGTGAGCGCGGCAGAGGTGGCACAAGAACATATATACTAACGAAATGTGGCTTTGCTAGCAAGACATACTAAATATATGTTGATATGTATCGACCTGTAGAGCTCCACATGTCCATTCCACATCTCTTCTATCACATACGACGGTGAATTCAAGCACACACACCTAAGAAACATCGTGCCGCCGCAATTCTAGATCGTACTTTTCTTCTCTCATCACCGCTAAGGCACTCTTAAAAGTATCCCTACAGTTGGCCACAAATTGGGTCATACCGACAAAGTCGATGTCTACAATGACAATCTCATGGCAATCACCCATGTCATCACAGATAAGTTTATTACCTAAATTCAATAAGTACAATTCAATAAGTTAAATTCAATAAGTTTATTACCTTAATTACCGGCGGCGCGGGGAGGAGACGGCGGCCCGGGGAGGCTGCGACTCGGGGAGGGCGGCAGGACAGCGGTGACACGGCGCGGCAAGGGGCGCTCGTGGTGGCGCGGCGAGCCGGCGGCGCGCGGCGGGCGCGGGCGGGCGCGGCGGGCGCGGGGAGGCGGCGGCGCGGGGAAGCGGCAGCGTGGGGAGGCACGGGGAGGCGGCGGCGAGCGAACGGCGCAGGGAGGCGGCGGCGCGTGACAGAGAGAGTGAGAGGAGAGAAAGAAGGAGAAAGAAGAACGCGCGGGTAGTTTATTTCCTTTCTTTGCCGAGTGCCCGTGATCCGGCACTCGGCAAAGATTTTTTTAAAATATTAAAATATTCTTTGCCGAGTGCCAGATCAGCGGCACTCGGCAAAGAGTTCTTTGCCGAGTGTCCCCCGATGCGGCACTCGGCAAAGGTTCTTTACTACCGCTTTGCCGAGTGTCACACATCTAGCACTCGGCAAAGAAGTCTTTGCCGAGTGTCATCCCTAGACACTCGGCAAAGTGCATTTGTATTTTTTTTATTTTGTCTCCCAAACTTTTTGTGGTATCTTCCTACACTATGTAGATCTACATGTATCATTTGTGGACAATTTTAACAGAGTTTGAAATAGCTAGTAGATTTAGTTTGTTTATTTGAATTTCTTCGGAAAATTCAAATTTGAACTGCAGGTCACTCGAAACTTGGAAAACCGTGCATGAAAAAAATGATATTCATGTTACTTAGCATAAGTTACGACCGATTCCATGAGCGGACCGAAAACTTCGAGCAACATGCTCACTAAACATGGCCGTGAACTTGCCATCCACATGTTTAAAAATTGTATAAAACACAAACAAAGTCAGAAAATCATGAAACTTGTCCACGTGTCATGATATCATATGTACAGGTTGTGATAAAAAATTGAGAATGTTTGGACAAAGTTGTGAGACACTATGTGTAGAAACCTAAGAGAACTACACATGAAATCATAGAGTTTCAATGTGGATCTCTTAGGTTTGTACACATAGCGCGTCATAGTTTTCTCGAAATTTTTTCAATTTTTTATCGCAGCCTGTACATATGATATCATGACACGTGGACAAGTTTCAAGATTTTCTGACTTTGTTTGTGTTTTATACAAGTTTTAAACATGTTGATGACAAGTTCACGACCATGTTTAGTGAGCATGTTGCTCGAAGTTTTTGGTCCGCTCCTGGAATCGGTCGTTACTTATGCTAAGTAACATGAATATCATTTTTTCATGCACGGATTTCCAAGTTTCGAGTGACCTGCAGTTCAAATCTAAATTTTCCGAAGAAATTCAAATAAACGAACTAAATCTACTAACGATTGAAACTCTGTTAAAATTGTCCACAAATGATACATGTAGGTCTACATAGTGTAGGAACATACCACAAAAAATTTGGGAGACAAAATAAAAGAAATAAAAATATACTTTGCCGAGTGTCTAGGGATGGCACTCGGCAAAGAGTTCTTTACCGAGCGTCAACTGGGCGACACTCGGCAAAGAAGACTCTTTGCCGAGTGCCAACCGTTGGCGCTCGGCAAAGACTGACGGCCGTCAGCTTTGGGACGGCCGCTGACGGCTCTTTGCCGAGAGCCCCATTTGCCGAGTGTTTGACACTCGGCAAAAATGGATTTGCCGAGTGTGGACCTGTACCGAGTGTCCTACGCTCGGTAAAGACGCTCGTTACCGAGAGCCGAGCTGTGCCGAGTGTGGCTCTCGGCAAAGCTGTCTTTGCCGAGTGCCCGAGAAAAGGCACTCGGCAAAGCGGCCGGCACTCGGCAAAGGCTCGGATTCCGGTAGTGAATGATGGTTTATTTATACAGAGTATGCTACTGAGCAAAGCACTGCAAATGCAACAAGACCTCGAGGATAAAAAGAACGAAATTATAATCGAGGGTTTAGAGAACAAAATTAAAGAATACGAAGCTTCTCTTAAAAAGAAAGATTTCTTACTCCATGCAATGGAAGGTTTCCTAGAAGAAGCGCAAGCTAAAAATACTAGATTAAATGAGGAACTTCTGCAAAAATCAGAGAGCTTCGAACAAGAAAGAAAAAGTTTGTAGACAAAATATGAAGCCGAAGCTGTCGAAAATACGAAGCTGCAACAATCTTTGAAAGAGCTTCGGAACATGTGTCTGGGCTTTGGCAGCCGCTGCGTACAGCGATTAAAATATGTTTTCAACTTAGTTGGAGCCAGCGCTGAGAAGTTTACTCCTTCGGCCGAAAACATATCAAGCACCTTCGATCACATTGAAGGTGAAGTCGAGGTGCTTGACGAAGTAATAGCGGGGCACGGTGACTTCTGTGCCCTGCTAGCTTCTCGTGGCACAGTTGCAGCATTTTTGAAGGCTGGCTGTATGCACGCAAAAATTGTAAATAGGCCAAACTTCAGCCTATCTCCATCAGATTTGGTTGACATCCCCAATAAAGCCCGGAGCATAGGGAGCAGATTTATAACACAGATTTGGGCGAAGGGTGGTCGAGAATTGGCTAGTGACGAGGCCTGAAGCCTGCTTAAGCCGGTACTATACTTATACTTGTTGCTTATTCTCTTGTAATTACTTTTTACCTTATACTATTTTGTTGTGTACAGGATGACGATGCCGAAGGTCAATAGTCCGAAGCACATTTCAAAGATTGCTGAATGCTGTTTTTTAGGCCTGCCTGCATAGAACTTTAGAGGCATTTGTATTATTTCTATAAAAGACATTGTAATCAAGAATTGAACATTACTCTGTGTATTTTTCCATACCTTGTAATATATTTTTACCTTTTCTTCCGTGTGTAAATTGCTTTGCTATGGACGAAACTTGTATCTTTTGAGCTGAAGGCGAAAAACACCTTCCCTTCTTTTCGTACACAACGAAGCATATCTTTGCTTCTTCATGCTCATCGAAGCATTGTTATCAAAGCTAAAGTATCTGTTTGTGCTTTATGTTATGATGATGATGATCCTACGAATGTCTACATGAATGTATACGAATGCAATGAATGATGTAATGTAACATGCAAATGAATGTCCCAAACACACACACGAAGCCACACCCAGACTCTGCATCCCCTTAGGAACGACTTTTGAGTCTTAAGCTCTGCATCCCCTTAGGAACGACTTTTGAGCTTCTTCACCTTCTATTTCAGTGGCATTTAAGTTCTGCATCCCCTTAGGAACGACTTTTGAACTTCTTCACCTTCTATTTCGGTGGTATTTGGCTCTGCATTCCCTTTGGAACGACTTTTGAGCAGAAAACTTACTCTGCGCTCCCTTAGGAACGACTTTTTTGCAGTTTCATCATACTTTTGGCTCTGCATTCCCTTAGGAACGACTTTTGAGCAGAAGACAGCAGCTGCGCTCTCTTAGGAACGACTTTTGCAGTTTCGTCATGCTCTTCGCTCTGCATTCCCTTAGGAACGACTTTTGAGCTTCTCCCTGTTTTTCTTTTTGCACTTAATGGTGCATGCTCAGATTTTACATATTACATTTTTTGGGGGATTCTGCCCTTATAGGGCTAAATAAGAATGAAAAATTACAAACTATGGCCCCATTAAAAACCTTTTCCCCTCTTGAAAGGAAAAGGGTGCCATAGAAAAAATGAAAAAGATTACATCATATTACACATAATATCGCCGAAGCTCATCCGCATTGTAAGATCTGGGTATGTCGTTGCCGTCCATATCCTTCAATCTATAAGAACCGGGCCTTGACAAAGATACTACTAGAAAAGGACCTTCCCACTTCAGTTGCAGCTTGCCCACTGTGTCTGGATTGGCCACTCTCCGAAGCACCAGATGTCCTGGCTTGATATTTTTCAATCGAACTTTTCTGTCACGCCATTTTATTGTTTCGGCTTGTTATTTATTGATGTGCTCTATAGCCTGAAGTCTGGTCCCTTCTATAGTATCTTTTGTTACTTGATAATCAGCTTCGTCTTCTGTCGAAGCTATTGTTCTTATTGACCCTGCCTTTGCCTCTTTTGGAGTTATTGCTTCATCACCAAATAAGAGCTTGAAGGGTCTAAATCCTGTTGACCTTGACGTAGTTGTGTTGTGGCTCCACACCACTTTAGTTAGCTCGTCTGGCCACTTTTCTCTAGGCTGGTTGAAGATTAGTTTCATTATTCCTATCATTATAATACCATTTGCTCTTTCTACCAGCCCATTTGATTCTGGATGTCTAACTAATGCAAAATGAATCTTCGTACCTGTTGGGGGCCTTCGTCTTTCGAAGGTCCTCAAAAACACTATTAACAATTGTCAATAAACTAAAACAGGGGTACCCCTTATTACCGTATGAAGACGCAGTACCCACACGGCTATCTTTAGTCGCGTGGTAAAGAAGCTGTGCGTGGGACCAGACCATGGCTCGCCCTAGCCTCGGGTGACTACTCTGGGCCCGCAATAGCACCCGACCCCACCACGTGGACGGCTCTGGGACTGCCATGTGGCCAGAGGAGATGATATACTCCAAGGTATCAACAGTGAGTCTGGACCCCCATGGGAAAGTGCCAGACCCCTGCATATACAGACCGGGCCTTCGGGTAAGGTCCAGGACCTCCACGGGCGCAAACCAGACCCCTAGGATGGGTTCCAGACCCCTCTGTGTGGGGTCTGGGCCACTCACAGCGGGTTCCCGGGATTCTGGGACAGAGAATACCCAGGCCTTAATCAAGGCCAGGCAGGGGTCCGGAGCCGACACGTGTTCGGACCTTACCGTATACGCTTCTGCTCCCCGCTCAGGCGGAGCCCCGATGCTGCCACGTGGCTTGGTGCACGTGACGTAAGCCAACGGGCGGAGCCTGACGTAAGGCCTCTAGGCTGCGTGGCCTCAGCATTTATTGCGGATAAGGCGCGCCGCCTATCCAATCCACTGGCAGGCGATGTGCCGCCTCGGCATTTATTGAGCCCTGTCCATTCCACTGGCAGGCGATGTGCCGCCTCCGCATTTAATGAGACCTGTCCATTCCACAGGCAGGCGGCGACCAGTCCATTCCACAGGCGGCGTGCCTGTCCATTCCACTGGCAGGCAGTACGCCCATGCTTCCGCGTGCACTACGCTCATCATTACTCGTGCGTTACCAAGAAGCAACCGCAACATATCAATACTGCATGGACTACGGATATCATGGCGCCAGGAGATTGCTCAGCCATACTCGCATTAGTTACTTCTATAATGTATTCCCTCCGTTTTGCTCCTGGGCCCACATGTCGGGGCTCAGCATCCTTGTACGTGCCCCCCTTAAGCTATAAAAGGGAGGGCACACGACGTTACAAGGGGAGGCTCTCAAGCTCACATATTCAATACAACACACAATGGAGTAGGGTATTACGCACCGGTGGCTCGAACCACTCTAAACCCTTGTGTGTTCTTGTGTTCATTTCGAATCCACCTAGCAGGAAAAACGCTTAGCCCCCCTCCTCATCTTAGGATTTAGGGCGGGTGCGTTCTGCCACCCGGTCAGAGAATTTCCTCTCCGACATTTGGCGCGCCAGGTAGGGGGACTTGGCATTAGGTTTTTGCTTGTTTTCTTGCTCGACACCATGGTCCACATCGTTGAGCACCATGACTTTGTTCTGAGAGCACCTTGAGGGGGGGGGGGGTGAATAGGTGTTCCTACAAAATTCAACACTAAATTCCACAAAGCTTGATCAAAGAGATGTTAGCACGAGTTAATCAAGTCAATGAGGCGAGCTCTTGCGAACACAGACAATCAAAGAGAGAAGCAACACAAGAGATACACGATATTATCCCGTGGTTCGGCCAAGTAACACTTGCCTACTTCCACGTTGTAGCGTCCCAATGGACGAGGGTTGCACTCAACCCCTTTCAAGTGATCCAATGATCAACTTGAATACCACGGTGTTCTTCCTTATAGTTTTCTTCCCGTTTGCGAGGAATCTCCACAAATTGGAGCCTCTCGCCCTTACAAGATTGATCACAAAGAACGCACAAGAGTAAGGTTGGGAAGAGCAACACACACAAGACTCAAATCGCAGCACACCCATGCACACAAGAGAAGAATTGAGCTCAAAGGACAAGACGGGGAGTTCTCGACTCGAATAGAGCTCAAATCTCTAACACAATGAAACGAATGCGCGGGAACAGAGTCTAGATGCCTTAGGATGCTTAGTGAATGCTTGTGTAGCAACTCCATGCGCCTAGGGGTGCCTTTTATAGCCCCAAGGCAGCTAGAAGCCGTTGAAGACCAACAAGGAAGGCTATCCTTGCCTTCTGTCGAGTGGGCACCGAACAGCCGGTGCGCCACGACACAGTCATTGTAGACAGTCCAGTGCCGATCTCCTTCCTTTTCTGGCACAGACGACCGTTGTAGCTCCAGGCTCATTGGCGCACCGGACACTGTCCGGTGCCCCCCACCGACCGTTGGAGCGGGCCACGCGTCGCGCGTGGATTGCGTGGCCGACCGTTGGCTCACTGGACAGTCCGGTGCACCACCGGACAGTCCGGTGAATTATAGCCGTACGCCACCAAACTTTTCCCGAGAGCGGCCTGTTCACCAGTGTTCAGCCTGGCGCACCGGACAATGTCCGGTGCACCACCGGACAGTCCGGTGTGCCAGACTGAGCAGAGTTTTGGCTACACCGAGCCAAGACTTTTTGCAATTCTTTTCTCGCTTTTTCTAGCACTTAGACAAAATATGTTAGTACTCAAAACAATGTACTAAGTCTAGAAACGTACCTTGTTACATGATTTGCACTTCTTGCTTGTTTGGCACCTAACAACTCAAAGATTATGTGTTGGGCACTTAATCACCAAAACATTATAGAAATGGCCCAAAGGCACATTTCCCTTTCAATCTCCCACTTTTTGGTGATTTATGCCAACACCTCAAAAAGCAACCAAAATAAGGGCAATATCAATGCAAATGAGGACCAAATTGTTTTGACTCTAATTTGGCATATTTGGATCATTCTTTGCCACCACTTGGTTTGTTTTTGCATATCAAATTCATTTTCCTATCTCTATGTCAAACACACTTGTTTGGGCACAAAGAGAGATAATGCAAGAGTGAAATGGATCAAGTGCCAAAAAAACTCCCCTTTTTCCCATAATCGTAAATTCTCCCCACAAGAGATCAAATTTTACACTTTTTCCCATAATCATAAATTCTCCCCATAAGGGACCAAATTTTACACTAAGAGTATTTTGGGCAAATCAAATCAAAAGTTCTAACTCTATTATTTTCAAAATTCACAAGTGGTAGCTGATCCATTTGCTTTGGCCTTAATTTCTCCTCCTTTGGCATTAAGCACCAAAACGGGATCATTCTTGGCCCTTTCAACCCCATTACCTCACCAAAATTGTCAATTAAGAGCAAAAAGGCAATAAGAGCATTAAGTATGAACTTGGAGTTAATTACACTAATACCGGATTGCAGTGGAAGTCTTTGCATGGTCCAAGTTCATCTTTCCCTTTCAATGCACCTTTGAGACTACATCAAGTATACTCAAACACAAATGTTAGTCTCAAAGGGTCAAGTTGTAGCACATCTCCCCCTAAATATGTGCATCATTCAGACATGGACTTGTGAGGTCCAGGGATCCCTTGCACAACTTGAGCACCATCAATAAGCAACAAATTACATAAATGCATGAAGTAACATGGTCAAAGGCATAGAACACATGTATGCTATAGATCAATCCAAGTTACGCAAATCTAAGACATTTATCTCACTACACAACCTGCAAAAGGTTTTCTCATCTAACGGCTTGGTAAAACAATGAAATACAAAATATAAAATATTGGAGAAAAATTTACCAAAGACAGATAATATCATTCACATATATTATTATACAAACTTAAACATTATAAATAATATTTAGTTATATTTATACCTTCGTCTCGGCAGAAAACAATAATTCCAGCGTAATGCGTCAGCGATTACAAGATTGCGTGAACAGTATAGGGGTACTGTTCACCTATTTATAGGCACAGAGCGCATCCTGTGTAAAATTACATTTATGCCCTTTACAATCAACTACAATAATGACACAAAACATCATGGGCCTTTAAGTCATTTCATCTTTAAGTCGGTTCACCCCTTCGTCTTGAGATCTGTCACCATGCCGAAGCTTTATAGGTGATAGCTTCGGCGCTGCATCTGAGAGGATCTGCCGAAGGTGTTCTCTTTCTTTAGGATCTTTGGCTACGAAGCATACCCCCAACAGTAGCCCCTTCGCGGTGCTAGATCGTTTTTCATAACGAGCTTGATCCATGAAAAAGTCTTCCTGGCTTCAGGATGCCGAAGATCCAAAAAACACCTTCCCTGAGCTCGTTGGCGAAAAACGATTAAAATAATCCGAGAGCGAAATGTCCTCATCTTGCAGCAGTTACGCGTGTCCTGGCGATTCACCTTCTCGGACCCTGTGGCCCACCGTTCAGTGAGTGCGGGTGGCTATTTGCCCGGTGCGGAAGACCTTGACGATTCACCTTCCCACCTGCGGCACTATATAAACAGACGAGTAGGTGTGAAGTTACCACAGCATTCATTACTATTGCACTGTTTTGCTGCCAAAATATTGACCAAAACCGAAGGTTGTTTGTTGCATCCTCAACCGAAGCTATTTACTTTGCTCAAGCTTCGTAACAATAAAGAGCTTCGGCAAGATAAAGAAAAATTTTCAACTTTATTCAAAAAACAAGAAATTCAATCATCAGATGACCAGAGTGCGTTCCATAGCTAGGGTTACACACGATGGAGAGGAAGCCGAAGGTGCTGAAACTGCTCCAATCTCCAAAGTGATGAAGCGCTCAGGGCTAGTAGCATCGGAGGATGCACCTACCGCTGAAACAGAACAGGCTGATGTTGAAGAGACTAAATCTGAAGATGATTACAGCGCGGTGCCAAGTAAACCTAGCCACCTGGATTTTGGGAAATCCACCATCTCCGAAGATGATTTGCCTAAGCTATTGAAATTGGGCTATTTTAGTGAAGCGAAGAAAGAGCTGGTTCGTTTTGGTGGAGAAGAGACTACTCCGAAGCCAAGAAAGGATGAAGTGGTAGTCTTCAAAAGTTTCTTTAAGGCTGGCTTAAGATTTCCTTTGAACAAGATGATTGCTGTTGTACTAAAGAAATTTGGGATCTACCTTCATCAGCTAACTCCCAACGCTATTGTCCGGCTTAGCATTTATATCTGGGCTCTTCGAAGCCAAGGGGTGGAGCCATTTGGCGAAGGTTTCTGCCGAGTGCACGAGCTTCATTATCAGACGAAAGCTAGAGGAGATGGGCTGCATGAAAATTTTGGCTGCTACCATTTTGCCTATCGCAAGACCACAAAATTTCCAGTGATTAGCTACCGAAGCAAGTGGCTAGCTGGCTGGAAGTCTGAGTGGTTCTACGTGAAAGTTGACGAAGATACAGAGGAGCTGGTCCAGAGTCCGCTAGAATTGATCTTCGGAGAGACCGGACCGCAGTGCAACATGACACCAGGGAGTCCAAGCCAAATTGCCCTGGCTGAATTTCGAGTTATTGCAGATCATATCGGCACTAGGGAGTTAGTGCAAGAATTTTTGGCCTTCAGAGTGTTTCCAACTGTGAAAGAGTGGGACATGCCGAAGCTTAAAGGAGAAAAGAAAAAGGGGGAACTTATTCGGTTACCCTATCATTATAAATTCAAGAAATATTTCAATGTGCCTTGCCAAGAGTGGCTAGACACGATTGAAGTGATGTGCAATGAAATTCTCGGCAATTATTCCAAAAAAGAAGATCAACTAATGACTGCAGCCTTCGTCACCCATCTGAAGCGAAGGTTGAACCGAGTAATGGATGCCCTGGACTTTGAGTATCCCGACTACGAGCGGCTAGACAAGGATGCCGAAGGGCAAAAAAGAAAGAGAGTAGCTGGGGTTCTGAATAAAGACGATGAAGAACAATTGAAGAATAAAAAGCTGAAGCCTGAGCCGAAAACAAATGCTTTGAAGAAGAGAAAAGCTACAGCTCCGAAGCAGAAGGCAATTGACGAAGAAGAAGAAACTGCTGCAACACCCTCTACCACCGACGTGGAAGAAATTTTAAAGGTAATGACTGAATCTTTGCCTGTCAAGCTAAGTCCACTGGGGCCACATCTGACGAAGCTTTTTCAGAAGGAAAAGGAGCCCACAAAAACGAAGAAGGCAGCTAGGCCAAAAAAGCAAAGAATTATTACAGTGACAAAAGTCATCGAGGGACACCACCACGAGCTTCAGCTCTGAAGGCGCCAGCTGTTGAGAGCACGACAGCCACCGAAGCTGCACCTGCGGAAGCCACAGCTACCGAAGCTGCCACAACTGAAGATATTCATTTAGAGTGCACAATTGCCGATATTGATAAGATACTGCTAAACATGGCCGCAGAAGAAGCTGCTGCAGCCACCGAAAAGACTATGACCCCAGAACCCGAGAAGGAGAAAGAAATAGTCGAAGACACTTCGGAGGATGAAATTTTTAACTTTCAAAACTTAGTTGGTCAAGAGCTAACAAAGGCTGAAAAAGAAGAGCTAAAAGAATATGCTATATCTTGCGGATATCAGCCGGGAGCACTTCTCTTTGGTGGCATCGATGACGAAAAATTGGGCTGCATCCGGGATCAGACCGGAGCGAAGGTTATCGGTACTCTATCAAAGAGTATTGGTTTCCCGAAGCTCGAAATAGATATCAGCCACTACCGACGACAACACATTGTCAGTAGTTTATTCTATTCCAATTTCAAGGTAAACTTTTCTTTATCTTTTATTATTTCAGTAACGAAGATGTTTTGTAACGAAGGTTGTTTGTATGCAGAGTATGCTACTGAGTAAAGCTTTGAAAATGCAGCAAGATTTGGAAGATAAAAAACACGAAGTTATAATTGAAAACTTAGAAAGCAAGATAAAAGACCAATCAACTGCTCTTGAAAAGAAAGACTTTGAGCTTCAGACAACCGAAGGCTCATTGGCAGAAGCTGAAGCTAAAATAGCAGAATTAAATATGAAGCTTCTCTCCCAGTCAGAAAGCTTCGAACAATAAAAGCAGCAGCTTAATGCAAAATTTGAGGCCGAGGTCCAAAAAAGTTCAGATTTGAAAAAATCATTGACAAGCCTTCAAAACAGATGTCTAGAGTTCAGTAATCGATGTGTTCAACTGTTGAAGCAAATCTTCTATTCGGTTGGAGCCAGCAGCGAAAAATTTAATCCTTCGTCTGAAGACCTGCCAGGAGCCTTCAAACATATCGAAGGTGAGATTGATGACCTTGAAGAAGTTATAGCTGGACATGGTGACTTTTGTGCCCTGGTAGCTTCTCGGGGTACAGCTGTCGCCTTCCTGAAATCTAGCTGCGAACATGGAAAGGTTATCAATAGACCCAATTTCAGCTTATCACCAGCAGACCTGGATGATATCCCCAACCTTGCCCGAAGCATAGCAAATAGATTTATAAAACTAGTATGGACAAAGGGTGGATGAAGCAAAGCTGGTGATGAAGCTCAGAGTCATCTTAAGCCAGTAACAAAAATCATACCTTGTGCTTACCTATTCCTCCGAACTTGAATTTTGCTTACAATACTTAAATACGTACAGGATGATGAAGCCGAGACCAAAGCTAAAGAGTAAGAAGACGAAGCCGAAGTTTAATGGATGACGAAGTCGAAGCCGAAGCCGAAGCTCAATGGACACTAATGAAGCTTGAATAGATAACTGTAGAAAGAACTCTAAAAACCCTTGTAAAAACCTTTATAAAGAACAATGTAATTAATTTTTACTTTGTAAACTTTGTCCATACCTTGTAATATATTCTTACCTTTCCATCAATGTATAAAGTGCTTTGGTGTGAACGAAATTAGCATTTTTGAGCCGAAGGCGAAAAACACCTTCCCTTCTTTTCGTACACAGTGAAGCATAAAGACTGCTTCTTTTTTCTTTTTGCCAGAGCCTTATCTTTAGAGCCGAAGCAACTGCCTGTGTTATGATGATGATGATCCTATGTATGCCTAAATGAATGTTTATGAATGCAAATGTATGATGTAATGTATGGTGCAAATGAATGTCCAAACACACACATACGAAGCCACAACCATATCCTTCATTCCCTTAGGAATAACCAAAGTCTCTTTGCCGTTTATTTTTCGGCTTCACCGCTTATTTTTCGGTGTATCAGCGCTGACTTTTCGCTGTAAGTTCTGCATCCCCTTAGGAACGTCTTATGAACTTCTTCGCCTTCTATTTCGGCGGTATCACATTGACTTTTCGCGCTTCGCCTTATATTTCGGCGGTATCAGCGTTGACTTTTCGCTGTAAGCTCTGTATTCCCTTAGGAACGACTTTTGAGCAGAAAACTTACACTGCGCTCCCTTAGGAACGTCTTTTTGTAGCTTCGTCATGCTCTGCATCCCCTTAGGGACGTCTTTCGAGCTTCTCCCTGCTTTTTCTTTTCTCTTTGCACTCGATGGTGCGTGCTCAGGCTTTACATTTACATCTTTGAGGATATTGCTCTTGTAGAGCTGAAATAAAAAAGAGAAATTACATGCTATGGCCCCATTAAAAACCTTTCTCCCCCTTTGAAAGGAAAAGGGTGCCATAGGAAAAAATAAAAAATAAAAAGATTACATTAAGCTACACATAATATCGCCGAAGCTCATCCACATTCCAAGATCTAGGAATGTCGTTGCCATTCATATCCTTCAATCTGTAGGAACCGGGTCTTGACGAAGATACTACCAGAAAAGGTCCTTCCCACTTCAACTGTAACTTGCCTACTGTATCTGGGTTGGCAACTCTCCGAAGCACCAAGTGCCCTGGCCTGATATTTTTTAACCGAACTTTTCTGTCACGCCATTTTATTGTTTCAGCTTGGTATTTATTGATGTTCTCCACAGCCTGAAGCCTGATCCCTTCTATAGCATCTTTTGCCATAGAATAATCAGCTTTGTCCTCTGCCGAAGCCACTGTTCTTATTGATCCTGCTTTAGCTTCTTCCGGGGTTATTGCTTCATCACCAAACAATAATTTGAATGGTGTAAAGGCTGTTGACCTTGACACTGTTGTGTTGTGGCTCCACACCACTTTGATCAATTCATCTGGCCACTTTCCTCTAGGCTGATTGAAGATTAACTTCATTATTCCTGTCATTATAATGCCATTAGCTCTTTCGACAAGTCCATTTGAC
This sequence comes from Zea luxurians, assembly GCA_029449295.1. Classification (NCBI taxonomy): domain Eukaryota; kingdom Viridiplantae; phylum Streptophyta; class Magnoliopsida; order Poales; family Poaceae; genus Zea; species Zea luxurians. The sequence goes on from JAOPSE010000011.1 coordinate 50,266,714, forward strand.
TCTAGATGTCTAACTGATGCAAAATGGATCTTCGTGCCAATTTGTTCACAGAACTCTTTGAAAGCTTCGGCATCAAACTGTGTTCCATTGTCCACAGTAATAGCCTTCGGCACTCCAAAGCAACAAACAATATTCTGCTAGAAAAATTTCTGAACAGTGACCGAAGTTATTGTGGCTAAAGGCTTTGCCTCAATCCATTTGGAAAAATAATCTACTGCCACCACAACATATTTTAAATTTCCTTGTGCTGGTGGAAGTGGGCCTAACAAATCAAGGCCCCACCTTTGCAACGGCCAAGTGGGCTGTATTAGCTGAGTGAGAGATGAAGGTTATTTTTGATCTCTTGCACATTTTTGACAACCTTCGCACTTTTGGACTAATTCTGCTGCATCTGAAGCTACCTTCAGCCAATAAAATCCTTGACGAAAGACTTTTCCCAGCAAGGGCCTAGATCCGATGTTAGATCCACACAGACCTGCGTGTATTTCCTTCATCAATTCTATACCCTCAGCTCTGGATAAACATTTGAGCAATGGAGAGCAGACTCCATGTTTGTATAACTCCCCTTCTATTATTACATATGGTCGGGCTCTTGCCTCTATTCTCTTATTATAAACTTCGTCATCTGAAAGACAATTGCCTTGGAGAAAGGATATAATCTCAGTTCTCCAATCTTCACTATGAACAGGAGATATATTGAGCACTGCTCTTTCAAGAAGTTCCACCGAAGGTGCTCTTATTGTCTCAAAGAATACTTCCGAAGGTAAAGGCAGCCCCTGTGCCGCTGATTTAGCTAACAGATCAGCATGCTCATTTTCTTCTCGTGGAATATTCTTGACAGAAAACCCTTCGAAAGAAGCTTCAAGCCTTCGAATTGTATCCAAGTATTTCTCAAGCTTTGGGTCTCTTGCTCTACAACTCTTGTCAATATGCCCAGAAATAACTTGGGAATCAGTTTTAAGAACCGCCCTTCTTATCCCCATTGCCTTTAACTTCCGAAGCCCCAAAAGCAAAGCTTCGTATTCAGCAATATTATTTGTGTAGCTGAAATTAAGTTTCACTGCATAACATGTTCTGACTTTGGAAGGTGCAACTAAGACAGCAGCTGCACCTGCCCCGAAGGTTCCCAGGAACCGTCGTAGAACACTGTCCAAGCTTCGGCATCTTTACTTGCTTCTTCTTCCTGAGCCCCTGGCGTCTAGTCAGCGATGAAGTCTGCTAACGCCTGGGACTGGATCGAGGATCTATGCACATAATCAATGGCGAATTCGTTGAGTTCCGCAGCCCACTTTCCAATCCTTCCAGTAGCTTCTCTGTTCCTCATAATATCCTTCAAAGGTTGCGATGAAGGAACAATTATATGGAATGCTTGAAAGTAATGTCAAAGCTTCCTAAGGGCCATTAAGACGACATATAGCACTTTCTCCAATTCTGTATAGTTTTTCTTTGATAAGCTGAGGACTTCAGAGACGAAGTACACTGGGGCTTGCTTTTTGATTTGTCCTTCAAGCTTTTCCTACACGAGCGCTGCGCTTACTGCGGAATGCGAAGCTGCCACATATAATAACAGAGGAGCCCCTGGCGTGCGTGGAGTTAACGTTGTTAGATTTATCAGGTACTGCTTCAGCTCTTCGAAGGCTTTCTGCTGAGCTGATCCCCATTGAAAGACTTCGGCCAACTTCAGCACTTAAAAGAATGGTAAATTTCTCTCTGCTGATCTAGATATGAATCGATTCAAAGATGCCAGTCTTCCTATCAGCCTTTGGGCTCCCTTCTTTGTGCTTGGCGGCTCCATCCGAAGAATAGCTTCGATTTTATTTGGATTAGCTTCGATCCCTTTTGTTGAAACTAGACAACCAAGGTATTTTCCCTTCTTTATTCCGAAGACACATTTTTTTGGGTTCAATTTCAGGCCAACTTGCCTAAAATTGGCAAATGTTTCCTGTAGATCAGCAATGTGATTTTCTTGCTTCGTGCTTTTTACTATGATATCATCAACATATGTTAGCACATTTCTGCCTATCTGGGAATGAAGGACTTTCGCTGTCATTCTGCTGAAGCTTCCTCTAGCATTCTTGAGCCCCTCAGGCATCCGAAGATAACAATATGTACCATTGGGGGTTATGAAGCTGGTTTTTGGCTCATCTTCCTTCTTCATCCAGATTTGATGGTAGCCTAAATAACAATCTAGTAGACTCATGAGCTCTAACGAAGCTGCTGCATCTACTAGAGAATCTATCCTTGGTAATGGAAACTCATCCTTCGGACATGCCTTATTAAGATCAGTAAAATCGATGCACATTCTCCATTTACCATTGGTCTTCTTCACCATGACAGTTTTAGCTAGCCATTCTGGGTATTTTACTTCTCTGATGAATCCAGCACTAAGAAGTCTTTTCACTTCATTCCGAGCACCTTTGGCTTTGTCATCAGACATTTTCCGAAGCCTCTGCTTTCTGGGTCTGAAGGATGGATCGACATTGAGCGAATGTTCAATGACATCCCTGTTGACACCACAGAGATCGTTGGCGGACCATGCAAAGACATCTTTGTTGTTGAACAGAAACCTTGTTAGGTTTTTATCCTGTTCCTCAGACAATTGAGATCCCAACAACACCTTCTGCTCTCCTATATCTTCACATAAGAGCATGGGCTTCGGCTGATCAGCTGAAGCAGCCTTCTCCCTTTTGTACTTGTATTGCTCACAAGCTTCGGCTCCATCTATATTATGGATTGCTTTTGAATCTGTCTAGTTTCCTTCAGCCTTTCTGGCAGCTTCCTGGCTTCTATGAATAGCAATAGGCCCTTGATCCGAAGGTATCTTCATACAAAGATATGCTGGATGAAGAATTGCCTCAAAGGCATTGAGTGTCCCACGACCAATGATTGCATTGTAGGGGTACTCCATGTTGACAATATCAAACACAATTTGCTCAGTTCTTGTATTGTTGACAAATCCGAAGGTCACTGGCATCGTAATCTTGCTGAGCGCTATAATCTGTCTTCCTCCGAAACCACAAAGAGGTTGTGTAGCATCATGAATCTTATCCTCTGGCTCTTGCATCTGCCTGAAGGCCTTAGCAAATATAATATCCGATGCGCTACCTGTGTCAACCAGAACATTGTGAACCAAAAATCCTTTGATAACACAAGAAATAACCATAGCATCATTGTGAGGGTAATCCTTGAGCTGAAGGTCCTCTTAGGAGAAGGTAATTGGGATGTGGGACCATCTTGACTTGATGAAGGGTCCCTGCACCCCGACATGTTGTACCCTTCTCTGTGCCTCCTTCTTCTGCCTCTTGTTGGTCGGCTCTGAGCATGAACCGCCTGTTATCGGGAGTACCAGCTTCGAAGCCGAAGCAGCTCCAGCTTGGTTGTTGAACGAAGCCATCAGCTCAAAAAGTGGATGTGAGTTCACTGGCGGTGGGTGCTAATGTTGGGGACTTGTTCTCAAATGCTATTAATTAAGAACAAGGCAACATAAAATGTTAAATATTAATGTCCTTCGTCCGTTGAAGCATTACCTCCCCAAGGATTTAATGAACTTCGGACGAGGGCCATGAGCAAAATATTACAAAGGTCACACCTTCGTAATCAGAATTATAAAACAATGAAATACAAAATATAAAATATTGGAGAAAAATTTACCAAAGACAGATAATATCATTCACATATATTATTATACAAACTTAAACATTATAAATAATATTTAGTTATATTTATACCTTCGTCTTGGCAGAAAACAATAATTCCAGCGTAATGCGTCAGCGATTACAAGATTGCGTAACAGTATAGGGGTACTGTTCACCTATTTATAGGCACAGAGCGCATCCTATGTAAAATTACATTTATGCCCTTTACAATCAACTACAATAATGACACAAAACATCATGGGTCTTTAAGTCATTTCATCTTTAAGTCGGTTCACCCCTTCGTCTTGAGATCTGTCACCGTGCCGAAGCTTTATAGGTGATAGCTTCGGCGCTACTTTTGAGAGGATCTGCCAAAGGTGTTCTCTTTCTTTAGGATCTTCGGCTACGAAGCATACCCCCAACAGCTGGTGGTCTCTCAGGAAGTGATGCCGGATGTCTATGTGCTTAGTGCGGTTGTGTTCAACAGGATTATCCGCCATGCGGATTGCACTCTCATTGTCACATAGGAGTGGGACTTTGCTCAGATTGTAGCCAAAGTCCCTGAGGGTTTGCCTCATCCAAAGTAGTTGCGCGCAACACTGTCCTGCGGCAACATACTTGGCCTCAGCGGTGGATAGGGCAACGAAAGTTTGTTTCTTTGAGCTCCACGACACCAGGGACCTTCCTAGAAATTGGCACATCCCTGATGTGCTCTTCCTATCAACCTTGCACCCGGCATAATCGGAGTCTGAATATCCAATCAAGTCAAAGGTAGACCCCTTTGGATACCAGATCCCGAAGCAAGGCATAGCAACTAAATACCTAAGAATTCGCTTAACAGCCACAAGGTGACATTCCTTGGGGTCGGATTAAAATCTAGCACACATGCATACACTAAGCATAATGTCCGGTCTACTAGCACATAAATAAAGCAAGGAACCTATCATAGATCAGTATGCCTTTTGATCAACAGACTTACCTCCTTTGTTGAGGTCGACATGCCCGTCGGTTACCATCAGTGTCTTTGCGGGCTTTGCGTCCTTCATCCCAAACCTCTTGAGAAGGTCTTGAGTGTACTTCGTTTGGGAGAGGAAGGTGCCATCCTTGAGTTGCTTCACTTGGAACCTAAGGAAGTAGGTCAACTCGCCCGTCATCAACATCTCGAACTTTTGAGTCATCACCCTGCTAAACTCCTCACAAGACTTTTGATTAGTAGAACCAAATATTATGTCATCGACATAAATTTGGCACACAAAAAGGTCACCATCACAAGTCTTAGTGAAAAGTGTGGGATCGGCTTTCCCAACCTTGAAAGCATTAGCAATTAAGAAATCTCTAAGGCATTCATACCATGCTCTTAGGGCTTGCTTAAGTCCATAGAGCGCCTTAGAGAGCTTACACACATGGTCGGGGTACCTGTCATCCTCAAAGCTAGGGGGTTGTTCCACATACACCTCCTCCTTGATTGGCCCATTGAGGAAAGCGCTCTTCACATCCATTTGAAACAACCTGAAAGAGTGGTGAGCGGCATAGGCTAATAATATTCGAATAGACTCTAGCCTAGCCACAGGAGCAAAAGTCTCCTTAAAATCCAAACCTTCGACTTGGGCATAACCTTTTGCCACAAGTCGAGCCTTGTTTCTTGTCACCACCCCGTGCTCGTCTTGCTTGTTGCGGAACACCCACTTGGTTCCCACAACATTTTTCTTGGGATGTGGCACCAGGCTCCAAACTTCGTTCCTCTTGAAGTTGTTGAGCTCTTCCTGCATGGCCAACACCTAGTCCGGATCTTGCAAGGCCTCTTCTACCCTAAAAGGCTCAATAGAAGAGATAAACGAGTAATGCTCACAAAAATTAGCTAGATGTGAGCGAGTTGTTACTCCCTTGCTTTTGTCACCCAGTATCTGATCGACGGGGTGATGTCGTTGGATCGTCGCTCGGACTTGAGTTGGAGAGGCCAGTGGTGCTTCTTCCTCCAAAACTTGTTCTTCTTATGCTCCCCCTTGATCACACGCCTCTTCATGAGGAGCCTGTTCATCATCTTGAGTTGGGGGATGCACCATTGTTGAGGAAGAAGGTTGATCTTGCTCTTGTTGTTCCTGTGGTCACACGTCTCCAATCTCCATGGTGCGTATTGCGGTTGTTGGAACATCATCTTCACCTATGTCATCAAGATCAACTTGCTCTCTTGGAGATCCATTAGTCTCATCAAATACAACATCGCTAGAGACTTCAACCAAACCCGATGATTTGTTGAAGACCCTATAAGCCTTTGTATTTGAGTCATATCCTAGTAAAAACCCTTCTACAGCTTTGGGAGCAAATTTAGAATGTCTATCTTTCTTCACCAAAATGTAGCATTTGCTCCCAAATACACGAAAGTAAGAAACATTGGGTTTGTTACCGGTAAGGAGTTCATAGGAGGTCTTCTTGAGGAGGCGATGCAGATATAGCCGGTTTATGGCGTGGCAAGCTGTACTCACAGCTTCCGACCAAAACCGCTCGGGCGTCTTGAACTCTCCAAGCATCGTCCTCGCCATGTCGATAAGCGTCCTGTTCTTCCTCTCTACCACACCATTTTGCTGTGGTGTGTAGGGAGTGGAGAACTCGTGCTTGATGCCTTCCTCCTCAAGATACTCCTCCACTTGCAGATTCTTGAACTCGGACCCGTTGTCGCTTCTTATCTTTTTCACCATGAGCTCAAATTCGTTTTGAGCCCTCCTTAGAAAGCGCTTTAGGGTCCCTTGGGTTTCTGTTTTATCCTGCAAAAAGAACACCCAAGTGAAGCGGGAAAAATCATCAACAATAACAAGACAATACTTACTTCCCCCGATGCTAAGGCAGGCAACGGGTCCGAAGAGGTCCATATGTAGTAGCTCCAGTGGTCTTGATGTTGTCATCACATTCTTGCTGCGATGAGTACTCCCCACCTGTTTTCCTGCCTGACAAGCTGCACAAGGTCTATCTTTCTCGAAACATACATTTGTTAGTCCTAACACATGTTCTCCCTTTAGAAGTTTGTGAATGTTCTTCATCCGAACATGTGCTAGACGGCGATGCCACAACCAGCCCATGCTAGTCTTAGCTATTAAGCATGCATCTAGATCGGCCTCCTCTTTCGAAAAATCAACTAAGTAGAGTTTGTCGTCTAGTACACCCTTAAACGCTAATGAACCATCACTCCTTCTAAAGACAGATACTTCTATATTGGTAAATAGACAATTATAACCTATATTACATAATTGGCTCACAGACAATAAGTTGTACCCAAGCGATTCAACTAAGAACACATTGGATATAGAATGCTCGGATGAAATGGCTATCTTCCCCAATCCTTTAACCTTGCCTTGGTTCCCTTCTCCAAAGATGATCGAATCCTGGGAATCCTTGTTCTTGACGTAGGAGGTGAACATCTTCTTCTCCCCCGTCATGTGGTTTGTGCATCCGCTGTCGATAATCCAGCTTGAGCCCCCGGATGCATAAACCTGCAATGCAATTTACACTTGGGTTTTAGGTACCCAACTCTTGTTGGGTCCTACAAGGTTAGTCACAATAGCCTTTGGAACCCAAATACAAGTCTTATCTCCCTTGCATTTGGATCCCAACTTTCTAGCAACTACTTTTTCCTTCTTACATAAAAGAGCAAATGAAGTATTGCAAGTGTTGGGGGCCTTTGGCTTCCGAAGGTCATCAAAAACATGATTTAACAATGTTTCTGGAAGTACAGTACATGAACAGGTATCTTCGGACTTGAGTTGAAGCCACAACGTGGAGAAGCACGAGGAGTACGAAGGATAGCACAAAGCCGAAGCTGTGCGCAGGAGAGCTTCAGCATGATAACAGAAAAAGGAAACCGACTTAAAGATGAAAAGGCTATTCAAACCTCGAGGGACTGCTACAGAGTTGTTAGCAAATGTAGAGGGCATGAGTGTAATTTCACATGGGCTGCGTCCCGTGCCTATAAATAGGTGAACAGTAACTCTATGCTGTTCACGTTGACATGGCATTTATCCTTGCGTCACGCTGGTACTTTCACATTTCTTCAAGTCGAAGGTACACTTGTAGTCTAATATTTCTTCTATTTTTCCATAGTAATGAAATAAGAGTGAGACAGTGATAATATATGATTATTTATATTATTTTTTATGGTCTATATGATCTTTCTTCACCCTCATATGTTATGTTAACGAAGGTAAGTCCTTCGTTACCTTCATCCAAAAATCATTATATCCTAAGGGAAATAATGCTTTGAAGGACGAAGGGCTTTAACGTATAACGTTTACCGTGTTGTCTTGTTCTTACTTCATAGCATTTGAGAACAAGTCCACAACATTGGCGCCCACCTCTGGTGAACTCTTTTTCGACCACCTTCAGCAAGCATCGACCTTCATCATGCCACCAAAGAAAGCTTCAGCAACAGGGGCTGCCGTTCTGCAGCCGCTAGATCCGAATCAGGGGACCCTTTCTCTTCGGGAAGCCCGAAACCAGAAGAGGAAGGCTACTAGTCCAACACCACAAGAGGATGAGTTGGACCAGGAAATCAGGAATATGGAGATGCTTCATCAGCAGGTCCAGAAGAAGAAGGAGAAGATGGCTCGGTTAGCAGAACTGCAAAGACAGATTGACGAAGCTACCGAAGAAGTGCGTCATCTCACTCAAGATGAGCAGAATCGAAGGCCATATCATAGGGAATTGCACCAAGAGGGCTTCTTCAACGAGGATGACTGGCATGAGGATTTCCATCATGGCAATTTTACTTTTGATGATGCTTCTCCTCTGTCAGCAGAACTGCAGGCTACTCCCTGGCCCGCTCTTACGAGCCACCCTAGCTCCCCATGTATGACGGACACTCAGATCCGAAGCAGTTTCTGATGAGCTACGAAGCAACTATATCTTCGTATGGTGGCAACACTGCTGTCATGGCAAAATCCTTTGTCATGGCAGTAAAAAATGTTGCACAAACTTGGTATTCCTCTCTTTGGCCAGGAACAATCACATCATGGCAGAAGCTGAAGGATATGCTGATCACCAGTTTTCAAGGGTTTCAGACGAAGCCGGTTACCGCTCAAGCCTTGTTCTAGTGCACGCAAGACCAAGAGGAATACCTCCAGGCGTATGTCCGAAGGTTCTTGCGTCTGAGGGCACAAGCGCCAACAGTGCCCAATGAAATCGTCATTGAGGCCATGATTAAGGGGCTTCGGCCAGGACCTTCAGCCCAGTACTTCGCTAGGAAAGCCCCTCAAACCCTAGAGAAGCTGCTTCAGAAAATGGATGAATACATCCGGGCTGACAATGATTTTCGACAAAGAAGGGAGGAGGCTTATAGGTTCTCCGAAATGGCTAGGGGCTTCAGAGGGAGGATCCACCCTAGGCACGTCAGATCAATCCATTCCACTCAGAATGACGACAGGGGAAGTCAACAACAGAGGCTGCAATATTCTTCCCAGGCTTCGGGTCAGCAACAGGGCTATCCTCAGCCACCAGCTCCAAGGGGCAGAGGCGCCAGGGGCTTCGGAGGAAGGTTTGGGGATCAGCCTAGGAAGATTTATTGTCTATTCTGCGGTGAGGACAAGGGCCACACTACCAGGATGTGCCACATTACCATCCAAAAACAGAAAGAGATAGCAGAAGCTGCAGCCCAGTAGAGTCAGCCGAAGCAGGTTATGCACACTGCCTAGTATCACTCGCCGTACATTCCAGAGTACGTAGGTAACCATCCTGCAGCCTCTGTTGCTTCGGCAAGCCAATCTCAGGCATCTTGGCAGCAGCCTCCACCCCCACCACCATTGCAACGAGGTCAGCAGCCAGAAGGGAGCCACCACATTCATCAGCAATGGGACTTCAGAGAGGAGTCCGAAGCTCGCACAGTCAACAGCACTGTGCCAGAATCGAAGCACATCTACTAGAAGATATCCTACTTCTGAAATAGTTCTGGCATTTGTCATCATTTTTCTTTTTTAATAGAGAATTCAATTCCTTGTAATAGTTTTGTCTTGGTCATAGTGGAAATATATCTCTTTTACAGACTCACGAAATCCAAAAAATTGACGAAGCACGAAAGTTGCTCTCAAGAGGGAGCGGGGTTCATAATCACATTACAAGTTTTGCTGAGGCAATAAAAAGTCGTTCTAAGGAACACAGTGTACGTCTCCCGAAGCAACAAAAAGTCGTTCCTAAGGGAGCGCAGTGTAAGTTTTTTGCTCAAAAGTCGTTCCAAATGGAATGCAGAGCTTACAGCGAAAAATAAACGCTGATTCCGCTGAAGTAAAAGGCGAAGAAGCTCCTAAGGGAGGCTTACAGCGAAAAATAAACGCTGATTCCGCTGAAGTAAAAGGCGAAGAAACTCCTAAGGGAGGCTTACAGCGAAAAATAAATGCTGATTCCGCTGAAATATTGAGGAAGTATAGCTTCGTCAAACTCTAAGATGAAAAGGTGATCTATTGCTTACGAAGCATGATGATTTTACGAAGATCGGATTTTTTTTTACGAAATATGGATGTTCTTCACCATGCATGAAAAGAAGGGAAGGTGTTTTTTTGCCGAAGACTCAAAAACGGTATGTATGTAAGGTTTCATGCGTCGTAAAGAATACAATTACAAGCAGCTTAAATATTGCATTCAAAATTATAAAAATACTACGCACTTTGTTCAGCAAATATTATATTACAAATGTTTTTACAATAGAAGCTATTCTTCTTTAAAAACTGCTTCTGCAGCTTCATTCAACAGTCGATTAACAACTTCGTCTAGAATAGTTTCAGCCACTTTAGTAACTTCATCTTCTTTTTCTGCTTTAGGGTTTGCCGTCAACTCGAGGGCCTCTGAAGGAGGAGATAGTTCAGCTGCGATATAAAACGTAAATAAGTCCGAAGTCACAAAATTAGTAAAGATTTAAAAAGTTATTAAGTAATACCTATTCGCCTCTCAAGTTCCGCTGCTTTCTCAACTGCCTTCGTTGCTTCTTTTGAATCATGGGAATCTTTTTCACTCTTTTTTATCATTTCATGCGCCATCCCCCGGCCACCATTCTCCCAGATGTCAGTAAAGAATTTTCCGCCAATTAAGCTTGCTTCGACCGAGGGATCTTTTGTATCTTCAATAGATAAAGCGGCTTCGGCTTGAGCCAAAGTTTTCACATGGTCGCAGCCTGATTTCTCTAAAATAGCTGCGATCTCTCTGGCACCCGAGAAAGCGCAGATATCCCCGTGACCACTTAAAACTTCTTCCAAAGCTTCAGCTTCGTTATTGATCCAATCAATTGGCCCTTCAGGATCACCCCTTACGAAATTGTCTTCGTTAGAAAATGTGCCAACATTGGCGAAGCTAGTTTTTATTTTCTTAACACACTCTATAGATTTTTCATAGCACCTCTCCTTGGATGCACGAAGTTCATCAACTGTTTTTTGTAAATGGTTCCTCCAATATATACTAATATCTCATTCAGCCTCTGCAACACCGCATTTTTCTTTAGCTTCGAATAGCTGTTTCTGAAGATCTTCGATTTCGCATTTTTGAGCTTCAGCTTGGGCTTTGGAAGCAGCTTCGTCTTCCCTTATTTTGTTCAACAATGAGTGTAATATTTTGTCTTTTTCAAGACCTTTGTTCCTTAGTTCAATCACTTTGGAACGAAGGTTGTTCAAGGCTATGGTGTATCCTTCATCTTCGACACTTTTTTGCGCCCTGAGGGCGTTGCTAAGAATAAGGCCCTACAAAAAATGCGGTATTAAGTGTAAGTAAATGGAAGATTTCGTCTTTAAATACAAAAATCTAACTTTCTCACTTTTAAGCTATTGTATGTTAAGCTGTCGGCCAACTCATCTTTTGATAACACTGAGAGCCCATCTTCTAGTGTAGGGAAACCGAAGCTCTTGCTCATCTCTCGGCAGACAGAAATCTCTTTACTGTCTGGGAGGCAATACAAGAAGTCTTCTTCCCCGCTGCCGTTGAATACCAGGGCCCCCTTTGGATATTTCAATCTTTGAGCATAAAATTGAGCCTCTCTCTTCTCTTTTTCAGATAATCTTTTTCCCGAAGCGTGTCGTATAATATAATCAATAGCTTCAGATAATGTTTCAGGAATAGGAATGGCGGGTTTTTCAGTTAGACTTGCTTCTGCAGTTTCTTTCTCTATCTTGCCTCCGATTTCCAAGGATTTCTCCTTGGCGGGCTTTGAAGGCCCAGCTTCGGTATCGACTTGGACCTTGGAAGCTTCGGCCTCAATGTGTGTTTCCGAAGCTTCGACAACTTTCTTCGGAGTAGAGCTTGAAGTTTTTATTGTTTCTAGCACATCTAATACATTGACCATTCTCTTTCTCTTGGGGGTTGTTGAGAGATCCTTTTGTGCCTTCGGCATTGTCACCTCCACCGAAGGACTTATTGCTTCCAATATTCTCGTTTTCCCAACCTTCATCTCTTCAATGTTAATAGCCTTCGGCTCATCTGATTTGGCTGATGATGTCTTCGGCGCTACAGCCGGTTCACTTTTTTGCGTAATCGCAGGTTTTTTACCTTCAGACACCGAAGAGGTCTCACCGCCAAAATCAGGCACTACGGCCGGTTCAATATAGCGTGGTCGATGAGTAAGGACCTTCACCCTTTTCCTCTTCGGCGCAGGCTCGCTCGGAGCAGCTGAAGCATCATCTTTCCCGAAATCTCCACTTTTTCTTTTTTGTCCCCAGGGCGGGTAACGGTAGTCGGGATACATGAACCCAATGGCATCGAAAACTCTGTTTAGTCTCTTCTTTTTCTGGTTCCCGAAGGCCACAGATAATGCGTTATCTTCTGCTCTGGTGTATAGCCCAAGCAGATCATCACTTGTAGCTTCGACGCTTTTCAGCCAGTCGTCGTCTGGCTCGATAAACTGGTCTCTGAATCTGAAGGTATATTTTAGTCGAACCAGACCACCTTCGTGGGGATTGTTGATGGATTCTTTTGGCACCTCCCAGTCGGCTAACAACGGCCATATCCTGTAGGCCACGTGCTCTTGAACTAAGTCCCTTGTCCCAATGAAAGAGCAGACTAAGCCGAAAGCCTTGCGGCATTCTTCGGCCGCTTCGTCAATTTCTACCTTCGGTTTCCGGAGCCCGAAGCGTTGCCAGATAGGGCGCATGATTATATCTTTAATGTCTTCTCGTGCCTTTAAATCATTCTTTACATAAAACCATTCTTTTGTCCACTCTCCGGGCCATCTCTTCCAAAAAGTTGGTACTGGGGAGCTTGAACCAGAACGAGCAATGAAGCTATAGGAGCCAAAATTATTATGATACTGTTCTTTACCCCAGGGCTTCGTCTCATATAACAATTCATGCATGCTGCAGAAACTTTTTGCATTTGGTTCCAAGCCTTGACTCCTTAAAGCCCACACGAAGATTCCCATTCTTATAATAGCTTCGGGGGTAATCTGGTGAAGGTAAATCTGAAATATCTTCAAAACCTCAACTACGAAGCTGCTTAGAGGAATCCGAAGCCCAGCCTTCAAAAAGCTTCAGAAGATCACGACTTCATTCTCCTCTGGAGTAGGACAAGTTTTTTCTCCATCGTCAACTCTCACAACAGACATATCCCGAAAGTATTTCCCCCTCATGTTGTCAAGATGGCTTTGTTTGATAGTTGATTTTCCAAAAACTGCATGGCTCGATCGCCAGGGTCGATCTTCGGAGTCTTCCCCGCCGCTCTCCACATCATAGCTGTCACTATCACTACTGTCTTCAGACAAACCCTCCAAAGTTTCCCTAGCAATCTTCTCTGCATTTGTCCTTGCTATCGATTCAACAAAGCCAAGGTTCATCTCCTCAGAAAGGCTCAACTTCAGTTCAGCGATAGCTTTCTTATCCTCAGACATCTTCGAAAGTGCTAAGAAAAGTGCTCTCAAAGTCGAAGCTTAAAAATTTAAAAAAAATCTATGCAAGTGTTGATGAGCAAGAGCTAAGAATTGAGTAAGTAAGAGTAGATGGCAAGAGAGTGTGCCAAATGAGCTCGTGGTGCGCTCTTATTTATACGCCTGGTGCGTTACACGCTGGAGGGCCCGCTTGTCAGTGGCTGTTGCTGTTCTAGCAAAGGGAAGGTGTTTTTTTGGACCTTTGGCTCAGGGCCTTCGTCCTTGTCGCAATATAAATTTATCATTCTAACAAATTAATATTGCGAGGGGCTACTGTTGGGGGCCTTCGGCTTCCGAAGGTCCTCAAAAACATGATTTAACAATGTTTCTGGAAGTACAGTACATGAACAGGTATCTTCGGACTTGAGTTGAAGCCATAGCGTGGAGAAGCACGAGGAGTACGAAGGATAGCACAAAGCCGAAGCTGTGCGCAGGAGAGCTTCGGCATGATAACAGAAAAAGGAAACCGACTTAAAGATGAAAAGGCTATTCAAACCTCGAGGGACTGCTACAGAGTTGTTAGCAAATGTAGAGGGTATGAGTGTAATTTCACATGGGCTGTGTCCCGTGCCTATAAATATGTGAACAGTAACTCCGTGCTGTTCACGTTGACCTGGCATTTATCCTTGCGTCATGCTGGTACTTTCACATTTCTTCAAGTCGAAGGTACACTTGTAATCTAATATTGCTTCTATTTTTCCATAGTAATGAAATAAGAGTGAGATAGTGATAATATATGATTATTTATATTATTTTTTATGGTCTATATGATTCTTTCTTCACCCTTATATGTTATGTTAACGAAGGTAAGTCCTTTGTTACCTTCATCCAAAAATCATTATATCCTAAGGGAAATAATGCTTCGAAGGACGAAGGGCTTTAACGTATAACGTTTACTGTGTTGTCTTGTTCTTACTTCATAGCATTTGAGAACAAGTCCACAACAGCAAGCATGGTAAATGATAGTAGATTCATTGCACATTTTCCTAGGCACATGATGAGCAACATTACCTTTTCTAGGCCTACTTCTACCATGCACAAAAGTAGAGCTTGAAGCAATCATAGCATGTGAATCAAAAGCATTATGATCATAACTCCTATTATAATTGGAATGACTAGCAATTTTCCTATTATACATGAAAGCATGATTCCTTTGAATGCTACTAGCCATAAGGGCCTTCCCTTTCTCCTTGGTGAGAATGGGAGCCTTTTAGCTTGTTAAGTTCTTGGTTTCCTTTCGAAAACCAAGTCCATCCTTAATAGAGGGGTGTCTACCAATTGTGTAGTCATCCCTGGCAAATTTTAATTTATCAAAATCAATTTTGCAAGTCTTAAGTTGAGCATTAAGACTTGCCACTTGATCATTCAATTTTGTAATAGCAATAAGATGTTCATTACAAGCATTAACATCAAAGTCCTTACATCTATTACAAATACTAACATGCTCTACACATGAATTAGATTTATTAGCTTCCTCTAGCTTAGCATTTAATTTATCATTTAAACTCTTTAAACTAGATACAGTTTCATGGCAAGCAGATAACTCAGAAGATAGTATTTCATTCCTTTTAGTTTCTAAAGCAAGAGATTTTTGTACACTAACAAATTTGTCATGTTCTTCATATAAAATGTCCTCTTGCTTCTCTAGCAATCTATCTTTTTCATTTAGAGCATCAATTAACTCATTAATTTTATCTACTTTAGCTCTATCTAAACCCTTAAATAAATCAGTATAATCTACTTCATCATCACTAGAATCATCATCGCTTGAAGTAGTATATTTAGGGGTTTCTCGAACAGTTACCTTCTTCTCCTTGGCCATGTGGCAAGTGTGGCGTTCGTTGGGGAAGACAGAGGACTTGTTGAAGGCCGAGGCTGCCAGTCCTTCATCGTCGGAGTCGGATGAAGAGCAGTCCGAGTCCCATTCTTTGCCAAGGTGCGCCTCGCCCTTCGCCTTCTTGTAAACCTTCTTGTTCTCCCTCTTCCCATGCTTTTCTTGTTCCTGGTCATTTTCATTATCGGGTCATTGTGCTATAAAATGACCAGTCTTACCGCATTTGAAGTAGGAGCGCTTCCCCTTTGCTTTGTTCTTGTTGGGGTGCTCCTTGCGTCCTTTTAGAGCGGTCTTGAAGCGTTTAATGATTAGGGCCATCTCTTCTTCGTTTAGCCCAGCAGCTTCAACTTGTGCCACCTTGCTTGGTAGCGCCTCCCTGCTACTTGTTGCTTTGAGGGCAACAGTTTGAGGCTCGTGGACGGGTAGTGGACCGTTTAGAGCATCTTCCACATATCGGGCCTCCTTCACCATCATGCGCCCGCTCACAAACTTCACAAGAATCTCCTTGGGCGTCATCTTGGTGTACCTGGGATTCTCACGAATAAGGTTAACAAGATGGGGGTCAATTACCATGAATGACCTTAGCATAAGTCGGACGACGTCGTGGTCCATCCATCTTGTGCTTCCATAGCTTCTAATCTTGTTAACCAGGGTCTTGAGCCTGTCGTATGTTTGTGTTGGCTCCTCTCCCTTGATCATCGCGAACCTTCCTAGCTCGCCTTCCACCAACTCCATTTTGGTGATCATGGTGGCGTCGTTCCCCTCATGAGATATCTTGAGGGTGTCCTAGATTTGCTTGGCGTTGTCCAAGCCGCTCACCTTGTTGTACTCATCCCTGCACAAAGATGCTAGCAAGACAGTGGTAGCTTGTGCATTCTTATGAATTTGCTCGTTAATAAACACAGGGTTATCCGTACTATCAAAATGCATTCCATTTTCAACTATCTCCCAAATACTAGGATGGAGAGAAAATAAGTGACTACGCATTTTGTGACTCCAAAAAGAGTAGTCTTCTCCATCAAAATGTGGAGGTTTACCAAGTGGAATTGATAGTAAATGAGCATTAGAATTGAATGGAATACGAGAATAATCAAATGAATAGTTTTGATTAACCGGTTTCTTTTTAGATGAGTCATCGTCGTCGTTGTCTCTTGGTGAAGAAGAAGATTCATCGCTGTCATAGTAGGCGATCTTCTTGATGCGCCTCTTCTTCTTCCCGTCCTTCTTCTTGTGACTCGAGCCAGAGTCAGTGGGCTTGTCATCTCTTGGCTCATTGAAGATAGGCTCCTTCTCCTTGTTGTTGACCACCATCCCCTTTCCCTTAGGATCCATCTCTTGGGCGATTAGTCCCTTATGTGAAGAGAACGGCTCCGATACCAAATGAGAGCACCTAGAGGGGGGTGAATAGCTAATCCCACAAAATTCAACACTAAATTCCACAAAGCTTGATCAAAGACATGTTAGCACGAGTTAATCAAGTCAATGAGGCAAGCTCTTGCGAACACAGACAATCAAAGAGAGAAGCAACACAAGAGACACGCGATTTTATCTCGTGGTTCGGCCAAGTAACACTTGCCTACTTCCATGTTGTGGTGTCCCAATGGACGAGGGTTGCACTCAACCCATTTTAAGTGATCCAATGATCAACTTGAATACCATGGTGTTCTTCCTTATAGTTTTCTTCCCGTTTGCAAGGAATCTCCACAAGTTGGAGCCTCTCGCCCTTACAAGATTGATCACAAAGAACGCACAAGAGTAAGGTTGGGAAGAGCAACACACACAAGACTCAAATCACAGCACACCCATGCACACAAGAGAAGAATTGAGCTCAAAGGACAACACGGGGAGTTCTCGACTCGAATAGAGCTCAAATCTCTAACACAATGAAACGAATGCGCGGGAATAGAGTCTGGATGCCTTAGGATGCTTAGTGAATGCTTGTGTAGCTCCTCCATGCGCCTAGGGGTCCCTTTTATAGCCCCAAGGCAGCTAGGAGATGTTCAAGACCAACAAGGAAGGCTATCCATGCCTTCTGTCGAGTGGCGCATCGGACAGTCCGGTGCGCCACCGGACAGTCACTGTAGACGGTCCGGTGCTGATCTCCTTCCTTTTCTGGCGCAGACGACCATTGCAGCTCCGGGCTGGTTGGCGCACCGGACACTGTCCGGTGCACACCGGACAGTCTGGTGCTCTCCCGCCGACCATTGGAGCGGGCCACGTGTCGCGTGTGGATTGCTCGACCGACCGTTGCGCTAGTGACCGTTGGCTCACCGGACAGTCCGGTGCACCACCGGAAAGTCCGGTGAATTATAGCCATACGCCACCAAACTTTTCCCGAGAGTGGCCTGTTCACCGGAGTTCAGCCTGGCGCACCGGACACTGTCTGGTGCACCACCGGACAGTCTGGTGTGCCAGACTGAGCAGAGTTTTGGTTGCACCGAGCCAAGACTTTTTGCAATTCTTTTCTCGCTTTTTCTAGCACTTAGACAGAATATGTTAGTACTCAAAACAATGTACTAAGTCTAGAAACGTACCTTGTTACATGATTTGCACTTCTTGCTTGTTTGGCACCTAACAACTCAAAGATTATGTGTTGGGCACTTAATCACCAAAACATTATAGAAATGGCCCAAAGGCACATTTCCCTTTCACGTTCTCGAGGACTTCAATGGAGGAAGAGGCTGCGTCTTCCACGCCACGGGCCTCCAACCGCCATGCGCCTGGTGCTGCTGCTATGCGCTCTACACGGCAGCACACTCCTGCGTAGGCGTCCAGAGCGTCAAGGTCTACGCCTAGGGCCTTGTCTGCAGCCAAGGAATTACTGCGCCACCCTCCTAGCTCCACAGCCTCGCCGGGGGCCATGAAGCAGTGGTGTGACGATGTTGATCGTCTACTCAGCATGGTGCATTCTGGCTCAGCCAGACCTAGGCCTCGGTCATCCCGGCGTCAACATGAGGCGTCGGTGTTAGTGCGCTCACCCTCGGTGAGGGCCGCACTAACTGAGGACCTGTGGGCGGAGCTCAACCACAGGCGTGCGGGAGAGGACGCTCTAGTCTCTCTAGAGAGGCCTGATGACCTGCGGGCAGAACTCAACCGCAGGCGTGCGGGCGAGGACGCCCCCGTCTATCTGGAGAGGGCGCGTGAGCGCCGACAGAACGTCGAGGGTCACAACCTCGACCTAGACTTCTCCGCGGTTGCGCCGCTGGCTGGCATGGGCTGCGCCGCGCTGGCAGATCATCTCCGTGCAGTGACTTGGCCATCCAAGTTCTAGCCACACCTGCCGAAGAAGTACGACGGTACGTCAAATCCATCGGAATTCTTGCCGGTATATGTCACCGCTATTACGGCAGTAGGTGGAGACACTGCTGTAATGGCGACATACTTCCATGTAGCCTTGTTTGGGCTAGCCCGGACCTGGCTCATGAACCTCACCCCGGGATCGATCTACTCTTGGGAAGAGCTCTGCGCGTGGTTCACAGCAAACTTTGCCAGTGCTTATCAACAGCATGGCATGGAGGCTCACCTCCATGCAGTGAGGTAGGAATCCGGGGAAACTCTCTAAGCTTTCATCTCCCGCTTCACTAAGGTACGAGGGACTATACCCTGTATCTCCGATGCTTCCATCATCATCGCTTTCCGCTAGGGGGTACGTGATGAAACGATGCTGGAGAAGTTGGCCACGCATGACGTGGAAACTGTCACCACGCTCTTCGCTCTGGCCGACAAGTGTGCCAGAGCTATCGAGGGCCGTGCATGGCACTCGGCACCGTAGACCGGAGTTGCCCAGATGGGTGGCTCGGGTGCAGTCACCCAGGACGGCAAAAAGAAGAAGAAGAAGAACCACGGCCACGAGAGGCCACAGACTGCTGCTCCGGTCGTCGTAGCTGCGACTGGGTGCCTGAACGATCGCAACAAGTGCCCACGCCATAGGGAGGCAACAGCGGCGGATGCCCTATGCACCCCAATAGTCGCCATAGCGCCGTGGACTGCCGCGAGATCATCAAGCTCACGAAGCGCGTCAGCAAGCGGCGCGAGCAGACTTCCAAGGATGGCTCCCCACCTCGTCGCCAGCCTGGCAAGGAGAGGGTCGACGACTGAGATGTGGCCGCGGGAGAACGGGACCTCGGGTACCAGTCCTCCGAGCAGGTCCTCAAGGACATCCTCGCTGGAGACTCCAACTCCAGTGATGATACCAAACGCCGCAAGAAGCTGTACATGATGTACGACGGAAGCTAGGAGCTCACCTCCCACAGGAACGTGAAGTACCTACGCCGTGAGGTCCTGTCGGCGACCCCAGGGGTCCCGAAGCAGCCCCACACCAGAAGTGGCGGAGCACAATTATCTCCTTCAGGGCATCCGACTGCCCCATGAACATGGAAGGGGCCGGCATAATGTCACTCATCACCGCCCCTGTCATTGCCAACATCAAGCTGCATCATGTTATGATCGACGGTGGGGCTGGGCTCAACGTCATCAGCCACACTGCGTTTAGGCAGCTGCAGATCCTAGGGTCCCGACTGGGGCCCTCTCGTCCATTCTCTAGAGTGGGCGCTCAACCGGTGTATCCCCTTGGGAGCATCATGCTCCCGGTTACATTCGGGACAGAGGAAAACTTCCGCACAGAGAACGTCTAGTTCAATGTTGCGGAGGTTAACCTCCTGTTCAATGCCATCATTGGTAGGCCGGCCCTATACCGGTTCATGGCCATTGCCCATTACGGGTATTTGGTCCTCAAGATGCCGTCCCCAGCCGGGGTCCTCACCGTGCGGGGCGACCACGCTGCTGCGCTTGCGGCTGTGGAGAAGCTGCACGCCATGGCGGCGGAAACTGCTCGCCCGGACGACGGAGGGGGGAACCCCTCAACCTCTAGTGCCAAGGCGCCTACCAAGGTGCTGAAGGTGCAGCCATCTAGAGCGGACGACGTCCCCGTCAAGGCCGTCTGGCTCTGCACAGATTCCCCCCTGACCACTCGCATTGCGGGTGATCTGGAGGAGAAATAGGAACTCGCGCTCGTCGCCTTTCTCCAGGCAAATGCCGATGTGTTCACATGGGATCCGTCATAGATGCCTGGGATCCCTAGGGAGGTGATCGAGCACCATCTGAAGATCAACCCTGACGCCAAACCAGTGAGTCAGAAGCCTCAGAGACAGTCCGTTGAGCGACAGGACTTCATCCGGAAGGAGGTCCGGAAGCTGCTAGACGCTGGCTTCATCGAAGAGGTTCATCACCCAGTGTGGCTGGCCAACCCAGTCATCGTCCCCAAGGCGAATGGGAAGCTTCGGATGTGCATCGACTACACCAGCCTTAATAAAGCTTGTCCCAAGGACCCGTATCCACTTCCATGTATAGATCAAATCGTGGATTCTACCTCCGTGTGCGACCTCTTGTCCTTCTTAGATGCTTACTCTGGTTTCCATCAAATCCAGATGTCTAGGGAAGATAGGAAGCATACCACTTTTGTAACAGTGGATGGGCTTTACTGCTATGTCGTAATGCCTTACGGTCTGAAAAATGCCTTGCCAACATTTGTGCGGGCGATGAGTAAGACTTTCGGGGACCTGATCAGGGACAAAGTAGAGGTACACGTTGATGACATCGTGGTCAAGACTAAGAGAGGGTCGACCCTAGTGGAAGACTTAACCTTGGTCTTCGACAAGCTATGGGCAACACGCATGAAGCTGAACCCGAACAAGTGCGTCTTTGGTGTCTCCGCATAAAAGATGCTGGGGTTCCTGGTTTCTCACTAGGGCATTGAGGCAAAACCGAAGAAGATCAAAGCGATTGAGGCGATGAGGCCTCCGGCCCGCATCAAGGATGTCTAGAAGCTTACGGGGTCATTAGCCGCCCTTAGCCGCTTCATTTCAAGGCTGGCTGAGAGGGTGCTGCCCTTCTTCAAGCTATTGCGGAAGTCCGGCCCATTCTCTTGGATTGAAGAGGCGGAACAAGCCTTTCAAGAGTTGAAGCAGCACCTAGTGTCCCTACAATTACTGGTAGCTCCAGAACCTGGGGAGCTGTTGTATTTATACATTGCGGCGGCTGCTGAAGTGGTGAGCATGGTGCTGGTCGTCGAAAGGACAATACAAGAAGGCCAGGAACCTGAGGGCTCGGGACCAGCTACAGGGGTCCAGACCATTCAGAAGCTGGTCTACTACGTCAGCGAGGTCCTCCATGAAGCAAAAGCTAGGTACCTTGAGACGCACAAACTTCTCTATGATGTGCTTGTTGCGTTCAGGAAGATGCGCCACTATTTCCAGGCACACAGGGTCGTGGTGGTGACCTCCTTTCCATTAAGGGCCATCCTCCACAACTCTAACGCCACATGCAACATCACCAAGTGGGCCGCGAAGCTCGCTGAGTTCTAGCTGGACTTCTAGCCTCGCCAACGCCGTCAAGAGCTAGCTCCTAGCTGACTTCATCATGGAGTGGACACCTCCCCCGAGCGCTCCTGGGGGTCCGGATCCTGATTTGGACCCCACACCTGTGGAGCCTAGGGGTCCGGTCTTCACCGAGCCCCACTGGACACTCTTCTTTGACAGATCCGCCCGTCACCAGGGTGGCAGGGCCGGCATGGTCCTCATCGACCCAAGCGGAGATCAAGTGAAGTACATGGTGCACCTTGAATTCAAGGCCACCAACAATATGGTAGAGTACGAAGCATTGATCTTCGACTTGTCGGCTGCCCTGTCCCTGGGGATCTGCCAGCTCCTCGTGAAGGGGGACTCCTAGCTGATCATCAAGCAAGTCCGCGGGGAGTGTAGCTGCAACGAGCCCAGGCTCGTAGCTTACCTTCTCCACGTAAGGAAGCTGGAAAATGACTTCACGGCCCTGGAACTGCAACATGTTTCTCGAGCTGACAACTCGGCGACAGATGAACTCTCCTAGAGGGCATCAACTTGGGCACTCGTGCCTGAGGGCGTCTTCGAAAGACGACTGCTAAGACCCACTGCCCAGCCTGCCGAACTGGGTGAAGGGGGCGAGACTAGCACCTCGAAGCTAGCGGTCCCGGTGGCATACCATCTACAGAACCCACCGAAGACTGTGAGTGCTACAGGGGGTCCTACCAGCCCCTTAGCGCCACAGCTAGTATCTCAGAGTGGTCCCAATGCATGGATCTCCAAGATTCGGGACTACCTAAAGGAAAACATCCTTCCTGAAGATCATGTGTCCGCAGAGCGCATAGTGCGGTTGGCTAAATGCTACACGGTGGTAGAGGGGGATCTTTACCGCCGTGGCGCCAATGGCATTCTCATGCGGTGCATCACCCAAGAGGAGGGCTGCGAGCTACTCACGGAGATCCATGGAGGAGAGTGCGGAAGTCATTCCTCATCCCGCACACTGGTCAGTAAGGCCTTCCGGCATGACTTCTATTGGCCAACCGCTCTCCAGGATGCAGCTGAGATGGTAAAGTCCGGCAAGGCGTGTCAGTTCCATGCAAAGCAGATACACACACTAGCTTAGGCTCTACAGATGATTCCACCCTCTTGGCCATTCGCCGTATGGGGGTGGATATCTTGGGACCATTCCCCAGGGCCGTCGGTGGGTACTGATTCGTCTTCGTGGCCATCGACAAGTTCACAAAGTGGCCAGAGGCCACCCCTATGGTTAGCATCACCCAGGGTGCTGCTGTTGCCTTCCTCAAGTCGATTGTCTGCAGATTTGGGGTCCAAAACCGTATCATTACGGACAACGGGACCCAGTTTACAAGTCGGCTCTTCTAGGAGTATTGCGAGGGCATCAGCACCCAACTCTGCTTTGCATCTGTGGCCCATCCTAGGAGCAACAACCAAGTTGAGAGGGCAAACACAGAAATCCTCAAAGGACTCAAGACACGCACCTATGACTGCTTGAAAAAGCATGGTGCAAATTGGGTCAATGAACTTCTGTCGGTACTATGGGGGAACCGGACCACACCCAGCCGAGCCACAGGGGAGAACCCGTTCTTCCTGGTCTACGGGGCCGAAGCCTGCCTTCCCTGGAAATCATTATGGGCTCCCCGAAGGTCCAGTCGTTTGATGAGTCTATGCAGGAACAACTACGACGTGAGGACGTGGACTTCATCGACGAGCGCAGATGGCAAGCGGCGATCCGAAATGCACGGTACAACCAAGCGCTCAGGCGCTATCATCAACGGTTCATGCATAGTAGGGAGCTCAGGGTCAGGGACCTAGTCCTAAGGCGAGTACTGAACCGAGAAGGGCTCCACAAGCTCTCCCCTAGTTGGGAAGGACCCTTCAAGGTGACAGAAGTATGCCGACCTGGGTGTGTCCGCCTTGCCACAACTGAAGGAGTGCCTCTTCCCAATCCTTGGAACATAGAGTATCTCCATAAGTTCTATACATAGGAGCAAGTCTAAGGGGTTAAGGTTTCTCCTTTTTGTAACTGGGTTGTGCATATGTGTACGTCAGTCTGGTGAGGTCCGCCCTCATAAGCCCGGACTGTTGATCTGCACCTATGTATATCAAGTTATAAGTAATGGATTTACCCCCCCCCCCCGGATGTGCTTCTGTGATGGTTTTATTATACTACAGTTTCCAGATATTTTATCTAACCCACCCATACAGTTCCCACCCTTGCTAGTATGATGACATCCGAATTGAGTAAGCCAGACTTGCAGTTCGGGACCCCTATCTTGATACAGGGGGTCCGGCAACCTACGGGTCCGGTTCTAGAGAATGGGCGCTCGTTTCCTGGAGTGGTCCGGAGCTATGTAGCCGCTTAGCCTGGTCCCGTACCCTAAGCCTGCATCTCCACCACTCTGCAACAAGTGCCCTAGTATTTGGAGCTGTGATCTTGTAGGTCCGGACATGAGGCTTGGGTTCCTAGGCTAAATCCTACAGGCCCTATTGCATGAATCAAAGGATGGCAGATACCAGACGATGGGTCGTATAGGTGTGCTACTAACACTTCCTAGCCGAAGCTGTGTATAGGTCCAGGTCCCAGTCGAGACTACCTCCTGGGGGCCGGGTCACCAACTCTTTCTTAGGTATACTAGTATCCAGCCTCGACACGTCGAGCCTACATCCCAGGGGGGGCCAAGTACCAGGGAGGAGTTGGTAACGCCACACACAACAAGGACGAATAGCATACAGATAAGTGCTAATACTGCTTGATAAATAGTACTCAAAAGTATCTTACAAAACCAAACAATATTACAAAGCCGCTTCCCAGTGGGACCCTTGCCTTCTCTCTACAGATCTAGCTACTCATCATCAGCAGGATCCCGCTGGAAGCGTTCGGCCACCAGTTCTATGGCATCTTATACGCCCTCCCGGGCGGCGTCTTCAGTGTCGGCCACCAGACCTACGACCATCGGCTCCAAGGAGATGGCCGGGTCATGGCCCCAGAAGCATGTCAGGATATACTCGATCACCGCCCTGTAGAGCCTGCCGCCCTCGGCCTCCAGGCTGGCGTCAAGAATTTGGTCCAAGCGTCGGAGGCGGTCGATGGTGGAGTCTAGCACCGGGAGTGCGTCGGAGATGGACGTTGGCAGCTTCAACAACGGGATGGGACTCATCCCTAGCGGCACCAGTGTCGTGCTCGCCTCGCCGGCCCATGCGACGATGCACTGGACCCTGGCGCGATGCTCCGCCTGAAGGTCTTCAAAGGCCTTCCTAGTGGCCTCCGCCGCTTGGAGGCCCGGTGCTGCCTACGCCGCCTGGAACTGGCGGACCCGCTCTTCTAGCTTTTTCTCCTTCTCCTCCGCCTCGAGCTCATGCTCGGCCAGCAACTTATCCTGCCTTTCAAACATTTCCTCCCTGAAGGCGAGGTCCTTCTCTCGCCAGGCAAGATCCGTCGCCCGCTTATCCAGGGACGCATCCTTCTCCTTGAGGTTCTCATCAACCAGGGCAATGTTGCTGGCCTTGTCCTCTAGCTCCCGCTCCCATTTTGGGATCCTCTCCACAGCCACGGTCTGCTAGACCCGCTGCTCTTCTAGGATTTCGTTCATGGCACTCAGCTTGGCCCGAAGCTCAGTGACGACCGCCTCCCTCTAGTCCAAGGCCTCCTCCCTCTTGGCCAACCTCTTCTCCTTCCGGCTCGCCTCCAGCTCCCAAGCATACACCCTCTAGATGTCCTTTTTGTAATCCTTGCGGTCCCGCTCGAGCTCGAACCGCTCGGAGGCGAATTGGCGGGACGCCACCTTGGTGCGCTCCTCCAGCTGGGTGCGCCAGTCGCTGAGGCGCTGATGCTCGGCCTCAAGCGCCCCCACTCCCGCAGGATCACTGCCTCAGTCTCATGAAGAGCCTGATGGGCACGAGACAGTACCCGGGGGAGGGGAACTAGTGCTGCTACTGGCTCGGCGCCGGACCGGAGCCGCCGCCAAAAACCACCTCTGGCTCCTCCAGAGTGGGCGGTGGGGTGGAGCTGGATGTGCCCCCCGTGTCACCCTCGATGGCGGGGGTGGGCGCAGTTGGGACCTCCTCCACCGCTACCGATGGTATACTCGACAGCATCACCGTCGTTGAGGCTGCAGTAGCCGTCGGCGCAGGTGCAGCAGCCGGGGGCGGACCGCCGGCGCCACTCCCAGTAGATGCCTGCTACTGAGAGCCAGACCTGCCGGACATGGTATCTGGCGGAGGAGGCGCAGCCTTGGGAGCAGAGGGGGAGGAAGCCCTGACAAGAAAATGATGGGTTAAGACCCGTCGACATAATAGATAGACTAATGAAACAAAGGGGGCTACACTCACTTGGGGCCCTAAACCTTCTAGCGACCCTGGAAGCGAGGCGACCGCTGCTTTTGCTACTGCTGTTGCTGCTGTTGCTGCTGCTGCTGGTGCCCCTGGGGGAGATCATCCCCAGGTGGTGGTGGCGGCGGTGGGACCGATGGTGGTGGTGGCGGCAGACCCGATGGTGGTGGTGGAGGAGGACTAACGCGCCTCTGCGCACCTTGGGCCTGGGAGCCGGCCTCCTCGGCCCCACCAGCAGTTCTCTGACGCTTCTGGGGGGTTGCGAAATAAATGACCCGTCGGCGCGGTGTAGTCGATGTCCTCTCTTCCTCCGACCCCCCAGTGCCACATAGGGCGGAGGAACTGCTTGCAGCCCCTTTGCCCTTGTCCAAGGGGCAGGGGGTCGCGGCGGGGGCGCTGGGAGCCACGGCGGGGCCGCTGGGAGCCATGCCGGTAGACTGGGTCCTCCAGCCGGCGCATCGGAGATCCGAGTCCCGCGGTGGGGTTCCTGGCCGCCGGTCTGGTGAACCGCCACGTCGCTCTCATCGAAGGTCGGAAGCGTAGCCAAGATCACTATCCTTAACCCTGGGTCATCGCAGAGCGCAGGGATGCCCTGGGGGAGGATTAGGGACTCAGGGATGAAGGACTCACTGGTAATCCCCTTCACCAGAAGTTTTAGCTCCTCCTAGGACAGGTCGGTCCCCGGCCTGCGCTGGATCTGGCCGATGTCGTTTGAGCCGGTGAACCAGCAACACAGGCGCACCCTCCTCTGCAGCGGCACGATCCGGCGCTTTAGGAAGTCGCCGACCACATGCATGGAGGTCAGACCACTGGTTGCCAAGGTCTTGATTCTATCCAACACGGGCAGGAACTCCGGCACCAGGGATGGCTTGGCCCTCCATTGCTTCTGGTCGAGTGCTGGCCCGTCGCTTAGCAGGATGAGGCGGTCATTGGCCTCGACGCCGGCGATCACCCAGTCGTCGTGCCAGTTCTCCCACCTTGCGCCACTAAGGGTGGGGATGTAGGCCACGACTGAATTTGACCTTGTCTAGAAGTAGTAGACGCCGAGGTGGTCCTTAGCCTTCCCAGACTTCACCAACACGAAGAAATGGCGGAAGAGGGAGGTGTTGGGGGCCACCCCCACGAACATTACGTAGAGGTGGACGAAGATGGCCACCTGGAGGATGGAGGATGGACGAAGCTGGAATAAAGGCGAGATCGGCAGCGCCTACCCGTAGGAGAGGTAGGAGATGAAGAACACGAACTCCTCGGCGGCAAGATCGTTGAGGGGAGTAGCGCCGGCGTGCTCCATCCGAGCAGGTGGCGCACCAGGTTGAGCGCCCTCTCAGACTGGAAATGCTCAGGATGAACTAGCGAAGCCATGGCAACTACGGCGGCGCAAAGCAGAAGAGCGCGAATGCAAAGGGGCGCAGAGAGCTCGAAGGCAAAAGGGCGCAACAATTGGGAGAGAATGCGAAAGCGTAACTACTGCACGCGAGGTGAATCCCTCTTCAAGGCAGACTCTCTCACTCGCACTTCGAGACGCTACAGAAAATCCCGACCGACACACACCTGACGCCCAGGCGACCCAGTCTATGACATGGGGGCCCGGGTCCACAAGTCATACAGATTGTGTGTTGAACTCCTGGTGCGGAAAAGGCGAACCATCGTGCATGCCCGAAAAGCGAACCGCCGCCCGCGGTAGCGCGCCTCTTCACCTCCGCCGCAAGAAACAATAACCAGGTCTATGACATGGGGGCCTAGGCCCATGAGTCATACTTCTTGGGTGCCGGTTCTCGGGTGTAGAAAAAGCGAACCGCCGCACGTGCCGGTAGTGCGCTTCCTTGGGGCCGCGGCAGAAGACAAAGAAGGTGATTTTTTTAACCAATGCAGCGGTATCGAGGCACCTCATGCGTGGCCCGGTGAAACCACCAGGAGTGGGTGCCACGGGTCCGTCAGCCGCGGGGACAAATATGGCATTTGGCTTGACCGAAGGCGGATTGATGGTGAGTACATCAGCAGGCACAAGGAAGCGGCGCGCCAATCACCAATCAGGTTATTGGCCCCACCTACATGCTCGCATCCTCCCCTAAGGTGGGCCCGAGGGCCACTATCAGTACCCTAAAACAAAGGTACCCCTTACTACCGTATGAAGACGCAGTACCCACGTGGCTATCTTTAGTCGCGTGGTAAAGAAGCTGTGCGTGGGATCAGACCATGGCTCGCCCCAGCCTCGGGCGATTACTCTGGGCCAGCAACAGCACCTGACCCCACCACGTGGACGGCTCCGGGACCGCCACGTGGCCAGAGGAGATGATATACTCTAAGGTATCAACAGTGAGTCCGGACCCCTATGGAAAAGTGCTGGACCCCTGCATATACAGATCGGGCCTCCGGGTAAGGTCCAGGACCTCCACGGGCGCAAACTGGACCCCTAGGATGGGTTTCGGACCACTCTATGTGGGGTCCGAGCCACTCACAGCAGGTTCCCGGGATTCTGGGACAGAGAATACCTAGGCCATAATCAAGGCCAGGCGGGGGTCCAGAGCCGACACGTGTCCGGACCTTACCGTATACGCTTCTGCTCCCCACTCAGGCGGAGCCCCGATGCTACCACGTGGCGTGGTGCACATGACGTAAGCCAACCGGCGGAGCCTGACGTAAGGCCTCTATGCTATGTAGCCTCTGCATTTATTGCGGATAAGGCACGCCGCCTGTCCAATCCACTGGCAGGTGATGTGCCGCCTTGGCATTTATTGAGCCCTGTCCATTCCACTGGAAGGCGATGTGCCACCTCCGCATTTAATGAGACCTATCCATTCCACGGGTAGGCAGCGACCAGTCCATTCCGCAGGCGGCGTGCCTGTCCATTCCACTAGCAGGCAGTACACCCTTGCTGCCGCGTGCATGACGCTCATCATTACTCGCGCCTTACCAAGAAGCAACCACAGCATATCAATACTGCATGGACTACGGATATCATGGCGCCAGGAGATTGCTCAGGCGTACTCACATTAGTTACTTCTATAATGTATTCCCTCCGTTTTGCTCCTAGGCCCACATGTCGGGGATCAACATCCTTGTACGTGCCCCTCTTAAGCTATAAAAGGGAGGGCACACGACGTTACAAGGGGAGGCTCTCAAGCTCACAGATTCAATACAACACACAGTGGAGTAGGGTATTACGTTCCGGCGGCCCAAACCACTCTAAACCCTTGTGTGTTCTTGTGTTCATTCCGAATCCACCTACCAGGCAAAATGCTTAGGCCCCCTCCTCATCTTAGGATTTAGGGCGGGTGTGTTCCTCCACCAGGCCGGAGAATTTCCTCTCTGACAACAATGTTTCCCAAGTATAATATATATACAAGAACCTTCAGACTCGGAGTGATGTTGTACACGATATGAAAAGCGTGGTTGGGACGAAGGTTGAATCAGTTCCGAAGCTACTCGCAGGGAAGCTTCGGCTCAGCAGCAGAAAATGGAACCGACCTAAAGAGGAAAAGACCAATCAGTCCATGATAATTTGTTTCATGTTTATAGTTATTTGTTGAGGGCATGGATGTAATTTCGACCGGGCTGCGTCCCGTGTCTATAAATAGATGAATAGTAACCCCGTACTGTTCACACTGACTTGTATTCGCTCGTGCGTCACGCTTGGACTTTTGCTCTTGTTCATTCATGATGATATAATAAAGATATACTGATAATGTCATATGATTATTCATCTTGTTTCTCATATCTCATATGCTTCTTCTTTCATTAACATATACTGTGATGATGAAGGTACTTCCTTCATGACCTTCGTCTGGAGATCATTATACCATAAGGAAGATAATGCTTCGAAGGACGAAGGGCATTAACCTTTAACATTCTGTGTTGCCTTGTTCTTAACTCATAGAATTTGAAAACAAGTCCCTAACATTGGCGCCCACCTCCAGTGTACTCACTTCCATAATCTTCGACAAAGCATCAACCTTCGTCATGCCGCCGAAGAAGACAACAGCGCCAGGGGCTGCACTGCAGCCACTAGACACAAACCAGGAGACTCTCTCTCTCCGAGAGGCCAGAAGCCAAAAGAGAAAGGCCACCAGTCCAACACTTCAGGAGGAGGAGTTGGACCAGGAGATCAAGGACCTAGAAATCATTCACTAGCAGGTGCAAAGGAAAAAGGAGAAGATGGCCCGGCTGGCCGACCTTCAGAAGAAGATCGACGAAGCAGCTGAGGAAGTACGTCATCTTACTCAAGATGATCATGACCGAAGGCCCCAATACAGGGAGCTTCGCCAAGAGGGCTCATTCAACGAAGAAGAATGGTACGATGATTTTAATCATAGTAGCTTTACTTTTGATGATGCTTCTCCCCTGGCAGCAGAATTGCAGGATATCCCATGGCCACAATCCTACAAGCCACCTCAGTTACCCATGTACGATGGGCATTCGGACCTAAAGAAATTCTTGATGAGCTATGAGGCAACAATATCCTCATATGGAGGCAACATAGCTGTCATGGCAAAGTCCTTCATCATGGCAGTCTGAAATATGGCCCAGACATGGTACTCTTCTCTCCGGCCAGGGACAATGACGTCATGGCAGAAGCTCAAGGACATGCTGGTTACCATCTTTCAAGGCTTTCAGATGAAGCCAGTCACAGCTCAGGCCTTGTTCCAGTGCACACAAGACCATGAGGACTACCTTCAGGGGTATGCCCGAAGGTTCTTGCGACTAGAGCACAAGCGCCCACAGTGCCCAATGAAATCGTCATTGAGGCTATGATCAAAGGTCTTTGGCCAGGGCCTACAACCCAATACTTCACCAGGAAACCTCCCCAGACTCTAGAGAAGCTGCTTTAGAAAATGGATGAATACATCTGGGATGATAATGACTTCCGACAAAGAAGGGAGGAAGCTTATAGATTTTCTAAGATGACTAGGGGCTTCGGAGGAAGAATCCACCCTAGGCATGTCAGATCAATCCACAGCTCCAGTCAGAATGATGACAAAGGAAGCCAGCTTCAGAGGTCGCAACATACCTCACAGTCTTTGAGACAGCAGCAAAGCTCCTTCAGGCCACCGGCTCCAAGGGGCAGAGGTGGCCGGGGCTTTGGAGGAAGATATGGGGATCAGCCCAGAAAAATCTATTGCTTATTCTGTGGTGAGGACAAGGGCCACACTACAAGAATGTGCTAGATCACTATTCTGAAGCAAAAAGAGTTTGCCGAAGCAGAAGCTCGGCAGAATCAGCCGAAGCAGGTTTTGCATACTGCTTCGTGCCACTCTCCTTACATACCAGAATATGTGGGCAACCAACCTGCAACTTCTGTTGCTTTGGCAAGCCATTCACAAGCTTCTTGGCCTCAGCTCCCACCGCCACCACCGCTACAACCTACTTATTCCCGAAGCCAGTAGCCAGAAGGGCGCCAACACTCCCAACAACAACGTGACTTTAGGGAGGAGTCCGAAGCTCGTACAATCAATAGCACTGTACCAGAATCAAAGCACATATACTAAGCAATATCCTGTTTCTGAAATACCTTTATCTCCTATGTCATTTTGCTTTTTGAATAAGGAACAAGCAATAGAAACGTAGTTTTAATTTCTTGTAATGATTTTGCTTCTATCAGAATGAAATACATCTTTTTCACAGATTTACGAAGCTCAAAAGTCGTTCCTAAGGGAATGCAGAGCCAAAATTGCCGAAGCTACAAAAAGTCGTTCCTAAGGGAGCGCAGCGTAAGTTTTGTGCTCAAAAGTTGTTCCTAAGAGAATGCAGAGACAAAATTGCCGAAGCTACAAAAAGTCTTTCCTAAGGGAGCGCAGCGTAAGTTTTGTGCTCAAAAGTCGTTCCTAAGGGAATATAGAGCCAAAATTGCCGAAGCTACAAAAAGTCGTTCCTAAGGGAGCGCAGCGTAAGTTTTCTGCTCAAAAGTCGTTCCAAAGGGAATGCAGAGCCAAATACCGCCGAAATATAAGGCGAAGAAGTTCAAAAGTCGTTCCTAAGGGGATGTAGAACTTATACCGCCGAAATAGAAGGCGAAGAAGTTCAAAAGACGTTCCTAAGGGGATGCAGAACTTATATTCGATTCAAAGTTACATACATCAAATATTACATAGTCTTGTTATAATAGAAGCTTAATGTTCATTCCATTGTCTCATACATCGACTATTTCAAAATATTTTTACAATGGAGTCTATTCTTCTCTGAGAACTTTTTATGCAACTTCGTTTAAAAGTTTGTCGACAACTTCGTCAATAATGGAGTTCGCCATGTTTATAATGTCCAGCGCTTCCTTTATTTCCAGATCAGCGAAGGGATCATACGGTTCTGGCGATGGAGATAATTCAGCTGAAGTAGGTAAAATTGATTAGCTCGAAGCCACAAAACAAGTACCAAAGTTAAAAAACCAAAAAATAATACCTATGCGCCTTTCGCGTTCTACAGCCTCTTTAGACCGTTTTGCTTCTACTTAGGCATCATGGGTGTCTTTTCACTCTTTTTTATAATCTCATGGGCCATCTCTCAGCCACCATTCACTCAGACATCATTGTAAAATTTCCCGCCCATTAAGGTTGCTTCGGCTGAAGGATCCTTTGTATCATCTACGGAGAAGGCAGCTTTGGCCTGGGCTATGGCTTTAATGTGATCACATCCGGCCTTCTCCAAGATGGCTAAAATTTCCCGCGCACTAGAAAACACACAAACATCCCCGTGATCACTCAAAATTTCTTCGAAATCTTTGGCCTCTTCACTTATCCATTCAACGACGCCTTCGGGGTCACCCCGTATGAAGTTTTCCTCAGCAGAATAGGCACCCACTTTGGCAAAGCTAGTTTTCAATTTCTTCACACAATCCAAGGATTTCTCGAAGCACCTTTCCTTGGATTCGCGAAGTTCTTCAACATCTTTCTCTAGCTTATTTTTCCAGTACTCGCTGATTTCTCGATTAGCCTGTGCGAGCACGCAGTTTTCTTTAGCTTCGGCTAGCTGTCTCCGAAGGTCTTCAATTTCGATTTTCTTGGCTTCGGCCTGAGCTTTATTATTAGCTTTGTCTTCCTTTACTTTGTTTACCAATGAAATCAAAATTTTATCTTTCTCTAGACCTTCGTTTCTTAATTCAAACACCTCAGACCGAAGGTTGTTAAGAGCCATTATACAGCCTTCGTCTTCGGCGCTCTTTTGAGCCCTCAAGGCATTGCTAAGAATTAATCCTTGTAAAGAAGAAGAAACAATTGAGTATGACAATAAAAACTTTGTTTCTAACTTCAAAATCAAATTTTATACCTTTATGCTATTATACGCGAGGCTGTCAGCAAGATCATCCTTCGATAAGATCGAAAGGCCTTCTTCAAGTTTCGGAAATCCCATACTCTTAGCTATCTCCCGGCAAACGAATATTTCTTTGTTATCCGGGAGATAGTACAGAAAATCTTCTTCGTTACTACCATTGAACACTAAGGCCCCCTTCGGATATTTCAATCTTTAGGCGTAGTGTCTGGCTTCTAGTATTTCTTCTTGGGATAATTTTTTCCCCGAAGCATGTCGAATGATGTAGTCAACATTTTCGATCGGAGCTTCGGGAGCAGGAGCTTCGATCTTTTCAGGTGCAATCTGCCTTGCCGTTTTTTCCTCAGGCGCGGCTGGCTTCGTCTCGATGGGCGCTGAAGGCCCTGCTTCGGCTTCGGCTTCGGCCTGAACTTTTGTAACTTCAGCAATTTTCTTAGGCACAGGGCTTAGGGCTTTCGTAGTCTCTATAACAACGTCTAGTACACTGGCCATCCTCTTCCTCTTGGGAGTTGTGGCAGGAAATTTTTGCATCTTTGGCAAATCTGCCTCTGTCGGTGGGCTCAGGATTTCTAGCGCTTTTTTCACCTTTTCCACCTGCAGCTTTTCAGCCTTATCATCTCTAACTTCAGCTGGCCCGACTGTAGGCACCTTCGGCACTACAATCGGCTCTTCAATACTCTGCATAATCGGAGTAGCTTCCTTGCCCTCGGTAGCTGAAGAGGTCCCCGCACCAAATTTAGGCACCACGGTCGGTTCAACGTATCACGGCCGGTGGGTCAGAACCTTCATCTTTTTGCCCTTTGGCTCAGCTGCAATGGCTGAAGCGACAATCTTCCTCTTTTTCTCTTGCCCTCATAGCGGGTAATGGTAATCAGGGTATATGAAGCCATGCATCAAATACCCTGTATAATCTCTTCTTGCCCTGACCCCCGAAAGCTGTGGACAAAGCATTATCTTCGGCCTTGGAGTATGCCCCAAGTAACTCATCACTGGTAGCTTCGATACACTTCAGCCAGTCATCGTCTGGCTCATCAAACTTCTCCCTAAATCTGAAGGTATACTTCAGTCGGACCAGACCGCCCTCACTAGAATCGAGGTGGTCTCCTTCGGCATATCCCAGCTCTCCACAAGTGGCCATACTCTGAAGGATATATGCTCTTGAATCAAATCCCTTGTGCCAATGAAGGCACACAGGATGCTAAAAGCCCTCTGACATGCTTCGACAGTGCCATCAATTTCCACCTTCGTCCTTTGGAGGCTGAAGCGAGACCAGATGGGTCGTTGAATGATTTCTTTGATGTCTTCCATCGCCTTCAAATCATTTTAAATGTAAAACCACTCCTCCATCCAGGCCCCAGGCCATCTTTTCTGGAATGTTGGCACCGGGTGCTTGCATTGAGGCGAGCAATAAATCCATAACAACCGAAGTTGTTGTGGTACTGTTCTTTGCCAGTAGCCTTCGTCTCATATAAAAGCTCGTGCATACTGCAGAAACACTTCGTGCTTGGCTCTAGCCCCTAACTCCTTACAGCCCAGACAAAAATCCCCATCCTAATTATAGCTTCGGGGGTGATCTGATGAAGGAAGATCTGGTATATCTTCAGCACTTCAACCACAAACTTGCTTAAAGGGAACCGAAGACCAGCCTTAAAAAAGCTTCGGTAGATAACAACTTCATTTTCCTCAGGAGCAGGGATGATGTTGTCTCGGCCAACTCTCATGATAGACATGTCATGAAAGTACCTTCTTCTCATGTTGTCAAGATGACTCTGTTTAATAGTCAATTTTCTGAAGACAGCATGGCTTGGTCGCCAGGGCCGATCTTCAGAATCTTCATCTCCACTTTCCACATCATAACTATCACTGTCATCAGTATCTTAAGACAAACCTTCTAGTATCTCTTTAGTAATCTTCTCTGTGTTTGTTTTTGACATAGACTCAATAAACCCGGCGATAAAAGGATCCGCAACTTACTTTTCTTCAAACAACTTCGTCTCCTCAGTTAGCTTCGTCTCCACAGTCATCTTATTTTCCTCAGTCATCTTTTTCCCAGATATGGTGAAAACACGTCTTTAAACTGAAGCTCGAAAAGCTTGAAAATCAGGCGAGAGCTAGTGAGCAAGAGCTAAAAAGTTGACACAATAACGCAAATGGCAGAAATGGCATATCAAATGTTGCCGGTGTGGGTTCATATTTATACGCCCAGTGCTTTGCAACTTGGTGGACCCCATCTGTCATTAACTATTGCTATTCTAGCAAAGGGAAGGTGTTTTTTTGGACCTTCGGCTTAAGGCCTTCATTCATGTCACAGT
Source organism: Zea luxurians (assembly GCA_029449295.1). Lineage (NCBI taxonomy): Eukaryota > Viridiplantae > Streptophyta > Magnoliopsida > Poales > Poaceae > Zea > Zea luxurians. The sequence continues at coordinate 50,302,317 of JAOPSE010000011.1, forward strand.
CTGAATTCGTTGTTATAACAAATTAATACTACGAGGGGCTACTGTTGGGGGCCTTCATCTTCCGAAGGTCCTGAAAAACACTATTAACAAAGTTTCCCAAGATTAATATATATACAGGAACCTTCGGATTCAGAGTGATGTTTTACATGATATGAAAAGCGTGGTCGGGATGAAGGTTGAATCAGTTCCGAAGCTACGCACAGGGAAGCTTCGGCTCAGCAGCAGAAAACAAAACCGACCTAAAGAGGAAAATACCAATCAGTCCATGATAATTTGTGTCATGTTTATAGTTATTTGTTGAGGGCATGGATGTAATTTCGATCGGGCTGCGTCCTGTGCCTATAAATAGATGAACAGTAACCCCGTACTGTTCATGTTGACTTGTATTCGCTCGTGCGTCACGCTTGGACTTTTGCCTTCTGTCAAGCCGAAGGTACAAATGTAATTCAATATTGCTCTTGTTCATTCATGATGATATAATAAAGATATACTAAAAATGTCATATGATTATTCATCTTGTTTCTCATATCTCATATGCTTCTTCTTTCATTAACATATACTATGATGATGAAGGTACTTCCTTCATGACCTATGTCTAGAGATCATTATACCCTAAGGGAGATAATGCTTCGAAGGACAAAGGGCATTAACCTTTAACATTCTATGTTGCCTTGTTCTTAACTCATAGCATTTGAGAACAAGTCCCCAACAGTACCAATTCGGTCACAAAAGTCTTTGAATGCTTCGGCATCAAATTGTGTGCCATTGTCGACGGTTATTGCCTTCGGCACACCGAAGTGACAAACAATATTTTGCCAGAAGAATTTTTGAACTGTGACCGAAGTTATTGTAGCTAAGGGCTTTGCCTCAATCCACTTAAAAAAATATTCTACTGCCACTACAACATACTTCAAGTTGTCTTGTGCTGGTGGGAGTGGACCCAACAAATCCAGGCCCCATCTTTGCAATGGCCAGGTTGATTGTATTAACTGAGTTAGCAACAAAGGTTGTTTTTGGTCTCTTGCACATTTTTGACAATTTTCGCACTTTTGAACCAGTTCTGCTGCATCCGAAGCTGCCTTCGGCCAATAAAATCCTTTTCTAAAAACCTTTCCCAATAAAGGTCTAGACCCAATGTGAGATCCACACAAACCTGCATGTATTTCCTTCATTAGCTCTATTCCTTCAGTTCTGGATAAACACTTCAGAAGTGGAAAACAAACCCCATGATTGTATAACTCGCCTTCTATCATGACATATGGCCTTGCCCTTGCTTCTATTCTTTTATTATAAACTTCGTCATCCGAAAGACAATTGCCTTGGAGGAAAGATATGATTTCAGTCCTCCAATCTTCACTATGTACAGGTGATATTGCGAGCACTGCTCTTTCCATAAGTTCAACCAAAGGTGCTTTTATTGTCTCAAAGAAAACATCCGAAGGTAGAGGGAGCGCCTGTGCTGCTGACTTAGCTAGTAAATCTGCATGCTCATTTTCCCCTCTTGGAATATTTTTTATAGAAAAACCTTCGAAAGAGGCCTCCAACCTTCGGACTGTGTCCAACTATTTTTCAAGCTTCGGATCCCTTGCCTTGTTGCTTTTGTCTACATGGCCAGAGATGACTTGGGAGTCAGTTTGAAGGATCGACCTTCTTATTCCCATTGCCTTTAGCTTCCGAAGCCCCAACAAGAGGGCTTTGTATTCAGCAATGTTATTTGTACAACTAAAGTCCAGCCTTGCTGCATAGCATGTTCAGACTTTAGAGGGTGCTACTAGAACAGCGGCCGCTCCTGCGCCGAAGGTTCCCCAAGAACCATCACAAAATACTGTCCAGGCTTCAGCGTCTTTTGTTACTTCTTCTTCCTGAGCCCCTGGAGTCCAATCAATAATGAAATCCGCTAAGGCCTGAGACTGAATTGAGGATCTGTGTACATAATGAATAGAGAATTCATTGAGATCAACAGCCCATTTTCCAATCCTCCCAGTAGCTTCTCTATTCCTCATTATGTCCTTCAGAGGTTGTGACGAAGGAACAATTATATGATATGCTTGGAAATAATGCCGAAGCTTCCTTGAGGCCATCAATACAGCATATAACACCTTCTCTAACTCTGTATAATTTTTCTTTGATAATCTTAGAACTTCGGAGACAAAATATACTGGTGCTTGTTTTTTTGATTTGGCCATTTTGCTTCTCCTGTACAAGCGCCGCACTGACTGCAGAGTGAGAGGCTGCTACATATGAGAGCAATGGAGCCCCTAGCAAAGGTGGAGTTAGTGTTGTCAAATCAATCAAGTATTGCTTTAACTCTTCGAAAGCCCTTTGCTGAGCCGGACCCCACCGGAAAACTTCGGTTGACTTCAATATTTCGAAGAATGGCAGATTCCTTTCTGCTGATCTGGATATAAATCTATTTAACGATGCCAGCCTTCCTGCCAACCGTTGGGCCCCTTTCTTTGTATTTGGCGGCTCCATCCGAAGGATGGCTTCGATATTATTTGGATTAGCTTCGATTCCCTTTGTTGATACTAGACAACCAAGGAACTTGCCCTTGTTTACTCCAAAAACACACTTTCTAGATTTAATTTCAGACCAGCTTGCCTGAAATTGGCAAATGTCTCCTGCAAGTTAGCAATATGATTCTCTTGCTTCGTGCTCTTTACTATGATATCATCAACATAAGTCAGCACATTCCTGCCTATTTGAGAATGAAGAACCTTGGCTATCATTCTGCTGAAGCTTCCTCCAGCATTCTTGAGCCCCTCAGGCATTCGAAGGTAGCAATAATTGCCACTAAGAGTTATGAAGCTAGTCTTTGGCTCATCTTCCTTCTTCATCCAAATTTGATGATAGGCTGAGTAGCAGTCCAGTAGACTCATGAGCTCCGAAGAAGCTGCTGCATCTACAAGGGAGTCTATTCTTGGTAATGGGAACTCGTCCATTGGGCATGCTTTGTTGAGATCTGTGAAATCAATACACATTCTCCATTTGCCATTAGCCTTCTTCACCATAACAGTGTTGGCTAGCCATTCTGGATATGTTACTTCTCTGTTAACACCAGCACTGAGAAGTCTCTTTACTTCATTCCGAGCACCTTCAGCTTTATCATCAGACATCTTCCGAAGTCTTTGCTTCCTTGGCCTGAAAGATGGATCCACATTAAGTGAATGCTCAATGACTTCTCTGTTGACACTGCAAAGATCATTGGTTGTCCAAGCGAAGACATCTTTGTTGTTGAACAAAAACCTTATCAAAGTTTTTTCTTGCTCATCAGATAGTTGAGACCCCAGCAGTACCCTTTGATCTGCTATATCTTCACATAAGAGCATAGGCTTTGGCTGATCTGCCGAAGCAGCCTTTTCTCTTTTGTGTTTATATTGTTGACAAGCTTCGGCTCCATCTATGTTGTGTATTGCTTTTGAATCTGTCCAACTCCTTTCAGCCCTTCTAGCAGCTTCTTGACTTCCGTGGACAGCAATGGGCCCTTGTTTCGAAGGTATCTTCATGCATAAGTATGCTGGATGAAGTATTGCTTCGAAGGCATTAAGTGTTCCTCGACCAATGATTGCATTGTACGGGTATTCCATGTCGACAATGTCAAAAACAACTTGCTCAGTTCTTGTGTTGTGGACATAACCGAAGGTAATTGACATTGTGATTTTGCTAAGTGCCACAATCTGCCATCCTCCGAAACCACAAAGAGGGTGTGTAGCATCATGAATCTTGTCCTCTGGTTCTTGCATCTGCCTGAAAGCCTTTGCAAATATAATGTCCACTGCACTGCCTGTGTCAACCAGAACATTGTGGACCAAAAATTCCTTGACGACACAAGATATGACCATAGCATCATTGTGAGGATAGTATTTTAGCTGAAGATCCTCCTGGGAGAATGTGATTGGGATGTGGGACCACTTGGACTTGATGAAGGGTCCGTGCACCCCAACATGATGCACTCTTCTCTGCGCTTCCTTCTGCTTTTTGTTGGCTGGCTCTGCACTTGAATCGCCCATGATTGGGAGCACCAGCTTCATGACTGAAGGTGCTACAGCTTGGTTGTTGAACGAAGCCATCGTCTCAACAGTGGAAGTGAGTTCACCGGAGGTGGGCGCCAATGTTGGGTATTTGTTCTCAAATGCTATGAGTTAAGAACAAGGCAACACAAAATGCTAATAATTAAAGACCTTCATCTTCCGAAGCATTATCTCCTTTAGAATATAATGATCTTCAGACGAAGGTTATGAAGGACATACCTTCATCATCTCAACATATTATTAACAGAGAAGCATATGAAACATGGAAAACAATGTGAATAATCATATAACATCATTAGGATATTTTTATTATATCATCATAAATAAAGGTGAACGATATTGAATTACATTTGTACCTTCGGCTTCACAGAAGGTGAGAATCCAGGTGTGACGTGCGAGCGAATGCCAGTCAGCGTGAACAGTACAGGGTTATTGTTCATCTATTTATAGGCACGGGACGCAGCCCGGTCGAAATTACATTTATGTCCTTGATAACTAACTATAAACATGACACAAACTATCATGGACTGATCAGTCTTTTCCTCTTTAAGTTGGTGCAGCCCTTCGGCTCGAGGCATGTCGTTATGCCGAAGCTCCCTGGATCGTAGCTTTGGTCTGTACCTTCGTGTTGTGTCTGCTTATGTGCCGTCCTGCGAAGGTGTTTTTGCTTAGAGGACCTTCGGCGAAGAAGCAGGCCCCCAACATAATCATTATTAACTTGTGAACCTTGTATGACATTTGGGATATGTCATGGATTTAGATAAGGTGAATTGAATTCTTATTGTGATGAGATTGATTGGAATTGTGTTTAATTGATGAGATTGATGAATTGAGGTGTTATTGTGATGAAATGGAGATGCTATTGCTGTTATTGTTGTTATCCTAATTGTTTGTATTATGATGTATTGAAATATGGTAAATAGTTGTTGGCACCATTTTGGGCCAAACACTAACGAACCCTAGGGCCTATGCGTAGTGTGCAGGATGACCCTGGGGTCCTCTCTGCTGGAGCGCGAACCGTCCGTGATAGGCAACCAGACCGTTCGTAACTACAAAGGGAGATCCGCTCCTACTCTACAGGTGTGTGGACCGTTTGCATGTAGGCAATAGACCATCCACGATGACACAAAGGGCTCCATGAAGAACCAGGATCATTGTGTTGCTTTAGCGTCGGTAGGCAACAGACCATCCTACTCTCAGGAGGGACTCCATCGGGGAAGGATCATTGTGTTGCTTTGGCGTCGGTAGGCCACCCAAAGCTCTTTTAGATGACGTAGAGCCGAAGAGAGGTGGAAATTGAGGTTGGGGAATGACAACTAAAGTTAGAATACTCCTAGATATAATGCATATGGTAAGATTTAGTTGATAGATCGATTGTTGTGTGTTTCAATCGGTTGTACCCCTTTATATATATAGGGGAGGTCTAGACCTGTTCCTAGGTGAATCCCAACAGTTTACCATGAGTTTGTTAAGATAACCATGCAAGGGATAAGGATTACAACCTAAATTAGTCTATTCATGAATAGTTCGGACCACAAGGATGCACCATCTGGACCATAAGTTTGGACCATCTGGTCATCCAGGCACTAGATTTGGTGCTCAACACATGCCCCTGCTTTTAGGCAAAGTTTGGTGAGCCAAAAGCACCTGGTTCCTTAAATATTTCCTAGAAATATAACCTGATGGAAAGCATCGACTTTCTATGCATCCTTCCACACACTAGGATAGTATTGCTTTAGGAAATAGCCATTCAATGCTTTAGGTAACTTCTCTCCTGGCAATGTTTCCAACATGTATGCATTATGATAAATTACCCGCACCACCTTATAAGGTGTAACACCCCATCCAATCCATGGACCGGCGGTACTTACTCCTAGCAGCTCTCTAGAATCATATATTGTCCCCATAGACCAACATGAGTCTTTTGTGTGCACTTTGTCCTTACTCATGCACACCCAAGAAAACTTCCCAGTCGGTCACCCATCCCAAATTGCGCGAAGCCAAGGACGTTTAACTTGGAGGTTCTTTCGAGATAGGCTTCCGAAAAAGAAGATGCACCTTGTTGATATGATTACTCTATTAATTCTATTAAGCCTTGGGTCAGGATATCCCATCCTAGGGGCCAGGATATCACATAAGGCCCTTTCCAACTTGGAGACCATTTACCAAACTTGCAATCATTAGATCTCAATGGCAGAATTATCTTCCACACCAAATCTCCAACTTGGAATGATATGGTCTTTACCTTCTTATTGTAGGCTCTAGCGACTATAAGTTTGTCTTTCTCGATCTCCTTCAAAGTTGTCAACCTCTTGTCGGTCACCTCATCAATATTATCCATCACTAAATCATGATAGTCACTGACAGTCAAATCATTTTGCCTAGCGAACCTGATGGCATTCAAACTTATCTCCATAGGCAAAATAACTTCCTTCCCATATACTAGCTCAAAATGAGAAACCTTAGTAGTATGATGCTTAGATACTCTATGAGCCCATAAAGCCTCATACAAAACCTTGTGCCATTGCCTAGCACTACCGGACTCGCCTTCTTTGTCGAGTGAACTAGACACTCGGCAAAGACCATTTTACACTCGGCAAAGCCTTCACCGAGTGTTACACTCGGTAAAGAATACTGGGCAAACTGAAAGGGAAATAGGGTTAACCATTTCCTATAAATAGATTTTGGTGGTTGACGACCAACACAAACCATATGGACTAACTAGTTTGGCTAGATATGATTTATCTCAGGTGCATAAGGTTCAACACAAACCAAGAAAGAACTCAGTTAGGGGACACGATTAATTTGGAGCAAAAAGGACTTGAGTGTGCTGATTTTTAGCGCACCAGACACAGTCTGGTGCACCAGGCCAGCCAGCAGATGAACAAGCCACTCTCAGGAATTCTGCAGGCGCGCTCACTATAATTCACTGGACTGTCCGGTGTGCCACCGGACTATCTGGTGAGCCAGCGAAGCAACAACTAATTGGCACCAATGGTCGACTGCAAAAGCATTCAGTGGTGAACAGTGCCGCGACAGAAGTCAGAGCACAAAAGTTAGAGGGCACCGGACTATCCGGTGTGGCACCAAACTGTCTGGTGCAGCTAGAAGACAAACGTCTCCAACAGTCAACTGCTCTGAACCCTAACGGTTGCGCTGATGTGGCGTGCACCGGACAGTGCACATTGACTGTCCGGTGGCGTACCGGACAGTCCGGTGCGCCCATCGCTAGCAGGCTTTGCCAACGGCTAGAATGTGGTTGGGGGCTATAAATACGCCAACCACCTCATTCGTTGGTATCCAAGTACTCTCAACATCCCATTCATTGCAAGAGCAAAAGACTTCACTCCTAGACACATTCAATAGATCAAATCCTCTCCAAGCCTCCAAATCAACTCAATTCCATTAGGGACTTGAGAGAGGGTGTTTTGTGTTCTTTTGTTGCTCTTGTCGCTTGGATTGCCTTCTTCCTTTCTCATCCTTATTCTCAAGTGCTTTGTAAGCAAATCAAGAGACACCAAGTGTGTGGTGGTCCTTGCGGGGTCTAAGTGACCCGTGTGATTAAGGGAAGGCTCACTCGGTCTAAGTGACCGTTTGAGAAAGAGGGAAAGGAATGAAATAGACCCGACCTTTGTGGTCTCCTCAACGGGGACTAGGTTCTTTGGAACCGAACCTCAGTAAGACAAATCACCGTGTCTACTCGCTTTTGATTCTCGCTTGATTTGTTTGCCCTCTTTCCTCTCTCTAATGTTTCCTTACTAGTGTTAATTTGAGTTTGCTCCCATACGTCATCCGCATCTTTTGAGAAACTCTTAGCAAGAGAAACATTCTTTCGGACTTGAATTTAATTCTAACGTTAACTCCAGACCTAGTGTGTGTTTAAAGTTTATAAATTTCAGGTTTCGCCTATTCACCCCCCTCTAGGCGACTTTCAATTGGTATCAGAGCCAGTGCTTCATTAAGAGTGTAACCAACTCGAAGTGATGTTTGGAGATCACGCCAAGAGGGAGATCGTGACCGGCGACAAGCCCGCAGGCTCAGGGAAGACTCTCTCAAGGGAGTCCGGCAACAAGTATAAGAAGGAATCCTTTTCCTCCATCAAGTCACATTGGAGAGGTGACAAGAAGAAGAAGAAGAAGAAAGTGGTCTACTACAAGACCGACTCTTCATCACCCTCCACATCCGGCACTGAGTCGTCGACTACTTCTAAGCGCCATGAGCAAGAAGTATATTAAGATGCCCCTACGCTATCCCCGTATTTCAAAGCGCACTCCATTACTTTCCATACCCCTAGGCAAACTACCATATTTTGATGGTGAGGATTATTACATGTGGAGTGATAAAATGAGGCATCACCTAACCTCACTCCACGAAAGTATTTGGGATATTGTTGAGTTTGGAGTGCAGGCACCTCAAGTGTAAAAGAACTTCAACTCCCAAGCAACTTCACCTAACCTCACTACGACTCAGATGAGGCCGCCCAAATTAGGAACTTCAACTCCCAAGAAACTTCTATACTCCTCGTCTCCTTGTGTCGAGAGGAGTATAATAAGGTGCAAGGGTTGAAGAATGCCAAAGAAATTTGGGACATCCTCAAAACCACGCACGAAGGGGACGAGGTGACCAAGATCACCAAGCGTGAGACGATCGAGGGAGAACTCAGTCGATTTGTCCTCAACAAAGGAGAAGAGCCGCAAGCCATGTACAACCGGCTCAAAATAATGGTGAACCAAGTGCGCAACCTCGGGAGCACCAAGTGGGATGACCATGAGATGGTCAAGGTTATTCTTAGATAACTTGTTTTTTGTAATCCCACTCAAGTGCAACTAATCTGATAGGAAAGGGGTGTCCGATCTTCCGTCAGGTGTAGGTAACTATCGATTTGGTGGAGATGTCACACAGACGATCCGGCTTCCAATCAACACGACTAGAACCCCACAATCGCAGCACCACTTCTCCTCTGGTTATCAACCATGCGCTGCGCGATTAACCTCGCCACGAGGGCTAATCCTTGCCTGCGAATCGAAGACACAAGCAAGAACAAGAAAGAACACAATCTAGAATATTGCGGATGAATGATTAAGCTCACAAGTTGGGGTCTCACAAACCGATCTACGGCGGTTGTTCTCGACAGATCTAACTTAAGCAAAACCCGAGCCCTAATGTGGTGGCGGCTACTAATTATATAAGGGTTAGGAGCGGACTCCCTCCTTGGATGCATCCTAATGGTCCCAACAAAGATACACGGCCTAAAGGCCCATTTATGGTGTCGCAGCACCGAGACAGATTACGAACGTCGGTTTGGTCCTCCACCTTGATTCGAACGTCCTTGCTGGCCTTCCATGTCTCCAAGTCCTTCACCATGTCCTTGCTGGTCCTTTCCTTCATTCCTAAGTGCAATTAATTCATTTGGTAGCACACTATTCTCAAATGCACAAGAATAAGTACATAGGAACGAGCTCACCTGCAAATTCAATTGTCTTGCGTGTGTGCGAGTAATTGGACCTTGAACATCAACTAGGGGAGTGTTGTTTGTATCCATGGTAGTGATGTCCTCATCATCCTCCCCCTCTTGAAGTGGAGTCATCCTCGACTCAAGCTCATCTTCTTCCCCCAAATACAGTTTCAAATCTGCAATGTTAAATGTAGGACTAACCCAGAACTCGAGAGGCAACTCAAGTTTATATGCATTATCAATAATTTTCTCCAAAATCTTATATGGACCAGCAGCACGTGGCATCAATTTAGACTTTCTTAACTCTGGAAATCTATCTTTTCTCAAGTGCAACCACACTAAATCACCCACTTCAAGCTTAACTTGTTTTCTACCTTGACTACCAGCAATTCTATATTTTTTAGTCATATTTTCAATGTTTGCTTTAGTTGAAGCATGAAGTTTCAAAATAAAGTCAGCACGCTCCTTAGCATCACTATGTACTTGCTTGGTAGTAGGTAGAGGCAAAAGATCAATAGGAGCACGAGGGTTAAAACCATACACTACCTAAAAAGGACTTACCTTGGTGGTGGAGTGTTCCACCCGATTATATGCAAACTCCACATGAGGCAAACACTCTTCCCACATTTTCAAGTTTTTCTTCAATATTGCTCGCAGCATTGCAGACAATGTTCTATTCACAACTTCCGTTTGTCCATCATTTTGGGGATGACAAGTAGTAGAAAACAGCAATTTTGTCCCCAATTTGTTCCATAGAGTACGCCAAAAATGACTCAAGAATTTTACATCACGATCTGAAACAATAGTAGAAGGCATACCATGTAAACAAACAATCTCTTTGAAAAAGAGGTTAGCAATATGAATGGCATCATCCGTTTTGTGACAAGGTATAAAATTTGCCATCTTAGAAAAACGATCAACCACAACAAAAACACTGTCGCTCCCCCTCTTCGTCCTAGGCAATCCCAAAACAAAATCCATAGAAATATCCGCCCACGGAACTGAAGGAATAGGAAGAGGCATATACAAACCATGTGGGTTCAATCGTGACTTAGCTTTTTGACACGTCGTGCATCTTGCTACAAAGCGCTCAACATCACGCCGCATTCAAGGCCAAAAGAAGTGTGTGGACAGCACAGCCTCCGTCTTCTTGGCACTGAAGTGACCCATCAAACCACCACCATGCGCTTCCTGCAACAACAAAAGATGAACCGAACCAACTGGAATGCTTAGGCGGTTAGCTCTAAACAAGTATCCATCATTTAGCACAAATTTATTCCATGTATGGCCCTCTTTACAATTTAATGCAACCTCTTTAAAATCATCATCAAAAGCATATTGTCCCTTAATTGTTTCAAGTCCAAAAATACGACAATCAAGTTGAGACAACATAGCATAGCGTCTAGACAAAGCATCGGCAATCACATTATCATTCCCCTTTTTATGTTTAATGATGTAACGAAAAGTTTCAAGAAATTCTACCCACTTAGCATGTCTACGGTTCAGATTTGTTTTACTACGTAGATGCTTAAGTGACTCATGATCAGAATGAATAACAAATTCCTTAGACCACAAATAATATTTCCATGTTTGCAAAGATCGTATGAGAGCATATAATTCTTTATCATAAGTAGAATAATTAAGAATAGGGCCATTCAATTTTCACTAAAATATGCAACGGGTTTACCTCCTTGCATCAAAACAGCACCAATGCCAACTCCACTTGCATCACATTCGAGTTCAAAAGTCTTACCAAAGTCAGGAAGTTGGAGTAGTGGCGCGTGAGTAAGCTTCTCTTTTAAAAGAGTAAAAGAATCCTCTTGTGACTGCCCCCAATTAAATAAAACACCCTTCTTGGTCAACTCATGTAATGGGGCAGCGATGGTGCTGAAATCCTTCACGAAACGACGATAAAATCCTGCAAGTCCAAGAAAACTCCGCACTTGTGTCACCGTCGATGGCGTTGGCCAACTCTAAATAGCATGCACCTTGGCCTCATCAACCTCAATACCCTATGGAGTGGCAACATAGCCAAGAAACGATACTCGTTCGGTGCAAAAGGTGCATTTGTCAAGGTTAGCAAATAAGCGCGCGGCGCGCAAAGCATCAAAAACAGCACGTAGGTGGTCAAGATGTTCAGATAAACAAGTGTTGTAGATCAAGATATCATCAAAATAACCACCACAAATTTTCCAATAAATGGGCGCAAAACCTCGTTCATCAAACACATAAAAGTACTAGGGGCATTAGTTAATCCAAAAGGCACCACTAACCACTCATATAAGCCGAACTTGGTTTTAAAAGCAGTTTTCCATTCATCCCCTAATTTCATTCTAATTTGGTGGTACCCACTGCGCAAATCAATCTTAGAAAATATTTTAGAACCACTTAACTCATCAAGCATATCATCTAATCGAGGAATAGGATGACGATACCGGATAGTGATGTTGTTAATGGCTCTACAATCTACACACATGCGCCAACTGCCATCTTTCTTTGGAACCAAAATGACAGGAACAGAACAAGGACTAAGGCTCTCACGTACATACCCACGGTCGAAAAAGTCTTGGACTTGGCACTGAATCTCCTTAGTCTCCTCAGGATTTACTCGATATGCAGCACGGTTGGGCAAACTCGCTCCAGGAATCAAATCAATCTGGTGCTTAATCCCACGAATGGGAGGAAGTCCGGGAGGTAACTCAGAGGGAAAAACATCTCAAAACTGCTGCAAAAGGTTAGTCACAGATGCAGGCAAAGTGCTAGGAATATCATCAATAGAAAAGAAAGCATCTTTGCAAACCAAGGCATAGCAACAGGCATCAGTAGCATGAGTTTCAAGAAGATCAGATTTAGTAGCAAGCATGACAGGAGCTTTCAATTTAATTTATTGCTGAATTTATGTCTCATTAGTTGGTTCCTTATAGGTACTTGCAGCTCTATCTTTATCAGCTTGAACAATTTCAGCAAGAGACAAAGGTAGCAAAGTAATGTTTTTATCTTTATGCCTAAAAGTGTATGAATTACTCCTACCATGGGGACGTGCATCAGTATCATATTCCCAAGGTCTACCCAACAAAAGAGAACAAGCTTCCATAGGTACTACATCGCAATCCACATAATTAGAATTCATACCAATGGAAAAATGCACTCGTACCATGTGTGTTACCTTAACCTTGCCTAAATCATTGATCCACTGAATGTGGTATGGATGTGGTCGTGGACGTGTGGTCAGGCCAAGCTTCTTGACCAAATCTGAACACATCAAATTATTGCAGCTTCCACCATCAATAATAACACGTGCACACCGATTCTCGATGGCGAAGAAGGTCTGGAACAAATTATGGCGTTGCTGCATCTCTGATGATTCAGGCTGAGAACTAAGAACACGCTGCACCATGATGCTTCGAAGGTTCACCGTAGCATCAGCACCAAGCATGGCATCATCATTAGCAGCAACATCACTGGAGTCATCATCGTCATCCTCACCGTCGGAAGCACTAATGTAGCCATCATCCGTAGCAATGTATGTTCGCTGACTCAGGCAATCCTTCTTCACGTGACCAATCCCATGAAAACGGTGGCAAACAATACTCAAAGAACGACCACTGGAAGGTGCTGCAGGTGCTGGTGAATTCTGTTTCTTGGCGGGTACCTGCAAAGGAAGTTTACCAACATGTGCAGCAGGTGTCGAGGGAGGTCGCGTGGACGCTGGAGTGGTCAAAGGTGTATGACTCGAGGCAGGTGTGTGTGTCCGTGATGTAGAGGAGGCGCCAAAAGTAGCCCTAGGTCGATGTTGGCATCCCTGCAATTCCTTCTCTGCAAGCATAGCAAACTGGAACAACTTGTTGACAGTGTTAAATTCTTTGTAATCCACAATGTCTTGAATATCATACCGCAAACCTGAATAAAAACAGCAAAGAGCGTCCTCATGTCCCTGTACTATCCCACAACGCCGCAATCCCTTCTGAAGCTCAACATAATATTCTTGAACAGATTTATCCCCTTGCTCTAAACGCATCAATTTCTTACGCAATTCTCTATGATAAGATGGGGGAACAAATCTATCGCGCATAGCTACCTTAAGATCTTCCCAAGTCATAGGTGCTCTACCATCCCCAACTAGACCAGTCCACCAGACAATAGCAAAATCTTTAAATTCACTAGTGGCTTGTCTAACTTGATGTCGTTCAGGTACAAGGTAGGCAGCAAATTTCTGTTCTATTGTCATCTCCCAATCAAGATATCCCTCAGCATCATAATGACCCAAAAAAGATGGTATAGAAAATTTAATCTTAGCATAAGGGTCGTTAGGAGAACGATTGTTATTACCTTGCTGGCAGTGTGGCATACCTTCTGTGTTTGGACGAAGACGATGACGTAGGCGCAAATCTCTGGTGGCCGCTTCATTATAATTCCTTCTTCATCAAACACCGCATCATCGGGAAGACGTGGACGAGGAGGTGGTGGTGGCGGTGCTTGTTGTCGCGTCTCCAACACAGCAAGTCTGTCGACGATCTGGGACAATCATCGATCCAGCCTCTCGTAAGTCTTGCCAAGGTTCATGTCAATGAAGGAATCATGCACTGACTTGTGGACCATCTCCTCCATTTGCTCCTTCAAGAGCTTGTTGTTTGCCTCAAGATCTTGGCGGCTAACACATTCATCGAAGTCTGTAGGGATCCTTGCTTCTTCATCGTCGCCTGCCATCGAAACACAAAAACAGGAAACAAACGGTGACGGTTATCCCTAATAATTTCACTACACGCTCCTCTCAGGTGGAACACAGGAACATGCTCTAATGTATCTTACCAAGCTCTTACAAGTGTTTGATGAAATACAAGCAAAGAATGGTACAATCGGAGGCTGGTTCGTGATACTTACTAAGAGGTAGTGAAACCACGATTGCAAGGTCAAATCTATATTGATCAGAAGATATAGTATGTGGAGCTGTAGGACAGGCACAATATGTATGTGAATGTGGAACAAAATTGAGTGCAGATGAGCGAAGTTCAATAAATATCCAAAGCACAAGTCACAATTGCTGGCTAAGAGATGTATCTGAGGCATAGCGCAACAAGTTGGAACAAAGAACAATGGAACTAGCAGAATGGCAGTACCGTAAATATTGTACTAGCGAGACCAAAAAGGCACTAGTAGGAATCACAGGTGATTTTGTTTTTCTTTTTTGTATGATTTTTTTGATATTTTTCTCAGCACAAGAAGCAACAAAATAGGAGCTACACCAAGTTTCACCTGAAATAGAGATCAGATGTGGTCTACAGAAAATCAACAAGTTCTCTGAAAAGCGTGCAAGAGTTTTGACAATTTTTTTCTTTATTTTTCTGAATTTTATTTGACAATTTTATCGAAACCAAACAGGCCGAAGTGCTATGGAGGTGACAGGTCCAACCAGGGGCCTGAAAAGCGACAAAGGTTGGTGATCCGACCTTTAAATCCAAACCTTTCTTCACCTCGTCCACCCTCCTACCCCTTTAAATAGCCTGTATTCATTCGCCCTGCCACTGCCCCTACCTCAACAACTCAGCCGAGTGCCCCTGGTGCTCCTTTCCCCACCCTCCCAAGCTCTTCAACTGGCTGCTTCAATTGTGGGAAGTCTGGACATTTCATCAAAGACTGCCCATATCCGAGGCGGAACAACTCCAATAATCAGCAAAACCCTGGGAGTTCCAACCAAAGCAAGGGAAACACGACAAATAATGCAGCGGGCAAGAATATGAAGAAAACTAGGCTAATCTATTATACACAAGTGGCCACTACATTGGAGGGAGAGTCGGTCATGATGGGTACGTTTCTCGTGGCCAAACACCCTGCAGTCATTCTCTTTGATTCTGGTGCTTCACATACATTCATAAGCAAGAAGTTTGTGGACAAATATTGCATTCCATGCATTGAATCAAGGGAAGGGTTTATTATTCATTCACCTGGGGGACAAATATTCACTAAAGAAATGGCTTTCCATGTACCCGTAACATCGGCTGAACGGGACTTTCCTACAAATATGATTGTTCTAAAAGGCCAAGATATAGATGTAATTCTGGGCATGAATTGGTTAGCCCAGCATAAAGCTATCCTCAACACTGATCTGAGAACCATCAGGTTGAGCTATGGCCAGGAAGTGGTTCTTTTGTCCATTCCCGTAGCTACTACAGCTAAACCATTTGGTAGAGTTTATGAAGCCATTATACCGGAGATCCAAGATATTCCGGTAGTATGTGAATTCCCGGACATCTTTCAGGAAGATCAGCCTGGATTGCCTCCAGAGAGAGATGTAGAATTTGTGATTGAGTTAAAGCCTGGTACGGCTCCTATTTCTAGAAGGTCGTATCGAATGCCTCCGAATGAGTTGGCAGAGCTCAAGACACAATTATAAGATCTGCTAGAAAAGGGATTCATCCGACCAAGCTCGTCACCATGGGATTGTCTAGCCATCTTTGTCAAGAAGAAGGATCAAACACTTCGGATGTGCGTGGATTACAGGCCCCTTAATGAGGTCACAATCAAGAATAAGTACCCTCTTCCCTGGATTGATATCTTATTTGATCAGCTTACCGGAGCTCGGGTATTTTCCAAAATTGACCTCAGGTCGGGTTACTATCAGATCCGTATCCGACCTGAAGATATACCCAAGACTGCATTCACTATGCGGTATGGATTATTTGAATATCTGATTATGTCTTTTGGATTAACAAATGCTCCTGCCCACTTCACCTATCTGATGAATTCGGTATTCATGCCCGAGTTGGATAAATTTGTGGTGGTGTTCATTGATGATATTCTGATATGTTCCAAGAATGAAGAGGAGCATGCTCGGCATTTGCGGATCGTATTAACACGCTTAAGGGAGCATCAACTATATGCTAAATTTAGTAAATGCGCATTTTGGCTAGAGGAAATTCAATTTTTGGGACACGTATTGTCTACCAAGGGGATTGCGGTTGATCCCAGCAAAGTCAAGGATATTTTGGAGTGGAAACCACCAACCACTGTACATCAAGTCCGAAGTTTCCTTGAACTGGCTGGTTATTACCGTCGATTTATTCTAGATTTTTCCAAGCTTGTGAAACCAATCACAAGTTTATTGAAGAACGATACCAAATTTAATTGGTCTCCAAGATGCAATGAAGCCTTCGAGTAGCTGAAGGTGTTATTGACCACTACTCCGGTATTAGCTCAACCGTACATTGAAAAGCCTTTTGATGTGTATTGTGATGCATCAGGCAGTGGTCTAGGTTGTGCCTTGATGCAAGAAGGCCGAGTTATAGCATTCGCCTTAAGACAGTTGCACCAGCATGAGGAACATTATCCAACTCATGACCTGGAATTAGCTGCTGTGGTTCATGCCCTGAAAATATGGCATCATTATCTGCTGGGGAATATCTGTCATATCTATACATATCATAAAAGCTTGAAGTACATCTTTACCCAGTCAGAGCTAAATATGAGGCAGAGGAGATGGCTTGAGCTGATTAAGGATTATGAATTGGAGATTCGCTATCACCCAGGCAAGGCCAATGTAGTGGCAGATGCACTAAGTCGCAAGGCTTCCTGTCATTGTCTTAGGATGAAGGCTTCTGACATTACATTATGCCAAGAAATGGAGAAGTTGAACCTAGGAATGATTCAACATGGAACTTTTAATCACCTGAAGCTTGAGCCGATTCTTCTGCAAAGAATAATTGATGCACAAAGAAATGATGAGGGTATGAAACACATTCATGAGAAAATAAAGGTCGATAAGGCAAACTATTTTAGAGAAGATGATCAAGGCATTGTATGGTTTAACAACCGCATAGTTGTGCCCAAGAATGATGAGATCCGCCAGCAAATTTTAGATGAAGCACATCTTAGTCGCTATTCTATTCATCCCGGAAGCACTAAGATGTATCATGATCTAAAGCAGCATTATTGGTGGACAAAGATGAAGATTGAAATTGCACGTTATGTGGTGAGATGCGACACTTGTAGACGTGTCAAGGCCATACATATGAAAACTGCTGGTCCATTGCAATCGTTACCTATCACAACTTGGAAATGGGAGGATATAAGCATGGACTTTATTGTGGGATTGCCCAGGACAGCAAAAGGATATGATTCTATTTGGGTTATAATTGATCGGCTTACGAAAATCGCTCATTTTCTGCCAGTCAAGACATATTACCCGGTCATCACTTATGCCCAGATGTATATTGCTCGCATCCTCAGTTTGCACGGTGTTCCGAAGACAATTGTGTCGGATCGTGGACCTCAATTTGTATCCAAATTCTAGGAAGATCTTCACAAATCCTTGGGTACTAAGTTACTCCATAGTTCGGCCTATCATCCTCAAACTAGTGGGCAAACTGAAAGAGTAAATCAGATACTTGAAGATATGTTGCAAGCATGTGTTCTGGAATTCCCACAGAAATGTGATGACTGTTTACCCTTAGCGGAGTTCTCATACAATAATAGCTATCAAGAGAGCATCAAAATAGCACCCTTTGAAGCCTTGTATGGATGATGGTGTCATACTCTGTTAAACTGGTCTGAACCAGGAGAGTGATGGTTTTTCAGACCTGATATGGTAAAAGAAACAGAAGAAAAGGTTCAACGAATAATACATAATTTGAAAGAAGCCAAGCTCGCCAAAAGAGTTATGCAGACAAGCGACACAAACCCTTGTACTTTCAAGTTGAAGATTATGTCTAACTGAAAGTCTCACCAATGAAGGGTGTATCACGTTTTGGGGTAAAAGGAAAGCTTGCACCTCGGTACATTGGTCCTTTGAACAATGTGGACCAGTGGCATACCGACTCCAATTACCCAAAACATTATCTGCAGTGCACAATGTGTTCCACGTATCCCAATTGAAGAAGTGTCTTCGGGTTCCGGATCGAATCGTTGAAGTAACAGATGTTGCCTTAGAACCAGACTTGACATATTCAGAACATCCTATTGGAGTCTTGGATCAAAAGGACAGAATTACCTGAAGGAGAACTCTCAAGTTTTATAAGATACAATGGAACCAACACACAGAAGATGAAGCTACTTGAGAAACTCAAGACTTTTTAGAAAAGAATTTCCTAGGCTTTTTAGCTACATGTAAATTGTGAGATATGTACACTTGTTGTAATAGAGAAATAGACCCCATACCACCCCTGCTTTGTACAAGAAATAAAGAAATAAAAATATGACACATTTCCTTTTCCATTACTTGCCCTAGGACTTTTAAATCTTGGGACGAGATTCTTTTATGGGGGAAGGGTGTAACACCCCTGGTGTTACTGCCACTAAAACTTGAGCATAACATCATGAGCATCAACATATCATGTGATTGTTACACTTAGAATGCATTCACTAGACAAAAATTTCAAATAAGTTGTATTGATGTGACTGGTCATGGGTAAAACCCTAGGGTAGGGTACTTAACCCTAAACTGAGCTTAGGGTGTCAAGGGAAGCCCAAGTAAGAGAAAACTTCAAAAGATATGAGAAATGATCTTAAAATATCATATTTGAAGGACTTTAGTGATACCAAAACCCTAAAGTGTTAAAAACCCTAAAAAGACCCATGGAAAACCCTGAATTAAAACCCTAGGGGGCTAAGTGTAAATTTTGTACACTTTTGGACTAAAGTGCGAAAACAAAGATAATATAACACCACAAATTATGTGCTTCTCATATTCAAGGATTTACAAGTGAAAATGTGGGGTTTGGACTTATTTGCAAAAAGCACCACTTAAACCCTATTGAGTTAAGTCTGAATTTCAATGAATGGGGTCAACTTTGAAGCCCTGTACCTTCAAATTCATATGAGAACAAATTTTATTAAGTAAGTAAGCCTTAGTGCTACATGGAAATGGGAGAAAAATAGACCTGAAGATGGTATGTCAGTCGAGCACAACCATGAAATTGGACTCACAGTAAACTAGGACCAGGTTTGAGAGGTATTTTGAGCATGATCTAATGAGAGTTGAAGTATGGTGACTATAGTGAAATTAAAGCCAGATTGTAGGAGAACAACCTTGCTAAAGGTGGATGAGCAAGTTGTCACATGGAAATTTGAGATCTGGGCTCTACAAACAGCTCTGTCAGGCATCCTGATAGGAACTCTGATGGTACAGTGGACTGAACGAGATCGCAGGTGCAGTGCACCTTGCCGCTGGCAACCCCTGCGCCCGGATTCACGCCGGCGAGGTGATTCGTGCTCACTGGTGCCTGGATAACGTCTCATGGTGAAAAGAACTTCACCGCGGATGAGCTCGAAGACACTGTTCCGCCCTATGCCGTGCCCAATTCCGTCGGCGACGTGGCGCAGCAGCCGTCATTCGAGGCATACGCAGCCTGCCGTGATCGCGACACGCCCTGACCCTTTAACCGCATCGCAGTGAGTCACTGTAACCCACCCGTTCATCGCCGGTGAGCTTACCACGGTGAACGCCACGAATTGCTAGCACCAGTAACATCTTCCCTCTCCGGCCGCCACCGCGCCAACTCCAAATCATGAGCCACCGCCCCTGAATTCTATAAATTGAGCACACATTTGGCTCTGCCATGTAGTCAAGCACTCAACGCACCCACCCGTGCCTCCGATTACCCACCAGAGAGCCCCAATTTGGGATTTCCCCCAAATCAACCAAGAACACGGTGCGGTGTGAGCTCACCGTGGCCAACCTGCTTTAGGTTGATTCATAACCCTCTGTTGAATATTCTAGCATCTCTAGGATCTCCTGTTGCTTGTAGGCTCGATTGATTGAACTAGACCGTACCGAATTGCCCGGAGCACCGTATCTTCTTCTCGGGTTTTGTCGTCGTCGTGAACAGGCGTGCTTCGGCCCGAATTAGTGCAATTGATTGAGGGGTTAGTGTCGCCGAGGGTAGAATTTGGTGCCGGCTAAGTTAGGGGTCCAGTCTTGGCATATTCCAGCCAGTATAGGCTCACCGGAGACGTGCTCGTCGCCGACCACCATCGCGGACCTGGTGTTGTGAAGGAATAGAACTTCGGGGGTCTTGGTGCAAACGTCATTGAGACAAACAAATATTACTCTGGGTTATTTACTGCTTATTCAAAAAGCTAAGGTCTTCTATGTAAAACCGCCAACGCGGGTGCGCACGCGTCGCATTTCGCCTGGGCGTGGGCTGTATTGGGCTAGTTTCAGCCCAGAACTGTTCACAGTTTTCTCTTTTTTCTTTTCTGCCAAGCATTAGAAATCCATAAGAAACTGTAGAAAAATTCTAAAAATACCAGACCAATTTTGCTAGACTCCTGATTTCCTATAGTATTTAATAAAAATAATTTCATGATTTTTAGTTCAAATAAGGAATTATGGAGTATTTAAATTAGCCAAAACCTACACCCCTAGAATTTCAGAAATTAATTAATAATTCCAAAAATCGCCAAACTTTTTAAATAAACTTTAAATGTTATTTAGAAGCCTTAGGGTAAAGTTTGGTATGATTTGGACCATATTTGGTACCTAGAACCCAAAACCCTAGTCTTCTGCCCTATGAACTTCACTATTGACTCCAAAGACCCTAGTTTCCTGGAGATCCGTGAAGGAAAATTGTATTCAAAACCTAAGATAATGTACTTTTATTATCTTTGCATTTGCATAAACATTACATGAGCATTCATGATTATATATGACTATATATAGAAAACGAAGAAGAGATAGAAGTTGAAGAAGCAAGGACTACACCACCAACACCTGAAGAACCATAGGTCGGGAACTGCTTTTATTTTGACATCTGTGGTGCAGAGCCTGACTCACCTATAACACAAGGCAAGCCCCGGTGCATTTGCCACCTCCTTACTATTTTAAAATCTTTCTCACTTGCTTGATGCATTAGGTTATAGGAGTTGTGTGCTAAACAAATTGCTGCATTTCCTTCCTTGAGAAGTTGATTACCTCTCCTTGACCTCTGTTTTATAAAAATGTTTTTCTTATGCTTAGCCTTGCTCTAGAAAAACAAAATGTTTTGTTTTGACAAAATATGATGCTTCAAGTGGGTGGGATGTTTTCAAAATAAAACTTGATGGTGGATCCATCATAGCCGTGATGGGTTCAACATCGGAAAAGATGTACCTCTACCAGGTACCAAACTTTGGGTTTGAAATGATAAAGCTGAGACCGGGCGGGTGACTTGCACGAGAAGGGAGTCTCGGTGTAGTGTCTCCAGTCTGAGTCGATTAAGGACCTTGTCGATGTAGGCTTGATGATCGAGGACCCTTTAACTAGTGACATGCCTCATCATGGGTAAGCTTTGTCTCGGGCAGACTAATACCAGAATAAGATAACATGCAATGGGAGTGGAGAGATGGTGAGAGTAGCGTGTACCCTTCATGGCAAGAGGCTGGACGGTGGTGTATCTGTGCTCTCGGTTGGTGTAAACCTGATCTGGTCTTAAGAACCCCGGTGGCGAGTTGACATATACAAGGGTTAAGTGCTACATATGTTGTGTGATTGGAGATCCTTAGCTGAGTATTAATCGATTCGGATCGCCGTTACTTCTTGGACATGAAGACTTGGTCACTGACCTACACGTCGCAATCTAGTGAACAAGAAGGGTTGATAAGAAATTGGCTAGTATAGGTCAAGTGCTTGAACTAGGGCGCTAGGGGTCGCTACATCGAGAACTCTAGAACTTAGGTAATGACTTAACTTACTAATAAAACTGGACTTTTAAGGATCCACTATTAGTAAGCATTTCTACAAACAGAGTTTTTGATTATTGATAAGCCATATCTTGATTCCCAAAGGCCAGCATATCCTTGAGAGTCTTTTATTTTGACGGGTAAGACTTGCGAAATTACACTCCATACTCAGGGTTTTTCGAACCCATGTTGTTGTAGGTGAGGAAGCAGCAAATTTTTGTTGCTTTTGTTCCAAGGTGGTGCCTAAGGAAGAAAACCAAGACTGAAGCCTCGGGAGGAAGTGTCCTCCTCTAAAAACTTTTTACTGTTAATCGGGAGGGGTTTTTGCCTCCCAAAATATGTAATAATATTACTCCAGCACTCGTATATTTTACTGGTCTGTAATAATACTTACTCTTTCTATACTTTAATATAAAATAAGTTGTTGTAACTGCTTCCACATACTCGTACCTCCGATGCGTTGTAATATCTGCGTGACGGGTGAAACAATCTTGGACAAGGTAAAGATTTCAGATACCGAACTTGTCAAGTGATCAGGTGCACCTGCAGGGTTGCCCGAGGTACGATGGACAAGGGAAAACTGTAGGTGGGCCTAATGACTTGGGAGGTTCTGCCATAAGGTTCTTTGGAACCGAACCTCGGTAAAACAAATCACCGTGTTTACTCGCTTTTGATTCTCGCTTGATTTGTTTGCCCTCTTTCCTCTCTCTAACTTTTCCTTGCTAGTGTTAATTTGAGTTTGCTCCCATACGTCATCCGCATCTTTTGAGCAACTCTTAGCAAGAGAAACATTATTTCGAACTTGAATTTAATTCTAACGTTAACCCCGGACTAGTGTGTGTTTAAAGTTTATAAATTTTAGGTTTCGCCTATTCATCCCCCCTCTAGGTGACTTTCACAAACATTTTATCGGCAAAGGGTTCTTTGCCGAGTACTTACTTTGCCGAGTGTCGGAAAGCACTCATCAAAGAAAAGTACTCGACAAATTAAGAATCGCAAAAACCCCAAAAAACAGCAAAACATTTTTTAAATTATGGGAACAACTCTCCAACCACTAAAACCCATCGCCCTATCATTTTCACCATTATATTGAATCAACTTTACATGTTTTGTGAATGATGAGATTCGAACTCACGCAACTTCTCTCTCGCACATACCCTACTCTACCACTACACTACCACATCAATTATGTCTATGTTACGTTTTCATTTCTCATGTACAACCGAGAGTAATTTGATTATTTGAGGCATTAATTGAATTCATTTGAAAATGTGACCAACTATAAAGTTACATTACTTTTCAAGATCTACACGTTCTATTTTGATAGTTTCTACATCTGAGGCCGTTTACAAAATTTGAATTTAAAATTTGAAAACTTCACACAAATGTTTCTATGATAAGATGATTTCAAATCAAAAAATTGTCAATTATAAAGTTTCATTACATTTTAAGACCTACAACTTTTATTTTGGTGTGTTTTCCAAACAAGGTAGTTTGAAAATTTCAAAATTTAAAATTCAAAAATAGTTTTGCATGACAGAAGGTTTCAAACCAAAACATTGTCAACTACAAAGTTTCATAACTTTTCAAGACCTACAACTTTTCTATTGGTGGTTTTTACATTCGAGGTCGTTTTGAAAATTCAAATTTTAAATTTTTTTAAATTCAGACGTAGTTTTCGTTGACAAGATGACTTCAAATAAAAATGTTGCCAACTACAAAGATCTATAACTTATCAAGACCACAAAGTTTATTTTGGTTGTTTGGTCATTTGTTCATCTCACATGATGGTTCTAACATTATTCACAAATCTTGTACATCTCTCTTGTAGTTTCATAAACTACGAGAGAGATATAGGTTTTATGAACAAATTACTTTTATTTTGTCATATGAAGAAATGATCAAAATATAAAGTGTACATCTTGATGAGTTATATAAATTTGTAGTTGAGAACTTTTTCATTTTAATTAATTTACTGCTTGAAAATGTGATTTTTAAAATTGTCTCTGTCTAGTGTTGAAAAAAACACTCGGCAAAGAAATTCTTTGCCAAGTGTCAAAAAACACTCGGCAATCTTTGCCGAGTGTATTTTTTACCGAGGATTTTTTGCTTGACAATCGGCAAAGAGCTTCTTTGACGAGTGCCCAAAAAAACACTCGGCAAAGAGCCGAATTCCGGTAGTGCAGGATGATTAGATATTTTCTTTTTGATAAGGCTAATCAATGTCCTATTACTTGACTCGTCCTGAGCATAATATGGAGATGAATTGAGTAACTAATCCTATATGATTTAGCAAACTCACAAACCTCTTTGGACATAAAAGAATTAAGTTCCCTGATCTGTGTAGTCAAAGTTTGGGGAATGTAGGATCTATAAGTAATATGCTCAGTCAGAAACTCAATTACCTCCTTGTGTGTCATATTCTTCAAGGCAACAACTTTGGTCCATTTGGTGAAATAGTCTATAGCGACTAATACAAACCAATGTCCCTTTGATGGTGATGGATGAATATCTCCTACAAGTCTAAACACCATTCCCTGAAGGGCTAAGGTTTGATTAGGATGTAGTCTAGTGGTAGGAACCATTTATAAATCACCGAACTTTTGACTCACTCGACATGCTTTGTAGTACTTAAAACAATCGGTAATCATATTGGGCCAATAAAACCTGGCCCTTCTCAAAAGACCCTTCATTATTAGGGCCAATTGATCTGTAACAAAAATTCCTTCATGTACTTCGACCATAGCTAACACAACATTATCAGGACCCAAACACTTAAGAATAGCATGACTAGGAGTTCGACGATAAATTTCATCATCAATGAGAACATACTTAAAACTATCCACCAAATAATCCTATCTTTTCTAACATTAGGATCTCGTAAATAAGTAATCAAGGGTATCCTCCAATCAAGCACATCGACCACATTATTAGTCAAATTATCTAGAACCATTACTGTAGCACATCTGTCAACTGTGAATAGTCCAGTGACCTCACCCGGATGGTCTGGCGCCTAAAGTGTGGATAGTCTGGTGACCTCACCCGAACGGTGTGACACCTATAGTCTTGGCCTCACAACACTGACTATTGGATTTTCAAAAATATGAAACTTTCCTTTGTTTATCTTATACCCTGAAGCTTCTTGTGCCGAGCTATTAGCTCTGAAATTCTTAGATATAAATATATGACGAATGTTAAATTCATCAAATCACATACTATATCCTTACATCTTTTGAGATAACTATTTAAAGTGTCATCTAAACATTGATATTCTTGTGAAACCTATTGGACTACTAACCAAGAATCACCAAAAACTCTCACATGTCTTACCCCCATATATTTTAAGAGTTCTAGGTCGAATATCAAGGCTTCATATTTTCCTTGATTATTAGTGCAATGAAACTCCAATTGACTAGAGAAATCAAAGGCGACACCCCTTGGTGAAACAAGTACTATACTAATACCTTGTCCTACTTTGCAAGTAGATACATCAAAATAGATCACATAGCAGCTGATAGTAATATAGAATATATCTAGATCAAAAGAATAATCAATCCGATGTTCTACAATAAAATCTTCCACAACCTGGCCCTCCATAGATTTCAAATACTTATTGGCCACATCATATTCTATAAGTGCATAGCTGATAGGAACCTTTTGCTTGTGACTTGTAGATTTCCATGAAACATATCAAGAGAGTGCATTAGATACACAAGCAAGGGTTTCTCATTCTAGAAACCATGTGTTACTAAAAACAAAGAAACCTCAAAATATGGACTAAACTTAGATATATCATGCATATAGATATAAATACCAATTGACACAATATTATACCAACTGAAGAATGTGCCAATTTAAAGATTAGCATGATTATCTATTTGACTTTAGTTGAGCTTAGTTTATCCATAATGTGTGATACAAATAGAAGATTGTAATCCAAATAAATGAACGAGACAAAATACATTACATTGGATTGATCTTCTTAGCCATTAAAGTCCTCACTCCATTTGAGAAACTCACTGTCATGCCGTGAAACTACTTAAATGACAGCATTAGTCTCACAACCCTAGTAAGAGAATTCTCATTAACACGTGCTTCAAGAAATTGAATTTCTTTGCAAATCACTTCATTTAGTTAAGAACTTGGGATCATATCCTTTATGTCTAGGTCATGGCAAATATGATATACCAATTGATAGACCAATTGATATAATCTAATTAAAACTATGCCATGAACCAACTGTAGATTGCCATAACAAAAGAAATAAAGCATAGACAATCTACAATAAGATAGATCTTTCCAAAAGAAGGCAAATTATTTTAATAATAGTTCCAAGTGCTTCAAAATTTCCTATGTGACAACTCAAGACACAAGGAATATACCAATTGAAAGAAATGAGCACTTAAGGATGCATGTTACCACTTTTGGAATTCACCATGTTGTAGGTCCTTTGCTCTATTCTCCATTAAATTCCTTTGATCCATACAACACAATGTCTCAAGCATCCCAAAGCCTTCAATTCAACTCCGGGTACCTACAAAGTCTAGTTTGCACATTTTGGCACCCATCTTCCAATGGGTCCAACAAGGTAAGTCAATAAAGACTTAGGTACCCAAATAGTGTTTGTGCTAATTCATGGTGAACTAATCACCATTCTAGCACAAGTGTTAGTTTTTGATTTCCTAAGAGAATATGAATGAATTGAATTGTCTGTCTTAGGAATTTTACCCATAGAACAAACCTTTTTAAGATGATCTTTTTCACCACTAGTTGTAGCGATGCAGTGCTCAATATTGTGCAACATTTGCTTCTCATTCTCCTTCTTAATGTTGATCATCTTTGGTGATGGAAGGATTTAGTTCTCCATGTGTGGACATGAAGCTATCATGTGGCCTTTCTCCTTGCATCTAAAGCATCTCCTGTTTTCTCTCCTCTTTTCTACTCTTGGAGGACAAGGAGACATTGTTAGCACAATCAACATGAACACTTGAGTTGTTTCCTTTATCCTTGCACATGTTGTTTTCTTGTTTCTTGGTTGCTCTAGGAATTTTCTTCTCTTGATGGAGCTTGGTGTCTATAGTTTCTCCCTTCTCATCCTTTTGCACCATGCGTCCACAATTTTCTTGAGGAGGTTGAGCATGACTTTCTCCTTAGTTTCTTCATGTTTCTTATGAGCCCTCTGACTTCTTCCATGAGCTTCTTTTCTTTTGAAACTGAAATTTGTTGCTCAATTGGAGATTGGCGTTCTTGGGAGCAACATGGGGTTAGCACATAGTAATATATCTTCTAAATGAACGCATGTGCATTGTTGAGGTTTACAAGAATCTAAACTAGCAATAACAACCTCATGAGTAGCATTCAACATGATATGATCATTGATCAATTTTTCATGAGAAAATGAAAGCATATCATGTTTTTTTGCAAGTAAAGCTAGCTTTTCAAGTTTTAGCATTTTTACTTGATCCTTGAGCATGACATTATCAATTTTAACTTGAGCAATACATGATAAGACATTCTCATTATTGATTTGCTCAATTAAAATTGTTTCATACCTTTGGACCAAATCACCATGAGAGCACTTTAGCTCTTCATGTTCTTTGGTCAGCTTCTCTAAGCTTTCTTTTGTCTTGATGAGGGTCTTTTCTAGCTTGAGAAGCATCTTTCTTTGTTCTCCTGATCTTCTCAACAATTTCATCGAGATTTCCTTATCTTCCTTATTGAGATGAATGTAGAGCTGGCGAATCTCATCTTCTTCCACATTCCCAATCTCGTTCTCCCTAGCATCATTATTAGAAGAAGCATGCAAAGCAGAATGGGAAAACGAACCTTTTGGAGAGATGGATTCATCGTTTGGTCTCCATCGCCCTTATTCTTTTTCTTCAAAGAGTTAGTAATACAAATACTATAGGATGTAGAAGCATTGCATTTGGACTTAAAATACTTCATTTTAATTCTAGTCCAAAGATCATGAACATCAACAAACATATCATTATCACTAGTCATGATGGAATAATAATCATTTTTACTATGAGCATCAACTAAGATGTTGCAAGCTTGACAATTTAAAGTCAAACATCTTAGTTCCTTCCTAGAAGGATTTCTAGTAATTTTAGAAGGTAAAATACTCTTATAAAAATCTGCTCTAAATGAGGATCTATACTCCTAAAACCTTAAGAACACAAACAGACCAAGTTACATAATTAGAACCATTTTCATGTAAAAGTTCCAGAGTTACCTCCTTAGTCGACATTGTCATCTTCGAATGACTAAGCTCACAAATGGAGAGCCTAGCTCTGGTACCAATTGAAAGTACCCTTTGAATGTACTGAGCACCTAGAGTCGCCTAGAGGAGGGTGAATAGGAAAAATTAAAAACTTAACACAATAGAACTTTCTTACTCTACTCGAAGAGTCATATGCAGCAGAATCGAGTCAAGTAGAGTAGATCACAATGGAATGATGTTCTTGTCCAAAAGAGAACCCGGACTTCACAAATACTTATAACAGATATAAGAATAGAAGTGCAGACAGAAAGTAAATCAAGAGATAGGGACATGACAATTTTTCCCGTGGTTTTGTCAAGCCACCAGTGGTTGCCTACATCCATGTTGGAGCTAGCTAACTGACTTGGAGTCTATTTAAATTCCTTCCTCCGGTTGCTCAAGTTTATCACCAATGTGATAAACCGAGTCTTCCACTATATTGTTATGGGGTCAAAATAGAACTAAGGATGTTTACAACTCTTGACAAGCACTTTGTAATCACAACCCAAATGACTTGCTCAAGATCACCACTCTATCTTTTAGCAGCACTACGCCTCACTTTTTGGCTAGAACACATGCCAAACACTTAATCATCAGAGAATTACACTAGAGAGGAATAAAATATGAGTATGAACTTGTTATCCACTTGCTTGCTACTTAGGTGTACTCCTTAGGGGTGCAGATGGGTCTATTTATAGCCCCAAGGGTAAAATAACTATTGCTGCAATTCTGGTAGGAGCTATGTCCGCAGGCGCACCAAACCGGTTCGGTACGCATCGGACCTCCAATGGTCACCTGACTCCACGAGATTGGACTGAAGCCTTCCTCTTCTTGGTGGCACCAGACCAGTCTAGAATGCCACCGGACTATCCACCGCATTAGCTAGCCATTAGCTCCCTTTGCTAGGCGATGGGCCAAGGTGGTCTGGTGCACTGTTCCGAGGGTCCAATGATTTATAATTCCATAAACCCAAGAGTGGCACCTTCATTGTAGGTGGTCCGGTGCAACAGACCAAAGGTCTGATGCCTAGACTATCTACTGCTCTTGTCTGTGCACATGGTCCTATGCACCACCAGACTGGCCCGGTGCGCCAGACTCAGCAAACCGTTTTGTCCTTTTTGAGCACCTCTTCCTCCATTCAAATTGGAATTTTTTGAGCACATCTATATGACTTAGATAAACATAATTATAGTATAATCCAATGTACTAAGTCATAGAAACTGACCTCTAACTCATCTTCTCAATATAATTCTTATTTCAACTCAAACGGACACCTAAAAAGCACTTTTTACAATGAATGTTAGTTCTAGCCTATCCAAAGTACTTAAAAACATTCATAAGGGAATTTAGAACGTTTTCAAACTTGTGAACTCATTGAAGCTCATCTTTACCAAGTTTTGCGCTTTTTGGCCTCGTTTGAGTTGAGTGTTGGACCCTAGAACCTCGAACTCTAAATCTGATCAAATTTGCACTGTTCTTGAGTTCCAATACCTTCCAAAGGTCACTAAGAATCTTTTCAAACATAGGAGTGACCCAAACTCTAAATCAAAGTATGCTTAGCTCTTTGGGCCATTCTAGGTTCTGACTTTGATACTTCTACACTTTCTTGTGACCACGGCTTTACTCGAGCTAGTATCTTGAGCCTTATGACTTGAACCATAAAACCTTATGAGTTACCTCAATGGCTTCAAGTCACATCATTATGTTGTGCTCTTCAATGCACCATGCCTCTTCTCATCTTGATTTGAAAGGGAAATGTGCACTTGGGCCATTTCACAAATGTTGAGCAAAGGAATATCTAGATGGATAAAGTATGAAGGTAAGTCCTAGACACCTAGTCAATTTGTTTTGAGTGCTAAACATGCTTGTCTAAGTGCCAGGAACTCAATGAAGTCAAGTCCAAAGGAGCAAAAAGAGTTCAGCTGAAACAGTCAGTTACACCAGCTGCGGGTGCACCGGACACTGTCTCGTGCCCAGGCTAGCTCAGCGACGAACTCGCTGCTCTCAGAAATCACCGAGGACGCTGCGGCTAAAATTCATCGGACTGTCCGGTGAGCCAACAGCGTCCGCGCCAATGGTCGACTAGCGCGATCAGCGCACAATCAACTGGCGACGCGTGGATAGAGCCAACGGTCACTAGGCCGCACCAGACTGGCCGGTGTGCACCAGACAGTGTCCGGTGTGACAAGGGGACCGAGGGTGCAATGGTCGGCTTCAGCAAACAAGGAAAGAAATCATGCACTATTCATGTCCGGTGTGCCAACGAACAGAAGGCAAGAATTGCCTACCAAATAGAGCTCCAACGACTCCTAGCTGCCTTAGGGATATAAAAGGGACCCCTAGGCGCATGGAGCAAAACACCAAGCCTCCATTGAACATCCTAAGACGCCTAGACTCCGCAAACACGCATCTAGATCATTGTGTTTGAGATTTTAGCACTTGTTGAGTTGTGAACTCGCTGCGCTGTGTTTGTGTGCTTGTTTCTTGACTTGTGTGTGTGTGTGCCACTACTATGACTCTAGCTCTTGCATGTGTTTCTATTCCCACCCTTACTCTTGTGGTTTCCATTGTGATCAATATTGTAAGGGCGAGAGGCTCCAACTTGTCAGGATTCCTCACAAAGGGAAACATCTGCTATAAGGAAGAAAACAGTGGTATTCAAGTGGATCATTGGATCACTTGAAAGGGGTTGAGTGCAACCCTCGTCTATTGGGACGCCACAACATGGAAGTAGGCAAGTGTTCTACTTGGCCGAACCACGGTATAATAATCATTGTGTCACCTGGTGTTATTCTTGTGTGATTCTCTCTACTTCTACTCACTTGATAATTGCTCTAAGTTTAATACTCATCTTGTGAAGAGCAATTAAGTGAAGAAGTCATCTATCTCTTTAGACAGAGCACCTTGTTCTTGATTCTACTAACATTTTATAAACCAAGTTTGTGCTGCTTAGTCTTGAATTTTACAGGACCAACTATTCACCACCCTCTAGGTGCTCTTAATTGGTATCGAAGCCGTACTCTTCATTCAGGGACTAACCGTCCGAACAGATGGATCCTAAAGGTAAGGGGATGGTGATCAATGACAAGGAGAATGAGACCCTCTACGTCGATGAGCCAAAAGGCGACAAGCCCACTGACTTAGGCTCAAGTCACAAGAAGAGGGATGGGATGAAGAAGAGGCACATAAAGAAGATCATCTACTATGACAGCGACGCCTCCTCTTCACCAAGGGATGACAACAATGAAGACTCTTCGTCAAAAAAGAAGACGGTCAATCAAAACTATTCTTTTGACTATTCTCGCATCCATTATAATTCAAATGCCCATTTATTATCTATTCCACTTAGAAAACCCCCACACTTTGATGGAGAAGACTATTCATTTTGGAGTCATAAAATACGTAGTCACTTATTTTCTCTCCATCCTAGTATTTGGGAAATTGTTGAAAATGGAATGCATTTCGATAGCACTGACAACCTTGTAGTTATAAATGAGCAAATACATAAAAATGCCCATGCTACTACTAATTTGTTAGCACTCTATGCAGGGATGAATACAACAAATTGAGCGGCTTGGATAATGCCAAGCAAATATGGGATACCCTCAAGATCTCTCATGAGGGTAATGACGCCACCTTGATTACCAAGATGGAACTGGTGGAAGGCGAGCTGGGGAGGTTCGCCATGAAAAGGGGAGAGGAGCCAACTCAAACTTACATCAAGCTCCAGACCCTAGGTCAACAAGATTCGAAGCTATGGGAGTACAAGATGGATGGATCATGACGTCGTCCGACCCATGCTAAGGTCATTTATCGTTATGGATCCTCATCTTGTAAATCTTATTCGTGAGAACCCCAGGTACACCAAGATGACGCTCGAGGAAATTCTCGAAAAATTCGTGAGCAGGGCGCATGATGGTGAAGGAAGCGAGGTATGTGGACAATGCCGCAAACAGACCGCTTCCTCTCTACGAGCCGCAGCTCGTTGCTCTAAAAGCAACAAGTAGCAAGGAGGCGCTACCTAGCAAGGTAGCACAAGTGGAAGCTATCGGGCTCAACAAGGACAAAATGATGCTTATAATCAAGCGCTTCAAGATCGCATTTGAAGGGATGCAAGGAGTATCCCAACAAGAGCAAGTCCAAAGGAAAGCGCTCCTGCTTCATGTGCCGTAATCTGGTCATTTTATAGCACAATGTCCTCATAATGACAATGACCAGGCACAAGAAAAGAAATGGAAGAAAGAAAGTGTTGGTCACTTGTTCCCAAATGTTGTGTATCAAGAACAAGGCAACACAATTGTTAATTATTATGGACCTTCATCTTCTGAAGCATTATTTCCACATGGATATGATGCTCATCAGACGAAGGTCAAGAAGGACATACCTTCATCATTTAATATGTGAATGAGAATATAGAAGGATGAAGATAATAACTGCATCTTATTAATTCACACATATTTGTATTCCATAAAACATATATGAATATTAACAGTATTAATATTACATTGATACCTTCGGCTTGCTCGAAGGTGAAGACGCGAAAGACTGATTACAATTCAGGGTGAACAGTATGGTGTTACTGTTCATCTATTTATAGGCACATGACACAGCCCGGGTAAAATTACATCCATGCCCCTGAACATTTGTTTATAAACAACTTAAACTAATAAGGTCTATCTAGTCTTTTCCTTCTTTGCTTGATCTGAGCCGGAGCTGATGGTAGCTTCAGGCGTTCTACATTGTTGCTTCTCCATGAGGTCTTTGTCTTGAGAACCTTCATTAGAAGGAGGGTGGACCTCCATATCATTTCACTGAAGGTGTTTATGTCTTGAGGACCTTCGACGGAGAAGTAGACCTCCAACAGTAGCCCCTTCATGGTGCCAGATCATTTTTTGTAACGAGCTCAGTCCGTGAAAAACACGACGGCTTTGGAATACCAAAGGTCTGAAAAACACCTTCCCTAAGCTTGTTATTAAAAACGATTAAAAAATTCCTAGCGCTGGTCGGTCCACCGTTCAGCCAGTGTACACGTTCTGGCGGTTCGCCTTCTTCTCCTGCAGCACTATATAAATAGACAGGTTGGTGAGAAGTTACCACAACATTCATTACCATTGCACTGTTGTGCTGTTGAAAATTTTAAACGAAGCCAAAGCTTTCTGCATTGCATTTTTGAACAAGTGCTTTGTCACTCGAGATCAGCTTCGTCTTATGGAAACTAAACACTAAAATGGCCAGAGTAAGATCCACTGCTAGGGTGTCCCATGAGGGAGACGAGGCCGAAGTAACTAAAACAACACCGATATCAGAAGTGATGAGACGATCAGGTCTGGTTGTGCCGGAAGAAGCTACTGCCAAAGCTGAATGGGCTGTGGCCGAATGCGGGAGTGACAACGAGATTGAGGAGGACAACAGGTATTCTGAGCCCAACAAAACCAAGTCACATTGAATTTGGAAAGTCGACCATAACAACAGAGGACTTAGATGTGATGAAAAAGCTAGGCTATTTTGGGGAAAATGAAGATGAACTTATTCACTTTGCTAGAGAAGAAGTAATCCCAGAGCCAAAAGAAGATGAAGTTGTTGTGTTTAAGAGTTTCTTCAGGGCAGGGCTTCGATTCCCCCTATACGATATGATAGGCAAAGTTTTGAAAAGATTTGAAATATATCTCCATCAGCTAACACCGAATGCCATTGTTAGGCTTAGCATTTACATATGGGCTCTCCAAAGCCAAGGTAAAAGTGCCAATGCCGAAGGGTTCTGCCGAGTACACGAACTACACTATCAGACAAAGGCCAGAGCTGATGGTTTACACAAGAACTTCGGGTGCTATAATTTAGCATACCGGAAGGACACCAAGGCCCCGGTGATTGGCTACTGCACTAAATGGCCAATCGGTGGACTAGTGAATGGTTTTACATGAAGGCTGATGAGAAGAAAAGGGAGAAGCTCATGACCATGGTAATTGAGTCCCCTGAAACTGAGCTTCGACATGACTCAACCTTTGTGCAATATGTAGCTAGGGTCACCCTGCTAACTAGCCGAGTGGATGGGGAATTATTAGCACTAGGATGGGAATCCTTAGAGTGGTGGTTGGGCATATTAGCACTAGGGATCTGGTGTAAGAATACTTAGCAAACAGAACCTTCCCAACCTCCTAGTGGATGGGGAATGCCAAAAAGAAGGAAGGAGGGAAAAATATGAACTTGTCCGACTCCAGTTACCGCTTCAAATTTTAGAATACATTTAAAGAACCATGCACAGAGTGGCTAGAATTGATAGAGACAATGTGCAACGAGATCCTAGGGAACTATACAAAGAAGGAAGACCAGTTGATGACTACTGCCTTTGGCTCCCGGCCAAAATAAAGGTCGAACCATATTATGGATGCTCTTAACTTTGAGTATCCTAACTATGAGAGGCTTGACAAAGGGGCCGGAGGGGGCAAAAGAAAAAGGGTTTTAAGTATTCTAGGTAGGCAAGCTACCCAATCTGTCAAGGAGGACCAGAAAGCTTCGAAGAAAAAGAAGACTCTTTCAGAGCCGAAGGATTCGACTCCGAAGAAGCAAAAACTCATCGAGATATCTTCTATTGATACGAAGGTATATGATGTGCCAGAGAAGACTATGAGTCCTCCTTCGCCCTCTGCTCCTGAAGTTTCAGAAATTCTAAAGGTAATGACTGAATCCATACGATTTGCACTGCTAAGTCCTCTAAGGTTAGATCTGACTAGCCTTTTGCAATCAAAGGAGACCGCTCCCTCTGCGGAGGAGAAGGCCAGGGGGCAGAAGAAACGGTGGATGATAAATGTGATGCAAGCTATTGAACAGACATCGCCCCCAGCTTTGGTGACAAAAGTAGCTAAGCCTGTTGATGCCGAAGATACCGCTGGAGCCGAAGTTGATGAACTCGCAACCACAATGTCGGAAATCGATAGACTTATATCGGATGTGGTTGCCGAGGAAAATGTAGCCGCAACACCTAAGGAAAAAGAATTGAAGATGCCTCTTCGGAAGATAAAGATTTTGACCTTCGACACTTGGGTGGCCAAGAACTTTCCAAAGAGGACAAACCAGAATTAAAAGAGTTTGCTATATCCTACGGTTACCAGCCCGGATCCATACTCTTTGGCGGGGTTGATGAAGAGATCTTGGGATGCATTCGCGACCGCGTCGGGGTGAAAATCATAAGCACCTTATCCAAGAGTGTTGGATTTCCGAAGCTGGAAACAGACATCAGTTGCTATAGGCGATAACACATTATTGGTAGTTTGTTCTACTCAAACTTTAAAGTAAGACTTCTCTACAGTTCCCTATTGGTCCCTTCACGGTGATTTGGATATTCTAACTTTGATTCGTTTTTCAGAGTCTGCTGCTGAGCAAAGCCTTGATGATGCACTGGATGTCGAGGATAGAAAAAACAAGATCGTTATCAAAGGCTTTGAATATAAAATCAAAAAGCTCGAAGATTCCTTGAAATAAACAGATAGGCTGCTGCATTCAGCCGAAGATTCACTCGCCGAAGCACGATCTGAGAATGAAAAATTGAGCAAAGAGCTGAACGAAGCTCGAACAACTTTGGAAAAGAAATCAGAGCGCTTCGATCATGAGTCCAAAGCATTGAATGCAAGAGTTGAAGCAAAAGTTGAAAAGAACGCTAACTGAGCGAGACAATCGCAAATCTTCAGGATAGATGCTTCGGCTTTGCCACTCAATGCATTCCTCGATTAAAGGGGATATTCAATTCTGTTGGGGCCGCATATGAAGAAGTTACCCCTTCTGTCGAAGATATTCCAGGAGCACTCGAGCATATTGAAAAAGAAGTTGAGGCCCTCGATGAAGTCATAACTTGGCACGGAGATTTCTGTGCACTGGTGGTTTCTCTTGGCACAGCTGTAGCTTTCATGAAGGCTGGATGCAATCACGTGAGGGCCATCAATAGGCCAAATTTCGGCCTATCATCGTCTGATCTAGTTGATATTCTGGCCAAGCTCGGAGTATAGGTAACAGATTTATCACTCAAATCTGGGCGAAGGGCGGCCGCGAGCTGGCTAGAGACGAAGCTCAAAACCTGCTCAACAAAGTATAGAAAATCTCTTTACCATTAGGCTTTTA
The DNA here is from genome assembly GCA_029449295.1 of Zea luxurians. Lineage (NCBI taxonomy): Eukaryota > Viridiplantae > Streptophyta > Magnoliopsida > Poales > Poaceae > Zea > Zea luxurians. Next base: position 50,338,828 of record JAOPSE010000011.1, read on the forward strand.
GTTTATATTTTTCCTTACCATGTTCCTTATTACCCTTGCTTTTGTCATTTTTCAGGGTGATGGTGCCGAAGGTCAATGAGCCGAAGCTAGCTTTGGAGCGCTGAAAGCCTTAGAAACTCATTTTGCTGACATATGTAGAAACACTTGGAAATTATTTGTACAAGAGAGTGTATTATTTGATAAAGAATTGTAACTGAAAGTGAACAAATTATTGTAAATATTTGTAAATGCTTTGTAATGCTATTTACCTTTCACTTATATATCATCTGCTTTGTTGTGGACGAAACCAACGCTTGTAGCATTTTGAGCCAAAGGCGAAAAACACCTTCCCTTCTTTTCGTTCACATCGAAGCGTCTTTCGTATACAATGAAGTTTCCTTTGAGAAAAAGCAACTTTGTATACAACGAAGTTTTATTTAAGACGAAGCATCTTCGTATACAATGAAGCGTTTTCTCATTGAAGGCAAGAATCCCTGCTTTTCCTGTTAATGCTTCGTGCTTTATGTGACGATGATGACCCTACGAATGCCTAATGTATGGTTGCATGAATGCAAAAAATGATGTGATGAAGAGTGCAAATGTATGCTGAAGATAAAAAACTCACACGGATACACACCCTAGTCTCTGCATCCCCTTAGGAAAGACTTTGGAGTCTCTTCACCTTTTACTTAGGTGGTATTTCAGCTCTGCATTCCCTTAGGAATGACTTTGGAGCTAAGCTCTACATCCCCTCAGGAACGACTTTGGAGCTTCTTCACCTTTGACTTAGGTGGCATTTAAGCTCTGCATCCCCTTAGGAACGACTTTGGAGCTTCTTCACCTTTTACTTAGGTGGCATCATAGCTATGCATCCCCTTAGGGACGACTTTGGAGCTTCTTCATACTTTTTTACACTTGATGGTGTAGTCCTAGATTTTACATTTTACATGTGGTGGAATTTGGCCCTTGTATTGCATAGGGCTGCACAAGAAAAAAATGAAAATTACAACCTATGGCCCCATTAAAAACCTTTCTCCCCTCCTGAAAGGAAAAGGGTGCCATAGGGAAAAATAAGAAAATTACATAGTTTACACATAATATCTCCGAAGCTCATTCGCATTCCAAGACCTTGGAATGTCATTGCCGTCCAAGTCTTTCAACCTGTATGATTTAGGTCTTGACAAAGATATCACCAAGAAAGGACATTCCCACTTAAGCTGAAGCTTGCCCATTGTATCCGGGTTGGCCGCCCTCCGAAGCACTAGGTGCCCTAGCCTGATGTTCTTCAGTTTTACCTTCCAATCACGCCATTTAATTGTTTTGGCCTAATACTTATTGATGTGATCCACTGCTTGGACTTTGGTCCCTTCTATGGTGTCCTTTGTTATTTTGCAATTCTCTTCATCTTCTGCAGAAGCTAAGTTCCTTATTGAGCCCCTTCTTGCTTCTTCCGGCGTTATTGCTTCGTCACCGAACATAAGCTTGAATGGGGTAAAACCTATTGACCTTGAGACAACAGTGTTGTGGTTCCACACCACCTTTATAAATTCGTCTGGCCATTTTCCTCTGGGCTTGTTGAAGATTGACTTCATTATCCCTGTTATTATGATTCCATTTGCTCTTTCTACCAGGCCATTTGATTCCGGATGTCTCACTGATGCGAAGTGTATTTTTGTGCCAATCTGGTCACAAAAGGCTTTGAACGTTTCGGCATCAAATTGAGTTCCATTATCAACCATGATAGCCTTCGGCACATCGAAGCGGCAAACAATATTCTGCCCAAAGAACTTTGAACTATGGTCGAAGTTATTGTAGCTAGGGTCTTAGCTTCAATCCACTTCGAGAAGTACTCCACTTCTACCACAACATATTTCAAGTTACCTTATGCTGGTGGAATTGGGCCTAGCAAATCTAGGCCCCACCTTTGTAGTGTCCAGGTGGGCTGGATTAGTTCGGTTAAAGACGAAGGGTCTTTCTGGTCTCTAGCACACTTATGACAATTTTCACATTTTTGAACCAAATCCGCTGCATCCGAAGCTACCTTCGGCCAATAAAATCCTTATTTGAAAACCTTCCCCAGCAAAGGCCTAGACCCAATATGAGCTCCACACAGTCCTGCATCTATCTCCTTCATCAGCTCTTGACCTTCGGTTCTAGACAAACATTTTAGTAATGGAGAGCAGACTCCTTGTTTGTACAACTCTCCCTCTATGATTACATAGGGTCTTGTTCTTGCTTCCATTCTTTTGTTGTAAACTTCGTCATCTGAAAGACAATTGCCTTGGAGGAACGATGTAATCTCAGTCCTCTAATCTTTGCTGTGCACTGGCGAGATTGTAAGAAGATGGATGAATACATTCGAGTTGACAACGATTTTCGCCAAAGAAGGGAGGAAGCATATAGGTATTCTAAGATGACTAGGGGCTTCGGAGGAAGACTCCACCCCAGGCATGTCAGAACAATCCACAATCCCAATACAAATGATGATAGGACCAACCATACTCAGAGCAGCCAGCACAGCTCACAGTCTTTGGAAATGCAACAAACTTCCTACAGGCCACCAGCCCCGAGAGGCAAAGGGGGAGAAGCTTTGAAGGAAGGTATGGTAATCAGCCCAAGAAACTGTTTTGCCTATTCTGTGGCGAAGACAAGGGACACACCACAAGGACATGCCAAGTCACGATCCAGAAGCAGAAGGAAATCGCTGAAGCCGAAGCACGGCAGAACTAGCCGAAGCAGATCTTCCATACTGCTTCGTGCTACTCTCCGTATATCCCGGAGTATGTGGGCAATCAACAGCCTACGGCCTCTATTGCTTAGGCAAGTCATTCCCAAGCTTCTTGGGCTCAGTTGCCACCACCACCACCACTGGCACCTGCCCCGAGTCATAATCAATAGCCACAAGGGTATCGTCAGGTTCAGCAACAGCGTGACCTTCGGGAGGAGTCTGAAGCTCGCACAGTCAACAACACTGTGCCCGAGTCAAGGCATATCTACTGAAGGTGGCACAACGCTTATGCCAAAGAGTGTTTTAATCCAATGTATTCTTACTCATTTTTTGTCTTTATATTTTCCTCTAAAAGGACAATACAAGAAGGTTTAACCTTCAGCCTGATCTAATAAGACTATGGTTACATCATCGAGTGTAACAAATAACGGCTCACAAAACTCCAAAGTTGTTCCTAAAGGAATGCAGAGTAAGTCACGAAGCTCCAAAGTCATTCCTAAAGGAATGCAGAGCTTAAATGCCACCTAAATCAAAGGTGAAGAAGCTCCAAAGTCATTCCTAAGGGGATGCAGAGCTTAAATACCACCTAAGTAAAAGGTGAAAAAGCTCTAAAGTCGTTCCTAAGGGGATGTAGAGCTTAGCTCCAAAGTTGTTCCTAAGGGAATGCAGAGCTACAATACCACCTAAGTAAAAGGTGAAGAGACTCCAAAGTCGTTCCCAAGGGGATGCAGAGTCTGGGTGTGTATTCGTGTGGGTTTTCACCTTCGGCACAAGCATCATTTTGCATCATACCATCATATCATATCGCATAGCATCGCATCATACATCATTTTGCATCAGCAAAAAGCCGTGGAGAAACAAGGAAAAGTTGCTTCCTTGAAAATATTTGTCAGATCATGAAAGAACATGCTGCAGCACAAGATATGCCTTCGGTAGATACATTTTTTTCATAGGAGGAGAATCTTCGTCAGTAGTATTGCTACACAGCAACCATGGCATAATACCCAGTATTGAATCGACAGAAGGGGAATCTTTTTCTTCGTGAAGCATGAAAAGAAGGGAAGGTGTTTTTTCGCCAGCAGCTCAAAAACGGTATGCATGAAGATTTCATGCATCACAAAGAAATATATTACATTAACACGCATACAAATACTTGATGTTTGGTTCTTACAAAAGAAGAAAGCCATGTATAAGCATTAAAATCTCAAATATACAAAAGTTTTAATCTTCTTTCAACACTTTCTCAGCGGCTTCATTTAGCAATCTGTTGACAGCTTCGTCAATAGCTTCATTAGCAATTTTAATCATATCTAGTGCTTCCTTCAAGGCCGAGTTAGCTTCGTGGTTGTATGGCTCCGGTGGGGGTGAAAGTTCAGCTACATCATAAAAATGTTTGTTAATTCCGAAGCTGAAAACGAATTTCGAAGCTAAACCTCAGTAAGGGTACCTATAAGCCTTGCACGCTCGGCAGCTTCTTCAGCTCGTTTGGCTTCTTCTTGAGTGTCGTGAGATTCTTTTTAATTCTTTCTAATAGCTTCATCAGCTATCTCACGGCCGCCCTTCATCCACACCTCGGAGTAAAATTTCCCGCCTAGCGTAGAAGCTTCGGCGGAAGGGTTTTTTATGTCATCCACTGAAAAGACAAATTATGGCTGAACTATAGCCTTGGCATGTTCACAGTCAGCTTTCTCTAAGATCAACGTGGTCCCCATGCACTAGCAAAGGCGTAGAAATCTCCTCGATCATTTAAAATTTCATCAAAAGCTTCGGCTTCCCCACTGATCCGCTGGACAACTCCATCAGGGTCACCGCGGATGAATTTTTGCTCAGAGGAATATGCCCCAACCCTAGCAATGTTGTCCTTTAATTTCTTGGCGCACTCCAAGGATATTTTATAACATTTTTCTTTGGAAGCCCGAAGCTCATCGGCGTTCTTTTGTGCTCTTGACCTTTTGATCTCACAAATTTCATGTTTCATCCACCTCAACTTCAAATTTTTTGGTTGCTTCAGTAACCTTCCTTTTTAGTTCTTCCACTTTGACTTTTTGAGCTTTGGCTTTTGCAGCAAGTTTGGCTTCATTAGATCTCATCCTATCCACTAAGGAAAGTAATATATTATCCTTTTCGAGAGCTTCGTTCCTTAGTGTGATGACTTCTGAACGAAGGTTCCTAAGAGCTATTTGGCAGCTCTCATCCTCTGCATCTTTTTGGGCCTTTAAAGCCTTGCTTAGAATTAAGCCCTAAAGAATGAAGAATGAGAACATAATGATAGCAAGAAAAGCTATAAAAATAATTTATTTTACAACAAGTCAAAGTATACACACCTTCAGACTATTGTAACCAAGGCTATCTGCAAGCTCATCCTTCGACATTGCAGATAAGCCAAGTTCAAGCTTCAGATAACCTATATTGTCCATAATTTCCTGATAGACATGTTGTGGCGGAACCACCCAAATTATTCTAGCATAAGTGCCCAAGTCGCACCCTTAGACGGCAGCAACACACTTGAACCAGAATAACTTGTCAGTCCCTCGTATCTAGTCCGATAAAGCGACTTACCAAGGATCGAATATCACTAGCTCACTCGAAGGTGTGGCATAGAGAAATACAATAAAGCATAATACCACCAAATTAAGAAGTATCAGTAGTGATTACATTATCGGAGTTTCAGAAATAGTAACCAAAATTTGTAATGCAGCGGAAATAACTAACGGAGAAAACCGAGTAACATGGCAAAGCCTGGCCATGCTACTCCTCCTGGTCCTCTCCTGCGGAAGCAACAACCAACTCGACTGTCTATGCCGGTGGCAGGGATGGAGGCCAAGTTACATCATCAACCCAATCAAGGAGGTACCTGCAAAAATTGTGCCGCAAACAAGGCTGAGTATACTAATACTCAGCTAGACTTACCTGGTGTGAGGAGTCTACTCCTCTACCTCTAGACCATGAAGCTGTTTGGCTGAGGGATTTGGTTTGCCAAAATCACTAGTTGAGTCTAAAACAAGTTTTAGCTTTTCAAGTTCTAGAATAATATGTTTAGACTAGATGAGCACCTAACTATCCATACATGGTATCAAATATTATGTCAATCAACATCTTTTGCCAGTATCCTCATTTCCACTTATTACTCAATGTAGTACAATGGATCAAGCAGTCTCATTAGCTGCGAGAAGAAGACAATTTGAACCGAGTTTTAACCTTGCAAGGTAAACTTAAACACACGACATGTAGGGGCACTCCATACCCACACACGTCAACCGTCCCCATCGATCCCCCGTTCGCGGGCAGGGCTCGCCGTCTTGGCATACAATGCTCCACTAACCTCGGCTGCCACTGTGCAGTATCTGCACTTGTACCCACCATATCCGGAATCGGAGACCATGTCTCAGGACAAGTAAGGAGGAAAGTCCGCGCCCGGCTTCACTCAGGTACTAGGCTTACCGGTTACCATATTTCCCGACATGTGTTTAGTACGTTCAAACGCTTAACACAGGTATCCGCACGTTAATCCTTATTCCAATTTTGTCTCGTAGACAGCGTATCCCCATGGATTCGTGTCCACAGACCATCATCATTCTGTATCAAAAATGGATACAACCAATTCCTGACCTCGCGCGAGTGCTAGAAAAATCACTCGACTTCTACCGAGATCCTAATTTAGCATAGCAACTACTCGACCTAGCATACTAGTATTCATCTCAAAAAGGAATCCTGAGTTTATGCAACTAGGGTTTTAGGCAATTCCTACACTTAAGTGCACGGTTCAAGCCTACAAACATTAAGTGCAGTAAAATAGCATATATAACGGTTATGCATAAAACCAGGGCTTGCCTGGAATTCAACACAAGATAGTGTTTGCTAGATGACACCTGCTTGGCGAGCATCTACTGGTTAAGTCCATCCTTCTTTGGGTCGTCCACCAACTGCATCTTGTGGTTGGCACCACATCACTTGCACGATCATCATCTCTCGGTCCTAAATGAGATGCAGGGTGCATATGTATGAATATGATGAAATATATCACAAGACAATCCCAAAATAGATGGTAGCAAACTAAACACTAAATATAGAGACATCGTGAACAATCACACACACTAGCGCTAGCTATCCATACGTCATCGGGCACAATAAGTCAACATTACTGGAAAGACGATGAACATTTCCTATATTTAACCAACACAACCACGACATCACGAGTACAAGCATTTACCATGTTCACTTTAATCGTTCGTTGGCTACTTATTATTAAACTACTTAAGTACACACAAGTTCTCTATGACTTATATATTTAGACAAACTTAGAAAGGGATAGTCATTCAATCGGGGTTTTCCAATTATTCATAATATTCTCATGCAAGCACACCCCAAGAAAACACATAGGAGGAGATAGTTTAATCGTCATTACGTGTTGTACTACTTTAATGACGTTGGTTACTTAGTAGTATTAGCAGAAAGCCAAAGACAGGACATTATTCAATTTGCTTCCCCAATATGTAACTACACTTACTAACTGTTGATTAGCTAAGCTACTTATTAGACCTTAACCAAATTAATTCACTAACTTAGTGAGATGTGTACTGCTTACTTATATATAACCCCAATTATATTAGTCACTATCATTATTACTCATGTTCAATTAAAACCCAAAACAAGTAAGCAGTCGACTCAAGACAAACACAATGGAGTAGAGCAATCAATCACATTCAACATGATTAGGACAGTAGCACAACAGTTACTTGTTTCAGTTATAACTCACAAGACATTCATCCAAAAATAGTGATCAAATACTTTTTGGAAAGCATAAGAAATTCTCTACAACTTTGGTACTATTGTCTCAATCTGATTAGACACTTAACAAGGTTAAATCGTGGCAAACGACAATTTTGTTTAGATTTGGACAGATTCAGAATTGCGACTTTAAAAATTCATAACTAGAGACTCAGGCATCCAAATCATTTGATCTTAGACTTTATGGAAAGATAATTAAATTGTATACAAATTATTTATAAACAACTCAGGATGATTTAAAGTGTATCAAGGTGAAAAAGGCTTTGCTGTCTAGATTTGGACAGATTCAGACTTCACATTTCAAACGCCTATAACTTAATCTTCAGACCACCAAAAAGAGTGATACAAGACTTTTTGGAAATCTTAGCAAAAGTAATACATAACTTTTATAATCACCAAGAAGTTATTTTATGTTTAACTAAATCAAACAATACAGTTTTTGAAATCTGTTCTGATAGTGGATGGAATACAGCAATCATCTTATAAAATTCATAACTCTCAAACTATCAGGTTTATTGTCATGAAAATTTAACACAAGTAATATAATGAAATTATATACAACTTTCTTATAGTGGACAAGGACTGATTCTAATCTGAACTTAAGCAAACAATACGATCTCTGAAATTTATACAGAAATTGACAGATTCAGTTACTGAAATTATGAAAAGCATAACTTCTAAACCATCAGGTTTATGGCTTTCAGATTTTAACACAAGTAAGGTAATAAAGTTATCTACAACTTTTTTGTGACCACCAATAACTGATTTTAACTATTAACTTAAGCAACCATAGCAATCTCTGAAATTTGTTCAGAAATTAGACAGATTTAGTTACTAATCTTGTGAAAAGCATAACTTCTAAACGGTTAGACTTATGGCTGTCAAATTTAACACGAGCAAGATAATAAAGTTATGTACAAATTCTATATATGACTTTTCTATAGAAAACATATCTTACTTAACTAGATTACATGCACAACCAAAATTGTACATGCAGGAATTTCAGTTTGCTAGCATAAGAGCACTTAACTAAATCACCAAGCAAACTCATAGATACTACCACCAATTTCTCAAGTTCGAATCATTATGACTTAATTATCAAGTTTCAATTTATATCAAGACACTTAACCATTTCATGAAACATGCACGCTTTTGTTTACTTCTAATTTATCTCTAATTCTTCTTATAATTATAAAATGTGTGTCATTTTAGCACCATATGAAACTATCTAATTTGGGGCTAGAATTTTTATAAGGCATAGGTAATAACAAATCATGACCAATGTATAAATTTCACATGCCTAGGTTTATATTTTATTTAATACAAAAATAACAATATGTTAATGCAATAAAGCATGTGAGAGCAAGTTAAATCTAAAACTAATCATTTTCTATGGATGCATGATGATATTAAGTTTCTTAGGCTACTATAATATCATGCAAGGACAGTGGAACACCATTTTTCATTTTTTTCATTCATATATTATTTATAAATCATTTAAAACTACCTAATATGCATCAAACAAGTTAAATCACTAACTCAGTGATACATCGACCATTAATCATGAAATTTTTACCAGTCACTAAGCATGACACAGAGGGTGTACTGTAAAACTTTCAATTCATTTGGAGCAAAAGAGCTATAGATACAAAAATAACAAGCAAAACAATCATCTTTTTCCTATTTAACATGTTTAAATTAACACACTAAGAAAACAGTGAACAATATATAAATTTTATATTTTTCTTAGCTAGAGTATGACAACATCTAACTAACAAAACAAGTTTCATCATTTTTGGATTTTTATAATTAAATCTACGGAGAGAAGCAAGTTCATTTGTTTTGTAAACCAGTTTTTAAATACGAATTTCTACAGAAAAACTTTTCAACTAAAACATGCCAAGCTATAGATCTAATAGACAGATAATTTTATAAGGAAGGCAACAAAACAAGTTTCGTGATTTTTGGAGCTACCAAACTCAAGATATAAATTTTGGAAGATATTATGAAATCTGGAATTTGAAAAACCATAACCCTTGGTCTTGGGCCCACACGTCATGGACAGGGGGAGTCTTCTTCCGCTGGAATGTGCACGCACAGCAGGTTTGCCGCTGCTGTATGGAGGTCGGCCATGGCTGCAGGGAGAGGGACGCACGCCCATGGGAGGGAGCTAGAGAGGTGCTCGGCTTGCTATTGTCGTGAGCGAGAGGGAGGATGGCTGTGGGGGAGAAAAAGAGGGCAGGGGCTGCCATTTATAGAGCCAAGCTCTAGACATGTCAGACTGCACCAGAAGGTGGCAGGTGTGACAGTGCCAACATTAGGCGGCCATTTTTGTCTTTTTCTATTTGAAATCGGACCCAGATCACCTACAGAAGATATGTTCCTTAATATATACTCTACAAATCTTATATAGAGATTGAGGTCATTTGGGCACTGGTTAGAAAGTTAGACCCACGAAAATTGGTTTGTCAGTGGCTCAAAAATCAAGTGAAAACTTATGAAAACTGAGTGTCAAAGCATGTCAAACGGAATCGTATGAATGCCATCTTTTAATATGTTGTGCCTCTATTAGTTATTTACAACTTTTATATTTGGGGAAACTTAGGTTGTTCAACAAAAATTTGGGAACGCGAGACGTCAACCCGAACGACACTGAATTTCAGACTTACAATAATTCAAATCCTAAAATCAGATTTTTATTCTGTCTTGATGGTACTATTTGAGGTAGATAGAAATTGAATCAAGGCTTGGTTTAAATATAAATTTTTTGTATAACATAGGTTCTACAACTTTTATTAAAGGTCAAACCTCTTTTCTTGAATATAAATCAAAGTTTCACTTTGGTCAAAGTAGTGTCATTATAAGGCTTCAAATTATATTTTTAAGGCGATTGGGGTATTTTCTCGATATTTTATTGGCATGGACCCTTAATAATTCTTGTTGTAGAGTTGATATAGAGTGTTTTGGAAAAGTTGGCATAACTTGGTTGAATTTCTAAATTTGCTTTTACTTAATCAAGTAGTCTCAAGCAAGCGTAGGATTTATCTTCTTCGTGTGAGTATTTGGTTCAAATTTCTAGAAATCTTTAGATTACACTTGATAGATAGAGATGAATGATGATATAGATATAACAAGTCGATTTGCATAATAATTAGAGGTTGACACAATAGAGATTTCACTAGGAGAATGCGGACTCGGACTATGTTTTGGACATAGACCGACTGTCGAGAAAGCGGATTCGGACATAGATCAGATAAGAACCATCAAGAGTTCGAATAAATGAGTTTGGATGGGATTTGCGAGACAAGATTGACTTTCGAATTTGCCCTTGCTTCAGGAAACAAAAGTTTTAACAGGTCCCAAATTTGGTTGTTTCTCACGAGCGAATAACTTCAACAATCGGTGACACCTTCACAAGTAACTTGATAAAAGGAGATAGATGCGATCGAGAAATAGAAATTTTTACTGAGCATCCGAGATTAGGATAAATCTCCTGATATAACACGAAATAGACATCTAGGATGTCACACATGTATGTCTTTGTTGTCTGGCAGACAGTAAAGAAAGTCATCTTCGTCACTGCCAACCATACACCAAGGACCCTCGGGGGTACTTCAGATCCCTGACATAATGTTTCACTTCGGCAACCTGCTCCTTTGATAGCTGCTTTCCTGAAGCATGGCGAATAATGAATTCTAACCCTTTAATGGGTGCTTCAGAAACAGGAGATTTGGATTTTTCAGAAACACTCTCTTTCTCTAGAGTTACTGGTGCAGTTTCCGAAGGTCTAGCTTCGGCAGGAGCTTCTAAAGGTCCAGCTTCAGCAGAAGTGTAGGCTATGTTGGCATCAATAGTTTCCCTTAAATCTTTAGCATGTGTGCCAAGAGTTTCAGCAGAGGCAGGAGTTGATGTCTTCATAGACTCCATAATAGCATCTAGCACACTAGCCATTCTCCTTTTCCTTGGAGTTGCTGCGGGGATGCTTGATGGCTTCGACATTTCCATTGCACACGGTGGACTCAGTGCCTTTAACTGATCGGTCATCTTCTTTAGTTTCGGCTCTTCAGGCGGATTTGTCCTAGTTTCGAACTGGCATAGAGCGACCGGGTTCTGTGACAGGAGCAACCCCTTCATTTAGCTTTGGCACGTCGACCGTCTCAATGTGCTTGGGTCGGCGTGTCAAAACTTTAACCTTTTTTGACCTCGACACACTAGAAGTTGCCGAGGTAGCAGCTTTCCTATTCTTCCCTTGCTTTCGCGTGGGATAGCAGTAGTCTGGGTACACAAACCCGATAACATCAAACACCCTATTCAATTTCTTTTTGCCCCAGGCACCGAAGGCAGTTGTCATAGCTCCATCTTCGGCCTTCGAGTATACCCCAAGTAGCTCATTGCTAGTTGCCTCTATAGCATCTAGCCAGTCATCTTTCGGTTCATCAAACTGGCTCCTGTATCGAAAGGTATACTTCAGATAGACCAAACAATTTTGGCTGGAGCCAGCGACAGCCTCCTTCGGCATTTCCCATCCATTGGCAAGTGGCCATACTCTATAAGCAATATGCTCTTGGACCAAGTCTCTTATGCCGATGTAAGTACACACTGTATTGAAAGCTGTCTGGTATTCTTGCATGTCATTTCCAAGTGTAATGACTGGCCTCCTAATGCCGAAGCAAGACCATATAGGGCGTTGAATAACTCCCTTTTATATCTTCCCTTTGACTAAGGCCAACCTTCACATAAAACCATTATTGCATCCAAGAACCTGGCCACTTTTTCTGAAATGTTAGCACAGGATAAGTGGCCTTAGCGCGGGCTACGAAGCTGTAGCAGCCAAAATTGTTGTGGTAATGCTCTTTCCCAGTCGCCTTCGTTTGATATGATAACTCGTGGATATTACAGAAACACCTGGCATTTGGCTCTAACCCTTGGCTTCTCATGGCCCAGATAAAAACCCCTACTTTGATAATAGATTCGGGGTAAGTTGATGAAAATAAATTTCAAAAGTTTTTAGAACTTCGACCAACATATTATCTAGGGGGAACCAAAGTCTAGCTTTCATGAAGCTTCTGAAAATTACCACTTCGTCAGCTTCAGGAAGAGGAACATAATTCTCCCCTCCTGTAACACCTCAGGTGTTACCATGGCTAGAGCACATCTATGCACTGATGACTATGATCACATGTGGTAGAAACTTGAGAAGAAACATAAGAACCTTGGAGACCATATGTTAATCAAGATTGTTGATGACCTAAGGGCATCACTCAAGCTTTTGTGCACTTACTACCTTGGGCAAGAGGAGAGTAAACCCTAGACCTCTCTTGAACCCTATCTCCCAAAACCATGGTTGAGAGGGGCGGAAAGATAAGCAAATGTGCAAATCATGAGTTAATCTTTAACCAAACTTTAAGTAACTTTTAACCAGCAAATATGGGAAGGAAATGTTGCAAAAAGACCCCTTGAAAAACCCCAAATCTTTTCCTTAAGTAGAGAAAGAGCTAGAGCTCCCAAATTCTCTCTAAGTCAAAAACTACACCTAATCTAAAGATCAACCGTGTTCACCTTGAAGATGGCATCAAAACCACCTAAGTTCTATACCAAAAATGTGGCATACCACCTAGGGCACCCACTGGAAAACGTTGAGCCCGAGACCTTGACGTTTGACATGCCTTGACATTGTTTTTGTCGTGAGGTGGGCAGATAGACACACCTGATTTGGCGTCCAAAGATCTCCCTACCTAGGGCATATCTGCCATGGCGACTCACGGATGAGAGACAGCCCTAGGTGCCAGGAAAAGACTCGCGCCGGATTTTTGCCAAGATTCGCACGCTTGCGACTTGGGCGAGCTGTGGAACATGGGCAGAAGAAATCCTACACGTGTTCGACGCGCTCTGTGCACGCCAGAGCACGCCCGCGCGCGCCCCGCGTCGCGCCGAAGGTCCAGCCGACGCCATGGCCCACGCCCACGCCTATAAAGCCCACTCAGGCGTCGACCATACCCTTCCGCGCACACTCAACCTCACCGGAGCTCAACCTCACCGTCGTTTACCCGTGCACGGCGTGTCCAGCGGCCACCCGAGCCCCTGCCGCCGTAGACCGGCCAACCAAGCCTTTCCCAACCCCGTCCGACCCTCGGAGACGACTGAGCACACCTCGGTGAAGCTCCCCGAGCTGAGGAATTGAAGTCTGCTTCGCCGGAGAGGCCAGTCCACGGTCGCCGGACTCCCTCCGACCGCCGGCGAGCGTAGACCAGGTAAGCCACCGCGCCATTTTCTGATTCAAGGCACAGCTAGCCTCTACATCACCCCGTGAAGCTCACCGTGCCAATGGATTGAACTAGATCGCCGTGATTTGGCCGGCACACCCGCCGCCGAATGTTACCCGCCTGCGCACGTGGACCGAGCGATTCCGGCCATCCCCACCGTCGAGCCGTACATCGCTTGTGACCGCCAGAGCCTCCTCGAGCCAACCCCGCCCCTCGCCGGACCTCTCTCGCCGCCGGTAAGCCGCGCCACCCTTTTCTTTCTCGCGGGTACTGTTTAAATCTAGGGAAGGACCGCGGGGGAGAAGGAAAGAAGCCTGGGGGGTTTTGTGAAATGTCAGTGACTCAAGTGAATAGTGGCACAGGGGTAGACTTGAGTGGATTGATTTGGATTAAACCTTGGGTCCTCGGCGCAAAGTAGTTTTCCAGGAAACCTTTATTAAATCTGATTTAAATTTTGAACAGAACTTGAATAATTCATAACTTCTGTTTTATTCGTCCAAATTTAGTCAAACCAATTTTGTTAGATCTTAAATAATGTAAACTGCTTAGGAAAAATATAAAACCCCTAAATACTACAGGAAACTTTGGGGTTCTGATTTAATTATTGTTTTGACCAAAAGCTAAATAATAGGATTAAAAAATGGTTGCACTATTTGACTAAGGTTGGAAAAAATTGGAGAAGCTTATGACATCCTACTGATCTGTTTAAAAATGCTAAACTTCTCTGTTCAACCCATTAAGTTAGTTTTTACCATTTATTTTACAATATGCTTAAGGTTAAGAAAAATAGAAAAGGTGATTTAAATAATGAACCAGAGGGCACTCCTATTTTTGTTAGGACACTTACTCGGTGTAGTTCACTAGAAAAATCTATGATACCCTGGTTTAGTATAAAATAAATGGGATACCTTTTATTTTAGGAAAACAAGGAAAACTTAGAAAAACCCTACAAAAATAACCCCAAGGGGAAAACACCCCAACCCTTGGGATAGCTAATGTTTTGTTATTATAAACATAGGAAAAATACATAATCTGTTGTTTGATATTTTTCAAATAACAAGTTAGTTATAAGCACATTTTTGACATAAAACTTTAGAAAATCACAACTAAATAACCACCAATAAACTTTCTGAGATTTTTGGCACAAAAGCTTATTATTACTGTTAGATGCCAACAAAAATAACCCTCAGGGCAGAACCTACACCTAGTTAAGAGTTGTAGTGTAAAGTGGCCCAATTACACAACTTTTGTTATTTTTGTCCAAAGCATCACCTTTTATTTTGAACCTCAAACTCCCAGGACAGACTACATTGACCAATAACAAGCCACTGTAATTTTTACCACATTTTTGAAAATTTTGAAATCATTGTTGTAGTTCAAACCCACACTAAAATTCATAAGTAGAAAATAACGCAGGGGAAAAGAATATGATGGAAATTAGTGTGACCCTAAAACCCTTGTAAATTGTCCACTAAAGTATATAAGGGAAATTACAAATTCCACTATGCTTATCCTTAACAAAACCTAACCCTAGAGTGATAAGCATAAACTACTAAAAGCCACATATGACCAAGAAACCCTAAGTTGCGGATTGACTTAGTTCTTCTTCCTTAGCATAATGTTATTAAATCCTACATAATCATGACATACATATTCATTGCATTTCGATAGACTGTAACCTCGCTGACGGAGAGTACGTCCTCGTGCCGGAGCAAGGAGCTGCTCATGAGGTAGCCCCGGATCCAGCACCAGAGCCTGCACCAGAGGATCTGCCTGCCACAGCCTTGGAAGGCAAGCCCCGGTTTTATGCATAACCTGTTATTTATGCTATTATACTATACTTAATGATTGTAGGATTGATTGTGCACTTAAGTGTAGGAGTTGTTTGAAACCCTAGTTGCATGATCTCAGGAATCCTTTTGAGATGGATACTAGTATGCTAGGTCGAGTAGCTACTTTACTAATTAGGATTTTGGTAGAAGTCAAGTGATTTTTCTAGCACTCGCGCGAGGTCAGGAAAATTGGTTGTATCCACTTTCTTATCATAATGATACTGGTTGGTGGACAACAATCCATGGGGATTGGTTGTCCACGGGATAAAAATTGGAATAAGGATTATGGTGTGGTACCGTGTGTCAAGCGTTTGAACGTACTAAGCACATGCCTGAGAAATATGGTAAATCGGTAAGCCTAGTACCTGAGTGAACCTAGCAGTGGACATATCCCCTCACGCGACCTGAGATGAGGTCTCCCATTCCGATTATGGTGGGTACAAGTGCGGTCACTGCACGACGCCAATCCGAGTCAGTGAGGCATTGTACGCCAAGGCGGTGAGCCCTGATCTGCTGACGGGGAATCGATGGGGACGGTTGATGTGTGTGGGGACGGAGTGCCTCGCCACGTCGTGTGTTTAGGTTTACCTTGCAAGGATAAAAACTCGATTCGAATCGTCTGCTTCTCGCAGCTAATGAGACAGCTTGATCCATGCTGCTACATTGAGTAACAAGTGGAAATATGATGAGATGATACAAGATGTTGATTGCTAAGAATGTTTGCTACTATGTATGAGTAGATAGTACATATTTAGCCTTAAGAGAGTCACACTTTAATTTGACAAAGTTAAAACTTGATTTAGAAACTCAGCTAGTGCTTTTGGCAACCAAACCCCACAGCCCAACAGCTGCATGCCTAGAGGTAGAGGAGTAGACTCCTCACACCGGGCAAGTCTAGCTGAGTATTAGTATACTCAGCCTTGCTTGTGGCATAATTTTTTACAGGTTCTCTGGAGGACATGGTTGCTGGAGTGACTTGGCCGTCCACCTTGCCACCGGGTTGGACTGTCGAGTGGGACCCCGCCTCGGCTGAGGAGGAGCATGAGGAGTGATGGGACAGGCTTCCCCATCCCTCCATTTATCTATCGTTAGTTTTATTCCGCTGCACTTCGAACAATGATGACTACTTTTGCAAACCTCCGATGGTGATGTAATAATTTGATACTTCCTTAATGTATGGTTTTATGCTTTATTGTATTTGCTCTGTGACTCACCTTCGAGTGAGATTGTGGTACTTGATCCTGTCAGTGGCCTCATCGGACTAGATCCGAGGGATTGACGGGTTATTCCCATTAAGTGTGGTCTAGCCTCTAAGGCGGGACTTAGGCACTTAAGTCGGAATAATTCGGGCACGTTCCGCCACAGCTGGTATCGGAGCTTGTACCACCATAGAGGAATCAATAAAATATAAATACCATCCTTTTCAAAGTAAAACTTGATAGAACCGAATGTTGGATAGATCGTAGGACGATCAGGATAGATCTAGGACGTGAAGCCTTAGGATGATAGAGGGGTAGCTAGGTGGCTAAGTGATTAAGCCCTACGGGCTACTATAAGGGATGGGAGTCCTTCCCTATTCCCTGTATATTGATGTGAGGTCGTTCAGGACGAGCATGCATGCATTCTTAATTAAACAAATAGATAATTGGGTAAAGACTTAAATACAAAATGATGACCAACTAAGTACCCTAGTACCGTTGTCATAATTAGAAAGAGGCTGAGTTGTGTTTTCTTTTTCTTTCTCTTTACAATTCTTTTTCTTTTACTTATGCTTAACCGTACACTAGATGACTTCCCACGGATCCTCAAACGACTGGGAATGCACTGTCCCACACTGACGGGCTTGCACGAGAGGGCTTTCCCCAGCATTTTGTGGGAGGTACTTCACGGGGCCGGATACGCGACACCTCCTCAGTACGAGGTGCAGCAGTTCGAGAAGCACCGAGTGCCCCGCTGTAGGGTGAGGATGACTTTGGAGCCTCATCCCCTGCAGCCAGGCTGGCGTTCGCTGGACTCTGAGTCTTTTGGATACCGGGCTGAGGACACGATCGAGGCAATTGCTCTGCACGGGTTGACCACTTTCTGCGGATTCCATCCCTTGGAGCTTGTCTACCCACCCCATTGGCTTGTTCCCCGCTGAGAAGGAGGACGACCCAATGTGGAAGGATCAGGTGGAGCATGCCAAGGACATCTGGGCTCTCTACCCAGGCCAGACTGCTCACTTGACGGTACTGATGCATGAATGCCCTGTATCGTCTGCAAGTGATGCGTGGTGAGGCAATGTCGCATCTGATGGCATTGTTGGAGGCAACTAAGATCACCCTGGACAACAGAGAGGAGCTGGTGGTTGACTTGTCCCAGGAGATGGTGGAAAAGGATTTACAAGTGGAGCAGTTGTCAGATGAGATCCAAGAGTTGGAGGAATTAGTGGGGACAAGGGAGAACACCATCGAGGTTCTCGAGGATCAGCTCATCAACACCCAGCAGTAGCTTGCCGAGGCTAATGAGCACCTGGATATGCATCACCAGGAGATCCTAGGATGTGGAGGATAACGAGGACGTCGAACATTGAGGGAGGGGAGGAGCCTGCTTCCAGTGTGGACACTGCTGGCTCAAGGAGGCCACCTTCCCCCGAGTCGAGTGTTGCCTCGTTCGCTCACTAGGTATCAGGGGTAGAGCTAGAAGTCGGTAATGGTGGGACTCCTTAAGGCTAGCTTAGCTTTTGCACCCTTGGGGTACTAGGCTAGATAGAGTCGAGTCTTTTGGGCCATTGATGTAATCATGATAAACTCTTTTGGAAGCATGGTTGATGGATGCTCTCAGTTTTAAGTTGGGAAGAAAAGTTTATGCCTTTTTAAATCTTTTATGTCTATGTCAGAATCTATCCATTCGCCTTTTGACTCTTTCGCCGTGATTAAACCTTAAATTTGAAGATGTGTTATTGAAGATATATGTGATTTTTCAGATGGCCGGAAGAGCGCGTCGTGGACAGAATGAGCGCATTCCTCCACCACCGCCACCGCCTCCCACTCTGCAGGAGCTAATGGCTCAGCAGAATGAGATCTTGAGGCAGCTAGCTCAGCGCCCGCCACCACCTCAGCACTATGGTGGTGGAGATCATCAGCGTCACCCCTGCAGTAGCTACTTATCAGGAGTTCCTCAGTACTCAGTCCGCCGTTGTTCACCAGGGCAGAGGACCCACTTGATGTTGATGTATGGCTGAGGGTAGTGGAATCTAAATTCCCACTACTCAATGGAGTTTGTTCCGAAGTGACTAAGGTCAGGTTCGCCACCCAGCAGCTTCGCGGACCCGCGCGGACATGGTGGGACCACTATCTTGCTATGCAACCAGTTGACCATGAAGTGGATTGGAGGGAGTTCAAGGCAGCTTTCAGGGGACACCATATCCCAGCTGGCATTATGGACCGTAAGCTCAACGAGTTTCTGGCACTTACTCAAGGCAACAGGACAGTGTTGCAGTATGCTCAGGCTTTTAATGATCTGTGCCAGTATGTCGGGTATCATGCAGATACGGACGAGAAGAAGAGAGACAGGTTCAGAAGGGGGCTCAGCACTAAGCTCCGTGACCGTCTCAACACCGTCAGGGCCAACAGCTACAATGAGTTGGTCAACATGGCCAGTCTCCCAGGAGGACTGTATCGCAGCTCGTCAGGCAGAGAAGAAGAGGAAGACCCCTGTGGCAGGACCTTCAGCTCAGCCACAGCGTTTCAGGATTGTGTCTAACACTCAGAACAGGGGACCTCAGCAGCAGCAAGGGCGTTGGGTGATCCAACCACAGCAGCAGCAGCAGGCACCCAACCGTACCCAGTTTCCAGCTCAGAGGAACAAGCAGCAACAGCAGCAGTATCGCTAGGCAAATGACAACAGGTGTTTCACATATGGCAACACCGGGCATTATGCCAAGAATTGCCCCAGAAACCAGTAGAGGCAGGGGCAGAATGTTAATCAGAATCAAGGCAAGAGACAGAAGGTGCAAGTGAGGTAGGGCAAGCTGAACTTTACCACCATGGCCGATATTCCAGAGGGAGCACCTGTCTTGACTGGTATCTTTACAGTTTTGAACCGTCCTGCTATTATTCTTTTTGATTCTGGTGCATCACATAGCTTTGTTAGTGCCAAATTTAGTGTCAAGTGTCAATTGCCCTTTCATCACACCCATGGGGGTATCACAATTTCAACACAAGGAGGCAGGATTGCCACCAACCAAATTAGCAAGAATGTGCCTATAAAGTTTGGTAGTCTGATAATTAAAACCAACCTTCTTATTTTGGGATTGGATAGTGTGGATATCATATTGGGAACTTGACTGGTTGACCAAACATCAGGCAGTGATTGACATTGCAGCTAGGGCCATTGAAGTGCACTCGCCAACCTGTGGTGAAACCACATTATTTTTGCCCAACCAGGGTTGTACCCGTTCTTGTGCCTTTGTCATGATAGAATCCCCAGTGGAAAAGATCCCAGTAGTCTGTGACTACCCAGATGTCTTTCCGGATGAATTGCCAGGGATGCCACCTGACCGAGACATCGAGTTCGCAATCGAATTGCAACCCGGGACTGCTCCTATTTCCAAGAGACCCTATAGGATGCCTCCCGCATAATTGGCAGAATTGAAAAAGCAACTGCAGGAGTTGTTGGACAAGGGGTTCATTCGCCCAAGTACTTCACCTTGGGGATGTCCTGCTTTATTTGTGAAGAAAAAGGATAAGAGTTTGAGAATGTGTGTCGATTACCGCCCTCTTAATGCGGTGACCATCAAGAACAAATACCCACTACCCCGTATTGATGTCTTGTTTGATCAATTGGTAGGAGCCAAAGTGTTTTCAAAGATAGATCTCCGCTCAGGTTATCATCAGATCAAGATCCGTGCCAGTGATATTCCCAAGACAGCTTTCTCAACCAGATATGGGCTTTACGAGTTTTTGGTAATGTCTTTTGGGTTGACCAATGCCTGGCTTATTTCATGTACCTGATGAACTCAGTATTCATGCCAGAGCTTGGACAAGTTCGTGGTCGTTTTCATTGATGATATTCTGGTCTATTCCAAGAATGAAGACGAACATATTGAGCATCTGCACATCGTGCTCCAGCGACTGCGCGATCACCGTCTTTATGCTAAGTTGTCTAAATGTGAGTTCTGGCTAAAGGAAATTAAATTCTTGGGTCACATAATTTCTCAAGATGGGATCTCAGTTGATCCTGAGAAGGTACAAGAAGTAATGGATTGGAAACCTCCTACTACAGTACGGTAGATCCAGAGCTTTCTGGGATTGGCAGGGTATTATCGATGATTTATTCTGGATTTCTCCAGAATTGCCAAGCCAATGACTGAGTTATTGAAGAAGGGAGCCAAATATGATTGGAGCCAGAAGTGCGAAGATGCTTTTCATACACTGAGGCAGCATTTGACAACAGCCCTAGTGCTGGCTCAACCTGATAGCACCAAGCCTTTCGAAGTCTATTGTGATGCTTCTGGTACAGGATTGGGATGTGTATTAATGCAAGACAACAGAGTAATTGCTTATGCCTCCCGAGCACTCAGACCCCATGAGCAGAACTACCCTACACATGATCTGGAGTTAGCCGCCGTGGTTCATGCTCTCAAAATATGGAGACACTACTTGATGGGAGCTCACTTGTAACTTTTACACTGATCACAAGAGCCTCAAATACATTTTCACTCAGGCAGATCTGAACATGAGACAGAGGAGATGGTTAGAGTTAATTAAGGACTATGATTTGGAGGTGCATTACCATCCCGGCAAGGCCAATGTTGTGGCAGATGCCCTGAGCAGAAAGGCCCAGTGCAATTGTATGAGCATGGATGCGAGAGTTACCACCCTGTGTGATGAATTGTGCAAGCTGAACCTAGAAGTTGTTTCTTCGGGTGATTTAAATTATATCTCGGTGGAGCCCACACTACAAGAGCAGATAGTCAGAGCACAGATTGAGGACAAGGGTGTGCAGGTTATCAAAGAAATGATCAAGCGGAAGGCGGAGAAATACAAGTGTTTCTGTCAGGACAGCAAAGGAATCCTATGGTTTGGAGATCGATTGGTTGTTCCCAAGGACCCTGAGCTCAGAAAGAAGATACTGGATGAAGCTCACCTTTCAAAATTCTCCATGCACCCAGGTAGCAATAAAATGTATCATGACCTCAGATCCTTATACTGGTGGACCAGAATGAAGAGGGAAATTGCCAAGTACATATCCGAGTGTGACACCTGCCAGAGGATCAAAGCTAGTCATTTGAAGGCAGCAGGCCCTTTGCAACCCCTTCCCATACCATCTTGGAAATGGGAGGACATTTGCATGGACTTTATCGTGGGATTGCCCAATACCTCCAGGCACCATGATTCCATTTGGGTTATTGTGGACAGGTTGACCAAGACCGCTCACTTCTTGCTAGTACACACAACCCACAGGATACAGAAGTATGCAGAGATCTATATTGACCAGATAGTTTCGTTTGCACGGGATGCCAAAGACTATAGTATCCGACAGAGGAGCACCATTTGTGGCACTGATTTTGGGAACAATTGCAGGAATCACTTGGGACCCATGTAATACGAAGCTCAGCATACCATCCCCAAACAGATGGCCAGACAGAAAGGGTAAACCAGATTTTGGAAGACATGTTAAGGGCATGTGTACTACACTACGGAAAGGAGTGGGACAAGTGTCTTTCCTTGGTAGAATTTTCGTATAATAACAGCTACCAGTCCAGTCTAAAGATGGCACCTTTTGAAGCCTTATATGGGAGAAGGTGTAGGACCCCGCTGAATTGGTCTCAAGCAGGAGAGAGGGAAATTTTTGGGCCAGATTTGGTACTTGAAGCAAAGGCAAAGGTCAGAATCATCAAGAAAAACTTAGAAGCTGCTCAGGCCAGGCAAAAGAGCTATCATGACAAGAGGCGGAAGCCTCTGCAGTTTGAAGTAGGAGACCATGTCTATCTTAAGGTGTCACCCACCAAGGGTGTCCAGAGATTCGGGATTCAGGGCAAGTTAGCTCCTCGTTACATTGGACCCTACGAGGTCAAGGAAGCCTGTGGACCCGTAGCCTATCAATTGAAGTTGCCACCTAGCATGTCAACTGTCCATGATGTGTTCCATGTATCTCAGCTGCGGAAATGTGTTCGCCTACCCACTGAACTGCTACCTGAACCGGACATTGAGATAGAACCAGACTTGTCCTATCAAGAGTACCCCATCAAGGTATTGGATCAGAAGGAGAGATCAACAGGGGCAAGGTCAATCCGAATGTATAAGGTTCAGTGGAGTCACCATTCAGTAGAAGAAGCTACATGGGAGACTGAGGATTTTCTGCGCTCTCGCTTCCCCGACTTTCTGCCCAAAAGAGCTGGTACGTAACTCAAGACCCCACACCCCCCACCTGCCCTTTGAAAATAATTATAAGAAAAACTTAGATAACAAGGATAGTCTAAGTTGTGGATTTAACTTAAGAAGGGCTTCCTTCTGAAGTTGCAAAGAGAATGACATTCGAAGAGCAGTTAACAAGAGAAACTTGAGTATAAGAAGGAGTAGCCTATCAATGTGCCTTCGTAGCACCCTCTAGAGGACTCTGCCTAAAATCTCGGGACGAGATTCCTTTAAGGGGGGAGGGCTATAACACCTCAGGTGTTACCATGGCTAGAGCACATCTATGCACTGATGACTTGTGATCACATGTGGTAGAAACTTGAGAAGAAACATAAGAACCTTGGAGACCATATGTTAATCAAGATTGTTAATGACCTAAGGGCATCACTCAAGCTTTTGTGCACTTACTATCTTGGGCAAGAGGAGAGTAAACCCTAGACCTCTCTTGAACCCTATCTCCCAAAACCATGGTTGAGAGGGGGGGAAAGATAAGCAAATGTGCAAATCATGAGTTAATCTTTAACCAAACTTTAAGTAACTTTTAACCAGCAAATATGGGAAGGAAATGTTGCAAAAAGACCCCTTGAAAAACCCCAAATCCCTTCCTTAAGTAGAGAAAGAGCTAGAGCTCCCAAATTATCTCTAAGTTAAAAACTACACCTAATCTAAAGATCAACCGTGTTCACCTTAAAGATGGCATCAAAACCACCTAAGTTCTATACCAAAAATGTGGCATACCACCTAGGGCACCCACTGGAAAAAGTTGAGCCCGAGACCTTGACGTTTGACATGCCTTGGCATTATTTTTGTCGCAAGGTGGGCAGAGAGACACACCTGATTTGGCGTCCAAAGATCTCCCTACCTAGGGCATATCTGCCATGGCGACTCACAGGATGAGAGACAGCCCTAGGTGCCAGGAAAAGACTCGCGCCGGATTTTTGCCAAGATTCGCACGCTTGCGACTTGGGCGAGCTGTGGAACATGGGCAGAAGAAAACCTACACATGTTCGACGCGCTCTGTGCACGCCAGAGCACGCCCGCGCGCGCCCCGCGTCGCGCCAAAGGCCAGCCGACGCCATGGCCCGCGCCCACGCCTATAAAGCCCACTCAGGCGTCGACCATACCCTTCCGCGCACACTCAACCTCACCTGAGCTCAACCTCACCTGAGCTCAACCTCACTGTCGTTTACCCGTGCATGGCGTGTCCGCGGCCACCCGAGCCCCTGTCGCCGTAGACCGACCAACCAAGCCTTTCCCAACCCCGTCCGACCCTCGGAGACGACTGAGCACACCTCGGTGAAGCTCCCCGAGCGAGGAATCAAAGTCTGCTTCGCCGGAGAGGCCAGTCCATGGTCGCCGGACTCCCTCCGACCGCCGGCGAGCGTAGACCGGGTAAGTCACCGCGCCATTTTCTGATTCAAGGCATAGCTAGCCTCTAACATCACCCCGTGAAGCTCACCGTGCCAATGGATTGAACTAGATCGCCGTGATTTGGACCGGCACACCCGCCGCCGACTGAAGTTACCCGCCTGCGCACGTGGACCGAGCGATTCCAGGCCATCCCCGCCGTCGAGCCGTACATCGCTGTGACCACCAGAGCCTTCCCTGAGCCAACCCCGCCCCTCGCCGGACCTCTCTCGCCGCCGGTAAGCCGCGCCACCCTTTTCTTTCTTCGCGGGTACTGTTTAAATCTAGGGAAGGACCGCGGGGGAGAAGGAAAGAAGCCTGGGGGGTTTTGTGAAATGTCAGTGACTCAAGTGAATAGTGGCGCAGGGGTAGACTTGAGTGGATTGATTTGGATTAAACCCAGGGTCCTCGGCGCAAAGTAGTTTTCCAGGAAACCTTTATTAAATCTGATTTAAATTTTGAACAGAATTTGAATAATTCATAACTTCTGTTTTATTCGTCCAAATTTAGTCAAACCAATTTTGTTAGATCTTAAATAATGTAAACTGCTTAGGAAAAATATAAAACCCCTATGTACTACAGGAAACTTTGGGGTTCTGATTTAATTATTGTTTTGACCAAAAGCTAAATAATAGGATTAAAAAATGGTTGCACTATTTGACTAAGGTTGGAAAATTTGGAGAAGCTTATGTCCACCTACTGACCTGTTTAAAAATGCTAAACATCTCTGTTCAACCCATTAAGTTAGTTTTTACCATTTATTTTACAATATGCTTAAGGTTAAGAAAAATAGAAAAGGTGATTTAAATAATGAACCAGAGGGCACTCCTATTTTTGTTAGGACACTTACTCGGTGTAGTTCACTAAAAAAATCTATGATACCCTCGTTTAGTATAAAATAAATGGGATACCTTTTATTTTAGGAAAACAAGGAAAACTTAGAAAAACCCTACAAAAATAACCCCAAGGGGAAAACACCCCAACCCTTGGGATAGCTAATGTTTTGTTATTATAAACATAGGAAAAATACAAAATTTGTTGTTTGATATTTTTCAAATAACAAGTTAGTTATAAGCACCTTTTTGACATAAAACTTTAGAAAATCACAACTAAATAACCACCAATAAAATTTCTGAGATTTTTGGCACAAAAGCTTATTATTACTGTTAGATGCCAACAAAAATAACCCTCAGGGCAGAACCTACACCTAGTTAAGAGTTGTAGTGTAAAGTGGCCCAATTACACAACTTTTGTTATTTTTGTCCAAAGCATCACCTTTTATTTTGAACCTCAAACTCCCAGGACAGACTACATTGACCAATAACAAGCCACTGTAATTTTTACCAAATTTTTGAAAATTTTGAAATCACTGTTGTAGTTCAAACCCACACTAAAATTCATAAGTAGAAAATAACGCAGGGGAAAAGAATATGATGGAAATTAGTGTGACCCTAAAACCCTTGTAAATTGTCCACTAAAGTATATAAGGGAAATTACAAATCCACTATGCTTATCCTTAACAAAACCTAACCCTAGAGTGATAAGCATAAACTACTAAAAGCCACGTATGACCAAGAAACCCTAAGTTGCGGATTGACTTAGTTCTTCTTCCTTAGCATAATGTTATTAAATCCTAGCATAATCATGACATACATATTCATTGCATTTTGATAGACTGTAACCTCGTAGATGAAGAGTACGTCCTCGTGCCGGAGCAAGGAGCTGCTCAGGAGGTAGCCCCAGATCCAGCACCTAGAGCCTGCACCAGAGGATCTGCCTGCCACAGCCTTGGAAGGCAAGCCCCGGTTTTATGCATAACCTGTTATTTATGCTATTTTACTATACTTAATGATTGTAGGATTGATTGTGCACTTAAGTGTAGGAGTTGTTTGAAACCCTAGTTGCATGATCTCAGGAATCCTTTTGAGATGGATACTAGTATGCTAGGTCGAGTAGCTGCTTTACTAATTAGGATTTCGGTAGAAGTCGAGTGATTTTTCTAGCACTCGCGTGAGGTCAGGAAAATTGGTTGTATCCGCTTTCTTATCATAATGATACTGGTTGGTGGACAACAATCCATGGGGATTGGTTGTCCACGGGATAAAAATTGGAATAAGGATTAAGGTGTGGTACCGTGTGTCAAGCGTTTGAATGTACTAAGCACATGCCGAGAAATATGGTAAATCGGTAAGCCTAGTACCTGAGTGAACCTGGCAGTGGACATATCCCCTCACGCGACCTGAGATGAGGTCTCCCATTCCGGTTATGGTGGGTACAAGTGCGGTCACTGCACGACGGCAGTCGGAGTCAGTGAGGCATTGTACGCCAAGGCGGTGAGCCCTGATCTGCTGACGGGGAATCGATGGGGACGGTTGATGTGTATGGGGACGGAGTGCCTCGCCACGTCGTGTGTTTAGGTTTACCTTGCAAGGATAAAAACTCGATTCGAATCGTCTGCTTCTCGCAGCTAATGAGACTGCTTGATCCATGCTGCTACATTGAGTAACAAGTGGAAATATGATGAGATGATACAAGATGTTGATTGCTAAGAATGTTTGCTACTATGTATGAGTAGATAGTACATATTTAGCCTTAAGAGAGTCACACTTTAATTTGACAAAGTTAAAACTTGATTTAGAAACTCAGCTAGTCCTTTTGGCAACCAAACCCCACAGCCCAACAGCTGCATGCCTAGAGGTAGAGGAGTAGACTCCTCACACCGGGTAAGTCTAGCTGAGTATTAGTATACTCAGCCTTGCTTGTGGCATAATTTTTTACAGGTTCTCTGGAGGACATGGTTGCTGGAGTGACTTGGCCGTCCACCTTGCCACCGGGTTGGACTGTCGAGTGGGACCCCGCCTCGGCTGAGGAGGAGCATGAGGAGTGATGGGACAGGCTTCCCCATCCCTCCATTTATCTATCGTTAGTTTTATTCCGCTGCACTTCGAACAATGATGACTACTTTTGCAAACCTCCGATGGTGATGTAATAATTTGATACTCCTTAATGTATGGTTTTATGCTTTATTGTATTTGCTCTGTGACTCACCTTCGAGTGTGATTGTGGTACTTGATCCTGTCAGTGGCCTCATCGGACTAGATCCGAGGGATTGACGGGTTATTCCCATTTAAGTGTGGTCTAGCCTCTAAGGCGGGACTTAGGCACTTAAGTCGGAATAATTCGGGCACTTCCGCCACACCTCCGGCCCTCACGGTTGAAATGACACGAAAGTATCTACCTCTCATAGCTTTGATCTACCCTTGTTTAATAGTCGACTTTCCAAAAAAAACAACACGGCTCGGTCTCCATGGCCGATCTTCGGCATCTTCATTCCCACTTTCTACATCGAAACTCTCACTATCGCTGGAATTTTCAGATAATCCAGCCAACATCTCATTGGTGATTTTCTCTATGTTGGTTTTTTCCATAGCTTCATAAAATCCGGCCAGCGCGGGGTCAAGAATCTTCTTCTCCTCAACCATTTAGACCGTGGTTGCTAAAATGCTGAAGCTCAAAATTCAATTAAATTCGACGAAGCAAGGAAGGTTAAAATGGCAAACACAATGCAAATAGCTAAAATAGCACGAAAAATACTCACGACACATGCCTCTATATATATATACTCAGAGCCACACAGATCGGTGGGTCCCGCAATTCAGTGTGACTCGCTATTCTAGCGAAGGGATGGTGTTTTTTGGACCTTCATCTAAAGGTCTTCGTTCGTGTCGCAGTCTAAATTTGTTACAAAGAAACAAATCAATACTGTGAGGGGCTACTGTTGGGGGCCTTCCTCCTCCGAAGGTCCTCAAAAATGTGACCAACATATGTTTTCAGCATGACATGGATTATTACAGGGAGGCTTTGGCTTCGGGATGAAGGTCTTCTCCCATAACAGGGTGAAGATGTAGCCCGAAGGTGATAAGAATGGACGACGAAGCTATAGCCAAAGAGCTTCGGCTTGATGTGATGACGAAGGACCAAGTATGATGATGACCAAAAAGGGACAAAG
This sequence comes from Zea luxurians, assembly GCA_029449295.1. Taxonomy (NCBI): domain Eukaryota; kingdom Viridiplantae; phylum Streptophyta; class Magnoliopsida; order Poales; family Poaceae; genus Zea; species Zea luxurians. Next base: position 50,367,234 of record JAOPSE010000011.1, read on the forward strand.
ACTACTCAGTCCTTAATGTTTCGTGTTATGATAATGGATGAATGTTAGGGACATAAATGTACATTTACTCGGGCTGCATCCTGTGCCTATAAATAGATAAACAGTAGCACCGTACTGTTCACACTAATTTGTAATCACTTTCTCGCGTCTTCACCTTTGAGCAAGCCGAAGGTATCAATGCAATATTAATCCTGCCAATATTCATATGTACTTTATGGAATACAAACACGAATGAATTAATAAGATGCAGTTACTGTATTCATCCTTTCGCATTCTTATTCACACATTAAGTGATGAAGGTATGCCCTTCTTGACCTTCATCTAATGAGCATTATACCCATGTGGAGATAATGCTTTGAAAGACGAAGGTCCTTAATCTTTAACAATTGTGTTGCCTTGTTCTTGATTCACAACATTTGAGAACAAGTGACCAACACCACTTACAATAAATGTCTTTTTAATTCATCTAAAGGTGGAATGGTATGAGTTACCTTAATGTTACCACTTTTCCATAATTCATCAAATATCTTATCAAACTTAGCAACATTAGAAGTAAATTTAACCTCCTCTTGTCAGTTCTTCTGAACTGGCTGCAAGGATGAACAAGTTGAAGGTTTGGCCTTAGCTTGCCAATTAAGTTCGGCATCATTAATATCCTTTAACTCGTCATCAGAGCTTAAATCTGGCAATGGGTACCCGAAACCTGAATACCCATTGAGTTTTACCCGATATGTAGATGGGTATGCAAAGATTTATATACCCGCGGGTGTGTTAATGGGCAACAACCTCTACACGTTGGGTATACGAGTACGGGTATGGGTATGGGTGGGTACTACCCATACCCGCATACCCGTGGGTAAAATATACCCATATAATACCACTATTATTATCTAATAATGTCCATCTTAGTTAAAATAAAAACCTTTCTTTGGCTATTGTTTATTTAACTATCAAGTTATGTAATCATAAGGTTTATTATATTTCAAGTTGAAATTATTTTGTGTATTTATTTGACATTTTGAGTGATTGGAATATTAAAATTTGAGACCTTATTAGCAGGTATGGGTTACCAGACGGGTAAAATTACCCGTGCGGTTATGGATATGGCTAAGAGTTTATACCCACAAGCATGTATGGCTAAGATTTTGTGATGGGTATGGGTATGGAATGCTACTACCTGAAAGGTATATACCCGTTGTCATCCCTATCAGAGCTACTATCATTACGATGAACAAGGTGCATGTGTATGATGAGTTGGTTTTGATGTCTCCTTGCTTCGGGTTTCATGATGTAATTGGGCTAGCAAGACAAAGAGGTTGACATCTATTTTTCATTTAAATACAAATGGAACCCATTGAAAGCTAGACCCGCTAATTGCTTATCTGTGACATGGATTTGAAAGCATCGGTTTCTAGTATCCTAGAATCTTCAGATATAGTCATTAACCGATTCATCGCGTCCCCGTCGGAGTGCTACTAGATCAACTAATTCTAACTCATATTCCTAGAGAAACTAATTTTCATGGAACTTATGTTCGAAATCACCCTAGGAGCTAATAGAGTTAGGCAACAAGACATTGTACCATGCGAAAGTGGTACCAATTAGGGATAAATAAAATTAACAAACATGGAATGTTCCCTATCAGCTAATTCTCCTAGTTGTGCTAAGAACTGGTCTATGTGCTCATGTGTGCTTTTACCGCATTCACTAGAAAATTTGGAAAATCTGGTATTCTAGTCCCTAATGGTATTGGATGGTGTCAAATCAGTGATCATTTGGTTTCTGATATGACAACCCTAAGCTAGTAATACTAATCCCTAGCCTGCCTCAAAATAATTTGGCTATTTCTTCCTGAATTTTATCCATGTGTGTCGATGTGAACCCCTCTAGTTCCTTATGTGTTGGGCGACAATCGCCCCTGGAGGTGGACATGCTCGGTTTTGGTGGGCCGAAGGTGGAGGGAAGTGATGTTGTGGTATAAAGTGTTGTTGCATGTTGTGTACATTGTGCCAATCTAAGTGCTATACACTAGACTATTCGTGGTAGGTTATTGGATGGCCTAGTCTAGGGCCGGACGGTCCTAGATTATACTCAGACAATCTGACTATGATCATGGGCGTTGACACATCAATTGGTGTTGTGGGGGCAGCAGTTGCCCTAGGTATGCATTTATCGGCATATCATATAATGGTTGAGACTACGTAGGCCTATTTGTTGTCGATGCATCTAGCAAGTTCACCTCTATTGCGACATCACGGGGATGGAAACTAGGAATAGTAGATTTTTTCGAATGCACATGTGTGTTTTTTCAGCGTTTCTTCTATTCCCCTCATGTGTTGTTCTAACTAATTCTGTTGTGATTCCAGAAACTTCTTAATAGATTGATCATTACTGGAATTACTTACATTACTATCGTGGAGCGAAGGTATGAGGGAGTCGAGTTTGATCTCCCCTTGCTTGATAATCTTCGGGTACCGATCCACTGGTGAAGTGTGACAAGAATTTCTCCTCCGCTATTTCATGCACCCGAACGCATTATCGCAGCGCATCATCATCCCACTGCTTCATGGGATCTTCAAACCACTACTGCCCATTGATCGATAGACTTTCCATAGCCAGCCTAACGATGTTACCTAGGGAGACATTGGTACAATCTTTGGAATGGTCGATCTAATATATCTGAAATGTAGTCAATCCTAGAAGAGTCGCCAAAATTTGTGTTGGCACCTTTTTGGGCCAGACACTAACGAACCCTTGGGGTCCTCTCTATGGGAGCACGGACTGCCTGTGATAGGCGGTCAGACTATCCGCGACTACGCACAGAGATGCGTTCCTCCTCTATAGGTGCACAGACCATCCATGATGGCGTAGAGGGCTCCATGAAGATCCAAGATCTTGCCTTACAAGAGGGATCCCATCAGGGAGGAAGGATTTTGGGGTTGCTTTGGCATCGGCTTACAAAAGCAAAGGAGGTGGAGAACACTAGTTTCAAACTATGATACTCAGGAACAGTGCAAACAAAAATGGAGTAGGTATCCTGATTGATAAGACCCTCAAGGATGGAGTGGTGGACGTCAAAAGGCAGGGAGATAGGATTATCCTAGTCAAACTAGTTTTGGGAATGTAGTTTTGAACATTATAAGTGCATATGCCCCTCAGGTTGGTCTCAGTGAGAGCGAGAAGAGGAAGTTATGGGAAGACTTAGATGGCATGGTCAGAGTGGTACCCACCAATGAGAAGCTTTTCATAGGAGGAGATCTGTTGGGGCGAAGGCGAAGACGCCACCCTTCGCTTGATGCCTTCGCCAGCCTCGCTGCACCAACGGAGACAAGACGACTAACAGACTTCACCCTTCGTCCCACGCGTCGTAGGACGAAGGCCTATGACGAGGTCATCCCATCTCGCGGTCTCGTCCAACGGGGAGGCCCACTTGTGATCCGGCCCATTGTAACAGGCCCTGCGTGGCCACCGCGCATTACGGGCCTAATTTGTAAAGGTTTCCCTGTAATTATAGTTGTAACCCTGCTTTATGAGAATATTCCGGGGATAAACTAGGCGCCTGAGGGCACATGCGTCCTTAACTCAAGATGCTGGGCACTCAGGCACCTATAAATACCCCCACACAGTGCCCTTGAGGGGCGAGAAAAAACAGAGCTATTGCCATCTCGAGTTGAAACCTTGCTTACACTGCTTTTGCTCCCCTGTTGGATTAACTTGCCCAGGAGAGCAAGTTCCAACAAGATCTCAATGGTCATGTAGGTTCAACAAATGTAGGTTATGAGCTGGCTCATGGAGGTTTCTAGTATGGTTGTAGGAATCAAGAAGAAGGTATTTTGGACTTTACTGTAGCCTACAACCTAGTGATAGCCAACACTTTCTTCAAAAAGAGATTCTCATTTGGCGACTTTTAGCAGTGGCCATCGTTCGACCTAGATCGAATTCGTGCTCACAAGGACAGAAAATAAACAAGCTTGTTTGGATTGTAAGGTGATACCTGGAGAGATTGTTGTGCCCTCAACATAATCTTATGGTGGCTGACTTCCGTTTTCGAATCAGTACCCATATGGTCAAACAAGCCAAAATTGCAAGGACGAAGTGGTGGAAACATAAAGGGGAGACATCCAAAGTTTTTACGGAAAGAGTTTTTGTGAAGGGCGCTTGGTCCGAAGAAGAAGATGAAAACAACATGTGGGTAAATATGGCAACTTGTATTAGGAAGGTGGCGTTAGAGGTGTTTGGAGTGACCAAAGGGAGCAGCGGTGAATCTAAGGATACTTGGTGGTGGACCGAGGATGTTCAAAAGGCAAAAAAGGAGAAGAAATAATGTTACAGGGTCTTGTTCCATGATAGGAGCACGGTCAACATAGAGAGGTATAAGGTGGCAAAGAAGACTACAAAGCGAGTTGTTTGTGAGGCAAAGGGTCAAGCCTATGATGATCTTTACCGAAGTCTAAGTACAAAGGAAGGGGAGAAAGATGTCTATAAGATAGCTAGGATTCAGGAAAGGAAGACGAGGGACCTCAACCAAGTTAAATGCATTAAGGATGAGATGGATCAACTCTTGGTGAAAGGACAAGACATCAAATAGAGGTGGCAGAGGTATTTTGACAATCTTTTCAATGGTGAGAATGAGACTATGGACATCCAATTGGATGACTCCTTTGATGATTTAAATAGATGCTTTGTATGCAGGATCCATGAATCAGAGGTCAAAGAAGCTTTAAAGAGGATGGAAGGGGGCAAGGCGATGGGCCTAGATGGTATCCCGATAGAGGTGTGGAATTGCCTTGGGGATATTGCTATCGTTTGGCTAACCAAGTTGTTCAACCATATTTTTCAATCAAACAAGATGTCCGATGAGTGGAAGAGGAGTACATTAGTACCAATCTTCAAGAACAAGGGAGATATTCAAAGTTGTACCAACTATCGAGGGATTAAGCTCATGAGCCACACTATGAAGCTATGGGAGAGAGTTATTGAGCATCGCCTGAGATGAATGACACATATCACCATGAACCAATTTGGATTCATGCCTGGAATGTCAACCATGGAAGTAATTTTCTTAATAAGGCAGGTCATGGAGCGATATAAGGAGCAGAAGAAGGATTTGCACATGGTATTTATTGACGTGGAAAAGGCCTATGATAAAATACCTAGGAATCTCATGTGGTGGGCATTGGATAAGCATAAAGTCCCAACAAAGTATGTTACACTCATCAAGGACATGTATGACAAGGTTGTGACTAGCGTTCAAACAACTGATGGTGATACAAATGTTTTCCAGATTAACACATGACTACATCAAGGTTCAGCTTTGAGCCCTTATCTATTTGCCTTAGTGATAGATGAGGTCACGAGGGATATACAAGGAGATATCTCTTTTGGTGTATGCTTTTCACTGATGATGTAGTTCTAGCGGATGAAAGTCGGGAAGGAGTAAATAGAAAGCTATAGTTATGGCATCAGACCCTAGACTCAAAAGGATTTAGACCAAAACCGAGTATATGAGATGTGACTTTGGTGCTACAATTAGTGAGGATGGAGATGTATGCTTGGGTGGCCAGGTAGTACCAAAGAATGACACCTTCCGTTATTTGGGATCGATGCTATAGAGAGATGGTGATATTGAAGAAGATGTTAGCCATAGAATCAAAGTGGGGTGGATGAAATAGCATCAATCATCGGGAGTCCTATGCGACAAGAGAGTGCCACAGAAGTTGAAAGGCAAGTTCTACAGGACAGTGATTAGGCTTGCTATATTATATGGGGCTTAGTGTTGGCCTACTAAGAGATGGCATATCCAACAACTAAGTGTCGCAGAGATGCATATGTTGCGTTGGATATGTGCGCACACAAGATTGGAGCGAGTGAGATACGATGACATACATGATCGACTAGGAGTAGCACCAATTGAAGAAAAGCTTATTCAACACCGGTTGAGATGGTTTGTTCATGTCCACTGGAGACCCCCAGAGGCACCAATGCATAGAGGAATCATAATACGGGACAATAATGTGAAGAGAGGTAGAGGTCAACCAAACTTGACATGGGAGGAGGCAATTAAAAGGGAATTGAAGGAATGGAATATCCCAATGGAGTTGTGCTTGGATAGAAGTGCTTGGAAAGAAGCTATCCACATGCCCAAACCGTGATTAGGCCTTTTTCCTTTTAGTGCTCTCAAAGCTTCTCCTCTCCCCTTTCTCTCTCTTTCTCTTTTTGGTGACATCTTGTTGGTTTCAACTCTAGCCTACCCCAACTTGCTTGGGACTACAAGGCTATGTTGACATTATTGATGTTTGGCATCAGCAGGCCACCCAAAGCTCCTATAGATGATGTAGAGCCGGAGAGAGGTGAAGATTGAGGTTGGAGAACTACGACTAAAGCTAGAGTACTCCTAGGTCTAATGCATAAGGTAAAACTATGTTGATACATCAATTGTTGTGGGTTTCAATTGAACATACCCCTATATATAATATATATATATATATAGGGACGGTATATTGCGAGCCCTGGGCTTCCAAAATGTTAGAGGAAGTGAAAGTCGCCAAGAGGGAGGGTGAATAGGCAAAACCTGAAATTTATAAACTTAAACACACACTAAGGTCGAGGGTTAGCGTTAGAATTAAATTCAAGTCCAAAAAGAATATCTCTCTTGCTAGGAGTTGCTCAAGGATTGCGGATGACGTATGGTAGCCAACTCAAATTCACCCTAGCAAGGAAACGTTAGAGAGGGGAAAACAAATCAAACAAGAATCAAGGCGAGTGAACACGATGATTTTATTTTACCGAGGTTTGGTTCCAAAGAACCTAGTCCCTGTTGAGGAGGTCACAAAGACCGGGTCTATTTCAACCCTTTCCCTCTCTCAAACGGTCACTTAGACTGAGTGAGCCTTTTCCTCAATCTTTCGGGTCACATAGACCCCGCAAGGACCACCACACACTTAGGTGTCTCTTGCTTCGATTACAAGTCACTTGAGAAATAGAAGGGAGAAGAAAAAGGCCAAACCAAGCGACAAGAGCAACAAAGAACACAAGTGATCCTCTCACAAGCCCTAATGCACTAGAGTTGATTTTGGGGCTTTGAGTGGATTGATTGTTTTGATTGTGTCTTGGAGTGTTAGACTTTTCTCTTGCAATGAATGAGAACTTAGAAATGCTTGGTAGTGAATGAGGTGGTTGGGGGTATTTATAGCCTCCCAACCACTTCTAGCCGTTGGCTGAATTCTGCTGGCGATGGGCGCACCGGACAGTCACTGTTTACTGTCTGGTGCGTGCCACGTCAGCGCAACTGTTAGGGTTCAGAGCTAGTCGACCATTGGAGCCTTTGTCTTCTAGCTGCACCGGACAGTCTGGTGCCCTCTTACTTCTGCACTCTGACTTCTGCCGTAGCACTGTAGCGTACTGTTCCTCTGCGCAGAGAGTTGTTGGCGTGCAGAGAGTTGTTGCCCCGCTGGCTCACCAGACAGTCCGGTGGCACACCGGACAGTTCGGTGAATTATAGCGGAGGCAGCCCTAGAGTTTCCCGAGAGTGGCTGGTTCGAGTGGGCTCCTGGCTGGCGCACCGGACAGTGTCCGGTGCACCTTTTTCCAGCACACTTGACTCCTTTTGCTCCAATTAAATTGTGTCCCTAACTTGATTTCTTTTTTGGTTTGTGTTGAACCTTATGCACCTGTAATACATGAATTATAGACAAACTAGTTAGTCCATGTGTTTGTGTTGGTCATCAACCACCAAAATTAATTATAGGAAATGGTTAACCCTATTTCCCTTTCAGTCTCCCCCTTTTTGGTGATTGATGCCAACACAAACCAAAGCAAATATGAAGTGCAGAAATGTAACTAGTTTGCAATTGAGAAGATTGTGCATAGGTTACTTGGAATTAAACCAATGAAAGATTTTAAACATATGAATAAGAGTGAATGGTTTGCCTTTCTTTTATTTAATATTTTAGACCACGTTTGCACACAAGTTTTGTTTTTGCAAATCTTTTGGAAATTTATTCAAAAGCTTTTGCAAATAGTCAAAGGTATGAGAATATGATTGCAAGATGCATTTTTAGGATTTGAAATTTCTCCCCCTGTTTCAAATGCTTTCCTTTTGACTATATAAAAGCTCCCCCTGAATGAAATTCTCCCCTTAGCTTTCAAGAGGGTTTTTGAAATAGATACCTATTGAAGTTTTTCTCTCACATATGAGTTGAAAGTTAGATACCAATTGAAAATATACTAATTGAAATTCTTTCATACTTAATGTGAAGTTTTGAAGATACCAATTGAGAAATTCTCTTCACATACCAACCAATTGAAAAATTCATTTTGATCAGAAATGAAATGAAATACTTATTTTTGAAATTTTTGAAATGGTGGTGCGGTCCTTTTGCTTTGGGCTTTAATACTTTCTCCCCCTTTGGCATTAATTGCCAAAAATGGGGAACTTGAGAGCCCTTTCCTTTCTCCCCCATTGGTAAAAAATATGAGTGAAATGTTATACCAATTGACAGATATATGAGTACCGGCAAAGGGGAAGTGATACCGTCAGAGTTGGAGTGGAAGCCTTGTCTTTGTCGAATACTCCATTTCCCTTTCAATCTAAGACTCCTGTGTCGAGGTCGAGATGCCCATTAGTTCACATGGGTGTCTTGATGGGTTTGCCATTCTTCATCTCAAACTTCTTAAGTATATCTTGTATGTATTTTTGTTTGGCTGATGAAGGTGCCCTCTTGGAGTTGCTTGATTTGGAATCCAAGGAAATACTTCAACTCCCCCATCATAGACATCTCGAATTTCTGTATCATGATCCTACTAAACTCTTCACAAGTTGACTTGTTAGTAGACCCAAATATAATATCATCAACATAAATTTGGCATATAAACAAGTCTTTTGCAACAGTTTTAGTAAAGAGAGTAAGATCGGCTTTTTCGACTTTGAAGCCATTAGTGATAAGGAAATCTCGTATGCATTCATACCATGCTCTTGAGTCTTGCTTGAGCCCATAAAGCGCCTTTGAGAGTTTGTAAACATGGTTAGGGTACTCACTATCTTCAAAGAAGGGAGGTTGCTCAACATAGACCTCTTCCTTGATAGGTCCATTGAGGAAGGCACTTTTCACATCCATTTGGTAAAGCTTAAAGCCATGGTAAGTAGCATAGGCAAGTAATATATGAATTGACTCAAGCCTAGCTACGGGTGCATAAGTTTCATCAAAATCCAAACCTTCGACTTGTGAATATCCTTTGGCCACAAGTCCGGCTTTGTTTCTTGCCACCACACCATGCTCATCTTGCTTGTTGCGGAATACCCACTTGGTTCCTACAACATTTTGATTAGGACGTGGAACTAAAGGCCATACCTCATTCCTCGTGAAGTTGTTGAGCTCCTCTTGCATAGCCACCACCCAATCTGGATCTCTTAACGCATCCTTTATCGTGTATGGCTCAATAGAAGACACAAAAGAGTAATGTTCACAAAAATGAGCAACTCGAGATCTAGTGGTTACCCCCTTATGAATGTCACCAAGTATGGAGTTGATGGGGTGATCTCGTTGAATTGCTTGGTGAACTCTTGGGTGTGGCGATCTTTGATCCCTAATTTCTTGATCATCTTCCTTGTCATTATTGTCTTCATCTCCCCCTTGATCAATGTCCTCCTCTTCAGGTGGCTCATTATCCTCATGTTCATCGTCTTGAGCCTGATCCTCATCTTGAGTTGGCGGAGATGCTTGCATGGAAGATGATGGTTGATCTTGTGCTTGTGTGGGCTCTTCGGATTCCTTAGGACACACATCCCCAATGGACATGTTCCTTAGTGCGACGCATGGAGCCTCTTCATCATCTAGCTCATCAAGATCAACTTGCTCCACTTGGGAGCCATTAGTCTCATCAAACACAATGTCATAAGAAACCTCAACTAATCCAGTGGATTTGTTAAAGACTCTTTATGCCCTTGTGTTTGAGTCATACCCTAGTAAAAAGCCTTCTACTGCCTTAGGAGCAAATTTAGAACTTCTACCTCTCTTAATAAGAATAAAGTATTTACTCCCAAAGACTCTAAAATATAAAACATTGGGCTTTTTACCGATGAGGAGTTCATAAGATGTCTTCTTGAGGATTCGGTGAAGATATAATCGGTTGATGGAGTAGCAGGCGGTGTTAATCGCCTCATCCTAGAACTGGTCTGGTGTCTTATACTCATCAAGCATGGTCCTTGTCATGTCCAGTAAAGTTCTATTCTTAATCTCCACTACACCATTTTGTTGAGGTGTGTAGGGAGAAGAGAACTCATGCTTGATGCCCTCATCCTCAAGAAATCCTTTAATTTGTGAATTCTTGAACTCCGTTCCATTATCGCTTCTTACCTTTTTTATCCTTAATCCGAACTCGTTTTGAGCCTGTCTTAAGAATCTCTTTAAAGTCTCTTAGGTTTGAGATATTTCCTGCAAAAAGAACACCCAAGTGAAGCGAGAATAATCATCCACAATAACTAGACGGTACTTACTCCCGCTGATGCTTATGTAAGCGATCGGGCCGAATAGATCCATGTGGAGTAGTTCAAGTGGCCTGTCCGTTGTCATGATGTTTTTGAGTGGATGATGAGCTTCAACCTGCTTTCCTGCTTGGCATGCGCTACAAACCCTGTCTTTCTCAAAATGAACATTTGTAAGTCCTAAAATATGCTCTCCCTTTAGAAGCTTATGAAGATTCTTCATCCCAACATGGGCAAGTCGGCGATGCTAGAGCCAACCCATGTTAGTCTTAGCAATTAAGCAAGTGTCAAGTTCAGCTTTGTTATCATTAAAATCAACTAAATATAGCTGACCATCTAACACTCCCTTAAATGCTATTGATTCATCACTTCTTCTAAAGACAGTAACACCTATATCAGTAAAAATACAGTTGTAACCCATTTTGCATAATTGAGAAAAAGAAAGCAAATTGTAATCTAAAGAATTTACAAGAAAAACATTAGAAATGGAATGGTCAGGAGATATAGCTATTTTACCCAAACATTTGACCAAACCTTGATTTCCATCCCCAAATGTGCTCTTTGGGGATCATCATTTTTCTCATAGGAGGAGAACATCCTTTTCTCCCCTGTCATGTGGTTTGTGCACCCCCTATCGATTATCCAACTTGAACCACCAGATGCATAAACCTACAAAACAAATTTAGGCCTTGTTCTTAGGTACCCAAACGGTTTTGGGTCCTTTGACATTAGAAACAAGCACCTTGGGTACCCAAACACAAGTCTTGGGACTCTTGTATTTGCCCCCAACATATTTGGCAACTACTTTGCCTGATTTGTTAGTTAAAACATATAAAGCATCAAAAGTCTTAAATGAAATATTATGTTCATTTGATGCATCAGGAATTGTCTTTTTAGGCATTTTAATATGAGTGGTATGCCTAGAGCTAGAAGCCTCATTTTTATACATAAATGCATGGTGAGAAACATAATGAGGTTTCCTAGCATGAATCTTCCTAATTTTGTGTTCTGGATAGTTTGCACGATATAAAATATAGCCCTCAATATCCTGAACCATGAGAGCCTTACCCTTAACAAAATTAGAAAATCTTTTGGGGGCATTAAGTTTGACATTACTTTGGCTCCCTTGTTGGAATCCAATGCCATCCTTAATGCTAGGGTCTCCCATTATAGAGCATGCTTCTAGCAAATTTAAATTTTTCATTTTCTAGTTCATGCTCGGCAATTTTAGCATTTAATGTGGCTATGTGATCATTTTGTTGTTTAATCATAGCAAGGTGATCATCAATAGCTTCAACATTAATATCTCTACATCTAGTACAAATAGCAAAATTTTCAACAGTAGATGTAGATGCTTTGCAAACATTCAATTCCTCAATCTTAGCATTTAATTTATCATTCTCAATTCTAAGACTAGAAATTGAATCATTGCAAACATTTAATTTTTCAATCTTAGAAATTAAATTAGCATTCTCAGTTCTAAGACTTGAAATTGAATCATGATAAATGCTAAGCTCCTTAGATAAGTTTTCACATTTTTCTACTTCCTGAGCATAAGCATTTTTCAATTTAACAAATTTTTTGTTCTCTTTAACAAGGAAGTCCTCTTGGCTTTCCAAGAGATCATCCATCTTGTTAATGGTTTCTATTAATTCATTTGACGTTTTCTTTTGTTCCATGTTAAGGTTGGCAAAATGAGAAAGTAAATCATCTTCATTATCGCTAAAGCTACCCTCATCACTAGATGTTGTATATTTGGGGGTTGCTCTAGAGTGTACCTTCTTGGAGCGGAACTTAAAGTGACCGGACTAACCACATCGGTAACACACCCTTTTAGAGCGGGACTTGTAGTCCTTCCCTTCCTTTGCTTGAGGATTTGGCAGAAGCTCTTGATGATAAGCGTCATTTCCTTATTGTCAAGCTTGGAGGTGTCGATTGGAAGCCTACTTGATGTAGACTCCTCCTTCTTTTCTTCCATTGCTTTGAATGCGACGGGTTGCACCTTAGGTGTGGAGGTGGCGCCTTGCTCCAAGTTGACAATGTGTTTGGAGTCTTTGATCATAAGTTCAAAGCTCACAAACTTGCTAATCACTTCCTCGGGAGACATTAGTTTGTATCTAGGATCCCCACGTATTAATTGTACTTGAGTAGGATTACGAAAAACAAGGGATCTTAGAATAACCTTGACCATTTCATGGTCATCCCATTTGGTGCTCCCGAGGTTGTGCACTTGGTTCACCATGGTCTTGAGCTGGTTGTACATGGCTTGCGGCACTTCTCCTTTGTTGAGGACGAATCGACCGAGTTCTCCCTCGATCGTTTCGCGCTTGGTGATCTTGGTCACCTTGTCCCCTTCGTGTGCGGTTTTGAGGACGTCCCAAATTTCTTTGGCACTCTTTAACCCTTGCACCTTATTATACTCCTCTTGACATAAAGAGGCGAGGAGTATAGAAGTTGCTTGGGAGTTAAAGTGTCATATTTGGGCGGCCTCATCCGAGTCGTAGTACTTGTCCCCCACCTTTGGTGCCTGCGCTCCAAATTCAACAATATCCCAAATACTTTCGTGAAGTGAGGTTAGATGGTGCCTCATTTTATCACTCCACATGCAATAATCCTCACCATCAAAACATGGTGGTTTGCCTAGGGGAACGAAAAGTAATGGAGCGCGCATTGAAATATGGGGATAGCGTAGGGGCATCTTACTGTACTTCTTGCGCTCATGGCGCTTAGAAGTGGTGGACGATTTGGAGCTTGATGTGCAGGGTGACGAGGAGTCGGTCTCGTAGTAGACCACCTTTTTCATCTTCTTCTTCTTGTCACCTCTCCGATGCGACTTGATGGAGGAAGAGGATTCCTCCTTGTGTTTGTTGCCGGACTCCCTTGAGAGAGTCCTCCTCGAGCTTGTGGCCTTTTCGCCTGTCAAGATCTCCCTCTTGGCGTGATCTCTAGACATCACTTCGAGTTGGTTAGACTCTTGATGAAGCACTAGCTCTGATACCAATTGAAAGTCGCCTAGAGGGGGGTGAATAGGCAAAACCTAAAATTTATAAACTTAAACACACACTATGGTCGGGGTTAGCGTTAGAATTAAATACAAGTCCAAAACAATATATCTCTTGCTAGGAGTTGCTCAAGGATTGCGGATGACGTGTGGGAGCCAACTCAAATTCACACTAGCAAGGAAACATTAGAGAGGGGAAAACAAATCAAACAAGAATCAAGGCGAGTGAACAGATTTTTTTTACCGAGGTTTGGTTCCAAAGAACCTAGTCCTCGTTGAGGAGGTCACAAAGACCAGGTCTATTTCAACCCTTTCCCTCTCTCAAACGGTCACTTAGACCGAGTGAGCCTTTTCCTTAATCTCTCGGGTCACTTAGACCCCGCAAGGACCACCACACACTTAGGTGTCTCTTGCTTCGATTACAAGTCACTTGACAAATAGAAGGGAAAAGAAAAAGGCCAAACCAAGCTACAAGAGCAACAAAGAACACAAGTGATCCTCTCATAAGCCCTAATGCACTAGAGTTGATTTTGGGGCTTTGAGTGGATTGATTGCTTTGATTGTGTCTTGGAGTGTTGGACTTTAATCTTGCAATGAATGAGAACTTAGAAATGCTTGGATGGTAGTGAATGAGGTGGTTGGAGGGTATTTATAGCCTCCCAACCACTTCTAGCCGTTGGCTGAATCCTGCTGGCGATGCGCGCACCGGACAGTCCAGTGTGCCACCGAACAGTCACTGTGCACTGTTTGGTGCGTGCCATGTCAGCGCAATCGTTAGCGATCGGAGCTGGTCGACCGTTGGAGCCTTTGTCTTCTAGCTGCACCGGACAGTCTGGTGTCCTCTGACTTCTGCACTCTGACTTCTCCCGTAACACTGTAGCGTACTGTTCCTCTGCGTAGAGAGTCATTAGTGCATAGTGAGTCGTTGCCCCGCTGGCTCACCGGATAGTCCGGTGGCACACTGGACAGTCTAGTGAATTATAGCGGAGGTAGCCCTGGAGTTTCCCGAGAGTGGCTGGTTCGAGTGGGCTCCTGGCTGGCGCACCGGACAGTGTCCGGTGCACCATTTTCCAGCACACTTGACTCCTTTTGCTCCAATTAAATTGTGTCCCTAACTTGATTTCTTTCTTGGTTTGTGTTGAACCTTATGCACCTATAATACATGAATTCTAGACAAACTAGTTAGTCCATGTGTTTGTGTTGGTCGTGAACCACCAAAATTAATTATATGAAATGGTTAACCCTATTTCCCTTTCAGAAAGCCCTGGACGTCCACCCCCGACCTGGTTGGACTGCACCAGCGCGCCCACCCACCCCACGCTAGGTTGCCAGGTGTGTCCCCCCCCCATGCACCAGGTCAACCTCTCCCACGTGCGTCAGTCAAACTCCTGGTCCAACAACCAACCTTCCGCGTGGTACACAAGCCATAAATTGTGGTTCTATTTTTTGCGTAAATAGCGTAAATAATCCATGGATATAAGGTAAATAGTTCATAGAGATAGCATAAAAACCCCATCCAGCCACTGGACCACATGCACATGCGCAGGTGCATGCATGTAGATCCTATTTTTATGGTAGATATGATAATTATGGTAGATCATGAGAGTTTTCATTGTCTGTACGCAAATTTTGGATGACATTTTTGTTTTCATTGCATGCGCGCAAAAATTGAATGGCTCCATAAATATATTATTGCTCCAACTATGATGAGGACATCACTACCATGGATACAAACAACACTCCCCTAGTTGATGTTCAAGGTCCGATTACTCGCGCACGCGCCAGACAATTGAATTTGCAGGTGAGCTCGTTCCTATGTACTTATTCTTGTGCATTTGAGAATAGTGTGCTACCTAATGAATTAATTGTACTTAGGAATGAAGGAAAGGACCAGCAAGGACATGGTGAAGGACTTGGAGGCGTGGAAGGCCAGCAAGGACGTTCGGATAAAGGTGGAGCACCAAACCGACGTCTGTAATCTGTCTCGGTGCTGCGACACCATAAATGGGCCTTTAGGCCATGTATCTTTGTTGGGACCATTAGGGCACGTCCAGGGAGGGAGTCCACTCCTAACCCTTATATAATCAGTAGCCGCCACCACATTAGGGCTCGGGTTTTGCTTAAGTTTAGATCTGTCGAGAACAGCCGCCGTAGATCGGTTTGAGACCCCAACTTGTGAGCTTAATCATTCATCCGCAATATTCCAGATTGTGTTCTGTCTTGTTCTTGCTTGTGTCTTTGATTCGCAGGCAAGGATTAGCCCTTGTGACGAGGTCAATCGCGCAGCGCACGGTTGATAACCAGAGGAGAAGTGGTGCTGCGATTGCGGGGTTCTAGTCGTATTGATTGGAAGCCGGATCGTCTTTGTGACATCTCCACCAAATCGATAGTTATCCACACCTGACGGAAGATCGGGCACCCCGTTCCTATCAAGTGGTATCAAAGGCTCAGGTATTACCGTCAGGCTTACCCTAGTTTAGTTTAGATTTTTCATCCTATAACTCCAGATAATTGCCATAAAAAAATTCCGCTGTCCTAGAACCCTTGTTTAGCCTTTGCAATTTCGTTTTCAGTTTGGCTTTGTTCAGTTTGTGTCCGTGGTCGAGTCGTGTTGCTGGTTTAGGGTGTATCTTCGTCGTAGATCAACTGCCCTCGCTAGCCGCCGCCGCGCCAGCCCTAGATAGATTGCAGATACGCCGCTATCCCATCCACCATTACCCAGATCACAAGTCGATCCACCCCATCAATCGACTTGCCCTAACTGCTGTGATTGCAGATAGGGAATTTTTGCCCTAACCGCCGCTTTCTAGCCATGCCTCCAAAAACATAACTTGAGGTACCTTCCTTAAACCGGACATAACTTTTCGCTTGGGTATCCAAAAAATCTAAAATTTTTACAGGAGCTTGTTGACACCATTCTGAGGCCAGCCAAACTCGCATACGACCTGTTTGGTTTTGATAAAATTGTCAAAAAAATTAAGGAAAATAAAGAAAAAAATTTGTCAAAGCTCTGGCACGCTTTTCAGATAATTTCCTAATTTTCTGTAGGCCACATCTGATCTATGTTTTCGGTGAAACTTGGTGAGCTCCTATTTTGTTGCTTCCTATGCTGAGAAAAATATCAAAAAAATCATACAAAAAAGAAAAACAAAATCACATGTGATTCCTACTAGTGCCTTTTTGGCCTCGCTAGTAACATATTTACGGTACTGCCATTCTGCTAGTTCCATTGTTCTTTATTCCAACCTGTTGCGCTACACCTCGGATACATCTCTTAGCCAGCAATTGTGACTTGTGCTTTGGATATTTATTGAACTTCGCTCATCTTCACTCGATTTTGTTCCACATTCACATACATATTGTGCCTGTCCTACAGCTCCACATACTATATCTTCTAATCAATACAGATTTGACCTTGCAATCGTGGTTCCACTACCTCTTGGTAAGTATCACGAACCAGCCTCCGATTATACCATCCTTTGCTTGTATTTTGTCAGACACTTGTAAGAGCTTGGTAAGATACATTAGAGCGTGTTCCTGTGTTCGACCTGAGAGGAGCGTGTAGTGAAATTATTAGGGATAACCGTCACCGTTTGTTTCCTGTTTTTGTGTTTCGATGGCAGGCGATGACGAAGAAGCAAGGATCCCTATAGACTTCGATGAATGTGTTAGCCGCCAAGATCTTGAGGCAAACAACAAGCTCCTGAAGGAGCAAATGGAGGAGCGATCCACAAGTCAGTGCATGATGCCTTCATTGACATGAACCTTGGCAAGACTTACGAGAGGCTGGATCGACGATTGTCCTAGATCGTCAACAGACTTGCTGTGTTGGAGACGCAACAACAAGCACCGCCACCACCACCTCCTCGTCCATGTCTTCCCGATGATGCGGTGTTTGATGAATAAGGTAATTATGATGAAGTGGCCACCAGAGATTTGCGCCTACATCGCCATCTTCATCAAAACATAGAAGGTATGCCACACCACCAGCAAGGTAATAACAATCGTGCTCCTGACGACCCTTATGCTAAGATTAAATTTTCTATACCATCTTTTTCGGGTCATTATGATGCTGAGGGATATCTTGATTGGGAGATGACGATAGAACAGAAATTTGCTGCCCACCTTGTACCTGGACGACATCAAGTTAGATAAGCCACTAGTGAATTTAAAGGTTTTGCTATTGTCTGGTGGACTGGTCTAGTTGGGGATGGTAGAGCACCTACGACTTAGGAAGATCTTAAGGTAGCTATGCACGATAGATTTGTTCCCCCATCTTATCATAGAAAATTGCGTAAGAAATTGATGCGTTTAGAGCAAGGGGATAAATCTATTCAAGATTATTATGCTGAGCTTCAAAAGGGATTGCAACGTTGTGGGATAGTAGAGGGACATGAGGACGCTCTTTGTTGTTTTTATTCAGGTTTGCGGCGTGACATTCAGGACATTGTGGATTACAAAGAATTTAACACTGCCAACAAGTTGTTCTAGTTTGCTATGCTTGCAGAGAAGGAATTGCAGGGACGCCAACATTGACCTAGGACTACTTTTGGCGCCTCCTCTACATCACGGATGCACACACCTGCCGCAAGTCATACACCTTCGACCACTCCAGCGTCCACGCGACCTCCCTTGACACCTGCTGCACATGTTGGTAAACTTCCTTTGCAGGTACCTGCCAAGAAACAGAATTCACCAGCACCTGCAGCACCTTTCAGTGGTTGTTCTTCGGGTATTGTTCGCCACCGCTGTCATGGGATTGGTCACGTGAAGAAGGATTGCCCAAGTCAGCAAACATACATTGCTACGGACGATGGTTACATTAGTGCTTCCGACGATGAGGATGACGATGATGACTCTAGTGATGTTGCTGCTAATGATGATGATATGCTTAGTGCTGATGCTACGGTGAACCTTCGAAGCATCATGGTGTAGCGTGTTCTTAGTGCTCAGCCTGAATCATCAGAGAAGCAGCAATGCCATAATTTGTTCTAGACTTTCTTCGCCATCGAGAATTGGCGTGCATGTGTTATTATTGATGGTGGAAGCTGCAATAATTTGGTGAGTTCAGATTTGGTCAAGAAGCTTAGCCTGACCACACGTCCACGGCCACATCCATACCACATTCAGTGGATCAATGATTCAGGCAAGGTTAAGGTAACACACATGGTACGAGTGCATTTCTCCATTGGTATGTATTCTGATTATGCGGATTGCGATGTAGTACCTATGGAAGCTTGTTCTCTTTTGTTGGGTAGACCTTGGGAATATGATACTGATGCACGTCACCATGGTAGGAGTAATACATACACTTTTAGGCATGAAGATAAAAACATTACTTTGCTACCTTTGACTCTTGCTGAAATTGTACAAGCTGATAAAGATAGAGCTGCAAGTACCCATAAGGAACCAACTAATGAGACAGAAATTCAGCAACAAATTAAATTGAAAGCTCCTATCATGCTTGCTACTAAATCTGATCTTCTTGAAACTCATGCTACTGATGCCTGTTGCTATGTCTTGGTTTGCAAAGATGTTTTCTTTTCTATTGATGACATTCCTAGCACTTTGCCTGCATCTGTGACTAACCTTTTGCAGCAGTTCCGAGATGTTTTTCCCTCTGAGTTACCTCCAGGACTTCCTCCCATTCGTGGGATTGAGCACCAGATTGATTTGATTCCTAGAGCGAGCTTGCCCAACCGTGCTGCATATCGAGCAAATCCTAAGGAGACTAAGGAGATTCAGCGCCAAGTCCAAGACCTTTTGGACCGCGGGTATGTACGTGAGAGCCTTAGTCCTTGTTCTGTTCCTGTCATTTTGGTTCCAAAAAAAGATGGCAGTTAGTGCATGTGTGTAGATTATAGAGCCATTAACAACATCACTATTCGGTACTGTCATCCTATTCCTTGATTAGATGATATGCTTGATGAGTTAAGTGGTTCTAAAATATTTTCTAAGATTGATTTGCGCAGTGGGTACCACCAAATTAGAATGAAATTAGGCGATGAATGGAAAACTGCTTTTAAAACCAAGTTCGGCTTGTATGAGTGGTTAGTGATGCCTTTTGGATTAACTAATGCCCCTAGTACTTTTATGCGTTTGATGAACGAGGTTTTGTGCCCATTTATTGGAAAATTTCTGGTGGTTTATTTTGATGATATCTTGATCTACAGCACTTGTTTATCTAAACATCTTGACCATCTACGTGCTGTTTTTGATGCTTTGCGCGTCGCGCGCTTATTTGCTAACCTTGACAAATGCACCTTTTGCATCGAACGAGTATCGTTTCTTGGCTATGTTGTCACTCCACAGGGTATTGAGGTTGATGAGGCCAAGGTGCTTGCTATTCATAGTTGGCCAATGCCATCGACGGTGACACAAGTGCGGAGTTTTCTTGGACTTGTAGGATTTTACCGTCGTTTCGTGAAGGATTTCAGCACCATCGCTGCCCCATTACATGAGTTGACCAAGAAGGGTGTTTCATTTAATTGGGGGCAGTCACAAGACGATTCTTTTGCTCTTTTAAAAGAGAATCTTACTCACGCGCCACTACTCCAACTTCCTGACTTTGGTAAGACTTTTGAACTCGAATGTGATGCAAGTTGAGTTAGCATTGGTGCTGTTTTGATGCAAGGAGGTAAACCCATTGCATATTTTAGTGAGAAATTGAATGGCCCTATTCTTAATTATTCTAGTTATGATAAAGAATTATATGCTCTCATACGATCTTTGCAAACATGGAAACATTATTTGTGGTCTAAGGAATTTGTTATTCATTCTGATCATGAGTCACTTAAGCATCTTCGTAGTCAAACAAATCTGAACCGTAGACATGCTAAATGGGTAGAATTTCTTGAAACTTTTCCTTACATCATTAAACATAAAAAGGGGAATGATAATGTGATTACCGATGCTTTGTCTAGACGCTATTCTATGTTGTCTCAACTTGATTGTCGTATTTTTGGACTTGAAACAATTAAGGGACAATATGCTTTAGATGATGATTTTACTGAGGTTGCATTAAATTGTAAAGAGGGCCATACATGGAATAAATTTGTGCTAAATGATGGATACTTGTTTAGAGCTAACCGCCTATGCATTCCAGTTGGTTCGGTTCATCTTTTGTTGTTACAGGAAGCGCATGGTGGTGGTTTGATGGGTCACTTCGGTGCCAAGAAGACGAAGGCTGTGCTGTCCACACACTTCTTTTGGCCTCGAATGCGGCGTGATGTTGAACGCTTTCTAGCAAGATGCACGACGTGTCAAAAAGCTAAGTCACGATTGAACCCACATGGTTTGTATATGCCTCTTCCTATTCCTTCAGTTCCGTGGGCGGATATTTCTATGGATTTTGTTTTGGGATTGCCTAGGACAAAGAGGGGGAGCGATAGTGTTTTTGTTGTGGTTGATCGTTTTTCTAAGATGGCACATTTTATACCTTGTCACAAAATGGATGATGCCATTCATATTGCTAACCTCTTTTTCAAAGAGATTGTTCGTTTGCATGGTATGCCTTCTACTATTGTTTCATATCGTGATGTAAAATTCTTGAGTCATTTTTGGCGTACTCTATGGAACAAATTAGGGACAAAATTGCTGTTTTCTACTACTTGTCATCGCCAAACTGATGGACAAACGGAAGTTGTGAATAGAACATTGTCTGCAATGCTGCGAGCAATATTGAAGAAAAACTTGAAAATGTGGGAAGAGTGTTTGCCTCATGTGGAGTTTGCATATAATCGGGCGGAACACTCCACCACCAAGGTAAGTCCTTTTTAGGTAGTGTATGGTTTTAACCCTCGTGCTCCTATTGATTTTTTGCCTCTACCTACTACCGAGCAAGTACATAGTGATGATAAGGAGCGTGCTGACTTTATTTTGAAACTTCATGCTTCAACTAAAGCAAACATTGAAAAGATGACTAAAAATATAGAATTGCTGGTAGTCAAAAAAGAAAACAAGTTAAGCTTGAAGTGGGTGATTTAGTGTGGTTGCACTTGAGAAAAGATAGATTTCCAGAGTTAAGAAAGTCTAAATTGATGCCACGTGCTGCTGGTCCATAAAAGATTTTGGAGAAAATAAATGATAATGCATATAAACTTGAGTTGCCTCCCGAGTTTCGGGTTAGTCCTACATTTAACATTGCAGATTTGAAACCGTATTTGGGGGAAGAAGATGAGCTTGAGTCAAGGACGACTCCACTTCAAGAGGGGGAGGATGATGAGGACATCACTACCATGGATACAAACAACACTCCCCTAGTTGATGTTCAAGGTCCGATTACTTGCGCACGCGCAAGACAATTGAATTTGCAGGTGAGCTCGTTCCTATGTACTTATTCTTGTGCATTTGAGAATAGTGTGCTACCTAATGAATTAATTGTACTTAGGAATGAAGGAAAGGACCAGCAAGGACATGGTGAAGGACTTGGAGGCGTGGAAGGCCAACAAGGACATTCGAATAAAGGTGGGGACCAAACCGACGTCCATAATCTATCTCGGTGCTGCAACACCATAAATGGGCCTTTGGGCCGTGTATCTTTGTTGGGCCCATTAGGGCACGTCCAGAGAGGGAGTCCGCTCCTAACCCTTATATAATCAGTAGCCGCCACCACATTAGGGCTCGGGTTTTCCTTAAGTTTAGATCTGTCAAGAACAGCCGTTGTAGATCGGTTTGTGAGACCCCAACTTGTGAGCTTAATCAATCATCCGCAATATTCTAGATTGTGTTCTGTCTTGTTCTTGCTTGTGTCTTTGATTCACAGGCAAGGATTAGCCCTCGTGGCGAGGTCAATCGCGCAGCGCACGGTTGATAACCAGAGGAGAAGTGGTGTTGCGATTGCGTGGTTCTAGTCGTGTTGATTGGAAGCCGGATCGTCTGTGTGACATCTCTACCAAATCGATAGCTATCCACACCTGACGGAAGATCGTGCACCCCGTTCCTATCAAAATGCCATGCAACTAGGCTCGTTAGGACCCGTTTATGATATTTGCTTATACTAATTATGCGACACGGTGTAGGTATTTATGCAATTTGGTACACTGCGTAAAAATCTGTTTTCTACTACATGCACATAAATTTAGGATGACAGGAATGTGCGATAAATGGAAATTGATTGGTATGCATGCAAACAATAAAATCTTATTTTAAATGTTGCATTTCCTCCATAAATATAAGATCGCTCTAACAGTCATGTGGCTAGAATTGTTACAACTAGTTTATGATATATACTACTAATTGTGCTACACGGTCTTGATATTTATGCAATACGTAACGCTGCATAAAAACCGCCACGTGGCACACTGGTAGACGCATCTCCAGATTCGAGCGTAAAAACCTCAACTTTTGAGCATAAAACCCCTCAGTTATGTGCATAAATACCAATCCATATGAGAGAGGTTGATAACTCTTATGGGTTGTATCCACGATCCTATTTTTTGGTAGATCTAAAAATTATGGGAGTCGAATCCAAGCGGTTTCTATTTTTATGCAGATCCAAAAATTATGGAAGATCGTGGGAGTTTCTATTGCATGCACAAAAAAAATTGGATGATATTTTCGTTTTCACTGCACACATGCAAAAAAAATAGGATAACATGATTCACGTAGAGCATAAATTCTTACACACAATCGCATAAATACATACACCGTGTAGCATAATTGATAAAAACCTAATATCGGTTCAACTATCAGCCCCCGCGGGAATTAGGGACAATTTTATGGCAACATAAAATCATATTCATTGTCGTAAAAATCATCACTGGAATGCAAAAATAGTGTAAATAGCAGGCATAAAACATAGTCATCGATGGCATAAACATGGATCGGATAGTTCGTCATCGGAGGACGAACTTGAGGCCGCTAGATCAAAGGACGCCGCTGAAGCCACTGGATTTGAGGAGTTGGTCGTCGAAGGAAGCCAGATCCACCCACGCCTCGCGTGGTCGCCATCGCCAGAGTAGACCGCGCCTCGCGCGACCGCCGGAGCAACCCACGTCTCTCGTGGCCACTGTCGCCGCTGCCGATGCCTACCACGCCTCACGCAACCGTCGTTGCCACCGGGCCTAGGGGGCACCCCTGCCGCTCGTCCACTTCAGGAGCGCCGTTGCCGCTTGCCCTGTCGCTTGATACTGGTGGAGCGTCGTTGCCGTCGCTAAAACCTAATCCCTGGTGGCCTGGGGTGTTTTATAGCAACCCAAACCTGGTTTAGCTGAACCAGATGACACCGTTGGGCTAGGGCTTCCTCTAGTTATTGGAAGCCCAGTATATATATATATATATATATATATATATATATATATATATATATATATATATATATATATATATGTCTGAACCCATTCCTAGGAGAATCCAACAGTTTCCCGCAAGTTTGTTAAGATAACCATGTAAGGGATAAGAATTACAGCTTGAATTAATCTAATTTAAGACCATCCGAGCCATCGATCATTCAGGCGCTAGATTTGGTGCTCCATAATAACATTTTGAATGTTGCTTCAATATAACTTCCGAGAGGCCACTAAAACGGTCGGAAGTTAGCACATTGATTTCCGAGAGGCCAGGTGCGAACATTGGAAGTTAGCACAGTAACTTTTGAGAGGCGTTAAAATAGTTGGTAGTTAGTTGCTAATGGCGCCAGACCTCAACATACTCTAACTTTCGATCGGCTCTTTCTGAGAGCTTAACTTTCGCTGGAATCCTCTAACTTCCGAGAGTTTTGTTAACTTCTGAACGTGTTCACTTAACTTCCTAGAGTTTAGGCTCTAGGAAAGTTAAGTAGTTTCCTATAGTATAGAGAAACTTTATTATATAGAAAAATAAAGTTCCTTGAGAGAATATTAGTCCATATAACCTCCCTAGGGTTTGTTAACAATCTTAATGTCACACCCGGTTTTAAGGGACAAAGTCGGGTGCATCTCATACATGCACCAAAGAAGACAACATATAAAATAACAGAGTGTATAGAGATAAATGTCACAATATAATCAGAGTACTTATTACATAGCGGAAGTCTTACAAAATAAATATAGATCGATCTAAAGTCCATCCTTGGAGCCATAAAGTCAAATGGGAGACGCCACCTAGATCGAATTGAACTCCTTGTTGTGTGGCTCCTCTTGAACCACCTGTTCTTCTCCTGTGGGGGGTGTGAGACAGCAAGGGTGAGCTCACACATGTTCATCGCTCAACAAGTTGTGGGGAATAATGTGGCATGAACTCACCAAAGGTGAGAGTTCATGTGATGTGTAAAGCTGATCAACAATAGGGGTTAAAGCTGAGCATTGCTTTTAATAAGTTGGTCCAATTTTATTAGCAGTTACTAAGTGTTAGTAAATACCAAACCATAATAAATAATAGAACAAAATTAATAAATAATCCCATGCAATGCATATGACAAATTGAATTTAGTTCCATAAATTAATCATGCGAGAGTCCTGAGCTGCTCTTGACCGTGAGCTCGGCTAGTATACCAGTTTTACACTCTGCAGAGGTTGTACCTTGTACCCACAAGTCGTGTATCCCATGTCGCCAGGGTTTGCAAGGCCCTTAGACACTACCGAGGTGAATGGCTAGGGATCCACTACGAGGCCTTTACAAAGTTCCACTAGCTTCCGAAAACCCGCTACAGTTTATGGGAAGAGCACTTGCAAGAATCCCTCGTCTGACCGCCATTGCAGCAAAATCAACCCGAGAACCTCCTTACATGCAACTCCCCTAGTGCCCTTGCCCCTTTCAGGTAAGGTAGTCTTCCACTAGCTTTCCTAATTAGTTAGCCAAGGGGTTCCATTCCTCCCTTGTGGTGGCACGTGTTTCTCAAGTTAAGCTCCTTGTTCCAATTAAAGATAATGATCTTGACATGAACATAAATAAAATAACAAAATTATTGGAACATGGATATAATGAAATATTAACCCAAAACCATATAAAGCAATAGCAAAACTACCCTAGTGATTCAGGGGTAAACAAGGTAAAAGATAATCAGACTAGGGTGACCTATTGGGTCCCATCAAAATTAAACCTATGCATGGATAAATGTTATTAAAGAACATTATTGAGTAAACAAAGGTGATCAAGGGCACAACTTGACTAGCACTTGAGATTCTAGGTACCAGGGTGATTCTTCAGATCCTCTTGACCTCACTGCGGCGATGATGATGCAGAGAAGCCGGGCTACGAAGCGAGCAGGTTCTACGGTGGCGCTCCAACCTCGGCGAGGAATCAACAAATACTCGTGGCCACTCGAGGCCTCATTGCCTTGGGTATGCGTTTCCATGGCGCTTAACGTCCCTCTCTGAAGCATCCCCGTGGCACGGTGAGGTCTAGCCACTGGTGCTTTACTGCGGTGGCAGATCTCCCATTTCCCTCTATCTCTCTGCGACGACACACAGGGGGCGTGCATGGCTGGGACATGCAGGGGCAGAGGCGGGCGTGGCCTAGGTATTTATGGCCAGAGGCACGCCACACACACCTCGATTTTGGCGGCCGGTGAGAATTTCCTTCGGTTGACTCGGGTTTCGCTGGGAGCAGGGAAAGCGACCGGTAGTTGAGGAGGACGAAGGGGATGCTGACACCAAGGGCCTGCGAGTCAGCGGCTTTAGGTGCACAAGCGCGGGCAACGGGAGGCCCGCCCATGGGGGACCCACACGTCAGTGAAATGGACGAGAGCGCAGCGCAGGTTAAGGCGCGAGAGCTGGGCCGAGGCTCAAGGGAAGTGGGCCGATAATATATCTTATTTAAGGATATTTTTATATTGATTTTCGTAGAATTGATTTCAAGAGTAAGAAACTAAAAGTTTATCTTTCTTCAAACCTTTGGAGAATCCCTTCTAGGTGAGAACAGAAATTCAGCGTGTTACAAATTCTATTTTTTTAAGAAACTTAAACTTGTCTCAAAATTGTGAGTACAAGGGTAAAAATACAAGAACTCCACCATGAGGTGCATATTTGAAAGGGAAATGTGCTTTTGGGCCATTTCTATAATGTTTTGGTGATTAAGTGTCCAACACATATTAAGTGAGTTGATTATGTGCCAAATAAGCAAGAAGTGCAAATCATGTAACAAGGTATGTTTCTAGACATAGTACATTGTTTTGAGTACTAACATACATTGTCTAAGTGCTAGAAACAGAGAAAAGAAGAGAAGAAAAGAAATGCAAATGACTTGGCTTGGTACAGCCAAAGTCCAGCTCGGCTTGGCACACCGGACTGTCCGGTGGTGCACCGGACAGTGTCCGATGCGCCAGGCCAGCCTCCGGTGAACAGGCCACTCTCAGGAAAAATCGGCGGCGTACGGCTATAATTCACCGGACTGTCCAGTGGTGCACCGGACTGTCCGGTGAGCCAACGGCCGCCAGCGCAACGGTCGGCCGCGCAATCCGTGGGCGACGCGTGGCCCGCGCCAACAGTCTACAGGGGGCCCCGGACAGTGTCCAGTGCGCCAACTGCCATGAATCTGCAACGGTCATCTGCGCCAGAATAGGAAAGAGATCGGCACCGGACCGTCTATAGTGACTGTCCGGTGGCGCACCGGACAGTCCGGTGCGCCACCCGACAGAAGGCAAGGATAGCCTTCCTTGTTGGCCTCCAATGGCTCCTAGCTGCCTTGGGGCTATAAAAGGGACCCCTAGGCACATGGAGGAGTCACCCAAGCATTCAAGAAACATACTAAGACTTCTAGACTCCAACTTCGCGCATTTGATTCTTTGAGATAGTGACTTGAGCTCCATTTGAGTTGTGAACTCCGTGGGTTGCGTTTTGAGCTCAAGTTGTGACTTGTGTGCGTGATTGTGCTATGATTTGAGTCTTGTGTGCGTTGCTCTCCCCTCCCTTACTTCTGTGCTTCTTTTGTGATCATCATTGTAAGGGCGGGAGGCTCCAAGTTGTGGAGATTCCTCGCAAACAGGAGAAAGACAAAGAAAGGAAAAACCGTGGTATTCAAGTTGATCATTGGATCACTTGAAAGGGGTTGAGTTCAACCCTCGTCCATTGGGATGCCACAACATGGAAGTAGGCAAGTACTACTTGGCCGAACCATGGGATAAAAATCGTGTGTCTCTTGTGTGCTTTACCTTTGATTATCTATGGTCACAAGAACTCGCTTCAAGCTACTTAGCCGTTCTAACTTACATAACAAAGTTTTGTGGCTATTAGTGTTGAATTTTATAGGATCACCTATTCACCCCCCCCCCCTCTAGGTGCTCTCAATTGGTATCGGAGCCGTTCTCTTCACGTAAGGGACTAATCGCTCGAAGAGATGGAACCTAAGGGAAAGGGGATGGTGGTCAATGACAAAGAGAAGGAGTGCATCTTCAACGAGCCAAGAGACGACAAGCCCACTGACTCTGGCTCGAGTCACAAGAAGAAGGACGGGAATAAGAAGAGGCGCATCAAGAAGATCATTTACTATGACAGCGACACCTCCTCTTCTTCACCAAGAGACGACGATGACGATGACTCGTCTAAGAAGAAACCGGTTAATCAAAACTTTTCTTTTGATTATTCTTGTATACCTTTCAATTCGAATGCTCATTTGCTTTCAATTCCTCTTGGTAAACCACCACACTTTGATGGAGAGGACTACTCTTTTTGGAGTCACAAAATGCATAGTCACTTATTTTCTCTCCATCCTAGTATTTGGGAGATAGTTGAAAATGGAATGCACTTTGATAGTACGGATAACTCTGTGTTTATTAATGAGAAAATTCATGCACAAGCTACCACTGTTTTACTAGCATCCTTGTGCAGGGACGAATACAACAAGGTGAGCGGCATGGACAACGCCAAGCAAATTTGGGATACCCAAAATGGAGTTGGTGGAAGGCGAGCTGGGAAGGTTCACGATGATCAGGGGAGAGGAGCCAACACAAAGATACAACAGGGTCAAGACCCTGGTCAACAAGATTAGGAGCTATGGAAGTACAAGATGGACGGACCACGACGTCGTCCGACTTATGCTAAGGTCATTCACGGTAATTGACCCCCATCTTGTAAATCTCATTCGTGAAAATCCCAGGTACACCAAAATGACGCCCGAGGAGATACTCGGAAAGTTCGTGAGCGGGCACATGATGGTGAAAGAAGCACGGTATGTAGACGACGCGCTTAATGGTCCACTACCCGTCTACGAGCCTCAACCCGTTGTTCTCAAAGCAACAAGCAACAAGGATGCGCTACCTAGCAAGGTGGCACAAGTTGAGGCTGTCGGGCTAAACAAAGATGAGATGGCCCTAATCATTAAGCGCTTCAAGACCGCACTGAAAGGACGCAAGGAGTACCTCAACAAGAACAAAGCAAAGGGAAAGTGCTCCTGCTTCAAATGCGGTAAGACTGGTCACTTTATAGCAAATTGTCCCAATAATGATGGTGACCAGGGACAAGAAAAGAGCGGGAAGAAGGAGAAGAAAAAGAGCTACAGGAAGGCAAAGGGCGAGGCACACCTTAGAAAGGAATGGGACTCGGACTGCTCTTCTTCCGACTCCGACGACGAAGGACTCGCTGCCTCGGCCTTCAACAAGTCTTCTCTCTTCCCCAACGAACGACACACTTGCCTCATGGCCAAGGAGAAGAAGGTAAGTGTTCGTGATACCCCTAAATACACTACTTCTAGCGATGATGATTCTAGTGATGATGAAGTAGATTACTCTAGCTTATTCAAAGGTTTAGATAGAGCTAAGGTAGAAAAGATCAATGAATTAATTGATGCTCTAAATGAAAAGGATAGATTGTTAGAAAAACAAGAGGATATTTTATATGAAGAGCATGATAAATTTGTTAGTGTGCAACAATCTCTTGCCTTAGAAACTAAGAGAAATGAAATGCTATCTTCTGAGTTATTTGCTTGCCATGAATCTATCTCTAGTTTGAAGTCTTTGAATGATGATTTAAATGCTAAACTAGAGGTAGCTAATAAATCTAGTTCATGTGTAGAACATGTTGTAATTTGCAATAGATGCAAGGATTTTAATATTTATACTTGTGATGAACATCTTGTGTCCATTGCTAAATTAAATGATGAGGTTGCAAGTCTTAATGCTCAACTTAAGACTTGCAAGGTTGATTTTGATAAGTTAAAATTTGCTAGGGATGCCTACACGGTTGGTAGACACCCCTCAATAAAGGATGGACTTGGCTTTCAAAAGGAAGCCAAGAACTTAATAAGCCAAAGGGCTCCCATTCCCAACAAGGAGAAAGGGAAGGCCCTCATGGCTAATAGTGCTCAAAGGAATCATGCTTTCATTTATAATGATAGAAAATTTTCTAGGAATGCTCATTATAATAAGAGTTATGATCATTATGCCTTTAATTCACATGCTATGTTTGCCTCTAGCTCTACTTTTGTGCATGGTAAGCCTAGGAGAAATCATGTTGTGCATCATGTGCCTAGGAGAGTGTGTAATGAACCTTCCACTATTTACCATCCTTGCAATACTTCATTTATGCTTGTACGTAAGAATGAAAAAGTAGTTGCTAGAAAGTTGGGATCCAAATGCAAGGGAGACAAGTCTTGTATTTGGATTCCAAAGGCTATCGTGACTAACCTTGTAGGACCCAACAAAAGTTGGGTACCTAAAACCCAAGTGTAAATTGCCTTGTAGGTTTATGCATCCGGGGGCTCAAGCCGGATTATCAACAGCGGATGCACAAACCACATGACGGGGGAGAAGAAGATGTTCACCTTCTACATCAAGAACAAGGATTCCCAGGATACGATTATTTTTGGAGATGGGAACCAAGGCAAGGTTAAAGGTTTGGAAAAGATAGCCATCACAAGCGAGCACTCTATTTCAAATGTATTCTTAGTAGAGTCATTAGGGTATAATCTCCTGTCTGTAAGTCAATTGTGCCACATGGGCTACAATTGTTTATTTACAAATATTGATGTTTCTGTCTTTAGAAGGAGTGATGGTTCATTAGCGTTTAAGGGTGTACTAGACGGCAAACTCTACTTAGTTGATTTTTCGAAAGAGGAGGCCGATCTAGATGCATGCTTAATAGCTAAGACTAGCATGGGATAGTTGTGGCATTGCTGTCTAGCACATGTTGGGATGAAGAACCTTCACAAACTTTTAAAGGGAGAACATGTGTTAGGACTAACAAATGTATGTTTCGAGAAAGATAGATCTTGTGCAGCTTGTCAGGCAGGAAAATAGGTGGGGAGCACTCATCATAGCAAGAATGTGATGACAACATCAAGACCACTGGAGCTACTACATATGGACCTCTTCGAACCCGTTGCCTACCTTAGCATCGGGGGAAGTAAGTATGGTCTTGTTATTGTTGATGATTTTTCCCGCTTCACTTGGGTGTTCTTTTTGCAGAATAAATTAGAAACCCAAGGGACCCTTAAGCGCTTTCTAAGGCGGGCTCAAAACGAATTTGAGCTCAAGGTGAAAAAGATAAGAAGCGACAACGGGTCCGAGTTCAAGAATCTGCAAGTGGAGGAGTACCTTGAGGAAGAAGGCATCAAGCACGAGTTCTCCGCTCCCTACACACCACAGCAAAATGGTGTGGTAGAGAGGAAGAACAGGACGCTTATCGACATGGCGAGAACGATACTTGGAGAATTCAAGACGCTCGAGCGGTTTTGGTCGGAAGCTGTGAACACAGCTTGCCACGCCATAAACCGGCTCTACCTACATCGCCTCCTCAAGAAGACCTCGTACGAACTTCTTACCGGTAACAAACCCAACGTCTCATACTTTCGTGTATTTGGGAGCAAATGTTACATTCTAGTGAAGAAAGGTAGAAATTCTAAATTTGCTCCCAAGGCAGTAGAAGGGTTTTTACTAGGGTATGACTCAAATACAAGGGCGTATAGAGTCTTCAACAAATCATCGGGTTTGGTTGAAGTCTCTAGCGATGTTGTATTTGATGAGACTAATGGCTCTCCAAGAGAGCAAGTTGATCTTGATGATGTAGATGAAGATGATGTTCCAATGGCCGCAATACGCACCATGGCGATTGGAGATGTGCGACCACAGGAACAACAAGAGCAAGATGAACCTTCTTCCTCAACAATGGTGCATCCCCCAACTCAAGATGATGAACAGGTCCCTCAAGAAGAGGCGCGTGATCAAGGGAGAGCACAAGAAGAACAAGTTGTGGAGGAAGAAGCACCACTGGCCCCTCCAACTCAAGTCTGAGCGACGATTCAAAGGAATCACCCTATTGACTAGATTCTGGGTGACATAAGCAAGGGAGTAACTACTCGCTCAAGATTAGCTAACTTTTGTGAGTATTCCTCGTTTGTCTCTCCTATTGAGCCTTTCAGGGTAGAAGAGGCCTTGCAAGATCCGAACTAGGTGTTGGCCATACAGGAAGAGCTCAACAACTTTAAGAGGAATGAAGTTTGGAGCCTGGTGCCATGTCCAAAGCAAAATGTTGTGGGAACCAAGTGGGTGTTCCGCAACAAACAAGATGAGCACGGGTTGGTGACAAGGAACAAGGCTTGACTTGTGACAAAAGGTTATGCCCAAGTCGCAAGTTTGGATTTCGAGGAGACATTTGCTCCTGTGGCTAGGCTAGAGTCTATTCGAATATTGTTAGCCTATGCCGCTCACCACTCTTTCAGGTTGTTTCAAATGGATGTGAAGAGCGCTTTCCTCAACGGGCCAATCAAGGAGGAGGTATACGTAGAACAACCCCCTGGCTTTGAGGATGACAGGTATCTCAACCACGTTTTTAAGCTCTCTAAGGCGCTCTATGGACTTAAGCAAGCCCCAAGAGCATGGTATGAATGCCTTAGAGATTTCTTAATTGCTAATGCTTTCAAGGTTGGAAAGCCGACCTCACTCTTTTCACTAAGACTTGTGATGGTGATCTTTTTGTGTGCCAAATTTATGTCGATGACATAATATTTGGTTCTACTAACCAAAAGTCTTGTGAAGAGTTTAGCAGGGTGATGACTCAAAAGTTTGAGATGTCAATGATGGGCGAGTTGAACTACTTCCTTGGGTTCCAAGTGAAGCAACTCAAGGACGGCACCTTCATCTCCCAACCGAAGTACACTCAAGATCTTCTCAAGCGGTTTGGGATGAAGGACGCCAAGCCTGTGAAGACACCAATGGGAACCGACGGACATGTCGACCTCAACAAAGGAGGTAAGTCCATTGATC
The DNA here is from genome assembly GCA_029449295.1 of Zea luxurians. Taxonomy (NCBI): domain Eukaryota; kingdom Viridiplantae; phylum Streptophyta; class Magnoliopsida; order Poales; family Poaceae; genus Zea; species Zea luxurians. Next base: position 50,399,832 of record JAOPSE010000011.1, read on the forward strand.
AAAAGGCATACCGGTCTATGATAGGGTCATTACTTTATTTATGTGCTAGTAGACCGGATATTATGCTTAGCGTATGCATGTGTGCTAGATTTCAATCCGACCCAAGGGAATGTCACCTTGTGGCCGTTAAGCGGATTCTTAGATATTTAGTTGCTACGCCATGCTTCGGGATCTGGTATCCAAAGGGGTCTACCTTTGACTTAATTGGATATTCAGATTCCGATTATGCTGGATGCAAGGTTGATAGGAAGAGTACATCAAGGACGTGCCAATTCCTAGGAAGGTCCCTGGTGTCTTAGAGTTCAAAGAAACAAACTTTCGTTGCCCTATCCACCGCTGAGGCCGAGTATGTTGTCGCAGGACAGTGTTGCGCGCAACTACTTTGGATGAGGCAAACCCTCCGGGACTTTGGCTACAATCTGAGCAAAGTCCCACTCCTATGTGACAATGAGAGTGCAATTCGCATGGCGGATAATCCTGTTGAACACAGCCGCACTAAGCACATAGACATCTGGCATCACTTTCTGAGAGACCACCAGCAAAAGGGAGATATCGAGGTGTTCCATATTAGCTCCGAGAACCAGCTAGCCGATATCTTTACCAAGCCATTAGATGAGAAAACCTTTTGCAGGCTACGTAGTGAGCTAAATGACTTAGATTCGCGTAACTTGGATTGATCTATAACATACATGTGTTTTATGCCTTTGATCATGTTACTTATACATTTATGCAATTTGTTGCTTATTTATGGTGCTCAAGTTGTGCAAGGGATCCCCGGACCTCACAAGTCCATGTGTGAATGATGCACATATTTAGGGGGAGAAGTGCTACAACTTGACCCTTTGAGACTAATCCTTGTGTTTGAGTTACTTGATGTAGTCCCAAAGGTGCATTGAAAGGGAAAGGTGAACTTGGACCATGCAAAGACTTCCACTGCACTCCGGTATTAGTGTACTCACCTCTAAGTTCATTCTTATGCTTGTATTGTCTTTTGCTCTTAATTGACAATTTTTGGTGAGGCAATGGGGTTAAAGGGCCAAAAATAATCCCGTTTTGGTGCTTAATGCAAAAGGGGGAGAAATTAAGGCCAAAGCAAATGGATCAGCTACCACTTGAGAATTTTGAAAATAGTAGAGTTAGAATTTTTGATTTGTCCAAAATACTCTTATTGCAAAATTTGGTCTCTTGTGGGGGAGAATTTATGATTATGGGAAAAGGGGGAGTTTTTGGCACTTGATAAATTTTTCCATTGGAATATCTCTCTTTGTGCCCAAACAAGTGAGTTTGACTTAGAGATAGGAAAATGAATTTGATTTGCAAAAACAAACCAAGTGGTGGCAAAGAATGATCCAAATATGCCAAATTAGAGTCAAAAACAATTTGGTCCTTATTTGCATTGATGTTGCACTTATTCGTGTTGCTTTTTGATATGTTGGCATAAATCACCAAAAAGGAGGAGATTGAAAGGGAAATGTGCTTTTGGGCCATTTCTATAATGTTTTGGTGATTAAGTGTCCAACACATATTAAGTGAGTTGATTATGTGCCAAACAAGCAAGAAGTGCAAATCATGTAACAAGGTATGTTTCTAGACTTAGTATATTATTTTGAGTACTAACATATATTATCTAAGTGCTAGAAACAGAGAAAAGAAGAGAAGAAAAGAAATGCAAATGACTTGGCTTGGTACAGCCAAAGTCCAGCTCGGCTTGGCACACCGGACAGTGTCCGACGGTGCAGGCCAGCCTCCGGTGAATAGGCCACTCTCGGGAAAAATCGGCGGCGTACGGCTATAATTCACCGGACTGTCCGGTGGTGCACCGGACTGTCCGATAAGCCAACGGCCGCCAGCGCAATGGTCGGTCGCGCAATCCGCGGGCGACGCGTGGCCCGCACCAACGGTCGGCAGGGGGCACCGGACTGTCCGGTGTGCACCGGACAGTGTTCGGTGCGCCAACTGCCACGAATCTGCAACAGTCATCTGCGCCAGAATAGGAAAGAGATCGGCACCGGACCGTCTACAGTGACTGTCCGGTGGCGCACCGGACTGTCTGGTGCGCCACCCGACAGAAGGCAAGGATAGCCTTCCTTGTTGGGCTCCAACGGCTCCTAGCTGCCTTGGGGCTATAAAGGGACCCCTAGGCGCATGGAGGAGTCACCCAAGCATTCAAGAAACATTCTAAGACTTCTAGACTCTAACTTCGCGCATTTGATTCTTTGAGATAGTGACTTGAGCTCCATTTGAGTTGTGAACTCCGTGCGTTGCATTTTGAGCTCAAGTTGTGACTTGTGTGCGTGATTGTGCTATGATTTGAGTCTTGTGTGCGTTGCTCTCCCATCCGTTACTTCTGTGCTTCTTTTGTGATCATCATTGTAAGGGCGAGAGGCTCCAAGTTGTGGAGATTCCTCGCAAACGGGAGAAAGACAAAGAAAGGAAAAACCGTGGTATTAAGTTGATTATTGGATCACTTGAATGGGGTTGAGTGCAACCCTCGTCCATAGAGACGCCACAACGTGGAAGTAGGCAAGTACTACTTGGCCGAACCACGGGATAAAAATCGCGTGTCTCTTGTGTGCTTTACCTTTGATTATCTGTGGTCACAAGAACTCGATTCAAGCTACTTAGTCGTTCTAACTTACATAATAAAGTTTTGTGGCTATTAGTGTTGAATTTTACAGGATCACCTATTCACCCCCTTTAGGTGCTCTCAATATTTCTCTATCTATTTATTTTGTTATTTGGCTAGCTTAATTCTATTCAATTTGAACATTCAAAAGTAGGAGAAACCCAATAATATCGAAAGGTTTCAAAAATCCCTAAAACACTATCTTAAATATATTTATTTACTTTATTATCGTTATTATTATTATTATTTTCTCCTACCAATTTTGTACTTTACACTTAACGTCGAGAGCACGAGTATCGTCATCAGAAATTCAAGATTAGACCTGAGCATGGGTCACCCAACTCGACCAACTCAAAAAAAACCTGACAGGTATAGGTAGTAGTTTTTGACCCACAGCAATTTACGGGTCATATACAAGCCATTGTTTTTTGTCTAAAAACCGACCCAAAGCTAAAAAAATCTCGATCCAACCCAAAAAAACCCAACCCAACATATTCAATAGGGAGGTACGGGTCGACCCGACGTGACTCGACACTTGCATGGATCGAGAAGTGGCCAAGCCAAACGACGACCCGAATTTGACCTAAACCGAATCCGACTCTGACCCTGCGTTTGAACAATCTAAGAGCCTTGTTTATCAAAAACAAAAGATCTTCAAGCACCGACGATATGACGGCAGATGCATTGAAGTTTTCCGCAACGGTTATTAATCGCGGGCATGAATGCTGCCCAAAGCTGTTGGCGGACATATCCTCTGACGTCATAATTGTTGAATAATTAGACAAATTCCAGTTTAAATTCCGAATATAAATCATGACAAAATTAAGCACTGAAATAACAAGCCAAATCAGATGATGCGTACTGATTAGACTTACTGATAGATGGCACGCGCCGGAATCAGCAGGGTCGACGATGTCGAAGTAGCGAAATCAGCAAGGTCGACGAGGTCAATCAGATCACGAGCAGTCGCGTGAAGACGCTTCCCAAAAACCTTATTCGGCCTCTCCTGGTGCAGGATCTAGAAGGCGAAGGGTTCCGGAGACCTGCTCTCCTAATCGCAGATGCACCTCTACGATCGGGACGAAGAGAACTGGAAGGCGGCTCAGCTGTGAAGAGAGGCGAAAGCGAATTGGGATCTGGATGATTTGGAGGCTGGCTGCCGGGCTCCTTTTATAGGGCCAAGTCCGCGACCCCCCGTGCTTATCCGCCCACGAAAATCTCGCAATCAGTTGAGATTTTATAGCGATCGGTTAGGATAAGCGTGACAGCCAAGAAACCAAAAAATCAAACGGCAAAAGGTAGCCGCGCCCCCGCAAGGCGAGGGGCCGGATTTCGGCGGACCATTCACGCGCATGTCGTGCGCCCGCGCCCTTCGCCCCGCCCCGGCCCGGCCCGGCCCGGCCAGGCCAGGCCAGGCCAGGCCAGGCCAGGCGAGGCGAGGCGAGCGAGCGCGCGCGCGCGTGTGGCTCTCCACACTCTCTCCTCTCATCCATGACTTGATGAGTGAGTGTGGCTTCCATATTTAAGCTAGCTCTACTCCACTAGAGCTAGCAATATGGTGCTAATGGTTCCACCTATCCTCTAGCCATCCTCTTGTATGGGCTTTTGAGATTTTCTAGGATTTATTTGAATTTCTTAGTTGGGCCAAGCCCATAAATCCTAACAATCCCCCACCAGATCTCAAATGCCCATCTGCAGTTTTCGCCACTGTTCACTACTGTTTAATATACCGGTTTTTTTCAGCAGAGACTGTTAAGTTGAACTTCCGCCTAGAACTCCAAGCTACACCAACCCACAACTTGGACAATGGACTATGCCTTGAATTGCAAGTTTTGCGTGAATGGGTTTCACTTGAAGTCATGACCAGTACTTGGCTACCAGTAGTCCCCTTCTCGGGTGGAGCATATACGTCGTACTCCAAGGTCTCTTCATGAGTTTACTAGAGATCACCCAGATCTCATGGACTGCGACGTTAGACAGTCTAACTCATATAGGTGTGTTCTTTCAAAGAATGTTCTGCAGGACAACATCTTCGCTAATACAAGCCAACAGAACACATTAAGGCACAAAGCCAACCTGCCTTACAGCATTTGAGAGTATTGCATCTTTACTTAGAGAGGGTCAAAGGTTACTCTCCTCAGTTCACCAATGGCTTGTTCTTCCCAGGACCTAATTCACGGGATCTCCGATCACATAGACTGGGTTTCCACCATGGCAACTTTATTCGGGTCTCATACCCATCTCTCTCGATGCGATTTCTATCACATTACGTGGTAGTCCCTTGGTAAAAGGATCTGCCAGATTTTTATCTGTTGAAATATAAGTCACACTTATAACTCCGGAGTTTCTCAACTTTCTGACAGACTTCAATCGTCTTTTGACATGTCTTGATGACTTTCCATTATCCTTAGAACTCGTCACTTTAGCAATCACTGTCTGATTGTCACAGTTCATAAGGATAGCTGGTATTGGTTTCTCAACCACCGGCAAGTCCATCAAGAGTTCACGCAACCATTCTGCCTCAACGGTTGCTGTGTCAAGTGCAGCTAGCTCGGCTTCCATGGTTGACCTCGTCAAAATGGTCTGCTTGCATGACCTCCATGATACCGCACCTCCACCAATAGTAAAGACATAACCACTGGTGGCATAAAGCTCGTCTGCATCAGATATCCAGTTCGAATCACTATATCCTTCAAGTACTGCATGCTGACCAGAATAGTGAATTCCATAACTCATTGTACCTTGCAGGTAGCGCATAACCCGCTCAAGTGCATGCCAATGATCAGTCCCGGGGTTTGACATGAACCTACTCAATTTGCTCACAGCAAACGAGATATCGGGCCTTGTTGCACCAGCAAGATACATGAGTGAACCGACAATCTGAGAATATCTCAATTGGTCTAAACCAATTCTCTTGTTCTTTCGCAGTGTCACACTAGGATCATAAGGTGTTGGAGAAGGTTTGCACTCAGAGAAGCCAAATCGCTTCAAAACCTTTTCAACATAATGAGATTGCGAGAGAGTAATCCCACCATCTGCCTTAATCAGCTTGATGTTTAGAATCACATCAGCTTCTCCCAGATCTTTCATATCAAAACTCTTTGATAGAAAAGACTTGACTTCATTGATCACATCAATGTTTGTGCCAAATATCAATATATCATCAACATATAAGCACAATATAACTCCTTCGCCCCCACCACAGCGATAATATACACACCTGTCTGCCTCATTAATGGCAAAGCCTGCAGACGTTAGAGTAGTGTCAAACTTCTCATGCCACTGCTTTGGTGCTTGCTTCAGACCATACAAAGATTTCAATAACTTGCACACCTTGCTTTCTTGACCCTTTACTACAAATCCATCAGGCTGTTCCATATAGATTTCCTCGTCCAGCTCTCCATTAAGAAAAGCTGTCTTTACATCCATCTGATGTACAAGGAGACCATACGAGGCAGCCAAAGAAAGTAGTACTCGAATAGTGGTCATTCTAGCAACAGGTGAGTAAGTATCAAAGAAGTCTTCTCCTTCTTTCTGAGTATAGCCTTTAGCCACAAGCCTAGCCTTGTACTTTTCAATTGTACCATCAGGCTTGAGCTTCTTTTTAAACACCCACTTACAACCCACAGGTTTGCATCCATAGGGTCGATCAGTGACTTCCCACGTACCATTTGAAAGAATGGAGTCCATCTCATTATGAACTGCTTCTTTCCAATCATCTGCATCTGGAGATGCAAATGCTTCTGCAATGGTAGTAGGAGTATCGTCCACAAGGTACACAATGAAATCATCACCAAAGGATTTTTCAACCCTCTGTCTCTTGCTCCTTTTAGGAGCATCATTGTCATCCTCCTCTAGGACAATTTCATGTGGCTGTTCAAAACTCTCAATAGGTGTACTATGTTCAGGAGTTATCTCAGAAGAGTATCTAGAATTGCTATGAATGTCTTTCATTGGAAATATATGTTCAAAGAAAGTAGCATCACGTGATTCCATAATAGTATCAACATATACATCAGGAACTTCAGATTTAACTACTAAAAATCTATATGCTATGCTACACGAAGCATATCCAAGAAAGACACAATCCACTGTCCTTGGACCAAGCTTGCGCTTTTTATTAATTGGTACATTGACTTTCGCCATGCACCCCCAAGTGCGCAAGTATGAAAGTGATGGTTTTCTCCCAACCCACTTCTCATAAGGGGTTTTCTCTTCTTTGCCCATAGGAATTCTATTTAGAACATGACATGAAGTCAGGACTGCCTCCCCCCACCATGCCTTAGATAAACCACAAGTGTCTAACATGGCATTCACCAGGTCAGTCAACGTACGGTTTTTCCTTTTAGCAATCCCGTTTGACTCGGGTGAATAGGGAGGAGTCCTCTCATGAATAATGCCATGTTCTGCACAGAAATCGTCAAAGACTTTGGGAAAGAACTCGCCACCACGATCTGATCTAAGACGTTTGATCTTTCTCTCTAGTTGGTTTTCAACTTCAGCCTTATAGATTTTAAAGTAGTCTAAAGCCTCATCTTTAGTTTTTAGCAAGTATACATAGCAAAATCTAGACGCATCATCAATCAATGTCATGAAGTATCTCTTACCACCCTTTGTCAACACACCATTCATCTCACAAAGATCAGAATGTATGAGTTCTAGAGGTGCCAGGTGTCTCTCCTCAGCAGCCTTGTGAGGCTTTCGAGGTTGCTTCGACTGCACACAACTATGGCACTTAGAACCTTTGACTATGGTGATATTCGGAATTAAACTCATGGTTGCAAGCCGAGACATAGAGCCAAAATTAATATGACACAAACGAGAATGCCAAATACTCGCAAGATCATCAACATTAGCACAAATATGGTTCACAGACTTATTATTGAAATCTAACAAAGAAAAGCGGAACAAGCCTCCGCAATCATAACCTTTACCAATAAATTGTCCAGACTTGGACACAACTAAATTATTGGACTCCAAAACTACCTTGAACCCATCTCTACATAGAAGGGTTCCGCTAACAAGATTCTTATGTATAGAAGGGACATGATGCACGTTCTTCAGCTGCACGATCTTTCCCGAAGTAAACTTCAGATCCACCGTGCCAGTGCCATGAACAGAAGCATGTGACCCATTCCCCATTAGCACGGAAGAATCCCGGGCGCCCTGATAAGAAGAGAACAAGTTAATGTCAGAACACACATGAACATTAGCACCAGTATCAAGCCACCAGCTAGGTGATTGAAATACTGAGAAGATAAAAGGTAAATTACCATACCCTTTGTCTTCCTCATTGCTAGCGACCACTGTGTTGACATTTCCCTTTTTGCCACGGCGATCCGCTCGATCAGGACAATCCTTGGCAAAATGACCCGCCTCGCCACATGCGAAACATGTCAATTCAGCCTTGTTCTTCTTCTTCTTGAAGTTGGTAGTTTTGTTGGGCTTGTTAGATTTTGGCTTTCCTTTGCCCTTGTTGTGGTTCTTCTGAACCATGTTGGCGCTGGAGTGGCCCTCGCCTCCTTTAGATCCCGTGTCCTTAGCCCGAGCTTTCTCCTCAACATCTAGAGACGCTATCAGATTTTCAACTGATATCTCCTGTCTCTTATGTTTCAGAGATGTGGCGAAGTTCCTCCATGTAGAAGGCAACTTTGCGATAATGCACCCAGCCACAAATCGGTCAGGAAGGACTATCTTAAGGTGGTCGAGCTCCTTGGCTATACACTGTATTTCATGAGCTTGCTCTACAATAGAGCGATTATCAACCATCTTATAATCATGAAAGCTCTCCATGATATACAGGTCACTGCCAGCATCTGATGCACCATACTTAGTAGTAAGTGCATCCCACAACTCTTTCCCGTCTGTGTACTGCATATTTGCATCAACCAGACGGTCAACAAGGGCGCTAAGAACGGCTCCCGTGAACATAGTATTGGCATGGTCGTACTCTTTCTCCTGTTCAGGAGTCAGTGGACCCTCAGGTCTGCCTTTACTAACATGGAAGACATTCATAGCAGTAAGCCAGAGCGTGGCCTTGACTTGCCATCTCTTAAAGTGCATACCATTAAACTTTTCTGGCTTCAGCGCGTCGGCAAAAGCAGCCATAGAAAAACTAGGAAATTGTCTACAATAAGGTTTTTGGATTGTTGAATAATTAGACAAATTCCAGTTTAAATTCCGAATATAAATCATGACAAAATTAAGCACTGAAATAACAAGCCAAATCAGATGATGCGTACTGATTAGACTTACTGATAGATGGCACGCGCCGGAATCAGCAGGGTCGACGATGTCGAAGTAGCGAAATCAGCAAGGTCGACGAGGTCAATCAGATCACGAGCAGTCGCGTGAAGACGCTTCCCAAAAACCTTATTCGGCCTCTCCTGGTGCAGGATCTAGAAGGCGAAGGGTTCCGGAGACCTGCTCTCCTAATCGCAGATGCACCTCTACGATCGGGACGAAGAGAACTGGAAGGCGGCTCAGCTGTGAAGAGAGGCGAAAGCGAATTGGGATCTGGATGATTTGGAGGCTGGCTGCCGGGCTCCTTTTATAGGGCCAAGTCCGCGACCCCCCGTGCTTATCCGCCCACGAAAATCTCGCAATCAGTTGAGATTTTATAGCGATCGGTTAGGATAAGCGTGACAGCCAAGAAACCAAAAAATCAAACGGCAAAAGGTAGCCGCGCCCCCGCAAGGCGAGGGGCCGGATTTCGGCGGACCATTCACGCGCATGTCGTGCGCCCGCGCCCTTCGCCCCGCCCCGCCCCGGCCCGGCCAGGCCAGGCCAGGCCAGGCCAGGCCAGGCCAGGCCAGGCCAGGCCAGGCGAGGCGAGGCGAGCGAGCGCGCGCGCGCGTGTGGCTCTCCACACTCTCTCCTCTCATCCATGACTTGATGAGTGAGTGTGGCTTCCATATTTAAGCTAGCTCTACTCCACTAGAGCTAGCAATATGGTGCTAATGGTTCCACCTATCCTCTAGCCATCCTCTTGTATGGGCTTTTGAGATTTTCTAGGATTTATTTGAATTTCTTAGTTGGGCCAAGCCCATAAATCCTAACAATCCCCCACCAGATCTCAAATGCCCATCTGCAGTTTTCGCCACTGTTCACTACTGTTTAATATACCGGTTTTTTTCAGCAGAGACTGTTAAGTTGAACTTCCGCCTAGAACTCCAAGCTACACCAACCCACAACTTGGACAATGGACTATGCCTTGAATTGCAAGTTTTGCGTGAATGGGTTTCACTTGAAGTCATGACCAGTACTTGGCTACCAGTAGTCCCCTTCTCGGGTGGAGCATATACGTCGTACTCCAAGGTCTCTTCATGAGTTTACTAGAGATCACCCAGATCTCATGGACTGCGACGTTAGACAGTCTAACTCATATAGGTGTGTTCTTTCAAAGAATGTTCTGCAGGACAACATCTTCGCTAATACAAGCCAACAGAACACATTAAGGCACAAAGCCAACCTGCCTTACAGCATTTGAGAGTATTGCATCTTTACTTAGAGAGGGTCAAAGGTTACTCTCCTCAGTTCACCAATGGCTTGTTCTTCCCAGGACCTAATTCATGGGATCTCCGATCACATAGACTGGGTTTCCACCATGGCAACTTTATTCGGGTCTCATACCCATCTCTCTCGATGCGATTTCTATCACATTACGTGGTAGTCCCTTGGTAAAAGGATCTGCCAGATTTTTATCTGTTGAAATATAAGTCACACTTATAACTCCGGAGTTTCTCAACTTTCTGACAGACTTCAATCGTCTTTTGACATGTCTTGATGACTTTCCATTATCCTTAGAACTCGTCACTTTAGCAATCACTGTCTGATTGTCACAGTTCATAAGGATAGCTGGTATTGGTTTCTCAACCACCGGCAAGTCCATCAAGAGTTCACGCAACCATTCTGCCTCAACGGTTGCTGTGTCAAGTGCAGCTAGCTCGGCTTCCATGGTTGACCTCGTCAAAATGGTCTGCTTGCATGACCTCCATGATACCGCACCTCCACCAATAGTAAAGACATAACCACTGGTGGCATAAAGCTCGTCTGCATCAGATATCCAGTTCGAATCACTATATCCTTCAAGTACTGCATGCTGACCAGAATAGTGAATTCCATAACTCATTGTACCTTGCAGGTAGCGCATAACCCGCTCAAGTGCATGCCAATGATCAGTCCCGGGGTTTGACATGAACCTACTCAATTTGCTCACAGCAAACGAGATATCGGGCCTTGTTGCACCAGCAAGATACATGAGTGAACCGACAATCTGAGAATATCTCAATTGGTCTAAACCAATTCTCTTGTTCTTTCGCAGTGTCACACTAGGATCATAAGGTGTTGGAGAAGGTTTGCACTCAGAGAAGCCAAATCGCTTCAAAACCTTTTCAACATAGTGAGATTGCGAGAGAGTAATCCCACCATCTGCCTTAATCAGCTTGATGTTTAGAATCACATCAGCTTCTCCCAGATCTTTCATATCAAAACTCTTTGATAGAAAAGACTTGACTTCATTGATCACATCAATGTTTGTGCCAAATATCAATATATCATCAACATATAAGCACAATATAACTCCTTCGCCCCCACCACAGCGATAATATACACACCTGTCTGCCTCATTAATGGCAAAGCCTGCAGACGTTAGAGTAGTGTCAAACTTCTCATGCCACTGCTTTGGTGCTTGCTTCAGACCATACAAAGATTTCAATAACTTGCACACCTTGCTTTCTTGACCCTTTACTACAAATCCATCAGGCTGTTCCATATAGATTTCCTCGTCCAGCTCTCCATTAAGAAAAGCTGTCTTTACATCCATCTGATGTACAAGGAGACCATACGAGGCAGCCAAAGAAAGTAGTACTCGAATAGTGGTCATTCTAGCAACAGGTGAGTAAGTATCAAAGAAGTCTTCTCCTTCTTTCTGAGTATAGCCTTTAGCCACAAGCCTAGCCTTGTACTTTTCAATTGTACCATCAGGCTTGAGCTTCTTTTTAAACACCCACTTACAACCCACAGGTTTGCATCCATAGGGTCGATCAGTGACTTCCCACGTACCATTTGAAAGAATGGAGTCCATCTCATTATGAACTGCTTCTTTCCAATCATCTGCATCTGGAGATGCAAATGCTTCTGCAATGGTAGTAGGAGTATCGTCCACAAGGTACACAATGAAATCATCACCAAAGGATTTTTCAACCCTCTGTCTCTTGCTCCTTTTAGGAGCATCATTGTCATCCTCCTCTAGGACAATTTCATGTGGCTGTTCAAAACTCTCAATAGGTGTACTATGTTCAGGAGTTATCTCAGAAGAGTATCTAGAATTGCTATGAATGTCTTTCATTGGAAATATATGTTCAAAGAAAGTAGCATCACGTGATTCCATAATAGTATCAACATATACATCAGGAACTTCAGATTTAACTACTAAAAATCTATATGCTATGCTACACGAAGCATATCCAAGAAAGACACAATCCACTGTCCTTGGACCAAGCTTGCGCTTTTTATTAATTGGTACATTGACTTTCGCCATGCACCCCCAAGTGCGCAAGTATGAAAGTGATGGTTTTCTCCCAACCCACTTCTCATAAGGGGTTTTCTCTTCTTTGCCCATAGGAATTCTATTTAGAACATGACATGAAGTCAGGACTGCCTCCCCCCACCATGCCTTAGATAAACCACAAGTGTCTAACATGGCATTCACCAGGTCAGTCAACGTACGGTTTTTCCTTTCAGCAATCCCGTTTGACTCGGGTGAATAGGGAGGAGTCCTCTCATGAATAATGCCATGTTCTGCACAGAAATCGTCAAAGACTTTGGGAAAGAACTCGCCACCACGATCTGATCTAAGACGTTTGATCTTTCTCTCTAGTTGGTTTTCAACTTCAGCCTTATAGATTTTAAAGTAGTCTAAAGCCTCATCTTTAGTTTTTAGCAAGTATACATAGCAAAATCTAGACGCATCATCAATCAATGTCATGAAGTATCTCTTACCACCCTTTGTCAACACACCATTCATCTCACAAAGATCAGAATGTATGAGTTCTAGAGGTGCCAGGTGTCTCTCCTCAGCAGCCTTGTGAGGCTTTCGAGGTTGCTTCGACTGCACACAACTATGGCACTTAGAACCTTTGACTATGGTGATATTCGGAATTAAACTCATGGTTGCAAGCCGAGACATAGAGCCAAAATTAATATGACACAAACGAGAATGCCAAATACTCGCAAGATCATCAACATTAGCACAAATATGGTTCACAGACTTATTATTGAAATCTAACAAAGAAAAGCGGAACAAGCCTCCGCAATCATAACCTTTACCAATAAATTGTCCAGACTTGGACACAACTAATTTATTGGACTCCAAAACTACCTTGAACCCATCTCTACATAGAAGGGTTCCGCTAACAAGATTCTTGTGTATAGAAGGGACATGATGCACGTTCTTCAGCTGCACGATCTTTCCCGAAGTAAACTTCAGATCCACCGTGCCAGTGCCATGAACAGAAGCATGTGACCCATTCCCCATTAGCACGGAAGAATCCCGGGCGCCCTGATAAGAAGAGAACAAGTTAATGTCAGAACACACATGAACATTAGCACCAGTATCAAGCCACCAGCTAGGTGATTGAAATACTGAGAAGATAAAAGGTAAATTACCATACCCTTTGTCTTCCTCATTGCTAGCGACCACTGTGTTGACATTTCCCTTTTTGCCACGGCGATCCGCTCGATCAGGACAATCCTTGGCAAAATGACCCGCCTCGCCACATGCGAAACATGTCAATTCAGCCTTGTTCTTCTTCTTCTTGAAGTTGGTAGTTTTGTTGGGCTTGTTAGATTTTGGCTTTCCTTTGCCCTTGTTGTGGTTCTTCTGAACCATGTTGGCGCTGGAGTGGCCCTCGCCTCCTTTAGATCCCGTGTCCTTAGCCCGAGCTTTCTCCTCAACATCTAGAGACGCTATCAGATTTTCAACTGATATCTCCTGTCTCTTATGTTTCAGAGATGTGGCGAAGTTCCTCCATGTAGAAGGCAACTTTGCGATAATGCACCCAGCCACAAATCGGTCAGGAAGGACTATCTTAAGGTGGTCGAGCTCCTTGGCTATACACTGTATTTCATGAGCTTGCTCTACAATAGAGCGATTATCAACCATCTTATAATCATGAAAGCTCTCCATGATATACAGGTCACTGCCAGCATCTGATGCACCATACTTAGTAGTAAGTGCATCCCACAACTCTTTCCCGTCTGTGTACTGCATATTTGCATCAACCAGACGGTCAACAAGGGCGCTAAGAACGGCTCCCGTGAACATAGTATTGGCATGGTCGTACTCTTTCTCCTGTTCAGGAGTCAGTGGACCCTCAGGTCTGCCTTTACTAACATGGAAGACATTCATAGCAGTAAGCCAGAGCGTGGCCTTGACTTGCCATCTCTTAAAGTGCATACCATTAAACTTTTCTGGCTTCAGCGCGTCGGCAAAAGCAGCCATAGAAAAACTAGGAAATTGTCTACAATAAGGTTTTTGGATTGTTGAATAATTAGACAAATTCCAGTTTAAATTCCGAATATAAATCATGACAAAATTAAGCACTGAAATAACAAGCCAAATCAGATGATGCGTACTGATTAGACTTACTGATAGATGGCACGCGCCGGAATCAGCAGGGTCGACGATGTCGAAGTAGCGAAATCAGCAAGGTCGACGAGGTCAATCAGATCACGAGCAGTCGCGTGAAGACGCTTCCCAAAAACCTTATTCGGCCTCTCCTGGTGCAGGATCTAGAAGGCGAAGGGTTCCGGAGACCTGCTCTCCTAATCGCAGATGCACCTCTACGATCGGGACGAAGAGAACTGGAAGGCGGCTCAGCTGTGAAGAGAGGCGAAAGCGAATTGGGATCTGGATGATTTGGAGGCTGGCTGCCGGGCTCCTTTTATAGGGCCAAGTCCGCGACCCCCGTGCTTATCCGCCCACGAAAATCTCGCAATCAGTTGAGATTTTATAGCGATCGGTTAGGATAAGCGTGACAGCCAAGAAACCAAAAAATCAAACGGCAAAAGGTAGCCGCGCCCCCGCAAGGCGAGGGGCCGGATTTCGGCGGACCATTCACGCGCATGTCGTGCGCCCGCGCCCTTCGCCAGGCGAGCGAGCGCGCGCGCGCGTGTGGCTCTCCACACTCTCTCCTCTCATCCATGACTTGATGAGTGAGTGTGGCTTCCATATTTAAGCTAGCTCTACTCCACTAGAGCTAGCAATATGGTGCTAATGGTTCCACCTATCCTCTAGCCATCCTCTTGTATGGGCTTTTGAGATTTTCTAGGATTTATTTGAATTTCTTAGTTGGGCCAAGCCCATAAATCCTAACAATAATTTGTTTCCCGCCGCGAGCCTGGCGCCTTCAGTGACCGCCATTTTGCGTCCGTCGGTCTAACCACCAACGATCTCCTCCCCTGCAGGCCTGCTGATGCCTCTGGAGTCTGGACTCGCTGACCTCGCAAGCACATACCTCGTGTTTCTTTAACATAATTTATCTGTAAAACACGTCAGATTTCACCAGATTATTCAGGACAACAACACACACTGTCAGTCATCAGTCATGCCACCCACATGTACAGACAAGGCTGCTGCTACAGTCGCTGACTCACACTGCACCGGCATAGCAGTAACACAAGCTTTAAATTTCCCACCAACCTTCTCACCACCATAACTGCCCTGCCCTCCCATCACCACCGCCTGCAACTGCGAGCTCAAAGATCCATCCACACTGAGCTGCCCAAATCCACATTCCCATCGGCGCAGACGGCCGGGAGGACGATGTCCATGCCGGAGACGTTCACCGTGAAGGTGGGGGAGGCGACGCCGGCCGCCGCCGGCAGGCCGTCGGCCGGGCCCGTGTACCGGAGCATCTACGCCAAGGACGGCCTCATGGACCTCCCACAGGACATCCAGTCCCCATGGGACTTGTTCAGGTCCGGTCCAGTTTTCTAGCATGCTACCATAGTGCACCCTGCTTTCACAATGTGTTTTCCTTTCCCATTGCATGGCCGGCTCTCACTAACCACCACTATATTCTACGAGTAGTATATTCAGCTCGATGCCAATCTCAGGACTGTAACTGTCGTTGTACATTAACATTACAAGGAAGGATGCCAATCTCAGATAATGTCGTTCCAATTTCACCTTTTTTTTTTTGCTTTTGTGGTCTTGTAGTGGGGCAGTCAAGAAGTACCCCAGGAACAGGATGGTCGGCCAGCGTCAGGTTACAGATGGCAAGGTCAAAGCCGAACCTTCACAGATTTATTTATTTTCACAGAGATTTTGCCCTGGCTTTCGGACGTCAAGCTCAACTGTTTTTCTAATACACAGGCCGGTGAGTATGTGTGGCAAACGTACGAGGAAGTGTGCCAGAAGATCATGAGGATTGGATCAGCGATCAGAAGCCTGGGCGTAGAGCCGGTGAGTGAAGAACGTTTGATGTCCCTGTCTGTCTATGTTGTTATTTGTATGTTCATCGTGAAGAATTAGTGGCAACTAACTCGTCAAGTGTCGATGGACAGGGAGCTCACTGTGGCATATATGGATCCAACTGCCCGGAATGGGTTATGGCCATGCAGGTGACCTCATTTCACTTTATTTCATTTTTATCAGAATTCTTCTTTACAGCATCTGATCTAAATTTCATTTTTTTTTCTCCTTCAGGCATGTAACAGTCAAGGGATATGTTATGTGCCACTGTATGACACCCTCGGTAGGTTCTCCACTTCATCACACTGCCTGGAACACATAAATAATGCCTGGATGCACCAAATTCTCAGATCTACACACAGACGTGTTTATGAAAAATCATATCTTAGGGTGTTTGAATGCACTAGAGCTAATAGTTAATTGCCTAAAAATTACTAGTGAAATTAGCTAGCTAACTATATTAGCTAATTTGCTAAAAATAGCTAATAGTTAAATTATTAGCTAAATTGTTTGGATGTTTTCAACTATTATTAACAGTTCACTATTAGCTCTAGTGCATACAAACGTACAGAGCAGAGAAAAAAATATTGCAATTGACGGATTGCTCACAAGTCACAACCATGTGCTTATTTTGTACTTATCGAATCATATTGTTTTATTGACGATTAAGGTGTAACACAATGCAGGAGCTAAAGCTGTTGAATTCATCATGGACCATGCTGAGATATCCATTGCCTTTGTCCAGGAGAGCAAGATCAAATCAGTAAGCACAGACATTTGCCCCCCTTGGAACAATACTATTACCCTCTGTTTTCTGCATTATACTGATTACCATGTCTCCAGTAAATGCTACATGTGTTTGTGATCTAAAAAAAATAGTTACATATGATTAGATAACGTGTACCAAGTTACAACAGAACTGGGCCTGACCTGCTAAAATCAACGCTTTTAGGATCTTAGGTGGGAAAAATTAGACACAGAGTTTAACGTGGAAAAAACTCTCCCAATGTGTAGGAGAAAAAAACACGTAAAAACAGATCTATTATGTGTATTGTATATGGTACAAGAGGGTCTATTTATATAGGAAAATAAAATAGAGAGTCATATCATCTTATCCAACAAACGCTATTAATTTGAAAAAACAGTTTTGGGGACCAATGCTACATATCACATTCTATTTATATTTGACAGCTCGTTGAATTATAATTTTCAGATACTAGCAGTTCTCCCTAAGTGCACAACGCACCTTAGAGGTTAGCTCGTGGAACACCAGAGATTTCCCTCCCTAATATGACTCTGCTGCTTGTATGAGATCATTTATAACTCGGTGCATGTTCAGCCATTGTTAGTTTCGGAGATTTTGCAAGCGAGATGAAAACGGAAGCTGAGAGATTGGGCATCTCCTGCTTTTCTTGGGAAGAGTTTTCTTCAATGGTTCGTTTTCTTATTACAACTCTTTATGGGTGCCTAAAGGACTACTAGTTCCTTACAGATACCCTGACAATAAGAGGAATGTTCTGTTTGAATAGGGAAAACAAGACTACCAACTTCCCAATAAACGTAAGGAAGATATCTGTACAATCATGTATACCAGCGGAACAACTGGAGATCCCAAAGGTGTGATAATCACAAACAGAGCTATCGTTGCTGGTGTTATGACCACAGAACACCTCCTCAAAGAGACCGATAAAGTGGTAAAGTATCTTTTATCTGCATAAAATATCAAGCATGATTCCAGCATATTAGGTCTGTGGTACTAGTTTCTTCTGATGTTTCACACACTTTTTTTAACAACAAAGGCATCTGTGATCAACACATTTATTATAAAAAATTTTAAACGTAATGGCAGGAGCTTTGCTTTTCAATTAAAAACCCAAACAACCCAAACAATGACATCCTCCTAGGAAACTCATCCAGGGTCATCGTTGCTGAGCTCAACACAAATGACGAGCAGCTCCGACTCCGCTAGACGGGCCGAACATGGCCAAAGGAACTCGATACTAGACGGGCCGAACATGGCCAAAGGAACTCGATGACGATACACCCAAACACCGACACAGAAGGAGGAAGACCGCGGTGCGCCGTCATTGCCAAGCCTCAACACACTCCACGTAAGGCAACTCCGATTCTTAACCAACGAGGTTGCTCCTCCGCCCCGCCTCCAGCAATTGCCCAACCTCCAAAACAATCCAGTCCACAAAAAGGGGTTCGCCTCAAGTCATTGTTGTGGAGCCACATCTTCTGACGCGGCAGCTTCGACTTCTTGTTGCAAAACCCCACCTCCATGGCTCCATCTGCATACTAGACACCAAGAAGCGAAAGCAACAACCGAAGGCAATATCATGCTCGAGATAAACTTCAATAGCGAGACCTTCACAAAGGGAGTGAGATCTTGGATGCTACTAACACTTGTCTGAGATGGACTTAGCTTTCGTCCATGGAAGATAGTGTTGGGGAACGCGACGCCCGCGACAAGCGAAGTGACGTTCATGAGTGTCCCTGTCGTGGAAGCTTTCACCCAAGAAATCTCCTAGCACATTGCCAAGCCAAGACCCTAGAAAAAAGCATGCAGCTCCGCCGTCGCCGTCGGCCAAACATTCCACACACACCCTTCTAGAGGGGCATCAACGCGTCGCCTGCCGCAGCAGCTGCAAAGATGTGTTGGTCGCCACCCCTCCAGCTGGGCATACGGAACCGAGCAACATCTTGCTGCGCGCGACACACGGTCACGCCAGAGTTGATGACAACTGTCACGGTCGACCCATGCACACACGGCCAACGAAGTATAGATGGCCAACAGGCCGGCCCGGCACGACCCGGCACGGGCCCGGGAAAGCACGGCCCATCAGCCAACGGGCCGGCCCGGGTACACGGGCTTAACGGGCCGTGCCTAGAGAGCCCACGTGCCTGGCCGTTGGACCAGGCACGGCCCTTTGGGCCACTTTTCGTGCCGGGCCAGCCCGCTAGGCACGCTCAAAAAAACGGGCCGTGCCAGCACCAGCCCGTCAGAGATCCCAAACAGCAGAAAACATAGAGAAATTTAACCAAAGTTAAAAAAACAGCAGAAAATATAGACAAATATAATAAATGAGCTGTTTTGTGCAATGCTGCCTCATTAAAAACCTTTCTAGGTAAAACTCACCCTTGTGAGAAACCCTAGAAAGGAAAAAAGAGTGCAGCCAGCTCAAAGTTTAATCACTAAGTTTGTATCTGTTACAAATGTATATTACAATACAAAATGACTCTCTCACAATCACTCAATGACAAAGCAGTGAAAGCACAGATCAGATGACCACATCACAGTCTAGAAGACTACAACTAAGTAGTAAATACCAAAAGTCACTAAGCAGCAACAGGTTCATCTTCATCAAGAAATAAATTCTGGAATGAGTCCTCAAGCTCTGGATTGTCAACAGCATGTTGTTCTCTCTTTTCTCCTAATTCCCAATCTTTTAAGCAAGTCAGCATCTCCACATTCTCAGGCAATAAGCGTCGTCGTCGCTCCTCAATTATCCTCCCTGTCAAACTGAAACAAGACTCCGAAGAGACAGTAGATACAGGAACAGACATAATATCCCTTGCCATTATGGATAAAACTGGATATGTTAGCTTGTGGTCACGCCACCAGAGAAGTATATCAAAATCATCCTCATAAGAAGTGACATTGTCACTGTCTAAATAGGCTGAGAGCTCACAAATAGCAGATGAAGATGAAGCAGAAGGGGTAGGGGGAGGACCAACAACACCTGAACTGGAATCTCCAAATATTCTTCCCCAAGCTTGTTTTCTTTTACCTGTATGAATAGAAGGCTGAGCAGCCCTTTGAGCCCTAACTGCACCAAACTTAGTCTCATATTTAGTAAACAGTTTATACAATTCATTTTTGACATCAGCATAATATGTACTGTACTCACACCCAGTGCACTCTCCAAGTAAATGCAACACATTATAAAAACCTCTCATCTTAGCTCTAGGGTCCAGAATGAATGCATATGAATATAGCAAAGGTATGTCACTCCAGTATTTAAGGAATTTAAGTTGCATTGGAAACACAATAGTTCTAAGATTTAAATCTCTTTCACATGCTTTCAAATGAGATGCAATTTCCAGAATATGGTGAAGAACTAGTGGACTAGTTGGATAATAAACACCAGACAGAACAACAGTAGAGTCATAGTACAGTTCTAGAAACTCTAAAATCTTCTCAGCAACATACCAATGATTAGGAGGCAACAATTGTGACTCATAATGTGAATTGATGAAGACAGAAAAAACAGTTTTGTATGGGACCAAGTGTTTAAGCATCAAATAAGTAGAATTCCATCTAACATCCATATCCAAGCCAAATTTTCTGGGTCTAACACCCCTTGCTAAGCAGTACTCTTTAAATGTTGCTATTCTAGAATTAGAAGCATTTAAGAAATTAATTGCAGTTCTAAAATCTTCCAAAAAAGGTTTCAGTCTCTTCATTCCAGATTTAACAATGAGATTAATGATATGACAAGCACAACGTTGATGCATAAGAGTGTAGTTAGAAGAAGGATCAGGACCCAAATAACCAACAAACAAAGGTGTCAATGTATCCATAGCCTTTGAATTAGAAGAAGCATTGTCTAGAGTGATAGAGAAAATCTTGTCAACCAGACAAAACTCCTCAACCACAACACCAATTCTTTCAGCAATATTTTGACCAGTATGTCTAACCTCAATAAGCCTAAGACCAATGACCTTTTTCTGTAATTCCCAATCAGCATTAACATAATGACAGACAACACTAATGTAGTCCTCCTTAGCATTACCAGACCAAATATCTGAGGTTAATGCAACCGAAGAAGTAGCAGGCAACACAGAATTGATAAGCACATTACGTCGTTCAGTGAAAAGCTTCAGAAGGTCTCTAGTGGTGGTCTGTCTAGACACTTTGGTAAACCTGGGGTTATGAGCACGGGCAATATAATCCTCCCAGGCCTGTGACTCACCAATACCTAATGGAAGGTCAAGCCTAGCAATCAGACGACACAACTCAGTTCGAGCAAAAATAGGATCATATTCCCAATTGTGTAGAGAACCATCAGGATTGAAAGCAAGCCTAGACTGGACCCTAGCAGCGTGATCAACCTTCTTCCTACAAGCTTTCTGGTGTCTAAGCAAATGCCCAGTACCAGCAGAAGATCTAGCAGATAAACGAGTCTTACACATTCTACAAATAGCAGCAATTCGAACATTGGACCCATTCACTTCTCAAATACCTCATCAAAATCAACCCAGACAGTAGATTTACGCTTACCAACAGATGAGGTACCAGTACCCCCATCGGTGCTGGTGGAGCCGACCGGAGTATCGGTGGCCGTAGCAGGCCCTCCACCAGCGTTGGTCGGATTAGAACTTAGATCGACAGGAGCAGAGGTTAGATCGATACCGAGCAAAGCAGCAGCGTCAGCCTGGATGTCGTCTTCGTCATCTGGGACAAGCCCTGCCGCGCGAAGGTCGGCGTTGCCGGTGACCGGATTGACATCGTCATCATCCGCCATGGCGACCTTCACCGCGGACGGCCGATCTCCAGCATCGTCCCTCAACGGAGCACGCAGTCGCCGTGCCCGATCTACCCCAGAGGAGGAAGACGAGGCATCAGCAACTGACCTACAAAAGAGCAAAACATTATACAGTTAGGGTTAGGGTTAGGGTTTACGAAAGATCTAGGGTTAGGGTTAGGGTTTACCTGTGCTACCAGAGCCCGATGCCGGAGAACACGGGGGCCACCCAGACGACACACGACAGACAAAGACCGATTGGAGACGACGGCGAGCGGGGGAGGGCCGGAGGGGAGGACGAGACGACAACACGAACTCACATAGTTCACTGAGAGAGAGGGGATTGGATAGGGGAGAGGGGTTAGGGTTAGAGAGGAGCTGGTGGATCGAGGTCACCGGCGTCGGGGACGGGAGCTGAGGTCGCTGGACAGGGGCGGCGCCGCGACGGAGGGGAATCGCCGATTCGCCAATCGCCAAGTCAATCGCCGCCGAGTCGGGAGAGAGAGGGAGCAGGGTGCGAATGCGAGTGCGAGCGGAGGGACTGAGAGGTGGGCCCCATGGGGCGAGGAGCCGAGGAGGTAAGGGCCACGGCGTCGGCTACGGGCTCCGACCGGGCTGTCCGCGTGGAGCAGGCCGTGCCGTGCCGGCCCACGTGCCTGGCCAGCGGCCCAGGCACGGCCTGCTCCACTGGGCCGTGCCAGCCCGGGCCCATCCCATACGTGCCGGGCCGGGCGCGAACCGGGCCAAAAAAACGGGCCTCGGGCCGGGTTAACGGGCCCCGTGCCTCATGTACATCTATACAACGAAGCCAGCTACCGCTGAACACTTCGCCGCCGTCACCACCACCTTGCACCAGCCCGGGCGACTGGCCGACTTCGCCGTAGACGGCCAGGCGGCTACGCTTAGCCCCACGCGGCGCAGTTGAGGCGACATCCATGACCCGCGACACCTCACGCTGCCACGCCACCAAACGAGAGGAGGGCCCGCCGCCGCTACCCCGACCAATCGCGCAGTCCTGCCGGCGCACCCCGCCGGGCCACTGGACACCTCTCGCCAACTAAGCGGCCTCCCAACGCCGATGCAGGCACCACCCCTCCTCTCCACAAGAAGCACCATCACCAAGGCGTAGATCCGACAAGAGAGGGCCCAAGACCAGGCTGACGGGCCTTGAAACCGTCGGACCCCGGTGAGGCCGGGGAGGAGACGCGGGTGTGGGCAGGAGGGGAGAACAGAGCAGCTCCCCGCCGCCGCCACCCACGTGCCCCTGATGCAGCCGACCGCGGAGTAGGAGTAGAGGTCGGCCTTAGAACCGGGAACCCGACGCAGACGAACATGAGGTCGCCCCACCGCTGCTGCACTGCGAAGGCCGTCTCGCCCTCACACCCGCTCGCGCTCACTAGGATGTGGTGCCCGAAACGCCGGTGGAATGCCAAAGGGACCAACCCCTCCACCAAGGCCGCCGGCTCAGCCAGCGTTGCCCGGCCACCAGCGGATCCGAGCGCCTCCACCACCGCGCTACCTCCAGCGACGCCCACGCCCTGGCCACTAACACAACACCCTCCCCGCGTGGAACTAGGCGCTTGCGAGCTAGCAGGGCAGGTGCCTCACCGCCGCCGTCGGCCTCCTGGCCAGCCCCTCTGGCAGCGGTGAGACGAAGGGAAGAAGGGAGAGGGACAACGGCTAGGGTTACGCCCGTGGCTCACATCTATCGTAAAATTCATCGTGGTTGTGGTTTATTTCTCTGTTGATTTCTTTAGTTAAAGTAATGTTACACTGGTGATTTACATTAATACTCATGCAGATCACAGAAGAGGATTCCTATTTTTCCTACCTTCCATTAGCACATATATTTGATCAAGTAATTGAGAACTACTGTATTTGTAAAGGAGCCTCCATCGGATTCTGGCAAGGGGTACGAACTAATTGTTGCAATTCACAGAATTCTTTGATTTTTCTTCTAAATACTGTGGTACTGAGGTGTAAAACTTCTCTTTACAGGACATTAGGTACCTGATGGAGGATGTGCAAGTGATGAAACCGACAATATTCTGTGGTGTTCCTCGTGTTTATGATCGTATATATACAGGTTTAATGCAACCCAGAATAAATTTATTATTCTCAGTTCTATTTTGATGCCTTGCTTAGTCATAATGTGTGGATCTCGTTGATTGAAGGTATAAACATGAAAATTCAGTCTGGAGGGATGATAGCCAGACACCTTTTTCAGTATGCCTACAACTAGTAAGTAGTGCTTCAGGGCCGAATAAGCAAAGAAGCTTAATTTCATGCATGCTTGCATATGCAAATATAATGAAATGAATGCCCATTTGCCAACAGCAAACTTGCCAATATGAGGAAAGGGCTGAAACAGCATGAAGCATCACCGTTTTTCGACAAGATAGTTTTCAGCAAAGTGCGTACAGTGTTGGAACTCTTTATGTTTTTTATTTTATTTTATTTGCAAACTACAAAGCTCTGAATTATTGCTGGTACAGATAAAGGAAGGGCTTGGAGGGCGTATACGTCTCATGATAGCTGGAGCAGCACCTTTGCCAGGGCAAATTGAAGAGTTCATGCGGGTAACCACCTGCAGCGTTGTAGTACAAGGATATGGTAAGAACTTCAGATGCATTTTACCATGACCCACTGCAGTCGTTATGGTCTTATGGACAAAATGCACAACCAACAGTTCGTCTGTTGAAATTAGTACCGGATTTGTTAAACCACTTAAGGTCCTGTTTGTTGTCTAGGATTAGACTAGAAATCGTTTCAGCTGATCAAAGTTTATATAAATTAGTGAATCAACCTGACCAGGATTCGTTCGGGCCACCCATGAAAACTAAACGGGGCCTAAGGGCTTATTCGGTTACCTTAACTGATTCTTCGCACGCGCGAACCGTCTGCGCCGTCACCGTGGACCGTCCGCCTGCCCATTTTAGAGCTTAACACTATGCAACCGATCAAGGCCTAACAAAATTCTACTATTCTACTTCCAGTCTGCTAACCTTGAGGTCTGACTTGTCATATTGATACGCAGGGCTCACTGAGAGTTGTGCAGGATGCTTCACGTCAATCGCCAACATTTTCTCAATGATTGGAACAGTCGGCCCTCCTGTCACAACAATAGAAGCACGGCTGGAGTCGGTCCCTGAAATGGGCTACGACGCACTGTCAGACACGCCCCGGGGCGAGATCTGCTTGAGGGGCCACACCATGTTCTCCGGGTACTACAAGCGCCCTAGCCTCACTGAAGAAGTGTTCTCAGATGGCTGGTTCCATACAGGTGAAAGAATAAAAAAGAACCATTTCTCACTTCTTTTAATTTGCACCTAACTGAACGATCAGTCAGTGAAGCTGGTCGATTCGTGGAACTTGTCATCACCCTATGTGTGCAGGTGATATCGGGGAGTGGCAATCCAATGGCACGATGAAGATCATCGACAGAAAGAAGAACATCTTCAAGCTGTCCCAGGGGGAGTATGTGGCAGTTGAGGTCCTGGAAAGAGCATACCTGCAGTCACCCCTTGTGGCATCGGTACGCCGACAAAACCCTAAACCAAATTGTTTTCATGCTCCGATTTGGCTTACCTAGACGATGGCTCCTACGTACGAATCTGCAGGTCTGGGTCTACGGGAACAGCTTCGAGTCGTTCCTCGTTGCCGTGGCTGTCCCTGAGAGGCAGGCTCTCGAGGAATGGGCAGCAGCCAACAGCAAGGCCGGCGACTTTGCAGAGCTGTGCGCTGATCCCAAGGCGAGGAGCTACGTTCGGGATCAGCTGAACCAAACTGGGAAGAAACTTGGGGTAAGTGACTTTATCGGCGATATGATATCCGATAAACCCGATTTCCCTGTTTATCGGTGACCTCCGATATTTTTTTTCTATCAGCCGAAATTTTCAAATTTTTTGAATTTACACTATAAAATGTTTAAATTAGAAGTCAGATGGTCTATATATCTTCTCACTTTCTTCCAAAACACTAAAAACCCTAAATTTACTTGATTAGATGGTCTATGTTGTTTTTATTTGTTAAATGTCTAAATATAATCTACATGACATTTAAACAAACTGAGTCATTTTCTTCAAATTTATACCGAAAAAATTTGTCTATCTCCGATAAAATTCCGATAAATCCAATAATCCTGTTTATCGCTAACCTCCGATATTTTTTTCCCTATCGATAAAATGAACCCGTGCTCCATCTACAAGACTGTGGTAGTTAGCAAGCGATTGACTGCGTCAAATTTATTTCCATGGTTCCTGCACAGTTATTCATCGGAATAACAGTAAATTTCAATCCTTTTTCGTGGATACAATACAGTTGAGAGGCTTCGAGATGCTGAAAGCAGTCTACCTGGAGCCGGTGCCTTTCAGCATCGAGAAGGATCTCGTCACTCCAACCTTTAAGCTCAAGAGACCCCAGCTGCTCAAGTATTACAAGGTCTGATGGAACCATGCAGAATTATTCACACAAAAGTTTTTACAATGTCGTCGCGATGATTTGTTTAAGTAAAACGGAAAATTTTGTAGTTTCATTTTATTCAAATTTGTCGTAGGATCGGGTCGACCAAATGTACAAGGATGCCAAGGAGGGGAGAGCTGCGCCATGAGCCCATGACGGCATTGCCAATTTGCCACGAGTGGCTATGATCCTGAGCATTGTGATTCCTCCAAAGCGTGTACATATTGATTATCACAATTTGTAAGTTTAAGGCATGTGTGTTCTATGCCAAAATGTCAATTTGTAAGTTTAAGGCATGTGTGTTCTATGCCAAAATGGCAGCAGAAAATCAATATATTGACTAAGAAGCTCGTGAATCGTGATAGCTTACATTAATAAATTTATTAAGCTAGTCCATCAACGGCGGATCCATGATTGGATCAAAGGAGGGGCTACAAGTTAAAGCATGTTTGGCGAAGCCACCAGCGGCCATCTTGAGGGTGAGTGCCACGGCGACGTCCTCGGCTCGATGCACTAGCGGGCCTGCCATGCGCTGCTAACTGTTAGATATGCATTGGTCATGCACGCTGGCTCATGACTGTGTCCTATGTGGTGGCATGAATTTGCACTGCTGAAGCATGGACGGGGTCGAGCGTGGATGCGCGCGCTACCACCTAGCGTGCTCCTTGCTGGTGGTACGGATGGAGGCCAAATACATGTGCTGAATGACACAATCTTAGTTAACCTTTATAGGTTGTATTTATGTTATAATATACTCCCACGTTCTAAAATAGTTGTCCTTTTAGCTATTGGTTTTTATGTATATATTCAAATGGATGATGATAAATATAGACACAAATATAAAATACATGTATCAATCAAAAATTGTATAAACCTACTCATTCTCTAAAATGACGACTACTATTTTAAGACAGATAAGTATGTATTATTAGAACACATCATAAAATAGGTGTTATGGGGGGTGATCGGGGCTGCAGCCCTGGCAGCCCCCCTCCTAGATCCGCCCCTGTAGTCCATTATTTTTCCACTCCTCACTTTTTTGTTTGGTTTATTGAATGGAAAATGAGTTCATCTATCACCACCTCATTCATCATAGGTACCACTATTCCTTATAGATAGTTAGTTAGTAGTAACATGAGGAATGAGGTCATCCTATCAAATTTAAGAAATTTCTAAATACAAACACTCTTTACGGTCTCGCTCGACAACTTTGGTGTTGTATATGGGAACTTGAACTATTATTAGTAGCATATATTCAGCGTTATTACATGACCGACTTCACTTTTCATGGAACATACAACGACAAATACCAATTCTGTGGGCTCAGTAATTCTTGTTATTTCAGCCTCTCATAGTTTGGCAGCAGATCCCTTCCTTGCCAAGCTTTTTCCATGTTGAAAGGTCCTGTGAGAAAAGTGACTTTATGGCCGTGAAGCCATTGCATGCAAGTCAATGAAAAAAGCTCTAGGACCTAATACTCAGGTCAGTTCCACCTTGCCCATGCTGTCAGATTCACTCCAACAACCAGAGAAAATTTTGCAGCGTCGCAGGGTTCTTCGATCGACGGACGAAGTTCCTGGTCAAGTGGTCCAAATGGCCTGATGAACTAGCTACCTGGGAAGATGAAGACTCATTCAATCTTCGGCTTCCTGACTTCAAGGCTTGGGGACAAGCCTTCTCTGAAGTGGGGAGAATGTGACAAGGCCTAATGGTGCAGCTGATGATGACAAAGAGAATGGAAGGCCAAGACGTCAAGTGCAGCCCAACAGCCGCGTCAGTTGGCTGAATTGGTCAGGTTAGCTGTCTGACTTTTTCTTTTTCGTTGCTCGGGAGTTTTGGCCGCTGTGTTCTGAGTGTTGAGAACTACGTTATCACGGATCACCAGATCCGCTCCCTTCCCTCCCATCAGCAGTACAGACGCGACAAGTTGTAGAGGACCTATCTCCCTTCCCAGAAGCACGACAGAGGAACACACAAGACACGAGATGTAGCACTACAGTAAAATAACAAACATCCGACGGTCTCGTTATCTCCAACGGCTGCCTACGCGGCCGTCGGACGTAAGGTTATGTCCGACGGCCACCGCTGGCTCTCGGAAATAGAACCTTATGTCCGACGGCTGTCAGCGTAGCCGTCGGACATAACCTTACGTCTGACGGCTGGCAGCGTAGCCGTCGGACATAATCTTACGTCCGATGGCCGTGTCCATAGCCGTCGGAGATAAGGAGTTTTAACGCGGACCAAGCCCCGCACGCGGTTTCATTTTCACGCGCGCTCGTTTCTCTCTGCCCGTCGCCGCCGCCACCGTCTCAACCAGCCGCGCCGTCGCCGTGCCGTCGCCGTCTCGCCGCCCACTACCCCGTCGCCGCCCACTGCCCACAACCCCGTCGCCGCCCCGCCCGTCGTCAACGACCGCCGCCGGCCGCGGCCCCGCTCGCGCCGGTCGCCCCGTCGCCCACACCGCCGGTGCTGCCCCGTCGCCGCCGGCCACATCTCCACCCACGCCGGAATTGTCCCGCCCCGCATTGTCTAAGTAAGTATTTTTAGTTTTATTTTGTATATATTAATATTGTTTTGTAGTTTCCATTGTTGTTATTAAATAATTAGTATGTTAAATCTTGTTTATCTTATTATATACGATGGCCGAATTTTGATTGTATGGCGAAATTTGATTATGTAATTAATTTAGTTTGTTTTCGTTTACTTAGTGGTGCTTAGATAATTTAAATTTTCAATTTCCGAGGGTAATTATTATGCCCTCGGAAATAAGGTCATTTTATATGATTTGTCACCCGTGATAATGTTATGTAGTGGTGTTTATATAATTTAAAATATTAATTTTCGAGGGTAATTATTATGCCCTCGGAAATAAGGTTATTTTATATGATTTAGGGTCCCATTAAATTATTTTTCTTGTATTAGTGTGGTTTATTAGATTAGAGGCGTGATTAACTTAACTAATCAAGTTAACATCTCGTATCTAGTATGGAGGAGGATCGTCGATGGATGTATGAAGGTTGGAAGAAAAGAGGTGCTCTATCAAGTGAGTGGGTTGCCAAGACTGACGCGTTTCTCGACCGTGCTTTTGCTCGGTCAGAGACTGGAACCGATGTTAGGTGTCCTTGTACCAAGTGTCGGAACATTTATTTCCTTGACAGGAGGACTATATCGTTAGATCTTTGCAAGAACGGTTATATGCTAGGCTATGTGGTGTGGGTGCACCACGGTAAGGACCCACCTCCTTGTATTGTATCAGAAGTTCAGTCACATGAAGAGGAGGACTACAATAGGATGGAAGAGATGCTTGACGATGTACGCCATGAGCTTCTAACCGTCGATTCGGAGAACCCCGGTCAACCCACCGAGTATGAGGATCCAGCTACACCTGAGGTTCAGAAGTTGTTCGAGCTCCTTAAAGCTGCCGAAGAGCCGTTGCATGAGCACACAAAAGTGACCGTCCTTGTATTTGTGACTCGACTTATGGCTATTAAGTCTAAGTTTGCATTCTCAAACAACTGTTACAAGGAGCTTTTGAACTTGATCAGTGATGTACTTCCGGAGAATCACAAGATGCCAAAGGACATGTATCAGTCCAAAAAATTGTTATCTGGGCTCGGTATGGACTATGAAAAAATCGATGTCTGTGACAATAATTGTATGCTTTTCTGGAAGGAGACCGCGGGTGAGAAGAAGTGTATTGTATGTGGTGAGCGTAGATTTGTTGAGGTTGAAAACGACGATGGTTTGACCATGACTACGAAGATTGCACGTAAGCAGCTTCGTTACATGCCTCTTATACCTCGGTTGAAACGTTTGTTCATCTCCAAGAATATAGCCAGACACATGAGGTGGCACAAAGAAGGGGTACATGAGAATCCAAATGTCATGGTGCACCCAGCTGATACAGATGCATGGAAGGCACTAGATGCTTTTGATTCCAGCTTTGCCGATGAAGTGCGGAATGTCCGCTTCGGTTTGGCAACAGATGGATTCTCTCCATTCAATCTAACTGCAACGTCCTACTCATGTTGGCCCGTCTTTGCTGTTCCATACAACCTTCCACCAGCTCTTTGCATGAAATATGAATTTATTTTCTTGTGTCTTGTAATACCTGGTCCAGATCATCCTGGAACAAAGATCGATGTGATGATGAGACCCCTGATTGAAGAATTGAAAATTTTGTGGGAAGGAGTCGAGGCGTACGATTGTTACAAGAAACAGAAGTTCAACCTGAGAGCCGCGTTTTTATGGTCTATTCATGATTTTATGGCTTATGGTATCTTTGCTGGATGGAGTTGTCATGGGATTTTGACATATCAGATATGCGTTGAAGACACTTTATGCTTTCGACTAAAGTTTGATGGAAAGATATGTTACTTCGATTGCCATAGATGTTTTTTGCCAGAGGATCACCTGTTCAGGTTCGATAGGAACGCTTTTAAAAAGGACACGATTGTGACGAGGGGACCGCCCAAGCGTCTAAGTGGTCCAGAGATTCTCGCGAGACTTAATGATTTGAAACTAAACAAACATGGAAATTGTTTTGAAGGTTATGGAACCGAGCATAATTGGACTCACAAATGTGGTCTATGGGAACTCCCTTATATGAAAGCCTTGATTCTAATGCATAACATTGTTGTCATGCACCAGGAACGAAATATGGGTGAAAGCATTATCAGCACTTGCATGAATATCACTGACAAAACAAAAGACAACCCTAAGGCTAGGAAAGACTTGGCCTTAATCTGTAGAAGACCAACTATGGAGATAGGAGAGAATCAAAAGAAGCCATGTGCTCCTTTCAGTATTAAACCTAAAAGGAAGAAACAATTGATGAAATGGTTGAAAAACTTAAAGTTCCCAGATGGTTACGCCGCGGGCTTTAGAAGGTCGGTGAATTTGAAGACGGGCAAGTTTTCTGGGTTGAAGAGTCATGACTACCACATAATAATGGAAAGACTCCTTCCTGTTATGTTTCATGGTTTTGTAAAAAATGATGTCTGGAAAGCATTAGCGAAGCTAAGCTACTTTTATAGACATCTTTGTGCTAAAGAAATAAAGAAATAGATGATGGAGAAGCTTGAGCAACAAATACCGATTTTGGTATGCAAACTTGAAAAAATATTTCCACCAGGTTTCTTCAATCCGATGCAACATCTACTTGTTCACCTACCATACGAAGCTAAGGTAGGCGGTCCTGTGCAATATAGATGGATGTATCACATCGAAAGGACACTAAAGAAGCTACGTGCAATGGTTGGTAATAAGAGACGAGTTGAAGGGTGCATCGCTGAAGAATTCAAATACAAAGAGATAGCATCGTTCACGGGCCTGTACTTTGCAGAGGAACACAATGTCAATGCCCCTATGTTGCGGTATCATGTCGACGAGCCCCCTATCAGTGATATTGAAATTTTTCAATGGAGGGGCAAAACTGTAGGACCCAGCACAACATACTGTTTCACCAACGACGAATGGAAGACTGCTTTACTCTACATGTATAACAACATGGAAGAGATGAGTTAGTTTCTCCTGTAAGTGTAAACTTTATTTTAGTCATTGCCGCTAGAATTTTTGTTGTGATACTAAAAGGTTTGTTTACTTGTACTGACAGGGAATTTGATTCTCAAAATTGCATCTCTGGCTGTGAACGTGACCAGATTCGTCGAGAGGGAAAAGATGGGGGACTTAATTTCTTGTGTTGGTTTCGAGATTATGTAGATAAAAATGACAATATACACCCGGACCTTCGACAATTATCCCTAGGAGCAGTAACTGGCAGACGTTATGGTCGGTATGATGTCAATGGTTTTAGATTCCGTTCCACAAGGTTCGAAGATGATCATCCTCTAGCAGCCATGACAAATTCCGGAGTTGTAACTAGAGCTATCGATGATGAAGGGAAGGTGACTAATTATTATGGAGTCATTAATGATATAATCGAGTACAAGTTTTTTGGAGATAAACAACTCAAAGTGGTGTTCTTCGATTGTGATTGGTTTTCTCCAAGTACAACGCGAGAAAATCAATATGGCATGGTGGAAGTCAAACACAACGATAGATTAAAAGGCCACGACACTATAATCCTTGCCCACCAATGCGAGCAGGTGTATTATATGACATATCCATCTAAGAAAAAGGGTTTGGTTGATTGGAGGGTAGTGTATAAAGTTAATCCTCGTGAACGACTATATGCTCCTGGTGATGCTGGTTATGTTGAAAGTCAAATCGAGCAGGAAGTGGGGGCTGCTGAGATTTTCCAAGACGAAGAACTTACAAGCACGTTTAATGTACAAACTGAAATGTTGGAAGAATCTTTATTAGGTGATCAAAATGATGTAGAGGTTCCTCTAAAAAGAAAACGAGTGACGAGAAAGAAGAAAGCTACTTGGCGTCCATTAAATCGACGAAAGCAACTAGATCCTGATTTTGATTACGATTACGATTGATGAGTATGGATCATGATTTTATTGCATATTTTATTATTTTATTGTTGATTTATGTACTAACTTGTTGTTGTTAAAATAGGATGTCAAAAAAATGAAGTCTTTTGCTCGTAGTTTGCTTGGGACGAGGAATAGCTCGAGGAGCAGCTCGAGGGGTGAGGATTCAGTTTTTCAGGGCACGGGTTCTACCATGAGTAGACGGAGAGCGCTGGTAGAACATTTGCCTCCACAAGATGTAAGTTAGTTGTTAAATTACATTATTTGAGTTACCTAATATTGTATGATGTAAGTTATTTGTTTCATAGGATGCTGAAATTGAGGAACCAGTGGTAGAGGATCATGCAAGAGATGATGTTGAAGATGATGGTGGAGATAATGTGGGAGATGATGCTGGAGACGATGCTGGTGGGGATTCTGGGGCTGGGGGAGATTCCGCAGCTGGGTCTAGAACTTCTCGAGTTAGGAGAACAAGGAAGCTGCATTTTGTTGGACCACCTCCAGAGCTTCCACCCGAATCTTGGGTTTTAATAAAGCCTAGTGGAAAGTGAGTGACATATCTTTGCTTAAATGTTATTGAAAGTTATGTTTTAATTTCTACATTGTTTTCTGTTTGCGGGACTTGGATCGATGACTCGTTCACAGGCACAGGGCACTACAGGCAGGTGAACATGGTCCTTGGTAATCTTGTTCGTCTGCACTAGCCTTGTGTTGTGACTTTGCCTACTGGCGAGTCTGTCCCCGCCACCACTTGGGAGCATTATCGCTATGGTGTCTGTAGAACGTTTGGCAACACACATGCACTAGTTTGGGATGCATTCTGGGTATGAATTGTTTATACTATTTTAGTTATTCCATATATGTTTGCTTTTATGATAACACTAATTTTTTTGCAGAAACGGTACAAGTTGCCGAACGATGGATCATATGATATGAACGCTCTTTACGTGTTTGAGTATAACGCGAACGATGTCGTTGCAGATGCAATGTACTATGCACGAATTCAGGCTATAAAGGCATGGTACAGAGCAAATGCTGATGATCGACCGATGCCAAATACCAAGGCCGAGTGGTCATCAATTTACTTGACGGAGGAGCAATACCTTGAGGTAAATAGGTTGTTGCCTCTCATATCGCACGAAGCCATGTATTTGCTTGCTTTATTTAAAAAATTTCATGTAGGTGTCAGTGTTGTGGATGGCCACCCGATCAGACGGTTATCGAGCATTGTGCAGATGGTGGGCTTCCCCTGAGTTTCGTGCCATTTCCGAAAGGAACAGGGGAAACCGTGGGACTGAGTCGTTCCAAAACTACGACGATGATGGTCATGTGCGCTTGGCTAAGCGAATGGTAAGTCACAGTTTGTTGTAACTTTTGAATTACATAGAAATGTGTCATTGTAACTTTTATGTACAGGAAGTCAAATCCGGTCGTACGCCCACGGATGTGGAGGTGTATATGCAAGGGCATAGTCGTTCTGATCCTTAGAATCCTGATGTGTTATGCACTCAGATGACCACCGACTGTCTAGTGAGTTTTTGGTACTATATTATGTGTTTGATATTGTTTGCAAGGGCATAGGGGTTATGCACTTATATTTGATATTGTTTGCCTCCAGGCTTCGTATGGGCATGAGTTGGTTCAACGCCATGGGTAGGAGTATGATTGGAGGAGCCAGCCAATCGACCCTCAGGCAGCATATCCTAGCGGAGGAGGACAAGCCCATCGACGGTGAGATTATTTGATTTGGATTTCAAAATTGTCATCATATGCTTGCGATTCAACTGAGCCATGAGTTACTATACTAAGTGCATGGTTCACTCTTGTAGGTTGGGTATTTTTGATTCTACGATTGATTCCAGAGAGCTGAGACGCCGTGGACGACAGTCCACATCGTCGTCTTCACACTCGTCCCGTTCACGATCATCCACCCAGGAGATAGAGCTTGCAGTGTTGCGTCAACAGGCAGAGTACCATCAATTAGTATTGAGGGAACAATTGGAGTACCAGAGGCAACAATCTGAGTACCAGAGACAACAAGCCGAGTACCAGAAGAAGAGGGACGAGTATTATGCAAACCTCCAGGCCCAAAATCAAGCTCTTCTCTCGGTAAGTTGAGGTAACATTTTGTAGCTTATTTTGTAAAACACATGATGTGTATCTTATTTGCTCAACAATGACTTGTATATAATTTGTAGCAACTAGCCCAACAAGCGGGCGTCCCGATGCCCACCTATGGGATGCCGCCTCCGGACTTTGCACTTCCGATGCCAATGCTTGCGCCTCCACCTCCGCCTCCGTCACAATTCCCTACGATATGTACACATATGCGTGTGTGACATGTTCATAGATGTCTTATGTGTTTAAATGAAAAACTGAGTGGTTACAATTTCATGTGCGTGTGTTATAGGGATTTCAGACACCCCCCGCTTCAGTTGCAGCACCAGGAGATGGGTCTGGTCAAGATGACGCATCGCATTCGTGGGTGAATAACCTTTTCAACACGCATAGTCCAGCAGGAGGAGGTGGCTACTCGAACCATCCAGGCGATGGATATGATTGATGTGTCGTGATATTAATTTGTGAAACACTTTGCAACACTTGTTTGCAACCGTGATTACAACACTTGTTTGTGAGACACAATGTCAGTTTGCAACAACCGTCGGACCTATATGTTGATGTTAAATTTGTGAATGTTAATATTTATGTGATAATATTTGTGATTGTGAATGTGAATACTTATGTGAATGTGTATATTTGTGATTTTGAATGTGTATATGTGCATGAAATCTGTTTTTGTTTTGTAAATGTCAGATTTTTTAAAAACAGAATTTTGTGTAATTTCTGTAATTTATTATTTCCGACGGCCTAGCCTTAACCGTCGGACATAAGGACTCGTTATGTCCGACGGCTTTAGAAACCGTCGGAGATATAAATCACTTAAGTCCGACGGCCGGGCGCTAGGCCGTCGGACATAACTTTATGGGGCCCACAGGCTGACCGGTAAAACGGTTGCCCTTTGTTACTTCCGACGGGCGGAGGCAGCCGTCGGAGATAGGTTATGTCCGACGGCGGCCGTCAGACATAAGGCTATTTCCGATGCCTTAACTCCGACGGCTTTAAACCGTCGGAGATAGGTTAATGCCGTCGGAAGTAACCTATCTCCGACGGTGCGATCCTTATGTCCGACAGCTTTGGCCATCGGAACTTGTTCCGTTTACTGTAGTGTAGGGTTGGGCTTCTGGCCTATTTCTCTTCTCTATCTATTATGTGGGGGTGTAAAGATTCCTTATATAGAAATGTGAGACCCCTTAGGGGTAATTCGGTATTTGCCCACATAACCCTAATTAGGGTTTCTTAACACTCTCCCTTTGGCAAATACCGTAACCAACACATATCTCGTTAAAACTCCCAAAAACTCAGTGGGAAAAATATGGAGAAAGAGTGTATGGTGACGCATATTGCATTTGCACTCTGTTGCCTCATTAAAAACCTCATGTGAGAAACTTTAGGAAAACTCACCAAGGGAAAAAGAGTACAACAGCTGTCATCGGGACAGATTTCGATCCTTTGGGATCTAGATTTTATTGAATCTTCTACAAGGGCTAACTTTAGAAATGTGCACCCCTGATCCTTGCAAAACTGTCTCAGTAAGGCAAAATACCTTTTCTTCTGGAAGTATATGCAGTTGTGCACATAGAGATTTACCAAACAGATTGCATACTGTTGTAAGGATTATATCAGGAACTTCACATGTACTCACTTCTAGGATATACGGGGTAAGTGAACATATCAACATAAATAAGTCACTTTGACTAGTAGTGTTCGATCGATTGAATCTACATATTTGATAGAAACTTTCATAAAGGTTCACATATTGATCATCAAGCTGGCGCCTTCAGGGCATAGAATATGACATTTAATGTCCCACAATTGTGATCAATATAAGCATTCGCTTCCCCTGACGATGACATCTGTCAAAGTTGTTATCCCTCATAACTTAAACATATTCTTCAAGATATATGTCTCATTGTTCATTTGGAATAACGAGAACGGATGAAGTTGGGGTGCTATCATTTTCTATCTTAAACCACAATTTATACACAGTTGTGCAAAGCAAGTAACATGTCCTTGTATAGGACTTGGGGATAATGTAGTTGCAATAGTACACACTTCAGATATGAATCATCGCTCTAGCCGTCCATTCATTGCAACTTCTATGATGGTGTAACAAAAGTCCATCAAAGGTCGTAATCCATCAGAGATTCTTCATCGATCAGATACATCGTTATAGTCTGTCATTCTAGCACAATGGAGATATTTTGCCAATAACACCTAAACCTTATAGGTTTCAGCCATCAGGGCTTTTGAGGATATCATAATTCCACATCTAGTGGAAAATAGTATGAGTAAAACTCGTGGAATGCACATATGCTTATTCGGTGAACTTCAAGTCCTTTAGTACCTCATCCTATTTCTTTTCGGGTCTGTATGGGTTTTTATCCCTTTATAGGGGTTATCAAACTTCGGTGTTCAACACAAACTTTGTTTCTTCTGAAAAAAGTTCCATCTGGAAACTATAATCTCAACTAGGAGTTTCTCTCTACATAGGAGAGTGATCATTTATCTGGAATGTATTGTCGGTATGAGATTTATATGTTGCATATTTATAATTTAAGAATATGAGTCCTTCTAGGATCTCATCATGGATTTTTAGAATCCTTTAACTGCATATTTTGATTGATGCCATTTGCCAGATGTATTACATAGCGGAGCATTATTCATTCAACACATATGTGGGGATGGGCCTCTCACAAGACCAATTGAACCATCGCATTTATCATTGACCTGATAAGAGACCTTCAAGCACTCATGTCTAGGACTTTGTTTTGGATCCCTTTACAATCTAGAGAGACAAGATAGGTGTCGACACATATGTCTCTCACATTTAATAATGATCTTCGCCATTTCCCAAAAACAAAAGATTCATTGTTCCATATTCCTAGCACAATGATATTGTGCACATCGCTAGGAATTTCATCATCAAGATGAACCTCTTTGTGAGGCAAATCACCGCCAAGGTGAATTAATCAGAGGAGACTTATCACAGACTACGTGAATCTGTAATCAAAACATATGCTTTGACTAAGGCTGATGGATCATATTCGCAGGTGTCCCTGAGAATAGATCAAATGCCAATAAGTCAAATGTGGATATGGTATTAATCCCGAGTATATTCACATCTACATCAGGTAGAAGCATTCAAATCAATATGGTTACTCCTCAATGATTTCTGGCAAACTCCATATACACAGGAGTACACACTGAACGACATGTTCAGTTTGGCTTTTGTGCGTTTTATAGAATATTGAGGCATTACACTAGATGGGCATTTATCTCCCCCTAATGTCGAGATGTTCTAAAAGGATACAGATAAAATCACCAACCACAATTATCTAGTTGTGGTCAATGTATGGTATTGTGGTGATTAATTTGGGAAATCTTACGCACA
Source organism: Zea luxurians (assembly GCA_029449295.1). NCBI lineage: Eukaryota > Viridiplantae > Streptophyta > Magnoliopsida > Poales > Poaceae > Zea > Zea luxurians. Next base: position 50,437,882 of record JAOPSE010000011.1, read on the forward strand.
TTATCGATAGGGGTTTTATGCAGTGAGCTTTGGACATAGATTAATGTAGTGGCATGAATACTACATATTTGTCCTTCAACGTGAAGATTTAGTCTCAACTTCCAGCAAGACACACAACAACAGTTGCTTTGTGGTTACAATTCTGCAAACTTACTCTTATTGTTACCAAATACACTATCGGAGAGGAGATCTCCGGCCGGGTGGCGGAGTGCACCCGCCCTAAATCCTAAAATGAGGAGGGGCCTAAGCGTTTTGCTTGTTAGAGATCGAAGGGATGAACACAGAAGAACACATAAGGGTTTAGAGTGGTTCCGGCTGCCGGAGTGTAATACCCTAGTCTACTGTGTGTTGTATTGCTCGTGAGCTTGAGTTGTGTCTTGGATGACTTGGGTCTAAGTGTGTCTGAGTGCCTGTCGAATTCCCCTGAAACATTTGCATGCCTCCCCTTTTATAGCTAAGGGGGGCATGTACAAGGGTGCTAAGCCCCGACATGTGGGCCTAGGAACATAATGGATGTAGTACTTGGGGCTACTAATGTTCTCTGCTGGAGCGATCTTCTTGCGCCCTGATATCCAAGATCTGCGTAGTATCGGCGTGCAGGAGAAGCTTCCTTGGTAATGTACAAGTCATGATGACCATGACACGTGTGGCGGTATGGGCGTACTGCCCACTGTCTAATTGGTCAGGCACACCGCTTGTAGGGTGGCCTGGTCGTCGCCTGCCAGCAGAGTGGACGGGACGCATTAAATGCTGACGGGCACATCGCCTGTCAGCAGGGTGGACACGCGGCGCGTCCTCTCCGCAATAAATGCAGAGACCGCGTGGCCCAGAGGCCTTATGTCAGGCTCTGCCTGCTTGCTTACATCACGGGCAACAAGCCATGTGGCAGCATCGGGTCTCTGCCCGAGCGGGGAGCGCAAGCATAGGATAAAGCCTGGACACGTGTCAGTACCGGACCCTTGCTTAGGCCAGGATATCCCCTGTCCTGGGTCCTCGTTATGGGTGGCCTGGACCTTATACGGAGGGATTCGAACCCCATCCAAGGGACCCGGCATGCTTACTTGGGAGTCTCGGACCGTTTTCGGGGGTCCGGGCTGTGCGTATAGGGGTCCAGCGCTTCCTTGTGGAGGTCGAGTCCCACTGATTGCATCCTGGGATATATCATCTTTTCTGGCCACGTGGCCCTCCTTGAGCCGTCCACGTGGTGGGGTCGGGCGCTGTTCACCGCGCGGCTAGAGATCGCCACACGGGCGCTGTGTCTTCATACTGTAGTAAGGGGTACCCCTGATTCAGGGTACCGACAGTGGCCCCCAGGCCCGCCTTAGGGGAGGATACGAGCCTGCAGGTGGGGCCAAAGTTTTGGTTGGCGGTTGGCTCGTTGCTCCTGTGCGCCCGTTGGTGCACCTATTGCTGGTTCGCCCTTGGTCATACCGACTGCCACGCCTGTCCCCGCGGCTGACTGACCCGCGACCTCCGCACTTAATGGCTTTATTGGGCCATGCGCGGGGTGCCTCGAGATGCTGCATTGGCTTTGAAGATTTAACTTCTCCGTCTTTAGTGGCAGCCCCGAGAAAGCACTGTACTAGCGCGAGTGGCGGTTCGGCTTCTCTGTACTTAGGAACCGGCGCCCAAGGAGGGTGACTCGTGGGTCTAGGCCCCCGTGCCAGAGACTGGGCTATTGGTTTCGACGGGGGCGAAGAGGCATACTACCGCATGCAGTGACGCATTCTTCACGCGTTAGTTCGCCTTCTTCGCTCACGAAAACTGGCGGACTAGGTACATGACATGTGGGCCTGGGCCCCCATGCCATAGGTTGGACCGCTGGTTGTGGCGAAGCCGAAGGGGCGCACTACCGCCGGGCGGTTGCATGTTCCTTGTGCGGCGGTTCGCCTTCTTGACCGTTGGTCACGACGAAGATGAAGGGGCGCACTACCGCGGGGCGGTGGCATGCTCCTTGTGCGGCGGTTTGCCTTTTTTGCACCCGAAGACTAGCACGCTAGTCGCATGACTCGTGGGCTCGGACCCCCGTGCCAGAGACTGGGTCGCCTTGGCGCGCGTCGGGCGAGGTCTTCTATGGCGCTTCGGGGTGCCAGTGGGAGAATCCTTCTTTAAAAAGGGACTCCCCCAAGCATGGTAGCCATTCTCATTAGCGCCTTTTCATCCTCGAGCCCTCCACGCTCTTATGTTGTCATAGTCGCGATGGTCTTGCTAGACCCTTGCGAGCGCTTCCGACTCGAGGTGGCACTCAACTTGGTGCGCAACCCGTTCGGATGGGGTGTTCTAGCGTTTGCCGGGAGGGCCTGTGTTGGTGCCTCTCCTCTTGGCGACCTCGCCGCCAAAGAGTTTGTGTTCTTTGTTTCCAAACTCCCCAGCGGGTTGGCTCTGCCGATCCTGTCTTTCTTCGTGTAGCTGCTGGAGGGGCTTGGCCTCTAGCCTCTACCCGTGGCGTCCTGCTTCATCCTTTAGGTGGCCATCATTCGGGAGATGTCCGTGGATGCAACGTTCCTTCCCGCTTCTTCCTCCAGCATTTGGGGGGAAGGATGATCACCAACCTCGTGAGGGTGGACCATGGGCCGAGCTACGGCTCCATCCCTCATGCCCCCAATTCTTTGGGGTTGGAAGCGAGCCGTGCTGCGGCTCCATCTTTTTGGCTTTGATGGCTTCGGTGCCGCCTCCAATGCTGCCTCCTGCCGCTATGCAGGGCGTGGCTGTCCGTCCACCGCACGGGCGACGGTCGCGCCATGCGCAGGTCCGCCCCATCCGTAGCGTCCCCTGCGCCGCCGGCCACGCTGCTCTGACGCCGCCTAGGGGGTCATACAAGACGTCGTATGCCGTGGAGGTGGCAGCCACGTTCTTGGATGGTCTTGTCCTCACCCCCGTAGGAGGACGGGGGCGAGGGCCTCTTCGCCACAGCGCACGTGTTGAGGTGGCTGCCGCCGCTGGTGAGGCTGCCTAGAGCTAGCTCCCAACACGACCCTGTTGGTGCAGAGTAGTCCATTCCTGCAGAGTAGAGATGGAGCTCGGACTCCGCTTGAAGTTGGATGTAATACTTTTGCATTTTGTAAGGTACTTTTGAGTACTATTTATCAAGCAGTATTAGCACTTATCTGTGTACCACTTGTCCCTGCTGTGTGTGGTGTAACCGATTCCTCCCTGGTACCTGGCCCCCCTGGGATGTAGGCTCGATTTGTCGAGGCTGCAGACCAGCATACCTAAGAAAGAGTTGGCAATGGCCCATAGGAGGTAGCCTCGACTGGGACCCGGGCCTGCACACAGCTTCGGCTAGGGAGCATTAGTAGTACACCCGCATGACCTACCATCTAACACTAGCCATCCTTTGATACATGCTCGGGACCTGCAGGGTCTAGTCTGGGAAGCCAAATTGTGTGTCTGGGCCCCTGGATGGTGGTTCTAGGTACTACGACACCCGTCGCAGAGTGGTGGAGCGTGCAGGCCCATGGTACGGAACCAGGCTGAGCGGCTACACGGCTCCGGACCACCCCAGGAGACAAGTGTCCATTCTCTAGTTCCGGACCCCAGGTTGCCGGACCCACAGGACTTATAGCTCCAAATACTAGGGTACCCGTCATGGAGTGGTGGAGTGTGCAGGCTTTCGGGTACGGAACCAGGCTAAGCGGCCACACAGGCTCCGGACCACCCCATGGAACAGGCTCCCGCTCTTTAGAGCCTGCCCCTAGGCTGTCGGGCCCTCCTGCTTTCGTAGAGAGGTCCTAAACTGCAAGCCTGGCTGTTCAATTCGGATGTCATCATGTCTGATGGGATGGGAACTGTTCGGGTGGGTTAGATAAAATATCATCCAGAAAACTACAAGGTAAGACCATGGAGCAGTAGGATAAAACTATTAGAGGCACATCTGAGGGGGTAAATCTTTTCTTTATAACCTGTCATGCATGGGTGTAGACCTACAGGCTGGGCTTATGAGGGCGGACCTCACCAGGTTAGCTTACACGCATGCGCTATCTAGTTACAAAAGGGAGAAAAATTTGGCCCCTCAGACTTGCTTCTATGGATAGAACTTACAGAGATGCTCCAGTGGTCAGGAAGATAGTCACCCCCGGGTCGGAGTATTCCCGTCACCTTGAAGGGTCTTTCCTAGCTGGGGGAGCGTTGCGGAGTCCTTCTAGGTTTGGTACTTGCAGTAGGACTAGGTCCCGACCCTGGGTTCCCATCTGCGTTTGATGACAGAGTCCTCGTCCTTGTGCTGTAGCCATTTCTGCATGGACTTGTCAGAAGCCTGGACCCGTGGGGAGTCCAGAAGGGTTTCCGGGGGAAGGTAGGCTTCGACCCCGTAGACCGGGGAGTACGGGGTCCCTCCGGGGGTCCATCTAGTTGCCGCCACCGGAGTAGGAATCTCCAGTGAAGACATCCTTCAGGTCCCCCTCGGGTGACTGATACCCGAGGTCTCGTTCAGCCGCGGCCACCTCGCCGTCGTCGACCCTTTCCTTGCTAGGTCGGCGACGAGGTGGGGAGCCATCCTTGGAAGACTGCTCGCGCCGCTCGCTGACACGTTTCGCGAGGTCAATGATCTCGAGACACTCCGTGGCGCTGTGGCGACCGTTGGGGTGCATAGGGCATGAGCCATTGTTACCCCTCTATGGCCATGGGCGCTTGTTGCGGTCGTCTGGCCCCCAGTCGCAGTTGCGACGACTAGAGCGGTTGACCACGGCTTCTCATGGCCGCGACCTTTCTTTTTCTTCTTACCGTCCCGGGGAACGGCACCCGAGCCACCCGACTGGGCAGCCCCGGCTTGTGGGGCCGAGTGCCATGCACGGCCCTCGGCGGCTCTGGCGCATTTGTCAGCCAGAGCGAAGAGTGTGGGAACAGTCTCCACGTCATGCGTGGCCAACTTCTCCAACATTTTTTCATCACGTACTCCCTGGCGGAAGGCCATGATGATGGAAGCATCGGAAATGTGAGGTATAGTACCTCGCACCTTGGTGAAGCAGGAGATGAACGTCTGGAGAGTTTCCCTAGGCTCATGCCTTACTGCGTGGAGGTGGGCCTCCACACTGTGTTGCTGGTAAGCGCTGGCGAAGTTCACAACAAACCGCGTGCAGAGCTCTTCCCAAGAGTAGATTGACCCTGGGGCGAGGTTCATGAGCCAAGTTTGAGCAGGTCCAGACAAGGCGACATGAAAATATGTCGCCATCACAGCGGTGTTTCCACCTGCTGCTGTGATAGCGGTGACGTACACCTACAGGAATTCCGACGGGTTTGACGTACCGTCGCACTTTTTCGGCAGGTGCGGCCGGAACTTGGATGGCCATGACATCGCGCAGAGATGATCTGCGAGAGCGGCGCAGCCCACGCCGGCCAAGGGGACACCCGCTTGGGACCGGGTGCCCATTGGGGCCTGCGGTGCTACCACAGCGAAGTCTTGATCGAGGTTGCGACCCTCGATGTTTCGCCGGCGCTCGCGTGCCCTCTCTAAAGAGACCCAGGCGTCCTCTCCCTCACGCCTGTGGTTGAGCTCTGCCTGGAGGTCGTTGGTCTGTGCGCCCCTCACTGAGGGTGAGCGCACAGACGCCGACGCCTCATGTTGGCGCCGGGATAACCGCAGCCTCGACCTGGTCGAGGTAGAATGTGCCATGCCGAGCAGCTGGTCGACGTCGTCCCACCACTGCTTCATGGCCCCCGGCAAGGCCGTGGAGCTTGGAGGGTGATGCAGCAACTCCCTGGCTGCTGACAAGGCTCCCGGAGCCGTCCTCGATAGAGTCCGGGATGTCTGCGCAGTTGTATGCTGCCGTGCAGCATGCACAGCAGTAGTGCCCGGCACTGGGCGGTTGGGAACCTATGGCGTGGAAGAAATAACTTCTTCCTCCACCAGGAAATGTGTTGAAGTCTCGGCGTGGTGCTCAACGATTTGCACCATCATCCTAAGTGAGAGAACAAGCAAAAACCTAATGCCTAGCCCCCTACCTGGCGCGCCAAATGTCGGAGAAGAGATCTCCGACCGGGTGGCGGAGTGCACCCGCCCTAAATCCTAAAATGAGGAGGGGCCTAAGCGTTTTGATTGTTAGAGATCAGAGGGATGAACACACAAGAACACACAAGGGTTTAGAGTGGTTCGGGCCGCCGGAGTGTAATACCCTACTCCACTGTGTGTTGTATTGCTCGTGAGCTTGAGTTATGTCTTGGATGACTTGGGTCTGAGTGTGTTTGAGTGCCTGTCAAACTCCCCTGAAACGTTTGCATGCCTCCCCTCTTATAGCTAAGCGGGGCACGTACAAGGGTGCTGAGCCCCGACATGTGGGCCTAGGAACATAACGGACGTAGTACTTGGGGCTACTAATGTTCTCTGCTGAAGCAATCTTCTTGTGCCCTGATATCTGAGATCTGCGTAGTATCGGCGTGTAGGAGAAGCTTCCTTGGTAATGTACAAGTCATGATGACCATGACGCGTGCGGCGGTATGGGCGTACTGCCAACTATCTGATTGGTCAGGCACGCCGCTTGTAGGGTGGCCTGGTCGCCGCCTGCCAGCGGAGTGGACGGGACGCATTAAATGCTGAGGGGGCACATCGCCTGTCAGCAGGGTGGACAGGCGGCGCGTCCTCTCCACAATAAATGCTGAGACCGTGCGGCCTAGAGGCCTTACGTCAGGCTCCGCCCGCTTGCTTACGTCACGGGCAACAAGCCACGTGGCAGCATCGGGTCTCCGCCCGAGCGGGGAGCGCAAGCACAGGATAAAGCCTGGACACGTGTTAGTACCGGACCCTTGCTTAGGCCAGGATATCCCCTGTCCCGGGACCTCATTATGGGTGGCCTGGACCTTATATGGAGGGATCCAGACCCCATCCAAGGGACCCGACATGCTTACTTGGGAGTCTTGGACCGTATTCGGGGGTCCGGGCTGTGCGTACAGGGGTTCGGTGCTTCCTTGTGGAGGTCCAGTCCCACTGATTGCATCCTGGGATATATCATCTTTTCTGGCCATGTGGCCCGCCTTGAGCCATCCACGTAGTGGGGTCGGGCGCTGTTCACCGCGCGGCTAGAGATCGCCATACGGGCGCTGTGTCTTCATACTGTAGTAAGGGGTACCCCTGATTCAGGGTACCGACATACACAATTAGTCGTTAAGATTTAGACTTATATGCACAACACTAGGTTAGCCATAAGGGTCCTTCAGGGGCTCATGCACATCATTCGTTGTTTGGAGCAAGTAGTTGACTTAAAATCAACAAGTAAAATGACAATCATGGTCTAGTGCTCACAAGGATATTTACTGGTCACATTGTGCTTTCAAGCACATAAGAAAAATGTGTGCGCATAAAATGGTAGTAAAGAGCATGGCATCAAGCCAATACTGCCAAACATAGAGTTTTATATGCAGAGATGTATAGTCTGGCTCGTTTTATCATTGCTCATGGTTTACCCAATTACTCATATCGGTCTAAAATTAGGTATCAATTTATGCAACATTTTTAGGTATTATAATTTTGAGAGAGAACTTATAACAATAGTCAATTATTTGTAATGTAAGATGCTCGCAGGGCAAACTTTTCTCCTCATATTATGTACCAATTTGTTCTAGAAAGCATTATTTCGATCTCTTCACTGTTGTAACTCCCTGAATTTTGGCGTGAGCTCTAGAAGTGCCATGATTGTTGCATTCATGCCGCTGCATAGTGTTTCCAAGTGCAAGAAGTGTTTGAATCATGTCAATATGTCTTGTAGAATTTCCGGTAAATTTTCATATTTTTCTGTTTTTTTGAAATTTAAAATATATTTATTTTAGGTACTTAAAAACATTTTCAGAGGTTCTAAATATATTGTTTGAGTTCATGGAGTGCCAAATCATGTCGAAGAAATTTCCTATAATTTTTGGAGCCTTCAAGATATTTTTCGGTTATTAAAAACGATTTCAGCCTTTTCTGAAAATGATTTTTAATTTTAAAAATAGGATAATTATGAAAAATAAAATATCTTCAAATCCTAGCAATATATATGGCTGGAATTCTCTCATCGAGCCCTTTCCAAAATTCGAAACCCCATCCTCAGATTCGATCCGAAACTCCCAGAATTGCTTGCCGAAGTTCGGGATGGTTCCAACTCCATCGACAACTCCGACGAGCAATTACTTTTGATACGTGCATGGTCGGTGGAATCCGAGGGTACCAGTACGTTTGTCACGTTGAGAACTTCGTCCCGGTGCCTTCGGTTCGTCGATCCGATCGACGGTTTGTCCTCAATCGATGAATTTGTGCTCAGCTCCGGCGAACTTCGTCTTCTCCGGCAAGCCTCCACCATTGTTGCACCTAGGGTTTCTCTGTTTTCCCAGCCGTGCAGGGTCCTCCTCTCACTTCCCTCACCTCCCCCAGCAGCGGCGCCGCCTCCCCCTCATTTCCCCCACCTGATGTGGCTTCCCCCCCCCCCCCCCCGCGGTGGTGGCTGAGCTCAGCTCGCCCCTCCCGCGGCTGGCGTGGCCACGCGGCGGCGTCCCCTCCCCCGGCATGCGCTCGGCATGTCCCCTCTCTGCCCCTCCCCCTTATCCCCTTCCATGGTGAGAGGAAGGAGATGAAGGGAGGAAGAAGATGGAAATTTTGCGACTTAATCCCTGTTTCTTTTAATCAGTACGCAGGAATTTAGTTCAATTTAAAACCGCGATAACTTTTGCGTTTGAAATCCGATTCACACTGTTTAAGTTGCGTTAGATTCGTATTAAAATTTTCTATATGTTAGAAGTAATATTCTCTGCTGTTGCACATTTTAATTAATTTATTTAAATGTTCGTTTGTCCGATGGTTGTTAGAACGACGTTTCGTTTTAAATCTCAATTTTTGATTTCGATTTGCGTATTTATAAATCAATATCGGCGTGGTTAATAATTATTTAGTTTAACCATGCTATCTATGAATTAGTTCTCGTGTGTCGTGTCGGCCTGTGTGCCGTACGCATGCTGTGCGCGTACTGTGCACGTGGTGTCGTGCTATTTCGCACGTTGCGTTTCTGTCGTCATGATTTTGTCTCGCTTATAGTCGTTAATGTTATTTGAATTATTTAGCTAATTGAAAAATTGTTAGCACATCAAACAAATTAAAACTAGGCGACATCTTTAGTTGCATTTAATAAATGTTGATTAATGCGAGTTTGGCGAATCAAATGTTATATTTCATATATGTATAATATATACACAATATCTTCTCATTCGTTGTTTCGATCTCGACGTTTCCTTCTCTCGTGTGACCATATAAGTGAGCGCTATTTTTTTGCACATGTTTTCCCTCGTATGATGTATTTTTTCTTTCTGTTCCAAGAATGTTGAATGTATGTTCGCACTCTCTTAGATAACGTTCCATCCGTGAAGGCCGAGGAAGTTGCAGAAGAATCCCCTGAGAGTTTGGTGCAGGCAAGTGTCCTCTGACCTATTATATCCTAAGTACTTTATAATTCATTCTCCCGCATACTATGATTAACCTAAGAATTATTAGCTTTCTATTTATCCTATCCTTGATTACTTTTTTGGGTTGGGTTATTATAATCAGCTACTTGCTAGTGCTTTACCCTAATCAACGAACATCATGAGAATTACTTTATGATACTATGGTTCATTATGATGTCCAATTATGTAATATCTATTACGTGAATTTTTGATCCTGACACGTACATGGTTCGTGTAACACCGTGAATTTAGGGGTATAAAATTTCTTTCTAATGATCACCCAAATTCATGTGTTACTCTTCTCTCTCTCACCCTAGGTTCTACCTCTCTCTAGATTCTCTCTCCCTTTTCCCTTTTAGGTAGAATTAGCTTAAAGTTAGGGGGATTTAATTATTTATTTTTGCCAAAACATTATGAGTCATGACATGTTGCATCATGTTGAGCTTATTTATTCTTTGAATTGTTGCACATGTTTGAATTTATTTGAATTTGAAACCTAATTTGAATTTGGAATTGGAAACCCTAAAGAAAATAAATAGAAAAGGAATTAGAAAATCCAGAGAAAAAGAAAAAGGAAAAGGTAGCCCAGTTAGCCCACTAAGCCCAGCTACGCCCGCACGCCTTCAGTCTCTGACAGGCGGGCCCTGCCTGTCGGTGCCTACCCACGCCCCTCTTCCCTTCCTCCCTCTCGCTGTTCAGTGGGGTCGCCCTATCGGCACTTCGGCCTATCATGCGCTCGCAAGTCTGTGCCGCTGTCCCGCGAGCCCCGCTCGCTAGTCCCTCCACCCTCCTTCAACCGCTCACCTGCGCGGACCACGCGCATGCATGCCGAGATCGCCGCGCCCACATCGCCACCTAGCTCCAAACCAGCACCCCGACCCCCTCTACAAGTCCCCGCACACCCCACTTCCCCCCTGCCTCGCTCATTTCGCCCCTGCCCACTCACCCGAGCTACGCGCGCCCGTTCTTCAAGCTCGCCGGAGCTTCCGCGTCGCTAGGCCCCCTACGCCCGAATTCATCGCCGGTAGAGCTCGGCCGCTGTGGGGGACAGATATCCCCCGGGTCCATTAGAAGGATAAAAGACCTCACGAAAAGCCCAAGGGCCTGATAGATCGTAAGGTCACTCCTTCATGGGCCTGGGGAGGAGCAATCAGTAAAGCAGATCGATGTGAGGCCGGGTCGGTGCAAGCCCGGATGACTCCGCGACGTCGAGCAAGTGACCACAACAGGAGATCCGACTTTCCCGCGCTGGAGCCCCGCACAACGGAACCGGGCGAGGATAAGTCGGCCGAATCATAGGAAGATAAGCTCAAACAATTCACTATCTTTTAGGTGCACGTTGTTATCATATCAGCTTGTATTGCCTCACGATCAAATATATAAGGCCTAGGGGGCACCCCTTCAAGACGATCAATCCAAACTCTACTACTACTTAGCCATCCACCTCAACTCTCTACCTTATAACCCATTACCCAAAGCATATTCGCCAGGACGTAGGGTGTTACGCATCTCAAAGCGGCCCGAACCTGTAAACACTGTCCATTGTCTTTCATGCATCTGGCACGAACCATTCAGCTACAGTCGACGACACCGTCCTACTCCTAAAACACCTCGAGGGGCAACCCCAGGTGTGCGGTCGGACCCAAAACACCGACAGCTGGCGCGTCAGGTAGGGGGTGTGTCGACGATCTAAGCTAGCTCAATGGCCGTCACCTTCCACAGCAAGATCACCCTCCGTCTCGGATCCATGTTCTGCTTTGGAACGATCTCATCCATAGCAGACGAAGAGGGAACTCTACACCGCATTGCAAATCCACCAAAAAAGAAGTCTCCTCCAACAAACTCCGAAAATACCGGAGAAGCGCAACCTCCAGCTCTCCGAAAGAAGATCGCCACGACAGCCGCGCCATTCTATCCCGACATTCTTTTCATCGGGAGAGTGGAGTCGCCTCCCGTCTCCGACTATGCCCTTCTAACGGAGCAATCGGCTTAAGTCGGCGACGACTTAAGACGGTGCAACATGCTCGCGCTTACTCAACTCAGGGTGACCACTATGCCCTTCTAACGGAGCAATCGGCTTAAGTCGGCGACGACTTAAGACGGTGCAACATGCTCGCGCTTACTCAACTCAGGGTGACCACTATGCCCTTCTAACGGAGCAATCGGCTTAAGTCGGCGACGACTTAAGACAGTGCAACATGATCGCGCTTACTCAACTCAGGGTGACCACTATGCCCTTCTAATGGAGCAATCGGCTTAAGTCGGCGACGACTTAAGACGGAGCAACATGCTCGCGCTTACTTAACTCGGGTTTCCCGTACAGGGGTGATCTCTATATCCAGTAAACAAGTTTCAAAATCATCACACAGCGTTTTACTACTGCAAGTTTACGTATTACAGAACTCTAAAACAATAGGAGAGTAGCAATATCATTTAGATGTTGAACTAGTGTCCTCTAACAAGCATCCGATCATGATAACCGCGCACTCAAAGCGCACAATGTCACTCTATTTTGCAATATCTTTCTCAGGAGCAACCGACGAAGACGGGCATCTTGAGGAATCAGGAGCAGCATTCACATCAGCCCTTATGTCGTCGGGAACAACTACGCCGGGTCTCCTCATCAAGATCCGCCCCGCGTGAATGGCTTTATCCATAGCCCTGTCGCGCTGGGCCCTCAGAGTAACGGAAGTTTCTTCAGCAACTTTGATGGCCAGCTGAGCGGTCTCCAGCTCCTGGGCGATGGACTTCTTGGAAGCGCGCAGTTCCTTGATAGCAGCATCCTTAGCCGATATCAACTGCCTGAGACGGATCACGTCATCCGTGGATTCCTGCAGCCTACAGCGAAGATTATCTAACTCCTCCATGGTGAAACGATGACTCCTTTCCAGAATGGTCAACGAGTTGCTAGAGTCACGATACAATCTGTCCAGATTATCGCGAGAAGCAACAAGGGCACATTTTTCTTCCTGCAAGCAAGAATCAACTCCTTCAAACATCAGGCCAGCAATAAGAACACAGCAATACAAGGCGCAGTTTCACAAGTCACCTTTTCAGAATCAAGCTGAATGCGAAGAGTAGAGTTCAGCGTGTTAGCAACATTTAGAGCAGCAGAGACCTGGGCCAGCTCAGTTTGGCTTTGGGAATACTTTTCCTCAAAATCAGAACACCGCTGGACCAGTTCAGCCTGGCCTTGAGAATGTTTTTCTTCAAGAACAGAAATCTGCCGAGCCATGCCTGGCGAGAAAAAATCAAGCAAAGGGGGTCAAAATTTGAAACAATTCAATAAGGCAGACGAAAGGAATCAAAAGAGCACTAACTAGCATTCGCCGCTTCCAAGTCAGAGACACGCTGTTGAAGCAACATCGGATTCCAACGTGCCAGAGACGAAGCTCCTTCTGGAACAGACACACCTTGCGACCTCAGCTGACTAGCCATCCCGTCCACCAATGCCTGATATTGAGAACAGATAAATGTAATAACAGCAGTTCATGCGGTATAAAAGTCAAGCTAAAATATATCACAATACCTAGAGGTTGGAGAAGAACAAAGGGACTCCCAAATCGTGAGAGATCAATTGATGGCCTGGCATAAAGTCGCCACCCGACGCAGCTTGCAATGAACCAGCAGGGACCAACTCAGTACCGTCAACAGAGGCCAAAACTTGGTCAGCGGGAACGCTAGCCTCTAAGGCGATTCCCTGACCAGAAACTTGGGCCATCACCATGCCACCAGAGTGTGGAGGAGATCCGACGTGAACATCCATGGAAGTACAAGAGGGAGACCCCGCTCGGACACCCTCGGGGGCTGGGTCATAGCTCGCGCTGCCCACTTGAGCCGGATCGTCTCCGGCAACACCCTCGGGGGCTGGGTCGTGACTTACGCCTCCCACCCGAGCTGAACCATCCTCATCAACACCCTCGGGGGCTGGGTGAGCGTTAACACCATCCCTGAGGGTCAAGCTTTCCGCGGCAGCCGCCTCTAAGGCTGAAGGCCCCTCAGTTACTTCCATGAGAGCAAGACGATCAAAGTCAGTTTCCTGGCCCTCAAGACCGCGCTCTAAGGTCGATGAGGCGCGGGACGCTGCCCGGGATGACCCCAACTCGGCGTTGAACACATCAGCACAAACATCCATCGTGTCACCATCCGCTGGCTCTGATAATAGGTCCTCTGGAACCATATCTTCTAGAGTCTGATCAAAGTTAGCCAGAGATAACTCCTGTAGACCGACGAGGGCTGACAGAGCAGGAGAAGGAACTCCACTACTTTCCCCACTGGCAATATACTGCCGACTGTTCTTCCGAGTCAGAGGGTACTCATTTTCTTCCTCCCTATCGTCTTCATCAGCAACACAGGCAACACCCCCATTGGGATCAGCGACAGATGGAGTACACCCATTGGGATCAGCAACAGACATACCACACCCATTGGGGTCAGCGTCAGTAAATTCAGGCACGGAAACCTCCTCAGCAGCAGGAACCGAAGGACCAGCGCCCCGATCCAAACTAGATACTTGCCGAAGACGTCTCTTTTTCTTTTTCTGCTCATCAGCAGAAAGACCAAGTTGATTGGCTCGGCAAGGACGTCTCGGGCGAACACTGACAGGTCTCTGAACATCCAAGGTTGTACCAGCTTCTGGGAGAGGCGCCACCGCCAATGTCCCAGCAGGAGCAGCATCAGAAGAATCTTCGGCCAGCATATCAAGCATAGCACTTATTTCTGCATCATTAGGAATAAAAGGCACCTCAAAGTGGAGTTGCCGTTCATCATCGGGAATTTCTCCAATCGAAGCAACCAAAGCACTAACTTCTTCAGCAGAGGGTCGCACTCTAAGGCCCAAACTGCCATCAGCGACAGGTGTATTCGACACAAAATGAGTAAAAGCCTTGGAAGGAGGCAAGTTCCAGGCCGAGTATGCGATAGGGGCACCAACATTGGACACCTTGCCTCTAAGTATCATTTCAAGCCGGCTCACCAAGTCTACAGCAAGAATTCTTCTATTGGTGACCCGGGTTGGGTCAGCTAAACCTCGGTACAAGTAGGCTGGGTATGCCCTATCCTTCAACGGTTGAATGTTCTTAAAGACAAAATCGGCAACCACAGCCTCTGTAGTCAGACCCCTCTCTTTCAGTAGTCCAACTTCAGCTAGCAAAGCCCCTGCCTCAGCCACCTCCTGATCCGTGGGGGACTCGGTCCAACTCGGAGTGCGAACATCCGCTGTCTCCCCGACCGTGGGAGGAGAGAGTTTCCATGGTTCTCAACAATAAACCATTCCAAGCGCCATCCCTTAATACTGTCCTTGAGAGGGATTTCAAGATATTTAGTCTTCCTCCCACGGCGCATCTCCAAACTAGCACCCCCAACCAGCTGGTGCTGCCCCCCGGCCATTCCAGGGCGACAGTGATACAAATACTTCCACAGTCCAAAATGTGGCAGGACGCCAAGAAAAGCCTCGCACAAATGAACGTAAATGGAAATTTGCAGAATAGAATTGGGATTCAGATGGGTCAAGTTAAGGCGATAAAAATCAAGGAGGTCGCGGAAAAAGGGAGAAATGGGGAGAGCGAGACCACGGAGAAGAAAAGGAACGTAAATCACGGATTCATGGGTATCCTCCGTCGGGACAGTGACCCCATGACAAATCCGCCAAGAACAAAGCTCCCTCGGGGGAAGGACCCCAATGGACACGAGGTGGAGAAGGTCAGGCTCGGAGACAACAGACATATGGTTACCTGCGAAAGGCAACTGGCTGTTGGGGTCGATGGGGGGATCACCATAGCAGATGAACTCGAGGCCTTTCTCTTGGGCGCCATCTCAACTCTACTGGCGAACAGAGCGAGTGCCGAATTGCAGAGAGGATCTGGAGGCAGGAAAGCAAGAACTAGGTCACAGAAAGCAGAGGCGGCTGAAAGCGCAGTATATGCGGGATATTCCCAAGTCAGATACCGTCTCCAAAAGCGCTCAGTCAGCACCCGACGGTTACTTCTAAAACACCGGCATGCCACGTCGTCACCCGGCGGCTACTTCTAAAACCCCGGTGTGCCACATCGTCACTCGGCTATTATCCTCAAAGTGGCCGACACGGCCCGTTTTAACTCGGCTGTTATTTCTAAGACGCTGATGTTATCACCAGTCGCTCGGCATTTATCTCTAAAGTGCCGACGATGTCTTCAGTCGCTCGGCGGTTACCTCTAAAGCGCCAACGATGTCTCCAGTCGCTCGGTGGCTATCTCTAAAGCGCCGACGATGTCTTCAGTCGCTCGGCGGCTATCTCTAAAGCGCCGACGATGTCTTCAGTCGCTCGGCAGCTATCTCTAAAGCGCCGACGATGTCCTCAGTCACTCGACGGTTATCTCTAAAAAACACTGGCGTTGTCACAGGTCACTCGGCTGTCACATCTAAGAGCGCCGACGTGGTCAACAGTTATTCCGACGCTAACATGGTTTCGTCATCACTCGGACTCTATTTCAAATGCGTAAATATCGACAATAATAGCTCGGCCATCACCCCTGAAGCGGCGATATGATGCCCGAGTTATTTAGTTACGATTCCGAATGAATCAACTTCACAAATAAGAGATCGACTTACTATGAAGCAAAGTAATTGGTACAGGAGGAGACAAAGTCATTCTTCATTAAGGGAAGTAACAATACTTACAAATCAACTCATTATGAGTTGATACTTCTCTACTGCTACTACTACTACTACTACTACTACTACTACACTACACTATACTACTCTACATTACTAATACTACTACATTATTTCACTATACTACTTCTAATCTATACTAATATCTAAAAACCAGTGGCATCTAGCCACTGGCCTTGTTGCTGCCCTTGCTGCTGCCGCCCCTGCCGCCGCCGTCACCGTCGTCGCCGCCATCGCCTCCGTCGTCGTCGTCGTCGTCGTCGTCGCCTTCGCCATCGCCGCCACCGTCCTCCTCGGACGAGTCCTCCTTGTCCGAGGAGTACTCTGACTCATCCGAGCCCGCGAGCCCGGAGCACTCGATGGCCCGGATGTAAGTCCAGACCTCTGCGGCAATCCCCTGAGAGTCGTCCGAGTCATCGGACGACACTGGGGGAGGGACGGGAGCTGAAGACCCCTCGGACTCAGAGGAGAACTCCTCCTCTGAGTATTCCGAGTCGCCAAAGTCCTCTGATGGAGGAGTCGGCTCGCGCTTGCGTTTGTTGTTCTTGCCCATGGTGGAAATGCAAGGAGAGGAAGAAAGCAAGCAGCGGAGAACAGCAAGAGATGTGAAAAAACTAGAGAGGCAAAGACACTATTTATAGAAGAAGAAGGCAACCACTCACCTCCAACCACGGTCACTGAACAGTCGCGAAGCATTCAATACACACTTCAACCCGTCTGAAGACACGTCAGGCGGCTGACGCCGTTTCATGCAACGCAACACCCATTGGGACTCCAGTCAACAGCGCGGATGATATGATTACGCCCGCCGTCACATCACATTACTACTCAGAAGCAGCCGGCTAAAACACTCAGGGTACCAAGCCGTCCCTTGCCCACACCCATTGGGGGGGACGCCCAGGAATTATCAGTATATTTTTCAAAACTGTCACATCCGTGCAGGGCATGCAATGAACACCTCAAGACAAAAATGAGATATCAGTAAGGATCAAAGGAAAGCCAAATATAGCCGGTGAAGTACAAAATCTGACCGACAGAAGCGACGTGAAGACTAGCCAGGGAACGTCCATCAAATGTCCAATCAGTCGTAGAGCAAATAAATTGCACCACCTAGCAAGATATGGGCGGATCACGAACTCGGCTGCAAAAGACAAAATACATGCTGACCTCTGAAGCATAATATTGATGACATAATGCTGACCTCTAAAGCATAATATGGATGACATAATGCCGACTTCTACGGCATTCAAAAAAAAAGAAAATATGACTCTCGGCAAAAGGACACGAAATAAAGACCTTCGAGAGGATTGTTTTCAAAAATCCACTCAAAGCTCGGGGGCTACACCCATTGGGTGCACCTTCGGTGCACCCCATGGATCACCATTTCAAGCCAAGATAATGCCGACTTCTAAGGCATAGGGCAAGATTAAAGACAAGGCTGACCTCCAACCAAAGTGCAAGTGGGAAATAAAAGTGATTTCTGATGAAGACCTTCGAGTGGATTATTATCCAGAATCCACTCGAAGCTCGGAGGCTACACCCATTGGGTGCACCTCCGGTGCACCCAATGAAATTCAAGGTCCTGCAATACGAAATGCCGATCTCCAAGGCATGAGTATGAGGCAAAACTACAGATTTCGAGTGAAGCAAAGCAGAAGAAGACAGTAAGAAATCGTTTTTACCAAACTGCCCGAGAAGCATTTCTTATCGTAAACGAAGCCCGCAAGTTGGGCCTAGGATCTTTGGGCCGATTATCTCAAAATCAACCCAAAGATCGGGGGCTTGTGGGGGACAGATATCCCCCCGGTCCATTAGAAGGATAAAAGACCTCACGAAAAGCCCAAGGGCCCGATAGATCATAAGGTCACTCCTTCATGGGCCTGGGGAGGAGCAATCAGTAAAGCAGATCGATGTGAGGCCGGGTCGATGCAAGCCCGGATGACTCCGCGACGTCGAGCAAGTGACCACAACAGGAGATCCGACTTTCCCGCGCTGGAGCCCCGCACAACGGAACCGGGCGAGGATAAGTCGGCCGAATCATAGGAAGATAAGCTCAAACAGTTCACTATCTTTTAGGTGCACGTTGTTATCATATCAGCTTGTATTGCCTCACGGTCAAATATATAAGGCCTAGGGGGCACCCCTTCAAGACGATCAATCCCAACTCTACTACTACTTAGCCATCCACCTCAACTCTCTACCTTGTAACCCATTACCCAAAGCATATTCGCCAGGACGTAGGGTGTTACGCATCTCAAAGCAGCCCGAACCTGTAAACAATGTCCATTGTCTTTCGTGCATCTGGCACGAACCATTCAGCTACAGTCGGCGACACCGTCCTACTCCTAAAACACCTCGAGGGGCAACCCTAGGTGTGCGGTCGGACCCAAAACACCGACAGCCGCCATCCACGATCGTGCTGCGCCACCGTCAGGCCCAACCTTGCCCTCGTCCCTGCCCCACCCGAGGTGAATTTCCCCGCCGGACCTTCTCTTCTCTCTCCCCCATTTTCTCTGTTCCATCGATTAGTTGCCGGTGGTCGTCGGTACCGGTCCCGCGCCGTCGAATCGAGACCGCTTGGCCAACAGCGGCCGCCCCATGCCTTCTTCGCCCGCGCGGAGTCGCCGGCTCCGGCCATGGCGCTCGCTCCGTGTGCGCTACCGAGGTCGACGGTGGTCCTAACAAGGAGGACCCGCCCGTCAGTCTCCCCCTTTCTATCCACGTTCTTGGTCACTGCCTGGAGGGCTCCGTTTGTCAACACGCGCCCGCGATGTCGCGCCTGCACGTGCCCTCCACCGCTGACTAGCGGGCCCGACCTCCCCGTGGCCCCGTTTGTCAGACTCCCGTCGTTTCCCCTCCTGATGGTCCGAATCGCCAACCCGTGGGCCCCGCTCGCCAGAGAGCGCCCGCCCTCGCATCTCGCACCAGAGATACCCGGGCTGCTGACGCGTGTGACCCGTCGGTCCGTCCTCACGTCCAATCCCGCACGCCCGCTTCTAACCTCGAGCGTCCGTTCCCGATCGGATGGCCGAGAAGCCAGGATACCCTTTCACAGTGGTTGATTTGCTTAAGAACCCCTCGGTTTTCTACGAATAGAACCCACCATCCTTAGACTTTACGGGCAGGTCCCTAAGTTATTACAAACAAACCCTATCCTTTTAAATAATTACAGATTAGGGTTTAATTTTGTATTTCAAACTTCCAAACTTATTTATTTCATATCTTTTACATATGAACTCCAAATTTAGTGATTCAAATTGCAAAATGTTCATAGGATTATTCTCTGTGTAAATAAATTAGTTCCATTTATATTCTGTGCTTTCTATTTTTATGGTTAACTATGAACTAGTTTATGTTTAGATTTGTTTATTTAATAAAATAAAAAGGGAAAACCATAGAGATTAAAGCATGTTTAATCTTGTGAGATTAATAATGTGTATTACATGAATTCATCCCTGGTCTAACTTATAGGTCACAATAAAATAAATTGAACTAGGTTATGTAATTGTGGGCAATACTTAAAGGAATAATAATCTATTTCTAAATGAAGTTAGTTTATGTTATAACTCATATTATACTTTGATCTCATTAACCCTTATTTAGTATTGTCTTTTTAAGATGTATTCCTATGTTTGTACATGTTTGGTGTGCTGTTCAGTTGTACTTTCCAAATGTATTGAATGCATGCTCGCTTTATTTAGACAACGAGCAGTCCGAGGTTCCTGAGTGTGTTGTTGGAGACCTCCCTGAGCAACAACTTGGTGAATGCAAGTGTCCTCTGACCTATTATGTCCTACATACTTTATGATTCACTATCTCGCATTACATTACTTAAGCCTAAGGATTGACTAGCTTTGTATTTGCCATATCCTTGTTTGCCTTTTGGGTTATCATGGTTAGCATCTTGCTTTCGCTTTACTTTAATCAATGAACATGATGTGAACATTTATGATACGATACTGTTATCTTGATTATGTTGATGATCTTGTGATACTCTAGGAGGCTCAGGCCTTTTTCCTGATTACCTCTCCATGAGGACCTGTTCGTGGAGTGACCACCCGAGATAATAGTGCAACCATGAGGGTGGAATGGGATGCCCTTAGCTGATTAATTAGATGAACCTGGGGGTGTAGTTTGCTTTGCCGGAGGGCCATCAATGGGGGTCGGGGCGTAGTGCTCGCTCTGCCAAGGGGGGTGCAGAGGTTCATTCGATTTGGTTTTGTTAGTCACCCACCTTGGGGAGGTGTACTACGTTTGTACGACTGGCGAAACCTAACGAGCAACTATGCACCAGGGGAGTTTTTGTAAAGGCTACGAAGTGTATCCCTGGCCATTCACCTCGGTAGTGAAGATCGGGTCTGTACAACCCAGGCTGGAAAGGGATCACGACTCGTGGGTAAAGTGTACAACCACTGTAGAGTGTTAGAAACTGGTATATCAGCTGAGCTCACGGTTAAGAGCAGCCTTGGGATCCTCTTTGATTAGAAGAATTCTAGTTACTTTTATGATGATGGTTAACAATGATGATATAAATCTGATCTCTGGTATTTCCTATTTTGAGGGAGTACTTTTGGGTAATAACAGGGTTTATTACTAAAACTTGGCTCTACTAATAATAATAAATACTTGACTAACCTAAAAGCAATTGCTTAACCTCAACCCCATATACAACTAGTCCACTTTAGCCAAACGAGACATTTGCTGAGTACATTGATGTGTACTCACCCTTGCTTTACACACCACCCCCACCCCAGGTTGTCCCCACTGTACTCAGTGCTCAGGAGGTGATGCTGGCAACATGGAGGACTTTGAGGAGTTCTAGGATTATGATGAGTTCTAGTTTACTTAGTGGCAAACCCCCAGTCAGCTGCCAGTGTAGGCTTATCATCTATGTTTCGTTTCTCCGCACTTTGATAGTTATGTTAAAGACAATGGTTATGTAATAGACTCTGGGGATGTCTTGGACATCTTGATGTAATTAAGTACCTTTTCGCTATTTATTTCAAGCATTGTGTGATGATGTCCAATTATGTAATCGCTGTGTACGTGAGTTTCTGATCCTGGCACGTACATGGTTCGCATTCGGTTTACCTTCCAAAACCGGGTGTGACAGTTCGCATTCAGTTTACCTTCTAAAATTGGGTGTGACAATTGTTCAACAAAAAGAGAAGCTTTAGAATAGAACAAACAAGGCTAAGAATTTGTTTTATCCACGAAAAGTCATCAATTGCTAAGCTTTTGACTAAGCAAATGGTGACAACTGCTTGGCAAGAAAGAAACAAGACCGATATTTGTCTAGGACCAGTCTTCAACAATAGATAATACTACACTCATACGAAGAAGTCATCAGGACTAGAGAGGATACAATAGGTCCATAAGATCTTCATATTTCTATCATAAATTACCATCACTAATAGTTTAGTGGTCAATACATATGGCTCTTTTGGCGCCGATGACCAAGGACATATTAATGTCTAATTTAGCTTCAAGCGTTGTGATGATGTGGGATTTCATAATTACTTGTCTATTCTTCTCACTTCTGGTAGATCAGATGTAGATTACGGTAAGCATACCAAGGGGGTGGAATCCAATGTAGTTCTACAACATACACCCCATATCTCTACTATTCTATAAGAACCTAACGTAGACCGTGGTGCACGGTTCTGCCTCCTCATGGCACATACGACCCACATGTTAGTGTATCCCTTCTTCCCCATGCGCACCCTCCCCCACTACCCCTGCATCCGCATGGTCCTAGCCACAATCGGCCATGGAAGGAAAAATTATGTCACTGCCATAGAAGGAAACACATCCCCTCACCACTATCCACGCCTCGTAGCAATCCAGCACACAGGAATCCCATCGCTGACGACCCGCACACGCAGGACCACCCCGCCCAATCGTTCTTCCCATGCACCGCGGATGCCCCGCCCATATCCTCCGCACCCCAAACGCAATCCATGCCTCATCGCCATGGAAGGAATTGCAACCCAACCCCCTCGTCGCTATCCAGTGCATAGGTTTACCATCGGCCCGCATCCCATCACAAGTGCAGGACCACCCCGCCATCTCATTCTTCCCATTCTACGCGCCACCCCGCCTGGATCTTGCGATGCTCGAGTACTTCCCATTCTACGCGCCAGCCCTGCCCAAATCTTGCGATGCTTGAGTGTAAGATGGAAGACACCTCTCTGAGCGCTCAAATACGAACACCACACCTCTCTGAAACACAAACAGACTTGGTTTACAAAATAGAGAACTACTCGTGTGGCTGTTCATCTGGCAATTTCAGGTTTGTGTTTTTAAGTTTTATATATGTTTCCTTTTCTCTAATTGACTGTAGCTTTATCATTCGTGCACCCTTTCTGTAAATAAATAGAGTTTTAGTTGTAGTTGAATCAATATTTGTGGGCAATATGTCCTGCGCGACATTTTGTATATTGAGTGTACAACATGAGCTATTTTAGCACTTGTCAGATTTTTTATTTTTTAAAACATCAGTCACTTAAATATGAAACCACACCTCTCTTCGCAAACATTAATATGATATGCAGTATGGTGTCCAGAGTTTTGTCTAAAAATATATCTACCTGACCTCGAAATTCATGGTTTCCCTTTATATGAAACTATAGTTCCTGTTAGATCACAACATTTATATGAAACTGTAGACTTATCCAAAATTTTTGATGGTTCAAACTATGTCCTATATACCAAGTTAATATGTTCAATGTGTTGTCGTTCCTATCAGATCACGAAGATTAACCTGTTCAAGGTGATCCAATCCCCTTAGCTCTTTCCTTTGTCTTATTAGTCCATACTTCTATACATTGTGTTGTTTCAGTTCGGTGTCTCTATCCTGAACTTCTGTGTATGTGGTAAAGCACTCCCATCTAATGTCATTCTTATTCGCGGTAAATTGTTGAATTAGGAAGAAAATGTGTTGCGACACAGTTGTCTACCTCACACTTTTATGAATTGATTTAAGGGTGTCACTGTTTTTCCCAATTCATCTATCAGTCTGCTACACAAATTTGTGATCTCCCTTTATTTTAATTGTGAGTCAACGATGTCTATCTTCACACTTTTGTGAATTGATTTAAGGGTATCACTGTTTTTCCCAATTCATCTATCAGGCTGCTACACAAATTCCTGACCTATCTTTCTTTTAATTGTGAATTGATTTAATGGTAAGTTGAATTCCTCATCCTTTTTTTAACATAATTCTCTCAGCAACCTTGTTGATTTTTCCTGCTACTGTTCTCACATTTTGCTCAACCTTTCACTTCCTAGTATGAAGCAAAGCTCTTCCCTGGCTTGATCTATCGAATGAAGCAGCCAAAAATCGTGCTGCTGATTTTTGTTTCTGACAAGATTATTCTGACAAGAGCTAATGTTAGCAGCCGTTGCTTGAGTCTATTATCATTAGAGTACATCTTAGTTTTTTATCGCGTTAGAGTATATCCAACCTTTTCTCTTTCCAGGTGAGAGATGAGACGTTGCTTTTGAAAATATCTATCCAGTCCTCATAAAGTTCATAAAATCCGGTAATGCTAAGTACATGGTAATTGCTAATGGACATGAATAATTAGGGTATGCTATTCAAGTATGTGCCCAGTTGCTGTTGTTGTCTCCCTTTTATCTTTTTGTTTCCTGATTTCGACGATACCATTACCTGGGACGCTCATGAGACTTATATAATATAATATCCTTCTATGGAATCAATGTTGATTAATATTCGCTACATATTTATCATTGTTTATTTTTTATCAATGACAAAGCACATGTACAATCTTATATATCTTTTAAGATATGTAAACGTCCACTTTTGGTGATGCTAATAAAAGTATAGAATAACATATAACATTTTTGCATATCAATGTATTTTATCACTATTTGAATTGCGCACAAATTTCATGTCATTAGTGTTAATTTGTGAGATATGGGGTTGATGATATATATGTTGTCCGGTTTCATGTAATCATTGTGCACTAATATTTATCGAATAATTTATACACCGTCGCAACGCACGGGCACATACCTAGACCGACCTTTACCAGTTGGCTTGCAATGTATACCATACTCGTCAAAGTACTATCCCGAGTCAATTCAACGACTATAAGTATTTACAATTCTGAGAGAGATATGCAACATCAGCATAGGTGTCCTATATAGGACGATTAAAGTGGTTCGATGGGAACACACAATGGTTTTTCACACCAACATAGTGAAATTTTTCTTAGAGTAACCTTTTGATGTACTCACAATTTCGTGTTGCTAGGGTACTAGTCATTTATCTTAAAGTTCACTTCATGTTGTTCAGCGAAAAATAGCAATGTGCCAACATCTGGTTGAGCAATGTATGACTGAGATTTTTAGCCTTTATTCATTTGATAAGGTCTCTTTGCTTACTAACAGAATACCATGTTGTGATGTCTTCTATGACAAAAAAAGGCTTTCCTGCATTAATTTTGAATTTCTTCAGTTTACTTCGGGTAAAACTTTATGTATGAGAAGAGAGCAGAGAATAACTTACCTGTGTTTTATTGTAATCTTATTTAATTTCCCAGATTGTCTAAGCACTATAGAGCCTTTTATAGTTGCTATGGCCACTTGGCGATATATACAAATATATGATGCCACACAACACAAAATTAAATATAGAGTCAAACAAAATTGTTTACGAAGGTTACGCATAATGTAACTTTAGGACCTTGAACAACCCACCACAATTCACGTGAGTACAAGCTCTAACGTATGTGGCATCAACGCGTGTGTGACCATTAGGGCTACGACAGCATAACAAGCCTTCGTAATAAGTGCAACATGCACAATTATGGCTCAGTAATCGGGGTACACGATAAGTCCACATAACATGTGCAAGAGGCGCATTTGTGGCTCAATAATCATAGCATACGGACAGTGCCTGCAGGGCATGCGAAAATACGCGACTCGGCGAGGGCGATTCGACTCAACGGGAGCGGTCCAATTAAGCGAGAGTGCGACACAACAATCACATGACGCAGCCAAGTTCGTACGACACAAATATTGCGTCATGTTGCCAGGGCGCAGTCAATGCTCGGCTAATGCCATAACTCAGCCAATTACCAACGTAGCCTGATCGGCGTGTCTGAGTACCCACTATACAATTTAATCGCTCAACATGAGTTCAAAAACTCAACAAAATATAAATATTTAGAGTGATTTAAGTATGCACAATACAACCTTCATATGTATTTTAATTTTCTGCTAAGTATCTACTACACGAAATAAAAACAGAAAACAAACACAATAATTAATACATAAACATAACACATCATGTGTAAAAGGCAATTTCCCATATTTAAGTTTGCATTTTCTACTAATTATTTGCGACTGAAAATAATTAATTAAGGTATAAAATATGTCTTATTCTATTTGTTATTTACAACATGAAATAAACAGAATAAATAATATGTAGCATGCATACAGATTAAAATATATCACAATTAATTAATACAACAAAAATTCAATGAAAAAACTGTATATATTATATATAAAAGAATAGTGTGGAGCACCATTAATCACTGATAGAGATGAATATAGTACTTGTGCATGCAGTATATTGTACTTTCCCTTTTTTTCACCGGAGTCTTTCTAAGCCGCACAGCTCTAAACGATTTTCATCCAATCAAAATCCGTTTTCTGGGAGAGCCGCTTTTCTTGGCTACAGGTGTGGGTCATGCTCATGCAAGCGCTCGCCTGGAGCAGACATATTTCTTGGCCTGGAACGCGTCAGCGTGGGCTTTTAATCTCAGTCGCTTTGACCGGATTGATTGACAACTGCCGCCAGCTAGCCGTTCGCCCCCACGCGTTCAAAGCAAGATCCGAGAATGACGACATTGCTGAAGGTTTGCAGGTTGCCAGGCTGTGCCTCCTCCCATTCGCATGGCGCCCACGCCTCAAGGCAACGATGCCAGGTGCCCGCATGGTGTAGACCGCAGTGCCTGCGCGAAACTGACCTACGTCGAAAACAACATCACACGCGACTTGCACCTGCATTTGTCACAGAGTGTATAACTTCCGATTGCCTCTCAGAGGGAACCAACCGCCTCCCAGGCGAGTACTGTTCTGGCATGCAGGAGGACGAGTGCTCTTCCCACCGCCGCTCACCAGGGAGCGAACGGAGGACGCGCTGGAGAGGTTCTACAAGCTGTTCCCGAGCGTTTAGGATAGGGCAATGTCGGCGGTCCATGGGGTCTGCCAGCAGGGCGATTCACACAAGGCCATCTTGGAGAGACTCACCATCGCCACGCTTGTCTCGAGCGTCGTGGGGTGTGCAAGCCTTCGGTGACCTCAAGGAGTGAGCGGAGGGGGAGCGCCAGGAGCAGGCACACAGCGCCGTCGCCGCCTGTTCTTCTCCAACGAACATAGTAGATCCAATCCACTTAGAAAGACATACTGCTCGATTACATAGAAAAATCGAAGCATGTCGCGTAGGACAGTTCGGCTAGACCAGAGACCTGTCGGCTTGACGAAGAGTTGATGCAGATCTAATTCCACAGTAACGTCAAGGTATAGCGTGCTGATAACATGTTGAGAACTACGTTACCATAAATCATCAGATCCGCTCTCTTCCCTTTCGTCAGCAGTATAGGTGCGAGAAGCTGTAGAGGATCCATCTCCCTTTCTAGAAGGGTGACAGAGGAACACACGAGGTTAGACCTCTGATCTCTTTCTCTTCTTTATCTATTATGAGGGAGTGTATAAATTCTTTATATAGAGATATGGAACCCTAGAGCGTAATTTGGTATTTGACTACATTACCCTCATTAAGGTTTTTAACACTGGGAACAGAGATAAAAGGTGGGAGGAGGTTTCCGGTTGGAGTCTTGACGAAGAAGTAACTGGCGGGCTACGTCCAGAGGGCGTCGATCTCAGGATCGCTGTAATAGACCCTGGATGCATGCATATACTTCGTGAGAGGCAAGACTGCAAGGAGCGGCATGGACACAACCGTCCCTGGGTCAGCTCCATGCATGGAGGGTCTCGTAGAGACCATGGCTGCAAATAGTCGTAGGGGATGTTTTATCCCCTATACGACGTTAGCAGGAACGGGAGTGGCGACCGGTGCAAATAAGATTTGACATAGGGCTTGCTTGTTTCCTTCCATAATTACATAATCCAGCTTATGAATTATATAAGAATTTAGGGGGTGTTTGTTTGGGAATGTAATCTGCCCAAATTAAATGTCACACCCGGATTTAAGAACAAACCCGATCACCAATTAAATGTGTTCTAAGATCAAGTCTTACACATATGATAGCTCATGGTACAAAAAACAATGTCATATCTTCATTATATAGTAGGGGTTCTATACAAAATAGCTAAATAATTATATCATATGAAGACAACGATCCTACGCAACCATAGTTGACTAGGAGACGGTGGTCTAGACCTCTCACAAACTCATCGCGACATCCTTCATGCTCCTCATCTTGCGGTACCTATCCTTGACCTGGGGTGAGTACAACAAAGGTTGTGGGGAATAATGTGCATGAGCTTATATGAAGTGTTAATCACCAAGAGGAATAGTTAAGGCTGAGCATTGCTTTTAAAGTTGGTCAAATTTTATTAGCAGTTACTAAGTGTTAGTAGATAACATCCCAATTAAATAAGAGATCACAATTAATGATAAATCCCACAGTGGAGTGCAAATGATAGATTAAGTTTAATTTCATAAGTTAATTATGCGAGAATCCTGATTCGCTCTTGACCGTGAGCATGACCGATATACCAATTTTACACTCTACAGAGGATGCACATCTGTTGGGGGAAGGTCCTCAAAAACTTAACTAACAGGTTTTCCAGTATAATATACTGTCTCAAGAGGCTTCGGCTTCGAGATGAAGGTGTGCACGGTATGAAGGTACAGTCTGAAGGAAGGATGAACTAGCTCCGAAGTTGTGGCTGAAGAAGCTTCGGCTTAGCGCAAGGACGATGGTGAAAGATGGAACCGACCTAAAGGAGAAAATACCACTTAGTCCTCGATAGTTTGTATTATGGCTAATGGTAAATGTCAAGGACATGAATGTAATTTTGCCCGGGCTACGTCCTGTGCCTATAAATAGATGAACTGTAACACCGTACTGTTCACGCTGACTTGTAATCACTCATGCGTCAGTCCCGCTTTTTCAGCTTCTGTCAAGGCGAAGGTACAAATGTAATTTAAATATCATTGATATTTGTTCATGTTTATATAATAAGAATATGAATAGTCTAATGATTTGAAATGATTATTCATATTCCTTTCGTGTTATCATATGTCTCTGTTTACATCCTTGCTTATTGAAATGATGAAGGTATGTCCTTCATGACCTTCATCCGAAGATCATAATTTCCCGAGGGAGATAATGTTTTGAAGGATGAAGGTCTTTAACCGTTAACACTTGTGTTGCCTTGTTCTTGATTCATAGCATTTGAGAACAAGTGACCAACATTGGCTCCCACCTCCGGTGAACTCATCCGACCACCTTCGACAAGCATCAACCTTCGTCATGCCGCCGAAGAAGACAGCTAGGCCATGGGCTGCACTGCAGGCCACTGGACGTTAATCAGGAGACGTTACGCGAAGCTAGGAGCCAGAAGAGGAAGGCTACCAACCCAACACCTCAGGAGGAGGAACTGGACCAAGAAATCAGGGACCTCGAAGCTATCCACCAACAAGTTCAAAAGAAGCGAGAGAAAATGCTTCGGCTCACTGATCTCTAGAGGAAGATTGATGAGGCTGCCAAAGAAATGCGTCATCTCACATAGGATGACCAAGACCGAAGGCCCCAGTACAGGGAGCTTCATCAAGAGAATTCACGCAATAATGATGAATGGTATGGTGATTTTCATCATGGCAATTTTGCTTTCGATGATGCTTCTCCTTTGGCAGCAGAACTGCAGGCTACCCATGGCCCCCATCATACAAGCCACCTCAACTTCCTATGTATGATGGGCACTCAAACCCGAAGTAGTTCCTAATGAGCTACGAAACAACCATATCTTCATATGGGGGCAATACTGCAGTTATGGCGAAATCCTTCGTCATGGAAGTCAGAAGCGTAGCACAAACTTGGTACTCTTCTCTCCGGCCAGGGACAATCACATCATGGCAAAAGCTCAAGGATATGTTAGTCACTAGCTTCCAAAACTTTCAGACGAAGCCAGTGACTGCTCAAGCTTTGTTTCAGTGCACGCAAGACCATGAGGAGTACCTTGAGGCGTATGTCCGTAGGTTCCTACGTTTGACAGCACAAGCGCCTATAGTACCCAATGAAATTGTCATTGAGGCCATGATTAAGGGGCTTCGGCCAGGACCTACAGCTCAATATTTCGCTAGGAAGCCCCCACAAACCCTAGAGAATCTCCTTCAGAAGATGGATGAGTACATCTGGGCCGATAATGATTTCCGACAAAGAAGGGAGGAAGCATACATGTTTTCTGAGATGGCCAGGGGCTTCGGAGGAAGACTTCACCCCAGGCATGTCAGGTCAATCCATAATGCCAATCCAAGTGATGATAAAGGAAGTCAACCCCAAAGGCAACAACATGGCTCCCAGTCATTAGGGCCACAATAAAGCTCCTTCATGCCACAAGCCCCAAGAGGCAGAGGCAGCAGAAGCTTCGAAGGCAAATACAGTGATCAGCCCAGAAGATTATTTTGCTTATTCGGCGGTGAAGACAAAGGCCACAACACAAGAACATGCCAAGTTACAATTCAGAAGCAAAAAGAGATTGCCGAAGTTGAGGCATGGCAGAATCAGCTGAAGCAGGTCCTACATACTACTTCATGCTATTCTCCCAATGTCCCAGAGTATGTAGGTAATCAACAGCCTACGACCTCTATCGCTTTGGCAAGCCACTCTCAAGCTTCCTGGGCCCAGCTACCACCACCACCACCACCGCTACCACCTACTCTGACACGAAGCTAGCAGCCAAAAGGGCATCAGCACGCTCAACAGCAGCACAATTTTTGGGAGGAGTCCAAAGCTCGCACAGTCAATAGCACTGTGCATGAATCCAAGCACATCTACTAAAGAATATCCTACCCTTGGTGTATCTTAATCTTTTCTGTCATTTTATTTTTCTTGTATGAAAAACAAGTCACGAAGAACTGAATTCTGATTTCATGTAATAATTGTGCCCATATCATTGAGTAAAACGTTTCCTTCTAACAAACTTACGAAGCTACAAAAGCCATTCTTAAGGGAGCACAGAGTAAGTTCCGAAGCTACAAAAGCCGTTCCTAAGGGAACAAAGTAAGTTCTGAAGCTACAAAAGCCATTCCTAAGGGAACGCAGAGCAAGTTCCGAAGCTACAAAAGCCGTTCCTAAGGGAGCGCAAAGTAAGTTCTGAAGCTCAAAAGTCGTTCCTAAGGGAATGCAGAGCCAAAAATTCCACCGAAATATAAGGTGAAGAAGCTCCAAAGTCATTCCTAAGGGGATGCAGAGCTTAAATACCACCGAAATAGAAGGTGAAGAAGCTCCAAAGTCGTTCCTAAGGGGATGCAGAGCTTAAATACCACCGAAATATAAGGTGAAGAAACTTCAAAGTCGTTCCTAAGGGGATGGAGAGCTTAAAGACTCCAAAGACGTCCCTAAGGGGATGTAGAGTCTCGAGTGTTCTAGTGTGGGTGTGTGTCTTCGGCATAAACATCATGTTGCATCATATCATTGCATCATTCCGCGTAACATTACATCATACATCATATCGCATCAACAGCAGACTGAGCACGAAGCAAATCTTTGGCAATAACTTGATGAATGAAAGTGTGCTGAGGCACGAAGTAAACCTTTAGCAAATACAGTTTCACCAGGAAAATCTGTTGACAACAGTATCACACAACAGTTGCCATAAAAGGGCTTCTTTCTTTACGAAGCATGAAAAGAAGGGAAGGTGTTTTTTTCGCCGAAGGCTCAAAAATGGTATGTGCGTAAATTTCATGCATCGCAAAGAAATATATTATATTAATATACATGTTTGATAATTGTTTCATAAACAAATGTTACATAGTATCATTACAACAAAAGCCTAGTCTTCTTTGAGAATCTTCTCGGTGGCCTCATTCAGCAGTCTTTTGACGACTTCATTGATAATGGTATTGGCAACACTCATCACATCCAGCGCCTCTTTCACAATGGGATCGGCCTGGGGGTCGTACGGCTCAGGTAGCAGTGAGAGTTCAGCTGTAGTAAGCAAATTGTTAGTCCGAGGCCAGAAAACAAACACCGAAGCAAGAATTTAATAATAACACCTATACGCTTTGCACGCTCGGCAGCTTCTTCGGCTCGTTTAGCTTCTTCTCGAGCATCATGGGTTTCTTTTTCATTTTTCTTTATAATTTCGTTGGCCATTTCACGGCCACCGTTCACCTAGACATCGGAATAAAACTTCCTGCCCACCAAAGTGGCTTCGGCTGAGGGGTCCTTCATGTCGTCTGTGGAGAAGGCGGCTTCGGTCTGGGCCACAGATTTAACATGGTCACAACCAGCCTTCTCCAGAATTGCTGCAACCCTTCGAGTGCCAGCGAAGGCACGAATGTCCCCGTGATCACTAAGGATCTCTTCAAAGGCTTCGACCTCTTCACCTATCCAATCAATGACTCCTTTAGGGTCACCTCGAATGAACTTTTCTTCCGAAGAGTACGCACCCACCTTGGCAAAGCTAGTTTTTAGTTTTCTTATGCAATCCAAGGATTTCTCAAAGCATCTCTCCTTGGATTCACGAAGCTCCTCAACATTCTTTTCCAGCCTAGCATTCGACCATTCACTTATTTCTTGCTTTACTTTAGCAACTTCAAAATTTTCGTTAGCCTCGGCAAGTTTTTTCCGAAGGTTCTCAACTTCAGCTTTAAGGGCTTCGGATTGAGCATTAAATTCTGCCTTGTCTTTCTTCACTCTGTCCACTAAGGAAAGCATAATTTTATCTTTCTCTGCAGCTTCATTCCATAGTCTGATAACCTCCGACCGAAGGTTGCCGAGGGCTATCTGGCAGCTTTCATCTTCAGCATTCTTTTGTGCCCGCAAAGCGTTGCTAAGAATTAAGCCCTACAAAAAGAAGGGACACAAAGAATTAGCATGAGAATAAAGGAAAAAAGATAATCTATTTAAAAGTCCATAACTTCCGTACCTTTAGGCTATTGTACGCAAGGCTGTCTGCGAGGTCGTCCTTTGACATGGCAGAAAGGCCAACTTCAAGCTTAGGAAATCCCATGTTTTTTGCCATCTGCCAGCAAACAAATATTTCCTTGTTGTTCTGGAGACAGTATAGAAAATCATCTTCGTCGGTGCCATTGTACACCATGGCCCCCTTCGGGTATTTCAGTTCCCGGGCGTAGTGTTTGGCTTCCGCGATTTCTTCTTCAGATAACCTTTTTCCTGAAGCATGTCGAATAATAAAGTCAAGATCTTCGGAGGATGCTTTAGGAGTAGGAGATTTAACTTTTTCGGGCACGTCTTTCTTCCCTAGAGCCAAGCCAGCATTTGAAGATTCTTGTTCAGTTCTTTGCTCAGTTCCAGCAGGTTCCGCTTCAGTGGGCACTGAGGGCCTAGCTTCGAC
This sequence comes from Zea luxurians, assembly GCA_029449295.1. NCBI lineage: Eukaryota > Viridiplantae > Streptophyta > Magnoliopsida > Poales > Poaceae > Zea > Zea luxurians. Next base: position 50,470,516 of record JAOPSE010000011.1, read on the forward strand.
TTCAGCACGAGCTATAGTAGCTTCGACAACCTTCTTTGCAGGAGCAGGAGTTAATGCCCTTGTCGACTCCATGACAGCGTCCAGCACGCTTGCCATCCTCCTTCTCTTAGGAGTTATTGCAGGAGCTTTTGACATCTTCGGCAATTCTGGCTCCGGTGGCGAACTTAAGAATTTTTGTGGTCCTGTTGTTTCCTCTTGATCTGGCTCTTTGGTTGCCTTTCCTTTAGCTTCGGCAGTATGTTTAGGCGCTTCGGCTGACCCGGTTGCAGGAACCTTTGGCACTTCTACAGATTCTTTGACGCTTCAGCCGGCAGGTGCATACTGTCGGTGTTTTGGGTCCGACCGCACACCCGGGGTTGCCCCTCGAGGTGTTTCTAGGAGTAGGACGGTGTCACCGACTGTAGCAAAATGGTTCGTGCCAGACGCACGAGGGATGATGGACAGTGTTTACAGGTTCGGGCCGCTTAGAGATGCGTAACACCCTACGTCTTGGTGAGGATGCTTTGTGTAATGGGTTTCAAGGTAGTTCTCTAAAGCGAGAACGTGGAGAGTTGAGGTGGATGGCTGAGTAGTGAGATCGATCGTTCTGAAGGGGTGCCCCCTGGGCCTTATATATTCGACCATGGGGCAATACATGTGGATATGATAACAATGTGCACCTTAAAGATAGTGAACTGTTTGAGTCTATATTTCTATGATTCTGCCGACCTATCCTCGCCTGGTTCCGTTGCATGGGGCTCCGGCGCGGGAAAGTCGGATCTTCTGTTGCGGTTTCTTGCTTAACGCTGTGGGGTCGTCCGGGCTTACACCGGCCTTACGTCGATTTGCTTTACTGATTGTCCCTCCCCATGCCCATGAAGGAATGACCTTACGATCTATCGGGCCCTTGGGCTTTTCGTGAGGTCTTTTATCCTTCTAATGGACCCGGGGGATATCTGTCCCCCACAAGCCCCCGATCTTTGGGTTGATTTTGAGATAATCGGCCCAAAGATCCTAGGCCTAACTTGCGGGCTTCGCTCACGATAAGAAATGCTTCTCGGGCAGTTTGGTAAAAACTACTTCTCACTGTCTTCTTCTGCTTTGCTTCACTCGAAATCTGTAGTTTTGCCTCATACTTATGCCTTGGAGATCGGCATTTCGTATTGCAGGACCTTGAATTTCATTGGGTGCACCGGAGGTGCACCCAATGGGTGTAGCCCCCGAGCTTCGAGTGGATTCTGGATAATAATCCACTCGAAGGTCTTCATCAGAAATCACTTTTATTTTCCTCTCGTACTTTGGTTGATGGCCAGCCTTGTCCTTAATCTCGTCTCATACCTTAGAAGTCGGCACTATCTTGGCTTGAAATGGTGATTCATGGGGTGCATCGAAGGTGCACCCAATGGGTGTAGCCCCCGGGTTTTGAGTGGATTTTTGAAAATAATCCTCTCAAAGGTCTTCATTCCGTGTCCTTCTGCTAAGAATAATCCTTTCTTTTTTCCGAATGCCTTAGAGGTCAGCATTATGTCATCAATATTATGCTTTAGAGGTCAGCATGTATTTTGTCTTTTGCAGCTGGGTTCGTGATCCGCCCATATCTCGCTAGGTGGTGCAATTTATTTGCTCTGCGACTGATTGGACATTTGATGGACATTCCCTGGCCAGTCTTCACGTCGCTTCTATCGGTCATATTTTGTACTTCACCGGCTATATTTGGCTTTCCTTTGATCCTTACTGATATCTCATTTTTGTCTTGAGGTATTCGTTGCATGCCCTGCACGAATGTGACGGTTTTGAAAAATATACTGGTAATTCCTAGGCGTCCCCCCCAATGGGTGTGGGCAAGGGACGGCTTGGTACGCTGAGTGTTTTAGCCGGCTGCTTCTGAGTAGTAATGTGATGTGACGGCGGGGGTAATCATATCATCCGCGCTGTTGACTGGAGTCCCAATGGGTGTTGCGTTGCGTGAAACGGTGTCAGCCGCGCGTCTTCAGACGGGTTGAAGTGTGTATTGAATGCTTCGCGACTGTTTGTGACCGCGGTTGGAGGTGAGCGGTTGCCTTCTTCTTCTATAAATAGTGCCTTTGCCTCTCTGGTTTTTTCACATCTCTTGCTGTTCTCCACTGCTTGCTTTCTTCCTCTCCTTGCATTTCCACCATGGGCAAGAAACGCAAGCGCGAGCCGACTCCTCCGTCTGAGGACTTTGGCGACTCGGAATACTCAGAGGAGTAGTTCTCCTCTGAGTCCGAGGGGTCTCCAGCTCCCGTCCCTCCCCCCGCGTCGTCCGATGACTCGGACGACTCTTAGGGGATCGCCACGGAGGTCTGGAGTTACATCCGGGCCGTCGAGCGCTCCGGGCTCGCAGGCTCGGATGAGTCAGAGTACTCCTCGGACGAGGAGGACTCGTCCGAGGAGGACGGTGGCAGCGGTGGCGAAGGCGAAGGCGACGACGACGACGACGACGGAGGCGATGGCGGTGACGACGACGGTGACGGCGGCGACGACGGCAGCAGGGGCGGCAGCGGCGGCAGCAGGGGTGGCAACGGTGGCAGCAGGGGCGGCAACGGCGGCAGCAGGGGCAGCGGCGGCGGCGGCCGCAGCAAGGGCAGCAACAAGGCCAGTGGCTAGATGCCACTGGTCTTTAGATATTAGTATAGATTAGAAGTAGTATAGTAAAATAATGTAGTAGTGTTAGTAATGTAGAGTAGTGTAGCGTAGTAGTAGTAGTAGTAGCAATAGGGAAGTATCAACTCATAATGAGTTGATTTGTAAGTATTATTACTTCCCTTAATGAAGAATGACTTTGTCTCCTCCTGTGCCAGTTACTCTGCTTCGAAGTAAATCGATCTCTTATTTGTGAAGTTGATTCATTCGGAATAGTAACTAAATAACTCGGGCGTCATATCGCCGCTTCAGGGGTGATGGCTGAGCTATTACTGTCGATATTTGCGCGTTTGAAATAGAGTCCGAGTGATGACGAGACCATGTCAGTGTCGGAATAACTGTTGACCACGTCGGCGCTCTTAGATGTGACAGCCGAGTGACCTGTGACAACGCCAGCGTTTTTTAGAGATAGTCGTCGACTGACTAAGGAAATCGTCGGCGCTTTAGAGATAGCTGCCGAGCGACTGAAGACATCGTCGACGCTTTAGAGGTAACCGCCGAGCGACTGAGGACACCGTTGGCGCTTTAGAGATAGCTACCGAATGACTGAAGACATCGTCGGCGCTTTAGAGATAGCCGCCGAGCGACTAGTGATAACGTCAGCGTCTTAGAAATGACAGCCGAGTTAAAACGTACCGTGTCGGCCACTTTGAGGATAGTAGCCGAGTGACGATGTGGCACACCGGGGTTTTAGAATTAGCCGCCGGGTGACGACATGGCACACCGGTGTTTTAGAAGTAACCGCCGGGCGCTGATTGGGCGCTTTTGGAGACGGTATCTGACTCAGGAATATCCCGCATATACTGCGCTTTCAGCCGCCTGTGCTTTCCGTGCCCTAGTTCTTGCTTTCCTGCCTCCAGATCCTCTCTGCAATTCGGCTCTCGCTCTGTTCGCCAGTAGAGTTGAGATGGTGCCCAAGAGAAAGGCCTCGAGTTCATCTGCTACGGTGATTCCTCCCATCGACCCCAACAGCCAGTTGCCTTTCGCAGGTAACCATATGTCTGTTGTCTCTGAGCCCGACCTTCTCCACCTCGTGTCCATCGGGGTCCTTCCCACGAGGGAGCTTTGTTCTTGGCGGATTTGTCATGGGGTCACTGTCCCGACAGAGGATACCCATGAATCTGTGATTTACGTTCCTTTTCTTCTCCGCGGTCTCGCTCTCCCCATTTCTCCCTTTTTCCGCGCACTACAAAATGGCCCCTCCTTTAGCAATGCATATATGTGTTGGTACAAGCCTATATAAGCGTTGCTAGGGTCTATACCAACGCATAATTATGTGTTGCCTATACTGCCGTTGCTAGGGGCTACTGCAACGCTTGTACATACGTTGGTAAGTCATATAAATAAGCGTTGGTAAACTGCAACATATTTTTATAAGATAAAACAACACTTACATGTGTTGGTGCCGCCCAAGACCAGCTCGTTATCATAGGATGCTACAACGTTTAGTTTCGAGTTGTAGCAACATTTTTATCCGTTGCAAGCAATAAACCAATAAAAAATATTTGAATATTTTATTTTGAGGTTAAGATTACAACAAGCTGAACAATGCACATTTGATATTTCTGGAATCATCCATACACATGTCAAATAAGAAAAATATATATATTTAAAATCAATAGTTGCATTACAAAAGGTTGATCCATAGTTTCATATATAATTGCACACAACATGGAGACTCAGACTAAGCTGCTAATTAGAGGGTGCAGACGAGAAGAAAAAGGTTGCTCAACTGTGGACATTTTTTCTAGAAATCTGACCAGAGGCAATTATCCCTAGCGCTGGCGATGACAATCCTTTGAATGGAGGGGATAGCTAGGGGCATAGCAAAGCTCCACCTCCACAGTAAGTGCCGCAACATGGGAGCGCTAGGTTTATTACAAAGAAAGTTCGAAGTACATATTCATGCATCCTTAAATCTTTCGTTGCCACTGTGTTTTGCGCTGAGGATGGGCACAAGCATGTCTAAAGTTCCTTCAATTCACCCTTGCAAAAGAATTAGAGTACTCAATAAACATCATCGAAGAAGTATTTGACATGTTTTTTTGACAAATAAATAGAGACTAGAAGAAGGAAGCGCCCTACCAGGCGGATGTACCAGCCACATATACACAGACCTTAATTGAATATTTTCTTTATAAATAATAGGAAAGTACTCTATATCTTTGCACTTAATTGGTGCCTACTGTCTTGCTTTACCATCTCCATAAGCACTGTTTGCAGTTCATCAGCTCTGCAAAAGCAAAAGCAAGCAAGGAAAAAGGTAAAACAACAGTTCAATTAAAAAGAAAATATCCAACCTTCTTTCTGAGACCGTTACATGTCTAGCCCTATCTGGAGTTGACTGTCCAGTGGAGTGTCACCTGGTGCATCATAGTCATCAATTTAGACTTTAAAATACATATTCTATCAATTTTGTTGTCACGAAACAAATCATATTCCTTAGAAAGCATGCATCTCATAGAATGCAAGAAAACAAAGAATAGTAAAAAATACAGATGAGTACACCACCTAACTTTTTAAATTATATTTCCTATTAAGTGTCAAAATTTCTATCAAATCACTTGGTGAACCCTTAGAAGATACTCATGTTGTCAAGAAGTTTCTAAGAGTTGTGCCACCCCAGTTCAATCAAGTTGCTGTCTCAATCGAGATGTTCTATGATGTCAAGACACTTTCAGTTGAAGACCTAGTTGGAAGGCTTCAGGCAGCTGAAGATCGGTTTGAAGACAAACTGGAGCAAGTCACGGACAAAGCAGAAAGACTGCTACTAGCTGAAGAGGAATGGTTGGAGAAACACAAGCAAAGGTTTCAGTCCAATTCACACAAGAACAGTAATAGTGGAGGGACAAACCAGTGGAAGGCAAAGGTTTCTAACAAATCTGAAGGTGCTAGCTCCAGTACTCACAAGGTCAAATTGACATCACAAGGAACACCCAGAAGAAAAGGGAGATGCAGAAACTGTGGCATCTATGGTCATTGGGCAGAAGACTATAAAAGACCAAAAAGAGATAAGAAGGATCACAAACAGCAGGAGGCAAATGTTGCAGTTGGAGATGTGAAGAATGCAGCGCTACTCTTCGCTGAGGTGCAAGACTCATTAGGTGGAACTTCTCAGGAAATACACCTGTCTGAAGAAAAATTAGTGCCTGCAGTCTGTTCAGATGAAGTCTGGGTATTAGACACTGGAGCTAGTAACCACATGACAGGCACCAAGTCTACACTTACTCAACTTGATGACACTGTCAGTGGGTCAGTGAAGTTTGGTGATGGGTCTACTGTCAAAATATGTGGACTAGGTTCGGTGGTGATGAAAACCAGACAAGATGACCACAAGGTACTCACTAGTGTGTACTACATTCCACAATTGAAAAGCAACATAATTAGTCTTGGACAACTAGAGGAAGCAGGCTGTGACATCAGACTATTTGTTGGTAGACTGAATGTATTTGATCCAGAGTATAACCTGTTGGTCAGTGCACCTCGCACTGGGAACAGACTGTACACAGTACAGTTGAGTGTGATACCTCCAGTTTGTTTGCTGTGAAAGCTAGTGATGCAGCTTGGCTATGGCATTCAAGATTTGGTCACCTGAATTTTAAAGCTCTAAGAAATTTGGGAGTGAAAGGAATGGTAGAAGGGATGCCAGTTGTGGACAGACTTGAGCAAGTTTGTGATGCATGTACTTTGGGAAAGCAGCACAGAGCACCTTTTCCAAAGACATCACTTTACAGGGCAAAGAGGGGTCTAGAATTGTTTCATGCTGATCTATGTGGCCAGATTAGACCACAGATAGTAGGTGGAAACCTCTATTTCCTATTAGTAGTTGATGACTTCAGCAGGTTTATGTGGATTGAACTCCTGAAGACAAAAGGTGAAGCTTTGTCATGTCTGATCAAGATCAAGCAGAGAGCAGAAGTAGAGCTAGAAAGCAAGTTGAAAGCCTTGAGGACAGATAGAGGAGGAGAGTTCAATTCAAGGATGTTCACTACATTTTGTACTGAACAAGGCATAAAACACTTCACCACAACACCCTATACTCCTCAACAAAATGGGGTTGTTGAACGAAGAAATCAGTCAGTTGTCGAGATGGCTAGATGTCTACTAAAAGGCAGGAGTGTGCCACCTAGATTCTGGGGTGAAGCAGTCACTACAGCTGTATATCTTCTAAACAGGTCTCCTACGAAAAGTGTCACAGGGATGACCCCCTATGAAGCTTGGTATGGGAAGAAGCCTTATGTCAGTCACTTGAAGACTTTTGGCTGTGTAGGACATGTAAAGAAGGTTGGCCCTGTTATTGAAAAATTATCAGACAGATCTGCTAGAATGGTAATGGTGAGGTATGAGCCAGGATCAAAAGGGTACAGGATGTATGATCCCTCTACTAACAAACTTGTGATTAGCAGAGATGTTAAGTTTGAAGAGGGAATGGGATGGAATTGGGGAGAACTGGAGGATAGTCAAAATACTCAGTTGCCTGATGAAAATTCAGAAACTACAGTCTTTCAGTTTCAGTTTAATGCTCCTGATGAAGCAATCCAAGACCCAACTACATCTGATCAAGTTGGTGAGAATTCGGGGGGGGGGGGGGGAATCATCTGCCACCTCCCTCACCACTGACTCCACAGGTGCAGCCTTCAACATCAGCTTCAGGTTCAGCTGCAAACAACCTTCAAAATTCTGATAACACTGAAAGTTCAGGCATGGTTCCACTGAGATACAGAAATTTATCAGACTTGTTTGATGCTACAGAAGAGATTCATGACTTTGAATACAGCCTGATGTGTATGCTTGCTGTTGATGAACCAGTGTCTGTTGAAAGTGCTTTAGTAGATCCGAATTGGAGAGTAGCTATGAACTCAGAATTACAAGCAATACAAGCTAACAAGACATGGAGTTGGTCAGAACTGCCAAATGGACAGAAAGTCATAGGACTGAAGTGGGTTTTTAAACTGAAGAAGAATGCAGCAGGAGAAGTTGTGGTGGGAGTATATGTTGATGATCTCATAATCTGTGGACCATCAGTAGTAAAAGAAGAATTCAAGAGGCAGATGATGCACACTTTGAACATGACTGACCTTGGTTTGCTGAGTTACTACTTGGGCATGGAAGTTACACAGAAGGAGGGTGAGATATTAATCTGTCAAAGTTCATATGCAGCAAAGATTCTTGAGCTGTGTCACATGACTGGTTGCAACCCCACTGATACTCCTATGGAACAAAGAATAAAACTCACTGCTGCTAAGAAAGGGACTGAAAAGGATGTTACTAGATATAGGAGTGTGATTGGTAGTCTGAGATACCTAGTGAACACAAGACCTGACTTATCCTTTGCTGTTGGACTTGTGAGCAGGTTCATGGAAGGTCCTAACAAAGAGCACTGGACAGCAATTAAAAGAATTGTGAGGTATATAGCAGGAACACTGAACAATGGGATAAAACTCAAGAAAGGGGGAAATTGTGAACTATCTCTGCTAGGATACACAGACAGTGATTGCTCTGGTGATTTAGTACACAGGAAGAGTACCTCAGGTATTTTATTTTTCTTGGGGTCAAACCCAGTGACCTGGTCCTCTCAAAAGCAAAAAGTAGTTGCCTTGTCATCCTGTGAAGTTGAATATATTGCAGCAGCTCTGGGTGTTTGTCAGGGAGTGTGGTTAAGTACCTTGCTTGCTGATATAATGAAGGAGGAAGTAAATAAATTCAGTCTGTTGATTGACAACAAGTCAGCCATAGAGTTGAGCAAAAACCCAGTTTACCACGACAGGAGCAAACACATTGACACTCGCTACCATTATATTCGAGATTGTATTCAAAAGGGCGTTGTGGATGAAATGATAACAGATTTAATAAGTTGGCGCCAATATCTAGAGTATGAAATGATAACAGAGAACTGCAATAGCATTCCTAAAAAATAAAGAGAAAGCTTTCATAACAGAAATTCAGTCAAGAATGGCAACAGGTGGACCAATTGCAGAACTAATAGAAGTAACCTGTTTGTCAACACAATAAATTCAGCTTTCTGAAATAATTAACATACCTTGAGCAGCATTGACAGGACCTTGTACGCTCTCTTTTGAATCAAAGAGTCGTTGTCCTATAAACAGAAAAATTATGGTAAACTAAACTTAGATTCATGGTTACATGAAAAACACAATCTTAACTTGCATTAAACCATATATGTACCTTAATTGCAGGTTTCACATAACTGAACAACACATTGATAGACTTTGCTGCTGTTGGAGGCTTGTTCTCAAATGCTAAGAGTTAAGAACAAGGCAACATAGAAAATGTTAGGTGTTAAGGTCCTTCGTCCTCCAAAACATTATATCCCCTCAGGATATAAAGAATTTTGGACGAAGGTTACAAAGGACGTACCTTCGTAAAACATAATATCAAGGAACGAAGCATTTATATCATATAAATCATGAAACATGAAATAAATATTTAAATATAATCATGGAATTATTTCCATCTTTATTATCATAAATGAATGAATATAAATGACTTCAAGTTACAAATGTACCTCTGGTCCTGAGGAAAGCAAAGGAACAAGTGTGGTGCGAAAGCAAATGGCAGGTTCGCGTGAACAGTACAGAGGTACTGTTCATCTATTTATAGGCACAGGTCGCAGCCTGTGACAAATTACAATTATGCCCCTTACAAGAGTTTACAACATTGACTCAGACCTCTATGGATAAAAAGGTCATTCTATCTCTATGTCGGTTTGTAACGCCGAAGCTCCATGAAAAGGAACCTTCGGCCATCTCTTGGAGACGACTTCAGCCGAAGCTGCTTCTTCGTGTAAGACCTTCGGCGCACCGAAGCACGGCCCCAACAGTAGCCCCTTTCGCGGTGCTAGATCGTTTTTCGTAACGAGCTTGACCCGTGAAAAAAGCCTCTTCAGCTTCGGGAAGCCGAAGGTCCAAAAAACACCTTCCCTGAGCTCGTTGCGGAGAAACGATCCGTCTTCCGAGCGCGTGCCAGGCCCACCTTGCAGAGTTACTGTTTGATCTTTGCGGTCCACTGCACAGCGAGTACGAGTAACTGCCCGCTTGGTGTAAAAAATCCTACCGCTTCGCCTTCTTACCTGCAGCACTATATAAACAGACGGGTAGGTGTGAAGTTACCACAGCATTCATTGCTATTTGCACTGTTTTGCTGCCAAAATTTTTAACCATAGCCGAAGCTTGACTCTCAGAATCGAACGAAGGTCTACCTCGACGTCTGCTTCGTCAGAAAGAAGAGCTTCGGGAGAAAAAGAAAAAAGAAAAAGGTATCTAACGTGAGGGAGACGAAGCCGAAGGTTCGAATACTGTGCCCATCTCCGAAGCGATGCAGCGTTCCGGACTGGTGACTGCAGAAGAAATGCCTGCTGCCGAAGCAAACCCGACGACTGCCGAAGGAGAAGAAGAAAACATTGAAGGGACTGATCCCGAAGATGACTACCGTATTGCCATGCCCAGCAAACCCAGTCACTTGGACTTTAGGAAATCAACTGTTTTAAAGGCCGATCTTTCGAAGATGGTGAAAGCAGGTTATTTCAATGAAGACCAGAAGAAGCTACTTCGCTTCGGGGGAGAAGAAACCACCCCGAAGCCAGGGAAGGACGAGATTGTTATCTTCAAGAGCTTTTTAAAGGCTGGGCTTAGATTCCCTCTTCACGAGATTATTGCGGAGATACTGAAAAGGTTTGGCATCTACCTTCACCAGTTAACTCCCAACGCTATCGTTAGACTTAGCGTTTATATTTGGGCCCTCCGAAGCCAAGCAGTGGAACCATTTGCCGACAGTTTCTGTCGAGTTCATGAGTTGCATTATCAGACCAAGGCCAGGAAAGATGGGCTACACGATAACTTCGGTTGCTACAATTTTGCCTACCGGAAAACGGCAAAGTTTCCTGTAATTAGCTACCGAAGCAAATGGCCGGCAGGCTGGAAATCGGAATGGTTCTATGTCAAAGTTGATGTCAACAAGGAGAAGCTTGTGCAAAGTCCAATCGAGCTGATCTTTGGAGAAACCCGACCCCGCTGCAACATGACGCCAGAGGGTGAAACACAGCAGGCAATGGATGAATTCGGAATTATTGCAGAGCATATCGGTACCAGGGATCTGGTCCAAGAATTCTTGGCATTCAGAGTCTTCCCTACTCTGAAAGAATGGGAAATGCCAAAGTTAAAGGGGGAGAAGAAGGAGGGGGATCTTGTCCGGCTGCCCTATCACTTCAAATTCAAGAAATACTTTAAGAAGCCCTGCCAAGAGTGGCTGGACACAATCGAGGTGATGTGCAATGAAATCCTGGGGAATTATTCCAAGAAAGAGGATCAACTAATGACAGCGGCCTTCGGCGCCCGACCGAAGCGAAGGCTGAACCGAGTGCTTGATGCCCTGGGCTTCGAGTACCCTGACTATGAGCAGTTGAACAAGGGTGCCGAGGGCCACAAAAGAAAAAGAGTGGCCGAAACTCTGAAAAAGGATGAAGAAAGACCAGCAAAAGAGAAGAAAATTCCCAAGAAAAGAAAAATATCAACTCCGAAGCGAAAAATATCCGAAGAAGAGGGGACCCCCACACCACCTTCTACCAGCGACGTGGAGGAAATTTTAAAGGTAATGACTGAACCCATGCCCACGAAGCTAAGTCCATTAGGGCTCCAACTGACGAAGCTTTTTCGAAAGGTGGACGAGCCGGATCAAACGAAGATAACCAAACCCAAGCGGCAAAGAATTATTGCAGTAACTGAAGTTATCGACAAGACGCCGCCTCGGGCATCAATTCATAAAACACCAGCTGTCGAAGGCACCGCAAACGTCGAAGTCGCACCTTCGGAGGTTGCGGCTACCGAAGCCGCTACAGCCGAAGATGTAAACTTAGAAACTACCATTGAGGACATTGACAAAATCTTGCAAGACATGGCTGCAGAAGAAGCTGGCACTGCTGCTGAAAAAACCATGGCCACAGTGCCTGGGAAGGGGAAAGAAATAGCCGAGGACACTTCGGACGACGAAGCCTACACATTCCAAAATTTAATTGGGCAAAAACTGTCGAAGGCCGAAATGGAAGAACTTAAGGACTATGCCAAATCTTGCGGCTACAAGCCAGGAGCTCTCCTATTTGGAGGTGTGGATGATGAAAAATTAGGCTGCATTCGAGACCAAACTGGAGCTAAGGTAATCGGTACTCTATCAAAGAGTATCGGTTTTCCGAAGCTAGAGACAGACATCAGCCGCTACCGACGACAACATATCGTCGGCAGCTTATTTTACTCCAACTTCAAGGTAAACAACCTTTTCTCTGGTTTTCATTGCTGTTAATAATGAAAATGTTACTAACGTAAGTTGTTTCTGTGCAGAGCATGCTACTGAGCAAAGCTCTGAAGATGCAGCAAGATTTGGAGGACAAAAAACACGAAGCTATAATTGAAAACTTAGAAAGCAAGATAAAAGAACAATCTGCTATCATTGAAAAGAAAGACTTCGAGCTCCAATCGACCGAAGGCTTGCTGGCAGAGACTGAGGCTAAAGTATCAGAGTTGAATTCAAAGCTTATTAGTGAATCAAAACAATTTGAACAGGAGAAGCTAGAGCTTAATTCGAAACTTGAAGCCGAAGTCCAGGCCAACTCAAACTTGAAGAAATCATTGACAAGCCTTCAAGACAAATGCTTGAATTTTAGCAATAATTGTATTGAACGATTAAGAAAGATATTTTACTCTGTTGGAGCTAGCAGCGGGAAGTTTAACCCTTCAGCGGAAAATTTACCACAAGCGTTCGATCATATTGAAGCTGAGATCGAAGAACTTGACGAAGTTATAGCCGGGCACGGTGACTTCTGTGCCTGGGTAGCTTCTCGGGGTACCGCTGCAGCTTTCCTGAAGGCCGGCTGCGAGCATGGAAAAATTGTCAACAGGCCCAACTTCACCCTGTCTCCATCAATCCTGGATGATATACCTGACCTCGCCCGAAGCATCTCAAATAGATTTATAAAAATGATATGGACAAAAGGCGGGCGGGAAAAGGCTGGAGACGAAGCTCGAAGTCATCTTGAACCAGTAAGAAATGATACTTCGTACTTACCTTCTCCTTTGCACTTGATTTTAACTTGCGGTACCTTGATTCATGTAGGATGACGAAGGTGAAGATGATGCTTAAGATATGTCGCCGAAGCTGTCGCCGAAGCTGAAGCTTAATGAAGATCAGTAGAAGTATACTATAGGAGAAAACTCAGGATACTTTTGTAACAACTTTTGTAAATACAATTAAGCTGTTCTCAAGGAACTTTGTACATACGTTGTAATATATTCTTACCTTTCTACTGAAGCGCTTTGATGTGGACGAAATCAGTATTTTGAGCCGAAAGCGAAAAAACACCTTCCCTTCTTTTCGTACACAACGAAGCATAAGAGACCAATTCTTCTTGCCGAGCAACGAAGCCTTTCTTTTTTGTATACAACAAAGCATAAGAGACCAATTCTTCTTGCCGAGCAACGAAGCCTTTCTTTTTTGTATACAACAAAGCATAAGAGACCAATTCTTCTTTTTACCGAAGCTTTTCTTTTTTGTACTCAACAAAGCATAACGAATCATAAAAAACCACTTCGTCTTTTTGCCGAAGCAACCACTTTGGTACATAAATGCTATGAATGCTTATGCATGCAAATGCCATGATGTAATGTAATGTGCAAATGAATGTCCAAAACATATATCCGAAGCCACACTCTCAGCCATTATTTCTTTGGAACCAACCACACATCAGCTCTGCATTCCCTTAGGAACGACTTTGGAGCTTCTTCGCCTTTTACTTAGGCAGTATAAGCTCTGCATTCCCTTAGGAACGTCTTTGGAGCTTCTTCGCCTTTTACTTAGGCGGTATCAGCGTTGACTTTTCGCTGTAAGCTCTGCATCCCCTTAGGGACGTCTTTGGAGCTTCTTCGCCTTTTACTTTCGGCGGAATCAGAGCTCTGCATCCCCTTAGGGACGTCTTTGGAGCTTCTTCCCTTCTTTTTTTTTCAGTTTCGGCACTCGATGGTGCGTTCTCAGCTTTTTACATTTACATTTTTTGGGGGATTTTGATCTTATAAAACTAAAAAGGAAATTACAGATGATGGCCCCATTAAAAACCTTTCTCCCCCTTTAGAAAGGAAAAGGGTGCCATGAAAAAGAAAAAGAAAAAACATAAAAAGTTACATCAAGTTATACATAATATCTCCGAAGCTCATCTGCATTCCAAGACCTTGGAATTTCGTTGCCATCCATGTCCTTCAATCTGTAGGAACCAGGCCTTGACGAAGATGCTACTAAGAAAGGCCCTTCCCATTTCAATTGTAACTTGCCAACTGTATCTGGGTTGGCCACTCTCCGAAGCACCAAGTGTCCCGGCTCAATATTTTTTAGCCGGACCTTTCTATCTCGCCATCTAACTGTTTCAGCCTGGTATTTATTGATGTTTTCCACGGCTTGAAGTCTGATTCCTTCCAAAGCATCTTTTTCCACAAGGCAAGCATCTTCGGAACCTGACTCTGCCGAAGCTACTACCCTTATTGACCCAGCTTTAGCTTCTTCCGGAGTTATTGCTTCGTCACCGAATAATAATTTGAATGGGGTAAAGCCTGTAGACCGCGATGCTGTTGTATTGTGGCTCCACACCACTTTGGTCAACTGATCTGGCCACTTTCCCCTTGGTTGATTAAAGATTAGCTTCATTATTCCTGTCATTATGATGCCGTTGGCCCTTTCAACAAGCCCATTCGACTCCGGATGCCTGACTGATGCAAAATGGATCTTCGTTCCAATTTGATCACAGAAATTTCTGAAAGCTTCGGAGTCGAACTGCGTTCCGTTATCTACAGTGATGGCCTTCGGTACCCCAAAGCGACAGACAATATTCTACCAGAAAAACTTTTGGACAGTTGCCGAAGTTATTGTGGCTAATGGCTTCGCCTCAATCCACTTGGAAAAATACTCCACAGCTACTATAACATATCTTAGATTCCCTTGGGCCGGTGGTAATGGACCCAACAAGTCAAGGCCCCACCTTTGCAATGGCCAGATGGGTTGTATCAGCTGTGTCAAAGACGAAGGTTGCTTTTGATCTCTTGCACATTTTTGACAACCTTCGCACTTTTGAACTAACTCGGCTGCATCCGAAGCTGCCTTCGGCCAATAAAACCCTTGGCGGAAAACTTTTCCAAGTAACGGCCTAGATCCGATGTGGGATCCACACAGGCCTGCATGTATTTCTTTCATTAGCTCTATACCTTCGGTCCTAGACAAGCATTTGAGCAGCGGGGCACAAACTCCATGCTTGTATAACTCCCCTTCTATCATGACATACGGACGAGCTCTTGCCTCTATCCTTTTATTATAAGCTTCGTCATCTGATAGGAAGTTACCCTGAAGGTAAGAGATTATTTCAGTTCTCCAATCTTCGCTGTAAACAGGAGAAATGTTGAGGACTGCTCTTTCAAGGAGCTCCACTGAAGGTGCCTTTATTGTTTCGAAGAAGACATCCGAAGGTAACGGCAGCCCCTGTGCTGCAGACTTGGCTAGTAAGTCAGCATGCTCATTTTGTCCTCGAGGAATATTCTTGACAGAAAATCCTTCGAAGGAGGCCTCGATCCTTCGGACCGTGTCTAGGTATTTTTCAAGCTTCGGATCTTTAGCCTTGCAACTTTTGTCAATATGACCCGAAACAACCTGGGAATCAGTTTTAAGAATCTCCCTTCTGATTCCCATTGCCTTTAGTTTCCGAAGACCCAGGAGCAGGGCTTCGTACTCAGTTATATTATTTGTGCAGCTGAAGTCAAGTCTTGCTGCATAGCAAGTTTTAACCTTGGATGGTGAGACCAACACAGCAGCTGCACCTGCTCCGAAGGTTCCCCAAGAGCCATCACAAAACACTGTCCATACTTCGGCATCTTTATTTGCTTCTTCGTTCTGAGCCCCTGGCGTCCAGTCGGCAATGAAATCTGCCAATGCTTGAGACTGGATTGAGGATCTATGCACATAATCAATGTAAAATTCATTGAGCTCCGCAGCCCATTTTCCAATACGCCCAGTAGCTTCTCTATTTCTCATGATATCCTTCAACGGCTGCGAAGAAGGGACAATAATGTTGTATGCCTGAAAATAATGCCGAAGCTTCCTGGATGCCATTAAAACGGCATACAATACCTTCTCCAGCTCTGTATAATTTTTCTTTGAGACACTAAGGACCTCAGATACAAAATATACTGGGACCTGCTTCTTGACTTGTCCATCAAACTTCTCCTGAACAAGTGCCGCACTTACTGCTGAGTGCGAAGCTGCCACATATAACAACAGAGGAGCCCCTGGCGTTGGTGGAGTTAATGTTGTTAGATCTATTAAGTATTGCTTCAGCTCTTCGAAGGCTTTTTGTTGACTTGGGCCCCATTGAAAGACTTCAGCTGACTTCAGCACCTCGAAGAATGGTAAGTTTCTTTCTGCTGATCTGGATATAAATCTGTTGAGAGATGCAAGCCTTCCTGTCAATCTTTGAGCCCCCTTTCTTGTGGTTGGTGGCTCCATTCGAAGTATAGCTTCGATTTTATTTGGATTAGCTTTGATTCCCTTTGTTGAAACCAAGCATCCAAGGAATTTCCCCTTCTTTACTCCGAAGACGCATTTTTCTGGATTCAGCTTCAGACCAGCTTGTCTGAAGCTGGCGAAGGTCTCCTGCAGATCAGCAATATGATTTTCTTGCTTCGTGCTTTTTACAATGATGTCATCGACATAAGTCAACACATTTCTGCCTATCTGAGACTGGAGAACCTTCGCTGTCATTCGGCTGAAACTTCCTCCAGCATTTTTGAGCCCCTCAGGCATCCGATGATAGCAATATGTGCCACTTGGGGTTATGAAGCTTGTCTTCGGCTCATCTTCCTTTTTCATCCAGATTTGATGATAGCCTGAGTAGCAGTCCAGGAGACTCATGAGCTCTGAAGAAGCTGCTGCATCGACTAAAGAGTCTATCCTTGGCAGCGGGAATTCATCCTTCGGACAAGCCTTGTTGAGATCTGTGAAATCAATACACATTCTCCACTTGCCATTGGCCTTCTTCACCATAACAGTGTTAGCTAGCCACTCTGGATACTTCACTTCTCTGATAACTCCTGCACTGAGGAGTCTTTTTACTTCATTGCGAGCCCCTTCGGCCTTGTCATCAGACATTTTCCGAAGCCTCTGCTTTCGGGGTCTGAAGGATGGGTCAACATTGAGCGAATGTTCAATAACATCCCGATTTACTCCACAAAGATCATTGGCTGACCATGCAAAAACATCTTTGTTGTTGAATAAAAACCTTATCAAGGTTTTCTCCTGGTCTTCAGATAGTTGCGAGCCCAACAGCACCTTCTGCTCTGCTATGTCTTCACACAATAACATGGGCTTCGGCTGATCCGCTGAAGCTGCCTTCTCCCTCCTGAATTTGTACTGCTCACAAGCTTCAGCTCCATCTATGTTATGGATTGCCTTGGAGTCAGTCCAGCTTCCTTCGGCCCTTCTAGCAGCTTCCTGGCTTCCATGAATAGCAATAGGCCCTTGGTCCGAAGGTATCTTCATGCAGAGATAAGCTGGGTGAAGAATTGCTTCGAAGGCATTAAGAGTACCACGGCCAATGATAGCATTGTAAGGATACTCCATGTCAACAATATCAAACACAATTTGCTCAGTCCTTGTGTTGTTAACAAATCCAAAGGTTACCGGCATGGTAATCTTCCCGAGTGCTACAATCTGCCGCCCTCCGAAGCCACAAAGAGGGTGCGTAGCATCATGAATCTTGTCTTCAGGCTCTTGCATTTGTCTGAAGGCTTTAGCAAATATAATGTCAGCTGCACTGCCTGTATCAACTAGGACATTGTGGACCAGAAATCCTTTGATCACGCAAGAGATAACCATGGCATCATTGTGAGGATAATCCTTAAGCTGGAGGTCTTCCTGAGAGAAAGTAATTGGAATGTGGGACCATTTTGACTTGATGAAGGGTCCCTGCACTCCAACATGCTGCACCCTTCTCTGAGCCTCCTTCTTCTGCTTCTTGTTAGCCGGCTCTGAGCAAGAACCGCCTGTTATCGGAAGCACCAGCTTCGAAGCCGAAGCAGGTCCAGCTTGATTGTTGAACGAAGCCATCAGCTCAGAAAAGTGGAAGTGAGTTCACCGGAGGTGGGCGCCAATGTTGGAGGCTTGTTCTCAAATGCTAAGAGTTAAGAACAAGGCAACATAGAAAATGTTAGGTGTTAAGGTCCTTCGTCCTCCAAAACATTATATCCCCTCAGGATATAAAGAATTTTGGACGAAGGTTACAAAGGACGTACCTTCGTAAAACATAATATCAAGGAACGAAGCATTTATATCATATAAATCATGAAACATGAAATAAATATTTAAATATAATCATGGAATTATTTCCATCTTTATTATCATAAATGAATGAATATAAATGACTTCAAGTTACAAATGTACCTCTGGTCCTGAGGAAAGCAAAGGAACAAGTGTGGTGCGAAAGCAAATGGCAGGTTCGCGTGAACAGTACAGAGGTACTGTTCATCTATTTATAGGCACAGGTCGCAGCCTGTGACAAATTACAATTATGCCCCTTACAAGAGTTTACAACATTGACTCAGACCTCTATGGATAAAAAGGTCATTCTATCTCTATGTCGGTTTGTAACGCCGAAGCTCCATGAAAAGGAACCTTCGGCCATCTCTTGGAGACGACTTCAGCCGAAGCTGCTTCTTCGTGTAAGACCTTCGGCGCACCGAAGCACGGCCCCAACAGCTGCTACACCAGACATCAATGAACCTACAAAATCCAAAAGTAGAGCCCTGGAATTCAAGTCAAGGCTTAAGATCAACATTAGAATTCGATCGAAATTACATGATATACCTGCAATAATCCAATAGCTTTTAAGAGAGAGCATCCGAAATTTTAGAAGCCTTAGACATTCCCAAGTACAGCTTTAACTGGACCTTAAGCCAAAACAGAATTAGATAGAAGATGTGAACCTGTAATGCATGTAACAATCCCTCCTAGTGAGCTCCAGCCATCCTTGTCGTCTTTCCTGAAGAAGTGTTATATGTAGTATGGGGACAGAGCACGGATGACAGTAGGGTTCCACTTGAATATGTTGTAATGCTAATCATTCCAACATCTAAACATATCTGAATCTAACAGAACAATACCAACGAAGTGTGGGAAAAACCTAGATCGAATGGAAGCAGAAAGACCTGCAATTTTTGTACAGGCAACACATGAGCACCTGAAGTGAAAGGTCTAATCCTTAGAGTTACACTATATTAGCATGTATGAGTAGTTCAGATTTTAGTTAGAGTGCAAATTTGGGCATACAAAAAGGCACAAAAAAATGAATTCAAATAAAAACTACCTCAGTCTTGCTGGCCACTGTTTGAAATAAACCTCTCAGAGGGGACATTAATCATAAAAAACACAAAAATAGTCAGCCCTGATAGGCACATCAGAAACCAGAGCATTTCTAGCAAAAGGTTGTGTATGAGCAGTAACACTAACAGAGTGCTCCACTATATTAAAATTGAGGTGTAGGTCATTTATTTCATTTTCATAATGACCAGAGCTTCTAGTTTTAGGTTACCTAAGCCAAGGCATAGATTTTAGGTCTCAATGGATTAAATTAAACAGTCCCTATCTGTCTACACATAATGCCTTTATGCTAGTGGAAGCAGGTTCTCACACACGCATGAAAAATCAATAACAAGCAAGTCTGAAGCCTGTCTTGTGAAAAGGTGCAATGCAGTGAGGGGATCACCTTCAGCGCCACCATCATTTGGTGCTGGCCCCACTGTATTGACAGCAGCCAAAGTATCTCCGTTCAGGGGATTCAGCAACTCAACCTACACCATATCACACGATAATTGGCAAATTGCAAGAGGTGAGCGCCTCAATTCCAAAGAGCAGCAGCTACTCACCACGCCGTTCTTCCTCGCCACAGCCAAAACCTGCAGCAGAGCAGCAATTAGAGTCACGCCTTTGATTATCAGCAAATCTGGTAAAGCCTCAGTTGGCAAGGAGGCATGGAAAGGGATGCTCACGGGGTCGGTGGCACGATCGGCGAGGGAGGCAGCGACGCGCAGGAGGCGTCGGGTGCGCCCCACGTCTCCACGACCTTGGTGGATGCGCGGATGCCTTCCCTCGGCGGATGCGCGGGCGGGCAGATGGCGTTGAGGGAGGGATGCGCTAGGGCGGATGGTGAGGAGGGCATGTGCCACAATCCACCGATGCCCAGATGCGGCAGCGGCGACCTGTGGAGGCGGGGCGGGCTCGACATCCGCGACATCGGCCGATGCCCAGATGCGGTAGCGGTGACCTGTGGAGGCGGGGCGGGTTCGACATCCGCGACATCGGCCTAGGAGGACGCCATGGCGGCGGGGTCTAGGAAGGGAGTGGGAGGGTTGATCTGGGCAGTGGGGGCTGTGACATCGGCCTCGGGACGCGGGCTTGGCGGGCGGGAGGGATGCGCGGGCGGGGCGGGATGCGGCAGGGACGCGGGCGGCAGAACGTGCACCGGGGTGTGTAGACGCCTACGTTAGGGTTATAATAGTAGTAGAGATTGGACGGACGGGGCAGAACAGATGGCGCCAGAGCTCGAGGTTGCTTTTAATAAATGAGAATATATTAATCAATATATTCCGCAGCAACGTATATTAAGTGTTGTGCATCTTATTTAAACAACAGATGCCACTTGCAACGTATATTAAGTGTTGCTACATCCTAGTTAATGAACAGATGGTGCTAGTAACACATATTAAGCGTTGTCATCACCCTAATAACGTAACGGATGATGCTTGCAACGCATATTAAGCGTTGCCCGCTAATTTTTTACAACGCATAAAACCATGTGTTGCTACGGATGTGTTGCTATATGGGGGTTTGTGTTGTAGTGGCGGCCTCCTTGATTTTTATCGCCTTAACTTGACCCACCTGAATCCCAATTCTATTCTGCAAATTTCTATTTACGTTCATTTGTGCGAAGCTTTTCTTGGTGTGATGCCACATTTTGGGTTGTGGAAGTACTTGTATCACTGTCGCCCTGGAATGGCCGGGGGTCAGCATCAGCTGGTTGGGGGTGCTAGTTTGGAGATGCGCCGTGGGAGGAAGACTGAGTATCTTGAAATCCCTCTCAAAGACAGTATCAAGGGATGGCGCTTGGAGTGGTTTATTGTTGAGAACCATGGAAATTCTCTCCCCCCACGGTCGGGAAGACAGCCAGATGTTCCCACTTCGAGTTGGACCGAGTCTCCCACGGATCAGGAGGTAGCTGAGGCGGGGGCTTTGCTAGCTGAAGTTGGACTGCTGAAAGAAAGGGGTCTGACTGCTGAGGTTGTGGTTGCTAATTTTGTTTTCAAGAATATTCAGCCGTTGAAGGACAGGGCATACCCGGCTTATCTGTACCGAGGTCTAGCTGATTCAACTCGGGTTACCAACAGAAAAATTCCCTATGTAGACTTGGTGAACCGACTTGAGATAATTCTTAGAGGCAAGGTATCAAATATTGGTGCTCTAGTGGTGTAATACTCAAATTTGTATACAAAGGATATATTATATCTCCTCATTTTATGTGCCTCATTTGCATCATAAGAAAAGAGCACACACACAATTTAGAGATTAAGTCAAACAAATGATAAAAAAATGCATCATGCTAGAGTTTATATGTTTGTGCATTAAATAAAATAATAATGTTAATAATAATAAGGTAATAATTACTAGAAGTTGAATTAAAACCTAAAATTAAAATTTGGGGTTTGGAAAGGAGAAGAAGGAAAAATGATATGAAAAATATAAATAATACATATAAATAAATATATCCAGAATTAATACCCCTAAATCCACAAACATAAGTTGTAGTGATGAACTTAAAATTGAATTCAAATTTGGATTTGAAAATAGAGAAAAAGGAAGAGGAATAGAAAATAAAAAGAAAAAGAGAAGGGAACTCACCTAGGCCGACTGTACCTAATTCGGCCCAGTATGCAAAACCAACCGTGTGGCCCGCTTGCAAGCCCCTCCGCGCGCACTGGCCGACTGACAGCACGGGCCCGCTACTCAGCCCCTCTATAACCGCGCGTCAGCCACTCCGACCCCTTCGCTCAGCTCACGCGCGCCTCGCTGACTCGTGGGCCTAGCCGTCGGACTCCTCCCTCCCACCGAATCCACGCGCAGCTACCGCCGCGACTTCGCTGGGGCTTGACCGGCTCGCGCCCACTCCCCGGCCTCCCGAACGGGATACAAGTAGGTAGCGCACGCGCTCCTTTCCCCCTCTCCCATCTTTATCCCCAACCTCTCGCCACCACCAGAACGCCGCCGTGCACCGCAAGAGAAGAAATTCGGGCCGCCGACGCAGACCTTGTCGATTCCCCTGCGATTAGGCCTCGGGTTGGGGTGCGGGAGCTTCACCTGGTCGGGCGGGTCACGACCGGGACTTCTCCTTGACGGATCGCCCGGCGGACGACCTGGAATTGCTCGTTAGAGCCGGATAGCACCTCGCGTCAGCACACCTTCGTGACCCCGCGTCTACGCGCCATTATCACCGGTACAGTTCCCCTCTACGTATTCGTCGTCTTCCCCTAGCGGTATAGCTCCAGTCGATTCCGGTTTGGAGCAATGGGTTCACAGATTGGGTTGGCTCGCCGGTGACGCGCCACCGCGGGGAAGCCCTGCGCCGCTGCGTGACGGCGTGTTGGGCGATGGCGCGTGTTCCGTTGGATCCAACACGGACAATCGGGATTAAACCAGAGCTTACCGATTCAATCTGTTGATCGTGTCCGTCGGTGGCAGATCAACGGCCATGGGAGTTTATGACTTTGTTTCCATCATAGCCGTAGGATCTTGATCCGATGGCCAGTAGTGCGTACCTGTTCGCAAGTGTGGTGATCTAATCTGGACCCTAGATTGCAGATCGGGCGGTCAGAAACGCTTGGTACCCCTTCGGCTAGTGTAGTTTGCAAAAGAGACCCCACAGTTTTAGGAAACCAACCCGCAGTCCATGTTGCAGGAAATCTGTGTCTTTGGGAATTTTCTGCGCTAGCCCCTGGACTTTCTGAATATTGACGCCTAGTCCAGAGAACAAATAAAACCAGAGAAATGAATTTAAAAATGGATTTTTAGTATTAATTAAATGCCAGAATTTGTATAATCCATAGAAAATTCATGTTAACTCCAAATTGAACCATTCCAGTTCCTAAAATTTTGTAATATTATTGTCTATACATTAGTGTCTCTGTTTTGACATGAAAACAGTAAGAAAATTAATCTCTCACTTAATCCTATTTCAAGCACATTAAACATTAAGAAATTCATAACTTGAATTCTATAACTCCAAATTTAGTGATTCCAGTTCCTATGATTTCATTTTAATGTGTAGATTTTTACTGTGTATTTTATTTACATGTTTGGTGCAATGTTAATTTTTGCTATACTATGTATGTATTGTGTTGATGCGAGTAGACGAGCAAGCCACTGTGGAATCTGAGGTTCAACAAGTAGAAGTAGCTGAGCAGGAGCTCATTGAAGGCAAGTTGTGCCCTTGATCACTTACTTTTCCCAGCCATGTTCTTATTAATTATAATGATCTGCATAGGTTAATTTTGATGGGACCCTTTATGTTACCCAGTTTTGGTTATCTTTATACCTTGTTCACCACTGAAACATCTTTGGGTAGTACTTGCTACTGCTTTATGTGGATTGGGTATGGAGATATAACATTCCTGACTACTCTTTTATTATCTTGTTATTACTACTGTTCATGTTAAGATCATTAAATTAATGGGAACATGGAGCGACCACCCGGGAAAACAGTGCTACCACAAGGGTTTAATGGGACGCCCTTGGCTGATTAACTAGGAAAGCTAGTGGAGGTCTTCCTTACCCGAAAGGGGCAAGGGCAGTAGGGGAGTGGTCAGTGTACGATGGTCCTTGGGTTGATTTTGCTGCGATGGCGGTCAGGCGAGGGATTCCTGCACTGGAGCTTCCTATAAACTGTAGCGGGATTTCTGAAGCTAGTGGACTTTGTAAAGGCCTCGTAGTGTTACCCTGCCTCGCCTCCTCGGTAGAGGTGTATGGGATTGGCCGTCTCTTGGCAGATGGGTAACATGACTTGTGGGTAAAGATGCGCAACCTCTGCAGAGTGTAAAACTAGTATACTAGCCGTGCTTACGGTCATGAGCGGCTCGGACCGTCACATGATTAATTATGGAACTTAAATTTAATTTGACATTTGCATCGCATTTGGGATTATTTTACTATTACTTTTCTTTATTATTATTAAGGTTTGGTATTTACTTACACTTAGTAATTGCTAATAAAATTTTGACCAACTTATAAAAGCAATGCTCAGCCTCTACCTTTATTTCATTGATCAGCCTTACACTTCATGAACTCCCACCTTTGGTGAGTTCATGCCACATTGTTCCCCATGACTTGTTGAGCTATGAACGTATGTGAGCTCACTCTTGTTGTCTCACACCCCCCCCCCCCACAGGAGAAGAACAGGTGGTCGAAGAGGAGCCGCCTAACACTGAGGCATTCGACTTGATCTAGGTGGCGTTTCTCAGTTGACATTGGCGCCGACGATCCTTAGTTCGTTTTCTGATTATTCCTTTATTTTGTAATAAGACTTCCGCTATGTAATAAGTACTCTGATGTTATTGACATTTATCTCTATACACTCTGTTATTATATGTGTTGTCTTCTTGGCGCATGTATGAGATGCACCCGGCTTTGTCCTTTAAAACCGTGTGTTACAGAAGTGGTATCAGAGGAAATGTTGACTGTAGGACGAAACCTAGATAGAAATGGACAAAACCCTTACCTACTTACCTTACTCTGATTCTTTCTACACTCATCTTGATCATGTCTCACCTTCTACTGTTCCACTCTGATCATTCTTACCTTTTCTACTCTGAGACAAGATGGATTTCACACCTTGGAATCCCTACCCTTATGACATTTTTAAGAGATAGGAAGCCTAAGACAAAATTAAAACTATTTTCTCTATTAAAAATGTTGGTTGATTGTTCTGATGATCAATGCCTGATTTGCTTCTTTGATTGATTGAAATATTATATATGGACATCTTAGCATGTGCTAGCATAAGGTAATAACTTAGCTATGGTAGGCAAAACATTAAACTGCTTAGCTAATAAATCCCTCAAAGTAACATGATTCGTAATTACTGCCTTGTCTACTGCTCTCTCTTACCATATGTATCTAACTCAGATGGTCAATACCAGGAGGGGTGGTGGAATTGATTTGCCTCCTAATCGACACACTCGAAGGATATATAGTCAACCTCAGCCACAGCCAGCAGGGATGAATCCTCCTAATCCTCCACCAGGCGGAGTTGATCCACTGATTGCAGCTCAGATGGCGGTGATGCAGCAAATGGCGGACACTATGGCTGATATGCGTGCCCAGATGCAGCAAGAACGCTAGGAGATGCGTCAGGAAAGAGAAGATATACGCCAGGAGTTGCGCCAGGAGAGAGAGGAGATACGCCAAGAGAGAAGGGCGCAACAACAGCAGCTACAACAACAACTTCAACAACAGCAGCAACAGCAACAAGTGCCATTGCCTCCACCACCACCACCAGTTCCACCTCGTGATAAGCACCGGGAGTTTATGAGTCATAAGCCACCGACCTTCGCCAGCTCGCCAGACCCACTTGATGCTGATGATTGGTTGAAGTCAATTGAGAAGATGCTCAACATTGCACAATGCTCAGACCGGGAGAAAGTTCTTTATGCCTCGGGTCGTCTGACAGGTCCTGCTGCTGACTAGTGGGATTCTTATACTGCTGCCCATGATGCTGCTGACACTATTACTTGGGCAGAGTTCAGTACATAGTTCAGGAACTACCATATTCCAGCCGGTATGATAAAGATCAAGAAGAAGGAGTTTCTGTCATTGAAGCAAGGCAATATGTCGGTCAGTGAGTAAAGAGACAAATTTATTCAGCTGTCGAGATATGCTCCAGAGGAAGTTGCTGAGGATGAGATGAAGCAGGAGCACTTTATTGAAGGACTTAATGGACCCTTGCAGTATGCACTGGTTGCACACACCTTTCCATCATTTCAGAGGCTACTGGATAAGGCTCTTGCTATTGAACACAAGCGTGTTCAACTGGGTGATTTGAAGAGGAAGGCTATCTCGTAGGGACAGGGTAGCAGCAGTGTTCGTCCCCGCTATGTTTCCCCATAGGGTACACCGACTCGACCAGGAGGACCACGCCCAGTTCAGTATGCTCCGCAGGGGTCTCCACGGACACCTACTCGTCAGGCTACTCCCACTGGCACCCCGACGAGGCCTACAGGACAGAAGACCGGCCCTACATGCTTCAAGTGAAGTCAGATTGGGCACTATGCTAATGCTTGTCCTATGGGAAATTCTGGTACACCAGCTAAGAACAAGCAACAGACTCCTGGCAAGGGATATTCTATAGCCAGGGTGAAACAAGTCAGCGTTGATGATACTCCTGATGGTGCTGAAATCGTACTCGGTATGTTTTACATTAATGCCCTTCCTGCAACAATATTATTTGATTCTGGTGCTACACATTCATTCATGTCTGCTCGATATGCCAACACTAATGAGATACCCCTGCTAAATATGAGAAAACCAATGATAGTAATCACACCTAAAGGGCCTATTGAGGCAAATCAAATGACACGTAGATTGACATTATCAATTATGGGGAGAGAATTTGGAGCCACTGCTATAATATTAGATGCCAGCAGTATAGATCTGATTCTTGGTATGTCATGGTTAAGGAAGGCAAAGGCCATTATAGCATGTGGTAGAGGTACTATAGAGCTCACTAGTCATAAAGGAGAAACATTTCAAGTTAACATTGCAGTAACCACCTCATCCATGCGTGCAATGTTCTTTATACCCGAGGAGTTCGTTGGTGACAACATCCGGGTGGTTAGAGATTTTCCGGATGTCTTTCCAGAGGAGTTACCAGGGATGCCACCAGATAGGGAAGTTGAGTTTATGATTGATCTTTTACCTGGAACTGCCCCTATTTCTAAGCGACCATACAGGATGGCTGTAGAAGAACTGAAGGAGCTTAAGAAGCAGTTAACGGAGTTACAAGAAGCGGGGTACATTCATCCGAGTTCCTCACCTTGGGGAGCACCGGTGTTTTTTGTGTAGAAGAAGGATGGATCGCAACGGATGTGTGTGGACTATAGATCACTTAATGATGTCACGGTAAAGAACAAGTATCCATTACCCCGTATTGAGGATTTGTTTGATCAGATGAGAGGAGCCAGGGTATTCTCGAAGATTGATCTCTGATCGGGATACCATCAGATGAAGATTAGACCATCAGATATTCCTAAGACGACTTTCTCAACCCGATATGGATTATATGAGTTTACTGTTATGTCATTTGGATTAACCAATGCACCGGCTTATTTCATGAATTTGATGAACAAGGTGTTTATGGAGTATTTGGACAGATTCGTCGTGGTGTTTATCGACGATATTCTGATCTATTCTAGGAATGAAAGTGATCATGAACAACATCTAAGGTTGGTGCTATAGAAGCTACGAGATAATCAACTTTATGCCAAGTTTAGCAAGTGCGAGTTTTGGATTGACAAGGTGCCATTCCTTGGTCATATCATTTCTAATGGAGGAATAGCAGTGGATCCTGCTAAAGTGAAGGAGATTATGGAGTGGAGAGTGCCCACTACAGTTACGGAGATTCAGAGCTTCTTGGGACTCGCAGGATATTATCGGAGATTTATTGAAGGATTCTCTAAGATTGCCAAGCCTATGACCTCGCTTTTGGAGAAAGGAAGAGAATTCAAGTGGGATGAGAAATGCCAAGAGAGCTTTGATCAATTGAAGGAGAGATTGATGTCACCACCAGTATTGATTATGCCAGATCTACAGAAGGGGTTTGACATTTACTGTGATGCATGTGGCCAAGGACTTGGATGTGTGCTCATGCAAGAAGGACATGTGATTGCCTATGCATCTTGTCAGTTGCGGAAGCATGAACTGAACTACCCCACTCATGACTTGGAGCTGGCTGCCGTGGTGCATGCACTTAAGATTTGGAGACACTACGTTATGGGAACTAAGTGCCAAGTATACACGGATCATAAGAGCTTGAAGTACATATTCACTCAGAAGGATCTCAACCTTAGGCAACACCGTTGGTTGGAGCTCATTAAGGATTATGATTTGGAGATTCATTACCACCCAGGCAAGGCAAATTTGGTCGCAGATGCCTTGAGTCAGAAGGAGCATGTTCACTCCGCTTTCATTGTCCAGCTACCTGATGAATTAGCAAAAGATTTTGAGAGGCTCAACCTGGGAATTGTTACACATACGGAAGGAGTTACCATTGAATTGGAACCTACCTTGGAGCAAGATATCCGCAAAGGACAGATTGGTGATGCCAAAATTCAGGAGATCAAGGATCTGATAACGGAGGGTAGAGGCCCAGAATTCACGGAGGATGAGCAAGGCACGATATGGTTCGAGAATCGGATTTGTGTTCCTGATATTGATAGTCTTCAGGAAACCATATTGAAGGAGGCACATGATTCAGTTTATTCTATCCACCCTGGAAGTACTAAGATGTATCAGGATTTGAAGCAAAAATATTGGTGGTATGGATTGAAGAGAGATGTGGCTGCACATGTGGCTATGTGCGATGTATGCCAAAGAGTTAAGGCTGAACACCAGAGGCCAGCCGGACTACTGCATCCACTGAAGATACCTGAGTGGAAATGGGAAGAAATTGGCATGGACTTCATTGTTGGATTACCCCGCACGCCTGCTGGATATGATTCTATATGGGTGATTGTGGACAGGCTAACTAAAGTAGCCCACTTTATTCCAGTGAAGACCACATATTCAGGAGCCAAGTTAGCAGAGTTGTACATGGCACGGATTGTATGCCTACATGGTGTGCCAAAGAAGATTGTGTCAGACCGGGGATCACAGTTTACTTCTCGGTATTGGAAGAAGTTGCACGAGTCCTTGGATACAAGATTGAATTTTAGTTCGGCTTACCATCCCCAGACTGATGGGCAGACTGAGAGGACTAACCAAGTGCTGGAAGATATGTTAAGAGCTTGTGCCCTTAAGCATGGTGGTAGTTGGGATAAGAGTTTGCCTTATGCGGAGTTCTCTTACAATAATAGCTATCAGGCTAGTTTGAAGATGTCACCGTTTGAGGCCTTATATGGCAGATAAAGCATGATCATATGTCATATAGCATTACTTCCCAAAAATCAGGTAGAGCATAGCCAAACTACTCAATAATTCATTTGTTTCCAAGGTGTGGGGTACACAAAACAAGGGTAACCTATTAGGTCCCATCAAATTAATCTGAGCATGTCACAGTGACTACCAGGAACATTATTAGGTAAAGAAGAGTGATCAAGGGCACAACTTGCCTAATACTTGTGACAACCTTGTAGTCCAGATGCTGACCCAAAATTTGGGCTTCATGTTTCTCGTCACCTCGCCTCTACATGTAGCAATACATACAATCAAGCAAATAATGGATATGGTAACATTACACCAAAGCATAAGAACAAACTGCGTAAGAATATTCTACATGTCGTTATGAAACCGTAGGTTCGAGAACCACTAAATTTGGATTTTCGTTTAAAAAGATATGATTTTTCGAAAATTTTAGGTGATTAAAGAGTAAAACTATATTCTATATTGATTAATATAAGCAAGAAAAGATATGACAAATAAATAACTATTTTATTTTTAATCTAGGTTATAACTTCATTAGAGATCAAATTTTAGTCAGATTATAATTATAGCCGGATTAACTTGGAAGGATTAATCTACTACACATAGGTTAAATAATATCTATCTACACAATTTTATTACGAAGCTAAACAACTAGGATGGGTTAAATCGAAGTTCAAATGTGAAAGATATGATTTTTTACAAGTTTCTATATTTATTTTTACACTAGGAATCATTTTCCAGGGGATTTCTCTGATTTTGTAATTAATTTTATTTATTTTAGCGTAACTAGGGACGGCGGATTACAATCTCTAAAGATCCAGGGTTTAAATCATAAAGTTTAGGACCTATTAGCAAATTCCTTTGAATGTACTAGACAGGACCGTGGGTTGTTTTGAGAAAAACTCAGGGTGTCCTTTGAAAGAATCTCGCAGCTGCTATAACCGTGCGCCAACACTGACTGTAGGATCTAACCCGGATGGCTCAGATTCTATGAAACGAAGGGGTATGCTGTTTTAAATCTCAACCATCCATCCCAATCTGATGGTCGAAATTGTATCATCCCTAGATTCCACCCGAGGCCCCCCAATCACAAATCAACGACTCACAACATAACACGATCCGGTATGCTGCGAGAGCCAATGGATCATAAATCCATGGACCAGAGCCGACCATGCCTGAATCTACTCTCGGCCCTCAATTTCTAGATCGACCCCCTAGATTTAAAATATCCATTCGTTGGTTATGGATATAATCATGTTTGTCTATCTGGGAACCAACGGTACACACCTCGTCTTCTCCCCAAGACTGCCCAAGTCGGCGTCGCCTCCCTACTCTAGGCGACCCCGCCGGAGTACCACGTGTCGGCGATCCCAGTGCCCCAAACTCCAGCACTACCCGTGATAACCAAGGTGGGGACCATGGCAAATTCGAGGGTGGAGAAATTACCGTAGAGCCGAACGATTTAGAGTTCCGACCACGTTGGGCAGTAGTTCTGCGGTGGAGGGGTTGCCCCGATGAGCAATTCCGCCCGTTGCAGAGGAAAACCTCATGCATTGATGCGACGCCAAGCTTTTCCGTGAGAAGTTGACGATCCCACGCTATCAGATTGGCTCGGAGCAGCAGCGTATGCGCCGGTCAACGGTAACAGCATTTCCGCTACACCGACGAGCAATACCCCCAATGATGGGGTCGGGATTGCCCATGGTAACTTCGTTTAATGACTTCTTCAGGCTCTAGTGACCGCCCTCAACCGCGCCGTGTGCACCGAGCAATGGGAGGTCCCAACTTCATAGGTGGCGGCGCAAGGTCCTCTTCTCCGACCCCTCTCTCTCCATTCCGTGTTGATCTTCCTCTTTCCTCGGTTGGTGCTCTCTGCACTTGGATGGCCATAGGTTTCAGGGGGCTTCGAGTTTTATAGCACGAAGACCTGATCGAACCTAGGCGAAGGCGTTTGCAACAACCTCGGCCGGAGGATACGGTGGTGTTTGTTCACGGTGTGCGCGAGTTTGGGGAGAAGGTAGGCCTGACTAGTGGGTCCCATAAGTCAGCGGTACAACTGGTAGTGTGTTTCTGTTAGGGTTGCGGCCGAGAGTGTAGAGGCTATGCGGTGGGGTCCTTTTGTCGGTGAAATGCGGGTGCGGGCAACGTGGCCCTACATGGCAGCACCATCTCCTGTGTGCGTGATGGATGAGTGAGGCTGGCACTGGGGCCCATAAACCAGTGGCGAATCATCAGCGCGGGCTGAGGTGAGACGCTGATGCAGCTTGGGAGGTTGACGAAGCGGGACCTGCGGCCTGCGGGGCAGCGGTAGCAAAACCTGCGGTGCGTGGCTAATGGCCAGGTGGGCCCACCTGTTAGTGAGCGGACTCAGTGGGCTGGCGGTGCAGAGAAGAAGTGGTCCGGAAATGTGGTTTCGGTTTTGTTTTTTTTTATTTTTCTACTAGGTGTGTGCCCGTGCGTTGCAATGGTAACGTATAATACCACGATAATTTATGTACAAATGTGTGTTATATTGTTATGAAAAAAGTTTTGTAATACATTTGTGATCATCGGCATACATAAATTTTGTTATTTTAATTTAGTTATTTCACCGCTACATTGTAACCATCGGTATCATACACACTTCTACATATGATAGTTAGGTGTTCGTTAGAAACCAAATAAATCATCATTTGGGGGGCAAGCTGAAAACAGCAGCTAGTTAAGGACAAGAGTTTGAAATTAACATATGTAACAACTAACAGAATCATAATTTAAAACTTAAGAATCTAAATTTATGACACCGTGAGACTCAGAGTTGCAACAAGAGACATGTGTATCGCATATTCACATAGCATCTATATTCATATCCGTGTTACAAAATGGACATAAAAGGGAGCAGAAGGATAAGTATTAAGCATGAATTCATAGCTATAATAGCATTTTTTAACAAAAATAGTACCTGGCTTGGTATATAACAGCACAAAAGAGAAATAGAGTTCCTTCAACAAAGTATGCAGACGGTGGCACACTGCTCGCTCAATGTGAGAGAGCAGGGACTTTAATGAGGAGATGGTGACCGTCGCAATTCCAGATACCTCGGTGTTTGCCTTCGTCTTGAGCCTCTTTGTGCTCTCCGCAGAGAAATGGAAGAAACATTTCTGGACCCTGCGTGTACTCGGGTCACCGGACGACGATGTCCTCCAGCTTGCCAAAGGGTAGATGCCTAGATGGATTAGCACATGATAGGTGTCGTGGAACCATCTGTCCAGCACTGGCAGGCGGCGATGGTGTGGAGAGCGTGGACCCTCCTCCACCTCCATCGCTACTGCTGGGATGGTTTATATCTAACCAGGTGTTTAAAAAGAGCCAGAATGCAGCTCCATATGCGAGGCCATAGTTGAGCAGCAACAGCATGGCAGTGAAGATGACATCTACGAGCTCGCTGACCTACGTGGCCAGCATAGGGATGGAGCCCATGAGTGCTTCCACATTCAGCAGCCTATTCAGCATGAAGGACAACACGACTGATAGTGACCTCAGGGGCCATGGCATGAATGAATTCGGTGCATTCGTCGTTGCAGCATAGAGTGATGGCAAGGCTTGGACTTACTACACCATTTGTGATCTCTGAGGCAGTGAGACAGCCAGCCAGTGGATAAAAATGGCCCAACACATTGGCGAAGGACGAAGCAAGGTCATCGACGAGTTGTGCACCTCCTGTCCCAACCTTGGGCAAGAGGATCCCTTCTGGATGTGGCCCACCGCGAATAGAGCGAGATCCCATGGAGTCAGGTGAACAATCTCTGGCTCTGATGGCACCATGTCCAGTGAGCTTCCTAACTCTAGCTGGACCAAACGCCTAGACATGATTTGGACACTGCCAGTGGAGCCTTCCATTTTTGTCATTATGGTTGCCAGTTGCCACTCCACACTGCTGAGTAGCCAGCTTATAATCTGAGACGCACACTTAAGTGTGCCCAACACAATGCTTCCTTGTTACCGTATCTGATCCTCTGGTAGTGGTATGCAAAGCGTGGCCTCTTAGTTTTCTGAAAATGGAAGCAAAGCAATCACCATTGTTAGTTGGGTTCTCTTCCAGCGAGAAGATCCCAGAGACATAATGCATTGTTTTTTCCTACTACACATTTTGACAGATAAATCCCAACATATTTGATGTCACAGATTTCCCATGAAAAAATATATATGGGTTTTTTCTAAGTTATCCCATCCCCATCGTTTCCCATGAAGGTCTAACAAAGCAGTATCACTATTTTACTAATATAGGTTATGAGCTACTGCAGTTTTGCATAATATAATGGAAATATTTACACCATGTGAAAAATTGGAAACAGACCTTCGCCTCATTCGATACAGCTGGCTTTTTTAGGGGAACTCCACTCTTCGTGCATTGATAATTGTATCTTCCCGAAGTATTCTCTCCTGAGTCTGATCATGACCAAAATAATTGTATCTTCCCAAAGTATTCTCTCCTGAGTCTGATCATGACCAAAAGGACGCCTTCCATAAAGCATTTGGTAAAACATTACACCAGCTGACCAAACATCCACCTGCATGAAAACGAAAGGAAAAGCTAATGTGCCATTGCTAATAAGGATGATGTTCACATTTCAAAAATTATTATCGTGGAAAGTTGATTGAGTTCAAGAGGCACATAAATGACCCCATGCCTATAGGTCAGCAAGAGATGATATATGTGTTTTTTATGTAAAAGTTGCATACAGCCAAACCATCACATGATACCTCCTCCCAATTGAAACATTCCAAAACTAGTTTTTAAAGTGAGGAGACCTGTTACCTTTGACACCTGAATATATTATGCTACTGAATATACTATGCTACTGGATGAGTAGAACAAGAACCGTAATATACTTTCACCAGTTAGCGCATTAACAAGTTGAACAGTTGCCATATATAATTACCTTAGATGAAATAAATGGTGTTTTGCTGAGGTCAAAGCATTCTGGAGGAAGATACCTGAAAAAGAATAGAAAAGAATTTGTAGCGAGACATCCCTGCCATTCTAAAATGGCCATAAAAAGAAAACAATGATGTCCTGCCAATAATAAAAATTAAATGTATGCATCGCTCACTTGTTCAAGGCATTATACGAAACACCAAGAATCAGTTTCATCCCTCTTTTTCCTAGTCCTAGAGTTGGTGAGAGGGGAAACCTTAACTAGAGCAAAAAAAATAGCAAGAATCAGTTTGTTGGGAGCGTAGTAAAACTTAAGCAAGAAAGAGATACTACCATAGGTTTACATAAAACAACAAGAACAACAGACCTTAGTAACCATCAATTACCATAGATGAGCAAGGTTTTGTATCCTGATCCAGCAACCATGGCCGGTTGTCAAGCAATATAAGGGACTGATTCTTCGTATGAGGGCAAAAAAATATTGTCAGTTCTGCAAGATATGATTGTATAACCCTGCATTTAAAATGAAAGAAAACCTTGTTTACTTCCCCATTCATAGTAAATAGACATGAATTTACTAAAATTTACAAAGTATACCAGGTTATCAGAGTCTACAAAATGGGTTATCGGATTTTACAAAAAATATTGATACTCTAACGTAGCTCTATAGCTGGAGTATACAAAACCTCTATAGTATAAAACCTTCCTTCACCAGCTTCGCCGACGACAGGCACACTCTCGGCTTCTCAAGCCGCTCGCCGGAGCTGCATGCAAATAAAGGTGTAGGCAAATGGTATCAGTCGATCATCATCGGCAGCAGAACTGTACATGAAGCCGATCTCTTACTTACAGCAGGTTCGTTTTGACGCCGTACTGCGGGTACTTGTCCGCCAGGAAACGCGCGAGCTCGGCGACGGTCGTGTTGAGGCTGCAGCAGACGTACCTCCCCGCGGCCACGCCCTCCTTGGCGGCGAACAGCTCAGCGCGGAAGACGTCGTCGATGTGAACCAGCGGCAGGCACCCGATGGCGCTCTCGACGGCGTCCATCACGGCGAACGCGGCTTTGTCGCCTGAAAAATGGGATGACAGCCAATTAACGACATGCATGCATGATTCATCCACGCCGCCAGTCCTCCGATCCGTGTCTGGCGGGAGCGAGCCAGAGCCTCACCGGATAGAAGGGAGAGGCAGTTGGGGACGCTGGTGCAGGTGGTCGGGGCCGGCGTGGCGCCCACCACGGTGAGGCCGGGGCAGACGGTGACGAGGCCGATGCCGTGCTCCTCCGCAAACCTGCTCGCCTCCTTCTCCAGGAGCACCTTGGATACCGGGTACCCCTGCAAGCACACAGCACATCCGTCCAGCACCGTCGTCGTTCCAACGTGACAAGAGGGGCAGCATGCAGTCATGCACAAGTGGAAGGGCGGCGGCTGACGTGCGCCGTAACGTACCTAGGGGCCTGCAGGCTTGTGGGCTCTGAGGTGTAGAAGGCAGGCGCCGTAGGATGGGCTGCAGAATGGGCCGCACCATCGTTGGGCCGCATACACCGCTCGGTCACAGGCACTGATATGGTGTTATTTGATTAGTGCCATACCGGCCACCCAGAGCGTCGAAACGTGACTTATAAGCGTTGGTGTGTGTTGCTTGTTGCTCGGACACGTTGGTGTGTGTTGCTTGTTGCTCAGACTAACGTCTCTGGTGCTGCAGCAAGATGATTTTTTGGTGTGGGGCTATACGACCGGAGGCAGAACGGGTCAAAGGCAGAACGGCAGAACGGGTCAAAGGCAGACTAGTATTGCTTACTTAATAAGTAGTAGAGATTTTGGTTTTCTTCTTTCAAATTCCATTCAAATCTAGGTTTTGAATTTCAGCCCCAACTTAGATACAACAAATAAAATAATCCCAGCTTGATGCAAAGTTTTATTATATTTATTTGCATATATAAATGGGTTTAATTATTTATTTAACCCAAATGAAGTACACACTCATTATTCATTTTAGAACTTTATCATCCTTAGATGTATATGCAAATTAAAAGCACATGATTATTAATTACTTATTTAATCTAGGATAAGTTAATATAAAACCTTTATCAGGAGTTACTCGAATATTTTTAAAGAGTGCTTTATAGTTTAGAAAGGCAATAATAAATGAATTGAAAGGCTTTCTTTTATTCTTTGTTCCAGGTTTCAACTTAAATTTTTTGTTTTAAAGTTTGGTTCTAAGTTTTGATATACCAATTTTTTACTTATTATTATTTATTTAATCTAGAGAGTTATACTTTCTAAAAGAAGGAAATCCGTACTAGAAGTCATTTGGTCTCAAATCTTTTGGAGAAACTTTTTTATAAATCTCAGATGAAATTTCGGGTGTTACATTAAATAATTTAATTTATTTTGAACTAACACTTAGTTTAAAATAAGTTAGATTATATAATCTAGGCATATTATAATCCCAAACAAACATGCTACATGTTTATGGATTATCATAATCTAGGTATCTAGCTTATATAATGCACTTAATAATATGTGTTGTTTGTTTGCATCTTAACATATTTAAGCTGGATTATATAATCTAGAGGGTAAACAAATGTCACACCCGGATTTAAGGGCAAATCTAGGTGTGTCTCAAATGTGTGTTAGGATCAAATCTCAAACATATGACGACTCATGGTACATAAATCAATGTCACATGTTTATTATGTTGTAGGGGTTCTATACAAAATAGCTACATAAATACACAATATGACGACAACGATCCTTCACAACCATAGTTGACTGGGAGACGATGACCTAGACCTCTCATGAACTCATCGCGACATCCTTCATGCTCCTCATCTTGGCGGTACCTGTCCTTGACCTGGTGTGTGTTTAGCAAGAGTGAGCCCACATACGTTTATCGCTCAACATGTTGTGGGGAATAATGTGCATGAGCTCACTTACGTTGGGGGTTCATGTGAAGTGTAAGGCTACTAAGAAGAATTGTAAGGCTGAGCACTGCTTTTAAAGTTGGTCAAAATTTTATTAGCAATTACTAAGTATAAGTAGATACTATCCTATATAAATAAGAGATCATGATTAATAGTAAATCCCACAATGCAATACAAATGACATATTAAGTTTAATTCCATAAATTACTCATATGAGGCTCCAAGCTGCTCTTGACCGTGAGCACGACTGATATACTAGTTTTACACTATACATAGGTTGCACATCTTTACCCACAAGCCGTGTCACCTAGGGGTCTCGAATCGCATTCATCTCTACCGAGGAGACGAGGCAGGGTAGCACTACGAGACCTTTCCAAAGTTCCACTAGTTCGAGAAAACCTGCTACGGTGTCACGAAAAAGTAAGCATAGGAATCCCTCGTCTAAAAAGCTTTACAGACAGTTCGACCCGAGGACCTCCCTATACTCTGCTACGACGTGCTCTCCGCTTGCCCCTTTTGGTAATGTAATCTCTCCCTAGCTTTCCTAATTACTTGGCCAAGGGCGTCTCATTCCACCCTTGTGGTAGCACAGTTTTCCTGGGTGGTTCTCCATGTTCCAATTAACACAATAATCTTATCATGAACAATAATTGAACCAACAATAGTAATAAAGCATGATTGTAGTTCAGATATAATATTAATCCCAAAACTAGGTAGAGCAATAGCAAGACTACCCAATAGTTCATTCGTTTGCAAGGTGTCGGGTGAACAAAACTAGGGTAACCTATTAGGTCCCATCAAGTTAACCTGAGCATGTTATGGTGATTATAGAGAACATTATTAGGTAAAGAAAAGTGATCAAGGGCACAACTTGCCTTTTTGGTGCAACTCTAGGTACTTGTCCAATTTGGGCTTCAGGTTCTGTAACACCCTGAATTTGGGGGTATAAAAATTCCTCTCTAATACTGTCGGTACCCTGAATCAGGGGTACCCCTTACTACAGCATTAAAGACATGGTGCCCGCGCAGCAATTCTTTGCCGCGCGGTAAACAACACCCAACCTTTCCGCATGGGCGGCTCCTGGGCCGCCACACGACCGGAAAGAGAGGTACACTCCAAGATACCATCTGTAGGTCTAGACCTCCTCAAGAAAGCGCCAGACCCCTGTATTCACGGTCCGGATCTCCGAGTAGGGTCTAGGGCTCCCGTGCAAGCAAGCCGGACCCCTTGGGTGAGGTCTGGACCCCTCTGAGCGGGGTCCGGGCCATCCACAGCGAGGTCCTGGGATAGGGGATACCCTAGCCTAAGCAAGGGTCTGGTACTAACACGTGTCCAGGCTTTATCCTGTGTGCTTGCGCTCCCCGCTCGGGCGGAGACCCGATGCTGCCGTGTGGCTTGTTGCCCGTGATGTAAGCCAGCGGGCGGAGCCTGACGTAAGGCCTTTGGGCCACGCGGTCTCTGCATTTATTGCAGAGAGGACGCGCCGCCTATCCACCCTGCTGACAGGCGATGTGCCCCCTTAGCATTTAATGCGTCTTGTCCACTCCGCTGGCAGGCGGCGCCAGGGCCATCCTGCAGACGGCGTGCCTGTCCAGTCCGTTGTCAAATAGTGCGCCCGTGCTGCAAGGTGGACTGTGTCCATCATTACTTATACGAGAAGCTTCCCCTGCATGCCGATACTACGCGGATCTCGGATATCGGGGTGCAAGAAGATCGCTCCAGCAGAGAACATTAGTAGCTCCAAGTACTACATCTGTTATGTTCCTAGGCCCACATGTCGGGGCTCAACACCCTTGTACGTGCCCCCCTTAGCTATAAAAGGGGAGGCATGCAACGTTTTAAAGGGAGGTCGATTGGCACTCGAACACACTTAGACCCAAGTCATCCAAGACACAACTCAAGCTCACGAGCAATACCACACATAGTGGAGTAGGGTATTACGCTCCGGCGGCCCAAACCACTCTAAACTCTTGCGTGTTCTTGTGTTCATCCCCAAATCTCACAAGAAGCAGAACGCTTAGGCCCCTCCTCATCTTAGGATTTAGGGCGGGTGCACTCTGCCACCCGGCCGGAGATTTCCTCTCCGACATTTGGCGCGCCAGGTAGGGGGCTAGGCATTAGGTTTTTGCTTGTTCTCTCGCTCAGCATGATGGTGCAAATCATTGAGCACCGCGCCGAGACTTCGACAGATTTCCTGGTGGAGGAAGAAGTTGTTTCTTCCATGCCACAGGTTCCCAACCACCTAGTGCCGGGCACTGCTACCATGCACGCTACACGGCAGCATACAACTGTGTAGACATCCCGGACTCCGTCGAGGACGGCTCCGGGAGCATTATTAGCAGCCATGGAGTTGCTGCGTTACCCTCCAAGCTCCACGGCCTCGCCGGGGGCCATGAAGCAGTGGCGGGACAACGTCGACTGGCTGCTCAGCATGGCACATTCTTCTTCGACTAGGTCGAGGCTACGGTCATCCCGGCACCAACATGAGGCGTCGGCGTCTGTGCGCTCACCCTCAGTGAGGGGCGCACAGACCAACGACCTCCGGGCAGAGCTCAACCGTAGGCGTGCGGGAGAGGATGCCCGGGTCTCTTTAGAGAGGGCGCGCGAGCGCCGACAAAACATTGAGGGTCACAACCTCAATCAAGACTTCGCTGCGGTAGCACCGCAGGCCCCAATGGGCACCCGGTCCCAAGCGAGTGTCCCCTTGGCCGGCGTGGGCTGCGCCGCTCTCGTGGATCATCTCCGCGTGGCGTCATGGCCATCCAAGTTCTGGCTGCACCTGCTGAAAAAGTACGACGGTACGTCAAACCCGTCGGAATTCTTGCAGGTGTACGTCACCGCTATCACAGCAGCAGGTGGAAACACCGCCGTGATGACGACATATTTTCATGTCGCCTTGTCTGGACCTGCCCGGACTTGGCTCATGAACCTCGCTCTAGGGTCAATCTAATCCTAGGAAGAGCTCTGCGCGCGGTTCGTTGTGAACTTCGCCAGCGCTTACCAGCAACACAGTGTGGAGGCCCACCTCCACGTAGTAAGGCAGGAGCCCGGGGAGACTCTCCGGACGTTCATCTCCTGCTTCACCAAGGTGCGAGGTACTATACCTCGCATTTCCGATGCTTCCATCATCACAGCCTTCCACCTGGGAGTATGTGATGAGAAAATGTTGGAGAAGTTGGCCACGCATGACGTGGAGACTGTCCCCACACTCTTGGCTCTGGCTGACAAATGTGCCAGAGCCACCGAGGGCCGTGCATGGCACTCGACCCCACAAACCGGGGCTGCCCAGTCGGGTGGCTCGGGTGCGGTCCCCTGGGACGGTAAGAAGAAAAAAGAAAGGTCGTGGCCATGAGAAGCCACGGTCAACCGCTCTAGTCATCGCAGCTACGACTTGGGGCCAGGGCGACCGCAACAAGCGCCCAGGGCCACAAAGGGGTAACAACGGCTCATGGCCTGTGCACCCCAATGGTCGCCACAGCGCCACGGAGTCTCACGAAACACGTCAGCGAGCGGCACGAGCAGTCTTCCAAGGATGGCTCCCCACCTCATTGCCGACCTGGCAAGGAAAGGGTCGACGACGGCGAGGTGGCCGCGGCTGAACGGGACCTCGGGTATCAGTCACCCGAGGGGGACCTGAAGGATGTCTTCGCCGAAGATTCCTACTCCTGTGGCGACAACTAGATAGACCCCCGGAGGGATCCCGTACTCCCCGGTCTACGGGGCTGAAGCCTACCTTCCCCCGGAAACCCTTCTGTACTCCCCACGGGTCCAGGCTTCTGACAAGTCCATGCAGAAATGGCTACAACACAAGGATGAGGACTCTGTCATCAAACGCAGATGGGAACCCAGGGTCGGGACCTAGTCCTATGGCAAGTACCAAACCTAGAAGGGCTCCGCAACGCTCCCCCAGCTAGGAAGGACCCTTCAAGGTGACGGGAATACACCGACCCGGGGGCGACTATCTTGCTACGACTGAAGGAGTACCTCTTCCTGACCACTGGAGCATCTCTATAAGTTCTATCCATAGGAGCAAGTCTGAGGGGTCGAATTTTTCTCCCTTTTGTAACTAGGTAGCGCATACATGTACGCCAACCCGGTGAGGTCTGCCCTCGTAAGCCCGGCCTGTTGGTCTGCACCCATGCATGACAGGTTATAAAGAAAAGATTTACCCTCTCAGATGTGCCTCTATGATAGTTTTATCCTACTGCTCCATGGTCTCACCTTGCAGTTTTCTGGATGTTATTTTATCTAACCCACCCGAACAATTCTCATCCCATCAGACATAATGACAACCGAATTGAACAGCCAGGCTTGCAGTTTAGGACCTCTCTGCGAAAGCAGGAGGGCCTGACAGCCTGGGGGCCGGCTCTAAAGAGCGGGAGCCCTTTCCATGGGGTGGTCCGGAGCCTGTGTGGCCGCTTAGCCTGGTCCCGTACCCGAAAGCCTGCACACTCACCACTCCGTGATGGGTACCCTAGTATTTAGAGCTATAAGTCCTGTGGGTCCGGCAACCTGGGGTCCAGAACTAGAGAATGGACACTTGTCTCCTGGGGTGATCCGGAGCCATGCAGCAGCTCAGCCTGGTTCCATACCGTGGGCTTGCATGCTCCACCACTCTGCGATGGGTGTCCTAGTACCTAGAACCACCATCCAGGGGGCCCAGACACACAACTTGGCTTCCTAGACTAGACCCTGCAGGTCTCGAGCATGTACCAAAGGATGGCTAGTGTCAGATGGCGGGTGCTGCGGGTGTACTACTAATGCTCCCTAGCCAAAGCTGTGTGCAGGCCCAGGTCCCAGTCAAGGCTACCTCCTATGGGCCATTGCCAAATCTTTCTTAGGTATGCTGGTCTGTAGCCTCGACAAATCGAGCCTACATCCCAGGGGGGCCATGTACCAAGGAAGAATCGGTTACGCCACACACAACAGGGACAAGTGGTACACAGATAAGTGCTAATACTACTTGATAAATAGTACTCAAAAGTACCTTACAGAAAGCAAAAGTATTACATCCGCTTTCAAGCGGAGTCCTAGCTCCATCTCTACTCTACAGGTATGAACTACCTCCACACTAGTAGGATCGCGTGGGTAGCTAGCTCCAAGCGGCTCGCCAGTGGAGGTGACCACCTCTGCACCGACGGCCCGCTAGCAGCGGCGGCCACCTCTGCACCGGCGGCTTGCCAGCGACGGCGGCCACCTCAGCGCGTGCGCCGTGGCAAAGAGGCCCTCGCCCCTATCCTCCTACAGGGGTGAGGACAAGACCATCCAAGAACGTGACCGCCACCTCCATGGCGTACGATGTCTTGTACGACCCCCCGGGCGGCGTCGGAGCAGCGTGGCCGGTGGCGCAGGGGACGCTACGGATGCGGCAGACCTGCACACGGTGCGACCGTCGCCTGTGCGGTGGACGGATAGCCACGCCCCGCTTGGCGGCAGGAGGCAGCGTTGGAGGTGGCACCGAAGCCATCAAAGCCAAAAAGATGGAGCCACAGCACGACTCACTTCCCACCCCAAAGAATTGGGGGCGCGAGGGATGGAGTCGTAGCTCGGCCCGCGGTCCACCCTCACGAGGCTGGTGATCACCCTTCCTCCCGAATGCTGGAGGAAGAAGTGGGAAGGAGCATTGCCTCCACGGACATCCCGCGGAGGTAGGTGATGATGGCCGCCTAAAGGATGAAGCAAGACACCACGGGTAGAGGCTGGAGGCCAAGCCCCTCCAGCAGCTACACGAAGAAAGACGGGATCGGTAGAGCCAACCGCTGGGGAGTTTGGAAACAAAGAACACAAACTCTTCGGCGACGAGGTCGTCGAGAGGAGAGGCACCGACACAGGCCCTCCCGGCAAACGCCAGCACACCCCATCCGAACGAGTTGCACACCAAGTTGAGTGCCACCTCGGGCCAGAAGCGCTCGCGAGGGTCTAGCAAGACCATCGCGGCTATGATGACATAAGAGCGTGGAGAGCTCGAGGACGAAAAGGCGCTGATGAGAATGGCTACCATGCTTGGGGGAGTCCCTTTTTAAAGAAGGATTCTCCCACTTGCACCCCGAAGCGCCGCAACAGACCTCGCCCGACACGCGCCAAGGCGACCCAGTCTTTGGCATGGGGGTCCGGGCCCACGAGTCATGCTCCTTGGGCGTTGGCCTCCGTGTGCGATGAAGGTGAACTACCGCGTAGGGAGCACGCCACCGCCCCGCGGTACTGCGCCCCTTCATCTTCGCCGCGACCAACGGTCAAGAAGGCGAACCGCTGCATAAGGAACATGCTACCGCCCAGCTGTAGTGCGCCCCTTGGCTTCGCCACAACCAGCGGTCCAACCTATGGCATGGGGGCCTAGTCCCACATGTCATGTACCTGGCGCGCCGGTTTCCGTGAGCGGAGAAGGCGAACCGATGCGTGAAGAGTGCGCCACCGCCTGCGGTAGTACGCCTCTTCGCCCCCGCCGAAACTGACAGCTCAGTCTCTGGCACGGGGGCCTGGGCCCACGAGTCACCCTCCTTGGGCACCGGTTCCTGAGTACAGAGAAGCCGAACCACCACTCGCGCCAATACCGTGCCTCCTCGGGGCCACCGCAGAAGGCGAAGAAGTTAAATTTTCAAAGCCAATGCAGCGTCTCGAGGCACCCTGCACATGGCCCAACAAAGCCATTAAGTGCGGAGGTCACGGGTCAGTCAGCCACGGGGAAAGGCGTGGCAGTCGGAGTGACCAGGGGCGGACCGACAGTAATTACACCAGCGGGTGCGCAGAAGCAGCGAACTAATCGCCAAACAAACTTTGGCCCCACCTGCAGGCTCGTATCCTCCCCTGAGGCAGGCCCAGGGGCCATTGTCGGTACCCTGAATCAGGGGTACCCCTTACTACAGCATTAAAGACATGGTGCCCGCGCAGCGATTCCTAGCCGTGCAGTAAACAGCACCCAACCTTTCCGCATGGGCGGCTCTTGGGCCACCACATGACCGGAAAGAGAGGTACACTCCAAGATACCATCAGTAGGTCCGGACCTCCTCGAGAAAGCGTCGGACCCCTGTACTCACGGCCCGGATCTCCGAGTAGGGTCCAGGGCTCCCATGCAAGCAAGCCGGACCCCTTGGGTGAGGTCCGGACCCCTCTGAGCGGGGTCCGGGCCACCCACAGCGAGGTCCTGGGAGAGGGGATACCCTAGCCTAAGCAAGGGTCCGGTACTAACACGTGTCTAGGCTTTATCCTGTGCGCTTGCGCTCCTCGCTCGGGCGGAGACCCGATGCTGCCACGTGGCTTGTTGCCCGTGACGTAAGCCAGCGGGCGGAGCCTGACGTAAGGCCTCTGGGCCACATGGTCTCTGCATTTATTGCAGAGAGGACGCGCCGCCTGTCCACCCTACTGACAGGCGATGTGCCCCCTCACCATTTAATGTGTCCTGTCCACTCCGCTGGCAGGCGGCGCCAGGGCCATCTTGCAGACGGCGTGCCTGTCCAGTCCGTTGTCAAACAGTGCGCCCGTGCTGCAAGGTGGACTATGTCCATCATTACTTATACGAGAAGCTTCCTCTGCACGCCGATACTACACAGATCTCGGATATCAGGGCGCAAGAAGATCGCTCCAGCAGAGAACATTAGTAGCTCCAAGTACTACATCCGTTATGTTCCTAGGCCCACATGTCGAAGCTCAGCACCCTTGTACATGCCCCCCTTAGCTATAAAAGGGGTGGCATGCAACGTTTCAAAGGGAGGTCGACTGGCACTCGAACACACTTAGACCCAAGTCATCCAAGACACA
This sequence comes from Zea luxurians, assembly GCA_029449295.1. Lineage (NCBI taxonomy): Eukaryota > Viridiplantae > Streptophyta > Magnoliopsida > Poales > Poaceae > Zea > Zea luxurians. The sequence continues at coordinate 50,515,032 of JAOPSE010000011.1, forward strand.
ACTCAAGCTCACGAGCAATACAACACATAGTGGAGTAGGGTATTACGCTCCGGCGGCCCGAACCACTCTAAACTCTTGCGTGTTCTTGTGTTCATCCCCAAATCTCACAACAAGCAGAACGCTTAGGCCCCTCCTCATCTTAGGATTTAGGGCGGGTGCACTCCGCCACCCGGCTGGAGATTTCCTCTCCGACAAATACCTACCAAATTCAGGTGTTACCTCCATCCTTCTCTCTATAGATTTCTTTATCTTCTATTTAGTAGAGGTTGGGTTAATTATTTTGAGATGTATTAATACTCTAGGGGATTAAAACTTAAAGGGATGTGAAGTGTTGCATTATGTTGAACCCTAAGTTCTATTTTTACTTTGTTTGATGCATATGTTTGTGGAGTTCATATTTGAATTTGGGGTAGCTTCGTTTTGAGTTCAAAATAGAGATAAAAAGGAAAAGAATTAGAAAAAGGAAAATCATTTCTTCTTCATCCCCACCCCTACCTGGGCCCGTTCCACGGCCCACCCGCGCTCCCCATTCCCCCGCGCGCGCGATGCAGCCCCGCCCGCGCCCTCCCCTCTCTCACCTGGGCCCATGCGTTAGCGGCTCATTCTCCTGGCGCCTCAGGGCCACCTATCACTCTCCTCCCCTCCCCCGCCTTGGGCTAGCTTCGACGCACGGCCCGTGACCCCCCTCCCGCGCTCGACCCACCTCGTCATTTCCCCCTCGCGCTGGCCCATGCACCGAAGGCACCCCGTCTCATTGCCACCGCCAAGCGGGGCCCGCCTGTCGTCCCTCCCCACCAACCGTCCAAGCCGCCCGGTGTGGCTCGGCGCACACCCACGTCGCCAGAAAAACCGGCATCACCCCAACTTCCCTGGTCAGAGGCGCCTCACCTCTTTTCTCCCTCTCTGTGCACTCCCTTGCCTCGCTCGACTCCCATCACTCTATCTTGCCCCGTCGCGCCAGAGCGCCACCCCGGTTGCCCACCCCGAGCTTGACACCGCCGTGTCCGTGCGCCTCGTCGGGACCCGTAGTCACGCTGCGCCTTGCCATGCTACCTCGCGCTCGGAGCTCTGCTGCCAATCATGCCTCGCCATCCACCACTCGTTCACTGGACTCGATCACCGCTGAGCCAAGCTCCATCCTCGCCGGTGACCCCACGGGTGAGCATGTACTCCCCCCTTCCCTTCCCTCGCACCATCTTCTCCTATGTTTCCCCCAGCCATAACTGCCCGGTCGAACGGTCAAATCTCCATGCCCCGCGCCGAGCTCATGGCCATGCTGGTGAGCTCGTTGGCATGCGCCCGAAAGCCGCCACACGTACTTGGCCAGGGGCACGGGGACCCTGACAGCAAGGCCCCCCCGTCAGCCCCTCAACCTCGCCCCCTTCTTTCCCCTCACTGGGTCGCCGACAGGCGGACCCCACCCGCTCATGCGATTCCGCATCCCACCGCGCCACGCACCGGCCCCGCCACTGACCAGTGGGCCCCGTTCCCCGGGGTCCCCCTGTCAGCCCGCCCCACGCTTAAACCACTCATACGAGCCACTGGCCCGTGGGCCCCGTGCATCGGCGTTGCGCCCCACCCTAGGTCCACCTATCAGGCGCCTGCGTCCCGCGCGCCCGTTCTCTCGCCCGCTGCTTCTAATCTCGGCCATTGATCCGAGATCTAACGACCGAGGGAGCCCGATACCCCTTCGCTCTGGGCGATTTGCTTAAAACCCCCTTGGTTTCCTAGAAATGGAACCCGCCATCCTTAGATCTTACAGTCGTGCCCCTGGTTTCTTGCTGAGAGGACCTCGAGCTTGTACTTAATTAGGGAAATAGGTTAAATTTAGGATTTTGAATTCCAAAACTTGTAAATTTCATATCTTTTGCATATGAACTCCAAATTGGGTGGTTCAAATTACAAAATGTTAATAATGTTATTCTCTATCTGTTTAAATTATATTCATTCACTGTTGGCATGTATTAATTTTTTGGCTAGACTCTAGGTTAATTTAAAAGGGATAGAATATTTATTAAAGGCAAAATAAAAGTAAAACCCTAATGAATAGTCTAGTGTTTAACTTTATGGTATTAATATCATTTAATATATGATGTGTACTCACCTTTGCTTTAAAATACCAAACCCCTAGGTTGTCCCCATTGCAACCAGTGCTCAGGAGAAGATGAATGCAACATGGAGGACTTTCAAGAGTTTCAGGTCTTCGATGAGTTCTAGTTTCGTTTAGTGGCGAACCCCCCAGTCAGCTGCCTAATGAAGGCCTTATCGTACTACGTTTCATATCCGCAATTTGATTATGATTATGACTTAAGTTAATGACTCTATGGATGTCTTGGACATCTTGATATAATAAAGTACTATTTTCGCTATTATTTTGAGTAATGTGTGATGATGTCCAACTATGTAATCGCTGTGTACGTGAATCTCTGATCCTGGCATGTACATTGTTCACATTCGGTTTACCTTCAAAATCGGGTGTGACATAGGTGGTATGAAAGCCTTGCTGACTGTATGACCGCTAACCTAGACTAGAATGGTCGCTTTAAGGACTATAGACCCTTATTCTCACCTTGACCTTTCGTGTCACTTCAAAAGTTGGTCATCTCGACCAATTCTATGTTGTACTACTACATATATACTCACCTTACAAAATTTCAATCTTACTTTACTTTTGGTTTACTTGATGGTCATATAGTTCTATTCTCACTCTTGTGCCTACGACATCTTTTGTAGATGGCCTGTCTTAGATGCACTGCACGTAAGTTAGTGATCCCTTTCCTGCCCTCTTGCCTTGTGGAGCGTCCACTGCGTTGCATGATGACAAGATAATCGAGTCACCTAGAAAGGCTGCATCGTCACCTCACGAGGAGCAGGAGCATCGACGCCAGGAGCGGGAGCAGCAGGACTCTCCCCCTTCGCCTCAATAGGAGGTGGAGTCTAAGAGGTAGCCCTGTTCTATCCCTCAGCTAGAGGTGCCCCTGCACCACTACAGGGCACACGAGCTACAAGAGGAGACCCCGACGGAGACGACGACGATGGTGGCAGTTCGAGCCACAGCACGGAGCCTTCGAAGGAGCAGGAGCCAGAAGGATGGGTCGCCCGACCCATCACTCATGATGCCACTCGCGATTGTCATTTTCATGACGCTCCCGACACCTTGCTACGTCGAGCCTTCGATCGACACACTTGGTCGATCGTGTACCGTTTTGTAGTCTACCAGCACAGTCGCAGGTTATACCCGGACTAGTGGGAGGCTACTTGCTTGGTGCGCCGTCCGGATGATGATCTCTGGGGTGCAGAGGCCTACTCAGAGCATTATTCTATCACTAAGCGGGACACTGCCAAGGCAGCCATATAGGATGCTGCACGGCGTGCACGCAGTACTGTTCGTTGTTCAGTGGGGTGTCTGACGGTCTCGACCTGAAGTACTACCCTAAATACACTAAACTATTATTTATAAACCCTAAATACTGTCTAAGTCACGTGTACGTGTTAGTATAAATGAATACCCTGAACTAGCATGTATGTATACATGTATCAGCATAAAATAATAATATATACGTCAAATGGACTAGCATTTGTCTACTCTATTATAGAAAAAGGTTTCTTTTTCTCCTTTTCCTTTTAGTGTGCAATGTGACATGTTTTTATGTATCGATTACGTGAATTTGTGAAAGTTTAAGTACCTACGACTTTAGGATCTTTGTAGACTCACAATCTTACGGTAATATGGTAATATCTGTATTTTTGTCTAATATGGCAAGTTGTTGTATACTTATGGTACTACGGTATTATTCATTTGGCAATATTTATAACACCATTTCTGCGAACAAAATGTCGACTTGTCCCTTGTGGTTCAGGTTGATGATTAGTGATTGCCAATGAGTAGCACTCTGGATAGTCAGTTGACTGACCAAAGTGTTAGATTATGTATGTGCAACCATGTTGGTCGCCTTGCGGTGAGCAGGGTGGAGCACAGGGACGGTGGACGACGACGAAGGTGAAGGTCATGTGGGTTCGTTTCGATGTACCGGGAGTGGTGACAGATGAGCGTTGTGACTTGACTGAAGGACCAGAGTCGTTGGATGACCAGCCGTGGTGGCTGACATCTGGAACACGCACTCGCGCGAGAACGTGGCATAATGGGTCGTGTTGCCGACACGGTCTAGGACTGGCGGTGTGGCGGAACCACCCGAATTATTCCATCTTAAGTGCCTAAGTCACGCCCCAGGAGCAGCAACACACTTAAATCGGAATAACCCGTCAGTCCCTCAGATCTAGTCTGATAGAGCCACTTAACCAGGATCAAATTCCACAATCTCACTCGAAGGTGAGTCACAGAAGAAATACAATAAAACAGGAAACCTCGAATTAAGTACTGAATTATTACATAGATCGGAGTTTTTCAAGTAGCAAATAAGAGTTCATGAAATAAAGTGCAGCGGATAATCGATGTCGTTGGTATCGAGGAATTGGGCAAGGCCTAGCCCACTACTCCTCGTGCTCCTCTCCTGCCGGAGCAACATCCCACTCGACTGTCCAACCCGGTGGCATGGTGGTAGGCCAAGTCACACCATCAACCATATCCTGAATCGTACCTGCAAAAATTATGCCACAAGCAAGGCTGAGTATACTAATACTCAGCTAGACTTACCCGGTGTGAGGAATCTACTCCTCTACCTCTAGACTATGCAGCTGTTTGGCTGAGGGGTTTGGTTTGCCAAAAGCACTAGCTGTTTCTAAAATCAATTCTTAGCTTTTCAAATTCTAGTATTATTATTTTAGCTATGTTTGCTCCTTCTAAGCATACATGGTAACAAGCATTTAGTTCAATCAACAATTTGTCTCATGTAACCTCATTTTACTTCTTACTCAATGTAGTACAAGGGGTCAAGCAGTCTCATTAGCTGCGAGAAGCAGACGATTCGAATCGAGTTTTAACCTTGCAAGGTAAACCTAAACACACGACATGTCAGGGCACTCCGTCCCCACACATGTCAACCGTCCCCATCGATTCCCCGTCCGCGTCCAGGCCTCACCGCCTTGGCATACAATGCTCCACTGACCCCGGCTGCCGCCGTGCAGTGATCGCACTTGTACCCACCATAGCTAGCATGGGAGACCCAGTCTCAGGTCGCGTGAGGGATAAAGTCCGTGCCCGGCTTCACTCAGGTACTAGGTTTACCGGTTACCATATTTCCCGACATGTGCTTAGTACGTTCAAAAGCTTGACTCAGGTATCCACACATTAATCCTTAATTCCTTTTTCCCATCTCATGGTCAAGGCATCCTCCCTGGATCCAAGTCCATAGACTATCATAGATCCCGTTGTCAAGATGAATACAATCAATTCCTGACCTCGCGCGAGTGCTAGAAAAATCACTCGACTTCTACCGAGATCCTGATTAGCAAAGCAGCTACTCGACCTAGCATACTAGTATTCATCTCAAAAAGGAATTTTAAGTTCATGCAACTAGAGGTTTCAAGCAACTCCTACACTTAACTGCACAGTACAAACCTACAAACATTAAGTGTAGTAAAATAGCATATATAAATGATTATGCATAAAACTGGGGCTTGCCTTCAATAGCTGGGGCTGCGGGGAGATCCTCGATAGCAGCCTTGGGAGCTTGCTCCTGGTCCTCCTCTTGGACAGTTCCTTACTCGGGGATGAGCACGTACTCTCCGTCAGCTATCTTACAATCTAATGAATGCAATGTGTAAGATATATGCATGATATGGTATGTGCTTTAGTAATTTAAACTTTTGATGGTGTATGATCTACTTGAGTTAGATAGAGCTACATCTTGCTTACACGAGATTTTTGGGTGGTATATTTGGTAAATTGGATCAAACTTAGCTAAGTTAAGTGGTAGGTTTATTTTTGGGGTTCCACTGAATTCTTTTTAAGGTCTTTAGTAAGAATTGCCAAGAATTCAAGTTGGACTTAGTGGAGTGAGGTTTATCTTTCCTCTTTTTCCCTTGATCTTCTTTAGGGTTTTAGGGTGGGTTTGAACTACAAGTCACCTTAATAAATTTTCAAAAATTCTGTAAAAACTACAGTGGCTTATTACTGGTGTATGATTCTCTGTCTCAAAATTTGAGGTTCTAGAAGTGAATAGTTTTCTCTAGAAAAAATTGCCAAATTTCAGGGCAGAAGGGGTGATTTGAACTACAACTATCATTCAATAGTAGGTAATTCCCTAGGACTTATTTTTGCTGGCATTTAGATGCTATAACATGACTTGGTACAAATTTCTAGCCATTAATACTTATTAGTTATTTTACTAGGATTTTCCAAAGTTTCTAGCCCAAGGGGTGCTTTCTACTACCACTATATTTGAAAAATATCAAACAACAGATTTCTGATTTTTTTTCTAGCTTCTTCTTTGCGCAAGAGCAATCATTCTGAAGTTTGGCATCTTTTTGCTTAAGGGAAGGGGTGGTATGCATTAATTGGATTAAATGGCCTTTTTTATAAAATATTGCCAATAGGTATTATTTTGCATCTTTTCAATGGGTTTGTATTTTTCTCTGGTGGCCTATCTCATTATTGATCTAGCAAAATTTTATTTGCCCATTATTGCATTATTTTAGGTTACTCATGACTTATTTGGAATATGACTCATTATCACTTTATATTTATTTACCTTACTTAAAATGATGGGCTTGGATGTCCATTATTTTTGCAGTGGGGTTTTGGTGGTTACAAGTCCACTGGATTTTTATTATCAATTTTGGGTCTGGTTTTGTAATTCTAATAATTGATTTCTAGTTAGAATAATGCTAAATAAAACATTTCACTTTGAATCTGATCTAGACTAGAGGTTCCTTTATTTTTCCTAGGTTTTTTGTTACTTAAGCAAACTAAGAAAAATAATTTCATCCACTGGTAATTAATTTCTAAGGCCTTTCTGATTTTCCTAAGATTTGGGCAGAAATGGCTTTTAATGGATATCTACACTAAATTTTTTAATACTGGGGTTCTCACTATTTTTAAACAGTGTTTAAGTGGGGTTTGAACATCTACAAATTTTCTTAGGTTCAGCATAGAAACATAACTAATTTTCTTAATTAAACAAGGTTTGGTCAGTTTCTGTATTTAATTTTAAACTCTAAAAATTAGAACAGAAAGCATAGGGTTCAGTATTTTTAATTGGTAGTCCATAATATTTAGAATCCAGCAAAATTGGTTTGACAATTTTTGGTTAAGTATTCATCAACTTATGAATTTTCTAAGTTCTCTGTTCATTAAAAAGATTTAAACCGAAATGATTAAATGGAAAACTACTTTGCAACGGGGTCCCTGGCGGGTGTTTGAAGTTTTCCTTACAGACTAGTCCCTGGGCGACTATTCAATTGAGTCACTGACATCTCAGAAAACCCCCTGGATTCTTCTAATCCTAACCCGAGGTCCTTTCCCCAACCTAAACAGTACCCGCGATGGAAGAAAGGGCGGAGAGGCTTATCGGCGGCGAGACTGCTCTGGTGTGGTGGCCGAGGGTGTAGGGGAGGTCCTGAGGGTCACGGCGATGTGCGGGTCGCCGTCGGGGATGGTCGGAGTCGGCCGGTCCGCGTGCGCAGGCGGGGGAGCTCGTTGGCAGCGAGGAGTCCGGCCTATCCAGGGCATAATTGACCAATTGAATGGGTCAGAGAGCTTCACCAGGGGTCAAGGAAGGTGTGTGCGCGAGGAATTGAAGAATGGCTTACCGGAGAGCTCGGTCCACGCGTGGGGGCGGGCGACCGAAGTCCGGCGAGGGTGATCTCGGGCTTCCGGTGAAGTTCTGCCGGGTCCGAGGACTTGGAAAGCTTCACAAGCTAATGGCGAAGCTAACTGAAGCGCTGGCGCGACTTGGGGGTGACTGGAGTGGGCTGGCCACGGTGGCCGAGGCTCTGGCGGCAATGGCGGGCGGAAAGGAGCTCACCGGAGCTAAGGAGGGGCGTCTGGCCAGCGATGGTGAGCACGGGGTGAAGTGAGGCGCGCCCGAGGAGGCTTTATAGGCGCGGGCGAGCACGGCCGAGGGTGGGGCTCTGACAAGCGCTCGGGGCGTGCGTGGCGAACGCCAATGCGCGCTCTGGCGCCTGGCACAGCGTCGAGCACGAGGCAGCGCAGAGAGAGATCGAGTTCAAGCGCGGATTGGCCCCAAATCTTTGAGATTATGGCCATGATCCCGTTGAGAGATCTCTTCCTCTCAGGTTCCTTTGCCGTTTGTGTGTGGAGGCTAGCAGGTTTGGCTGACTGGATTAAGAGATAGAGAGGGAAGAAATCTGGTTTGTCTCACTGCCGCACACAGGGGGAAGATCTCTGGTTTGACGTGTCCAAGGCACGCGTCCCGATGCCATCTTCTGGCACAAGACAGAGAGGTTAGTTATGCACATTTTTGTTAATGGGGCCATTAGGATTTGTGTTAGGGATCAAGGTGAACACGCTTGATCTTTGGCTCAAGGTCTGAAATTCAGAATTCTGAATTTCAGAATTCCCTAATGAAATCCCACTTGAGAAGCTTGTTTAGGGTTTTATTTAAATTATTTTGGCCAAGCTTCCATAATCTTTGTTGTTGCTTATTTAGTATACTTTAATGTTTATAATTGGCCCAAGCCATGATTTTATATTTTCATACCCTTTTTCCCTTTCTTTTGAATTTTGTTTATAGGGCTCAATTAGGGTTTTTATTGGGGTTGCAACATTTTTTTTGAAGACCCATTTGCCTTGAACATGATACTTTTAAGTATAAGCTTAGTGGATCCTTTATTCTTAAGTCAATTGGGTGCTCATGCTCAATTTGGTTCACATAAATTGATGATTCTTGGGTTAGTATTTGAGAGAAACCCTAGGTGACACTGGGGTGTCACAGACGGGACACGTGTCCAAGTCGTGGGGGACAAGCATACGGTGTGATACTCACGACGGTTTGGTGGTTGAGCCTCAAAACCACCCTGCGCTACGAATGGCCGGTTTTGTTGAATTTAGGCCTCAAAACTCGGTGGTGGAAGTTCCGTAGGGAACTGGTGGCAGCACGTGGCATCAGAGCAAAGGGTACGTCAAGGCGAAGCAACTTCGTGTGTAGCGTGTGACCGTCAGATCAAAAACCTAAGAGTTGGTCTATTTTGCCCCTAGCGAAGTGGATAGACTCTATATAAATAGGGATAGTTTAGAAAATAGAAATAACCCTTTACAAATAGAGGGAAGGGCTGGTTAGTTGAGCATCTCTTGGCTGCCATTTGTTTAGTCTCTCTTGTTTAGAACTCCTTGTTTTCATGTCTAGGTAGTCACCACTTTGCCAGGAGATCTGCAACGATTTGTTTGTCGACTGTGCCTGTGATTTGTATTGTTTCATTTGAGGAAGGGTTGTCAGACTGGCCCACAACTTTCGATTAGCTTCAATTTTAGTTGTGTCCTTGCTGAATTTTTGGAGTATTTTGCTCTTGAGTTCTTCCGTTCTCATCTCTATGTGATCTTGTGAAGAACCATCGAGTTCTTGTGTTCCGGATGTTGTTAGGATTTGTTGGTGGGTGAGATATACTCCTAGGATCACTACTTACACCGTGTTGGTGCAGTTTGTGGTTGTGATCTTAGCTGATCTTGTATTGAGTTCGTCCTAGAAAACCCCAACAAAGCTCCAATTCTGTTCGTATTTTTAGATCTACGGTCGATTAACAAGGCCGATTAAGCTCAAAATTTGTGTAGACCTTGGAAACATATTTGTCCAGGCGTGTGTAAAATTTCACCTCAATTTTAGTTTGGTTGCTTCAGTTTCGCATCCGAGATCAGAATTTCGTGCTCCTGAAATCAACACTTGTTCGCGACATGGTTTTGGACCGATTTGGTCTTTTCGGTGTCCAATTTATGATCCGTTTGTTTTGCTGGTCTCGTGTGTGTATTATGAACTTTTTGAAATCATGAGATCGCTGGTTTGGTGATGTGATTTTGGGTTGAGCAGTTACTTCATTTTGATTGAACCGAAGTGCTCATTTTCAGTGTTTGGCAGCAAAATTTGATTGGCTCTCATTCACCTTCCTGTGGTTGCCTCACTGACTCACTGGTCCTTCAATTTCTCCTATAGGAGTTACTAATTTTCTCAGCTAATGACCATGTAAATGATGTAAAATATCTCCTAACAACACTCAGAACTTGATTTGCACCTAATTAAAATTTGGGCCCGCGGCAGGGGCGGGGCTATCCTATGTGCGACGTGGAGGCGGGGCCAGGAGGGGGTGTGACGACTGAGGCATGTCATCTTTTTCGATAACTACCTGTGTGGGTGGAGGCAGAAGTTTGTTGCGTGGATCATGCGGTTTCTATTATGCACAGATGAATTTTATCTCGAAGCTTCCCGCGTGGTCGGTAAATACAAGTGCTGGAGCGCGGGTTAGTTAGAAAAAAGTGTAAGGTCCTGTTTGTAAAATGAACGACGGTGGAAAGAAAAAAAAATCCGATTGTTTATAGTAGTAAAGATATAAAATAATACACTGAACTACAATGTACTTGTTCTTGCATGTATCACCATAATTAAATAACCATGTATACTTCAAATAATGGACTAGCATTTTGCCTATGCTAATATAGAAAACACCTATTTTACCATTGTTTTTGTGAAAATTGGATGTAAACCTTTTCAACAACTATTTGTACTACCATACAACGCTGAAAATTAGTAGAACTAAATATAACTGTAATGTCATTAAATAATATATATATATATATATATATATATATATATATATATATATATATATATATATATATATTGTATATTAGGAGCCCTGGGCTTCCAATAACTAAAGGAAGCCCGGGCCAGACAGTGCAATCCGGTCGAGCCGGACCACATCCGGACGTCTATAAAACAGGACCCGGAGTGCTAGGGTTCAGTTTTTCACGCCCCATCTCGATTCATTAGCGACGACGATTGCCCGATAGCGCGCGCGGCGGTGGCCGTGGTTCCCCGACCTCGACATGCGGTGGCGGCGGTTCCCAGGCCGGCGGTAGCGGCCCTCGATCCAGAGGGCGAGCGGCGGCGGATCCCAGGCCGGTGGCCGCAACTCCATTACCTCGACGCGCGGTGGCGGAGGTTTCTCGATCCGCAGCGAGGCCCTTGTGCAGGTAAGCGGCGGCGTCCCCGAAGCCCCGAGGAGGCGGCACTTCCAAGGCCGGCGAGCAAGCGACGCCCGTCGACGTGCGAGTAGCGACGGCGACGCATGAGGCGCGATGTTCGAGCGAGCGACGTCACGGAAGGGGCGAGATGCGCGCAGCGATGATCGCGCGTGACATCCTCTGATCCGGCGCATTTTTTTTCGTTTATTGTGTTTTATGCCTACCACATGTATTATTTACGCTAAAAACTGTATGATTTTATGCTTTAACACAGATTTCGTATATCGATTTACTGCATGCACATTGGAAAGGCAATTCCTTGATTTATGCTGTTCTTAATTTGCGCGCATGCAATGGAAACTCCCACGATTTTGCCATAATTTTTGGATCTGTATAAAAATAGAAACCGCATGCATGCGGCTGCCATATTTTTCGGATCTGTCATAAAAATAGGATCGTAATAACAACCTACTAAATCTATCAACCTCTAATTGACTCGGTATTTACGCTTATAATTGAGGGATTTTATGCTCAAAACTTAAGTTTTTTACGCTCCACCCGGAGATGCGTCCACCAGTGAACAACATGCCAGATTTTTTACGCAGTGTAAGGAATTGCATAAATACCTACACCGTGTAGTATAATTTGTTTCAGTATACATCATAAACTAGTTCTAATGCGTTTAGTTGCATGGCTGTTGGAGGGATCCTATATTTATGAAGGAAGTAAAACATTAAATGTGATTTTTTGTTTCTATGCATGCAATTCATTTCCTTTCATTGCACATTCTTTCCATCATAAATTCGTGTGCATGCAGCCTGTAGCAGATTTTTACGCAGTATACCGAATTGCATAATTATCTACACAGTGTAGCATATTTAGTATCAGTATATAGCATAAAATGGTCATTACGAGTTTTAGTTGCATGTCTGTTGCAGCGATCCTAAATTTATGGAGGAAATAAAGCATTTAAAATAGAAACCGCCACACATATCTTTCCTAAATTTACGCGCATGCAAGGGAACGTGTTTGACTCATGCATGCATTTTGCCATAATTTTAGGATCTGTATAACCGCATGCATGCGACTGCCATGTTTTTCGGATCTGCCATAAAAATAGGATCGTAATAACAACCTACTAGAGCTATCAACCTCTCACATTGGCTCGGTATATACGCTTATAATTGAGGGATTTTATGCTCAAAACTTAAGGTTATTACGCTCCAACCCGGAGGTGCGTCCACCAGTGAACAACATGCCAGATTTTTTATGCAGTGTAACGAATTGCATAAATACCTACACCATGTAGTATAATTTGTATCAGTATATATCATAAACTAGATTTAATATGTTTTAGCTGCATGGCTGTTGGAGGGATCTTATATTTATGAAGGAAATAAAACATTAAATACGATTTTTTGTTTCTATGCGTGTAATTCATTTCCTTTCATTGCACTTTATTTTTATCATAAATTCGTGTGCATGCAGCTGGTAACAGATTTTTACGCAGTATATCGAATTGCATAATTATTAACACAGTGTAGCATATTTAGTCTCAGTATATATCATAAAATGGTCCTTACGCGTCTAGCTGCATGGCTGTTGCAGCGATCCTAAATTTATGGAGGAAATAAAGGATTTTAAAAACAGGAACTGCCGCACATATCTTTCCTAAATTTATGCGCATGCATTGGATCGTGTTTGACTCATGCATGCATTCCTTTTTTTGCGCTAACAGACGTGGGGCAGGTGGCGCACCCGACAGCCTGTTTGGGCGCGCTGGTTGAACCAGTTTGCAGGGGTGGTCGGCCTGGGCTTCCTTTAACTATTGGAAGCCCAGGGCTCCCGTTATACCTGCCCTATATATATATATATTATATAATAGTTGCTACTCATAACAACTAACCAGTGGCGGCCCTGAGATATTAGAGGCCCGGGGCAAGACTTAAATAGAGGCCCATACAATTATTTTTTAATGTATAAAAATATTAATATAAGTACTTAAGAGCCATTTAAAAACATTCATATCAATATAAACATTCGATAAAATTTTGTTGTTCTTCAATATTACCATTTTTAGTAGGAGATGAATTAAATTTAGGCTCATGATCATTCACACCATGTTATCTCGCGTTGTTGTCTGAGACGTCTCGCCTCTCGTACCCTTGATAGTCACACTGGACGTACAATCACGAGCTCTTACCTCTCATACGAGTAGAACCAATTAGTTAAAAATTGGATTTTTTAAGCTTGTGCCCTCAGTTTTGCTGATGTCCTCACTTTTACCCTTAGTCGTGCTTTTGCTCAGTTTTGTCCTTCTGTTCTATAGCACTAAAAAGGCAAAACTGAACAAAAAACAAAACAAAGGGTAAAAGTGAGAACACCAGCAAAACTGAGAGCAACCAAATATATTTCATATATATATATATATACACGCGTCGAATGGGTGGGGCCCTCGGAGATGGGGGGCCCGGTGCGGCTGCCCCGTTCGCCCGCCCTCAGGGCCGGCGCTGCAACTAACACAGGTATGCGCTAAGTAAATAATGATTTTTTAAAATCATATTACACTATTACTTTTATTTTGGTCCTAGATACACAAGTAAAAATTAACTTTTTCTTTACACTATAGAAAATAGATAAACTTTCGGCGGCCAAAGTTATTTCCTGTGGCTAGCATGTAGCCGCCGATCGACAATAACACACTTATTTTTTGCGGCCACGTGTTAGCCACTGCGAACAAGTTTATTTTTAGCGGCTGGCACATGGCCGCTAAAAATAATTGTGTTATTTTCGGCGATCACATTTCAGGTTTTGTAGGGCGCATGACCTTCTTCCTCGTTGCTTCCTACATTTCGCTTCCATAGCCCGCGCACCCAAGTCTGAGCCCTTGCAGCCGCCCCTTCCACGCCCCCGTTGTCGCTGCTCGCCCAAGCCAACACCACCACTACGCGCCTAGGCACCTCTGTCACCACGCTCTTTGCGTCGCGTGCCTCCATCGTCGCGTGACTCCGCCGCTAGCTCAATACCCACCCTCAACGATGCCTACACACTCGTGCGCCCGCCACCCTCGGTCGACACGGTCACCCATGACCGCCTCCAGTCGTGTCCATGCCCATCTGTCTTTGCTCGCTCAAATGTTTGTTTTCGCCCGTCCGTAAACGTCATACAAGTATGATTCCGTCATATGATGAAGTATTCAATTGTTTTAATGTTGTGGTAATATATTATTGTCTTAATATGCCATCAGTAGATTAATAATTTAATATTATGTCGGTAAAGTAACGAAACCTACATGTTACCCATTTAGGATAGACAGTCCTCACATGAGTAACACACATGGGAATTGTCGGTCTAGAATTCACCCTTATTTGGACAGCATCTAAGTGTTCGATTTAGCATATGGTATTTATGATGAGCTATGTAGTTTGAATGAAATTTTGATGGCATAACCTATGATGTTCTCCATTCTAACATATTCGAGCGTATAGGTGGAGAACAACGTGGTTATGGTGCCAAAATTTTGTTTGATGCATATAGCTTAGTCATAAAAACCATGCTATATTGGTCATTCTCGGTGGGTTTAGGACATATCCTTACCTATAGACATGTAAGACGCTCTGCATTGTATAACTTGCTTTATTCTATAGCCGATAATATTATGTTAGAGAATAGTTGGTGGATGTGTGATGGTTGGTGTTGGAACCCAAAAATGACCGTGCGGACGGTCCGGCCCGGAGGCCGGACGGTCCGCGGTCCGGACCGTCCGCGGTGGTGGCGCGGACGGTCCGCGCGTGCGCAGAGTTAGTTAGGTTTCCTAGTTTCTCGCGGGATTTGTTACCTAAAACCGCGGGATTAACTCGGAAATCAGTTGGAAGCGGATCCAGACCTCCCCCTTTATATAGATGAAGGGCTACGGCCGATTGAACCCCCAACAATCGATCAAATCCAGTCTATTACTCGTTTTTTACCTTATGCATTAGGAGTAGTTCTAGTCTAGTTCTAGTTTAGCCCTAGTTTAGCCTCTCGATCCCCAAATTCTCCGCCTCTCCTCGACTCTACGTCGATTAGAGGAGTCTAGGTCGGCCTGCCCGAGCCTAGACAACTCCTAGGATCTCTCCTCCCCGATGGGGTCCCTCCCGGGAGCGAGATCCAGGCGCCGCCGGCGATCCTCCGCCGCCCCTGCGCACGCACGGACCGTCCGGCCCTAGGGCGCGGACCGTCCGACCGTCAGGCAGGGAACCCGGGCTCCTGTACCAGGTCGCGGACCGTCCGGCCCTGTGCCGCGGACCGTCCGTGCCTGACCAGAGAGCACCTTCGCCTCGCGCCAGGTCACGGACCGTCCAGCCCTGTGCCGCGGACCGTCCGCGCTTGGCCAGAGAGCACCGCCGCTGGTTCTTTTGAAGTGATTGGCGCCTCCAAAAAGGTGTCAACATACTTTTTGGCGACTCCGCTGGGGACTAGGTGTCTAGATCTGCTAAAAATCGGCCCATAAATGGCCGGTTCTAAGGATCACACCAAGATCTCCACTACCAACATCATCAAGCCGGCCATGGAGGCGCTTCCGGCTGATGACCAAAGGCCCTTTGAAGACCTCATAATGCGCGATGAGAAGGAGGTGATGCGGCAATGGAACGAACAACGCGACAAGGAAGAGGCGGAACTGCTGCATAAACTCTCCGAACGGCGCAAGGAGGCGGCGGACAAGTACTTGTCACACTTCACGGTAGATCGCCACCAGAAGATCGTCCGTCAAGGGGAGATCGATATGGAATCTCTCCTACCTCCACTTCAGGGTCCCGCTGTAAGTACTCCAGACCTATCTCTTACGACTTTCATGGATCAACGAGGAGATCAGTTAAAGCAATATGTAGATGAATCTATTAAAATGCATTTGCGTGCATACGAGAAATCGGCTGCTCCTAACTTTCCATCGCGAGAGTCTAATACAGTGCCACCCACGTCAAACACATCGGCTATAAATGGGTCACCTTTGACCCAGCCATCATATGGTATGCCGATGCACGCTTTCGTGTCACCATCACAGCTGCAACCACTAGGCACGCGGCAGGTACTCGACGCGACCGGACCGTCCGAGCATCATCTCAGACAGTCCGGTTATACCGCGGACCGTCCGGCGTATTTCGCTGGACCGTCCGATCAGATGCAGGCCCGCACACAAAACACTCAGGTCGCACCGTACATGGCCGGACCATCAGGGTACAACCCTGAACACTTCGGCCCCATCACGGACCGTCCGGTGCATCACGCCGGACCGTCCGGATATGTTGCGGACCGTCCGCCATCTTACACCGGACCGTCCGGATATGGCATGAACCGGCCGACGTATTATGCTGGACCATCCGACTCTACACGAGTCCATGCGCAGACTGCCCAAGTCGCGCCATATATGGCCGATCCGTCCGGGTACAGCCCTGGACCATTCGGCCCGATCGCGGACCGTCCTATTCTTTACGATAGACGGTCTGGGTACGAGACTACCCATGTAGCACCATATACGGCTGGACAATCCGGATATACCTTCGGACCATTTGGCCAGGTCACGGACCATCCGGCCTCTTACGCCGGACCGTCCGGATATGCATACGCAGAGCCGAGAGCTACGCAATACGCGCAGTTCCCGCATTCATCGCAGCAACATTATGGTGCCCCACCAGCAACACATTATAATCATACCATACCACCTCATGGACATAGGGCTGAATACTATTCGGCCACAAGAGAGCCTGAGGGGTATAGGGCAGGAACTGGTGACATTAATAGGACACCTAACACACACCTCAAACATCCCTGGGAGGAAAGCCGACAGAGTAACGTCAGGCAACCTGAAATCTCCACCCACAAACTCAATGGATGGTCGCCATATATGGCGGAAAGGATCAGAGACGAGGTAGCCGGGATGTTCAGGGACAAACTCGGTGTTAGTGTGTCAGGTACAGGGCAATCGTATCGGAAGCCTTATAGCCACCGATTCGACACCGTGCCATATCCACAGGGAACTAGAATACCAGACTTCTCTAAGTTTTCTGGTGAAGGTGGGAAAAGCACACATGAACATATAAGCCAATTCATAGCACACTTGGGAGAATTGGCTGATGGGGAAGCCTACCGCGTTCGTTTATTCTCGTTGTCCCTTACTGATACTGCATTTGCATGGTACGCAGCTTTGCCACCAAACTCTATTAACTCTTGGGAAGAATTAGAGCAGAAATTTCATGAACACTTCTTCTCAGGAGAACGTGAGTTAGAATTGGCTGACTTAGCTTCAGTCCGACAGGGGCCTGAAGAATCGGTTAATGACTATATCCGGAGGTTCCGGGACACTAGAAACCGATGCTTTCAGATTCATGTCGTAGAAAAACAATTGACAGGGCTAGCATTCAATGGGTTGCGACCCTACTTAAAAGAAAAATTAAATGGCACCCAATTCTTTTCGCTAGTGCACTTGCACCAGCGGGCTATGACATGTGAAAGCCGAAGTAAGGAAACATCAAAATCGGCTAGCCATAAGATGCATCTAGTGGGATACGATAACTCGGACGATGAATCCACGGATGTATACACCGCCGAACTGGTTTGGCCAAGGCAGGCTAAACCTTCACCGTGTTCTGCTTTACAGTCGGTTCGGAAGAATCGACAAGAAGAAGTTAAGTTTACGTTTAATGTTGCCAAATGCGATAAAATATTTGACGAGTTACTGAAAAACGGCAACATTAAATTAACTCATACTATTCCTCCTCCTGATGAATTAAAGAGGCGTGCTTATTGTAAGTGGCATAATTCCTTTTCTCATGCCACCAATGTTTGTAATGTTTTTCGTCGACAGATACAATCGGCCATAAATGAGGGTCGATTGGCTTTTCAGGAGATGCAAGTAGACACACAACCCTTTCCTGTTAACACAATAGAACTCACATGCAAAAAGGTCTTGGTTCGGCCCGAAATGGCCGATAAAGGCAAAGGCAAGGGTATCGTCATTGGCGATCCCCGCATGTCAGATATATCACAAAAGGAGATTGCTCGAAAGGCTTCGGACGAGAAGGCTAAAAAGTCCGAAGACACTGGGGGGCAGGCACAGTTAATGAACCAAACACATCAGCCTAGCCCGAACATCGTAGATGGTCCGGCACCTACGTGCGGACGATCCGGTGCTCAAACAAACGGTCCGGCTAACTCAGCCGGACAGTCCCCCTATGACCAAAGGCGTCAACCTCTACACAAAGCAAGGAAAAAGACGCAAGGTCAAAGCACATATAATCGGCTGATCAAAGCCGATCCTACTTTTGATCAGTTGCTCTCCAAAGATGCTAGCAAAAAGACTGTTCCACGTGATCGGTCAACAAAGAAACCCCGGCCACCTGCTAAAACAAAACGGTTAAACAAAACGGCCCGAAAGGCGACACAACAAGCATCGCCTATTCATTCTATGAGACCAGGATACTTTCCATCTATTTACTCATCGTCGGTATATTATCCTGTTCAAACATGGAATGACACGATGATGAATCCATGGTACATGTATAGTCCCTTCGTCTATCCAGACTGGGGGGCACCTCCATTCTATTCCTTTTGATCCATTGATCAAATGGTCATGGCCGAGAAAGATACAATCCGAAACGGCCTTTATATTGGTGCTTTATTGAATAATCTCCATATCGAAAAGCCGGTGACTTACATCAGGTTTAGTTCATATGCTTTTGGTTCGTCAACCTTCACCAAAAGGCAGGGGGGCATATGTTGGAACCCAAAAATGACCGTGCGGACGGTCCGGCCCGGAGGCCGGACGGTCCGCGGTCCGGACCGTCCGCGGTGGTGGCGCGGACGGTCCGCGCGTGCGCAGAGTTAGTTAGGTTACCTAGTTTCTCGCGGGATTTGTTACCTAAAACCGCGGGATTAACTCGGAAATCAGTTGGAAGCGGATCTAGACCTCCCCTTTATATAGATGAAGGGCTACGGCCGATTGAACCCCCAACAATCGATCAAATCCAGTCTATTACTCGTTTTTTACCTTATGCATTAGGAGTAGTTCTAGTCTAGTTCTAGTTTAGCCCTAGTTTAGCCTCTCGATCCCCAAATTCTCCGCCTCTCCTCGACTCTAGGTCGATTAGAGGAGTCTAGGTCGGCCTGCCCGAGCCTGGACAACTCCTAGGATCTCTCCTCCCCGACGGGGTCCCTCCCGGGAGCGAGATCCAGGCGCCGCCGGCGATCCTCCGCCGCCCCTGCGCACGCGCGGACCGTCCGGCCCCAGGGCGCGGACCGTCCGGCCGTCAGGCAGGGAACCCGGGCTCCTGTACCAGGTCGCGGACCGTCCGGCCCTGTGCCGCGGACCGTCCGCGCCTGACCAGAGAGCACCTTCGCCTCGCGCCAGGTCACGGACCGTCCGGCCCTGTGCCGCGGACCGTCCGCGCTTGGCCAGAGAGCACCGCCGCTGGTTCTTTTGAAGTGATTGGCGCCTCCAAAAAGGTGTCAACAGTTGGGTTAAAAGTCAGGCTCACAAAGAATGGAGAATTTATCAATCGTGCATTTTCCTTGTCGAATATCGCTAAGATCTGGCGTCTTTGTTTCAAGTGTCAGAACGCAAAGTTATTCAACAAGTGTATAGTTACTAAACATCTAAGTCAAAATGGTTTCATTCCAGATTACGAAACGTGGGTGTTTCACGACAAGAAAAACACCACAGTATACTTCATGACCGACCTTACTGGCCTTCAGTAGGGACCTTGTAGCATGAGCCATCGTGTGTGACCTTGTTGCATCATTGTCGAATCATGGGCGCCCTGGGGTGTCCCTGATGAGGCGCCGATCTAATTTTGCATGATACTCCCTATCTTGAAGGAAGTCTGTCCCCTTGTAGATGGAGACGGGTGATCGAGTCCCATTACGGTGATGATGTGTGTTGTCCAATCTACGACTCCAAGTGTTAGGAGTACACCATAGCTGAGGCATGACTAGGTCTTGTGATGACCACAC
Organism: Zea luxurians; assembly: GCA_029449295.1. Lineage (NCBI taxonomy): Eukaryota > Viridiplantae > Streptophyta > Magnoliopsida > Poales > Poaceae > Zea > Zea luxurians. Next base: position 50,535,112 of record JAOPSE010000011.1, read on the forward strand.
TTATCTTGGATAGGCTCCTAAGTCGTTCTCGTCCTTAGAGGGTAGATCCTCCTGCCCACCGATGTCATCCATGAATACTGACTGAGCAACCGAGTATTCAGAGTCCTAGTCATTTCTGCTATCCGAACCAGAGTTAGGTCCAAATGCGAATAGTTCGTACGGTGGAAACCAAACTGTAGTGTAGTTTGGATCTCATTGATCCAAAACTCTTGATGTAAAAGTATTCACTAGTACAATTCGGCTCTATACAAGCGGTAGGCTTTTTACATCACAGGCGGTTCGGTTAGAAAACCGCCTGTGATGTCCCAGGCGGTTCAGTACGCCTGTGATGTAATAGTATCACAAGCGGTTTTTGTTTAGGACCGCCTGTGGTGCTCTATCCTTTTCACAAGCGGACCCTAAGAAAAAACCGCCTGTGATTGTAAAAATATGAAAATACAATTTAAATATGAAAATAATTTTAATTTTTAACAGAAATATGCAAATACAATTTAAATGAATTAATATTTAATTTTTAACAATAATATGCAAATACAATTTAAATGAATTATAATAGCACACATAGATAACTAGAGAGATTTTAAATTAATTGGCAACCACAATTCATAGTCGATCATACATGATAACAAATACAATTTGATTCATACAATTTTTCATGAACTACCATTTTTCCGCATGTATGGCTTTAAGTTCTTATCAATTTTCTTTTCCACACGCTTGATTCTCTCTGAACCGTTAAAGACGAACATCTCTTCATACTTATTGTATTCCTCATCTTGGTCTCCCACATTCTCAACTCCAACAATTTTTTGCTTTCCAGAAATAACTACATGCATCTTCTCATCTGCTGGATCGAGTACATAGAACACTTGTGCAACACATTCGGCGAGAACCCACGGGTCATCTTTATATCCTACTTTCTTTAAGTCTACCAGTGTGAGTCCGTAGTTATCCACTATCACCCCCATGGGATGTTGTACCCATTGGCACTTAAATAAGGGTATTTTCATGCTTGGGCCATAATCAAGTTCCCATATTTCCTCTATGAATCCAAAATATGTGGTCTTCTATCCATGTAGGTCAAAAGCATCGATACGAACACCGCTATTTTGTGCAACACTTTTCATGTCTTTTGATTTAGTGTAGAATGTGTACCCATTGATGTCATATGCTTGCCATGATGTCACAAAACACGATGGCCCAGAAGCCAAATTCTTCATTGTTTTCTCTTCCAAAGAGTCTCCGAATGGGATGTTTTTGTCCATTAACCATTCGCTGAAACGATGTTTGTGCTCCCTCATGATCCAGTCCTCTGTGCGGTTCTGATTTTCTTTACGAAGCTCATCCAGGTGTTCCTCTATGTAAGGCTCGGCTATCGTGAGATGTTGTAGTACACTACCATGAGCACAATGTACTAGCTTGTAATCCTCAACGCGAAAAGTTTTCTTGCCCATTCTCCCTCTCCCACATAGTTTACCCTCATGTTTAGGTACAGGCACACCTATCATTGTTCCGTCACTGATGTAATCTATACAGCTCTCAATCACTTCTTCTGTAGTGTATCCCTCCATGATTGAACCCTCTGGGTGAGCGCGATTTCGCACATAACCTTTTAATACTCCCAGGTATCGCTCCAACTGAAACATATGATGTAAATATAGTGGCCCTAATATTTTTATCTGATCCACGAGATGTATGATTAGGTGTACTTGCATATCAAAAAATGATGGAGGAAAACACATTTCAAGCTTGCACATAGTCTCGATGATGTATGCCTTTAGATAGTCCAAGTCTTCTAAAGCTATTACTTTTTGTGAAACCGCATTGAAAAAGTAACACAAGCGTGTGATGACAACTTTGACATGCTCTGTTTCGAGGGCTCTTACCGCAATTGGGAGGAACACCGTCATCATCACATGGCAGTCATGAGAGTTGTAGCCAAATAGAGACAAGTCCTTCATCCTGACTAGTCTGCTGATATTGGATGAGAAACCTGTGGGCACTTTGACCCCACGCAAACATTTGCAAATTTTGTTCTCTCCTCAACTGACAAGTTGTAGCTAGCTGGGGGGAGGTAAGGCTTCCCTTTGCCACTATCCACTGGATGAAGTTCCGGTCTGATTTGAAGATCTACTAGATCATTGCGTGATTTGAGTCCGTCTTTTGTCTTACTCGACATGCCCAGCAAGGTTCCAATGATGCTGTCAAAAACATTTTTTGTTACATGCATCAAATCAATGCTGTGGCAAATTTCCATATCCTTCCAGTACGGGAGGTACTTGAAAAAAATTGATTGCTTCTTGAAAGTTGTGTAAGTTGAAGGGTCAGTTCTCTTTCTCTTTTCTCCTTTGTTTTTTCCCTTTCCGAATACAACATGAATGTTCTTTACAATTTCAAAAACAAGTTTCCCACTATAAGGCTTTGGTGCACCTTCACTTTCCAGTTGATTGTTAAATTCTGCTTTCATCTTTCGATACTTATGTTGCTTCATCAAGAACCGTCTGTGTCCCATGAACACCAACTTCTTGGATGATTTAAGGTACATGGAAGCAGTTCCATCGACGCACACTACACAACCATTCTTTCCTTTAGTCTTTTGCCCTGATAGTGTGGCGCCACCGGGAGAATCATGGATGGTAACAAATATAATTGCTCTTAAATTGAAATACTCATGGCAATACTCATCCCATATTCTAACTCCTTCATTCCAAAGCTTTGTCATATCTTCCATAAGAGGTTCTAGGAACACATCAATATCAACACCAGCTGATTTCGGACCTTGAATAAGAATAGTCAACATAATGTACTTTCTTTTGTGACACAGCCATGATGGAAGGTTGTACATCGTTAAAGTCACGGGCCAGGTGCTATGTACACTTCTTTTTTCACCAAATGGATTCATTCCGTCAGTACCCAAAGCAAATCTTACATTTCTGGTTTCTTTGGCAAACTCAGGATACATAAGATCGAAATTTTTCCATTGTGATGCATCAGCAGGGTGTCGAATCTATTTGTTATTCTGCTTGCGATTTTCAGCATGCCAACGCATAAGCTCAGCCTCCCTAGGATTTGAGAATAAACGTTTTAAGCGATCAATTACTGGAAGATACCACATCACCAAAGCTGGGTTCTTTGACTTCTTTTTCCCATCCATGTCATCAAAAGTGTCATCGTCACTTTCAGGTCCAATAGTGGATTTCTTGTTTTTATTTTTCTTCGGGAATTTTTTTACATAGTCTTGATTGTAGCTCTTCTTGTATCGACTGACATTGCAAACTGGGCATCTTGATGCGTTCTCAAAATCGCCACGATACAGAATACAATGGTTCGGACACCTAGAGCTATGGGAGATATAAGCTTCTTCGCTTTATAAGTGCTTGTTGGTAGTTTGTTGGGTTTTGGTAGTAATTGAGACAGAAAATTCAAAAGATCTGTGAAGCTAGTATCAGACCATCCGGCGCTAGCCTTCAACTTCAGAAGTTCTAGAACTGTACGCAGTGTAGTAAACTCTTTGTCACAACCCTTATTTGATTCATCATATAAAGGTTCTTTTGAAGCACTTTCCAGTCCCTCCATTTTAGATAGCCCTTTCTGCGATCCCACAGAACTCAACATTTCTGGTTCCATATGGCGCAACATCTCTTCGCAATCAAATTCTTCAAAATCTTGATTAGCATCCACATTATCCACTTTACCATCAACTTTAAGATCTAAAATTCCGACAACTCTCTCGTCATTACCAGGCACTTCACACGGATCCAACTCACCATGTTCTGACCATATCGTGTAATTGTTTGTAAACCCTCTTTTTAGCAGATGTGATTGGATTACTCCTCTATCTCTCCAAGCTATCTTATTATCACAGTCGATGCACGGACATAATATCTCCTTGCTCTTTCGCAAATTCGCGTGCTTTTTGGCCGCTTCAATAAAGCTTCTCAATTTTCGAATATATGACGGATGTGGTCTTGGCACATTGTACATCCAACCTCGGTCCATTACCTATCCTTATATTGATTAACATCAATAAAATCATTAATTAATTGAATTCATCCATAAAACATGAAACGAATTGATATGTATGAAAATAAAACAAACATTGCAATAATAGATACCTTGAGGTGAGACAATTGTGTTTTTAAAGAATCTTTAAACTAGATCAACTATTATAAGTCCAAATCTTGAATTCCAAAGCTTTTCTTCAAATCCGTTCTATATTACAAAATTAAGGCAAAAAATCGCATAAAAATGAGAAAGAAAACAAATGGAGATCATATATATGCATAAACTATTGAAATCAATCAATAAACTCAAAAACAAAACCTTCTCCCTGTAGATCTAAAAAAAACCCGCCGCCACTATTGAAATTAGGGTTCTGCGAGTTAGGGTTCTGGAACCCGTCGGGGGCTAGCCCTTTTATAGTGTACACATATCACAGGCGGTTATTTAGCCAAACCGCCTGTGATAGACAACATCACAGGCGGTTTTTGTTGTCGACCGCCTGTGAAGTTAATTTATCACAGGCGGTCGGAATTAACAACCGCCTGTGATGTTGTCTATCATAGGCGGTTTGGCTAAATATCCGCCTGTGATGCTTTACAATATAAAAAGCTGAGCGCCGCCAGGAACCCTAACTCTTCCCGCCCGAGCAAGAACCCGAGCGCCGCCAAGCTACCGCCGTGTCCCCGTCCCCGAGCACGAACCCGAGCGCCGCCGTCCTAGTCCCCGAGCTCGAGCGCCGTCGTCCCCGTCCCCGAGCTCGAGCGCCGCCGTCCCCGTCCCCGAGCCCGAGCGCCGCCGTCCCCGAGCGCCCGAGCAACGCCGTCCCCTTCACCGAGTCCGAGCGCCGTCGTCCCCTTCACCGAGCTCGAGCCCCGCCGTCCTCGTCCCCGAGCCCGAGCGCCGCCGTCCCCGAGCGCCCGAGCAACGCCGTCCCCGAGACCGAGCCCGAGCGCCGCCGTCCCCTTCACCGAGCCCGAGCGCCCGCCGTCCCCGAGCCCGAGCTCGAGCCCCGCCGTCCTCGTCCCCGAGCCCAAGGGCCGCCGTCACGGTCCCCGAGCCCGAAGCGCCGCCGTCCCCAAGCTCTTAAACTTCTTCCTCTCGTAGTAAGGTCAAAGTTCAGGTTCATTTCTTCTAAGTTCATAGCTCGAATTTCCTATATGTGTTTGAATCATATATGTGTTTGAATCATATATGTTAATTGATGGCAGATTACTTGTGTTTGAATCATATATGTGTTTGAATACATAGCTGGATATATATGTGTTTGAATCATAGCTTAGGTTAATCAAATGGTTAGGTTCATAGTTCTTAGATTAATTACTGTTCATAGTTCTTAGATTAATTACTGTTGTTGTTTTCACTTACATATTTTGTTTGGTTGTCAATATGCTTATTGCTTATTGCTTGGTTGTCAATTACTTGTTTGGCTATCCCTGAATTTTGTGTGCCTCCATCGATTGGGATCTATTTTTATCCCTTCTGATTAAATGTTTTTTCACTTACATATTCAGTTATAAGAAAATCATGGAAGTACATAGCCATGACAATGTTATTATCTCCCTATGTTATAAGACTTGTTCTTATCTCCCTTCTTAGTTTTTTGACTACCTATCTTTGCTTCCCAACCCTATGTTATAAGACTTGTTCTTATCTCCCATCTTTGACTTGTTCATAGCCATGACAATGTTATTTGGACCCCTCTTTTTGCCCTATAAGCCACATCCTTGTTTTCCCTTTGATCCCTGCCTTTGTTGCGATCTCAATTTTGATTGTGAGACTTGGCCATTTTCAGTTTTAGAGATGGAAAAAGAGCCACTTGACATGGTTGAGAGCTCAGTTCGAGTCATCGAGACACATGTTGACATCATTCGCAGTCTAGTGACTGATGGGGTTGTGGATACTAGTGAACCGGAATCAGTGTACACACTTAAGACCACTTTGTTTCAAATTGGAGATGTATGCGACATGCTTGAGAAGTGTGCTCTGTCCATCAAAAAGTATGCTGACTCCAAGAGGGCTAAAATTATTCAAGATGAAGCCCTGCAATATGCTGAAGATGATGAAGCTGCAGATGATTTGGAGGAACTCCCAAGCCCAGATCTCCTTACTCAAGCCGACATATTGGAAAAATATTTTGGAATTGAGTATGATAGCGACCAGTCAAGGAGTTGTTGATGTTTAGTCCTAAACAACACGATATGAGTATCGTAGGTTTCACTCTTAGAGATAATGTATTTTGTATGAACCTCTTAGAGAGTGTCAAGTCAATGAACTATCTTTGAGTACTATTGGGAAGTGGATCTCTTTGATGTATTTTTTTAGTGATATCGATGGTGCCGAGTAGCACCAAATTTGGACTTGTGTCCATATCTATAGATGCTAGTAGCACCAAATTTGTGATGTTATAATGCTGAAGGACCCCAAGAAGAGATTAAACCCTGTAGTCTACCACCTCCCGTTATTTGTGGGCTTCACCGATGGCTGGAAACATTTGGTGATAGCAAACGACCTTCGGGCTGAAGACGTCTGCGAGCTTGTTAAGGGGCCAGACGATGGTGAGCCGGTGTACTATGTCCGGATGTGTGGTCACAAAATTTAACGCTGCCCCGGCTGCATGTGTGTTCTTCTCTTCTCTTAGGTGGGGTGCTAAGTGATCTTAGTAGCCGACATAAGAGAAGAGAAGCGCACAGATGAAGCCAGGGCGGCTTTAAATTTTGTGACCACACATCCGGACAGAGTACACCGGCTCACCATCGTCTGGCCCCTTAACAAGCTCGCAGACGTCCCCAGCCCGAAGGTCGTTTGATGTCACCAAATGTTTCCCGCCCTCGGTGAAGCCCACAAATAACGGGAGGTGGTAGACTACAGGGCTTAATCTCTTCTTGGGGTCCTTCAGCATTATAACATCACAGCCATGCCCTCTCTGTCTAACTGCATTGGAAAGTGCACTTCTATCTGCGAGCTTGCTTCCCGACCCGATCCTGCCCCGGAGGCGGGTTTGGGCTCGATTTCTTTTGAATCACCTTTTCTCCAAGTTCCCTTATTGATGGAACCAGTATATCAGACTAACAGTATATCCCTTTATCGATGGAACCAGCTTGAATGGCAGACAACGAGCAGCCTAGTATGGATGTGGTCTGCACCGGTGCGTCTAACAAAGTTGATGAAGACGCGACCAAACTTGAATGGCAGACAACGAGCAACTCCGGTGAAGGGAGCGGGGAGGATAGTTCTAGTGACGACAATCCTTGTACTCCTATACCTCCAAGGAAGAAAAAAACATCAGATGAGCTTGATGCCGACTATATTCCCAACGATGAAGAGGTAAATAGAAATATGTCGACTATATTCTAAAATAATGTTCATATATGAAAGGCCATTAATTGTTTCACTATATAGATTTCAAATGAAGAGAAGAAAGAGGATGCATCTTCTACACGAAACACGGAGGATGCTCCGATGCCTGAATCATCCGTTTCACATAAGCGGAAACGAGGGCGACGAGGTCCGAATCAGATGAAAGAAGGTGCAGTTATGTACGTAACAAAACTAAATGCAGAGGGGTTTCCTGAAGAACCACTTGACGTGGTTACAAAGTTTCGAAATTCCTGCGGGTCTACTGTTAGAGATATAGTGCCAATCACACTTCAAAAATGGAAGGATTTAGATGAAGACACCCGCAACAAGCTATGGGCTAAGTTGTCTGAGTCATTCAAGTTCCCCAAAAGGCACAGAGGATGCAGTAAGGAAGTCGATGCTCTCTGCTATGGCCAAGATGTTTCGTGGGTGGAAGGCTGAGATGAATAGGGAATTTGTTAAGAAGAATAAGGTTCCTCCGCCCAAGAAAATGGGGAAAATCACTCAAGCTCAGTGGGAGGAATTTGTTCGTCAGAAGACCGAACTGAAGGCCAAAGAACTGGGCGAAACTAATTCTCAGAGAGCGAAGATGAACAAACACCCCCATCACCTGGGGTCAACCGGATATCACCATAAAGTTGTGCAGTGGAACAGGATAATCGAGGAAGCTATAACTAACGGCACTTTGGACCCAATATTAAAAGATATCGATGAGAGAGCTATTCGTTGGATCTTAGGTCGGGCAGGTTTGAGTGAGGACGGCAAACTTTTGCATCTAGAATTGGTAGGCGAAGTTTCGACCAAAATTCAAGAATATGCAGATAAGAGAAAAAAAGGAGAATTTAAGCCTCGGAGGAAGAATGACATAATAACTGCAGCACTAGGCAATCCTGAACACACTGGACGGGCTCGGGGAATCTCTTCTAAGATTTCCTGAAGAGAGGCGTTTCCAGAGTATGCGTCGTCATATAGGAAACACGAGAAGTCGAAAAGGACCCTTGAAGAGACTATTGATGAAAGGGTACAAAAGGCTATTAATGACGTGATGAACAAAATGAAGAAAACAGAATGCATATCATTTGAACTCAAGCCAAGCCACATGAGTCCACCTATAGTCCCTAGCAGCGTTGGATCTGTGCAAGACTTGACCAAGTACCCTGTAGACGATATTGTTGAGGACAAGCCTTGCTTTCTTCATATTCCAATCAATCGATCTGGGACAAAAACAAAGCAAGCTGCTACTGGTTTGGTAAAACCAGGACTTGTTAACTACAAGGATAATCCTGTCCCGCCACACTATGTTGTGGTCCAAGTTCTAGAAATCACAGACAGTGGTTGTGAAGATTGGGAGATAGATTTTCCAGTTGAGGGGATCATAACTTTGTAGGAGGCAATGAACGAGTTGGTCCTTTGGCATCGACGCGACATCAAGTTGGGTGATGAGCCGAATTCAACAACAATGCAACAAAAAGATAGTTCGATCATTCCACACCCCATGGTGTAGGAAAATATGACACCAACCTCCAAAAAAATCGTTGAAACAATCATATCGCCTCTTGCGAAGGAACTCGACGAGGGGGACGTAGACAAAATTGTTCCTCAGAATGTCGACGTCAACATCAAAAAGGAACCAAAGGTTGGCACCAATGTTGAAGGGCCAACTATTTCAAAGAAAATTCATAAGCGAATCGCCACTGACGATGTCAAGAAACCGTCAGAATCAGTGGCACGCTACCTGCATAAATTACAGAGAGTTATGACAAATCAATCAAAAGCGGAATCAGCATCTCATGGAGTAGGCACACGGTTGACCCAAATAGACAATTTTGAAGTATGGGAAGAAGATGGAATGATTCATACTCGAGAATCATTACGTCTTAAAACCAATATCTCGGTATACAAGAAGGAGGATGTTCCTCCAAAATTTGTGAATGGGAGGCCATTCTTAACGACGGTGCAACTTTCTAAGTTGTCGACTCCGGAGATTAGAATGCATGAGTGGTACATGGTGGCTAGCAACAAATACAAACTCGAGGAATTCACATTTGTTGTACCAGAAGATGCATTTTGGAGCAATGATCATATAGATCCTGTGTGGCATTTATTCTTTGACGATCTCTGGTCGTTGTACCACCGACAAAGGATGGAAACCAACTACTTAACCCTCTTTTGCTTGTAAGTACCTCTAAACTTTCATATTTGTTAGTTTTGTACACGCACACATAAACGAGAGTCTAACGATTAACACTATTACACGTAGGATGCAATACATGGATGATAAGAAGAAACAACTTAAGACAGGGTTTCTTGACCCGTTGATGATATCCCAAGCTCGCTACAAAGTAGTTGCTCGGAGGCATGGAGAAGATATAAAGACTTGAGCGATGCTGAATTTGAGAAAGCCGTCAAACAGAATCAGAGAAAGAAAATGAAGGTAATGGCGGCATACATTGGATGAGCCATGTATAATCATGTACAACATGGCAAGGACTTAATAATAGCTCTGCACCACTTTAAGTAAGTTATCGACATGGTTTAATTTTGAACTATAAATTATGGCAATCGTGATATTAACATGTGTTTTCGTCTATGTCTATATAGTGACCACTACATTTGTATCATGATCTGGCCAAAAGATGGTAAAGTCGTGGTCTTTGACTCACTGAGAATGGAAAAGACTACGTATAATGACTTCTTGAAGATTTTAGAGAAGTATGATTATTATTGCACACTTGTACTTATTACAACTTAACAAATGTATTCTTAATCTCACAATGCTATTCTTATATGCAGTGCATACCGTTTTTATTGGAAAGATCTTGGCGGCGAACATCCAGAGGACAAGCCTAATTTGTCAATATCATTATTTCCATATGGTGACAAACAACCTCCGGGTACTGTCCTGTGCGGTTATTATGTATGCGAATGGTGTCGTGTCACCTTCCATTACATGGTCAATCGTGAGGATGTAAGTTCGCTATCATTGTCTATGTTGCAATTTTTATGTTATATTGTTGCTCATCACATTACTCTTAGCACCGCTTGCTTTTTGCTTTCATTGCAGGTTCCTAAATCCAAGATCAATGCTGAATGGTTAGAAAGAGATATGGTTTCCGTCGGCGTTGCTAAGGTTGTAAGAGACTTGCTTTACTTTATGCGCCGTGAAGTTCTTCATCAACAAGGGCTATTCTACAATGTAAATGGAAATTTGCAAAAATTCCCAGAACTAAGTTTGTACACAATATCACACAGTGTTTAGGTCTTTAGTTAGGAACTTTAGATGTTTAGTTGTCTATGGAACTTTGAGATGTTTAGTTGTATATGGAACTTGATATGTGTATAATTCTGTGTATGACGATGGAACTTGATATGTGGATGAATCTGTGTATTATACCTGTTATGGAACTTGTAATCTGTGTATTATACCTGTTATGGAACTTGTAATATGTGTAAATCTGTGTATGTGGATGAATCTGTGTACAATCTGTGTATTATGCAATCTGTGTATAATCTGTATATATGAATCTGTTTATACCTGTTTGAAAATTCTGTGTATTATACCTGTTTGAAAATTCTGTATATATGAATCTGTATAATGAAAACCGTCTGTGATTTATAGTGTATGCAGTCGGTTCCTTTAAACTGGACCGCCTGTGATGTGTGTCTATCACAGACGGTTCCTTTGAACTGGACCGCCTGTAATCTGTGTTTTTCACAGGCGGTTTTTGATTGACCGCCTGTGATGTTGTTTTACATCACAGGCGGTGCACCACAAGCGGTTCCTGGAACCGCCTGTGTAGTGGCGAACCAGACCGCTTGTACAGAGGTGTGCTGTAGTAGTGATTCAAAGCGTCAAGCATTAGCCTAAGATTCCCACGCATGTCCCTAATGAATTGGAGCATACTAAAGAAGATTTATTACATTGCTACGGTGTTTGACACATGCTTGAGATTCCTCGATGCATAACCGTTGAACTTGAGGTTGCATAGGAAGATCTCTTGTTCTCGTGCGAAGCTCATTGCTACCCATACTAGGTGCGCTAACTACCAAGGAATATTAGTAGTGAATTTATAGGGTAGATCACGAGATCGAGAACTAAAGGTGAATACATAATGGATATGAGTATTTAGATAGGCTCCGGCTCTCAATGCAAGATTATGAAACGTGGGTGTTTCACGACAAGAAAAACACCACAGTGCATTTCATGTCTGACCTAACTGGCCTTTAGTAGGTACCTTGTAGCATGATAATACACACAAACATGACATGTCATTCAAGTGTATTCTATGGTAAACAATGAAACAATAAGCAAATTTGGTATTCCTATCCACATTGTCATAACTTACAACAAAAGAGTTCACATTACATATTATATATCTGGCCATTGATAGGCAATCAATTTTTAGGAAACAAACATAGAGATAAAAAAACAAAACAATATCTTGATTAGTATTAGCGCATCACTACAAGACGATTCACTTACAGCGACCTACGGTTGGTTGCTAAAACGGCCTTCAGTGACCTACAGTTGGTCGCTAAAAACTTTTAGCGACCCATAAGGATGGTCATTGTAAGTGCCATCGCTAAAGGCTTTAGCGACCGACCGTCTGTTGCTAATATTGTATATTTAGCGACCAACCGTGGATTATTGTACTATAGATTTAGCAACCAATCGTGAGTCGTTATACTATACATTTAGGAACCAACAGAAAGTTGCCCCTAGTTATAGTCGTTAATAATGATAATATACCATTAATTAGCTTTCAACAACTGTTATATATACAAAAGCATCACAAATCACCAATTTTTATACACATAATCACATAGATATACAAATTTAATTAGTATTGCACAATGATAGATCCACATCACATAAACCATCAACAAGCACCACAACAAAATCATTCACAAAACCTACACATGTTATTATGTTTTGCACATATTTGCAAACACTTTACAAAATCATTCACAAAAGTACTAACGCTTCAAGTGATTCGCAAAAGCCTTCACAAAAGCACTCCAACTTCTTGTATCCTCTTGTTTTAAGGCACAAGCTTGTAGGGGTTGTGATGTCGCCACTTACTTGATGCTAACAAGACATTTCCTTCACCAAAGCCATCTTCAACACTTCACCCATAAAAAAGATCAATTCTCTTTTTCAATTGCCTGTCTGCAAGACAAGTGATAATTGCAATAAGTAACATGACATGTTAACCAGAAGGTATGCTAGCACCAGAAACGACCAAAGAAGATGGTATGCTAGGAAAGATATTATGAAGAAGACATTCGCCCGGCTCAGGAAGGAATCGCTCCCCTAGTTTTCAATCAAAATCACTTACTCAAGCAGTCGCTGATGGCGACGACGACATATAAGTTCTAGTTTACAACGAACAATTCAAAATTAAGCAACAATGAGATCGTACAATTATTTTTTCCATTCAACGTGAAGAATAGGGGAAAACATTCAAATTTCATTTGCCTCCCCTCTCTTCTGGTTGCGGCCTAGCTATCTATCTGGCTAGCATGGCAATGGTACTGTCTCTGGCAACAAAGGAAAGCAGGAGCACCAACTGCATTGCCGACTAGAATGCACAGGTTACGTCCCAGTCTAAGATTCGAGGCTTTGAACAAAAAGTACGGGACAGCCAAACGTGATGGCTTCATCGTCTTCCCTAAATAAATGCTTTAGTTTTGAAAAAAATGGCGTGATGGTTCTGAAAATACAAGAAACCTTTAGCTGAAGTATCCTGAAAGAATTGTGAGTGAATCTTTAGTCAAGCCTCATGATTTTTGTACAGGTTTATGTTGCAAAAGATTGAGAACTAGAATTTTGAGTTTTTTTTGTTGTGAACTGAACTTTCTTCCTATGTTGACCTAACTTGACTCAAGACACACAAAACTACCTTTATTTGCAGCTGTAGAAACTTGACGTACTGAACTGCTTCCTCCAGCATAGTGCTCATGTCAACCTGCAAATGCAGACCAACCTGTCTTTAGTCAGTGTTCACATAAAAAGTTTGTGCAAATTGCTTGGTCCAAAAAAACACAATTCGGTAGCGAAGAAGTTGAGGATGACCACATACGAAACAAAAGAGCATACTTTGGTGCCATTAGGAATTAGCTACTGTAACGTCCTTAGTTTTTCATTGATCCTCTCCCTTCTCCTCTGTTATGTAGTATAACTAAACCATCAGAAAACAAAAAAATGCAGGTTCAGTGATCACTGTGAAATTTACGCTGAGTGCTTCTAACCTTTGCATAGAGGCTCTATGAATCCTTTGAGGAGCGGCTAGGACCTCTTGAGCTGGTACTTTGTTTCAGCACAATAGGTTCCTCACATGCACTAGCTGAATCATCTTCCGAGATGTAGCACCAGGAACAGCTCTTGCTGAACCCGGGCTAAGAACACAGCCCGGACAGTCGGACATCTCCCCCATTGCGGGGCGGGGCGAAGCAAAGCAGCAGACGAGAGTTTGGAAAGCAAGAGGTGAGGAGGCACGACGTACCGGGACGAGGAGGCCTAGCAGGGGAGATGCGATGCGTGGAGCTGGTGCCAAAGCGGGCTACTGGTCACCGCCGGCGCGTTGTGCATTGCCCTAGTCCCCGCCTCCCTGGACTGGACCCTGACCGCCCCCTCCCGCGGTCCCGCCCGGCCTCCGCTCTGGACTCTCCTACAGATGGGACTGTGAGATGACCCGCCGCGCGCCGCGTAAAAACCTCTGGGCATCGAGCCACTTTCGGGCGTGGCAGTGGCACAGGCTCGCATAGTGGCACTAGGGTCGGTGCAGGCGCGTCGGGGGAGGGCGGCTCGGCCGCTGCTGCTCGGTTGGGACAGAGAGGAGCAAGGCGAGGGAAGGGAGGAGAGAGGTGAGGGGAGAGAGAAGTGGGAAGGGAGAGATATAGAGGCAGCGGCGCCTAGGAGAGAAGCTAGGGAGCGCGCGGCTGCTAGGGTTAGGTAGATGGGCCCCTAGTGGGCCTTAAGGTTAGGGAGGGTTTTCTTTTTTATTTATTTTGAAATGCATTTTTAAATTACTCAAAAATTCATAAAAATTTACCAAATAAATAATAAACATTTGAATAAATTATTACGAATGCAAATAAATAATAAACATTTGAATAAAAATTTATTACCCTATTTATCGTAATAACTAAATTCATTATTTTTAGTTGATGACTTTTATAGTGTCACAAGAACTCAGATATTGCATCATCTTCTGTAGGATGCTCGCTAAACTCATCATCATTGTTACCATGATTCACAAAAGAGGACGAAGCTTCTCCATGTAAGGTCCACGTTGTGTATCCTTTTAGAAAACCATCACATATCATGTGTTCTCGCACTTCACCAGCCTCTCTCCAAAATGAGTTAACACACTTCTTGCAAGGGCATAGTATCTTGTTTCCTATTGCTGAATGTCAAAATGCAAAAGCTAGAAAACCATTCACCCCTTGTTTATAAACCTTTGTCTCCCTAGAAAACCATTCACTTGTGATCCATGATTTATCCATACTCTTTATGTAGGATTGGAAACGACTTTCAACTCGAATCTAATATCATATAAGCACAAAGAACACATTTGCATACTATAGTCATGTCCATACATAAACAAACCATGAAATAAACATACAAGCAATATTAAAAAGAAATAAATCACCACGCAATTTAGCGATCAATGTTGTCGGCGTTTCGACCCCGGGGGGTCCCTAGACCGACGAGTAAATTGTCGCTGCATGTCCCAGCCCAGATGGGTCGGCGCGAGACAGGACACAAAGGGGGGAGAACAGTGAGGGCAAACTGTGGCCTTCGTGTTGTCCTGCGCCCAGGGCGGCTGGATGCGCTTGCAGTAGGGTGTTACAAGCGTTCGCGTGGGAGAGAGAGAGAGAGAGCCTTATGCGTCGACCCGTTCTCCTGCGCGGCCAACCCCTTTGTACGAGAGCCCTAGACCTTCCTTTTATAGGCGTAAGGAGAGGGTCCAGGTGTACAATGGGGGGTGTAGCAGTGTGCTAACGTGTCTAGTAGAGAGGAGCTAGAGCCCTAAGTACATGCCGTCATGGCAGTCGGAGAGGTTTTGGCACCCTGTTCATGTGATGTCGTGGCCATCGGAGGAGAGCTGGAGCCCTGCGGAAGTACAACTGTCGGGGCTGTCGGATCCTTGCTGACGTCTCCTTGCTGATGTAAGGGGCTGGGAGCTGCCGTCGTCATGGAGCGTGCGGGGTGTCATCATTACTTGTTTACTGGGGCGAGCCAGATGGGACGCCGGTCTTGTTCCCCATAGCCTGAGCTAGCTAGGGGCAGGGTAATGATGGCCCCCCTGGCGACGTGGCCGGTCCGGGCTCGAGTTTGGGCGCAGTGGCAATTCCTCCGAGGTTGAGGTTGAGTCCGAGCCCTGGGGTCGGGCGAGGCGGAGTCCGTCGTCTTCCGGAGCCGAGGCTGAGTCCGAGCCCTGGGGTCAGGCGAGGCGGAGTTCGTCGTCTTCGAGAGCTGAGACTGAGTCCGAGCCCTAGGGTCGGGTGAGGCGGAGTTCGTCATCTTCTAAGTCATGGTTGAGTCCGAGCCCTGGGGTCGGGCGAGGCGAAGTCCATCTTCCGAGGCCGAGACGGGGGCCGAACCCTGGGGTCGGGCGAGGCAGAGCTTCCTATGTCGCCCGAGGCTGGACTTAGCCGCTGTCGACCTCACTCTGGCGAGTGGCACGGCAGTCGGAGCAGGGCAGGCGGCGCTGTTTTCCTGTCAGGTCGGTCAGTGGAGCGGCGAAGTGACTACGGTCACTTCGGCCCTGTCGACTGAAGAGCGCTCGTCAGGATAAGATGTCAGGCGATCCTTGCATTAAATGCTCCTGCGATATGGTCGGTTGGTGTGGTGATTTGGCCAAGGTTGCTTATCCGTGAAGCCTACCCGAGCTGAGCCTCAGGCGAGTCGACGGTGCGTCCGTTGCTTGAGGGGACCTTCGGGCGAGGCGTGAATCTTCCGGGGTCAGCTGTCTTTGCCCGAGGTCGGGCTCGAGCGAGGTGGGATCGTGTCCCTTGAGCGGAGCCTTGGCTTGAATCGCGCCCATCAGGCCTTCGCAGCTTTGTGCTGATGGGGTTTACCAGCTGAGATTAGGAGTCTTGGCGGTACCCCTAATTATGGTCCCCGACAATAGCCCCCGAGCCTCAAAGGGAGTGTTGGCACTCGCTTGGAGGCTTTTGTCGCACTTTTTTGCAAGGGGACCGGCCTTTCTCGGTTGCATTTCGTTCCGGTGGGTGCGCGCGAGCGCACCCGCCGGGTGTAGCCCCCGAGGCCTCGGAGGAGTGTTTTGACTCCTTCGAGGTCTTAGTGCCTTTCGTGATGGCTCAGCCGGTTTGGTTGTTCCCTCATGCGAACTGGTCATTGCCTGGGTGCTTAGTTAGGTCCCAAGTTCTCGGGCTGGTATGTTGACGCTGTCAACGGTTTGGCCGGAGCCGGGTTTGCGAGAGCAGCCCCCAAGCCCCCGCACAGAGCGAGAGGACGGTCAAGGACAGACTCGGCTTTTTTCATACGCCCCTGCGTCGCCTTTCCGCAAGGAGGAGGGGGGGAAGCACCATGTTGCCCTCGGAGGGCACCGAACATGGTGTCTCCAGTGAGTTGCTAGCGGGTGATCCGAGTGGACGCCCGTGCCCCATTCGTTAGGGGTCGGCTAGTGGCCTGGAGGCGCGCTCCAAAAGTACCTGCGGGTGATTCGCCGGACCCGGTCCCCTTTTGACGGGGTCCGAGGGCTCGATGCCTCCCTCTGGTGGGATTCCGTTACAAAATCGTTCCCGCTGGTCTTGGAAATGTCCTAGGGTACCTCAGGAGCGTAGCCCGAGCCATGGTTGTGTATTGAACGTACCCAGAGTCATCCCTCGCTCTGCGTGCTCTGAGGCGGCTGTCGAACCCTTTAGGGGCCAGCCTACGAACCCCTGATCAGTAGTGGGCGCGGAGCCTGAGTGGCCTGAGGCGGCCATTGAACCCTTCCGAGGGGCCAGCCTTCGAACCTCTGACCAGTAGTGGGCGCGGAGCCCGAGTGCTCTGAGGCGGCTGTTGAACCCTTTCGAGGGGCCAGCCTTCGAACCTCTGATCAGTAGGGGGGCTCGGGCCCGCTTCCTTCGTGGAGAAGGATCCCTTTCGGAGTGTCCCCTTTCCCGGTCCCTGTAGCAAGAGAGAGAAAGAGGAAGTGGAAAAGGATACGAAATTGAGCGACGTGGTGCACCTTTTTTGACGCGGTCATTATGGCAGAGGTGAAGCGTCGCCTGCTTCGCCTGCCAAAGGTGTCGCCTGTCCTGCCGCAGAGTTAATGCGACGGGACGAGTGGTTCGTGGGGTAGCCGTTGTGCGTGCTCGAGCTGTTCGAGGAACGGAACACGGGCGCGTCATCTTCATGCCGTGGGAGAGGGCTCTCTCGCTGTCCCAGGAGGGGACGTGAGCCTGCAGACGACTTGACCGCTGCTTCTGCCCGCCTGCTGCCACCATTACTGCCGGCCCATTTCTGGCCGTATCGACCGTCGTGCCTTCTCCCGCGGCTGATTGACCCGTGACCGGTGTGCTCGGTTGGCACTGTTAGGTCATGCGCGGGGTTGCCTCGAGTCGCGGCACCGGTTCCGCAGTCGAGAAGGCGCGGTACTGGCGTAGGTGGCGGTGCAGCTTCTCGTACGTAGTAATCGGCGCGCCAGTTACATGACGTGTGGGCCTAGACCTCCAAGCTGGACACGTCGAAGTCGAAAGGGTGCACCCCCTTGGTGCGGTTGCATGCCGCCTGCATGGCGGTCCGCCCTTTCACCCGCTGGTCCGGGCGATAGTGGAGGAATGCTTGTAACCGCTGGGCTGTTGTGCGCTCCGCGTGCGGCGGTTTGGCTTCTTCTGTCCTGGGCCATCTTGCATGACGCGTGGGACCCAGCCCCCGTGTCGTAGGGGGAGGACCTTGGAGCGTGTTGGAGAAGACTCAGTCCGCGCCGGCTGAGGACGCAAGTGGGGAGAGTCGCCTTTAAAAGGAGGGTGACCCCCTTGGATGGCAACCGTGTCTTCGCACTCCCTTCATGCATCGCGTCCTTCCACCTCCCGAGCCCCCGAATGGGGAGCACTCGCGTCGCTTTCGTCTCGCTGTCGTTGGAGGAATGCAACTTCGCGGAAGTTGGTACCTTTCAGCCATCGTTCGGCTTCAAGGATTTTCATCAGGCAGCCCAGCTGCATCCCCTCGCCGGTGGTCACCCAAGATGGTGACCACCAGTTCGATGGTGGGGAGAAGCGAGCCGGGCTGCGGCCTCTGCCTCTCCCTCAGCTTCAAGGATGTTCATCATCAGTGCTGGGGAGGGGAGTGCGCCGAGTTGGGGCCTGTCTCCGCGCGGACAGCGGCCCACTCCTTCCCTCAGTGATCGGGGGGAAGGGCATTCGCCGTTCGTGGCGCTGGCAACTGCCGCATGCCCGGCTCCCCGGCCTGAGCGGCTCCGGTGCTACTTCCGGTGCCACCTCCCACCGAGGCAGCCGGAAGAGGTTTCTCTACCGACGGGATAGTCGGTGCCACCCGCGGACTGACCTCCGACTCTACGGCCTTCTGCTTGTCCTCGCCCCTCGAGTGGGGGCGTGGGTGAGGGCATTATCGCAGCAGCGTCTACTCTGAGGTCATCGCTGTTGCTGTTTGGCCGCCCGGAGCGGAGGTCGTTGTCGCTGCTGCCAGAGCGGGCGTCGGCGTGCCACCTGGTGTCTTGTCGCCCCGCAGGCCCTCCAATGTGGGGGGTTGTTCGTACCTGCGGGGGCGGAACCGGAGTTCTGTTTGTAGTGGCACCTTGAGTGCCAGTGTCTGTTCATTGTGGCTATCGGGGCCTGAACATGTTGGTATTTTTGGGTGTAATACCATGTTTCTTCCTCATTTTCGAGCACTAGAACTTGCCTGTTGGCTAGCCGAACCGCTTAACCAAATGTGAGTTGCTCTGTGCGGAAGGTGACGAGTGAGGTATCCGTATCTCGGAGGCGTAGGAATCCCTCGGCTCGGTCGGCCTTGCCGCCCGAGGCTTCACTTGCTTAGTCAAAGAAACCCTCGGCCGCTCTGCGGTGAACCAGGGCCGAGGGTAGCGGTGTCAGCGTGGACAGAGGCAGAGTTGGCTCGAAAAAGGAAGCTTCATCGGCCGGGGCCTGGCCGGGTCGTCCACTGGTGGGACCAACGCCGAAGTCGAGTTGCTGAGGCCACGAGCCAGGCTGGTGTCCTCAGGGGACAGCTGGCTGAGGCTTCGGGGCGGCCGACCGAGCCGTCTGCTCGGGCCGGGTTCCTTGAGGAGACCCTGGCGGCGATGGCCTGGGCGTGGTGCTGACGTCGTCCTTCGGAGCGGAGATCCTCCGACCGCGTTACCGTCCGAGGCTCGGTCGGACTTCGCCGAAGGTGGAGTTGACGCCGAGGGTGCTGCTGCTCCCCCTTCATCGACGTCTGAGCCTGCAGGATCGGTTCGCCTGTAGTATGCATATGTTTTTTGCGGCCGCCGAGGCCCAAACATACTGTCGTCGCGTTGTAAAGCTGCGTTTCTTTTCCCCTTGTTTCGAGTATCAGGACTTATTTGTCGGTAATATAATTGTTTATCCTAGCGAGAGTTACTTTTCACGGAAGGTGATGAGTGAGGTATCCGTATCCCAGGGGCATAGGAGTCCCTCGGCTCGGTCGGCCTTGCCGCTTACGTGTACTCTTACTCGTCCATAGGATTCTGCTATCGATATAGTTGAGAAAACCCGAAAAAACCGTTTCTGCAGAATGTCTTCTGAGCGTTAAGGCTTGTTCGGTCAGCAGGATCTCTCATCCGAACGCGAGTTACTTCTCGCAGAAGGTGATGAGTGAGGTATCCGTATCCCGGAGGCGTAGGAGTCCCTCGGCTCGGTCGGCCTTGCCTGCTTACGTGTACTCCATCGTTTTCATGATCCCACTATCGAAGTAGTCGAAAAGCACGAAAGATATTCTGGCAGAAAGACTTTTTCTGAGGAAAATTTTGACGCGGAGGGGGTTCCCCCCTTCTAGCCCCCGAGGGAGGGTCGGGCTTTGCCGAGGCAAGGCTGACCCTTCCTTGATGGTTAGACTTTGTTGGCGTATGTAAACGAGGTGTATGAACAACTTGAAAACATTTCAAGGGTAGAAACGACGTAGCTGTCGAATGTTCCAAGCGTTGCTGTAGACCTCGCCTTGACTGTTGGCCAGCTTGTACGTCCCGGGCTTCAAAACCTTGGCGATGACGAACGACCCTTCCCAGGGAGGCGTGAGCTTGTGCCGCCCTCGGGCGTCTTGTCGTAGTCGAAGCACCAAGTCGCCTACCTGGAGGTCTCGGGACCGAACCCCTCGGGCGTGGTAGCGTCGCAGGGACTGCTGATATCACGCCGAGTGTAGTAAGGCCACGTCCCGAGCCTCTTCCAGCTGGTCCAGTGAGTCTTCTCGGTTGGTCTGGTTGTGTCGATCGTCGTAGGCCCTCGTCCTTGGGGAACCGTATTCTAAGTCTGTGGGCAAGATGGCCTCGGCTCCATAGACTAGAAAGAACGGCGTGAAACCCGTGGCTCGACTTGGCGTCGTCCTCAGGCTCCAGACCACCAAGGGGAGTTCCTTCATCCATCGCCTGCCGAACTTGTGGAGGTCGTTGTAGATCCTCGGCTTGAGTCCTTGCAGAATCATGTCGTTGGCACGTTCTACTTGCCCATTCGTCATGGGGTGTGCCATGGCGGCCCAGTCCACCCGGATGTGGTGGTCTTCGCAGAAGTCCAGGAACTTTCAGCTGGTGAACTGGGTGCCGTTGTCGGTGATGATGGAGTTCGGGACCCCGAAGCGATGGATGATGTTGGTGAAGAAAGCCACCGCCTGTTCGGATCTGATGCTGTTTAGGGGTCGGACCTCGATCCACTTGGAGAATTTGTCGATGGCGACCAGTAGGTGCGTGTTGCCCCCGGGTGCCTTCTGCAAGGGATCGACGAGGTCCAGACCCCACACAGCAAACGACCAGGTGATGGGTATCGTTTGTAGAGCCTGAGCGGGTAGGTGTGTCTGCCTTGCGTAGAATTGACACCCTTGGCAGGTGCGGACAATTCTAGTGGCGTCGGCCACTGCGGTCGGCCAGTAGAAACCTTGTCGGAAAGCGTTTCCAACAAGGGCTCGAGGCGCTGCGTGATGACCGCAAGCCCCCGAGTGTATTTCTTGTAAGAGCTCCTAGCCCTCGGCGATGGATATGCATCGCTGGAGGATGCCGGAGGGGCTGCGGTGGTAGAGCTCCTTCCCATCACCCAGCAAGACGAATGACTTGGCGCGCCACGCCAGTCATCGAGCTTCGGCTCGGTCGAGGGGCAGCTCTCCTCGGTAAAGATATTGCAGGTACGGGGTCTGCCAGTCTCGATCAGGCGGGACCCCATTCCTCTCTCCCTCGACGCGTAGTGCCTCACCCTCGGGGGTCGAGGGTGCCTCGGGCTGAGCCGAGGGCGCCTCGGGCAGGGCTGAGACCTTCTCGGGCTCGGGCGTGTCGTCGGTCTTGACTGAGGGTTGATGTAGGTCCCAGGAGAAGACGTCCGGGGGAACCGTTGTTCGCACCGAAGCTATCTTCGCCAGCTCATCCGCAGTCTCGTTGTACCGCCGGGCGACGTGGTTGACCTCGAGCCCGTAGAACTTGTCCTCCAGGCGTCGAACCTCGTCGCAGTAGGCTTCCATCTTCGGGTCGCGGCAATGGGAGTTCTTCATGACTTGGTCGATGACAAGCTGCGAGTCGCCGCGAGCGTCGAGGCATCGGACCCCTAGCTCGATGGCGATGCGCAACCCGTTAACAAGAGCCTCATACTCGGCCACATTGTTGGACGCTGGGAAATGGAGGCGCAGCACATAGCGGAGGTGCTTCCCGAGGGGCGAGATGAAGAGCAGGCCCGCGCCTGCCCCTGTTTTCATCAGCGACCCGTCGAAAAACATGGTCCAGAGTTCCGGTTGGATCGGAGCTGCCGGGAGCTGGGTGTCGACCCATTCAGCCACAAAGTCCGCCAAGACTTGGGACTTGATGGCCTTCCGAGGCGCGAACGAGATTGTCTCGCCCATGATTTCCATAGCCCACTTTGCAATCCTACCCGAGGCCTCTCGGCACTGGATGATCTCCCCTAGGGGGAAGGATGACACCACAGTCACCGGATGAGACTCGAAGTAGTGTCGCAACTTCCGCCGCGTCAGAATCACCGCGTACAGCAGCTTCTGAATTTGTGTGTAGCAGATCTTGGTCTCGGACAGTACCTCACTGATGAAGTAGATCGGCCTCTGGACGGGCAATGCATGCCCTTCTTCTCGCCTTTCAACCACGATCGTGGCGCTGACCACCTGAGTGGTAGCGGCGACATAGATTAAGAGGGCTTCTCCGGCAGCGGGAGGCACTAGGATGGGTGCGTTTGTAAGGAGCGCCTTCAGGTTCCCGAGGGCTTCCTCGGCCTCGGGGGTCCAAGTGAAGCACTCGGTCTTTCTTAAGAGGCGGTACAGAGGTAGGCCTCTTTCGCCGAGGCACGAGATGAAGCGGCTCAGAGCCGCAAGGCATCCCATGACCCTCTGTACGCCTTTCAAGTCCTTGATGGGCCCCATGTTGGTGATGGCCACGATTTTCTCCGGGTTGGCCTCGATGCCCCGCTTGGAGATGATGAACCCCAAGCGCATGTCTCGGGGGACTCCGAAGACACACTTCTCGGGATTGAGTTTTACGCCTTTCGCCTTGAGACACTTGAATGTCGTTTCAAGGTCGGAGAGGTGGTCGGAGGCTTTCCTTGTCTTGACTACGATGTCATCGACGTAAGCCTCGACCGTTCGACCAATGTGCTCTCCGAACACGTGGTTCATGCACCTTTGGTACGTCGCACCTGCATTCCTCAAACCAAATGGCATAGTAACATAGCAGTACATGCTAAAAGGTGTGATGAAAGAAGTCGCGAGCTGGTCGGACTCTTTCATCCTGATTTGGTGATACCCTGAGCAGGCATCGAGGAAAGACAGGGTTTTGCACCCAGCAGTGGAATCCATGATTTGATCGATGTGAGGCAGAGGGTAGGGAACCTTCGGACATGCTTTGTTTAGACCAGTGTAGTCTACACACATCCGCCATTTCCCTCCTTTCTTTCTCACAAGCACAGGGTTGGCAAGCCATTCGGGATGGAATACCTCTTTGATGAACCCTGCGGCCATCAGCTTGTGGATCTCCTAGCCTATGGCTCTGCGCTTTTCTTCGTCGAATCGGCGCAGAGGCTGCTTCATGGGTCGGGCTCCAGCTCGGATATCCAGCGAGTGCTCGGCGACATCCCTTGGTATGCCAGGCATGTCCGAGGGACTCCACGCAAAGACTTCGGCGTTCGCGCGGAGAAAGTCGACGAGCACTGCTTCCTATTTGGGGTCGAGCTCGGAGTCGATCCGGATCTGCTTGGAGGCATCGATGCTGGGGTCGAGAGGGACGGACTTAACCGTCTCTGCTGGCTCGAAGTTGCCGGCGTGGCGCTTCGCATCTGGCGCCTCCTTGGAGAGGCTCTCCAGGTCGGCGATGAGGGCCTCAGATTCGGCAAGGGCCTCGGTGTACTCCACGCACTCCACGTCGCATTCGTACGCGTGTCGGTACGTGGGGCCGACGGTGATGACCCCGTTGGGGCCCGACATTTTGAGCTTGAGGTAGGTGTAGTTGGGGACGGCCATGAACTTGGCGTAGCATGGCCTCCCCAGTACTGCGTGGTAGGTTCCTCGGAACCCGACCACCTCGAACGTGAGGGTTTCCCTTCGGAAGTTGGAGGGAGTCCCGAAGCAGACGGGCAGATCGAGTTGTCCGAGGGGTTGGACGCGTTTCCCGGGGATGATCCCGTGAAAAGGCGTCGCGCCGGCCCGGATCGAGGACAGATCGATCTACAGGAGCCCGAGGGTCTCGGCGTAGATGATGTTGAGGCTGCTGCCTCCGTCCATGAGGACCTTGGTGAGCCTGATGTTGCCGATGACGGGGTCGACATCGAGCAGATATTTCCCCGGGCTCGGCACGCGGTCGGGGTGGTCGCCCTGGTCAAAGGTGATGGGCTTGTCGGACCAGTCTAGGTAGACTGGCGCCGCCACTTTTACCGAGCAGACCTCCCGACGCTCTTGCTTGCGGTGCCGAGCCGAGGCGTTCGCCACTTGCCCACCGTAGATCATGAAGCAGTCGTGGACCTCGGGGAACTCCTCTGCCTTGTGAACCTCCTTCTTGTCGTTGTTGTGGGCCCTGCCACCTTCCGCCGATGGCCCGGCCTTGTGAAAATGGCGCCGAAGCATGACGCACCCCTCAAGGGTGTGCTTGACGGGCCCCTGATGACAGGGGCACGGCTCCTTGAGCATCTTATCGAAGAGATTGGCACCTCCAGGAGGTTTCCGAGGGTTCTTGTACTCAGCGGCGGTGACAAGGTCCACGTCGGTGGCGTCATGTTTCGCTTGCGACTTCTTCTTGTTCTTCTTCTTGGTGCCGCGCTGAGCGGACGCCTCGGGGACGTCTTCCGGCTGGCGGCCCCAGGGCTGCTTGTCCTTTCGGAAGATGGCCTCAACCGCCTCCTGGCCAGAGGCGAACTTGGTGGCGATGTCCATCAGCTCGCTCGCCCTGATGGGGGTCTTGCGACCTAGCTTGCTCACCAGGTCGCGGCAGGTGGTGTCGGCGAGGAACGAGCAGATGACGTTCGAGTTGGTGACGTTGGGCAGCTCGGTGCGCTGCTTCGAGAATCGCCGGATGTAGTCCCGGAGAGACTCTCCCGGCTGCTGGCGGTAGCATCAGAGATCCTAGGAGTTCCCAGGGCGCGCGCATGTGCCCTGGAAGTTGCCGGCGAAGGCTTGGACCAGGTCGTCCCAGTTGGAGATCTGCCCCGGAGGCAGATGCTCCAGCCTGGCCCGAGCGGTGTCAGAGAGGAACAGGGGGAGGTTGCGGATGATGATGTTGTCATCGTCCGTTCCACCCAGCTGGCAGGCCAGTCGGTAGTCCGCGAGCCACAGTTTCGGCCTCGTCTCTGTAATACCCAACTTTGAAAAGTAAGAGAAAGAAATAAATCTTCATGTGTGGTACCTTTTCATTCATGATAATTATTAGTAGGCATAGATAAAGTGGATAAATCCTTAATAAAATGTGCATCATGCTGGACTTTATTTGTTGTGCATTTTGTGACAACATAAAAATAGAGTGACTAGAAATATATTAAAGCCCAAAGTGGAATTTAAGGGTTAAAAGGAATTTTAGAATTTAAGAAAAAAAAGAGAAGAAGGAAACAATACTATGTGAGTGAAATGAATAATAAAAATATATATAATAAAATATGTTACTTCTATAATGGGATTTGAGTTTGTAAATTTTACCCAGAGTTGAAACTCACAACAATATTTGAATTCAAATTTGAAATTTACAAATAAAGAGGGAGAAATAAAGCAGGAAATATAAAAGAAAAAGAAAAAAAACCCTAGCTGGGCCGCCCATTCTCCTTTTCGGCCCACCATCTCCCCACTCCTGCAGCCGCCCACCCGAGTTGCTTCACTGCCGTGCGGGCCCGCCTGGCCAGTCACCCTGTGCGCGGCCCACATTCGCTCCTTCACGCGCGCGCGTCGCCCACTCTCGCTTGCCACTGCTGCGTGGACCCGGTTTGTAAGTCGCCCGCGCACGTCTCTGCTGTGTTGTCGCTGGGGGGGGGGGGCCCACCTGCCATTCACACGGTCGGCTGGGAACCCAGCATCCGATTCACGGGCCGTCCTTCCCCACGCGCCTACCGCCCTCCCTTTCAATGTGGATCGTCCCCGATGATCCTATCCTCCGGAAGCTCCGGCGCGGACCTCGCAGATTCCGTTCAACCACCGCCCAGATTTGGCTCATATGGGTCTACAAGTAGGGCTAATCCGCCTCACAACCTCTCCGTGCGCAGTCGCTTCCATGCCTGGCATCGTTAGTCCGCGGGTTCCCCTGGAGTCCGTAATGCCGCAGTGAACCTCGCCGGTATCCTCGTCGGTCGTTGCTCGCGCTAGGATAAAATTGCACCGCGCCCTCCTCCTCTTTCTCTCCTGCCACCATGCCGCGCGGCCGCACTGTCGGTCTGCCTTGCCAGGTCGCTAGGATCCCGGCAGCCCCGCCCGGTACCCAAGCCATTGCCGAGCCAACCACCATGGGAGAATCGGGTGTCTGCACAGGATGGGTTGGGGAGGGGTCTGCCGCCGCCGTCAAGGGCACGATTGGCCACCTCTTGGACCTCAGCATGGGGCTCGGATCGGGCGCAGGGACGCTTAGAAGCCAGGGCCGCCGCGAATTCGACAAGTATGCGGTGGATGCGGGGTAATTTCTCACCGAATTCCTGGGTATGGCGAAGCTCCCTCCATGGGCAAGCCTCCGACCGTCCTCTGCTTGCTCCCTCAAGCCCAAATGCAAGGTGCCCCCGCATGCTCTATGGCCGCACGCGCCTGGCCTTGCCATCTGTGGAGCTCGGCAGCCGGGGTGTCTGGATTTCTCGTCGGCGCTGTGCAGCGCCGCCGCGTATCCGCCCCGGCTGGGGTCGACCGGCTTCGCTTCATTAATCTGGGTAAGTAACCCTCTTCAACGTTCACTCTTGTCCCTGCTACGTTTAGAGCTCGTTGTCTCGTGTATCAGAGGCTTGGATTTGGGTGTGCGCCGTTGATGCGCCGCCGTGCGGGCTGACCGACGCCGCCGCCTCAGCTCGGAGCGAAGGTGAGGGGATAGGGGTCGTCTGATCGATCATCAACGTCTAGGATTAGAAAACGGATACTGTTTCGTCTAAGTCAAGTGAGATCGTAGATGTCTGATCGTGGGGCTGTGGGAGCTTCAGACTTCGTTAACTCTGGTCCATCGGATCTTGATCCAAGGGTAGTTGTCGCACGTCTTTTCGTTGGAAGGGCAAATTGTTGTCGGCCCTCGGATCTAATCCAGTGGCTGAGAATCACAAATATCCTTTCGACCTGCGCATTTTGCAAAAGAGACCTCCTATTTAACTATAAACAACCCGCAGTCCATTTTAACTGTTGACTGAGTCTTGGGCTTTATTGCGCTTGGGCCCCCTACGCTTTGCAGTAATTGAGGCCCAGTCCAGAACTCGTTTAAATTGAATAAATAAAATAGAAAATAGATTTTTAATATGAAAATAATTGCTAGAACTTAGATAATTCATAGAAAATTCATTTTAGCTCCAAATTGAACCATTCCAGTTTCTAAAATTTTGTAATAATATTCTTCATCATTTAGTGTCTCTGTTTTGACATGAACTCTGTCAGAAAATTTATTTATCATTTAATCATATTTTAATCACATTAAACCTTAGGGAATTCATAACTTAAAATCTATAATTCCAAAATTAATAGTTCTTGTTCCTGTGATCTTATTTCAATATGTAGATGATTAATATGTATTTTGCATATATGTTTGGTGTAATGTTAATTTTGCCTATACCATGTATGTTTGTATTGCTACGACTAGCAGTGAGGTCACGAGAATCTGAAGAGCAAGTTGGTACCTGGAATCTCAAGGCCCAGGCAAGTTGTGCCCTTGATCACTTCTTTTTACCCACTCATGTTCTAATTAATCATAATGATCTGCATAGGTTAATTTTGATGGGACCCAATAGGTTACCCCAGTTTGTCTATCTTTATACCTTGTTTACCCCTGAACTTTCTGGGTAGTACTTGCTAGTGCTATATGTGGTTTTGGGTATGAAGATTACACTATTCATGATTATACTTTTGTTATCAGTTGTTATTTGTTGTTCATGATAAGATCATTATGTTAATTGGAACATGGAGAACCACCCGGGAAAACAGTGCTACCACAAGGGTGGAATGGGACGCCCTTGGCTGATTAATTAGGAAAGCTAGTGGAAGACTACCTTACCCGAAAGGGGCAAGGGCAGTAGGGGAGTGGTCAGTGTAGGGAGGCCCTCGGGAGGATTTTGCTGCGATGGCGGTCCTGCAAGGGATTCCTGCATTGGAACTTCCTATAAACTGTAGCGGGTTTTCTGAAGCTAGTGGAACTTTGTAAAGGCCTCGTAGTGTTACCCTGCCTCGCCTCCTCGGTAGAGGTGTATGGGATTGGCCGTCTCTTGGCAGATGGGTAACACGACTTGTGGGTAAAGATGCGCAACCTCTGCAGAGTGTAAAACTGGTATACTAGCCGTGCTCACGGTCATGAGCAGCTCGGACACTCACATGATTAATCTATGAAACTAAATTCAATTTGTCATATGCATTGCATTGCAGGTGACGTTGTTACTTTTGTTCTATTACTTAATTGGGTTTGGTATTTACTTATACTTAGTAATTGCTAATAAAATTTTGACCAACATTAAAAGCAATGCTCAGCTCTAACCATCCTCTTTGGTAAGCCTTACACTTCACGTGAGCTCCCACCTTTGGCGAGTTCATGCACATTATTCCCCACAACTTGTTGAGCGATGAACGTATGTGAGCTCACTCTTGCTGTCTCACACACCCCACAGGTCAAGAACAGGTACCGCAGGATGATGCTCATGGAGGATGCTGCGATGAGTTCGTGAGAGGTCTAGGTCGTCGTCTCCCAGTCAACTTTTGGGTTGCTGGACCGTTGTCTCCTTATAATGTAATTATTTATTTTGTATAGAACTCCTGTTATATATAAAGATGTGACATTCGATCCTGTGCCATGATTCATCATATGTGTGAGACTTGGTCCCAGCACACCTGGTGATTATGTTAGCGCCTGGGTTTTGGACCCCTAAAATCCGGGTGTTACAGAAGTGGTATCAGAGGAATGTTGACTGTAGGACGAAACCTAGATAGAACTGGACAACCATTCTTTAATTACCTTACTCTAATTCTTTTCTAAACTTATCTTAATCTTCTTCTCATCTATTTCCGCTTACTCTGATTATTCTTATCTTTTCTTTCTAAAAGACACATGTGGATTTTACACTTTGAAATCCTGTGACTGAAGTGACCTTTAGGAATAGGAGACCTAATCCTAGGAACAAAAACAAAACTATTTTTTTTATAAGTATCTATGCACTTGAATGTTTGTTCTTATGATACTTGCCTGATTTGGATCTTTGATTGAGTGTGATGAGTTGTGGAATAATGTCCACAATTGCATCTGCATATACACCTAGGTATAAAAATATATTTATAAAATAACTAAGACAACCTAGACTGTCCCCATTGGAACATATCTAGCTTAAGAGATTTATCTTATCCTAAAAGCTCTCATTCTAACCAATTCATCTTATCTTAAAAGATTCTCCCTTATCTTAATAGATCCATCTCATCTTAAAAGATACTCATCTTATCTTAAAAAGATTTTATCTCATCCTAATAGATCTAACTGACCTCAAAAGATTTTATCTTATCTTTATGGATCCATCTTATCCTAATAGGCATACTTATCCACCCTAGTTTATCAACCATGATCTAATGCAAATTAATTAGACCTTATCTAGTTAAACTAGTCATACCAATCTAATTTAGATCTCATCTAACCTAATATGATCTAATCTAAAGTGACTTATCAAACATGTTAGATAATACTAGTGAAATGGATTAGACCTCACTCCTATAAAAAGGTTTTAAGCTAAATTGATGCCCTAGATTAACTTGACCATATACATATGCAACTACCTTACCCATCCGATAGTTGCATAATCCCTCTGTGTTAACACTAATAGAGCTTCTGACCTACCTACACCGTATACCCCATCCTATCTCAAAAGATTCTAACATATCCTAACAAGATATATCTTACCCTGATAAATCTATCTAACTTAAACTAGTCTAATCTAGATCATATCTAATTTAATATGGTCTAATCTAGTGTGAGTTACTTAATGCTGGTGGAAAGGATAAGGCCATACTCCTAAATCACTTAAGCCTAATTTGGAGACTTATATCAACTTGGCCATACACAACAACTCGATCTATATAACAAGTTACATAACTTACCCAATCAATAGAGTCTTAAAGGATTGCATAATCTATCAACCACCACCTGACATCAAACCAGATTTTGATCTACATCATGTAGTCTATCTCATCCATATCTATCTTACCCACGTTCCCCAACTCCAATGATGTACACTAACCTCGAATCAATGAGACAAGACCGGAGAAGATGATCAACTTCATCAAGAAAGGATGAGCACCAACTCAAGTCTTCAAGGATCAAGTGAGGTCACCAAAGATGAGTCAAGATCCACAATCTTGGATGGAGTCTTTCTTTACCCCACTCTTTCTTGCCCAAACCTATATAGGCTTTAAAAGATATCCTTTATCCTACATAATAAAGTGGACATACATATAATACCTATGCTCTCCTAATAACTAACTAATAAAAAAAAAGGGGGACTCTTGATTTTTGAACTAACTAGAAACTGAAATCTAGACTACAAGCTAAATTTGTTGTATCATGTTCCTTACAAATCTCGAGGACGAGATTCTTTTTAAGGGGGGTAGGATTTGTAATACCCAACTTTGAAAAGTAAGAGAAAGAAATAAATCTTCATGTGTGGTACCTTTTCATTCATGATAATTATTAGTAGGCATAGATAAAGTGGATAAATCCTTAATAAAATGTGCATCATGCTGGACTTTATTTGTTGTGCATTTTGTGACAACATAAAAATAGAGTGACTAGAAATATATTAAAGCCCAAAGTGGAATTTAAGGGTTAAAAGGAATTTTAGAATTTAAGAAAAAAAAAGAGAAGAAGGAAACAATACTATGTGAGTGAAATGAATAATAAAAATATATATAATAAAATATGTTACTTCTATAATGGGATTTGAGTTTGTAAATTTTACCCAGAGGTGAAACTCACAACAATATTTGAATTCAAATTTGAAATTTACAAATAAAGAGGGAGAAATAAAGCAGGAAATATAAAAGAAAAGAAAAAAAACCCTAGCTGGGCCGCCCATTCTCCTTTTCGGCCCACCATCTCCCCACTCCTGCAGCCGCCCACCCGAGTTGCTTCACTGCCGTGCGGGCCCGCCTGGCCAGTCACCCTGTGCGCGGCCCACATTCGCTCCTTCACGCGCGCGCGTCGCCCACTCTCGCTTGCCACTGCTGCGTGGACCCGGTTTGTAAGTCGCCCGCGCACGTCTCTGCTGTGTTGTCGCTGGGGGGGGGCCCACCTGCCATTCACACGGTCGGCTGGGAACCCAGCATCCGATTCACGGGCCGTCCTTCCCCACGCGCCTACCGCCCTCCCTTTCAATGTGGATCGTCCCCGATGATCCTATCCTCCGGAAGCTCCGGCGCGGACCTCGCAGATTCCGTTCAACCACCGCCCAGATTTGGCTCAAATGGGTCTACAAGTAGGGCTAATCCGCCTCACAACCTCTCCGTGCGCAGTCGCTTCCATGCCTGGCATCGTTAGTCCGCGGGTTCCCCTGGAGTCCGTAATGCCGCAGTGAACCTCGCCGGTATCCTCGTCGGTCGTTGCTCGCGCTAGGATAAAATTGCACCGCGCCCTCCTCCTCTTTCTCTCCTGCCACCATGCCGCGCGGCCGCACTGTCGGTCTGCCTTGCCAGGTCGCTAGGATCCCGGCAGCCCCGCCCGGTACCCAAGCCATTGCCGAGCCAACCACCATGGGAGAATCGGGTGTCTGCACAGGATGGGTTGGGGAGGGGTCTGCCGCCGCCGTCAAGGGCACGATTGGCCACCTCCTGGACCTCAGCATGGGGCTCGGATCGGGCGCAGGGACGCTTAGAAGCCAGGGCCGCCGCGAATTCGACAAGTATGCGGTGGATGCGGGGTAATTTCTCACCGAATTCCTGGGTATGGCGAAGCTCCCTCCATGGGCAAGCCTCCGACCGTCCTCTGCTTGCTCCCTCAAGCCCAAATGCAAGGTGCCCCCGCATGCTCTATGGTCGCACGCGCCTGGCCTTGCCATCTGTGGAGCTCGGCAGCCGGGGTGTCTGGATTTCTCGTCGGCGCTGTGCAGCGCCGCCGCGTATCCGCCCCGGCTGGGGTCGACCGGCTTCGCTTCATTAATCTGGGTAAGTAACCCTCTTCAACGTTCACTCTTGTCCCTGCTACGTTTAGAGCTCGTTGTCTCGTGTATCAGAGGCTTGGATTTGGGTGTGCGCCGTTGATGCGCCGCCGTGCGGGCTGACCGACGCCGCCGCCTCGGCTCGGAGCGAAGGTGAGGGGATAGGGGTCGTCTGATCGATCATCAACGTCTAGGATTAGAAAACGGATACTGTTTCGTCTAAGTCAAGTGAGATCGTAGATGTCTGATCGTGGGGCTGTGGGAGCTTCAGACTTCGTTAACTCTGGTCCATCGGATCTTGATCCAAGGGTAGTTGTCGCACGTCTTTTCGTTGGAAGGGCAAATTGTTGTCGGCCCTCGGATCTAATCCAGTGGCTGAGAATCACAAATATCCTTTCGACCTGCGCATTTTGCAAAAGAGACCTCCTATTTAACTATAAACAACCCGCAGTCCATTTTAACTGTTGACTGAGTCTTGGGCTTTATTGCGCTTGGGCCCCCTACGCTTTGCAGTAATTGAGGCCCAGTCCAGAACTCGTTTAAATTGAATAAATAAAATAGAAAATAGATTTTTAATATGAAAATAATTGCTAGAACTTAGATAATTCATAGAAAATTCATTTTAGCTCCAAATTGAACCATTCTAGTTTCTAAAATTTTGTAATAATATTCTTCATCATTTAGTGTCTCTGTTTTGACATGAACTCTGTCAGAAAATTTATTTATCATTTAATCATATTTTAATCACATTAAACCTTAGGGAATTCATAACTTAAAATCTATAATTCCAAAATTAATAGTTCTTGTTCCTGTGATCTTATTTCAATATGTAGATGATTAATATGTATTTTGCATATATGTTTGGTGTAATGTTAATTTTGCCTATACCATGTATGTTTGTATTGCTACGACTAGCAGTGAGGTCACGTGAATCTGAAGAGCAAGTTGGTACCTGGAATCTCAAGGCCCAGGCAAGTTGTGCCCTTGATCACTTCTTTTTACCCACTCATGTTCTAATTAATCATAATGATCTGCATAGGTTAATTTTGATGGGACCCAATAGGTTACCCCAGTTTGTCTATCTTTATACCTTGTTTACCCCTGAACTTTCTGGGTAGTACTTGCTAGTGCTATATGTGGTTTTGGGTATGAAGATTACACTATTCATGATTATACTTTTGTTATCAGTTGTTATTTGTTGTTCATGATAAGATCATTATGTTAATTGGAACATGGAGAACCACCCGGGAAAACAGTGCTACCACAAGGGTGGAATGGGACGCCCTTGGCTGATTAATTAGGAAAGCTAGTGGAAGACTACCTTACCCGAAAGGGGCAAGGGCAGTAGGGGAGTGGTCAGTGTAGGGAGGCCCTCGGGAGGATTTTGCTGCGATGGCGGTCCTGCAAGGGATTCCTGCATTGGAACTTCCTATAAACTGTAGCGGGTTTTCTGAAGCTAGTGGAACTTTGTAAAGGCCTCGTAGTGTTACCCTGCCTCGCCTCCTCGGTAGAGGTGTATGGGATTGGCCGTCTCTTGGCAGATGGGTAACACGACTTGTGGGTAAAGATGCGCAACCTCTGCAGAGTGTAAAACTGGTATACTAGCCGTGCTCACGGTCATGAGCAGCTCGGACACTCACATGATTAATCTATGAAACTAAATTCAATTTGTCATATGCATTGCATTGCAGGTGACGTTGTTACTTTTGTTCTATTACTTAATTGGGTTTGGTATTTACTTATACTTAGTAATTGCTAATAAAATTTTGACCAACATTAAAAGCAATGCTCAGCTCTAACCATCCTCTTTGGTAAGCCTTACACTTTACGTGAGCTCCCACCTTTGGCGAGTTCATGCACATTATTCCCCACAACTTGTTGAGCGATGAACGTATGTGAGCTCACTCTTGCTGTCTCACACACCCCACAGGTCAAGAACAGGTACCGCAGGATGATGCTCATGGAGGATGCTGCGATGAGTTCGTGAGAGGTCTAGGTCGTCGTCTCCCAGTCAACTTTTGGGTTGCTGGACCGTTGTCTCCTTATAATGTAATTATTTATTTTGTATAGAACTCCTGTTATATATAAAGATGTGACATTCGATCCTGTGCCATGATTCATCATATGTGTGAGACTTGGTCCCAGCACACCTGGTGATTATGTTAGCGCCCGGGTTTTGGACCCCTAAAATCCGGGTGTTACAGTCTCCCCCGAGTACTTTGTGATGGTAGTCGGGGTTCGGAACTGGGTCGGGAACGACGCCCGTCGTATGGCCCGGCTGAAAGCCTGCGGACCGGGTGGTTCGGGCGAGGGGCTCCGATCCTTCCCGCTGTCGTAGCATCCCCCACGCCTGGGGTGGTAGCCTCGGCGCACCCTCTCGTCGAGGTGGGCTCGACGGTCGCGATGGTGGTGCTCGTTGCGGAGGCGACCCGGGGCCACAGGCGCCGTGTTGCGCGTGGGCCCGGTGTGGACCGAGGCTTCCCGCACGAATCGGGAAGTCACGACGCGATGCTCTGAGGGGTACCCCTGCCTTCGGGAGGCAGAGCTTTTGGCCCGTCAGACCGCGGCATCCTCCAGGAGATTCTTGAGCTCTCCCTGGATACGCCGCCCTTCGGTGGTTGATGGTTCCGGCATCGCGCGGAGTAGTATTGCTACTGCAGCTAGGTTCTGGCCGACCCCACTGGAAGTCGGTGGCGGCCTTGCCCTGACGTCGTCGGCAATGCGGTGCTGGATGCCCTGGGGTAGATGACATGCTTCTCCGGCCGGAGCTTGGCCTGCCCATTCCTACCCGATGTTCCACCAGAACTGCTCAAGTGTTCCTGCTCCCTCGTCGAGCCTGGCCTGCATCTCGCGGATTTGCTCGAGCTATGCGTCCTGACCCCCCGCAGGGACTGGGACCACAGCTAGCTCCCGAAGGATGTCAATGCGAGGCGCAGGCCTAGGGGGATCGCCGCTCTCCGGCATACCAAGATGGTTGCCTTCGCCGGGACCCCCTAGATCGACGTGGAAACATTCACGACTCGGGCCGCAGTCCTCGTCGCCGAAGCTGTGGCTACCATCGGAACAATCGGAGAGGCAGTAGTCGCATGCGGTCATGAAGTACCGCATGGCACTGGGGTTACCGAGCCCGGAGAAATCCCAACAAAAGTCGGGCTCGTCATCTTCCTCGGAACCCAAGGGTCCGTAGGTCGAGACGACCGTCAGTCTATCCCAGGGTGACCGCATATGGTACCCCGGAGGGTTGGTACATGCCTCTATGAAGGCTTCCACCGAAGCGAGGTCGCTTGGTGGGTCGAAGCTGAATCCAAAAGGCACGAGATGGGAATCGGTCGGTACCTCTTGGTCGACGGGCGGTGACGAAGTCGCGTCAGGGGCGGACTGCACCGCTGTCTCAGGTACGAGGGCGACGCCCAGCAAGTCCTTCGCGAGCGTGCTGGCGTCGTCCGTCTGCTTGGGGTTGGCGTGTTGCGGGGAAACGGCGCTCGTCTTCGTCTCAGACGCAAGGTCGACGCCCGACGTGTCCCCCGCTGGGGCGCCGGCGTCGTAGACTTGCTCGACATCCGACGAGGTGCCGCCTCCTGCTCGGCCATGGTTGCCCCGCCTCCTCCTCCGTCGGTGGGGGAGGTGACGGGACAAACCCGGATGTTGTTCTTCCGCCATGTGGCGAAGACGTCGTTGATTCCGCCGCCGGCGGGTGGGCTGACGGCCGCCATTGTCGCTGTCGCGAGGAGTATCATGTCGTAGCTGCCGTCGAGGGACATGAACTCAAGACTCCTGAAACGGAGCATCGTCCCGGGTTGGAAAGGTTGCTGGAGACTATCCATCTGGAGCTTGACGGGAAGCTGTTCGTCAACACGCAGCAGGCCCCTACCTGGCACGCCAGCTGTCGGCGTTTCGACCCTGGGGGGTCCCTGGACCGACGAGTAAATTGTTGCTGTGTGTCCCAGCCGAGATGGGTCGGCGCGAGACGGGACACAAAGGGGGGAGAACAGTAAGGGGAAACCGCGGCCTTCGTGTTGTCCTGCGCCCAGGGCGGCTGGATGCGCTTGCAGTAAGGGGTTGGCCGTGCGGGAGAACGGGCCGACGCATAAGGCTCTCTCTCTCTCCCCCACGCGAACGCTTGTAACCCCCTAATGCAAGCGCATCCAGCCACCCTGGGCGCAGGACAACATGAAGGCCGCGGTTTCCCCTTACTGTTCTCCCCCCTTTGTGTCCTGTCTCGCGCCGACCCATCTGGGCTGGGACACGCAGCGACAATTTACTCGTCGGTCCAGCGACCCCCTGGGGTCGAAACGGCGACAAATGTTTACTTGTTTTAATTAATTTTTAGTCACTAACATCTACAGGTACGTTCAGGCTATAAGATTTGATAGTGATCCTTGCTCTATAGCGACCCACCGCTAGTCCCCGACGACATCTATAGCGACCAACCATAAGTTGTTAAATTTCTAGACTTTTAGCGACCAACCGACCGTTGCTACAAAAGGATTTAGCGACTAATCGTTGGTTCCTAACCTTTAGCAACCAACAGTTGGTACCTAATAAAGGTCGCTAAAGATCAACCGTCGTGTAGTGCATGGACTAAAAACTAGATGATCATAATATTGTGAACAAAAAAGTGAAGTACCCTTATTTTTGCCAACAAATGCTACTTAATTATTGGTCACAACTGCTTTGAGAAACCTGACTAAAATTAAACAAAAAATTATGAACTTGAATAAAGCATTACTCTGAAAAGGTGCTTCTACCTTGTAAAAATCCTTCGTAGAGCTTGACTTTGGAGGGGATATACGTGTGCACAGCGCGAGTGGCACTGACAATGTGGGGAACTGTTAGGGTGGGGCAGGGTGTGCGTGTGACACGTGCACGGCATGTTGTGCGTGTGGCGTGGGTGGTGCTGCCGGGGTGGGGCATGGGTAGGACGAGGCGTCGCCTACGACATCCGAGGGTGCGGGCAATGCAACTAGTGGGCGCGTTAACAACGTGGATGAAACAATGAGAAATAAAATAAAGAGATGGTAAGACGCACCCTGTATAGCCTAAATGGTGATGGCTTATTCTCAACCACCGAAAATAAGAAGGTTATTATTGGTGGCCACATGTAAATGTAAGCCGACGAAAATAACTTTCGCCATCGAAAATGCATCGATTTCCTGTAGTATGTATTATATTCTATGTAGGTAAATGATGGCCTCATCACAGTTGTGTTTTCTCGAGACATGTTTTTGATACATATACCTAAGATACAAGTTTTATTTCAACCAGTATACTAGATATGTGTTTTTGACTTGGCCCATCATGGATTTGACATTAGTGTCACAATTTTTAACGTATCTATGAATATTCACTACAGTAAACGAAACAACTTCCGACGGCCAAAGCCGTCGGACATAAGCTTTAAGCCATCGGACATAAGCTTTAAACCGTCGGAGATAGCTTATGTCCGACGGCATTAACCTATCTCCGACGGCTTAAAGCCGTCGGAGATGAGACGTCAAAAATAAGATTATGTCCGACGGCAGCCGTCGGACATAAGCTATCTCCGACGGCCGCCACCACCCGTCAGAAATAGTAAATGCCAACCGTTTTACCGGTCGGACGGTGGGGCCCACAGACTTATGTCCGACGGCTTGGCGCCAGGCGTCGTACATAAGGGGTTTTTATCTCCGACGGTTTATATAAAGCCGTCGGACATAACCGGCCTTTATGTCCGACGGGTAACGCCAGGCCGTCAGACATAATAAATTTTAGAAATTACACAAAATTCTGTTTTTTAAAAAATCTGACATTTACAAAACAAAAATAGATTTCATGCAGATATACACATTCACAATCACAAATATACACATTCACATAAGTATTCACATTCACAATCACAAATATACTCACATAAATATTCACATTCACAAATTTAACATAACTACATATAGTTCCAAATGGTTGCAAACAAGTGTTTTACATCAACATATAGGTCCAAAATAAAAACTGACATTGTGTCTCACAAACAAGTGTTGCAATCACGGTTGCAAACAAGTGTTTCACAAATTAACATAACGACAAATCACTCAAATCCATCGCCTGGATGGTTTGAGTAGCCACCTCCTCCTGCTGGACTATGCGTGCTGAAAAGGTTATTCACCCAAGAATGTGATGCATCGTCTTGACCAGACCCATCTCCTGGTGCTGCAACTGAAGCGGGTGGTGTCTGAAATCCCTATAACACACGCACATGAAATAGTAACCACTCAGTTTTTCATTTAAACACATAAGACATCTATGAACATGTCACACACGGATATTTGTACATACCGTAGGAAATTGTGACGGAGGCGGAGGTGGAGGCGCCAGCATTGGCATCGGCAGTGCAAAGTCCGGAGGCGACATCCCATAAGTGGGCATCGAGACGCTCGCTTGTTGGGCTAGTTGCTACAAATTATATACAAGTCATTGTTGAGCAAATAAGATACACATCATGTGTTTTGCAAAATAAGGTACAAAATGTTACTTCAACTTACCGAGAGAAGAGCTTGATTTTAGGCCTGGAGGTTTGCATAATACTCGTCCCTCTTCTTCTGGTACTCAACTTGTTGTCTATGGTACTCAGATTGTTGCCTCTGGTACTCCAATTGTTCCCTCAAAACTGATTGATGTTACTCTGCCTGTTGATGCAACACTGCAAGCTCTATCTTCTGGACGGATGATCGTGAACGGGACGACTGTGAAGACGACGATGTGGACTGTCGTCCACGGCGTCTTAGCTCTCTGGAATCAATCGTAGAATCAAAAATACCCAACCTACAAGAGTGAACCATGCATTTAGTATAGTAACTCATGGCTCAGTTGAATCGCAAGCATATGAGGATAATTTTGAAATCCAAATCAAATAATCCCACCATCCATGGGCTTGTCCTCCTGCGCTAGCATATGCTACCTGAGGGTCGATTGGTTGGCTCCTCCAATCGTACTCCTGCCCATACGAAGCCTAAAGGCAAACAATATCAAATATAAGTGCATAACCCCTATGCCCTTGCAAACAATATCAAACACATAATAGAGTACCAAAAACTCACTAGACGGTCGGTGGCCGTCTGAGTGCATAACACATCAGGATTCTGAGGATCAGAACCCCTATGCCCTTGCATATACACCTCCACATCCGTGGGCGTACGGCCGGATTTGACTTCTGTACATAAAAGTTGCAATGACACATTTCTATGTAATTCAAAGTTACAACATACTGTGACTTACCATTCGCTTAGCCAAGCGCACATGACCATCACCGCCGTAGTTGTGGAACGACTCAGTCCCACGGTTTCCCCTGTTCCTTTCGAAAATGGCACGAAACTCAGGGGAAGCCCACCATCTACATAAGGCCCGATAACCGTCTGATCGGGTGGCCATCCACGGCACTGACACCTACATGAAATTTTTTCAATAAAGCAAATACATTGATTCGTGCGATATGAGATGCAACAACCTGTTTACCTCTAGGTATTGCTCCTCCATCAGGTAAATTGATGACCACTCGGCCTTGGTATTTGGCATCGGTCGATCATCAGCATTTGCTCTATACCATGCCTTTATAGCCTGAATTCGTGCATAGTACATTGCATCTGCAACAACATCGTTCGCGTTATACTCAAACACGTAACGAGCGTTCATATCATATGATCCATCGTCCGGCAACTTGTACTGTTTCTGGAAAAAAATTAGTGTTATCATAAAAGCAACCATATATGGGATAACTAAATTAGTATAAACAATTCATACCCAGAATGCATCCCAAACTAGTGCCTGTGTGTTGCCAAACGTTCTACAGACACCATAGCGATAATGCTCCCAAGTGGTGGCAGGGATAGACTCGCCACTAGGCAAAGTCACAAGACTAGGCCAGTGCACACGAACAAGATTACCAAGGACCATGTTCACCTGCCTATAGTGTCCTGTGCCTGTGAACGAGTCGTCGATCCAAGTCCTGCAAACAGAAAACAATGTAGAAATTAAAACATAACTTTCAATAGTATTTAAGCAAAGATATGTCACTCACTTTCCACTAGGCTTTATCAAAACCGAGATTTGGGTGGAAGCTCTAGAGGTGGTCCAACAAAATGTAGCTTCCTCGTTCTCCTAACTCGAGAAGTTCCAGACCCAGATGCGGAATCTCCACCAGCCCCAGAATCCCCAGCCCTAGAATCCCCACGAGCATCGTCTCCTGCATCATCTCCCACATCATCTCCACCATCATCTTCAACATCATCTCTTGCATGATCCTCTACCACTAGTTCCTCAATTTCAGCATCCTATGAAACAAATAACTTACATCATACAATATTAAGTAACTCAAATAATGTAATTTAACAACTAACTTACATCTTGTGGAGGCAAATGTTCTGCCAGCGCTCTCCGTCTGCTCATGGTAGAACCTGTGCCCTGAAAAACTGAATCCTCACCCCTTGAGCTGCTCCTCGAGCTACTCCTCGTCCCAAGCAAACTACGAGCAAAAGACCTCATTTTCTTTGACATCCTATTTTAACAAAAACAAGTTAGTACATAAATCGACAATAAAATAATAAAATATTCAATAAAATCATGATCCATACTCGTCAATCGTAATTGTAATCAAAATCAGGATCTAGTTGCTTTCGTCGATTTAATGGACGCCAAGTAGCTTTCTTCTTTCTCGTCACTCGTTTTATTTTTGGAGGAACCTCTACAACATTTTGATCGCCTAATAAAGATTCTTCCAACATTTTAGTATGTACATTAAACGTGCTGGTAAGTTCTTCGTCTTAGAAAATCTCAGCATCCCCCACTTCCTGCTCGATTTGACTTTCAACATAACCAGCATCACCAGGAGCATATAGTCGTTCACGAGGATTAACATTGTACACTACCCTCCAATCAACCAAACCCTTTTTCTTAGATGGATATGTCATATAACACACCTGCTCGCATTGGTGGGCAAGGATTATAGTGTCGTGGCCTTTTAATCTATCATTGTGTTTAACTTCACCATGCCATATTGATTTTCTCGCGTTGTATTTGGAGAAAACCAA
The DNA here is from genome assembly GCA_029449295.1 of Zea luxurians. Classification (NCBI taxonomy): domain Eukaryota; kingdom Viridiplantae; phylum Streptophyta; class Magnoliopsida; order Poales; family Poaceae; genus Zea; species Zea luxurians. The sequence goes on from JAOPSE010000011.1 coordinate 50,576,484, forward strand.
TCAAAATCGAAGAACACCACTTTGAGTTGTTTATCTCCAAAAAACTTGTACTCGAGTATATTATTAATGACTCCATAATAATTAGTCACCTTCCCTTAATCATCGACAGCTCTAGTTACAACTCCGGAATTTGTCGTGGCTGCTAGAGGATGATCATCTTTGAACCTTGTGGAACGGAATCTAAAACCATTGACATCATACCGACCATAACGTCTACCAGTTACTGCTCCTAGGGATAATTGTCGAAGGTCCGGGTGTATATTGTCATTTTTATCTACATAATCTCGAAACCAACACAAGAAATTAAGTCCCCCATCTTTTCCCTCTCGACGAATCTGGTCACGTTCACAGCCAGAGATGCAATTTTGCGAATCAAATTCACTATTAGTAAAAGGAAACAAACCTTTTAGTATAACAACAAAATTGAAACGGCAATGACTAAAATTAAGTTTACACTTACAGGAGAAACTGACTCATCTCTTCCATGTTGTTATACATGTAGAGTAAAGCAGTCTTCCATTCATCATTGGTGAAACAATATGTTATGCTAGGTCCTACAATTTTGCCCCTCCATTGAAAAATTACAATATCACTGATAGGGGGCTCGTCGACATGATACCGTAACGCAGGGGCATTGACATTGTGTTCCTCTGCAAAGTACATGCCCGTGAACGATGCTATCTCTTTGTATTTGAATTCTTCAGCGATGCACCCTTCAACTCGTCTCTTATTACCAACCAATGCACGTAGCTTCTTTAGTGTCCTTTCGATGTGATACATCCATCTATACTACATAGGACCTCCTACCTTAGCTTCGTATGGTAGGTGAACAAGTAGATGTTGCATCGGATTGAAGAAACCTGGTGGAAATATTTTTTCAAGTTTGCATACCAAAATCGGTATTTGTTGCTCAAGCTTCTCCATCATCTCTTTCTTTATTTCTTTAGCACAAAGATGTCTATAAAAGTAGCTTAGCTCCGCTAATGCTTTCCAGACATCATTTTTTACAAAACCACGAAACATAACAGGAAGGAGTCTTTCCATTATTATGTGGTAGTCATGACTCTTCAACCTAGAAAACTTGTCCGTCTTCAAATTCACAGACCTTCTAAAGCCCGCGGCGTAACCATCTGGGAACTTTAAGTTTTTCAACCATTTCATCAATTGTTTCTTCCTTTTAGGTTTAATACTGAAAGGAGCACGTGGCTTCTTCTGGTTCTCTACTATCTCCATAGTTGGTCTTCTACAGATTAAGGCCAAGTCTTTTCTAGCCTTAGGGTTGTCTTTTGTTTTGTCAGTGATATTCATGCAAGTGCTGATAATGCTTTCACCCATATTTCGTTCCTGGTGCATCACATCAATGTTATGCATTAGAATCAAGGCTTTCATATAAGGGAGTTCCCATAGACCACATTTGTGAGTCTAATTATGCTCGGTTCCATAACCTTCAAAACGATTTCCATGTTCGTTTAGTTTCAAATCATTAAGTCTCGGGAGAATATCTGCACCACTAAGACGCTTGGGTGGTCCCCTCGTCACAATCGTGTCCTTTTTAAAAGCGTTCCTATCGAACCTGAACGGGTGATCCTCTGGCAAAAAAACATCTATGGCAATCGAAGTAACATATCTTTCCACCAAACTTTAGTCGAAAGCATAAAGTGTCTTCAATGCATATCGGACATGTCAAAATCCCATGACAACTCCATCCAGCAAATATACCATAAGCCATAAAATCGTGAATAGACCACAAAAACACGACTCTCAGGTTGAAATTCTATTTCTTGTAACAATCGTATGCCTCGACTCCTTCCCACAAAATTTTCAATTCTTCAATAAGGGTTCATCACATCAATCTTTGTTCCAAGTTGATCCAGACCAGGTATTACAAGACACAAGAAAATAAATTCATATTTCATGCAAAGAGCTGGTGGAAGGTTGTATGGAACAGCAAAGATGGGCCAACATGAGTAGGACGTTGCAGTTAGATTGAAAGGCGAGAAACCATCTGTTGCCAAACCGAAGCGGACATTCCGCACTTCATCAGCAAAGCTGGAATCAAAAGCATCTAGTGCCTTCCATGCATCAGTATCAGCTGGGTGCGCCATGACATTTGGATTCTCACGTACCCCTTCTTTGTGCCACCTCATGTGTCTTGCTGTATTCTTGGAGATGAACAAACGTTTCAACCGAGGTATAAGAGGCATGTAACGAAGCTGCTTACGTGCAATCTTCGTCGTCATGATCAAACCATCGTTGTTTTCAACCTCAACGAATCTACGCTCACCACATACAGTACACTTCTTCTCACCCGCGGTCTCCTTCCAGAAAAGCATACAATTATTGTCATAGACATCGATTTTTTCATAGCCATACCGAGCCCAGATAACAACTTGTTGGACTGATACATGTCCTTTGGCATCTTGTGATTCTCTAGAAGTACATCACTGATCAAGTTCAAAAGCACCATGTAGCAGTTGTTTGAGAATGCAAACTTAGACTTAATAGCCATAAGTCGAGTCACAAATACAAGGACGGTCACTTTTGTGTGCTCATGCAACGGCTCTTCGGCAGCTTTAAGGAGCTCGAAGAACTTCTAAACCTCAGGTGTAGGTGGATCCTCATACTCGGTGGGTTGACCGGGGTTCTCTGAATTGATGGTTAGAAGCTCATGGCGTACATCATCAAGCATACTCTTCCATCCTATCGTAGTCCCCCTCTTCATGTGACTGAACTTCCGATACAATACGAGGAGTTGGGTCCTCACCGTGGTGCACCCACACCTCATAGCGTGGCATATAACCATTCTTGCAAAGATCTATCGACATAGTCCTCCTGTCAAGGAAATAAATGTTCCGACACTTGCTACAAGGGCACCTAACATCGGTTCCAGTCTCTGACCGAGCAAAAGCACGGTCGAGAAACGCGTCAGTCTTGGCAACCCACTCACTTGATAGAGCACCTCTTTTCTTCCAACCTTCATACATCCATCGACGATCCTCCTCCATGAGGTAACTGGATTACGTTTACTTGATTATTTAAGTAAATCACCCCTATATCTACAGAAAAGAATAAGTAAATTACGTAGTTCAACTAATAAACTACCACTAAGTAAACTAAAATAACCTATAAACTACCACTAAGTAAACTAATAAACTACCACTAAGTAAACTACCACTAACATATAATATATACGAAATAACATATAATATATACGAAATAATATTGCCACGAGTGCCAAATTATATAAATTAACCTTATTTCTGAGGGCATAATAAAAACCCTCAGAAAGTAAAACTTTAAATTATCTAAAACACCACTAAGTAAATTAAAACAAATTAAATTTATTACATAATCAAATTCCAGCCGTCGGACATAACAAGCTAAACAATATTAAACATACAAAAATTTTAATACTGAAAAAAGACAACTACAAAATAATATATACATTAACAAAATTAAAAATACTCACTTAGGCTTGACAGCGGGACGGTGGTCGGCGTGGGCGGGACGGGGGATGAGTCGGGGCAGCCGGCGTCGGGACAGCTGCCGGGGCGGCGGCGGCGGCGGGCACAGGCGGTGTCGGCGGTGGCGGGGACGCGCAGGCAGTGTTGGCGTCGGCAGCGGCAGGCACGGGCGGCGTCGATGGCGGCGGGCACAGGCGGCGTCTACAGCGGCGAGCACGGGCGGTTGCGGCGGTGATGGCAGAGACCAGCGCGGCAGAGAGAAGAAACGCGAAAATGAAACGGTGCGCGAGTCCTGCGGGCGTTAAAAAACCTTATGTCCGACGGCTACCAGCTCGGCCGTCGGACATAAGCTTACGTTCGACGGCTGCCAGAGAAGCCGTCGGACATAAGTATTATTTCCGAGGGCCAGCAGAGACCGTCGGACATAAGCTTATGTCCGACGGTTTCGTAGGTAGCCGTCGGAGGTAAGTTGGCCGTCGGATGTGCGTCGTTTTACTGTAGTGATTGTGTCTACTTTTTGCATTTTGACTTGCTGGTTTCGTATCAAGGATGCATAACTATATGGAGTATAGTTTTGGCTTTGATGTGTTTTTTATGAGACTTTTGGTGAATTCTTTTGTATAAGCCCGAATAATACTTGATACTAATATCGAAAGGCATCTAAGAACCATGCATTCAACCATAAGTAATGACCTAGTCCTTGATATATTTTACATATGCACCTTGTTCAATTTTATTACTCATGTGCTAGAAAACTGTGGTCCATGAATTGGTGGATTGTATTGAAAGTTGTGGCTACATTAATTGAAGGAGTGGATTGTGGACACTAGTATTGGGAAGCATAGACATAAGTGTGACAAATAGAGCTTTAATATTTCCTACAACATAATTGCCCTTAAAAGGACCATACATAACCACATCACTGGACAATCGATAACAAACACGGGACATCAAATTATTTATAATTACATATACTAATTAACACAATTACTGAAGCACAAGTAGAGCCATCACACACCCATACATATTTGAAATTATCCATGCAAAGAACTTCAGATATCACACTAGCTCACATTATTCAATTCAAATTTGTGTGTAATACATCAAGAAGTAATAAAATTTAAGGCTAGGCATTGTGGTACACAATCTAGCCAATATATGGTGCAAGGATAGTCATAACAGCTTAATCATCGACGATGTCGTTGTAGATACAAACACGTATAGAGCCACATCTTGGAGTGGTGATGGGGTCTCATCTAGAGGGAGTACTCGAACATCTATTATGTCTAGCCTATCTTCATGAATAGTATTAACTGAATCTAAAATGGGGTAGCCAACCAGACCAAACCATGTTTAGGTCATTATACCAAGTTTGAATACTCCATAAATCACGTAGTATCCTCTGGTTTTCTCAAGTTGTTATAATTGACAATAAGGAAGGATCAATAATCAAGAAAGATAGACGTAATCAAATGAAACACAATAATTTTAAAAACATAATGCCGTCATTTTGGCTTGCATAGATATGAGACTATAATAGGCATCATTCTATTATATTATGGGCTTGTCATAAACAAATGTATTATTATATATACAATAGTCGAGCAAGCAATCTGACCACCAAATATTTACAACAAGACTGATGTAAGCACCTACTACCAAAAAGTATGTGCCTACCTACAAATAAGAAAGTAGTAGCATGTATATGTATCTCTAAGTATATATGTATATATAAACAGGTCCGCTATTTGGTTTACATTGCATCATCTCGGTGATAATAATAGATGTATTCTTATACGCACGGTGACAAATGTTGATAGTCATCAATGATACTGTTGCATAGTGGTTATGTAATAAATACTGGTTTCAATATAATAAATCAATGTGTTTTGATATAATCCACTGTGTGACATTGCTATATATGTGATTCTCATCTGATTTCATGTATAGTGGAACATTTGGTTTTGTTCTTAAACTGGGTGTGACTGTTTAGTGACGGTACTTACAACCACCACCTTTATAGGTTGCTATATGTCTTTAGCAAACATCTCTAGGATGCTGAAGGCATATTTAGCAACCAACATAAAGTAGTTGTTAGTGTACATATAACACCCTAAATTTGGGGGTACAAAATTTCTTCTCCAATATTCACCAAATTCAGGCCTTACTCTCTTTTTCTTTTCCTGTTCTGCTCCTTCCTCCTATTTTCAAAGCAATGTAGTGACTGGTGTCCGTGTCGCGTGTAAACAAAACCCTAAGTTGATATTGTTGTTGCATCATGCTAAAGCATATTTATTTCTGTTTGATGTCATGCCTAGTCATGCATTCGTTTAATTTGGGATTTCTATTCGCGGAATGAATTTGATTAGAGAGCAAGCGAGGTCGATTAGAACAGAAGCAGTCCCGGCTCGCCACGGACCGCGACGTAGCCCAGCCAAGCCCTTGGCGCGCGACCTAGCCCCTCCCCTCCATGCGCGCCCCATCCCCCACTCCCTTTCTCGTGCACCCATGATCTAGGAAGAGAGTAACCACCCTCTCCATCTTCCTTCCCTCTCCCACTCTCTCCCTGCCCTTGTTTGGATCCGCGGTGAGTGGTTGTTGTCGTCCGTTGAGCCCCGTGGTAAGCTCCTCCCTTCCCTCCCTCTTCCCCTTCCTCTCCTTCCCTCTTCCCCTGCACAGCCCCTACCCGCCCCTGCGCAGCCCCTACGCGACGCCCCGGCGGCCCCTATGTCACACCCGGTGTTGGAAGGCAAACTGAATGTGAACCATGTACGTGCCAAGATCAGAAACTCACGTACATAGCGATTACATAATTGGACATCATCACACATTGCTCAAAATAATAGCGAAAAAGGTACTTTATTACATCAAGATGTCCAAGACATCCACAGAGTCATTAACATAACATAGTCATTAATGTGATCAAAGTGCGAAAAATGAAACGTAGAACTAAGGCCTTCACAAGAAGCTGACAGAGGGTTTGCCACTAACACAACTAGAACTCATCGTAGTCCTAGAACTCCTCAAAGTGCTCCATGTTTCCTACATCTCCTAAGCACTGATTGCAATGGGGACAACCTGGGGTTGGGTGATTTTTAAAGCTAGGTGAGTACACATGTGGGGGACAGATATCCCCTGGGTCCACTAGAAGGCAAGAAGGCCTCGTGAAAGGCCCTAGGCCCATTATTTCGCAAGGCCATCCCTTTATGGGCCAGGGGAGGAGCGTCTGGCAAAATGGATTAGTGCAAGATTGGATCAACTCGGGCCCATGCGACTCAGCGAAATCAGGCGCCATCCACAGTAGTGATCCAACTCTCCCGCGCAGCACCCTCAGACGTTGGAACTAAATGATGATAAGTCGGCAGGATTATAGAAAGATAAGTTTAGTAGGTTCACTATTACTTAGGCGAACGTTGTTATCATATCTGCATGTAACGTCCCACGGTCGAGTATATAAGGCCTAGGGGGCACCCCCTCAAAAAGATAGAGACACCTCATTCATTAGCCACCTACTCAACTCTCTAGCATCTCTCGTACTAAAGAACTCCCCTGTAACCCACCCCATAAGAGATCCACACTAGGACGTAGGGGTGTTACGCATCTCAAAGCGGCCCAAACCTGTGCAAAATTGTCTACTGTCTCTCGTGCCTCTAGCACGAACCATCGAGCTACACTCGGTTACACCATCCTACTCCAAAAAAGCACCTCGAGGGGCAGCCCTAGGTGCACGGTCAGACCCAAAACACCGATAGCTGGCGCGCCAGGTAGGGGGTGTGTCACCGATCTAAGCTAGCTCAATGGCCATCACCTTCCGGCACCAGATCATCCTCCGCCCTGGATCCATGTTCTGCATCGGAACCATTTCATCCGCGGCAGATGAAGAAGGGACTCTACATCGCATCGTGGATCCACCGGAGAGAAAACCTTCCTCGATAGTCTCCGGGAAAACCGGAGCGAAGCAGGAAAAAGCGCAGCCTCCAGCATTCCAAGCAAAGATCGCCTCCTGCAGGCCAGGAGCAGAGAACTCGTCTAGCCGAAGAACCCCACTGTCCACCTCATCCACAGAAAAATGGACACGGATCGCAAGAAGAAAGGAAACAAACAAGACGAAGGCCCGGCAAGCTGCTTTTATAGTGCCTCCGCCCTCAAAGGAGAATAGAAGAAAGCTTGTCTCCGCAACGGTCCCATTCTACCCCGACGTCCTCTTCATCGGGGGTAGAGTGGAGTCGTCCCCCGTCTCCGACGATGAACCAACCGTGCCTGGGGAGGAACCTCCTCAGCAGGAAGCCCACCGATGAAGGAACCGACGCTGAAATATCCGGCGACATCATGAAGCCGAAGGACGAGATCTAGCGCAGCCTGTATCACGAGATGAGATCTCGGAGGTGGGAGAAACTCTAGATGAACGAGTCTTCAGGAAAAGGAGGAATTCCCGCTGATGTGACATCGGCAAGCTCAAGAGCAAGCCAAGAAGGAGGCGAGGCAACGTCGAGAGAATCCTCTCCTCGGACGAAACCTGAACCCCAACTTCACCCGAGCCATGAACACACCGAGCGAGGTCGGTGGAGTGTTAGCTCGGATAGCCGATGGCCTCCCCCGGACTCCAGACGCCGAGGGCTATCGGCGACTGCTCACTCGAGCAACTAACCTTCTCTTGCCTCTCGCTCATCCTCCGAGCGATCTATGACACGCCATTAACAGTCGCCGGGATGCACGGAGCTCCATCAACGCTTCACGCGAAAGACGACACGAGAACGAAACCCGGCGCCAAGAAGAGTATGATCAGGATCACGACATCCCCACGCGAAGTCAGGCCACCAAAGTTGAGTCGGCAACAGCTTCAACCGGCGGCACGACCCGGGGGCGGCCGAGGCAGCACATCGACAACTCTCCTCCCCGGGACCGACATCATCATCATCGAGATGAGGACACATGTGGAGTATCGGCGCTCACTCCACGTCTCAGGGCCGTTCAGTGGCCCCCTAACTTCAAAGTCTCCAACATCGACAAGTACGAGCCTAAGCAGGACCTGAGAGACTGGTTGGCTATCTATACCACCGCCACCTGGGCCACTGGGGCAACTGAAGATGTGATGACTGCGTACTTGCCCATCGTCCTCGGGCAAGATGCACTACAATGGCTACGACACCTACCCTGACACTGCATCGACGACTGGAGCGACTTCAGTCGGCGCTTCATCGCCAACTTCCAATCTCTCTCTGATAAGCCGGCACAACCATGGGACCTCAAATCCATCATGCGACGAGGGGATGAGACTCTCCGGTCGTACCTCAAAAGGTTTCAGACCATGAGAAATCGTATCCCCGAGGTTGCGGAGGCAGCAGTGATCGAGGACTTCTATCGGGGATCCAATGACTCGGCCTTCGTCCGAGCCATACTTCAAAAGGCACCGACCACCTCCGAGCAGCTGTTCAAGGAGGCGGACCTCTACATCACTACTGACGAACGAGCTCAGGACCTCATCGGAGGAACGAAGCCTGCACCACCGGCACCACGACGCAACACGAACCAACAACCCGACAAATGTTGGGATAAGAGGCCTCGCGACGAGGTTCACACCGCCGGACCGCCTGTCTCTCGTGCCCAAGGGGCACCCCGTGGAGGCGAACGAACATTGGACGACATCCTCGATGCCCAATGTCCGTAGCACAAGGACATGCGCCACACCCTTCGGAACTGCAAAGACTTCAAGCACTCCATCGAGAACGGCCAACCCTTCCAACCTTTGCCACCTACCCCACCACGAGGAGGACCCAGAAAACCACAACAACCTCAGCAGCAGGAAGGGGGGAGGCGGAGCATTTCCCCGCATCGATGGAGAAGTCAACGTCATCTTCGTTGGACACGGGTCTCAAGGGAGCAAGAGGCAACAGAAACTCAACGACCGTCAGATACTGGTGGCGGCCATCGGTCCTTCCGCCCCATACCGATGGTCCGAACACCCGATCACTTTCACCCGGGTGGATCAATGGCTAAACTTCGATCATCCGAGCAAGTATCCGCTCCCCGTCGATCCGGTGATCCGAGAGAGCAGGGTGAAGAAGGTGTTAGTGGACGGGGGGAGCAGCATCAACGTCACCTTCCCTCGAACACTGCTAGGCTTGGGAGTCGCACTCAAAGAGCTCCACGAGTCAGACACTCCTTTCTTCGGCATCGTGCCGACTGAAGGAGAGTACCCGCTCGGACACATCTACATGTCGGTCACCTTCGGAACTCCGGATAACTACAGAAACCAAGTACCTGAGGTTCGAGGTGGCGAGCTTCGAATGTGGATACAATGCTATCATCGGTAGGCCGGGATTGGCGAAATTCATGGTCATTCCGCACTACACGTACATGATATTGAAGATGCCAGGACCACAAGGAATCATCACCGTGCGCGCTAACTTCCAAGGCGCCGCAGAATGCTTTCGAGTGGCCATTCAGGCGGCCCTCACCACCAAGCACTCAACGACCTCTTCCACGCAGGCGAACACAAATCCTGAGGAGGACCTCACAGTGCCTGCAAAAGAAGCTCAAGCCTTGACCTCTATGCGGCCGACTGAGGAAACAAAGAGAATCAACCTCGGGTTCGCTAATGAACGCAAAACTGCCATCATCAGCTCTAGCCTGGATGACAAATAGGAAAGCACGCTCATCCAGTTTCTGCAAGACAACCGAGATGGATTCGCATGGCAACCTGCGGATATGCTGGGAGTCCCGAGAGAACTGGCCGAGCACAAACTGAAGGTCTATCCCCAGGCAAGGCCGATTCGACAAAAGTTGCATCATTTCACACCCGACAAAAGAGAAGCTATTCGTGCCGAGCTTGCCTGCTTAGTCACAGCAGGGTTCATTAGAGAAGTACTGCATCTCGAGCGGATAGCAAATCCTGTTCTTGTACTCAAAAAGAATAAAGTGGATTGGCGCATGTGCGTCGACTATACAGATATCAACAAACACTGCCCGAAGGATCCCTTCGGACTTCCCAGAATAGACCAGGTGGTAGACTCAACTGCCGGGTGTTCTATGTTTTCTTTCTTGGATTGCTACTCCGGGTACCACCAGATCAGCTTGGCAAAAGAAGATGAGGAAAAAACTGCATTCATCACCTCGTTTGGAGCTTTCTGCTATACCTCCATGCCGTTTGGCCTCAAAAACACTGGAGCAACTTACCAGAGAGCCATTCAGACATGCTTAGCCGATCACTGGGGCAAGCGTGTAGAAGCTTATGTGGATGATGTGGTGATCAAGACAGAAAACTCAGAAAACTTCATTGAAGATTTGCAGTTGGTCTTCAGTAGTCTGCGGTGATATCGGTGGAAACTCAATCCAGAAAAATGTGTCTTTAGGGTACCGGCAGAGAAATTGCTCGGATTCATTGTCAGCCACCAAGGAATTGAAGCCAACCTGGAGAAAATCGAAGCTATCATGAGAATGGAAGCACCATGATCGCAGAAGAAAATACAGAGGCTTACTGGATGCATGGCAGCCCTGAGCAGGTTCATATCAAGACTAGGAGAAAAAGGCTTACCATTCTACAAATTGCTCAAGAAGGTGGACAAGTTCTAGTGGACCACAAAAGCATAGGAAGCTCTTGATGCACTAAAAAAGTTCTTGACCACACCGCCAGTGCTAAAGCCACCACGCCGAGCTACGCCAAATCAGCCGGTCGAATATTTGCTATTATACATCTCTTGCACGACTCACATGGTAAGCACTGTGTTGGTAGTCGAGCGAGTAGAGGAAGGACATGCATATCCAGCACCCAGTCTATTTAATCAGTGAAGTCCTGGGGCCCTCAAAGAAGAAATATCATCAAGTTCAAAAATTATTGTATGTAGTACTTCTAACTGCACGCAAGCTCCGCTACTACTTTGACGACCACAAAGTCATAGTAGTCACTGGATTTCCAATAGGGAATATTCTCTACAACAAAGAAGCCATTGGAAGAATAGCCAAGTGGGCCTGCGAGCTGGGGGCTCACGACATTGAGTTTCGGCATCGCACTGCAATAAAGACTCAGGCACTAGTTGACTTCGTATTGGAGTGGACCGAGCAACAAGTACCAGATAACCCGGAGACTACAGAAGTATGGCAGATGTATTTTGATGGCTCACTGAAATTGCAGGGAGCAAGCGTAGGGATCCTCTTCGTTGCTCCTAGAGGTGATCAACTCAAATATGCTCTTCAGTTATTATTTCCAGCATCCAATAATGCAGCAGAATATGAAGCTTTGATCCACGGATTGAACATTGCTATATCACTAGGTATCAAAAGATTGATGGTATACAGAGATTCACTGGTGGTCATAAGTCAGATAAATAAAGAATGGGATTGCTCGAATGACTCTATGGGCAAGTACTGTACAGCCGTCCGAAAACTGGAAGACAAATTTGAAGGGCTAGAGTTTCATCATGTGGAAAGAGATCGCAATGCTGTAGCAGATGCATTGTCGAAGCTAGGATCCAGTCGGACTCAGGTCCCACCTGGAGTTTTCATCCAAGAGGTGTCACGCCCGAGTATCTCCTCGGATCGGGTGGAAGAGTGCAACATTTTGAACTAGCCACAGTCAGACTCTAATGGCTGGAGGGAGCCTATTATTAAGTATATAAAGAACAAAGAGGAGCCGGATGATAAAGCTGCAGCAGAACGTATTGCAAGACAGTCAGCCCACTACACCCTCATTGGGGATGCACTGTACATAAGAGGTGCAACAGGAGTCCTCATGAAGTGCATTCCTTCAGCTACTGGGAAACAACTGTTAGATGAGATCCATGCCGGACAGTGTGGAATACACACAGCATCCAGAACCCTAGTGGGGAAGGTCTTCAGGTCTGGTTTCTATTGGCCAACAACAAAAAATGATGCAGCCGAGTTAGTCCAGAGGTGTGACGCTTGCCAATTCTTATCAAAGCAGCAACATTTACCAGCACAGCAACTGCAAACCATACCAGTGACATGGCCATTTGCGTGCTAGGGACTGGACATGATTGGACCCTTCAAGAAAGCTCAGGGGGGTTATACTCACGTGTTGGTTGCCATCGACAAATTCACTAAATGGATAGAGTACAAACCTATAGCTTCTCTAACTTCAGCCAAGGCAGTGGAATTCATACAAGATATAATATTCAAGTTTGGGATACCAAATAGCATCATAACTGACCTGAGATCCAATTTCACTAGCTCTGAATTCTTTGATTTCTGCGAACAACGGAGCATCCAGATCAAATATGCGTCAGTGGCACACCCAAGAGCTAATGGACAGGTAGAAAGGGCCAATGGAATGATACTGAAAGCACTCAGGAAGAAAGTCTTCGACAAGAATGAAAAGTTCGCAGGAAAGTGGATCAGAGAGTTGTCGTATGTGGTCTGGAGCCTAAGAACTCAACCTAGTCGAGCTCTGCATGGGAATACCCCTTTCTTCATGGTCTATGGTTCGGAGGCAGTGCTACCTGCAAACCTCAGGTTTGGAGCACCAAGATTGGTCTTCGAAAACATAGCTGAGGCAGAAGCTACTAGGTTGGAGGATATTGATGTACTAGAAGAAGAGCGACTGAATACAGTAATTCAGTCGGCTAGGTACCAGCAAACCTTGAGGCGCTATCATGATAAAGCTATTCGATATCGATCTTTCGCAGTGGGAGACTTGGTCCTTTGCCAGATTCTAACGGGGAAGGACAGCACAAATTGTCGCCGCTATGGGAAGGGCCATTTGTAGTAGCAGAAGTCACTCAACCAGGATCATACCGGCTTACTCAAATGGATGGCACGGAAATAGGGAATTCATGGAATATAGAGCACCTCAGGAAGTTTTACCCTTAGCTAGATTTCAAAAGCTATCGGGGCAGCATTGTATTCTATAACTGGAAAATACATCATCAATAAAAGGATTTCATTCTAAAGGGCACTCGAACTATTTACCAATCAGCACGCTTACTCGACTTAGGGTGACCACTATACCCTACTAACGGAGCAATCAGCTTAAGTCGGCAATAACTTAAGACGGTGCAACATGCTCACGCTTACTCGACTTAGGGTGACCACTATAGCCTACTAACGGAGCAATCGGCTTAAGTCGGTAAAGACTTAAGACGGTGCAACATGCTCACACGTACTCGACTTAGGGTGACCACTATACCCTACTAACGAAGCAATCGGCATAAGTCGGCAATGACTTAAGACGATGCAACATGCTCACGCTTACTCAACTTAGGGTGACCACAATACCCTACTAACGGAGCAATCGACTTAAGTTGGTAGTGACTTAAGACGGTGCAACATGCTCACGCTTACTCAACTTAGGGTGACCACTATACCCTACCAACAGAGCAATCAGCTTAAGTCGGCAATGACTTAAGATGGTGCAACATGCTCAACACCTACTCGACTTAGTATAACATGCTTACGATCACTCATCTTAGGGAGATTTCTATGCCTCATCAGCCAATCAATTAGCATAAAATAGGAAGAAGCTTCAAAACTAGCACATTACATTTATTTTTGCTATCATAACAACTATTGAATTCCAACAACAGAAAACAAAAATAGCATTCAGTTCTAACCAAACATTCGGACGCATTAATCACACACACATATAGTCCACAACTGTATTCAGTATCTCTACTTTGCAGTGTCTTTCTCAGGAGCAACTGAAGAAGAAGGGCGACTCGAGGAGTCAGGAGCAGCTCTGACATCGGCAACAATATCATCAGGAACAATTACACGCGGCCTTCTAATCAAGATCTGCCCCGCCCGAATGGCTTTGTCCGTAGCCTTGTCGCGCTGGGCTTTTAGAATGGTGGAATTATCTTCTACAACTTTGGTAGCCAGTCGAGCGGCCTCTAGCTCTTGGACGACTAATTTCTTAGAGGCGCGCAGATCCTTGATGATGGAGTCTTTGCTCGACACCAACTACCTAAGATGCAGGACCTCATTCTGGGTGCCTACAGCTCGTGACGATGGTGATTCAAATCCTCCATGGTAAAACGGTGGCTCCTCTCCAAGATGGTCAGAGAATTGCTGGCGTCACAATACAACCTATCAAGGTTATCGCGAGAAGCCACAAGTACCTGTTTCTCCTCCTACAGACAAGAATCAGTTCTCAAGCATCCAGTGAGCAGTAAAGTCACATCAGAGAAAGTCAAGTAAGCTTACCTCGTGAGCTACCTTTTTCAGAGTCAAGCTGAGCACTGAGAGAGGAATTCAAAGAATTAGCGTCGTCTAAAGAAGCAGAAACCCGTGCCAGGTCAATCTGACCTTGAGAATACTTCTCGAGTTCAGAGTACCGTCGAGTCATATCTAACAAGAAACATTGGAAGAAGGACACATCGTTAAAAGTAGACTAACCAATCAGCCAAGAAAGAAACAAAGACACTAACCAGCATTTGACGTTTTCAAATCAGATATCTGCTTCTGAAGCAGCAACGGATTCCACTGTGTTAGAGATAGAGCTCCCTCTGGGATAGAGGCACCATGAGATCTCAACTGTCCAGCCATCCCATTGACCAAAGCCTGATATTAAAAACAAATGAGTACAAAGACAGTGATTCACCAGGAGTATTGCCAGAATAGAAAAAGCCAAGTTACCTGAAGATTAGAGAAGAACGAAGGAAATCCTAAATCATGAGAAACTAGTTGGTGGCTTGACAAAGGAATGTCAACCAGGACAATCTGAAGAGCATCGCCAGGGATTGATTCAACCTTACTAGCAGGCATCAGAATTCTGGCATCTAGTGCGCCAACCTCTAAGGTGACTCCCTCACTTGAAGCATGCACTGCTGTTATGCCACTAGAACGTGGCGGAGAGGACCTGACATGGACATCCATGGAGGTATGAGAAGAGGAGCTCGCTCGAACACCCTCGGGGGCTGGGTTGCCGCTCGCGTTGCCCATCAGAGTCAGATCATCACCGACAACACCCTCGGGGGCTGGGTCGCAGTTTGCACTAACCACCTGAGCCGGATCATTACCAGCAACACCCTTGGGGGCTGGGCAACCACCAGCACCACCCTTGAGGACTGGGTTCTTCGCAACAGCCACCTCTAAGGCTAAAGGACCCTCAACCACCTCCATGGGAGTTAGGTGATCGTTACCAACCTCTTGACATTGAAGACTGCCCTCCAAAGTCGATGATGCGCGAGATGCTGCTCGGGAGGCCTCTAAGCCCGCATCTGGAATTTCAGAGCAAACATCCATCATATCACCATCAGTCGGCTCTGACAGCATATCTTCAGGGACAACATCCTCGAGAGCCCGATCAAAATCCGTTATGGATAATTCTTGCAAGCTAACAAGAATAGATAGAGCCAGAGAAGGAATATCGCTACTCCCCCCACTGACTCTATAACGCCGACTATTCTTCCAAATCAATGGGACTTCCTCCTCTTCTTCGTCCTCATCAACAATATGGACCATAGACGGCGCAGGACACACCCATTGGGATCAGCTCTAGCAGGGTCACACCCATTGGGATCAGCTCTGGCAGGGTCATAACCATTGGGTTCAGCATCAGCAGGGTCGCACCCATTGGGTTCAGCTCCAGTAAAGATTTCCACCGGTACTTCTTTAGCAGCAGGAGCAGAAGGTCCAACATCCTGGTCCAGGCATGACACTCGCCGAAGCCGTCTCTTTTTCTTCTTTCCCTCGGCAGGTGCAGTTGGACGACTGACCTGGCGAAGACGCATCGGGCGAGTACCTTTAGGCTTTCGGGTTTCTACCACTTGGTCAAGCTCTAGTATAATTGCAACAGTCGTTGCTTCAGCAGGGGCCGAGTCAGAAGAATCCTCAGCTAACATATCGAGCATATCACTTATCTCTGCATCACCTAGACTCATTGGCATCTCAAAATGAACTTGCCTCTCATCATTGGGAATATCACCAAGTGAATCAACCAGGATCTCAATATCTTCGGGAGAGGGTCGCACTCTAAGACCCAAACCACTATCATCGGCAAGAGGATTGGACACAAAATTGCAAAAGGACTTGGAAGGTGGCAGATTCCAAGCAGAATAAGCGATAGGAGCACCAATATTTGATACTTTGCCTCTCAAGATCATCTCCAGTCGGCCCATCAAATCTACAACAGGAATCCTCCTATCAGTAACCCGGGTTGAGTCAGTGACACTAGTGTACAAGTAAGCCGGATAAGCTCTGTCTTTCAGAAGTTGAATATTCTTGAAAACAAAGTCTGCAACCACAGCTTCAGCGGTCAGACCTCTCTCCTTTAGCACACAAATTTCAGCAAGCAGAATCTTGGCTTCTGTTATCTCCAAGGCTGTAGGAGACTCGATCCAACTTGGAGTGCGCACATCCGGTTGTCTCCCCGACCGAGGAGGGAGGTACTTGCCATGGTTTTCCACAATGAACCACTCTAAGCGCCATCCTTTAATGCTATCGTTAAGTGGGATATCGAGGTACTCCGTTTTCCTCCTGCGGCGCATCTCCAGGCTCGCACCACCCACAAGCTGGTGCTGCCCCCAGCCATCCCAGGGCGACAGTGATACAAGTACTTCCACAAACCGAAGTGAGGAAGAATTCCAAGGTAGGCTTCACACAAATGAACAAAGATAGAAATTTGCAGAATAGAGTTGGGATTTAGGTGAGTCAGATTCAGATGGTAAAAGTTAAGGAGACCGCGAAAGAAGGGAGAAATGGGAAGGGCAAGGCCGCGAATAAGAAAAGGATCGTAAACAATGGACTCGTGGGTATCCTTTGTCAGGACAGTAACCCCATGGCAAATCCGCCAAGAACAAAGCTCCTTGGGAGGAAGAATTCCGACATCGACAAGGTGGAGAAGATCCGACTCAGAAACAACAGACATATGATTACCTGCGAAAGGCAACTGGCTGTTGGGATCGATAGGAGGAATGACCGCAGCAGCAGAATTATGGTTCTTCTGCTTAGGAGCCATCACGATCTCATCGGCGAATTGGGCGGAAGCGAAATGAAAGGGAAACAGAGGATGTTTCGAGGCAAAAAAGTAAGACTAGGGCTCAGGACGCAGAGGCGTGCGACGACAAGATACAAATGGGGTTTTCTCGGGTCAGATACCGTTTTTAAAAAAGTGCCTAGTCACCACTCGACTGTTATTTCTAAAACACCGACGTGGCCCAGCATGACTCGACTGTTACCTCTAAAACACTGACGTCATCAAGCACCACTTAGCTGTTATTTCTAAAACACCGACGTGGCCCAGCATGACTCGGCGATTACCTCTAAAAACTTCGATGTCACCCAGCATAGCTCGGCTGTTACTTCTAAAACGCCGATATGGCCTAGCACCGCCCGGTTGTTACCTCTGAAACGCCAACGTGATCTAGCATGATTCGGGTATTACCTCTGAAGGCACCAACAATAACTTAGTCGTTTTCTCTCTACATAAACGCAGGTAAAATTAAATACGACCCAACAATAACAAGTCATTACTCAAGCATTACTTCTAAGAACAACGGCTGTGTCGGGCATAAATACAAGATGTTGGTCGACTATAAAGGAACATCGGAAAGGCAAAAGATATGCATGGAACAAGCCGAAGTTTTCTTCATTATATAAAGGGGGAAGTTCTTTCACAAATTCAAAGACCGACTCATTATGAGCCGGCCTCCTTCCCGTTCCTCGATACATTACATTACTACATTACACTACTACACTACTTACACTACATTATACTACTAACTACTACTACATTACTCCACTAATACTAATACTATTTCTAATACTACTTATCTATACTAATATTTAAGCCAGTGGCGCTTTGCCACTGGCCTTGTTGCTGTTGCCACCGCCCTTGCCGCCGTCGCCATCACCCTTGCCGCTGTCGCCATCACCGTCGCCGTCGCCATCGCCGTCGTCGCCCTCGTCGTCACCGTCACCACCGCTCTCCTCCTCAGACAAGTCAGAGTTCTCCTCGTCTGAGGAGACCTCCGACTCATCCGAGCCCTCGAGCCTGGAGCGCTCGACGGCCCGGATATATGTCCACACCTCGACGACGATCCCCTGGGAGTCATCCGAATCATCGGATGACGCCGGGGAGAGGTGTGGACCGGAGACCTCTCGGACTCGGAGGAAAACTCCTCCTCCGAGTACTTAGAGACACCGAAGTCCTCTGAGGGGGGACTTGGCTCTTGCTTCCGTTTGTCACCGGAATGGTGCGACGAACTTCCGCTGTTCTTCTTCTTGCCCATGGTTGAGAGGAAAAGGATAGCAAAGAGGAGAATAAGCAACGAACGGCAGAAGAGATGTGCGAAGACGCCAGTGAAGCAAGCGCTCTATTTATAGGGGCAGAAGGCAACCGCTCATCTCCTACCACGGTCCCTGAACAGTCACAAATATTCAATATGCAATTCAAATTGACTGGAAACAAGTCAGGAAGTAGACACCGTTTCACGTAACATGACACCCATTGGGACTCAAGTCAACTACTTGGACGATATGATTACACCCTGCGATCACATCAAGTTACTACTCAGAGGCAGTCCGCTAAATGCTCTAGGCACCAAGCCGTCCCTTGGCTGCACCCATTGGGGGGACATCCTGGAATTTTCAATAGATTTCCAAGCAGTCGCATCCATATAGTATACACAATGAATGTATCAAGACAGAAGGAAGACATCGATAGAGATCGGAGAAAAGCCAAAAATAGCTACTGGAGTATAAGTCTAATCAACAGAAGCATTGAAGCACGAAGCAAAATGAAGACCAGCCAAAAAGCCATCTACTGGACGTCCAATCTATCACTGATCAAATAAATTTCCAACCTAACAGGACACGGGTAGATCGCATTGCTGATCTCAAAGACAAAAACCATATGCTGACCTCTAAAGCATAAACTGACGATATAATGTCGATCTCTAAGGCATAAACTGACGACGAAATGCTGATTTCTAAAGCATGAGTCTAAGACAGAAACAATGACCTCTAAAAAGCATGGGATGAAGACCTTTGAGTGGATTATTTTTAGTAATCCAGTCAAAGCTCGGGGGCTACACTCATTAGGTGCACCTCTGGTGCACCCAACGAGTCATGAATCCCGAGAACAGAATGCCGATCTCTAAGGCATAAGCTGACGATGAAATGCTGATTTCTAAAGCATGAGTCTAAGACAGAAATAACGACCTCTAAAAAAGCATGGGATGAAGACCTTTGAGTGGATTATTTTCAGTAATCCACTCAAAGCTCGGGGGCTGCACCCAATGAATCCTGAACCTCAGAGAGCAGAATGCTCATCCCCAAAGCATAAACCAGAGTCAGATCACAGATTTTCAAAGAATAAAATGAAGACTGATGAATAATGGCAGGAGAAGATAATAGAAGGTTGTTCTTACCAAGCTATTCAGAGTTTAGAAGCAACAACTTGATAGGCATATCTTCAAAGCATTCCTTACCAAAATCAAAAAGTGCAAGCTGGACCTAGAATCTTTAGGCCGATTATTTTAAAATCAACTCAAAGATTGGGGGCTTGTGGGGGACGGATATCCCTGGGTCCACTAGAAGGCAAGAAGGCCTCGTGAAAAGCCCTAGGCCCATTATTTCGCAAGGCCATCCCTTCGTTGGCCAGGGGAGGAGCGTCTGGCAAAATGGATCAGCGCAAGATCGGATCAACTCGAGCCCATGCGACTCAGCGAAATCAGGCGCCATCCACAGCAGTGATCCGATTCTCCCGCGCAGCACCCTCAGATGTCGGAACTGAATGATGATAAGTCGGCAGGATTATAGAAAGATAAGTTTAGTCGGTTCATTATTACTTAGGCAAACATTGTTATCATATCTGCATGTAACGTCCCACGGTCGAGTATATAAGGCCTAGGGGGCACCCCCTCAAAAAGATAGAGACACCTCATTCATTAGCCACCTACTCAACTCTCTAGCATCTCTCGTACTAGAGAACTCCCCTGTAATCCACCCCATAAGAGATCCACACCAGGACGTAAGGTGTTACGCATCTCAAAGTGGCCCGAACCTGTGCAAAATTGTCTACTGTCTCTCGTGCCTCTAGTACGAACCATCAAGCTACAGTCGGTTACACCGTCCTACTCCAAAAAAGCACCTCGAGGGGCAGTCCCAGGTGCGTGGTCGGACCCAAAACACCGACAACACATCAATGTACTCAGCAAATGTCCTGTTTGGCTAAAGTGGACTAGCTGCATGTGGAGTTAAGGTTGAAGCAGTTGCTTTTAGTTGGTCAGGTATTTATTACTAGTAGTAAGCCAAGTTTTAGTAATAAACCCAATTATTACCCAAATGTACTCCCTCCAAGAGGAAATACCAGAGATCAGAGTTATAATCATCATCATTAATCATCATCAAATAAGTATCCATAGTGATTCTAATCAATGAGGAGCCCAAGGCTACTCTTAACCGCGAGCACGGCTGATATACCAGTTTCTAACACTATGAGGTTGCATACTTTACCCATGAGTCGTGATCCCTTTTTGCCTCGGGTCGATCAAACCCTCAAACACTACCAAGGTGTGTCGGCAAGGTTTCACTATGTAGCCTTTACAAAGACTCCCCTAGTGCATAGCTGCCCGTTAGGTTTCGCTAGTCATACAAACACAGTACTCCTCCCTAAGGTGGGTGACTAACAAAACCAAATCGAATGAACCTCGGCACCCACCCTTAGTAGAGCGAGCACTATGCCTCGGCCCCCATTGATGGCCCTCCGGCAAAGCCAACTATACCCCTAGGTTCATCTAATTATTCAGCTAAGGGCGTCCCATTGCACCCTCATGGTTGCACTGTTATCCCAGTGGTTACTGAACGAACAGGTCCTTATGGAGAGGTACTCAGGAAAATAGCCCGAGTCCCCTAAAGTGCCCTAAGAACATCATCATAAACATGATAACATCATCGTATCATAAATATTCGCATCATGTTTGTTGATTAAAGTAAAGAAATAGCATGAAGCTATCCAAAATAACCCAAAAGGTAATCAAGGACAAGGTAATTACAAACTAGTCAATCCTTAGGTTTCAATTAAGTAATGCGGGACAGTTAATTATAAAGTAAGTAGGACATAATAGGTCAGAGGACACTTGCCTTCACCAGGTTGTTGCTCCGGAAGATCTTCGGCAACACACTCAGGAACCACGGGATGCTCGTTGTCTACGCAAAGCGATCATGCATTTGGATAATGACAAAGAAACAATACACCAAACATGTACAATCAAGCAAACACGAATTCAAAAGAAAGTGACAAACTCAAAAGCAAAGTATAGGGTCTAGGGTGGACTAATACACCTAGAGATTTGTGGTTCTCTAAGTATAACTTAATTTCATTTATCTTAATGATACACAAAATTATACTAGGGATAGGTTCATATATTACACATTATTAACCTCACAAAGTTAAACATCTAATTACCATTATGGTTTTCCTTTTATCTTTCTTATTAATAAATAAGCCATCACTTATACTAACCTATAGTCTAGGCATAAAATTAGCACATGCAGACAGTAAAAAGGTTATAATTTAAACAGGTAGAGAATAATCTTATGAACATTTTGCAATTTGAATCACTCAATTTAGAGTTCATATGCAAAATACATGAAATAAACAAGTTTTGAAATTCAAAAATATAAAACTAGGTCTAATTATGCGATAAACTAAAAGATCAGGGGCTTTTCCACAAAAGTATAGGGCCTACGAGCGAAAACCGGGGACGGTGGGTTAATTCTCAGAAAGTCGAGGGTCTTTTTAACAAAACTATCATGCGAAGGGGTATCGGCTAATCTCGACTGCGCGATCACAGATCAACGACCAGGATTAGATCTGAGCAAGCGAGTGCGCGCGCGGGCCCGAGTGTGGGCTAACAAGTGGGCCAGAGGAGTCAGCGATCTAGGGGCGAGGCGGACTGACCGGCCAGGCCCAACTACAGGGAGCGGGTGAGGGGGGCAGATCCGAGAGGCCAGATCTCCATCGGACGACTAGGATCAAATCGGGTTTAATTGAAGTTAGAACATTAGATCTCAGATGGACGCCTGAGATCTTATGGCGAGCTCGGGCGAGGTTGCTAGGCTACCCGTGGCGGCGCCGCCCGATTTCACGGTGGAGGTTCGCCGGAGGCAAGGGCGTGGCCATGGTGAGGGTCTAGGGCACTAGGAAAGGGCTTAGGCGAACTCGGGGTGACACGGCAAACTCGGCCATGGGCACGACACCAGCGTAAAGGCACTAGAGGGCACGATTTGCGGTGATGTGGCCCGACGGTGGCGCACATCAACTCTGTCTAGCGATTGCGTGGACAACAGGGCAGTAAAAGGGAAATTAAGGGCATGGGTGGGTTGGTTACCTCAAGAGACAACTCTGGAGCGCTTGAGCAACAGCGAGGACACCGCGAGGGCCCTGGTCGATGGTGGCGGAGACTCGGCTGTGCGGCGAGAAGTCCTGTGAGCGCGAACCGAGAGAAATAGAGGGACTAAGGGCAAACCAGAGGGTGTCTCATGTTGCTGGAGAGGAGGCGGAGTTCACCGAGGTAATGGACGCGACCAGAGCTTGATGGCGGCCATGGAACGAATGACGGACTATAGTGGTGCTCCATGGGTGTGCGCGCGGTGCGAGAGAGAGGTGCAAGGGGGTCTGCTAGGGGTGCTACTGAGCGAGGGGAGTGGTCAAGTGATTGTGGGCTCCAAAAGGAGGTCGAGCGCATGGGGGAGTGTCCAGGAAATGCGTGACGTGGGCGAGTCCACGGTGGGTACGTGGGTGCGAGGTTAGGGAAGGGGAGGTGGCTGACAGTTGGGATCCGCGAGCCAGCATGGGCGTGTACACGAACGGACGATTAGCGCTGATAGAATGGGCCCACCAGGCAGAAAGAGGGAGTGAGCACGCGCCTGAAGGAACCGGTGCCGACAATCCGGCCCTATCGAGCAGCGGGAAGGAGAGAGGCAGAGAGCGTGGACGTGTGCCGGCGCTGATAGGTGGGACCCACCTTTCAGGCAAAGCGGGCACGTGCGCGACCTGGCTGGGCTCGACTAGGCTTAATGGGCCAAAATCCGTTTTTCTTTTTCTAGAGAATTTCAAAACGTTTTTCTTTTTATTTTCTCTATAGATTTCAAATCAAATTCAAATTTAAACAATTTCAAATATGTGCATCAAACAAAAGAATAACTTGGCTCAGCATGATGCAACATTTCATGACTCACATTGGTTTTACTATAATGAATAAATAGTTAATCCCTCACCTAATTGACATAACTCTAATCAAAAGGAAGAGAGAAGAAGTCTAGAGAGAGAGACAAGAGGTAACACCTTAATTTGGTAGGCATTAGAGAAGAAATTTTATACCCCCAAATTCAGGGTGTTACACCCTGCCCGACCAGCCCTCCCTGGTGCGACTCCCTCTGCCCCGGCAAGCCCCTTCCCCTGACGCACGCCCGGCGAGCCCCTGCTCCCTAGGCGTGGCCCCCCTGCCCGGTGAGCCCCTTCCCTCGGCCCCGAACCCCCCTGCGCAACCCCTCCCCAGACGGCGTGATCCCTGCCCCGCGTGCCCCTTCGTGCGGCGCGGCAGCCTGGCCCCCAGCGCGGCCCCTTCCCCGCAGCCCCTCGCCGGCGCCCCTGCCTAGCCCAGCCCAGCCCCAACGCGCATCGTAGCTTTTTAAATTTCGTTGAGTCACACGTGTGTCGCGCGCTTTGCCACGCGACAATCCCTTTTAATTCACCATTGGAGTCATGCGTTGTGTTGCATGCTTCGTCACGCGACAATCCTTTTTAATTCACCTAGGATCGCGTATATAAATTTAAGTGTGTAGTGTAACGACGATTAATCAAGTACCGAACTAATTAGGATCTAGCACTAATTTTATTTACGTGTTGCACGAATATCAATTAATATAATTGTGTTGAGATAAATATCTTAATGTCATACCAAATTTAAGGACAAAACCGAATACATAGCATATGTGTGCCAGGATCTATTTCCACATATATGTTGACGTCATAGGAGTAATATATCAAAAAAACAATGCATAAAAGCGTAAATAAAAATTATATTAGCATATTACACTTTGAACAGACATAATGTCAAAGTACAGTGAAACATGGACATCCTTCTACAGGAAGATGACTAGGGGTATCACTAGACTAGCATCCATCGAGATCACCATCAAAATCTTCATGTGCAAACTTTTGATCAAAATTAAGCAAGGGTGAGCTCACTTATGGTGGGGGCTCAGCAAGTGGGGTGAAAATGCATGGTTAACAAGGTAAGGCTAAAGTTTTAATGCGAATAGCATTTTAGTTGGTCAACATTTTATTATCAACACCTGATTACTAAGTATAAGTATATACCAAACCTAATTAAACATAATTCATAATCATCATAAGCTCAAACCACTTGAGCAAATACCATCAACATGAAGCTCAACCTCTTGAGCAAACCACTTAAGCATACTACTTAAACAAAACCGATCACGATTTATTTCCATCTTCAAGTTTAATTATCATGTGAGGGTCCAGGCCGCTCGTAACCATGAGCACGACTGATGTATCAGTTTTACACTCAGCAGAGGTGGCACAACTTTACCCATGAGTCATGATTCCCTTCTAGCTCGGGTTTGCAAGTCCCATATATTCACTTCCGAGGTTACTGGCTAGGGTCTCACTACGAGGCTTTTCCCTAGAGTCCTCACTTTGTAGATGTTGGAAATGGTCATTACATAGAGTCATCTGACGTAACCCATACCTATAGTCTAGTCTGTAGGGTAAAGCTTGAGAACTATGCCTGTATCCAATCTACCTAAGCCGGAAATATAAGCGCATGACAGATGCCCCGTTCTAGTCGACCAAGACTAGCACCCAACATAAGACTTCCTTAGTTATTTAGGGAAGGGCATCCCATACCACCCTCATGGTAGCACTATTTTCCTGGGTGGTCACTCCATGTTCCAATTAAATCATATGATCTTGTTTAATCATTGGATTAACAACAATAATGTAAACTTACCATTTGGAACATTAATATCATCAGCAGGAGTACTAGCATATAGTTAAAGTTGTAGCAATAGCGTAGCTACTAAAGTAAATTACAATACCTAGGTTTGATCAAGGAATAAGGTTGGAAAGGTTAGGTGTATTTAAATAGGCAACCCATCAAATTATGCATATCATGAATGTAAACTTAGTTATCAAGTGTTGATTATGTTCAAACAGAATTTGCAGGGGGAGATGTCCACTTGCCTTGCTTATAGAAAACTTGAGATTCCACGGAACAGATCTTGTTTCTCAACTATTGGATCAATCTCTAAACAACACATAACAAACAAGAATAAACAAACACCACTCAATAACATACAACATTCACCATAGACAAATCTAAAAGAAAGCATAACAAAAAGAGCATTTGATTTTCAAAAATGTCAGAAGCAATGGTTATAACAAGAAGGCGCTCTTTTGCAAAAGGTTTGGTTCATATTTTATAAAACAAGACCTAAGCTTAAATATGTCTCAATTGTAAATATACAAATATTAGGTTCACCATTTTAGTCGTTTATAAAAGTTATATGTGGTATGTCTAAGATTAAGAGTTCATAAGATAAAACACATTATAACATTATTAAACCTTTTAACCTTTTAAAAAAGATATATGTTATATATCTAAGGTTAATGAGTTATGAAACACATTATTAAACATTAATTGATGAGAAGATAATATATAAGTCTAAACATGTTTTATGTGGGAAGATAATAAAACAAATAATTATCTTTATTTTTATTAAGAAAAACACATGGCCTATATTATTATTAAGAAAGCTATGTTCAAGGTCAATATATAAACTAACATTTTAAAAGAACATGAACAAAAATTTATTTATTTTATCCTTTAGGAAAAAATAAGTGATTTATATATGAGATGGACTAAATTCGACAAAATAATTAGTTAAACCTATATAAACAGTTATGAACAAGCTAGAATATAAGTTTAACTAGGTGGGTGCCCGTGCGTTGCAACGGAGACATATAATACCATGATAACTTATATATAAATAGGTATGTGCCCGTGCGTTGCCACGAGGTGGGGAGCATGGAGAGCGACGTCTAGGCTACAAATATTGTATGTACCATGTTGTTAGGTTTGTTCTTCAGTCCTCTCTTAGGATTCCAGTAAACGGGACATTAGCAGGCAACAACCGGTCAGAAGTCAAATCCACTAATCTTAAATTCTCAATCACATATAGGGTGGTAACGAGCTATAAATTTTACACTATAAAATTAAGGATCAGATCGGATCAGAATCATGTTTTATTTTTATTCACTTTTGAACTAAAATTAATTAAAGGGTTCAAACAAATTGTGAAAAGACATAATCCATTACCACTCCTAATCACATCTCACGAACCATCACCATTCAAGTGCAGAACGCCAAGATGGCACTTGAGGAGTGATGAGATCACAACACGTGACTCCCTGGGCCCAAAAGCCCAATAAAACCTTCTCATCACAACAAATCCCCAAATTGTCTCTAGGAATTCACCAGCAAGGGAGATTACAAACTAGCACTTGGCCACATGAATGAATGCCCTCAAGGCTCTATCTGATGTAGAGGCCAAGAAAAGCAGATAAAAGTATAAGGCCTTGCATTCTAGCTACAGCTAGGAAGCAAGGCACTGACCTGTTAGAATTAGAAAAATATTTAACAGCAATAAGCACAACAAATGCAGGCATCATTTTGCTTTTCAGGTACTACACCACACGGACAGAGGAAAAATAAAAAAGGTTATTATACACATGATTACACCTGCAAACCTCAAATCAATCTATCACTGTTCCCTTAGCACCACAAATCATGATCAAGGATAAGTTCGATCCAAGCATCATTCTAGCTTTTTACGGATCTGCAATGATTTTACACCTCATGCTCATGCTCATGCTGATACACCCAAAAATATAATTCTAAGATATTTCTAAGAAAAAAATATGTATGTTTAGGAGAACCAAATGGGGGACTAAGGTTTTCCTGAGATGTGTGGCTAATGACATGTATAGATGCGGGACCGATCCTTGTTTCAACACGGTTGTCCAAAGGCAAATGATTAGTTGCGAAACTGCTTAGCTAAACAGATCAACCAGTATAGAAACACGTTGTTTTAGGCCAACTGAGGAGTTCCTAGAGTTTTGCAACAAATCACCCGTTAACAAAGTGGTTACCTTTATGTCAGTTTTTGCGCATTGCGCTTCTCAACCATCTGCTGTGAATCCAAACACACCCGGCTGGCTATTTTTTTCATCTAGCATGCATGTAGACAATCTATGACCCCAGGTATTGTTTGTTCATCAAGGACCATACAACCTGTGTCATTAACGCCAGCTGTGTAAAAAAAGCAAGCAGTATTATCGAGAACGAACCATGACTGCTACCTAAGTTCAAGTAGAAAACAAGCACCAGTCATATGCCTATGTATGTAAGCGAAATTAGTAGAACTTCATTTCTACGGATATGTCAAAATCTCTTCCACCTTGACTCTAGAGCTTGAATAGCCCATGCTTCATCTTCTGTGGCGGGCACTGAAATTAGCTGGAGGCTGGAGCATGAGCAAATAGTAGGCAACAATAAGCCAGAAGTTCATTCTTTTCATAAGATCTTTGCTAAAAAATCACTGAATATTTGATCTAAAGGATCCATTTTCATGTTCTTGTAATATGTTGCTCCTAATAGAACATCTGTATATATATCTTTTGAACATTCGCTGCATCTAAGGGCATAGGGTTTACAAATTAAAGGTCTAGATTCCAGAATTCAGTCGAGTCATGAAAACGGCAGCATGGCACCGATTGGTCAAAATGAAGAATTCTGAATGGACAACTATAGACCAGCAAGTGAAAAAATGCCTCACAGGCTCACCTGGCACATATCTAACAACACCCATGCCAAGCTCGGAATTATCCCCGAGCATGGAGCACAGGAACTGCTCTGCCTCTTCAACACTGTCCTTGCGGCCACCAGACCCGTCGTCATCGCTCTCCCCGTCCCGACCCTTCCAAGCATTTGGCATGCTTACTACAGAATTAGCCGCGGATCGTGTGTACGCCTTGCCAATCACGTCCGCGACCATGCCCGTAGCGGCCACCGCAACCCGCTTGGGCCTCCGACCAGCCTTTCTTCCACCAGATCCACTGTGCGGCGAGAGATCCAGTGGCGGCGGGGGGCTGCGGCGGGTGCATGTCCTGCGTGGAAGACAGGATACTGGCGGCCACAAAAGGGTCCCCTCCGGCCTCGCGGTAGGCGGAGTCGATCTGGTCGAAGGTGGTGCTGGCGAATGCGTCGAGCAGCCAGGCGAGCGCTGATGGCGGACCCTAAGCATGGAGTGCGGATGGCGGGCGAGCGCTGAGAGCGGGATCTGCGCGGGCGAGCGCTGATGGCGGTGGAGGGGATTATCCTGCTCGGTGTGGGTGGCCTGTGAGGTTGGTGGAACCAGGACGGTAGAGATTGGGAGGCGGGGGCATGGACGCGCCAGGCGCCCACTCTCCATGCTTAATTAGTAGTAGGGATAAGTAGTATAGATAATCAATTTGTGATTCTGACCATACATAAATTTTGTTATTTATAATCTATCTGTTTCACCACTATATTGCAACCATCAGTATCATGCAGACTTCGATATATGTCACGATTTGCATGGTCTCATTATTGGAGAGCACATTTCACACATACCGGAAGAAATTCCCTCGTACATCATTAGTCATCGGACACGTACCACCATACGCTTTTGCTTAAACAAAAAGGTAAGTGTGTGTGTTTGCAAGACTAATGGTCAAACATCGTATAACCATAAAGTTAGAATACTATATTAATATATTAAATAAATTAATCCAATAGACATAGATTAACCCAATTAACATAGGATAAATAAATATCTAATTATAAAAGTATGAAACATGGTATAATCAATGTTATTACTGCGTAGTAAATATTCATACGAGACTAACACAACTGGAACGGTTCAATTTGGAATTAAAATGGGGAAGTTACGAATTTCCAAAGTTTCTATGTATTTGATATAGGATTAATTAGGAAATCAATTTTATTGTTGTTTTCATGACAAAACAGATGTATTATGTGATAAAAAATAATATTATAGAATTATAGAAATTGGAATGAACTCATTTAGATTTAATATAAAATTTCCATGAATTAAATGGGTTTCTGCAATTATTTTTAAACTAAAAATTAATTTCTAAACTCCTTTTCTCTATTTTCTTTATTTCCTGGACTGCGTCCCAAATTCCAGAAAGATCAGGGGCCAAGCTATAAACGTTTTTCTAGACTCAGTGAGCATACAGAGTGGACGGCGGGTTAAACACAAAAGACGTCTTAGTGAAGTTTAACACAATTCAACATGAGTCATGTTGGCTAGAGGGTGGAAGGCTAGGCATCCTACTCAATAGATCCAATGTTCGATCCCTGAGCAACTACGGTTTGATTTTTTTTCTACGCGCGGAACGGGGGAGGGCAGAATGACAGAACGGCCGACTACTCTTACCTTCTTAATAAGTAGTATAGATTAAACTAAAAATCAATTTCTAAACTCCTTTTTCCTATTTTCTTTATTTTCTGGACTGCGTCCCAAATTCCAGAAAGATCAGGGCCAAGCTATAAATGTTTTTCTAGACTCAGTGAGCATAGAGAGTGGACGGCAGGTTAAACACAAAAGACGTCTTAGTTGAAGTTGTACACAATTCAACATGAGTCATGTTGGCTAGAGGGTGGAAGGCTAGGCATTTTGCTCAATAGATCAAAGGTTCGATCCCTGAGCAACCATGGTTTGATTTTTTTTCTACGCGCGGAACGGGGGAGGGCAGAACGGCCGACTACTCTTACCTTCTTAATAAGTAGTATAGATTAATAAATTATGAGAAAAGTAATTAATCTATTGATTATATTTAGTTTCCATTTAGAAACATATAATCTAAATCATTAGAAAATGAAACTATATAAACTATCATTTTTAGAAAACTCTAGGCAATCTTCGTTTATATATCGAACTTGAACATGAAACTAAACTATATTTTATGAACAAAGATAACTAAATAGATAACTACATTATATTTTTGCTAATAGAAACCTAAGTGCTACCTTTTTTGTTAGCAAAAAAACAACGTTTAAATATAACTCCAATTTAAATTACGAAAATACCAAAATTAGTGTAACCATTAATTGGAACCACTACAGTAAACGGAACAACGTCCGACGGCCAAAACCGTCGGACATAAGGTTCAAACCGTCGGAAATAGCTAATGTCCGACGGCATTACCCTATCTCCGACGGCTTTAAGCCGTTGGAGATAATTCGTCGGAAATAGCGTAATGTCCGACGGCAGCCGTCGGACATAAGCTATCTCCGACGGCCGCCTCTGCCCGTCAGACATAAGGTACAACAACCGTTTTATCGGTCAGCCTGTGGGGCCCACAGGCCGTCGGACATAACCAGGCCTTATCCGACGGCTACCACTAGGCCGTCGGACATAATAAATTACAGAATTTACACAAAATTCTGTTTTTTAAAAAATCTGACATTTACAAAACAAAAACAGATTTCATGCACATATACACATTCACATTCACAATCACAAATATACACATTCAAATAAGTATTCACAATCACAAATATTCTCACATAAATATTAACATTCACAAATTTAACATCAACATATAGGTCCGACGGTTGTTGCAAACTGACATTGTGTCTCACAAACAAGTGTTGCAAAGTGTTTCATAAATTAACATCACGACACATCAATCATATCCATCGCCTGGATGGTTCGAGTAGCCACCTCCTCCGGCTGGACTCTGCGTGTTGAAAAGGTTATTCACCCACGAATGTGTTGTGTCGTCTTGACCAGACCCATCACCATGTGCTGCAACTGAAGCGGGTGGTGTCTGAAATCCCTATAACACAAGCACATGAAATAGTAACCACTCAATTGTTCATTTAAACATATAAGACATCTATGAACATGTCACACACGCATATGTGTACATACCATAGGGAATTGTGACGGAGGCGGAGGTGGAGGCGCCAACATTGGCATTGGCAGTGCAAAGTCTGGAGGCGGCATCCCATATGTCGGCATCGGGACGCCCGCTTGTTGGGCTAGTTGCTACAAATTATATACAAGTCATTGTTGAGCAAATAAGATACACATCAAGTGTTTTGCAAAATAAGCTACAAAATGTTACTTCAACTTACCGAGAGAAGAGCTTGATTTTGGGCCTGGAGGCTTGCATAATACTCGTCCCTCTTCTTCTGATACTCGGCTGCTTGTCTCTGGTATTCAGATTGTTGCCTCTGGTACTCCAATTGTTCCCTCAAGACTGATTGATGGTACTCTGCCTGTTGATGCAACACTGCAAGCTCTATCTCATGGGCGGATGATCGTGAACGGGACGACTGTGAAGACGACGATGTGGATTGTCGTCCACGGCGTCTCAGCTCTCTAGAATCAATCGTAGAATCAAAAATACCCAACGTACAAGAGTGAACCATGCACTTAGTATAGTAACTCATGGCTCAGTTGAATCGCAAGCATATGATGACAATTTTGAAAACCAAATCAAATAATCTCACCGTCCATGGGCTTGTCCTCCTGCGCTAGCATATGGTGCCTGAGGGTCGATTGGCTGGCTCCTCCAATCGTACTCCTCCCCATGGCATTGAACCATCTCCTGCCCATACGAAGCCTGGAGGCAAACAATATCAAATATAAGTGCATAACCCCTATGCCCTTGCAAACAATATCAAACACATAATAGAGTATCAAAAACTCACTAGACGGTCGGTGGCCGTCTGAGTGCATAACACATCAGGATTCTGAGGATCAGAACCCCTATGCCCTTGCATATACACCTCCACATCCGTGGGCGTACGACCGGATTTGACTTCCTGTACATAAAAGTTATAATGACACATTTCTATGTGATTCAAAGTTACGACAAACTGTGAATTACCATTCGCTTAGCCAAGCGCACATGACCATCACCGCCGTAGTTGTGGAACGACTCAGTCCCACGGTTTCCCCTGTTCCTTTCGGAAATGGCACGAAACTCAGGGGAAGCCCACCATCTGCACAATGCCCGATAACCGTCTGATCGGGTGGCCATCCACGGCACCGACACCTACATGAAATTTTTTAAATAAAGCAAGCAAATACATGGCTTCGTGCGATATGAGAGGCAACAACATGTTTACCTCTAGGTATTGCTCCTCCGTCAAGTAAATTGATGACCACTCGGCCTTGGTATTTGGCATCGGTCGATCATCAGCATTTGCTCTGTACCATGCCTTTATAGCCTGAATTCGTGCATAGTACATAGCATCTGCAACGACATCGTTCGCTTTATACTCAAACACGTAACGAGCGATCATATCATATGATCCATCGTCCGGCAACTTGTACCGTTTCTGCAAAAAAAAAAATAGTGTTATCATACAAGCAAACATGTATGGAATAACTAAAATAGTATAAACAATTCATACCCAGAATGCATCCCAAACTAGTGCCTATGTGTTGCCAAACGTTCTATAGACGCCATAGCGATAATGCTCCCAAGTGGTGGCGGGGACAGACTCGCCAGTAGGCAAAGTCACAAGACCAGGCCAGTGCAGACGAACAAGATTACCAAGGACCATGTTCACCTGCCTGTAGTGTCCTGTGCCTGTGAACGAGTCGTCGATCCAAGTCCTGCAAACAGAAAACAATGTAGAAATTAAAACATAACTTTCAATAACATTTAAGCAAAGATATGTCACTCACTTTCCACTAGGCTTTATCAAAACCCGAGATTCGGGTGGAAGCTCTAGAGGTGGTCCAACAAAATGCAGCTTCCTCGTTCTCTTAACTCGAGAAGTTCCAGACCCAGCTGCGGAATCTCCACCAGCCCCAGAATCCCCAGCCCCAGAATCCCCACCAGCGTCGTCTCCAGCATCATCTCCCACATTATCTCCACCATCATCTTCAACATCATCTCTTGCATGATCCTCTACCACTGGTTCCTCAATTTCAGCATCCTATGAAACAAATAACTTACATCATACAATATTAAGTAACTCAAATAATGTAATTTAAAAACTAACTTACATCTTGTGGAGGCAAATGTTCTGCCAGCGCTCTCCGTCTGCTCATGGTAGAACCTGTGCCCTGAAAAACTGAATCCTCACCCCTCGAGCTGTTCCTCGAGCTACTCCTCGACCCAAGCAAACTACGAGCAAAAGACTTCATTTTCTTTGACATCCTATTTTAACAAAAACAAGTTAGTACATAAATCGACAATAAAATAATAAAATATGCAATAAAATCATAAAATATGCAATAAAATCATGATCCATACTCGTCAATCGTAATCGTAATCAAAATCAGGGTCTAGTTGCTTTCGTCGATTTAATGGACGCCAAGTAGCTTTCTTCTTTCTCGTCACTCGTTTTCTTTTTGGAGGAACCTCTACATCATTTTGATCGCCTAATAAAGATTCTTCCAACATTTCAGTTTGTACATTAAACGTGCTTGTAAGTTCTTCGTCTTGGAAAATCTCAACAGCCCCCACTTCCTGCTCGATTTGACTTTCAACATAACCAGCATCACCAGGAGCATATAGTCGTTCACGAGGATTAACTTTGTACACTACCCTCCAATCAACCAAACCGTTTTTCTTAGATGGATATGTCATATAATACACCTGCTTGCATTGGTGGGCAAGGATTATATAGTCGTGGCCTTTTAATCTATCGTTGTGTTTGACTTCCACCATGCCATATTGATTTTCTCGCGTTGTATTTGGAGAAAACCAATCACAATCGAAGAACACCACTTTGATTTGTTTATCTCTAAAAAACTTGTACTCGATTATATCATTAATGACTCCATAATAATTAGTCACCTTCCCTTCATCATCAACAGCTCTAGTTACAACTCCAGAGTTTGTCGTGGCTGCTAGAGGATGATCATCTTCGAACCTTGTGGAACGGAATCTAAAACCATTGACATCATACCGACCATAACGTCTGCCAGTTACTGCTCCTAGGGATAATTGTCGAAGGTCTGGGTGTATATTGTCATTTTTATCTACATAATCTCAAAACCAACACAAGAAATTAAGTCCCCCATCTTTTCCCTCTCGACGAATCTGGTCACGTTCACAGCTAGAGATGCTATTTTGAGAATCAAATTCCCTGTTAGTATAAGGAAACAAACCTTTTAGTCTCACAACAAAAATTCTAGCGGCAATGACTAAAATAAAGTTTACACTTACAGGAGAAACTGACTCATCTCTTCCATGTTGTTATACATGTAAAGTAAAGCAGTCTTCCATTTGTCGTTGGTGAAACAGTATGTTGTGCTGGGTCCTACAGTTTTGCCCCTCCATTGAAAATTTTCAATATCACTAATAGGGGGCTCGTCGACATGATACCGCAATGTATGGGCATTGACATTGTGTTCCTCTGCAAAGTACAGGCCCGTGAACGATGCTATCTCTTTGTATTTGAATTCTTTAGCGATGCACCCTTCAACTCGTCTCTTATTACCAACCATTGCATGTAGCTTCTTTAGTGTCCTTTCGATGTGATAGATCCATCTATATTGCACAGGACCTCCTACCTTAGCTTCGTATGGTAGGTGAACAAGTAGATGTTGCATCGGATTGAAGAAACCTGGTGGAAATATTTTTTCAAGTTTGCATACCAAAATCGGTATTTGTTGCTCAAGCTTCTCCATCATCTCTTTCTTTATTTCTTTGGCACAAAGATGTCTATAAAAGTAGCTTAGCTCCGCTAATGCTTTCCAGACATCATTTTTTACAAAACCACGAAACATAACAGGAAGGAGTCTTTCCATTATTATGTGGTAGTCATGACTCTTCAACCCAAAAAACTTGCCCGTCTTCAAATTCACAGACCTTCTAAAGCCCGCGGCGTAACCATCTGGGAACTTTAAGTTTTTCAACCATTTCATCAATTGTTTCTTCCTTTTAGGTTTAATACTGAAAGGAGCACGTGGCTTCTTTTGATTCTCTCCTATCTCCATAGTTAGTCTTCTACAGATTAAGGCCAAGTCTTTCCTTGCCTTAGGGTTGTCTTTTGTTTTGTCAGTGATATTCGTGCAAGTGCTGATAATGCTTTCACCCATATTTCGTTCCTGGTGCATGACATCA
This sequence comes from Zea luxurians, assembly GCA_029449295.1. Lineage (NCBI taxonomy): Eukaryota > Viridiplantae > Streptophyta > Magnoliopsida > Poales > Poaceae > Zea > Zea luxurians. Next base: position 50,612,082 of record JAOPSE010000011.1, read on the forward strand.
ATGTTATGCATTAGAATCAAGGCTTTCATATAAGTGAGATCCCATAGACCACATTTGTGAGTCCAATTATGCTCGGTTCCATAACCTTCAAAACGATTTCCATGTTCGTTTAGTTTCAAATCATTAAGTCTCGCGAGAATCTCTGGACCACTTAGACGCTTGGGTGGTCCCCTCGTCACAATCGTGTCCTTTTTAAAAGCGTTCCTATCGAACCTGAACGGGTGATCCTCTGGCAAAAAACATCTATGGCAATCGAAATAACATATCTTTCCACCAAACTTTAGTCGAAAGCATAAAGTGTCTTCAACTCATATCGGACAAGTCAAAATCCCATGACAACTCCATCCAGCAAAGATACCATAAGCCATAAAATCATGAATAGACCATAAAAACGCGGCTCTCAGGTTGAACTTCTGTTTCTTGTAACAATCGTACGCCTCGACTCCTTCCCACAAAATTTTCAATTCTTCAATCAGGGGTCTCATCATCACATCGATCTTTGTTCCAGGATGATCCGGACCAGGTATTACAAGACACAAGAAAATAAATTCATATTTCATGCAACAGCAAAGACGGGCCAACATGAGTAGGACGTTGCAGTTAGATTGAATGGCGAGAAACCATCTGTTGCCAAACCGAAGCGGACATTCTACACTTTATCAGCAAAGCTGGAATCAAAAGCATCTAGTGCCTTCCATGCATCTGTATCAGCTGGGTGCACCATGACATTTGGATTCTCACGTACCCCTTCTTTGTGCCACCTCATGTGTCTGGCTGTATTCTTGGAGATGAACAAACGTTTCAACCGAGGTATGAGAGGCATGTAACGAAGCTGCTTACGTGCAATCTTCGTAGTCACGGTCAAACCATCGTCGTTTTCAACCTCAACGAATCTACGCTCACCACATACAGTACACTCCTTCTCACCCGCGGTCTCCTTCCAGAAAAGCATATAATTATTTTCACAGACATCGATTTTTTCGTAGTCCATACCGAGCCCAGATAACAACTTTTTAGACTGATACATGTCCTTTGGCATCTTGTGATTCTACGGAAGTACATCACTGATCAAGTTCAAAAGCTCCTTGTAACAGTTGTTTGAGAATGCAAACTTAGACTTAATAGCCATAAGTCAAGTCACAAATACAAGGGCGGTCACTTTTGTGTGCTCATGCAACGGCTCTTCGGCAGCTTTAAGGAGCTCGAAGAACTTCTGAACCTCAGGTGTAGCTGGATCCTCAAACTCGGTGGGTTGACCGGGGTTCTCCGAATCGACGGTTACAAGCTCATGGCGTACATCGTCAAGCATCTCTTCCATCCTATCGTAGTCCTCCTCTTCATGTGACTGAACTTCCGATACAATACGAGGAGGTGGGTCCTCACTGTGGTGCACCCACACCTCATAGTCTGGCATATAACCGTTCTTGCAAATATGTATCGACATAGTCCTCCTGTCAAGGAAATTAATGTTCCGACACTTGCTACAAGGGCACCTAACATCAGTTCCAGTCTCTGACCGAGCAAAAGCATGGTCAAGAAAAGCATCAGTCTTGGCAACCCACTCACTTGATAGAGCACCTCTTTTCTTCCAACCTTCATACATCCATCGACGATTCTCCTCCATACTAGATACGAGACGTTAACTTAATTAGATAAGTAATGCACGGACCATCCGTTTTTACGAAGAAATCACGCCCCTACATTTGTAGGAAAGGATAGGTCCTAAACCCACCCAGGAGTGACCGACGAGCCCGTGTTTATGACAAGACATGTGGTCGTGCAAAATTTCGGCAGCATAACTCCGCTGTTCTCCAATCGCACGCCTAAAAATGGTGCAATTGGAGAACAGAGGGGTTATGCTGCCGAAACTAAGCAGGAGCACATGCTTTTGTCATAAACAAGGCTCTGTCGGTTAGCCCGAGGCTGTCCAATAAAGAGACAATTTCCGGCCCAACATACCTCACATGCGTCGCTTGTAAGGTGTGTTGGGCCAAAACGGGTGACGCCTAGGTTTCGTTTGTTCACACTACGATACACTATGATTAACTAGAATCATCGTGCATTATTAAATAATTAAACTAATAAACCACCAATACAATATTACATACGAAATAACATTGTTATGGATGACAAATCATATAAAATGACCTTATTTCTGAGGGCATAATAATTACCCTCGGAAATTAAAAATTTAAATTATCTAAAGCACCACTAAATGAACTAAAACAAGCTAATTTAATTACATAATCAAATTTTGGCCGTCGGACATAACAAACTAAATCAAATACATGAATACATACAATTCTAATCAAATACATGAATACATACAATTCTAAGAAACAATATTAAGAATACTCACTTAGCGGTAGTTGTGGCTATGCCGTTGGCGAGGAGCAGCAGCGCGGGAGACACCGGACAGCGGGCGTGGGGAGCCGGACGGGGCTGGCACACGGGCCGGTGGCGGGCGCACGGGGCGGCGGCGGGCGCTCGGTGAGCGCGCTGGCGCGGCGACGGCGCAGAGAGAGAGAGAGAGAGCAGCGAGCGCGAGAGAGAAATGAAAATCGAAACGGCCCTGGCGCCGTTACCTTAAAATCAGTAATCTCCGACGGCTACGCTGCCAGCCGTCGGACTTAACCTTATCTCTGACGGCCTCGTACACAGCCGTCGGACATAATCTTATATCCGACGACCTCGTACACAGCCGTTGGAGATAAGCAGTATTTCCGAGCGCCCGTTGTGGCCGTCGGAGATAAGGTGGCCGTCGAATGTTTGTTAGTTTACTGTAGTGAACTGTTAATCACATAAGTATGAAATTAATCAAACTGTTTCTAAGATTTCAATCATCAAGAATAAACGACTAAATTTGACGTAGGGGTAGATTAAAATTTAAATGGGTAGATGGAGGGGTAGATTGCGTAATGGTCTTTTCTTCTACCTTGCGACAGATAGCAGAGGATGGTGAGACGGCTGCACGAAGTCGATCTTCAGTGCGACGATGCTGAACAGTCTAGGCGAACTCTGGCGGTGTGGCGGCATAGAAGCGGGTGGTGTAATGACGAGCAAGTTCGCGTTGGTGAAGCGATGACGTGATGACTACTCGCACACAGCTACAAGACGACGACGAACGCGAACACGATGAGCAGCGTCGGACGATGCAGGGGACACTGGTGAGGTGCTGGTGCCTGGCGATGCGACGCTGGGAAGAAGAACAGGCACACGGCGGTGGTTGACGTCGGCAAGCAGGCGAGAGCGCTACAACGAGCCGAGCAGTAGATGTGAGGAGAAGAGAGCTCGGGCGTGGAGTGGCCGGTGAGACACAGACGGCTGCGGCAGCACGACAAAGCAACGGCGATGGCGTGAGCGGGTGAGCAGCAGCAAGGCGGGCTCGGGACGTCGGCTTTTAGAGCAACTCCAATAGTTATCTATAATTGTACTACCTAAATCTTAGATTTAGCAAGTTCTTAAATAATATAGGAAACAAAAAAAACTCATCCCCTCCAACAGTTCTCTATATATATTACTTTCTAATTATGTTAGAATTTAACATTTCACTCATTTGAGTGGGGCCATCATCGATGACATATTCAACTTGGTGAGTTGTGTTGACCTTTTGATTTATGGTTGTAATTGTTTATTTGTTTATTTCCGACATGTGTACGTGCGACTATTATATTGCCAATTATTTAATTTTTAGATGATTGTCGGTGTCTGACGTATGAGCTTTGTTAATATATCTTTACTACAAAGTGAAAAAAGCAGCGAAATATAAAAATTACCGTCAGTTTTTTTTAGTTTTTTTGTTTAGGGAGTTGGTAATGGTTGCTAAATGTAGAGAGAAAATAAGGTTATATAAGGAGTAGGTAAATTTATGAAGTTCATTTAGAGAACTGTTGGAGAGAAGTTTTTAGTTTACCTATCTAAATTATTGATTTAGGGAGTCTTTTAGAGAACTATTAGAGTTGCTCTTATAGCCACAAGTGAGGAGGCACTGGGGAAGAGAAACGTACGACGTGATTAGTGCTTTATTATTAATGGAGGAAGCTGTCGCCTAATGAAGAAGGATAGGGGAGAACAAACGTCTGGCGTTGAAGTGGGAAGGAGAGGAAGCGGTCGACTGCTGGCTGGGCACAGCAGGCTCCACTAGAGCGAGCTGCAGCAAGGAGGTGTCGCGCGGCTACTGTGTTCTTCTACATGTGTTCTACAGGACAGCGGCGGGCGGTGCAGATGGATGCCGAGCAGCGACACACGATCTCCTGCAAAGATGTGAATGCGAGAGAGAGGAGCAGGTGGGGGCCACATGCCATAGATAGAAAAGTAGTGGCTGGACGCTCGTGAGTGACGTGGTTTTTTTATGTTTCTTTTCTTTTTCTTTTCTTTTTTAAATATATATAAATATATATAAATATATAAAAATGATAAACTCAAAAATAAAATATCTAATTAAAATAAATGCTTTTAGGTAAGAATATATTATTTAATATTAATTGGACTTAACAAGAGAATGAATAAAAAAATCTTCACACTGCACTAATAGAATAAAATCGTGCTTCAATAGTGACTGCATCAATCACTTTGTAGATTTTAATTGTTCAAGAAATTGTTCATTTTTTTAATTCACCATTTCATTATTAAAAAAATATTTTTCCTTTCTATTGGAAATTAATAAATTAATCTGGGTTTCTTTTACTCAACAGATTTAGGGTGTTACACTTAATCCATAGCTGCTTAACGTAATCGCTATGTCTCTCGGTCGTACCTTCGACCGTCGTAGTTTCTTTTCTCGCATAGTCATAAATGCAAGCCCTGCGCCACGCGTCTGTTTAGTTGTTCTATTTTATTGTGTGTTGTATTGTTCTTTTCTATGTTAAGAATATGGAATGTATGTTTGAACTCGTTTAGATAATGGTCCGTTGGCAGAATTCGAAGAAGTTGCAGGAGAAGACCCTGAGCAGCAGTTGGTTGGCGAAGGTAAGTGTCCTCTGACCTATCTATGTCCTACTCATTTTGTAATTCATCTCCCCGCATTTACGTAATTTATACCTAAGGATTTACTAGTTTTTGTTTATCATGTCCTTGTTCACCAATTTGGGTTGGATTATTTCTGGATTAGCTCTATGCTAACGCATCACTTTAATCAATGAACATGATGAGATCATTTATGATACGATGTTTACTTTTGGAAATGACGATGGCATTGTGATATTTAAGGGGGCTCGAGCAGTTTCTTGAGTGCCTCTACGTAAGGACTGGTTCGTTGGATGACCACCCGAGAAAATAGTACAGCCATGAGGGTGGAATGAGACGCTCTTAGCTAATTAATTAGAGGAATTGAGGTGTGGTTTGCTTCGCGGTCGTGTCGTGGGGCTCAGTGTACGTGGCTCGCTCTACCGAGGGTGGTTTGCCCCTTGGGGAGGAGTGCGGTACATTTAGAAAACCTAACGGGTGGCTATATCTCAGGGAATCTTTGTAAAGGTTACGTTGTGAAACATTGTCGACTCACCTTGGTAGTGTTTGAGGGTTTGATCGACCCGAGGCAAAGAGGGATCATGACTCGTGGGTAAAGTTTGCAACCTCTGCAGAGTGTTAGAAATTGATATATCAGCCGTGCTCATAGTTATGAGTGGCCTTGGGAGCTCCTTTGAGAGATATTATGATTACAGATGATGAGGATAATAATGGTTTTAATGGTGGTGATTATGATAATGGATTCCAGTGTTCTTTCCGTTTGGAAGGAGTGCCTTTGCGTTAATAACTTGGGTTTAATGCTAAAACCTGGCTCTTTTCTAGTAATAATTACCTGACCTACTAAAAGCAACTGCTCTGAGCTTCACCCCACATACAACTAGTTCACTTTAGCCAAACGGGACATTTTTCTGAGTACGTTGATGTGTACTCACCCTTGCTTAAAACACCAAAAACACCAGGTTGTCCACATTGCAACCACTGCTCAGGAGAAGATGAAGTTGTGGTGGAGGATTTCTAGGAGTTTCGAGACTATGATGAGTTTTAGACGTGGGTTAGCGGCAAACCCCCAGTCGGCTGCCTGTGAAGACCGTGTATTGCTACGTTTCGTTTTTGCACTTCGATCTATGTTTAAGACTATGTGGATGTCTCGGACATCATGATGTAATCAAATTAATACATTTTCCATTATTATTTGAGCATTGTGTGATGGTGTCCAACTATGTAATTGCTGTGTACGTAAATTGCTAATCCTGGCACGTACATGGTTCACATTCGATTTGCCTTCTAAAACCAGGTGTGATAGTACCATCGTTTATTGATTTTTAACGCGCATATGAATATTGTGCTTCCTTTTTGCGTTTTTACATGGTGGTTTGGTAGCAAGGGTGCATAATTATATATGGAGTATAGTTTTGGGAGACTTTATCAAATACTAACTTTCATGTGGTTTTTATGTAAATCTTGGTGAATTGTAAGGTATAAGCCCAAATAATACTCGTTATTAAAATTGGAATGCATCAAAGTGCCAAACACTGGACCGTATGTAACGAATTAGTCGTTAGTATATATTGCATATATACTTCCACATATATTTGTTATTATTAGTGAGCTGTATAAATTTTCAATATCTGACATGCACGTGTGACTTGTAGAATGCAACTTGATCAACATGAGATCCTTTACAGTACCAAGCCCGGTGCTAGTGCAGGTAAAAGGATTGGGTATCTCAACCCAATACTGATATGCGAGGAAAGTCACACTTACAAAATCAGGAAAGACAATGAAGAGTTAAAGGGAAGCCACACTTCAAATTAGTTGAGGAGCATCTAAAGTTTATGAAGAAGGATATTGGAACAAGTTTCGCCACCTATATAGCAAACACAATGATTCAATTTCAAGAGAGGGAAGCCATAATGGCCGCGTACAACTTTAATTAAGTGTGATTTTATAAATAAGATTAATAATTTCAATACACATGCATCACAAATTTGCTTCGTACAGGGACCACTGGATATGCTTCCTCATTTATCCTAAGGTTGGAAAGGTGCTGGTGCTCGACTCCTTGAACTACGACCCTACGACCTATGCAAAATTCCTCAGTATCTTAGAGCTGTAAGCCTTTTCTATGCATGCATACTTATATCGATGACAATTTTAAAATAACATGGAGATTCTATTTGAGATAACAGAGCATTTAGGTACTATAAGTGGAAAGGTGGAAAGTATGACACGTCCAAAAAATGCTTGCCCTAGACATCCATTATCACTGGTCTGTAAGTATATGAATTTATGAATACATACCATACACATTGTAACAACTAAATAACCAATCTCCCATTATGTAGTACCACAAGCAACCACAATGATCGGTCCTATGTCGGTTCTATGCGTGCGAGTTCATGAGAATGAATGGACGATACATCACAAACCCTTGCAAGGTATTATTAGTAATAGTCATGTTTGTATTTATGTCATTAAAGATGCAAATGTGTTATCGAGTGTGAATAGATGATGTTTATAAACTTCCTTTACAGGAATTTCAAAAAGGAAATCCGGAGAACTTGACTGAAGGTGCATTGTAAGGCATAATTGAAGACCTATGCACATTCGTGTTGAAAGAGGTCATTCCTGCTGAAGGGAAATGTCACGATGCTTCCAGTACATTAGCTATGCCAGAGTTTAGAATACTAACAGAAGTTAGTAGACTATCTCTTAGGCGAGATAGTTATTAGAGCATAGGTGAAAAAATTTGATGTATAGAATGTGTGAAGCATATATGGTTGCAAACAAAAGACTTTGATGTGTAGAATGTATGATAGAATTTAATTCCATGTTGCTTTCAATATGTGTGTGTGTAAATAAATATAAAATTCATTTTTGTTTGAAAATTTCAAAAAAGTCGGGAAAACTTATACTGACGAGAAATGTTAAGCAAACCGCCAGTGAAAATAACATTTTCACTGGCGGTTTTATTAAGCAAACCGCCCGTGAAAATAACATTTGCTTAATACAACCACCAGTGGAAATAACATTTCTACTGGCGGCTGTATTAAGCAAACCACAAGTGGAAATAACATTTTCACTGGCGGCTGTATTAAGCAAACCGCCAGTGGAAATAACATTTCCACTCTGGCGGTTTGCTTAATAAAGCCGCCAGTGGAAATGCTATTTTTACTAGCCGCTGCAAAACAACCGCCAGTGAAAAGGCCGATTTCCACTAGCCCCTAGCACTAGCGGCATTAAAAAATGCCAGTGCAAATAGCTCTAAGACCGCCACTATAGAGCTTCCGTGTACTTAGTGCAATTTGACCACCAAATATTTACTACAAGACTGATGTAAACACCTACTAGCAAAAATACGTGCCTACCTACAAATAAGAAAGTAGTAGCATGTATATGTATCTCTAATTATATATAAACACGTCGACTATTTGGTTTACATTGCATCATCTCGGTGATAATAATATATGTATTATTATAAACACGGTGACAAATATTGATAGTCGTCAATGATACTGTTGCATTGTGGTTATCTAATAAATACTGGTTTTGATATAATAAATCAATGTGTTTTGATATAATCCATTGTGTGACGTTGCTATACAGGTGATTCTCATCCGATTTCATGTATAGTGGAACATCTGGTTTTGTCCTTAGAACCGGGTGTGACTGTTTAGCGATGGTACATACAACCACCATCTTTATAGGTTGCTAAAGGTCTTTATCGTCGAACATCTGTAGGATGCTAAAGGCGCATTTAGCAACCAACATAAAGTAGTTGTTAGTATACCGCCGTGTATTGATTTTTAACGCGCATATGAATATTGTGCCTGCTTTTTGCGTTTTGACATGGTGGTTTGGTAGCAAGCGTGCATAATTATATATGGATTATAGTTTTGGGAGAACTTACCAAATACTAACTTTCATGTGATTTTTATGTAAATCTTGGTGAAGTATAAGGTATAAGCCTAAATAATACTCGTTATTAAAATTGGAATGCATCAAAGTGCCAAACACTGGACCGTATGTAACGAATTAGTCGTTAGTATATATTGCATATCTACCTTGTCCATTTTTATTACTCGTGTGCTCGAAAGCGGTGGTCCATTGACGGGTGGATTGTATTGAAAGTTGCGACAACATTAATCGATGGAAGGGACGGTCACAACAGCAAAACTGAATACTCCCGTCGGCCATAATAATTCCCGTCGGTTTTTAGGGTTGCCGACGGGAGTTAATTAACTACCGTCGGCCATAACGAAGCCGACGGGAGATAAAATAACTCCCGTCGGTTTTTAGGGTTGCCGACGGGAGTTAATTAACTACCGTCGGCCATAACGAAGCCGACGGGAGATAAAAATAACTCCCGTCGGTTAGTCCGGAAGCCGACGGGAGATACAGTATCTCCCGTCGGCTTCGTTACGGCCGACGGGGTTTAGGGCGGGCCCGGCTAAAACGCGCGCGCCGACTCGCCCAGGCTTTATTCATCGCGCGCCGACCACTCATCCCGCGCCGCCGCCGATCGCCGTGCGCCGCCGCCGCCGTGCCTGCGCCGCCGCCGCCGTGCCTGCGCCGCCGCCGCCGCCGAGCCTGCGCCGCCGCCGCCGCCGCGCCCGTCCTCCGCAGGCTTTATTCATCGCCCGAGCCTGCGCCGCCGCCGCCGTGCGCCGCCCCGCCCGAGCGCCGCCAGCGCCTACGCCGCCGCCGCCGACCCCGCCGCGCCCGTCCCGTCCTCCGCCGCGGCTTGCCGACGCCGCTGCCCCCGCCCGTCCCCTCCCCCGACGCCGCTGCAACCTCCACTGAGACAGTAAGATTGAAATCATTTAAAATTATATCATTGCGATATATATTTATATTTATATCGAAAATATGTTTATTTCCGTCGGTTGGTTGATTGTATTGATTAAGCCGACGGGAGTTAACTACGTTGTGGTAGTTTGATTAGTATGATACACTGTTTATTTTCCTAGAGTTTTAGGGTTAAGTGCGCAGACCAGTAGTTAACCCTAGGCGTCACCCGTTCCGGAAGCATGCACATGCATCACATTTATTCATATGTTTGGGCCTAATGCACCTAGACAATCTATGGATGCATAGATTGTATAGTTTCATTCGGTCCAAACACAAGATTACTTGTGATGTGCGTGGTTCCGGGATTGTCCACGTATTTGGACAGCCGGAGAATGGGTGTGGCCGCATGTGATTCGTGCACGTGTCCGTTGGTCCAAACGAGATTTCAGCAGCATAACCCAGTTGTTCTCCGTCGCACCATGATAGGCGTGTGTTCGGAGAACAGCGGGGTTATGCTGCCGAAATTTCGTTCGGACCATCGGGCACGTCACGAGTCGCATGCGGCCGCCTCCATTCTCGGGTGGGTTTATGTCCTTTCCTATAGTAGGGTTATCACCTAAGCCACGTGCATTGCTCTTATATGCTGAATTTTTGGTTGGTGGTTTACACAACAGCAAAACTGAGCCATCCTAGTCCACAAACATGGAAGATGACCGTGAGTGGATGTATGCTGGTTGGAAGAAGGGCGGATGTCACACAAAGGAATGGTTTCAGAAGACAGAAAAGTTTTTAGAGAACGCTCGTGGAGAGTCAACCCACGCTGTGATTAGGTGCCCATGCACCAAATGTGGGAACATCCAGTCACATGACAAGAGAACTATGGCACTACACCTTTGCAGTCATGGGTATGTTCAAGGTTATAAGGTTTGGGATAACCACGGCGAGTCACGGAGTATAGTATCAGCACAGATGGAGGTGGATGACGGTGAAAATGTTGATCGATTGGATCATATGTTAGAAGATATGCAGGCAGAGTTTGTCAACAATCCTAAAGATCCGCCTACAAAAGAGGTTGAAGAGTTGTTCAAACTCCTCCAAGACTTAGAAATGCCTCTGCATGGACACACAACGGTTACCATCCTCCAGTTCGTGACCCGTCTAATGAGCATAAAGTCAAAGTTTGGTTGCTCAGCCAAATGTTATAAGGCGATTTTGGACTTGTTTAGTGATGTCCTTCCTGCCGATCATAAGGTGCCTAAAGACATTTACCGGTCAAAGAAGCTGCTAAAGGCTTTGGGAATGCCATATGAGAAGATCGATATATGCCCGTCCAACTGCATGATATATTGGCGCGATCGTGCGAAACTAGAGAAATGCTTGAAATGTGGCCTGTCGAGGTACATAGAGGTGGTAAACGAAGAAGGGGAGAAGGTGACAACAAAGAGGGCACATAAGCAGCTTCGCTGGATGCGTCTCACTCCAAGACTGAAACGTCTGTTCTTGGCTAGTAGAATTGCGAGCCGCATGAGCTGGCGCAAGAATCGTAAGCCCCCGAAGGATGGGGTAATGCAGCATCCGTGTGATAGCGACGCATGGAAGGCCCTAGACAGCTTCGATATAGAATTTGCTAGTGAAGAGAGGAATGTTCGTATCAGGATCAGGATCAGGATGAGGATGAGGATGAGGATGAGGATGCGGATGAGGATGAGGATGAGGTTGAGGGTGGAGGTGAGGAGGCTGAGGCAGGAGGTGAGCAGGGAGAGGGTGGAGGTGGAGATGAGACTGAGGCTGAGGCAGGAGGTGCGGCTGCGGGTGGAGATGAGGCTGAGGCAGCTCCAGCAAGGCGTCCACGTAAGTTTAGAAGGCCCCATGCCGTACAACCTCCACCTGTTCCAAGCTCCGAGACGGGGAAGACAGTGATCTCCCCCGTCGGAGATAGGTAAGTGCTGTATCTTTTGATTTGAATCAGCTGTATTCATCAAATGTAAGCATGTTTGATGCTTGCCCGTCTTTTTGTAGGGAGTGGTTGGACTACTCTTTCACCGGCCAGGGTCGTCAAAAGCAGGTGAACTCTGTGTTGAGTTCGCTCCTGAAGTTTCACTACCCTGGACTGGTGAAGACGTCCGACGATGCAGACGCTGCGCCGGTCCTCGTCTCATGTTGGGACGATTACAAGCTGAAGGTCGATGTCACTTATGGCGATGCCCAGGGGCTTGTTCGCGCTGACTTCTGGGTACGTAATCTTGTGTGTGTTATATGGAAGCAATCATTAAAAAGTTAGATAACATTGCATTCTTTTTGTAGGCACGTTTTCGGTTGGCCGACGGGGATGACGCGAACCACGCCGAGAAGGTGTTTCAAGTAAATGCCTATCGGTTGGTGAAGGAGGCCCTGTACGAGGCAAGGATTCAGGCCACGTGCATGTATTATCAACAAATTTTAGGGCAAAAGATGAACAAGAAGACAGGGGCCTCGAGTATATACCTTCGCGAGGAAGAGTATCGTAAGGTTATATTTCAATCCTTTCCTTTGTGTTTGTTTCATTTGAATAGGTACTGATATATGTTTGTTTTTATGAAGGTGGTGGTTCCGTGGATGTCTAACCGGCCAGAGGCCTACGCAGCTTGGTGTGGGGTATGGGCTTCTGAAGCCTTCCAACAGAAGTCAAAAAGTCACAGGGACAATCGAGGCACCATGCCGAACCACACCTTCGGTGGCGACAACTTCACGCGAAAGGCGAAACGCCTGGTAAGAAAACTAACAAATATGTTGAGATGTCATATATTCTTTTATTGTACTAACTCTGTGTTGTAGGAAGCTCAATTAGGTCGCGAGCCGACTCCCATCGAGGTGTGGGAAGCTGGCCATAGGGGAAGCGACCCTTCCAACCCTTTGTGCAGCCAGACACAAAGGGAGCGTCTGGTGAGCTGTTGTCCTCAATATTCGGTTAATGCTCGCAACGTACTAACTAAGGTTATATAATCGATACAGGCGGCATATGCGGAAGAGATGAAGGACCGTCACGGAGAAGACTGCGATTGGAGGACCATGCCGATCGATGCTCAAGCCGTGCATAAATCCGGTGGAGGAAAGGCACATGGACGGTGAGATGTTACATTACATGCCATTTATATAGTGACATGAGCATATGCCTTAATTAATCTTTCTTTGACAACAATTGTAGATTCTCTCTCTTTGATGGAATGATCAACACGACGGATTTTAGAGCGTCTCGGCGGTCGGCATCTGGGTCCGGAAGCTCCGGTCGTAGCTCTCGTCGGCTCACTGAGCAAGAGCTTGAGATCGTGAGGCTGCGTGAGGAGAACCGTCAGCGCGATGAGCAGTTGAGGGCTCAAACTGAGCAGTTGAGGGCTCAAAGTGAGTACTATGCCTCAGTCCACGCGCAGCAACAGCAGATGATTCAAGTAAGCCCATTGCATTATTACTGTTTATTCATTGCTTTACACATCCAATGCGTACTACTAATATGCTTGGTCAATAGTTACTAGCTCAGCAGCAGGGCATTCCGTACGTGGCCCCTCCGCCTCCGCCGCAATGGACGTTCGTCCCTATGGGCCCTCCTCCACCTCCGGTAAGAAATTCTATGTCCATTCTCTAGTTACATAGTAAAAACGACGACTTGTGCCGCACTGCACTCACATGAATATGTATTATTCTTGTATTCAACAGGGACTTGTGCCGCAGCAGCCTCAGTTTAGCACACCGCCGGCACAGCTACCTGCCCCTGGAGCACAGGTTTGTATTCTAACTCTATAGCTATCGCCGACAGTTCAGCAGTTAATATGTACGATTTCTGACAAAATGCATTCTCGCTCCATAGGACAATCAGGAAGGAAGTGGAACGATGGATGGCTTCGTCAACTCCCTATTCGCGTACCCAACTCCGGACGGAGGCAGCGGCCAAAGCTCCAACAACCCTAGCCGCCGCGGTTCGTGAATGTGCTTCGATCTCTACCTTTTCAGTAATGAACACTTCGATCTCTACCTTTTCAGTAATGGACACTTCTTTTGTGGATGAACACTTCTTATGTGGATGAACACTTCTTATGTGTATGAATGTGGATGAATGTTCTTATATATATGTGTGTGGATGGATGTGATTGATGTGTGTGGATGGATGTGATTGATGTGTGAATGTGCATGATGATATTGTGTATATTTTCTGTGCCATTGATCATAAATATGGGGTTTTTTGGGGGGGGGTGACAGTTTAACTCCCGTCGGCTTTGCAAAGCCGACGGGAGTTAAACTGGTACTGTCCAGGATAACTCCCGTCGGCTTAGCCAAGCCGACGGCAGTTGTCGCTCCCCCGTCCCGGCAACCAGGGCTGACGTGGCGGACACATAACTCCCGTCGGCTACCTAGGGCCGACGGGAGTTAATTGCCCGCCACGTCAGCCCTGGGCCGGGGAGCGACAACCGCCGTCGGCTACCTAGGGCCGACGGGAGTTAATGCAATCCCCGTCGGGTAGCTCCTGTCGGCCGGGTACCGACGGGATTTACTCTAAAACCGACGGGAATAGCTAAATCCCGTCGGTTTTAGAGTAAATCCCGTCGGTACCCGGCCGACGGGAATATCCTGGATTGCTGTTGTGGGTGGATACTACTAGTATTGGGAAGCAATAATGCCATAAGTGTGACAAGTAGACCTTCAAGATTTCCCATAACATAATCACCCTTAAAAAACTATAATATATAACCACATCTCTAGACAATCGATAATAAACATGAGGCATATAATTATTTATTATTAAATATATTGATTAACACAATCACTGAAGTACAAGTAGAGCCATCACACACATACATATTTTAAACCAGCCATGCAAGGAACTTTAGATATCACACTCGCTCCCATTATTCAAATCAAATTTGTGCGTCATCCATCAAGGCGTAACAAAATTTAAGGCTTGGCATTGTGGAACAATCTAGCCAATATATGATGCTGGGTTAACCACAACTGCCTGACTATTGACGATGTCGTTGTAGATACAAACACGTATATCACCATCTTGGAGTGGAGACGGGACCCCATCTGGAGGGAGTACTCGAACTTCGGTTATATTGGGATTATCTTGACGGATAATATTAACCGCATCTACAACAGCGTGTAGCCAACCAGATGAGGCCATGTTTGGGTGGTTATACCAAGCTTGACGACCTCCATCAATCACGTAGTGTCCTTTTGAAACTGTTATAATTGCCAACAAGCATCAATAATCAAGGAAAATTGACATAGTGTAAACAAACACATTATTTTATAAACATAACGGTATCATATATATGGCATGCATGCATGAACATATGATACTACGGTAGGCATCGTTCCATTATACTAACTGATTGTCATAAACCAATGTGTTAATATTTACAGAAAAATTGATGTCGTAAGGGCCAACTAACACAAAGTAAATACCTACGTACCTGCAAATATAGAAGAAAGTAGTAGCCTGTATGAGAATAGGAGATGGTATGTGCTCTATGTATGTTTATGCATGTATATAAATACACACGGTGACTATTTGGATTGCATGCATCCTCTAGGTGATAACAATGGATGTTCTTTATGGACCCGTTCATATTGCTACCGATTTTAATACTCAGCTCGTCGATGATAACGGTGCATCCATTTTTATAGGAGATGGTTAATTAACAGCATCATCTTCTCGATCTAGTTTCAGAGCGGACGTAATAATAAATTAATACACTGAATACTGTCCAAGTCACGTGTACTAATTTCGCCGTCCCCGGAGGGACCCGCTGTGAAGTGTATTAATTTATAAATACATTGAACTAGTATTTATAAACCCTAAATACTGTCCAAGTCACGAGTACGTGTTAGTATAAACTAATACACTGAACTAGCATGTACGTATACGTGTATCATCATAAAATAATAAGTATTGTTTGGTTCAATTCAGGGGGCAACAACTATAATCACTACCAGAAACAGTTGCTTTGCCGAGTGTCTAAAGAACTCGGCAAAGCCTGGAAAACACTTGGCGAACACTCGGCAAAGAAAGCACGGCGAACTGTACATCGACAACAGCTTCTTTGTCGAGTACTTTTTATTAGGCACTCGGCATAGACTTTGACGAGTGTCAATAGGTACTCGGCAAAGAAAAGTCATCGTCACGACGACTGGTAACGGCGACGGAGCCTGTGCTGAGTGTCCACTGTACTGACACTCGGCAAAGAGTTTTTCTTTGTCGAGCATATTAGGTGACACTCGGCAAAGGCTCCCTCTTTACCGAGTGTCCGCCGGACTAGCACTCGACAGAGATCGCTAGTGGGCCCCTTTGTCAGTACCTTTGTCGAGTTCACTAGGAGACACTCGGCAAAGGTTCCTTCTTTGTCAAGTGCCAAGGCGACAACACTCGGTAAAGAGGCTTTACCGGTGCACAGATGTGCCTTCTTTTGCCGAGTGCTATGACTTTGACACTCGGTAAACTACCTCTTTGCCGAGTGTTACACTCAGCAAAGTGAATAGTATACCCCATTTTTTATTTGTTTTTGCTTGTTGGGGGTCTTCTTCTCCACCGAAGGTCCTCAAGACAAAGACACTATCGGCAAAAAGTGATATTGAAGATTATTTTTCACTGCCAAAGCTCTTCTAGACAAAGGTCTCGTCCAGAAGCAACGATGGCAAGTGCCCACCATGTGACGCCAACTACAAGAAAATCAACGATATAGTTATAAGTCATATCTAATCCAGTGTTATATACCTAAATAAAAAGAGGGTGTACACATGCTTCTACATATTTGTTGTAACACCCTAAATTTTTGGGTATATTTTTTTCTAATATTCACCAAATTTAGGTGTTACCCTCTCTTTGCCTTGCTTTCCTTTTCTTTTTCTAAATAATGTTATTTTGTTATATATTTTCGTAATCCTACTGAATTGAACCCTAGAGAAGCTTTGCATGCTACATTTTATGCTGAAGCAATGTTTTGTATGCCATCACATTTAATTTTATTTAAATTATTTTAGGCTTATCTAAAATGAACATATATATATATGTGTCTACTATGCCTATATATACGAAGAGAAGAGAAATAGAAAAAAGAATAAAAGAAATCCAAAAAAAGAAACGACCGTTCTGTCCATCTCCCTGAACCAACGTTCTCATTTCCCCTCCCTCTCTCATTCTTACAGGTGGGCCCCACGACAACTATTCCTCTTTTCCAGTCATTCCTTTCATTCGCTCTCCACTCGCAGAACTGGTCACCGGTTGGCCTTTGCCGCAGCGCGCAACGCACACCCCGCGCTCCCCAGCCGCGCACGCGGCACGCCCCGCCTCAAGCCATGCCCACGTCGTGCACATCACGCGGACACGCGCCTGCACCCCACTTGCCTGTCAACATTGTCACCTACTGTTTCTCTTCCTCATCCAACCGCCCGCCGAGCTGCACCTTTCCTATTTTCTCCTATATGGTTCGTCCTCGTCTTCCTCTCCCACATCTTCTTCTACCGTTGATTTGTTTCAGCAGGCGTCGCTGAGCCAAAACTGCCCGTCCCTTCTCGCCTGCAGTTTAGGCTCCTGCCCCACAGCGCCGACGAGGCCTCGGCTGAGCCTGCCCGCAGCGCGTCCTCGCGGCAGCCTGTGCGGCAGCCGGAGTGGCGGCCCCGGCACGGCTCGCCGGGCGAAACCTGAGCGACAGCCGACGTGGCTTGCCCGCAGCAACCCTGGCTCGGCCCTTGCGTGGCCCCGGCATAGCAGCACCCTCACCGCGAGCTCGTCTCGACGTCCGCTATCGTCGTGAGGTGAGCTTCGTCTACCCCTTATGCATAACCCCGTTGCACCCTCATTGTCATGCGATTCGCGCCACGCGCAGCACGTCTGACTTGCGAGCAAGTCACGTGTCGTCGCGCATCGTTCGCGTGCTGTTCCGCACATGTTGTACGCGTAGTCGTGATCCATTTCCATGTTCGTGCACGCACGCCGCACGTCCAGTCCGCACGTTATTTGCGTGCTGTAGCGTGCGTCGCACGTGCTGTTTCGCGCATGCTGTTTCGCACGTGCTAATTCACATGCTATCCGTGCGCGTCGTCATTCACACGAGTCGTTATTCACGCGCTTTAATAAAATCGTTTCCCAACATCGTTCTGGTTAAATTATTAATTACTTGTTTAGTGTCGATTATTTAAAATAACAGTTCAATCAAACCAAATTTATAATTTTAATTACGCGATTGTAAATACCTGTTCACTACCGGACACAGCTTCTTTGCCGAGTGTCGCAGACACTCGGCAAAGGCTATTTTACACTCGGCAAAGGTTTTGCCGAGTGTAACACTCGGCAAAGAACGCTCGGCGAACTGTACATCGGCAACAGCCTCTTTGCCGAGTACTTTTTGTCGGGCACTCGGCAAAGAAAAGTCACCGTCACGGCGCCATGTGACGGTGACAGATTCTTTGCCGAGTGTCTTTCCTTGGCACTCGGCAAAGAGGCTAATTTTGCTGAGTGTCTGCTCTAGAGGCCCTCGGCAAAGACGGGTCCAGTGGGCCCCACCGCCAGTCCCTGTGCCGAGAGCTCTCGTAGGCACTCGGCAAAGGAGGCTTCTTTGCCGAGTGTCTGGTGGACAGGCACTCGGCAAAGAGTCCTCCAGTGGGCCCCTTTGCCAGTCCCTTTGCCGAGTGCCTTGGCAACAGCACTCGGCAAAGATGGCTTTGCCGGTTCCCAGGTTTCCTTCTTTGCCGAGTGCCATGGTCAGCACTCGGCAAAGATGGCTTTACCGGTTCCCAGGTTTCCTTCTTTGCCGAGTGCTGTGGTCATAGCACTCGTCAAAGAGACTCTTTGCCGAGTGTTACACTCGGCAAATTGACCAGGATGTCCCTTTTTTATTTGTTTTTGTTGTTCCATCCAAACAAACAAAAGATATATATCATTCACATCACATTATATATCAATCGCATCACAGAATGAACACATTTATCATCAACACCATATATATCACAAAGTCTCACTAAAGTCTCACAAATATAAGTCAGGATCATCACAAAACAGATATAAGTCTGGATCATCACTAACATCACCAAGTATCTCACAAGACCAAGTCTAACTAACATCACCAAAACTCACAAATATAAGTCTAGATCATCACAAAACAGATCATCAACGAGGTGGGCATCTGGACTGGTTCGGCGAAGGGCTGGACGAAGCATGAGGGTTGTTCGACGCCGCCGATTGACCCTGCACAGAGAAGAGATTGTATGTGTGAGAACATATGAATATATATCATGCAGTACTAAAATTTTGATACTCACAGGAGTAGTGAAATCAGCAGGGTCAGCTGCAGGGAACAACGGAGGTGGTGGAGCATGACCCTATGCGGCGCCAAGGCTCTGCATGTACGAGAACATCTCCGCCATCCTCTTCTCCAGCTCCTCACGTTGCCTCCTCTCATCATCTAGCTGAGTCTGTAATATTTCACCCTAATGTTACGATAATGCAAATAGAAGATATATAATAATCAATGAACGATGAATAGATAAGGAATAACCTGGAGTTGCTGGATACGATGCTGTGAGCTGTCCTGCCGAGGTTGTATGGCTGGGCTCGCGCTCGTGCTCCTTGCTCGCACCTGAGAGAGAGTGGGAGTGGAGGACGAGTCGATTGCCCCGTCGGCAATCCAGTACCGCCCATGCCTTTTGCCTCCTCCGACCCTCATGAGGACATCTCCGTCGATGTCCTCGGTCCTCGGATCGTAATCTGGCCCATGGACCTCCTTGGCCATGGCGGTGTACTCACTGAGGCGGTTGTGGATGGCGGTGTTGGTGTACACCTCGGGCCCGTCATCCGGGTTGTAGGTGACGTCGGACGTCGCCTTCCCCTTGTGGGCCATAGCATATGCTGAGAATGTGGAGCAAGGCGCGCCACCATGTGCCGCCGACTGCGAGAAAACCAACGGGATGGTTAGAAATCATGTCTAATCGAAAGTTATATACCTAAATAAAAAAGAGCACGTACCCATGCTTTCGCGTATTTGCCCAGGCTGCGGCTGCCTTGATGGTGGGAGGGACCTTGCATCAGCAAACGCCGTTCCCGGCTAGCGTTGTGCGCCTCGTCCCACTCAGCCGAGCAACACCTCTGCACCATCTTCTCCCAGCACTCAGGATGCGCGGCGCACCTATGAGGAATCATCTAAAAAAATATAAGTACACCGCATATCAGAAGATAAACATAAGCATATTTAGTACCAATAATAAAGTTTTGTATTTACCTGCAAGTACTGGTCCGGAGTCAACGACATGGTTCGGGCGTCCTTCTTGTTCACCTTCTCCCTAAGGACGGAGCCGTGGTAAGTGACGATGGCCTGGATGCGCGCCTCGTAGTGCATGTCCACGACGAGCTTCTTACAGCATGTAGTAGACACCACATCCGCCCTGGCCTCGTATCCAGCATCACATCTGAAGAAATCCTACATACAAAGACGATGTATCCATACATTATTTCAAGAATATGCAACAAATGCGACTTATTAAACAATATAGTGCGAGGAAGACTTACCCACAACTCTTGCTTCACCCGCTCCGCCTTGTTGTTGAATTGTCTGCCGTTCCGATCTACTGCATCGGGGGCGACGGCGTAGTGGTCGAAGGTGTATGCTGGGCTCGTCACTCCGGCGTACTCGACAAGTCCAGGGAAGTGTTCCCGGCATAGAAGGCCGAGGATGCCATTGGGGTTGCGGCCGTGACCCCCTGCAGTCTCCAAAACCATCCAAGACCTGTCCAAGTGATTAAGATGAAGTATTAGTTTCTATTATTAATTTGAACATATAATATGAAAAAGCAGCAACAACATCTAAAGTTACCTACCTCTCTCCATCGGGTCGTATCAGCGGACGTCTGTCACGAAGTATGGGTCGCTTAGGGAGGCTCGCGGGACCTCGCAGGTAGATACTCCTCAAACCTGAGGAGCCAGAACCTGAGACGTCCTGCTGAGTGGCGGCGTCGTCGTCGTCGTCCTGCTGCGCCGCATCGTCGTCGTCCTGCTGTGCCGCATCGACAGCCGCTTGCTACTCCACCTGCTGCTGTACGGCGTCGTCCTGCTGCGCCTCCTCCATCCTACGGGTGCTCCTCCTCCCCCTCCCCCTCCCCCTCCTCGTCCTCGTCCCACAGCCCACCATCTTTGTCAACAACCTACAATTAAGAGTAAACAATTAAGCACAGATAAAAAAATATGTATTTAGAAACATATGCAAAATAAATGAAATATAACATTACATCGATTAAAAAATAATCTTCATATGTGTCCGGGTTAGCCGGATCATAAGTGTCATCTTCACTATCAACCATTTCATAGTCAACATCATCTGAAGGCGCAATTTCGTCATTGGCATTGCCTTCAAGTATTTCTAAGTCATTCTCATTTTGCACCTCATCATCCTCGTCATCAACAACCATTTCAATATCTACTTCCATTCCGATCGCTTCGGTTAAGTCTATCTCAAATTGACCTTCGAGCCCATCTTCTTGGAAGAACTCTCCGTCATATGTGTCCGGGTCTAAGTTATAATCTTCATCGTTTGGAACAGGTAATTTAGCGTGCGGTGATACCTTATACACAACATCCCAACCCTTAAGATGTTGTTTCGTTTGGCACGCATATGGAAGATAATACACTTGTGTGGCCTGTTGGGCCACAATATAGACATTGTCTCCTGGTAAGGTAGAATCCTGTCGAATTTCGACTAGCCCAAGATTAGAATGTGTCCGTCTCGTAACTTCTGGGTCAAACCAATGACATTTGAATATCACTGGAGTAAGAGGTTTGGAACCATAAAAATTGAGTTCATATATTTCTTCAATTCTTCCATAATACTCGACCTCGTCAAGCCCGGGCGTAAAGACTCCAGAACACGTGGTTTTTCGATTGGGCCGACTTTGGTCGTAGCTTGTTGTGCGAAATCGGTATCCATTGACGTCATACCCAGAAAATTTCCTGACCCTATAGGCAAAGCCATTGGCTACTTGTCTCAACTCGGCACTCATAGACGGCTCTCTTTGGCCCTGCAAGTTCAAACACGCTAGATTGTTATATTATTCGCACGTAAGAGCAACTACAAATGACAAACTAAGCACATACCTTACGTTTAAACCAGGAAATGAAATCGGACAATCCATTTCCCACACCCTTTCGAAGAAGGGTATCATATTCCTGTGGAGTTGGGTCCCTTGATCGACGCCAGAATTCATGAAGAAATTGCTCCATGTATGGCGTCACCTCTTCAAGGTTGGTCAATACATATAGCATGATATGGCGCCACTCTTCATGTCTCAGGGTCTTGGTGGTCGAACCACTTGCGCTTCCGAGTTGCCCTCGAAAAATGCTGAGGTTCGATTAATTGTCGCCATCATTGTAACGAGGGGGTGGATTATGCACGCTCGGCAGTTTGTCACCATAGTAAGTTGTTGTGAAGTTTGACACCTCCTCCAGTATGTATGCCTCTGCAATGGAAGCCTCAATTTTGCATTTATTTCTACATTTCTTTCGGATAGTCTTTAGACATCTCTCTATTGGATAGCACCAACGTCCCTGCACGAGCCCCCCCATTCGTGACTCATACGGGAGATGAATAATCAAATGCTGCATCGGATTGAAGAAGCCAGGTGGAAAGATCTTCTCCAGCTTACACAGTAACACGGGTGCCATCCTTTCCAAGTCTGCAATCATGGTCCAAGCTAACTCTTTTGCACAAAGCTAGCGGAAGAAATAGCTCAACTCTGCAAGCGCTAGCCAGACATGCTCAGGGAAATAGCCTCGAACCATCGCTGGAAGAATTTGTTCAATCCATATGTGGAAGTCATGACTCTTCATCCCTAAGACTCGCAGAGTAGATAAGTTCACCCCCCTACTAAGGTTAGCTGCATACCCATCAGGGAACATTAACATCTTGATCCACTGTAGTACTTCCTTCCTCTGGGCCCTGCTCAGGACGAAATCAGCCTTAGGCCTTCTCCATGTCTTATCACCACTAGGCGGCTTCATCTCTTGGTTTGGTCTATCACATAACTCTACCAGATCCACTCTTGCCTTTACGTTATCCTTTGACTTATCAGGAATCTCCATAATTGTTGCCCAAAGTGCCTCGGCGACATTCTTTTCAGTGTGCATCATGTCAATGTTGTGTGGAAGGAGCAGGTCATCATAATAGGGGAGCCGAGTCAAGCCCGACTTATGTGTCCACATATGTTGCTCACCATATCCCACAAAACCACCTTCTGGGTTGGCCACGAGACCATCTATCTGTTCGCGAACTTCGGCACCAGTCATCATTGCAGGTGGGCGGTCTATCACCACGACACCTTTCGTAAAGTTCTTGATGTCTAGTCGGAATGCATGGTCAGGAGGGAGAAATTGTCGATGTTTATCGAATGACGAATATTTGCCACCCTTCTTCAACCAAATGAACCTAAGAGCTTCCTTGCAAACTGGGCATGGGAACTTACCGTGAACACACCAGGCGCAAAATAGCCCATACGCCGGAAAGTCATGCATGGAGTACTGGTACCAAACATGCATTTTGAAGTTTGTCTTCGTAGCTCGGTCGTACGTCCATACCCCTTCCTCCCAAGCACGGACCAATTCATCAATCAAAGGCTCCATGTACACGCCCATTTTATTCCCCGGGTGTCCAGGAATTATCAACGACACGAATATGTTCTGTCTTTGAAAGCATACGCTGGGGGGGAGATTGATGGGGATAACGAACACTGGCCAACATGTGTATGGGGCAGCGCTCATTCCATAGGGATTGAACCCATCTGTGGCCAGCGCAACACGAACATTACGAGCCTCTTTGGCTTTCTCATGGTGAATGGCATCAAAGTGGGTCCATGCTTCACCATCGGATGCGTGAACCATCTTGTCAGGATTGTATTGTTTGCCTTTTTTGTGCCATGTCATCTGTTTCGCGGATTCCTCTATCATGTATAGACGCTGGATCCTCGGTATGAACGGAAGGTGGCATAGGATTGTCACGGGGATGTCGAGCTGCCTCTTCTGTCCATCACCAGAGTCTACCTCCATGAACCTAGACGATTTACACTTTGGACAGTACTTTGCCTCAGTGTGTTCTTTCCTAAATAGGACACAGCCCTTCGGACAAGCATGTATCTGCTCATACGTCATCTTGAGTGCACGAAGGAGTTTCTGTGCCTCGTACATGCTCTTTGGCAGAACGTGATCCTCCGGAAGCAGGCTGCCAATAACTGTCAACAAACCATCGAAGGCGTCTCGACTCATGCTATACTGTGACTTGAACGCCATTATACGCCCAATGGCATCCAGTTGAGAAACCTTTGTCTTGCCGTGAAGGGGTTTCTGTGCCGCGTCAAACATGTCGTAGAATGCCTTTGCGGTCGCCTCTGGCTCGTCCTCCATACGTCCTTCGGCGAACTGTGCCTCGTGATAGTCGTTCAACATGTCCGCTACCCCGGCATCAGCATCGTAATCCTCGACGCGTTGTCTCACCACCTCCTCTCTCGTGCGATGCGCTTCACCATGGAAGATCCACCGAGTATAGTCCGGCGTAAATCCATTCTTCCAAATATGTTCTACCATGGCCTTCTTTGGTTTTCTTTTCCGGTTGTCACATTTGCTGCACGGACAAGGGACTAGGCTAGCTCCTTTAGCAGCTTCGCCATATGCCCGTTCCACGAAAGCATCGGTCTTCCTAATCCATTCAGGGGTGACATCATTACGTCGAACGTGGCCTGTGTACATCCACTCACGGTCCTCCATCCTCTAACATATATAACCGAGTATAGTTTAATATAGACATGTAATGCATGTACACTACGTTCCTACCTTCTAATAGGTGATGATAGGTCCTAATCCCACCCGCGGTTGCGTAGATGGAGTTAGTTTCCATGCTCTACTCTGATCCGAGATAGAATTTCGGCAGCACCTCCCCGCTGTTCTCCGGATACACGTCCTGGCAGGGAGAGTGTACTGTTCGGAGAACAACAGGGAGGTGACGCTGAAACTCTATCTCGGACCGGAGTAGAGCATGAAACTAACACCATCTACGCAACCACGGGCTGTCCAAAAAACGTGGACAATTCGAAACTGATACATTTGTAGATATGCAAAGATCTGCATATCTACACTGTATCTCTTTCGAACGGGAGACGCCTAACAGGGTTACGTGATCTATGACCATGATGCAGAAATAAAGGTTATACCTAGGGTGGTGGTGGAGTCAGGCTAGTGGGGCTGTGGCGGGTCGGTGCAGTGGCGACGCGAGGCAGACCCGCAGCGGCTAGGAAGACCTCTGCAAAAAAAATAAACAAGTCTGTTAACAAAAAAATTCGGCAGCACCTCCCCTGCACGGGGAGGTTTCCAAAACCTGCAAATAAAAGTAACAGCACGATGGCTGACATTCACACGTATACCAGGAGCACATAAAAGCTTTGATAATACCGTTGAAGGCGACAAAGCATTTATGGGCATATGTTTTGAGCACATAAAAGCTTTAATAATACAAGAACATATATACTAACGAAAAAACATATGTTTATACCAGCGTGGAGGTGCGACGGCGTCGAGGCCGAGGGCGAGGGCGGCAGTGGGACGCGGTGGCGTAAGGGCCGAGGTCGAGGGCGGTCGTGGGCCGCGGCGGTGTCCGGGCCGCGGCGGCGTGGGGGCGCGGCGGCGTGGGGAGGCGTAGGATGAGTGTGGGCCGTGGACAGTGGCCGAGGAAGGCGTAGGCGTGGGGGCCGAGGGCGCGGCGGCCGAGGATGCCGGCGGCGTGGGGGCAGGGCTGCGGCAGCGTGGGGCCGAGGGCGGGCGAGGGCAGGGGCGCGGCGGCGTTGGCCGCGACGTCGTCGGGCGTGGCGGCGTGGGGGCAGGGGCGCACCGGTGTTGGGCAGTGGCGCAGCGGCGTGGGGCTGAGGGCGCGACCGCCGAGGGCAGGGGCGTGACGGCGTCGGACGCGGCAGCGTGGAGAGGGCAGCGGTGGCATGGAGTGAGAGAGAGAGTGAGAAAGGAAGAAGTTACCAGGCGCTATTTACACGTTCTTTGCCGAGTGCCCGCGATCTGGCACTCGGCAAAGATTTTTTAAAAATATTAAAATATTCTTTGCCGAGCGCCAGATCGCTGGCACTCGGCAAAGTGTTCTTTGCCGAGTGCCAGCTGGATGACACTCGGCAAAGTGTTCTTTGCCGAGTGCCAGCTGGATGACACTCGGCAAAGAATCTTTTACAATCCTTTGCCGAGTGTCGCCCCGCTGGCTCTCGGCAAAGCATGCTTTGCCGAGTGTCATTTGTGGACACTCGGCAAATTACTTTTTTATTTTTTTTATTTTCCCTACCAAATTTTTTGTGGTATGTTCCTACACTATATAGACCTACATGTACCATTTTGAGATAATTAGAACAGTGTTTTCTATAGCTAATACATTTAGTTTTTTTATTTGAATTTCTTCGAAAAACTCACATTTGAACTGCAGGTCTCTCGAAACTTGGAAAACTGTGCATGCAAAAATAATATTCATTCTACTTAGCACAAGTTACGACCGATTTCAGGATCGGACCGGAAACTTCGAGCACCATGCTAACTCAACATGGCCGTGAACTTGCCACACAGCTGTTTAAAAAATTTATAAAACACAAACAAACTTAGAAAATCATGAAACTTGTCCACATGTCATGATATCATATGTAGAGTCTGTGATAAAAAATTTAGAATGTTTGGAGAAAGTTGTGAGACATTATGTGTAGAAACCTAAGAGAACCACACATGAAATCATAGAGTTTCAATGTGGATCTCTTAGGTTTGTACACATAGTGCGTTACAGCTTTCTCGAAACTTTTTCAAATTTTTATCACAGCCTCTACATATGATATCATGACACGCGGACAAGTTTCATGATTTTCTGACTTTGTTTCTGTTTTATACAATTTTTTAAACACCTGGATGGCAAGTTTACGGTCATGTTGAGTGAGCATGGTGCTCGAAGTTTCCGGTCCGCTCCTGAAATCGGTCGTAACTTGTGCTAAGTAGTATGGATATCATTTTTGCATGCACGGTTTTCCAAGTTTCGAGTGACCTGCAGTTCAAATCTGAATTTTCCGAAGAAATTCAAATAAACAAACTAAATGTACTAGCTATAGAAAACACTGTTATAATTGTCCCAAAATGGTACAGGTAGGTCTACATAGTGTAGGAACATACCACAAAAAGTTTGGTGACAAAAATAAAAAAAATAAAAATATGCTTTGCCGAGAGTCTACATAGGACACTCGGCAAAGACTCTCTTTGCCGAGTGCCAGATATTTGACACTCGGCAAAGACTGACGGCCGTCAGTTGTAGACGGCGCTAACGGCCCTTTGCCGAGAGCCATATTTGCCGAGTGCTTGGCTGTGCCGAGTGTCCTGCACTCGGTAAATAAGCTATTTACCGAGCGCAGGAGTTTGCCGAGTGCGGCGCTCGGCAAACTCGGCTTTGCCGAGTGCCCGATAAAAAGCACTCGGCAAAGCCGCCGGCACTCGGCAAAGAGCCGAATTCCGGTAGTGGTTATTGTGGTTATGCTAACTTAAGTGTTG
The DNA here is from genome assembly GCA_029449295.1 of Zea luxurians. Taxonomy (NCBI): domain Eukaryota; kingdom Viridiplantae; phylum Streptophyta; class Magnoliopsida; order Poales; family Poaceae; genus Zea; species Zea luxurians. The sequence goes on from JAOPSE010000011.1 coordinate 50,639,410, forward strand.
CATTTGATATTTGTTTAGTATAAATACGACACAATTTAGTAGTATTCTCATGTCGCGTCGTTTTTTAACCGCGAATTGTTAGTCATTCAATGTATAATACATCATAAACCTATTTTGACCCATTTCAGTCATGTCAACTTTGTAACAATGTCGATTTCGTATTAGTTATGTTATTTTATCACATCACAAGTTTTAATTATTTAATTAGGTTTTCATTCGATACTTATTAAAAATGACCTTCTAATTAAAACTATTTTATAGTTTTTAACTCGCGCTTTTATAAATAAATATTAACTTGATTAATACCAACTTAAACGATTTTCATTTAATACTTGTTTAGTATAGTCGCATTATCTATTAGCGAGTATCACGCGTCCTCGCACTGTCTGCGCGCTCGTCACGCGCAATATTTCGTGCGTCGTCCAGGCGCTAAGTCGAGTGTGTGCGTGCGTCGTTCGGACGTGCCGTTCGCGCGTTGTTCGCGTGGTGTCGCGTATGCTGTTTCGCGTGCCGTCCACGTGTTGTTTCGCGCAGTGTTGTGTGTCGTCTCGCGTCATTCGAGCGTATCATGCGTGTCATTTTCACGTGTCGCTTGTCTTGCCCCGCACCGTTTTCGCGAGTCACGTGCTATCCACGCGCGATATCAAACCGTTTCGCTTATACTCGCTCGTGTTAATTAATTAATTACTTGTTTAACCCGACAAATATTAGAATAGAAAATTAATCAAAACTAAGTAGTAGTTTTAATTTACATTTAATAGATGTCAAATAATGCGAGTATGTCGACTTAAATATTCAAATTAATATTTGTTTAGTGTAAACGAGATAACTTCACGACCATAGCTTCGAGGATTTTCAAGAGAAGAAGACGTCGAGACGGGTCTCCAGGAGTTTCATGACTTCGACGAGTTTGAGCATTAGGCTAGCGACCTCCCCCAATCAGCTGCCTGTGGTGAGTTCGAGGATTAGGCTAGCTGGTCTACATTGAAACTCTATGATTTCATGTGTGCGAGACTTAGGTTTTTACACATAGTGCGTCATAACTTTCTCGAAACATTCTCAAACTTTCTCGAAATATCTTAATCCATAGCTGCTTAACGTAATCGCTATATCTCTCGACCGTAGCTTTGACCGTCGTAGTTTCTTTTCTCGCATAGTCGTAAATGCGAACCCTGCGCACGGGTCAGTTTAGTTGTTCTATTTTATTGTGTGGTGTCTTGTTCCTTTCTATGTTAAGAATGTGGAATGTATGTTTGAACTCGTATAGATAACAGTCCATTGGTGGATTCTGAAGAAGTTGCAGGAGAAGACCCTAAGCAGCAGCTGGTTGGTGAAAACAAGTGTCCTCTGACCTATCTATATCCTACTCATTTTATAATTCATCTCCCCGCATTTACATAATTTATACCTAAGGATTTACTAGTTTTTGTTTATCCTGTCCTTGTTCACCTATTTGGGTTTGATTATTTCCAGATTAGCTCTATGCTAGCACATCACATTAATCAATGAACATGATGAGAATATTTATGATACGATGTTTACATTTGGAAATGACGATGACATTGTGATATTTAAGGGGGCTCGAGCAGATTCTCGAGTGCTTCTCCGTAAGGACTGGTTCATTAGATGACCACCCGGGAAAATAGTACAACCATGAGGGTGGAATGGGACGCTCCTAGCTAATTAATTAGAGGAACTGAGGTGTGGTTTGCTTCGCCGTCGTGCCGTCAATGGAGCTCGATGTATGCTGCTCGCTCTACCGTGGGTGGTTTGCCCTTTAGGGAGAAGTGCGATACATTTAGTAAACCTAACGGGCGACTACATCTCAGGGATTCTTTGTAAAAGCTATACAGTGAAACCTTGCTGACTCACCTTGGTAGTGTTTGAGGGTTTGATCGACCTGAGGCAAAGAGGGATCACGACTCGTGGGTGAAGTGTGCAACCTCTGCAGAGTGTTAGAAACTGATATATCAGCCGTGCTCACGGTTATGAGCAGCCTTGGGAGCTCCTTTGATTAGAGATATTATGATTACAGATGATGATGAGGATAGTAATGGTTTTAATGGTGGTGATTATGATAATGGATTTCGGTGTTCTTTTCGTTTGGAAGGAGTGCCATTGGGTTAATAACTTGGGTTTAATGCTAAAACCTAGCTCTCTTCTAGTAATAATTACCTGACCAACTTAAAGCAACTGCTCTGAGCTTTACCGCACATACAGCTAGTCCACTTTAGCTAAATGGGATATTTTGCTGAGTACGTTGATGTGTACTCACCCTTGCTTAAAACACCAACACATCAGGTTGTCCACATTGCAACCACTGCTCAGGAGAAGATGAAGTCGTGGTGGAGGATTTCCAGTAGTTTCAAGACTATGAAGAGTTTTAGGCGTGGGTTAGCGGCAAACCCCCAATCGGCTCCCTGTGGATGTCGTGTATTGCTATGTTCCATGATCGCACTTTGATCTATGTTAAAGACTATGTGGATGTCTCAGACATCATGATGTAATCAAATTAATACCCTTTTCCGTTATAATTTGAGCACTATGTGATGATGTCCAACTATGTAATTGTTGTGTACATGAATTGCTGATCCTGGCACGTACATGGTTCGCATTCGGTTTGCCTTCTAAAACCGGTTGTGACAGTACCGTCATGTATTGATTTTTAAGGCGCATATGAATATTGTGCCTACTTTTTGCGTTTGACATTGTGGTTTTGTAGCAAGGGTGCATAATTATATATGGAGTATAGTTTTGGGAGACTTTATCAAATACTAACTTTCATGTGGTTTTGATGTAACTCTTGGTGAATTATATGGTATAAGCCCAAATAATACTCGTTATTAAAATTGGAATGCATCAAAGTGCCAAACATTGGACCGTAAGTAAGGAATTAGTCGTTAGTATATATTGCATATGTACCTTTCCATTTTTATTACTTGTGTGCTCGAAAGCGGTGGATACTACAAGTATTGGGAAGCATTGCCATAAGTGTGACAAGTAGACCTTCAAGATTTCCCATAACATAATCGCCCTTAAAAAGACTATAATATATAACCACATCTGTAGACAATCGATAATAAACATGAGACATATAATTATTTATTATTAAATATATTGATTAACACAATCACTGAAGTACAAGTAGAGCCATCACACACGTACATATTTTAAACCAGCCATGCAAGGAACTTTAGATATCACACTCGCTCTCATTATTCAAATAAAATTTGTGCTTAATCCATCAAGGCATAATAAAATTGAAGGCTTGGCATTGTGGCATATTCTAGCCAATATATGGTGCTGGGTTAACCACAACAGCCTGACCATTGACGATGTCGTTGTAGATACAAACACGTACGGTACCATCTTGGAGTGGAGACGGGACCCCATCTGGAGGGAGTACTCGAACTTCGGTTATATTGGGATTATCTTGACGGATAATATTAACCGCATCTACAACGGGGTAGCCAACCAGATCAGGCCATGTTTGGGTCGTTATACCAAGCTTGACGACCTCCATCAATCAGGTAGTGTCCTTCTGAAACTGTTATAATGGCCAACAAGCATCAATAATCGAGGAAAACTGACATAGTGTAAACAAACACATTATTTTAAAAACATAACGGTATCATATATATGGCATGCATGAGCATATGATACTAACACAAAGTAAATACCTACGTACCTGCAAAGAAGAAACTAGTAGCCTGTATAAGGAGAGAATAGGAGATGGTACGTCTATGTATGTCTATGCGTGTATATATATACACACACGGTGACTATTTGGATTGCATGCATCCTCTCGGTGATAACAATGGATGGACCTGTTCATATGTCCATTTTGCTACCGATTTTAATACTCAGCTCGTCGATGATAACGGTGCATCCATTTTTCTTCTTTTACTTAGTAAACATCGTCGGCACATGTTGTGGTTAATTAACAGCATCATCTTCTCGATCTAATTGTGGATTGTGCTGCTCCTGCTTGTTATTAGCTGGCAGTACTAGCACAGTACTTGGCTAGCTGGTACCAAAACGTTATCTGTAGCGCGCGTGCTCTGCCAGCGAGACATCCATCTCCGCTGTGAAGTGTATTAATTTATAAATACATTGAACTAGTATTTATAAACCCTAAATACTGTCCATGTCCAAGTCACGTGTACGTGTTACTATAAATTAATACACTGAACTAGCATGTACGTATACGTGTATCATCATAAAATAATAGGTGTTGTTTGCTTCAATTCAGGGGGCGACAACTATAATCACTACCGGAAACAGTTGCTTTGCCGAGTGTCTAAAGAACTCGACAAAGCCTAGAAAACACTCGGCAAAGGAAGTTTGGCGAATTGTACATCATAAAATAATAGGTGTTGTTTGGTTCAATTCAGCTGGGGGCAACAACTATAATGGGATCAACTTCCACCATGATGCGTTCAGAGTAACTATTAACGCGATTTGTTTGGTTCAGTAATCAATAGCGTATTCCGAGAGGCAGAAGAAAGGAGTGGAGGGATGAAGGCGTGTGCTGCGGGGTGCCGGTCCAATAAAGTCGCGTGGGCCGTGGGAACGAGATTGTAAATTTTCAACATCTGTTCCGTTCGTGTAATCAACTGGTGAAAAATATTTGCACTAGATCCACTTGTGTAGTAGCCTATGCATATTTAAGTCTATTTTATGTTTTATTTTTCTCCTTTTCCTTTTATTGTGCAATGTGACATGTATCGTTACATGAATTTTTGAAAGTTTAAGTACCTACTCAGGATTTTTGTAGACTCTCCGTCTTTCGGTACCATGTTATTACTCATTTGGCAATATTTGTAACACCATTTCTGCGAACACAATATTGACCTATCCCTTTTGGTTCGGGTTGATGATTAGTGATCGCCAACGGGTAGCACTCTGGGGTAGTCAGTGGACTGACTAGACTATGAGATTATGTATCTACAACCATGTCGTTCGCCTTAGGGTGTGTTTGTGTGGAGCACAGGAACGGTGGTCGATGATGAAGGTAAAGGTCATGTGGGTTCGTGCTGATGTACCGGGAGTGGTGAAAGACGAGCGATGTGACTTGAATTAGGGACCGGAGTCGCTGGGTGACCAGCCGTGGTGGCTGACACCTGGACACGCACTCGCGTTAGGACGTGGCATAGCGGGACGTGTTGCCGACACAGTCTAGGTCTAGCGGAACACATGTGTCTAATATGTGGGGGACGCACATGGGGTGCGATACTCACGAAGGTTTGGTGGCTGAGCCTCAAAAAACGAACATGCGCTACGGATGGCCGGGTTGCCGAGTGTCGGTCTGGCAACACTCGACAAAGTAGCTACTTCGCCGAGTGCCAACGCCTGACGCTCGGCAAAGATAACGGTCATCAGCTATAGACGACTGTTGACGGCCCTTTGCCGAGCGTCGCTGTGTGTCGAGTGTTTGGCACTCGGCAAAGTGGTCTTTGCCGAGTGTATTCCTGTGCTAAGCGTCCTGCTCTCGGTAAATGTGGTCGTTACCGAGTGTAGGACTTTGCCAAGTGCAGCGCTCAACAAAGAATTCTTTGTCGAGTGCCCGAAAAAATGTACTCAGGAAAGACTCGAGCACTCAACAAAGAGCTGGGTTCCGGTAGTGCATTTAGATACGCTACTATAGAAAAGGTTTCTACCAACACTAGATTTACCACCATATGCTTTTGTGAAAACTAAATATAAGTATTTTCAACAACTATTTGTAGTAGCATACAATGATGGAAATCATTCTTATTTTAAGTCTGGGCCATTATATGATTGGTTGCGACAACAGATTTTACGTCTTGGCGAGGGGTTAAGGATGACAAGGTGACCCCACAAGTCAGGGACCGAGTGTGAGGGTGGGCATGAAGGCGGCTAATGAGGAAGTCCCACGTGTCAGCTGCTACGAGAGGGTGAAATCGACGCCGCGCTGCTGCACCTAATGGGGTGGTCCCTCCTGTCAGTGATTGAAGAGCGCGGTTATGCTGGTATGCTATGCTTCCTAGGCCGAAAGCCACTTGGCCAGCTTAGGGGCACTATTTTATCTTTAAAATTTATGAGAAAGAGATTTTGAGTTTAAAATTCAAATTCAAATGCAAATGACTTCATATAATTTTGAAACATTGTCAGAAATTCGTTTATAGCCATAGAAACATCTTGGCAAAGTATGAAGACATATATTTTTATAAATAATTAATACACAAAAATTAATTTCCCTCGTTCGCATTATTTATTGGACAAGAGAGTCACATGTGATAAAAATTTCAAAATCCTTAAAATTCTTGATATGGGTTTGTATGATTACAATAAACTTTGCACATTACAAAGGTAAGGTTGTCGAGTACTCAGGAACCGATTACCCGAAATAGGCTGATGGCCTCTTTTAATATGGCCCACTAGCCGACCAAACCTGTGTCGAGCAACCATGCGAGGCGGAGCGACCGACCAAGTTCCTGCCGTGCAACTATGCGTGGCAGAGCCACAGGTCCCCGCCAAGCAACTCGGCAAGGTAGAGCAACCGACCAGGTCCCCGCCAAGTAACGCTGCGAGGCGGATTGGCCGACCAACTCCTGATCGAGCAACTTGGCGAGGCGGAGGTCCCAATCCAGTACTGCTGACCCATGTCAACTACAACAAGAAGCATCATCCACTGGTCACGTCTGGGCATACGTGTGGCACACCCAAGGCGCAACGGGAAGTCGCTGTCGACACAAACGTACGCCCCCACGTACGATCCCAAATGTACCCACGCTGCCTTGTTGGGCCAGTCAAACCCGGTCATGGGGGATCTCTGCCCTAGAGTCTCTACAATGACTCGCATACCACGAGGGACACGACAATACGCCACACCGGTTGTATGCTATGCATGGCGGAGGGTGACACAAGGATCATGACGATAGGCAAGGCTGTGCCACGTGCACCCTCACCATGAGACTGCCCGATGGGACCCGCCACGCCTGTCACACCAGAGTTTCGGGGCACCAAGACCCGAGCGCGAACATAATCAACTGTGCTGAAACCAAGTCTCACACATATGATGAATCATGGTACAGAAACGAATGTCACATCTTTACTATATAATAGGAGTTCTATACAAAATAAATAAATAATTACATCATAAGGAGACAACGATCTAGCAACCCAAAGTTGACTAGTAGATGACGACCTAGACTTCTCATGAAATCATCACAGCATCCTTCATGTGCGTCATCCTGCGGTACCTATTCTTGACCTGTGGGGGTGTGAGACAGCGAGGGTGAGCTCACATACGTTCATCGCTCAACAAGTTGTGGGGAATAATGTGCATGAACTCACCAAAGGAGCGAGCTCATGTTAAGTGTATAGGCTTACCGAAGAGGATGGTTAAAGCTGAGCATTGCTTTTAAAGTTGGTCAAAATTTTATTAGCAGTTACTAAGTGTAAGTAGATATCAACCCAAATAAGTAATAGATCAAAATTGGTAACAACACCTGCGATGCAATGCATATGACAAATTAAGTTTAGTTCCATAAATTACTCATGTGAGGGTCCAAGCCGCTCATGATCGTGAGCACGGCTGATATACCAGTTTTACACTCTGCAGAGGTTGCACATCTTTACCAACAAGTCATGTTACCCATCTGCCAAGGGGTCATGAATCCCATACACCTCTACCAAGGAAGCGAGGTAGGGCAACACTACGAGTCCTTTACAAAGTTCGACTATCTTTAGAAAACCCGCTACAGTTTCTAGGAAGTCCCAATGCAGGGATCCCTCGCCTGACCGCCATCGCAGCAAAATCAACTTGAGGACCTCCCTACACCAACCACTCCCCTACTGCTCTTGCCCCTTTAGGGTAAGGTAGTCATCCACTAGCTTTCCTAATTAGTCAGCCAAGGGCGTCCCATACCACCCTTGTGGTAGCACTGTTTTCCTGGGTGATTCTCCATGTTCCAATTAACAATATGATCTTATCATGAATAATAATTAAACAACAACATAATTGGAACATGATCATAATGAAACATTAGTTTCCCAAAACCATGTAGAGCAATAGCAAAGCTACCCAGTAATTCATCTGCTTGCAAGGTGAGGGATAAACAATGCTAGGGAAACCTATTAGGTCCCATCAAATTAACCTGAGCATATCACAGTGATTAACAGCGAACATTATTAGGTAATAAGGAGTGATCAACGACACAACTTGCCTGAGACTCAAGATTTCCAGGTACCAGCTTGGTCTTCAAGATTCGTAACCTCACTACTAATCATTACCATACAAACAAACATGGAAAAGGCAAAATTAACATCACACCAAACATAAGCACAATCTGCATAATAATGATTTACGCGTCGCTACGAGATCGTGGGCTCGAGAACCACTAAATTCGGAGTTACGGTTCATGAGATATAGTTTTCGCAAGTTTTGGGTGATTAACTGATAATATATTCTATGTTATAATCATGTGAGAAAAATATTACGAAGAAACAACTAATTCAACTTTAGTATAGTTTATCACTTGATTAGATATCCTGATTTAGTCAAATTATAATTGTAGATAGGTTAACATTAATGAGCAAGCTTAATCTACCAAACAGAGATTAAACAATATCTAATTATAAGAATATGTGTTATGATAAAACTAATGTTGTTATTGCATAGACAATGTTATTACAAAGCTAACACAACTGAAAGGGATTAAATCAGAGTTAAAATAAATTAATTATGAAATTTTGAAGTCTACTTCCATGCTAGGGGTGTTTTTGTGAATACCAGGGACTAATTTGTAAATTCTAGAATTCTAGAGTAAGGCTTTGTCTGCGGCCAAGGACGACGGGTTTATACAAAGAAAAGACAGGGGCCCTACTGTGGCAGAACCTCCCAAGTTATTGGCCCCAAATGCACCTGTCCTTGTCTCATAGACCTTAGACGGCTATGCATGTGCACCACATAACTTAACAGGATCCGTCCGAGTGTCCCAAGGACCCCGGATAAACCACTTACAAACAAGATTGCAAGATTAAGTAAACACAAATCAAACACCAACATTTTGCAGAGGAATTTCTTTATTGTAAAAAGTTACAAGTTACAACAAATTTACATTATATTTATCAGAGTGATTACAAAAGTGATTCAAAGAAATAAACTTTGAAATGTTATAAATTATTTATAAGTTTGTAATATATGCAAGCTCAATGACAATCCTCAATAAAAGCATAGAAGAGCTACTTTAACCTATAAGAAGGTCGTGCCCACCGGCGCTTAACACCATCCACAGCAGCACAAATCTAGTACCTGCAACAACATGGGTTCGAAAACCCTAAGTATGGAGTGTACTTTCTCAAGTCTTATCCGACTAAGGAAAAAGACTCTCAAGGATATGCTAGATTTGGGAATCAAGGAAAGGCTTTTAGTAAGGATCAACATTAATAGTTTGCAGAATGCTTACTAAAATGAGTCCTTACTTTCAACATTTTAATGCTAGATTAAGTATTAATAGACCTTGTTTGCATCTAGTCTAATTTCATCATCACATTAATCAATACAACATGATTTTTGCTCATTATGATTCCATCAATGACTTAGATTGCAGGTCAGTGACCAAGTCTTCACATCCGAGAAGTAACGACGATCCGAATCGATTAATACCCAGTTGGGGATCTCCAACCACACGACATATGTAGCACTTAACCCTTGCATATGTCAACTCGCCACCGGGTTTCTCAAGACCAGAATGGGTTCACGCCAACCGAGAGCACGGATACTCCACCATTCAGCCTCTTGCCATGGAGGGTACATGCTACTCTCGCCATCTCTCCACTCCCATTGTGTGGTGGCCTTTCTGGTATTGGTCTGACCGAGGCAAAGCTCATGACAAGGCATATGGCCAGTTAAAAGGTCCTCAGTCAGTAGGCCTACATTCCCTATAATCCTTAATCAACCTGGGTAGAACATCACCTGTTCCTAGCCCAAGTCTCGATTTAAGTACTTTCATCCTTAGGATTGTTTGTGTTCCATAGGATGATTAAAATATCATAGGGAACCTTGCATTAGATCTCCCAATGATCCTGGTGAAAATATTCTTGTAGGTAGAGCCATCCTTCCTTAGGATAAACCTGAGCTAGGCATTAGGGCAAAGGACAAACTCTATCTACAAGATTTACCTCTAGGCAGGGCTAAGAAATTTTGTAAATCATATTTGATACTTCACCAGAAGTATCTATAAAAGGAATGGATTTCAAGGTAGCCAATGCATCAAGGGTTTCCAAGCAACTCCTATAAACCTAATGCACATTTCACTAGACTTAAAGTGTCTAAAAATCATTTAAAAACACAAGGAAGGGGTTGCATGCACCGGGGCTTGCCTGGAATAACACTAGGTTAGTGTTTGTTAGATGATGTCCACTTGGCGATCAGCCTTTATTCTGATACTTGTTCAGGTAATCCATCTTCAGGTTCATCATCTGCATCACCTTTTGGAGTTGCCCACCCGTTACATCATCTTGGGGGTCAACTTAGCTCTGGTCCTTCGCATCATGTGGTTCACTAGCGTACCTACTGAGATGCATAATGCGCATGTATAAACATAAGGAAGAATAACACAGCATATTGCACACAATATAGAATTAAGCACAATGACGAGGCGCTACAACACTTGTGAGAAAATACTAGACGCCAACAAATGACTAAGTACAACAATGACAACCACGGGTTCTAACCGAAACATCGAGAAATAGCAAACTATACATACCCAGTTCAACACTCGAGTTCCTCATGTTCAACTTAATTTACTTAAACCAGATATCACAACAATTCATATATTCTATATTTCCCTAATCTAGAGCATACCAAAAAAGATTATCAAACTTGGGCTCAGTCTTCAAGGACACTTGAACACAGGCCTAAATAATCACTGCTTCAAATACACTCATCGAAATATTTACTTCCTTCCCAATTAATAAAGTCTAGAGAAAACAATAAGAAGGAAATAAATTAATCAAATATAACAAGGCATTTCGATAAACACTTCCTATGCAACAAGTTGACATCAATCAAGGATCAAGAATTGACTAATCCTACCTAGCCAAACAAGAATGACAACAAGCAATAAATTGCAGATTTTTCTGGACAGCACTCAGCAGTCAATTGTTTTGCTCATAACTCACAAGATATTAATCCAAAAATCGTGAACTAAGACTTTCTAGAAATCTTATAAAATCCCCTATAACTTTTGTATCATCAGCGCAACATGATTCGACATTCTTAAAGGTCAATCAGTGCTAAACATAAATTCTGCCCAGATTTGGACAGAATTCAACTACTTACTTCATAAATTTATAACTTGAGTTTTAGGCATCCAAATCAGGTGATCCAAGACTTTTTAGAAAGCTAGTAGAATTTTCTACAATTCATTTATAATCATCTCAAGGTGATTCAATGTGTATCGAAGTCAGTTAATACAAACACACATTGCTGTCCAGACTTTTGACAGATTCAAACATCACATTTCAAACAGCTATAACTTGACTTCTAGACCAGCAAAAAGGGTGCTCCAAATTTTTTTGGAAAGCTAGAAAAGTACTACAAGTCTCCTATAATTACTAAGGGCTGATTCTAAGTTTAACTTGGGCAAACAAGGTTATTTTCGAAATCAGTACAGAATCTGGGCAGATTCTGAGACTGGACTTTGAAAAATCATAACTCCTAAACTACTAAACCTATGGTCATGAAATTTTTACACAATCAAGATAAAGAAGTTATCTACAACTTTTCTTTAGTATTTGTCTACAGAAAATGCACTTTAGTTCGTCAAACAAATAGCACGGCAAAAACTGTACATGCAGTAAAAACTCGCACATTACTCACACACATATACATACATTGGCATCTAATAACATGATTTTGGGTATTAGTACTGGCAACGAATGAACAAAGGGAGAAACGGGTCCTCACCGGGGTTGACGACAACATGTCGAAGCTGTCCAAACACGAAGGCGAAGACGATGGAACGAATAACGCACATACGACACATCAGGACAAATTTCTTATAGCTGGGCATTTCCTCGAGCAGTCAGCGAGCATCATGGATGTAATACTGCTCCAGTGTGCAATTGCACAATATTCATATGCGCGTTAAAAATCAATACAACCGGCGACTGTATTAAGCAAACCGCCAATGGAAATAACATTTCTACTGGCGGTTGTATTAAGCAAACCACAAGTGGAAATAACATTTCCACTGGCGGTTTTATTAAGCAAACCGCCTGGCGGCTTTATTAAGCAAACTGCCAGTGGAAATAAACTTCCACTGGCGGTTTGCTTAATAAAGCCGCTAGTGGAATTGGCGGTTTACTTAATATAGCCGCTAGTGGAAATGCTATTTTTACTAGCCGCTGCAAAACAACCTCCAGTGAAAAGGCCGATTTCCACTAGCCCGTAGCATGAGTGGCACTGGAAAACGCTAGTGCAAATAGCTCTAGGACCGCCACTATAGAGCTTCTGTGTACTAGTGCAATCTGACCACTAAATATTTTCTACAAGACTGATGTAAGCACCTACTAGCAAAAATACATGCCTACCTACAAATAAGAAAGTAGTAGCATGTATATGTATCTCTAAATATATATAAACACGTCGACTATTTGGTTTACATTGCATCATCTCTGTAACACCTCAGGTGTTACTATGGCTAGAGCACACCTTGACACTCAGGACTATGATCACATGTGGTAGAGACTTAAGAAACTACATAAGAACTTTGGAGCTCATGTGTTAATCAAAGTTGGTTAATGACTTAAGAGTTATTACTCAAATCTTTATACCCTTACTACCTTGGAAGGGAGAGGGGGGGGGGGAAGAACCCTAGGCCTCTCTTAAACCCTATCTTCCAAAACCCTGGTTAAAAAGGGGAAAGAGAGTGAGCAAATGTGCAAAGCATGGGTAATTGTTAACCAAACCTTAAGTAACCTTATAACCAGCAATTAGGGGGGGGGGGGGAAATATTGCAAAAAGACCCCTGGAGAAACCCCAAATCCAATCTCCAAGTGGAGAGAGAGCTAGAGCTCTCTATTTCTCTCTAAGTTAAAAACTACACCTACACTAAAGATCAGTCGTGTTCACCTTGAAGCTGCCACCAAATCCACCTGTGTTCTACACCAAAAATGTGGCATACCACCTAGGGCACCCACTGGAAAAAGCTGAGCCTGAGACTTGGACGTTTGACCTGCCTTGGCATGGTTATTGTCGTGGGGTGGGCAGTGTGACACACCCGTTTTGGCGACCAGAGATCTCCCTCCCTAGGCCGTATCTGCCATGGCGTCTCACAAGTAAGTGATAGCCTTAGGTGCCAGGAGTAGACCCCCGCCGGATTTATGCCAAGATTCGCACGTTTGCGACTTGGGTGAGCTGTGGAACAAGGGCAGAAGAAAACTTACACGTGTTCGACGCGCTTTGCCGCGCCAGAGCACGCCCGCGCCCGACCCCGCGCCGCGCCGAGCCGCGCCCGTGTCCCCTGTGCGCGCCCGCGCCTATAAAGCCCACCCAGGCATCGACTACACTCCTCCGCGCACCCTCAAGCCTCAACGGAGCTTAGCTCGCCGCCGTTTGCCCGTGCGCGACGTGTTCGCGGCCACCCGACCCACTGTCGCCGTAGACCGGCCAGCCCAGCGCTTCCCAGCCCCGTCCAACCCTCGAAGACGAGTGTGCACGACTCAATGAAGCTCCCCGAGCGAGGATCGAAGCCTGCTTCACCGGAGAGGCCAGTCCACGGTCGCCGGAGCTCACACCCTCGCCGGAGTACGTGGACCGGGTAATCCACTCAACCATTTTCCAATTCCTGGTGCACACAGTCACTACGTGACCCCATGAAGCTCACCTTGCCCTCGGATTGAACCAGCTCGCCGTGGTTTGGCCGGTACACTCGCCGCCGACGAGAACACCCGCCTGCGCGCATGGACCGAGCGATTCCGGCCATCCCCGCCGTCGAGCCGCACCTCGCCGTGACCGCCAGAGCCTCCCCGAGCCAACCCTGCCCTTCGCCGGACCTATCTCGCCGCTGGTAAGCCGCGCCACCCTTTTCTTTCCCGCGGGTACTGTTTACATTGGGGGAAGGACCTCAGGGAAGAAGAAAGGAAAGTCAGGGGGCTTTTTGAGTTGTCAGTGACCCAGGGGAATAGTGGCGCAGGGGTAGATCTATGCGGGTTGATTTAGTTTAAACCCAGGGACCTCGGTGTAAATTGCTTTTCCAGGAAACTCTTATTTAAATCTGTTTTTAAATTGAACAGAGACTTTAAAAATCCATAACTTCTGTTTAGTTCATCCAAATTTGGTCAAACCAATTTTGTCAGACCCTAAATAATGTAGCCTACTTAAGAAAAATATAAAACCCCCTATGTACTATAGAAAACTTTAAAGCTCTGATTTAATTATAGTTTTGGCCAAAAGCTCAATAATAGAAAGAAAAATAGTTATATTATTTGACTAGGGTTAGGAAAAATTGAAGAAGTTTGTATCTACCTACTAACCTGTTTAAAAATGTTAAACCTCTCTGTCCACTCCTTTAAGTCAGTTTTTACCCCTTATTTTATAATATGCTTAAGGTTAAGAAAAATAGAAAAGGTAATTTAAATAATGAATCAGAGGGCACCTCTATTTTTGTTAAGGTACTTATCCAATGTAGTTCACCAGAAAAATCTATCCTACCCTGGTTCAGTATAAAATAAGTAGGATTCCTTTTAATCTAAGAAAACAAGGAAAACTTAGAAAAACCCTACAAAAATAACCCTAAGGTGAAAACCCCTCAAACCTTAGGATAACTAATGTTTGGTTATTATGAACATAGGAAAAATACAAAATCTGTTGTTTGATATTTTTCAAATGACAAGTTAGTTATAAGCACCTTTTTGGCATAAAACTTTAGAAAATCACAACTAAATAATCACCAGTTAACTTTCTATGAATTTTGGCACAGAGGTTTAGTATTACTGTTAGATCCCAACAAAAATAACCCTTAGGAAGGAACTCAACTCTAATGGAGAGGTGTAGTGTAAAGTGACCCATTTTACACCACCTTTGTTATTTTTGTCTAAAGCTTAGCCTTTTTATTGTGAACCCCAATTTCCTAGAATGGGCTATAGAGACCAATGGCAATCCATTGTAATTTTTACAGAATTTTTGGAAAATGTTAAACCACTGTCGTAGTTCAAGCCTACACTAGAAACTATAAGTAGAGAATGAAGAAAAAGGGAAAAATGAATAATGGAAATTAGTGTCATCCTAAAACTCTCGTAGATTGTCCACTGAAACTTATAAAGGCAATACAAACCCACTATATTTATCCTCAATCAAAACCTAAGCCTAAAAGGTAATAAGCATAACCCACTGGAAGCCCCGCATGGCTAAGAAACCCTAAGTTACTTCTTGACTTAGTTTCTTCTTATCATAAGGTTATTAAATCCTGCATAATCATGATATACATGTTCATTGCATTCGATAGACTGTAACCTTGCTGGCGGAGAGTATGTCCTCGTGCCGGAGCAAGGAGCTGCTCAGGAGGTAGCCCCGGATCCAGCACCCGAGTCTGCACCAGAGGATCTGCCTGCCACTGCTTTGGAAGGCAAGCCCCGGTTTATGCATAACCTGTTATTTAAGCTATTTTACTTCACTTAATGATTGTAGGATTGATTGTGCACTTTGGTGAAGGAATTGTTTGAAACCCTAGTTGCATGATCTCAGGAATCCTTTTGAGATGGATACTAGTATGCTAGGTCGAGTAGTTGCTTTGCTTAATTAGGATCTCGGTAGAAGACGAGTGATTTTTCGAGCACTCGCGCGAGATCAGGAATTGGTTGTACCCACTTTTATACCATAATTGATAATTGGTTGGTGGACACGGATCCATGGGGATGCATGGTCTACGAGGTGAAATTGGAATAAGGATTAACGTGCGGATACCTGTGTCAAGCGTTTGAACGTACTAAACACATACCGAGAAATATGGTAAATCGGTAAGCCAAGTACCTGAGTGAACCTGCCCGCAGATTGCCCTCCTCACGCGACCTGAGACGTGGTCTCCCATTCCGGTTATGGTGGGTACAAGTGCGGTCACTGCACGACGGCAGTCGGGGTCAGTGGGGCATCGTACGCCAAGGCGGTGAGCCCCTTTCTGTTGCCAGGGAATCGATGGGGACGGTTGATGTGTGTGGGGACGGAGTGCCTCGCCACGTCGTGTGTTTAGGTTTACCTTGCAAGGTTTAAAAACTCGATTCGAATCGTCTGCTTCTCGCAGCTAATGAGACTGCTTGATCCATTGTACTGCATTGAGTAACAAGTGGAAATATGATGAGTCGATATAAGATGTTGATTGCTAATAATGTTTGCTACTATGTATGAGTAGATAGTACACATTTAGCCTTAAGAGAGTCACACTTAAATTGGCAAAATTAAAACTTGACTTAGAAACTCAGCTAGTGCTTTTGGCAACCAAACCCCACAGCCAAACAGCTGCATGTCTAGAGGTAGAGGAGTAGACTCCTCACACCGGGTAAGTCTAGCTGAGTATTAGTATACTCAGCCTTGCTTGTGGCATAATTTTACAGGTTCTCTGGAGGACATGGTTGCTGGAGTGACTTGGCCGTCCACCTTACCACTGGGTTGGACTGTCGAGTGGGACCCCGCCTCGGCTGAGGAGGAGCATGAGGAGTGATGGGACAGGCTTCCCCATCCCTCTGTTTATTTGCCGTTAGTTTTATTCCGCTGCACTTCGAACAAAGATGGTTACTTTTGCAAAAACTCCGATGATGATGATGTAATAATTTTATACTCTCACATGCATGGTTTAATGCTTTATTGTATTTGCTCTGTGACTCACCATCGAGTGAGATTGTGGTACTTGATCCTGTCAGTGGCCGTGTTGGACTGGATCCGAGGGATTGACGAGTTATTCCTATTTAAGTGAAGTCTAGCCTCTAAGGCAGGACTTAGGCACTTAAGTTGGAATAATTCGGGCAGTTCCGCCACAGCTGGTATCGGAGCTTGTACCACCACAGAGGAATCAATAAAATATGAATACCATCCCTTTTCAAAATAAAACTTGATAGAAACAATGTTGGATAGATCGTAGGACGAGCAGGATAGACCTAGGACGTGAAGCCTTAGGATGATAGAAGGGTAACTAGGTGGGTAAATAATTAGGCCCTACAGGCCACTTTAAGGGATGGGAGTCCTTCCCGATTTGCTTATGTTGGTGAGGTCGTTCAGGACGAGCATGCATGCATTGCTAAATTAAACAATTGAGTAAAGACTTAAAAACAAGGTGATAACCAACTAAGTCTCCAGTACCTTTTTATTTGACTAGAAGAAAGGTTGAGTTTTATTTCTCTTGTTCTTTTTATAATTCTTTTTCTTTTACTTACGCTTAACCGTACACAGATGACTTCCCACGGATCCTCAGAGGACGGAAATGCACTAACCCACACTGACGGGCTTGCACGAGAGGGCTTCCCCCGTATTTTGTGGGAGGTACTTCAGGGAGCCGGGTACTTGACACCCCCTCAGTACACGGTGCAGCAGTTTGAGAAGCACCGGGTGCCCCGCTGTAGGGTGAGGATGATCTTGGAGCCTCATCCCCTGCAGCCAGGCTGGCGTTCCCTGGACTCCGAGTCTTTCGGATACCGGGCGGAGGACACGATTGAGGCGATCGCTCTGCACGGGTTGACTACTTTCTGCGGATTTCACCCCTTGGAGCTTTCCACCCACCCCATTGGCTTGTTTCCCGCTGAGAAGGAAGACGACCCAATGTGGAAGGATCAGGTGGAGCATGCCAAGCATATCTGGGCTCTCTACCTAGGCCACACGGCTCACTTGTCGGTACGATGCATGAACGCCCTGTATCGTCTGCAAGTGATGCGTGGAGAGGCAATGTCTCATCTAATGGTATTATTGGAGGCAACCAAGATCACCCTGGACAACAGGGAGGAGCTCGTGGTTGACTTGTCCCAGGAACTGGTAGAAAAAGATTTACAAGTGGAGCAGCTATCTGATGAGGTCCATGAGTTGGAGGAATTGGTGGGAACGAGGGAGAACACCATCGAGGTTCTCGAAGATCAGCTTCTCAACACCCAGCAGCAGCTCGCAGAGGCTAATGAGCACCTAGATATGCATCATCAGGAGATCCATGATGGGGAGGCTGACGAGGACGTCGACATTGAGGGAGGAGAGGAGCCTGCTTCCAGCGTAGACACTGCTGGCTCAGGGAGGCCACCTTCCCCCGAGTCGAGTGTCGCCTCTTTCGCTCATTAGTTGCCAGAGTAGGAATAGAGATCGGTAATGTAGGACTCCTCGCAGCTAGCTTAGCTTTTGCACCCTTGGGGTAGTAGGCTGGATAGAGTTGAGTCTTTTTGGGACAATGATGTAATCATGATAAACTCTTTTGGAAACATGTTTGATGGATGCCGTTATCAGTTTTAAGTTTGGGAGGAGAAATTTATGCCTTTTAAATTCTTGTGTTGAAAGTTGGAGTCTATCATTTTACTTTTGACTCTTTTCGCCGCGATTAAACATTGAACTTGGAGTTATGGCGCTAAGTTTATATGTGGTTTTTCAGATGGCCGGGAGGCAGCGTCGTGGTCAGAATGAGCGCGTTCCTCCACCACCGCCACCGCCTCCCACACTGCAGGAGCTCATGGCTCAGCAGAATGAGATCTTGAGGCAACTAGCTCAGCATCAGCCACCACCTCAGCACTATGGTGGTGGGGACCATCAGCGTCACCCCGCGGTAGCTACCTACCAAGATTTCCTCAGTACCCAGCCCCCATTGTTCACAAGGGCAGAGGATCCCCTTGATGCAGATGTGTGGTTGCGAGTAGTGGAATCCAAATTCCCGCTACTCCATGGAGCTTGTTCAGAGGTCACTAAGGTCCGGTTCGCTACTCAGCAGCTTCGCGGACCCGCGCGGACATGGTGGGACCACTATCTTGCTATGCAACCGGCTGACCATGAAGTGGAATGGAGAGAGTTTAAGGCAGCTTTCAGGGGACATCACATACCCGCAGGCATCATGGACCGAAAGCTCAACGAGTTTCTGGCACTCACTCAGGGCAACAGGACAGTGTTGCAATATGCCAGGCTTTTAATGACTTGTGCCAGTATGCTGGGTACCA
The DNA here is from genome assembly GCA_029449295.1 of Zea luxurians. Classification (NCBI taxonomy): domain Eukaryota; kingdom Viridiplantae; phylum Streptophyta; class Magnoliopsida; order Poales; family Poaceae; genus Zea; species Zea luxurians. The sequence goes on from JAOPSE010000011.1 coordinate 50,658,553, forward strand.
TGCAGACACGGACGAGAAGAAGAGGGACAGGTTTAGACGGGGGCTCAGCACTAAGCTCCGTGATCGTCTCAACACTGTCAGGGCCAACAGCTACAATGAGTTGGTCAACATGGCTATCTCCCAGGAGGACTGCATTACAGCTCGACAGGCAGAGAAGAAGAGGAAGACCCCTGTGGCAGGACCCTCAGCTCAGCCACAGCGCTTCAGGATTGTGTCCGACACGCAGAACAGGGGACCCCATCAGCAGCAAGGGAGATGGGTGATCCGACCACCGCAGCAGCAGCAGCAGGCACCCAACCGCACCCAGATTCCGGCTCAGAGGAGCAATCAGCAGCAGCAGTACCGCCAGGCAAACGACAACAGGTGTTTCACGTGTGGCAGCACTGGACATTATGCCAAGAATTGCCCTAGGAACCAGCAGAGGCAGGGGCAGAATGTCAATCAAAACCAGGGCAAGAGGCAGAAAGTGCAAGTGAGGCAGGGCAAGCTGAACTTTACCACCATGGCTGATATTCCAGAGAGAGCACCCGTCATGACTGGTATCTTTACCGTTTTGAATTGTCCTGCTATTATTCTTTTTGATTCTGGTGCATCGCATAGCTTTATTAGTGCCAAGTTTAGTGCCAAGTGCCAGTTGCCTTTTCACCACACCAATGGGGGTATCACAATTTCAACACCAGGAGGCAGGATTGCCACCAACCAAATCAGCAGGCAAGTGCCTATAAAATTTGGTAGTCTTGTGATTAGAACCACCCTTCTCATCTTAGGATTGGATAGCGTGGATATTATATTGGGATCTGACTGGTTGACTAGGCATCAAGCAGTGTTGGATATTGCAGCCCGGGCCATTGAAATCCATTCCCCTGCTTATGGCGAGACTGTTTTATATTTGCCCGACCAAGGTTGTACCCGTTCCTGTGCATTCGTTATGATAGAATCCCCAGTGGAAAAGATCCCAGTGGTCTGTGACTACCCGGATGTGTTTCCGGATGAGTTGCCAGGGATGCCACCTGACCGAGACATCGAGTTCGCAATCGAGTTGCAACCCGGGACTGCTCCTATCTCCAAGAGACCCTATAGGATGCCTCCCGCGGAACTGGCAGAACTGAAGAAGCAACTGCAAGAACTGTTGGACAAGGGGTTTATTCGCCCAAGTACTTCACCTTGGGGATGTCCTACATTATTCGTGAAGAAAAAGGATGAGAGTTTGAGAATGTGTGTTGATTACCGCCCTCTCAATGCGGTGACTATCAAGAACAAATACCCACTGCCCCGCATTGATGTTCTGTTTGATCAGTTGGTAGGAGCCAAGGTATTCTCCAAGATAGATCTTCGCTCGGGCTACCATCAGATCAAGATCCGTGCCAGTGATATTCCCAAGACGGCTTTCTCAACCAGATATGGGCTTTACGAGTTTTTGGTGATGTCTTTTGGGCTGACCAATGCCCCGGCTTATTTCATGTACTTGATGAACTCGGTATTCATGCCAGAGTTGGACAAGTTCGTGGTTGTTTTCATCGATGATATCCTAGTCTATTCCAAGAATGAAGCCGAACACACCAAGCATTTGCATACTGTACTTCAGAGGCTGCGTGATCATCAGTTGTATGCCAAGTTGTCCAAATGTGAATTTTGGCTGAAAGAGATTAAATTCTTGGGTCACACAATTTCTCAGGAAGGAATATCAGTTGATCCTGAGAAGGTACAAGAGGTGATGGACTGGAAACCCCCAACTACAGTGAAGCAGATTCAGAGTTTTCTAGGATTGGCCGGGTATTATCGACGATTTATTCCGGATTTCTCCAGAATTGCCAAGCCAATGACTAAGCTATTGAAGAAGGGAGCCAAGTACAATTGGAGCCAGAAGTGCGAAGATGCTTTTCATACCTTGAGGCAGCATTTGATAACAGCCCCAGTGCTGGCTCAACCCGATAGCACCAAGCCCTTTGAAGTTTATTGTGATGCCTCTGGTACGGGATTGGGATGTGTCTTGATGCAAGAGAACAGAGTGATTGCTTATGCTTCCCGAGCACTTAGACCCCACGAGCAGAACTACCCTACACATGATCTGGAGTTGGCAGCTGTGGTTCATGCTCTCAAGATTTGGAGACACTACCTGATGGGAGCTCACTGTAACATCTACACGGATCACAAGAGTCTCAAATACATCTTCACTCAGGCAGACCTGAACATGAGGCAAAGGATATGGTTAGAGTTAATCAAGGATTATGATTTGGAAGTACATTACCATCCGGGCAAGGCCAATGTTGTGGCAGATGCCTTGAGCAGAAAGGCCCAGTGCAATTGTATGAACATGGATGCAAGAGTCACCACCCTGTGCGATGAGTTGTGTAAGCTGAACCTGGAAGTTGTTCCTTCCGGTGAATTAAGTTATATCTCGGTAGAGCCCACATTGCAAGAACAAATAGTCCAGGCACAGGTTGGGGATAAGGGTGTACAGGTTATCAAAGACATGCTCAAGCAGAAAGCGGAAAAGTACAAGTGTTTCCGTCAGGACAGCAAGGGAATTTTGTGGTTTGGAGATCGATTGGTTGTTCCCAAGGACCCTGAGCTCAGAAAGAAGATACTGGATTAAGCTCACCTTTCCAAATTCTCCATGCACCCTGGTAGCAACAAGATGTACCATGATCTCAGATCTTTATATTGGTGGACCACAATGAAGAGGGAAATTGCCAAGTATATATCCGAGTGTGACACCTGCCAAAGAATCAAAGCCAGCCATTTGAAGGCAGCAGGCCCTTTGCAACCTCTTCCCATACCATCTTGGAAATGGGAGGACATTTGCATGGACTTTGTCGTAGGATTGCCCAATACCTCTAGGCACCATGATTCCATTTGGGTTATTGTGGACAGGCTGACCAAGACTGCCCATTTCTTGCCCGTACATACCACCCACAAGACAGAGAAGTATGCAGAGATTTATGTTGATCAAATAGTGCGATTGCATGGTATTCCAAAGACCATTATATCTGACAGAGGAGCACTGTTTGTGGCACGCTTTTGGGAGCAACTCCAAGAATCACTTGGGACCCAGGTCATACGAAGCTCAGCGTACCATCCCTAAACAGATGGCCAGACAGAGAGGGTAAACCAGATTTTGGAAGATATGTTGAGAGCCTGTGCACTACATTACAGGAAGGATTGGGATAAGTGTCTTTCTTTGGCAGAGTTTTCTTACAATAATAGCTATCAGTCCAGTCTGAAGATGGCACCTTTTGAAGCCTTGTATGGGAGAAGGTGTAGGACCCCGCTGAATTGGTCTCAAGCAGGAGAAAGGGAAATATTTGGGCCAGATTTGGTACTTGATGCAGAAGAAAAGGTCAGAGTCATCAAAAAGAATTTAGAAGCTGCTCAGGCCAGGCAAAAGAGCTATCATGATAAGAGGCGGAAACCTCTCCAGTTTGTAGTGGGAGACCATGTTTATGTTAAGGTGTCACCCACCAAGGGTGTCCAGAGATTCGGAATTAAGGGCAAGTTAACTCCTCGATACATTGGACCCTATGAGATAAAAGCAAGTTGTGGACCTGTGGCTTACCAATTGGAATTGCCACCCCACATGTCAGCAGTTCACAATGTGTTCCATGTATCTCAGCTGCGGAAATGTGTTCACCTACCCACTGAAGTACTGCCAGAACCAGACATTGAAATAGAACCAGACTTGTCCTATCAAGAGTACCCCGTCAAGGTACTGGATCAGAAGGAAAGGTCAACACGAGCAAGATCAATTAGAATGTATAAAGTTCAGTGGAGTCACCATTCAGCAGAGGAAGCTACGTGGGAGACTGAGGATTTTCTACGCTCCCGCTTCCCCGACTTTCTGCCCAAAGGAGTCGGTACGTAACCCCAAAAACCCCACCCCCACCTGCCCTTTGAAAATAATTTTAAGAAAAACGTAGATAGCAAGGATAGTCTAAGTTGTGGATTTAACTTAAAAAGGACTTCCTTCTGAAGTTGCAAAGAGAATGACATTCAAAGAGCAGTAATAAGAGAAACTTGAGTATAAAGAGAGAGTAGCACCAGCACACTTTCAAGCACCCCTCTAGAGGACTCTGCCTGAAATCTCGGGACGAGATTCCTTTAAGGGGGGAGGGCTGTAACACCTCAGGTGTTACTATGGCTAGAGCACACCTTGACACTCAGGACTGTGATCACATGTGGTAGAGACTTAAGAAACTACATAAGAACTTTGGAGCTCATGTGTTAATCAAAGTTGGTTAATGACTTAAGAGTTATTACTCAAATCTTTATACCCTTACTACCTTGGAAGGGAGAGGGGGGGAAGAACCCTAGGCCTCTCTTAAACCCTATCTTCCAAAACCCTGGTTAAAAAGGGGAAAGAGAGTGAGCAAATGTGCAAAGCATGGGTAATTGTTAACCAAACCTTAAGTAACCTTATAACCAGCAATTAGGGGGGGGGAATATTGCAAAAAGACCCTTGGAGAAACCCCAAATCCAATCTCCAAGTGGAGAGAGAGCTAGAGCTCTCTATTTCTCTCTAAGTTAAAAACTACACCTACACTAAAGATCAGTCATGTTCACCTCGAAGCTGGCACCAAATCCACCTGTGTTCTATACCAAAAATGTGGCATACCACCTAGGGCACCCACTGGAAAAAGCTGAGCCCGAGACTTGGACGTTTGACATGCCTTGGCATGGTTTTTGTCGTGGGGTGGGCAGTGTGACACACCCGTTTTGGCGACCAGAGATCTCCCTCCCTAGGCCGTATCTGCCATGGCATCTCACAAGTAAGTGATAACCTTAGGTGCCAGGAGTAGACCCCCGCCGGATTTATGCCAAGATTCGCACGTTTGCGACTTGGGTGAGCTGTGGAACAAGGGCAGAAGAAAACTTACACGTGTTCGACGCGCTCTGCCGCGCCAGAGCACGCCCGCGCCCGACCCCGCACCGCGCCGAGCCGCGCCCGTGTCCCCTGTGCACGCCCGCGCCTATAAAGCCCACCCAGGCGTCGACTACACTCCTCCGCGCACCCTCAAGCCTCACCGGAGCTTAGCTCGCCGCCGTTTGCCCGTGCGCGACGTGTTCGCGGCCACCCGACCCACTACCGCCGTAGACCGGCCAGCCCAGCGCTTCCCAGCCCTGTCCAACCCTCGGAGACGAGTGTGCACGACTCAGTGAAGCTCCCCGAGCGAGGAATCGAAGCCTGCTTCACCGGAGAGGCCAGTCCACGGTCGCCGGAGCTCACACCCTCGCCGGAGTACGTGGACCGGGTAATCCACTCAACCATTTTCCAATTCCTGGTGCACACAGTCACTACGTGACCCCATGAAGCTCACCTTGCCCTCGGATTGAACCAGCTCGCTGTGGTTTGGCCGATACACTCGCCGCCGACGAGAACACCCGCTTGCGCGCGTGGACCGAGCGATTCCGGCCATCCCCGCCGTCGAGCCGCACCTCGCCGTGACCGCCAGAGCCTCCCCGAGCCAACCCTGCCCTTCGCCGGACCTATCTCGCCGCCGATAAGACGCGCCACCCTTTTCTTTCCCGCGGGTACTGTTTACATTGGGGGAAGGACCTCGGGGAAGAAGAAAGGAAAGTCAGGGGGCTTTTTGAGTTGTCAGTGACCCAGGGGAATAGTGGCGCAGGGGTAGATCTGTGCGTGTTGATTTAGTTTAAACCCAGGGACCTCGGTGTAAATTGCTTTTCCAGGAAACTCTTATTTAAATCTGTTTTTAAATTGAACAGAGACTTTAAAAATCCATAACTTCTGTTTAGTTCATCCAAATTTGGTCAAACCAATTTTGTCAGACCCTAAATAATGTAGCCTACTTAAGAAAAATATAAAACCCCCTATGTACTATAGAAAACTTTAAAGCTCTGATTTAATTATAGTTTTGGCCAAAAGCTCAATAATAGAAAGAAAAATAGTTATATTATTTGACTAGGGTTAGGAAAAATTGAAGAAGTTTGAATCTACCTACTAACCTGTTTAAAAATGTTAAACCTCTCTGTCCACTCCTTTAAGTCAGTTTTTACCCCTTATTTTATAATATGCTTAAGGTTAAGAAAAATAGAAAAGGTAATTTAAATAATGAATCAGAGGGCACCTCTATTTTTGTTAAGGTACTTATCCAATGTAGTTCACCAGAAAAATCTATCCTACCCTGGTTCAGTATAAAATAAGTAGGATTCCTTTTAATCTAAGAAAACAAGGAGAACTTAGAAAAACCCTACAAAAATAACCCTAAGGTGAAAACCCCTCAAACCTTAGGATAACTAATGTTTGGTTATTATGAACATAGGAAAAATACAAAATCTGTTGTTTGATATTTTTCAAATGACAAGTTAGTTATAAGCACCTTTTTGGCATAAAACTTTAGAAAATCACAACTAAATAATCACCAGTTAACTTTCTATGAATTTTGGCACAGAGGTTTAGTATTACTGTTAGATCCCAACAAAATAACCCTTAGGAAGGAACTCAACTCTAATGGAGAGGTGTAGTGTAAAGTGACCCATTTTACACCACCTTTGTTATTTTTGTCTAAAGCTTAGCCTTTTTATTGTGAACCCCAATTTCCTAGAATGGGCTATAGAGACCAATGGCAATCCATTGTAATTTTTACAGAATTTTTTGAAAATGTTAAACCACTGTCGTAGTTCAAGCCTACACTAGAAACTATAAGTAGAGAATGAAGAAAAAGGGAAAAATGAATAATGGAAATTAGTGTCATCCTAAAACTCTCGTAGATTGTCCACTGAAACATATAAAGGCAATACAAACCCACTATATTTATCCTCAATCAAAACCTAAGCCTAAAAGGTAATAAGCATAACCCACTGGAAGCCCCGCATGGCTAAGAAACCCTAAGTTACTTCTTGACTTAGTTTCTTCTTATCATAAGGTTATTAAATCCTGCATAATCATGATATACATGTTCATTGCATTCGATAGACTGTAAACTTGCTGACGGAGAGTACGTCCTCGTGCCGGAGCAAGGAGCTGCTCAGGAGGTAGCCCCGGATCCAGCACCCGAGTCTGCACCAGAGGATCTGCCTGCCACTGCTTTGGAAGGCAAGCCCCGGTTTATGCATAACCTGTTATTTAAGCTATTTTACTTCACTTAATGATTGTAGGATTGATTGTGCACTTAGGTGAAGGAATTGTTTGAAACCCTAGTTGCATGATCTCAGGAATCCTTTTGAGATGGATACTAGTATGCTAGGTCGAGTAGTTGCTTTGCTTAATTAGGATCTCGGTAGAAGACGAGTGATTTTTCGAGCACTCGCGCGAGATCAGGAATTGGTTGTACCCACTTTTATACCATAATTGATAATTGGTTGGTGGACACGGATCCATGGGGATGCGTGGTCTACGAGGTGAAATTGGAATAAGGATTAACGTGCGGATACCTGTGTCAAGCGTTTGAACGTACTAAACACATACCGAGAAATATGGTAAATCGGTAAGCCTAGTACCTAAGTGAACCTACCCGCAGATTGCCCTCCTCACGCGACCTGAGACGTGGTCTCCCATTCCGGTTATGGTGGGTACAAGTGTGGTCACTGCACGACGGCAGTCGGGGTCAGTGGGGCATTGTACGCCAAGGCGGTGAGCCCCTTTCTGTTGCCAGGGAATCGATGGGGACGGTTGATGTGTGTGGGGACGAAGTGCCTCGCCACGTCGTGTGTTTAGGTTTACCTTGCAAGGTTTAAAAACTCGATTCGAATCGTCTGCTTCTCGCAGCTAATGAGACTGCTTGATCCATTGTACTGCATTGAGTAACAAGTGGAAATATGATGAGTCGATATAAGATGTTGATTGCTAATAATGTTTGCTACTATGTATGAGTAGATAGTACACATTTAGCCTTAAGAGAGTCACACTTAAATTGGCAAAATTAAAACTTGACTTAGAAACTCAGCTAGTGCTTTTGGCAACCAAACCCCACAGCCAAACAGCTGCATGTCTAGAGGTAGAGGAGTAGACTCCTCACACCGGGTAAGTCTAGCTGAGTATTAGTATACTCAGCCTTGCTTGTGGCATAATTTTACAGGTTCTCTGGAGGACATGGTTGCTGGAGTGACTTGGCCGTCCACCTTACCACTGGGTTGGACTGTCGAGTGGGACCCCGCCTCGGCTGAGGAGGAGCATGAGGAGTGATGGGACAGGCTTCCCCATCCCTCTGTTTATTTGCCGTTAGTTTTATTCCGCTGCACTTCGAACAAAGATGGTTACTTTTGCAAAAACTCCGATGATGATGATGTAATAATTTTATACTCTCACATGCATGGTTTTATGCTTTATTGTATTTGCTCTGTGACTCACCATCGAGTGAGATTGTGGTACTTGATCCTGTCAGTGGCCGTGTCGGACTGGATCCGAGGGATTGACGAGTTATTCCTATTTAAGTGAAGTCTAGCCTCTAAGGCAGGACTTAGGCACTTAAGTTGGAATAATTCGGGCAGTTCCGCCACAATCTCGGTGATAATAATATATGTATTATTATACACACGGTGACACATATTGATAGTCGTCAATGATACTGTTGCATAGTGGTTATCTAATAAATACTAGTTTTGTTATAATAAATCAATGTGTTTTGATATAATCTATTGTGTGACGTTTCTATACATGTGATTCTCATCTGATTTCATGTATAGTGGAACATCTGGTTTTGTCCTTAGAACCGAGTGTGACTGTTTAGCGATGGTACTTACAACCACCATCTTTATAGGTTGCTAAAGGTCTTTATTGAACGTCTGTAGGATGCTGATGGCGCATTTAGCAACCAACATAAAGTAGGTCTTTTTCTATTATTATTTGAGCACTGTGTTATGATGTCCAACTATGTAATTGTTGTGTACATGAATTGCTAATCTTGACACGAACATGGTTCGCATTCGGTTTTCCTTCTAAAACCGGGTGTGACAGTACTGTCGTGTATTGATTTTTAATGCACATATGAATATTGTGCCTACTTTTTGCGTTTTGACATTGTGGTTTGGTAGCAAGGGTGCATAATTATATATGGAGTATAGTTTTGGGAGACTTTATGAAATACTAACTTTCATGTGGTTTTTATGTAACTCTTGGTGAATTATATGGTATAAGCCCAAATAATACTCGTTATTAAAATTGGAATGCATCAAAGTGCCAAACATTGGACATTAAGTAAGGAATTAGTCGTTAGTATATATTGCATATGTACCTTGTCCATGTTTATTACTCGTGTGCTCGAAAGCGGTGGTCCATTGACGAGTGGATTGTATTGAATGTTGCGGCAACATTAATCGATGGAAGGGACGGTGGATACAACAAGTATTGGGAAGCATTGCCATAAGTGTGACAAGTAGACCTTCAAGATTTCCCATAACATAATCGCCCTTAAAAAGACTATAATATATAACCACATCTGTAGACAATCGATAATAAACACGAGACATATAATTATTTATTATTAAATATATTGATTAACACAATCACTGAAGTACAAGTAGAGCCATCACACATGTACATACTTTAAACCAGCCATGCAAGGAACTTTAGATATCACACTCGCTCGCATTATTCAAATAAAATTTGTGCGTAATTCATCAAGGCATAATAAAATTGAAGGCTTGGCACTGTGGCGCATTCTAGCCAATATATGGTGCTGGGTTAACCACAACAGCCTGACCATTGACGATGTCGTTGTAGATACAAACACGTACGGTACCATCTTGGAGTGGAGACGGGACCCCATCTGGAGGGAGTACTCGAACTTCGGTTATATTGGGATTATCTTGACGGATAATATTAACCGCATCTACAACGGGGTAGCCAACCAGATCAGGCCATGTTTGGGTCGTTATACCAAGCTTGACGACCTCCATCAATCAGGTAGTGTCCTTCTGAAACTATTATAATGGCCAACAAGCATCAATAATCAAGGAAAACTGATATAGTGTAAACTAACACATTATTTTAAAAACATAACGGTATCATATATATGGCATGCATGAGCATATGATACTAACACAAAGTAAATACCTACGTACCTGCAAAGAAGAAACTAGTAGCCTGTATAAGGAGACAATAGGAGATGGTACGTGCTCTATGTATGTCTATGCGTGTATATATATACACACACGGTGACTATTTGGATTGCATGCATCCTCTCGGTGATAACAATGGATGGACCTGTTCATATGTCCCTTTTGCTACCGATTTTAATACTCAGCTCGTCGATGATAACGATGCATCCATTTTTATTCTTTTACTTAGTAAACATCATCGGCACATGTTGTGGTTAATTAACAGCATTATCTTCTCGATCTAATTGTGGATTGTGCTGCTCCTGCTTGTTATTTGCTGGCAGTACTAGCACAGTACTTGGCTAGCTGGTACCAAACCTTTAAAATTTATGAGAAAGAGATTTTGAGTTTAAAATTCAAATTCAAATGCAAATGACTTCATATAAATTTGAAACATTGTCAGAAATTCGTTTATAGCCATAGAAACATCTTGGCAAAGTATGAAGACATATATTTTTATAAATAATTAATGCACAAAAATTAATTTCCCTCATTCTCCTTATTTATTGGACAAGAGAGTCACATGTGATAAAAATTTCAAAATCCTTAAAATTCTTGATATGGGTTTGTATGATTACAATAAACTTTGCACATTACAAAGGTAGGGTTGTCGAGTACTCAGGAACTGATTACCCGAAATAGGCTGATGGCCTCTTTAAATATGGCCCACCAGCCGACCAAACCTGTGTCGAGCAACCATGCGAGGCGGAGCGACCGACCAAGTCCCTACCGAGCAACTATGCGAGGCAGAGGCACAGGTCCCCGCCAAGCAACTCGGTGAGGTAGAGCAACCGACCAGGTCCCCGCCAAGTAACGCTGCGAGGCGGAATGGCCGACCAACTCTTGATCGAGCAACTTGGCGAGGCGGAGGTCCCAATCCAGTACTGCTGACCCATGTCAACTACAACAAGAAGCATCATCCACAGGTCACGTATGGGCATAAGTGTGGCACACCCAAGGCGCGTCGGGAAGTCGCTGTCGACACAAACGTATGCCCCCACGTACGATCCCAAATGTACCCACGCTGCCTTGTTGGGCCAGTCAAACCCGGTCATGAGGGATCTCTACCCTAGAGTCTCTACAATGACTCGCATACCGCGAGGGATGTGACAATACGCCACACCGGTTGTATGCTATGCCTGGCGGAGGGTGACGCAAGGATCATGACGATAGGCAAGGCTGTGCCACGTGCACCCTCACCATGAGACTGCCCAATGGGACCCGCCATGCATGTCACACCCAAGTTTCGAGGCACCAAGACCCGAGCGCGAACATAATCAAGTGTGCTGAAACCAAGTCTCATACATATGATGAATCATGGTACAGAAACGAATGTCACATCTTTACTATATAATAGGAGTTCTATACAAAATAAATAAATAATTACATCATAAGGAGACAACGATCTAGCAACCCAAAGTTGACTAGGAGACGACGGCTTAGACTTCTCATGAAATCATCACAGCATCCTCCATGTGCGTCATCCTGCGGTACCTATTCTTGACCTGTGGGGGTGTGAGATAGCGAGGGTGAGCTCACATACGTTCATCGCTCAACAAGTTGTGGGGAATAATGTGCATGAACTCACCAAAGGAGGGAGCTCATGTGAAGTGTATAGGCTTACCGAAGAGGATGGTTAAAGCTGAGCATTGCTTTTAAAGTTGGTCAAAATTTTATTAGCAGTTACTAAGTGTAAGTAGATATCAACCCAAATAAGTAATAGATCAAAATTGGTAACAACACCTGCGATGCAATGCATATGACAAATTAAGTTTAGTTCCATAAATTACTCATGTGAGGGTCCAAGCCGCTCATGACCATGAGCACGGCTGATATACCAGTTTTACACTCTGCAGAGGTTGCACATCTTTATCCACAAGTCATGTTACCCATCTACCAAAGTTCCAAATTAAGTATGAAGTCATATATTTTTATAAATAATTAATGCACAAAAATTAATTCCCCTCTTTCTCCTTAATTATTTGACAAGAGAGTCACATGTGATAAAAAATTCAAAATCCTTAAAATTCTTGATATGGGTTTGTATGATTACAATAGACTTTGCACACTACGGCTTCTTTGCTGAGTACTTTTTATCAGGCACTCGGCATAGACTTTAACGAGTGTCAACAGGTACTCGGCAAAGAAAAGTCGCCGACACGACGACTGGTAACGGCGACGGAGCCTGTGCCGAGTGTCCACTGTACTGACACTCGGCAAAGAGTTTTCCTTCGTCGAGCGTATTAGGTGACACTCGACAAAGGTTCCCTCTTTACCGAGTGTCCGCCGGAGTAGCACTCGGCAGAGTTCGCTAGTGGGCCCCTTTGTCAGTACCTTTGTCGAGTTCACTAGGAGACACTCGGCAAAGGTTCCTTCTTTGCCGAGTGCCAAGGCGACAACACTCGGTAAGGAGGCTTTACCGGTGCATAGGTGTGCCTTCTTTTGCCGAGTGCTATGACCTTGACACTCGGCAAAGTACCTCTTTGTCGAGTGTTACACTCAGCAAAGTGAATAGTATACCCCCTTTTTATTTGTTTTTGCTTGTTAGAGGTCTTCTTCTCCACCGAAGGTCCTCAAGACAAAGACACCATCGGCAAAGTGATATTGAAGATTATTTTTCTCTGCAAAAGCTCTTCTAGACGAAGGTCTCGTCTAGAAGCAACGATGGCAAGTGCCCACCATGTGACGCCAACTACAAGAAAATCAACGATATAGTTATAAATCATATCTAACCCAGTGTTATATACCTAAATAAAAAAGAGGGTGTACACATGCTTATGCATATTTGCTGTAACACCCTAAATTTTTAGGTATATTTTTTTTCTAATATTCACCAAATTCAGGTGTTATCCTCTCTTTTCCTTGCTTTTCTTTTTCTAAATAATGGATTGTTATTTTGTTATATATTAGTGTAAGCCTACTGAATTGAACCCTAGAGAAGCTTTGTGTGCTACATTTCATGCTGAAGCAACGTTTTGTATGCTATCACATTTAATTTTATTTAAATTATTTTGGGCTTGATCTAAAATGAACAAATATATATATATATATATAGTTTATATATTAAGAGCCCTAGGCTTCCAATAACTAGAGGAAGCCCAGGTCGGACGGAGCAATCCGGTCGAGCCGGACCATATCCAGATGTCTATAAAACAGGACCCGGAGTGCTAGGGTTCAGTTTTTTACGCTCCACCCCGATTCATTAGCGACGCTGCGTGCGATGACGGCGGTTGCCCCAAAGGATGCGCGGCGTTGGACCCCCAGCCGGTGGCCGCAGCTCCATGACCTCAACGTGCGGTGGCGGAGGTTCCTCGATCCGGAGTAGTGGTGACACTTCCCAGGTCAGTGGTGGCGGCTCCCCAGAGGGCGAGCGACAGCGGGCCCTTATGCGGGCAAGCAGCGGCGTCCCCGAGGCCCCGAGGAGGCGGCACTTCCAAGGCCGGCGAGCAAGCGACTCCTGTTGACGTGCGAGTAGCGACGGCGACGCATGAGGCGTGATGTTCGAGCGAGCGGCGTCATGGAAGGCGCGAGATGCACGCAGCGATGATCATGCGTGATATCCTCTGATCCAGTGCAGTTTGGGCGGCCCGAGTGACGACCTACATTCATGCTTATGTCATCGACGACGTCCTCCGGCCACTACCTCCTTCGATTCGTGTTTTCTTTTCGATTATTGTGTTTTATGCCTACCACATGTATTATTTACGCTAAAAACAGTACGATTTTATGCTTGAACACGGAGTTCGTATATCAGTTTACTGCATGCACATTGGAAAGACAATTCCTTGATTTATGCTATTCGTAATTTGTGCGCATGCAATGGAAACTCCCATGATTTTGCCATAGTTTTTGGATCTCTATAAAAATAGAAACCGCATGCATGCGGCTGCCATGTTTTTCGGATCTGTCATAAAAATATGATCGTAATAACAACCTACTAGAGCTATCAACCTCTCACATTGACTCGGTATTTACGCTTATAATTGAGGGATTTTATGCTCAAAACTTGAGGTTTTTACGCTTCACCCGGAGATGCGTCCACAAGTGAACAACATGCCAGATTTTTTACGCAGTGTAAGGAATTGCATAAATATCTACACCGTGTAGTATAATTTGTATCAGTATATATTATAAATTAGTTCTAATGCGTTTAGCTGCATGGCTGCTGGAGGGATCTTATATTTATGAAGAAAATAAAACATTAAATGCGATTTTTTGTTTCTATGCATGCAATTCATTTCCTTTCATTGCATATTCTTTCTATCATAAATTCGTGTGCATGCAGCTGGTAACAGAATTTTACGCAGTATACCGAATTGCATAATTATCTACACAGTGTAGCATATTTAGTATCGGTATATATCATAAAATGGTCATTATGAGTCTAGCTGCATGGCTGTTGCAGCGATCCTAAATTTATGGAGGAAATAAAGCATTTAAAAATAAAAACCGTCACACATATCTTTCCTAAATTTACGCGCATGCAAGGGAACGTGTTTGACTCATGCATGCATTCATTTTTTGCGTGCATGGGGCGGGTGGCGCACCCAACAGCCTGGTTGAGTCAGCGCGTTAGGTTGAATCTCGTTGCAGGGTGGTCGGACTAGGCTTTCTTTAACTATTGGAAGCCCAGGGCTCCCGTTATATCTACCCTATATATATATATATAAATGTATACTATGTCTATATATACGAAAAGAAGAGAAATAGAAAAAAGAATAAAAGAAATCCAAAAAAAGAAACGACTGTTCTGTCCATCTCCCTGAACCAACGCTCTTATTTCCCCTCCCTCTCTCATTCTTACAGGTGGGCCCCACGACAACTATTCCTATTTACAGTCACTCCTTTCATTCGCTCTCCACTCGCGGAACTGGTCACCGTTTGGCCTTCGCCGAAGCGCCCAACGCGCAACCCGTGCTCCACAGCCGCATGCCCCGCCTCAAGCCATGCCCACGTCGTGCACATCACGCGGACGCGCGCCTGCACCCGGTCCCACTTGCCTGTCAACATTGTCACCTACTGTTTCTCTTCCTCATCCAACCGCCCGTCGAGCTGCACCTTTCCTATTTTCTCCTACTAGGTATGTGCCCGTGCGTTGCAACGGAACATAAATTGAAGAGCCTCCAATGGCTCAGGGCCCTAGCGACGGGCGCTCACGCCCTCACGGGGAACAGTGCCTTGTTGCAGAGGAGCGCGAACCCCAACGTGCCACCACTCGACGCCACAAAAAAAACTGGGTAACACGGTAATTGAAGTAGGGACCGAACCCGTGGATGACGCTCCCATCTTGCAAAACGTGATGGACAGTGCCATAGTGCTCAAATTTATATGGACAAAAACATGCAAGACACATTTGCAGTTTACCTCCAGTATAATGTGTCATAATAATGGTAACAACAGAAAAATAAAAATGGCATGAAAAATAGACTCTTATGTTGTCTTCAGCAGTTCACTCATATGGTCACCCAAAACACTGTTTTTGCACTGTAGACTGTACTGTTCGCAGAATGGAGTTTGAATATGGGGATGGGTAAGCTGCTAGAGATAGCCTTAACATGATATACAGGGCACAACCAACATCACACAAATCTAGAAAGCCACAAAATTTCTTCACCCGAAGGTAACAACCCCACTACAAGTAAAACAATACAGCCACAAGAATCAACATGAAAATAACCAAATTTTCATTCATGTTATGAGCCAAAAAGTTAAGTTACAACATCTGTCATATGGTGTGCAATGCAGCATTGACACTAAAAAATCAGAAGTTTCACAAGATTTAAGCTTTCGACTACAGACAATGTTGGGAATATGGCAAAATCATCTCTATTGCTAACACAAATTCACTATATTGTCACAAAATATAAGTAATCCAAGAAAGATTGTTTTTGCCTCATATGGTCAGATATAAGATTTTCAAAAATGCATGTAGAAACTAAGGTACTGGTTATAGTCAGTGATGTCGAGCATGGTACAAGAAAATGAATGGCTTTTCAAAACCTACAATTGAAGCATATGACTTCTTTGGTGTCTCCTCCAGTGGTACAGGGGGAGATGAAATTGGAACTTCTTCGGCACTTCATTTATGACCTCAGGAACAGGTGTTTCATCAACAATAGGCTCCTCCACATCATTCCACATCATTCAGTGGGTTACAAACCGCCTCCCTATTCAGAACTTCCTCCTTCAGATTAAGTGCAGGCTCAGCCACAAAAAAAGGCAATGTCATATAGGTAGTATCAGGAAATGAAGAGAAAGAACGACATAAATTAGAACACCAGATTGTGCATCCTGTGTTGATAATTCAGTGATGCACTTGTTAAAGCTCTCTTAGTTGTTCATTAAAATGAAGGGTTAATCAGCTGTTGAGTTACTATCCAAGATATTCTATTTAGTATGGGTTTAAATACCCCAAACTCAGTTGAAGTGTACAGTATGGCTGATAAGAAATGTAAGCAATTTAACACACCCTGATAAGCACTACCTTATCTATGTGAGCATAGGCGTTCTCGATGCCTATCACGTCCACTTCTCCAGCCATTGTGGCTGCAACTGCGGCAGCAATCTCAGACGGCCGAAACCCTAAGCAGCCGGTTCCTGTAGTGCAGCAAGGCAACAACATGTACAAATTGTGTTAGCTCAAGGGCACGAAATGGCATCATGATCCATACCAATCTCCCTCAATAAAATGGCAATCATGTTCATTGTTTTTGCATACCTCTGGCTGCGCACAAGATAAGCTCTGCAGATTGAGAGAGCCAGTTTCTTGGCGCTGTGTTGCCACCATTGAGCTTGTTCAGGAAGTAATCCATGTAGGAGAAAGTTGTGACGGCCTTCATCCTCCAGTTGAGGGTGGTTAGAACAAGGAGCTCCATTCTATGGACCGTCTTCGCCTCAAACACATAACACGCATCTCCCACCTGATTGCACACGCCAAACTCGCTTAGAACAAGATGAATAAGAAGAAGAAAACAATGTTCATCTTCGCTGCAATGCCGAACACACAGTTTACCCACCTGAAGGTCCAGAGATTGCAGGACGGCGATTTCCTCTATCTTGGCAGCCAGCGAAAGCGAAAGTGCAAAACACACGCCACCGAGAGGAGTTGCGTCATCCAGTCCTTGTTCCTGGAAATGACACCGGTGATACACATCACTGAACTAAAAAAGTTACTGAAAGTCACAGCATTGGCAAGGTAACTAAGAATGATCTTGTGATTCTTACCGGTAGCTCAGACACTCAGACAGTGAGAGGAAACGATTGAGATAGTTCACTGCCAAGTAGGCAGTGAGAGGATGGAAGCTGTAGTGTGTGTAAGCCTGCAGAAGGATCACGAGTTACTAATCATGCCAAAAAAAGTGAAGCTATTGTATGGTAATGATTCACGTGAAATATATTTGTCAAAAAAATATAATTTGAGCCAAAAAGTTAAGTTACAACATCTGTCATATGGTGTGCAATGCAGCATTGACACTAAGAAATCAGAAGTTTCACAAGATTTAAGCTTTCGACTACAGACAATGTTGGGAATATGGCAAAATCATCTCTATTGCTAACACAAATTCACTATATTGTCACAAAATATAAGTAATCCAAGAAAGATTGTTTTTGCCTCATATGGTCAGATATAAGATTTTCAAAAATGCATGTAGAAACTAAGGTACTGGTTATAGTCAGTGATGTCGAGCATGGTACAAGAAAATGAATGGCTTTTCAAAACCTACAATTGAAGCATATGACTTCTTTGGTGTCTCCTCCAGTGGTACAGGGGGAGATGAAATTGGAACTTCTTCGGCACTTCATTTATGACCTCAGGAACAGGTGTTTCATCAACAATAGGCTCCTCCACATCATTCCACATCATTCAGTGGGTTACAAACCGCCTCCCTATTCAGAACTTCCTCCTTCAGATTAAGTGCAGGCTCAGCCACAAAAAAAGGCAATGTCATATAGGTAGTATCAGGAAATGAAGAGAAAGAACGACATAAATTAGAACACCAGATTGTGCATCCTGTGTTGATAATTCAGTGATGCACTTGTTAAAGCTCTCTTAGTTGTTCATTAAAATGAAGGGTTAATCAGCTGTTGAGTTACTATCCAAGATATTCTATTTAGTATGGGTTTAAATACCCCAAACTCAGTTGAAGTGTACATTATGGCTGATAAGAAATGTAAGCAATTTAACACACCCTGATAAGCACTACCTTATCTATGTGAGCATAGGCGTTCTCGATGCCTGTCGCGTCCACTTCTCCGGCCACTGTGGCTGCAACTGCGGCAGCAATCTCAGACGGCCGAAACCCTAAGCAGCCGGTTCCTGTAGTGCAGCAAGGCAACAACATGTACAAATTGTGTTAGCTCAAGGGCACGAAATGGCATCATGATCCATACCAATCTCCCTCAATAAAATGGCAATCATGTTCATTGTTTTTGCATACCTCTGGCTGCGCACAAGATAAGCTCTGCAGATTGAGAGAGCCAGTTTCTTGGCGCTGTGTTGCCACCATTGAGCTTGTTCAGGAAGTAATCCATGTAGGAGAAAGTTGTGACGGCCTTCATCCTCCAGTTGAGGGTGGTTAGAACAAGGAGCTCCATTCTATGGACCGTCTTCGCCTCAAACACATAACACGCATCTCCCACCTGATTGCACACGCCAAACTCGCTTAGAACAAGATGAATAAGAAGAAGAAAACAATGTTCATCTTCGCTGCAATGCCGAACACACAGTTTACCCACCTGAAGGTCCAGAGATTGCAGGACGGCGATTTCCTCCATCTTGGCAGCCAGCGAAAGCGAAAGTGCAAAACACACGCCACCGAGAGGAGTTGCGTCATCCAGTCCTTGTTCCTGGAAATGACACCGGTGATACACATCACTGAACTAAAAAAGTTACTGAAAGTCACAGCATTGGCAAGGTAACTAAGAATGATCTTGTGATTCTTACCGGTAGCTCAGACACTCAGACAGTGAGAGGAAACGATTGAGATAGTTCACTGCCAAGTAGGCAGTGAGAGGATGGAAGCTGTAGTGTGTGTAAGCCTGCAGAAGGATCACGAGTTACTAATCATGCCAAAAAAAGTGAAGCTATTGTATGGTAATGATTCACGTGAAATATATTTGTCAAAAAAATATAATTAGAGCCAAAAAGTTAAGTTACAACATCTGTCATATGGTGTGCAATGCAACATTGACACTAAGAAATCAGAAGTTTCACAAGATTTAAGGTTTCGACTACAGACAATGTTGGGAATATGGCAAAATCATCTCTATTGCTAACACAAATTCACTATATTGTCACAAAATATAAGTAATCCAAGAAAGATTGTTTTTGCCTCATATGGTCAGATATAAGATTTTCAAAAATGCATGTAGAAACTAAGGTACTGGTTATAGTCAGTGATGTTGAGCATGGTACAAGAAAATGAATGGCTTTTCAAAACCTACTATTGAAGCATATGACTTCTTTGGTGTCTCCTCCAGTGGTACAGGGGGAGATGAAATTGGAACTTCTTCGGCACTTCATTTATGACCTCACGAACAGGTGTTTCATCAACAATAGGCTCCTCCACATCATTCCACATCATTCAGTGGGTTACAAACCGCCTCCCTATTCAGAACTTCCTCCTTCAGATTAAGTGCAGGCTCAGCCACAAAAAAAGGCAATGTCATATAGGTAGTATCAGGAAATGAAGAGAAAGAACGACATAAATTAGAACACCAGATTGTGCATCCTGTGTTGATAATTCAGTGATGCACTTGTTAAAGCTCTCTTAGTTGTTCATTAAAATGAAGGGTTAATCAGCTGTTGAGTTACTATCCAAGATATTCTATTTAGTATGGGTTTAAATACCCCAAACTCAGTTGAAGTGTACAGTATGGCTGATAAGAAATGTAAGCAATTTAACACACCCTGATAAGCACTACCTTATCTATGTGAGCATAGGCGTTCTCGATGCCTGTCTCGTCCACTTCTCCGGCCACTGTGGCTGCAACTGCGGCAGCAATCTCAGACGGCCGAAACCCTAAGCAGCCGGTTCCTGTAGTGCAGCAAGGCAACAACATGTGCAAATTGTGTTAGCTCAAGGGCACGAAATGGCATCATGATCCATACCAATCTCCCTTAATAAAATGGCAATCATGTTCATTGTTTTTGCATACCTCTGGCTGCGCACAAGATAAGCTCTGCAGATTGAGAGAGCCAGTTTCTTGGCGCTGTGTTGCCACCATTGAGCTTGTTCAGGAAGTAATCCATGTAGGAGAAAGTTGTGACGGCCTTCATCCTCCAGTTGAGGGTGGTTAGAACAAGGAGCTCCATTCTATGGACTGTCTTCGCCTCAAACACATAACACGCATCTCCCACCTGATTGCACACGCCAAACTCGCTTAGAACAAGATGAATAAGAAGAAGAAAACAATGTTCATCTTCGCTGCAATGCCGAACACACAGTTTACCCACCTGAAGGTCCAGAGATTGCAGGACGGCGATTTCCTCCATCTTGGCAGCCAGCGAAAGCGAAAGTGCAAAACACACGCCACCGAGAGGAGTTGCGTCATCCAGTCCTTGTTCCTGGAAATGACACCGGTGATACACATCACTGAACTAAAAAAGTTACTGAAAGTCACAGCATTGGCAAGGTAACTAAGAATGATCTTGTGATTCTTACCGGTAGCTCAGACACTCAGACAGTGAGAGGAAACGATTGAGATAGTTCACTGCCAAGTAGGCAGTGAGAGGATGGAAGCTGTAGTGTGTGTAAGCCTGCAGAAGGATCACGAGTTACTAATCATGCCAAAAAAAGTGAAGCTATTGTATGGTAATGATTCACGTGAAATATATTTGTCAAAAAAATATAATTTGAGTCTGGCCTAAAAATGTGTACATGTTTTTCTCAAAAATATAAAAAGAACAAGGTTGAATCAGACAGTGCATCTTTAGTACTCCGTATCTCGTGATTCAGGAAGCGAACGAAAGACCAACTTTGGCCGAGATGGTCCCGCGTTTCACCCATAGATGCAGAAACAATAAAAACGATGAATAAAACTCAAGCAATCATGAAAATGGAACAGAATGTGCTCCTACAGGTCTCCTAAGCAATGAGATAAAATGTGCAGCCACACCTGAACCTGTGGCACTCAGATCAATCAAGAACCAACCTTCCAAATCCAGTCGATGGCCTCCCGGTGGATACAGAGACCACCGCCGCGCAGCCTCTCGCCGTAGCACGCCCTCGGCATGTGCTCCCGTTCCCTCTCCACCAGACCAGACATGCATTCCTCCGACTGCGGCAGGAACAAATCCACACCGAACTCGTCTCGTAGCCCGGCCACCGGCCTCTCCTTCTCTCGGCCGCCTCCAACTCCTTGATCTATCAGTATAGCATGCTTCGCCTCCCATGCGGCTGGTGTCAGTCGGCAGGACAGGCGGTGGCGGGCGGGCGCGCACACTGAGGTGGTGGTGGTGACACGCGGGCGCGGCAGGCGCAATATGCGGATAGCGCGGGCGCCGCGCAGCGTCTGTCGGGGTGAGGGTGGGGGGGCGCCGGAGCGAGGGCACGGCCTCACCTGTGGACGCCTCCCTTCGCCTCTTAATAGGAGTAGAGATAAACTTGATTTCAGATTGAACTATCACTTTTGGGTGATAAATGAGGGGCAGCTTGAGCTAACACAACCTACAAATAAATAAATCATCCACTTCACTTCAACATGTCTATTATTGGGCAAACAGGTGAGAAAAATTGTCCAACTTGACCAAATTAGTAACCCACATTAGCAGACCCAAATCCAGTGGGTTTCATGATCAAACTTGAGGTTAGCAAGGAACCTTGGTGCATAACATTATCACCTCCCATTTTGGATGATTTTAGGTAAACTTTCTGATTCTTGAATAAATAAAAACTGTAGAACATGAATCCAATAGAAAAAATTCTGTAACCCAAATCTATACCTCCAGACCATTCTAACCTTGGTGCTGAAATGGACCGGTTTAGTGTAAAATAGCAGAGAGATTTGCTGTCACCCACGCACACCTCCTCTTCACACCAGCAATATCAGTCTGGGAAACCAATCCACCATCTCTTTCCAGCATGGAAAGGGCCTTGTAATCAGTCTAAGAGAGGGCCTTCTTCTTCCTAGCCCCAAACTCCGGCCACCCAATCCGACCCGTGGATGCCCGGCTGCAGAACGAGCCCGTGGACGCGTCGGAGGAGCAGGACGCGTCAAGAGACAGCCCCGAGCACAGCAGCAGCAGCTCCTGCCGACGCATCCCCGCGGGCGCTCTGAGCGAGGGCTGCAATGTGAGCACGACTGCGGGTTTCTTCTCCTCCGTTGCCCCTGCCGCCATGGCCACATCCCTCCCGGGCCTCGGTGAGGGCTTCCAGCCGCGGGTAGCGGACACCGAGCGCGTCCTGCCCCCCGTGGACCGTGGTTCGGAGTCCCCTCCGTCGCCGGACGCCGGCGACAGCCGCCCCCTTGCGCTAGCCCTGGACATTAGACGGAGCCACCAACTCCTTGCAAGCTCAAACCGCCCAACAGCCCCTTCGCCCTTCAGAACCCCATAGCGAGCTAAAATCGGCGAGGCATTGCTGCAGAAACACCGAACTCGGGCCAAGGCAAGCGGCGGATTGCAGACAGCTCCCGCACTCAAAGCAAAACCTCAGCTCTTCCGCCGAAATCCGAACAGAAAACTCTAGCAATCGCCGCCAGACCAGGCCGGCATTGCGGAGACACAGCTTAGAGCCATCGATCCAAACATGTACTAAAGGGAGACTGCGATGGCGTGAAGGCAGGCCTGCAGGGGCGGCGCCTGCGGGATGCGCGCGGGTCGGTGGAGGGATGACTCGCGCGCGTTGGGCGGGGAATCGTGGCTGGATGGGGGCGGGCGGGTGCGCGCGAGATCCTCGGCGGCGTTTTGTTGCCGGGCGGCAGGGAATCGCGGCTGGCGCCCGCGAATCGCTGGATAGGGCGGGCGGGCGGTTGACGGGAAAATCGACGGCGGTTGTTAGCGGCGGCGGGATGGTGGCGTGCGTGACGTGCGCGTGACTCGCGCGCATAGGGCGGGCGTGCGGGTGACGGGAAACTCGGCGGCGGTTGTTTGCGGCGGCGGGATGCTGGCGTGTGCGCGCGAGAGGAATTGAGAGCGGGGGCAGTCTACAGATGGGTCTTAATAGTTGTAGAGATATGGTTCGTCCTCGTCTTCCTCTCCCACATCTTCTTCTCCCGTTGGTTTGTTTCAGCAGGCACGCTACAGCACGCAAATAACGTGCGTACCGGACATGCGTCGTGCGTGCACGAACATGCAAATGGATGACGACTACGCGCACGACATGTGCAGAACGGCGCGCGAACGATGCGCGACGACACGTGACTTGCACGCAAGTCAGACGTGCTGCGCGTGGCGTGAATCGCACGACAGCGAGGCTACGACAGGGCTGTGCATCGCACGTGCTGTTTCGCGCATGCTGTTTCGCACGTGCTAATTCACATTCTGTCTGGGCGCGTCGTCATTCACATGAGTCATTATTCACATGCTTTAATAAAATCGTTTCCCAACATCGTTCAGGTTAAATAATTAATTTCTTGTTTAGTGTCGATTATTTAAAATAACAGTTCAATCAAACCAAATTTATAATTCTAATTACTCGATTGTAAATACCTGTTATTGTGGTTATGCTAACTTAAGTGTTGCATTTAATATTTGTTTAATATAAATACGACACAATTTAGTAGTATTCGCATGTCGCGACGTTTTTTAACCATGAATTGTTAGTCATTCAATGTATAATACGTCATAAACCTATTTTGACTCATTTCAGTCCTGTCAACTTCGTAACAACGTCGATTTTGTATTAGTTTTGTCATTTTATCACATCACAAGTTTTAATTATTTAATTAGTTGTTCATTCGATACTTATTAAAAATGCCCTTCTAATTAAAACTATTTTATAGTTTTTAACTCACGCTTTTATAAATAAATATTAACTTGATTAATACCAACTTAAACGATTTTGATTTAATACTTGTTTAGTATAGTTGCGTTATCTGTTAGCGAGTATCACGCGTCGTCGCACTGTCTGCGCGCTGGTCGCGCACAATATTTCGTGCGTCGTCCGCGCGCTAAGTCGAGTTTGTGCGTGCGTCGTTCGGACGTGCCGTTCGCGCGTTGTTTGTGTGGTGTCGCGTATGTTGTTTCACGTGCCGTCCACGTGCTGTTTCTCGCAGTGTCGTGCGTCGTCACGCGTCATTCGAGCGTATCCTATGTGCCATTTTCACGTGTCGCTTGCCTTTCCCCGCGCCGTTTTCGTGAGTCACGCGCTATCCGCGCGCGATATCAAACTGTTTCGCTTATAATGGCTCGTGTTAATTAATTAATTAATTGCTTGTTTAACCCGACAACTATTAGAATAGAAAATTAATCAAAACTAAGTAGTAGTTTTAATTTACATTTAATAAATGTCAAATAATGCGAGTATGTCGACTTAAATATTATAATTAATATTCGTTTAATGTAAACGAGATAACTTCACGACCGTAGCTTCGGGGATTTTCAAGAGAAGAAGACGTCGAGATTGGTCTCCAGAAGTTCCATGACTTCAACGAGTTCGAGGATTAGGCTAGCGACCTCTTCCAGTCAGCTGCCTATGGTGAGTTTGAGGATTAGGCTAGCTGGTCTACATTGAAACTCTATGATTTCATGTGTGCGAGACTTAGGTTTTTAAACATAGTGCGTCACAACTTTCTCAAAACATTCTCAAATTTTTATCACAGCCTCTACATATGATATCATGACATGTGGACAAGTTTCATGATTTTATGACTTTGTTTGTGTTTTATACCATTTTAAACAGTTGGATGACAAGTTCATGGTCATGTTTAGTGAGTGTGGTGCTCTAAAATTCTAGTCTACTCCTGAAATTAGCCGTAACTTGTGCTAAGTAACATCAATATCATTTTTGCATTCACGGTTTTCCATTTTTCGAGTGACTTGTAGTTCAAATCTGAATTATTAGAGGAAATTCAATTAAACGAACAAAATCTATGAGTTATAGAAAACACTTTTATAATTGTGCCAAAAATAGAACATGTAAGTCTACACTGTGTAGGAACAAACCACGAAAAGTTTGGCAAAGAAAGAAAAAAATGGAAATAAACTTTGCCGGGTGTCCATGTAAGGCACTTGGCAAAGCATAGTTTGCAGTGTTAGTCGGGCGACACTCGACAAAGTACCTTGTTTGGCGAGTGTCAAAGCCTGGCTCTCGGCAAAGATAACGGTCGTCAGCTAGCAGTCGACCGTTGGATCCGACCGTTACCCAGACAGTCCGATGCACACCAGATGGTCCGGTGCTACAGCCTGAGAGTGCCCGTTGTGGGCCTCTTTGCGCAGATTGTCTGGATGTCCCACCGGGCAGTCCGCTGCGCACCGGAAAGGGTAGTGTTCAATGTCCGGTGCACCACCAGTGGGATGGCTAACTGCCGTCTTCATGGTTTTCTTTGTTGATTCTTTGGGCTTCTCTTGTTCTTGAGTCTTGGACTTCTAAGCTCTTTTTATGTCTTCTTTTTAGGTGTTGCATCCTCATTGTCTTAGTCCAATCCTCTTCGCATCCTGTGAACTATAAACATAAACACTAGCAAACACATTATCCGCAGGTAATGTGATCATCAAACACCAAAACCTATTGAGTCGAATGGCCCGAGGTCCATTTTCCTTACATGGGGCAGGGTGTGTGCCCGAAGCGGTATCCAGAGATCCAAATCGTTGGATTAGTAGTGAGTGGTTAGGATCTGGCGCCCATGGGCTAACCAGCACGCGCGGCCGGCACTGCTTTGCCCATGACGGCGAAATCGCCGAAGCTGAGGCAGGCGCGACCTCCAGGGGCTTCGGTTTAGCGGGGTTGGTCGAAACTGGCGAGGAGGGCCCAGCGAACACACTAGAGGGACTCTGGCCACGAGAGCAGGACCGGAGGTGAGAGAATGGTGGAGGGGAGGGGGTGTTCTAGGTGGGTCAGGATGACTCCAACGGGGGATCCTAGCCTTGGGGAGGGGGAATCGAGCGTGCTAAGGCACGGACTAGCTCCAGCGAGGGAAGGGGAACGCTATGGACCACAACCGGGGCTCGGGACAGGGCTAATTTGGTCGGACGCCACGCGGGCGCGGCGAACTGGCGCGGTCGAGCACCGAGGAGGGAAAATTAACCATGATAGTGCAGAATTATGGGAAACTAAGCATGGGAGCGAGTTCCTCACCTCAGGATAGCGATCGGGAAGGCTTGGCACAGCTCCTGGCGCTCTAGACTTCCAGCACGGAGGGCACAGGTCACTGGCGGGCTCTGGCGACAGAGGCAGAGCGCGAGAGAGGGTGAGCATGGGCGAAATGAGGCAGGGGAGAGAGAACGGGTGCGGGCTGGTGCTCAAAAAGGAGCTGGGGCACGTGGGCATGTGACATGGCCGGTCTTCTTGGCGTGCGTGTGCGCGCGAGAAAGCGGCGGTTCATGGGGAAGGCAGAGCTGACAGGGCTAGCCCACGGCATAGAGACACGGTCGCGTGTGCGAGGGAACCGGGCAACGGCGCTGACAGACGAGGCCTGCGGGACAGAGAGAACGGGGCGTGCGTGCGAGGGAAGCCGGTGGCGACAGATCAGTCCCACCGGGCAGAGGGAGAGAGGGAGCGAGTATGAGCAGACACGGACTACCGCCGACAGGCGGGGTCCACCTGTTAGGGAGGGAGCGGGCGCGCGCGAGCGGGTTTGGGCTGCTTTGGGCTGAATGTAGTTTTCCTTTTTTCCTTTGAATTTCTTATTCCTTTTATTTTTATTTTCTCTATGGAATTCAAATCAAATCAAACCACAATTCAAATTCAAATATTTCAAACATGTGCATCAACCAAAAATAAAGTTTAAGCTCAACATGATGCAAACATTCATATCTCCCATAGGTTTTAATATTCCAAAGAAAATAACACATCTCTCACATAATTAACCCAAAATCCTATTAAAGAGAATAGAAAAGAAAAACTATAGAGGTGAGAAAAGCAGTAACACCTGAATTTGGTAGATATTAGAGAAGAAATTTTATACCCCAAATTCAGGGTGTTACACCTATGTACTTGCATGAAATGTAGTTGTAATAGCGTTTCATGTCAATACTGAATGGCTATGTATCAGCCCGTGCTCGTCCCGAGGCATCCATGATAGAGGGGTACTGTATCGAAGAGGCCATTGAGTTCGGAGGTCCATTCTGCAATTGTATCCTAAAAGACCAGGATGCAATAGCTTTGCCTCCATCACGACACGAGGGTAGACTGTATGGAAGCGATAGGATGGGATAGAAATCCTTCATCCCACCGGATTACAATATAGTACTTGAGACATATCACAACATCCTACATCAGCTAGCGATAATGGAGCTAATTATCCAACAACACATCAATGAGCTTCGCGAACAAAATCCTGGGCATATAGATGATTGGGTAACGAAGCAACATAAGCAGTGGTTCCACACATGGCTAATGGGGAACGTGAGAGCACCTAGAGGGAGGTGAATAGGTGATCCTGTAACATTCAACACTAATAGCCACAAAACTTAGTTATGAAAGTTAGAACGGCTAAGTAGCTTGAAACGAGCTCTTGTGAACACAGACAATCAAATAGAAAGCACACAAGAGACACACGATTTTATCCCGTGGTTCAGCCAAGTAACACTTGACTACTTCCACGTTGTGGCGTCCGAATGGACGAGGGTTGCACTCAATCCCTTTCAAGTGATCCGATGATCAACTTGAATACCACGGTTTTTCCTTTCTTAGTCTTTCTCCCATTTGCGAGGAATCTCCACAACTTGGAGCCTCTCGCCCTTACAATGATGATCACAAAAGAAGCACAGAAGTAAGGGAGGGGAGAGCAACACACACAAGACTCAAATCCACAGCACAATCATACACACAAGTCACAACTCGGGCTCAAAACACAACGCACGGAGTTTACAACTCAAATGGAGCTAAAGTCACTATCTCAAAGAATCGAATGCGTGAAGTTGGAGTCTTAGAATGTTTCTTGTAAGCTTCTGTAACTCCTCCATGTGCCTAGGGGTCCCTTTTATAGCCCCAAGGCAGCTAGGAGCCGTTGAAGATCAACAAGGAAGGCTATCCTTGCCTTCTATCGAGTGGTGCACCAGACAGTTCGGTGCGCCACAGGACAGTCACTGTAGACGGTTCGGTGCCGATCTCCTTCCTTTTCTTGCGCAGACGACCGTTGCAGCTTTGGGCCGGTTGGCGCACCGGACACTGTCCGATGCACACCGGACAGTCCGATGCCCCCCGCCGACCGTTGGCGCGGGCCACGCGTCGCCCGCGAATTGTGTGGCCGACCATTGCGCTGGCGACCGTTGGCTCACCGGACAGTCTGGTGCACCACCAGACAGTCCGGTGAATTATAGCCGTACGCCGCCAAACTTTTCCCAAGAGTGGCCTATTCACCAGAAACTAGCCTGGCGCACCGGACACTGTCCGGTGCACCACCGGACAGTCCGGTGTGCCAGACTGAGCTGAGCTTTGGCTGCACACAACCAGTCTTTTGCAATCCTTTTCTTTTCTTATTTTCTCTGTTTCTAACACTTAGATAACTTCATTAGTATTCAAAGCAAATGTACTAAGTCTAGAAACATACCTCATGTCTTGATTTGCACTTTTTCAATCTTTGGCACATTTAGAACTTAGAGAATATGTGTTGGGCACTTAATCACCAAAACATTATAGAAATAGCCCAAGGGCACATTTCCCTTTCAATCTCCCCCTTTTTGGTGATTTATGCCAACACAACCAAAAGCAACCAAAAGAAATGCAATATCAATGCAATTGAATATCAAATTGTTTTTGACTATAATTTGGCATATTTGGACCATTCTTTGCCACCACTTGGTTTGTTTTTGCAAATCAAATTCATTTTCCTATCTCTTAGTCAAACTCACTTGTTTGGGCACAAAGAGAGATAATCCAAGAGTGAAATTGATTAAGTGCCAAAAACTCCCCCTTTTTCCATGATCAAAAATTCTCCCCCACAAGAGACTAAATTTTGCAATAAGAGTATTTTGGACAAATCAAAAGTGCTAACTCTATTGGTTTGAAAATTCACAAGTGGTAGCTGATCCATTTGCTTTAGCCTTAATTTCTCCCCCTTTGGCATTAAGCACCAAAACGGTATCATTCTTGGCCCTTTAACCCCATTGCCTCACCAAAAATGTCAATTAAGAGCAAAAAGGCAATAAGAGCATATGTATGAACTTGGAAGTAAATACACCAATACCGGAGTGCAGTGGAAGTCTTTGCAACGTCCAAGTCCATTTTCCCTTTCAATGCACCTTTGAGACTACATCAAGAATACTCAAACACAAAGGTTAGTCTCAAAGGGTCAAAATAAGTGCATCACTTGCAAATGGACTTGTGAGGTCCAAGGATCATGTTTACAACTTGAGCACCACAATTAAACAATAATGGATTGAAATGCATAAAGTAGCATAATCAAAGGCATAGAACACATGTATGCTATAGATCAATCCAAGTTACGCGAATCTAAGACATTTAGCTCACTACGCAACCTGCAAAACCTTTTCTCATCTAAGGGCTTGGTGAAGATATCAGCTAGCTGGTTCTCGGTGTTAATATGGTACACCTTGATATCTCCCTTTTGCTGGTGGTCTCTTAGGATGTGATGCCGGATGTCTATGTGCTTAGTGCGGCTGTGTTCAACAGGATTATCCGCCATGCGGATTGCACTCTCATTGTCACATAGGAGTGGGACTTTGCTCAGATTGTAGCCAAAGTCCCGGAGGGTTTGCCTCATCCAAAGTAGTTGCGCGCAACACTGGCCTGCGGCAACATACTCGGCCTCAGCAGTGGATAGGGCAACAGAGGTTTGTTTCTTTGAACTCCAAGACACCAGGGACCTTCCTAGGAATTGGCACGTCCCTGATGTACTCTTCCTATCAACCTTGCATCCAGCAAAATTGGAGTCTGAATATCCAATCAAGTCAAAGGTAGACCCCTTTGGATACCAGATCCCGAAGCAAGCCGTAGCAACTAAATACCTAAGAATTCTCTTAAGGGCCACAAGGTGACATTCCCTAGGGTCGGATTGAAATCTAGCACACATGCATACACTAAGCATAATGTCCGGTCTACTAGCACATAAATAAAGTAAGGATCCTATCATAGACCGGTATGCCTTTTGATCAACGGACTTACCTCCTTTGTTGAGGTCAACATGTCCGTTGGTTCCCATTGGTGTCTTCACGGGCTTGGCGTCCTTCATCCCAAACCGCTTAAGAAGATCTTGTGTGTACTTCGTTTGGGAGAGGAAAGTGCCATCCTTGAGTTGCACTTGGAACCTAAGGAAGTAGGTCAACTCACCCATCATAGACATCTCAAACTTTTTAGTCATCACCCTGCTAAACTCCTCACACGACTTTTGATTAGTAGAACCAAATATTATGTCATCGACATAAATTTGGCATACAAAAAGGTCACCATCACAAGTCTTAGTGAAAAGAGTGGGATCGACTTTCCCAACCATGAAAGCATTAGCAATTAAGAAGTCTCTATGGCATTCATACCATGCTCTTAGGGCTTGCTTGAGTCCATAGAGCGCCTTAGAGAGCTTAAATACATGGTCGGTATACCTGTCATCCTCAAAGCCAGGGGGTTGTTCCACATACACCTCATCCTTGATTGGCCCATTGAGGAAAGCGCTCTTCACATCCATTTGAAACAACCTGAAAGAGTGGTGAGCGGCATAGGCTAATAATATTCGAATAGACTCTAGCCTAGCCACAGGAGCAAAAGTCTCCTCGAAATCCAAACCTGCGACTTGGGCATAACCTTTTGCCACAAGTCGAGCCATGTTTCTTGTCACCACCCCGTGCTCGTCTTGCTTGTTGCGGAACACCCACTTGGTTCCCACAACATTTTGCTTGGGACGTGGCACCAGGCTCCAAACTTCATTCCTCTTGAAGTTGTTGAGCTGTTCCTGCATGGCCAACACCCAGTCCAGATCCTGCAAGGCTTCTTCTACCCTGAAAGGCTCAATAGAAGAGACAAACGAGTAATGCTCACAAAAATTAGCTAAACGTGAGCGAGTTGTTACTCCCTTGCTTATGTCACCCAGAATCTGATCGACGGGGTGATTTCTTTGGATCATCGCTCGGACTTGAGTTGGAGGGGCCAGTGGTGCTTCTTCCTCCATAATTTGTTTTTCTTGTGCTCCCCCTTGATCACACGCTTCTTCTTGAGGAACCTGTCCATCATCTTGAGTTGGGGGATGCACCATTGTTGAGGAAGAAGGCTAATCTTGCTCCTGTTGTTCCTGTGGTCGCACATCTCCAATCGCCATCGTGCGCATTGCGACCGTTGGAACATCATCTTCATCTATGTCATCAAGATCAACTTGCTCTCTTGGAGAGCCATTAGTCTCATCAAATACAACGTCGCTAGAGACAACCAAACCCGATGATTTGTTGAAGACTCTTTACACCTTTGTATTTGAGTCATACCCTAGTAAAATCCCTTCTACTGCCTTGGGAGCAAATTTAGAATGTCTACCTTTCTTCACCAAAATGTAGCATTTGCTCCCAAATACAGGAAAGTAAGAGACATTGGGTTTGTTACCGGTAAGAAGTTCGTAGGAGGTCTTCTTGAGGAGGCGATGCAGATATAGTCGGTTTATGGCGTGGCAGGCCGTGTTCACAGCTTCCGACCAAAACCGATCGGGTGTCTTGAACTCTTCAAGCATCGTCCTCACCATGTCGATAAGCGTCCTGTTCTTCCTCTCTACCACACTGTTTTGTTGTGGTGTGTAGGGAGCGGAGAACTCGTGCTTGACGCCTTGTTCCTCAAGATACTCCTCCATTTGTAGATTCTTGAACTCGGACCCGTTGTCGCTTCTTATCTTTTTCACCTTGAGCTCAAATTCGTTTTGAGCCCTCCTTAGAAAGCGCTTTAGGGTCCCTTGGGTTGCTGATTTATCCTGCAAAAAGAACATCCAAGTGAAGCGGGATAAGTCATCAACAATTACAAGACCATACTTACTTCCCCTGATGCTAAGGTAGGCGACAGGTCTGAAGAGGTCCATGTGAAGAAGCTCCAGTGGTCTTGATATTGTCATCACATTCTTGTTGTGATGAGTGCTTCCCACCTGTTTCCCTGCCTAACAAGCTGCACAAGGTCTATCTTTTTCGAAACATACATTGGTTAGTCCTAACACATGTTCTCCCTTTAGAAGTTTATGAAGGTTCTTCATCCCAACATGTGCTAGACGGCGATGCCACAGCTAGCCCATACTAGTCTTAGCTATTAAGCATGCATCTAGATCGGCCTCCTCTTTCGAAAAATCAACTAAATAGAGTTTGTCGTCTAATACACCGTTAAATGCTAATGAACCATCACTCCTCCTAAAGACAGAAACATCAACATTTGTAAATAGACAATTATAACCCATGTTACATAATTGACTCACAGACAGGAGGTTGTAACCAAGCGACTCTACTAGAAATATGTTTGA
The DNA here is from genome assembly GCA_029449295.1 of Zea luxurians. Taxonomy (NCBI): domain Eukaryota; kingdom Viridiplantae; phylum Streptophyta; class Magnoliopsida; order Poales; family Poaceae; genus Zea; species Zea luxurians. The sequence goes on from JAOPSE010000011.1 coordinate 50,691,148, forward strand.
AATGGAGTGCTCGTTGGTGATGGCTATCTTGCCCAAGCCTTTGACCTTACCTTGGTTCCCATCTCCAAAGATGATCGTATCCTAGGAATCCTTGTTCTTGACGTAGGAGGTGAACATCTTCTTCTCCCTTGTCATGTGGTTTGTGCATCCGCTATCGATAATCCAGCTTGAGCCCCCGGATGCAAAAACCTGCAAGAAAATTTTACGCTTGGGTTTTAGGTACCCAACTCTTGTTGGGTCCTACAAGGTTAGTTACAATAGCCTTTGGAACCCAAATACAAGTCTTGTCTCCCTTGCATTTGGATCCCAACTTTCTAGCAACTACTTTTTCATTCTTACATACAAGCGCAAATGAAGTATTGCAAGCATGGTAAATAGTGGAAGGTTCATTACACACTCTCCTAGGCACATGATGCACAACATGATTTCTTCTAGGCCTACTTTTACCATGCACAAAAGTAGAGCTAGAGACAAACATAGCATGTGAATCAGAAGCATTATGATCATAACTCCTATGAGCATTCCTAGAATATTTTCTATCATAAATGTAGGCATGACACTTTTGAGAACTACTAGCCATAGGAGCCTTCCCTTTCTCCTTATTGGGAATGGGAGCCCTTTGGCTTGTTAAGTTATTGGCTTCCTTTCGAAAACCAAGCCCATCCTTAATTGAGGGGTGTCTACCAACGGTGTAGGCATCCCTAGCAAATTTTAATTGATCAAAATCAATTTTGCAAGTCTTAAGTTTAGCATTAAGACTTGCCACCTCATCATTTAGTTTAGCAATAGAAATAAGGTGTTCATCACAAGAATTAACATCAAAGTCCTTGCATCTATTGCAAATAACAACATTCTCTACACATGAACTAGATTTATTAGCTTCCTCTAGCTTAGCATTTAAATCATCATTTAAACTCTTTAAACTAGATACAGTTTCATGGCAAGCAGATAACTCAGAAGATAGCATTTCATTCCTTTTAATCTCTAAAGCAAGAGATTTTTGCACGCTAACAAATTTATCATGCTCCTCATATAAAATATCCTCTTGTTTTTCTAACAATCTATCCTTTTCATTTAGAGCATCAATTAATTCATTGATCTTTTCTACCTTAGCTCTATCTAAACCTTTGAATAAGCTAGAGTAATCTACTTCATCATCGAAAGAATCATCATTGCTAGAAGTAGTGTACTTACGGGTATCTTGAACACTTACCTTCTTTTCCTTGGCAATGAGGCAAGTGTGGCATTCGTTGGGGAAGAGTGAAAATTTGTTGAAGGCCGAGGCTGCCAGTCCTTCATCATCTGAGTCGGATGAAGAGCAGTCCGAGTCCCATTCTTTGCCAAGGTGCGCCTCGCCCTTCACCTTCTTGTAAACCTTCTTCTTCTCCCTCTTCCCATGCTTTTCTTGTTCCTGGACATCATCATTATCGGGGCATTGTGCTATGAAATGACCAGTCTTACCGCATTTGAAATAGGAGCGCTTTCCCTTTGCTTTGTTCTTGTTGGGGTACTCCTTGCGTCCTTTCACTACGGTCTTGAAGCGCTTGATGATTAGGGCCATCTCATCTTCGTTTAGCCCGGCAGCCTCAACTTGTGCCACCTTGCTTGGTAGCGCCTCCCTGCTGCTTGTTGCTTTGAGAGCAACGGGTTGAGGCTCGTAGACGGGTAGAGGGCCATTAAGAGCATCATCCACGTATCGCACTTCCTTTACCATCATACGCCCGCTCACGAATTTTCCGAGTATCTCCTTGGGCGTCATCTTGGTGTACCTAGGGTTTTCACCAATGAGATTGACAAGATGGGGGTCAATTACCGTGAATGACCTTAGCATAAGTCAGACGACGTCGTGGTCCGTCCATCTTGTGCTTCCATAGCTTCTAAACTTGTTGATGAGGGTCTTGAGCCTATTATAGGTTTGTGTTGGCTCCTCTCCCCTGATCATAGCAAATCTTCCCAGTTCGCCTTCCACCAAATCCATTTTGGTGATCATGGTGGCGTCGTTTCCCTCATGCGATATCTTGAGGGTGTCCCATATTTTCTTAGCATTGTACAAGCCGCTCACCTTGTTGTATTCATCCCTGCACAAGGATGCTAGCAAAACAGTAGTAGCTTGTGCATTCTTATGAATTTGCTCATTTATGAAAACGGGATTGTCAGTACTATCAAAATGCATTTCGTTTTCAACAATCTCCCAAATACTAGGATGGAGATAAAATAAGTGACTACTCATTTTGTGACTCCAAAAAGAGTAGTCTTCTCCATCAAAGTGTGGAGGTTTCCCAAGTGGAATTGATAGCAAATGAGTATTAGAATTAAATGGAATATGAGAATAATCAAATGAATAGTTTTGATTCACCGGTTTCCTCTTTGACGAGGAGTCATCGTCGTCGTCGTGTGGTGAAGAAGACGAGGCATCACTATCGTAGTAGATGATCTTCTTGATGCGCCTCTTCTTCTTCCCGTCCTTCTTCTTGTGACTCGAGCCAGAGTCAGTGGGCTTGTCGTCTCTTGGCTCGTTGAAGAGGGACTCCTCCTTATCGTTGACCACCATCCCCTTTCCTTTAGGATCCATCTCTTCGGGCGGTTAGTCCCTTAAGTGAAGAGAACGGCTCCGATACCAATTGAGAGCACCTAGAGGGGGGGTGAATAGGTGATCCTGTAACATTCAACACTAATAGCCACAAAACTTAGTTTTTAAAGTTAGAATGGCTAAGTAGCTTGAAACGAGCTCTTGTGAACACAAACAATCAAAGAGAAAGCACATAAGAGACACAAGACTTTATCCCGTGGTTCGGCCAAGTAACACTTGCCTACTTCCACATTGTGGCGTCCCAATGGACGAGGGTTGCACTCAACCCCTTTCAAGTGATCCGATGATCAACTTGAATACCACGATTTTTCCTTTCTTAGTCTTTCTCCTGTTTGCGAGGAATCTCCACAACTTGGAGCCTCTCGCCCTTACAATGATGATCACAAAAGAAGCACAAAAGTAAGGGAGGGGAGAGCAACACACACAAGACTCAAATCCACAGCACAATCACGCACACAAGTCACAACTTGGGCTCAAAACACAACGCACGGAGTTTACAACTCAAATGGAGCTCAAGTCACTATCTCAAAGAATTGAATGCGTGAAGTTGGAGTCTTGGAGTCTTAGAATATTTCTTGTAAGCTTGTGTAACTCCTCCATGCACCTAGGGGTCCCTTTTATAGCCCCAAGGTAGCTAGGAGCCGTTGAAGATCAACAAGGAAGGCTATCCTTGCCTTCTGACGAGTGGCGCACCGGACAGTCCGGTGCGCCATCGGACAGTCACTGTAGATGGTCCGGTGCTGATCTCCTTCCTTTTCTGGCACAGACGACCGTTGCAGCTCCAGGCCGGTTGGTGCACCGGACACTGTCCGGTGCCCCCCGCTAACCGTTGGCGCGGGCCACGTGTCGCCTGCGGATTGCGCGGCCGACGTTGCGCTGGCGACCGTTGGCTCACCGGACAGTCCGGTGCACCACCAGACAGTCCAGTGAATTATAGATGTACGCCGCCAAACTTTTCCCGAGAGCAGCCTGTTCACCGGAAACCACCCTAGCGCACCAGACACTATCCGGTGCACCACCGGACTGTCCGGTGTGCCAGACTGAGCTGAGCTTCGGCTACACACAACCAGTCTTTTGCAATCCTTTTCTTTTCTTCTTTTCTCTGTTTATAACACTTAGATAACTTCATTAGTATTCAAAACAAATGTACTAAGTCTAGAAACATACCTCATGTCTTGATTTGCACTTTTTCAATCTTTGGCACATTTAGAACTTAGAGAATATGTGTTGGGCACTTAATCACCAAAACATTATAGAAATGTCCCAAGGGCACATTTCCCTTTCAGAAGGTCATTCCACATGCAGAAACAATAGAAGAACAAATCATCAAGGGGTTGGCATCTGGACTATCACGCCAGGTCACGACATGGCAAACCTATAACATTAGTGAATTCACATTTTGTACCAAGTCCAAGGACAAAAGGAGCATGTCACAAAATAGTGGTGTTCGATGCGAGGCCATATACAATGAAACGCTGAGACTATTACATATTTTGGCTTTATTGAGGTCATATGGGAACTAGACTATGGTACATTTCATATCTCAATTTTTCGATGTCAATGGGTTGAAGACAAACATGTCACGGTAGACAAATATCGGGTGAGAGTTCTTGATCTAAGTAAGGTATGTCACAAAGATGACCATCGACCCTTGTTAATCGTGCTGCACATATCTTCTATGCTGAACATATCATTTCTAACAATGAGAAGAAAAGCACCGACAAATCAAAGCATGTAGTTTTTCCTGGAAAACAACAAGCTATAGGAGTTGATGATGTATCTGATCTGGAGGATTTTAACCAATTCAACGACATGTTTCTTTTCATGGACCATCCAACCAAGATAAAAAACGTTGAGCGAAGCATCCCACGTAGATCGTTGCCCTAGGTACGCCATGATGGACAAGGCAGAACAATAGCTTCGTAGATTATAAACTTGTCTTGTAACTAATTATTGTTTGAACCTATCTACTATAAGTTTGAGATCAATATATATATTTCTTCATTGTCTCAATTCAATTTTCTTGGCCAAGGAAAGATGTTTAATTCCATTAGCGAGGGAGAGAGAGAGGGGTGGAGGAGGGAGAATATATAAAAGTATACTTAATGTAATATATAAAAAGTACACTAGACAATGGAAATACTCGATTAAACCAGTGTAAATATTTTATACTGGCGGTTCTCAACAACAACCAGCAGTGGAAAAAAATTTGTACTGGTCGTTCTCTATGACACCCACCAGTGGAAATAATTTATACTAGCAGTTCTCTGTGATAACCGCTAGTAGAAAATGCTTCTACAGTCTATGGAAGCCATTTCTACTAGCAGTTCTCTATGACAACAACAAGTAGAAATTACACCAATATAACGGATGGCGCGTGGGAGCCGAAAAATTTACAAGTCCCCTGTCACCGGTTCATTTCATCACGTCGTCAGGCTACCGGATTTCGTCCCCGAGGGTTTCTTCGCCGGCGATCGCCTACACCATCCCCGTGCCCTTGTGCCACCGTCAGGTTTTCCTCTGTCCCTTTCTTTCCTCTTTCCCTTTCCCCTCTGCCACCGCTGCCATCATCAGTCGTGTCGGTCACGGTGCCGCTGCTGGTCTGTAACACCCCATTGCTCCCACATAATGAATGTTACCAAATACCCTTCCCACAAAACTTAAATAACATAAGAAAAGAAATAGAGACAGAAAGTAAAGCAAAATCCGGCAGCACCTCCCCTGAAAGTAGCATAACGAGAGAAACATAAAGTTTATACATAATGTAAAAGAAAGATAATCCATGTAGTATAAACAGAATAAAGAGATAGTAATGAATATTCATGACCAAATAAAAAGAGAGGGAATCCAGCCAACCCAAAAGCAAATTCGACTATCATGAAGACTAGAACATATTAATCCCCTAGACTTGAACCCCTATTTAACATTATTACTAAGCAATGGTACATTTATTTAAATGTGTAGTGGCCGTGATGCTACTTCCCTCCTTTCCCAAAAGCAAGGATCAAGTGCCTGCATCAAACAATGCAAGAGTGAGATGACACATCTCAGCAAGTAAAAAGATCAACAACGACTGGACAATGTAAATAAGCCATGCTTAAACAACCACGTAGTTCACAATTTCCCTATTGAATATAAAATTGCAGCAAGTAAACAAGTAACCAATTACTCAGTTCCAAAATGAACCACAAAGTAAAGATCCACACTATCCACACCACCATAACAGGTGCCACACTTCACCCATGAATGCACATGGCTACAGATGCAGTAATGACTTCTGCCTTCATACCTCTAAGGATATGAAGTTGCATCATACCCCTTCTTGAGCAACGTATGATGCTTATTGTACCGGTACGGTCGGACCATAAGATCACGACTATTGGGGGCCTTCGGCTTCCGAAGGTCTTCAAAAACAAGATTTGACAATATTTCTGGAGTATAATACATGAACAGGTACCTTCGAACATGGACTCTTCGGACAAATCAAAAATTGCTGTACGAAGAAACACAAAGAGAACGAAGGATGGAGCAGAGCCGAAGCTATGCGCAAGGAAGCTTCGGCATGATAGCAGAGAAGAGGAAACCGACTTAAAAAGGAAAAGACTATCTAGACCTCAATAGATCATTATAGAGTTGTTATCAAAAGCAAAGGACCTGGATGTAATTTTACATGGGCTGCGACCCGTGCCTATAAATAGGTGAACAGTACTCCCGTACTATTCACGCTGACTTGGCATTCGCTTTTGCGTTACGCTTGTACTTTCCTTCGAGCCGAAGGTACAAATGTAATTCAATATTGTTCTTATTCATTCATGATTATATAATAAAAGATATATGAACGATGTCATATGATTATTCATGTTATTTTTCATGTTTCATATGTTTCGCCTTTCATTAGCATATGTTGTTATGATGAAGGTGCGTCCTTCATGACCTTCGTCTGAAGATCATTATATCCTTAGGGAAATAATGCTTCGAAGGACGAAGGATGTTAACCATTAACCTATTTTTGTGTTGCCTTGTTCTTAACTCATAGCATTTGAGAACAAGTCCCCAACATTGGCGCCCACCTCCGGTGAACTCACTTCCACTTTTTGAGCTTCGACCACCTTCGGCAAGCATCGACCTTCGTCATGCCACCAAAGAAAGCTTCAGCGATAGGGGCTAGTGCTCTACAGCCACTGGACCAAAACCAAGATACCCTTTCTCTTCGAGAGGCCCAAAGCTAGAAGAGGAAGGCCACTAGTCCAACACCCCAAGAGGATGACTTGGACCAAGAAATCAGGAATATGGAAATGTTGCATCAACAAGTGCAAAGGAAGAGAGAAAAGATGGCCCGGCTAGCTGACCTACAAAGGCAGATAGACAAAGCCTCTGAAGAGGTTCGTCATCTCACTCAAGATGAATAGAACCGAAGGCCCCAGCACAGAGAGTTGCACCAAGAAGGCTTCCTCAACGAGGACGAATGGTATGAAGATTTCCATCACGGAAATTTTACTTTTGATGATGCTTCTCCTCTGTCAGCAGAACTGTAGGCTACACCTTGGCCCCCATCTTACAAGCCACCCCAGCTCCCCATGTATGACGGACACTCAGATCCGAAGCAATTTCTGATGAGTTACGAAGCAACAATATCTTCGTATGGTGGCAATACTGTGGTCATGGCGAAATCCTTCGTCATGGCAGTCAAAAATGTTGCACAAACCTAGTACTACTCTCTTCGGCTAGGAACAATCACGTCATGGCAGAAGCTGAAGGACATGCTAATTACCAGTTTCCAAGGATTTCAGATGAAGCCGGTCACTGCTCAGGCTTTGTTCCAATGCATGCAAGATCAAGAAGAATACCTCCAGGCGTATGTCCGAAGGTTCTTACGATTGAGGGCACAAGCACCAATAGTGCCTAATGAAATTGTCATTGAGGCCATGATCAAGGGGCTTCGGCCAGGACCTTTGGCTCAATACTTCGCCAGGAAACCCCCTCAGACCCTGGAGAAACTGCTTCAGAAGATGGATGAGTACATCCACCCTGACAATGACTTTCAGCAGAGAAGGGAGGAAGCCTACAGGTTCTCCGAGATGACCAGGGGCTTCGGAGGGAGAATTCACCCCAGGCATGTCAGATCAATTCATTCTACTCAGAATGACGACAGGGGAACCCAGCAACAGAGGTCACAATATCCTTCTTAGGCTTCGGGGCAACAACAGAGTTACCCTCGGCCCCCAGCTCCAAGGGGTAGAGGTGCTAGAGGCTTCGGAGGAAGGTTTGGGGATCAGCCCAGGAAAATTTACTGCGTATTCTGCGGAGAGGACAAGGGCCATACCACCAGGATGTGCCATGTCACCATTCAAAAACAGAAAGAGATAGCAGAAGCTGCAGCCTAATAGAGTCAGCCGAAGCAGGTCATGCATACTGCTTCGTACCACTCACCATACATTCCAGAATATGTGGGCAACCATCCTGCAGCTTCTGTTGCTTCGGCAAGCCAACCTCATGCATCTTGGCAACAGCCCCCACCTCCACCACCAATGCAACCCGCTTATCCTCAAGGCCAGCAGCCAGAAGGGAGCCAGCACAGTCACCAGCAGAGAGACTTTAGGGAGCAATCTGAAGCTCGCACAGTCAATCGCACTATGCCAGAATCAAAGCACATCTACTAAGATATATCCTACCTCTGAAACAGCCTTTACATTTGTCATCATTTACCTTTTCAATAAAGAACAATCATCAAAAATTCAGTTCTTTTGTTGTTTTCAATTTCTTGTAATAGCTTTGTTATTATCATAATGAATATATCCTCTTCAAATATTGACGAAGTTCTAAAGGTTTTGACGAAGGAATGCATTGCAAGTTATCGTCGAAGCAACAAAAGTCGTTCTTAAGGGGACGCAGCGTAAGTTTTCTGCTCAAAAGTCGTTCCAAAGGGAATGCAGAGCTTACAGCGAAAAATAAACGCTGATACCGCCGAAGTAAAAGGCGAAGAAGCTCTTAAGGAGGCTTACAGCGAAAAATAAACGCTGATACCGCCGAAGTAAAAGGCGAAGGAGCTCCTAAGGGAGGCTTACAGCGAAAAATAAACGCTGATACCACCGAAGTAAGAGGCGAAGAAGCTCCTAAGGGAGGCTTACAGCGAAAAGTCAGCGCTGATGAACCAAAAAATGACCAAAAGATTGACTGGGGAATGTGTGTAGGCCTTCGGCGCAAATATCACTTTGCATATCATTACATCATTACATCATGTCCATAGCATAGCATCATACATCATATTGCATCAATGGCACAAGAAGGGGGTGCAATATGGATCTACGGAAAGGTACACAATGTTGGCCTACATTACTGAACTTCGAAGATCGGTTCGAAGATATGTCAAGGCACAAAATAGGTTTTCAAGAAATACAGCTTCGTCATTATGATATGAAAAGGAGAACCATCGGTCACAAGGCATAGATGTTTTTTCGGAAACCGTAATATTTTTACGGAATATGGATATTCTTTACGAAGCATGAAAAGAAGGGAAGGTGTTTTTTCGCCGAAGGCTCAAAAGCGGTATGTACGTAAAGTTTCATGCATCGTAAAGAGTTGAATCATAAACAGCTTATATATTACATTCAAAATTACAAAATATTATACATATTGTCCAGCAAATATTACACTCCAAATGGCTTTACAATAACAGCTAATCTTCTCGTAAAACTACTTCTGCAGCTTCGTTTAGTAGTTGATTAACAACTTTATCCATAATAGCTTCGGCCATTTTTCTAATCTCATCATCCCCCTTTGCTTTGGGGTCTGCCAATGGATTGGCGGGCTCTGGGGGAGGAGCTTGCACGGCTGTGTTACAAAGTGAAAATAAGTCCGAAGTCATAAAATTACAACATAAAGTCAAAAGTTAGTAGTTAATACCTATTCGCCTCTCGAGATCCGCACTTTTCTCAGCAGCCTCTGCCACATTTCTAGCATCGTGAATACCTTTTTCACTTCTCCTTATGATTTCTTAAGCCATCTCCCGACCACCATTTTCCCAGATGTCGGTGAAAATTTTTCCACCAACCAAGCTTGCCTCGGCCGAGGGGTCTTTTACATCTTCAGTAGTTAAGGCGGCCTCGGTTTGCGCCAAAGATTTCACATGATCGCAGCCTCTTCTCTCCAAAATAGTAGCAATCCCCCTAGCACCCGAGAAGGCGCATATGTCCCCATGGCCACTCAAAATTTCTTCAAAAGCTTCGGCCTCGCCGTTGATCCAGTCGATTGGACCTTCGGGATCTCCCAGTACGAAGTTGCTTTCATTCGAAAATGCGCCGGCGCTGGTGAAACTACTCTTAATTGTTTCCACACATTTCATGGATTTTTCATAACATTTTTCTATTGAAGACCGAAGCTCTACAGCTGTTTTCTCCCAATGATTCTTCCAGTAGTCGCTGGCTTCAAGGTTAGCTTCGGCAGTTGCACACTTTAGGTTCGCCTCAGCCAGCTGTTTCTGAAGATTTTCAATTTTGCACTTCTGGGCTTCAGCTTGAGCCTTGGAAGCAGCTTCGTCCTCTTTTATTTTGTTAAGCAATGAATGTAAAATTTTATCCTTCTCAAGACCTTCGTTCCTTAGCTCAATCACTTCGGAACGAAGGTTATTCAATGCCATGTTACATCCCTCGTCTTCAGCGCTTTTCTGCGCTCTGAGGGCGTTGATGAGGATATGGCCCTGCAAAAGGAATGTGATGATAAGAAATAAACACACGAATTTCTAACCATGCAAAAAGTTTATTTTCTCACCTTTAAGCTGTTATATGCCAAGCTGTCGGCTATTTCATCTTTTGACAAAACTGAAAGCCCATCTTCCGGAGTTGGGAATCCGAAGCTTCTTGCCATCTACCGGCAGACAGAGATCTCCTTGTTGTCTGGGAGACAATACAAGAAGTCTTCTTCTCCGCTGCCATTGAATATCAACGCCCCTTTTGGATATTTTAATTTCTGGGCATAATGATGAGCTTCTCGTTTTTCTTCTTCAGATAGTATTTTGCCCGAAGCATGTCGCACAATATAATGAGGCAATTGGAAAGATGCTTCGGGAGTGGAAGAAAGAGTTTTTTCAGACAGAATTTGCTTTAAAGTTTCCTTTTTATTTTCTCCTTCAGTTTCCAAGGATTTTTCTTTGACACACTCTGAAGGTCCAGTTTTGATTTCAGTCTGGTGCTTTGTAGCTTCGCCTCCAGATGCTGTTGTTTCAATTTGTGCTTTTTGAGCTTCGGCAACTTTTTTCGGCGTGGAGCTTGAAGACTTTATTGTCTCCAGTACATCCAAAACATTAACCATCCTTTTCCTCTTGGGGGTCACAGTTGGACCATTCTGAGTTTGTGGCACTCCAACTTCTGCTGAAGGGCTTAAAACTTCTGATATTTTTATCCCTTCAGTTTTCGGCTCTTCAGTTCTTTCAGCCTTCGGTGTTGCAGACAGCTCTTCAGCTTTCTGCGTAGATACAGGTTTTTTGGCTTCAGTAGCCGAAGAAGCCTCGCCGACATACTCGGGTACTATGGCTGGCTCAATATAGTGTGGCCGATGCGTAAGAACTTTCACCTTTTTTCTCTTCGGCGCTGGCTCACTAGGAGCGGCCGAAGCAACTTCCTTCACAGAAGTTGTACCTTTTCTTTTTTGACCCCGTATTGGGTAACGATAGTCAGGATAGACGAACCCAATAGCATCAAAAACTCGATTGAGTCTTTTCTTCTTCCGGCCTCCGAAGGCCACAGATAGTGCAGTATCTTCTGCCTTCGAGTATGGCCCAAGCAGTTCATTGCTTGTAGCTTCAATACATTTCAACCAATCATCGTCTGGTTCAATAAATTTACCCTCGTATCTGAAGGTGTATTTCAACCTAACTAATCCACCTTCGTCAGGTTTGCTGATGGTTTCCTTTGGCATTTCCCACTTTTCTGCAAGCGGCCACACTCTGAAGGCTATGTGTTCCTGGACCAAATCTATTGTCCCGATGAAAGAGCAAATTACGCTGATGGCCCTCTGGCATTCTTCGGCTCCTTCATCCATTTCCACCTTCGGTTTCCGAAGTCCGAAACGCTGCCAGATAGGGCGCATGGTGATATCTTTAATATCTTCTCGTGCCTTCAAGTCATTTTTCACATAGAACCATTCCTTCATCCAGTCTCCGGGCCATCTCTTTCGAAAGGTTGGCACGGGATAGCTTGACCCAGATCAAGCACCGAAGCTATAGCAGCCAAAATTGTTATGATATTGCTCTTTACCCCAGGGTTTCGTCTCATATAATAACTCATGCATATTGCAGAAACTTTTTGCATTTGGCTCCAAACCTTGGCTCTTCACGGCCCATACAAAGATTCCCATTCTTATAATTGCTTCGGGAGTAAGTTGGTGAACGTAGACTTGATATATCTTCAGAACTTCAACCATAAATCTGTTTAAGGGAAACTGAAGCCCAGCCTTAAAAAAGCTTCGGAAGATCAAAACTTCATTCTCTTCAGGAGTAGGCACAGTCCTCTCTCCGTCATCAGCCCTTACAATAGACATGTCCCGAAAATATCTTCCCCTCATATTATCAAGATGACTTTGTTTAATAGTTGATTTTCCAAAAACTGTATGACTTGGTCGCCAGGGTCGATTTTCGGAGTCTTCTCCACCACTTTCCACATCATTACTGTCGCTATCACCAAAATCTTCGGACAAGCCTTCCAAAATCTCTCTGGTGATCTTCTCTGTATTTGTCTTTGCCATTAATTCAAGAAAACCAAGATTCTTCTCTTTAGAAAGGCTCAGCTTCATTTCAGCGGTAGCCTTCTTATCCTCAGACATCTTCGAAAGAGCTGAAAAAGTGCTCTCAAAGTCGAAGCTTTAAAATCTAAAAAATCTGGTCAAGTGTGTGTAAGCAAAGAGCTGTTTGAGCAGGCAAGGCAGATGGCAAGAAAGCGTGCCAAATGAGCTAGTGGTGCGCTCTTATTTATATGCCTGGCGTATTATGTGATGGAGGGCCCGCTTGTCAGTGGCTGTTGCTATTCTAGCAAAGGGAAGGTGTTTTTTTGGACCTTCGGCTTAGAGCCTCTGTCCATATCGCAATTTGAATTTATTATCTTAACAAATTAATATTGCGAGGGGCTACTGTTGGGGGCCTTCGGCTTCTGAAGGTCCTCAAAAACGAGATTTGACAATATTTCTGGAGTATAATACATGAACAGGTACCTTCGGACATGGACTCTTCAGACAAATCAAAATTGTTGTACGAAGAAACACAAAGAGAACGAAGGATGGAGCAGAGCCGAAGCTGTGCGCAAGGAAGCTTCGGCATGATAGCAGAGAAGAGGAAACCGACTTAAAAAGGAAAAGACTATCTAGACCTCAATAGATCATTATAGAGTTGTTATCAAAAGCAAAGGACAATGTAAATAAGTCGTGCTTAAACAACCACGCAGTTCACAATTTCCCTCTTGAATATAAAATTGCAGCAAGTAAACAAGTAACCAATTACTCAGTTCCAAAATGAACCACAAAGTAAAGATCCACACTATGGACACCACCATAACAGGTGCCACACTTCACCCATGAATGCACATGGCTACAGATCCAGTAATGACTTCTGCCTTCATACCTCTAAGGATATGAAGCTGCATCATACCCCTTCTCGGGCAACGTATGATGCTTATTGTACCAGTACGGTCGGACCATAAGATCGCGATGAAACTTCCATGCAAAGGATGATGAATGTACTATGCATGTCAACACATGAGTCCTCCCCAAATAAAATGTGTTAAACATATACTTCCACCCATTCCAAATAATAAACAACATGAATAACTTGATCAAACCACACCCTCAACATATGTAATAAATAGAACATAGATATCTTCAAACGATAGTACCCAACAAGGAATATGAGTGCGAACACAAATAACATAAATATAATAAAGTATCAGACACATTAATCGACCGACGGAATAACCACCACTATTTTACTTGCCTTCACCGGGGAACTTGGACAAAGCCCTAAGTGCGATCCAGAAGTCCACCACCTATTTTTAACACACCACTTAGTGCACAAATTCACATAACAAACGCTCATAAATGACGCCGCACCTATGCACAATTCCAACCTCATCGCACGCGACTTATCACCCCCATCACCCACCAACTGTAGCAGCGCTGCTTGTCAATTTCATATCTTTAAAACTATGACAGCAGTGGTAACAAACAAAAACTCCAGAAGCATCTACATAAAATTCCCCATAAATTTTGTATACAAATGATAATTAAATTCCAACCCCTAATTAGCCCAAAACAGTCCACAAGATGAACCCTGCAATCTGTTTTTGGACAGCAACATACCCGGATTCAAACAGCGATATCTCCTAAAATATAACTCCGAATGGAGTGCATAAGTACTCGTTGGAAATGTATGACAAAGCTCTACATGATTCTCCCACTGATCCCCACTAATTACCCACGAAAAATTCCCAGAAATCTTTAGAACTAGTGCTGTTCGCCCACCCACAAAATTTCTGGACAGCACCTCTACCGATTTGCATAGGTAAACATATAAACAATTGGATTGCAGCACAATTAAACAAGAGATAATTTCAAAATCACCTAGAATTCTCCCCCTTTCCTCCCTTCTTTTTCCCTCCACCAAAATCCAATTGGAGACTTGCACCAACACGACGTAGATCCAAGCGGGAAAGGAATGGCACCTTGGAGAGGAGGAGATGGGGGCGGCTAGGGTTAGGTGGTGTGGTTGCAATCACTTGGGAGGAGAGGGAGAGAGAGGGGGGGCGGCCAAGGCTAGAGGGAGGGGGGTGGCGGCCACACAAGGGGAGGAAAGAATAGAAGTGGTCGGCTAGGGTTAGGGAAAAGAAATAGGGGCTCCCCACCGCCGGATTGAGATCAACGGCCCTAACCCACACTCATGCCTGAGCTCCCGTCCCCTGCGCACAAAACCAACATAAATTCTACTATTTTACTGAGATTTACCTCCCAAAATTCCAATCCCCACTAGCGCGGCACCCGAAAGAGAACAACAAAGAAAGAATAAACTCCAACTTCTCTTCTTTGCAAACTGGGTATCACATGGTTGTAAACCCTAGGGCGCCACGCTATGGATCACCCACGCACTCTCTCTGCAAGAGTGAGAGAGAGGGAGAGGATGCCCATGGCACCGCCGGTTAGTAAACCCTAGCTTGGGCGTGCTATGGCCATCGCGCGCCCGCCGCGCTAGCTATTCCCGCCACCAGTTATTACCCCTTCGCCCGCCGTGCCATCTTTACTTTTTTTGTATTTTTTGGATGCATTACGTTTTTTCCACCCTAGCTTGGGATTAAATGATGTGATTCATCTCACAACCGAATCGACTATTTCCTATACATTTGTTTTATTAAGCTGTGTCTACATATATAGAGAGCCTACAGTATATAGTTCAAGCTATCCTTTTCCGTCGTCCCAACCTCAATGAACCTAGTGGATGCCATCGCAGCGAGTCTCAAGGCACGTACACTAGCGGGGAGGCTGGTAAAAGCGCGGCTCATGGATCGCCTCCATCTCAAGCTCCGGCGCCAGTCGAGGCTCAATCATCAAGACACCATTTGCCGTATTTTCATGTGCAACTGCAGAGTTCTCTTGGAGCGTCGCCGTCAACGTGTCGCCGCCGTGGGCCCATCTACTCACCACCATGATGTGGGCTCCTCGGCTTCGATGACTGCACGCGAGGTTGTCTCCACGCCCGTGCATGTGGAGCCAACAGCGCTAGTCATCATCCTCTTCGACGATGAAGTGTGTGAGGTAGATTGGACAACACTGATGGACGACGACGAGTAGAAATTATGATATATGTTCTAATCTTAGTATGATGGACGACATACTATCTAAGAACTTAGTATGATGGACTGTGTATTATGTAAGAACTTAGTATGATATTATACATATATGTATTGTGTTCTAATCTTCTGTTCCAATCTTTATGATAAATTTTTTGAATCTTTTTTGCAATCTTGTGTGTATATAGCTCAATGAGTTATCTAATCAAGGACCAAGGGTTAATAACCGACCACATGAACAAGGGTGTTTCTCAAGAACATTCTAGTGATGAAGGATATGAAATGCCTAGTGACCCTTGTCCTAGCATAGATAGGGCCGCTCGGCGTGAGTTGCAACATGACCCTATTTATGATCCACAAGAGTGTGAGGTAAAGTACACATCTTTAGTTTCGTGTTTGTACCTAATTAGTTGATTTCACAATGTCTATTACACATGCATGTTTTGCATTTTATTACATGAATAGGAGGTCTTGTCTCAATATCGTGCGATATTTGATGAAGCCGTGGCACGATACCAAGATGCACCGGAGCTGAACCAAGACAAAGACGCACCAGTACTGACCGATACAACCATTGAGAGGTCAAGGAAAAGGAAGCAGAGTGATCGGAAAAGAGGTGACAACGAACTAAACAAGTTTCCTGACAAAACATATAAAATCTCAGATGTGAGCCTGAAAGGTCACACTTTAGCACTAGAAGAGGCAATCCCTAATTTCTAGAATGCACTTGGGTTCTTAGTTAGAGATAATCTTGACATCACAATCCGACATTGGAGAGATGTGTCAGTTGATGTCAAGAATCAAATATGGAATAAGCTATTAACGAGGTTCGTTCTGCCTCGGGGTTCAGAAGAACTCGTGAAGTACTACATGATGAAGCAGCTTGCAATCAATTTCTAAAACTAGAGATCGGAGATGAAAAAAAAGTTTGCAAAGAAAGGCCTAGATGCGACAAAAATATAAAATCTCAACAGGTCAGTGGGTGGTATTTCTAGAGCAGAGGAGCAGCCCTGATTTCATATCTCTATGCGAGGCAAATTCAGAACTCTCTAAGAAGAACAAGTACCACCACCACTTAGGCACAGGTGGTTACAAGCGTTTGGTTTCTAAATGGAAACAAGAAGATGCCAAGAAGAAGGTCGCAGGGTTACCGACGCTATCCGAGCAACATGGTGAAAGGATGACTAATGGGATCCGTGCTAGAAAACCAAGGGAAATTGAAGCCGGTGTATCTTTTGATGATCCAAATGTCGAAGAAGCGGCAAAAAACATATATGCAATGGCATCTAAGCAGAGCCAAGGAACTTTTAAGCCACAAAGGGATAGAGACATCCTAACGGCTGGTCCTGGTAACCCTGAGCATCCTGGTCGTGTATGAGGAATCTAGTCTAACGAACGATGGAAGGAAAGATTCATACCACAGTGGGAAGGTTTGTACAAGAAACATGATCGATACAAAGAAGAGTTGTCGGATTATTTTAACAAGGAGGTCAAGAAAGAGTTCAAAGACCTGATGTCTCAAATGCTATCAAAACCTCCTCCAGAATTGATCCACATTCTCCACAACCATCAAGGGATCCACGACCATCAAAGAAATCTAAATTCCCTATACCAAAATTGGTGTCCACGTTCGAGAAAAAGAAGAGTAAAGCTACAACTGCTGGCACAACTCAATTTATGAAAGGCATTGCACGGGACCTCACATCACATACTATTGATTTGGCCGAGTACGAGGAGTCTGCAAAAAAGGCTGAGGCAATAGCTACAAAGATAAAGATCCCAATTAAGGCAGATTATAAAAATGTGCCTAAATATATGTGCTGGGCAGACCTCTACTACCTTTTGAGAAACTAAAGAAGGTCTCGACTGGTATTAAAAGGATGCATGACTAGTACATGTGAGCACCATCAGTTGGCATTGATGCCATTAGTGTACATATACCAGACCATACTTTTATTGGTTCGGACCAAAAGGCCTTTGTTGCATTTGAGGACATGTGGTTAATGATGAACCTTCAGAGACTCGACGTGCAACTTGTGACTGTGTTTGCACTGTAAGTGTCGCTCATACTTCCACATATATGTGTTATTATTAGTGAGTTGTATAAATTTTTAATATCTGACATGCACGTGTGACTTGTAGAATGCAACACGATCAACATGAGATCCTTTACGGTACCAAGCCTGGTGCTAGTGCCGGTAAAAGGATTGGGTATCTCAACCCAATACTGATATGCGAGGAAAGGCACACTTTCAGAATCGGGAAAGACAATGAAGAGTTAGAGGGAAAGACGGACGAAGAAGTTGAGGAGCATCTAAAGGTTATGAAGAAGGAGATTGAAACAAGTTTCGCCACCTACATAGCAAACACAATGATTCAATTTCAAGACAGGGAAGCCATAATGGCCTCGTACAACTTTAAGTAAGTGTGATTTTGCATAAATAAGATTAATAATTTCAATACACATGCATCACAAATTTGCTTCGTATAGGGACCACTGGATATGCTTCCTCATTTATCCTAAGGTTGGAAAGGTGCTGGTGCTCGACTCCTTGAACTACGACCCTACGACCTATGCAAAATTCCTCAGTATCTTAGAGTTGTAAGCCTTTTCTATGCATGCATACTTATATCGATGACAATTTTAAAATAACATGGAGATTCTGTTTGAGATAACAGAGCATTTAGGTACTATAAGTGGAAAGGTGGAAAGTACGACATGTCCAAAAAATGCTTGCCACTAGACATCCATCTTCACTGGCCGGTAAGTATGTGACTTTATGAATACATACCATACACAATGTCGCAATTAAATAACCAATCTCCCATTATGTAGTGCCACAAGCAACCATAAGGATCGGTCCTATGTGGGTTCTATGCCTGCGAGTTCATGAGAATGAATGGACGATACATCACAAACCCTTGCAAGGTATTATTAGTAATAGTCATGTTTTTATTTATGTCATTAAATATGCAAATGTGTTAACGAGTGTGAATAGATGATGTTTATAAACTTCCTTGACAGGAATTTCAAAAATGAAATTCGGAGAACTTGACCGAAGGTGCATTGTATGGCATAATTGAAGACCTATGCACATTCGTATTGAAAGAGGTCATTCCCGCTGAAGGGAAATGTCATGATGCTTCCAGTACATTAGCTATGCCAGAGTTTAGAATACTAACAGAAGTTAGTAGACTATCTGTTAGACGAGATAGTTATTAGAGCATAGGTGAAAAATTTTGATGTATAGAATGTGTGAAGCATATATGGTTGTAAACAAAAGACTTTGATGTATAGAATGTATGATAGAATTTAATTCCATGTTGCTTTCAATATGTGTGTGTGTAAATAAATATAAAAATCAGTTTTGTTTGAAAACTTTAAAAAAGTCAGGAAAACTTATACTGGCGAGAAATGTTTAGCAAACCGCCAGTGAATATAACATTTGCACTCGCGGTTTTATTCAGCAAACCGCCCGTGAAAATAACTTTTGCACTAGCGATTTGATTAATACAGCTGCCAGTGGAAATAACATTTCCACTGGCGGCTTTATTAAGCAAACCGCCTGGCGGCTTTATTAAGCAAACCGCTAGTGGAAATAAACTTCCACTGGCGGTTTGCTTAATAAAGCCGCCAGTGGAAATGGCGGTTTACTTAATACAACCGCTAGTGGAAATGCTATTTTCACTAGCTACTGCAAAACAACCGCCAGTGAAAAGGCCGAATTCCACTAGCCTGTAGCACGAGTGGCACTGGCACGCCAGTGCAAATAGCTCTAGGATCGCCACTATAGAGCATCTGTGTACTAGTGCAATCTGACCACTAAATATTTACTACAAGACTGATGTAAGCACCTACTAGCAAAAATATGTGCCTACCTACAAATAAAAAAGTAGTAGCATGTATATGTATCTCTAATATATATAAGCACGTCGACTATTTGGTTTACATTGCATCATCTCGGTGATAATAATATATGTATTATTATACACACGGTGACAAATATTGATAGTCGTCAATGATATTGTTGCATAGTGGTTATCTAATAAATAATGGTTTTGATATAATAAATCAATGTGTTTTGATATAATCCATTGTGTGACGTTGCTATACATGTGATTCTCATCCGATTTCATGTATAGTGGAACATCTGGTTTTGTCCTTAGAACCGGGTGTGATTGTTTAGCGATGGTACTTACAACCACCATTTTATAGGTTGCCAAAGGTCTTTATTGAACGTCTGTAGGATGCTGAAGGCGCATTTAGCAACCAACATAAAGTAGGTCTTTTTCCGTTATTATTTGAGCAATGTGTGATGATGTCCAACTATGTAATTGTTGTGTACATGAATTGCTGATCCTGACACGAACATGGTTTGCCTTCTAAAACCGGGTGTGACAGTACCGTCGTGTATTGATTTTTAACGCACATATGAATATTGTGCCTACTTTTTGCGTTTTGACATTGTGGTTTGGTAGCAAGGGTGCATAATTATATATGGAGTATAGTTTTGGGAGACTTTATGAAATACTAACTTTCATGTGGTTTTTATGTAACTCTTGGTGAATTATATGGTATAAGACAAAATTATACTCGTTATTAAAATTGGAATGCATCAAAGTGCCAAACATTGGACCGTAAGTAAGGAATTAGTCGTTAGTATATATTGCATATGTACCTTGTCCATGTTTATTACTCGTGTGCTCGAAAGCGGTGGTCCATTGACGAGTGGATTGTATTGAATGTTGCGGCAACATTAATCGATGGAAGGGACGGTGGATACTACAAGTATTGGGAAGCATTGCCATAAGTGTGACAAGTAGACCTTCAAGATTTCCCATAACATAATCGCCCTTAAAAAGACTATAATATATAACCACATCTGTAGACAATCGATAATAAACACGAGACATATAATTATTTATTATTAAATATATTGATTAACACAATCACTGAAGTACAAGTAGAGCCATCACACACGTACATATTTTAAACCAGCCATGCAAGGAACTTTAGATATCACACTCGCTCGCATTATTCAAATAAAATTTGTGCGTAATCCATCAAGGCATAATAAAATTGAAGGCTTGGCATTGTGGCACATTCTAGCCAATATATGGTGCTGGGTTAACCACAACAACCTGACCATTGACGATGTTGTTGTAGATACAAACACGTACGGTACCATCTTGGAGTGGAGACGGGACCCCATCTGGAGGGAGTACTCGAACTTCGATTATATTGGGATTATCTTGACGGATAATATTAACCACATCTACAACGTGGTAGCCAACCAGATCAGGCCATGTTTGGGTCGTTATACCAAGCTTGACGACCTCCATCAATCAGGTAGTGTCCTTTTGAAACTATTATAATGGCCAACAAGCATCAATAATCAAGGAAAACTGACATAGTGTAAACAAACACATTATTTTAAAAACATAACGGTATCATATATATGGCATGCATGAGCATATGATACTAACACAAAGTAAATACCTACGTACCTGCAAAGAAGAAACTAGTAGCCTGTATAAGGAGAGAATAGGAGATGGTACGTGCTCTATGTATGTCTATGCGTGTATATATATACACACACGGTGACTATTTGGATTGCATGCATCCTCTCGGTGATAACAATGGATGGACCTGTTCATATGTCCCTTTTGCTACCGATTTTAATACTCAGCTCGTCGATGATAACGGTGCATCCATTTTTCTTCTTTTACTTAGTAAACATCGTCGGCACATGTTGTGGTTAATTAACAGCATCATCTTCTCGATCTAATTGTGGATTGTGTTGCTCCTGCTTGTTATTAGCTGGCAGTACTAGCACAGTACTTGGCTAGCTGGTACCAAAACGTTATCTGTAGCGCGCGTGCTCTGCCAGCGAGACATCCATCTTCGCTGTGAAGTGTATTAATGTATAAATACACTGAACTAGTATTTATAAACCCTAAATACTGTCCTTGTCCAAGTCACGTGAACGTGTTACTATAAATTAATACACTGAACTAGCATGTACGTATACGTGTATCATCATAAAATAATAGGTGTTGTTTGCTTCAATTCAGGGGGCGACAACTATAATCACTACCGGAAACAGTTGCTTTGCCGAGTGTCTAAAGAACTCGGCAAAGCCTAGAAAACACTCGGCAAAGGAAGTTTGGCGAATTGTACATCATAAAATAATAGGTGTTGTTTGGTTCAATTCAGCTGGGGGCAACAACTATAATGGGATCAACTTCCACCATGATGCGTTCAGAGTAACTATTAACGCGATTTGTTTGGTTCAGTAATCAATAGCGTATTCCGAGAGGCAGAAGAAAGGAGTGGAGGGATGAAGGCGTGTGCTGCGGGGTGCCGGTCCAATAAAGTCGCGTGGGCCATGGGAACGAGATTGTAAATTTTCAACATCTGTTCCGTTCGTGTAATCAACTGGTGAAAAATATTTGCACTAGATCCACTTGTGTAGTAGCCTATGCATATTTAAGTCTATTTTAT
Organism: Zea luxurians; assembly: GCA_029449295.1. Classification (NCBI taxonomy): domain Eukaryota; kingdom Viridiplantae; phylum Streptophyta; class Magnoliopsida; order Poales; family Poaceae; genus Zea; species Zea luxurians. Next base: position 50,713,064 of record JAOPSE010000011.1, read on the forward strand.
ATTTTATTTTTCTCCTTTTCGTTTTATTGTGCAATGTGACATGTATCGTTACATGAATTTTTGAAAGTTTAAGTACCTACTCAGGATTTTTGTAGACTCTCCGTCTTTCGGTACCATGTTATTACTCATTTGGCAATATTTGTAACACCATTTCTGCGAACACAATATTGACCTATCCCTTTTGGTTCGGGTTGATGATTAGTGATCGCCAACGGGTAGCACTCTAGGGTAGTCAGTGGACTGACTAGACTATGAGATTATGTATCTACAACCATGTCGTTCGCCTTAAGGTGTGTTTGTGTGGAGCACAGGGACGGTGGTCGATGATGAAGGTAAAGGTCATGTGGGTTCGTGCTGATGTACCGGGAGTGGTGAAAGACGAGCGATGTGACTTGACTTAGGGACCGGAGTCGCTGGGTGACCAGCCGTGGTGGCTGACACCTGGACACGCACTCGCGTTAGGACGTGGCATAGCGGGCCGTGTTGCCGACACAGTCTAGGTCTAGCGGAACACATGTGTCTAATATGTGGGGGACGCACATGGGGTGCGATACTCACGAAGGTTTGGTGGCTAAGCCTCAAAAAACGAACATGCGCTACGGATGGCCGGGTTGCCGAGTGTCGGTCTGGCAACACTCGACAAAGTAGCTTCTTCGCCGAGTGCCAACGCCTGGCGCTCGGCAAAGTTAACGGTCGTCTGCTATAGACGACTGTTGACGGCCCTTTGCCGAGCGTCGCTGTGTGTCGAGTGTTTGGCACTTGGCAAAGAGGTCTTTGCCGAGTGACTACCAGTGTCGAGCGTCCTGCTCTCGGTAAACGTGGTCGTTACCGAGAGTAGGACTTTGCCGAGTGCCTGAAAAAATGTACTCGGCAAAGACTCGAGCACTCGACAAAGAGCCGAGTTCCGGTAGTGCATTTAGATACGCTACTATAGAAAAGGTTTCTACCAACACTAGATTTATACCACTGCATGCTTCTATGAAAACTAAATATAAATAATTTCAACAACTATTTGTAGTAGCATACAATGATGGAAATCATTCTTATTTTAAGTCTGGGCCATTATATGATTGGTTGCGACAACATATTTTACGTCTTGGTGAGGGGTTAAGGATGACAAGGTGACCCCACAAGTCAGGGACCGAGCGTAAGGGTGTGTGTGAAGGCGGCTAACGAGGAAGTCCCACCTGTCAGCAGCTACGAGAGGGTGAAATCGACGCCGTGCTGCTGCACCTAATGGGGTGGTCCCTCTTGTCAGTGATTGAAGAGCGTGGTTATGCTGGTATGCTGTGCTTCCTAGGCCGAAAGCCACTTGGCGAGCTTAGGGGCACTATTTTATCTTTAAAATTTATGAGAAAGAGATTTTGAGTTTAAAATTCAAATTCAAATGCAAATGACTTCATATAAATTTGAAACATTGTCAGAAATTCGTTTATAGCCATAGAAACATCTTGGCGAAGTATGAAGACATATATTTTTAGAAATAATTAATGCACAAAAATTAATTCCCCTCTTTCTCTTTAATTATTGGACAAGAGAGTCACATGTGATAAAAATTTCAAAATCCTTAAAATTCTTGATATGGGTTTGTATGATTACAATAGACTTTGCACATTACAAAGGTAGGGTTGTCGAGTACTCAGGAACCGAGTACCCGAAATAGGTCGATGGCCTCTATAAATATGGCCCACTAGCTGACCAAACCTGTGTCGAGCAACCATGCGAGGCAGAGCGACCGACCAAGTCCCTGCCGAACAACTATGCGAGGCAGAGCCACAGGTCCCCGCCAAGCAACTCGGCGAGGCAGAGTAACCGACCAGGTCCCCGCCGATTAACGCTGCGAGGCAGAATGACCGACCAACTCCTGATCGAGCAACTTGGCGAGGCAGAGGTCCCAATCCAGTACTGTTGACCCATGTCAACTATAACAAGAAGCATCATCCACAGGTCACGTCTGGGCATACGTGTGGCACACCTAAGGCGTGTCGGGAAGTCGCTGTCGACACAAACGTACGCCCCCACGTACGATCCCAAATGTACCCACGTTGCCTTGTTGGGCCAGTCAAACCTGGTCGTGGGGGATCTCTGCCCCTGGAGTCTCTACAGTGACTCGCATACCGCGAGGGACGCCACAATACGCCGCACCGGTTGTATGCTACGCATGGCGGAGGGTGACGCAAGGATCATGACGATAGGCAAGGCTGTGCCACGTGCACCCTCACCATGAGACTGCCCGATGGGACCCGCCATGCATGTCACACCCGAGTTTTAGGAGCACCAAGACCCGAGCGCGAACATAATCACCAAGTGTGCTGGAACCAAGTCTCACACATATGATGAATCATGGTACAGAAATGAATGTCACATCTTTACTATATAATAGGAGTTCTGTACAAAATAAATAAATAATTACATCATAAGGAGACAACGATCTAGCAACCCAAAGTTGACTAGGAGACGACGGCCTAGACTTCTCATGAAATCATCACAACATCCTCCATGTGCCTCATCCTGCGGTATCTGTTCTTGACCTGTGGGGGTGTGAGACAGCGAGGGTGAGCTCACATACGTTTATCGCTCAACAACTTGTGGGGAATAATGTGCATGAACTCACCAAAGGAGGGAGCTCATGTGAAGTGTATAGGCTTACCAAAGAGGATGGTTAAAGCTGAGCATTGCTTTTAAAGTTGGTCAAAATTTTATTAGCAGTTACTAAGTGTAAGTAGATACCAACCCAAATAAGTAATAGATCAAAATTGGTAACAACACCCGCGATGCAATGCATATGAAAAATTAAATTTAGTTCCATAAATTACTCGTGTGAGGGTCCGAGCCGCTCATGTCCGTGAGCACGGCTGATATACCAGTTTTACACTCTGCAGAGGTTGCACATCTTTACCCACAAGTCATGTTACCCATCTGCCAAGGGGTCATGAATCCCATACACCTCTACCAAGGAAGCGAGGTAGGGCAACACTACGAGGCCTTTACAAAGTTCCACTATCTTTAGAAAACCAGCTACAGTTTCTAGGAAGTCCCAATGCAGGGATCCCTCGCATGACCGCCATCGCAGCAAAATCAACCCGAGGACCTCCCTACACCAACCACTCCCCTACTGCCCTTGCCCCTTTCGGGGTAAGGTAGTCATGCACTAGCTTTCCTAATTAGTCAACCAAGGGCGTCCCATGCCACCCTTGTGGTAGCACTGTTTTTGTGGGTGATTCTCCATGTTCCAATTAACAATATGATCTTATCATGAACAATAATTAAACAACAACATAATTGGAACATGATCATAATGAAACATTAGTTTCCCAAAATCATGTAGAGCAATAGCAAAGCTACCAAGTAATTCATCTGCTTGCAAGGTGAGGGATAAACAATGCTAGGGAAACTTATTAGGTCCCATCAAATTAACCTGAGCATGTCGCAGTGACTAACAACGAACATTATTAGGTAAAAAGAAGTGATCAACGACACAACTTGCCTGAGACTCAAAATTCCTAGGTACCAGCTTGGTCTTCAAGATTCGTAACCACACTGCTAATCGTTACCATACAAACAAACATGGTATAGGCAAAATTAACATCACACCAAACATAAGCACAATCTGCATAATAATGATTTACGCGTCGCTACGAGATCGTGGGCTCGAGAACCACTAAATTCGGAGTTACGGTTCAGGAGATATAGTTTTCGCAAGTTTTGGGTGATTAACTGATAATATCTTCTATGTTATAATCATGTGAGAAAAATATTACGAAGAAACAACTAATTCAACTTTATTATTGTTTATCACTTGATTAGATATCCTGATTTAGTCAAATTATAATTGTAGATAGGTTAACTTTATTGAGCAAGCTTAATCTACCAAATAGAGATTAAACAATATCTAATTATAAGAATATGTGTTATGATAAAACTAATGTCGTTATTGCGTAGACAATGTTATTGCGAAGCTAACACAACTGAAACGGATTAAATCGGAGTTAAAATGAATTAATTATGAATTTTTGAAGTCTACTTCTATGCTAGGGCTGTTTTTGTGAATACCAGGGACTAATTTGGAAATTCTAGAATTCTAGAGTAAGGCTTTGTCTGCGGCCAAGGATGACGGGTTTATACAAAGAAAAGACAGGGGCCCTGGTGTGGCAGAACCTCCCAAGTTATTGGCCCAAATGCACCTGTCCTTGTCTCACAGACCTCAGACGGCTATGCATGTGCATCAGATAACTTAACAGGATCCGTCTAAGTGTCCCAAGGACCCCGGATAAATCACTTACAACCAAGATTGCAAGATTAAGTAAAGACAAATCACACACCAACATTATGCAGCGGAATTTCTTTATTACAAAAAGTTACAAGTTACAACAAATTTACATTATATTTATCGGAGTGATTACAAAAGTGATTCAAAGAAATAAACTTTGCAATGTTATAAATTATTTATAAGTTTGAAATATATGCTAGCTCAATGACAATCCTCAATAAAAAGCATAGAAGAGCTACTTTAAGCTATAAGAAGGTCGTGCCCACCGGTGCTTAACACCATCCATAGTAGCACAAATCTAGTACCTGCAACAACATGGGTTCGAAAACCCTGAGTACGGAGTGTACTTTTTCAAGTCTTACCCGACTAAGGAAAAAGACTCTCAAGGATATGCTGGATTTGGGAATCAAGGAAAGGCTTTTAGCAAGGATCAACATTAATAGTTTGCAGAATGCTTACTAAAATGAGTCTTACTTTCAACATTTTAATACTAGATTAAGTATTAATAGACCTTGTTTGCATCTAGTCTAATTTCATCATCACATTAATCAATACAACATGATTTTTGCTCATTATGATTCCATCCATGACTTAGATTGCAGGTCAGTGACCAAGTCTTCACATCCGAGAAGTAACGGCGATCCGAATCGATTAATACCCAGCTGGGGATCTCCAGCCACACGACATATGTAGCACTTAACTCTTGCATATGTCAACTCGCCACCAGGTTTCTCAAGACCAGAATGGGTTCACGCCAACCGAGAGCACAGATACTCCACCGTCCAGCCTCTTGCCAAGGAGGGTACACGCTACTCTCGCCATCTCTCCACTCCCGTTGCATGGTGGCCTTTCTGGTATTGGTCCGACCGAGGCAGAGCTTACCCATGACGAGGCATATGGCCAGTTAAAAGGTCCTCAGTCAGCAGGCCTACATTCCCTATAATCCTTAATCAACCTGGGTAGAACATCACCTGTTCCTAGCCCAAGTCTCGATTTAAGTACTTTCATCCTTAGGATTGTTTGTGTTTCATAGGATGATTAAAACATCATAGGGAACCTTGCATTAGATCTCCTAATGATCCTGGTGAAAATATTCTTGTAGGTAGAGCCATCCTTCCTCAGGATAAACCTGAGCTAGGCATTAGTGCAAAGGACAAACTCTATCTGCAAGATTTACCTCTAGGCAGGGCTAAGAAATTTTGTAAATCATATTTGATACTTCACCAAAAGTATCTATAAAAGGAATGGATTTCAAGGTGGCCAATGCATCAACGGTTTCCAAGCAACTCCTATAAACCTAATGCACATTTCACTAGACTTAAAGTGTGTAAAAATCATTTAAAAACACAAGGAAGGGGTTGCATGCACCGGGGCTTGCCTGGAATAACACTAGGTTTGTGTTTGTTAGATGATGTCCACTTGGCGATCAGCCTTTATTCTGATACTTGTTCAGGTCATCCATCTTCAGGTTCATCATCCGCATCACCTTTTGGAGTTGCCCACCCGTTACATCATCTTGGGGGTCGACTCAGCTCTGGTCCTCCGCATCACGTGGTTCACTAGTGTACCTACTGAGATGCATAATGCACATGTATAAACATAAGGAAGAATAAAATAGCATATTGCACACCTCAATCACAACAATTCATATGCTCTATATTTCCGTAATCTAGAGCATACCTCAAAAGATTATCAAACTTGGGCTCAGTCTTCAAGGACACCTAAACACAGGCCTAAATAGTCACTACTTCAAATACACTCACCGAAATATATTTACTTCCTTCCCAATTACTAAAGTCTAGAGCATACAATAAGAAGGAAATAAATTAATCAAATATAACAAGTCATTTGATAAACACTTCCTATGCAACAAGTTGCCATCAATCAAGGATCAAGAATTGACTAATCCTACCTAGCCAAACAAGAATGACAATAAGCAATAAATTGCAGATTTTTCGGACAGCACTCAGCAGTCAATTGTTTTGCTCATAACTCACAAGATATTAATCCAAAAATAGTGAACTAAGACTTTCTAGAAATCTTATGAAATCCCCTATAACTTTTGTATTATGAGCACAACATGATTCGACATTCTTAAAGGTCAATCAGTGCTAAACGTAAATTCTGCCCAGATTTGGACAGAATTCAACTAATTACTTCATAAATTTATAACTAGAGTTTCAGGGATCCAAATCAGGTGATCCTAGACTTTTTAGAAAGCTAGTTGAATTGTCTACTATTCATTTATAATCATCTCAAGGTGATTCAATGTGTATCGAAGTCAGTTAATACAAACACACTTTGCTGTCCAGACTTTTGACAGATTCAAACATCACATTTCAAACAACTATAACTTGACTTCTAGACAACCAAAAAGGGTGCGCCTAAATTTTTTGGAAAGCTTAAGAAAAGTACTACAATTATCCTATAATTACTAAGGGCTGATTCTAAGTTTAACTTGGGCAAACAAGGTTATTTTCGAAATCAGTACAGTATCTGGGCAGATTCTGAGACTGGACTTTGAAAAATCATAACTCCTAAACTACTAAACCTATGGTCATGAATTTTTTACACAACCAAGATAAATAAGTTAGCTACAACCTTTCTATAGTATATTCCTAGAGAAAACGCACTTTAGTTCGTCAAACAAATAGCACGGCAGAAACTGTACAAGCAGTAAAAACTGTGAGTATGTAATTTTAACTCCTAGTTAGGCTCTATAGTATCATGTTATTGATACTTAGAAATGCTTCATTATTTTATAATTCATTAGAGTTCAAACTACCAAATAAGAACCAACAGTCGATTTACTAACTACATTCAAATTATTTAGAGCACTAGAATTATAACCACACATATGCACCATGACCAATTTGGCGATCAGACACAATACACATGTATGATAGATAACATACTCATCATAACCAACATACTACTCAATTCATCTATCAACCACTATCTGAAACAATGATTTGGCTCACCGTTATCTGCCTAACTTGATAATCCACACAAACAGTGACGCTCTCCGATTCAATCATTTCATCGAACATCTGGCACTTGTCGCACGGCTTGCCTGGCCTCACCAATATGAAATTCCTCACATCTCGCACATTACGCACACACATATACATACATTAGCATCTAATAACGTGATTTTGGGTATTAGTACTGGCGAGGAATGAACAAAGGGAGAAATGGGTCCTCATCGGGGTTGACGACAACATGTCGAAGCTGTCCAAACACGAAGGCGAAGACGATGGAGCGAATAACGCACATACGACACATCAGGACAAATTTCTTAAGGTTGGGCTTTTCCTCGAGCAGTCAGCGAGCATTGTGGACGTAATACTGCTCCAGCGTGCAACTGCACAATATTCATATGCGTGTTAAAAATCAATAAACGACGGTACACTAACAACTACTTTATGTTGGTTGCTAAATGCGCCTTCAGCATCCTACAAACATTCGATAAAGACCTTTAGCAACCTATAAAGATGGTGGTTGTAAGTACCATCGTTAAACAGTCACACCCAGTTTTAAGGACAAAACCAGATGTTCCACTATACATGAAATCATATGAGAATCACATGTATAGCAACGTCACATAGTGGATTATATCAAAACACATTGATTTATTATATCGAAACCAGTATTTATTAGATAACTACTATGCAACATTATCATTGACGACTATCAATATTTGTCACCGTGTGTATAATAATACATATATTATTATCACCAAGATTATGCAATGTAAACCAAATAGTCCACGTGTTTATATATACTTAGAGATACATATACATGCTACTACTTTCTTATTTGCATGTAGGCACGTACTTTTTGCTAGTAGGTGCTTACATCAGTCTTGTTGTAAAAATTTGGTGGTCACATTGCACTAGTACACAGAAGCTCTATATTGGCGGTCTTATAGATATTTACACTAGCGATTTTTAGTGCCGTTGGTGCTAGGTGCTAGTGGAAATCAGCCTTTTTATTGGTGGTTGTTGTGCAACCGCCAGTGAAAATATCATTTTCACTAGCAACTGTATTAAACAAACCGCCAGTGGAAATAACATTTCCAGTGGCAGCTTTATTATGCAAATCGCCGTCATTTCCTCGGACACGGCTCTATGTAATTGCTATGTACATGAATTGCTGATCCTAACACAGACATGGTTCGCATTCGGTTTGCCTTCTAAAACCGGGTGTGACAGTATCGTCGTGTATTGATTTTTAACGCGCATATGAATATTGTGCCTGCTTTTTGCGTTTTGACATGGTGGTTTGGTAGCAAGGGTGCATAATTATATATGGATTATAGTTTTGGGAGACTTTATCAAATACTAACTTTCATGTGGTTTTTATGTAAATCTTAGTGAATTATAAGGTATAAGCCCAAATAATACTCGTTATTCAAATTGGAATGCATCAAAGCGCCAAACACTGGACCGTATGTAACGAATTAGTCGTTAGTATATATTGCATATGTACCTTGTCCATTTTTATTACTCGTGTGCTCGAAAGCGGTGGTCCATTGACGGGTGGATTGTATTGAAAGTTGCGGCAACATTAATCGATGGAAGGGACGGTGGATACTACTAGTATTGGGAAGCAATAATGCCATAAGTGTGACAAGTAGACCTTCAAGATTTCCCATAACATAATCACCCTTAAAAAAGACTATAATATATAACCACATCTCTAGACAATCGATAATAAACATGAGGCATATAATTATTTATTATTAAATATATTGATTAACACAATCACTAATGTACAAGTAGAGCCATCACACACGTACACACTACCGGAATCGCGTTCTTTGCCGAGTGTCTAAGACACTCGGCAAAGGCTATTTTACACCCGGCAAATGCTTTGCCGAGTGTAACACTCGGTAAAGAACACTCGGCAAAGATTTCATCGGCAAAGGGTTCTTTGCCGAGTGCTTTTTTTCGGACACTCGGCAAAGACTTTGCCGAGTGTTAAAAAGCACTCGGCAAAGAAAAACACTCGGCAAATTAAGAATCGAAAAAATTAAAAAAAAACAGCAAAACATTTTTTAAATTCTAGGAACAACTCTCCAACCCTACCCTAATTACCCGTTGCCCTATCATTTTTCACTATTATTTTAAATCAAACTTATATGTTTTGTAAATGGTGAGATTCGAACTCGCAACCTCTCTCTCGCGCATACCCTCCTATACCACTACACTACTACACCAATTATGTTTATATTACGTTTCCATTCCCCATGTACTATAACAAATCGAGAGTAATTTGATTATTTAAGGCACTAAATGAGTTCATTTGAAAATGTGACCAACTATAAAGTTGCATAACTTTTTGAGATCTAAAAGTTTTATTTTAATAGTTTCTACATCCGAGACCGTTTATAAAATTTAAATTTTAAATTTAAAAACTTCACACGAAATTTTCAATGATAAGATGATTTTAAATCAAAAAATTGTCAACTACAAAGTTTTATTACATTTCAAGACCTACAACTTTTATTTTGGTGGTTTTTCCATCCGAGACAGTTTGAAAAATTCAAATTTCAAAATTCAAACATAGTTTTGCATAACAAGATGATTTCAAACTAAAACATTGTCAACTACAAAGTTTCATAACTCTTCAATACCTACAACTTTCATGTTGGTGGTTTTTCCTTTCGAAGTCGTTTTCAAAATTCAAATTTTAAATTTTTTAAATTCAGACGTAGTTTTCGTTGACAATATGACTTCAAATGAAAAAGTTGTCAACTATAAACTTCTATAACTTCTCAAGATCTACAAAGTTTATTTTGGTTGTTTGGTAATTTGTTTATCTCAGATGATGGTTCTAACAATATGCACAAATTCTATACGTCTCTCTCGTAGTTTCATAAACTACGAGAGAGATATAGGTTTTATGAACAAATTTATTTTTATTTTGTCATATGAAGAAATGTTCAATATATAAATTGTACATCATGATGAGTTATACAAATTTGTAGTTGAAAACTTTTTCATTTGAATTAATTTACTACTTTAAAATGTGATTTTTAAATTGTCTTTGCCTAGTGTTGGAGAAAAAACACTCGGCAAAGAGTTCTTTGCCGAGTGTTGTATTTGTGACACTCGGCAAAGAGCCCTTTACCGAGTGTCAAAAAAATACACTCGGCAAAGAAACTCTTTCCCGAGTGTCAAAAATAAAACACTCGACAAATCGAGAGTAATTTGATTATTTAAGGCACTAAATGAGTTCATTTGAAAATGTGACCAACTATAAAGTTGCATAACTTTTTGAGATCTAAAAGTTTTATTTTAATAGTTTCTACATCCGAGACCGTTTATAAAATTTGAATTTTAAATTTAAAAACTTCACACGAAATTTTCAATGATAAGATGATTTTAAATCAAAAAATTGTTAACTACAAAGTTTTATTACATTTCAAGACCTACAACTTTTATTTTGGTGGTTTTTCCATCCGAGACAGTTTGAAAAATTCAAATTTCAAAATTCAAACATAGTTTTGCATAACAAGATGATTTCAAACTAAAACATTGTCAACTACAAAGTTTCATAACTCTTCAATACCTACAACTTTCATGTTGGTGGTTTTTCCTTTCGAAGTCGTTTTCAAAATTCAAATTTTAAATTTTTTAAATTCAGACGTAGTTTTCGTTGACAATATGACTTCAAATGAAAAAGTTGTCAACTATAAACTTCTATAACTTCTCAAGATCTACAAAGTTTATTTTGGTTATTTGGTAATTTGTTTATCTCAGATGATGGTTCTAACAATATGCACAAATTCTATACGTCTCTCTCGTAGTTTCATAAACTACGAGAGAGATATAGGTTTTATGAACAAATTTATTTTTGTTTTGTCATATGAAGAAATGTTCAATATATAAATTGTACATCATGATGAGTTATACAAATTTGTAGTTGAAAACCTTTTCATTTGAATTAATTTACTACTTTAAAATGTGATTTTTAAATTGTCTTTGCCTAGTGTTGGAGAAAAAACACTCGGCAAAGAGCTCTTTGCCGAGTGTTGTATTTGTGACACTCGGCAAAGAGCCCTTTGCCGAGTGTCAAAAAAATACACTCGGCAAAGAAACTCTTTCCCGAGTGTCAAAAATAAAACACTCGACAAATCGAGAGTAATTTGATTATTTAAAGAACTAAATGAGTTCATTTGAAAATGTGACCAACTATAAAGTTGCATAACTTTTTGAGATCTAAAAGTTTTATTTTAATAGTTTCTACATCCGAGGCCGTTTATAAAATTTGAATTTTAAATTTAAAAACTTCACACGAAATTTTCAATGATAAGATGATTTTAAATCAAAAAATTGTCAACTACAAAGTTTTATTACATTTCAAGACCTACAACTTTTATTTTGGTGGTTTTTCCATCCGAGACAGTTTGAAAAATTCAAATTTCAAAATTCAAACATAGTTTTGCATAACAAGATGATTTCAAACTAAAACATTGTCAACTACAAAGTTTCATAACTCTTCAATACCTACAACTTTCATGTTGGTGGTTTTTCCTTTCGAAGTCGTTTTCAAAATTCAAATTTTAAATTTTTTAAATTCAGACGTAGTTTTCGTTGACAATATGACTTCAAATGAAAGTTGTCAACTATAAACTTCTATAACTTCTCAAGATCTACAAAGTTTATTTTGGTTGTTTGGTAATTTGTTTATCTCAGATGATGGTTCTAACAATATGCACAAATTCTATACGTCTCTCTCGTAGTTTCATAAACTACAAGAGAGATATAGGTTTTATGAACAAATTTATTTTTATTTTGTCATATGAAGAAATGTTCAATATATAAATTGTACATCATGATGAGTTATACAAATTTGTAGTTGAAAACTTTTTCATTTGAATTAATTTACTACTTTAAAATGTGATTTTTAAATTGTCTTTGCCTAGTGTTGGAGAAAAAACACTCGGCAAAGAGCTCTTTGCCGAGTGTTGTATTTGTGACACTCGGCAAAGAGCCCTTTGCCGAGTGTCAAAAAAATACACTCGGCAAAGAAACTCTTTGCCGAGTGTCAAAAATAAAACACTCGGCAAAGAGCTTCTTCGCCGAGTGTTTTCTTTTACCGAGGGTTTTTTGCGTGGCACTCGGCAAAGAGCTCTTTGCCGAGTGCCCGAAATAAAACACTCGGCAAAGAATATGGCACTCGGCAAAGAGCCAAATTCCGGTAGTGACATATTTTAAACCAGCCATGCAAGGAACTTTAGATATCACACTCGCTCGCATTATTCAAATCAAATTTGTGCGTAATCCATCAAGGCGCAATAAAATTTAAGGCTCGGCATTGTGGAACAATCTAGCCAATATATGGTGCTGGGTTAACCACAACAGCCTGACCATTGACGATGTCGTTGTAGATACAAACACGTATGGCACCATCTTGGAGTGGAGACGGGACCCCATCTGGAGGGAGTACTCGAACTTCGGTTATATTGGGATTATCTTGACGGATCTACAACAGCGTAGCCAACCAGATCAGGCCATGTTTGGGTGGTTATACCAAGCTTGACGACCTCCATCAATCACGTAGTATCCTTTTTGTTTTCGAGCTTCAGAAACTGTTGTAATTACCAACAAGCATCAATAATCAAGGAAAACTGACATAGTCTAAACAAACACATTATTTTAAAAACATAACGGTATCATATACATGGCATGCATTATATATATAAACTAGTAGCCTGTATAAGGAGAATACGTACGTACCTGCAAAGAAGAAACTAGTAGCCTGTATAAGGAGAATAGAAGATGGTACGTGCAGTGCTCTATGTATGTCTATGCATGTATATATATACAAACGCGTGACTATTTGGATTGCATGCATCCTCTCGGTGATAACAATGGATGTATCATCCATGGACCCGTTCATATGTACAGATTTTAAAACTCAGCTCGTCGATGATAACGGTGCATCATTTTTCTTCTTTTACTTAGTAAACATCGATCGGCACATATATGTTGTGGTTAATTAACAGCATCATCTTCTCGATCTAATTGTCCTGCTTGTTATTAGCTGGCAGTACAGCCCTTTGTTTACACGGTACTAGCACAGTACTTGGCTAGCTGGTAACGGCAATGGAGCCTGTGCCGAGTGTCCACAGAGTACACAGCTAGCAGTCACCGCCATGCCATGTCTGTTATCTGTAGTGCCCGAACTTCTTCTTTGCAAATTCACTGCACCCTCCGCAACGCAACGAACCAAAGGGATACAGGCGTACACAGCTATAGCGAGACATCCATCTCCATGTGGGGGGCCGTTGGCCATTACGTGCGCGCGTGCTCTGCTGCTTGCGTTACGCGTAGATTCAAACATGCACGCTCTTCTTCACCCTTTGTTTCTTGTTTGGGGAAAAAATAAAAGGTAAAGTCGTTAATTATATACCATGTTGCCAATAAGGATACCACACTTCAGAGCGGACGTAATAATAAATTAATTAATACACTGAATACTGTCCAAGTCACTGCACTCTCCACTGTGAAGTGTATTAATTTATAAATACACTGAACTAGTATTTATAAACCCTAAATACTGTCCAAGTCACGTGTACGTGTACGTATAAATTAATACACTGAACTAGCATGTACGTATACGTGTATCATCATAAAATAATAAGTATTGTTTGGTTCAATTCAGAGGGCAACAACTATAATCACTACCGGAAACTGTTGCTTTGTCGAGTGTCTAAAGAACTCGGCAAAGCCTAGAAAACACACGGTGTTGTATCATGATATCTTCACCCATTAAACGTTTTGGTGGACCGTCATTAACTTTTATGCCTCTTCTAAATGACTTCGTATCATTTCGAAACAGGTGATTGGATGGAAGAAACCGTCGATGACAATCAAAGAATGAGACCTTTTTACTATGCTCCAATCGATATGCTTGTGTGTCCCCCATGCATATGGGACAACACAGTCGACCGTGGACACACCAGCCAGACCAAATACCATATGCAAGCAAATCATGAATTGACCACAAATATGCAGCACGTAAGGTAAATTCACGTTTTAGATGACCATCATAAGCCTTTACCCCTACCCATAGCTCTTTGAACTCTTCAATCAACGGTTGCTTGAATACATTGATCTTCTTTCCAGGATGTTTAGGCCCTGGAATAATAAGGGCAAGAAATATGAACCCTTCTTTCATGCATTTGTTGGGAGGGGGTTGTAGGGCATGATGAAAACCAGCCAACAAGAGTATGAAGTTGAACTGTTCTCGTAAGGAGTGAAACCATCAGTGGACAAGCCTAGACGAACACTCCTAGCGTCTCTTGCAAATTCTGGGTCAAAATGACCCAGAGCCTTCCAAGCATCGCCATCTGATGGATGCATCATAATGTCTGGGTCTTGGATCTCACATTCTCCTTCCTTATGCCACAACATTAGCTTCGCAGTTTCTGGGGTTAAAAACAGACGTTTAAGCCTTGGAGTGATGGGCATATATCGAAGCTGTTTAACTACCACTTTTGTAGCAAAAGTAGTTCCATCCTCTTTTAGTACCTCCGCATATCTTGATTTACCGCATTTCTGACAATGGGTGGCCGCTTCATATTCCTTCCAGAACAACATGCAATTATCTTCGCACACATCAATCTTCTTATACTTCATCCCAAGACCGGACACAATCTTTTTAGACTGGTATAAGTCTTTTGGCATCTTATGGTTCGATGGGATGAGATCAATAATCAGATTGATTATATCATTATAGCAATTTGTCGAGAAGTTATACTTTGCCTTCATTGCCATAAGACGTGTAACCACCTGCAACACGGTCACACTAGTGTCGTCATGCACTTTTTCCTCTGACGCATGAAGAAGCTTATAAAACTCCTGCACTTCATTTGGTGTATCCTGTTCTGAGGCCAATGTTGGATACTCTCTACTAATATCAGCCACCAAGTCATCCATCTGATCCTCCTCCTCATCATCAATTATTTCTGACTCTGTGATATTCTGCTCTACTTCTCCATGTGAGCGCCACACAAGATAGTTAGGCATAAAGCCATTCTTGCATAGGTGATGCTCCAGTTCTTCGATCTTTCTCACATACTTAAAATTCCGACACTTGGTACACAGACACTTCACCACACGAGGTCCACTGGAAAATGCGAGATCCACGAATTGTTTTGCAACCCTAACCCATTCCTTTGAGTGACCTAGAGTGACGCTATTGAATCCATCATACATCGCCCTTCTTCTATTGTCATCCATTTCCAAAACTAAATAACCCAATGTATAAAAAATGTGTAAATAAACATAATTAAGCATATAAACGTAAATAAAAAATGTGTAAATAAACATCATTAAGCATACCAACATAAAAAATGTGTAAATAAACATCATTAAGCCCTTCTTCTATTAGGAAGGATCACTAGACATAAAAAACATTTAACCAAACATTGAACCTAACATTGATTAATTTACAATGAACAAGAAATTATGCATCAATTGTAACAACTAGCCAAAAATCATGCATCAAATTATAACTAACAAACTAATTCTAATAATATGCATCAAAGAAAGAAGAAAAATACCTTCACGGAGATCGTCAAGGTGGTGATGGTCGAGGAGATGCGGGCCGGTTGTAGTTAGAGTGGAGAGAGAGACCGGAGACTAGAGTCAAATGGGCCTACAATTAGATGGAAACACGGCTTTAGGTTTCATAAAAATGCAATAGTCAATGCAAGGAGGTGGGGTGTTGCTTGCTGCTTGTGTTAAAATTTATGCGTTTGTTAAAATTCAAAAGTAAGAAGCTGGCCTCAAATTGAGTCCACTTCATGTCAGGCAACCAGTGCAAGGAAACATGGATATATCAAATTCAGTATGACACTAACTACCTTAGAAATTTGGAGAAACTTTGCATAGAACAAAACATAACTATATGCCCTGCTACCCAGTACCCAGCCACCCAGAAAAATAACTATACATAGCTGCAAGTTTTTTTCTTCCTATTCTTACTTTAGGACATCTGCAAGTTCTGAATTCAAATGAAGAAACAACACCCATGCAACAAAGAGAGCACAAAAAAGGCAGTAACTACTAACTAGTATCACACTACCTCAGATCTGAAATTTGGTTATTTTTTAGTTTGCCTTATTATGATATTGGTTCACTATTGTGTAGGATGGTGACAGATAAAAAAGCTTCATCACAAAAAAATGCACTCAACTAAAGCTACGACTTAAAATATGCTACATGTATGGAAATGAAGTAGCAAAGGGAAGTAACAGAAAGTCAAAAACAGAGTAAGCTCAAGAAATTCAATCTAGCAAGATAAACCACACTATTGTTATGATGCACCAACATGGGGTGCAAGAAATTTGCCTTTGCAAATGAAGTGAAGACGAGACAGTTTTTGGAATTTGGAGTTTTGTTTTTCACTAAAATATATAATCAAAACAAAGTATAGTGCATCCAACTGGGTTTCCTACAAAGCTTTCCTAGAAAAGTGGCACAAGAGTTAAAACTGTAGAGGGTGGAAAACTGACACATCAAGCATATCGTTGCTAATTAATTTACCAAGATGCGCTTCGGTTTGAAAACTCGGCTAAATTGTAGACAGGAACCAAGTCTGCAGTGCTTTTTCGGTGGAGACCATACAACTACAGAAACAGGCTTGGAGACAGACTTTTTACTTTACTGTACTAGAATATAGGAGAGCTTGTACCATAAGTAACCCAAATCCCAACAGCTGAACAAGCAGAAACATAGTAGCATAACTAATAAAGCCACTAACTTAGTAGCATAACTAATAAAGCAATCAAGTAGAACTCAGTTTCAATCTAGCCCATTGCCGGAGTCTGGATATATTGATATTAAACACAAACAAGTATTTAATAGTGTAAATCCAGCACTAAAATTGTTAGTAGTGCTGATAATGCCAAGTGTGCGGACATAAAACAGATCAGTGGAAGTGATAAGAGCAATGACACCGTCGATGCTAATGTGAAATCCAACTATGGATTTGTTGCAAACAGTGATGCTATCAACAGCGATGTATAGACTAACACTGGAAGTGTCGACAGCAGCGATGATTACAGCATTGACTCAAAACCAAACATTGGCTGGGTTGCTACAAGCATACAGAGGTTGGAGAGCAGTATGGGGAAATACAGGTGATACAACAGGTGACTCACGGCAGGAGGCTCACGGCAGGAGGCGGCGACTGGCGATGGATGGCGTGACTGGCGATGGAGGTGGCACGATTGGAATGCCGTTGATGTCGCGGGGGGGGGGGGGGGGTCAGGTGGCCACGCCCGCGGAGAATAGAGGCGGTGCCCCCACTGGCCACTGCGGAGGACGATGGAGGAGGATAGAGGCGAGCCGAGCTTGGGTGGCCTTGCGGCGGAGGACGACTGGCGACCGCGGAGGACGATGGCGGAGGACGAGCTCGGGCGGCCTTGCGGCGGCGCGGTCAGCTTTGGATGTGGGGCGGGGGCGTGGTGAGCTTTGCCTGTGGGGTAGCGAGCCGAGGAAGGGATTTGGCGAGCTGGCGGCGGCAGCGCAGTGCTGTGCAGGCGGGGTGGGCTGCTGGCGCGGTGGGGGCACGATGGGGGCGCGATGGGCTGCTGGCGGCGGCGGCTGACTGGCGCGGTGGGCTGCTGGCACAGTGGGGGGCGCGATGGGCTGCTGGCGGTGGTGGCTGGCTGGTGCGGTGGGGGACGCGGTGGGCTGCGCGGTTGTTGGTGGCGGCTGGCTGGAGGCGGGTGCGGTGGGGTGCTGGCGGCTGGGGTGCTGCACGCGGCGGGCCGATTGTGGGCGGCGCGGTTGCTGCTGGCGACGCGCTAGAGGCGGG
The DNA here is from genome assembly GCA_029449295.1 of Zea luxurians. Classification (NCBI taxonomy): domain Eukaryota; kingdom Viridiplantae; phylum Streptophyta; class Magnoliopsida; order Poales; family Poaceae; genus Zea; species Zea luxurians. The sequence goes on from JAOPSE010000011.1 coordinate 50,731,173, forward strand.
CGCGGGGGGCGACGCCCTGGGCGACGCGGGTGGGCGGCTCGATGCTACGCGCGGGTGGAAAAGGAAACCGGTGAAAAGCGACTCGCGGCGTGGGATGGGATTTAGGTATTTTGGCTTAAGTTCGACGGTTTCGAGTTGGCCCACGAACTTAATTTAAGAACGTGGGTACCCACGTTCCTAACAGGTTAAGTTCGACGGTTTTGGCTAGGGCCCACGAACTTAATTTAAGAACGTGGGTACCCACGTTCTTTAAAAAACCCATGAACACAACTGATTTAAGAACGTCGGTACCCACGTTCTTAACAAAACCCACGAACATTTATCAGTTTCTTGTAGTGTAACACTCGCCTACCTCCACGTTATGACATCCCAATGGACGAGGGTTGCACTCAACCCCTTTCAAGTGATCCAATGATCAACTTGAATACCACGGCATTTCTTTGCTTATCTCTTTTTCCCATTTGTGAGGAATCTCCACAAGTTGGAGTCTCTCGCCCTTACAACAAAGGTCATAGTGAAAGCACAAGAGTAAGGGTGGGAAGCAACACACAGAAATCCACAGCAATACACATGCACACAAGCCAAGACCTGAGTTCAAAATGAAGCACAACGAGTTCACAACTAGAACGGAGCTCAAATCACTAACACAGTCGATCAAGTGCGCGGAGACGGAGTGTGGAATACTTAGAATGCTTAGAGTATGCTTGGGTGACTCCTCCATGCGCCTAGGGGTCCCTTTTATAGCCCCAAGGCAGCTAGGAGCCGTTGGAGGCAATCTTGGAAGGCAAATCTTGCCTTCTGTCGGGTGGCGCACCGGACAGTCCCGTGCACCACCGGACAGTCCCTGTAGCTGTCCGGTGCGCGATCTCCTTCCTTTTCTGGCGCATCCGACCGTTGTAGATTCATGGCAGTTGGCACACCGGACACTGTCCGGTGCACACCGGACAGTCCGGTGTCCCCTGCCGACCGTTGGCGCGCCCACGCATCGCGCGAAGATTGCGCGGCCGACCGTTGGCGCAGTCGACCGTTGGCTCACCGAACAGTCCGGTGCACCACCGGACAGTCCAGTGAATTTTAGCCGTACGCCATTGAAATTTTCCCAAGAGCGACGACTTCGCCGCAGACGACTCACCGGACAGTCTGGTGCACCACCGGACAGTCCGGTGAATTATATTCGTACGCCGCCGTCGAGTCCTGAGAGTGGCCTGTTCACCAAAGGCTGGCCTGGCGCATCGGATAGTCCGGTGCACCCAGACCGAGCAGGAGTGCACACAGCCAACTCTTTTCCAATTCCTTTTCTCCTATTTCTAGCACTTGGACAAAATATGTTAGTACTCAAAACAATGTACTAAGTCTAGAAACGTACCTTATAACATGATTTGCACTTCTTGATTGTTTGGCACTTAAACAACTCACTCAATATGTGTTGGACACTTAATCACCAAAACACTTTAGAAATGGCAAAGGGCACATTACCCTTTCACAACCTCGGCTCGGCCCTTGCCTGGCCCCGGCGTAGTAGCAGCCTCGCCACGAGGTCGTCTCGACGTCCGCCATCGTCGTGAGGTGAGCTTCGTCTACCTCGGTCTACCCTTCGTCTACCCCTTGCGCATAGCCCCGTCGCACCCTCGCTGTTGTGCAATTCGCGCCACGCGCAGCACGTCTGACTTGCGCGCAAGTCACGTGTCGTCGCGCGTCATTCACGCGCCGTTCCGCACATGTCGTGCGCGTAGTCGTCATCCATTTCCATGTTCGTGCACGCACGCCGCACGTCCGGTACGCACGTTATTTGCGTTCTGTAGCGTGCGTCGCACGTGCTGTTTCACGCATGTTGTTTCACATGCTATCCGTGTGCGTTGTCATTCACACGAGTCGTTATTCACGCGCTTTAATAAAATCGTTTCCCAACATCATTCAGGTTAAATAATTAATTACTTGTTTAGTGTCGATTATTTAAAATAACAGTTCAATCAAACCAAATTTATAATTTTAATTACGCGATTGTAAATACTTGTTATTATGGTTATGCTAACTTAAGTGTTGCATTTAATATTTGTTTAGTATAAATACGACATAATTTAGTAGTATTATCAAGTCGCGTCGTTCTTTAACCACGAATTGTTAGTCATTCAATGTATAATACGTCATAAACCTATTTCGACTCATTTCAGTAATGTCAACTTCGTAACAATGTCGATTTCATATTAGTTATATTATTTTATCACGTCACAAGTTTTAATTATTTAATTAGTTGTTCATTTGATACTTATTAAAAATGACCTTCTAATTAAAACTATTTATAGTTTTTAACTCGCGCTTTTATAAATAAATATTAACTTGATTAATACCAACTTAAACGATTTTCATTTAATACTTGTTTAGTATAGTCGCGTTATCTGTTAGCGAGTATCACGAGTCGTCGCACTGTCTACGCGCTGGTCGCGCGCAATATTTCGTGTGTCGTCTGCGCGCTAAGTCGAGTGTGTGTGTGCGTCGTTCGGACGTGCCGTTCGCGCGTTGTTCGCGTGGTGTCGCGTATGTTGTTTCGCGTGCCGTCCACGTGCTGTTTCGCGCAGTGTCGTGCGTCGTCACGCGTCATTCAAGCGTATCCTGTGTGCCATTTTCACATGTCGCTTGCCTTGCCCCGCGCTGTTTTCGCGAGTCACGCGCAATCCGTGCGCGATATCAAACCGTTTCGTTTATAATCGCTCGTGTTAATTAATTAATTAATTACTTGTTTAACCCTAAAACTATTAGAATAGAAAATTAATCAAAACTAATTAGTAGTATTAAGTTACATTTAATAAATGTCAAATAATGCGAGTATGTTGACTTAAATAATCTAATTAATATTCGTTTAGTGTAAACGAGATAACTTCACGACCGTAGCTTCAGAGATTTTCAAGAGAAGAAGACGCCGAGACGGGTCTCCAGGAGTTCCATGACTTCGACGAGTTCGAGGATTAGGCTAGCGACCTCCCCCAGTCAGCTGCCTGTGGTGAGTTCGAGGATTAGGCTAGCTAGTCTACATTGAAACTCTATGATTTCATGTGTGCGAGACTTAGGTTTTTACATATAGTGTGTCACAACTTTCTCGAAACATTCTCAAACATTCTCGAAATATCTTAATCCATAGCTGCTTAACGTAATCGCTATATCTCTCGACTGTAGCTTCGACCGTCGTAGTTTCTTTTCTCGCATAGTCGTAAATGTGAACCCTGCGCATGCGTCAGTTTAGTTATTCTATTTTATTGTGTGGTGTCTTGTTCCTTTCTATGTTTAGAATGTGGAATGTATGTTTGAACTCGTATAAATAACAGTCCATTGGCGGATTCTGAAGAAGTTGCAGGAGAAGACCCTGAGCAGCAGCTGGTTGGTGAAGGCAAGTGTCCTCTGACCTATCTATATCCTACTCATTTTATAATTCATCTCCCCACATTTACATAATTTATACCTAAGGATTTACTAGTTTTTGTTTATCATGTCCTTGTTCACCTATTTGGGTTGGATTATTTCCAGATTAGCTCTATGCTAGCGCATCACTTTAATCAATGAACATGATGAGAAGATTTATGATACGATGTTTACATTTGGAAATGACGATGGCTTTGTGATATTTAAGGGGGCTCGAGCAGATTCTCGAGTGCCTCTCCGTAAGAACTGGTTCATTGGATGATCACCCGGGAAAATAGTACAACCATGAGGGTGGAATTTGGATGCTCTTAGCTAATTAATTAGAGGAACCGAGGTGTGGTTTGCTTCGCCGTCGTGCCGTCAATGGAGCTCGGTGTATGCTGCTTGCTCTGCCGTGGGTGGTTTGCCCCTTGGGGAGGAGTGCGATACATTTAGTAAACCTAACGGGCGGCTACATCTCAGGGAATGTTTGTAAAAGCTACGCAGTGAAACCTTGCCGACTCACCTTGGTAGTGTTTGAGGGTTTGATCGACCCGAGGCAAAGAGGGATCATGACTCGTGGGTGAAGTGTGCAACCTCTGTAGAGTGTTAGAAACTGATATATCAGCTGTGCTCACGGATATGAGCAGCCTTGGGAGCTCCTTTGATTAGAGATATTATGATTACAAATGATGATGAGGATAGTAATGGTTTTAATGGTGGTGATTATGTTAATGGATTTCGGTGTTCTTTTCGTTTGGAAAGAGTGCCATTGGGTTAATAACTTGGGTTTAATGCTAAAACCTAGCTCTTTTCTAGTAATAATTACCTGACCAACTAAAAGCAACTGCTCTGAGCTTTACCCCACATACAGCTAGTCCACTTTAGCCAAACGGGACATTTTGCTGAGTACGTTGATGTGTACTCACCCTTGCTTAAAACACCAACACACCATGTTGTCCACATTGCAACCACTGCTTAAGAGAATATGAAGTCGTGGTGGAGGATTTCTAGTAGTTCCGAGACTATGATGAGTTTTAGGCGTGGGTTAGCGGCAAACCCCCAGTCGGCTCCCTATGGATGTCGTGTATTGCTATGTTTCATGTTCGCACTTTGATCTATGTTAAAGACTATTTGGATGTCTCATACATCATGATGTAATCAAATTAATACCCTTTTCTGTTATTATTTGAGCACTATGTGATGATGTCCAACTATGTAATTGTTGTGTACATGAATTGCTGATCCTGGCACGTGCATGGTTCGCATTCGGTTTGCCTTCTAAAACCGGGTGTGATAGTACCATCGTGTATTGATTTTTAAGGCGCATATGAATATTGTGCCTACTTTTTGCGTTTTGACATTGTGGTTTGGTAGCAAGGGTGCATAATTATATATGGAGTATAGTTTTGGGAGACTTTATCAAATACTAACTTTCATGTGGTTTTTTATGTAACTCTTGGTGAATTATATGGTACAAGCCCAAATAATACTCGTTATTAAAATTGGAATGCCAAACATTGGACCGTAAGTAAGGAATTAGTCGTTAGTATATATTGCATATGTACCTTGTCCATTTTTATTACTCGTGTGCTCGAAAGCGGTGGTCCATTGACGGGTGGATTGTATTGAAAGTTGTGGCAACATTAATCGAAGGAAGGGATGGTGGATACTACTAGTATTGGGAAGCTTTGCCATAAGTGTGACAAGTAGACCTTCAAGATTTCCCATAACATAATTGCCCTTAAAAAAGACTATAATATATAATCACATCTCTAGACAATCGTTAATAAACACGAGACATAATTATTTATTATTAAATATATTGATTAACACAATCACTGAAGTACAAGTAGAGCCATCACACACGTACATATTTTAAACCAGCCATGCAAGTAAGTTTAGATATCACACTCGCTCGCATTATTCAAATCAAATTTGTGCGTAATCCATCAAGGCGTAATAAAATTGAAGGCTTGGCATTGTGGCACAATCTAGCCAATATATGGTGTTGGGTTAACCACAACAGCCTGACCATTGACGATGTCGTTGTAGATACAAACACGTACGGTACCATCTTGGAGTGGAGACGGGACACCATCTGGAGGGAGTACTCGAACTTCGGTTATATTTGGATTATCTTGACGGATAATATTAACCGCATCTACAACGGGGTAGCCAACCAGATCAGGCCATGTTTGGGTCGTTATACCAAGCTTGACGACCTCCATCAATCAATCAGGTAGTGTTCTTCTGAAACTGTTATAATTGCCAATAAGCATCAATAATCAAGGAAAACTGACATAGTGTAAACAAGCACATTATTTTTAAAACATAATGGTATCATATATATGGCATGCATGAGCATATGATACTAACACAAAGTAAATACCTAAGTACCTGCAAAGAAGAAACTAGTAGCCTGTATAAGGAGAGAATAGGAGATGATACGTGCTCTATGTATGTCTATGCGTGTATATATATATACACACGGTGACTATTTGGATTGCATGCATCCTCTCGGTGATAACAATGGATGTATTTTATGGACCTGTTCATATGTCCCTTTTGCTACCGATTTTAATACTCAGCTCGTCGATTTTTCTTCTTTTACTTAGTAAACATCGTCGGCACATGTTGTGGTTAATTAACAGCATCATCTTCTCGATCTAATTGTGGATTGTGCTGCTCCTGCTTGTTATTAGCTGGCAGTACTAGCACAGTACTTGGCTAGCTGCTGGTAGCAAAACGTTATCTGTAGCGCCCGATAACATCAGAAGCGGAACCAACTTCTTCTTTGCAAATTCACTGCACCCTCCGCAACGCAACGAACCAAGCGTACACAGCTAGCGAGACAGCCATCTCCATTACCTGCGCGCGTGCTCTGCTAGCGAGACAGCCATCTCCGCTGTGAAGTGTATTAATACTGTCCATGACCATTTCACGTGTACGTGTTACTATAAAATAATACACTGAACTAGCATGTACGTATATGTGTATCGTCATAAAATAATAGGTGTTGTTTGGTTCAATTCAGGGGACAACAACTATAATCACTACCAGAAACAGTTGCTTTGCTGCGTGTCTAAAGAACTCGGCAAAGCCTGAAAAACACTCGGCGAACTATAACGGTGTGCAGGTGTGGAGCACAGGGACAGTGGTCGACGACGAAGGTAAAGGTCATGTCGGTTCGTGCAGATGTACCGGGAGTGGTGAAAGACGAGCGATGTTACTTGACTTAGGGACCGGAGTCGCTGGGTGACCAACCGTGGTGGCTGACCCCTGGGACACGTACTCGCGTTAGGACGTGGCATAGCGGGCCGTGTTGCCGACACAGTCTAGGACTAGCGGCACACATGTCCAATATGTGGGGGACGCGCATGGGGTGCGATACTCACAAAGGTTTGGTGGTTGAGCCTCAAAACGAACATGCGCTACGGATGGCCGGGTTTGTCGAGTGTCAGTCCGGCAACACTCGACAAAGTAGCTTCTTTGCCGAGTGCCAACGCCTGGCGCTCGGCAAAGTTAACGGTCGTCAGCTATAGATGACTGCTGACGGCCCTTTGCCGAGCGTCGCTGTGTGTCGAGTGTTTGGCACTCGGCAAAGAGGTCTTTGCCGAGTGTCTACCTGTGCCGAGCGTCCTGCTCTCGGTAAACGTGGTCGTTACCGAGAGTAGGACTTTGCCGAGTGCCCGAAAAAATATACTCGGCAAAGACTCGAGCACTCGACAAAGAGTCGGGTTCCGGTAGTGCATTTAGATATGATACTATAGAAAAGGTTTCTACCAACACTCGATTTACCATTGCATGCTTCTATGAAAACTAAATATAAATAATTCCAACAACTATTTGCAGTAGCATACAATGATGGAAATCATTCTTATTTTAAGTCTGAGCCATTATATGATTGGTTGCGACAACAGATTTTAATTCTTGGCGAGGGCTTAAGGATGACAAGGTGACCCCACAAGTCAGGGACCGAGCGTAAGGGTGTGCATGAAGGCGGCTAACGAGGAAGTCCCACCTGTCATCAGCTACAAGCGGGTGAAATCGACGCCGCGCTGCTGCACCTAATGGGGTGGTCCCTCCTATCAGTGATTGAAGAGCACGGTTATGCTGGTATGCTGTGCTTCCTAGGCCGAAAGCCACTTGGCCAGCTTAGGGGCACTATTTTATCTTTAAAATTTATGAGAAAGAGATTTTGAGTTTAAAATTCAAATTCAAATGACTTCATATAAATTTGAAACATTGTCAGAATTTCGTTTATAGCCATAGAAACATCTTCGCGAAGTATGAAGACATATATTTTTATAAATAATTAATGCACAAAAATTAATTCCCTTCGTTCTCCTTAATTATTGGACAAGAGAGTCACATGTGATAAAAATTTCAAAATCCTTAAAATTCTTGATATGGGTTTGTATGATTACAATAGACTTTGCACATTACAAAGGTAGGGTTGTCGAGTACTCAGGAACCGAGTACCCGAAATAGGCTGATGGCCTCTATAAATATGGCCCACTAGCCGACCAAACCTGTGTCGAGCAACCATGCGAGGCGAAGTGACCGACCAAGTCCCTGCCGAACAACAATGCGAGGCAGAGCCATAGGTCCCCGCCATGCAACTCAGTGAGGTAGAGTAACCGACCAGGTCCCCGTCGAGTAACGCTGCAAGGCGGAATGGCCGACCAACTCCTGATCGAGCAACTTGGCGAGGCAGAGGTCCCAATCCAGTACTGCTGACCCATGTCAACTACAACAAGAAGCATCATCCACAGGTCACGTCTGGGCACACGTGTGGCACACCTAAGGCGCGTCGGGAAGTCGCTGTCGACACAAACGTACACCGCCACGTACGATCCCAAATGTACCCACGCGGCCTTGTTGGGCCAGTCAAACCCGGTCGTGGGGGATCTCTGCCCTGGAGTCTCTATAGTGACTCGCATACCGCGAGGGACGCGACAATACGCCACACCGGTTGTATGCTACGCATGGCGGAGGGTGACGCAAGGATCATGACGATAGGCAAGGCTGTGCCACGTGCACCCTCACCATGAGAGTGCCCAATGGGACCCGCCATGCATGTCACACCCGAGTTTCGGGGGCACCAAGACCCGAGCGCGAACATAATCACCAAGTGTGCTGGAACCAAGTCTCACACATATGATGAATCATGGTACAGAAACGAATGTCACATCTTTACTATATAATAGGAGTTCTATACAAAATAAATAAATAATTACATCATAAGGAGACAACGATCTAGCAACCCAAAGTTGACTGGGAGACGACGGCCTAGACTTCTCACGAAATCATCACATCATCCTCCATGTGCCTCATCCTGCGGTATCTGTTCTTGACCTATGGGGGTGTGAGACAGCGAGGGTGAGCTCACATACGTTCTTCGCTCAACAAGTTGTGGGGAATAATGTGCATGAACTCACCAAAGGAGGGAGCTCATGTGAAGTGTATAGGCTTACCAAAAAGGATGGTTAAAGCTGAGAATTGCTTTTAAAGTTGGTCAAATTTTTATTAGCAGTTACTAAGTGTAAGTAGATACCAACCCAAATAAGTAATAGATCAAAATTGGTAACAACACTCGTGATGTAATGCATATGAAAAATTAAGTTTAGTTCCATAAATTACTCATGTGAGGGTTCGGGCCGCTCATGACCGTGAGCACGACTGAAATACCAGTTTTACACTCTGCGGAGGTTGCACATCTTTACCCACAAGTCATGTACCCATCTGCCAAGGGGTCATGAATCCCATACACCTCTACCAAGGAAGCGAGGCAGGGCAACACTATGAGGCCTTTACAAAGTTCCACTATCTTTAGAAAACCAGCTAAAGTTTCTAGGAAGTTCCAATGCAGGGATCCATCGCATGACCGCCATCGCAGCAAAATCAACCCGAGGACCTCCCTACACCAACCACTCCCCTACAGCCCTTGTCCCTTTCGGGTAAGGTAGTCATGCACTAGCTTTCCTAATTAGTCAGCTAAGGGCGTCCCATACCACCCTTGTGGTAGCACTGTTTCGTGGGTGATTCTCCATGTTACAATTAACAATATGTTCTTATCATGAACAATAATTAAACAACAACATAATTGGGACATGATCATAATGAAACATTAGTTTCCCAAAATCATGTAGAGCAATAGCAAAGCTACCCAGTAATTCATCTGCTTGCAAGGTGAAGGATAAACAATGCTAGGGAAACCTATTAGGTCCCATCAAATTAACCTGAGCATGTCACAGTGATTAACAACAAACATTATTAGGTAAAAAGGAGTGATCAACGACACAACTTGCCTGAGACTCAAAATTCCTAGGTACCAGCTTGGTCTTCAAGATTCGTAATGTAACATCCAAAAATTTGGATTTTTGGGATTAGTAAAAGAAATCAAAAGAAAGTATCCTAATGAATAATTATACTATGGATTTTTTTAAAACAATGTCGGGTAAAATAGAAACATAAATTCAGTTTGTAAGTTTTAAGAAATAGATAATAAAAAAAGATTCAATTTGTTAGAATGGATTATTTCCCTTCAAGTACTAGTTATTTTTAGTAACTCTTGATAAAGATTTGTAATTGGGTAAATATCTCCTTTACTAAACACATATCCAGAGGCATTCATTTAAATAAGAAATAAATAAATAAACTAAAATCGCACATTCATGATGGAGATTTTGATTGTGCATTAAATTTGAATTTTGAAACCTTGACTCAGATTGGGATTTGAAATTTGTAAATCAAAATAGAAAATAGGAAAAGAAAAGAAAAGAAGAAAACAAATCCCTGCGCTTGGGCTGAAACTCCACTCCGCGGCCCAGCTCCACACTCGGACTCCTGCCATGCGGTCCCCCTTGCAGACGCATCTCTCCATCACGTAGATGCATGGGCCTCGCTCTGTCAGGTCGTCATCCCCCAACTTACTCCGCACTCCCCCTGATCAAGCCAATCCCATCGCAACCAACCCAGGCGTGGGTCTCGCGGACTTCGGGGTAATAACCCTGCAGGGAGCGTGGACCTCTAGCGCTGAAGCATCGAGCCAACCTATTCTGAGCACTCCTCCGCCATGGGAGAGAAGGGTGGTAGGAGAGAGGGAGGAGACTTACCACCGCCGCCAGGTTGCACCTCGAGCGCGCGCGGCTCATCCTCTCCCCTCTCCCCTACACGCCACCGCGGCTCAAGCTGTTGGTCACTCCCACCTCGTGGACATCTATGATGTCCTGGGGGCGATCGCGTCGCGAAAGCGTGCTCCACCGCGACCTCGGCCTCCTGGATTCGGCTTCTGCCTCGGGGCTCCTCCAGCGCAGCTTGGGTCTGTTTTCACCATTGACGTGGATGCTGCGTTAAGCACTGTCCACACTGTCCATGGGGGCATCTGCCACCGTCTAGCCCAGTTCAAGCTCTTCCTCGCTACCTGCATCTCCGGACTACCTCCAATGGAGCTCGTCGCCGGGGTCTCTTCATTCCCGCAGAATCACCGTGCGCCATCGAGGCTCGGCGACGGGAGCTGGGAGATGAGGTTGTGGCCCTGGGATCCCTAGCCGACGGCTGGGATTGGATCTGGGAAAAGATGGCCTGGTTGCCGTTGATTTGATGATGGGCGGCCAAGATTAGCAGTTGGTACTGATTGTGTCGGTGGTGTGCGCGACCGCCCGATATGGATCGTGGGGATGAGATTGGATCGTGACCAAATTTGATCTGGGCCTTCAAGACTGAAGCAGATGACTAGGATTATATCGCGCATACCCCTTCACGCGATTTAATCTGGGCCGTTGAATCGGATCGGACGGCCGACCTTGCCTGGTAACCCTTCGGCCTCAACAATATGCATAAGAGACCCTGGAAAATCCTTTTATCAACCCGCAGTCCTGGTTCTTTATAAAACCGTTACGCAGAAGCCCTAGAATTTATGAATAAAACCCTAAACTACTCTGGAATCGTGTGCGCAGTCCAGGAATTAAAGAAAACTGGAAAAAGAGATTTAGAAATCGATTTTGAGTATAAAAATAATTGCAAAAACCCATTTAATTCATAGAAAATTCATGGTAAATCCTTTTTAGTCCATTCCAGTTCCTATAACTTTGTATTAATTTTGTATATTACTTGGTAACATTTTTTTAACATGAAACCCATACTAGAATTGATTACTCAATTAATTTCGTAGCAAGCATATACGAACTTCAGAAAACTATAACTAATTCATTTTAACTCTGTTTTGATCCATTCTAGTTGCATTAGTCTCACAATAATATTTATTATCATCTGGTAACTTTGTTTTGTCATGAAATATAGTTTAAAATGTTGCACTTAGTCTATTCTATATTTAACAACGTGGATCTTCGAAAAACCATAACTTCATAACTGTAACCCCGAATTTAGCGGTTCTCGAACCCATCATCTCGTAGCGACACGTAGATTATTATTACACAATCTATTCTTATGTATGGTGTGATGTTAATTTTGCCTATACCATGTTTATCTGTATTGGTACGACTAGCAGTGAGGTCACGAGAACCTGAAGATCATCCTGGTACCTGGAATCTCAAGTGTCAGGCAAGTTGTGTCCTTGATCACTTCTTTTTACCCAATCATGTTCTAATTAATCATAATGATCTGCATAGGTTAATTTTGATGGGACCCAATAGGTTACCCTAGTTTGTCTATCTTTATTCCTTGTTTACCACTGAACTTTTTGGGTAGTACTTGATAGTGCTTTATGTGGTTTTGGGTATAAAGATACATTATACATGATGACACTTTTATTATCTATATATTATTACTGTTCATGATAAGATCATTATGTTAATTGGAACATGGAGCGACCACCTAGGAAAACAGTGCTACCACAAGGGTTTAATGGGATGCCCTTGGCTGATTAATTAGGAAAGCTAGTGGAAGACTACCTTACCCGAAAGGGGCAAGGGCAGTAGGGGAGTGGTCAGTGTAGGGAGGTCCTTGGGATGATTTTGCTGCGATGGCGGTCATGTGAGGGGTCCCTGCATTGGAGCTTCCTATAAACTGTAGCGGGTTTTCTGAAGCTAGTGGAACTTTGTAAAGGCCTCGTAGTGTTACCCTGCCTCGCCTCCTCGGTAGAGGTGTATGGGAAGTCGTGATCCCTTGGCAGATGGGTAATTTAACATGACTTGTGGGTAAAGATGCGCAACCTCTGCAGAGTGTAAAACTGGTATATCAGCCGTGCTCACGGTCAAGAGCAGCTCGGACCCTCACATGATTAATTTATGGAACTAAATTCAATTTGTCATATGCATTGCATCGCAGGTGATGTTGTTACTTTTGTTCTACTACTTAATTGGGTTGTTTTTACTAATACTTAGTAACTGCTAATAAAATTTTGACCAACTTTAAAAGCAATGCTCAGCTCTAACCATCCTCTTTGGTAAGCCTTACACTTCACATGAACTCCCACCTTTGGCGAGTTCATACCCATTATTACACACAACTTGTTGAGCTATGAAAGTATGTGAGCTCACTCTTGCTGTCTCACACCACCCTCAGGTCAAGAGCTGGTAACGCAGGATGAGGCGCATGAAGGATGCTATGATGTGTTCGTGAGAGGTCTAGGCCGTCGTCTCCCAGTCAACTTTGGGTTGCTGGACCGTTGTCTCCTTATAATGTTTTTATTTATTTATTTTGTACGGAACTCCTATTATATAGTAAAGATGTGACATTCGATCTTGTGCCATGATTCATCATATGTGTGAGACTTGGTCCCAGCATACCTGGTGATTATGTTCGCGCCCGGGTCTTGATGCCCCGAAACCCGGGTGTGACAGAAGTGGTATCAGAGGAATGTTGACTGTAGGACGAAACCTAGATAGAACTGGACAACCATTGTCTACTTACCTTTACTACTTCGATTCTTTCTAAACTTTCCTTAATCTTTTCTCATCTATTTTCGCTTACTCTGATTATTCTTACCTTTTCTTTCTAAAGACAAAAGTGGATTTCACACTTTGAAATCCTGTACCTAAAGTGACCTTTAGGGATAGGAGACCCACTCTTAGGAACAAAATCAAAAGTATTTTTGTAAATATTTGTATGCTTGAATGTTTGTTCTTATGATACATGTCTGATTTGGATCTTTGATTGAGTGTGATGGGTTGTGGAGTAATGTCCACAATTACATCTGCATATACATATAGGCATAAATATAAAAAAATCATAAGATAACTAATCAACTTAGATTATCACTCATTAAAATATCTAGCCTAAACAATGTCCATCCTTCTTAAAAAATTCTAACATATCCTAATAATATTTATCCTACCCTAGTAGATCTATCTAACCTAAACTAGTCTAATCTAGGTCATATCTAATCTAATATGCTCTAATCTAGTGTGAGTTACTTAATACTGGTACAAAGGATAAGGCCATACTCCTAACTCACTTAAGCCTAAATTGGTGACTTAGATCAACACGGCCATATACAACTACCTAGCCCACATAGGTTGCATAATCTACCTATTCCAATCTAAAAGCAAAGTAAAACTCCGTTTAAACCTAACTACCTCATGTACCCTAGCTATCCTAGCTATATGTCCTTAGCCATATGTCCTCAACTCAGATGGCAACTCCATGATTGAGGGCCAAAGAAGACCAACCACGTCAAAGAAGGATAAGCATCAACTCAAGTCTTCAAAGATCAAGTTGGATCTTCAAAGGAATCAAGATCCACACTCTTGGATGGAGTCTTTCCTTACCGTACTCTTTCTTACCCCAACCTCTCCTCGCTTTAACCTAATTTCACCTTGCTTTGACATAGAAGATGCTTATATTCCCCTTGCTACTAAAAAAAGGAGCTTTTCGTATTTGGATCATTTAGAAACTAAAAGATAAACCGCAAATCAACCTATCTAGATCCCTCTCCTATTAAAAAAACTAGAAGCTAAATTACAAACCAATCCTTCTGTATCCCTTTTCTTACAAATCTCGAGGACGAGATTATTGTTAAGGGGGGTAGGATTTGTAACATCCAAAAATTTGGATTTTTGGGATTAGTAAAAGAAATCAAAAGAAAGTATCCTAATGAATAATTATACTATGGATTTTTTTAAAACAATGTCGGGTAAAATAGAAACATAAATTCAGTTTGTAAGTTTTAAGAAATAGATAATACAAAAAGATTCAATTTGTTAGAAAGGATTATTTCCCTTCAAGTACTAGTTATTTTTAGTAACTCTTGATAAAGATTTGTCATTGGGTAAATATCTCCTTTAATAAACGCATATCCAGAGGCATTCATTTAAATAAGAAATAAATAAATAAACTAAAATCACACATTCATGATGGAGATTTTGATTGTGCATTAAATTTGAATTTTGAAACCTTGACTCAGATTGGGATTTGAAATTTGTAAATCAAAATAGAAAATAGGAAAAGGAAAGAAAAGAAGAAAACAAATCCCTGCGCTTGGGCTGAAACTCCTCTCCGCGGCCCAGCTCCACACCCGGACTCCTGCCATGCGGTCCCCCTTGCAGACGCATCCCTCCATCACGCAGATGCATGGGCCTTGCTCTGTCAGGTCGTCATCCCCCAACTGACTCCGCACTCCCCCTGATCAAGCCGATCCCATCGCAACCAACCCAGGCGTGGGTCTCGCGGACTTCGGGGTATATAACCCTGCAGGGAGCGTGGACCTCCAGCGCTGAAGCATCGAGCCAACCTATTCTGAGCACTCCGCTGCCATGGGAGAGAAGGGTGGTAGGAGAGAGGAAGGAGACTTACCGCCGCCGCCAAGTTGAACATCGAGCGCGCGCGGCTCATCCTCTCCCCTCTCCCCTCCACGCCACCGTGGCTCAAGCTGTTGGTCACTCCCACCTCGTGGACGTCTATGCTGTCCTGGGGGCGATCGCGTCGTGAAAGCGTGCTCCACCACGACCTTGGCCTCCTGGATTCGGCTTCCGCCTCGGGGCTCCTCTAGCGCAGCTTGGGTCTGTTTTCACCATTGACGTGGATGCTGCGTCAAGCACTGTCCACACTGTCCATGGGGGCATCCGCCGCCGTCTAGCCCCAGTTCAAGCTCTTCCTCGCCGCCTGCGTCTCCGGACCACCTCCAATGGAGCTCGTCGCCGGGGTCTCTTCATTCCCGCAGAATCACCGTGCGCCATCGAGGCTTGGCGACGGGAGCTGGGAGATGAGGTTGTGGCTGTGGGATCCCCAGCCGACGGCTGGGATTGGATCTGGGATAAGATGGCCTGGTTGCCGTTGATTTGATGATGGGCAGCCAAAATTAGCAGTTGGTACTGATTGTATCGGTGGTGTGCGTGACCGCCCGATATGGATCGTGGGGATGAGATTGGATCATGACCAAATTCGATCTGGGCCTTCAAGACTGAAGTAGACGGCTAGGATTATATCGCGCATACCCCATCACGCGATTTAATCTGGGCCGTTGAATCGGATCGGACGGCCGACCTTGCCTGGTACCCCTTCGGCCTCAACAATATGCATAAGAGACCCTGGAAAATCCTTTTATCAACCCGCAGTCCTGGTTCTTTATAAAACCGTTACGCAGAAGCCCTGGAATTTATGAATAAAACCCTGAACTACTCTGGAATCATGTGCGCAGTCCAGGAATTAAAGAAAACAGGAAAAAGAGATTTAGAAATCGATTTTGTGTATAAAAATAATTGCAAAAACCCATTTAATTCATAGAAAATTCATGGTAAATCCTTTTTAGTCCATTCCAGTTTCTATAACTTTGTATTAATTTTGTATATTACTTGGTAACATTTTTTTAACATGAAACCCATACTAGAATTGATTACTCAATTAATTTCGTAGCAAGCATATACGAACTTCGGAAAATTATAACTAATTCATTTTAACTCCGTTTTGATCCATTCTAGTTGCATTAGTCTCACAATAATATTTATTATCATCTGGTAACTTTGTTTTGTCATGAAATATAGGTCAAAATGTTGCACTTAGTCTATTCTATATTTAACCACATGGATCTTCAGAAAACCATAACTTCATAACTGTAACCCCGAATTTAGCGGTTCTTGAACCCATCATCTCGTAGCGACGCGTAGATTATTATTACACAATCTATTCTTATGTATGGTGTGATGTTAATTTTGTCTATACCATGTTTATCTGTATTGCTACGACTAGTAGTGAGGTCACGAGAACCTGAAGATCATCCTGGTACCTGGAATCTCAAGTGTCAGGCAAGTTGTGTCCTTGATCACTTCTTTTTACCCAATCATGTTCTAATTAATCATAATGATCTGCATAGGTTAATTTTGATGGGACCCAATAGGTTACCCTAGTTTGTCTATCTTTATGCCTTGTTTACCACTGAACTTTTTGGGTAGTACTTGCTAGTGTTTTATGTGGTTTTGGGTATGAAGATACATTATACATGATCATACTTTTATTATATGTTTATTATTACGGTTTATGACAAGATCATTATGTTAATTGGAACATAGAGTGACCACCCGGGAAAACAGTGCTACCACAAGGGTTTAATGGGACGCCCTTGGCTGATTAATTAGGAAAGCTAGTGGAAGACTACCTTACCCGAAAGGGGCAAGGGCAGTAGGGGAGTGGTCAATGTAGGGAGGCCTTTGGGATGATTTTGCTGCGATGGCGGTCATGCGAGGGGTCCCTGCATTGGAGCTTCCTATAAACTGTAGCGGGTTTTCTGAAGCTAGTGGAACTTTGTAAAGGCCTCGTAGTGTTACCCTGCCTCGCCTCCTTGGTAGAGTTGTATGGGAAGTCACGATCCCTTGGCAGATGGGTAACATGACTTGTGGGTAAAGATGCGCAACCTCTACAGATTGTAAAACTGGTATATCAGCCGTGCTCACGGTCAAGAGCAGCTCGGACCCTCACATGATTAATTTATGGAACTAAATTCAATTTGTCATATGCATTGCATCGCAGGTGATGTTGTTAATTTTGTTCTACTACTTAATTGGGTTGGTATTTACTTATACTTAGTAACAACTAATAAAATTTTGACCAACTTTAAAAGCAATGCTCAGCTCTAACCATCCTCTTTGGTAAGCCTTACACTTCACATGAACTCCCACCTTTGGCGAGTTCATACACATTATTCCACACAACTTGTTGAGCTATGAACGTATGTGAGCTCACTCTTGCTGTCTCACACCCCCTCAGGTCAAGAGCAGGTACCGTAGGATGAGGTGCATGAAGGATGCTATGATGTGTTCGTGAGAGGTCTAGGCCGTCGTCTCCCAGTCAACTTTGGGTTGCTAGACCGTTGTCTCCTTATAATTTATTTATTTATTTATTTTGTACGGAACTCCTATTATATAGTAAAGATGTGACATTCGATCCTATGCCATGATTCATCATATGTGTGAGACTTGGTCCCAGCACACCTGGTGATTATGTTCGCGCCCGGGTCTGGGTGCCCCGAAACCCAGGTGTGACACGTAACCTCACTGCTAATCATTACTATACAAACAAACATGGTATAGGAAAAATTAACATCACACCAAACATAAGCACAATCTGCATAATAATGATTTACGCGTCGCTACGAGATCGTGGGCTCGAGAACCACTAAATTCGGAGTTACGGTTTAGGAGATATAGTTTTCGCAAGTTTTGGGTGCTTAAATGATAATATCTTCTATGTTATAATCATGTGAGAAAAATATTACAAAGAAAACTAATTCAACTTTAGTATAGTTTATCACTTGATTAGATATCCTGATTTAGTCAAATTATAATTGTAGATAGGTTAACTTTATTGAGCAAGCTTAATCTACCAAACAGAGATTAAACAATATCTAATTATAAGAATATGTGTTATGATAAAACTAATGTCGTTATTGCGTAGACAATGTTATTGCAAAGCTAACACAACTGAAACAGATTAAATCGGAGTTAAAATGAATTAATTATGAATTTTTGAAGTCTACTTCTATGCTAGGGCTGTTTTTGTGAATACCAGGGACTAATTTGTAAATTCTAGAATTCTAGAGTAAGGCTTTGTCTGCGGCCAAGGATGACGGGTTTATACAAAGAAAAGACAGGGGCCCTAGTGTGGCAGAACCTCCCAAGTTATTGGCCCAAATGCACCTGTCCTTTTCTCACAGACCTCATACGGCTATGCATGTGCACCAGATAACTTAACAGGATCCGTCCGAGTGTCCCAAGGACCCCGGATAAACCACTTACAACTAAGATTGCAAGATTAAGTAAACACAAATCACACACCAACATTTTGTAGCGGAATTTCTTTATTACAAAAAGTTACAAGGTACAACAAATTTACATTATATTTATCGGAGTGGTTACAAAAGTGATTCAAAGAAATAGACTTTGAAATGTTATAAATTATTTATAAGTTTGAAATATATGCTAGCTCAATGACAATCCTCAATAAAAAGCATAGAAGAGCTACTTTAACCTATAAGAAGGCCGTGCCCACCGGCGCTTAACACCATCCATAGCAGCACAAATCTAGTACCTGCAACAACATGGGTTCGAAAACCCTCAGTACGGAGTGTACTTTTGCAAGTCTTACCCGACTAAGGAAAAAGACTCTCAAGGATATGCTAGATTTGAGAATCAAGGAAAGGCTTTTAGCAAGGATCAACATTAATAGTTTGCAGAATGCTTACTAAAATGAGTCCTTACTTTCAACATTTTAATGCTAGATTAAGTATTAATAGACCTTGTTTGCATCTAGTCTAATTTCATCATCACATTAATCAATACAACATGATTTTTGCTCATTATGATTTCATCCATGACTAGATTGCAGGTCAGTGACCAAGTCTTCACATCCGAGAAGTAATGGCGATCCGAATCGATTAATATCCAGCTGGGGATCTCCAACCACACGACATATGTAGCACTTAACTCTTGCATATGTCAACTCGTCACCGAGTTTCTCAAGACTAGAATGGGTTCACGCCAACCGAGAGCACAAATACTCCACCGTCCAGCCTCTTGCCAAGGAGGGTACACGCTACTCTCGCCATCTCTCCACTCCCGTTGCGTGGTGGCCTTTCTGGTATTGGTCCGACCGAGGCAAAGCTTACCCATGATGAGGCTGAGAGCACCTAGAGGGGGGGTGAATAGGTGATCCTGTGAAACTTTAAAACTTAAGCCACAAAAACTTGTTAAGTGTTAGTACAATAATCACCAAGTGGCTTAGAGAGGAGTCTCAACAAAACACAATACCACAAGAGATCAAACACAGAGATGACACAGTGGTTTATCCCGTGGTTCGGCCAAGACCAACGCTTGCCTACTCCACGTTGTGGCGTCCCAACGGACGAGGGTTGCAATCAACCCCTCTCAAGCGGTCCAAAGACCAACTTGAATACCACGGTGTTTTGCTTTGCCTTTCAAAATCCCGTTTGCAAGGAATCTCCACAAATTGGAGTCTCTTGCCCTTACAAGTATATGATCACAAAGAAGCACAAAGTAAGGGAGGGAAGCAACACACACAAATCCACAGCAAAATGCGCACACACACGGCCAAGAATCGAGCTCGAATGATTATCTCAGAGTTCTCACTAGAACGGAGCTCGAATCACTTAGAATCACAAACGAATGCGCAAAGAATGAGTGTGGATGATCAAGAATGCTCTAAGGTTGCTTGGATATCTCCTCCATGCGCCTAGGGCCCCTTTTATAGCCCCAAGGCAGCTAGGAGCCGTTGAGAGCAAATCTGGAAGGCTATCCTTGCCTTCTGTCGTCGGCGGCACCGGACAGTCCGGTGCACACCGGACACTGTCCGGTGCCCGATTTCTTTCCTTAAACAGCGTTGCCGACTGTTGCCGACCGTTGCAGATCTGGGAGCCGTTGGCGCACCGGACATGTCCGGTGCACACCGGACAGTCCGGTGCCCCCTTCCGACCGTTGGCTCGGCCACGTGTCCCGCGTAGATTGCGCGGCCGACCGTTGGCCCGGCCGACCGTTGGCTCACCGGACAGTCCGGTGCACACCGGACAGCCCGGTGAATTTTAGCCGTACGTCGTCGGCGAATTCCCGAGAGCGGCCTGTTCACGCCGAGTCAGCCTGGCGCACCGGACACTGTCCGGTGCACACCGGACAGTCCGGTGTGCCAGACTGGGCAGACTTTGGCTGCTCGAGCCATTTCTCCTCCAACTCGATTTTTTTCTGTTTCCAGCACTTAGACACAATACATTAGTCCATAAAACAATGTACTAAGTCTGAGAAACATACCTTTATCCTTGATTTGTACTTTGTCCAACATTTTACAATTAGGCACCTGTGTTGGGCACTAAATCACCAAAATACTTAGAAATGGCCCAAGGGCACATTTCCCTTTCAATCTCCGCCTTTTTGGTGATTTATGCCAACACAACATAAAGCAAGTAGAACAAGTACAAAATCAAATCAAATAAGAACTCAAAATTGTTTTGATTCATTTTTAACATATATGGATCACTCTATGCCACCACTTGGTTTGTTTTTGCAAATTAAACTCAAATCTCTATCTCTAAGTCAACCACACATGTTGAAACATAAAGAGAGTCATTCCAAAAGAGATTGATCAAAGATTTCAAAAAACTCCCCCTTTTTCCCATAATCAATACTTCTCCCCACAAGAAGCCAACTTTTGATAAGAGAGACAACAAAAGAGTTTTGACAAACCAAACCAAAAGCTCTATTCTACTATTTTCAAAATCTCTCAAGTGGTAGCTGATCCATTTATTGCTTTGGCCTGTATTTTCTCCCCCTTTGGCATCAAGCACCAAAACGGGATCAATCTTGGCCCTTTAACCCCATTGCCTCACCAAAATCTTCAATTAAGAGCAAATGGCAATAAGAGTTCATTAGATGAACTTGGAATAGGTTACCCTCTCATCGGAGTGCAGTGGAAGTCTTTCATGGTCCAAGTCCACCTTTTCCCTTTCAATTCTCCTTTGAGACTAAAACAAGCAAACTCAAACATATGGTTAGTCTCAAAGGGTCAAGTTGTAACACACCTCCCCCTAAAACTGTGCATCACTTTGCAACGGACTTGTGAGGTCCAGGGAGTGTTTGTACAACTTGAGCACCACAATAAGCAACAAGATGCAGAATGAACATGATCAAGGGCATAAACACATGTATGCTACTTTTCAATCCAAGTTCCGCGAATCTAAGATATTGAGCTCACTACGCAGCCTGCAAAAGGTCTTCTCATCTAGAGGCTTGGTAAAGATATCGGCTAGCTGGTTCTCGGTGCTAACATGAAACACTTCGATATCCCCCTTTTGCTGGTGGTCTCTCAAAAAGTGATGCCGGATGTCAATGTGCTTTGTGCGGCTGTGCTCAACAGGATTTTCCGCTATTCGGATAGCACTCTCATTATCACATAGGAGTGGGACTTTGCTCAGATTGTAGCCAAAGTCCCTGAGGGTTTGCCTCATCCAAAGTAGTTGCGCACAACACTGTCCTGCGGCAACGTACTCGGCCTCAGCGGTGGATAGGGCAACGGAGGTTTGTTTCTTAGAGTTCCATGACACCAGGGACCTTCCTAAGAATTGGCACGTCCCCGATGTACTCTTCCTATCGACCTTACATCCAGCATAGTCGGAATCTGAGTACCCAATCAAGTCAAAGTTAGACCCCTTTGGATACCAGATCCCGAAGCAAGGCGTAGCGACTAAATATCGAAGAATTCGCTTCACAGCCACTAAGTGACACTCCTTCGGATCGGATTGAAATCTAGCACACATGCATACGCTAAGCATAATATCCGGTCTACTAGCACATAAATAAAGTAAAGACCCTATCATTGACCGGTATGCTTTTTGATCAACGGACTTACCTCCTTTGTTGAGGTCGGTGTGTCCGTCGGTCCCCATCGGAGTCTTTGCGGGCTTGGCGTCCTTCATCCCAAACCGCTTCAGCAAGTCTTGTGTGTACTTTGTTTGGGAGATGAAGGTGCCATCCTTGAGTTGCTTCACTTGGAACCCAAGGAAGTAGTTCAACTCGACAATCATCGACATCTCGAATTTC
Organism: Zea luxurians; assembly: GCA_029449295.1. Taxonomy (NCBI): domain Eukaryota; kingdom Viridiplantae; phylum Streptophyta; class Magnoliopsida; order Poales; family Poaceae; genus Zea; species Zea luxurians. The sequence goes on from JAOPSE010000011.1 coordinate 50,753,567, forward strand.
TGCGTCATCACCCTGCTAAACTCTTCAAAAGACTTTTGGTTAGTAGAACCAAATATTATGTCATCGACATAAATTTGGCACACAAACAAATCACCATCACAAGTCTTAGTGAAAAGAGTTGGATCGGCTTTCCCAACCTTGAAAGCATTAGCAATTAAGAAATCTCTAAGGCATTCATACCATGCTCTTGGGGCTTGTTTAAGTCCATAGAGCGCCTTAGAGAGCTTACACACGTGGTCGGGGTACCGTTCATCCTCGAAGCCAGGGGGTTGCTCCACATACACTTCCTCCTTTATTGGCCCGTTGAGGAAAGCGCTCTTCACATCCATTTGGTACAACCTGAAAGAATGGTGAGCGGCATACGCTAGCAAGATACGAATGGACTCTAGCCTAGCCACAGGAGCAAACGTCTCCTCAAAGTCCAAACCTGCGACTTGGGCATAACCTTTTGCCACAAGTCGAGCCTTGTTCCTCGTCACCACCCCGTGTTCGTCCTATTTGTTGCGGAACACCCACTTGGTTCCCACAACATTTTGCTTGGGACGAGGCACCAGTGTCCAAACTTCGTTGCGCTTGAAGTTATTGAGTTCCTCCTGCATGGCCAATACCCAATCCGGATCTAGCAAGGCCTCCTCTACCCTGAAAGGCTCAATAGAAGAGACAAAGGAGTAATGCTCACAAAAATTAACTAATTGAGATCGAGTAGTTACTCCCTTGCTAATGTCACCCAGAATTTGGTCGACGGGATGATCCCTTTGAATCATCGCTCGAACTTGGGTTGGAGGTGCCGGTTGCGCTTCTTCCTCCATCACATGATCATCTTGTGCTCCCCCTTGATCACACGCCTCCTGTTGATGAACCTGTTCATCGTCTTGAGTTGGGGGATGCACCGTTGTTGAGGAAGAAGGTTGATCTCGTTCATCTTGTTCCTGTGGCCGCACTTCTCCAATCGCCATGGTTCATATGGCGGTCGTCGGAACATCTTCTTCATCTACATCATCGCAATCAACAACTTGCTCTCTTGGAGAGCCATTAGTCTCATCAAATACAACGTCGCTAGAGACTTCAACCAAACCCGATGATTTGTTGAAGACCCTATACGCCTTTGTATTTGAATCATAACCTAATAAAAACCCTTCTACAGCTTTGGGAGTAAACTTAGAATTTCTACCCTTCTTCACTAGAATGTAGCATTTGCTCCCAAATACACGAAAGTAAGATACATTGGGTTTGTTACCGGTTAGAAGCTCGTACGAAGTCTTCTTGAGGAGGCGATGAAGGTAGACCCTATTGATGGCGTGGCAAGCCGTGTTCACAGCTTCCGACCAAAAGCACTCGGGGGTCTTGAACTCTCCAAGCATCGTCCTTGCCATATCGATCAGCGTCCTGTTCTTCCTCTCTACCACACCATTTTGCTGTGGTGTGTAGGGAGCGGAGAACTCGTGCTTGATCCCTTCCTCCTCAAGGAACTCCTCCACTTGAAGGTTCTTGAACTCGGACCCGTTGTCGCTCCTTATCTTCTTCACCTTGAGCTCAAACTCATTTTGAGCTCTCCTGAGGAAGCGCTTGAGGGTCCCTTGGGTTTCAGACTTATCCTGCAAAAAGAACATCCAAGTGAAGCGGGAAAAGTCATCAACAATAACTAGACCATACTTACTTCCTCCTATGCTTAGATAGGCGACGGGTCCAAAGAGGTCCATATGCAGCAGCTCCAGAGGTCTTGACGTGGTCATCACATTCTTGCTGTGATGTGCTCCTCCCACTTGTTTACCTGCTTGACAAGCTGCACAAGGTCTATCTTTTTCGAAATAAACATTTGTTAGACCTATCACGTGTTCTCCCTTTAGAAGCTTGTGGAGGTTCTTCATCCCCACATGTGCTAAGCGGCGATGCCACAGCCAGCCCATGCAAGTCTTAGCCATTAAGCATGCATCTAGACCGGCCTCTTCTTTTGCAAAATCAACTAAGTAAAGCTTGCCGTCTAGTACACCCTTAAAAGCTAGTGAACCATCACATCTTCTAAAGACAGACACATCTACATTAGTAAAAAGACAATTATATCCCATATTGCATAGTTGACTAACAGATAGCAAATTGTAACCAAGAGACTCAACTAAAAATACATTTGATATTGAGTGCTCATTAGAAATTGCAATTTTACCTAACCCTTTTACCTTGCCTTGATTCCCATCACCGAATATAATTGAATCTTGGGAATCCTTATTTTTGACGTAGGAGGTGAACATCTTCTTCTCCCCCGTCATATGGTTTGTGCATCCGCTGTCGATAATCCAGCTTGAACCCCCGGATGCATAAACCTGCAAGGCAAATTTAGGCTTGGGTCTTAGGTACCCAACTCATGTTGGGTCCTACAAGGTTAGCACATATATCCTTAGGGACCCAAATGCAAGTTTTATCTCCCTTGCATCTTGCCCCTAACTTTCTAGCAATTACCTTCTTACCCTTTCTACAAATAGCAAAGGGAGCATTGCAAGCATAATAAATGGTAGAAGGTTTGTTCACAACTTTTCTAGGAACATGAGCAAAATTTCTCCTAGGCATATGCACAACATTTCTCCTACACATATCTCTATCATGCTTATAGGAAGAACTAGAAGCAATCATGGCATGAGAATCATAAACATGTGAATCAAAATCATTATAAGCATTTCTAGCATGTCTCCTATCATGGTATAAGAAAGCATGGTTCTTTTTAGCACTACTAGCCATAGGGGCCTTCCCTTTCTCCTTGACGAAGATGGGAGCCTTATGGCTTGTTAAGTTCTTGGCCTCTCTCTTGAAGCCAAGACCATCCTTAATTGAGGGGTGTCTACCAACGGTGTAGGCATCCCTTGCAAATTTTATTTTATCAACTTCACTCTTGCTAGTCTTAAGTTGAGCATTAAGACTAGCCAATTCATCATTAAGTTTTGAAATTGAAACTAGGTGTTCACTACAAGCATTAACATCAAAATCCTTACACCTAGTGCAAATTGTAACATTTTCAACACAAGAGTTACTTGCTACTTCTAGTTTAGCGGTTAAAACATTAATTTCACCTTTTAAAGAAGAAATGGTTTCATTACAAGTAGAAAGTTCACAAGAAAGAATTCCATTTCTTTTAACTTCTAGAGCAAGTGAATTTTGTGCACTAACAAATTTATCATGCTCTTCATATAAAAGATCTTCTTGTTTTTCTAAGATTCTATCCTTTTCATTCAAGGCATCAATCAATTCATTAATCTTAGCTATCTTAGTTCTATCCAATCCCTTGAATAAACTAGAATAATCTATTTCATCCTCACTAGACTCATCATCACTAGAAGAATCATAAGTATTAGCATTACTAGTGATTACCTTCTTCTCCCTTGCCATGAGGCAAGTGTGATGCTCGTTTGGGAAGAGAGCCGATTTGTTGAAGGCAGTGGCGGCGAGTCCTTCGTCGTCGGAGTCGGACGAAGAGCAATCCGAATCCCACTCCTTTCCAAGGTGTGCTTCGCCTTTGGCCTTCTTGTAAACCTTTTTGTTCTCTCTCTTCCCATTTTTCCCTTGCTCCTGGTCACTATCATTTTCGGGACAGTTAGCAATAAAATGACCAACCTTACCACATTTGAAGCATGAGCGCTTCCCCTTTGTCTTGGTCTTCCTTGGTTGCCCCTTGCGACCATTTAGCGCCGTCTTGAATCTCTTGATGATGAGAGCCATCTCTTCATCATTGAGCCCGGCCGCCTCGACTTGCGCCACCTTGCTGGGTAGCGGCTCCTTGCTCCTTATTGCCTTGAGAGCGATGGGTTGAGACTCGTGGATTGGACCGTTCAATGCTTCGTCGACGTATCTCGCCTCCTTGATCATCATCCGCCCGCTTACGAATTTTCCGAGTACCTCCTCGGGCGTCATCATCGTGTACCTGGGATTCTCACGAATATTGTTCACGAGATGAGGATCAAGAACGGTAAAAGACCTTAGCATTAGGCGGACGACGTCGTGGTCCTTCCATCGCGTGCTTCCGTAGCTCCTTATTTTGTTGATGAGAGTCTTGAGCCGGTTGTACGTTTGGGTTGGCTCCTCTCCCCTTATCATGGCGAATCGTCCAAGCTCGCCCTCCACCAACTCCATTTTGGTGAGCATGGTGATGTCATTTCCCTCGTGAGAGATCTTGAGGGTGTCCCATATTTGCTTGGCATTGTCCAAGCCGCTCACCTTGTTGTACTCTTCCCTGCACAAGGACGCTAAGAGAACAGTAGTAGCTTGTGCATTTCTATGGATTTGTTCATTTATGAGCATAGAGTTATCCGAGCTATCAAACTTCATTCCATTCTCTACAATCTCCCAAATGCTTGGATGGAGAGAGAATAAGTGACTACGCATTTTGTGACTCCAAAATCCGTAGTCCTCCCCATCGAAGTGTGGAGGTTTGCTAAGAGGAATGGAAAGCAAATGCGAATTCGAACTATGTTGAATACGAGAATAATCAAATGAAAAGTTCGAATTGACCGTCTTTTTGTAGTCGTTGTCGTCGTCCTTTTGGGAAGAAGTAGACTCATCACTATCGTCGTAGTATATGATCTCCTTGATGCGCTTTGTCTTCTTCTTCTTCCCTTCCTTCCGCTTGTAGCCCGAGCCGGAGTCGGTAGGCTTATCGTCCTTCGGCTCGTTGACGAAGGATTCCTTCTCTTTGTCGTTGATCACGATACCCTTCCCCTTAGGATCCATCTCTTCGGGCGGTTAGTCCCTTTGTGAAGAGAACGGCTCCGATACCAATTGAGAGCACCTAGAGGGGGGGTGAATAGGTGATCCTGTGAAACTTTAAAACTTAAGCCACAAAAACTTGTTAAGTGTTAGTACAATAATCACCAAGTGGCTTAGAGAGGAGTCTCAACAAAACACAATACCACAAGAGATCAAACACAGAGATGACACAGTGGTTTATCCCGTGGTTCGGCCAAGACCAACGCTTGCCTACTCCACGTTGTGGCGTCCCAACGGACGAGGGTTGCAATCAACCCCTCTCAAGCGGTCCAAAGACCAACTTGAATACCACGGTGTTTTGCTTTGCCTTTCAAAATCCCGTTTGCAAGGAATCTCCACAAATTGGAGTCTCTTGCCCTTACAAGTATATGATCACAAAGAAGCACAGAGTAAGGGAGGGAAGCAACACACACAAATCCACAGCTAAATGCGCACACACACGGCCAAGAATCGAGCTCGAATGATTATCTCAGAGTTCTCACTAGAACGGAGCTCGAATCACTTAGAATCACAAACGAATGCGCAAAGAATGAGTGTGGATGATCAAGAATGCTCTAAGGTTGCTTGGATATCTCCTCCATGCGCCTAGGGGCCCCTTTTATAGCCCCAAGGCAGCTAGGAGTCGTTGAGAGCAAATCTGGAAGGCTATCCTTGCCTTCTGTCGTCGGCGGCACCGGACAGTCCGGTGCACACCGGACACTGTCCGGTGCCCGATTTCTTTCCTTATACAGCGTTGCTGACTGTTGTCGACCGTTGCAGATCTGGGAGCCGTTGGCGCACCGGACATGTCCGGTGCACACCGGACAGTCCGGTGCCCCCTTCCGACCGTTGGCTCGGCCACGTGTCCCGCGTAGATTGCGCGGCCGACCGTTGGCCCGGCCGACCGTTGGCTCACCGGACAGTCCGGTGCACACCGGACAGTCCGGTGAATTTTAGCCGTACGTCGTCGGCGAATTCCCGAGAGCGGCCTGTTCACGCCGAGTCAGCCTGGCGCACCGAACACTGTCCGGTGCACACCGGACAGTCCGGTGTGCCAGACTGGGCAGACTTTGGCTGCTCGAGCCATTTCTCCTCCAACTCGATTTTTTTCTGTTTCCAGCACTTAGACACAATACATTAGTCCATAAAACAATGTACTAAGTCTGAGAAACATACCTTTATCCTTGATTTGTACTTTGTCCAACATTTTACAATTAGGCACCTGTGTTGGGCACCAAATCACCAAAATACATAGAAATGGCCCAAGGGCACATTTCCCTTTCAGAGGCATATGGCCAGTTAAAAGGTCCTCGCAGACCTACATTCCCTATAATCCATAATCAACCTGTGTTGAACATCACCTGTTCCTAGCCCAAGTCTCGATTTAAGTACTTTCATCCTTAGGATTGTTTGTGTTCCATAGGATGATTAAAACATCATAGGGAACCTTGCATTAGATCTCCCAATGATCGTGGTGAAAATATTCTTGTAGGTAGAGCCATCCTTCCTCAGGATAAACCTGAGCTAGGCATTAGTGCAAAGGACAAACTCTATCTGCAAGATTTACCTCTAGGCAGGGCTAAGAAATTTTGTAAATCATATTTGATACTTCAACAAAAATATCTATAAAAGGAATGGATTTCAAGGTGGCCAATGCATCAAGGGTTTCCAAGCAACTCCTATAAACCTAATGCACATTTCACTAGACTTAAAGTGTGTAAAAATCATTTAAAAACACAAGGAAGGGGTTGCATGCACCGGGGCTTGCCTCGAATAACACTAGGTTTGTGTTTGTTAGATGATGTCCACTTGGCGATCAGCCTTTATTCTGATACTTGTTCATGTCATCCATCTTCAGGTTCATCATCCGCATCAGCTTTTGGAGTTGCCCACCCGTTACATCATCTTGGAGGTCGACTCAGCTCTGGTCCTCCGCATCACGTGGTTCAATAGCGTACCTACTGAGATGCATAATGCACATGTATAAACATAAGGAAGAATAACATAGCATATTGCACACCTCAATCACAACAATTCATATGCTCTATATTTCCATAATCTAGAGCATACCTCAAAAGATTATCAAACTTGGGCTCAGTCTTCAAGGACACCTGAACACAGGCCAAAATAGTCAGTGCTTCAAATACACTCACCAAAATATTTACTTCCTTCCCAATTACTAAAGTCTAGAGCATACAATAAGAAGGAAATAAATTAATCAAATATAACAAGGAATTTCGATAAACACTTCCTATGCAACAAGTTGCCATCAATCAAGGATCAAGAATTGACTAATCCTACCTAGCCAAACAAGAATGACAACAAGCAATAAATTGCAGATTTTTTGGACAGCACTCAGCAGTCAATTGTTTTGCTCATAACTCACAAGATATTAATCCGAAAATAGTGAACTAAGACTTTCTAGAAAGCTTATGAAATCCCCTATAACTTTTGTATTATGAGCACAACATGATTCAACATTTCTAAAGGTCAATCTGTGCTAAACGTAAATTCTGCCCAGATTTGGACATAATTCAACTACTTACTTCATAAATTTATAACTAGAGTTTCAGGCATTCAAATCAGGTGATCCTAGACTTTTTAGAAAGCTAGTTGAATTGTATATAATTCATTTATAATCATCTCAAGGTGATTCAATGTGTATCGAAGTCAGTTAATACAAACACACATTGCTGTCCAGACTTTTGACAGATTCAAATATCACATTTCAAACAACTATAACTTGACTTCAAACCACCAAAAAGGATGCTCGTAAATTTTTTGGAAAGCTTAAGAAAAGTACTACAATTCTCCTATAATTACTAAGGGCTGATTCTAAGTTTAACTTGGGCAAACAAGGTTATTTTCGAAATCAGTACAGTATCTGGGCAGATTCTCAGACTGGACTTTGAAAAATCATAACTCCTAAACTACTAAACCTATGGTCATGAAATTTTTACACAACCAAGATAAAGAAGTTAGCTACAACCTTTCTATAGTATATTTCTACAGAAAATGCACTTTAGTTCGTCAAACAAATAGCACGGCAGAAACTGTACATGCAGTAAAAACTGTGAGTATGCATTTTAACTCCTAGTTAGGCTCTATAGTATCATGTTATTGATACATAGAAATGCTTCATTATTTTATAATTCATTAGAGTTTAAACAACCAAATGAGAACCAACAGCCGATTTACTAACTACATTCAAATTATTTAGAGCACTAGAATTATAACCACACATATGCACCATGACCAATTTGGTGATGAGACACAATATATATGATAGACAACATACTCATCATAACCAACATACTACTCAATTCATCTATCAACCACTATCTGAAACAATGATTTGGCTCACTGTTATTTGCCTAACTTGATAATCCACACAAACAGTGATGCTCTCCGATTCAATCATTTCATCGAACATCTGACACTTGTCGCACGGCTTACCTGGCCTCACCAATATGAAATTCCTCACATCTCGCACATTACACACACACATATACATACATTAGCATCTAATAACGTGATTTTGGGTATTAGTACTAGCGAGGAATGAACAAAGGGAGAAACAGGTCCTCACTGGGGTTGACGACAACATGTCAAAGCTGTCCAAACACGAAGGCGAAGACGATGGAGTGAATAACGCACATACGATACATCAGGACAAATTTCTTAAGGCTGGGCTTTTCCTCGAGCAGTCAGCGAGCATCGTGGACGTAATACTGCTCCAGCGTGCAACTGCACAATATTCGTATGCGCGTTAAAAATCAATACACGATGGTACACTAACAACTACAGACGTTCGATAAAGACCTTTAGCAACCTATAAAGATGGTGGTTGTAAGTACCGTCGCTAAACAGTCACACTCGGTTTTAAGAACAAAACCAGATGTTCCACTATACATGAAATCATATGAGAATCACATGTATAGCAAGGTCACATACTGGATTATATCAAAACACATTGATTTATTATATCGAAACCAGTATTTATTAGATAACCACTATGCAACAGTATCATTGACGACTATCAATATTTGTCACCGTGTGTATAATAATACATATATTATTATCACCAAGATTATGCAATGTAAACCAAATAGTCCACGTGTTTATATATACTTAGAGATACATATACATGCTACTACTTTCTTATTTGCAGGTAGGCACGTACTTTTTGCTAGTAGGTGCTTACATCAGTCTTGTTGTAAATATTTGGTGGTCACATTGCACTAGTACACAGAAGCTCTATATTGGCGGTCTTATAGATATTTACACTAGCGATTTTTAGTGCCGCTGGTGCTAGGTGCTAGTGGAAATCAGCCTTTTTATTGGCGGTTGTTGTGCAACCGCCAGTGAAAATATCATTTTCACCGACAGCTGTATTAAACAAACCGCTAGTGGAAATAACATTTCTACTGGCAGCTTTATTATGCAAACCGCCGTCATTTCCTCGGACATGACTCTATGTAATTGCTGTGTACATGAATTGCTGATCCTAACACGGACATGGTTCGCATTCGGTTTGCCTTCTAAAACAGGGTGTGACAGTACCGTCGTGTATTGATTTTTAACGCGCATATGAATATTGTGCCTGCTTTTTGCGTTTTGACATGGTGGTTTGGTAGCAAGGGTGCATAATTATATATGGATTATAGTTTTGGGAGACTTTATCAAATACTAACTTTCATGTGGTTTTTATGTAAATCTTAGTGAATTATAAGGTATAAGCCCAAATAATACTCGTTATTAAAATTGGAATGCATCAAAGCGCCAAACACTGGACCGTATGTAACGAATTAGTCGTTAGTATATATTGCATATGTACCTTGTCCATTTTTATTACTCGTGTGCTCGAAAGCGGTGGTCCATTGACGGGTGGATTGTATTGAAAGTTGCGGCAACATTAATCGATGGAAGGGACGGTGGATACTACTAGTATTGGGAAGCAATAATGCCATAAGTGTGACAAGTAGACCTTCAAGATTTCCCATAACATAATCACCCTTAAAAAAGACTATAATATATAACCACATCTCTAGACAATCGATAATAAACGTGAGGCATATAATTATTTATTATTAAATATATTGATTAACACAATCACTAAAGTACAAGTAGAGCCATCACACACGTACATATTTTAAACCAGCCATGCAAGGAACTTTAGATATCACACTCGCTCGCATTATTCAAATCAAATTTGTGCGTAATCCATCAAGGCGCAATAAAATTTAAGGCTCGGCATTGTGGAACAATCTAGCCAATATATGGTGCTGGGTTAACCACAACAGCCTGACCATTGACGATGTCGTTGTAGATACAAACACGTATGGCACCATCTTGGAGTGGAGACGGGACCCCATCTGGAGGGAGTACTCGAACTTCGGTTATATTGGGATTATCTTGACGGATAATATTAACCGCATCTACAACAGCGTAGCCAACCAGATCAGGCCATGTTTGGGTGGTTATACCAAGCTTGACGACCTCCATCAATCACGTAGTATCCTTTTTGTTTTCGAGCTTTAGAAACTGTTGTAATTACCAACAAGCATCAATAATCAAGGAAAACTGACATAGTCTAAACAAACACATTATTTTAAAAACATAACGGTATCATATACATGGCATGCATTATATATATAAACTAGTAGCCTGTATAAGGAGAATACGTACGTACCTGCAATGAAGAAACTAGTAGCCTGTATAAGGAGAATAGAAGATGGTACGTGCAGTGCTCTATGTATGTCTATGCATGTATATATATACAAACGCGTGACTATTTGGATTGCATGCATCCTCTCGGTGATAACAATGGATGTATCATGCATCCATGGACCCGTTCATATGTACAGATTTTAAAACTCAGCTCGTCGATGATAACGGTGCATCATTTTTCTTCTTTTACTTAGTAAACATCGATCGGCACATATATGTTGTGGTTAATTAACAGCATCATCTTCTCGATCTAATTGTCCTGCTTGTTATTAGCTGGCAGTACAGCCCTTTGTTTACACGGTACTAGCACAGTACTTGGCTAGCTGGTAACGGCAATGGAGCCTGTGCCGAGTGTCCACAGAGTACACAGCTAGCAGTCACCGCCATGCCATGTCTGTTATCTGTAGCGCCCGAACTTCTTCTTTGCAAATTCACTGCACCCTCCGCAACGCAACGAACCAAAGGGATACAGGCGTACACAGCTATAGCGAGACATCCATCTCCATGTGGGGGGCCGTTGGCCATTACGTGTGCGAGCGTGCTCTGCTGCTTGCGTTACGCGTAGATTCAAACATGCACGCTCTTCTTCGCCCTTTGTTTCTTGTTTGGGGAAAAAATAAAAGGTAAAGTCGTTAATTATATACCATGTTGCCAATAAGGATACCACACTTCAGAGCGGACGTAATAATAAATTAATTAATACACTGAATACTGTCCAAGTCACTGCACCCTCCACTGTGAAGTGTATTAATTTGTAAATACACTGAACTAGTATTTATAAACCCTAAATACTGTCCAAGTCACGTGTACGTGTACGTGTACGTGTTAGTATAAATTAATACACTGAACTAGCATGTACGTATACGTGTATCATCATTAAATAATAGGTGTTGGTTGGTTCAATTCAGGTGGCAACAACTATAATCACTACCGGAAACAGTTGCTTTGCCGAGTGTCTAAAGAACTCGGCAAAGCCTGGAAAACACTCGGCAAAGAAAGCACGGCGAACTGTACATCGACAATGGCTTTTTTGTCGAGTACTTTTTATCAGGCACTCGGCATAGACTTTGACGAGTGTCAATAGGTACTCGGCAAAGAAAAGTCGCCGTCACGACGACTGGTAATGGCGACCGAGCATGTGCCGAGTGTCCACTGTACTGACACTCAGCTAAGAGTTTTTCTTTGTCGAGCATATTAGGTGACACTCGGCAAAGGCTTCCTCTTTACCGAGTGTCCGCCGGACTAGCACTCGGCAGAGATCGCTAGTGGGCCCCTTCGTCAGTACCTTTGCCGAGTTCACTAGGAGTCTTTGCCGAGTGCCAAGGCGACAGCACTCGGTAAAGAGGCTTTACCGGTGCACAGGTGTGTCTTCTTTTGCCGAGTGCTATGACCTTGACACTCGGCAAACTATCTCTTTGTCGAGTGTTACACTCAGCAAAGTGAATAGTATACCCCCTTTTTTATTTGTTTTTGCTTGTTGGGGGTCTTCTTCTCCACCGAAGGTCCTCAAGACAAAGACACCATCGGCAAAGTGATATCGAAGATTATTTTTCTCTGCCAAAGCTCTTCTAGGCGAAGGTCTCGTCTAGAAGCAACGATGGCAAGTGCCCACCATGTGACGCCAACTACAAGAAAATCAACGATATAGTTATAAATCATTTCTAATCCAGTGTTATATACCTAAATAAAAAAGAGGGTGTACACATGCTTCTGCATATTTGTTGTAACACCCTAAATTTTTGGGTATAATTTTTTTCTAATATTCACCAAATTCAGGTGTTACTCCCTCTTTTCCTTGCTTTTTTTTCTAAATAATGTTATTTTATTATATATTTGCGTAAACCTACTGAATTGAACCCTAGAGAAGCTTTGCGTGCTACATTTCATGCTGAAGCAAAGTTTTGTATGCATGTTATCACATTTAATTTTATTTAAATTATTTGGGCTTGATCTAAAATGAACAAATATATATATATATGTCTACTATGCCTATATATACGAAAAGAAGAGAAATAGAAAAAAGAATAAAAGAAATCCAAAAAAAGAAACGACCGTTCTGTCCATCTCCCTGAATCAATGTTCTCATTTCCCCTCCCTCTCTCATTCTTACAGGTGGGCCCCACGACAACTATTCCTCTTTTCCAGTCATTCCTTTCATTCGCTCTCCACTCGCAGAACTGCTGGTCACCGTTTGGCCTTCGCCGCAGCGCCCAACGCGCACCCCACGCTCCCCAGCCGCACGCCCCGCCTCAAGCCATGCCCTTGTGCACATCACGCGGACGCTCACCTGCACCCGGTCCCACTTGCTTGTCAACATTGTCACCTACTGTTTCTCTTCCTCATCCAACCGCCCGCCGAGCTGCACCTTTCCTATTTTCTCCTATATGGTTCGTCCTCGTCTTCCTCTCCCACATCTTCTTCTACCTTTGGTTTGTTTCAGCAGGCGTCGCTGTGCCAAAACTGCCCGTCCCTTCTCGCCCGCGGTTTAGGCTCCTGCCCCGCAGCGCCGACGAGGCCTCGGTCGAGCCTGCCCGCAGCGCGTCCTCGCGGTAGCCTGTGCGGCAGCCGGAGTGGTGGCCCCGGCATGGCTCGCTGGGCGCAACCTGCGCCGCAGCCGACGTGGCTTGCCCGCGGCAACCCCGGCTCGGCCCTTGCGTGGCCCCGGCATAGCAGCAGCCTCACCGCGAGCTCGTCTCGACGTCCGCTATCGTCGTGAGGTGAGCTTCGTCTACCCCGGTCTACCCTTCGTCTACCCCTTGCGCATAGCCCCGTCGCACCCTCGCCATCGTGCGATTCGCGCCACGCGCAGCTCGTCTGACTTGCGCGAAAGTCATGTGTCGCCGCGCGTCGTTCGCGCGCCGTTCTGCACATGTCGTGTGCGTAGTCGTCATCCATTTCCATGTTCGTGCACGCACGCCGCACGTCCGGTCCGCACGTTATTTGCGGTAGCGTGTTTCGTGCATGCTGTTTCGCACGTGCTAATTCACATGCTATCCGTGCACGTCGTCATTCACACGAGTCGTTATTCACGCGCTTTAATAAAATCGTTTCCCAACATCGTTCAGGTTAAATAATTAATTACTTGTTTAGTGTCGATTATTTAAAATAACAGTTCAATCAAACCAAATTTATAATTTTAATTACGCGATTGTAAATACTTGTTATTGTGGTTATGCTAACTTAAGTGTTGCATTTAATATTTGTTTCGTATAAATACGACACAATTTAGTAGTATTCTCATGTCGCGTCATTTTTTAACAACGAATTGTTAGTAATTCAATGTATAATACGTCATAAACCTATTTCGACTCATTTCAGTAATGTCAACTTCGTAACAACGTCGATTTCGTATTAGTTATGTTATTTTATCACGTCACAAGTTTTAATTATTTAATTAGTGGTTCATTTGATACTTATTAAAAATGACCTTCTAATTAAAAATATTTATAGTTTTTAACTCGCGCTTTTATAAATAAATATTAACTTGATTAATACCAACTTAAACGATTTTTAATTAATACTTGTTTAGTATAGTCGCGTTATCTGTTAGCGAGTATCACGGGTCGTCGCACTGTCTGCGCGCTGGTCGCGCGCAATATTTCATGTGTTGTCTACGCGCTAAGTCGAGTGTGTGCGTGCGTCGTTCGAACGTGCCGTTCGCACGTTGTTCGCGTGGTGTCGCGTATTGTTTCGCGTGCCATCCACGTGTTCTTTCGCGCAGTGTCATGCGTCGTCACGCGTCATTCGAGTGTATCCTGTGTGCCATTTTCACGTGTCGCTTGCCTTGCCTCGCGCCGTTTTCACGAGTCACGCGCTATCCGCGTGCGATATCAAACCGTTTCGCTTATAATCGCTCGTGTTAATTAATTAATTACTTGTTCAACTCGACAACTATTAGAATAGAAAATTAATCAAAACTAAGTAGTAGTTTTAATTTACATTTAATAAATGTCAAATAATGCGAGTATGTCGACTTAAATATTCTAATTAATATTCGTTTAGTGTAATCGAGATAACTTCACGACCGTAGCTTCGAGGATTTTCAAGAGAAGAAGACGACGAGACGGGTCTCCAGGAGTTCCATGACTACGACGAGTTCGAGGATTAGGCTAGCGACCTCCCCTAGTCAGCTACCTGTGGTGAGTTTGAGGATTAGGCTAGCTGGTCTACATTGAAACTCTATGATCATGTGTGTGAGACTTAGGTTTTTACACATAGTGTGTCACAACTTTCTTGAAACATTCTCAAACATTCTCGAAATATCTTAATCCATAGCTGCTTAACGTAATCACTATATCTCTCGACCGTAGCTTCGACCGTCGTTGTTTCTTTTCTCACATAGTCAAATGCGAACCATACGCACGCGTTAGTTTAGTTGTTCTATTTTATTGTGTGGTGTCTTGTTCCTTTCTATGTTAAAAATGTGGAATGTATGTTTGAACTCGTATAGATAACAGTCCATTGGCGGATTCTGAAGAAGTTGTAGGAGAAGACCCTGAGCAGCAGCTGGTTGGTGAAGGCAAGTGTCCTCTGACCTATCTATACCCTACTCATTTTATAATTCATCTCCCTGCATTTACATAATTTATACCTAAGAATTTACTAGTTTTTGTTTATCCTGTCCATGTTCACCTATTTGGGTTGGATTATTTCCTGATTAGCTCTATGCTAGCGCATCACTTTAATCAATGAACATGATGAGAATATTTATGATACGATGTTTACATTTGGAAATGACGATGGCTTTATGATATTTAAGGGGGCTCGAGCAGATTCTCGAGTGCCTCTCCGTAAGGACTGGTTCATTGGATGACCACCCGGGAAAATAGTACAAGTATGAGGGTGGAATGTGACGCTCTTAGCTAATTAATTAGAGGAACCGAGGTGTGCTTTGCTTCGCCGTCGTGCCGTCAATGGAGCTCGGTGTATGCTGGTTGCTCTACCGTGGGTGGTTTGCCCTTTAGGGAGAAGTGCGATACATTTAGTAAACCTAACGGGCGACTACATCTCAGGGATTCTTTGTAAAAGCTATACAGTGAAAACCTTGCCGACTCACCTTGGTAGTGTTTGAGGGTTTGATCGACCTGAGGCAAAGAGGGATCACGACTCGTGGGTGAAGTGTGCAACCTCTGCAGAGTGTTAGAAACTGATATATCAGCCGTGCTCACGGTTATGAGCAGCCTTGGGAGCTCCTTTGATTAGTGATATTATGATTACAGATGATGATGAGGATAGTAATGGTTTTAATGGTGGTGATTATGTTAATGGATTTCGGTGTTCTTTTCGTTCGGAAAGAGTGCCATTGGGTTAATAACTTGGGTTTAATGCTAAAACCTAGCTCTCTTCTAGTAATAATTACCTGACCAACTAAAAGCAACTGCTCTGAGCTTTACCCCACATACAGCTAGTCTACTTTAGCCAAACGGGACTTTTTGCTGAGTACTTTGATGTGTACTCACCCTTACTTAAAACACCAACACACCATGTTGTCCACATTGCAACCACTACTCAAGAGAATATGAAGTCGTGGTGGAGGATTTCCAGTAGTTCTGAGACTATGATGAGTTTTAGGCGTGGGTTAGCGGCAAACCCCCAGTCGGCTCCCTATGGATGTCGTGTATTGCTACGTTTCATGTTCGCACTTTGATCTATGTTAAAGACTATGTGGATGTCTCAGACATCATGATGTAATCAAATTAATACCCTTTTCCGTTATTATTTGAGCGCTATGTGATGATGTCCAACTATGTAATTATTGTGTACATGAATTGATGATCCTGGCACGTACATGGTTCGCATTCGGTTTGCCTTCTAAAACCGGGTGTGACAATACCGTCATGTATTGATTTTTAAGGCGCATATGAATATTGTGCCTACTTTTTGTGTTTTGACATTGTGGTTTGGTAGCAAGGATGCATAATTATATATGGAGTATAGTTTTGGGAGGCTTTATCAAATACTAACTTTCATGTGGTTTTTATGTAACTCTTGGTGAATTATATGGTATAAGCCCAAATAATACTCGTTATTAAAATTGGAATGCATCAAAGTGCCAAACATTGGACCGTAAGTAAGGAATTAGTCGTTAGTATATATTGCATATGTACCTTGTCCATTTTTATTACTCGTGTGCTCGAAAGCGGTGGTCCATTGACGGGTTTATTGTATTGAAAGTTGCGGCAACATTAATCGATGGAAGGGACGGTGGATACTACTAGTATTGGGAAGCAATAATGCCATAAGTGTGACAAGTAGACCTTCAAGATTTCCTATAACATAATCGCCCTTAAAAAAGACTATAATATATATAACCACATCTCTAGACAATCGATAATAAACAAGAGGCATATAATTATTTATTATTAAATATATTGATTAACACAATCACTGAATTACAAGTAGAGCCATCACACACGTACATATTTTGAACCAGCCATGCAAGGAACTTTAGATATCACACTCGCTCGCATTATTCAAATCAAATTTGTGCGTAATCCATCAAGGCGTAATAAAATTGAAGGCTTGGCATTGTGGAACAATCTAGCCAATATATGGTGCTGGGTTAACCACAACAGCCTGACCATTGACGATGTCGTTGTAGATACAAACACGTACGGCACCATCTTGTTGTGGAGACGGGACCCCATCTGGAGGGAGTACTCGAACTTCGGTTATATTGGGATTATCTTGACGTATAATATTAACCGCATCTACAACAGCGTAGCCAACCAGATCAGGCCATGTTTGGGTGGTTATACCAAGCTTAACGACCTCCATCAATGAGGTAGTGTCCTTCTGAAACTGTTATAATTGCCAACAAGCATCAATAATCAAGGAAAACTGACACAGTGTAAACAAACACATTATTTTAAAAACATAAGGGTATCATATATATGGCATGCATGCATGAGCATATGATATTACGGTAGGCATCGTTCCATTATACTAACTGATTGTCATAAACCACTGTATTAATATTTACAGAAAAACTGATGTCGTAAGGGCCAACTAACACAAAGTAAATACCTACGTACCTGCAAATACAGAATAAAGTAGTAGCCTGTATGAGAATAGGAGATGGTATGTGCTCTATGTATGTCTATGCATGTATATATATATATACACGGTGACTATTTGGATTGCATGCATCCTCTAGGTGATAACAATGGATGTTCTTTATGGACCCGTTCATATTGCTACCGATTTTAATACTCAGCTCGTCGATGATAACGGTGCATCCATTTTTCTTCTTTTACTTAGTAAACATCGAT
The DNA here is from genome assembly GCA_029449295.1 of Zea luxurians. Lineage (NCBI taxonomy): Eukaryota > Viridiplantae > Streptophyta > Magnoliopsida > Poales > Poaceae > Zea > Zea luxurians. The sequence continues at coordinate 50,771,296 of JAOPSE010000011.1, forward strand.
CGGCACATATATGTGGTGGTTAATTAACAGCATCATCTTCTATCTCGATCTAATTGTCCTGCTTGTTATTACAGTACAGCCCTTTGTTTACACGGTACTAGCACAGTACCTGGCTAGCTGGTACCGAAAACGTTGGACGGAACCGAGTCACATGAAGGAGTATGTGTAGCGCCCGATGACATCAGAAGCGGAACGAACCAAACGGACTAGTCGCGTGGGCCGCGGGAACGAGATTGTAAACAGCCGGATCTTATGGCGCCGTGATCCACCAAACGCTATACAACGGGATGAGTTAACGACGTAAACAGATCACCAGGTAAAACGACCGAACCAAACATATTTAAGTCGATTTCTGCGGATGCATATTTAATTCTATTTTATGTTTTCTTTTTCTCCTTTTTCCTTTTATTATGCAACGCATGACATGTTTTTTTATGTATCGTTATTACGTGAAAAGTTTAAGTACCAACTTAGGATTTTTGTAGACTCTCCGTCTTTCGGTACCATGGTATTATTCATTTGGCAATATTTGAAAAAGAAATTCTGCAAACATAATGTTGACTTGTCCCTTTTGATTCGGGTTGATTATTAGTGATTGCCAACGGGTAGCACTCTGGGGTAGTCCGTGTACTGACCAGACTATGAGATTATGTATCTGCAACCATGTCGGTCGCATTGTGGAGCACAGGGACGGTGGTCGATGACGAAGGTAAAGGTCATGTGGGTTCGTGCCGATGTACCGGGAGTAGTGAAAGACGAGCGACGTGACTTGACTTAGGGACCAGAGTCGCAGGGTGACCAGCCGTGGTGGCTGATACCTGGGACACGCACTCGCACTAGGACATGGTGTAGCGGGCTGTATTGCCGAGACAGTCTAGGACTGGCGGAACACGTGTCCAATATGTGGACGAAGCGCACGCGGTACGATACTCATAGCAGTTTCGTGGTTGAGCCTCAAATTCTTGGTATATATGTGTTTGTATGATTACAAGTGACCTGGCACATTACAAAAGTAGGGTGTTATAAGAAATTGTTCTACACTAATATAGAAAAGGTTTGTACCAACACCAAATTTACCGCTGCTTTTGCGAAAACTGGAGGTAAAAATTTTCAACAATTTTTTGTACTTCCATCCAAGGATGAAAATCATTTGCCCTTACAAGGACCATATATAACCACATTGTTGGACGCTCGATAATAAACAAGAGACATATCTGATTATTTATATTTGAATATATTGATTAGCACAATCACTGAAGTACAAGTAGAGCCAACACACACATACATATTTGAAATCGAGCATGAAGGGAACCTTAGATATCACACTCGCTCGCATTATTCAATTTAAATTTGCTCCTAATATATCAGGGCATAATAAAATTGAAGGCAAGGCATTGCGGCACGATCTATCCAATTTATGGTGTTGGGTTAATAATCACAACAACCTAGCCGTTGACGACGTCGTTGTAGATACAAACACGTACTGAATCTTGTTGGAGTGGTGATGGGGCCGCATCAAGAGGAAGTACTCGAACTTTTGTTATATATGGCCGAGTTTTACAGATAATATTAACCGCATCTAAAGCGGGGTAGCCAATTAGATCGGATCATGTTTGGGTTGTTATACCAAGCTTGGCTGCCTCCATCAATCACGTAGTATCTTTTTGTTTTCTGCCTTCTGAGACTGTTGTAATTGCCAACAAGTATCAATAATGTATGTATTTAATGTATGTATCAATAATGGATGTAAGCATCATCTAACAAAACGTACATGCCTAGCTACCTGCAAAGAAGAAACAGAAGCCTGTGTATGGAGATTGTACGTGATCTATGTATGTCTACGTATGTATACATGGTGACTCTGTGTAGCATGCATCATCTTGGTGATAACAATGTATGTATTTTATGGAATGTTATTAGGTAGAAGACACCATGATATTGCCTTGCTACCAATAATATTAATAGTCGTCGATGATAACGCTGCATCCATTTTTCTTCTTTTGCTTAGTAATAAACATCGTCGGCACATGTATGTTGTGGTTAACAGCATCATCTTCTCTAATTGTGGATTATGTTGTTGTTGTTAGCTGGCAAATAGTTGAATATATATAGTCGGCACTAGTACACAGAAGCTCTATAGTGGCGGTTCTAAACCTATTTACACAGGCGTTTTTCAGTACCGCCAGTGCTAGGGGTCAGTGGAAATCAGCATTTCCACTGGCGGTTATTTTGGAACCGCCAGTGAAAAGTGCATTTTCACTGGCGGTTTTCTTAAGGAACCGCCAGTGAAAAGTGCATTTCCACTGGCGGCTGAATAAAGAAAACCGCCAGTGGAAATGCATTTCCACTGGCGGTTTTATAAAGCAAACCGCTAGTGGAAATGCACTTTTCACTGGCGGTTTTCTTTATTTAGCCGCCAGTGGAAGTTTTCCCGCCTTTTTTCAAAATTTCAAACAATACTGAATTATATATATATTTATTTACACACACACAAACATATATATATATAGATCTATATTGATATTGAAAGCAACATGAAATTAAATTCTATCATACATTTATATACATCAAAGTATTCTGTTTACAACCATATATGCTTCATGCATTCTATACATCATAAGTTTTCACCTAAGCTCTAATAACTATCTCGGCTAAGAGATAATCTACTAATTTCTGTTAGTATTCTGAACTCTGGCAAAGCTAATGTCCCGGAAGCATCGTGATATTTTCCTTCTGCGGGTATGACCTCTTTCAATATGAATGTGCAGAGGTCCTCGATTATGCCATACAATGCAGCTTCGGTCAAGTTCTCCGGGTTTCCTCGTTGAAATTGCTGTAAAGGAATTTTATAAACATCATCTATTTATACTCAATAATAACACATTTGCATCTTTAATAACATAAATACATACTTGACTATTACTAATAATACCTTGTCACGGTTCGTGATGTATCGTCCGTTCACTCTCATGAACTCGCACGCATAGAATCCACATAGGACCGATCCTTGTGGTTGCTTGTGGCACTACATAACGGGAGATTGGTTATTTAGTTGCAACATTGTGTATGATATGTATTCATAAAATCACATACTTACCGGCCAGTGATGATGGATGTCTAGTGGCATGCGTTGTTTCGACAGGTCGTACTTTCCACCTCTCATCTTATAGAATCTATAAGCCCTGTGATCTCAAATAGAATCACCATGTTATTCTCAAATTTTAATCGATAAAAGTATGCATGCATAGAAAAGGCTTACAGCTCTAAGATGCTGAGGAATTCTGCATATGTCGAAGGGTCGAAGTTCAAGGAGTCGAGCACCAGCACCTTTCCAACCTTAGGATAAATGAGGAAGCATATCCAGTGGTCCCTGTACGAATCAAATTTGTGATGCATGTGTATTGAAATTATTAATTTTATTTATGCAAAATCACACTTACTTAAAGTTGTACGGGGCCATTATGGCTTCCCTGTCTTGAAATTGAAGCATTGCATGTCCTATATAGGTGGCGTATCGAGCTTCAAAATCCTTCTTCATATCCTTTATACGCTTCTCAACTTCTTCGTCCGTCTTTCCCCGTAATTCATCGTTGTCTTTCCCGATTCTAAAAGTGTGGCTTTCCTCGGATATAAGTATTGGGTTGAGATACCCAACCCTTTTACTGGCACTAGCATTGGGCTTGGTACCGTAAAGAATCTCCTGCTGATCATGTTGCATTCTGCAAGTCACACGTGCATGTCAGATATTGAAATTTTATACAACTCACTAATAATAACACACATATGTGGAAGTATGAGCGACACTTACAATGCAAACATCGTTACAAGTTGCACGTCGAGTCTCTGAAGGTTCATCATTAACCACATGTCCTCGAATGTAACAACGGCCTTTTGGTCCGAACCAATAAAAGCATGGTCTGGTATATGCACACTGATGGTGTCTATGCCAACCGATGATGCCCGCATGTACCAGTCATGCAACCTTTTAACACCAGCCGGGACCTTTCTTAGTTTCTCAAGAGGTAGCAGAGGTCTGCCCGGCACATATTTTTTAGGCACGTTTTTGTAATCTACCTTAGTTGGCTTCTTTATCTTTGCGGCCATTGCCTCAGCCTTTTTTGCAGACTCCTCGTGCTTGGCCAAATCAACAGTTTGTGACGTGAGGCTCCGTCCAATCCCTTTCAAAAACCGAGCTGTGCCAGCAGTAGTAGCTTTACTCTTCTTTTTCTGATACGGGGACACCAATTTTGGAATAGGAAGTTTAGATTTCTTTGATGGCCTTGAATCCTTTGATGGTTGTGGAGAAGGTGGATCCCTTGATGGTGGCGTAGACAGTGGGTCACCAAGAGGATGGGGAGGAGAAGGTGGTGGAGCCCTGAATGGTGATGCTTGTGGCGGAGACGGTGGGTCAGAAAAAGGATGAGGAGCAGCATGTGAAGTTTGAGGAGGTGAGGATGATGGATGTACAATAGGAACAAAAATTTGAGAAGGCGGAGACGGTTGGGCCTGCGACGCCTGCGACGAATTCGACCAATCAAGCAAATCGACATCCCTTCGAGGCCAAAGGATAAAATTATTGATAGCTTGTCCAAGTTTCTCGATACCTTCGGGCCCAGGGATGTCTAGCATGTCGTCCTCGGATCCTTGGACGACCGACGTCACTTCTACTTTGCAATGATCATCTGGAATATCGTTTCCATGGAACTTACGTCCTGGGATCGCAAGGCCTGTGGCTACTTTCTTTGTACGTTTATTGTTAATACCATATCTTATAACCAGTGTGCACGCCACAGGCCTTGTGATGTCATCAACTGGATAACGGTCCTTATTTCCCGTTGAAGCAACAGAGCTTGGTAATGTCGTACAATCTGTGGAAGCCGGCGGTTGAGCTGCTGGAATTATTTGTATTTGTGGAGTGGTCATCTGTTGAACAGACATCGCACTCGCCAACTGTTGCATCAATTCTGGAGGAGGATTCGATAGCATTTGAGACATCATGGCTTTGAACTCTTTCTTGGCCTCCTCCTTAAAATAATCCGCCATCTCTTCCTTGTATCGATCACGTTTCCTGTACAGACCTTCCCACTGTTGTCCGAATCCTTCCTTCCATCCTTCCTTAGACGAGATTCCTCGTACACGGCCAGGATGCTCAGGGTTACCGAGACCAGCCATTAGGATGTCTCTTTCCCTTTGTGGCTTAAAAGTTCCTTCGCTCTGCTTAGCTGCCATTGTATATATGTTTTTTGCCGCTTCTTCGACAATGGGATCATCAAAAGATACACCGGTCTCGGTTTCCCTTGGTTTTCTAGCACGGAGCCAATTTGCCGCCCTTTCACCAAGTTGCTCGGACAGCGTCGGCAACCCTGCGGCCTTCTTCTCGGCGTCTTCTTGTCTCCATTTAGGAACCTGACGCTTGTAACCACCTGTGCCTAGGTGGTGGCGGTACTTGTTCTTCTTTGATAGTTCTGAATTTGCCTCACTTAGAGATATGAAATCAGGGCTGCTCCTCTGCTCTAGAAATACTGCCCACTGACCTGCTGAGATTTTATATTTTTTGGTCGGGTCCAGACCTTTCTTTGCAAACTTTGTGTTCATCTCAGACCTCCAGTTTCGGAAATTGATTGCAAGCTGCTTCATCGTGTATTCCTTCACGAGTTCTTCTGAACCCCGAGGCAGAACGAACCTCATTAATAGCTTATTCCATATTTGATTCTTGACATCATCTGGCACATCTCTCCACTGTCGTATTGTTATGTCAAGATTATCTCTAACTAAAAACCCAAGTGCATTCCGGAACTTAGGTAGTGCCTCTTCTGGAGCTAGGGGCTGACCTTTCGGGCTCACGTTTGAGATTTTGTATGTTTTGTCGGGAAACTTGTTCAGCCCCCTGTCACCTCTTTTTCGATCGCTCTGCTTCCTTTTCCTTGACGTCTCGGTTGTTGTCTTGGTCTGTTCCGGTACGTCTTCGTTTCGTGCCACGGCTTCTTCGAGTATCGCACGAAATTCAGACACGACCTCCTATTCATGTAATAAAATGCACAAGAGATCATGCATGTGAAATCAGTAGGGTACACATACGAAGCTAAAGATGCGTACTTTTACCTCAGCTTCTTGTGGATCATAAGTAGGGTCACGTTGCAACTCACGGAGAGCGGCCCTATCTATGCTAGTGGTAGGAAAAGGGTCGCTAGGCGTTTCATATCCTTCACTGCTGGATTGTTCTTGAGCAACACTCTTGTCCATGTGCTCGGGCACTAAATCTTGGTCCTTGATCGGAGAACTCATTGAGCTATATATATACAAATACATAAGCAATAATTAAATACATATTAACACATATTAACGTAAGCAATAATTAAATTCATATTAACAAATAGTATAATTAAATACATCCTCAGGCACTAAACCCTTAACCCTAACCCTAAACCCTAACCCTAAACCCTTAACCCTAACATCACAGCCATGCTGAAGGACCCCAAGAAGAGATTAAGCCCTGTAGGACCCCAAGAAGAGATTAAGCCCTGTGGTCTACCACCTCCCGTTATTTGTGGGCTTCACCGAGGGCGGGAAACATTTGGTGACATCAAACGACCTTCGGGCTGTGGACGTCTGCGAGCTTGTTAAGGGGCCAGACGATGGTGAGCCGGTGTACTCTGTCCGGATGTGTGGTCACAAAATTTAAAGCCGCCCCGGCTTCATCTGTGCGCTTCTCTTCTCTTATGTCGGCTACTAAGATCACTTAGCACCCCACCTAAGAGAAGAGAAGCACACACATGCAGCCGGGGCAGCTTTTAATTTTGTGACCACACATCCGGACATAGTACACCGGCTCAACATCGTCTGGCCTCTTAACAAGCTCGCAGACGTCTTCAGCCCGAAGGTCGTTTGCTATCACCAAATGTTTCCAGCCATCGGTGAAGCCCACAAATAACGGGAGGTGGTAGACTACAGGGCTTAATCTCTTCTTGGGGTCCTTCAGCATTATAACATCACAGCCATGCTGAAGGACCCCAAGAAGAGATTAAGCCCTGTAGGACCCCAAGAAGAGATTAAGCCCTGTGGTCTACCACCTCCCGTTATTTGTGGGCTTCACCGAGGGCGGGAAACATTTGGTGACATCAAACGACCTTCGGGCTGTGGACGTCTGCGAGCTTGTTAAGGGGCCAGACGATGGTGAGCCGGTGTACTCTGTCCGGATGTGTGGTCACAAAATTTAAAGCCGCCCCGGCTTCATCTGTGCGCTTCTCTTCTCTTATGTCGGCTACTAAGATCACTTAGCACCCCACCTAAGAGAAGAGAAGCACACACATGCAGCCGGGGCAGCTTTTAATTTTGTGACCACACATCCGGACATAGTACACCGGCTCAACATCGTCTGGCCTCTTAACAAGCTCGCAGACGTCTTCAGCCCGAAGGTCGTTTGCTATCACCAAATGTTTCCAGCCATCGGTGAAGCCCACAAATAACGGGAGGTGGTAGACTACAGGGTTTAATCTCTTCTTGGGGTCCTACAGAGAATAGGGATGAGGTAGTCAAGATTGTAGGCGCTAGTGCTCAACTACTAGCATCTATAGATATGGACACAAGTCCAAATTTGGTGCTACTCGGCACCATCGATATCACTAGAAAAAAAATACATCAAAGAGATACACTTCCCAATAGTACTCGAAGATAGTTCATTGACTTGACACTCTCCAAGAGGTTCATACAAAATACATGGCTGACAAGGAAGGAAGGTAACAATGGAAGTGCTGGTCAGTGGAAACCCAAGATGACACATCGTTCTGATGTGGGCAGTAGTGGCAGTTCTAACAAAGGCAAGCTCACTTCCAAAGGAACTCCGAGGAGGAAAGGGAGGTGCAGAAATTGTGGCATCTATGGTCACTGGACACAAGACTGTAAGCGTCCAAAGAAGGATGAAAAAGAACATAAACCACCAGAGGCAAATATAGCTGTGGGCGGCACTGAACATGCAGCTCTTTTGTTCGCCCAAGTGGAGCAGGCTTCAGGTGGATCTACACTAACATACATTTGAACACATATGAAGTGTTCATGCAAACTGTCTATAATAACAAAATATAAAGGAACTAATAGCAATTACGATCTGCATATTAATACATTATGATCTACATACACTATTTGCATAGAATTATTTACATTACTCAAGTCTAAAAAACAATTCAGTAGCGCAAGAAACACAAATTGACAAGAACTGCTGTACATTTGTAAGTCAAGAACCATAAACGATGAGTATGTCGTAGATTTGTAAGTCAAGAACTGCTGCTAAGTTCACTAATAAGGAGATTAATTTATAATAACAATAGCTTGTGGATGAGTATGTCGTAGATTTGATAAAAAAAGTAAAGGATGCTACACCACCGACACGGCTACACCAGGCACCAGCTACATGCCTAAACAATAAGAACTGTTGTACAAATTGATAAGAATTTTTCCTTGATGCTGGCCGACTGTAGCATGGCTCTCTCCCTCTCTCACCTACACGGCTACACCAAGCACCAGGCATCAAGAAGGGGTCGGAGAGCTGCTGGCCATGGAGCCTGATCCTGATGTGTCTGCTGGTCACGAGCCTGTGGGGGAAGAGCTCGCCGCGCCGGGCTCACCGCGTGGAAGAGAGCAGAGGGGATCAGAGGGAAAGCAGAAGCGAAGAAGAGAGCAGAGAGGAAAGGAACTCACCGCGCCTCTCCCTCCTCTCTCTCTCTCTCCCGCTCGGCGGCGGCGGCACGTGCGCCCTCCTCTCTCTTCCCTCTCCCTCTCCCTCCTCTCTCTTCCCTCTCCCTCTCCTTCCTCTCTCTTCCTCCCTCTCGGCGGCGGCGCGTGCCCTAGGGTTTACTAAACGCGGCGGCGGCGGCTGCCGGCGCGGTAGACACGGCGGCGGTACGGCAGATTAGGGGAAGAGAAAGAAACCTGGAGACGGCGGTGCGGGGGCGGGAATGGCGGCGTGGGGACGGGCGCGGGGACGATCGCCGGCGAAAACCTCGGGGTCGAAATCCAGCAGCCTGACGGCGTCGTCTTGAAGTGAACTGGCGCCAGGGACTTGTAAATTTTTCGGCTCCCGCGCGCCACCCTTTATATAGGCGCCATTTCTACTGGCGGTTGACAATGAAAACCGCCAGTAGAAATCATTTCTACTGGCGGTTGTCATAGAGAACCGCCAGTAGAAATGCCATCCACAGACTGTGGAGGCCATTTCTACTGGCGGTTTTCATCGACAACCGCCAGTAAAAATGTTTTCTACTGGCGGTTTTCATTGTCAACCGCCAGTAGAAATGTTTTTAGTATATTATTTTTTATTGTATATTCATACATTAAGTATATAAATTTTTGTACATATTAAATATATAAATATATATATTTAGTATACATAATATATATTTATATATTACTTCTCTCTCTCTCCCCTCTCTCTCTCCTCTCTCTCCTCTCTCTCCCCTCTCCCTCCTCTCTCTCCCCTCTCCCTCCTCTCTCTTCCCTCTCTCTCCCTCCTCTATCTCTCCCTCTCTCTCTCCTCTCTCTCCTCTCCCTAGCTCCTCTCTCTCTCTATCCTCTCTCTCCTCTCTCTCCTCTCCCTAGCTCCTCTCTCTCCCCTCTCCCTCTCTCTCTCCTCTCTCTCTCTATCCTCTCTCTCTCCTCTCTCTCTCTCCTCTCTCTCTCCTCTCTCTCCTCTCTCTCTCTCCTCTCTCTCTCCTCTTTCCCTCCTCTCTCTTCCCTCTCTCTCCCTCCTCTGTCACTAGAATGCCCGTTCTTGTAGTGTTTAAATACTACGTCGTCTCCTGGCTTCGCGTCTCTCATCACCATTGGTGTGAAGTTCTTTCACAAGTATCAGATCTGGTAAACATCTTTCCAAGTTCTTTTACAACATGTTCTTTGCATAGTACGTGTTAGCAGGCACATTGTTCTCCTTTGGAAGCATGTCTGCGATAATACTCAAGAACGCATCGAAGCCAGCATCAGACACACCATATTTAGCTTTTAACATCAACAGCTTTAGCACAGACCGGAGCGTCGTGAACTCTTTGGTACAACCCTTAGACTCGTCGTACAAAGGCTCTTCTGCTGCCTTCTTCAGGGACTCCATACCTTTCATTAAGAACATCGATTGATCTGTATGACGACGCAACATTGCCTCTAGCAACTCTGCATCTTCCTCATCCATAACACTTGGCAGAACATGAGGTCTATCATGTTCATTTCCTCCAGCGTAACCATGATCAGTAACATTTTGCACTACATGTTCGCTCTGTGGAAGAGGTTGGTGTGTCTCGTGAACGAACTGAAATCTGTCGTCGATGTTCTCAGGGTTTCCAGTCGTATAAGGCGAAGAGCTACCCTCTCCATGCTTTGTCCAAATTGTGTAATCCTTCATAAATCCTCGGCATACCAGATGAGATATGATTTGTTCTGTGTCATTAAATACAGCAGCATTTTTGCAGTCCATGCATGGACAATATATGTGTTTTGTCTTTGTTCTCCAAGCATGGTTCGTAGCGACATCAATAAACCTATGGACCTCGGATATGTATGATGGATCTAGCCTTGATAAGTTATACATCCAGGATGTCCTCTCCATCACCACCTGTAAAAAAGTAACATAAAACACATGGTGAAACCCTATATCCAAAAATGTGGCTAAAATGTGAAACCCTCTCTCTCTCTCTCTCCTCTCTCTCTCTATCCTCTCTCTCCTCTCTCTCACCTCTTTAACACATGCTTCGGTTTGTCGCTAACACATGCTTCGGTTTGCAAGTCGTGTAAAATTACATGCTTCGGTTTGTCGCTAACAAAATGTAGTTAGACTACTTTATCTCTTCCAATAAAAGTAGTTAGACTACTTTATCTCTAACACATGGTGAAACCCTATATCCAAAATGTGGCTAAAATGGAGGAAAAATGAACAAAATTTGGCAAAAGAAACATAAGCCAAACTTTTTTAGCAACTAATAAACAAAAAAAATTAATACCCAAACCTATCTTTAACACATGGTGAAAGCCTAGTTTCAAAATGTAGTTAAAATTGAGCAAAAATAAACAATAACTGACAATTGAAACATAATTAAACCAACCTTCCATACAACACATTCACCATTCATAAAGCAACTAAATATGTGTTATGGATAAACTTATTTGATAACTAAACATGAAAAAGGAGAGGGAATAGACAAAAACTAACCATCTTAAGCAACCTCATTTGAGGAAATAGAGAAAATTACCTAGCTATACTCTTCTCTCTCACATGTAAAACCCTAGATCCAAAATGTGGCTAAAATTGAGCAAGAATGAACAAAAATTGACAAAGAAACATAAACCAACCTTTCTTATCCACCTTCTTCGAAGAAATGAAGAGCAAAACCTCCCTCCTTATATTTTTTTGAAATCTAGACCTCCAAAATCGCCTCCAATGGAAGCTGGCTGCGAGCATACAGTTCACTGTCGGGGGAAGAAGAGAGCTATTTATAACAGACAGTTCACTGGCGGTTGGCTTGAAAAACCGCCAGTGGAAACCAATTTCCACTGGCGGTTATCTTAACACCACCGCCAGTGGAAATAGGGTATTTCCACTGGCGGTTCGGTTACACCAACCGCCAGTGGAAATTGGTTTTCCACTGGCGGTTATGTTACACCAACCGCCAGTGGAAACATCCTATTTCCACTGGCGGTTGTGTTAAGATAACCGCCAGTGGAAATGTGTTTCCACTGGCGGTTCCAAAGCCGGGCCCGCCTCGTTTTTTTACTAGCGCGCGATAACTGAAACCGCCAGTGATAATTTATGGGTGCCGCAGGCTATGAGCTCTTTTCTACTAGTATGCATGCCCCTTTGTCTACATATGTCAGACTCAGCTCACATGTAGCTGTTAATATAAATTAATTAAAATACGCTGAACTAGCATGTACGTCTACTTGCATGGATCAGCATAAGGGGGTGTTTGGTTAGAGAGACTAAAGATTAGTCTCTAGTTTTTAGTCCCATTTAGTCCCTTTTTACCAAACACTAGGACTAAAATATGGACTAAAATGATTTAGTCTTTAGTCCTTCACATATATGCTAAAAGGGTCTAAACCATATTAATTCCACATTTACCCCTTATTTAGTTCAATTGTACTAATAGCAGGAGAATGTTAAAGGTTATTTTAGTCTTCTTATGAGTCGTCATTTCCACCGGCAACTTTATTATGCAAACCGTCGTCATTTCCTCGGACACGGCTCTATGTAATTGCTGTGTATATACATGAATTGGTGATCCTAACACGGACATGGTTCGCATTCGGTTTGCCTTCTAAAACCGGGTGTGACAGTACCGTCGTGTATTGATTTTTAACGCGCATATGAATATCGTCCCTGCTTTTTGCGTTTTGACATGGTGGTTTGGTAGCAAGGGTGCATAATTATATATGGATTATAGTTTTGGGAGACTTTATCAAATACTAACTTTCATGTGGTTTTTATGTAAATCTTAGTGAATTATAAGGTATAAGCCCAAATAATACTCGTTATTAAAATTGGAATGCATCAAAGCGCCAAACACTGGACCGTATGTAACGAATTAGTCGTTAGTATATATTGCATATGTACCTTGTCCATTTTTATTACTCGTGTGCTCGAAAGCGGTGGTCCATTGACGGGTGGATTGTATTGAAAGTTGCGGCAACATTAATCGATGGAAGGGACGGTGGATACTACTAGTATTGGGAAGCAATAATGCCATAAGTGTGACAAGTAGACCTTCAAGATTTCCCATAACATAATCACCCTTAAAAAAGACTATAATATATAACCACATCTCTAGACAATCGATAATAAACATGAGGCATATAATTATTTATTATTAAATATATTGATTAACACAATCACTAAAGTACAAGTAGAGCCATCACACACGTACATATTTTAAACCAGCCATGCAAGGAACTTTAGATATCACACTCGCTCGCATTATTCAAATCAAATTTGTGCGTAATCCATCAAGGCGCAATAAAATTTAAGGCTCGGCATTGTGGAACAATCTAGCCAATATATGGTGCTGGGTTAACCACAACAGCCTGACCATTGACGATGTCGTTGTAGATACAAACACGTATGGCACCATCTTGGAGTGGAGACGGGACCCCATCTGGAGGGAGTACTCGAACTTCGGTTATATTGGGATTATCTTGACGGATAATATTAACCGCATCTACAACAGCGTAGCCAACCAGATCAGGCCATGTTTGGGTGGTTATACCAAGCTTGACGACCTCCATCAATCACGTAGTATCCTTTTTGTTTTCGAGCTTCAGAAACTGTTGTAATTACCAACAAGCATCAATAATCAAGGAAAACTGACATAGTCTAAACAAACACATTATTTTAAAAACATAACGGTATCATATACATGGCATGCATTATATATATAAACTAGTAGCCTGTATAAGGAGAATACGTACGTACCTGCAAAGAACGAAGAAACTAGTAGCCTGTATAAGGAGAATAGAAGATGGTACGTGCAGTGCTCTATGTATGTCTATGCATGTATATATATACAAACAGTGACTATTTGGATTGCATGCATCCTCTCGGTGATAACAATGGATGTATCATCCATGGACCCGTTCATATGTACAGATTTTAAAACTCAGCTCGTCGATGATAACGGTGCATCCATTTTTCTTCTTTTACTTAGTAAACATTGATCGGCACGTATATGTTGTGGTTAATTAACAGCATCATCTTCTCGATCTAATTGTCCTGCTTGTTATTAGCTGGCAGTACAGCCCTTTGTTTACACGGTACTAGCACAGTACTTGGCTAGCTGGTAACGGCAATTGAGCCTGTGCCGAGTGTCCACAGAGTACACAGCTAGCAGCCACCGCCATGCCATGTCTATTATCTGTAGCGCCCGAACTTCTTCTTTGCAAATTCACTGCACCCTCCGCAACGCAACGAACCAAAGGGATACAGGCGTACACAGCTATAGCGAGACAGCCATCTCCATGTGGGGGGCCGTTGGCCATTACGTGCGCGCGTGCTCTGCTTGCGTTACGCGTAGATTCAAACATGCACGCTCTTCTTCACCCTTTGTTTCTTGTTTGGGGAAAAAATAAAAGGTAAAGTCGTTAATTATATACCATGTTGCCAATAAGAATACCACACTTCAGAGCGGACGTAATAATAAATTAATTAATACACTGAATACTGTCCAAGTCACTGCACCCTCCACTGTGAAGTGTATTAATTTATAAATACACTGAACTAGTATTTATAAACCCTAAATACTGTCCAAGTCACGTGTACGTGTACGTGTTAGTATAAATTAATACACTGAACTAGCATGTATGTATACGTGTATCATCATAAAATAATAAGTATTGTTTGGTTCGATTCAGGGGGCAACAACTATAATCACTACCGGAAACAGTTGCTTTGGAAAAGACTTGGCGAACACTCAGCAAAGAAAGCACGGCGAACTGTACATCGGCAACGGCTTTTTTGCCGAGTACTTTTTATTAGGCACTCGGTATAGACTTTGACGAGTGTCAACAGGTACTCGGCAAAGAAAAGTCGCCGTCACGACGACTGGTAACGGCGACGGAGCCTGTGCCGAGTGTCCACTGTACTAACACTCGGCAAAGAGTTTTTCTTTGTCGAGCATATTAGGTGACACTCGGTAAAGGCTCCCTCTTTACCAAAGGTCCTCAAGAAAAAGACACCATCGGCAAAGTGATATTGAAGATTATTTTTCTCTGCCAAAGCTCTTCTAGAAGCAACGATGGCAAGTGCCCACCATGTGACGCCAACTACAAGAAAATCAACGATATACTTATAAATCATATCTAATCTAGTGTTATATACCTAAATAAAAAAGAGGGTGTACACATGCTTCTGCATATTTGCTGTAACACCGTAAATTTTTTTCTAATATTCACGAAATTCAGGTGTTACCCTCTCTTTTCCTTGCTTTTCTTTTCTTTTTCTAAATAATGTTATTTTGTTATATATTTGCGTAAGCCTACTGAATTGAACCCTAGAGAAGCTTTGCGTGCTACATTTCATGCTGAAGCAAAGTTTTGTATGCTATCACATTTAATTTTATTTAAATTATTTTGGGCTTGATCTAAAATGAATAAATATATATATATGTCTACTATGCCTATATATATATATATGAAAAGAAGAGAAATAGAAAAAAAGAATAAAAGAAATCCAAAAAAAGAAACGACCGTTCTGTCCATCTCCCTGAACCAAAGTTCTCATTTCCCCTCCCTCTCTCATTCTCACAGGAGGGCCCCACGACAACTATTCCTCTTTTCCAGTCATTCCTTTCATTCGCTCTCCACTCGCAGAACTGCTGGTCACCGTTTGGCCTTCGCCGCAGCGCCCAACGCGCACCCCTCGCTCCCCAGCCGCACGCCCCGCCTCAAGCCATGCCCATGTGCACATCACGCGGACGCGCGCCTGCACCCGGTCCCACTTGCTTGTCAACATTGTCACCTACTGTTTCTCTTCCTCATCCAACCGCCCGCCGAGCTGCACCTTTCCTATTTTCTCCTATATGGTTCGTCCTCGTCTTCCTCTCCCACATCTTCTTCTACCGTTGGTTTGTTTTAGCAGGCGTCGCTGAGCCAAAACTGCCCGTCCCTTCTCGCCCGTGGTTTAGGCTCCTGCCCCGCAGCGCCGACGAGGCCTCGGTCGAGCCTGCCCGCAGCGCGTCCTCGCGGTAGCCTGTGCGGCAGCCGGAGTGACGGCTCGTCGGGCGCAACCTGCGCGGCAGCCAACGTGGCTTGCCCAAGGCAACCCTGGCTCGGCCCTTGCGTGGCCCCGGCGTAGCAGCAGCCTCGCCGCGAGCTCGTCTCGACGTCCGGCCTCGTCGTGAGGTGAGCTTCGTCTACCCCGGTCTACCCTTCGTCTACCCCTTGCGCATAGCCCCATCACACCCTCGCTATCGTGCGATTCACGCCACGCGCAGGACATCTAACTTGCGCGCAAGTCATATGTCGCGCGTCGTTCGCGCGCCGTTTCGCACATGTCGTGCGCGTAGTCGACATCCATTTCCATGTTCGTGCACGCACGCCACACGTCCGGTCCGCACGTTATTTGCGTGCTGTAGCATGTGTCGCACGTGCTGTTTCACGAATGTTGTTTCGCACGTGCTAATTCACATGCTATCCGTGCGCGTCGTCATTCATACGAGTCGTTATTCACATGCTTTAATAAAATCGTTTCCCAATATCGTTCAGGTTAAATAATTAATTACTTGTTTAGTGTCGATTATTTAAAATAACAGTTCAATTAAACCAAATTTATAATTTTAATTACGCGATTGTAAATACTTGTTATTGTGATTGTGCTACCTTAAGTGTTGAATTTAATATTTGTTTAGTATAAATATGACACAATTTAGTAGTATTCTCATGTCGCGTCGTTTTTTAACCACGAATTGTTAGTCATTTCAATGTATAATACGTCATAAACCTATTTCGACTCATTTCAGTAATGTCAACTTCGTAACGACGTTGATTTCGTATTAGTTTTGTTATTTTATCACGTCACAAGTTTTAATTATTTAATTAGTTGTTCATTTGATACTTATTAAAAATGACCTTCTAATTAAAACTATTTATAGTTTTTAACTCGCGCTTTTATAAATAAATATTAACTTGATTAATACCAACTTAAACGATTTTCATTTAATACTTGTTTAGTATAGTCGCGTTATCCGTTAGCGAGTATCACGCGTCGTCGCACTGTCTGTGCGCTGGTAGCGCGCAATATTTCGTGCGTCGTCTGCGCGCTAAGTCGAGTGTGTGCATGCGTCGTTCGGACGTGCCATTCGAGCGTTGTTCGCGTGGTGTCGCGTATGTTGTTTCGCGTGCCGTCCATGTGCTGTTTCGCGCAGTGTTGTGCGTCGTCACGCGTCATTCAAGCGTAACCTGTGTGCCATTTTCACGTGTCGCTTGCCTTGCCCCGCGACGTTTTCGCGAGTCACGCGCGCGATATCAAACCGTTTCGCTTATAATAGCTCGTGTTAATTAATTAGTTAATTACTTGTTTAACCCGACAACTATTAGAATAGAAAATTAATCAAAACTAAGTAGTAGTTTTAATTTACATTTAATAAATGTCAAATAATGTGAGTATGTCGACTTAAACATTCTAATTAATATTCGTTTAGTGTAAACGAGATAACTTCACGACCGTAGCTTTGGGGATTTTCAAGAGAAGAAGACACCGAGATGGGTCTCCAGGAGTTCCATGACTTCGACGAGTTCAAGGATTAGGCTAGCGACCTCCCCAGTCAGCCTATGTATGTGTATGCGCGTATATATATAATTTATCTCCCCACATTTACATAATTTATACCTAAGAATTTACTAGTTTTTGTTTATCCTGTCCTTGTTCACCTATTTGGGTTGGATTATTTCCATATTAGCTCTATGCTAGCGCATCACTTTAATCAATGAACATGATGAGAATATTTATGATACGATGTTTACATTTGGAAATGACGATGGCTTTGTGATATTTAAGGGGGCTCGAGCAGATTCTCGAGTGCCTCTCCGTAAGGACTGGTTCATTGGATGACCACCCAGGAAAATAGTACAACCATAAGGGTGGAATGGGACGCTCTTAGCTAATTAATTAGAGGAACCGAGGTGTGGTTTGATTCGCCGTCGTGCCGTCAATGGAGCTCGGTGTATGATGCTCGCTCTGTCGTGGGTTGTTTGCCCCTTGGGGAGGAGTGCGATATATTTAGTAAACCTAACGGGCGGCTACATCTCAGGGAATCTTTGTAAAAGCTACGCAGTGAAACCTTGCCGACTCACCTTGGTAGTGTTTGAGGGTTTGATCGACCCGAGGCAAAGAGGGATCACGACTCGTGGGTGAAGTGTGCAACCTCTGCAGAGTGTTAGAAACTGATATATCAGCCGTGCTCACGGTTATGAGCAGCCTTGGGAGCTCCTTTGATTAGAGATATTATGAATACAGATGATGATGAGGATAGTAATGGTTTTAATGGTGGTGATTATGTTAATGGATTTCTGTGTTCTTTTCGTTTGGAAAGAGTGCCATTGGGTTAATAACTTGGGTTTAATGCTAAAACCTAGCTCTCTTCTAGTAATAATTACTTGACCAACTAAAAGCAACTGCTCTGAGCTTTACCCCACATATAGCTAGTCCACTTTAGCCAAATGGGACATTTTGCTGAGTACGTTGATGTGTACTCACCCTTGCTTAAAACACCAACACACCACGTTGTCCACATTGCAACCACTGCTCAAGAGAATATGAAGTCGTGGTGGAGGATTTCCAGTAGTTCCGAGACTATGATGAGTTTTAGGCATGGGTTAGCGGCAAATCCCCAGTCGGCTCCCTATGGATGTCGTGTATTGCTACGTTTCATGTTCGCACTTTGATCTTTGTTAAAGACTATGTGGATGTCTCAGACATCATGATGTAATAAAATTAATACCCTTTTCCGTTATTATTTGAGCACTATGTGATGATGTCCAACTATGTAATTGTTGTGTACATGAATTGCTGATCCTGGCACATGCATGGTTCGGATTCGGTTTGCCTTCTAAAACCGGGTGTGACAGTACCGTCGTGTATTGATTTTTAAGGAGCATATGAATATTGTGCCTACTTTTTGTGTTTTGACATTGTGGTTTGGTAGCAAGGGTGCATAATTATATATGGAGTATAGTTTTGGGAGACTTTATGAAATACTAACTTTCATGTGGTTTTTATGTAACTCTTAGTGAATTATATGGTATAAGCCCAAATAACACTCGTTATTAAAATTGGAATGCATCAAAGTGCCAAACATTGGACCGTAAGTAAGGAATTAGTGGTTAGTATATATTGCATATGTACCTTGTCCATGTTTATTACTCGTGTGCTCGAAAGCGGTGGTCCATTGACGAGTGGATTGTATTGAAAGTTGAGGCAACATTAATCGATGGAAGGGACCGTGGATACTACAAATATTGGGAAGCATTGCCATAAGTGTGACAAGTAGACCTTCAAGATTTCCCATAACATAATCGCCCTTAAAAAGACTATAATATATAACCACATCTGATAATAAACATGAGAGATATAATTATTTATTATTAAATATATTGATTAACACAATCACTGAAGTACAAGTAGAGCCATCACACACGTACATATTTTAAACCAGCCATGCAAGGAACTTTAGATATCACACTCGCTCGCATTATTCAAATCTAATTTGTGCATAATCCATCAAGGCGTAATAAAATTGAAGGCTTGGCATTGTGGCGCAATCTAGCCAATATATGGTGCTGGGTTAACCACAACAGCCTGACCATTGACGATGTCGTTGTAGATACAAACACGTACGGTACCATCTTGGAGTGGAGACGGGACCCCATCTGGAGGGAGTACTCGAACTTCGGTTATATTGGGATTATCTTGACGGATAATATTAACCGCATCTACAACGGGGTAGCCAACCAGATCAGGCCATGTTTGGGTCGTTATACCAAGCTTGACGACCTCCATCAATCAGGTAGTGTCCTTCTGAAACTGTTATAATGGCCAACAAGCATCAATAATCAAGGAAAACTGACATAGTGTAAACAAACACATTATTTTAAAAACATAACGGTATCATATATATGGCATGCATGAGCATATGATACTAACACAAAGTAAATACCTACGTACCTGCAAAGAAGAAACTAGTAGCCTGTATAAGGAGAGAATAGGAGATGGTACGTCTATGTATGTATATGCGTGTATATATATACACACACGGTGACTATTTGGATTGCATGCATCCTCTCGGTGATAACAATGGATGGACCTGTTCATATGTCCCTTTTGCTACCGATTTTAATACTCAGCTCGTCGATGATAACGGTGCATCCATTTTTCTTCTTTTACTTAGTAAACATCGTCGGCACATGCATGTTGTGGTTAATTAACAGCATCATCTTCTATCTCGATCTAATTGTCCTGCTTGTTATTAGCTGGCAGTACAGCCCTTTGTTTACACGGTACTAGCACAGTACCTGGCTAGCTGGTACCGAAAACGTTGGACGGAACCGAGTCACATGAAGGAGTATGTGTAGCGCCCGATGACATCAGAAGCGGAACGAACCAAACGGACTAGTCGCGTGGGCCGCGGGAACGAGATTGTAAACAGCCGGATCTTATGGCGCCGTGATCCACCAAACGCTATACAACGGGATGAGTTAACGACGTAAACAGATCACCAGGTAAAACGACCGAACCAAACATATTTAAGTCGATTTCTGCGGATGCATATTTAATTCTATTTTATGTTTTCTTTTTCTCCTTTTTCCTTTTATTATGCAACGCATGACATGTTTTTTTATGTATCGTTATTACGTGAAAAGTTTAAGTACCAACTTAGGATTTTTGTAGACTCTCCGTCTTTCGGTACCATGGTATTATTCATTTGGCAATATTTGAAAAAGAAATTCTGCAAACATAATGTTGACTTGTCCCTTTTGATTCGGGTTGATTATTAGTGATTGCCAACGGGTAGCACTCTGGGGTAGTCCGTGTACTGACCAGACTATGAGATTATGTATCTGCAACCATGTCGGTCGCATTGTGGAGCACAGGGACGGTGGTCGTCGACGAAGGTAAAGGTCATGTGGGTTCGTGCCGATGTACCGGGAGTAGTGAAAGACGAGCGATGTGACTTGACTTAGGGATCGAAGTCGCAGGGTGACCAGCCGTGGTGGCTGATACCTGGGACACGCACTCGCACTAGGACATGGTGTAGCGGGCTGTATTGCCGAGACAGGCTAGGACTGGCAGAACACGTGTCGAATATGTGGACGAAGCGCACGCGGTACGATACTCATAGCAGTTTCGTGGTTGAGCCTCAAATTCTTGGTATGTGTTTGTATGATTACAAGTGACCTGGCACGTTACAAAAGTAGGGTGTTATAAGAAATTGTTCTACACTAATATAGAAAAGGTTTGTACCAACACCAAATTTACCGCTGCTTTTGCGAAAACTGGAGGTAAAAATTTTCAACAATTTTTTGTACTTCCATCCAAGGATGAAAATCATTTGCCCTTACAAGGACCATATATAACCACATTGTTGGACGCTCGATAATAAACAAGAGACATATCTGATTATTTATATTTGAATATATTGATTAGCACAATCACTGAAGTACAAGTAGAGCCAACACACACACATACATATTTGAAATCGAGCATGAAGGGAACCTTAGATATCACACTCGCTCGCATTATTCAATTTAAATTTGCTCCTAATATATCAGGGTATAATAAAATTGAAGGCAAGGCATTGCGGCACGATCTATCCAATTTATGGTGTTGGGTTAATAATCACAACAACCTAGCCGTTGACGACGTCGTTGTAGATACAAACACGTACTGAGTCTTGTTGGAGTGATGATGGGGCCGCATCAAGAGGAAGTACTCGAACTTTTGTTATATATGCCGAGTTTTACAGATAATATTAACCGCATCTAAAGCGAGGTAGCCAATTAGATCGGATCATGTTTGGGTTGTTATACCAAGCTTGGCTGCCTCCATCAATCACGTAGTATCTTTTTGTTTTCTGCCTTCTGAGACTGTTGTAATTGCCAACAAGTATCAATAATGTATGTATTTAATGTATGTATCAATAATGGATGTAAGCATCATCTAACAAAACGTACATGCCTAGCTACCTGCAGAGAAGAAACAGAAGCCTGTGTATGGAGATTGTACGTGATCTATGTATGTCTACGTATGTATACATGGTGACTCTGTGTAGCATGCATCATCTTGGTGATAACAATGTATGTATTTTATGGAACGTTATTAGGTAGAAGACACCATGATATTGCCTTGCTACCAATAATATTAATAGTCGTCGATGATAACGCTGCATCCATTTTTCTTCTTTTGCTTAGTAATAAACATCGTCGGCACATGTATGTTGTGGTTAACAGCATCATCTTCTCTAATTGTGGATTATGTTGTTGTTGTTAGCTGGCAAATAGTTGAATAATGCATGCCCCTTTGTCTACATATGTCAGACTCAGCTCACGTGTAGCTGTTAATATAAATTAATTAAAATACGCTGAACTAGCATGTACGTCTACTTGCATGGATCAGCATAAGGGGGTGTTTGGTTAGAGAGACTAAAGATTAGTCTCTAGTTTTTAGTCCCATTTAGTCCTTTTTACCAAACACTAGGACTAAAATATGGACTAAAATGATTTAGTCTTTAGTCCTTCACATATATGCTAAAAGGGTCTAAACCATATTAATTCCACATTTACCCATTATTTAGTTCAATTGTACTAATAGCAGGAGAATGTTAAAGGTTATTTTAGTCTTCTTATGAGTCGTCATTTCCACCGGCAACTTTATTATGCAAACCGTCGTCATTTCCTCGGACACGGCTCTATGTAATTGCTGTGTATATACATGAATTGGTGATCCTAACACGGACATGGTTCGCATTCGGTTTGCCTTCTAAAACCGGGTGTGACAGTACCGTCGTGTATTGATTTTTAACGCGCATATGAATATCGTCCCTGCTTTTTGCGTTTTGACATGGTGGTTTGGTAGCAAGGGTGCATAATTATATATGGATTATAGTTTTGGGAGACTTTATCAAATACTAACTTTCATGTGGTTTTTATGTAAATCTTAGTGAATTATAAGGTATAAGCCCAAATAATACTCGTTATTAAAATTGGAATGCATCAAAGCGCCAAAGACTGGACCGTATGTAACGAATTAGTCGTTAGTATATATTGCATATGTACCTTGTCCATTTTTATTACTCGTGTGCTCGAAAGCGGTGGTCCATTGACGGGTGGATTGTATTGAAAGTTGCGGCAACATTAATCGATGGAAGGGACGGTGGATACTACTAGTATTGGGAAGCAATAATGCCATAAGTGTGACAAGTAGACCTTCAAGATTTCCCATAACATAATCACCCTTAAAAAAGACTATAATATATAACCACATCTCTAGACAATCGATAATAAACATGAGGCATATAATTATTTATTATTAAATATATTGATTAACACAATCACTAAAGTACAAGTAGAGCCATCACACACGTACATATTTTAAACCAGCCATGCAAGGAACTTTAGATATCACACTCGCTCGCATTATTCAAATCAAATTTGTGCGTAATCCATCAAGGCGCAATAAAATTTAAGGCTCGGCATTGTGGAACAATCTAGCCAATATATGGTGCTGGGTTAACCACAACAGCCTGACCATTGACGATGTCGTTGTAGATGCAAACACGTATGGCACCATCTTGGAGTGGAGACGGGACCCCATCTGGAGGGAGTACTCGAACTTCGGTTATATTGGGATTATCTTGACGGATAATATTAACCGCATCTACAACAGCGTAGCCAACCAGATCAGGCCATGTTTGGGTGGTTATACCAAGCTTGACGACCTCCATCAATCACGTAGTATCCTTTTTGTTTTCGAGCTTCAGAAACTGTTGTAATTACCAACAAGCATCAATAATCAAGGAAAACTGACATAGTCTAAACAAACACATTATTTTAAAAACATAACGGTATCATATACATGGCATGCATTATATATATAAACTAGTAGCCTGTATAAGGAGAATACGTACGTACCTGCAAAGAACGAAGAAACTAGTAGCCTGTATAAGGAGAATAGAAGATGGTACGTGCAGTGCTCTATGTATGTCTATGCATGTATATATATACAAACAGTGACTATTTGGATTGCATGCATCCTCTCGGTGATAACAATGGATGTATCATCCATGGACCCGTTCATATGTACAGATTTTAAAACTCAGCTCGTCGATGATAACGGTGCATCCATTTTTCTTCTTTTACTTAGTAAACATTGATCGGCACGTATATGTTGTGGTTAATTAACAGCATCATCTTCTCGATCTAATTGTCCTGCTTGTTATTAGCTGGCAGTACAGCCCTTTGTTTACACGGTACTAGCACAGTACTTGGCTAGCTGGTAACGGCAATTGAGCCTGTGCCGAGTGTCCACAGAGTACACAGCTAGCAGCCACCGCCATGCCATGTCTATTATCTGTAGCGCCCGAACTTCTTCTTTGCAAATTCACTGCACCCTCCGCAACGCAACGAACCAAAGGGATACAGGCGTACACAGCTATAGCGAGACAGCCATCTCCATGTGGGGGGCCGTTGGCCATTACGTGCGCGCGTGCTCTGCTTGCGTTACGCGTAGATTCAAACATGCACGCTCTTCTTCACCCTTTGTTTCTTGTTTGGGGAAAAAATAAAAGGTAAAGTCGTTAATTATATACCATGTTGCCAATAAGAATACCACACTTCAGAGCGGACGTAATAATAAATTAATTAATACACTGAATACTGTCCAAGTCACTGCACCCTCCACTGTGAAGTGTATTAATTTATAAATACACTGAACTAGTATTTATAAACCCTAAATACTGTCCAAGTCACGTGTACGTGTACGTGTTAGTATAAATTAATACACTGAACTAGCATGTATGTATACGTGTATCATCATAAAATAATAAGTATTGTTTGGTTCGATTCAGGGGGCAACAACTATAATCACTACCGGAAACAGTTGCTTTGGAAAAGACTTGGCGAACACTCAGCAAAGAAAGCACGGCGAACTGTACATCGGCAACGGCTTTTTTGCCGAGTACTTTTTATTAGGCACTCGGTATAGACTTTGACGAGTGTCAACAGGTACTCGGCAAAGAAAAGTCGCCGTCACGACGACTGGTAACGGCGACGGAGCCTGTGCCGAGTGTCCACTGTACTAACACTCGGCAAAGAGTTTTTCTTTGTCGAGCATATTAGGTGACACTCGGTAAAGGCTCCCTCTTTACCAAAGGTCCTCAAGAAAAAGACACCATCGGCAAAGTGATATTGAAGATTATTTTTCTCTGCCAAAGCTCTTCTAGAAGCAACGATGGCAAGTGCCCACCATGTGACGCCAACTACAAGAAAATCAACGATATACTTATAAATCATATCTAATCTAGTGTTATATACCTAAATAAAAAAGAGGGTGTACACATGCTTCTGCATATTTGCTGTAACACCGTAAATTTTTTTCTAATATTCACGAAATTCAGGTGTTACCCTCTCTTTTCCTTGCTTTTCTTTTCTTTTTCTAAATAATGTTATTTTGTTATATATTTGCGTAAGCCTACTGAATTGAACCCTAGAGAAGCTTTGCGTGCTACATTTCATGCTGAAGCAAAGTTTTGTATGCTATCACATTTAATTTTATTTAAATTATTTTGGGCTTGATCTAAAATGAATAAATATATATATATATGTCTACTATGCCTATATATATATATATATATATGAAAAGAAGAGAAATAGAAAAAAAGAATAAAAGAAATCCAAAAAAAGAAACGACCGTTCTGTCCATCTCCCAGAACCAAAGTTCTCATTTCCCCTCCCTCTCTCATTCTCACAGGAGGGCCCCACGACAACTATTCCTCTTTTCCAGTCATTCCTTTCATTCGCTCTCCACTCGCAGAACTGCTGGTCACCGTTTGGCCTTCGCCGCAGCGCCCAACGCGCACCCCTCGCTCCCCAGCCGCACGCCCCGCCTCAAGCCATGCCCATGTGCACATCACGCGGACGCGCGCCTGCACCCGGTCCCACTTGCTTGTCAACATTGTCACCTACTGTTTCTCTTCCTCATCCAACCGCCCGCCGAGCTGCACCTTTCCTATTTTCTCCTATATGGTTCGTCCTCGTCTTCCTCTCCCACATCTTCTTCTACCGTTGGTTTGTTTTAGCAGGCGTCGCTGAGCCAAAACTGCCCGTCCCTTCTCGCCCGTGGTTTAGGCTCCTGCCCCGCAGCGCCGACGAGGCCTCGGTCGAGCCTGCCCGCAGCGTGTCCTCGCGGTAGCCTGTGCGGCAGCCGGAGTGACGGCTCGTCGGGCGCAACCTGCGCGGCAGCCAACGTGGCTTGCCCAAGGCAACCCTGGCTCGGCCCTTGCGTGGCCCCGGCGTAGCAGCAGCCTCGCCGCGAGCTCGTCTCGACGTCCGGCCTCGTCGTGAGGTGAGCTTCGTCTACCCCGGTCTACCCTTCGTCTACCCCTTGCGCATAGCCCCATCACACCCTCGCTATCGTGCGATTCGCGCCACGCGCAGGACATCTAACTTGCGCGCAAGTCATATGTCGCGCGTCGTTCGCGCGCCGTTTCGCACATGTCGTGCGCGTAGTCGACATCCATTTCCATGTTCGTGCACGCACGCCACACGTCCGGTCCGCACGTTATTTGCGTGCTGTAGCATGTGTCGCACGTGCTGTTTCACGAATGTTGTTTCGCACGTGCTAATTCACATGCTATCCGTGCGCGTCGTCATTCATACGAGTCGTTATTCACATGCTTTAATAAAATCGTTTCCCAATATCGTTCAGGTTAAATAATTAATTACTTGTTTAGTGTCGATTATTTAAAATAACAGTTCAATTAAACCAAATTTATAATTTTAATTACGCGATTGTAAATACTTGTTATTGTGATTGTGCTACCTTAAGTGTTGAATTTAATATTTGTTTAGTATAAATATGACACAATTTAGTAGTATTCTCATGTCGCGTCGTTTTTTAACCACGAATTGTTAGTCATTTCAATGTATAATACGTCATAAACCTATTTCGACTCATTTCAGTAATGTCAACTTCGTAACGACGTTGATTTCGTATTAGTTTTGTTATTTTATCACGTCACAAGTTTTAATTATTTAATTAGTTGTTCATTTGATACTTATTAAAAATGACCTTCTAATTAAAACTATTTATAGTTTTTAACTCGCGCTTTTATAAATAAATATTAACTTGATTAATACCAACTTAAACGATTTTCATTTAATACTTGTTTAGTATAGTCGCGTTATCCGTTAGCGAGTATCACGCGTCGTCGCACTGTCTGTGCGCTGGTAGCGCGCAATATTTCGTGCGTCGTCTGCGCGCTAAGTCGAGTGTGTGCATGCGTTGTTCGGACGTGCCATTCGAGCGTTGTTCGCGTGGTGTCGCGTATGTTGTTTCGCGTGCCGTCCATGTGCTGTTTCGCGCAGTGTTGTGCGTCGTCACGCGTCATTCGAGCGTAACCTGTGTGCCATTTTCACGTGTCGCTTGCCTTGCCCCGCGACGTTTTCGCGAGTCACGCGCTATCCGCGCGCGATATCAAACCGTTTCGCTTATAATAGCTCGTGTTAATTAATTAGTTAATTACTTGTTTAACCCGACAACTATTAGAATAGAAAATTAATCAAAACTAAGTAGTAGTTTTAATTTACATTTAATAAATGTCAAATAATGTGAGTATGTCGACTTAAACATTCTAATTAATATTCGTTTAGTGTAAACGAGATAACTTCACGACCGTAGCTTTGGGGATTTTCAAGAGAAGAAGACACCGAGATGGGTCTCCAGGAGTTCCATGACTTCGACGAGTTCAAGGATTAGGCTAGCGACCTCCCCAGTCAGCCTATGTATGTCTATGCGCGTATATATATAATTTATCTCCCCACATTTACATAATTTATACCTAAGAATTTACTAGTTTTTGTTTATCCTGTCCTTGTTCACCTATTTGGGTTGGATTATTTCCATATTAGCTCTATGCTAGCGCATCACTTTAATCAATGAACATGATGAGAATATTTATGATACGATGTTTACATTTGGAAATGACGATGGCTTTGTGATATTTAAGGGGGCTCGAGCAGATTCTCGAGTGCCTCTCCGTAAGGACTGGTTCATTGGATGACCACCCAGGAAAATAGTACAACCATAAGGGTGGAATGGGACGCTCTTAGCTAATTAATTAGAGGAACCGAGGTGTGGTTTGATTCGCCGTCGTGCCGTCAATGGAGCTCGGTGTATGATGCTCGCTCTGTCGTGGGTTGTTTGCCCCTTGGGGAGGAGTGCGATATATTTAGTAAACCTAACGGGCGGCTACATCTCAGGGAATCTTTGTAAAAGCTACGCAGTGAAACCTTGCCGACTCACCTTGGTAGTGTTTGAGGGTTTGATCGACCCGAGGCAAAGAGGGATCACGACTCGTGGGTGAAGTGTGCAACCTCTGCAGAGTGTTAGAAACTGATATATCAGCCGTGCTCACGGTTATGAGCAGCCTTGGGAGCTCCTTTGATTAGAGATATTATGAATACAGATGATGATGAGGATAGTAATGGTTTTAATGGTGGTGATTATGTTAATGGATTTCTGTGTTCTTTTCGTTTGGAAAGAGTGCCATTGGGTTAATAACTTGGGTTTAATGCTAAAACCTAGCTCTCTTCTAGTAATAATTACTTGACCAACTAAAAGCAACTGCTCTGAGCTTTACCCCACATATAGCTAGTCCACTTTAGCCAAATGGGACATTTTGCTGAGTACGTTGATGTGTACTCACCCTTGCTTAAAACACCAACACACCACGTTGTCCACATTGCAACCACTGCTCAAGAGAATATGAAGTCGTGGTGGAGGATTTCCAGTAGTTCCGAGACTATGATGAGTTTTAGGCATGGGTTAGCGGCAAATCCCCAGTCGGCTCCCTATGGATGTCGTGTATTGCTACGTTTCATGTTCGCACTTTGATCTTTGTTAAAGACTATGTGGATGTCTCAGACATCATGATGTAATAAAATTAATACCCTTTTCCGTTATTATTTGAGCACTATGTGATGATGTCCAACTATGTAATTGTTGTGTACATGAATTGCTGATCCTGGCACATGCATGGTTCGGATTCGGTTTGCCTTCTAAAACCGGGTGTGACAGTACCGTCGTGTATTGATTTTTAAGGAGCATATGAATATTGTGCCTACTTTTTGCGTTTTGACATTGTGGTTTGGTAGCAAGGGTGCATAATTATATATGGAGTATAGTTTTGGGAGACTTTATGAAATACTAACTTTCATGTGGTTTTTATGTAACTCTTAGTGAATTATATGGTATAAGCCCAAATAACACTCGTTATTAAAATTGGAATGCATCAAAGTGCCAAACATTGGACCGTAAGTAAGGAATTAGTGGTTAGTATATATTGCATATGTACCTTGTCCATGTTTATTACTCGTGTGCTCGAAAGCGGTGGTCCATTGACGAGTGGATTGTATTGAAAGTTGAGGCAACATTAATCGATGGAAGGGACCGTGGATACTACAAATATTGGGAAGCATTGCCATAAGTGTGACAAGTAGACCTTCAAGATTTCCCATAACATAATCGCCCTTAAAAAGACTATAATATATAACCACATCTGATAATAAACATGAGAGATATAATTATTTATTATTAAATATATTGATTAACACAATCACTGAAGTACAAGTAGAGCCATCACACACGTACATATTTTAAACCAGCCATGCAAGGAACTTTAGATATCACACTCGCTCGCATTATTCAAATCTAATTTGTGCATAATCCATCAAGGCGTAATAAAATTGAAGGCTTGGCATTGTGGCGCAATCTAGCCAATATATGGTGCTGGGTTAACCACAACAGCCTGACCATTGACGATGTCGTTGTAGATACAAACACGTACGGTACCATCTTGGAGTGGAGACGGGACCCCATCTGGAGGGAGTACTCGAACTTCGGTTATATTGGGATTATCTTGACGGATAATATTAACCGCATCTACAACGGGGTAGCCAACCAGATCAGGCCATGTTTGGGTCGTTATACCAAGCTTGACGACCTCCATCAATCAGGTAGTGTCCTTCTGAAACTGTTATAATGGCCAACAAGCATCAATAATCAAGGAAAACTGACATAGTGTAAACAAACACATTATTTTAAAAACATAACGGTATCATATATATGGCATGCATGAGCATATGATACTAACACAAAGTAAATACCTACGTACCTGCAAAGAAGAAACTAGTAGCCTGTATAAGGAGAGAATAGGAGATGGTACGTCTATGTATGTCTATGCGTGTATATATATACACACACGGTGACTATTTGGATTGCATGCATCCTCTCGGTGATAACAATGGATGGACCTGTTCATATGTCCCTTTTGCTACCGATTTTAATACTCAGCTCGTCGATGATAACGGTGCATCCATTTTTCTTCTTTTACTTAGTAAACATCGATCGGCACATATATGTGGTGGTTAATTAACAGCATCATCTTCTATCTCGATCTAATTGTCCTGCTTGTTATTACAGTACAGCCCTTTGTTTACACGGTACTAGCACAGTACCTGGCTAGCTGGTACCGAAAACGTTGGACGGAACCGAGTCACATGAAGGCAAGGGCAGGGGCACGCGTGCATCCCACAGTCAGCAGTCACCGCCATGCCATGCATGTGTTATGTGTAGCGCCCGATGACATCAGAAGCGGAACGAACCAAACGGACTAGTCGCGTGGGCCGCGGGAACGAGATTGTAAACAGCCGGATCTTATGGCGCCGTGATCCACCAAACGCTATACAACGGGATGAGTTAACGACGTAAACAGATCACCAGGTAAAACGACCGAACCAAACATATTTAAGTCGATTTCTGCGGATGCATATTTAATTCTATTTTATGTTTTCTTTTTCTCCTTTTTCCTTTTATTATGCAACGCATGACATGTTTTTTTATGTATCGTTATTACGTGAAAAGTTTAAGTACCAACTTAGGATTTTTGTAGACTCTCCGTCTTTCGGTACCATGGTATTATTCATTTGGCAATATTTGAAAAAGAAATTCTGCAAACATAATGTTGACTTGTCCCTTTTGATTCGGGTTGATTATTAGTGATTGCCAACGGGTAGCACTCTGGGGTAGTCCGTGTACTGACCAGACTATGAGATTATGTATCTGCAACCATGTCGGTCGCATTGTGGAGCACAGGGACGGTGGTCGTCGACGAAGGTAAAGGTCATGTGGGTTCGTGCCGATGTACCGGGAGTAGTGAAAGACGAGCGATGTGACTTGACTTAGGGACCGAAGTCGCAGGGTGACCAGCCGTGGTGGCTGATACCTGGGACACGCACTCACACTAGGACATGGTGTAGCGGGCTGTATTGCCGAGACAGGCTAGGACTGGCAGAACACGTGTCCAATATGTGGACGAAGCGCACGCGGTACGATACTCATAGCAGTTTCGTGGTTGAGCCTCAAATTCTTGGTATGTGTTTGTATGATTACAAGTGACCTGGCACATTACAAAAGTAGGGTGTTATAAGAAATTGTTCTACACTAATATCGAAAAGGTTTGTACCAACACCAAATTTACCGCTGCTTTTGCGAAAACTGGAGGTAAAAATTTTCAACAATTTTTTGTACTTCCATCCAAGGATGAAAATCATTTGCCCTTACAAGGACCATATATAACCACATTGTTGGACGCTCGATAATAAACAAGAGACATATCTGATTATTTATATTTGAATATATTGATTAGCACAATCACTGAAGTACAAGTAGAGCCAACACACACACATACATATTTGAAATCGAGCATGAAGGGAACCTTAGATATCACACTCGCTCGCATTATTCAATTTAAATTTGCTCCTAATATATCAGGGCATAATAAAATTGAAGGCAAGGCATTGCGGCACGATCTATCCAATTTATGGTGTTGGGTTAATAATCACAACAACCTAGCCGTTGACGACGTCGTTGTAGATACAAACACGTACTGAGTCTTGTTGGAGTGGTGATGGGGCCGCATCAAGAGGAAGTACTCGAACTTTTGTTATATATGGCCGAGTTTTACAGATAATATTAACCGCATCTAAAGCGGGGTAGCCAATTAGATCGGATCATGTTTGGGTTGTTATACCAAGCTTGGCTGCCTCCATCAATCACGTAGTATCTTTTTGTTTTCTGCCTTCTGAGACTGTTGTAATTGCCAACAAGTATCAATAATGTATATGTATTTAATGTATGTATCAATAATGGATGTAAGCATCATCTAACAAAACGTACATGCCTAGCTACCTGCAGAGAAGAAACAGAAGCCTGTGTATGGAGATTGTACGTGATCTATGTATGTCTACGTATGTATACATGGTGACTCTGTGTAGCATGCATCATCTTGGTGATAACAATGTATGTATTTTATGGAACGTTATTAGGTAGAAGACACCATGATATTGCCTTGCTACCAATAATATTAATAGTCGTCGATGATAACGCTGCATCCATTTTTCTTCTTTTGCTTAGTAATAAACATCGTCGGCACATGTATGTTGTGGTTAACAGCATCATCTTCTCTAATTGTGGATTATGTTGTTGTTGTTAGCTGGCAAATAGTTGAATAATGCATGCCCCTTTGTCTACATATGTCAGACTCAGCTCACGTGTAGCTGTTAATATAAATTAATTAAAATACGCTGAACTAGCATGTACGTCTACTTGCATGGATCAGCATAAGGGGGTGTTTGGTTAGAGAGACTAAAGATTAGTCTCTAGTTTTTAGTCCCATTTAGTCCTTTTTACCAAACACTAGGACTAAAATATGGACTAAAATGATTTAGTCTTTAGTCCTTCACATATATGCTAAAAGGGTCTAAACCATATTAATTCCACATTTACCCATTATTTAGTTCAATTGTACTAATAGCAGGAGAATGTTAAAGGTTATTTTAGTCTTCTTATGAGTCGTCATTTCCACCGGCAACTTTATTATGCAAACCGTCGTCATTTCCTCGGACACGGCTCTATGTAATTGCTGTGTATATACATGAATTGGTGATCCTAACACGGACATGGTTCGCATTCGGTTTGCCTTCTAAAACCGGGTGTGACAGTACCGTCGTGTATTGATTTTTAACGCGCATATGAATATCGTCCCTGCTTTTTGCGTTTTGACATGGTGGTTTGGTAGCAAGGGTGCATAATTATATATGGATTATAGTTTTGGGAGACTTTATCAAATACTAACTTTCATGTGGTTTTTATGTAAATCTTAGTGAATTATAAGGTATAAGCCCAAATAATACTCGTTATTAAAATTGGAATGCATCAAAGCGCCAAACACTGGACCGTATGTAACGAATTAGTCGTTAGTATATATTGCATATGTACCTTGTCCATTTTTATTACTCGTGTGCTCGAAAGCGGTGGTCCATTGACGGGTGGATTGTATTGAAAGTTGCGGCAACATTAATCGATGGAAGGGACGGTGGATACTACTAGTATTGGGAAGCAATAATGCCATAAGTGTGACAAGTAGACCTTCAAGATTTCCCATAACATAATCACCCTTAAAAAAGACTATAATATATAACCACATCTCTAGACAATCGATAATAAACATGAGGCATATAATTATTTATTATTAAATATATTGATTAACACAATCACTAAAGTACAAGTAGAGCCATCACACACGTACATATTTTAAACCAGCCATGCAAGGAACTTTAGATATCACACTCGCTCGCATTATTCAAATCAAATTTGTGCGTAATCCATCAAGGCGCAATAAAATTTAAGGCTCGGCATTGTGGAACAATCTAGCCAATATATGGTGCTGGGTTAACCACAACAGCCTGACCATTGACGATGTCGTTGTAGATACAAACACGTATGGCACCATCTTGGAGTGGAGACGGGACCCCATCTGGAGGGAGTACTCGAACTTCGGTTATATTGGGATTATCTTGACGGATAATATTAACCGCATCTACAACAGCGTAGCCAACCAGATCAGGCCATGTTTGGGTGGTTATACCAAGCTTGACGACCTCCATCAATCACGTAGTATCCTTTTTGTTTTCGAGCTTCAGAAACTGTTGTAATTACCAACAAGCATCAATAATCAAGGAAAACTGACATAGTCTAAACAAACACATTATTTTAAAAACATAACGGTATCATATACATGGCATGCATTATATATATAAACTAGTAGCCTGTATAAGGAGAATACGTACGTACCTGCAAAGAACGAAGAAACTAGTAGCCTGTATAAGGAGAATAGAAGATGGTACGTGCAGTGCTCTATGTATGTCTATGCATGTATATATATACAAACAGTGACTATTTGGATTGCATGCATCCTCTCGGTGATAACAATGGATGTATCATCCATGGACCCGTTCATATGTACAGATTTTAAAACTCAGCTCGTCGATGATAACGGTGCATCCATTTTTCTTCTTTTACTTAGTAAACATTGATCGGCACGTATATGTTGTGGTTAATTAACAGCATCATCTTCTCGATCTAATTGTCCTGCTTGTTATTAGCTGGCAGTACAGCCCTTTGTTTACACGGTACTAGCACAGTACTTGGCTAGCTGGTAACGGCAATTGAGCCTGTGCCGAGTGTCCACAGAGTACACAGCTAGCAGCCACCGCCATGCCATGTCTATTATCTGTAGCGCCCGAACTTCTTCTTTGCAAATTCACTGCACCCTCCGCAACGCAACGAACCAAAGGGATACAGGCGTACACAGCTATAGCGAGACAGCCATCTCCATGTGGGGGGCCGTTGGCCATTACGTGCGCGCGTGCTCTGCTTGCGTTACGCGTAGATTCAAACATGCACGCTCTTCTTCACCCTTTGTTTCTTGTTTGGGGAAAAAATAAAAGGTAAAGTCGTTAATTATATACCATGTTGCCAATAAGAATACCACACTTCAGAGCGGACGTAATAATAAATTAATTAATACACTGAATACTGTCCAAGTCACTGCACCCTCCACTGTGAAGTGTATTAATTTATAAATACACTGAACTAGTATTTATAAACCCTAAATACTGTCCAAGTCACGTGTACGTGTACGTGTTAGTATAAATTAATACACTGAACTAGCATGTATGTATACGTGTATCATCATAAAATAATAAGTATTGTTTGGTTCGATTCAGGGGGCAACAACTATAATCACTACCGGAAACAGTTGCTTTGGAAAAGACTTGGCGAACACTCAGCAAAGAAAGCACGGCGAACTGTACATCGGCAACGGCTTTTTTGCCGAGTACTTTTTATTAGGCACTCGGTATAGACTTTGACGAGTGTCAACAGGTACTCGGCAAAGAAAAGTCGCCGTCACGACGACTGGTAACGGCGACGGAGCCTGTGCCGAGTGTCCACTGTACTAACACTCGGCAAAGAGTTTTTCTTTGTCGAGCATATTAGGTGACACTCGGTAAAGGCTCCCTCTTTACCAAAGGTCCTCAAGAAAAAGACACCATCGGCAAAGTGATATTGAAGATTATTTTTCTCTGCCAAAGCTCTTCTAGAAGCAACGATGGCAAGTGCCCACCATGTGACGCCAACTACAAGAAAATCAACGATATACTTATAAATCATATCTAATCTAGTGTTATATACCTAAATAAAAAAGAGGGTGTACACATGCTTCTGCATATTTGCTGTAACACCGTAAATTTTTTTTCTAATATTCACGAAATTCAGGTGTTACCCTCTCTTTTCCTTGCTTTTCTTTTCTTTTTCTAAATAATGTTATTTTGTTATATATTTGCGTAAGCCTACTGAATTGAACCCTAGAGAAGCTTTGCGTGCTACATTTCATGCTGAAGCAAAGTTTTGTATGCTATCACATTTAATTTTATTTAAATTATTTTGGGCTTGATCTAAAATGAATAAATATATATATATGTCTACTATGCCTATATATATATATATGAAAAGAAGAGAAATAGAAAAAAAGAATAAAAGAAATCCAAAAAAAGAAACGACCGTTCTGTCCATCTCCCTGAACCAAAGTTCTCATTTCCCCTCCCTCTCTCATTCTCACAGGAGGGCCCCACGACAACTATTCCTCTTTTCCAGTCATTCCTTTCATTCGCTCTCCACTCGCAGAACTGCTGGTCACCGTTTGGCCTTCGCCGCAGCGCCCAACGCGCACCCCTCGCTCCCCAGTCGCACGCCCCGCCTCAAGCCATGCCCATGTGCACATCACGCGGACGCGCGCCTGCACCCGGTCCCACTTGCTTGTCAACATTGTCACTGTTGGCACTGTCTCTCGACAGCAAGGAGATCCAACACGGGTGAATGGTGATGGCAACAGGGTACTCGCGCGTGATGGCAAAAGCTCTGTTAATCTGGCCTCTCACGGGCACTGTGCGGGGGTATTTATAGGTATCCGAGTGCACGGCGCCTTGCGTTAAGGTCGCATGTGCCCTCAGGTACCTAGTTTATCCCTAGAATATTCCCATAAAGCGGGGTTACAAGCTGTAATTACAAGTACGCCTTTACAAATTAGGCCCGTAACACAAACGCGGCCACGCAGGGCCCGTTACAATGGGCCTGATCTCATGTGGGCCTCGGAGCTGACCGAGGCCGCGCCGTGGGGAGGCGTTGCCGCAGGCCTTCGTCTGGTGCCGAATCGAGCGAAGGGTCTCCATGTTGTCTCTGGTGCCGATGAAGCGAAGGGTGTCCCTGCCTGCTTTGTCTGTCAGGGCAGGGGCTAAGCGGTGGAGACTTCGGGCGAAGGGTGGCGTTTCTGCCTTCGCTCCAACATTTGCCCTCCGAGGGACCAGTTCGACAAAGTCACCTGGTGCCGAAGACGTCGCTAGATGGCGGAGACGCTGCCCTCGCTCGAAGTGGTTCCGCGGGGGTTTTTGATGTGACCGTTGATGGACATCGTACTGTTGGACTGCGGGTTTTCCGAAGCGTCGCGCCCTGTGGGATTGCGGGTTTCCCGAGGAGCCGCGCCCTGCCTATAAAGGGGGGCGGGGGACGGCGCTGTTTGCACTTTGCCTTCCGCGCTCCGTGAAAACCGTAGCCGCCCGCCGTCTTTCTGCTCCTCTTCTTCTACTGCTCCCTTTGCTCGTCGGAGATCTGGCTCGAGTGAAGCAAACCGCCCGCCGCCGCCGACGGTACGTAGCAATGCCATCCTCTTCTTCTTCCGCCGACGCCACGCCGCCGGCCGCCGCCTCGTCTGAGGAGACGTTGAGTAGCGTGATGGTGGAGGAGCTGCGCGCCGGCGACTCTGTTGATTTTGGTGTGTCACGGATGACGTCGGCCCGCGTCGAAGAGATGCAGCGCTTGGGCTACTTTGGCGGCGGAGTCGCTCGTGCTCCGGGGACGGAGGAAGTCCCCGAGCCGGAGGGTGAGTTGGTTGTTTTCGAGGCGTTCTTCGTCGCCGGTCTCCGCTTGCCTGCGCACCGGTTTGTTGGCGAAGTCCTGCGTAGATTCAACGTTCAAATTCATCAGCTGACACCGAACGCCGTGGTGGCGCTGGCGAAGTATGTCTGGGCGACGACTTCGTACGGCGGACAACCGTCGGTTGAAGTTTTTGCGAAGAATTACTGCTTGCATTGGCAGAAGAGGGTGATTGAGGACGGAGTTGCCCAGTTTGGGTCGTGTACATTCACGCCGAAGACCGGCAAGACCACAATGCCAGTAGTGGAGTTGGTTCCGTGCGCCCGCAACAAGTGGGGCAATTGGAATGAATTTTGGTTTTACGTTGCTGAGGCTACTGTCGAAGGCCATGAAGGACTCCCCGTGTCTGAGATGTGCTCTCACTATTACTCTGCGTATCCGCCTTTTGAAGTGGCAGAAGAGGATGCAGACGAAGGGGCCCTTCGGTGTGCCGCCGGCCAGAGCAGTGGTCGTGATTTAGTTGAAGAGTTTGTGGCGTACGGGGTCTGGCCCTTGGCGCACGGCTGGACGCTGGGCGAAGTGTGCCCTCGTCAGATGCCTTTTCACGGAGGAAGGGTGGTGCGAAGTCCTGCCTTTGCACTGAACTTGCGAAACCGTGACCCGGCCGCCTTTGTGCGTGATGCGGAGGACTTGGCGGTGCGGCTCGTGGGGCGGTACGTGGCGAGGACGGAAGGCCAGCGCAGCTTTGATATTCGCGGGTCAAATGAACGTTTGAACAGGGTCTTCGAGTTAAATCAATTGCCGTACGACGTCTAACCTGGTCAAGACGAAGCGGACCGCCGTGGGAAGAAGCCGGCGGTGGAGACTGGAGGCGACCCTGCGCTGACGGCCGCCCCCTCCTCAAAAAAGAGAAAATTAGGTACTGCGATGGGAGGAATCGGGGTGTCTGATAGTTTCGCTAGAGAGTTAATGAGGACGTGTGCGGCCCCGGGGGAGAGGATGTCTTCGCCCGAGCTCCGGGAGTCTTCGGCTCGGATGCTGAGGGTTACCGGGGAGCTCCGGGAGCCTAGAAATGTTCCTATCCCCTGCGCGGCTGAGGAAGACTGTTTTACATCTCGTATGGCTCGTCAGTGGAGAGTTTTTCCTTACGGGCAAAATATCGGTGCTGTTGTGTGGGCAG
This sequence comes from Zea luxurians, assembly GCA_029449295.1. NCBI lineage: Eukaryota > Viridiplantae > Streptophyta > Magnoliopsida > Poales > Poaceae > Zea > Zea luxurians. Next base: position 50,809,542 of record JAOPSE010000011.1, read on the forward strand.
TGATGGACAAGGATCGCCAAGGGGCGGCGCAAAAACGCCAGGCGACCGTCAGGATTCACGAGGCCCGGCCGAAAAGGCAGCGGGGGACGGCGAAGGCTGCGGCCTCCAGCGGAGGCAAGCCGCCGTTGCCGGCGAAGGCGGGCGCCTCTGCACCCAGCAAGGCGCCGGAGACAACGGCGGGCGCCGGAGTCTCCAAGCTGACGAAGGTGGTGCCGCCGGCCAGCGGAGTGGCGGAGGCTTCGAAGGCGGCCCGAACGTTGCCGCCGCCGGGCAAACGCGTTGCCGACTTCGGCACGGACATTAGTGTGGACGATTATCTTGGGGGTAAGTCACCCGGCCGCTTTTTTTTTTAATCGTTGATGCGTTGCAGGGTCGGACGAAGGCCGGCTTGCTATAGCTGTGCCTGCCGGGGCAATCGCGACGGCTGCGCTGTCGTCGAAGGCGAGGGGCGGGACCCTTGGCGCCGGAGGCGAGGTGTCGGCCCTCGCGTTGGTCAGAGACGAGGCTGGCGCGGCGACCCGCCGGCTGAAAGGAGTGACGGATGCGCTGAGTCAGGCGACGGAGGCGCTGAGTCAGGTCCGCGGAGCTTTTTTTTTTACGGCCAAGGCCTTACGTGTGCTCTGCAGGTGGCTGACTTCACCAGCCGTACTGCGTCGGGGGCACTTACGGCAGCCTTATCTGCCGAAGTCGAGGGACTTCGGACGCAACATGCTGACGCCGTCCGTGAGAAGTCTGCCTCCGACAGCAAGTGTCGTAAACTGGCGGACAAGGTGGCCGCCCTGGAGGAGGAAAAGGCTGACCTCCGGCGCCAGCTGGCGGGGGAGAGGAGGGAGACCAACGAGGCCATCGCCAAGGAGCAGGCCGCGCAGGCGGAGGCTAGGCTGGCACGGGCGGAAGCCAATCTTGCCAAGGATCTCGCCGAAGACCTGCAGGGGCGGCTCACCGCTCTGGAGAGCCGCGCGAAGGGGGACGAAGCCGCGGTGCGAACGGAGGCCGAGCGGACGCGCACACAGCTTATGGCCACATATCGCGAGCTAGGTGCGCGGACCGGTGACTTCGTGGTGCCGGAGCGAGAGGCCGGGCTTCGCTGTTTGGAATGGGTGCAAGAGGAGCTGCGGGAGCTCCCCACCGTCCTGGGGGGATTAATGTCGTTCGCCTCCCTGGTCACCTGCGAGGGGGCGATGAACGCACTCTCTCGCGAAGGGTGCCGGCACTATGAGGCCTTCGACCAGGCAGATGAAGATTTTGGGCGAGACATCTATAAGGTCGAAGACCCCGTGGTGAAGGAGTCCGCCGGCGCCCTCCATGACCGGATGTGGGGTCTGTATGGTGGTGAAGTGGTCAGGGAGCGGGCCGAGGCTGCGAGGGCTCAGGTAACGTTGTCGTTTGTTCTGCGTTTGCTGAATGTGGTCTGTGCGTGTGTTTGCTGACTTTTTGTATGTTTTGTTTTAGGCGGAGCGAGGCGAGCGGGTGGACGACTTCGGAGCACTGAACGACGCCCAGCCTGACCCGGAGCCGACCCCGGAGACCATGGAGGACGCACCAGGCGCCCCCACATCTGCTGCGACAGTGGAAGACCTGCCCCTGAAGGTGGCCGAAGGCGCTCCCGATGCCCTCGCAGCAGCTGCGCCGACCGTCGAAGATCCGGCGGCGGAGGCGGTGGAAACAATGGCGGAGGTGGCAGCGGAGCCAACGGCGGAGGCCCCCGCAGCGTCAGGGCCCTCGCAGGTGGCATAGTGGTTGTTTAGGGTTGAGGATTTTTGGATGTTGTACTGAATTTTGGTTGCTGCGCAGGTTCAAGATTTTGGGCCTGCGCACGCAACCGCTGCTACTGAGTTTTTGGCGGCTTCGACCGCGGAAGGTGGTAATGAATATAGTGGGTCTGCATCTGAGTTTTTGGATTTTGCCGACTCCGGGAGCTCGGTTGAGTGGACTGAGGAGTCGTCGGAGGAGAATTTGGATTATTTTGCGGCTTTGGACGTGGCTGCGGCGGAGGCTTCGCCACACGCCGCGGACGCGTCGGACGTGCCAGGCCCTAGCACTGGGCGCCGTCGACGAAGGGCGGTTGCAAAACGTAGGGTTAGCGCGGAGGAGCGGGCTCTGCTTCGTGTGAGTGGGGCTGGTCGGCAGGAACTGTTGTCCCTGCCGACCGCCGAGGGTGTAGGTGAAGGGGAACTGCGAAGGCTTTTTGCGGGTGAGGAGCTCAGGATAATGCTATTTAATTATAGGGAGATGGGAATTATTCCTAAGGTTGAGCCGATGTAGAGTGTGGTGCCCTCGCTTGTGTACGTCGAGGCTTGTATGGCGGAATTGTGTGCCCTCGCGTGCATGTGTGTGTGCGAAGGCGTTTTGTACTTACTGATTTGTTTTGCTGCGCTGTGTTGGCTTGATTATAGTTGGTCTTGGTGTGGATGGTTTGATGTTGTCGTTTCAGCCGTTGTTGTGCTAGTCCAGGTGTACCCTTAGGTGTCTTCTGCATAGATAGTCTTCGGTTTGTTCGCACTTGTTGTGCTGATCCGGCTGCGCTTTTAAGCGACTTCTGCACGGATAGCCTTCGCGATAGACTCAGATTTTTTCCGCACTTGTTGTGCTAATCCGGCTGCACCCTTAGGCGACTTTTGCGCGGATAGTCTTCACGATAGACTTAGATTTTTTTCGCACTTGTTGTGCTAATCCGGCTGCACCCTTAGGCGACTTTTGCGCGGATAGTCTTCGCGATAGACTTAGATTTTTTTTTCGCACTTGTTGTGCTAATCCGGCTGCACCCTTAGGCGACTTTTGCGCGGATAGTCTTCGCGATAGACTTAGATTTTTTTCGCACTTGTTGTGCTAATCCGGCTGCACTCTTAGGCGACTTTTGCGCGGATAGTCTTCGCGATAGACTTAGATTTTTTTTTCGCACTTGTTGTGCTAATCCGGCTGCACCCTTAGGCGACTTTTGCGCGGATAGTCTTCGCGATAGACTTAGATTTTTTTCGCACTTGTTGTGCTAATCCGGCTGCACCCTTAGGCGACTTTTGCGCGGATAGTCTTCGCGATAGACTTAGATTTTTTTCGCACTTGGTGTGCTAATCCGGCTGCACCCTTAGGCGACTTTTGCGCGGATAGTCTTCGCGATAGACTTAGATTTTTTTTCGCACTTGTTGTGCTAATCCGGCTGCACCCTTAGGCGACTTTTGCGCGGATAGTCTTCGCGATAGACTTAGATTTTTTTCGCACTTGGTGTGCTAATCCGGCTGCACCCTTAGGCGACTTTTGCGCGGATAGTCTTCGCGATAGACTTAGATTTTTTTCGCACTTGTTGTGCTAATCCGGCTGCACCCTTAGGCGACTTTTGCGCGGATAGTCTTCGCGATAGACTTAGATTTTTTTCGCACTTGGTGTGCTAATCCGGCTGCACCCTTAGGCGACTTTTGCGCGGATAGTCTTCGCGATAGACTTAGATTTTTTTCGCACTTGGTGTGCTAATCCGGCTGCACCCTTAGGCGACTTTTGCGCGGATTTGTCGCACGCGAGGGTAGCTAGCGCTTAGCCTCGCGGTGACCTCGTGGTGGTCGAATGTCGAAGACCGTCATCGCGGTCTTTTTCGACGCATGTCTTTTTGCGGGGAATTTTTTACGCATATATTACATGGCTCCGCCTCGTTAAAAACCTCACCCCCCGGGAGGAAAAGAGTGCGGGCCGGTGCAAGATTGTTTTTGCGAATTACAAGGGCGAAGACAGCCCTGAGGAATCAAACAAAAAATTTGCGGAGGTTGTCAATGTTCCAGGAGTGCTCCAGGTCCTCGCCGGTTGGCGTTGTGAGCCTGTAAGCACTGGGGGAAGCTTTTGTCTTGACGATGAAAGGGCCCTCCCACCTGGGCTCCAGCTTGCCCTTGGACTCCGTTCGAGCTGTCCGAATGAGTACGAGGTCCCCCTCGCTGAACTCCCTCGGGGTGACTGAATGGTCGCGCCATGCTTTGGTCTGGGCTTGATACTTGTTCAGGGCCTGTAGGGCGAAGACACGGTCTTCGTCGATGAGATCCTTTGAAGTTGGTTCGTCCACATCTGGGACGGCCGACGAGACTGTTCGCGGGGACCCGTGCTTTATTTCTTGCGGGGTCATGGCCTCCGATCCGTATAAAAGATGGAAGGGAGTGAATCCGGTCGCCCTGCACTCAGTCGTGTTTAGTGCCCAGACTGCCTCGGGTAAAAAATCGCTCCATCTGCCCTTTTTTTCATCGAGGAGCATTTTTTTGATAGCTGTGAAGATTTTTCCGTTGGCGCGCTCCACGACCCCGTTGGACTGCGGATGATAGACTGAGGCGAAGGCAAGCTTGGTGCCAATGGAGAAACAAAAATCCTTGAAGCCTTGGTTATCAAACTGCTTGCCGTTGTCGACTGTTAATTCGGACGGTACTCCGAAGCGGCAAACGATGTTCTGCCAGAAGAATTTTTGGGCAGTCTTTGATGTTATTGTGGAGACAGCCCGTGCCTCGATCCATTTGGTGAAGTACTCGACCGCGACGAAGGCGAACTTAAGGTTCCCCTGAGCGGTGGGCAAGGGTCCAACAATGTCGAGACCCCAGCGCTGGAGAGGCCATGTGTGGGCGATCAGCTTTGTATACTGCGAAGGGCCACCTGACCGAGGAGAGAACTTCTGGCAGGCTTCGCAGGACCGAGTGACCCGATTCGCAGCGCAAATCATTGCGGGCCAGTAAAAACCCTGGCGGATCACCTTAGCAGCTAGGGCCCTCGGCCCCGCGTGCGAGCCGCACGTGCCACTGTGGACTTCACGTAGAATCTGCATGCCTTCGGCCTCGGTGACGCACTTAAGCATTGGTTGACTGACCCCTTTTTTATAGAGTTGGCCTTCAATCAGAGCGAAGTCTCGGCTTCGATGTCTGAGGCGCTTGGCCTCACTGATGTCGGCTGGGTGATAATACCCCTGCAGGAACAGGGTTATGGGTGCGCGCCAGTCTTCGGTCATGATGAGGTTGACTGTACGGTGGCCCTCGCTGTCATTGGTTATTTGGAGCCCTTCGGGGCTCCGGACTGCTGGTGTGCCGATGACGTGGAAGAACACGTCGGAGGGCAGAGTGTCGCCCCTGGCCGCGGCCTTGGCCAATGCGTCGGCCTCCTCGTTCTTGGCCCGGTCCACATGCTGCACGGTGAACCCCTTGAACTGCCTCTCGAGACTTCGGATGGCCGCGAGGTATTGCATGAGTGCGGGGTCCTTGGCTGCATAGTCTTTTTCGACCTGGCCGGCAACTACCTTGGAGTCTGTTTTGATGATGCAAGTGGTGACTCCGAGGGCCCTTAGCTTGCGGAGGCCGAGGATAACTGCTTCGTATTCTGCTATATTATTTGTGCATCTGTCGGAGTCCAGATTGAAGCTGAGTCGTGCTGCATATCTGTGCTTGACCCCGACTGGTGAGGTTATGATTGCGGCGACGCCTGCCCCCGCATGGCACCATGCGCCGTCGCAGTGGATCGTCCAGACCTTCTCTGTGGTCGGGTCCGGCTGTGTTACTGGCCCGGTCCAGTCGACGACGAAGTCTGCCAGGACTTGTGATTTGATGGCTGTCCTGGGCTCGAAGCTGATGTGGTAGCCGGAGAGTTCGGCTGCCCACTTGGCGATCCTCACCGATGCCTCCGGGTTTCTAAACAGTTCGCCGAGCCCCCTGTCTGAGGTGACGCGGACCTTGAATGCTTCAAAATAATGGCGCAGCTTGCGCGAGGACATAACGACTGCGTAGGCGATCTTCTCCAGCTCTGTCATGTTGCATTTGGACGGTGTCAGGACCTCGGAGACGTAATAAACAGGGCACTGTCTGACAGCGCCTTCGACTGTCTGCTCCTGCACTAGTGCCGCGCTGACCGCGTGCGGCGAAGCCGCGACATAGAGCAATAAGGGGAGCGAGGAGTCGGGGCTCGTGAGGGTGGCCAGCTCCGTTAAGTACTGTTTTAATGAGGCGAAGGCCGCTGCTTGCTCCGGCCCCCAAGCGAAGTCTTTTGCGCCGCGGAGAGTTTTGAGGAAAGGAAGACTTCGCTCGGCCGACCTGGAAATGAATCTGTTGAGAGCGGCCAATCTGCCTGTCAGACGCTGGACATCCCTGGTGGACTGCGGAGGCGACATGTCGATGATGGCCTGGATCTTGGTTGGGTTGGCCTCGATGCCGCGGTGCGACACCAGGTAGCCCAATATCTTGCCCTGGCGAACACCGAAAACGCACTTTTCCGGGTTTAAGCGGAGTCGTGCGTCTCGCATGTTTGCGAATGTCTCGGCCAGGTCGGCGAGATGGTCCTCCTTATTTTTGCTGGCGACGACGATGTCGTCCACATATGTAAATATATTTCTGCCGACCTGCCCTTCGAGTACTGTTTTGGTGAGTCTGGAGAAGGTGGACCCGGCATTCTTGAGACCCTCCGGCATTCTGACGAAGCAGTAAGTGCCGAAGGGTGTTATAAAGCTGGTGCTGGCCTTGTCTTCCTCCTTCATGTATATCTGGTGATAGCCGGAGAAGCAGTCGAGGAGAGACAGGACCTCGCATCCGGCCGCGCTATCGACTATTTTGTCGATCCGTGGCAACGGGAAATTGTCTTTTGGGCAGGCCTTATTGAGACAGGTGAAGTCTATGCACATCCGCCATTTCCCGCTTTTTTTCTGCACCATTACAACATTGGAGAGCCATGTGGGGTAAGCCACTGGCTCAATGAATTTAGCCTCTAGGAGGCGGTGCACCTCCGCCTTGACGGCCTCTGTCTTTTCATCGGACATTTTGCGAAGCTTTTGCTTTCTTGGTCGCACCGAGGGGTCGATTCCCAAACTGTGCTCGATTATGGATCGGCTGACTCCGACCAGGTCGAGGGCGGACCAGGCGAAGACATCTTTATTCTTGGCCAGGCAGCAGAGGAGCTTCTCTTCTTCATGCGAAGTAAGGTCTTCGCTGATAGTGACTGTCTGCTTGGGCGTGGCCTGATCGAGGGGGACAATCTTGGTCCCATCCTGACTCTGCAACTGAGCCCTGTCGTGCTGCTTGTCAGTTGGGCTGGCGGGCGCAGGGACCTCGCACTGTGTCGTGAGACAGTGCACGTTCCTCTGCCCGGGCACGAAGTCCCGCTCTATGTTCCGCGCTGTTTGCTGGTCACCGCGGACTGTAATTACGCCTAGCGGGCCTGGTATCTTCATGCACAAATACAGTCCGTGGATGGCAGCTTCAAACTTATTGATGGAGCCCCGTCCCATGATGGCGTTGTATGGATATACCATATCCACAATGTCAAAAGTCACTTGCTCACTTCGGGCATTGGGTGCTACACCGAAGGAGAGGGGCAACTCTATTTTGCCGACGGGGAAGGTGCCTTTGCCGCCGAAGCCATACAACGGGTTGTCCGAAGGCTTAAGCAGGCTGTGGCTGATGCCCATGCGATCGAAGGCGTGGAGGAAGATGATGTCTGCCTGGCTGCCGTTGTCAACGAGGACCTTGTGTAGGTCCCAGCCTGCCACGCTGCAATTGATGACCATGGCATCGCAGTGGGGGGCGCTGCGCAAATCGACGTCCCGTGCGTCGAAGGTGAGCGGTACGTGGGACCACTTTGTCTGTACAACTGGGCCCGTGACGGCTACATGGTTTATGCTGCGGTAGTGGTCCCGCTTCTGCCGCTTGGTGTCGAAGTCGGTGCTGGACCACCCAGTTATCATATGAATGACTCCGCGATAAGGTTGATCGGCGAAGTCCTCCTGCTTTGGGGCGTTGGGGATGTTTTGTTGTTGCTGGTGTGGTGGTGGAGGCGGAGGATGTACGATTTGTACTTCCTGATGATGTTGGTAAGCGTGGTGCGGTGGATGCGGGGCGGGAGCGTGGATATATGGTGGAGGGGGTGGCTGGTAGTTATGCGCGACAATTCTGGGGTTGTCGGCTGGCTGCGCCCTCGCCATTCTGTCTCTGGTGGCCTTCACTTCGGGGCAGTCTTTGGTTGGGTGGGTGCAGTCTTCGCCATGGAAAAGGCAGTAAAATCGGCGCGGTGGAGGGGGTGGCTGCGCACGCCCTCGGCCCCTGCCGCGAGTTCCACTTCCGCGGCCCTGGGGGGGATATTCCTGGCGGCGAAGGGGGTCAGCGGCCGGCTGCTGGTTGGCAATGTTGTGCACTTGCGGCTGACCGCGGCCATCTCGACCGGAGTCTGGTTGCGGAGTTCTTGTCCACGTGCGGCTGGACTGTGGAGCGTCTTTTGGCTTCCGCTGGGACTCAATCTTGCGCTGGTGGAGCTCCTCGGATCTGGCATACTTTTCAAACAGCTGGTACAACTCTTGGAGGTTCTTCGGCGGGTCTCTGATGCAGTGGCTGTAAAGGACGCCAGCGCGAAGACCACTGATAGCATAGTGGATGGCAATCTGGTCATCGACTGAGGGTAGCTGTGACTTGAGTGTGAGGAATTTGCGGTAATATTCCCTCAGGGTCTCCCTCTCTAGCTGCTTGCAGAGCGAGAGCTCGGCCAGGGCGTCGGTGTCCGGGCGGTACCCTTGGAAGTTGAGGAGGAACTTGTCCCGGAGACTTCTCCAGGAATCGATGGACAGCGGAGGCAACCTGGTGAACCAGGTGAGCGCGGGGCCCTCGAGGGCGATGATGAAGGACTTCGCCATTGTGGCGTCGTCCCCCCCGGACGATGCGACGGCGACCTGGTAACTCATTATGTATTGAGCCGGGTCGGTGCTGCCGTTGTACTTGGGGTAGGTCCCAGCCCGGAAGTTAGCTGGCCACGGCGTCACTTGCAGGTGAGGCGCCAGGGGACTTCGCTCATCGAGATAATTGACCCCTTGGAATGGCGCGGCGTGCGGGAAAGTGAAGTCGCGCTGGGGTAAACGCGGGTCCTCCGGTTGCGCGCGGTGTTGCAGGGGTGGCTCATGCTGCAGGCCGGGGTGGCCTTCGCGCGTGTCTTCGTTTTGTGCGCGCTGCTGGAGGGATGACTCGTGCTGCGGGCCGAGGTGGCCTTCGCGCTGCATCAGCGCGATCTCCCGCTCGAGTTCCTGGGCCTTGTGCTCTTCGTCGCGTATCATCTGCCGCACTTTGGCGAGTGCGGACACACGCTGGCGCTTGGCCTCCAATATCTCCTTCTGCCTCTGGAGGTTGCGGTTCTTGAGGCGCAGAGCGCGCAGCTGTAGCTGTTCTTCTGCGGAGATGCCGAGGACCTCACCGTCCTCGGCGAGGTCCGCGCCCTCCGGTGGTGCGAAGCCTGAGGGAGGTGCGAAGCCTGAGGGAGGTGCGAAGCCTGAGGGTTGTCCCTCAGGGTCGCAGGTGCGGAGGGTGTCGTCTTCAGTGGCCTCTTGGTGGGTGGATTGGGTGAGGGCGAGGGCCTTGCCCTTTCTTGCGGCGAGCAGTGCTGCCTTCGCAGCCTCGTCAGCCTTCGGGTTAGTTCTCTTGGGTGCCATCGCGGGTGGTTGTCTCGTAGCACGAACGGTGGGCGCCAAATGTTGGCGCTGTCTCTCGATAGTAAGGAGATCCAACACGGGTGAATGGTGATGGCAACAGGGCACTCGCGCGTGATGGCAAAAGCTCTGTTAATCTGGCCTCTCACGGGCACTGTGCGGGGGTATTTATAGGTATCCGAGTGCACGGCGCCTTGCGTTAAGGTCGCATGTGCCCTCAGGTACCTAGTTTATCCCTAGAATATTCCCATAAAGCGGGGTTACAAGCTGTAATTACAAGTACGCCTTTACAAATTAGGCCCGTAAGACAAACGCGGCCACACAGGGCCCGTTACAATGGGCCTGATCTCATGTGGGCCTCGGAGCTGACCGAGGCCGCGCCGTGGGGAGGCGTTGCCGTAGGCCTTCGTCTGGTGCCGAATCGAGCGAAGGGTCTCCATGTTGTCTCTGGTGCCGATGAAGCGAAGGGTGTCCCTGCCTGCTTTGTCTGTCAGGGCAGGGGCTAAGCGGTGGAGACTTCGGGCGAAGGGTGGCGTTTCTGCCTTCGCTCCAACAGTCACCTACTGTTTCTCTTCCTCATCCAACCGCCCGCCGAGCTGCACCTTTCCTATTTTCTCCTATATGGTTCGTCCTCGTCTTCCTCTCCCACATCTTCTTCTATCGTTGGTTTGTTTTAGCAGGCGTCGCTGAGCCAAAACTGCCCGTCCCTTCTCGCCCGTGGTTTAGGCTCCTGCCCCGCAGCGCCGACGAGGCCTCGGTCGAGCCTGCCCGCAGCGCGTCCTCGCGGTAGCCTGTGCGGCAGCCGGAGTGACGGCTCGTCGGGCGCAACCTGCGCGGCAGCCGACGTGGCTTGCCCAAGGCAACCCTGGCTCGGCCCTTGCGTGGCCCCGGCGTAGCAGCAGCCTCGCCGCGAGCTCGTCTCGACGTCCGGCCTCGTCGTGAGGTGAGCTTCGTCTACCCCGGTCTACCCTTCGTCTACCCCTTGCGCATAGCCCCATCACACCCTCGCTATCGTGCGATTCGCGCCACGCGCAGGACATCTAACTTGCGCGCAAGTCATGTGTCGCGCGTCGTTCGCGCGCCGTTTCGCACATGTCGTGCGCGTAGTCGACATCCATTTCCATGTTCGTGCACGCACGCCACACGTCCGGTCGCGTCGTTTTTTAACCACGAATTGTTAGTCATTTCAATGTATAATACGTCATAAACCTATTTCGACTCATTTCAGTAATGTCAACTTCGTAACGACGTTGATTTCGTATTAGTTTTGTTATTTTATCACGTCACAAGTTTTAATTATTTAATTAGTTGTTCATTTGATACTTATTAAAAATGACCTTCTAATTAAAACTATTTATAGTTTTTAACTCGCGCTTTTATAAATAAATATTAACTTGATTAATACCAACTTAAACGATTTTCATTTAATACTTGTTTAGTATAGTCGCGTTATCCGTTAGCGAGTATCACGCGTCGTCGCACTGTCTGTGCGCTGGTAGCGCGCAATATTTCGTGCGTCGTCTGCGCGCTAAGTCGAGTGTGTGCATGCGTCGTTCGGACGTGCCATTCGAGCGTTGTTCGCGTGGTGTCGCGTATGTTGTTTCACGTGCCGTCCATGTGCTGTTTCGCGCAGTGTTGTGCGTCGTCACGCGTCATTCGAGCGTAACCTGTGTGCCATTTTCACATGTCGCTTGCCTTGCCCCGCGATGTTTTCGCGAGTCACGCGCTATCCGCGCGCGATATCAAACCGTTTCGCTTATAATAGCTCATGTTAATTAATTAGTTAATTACTTGTTTAACCCGACAACTATTAGAATAGAAAATTAATCAAAACTAAGTAGTAGTTTTAATTTACATTTAATAAATGTCAAATAATGTGAGTATGTCGACTTAAACATTCTAATTAATATTCGTTTAGTGTAAACGAGATAACTTCACGACCGTAGCTTTGGGGATTTTCAAGGGAAGAAGACACCGAGATGGGTCTCCAGGAGTTCCATGACTTCGACGAGTTCAAGGATTAGGCTAGCGACCTCCCCAGTCAGCCTATGTATGTGTATGCGCGTATATATATAATTTATCTCCCCACATTTACATAATTTATACCTAAGAATTTACTAGTTTTTGTTTATCCTGTCCTTGTTCACCTATTTGGGTTGGATTATTTCCATATTAGCTCTATGCTAGCGCATCACTTTAATCAATGAACATGATGAGAATATTTATGATACGATGTTTACATTTGGAAATGACGATGGCTTTGTGATATTTAAGGGGGCTCGAGCAGATTCTCGAGTGCCTCTCCGTAAGGACTGGTTCATTGGATGACCACCCAGGAAAATAGTACAACCATAAGGGTGGAATGGGACGCTCTTAGCTAATTAATTAGAGGAACCGAGGTGTGGTTTGATTCGCCGTCGTGCCGTCAATGGAGCTCGGTGTATGATGCTCGCTCTGTCGTGGGTTGTTTGCCCCTTGGGGAGGAGTGCGATATATTTAGTAAACCTAACGGGCGGCTACATCTCAGGGAATCTTTGTAAAAGCTACGCAGTGAAACCTTGCCGACTCACCTTGGTAGTGTTTGAGGGTTTGATCGACCCGAGGCAAAGAGGGATCACGACTCGTGGGTGAAGTGTGCAACCTCTGCAGAGTGTTAGAAACTGATATATCAGCCGTGCTCACGGTTATGAGCAGCCTTGGGAGCTCCTTTGATTAGAGATATTATGAATACAGATGATGATGAGGATAGTAATGGTTTTAATGGTGGTGATTATGTTAATGGATTTCTGTGTTCTTTTCGTTTGGAAAGAGTGCCATTGGGTTAATAACTTGGGTTTAATGCTAAAACCTAGCTCTCTTCTAGTAATAATTACTTGACCAACTAAAAGCAACTGCTCTGAGCTTTACCCCACATATAGCTAGTCCACTTTAGCCAAATGGGACATTTTGCTGAGTACGTTGATGTGTACTCACCCTTGCTTAAAACACCAACACACCACGTTGTCCACATTGCAACCACTGCTCAAGAGAATATGAAGTCGTGGTGGAGGATTTCCAGTAGTTCCGAGACTATGATGAGTTTTAGGCATGGGTTAGCGGCAAATCCCCAGTCGGCTCCCTATGGATGTCGTGTATTGCTACGTTTCATGTTCGCACTTTGATCTTTGTTAAAGACTATGTGGATGTCTCAGACATCATGATGTAATAAAATTAATACCCTTTTCCGTTATTATTTGAGCACTATGTGATGATGTCCAACTATGTAATTGTTGTGTACATGAATTGCTGATCCTGGCACATGCATGGTTCGGATTCGGTTTGCCTTCTAAAACCGGGTGTGACAGTACCGTCGTGTATTGATTTTTAAGGAGCATATGAATATTGTGCCTACTTTTTGCGTTTTGACATTGTGGTTTGGTAGCAAGGGTGCATAATTATATATGGAGTATAGTTTTGGGAGACTTTATGAAATACTAACTTTCATGTGGTTTTTATGTAACTCTTAGTGAATTATATGGTATAAGCCCAAATAACACTCGTTATTAAAATTGGAATGCATCAAAGTGCCAAACATTGGACCGTAAGTAAGGAATTAGTGGTTAGTATATATTGCATATGTACCTTGTCCATGTTTATTACTCGTGTGCTCGAAAGCGGTGGTCCATTGACGAGTGGATTGTATTGAAAGTTGAGGCAACATTAATCGATGGAAGGGACCGTGGATACTACAAATATTGGGAAGCATTGCCATAAGTGTGACAAGTAGACCTTCAAGATTTCCCATAACATAATCGCCCTTAAAAAGACTATAATATATAACCACATCTGATAATAAACATGAGAGATATAATTATTTATTATTAAATATATTGATTAACACAATCACTGAAGTACAAGTAGAGCCATCACACACGTACATATTTTAAACCAGCCATGCAAGGAACTTTAGATATCACACTCGCTCGCATTATTCAAATCTAATTTGTGCATAATCCATCAAGGCGTAATAAAATTGAAGGCTTGGCATTGTGGCGCAATCTAGCCAATATATGGTGCTGGGTTAACCACAACAGCCTGACCATTGACGATGTCGTTGTAGATACAAACACGTACGGTACCATCTTGGAGTGGAGACGGGACCCCATCTGGAGGGAGTACTCGAACTTCGGTTATATTGGGATTATCTTGACGGATAATATTAACCGCATCTACAACGGGGTAGCCAACCAGATCAGGCCATGTTTGGGTCGTTATACCAAGCTTGACGACCTCCATCAATCAGGTAGTGTCCTTCTGAAACTGTTATAATGGCCAACAAGCATCAATAATCAAGGAAAACTGACATAGTGTAAACAAACACATTATTTTAAAAACATAACGGTATCATATATATGGCATGCATGAGCATATGATACTAACACAAAGTAAATACCTACGTACCTGCAAAGAAGAAACTAGTAGCCTGTATAAGGAGAGAATAGGAGATGGTACGTCTATGTATGTCTATGCGTGTATATATATACACACACGGTGACTATTTGGATTGCATGCATCCTCTCGGTGATAACAATGGATGGACCTGTTCATATGTCCCTTTTGCTACCGATTTTAATACTCAGCTCGTCGATGATAACGGTGCATCCATTTTTCTTCTTTTACTTAGTAAACATCGATCGGCACATATATGTGGTGGTTAATTAACAGCATCATCTTCTATCTCGATCTAATTGTCCTGCTTGTTATTACAGTACAGCCCTTTGTTTACACGGTACTAGCACAGTACCTGGCTAGCTGGTACCGAAAACGTTGGACGGAACCGAGTCACATGAAGGCAAGGGCAGGGGCACGCGTGCATCCCACAGTCAGCAGTCACCGCCATGCCATGCATGTGTTATGTGTAGCGCCCGATGACATCAGAAGCGGAACGAACCAAACGGACTAGTCGCGTGGGCCGCGGGAACGAGATTGTAAACAGCCGGATCTTATGGCGCCGTGATCCACCAAACGCTATACAACGGGATGAGTTAACGACGTAAACAGATCACCAGGTAAAACGACCGAACCAAACATATTTAAGTCGATTTCTGCGGATGCATATTTAATTCTATTTTATGTTTTCTTTTTCTCCTTTTTCCTTTTATTATGCAACGCATGACATGTTTTTTTATGTATCGTTATTACGTGAATTTTTGGAAGTTTAAATACCAACTTAGGATTTTTGTAGACTCTCCGTCTTTCGGTACCATGGTATTATTCATTTGGCAATATTTGAAAAAGAAATTCTGCAAACATAATGTTGACTTGTCCTTTTTGATTCGGGTTGATTATTAGTGATTGCCAACGGGTAGCACTCTGGGGTAGTCCGTGTACTGACCAGACTATGAGATTATGTATCTGCAACCATGTCGGTCGCATTGTGGAGCACAGGGACGGTGGTCGTCGACGAAGGTAAAGGTCATGTGGGTTCGTGCCGATGTACCGGGAGTAGTGAAAGACGAGCGATGTGACTTGACTTAGGGACCGGAGTCGCAGGGTGACCAGCCGTGGTGGCTGATACCTGGGACACGCACTCGCACTAGGACATGGTGTAGCGGGCTGTATTGCCGAGACAGGCTAGGACTGGCAGAACACGTGTCCAATATGTGGACGAAGCGCACGCGGTACGATACTCATAGCAGTTTCGTGGTTGAGCCTCAAATTCTTGGTATGTGTTTGTATGATTACAAGTGACCTGGCACATTACAAAAGTAGGGTGTTATAAGAAATTGTTCTACACTAATATAGAAAAGGTTTGTACCAACACCAAATTTACCGCTGCTTTTGCGAAAACTGGAGGTAAAAATTTTCAACAATTTTTTGTACTTCCATCCAAGGATGAAAATCATTTGCCCTTACAAGGACCATATATAACCACATTGTTGGACGCTCGATAATAAACAAGAGACATATCTGATTATTTATATTTGAATATATTGATTAGCACAATCACTGAAGTACAAGTAGAGCCAACACACACACATACATATTTGAAATCGAGCATGAAGGGAACCTTAGATATCACACTCGCTCGCATTATTCAATTTAAATTTGCTCCTAATATATCAGGGCATAATAAAATTGAAGGCAAGGCATTGCGGCACGATCTATCCAATTTATGGTGTTGGGTTAATAATCACAACAACCTAGCCGTTGACGACGTCGTTGTAGATACAAACACGTACTGAGTCTTGTTGGAGTGATGATGGGGCCGCATCAAGAGGAAGTACTCGAACTTTTGTTATATATGCCGAGTTTTACAGATAATATTAACCGCATCTAAAGCGAGGTAGCCAATTAGATCGGATCATGTTTGGGTTGTTATACCAAGCTTGGCTGCCTCCATCAATCACGTAGTATCTTTTTGTTTTCTGCCTTCTGAGACTGTTGTAATTGCCAACAAGTATCAATAATGTATGTATTTAATGTATGTATCAATAATGGATGTAAGCATCATCTAACAAAACGTACATGCCTAGCTACCTGCAGAGAAGAAACAGAAGCCTGTGTATGGAGATTGTACGTGATCTATGTATGTCTACGTATGTATACATGGTGACTCTGTGTAGCATGCATCATCTTGGTGATAACAATGTATGTATTTTATGGAACGTTATTAGGTAGAAGACACCATGATATTGCCTTGCTACCAATAATATTAATAGTCGTCGATGATAACGCTGCATCCATTTTTCTTCTTTTGCTTAGTAATAAACATCGTCGGCACATGTATGTTGTGGTTAACAGCATCATCTTCTCTAATTGTGGATTATGTTGTTGTTGTTAGCTGGCAAATAGTTGAATAATGCATGCCCCTTTGTCTACATATGTCAGACTCAGCTCACGTGTAGCTGTTAATATAAATTAATTAAAATACGCTGAACTAGCATGTACGTCTACTTGCATGGATCAGCATAAGGGGGTGTTTGGTTAGAGAGACTAAAGATTAGTCTCTAGTTTTTAGTCCCATTTAGTCCTTTTTACCAAACACTAGGACTAAAATATGGACTAAAATGATTTAGTCTTTAGTCCTTCACATATATGCTAAAAGGGTCTAAACCATATTAATTCCACATTTACCCCTTATTTAGTTCAATTGTACTAATAGCAGGAAAATGTTAAAGGTTATTTTAGTCTTCTTATGAGTCGTCATTTCCACCGGCAACTTTATTATGCAAACCGTCGTCATTTCCTCGGACACGGCTCTATGTAATTGCTGTGTATATACATGAATTGGTGATCCTAACACGGACATGGTTCGCATTCGGTTTGCCTTCTAAAACCGGGTGTGACAGTACCGTCGTGTATTGATTTTTAACGCGCATATGAATATTGTCCCTGCTTTTTGCGTTTTGACATGGTGGTTTGGTAGCAAGGGTGCATAATTATATATGGATTATAGTTTTGGGAGACTTTATCAAATACTAACTTTCATGTGGTTTTTATGTAAATCTTAGTGAATTATAAGGTATAAGCCCAAATAATACTCGTTATTAAAATTGGAATGCATCAAAGCGCCAAAACACTGGACCGTATGTAACGAATTAGTCGTTAGTATATATTGCATATGTACCTTGTCCATTTTTATTACTCGTGTGCTCGAAAGCGGTGGTCCATTGACGGGTGGATTGTATTGAAAGTTGCGACAACATTAATCGATGGAAGGGACGGTGGATACTACTAGTATTGGGAAGCAATAATGCCATAAGTGTGACAAGTAGACCTTCAAGATTTCCCATAACATAATCACCCTTAAAAAAGACTATAATATATAACCACATCTCTAGACAATCGATAATAAACATGAGGCATATAATTATTTA
The DNA here is from genome assembly GCA_029449295.1 of Zea luxurians. Taxonomy (NCBI): domain Eukaryota; kingdom Viridiplantae; phylum Streptophyta; class Magnoliopsida; order Poales; family Poaceae; genus Zea; species Zea luxurians. The sequence goes on from JAOPSE010000011.1 coordinate 50,826,807, forward strand.
TTATTAAATATATTGATTAACACAATCACTAAAGTACAAGTAGAGCCATCACACACGTACATATTTTAAACCAGCCATGCAAGGAACTTTAGATATCACACTCGCTCGCATTATTCAAATCAAATTTGTGCGTAATCCATCAAGGCGCAATAAAATTTAAGGCTCGGCATTGTGGAACAATCTAGCCAATATATGGTGCTGGGTTAACCACAACAGCCTGACCATTGACGATGTCGTTGTAGATACAAACACGTATGGCACCATCTTGGAGTGGAGACGGGACCCCATCTGGAGGGAGTACTCGAACTTCGGTTATATTGGGATTATCTTGACGGATAATATTAACCACATCTACAACAGCGTAGCCAACCAGATCAGGCCATGTTTGGGTGGTTATACCAAGCTTGACGACCTCCATCAATCACGTAGTATCCTTTTTGTTTTCGAGCTTCAGAAACTGTTGTAATTACCAACAAGCATCAATAATCAAGGAAAACTGACAAAGTCTAAACAAACACATTATTTTAAAAACATAACGGTATCATATACATGGCATGCATTATATATATAAACTAGTAGCCTGTATAAGGAGAATACGTACGTACCTGCAAAGAAGAAACTAGTAGCCTGTATAAGGAGAATAGAAGATGGTACGTGCAGTGCTCTATGTATGTCTATGCATGTATATATATGTACAAACGGTGACTATTTGGATTGCATGCATCCTCTCGGTGATAACAATGGATGTATCATCCATGGACCCGTTCATATGTACCGATTTTAAAACTCAGCTCGTCGATGATAACGGTGCATCCATTTTTCTTCTTTTACTTAGTAAACATCGATCGGCACATATATGTTGTGGTTAATTAACAGCATCATCTTCTCGATCTAATTGTCCTGCTTGTTATTAGCTGGCAGTACAGCCCTTTGTTTACACGGTATACTAGCACAGTACTTGGCTAGCTGGTAACGGCAATGGAGCCTGTGCCGAGTGTCCACAGAGTACACAGCTAGCAGTCACCGCCATGCCATGTCTGTTATCTGTAGCGCCCGAACTTCTTCTTTGCAAATTCACTGCACCCTCCGCAACGCAACGAACCAAAGGGATACACGCGTACACAGCTATAGCGAGACAGCCATCTCCATGTGGGGGGCCGTTGGCCATTACGTGCGCGCGTGCTCTGCTGCTTGCGTTACGCGTAGATTCAAACATGCACGCTCTTCTTCACCCTTTGTTTCTTGTTTGGGGGAAAAATAAAAGTTAAAGTCGTTAATTATATACCATGTGTTGGAGACCAAATGTGTCAAGCGGACGGTCCGGCCCTGAGGCCGAACGGTCCGCGGTCCGCACTGTCCGCGGTGGTGGCGCGGACGGTCCGCGCGTGCGCAGAATCAGTTAGGGTTTCTAGTTTCTCGCGGGATTGGTTACCTAAAACCACGGGATTAACTCGGAAATCAGTTTGAAGCGGATCCACACCTCCCCTTTATATAGATGAAGGGCTACGGCCGATTGAACCACTACTACATTAAACCTCTGTACAGGCGGTCCGGTTAGCCTCTATACAAGCGGTTGCAGGAACCGCTTGTGGTGCACCGACTGTGATGTAAAACAACATCACAGGCGGTCAATCAAAAACCGCTTGTGATAGACACACATCACAGGCGGTCCGGTTTAAAAGAACCGCCTGTGATAGACACACATTACAGGCGGTCTAGTTTAAAAGAACCGCCTGTGATAGACACATCACAGGCGGTTTTAAATATAAGTCCGACTGTATTTCAATATACAGATTCCAGATTCATATTTAGATTCCAAATTCATATACAGAATTAATAACAGATTCAAACACAGATTCAAACACATATTCCATACACAGATTCATAATACACAGATTCCATACACAGATTTATACCTATCAAGTTCCATAACAGGTTCCATACACATATTCATCCACATATCAAGTTCCATCGTCATACACAGATTTATACACATATCAAGTTCCATATACAACTAAACATCTCAAAGTTCCATAGACAACTAAACATCTAAAGTTCCTAACTAAAGACCTAAACACTGTGTGATATTGTGTACAAACTTAGTTCTGGGAATTTTTGTAAATTTCCATTTGTATTGTAGAATAGCCCTTGTTGATGAAGAACTTCACGGCGCATAAAGTAAAGCAAGTCTCTTACAACCTTAGCAACGTCGACGGAAACCATATCTCTTTCTAACCATTCAGCATTGATCTTGGATTTAGGAACCTGCAATGAAAGCAAAAAGCAAGCGGTGCTAAGAGTAATGTGATGAGCAACATTAATATAACATAAAAATTGCAACATAGACAATGATAGCGAACTTACATCCTCACGATTGACCATATAATGGAAGGTGACACGACACCATTCGCATACATAATAACCGCACAGGACAGTACCCGGAGGTTGTTTGTCACCATATGGAAATAATGATATTGACAAATTAGGCTTGTCCTCTGGATGTTCGCCGCCAAGATCTTTCCAATAAAAACGGTATGCACTGCATATAAGAATAGCATTATGAGATTAAGAATACATTTGTTAAGTTGTAATAAGTACCAGTGTGCAATAATAATCATACTTCTCTAAAATCTTCAAGAAGTCATTATATGTAGCCTTTTCCATTCTCAGTGAGTCGAAGACCACGACTTTACCATCCTTTGGAAAGATCATGATACAAATGTAGTGGTCACTATATAGACATAGACGAAAACACATGTTAAGATCACGATTGCCATAATTTATAGTTCAAAATTAAACCATGTCGATAACTTACTTATAGTGGTGCGGAGCTATTATTAAGTCCTTGCCATGTTGTACATGATTATACATGGCTCGTCCAATGTATGCCGCCATTACCTTCATTTTGTTTCTCTGCTTCTGTTTGACGGCTTTCTCAAATTCAGCATCGTCCAAGTCTTTGTATTCTTCTCCATGCCTCCGAGCAACTTCTTTGTAGCGAGCTTGGGATATCATCAACGGGTCAAGAAACCCTGTCTTAAGTTGTTTCTTCTTATCATCCATGTATTGCATCCTACGTGTAATAGTGTTAATCGTTAGACTCTCGTTTATGTGTGCGTGTACAAAACTAACAAATATGAAAGTTTAGAGGTACTTACAAGCAAAAGAGGGTTAAGTAGTTGGTTTCCATCCTTTGTCGGTGGTACAACGACCAGAGATCGTCAAAGAATAAATGTCGCACAGGATCTATATGATCATTGCTCCAAAATGCATCTTCTGGCACAACAAATGTGAAGTCCTCGAGTTTGTATTTGTTGCTAGCCACCATGTACCACTCATGCATTCTAATCTCCGGAGTCGACAACTTAGAAAGTTACACCGTCGTCAAGAACGGCCTCCCATTCACAAATTTTGGAGGAACATCCTCCTTCTTGTATACCGAGATATTGGTTTTAAGACGTAATGATTCTCGAGTATGAATCATTCCATCTTCTTCCCATACTTTGAAATTTTCTATTTGGGACCGTGTGCCTACTCCATGAGATGATGATTCCGCTTTTGATTGATTTGTCATAACTCTCTGCAATTTATGCAGGTAGCGTGCCACTGATTCTGATGGTTTCTTGACATCGTCAGTGGCGATTCGCTTATGAATTTTCTTTGAAATAGTTGGCCCTTCAACATTGGTGCCAACCTTTGGTTCCTTTTTGATGTTGACGTCGACATTCTGAGGAACAATTTTGTCTACGTCCCCCTCGTCGAGTTCCTTCGCAAGAGGCGATATGATTGTTTCAACGATTTTTTTGGAGGTCGGTGTCAGATCTTCCTGCACCATGGGGTGTGGAATGATCGAACTATCTTTTTGTTGCATTGGTGTTGAATTCGGCTCATCACCCAACTTGATGTCGCGTCGATGCCAAAGGACCAACTCGTTCATTGCCTCCTGCAAAGTTATGATCCCCTCAACTGGAAAATCTATCTCCCAATCTTCACAACCACTGTCTGTGATTTCAAGAACTTGGACCACAACATAGTGTGGCGGGACAGGATTATCCTTGTAGTTAACAAGTCCTGGTTTTACCAAACCAGTAGCAGCTTGCTTTGTTTTTGTCCCAGATCGATTGATTGGAATATGAAGAAAGCAAAGCTTGTCCTCAACAATATCGTCTACAGGATACTTGGTCAAGTCTTGCACAGATCCTACGCTGCTAGGGACTATAGGTGGACTCATGTGGCTTGGCTTGAGTTCAAATGATATGCATTCTGTTTTCTTCATTCTGTTCATCACGTCATTAATAGCCTTTTGTACCCTTTCATCAATAGTCTCTTCAAGGGTCCTTTTTGACTTCTCGTGTTTCCTATATGACGATGCATACTCTGGAAATGCCTCTCTCCAGGAAATCTTAGAAGAGATTCCCCGAGCCCGTCTAGTGTGTTCAGGATTGCCTAGTGCTGCAGTTAGTATGTCATTCTCCCTCCGAGGCTTAAATTCTCCTTTTTTCTCTTATCTGCATATTCTTGAATTTTTGTCGAAACTTCGCCTACCAATTCTGGATGCAAAAGTTTGCCGTCCTCACTCAAACCTGCCCGACCTAAGATCCAACGAATAGCTCGCTCATCGATATCTTTTAATACTGGGTCCAAACCTGCCCGACCTAAGATCCAAAGGGACGTCTGCGAGCTTGTTAAGGGGCCAGAAGATGGTGAGCCGGTGTACTCTGTCCGGATGTGTGGTCACAAAATTTAAAGCCGCCCCGGCTTCATCTGTGCGCTTCTCTTCTCTGATGTCGGCTACTAAGATCACTTAGCACCCCACCTAAGAGAAGAGAAGCACACACATGCAGCCGGGGCGGCTTTAAATTTTGTGACCACACATCTGGACATAGTACACCGGCTCACCATCGTCTGGCCCCTTAACAAGCTCACAGACGTCTTCAGCCCGAAGGTCGTTTGCTATCACCAAATGTTTCCAGCCATCGGTGAAGCCCACAAATAACGGGAGGTGGTAGACTACAGGGCTTAATCTCTTCTTGGGGTCCTTCAGCATTATAACATCACAGCCATGCCTTCTCTGTCTAACTGCATTGGAAAGTGCACTTCTATCTGCGAGCTTGCTTCCCGACCCGATTCAGGCATTCCGCCTATGCCATTCTCCATATAAGTCCCAAATAGAGAATAGGGATGAGGTAGTCAAGATTGTAGGCGCTAGTGCTCAACTTCTAGCATATATAGATATGGACACAAGTCCAAATTTGGTGCTACTCGGCACCATCGATATCACTAGAAAAAAAATACATCAAAGAGATCCACTTCCCAATAGTACTCGAAGATAGTTCATTGACTTGACACTCTCTAAGAGGTTCATACAAAATACATTATCTCTAAGAGTGAAGCCTACGATACTCATATCGTGTTGTTTAGGACTAAACATCAACAACCCCTTGACTGGTCGCTATCATACTCAATTCCAAAATATTTTTCCAATATGTCGGCTTGAGTAAGGAGATCTGGGCTTGGGAGTTCCTCCAAATCATCTGCAGCTTCATCATCTTTAGCATATTGCAGGGCTTCATCTTGAATAATTTTAGCCCTCTTGGAGTCAGCATACTTTTTGATGGACAGAGCACACTTCTCAAGCATGTCGCATACATCTCCAATTTGAAACAAAGTGGTCTTAAGTGTGTACACTGATTCCGGTTCACTAGTATCCACAACCCCATCAGTCACTAGACTGCGAATGATGTCAACATGTGTCTCGATGACTCGAACTGAGCTCTCAACCATGTCAAGTGGCTCTTTTTCCATCTCTAAAACTGAAAATGGCCAAGTCTCACAATCAAAATTGAGATCGCAACAAAGGCAGGGATCAGAGGGAAAACAAGGATGTGGCTTATAGGGCAAAAAGAGGGGTCCAAATAACATTGTCATGGCTATGAACAAGTCAAAGATGGGAGATAAGAACAAGTCTTATAACATAGGGTTGGGAAGCAAAGATAGGTAGTCAAAAAACTAAGAAGGGAGATAAGAACAAGTCTTATAACATAGGGAGATAATAACATTGTCATGGCTATGTACTTCCATGATGTATGTGGCCATAAGCACATTTGCCCTAATGATTATCAAACAAAGATAGGTAGTCAACAAACACTAAAAATAGACTTGTTGCCCCAATCACTATGGAGATTTTCTTATAACTGAATATGTAAGTGAAAAAACATTTAATCAGAAGGGATAAAAATAGATCCCAATCGATGGAGGGACACAAAATTGATACATGAGAAGTAATTGACAACCAAGCAATAAGCATATGATTCACGGATAGCCAAACAAGTAATTGACAACCAAGCAATAAGCAATAAGCATATTGACAACCAAACAAAATATGTAAGTGAAAACACCAACAGTAATTAATCTAAGAACTGATAATCAGGGATAGCCATTGATTAACACATTAATGTGTTTGAACCATTGATTAACCTAAGCATTTGATTAACCTAACCATTTGATTAACCTAAGCTATGATTCAAACACATATATATCCAGCTGTGTATTCAAACACATATATGATTCAAACACAAGTAATCTGCCATCAATTAACATATATGATTCAAACACATATATGATTCAAACACATATAGGAAATTCGAGCCATGAACTTAGAAGAAATGAACCTGAACTTTGACCTTACTACGAGAGGAACGACGGCGCTCGGGGAAGGTGAAGGGGACGGCGGCGCTCGGGGAAGGTGAAGGGGACGGCGGCGCTCGGGGAAGGTGAAGGGGACGACGGCGCTCGGGGAAGGTGAAGGGGACGGCGGCGCTCGGGCTCGGTGAAGGGGACGACGTTGCTCGGGCGCTCGGGGAAGGCGGCGCTCGGGCTCGGGGACGGGGATGGCGGCGCTCGGGCTCGGGGACGGGGACGGCGTTGCTAAATATCCGCCTGTGATGTGTGTACACTATAAAAGGACTAGCCCCGCCCACGGGTTCCAGAACCCTAACTCCCAGAACCTTCACAGCACTGTAGCGGCGGCAGGTTTTTTTTGAGATCTACAGGGAGAAGGTTTTGTTTTTGAGTTTATTGATTGATTTCAATAGTTTATGCATATATATGATCTCCATTTGTTTTCTTTCTCATTTTGATGCGATTTTTTGCCTCAATTTTGTAATATAGACCAGATTTGAAGAAAAGCTTTGGAATTCAAGATTTGGACTTATAATAGTTGATCTAGTTTAAAGATTCTTTAAAAACACAGTTGTCTCACCTCAAGGTACCTATTGTTGCAATGTTTGTTTCATTTTCATGCACATCAATTCGTTTCATGTTTTATGGATGAATTCAATTAATTAATGATTTTATTGATGTTAATCAATATAAGGATAGGTAATGGACCGAGGTTGGATGTACAATGTGCCAAGACCACATCCATTGTATATTCGAAATTTGAGAAGCTTTATTGAAGCGGCCAACAAGCACGCGAATTTGCGAAAGAGCAAGGAGATATTATGTCCGTGCATCGACTATGATAATAAGATAGCTTGGAGAGATACAGGAGTAATCCAATCACATCTGCTAAAACGAGGGTTTAAAGACAATTACACGATATGGTCAGAACATGGTCAGTTGGATCCGTGTGAAGTGCCTGGTAATGACGAGAGAGTTGTCGGAATTTTAGATCTTAAAGTTGATGGTAAAGTGGATAATGTGGATGCTAATCAAGATTTTGAAGAATTTGATTGTGAAGAGATGTTGCGCCATATGGAACCAGAAATGTTGAGTTCTGTGGGATCGCAGAAAGGGCTATCTAAAATGGAGGGACTGGAAAGTGCTTCAAAAGAACCTTTATATGATGAATCAAAGGGTTGTGACAAAGAGTTTACTACACTGCGTACAGTTCTAGAACTTCTGAAGTTGAAGGCTAGCGCCGGATGGTCTGATACTAGCTTCACAGATCTTTTGAATTTTCTATCCCAATTACTACCAAAACCCAACAAACTACCAACAAGCACTTATAAAGCGAAGAAGCTTATATCTCCCATAGCTCTGGGTGTGCAAAAAATTCATGCATGTCCGAACCATTGTATTCTGTATCGTGGCGATTTTGAGAACGCATCAAGATGCCCAATTTGCAATGTCAGTCGATACAAGAAGAGCTACAATCAAGACTGTGTAAAAAAATTCCCGAAGAAAAATAAAAACAAGAAATCCACTATTGGACCTGAAAGTGACGATGACACTTTGGATGACATGGATGGGAAAAAGAAGTCAAAGAACCCAGCTTTGGTGATGTGGTATCTTCCAGTAATTGATCGCTTAAAACGTTTGTTCTCAAATCCTAGGGAGGCTGAGCTTATGCGTTGGCATGCTGAAAATCGCAAGCAAAATAACAAACAAATTCGACACCCTGCTGATACATCACAATGGAAAAATTTCGATCTTATGTATCCTGAGTTTGCCAAAGAAACTAGAAATATAAGATTTGCTTTGGGTACAAACGGAATGAATCCATTTGGTGAAAAAAGAAGTGTACATAGCACCTGGCCCGTGACTTTAACGATGTACAACCTTCCATCATGGCTGTGTCACAAAAGAAAGTACATTATGTTGACTATTCTTATTCAAGGTCCGAAATCAGCTGGTGTTGATATTGATGTGTTCCTAGAACCTCTTATGGAAGATATGACAAAGCTCTGGAATGAAGGAGTTAGAATATGGGATGAGTATTGCCATGAGTATTTCAACTTAAGAGCAATTATATTTGTTACCATCCATGATTCTCCCGGTGGCGCCACACTATCAGGGCAAAAGACTAAAGGAAAGAATGGTTGTGTAGTGTGCGTCGATGGAACTGCTTCCATGTACCTTAAATCATCCAAGAAGTTGGTGTTCATGGGACACAGACGGTTCTTGATGAAGCAGCATAAGTACCGAAAGATGAAAGCGGAATTTAACAATCAACTGGAAAGTGAAGGTGCACCAAAGCCTTATAGTGGGAAACTTGTTTTTGAAATTGTAAAGAACATTCATGTTGTATTCGGAAAGGAAAAAAACAAAGGAGAAAAGAGAAAGAGAACTGACCCTTCAACTTACACAACTTTCAAGAAGGGATCAATTTTTTTCAAGTACCTCCCATACTGGAAGGATATGGAAATTTGCCACAGCATTGATTTGATGCATGTAACAAAAAATGTTTTTGACAGCATCATTGGAACCTTGCTGGGCATGCCGAGTAAGACAAAAGACGGACTCAAATCACGCAATGATCTAGTAGATCTTCAAATCAGACCGGAACTTCATCCAGCGGATAGTGGCAAAGGGAAGCCTTACCTCCCCCCAGCTAGCTACAACTTGTCAGTTGAGGAGAGAACAAAGATTTGCAAATGTTTGCGTGGGGTCAAAGTGCCCACAGGTTTCTCATCCAATATCAGCAGACTAGTCAGGATGAAGGACTTGTCTCTATTTGGCTACAACTCTCATGACTGCCATGTGATGATGACGGTATTCCTCCCAATTGCGGTAAGAGCCCTCGAAACAGAGCATGTCAAAGTTGTCATCACACGCTTGTGTTACTTTTTCAATGCGGTTTCACAAAAAGTAATAGCTTTAGAAGACTTGGACTATCTAAAGGCATACATCATCGAGACTATGTGCAAGCTAGAAATGTGTTTTCCTCCATCATTTTTTGATATGCAAGTACACCTAATCATACATCTCGTGGATCAAATAAAAATATTAGGGCCACTATATTTACATCATATGTTTCAGTTGGAGCGATACCTGGGAGTATTAAAAGGTTATGTGCGAAATCGCGCTCACCCAGAGGGTTCAATCATGGAGGGATACACTACAGAAGAAGTGATTGAGAGCTGTATAGATTACATCAGTGACGGAACAATGATAGGTGTGCCTGTACCTAAACATGAGGGTAAACTATGTGGGAGAGGGAGAATGGGCAAGAAAATTTTTCGCGTTGAGGATTACAAGCTAGTACATTGTGCTCATGGTAGTGTACTACAACATCTCACGATAGCCGAGCCTTACATAGAGGAACACCTGGATGAGCTTCGTAAAGAAAATCAGAACCACACACTGGATCATGAGGGAGCACAAACATCGTTTCAGCGAATGGTTAATGGACAAAAACATCCCATTCGGAGACTCTTTGGAAGAGAAAACAATGAAGAATTTGGCTTCTGGGCCATCGTGTTTTGTTAACATCATGGCAAGCATATGACATCAATGGGTACACATTCTACACTAAATCAAAAGACATGAAAAGTGTTGCACAAAATAGCGGTGTTCGTATCGATGCTTTTGACCTACATGGACAGAAGACCACATATTTTGGATTCATAGAGGAAATATGGGAACTTGATTATGGCCCAAGCATGAAAATACCCTTATTTAAGTGCCAATGGGTACAACATCCCGTGGGGGTGATAGTGGATAACTACGGACTCACACTTGTAGACTTAAAGAAAGTAGGATATAAAGATGACCCGTGGGTTCTCGCCGAATGTGTTGCACAAGTGTTCTATGTACTCGATCCAGCAGATGAGAAGATGCATGTAGTTATTTCTGGAAAGCAAAAAATTGTTGGAGTTGAGAATGTGGGAGACCAAGATGAGAAATACAATAAGTATGAAGAGATGTTCGTCTTTAACGGTCCAGAGAGAATCAAGCGTGTGGAAAAGAAAATTGATAAGAACTTAAAGCCATACATGCGGAAAAATGGTAGTTCATGAAAAATTGTATGAATCAAATTGTACTTGTTATCATGTATGATCGACTATGAATTGTGGTTGCCAATTAATTTAAAATCTCTCTAGTTATCTATGTGTGCTATTATAATTCATTTAAATTGTATTTGCATATTTCTGTTAAAAATTAAATATTAATTCATTTAAATTGTATTTGCATATTTCTGTTAAAAATTAAAATTATTTTCATATTTAAATTGTATTTTCATATTTTTACAATCACAGGCGGTTTTTTCTAAGGGTCCGTTTGTGAAAAGGATAGAGCACCACAGGCAGTCCTAAACAAAAACCGCTTGTGATACTATTACATCACAGGCGTACTGAACCGCCTGGAACATCACAGGCGATTTTCTAACCGAACCGCCTGTGATGTAAAAAGCCTACCGCTTGTATAGAGCCAAATTGTACTAGTGAACCCCCCAACAATCGATCAAATCAAGTCTATTTCTCGTTTTTACCTTATGCATTAGGAGTAGTTCTAGTCTAGTTCTAGGTTAGCCTCTCAATCTCCAAATTCTTCGCTTCTCTTCAACTCTACGTCGATTAGAGGAGTCTAGGTCGGCCTGCCGAGCCTAGACAACTCCTAGGATCTCTCCTCCCCGACGGGGTCCCTCCCAGGAGCGAGATCCAGGCGCTACCGGCGATCTTCCGCCGCCCCTGCGCACGCGCGGATCGTTCGGCCCTAGGGCGCGGACCGTCTGGCCGTCAGGCAGGGAACTCTAGCCTCGCGCCAGGTCACGGACCATCCGCGCCTGACCAGAGAGCACCGCCGCCGGTTCTTGTTGAGTAATTGGCGCCCCAAAAAGGTGCCAACATACTTTTTGGCGACTCCGCTGGGGACAGGTGTTTAGATCTACTAAAAATCAGGCCCTCATATGGTCGGTTCTAAAGATCACACCGATATCTCCCCAAATAATATCCTGAAGATGGCTGTCTGTTGGGGCTATGCTTCGTCGCGCCGAAGGTCTTGTAGGAAGAAGCAGCTTCGGCTGAAGCTGTTCGCAGAAGATGACCGAAGGTTCCTCTTCATGAAGCTTCGGAATTACAAACCGACTTAAAAGTAGAATGACCTTTTAGTCCATAAAGGTCTGAGTCAATGTTGTAAACTTTTATGAGGGGCATAATTGTAATTCTTCACAGGCTGTATTCTGTGTCTATAAATAGTGAACATTATTCCTTTATTGTTCACGGATTCCGGTAGTTGCAATCGCATCATTCGGGAACCAATCTTTGTCAAGGCAGAGGTATAGCTGTATTCAATGATTTAATATATTATAACATGACTCGTTTATGATTCATTTACCTTTGATACCCTTTATTTTATATTATCTCGTACAATCTATTAAAATTTGATTACGAAGATTTAACCTTCGTAATCATATTCTCATTAACCTTCGTCCAAGGTTCATTGTCCTCAAGGGAATAATGTCTCGTGGACGAAGGACTTTATCATTTAACATTTTATGTTGCCTTGTTCTTAATTCGTAGCATTTGAGAACAAGTCTCCAACATTGGCGCCCACCTCCGGTGAACTCACTTCCACTTTTTTGAGCTGATGGCTTCGTTCAATGATCAAGCTGGAGCTGCTTCGGCTCCGAAGCTGCTACTCCCGATAACAGGCGGTTCATGTTCAGAGCCAGCCAACAAGAAGCAGAAGAAGGAAGCACAGAGAAGGGTACAGCATGTTGGGGTGCAAGGACCCTTCATCAAGTCGAGATGGTCTCACATTCCTATTACCTTCTCCCAAGAGGACCTTCAACTCAAGGATTACCCACACAACGATGCCATGGTTATCTCTTGTGTTATCAAAGGATTTCTGGTCCACAATGTCTTGGTTGATACAGGCAGTGCAGCTGATATCATATTTGCTAAGGCCTTCAGGCAAATGCAAGAGCCAGAAGATAAGATTCATGATGCTACGCATCCTCTCTGTGGCTTCGGAGGAAGACAGATTGTAGCACTGGGCAAGATCACCATGTCAGTGACCTTCGGGTTCATCAACAACACTAGAACTGAGCAAGTTGTGTTTGACATTGTTGACATGGAATACCCTTACAATGCAATTATTGGTCGTGGTACCCTCAATGCCTTCGAAGCAATTCTTCATCCTGCCTATCTTTGCATGAAGATACCTTCGGATCAAGGACCCATCGCTATTCATGGAAGTCAGGAAGCTGCCAGAAGGGCCGAAGGAAACTGGACTGACTCAAAAGCAATCCATAACATAGATGGAGCTGAACCTTGTGAACAGTACAAATTCAGAAGGGAGAAAGCAGCTTCAGCAGATCAGCCGAAGCCCATGCTCTTATGTGAGGACATAGCAGAGCAGAAGGTGCTGTTGGGCTCTCAATTATCCGAAGAGCAGGAGAAAACCTTGATAAGGTTTTTGTTCAACAACAAAGATGTTTTTGCATGGTCAGCCAATGACCTCTGCGGAGTAAATAGGGATGTTATTGAACACTCGCTCAATGTTGACCCATCCTTCAGACCCAGAAAGCAGAGGCTTCGGAAAATGTCTAATGATAAGGCCGAAGGTGCTCGTAATGAAGTCAAAAGACTCCTCAGTGCAGGAGTTATCAGAGAAGTAAAGTACCCAGAATGGCTAGCTAACACTGTTATGGTAAAAAAGGCCAATGGCAAGTGGCGAATGTGTATCGATTTTACAGATCTCAACAAGGCTTGTCTGAAGGACGAATTCCCATTGCCAAGGATAGACTCTTTAGTTGATGCAGCAGCTTCTTCAGAGCTCATGAGTCTGCTAGACTGTTACTCAGGCTATCACCAAATCTGGATGAAGAAGGAAGATGAGCCGAAGACTAGCTTCATAACCCCAAGTGGCACATATTGCTATCTTCGGATGCCTGAGGGGCTCAAAAACGCTGGAGGAAGTTTCAGCAGAATGACTGCGAAGGTTCTCCAGTCTCAGATAGGCAGAAATGTGCTAACTTATGTTGATGACATCATTGTAAAAAGCACGAAACAGGAAAATCATATTGCTGATTTGCAGGAGACCTTCGCCAGTTTCAGACAAGCTGGCTTAAAGTTGAATCCAGAAAAATGTGTCTTCGGAGTAATGAAGGGGAAATTTCTTGGATGTTTGGTTTCAACAAAGGGAATTGAAGCTAATCCAAGTAAAATTGAAGCTATACTTCGAATGGAGCCACCAACTACAAAAAAGGGGGCCCAAAGATTGACAGGGAGGCTGGCATCTCTCAATAGATTCATATCCAGATCAGCAGAAAGAAATTTACCATTCTTCGAAGTGCTGAAATCAGCCGAAGTCTTTCAATGGGGACCAAGCCAACAAAAAGCCTTTGAAGAACTGAAGCAATATTTGATAGATTTAACAACATTAACTCCACCAACGCCAGGGGCTCCTTTGTTGTTATACGTGGCAGCTTCGCACTCAGCGGTAAGTGCAGCACTTGTCCAGGAGAAGCTTGATGGCCAAGTCAAGAAGCAGTTTCCAGTGTATTTTGTATCTGAAGTTCTTAGTGTATCAAAGAAAAATTATACAGAATTGGAGAAGGTATTATATGCTGTTTTGATGGCATTCAGGAAGCTTCGGCATTATTTTCAGGCATACAATATTGTTGTTCCTTCTTCGCAGCCGTTGAAGGATATTATGAGAAATAGAGAGGCTACTGGACGGATTGGAAAATGGGCTGCAGAGCTCAATGAATTTTGCATTGATTATGTGCATAGATCCTCGATCCAGTCTCAAGCGTTGGCAGATTTCATTGCCGATTGGACGCCAGGGGCTCAGGATGAAGAAACAAATAAAGATGCCGAAGTGTGGACAGTGTTTTGCGATGGGTCTTGGGGAACCTTCGGAGCAGGAGCAGCCGCTGTGTTGGTCTCACCATCCAAAGTTAAAACTTGTTATGCGGCAAGACTTGATTTTAGTTGTACAAACAATATTACTGAGTACGAAGCCCTGCTTTTGGGCCTTCGGAAATTAAAAGCAACGGGAATCAGAAGGGCCATCCTTAAAACTGATTCCCAGGTTGTTTCGGGTCATATCGACAAGAGTTGCAAGGCTAAAGATCCGAAGCTTGAAAAATATCTAGACACGGTCCGAAGAATCGAAGCTTCCTTCGAAGGATTTTCTGTCAAAAATATCCCTCGAGGACAAAATGAGCATGCTGATTTGCTAGCTAAGTCAGCAGCACAGGGGCTGCCCTTACCTTCGGATGTGTTCTTCGAAACAATAAAAGCACCTTCAGTGGAACTTCTTGAAAGAGCAGTCCTCAATATATCTCCTGTTTATAGTGAAGACTGGAGAACTGAGATCATCTCTTACCTTCAGGGTAATTTCCTTTTAGATGACGAAACTTATAACAGGAGGATAGAGGCAAGAGCTCGTCCATATGTCATGATAGAAGGGGAGTTGTACAAACATGGAGTTTGTGCTCCACTACTCAAGTGTTTATCCAGAGCCGAAGGCATAGAGTTGATGAAAGAAATACATGCAGGCTTGTGTGGATCTCACATTGGATCTAGGCTGTTACTTGGAAAAGTTTTTCGTCAAGGGTTTTATTGGCCGAAGGCAGCTTCGGATGCAGCGGAATTAGTTCAAAAGTGCGAAGGTTGTCAGAAATGTGCAAGAGATCAAAAACAACCTTCGTCTCTATCTCAGCTGATACAACCCATATGGCCATTGCAAAGGTGGGGTCTTGACTTGTTAGGTCCGTTACCACCGGCCCAAGGAAACTTAAGATATGTTGTAGCGGCTGTGGAATATTTTTCTAAATGGATTGAGGCAAAGCGTTTAGCCACAATAACGTCGGCCACCATTCAAAAGTTTTTCTGGCAGAATATTGTTTGTCGTTTCGGAGTACCAAAGGCCATCACTGTAGATAATGGAACACAGTTCGACTCTGAAGCTTTCAGAGAATTCTGTGATCAAATCGGCACGAAGATCCATTTTGCATCAGTCAGGCATCCGGAGTCAAATGGACTCGTTGAAAGAGCCAATGGCATCATAATGACAGGAATAATGAAGTTAATTTTCAACCAACCCAGGGGAAAGTGGCCAGATCAACTAATCAAAGTAGTGTGGAGCCACAACACGACAACATCAAGGTCAACAGGCTTTACCCCATTCAAATTATTGTTTGGTGACGAAGCAATAACTCCGGAGGAAGCTAAAACTGGATCAATAAGAGTAGTAGCTTCGGCAGAGTCAGATCCTGAAGCTGATCATTCTGTTGAAAAAGATGCTATAGAAGGGATCAGACTTCAAGCCGTGGAGAACATCAATAAATATCAAGCCGAAACAATCAAGTGGCGTGATAGAAAGGTTCGGCTGAAGAATATTGAGCCAGGACATTTGGTGCTTCGGAGAGTCGCTAACCCAGATACAGTGGGCAAGTTGCAGTTGAAATGGGAGGGACCTTTTTTGGTAGTATCTTCATCAAGACCCGGTTCATACAGATTGAAGGATTTGGACGGCAACGACATTCCCAGATCTTGGAATGCGGATGAGCTTCGGCGATATTATGTGTAACTTGATGTAACTTTTTATGTCTTTTCTTTTTTATGGCACCCTTTTCCTTTCTAAAGGGGGAGAAAGGTTTTTAATGGGGCCATCATATGTAATTTCCTTTTTTAGTTCTATAAGAGCAAAATCCCCCAAGGAATGTAAATGTAAAAGCTGAGAACGCACCATTGAGTGCCGAAAAGTAAAAAGCGAAGAAGCTCCAAAGTCGTTCCTAAGGGAATGCAGAGCTTACAGCGAAAAGTCAACGCTGATTCCGCCGAAAGTAAAAGGCGAAGAAGCTCCAAAGTCGTTCCTAAGGGAATGCAGAGCTTACAGCGAAAAGTCAACGCTGATTACGCCGAAAGTAAAAGGCGAAGAAGCTCCAAAGTCGTTCCTAAGGGAATGCAGAGCTGATGTGTGATTGTTTCTAAGAGAATAGTGGCTGAGGGTATGGCTTCGGATATGTGTTTGGACATTCATTCGCACATCACATTACATCATAGCATTTGCATTCATAAACATTCATCCAGGCATATATAGGATAATCATCATCATGGCATAAGTGGTTGCTTCGGCATAAGAGAAGAGCTTCTTCGCGTACAAAAATGAGAGCTTCGGAAGAAAGGGAAATGTTGTTTTCTATGCTTCGCTGTGTACGAAAAGAAGGGAAGGTGTTTTTTCGCCTTCGGCTCAAAAAAAAAATAATTTCGTCCACAACAAAGCACTTCACATACATCAATAGAAGGGTAAGAGCATAATACAAGGTATGAACAGAACTCATGAAAAACAAGTTTAGTTACATTTACACAAGTTATCTCAAAAGTTTCCTGAGTCTGTCTACAGTCTACTCCTACTTGATCTTCGAGGGATTTTAGCTTCGGCGTCACTCTTTTTAATCATCGACTTTGGCTTCGTCATCCTACATGAATTAAGTTGTTGTGGGTCAAAACCAAGATTGAAGGAAAAGGTAAGCACAAGGTATGATTTCTTACTGGTTCAAGATGACTCCGAGCTTCGTCTCCAGCCTTTTCTCGCCCGCCTTTTGTCCATATCATCTTTACAAATCTGTTAGAAATGCTTCGGGCGAGGTCAGGAATATCATCTAAAATTGTTGGTGATAGAGTGAAATTGGGCCTATTGACAATTTTTCCATGATCACAGCCAGCTTTTAGGAAAGCAGCAGCAGTGCCCCGAGAAGCTACCCAGGCACAGAAGTCACCGTGCCCGGCTATAACTTCGTCAAGCTCATCAATTTCACCTTCAATATGTTCGAAGGTCTTTGGTAAATCTTTAGCTGACGGGGTGAATTTCTCACTGCTAGCTCCAACTGAGTGCAAGATTTTTCTTAGTCGTTGAATACATTTGTTGCTAAATTCCAAACATTTATCTTGAAGGCTTGCCAATAATTTTTTCAAAACTGAATTTTCTTGGACTTCGGCTTCAAGTTTCGCATTTAGTTCTTGTTTTTCTTGTTCAAACTGTTCAGATTGGCAGAGAAGCTTCATATTCAATTCCGCTATTTTAGCTTCGGCTTCTGCCAATAAGCCTTCAGTTGCCTGAAGCTCAAAGTTCTTCTTTTCAATAGTAGCTAATTGCTCTTTTATTTTGCTCTCTAAATTTTCAATTATAACCTCGTGCTTTTTGTCTTCCAGATCTTGCTGCATTTTCAAAGCCTTGCTCAGCAGCATACTCTGCACGTAAACAACCTTCGTTAAGACAGGTCTACATTATTGAAAACAATAAAAGTCAAGGGAATAGTAGTTCACCTTGAAATTGGAATAAAATAAACTACCAACGATATGTTGTCGTCGGTAGCGGCTAATGTCCATTTCCAGCTTCGGAAAATCGATACTCTTTGATAGAGTACCGATGCCCTTAGCTCCAGTTTGATCCCGGATGCAGTCTAATTTTTCATCGTCAATACCCCCGAAGAGGAGTGCTCCTGGTTTATATCCGCAGGATTTGGCATACTCTTTAAGCTCTTCTATTTCGGTTTTTGATAATTCTTCTCCAACCAAATTTTGGAACATGAAGGCTTCGTCCTCTGAAGCTTCATCAGCAATTTCCTTTTCTTTCCCAGACACTGCGACCATGGCCTCTTCGGCGGCAGCAGTAGCTTCTTCCGTGGCCATGTCTAGCAGTATTTTGTCGATGTGTTCAATTGTGCTTTCCAAGTTCAAACCTTCAGGTGAGGTAGCTTCGGCAGCCACGACCTCCGAAGGTGTGATTTCAATATTTGTTATTTCTTCAGCCGCTGGTATCTTTTGAGCTGAAGCTCTCGGTGGTGTCTTGTCAATGACTTCTGTCACTGCGATGATTCTTTGTCTCTTTGTTTTAGTTGTTTTCTTCGTTTTTTCGGGCTCCTTTTCCTTCTGAAAAAACTTTGCCAGTTGAGGCCCCAATGGACTTAGCATCGCAGGCAAGGATTCAGTCATTATCTTTAAAATCTCTTCCACGTCAGTGGCAGAGCGTGATGCGGGAGTCTCCTCTTCGTCAGATACTTTTCGCTTCGGAGATGATATTTTCTTCTTCTTCGGAATATTCTTCTTTTTTGGTGGTTCTTCCTCATCTTCATTTAAAGCTTCGGCTCCCCTTTTCCTTTTCCGACCTTCGGCACCTTTATTCAGATTTTCGTAGTCAGGGTATTCAAAACCCAAGGCGTCCAGCACTCGATTCAGTCTTCGCTTCGGACGGGTACCGAAGGCCGCGGTCATCAACTGATCTTCTTTTTTGGAGTAATTACCGAGTATTTCATTGCACATTATTTCAACTGTGTCCAGCCATTCTTGGCAAGGTTTTTTAAAGTATTTCTTGAACTTGTAATAGTAAGGTAACCGCACAAGTTCCCCTTCTTTCTTCTCCCCCTCTAGCTTCGGCATTTCCCATTCTTTTAAAGTAGGAAAAACCCTGAAGGCCAAGAACTCTTGAACCAGGTCCCTAGTACTGATATGCTCTGAAATAATTTTAAACTCAGCCAGTGCAGCCCAAGTGGAACCTTCTAATGACATTTGGCATCGTGGTCTTGTTTCTCCGAAGATCAATTCAAGAGGGCTTTGTACCAGCTTCTCTTTGTCTTCGTCAACTCTCACATAAAACCATTCTGATTTCCAGCCTGCCGGCCATTTGCTTCGGTAGCTGATTACAGGAAACTTTGTGGTTTTCCGATAGGCAAAATTGTAGCAACCAAAGTTATCATGTAATCCATCTTTTCTAGCCTTCGTCTGGTAATGCAGCTCATGAACTCGACAAAAGCTGTTGGCAAACGGCTCCACCGCCTGGCTTCGGAGGGCCCAGATATAAACACTAAGCCTAACGATAGCGTTAGGAGTCAACTGATGAAAGTAGATACCAAACCTCTTCAATACATCTGCAATAATCCTATGAAGGGGGAATCTCAACCCAGCCTTTAGGAAGCTCTTGAAAATGACTATTTCATCCTTCTCTGGCTTCGGGGTAGTTTCTTCCCCCCCGAAGCGAAGTAGCTTCTTCTGACTTTCACTAAAATAACCTGACTTTACCATCTTGGAGAGATCAGCCTTCGAAACGGTCGACTTTCTGAAGTCCAAGTGGCTAGGCTTACTTGGCATGGCAATACGATAATCATCTTCGGGATCAGTTTCTTCAATGTTCTCATCTTCTACTTCGGCAGTTGCTTGTTCTGCTTCAACAGTGGGGATTTCTTCCGAAGTTACCAGTCCGGATCGTTGCATTGCTTCGGAGATGGGAATAGTCTCCGAGCCTTCAGCTTCGCCTCCTTCACGCTCAACCCTAGCGATAGAACGCACTCTGGCCATTTAATTCTGAATTTGCGGGAATTAAATACTTTTTCTTCTGAAGTTTTTTCTTCTGACGAAGTGGGCTTCAAGCTGGAGCTTCGTTTGATTCCGAGAGTCAAGCTTCGGCTATGGTTAAAAATTTTGGCAGCAAAACAGTGCAAATAGCAATGAATGCTGTGGTAACTTCACACCTACTTGTCTGTTTATATAGTGCTGCAGGTAAGAAGGCGAAACACCAGGATTTTTACACCAGGCGGACAGTCGCTTGCACTCGCTGTAAAGTGGGACCGCTACGCGCTCGGAAACTGAATCGTTTCTCGACAACGAGCTCAGGGAAGGTGTTTTTTGGACCTCCGGCTTCCCGAAGCTTAAGAGACTTTTTTCACGGATCAAGCTCGTTACGAAAAACGATCTAGCACCGCGAAAGGGGCTACTGTTGGGGCTATGCTTCGTCGCGCCGAAGGTCTTGTAGGAAGAAGCAGCTTCGGCTGAAGCTGTCCGCAGAAGATGACCGAAGGTTCCTCTTCATGAAGCTTCGGAATTACAAACCGACTTAAAAGTAGAATGACCTTTTAGTCCATAAAGGTCTGAGTCAATGTTGTAAACTTTTATGAGGGGCATAATTGTAATTCTTCACAGGCTGTATTCTGTGTCTATAAATAGTGAACAGTATTCCTTTATTGTTCACGGATTCCGGTAGTTGCAATCGCATCATTCGGGAACCAATCTTTGTCAAGGCAGAGGTATAGCTGTATTCAATGATTTAATATATTATAACATGACTCGTTTATGATTCATTTACCTTTGATACCCTTTATTTTATATTATCTCGTACAATCTATTAAAATTTGATTACGAAGATTTAACCTTCGTAATCATATTCTCATTAACCTTCGTCCAAGGTTCATTGTCCTCAAGGGAATAATGTCTCGTGGACGAAGGACTTTATCATTTAACATTTTATGTTGCCTTGTTCTTAATTCGTAGCATTTGAGAACAAGTCTCCAACACTGTCGAAAATCTAACAGCCGATGAGCAACAGCAATACGAGGACTACATACGCCAAGCGAAGGAGAAATTCTTGTCGCAATACACGGTGGATCGCCACCAGAAGGTTATCAAACATGGAGAGACCGACGTTGCATCTCTTCTATCTTCGCTTCAAGTCCCCAACATAAGTAAACCCGACGATATCTAGTCTATTAAATATTATATAGATCAGCAGCAGGAACAAATGAAACAACAAATTGTAGGGTTAGAAGAATCAATTAGAAAATTAACGCATACGTTGGAGAAGTCTGTTGCTCCTAGTTTTCCATCATATGAGACTATTAACAGGATATCTATGTCTAATACATCGGCAACAAATGGGGATTTGCAGCCCCAACCATTATATGGTATGCCGATGAACTCATATCCAGGGCAGGTACCACCACCGCCATCCCTGCTTGGCAGATCGGTGCCCCTGAACACGGTCGGACCGTCCGAGCTTCTGCCCGGACCGTCCGGCCCATATGCAGACCGTCCGGCTTGCTCTGCCGGACAGTCTAGGGCCGCCCTAGGACCACTGCCGTCCCTGCTTGGTAGATCAGTGACC
Organism: Zea luxurians; assembly: GCA_029449295.1. Taxonomy (NCBI): domain Eukaryota; kingdom Viridiplantae; phylum Streptophyta; class Magnoliopsida; order Poales; family Poaceae; genus Zea; species Zea luxurians. The sequence goes on from JAOPSE010000011.1 coordinate 50,848,419, forward strand.
CTGGACGCGGTCGGACTGTCCGGCCCTTACGCGGACCGTCCGACTTTCCCTGCTGGACAGTCCGGGCTTGCAGCAGGACTACCACATGGCGTCCCGATAATGGCGAATGCAACCGGTCAGTTCGGATTTACCATCGGACAAGCTAGATACGCATACGCAGAACCTGTTGTTGCACACCATGCACCAAATTATTACACACCACAACAGCAATATGTTTCGCCCTCTACATATTTAAACCATAACGTACCATACAACCACAGACCGATCAACACTATCGATCGGTCATGGCAAGAAGGTCGGTATACTAATACCCGACCAAATGAGCCCCACAGCCCAGGATCCAGTGGTCTGCCACCGGGTGCAATGGAAAAAATTAGGGAAGAGATGACTGAACTATTTCGAGATAAGTTCGGAGTTAGTGTAGCCAGAGTAGGCAATCATACCAAAAGCCGTATAATCACCGGTTTGACACTGTCCCATATCCACAAGAGGCAAGGATACCATAATTTTCTAAGTTTTCTGGTGAGAATGGGAGAAGCACACACGAACACATAGGCCAGTTCCTAGCACACCTAGGTGAATTGGCCGATGGAGAAGCATTTCGTGTTCGGTTATTTTCTTTATCCCTTACTGGTACCGCTTTTGCATGGTACGCCGCCCTGCCTCCTAATTCCATTAAATCCTGGAATGAGTTAGAAAGTAAATTTCATGAACATTTCTTTGCCGGGGAATATGAATTAGGGCTAGCTGACTTAGCTTCAGTCCGCCAAGGACGCGCATATGAATATTGTGCCTGCTTTTTGCGTTTTGACATGGTGGTTTGGTAGCAAGGGTGCATAATTATATATGGATTATAGTTTTGGGAGACTTTATCAAATACTAACTTTCATGTGGTTTTTATGTAAATCTTAGTGAATTATAAGGTATAAGCCCAAATAATACTCGTTATTAAAATTGGAATGCATCAAAGCGCCAAACACTGGACCGTATGTAACGAATTAGTCGTTAGTATATATTGCATATGTACCTTGTCCATTTTTATTACTCGTGTGCTCGAAAGCGGTTGTCCATTGACGGGTGGACATGTATTGAAAGTTGCGGCAACATTAATCGATGGAAGGGATGGTGGATACTACTAGTATTGGGAAGCAATAATGCCATAAGTGTGACAAGTAGACCTTCAAGATTTCCCATAACATAATCACCCTTAAAAAAGACTATAATATATAACCACATCTCTAGACAATCGATAATAAACACGAGGCATATAATTATTTATTATTAAATATATTGATTAACACAATCACTGAAGTACAAGTAGAGCCATCACACATGTACATATTTTAAACCAGCCATGCAAGGAACTTTAGATATCACACTCGCTCGCATTATTCAAATCAAATTTATGCGTAATCCATCAAGGCGCAATAAAATTTAAGGCTTGGCATTGTGGAACAATCTAGCCAATATATGGTGCTGGGTTAACCACAACAGCCTGACCATTGACGATGTCGTTGTAGATACAAACACGTATGGCACCATCTTGGAGTGGAGACGGGACCCCATCTGGAGGGAATACTCGAACTTCGGTTATATTGGGATTATCTTGACGGATAATATTAACCGCATCTACAACAGCGTAGCCAACCAGATCAGGCCATGTTTGGGTGGTTATACCAAGCTTGACGACCTCCATCAATCACGTAGTATCCTTTTTGTTTTCGAGCTTCAGAAACTGTTATAATTACCAACAAGCATCAATAATCAAGGAAAACTGACATAGTCTAAACAAACACATTATTTTAAAAACATAACGGTATCATATATATGGCATGCATTATATATATAAACTAGTAACGGATAATATGGTACATTATGGACCCGTTCATATGTACCGATTTTAATACTCAGCTCGTCGATGATAACGGTGCATCCATTTTTCTTCTTTTACTTAGTAAACATCGATCGACACATGTTGTGGTTAATTAACAGCATCATCTTCTCGATCTAATTGTGGATTGTGCTGCTCTTGCTTGTTATTAGCTAGCTGGTAACGGCAATGGAGCCTGTGCCGAGTGTCCACAGAGTACACAGCTAGCAGTCACCGCCATGCCATGTCTGTTATCTGTAGCGCCCGAACTTCTTCTTTGCAAACACAGCTAGCAGTCACCGCCATGCCATGTCTGTTATCTGTAGCGCCCGAACTTCTTCTTTGCAAATTCACTGCACCCTCCGCAACGCAACGAACCAAAGGGATACAGGCGTACACAGCTATAGCGAGACAGCCATCTCCATGTGGGGGGCCGTTGGCCATTACGTGCGCGCGTGCTCTGCTTGCGTTACGCGTAGATTCAAACATGCACGCTCTTCTTCACCCTTTGTTTCTTGTTTGGGGAAAAAATAAAAGGTAAAGTCGTTAATTATATACCATGTTGCCAATAAGGATACCACACTTCAGAGCGGACGTAATAATAAATTAATTAATACACTGAATACTGTCCAAGTCACTGCACCCTCCACTGTGAAGTGTATTAATTTATAAATACACTGAACTAGTATTTATAAACCCTAAATACTGTCCAAGTCACGTGTACGTGTACGTGTTAGTATAAATTAATACACTGAACTAGCTTGTACGTATACGTGTATCATCATTAAATAATAGGTGTTGGTTGGTTCAATTCAGGGGGCAACAACTATAATCACTACCGGAAACAGTTGCTTTGCCGAGTGTCTAAAGAACTCGGCAAAGCCTGGAAAACACTCGGCAAAGAAAGCACGGCGAACTGTACATCGACAACGGCTTTTTTGCCGAGTACTTTTTATCAGGCACTCGGCATAGACTTTGACGAGTGTCAATAGGTACTCGGCAAAGAAAAGTCGCCGTCACGACGACTGGTAACGGCGACGGAGCATGTGCCGAGTGTCCACTGTACTGACACTCGGCAAAGAGTTTTTCTTTGTCGAGCATATTAGGTGACACTCGGCAAAGGCTTCCTCTTTACCGAGTGTCCGCCGGACTAGCACTCGGCAGAGATCGCTAGTGGGCCCCTTCGTCAGTACCTTTGCCGAGTTCACTAGGAGTCTTTGCCGATTGCCAAGGCGACAGCACTCGGTAAAGAGGCTTTACCGGTGCACAGGTGTGTCTTCTTTTGCCGAGTGCTATGACCTTGACACTCGGCAAACTACCTCTTTGCCGAGTGTTACACTCAGCAAAGTGAATAGTATACCCCCTTTTTTATTTGTTTTTGCTTGTTGGGGGTCTTCTTCTCCACCGAAGGTCCTCAAGACAAAGACACCATCGGCAAAGTGATATCGAAGATTATTTTTCTCTGCCAAAGCTTTTCTAGGTGAAGGTCTCGTCTAGAAGCAACGATGGCAAGTGCCCACCATGTGACGCCAACTACAAGAAAATCAACGATATAGTTATAAATCATATCTAATCCAGTGTTATATACCTAAATAAAAAAGAGGGTGTACACATGCTTCTGCATATTTGTTGTAACACCCTAAATTCTTGGGTATAATTTTTTTTTTAATATTCACCAAATTCAGGTGTTACCCTCTCTTTTTCTTGCTTTTCTTTTCTTTTTCTAAATAATGTTATTTTATTATATATTTGCGTAAGCCTACTGAATTGAACCCTAGAGAAGCTTTGATTGCTACATTTCATGCTGAAGCAAAGTTTTGTATGCTATTACATTTAATTTTATTTAAATTATTTTGGGCTTGATCTAAAATGAACATTTATATATACTATGCCTATATATACGAAAGGAAGAGAAATAGAAAAAAGAATAAAAGAAATCCAAAAAAAGAAACGACCGTTCTTTCCATCTCCCTGAACCAACGTTCTCATTTCCCCTCCCTCTCTCATTCTTACAGGTGGGCCTCACAACAACTATTCCTCTTTTCCGGTCATTCCTTTCATTTTCTCTCCACTCGTAGAACTGCTGGTCACCGTTTGGCCTTCGCCGCAACGCCCAACGCGCACCCCTCGCTCCCCGCCTTAAGCCATGCCAATGTGCACATCACGCGGACGCGTGCCTGCACCCGGTCCCACTTGCTTGTCAACATTGTCACCTACTATTTCTCTTCCTCATCCAACCGCCCGCCGAGCTGCACCTTTCCTATTTTCTCCTATATGGTTCGTCCTTGTCTTCCTCTCCCACATCTTCCTCTACCGTTGGTTTGTTTTAGCAGGCGTCGCTGAGCCAAAACTGCCCGTCCCTTCTCCTGCGGTTTAGGCTCCTGCTCCGCAGCGCCGACGAGGCCTCGGTCGAGCCTACCCGCAGCGCGTCCTCGCGGTAGCCTGTGCGGCAGCCGGAGTGGTGGCCCCGGCATGGCTCGTCGGGCGCAACCTGCGCGGCAGCCGACGTGGCTTGCCCCCGGCAACCCCGGCTCGGCCCTTGCGTGGCCCCGCCGTAGCAGCAGCCTCGCCGCGAGCTCGTCTCGGTGTCTGCCATCGTCGTGAGGTGAGCTTCGTCTACCCCGGTCTACCCTTTGTTTACCCCTTGTGCATAGCCCCGTCGTACCCTCGCTGTCGTGCGATTCGTGCCACGCGCAGCACGTCTGACTTGCGCGCAAGTCACATGTCGTCGCGTGTCGTTCGCGCGCCGTTCCACACATGTCGTGCGCGTAGTCGTCATCCATTTCCATGTTCGTGCACGCACGCCACACGTCTGGTCCGCACGTTATTTGCGTGCTGTAGCGTGCGTCACACGTGCTGTTTCGCGCATGCTGTTTCACACGTGCTAATTGACATGCTATCCGTGCGTGTCATCATTCACACGAGTCGTTATTCACGCGCTTTAATAAAATCGTTTCCCAACATTGTTCAGGTTAAATAAGTAATTACTTGTTTAGTGTCGATTATTTAAAATAACAGTTCAATCAAACCAAATTTATAATTTTAATTACGCGATTGTAAATACTTGTTATTGTGGTTATGCTAACTTAAGTGTTGCATTTAATATTTGTTTAGTATAAATACGACACAATTTAGTAGTATTCTCATGTCGCGTCGTTTTTTTACCGCGAATTGTTAGTCATTCAATGTATAATACGTCATAAACCTATTTCGACTCATTTCAGTAATGTCAACTTCGTAACAACATCGATTTCGTATTAGTTATGTTATTTTATCATGTCACAAGTTTTAATTATTTAATTAGTTGTTCATTTGATACTTATTAAAAATGGCCTTCTAATTAAAACTATTTATAGTTTTTAACTCGCGATTTAATAAATAAATATTAACTTGATTAATACCAACTCAAACATTTTTATTTAATACTTGTTTAGTATAGTCGCGTTATCTGTTAGCGAGTATCACGTGTCGTCGCACTGTCTACGCGCTGGTCGCGCGCAATATTTCGTGCGTCGTCCATGCGCTAAGTCGAGTGTGTGCGTGCATCGTTCAGACGTGCCGTTCGCGCGTTGTTCGCGTGGTGTCGCGTATATTGTTTCGCGTGCCATCCACGTGCTGTTTCGCGCAGTGTCGTGCGTCGTCACGCGTCATTCGAGCGTATCCTGTGTGCCATTTTCATGTGTCGCTTGCCTTGCCCCGCGCCATTTTCGCGAGTTACGCGCTATCCGCGCGCGATATCAAACCGTTTCGATTACAATCTCTCGTGTTAATTAATTAATCACTTGTTTAACCCGACAACTATTAGAATAGAAAATTAATCAAAACGAAGTAGTAGTTTTAATTTACATTTAATAAATGTCAAATAATGCGAGAATGTCGACTTAAATATTCTAATTAATATTCGTTTAGTGTAAACGAGATAACTTCACGACCGTAGCTTCGGGGATTTTCAAGAGAAGAAGACGCTGAGACGGGTCTCCAGGAGTTCCATGACTTCGACGAGTTCGAGGATTAGGCTAGCGACCTCCCCCAGTCAGCTGCCTGTGGTGAGTTCGAGGATTAGGCTAGCTGGTCTACATTGAAACTCTATGATTTCATGTGTGTGAGACTTAGGTTTTTACACATAGTGTGTCACAACTTTCTCGAAACATTCTCAAACATTCTCGAAATATCTTAATCCATAGTTTCTTAACGTAATCGCCATATCTCTCGACCGTTGTTTCGACCGTCGTAGTTTCTTTTCTCGCATAGTCTTAAATGCGAACCCTGCACATGCGTCAGTTTAGTTGTTCTATTTTATTATGTGGTGTATTGTTCCTTTCTATGTTAAGAATGTGGAATGTATGTTTGAACTCGTATAGATAACAGTCCATTGGCGGATTCTGAAGAAGTTGCAGGACAAGACCCTGAGCGGCAGCTGGTTGGTGAAGGCAAGTGTCCTCTGACCTATCTATATCCTACTCATTTTATAATCCATCTCCCCGCATTTACATAATTTATACCTAAGGATTTACTAGTTTTTGTTTATCCTGTCCTTGTTCACCTATTTGGGTCGGATTATTTCCAGATTAGTTCTATGCTAGCGCATCACTTTAATCAATGAACATGATGAGAATATTTATGATACGATGTTTACATTTGGAAATGACGATGGCATTGTGATATTTAAGGGGGCTCGAGCAGATTCTCGAGTGCCTCTCCGTAAGGACTGGTTCATTGGATGACCACCCGGGAAAATAGTACAACCATGAGGGTGGAATGGAACACTCTTAGCTAATTAATTAGAGGAACCGAGGTGTGTTTTGCTTCGCCGTCGTGCCATCAATGGAGCTCGGTGTATGCTGCTCGCTCTACCGTGGGTGGTGTGCCCCTTGGGGAGGAGTGCGATACATTTAGTAAACCTAACGGGCGGCTATATCTCAGGGAATCTTTGTAAAAGCTACGTAGTGAAACCTTGCTGACTCACCTTGGTAGTGTTTGAGGGTTTGATCGACCCGAGGCAAAGAGGGATCACGACTCGTGGGTGAAGTGTGCAACCTCTGTAGAATGTTTGAAACTGATATATCAGCCGTGCTCACGGATATGAGCAGCCTTGGGAGCTCCTTTGATTAGAGATATTATGATTACAGATGATGATGATGATAGTAATGGTTTTAATGGTGGTGATTACGATAATGGATTTCGGTGTTCTTTCTATTTGGAAGGAGTGCCATCAGTGTTCTTTCTAGTAATAATTGCATGACCAACTAAAAGCAACTGCTCTGAGCTTTACCCCACATACAGCTAGTCCACTTTAGCCAAACGGGACATTTTGCTAAGTACTTTGATGTGTACTCACCCTTGCTTAAAACACCAACACACCAGGTTGTCCACATTGCAACCACTGCTCAAGAGAACATGAAGTCGTGGTGGAAGATTTCCAGTAGTTCCGAGACTATGATGAGTTTTAGGCGTGGGTTAGCGGCAAACACCCAGTCGGCTCCCTATGGATGTCATGTATTGCTATGTTTCATGTTCACACTTTAATCTATGTTGAAGACTATGTGGATGTCTCAGACATCATGATGTAATCAAATTAATACCCTTTCCGTTATTTTTTGAGCGCTATGTGATGATGTCCAACTATGTAATTGTTGTGCCCATGAATTGCTGATCCTGGCACATACATGGTTTGCATTCGGTTTGCCTTCTAAAATCGGGTGTGACAGTACCGTCGTGTATTGATTTTTAAGGCGCATATGAATATTGTGCCTACTTTTTGCGTTTTTGACATTGTGGTTCGGTAGCAAGAGTGCATAATTATATATGGAGTATAGTTTTTGGAAACTTTATCAAATACTAACTTTCATGTGGTTTTTATGTAACTCTTGGTGAATTATATGGTATAAGCCCAAATAATACTCGTTATTAAAATTGGAATGCATCAAAGTGCCAAACATTGGACCGTAAGTAAGGAATTAGTCGTTAGTATATATTGCATATGTACCTTGTCCATTTTTATTACTCGTGTGCTCGAAAGCGGTGGTTCATTGATGGGTGGATTGTATTGAAAGTTGTGGCAGCATTAATCGAAGGAAGGGATGGTGGATACTACTAGTATTGGGAAGCTTTGCCATAAGTGTGACAAGTAGACCTTCAAGATTTCCCATAACATAATTGCCCTTAAAAAGACTATAATATATAATCACATCTCTAGACAATCGATAATTAACATGAGACATAATTATTTATTATTAAATATATTGATTAACACAATCACCGAAGTACAAGTAGAGCCATCACACACGTACATATTTTAAACCAGCCATGCAAGTAACTTTAGATATCACACTCGCTCGCATTATTCAAATTAAATTAGTGCGTAATCCATCAAGGCGTAATAAAATTGAGGCTTGGTATTGTGGCACAATCTAGCCAATATATGGTGCTGGGTTAACCACAACAGCCTGACCATTGACGATGTCGTTGTAGATACAAACACGTACGGTACCATCTTGGAGTGGAGACAGGACCCCATCTGGAGGGAGTACTCGAACTTCGGTTATATTGGGATTATCTTGACGGATAATATTAACCGCATCTACAACGGGGTAGCCAACCAGATCAGGCCATGTTTGGGTCGTTATACCAAGCTTGACGACCTCCATCAATCAATCAGGTAGTGTCCTTCTGAAACTGTTATAATTCCCAGCAAGCATCAATAATCAAGGAAAACTGACATAGTGTAAACAAACACATTATTTTAAAAACATAATATATGGCATGCATGAGCATATGATACTAACACAAAGTAAATACCTACGTACCTGCAAAGAAGAAACTAGTAGCCTGTATAAGAGAGAATAGGAGATGGTACGTGCTCTATGTATCTATGCTTGTGTATATATATACGGTGACTATTTGGATTGCATGCATCCTCTCGGTGATAACAATGGATTTATTTTATGGACCTGTTCATATGTCCCTTTTGCTACCGATTTTAATACTCAGCTCGTCGATGATAACGGTGCATCCATTTTTCTTCTTTTACTTAGTAAACATCGTCGGCACTTGTTGTGGTTAATTAACAGCATCATCTTCTATCACGATCTAATTGTGGATTGTGCTACTCTTGCTTGTTATTAGCTGGCAGTACAACCCTTTGTTTACACGGTACTAGCACAGTACTTGGCATGTACGTATACGTGTATCATCATAAAATAATAGGTGTTGTTTGCTTCAATTCAGGGGCAACAACTATAATCACTACCAGAAATAGTTGCTTTGCCAAGTGTCAAAAGAACTCGGCAAAGCCTGGAAAACACTCGGCGAAGAAATCTCGACGAACTATAACGGTGTGCAGGTGTGGAGCACAGGGACAGTGGTCGACCATGAAGGTAAAGGTCATGTGGGTTCGTGCTGATGTACCGGGAGTGGTGAAAGATGAGCGATGTGACTTGACTTAGGGACCGGAGTCGCTGGGTGACCAGCCGTGGTGGTTGACACCTGGGACACGCACTCGCATTAGGACGTGGCGTAGCGGGCCGTGTTGCCGACACAGTCTAGGACTAGCGGAACACATGTCCAATATGTGAGGGACGCGCATGGGGTGCGATACTTACGAAGGTTTGGTGGTTGAGCCTCAAAACGAACATGCGCTACGGATGGCTGGGTTTGCCGAGTGTCGGTCTGGCAACACTCGACAAAGTAGCTTCTTCACCGAGTGCCAACGCTTGGCGCTCGACAATGTTAACAGTCGTTAGCTATAGACGACTGCTGACGGCCCTTTGCCGAGCGTCGCTTTGTGTCGAGTGTTTGGCACTCGACAAAGAGGTCTTTGCTGAGTGTCTTCCTGTGCCGAGCGTCCTGCTCTTGGTAAATGTGGTCGTTACCGTGAGTAGGACTTTGCCGAATGCAGCGCTCGATAAAGAATTCTTTTCCGAGTGCCCGAAAAAATATTCTCGGCAAAGACTCGAGCACTCGACAAAGAGCCGGGTTCCGGTAGTGCATTTAGATACGCTACTATAGAAAATGTTTCTACCAACAATAGATTTACCACTGCATGCTTCTGTGAAAACTAAATATAAATAATTTCAACAACTATTTACAGTAGCATACAATGATGGAAATCATTCTTATTTTAAGTCTGGGCCATTATATTATTGGTTGCAACAACAGATTTTACGTCTTGGCGAGGGGTTAAGGATGACAAGGTGACCCCACAAGTCAGGGACCGAGCGTGAGGGTGTGCGTGAAGGCGGCTAACGAGGAAGTCCCACCTGTCAGCAGCTACGAGAGGGTGAAATCGACGCCGCGCTGCTGCACCTAATGGGGTGGTCCCGCCTGTCAGTGATTGAAGAGCGCGGTTATGCTGGTATCCTAGGCCTAAAGCCACTTGGCCAGCTTAGGGGCACTATTTTATCATTAAAATTTATGAGAAAGAGATTTTGAGTTTAAAATTCGAATTCAAATGCAAATGACTTCATATAAATTTGAAACTTTGTCAGAAATTCTTTTATAGCCATAGAAACATCTTGGCAAAGTATGAATACATATATTTTTATAAATAATTAATGCACAAAAATTAATTCCCCTCGTTCTCCTTAATTATTGGACAAGGGAGTCACATGTGATAAAAATTTCAAAATCCTTGAAATTCTTGATATGGGTTTGTATGATTACAATAGACTTTGCACATTACAAAGGTAGGGTTGTCGAGTACTCAGGAACCGAGTACCCGAAATAGGCCGATGGGCTCTTTAAATATGGCCCACTAGCCGACCAAACCTGTGTCGAGCAACCATGCGAGGCAGAGCGACCGACCATGTCCCTGCCGAGCAACTATGTGAGGCAGAGCCACAGGTCCCCGCCAAGCAACTCGGCGAGGTAGAGCAACCGACCAGGTCCCCGCCAAGTAATGCTACGAGGCGGAATGGCCGACCAACTCCTGATCGAGCAACTTGGCGAGACGAAGGTCCCAATCCAGTACTGCCGACCCATGTCAACTACAACAAGAAGCATCATCCACAGGTCATGTCTGGGCATACGTGTGGCACACCTAAGGCGCGTCGGGAAGTCGCTGTCGACATAGATGTACGCCCCCACGTACGATCCCAATTGTACGCACGCTGCCTTGTTGGTCCAGTCAAACCCGGTCGTGGGGGATCTCTGTCCTAGAGTCTCTACAGTGACTCGCATACAGCGAGGGACGCGACAATATGCCGCACCGGTTGTATGCTACGCATGGTGGAGGGTGACACAAGGATCATGACGATAGGCAAGGCTGTGCCACGTGCACCCTCACCATGAGACTGCCCGATGGGACCCACCACGCATGTCACACCCGAGTTTCGGGGGCACCAAGACCCGAGCTCGAACATAATCAGCAAATGTGCTGGAACCAATTCTCGCACATATAATGAATCATGGTACAGAAACGAATGTCACATCTTTACTATATATTAGGAGTTCTGTACAAAATAATTAAATAATTACATCATAAGGAGACAACGATCTAGTAACCCAAAGTTGACTAGGAAACGATAGCCTAGACTTCTCACAAAATCATCACAGCATCCTCCATGTGCCTCATCCTGTGGTACCTATTCTTGACCTATGGGGGTGTGAGACAGCGAGGGTGAGTTCACATACGTTCATCGCTCAACAAGTTGTGGGGAATAATGTGCATGAACTCACCAAAGGAGGGAGCTCATGTGAAGTGTATATGCTTACCAAAGTGGATGGTTAAAGCTGAGCATTGCTTTTAAAGTTGGTCAAAATTTTATTAGTAGTTACTAAGTGTAAGTAGATACCAACCCAAATAAGTAATAGATCAAAATTGGTAACAACACGCGATGCATTGCTTATGACAAATTAAGTTTAGTTCCATAAATTACTCATGTGAGGGTCCGAGCCACTCATGACCATGAGCATGGCTGATATACCAGTTTTACACTCTTTAGAGGTTGCACATCTTTACCCACAAGTCATGTTACCCATCCATCAAGGGGTCATGAATCCCATACACCTCTACCAAGGAAGCGAGGCAGGGCAACACTACGAGGCCTTTACAAAGTTCCATTATCTTTAGAAAACCCGCTACAGTTTCTAGGAAGTCCCAATGCAGGCATCCCTCGCCTGACCGCCATCGCAGCAAAATCAACATGAGGACCTCCCTACACAAACCACTCCCCTACTACCCTTGCCTCTTTCGGGTAAGGTAGTCATCCACTAGCTTTCCTAATTAGTCAACCAAGGGCGTCCCATACCACCCTTGTGGTAGCACCGTTTTCCTAGGTGATTCTCCATGTTCCAACTAACAATATGATCTTATCATGAACAATAATTAAACAACAACATAATTGGAACATGATCATAATGAAACATTAGTTTCCCAAAACCATGTAGAGCAATAGCAAAGCTACCCAGTAATTCATCTGCTTGCAAGGTCACGAATAAACAATGCTAGGGAAACCTATTAGGTCCCATCAAATTAACCTGAGCATGTCACAGTGATTAACAGCGAACATTATTAGGTGAAAAGGAGTGATCAATGGCACAACTTGTCTGAGACTCAAGATTCCTAGGTACCAGCTTGGTCTTCAAGATTCGTAACCTCACTGCTAATCGTTACCATACTAACAAACATGGTGTAGGCAAAATTAACATCACACCAAACATAAGCACAATCTGCATAATAATGATTTACGCGTCGCTATGAGATCGTGGGCTCGAGAACCACTAATTCAGAGTTACGGTTCAGGAGATATAGTTTTCGCAAGTTTTGGGTGATTAACTGATAATATCTTCTATGTTATAATCATGTGAGAAAAATATTACGAAGAAACAACTAATTCAACTTTATTATAGTTTATCACTTGATTAGATATCCTAATTTAGTCAAATTATAATTGTAGATAGGTTAACTTTAATAAGCAAGCTTAATCTACCAAACAGAGATTAAACAATATCTAATTATAAGAATATGTGTTATTATAAAACTAATGTTGTTATTGCGTAGACAATGTTATTACGAAGCTAACACAATTGAAATGGATTAAATCAGAGTTAAAATGGATTAATTATGAATTTTTGAAGTCTACTTCTATGATAGGGGTGTTTTTGTGAATACGAGGGACTAATTTGTAAATTCTAGAATTCTAGAGTAAGGCTTTGTCTACGGCCAAGGACAACGGGTTTATACAAAGAAAAGATAGGGGCCCTAGTGTGGCAGAACCTCCCAAGTTATTGGCCCCAAATGCACCTATCCTTGTCTCACAGACCTCAGACGGTTATGCATGTGCATCACATAACTTAACAGGTTCCGTTCGAGTGTCCTAAGGATCCCAGATAAACCACTTACAACCAAGATTGCAAGATTAAGTAAACACAAATCACACACCAACATTTTGCAGCGGAATTTCTTTATTACAAAAAGTTACAAGTTAAAACAAATTTACATTATATTTATCGAAGTGATTACAAAAGTGATTCAAAGAAATAAACTTTGAAATGTTATAAATTATTTATAAGTTTGAAATATATGCTAGCACAATTACAATCCTCAATAAAAAGCATAGAAGAGCTACTTTAACCTATAAGAAGGTCGTGCCCACCGGCGCTTAACACCATCCACAGCAGCACAAATCTAGTACTGCAACAACATGGGTTCGAAAACCCTGAGTACGGAGTGTACTTTCTCAAGTCTTACCCGACTAAGGAAAAAGGCTCTCAAGGATATGCTGGATTTAGGAATCAAAGAAAGGCTTTTAGCAAAGATAATAGTTTGCAGAATGCTAACTTAAATGAGTCCTTACTTTCAACATTTTAATGCTAGATTAAGTATTAATAGACCTTGTTTGCATCTAGTCTAATTTCATCATCACATTAATCAATACAACATGATTTTTGCTCATTATGATTCCATCCATGACTTAGATTGCAGGTCAGTGACCAAGTCTTTACATCCGAGAAGTAACAGCGATCTGAATCGATTAATACCCAGCCGAGGACACGACATATGTAGCACTTAACCCTTGCATATGTCAACTCGCCACTGGGTTTCTCAAGACTAGAAGGGGTTCACGCCAACCGAGAGCACAAATACTCCATCGTCCAGCCTCTTGCCAAGGAGGGTACACGCTACTCTCGCCATCTCTCCACTCCCATTGCGTGGTGGCCTTTCTGGTATTGGTCCGATCGAGGCAAAGCTTACCCATGACGAGGCATATGGCCAGTTAAAAGGTCCTCGGTTAGCAGGCCTACATTCCCTATAATCCTTAATCAACCTCGGTAGAACATCACCTGTTCCTAGCCCAAGTCTCGATTTAAGTACTTTCATCCTTAGGATTGTTTGTGTTCCATAGGATGATTAAAATAGCATAGGGAACCTTGCATTAGATCTCCCAATGATCCTGGTTAAAATATTCTTGTAGGTAGAGCCATCCTTCCTTAGGATAAACCTGAGCTAGGCATTAGAGCAAAGGACAAACTCTATCTGCAAGATTTACCACTAGGCATGGCTAAGAAATTTTGTAAATCACATTTGATACTTCACCAGAAGTAACTATAAAAGGAATGGATTTCAAGGTAGCCAATTCATCAAGGGTTTCCAAGCAACTCCTATAAACCAAATGCACATTTCACTAGACTTAAAGTGTGTAAAAATCATTTAAAACATAAGGAAGGGGTTGCATGCACCGGGGCTTGCCTGGAATAACACTAGGTTAGTGTTTGTTAGATGATGTCCACTTGGCGATCAGCCTTTATTTTGATACTTGTTCAGGCCATCCATCTTCAGGTTCATCATCCACATCACCTTTTGGAGTTGCCCACCCGTTACATCATCTTGGGGGTCGACTCAGCTCTGGTCCTCCGCATCACGTGGTTCACTAGCGTACCTACTAAGATGCATAATGCACATGTATAAACATAAGGAAGAATAACACAACATATTGCACATAATATATAATTAATCACAATGACAAGGCGCTGCAACACTTGTGAGAAAATACTAGACGCCAACAAATGACTAAGTACAACAATGACAACCACGGGTTCTAACCGAAACATCGAGAAATAGCAAACTATACATACCCAGTTCAACTTAATTTACTTAAACCAGAAATCACAACAATTCATATGCTCTATATTTCCCTAATCTAGAGCATACCTCAAAACATTATCTAACTTGGGCTCAGTCAAGGACACCTGAACACATGCCTAAATAGTCACTACTTCAAATACACTCACCGAAATATTTACTTCCTTCCCAATTACTAAAGTCTAGAGCAAACAATAAGAAGGAAATAAATTAATCAAATATAACAAGGCATTTCGATAAACACTTCCTATGCAACAAGTTGCCATCAATCAAGGATCAAGAATTGACTAATCCTACCTAGCCAAACAAGAATGACAACAAGCAATGAATTGCAGATTTTTTGGACAGCACTTAGCAGTCAATTGTTTTGCTCATAACTCACAAGATATTAATCCACAAATAGTGAACTAAGACTTTATAGAAAGCTAATGAAATCCCCTATAACTTTTGTATTATGAGCACAACATGATTCGACATTCTTAAAGGCCAATCAGTGCTAAACGTAAATTTTGCCCCAATTTGGAGAGAATTCAACTACTTACTTCATAAATTTATAACTAGAGTTTCAGGCATCCAAATCAGGTGATCCTAGACTTTTTGGAAATCTAGTAGAATTGTCTACAATTCATTTATAATCATCTCAAGGTGATTCAATGTGTATCGAAGTCAGTTAATACAAACACACATTGTTGTCCAGACTTTTGACAGATTCAAACATCACATTTCAAACAGCTATAACTTGACTTCTAGACCACCAAATTTTTTTTTTGGAAAGCTTAAGAAAAGTACTACAAGTCTGTTATAATTACTAAGGGCTGATTCTAAGTTTAACTTGGGCAAACAAGGTTATTTTCGAAATCAGTACAGTATCTGGGCAGATTCTGAGACTAGATTTGAAAAATCATAACTCCTGAACTACTAAACCTATGGTCATGAAATTTTTACACAACCAAGATAAAGAAGTTATCTACAACCATTCTATAGTATATTTCTACAGAAAATGCACTTTAGTTCGTCAAACAAATAGCACGACAGAAACTGTACATGCAGTAAAAACTGTGAGCATGCAATTTTAACTCCTAGTTAGGCTCTATAGTATCATGTTATTGATACTTAGAAATGATTCATTATTTTATAATTCATTAGAGTTGAAACAACCAAATGAGAACCAACAGTCGATTTACTAACTACAATCAAATTATTTAGAGCACTAGAATTATAACAACACATATGCACCATGACCAATTTGGCGATCAGACACAGTAGACATGTATGATAGACAACATACTCATCATAACCAACATACTACTCAATTCATCTATCAACCACTATCTGAAACAATGATTTGGATCACTGTTATTTGCCTAACTTGATAATGCACACAAATAGAGACGCTCTCTGATTCAATCATTTCATCGAACATCTGGCACTTGTCGCACGGCTTGCCTAGCCTCACCAATATGAAATTCCTCACATCTCGCACATTATGCACACACATATACATACATTAGCATCTAATAACGAGATATTCGGTATTAGTACTGGCGAGGAATGAACAAAGGGAGAAACAGGTCCTCACCGGGGTTGACGACAACATGTCGAAGCTGTCCAAACACGAAGGCAAAGACGATGGAGCGAATAACGCACATACGACACATCAGGACAAATTTCTTAAGGTTGGGCATTTCCTCGAGCAGTCAGCGAGCATAGTGGACGTAATACTGCTCCAGCGTGCAACTGCACAATATTCATATGCACGTTAAAAATCAATACACGACGGTACACTAACAACTACTTTATGTTGGTTGCTAAATGCGCCTTCAGCATCCTATAGACGTTCGATAAAGACATTTAGCAACCTATAAAGATGGTGGTTGTAAGTACCGTCGCTAAACAGTCACACCTGGTTTTAAGGACAAAACCAGATGTTCTACTATACATGAAATCAGAAGAGAATTACATGTGTAGCAACGTCACATAGTGGATTATATCAAAACACATTGATTTATTATATTGAAACCAGAATTTATTAGATAACCACTATGCAAAAGTATCATTGACGACTATCACATACATATATTATTATCACCAAGATTATGCAATGTAAACCAAATAGTCAACGTGTTTATATATACTTAGAGATACATATACATGCTACTACTTCCTTATTTGTAGGTAGGCACGTACTTTTTGCAAGTAGGTGCTTACATCAGTCTTGTTGTAAATATTTGGTGGTCACATTGCACTAGTACACAGAATCTCTATATTGGCGGTCTTAGAGCTATTTACACTAGCGTTTTTTAGTGCTGCTGGTGCTAGGTGCTAGTGGAAATCAGCCTTTTTACTGGCGGTTGTTGTGCAACCGCCAGTAAAAATAACATTTCCACCGGCGGCTGTATTAAACAAACCGCCATCATTTCCACGGACACGGCTCTATGTAATTGCTGTGTACATGAATTGCTGATCCTAACACGGACATGGTTCGCATTCGGTTTGCCTTCTAAAACTGGGTGTGACAGTACCGTCGTGTATTGATTTTAACGCGCATATGAATATTGTGCTTGCTTTTTGGGTTTTGACATGGTGGTTTGGTAGCAACGGTGAATAATTATATATGGAGTATAGTTTTGGGAGACTTTATCAAATACTAACTTTCATGTGGTTTTTATGTAAATCTTGGTGAATTATAAGGTATAAGCCCAAATAATACTCGCTATTAAATATGGAATGCATCAAAGTGCCAAACATTGGACTGTAAGTAAGGAATTAGTGGTTAGTATATATTGCATATGTACCTTGTCCATGTTTATTACTCGTGTGCTCGAAAGCGGTGGTCCATTGACGAGTGGATTGTATTGAAAGTTGAGGCAACATTAATCGATGGAAGGGACGGTGGATACTACAAATATTGGGAAGCATTGCCATAAGTGTGACAAGTAGACCTTCAAGATTTCCCATAAGGTAATCGCCCTTAAAAAGACTATAATATATAACCACATCTGTAGACAATCGATAATAAACATGAGAGATATAATTATTTATTATTAAATATATTGATTAACACAATCACTGAAGTACAAGTAGAGCCATCACACACGTACATATTTTAAACCAGCCATGCAAGGAACTTTAGATATCACACTCGCTCGCATTATTCAAATCTAATTTGTGCATAATCCATCAAGGCGTAATAAAATTGAAGGCTTGGCATTGTGGCACAATCTAGCCAATATATGGTGCTGGGTTAACCACAACAGCCTGACCATTGACGATGTCGTTGTAGATACAAACACGTACGGTACCATCTTGGAGTGGAGACGGGACCCCATCTGGAGGGAGTACTCGAACTTCGGTTATATTGGGATTATCTTGACGGATAATATTAACCGCATCTACAACGGGGTAGCCAACCAGATCAGGCCATGTTTGGGTCGTTATACCAAGCTTGACGACCTCCATCAATCAGGTAGTGTCCTTCTGAAACTGTTATAATGGCCAGAAGCATCAATAATCAAGGAAAACTGACATAGTGTAAACAAACACATTATTTTAAAAACATAACGGTATCATATATATGGCATGCATGAGCATATGATACTAACACAAAGTAAATACCTACGTACCTGCAAAGAAGAAACTAGTATATAGTCTGTATAAGGAGAGAATAGGAGATGGTACGTGCTCTATGTATGTCTATGCGTGTATATATATACACACACGGTGACTATTTGGATTGCATGCATCCTCTCGGTGATAACAATGGATGGACCTGTTCATATGTCCCTTTTGCTACCGATTTTAATACTCAGCTCGTCGATGATAACGGTGCATCCATTTTTCTTCTTTTACTTAGTAAACATCGTCGGCACATGTTGTGGTTAATTAACAGCATCATCTTCTATCTCGATCTAATTGTCCTGCTTGTTATTAGCTGGCAGTACAGCCCTTTGTTTACACGGTACTAGCACAGTACTTGGCTGGTACCAAAACGTTGGACGGAACCGAGTCACGCATGAAGGACGGAACAGTCAGCAGCAGTCACCGCCATGGCATGCATGTCTGTTATCTGTAGCGCACGATGACATCAGAAGCGGAACCAACTTCTTTGCAAATTCACTGCACCCTCCGCAACGCAACGAACCAAAGGCACCATCTCCATTACGTGCGCGCGTGCTCTGCTAGCGAGACAGCCATCTCCGCTGTGAAGTGTATTAATTTATAAGTAGGTGTGTGCCCGTGCGTTGCAACGAGAACAAATAATAACATGATAACTTATATACAAAATATGTCTTATATTGTTATAAGAAAATGTTTCATAATTCATTAGTAATCCTGGTCATACATAAATTTTGTTATTTTAATTTAGCTGTTTCACTACTACATTGCAACCATCAGTATCATACAGACTTCGATATATGCCATGATTTACATGGTCTCATCATTGAAGAGCACATGCCACACCTGCCGGTACAAGTTCCCTCGTACATTGTCAGTCATCAGGTACGCACCACCATACACGCTTGCTTAAACAAAAAAAGGCAAGTGTATGTGTCTGCGAAAGGAATTAAAGGCAGGCCGGCACAAAAGCTACCCTGACGATGGCAAGTGGCCATTTCTATCGGTTCTCCTCTGCGTCACCTCTGGCGCCAAGATGACACCACATACCTTGATATAGTAGTCGTCGAACGTGCACGACATGGCGAGTACCGATGGCTCTTGGCTGGGCTGACAAACGAATTGCACCCCAGGCTCATCAGCAAGGTAGTACATCTAGTCATTGCACCACCGGATGTGCTACTCCTCTACATACACTGAACTAGTATTTATAAACCCTAAATACTGTCCATGTCCAAGTCACGTGTACGTGTTACTATAAATTAATACAATGAACTAGCATGTACGTATACGTGTATCATCATAAAATAATAGGTGTTGTTTGGTTCAATTCAGGGGGGCAACAACAATAATCACTACCGGAAACAGTTGATTTGCCGAGTGTCTAAAGAACTCGGCAAAGCCTGCAAAACACTCGGCAAATAAAGTTTAGCGAATTGTACATCATAAAATAATAGGTGTTGTTTGATTCAGTAATCAATAGTGTATTCCTTTTCCAGAGAGGCAGAAGGAAGGAGTGGAGGGATGAAGGCGTGTGTTGCGGGGTGCCGGGTCCAATAAAGTCGCGTGGGCCGCGGGAACGAGATTGTAAATTTTCAACAGCTGTTCCGTTCGTGTAATCAACTGGTGAAAAATATTTGCACTAGATCCACTTGTGTAGTAGCCAATGCATATTTAAGTCTATTTTATGTTTTCTTTTTCTCCTTTTCCTTTTATTGTGCAATGTGACATGTTTTTATGTATCGTTACATGAATTTTTGAAAGTTTGAGTACCTACTCAGGATTTTTGTAGACTCTCCGTCTTTCGGTACCATGTTATTATTCATTTGGCAATATTTGTAACACCATTTCTGCGAACACAATATTGACTTATCCCTTTTGGTTCGGGTTGATGATTAGTGATCGCCAACGGGTAGCACTCTAGAGTAGTCAGTGGACTGACTAGACTATGAGATTATGTATCTACAACCATGTCGGTCGCCTTAAGGTGTGCAGGTGTGGAGCACAGAGATGGTGGTCGACGACGAAGGTAAATGTCATGTGGGTTCTTGTTGTTGTACTTGGAGTGGTGAAAGACGAGCGATGTGACTTGACTTAGGGATCGGAGTCGCTGGGTGACCAGCCGTGGTGGCTGACACCTGGGACACATACTCGCGCTAGGACATGGCGTAGCGGGCCATGTTGCCGACATAGTCTAGGACTAGCGGAACACATGTCCAATATGTGGGGGACGCACATGGGGTGCGATACTCACGAAGGTTTGGTGGCTGAGCCTCAAAACGAACATGCGCTACGGATAGCTGGGTTTGCCGAGTGTCGGTCTGGCAACACTCGACGAAGTAGCTTCTTTGCCGAGGGCCAACGCCTAGCGCTCGGCAAAGTTAACGGTCGTCAACTATAGACGACTGCTGACGGCCCTTTGCCGAGCGTCGCTGTGTGTCACAACAGCACTGTGCATTAGTTTCGGTAGCCACCGTTATTTTCGGCGGCTAGGGTCGGGCCACCGAAAATAAGTTAATATTTTCGGCGGCATAGACTGACCGCCGAAAATAAGCTAATTTTTGGCGACCTATGACACATCCGCCGAACATAGTGTCTTATTTTCGGCGGCCCTACCCTGGCCGCCGAAAATTATGTTTTTGAAATGGCTCCCCGACTCCTTTCCTCTCTCTGTCTGTTTCTCACCCGGCCGCGCCGCTCGCTCGCCTTCTGTCGCGCGCCGCCCACTGCCGCGCACCGACCCCCGCGCGCGCTGCCCGGCCGCCAGCGCCGCCCGCCGCCACCGTCGACGTCCGCTGCCATCCTCCGCTACCGTTGACCGCCCGCGTCTACTCCTCCCACCACTCCGCCGTCGTCGGCAAGCTCTTCGCCATCCAAAGGTAATTTTTTTGCGTATTTTATTTTATATTTTCGGCGACCGTTATTTAATTGCCGTCGAAATTACTATATATTTGTCAATGTTTGTTTGATTTGTGTGTTTGATTAGTGTTATTGTTTAATTTGATTTCATTAATATATTAGTGGTATATGTGGTTTAGGTATTAGTGGCATATTGTATTTGTGTCATTAATTGCATATTAATATTATATTATTAGTTTTACAAGTACATTATATTGGTACGTATAATTGTTGCATTATTATGGTATGTGGTAGTTAGTTTGATATGATTAATAGTATATCATTCTATGTTTTATATATACGTAATATATTGTTTAGTGGCAGCAAGGTTATGATGCCGAAATTTTTTTGGTCCTGCTAGCTTGTTGTGGGTTTAGAATCTATCCTTGCCTATACATATAGGACCTAAACCCTTAACGAAGTTGAATAATATTTTCACGATATGGTTCGGTTTAACAGTCTCAGGCATGGCTGACGATCGTGCATGGATGTACAATGGCTGGAGTAGAAATGGACGTCCTTCTGATGTGGGTAGCCAAGACCAAAGATTTTGTGGACCACATATTCTCCTTGTCATTAACCAACACTGTCAGATGCCCTTGTAGGCGGCACGAAAACAGTATATTTCTTAATAAGGAAAGAGTTAGCCTAGATCTTTGTCAGTTTGGATTTATGCCCGGATATGAGGTGTGGGAACATCATGGTGAGGTAGTACCCAACCGGAATGTAGAAGAGGAGGAGAACAATGATTGGGCTGGCGATGATGCGATGCATGAGATGCTAGATTCGCTACGTCTAGAATTAAATCTAAGCTCTGAGGATCCTGCCACACCAGAGGTTTCCAGATTTTTTAAACTACTAAAAGACTCTGAAGAGCCGTTGCATGAACACACAGATGTGAGTATACTCGCTTTTGTGACTTGGCTCATGGCCATTAAGTCCAAGTACTTTTTCTCGAACAATTGTTACAATGAGATTTTAAAGTTATTAGGAGATGTGCTCCCAAAGCCCAATAAGTTTCCTAAAGACATGTACCATTCAAAGACAATTATCAAAGGTCTCGGTATGGATTATGAAAAGATTGATGTGTGCAAAAATAATTGTATGCTTTTCATGAATGAGCATGCAGAAGAGAAAAAATGTCTGAAATGTGGACAATCTAGATTTATGGAAGTTGTTAATGATGAGGGTGACAAGGTGATGACAGATGTTGCACATAAGCAATTACGCTACTTGCCACTAACTCCTCGAGTGAAACGGTTGTTTCTATCTAAAAAAACCGCTATGCACATGCGATGGCATAAAGGTGTCCGTGATAACGATGACCTTATCGTGCACCCTTTAGATGGGGATGCTTGGAAGGCTCTCGACACGTTTGATCCAGACTTTGCAGCTGATCCAAGGAATGTTCGAATCGGCCTCGCGATCAATGACTTCACACCTTTTGGTCAAATGGCATCATCATACTCATGTTGGTCCATCTTTGTTATTCCATACAACCTTCCACCTTCTCTTTGTATGAAATATGAATTTATATTTCTTTGCTTAATCATTCCTGGCCCAGACTACCTTGGAAAGAACCTCAATGTGATGTTAAAACCCTTGATTGAAGAGTTAAAGGAGCTTTGGAAAGGAGTTGAAGCATACAATGGTTTTAAAAAACAGATATTCAAACTTCGAGTTGCGTATATGTGGTCGGTGCATGACTTCATGGCGTATGCTATTTTTACCGATTGGAGTACACATGGTAGATTGACATGTCCATATTGCGGTTCAGATACAGATTGCTTCCATCTTTCTCATAGTGGAAAGATCACTTACTTCGATTATCATCGACGTTGGTTGCCCAGGAAACACCCCTTTAGGAGCGATAAGAAAAACTTTATAAAGAACACCGTGGTCACCAAAGGACCGCCTAAACGTCTTAACGCAGTAGAAATATATGCTCAGCTGAACAACCTTGTCCTAAATGAAAAGGGGGACAAGTACGAAGGATTCGAAGTGGACCACAACTGGACACATATATGTGGTCTCTGGGAGCTCCCTTATATGTCGTCATTGATTCTTGTGCACAACATTGATGTCATGCACCAAGAAAGTAATGTTGCTGAAGCCCTCATACACACCTGCATGCATTTTGAAAAAACAAAGGACAATTTGAAAGCTCGAAGAGATCTAGCAATGCTTTGTGACCGACCAACCCAAGTGCTCAATGACAACGGCAAGCCGCCACGTGCCTTGTTCTGTCTTACCTCTAAAGACAAGATCGAGGTAATGAGATGGATGAAAAAAAATTAAATTTCCCGATGGTTATGCTGTGGGCTTGAAAAGAGCTGTGAATTTGAAAATGGGAAAACTAACTGGGTTAAAGAGCCATGACTTCCATATATTAATGGAGAGGACTATCCCTGTCATGTTTCGTGGTTACATGCCCGATGCCATGTGGCAAGCAATAGCTGAGCTACGTTATTTCTACAGGAAGATCTGTGCCAAAGAAATAAGTAAGAATATGATTGAGAAGTTGGAGAAAGAAATACCAGTGTTGTTATGCAAGCTAGAAAAAATATTCCCACCTGGATTCTTCAATCCGATGGAGCATCTACTTATTCACATTCCATATGCGGCAAAGGTTGGTGGACCTGTACAATATAGGTGGATGTATCACATTGAACGTGCACTCAAAAACCTGCGAGGCATGGTTCGAAATAAGGCTAGAGTAGAAGGATGCATCGCTGAAGCTTTTTTGCTAAAGGAGGTTTCATACTTCACGAGTGTGTATTTCGCAGAGGAACATAATATCTATGCTGCTACCATGCGATACAATGTCGATGAGGAACCTCCTGACAATGATCTCAACATTTTCTAATGGAGAGGCACAAGTACTAGTAAGGGCACGTTCTACCACCTTAGCATGGATGAAAGAATGTCCGCATTGCTATACATGTACTCTAATATGGAAGAGATGGAGCCATATTTCATGTAAGTCTTTATTTTATCCCATAATTTCTTTGCCAAGGAGCCATATTTAATTACTTATTTGTCGTACAGTAAGTTCGACGAGGAAAATTGGACTTATCCCATCAGCCTACAAGCAAACAACTAGATATGATGCGACGACATGTGAGGCAAGGAAGACCTAATTTTGTTGACTGGTTTTGAGAGCATGTAAACTCTTTATATTCCTTACTTTGATGTCATTTAGCCTTTTACGCGAGGTAGTTATTTTAACTGTATATTATTTGCAGTGCACAAAGACTCCTAACATACACGAGGACTTGAGACAACTATCTTATGGGACGGTGACTTGCAGAACCTTTGGTCGATACGATGTGAATGGCTTCTGTTTTTGTTTAGACCAATTTGAAAAGTCTCGTCCTCGTGCAGCCACACGTAACACTGGAGTTCTGACTAGGGCACTCGATGCACTCGGAAGAGAAACAAATTATTATGGCATCATTCAAAACATTCTAGAGTTTAATTTTGCAGGGAACAAAACTTTGAAATTAGTATTCTTTCTATGTGTAATATGGCATAACTGAAGTAAAGCACAAGGAACGACTTTGAGGCCATGATAATTTTATCCTTGCCCACCAGTGCGAGCAGGTCTACTATATGTCGTACCCAAATTTGAAGTTTAAAGCATGGTGGGTAGTTCACATGGTGAACCCTAGGGAACGTTTACATACTCCTTGCACTGCTGGTTATCAATTCAAAGACGAACAGGCCGATGATGTTTATTAAGAAGAAGAATTGCCAACCACTTTTACTATCGATGAGGGTGTTGCATTGAACTCACTAGTCGGAGACCGTAACGATGTCGCTGCTGATGAGTGTGTTGCACCGAAACGAAAATGAAATCCAAGGAACAAAAAAGCCACATTTCGAGTTTTGGATC
Source organism: Zea luxurians (assembly GCA_029449295.1). Classification (NCBI taxonomy): domain Eukaryota; kingdom Viridiplantae; phylum Streptophyta; class Magnoliopsida; order Poales; family Poaceae; genus Zea; species Zea luxurians. The sequence continues at coordinate 50,873,778 of JAOPSE010000011.1, forward strand.
GAAGAAGACTCCTTGATTGTGATTCCGATGAATTTTGATGTGTAATGCATAATTTAATTTTATGTGATGTATTTTTTGGTTTTGTATTAATTCACTTAATTTTATGGAGCTAATACCTTTAATGTTTTTCTATTGAATAGGATGAGTGGTAGGAAAACAAAGCGCACTGCTAGGGGGTTTCTTAATGCGGCTAGCAGGATACTCCCTGGTGCACGTTCCTTTTTCCAAGGGAGTTCTTCTAGCCAGAGCAGACAGGAGGCGTTGCTGAGACACGCCCAACCAAAACTACGTGATACACCTATCACTCTACAACGGAGTACCGATGTAAATGTTTATGTAATTGATCTTATTTGTCAGTCACTTATATATAAATGTGTCTTACATGTCTCTATTTCATGTCCATAGGAAGAGGAGGACGAGGAGGAGGAGGTGCAACATCATGAGGAGGAGGAGGTGCAGGCCCACGAGGAGGAGGAGGAGGAGGTCGCGGACATAGATGCTGAGGCGGATGACGATACCACCGAGGCTCCTGTCGTTCGACGAAGGGGCACTCAGAAGGGCCACTTTGTCCTACCTCCGTCAGCGCATGCACAATCTAAAGCTCGGGTACTGATCATCCCTGTTGGTGATAGGTACTCACGTTTGGCCACTTTGTTCTTACTTATTTTTTTATTGTACACTATATATATGACATGACTTACCTTGTTTTTTTGTCATGCAGCCAATGGGATGACACGTCTTTTGACGGCCGAGGTTACCATAGACAGGTTAATCAAGTCTTAGGTAAACTCTATCATCTACATAATCCAGGAATTGTCACCGACCTGAAAGGTGTGGTGGTTCCTTGCACTAGCTAGGCGCAATTCGCACTAGCTCCACATGCTACATATGGAATAGCTCAAGGCGTCGTCAAGCACGACTTTTGGGTAAGAGTAATGTTTCAAACTAAAATTTATTAGCTGTTTTCAAACTAAATTTATTTTTGATGTTGGATAGAGACGCTATCGTGTCGAACCTGAGGCTCAAGAGCATGCAGACCGCGTATTAGAGAAAAATGCGAAGAAGGTGTGTAGGGATGCATTTTCCAATGCTCGTCTATAGGTTGTGAACGCGTACATGAAGCGCCGAGGTCATTCTATCAACAACTTTCGACAATATTCGGATGTCTACTTGACTGTAGACCAGTACATGGAGGTAAAAATCTAATTTAGTAGCTCCTTCTGATGTGAATGTAATTTTGAGCTAAAGCATTAGATGCAGGTAACTCTTCCATGAATGGAACACCGGCCACAGGCTTACAAGGCTTTGTGTGAGATATGGGCTTCGCGCCGAGTGGATTGAGAAGTCTAACATGAATCGATATAGGCAGCGCCATCAGCAGGACGAGGACGATGATGAGGTCGTAGTCAACCATACCTATGGGGCTGATGGACACATTCGGTTGGCGAAGCGAATGGTGAGTATGTAGTATTCTGTTTTACTCAGAAATGAAACCGGATTAAACTCATATATTTGCAGGAGGCTCAAACTGGAGTTGTCCCGAGCCCAATCGATGTTTATAGGAGAGGGCATAGAGCGAAAATTTGTGAAATCTTCGATGAGATGTGTAGTCAAGCGGCCGTTGAGCTTATGGTTAGTTGTTGTTAGGATTAATGTTTTCTTGCCATATAGCTATAAATTACATGTGTGCTGAACCTTCATATTGTATTGCAGGAGACATACGGGCAGGAGATGGTTAGGAAGTATGGAGAAGACTACGATTGGCGAGGAGCGCCTACCATCGACGCTGAAGTTGTGCATTCTATTGGAGGCAAGACGCATGGATGGTATGAACTTGTGACTCTTTTCAATAATATTGGAACTATGACCGAATAGCTAATTTTCTTGTTTTTCAAGATATTCTATGTTTACCGGTGTTATCGATTTGACAGAGTTGCGTTCTCGTGGCGGCTCTTCGTCGCAGGCGGGTTGTGGTAGTAGCAGTCGTAGTCGCCGCTCTGTATCCAGCATGGAGGACGCTACAAGGGAGCAGCAAGAAAAGTTTCGTGAAGAGATGCGGCAACAACAAATGACATTCCTCCAACAGCAATCAGAGTACATGGCTGCTTACAACGCACAGGCGCAACAAGCAATGAACGTGAGTGTCTTATTTATTTTCAACACGGTCGATATTGGTTCTATAACTAACATATTATATTTGCAACAGTCTTGGTTTCCAGAGCAGGCACAACAGCAACCATTTGTTTTCCCTCAATTTCAGCCGCCGATGCCTTAGTGGGGATTACATGCTCCGCCACCTCCACCTCTGGTGCTTCAATTTAGTTAAGACTTGTCGTTTGTATCAACCTTTCAAATCTTTACTAAACTTGATTTTGTAGGGATCCGGGGTCATGGGCCACAACACGCCACCACCGGCAATACTAGCACCAGGAGGAGCTTATGCAGGGAGGGAGCTACTCCAGGAGAGGTTAGTTTGACAAACAATTTGTTTGAATAATGGTCATGCATGTAATCACTGCCGTTATTAATGTCTTCTTTTTTCTTTAGAATCCAAACCCGTTACACGACTTCGTCAATGAGTTTTTCGCTGCTGGAGGTAGTGGTCACAACTCCAACGACCCCGATATGTGATGGTATTAGTTTTGTGCTGAATTGTGCGTTCTAATGGACTATTTGCGAATTTTATGTTGTATGGACTGTTTGTGAACTCGGATGTTGTAATGGACTCCAATTTTATGTTGTGGACTATTTGTGGATTGTGGATTTAATGTTTATGTATTGTGGATGTTGTATGGACTGTCATTTTATGTTGTGATTATATTGTTGATGAATTTGCTGTTATTTTTTGCATTTTTTTCAAATTTTTTGCTCTGAAATTATTAATTTTCAGCGACCTCCCCTGGCCGCTGAAAATAGGACATGGATTTTTGGCTGGTGTGAATTTTCGGTGGCTAGGAGGTGGGCCGCCGAAAGTTGACTATTTTCGGCGGCTACCTGGAAGCCGCCGAAAATAACCATTTACTTTCGGCGGCTTTTTTCTGGCCGCCGAAAATAAGTTATTTTCGGCGGCTGGACTCTGGCCGCCGAAAATATAGCCTTATTTTCGACTATTTTTTTCTAGCGACCAGAAACCGCCGAAAATAAGCCTAAGGCCGCCGAAAATAGCTTATTTTCGGCGGCAACGACCTTATTTTCAGCGGTTCCTGGCCGCCGAAAATGACTGTAGCCCTTGTAGTGTGTCGAGTGTTTGTCACTCGGCAAATAGGTCTTTGTCGAGTGTTTGGCACTCGGCAAAGAGGTCTTTGCTGAGTGTCTTCCATTGCCGAGCGTCCTGCTCGCGGTAAATGTGGTCGTTACCGAGAGTAGGACTTTGCCGAGTGCAGCGCTCGACAAAGAATTTTTTACCGAGTGTCCGAAAAAATGTACTCGGGAAAGAGTCGAGCACTCGACAAAGAGCCGGGTTCTGGTAGTGCATTTAGATAAGCTACTATAGAAAAGGTTTCTACCAACACTAGATTTACCACTGCATGCTTATGTGAAAACTAAATATAAATAATTTCAACAACTATTTGCAGCAGCATACAACGTTGGAAGTCATTCTTATTTTAAGTCTGGGCCATTATATGATTGGTTGCGACAACAAATTTTACGTCTTGGCGAGGTGTTAAGGATGACAAGGTGACCCCACAAGTGAGAGACCGTGCGTGCGGGTGTGCTTGAAGGCGGCTAACGAGGAAGTCCCACCTGTCAGCAGCTACTAGAGGGTGAAATCGACACCACGCTGCTGCACTTAATGGGGTGGTCCCACCTATCAGTGACCGAATAGCGCGGTTATGCTGGTGTGCTGTGCTTCCTAGGCCGAAAGCCACTTGACCAGCTTAGGTGCACTATTTTATCTTTAAAATTTATGAGAAAGAGATTTTGAGTTTAAAATTCAAATTCAAATGCTAATGACTTCATATAAATTTAAAACATTGTCAGAAATTCCTTTATAGCCATAGAAATATCTTGGCAAAGTATGAAGACATATATTTTTATAAATAATTAATGCACAAAAATTAATTCCCCTCTTTCTCCTTAATTATTTGACAAGAGAGTCACATGTGATAAAAATTTCAAAATCCTTAAAATTCTTGATATGGGTTTGTATGATTACAATAGACTTTGCACACTACGACTTCTTTGCCGAGTACTTTTTATCAGGCACTCGACATAGACTTTGACGAGTGTTAACAGGTACTCGGCAAAGAAAAGTCGCCGTCAGGACGACTGGTAACGACGACGGAGCCTGTGCCGAGTGTCCACAGTACTGACACTCGGTAAAGAGTTTTCCTTTGTCGAGTGTATTAGGTGACACTCGGCAAGGGTTCCCTCTTTACCGAGTGTCCGCCGGACTAGTACTCGGCAGAGATCGCTAGTGGGCCCCTTTGTCAGTACCTTTGTCGAGTTCACTAGGAGACACTCGGCAAAGGTTCCTTCTTTGCCGAGTGCCAAGGCGACAGCACTCGGTAAAGCGGCTTTACCGGTGCACAGGTGTGCCTTCTTTTGCCGAGTGCTATAACCTTGACACTCGGCAAAGTACCTCTTTGCCGAGCGTTACACTCAGCAAAGTGAATAGTATACCCCCTTTTTATGTGTTTTTGCTTGTTGGAGGTCTTCTTCTCCACCGAAGGACCTCAAGACAAAGACACCATCGGCAAAGTGATATTGAATATTAATTTTCTCTGCAAAAGCTCTTCTAGACGAAGGTCTCGTCCAGAAGCAACGATGGCAAGTGCCCACCATGTGACGCCAACTACAAGAAAATCAACGATATAGTTATAAATCATATCTAATGCAGTGTTATATACCTAAATAAAAAAGAGGGTGTACACATGCTTTTGCATATTTACTGTAACACCCTAAATTTTGGGTATAATTTTTTTCTAATATTCACTAAATTCAGGTGTTACCCTCTCTTTTCCTTGCTTTTCTTTTCTTTTTCTAAATAATGTAGTATTATTTTGTTATATATTAGCGTAAGCCTATTGAATTGAACACTAGAGAAGCTTTGTGTGCTACATTTCATGCTGAAGCAAAGTTTTGTATGCTATCACATTTAATTTATTTAAATTATTTTGGGTTTGATCTAAAATAAACATATATATATATATAAATGTCTACTATGTCTATATATACGAAAAGAAGAGAAATAGAAAAAAGAATAAAAGAAATCCAAAAAAAAAGACGATTATTCTGTCCATCTCCCTGAACCAACACTCTCATTTCCCCTCCCTCTCTCATTCTTATAGGTGGGCCCCACGACAACTATTCCTCTTTTCCAGTCACTCCTTTCGTTCGCTCTCCACTCGCAGAACTGGTCACCGTTTGGCCTTCGCCGAAGCGCCCAACACGCAGCCCGCGCTCCCCAGCCGCATGCCCCGTCTCAAGCCATGCCCACGTCGTGCACATCACGCGGACGCGCGCCTGCATCCAGTCCCACTTGCCTGTCAACATTGTCACCTACTGTTTCTCTTCCTCATCCAATCGCCCGTCGAGCTGCACCTTTCCTATTTTCTCCTATATGGTTCATCCTCGTCTTCCTCTCCCACATCTTCTTCTCCTGTTGGTCTGTTTCAGCAGGCGTCGCTGAGCTAGAACTGCATGTCCCTTCTCGCCCGCGGTTTAAGCTCCTGCACCGCGGCGCCGACGAGGCCTCGGTCGAGCCTGCCCACAGCGTGTCCTCGCGGCAGCCTGTGCGACAGCTAGAGTGGCGGCCCCGGCACAGCTCGCCGGGCGCAACCTGCACGGCAGCCGACGTGGCTCGCCCGCGGCAACCCCGGCTCGACCCTTGCGTGGCCTTGGCGTAGCAGCAGCCTCACCATTGTCGTGCCTCGCCGCGAGCTCGTCTCAACGTCCACCATCGTCGTGAGGTGAGCTTCGTCTACCCCAGTCTACCCTTCGTCTACCCCTTGTGCATTTCCCCGTCGTACCCTCGCTGTCGTGCGATTCGCGCCACGCGTAGCACGTCTAACTTGCGCGCAAGTCACGTGTCGTCGCGCGTTGTTCGCGCACCGTTCTGCACATGTCGTGCACGTAGTCGTCATCCATTTGCATGTTTGTGCACGCACGCCGCATGTCCAGTCCGCACGTTATTTGCGTGCTGTAGCGTGCGTCGCACGTGCTGTTTCGCGCATGCTGTTTCGCACATGCTAATTCACATGGTGTCCGTGCGCATCGTCATTCACACGAGTCGTTATTCACGCGCTTTAATAAAATCGTTTCCCAACGTCATTCAGGTTAAATAATTAATTACTTGTTTAGTGTCGATTATTTAAAATAACAGTTCAATCAAACCAAATTTATAATTTTAATTACGTGAATGTAAATACCTGTTATCATGGTTATGCTAACTTAAGTGTTGCATTTAATATTTGTTTAGTATAAATACGACACAATTTAGTAGTATTCGCATGTCGCGTCGTTTTTTAACCGCGAATTATTAGTCATTCAATGTATAATACATCATAAACCTATTTCGACTCATTTTAGTCATGTTAACTTCGTAACAACGTCGATTTCGTATTAGTTTTGTCATTTTAACACATCACAAGTTTTAATTATTTAATTAGTTGTTCATTTGATACTTATTAAAAATGACCTTCTAATTAAAACTATTTTATAGTTTTTAACTCGCGCTTTTATTAATAATTATTAACTTGATTAATACCAACTTAAACGATTTTCATTTAATACTTGTTTAGTATAGTTGCGTGATCTGTTAGCGAGTATCACGCGTCGTCGCACTGTATGCGCGCTGGTCGCGCACAATATTTCATGCGTCGTCCACGCGCTAAATCGAGTGTGTGTGTGCGTCGTTCGGACGTGCCGTTCACGCGTTGTTCGCGTGGTGTCGCGTATGTTGTTTCGCGTGCCGTCCACGTGCTGTTTCACGCTGTGTCGTGCGTTGTCACGCGTCATTCGAGCGTATCCTGTGTGCCATTTTCACGTGTCGCTTGCCTTGCCCCGCGCCGTTTTCGCGAGTCAAGCGCTATCCGCGCGTGATATCAAACCGTTTCGCTAGCTTATAATCGCTCGTGTTAATTAATTAATTAATTACTTGTTTAACCCGACAACTATTAGAATAGAAAATTACTCAAAACTATGTAGTAGTTTTAATTTACATTTAAATATCAAATAATGCGAGTATGTTGACTTAAATATTCTAATTAATATTCGTTTAGTGTAAACGAGATAACTTCAAGACCATAGCTTCGGGGATTTTTAAGAGAAGAAGACGTCGAGACGGGTCTCTAGGAGTTCCATGACTTCGACGAGTTCGAGGATTAGGCTAGCGACCTCCCCCAGTCAGCTGCCTGTGGTGAGTTCGAGGATTAGGCTAACTGGTCTACATTGAAACTTTATGATTTCATGTGTGCGAGACTTAGGTTTATGAACATAGTGCGTCACAACTTTCTCGAAACATTCTCAAATTTTTATCACAGCCTCTACATATGATATCATGACATGTGGACAAGTTTCATGATTTTATGACTTTGTTTGTGTTTTATACCATTTTTAAACACCTGGATGACAAGTTCATGGTCATGTTTAGTGAGCGCGGTGCTCTAAAAATCTAGTATGCTCCTGAAATCGGTCGTAACTTGTGCTAAGTAACATCAATATCATTTTTGCATTCATGGTTTTCCATTTTTCGAGTGACTTGCAATTCAAATCTGAATTATCAGAGGAAATTCAATTAAACGAACAAAATCTATGAGTTATAGAAAACACTTTTATAATTGTGCCAAAAATAGAACATGCAAGTCTACACTGTGTAGGAACAAACCACGAAAAGTTTGGCTAAGAAAGAAAAAAAATGGAAATATACTTTGTCGAATGTCCATGTAAGGCACTCGACAAAGCATAGTTTGCAGTGTTATTCGGGCGACACTCGACAAAGTACCTTGTTTGGCGAGTGTCAAAGCCTAGCTCTCGGTAAAGATAACGGTCGTCAGCTAGCAGTCGACCGTTGCATCCGACCGTTACCTAGACAGTCCGATGCACACCACATAGTCCAGTGCTACAGCCCGAGAGTGCCCGTTGTTTCCTCTTTGCGCAGATTGTCCGGGTGTCCCACCGGACAGTCCGCTGCACACCGGACAGGGTAGTGTTCAATGTCCGGTGCACCACCAGTGGGATGGCTAACTACCGTCTTCATGGTTTTCTTTGTTGATTCTTTGGGCTTCTCTTGTTCTTGAGTCTTGGACCTCTAAGCTCTTTTTATGTCTTCTTTTTAGGTGTTGCATCCTCATTGCCTTAGTCCAATCCTCTTCGCATCCTGTGAACTATAAACATAAACACTAGCAAACACATTATCCATAGGTTATGTGATCATCAAACACCAAAATCTATTGAGTCGAATGGCCCGGGATCCATTTTTCTTACACAGGGCAGGGCGCGTGCCCGAAGCGGTATCTGGAGATCCGAATCGTTGGATTAGTAGCGAGAGGTTAGGATCTGGCGCCCATGGGCTAACCAGCGCGCGCGACCAGCACTGCTTTGCCCAAGACGGTGAAGTCACTAAAGCTGAGGCAGGCGCGACCTCTGGGGGCTTCGGGTCAGCGGGGTTAGCCGTAACTTGCGAGGAGGGCCCGGCGAACACACTAGAGGGACTCCGGCCACGAGAACAGGACAGGAGGCAAGAGAACGATGGAGGGAAGGGGGTGCTCTCGGTGGGTCAGGATGACTCCAACGAGGGATCCTGGCCATGGGGAGGGGGAATCGAGTGTGCTAAGGCTCGGACTAGCTCTGGCGAGGGAAGGGGAACACTATGGACCACAACCAGGGCTCGGGACGGGGCTAAATTGGTCGGACGTCACGTGAGCGTGGTGAACTGGCGCGGTCGAGCTCCGACTGGGGCAAATTAACCATGATAGTGCAGAATTATGGGAAACTGAGCATGGGAGTGAGTTCCTCACCTCGAGACAGTGATCGAGAAGGCTTGGCGTGGCTCCTGGCACTCTAGACTGCCAGCACGGAGGGCACAGGTCACCGACGAGCTCTGGCGGTAGAGGCAGAGCGCGAGAGAGGGTGAGCGTGGGCGAAATGAGGCAGGGGAGAGAGAACGGGTGCAGGCTGGCGCTCAAAAAGGAGCTGGGGCACGTGGGCATGTGACATGGCCGGTCTTCTTGGCGTGCGTGTGCACGCGATAAAGCGGCGGTTCGTGGGGAAGGCAGAGCTGACATGGCTGGCCCACGGCACAGAGACACGGGCGCGTGTGCGAGGGAAACGAGCAACGGCGCTGATGGATGAGGCCCGCGAGACAGAGAGAGAACGGGGCGTGTGCGAGGGAAGCCGGTGGAGATAGATCGGTCCCACCGGGCAGAGGGAGAGAGGGAGTGAGTACGAGCGGGTACGGACTGCCGCCGATAGGCGAGTCTGCCTGTTTGGAAGGGAGCGGGCACGCGCGGGCGGGTCTGGGCTACTTTGGACTGAATGTAGTTTTCCTTTTTTCCTTTGAATTTCTAATTCCTTTTATTTTTATTTTCTCTATGGAATTCAAATCAAATCAAACCACAATTCAAATTCAAATATTTCAAACATGTGCATCAGTCAAAAATAAAGTTTAAGCTCAACATGATGCAAACATTCATATCTCCCATAGGTTTTAATATTCCAAAGAAAATAACACATCTCTCAAATAATTAACCCAAAATCCTATTAAAGAGAATAGAAAAGAAAAACTATAGAGGTGAGAAAAGTAGTAACACCTAAATTTGGTAGAAATTAGAGAATAAATTTTATACCCCAAATTGAGGGTGTTACACCTATGTACTTGCATGAAATGTGGACGTAATAGCATTTCATGTCAATACTGAATGGCTATGTATCAGCCCGTGCACGTCCCGAGGCATCCATGATAGAGGGGTACTGTATCGAAGAGGCCATTGAGTTCGGAGGTCCATTCTGTAATTGTATCCTAAAAGACCAGGATGCAATAACTTTGCCTCCATGACGACACGAGGGTAGACTGTATGGAAGCGGTAGGATGGGATAGAAATCCTTCATCCCATCGGATTACAATATATTACTTGAGGCACATCACAACATCCTACATCAGCTAGTGATAATGGAGCCAATTATCCAACAACACATCAATGAGTTTCGCGAACAAAATCCTAGGCATATAGATGATTAGGTAACGAAGCAACAAAAGCAGCGGTTCAACACATGGCTAATGGGGAAGGTCATTCCACATGGAGAAACAATAGAAGAACAAATCATGAAGGGGTTGGCATCTGAACCATCACGCCAGGTCATGACATGGCAAACTGAAAGGGAAATAGGCCAAAACCTTTTCCTAAATAATTTTGGTGGTTGAATTGCCCAACACAAATAATTGGACTAACTAGTTTGCTCTAGATTATAAGTTCTAGAGGTGCCAAAGGTTCACAACAAACCAATACAAAGTTAAAAGAAAGGGTTCAAAACAAAGGAGCAAAGAAAACCGAAGGCTGCCCTGGTCTGGCGCACCGGACAGTCCGGTGTGCCACCAGACAGTGTCCAGTGCACCAGGGAGATCAACTCCGAACTTGCCAGCTTCGGGTTTCTGAAAATTGCCCTCCGCTATAATTCACCGGACTGTCCAGTGTGCCAGTGGAGCAACGGCTAACTGTGCCAACGGTCGTCTGCAAAAGCTACAGGAACAGTGAACAGTGCGCGACTGCACGCGCAGAAGTCAGAGCAGCGCCAGAAGGCGCACCGGACAGTGAACAGGACCTGTCTGGTGCACCACCGGACTATGCGGTGGCCCCACATGTCAGAAGCTCCAACGGTCGAACCCTAACGGTTGGGTGACGTGGCTGGCGCACCGGACAGTGTCCGGTGACGCACCGGACTGTCCGGTGACGCACCGGACTGTCCGGTGCGCCCTTCGATAGCAGCCTTCCCCAATAGCCACTTTGGTCGTTGGGGCTATAAATACCCCCAACCACCACACTTCAAGGCATCCAAGTTTTTCAGCCAACACATTCAATACAAGAGCTAGTGCATTCAATACAAGACACAATTAGAGTGAATCAAAATCTCTACAAGTCCCAATTCCACTCAAAGCAATATAGACTAGAAGAGAGAGTTTTGCCGTGTTCTTTTGAGACCTTGCGCTTGGATCGCTTTTCTTCTTCCCCATTTCTTGTTCTCAACATCTTTGTAATCAAAGCAAGAGACACCAATTGTGTGGTGGTCGTTGTGGGGACTAAGTGTCCCAATTGATTGAGGAGAAAAGCTCACTCGGTCTAAGTGACCGTTTGAGAGAGGGAAAGGGTTGAAAGAGACCCGGTCTTTGTGACCACCTCAACGGGGAGTAGGTTTGCAAGAACCGAACCTCGGTAAAACAAATCACCATGTCATACTCTTCATTTGCTTGTGATTTGTTTTCGCCCTCTCTTTCGGACTCGACTTTATTTCTAACGCTAATCCCGGCTTGTAGTTGTGCTTAAAGTGTATAAATTTCAGATTTGCCTATTCACCCTCCCTCTAGGTGACTTTCATTTGGTATCAGAGCCCGGTACTTCAGTAGAGCCTAACCGCTCAAAGTGATGTCGGGAGCTCATGCCAAGAAGGAGATGGTGACCGGCGAGAAGCCCGCCACAAGCCACGGGAAAGCTCCATCGGGAGAGTCCGGCAACAAAAGGGAGGAATCCCCTCCCCGCATCAAGTCGCACCGGAGTGGCGACAAGAAGAAAATAAAGAAAGTGGTCTACTACGAGACCGATTCTTCGTCACCTTCCACCTCCGGCTCCGACACGCCGTCCGTCACTTCTAAACGCCAAGAGCGCAAGAAGTTTAGTAAGATCCCCTTACGCTATCCTCGCATTTCTAAACGCACTCCTTTACTTTCCGTCCCACTAGGCAAACCACCGGTTTTTAACGGTGAAGATTATTGTATGTGGAGTGATAATATGAGGCACCTTCTAACCTCACTCCATGCTAGTATTTGGGACATTGTTGAATTTGGTGCGCAGGAACCATCCGTGGGGGATGAAGGCTATGACTCAGACGAAGTAGCCCAAATCTAGCACTTCAACTCCCAAGCCACTACTATACTCCTCGTCTTTCTAAGTCGAGAGGAGTATAATAAGGTGCAAGGGTTGAAGAGTGTGGCAGAACCTCCCAAGTTATTGGGCCCACATGCACCTGCCCTTGTCTCAAAGACCTCAAACGGCTATGCATGTGCACCAAATAACTTAACAGGATCCGTCCGAGTGCCCCAAGGACCCCGGGTAAACCACTAACAACCAGGACCGCAGGATTAAGTAAACACAAATCACACACCAACAATTTTGCAGCGGAAATCTTATTACCAAATTTTACATGTTACATCAAGTTTTACAATATACATGATCGGAGTGCTTACAAAAGTGATTCAAAGAAATAATTTTGAACTGTTATAAAATATTTATGGTTTTGAAATATATGCTAGCTTAAGGGACCATCCTCAATAAGAAGTATAGAAGGGTTACTTAGACTTATAAGAAGGCCGAGCCCACCGGCACTTAACAACATCATCAGCAGCACAAAACTATAACCTGAAAAACAACGGGGAATAAAACCCTGAGTATGGAATTACTCAGCAAGACTTACCCGACTAAAGAAAAGACTCTCAAGGGTATGCTGGCTAGAGGGATTCAAGGTATGGCTTATCAAGAATCAAAGACTCTGTTTTGCAGAAAAACTTACTATGAGTGGATCCTTATGCCAAAATTTTACTTCACAAGTTAAGTACTTTTCCTGAATCTAGATTTGCCTGATCTAGAGCATTCACTTGTCCTGGTCTAGCTTTCTTTTACACAAATTCTTATTTCACTTATAAACTACGATGAGTGGTCAGTGAGTTGAGTCTCCATGACCGAGGAGCAACGACGATTCGAACCGATTATACCCAGCTGGGGATTCCTAACCACACGACATATGTAGCACTTAACCCTTGCATATGTCAACCATTCCCACAGATCCTCCACAACGTGAACCGGTCCGCGCTACCCGAGAGCACAATACTCCTCCATCCAGCCTCTAGCCAGGAGGGTACACGCTACTCCCACCATCTCCCACGCCCAGTGCGCGGTTGTCTTTTCACGTATGGAATAGCCAGGTTCAGGCTTACCGAAGCATGTGGCTAGTTGCAAAGTCTCACCTCATCAGGCCTACATCGAACGGTCCTTAATCGACACACACGGGCAAACTTTCCCGCTCAACGTCTGGTCTCCATTACATATTATTTCCCAAAACTTGATACCTGAGAGAGGTACCCTACTTGAATGATGAAATCATCGCGGCCACAACGGCTTCATCATCACAAGTCATTTTATTTCACAAACTCCCATATCCCGTGTTACACATCATCTTTTAAAAACAATCCTAAATTAATAAGCAGGGCTAAGCATCACTAAATTTTCACAAAATGGGTATTAGGGTTGTTTAATCAAGGAAGGAAATGCATCAACGGTTTAGCACACAACTCCTATCACCTAATGCATCAAACAAGGTGATAAAAGATTTTAAAACAGCAAGGAGGTGGCAAATGCACCGGGGCTTGCCTGGATAACACTAGGTTAGTGTTTGTTAGGTGGCGACCATCTTTTGTTCTGATACTTGTTTCGTCTGTCCATCTTCAGTTCCGTCCATTAGCATCATCTTGTGGTCGACTCAACTTTGGTCTTCCATATCACGTAGTCAATAAACGTACCTAAATGATTTGCATAATGCACATGAATGCATATAAACAGGAATAACATCAGATATTACAATGCTACGCAAAAGAGAAATAAAACACTTAATGGCGAGGCATTACGAACACTAACTTTCGATATAATGTTACTTAGGACAATTAGGTTCTTCCAACTTAACCAGATATAAATTAAACTACACAACAAGACATTAGGATTAATATCCACGTGTGAAAGCATTTTGTTCCTAACTTTTTATTAACTCTTCTAACATCATGACCGGTTAAGTGCATCTGCATTCACTATGGTTTCCAAAGGTTATAAAGATAGACTTGATATGAATGAAATAATTGTTCAAATGTGCTCTAACAATTAACACACATCAAAGGACGCACTAGAGATGATGACCTATTTAATAAACATTTATCATACAATTTTATAGATGTTGGTTGTTTAGTAATATGCAGAATTAACAGTGCAATCAGTAGAGAGTAGTAACAGATCGTCAACTTCATTTCTTTGACTATATTACTAATTTGCTAATGTTGATGGAACTAAAATTACTTATTACGCTTTAACGTATTAATTCATTAACTCAGTGAGACGTGTACCAAAATCGGGAAATCTATACCAGACATCAATCAACATATAGTTAATTTACTAATTAACATTCTAAACCTATTGAAACACTAGAACTACTATTTTACAATCACGAACATCACAACACATGTATGCTAATTTAGGAAAATTATTACGACCAACAATTCTATTTGATCAATCAGCTTACCTAAACCCAACTTGGAATTCGCAGAAATAACGACGACGATGTTGGGGATGCAGACGTTGATGCCGCGGATGTAGACACGACCGCCACACACACCGCGTGAGGACAAGGAAGTTAGAGTAACAATGGCGCAGTGACTTCGACGCTAAGCACTGGAGCTTGACGAGGTCGCAGCGAAGATACATAGGCTTGCGACTAGGGCGAACTCAGCGTCAGCGAGACCGGGCAGGAAGGGCGCGACATAGAGGGAGCTCGGCGTGGGCGCGGCTGGGGAAAACGGCAAGAGCTGGAGCAGGATGGCATGGGCGCGGCTGGGGAAAACGGCGTGAGCTGGAGCAGGATGCAGGGACGCAGCCCAACAAGTGGCAGCGGATAAAGACTACCAGAGCTCGATACCGACCAAACACGCAAGAGAGAGGAATTGGGCGAGCGTAGCAGCAATGCGAAGTCGTGGCCGGGCGACACTATGGCGCGGACTGCACCATGGCCAGGACAGCTGCCGCGTCGCGCACGCTGTCGCTATGCCACAACACCACCACAGCCAGACCCGCGCCGACCATCGCTAAACTATGGGAACAGCGTGCCATCCATCGAGGTCGATGGGGCTACCAGAGCACCCATAAGGAAGCAGAGAGGCGGCCATGGCGAACAAGAAGCTGGGTGCCAAACACCAAAGAGATGGGGCGCGCCAAGCTGGAGATGGACGCGGCGCAGGGCGCGGTCAGCAGAGAAGCGCGCAGAGGGAGATGGAGCGGCCGGGTGCGCAGGGAAGAACGGAACGCGCGTGCGTCTAGAGAGCAAGTGCTGCAGCCATGGAAGAGGACACGAGCAGGTACGACGTGGGCCATCGGCAACTCCGGCGAGCCACAACAGTGACCCAGTAGAGGTAGCAGACGCGCGCGCAGGGGAGTTTGGCTGGGCGCGCGGCGCGGCAATAGAACAGGAGGGCGAGTGGTGGAAGATGGGGATGCAGCGACTTAGGTACGAGCTGGGGACGGCGGAAGGGCGATGACTAGCAAGCTCAAAAGCCATGGCCGACGAACTTAGGTGGGTGAAGCGACGAGACTTCACGGTGAAGTGGAGGTCGAGCCCATGTCAAGGAAATAGAGATCAGGAGCGAGCTCCATATGGGAGAGATCAGGGGCGAGCTCCAAGATAGGGAGAGGAACAATGGGCCTGGAGATTCGACCTGGCTGGGAAGGGAGACGCCACAGTGAGGAGGCGAGGTCACGTGCTGGTAGAAGAAGCAAGGTGTCGACCGAACTGAGTGAGATGAGCGCGCAGCAAAATATCCCACGGAGTCGACGTCGCTGAAGGAAAAGGAACGTAGGAGAGCTGGATTCCAGGATTAGAACGATGGCAAAGGATAAGGAACGAGACGTATGGGAGCTTCCAGGGAAAAGAGTACGTGGAGAACTCCTAGGGAGCTGTTGGCTTTGGATAGGAGACACCTACGAATGTATTCCAGGGAACAAATAACTACTAGATGAGAACAACACATGGAAGATAAGGATGGAAGGTACGTGGATGGGATTTCTAGTGAACGGATGATTTCTAGATGAGACACGTACGTGTAGGAGAAAAGATCAAGAAAGGCTGAACGGTGGGGGAAAATGAGATTTTTTTTGTCTTCTCTCCTTTTTTATTATTTCTTTAGCTGAAAAATCATAGATATTTAGGGTTCTAGTATTTGAATTTAAGAGATATTTAAAAGGTTGAACCAAAACAAGTTCGACAGAATATTTGAGAAAGATTTGATTTGATGACTAGTCTGGAGTCAGATGAATTCGTATCTGTTAATTCACTTTTGAGATTTAAATCGAGGCGAGAAACAAATGGACCGAACCAATATAATTTTGGCTTCGACAAATTTAGACTGCATTTGATTCAGTTGACTTCAGACGATTTCCGTCTGTTACTCGAACACTCGACTAGAGGATAATTTAATTAAACATCTGTAGACGTGATATCACGGATGACAAAAAGGGGACTACATTGTTTTACACCGGAACTTAGTCGTCAGGTTCTATTTATTCGGCCCGGGATAAAATCATCCTAGTGGGTCGAGCTACCGAATTTTGTATTCACGCGGCGATGAATTTTAAATAATCATCGAACGCACCAATTTTCGAAACGACTATGTTCCGAACAACACGAAAATTTCGGAAGAGCCCGGACAGATAAAAATAACAACGGTGTCGCACTCGCGATAGACGAATCAGATGCAATATTAAAATCGTAATAGGCGAAGGTGTTTAAAATTTAGCACCCGTTTTATCCACTGATATTACGTGCTTAAATTCATACTCGTTGTCGAGCAGAATATAAACACCAGAGATGTTACAAAGAGTGCCAAAGAGATTTGGGACATGCTCAAGACTGCGCACGAAGGAGATGAGGTGACCAAGATCACTAAGCGGGAGACGATCGAGGGGGAGCTCGGTCAATTCATGCTCAACCAAGGGGAGGAGCCACAAGCCATGTACAACCGGCTCAAAACCTTGGTGAACCAAGTGCGCAACCTCGGGAGCACCAAATGGGATGACCATGAAATGGTCAAGGTTATTCTAAGATCACTTGTCTTTCTTAATCCTACACAAGTACAATTAATTCGTGGTGATCCTAGATACAAGCTAATGTCTCCCGAGGAAGTGATAGGAAAGTTTGTGAGCTTTGAGTTGATGATCAAAGGCTCCAAACAAATAATCGAGCGAGGCGCCACCTCCACACCCGAGGTGCAACCCGTCGCCTTCAAAGCGACAGAGGAGAAGAAGGAAGAGTCTACGTCGAGTAGGCTCCCTATCGACGCCTCTAAGCTCGACAACGAGGAGATGGCGCTCATCATCAAGAGCTTTCGCCAACTCCTCAAGCAAAGGAGGGGGAAGGACTACAAGCCCCACTCCAAGAAAGTTTGTTACAAGTGTGGTAAGCCCGGTCATTTTATTGCTAAATGTTCATTATCTAGTGATAGTGATAGGGGCGACGACAAGAAGGGAAGAAGGAAGGAGAAGAAGTATTACAAGAAGAAGTGCGGCGATGCCCATGTTTGTCGGGAGTGGGACTCCGATGAGAGCTCCACCGACTCCTCCTCCGACGAGGACGCCGCCAACATCGCCATCAACAAGGGTCTTCTCTTCCCCAACGTCGGCCACAAGTGCCTCATGGCAAGGGATGACAAAAAGAAGGTAAAATCTAGAGCCTCCACTAAGTATGCGACATCTAGTGATGAGGATAACTCTAGTGATGATGAAGATAGTTTGCTTGCCCTTTTTGCCAACCTAAACATGCAACAAAAGGAAAAATTAAATGAATTGATAGGTGCTATTCATGAGAAGGATGAACTCTTGGATAGCCAAGAGGACTTCCTTATTAAGGAAAATAAGAAGCATGTTAAGGTTAAAAATGCTTATGCTCAGGAGTTAGAAAAATTTGAAAAATTAACTAGTGAGCTTAGCACTTGTCATGACACTATCTCTAACCTTAGAATTGAAAATGCCAATTTAATTGCTAAGGTTGAGAAATTAAATGTTTGTGATGATTCTCTTGCTAAAATTGACAAGTTAAATGAATCACTCTCTAGCCTTAAAATTGAGAATGAAAAATTAATTGCTAAGGCTAAAGATTTAAATGTTTGCAATATTTCTATTTCCAATATTAGAGATGAGAATGCTAGTTTACATGCTAAGATTGATGAATTAAATGCTTGCAAATCCTCTACATCTACTGTTAGTCATGTCTCTATTTGCACTAGATGTAGAGATGTTAATGTTGATGCTATCCATGATCACATTGCTATGATTAAACAACAAAATGATCATATAGCAAAATTAGATGCTAAAATTGCCGAGCATGAATTAGAGAATAAAAAATTTAAATTTGCTCGTAGTATGCTTTATAGTGGGAGACACCCTGGCATTAAGGATGGCATTGGCTTCCAACAGGGAGACAATGTCATGCTTAATGCCCCTAAATGATTACCTAATTTTGTTAAGGCCAAGGCTCCCATGCCTTAGGATAACGAGGGCTGTATTTTATATCCTGCTGGTTATCCTAAGGATAAGATTAGGAGAATTCATGCTAAGAAGACTCATTCCGTTTCTCACCATGCTTTTAATTATAAGAATGAGGCTTCTAGCTCTAGGCGTTCTACCCATGTTAAAATGCCTAAAAAGAAATCTCCTATTGCATCAAATGATCATAACATTTCATTTAAGACTTTTGATGCTTCATATGTTTTAACTAACAAATCAGGCAAAGTAGTTGCCAAATATGTTGGGGGCCAAACACAAGGGCTCACAGACTTATGTTTGGGTACCCAATGTGCTTGTTTCTAATGTCAAAGGACCCAAGACCGTTTGGGTACCTAAGAACAAGGCCTAAACTTGTTTTGTAGGTTTATGCATCCGGGGGCTCAAGTTGGATCATTGATAGCAGGTGCACAAACCACATGACTAGGAAGAAAAGGATGCTCTCCTCCTACGAGAAAAACCATGATCCCCAAAGAGCTATTACATTCGGGGATGGAAATCAAGGTTTAGTCAAAGGACATGGTAAAATTGCTCTATCACCTGACAATTCTATTTCCAATGTTTTCCTTGTAGATTCCTTAGATTACAATTTGCTTTCTGTTTCTCAATTATGCAAAATGGGATACAACTGTCTTTTTATGGATATAGGTGTTACTGTCTTTAGAAGAAGTGATGATTCAGTAGCATTTAAGGGAGTATTAGAGGGTTAGCTATACTTGGTTGATTTTAATAGAGCTGAACTCGATACTTGCTTAATTGCTAAGACTAATATGGGTTGGCTCTGGCATCGCCGACTAGCCCATGTTGGGATGAAGAATTTTCACAAGCTTCTAAAGGGAGAACACATTTTGGGACTAACAAATGTTCATTTTGAGAAAGATAGGATTTGTATTGCATGCCAAGCAGGGAAGCAAGTTGGTGTTCATCAACCACACAAGAACATCATGATGACCGACAGGCCACTTGAGCTACTCCACATGGACCTATTCGGCCCGATAGCTTACATAAGCATCGGCAGGAGTAAGTACTGTCTAGTTATTGTGGATGATTATTCTCGCTTCACTTGGGTGTTCTTTTTGCAGGAAAAATCACAAACCCAAGAAACCTTAAAGGGATTCTTGAGACAAGCTCAAAATGAGTTCGGCTTAAGGATCAAAAAGATTAGAAGCGACAATAGAACAGAGTTCAAGAACTCACAAATAGAAGGCTTTCTTGAGGATGAGGGCATCAAGCATGAGTTCTCTTCTCCCTACACACCTCAACAAACTGGTGCAGTGGAGAGGAAGAATAGAACTCTACTTGACATGGCGAGGACTATGCTTGATGAGTACAAGACTTCGGACTGGTTTTGGGCAGAAGCAATCAACACTGCTTGCTATGCCATCAACCGTCTCTACCTTCACCGAATCCTCAAGAAAACATCCTATGAACTCCTCACCGATAAAAAGCCCAATGTTTCATATTTTAGAGTCTTTGGTAGCAAATGTTTTATTCTTGTTAAAAGAGGTAGAAAATCTAAATTTGCTCCTAAGGCTGTAGAAGGCTTTTTACTTGGTTATGACTCAAACACAAGGGCATATAGAGTCTTTAACAAGTCCACTGGACTAGTTGAAGTTTCTTGTGACATTTTGTTTGATGAGACTAACGGCTCTCAAGTAGAGCAAGTTCATCTTGATAAGCTAGATGATGAAGAGGCTCCATGTGTCGTGCTAAGTGAGAGTTCCCTTTGACCCGGGAACAGGATCTAGATGTCGCCTAGAGGGGGGGGGGGTGAATAGGCGAATAAAAATTATTACTTTCAAACATAAAATCTTACTCTACTCGAAGACTTAACATGCAGTGGAATGAGAAGACCCTTCGAGTAGGTTGCAGCGGAATAGAAGATCCTGTCTCAAAATGTCCTGCACTTCAAATAAAGCTTATACCACAGGTAAGTATTGAAGTGCAGATATAAAGACGAGTAAGGCAGAGAGTCAGGATACAATACAGAACAGAGCACACAGACGCAAGGATTTATCCCGAGGTTCGGCCAAGCCTGAAATGCTTGCCTAGTCCTCGTTGGAGTTAGCCACACCTGGGCTTGGAGTCTATTTCAACTCCTTCCTCCGTTTGCTGAGATCTGTCAGTATGACAGATAGAGCCTTTCACTATTGAGTTGAGTTACAACAACACCGTGGCTGCTTACACACTTCTTGGCAGCACCTCGGCAGAGTAACGATACTCTCAAGACCTTGCTCTAGCTCTTAGCAGCACTTCTCCTCTCTCTAAAGGCTTATAGCTGTGCCTTCTACACAAACTAGAGAGATACACACAAGAGGGAGAGTGAGAATTGATTCGAGTGAAGTCTACACTTGTTGGCTGCGCTTGTTCTACTCTTGGAGGCACCTAGGAGTCCCTTTTATAGACCCAAGGGGCCTAGGAGCCGTTGGACTTCATTTGGAAGGCAATATCAGCTTTCTGTCGGGTGGTGCACCGGACAGTCCGGTGCACCACCGGACACTGTCCGGTGCTTGATCTCCTTCCATAAATGGAGCAGTCGACCGTTGCAGTCCTGGAGCCGTTGGCGCACCGGACACCGTCCGGTGCACACCGGACAGTCCGGTGCCCCCATCTGATCGTTGGCTTGTCCACGCATCCCTCGTAGATTGCGCGGCCGACCGTTGGTCCAGCCGACCGTTGGCTCACCGGACAGTCCGGTGCACCACCGGACAGTCCGGTGAATTATAGCCGAACGTCGCCAGACACCTCCTGAGAGCGGCCGGTTCACCGGGGTTCAACCTGGCGCACCGGACAGTGTCCGGTGCACCACCGGACAGTCCGGTGTTCCAGACTGAGCTGAGTCTTGGCTGAACACAGCCAAGCCATTTGCACCTCTTTCCTTTTCTTCTTCCTTCTGTTTCTAACACTTAGACAAGTATATTAGTACACAAATACCAATGTACTAAGTTCAGAAACATACCTTCTCTTAATTATTACATATAGCATTTCACATGCTTGAGCTTTGATGTTGGACTCATAAATCATCAAGTCGGCTTGACTTGATCTAGATTGACATTTCTTGGCTCCAACATCCTGCAAAGGTCACATAGATCATCTCCAAACATAGGAACAACCCAAACTAAAGATCAAGGTGAACTTAGCTCTTTTGGGCTGCTTCCAGTTCTGGTTCTGACACTTGTTCTCCTTCTAGTGACCTTGATCTCCTTCTTAGAGCTTGATCTTGAGCCTTATGACTTACACCACATAACTGTAGCTGTTACCTCATTGGCTGTAAGTCACGTCCTTATGTAGTGATCCTTGATGTGCCATAGCTGTTCTCAACTCGATCACCCTTGACTTTGCAAGCCTTCTTCTTCACCCTTGGCTTTGGGTTCCTCAGCCTCCTTGACCTTCTCCTGTGCACTTGGTACCTCGAAGCTCTTCTTGCCTCCGTCCTTGGCTTGATCAGTTGTCTCCAAGCTACGCACCCGAGTCTCACTTTATGCAATGTCCATCTTACTTGTGATGTCCATAATCCAGTTCTTGGACCATCACATTTGTTCACTTGTGTTGAACCCTGTTAGCTCTACCTTAAGCACCTGTTCAACACTTAGTACACTGTTAGTCCTTTAATTGAGTTGTCATCCAAACACCAAAAACTCACAAGAGAGCTTTCAATCTCCCCCTTTTTGGTGATTGATGGCAACACAATTAAAGCTTACATAAGAATAAGATTTGAAACACAAATTTTCAATTCTAAGTTTAGAGAATGCTCCCCCTAAATATGTGCTTACTTCAAAAACATAATCTTGACCTCAGACACCAATTTGCACATACTTAGGCAATTCGAAACATTTCTACACCTTAGCACTTTTTAGGATGCATTGTGTCAAGAATCAAACCATGATGCTATAACACACAAATGCACATAATCAGAGTTAAACGCCATTCAAATTAGTGAATATATCATAGGAATAACAACCTACCACTGTTCACCATTAAGATACCAATTTAAACAAAGATACCAATTTAAAGCAATCTTAAAGCACCTTTCGTCTTAAAGCACCATTAACCACATGACTATCTATTACACTATAGAAGCCAAATAATTCATCGCAGCGGAAACACTAGTCCATATGATGCAACACATATAATACTCTTAAACTAACACATCACCCCTTAGGATAAGCTTTCCTCTCAGGTTGAGATAAGCTTTAATACATAAATTCTCCCCCTTTGACATCAAACACCAAAAACCATACTCAAGCAAGAACATAGGATGATGTCAAGGGATAGCAGGGTGTTAAGGAGGAAAAACGACTATCAAAACTCCCCCTTACTTATTGAACATATGCACTATCAACATTTAGTTAAGATACATATATGCAAAAAGCTTAATACTTCCTTTTGTACCTTTACCATGTTGTAGTGTACTTCCCATCTTGAAAGTATTTAATCTCTCGAGAGCTTCTCCACACTTGTGCCTGATTCTTTATCCTAACTTTTCCTTGTTGCTAAGACACCAAACTTAGAACAAGTTATAGTATTGGGCACAAGAAGAAACTTCTATTCTAATGATAATCAAAAGATGTCAATTGAAGCAAACTATTACGGCTACCAATTGAAAGATGCCAATTGCAAGATCATTTATTATCATAGCTCCATGATATAGAGTATCACCAAATATTATAGAGCATGAGCAATCTAGGGATATACAATTACTCATGACTTAAGATACCAATTACTTAACTTACAGAGGTACCCAAGTCCTGATTGCTCCACTTCATGCTCATCTTTTCTTTTCCACCTTGAGACTGTACAAGATTGCTCAAGAAACAGTTAGTCTCAAAAGACACAAGTTATGTGTGCTCCCCCTCAAGTTGTGCATCAAGTATTTGAATGACTTGCACTTTGCACATTCCAGCTTCCTCAGAACTAGAGGGGATCACAACATACCTTGGTCAAGGCATACTCTATCACTTTCATCCCAAAGAGATATCAGTTAAATACCGAATTGAGAGCCACTTAAAACAAATTGAAGGCTAAATGAAAGGTTGACCAAATACAACAATGCATGCCTCAGGATTACCTAAGCCAATTGAATACTCACATGAAATCTAACATTTACACGCAAATTAGACATGCTTCATACTTAACTATCATTGCATCATATATACCAATTGAAAAACAACACGATCATGTCTTAAGCACATCATAGTTAAGAAGGTTCTTTAGGTATACCAGAAGAAACAAACATTTTAAGGCATAAGTCTCCTAAGCTACGGTACTACCAGTGAAATGTAAGAACACAGCTATGATAACAATCAATGGAACTTCAAGATATTCAATAAAATTGCACAGTTCCATTTTCCATACCTTTGCCTTTATGAGAGCACTTGTTATCACCAATTCAGGGCTCCTTTTGCTCACGCATCTCATAGCTCAAAAGGGCACGACATGGATTTGAAATTCACACAATACTAAACTAGGGTAATCATGTGAACATGCACTAAACAAAATGTCATATTTGCACATAGCATGACTTACGAAAAGTTACATGTTTATCCATATACACCAGGAGAGTTAATCGTTGTGGATATAACAAATGAAAGTGCTACCCATGAATGATTCAAAAGATATATCCTATATAGCACCAGTCATGATTAAGCAAACATCATTATGATTTATTTAACACAGGCAATCATAGAGCATAACTACTCCAAAGACAGGTAGCACAACAAGCCAACTTAAGAGCAATACTAAATTGCAATTAAGTACTTAAAATACACGGGTACCATCCTTTGAAGAGCAAGATGTAGATTCTCATCAAAGTCCTTTACTTGATTAACCAATAATGATTCAGGACCTATACACCTTATTTCACTTGAGATGAACATGGGATTAGTGTTTCACAATAATTCAACCTTGGGTCAATAAACACAAAAACAATTAACAGCTTAAGCATAGAGTTTTAGATAATCGTCTTAAGCTCTCCCATGGTCTCCAGTCCATCTCAAGGCACCCGCATGGTCTAGTTAGCACAGTTTGGTACCCATCTCGGGATGGGTCCATAATGATCATCTAAATGTGCCTTTGGTACCCAAATTGCCTTTGTGCTAGTTCTAGGTGATTTCGTTATAGATCTAGCACAAGTGTATGATTTGGGTCTCTTACGCGAATAAGATTGAGACAAATTCACTTGCTTAGGAATCTTACCTTTATAACATACCTTGGATAGATGACCCTGCTCACCACACTTGTAGCAGAAGCGTCGCTCAACCTGACATGACGCTTGCTGTGTGTCATTTTCCTTGGTGAGGGTCACCTTGGAGGATGCACATCCTTGATTCTTCATGACCGGACATGAAGTGATCGTGTGGTCCTTATTGTTGCATCCAAAACAACTCCTTGTCCCTTCATTCTTGTCTTTGTACGGACAAGACGCGATGAGGTGGCCTAACTTCTTGCACATGAAACACCTCCTTTTTCCTTTTTCCTTTTTGTACTT
Organism: Zea luxurians; assembly: GCA_029449295.1. Lineage (NCBI taxonomy): Eukaryota > Viridiplantae > Streptophyta > Magnoliopsida > Poales > Poaceae > Zea > Zea luxurians. The sequence continues at coordinate 50,898,783 of JAOPSE010000011.1, forward strand.
GAATGACATGGAGAGAAGGTCAGTGCAAACAACATGATTAATTGAATCTTTAACTTTTTCCAAGCTCATGTTGATTTCTTCATCTTTAGGAACATTTTTGTTATTGAGCTTGACACGTGCTACAATTTTTCCTTTCTCAAGCTTCTTTTTCCCACAGAATTTCTTTTGTGACCCTAAGACTTGTTGCTCAATCAATGATTGGCTTTCTTTTGAGCAACAGGGGTTAGCACATGGTGATATACAATTCAAATGCGCACACGTGCGAGAATGAGGTTCACATGAATTTAAGTTTGCAATTATAACCTCATGAGCAACATTAAGCATGATATGGTCATCAACTAGTTTATTATGAGAATATGACAACATATCATACTTTTTACCTAGAGCACGTTTTTCTAAGTCCATTGTTTCTACTTGACTCTTAAGCATAGAATTTTCCGTTTTAAGTTGAGCAATATTAGATAATGCATTATAACTATTTCTTTGCTCAATTAAAACATATTCATACCTTTGGACCAAATCATCATGAGAGCGCTTTAGCTTCTCATGTTCTTTGGTCATCTTTTCCAGGCTGTTGTCGGTTTTGATGAGGGACTCCTCTAACCTGAGAAGCGTCTTGCCTTGTTCCTTGTTTCTTCTCAACAACTTAACCAAGAGAGCTTTGTCCGCTTTGTTGAGATGGTTGTAGAAATGGCGAATCTCCTCTTCTTCCACATCATCGGTCTCATTTTCCCTGTCATTAATGTCAGTGGAAGCAATATAGGAAAATGTACCTTGTGATGATGAAGATTCATCCTCGCTATCATCCTCATATTTCTCCTTATCATGGCTTTCGTCTCCACCGTCATTGTTAGCAATAAAACATTTATCACTTGTGGAGAACAAACCTGTCGACGAGGTGGATTCATCGTTTGGGTGCCATCATTCTTGTTTCTCTCCCTTTGAATAGTTAGTATCACAAGTAATATAGGGAGTAGGAGCATCACAGTTTGCCACAAAATATTTTTCTTTAATCCTATTCCATAAATCATGAGCATCAACAAATAGATCACTATCACTACTCATGATGGCAAAATAGGCACCTCTAGATAGAGAATCAACTAAGATGTTGCATGCATGGTGATTTAGAGTTAGACATCTTAGTTCTTCATTGGAAGGATTTTTACTAATATTAGAGGGAAAAATACTTCTACTAAAGATCTGTCTCAAATCAGGATCAATACTCATGAAAGCACTATAAATAGAAACAGACCAAGACTTGTAATTAGAACCATCGCCTAAAAGAAGTTCTACAGTTACCTCTTGTGACGACATCGTCATCTCCGGACGGCTAAGCCCCCACTGGAGAAGCCTAGCTCCGATACCAATTGAGAGTTCCCTTTGACCCGGGAACAGGATCTAGATGTCGCCTAGAAGAGGGTGAATAGGCGAATAAAAATTATTACTTTAAAACTTAAAATCTTACTCTACTCGAAGACTTAGCATGCAGTGGAATGAGAAGACCCTTCGAGTAGGTTGCAGCAGAATAGAAGATCCTGTCTCAAAATGTCCTGCACTTCAAATAAAGCTTATACCACAGGTAAGTATTGAAGTGCAGATATAAAGACGAGTAAGGCAGAGAGTCAGGATACAATACAGAATAGAGCACACAGACGCAAGGATTTATCCCGAGGTTCGGCCAAGCCTGAAATGCTTGCCTAGTCCTCGTTGGAGTTAGCCACACCTGGGCTTGGAGTCTATTTCAACTCCTTCCTCCGTTTGCTCAGATCTGTCAGTATGACAGATAGAGCCTTTCACTATTGAGTTGAGTTACAACAACACTGTGGCTGCTTACACACTTCTTGGCAGCACCTCGGCAGAGTAACGATACTCTCAAGACCTTGCTCTAGCTCTTAGCAGCACTTCTCTCTCTAAAGGCTTATAGCTGTGCCTTCTACACAAAATAGAGAGATACACACAAGAGGGAGAGTGAGAATTGATTCGAGTGAAGTCTACACTTGTTGGCTGCGCTTGTTCTACTCTTGGAGGCGCCTAGGAGTCCCTTTTATAGACCCAAGGGGCCTAGGAGCCGTTGGACTTCATTTGGAAGGCAATATCAGCTTTCTATCGGGTGGTGCACCGGATAGTCCGGTGCACCACCGGACACTGTCCGGTGCCTGATCTCCTTCCATAAATGGAGCAGTCGACCGTTGCAGTCCTGGAGCCGTTGGCGCACCGGACACCGTCCGGTGCACACCGGACAGTCCAGTGCCCCCATCTGATCATTGGCTTGTCCACGCGTCCCTCGCAGATTGCGCGGCCGACCATTGGTCCAGCCGACCATTGGCTCACCGGACAGTCCGGTGCACCACCGGACAGTCCGGTGAATTATAGCCGAACGTCGCCAGACACCTCCCGAGAGCGGCCGGTTCACCGGGGTTCAACCTGGCGCACCGGACACTGTCCGGTGCACCACCGGACAGTGTCCGGTGCACCACCGGACAGTCCGGTGTTCCAGACTGAGCTGAGTCTTGGCTGAACACAGCCAAGCCATTTGCACCTCTTTCCTTTTCTTCTTCCTTCTGTTTCTAACACTTAGACAAGTATATTAGTACACAAAAACCAATGTACTAAGTTCAGAAACATACCTTCTCTTAATTATTTCACCTAGCATTTCACATGCTTGAGCTTTGATGTTGGACTCATAAATCATCAAGTCGGCTTGACTTGATCTAGATTGACATTTCTTGGCTCCAACATCCTGCAAAGGTCACATAGATCATCTCCAAACATAGGAACAACCCAAACTAAAGATCAAGGTGAACTTAGCTCTTTTGGGCTGCTTCCAGTTCTGGTTCTGACACTTGTTCTCCTTCTAGTGACCTTGATCTCCTTCTTAGAGCTTGATCTTGAGCCTTATGACTTACACCACATAATTGTAGCTGTTACCTCATTGGCTGTAAGTCACGTCCTTATGTAGTGATCCTTGATGTGCCGTAGCTGTTCTCAACTCGATCACCCTTGACTTTGCAAGCCTTCTTATTCACCCTTGGCTTTGGGTTCCTCAGCCTCCTTGACCTTCTCCCGTGCACTTGGTACCTCGAAGCTCTTCTTGCCTCCGTCCTTGGCTTGATCAGTTGTCTCCAAGCTACGCACCCGAGTCTCACTTTATGCAATGTCCATCTTACTTTTGATGTCCATAATCCAGTTCTTGGACCATCACATTTGTTCACTTGTGTTGAACCTTGTTAGCTCTACCTTAAGAACCTGTTCAACACTTAGTACACTATTAGTCCTTTAATTGAGTTGTCATCCAAACACCAAAAACTCACAAGAGAGCTTTCACTAAGGAACATGTCCATTGGGGATGTGTGTCCTAAGGAATCCGAAGAGCCTCCATGAGCACTAGATCAACCATCTTCCTCAATGCAAGCATCTCCACCAACTCAAGATGAGGATCAAGCTCAAGATGATGAAAATGAAGATCAAGAGGAGCCACCTCAAGAGGAGGACAATGATCAAGGGGGAGATGCTAATGATCAAGACAAGGAAGATGATGAGGGTCCAAGACCGCCTCACCCAAGGGTCCACCAAGCAATACAAAGAGATCACCCCGTGAACACCATCCTTGGTGATATTCAAAAGGGGGTAACCACTCGATCTCGTGTTGCTCATTTTTGTGAACATTACTCCTTTGTGTCTTCTATTGAGCCATACAGGGTAGAAGATGCATTAAGGGATTCGGATTGGGTGTTGGCAATGCAAGAGGAACTCAACAACTTCACGAGGAATGAGGTATGGTATCTTGTTCCACGTCCTAACCAAAATGTTGTAGGAACCAAGTGGGTCTTCTGCAACAAGCAAGATGAGCATGGTGTGGTGACAAGGAACAAAGCCCGACTTGTGGCCAAGGGATATTCACAAGTCGAAGGTTTGGATTTCGGTGAAACCTATGCACCCATAGCTAGGCTTAAGTCAATTCGTATATTACTTGTCTATGCTACTTACCATGGCTTCAAGCTTTATCAAATGGACGTGAAGAGTGCCTTCCTCAATGGACCAATCAAGGAGGAGGTATATGTTGAGCAACCTCCCGGCTTTGAAGATAGTGAGTACCCTAATCATGTCTATAAACTCTCTAAGGCGCTTTATGGGCTCAAGCAAGCCCCAAGAGCATGGTATGAATGCCTAAGAGATTTTCTTATCGCTAATGGCTTCAAAGTCGGAAAAGCCGATCCTACTCTCTTTACTAAAACAATTGCAAATGATTTGTTTGTATGCCAAATTTATGTTGATGATATCATATTTGGGTCTACTAAAAAATCTACATGTGAAGAGTTTAGTAGGATCATGGTGCAAAAATTCGAGATGTCTATGATGGGGAGTTGAAGTATTTTCTTGGATTTCAAGTCAAGCAACTCCAAGAGGGCACCTTCATCAGCCAAATGAAGTACATTCAAGAAATTGTCACCAAGTTTGGGATGAAGGATGCCAAGCCCATCAAGACACCCATGGAAACCAATGGGCATCTCGACCTCGACATGGGAGGTAAATCCGTAGATCAAAAGGTATATCGGTCGATGATAGGATCTCTACTCTACTTATGTGCATCTCGACTGGACATTATGCTTTCCGTATGCATGTGTGCAAGATTCCAAGCCGATCCTAAGGAAGTTCACCTTAGGGTCGTAAAACGAATCTTGAGATATTTAGTTCATACACCTAAGTTTGGTCTTTGGTACCCCAAGGGATCCACCTTTGATTTAATAGGATATTTAGATGCTGATTGGGCAGGGTGTAAAATTGATAGAAAGAGCACATCAGGGACTAGTCAGTTCTTGGGAAGATCCCTGGTGTCTTGGGCTTCAAAGAAACAAAATTCTGTAGCTCTTTCTACCGCCGAAGCCGAGTACATTGCCCGAGGCCATTGTTGCGCGCAATTGCATTGGATGAGGCAAACCCTTAGGGACTATGGTTACAAATTCACTAATGTCCCTCTCCTATGTGATAATGAGAGTGCAATCCGCATGGCGGATAATCCCATTGAGCACAACCGCACTAAGCACATAGCCATTCGGTATCACTTTTTGAGGGATCACCAACAAAGGGGGATATCGCGATAGCATATGTTAGCACCAAAGAACAATTAGCCGATATCTTTACCAAGCCTTTAAATGAGAAAACCTTTACCAAACTTAGGCATGAGTTAAACATTCTTGATTCTAGGAATTTTGATTGATATTTTGCACACATAGCTCATTTATATACCTTTGATCATATCTCTTTCATGTGCTATGACTAACGTGGTTTTCAAGTGTATTTCATGCTAAGTCATAGATTGAAAGGGAAATGGAGTTCTTCGGCGAAGACAAGGCTTCCACTCCACTCCATCGAATTATTCATCCTTCACCGTCGCTTCGCACCGCTCTCCAATTTGGTATAATCTTCACTCATATATTGTTTGCCAAAGGGGAGAGAAAGTAAAAAGGGCTTATATTTCACTCACAAGTATCCGTTTTTGGTGATTCATGCCAAAGGGGGAGAAAGTATTAGCCCAAAGCAAAAGGACCGCACCACCACCAATTTCAAAAATGAAGTCTTTCAATTGGTATTAAAGAAGTTTTTCAATTGGTATCTTATTTTTGATATAATTTCAAATTGGTATGACCTCTTTCAAAATTAATATCTAAAACCCTCTTGAACACTAAGAGGAGAATTTCATTAAGGGGGGTTTCGTTTAGTCAAAGGAAAAGCATTTGAAACAGGCGGAGAAAATTTCAAATCTTGAAAATGCTTCTCGAAATCTTATTTATATACCTTTGACTATTTGCAAAAAGACTTTGAAAAGGAATTCCCAAACATTTGCAAAAACAAAACATGTGGTGCAAGCGTGGTCCAAAATGTTAAAATGAAGAGAGCAATCCATGCATATCCTATGAATGTATAAATTGGTTTAATTCCAAGTAACCGTTGCACTTACCTTATGCAAACTAGTTCTATTCTGCACTTATATATTTGCTTTGGTTTGTGTTGGCATCAATCACCAAAAAGGGGGAGATTGAAAGGGAAATAGGCCAAAACCTTTTCCTAAATGATTTTGGTGGTTGAATTGCCCAACACAAATAATTGGACTAACTAGTTTGCTCTAGATTATAAGTTCCACAGGTGCCAAAGGTTCACAACAAACCAATACAAAGTTAAAAGAAAGGGTTCAAAACAAAGGAGCAAAGAAAACCGAAGGCTGCCTTGGTCTGGCGCACCGGACAGTGTGCGGTGCACTAGAGAGATCAACTCCGAACTTGCCACCTTCGGGTTTCTGGAAGTTGCCCTCCGCTATAATTCACCGGACTGTCCGCTGTGCCAGCGGAGCAACGGCTAACTGCGCCAATGGTCGTCTGCAAAAGCTATAGGAATAGTGAACAGTGCGCGACTGCACGCAGAAGTCAGAGCAGCGCCAGAAGGCGCACCAGACAGTGAACAAGACATGTTCGGTGCACCACCGGACTGTGCGGTGGCCCCACATGTCAGAAGCTCCAACGGTCAAACCCTAACGGTTGGGTGACGTGGCTGGCGCACCAGACTGTCCGGTGCGCCCTTCGACAGCAGCCTTCCCCAACGGCCACTTTGGTGGTTGGGGCTATAAATACCCCCCAACCACCACACTTCAAGGCATCCATGTTTTTAGCCAATACATTCAATACAAGAGCTAGTGCATTCAATACAAGACACAATTAGAGTGAATCAAAATCTCTCCAAGTCCCAATTCCACTCAAAGCAATAGAGACTAGAAGAGAGAGTTTTGCCGTGTTCTTTTGAGCTCTTGCGCTTGGATCGCTTTTCTTCTTCCCCATTTCTTGTTCTCAACATCTTTGTAATCAAAGCAAGAGACACCAATTGTGTGGTGGTCCTTGTGGGGACTAAGTGTCCCAATTGATTGAGGAGAAAAGCTCACTCGGTGTAAGTGACCGTTTGAGAGAGGGAAAGGGTTGAAAGAGACCCGGTCTTTGTGACCACCTCAACGGGGAGTAGGTTTGCAAGAACCAAACCTCGGTAAAGCAAATCACCGTGTCATACTCTTCATTTGCTTGTGATTTGTTTTCGCCCTCTCTTTCGGACTTGACTTTATTTCTAACGCTAACCCCGGCTTGTAGTTGTGCTTAAAGTGTATAAATTTCAGATTTGCCTATTCACCCCCCCCCTCTAGGCGACTTTCACAAACCTATGACATTAGTGAATTCACATTTTATACCAAGTCCAAGGACAAAAGGAGCATGTCACAAAATATTGGTGTTCGATACGAGGCCACATACAATGAAACTGCTGAGACTATTACATATTTTGGCTTTATTGAGGACATATGGGAACTAGACTATGGTACATTTCATATCTCAGTTTTTCGATGTCAATGGGTTGAAGACAAACATGTCACGGTAGACAAATATGGGGTGAGAGTTCTTGATCTAAGTAAGGTATGTTACAAAGATGACCATGGACCCTTGTTAATCGTGCTGCACAGGTTTTCTATGCTGAATAGATCATTTCTAACAATGAGAAGAAAAGCACCGACAAATCGAAGCATGTAGTTTTTCCTAGAAAACAACAAGCTATAGGAGTTGATGATGTATCTGATCTAGAGGATTTTAACCAATTCAACGACATGTCTCTTTTCATGGACCATCCAACCAAGATAAAGAACGTTGAGCGAAGCATCCCATGTAAATCGTTAACCTAGGTACGCCACGATGGACAAGGCAGAACAATAGCTTCATAGATTATAAACTTGTCTTGTAACTGATTATTGTTTGAACCCATCTACTATAAGTTTGATATCAATTTATATTTCTTCATTGTCTTAATTCAATTTTCTTGGCCAAGGATAGATGTTTAATGCCATTAGCGAGGGAGAGAGAGAGGGATGGAGGAGGGAGAATATATAAAAGTATACTTAATGTAATATATAAAAGTACACTAGACAATGGAAATGCTCGATTAAACTAGTGTAAATATTTTATACTGGTGGTTCTCAACAACAACCGCCAGTGGAAAAAAATTTATACTGGTCGTTCTCTATGACACCCACCAGTGGAAATAATTTATACTAGCAGTTCTCTGTGGTAACCGCCAGTAGAAAATGCTTCTACAGTCTATGGAAGCCATTTGTACTAGCGGTTCTCTATGACAACAACAACTAGAAATTACGCCAATATAACGGGTGGCACGAGGGAGCCGAAATATTTACAAGTCCCCTTGCGTCGGTTCATTTCATCACGTCGTCAGGCTGCCAGATTTTGTCCCGAGGGTTTCTTCGCCGGCGATCACCTACACCATCCCCGCACCCCCGTGCCACCGTCAGGTTTTCCTCTGTCCCTTTCTTTCCTCTTTCCCTTTCCCCTCTTCCACCGCTGCCGTCATCAGCCGTGTCGGTCGTCGCGCTCGCTGCTGGTCATAAACCCTAGGGCGCCGCGCTATGGATCACCCACACGCTCTCTCTGCAAGAGTGAGAGAGAGGGAGAGGATGCCCACGGCACCGCTGGTTAGTAAACCCTAGCTTGGGCGTGCTATGGCCATCGCGCGCCCGTCGCGCTAGCTATTCCCGCCGCCGGTTATTGCCCCTTCGCCCGCCGTGCCATCTTTACTTTTTTTGTATTTTTTTTGATGCATTACGATTTTTCTGCCCTAGCTTGGGATTAAATGATGTGATTCATTTCACAACCGAATCGGCCATTTCCAATACATTTGTTTTATTAAGGTGTGTCTACATATATAGAGAGCCTGCAATATATAGTTCAAGCTAGCCTTTTCCATCGTCCCTTCCTCAATGGACCTAGTGGATGCCATTGCAGTGAGTCTCAAGGCACGTACACCAGCGAGTCTCATGCATCGCCTCCATCTCAAGCTCCGACGCCAGTCGAGGCTCAATCATCAAGACACCATTCGCCGTATTTTCATGTGCAACTGTAGAGTTCTCTCGGAGTGTCGCCGTCAACGTGTCGCCGCTGCGGGCCCATCTGCTCACCACCATGATGTGGGCTCCTCGGCTTCGACGACTGCACGCTAGGTTGTCTCCACACCCGTGCATGTGAAGCCGACACCGTAGTCATCATCCTCTCCGACGACGAAGATGGTGAGGTAGATTGGATGACACTGATGGATGACGACGAGTAGAAATTATGATATATGTTCTAATCTTAGTATGATGGACGACATACTATCTAAGAACCTAGTATGATGGACTATGTATAATGTAAGAACTTAGTATGATATTATACATATATGTATTGTGTTCTAATCTTCTGTTCCAATCTTTATGATCAATTTTTTGAATCTTTGTTGCAATCTTGTGTATATATAGCTCAATGAGTTCTCTAATCAAGGACCAAGGGTTAATGCCCGACCACATGAAGAAGGGTGTTTCTCAAGAACATTCCAACGATGAAGGATATGAAACGCCTAGTGACCCTTGTCCTAGCATAGATAGGACCGCTCGGCGTGAGTTGCAACGTGACCCAATTTATGATCCACAAGAGTGTGAGGCAAAGTACACATCTTTAGTTTCATGTGTGTACCTAATTAGCTGATTTCACAATGTCTATTACACATGCATGTTTTGCATTTTATTACATGAATAGGAGGTCTTGTCTCAATATCGTGCGATATTTGATGAAGCCGTGGCACGATACCAAGATGCACCAGAGCTGAACCAAGACAAAGACGCACCAGTACCGACCGATACAACCATTGAGAGGTCAAGGAAAAGGAAGCAGAGTGATCGAAAAAGAGGTGACAGCGAACTAAACAAGTTTCCTGACAAAACATATAAAATCTCAGATGTGAGCTTGAAATGTCACACCGTAGCTCTAGAAGAGGAACTCCCTAATTTCTGGAATGCACTTGGGTTCTTAGTTAGAGATAATCTTGACATCACAATCCGACATTGGAGAGATGTGTGAGTTGATGTCAAGAATCAAATATGGAATATGCTATTAACGAGATTCGTTCTGCCTCGGGGTTCAGAAGAACTCGTGAAGTACTACATGATGAAGTAGCTTGCAATCAATTTCCGAAACTAGAGATCTGAGATGAATAAAAAGTTTGCAAAGAAAGGCCTAGATGCGACAAAAAAATATAAAATCTTAGCAGGTCAGTGGGCGGTATTTCTAGAGCAGAGGAACAGCCCTGATTTCATATCTCTATGCGAGGCAAATTCGAAACTCTCTAAGAAGAACAAGTACCACCACCACTTGGGCACAGGTGGTTACAAGCGTTAGATTTCTAAATGGAGACAAGAAGATGCCAAGAAGAAGGCTGCAGGGTTACCGACGCTGTCCGAGCAACTTGGTGAAAGGACGACTATTGGGATCCGTGCTAGAAAACCAAGGGAAACTGAAGTTAGTGTATCTTTTGATGATCTAAATGTCGAAGAAGCGGCAAAAAACATATATGCAATGGCATCTAAGCAGAGCCAAGGAACTTTTAATCCACAAAGGGAGAGAGACATCCTAACGGCTGGTCTCGATAACCCTGAGCATCCTGGTCATGTATGAGGAATCTAGTCTAACGAATGATGGAAGGAAAGATTCAGACCACAGTGGGAAGGTCTGTACAAGAAACGTGATCGATACAAAGAAGAGTTGTCGGATTATTTTAACAAGGAGGCCAAGAAAGAGTTCAAAGACCTGATGTCTCAAATGCTATCAAATCCTCCTCCAGAATTGATCCACATTCTCCACAGCCATCAAGGGATCCACGACCATCAAAGAAATCTAAATTCCCTATACCAAAATTGGTGTCCACGTTCGAGAAAAAGAAGAATAAAGCTACAACTGCTGGCACAACTCAATTTATGAAAGGGATTGCATGGGACCTCATGTCACACACTATTGATTTGGCCGAGTACGAGGAGTCTGTAAAAAAGGCTGAGGCAATGGCCGCAAAGATAAAGATCCCAACTAAGGCAGATTATAAAAATGTGCCTAAATATATGTGCTGGGCAGACCTCTACTACCTTTTGAGAAACTGAAGAAGGTCCCGGCTGGTATTAAAAGGATGCATGACTAGTACATGCGGGCATCATCTGTTGGCATTGACGCCATTAGTGTACATATACCAGACCATGCTTTTATTGGTTCGGACCAAAAGGCCTTTGTTGCATTTGAGAACATGTGGTTAATGATGAACCTTTAGAGACTCGATGTGCAACTTGTGACTGTGTTTGCACTGTAAGTGTCGCTCATACTTCCACATATATGTGTTATTATTAGTGAGCTATATAAATTTTTAATATCTAACATGCACGTGTGACTTGTAGAATGCAACATGATGAACATGAGGTCCTTTACGGTACCAAGCCCGGTGCTAGTGCCGGTAAAAGGATTTGGTATCTCAACCCAATACTGATATGCGATGAAAGCCACACTTTCAAAATCGGGAAAGACAACGAACAATTAAAGGGAAATACAGACGAAGAAGTTGAGGAGCGTCTAAAGATTATGAAGAAGGAGATTGAAACAAGTTTCGGCACCTACATATCAAACACAATGATTCAATTTCAAGACAAGGAAGCCATAATGGCCTCGTACAACTTTAAGTAAGTGTGATTTTGCATAAATAAGATTAATAATTTCAATACACATGCATCACAAATTTGCTTCGTATAGGGACCACTAGATATGCTTCCTCATTTATCCTAAGGTTGGAAAGGTGCTGGTGCTCGACTCCTTGAACTATGACCCTACGACCTATGCAAAATTCCTCAGTATCTTAGAGTTGTAAGCCTTTTCTATGCATGCATACTTATATCGATGACAATTTTAAGATAACATGGAGATTCTGTTTGAGATAATAGAGCATTTAAGTACTATAAGTGAAAAGGTGGAAAGTACGACACGTCCAAAAAATGCTTGCCACTAGACATCCATCTTCAATGGCCGGTAAGTATGTGAAATTATGAATACATACCATACACAATGTCGCAACTAAATAACCAATCTCCCATTATGTAGTGCCACAAGCAACCATAAGGATCGGTCCTATGTGGGTTCTATGCGTGCGAGTTCATGAGAATGAATGGACGATACATCACAAACCCTTGCAAGGTATTATTATGTAACACCCCACTGATCCCACACAATGGATGTTACCAAATACCCTTCCCACAAAACTTATGCAACACAAGAAAAGAAGTAGAGAAAGAAAGTATTGCAAAATCCGGCAGCACCTCCCTTGAAAGAAGCATAACAAGGGGAACATAGAGTTCATACAGGATATAAAGGAAAGCTAATTCACATAGTAAAATAAAAATGCAAAGGTAGTAACGAACATTTATGACCAAATAAAAAGATAGGTAACTCAGTCCATCCAAAAAATCTGTTTAACTACCAAGAAAGGCTAAAACATATTAATCCCTCAGATTAGACCCTCCCTGTTTAACATCATTATTAAGCAGTGGTTCCTTTATTTAAAGTTGTAGTGGTCGTGCTGCTACATCTTTTCTTTTCCCAAAGCAAAGATCATGTGCCTGCATCAGACAATGCAAGAGTGAGATGACACATCTCAGCAAGTAAAAAGAGCAAACAACAACTGGACAATGTAAACAAACCATGCTTAAACAACCACGTAGTTCATAACTTCCTTCTTGAATAGTAATTTGCAGCAAGTAAACATGTAACCAATTACTTAGTTACAAGATGAAGCACAAGGTAAAAATCTACACTATCCACATCCACATAATAGGTTCCACACTTCACCCCTGAATGCACATGGCTACAGATGCAATAATGACTTCTGCATTCATACCTCTAAGGATATGAAGCTGCATCATACCCCTTCTCGGGCAACATATGATGCTCATTGTACCGGTACGGTCGGACCATAAGATCGCGACGAAACTTCCATGCAATGGATGATGAATGCATTATGCATGTCAACAACATGGGTCCTTCCCAAATAAAATGTGCTAGACATTTACTTCCACCCATTCCACATAATAAACCACATGGGTAACATGATCAAACCATAACCTCAACATATGTAATCAATAAAGCATGAATATATTCAAACGATGGTACCCAATTAGGAATATGAATACGAACACAAATGTCACAAACATAATCAAGTATAAGACTCTTTAATCGACAAACGGAATAACCATCACTGTTTTACTTGCCTTCACCGGAAGTTTGGGCAAATCCCTAAGTACGATCCGGAAGTCCACCATCTGCTTTTGACACACAACTTAGTGCACCAATTTCACATAATAACGCTCATAAACGACACCACACCTACGCACAATCTCAAACCCCACCACGGGTAACAACTCTCCCCACACCCACCAAACTGCAGCGGTGCTGCTTAACAATTTCATAACTTTAAAATTATGACAGCAGTGGTAACAAACAAAAACTCCAGAGGCATCTACATAAAATTGCCCACAAGTTTTGTATACAATTTACAATTAAATTCCAAAATCTAATTAGCCCAAAACAGTCCACAAGATCAACCCTGCAATCTGTTTGTTTTTTCTTTTGGGCAGCGACATACCCGGATTCAAACAGCGATATCTTTTAAAATATATTCCGAATCGAGCGCATCAGTACTCGTTGGAAAGGTATTATAAAGCTCTACATGATTCTCATATTGATTACCAATAATTTCCCACGAAAAATCCCCAGAAACTGCTACTACTGCTGCTGTTCGCCCACCTGCAGAAATCTGTTTTTTTGGACAGCAACATACCCAGATTCAAACAGCGATATCTTTTAAAATATAATTCCGAATCGAGCGTATAAGTACCCGTTGGAAAGGTATGACAAAGCTCTACATGATTCTCCCACTGATCCCCACTATTTTCTCACGAAAAATTCCTAGAAATCCCTAGAATTACTGTTGTTCGTCCACCTACAAAATTTCTGGACAACATCTCTACCGATTCACGTAGATAAACATATAATCGATTGGATTATAGCACAATTAAACAAGATACAAACACAAAAATCACCTTGAATCCTCCCCCTTTCCTCCCTTCTTCTTCCCTCCACCAAAAACCACCGGGAGACTTGCACCAACGCGACGTAGATCCGAGCGGCAAAGGAATGGCACCTTGGAGAGAAGGGCTTGAGGAGGGGCGGCTAGGGTTTGATTGGTGAGAGGTGGGTGGCGGCTGCAAATGGGTGGAGGAGTGAGAGGGGGTGGCGTCCAAGGCTAGAGAGAGGGGATTAGGGGAGGGTGGCTAGGGTTAAGGGGAGGCTAATGGGCCGGATCGAGATTCATGGCCCAACTCGCCCACGCGATAGCTCCCGACCCCGTCGCAAGCGTCTAACCAAGGAAATTCTACTGTCTTACTGGTGAATGTTTTCCACAAATTCCAAATCCCCAAAGCGCATCACCCGAATGAGAAAAAAAAACAAAAAAAAGAATAACCTCCAACTTCTCTTCTTTGCAAACCGGGTATCACACTCTACCCCGCTTAAAAAGAATTCAACCTCGAATTCTGACGCTTCTATCGGAACGACAAAATGAAAGATTAATGAATCAACAACACTTACCCACAACGAAAAGTTCCGGATATTTCTGCCGCATTAGCTCCTCAAGTTCCCACGTAGCCTCGCGCTCAGACTGATTAGTCCATAAGACCTTGACATACTTAATTGATCTCTTCCTCAAAACATGCTCCAAGGATTCCAAGATACGCACCGAATGACACTCCAAAGTCAGATCCTGCTGCACAGCAATTGGTTCCATCTCAATCTGATGGTCCGGATCCCGCAAGAACTTCCTCAACATAGAGACATGAAATACCGGGTGTACCCCTGCCATGGAATCTGGCAATTGCAAGTGATAAGCCAAGTTGCCCTCCCGGGCCAAGATAGTGAGTGGTCCAATATATCTCGGGCTAAGCTTTCCGGAGACACCGAACCGAACTGAACAACTCCTTTAGTAGGGGATACCCTAAGGAGGACTTGGTCACCCACTGCAAATTCCAAGTCCCGCCTCCTCACATCAGCATAACTCTTCTGACGGCTTTGAGCGGCCAAAATATTCTGACGAATTACCCGAACCTTCTCAGAAGTCTGCTGAACCCAATCAGGACCAACCAGGGATCTCTCTCCTAAAGTCTCCCAGCACAGAGGGGAGATACACCGCCTGCCATATAAAGCCTCAAAAGGTGCCATCTTGATGCTAGCCTGGTAGCTGTTTTTATAAGCAAACTCCGCCAATGCAAGATGATCCTCCCAGCTGCCCTTCCATGACAGAACACAAGCATGCAACATATCTTCCAAGGTTTGGATCGTTCGCTCCGATTGACCATCAATCTGAGGGTGAAACACGACACTAAGCGAAAGCTTGGTACCCAATGCACTGTGAAGGCTCTCCCAGAATTTGGATACAAATTTGGAGTCTCGATCAGAAACAATGGACTTAGGCACCCCATGGAGCCTGATTACTTCCTTCATATACAAGGGAACCAATTCTGAAGCTGAATTGGTGGTCTTCATGGGAATAAAGTGCACAGACTTAGTCAAGAGATCCACTACCACCCAAATATCATCCGTGCCCCGAGGAGAACGAGGTAAGCCCACCACAAAATCCATGGTGATATGCTCCCACTTCCACTCCGGAATTTCCAATGGCTTCAGCAAACCTGCGGGCCTCTTATGCTCGGCCTTCACGCGCTGACATACTTCACAGGCGGCCACATACTTAGAAACGTCAACCTTCATCCGCTTCCACCAGAAGTTTTGCTTCAGATCTCGGTACATTTTGGTTTCGCCAGGGTGAATGGTGTAAGGCATTTTATGAGCTTCTCTCAAGATATCCATCTTCACCTCTGATTTCTGAGGCACACAAAGGCGGCCCTTGAAATGAACCAAATCATTCTCATCAATGGATTACTCCCGGGGTTTACCATCACCAACCCTCTTTCGAGCTGCCTACAATAAACGATCCTGCTGCTGAGCCACACGCACCCTCTCCATGAGGGAAGATTGAATAAGCATACGAGTCTCCTGAATAGTGGTGCCGACATAGCACAAAGCGATCCCCAAACGGTCTAGATCAGCGATCAACGGCAAGGCCACTTTTGGAACCCTGGACCTGCTAAGGGCATCAGCCACCACATTTGCCTTCCCCGGGTGATAATGAATGGACAAATCATAATCTTTAATCAATTCGAGCCACCGACACTGCCTCAAATTCAGCTCCTTCTGAGTGAAAATATACTTGAGATTTTTATGATCGGTGTAAATGTCACAAGCCTCGCCATAAAGATAATGCCTCCATGTCTTTAGAGCAAAAACCACCGCGGCCAATTCAAGATCATGAGTTGGATAATTCCCCTCATGCTTCCTCAACTGCCTTGAGCCATAAGCAATCACTTTGCCTTCCTGCATCAACACACATCCAAGACCAATTTGCGAAGCATCCGTATAAACTGTGAAACGCTTACCGCTCTCAAGCAAAGCTAGGATAGAGGCGTCCACCAACTTGTTCTTCAATGTCTGATAACTGACCTCGCAATCGCTAGACCAGACGAAGAGAACACCCTTCTCCAAGAGTCTAGTCAAAGGCTTAGCAATGCTGGAAAAATTTGGTACGAAACGCCAATAATATCGAGTGAGCCCCAAGAAACTTCGGATTTTAGAGACACTAGAGGGTCTCTTCCACTCTACCACAGCCGCAACATTCTTGGGATCAATCGCAATGACCTGCTGATTAATCACATGCCCCAGGAAAGCCTCTTCGGACAGCCAAAAGGCACACTTCTTCATCTTGCCATAGAACTGATTCTTCCTTAGGGCACCTAGAACGAGACGAAGATGCTGCTCATGCTCAGCCTTGGTCTTTGAATAAATTAGAATATCATCCAGGAACACGACCACAAAGTTGTCCAAGAACTCATGCAACATCCTATTCATTGCTTCCATAAAAGCAGCAGAGGCATTAATTAAGCCAAAAGACATGACTATTAACTCATAATGCCCATACCTGGTGCAAAAAGCGGTCTTCTCAATATCCTCCTCACGAATCCTTAATTGATGATAACCAGAGTTCAAATCAATTTTTGAGAACACATGGGCACCCTTCAACTGTTCAAAGAGTACCTCAATACGGGGTAGCGGATATTTATTCTTGATTGTCACTTCACTACTACAAATCGTGTTATATGAGACGGTTAATTTTTAGTTATTAAGACGCTTATGATGTGTCCAAATTTGATGGAGTCGCAAAAGATGTTCCGTTTTTAAGATGGTTATAAACCGTCTTAAAAGATATTAAATAAGACATTTTTTAATTTATAACCGTCTAAAAAAAGGAATTTGTTACGTCATTTTGTCCAATAAACCGTCTTACATTAGGTTTTGTTTAAGATACTTCTTCGAAAGAACTGTCGAAAATACGAACATTATAAGTCACAAAGTATTTTTCAAACTGACTAGAATAGCCTATAATAATAGACACTCGCAACAGAAAAACCATCTTATTTAGGAGACTGATATTGGACGTTTTAAAAACCGTCTTATTTAGGAGATTGATATTAGACGTTTTGAGAAATTTCTTATTAAGATTTGAAACGACTTACTTGGCAGTATGTTCTTAAATTACCACATTATAATAATTTAAAAGAGAAAAATACATACACATATATTTAATAACACTATAATTAATATAATATAGATAAATAACATTCAATATCTCATAAATAAGCATTGTCAAATAACTCATACATAAGTGTACTCTAAATTTAAAGTTGCTCATCAACTGTTTGTGCTAACATTGAGCCTAACTAAGTATATAACTTGATACATATGTAGGAACCCCGACGGTTCAATATAAATAAGTGTACTCTACTTAAGTGTACTCTAAATTGAGCCTAACTAAGTATATAACTTGACGTCAATGCTCTCATTGTGGTTTTCATCAAATACATATGATCTTTCTGAAAGGGGAACTATTCCATCTCGGCCATGGAAAAGCTTGAATGCTGACTCAAAGCCTGACCCTTCCTCAAAAATTGGACCCTTGCCTCCTTGAGCAGCTACTGGCAAAGCAGAAGAGAGGGAAAAGGTTGTAGCTCCATTAATATTCCTCAGGAATGGGCATCTCTCGACATCTGGGTGTCCAAAAAGGTTCTGCGGTGATACTGATTCACTGAGAAAGCTGCCAAAAAAACATTTCCATCCTGGCAACAGCAAAATCATATGCACATTAGCAAGTAATGACCTAGCAGGATGTATTTGATCTTGGATGACGAACATCAACACATATATACATATCAGTGATGCACTGATACTACAAGTAGTTGAATGCCTCAAAGAAACATAGAGAGCCAGGAAGAAAACATGCATGATTAAACATAACCATTTTGTCACCTGATAATTGACTCATACATCACCTTACTGCCTGGTGTCTGCTGGCCTGCTGTAAATAGAACATGCTCTGCCTAGCTGAAAATAGAACAGACATGGTACAGTTTAAAGCCATAATGACTAGCAGGATTTTTAATAGCATATCTGGATGGCTTCATTGTGTCCAACAGAACCATGTAAAATTGGGACCATTGATCAGTCTCTAATTGAAATTATGGGAACAATATTTAACCACAGCTGATGTTGAAAACAATCATATTACTACTTAGCATTTGGATGGCACAATTTAAGTGGTGTCAACAACACAGGAGATTGGACGGCTTGAGGAGCTGAGATTAGGCTGCAGTGCAGAACTAATTCTCATCAAAAATGGAAGTGGACTAGTGGAGCACAACTAGATGCGACTAAAACACATTTGCTCTAGGTCACACGAGCGCGGAACGAACTGAAAGAAACAGCAGGTAGAACCTACAGAGAAGTATTCTGGGGAATGGGCATATATACCTTGGCGGCGCAGGTGAGGCGATCACCGCTCTCGCCGACGGAGATGTTGAGCACGAGCTTCTGGACCTTCATCTCCCGCATCGGGTTCGGCTGCTTCTTCTCCGACACCTGAAATCGCAGGCACCACCATGACACATCGTCAGAATCGCACACGCGCGAGGAACGAATGATTCGGTGGGCAGAAAAAACAGAGCTGAATGGAATCAACATTATCAACACTAATAACAGGTTTAAAGACTGAAGTAATTGCCATCAATTCAATCTCTAAATACTTCCCCTTAGTACAAAATAAGGTGAAATGGTGGAACCAAATGTTCCTCTTTTTAGTTCTGACTTTACAATATATACTTGCTCAATGGAGTTCACATATTGATGAATGATGATTAATCATATATGTCTGAATAAAACAGTTACCTGCACTTTGGATGAACTGGATGTATATTTTTTGTGATATCCACTGTCCATCCCAAATTCAACAAAGAAGTTCGATGACTTTGGGGGTGCAACATGTCCACTCATGAGATTGCCTTCTAAGCTGCTCCCACTTGTCTCATTCAATGAAGTCATATGTTAGCTACAGCCAAACATCTCTGCAGTTTAAACTTGGAAATCGATTGATCTGACCTTGTCAATGAAGGCCTTCGAACCAACAATCACTGATCCGACGGGTGCGCCTATCCCTTTCAATAGGCTTACCTAGTTCCGGAGAAAATAATCACCAGTCATATGTTAGCTACAGCCAAACATATGCAGGCTGTATATCGAGCACAATGACCAGGAAACCGAAACATACAGAAACTGAATCAGCAGCTTTCACGAGTCTATCTACAGGAACTCCAAGTGCATGGTACAATGGACAAGATGCTTTGATAAGAGGCTAGGACGTTCTGGACAGATGTTTAAAAAGTGAGAATAGCTGCTAGTATGCTCCATGCTTACACATATGGTTGTGGTTCATCATTCAGATGTTAGCCCTTTAATATTTTCATCTCCGAAGACAGAACAGTGAAATATACAGTCTAACTGGTCGTTTTACTAACTTTGTTGCAGATAGTATCAGAAGCAGATATAAATAAAATCACAGTACAACACATGCATGTACCATACTACTCACCACAGATGCATTGAAGATGCGAGCTCCATCGATATGAAGCTTCAAGCCATGGCTCTTGGCAATTTCATCAACCTTGTCAGTGTATTCTACAGATCAACACTTTCCACCAGTACTGCAGAAACAGTGATACATACAAATTAATAAGATGAGAAAAGGTTATATGTTCTACTTGGGGAGTTTGTCACAATGACCGTGTTACATGAACTATCCCTAGAATAAGTCCATCATTCATATGCATAGATCCTGAAAGCACCACGTTTAACACAGCAGATTAGATTATCCACGACAACAAGACTGTCAACAAAACTACATTGCCCTAAGCCTCCTGAGGACATTCCTGCAGATAGAAGAAACACTGAAAGTCCTCCAAGTAAGAGGAAGTTCAAAGGTACAGCTATCCGAATTTGTCAATCAAACAATTTCTTTGAGCTACTTCAGTTTTTTTTTCGAATCATCAATCTTTGTTTCTTATTGATCTAGCAATGTTATGTAGATATATATATATATAAACACTAATAACAGGTTTAAAGACTGAAGTAATTGCCATTAATTCAAAGGTACAGCTACCCTCTCTGATCAACAATTCAAGGTCATGAAAGTTCTCAGTAAGCTATAGGACTCAGTTTGTGTACTTCTAGACGATCATCTTCTAGTATCCGATTGCACTGTGACGTAATAAGGTCATAAGATCCTGTAGACCCTTACCAATCAAGTATCAAAGCATTAAGGTCACATCTAAATTTTGAAGGACCCGTTATGGTTATGATATGCGGATAGAAGATGGATCTAGCATAATAGTTTTTCTGTTCATAGCGATGGTGTGGCTTGCAAATGTGGCAAAAGGCTTGGTATATAGTTATGGATGTGAAACAAAAACCGAAGCTCATTGATATCGTCGACAACAAAAGGGTTCTGTTGCACATCCTTAATCCTAGGATATGGTCTGATCGATTAAGGGAAAAGCTACAGCCTTGTCACAATCCGGACAAACACTGATCTTAGTTACTTTATGAAATTCAAATTTTGGCTTAGCCAATGACTACATTTGGAAGCAGTCTAGTTAGAACCACTCATTAAAAATTATTAGTCATAAGACCAAGATTAGAAAACAGGAACAATAATCTATGAACAGGCTCGACTACTGCATACTAACCTCAAATATTGCATCTCTGGAGTGTTCATATTCTCGGGATACCACGCTCCTTTGAATTATCCTCACTTTTAAGTAGCTCATCTTGACTGTTGTGTCCGCACTTCCCTGCTTTTTTGGCATATCAAGAACTTCCACTTCATAGAGTACAAGCAAATGAATAAACTCTGTTGGGATTCCACAAAATAATCTAGGGAGTTTAAATTAACATATCTTTGGGTTGGGCCAAATTATGTAAGATTATTATTGGGTAACATGTTAATAATCTTACACAAGTATTCTGGATCAGGAATCTTCACCTGTTGATGATAGAGTAAAACTTGAATGGCAACTGTCCACATATCAGACGTCAGGAGCAAAATTTTGAATAATGTTGATCCACTACTCCGCAAAAAAGGATGTCAAAATCAAGGCTAAAATATTACTCCATCCTTTTCGAAATGTAAAGTGCGGTTTGACCTGCCAGCACCACACTTTGACCACCAATATATCATATATTATGATGTTTATCATGACAACAAAGTTCATAGCATATGGAAGTGCTTTTAAATACGAATCCAATGGTACCTTTATGTGAACACTTATTTTAAAAATTATCTTCACACGATCTCTGTCAAACAACAGTCGAGATGTATCACAGGTTTAGGAACTCCACAAATTTGATAACTGTCATAGTCCTAAAAGATGTTGCCGATATATTTGAAAAGGTAACATTGTAATCAATTTCAACTACCAAAACATATCACAGAAAAGGTATGGGCCATTAATAACTTTTTAGCTGAATTTTTTAGGTTTACTACTCTATGCAGTGGCAGATTCAGATATTACCGAAGCCCCAGGCCAAATTTAATAACAAAAGGATAATAAAATCCAGTGGAACATGTTCTTGTTTCAGCTTGAGGATTTTATGTGACATGATCTCTCCTGTCTAGTGCTGGACAATGTTCCTTGTCTATACAAAGTTAACCTTTTATCTCATTTGCTTTCATTTTAGTACCATTTTCTAAACCAAAAACCTACATGACCCCCATACTATCTCCAAAATGACCAGGCATCTAAAAGCTATGGGCTAAAAAACCGAGCACAAATGAACTATGAGTGAATTTTCAGACTTAAGAACAAGAAGATGAGAAGTCGATCCTCACCCAGTTCACAACTCGTCGGCAAGCGCGTCAAACACCAGTTCACCACTCTGCCCAGTTGCATCACCACTCACCAAATGTTGTCATCTAAGGCAGAGGAGGGGGCCCATGGTGGCGCGCTCGACGCCGGTCGGACCTGGAGAGGAGCGTCGCGCGCGGAGAGGGAGGGACCAGCCAGGCAAACCATAGACGCGGCTGTGCCTTGCGCTTAGCGGATCCGAAGGGGTGAGAAGGGATAGAGCGCGACTACTGATTGCTGGTGGGGGGCACCACGACGGGGCGCTAGCCGCTAATGGCCGCAGGCTAGATTCCGTAGACGACGCGACGAGCAGGAGGGAGCTACGCGAGTCTGGAGAGGCGGAGAGAGCTAGGCGAGGCGGCGACCGATGAGCATGAGTCGGCGTTGGAGGAGGCGGCGAGCAGAAGGTGGATGATTGCAGCCCTAGTGATTGGAGCTGGTGGAGGATTTGGCAGTCAATTTGGAGTGAGGATGCCGGGCTGGACTTTTATTTCTTTAATTGAATCACAGCCCACGACGGAGTGTGTAGGGTATGACTTGGACTCTGTCACACACGTTCACACTTTTACTGTTTATTAGAACATATACGTGCAGGATAGAAATTATAATAAGAATTAGAATAATAAAAATTTATATTAACTCTAAACTCATTCCATATCTATGACTATATTATCTAAATTGGTCATATCACTAGAGAGGACATAATCTTCTTCGTGATTCTAAACCACTCAGATCTTAATAAATTAAACTGTAATTCTCCAAAACAAACGATGTCAAGCAAAATGATGACTTATGTGACACACTAATGATCGGGTCGCACTTGGGTCCATTTTATCATCTATATCAAGTTGTAGAGATAAGTTTTACATTTTATATTATATATATCATCAACTAATCCGAATTCACTGTTTACTACGTTATTCACAGTATGTCTTATCAGAAATATCATAAAGAGACGGTTTCGTAACTAGGAGTGTCTAGTATACTCACTAACATCTAAGATAGTTCTTATAGTATAGACGACTCTAATAATATCTTTATTTGAGATGATTTTTTATACAGAAGTGTCTAATATACTAACCACAGTCTAAGACAATTCTTGAAATCTTAATGACTTGAAAGGTATATTTATTTGGGACGGTTTTCAATAACAATTTGTCTTAAATTAATATAAGACATTTGTTACCATGTAAGTGTCTCAAAACACTTTTTATTAAAGACGGATCTCTAGCAAACCGTCTTACCTTACTCATCACCGTATGATAAAAGTCACTTCTATAAAATACATTGATATACGTCTTAAAATGTGCGTCTTAAATAAGCATATTTCTAGTAGTGCTTGATTCAAAGCGCGATAATCCACACATAGCCTCTTGCTTTTATCCTTCTTCTCAACAAACAATATTGAGGAAGCCCATGGAGACCTGCTAGGCCTAATGAAACCCTTAGCCAGCAGATCATCCAATTGCCACTTCAATTCAACCTGCTCCTTTGGGGCCATCCGATACGGGGCCTTATGAATAGGCTGCATACCCGGAATCAGCTTGATCTCAAAAGCTGCATCACGCTACGGAGAATGCCTGGAAGCTCTGCCGGAAACACGTCGGCAAAGTCACACACCACCGGGGTTGTCCTGCACCCGCAAGGTAGCCTCACCCTCCACCACCATGGAGAAAAAGATTCCCGACTTCCTTGGCTGGCGATCCGGAAGCAATTGCGCCAACAAGGATAACGTGAACTTTGGGGAGCTTCCCAAGAATACCACCTCCCTACCCGACGGCGCCTGCAATAACACTGTCTTCCAAAAACAGGATATAACTGCACGATACTGGGATAACCAATCCATACCCAAGATAACATCGAATGCCCCTAAGGAAATCACAACAAGATTGGTCGAAAAGACCTCATCAGTAAGAATGACGGAACACCCCTAACAAACTGAACAGCTACTAATGAAGCCATTAGCAGAACTAACCAAAATTGGGTGACCCAACCTCTGCACCGAAAGGCCAGCCCGCGACACAAAATTCTCCGAAATAAACGAATAGCTAGCGCCAGAGTGAAAAAGAGCATGGGCCACAAATGAATCAACCGAAACCGTACCTGTCACCATGTCTCCTTGCTCTCTGCCATCCGCAGCGGGTAGCACATAAGCTCCGGAAATACCCGTAGAAGAGGAAGCTACCGGATTGAAATTAACAGAAGAACCCCACTGAGCCGCCGGGTGAGGCAGACACGGAGCTCCAAACTGAGACGACATAGGAGTAGTCGGTGCAGGAGTAGGCGCAGCCAGATACTGAGGAAAACCTTGCATCGGCACAAACTAAGAAGTCCCAGGCACATAAAACTATTGTGGAGGAAGTGGAACTGAAAATTGCTGCTCAACGCTTGACATCATGTTGACAGTGCCCTGAGAAGAGGAGGAAGTCATTGGCTCCCATCTGAGCTTCCCATTGGGATTCCTCCTACACACCACATCCTTGTGGTCTTGACAGCAGATTGAACACATGCCATTCCACTGGCACTCTGCACGACGATGCACATCACCACAACGAAAACACACCAGCCCCAGCCCAGGCTTAGGAACAGCCCGAAACCTCTGAGTACTTCCTCCTGAAGTACCCGAGTCAGAAGATTTGCCAAAGTAGGGATGGTGGCGCTGATGATGAGACTTGCCCCTCTTGTGGGCTGGACCTCCAGTGTTGCCCCTCCTCGCGTCCTAGCCACGAGGCTGATCAACACCCAAAGACTTCTGTGACTCCATGGTATACTGGTGTTGCATCTCCACACCCAGTGCCTGCTCCACTGTAGTACGGAAGTCCACCAATGGAACGGCTCCCAGGGCATGCCTGATAGAAGGTTTCAGGCCCTGACGGAACTGTCTCGCCTTCTCCATCTCATTATAAGCCACATTAGGGACAAAGAAGACCATCTTGTTGAAGCCCACTTCATACTCTGTGACAGACTTCTTCTCTTGCTTGTAGGACTGCAAATCAATCTTCATTTTCTCCAGGAAGGTGACTAGGTAGAACCTCCTTTCAAACTGCCTGATGAAGACATCTCAAGACAGGACTCCTGGTGAGGAGGAGTGTGCTGCCTCCACACCTCTCCACCAAATTTGAGCCTCTCCCTTCAGCAGCTGTGTGCCAAAGCGAACATGATCATCATACACAATCTCAAAGACATTCATCTTATCCTCCACGTAAGTTAGCCAATCTGTCGCCTCGACCGGAGTACCACTGCCATCAAAAGTATCCAACTTCATGCCCATCCACTGCATCAGAGAAAGACCACTGACTGGAAGAGGCACCTCGGCCTCGCCACCTGGAGCAGCACCCGCAGGGACAGCGCCCCCGGGCACTCCTCCAACACCAACACCCTGAGCAGCACCTGCAGGGGCAATAGGAATAGCTTGCCTCAGAATGGCCAACTCCTGCTGCATGGCCTGCATCACGGCTAAAATTGCTGTCGGACTCATCGAGTCCCCACTAGGAACTTGCGGACTACCCCGAGCCCTACGAGGTGGCATAGCTGCAGCCACAGGGGTGAGAATAATAAGTAAATAAGATTGGCATAGCATCTCTTTAGATAATGTCAAACTAGCACAGACAACAACATAACATATCGATAGTAAAGCAGAAAACCCATCCTACATGTGCAGTGTGTCAATTTATTGTTATTCCACTTGCTAGGACCTACAGCCTATTCCTCTGAAACTAACTGTAACACCCCACTGATCCCACACAATGGATGTTACCAAATTCCTTTCCCACAAAACTTATGCAACACAAGAAAAGAAGTAGAGAAAGAAAGTATTGCAAAATCCGGCAGTACCTCCCTTGAAAGAAGCATAACAAGGGGAACATAGAGTTTATACAGGATATAAAGGAAAGCTAATTCACATAGTATAATAAAAATGCAAAGGTAGTAATGAACATTCATGACCAAATAAAAGATAGGTAACTCAGTCCACCCGAAATATCTGTTTAACTACCAAGAAAGGCTAAAACATATTAATCCCTCAGATTAGACCCTCCCTGTTAACATCATTATTAAGCAGTGGTTCCTTTATTTAAAGGTGTAGTGGTCGTGCTGTTACATCCCTTCTTTTCCCAAAGCAAAGATCATGTGCCTGCATCAGACAATGCAAGAGTGAGATGACACATCTCAGCAAGTAAAAAGAGCAAACAACAACTGGACAATGTAAACAAACCATGTTTAAACAACCACATAGTTCACAACTTCCTTTTTGAATAGTAATTTGCCGCAAGTAAACATGTAACCAATTACTTAGTTACAAGATGAAGCACAAGGTAAAAATCTACACTATCCACATCCACATAATAGGTTCCACACTTCTACCCCTGAATGCACATGGCTACAGATGCAGTAATGACTTCTGCCTTCATACCTCTAAGGATATGAAGCTGCATCATACCCTTCTCGGGCAACATATGATGCTCTTTGTACCGGTACGGTCAGACCATAAGATCGCAACGAAACTTCCATGCAATGGATGATGAATGCATTATGCATGTCAACAACATGAGTCCTTCCCAAATAAAATGTGCTAGACATTTACTTCCACCCATTCCACATAATAAACCACATGGGTAACATGATCAAACCACAACCTCAACATATGTAATCAATAAAACATGAATATCTTCAAACGATGGTACCCAATTAGGAATATGAATACGAACACAAATGTCACAAACATAATCAAGTATAAGACTCTTTAATCGACAGACGGAAAAACCATCACTGTTTTACTTGCCTTCACCGGAAGTTTGGGCAAATCCCTAAGTACGATCCGGAAGTCCACCACCTGCTTTTGACACACAACTTAGTGCACCAATTTTACATAATAACGCTCATAAATGACGCCGCACCTACACACAATCTCAAACCCCACCGTGGGTAACAACTCTCCCCCCACACCCACCAAACTGCAGCGGCGCTGCTTAACAATTTCATAACTTTAAAATTATGACAGTAGTGGTAACAAAAAAAAACTCCAAAGGCATCTACATAAAATTCCCCACAAGTTTTGTATACAATTTATAACTAAATTCTAACATCTAGTTAGCCCAAAACAGTCCACAAGATCAACCCTGCAATCTGTTTGTTTTTTCTTTTGGGCAGCGACATACCCGGATTCAAATAGCGATATCTTTTAAAATATAATTCTGAATCGAGCACATAAGTACTCGTTGGAAAGGTATGACAAAGCTATACATTATTATCATATTGATTACCACTAATTTCCCACGAAAAATCCCCAGAAATTGCTACTACTACTGCTGTTCGCCCACCTGCAGAAATCTGTTTTTTTGGACAGCAACATACCCAGATTCAAACAGCGATATCTTTTAAAATATAATTCTGAATCGAGCTCATAAGTACCCGTTGGAAAGGTATGAAAAAGCTCTACATGATTCTCCCACTGGTCCCCACTAAATTCTCACGAAAAATTCCTAGAAATCCCTAGAACTACTGTTGTTCGCCCACCTACAAAATTTCTGGACAGCACCTCTACCGATTCGCATAGATAAACATATAATCGATTGGATTGCAGCACAAATAAACAAGATACAAACACAAAAATCACCTTGAATCCTCCCCCTTTCCTCCCTTCTTCTTCCCTCCACCAAAAACCACCAGGAGACTTGCACCAACGCGACGTAGATCCGAGCGGCAAAGGAATGGTACCTTGGAGAGAAGGGCTTGAGGAGGGGCGGCTAGGGTTTGATGGGGGAGAGGTGGGTGGTGGCTGCAAATGGGTGGAGGAGTGAGAGGGGGTGGCGTCCAAGGCTAGAGAGAGGGGATTAGGGGAGGGCGGCTAGGGTTAAGGGGAGGCTAATGGGCCCGATAGAGATTCATGGCCCAACTCGCCCACGCGACAGCTCCCGACCCCGTCGCAAGCGTCTAACCAAAGAAATTCTACTGTCTTACTGGTGAATGTTTTCCACAAATTCCAAATCCCCAAAGCGCATCACCTGAATGAGAAAAAAAACAAAAAAAGAATAACCTCCGACTTCTCTTCTTTGCAAACCGGGTATCATATATTAGTAATAGTCATGTTTGTATTTAGGTCATTAAAGATGCAAATGTATTATCGAGTGTGAATAGATGATGTTTATAAACATCCTTGACAGAACTTGACCGAAGGTGCATTATATGGCATAATTGAAGACCTATGCACATTCGTATTGAAAGAGGTCATTCCCGCTGAAGGAAAATGTCATGATGCTTCCAGTACATTAGCTATGCTAGAGTTTAGAATAATAACAAATGTTAGTAGACTATCTCTTAGACGAGATAGTTATTAGAGCATAGGTGAAAATTTTTGATGTATAGAATGTGTGAAGCATATATGGTTGTAAACAAAAGACTTTGATGTATAGAATGTATGATAGAATTTAATTCCATGTTGCTTTCAATATGTGTGCGTGTGTGTAAATAAATATAAAAATCAGTTTTGTTTGAAAATTTCAAAAAAGTCGGGAAAACTTATACTGGCGAGAAATGTTAAGGAAACCGCTAGTGAAAATAACATTTCCACTCGCGGTTTTATTAAGCAAACCGCCCTTGAAAATAACTTTTGCACTGGCGATTTGCTTAATACAGCTGCCAGTGGAAATAACATTTCTACTAGCGGCTGTATTAAGCAAACCACAAGTGGAAATAACATTTCCACTGGCGGCTTTATTAAGTAAACCGTCTGGCGGCTTTATTAAGCAAACCGCTAGTGGAAATAAACTTCCACTGATGGTTTGCTTAATAAAGCCGCCAGTGGAAATGTTACCACTGGCGGTTTACTTAATACAGCCGCTAGTGGAAATGCTATTTTCACTAGCTGCTGCAAAACAACCGCCAGTGAAAAGGCCGATTTCCACTAGCCCGTAGCACGAGTGGCACTGGAAAACGCCAGTGCAAATAGCTCTAGGACCGCCACTATAGAGCTTCTGTGTACTAGTGCAATCTGACCACTAAATATTTACTACAAGACTGATGTAAGCACCTACTAGCAAAAATATGTGCCTACCTACAAATAAGAAAGTAGTAGCATGTATATGTATCTCTAAATATATATAAACACGTCGACTATTTGGTTTACATTGCATCATCTCGGTGATAATAATATATTTATTATTATACGCACGGTGACAAATATTGATAGTCGTCAATGATACTGTTGCATAGTGGTTATCTAATAAATAATGGTTTTGATATAATAAATCAATGTGTTTTGACATAATCGATTGTGTGACGTTGCAATACATGTGATTCTCATCCGGTTTCATGTATAGTGGACATCTGGTTTTGTCCTTAGAACCGGGTGTGACTGTTTAGCGATGGTACTTACAACCATCATCTTTATAGGTTGCTAAAGGTCTTTATTAAACGTCTGTAGGATGCTGAAGGCGCATTTAGCAACCAACATAAAGTAGGTCTTTTTCCGTTATTATTTGAGCACTGTGTAATGATGTCCAACTATGTAATTGTTGTGTACATGAATTGCTGATCCTGACACGAACACGGTTCACATTCGGTTTGCCTTCTAAAACCGGGTGTGACAGTACCGTCGTGTATTGATTTGTAACGCACATATGGATATTGTGCCTACTTTTTGCGTTTTGACATTGTGGTTTGGTAGCAAGGGTGCATAATTATATATGGAGTATAGTTTTGGGAGAGTTTATGAAATACTAACTTTCATGTGGTTTTTATGTAACTCTTGGTGAATTATATGGTATAAGCCCAAATAATACTCGTTATTAAAATTGGAATGCATCAAAGAGCCAAACATTGGATCGTAATTAAGGAATTAGTCGTTAGTATATATTGCATATGTACCTTGTCCATGTTTATTACTCGTGTGCTCGAAAGCCTTGGTCCATTGACGAGTGGATTGTATTGAAAGTTGCGGCAACATCAATCGATGGAAGGGACGGTGGATACTAAAAGTATTGGGAAGCATTGCCATAAGTGTGACAAGTAGACCTTCAAGATTTCCCATAACATAATCGCCCTTAAAAAGACTATAATATATAACCACATCTGTAGACAATCGATAATAAACACGAGAGATATAATTTTTTATTATTAAATATATTGATTAACACAATCGCTGAAGTACAAGTAGAGCCATCATACACGTACATATTTTAAACCAGCCATGCAAGGAACTTTAGATATCACACTCGCTCGCATTATTCAAATCTAATTTGTGTGTAATCCATCAAGGCGTAGTAAAATTGAAGGCTTGGCATTGTGGCACAATCTAGCCAATATATGGTGCTGGGTTAACCACAACAGCCTTACCATTGACGATGTCGTTGTAGATACAAACACGTACGGTACCATCTTGGAGTGGAGACGGGACCCCATCTGGAGGGAGTACTCGAACTTCGGTTATATTGGGATTATCTTGACGGATAATATTAACCGCATCTACAACGGGGTAGCCAACCAGATCAGGCCATGTTTGGGTCGTTATACCAAGCTTGACGACCTCCATCAATCAGGTAGTGTCCTTGTGAAACTGTTATAATTGCCAACAAGCATCAATAATCAAGGAAAACTGGCATAGTGTAAACAACCACATTATTTTAAAAACATAACGGTATCATATATATGGCATGCATGAGCATATGATACTAACACAAAGTAAATACCTACGTATCTGCAATGAAGAAACTAGTAGCCTGTATAAGGAGAGAATAGGAGATTGTACGTGCTCTATGTATGTCTATCCATGTATATATATACACACGGTGACTATTTGGATTGCATGCATCCTCTCGGTGATAACAATGGATGTATTTTAATGACCTGTTCATTATGTCCCTTTTGCTACCGATTTAATACTCAGCTTGTCGATGATAACGGTGCATCCATTTTTCTTCTTTTACTTAGTAAACATCGTCGGCACATGTTGTGGTTAATTAACAACATCATCTTCTCGATCTAATTGTGGATTGTGCTGCTCCTGCTTGTTATTAGCTGGCAGTACAACCCTTTGTTTACTCGATTTAATACTCAGCCCTTTGTTGGACGGAACCGAGTAACGCATGAAGGACGGAACCAACTTCTTTGCAAATTCACTGCACCCTCTCCGCAACGCAACGAACCAAAGGCACCATCTCCATTACGTGCGCGCGTGCTCTGCTAGTGAGACATCCATCTCTGCTGTGAAGTGTATTAATTTATAAATACACTGAACTAGTATTTATAAACCCTAAATACTGTCCATGTCCAAGTCACGTGTACGTGTTACCATAAATTAATACAATGAACTAGCATGTACCTATACGTGTATCATCATAAAATAATAGGTGTTGTTTGGTTCAATTCAGTGGGGCAACAACTATAATCACTACTGGAGACAGTTGCTTTGCTGAGTGTCTAAAGAACTCGGTAAAGCCTGGAAAACACTCGCTAAATAAAGTTTAGCGAATTGTACATCATAAAATAATAGGTGTTGTTTGATTCAATTCAGCTAGGGGCAACAACTATAATGGGATCAACTTCCACCATGATGCGTTCAGAGTAACTATTAACGCGATTTGTTTGGTTTAGTAATCAATAGTGTATTCCTTTTCCAGAGAGGCAGAAGGAAGGAGTGGAGGGATGAAGGCGTGTACTGCGGGGTGCCGGGTCCCATAAAGTCGCGTGGGCCGCGGGAACGAGATTGTAAATTTTCAACAGCTGTTCCGTTCGTGTAAATGTGTAATCAACTGGTGAAAAATATTTGCACTAGATCCACTTGTGTAGTAGCCTATGCATATTTAAGTCTATTTTATGTTTTCTTTTTCTCCTTTTCCTTTTATTGTGCAATGTGACATGTTTTTATGTATCGTTACATGAATTTTTGAAAGTTTAAGTACCTACTCAGGATTTTTGTAGACTCTCCGTCTTTCGGTACCATGTTATTATTCATTTGGCAATATTTGTAACACCATTTCTGCGAACACAATATTGACCTATCCCTTTTGGTTCGGGTTGATGATTAGTGATCGCCAACGGGTAGCACTCTCGGGTAGTTAGTGGACTAACTAGACTATGAGATTATGTATCTACAACCATGTCGGTCGCCTTAAGGTGTGCAGGTGTGGAGCACAGAGATGGTGGTCGACGATGAAGGTAAATGTCATGTGGGTTCGTGCTGATGTACTGGGAGTGGTGAAAGACGAGCGATGTGACTTGACTTAGGGACCGGAGTCGCTGGGTGACCAGCCGTGGTGGCTGACACCTGGGACACGCACTCGCGCTAGGACGTGGCGTAGCTGGCCGTGTTGCCGACACAGTCTAGGACTAGCGGAACACATGTCCAATATGTGGGGGACGCACATGGGGTGCGATACGAAGGTTTGGTGGTTGAGACTCAAAAAGAACATGCGCTATGGATGGCCGAGTTTGCCGAGTGTCGGTCTGGCAACACTCAACAAAGTAGCTTCTTTGCCGAGTGCCAACGCCTGGCGCTCGGCAAAGTTAACGGTCGTCAGCTATAGACGACTGCTGACGGCCCCTTGCCGAGCGTCGCTATATGTCGAGTGTTTGGCAATTAGCAAAGAGGTCTTTGCCGAGTGTCTTCCTGTGCCGAGCGTCCTGCTCTCGGTAAATGTGGTCGTTACTGAGTGTATGACTTTGCTGAGTGCAGCGCTCGGCAAAGAATTCTTTGCCGAGTGTCCGAAAAATGTTGCCAGGAAAGACTCAAGCCCTCGACAAAGAGCCGGGTTCCGGTTGTGCATTTAGATACGCAACTATAGAAAAGGTTTCTACCAACACTAGATTTACCACTGCATGCTTCTATGAAAACTAAATATAAATAATTTCAACAACTATTTGCAGTAGCATACAATGATTGAAATCATTCTTATTTTAAGTCTGGACCATTATATGATTGGTTGCGACAACAGATTTTACGTCTTGGCGAGGGGTTAAGGATGACAAGGTGACCCCACAAGTCAGGGGCCGAGCGTGAGGGTGTGCGTGGAGGCGGCTAAAGACGAAATCCCACCTGTCAGCAGCTACGAGAGGGTGAAATCGACGTCGTGGTGCTGCACCTAATGGGGTGGTCCCACCTGTCAGTGATTGAAATCGACTTCATATAAATTCGAAACATTGTCAGAAATTCGTTTATAGCCATAGAAACATCTTGGCAAAGTATGAAGACATATATTTTTATAAATAATTAATGCACAAAAATTAATTCCCCTTGTTCTCCTTAATTATTGGACAAGAGAGTCACATGTGATAAAAATTTCAAAATCCTTAAAATTCTTGATATGGGTTTGTATGATTACAATAAACTTTGCACATTACAAAGGTAGGGTTGTCGAGTACTCAGAAACCGAGTACCCGAAATAGGCCGATGGCCTCTTTAAAAATGGCCCACTAGCCGACCAAACCTGTGTCGAGCAACCATGCAATGCGGAGCGACCGATCAAGTCCCTGCCGAGCAACTATGTGAGGCAGAGCCACTGGTCCCCGCCAACAACTCGGCGAGGTACAGCAATCGCCCAGGTCCCCACCAAGTAACGATGCGAGGCGGAATGGCCGACCAACTCCTGATCGAGCAACTTGGCGAGGCGAAGGTCCCAATCCAGTACTGCTGACCCATGTCAACTACAAGAAGAAGCATCATCCATAGGTCACGTCTGGGCATACGTGTGGCACACCCAAGGTGCGTCGGGAAGTCACTGTCGACACAAACGTATGCCCCCACGTACGAACCCAAATGTACCCACGCTACCTTGTTGGGCCAGTCAAACCTGGTCGTGGGGGATCTCTGCCCTGGAGTCTCTATAGTGGCTCGCATACCGCGAGGGACGCGACAATACGCCGCACCGGTTGTATGCTACGCATGGCGGAGGGTGACGCAAGGATCATGACGATAGGCAAGGTTGTGCCACGTGCACCCTCACCATGAGGCTGCCCAATGGGACCCACCACACAAGTCACACCCGAGTTTCGGGGGCACTAAGACTCGAGCGTGAACATAATCAAGTGTGCTGGAACCAAGTCTCACACATATGATGAATCATGGTACAAAAACGAATGTCACATCTGTACTATATAATGGGAGTTCTATACAAAATAAATAAATAATTACATCATAAGGAGACAACGATCTAGCAACCCAAAGTTGACTGGGAGATGATGGCCTAGACTTCTCACGAAATCATCACAACATCCTCCATGTGCCTCATCCTGCGGTACTTGTTCTTGACCTATGGGGGGGTCTGAGACAATGAGGGTGAGCTCACATACGTTCATCGCTCAACAAGTTGTGGGGAATAATGTGCATGAACTCACTAAAGAAGGGAGCTCATGTGAAGTGTATAGGCTTACCAAAGAGGATGGTTAAAGCTGAGCATTGCTTTTAAAGTTGGTCAAAATTTTATTAGCAGTTACTAAGTGTAAGTAGATATCAACCCAAATAAGTAATAGATCAAAATTGGTAACAACACCCGTGATGCAATGCATATGACAAATTAAGTTTAGTTCCATAAATTACTCATGTGAGGGTCTGAGCCGCTCATGACCGTGAGCACGGCTAATATACCAGTTTTACACTCTACAAAGGTTGTGCATCTTTACCCACAAGTCATGTTACCCATCTGCTAAGGGGTCATGAATCCCATACACCTCTACCAAGGAAGCGAGAGGCAGGGCAACACTACGAGGCCTTTACAAAGTTCCACTCTCTTTAGAAAACCCGCTACAGTTTCTAGGAAGTCCCAATGCAGGGATCCCTCGCCTGACCGCCATCGCGCAAAATCAACCCGAGGACCTCCCTACACCAACCACTCCCCTACTGCCCTTGCCCCTTTCGGGTAAGGTAGTCATCCACTAGCTTTCCTAATTAGACAGCCAAGGGCGTCCCATACCACCCTTATGGTAGCACTGTATTCCTAGGTGATTCTCCATGTTCCGATTAACAATATGATCTTACCATGAACAATAATTAAACAACAACATAATTGGAACATGATCATAATGAAACATTAGTTTCCCAAAACCATGTAGAGCAATAGCAAAGCTACCAAGTAATTCATCTACTTGCAAGGTGAGGGATAAACAATACTAGGGAAACCAATTAGGTCCCATCAAATTAACCTAAGCATGTCAAAGTGATTAACAACGAACATTATTAGGTAAAAAGGAGTGATCAACGGCACAACTTGCTTGAGACTCAAGATTCCCAGGTACCAGCTTGGTCTTCAAGATTCGTAACCTCACTGTTAATCGTTACCATACAAACAAACATGGTATAGGCAAAATTAACATCACACCAAACATAAGCACAATCTGCATAATAATGATTTACGCGTCGCTACGAGATCGTGGGCTCGAGAACCACTAAATTCGGTGTTACGGTTCAGGAGATGTAGTTTTCGCAAGTTTTGGGTGATTAACTGATAATATATTCTATGTCATAATCATGTGAGAAAATATTACAAAGAAACAACTAATTCAACTTTAGTATAGTTTATCACTTGATTAGATATCCTGATTTAGTCAAATTATAATTGTAGATAGGTTAACTTTAATGAGCATGCTTAATCTACCAAACAGAGATTAAACAATATCTAATTATAAGAATATGTGTTATGACAAAACTAATGTTGTTATTGCGTAGACAATGTTATTACGAAGCTAACACAACTAAAAGGGATTAAATCAGAGTTAAAATGAATTAATTATGAATTTTTGAAGTCTACTTCTATGCTAGGGGTGTTTTTGTGAATACAAGGGACTAATTTGTAAATTCTGGAATTCTAGAGTAAGGCTTTGTCTGCGGCCAAGGACGACAGGTTTATACAAAGAAAAGACAAGGGCCCTAGTGTGGCAGAACCTCCCAAGTTATTGGCCCCAAATGCACCTGTCCATGTCTCATAGACCTTAGACGGCTATGCATGTGCACCACATAACTTAACAGGATCCGTCCGAGTGTCCCAAGGACCCCGGATAAACCACTTACAACCAAGATTGCAAGATTAAGTAAACACAAATCAAACACCAACATTTTGCAGCGGAATTTCTTTATTACAAAAAGTTACAAGTTACAACAAATTTACATTATATTTATCGGAGTGATTACAGAAGTGATTTAAAGAAATAAACTTTGAAATGTTATAAATTATTTATAAGTTTGAAATATATGCTAGCTCAATGACAATCCTCAATAAAAAGAATAGAAGAGCTACTTTAACCTATAAGAAGGTCGTGCCCACCGGCGCTTAACACCATCCACAGCAGCACAAATCTAGTACCTGCAACAACATGAGTTCGAAAACCCTGAGTATGGAGTGTACTTTCGCAAGTCTTACCCGACTAAGGAAAAAGACTCAAGGATATGCTGGATTTGGGAATCAAGGATAGGCTTTTAGCAAGGATCAACATTAATAGTTTGCAGAATGCTTACTAAAATGAGTCCTTACTTTCAACATTTTATTGCTAGATTAAGTATTAATAGACCTTGTTTGCATCTATTCTAATTTCATCATCACATTAATCAATACAACATGATTTTTGCTCATTATGATTCCATCTATGACTTAGATTGCAGGTCAGTGACCAAGTCTTCACATCAGAGAAGTAACGACGATCCGAATCGATTAATTCCCAGCTGGGGATCTCCAACCACATGACATATGTAGCACTTAACCCTTGCATATGTCAACTCGCCACCGGGTTTCTCAAGACCAGAATGGGTTCAAGCCAACCGAGAGCATAGATACTCCATTGTCCAGCCTCTTGCCAAGGAGGGTACACGCTACTCTTGCCATCTCTCCACTCCCATTGCGTGGTGGCCTTTCTGGTATTGGTCCGACCGAGGCAAAGCTTACCCATGACGAGGCATATGGCCAGTTAAAAGGTCCTCGGTCAGCAGGCCTACATTCCCTATAATCCTTAATCAACCTGGGTAGAACATCACCTGTTCCTAGCCCAAGTCTCGATTTAAGTACTTTCATCCTTACGATTGCTTGTGTTCCATAGGATGATTAAAATATCATAGGGAACCTTGCATTAGATCTCCCAATGATCCTGGTGAAAATATTCTTGTAGGTAGAGCCATCCTTCCCCAGGATAAACCTGAGCTAGGCATTAGTGCAAAGGACAAACTCTATCTGCAAGATTTACCTCTAGGTAGGGCTAAGAAATTTTGTAAATCATATTTGATACTTCACCAGAAGTATCTATAAAAGGAATGGATTTCAAGGTAGCCAATGCATCAAGGGTTTCCAAGCAACTCCTATAAACCTAATGCAAATTTTACTAGACTTAAAGTGTGTAAAAATCATTTAAAAACACAAGGAAGGGGTTGCATGCACCGGGGCTTGCCTGGAATAACACTAGGTTAGTGTTTGTTAGATGATGTCCACTTGGCGATCAACCTTTATTCTGATACTTGTTCAGGTCATCCATCTTCAGGTTCATCATCTGCATCACCTTTTGGAGTTGCCCACCCGTTACATCATCTTAGGGGTCGACTTAGCTCTGGTCCTCCGCATCACGTGGTTCACTAGCGTACCTACTGAGATGCATAATGCGCATGTATAAACATAAGGAAGAATAACACAGCGTATTGCACACAATATATAATTAAGCACAATGACGAGGCGCTGCAACACTTGTGAGAAAATACTAGACGCCAACAAATGACTAAGTACAACAATGACAACCACGGGTTCTAACCGAAACATCGAGAAATAACAAACTATACATACCCAGTTCAACACTCGAGTTCCTCATGTTCAACTTAATTTACTTAAACCAGAAATCACAACAATTCATATGCTCTATATTTCCCTAATCTAGAGCATACGTCAAAATATTATCAAACTTGGGCTCAGTCTTCAAGGACACCTGAACACAGGCCTAAATAGTCACTACTTCAAATACACTCACCGAGATATTTACTTCCTTCCCAATTACTAAATTCTAGAGAAAACAATAAGAAGGAAATAAATTAATCAAATATAACAAGGCATTTCGATAAACACTTCCTATGCAACAAGTTGCCATCAATCAAGGATCAAGAATTGACTAATCCTACCTAGCCAAACAAGAATGACAACAAGCAATAAATTGCAGATTTTTCTAGACAGCACTCAGCAGGCAATTGTTTTGCTCATAACTCACAAGATATTAATCCAAAAATAGTGAACTAAGACTTTATAGAAAGCTTATGAAATCCCCTATAACTTTTGTATTATCAGCACAACATGATTCGACATTCTTAAAGGTCAATCAGTGCTAAACGTAAATTCTGTCGAGATTTGGACAGAATTCAACTACTTCATAAATTTATAACTAGAGTTTCAGGTGATTCTATACTTTTTAGAAAGCTATTAGAATTGTCTACAATTCATTTATAATTATCTCAAGGTGATTCAATGTGTATCGAAGTCAGTTAATACAAACACACATTGCTGTCCAGACTTTTGACAGATTCAAACATCACATTTCAAACAGCTATAACTTGACTTCTTGACCACCAAAAAGGGTGCTCCAATTTTTTTTGGAAAGCTAAAGAAAAGTACTACAAGTCTCCTATAATTACTAAGGGCTGATTCTAAGTTTAACTTGGGCAAAGAAGGTTATTTTCGAAATCAATACAGAATCTGGGCAGATTCTGAGACTGGACTTTGAAAAATCATAACTCCTAAACTACTAAACCTATGGTCATGAGATTTTTACACAATCAAGATAAATAAGTTATCTACAACTTTTCTATAGTATATTTCTACAGAAAATGCACTTTAGTTCGTCAAACAAATAGCACGGCAGAAACTATACATGCAGTAAAAACTGTGAGTATGCAATTTTAACTCCTAGTTAGGCTCTATAGTATCATGTTATTGTACTTAGAAATGCTTCATTATTTTATAATTCATTAGAGTTCAAACAACCAAATGAGAACCAACAGTCGATTTACTAACTACATTCAAATTATTTGGAGCACTAGAATTTTAACCACACATATGCACCATGACCAATTTGGCGATCAGACATAGTACACATGTATGATAGACAACGTACTCATCATAACCAACATACTACTCAATTCATCTATCAACCACTATCTGAAACAATGATTTGGCTCACCGTTATTTGACTAACTTGATAATCCACACAAACAGTGACGCTCTCTGATTCAATCATTTCATCGAACATCTGGCACTTGTCGCACGGCTTGCCTGGCCTCACCAATATGAAATTCCTCACAACTCGCACATTACGCACACACATATACATACATTGGCATCTAATAACGTGATTTTGGTTATTAGTACTGGCGAGGAATGAACAAAGGGAGAAACGGGTCCTCACCGGGATTGACGACAACATGTCGAAGCTGTCCAAACACGAAGGCGAAGAAGATGGAGCGAATAACGCACATACGACACATCAGGACAAATTTCTTAAGGCTAGGCATTTCCTCGAGCAGTCAGCGAGCATCGTGGACGTAATACTGCTCCAGCGTTCAACTGCACAATATTCATATGCGCGTTAAAAATCAATACACGATGGTACACTAACAACTAGTTTATGTTGGTTGCTAAATGCGCCTTCAGCATCCTACAGACATTCAATAAAGACCTTTAGCAACCTATAAAGATGGTGGTTGTAATTACCGTCGCTAAACAGTCACACCCGGTTTTAAGGATAAACCAGATGTTCCACTATACATGAAATCAGATGAGAATCACATGTATAGCAACGTCACATAGTAGATTATGTCAAACACATTGATTTATTATATCAAAACCAGTATTTATTAGATATCCACTATGCAACAGTATCATTGACGACTATCAATATTTGTCACCGTGTGTATAATAATACATATGTTATTATAACCAAGATTATGCAATGTAAACCAAATAGTCGATGAGTTTATATATACTTAGAGATACATATACATGCTACTACTTTCTTATTTGTAGGTAGGCACGTACTTTTTGCTAGTAGCTGCTTACATCAGTCTTGTTGCAAATATTTGGTTGTCATATTGTACTAGTACACAGAAGCTCTATATTGGCAGTCTTAGAACTATTTATACTAGCGTTTTTAGTGCCACTGGTGCTAGGTGCTAGTGGAAATCAGCCTTTCGCCAGTGAAAATAACATTTCCACTGGCTACTGTATTAAGCAAACCGCCAGTGTCCACTGGTGGCTTTATTAAGCAAACCATCTTCGTTTCCACGGACACGGCTCTATGTAATTGCTGTGTACATGAATTGCTGATCCTAACACGGACATGGTTCGCATTCGTTTTGCCTTCTAAAACCGGGTGTGACAGTACCGTCGTGTATTGATTTTTAACGCGCATATGTATATTGAGCTTGCTTTTTGGGTTTTGACATGGTGGTTTGGTAGCAACGGTGCATAATTATATATGAATGAAGTATAGTTTTGGGAGACTTTATCAAATACTAACTTTCATGTGGTTTTTATGTAAATCTTAGTGAATTATAAGGTATAAGCCCAAATAATACTCGCTATTAAATATGGAATGCATCAAAGTGCCAAACATTGGACTGTAAGTAAGGAATTAGTCGTTAGTATATATTGCACATGTACCTTGTCCATTTTTATTACTCATGTGCTCGAAAGCGGTGGTCCATTGACGGGTGGATTGTATTGAAAGTTGTGGCAACATTAATCGATGGAAGGTATGGTGGATACTACTAGTATTGGGAAGCTTTGCCATAAGTGTGACAAGTAGACCTTCAAGATTTCCCATAACATAATCGCCCTTAAAAAGACTATAATAAATAACCACATCTGTAGACAATCGATAATAAACATGAGAGATATAATTATTTATTATTAAATATATTGATTAACACAATCACTGAAGTACAAGTAGAGCCATCACACACGTACATATTTTAAACCAGCCATGCAAGGAACTTTAGATATCACACTCGCTCGCATTATTCAAATCTAATTTGTGTGTAATCCATCAAGGCGTAGTAAAATTGAAGGCTTGGCATTGTGGCACAATCTAGCCAATATATGGTGCTGGGTTAACCACACAACAGCCTGACCATTGACGATGTCATTGTAGATACAAACACGTACGATACCATCTTGGAGTGGAGACGGGACCCCATCTGGAGGGAGTACTCGAACTTCGGTTATATTGGGATTATCTTGATGGATAATATTAACCGCATCTACAACGGGGTAGCCAACCAGATCAGGCCAAGTTTGGGTCGTTATACCAAGCTTGACGACCTCCATCAATCAGGTAGTGTCCTTCTGAAACTGTTATAATGGCCAACAAGCATCAATAATCAAGGAAAACTGACATAGTGTAAACAAACACATTATTTTAAAAACATAACGGTATCATATATATGGCATGCATGAGCATATGATACTAACACAAAGTAAATACCTACGTACCTGCAAAGAAGAAACTAGTAGCCTGTATAAGGAGAGAATAGGAGATGGTACGTCTATGTATGTCTATGCGTGTATATATATACACACACGGTGACTATTTGGATTGCATGCATCCTCTCGGTGATAACAATGGATGGACCTGTTCATATGTCCCTTTTGCTACCGATTTTAATACTCAGCTCGTCGATGATAATGGTGCATCCATTTTTCTTCTTTTACTTAGTAAACATCGTCGGCACATGTTGTGGGTAATTAACAGCATCATATTCTCGATCTAATTGTGGATTGTGCTGCTCCTGCTTGTTATTAGCTGGCAGTACAGCCCTTTGTTTACACGGTACTAGAACAGTACTTGGCTACTTGCCCATCCCACAGTCAGCAGTCACCGCCATGACATGTCTGTTATCTGTAGCGCCCGATAACATCAGAAGCGGAACGAACTTCTTTGCAAATTCACTGCACCCTCCGCAACGCAACGAACCAAGGGGATACAGGCGTACACAGCTAGCGAGACAGCCATCTCCATTACGTGTGCGCGTGCTCTGCTAGCGAGACAGCCATCTCCGTATACGTGTATCATCATAAAACCTAAATACTGTCCATGTCCAAGTCACGTGTACGTGTTACTATAAATTAATACACTGAACTAGTATGTACGTATACGTGTATCATCATAAAATAATATATGTTGTTTGGTTCAATCCAGGGGGCAACAACTATAATCACTACCGGAAACAGTTGCTTTGCCGAGTGTCTAAAGAACTCGGCAAAGAAAGTTTGGCGAATTGTACATCATAAAATAATAGGTGTTGTTTGGTTCAATTCAGCTAGGGGCAACAACTATAATGGGATGAACTTCCACCATGATGCGTTCAGAGTAACTATTAACGCGATTTGTTTGGTTCAGTAATCAATAGTGTATTCCTTTTCCAGAGAGGCAGAGGAAAGGAGTGGAGGGATAAAGGCGTGCTGCGGGGTGCCGGTCCAAATAAAGTCGCGTGGGCCGCAGGAACGAGATTCTAAATTTTCAACAGCTGTTC
Organism: Zea luxurians; assembly: GCA_029449295.1. Classification (NCBI taxonomy): domain Eukaryota; kingdom Viridiplantae; phylum Streptophyta; class Magnoliopsida; order Poales; family Poaceae; genus Zea; species Zea luxurians. The sequence continues at coordinate 50,941,532 of JAOPSE010000011.1, forward strand.
CGTTCGTGTAATCAACTAGTGAAAAGTATTTGCACTAGATCCACTTGTGTAGTAGCCTATGCATATTTAAGGATCTGTTTGGTTGGGCTGTGGCTGTGAAAAAAAGTTACTGTGGGCTGTGAGCTGTGGAAAAAGCTGCTGTAGGCTGTAGCTGTTGAAAAGCTAAAAACCGTTTGGTGAAAACCACTAAAAATCGTTAAAAATTATTCGACATATGTTTTCATAGTTTCATCCGAAAAGCCACTAAAAGCAGGTCCAGGGGTGGATTTGCACTATGAGAAAGTCGGCTTTTAGAAAAACCTGCTTCCTGGATCCAGCCTTTTGGTTGGCTTTTGGCTTTTAGGGGGCAAAAGCCAAAACCAAAAGTCAAACCAAACACACCCTAAGTCGATTTTATGTTTTCTTTTTCTCCTTTTCCTTTGTGCAATGTGACATGTTTTTTACGTATCGTTACATGAATTTTTGAAAGTTTAAGTACCTACTCAGGATTTTTGTAGACACTCTGTCTTTTGGTACCATGTTATTATTCATTTGGCAATATTTGTAACACCATTTCTTCGAACACAATATTGACCTATCCCTTTTGGTTCGGGTTGATGATTAGTGATCGCCAACGGGTAGCACTCTAGGGTAGTCAGTGGACTGACTAGACTCTGAGATTATGTATCTACAACCATGTCGGTCGCCGTAGGGTGTGCAGGTGTGGAGCACAGGGATGGTGGTCGACAACGAAGGTAAAGGTCATGTGGGTTCGTGCCGATGTACCGGGAGTGGTGAAAGACGAGCGATGTGACTTGACTTAGGGACTGGAGTCGCTGGGTGACCAGCCGTGGTGGCTGACACCTTGGACACGCACTCACGTTAGGACGTGGCATAGCGGGCCGTGTTGCCGACATAGTCTAGGACTAGCGGAACACATGTCCAATATGTGGGGGACACACATGGGGTGCGATATTCACGAAGGTTTGGTGGTTGAGCCTCAAAACGAACATGCGCTATGGATGGCCGGGTTTGCCGAGTGTCGGTCTAGCAACACTCGACAAAGTAGCTTCTTTGCTGAGTGCCAACGCCTGGCGCTCGGCAAAGTTAACGGTCGTCAGCTATAGACGACTGCTGACGGCCATTTGCCGAGCGTCGCTGTGTGTCGAGTGTTTGGCACTCGGCAAAGAGGTGTTTGCCGAGTGTCTTCCTGTGCCGAGCGTCCTGCTCTGGGTAAATGTGGTCGTTACTTAGTGTAGGACTTTGCCGATTGCAGCGCTCAACAAAGAATTCTTTGCAGAGTGCCTGAAAAAATGTACTCGGAAAAGACTCGAGCACTCGACAAAGAGCCGGGTTCTGGTAGTGCATTTAGATATGCTACTATAGAAAAAGTTTCTACCAACACTAGATTTACCACTGCATGCCTCTGTGAAAACTAAATATAAATAATTTCAACAACTATTTGCAGTAGCATACAATGATGGAAATCATTCTTATTTTAAGTCTGGGCCATTATATGATTGGTTGCGACAACATATTTTACGTCTTGGCGAGGGGTTAAGGATGATAAGGTGACCCCACAAGTCAGGGACCGAGCGTGAGGGTGTGCGTGAAGGCAGCTAACGAGGAAGTCCCACCTGTCAGCAGCTATGAGAGGGTGAAATCGACGCCGTGCTGCTGCACCTAATGGGGTGGTCCCGCCTGTCAGTGCTCTGCTTCCTAGGCTGAAAGCCACTTGGCCAGCTTAGGGGCGCACTATTTTATCTTTAAAATTTATGAGAAAGAGATTTTGAGTTTAAAATTCAAATGCAAATGACTTCATATAAATTTGAAACATTGTTAGAAATTCATTTATAGCCATAGAAACATCTTGGAAAATTATGAAGACATATATTTTTTATAAATAATTAATGCACAAAAATTAATTCCCCGTGTTCTCCTTAATTATTGGACAAGAGAGTCACATGTGATAAAAATTTCAAAATCCTTAAAATTCTTGCTATGGGTTTGTATGATTTCAATAAACTTTGCACATTACAAAGGTAGGGTTGTCGAGTACTCAGGAACTGAGTACCCAAAATAGGCTGATGGCCTCTTTAAATATGGCCCACTAGCCGACCAAACCTGTGTCGAGCAACCAAGCGAGGCGGAGCGACCGACCAAGTCCCTGCCAAGCAACTATGCGAGGCAGAGCCACAGGTCCCCGCCAAGCAACTCGGCGAGGTAGAGCAACCGACCAGGTCCCCGCCCAGTAACGTTGCGAGGCGAAATGGTCGACCAACTCCTGATCGAGCAACTTGGTGAGGCGGAGGTCCCAATCCAGTACTGCTGACCCATGTCAACTACAACAAGAAGCATCATCCACAAGTTACGTCTGGGCATACGTGTGGCACATCCAAGGCGCGTCGAGAAGTCGTTGTCGACACAAACGTACGCCCCCACATACGATCCCCAATGTACCCACGCTGCCTTGTTGGGCCAATCAAACCCTGTCGTGGGGGATCTCTGCCCTGGAATCTCTACAGTGACTCGCATACTGCGAGGGACGCGACGATACGCCGCACCGGTTGTATGCTATGCATGGCTAAGGGTGACGCAAGGATCATGATGATAGGCAAGGTTGTGCCACGTGCACCCTCACCATGAGACTGCCCGATGGGATCATGATGATAGGCAAGGTTGAACCCCAGAGAAGCTTTGTGTGCTACATTTCATGCTGAAGCAAAGTTTTGTATGCTATCATATTTAATTTTATTTAAATTATTTTGGGCTTGATCTAAAATGAACAAATATATATATATATATATATATAAATGAATACTATGTCTATATATACGAAAAGAAGGGAAATAGAAAAAAGAATAAAAGAAATCCAAAAAGAGAAACGACTGTTCTATCCATCTCCCTGAACCAACACTCTCATTTCCCTTCCCTATCTCATTCTTACAGGTGGGCCCCACGACAACTATTCCTCTTTTCCAGTTGTCGGCGTCTCGGACCCGGGGGGTCCCTTGGACCGACCAGTGAAATCGCTGCGTGTCCCTGTCCAGATGGGTTGGCGCGGGATGGAACAAAAGAGGTGGGACAGGCCTTGTATTATCCTGCACCAGGGGTGCCGCTCGCAGTAGGGGTTATAAGCGCGTCGCGTGAGAGAGGGAGGCACACAGAGTTCGTCCGCCGCTTCCCCCGCGCGAACCCCCTTCAGGGTGGCCCTGGACCTCCCTTTTATAGAGGCAAGGAGAGAGTCCAGACGTACAACGGGGGGCGTAGCTATGCGCTAACATGTTTGGCAGTGGAGTGCCTAAGCCCTGTGTACATGCCAACGTGGCCGTTGGGGGAGAGCTTGGGCCCTGTACATGTGATGGTGTGGCCATCGGAGGAGCGCCTGAGTCCTGTAGGAGCACAGATGGCAGCGCGGCGAGGATCCTGCTGACATCTCCTTGCTGTCGTAAGGGGCTGAGAGCCACCGGCGTCATGGTGCACGCGGGGCACCATCATTACCCGTCGCAAGGGTAAGCCAGATGGGACGTCGGTCTTGTTCCTTGTAGCCTGAGCAGGCTAGGAATAGGGAAATGATGCATCCCCTATTAGCGCGGTCAGTCCGAGCCCAGGGTCGGTCGAGGCAGAGACTTCTCTTGAGGCCGAGGCCGGGGTCGGGCGAGGACGCGATTCCTCCCGAGACCGCGGTCGAGGCCGAGTCCAGGGGTCGAGCGAGGCGGACACCTCCTCCCGAGGCCGGAGCCTGACGTCGGGCGAGGCGGAAACCTCCTCCCGAGGCCGGAGCATGAGGTCAGGCGAGGCGGAGCTTCCTGTTGCGCCCGAGGCTGAACTCGGTGGCTGATCGTGACTTGTTGTCAGTCGTTGCCGGGGTGGCTGACACGACAGTCGGAGCGGAGCGAGCGGCGCTGTTTTCCTGTCATATCGGACAGTAAAGAAGAGGGGCGAAGTGACTGCGGTCACTTCGGCCTGCCCGTCTGAGGCGCGTGTGTCAGGATACGGCGTCAGGCATCCCCTGCATTTAATGCGCATGCGAAGCGGTCGGTTGGTGAGGCGGTCTGGCCAAGGTTGCTTCATAATTAAGCCTGCCCGAGCCGGGCCTCGGGAGAGCCGAGGGGGTGCCCGCTGCCTGAGGAGGCCCTCGAGCGAGGCATGAACTCGTCTAGGACTACTGTTCCAACCTGAGGCTAGGCTCGGGTCAGATCGCGTCCCTCGGGTTGACAAAGTCTTGGCTTGAACCGCACCCGTCAGTTGGTCTGAGGGTGTTTACCAGCCATGATTAGGAGCGTTGGGGGTACCCCTAATTATGGTACCCGACAGTAGCCCCTGAGCCTCGAAGGTAGTGATTGTACTCGCTTGGAGGCTTTTGCCACGTTTTTGGTGAGGGGACCGACCTTTCTTGGTTTTTGCCTTGTTCTGGTGGGTGCGCGCGAGCGCACCCGCCGGGTGTAGCCCCCGAGGCCTCGGAGGAGTGGTTTGACTCCTCTGAGGTCTGAATGCTTTTTGTGGTGGTTCGGCCGGTCTGATCGTTCCCTCATGCGGCCCGGCCGTAGCCCAGGTGCATGGTCGGGTTCCAAGTTATCAAGCTGGTTTGTTGACGCTGTCAACAGTTTTGGCCGTAGCTGGGTGCGAGAGCAGCCCTCGAGCCTCTGCATGGAGTGAGAGGACGATCAAGGACTTTCCCGACTTTTATTATACGCCCCTGCGTCGCCTTTCCGCAAGGAGGAGTGGGGAAAGCGCCATGTTTCCCTCGGAGGGCGCCAAACATGGTGTTTCCAGTGAGCTGCTAACGGGTGATCCGAGTGGACGCCCGTGCCCCGTTCGTTAGGGGTCGGCTGGTGGCCTAGAGGCGCGATCCAAAAGTACCTGCGGGTGATTCGCCGGACCCAGACCCCTTCGACAGGGTCCGAGGGCTCGATGCCTCCCTCAGGTGGGATTCTGTTACAAATTGTTCCTGCCGGTCTCGAAAATGTCCTAGGGTACCTTGGGAGCGTAGCCCGAGCCTTGGCTATGTATCGAATGTACCCAAAGTCATCCCTCACTCTGCGTAATCTGGGGCGACTGTCGAACCCTTCCAAGGGGCCAGCCTACGAACCCCTGATCAGTAGTGGGCACGGAGCCCGGGCGCTCTGGGGTTGTTGTCGAATCCTTCCGAGGGGCCAGCCTTCGAACCCCTGATCAGTAATGGGCTTGAAGTCCGAGTGCTCTGGGCGGCTGTCGAAACCCTTCCGAGGGGCTAGCCTTCGAACCCCTGATCAGTAGGAGGGCTCGGGGCCCGCTTCCTCCGCCGAGAAGGATCCTTTCCACAACGTCCCCTTTCCCGGTCCCTGTGGCAAGAGAGAGAGAGAGGAGGAGGGGAAGGATATGAATTTAAATAAGGTGGCACACCTTTTTTTTGACGCGGTCATTATGGCGAAGGCGAAGCGACGCCCGCCTCGCGTGCCAGAGGTGTTGCCTACTCCATCGGGGAGTTAATGCGACGGGACGGGCGATTCGTGTGGCGCCCGTTGCGCGTGCGAGCCGTTCCAGGAACGGGGCACGGGCGCGTTGTCTTCACGCTGTGGGAGAGGGCTCTCCCGTCGCTTCAGGAGGGGACGCGAGCCTGCAGGTGACTTGACCGCTGCCTTCGCTCGTCTGCCACTGCAGTTACTGCTGGCCCGCTTTTGACCATGCCAACTGTCGTGCCTACCCCGCGGCTGACCGGCCCGTGGCCGTCACCTTTACTGGCACTATTGGGTCCTGCGCAGGGCTACCTCGAGTCGCGGTACCGGTTCCGCAGTCGAGGAGGCGCAGCGTTGGCGCGAGTGGCAGTGTAACTCCTCGCACGTCGTAATCGGCACGTCGGTTACATGACATGCGGGCCCGCTTCCTTTGCGTTGGTCCGCCGGATGTGGACGGAGCCGAAGGGGCGCACAGTTGCGGTGCAGTTGGATGCCTATCGCGTGGCAGTCCACCCTTTCGACCATCGGTTTCTGCGAAGACGGGAGAGCGCTTGTAACCGCAGGACAGTTACATGCCTCGCGTGCGGCGGTTCGCCTTCTTCGTGCTTTGGATCAGCTCATATGACATGTGGGTCCCAGCCCCCGTGTCGTAGGGGGAGAACCCTGGAGGATGTCAGTGGGGATTTCGCCCGTGACGCTAAGGGGTGCAAGCGAGGAGGTCTGCCTATAAAAGGGGGATCGATCCCCTGGGCAGTTGCCATGCCTTCGTTCTCCCCTCATGCATCGCGCCCTTCCGCCTTTTGAGCCCCTGGATGGGGTGCTCCAGCTCCGCCTTGCTCTTGCTGTCATTGGAGGAGCGCAGCCTAGTGGAGATCGGCACCTTTCAGCCATTGCTCAGCTTCAAGGATTTTCGTCGTGCAGCCCGGCTGCATTCCCTCACCAATGGGCAGTTTGGTGGGGAGAAGCAAGCCGGGCTGCGGCCTCCACCCCGCCCTCAGCTTCAAAGATCTTCGTCATCCTTGCTGAGGCGGAGGGAAAGCTGAGCCGGGGTTCTACCTCCCGCATGGGCCGGCAGGCCGTCTCCTCCTTCAGCATTCAGGGGAGAAGGCGCTCACCGACCTTGCGAAGGGGCGAACTTCGGCAATGCAGGACCGTTCGGCCGCAAGCGTCGTCAGCTCCAGCGTGCCTGGCTCGCTGGCTCAGCTGGCTCTGTCGCGGCCTCTGACGCTGCCTTCTGCTGCTTAATCCGGGCTCGGGCGTCTGTTGCCTTGTGCGCACCGGTGGACCGTCCAAGACGCCGTACGCCGCATGGGCGGCGTTTGTGTTCTTGGATTGTCTTGTCCTCACTCCGGCACGACACCTACGATCGGAGGTCGGGGCCTGCCCGTCCGCAAGGACCCGAGTGGGGATCTGCCGGTGCAGGCTAGGGCATCCGCCATTCATCGACGTGGCGCTGGCACGCAGGTGGCCGCTGTCGTCGGTGCTGAGTGGTGGCAGCCGGAGAAGGTTTCTCCACTAACGAGACCATCGGCGCCAGATGCGGCCGGACCCCCGGCTCTTTGGCTTTGATGGCTTGTCCTCGACCTTTGAGCGGAGACGCGGGCGAGTGCCTCATCACAGCAGCGTCGGCCCTGAGGTCATCGCTGCTGCTGTTTAGCCGCCCGAAGTAGGGGTCGTTGCCGCTGCTAGTATAGTGTTCGCCGGTGAGCCACCTGGAATTTGTTGTCCCGCAGGCCCTCTGGTGTGGAGGTAGTTCGTACCCATGGGAGCGGAACCGGAGTTCCGTTTGTAAGGAGATATATCGGGTTTTTGCCGAAGCAAAATGTAACCGCTTCAAGTACTTAGACATTTGTCGTAGGTCGGGAGAACCACCGAGGGTTCTGCCGACATCTAAGTCTGTGTAGCATAGTTACCCCCAAGTACATGTGTTTGTTCTTTGTGGCTGCCGAGGCCTGAACATTTGGGTATTCGAGAATGAAGCTGTGTGTCTTCCTCATTTTGAGTGCTGGCACTTGCCTGTTGGCTAGCCGAACCACTTAACCGAGCGTCGGTTGCCTTTCGCGGAAGGTGACGAGTGAGGTGTCCGTATCTCGGAGGCGTAGGAGTCCCTCGGCTTTGTCGGCCATGCCGCTCTAGGCTTCCCTTGCTAGTTTTTGGGACCCTCGGCTGCTCTGCGATGAGCCGGAGCCGGAGGTAGCGGTGTTAGCGCGGACAGACGCGGAGTCGGCTTAGAAAGAGACTTCGTCGGCCCAGGAGATGGCGGCTTCTCAGGCCGAGGAAGATGTGGTAGCAGCCGCTGGAGTTTGGCCAAGACATCTGCTGGCGCGGTGCTGGCGTCCTCCCTTAGGTGGAGGTCCTTTTGCCTGGGTCGCCGTCTGAGGCCAGGCCTGGTTCCGTCGAGGGTGGAAACAATGCCGAGGGTGCTGCTGCTCCCCCTGCCGATGCCCGAACCTGCAGGAACAGTTTGTCTGTAGCATGCGCATGCTTTTTCGCGGCCGCCGAGGCCTAAACACTTTATCGTTGTGTATAAAAAGCTGCATCTTCTCTCCTCTTGTTTCGAGCATCACGACTTGTCTGTCAATAGCAGAATCGTTTATCTGAACGAGAGCTACTTTTCGCGGAAGGTGATGAGTGAGGTATCCGTATCCCAGAGGCGTAGGAGTCCCCCGACTCGGTCGGCCTTGCCGCTTACGTGCGCTCTCATTTGGTCGAAGGATTCCATTATTGGAACAGTCGAGAAGGTGCGAAAGTCGTTTTCTACCCGAGTGTTAGGACTTGTTCGGTAGCAGGATCGCTTATCCGAGCGTGAGTTACTTCTCGCGGAAGGTGATGAGTGAGGTATCCGTATCCCAGAGGCGTAGGAGTTCCTCGGCTCGGTCGGCCTTGCCGCTTACGTGTACTCTCATCGTTCTCAGGATCCCGCTATCAATACGGAAGTCGAAAGCACAAAGGTTGTTTTGGTAGAAAATTTTTCCGAGGAAAATTTTGACGCAGAGGGGGTTCCCCCCTTCTAGCCCCCGAGGGAGGGTCGGGCTTTGCTGAGGCAAGGCCGACCCTTCCTTGACGGTTATACTTTGTGTATGAAAACGAGGTACATGAATCGACTTAAAACATCTTAAGGGTAGAAGCGACGTAGCTGTCGGATGTTCCAAGCGTTGTTGTAGACCTCGCCTTGACTGTTGGCCAGCTTGTATGTTCCGGGCTTCAAAATCTTGGCGATGATGAATGGTCCTTCCCAGGGAGGAGTGAGCTTGTGGCGCCCTCGGGCGTCTTGTCGCAGCCAAAGTACCAAGTCTCCCACTTGGAAGCCTCGGGACTGAAAGCTTCGGGCGTGGTAGCGCCGCAGCGACTGCTGGTACCGTGCCGAATGTAGTAAGGCAATGTCCCGAGCCTCCTCGAGTTGGTCCAGCGAGTCTTCTCGGCTGGTCTGGTTGCTTCGGTCGTCGTACGCCTTGGTCCTCGGGGACCCGTATTCTAAGTCCGTGGAGAGGACGGCCTCGGCCCCATAGACTAGAAAGAATGGTGTAAAACCCGTGGCGTGGCTCGGCGTCGTCCTCAGACTCCAAACTACCGAGGGTAGCTCTTTCATCCACCGCTTACCAAACTTGTTGAGGTCGTTGTAGATCCTTGGTTTGAGCCCCTGCAAAATCATACCGTTGGCACGCTCCACCTGCCCATTCGTCATGGGATGAGCTAAGGCGGCCCAGTCCACACGGATGTGGTGGTCATCGCAGAAGTCCAGGAACTTTTTTCCGGTGAACTGCGTGTCATTGTCGGTGATGATTGAGTTTGGGACCCCGAAGTGATGGATGATGTTGGTGAAGAACGCCACCGCCTGCACGGACCTGACGCTGTTTAGGGGTCGGACCTCGATCCACTTGTAGAATTTGTCGATAGCGACCAGCAGGTGCGTGAAGCCCCCGGGTGCCTTCTACAAGGGACCGACGAGGTCTAGACCCCACACAACAAATGGCCAGGTGATGGGTATCGTCTGCAAGGCCTGAGCGGGCAGATGCGTCTGCTTTGCGTAGAATTGACACCCCCGGCAGGAGCGCACAATCCTAGTGGCGTCGGCCACCACGGTTGGCTAGTAGAAACCTTGTCGGAAGGCATTCCCCATGAGGGCTCGAGTAGCTGCGTGGTGGCCGCAAGCCCCCGAGTGTATTTCTTGCAATAGTTCTTGTCCTTGGGCGATAGATATGCATCGTTGGAGGATGCCCGAGGGGCTGCGGTGATAGAGCTCTTTTTCATCGCTCAGCAAGATGAATGACTTGGCGCGCCGAGCCAGCCGCTGAACTTTGGTCTTGTCGATGGGAAGCTCTCCTCTGAGGAGATATTCCAGGTACGGGGTCTGCCAGTTCGGATCTGGCGTGACCCCATTCTGTTCCTCCTCGACGGGCAAGGCCTCTTCCTCGATGGCCAAGGGTGCCTCGGGTTCGGCCGAGGGTACCTCGGGCTCAGCAGAGGGTACCTCGGGCTGGGCTGAGGCTTCCTCAGGCTTGGGCATGTCATCGATCTTGACGGATGGTTGATGTAGGTCTCTGGAGAAGACGTCTGGGGGAACCGTCGTTCGCCCCGAGGCTATTTTTGCCAGTTCGTCCATAGTCTCATTGTACCGTCGGGCGATGTGGTTGAGCTCCAGCCCGTAGAACTTGTTTTCCAAGCGCCGGACTTTGTCGCAGTAGGCTTCCATCCTCCGGTCACGGCAGTGGGAGTTCTACATGACTTGGTCGGTGACAAGCTGTGAGTCGCCTCGAGCGTCGAGGCATTAGACCCCTAGCTCGATGGCGATGCATAGCCCGTTAACCAGTGCCTCGTACTCGGCCATGTTGTTTGACGCCGAAAAATGGAGGCGAATGACGGAGCAGAGATGCTTTCCGAGGGGTGAAACGAAGATCAGGCCAGCGCCTGCTCCTGTTCTCATGAGCGACCCATTGAAGTACATGGTCCAGGGCTCGGGCTGGATTGGAGTTGTTGGTAACTGGGTGTCAGTCCACTCAGCTAGGAAGTCTGCCAAGACCTGGGATTTTATGGCCTTTCGAGGAGCGAATGATAGCGTTTCGCCCATAAGTTCCACCGCCCACTTTGCTATCCTACCCGAGGCCTCGCGGCACTGGATGATCTCCCCCAAGGGGAAGGATACCACAGTCACCGGATGAGACTCGAAGTAGTGTCGCAACTTTTGCCGTGTCAGGATCACTGCGTAGAGCAGCTTCTGGATCTGTGGGTAGCGGGCTTTGGTCTCGGAAAGCACTTCGCTGATGAAGTAGATTGGCCTCTGGATGGGCAGTGCATGCCCTTCTTCTCATCTCTCGACTATGATCGCGGCGCTGACCACCTGAGTAGTCGTGGCTATGTAGATCAAGAGGGCTTCTCCTGCTGCGGGGGGCACCAAGATGGGTGTGTTCATAAGGAGCGCCTTAAGGTTTCCGAGGGCTTTCTCGGCCTTGGGGGTCCAAGTGAAGCACTTGGCCTTCCTTAAGAGACGATACAGAGGCAAGCCTTTCTCGCCAAGGCGTGAGATGAAGCGGCTCAGAGCCGCAAGGCATCCCATGACCCTCTGTACTCCTTTCAAATCTTTGATCGGTCCCATGTTGGTGATGGCCGCGATTTTCTCCGGGTTGGCCTCGATGCCCCGCTCGGAGACAATGAATCCAAGGAGCATGCCTCGGGGGACTTCCAAGACACACTTCTCGAGATTGAGTTTCACGCCTTTCGCTCTCAGACACTTGAATGTCGTTTCAAGGTCAGAGAGGAGGTCGGAGGCTCTCTTCGTCTTGACAACGATGTCGTCGACATAAGCCTCGACCGTTCTGCCGATGTGTTCTCCGAACACATGCTTCATGCACCTCTGGTAAGTGGCGCCTGCATTCCTCAACCCAAATGGCATTGTAGTGTAACAGTACATGCCAAAAGGTGTGATGAAAGAAGTCGCGAGCTGGTCGGACTCTTTCATCTTGATTTGGTGATAGCCTGAGTAGGCATCGAGGAATGACAGGGTTTCACACTTAGCAGTGGAGTCCACGATTTGATCGATGCGAGGTAGAGGGTAGGGAACTTTTGGACATGCTTTGTTTAGACCAGTGTAGTCTACACACATCCTCCATTTCCCATCCTTCTTCCTTACAAGAACAGGGTTAGCTAACCATTCGAGATGGAATACCTCTTTGATGAACCCTACCGCGAGTAGCTTGTGGATCTCCTCGCCTACGGCCCTGCGCTTTTCATCGTCAAAATGGCGCAGGGTTTGCTTCACGGGTCGAGCTCCAGCTCTGATGTCCAGTGAGTGCTCGGCGACATCCCTCGGTATGCCGGGCATGTCCGAGGGACTCCACACAAAGACTTCGGCGTTTGCGCGGAGAAAGTCGACGAGCACTGCTTCCTATTTGGGGTCGAGCTCGGAGCCGATCCGAACTTTCTTGCTGGCACCATTGCTGGGGTCGAGAGAGACAGACTTGACCGCCTCAACTGGTTCGAAGTTGCCGGCGTGCCACTTCGCGTCGGGCGCCTCCTTGGAGAGGCGTTCCAGGTCGGCGATGAGGGCCTCGGACTCGGCGAGAGCCTCGGTGTGCTCCACGCACTCCACGTTGCATTCGTACGCGTGGCGGTACGTGGATCCGACGGTGATGAACCCATTCGGGCCCGACATCTTGAGCTTGAGGTAGGTGTAGCTAGGGACGGCCATGAATTTGGCGTAGCATGGTCTTCCCAACACCGCATGGTAGGTTCCTTAGAACCCGACGACCTCAAAGGTGAGAGCTTCCTTTTGGAAGTTAGAGGGAGTTCTGAAGCAGACGGGTAAGTCGATCCGTCCGTGGGGTAGGATTCGCTTCCCGGGCGTGATCCCGTGGAAGGGTGCCGCACCGGCCCGGACCTTGGACTGATCAACCCCTAAGAGTTCCAGGGTCTCGGCGTAGATGATGTTAAGACTGCTGCCTCCATCCATGAGGACCTTGGAGAGCCTAACGTTGCCGATGATCGGATCGACGACGAGCGGGTACCTTCCTGGGCTTGGCACGAAGTCGAGGTGGTCACCTTGGTCGAAGGTGATAGGCTTGTCGGACCAGTCTAGGTAGACTGGCGCCGCCACCTTCACCAAGCAGACTTCCCGGCGCTCCTGCTTGCGGTGCCGAGCCAAGGCGTTTGCCGCCTGTCCGCCATAGATCATGAAGCAGTTATAGACTTTCGGGAATCCCTCTTCCTTGTCGCCCTCCTTCTTGTCGTTGTCATGGCCCTTGCCGTCCTCCGCCGGGGGCCCGGTCTTATGGAAGTAGCGCCGGAGCATGACACATTCTTTGAGGGTGTGCTTGACGGGCCTCGGGTGATAGGGGCACAATTCTTTGAGCATCTTGTCGAACGCGCCGATCCCTCCAGGAGGTTTCCGAGGGTTCCTATGCTCGGCCGCAGCAACGAGATTCGCGTCTGCGGTGTCGCGCTTCGCTCGTGACTTGTTTTTAGCCTTCTTCTTCGTGCCCCGCTGGGCGGACGCCTCAGGGGCGTCTGTCTTCGGCTCTCCCTGAGGCTGCTTGTCCTTTCAGAAGATGGCTTCGACCGCCTCTTGACCCGAGGCGAACTTGGTGGCGACGTCCATCAGTTCGCTCGCACGGGTGGGAGTCTTGCGCCCCAGTTTGCTCACCAGGTCTCGGCAAGTGGTGCCGGCAAGGAAAGGCCCGAAGACATTCGAGTCGGTAACGTTGGGCAGCTTGGTGCGCTGCTTTGAAAACCGCCGGATGTACTCTCGGAGGGACTCCCCTGGCTGCTGGCGGCAGCTTCGGAGGTCCCATGAGTTCCCAGGGCGCACATATGTGCCTTGGAAGTTTCCCGCGAAAGCTTTGACCAGATCGTCCCAGTCGGAGATCTGCGCAGGAGGCAGATGCTCCAGCCAGGCTCGGGCGGCGTCGGAGAGGAAAAGGGGTAGATTACGGATGATGAGGTTGTCATCATCCGCCCCTCCCAACTGGCATGCCAGTCGGTAGTCTACGAGCCACAGCTTCGGCCTCGTCTCCCTCGAGTACTTGGTGATGGTAGTCGGGGCTCGGAAACGGGCAGGGAACGACGCTCGTCGTATGGCCCGGCTGAAGACTCGCGGACCGGGTGGTTCGGGCGAAGGACTGCGATCCTCCTCACTGTTGCAGCATCCCCCACGCCTGGGATGGTAGCCTCGGCGCACCTTCTCGTCGAGGCGGGCTTGATGGTCGAGATGGTGGTGCTCGTTGCCGAGGCGTTCCCGTGCGGCAGGCGCCTCGTCCCGCGTATTCTCGGGGTGGACCGAGGCTTCCTAAATGCGCCGGGAAGACACCGCGTGATGCTCCGAGGGGTCCGCTCACCTGCGGGAGGCGGAGCTCTCGGCTCGTCGAACCGCTGCGCCTTCTAGGAGATTCTTGAGTTCGCCCTGGATACGCCGTCCCTCGGTGGTGGATGGCTCCGGCATGGCTTGAAGCAGCATCGCCGCTGCAGCTAGGTCCTAGCTGGACTCGCTGACGGCCGGGGGCAGCGCTGTCCTGGCATTGTCGACGATGCGGCGCCGAATGTCTTGGGGCCGGCGACAGGCTTCTCCAGCGAGTGTTCGGCCTGCCCACTCCTGTTCGATGTTCTATCGGAGCTGTACAAGCCGGCCTGCTTCCCCATCGACCCGGGCCTGCATCTCATGGATTTGCTCGAGCTGTATGTCCTGACCCCCGCAGGGACTGGGACCACAGCTAGCTCCCGCGAGATCTCAACGCGAGATGCGGGCCTAGGGGGATCGTCAACCTCTGGCATACCGAGGTGGTTGCCTTCGTTGTGATCTCCTAGATCGACATGGAAACATTCGCGACTTGGGTCGTAACCCTCATTGTCAAGGTCATGGCCATCATCAGAACAACCGGAGAGGCAGTGGTCACATGCGGACATGAAGCCTTGCATGGCACCGGTGTCATTGAGGGCAGAGAAACCCCAACCAGAGTCGGGGTCGTCCTCTTCCTCAGAACCTGCCGGTCCGAAGGTTGAGACGGCTATCATTCGGTCCCAGGTCGACCACATGTGGTACCCCGAAAGGTTTGGATATGCCTTTACGAAGGCGCTCACCATAGTGGGGTCGCTAGGTGGATCGAAGCTGAACCGAAAAGGTACGGGATGGAAAACGAACGGTACCTCTTGGTCGTTGGATGGTGGTGAAGCCGTGTCGGGGGTGGAGCACACCGTCATCTCAGGTACGAGGGTAACGCCCAGCAGGTCCTTTGCGAGGGTGCTGGCGTCATCAGTCCGCTTGGGCTGACACGTCGCGGGGAAGTGACACCCGTCGTTGTCTCAGGTGCGAGGACAATGTCCGACATGTCCCCCGGGGGAGTGCCGGCGTCATCGACTCGCTCTGTTGCGATAGCCAACAAGGTGCCGCCTCCTGCGTGGCCACGGTTGCCTCGTCTCCGCCTCCTCCGACGAGGAGGGTGGCGGGGACGACCGGAGTGCTCCTCTTCTGCCGCGGGGAGATACTGTCATAGAGCTCGCCGCCGCCGGGCGAGTCGGAGATCGTCGTTGTCATCACGCCGCGGGGGGAGGAGTACCATGTCGTAGCTGCCGTCGAGGGACATGAACTCGAGACTCCCGAAGCGGAGCACTGTCCTGGGCTGGAGAGGTTGCTCAAGACTCCCTATCTGGATCTCAACGGGAAGATGTTCGTTAACACGCAGCAGGCCCCTACCTGGCGTGCCAACTGTCGGCATCTCGGACCCGGGGGGGTCCCTTGGACCGACCAGTGAAATCGCTGCGTGTCCCTGCCCAGATGGGTTGGCGCGGGATGAAACACAAGAGGTGGGAGAAGCCTTGTATTATCCTGCACCAGGGGTGCCGCTCGCAGTAGGGGTTACAAGCGCGTCGTGTGAGAGAGGGAGAGACACAGAGTTCGTCCGCCGCTTCCCTCACGCGAACCCCCCTCAGGGTGGCCCTGGACCTCCCTTTTATAGAGCCAAGGAGAGAGTCCAGACGTACAACAGGGGGTGTAGCTATGCGCTAACATGTCCGGCAGTGGAGTGCCTAAGCCCTGTGTACATGCCAACGTGGCCGTTGGGGGAGAGCTTGGGCCCTGTACATGTGATGGCGTGGCCGTCGGAGGAGCGCCTGCGTCCTGTTGGAGCACAGCTGGCAGCGCGGCGAGGATCCTGCTGACGTCTCCTTGCTGTCGTAAGGGGCTGAGAGCCACCGGCGTCATGGTGCACGCGGGGCACCATCATTACCCGTCGCCGGGGTAAGCCAGATGGGACGCCGGTCTTGTTCCTTGTAGCCTGAGCAGGCTAGGAATAGGGAAATGATGCATCCCCTATTAGCATGGTCAGTCCGAGCCCAGGGTCGGTCGAGGCGGAGACTTCTCTTGAGGCCGAGGTCGGGGTCGGGAGAGGACGTGATTCCACCCAAGACCGGGGTCGAGGCCGAGTCCGGGGGTCGGGCGAGGCAGAGACCTCCTCCCGAGGCCGGAGCCTGAGGTCGGGCGAGGCGGAAACCTCCTCCCGAGGCCGGAGCATGATGTCGGGCGAGGCGGAGCTTCCTGTTGCACCCGAGGCTGAACTCGGTGGTTGATCGTGACTTGTTGTCAGTCGTTGCCGGTGTGGCTGACACGGCAGTCGGAGCGGAGCGAGCGGTGCTGTTTTCCTATCATATCAAACAGTAAAGAAGAGGGGCGAAGTGACTGTGGTCACTTCGGCCTGCCCGTCTGAGGCGCATGTGTCAGGATACGGCGTCAGGCATCCCCTGCATTTAATGCGCCTACAAAGCGGTCGGTTGGTGAGGCAGTCTAGCCAAGGTTGCTTCACAATGAAGCCTGCCCGAGCCGGGCCTCGGGAGAGCCGAGGGGGCGCCCGCTGCTTGAGGAGGCCCTCGGGCGAGGCGTGAACTCGTCTGGGACTACTGTTCCAACCCGAGGCTGGGCTTGGGTGAGATCGCGTCCCTCGGGTAGACGAAGTCTTGGCTTGAACTGCACCCGTCAGTTGGTCTGAGGGTGTTTATCAGCCATGATTAGGAGCGTTGAGGGTACCTCTAATTATGGTACCCGACACTAGTCACTCCTTTCGTTCGATCTCCACTCGCAGAACTGGTCACCGTTTGGCCTTCGCCGAAGCGCCCAGCGCGCAGCCCGCGCTCCCCAGCCGCACACCTCGCCTCAAGCCATGCCCACATCGTGCATATCACGTGGACGCGCGCCTGCACCTGGTCCCACTTGCCTGTCAACATTGTCACCTACTGTTTCTCTTCCACATCCAACCGCCCGTCGAGCTGCACCTTTCCTATTTTCTCCTATATGGTTCATCATTGTCTTCCTCTCCCACATCTTCTTCTCCCGTTGGTCTGTTTCAGCAGGCGTCGCTGAGCTAGAACTGACTGTCCCTTTCGCCTATTGTTTAGGCTCCTGCCCCGCGGTGTCGACGAGGCCTCGGTCGAGCCTACCCACAGCGTGTCCTCGCGGCAGCTGGAGTGGCGGCCCAGGCACGGCTCACCGGGCAACCTGCACGGCAGTCGACGTGGCTTGCCCGCGGCAACCCCGGCTCGGCCCTTGCGTGGCCCCGGCATAGCAGCAGCCTCGCCGTTGTCGTGCCTCGCTGCGAGCTCATCTCGACGTCCACCATCGTCGTGAGGTGAGCTTCGTCTACCCCGGTCTACCCTTCGTCTACCCCTTGCACACAGCCTCGTTGTACCCTCGCTGTCGTGCGATTCGCGCCACGTGCAGCACGTCTGACTTGCACGCAAGTCACGTGTCGTCGCGCGTCGTTCGCGCGCGGTTCTGCACATGTCGTGCGTGTAGTCATCATCCATTTGCATGTTCATGCACGCACGCTGCACGTTCGGTCCGCACGTTGTTTGCGTGTTGTAGCATGCGTCGCACGTGCTGTTTCGCACATGCTGTTTCGCACGTGCTAATTCACATGCTGTCCGTGCGCGTCGTCATTCACACGAGTCATTATTCACGCGCTTTAATAAAATCGTTTCACAACATCGTTCAGGTTAAATAATTAATTACTTGTTTAGTGTCGATTATTTAAAATAACAGTTCAATCAAACCAAATTTACAATTTTAATTACGCGATTGTTAATACCTGTTATCGTGGTTATGCTAACTTAAGTGTTGCATTTAATATTTGGTTAGTATAAATACGACACAATTTAGTAGTATTCGTATGTCGCGTCGTTTTTTAACCACGAATTGTTAGTCATTCAATGTTATAATACGTCATAAACCTATTTCGACTCATTTCAGTCATGTCAACTTCGTAACAATGTCGATTTCGTATTAGTTTTGTCATTTTATCACATCACAAGTTTTAATTATTTAATTAGTTGTTCATTCGATACTTATTAAAAATGACCTTCTAATTAAAACTGTTTTATAGTTTTTAACTCGCGCTTTTATAAATAAATATTAACTTGATTAATACGAACTTAAACGATTTTCATTTAATACTTGTTTAGTATAGTCGTGTTATCTGTTAGCGAGTATCACGCGTCGTCGCACTGCCTGCGCGCTAGTCGCGCACAATATTTCGTGCGTCGTCCTCGCACTAAATCGAGTGTGTGCGTGTGTCATTCGGACGTGCCGTTCGCGCGTTGTTCGCGTGGTGTCGCGTATGTTGTTTCGTGTGCCATCCACATGCTGTTTCACGCAGTGTCGTGCGTCATCACGCGTCATTCGAGCGTATCCTATGTGTCATTTTCACGTGTCGCTTGCCTTGCCCCGCGCCGTTTTAGCGAGTCACGCGCTATCCGCGCGATATCAAACCGTTTCGCTAGCTTATAATCGCTCGTGTTAATTAATTAAATAATTAATTAATTACTTGTTTAACCCGACAACTATTAGAATAGAAAATTAATCAAAACTAAGTAGTAGTTTTAATTTACATTTAATAAATGTCAAATAATGCGAGTATGTCCACTTAAATATTTTAATTAATATTCGTTTAGTGTAAACGAGATAACTTCACGACCATAGCTTCGGGGATTTTCAAGAGAAGAAGACGTCGAGACGGGTCTCCAGGAGTTCTATGACTTCGACGAGTTCGAGGATTAGGCTAGCGACCTCCCCCAGTCAGCTGCCTGTGGTGAGTTCGAGGATTAGGCTAGCTGGTCTACATTGAAACTCTATGATTTCATGTGTGCGAGACTTAGGTTTTTAAACGTAGTGCGTCACAACTTTCTTGATACATTCTCAAATTTTTATCACAGCCTCTACATATGATATCATGACATATGGACAAGTTTCATGATTTTATGACTTTGTTTGTGTTTTATACCATTTTTAAACAGCTGGATTACAAGTTCATGGTCATGTTTAGTGAGCGCGGTGCTCTAAAATTCTAGTCTGCTCATGAAATCGGCCGTAACTTGTGCTAAGTAACATCAATATCATTTTTGCATTCACGGTTTTCCATTTTTCGAGTGACTTGCAGTTCAAATCTGAATTATTAGAGGAAATTCAATTAAACGAACAAAATCTATGAGTTATAGCAAACACTTTTATAATTGTGCCAAAAATAGAACATGTAAGTCTACACTGTGTAGGAACAAACCATGAAAAGTTTGGCTAAGAAAGAAAAAAAATGGAAATATACTTTGTCGAGTGTCCTTGTAAGGCACTCAGCAAAGCATAGTTTGCAGTGTTAGTCGGGCGGCTTTCGACAAAGTACCTTATTTGGCGAGTGTCAAAGCCTGGCTCTCGGCAAAGATAACAGACGTTAGCTAGCAGTCGACCGTTGCATCCGACCATTAACCAGACAGTCCGATGCACACCAGATAGTCCGGTGCTACTGCCCGAGAGTGCCCGTTGTGGGCCTCTTTGCGCAGATTGTCCGGGTGTCCCACTGGTCAGTCCACTGCACACTGGACAGGGTAGTGTTCAATGTTCGGTGCACCACCAGTGGGATGGCTAACTGCCTCCTCCATGGTTTTCTTTGTTGATTCTTTGGGCTTCTCTTGTTCTTGAGTCTTGGACTTCTAAGCTCTTTTATGTCTTCTTTTTAGGTGTTGCATCCTCATTGTCTTAGTCCAATCCTCTTCGCATCCTGTGAACTATAAACATAAACACTAGCAAACACATTATCCGCAGGTTATGTGATCATCAAACACCAAAACCTATTGAGTCAAATGGCCCGAGGTCCATTTTCCTTACACAGGGCAGGGCGCGTGCCCTAAGCGGTATCCAGAGATCCGAATCGTTGAATTAGTAGTGAGCGGTTAGGATGTAGCGCCCATGGGCTAACCAGCACGCGCGGCCAGCACTGCTTTGCCCACGACAGTGAAGTCGCCGAAGCTGAGGCAAGCACGACCTCCGGGTGCTTCGGGTCAGCGGGGTTGGCCAGAACTGGCGAGGAGGGCCCAGCGAACACACTAGAGGGTCTTCGGCCGCGAGAACAGGACCGAAGGCGAGAGAACAGCGGAGGGGAGGGGGTGCTCTAGGTGGGTCAGGATGACTCCAATGAGGGATCCTAGGCATGGTGAGGGGGAATCAAGCGTGCGAAGGCTCGAACTAGCTCCGGCGAGGGAAGGGGAACACTATGGACCACAACCAGGGCTCAGAACGGTGCTAATTTGGTCGGACGTCATGCGGGCGTGGCGAACTGGCGCTGTCGAGCTCCGACGAGGGCAAATTAACCACGATAGTGCAGAATTACGGGAAACTAAGCATGGAAGCGAGTTCTCACCTCAGGACAGCGATCGGGAAGGCTTGGAGTGGTTCCTAGCGCTCTAGACTGCCAGCACGGAGGGCATAGGTCACCGGTGAGCTCTGGCGGCAGAGGCAGAGTGCGAGAGAGGGTGAGCATGGGCAAAATGAGGCAGGGGAGAGAGAATGGGTGCGGGCTGGTCTTCTTGGCGTGCGTGTGCGCGCGAGAAAGTGGCAGTTCGTGGGGAAGGCAGAGCTGACTGGGCTGGCCCACGGCACAGAGACATGGGTGCGTGTGCGAGGGAAACGGGCAACGGCGCTGACGGACGTGGCCCACAGAATAGAGAGAGAACGGGGCGTGCGCGTGAGGGAAGACGGTGGCGATAGATCGGTCCCACCGGGCAGAGGGAGAGAGGGAGCGAGTACGAGCGGGTATGGACTGCCGCCGACAAGCGAGTCCACCTGTTAGTGAGGGAGTGGGCACGTGCGGGCGGGTCTGGGCTGCTTTGGACTTAATGTAGTTTTCCTTTTTTCCTTTGAATTTCTAATTCCTTTTCTTTTTATTTTCTCTGTGGAATTCAAATCAAATCAAACCACAATTCAAATTCAAATATTTCAAACATGTGCATTAGCTAAAATTAAAGTTTAAGCTCAACATGATGCAAACATTCATATCTCCCATAGGTTTTAATATTCCAAAGAAAATAACACATCTCTCACATAATTAACCCAAAATTCTATTAAAGAGAATAAAAAAGAAAAACTATAGAGGTGAGAAAAGTAGTAACACCTAAATTTGGTAGATATTAGAGAATAAATTTTATACCCCAAATTCAGGGTGTTACGCCTATGTACTTGCATGAAATGTGGACGTAATAGCGTTTCATGTCAATACTGAATGGCTATGTATCAGCCTGTGCTCGTCCCGAGGCATCCATGATAGAGGGGTACTATATCGAAGAGGCCATTGAGTTCGGAGGTCCATTCTGCAATTGTATCCTAAAAGACCAGGATGCAATAGCTTTGCCTCCATCACGACACGAGGGTAGACTGTATGGAAGTGGTAGGATGGGATAGAAATCCTTGATCCCACCGGATTACAATATATTACTTGAGGCACATCACAACATCCTACATCAGCTAGCGATAATGGAGCCAATTATCCAACAACACATCAATGAGCTTCGCGAACAAAATCCTGGGCATATAGATGATTGGGTAACGAAGCAACATAAGCAGCAGTTCAACACATGGCTAATGGGGAAGGGCATTCCACATGGAGAAACAATAGAAGAACAAATCATCAAGGGGTTGGCATCTGGACCATCACGCCAGGTCACGACATGGCAAACCTATGACATTAGTGAATTCACATTTTGTACCAAGTCCAAGGACAAAAGGAGCATGTCACAAAATAGTGGTGTTCAATGCGAGGCCATATACAATGAAACTGCTGAGACTATTACATATTTTGGCTTTATTGAGGACATATGGGAACTAGACTATGGTACATTTCGTATCTCAGTTTTTCGATGTCAATGGGTTGAAGACAAACATGTCACGGTAGACAAATATGCGGTGAGAGTTCTTGATCTAAGTAAGGTATGTTACAAAGATGACCATGGACCCTTGTTAATCGTGCTGCACAGGTCTTCTATGCTAAACAGATCATTTCTGACAATGAGAAGAAAAGCAGCGACAAATCGAAGCATGAAGTTTTTCCTGGAAAACAACAAGCTATAGGAGTTGATGATGTATCTGATCTAGAGGATTTTAACCAATTCAACGACATGTATCTTTTCATGACCATCCAACCAAGATAAAGAATATTGAGCAAAGCATCCCACGTAAATCGTTGCCCTGGGTACGCCACGATGGACAAGGCAGAACAATAGCTTCGTAGATTATAAACTTCTCTTGTAACTGATTATTGTTTGAACCTATCTACTATAAGTTTGAGATCAATATATATTTCTTCATTGTCTTAATTCAATTTTCTTGGCCAAGGATAGATGTTTAATTCCATTAGCGAGGGAGAGAGAGAGGGGTGGAGGAGGGAGAATATATAAAAGTATACTTAATGTAATATATAAAAAGTACACTAGACAATGGAAATACTCGATTAAACTAGTGTAAATATTTTATACTGGCGTTTCTCAACAACAACAACCAGTGGAAAAAAATTTATATTGGTCGTTCTCTATGACACCCACCAGTGAAAATAATTTATACTAGCAGTTCTCTGTGATAACCGCCAGTAGAAAATGCTTCTACAGTCTATGGAAGCCATTTCTACTTGCGGTTCTCTATGACAACAACAAGTAGAAATTAAGCCAATATAACGGGTGGCACGTGGGAGCCGAAACATTTACAAGTCCCCTGGCGCTGGTTCATTTCATCACGTCGTTAGGCTGCCAGATTTTGTCCCCGAGGGTTTCTTCGCCGACGATTGCCTACACCATCCCCACGCCCCCGTGCCACCGTCAGGTTTTCCTCTGTCCCTTTCTTTCCTCTTTCCCTTTCCCCTCTGCCACCGCTGCCGTCATCAGCCGTGTCGGTCACCGCACTCGCTGCTGGTTGTAAACCCTAGGGCGCCGTGCTATGGATCACCCACACGCTCTCTGTGCAAGAGTGTGAGAGAGGGAGAGGATGCCCGCGGCACCGTTGGTTAGTAAACCCTAGCTTGGGCGTGCTATGGCCATCGCGCGCCCTCCGCGCAAGCTATTCCCGCCGCCGGTTATTGCCCCTTCGCCCGCCGTGCCATCTTTACTTTTTTCGTATTTTTTTGGATGCATTACGATTTTTCCGCCCTAGCTTGGGATTAAATGATGTGATTCATTTCACAACTGAATCGGCCATTTCCTATACATTTGTTTTATTAAGGTGTGTCTACATATATAGAGAGCCTGTAGTATATAGTTCAAGCTAGCCTTTTCCGTCGTCCCAGCCTCAATGGACCTAGTGGATGCCATCGCAACGAGTCTCAAGGCACGTACACTACTGGGGCGGCTGGTAAAAGCGTGGCTCATGCATCGCCTCCATCTCAAGCTCCGACGCTAGTTGAGGCTCAATCATCAAGACACCGTTCGCCGTATTTTCATGTGCAACTGCAGAATTCTCTTGGAGTGTCGTCGTCAACGTGTCGCCGCCACGGGCCCATCTACTCACCAGCATGATGTGGGCTCCTCGGCTTCGACGACTGCACGCGAGGTTGTCTCCACGCCCGTGCATGTGGAGCCGACAGCACTAGTCATTATCCTCTTCGACGATGAAGATGGTGAGGTAGATTGGACGACAATGATGGACGACGACGAGTAGAAATTATGATATATGTTCTAATCTTAGTATGATGGACGACATACTATCTAAGAACTTAGTATGATGGACTGTGTATAATGTAAGAACTTAGTATGTTATTATACATATATGTATTGTGTTCTAATCTTCTGTTCCAATCTTTATGATCAATTTTTTGAATCTTTGTTGCAATCTTGTGTATATATAGCTCAATGAGTTCTCTAATCAAGGACCAAGGGTTAATGCCCGACCACATGAACAAGGGTGTTTCTTAAGAACATTCCAGTGATGAAGGATATGAAATGCCTAGTGACGCTTGTCCTAGCATAGATAGGGCCGCTCGGCATGAGTTGCAACGTGACCCAATTTATGATCCACAAGAGTGTGAGGTAAAGTACACGTCTTTAGTTTTGTGTGCATACCTAATTAGCTGATTTCACAATGTCTATTACACATGCATGTTTTGCATTTTATTACATGAATAGGAGGTCTTGTCTCAAAATCGTGCGATGTTTGATGAAGCCGTGGCACGATACCAAGATGCACCGGAGCTGAACCAAGACAAAGACGCACCAGTACCGATCGATACAACCATTGAGAGGTCAAGGAAAAGGAAGCAGAGTGATCGGAAAAGAGGTGACGGCGAACTAAACAAGTTTCCTGACAAAACATATAAAATCTCAGATGTGAGCCTAAAAGGTCACACCTTAGCTCTAGAAGAGGCACTCCCTAATTTCTGGAATGGACTTGGGTTCTTAGTTAGAGATAATCTTGACATCACAATCCGACATTGGAGAGATGTGTCAGTTGATGTCAAGAATCAAATATGGAATAAGCTATTAACGAGGTTCGTTCTGCCTCGAGGTACAGAAGAACTCATGAAGT
Organism: Zea luxurians; assembly: GCA_029449295.1. NCBI lineage: Eukaryota > Viridiplantae > Streptophyta > Magnoliopsida > Poales > Poaceae > Zea > Zea luxurians. Next base: position 50,965,751 of record JAOPSE010000011.1, read on the forward strand.
ACTACATGATGAAGCAGCTTGCAATCAATTTCTGAAACTAGAAATCTGAGAAGAATAAAAAGTTTGCAAAGAAAGGCCTAGATGCGACAAAAAAATATAAAATCTCAGTAGGTCAGTGGGCGGTATTTCTAGAGCAGAGGAGCAGCCCTGATTTCATATCTCTATGCGAGGCAAATTCGAAACACTCTAAGAAGAAAAAGTACCACCACCACCTAGGCACAAGTGGTTACAAGCGTTAGATTTCTAAATGGAGACAAGAAGATGCCAAGAAGAAGGCCGTAGGGTTATCGACGCTGTCCGAGCAACTTGGTGAAAGGACGACAAATGGGATCCGTGCTAGAAAACCAAGGGAAACTGAAGCTAGTGTATCTTTTGATGATCCAAATGTCGAAGATGCAGCAAAAAACATATATGCAATGGCATCTAAGCAGAGCCAAGGAACTTTTAAGCCACAAAGGGAGAGAGACATCATAACGGCTGGTCTCGGTAACCCTGAGCATCCTGGTCGTGTATGAGGAATCTAGTCTAACGAACGATGGAAGGAAAGATTCATACCACAGTGGGAAGGTTTGTACAAGAAACAAGATCGATACAAAGAAGAGTTGTCGGATTATTTTAACAAGGAGGTCAAGAAAGAGTTCAAAGACCTGATGTCTCAAATGCTATCAAATCCTCCTCCAAATTGATCCACATTCTCCACAACCATCAAGGGATCCACGACCATCAAAGAAATCTAAATTCCCTATACCAAAATTGGTGTCCACATTCGAGAAAAAGAAGAGTAAAGCTACAACTGCTGGCACAACTCAATTTATGAAAGGGATTGCACGGGACCTCACGTCACATACTATTGATTTGGCCAAGTACGAGGAGTCTGCAAAAAAGGCTGAGGCAATAGCTGTAAAGATAAAGATCCCAACTAAGGCAGATTATAAAAATGTGCCTAAATATATGTGCTGGGCAGACCTCTACTACCTTTTGAGAAACTGAAGAAGGTCTCGGCTGGTATTAAAAGGATGCATGACTAGTACATGTGAGCACCATCAGTTGGCATTGACACCATTAGTGTACATATACCAGACCATACTTTTATTGGTTCGGACCAAAAGGCCTTTGTTGCATTTGAGGACATGTGGTTAATGATGAACCTTCAGAGACTCGACGTGCAACTTGTGACTGTGTTTGCACTGTAAGTGTCGCTCATACTTCCACATATATGTGTTATTATTAGTGAGTTGTATAAATTTTTAATATCTGACATGCACGTGTGACTTGTAGAATGCAACATGATCAACATGAGATCGTTTACAGTACCAAGCCTGGTGCTAGTGCCGGTAAAAGGATTGGGTATCTCAACCCAATACTGATATGCGAGGAAAGGCACACTTTCAGAATCGGCAAAGACAATGAAGAGTTAGAGGGAAAGACGAACGAAGAAGTTGAGGAGCATCTAAAGATTATGAAGAAGGAGATTGAAACAAGTTTCGCCACCTACATAGCAAACACAATGATTCAATTTCAAGACAGGGAAGCCATAATGGCCTCGTAAAACTTTAAGTAAGTGTGATTTTGCATAAATAAGATTAATAATTTCAATACACACGCATCACAAATTTGCTTCGTATAGGGACCACTGAATATGTTTCCTCATTTATCCTAAGGTTGGAAAGGTGCTGGTGCTCGACTCCTTGAACTAGGACACTACGACCTATGCAAAATTCCTCAGTATCTTAGAGTTGTAAGCCTTTTCTATGCATGCATACTTATATCGATGACAATTTTAAAATAACAGGGAGATTCTGTTTGAGATAACAGAGCATTTAGGTACTATAAGTGGAAAGGTGGAAAGTACGACATGTCCAAAAAATGCTTGCCACTAGACATCCATCTTCACTGGCCGGTAAGTATGTGAATTTATGAATACATACCATACACAATGTCGCAATTAAATAACCAATCTCCCATTATGTAGTGCCACAAGCAACCATAAGGATCGGTCCTATGTGGGTTCTATGCCTGCGAGTTCATGAGAATGAATAAACGATACATCACAAACCCTTGCAAGGTATTATTAGTAATAGTCATGTTTTTATTTATGTCATTAAAGATGCAAATGTGTTAACGAGTGTAAATAGATGATGTTTATAAACTTCCTTGACAGGAATTTCAAAAATGAAATTCGGAGAACTTGACCGAAGGTGCATTGTATGGCATAATTGAAGACCTATGCACATTCGTATTGAAAGAGGTCATTCCCGCTGAAGGGAAATGTCATGATGCTTCCAGTACATTAGCTATGCCAGAGTTTAGAATACTAACAGAAGTTAGTAGACTATCTCTTAGACGAGATAGTTATTAGAGCATAGGTGAAAAATTTTGATGTATAGAATGTGTGAAGCATATATGGTTCTAAACAAAAGACTTTGATGTATAGAATGTATGATAGAATGTAATTCCATGTTGCTTTCAATATGTGTGCGTGTGTGTAAATAAATATAAAAATCAGTTTTGTTTGAAAATTTCAAAAAAGTCGGGAAAACTTATACTGGCGAGAAATGTTAAGGAAATCGCCAGTGAAAATAACATTTCCACTCACGGTTTTATTAAGCAAACCGCCCATGAAAATAACTTTTGCACTGGCGATTTGCTTAATACAACTGCCAGTGGAAATAACATTTCTACTAGCGGCTGTATTAAGCAAACCACAAGTGGAAATAACATTTCCACCTGCGGCTTTATTAAGCAAACCGCCTGGCGGCTTTATTAAGCAAACCACTAGTGGAAATAAACTTCCACTAGCGGTTTGCTTAATAAAGCCGCCAGTGGAAATGTTATTTCCACTAGCGGTTTACTTAATACAGCCGATAGTGGAAATGCTATTTTCACTAGCCGCTGCAAAACAACCGCCAGTGAAAACGCCAATTTCCACTAGCCCGTAGCACGAGTGGCACTGGAAAACCCCAGTGCAAATAGCTCTAGGACCGCCACTATAGAGCTTCTATGTACTAGTGCAATCTGACCACTAAATATTTACTACAAGACTGATGTAAGCACCTACTAGCAAAAATACGTGCCTACCTACAAATAAGAAAGTAGTAGCATGTATATGTATCTCTAAATATATATAAACACGTCGACTATTTGGTTTACATTGCATCATCTCGGTGATAATAATATATGTATTATTATACACACGGTGACAAATATTGATAGTCGTCAATGATACTATTGCATAGTGGTTATCGAATAAATACTGGTTTTGATATAATAAATCAATGTGTTTTGATATAATCCATTATGTGACGTTGCTATACATGTGATTCTCATCCGATTTCATGTATAGTGGAACCTCTGGTTTTGTCCTTAGAACCGGGTGTGACTGTTTAGCGATGGTACTTACAACCACCATCTTTATAGGTTGCTAAAGGTCTTTATTTACGTCTGTAGGATGCTGAAGGCACATTTAGCAACCAACATAAAGTAGATCTTTTCCCGTTATTATTTGAACACTATGTGATGATGTCCAACTATATAATTGTTGTGTACATGAATTGCTGATCTTGACACGAACACGGTTCGCATTCGGTTTGCCTTCTAAAACCGGGTGTGACAGTACCGTCGTGTATTGATTTTTAACGCACATATGAATATTGTGTACATGCTACTACTTTCTTATTTGTAGGTAGGCACGTACTTTTTGCAAGTAGGTGCTTACATCAGTCTTGTTGTAAATATTTGGTGGTCACATTGCACTAGTACACAGAATCTCTATATTGGCGGTCTTAGAGCTATTTACACTAGCGTTTTTTAGTGCTGCTGGTGCTAGGTGCTAGTGGAAATCAGCCTTTTTACTGGCGGTTGTGTAACACCCTAGGTGTTACTCAGGGTGTCCACCCCAGGGTTACCCCTTTTTAACCTATTGTTACATAAAGATTTATGGGCAAAGTACTTCAACCTTGGAATTCAAAGTCCTAATCAAGTGCAAACTACCTTGGATATCATGCCCTAGCTTGTCATGCACATCTGAGTAAGGATCTCCCAAAACCTTAGAGCAAAACCTCCATAGACAATAAGAACCCTAATTGAAGCCATGATCAAAAGATCATGTAAACATCATGATCATGGTTTGGGCCAAATATAAAAGTTGTAATATACTTAATAACCTACAATTAATAGTAAGGAAGTACCCCCAAAAAGTTTTCAGAAAAGTCCTAAAAAGATCACCAAAGGTTGAACACAAGGGAGAAATTCAGGATTTGCCTAAGTCAAAAATCAACCCTTGAACAAAGATCCCACATGTTCACCTTGATCCCCTTTTCAAAACCTGTCGATCCAATTGACAAAATGGCGCCAAATTAACCCTAGAATGCCCTGGAAAAGTTTGAACCCAAGCCAAAACCGTTTGACACGAGTTGGCACTGGTTTTGTCTCGGTTTGAACAGTGCAGACAGACAAGACTTGGCACCACCATATCTCCTCAACCAGACCACATCTACTCTTGGAACTCACATGAACTAGGTAGCTCTAGGTGCAGGGAAGAGATCTCCCACAGGCGGTAGGGCAAGATTCGTATGCCTGGCCGCTCAGCAGAGCGAAGAACACGGGCAGAAGCAACACGCCACGTGTTCGACGCGCTCTGAGCTCGCCAGAGCACGCCCGCGCGCGCCCCCGCGTGCCCCGCGTCGCGCCAAACAGCCGAGCCGGCGCCTTGGCCGCGCCACGGCTATAAAACCTGCCCCAGCGCTCGGTTGCCTTCCCCATTGCCTCCTCCGTACCTCGCCTGACTTGCCCGAGCCAGCCGTTGCCTCCGGCGACCTCCCCGCGACCCGCCAGTGCCGCCCGAGAGCAACCACCATGGCCAACCCCTCTCCCGTCCTCCTCTGTTCGATCCGAGCCCCCGGATAGCTTCCTGGTGAGGCCGTGGCACGTGCTCAAGCTTGACCCGAGGACCCGCGTCACCGGAGTAGCCAAATCGTGCTCACCGGAGTTCAAGAACCCGCCGGCGCACGTGGACCGGGTAAACCCCTTCACCATTTTCCAATTCGTTGCGCGCATGGCCTCTGTGTCATCCCGTGAAGCTCCTCGTGCACCCTAATTGAACTCTACCACCGTGGTTTGGCCGGAGCAGGCGCCGCCGTCGACCCCCGCCGCTTGTGCTCGTGGCCAGGGTGACTCCGACCACCTCCGACGACGACCCGCACATCGACGTGACCGTCGCGACCTCCCAAACGTCACTGACCACCTCGCCGGGCCTCCCTCGCCGCCGGTAAGCCGCGCCGTCCTTTTCTTTCCCACGGCTACTGTTTCAGTTAGGAGAAGGACTGCGGGTGAGAGGGAGAGAAAGCCAGGGGGTTAAGTGAAATGTCAGAGACTCAGGGGAATAGTGGCGCGAGGGTAGATCTGTGAGGTTTGATTCGGTTTAAACCCAGGGACCTCGGCGCAAACTGCTTTTTCAGAAAAACTTTATTAAAACCTGATTTAAATTCAAACAGAAACTTTAAAAACCCATAACTTCTGTTTGGTTTATCCAAATTTGGTCAAACTAATTTTGCCAGACTCTAAATAATGTAACCTGTCTAAGAAAAATATAAAACCCCATAAGTACTAGAGGAAAATATAAGGTTCTGATTTAATTTTAGTTTTGACCAAAAGCTTAATAATAGCAAGAAAAATGGTTGTACTATTTAACTAGGGTTGGAAAAAATTGGAGAAGTTTATATCTACCTACTAACCTAGTTAAAAATGTTAACCCCTCTGTCCATTACATTAAGTTAGTTTTTACCCCTTAATCCATAATATGCTTAAGGTTAAGAAAAATAGAAAAAGTGACATAAATAAAGAACCAGAGGGCACCCCTATTTTTGTTGAGATACTTAGTCAATGTAGTTCACTGGAAAAATATATCATACCTTGTTGTAGTGTAAGATAAGAAAGATACCCTTTAAATGAATAAAATAAGGATAACTTAGAAAAACCCTACAAAAATAACCCTAAGGTGAAACCTCCCCAAACCTTAGGATAACTAATGTTTTGATAATAAGAACTTAAGAAAAATCTGAAATCTGTTGTTTGATATTTTTCAAATGACAAGTTAGTTCTAGGTACCCTTTTTGCACCAAACTTTAGAAATCCATCATTAATTAACCATCATGTTGCTCTCTGCCATTTTTGGTACCAGAGCTTAGTATCACTATTAGAGGCCAACAAAAAATAACCTTTAGGACAGAACCTACCCCTAACTAAGAGGTGTAGTGTAAAGTGGCCCATTTTGCCTAACTATTGTTATTTTTGTTTAAAGCCTAGCTTTTGTACTTTAAGCCTCAAATTCTTAAAACAAGCTATAATAGCAAGTGACAACCCCCTGTAATTTTTACAGAATTTTTGGAATTTATTAAAACACTGTCGTAGTTCAAACCTACACTAGAAACCCTAAATGGAAATTAAATAAAGGAAAATGGATAATGGAAATTAATGTCCTCCTAAAACCTTTGTAAATTTGTCCACTGAAATCTAGAAAGACAATGCAAATCCACTATGTTACCCTAAGAGAAAACCTAAACCTAAAAGGTAATAAGTCTATGTATATAAATACCACTAGAAGACTCACATAGCCAGGGAACCCTAAGTTAATTCTTGACTTAGTTTCTGTAGCTTAATGTTCTTAAATCTTGCATAATCATGACATACATGTTCATTGCATTTCGATAGACTGTAATCTTGCTGACGGAGAGTACATCCTCGTGCCGGAGCAAGGAGCTGCCCTGGAGGTTGCCCCAGATCCAGCACCTGAGCCTGCACCAGAGGACCTGCCTGCCACTGCTTTGGAAGGCAAGCCCCGGTTTTATGCATAACCTGTTATTTATGCTATTTTACTTCACTTATTGATTGTAGGATTGATTGTGCACTTAGGTGTAGGAATTGTTTGAAACCCTAGTTGCATGATCTCAGGAATCCTGTTGAAATGAATACTAGTATGCTAGGTCGAGTAGTTGCTTTATGTAATTAGGATCTCGGTAGAAGACGAGTGATTTTTCTAGCACTCGCGCGAGATCAGGAAATTGATTGTACCCACTTTCACACTATCATGATACTAGTTGGTGGACAACAATCCATGGGGATTGGTTACCCACGAGATGGAAAATGGAATAAGGATTAACGTGCGGATACCTGTGTCAAGCGTTTGAACGTACTAAGCACATGCCGAGAAATATGGTAAATCGGTAAGCCTAGTACCTGAGTGAACCTGCCCGCAGACATATCCCCTCACGCGACCTGAGACGTAGTCTCCCATTCCGGTTATGGTGGGTACAAGTGCGGTCACTGCACGACGGCCAGTCGGGGTCAGTGGGGCATTGTACGCCAAGGCGGTGAGCCCTGATCTGTTGCCAGGGAATCGATGGGGACGGTTGATGTGTGTGGGGATAGAGTGCCCCTGCATGTCGTGTGTTTAGGTTTACCTTGCAAGGATAAAAACTCGATTCGAATCGTCTGCTTCTCGCAGCTAATGAGACTGCTTGATCCATTGTACTGCATTGAGTAACAAGTGGAACCGTGATGAGATGTTACAAGATGTTGATTGCTAAAAATGCTTGCTACTATGTATGAGTAGATAGTACACTTTTAGCCTTAAGAGAGTCACACTTAATTTTGACAAAGTTAAAATCTTGATTTAGAAACTCAGCTAGTGCTTTTGGCAACCAAACCCCACAGCCAAACAGCTGCATGTCTAGAGGTAGAGGAGTAGACTCCTCACACCGGGTAAGTCTAGCTGAGTATTAGTATACTCAGCCTTGCTTGTGGCATAATTTTTACAGGTTCTCTGGAGGAAATGGTTGCTGGAGTGACTTGGCCATCCACCTTGCCACCGGGTTGGACGGTCGAGTGGGACCCTGCCTCGGCTGAGGAGGAGCATGAGGAGTGATGGGACAGGCTTCCCCATCTCTCCGTTTAATTATCGTTAGTTTTATTCTGTTGCACTTCGAACAATGATGACTACTTTGGCAAAACTCCGATGATGATGATGTAATAATTTAACACTCTTCCATGCATGGTTTTATGTTTTATTGTATTTGCTCTGTGACTCACCATCGAGTGAGACTGTGGTACTTGATCCTGTCAGTGGCCGTGTCGGACTAGATCCGAGGGATTGACGGGTTATTCCCATTTAAGTGTGGTCTAGCCTCTAAGGCAGGGCTCAGGCACTTAAGTTGGAATAATTCGGGCAGTTCCGCCACAGCTGGTATCGGAGCTTGTACCACCACAGAGGAATCAATAAACCATAAATGCCATCCCTTTTCTAAAGTAAAATTTGATAGAAACAATGTTGGATAGGTCGTAGGACGAGCAGGATAGACCTAGGACGTGAAGCCTTAGGAAATAGATGGGTAGTTAGGTGGCTAAGTGACTAGGCCCTATAGGCCACTTTTTAAAGAATGGGAGTTCTTCCCTATTCCTTTTTATCTTCTGGAGAGGTCGTTCAGGACGCGCATGCATGCATTCTTAATTAAGCAAATGGATAACTGAGTAAAAGGACCTAAAAATGAGATAACAGCCAACTAGGACCCCAATGCCTTTTTCTTTTTAGCTAGAGACAGGCTGAGTTTTATTTTCCTTGTTCTTTTTGTAATTCTTTTTCTTTACTTACGCTTAACCATGCACAGATGACTTCCCACGGATCCTCCGAGGACGGAAATGCACTGACCCACACTGACGGACTTGCACGAGAGGGTTTTCCCCGCATCTTGTGGGAGGTACTTCAGGGGGCAGGATACTTGACACCCCCTCAGTACGCGGTGCAGCAGTTCGAGAAGCACCGGGTGCCTCGCTGTAGGGTGAGGATGACTTTGGAGCCTCATCCCCTGCAGCCAGGCTGGCGCTCCTTGGACTCCGAGTCTTTCGGATACCGAGCGGAGGACACGATCGAGGCAATCGCTCTGCATGGACTGACTACTTTCTGCGGATTCCACCCCTTGGAGCTGGCTACCCACCCCATTGGGTTGTTCCCCGCGGAAAAGGAGGACGACCCGATGTGGAAGGATCGAGTGGAGCATGCCAAGGACATCTGGGCTCTCTACCCCGGCCACACCGCTCACTTGTCGGTACGATGCATGAACGCTCTGTATCGTCTGCAAGTGATGCGTGGGGAGGCCATGTCTCATTTGATGGCACTACTAGAGGCAACCAAGATCACCCTGGACAACAGGGCGGAGCTCGTGGTGGACTTGTCCCAGGAGCTGGTGGAAAAAGACTTGCAAGTGGAGCAGCTGTCTGATGAGATTCATGAGTTGGAGGAGCTAGTGGGCACCAGGGAGAACACCATCGAGGTTCTCGAAGATCAGCTCCTCAACACTCAGCAGCAGCTAGCAGAGGCAAATGAGCACCTAGACATGCATCACCAAGAGATCCATGATGAGGAGGCTGACGAGGACGTTGACATCGAGGGAGGGGAGGAGCCTGCTTCCAGTGTAGACACCGCTGGCTCAGGGAGACCACCTTCCCCCGAGTCAAGCGTTGCCTCGTTCGCTCACTAGATGCCAGGGATAATACTAGAGGTTGGTGATAGTTGGACTCCTCGCCACTAGCTTAGCTTTTGCACCCTTAGGGTACTAGGCTAGGTAGAGTTGAGTCTTTTGGGATCATTGATGTAACCGTGTTAAACTCTTTTGGAGGTTTGGGGATGATTAATGGCAGTTTAAATTGGGACGAAAGGTTTATGCTTCTTTTTGTTTTATGTGGAATCTATCAAATTGCTTTAACTCCCCTACCGTGTCGGAACCTTAAGCTTGGAGATGTGTTATTAAGCAACCATATGATTTTTCAGATGGCTGGGAGAGCGCGCCGTGGTCAGAATGAGCACGTTCCTCCACCGCCACCGCCTCCCACTCTGCAGGAGCTCATGGCCCAGCAGAATGAGATCCTGAGACAGCTAGCTCAGCGTCAGCCACCCCCTCAGCATTATGGTGGAGACCATCAGCGTCACCCCGTCGTGGCTACCTATCAGGAGTTCCTCAGCACCCAGCCTCCACTGTTCACAAGGGCCGAGGACCCACTTGATGCAGATGTGTGGTTGAGGGTGGTGGAATCCAAATTCCCACTGCTCCATGGGGCTTGCTCAGAGGTCACCAAGGTCAGGTTCGCCACCCAGCAGCTTCGCGGACCCGCGAGGACTTGGTGGGACCATTTTCTTGCCATGCAGCCAGAAGGTAGAGAAGTGGAATGGAGGGAGTTCAAGGCAGCTTTCAAAGGACACCATATCCCCGCTGGCATCATGGGCCGGAAGCTCAATGAGTTTCTGGCACTCACTCAGGGCAACAGGACAGTGTTGCAGTATGCCCAGGCGTTTAATGACTTGTGTCAGTATGCTGGATATCATGCCGATACGGATGAGAAGAAGCGAGACAGGTTCAGAAGGGGGCTCAGCACCAAGCTCCGTGATCGTCTCAACACCGTCAGGGCCAACAGCTACAATGAGTTGGTCAACATGGCTATCTCCCAGGAGGACTGCATCTTAGCTCGACAGGCAGAGAAGAAGAGGAAGACCCCTGTGGCAGGACCCTCAGCTCAGCCACAGCGCTTCAGGATTGTGTCTGACACGCAGAACAAGGGACCTCAGCAGCAGCAAGGGAGATGGGTGATCAGACCACCGCAGCAGCAGCAGGCACCCAACCGCACCCAATTTCCCGCTCAGAGGAGCAACCAGCAGCAGCAGCAGTACCGCCAGGCCAATGACAACAGGTGCTTCACTTGTGGCAGCACCGGGCATTATGCCAAGAATTGCCCCAGAAACCAGCAGAGGCAGGGGCAGAATGTCAATCAGAACCAAGGCAAGAGACAGAAGGTGCAAGTGAGGCAGGGCAAGCTGAACTTCACTACCATGGCTGACATTCCAGAGGGAGCACTCGTCATGACTGGTATCTTTACAGTTTTGAATTTTCCCGCTATTATTCTTTTTGATTCCGGTGCTTCACATAGTTTTATCAGTGCCAAGTTTAGTGCCAAATGCCAGTTGCCCTTTCACCATACCGATGGGGGCATTACAATTTCAACACCCGGAGGCAGAGTTGCCACTTATCAAATCAACAAGAATGTGCCTCTAAAGTATGGTAGTTTGATAATTAAAACCAACCTTCTTATCTTGGGACTGGATAGCGTGGATATCATATTGGGAACTGATTGGTTGACCAAACATCAGGTAGTGATTGACATTGCAGCTAGGGCCATCGAAGTGCACTCACCAACCTGTGGTGAAATCACATTATATTTACCTAACCAGGGTTGTACCCGATCTTGTGCCTTTGTTATGGTAGAATCCCCAGTGGAAAAGATCCCAGTGGTCTGTGACTATCCGGATGTTTTTCCGGATGAATTGCCAGGGATGCCACCTGACCGAGATATTGAGTTCGCCATCGAATTGCAACCCGGGACTGCTCCTATCTCCAAGAGACCCTATAGGATGCCTCCCGCGGAATTGGCGGAGATGAAAAATCAATTGCAAGAATTGTTGGACAAGGGGTTTATTCGTCCAAGTACTTCCCCATGGGGATGTCCCGCCTTATTCGTGAAGAAAAAGGATGAGAGTTTGAGGATGTGCGTTGACTACCGCCCTCTCAATGCGGTGACTATCAAGAACAAATACCTGTTACCCCGCATTGATGTTCTGTTTGATCAGTTGGTGGGAGCCAAGGTATTCTCCAAGATAGACCTTCGCTCAGGCTACCATCAGATTAAGATCCATGCCAGTGACATTCCCAAGACGGCTTTCTCTACCAGATATGGGCTCTATGAGTTTTTGGTGATGTCTTTTGGGCTGACCAATGCCCCGGCTTATTTTATGTACTTGATGAACTCAGTATTCATGCCAGAGTTAGACAAGTTCGTGGTCGTTTTCATCGATGACATTCTGGTTTATTCCAAGAATGAAGTTGAGCACACTAAACATCTGCATACTGTACTTCAGAGACTCCGTGACCATCGGTTGTATGCTAAGTTGTCTAAGTGTGAATTTTGGTTGAAGGAGATTAAATTCTTGGGTCACACAATTTCCCAGGATGGGATATCAGTTGATCCTGAGAAGGTGCAGGAGGTGATGAATTGGAAACCCCCGACTACAGTGAGGCAGATTCGGAGTTTTCTGGGATTGGCAGGGTATTATCGACGATTTATTCCGGATTTCTCTAGAATTGCCAAACCCATGAATGAATTATTGAAGAAGGGAGTCAGATTTGAGTGGAGCCAGAAGTGTGAAGATGCTTTTCATACCTTGAGGCAACATTTGACAACAGCTCCAGTGCTAGCTCAGCCAGATAATACCAAGCCATTTGAAGTTTATTGTGATGCTTCTGGTACCGGATTGGGATGTGTCTTGATGCAAGAAAACAGAGTGATCGCTTACGCTTCCCGAGCACTCAGACCCCATGAGCAGAACTATCCTACACATGATCTGGAATTGGCAGCAGTGGTTCATGCTCTTAAGATATGGAGACACTATTTGATGGGAGCTCACTGCAACATCTACACTAATCATAAGAGCCTCAAATATATTTTCACTCAGGCTGATCTGAACATGAGGCAGAGGAGATGGTTGGAACTAATCAAGGATTATGACTTGGAAATGCATTACCATCCTGGCAAGGCCAATGTTGTGGCAGATGCCTTGAGTAGAAAGGCCCAGTGCAATTGTTTGAACATGGATGTGAGAGTTACCACCTTGTGTGATGAGTTGTGCAAGCTGAACCTAGAAGTGGTTCCTTCCGGTGGATTGAGTTATATCTCAGTGGAGCCCACATTGCAAGAGCAAATAGTCAGGGCGCAGATTGGGGACAAGGGAGTTCAGGTTATCAAAGAAATGATCAAACAGAAGGCAGAGAAATACGAGTGTTTCCGTCAGGACAGTAAGGGAATTTTATGGTTTGGAGATCGATTGGTTGTTCCCAAGGACCCAGAGCTCAGAAAGAAGATATTGGATGAAGCCCACCTTTCCAAATTCTCCATGCACCCTGGTAGCAACAAGATGTACCATGATCTCAGATCTTTGTATTGGTGGACCAGGATGAAGAGGGAAATTGCCAAGTACGTATCAGAGTGTGACACTAGCCAGAGAATCAAGGCCAGTCACTTGAAGACAGCAGGTCCCTTGCAACCCCTTCCCATACCATCTTGGAAATGGGAGGACATTTGCATGGACTTCATAGTAGGATTACCCAATACCTCCAGGCACCATGATTCTATTTGGGTCATTGTGGACAGATTGACCAAGACTGCTCATTTCTTGCCAGTGCACACCACCCACAAGACAGAGAAGTACGCAGAAATTTATGTTGATCAGATAGTAAGATTGCATGGTATCCCAAAGACCATTATATCTGACAGAGGAGCGCTGTTTGTGGCACGCTTTTGGGAGAAACTGCAAGAATCACTTGGGACCCAAGTAATCCGAAGCTCAGCATATCACCCGCAAACAGATGGCCAGACAGAAAGGGTAAATCAGATTTTGGAAGACATGTTGCGGGCATGCGCACTACATTATGGAAAGGATTGGGACAAGTGTCTGTCGTTGGCAGAGTTTTCTTACAATAACAGCTATCAGTCCAGTCTGAAGATGGCACCTTTTGAGGCATTATATGGGAGAAGGTGTAGGACCCCGCTAAATTGGTCTCAAGCAGGAGAAAGGGAAGTTTTTGGGCCAGATTTGGTGCTTGAAGCAGAGGCAAAGGTTAGAATTATCAAGAAGAACCTAGAAGCTGCTCAGGCCAGGCAAAAGAGTTATCATGACAAGAGGCGGAAGCCTCTACAGTTTGAGGTGGGAGATCATGTCTATCTTAAGATATCACCAACCAAGGGTGTCCAGAGATTCGGGATCAAGGGCAAGTTAGCCCCTCGTTACATTGGACCCTATCAGATCAAGGCAAGTTGTGGACCCGTAGCTTACCAATTGGAATTGCCACCCCGCATGTGAGCAGTTCACAATGTGTTCCATGTATCTCAGCTGCGGAAATGTGTTCGTCTACCCACTGAAGTGCTACCGGAACCGGACATTGAGATAGAACCAGACTTGTCCTACCAAGAGTACCCTGTCAAGGTATTGGATCAGAAGGAAAGATCAACTCGGGCAAGATCAATCAAAATGTATAAGATTCAGTGGAGTCATCATTCAGCAGAAGAAGCTACATGGGAGACAGAGGATTTTCTACGCTCTCGCTTCCCCGACTTTCTGCCCAAGGGAGTCGGTATGTAACCCCAAAACCCCACCCCCACCTGCCCTTTGAAGTCAATTATAAGAAAAACTTAGATAACAAGAATAGTCTAAGTTGTGGATTTAACTTAAGAAGGGCTTCCTTCTGAAGTTGCAAAGAGGATGACATTCGAAGAACAGTTAAGAAAGTGAAACTTGAGTATAAGGGGGAGAGTAGCACCAACACACCTTCAAGCATCCCTCCAAAGGACTCCACCTGAAATCTCGGGACGAGATTCCTTTAAGGGGGGAGGGCTGTAACACCCTAGGTGTTACTCAGGGTGTCCACCCCAGGGTTACCCCTTTTTAACCTATTGTTACATAAAGATTTATGGGCAAAGTACTTCAACCTTGGAATTCAAAGTCCTAATCAAGTGCAAGCTACCTTGGATATCATGCCCTAGCTTGTCATGCACATCTGAGTAAGGATCTCCCAAAACCTTAGAGCAAAACCTCCATAGACAATAAGAACCCTAATTGAAGCCATGATCAAAAGATCATGTAAACATCATGATCATGGTTTGGGCCAAATATAAAAGTTGTAATATACTTAATAACCTACAATTAATAGTAAGGAAGTACCCCCAAAAAGTTTTCAGAAAAGTCCTAAAAAGATCACCAAAGGTTGAACACAAGGGAGAAATTCAGGATTTGCCTAAGTCAAAAATCAACCCTTGAACAAAGATCCCACATGGTCACCTTGATCCCCTTTTCAAAACCTGTCGATCCAATTGACAAAATGGCGCCAAATTAACCCTAGAATGCCCTGGAAAAGTTTGAACCCAAGCCAAAACCGTTTGACACGAGTTGGCACTGGTTTTGTCTCGGTTTGAACAGTGCAGACAGACAAGACTTGGCACCACCATATCTCCTCAACCAGACCACATCTACTCTTGGAACTCACATGAACTAGGTAGCTCTAGGTGCAGGGAAGAGATCTCCCACAGGCGGTAGGGCAAGTTTCGTACGCCTGGCCGCTCAGCAGAGCGAAGAACACGGGCAGAAGCAACACGCCACGTGTTCGACGCGCTCTGAGCTCGCCAGAGCACGCCCGCGCGCGCCCCCGCGTGCCCCGCGTCGCGCCAAACGGCCGAGCCGGCGCCTTGGCCGCGCCACGGCTATAAAACCCGCCCCAGCGCTCGGTTGCCTTCCCCATTGCCTCCTCCGTACCTCGCCTGACTTGCCCGAGCCAGCCGTTGCCTCCGGCGACCTCCCCGCGACCCGCCAGTGCCGCCCGAGAGCAACCACCGTGGCCAACCCCTCTCCCGACCTCCTCCGTTCGATCCGAGCCCCCGGATAGCTTCCTGGTGAGGCCGTGGCACGTGCTCAAGCTTGACCCGAGGACCCGCGTCACCGGAGTAGCCAAATCGTGCTCACCGGAGTTCAAGAACCCGCCGGCGCACGTGGACCGGGTAAACCCCTTCACCATTTTCCAATTCGTTGCGCGCATGGCCTCTGTGTCATCCCGTGAAGCTCCTCGTGCACCCTAATTGAACTCTACCACCGTGGTTTGGCCGGAGCAGGCGCCGCCGTCGACCCCCGCCGCCTGTGCTCGTGGCCAGGGTGACTCCGACCACCTCCGACGACGACCCGCACATCGACGTGACTGTCGCGACCTCCCGAACGTCACTGACCACCTCGCCGGGCCTCCCTCGCCGCCGGTAAGCCGCGCCGTCCTTTTCTTTCCCGCGGCTACTGTTTCAGTTGGGGGAAGGACTGCGGGTGAGAGGGAGAGAAAGCCAGGGGGTTAAGTGAAATGTCAGAGACTCAGGGGAATAGTGGCGCGAGGGTAGATCTGTGAGGTTTGATTCGGTTTAAACCCAGGGACCTCGGCGCAAACTGCTTTTTCAGAAAAACTTTATTAAAACCTGATTTAAATTCAAACAGAAACTTTAAAAACCCATAACTTCTGTTTGGTTTATCCAAATTTGGTCAAACTAATTTTGCCAGACTCTAAATAATGTAACCTGTCTAAGAAAAATATAAAACCCCATAAGTACTAGAGGAAAATATAAGGTTCTGATTTAATTTTAGTTTTGACCAAAAGCTTAATAATAGCAAGAAAAATGGTTGTACTATTTAACTAGGGTTGGAAAAAAATTGGAGAAGTTTATATCTACCTACTAACCTAGTTAAAAATGTTAACCCCTCTGTCCATTACATTAAGTTAGTTTTTACCCCTTATTCCATAATATGCTTAAGGTTAAGAAAAATAGAAAAAGTGACATAAATAAAGAACCAGAGGGCACCCCTATTTTTGTTGAGATACTTAGTCAATGTAGTTCACTGGAAAAATATATCATACCTTGTTGTAGTGTAAGATAAGAAAGATACCCTTTAAATGAATAAAATAAGGATAACTTAGAAAAACCCTACAAAAATAACCCTAAGGTGAAACCTCCCCAAACCTTAGGATAACTAATGTTTTGATAATAAGAACTTAAGAAAAATCTGAAATCTGTTGTTTGATATTTTTCAAATGACAAGTTAGTTCTAGGTACCCTTTTTGCACCAAACTTTAGAAATCCATCATTAATTAACCATCATGTTGCTCTCTGCCATTTTTGGTACCAGAGCTTAGTATCACTATTAGAGGCCAACAAAAAATAACCTTTAGGACAGAACCTACCCCTAACTAAGAGGTGTAGTGTAAAGTGGCCCATTTTGCCTAACTATTGTTATTTTTGTTTAAAGCCTAGCTTTTGTACTTTAAGCCTCAAATTCTTAAAACAAGTTAGAATAGCAAGTGACAACCCCCTGTAATTTTTACAGAATTTTTGGAATTTATTAAAACACTATCGTAGTTCAAACCTACACTAGAAACCCTAAATGGAAATTAAATAAAGGAAAATGGATAATGGAAATTAATGTCCTCCTAAGACCTTTGTAAATTTGTCCACTGAAATCTAGAAAGACAATGCAAATCCACTATGTTATCCTAAGAGAAAACCTAAACCTAAAAGGTAATAAGTCTATGTATATAAATACCAGTAGAAGACTCACATAGCCAGGGAACCCTAAGTTAATTCTTGACTTAGTTTCTGTAGCTTAATGTTCTTAAATCTTGCATAATCATGACATACATGTTCATTGCATTTCGATAGACTGTAATCTTGCTGACGGAGAGTACATCCTCGTGCCGGAGCAAGGAGCTGCCCAGGAGGTTGCCCCAGATCCAGCACCTGAGCCTGCACCAGAGGACCTGCCTGCCACTGCTTTGGAAGGCAAGCCCCGGTTTTATGCATAACCTGTTATTTATGCTATTTTACTTCACTTATTGATTGTAGGATTGATTGTGCACTTAGGTGTAGGAATTGTTTGAAACCCTAGTTGCATGATCTCAGGAATCCTGTTGAAATGAATACTAGTATGCTAGGTCGAGTAGTTGCTTTATGTAATTAGGATCTCGGTAGAAGACAAGTGATTTTTCTAGCACTCGCGCGAGATCAGGAAATTGATTGTACCCACTTTCACACTATCATGATACTAGTTGGTGGACAACAATCCATGGGGATTGGTTACCCACGAGATGGAAAATGGAATAAGGATTAACGTGTGGATACCTGTGTCAAGCGTTTGAACGTACTAAGCACATGCCGAGAAATATGGTAAATCGGTAAGCCTAGTACCTGAGTGAACCTGCCCGCAGACATATCCCCTCACGCGACCTGAGACGTAGTCTCCCATTCCGGTTATGGTGGGTACAAGTGTGGTCACTGCACGACGGCCAGTCGGGGTCAGTGGGGCATTGTACGCCAAGGCGGTGAGCCCTGATCTGTTGCCAGGGAATCGATGGGGACGGTTGATGTGTGTGGGGACAGAGTGCCCCTGCATGTCGTGTGTTTAGGTTTACCTTGCAACGATAAAAACTCGATTCGAATCGTCTGCTTCTCGCAGCTAATGAGACTGCTTGATCCATTGTACTGCATTGAGTAACAAGTGGAACCGTGATGAGATGTTACAAGATGTTGATTGCTAAAAATGCTTGCTACTATGTATGAGTAGATAGTACACTTTTAGCCTTAAGAGAGTCACACTTAATTTTGACAAAGTTAAAATCTTGATTTAGAAACTCAGCTAGTGCTTTTGGCAACCAAACCCCACAGCCAAACAGCTGCATGTCTAGAGGTAGAGGAGTAGACTCCTCACACCGGGTAAGTCTAGCTGAGTATTAGTATACTCAGCCTTGCTTGTGGCATAATTTTTACAGGTTCTCTGGAGGAAATGGCTGCTGGAGTGACTTGGCCATCCACCTTGCCATCGGGTTGGACGGTCGAGTGGGACCCTGCCTCGGCTGAGGAGGAGCATAAGGAGTGATGGGACAGGCTTCCCCATCTCTCCGTTTAATTATCGTTAGTTTTATTCTGTTGCACTTCGAACAATGATGACTACTTTGGCAAAACTCCGATGATGATGATGTAATAATTTAACACTCTTCCATGCATGGTTTTATGTTTTATTGTATTTGCTCTGTGACTCACCATCGAGTGAGACTGTGGTACTTGATCCTGTCAGTGGCCGTGTCGGACTAGATCCGAGGGATTGACGGGTTATTCCCATTTAAGTGTGGTCTAGCCTCTAAGGCAGGGCTCAGGCACTTAAGTTGGAATAATTCGGGCAGTTCCGCCACAGCTGGTATCGGAGCTTGTACCACCACAGAGGAATCAATAAACCATAAATGCCATCCCTTTTCTAAAGTAAAATTTGATAGAAACAATGTTGGATAGGTCGTAGGACGAGCAGGATAGACCTAGGACGTGAAGCCTTAGGAAATAGATGGGTAGTTAGGTGGCTAAGTGACTAGGCCCTATAGGCCACTTTTTAAAGAATGGGAGTTCTTCCCTATTCCTTTTTATCTTCTGGAGAGGTCGTTCAGGACGCGCATGCATGCATTCTTAATTAAGCAAATGGATAACTGAGTAAAAGGACCTAAAAATGAGATAACAGCCAACTAGGACCCCAATGCCTTTTTCTTTTTAGCTAGAGACAGGCTGAGTTTTATTTTCCTTGTTCTTTTTGTAATTCTTTTTCTTTACTTACGCTTAACCATGCACAGATGACTTCCCACGGATCCTCCGAGGACGGAAATGCACTGACCCACACTGACGGACTTGCACGAGAGGGTTTTCCCCGCATCTTGTGGGAGGTA
Organism: Zea luxurians; assembly: GCA_029449295.1. Classification (NCBI taxonomy): domain Eukaryota; kingdom Viridiplantae; phylum Streptophyta; class Magnoliopsida; order Poales; family Poaceae; genus Zea; species Zea luxurians. Next base: position 50,985,130 of record JAOPSE010000011.1, read on the forward strand.
CTTCAGGGGGCAGGATACTTGACACCCCCTCAGTACGCGGTGCAGCAGTTCGAGAAGCACCGGGTGCCTCGCTGTAGGGTGAGGATGACTTTGGAGCCTCATCCCCTGCAGCCAGGCTGGCGCTCCTTGGACTCCGAGTCTTTCGGATACCGAGCGGAGGACACGATCGAGGCAATCGCTCTGCATGGACTGACTACTTTCTGCGGATTCCACCCCTTGGAGCTGGCTACCCACCCCATTGGGTTGTTCCCCGCGGAAAAGGAGGACGACCCGATGTGGAAGGATCGAGTGGAGCATGCCAAGGACATCTGGGCTCTCTACCCCGGCCACACCGCTCACTTGTCGGTACGATGCATGAACGCTCTGTATTGTCTGCAAGTGATGCGTGGGGAGGCCATGTCTCATTTGATGGCACTACTAGAGGCAACCAAGATCACCCTGGACAACAGGGAGGAGCTCGTGGTGGACTTGTCCCAGGAGCTGGTGGAAAAAGACTTGCAAGTGGAGCAGCTGTCTGATGAGATTCATGAGTTGGAGGAGCTAGTGGGCACCAGGGAGAACACCATCGAGGTTCTCGAAGATCAGCTCCTCAACACTCAGCAGCAGCTAGCAGAGGCAAATGAGCACCTAGACATGCATCACCAAGAGATCCATGATGAGGAGGCTGACGAGGACGTTGACATCGAGGGAGGGGAGGAGCCTGCTTCCAGTGTAGACACCGCTGGCTCAGGGAGACCACCTTCCCCCGAGTCAAGCGTTGCCTCGTTCGCTCACTAGATGCCAGGGATAATACTAGAGGTTGGTGATAGTTGGACTCCTCGCCACTAGCTTAGCTTTTGCACCCTTAGGGTACTAGGCTAGGTAGAGTTGAGTCTTTTGGGATCATTGATGTAACCGTGTTAAACTCTTTTGGAGGTTTGGGGATGATTAATGGCAGTTTAAATTGGGACGAAAGGTTTATGCTTCTTTTTGTTTTATGTGGAATTTATCAAATTGCTTTAACTCCCCTACCGTGTCGGAACCTTAAGCTTGGAGATGTGTTATTAAGCAACCATATGATTTTTCAGATGGCTGGGAGAGCGCGCCGTGGTCAGAATGAGCACGTTCCTCCACCGCCACCGCCTCCCACTCTGCAGGAGCTCATGGCCCAGCAGAATGAGATCCTGAGACAGCTAGCTAAGCGTCAGCCACCCCCTCAGCATTATGGTGGAGACCATCAGCATCACCCCGTCGTGGCTACCTATCAGGAGTTCCTCAGCACCCAGCCTCCACTATTCACAAGGGCCGAGGACCCACTTGATGCAGATGTGTGGTTGAGGGTGGTGGAATCCAAATTCCCACTGCTCCATGGGGCTTGCTCAGAGGTCACCAAGGTTAGGTTCGCCACCCAGCAGCTTCGCGGACCCGCGAGGACTTGGTGGGACCATTTTCTTGCCATGCAGCCAGAAGGTAGAGAAGTGGAATGGAGGGAGTTCAAGGCAGCTTTCAGAGGACACCATATCCCCGCTGGCATCATGGACCAGAAGCTCAATGAGTTTCTGGCACTCACTCAGGGCAACAGGACAGTGTTGCAGTATGCCCAGGCGTTTAATGACTTGTGTCAGTATGCTGGATATCATGCCGATACGGATGAGAAGAAGTGAGACAGGTTCAGAAGGGGGCTCAGCACCAAGCTCCGTGATCGTCTCAACACCGTCAGGGCCAACAGCTACAATGAGTTGGTCAACATGGCTATCTCCCAGGAGGACTGCATCTTAGCTCGACAGGCAGAGAAGAAGAGGAAGACCCCTGTGGCAGGACCCTCAGCTCAGCCATAGCGCTTCAGGATTGTGTCTGACACGCAGAACAAGGGACCTCAGCAGCAGCAAGGGAGATGGGTGATCAGACCACCGCAGCAGCAGCAGGCACCCAACCGCACCCAATTTCCCGCTCAGAGGAGCAACCAGCAGCAGCAGCAGTACCGCCAGGCCAATGACAACAGGTGCTTCACTTGTGGCAGCACCGGGCATTATGCCAAGAATTGCCCCAGAAACCAGTAGAGGCAGGGGCAGAATGTCAATCAGAACCAAGGCAAGAGACAGAAGGTGCAAGTGAGGTAGGGCAAGCTGAACTTCACTACCATGGCTGACATTCCAGAGGGAGCACCCGTCATGACTGGTATCTTTACAGTTTTGAATTTTCCCGCTATTATTCTTTTTGATTCTGGTGCTTCACATAGTTTTATCAGTGCCAAGTTTAGTGCCAAATGCCAGTTGCCCTTTCACCATACCGATGGGGGCATTACAATTTCAACACCCGGAGGCAGAGTTGCCACTTATCAAATCAACAAGAATGTGCCTCTAAAGTTTGGTAGTTTGATAATTAAAACCAACCTTCTTATCTTGGGACTGGATAGCGTGGATATCATATTGGGAACTGATTGGTTGACCAAACATCAGGTAGTGATTGACATTGCAGCTAGGGCCATCGAAGTGCACTCACCAACCTGTGGTGAAATCACATTATATTTACCCAACCAGGGTTGTACCCGATCTTGTGCCTTTGTTATGGTAGAATCCCCAGTGGAAAAGATCCCAGTGGTCTGTGACTATCCGGATGTTTTTCCGGATGAATTGCCAGGGATGCCACCTGACCGAGATATTGAGTTCGCCATCGAATTGCAACCCGGGACTGCTCCTATCTCCAAGAGACCCTATAGGATGCCTCCCGCGGAATTGGCGGAGATGAAAAATCAATTGCAAGAATTGTTGGACAAGGGGTTTATTCGTCCAAGTACTTCCCCATGGGGATGTCCCGCCTTATTCGTGAAGAAAAAGGATGAGAGTTTGAGGATGTGCGTTGACTACCGCCCTCTCAATGCGGTGACTATCAAGAACAAATACCCGTTACCCCGCATTGATGTTCTGTTTGATCAGTTGGTGGGAGCCAAGGTATTCTCCAAGATAGACCTTCGCTCAGGCTACCATCAGATTAAGATCCGTGCCAGTGACATTCCCAAGATGGCTTTCTCTACCAGATATGGGCTCTATGAGTTTTTGGTGATGTCTTTTGGGCTGACCAATGCCCCGGCTTATTTTATGTACTTGATGAACTCAGTATTCATGCCAGAGTTAGACAAGTTCGTGGTCGTTTTCATCGATGACATTCTGGTTTATTCCAAGAATGAAGCTGAGCACACTAAACATCTGCATACTGTACTTTAGAGACTCCGTGACCATCGGTTGTATGCTAAGTTGTCTAAGTGTGAATTTTTGTTGAAGGAGATTAAATTCTTGGGTCACACAATTTCCCAGGATGGGATATCAGTTGATCCTGAGAAGGTGCAGGAGGTGATGAATTGGAAACCCCCGACTACAGTGAGGCAGATTCGGAGTTTTCTGGGATTGGCAGGGTATTATCGACGATTTATTCCGGATTTCTCTAGAATTGCCAAACCCATGAATGAATTATTGAAGAAGGGAGTCAGATTTGAGTGGAGCCAGAAGTGTGAAGATGCTTTTCATACCTTGAGGCAACATTTGACAACAGCTCCAGTGCTAGCTCAGCCAGATAATACCAAGCCATTTGAAGTTTATTGTGATGCTTCTGGTACCGGATTGGGATGTGTCTTGATGCAAGAAAACAGAGTGATCGCTTACGCTTCCCGAGCACTCAGACCCCATGAGCAGAACTATCCTACACATGATCTGGAATTGGCAGCAGTGGTTCATGCTCTTAAGATATGGAGACACTATTTGATGGGAGCTCACTGCAACATCTACACTGATCATAAGAGCCTCAAATATATTTTCACTCAGGCTGATCTGAACATGAGGCAGAGGAGATGGTTGGAACTAATCAAGGATTATGACTTGGAAATGCATTACCATCCTGGCAAGGCCAATGTTGTGGCAGATGCCTTGAGCAGAAAGGCCTAGTGCAATTGTTTGAACATGGATGTGAGAGTTACCACCTTGTGTGATGAGTTGTGCAAGCTGAACCTAGAAGTGGTTCCTTCCGGTGGATTGAGTTATATCTCAGTGGAGCCCACATTGCAAGAGCAAATAGTCAGGGCGCAGATTGGGGACAAGGGAGTTCAGGTTATCAAAGAAATGATCAAACAGAAGGCAGAGAAATACGAGTGTTTCCGTCAGGACAGTAAGGGAATTTTATGGTTTGGAGATCGATTGGTTGTTCCCAAGGACCCAGAGCTCAGAAAGAAGATATTGGATGAAGCCCACCTTTCCAAATTCTCCATGCACCCTGGTAGCAACAAGATGTACCATGATCTCAGATCTTTGTATTGGTGGACCAGGATGAAGAGGGAAATTGCCAAGTACGTATCAGAGTGTGACACTTGCCAGAGAATCAAGGCCAGTCACTTGAAGACAGCAGGTCCCTTGCAACCCCTTCCCATACCATCTTGGAAATGGGAGGACATTTGCATGGACTTCATAGTAGGATTACCCAATACCTCCAGGCACCATGATTCTATTTGGGTCATTGTGGACAGATTGACCAAGACTGCTCATTTCTTGCCAGTGCACACCACCCACAAGACAGAGAAGTACGCAGAAATTTATGTTGATCAGATAGTAAGATTGCATGGTATCCCAAAGACCATTATATCTGACAGAGGAGCGCTGTTTGTGGCACGCTTTTGGGAGAAACTGCAAGAATCACTTGGGACCCAAGTAATCCGAAGCTCAGCATATCACCCGCAAACAGATGGCCAGACAGAAAGGGTAAATCAGATTTTGGAAGACATGTTGCGGGCATGCGCACTACATTATGGAAAGGATTGGGACAAGTGTCTGTCGTTGGTAGAGTTTTCTTACAATAACAGCTATCAGTCCAGTCTGAAGATGGCACCTTTTGAAGCATTATATGGGAGAAGGTGTAGGACCCCGCTAAATTGGTCTCAAGCAGGAGAAGGGAAGTTTTTGGGCCAGATTTGGTGCTTGAAGCAGAGGCAAAGGTTAGAATTATCAAGAAGAACCTAGAAGCTGCTCAGGCCAGGCAAAAGAGTTATCATGACAAGAGGCGGAAGCCTCTACAGTTTGAGGTGGGAGATCATGTCTATCTTAAGATATCACCAACCAAGGGTGTCCAGAGATTCGGGATCAAGGGCAAGTTAGCCCCTCGTTACATTGGACCCTATCAGATCAAGGCAAGTTGTGGACCCGTAGCTTACCAATTGGAATTGCCACCCCACATGTGAGCAGTTCACAATGTGTTCCATGTATCTCAGCTGCGGAAATGTGTTCGTCTACCCACTGAAGTGCTACCGGAACCGGACATTGAGATAGAACCAGACTTGTCCTACCAAGAGTACCCTGTCAAGGTATTGGATCAGAAGGAAAGATCAACTCGGGCAAGATCAATCAAAATGTATAAGATTCAGTGGAGTCATCATTCAGCAGAAGAAGCTACATGGGAGACAGAGGATTTTCTACGCTCTCGCTTCCCCGACTTTCTGCCCAAGGGAGTCGGTATGTAACCCCAAAACCCCACCCCCACCTGCCCTTTGAAGTCAATTATAAGAAAAACTTAGATAACAAGAATAGTCTAAGTTGTGGATTTAACTTAAGAAGGGCTTCCTTCTGAAGTTGCAAAGAGGATGACATTCGAAGAACAGTTAAGAAAGTGAAACTTGAGTATAAGGGGGAGAGTAGCACCAACACACCTTCAAGCATCCCTCCAAAGGACTCCACCTGAAATCTCGGGACGAGATTCCTTTAAGGGGGGAGGGCTGTAACACCCTAGGTGTTACTCAGGGTGTCCACCCCAGGGTTACCCCTTTTTAACCTATTGTTACATAAAGATTTATGGGCAAAGTACTTCAACCTTGGAATTCAAAGTCCTAATCAAGTGCAAACTACCTTGGATATCATGCCCTAGCTTGTCATGCACATCTGAGTAAGGATCTCCCAAAACCTTAGAGCAAAACCTCCATAGACAATAAGAACCCTAATTGAAGCCATGATCAAAAGATCATGTAAACATCATGATCATGGTTTGGGCCAAATATAAAAGTTGTAATATACTTAATAACCTACAATTAATAGTAAGGAAGTACCCCCAAAAAGTTTTCAGAAAAGTCCTAAAAAGATCACCAAAGGTTGAACACAAGGGAGAAATTCAGGATTTGCCTAAGTCAAAAATCAACCCTTGAACAAAGATCCCACATGTTCACCTTGATCCCCTTTTCAAAACCTGTCGATCCAATTGACAAAATGGCGCCAAATTAACCCTAGAATGCCCTGAACAAGTTTGAACCCAAGCCAAAACCGTTTGACATGAGTTGGCACTGGTTTTGTCTCGGTTTGAACAGTGCAGACAGACAAGACTTGGCACCACCATATCTCCTCAACCAGACCACATCTACTCTTGGAACTCACATGAACTAGGTAGCTCTAGGTGCAGGGAAGAGATCTCCCACAGGCGGTAGGGCAAGATTCGTACGCCTGGCCGCTCAGCAGAGCGAAGAACACGGGCAGAAGCAACACGCCACGTGTTCGACGCGCTCTGAGCTCGCCAGAGCACGCCCGCGCGCGCCCCCGCGTGCCCCACGTCGCGCCAAACGGCCGAGCCGGCGCCTTGGCCGCGCCATAGCTATAAAACCCGCCCCAGCGCTCGGTTGCCTTCCCCATTGCCTCCTCCGTACCTCGCCTGACTTGCCCGAGCCAGCCGTTGCCTCCGGCGACCTCCCCGCGACCCACCAGTGCCGCCCGAGAGCAACCACCGTGGCCAACCCCTCTCCCGACCTCCTCCGTTCGATCCGAGCCCCCGGATAGCTTCCTGGTGAGGCCGTGGCACGTGCTCAAGCTTGACCCGAGGACCCGCGTCACCGGAGTAGCCAAATCGTGCTCACCGGAGTTCAAGAACCCGCCGGCGCACGTGGACCGGGTAAACCCCTTCACCATTTTCCAATTCGTTGCGCGCATGGCCTCTGTGTCATCCCGTGAAGCTCCTCGTGCACCCTAATTGAACTCTACCACCGTGGTTTGGCCGGAGCAGGCGCCGCCGTCGACCCCCGCCGCCTGTGCTCGTGGCCAGGGTGACTCCGACCACCTCCGACGACGACCCGCACATCGACGTGACCGTCGCGACCTCCCGAACGTCACTGACCACCTCGCCGGGCCTCCCTCGCCGCCGGTAAGCCGCGCCGTCCTTTTCTTTCCCGCGGCTACTGTTTCAGTTGGGGGAAGGACTGCGGGTGAGAGGGAGAGAAAGCCAGGGGGTTAAGTGAAATGTCAGAGACTCAGGGGAATAGTGGCGCGAGGGTAGATCTGTGAGGTTTGATTCGGTTTAAACCCAGGGACCTCGGCGCAAACTGCTTTTTCAGAAAAACTTTATTAAAACCTGATTTAAATTCAAACAGAAACTTTAAAAACCCATAACTTATGTTTGGTTTATCCAAATTTGGTCAAACTAATTTTGCCAGACTCTAAATAATGTAACCTGTCTAAGAAAAATATAAAACCCCATAAGTACTAGAGGAAAATATAAGGTTCTGATTTAATTTTAGTTTTGACCAAAAGCTTAATAATAGCAAGAAAAATGGTTGTACTATTTAACTAGGGTTGGAAAAAATTGGAGAAGTTTATATCTACCTACTAACCTAGTTAAAAATGTTTACCCCTCTGTCCATTACATTAAGTTAGTTTTTACCCCTTATTCCATAATATGCTTAAGGTTAAGAAAAATAGAAAAAGTGACATAAATAATGAACCAGAGGGCACCCCTATTTTTGTTGAGATACTTAGTCAATGTAGTTCACTGGAAAAATATATCATACCTTGTTGTAGTGTAAGATAAGAAAGATACCCTTTAAATGAATAAAATAAGGATAACTTAGAAAAACCCTACAAAAATAACCCTAAGGTGAAACCTCCCCAAACCTTAGGATAACTAATGTTTTGATAATAAGAACTTAAGAAAAATCTGAAATCTGTTGTTTGATATTTTCAAATGACAAGTTAGTTCTAGGTACCCTTTTTGCACCAAACTTTAGAAATCCATCATTAATTAACCATCATGTTGCTCTCTGCCATTTTTGGTACCAGAGCTTAGTATCACTATTAGAGGCCAACAAAAAATAACCTTTAGGACAGAACCTACCCCTAACTAAGAGGTGTAGTGTAAAGTGGCCCATTTTGCCTAACTATTGTTATTTTTGTTTAAAGCCTAGCTTTTGTACTTTAAGCCTCAAATTCTTAAAACAAGCTAGAATAGCAAGTGACAACCCCTGTAATTTTTACAGAATTTTTGGAATTTATTAAAACACTGTCGTAGTTCAAACCTACACTAGAAACCCTAAATGGAAATTAAATAAAGGAAAATGGATAATGGAAATTAATGTCCTCCTAAGACCTTTGTAAATTTGTCCACTGAAATCTAGAAAGACAATGCAAATCCACTATGTTATCCTAAGAGAAAACCTAAACCTAAAAGGTAATAAGTCTATGTATATAAATACCACTAGAAGACTCACATAGCCAGGGAACCCTAAGTTAATTCTTGACTTAGTTTCTATAGCTTAATGTTCTTAAATCTTGCATAATCATGACATACATGTTCATTGCATTTCGATAGACTGTAATCTTGCTGACGGAGAGTACATCCTCGTGCCGGAGCAAGGAGCTGCCCAGGAGGTTGCCCCAGATCCAGCACCTGAGCCTGCACCAGAGGACCTGCCTGCCACTGCTTTGGAAGGCAAGCCCCGGTTTTATGCATAACCTGTTATTTATGCTATTTTACTTCACTTATTGATTGTAGGATTGATTGTGCACTTAGGTGTAGGAATTGTTTGAAACCCTAGTTGCATGATCTCAGGAATCCTGTTGAAATGAATACTAGTATGCTAGGTCGAGTAGTTGCTTTATGTAATTAGGATCTCGGTAGAAGACGAGTGATTTTTCTAGCACTCGCGCGAGATCAGGAAATTGATTGTACCCACTTTCACACTATCATGATACTAGTTGGTGGACAACAATCCATGGGGATTGGTTACCCACGAGATGGAAAATGGAATAAGGATTAACGTGCGGATACCTGTGTCAAGCGTTTGAACGTACTAAGCACATGCCGAGAAATATGGTAAATCGGTAAGCCTAGTACCTGAGTGAACCTGCCCACAGACATATCCCCTCACGCGACCTGAGACGTAGTCTCCCATTCCGGTTATGGTGGGTACAAGTGCGGTCACTGCACGACGGCCAGTCGGGGTAAGTGGGGCATTGTACGCCAAGGCGGTGAGCCCTGATCTGTTGCCAGGGAATCGATGGGGACGGTTGATGTGTGTGGGGACGGAGTGCCCCTGCATGTCGTGTGTTTAGGTTTACCTTGCAAGGATAAAAACTCGATTCGAATCGTCTGCTTCTCGCAGCTAATGAGACTGCTTGATCCATTGTACTGCATTGAGTAACAAGTGGAACCGTGATGAGATGTTACAAGATGTTGATTGCTAAAAATGCTTGCTACTATGTATGAGTAGATAGTACACTTTTAGCCTTAAGAGAGTCACACTTAATTTTGACAAAGTTAAAATCTTGATTTAGAAACTCAGCTAGTGCTTTTGGCAACCAAACCCCACAGCCAAACAGCTGCATGTCTAGAGGTAGAGGAGTAGACTCCTCACACCGGGTAAGTCTAGCTGAGTATTAGTATACTCAGCCTTGCTTGTGGCATAATTTTTACAGGTTCTCTGGAGGAAATGGCTGCTGGAGTGACTTGGCCATCCACCTTGCCACCGGGTTGGACGGTCGAGTGGGACCCTGCCTCGGCTGAGGAGGAGCATGAGGAGTGATGGGACAGGCTTCCCCATCTCTCCGTTTAATTATCGTTAGTTTTATTCCGTTGCACTTCGAACAATGATGACTACTTTGGCAAAACTCCGATGATGATGATGTAATAATTTAACACTCTTCCATGCATGGTTTTATGTTTTATTGTATTTGCTCTGTGACTCACCATCGAGTGAGACTGTGGTACTTGATCCTGTCAGTGGCCGTGTTGGACTAGATCCGAGGGATTGACGGGTTATTCCCATTTAAGTGTGGTCTAGCCTCTAAGGCAGGGCTCAGGCACTTAAGTTGGAATAATTCGGGCAGTTCCGCCACAGGTTGTTGTGCAACCGCCAGTAAAAATAACATTTCCACCGGCGGCTGTATTAAACAAACCGCCATCATTTCCACGGACATGGCTCTATGTAATTGCTGTGTACATGAATTGCTGATCCTAACACGGACATGGTTCGCATTCGGTTTGCCTTCTAAAACTGGGTGTGACAGTACCGTCGTGTATTGATTTTAACGCGCATATGAATATTGTGCTTGCTTTTTGGGTTTTGACATGGTGGTTTGGTAGCAACGGTGAATAATTATATATGGAGTAGTTTTGGGAGACTTTATCAAATACTAACTTTCATGTGGTTTTTATGTAAATCTTGGTGAATTATAAGGTATAAGCCCAAATAATACTCGCTATTAAATATGGAATGCATCAAAGTGCCAAACATTGGACTGTAAGTAAGGAATTAGTGGTTAGTATATATTACATATGTACCTTGTGCATGTTTATTACTCGTGTGCTCGAAAGCGGTGGTCCATTGACGAGTGGATTGTATTGAAAGTTGAGGCAACATTAATCGATGGAAGGGACGGTGGATACTACAAATATTGGGAAGCATTGCCATAAGTGTGACAAGTAGACCTTCAAGATTTCCCATAAGATAATCGCCCTTAAAAAGACTATAATATATAACCACATCTGTAGACAATCGATAATAAACATGAGAGATATAATTATTTATTATTGAATATATTGATTAACACAATCACTGAAGTACAAGTAGAGCCATCACACACGTACATATTTTAAACCAGCCATGCAAGGAACTTTAGATATCACACTCGCTCGCATTATTCAAATCTAATTTGTGCATAATCCATCAAGGCGTAATAAAATTGAAGGCTTGGCATTGTGGCACAATCTAGCCAATATATGGTGCTGGGTTAACCACAACAGCCTGACCATTGACGATGTCGTTGTAGATACAAACACGTACGGTACCATCTTGGAGTGGAGACGGGACCCCATCTGGAGGGAGTACTCGAACTTCGGTTATATTGGGATTATCTTGACGGATAATATTAACCGCATCTACAACGGGGTAGCCAACCAGATCAGGCCATGTTTGGGTCGTTATACCAAGCTTGACGACCTCCATCAATCAGGTAGTGTCCTTCTGAAACTGTTATAATGGCCAACAAGCATCAATAATCAAGGAAAACTGACATAGTGTAAACAAACACATTATTTTAAAAACATAACGGTGTCATATATATGGCATGCATGAGCATATGATACTAACACAAAGTAAATACCTACGTACCTGCAAAGAAGAAACTAGTAGCCTGTATAAGGAGAGAATAGGAGATGGTACGTGCTCTATGTATGTCTATGCGTGTGTATATATATACACACACGGTGACTATTTGGATTGCATGCATCCTCTCGGTGATAACAATGGATGGACCTGTTCATATGTCCCTTTTGCTACCCATTTTAATACTCAGCTCGTCGATGATAACGGTGCATCCATTTTTCTTCTTTTACTTAGTAAACATCGTCGGCACATGTTGTGGTTAATTAACAGCATCATCTTCTCGATCTAATTGTGGATTGTGCTGCTCCTGCTTGTTATTAGCTGGCAGTACAGCCCTTTGTTTACACGGTACTAGCACAGTACTTGGCTGGTACCAAAACGTTGGACGGAACCGAGTCACGCATGAAGGACGGAACAGTCAGCAGCAGTCACCGCCATGGCATGCATGTCTGTTATCTGTAGCGTCCGATAACATCAGAAGCGGAACGAACTTCTTTGCAAATTCACTGCACCCTCCGCAACGCAACGAACCAAGGGGATACAGGCGTACACAGCTAGCGAGACAACCATCTCCATTACGTGCGCGCGTGCTCTGCTAGCGAGACAGCCATCTCCGTATACGTGTATCATCATAAATTAATAAACCCTAAATACACTGAACTAGTATTTATAAACCCTAAATACTGTCCATGTCCAAGTCACGTGTACGTGTTACTATAAATTAATACACTGAACTAGCATGTACGTATACGTGTATCATCATAAAATAATAGGTGTTGTTTGCTTCAATTCAGGGGGCGACAACTATAATCGATCACTGCCGGAAACAGTTGCTTTGCCGAGTGTCTAAAGAACTCGGCAAAGCCTGGAAAACACTCGGCAAAAAAAGTTTGACGAATTGTACATCATAAAATAATAGGTGTTGTTTGGTTCAATTCAGCTGGGGGCAACAACTATAATGGGATCAACTTCCACCATGATGCGTTCAGAGTAACTATTAACGCGATTTGTTTGGTTCAGTAATCAATAGCGTACTCCGAGAGGCAGAAGAAAGGAGTGGAAGGATGAAGGCGTGTACTGGGTGCCGGTCCAATAAAGTTGCGTGGGCCGCGGGAACGAGATTGTAAATTTTCAACAGCTGTTCCGTTCGTGTAATCAACTGGTGAAAAATATTTGCACTAGATCCACTTGTGTAGTAGCCTATGCATATTTAAGTCTATTTTATGTTTTATTTTTCTCCTTTTCCTTTTATTGTGCAATGTGACATGTATCGTTACATGAATTTTTGAAAGTTTAAGTACCTACTCAGGATTTTTGTAGACTCTCCGTCTTTCGTTACCATGTTATTATTCATTTGGCAATATTTGTAACACCATTTCTGCGAACACAATATTGACCTATCCCTTTTGGTTCGGGTTGATGATTAGTGATCGCCAACGGGTAGCACTCTGGGATAGTCAGTGTAGTGACTAGACTATGAGATTATGTATCTACAACCATGTCGGTCGCCTTGGGGTGTGCAGCTGTGGAGCACAGGCACGGTGGTCGACGACGAAGGTAAAGGTCATGTGGGTTCGTGCCGATGTACCGGGAGTGGTGAAAGATGAGCGATGTGACTTGACTTAGGGACCGGAGTCGCTGGGTGACCAGCCGTGGTGGCTGACACCTGAAACACGCACTCGCGTTAGGACATGGCGTAGCAGGCCGTGTTGCCGACACAGTCTAGGTCTAGCGGAACACATGTCCAATATGTGGGGACGCACATGGGGTGCGATACTCACAAAGGTTTGGTGGTTGAGCCTCAAAACAAACATGCGCTACACATGGCCGGGTTGCCGAGTGTCGGTCTGGCAACACTCGACAAAGTAGCTTCTTTGCCGAGGGCCAACGCCTGGCGCTCGGCAAAGTTAACGGTCGTCAGCTATAGACGGCTGCTGACGGCCCTTTGTCGAGCGTCGTTGTGTGTCGAGTGTTTGGCACTCGGCAAAGAGGTATTTGCCGAGTGTCTTCCTGTGCCGAGCGTCCTGCTCTCGGTAAATGTGGTCGCTACCGAGAGTAGGACTTTACCGAGTGCAGCGCTCGACAAAGAATTCGTTGCCGAGTGCCTGAAAAAATGTACTCGGGAAAGACTTGAGCACTCGACAAAGAGCCAGGTTCCGGTAGTGCATTTAGATACGCTACTATAGAAAAGGTTTCTACCAACACTAGATTTACCACTGCATGCTTCTATGAAAACTAAATACAAATAATTTCAACAACTATTTGCAGTAGCATACAACGTTGGAAATCATTCTTATTTTAAGTCTGGGCCATTATATGATTGGTTGCGGCAACATATTTTACGTCTTGGCGAGGGGTTAAGGATGACAAGGTGACCCCACAAGTTCGAGACCCGAGCGTGCGGGTGTGTGTGAAGGCGGCTAACGAGGAAGTTCCACCTGTCAGCAGCTATGAGAGGGTGAAATCGACACCGCGCTGCTGCACTTAATGGGGTGGTCCCGCCTGTCAGTGACCGAATAGCGCGGTTATGCTGGTGTGCTGTGCTTCCTGGGCCGAAAGCCACTTGGCCAGCTTAGGGGCACTATTTTATCTTTAAAATTTATGAGAAAGAGATTTTGAGTTTAAAATTCAAATTCAAATGCAAATGACTTCATATAAAATTAAAACATTGTCAGAAATTCGTTTATAGCCATAGAAACATCTTGGCGAAGTATGAAGTCATATATTTTTATAAATAATTAATGCACAAAAATTAATTCCCCTCTTTCTCCTTAATTATTTGACAAGAGAGTCACATGTGATAAAATAAATCAAAATCCTTAAAATTCTTGATATGGGTTTGTATGATTACAATAGACTTTGCACACTACGGCTTCTTTGCTGAGTACTTTTTATCAGGCACTTGGCATAGACTTTGACGAGTGTCAACAGTACTCGGCAAAGAAAAGTCGCCGTCACGATGACTGGTAACGGCGACGGAGCGTGTGCCGAGTGTCCACTGTACTGACACTCGGCAAAGAGTTTTCCTTTGTCGAGTGTATTAGGTGACACTCGGCAAAGGTTCCCTCTTTACCGAGTGTCCGTCGGACTAGCACTCGACAGAGATCGCTAGTGGGCCCCTTTGTCAGTACCTTTGTCGAGTTCACTAGGAGACACTCGGCAAAGGTTCCTTCTTTGCCGAGTGCCAAGGCGACAGCACTCGGTAAAGAGGCTTTACCGGTGCACAGGTGTGTCTTCTTTTGCCGAGTTCTATGACCTTGACACTCGGCAAAGTACCTCTTTGTCGAGTGTTACACTCAGCAAAGTGAATAGTACACCCCCTTTTTATTTGTTTTTGCTTGTTAGAGGTCTTCTTCTGCACCGAAGGTCCTTAAGACAAAGACACCATCGACAAAGTGATATTGAAGATTATTTTTCTCTGCAAAAGCTCTTCTAGACGAAGGTCTCGTCCAGAAGCAACGATGGCAAGTGCCCACCATGTGATGCCAACTACAAGAAAATCAACGATATAGTTATAAATCATATCTAATCCAGTGTTATATACCTAAATAAAAAAGAGGGTGTACACATGCTTCTGCATATTTGCTGTAACACCCTAAATTTTTTGGGTATAATTTTTTTCTAATATTCACCAAATTCAGGTGTTACCCTCTCTTTTCCTTGCTTTTCTTTTTCTAAATAATGGAGTGTTATTTTGTTATATATTAGTGTAAGCCTACTGAATTGAACCCTAGAGAAGCTTTGTGTGCTACATTTCATGCTGAAGCAAAGTTTTGTATGCTATCACATTTAATTTTATTTAAATTATTTTGGGCTTGATCTCAAATGAACAAATATATATATAGTTTATATATTAAGAGCCCTAGGCTTCCAATAACTAGAGGAAGCCTAGGTCGGACGGTGCAATCCGGTCGAGCCGGACCAGATCCGAACGTCTATAAAACAGGACCCGGAGTGCTAGGGTTCAGTTTTTTACGCTCCACCCCGATTCATTAGTGTCACACCCGGGCTTTAAGGAACAAAGCTGAGTGCATCTCATACATGCGCCAAAGAAGACAACATATATAATAACAGAGTGTATAGAGATAAATGTCATAATAAAATCAGAGTACTTATTACATAGCGGAAGTCTTACAAAATAAAAGATGAATATAACAGGATCAAAAATCTATCCTTGGCGCCAGAAAGCTGACTGGGAGACGCCACCTAGATCAAGTCGAAAGCCTCAGTGTTAGGCTGCTCCTCTTCTACCACCTGTTCTTCTCCTGTGGGGGGGGTGTGAGACAGCAAGAGTGAGCTCACACATGTTCATCGCTCAACAACTCGTGGGGAATAATGTGGCATGAACTCACCAAAGGTGGGAGTTCATGAAGTGTAAGGCTGATCAATGAAATAAAGGTTGAAGCTGAGCATTGCTTTTATAAGTTGGTCAAAAGTTTATTAGCATTTACTAAGTGTAAGTAAATACCAAACCATAGTGATAATAAGTAAAAGTGATAATAAAGTAATCCCAAATGCAATGAGATGACAAATTAAGTTTAAGTTCCATAAATTAATCATGTGAGTGTCCGAGCCGCTCATGACCGTGAGCATGGCTAGTATACCAGTTTTACACTCTGCAGAGGTTGCGCATCTTTACCCACAAGTCGTGTTACCCATTTGCCACGGAGTTGATCAGACCCCATACACCTCTACCAAAGAAGCGAGGCAGGGTACCACTACGAGGCCTTTACAAAGTTCCACTAGCTTCAGACTACCCGCTACTGTTTATAGGAAGCTCCAGTGCAGGAATCCCTCGCCTGACCGCCATCGCAGCAAAATCAACACAAGGACCTCCCTACACTGACCACTCCCCTACTGCCCTTGCCCCTTTCGGGTAAGGTAGCCATCCACTAGCTTTCCTAGTTAATCAACCAAGGGCGTCCCATTAAACCCTTGTGGTAGCACTGTTTTCCCGGGTGGTTCTCCATGTTCCCATTAACATAATGATCTTATCATGAACATAAAATAATGAATAGATAACAAAAAGTGTAATCATGAGTCATAAATATCTCTATACCCAAATCCACATAAAGCAATAGCATGTACTACCCAAAACTTTAGTAGTAAAACCAGTGGTGAGACAAGGTATAAAGATAGTCAAATCTAGGGTAACCTATTGGGTCCCAGCAAAATTAACCTATGCAGATCATCCATCTTCAGGTTCATCATCCGCATCACATTTTGGAGTTGCCCACCCGTTACATCATCTTGGGGGTCGACTCAGCTCTGGTCCTCCGCATCACATGGTTCACTAGCGTACCTACTGAGATGCATAATGCACATGTATAAACATAAGGAAGAATAACATAGCATATTGCACACCTCAATCACAACAATTCATATGCTCTATATTTCCCTAATCTAGAGCATACCTCAAAAGATTATCAAACTTGGGCTCAGTCTTCAAGGACACCTAAACACAGGCCTAAATAGTCACTACTTCAAATACACTCACCGAAATATATTTACTTCCTTCCCAATTACTAAAGTCTAGAGCATACAATAAGAAGGAAATAAATTAATCAAATATAACAAGTCATTTTGATAAACACTTCCTATGCAACAAGTTGCCATCAATCAAGGATCAAGAATTGACTAATCCTACCTAGCCAAACAAGAATGACAATAAGCAATAAATTGCAGATTTTTCGGACAGCACTCAGCAGTCAATTGTTTTGCTCATAACTCACAAGATATTAATCCAAAAATAGTGAACTAAGACTTTCTAGAAAGCTTATGAAATCCCCTATAACTTTTGTATTATGAGCACAACATGATTCGACATTCTTAAAGGTGAATCAGTGCTAAATGTAAATTCTGCCCAGATTTGGACAGAATTCAACTAATTACTTCATAAATTTATAACTAGAGTTTCAGGGATCCAAATCAGGTGATCCTAGACTTTTTAGAGAGCTAGTTGAATCGTCTACAATTCATTTATAATCATCTCAAGGTGATTCAATGTGTATCGAAGTCAGTTAATACAAACACACTTTGCTGTCCAGACTTTTGACAGATTCAAACATCACATTTCAAACAACTATAACTTGACTTCAAGACAACCAAAAAGGGTGCACCTAAATTTTTTGGAAAGCTTAAAAAAAGTACTACAATTATCCTATAATTACTAAGGGTTGATTCTAAGTTTAACTTGAGCAAACAAGGTTATTTTCGAAATCAGTACAGTATCTGGGCAGATTCTGAGACTGGACTTTGAAAAATCATAACTCCTAGACTACTAAACCTATGGTCATGAATTTTTTACACAACCAAGATAAAGAAGTTAGCTACAACCTTTCTATAGTATATTCCTACAGAAAACACACTTTAGTTCGTCAAACAAATAGCACGGCAGAAACTGTATATGCAGTAAAAACTGTGAGTATGTAATTTTAACTCCTAGTTAGGCTCTATAGTATAATGTTATTGATACTTAGAAATGCTTCATGATTTTATAATTCATTAGAGTTCAAACTACCAAATAAGAACCAACAGTCGATTTACTAACTACATTCAAATTATTTAGAGCACTAGAATTATAACCACACATATGCACCATGACCAATTTGGCGATCAGACACAATACACATGTATGATAGATAACATACTCATCATAACCAACATACTACTCAATTCATCTATCAACCACTATCTGAAACAATGATTTGGCTCACCGTTATCTGCCTAACTTGATAATCCACACAAACAGTGACGCTCTCTGATTCAATCATTTCATCGAACATCTGGCACTTGTCGCACGGCTTGCCTGGCCTCACCAATATGAAATTCCTCACATCTTGCACATTACGCACACACATATACATACATTAGCATCTAATTACGTGATTTTGGGTATTAGTACTGGCGAGGAATGAACAAAGGGAGAAACGGGTCCTCATCGGGGTTGACGACAACATGTCGAAGCTGTCCAAACACGAAGGCGAAGACGATGGAGCGAATAACGCACTTACGACACATCAGGACAAATTTCTTAAGGCTGGGCTTTTCCTCGAGCAGTCAGCGAGCATTGTGGACGTAATACTGCTCCAGCGTGCAACTGCACAATATTCATATGCGCGTTAAAAATCAATACACGACGGTACACTAACAACTACTTTATGTTGGTTGCTAAATGCGCCTTCAGCATCCTACAGACGTTCGATAAAGACCTTTAGCAACCTATAAAGATGGTGGTTGTAAGTACCGTCGTTAAACAGTCACACCCAGTTTTAAGGACAAAACCAGATGTTCCACTATACATGAAATCATATGAGAATCACATGTATAGCAACGTCACATAGTGGATTATATCAAAACACATTGATTTATTATATCGAAACCAGTATTTATTAGATAACCACTATGCAACAGTATCATTGACGACTATCAATATTTGTCACCGTGTGTATAATAATACATATATTATTATCACCAAGATTATGCAATGTAAACCAAATAGTCCACGTGTTTATATATACTTAGAGATACATATACATGCTACTACTTTCTTATTTGCTGGTAGGCACGTACTTTTTGCTAGTAGGTGCTTACATCAGTCTTGTTGTAAATATTTGGTGGTCACATTGCACTAGTACACAGAAGCTCTATATTGGCGGTCTTATAGATATTTACACTAGCGATTTTTAGTGCCGCTGGTGCTAGGTGCTAGTGGAAATCAGCCTTTTTATTGGCGGCTGTTGTGCAACCGCCAGTGAAAATATCATTTTCACCGGCAACTGTATTAAACAAACCGCCAGTGGAAATAACATTTCTACTGGCAGCTTTATTATGCAAACCGCCGTCATTTCCTCGGACACGGCTCTATGTAATTGCTGTGTATATGAATTGCTGATCCTAAAACGGACATGGTTCGCATTCGGTTTGCCTTCTAAAACCGGGTGTGACAGTACCGTCGTGTATTGATTTTTAACGCGCATATGAATATTGTGCCTGCTTTTTGCGTTTTGACATGGTGGTTTGGTAGCAAGGGTGCATAATTATATATGGATTATAGTTTTGGGAGACTTTATCAAATACTAACTTTCATGTGGTTTTTATGTAAATCTTAGTGAATTATAAGGTATAAGCCCAAATAATACTCGTTATTAAAATTGGAATGCATCAAAGTGCCAAACACTGGACAGTATGTAACGAATTAGTCGTTAGTATATATTGCATATGTACCTTGTCCATTTTTATAACTCGTGTGCTCGAAAGCGGTGGTCCATTGACGGGTGGATTGTATTGAAAGTTGCGGCAACATTAATCGATGGAAGGGACGGTGGATACTACTAGTATTGGGAAGCAATAATGCCATAAGTGCGACAAGTAGACCTTCAAGATTTCCCATAACATAATCACCCTTAAAAAAGACTATAATATATAACCACATCTCTAGACAATCGATAATAAACACGAGGCATATAATTATTTATTATTAAATATATTGATTAACACAAACACTAAAGTACAAGTAGAGCCATCACACACGTACATATTTTAAACCAACCATGCAAGGAACTTTAGATATCACACTCGCTCGCATTATTCAAATCAAATTTGTGCGTAATCCATCAAGGCGCAATAAAATTTAAGGCTTGGCATTGTGGAACAATCTAGCCAATATATGGTGCTGGGTTAACCACAACAGCCTGACCATTGACGATGTCGTTGTAGATACAAACACGTATGGCACCATCTTGGAGTGGAGACAGGACCCCATCTGGAGGGAGTACTCGAACTTCGGTTATATTGGGATTATCTTGACGGATAATATTAACCGCATCTACAACAGCGTAGCCAACCAGATCAGGCCATGTTTGGGTGGTTATACCAAGCTTGACGACCTCCATCAATCACGTAGTATCCTTTTTGTTTTCGAGCTTCAGAAACTGTTGTAATTACCAACAAGCATCAATAATCAAGGAAAACTGACATAGTCTAAACAAACACATTATTTTAAAAACATAACGGTATCATATACATGGCATGCATTATATGTATTAACTAGTAGCCTGTATAAGGAGAATACGTACGTACCTGCAAAGAACGAAGAAACTAGTAGCCTCACTACAGTAAACGAAGAAAGTTCTGACGGTCACTCTATCTCCGACGGCCTCGTACGAGGCCGTCGGATATTATCTTATGTCCGACGGCCAACAGGGGCTCTCGGACATAAAGACTTATGTCCGACGGCTAGTTACGAG
The DNA here is from genome assembly GCA_029449295.1 of Zea luxurians. Classification (NCBI taxonomy): domain Eukaryota; kingdom Viridiplantae; phylum Streptophyta; class Magnoliopsida; order Poales; family Poaceae; genus Zea; species Zea luxurians. The sequence goes on from JAOPSE010000011.1 coordinate 51,005,749, forward strand.
GCCGTCGGACATAAGCTTATCTCCGACGGCCTCGTAACTAGCCGTCGGACATTAGCTTATGTCCGACGGCCTCGTAACTAGCCGTCGGACATAAGCTTTTTTAACACACGGTTCCGGCCCGGCGCGGTTCATTTTCACGCGCGCGCGCTCCTCGCTTCTCTCTCTCTGCCCGCTCGCCGCCGCCGTCGTCGACGCTCGCCGCCGCCGCCGTCGACGCTCGCCGCCGCCGCCGTCGACGCTCGCCGCCGCCACCGTCGACGCCCGCCGCCCCGACGCCCGCCGCCCCGCCACCCGCCGCCCCGCCGCGGCCGCCCGCCGCCCCGCCCGCCGTCGGCCGCCACGCCCGACGTCGGCCGCCACGCCCAGCCCGCCGTCGACTCCCGCCCCGCCCGCCCGCCGTAAGGTATTTAATATTAATGTATTTAATGTATTATTAATATTTTGTATATATTAATATTGTTTTGTAGTTTATTTTATTATATCCGAGGGCCTAAATTTAATTAGTAGTGCTTAGATAATTTTAATTTTTAATTTCCGACGGTAATTATTATGCCCTCGGAATTAAGGTCAGTTTATATGATTTGTCACCCGTAATAATGTTATGTAGTGGTGTCTATATAATTTAAACTCTTAATTTCCGAGGGTAATTATTAAGCCCTCGGAAATAAGGTTGTTTTATTTGATTTAGGGTCCCGTGAAATGTTTTTTTGTAGTGCTATTGTATTAGTTTGGTTAATTAGTGGCTATTGTATTAGTGTGGTTAATTAGTAATCATAACTAATTAAGTTAACGAAACATAGACGTCACCCGTTTCGGCCCAACACACCTTACATGCGACGCATGTGAGGTATGTTGGGCCGGAATTGTCCCTTTATTGGACAGCCTCGGGGTGACCGACAGAGTCCGTGTTTATGACAAAGGCATGTGCTCCTGCTTAGTTTCGGCAGCATAACCCCTGTGTTCTCCAATTGCACCATTTTTAGGCGTGCGATTGGAGAACAGCAGGGTTATGCTGCCGAAATTTCGCACGACCACATGTCTTGTCATAAACACGGGCTCGTCGGTCACGCTTGGGTGGGTTTAGGACCTATCCTTTCCTACAGATGTAGGGCCGTGATTTCTTCGTAAAAACGGATTGTCCGTGCATTACTTATCTAATTAAGTTAACGTCTCGTATCTAGTATGGAGGAGAATCGTCGATGGTGCTCTATCAAGCTACTTTTATAGACATCTTTGTGCCAAAGAAATAAAGAAAGAGATGATGGAGAAGCTTGAGCAACAAATACCGATTTTGGTATGCAAACTTGAAAAACTATTTCCACCAGGTTTCTTCAATCCGATGCAACATCTACTTGTTCACCTACCATACGAAGCTAAGGTAGGAGGTCCTGTGCAATATAGATGGATGTATCACATCGAAAGGACACTAAAGAAGCTACGTGCAATGGTTGGTAATAAGAGACGAGTTGAAGGGTGCATCGCTGAAGAATTCAAATATAAAGAGATAGCATCGTTCACGGGCCTGTACTTTGCAGAGGAACACAATGTCAATGCCCATACGTTGCGGTATCATGTCGACGAGCCCCCTATCAGTGATATTGAAATTTTTCAATGGAGGCGCAAAACTGTAGGACCCAGCACAACATACTGTTTCACCAACGACGAATGGAAGACTGCTTTACTCTACATGTATAACAACATGGAAGAGATGAGTCAGTTTCTCCTGTAAGTGTAAACTTTATTTTAGTCATTGCCGCTAGAATTTTTGTTGTGAGACTAAAATGTTTGTTTCCTTGTACTAACAGGGAATTTGATTCTCAAAATTGCATCTCTGGCTGTGAACGTGACCAGATTCGTCGAGAGGGAAAAGATGGGGGACTTAATTTCTTGTGTTGGTTTCGAGATTATGTAGATAAAAATGACAATATACACCCGGACCTTCGACAATTATCCCTAGGAGCAGTAACTGGCAGATGTTATGGTCGGTATGATGTCAATGGTTTTAGATTCCGTTCCACAAGGTTCGAAGATGATCATCCTCTAGCAGCCACGACAAATTCCGGAGTTGTAACTAGAGCTGTCGATGATGAAGGGAAGGTGACTAATTATTACGGAGTCATTAATGATATAATCGAGTACAAGTTTTTTGGAGATAAACAACTCAAAGTGGTGTTCTTTGATTGTGATTGGTTTTCTCCAAACTCAACGCGAGAAAATCAATATGGCATGGTGGAAGTCAAACACAACGACAGATTAAAAGGCCACGACACTATAATCCTTGCCCACCAATGCGAGCAGGTGTATTATATGACATATCCATCTAAGAAAAAGGGTTTGGTTGATTGGAGGGTAGTGTACAAAGTTAATCCTCGTGAACGACTATATGCTCCTGGTGATGCTGGTTATGTTGAAAGTCAAATCGAGCACGAAGTGGGGGCTGCTGAGATTTTCCAAGACGAAGAACTTGCAAGCACGTTTAATGTACAAACTGAAATGTTGGAAGAATCTTTATTAGGTGATCAAAATGATGTAGAGGTTCCTCCAAAACGAAAACGAGTGACGAGAAAGAAGAAAGCTACTTGGCGTCCATTAAATCGACGAAAGCAACTAGATCCTGATTTTGATTACGATTACGATTAACGAGTATGGAACATGATTTTATTGCATATTTTATTATTTTATTGCATATTTTATGATTTTGTTGCATATTTTATTGTCGATTTATGTACTAACTTGTTGTTGTTAAAATAGGATGTCAAAGAAAATGAAGTCTTTTGCTCGTAGTTTGCTTGGGACGAGGAGTAGCTCGAGGAGCAGCTCGAGGGGTGAGGATTCAGTTTTTCAGGGCACAGGTTCTACCATGAGCAGACGGAGAGCGCTGGCAGAACATTTGCCTCCACAAGATGTAAGTTAGTTGTTAAATTACATTATTTGAGTTACTTAATATTGTATGATGTAAGGTATTTGTTTCATAGGATGCTGAAATTGAGGAACCAGTGGTAGAGGATCATGCAAGAGATGATGTTGAAGATGATGGTGGAGATAATGTGGGAGATGATGCTGGAGACGATGCTGGGGATTCTGGGGCTGGTGGAGATTCCTCAGCTGGGTCTGGAACTTCTCGAGTTAGGAGAATGAGGAAGCTGCATTTTGTTGGACCACCTCCAGAGCTTCCACCCGAATCTTGGGTTTTGATAAAGCCTAGTGGAAAGTGAGTGACATGTCTTTGCTTAAATGTTATTGAAAGTTATGTTTTAATTTCCACATTGTTTATACTATTTCCAGGTCTTGGATCGACGACTCGTTCACAGGCACAGGACACTACAGGCAGGTGAACATGGTCCTTGGTAATCTTGTTCGTCTGCACTGGCCTGGTGTTGTGACTTTGCCTACTGGCGAGTCTGTCCCCGCCACCACTTGGGAGCATTATCGCTATGGTGTCTGTAGAACGTTTGGCAACACACAGGCACTAGTTTGGGATGCATTCTGGGTATGAATTATTTATACTATTTTAGTTATTCCATACATGTTTGCTTTTATGATAACACTAATTTTTTTGGCAGAAACGGTACAAGTTGCCGGACGATGGATCATATGATATGAACGCTCGTTACGTGTTTGAGTATAACGCGAACGATGTCGTTGCAGATGCAATGTACTATGCACGAATTCAGGCTATAAAGGCATGGTACAGAGCAAATGCTAATGATCGACCGATGCCAAATACCAAGGCCGAGTGGTCATCAATTTACTTGACGGAGGAGCAATACCTAGAGGTAAACAGGTTCTTGCCTCTCAAATCGCACGAAGCCATGTATTTGCTTGCTTTATTTAAAAAATTTCATGTAGGTGTCGGTGCCGTGGATGGCAACCCGATCGGAGGGTTATCGGGCATTGTGCAGATGGTGGGCTTCCCCTGAGTTTCGTGCCATTTCCGAAAGGAACAGGGGAAACCGTGGGACCGAGTCGTTCCACAACTACGGTGGTGATGGTCATGTGCGCTTGGCTAAGCGAATGGTAAGTCACAGTTTGTTGTAACTTTTGAATTACATAGAAATGTGTCATTGTAACTTTTATGTACAGGAAGTCAAATCCGGCCGTACGCCCACGGATGTGGAGGTGTATATGCAAGGGCATAGGGGTTCTGATCCTCAGAATCCTGATGTGTTATGCACTCAGACAGCCACCGACCGTCTAGTGAGTTTTTGATACTCTATTATGTGTTTGATATTGTTTGCAAGGGCATAGGGGTTATGCACTTATATTTGATATTGTTTGCCTCCAGACTTCGTATGGGCAGGAGATGGTTCAACGCCATGGGCAGGAGTACGATTGGAGGAGCCAGCCAATCGACCCTCAGGCAGCATATGCTAGCGGAGGAGGACAAGCCCACGGACGGTGAGATTATTTAATTTGGATTACAAAATTGTCATCATATGCTTGCGATTCAACTGAGGCATGAGTTACTATACTAAGTGCATGGTTCACTCTTGTAGGTTGGGTATTTTTGATTCTACGATTGATTCCAGAGAGCTAAGACGCCGTGGACGACAGTCCACATCGTCGTCTTCACAGTCGTCCCGTTCACGATCATCCGCCCACGACATAGAGATGGCAGTGTTGCGTCAACAGGCAGAGTACCATCAATCAGTCTTGAGGGAACAATTGGAGTACCAGAGGCAACAATCTGAGTACCAGAGGCAACAAGCCGAGTACCAGAAGAAGAGGGACGAGTATTATGCAAACCTCCAGGCCCAAAATCAAGCTCTTCTCTCGGTAAGCTGAAGTAACATTTTGTAGCTTATTTTGCAAAACACTTGATGTGTATCTTATTAGCTCAACAATGACTTGTATATAATTTGTAGAAACTAGCCCAACAAGCGGGCGTCCCGATGCCGACATATGGGATGCCGCCTCCGGAGTTTGCACTGCCAATGCCAATGTTGGCGCCTCCACCTCCGCCTCCGCCTCCGTCACAATTCCCTATGGTATGTACACATATGCGTGTGTGACATGATCATAGATGTCTTATATGTTTAAATGAACAACTGAGTGGTTACTATTTTATGTGCTTGTGTTATAGGGATTTCAGACACCACCTGCTTCAGTTGCCGCACCTGGTGATGGGTCTGGTCAAGACGACACAACACATTCGTGGGTGAACAACCTTTTCAACACGCAGAGTCCAGCCGGAGGAGGTGGCTATGGATATGATTGATGTGTCGTGATGTTAATTTATGAAACACTTTGCAACACTTGTTTGTGAGACACAATGTCAGTTTGCAACAACCGTCGGACCTATATGTTGATGTTAAATTTGTGAATGTTAATATTTGTGAGAATATTTGTGATTGTGAATACTTATTTGAATGTGTATACTTGTGATTGTGAATGCGAATGTGTATATGTGCATGAAATCTGTTTTTGTTTTGTAAATGTCAGATTTTTAAAAAAACAGAATTATGTGTAAATTCTGTAATTTATTATGTCCGACGGCCTAGTGGTAGCCGTCGGACATAAGACTTCATTATGTCCGACGGCCTAGCGCCGGGCCGTCGGATATAAGGCTTCATTATGTCCGACGGCCTAGCGCCGGGCCGTCGGACATAGGCCTGTGGGCCCCACAGGCTGACCGTTAAAACGGTTGCTGTGTATTACGTCCGACGGGCAGACGCGGCCGTCGGACATAGTGTATATCCGACGGCTGCCGTCGGATATACCATTATTTCCGACGAATTATCTCCGACGGCTTAAAGCCGTCGGAGATAAGCTAAAGCCGTCGGACATTATCTATCTCCGACGGTTTTAGCCTTATGTCCGACGGCTTCGGCCGTCGGACATTGTTCTGTTTACTGTAGTGCCTGTATAAGGAGAATAGAAGATGGTACGTGCAGTGCTCTATGTATGTCTATGCATGTATACATATACAAACGGTGACTATTTGGATTGCATGCATCCTCTCGGTGATAACAATGGATGTATCATCCATGGACCCGTTCATATGTACAGATTTTAAAACTCAGCTCGTCGATGATAACGGTGCATCCATTTTTCTTCTTTTACTTAGTAAACATTGATCGGCACGTATATGTTGTGGTTAATTAACAGCATCATCTTCTCGATCTAATTGTCCTGCTTGTTATTAGCTGGCAGTACAGCCCTTTGTTTACACGGTACTAGCACAGTACTTGGCTAGCTGGTAACGGCAATTGAGCCTGTGCCGAGTGTCCACAGAGTACACAGCTAGCAGCCACCGCCATGCCATGTCTATTATCTGTAGCGCCCGAACTTCTTCTTTGCAAATTCACTGCACCCTCCGCAACGCAACGAACCAAAGGGATACAGGCGTACACAGCTATAGCGAGACAGCCATCTCCATGTGGGGGGCCGTTGGCCATTACGTGCGCGCGTGCTCTGCTTGCGTTACGCGTAGATTCAAACATGCACGCTCTTCTTCACCCTTTGTTTCTTGTTTGGGGAAAAAATAAAAGGTAAAGTCGTTAATTATATACCATGTTGCCAATAAGAATACCACACTTCAGAGCGGACGTAATAATAAATTAATTAATACACTGAATACTGTCCAAGTCACTGCACCCTCCACTGTGAAGTGTATTAATTTATAAATACACTGAACTAGTATTTATAAACCCTAAATACTGTCCAAGTCACGTGTACGTGTACGTGTTAGTATAAATTAATACACTAAACTAGCATGTATATGTATACGTGTATCATCATAAAATAATAAGTATTGTTTGGTTCGATTCAGGGGGCAACAACTATAATCACTACCGGAAACAGTTGCTTTGGAAAAGACTTGACGAACACTCAGCAAAGAAAGCACGGCGAACTGTACATCGGCAACGGCTTTTTTGCCGAGTACTTTTTATTAGGCACTCGGTATAGACTTTGACGAGTGTCAACAGGTACTCGGCAAAGAAAAGTCGCCGTCACGATGACTGGTAACGGCGACGGAGCCTGTGCCGAGTGTCCACTGTACTAACACTCGGCAAAGAGTTTTTCTTTGTCGAGCATATTAGGTGACACTCGGTAAAGGCTCCCTCTTTACCAAAGGTCCTCAAGAAAAAGACACCATCGGCAAAGTGATATTGAAGATTATTTTTCTCTGCCAAAGCTCTTCTAGAAGCAACGATGGCAAGTGCCCACCATGTGACGCCAACTACAAGAAAATCAACGATATACTTATAAATCATATCTAATCTAGTGTTATATACCTAAATAAAAAAGAGGGTGTACACATGCTTCTGCATATTTGCTGTAACACCGTAAATTTTTTTCTAATATTCACGAAATTCAGGTGTTACCCTCTCTTTTCCTTGCTTTTCTTTTCTTTTTCTAAATAATGTTATTTTGTTATATATTTGCGTAAGCCTACTGAATTGAACCCTAGAGAAGCTTTGCGTGCTACATTTCATGCTGAAGCAAAGTTTTGTATGCTATCACATTTAATTTTATTTAAATTATTTTGGGCTTGATCTAAAATGAATAAATATATATATATGTCTACTATGCCTATATATATATATATATGAAAAGAAGAGAAATAGAAAAAAGAATAAAAGAAATCCAAAAAAAGAAACGACCGTTCTGTCCATCTCCCTAAACCAACGTTCTCATTTCCCCTCCCTCTCTCATTCTCACAGGAGGGCCCCACGACAACTATTCCTCTTTTCCAGTCATTCCTTTCATTCGCTCTCCACTCGCAGAACTGCTGGTCACCGTTTGGCCTTCGCCGCAGCGCCCAACGCGCACCCCTCGCTCCCCAGCCGCACGCCCCGCCTCAAGCCATGCCCATGTGCACATCACGCGGACGCGCGCCTGCACCCGGTCCCACTTGCTTGTCAACATTGTCACCTACTGTTTCTCTTCCTCATCCAACCGCCCGCCGAGCTGCACCTTTCCTATTTTCTCCTATATGGTTCGTCCTCGTCTTCCTGTCCCACATCTTCTTCTACCGTTGGTTTGTTTTAGCAGGCGTCGCTGAGCCAAAACTGCCCGTCCCTTCTCGCCCGTGGTTTAGGCTCCTGCCCCGCAGCGCCGACGAGGCCTCGGTCGAGCCTGCCCGCAGCGCGTCCTCGCGGTAGCCTGTGCGGCAGCCGGAGTGGTGGCCCCGGCACGGCTCGTCGGGCGCAACCTACGCGGCAGCCGACGTGGCTTGCCCAAGGCAACCCTGGCTCGGCCCTTGCGTGGCCCCGGCGTAGCAGCAGCCTCGCCGCGAGCTCGTCTCGACGTCCGGCCTCGTCGTGAGGTGAGCTTCGTCTACCCCGGTCTACCCTTTGTCTACCCCTTGCGCATAGCCCCATCACACCCTCGCTATCGTGCGATTCGCGCCACGCGCAGGACATCTAACTTGCGCGCAAGTCATGTGTCGCGCGTCGTTCGCGCGCCGTTTCGCACATGTCGTGCGCGTAGTCGACATCCATTTCCATGTTCGTGCACGCACGCCACACGTCCGGTCCGCACGTTATTTGCGTGTTGTAGCATGTGTCGCACGTGCTGTTTCACGAATGTTGTTTCGCACGTGCTAATTCACATGCTATCCGTGCGCGTCGTCATTCATACGAGTCGTTATTCACGTGCTTTAATAAAATCGTTTCCCAATATCGTTCAGGTTAAATAATTAATTACTTGTTTAGTGTCGATTATTTAAAATAACAGTTCAATTAAACCAAATTTATAATTTTAATTACGCGATTGTAAATACTTGTTATTGTGATTATGCTACCTTAAGTGTTGAATTTAATATTTGTTTAGTATAAATATGACACAATTTAGTAGTATTCTCATGTCGCGTCGTTTTTTAACCGCCAATTGTTAGTCATTTCAATGTATAATACGTCATAAACCTATTTCGACTCATTTCAGTAATGTCAACTTCGTAACGACGTTGATTTCGTATTAGTTTTGTTATTTTATCACGTCACAAGTTTTAATTATTTAATTAGTTGTTCATTTGATACTTATTAAAAATGACCTTCTAATTAAAACTATTTATAGTTTTTAACTCGCGCTTTTATAAATAAATATTAACTTGATTAATACCAACTTAAACGATTTTCATTTAATACTTGTTTAGTATAGTCGCGTTATCCGTTAGCGAGTATCACGCGTCGTCGCACTGTCTGCGCGCTGGTCGCGCGCAATATTTCGTGCGTCGTCTGCGCGCTAAGTCGAGTGTGTGCATGCGTCGTTCGGACGTGCCATTCGAGCGTTGTTCGCGTGGTGTCGCGTATGTTGTTTCGCGTGCCGTCCATGTGCTGTTTCGCGCAGTGTTGTGCGTCGTCACGCGTCATTCGAGCGTAACCTGTGTGCCATTTTCACGTGTCGCTTGCCTTGCCCCGCGACGTTTTCGCGAGTCACGCGCTATCCGCGCGCGATATCAAACCGTTTCGCTTATAATAGCTCGTGTTAATTAATTAGTTAATTACTTGTTTAACCCGACAACTATTAGAATAGAAAATTAATCAAAACTAAGTAGTAGTTTTAATTTACATTTAATAAATGTCAAATAATGTGAGTATGTCGACTTAAACATTCTAATTAATATTCGTTTAGTGTAAACGAGATAACTTCACGACCGTAGCTTTGGGGATTTTCAAGAGAAGAAGACACCGAGATGGGTCTCCAGGAGTTCCATGACTTCGACGAGTTCAAGGATTAGGCTAGCGACCTCCCCAGTCAGCCTATGTATGTCTATGCGCGTATATATATAATTTATCTCCCCACATTTACATAATTTATACCTAAGAATTTACTAGTTTTTGTTTATCCTGTCCTTGTTCACCTATTTGGGTTGGATTATTTCCATATTAGCTCTATGCTAGCGCATCACTTTAATCAATGAACATGATGAGAATATTTATGATACGATGTTTACATTTGGAAATGACGATGGCTTTGTGATATTTAAGGGGGCTCGATCAGATTCTCGAGTGCCTCTCCGTAAGGACTGGTTCATTGGATGACCACCCAGGAAAATAGTACAACCATAAGGGTGGAATGGGACGCTCTTAGCTAATTAATTAGAGGAACCGAGGTGTGGTTTGATTCGCCGTCGTGCCGTCAATGGAGCTCGGTGTATGCTGCTCGCTCTGTCGTGGGTTGTTTGCCCCTTGGGGAGGAGTGCGATATATTTAGTAAACCTAACGGGCGGCTACATCTCAGGGAATCTTTGTAAAAGCTACGCAGTGAAACCTTGCCGACTCACCTTGGTAGTGTTTGAGGGTTTGATCGACCCGAGGCAAAGAGGGATCACGACTCGTGGGTGAAGTGTGCAACCTCTGCAGAGTGTTAGAAACTGATATATCAGCCGTGCTCACGGTTATGAGCAGCCTTGGGAGCTCCTTTGATTAGAGATATTATGAATACAGATGATGATGAGGATAGTAATGGTTTTAATGGTGGTGATTATGTTAATGGATTTCGGTGTTCTTTTCGTTTGGAAAGAGTGCCATTGGGTTAATAACTTGGGTTTAATGCTAAAACCTAGCTCTCTTCTAGTAATAATTACTTGACCAACTAAAAGCAACTGCTCTGAGCTTTACCCCACATACAGCTAGTCCACTTTAGCCAAATGGGACATTTTGCTGAGTACGTTGATGTGTACTCACCCTTGCTTAAAACACCAACACACCACGTTGTCCACATTGCAACCACTGCTCAAGAGAATATGAAGTCGTGGTGGAGGATTTCCAGTAGTTCCGAGACTATGATGAGTTTTAGGCATGGGTTAGCGGCAAATCCCCAGTCGGCTCCCTATGGATGTCGTGTATTGCTACGTTTCATGTTCGCACTTTGATCTTTGTTAAAGACTATGTGGATGTCTCAGACATCATGATGTAATAAAATTAATACCCTTTTCCGTTATTATTTGAGCACTATGTGATGATGTCCAACTATGTAATTGTTGTGTACATGAATTGCTGATCCTGGCACATGCATGGTTCGGATTCGGTTTGCCTTCTAAAACCGGGTGTGACAGTACCGTCGTGTATTGATTGTTAAGGCGCATATGAATATTGTGCCTACTTTTTGCGTTTTGACATTGTGGTTTGGTAGCAAGGGTGCATAATTATATATGGAGTATAGTTTTGGGAGACTTTATGAAATACTAACTTTCATGTGGTTTTTATGTAACTCTTAGTGAATTATATGGTATAAGCCCAAATAACACTCGTTATTAAAATTGGAATGCATCAAAGTGCCAAACATTGGACCGTAAGTAAGGAATTAGTGGTTAGTATATATTGCATATGTACCTTGTCCATGTTTATTACTCGTGTGCTCGAAAGCGGTGGTCCATTGACGAGTGGATTGTATTGAAAGTTGAGGCAACATTAATCGATGGAAGGGACCGTGGATACTACAAATATTGGGAAGCATTGCCATAAGTGTGACAAGTAGACCTTCAAGATTTCCCATAACATAATCGCCCTTAAAAAGACTATAATATATAACCACATCTGATAATAAACATGAGAGATATAATTATTTATTATTAAATATATTGATTAACACAATCACTGAAGTACAAGTAGAGCCATCACACACGTACATATTTTAAACCAGCCATGCAAGGAACTTTAGATATCACACTCGCTCGCATTATTCAAATCTAATTTGTGCATAATCCATCAAGGCGTAATAAAATTGAAGGCTTGGCATTGTGGCGCAATCTAGCCAATATATGGTGCTGGGTTAACCACAACAGCCTGACCATTGACGATGTCGTTGTAGATACAAACACGTACGGTACCATCTTGGAGTGGAGACGGGACCCCATCTGGAGGGAGTACTCGAACTTCGGTTATATTGGGATTATCTTGACGGATAATATTAACCGCATCTACAACGGGGTAGCCAACCAGATCAGGCCATGTTTGGGTCGTTATACCAAGCTTGACGACCTCCATCAATCAGGTAGTGTCCTTCTGAAACTGTTATAATGGCCAACAAGCATCAATAATCAAGGAAAACTGACATAGTGTAAACAAACACATTATTTTAAAAACATAATGGTATCATATATATGGCATGCATGAGCATATGATACTAACACAAAGTAAATACCTACGTACCTGCAAAGAAGAAACTAGTAGCCTGTATAAGGAGAGAATAGGAGATGGTACGTCTATGTATGTCTATGCGTGTATATATATACACACACGGTGACTATTTGGATTGCATGCATCCTCTCGGTGATAACAATGGATGGACCTGTTCATATGTCCCTTTTGCTACCGATTTTAATACTCAGCTCGTCGATGATAACGGTGCATCCATTTTTCTTCTTTTACTTAGTAAACATCGTCGGCACATGCATGTTGTGGTTAATTAACAGCATCATCTTCTATCTCGATCTAATTGTCCTGCTTGTTATTAGCTGGCAGTACAGCCCTTTGTTTACACGGTACTAGCACAGTACCTGGCTAGCTGGTACCGAAAACGTTGGACGGAACCGAGTCACATGAAGGAGTATGTGTAGCGCCCGATGACATCAGAAGCGGAACGAACCAAACGGACTAGTCGCGTGGGCCGCGGGAACGAGATTGTAAACAGCCGGATCTTATGGCGCCGTGATCCACCAAACGCTATACAACGGGATGAGTTAACGACGTAAACAGATCACCAGGTAAAACGACCGAACCAAACATATTTAAGTCGATTTCTGCGGATGCATATTTAATTCTATTTTATGTTTTCTTTTTCTCCTTTTTCCTTTTATTATGCAACGCATGACATGTTTTTTTATGTATCGTTATTACGTGAAAAGTTTAAGTACCAACTTAGGATTTTTGTAGACTCTCCGTCTTTCGGTACCATGGTATTATTCATTTGGCAATATTTGAAAAAGAAATTCTGCAAACATAATGTTGACTTGTCCCTTTTGATTCGGGTTGATTATTAGTGATTGCCAACGGGTAGCACTCTGGGGTAGTCCGTGTACTGACCAGACTATGAGATTATGTATCTGCAACCATGTCGGTCGCATTGTGGAGCACAGGGACGGTGGTCGTCGACGAAGGTAAAGGTCATGTGGGTTCGTGCCGATGTACCGGGAGTAGTGAAAGACGAGCGATGTGACTTGACTTAGGGACCGAAGTCGCAGGGTGACCAGCCGTGGTGGCTGATACCTGGGACACGCACTCGCACTAGGACATGGTGTAGCGGGCTGTATTGCCGAGACAGGCTAGGACTGGCAGAACACGTGTCCAATATGTGGACGAAGCGCACGCGGTACGATACTCATAGCAGTTTCGTGGTTGAGCCTCAAATTCTTGGTATGTGTTTGTATGATTACAAGTGACCTGGCACATTACAAAAGTAGGGTGTTATAAGAAATTGTTCTACACTAATATAGAAAAGGTTTGTACCAACACCAAATTTACCGCTGCTTTTGCGAAAACTGGAGGTAAAAATTTTCAACAATTTTTTGTACTTCCATCCAAGGATGAAAATCATTTGCCCTTACAAGGACCATATATAACCACATTGTTGGACGCTCGATAATAAACAAGAGACATATCTGATTATTTATATTTGAATATATTGATTAGCACAATCACTGAAGTACAAGTAGAGCCAACACACACACATACATATTTGAAATCGAGCATGAAGGGAACCTTAGATATCACACTCGCTCGCATTATTCAATTTAAATTTGCTCCTAATATATCAGGGCATAATAAAATTGAAGGCAAGGCATTGCGGCACGATCTATCCAATTTATGGTGTTGGGTTAATAATCACAACAACCTAGCCGTTGACGACGTCGTTGTAGATACAAACACGTACTGAGCCTTGTTGGAGTGGTGATGGGGCCGCATCAAGAGGAAGTACTCGAACTTTTGTTATATATGGCCGAGTTTTACAGATAATATTAACCGCATCTAAAGCGGGGTAGCCAATTAGATCGGATCATGTTTGGGTTGTTATACCAAGCTTGGCTGCCTCCATCAATCACGTAGTATCTTTTTGTTTTCTGCCTTCTGAGACTGTTGTAATTGCCAACAAGTATCAATAATGTATGTATTTAATGTATGTATCAATAATGGATGTAAGCATCATCTAACAAAACGTACATGCCTAGCTACCTGCAAAGAAGAAACAGAAGCCTGTGTATGGAGATTGTACGTGCTCTATGTATGTCTACGTATGTATACATGGTGACTCTGTGTAGCATGCATCATCTCGGTGATAACAATGTATGTACTTTATGGAATGTTATTAGGTAGAAGACACCATGATATTGCCTTTTGCTACCAATAATATTAATAGTCGTCGATGATAACGCTGCATCCATTTTTCTTCTTTTGCTTAGTAATAAACATCGTCGGCACATGTATGTTGTGGTTAACAGCATCATCTTCTCTAATTGTGGATTATGTTGTTGTTGTTAGCTGGCAAATAGTTGAATAATGCATGCCCCTTTGTCTACATATGTCAGACTCAGCTCACGTGTAGCTGTTAATATAAATTAATTAAAATTCGCTGAACTAGCATGTACGTCTACTTGCATGGATCAGCATAAGGGGTGTTTGGTTAGAGAGACTAAAGATTAGTCTCTAGTTTTTAGTCCCATTTAGTCCCTTTTTACCAAACACTAGGACTAAAATATGGACTAAAATGATTTAGTCTTTAGTCCTTCACATATATGCTAAAAAAGACTAAACCATATTAATTCCACATTTACCCCTTATTTAGTTCAATTGTACTAATAGCAGGAGAATGTTAAAGGTTATTTTAGTCTTCTTATGAGTCGTCATTTCCACCGGCAACTTTATTATGCAAACCGTCGTCATTTCCTCGGACACGGCTCTATGTAATTGCTGTGTACATGAATTGCTAATCCTAACACGGACATGGTTCGCATTCGGTTTGCCTTCTAAAACCGGGTGTGACAGTACCGTCGTGTATTGATTTTTAACGCGCATATGAATATTGTGCCTGCTTTTTGCGTTTTGACATGGTGGTTTGGTAGCAAGGGTGCATAATTATATATGGATTATAGTTTTGGGAGACTTTATCAAATACTAACTTTCATGTGGTTTTTATGTAAATCTTAGTGAATTATAAGGTATAAGCCAAAATAATACTCGTTATTAAAATTGGAATGCATCAAAGCGCCAAACACTGGACCGTATGTAACGAATTAGTCGTTAGTATATATTGCATATGTACCTTGTCCATTTTTATTACTCGTGTGCTCGAAAGCGGTGGTCCATTGACGGGTGGATTGTATTGAAAGTTGCGGCAACATTAATCGATGGAAGGGACGGTGGATACTACTAGTATTGGGAAGCAATAATGCCATAAGTGTGACAAGTAGACCTTCAAGATTTCCCATAACATAATCACCCTTAAAAAAGACTATAATATATAACCACATCTCTAGACAATCGATAATAAACATGAGGCATATAATTATTTATTATTAAATATATTGATTAACACAATCACTAAAGTACAAGTAGAGCCATCACAGACGTACATATTTTAAACCAGCCATGCAAGGAACTTTAGATATCACACTCGCTCGCATTATTCAAATCAAATTTGTGCGTAATCCATCAAGGCGCAATAAAATTTAAGGCTCGGCATTGTGGAACAATCTAGCCAATATATGGTGTTGGGTTAACCATAACAGCCTGACCATTGACGATGTCGTTGTAGATACAAACATGTATGGCACCATCTTGGAGTGGAGACGGGACCCCATCTGGAGGGAGTACTCGAACTTCGGTTATATTGGGATTATCTTGACGGATAATATTAACCGCATCTACAACAGCGTAGCCAACCAGATCAGGCCATGTTTGGGTGGTTATACCAAGCTTGACGACCTCCATCAATCACGTAGTATCCTTTTTGTTTTCGAGCTTCAGAAACTGTTGTAATTACCAACAAGCATCAATAATCAAGGAAAACTGACATAGTCTAAACAAACACATTATTTTAAAAACATAACGGTATCATATACATGGCATGCATTATATATATAAACTAGTAGCCTGTATAAGGAGAATACGTACGTACCTGCAAAGAAGAAACTAGTAGCCTGTATAAGGAGAATAGAAGATGGTACGTGCAGTGCTCTATGTATGTCTATGCATGTATATATATACAAACGCGTGACTATTTGGATTGCATGCATCCTCTCTCGGTGATAACAATGGATGTATCATCCATGGACCCGTTCATATGTACAGATTTTAAAACTCAGCTCGTCGATGATAACGGTGCATCATTTTTCTTCTTTTACTTAGTAAACATCGATCGGCACATATATGTTGTGGTTAATTAACAGCATCATCTTCTCGATCTAATTGTCCTGCTTGTTATTAGCTGGCAGTACAGCCCTTTGTTTACACGGTACTAGCACAGTACTTGGCTAGCTGGTAACGGCAATAGAGCCTGTGCCGAGTGTCCACAGAGTACACAGCTAGCAGTCACCGCCATGCCATGTCTGTTATCTGTAGCGCCTGAACTTCTTCTTTGCAAATTCACTGCACCCTCCGCAACGCAACGAACCAAAGGGATGCAGGCGTACACAGCTATAGCGAGACATCCATCTCCATGTGGGGGGCCGTTGGCCATTACGTGTGCGCGCGTGCTCTGCTGCTTGCGTCACTACCGGAATCCGAGGCTTTGCCGAGTGTTGGCCTCTTTGCCGAGTGCCTTTTGTCGGGCACTCGGCAAAGAATTCTTTGCCGAGTGCCGCGCTCGGTAAAGCTAGGCACTCGGCAAACCGTGCTTTGCCGAGAGCTGAACACTCGGCACCGAACGACACTCGGCAAAGACAACTTTGCCGAGTGTTAAACACTCGGCAAAGGGGGCTCTCGACAAATGGCCGTCAGCGGCCGTCCCAAAGCTGACGGCCGTCAGTCTTTGCCGAGTGCCAGCCGTTGGCTCTCGGTAAAGAGGTTCTGTACCGAGTGCCACATAGTAGGCACTCGGCAAAGCATACTTTGCCGAGTGCCATCCCTAGACACTCGGCAAAGTATATTTTTATTTCTTTTATTTTGTCTCCCAAACTTTTTGTGGTATGTTCCTACACTATGTAGACCTACATGTATCATTTGTGGACAATTTTAACAGAGTTTCAATCGTTAGTAGATTTAGTTCGTTTATTTGAATTTCTTCGGAAAATTTAGATTTGAACTGCAGGTCACTCGAAACTTGGAAAACCGTGCATGAAAAAATGATATTCATGTTACTTAGCATAAGTTACGACCGATTCCAGGAGCGGACCAAAAACTTCGAGCAACATGCTCACTAAACATGGTCGTGAACTTGTCATCAACATGTTTAAAACTTGTATAAAACACAAACAAAGTCAGAAAATCTTGAAACTTGTCCACGTGTCATGATATCATATGTACAGGCTGCGATAAAAAATTGAAAAAATTTCGAGAAAACTATGACGCGCTATGTGTACAAACCTAAGAGATCCACATTGAAACTCTATGATTTCATGTGTAGTTCTCTTAGGTTTCTACACATAGTGTCTCACAACTTTGTCCAAACATTCTCAATTTTTTATCACAACCTGTACATATGATATCATGACACGTGGACAAGTTTCATGATTTTCTGACTTTGTTTGTGTTTTATACAATTTTTAAACATGTGGATGGCAAGTTCACGGCCATGTTTAGTGAGCATGTTGCTCGAAGTTTTCGGTCCGCTCATGGAATCGGTCGTAACTTATGCTAAGTAACATGAATATCATTTTTTTCATGCACGGTTTTCCAAGTTTCGAGTGACCTGCAGTTCAAATTTGAATTTTCCGAAGAAATTCAAATAAACAAACTAAATCTACTAGCTATTTCAAACTCTGTTAAAATTGTCCACAAATGATACATGTAGATCTACATAGTGTAGGAACATACCACAAAAAGTTTGGGAGACAAAATAAAAAAAATACAAATGCACTTTGCCGAGTGTCTAGGGATGACACTCGGCAAAGACTTCTTTGCCGAGTGCTAGATGTGTGGCACTCGGCAAAGAGGTAGTAAAGAACCTTTGCCGAGTGCCGCAACGGGGGACACTCGGCAAAGAACTCTTTGCCGAGTGCCGCCGATCTGGCACTCGGCAAAGAATATTTTAAAATTTTAAAAAAATCTTTGCCGAGTGCCGGATCACGGGCACTCGGCAAAGAAACAAACTTTAACCGGCCGCGCGGCCGGCTTTCTTCTTCCTTCTGCTTTGCTTCTTCTTTCTTCTTCCTCCACGAGCCGCCCGCCTCACCGCCGCCCGCCTCACCGCCGGCCGCCTCACCGCCGGCCGCCTCACCGCCGCCGGCCTCCCCACGCCTCAACGCCGGCCGCGCCCGGCCGCCCGCGCCCCACCGCCGCGCCCAACCGCCGCCGTTCGCCCGCCTCCAAGGTAAACAGCAGCTGCTTTTACAGAAGTGCCGATCGTATCATACTCTGACCTGAAACAGATTATTGGATAAAAAAATGTTCAGTCGAAGGAACCTTTGAATGCAGAACACTGTTTTCTTGTCATGTTCAGATAAAACTAGGTCAGCTCGGCTAGGTATGCATTGCCAATAATCCATGGACTAATCTACATGTTCCATGGGTTATGGGTAGACGCTGCCCTCATTGCCGGAGTGGGTGACGGCCAGAAAATAAGTAGGGTTTAGTTGCAGTGGATGTGGACTATTGCATTAGATGAGAAATGAGATATTCAGACCTTTTTTATGTAACTGAAAAGGCCACAACCTTAAAGCTACATAGAGAATATACTAGCAAACATTTAGTATAATTCAATTTTCGGCCTGTTATTTACATGTATATAGTTTCAGTGTAATCTTTTCCACTCGAGAACGCACTTCATGATTTCATAGTTATCATGTGGTTACTCTCTAGTCTTGACTGACAGTATGGATCCAGTAGCAGATCCCGTATGTTTAGCATACGGATCTCACGGGGAGGGAGGGAGATGTACAGTGGGGTAGCGGAGTAGTAGACGACCACTACTACAAAACATGTTACATGAGACGGTTAATTTTCAGTTCTTAAGACGCTTATGAAGTGTCCAAATTTGATAGAGTCGTAAAAGATGTCCCACATTTAAGATGGTTATAAATCGTCTTAAAAGATATTATATAAGACAATTTTTAATTTATAACCGTCTGAAAAAGTATTTGTTTAAGTCATTTTGTCCGATAAACCGTCTTGAATTAGGTTTTTGTTTAAGACACTGCTTCTAAAGAACCATAGAGAATACAAACATTATAAGTCATAAAGTATTTATCAAACTGTCTCGAATATCCTACAATAATAGACGATTACAATAGGAAAATCATCTTATTTAGGTGACTAATAATGGACGTTTTAGAAACCGTCTTATTTAGGAGACTGATATTAGACATTTAGGTGACCGTCTTATTAAGATTTAAACGAAATGACTTACACGGCAGTACATTCTTCAATTTATAATCATTTTTTCAGATATCACGTTATAATAATTTGAAAGTGAAATATACATACACATATATTGAACAACATTATAATTAATATAATATAAATAAGTACCATTCAATATATCATAAATAAGCATTGTCAAACAACACATACATAAGTGTACTCTAAATCTAAACTAAAATACAACTGTTTGCACTAATGTTAAGCCTAACTTTATATGAATTCAAGTCTCCACATTTTGCGGCCACCAAATTTGAATTCCATTCTATGTTTTCCTGTACAACAAATAGGAGAAAACTAGACATAGCAAAAAGCTCCAAGCAGCACGTGGATGGTCTCGAAGCTACCCTTGTGCTTCTCCCTGTTCTTGATCACTCCTACACGCCCGGTGTTCCTCCCGCCGGTCATCATGACCACGTTGCCGACGTCAAACTTAATGAAGTTCATAATCTTGTTGGTCTCCAGATCGATCTTGATGGTGCCATTTCTACAAACTTTTAGCTATGCAGAAGGGAGATTGTGTTTGGAGTAAAGAACGACCAACCTCACCACATATGGACTCAAAGAATAACTTTAGATTTGCTTGAGTGACCTGCGTGTATTAAAACAGAACCATGACAGAATGAATACCTAGTGGTAGTAGCATGAGTGCATGTACCAAACCTTCTTGTCAATGTTTGTGCAGTAGATAGTCCTTGCACACATTTCACGTTCATCGTCAGACTGCAGAGCACAGAAAATCGACCAACTTTCTTAGAGACCATATCAGATAGAGCATGAACATTGAGCCATGAACTTAAGACAAGCATGTTGGTTAGCAACTCAAACATTTCACTACAATATTGAATAAATAGCACACTACAGAAGCTACCATATAGAATTCTGTATTGTGCGCCTGAAGTAATTGTCTGCTCCATACTCATGTATGAATATACCAACTCTACTTTTAAAAGAAAAACTATTACTCATAGAAAAAAGGAGCATACCTCTTCCCTGTTTCCCCAGCCATCATAGGCTACATATAGTTCATTTTGTGCTGTAGCTCCAACTGTTGCTTTATACCTAGCATTTTAGCCAATCAAACATGTTGTAATGAAATGAAGTGAAAAATATTAAAGATAAGATTATCTAGACACAAACAATGATAGATATATCAAAGAGAAGCTCACACATTCTCCATCTTCACTCCACCCAGCTTGAACTCTAGTACCAACGACAAACCTATGGGAATGTGAAAATATTGTAATGACTATGCTCGTGTTTTTTTCTTAATGGTCATAAATTGGATCAACAACAATTTGAGGGAATACTAACCAAGCTGATGTAGGTGACATTCTTTTTTTAAAAAATAAAGTAATAAAGAAACCGTATAACCTCACCTGTTTTATCTAAATATTTGGATATCTGAAGCGTCACTGCAGTCATAAAGATGTCCTTCAAATGTAGCACGAATAGTTATATAGAAAGGTAATGATAATTAGCTACTATATAAAATTCAATTTCTTTGAGTAAAACAGACTTTTTTTAAAAAAAAGTAATAAGGAAATTGTAGAACCTCACCTGTTTCATCTGAATCTATGGGTATTTGAACTGTCACTGTGGTCCTAACTAAAACTGGTCATGCATGAAATTAGCATTGATGAGGGATGAACAAACCTCATGCAAAATAGAGAAGTGGATTCGTGAGATGCCAAAGCAAGCATTATTAGATTTGTATCCTGCAATGATTCTTCCAGTTAATCCTAGTACATATATTATCAAATTATTAAGTAAGCTAACTACTTCAATGAATCCAAATGAGTTTGCAATGCAATACCTTATCTTGTAAAACAATCAGTTACTCATGCATCATTTCTCTTTCACCTTCATCAACAAATGACTGCAACCTGATATTTTTTGATATTTTTTGAAGTGACAATAAAAGTCCATTAAAATTCCAACTAAACTCCGAGCAAATAAACACGCATAGACCAATAAGTTTATTTCAGGTAATAAAATATTCAAAAATCATCTACTCCTTGCCATTAGTCACGTTCAAAAAATGAGTTGTGATCACATAACAAAATATTCAATAGAGTAGAAGTGACTGGTAAGGTTAACAGAACAATAAAAATAACTGGAACTCTGAAAATAGCTATTCCAGACAGTGATCTATTTAAGAATCAATTATTCTTGGCCAACAATCACACAAGACAACGAATCAAACCCTCTCTGTCATGCTCGAGGCCTTGGTATTCAAGAATCAGTTACTCCTTGCCATTAGTCACGTACAAAAAAATGAGTTGTAATCACATAACAAAATATTCAATAGAGTAGAAGTGACTGGTAAGGTTAATAGAACAATAAAAATAACCGGAACTCTGGAAATAGCTATTTCAGACAATGATCTATTCAAGAATCAATTATTCTTTGCCAACAACCACACAAGAAAACAAATCAAACCGCTCTGTCATGCTTGAGGCCTTGGTCCGGCTCTTCAAGGCCAGTGCCTTCCTGCCAACCAGACGTATTCAGCAGCTCAAACAGGTTCATCTGCTCCGAATGCAGGGAGATCTCCTATAAAAGATGGGTGACAGGTGATCTTGTAAAGAAAGAAGTAAAAAAACAATGTCACTACAAAACCCAAATATTAGTAGAGTAAATTTATCCATATAGCAAAGTGACCACATTTTCCCACTGTGGAGACCCTACAACATTAGAACAACTGCCGGTGCAACACATATAGCACCATACAATCTTTCTCTTCAGCCTGTCTAACGCTGATCCATTGAAGGATGTCACTGTCTCTCAACCGCACTGAACCAGGCATTCCTCCCTGCACACAGCAATGCATGAATCAAATATGGTATTTTGTGCACTGCCAATAAGCGATGTAACACCATAGAACAAAAAGGTGAGACCCTGAGAGATTGACCACTGACCATCAGCACGAAAATTGAATGATCATGGAGAAAAGCGATGGAGCGAGGTATTGTCAAACTGGATACAAAAAGAAACCATAAATTATAAAAAATCTGGAAGCAAGCGGATAGTATAAATTGTCCAGTGGTACGATTAAGCTGTAATTGTGTGCTTCATCAACACTTCTAGATTTCTTCAGGGAGCATATTTTTTACATTTACTGTTGCCTTCTTTTACAGGTTCTGAGCGAGGAGCTCGGGGGGCTTCTTGGTGGCCAACGGCTTGGGCGTGCCCATGGTCTTGCCAACGCCGGTGGCCTTCCAGTAGCCGGCCCCGGTGGCACGGTTGGGTATAGACCCATTTGGATACTTGCGGTCCCGCGGGGAGAAGAAGTACCACTCCTCGTCGTACAGCGCCATCCCTTCACACAAATATAATTAGCCATCAATCCATCAGCTCGCCATCATCACGACCGCACAGGAGATCGAAATTGGTTCACGGTTGCTGCGAGAAGACCGAGGATTAGCTCGGCGAGGATGATGGGAAGTAATGGGGAGCTGCCATGGATTGAACTTGTAGAGGTCGATCTTGGCGATGATGGGGATGGGGATGGGCAGGCCGGCAGAGGTACTGCATCACAAGCTCATCCGTCGGCTGGAACCGGAACCCCGGTGGCAGCTGCAGATCCAGACCGCCGCTGCTCATCGTGTTCCTCCCTTGCTGATGCTGTCAATGGCGGCTGTGTCCGCTAGGGGTGGGGTGGGGTGCTGCGGCCGGCGCGTGGTGTGAGGGAGACGCGAGGGGCTTGCTGTGGCTCGCGCGCGCCGAGGAGGGATTGGCGGCTGCGGAGAGAGGAGCGAGAGACCGTGGGGGCGACGCACGCGGGTGCGGTAGATGGCGTGGAATGAAGGATTCAGATTGATGGAACGGACGTCCGAGATTGTGTAACGATAGAATGGTGGGAGGCAGCGTATCCCTTGCAGGCTAGGGTTGTGCGTGCGGTTGAGATAAGAGCATCTCCAAGAAAACCTGTAAATCAACCCAAAAGTGTTTTTAAGGAAGAAAATACATTTTCGGCGCTCCAACAGTTTCCTCTTCTTCGCCCTATAATATTCGTGTCCCTCATCTGATGTCATCCCTCCCTCATATTTGCGTGTCACAGATTTGTTCCCCAATCGACCTAGCACGCGCATGTAGCTGGTTCCCGCATTTATTTTGCCTCACACGCAGTTCAGTTGGAGGATGGTGGGAAGTGGCGATAACATCGAGAGAGGATTGAGCGACGAGAGAGCAATCTCGTGCAGCTGCTTGATGGTCATCAGGTACTCGTGGTTACTCCCGGCGATGCAGGCGGCATTGATGAAGACGAAGAAGGCCGGGGCGAGGCATTCCAAGGCCACCATGGGGAGCTCGGCCACTATGGAGAGCTTCATCCTGACTAAAATTTAATTATAATAAGAAGGAAAGGTGCTGACCACACGTTGCAGCTAGCCAGCTACTACATTCATGGCCACATGACGCCGTGTGCAAAATAATTGCAGGAGCCTCCACGCTTGGCTGCTGACGAGGTTGTTTCAAAAATTTTAGGAATTAATTATTAGCAGTCTGTTGTGGGTTTACATTTTTTTAGTGAAATTTTTTCTGCAACAATCCCCAATAACAAGTTTTGAGGAATAATTTTTTACTGGCCTCTTGGAGTTGCTCTAAGGAGGGATGCGTGGGGATGAGAGACTCTGGGTTGATCCAAGGGAAACTGAGGGTGTTTTTTTAAAAAAACGACGCATGACGGCCGTCGAGACTAGTGCTTTAAGTATAGTATAGATATATCATCAAACTAAGTCGAATTCACTATTCACTATGTTTTTTTCACAATACGACTTATCAGAAATATCATACTAAGATGGTTTCGTATTTAGAAGTGTCTAGTATACCCACTAACATCTAAGTCAGTTCTTATACCCTAGACGACTCTAATAATATCTTTATTTGAGATGGTTTCATATGTAGAAGTGTCTAATATACTAACCAAAATCTAAGACAATTCTTAAAATCATAATGAATCAAAAGGTATATTTATTTAAGATGGTTTTCAATAACAATCCGTCTTAAATCAACATAAGACATTTCTTACGATGTAACCGTCTCAAAACACTTCTTTATTAAAGACGGATCTCCAACAAACCGTCTTACATTATTCATCAACATATGATAAAAGACGCTTCTATAAGATGCACATGTATCTGTCTTAAAATATGCGTCTCAAATAAGCATATTTCTAGTAGTGGACGTGGGGGCCGAAGGTGAGGAAGGCGCAGTTGAGGAAGTGGAAGACCGTCATCTCGCCGCCTCCACCGTCATCTGCGGCGTCTGTGGAGCGGCGAGACCGATGCGCCTGAGACCGTACGGTACGTGCGAGACGAATAGGGGACGCGGTGGGGGTAATTGGGCTCTAATCGGACCCGGCAGTGTGAAGGGGAATGCTAGCTAGGCTTTTGCGCTTGATGGTCTGATGGGCCTGAACTTGCGTAGCACACACCGATACGGCCCACGGAGCTGCAGACTTGAGGTCAGTTTTTTTTATGTGACTGCTCTTTCGAAAAACAAAAAATGTACTGTACACAAATGTTTGGCTTCCCTGACGGAAAAAAATGGTTACCCGTCCGCCACACTGGGGTCTCGGGAAAGCAGAAGTCAGAACGGTTCAACGTACGTGTCCTCTGTGAAACACCTGATGATGCCGCTCGGGCGCTCGGCGGCTAGTCAGAACCATAGTAGACAGGGGCGTGAGGCTCCGGCCGGTCCTTGGCCTCGTGCGGTCGGAGCTCGAGGTGGAGGAGCCTGCAAGCGGCAGCGGGGCAAGGGGCAGGGGCAGGGGCAGCGGGGAGTAGCTTGTGAGACGGTGGTGGTGGTGGCATACCAGGGTTGAGCGCGCGGGCGAACGGGAGCGCCGAAGAGGAGCCTGCAGCGGTGGTGTTGGGGGCATGAGGCAGCGTGAGGAGTTACGGATTTCCCATGGCATGGGGAGACTGATATTTGCCATCACCACACTGTTAGCAACACTAATCTCTTAAAGTCAAACCAGTAGCGACAAGGGAATAGAATGGAAGAGAATCTAGATACTTGAGAGAAGGGAGGAAGAAGATGAGCAGTAGTTGGAAGATAGAGAGTTCAGGTTCTAAAAAATGATTCTTGGATGATCCTCGCCCTTCCTTTATTCCTGCTCCTTGTAGTGCTCATTTCAGCTAGTTGGGCTGGTGTGTACTATATGGGTCGGTTCCTAACATTCTCCCCTCCTTAAGCTTCGTCCCTAGCCCCACGACCCACCACCTGCAGAAGGCGCCATTGACAGTCGTAGATCCGCCGACGACCAACGCCCCTGACCCAGGCAAACCACGCCGCCGCCGTAGCGAGCCAGCCCCGCTGGCCAACCACAGCCACGCGAGCGCGGGCATCGCCGCCACGAGTCAGTCGTGCGAGCCACCACGCCACCCGCCCATGCTAGCAGGGAGGAGCAGTAGACAACGACCAGCCTCCTAGATTAGGCTAGCCAGCTCGCTGATCCGGCCTTCCCAACGGCGGTCCAGGTCGTCGTCCACCTCCAGATCCGATCCTGCCCCTTCTGCAGCCACCCGGGCAGCGTCCAGTGCGACATCTTTCTCAAGGAACGCCGGCCGTTCGCCGTGGCTGCGGTTGGCACGACCGGCACCACAACGACTGTGGCTGGCGTGGTGACGACGACGGCCGTGGCTGGGCGCCATCGACTCTGGCTATTCTAGGTTGTGGCGGCCTGGAGAGGTTGGAGCGTGTGAGTGACAGTTGCGAAGATGATGCTCTCATTTCAGTGGCAACGAGTGTGGCGCACAGGCAAGGTGTTACTGGTTCCGTGTGCCCATCTGCTGGGTAGTGGTGGTGGTGCGCGTGCGCCGCCCACGGCGCGTAGGGGACGACGGCGGAGGGGAGAGGGAGGCGGTGGTGGTACTGGTGGTGCACGACGGGCGGGTCGGGTCGGCACCGCCAGTCGATGAAAAGCCTGCCGCGCGCCGCCTCGCTGATGCCGCGGCCGAAGGAGACTGTGTCCCCGGCGTCGAGGCGCTTCTCCTTGACGAAGCGGCTCCAGCCCTTGGTCATCACGTAGCTCTGGCTACTGTTCCAGTAGGAGTAGCGGAAGCGCCAGGGCTTCCCCGTGCGGTCCTCGAAGCTGAGCAGGAGGCCCTTCTCGTTCGCCGCCGCGTCCAGCGGGAAGTACTTCTCCGCGTGCTGCTTCGGGATCACCAGCCGGTTCAGCTTCCCGACGTCGCTCTCCGATCGCGGGCGGCGACCGGGTCGCGGGCGGGGGAGTGGTGAACTCCATCAATCTCCGATCGACGACCGGCGATCGGTCGAGATCGAGCCGGCCGTCCGTCGAGGCAGCAAGTCGAACGTAGGCCGTAGACGCCGGCCGATCGATCGACGCTGCTGCCGCTACCGCCTCCGCGTTGAGACTTTACTTTGTTTTGGAGGTCGGGTAAAAACTAGAGGTGGGTGTTGGATCAAGATCGCTGGCGAAAAATTGGAGCTGCCTCGAGTCTGGGTGTGTTGAGGCCCGGGAACGATAGCTCTTTTGGCCGTGTGCGGCCCGTCTGGCAAAGTCGGAGCTGCTTTTACCTTGTGTTGAGCTCGGCAACGATGACTCTGAATGTGCTTTAGATAATCCTAAATGCTCTCAAAACCCTGCGCAGACCGAGGTTAGAATCATGTGTATTAGATAATCCTAATACACACCCTTAAATTAGGATTTAATTCTTGTGCTCACTTGTTCTCAGCACTAATTAGATTGCTCTATTACCTTTGCAGTGTATACTTTAGGTGATTTTTTTGTTACTGTGTGCATGTCAGCCATCGTGCTGTTAGTGTTATTTGCAGGTTTTAAAAACCTCAACGTACAGGGGAGGTGCTGTCGATTTTTTTGTATTAATAGACTTGTGTTTCTTTTTTACAGAGAAGATACTTGTCTTCCTAGCCGCTGCGGGTCTGCCTGCACCGCGTCGCGTCGCCACTGCACCGACCCGCCACAGCCCCACTAGCCTGACTCCACCGCCACCCTAGGTATAACCTCTATTTCCGCATCATGGTCGTAGATCACGTAACCCAGTTAGGCGTCTCCCGTTCGAAAGTGATACGGTGTAGATATGCAGATCTTTGCATATCTACAAATGTATCAGTTTCGAATTGTCCACGTTTTTTGGACAGCCCGCGGTTGCGTAGATGGTGTTAGTTTCCATGCTCTACTCCGGTCCGAGAAAGAGTTTCGGCGTCACCTCCCTGTTGTTCTCCGGACAGTACACTCTCCCTGCCAGGACGTGTATCCGGAGAACAGCGGGGAGGTGCTGCCGAAATTCTATCTCGGATCGGAGTAGAGCATGGAAACTAACTCCATCTACGCAACCGCGGGTGGGATTAGGACCTATCCTCACCTATTAGAAGGTAGGAACGTAGTGTACATGCATTACATGTCTATATTAAACTATACTCGGTTATATATGTTAGAGGATGGAGGACCGTGAGTGGATGTACACGGGCCGCGTTCGACGTAATGATGTCACCCCAGAATGGATTAGGAAGACCGATGCTTTCGTGGAACGGGCATATGGCTTTGCCGAGTGCTGAAAATGGCACTCGGCAAAGAAGGCAACCTGGGAACCGGCAAAGATGTCTTTGCCGAGTGCCGCTGCCAAGGCACTCGGCAAAGGGACTGGCAAAGGGGCCCACTGGAGGGTTCTTTGCCGAGTGCCAGTCCACCAGACACTCGGCAAATAAACCTCCTTTGCCGAGTGTCGCCGTGGGCACTCGGCGAAGGATCCGTCACCGTCACTTGGCGCCGTGACGGTGACTTTTCTTTGCCGAGTGCCAAATGGCACTCGGCAAAGTCTTTGCCGAGTGCCCGACAAAAAGTACTCGGCAAAGATGCTGTTGCCGATGTACAGTTCGCCGAGCGTTCTTTGCCGAGTGTTACACTCGGCAAAGCATTTGCCGAGTGTAAAATAGCCTTTGCCGTGTGTCTCAGACACACGGCAAAGAAGCTGATTCCGGTAGTGCGTTACGCGTAGATTCAAACATGCACGCTCTTCTTCACCCTTTGTTTCTTGTTTGGGGAAAAAATAAAAGGTAAAGTCGTTAATTATATACCATGTTGCCAATAATGATACCACACTTCAGAGCGGACGTAATAATAAATTAATTAATACACTGAATACTGTCCAAGTCACTGCACCCTCCACTGTGAAGTGTATTAATTTATAAATACACTGAACTAGTATTTATAAACCCTAAATACTGTCCAAGTCACGTGTACGTGTACGTGTTAGTATAAATTAATACACTGAACTAGCATGTACGTATACGTGTATCATCATAAAATAATAAGTATTGTTTGGTTCAATTCAGGGGGCAACAACTATAATCACTACCAGAAACAGTTGCTTTGCCGAGTGTCTAAAGAACTCGGCAAAGCCTGGAAAACACTCGGCAAAGAAAGCACGGCGAACTATACATCGACAATGGCTTTTTTGTCGAGTACTTTTTATCAGGCACTCGGCATAGACTTTGACGAGTGTCAATAGGTACTCGGCAAAGAAAAGTCGCCGTCACGACGACTGGTAACGGCGACGGAGCATGTGCCGAGTGTCCACTGTACTGACACTCGGCAAAGAGTTTTTCTTTGTCGAGCATATTAGGTGACACTCGGCAAAGGCTTCCTCTTTACCGAGTGTCCGCCGGACTAGCACTCGGCAGAGACCGCTAGTGGGCCCCTTCGTCAGTACCTTTGCCGAGTTCACTAGGAGTCTTTGCCGAGTGCCAAGGCGACAGCACTCGGTAAAGAGGCTTTACCGGTGCACAGGTGTGTCTTCTTTTGCCGAGTGCTATGACCTTGACACTCGGCAAACTACCTCTTTGCCGAGTGTTACACTCAGCAAAGTGAATAGTATACCCCCGTTTTTATTTGTTTTTGCTTGTTGGGGGTCTTCTTCTCCACCGAAGGTCCTCAAGAAAAAGACACCATCGACAAAGTGATATTGAAGATTATTTTTCTCTGCCAAAGCTCTTCTAGGCGAAGGTCTCGTCTAGAAGCAACGATGGCAAGTGCCCACCATGTGACGCCAACTACAAGAAAATCAACGATATAGTTATAAATCATATCTAATCCAGTGTTATATACCTAAATAAAAAAGAGGGTGTACACATGCTTCTGCATATTTGCTGTAACACCCTAAATTCTTGGGTATAATTTTTTTCTAATATTCACCAAATTCAGGTGTTACCCTCTCTTTTCCTTACTTTTCTTTTCTTTTTCTAAATAATGTTATTTTGTTATATATTTGCGTAAGCCTACTGAATTGAACCCTAGAGAAGCTTTGATTGCTACATTTCATGCTGAAGCAAAGTTTTGTATGCTATTACGTACATTTAATTTTATTTAAATTATTTTGGGCTTGATCTAAAATGAACATTTATATATACTATGCCTATATATACGAAAGGAAGAGAAATAGAAAAAAGAATAAAAGAAATCCAAAAAAAGAAACGACCGTTCTGTCCATCTCCCTGAACCAACGTTCTCATTTCCCCTCCCTCTCTCATTCTTACAGGTGGGCCCCACAACAACTATTCCTCTATTCCAGTCATTCCTTTCATTTGCTCTCCACTCGTAGAACTGCTGGTCACCGTTTGGCCTTCGCCGCAGCGCCCAACGCGCACGCTGCGCTCCCCAGCCACACGCCCCGCCTTAAGCCATGCCAATGTCAATGTGCACATCACGCGGACGCGTGCCTGCACCCGGTCCCACTTGCTTGTCAACATTGTCACCTACTGTTTCTCTTCCTCATCCAACCGCCCGCCGAGCTGCACCTTTCCTATTTTCTCCTATATGGTTCGTCCTTGTCTTCCTCTCCCACATCTTCCTCTACCGTTGGTTTGTTTTAGCAGGCGTCGCTGGGCCAAAACTGCCTGTCCCTTCTCGCCTGCGGTTTAGGCTCCTGCCCCGCAGCGCCGACGAGGCCTCGGTCGAGCCTACCCACAGCGCGTCCTCGCGGTAGCCTGTGCGGCAGCCGGAGTGGTAGCCCCGGCATGGCTCGTCGGGCGCAACCTGCGCGGCAGCCGACGTGGCTTGCCCACGGCAACCCCGGCTCGGCCCTTGCGTGGCCCCGCCGTAGCAGCAGCCTCGCCGCGAGCTCGTCTCGATGTCCGCCATCGTCGTGAGGTGAGCTTCGTCTACCCTGGTCTACCCTTTGTTTACCCCTTGTGCATAGCTCCGTCGCACCCTCGCTGTTGTGCGATTCGTGCCACGCGCAGCACGTCTGACTTGCGCGCAAGTCACATGTCGTCGCGTGTCGTTCGCGCGCCGTTCCGCACATGTCGTGCGCATAGTCGTCATCCATTTCCATGTTCGTGCACGCACGCCGCACGTCCGGTCCGCACGTTATTTGCGTGCTGTAGCGTGCGTCACACGTGTTGTTTCGCGCATGCTGTTTCACACGTGCTAATTCACATGCTATCCGTGCGTGTCGTCATTCACACGAGTCGTTATTCACGCGCTTTAATAAAATCGTTTCCCAACATCGTTCAGGTTAAATAAGTAATTACTTGTTTAGTGTCGATTATTTAAAATAACAGTTCAATCAAACCAAATTTATAATTTTAATTACGCGATTGTAAATACTTGTTATTGTGGTTATGCTAACTTAAGTGTTGCATTTAATATTTGTTTAGTATAAATACGACACAATTTAGTAGTATTCTCATGTCGCGTCATTTTTTTACCGCGAATTGTTAGTCATTCAATGTATAATACGTCATAAACCTATTTCGACTCATTTCAGTAATGTCAACTTCGTAACAACATCGATTTCGTATTAGTTATGTTATTTTATCATGTCACAAGTTTTAATTATTTAATTAGTTGTTCATTTGATACTTATTAAAAATGGCCTTCTAATTAAAACTATTTATAGTTTTTAACTCGCGCTTTAATAAATAAATATTAACTTGATTAATACCAACTCAAACATTTTTATTTAATACTTGTTTAGTATAGTCGCATTATCTATTAGCGAGTATCACGTGTCGTCGCACTGTCTGCGCGCTGGTCGCGTGCAATATTTCGTGCGTCGTCCACGCGCTAAGTCGAGTGTGTGCGTGCGTCGTTCGGATGTGTCGTTCGCGCGTTATTCGCGTGGTGTCGCGTATGTTGTTTCGCGTGCCATCCACGTGCTGTCTCGCGCAGTGTCGTGCGTCGTCACGCGTCATTCGAGCGTATCCTGTGTGCCATTTTCACGTGTCGCTTGCCTTGCCCCGCGCCGTTTTCGCGAGTCACGCGCTATCCACGCGCGATATCAAACCGTTTCGATTACAATCTCTCGTGTTAATTAATTAATTAATCACTTGTTTAACCCGACAACTATTAGAATAGAAAATTAATCAAAACGAAGTAGTAGTTTTAATTTACATTTAATAAATGTCAAATAATGCGAGTATGTCGACTTAAATATTCTAATTAATATTCGTTTAGTGTAAACGAGATAACTTCACGACCGTAGCTTCGGGGATTTTTAAGAGAAGAAGACGCCGAGACGGGTCTCCAGGAGTTCCATGACTTCGACGAGTTCGAGGATTAGGCTAGCGACCTCCCCCAGTCAGCTGCCTGTGGTGAGTTCGAGGATAAGGCTAGCTGGTCTACATTGAAACTCTATGATTTCATGTGTGTGAGACTTAGGTTTTTACACATAGTGTGTCACAACTTTCTCGAAACATTCTCAAACATTCTCGAAATATCTTAATTCATAGCTGCTTAACGTAATCGCCATATCTCTCGACCGTTGTTTTGACCGTCGTAGTTTCTTTTCTCGCATAGTCATAAATGCGAACCCTGCACACGCGTCAGTTTAGTTGTTCTATTTTGTTATGTGGTGTATTGTTCCTTTCTATGTTAAGAATGTGGAATGTATGTTTGAACTCGTATAGATAACAGTCCATTGGCGGATTCTGAAGAAGTTGCAGGAGAAGACCCTGAGCGGCAGCTGGTTGGTGAAGGCAAGTGTCCTCTGACCTATCTATATCCTACTCATTTTATAATCCATCTCCCCGCATTTACATAATTTATACCTAAGGATTTACTAGTTTTTGTTTATCCTGTCCTTGTTCACCTATTTGGGTCGGATTATTTCCAGATTAGTTCTATGCTAGCGCATCACTTTAATCAATGAACATGATGAGAATATTTATGATACGATGTTTACATTTGAAAATGACGATGGCATTATGATATTTAAGGGGGCTCGAGCAGATTCTTGAGTGCCTCTCCGTAAGGACTGGTTCATTGGATGACCACCCGGGAAAATAGTACAACCATGAGGATGGAATGGAACACTCTTAGCTAATTAATTAGAGGAACTAAGGTGTGGTTTGCTTCGCCGTCGTGCCGTCAATGGAGCTCGGTGTATGCTGCTCGCTCTACCGTGGGTGGTGTGCCCCTTGGGGAGGAGTGTGATACATTTAGTAAACCTAACGGGCGGCTATATCTCAGGGAATCTTTGTAAAAGCTACGCAGTGAAACCTTGCTGACTCACCTTGGTAGTGTTTGAGGGTTTGATCGACCCGAGGCAAAGAGGGATCACGACTCGTGGGTGAAGTGTGCAACCTCTGCAGAATGTTAGAAACTGATATATCAACCGTGCTCACGGATATGAGCAGCCTTGGGAGCTCCTTTGATTAGAGATATTATGATTACAGATGATGATGATGATGATAGTAATGGTTTTAATGGTGGTGATTATGATAATGGATTTCGGTGTTCTTTCTGTTTGGAAGGAGTGCCATTGGGTTAATTACTTGGGTTTAATGCTAAAACCTAGCTCTCTTCTAGTAATAATTGCATGACCAACTAAAAGCAACTGCTCTGAGCTTTACCCCACATAAAGCTAGTCCACTTTAGCCAAACGGGACATTTTGCTGAGTACGTTGATGTGTACTCACCCTTGCTTAAAACACCAACACACCAGGTTGTCCACATTGCAACCACTGCTCAAGAGAACATGAAGTCGTGGTGGAAGATTTCCAGTAGTTCCGAGACTATGATGAGTTTTAGGCGTGGGTTAGCGGCAAACACCCAGTCGGCTCCCTATGGATGTCGTGTATTGCTACGTTTCATGTTCACACTTTAATCTATGTTGAAGACTATGTGGATGTCTCAGACATCATGATGTAATCAAATTAATACCCTTTCCGTTATTTTTTGAGCACTATGTGATGATGTCCAACTATGTAATTGTTGTGTCCATGAATTGCTGATCCTGGCACATACATGGTTTGCATTTGGTTTGCCTTCTAAAATCAGGTGTGACAGTACCGTCGTGTATTGATTTTTAAGGCACATATGAATATTGTGCCTACTTTTTGCGTTTTTGACATTGTGGTTTGGTAGCAAGAGTGCATAATTATATATGGAGTATAGTTTTTGGAGACTTTATCAAATACTAACTTTCATGTGGTTTTTATGTAACTCTTGGTGAATTATATGGTATAAGCCCAAATAATAGTCGTTATTAAAATTGGAATGCATCAAAGTGCCAAACATTGGACCGTAAGTAAGGAATTAGTCGTTAGTATATATTGCATATGTACCTTGTCCATTTTTATTACTCGTGTGCTCGAAAGCGGTGGTTCATTGACGGGTGGATTGTATTGAAAGTTGTGGCAACATTAATCGAAGGAAGGGATGGTGGATACTACTAGTATTGGGAAGCTTTGCCATAAGTGTGACAAGTAGACCTTCAAGATTTCCCATAACATAATTGCCCTTAAAAAAGACTATAATATATAATCACATCTCTAGACAATCGATAATAAACACGAGACATAATTATTTATTATTAAATATATTGATTAACACAATCACTGAAGTACAAGTAGAGCCATCACACACGTACATATTTTAAACCAGCCATGCAAGTAACTTTAGATATCACATTCGCTCGCATTATTCAAATTAAATTTGTGCGTAATCCATCAAGGCGTAATAAAATTGAAGGCTTGGTATTGTGGCACAATCTAGCCAATATATGGTGCTGGGTTAACCACAACAGCCTGACCATTGACGATGTCGTTGTAGATACAAACACGTATGGTACCATCTTAGAGTGGAGACGCGACCCCTTCTGGAGGGAGTACTCGAACTTCGGTTATATTGGGATTATCTTGACGGATAATATTAACCGCATCTACAACGGGGTAGCCAACCAGATCAGGCCATGTTTGGGTCGTTATACCAAGCTTGACGACCTCCATCAATCAATCAGGTAGTGTCCTTCTGAAACTGTTATAATTGCCAACAAGCATCAATAATCAAGGAAAACTGACATAGTGTAAACAAACACATTATTTTAAAAACATAATATATGGCATGCATGAGCATATGATACTAACACAAAGTAAATACCTACGTACCTGCAAAGAAGAAACTAGTAGCCTGTATAAGAGAGAATAGGAGATGGTACGTGCTCTATGTATCTATGCGTGTGTATATATATACACACGGTGACTATTTGGATTGCATGCATCCTCTCGGTGATAACAATGGATTTATTTTATGGACCTGTTCATATGTCCCTTTTGCTACCGATTTTAATACTCAGCTCGTCGATGATAACGGTGCATCCATTTTTCTTCTTTTACTTAGTAAACATCGTCGGCACTTGTTGTGGTTAATTAACAGCATCATCTTCTATCACGATCTAATTGTGGATTGTGCTACTCTTGCTTGTTATTAGCTGGCAGTACAACCCTTTGTTTACACGGTACTAGCACAGTACTTGGCATGTACGTATACGTGTATCATCATAAAATAATAGGTGTTGTTTGCTTCAATTCAGGGGCAACAACTATAATCACTACCAGAAATAGTTGCTTTGCCAAGTGTCAAAAGAACTCGGCAAAGCCTGGAAAACACTCGGCGAAGAAATCTCGGCGAACTATAACGGTGTGCAGGTGTGGAGCACAGGGACGGTGGTCGACGACGAAGGTAAAGGTCATGTGGGTTCGTGCTGATGTACCGGGAGTGGTGAAAGATGAGCGATGTGACTTGACTTAGGGACCGGAGTCGCTGGGTGACCAACCGTGGTGGCTGACACCTGGGACACGCAC
The DNA here is from genome assembly GCA_029449295.1 of Zea luxurians. NCBI lineage: Eukaryota > Viridiplantae > Streptophyta > Magnoliopsida > Poales > Poaceae > Zea > Zea luxurians. The sequence continues at coordinate 51,041,283 of JAOPSE010000011.1, forward strand.
TCGCATTAGGACGTGGCGTAGCGGGCCGTGTTGCCGACACAGTCTAGGACTAGCGGAACACATGTCCAATATGTGAGGGACGCGCATGGGGTGCGATACTCACGAAGGTTTGGTGGTTGAGCCTCAAAACGAACATGCGCTACGGATGGCTGGGTTTGCCGAGTGTCGGTCTGGAAACACTCGACAAAGTAGCTTCTTCACCGAGTGCCAACGCTTGGCGCTTGACAATGTTAACGGTTGTTAGCTATAGACGACTGCTGACGGCCCTTTGCCGAGCGTCGCTTTGTGTCGAGTGTTTGGCACTCGACAAAGAGGTCTTTGCCGAGTGTCTTCCTGTGCCGAGCGTCCTGCTCTCGGTAAATGTGGTCGTTACCGTGAGTAGGACTTTGCTGAATGCAGCGCTCGATAAAGAATTCTTTTCCAAGTGCCCGAAAAAATGTTCTCGGCAAAGGCTCGAGCACTCGACAAAGAGTCGGGTTCCGGTAGTGCATTTAGATACGCTACTATAGAAAATGTTTCTACCAACAATAGATTTACCACTGCATGCTTCTGTGAAAACTAAATATAAATAATTTCAACAACTATTTACAGTAGCATACAATGATGGAAATCATTCTTATTTTAAGTCTGGGCCATTATATTATTGGTTGCGACAACAGATTTTATGTCTCGGCGAGGGGTTAAGGATGACAAGGTGACCCCACAAGTCAGGGACCGAGCGTGAGGGTGTGCGTGAAGGCGGCTAACAAGGAAGTCCCACCTGTCAGCAGCTACGAGAGGGTGAAATCGACGCCGCACTGCTGCACCTAATGGGGTGGTCCTGCCTGTCAGTGATTGAAGAGCGCGGTTATGCTGGTATCCTAGGCCTAAAGCCACTTGGCCAGCTTAGGGGCACTATTTTATCTTTAAAATTTATGAGAAAGAGATTTTGAGTTTAAAATTCGAATTCAAATGCAAATGACTTCATATAAATTTGAAACTTTGTCAGAAATTCTTTTATAGCCATAGAAACATCTTGGCAAAGTATGAAGACATATATTTTTATAAATAATTAATGCACAAAAATTAATTCCCCTCGTTCTCCTTAATTATTGGACAAGGGAGTCACATGTGATAAAAATTTCAAAATCCTTAAAATTCTTGATATGGGTTTGTATGATTACAATAGACTTTGCACATTACAAAGGTAGGGTTGTCGAGTACTCAGGAACCGAGTACCCGAAATAGGCCGATGGGCTCTTTAAATATGGCCCACTAGCCGACCAAACCGGTGTCGAGCAACCATGCGAGGCAGAGCGACCGACCAAGTCCCTGCTGAGCAACTATGCGAGGCAGAGCCACAGGTCCCCGCCAAGCAACTCGGCGAGGTAGAGCAACCGACTAGGTCCCCGCCAAGTAATGCTACGAGGCGGAATGGCCGACCAACTCCTGATCGAGCAACATGGCGAGACGAAGGTCCCAATCCAGTACTGCCGACCCATGTCAACTACAACAAGAAGCATCATCCACAGGTCACGTCTGGGCATACGTGTGGCACACCTAAGGCGCGTCGGGAAGTCACTGTCGACATAGACGTACGCCCCCACGTACGATCCCAATTGTACCCACGCTGCCTTGTTGGTCCAGTCAAACCCGGTCGTGGGGGATCTCTGTCCTAGAGTCTCTATAGTGACTCGCATACAGCGAGGGACGCGACAATATGTCGCACCGGTTGTATGCTACGCATGGTGGAGGGTGACGCAAGGATCATGATGATAGGCAAGGCTGTGCCACGTGCACCCTCACCATGAGACTGCTCGATGGGACCCACCACGCATGTCACACCCGAGTTTCGGGGGCACCAAGACCCGAGCTCGAACATAATCAGCAAATGTGCTGGAACCAATTTTCGCACATATGATGAATCATGGTACAAAAACGAATGTCACATCTTTACTATATATTAGGAGTTCTGTACAAAATAATTAAATAATTACATCATAAGGAGACAATGATCTAGTAACCCAAAGTTGACTGGGAAACGATGGCCTAGACTTCTCACGAAATCATCACAGCATCCTCCATGTGCCTCATCCTGTGGTACCTGTTCTTGACCTGTGGGGGTGTGAGACAGCGAGGGTGAGTTCACATACGTTCATCGCTCAACAAGTTGTGGGGAATAATGTGCATGAACTCACCAAAGGAGGGAGCTCATGTGAAGTGTATAGGCTTACCAAAGTGGATGGTTAAAGCTGAGCATTGCTTTTAAAGTTGGTCAAAATTTTATTAGCAGTTACTAAGTGTAAGTAGATACCAACCCAAATAAGTAATAGACCAAAATTGGTAACAACACGCGATGCATTGCTTATGACAAATTAAGTTTAGTTCCATAAATTACTCATGTGAGGGTCCGAGCCACTCATGACCATGAGCATGGCTGATATACCAGTTTTACACTCTTTAGAGGTTGCACATCTTTACCCACAAGCCATGTTACCCATCCATCAAGGGGTCATGAATCCCATACACCTCTACCAAGGAAGCGAGGCAGGGCAACACTACGAGGCCTTTACAAAGTTCCATTATCTTTAGAAAACCCGCTACAGTTTCTAGGAAGTCCCAATGCAGGCATCCCTCGCCTGACCGCCATCGCAGCAAAATCAACACGAGGACCTCCCTACACAAACCACTCCCCTACTGCCCTTGCCTCTTTCGGGTAAGGTAGTCATCCACTAGCTTTCCTAATTAGTCAACCAAGGGCGTCCCATACCACCCTTGTGGTAGCACTGTTTTCCTAGGTGATTCTCCATGTTCCAACTAACAATATGATCTTATCATTAACAATAATTAAACAACAACATAATTGGAACATGATCATAATGAAACATTAGTTTCCCAAAACCATGTAGAGCAATAGCAAAGCTACCCAGTAATTCATCTGCTTGCAAGGTCAGGGATAAACAATGCTAGGGAAACCTATTAGGTCCCATCAAATTAACCTGAGCATGTCACAGTGATTAACAGCGAACATTATTAGGTGAAAAGGAGTGATCAATGGCACAACTTGTCTGAGACTCAAGATTCCCAGGTACAGCTTGGTCTTCAAGATTCGTAACCTCACTGCTAATCGTTACCATACTAACAAACATGGTGTAGGCAAAATTAACATCACACCAAACATAAGCACAATCTGCATAATAATGATTTACGCGTCGCTACGAGATCGTGGGCTCGAGAACCACTAATTCAGAGTTACGGTTCAGGAGATATAGTTTTCGCAAGTTTTGGGTGATTAACTGATAATATCTTCTATGTTATAATCATGTGAGAAAAATATTACGAAGAAACAACTAATTCAACTTTAGTATAGTTTATCACTTGATTAGATATCCTAATTTAGTCAAATTATAATTGTAGATAGGTTAACTTTAATGAGCAAGCTTAATCTACCAAACAGAGATTAAACAATATCTAATTATAAGAATATGTGTTATTATAAAACTAATGTTGTTATTGCGTAGACAATGTTATTACGAAGCTAACACAATTGAAATGGATTAAATCAGAGTTAAAATGGATTAATTATGAATTTTTGAAGTCTACTTCTATGCTAGGGGTGTTTTTGTGAATACGAGGGACTAATTTGTAAATTCTAGAATTCTAGAGTAAGGCTTTGTCTACGGCCAAGGGCGACGGGTTTATACAAAGAAAAGATAGGGGCCCTGGTGTGGCAGAACCTCCCAAGTTATTGGCCCCAAATGCACCTGTCCTTGTCTCACAGACCTCAGACGGTTATGCATGTGCATCACATAACTTAACAGGATCCGTTCGAGTGTCCTAAGGACCCCAGATAAACCACTTACAACCAAGATTGCAAGATTAAGTAAACACAAATCACACACCAACATTTTGCAGCGGAATTTCTTTATTACAAAAAGTTACAAGTTAAAACAAATTTACATTATATTTATCGAAGTGATTACAAAAGTGATTCAAAGAAATAAACTTTGAAATGTTATAAATTATTTATAAGTTTGAAATATATGCTAGCACAATGACAATCCTCAATAAAAAGCATAGAAGAGCTACTTTAACCTATAAGAAGGTCGTGCCCACCGGCGCTTAACACCATCCACAGCAGCACAAATCTAGTAACTGCAACAACATGGGTTCGAAAACCCTAAGTACGGAGTGTACTTTCTCAAGTCTTACCCGACTAAGGAAAAAGGCTCTCAAGGATATGCTGGATTTAGGAATCAAAGAAAGGCTTTTAGCAAGGATAATAGTTTGCAGAATGCTAACTTAAATGAGTCCTTACTTTCAACATTTTAATGCTAGATTAAGTATTAATAGACCTTGTTTGCATCTAGTCTAATTTCATCATCACATTAATCAATACAACATGATTTTTGCTCATTATGATTCCATCCATGAGTTAGATTGCAGGTCAGTGACCAAGTCTTTACATCCGAGAAGTAACAGCGATCTGAATCGATTAATACCCAGCCGAGGACACGACATATGTAGCACTTAACCCTTGCATATGTCAACTCACCACCGGGTTTCTCAAGACTAGAAGGGGTTCACGCCAACCGAGAGCACAAATACTCCACCGTCCAGCCTCTTGCCAAGGAGGGTACACGCTACTCTCGCCATCTCTCCACTCCCATTGCGTGGTGGCCTTTCTGGTATTGGTCCGATCGAGGCAAAGCTTACCCATGACGAGGCATATGGCTAGTTAAAAGGTCCTCGGTTAGCAGGCCTACATTCCCTATAATCCTTAATCAACCTCGGTAGAACATCACCTATTCCTAGCCCAAGTCTCGATTTAAGTACTTTCATCCTTAGGATTGTTTGTGTTCCATAGGATGATTAAAATAGCATAGGGAACCTTGCATTAGATCTCCCAATGATCCTGGTTAAAATATTTTTGTAGGTAGAGCCATCCTTCCTTAGGATAAACCTGAGCTAGGCATTAGAGCAAAGGACAAACTCTATCTGCAAGATTTACCACTAGGCATGGCTAAGAAATTTTGTAAATCACATTTGATACTTCACCAGAAGTAACTATAAAAGGAATGGATTTCAAGGTAGCCAATTCATCAAGGGTTTCCAAGCAACTCCTATAAACCAAATGCACATTTCACTAGACTTAAAGTGTGTAAAAATCATTTAAAACATAAGGAAGGGGTTGCATGCACCGGGCTTGCCTGGAATAACACTAGGTTAGTGTTTGTTAGATGATGTCCATTTGGCGATCAGCCTTTATTTTGATACTTGTTCAGGCCATCCATCTTCAGGTTCATCATCCACATCACCTTTTGGAGTTGCCCACCCGTTACATCATCTTGGGGGTCGACTCAGCTCTGGTCCTCCGCATCACGTGGTTCACTAGCGTACCTACTAAGATGCATAATGCACATGTATAAACATAAGGAAGAATAACACAACATATTGCACATAATATAGAATTAATCACAATGACAAGGCGCTGCAACACTTGTGAGAAAATACTAGACGCCAACAAATGACTAAGTACAACAATGACAACCACAGGTTCTAACCGAAACATCGAGAAATAGCAAACTATACATACCCAGTTCAACACTCGAGTTCCTCGTGTTCAACTTAATTTACTTAAACCAGAAATCACAACAATTCATATGCTCTATATTTCCCTAATCTAGAGCATACCTCAAAACATTGTCAAACTTGGGCTCAGTCTTCAAGGACACCTGAACACATGCCTAAATAGTCACTACTTCAAATACACTCACCGAAATATTTACTTCCTTCCCAATTACTAAAGTCTAGAGCAAACAAAAAGAAGGAAATAAATTAATCAAATATAACAAGGCATTTCGATAAACACTTCCTATGCAACAAGTTGCCATCAATCAAGGATCAAGAATTGACTAATCCTACCTAGCCAAACAAGAATGACAACAAGCAATGAATTGCAGATTTTTCGGACAGCACTTAGCAGTCAATTGTTTTGCTCATAACTCACAAGATATTAATCCACAAATAGTGAACTAAGACTTTCTAGAAAGCTTATGAAATCCCCTATAACTTTTGTATTATGAGCACAACATGATTCGACATTCTTAAAGGTCAATCAGTGCTAAACGTAAATTTTGCCCCAATTTGGAGAGAATTCAACTACTTACTTCATAAATTTATAACTAGAGTTTCAGGCATCCAAATCAGGTGATCCTAGACTTTTTGGAAATCTAGTAGAATTGTCTACAATTCATTTATAATCATCTCAAGGTGATTCAATGTGTATCGAAGTCAGTTAATACAAACACACATTGTTGTCCAGACTTTTGACAGATTCAAACATCACATTTCAAACAGCTATAACTTGGCTTCTAGACCACCAAATTTTTTTGGAAAGCTTAAGAATAGTACTACAAGTCTATTATAATTACTAAGGGCTGATTCTAAGTTTAACTTGTGCAAACAAGGTTATTTTCGAAATCAGTACAATATCTGGGCAGATTCTGAGACTAGACTTTGAAAAATCATAACTCCTAAACTACTAAACCTATGGTCATGAAATTTTTACACAACCAAGATAAAGAAGTTATCTACAACCATTCTATAATATATTTCTACAGAAAATGCACTTTAGTTCGTCAAACAAATAGCACGACAGAAACTATACATGCAGTAAAAACTGTGAGTATGCAATTTTAACTCCTAGTTAGGCTCTATAGTATCATGTTATTGTACTTAGAAATGATTCATTATTTTATAATTCATTAGAGTTCAAACAACCAAATGAGAACCAACAGTCGATTTACTAACTACATTCAAATTATTTGGAGCACTAGAATTTTAACCACACATATGCACCATGACCAATTTGGCGATTAGACATAGTACACATGTATGATAGACAACGTACTCATCATAACCAACATACTACTCAATTCATCTATCAACCACTATCTGAAACAGTGATTTGGCTCACCGTTATTTGCCTAACTTGATAATCCACACAAACAGTGACGCTCTCCGATTCAATCATTTCATCGAACATCTGGCACTTGTCGCACGGCTTGCCTGGCCTCACCAATATGAAATTCCTCACAACTCGCACATTACGCACACACATATACATTCATTGGCATCTAATAACGTGATTTTGGGTATTAGTACTAGCGAGGAATGAACAAAGGGAGAAACGGGTCCTCACCGGGGTTGACGACAACATGTCGAAGCTGTCCAAACACGAAGGCGAAGACGATGGAGCGAATAACGCACATACGACACATCAGGACAAATTTCTTAAGGCTGGGCATTTCCTCGAGCAGTCAGCGAGCATCGTGGACGTAATACTGCTCCAGCGTTCAACTGCACAATATTCATATGCGCGTTAAAAATCAATACACGATGGTACACTAACAACTACTTTATGTTGGTTGCTAAATGCGCCTTCAGCATCCTACAGACATTCGATAAAGACCTTTAGCAACCTATAAAGATGGTGGTTGTAAGTACCGTCGCTAAACAGTCACACCCAATTTTAAGGATAAACCAGATGTTCCACTATACATGAAATCAGATGAGAATCACATGTATAGCAACGTCACATAGTAGATTATGTCAAACACATTGATTTATTATATCGAAACCAGTATTTATTAGATAACCACTATGCAACAGTATCATTGACGACTATCAATATTTGTCACCGTGTGTATAATAATACATATGTTATTATAACCAAGATTATGCAATGTAAACCAAATAGTTGATGAGTTTATATATACTTAGAGATACATATACATGCTACTACTTTCTTATTTGTAGGTAGGCACGTACTTTTTGCTAGTAGGTGCTTACATCAGTCTTGTTGCAAATATTTGGTTGTCATATTGCACTAGTACACAGAAGCTCTATATTGGCGGTCTTAGAACTATTTATACTAGCGTTTTTAGTGCTAGGTGCTAGTGGAAATCAGCCTTTCGCCAGTGAAAATAACATTTCCACCGGCGGCAGTATTAAGCAAACCGCCAGTGTCCACTGGTGGCTTTATTAAGCAAACCATCTTCGTTTCCACGGACACGACTCTATGTAATTGCTGTGTACATGAATTGCTGATCCTAACACGGACATGGTTCGCATTCGGTTTGCCTTCTAAAACCGGGTGTGACAGTACCGTCGAGTATTGATTTTTAACGCGCATATGTATATTGTGCTTGCTTTTTGGGTTTTGACATGGTGGTTTGGTAGCAACGGTGCATAATTATATATGAAGTATAGTTTTGGGAGACTTTATCAAATACTAACTTTCATGTGGTTTTTATGTAAATCTTGGTGAATTATAAGGTATAAGCCCAAATAATACTCGCTATTAAATATGGAATGCATCAAAGTGCCAAACATTGGACTGTAAGTAAGGAATTAGTCGTTAGTATATATTGCACATGTACCTTGTCCATTTTTATTACTCATGTGCTCGAAAGCGGTGGTCCATTGACGGGTGGATTGTATTGAAAGTTGTGGCAACATTAATCGATGGAAGGTATGGTGGATACTACTAGTATTGGGAAGCTTTGCCATAAGTGTGACAAGTAGACCTTCAAGATTTCCCATAACATAATCTCCCTTAAAAAGACTATAATAAATAACCACATCTGTAGACAATCGATAATAAACATGAGAGATATAATTATTTATTATTAAATATATTGATTAACACAATCACTGAAGTACAAGTAGAGCCATCACACACGTACATATTTTAAACCAGCCATGCAAGGAAATTTAGATATCACACTCGCTCGCATTATTCAAATCTAATTTGTGTGTAATCCATCAAGGCGTAGTAAAATTGAAGGCTTGGCATTGTGGCACAATCTAGCCAATATATGGTGCTGGGTTAACCACAACAGCCTGACCATTGACGATGTCATTGTAGATACAAACACGTACAGTACCATCTTGGAGTGGAGACGGGACCCCATCTGGAGGGAGTACTCGAACTTCGGTTATATTGGGATTATCTTGACGGATAATATTAACCGCATCTACAACGGGGTAGCCAACCAGATCAGGCCATGTTTGGGTCGTTATACCAAGCTTGACGACCTCCATCAATCAGGTAGTGTCCTTCTGAAACTGTTATAATGGCCAACAAGCATCAATAATCAAGGAAAACTGACATAGTGTAAACAAACACATTATTTTAAAAACAAAACGGTATCATATATATGGCATGCATGAGCATATGATACTAACACAAAGTAAATACCTACGTACCTGCAAAGAAGAAACTAGTAGCCTGTATAAGGAGAGAATAGGAGATGGTACGTGCTCTATGTATGTCTATGCGTGTATATATATACACACACGGTGACTATTTGGATTGCTTGCATCCTCTCGGTGATAACAATGGATGGACCTGTTCATATGTCCCTTTTGCTACCGATTTTAATACTCAGCTCGTCGATGATAACGGTGCATCCATTTTTCTTCTTTTACTTAGTAAACATCGTCGGCACATGTTGTGGTTAATTAACAGCATCATCTTCTATCTCGATCTAATTGTCCTGCTTGTTATTAGCTGGCAGTACAGCCCTTTGTTACACGGTACTAGCACAGTACTTGGCTGGTACCAAAACGTTGGACGGAACCGAGTCACGCATGAAGGACGGAACACTGAACTATAATAGGTGTACGTGTCCGCTGTGAAGTGTATTAATTTATAAATACATTGTACTAGTATTTATAAACCCTAAATACTGTCCATGTCCAAGTCACGTGTACGTGTTACTATAAATTAATACAATGAACTAGCATGTACGTATACGTGTATCATCATAAAATAATAGGTGTTGTTTGGTTCAATTCAGGCGGGCAACAACTATAATCACTACCGGAAACAGTTGCTTTGCCGAGTGTCTAAAGAACTCGGCAAAGCCTGGAAAACACTTGGCAAATAAAGTTTAGCGAATTGTACATCATAAAATAATAGGTGTTGTTTGATTCAGTAATCAATAGTGTATTCCTTTTCCAGAGAGGCAGAAGGAAGGAGTGGAGGGATGAAGGCGTGTGCTGCGGGGTGCCGGGTCCAATAAAGTCGCGTGGGCCGCGGGAACGAGATTGTAAATTTTCAACAGCTGTTCCGTTCCTGTAATCAACTGGTGAAAAATATTTGCACTAGATCCACTTGTGTAGTAGCCAATGCATATTTAAGTCTATTTTATATTTTCTTTTTCTCCTTTTCCTTTTATTGTGCAATGTGACATGTTTTTATGTATCGTTACATGAATTTTTGAAAGTTTAAGTACCTACTCAGGATTTTTGTAGACTCTCCGTCTTTCGGTACCATGTTATTATTCATTTGGCAATATTTGTAACACCATTTCTGCGAACACAATATTGACCTATCCCTTTTGGTTCGGGTTGATGATTAGTGATCGCCAACGGGTAGCACTCTAGAGTAGTCAGTGGACTGACTAGACTATGAGATTATGTATCTACAACCATGTCGGTCGCCTTAAGGTGTGCAGGTGTGGAGCCAGAGATGGTGGTCGACGACGAAGGTAAATGTCATGTGGGTTCTTGTTGATGTACTGGGAGTGGTGAAAGACGAGCGATGTGACTTGACTTAGGGACCGGAGTCGCTGGGTGACCAGCCGTGGTGGCTGACACCTGGGACACGTACTCGCGCTAGGACGTGGCGTAGCAGGCCATGTTGCCGACATAGTCTAGGACTAGCGGAACACATGTCCAATATGTGGGGGACGCACATGGGGTGCGATACTCACGAAGGTTTGGTGGCTGAGCCTCAAAACGAACATGCGCAACGGATAGCTGGGTTTGCCGAGTGTCGGTCTGGCAACACTCGACAAAGTAGCTTCTTTGCCGAGGGCCAACGCCTAGCGCTCGGCAAAGTTAACGGTCGTCAACTATAGACGACTGCTTACGGCCCTTTGCCGAGCGTCGCTGTGTGTCACAACAGCACTGTGCATTAGTTTCGGCAGCCACCGTTATTTTCGGCGGCTAGGGTCGGGCCACCGAAAATAAGTTAATATTTTCGGCGGCATAGACTGACCGTCGAAAATAAGCTAATTTTTGGCGACCACTGACACATCCGCCGAACATAGTGTCTTATTTTCGGCGGCCCTACCCTGGCCGCCGAAAATTATGTTTTTGAAATGGCTCCCCGACTCCTTTCCTCTCTGTCTGTTTCTCACCCGGCCGCGCTGCTCGCTCGCCTTCTGCCGCGCGCTGCCCACTGCCGCGCACCGACCCGCGCGTGCGCTGCCTGGCCGCCGCGCCGCCCGACCCCGGCCGCCAGCGCCGCCCGCCGCCACCGTCGACGTCCGCTGCCATCCTCCGCTACCGACGACCGCCCGCGTCTACTCCTCCCACCACTCCGCCGTCGTCGCCAAGCTCTTCGCCATCCAAAGGTAATTTTTTTGCGTATTTTATTTTATATTTTCGGCGGCCGTTATTTAATTGCCGCCGAAATTAGTATATATTTGTCAATGTTTGTTTGATTTGTGTGTTTGATTAGTGTTATTGTTTAATTTGATTTCATTAATATATTAGTGGTATATGTGGTTTAGGTATTAGTGGCATATTGTATTTGTGTCATTAATTTCATATTAATATTATATTTTTAGTTTTACAAGTACATTATATTGGTACGTATAATTGTTGCATTATTATGGTATGTGGTAGTTAGTTTGATATGATTAATAGTATATCATTTTATGTTTTATATATACGTAATATATTGTTTAGTGGCAGCGAGGTTATGATGCCGAAATTTTTTTGGTCCTGCTAGCTTGTTGTGGGTTTAGAATCTATCCTTGCCTATACATATAGGACCTAAACCCTTAACGAAGTGGAATAATGTTTTCACGATATGGTTTGGTTTAACAGTCTCAGGCATGGCTGACGATCGTGCATGGATGTACAATGGCTGGAGTAGAAATGGACGTCCTTCTGATGTGGGTAGCCAAGACCAAAGATTTTGTGGACCACATATTCTCCTTGTCATTAACCAGCACTGTCAGATGCCCTTGTAGGCGGCACGAAAACAGTATATTTCTTAATAAGGAAAGAGTTAGCCTAGATCTTTGTCAGTTTGGATTTATGCCCGGATATGAGGTGTGGGAACATCATGGTGAGGTAGTACCCAACCGGAATGTAGAAGAGGAGGAGAACAATGATTGGGCTGGCGATGATGCGATGCATGAGATGCTAGATTCGCTACGTCTAGAATTAAATCTAAGCCCTGAGGATCCTGCCACACCAGAGGTTTCCAGATTTTTTAAACTACTAAAAGACTGTGAAGAGCCGTTGCATGAACACATAGATGTGAGTATACTCGCTTTTGTGACTTGGCTCATGGCCATTAAGTCCAAGTACTTTTTCTCGAACAATTGTCACAATGAGATTTTAAAGTTATTAGGAGATGTGCTCCCAAAGCCTAATAAGTTGCCTAAAGACATGTACCATTCAAACAAAATTATCAAAGGTCTCGGTATGGATTATGAAAAGATTGATGTGTGCAAAAATAATTGTATGCTTTTCATGAATGAGCATGCGGAAGAGAAAAAATGTCTGAAATGTGGACAATCTAGATTTGTGGAAGTTGTTAATGATGAGGGTGACAAGGTGATGACAGATGTTGCACATAAGCAATTACGCTACTTGCCACTAACTCCTCGAGTGAAACGGTTGTTTCTATCTAAAAAAACCGCTATGCACATGCGATGGCATAAAGAAGGTGTCCGTGATAACGATGACCTTATCGTGCACCCTTTAGATGGGGATGCTTGGAAGGCTCTCGACACGTTTGATCCAGACTTTGCAGCTGATCCGAGGAATGTTCGAATCGGCCTCGCGATCGATGACTTCACACCTTTTGGTCAAATGGCATCATCATACTCATGTTGGTCCATCTTTGTTATTCCATACAACCTTCCACCTTCTCTTTGTATGAAATATGAATTTATATTTCTTTGCTTAATCATTCCTGGCCTAGACTACCTTGGAAAGAACCTCAATGTGATGTTAAAACCCTTGATTGATGAGTTAAAGGAGCTTTGGAAAGGAGTTGAAGCATACAATGGTTTTAAAAAACAGATATTCAAACTTCGAGTTGCGTATATGTGGTCGGTGCATGACTTCATGGCGTATGCTATTTTTACCGATTGGAGTACACATGGTAGATTGACATGTCCATATTGCGGTTCAGATACAGATTGCTTCCGTCTTTCTCATAGTGCAAAGATCACTTACTTCGATTGTCATCGACGTTGGTTGCCCAGGAAACACCCCTTTAGGAGCGATAAGAAAAACTTTATAAAGAACATCGTGGTCACCAAAGGACCGCCTAAACGTCTTAACGCAGCAGAAATATATGCTCAGCTGAACAACCTTGTCCTAAATGAAAAGGGGGACAAGTACGAAGGATTCGAAGTGGACCACAACTGGACACATATATGTGGTCTCTGGGAGCTCCCTTATATGTCGTCATTGATTCTTGTGCACAACATTGATGTCATGCACCAAGAAAGTAATGTTGCTGAAGCCCTCATACACACCTGCATGCATTTTGAAAAAACAAAGGACAATCTGAAAGCTCGAAGAGATCTAGCAATGCTTTGTGACCGACCAACCCAAGTGCTCAATGACAACGGCAAGCCGCCACGTGCCTTGTTCTGTCTTACCTCTAAAGACAAGATCGAGGTAATGAGATGGATGAAAAAAATTAAATTTCCCGATGGTTATGTTGTGGGCTTGAAAAGAGCTGTGAATTTGAAAATGGGAAAACTAACTAGGTTAAAGAGCCATGACTTCCATATATTAATGGAGAGGACTATCCCTGTCATGTTTCGTGGTTACATGCCCGACGCCATGTGGCAAGCAATAGCTGAGCTACGTTATTTCTACAGGAAGATCTGTGCCAAAGAAATAAGTAAGAATATGATTGAGAAGTTGGAGAAAGAAATACCAGTGTTGTTATGCAAGCTAGAAAAAATATTCCCACCTGGATTCTTCAATCCGATGGAGCATCTACTTATTCACATTCCATATGAGGCAAAGGTTGGTGGACCTGTACAATATAGGTGGATGTATCACATTGAACGTGCACTCAAAAACCTGCGAGGCATGGTTCGAAATAAGGCTAGAGTAGAAGGATGCATCGCTGAAGCTTTTTTGCTAAAGGAGGTTTCATACTTCACGAGTGTGTATTTCGCAGAGGAACATAATATCTATGCTGCTACCATGCGATACAATGTCGATGAGGAACCTCTTGTCAGTGATCTCAACATTTTCCAATGGAGAGGCACAAGTACTAGTAAGGGCACGTTCTACCACCTTAGCATGGATGAAAGAATGTCCGCATTGCTATACATGTACTCTAATATGGAAGAGATGGAGCCATATTTCATGTAAGTCTTTATTTTATCCCATAATTTCTTTGCCAAGGAGCCATATTTAATTACTTATTTGTCGTACAGTAAGTTCGACGAGGAAAATTGGACTTATCCCATCAGCCTACAAGCAAACAACTAGATACGATGCGACGACATGGGAGGCAAGGAAGACCTAATTTTGTTGACTGGTTTTGAGAGCATGTAAACTCTTTATATTCCTTACTTTGATGTCATTTAGCCTTTTACGCGAGGTAGTTATTTATACTGTATATTACTTGCAGTGCACAAAGACTCCTAACATACACGAGGACTTGAGACAACTATCTTATGGGACGGTGACTTGCAGAACCTTTGGTCGATACGATGTGAATGGCTTCTGTTTTCGTTTAGACCAATTTGAAAAGTCTCGTCCTCGTGCAGCCACACGTAACACTGGAGTTCTGACTAGGGCACTCGATGCACTCGGAAGAGAAACTAATTATTATGGCATCATTCAAAACATTCTAGAGTTTAATTTTGCAGGGAACAAAACTTTGAAATTAGTATTCTTTCTATGTGATTGGTTTGACAGCAATAATGGGATTAGACAAAGTCAATATGGCATAACTGAAGTAAAGCACAAGGAACGACTTCGAGGCCATGATAATTTTATGCTTGCCCACCAGTGCGAGCAGGTCTACTATATGTCGTACCCAAATTTGAAGTTTAAAGCATGGTGGGTAGTTCACATGGTGAACCCTAGGGAACGTTTACATACTCCTTGCACTGCTGGTTATCAATTTGAAGACGAATAGGCCGATGATGTTTATCAAGAAGAAGAATTGCCAACCACTTTTACTATCGATGAGGGTGTTGCACTGAACTCACTAGTCGGAGAACGTAACGATGTCGCTTCTGATGAGTGTGTTGCACCGAAACGAAAATGAAATCCAAGGAACAAAAAAGCCACATTTCGAGCTTTGGATCGAAGAAGACTCCTTGATCGTGATTCCGATGAATTTTGATGTGTAATGCATAATTTAATTTTATGTGATGTATTTTTTGGTTTTTTATTAATTCACTTAATTTTATGGAGCTAATACCTTTAATGTTTTTCTATTGAATAGGATGAGTGGTAGGAAAACAAAGCGCACTGCTAGGGGGTTTCTTAATGCGGCTAGCAGGATACTCCCTGGTGCACGTTCCTTTTTCCAAGGGAGTTCTTCTAGCCAGAGCAGACAGGAGGCGTTGCTGAGACATGCCCGACCAAAACTACGTGATACACCTATCACTCTACAACGGAGTACCGATGTAAATGTTTATGTAATTGATCTTATTTGTCAGTCACTTATATATAAATGTGTCTTACATGTCTCTATTTCATGTCCATAGGAAGAGGAGGACAAGGAGGAGGAGGTGCAACATCATGAGGAGGAGGAGGTGCAGGCCCACGAGGAGGAGGAGGAGGTCGCGGACATAGATGCTGAGGCGGATGACGATACCACCGAGGCTCCTGTCGTTCGACGAAGGGGAACTCGGAAGGGCCACTTTGTCCTACCTCCATTAGCGCCTGCACAATCTAAAGATCGGGTACTGATCATCCCTGTTGGTGATAGGTACTCACGTTTGGCCACTTTGTTCTTACTTATTTTTTTATTGTACACTATATATATGACATGACTTACCTTGTTTTTTTGTCATGCAGCCAATGGGATGACACGTCTTTCGACGGTCGAGGTTACCATAGACAGGTTAATCAAGTCTTAGGTAAACTCTATCATCTACATAATCCAGGAATTGTCACCACCCTGAAAGGTGTGGTGGTTCCTTGCACTAACTAGGCGCAATTCGCACTAGCTCCACATGCTACATATGGAATAGCTCAAGGCGTCGTCAAGCACGACTTTTGAGTAAGAGTAATGTTTCAAACTAAAATTTATTAGCTGTTTTCAAACTAAATTTATTTTCGATGTTGGACAGAGACGCTATCGTGTCGAACCTGAGGCTCAAGAGCATGCAGACCGCGTATTAGAGAAAAATGAGAAGAAGGTGTGTAGGGATGCATTATCCAATACTCATCTATAGGTTGTGAACGCGTACATGAAGCGCCGAGGTCATTCTATCAACAACTTTCGACAATATTCGGATGTCTACTTGACTGTAGACCAGTACATGGAGGTAAAAATCTAATTTAGTAGCTCCTTCTGATGTGAATGTAATTTTGAGCTAACGCATTAGATGCAGGTAACTCTTCCATGAATGGAACACCGGCCGCAGGCTTACAAGGCTTTGTGTGAGATATGGGCTTCGCCTGAGTGGATTGAGAAGTCTAACAGGAATCGATATAGGCAGCGCCATCAGCAGGACGAGGACGATGATGAGGTCGTAGTCAACCATACCTATGGGGCTGATGGACACATTCGGTTGGCGAAGCGAATGGTGAGTATGTAGTATTCTGTTTTACTCAGAAATGAAACCGGATTAAACTCATATATTTGCAGGAGGCTCAAACTGGAGTTGTCCCGAGCCCAATCGATGTTTATATGAGAGGGCATAGAGCGAAAATTTGTGAAATCTTCGATGAGATGTGTAGTCAAGCGGCCGTTGAGCTTATGGTTAGTTGTTGTTAGGATTAATGTTTTCTTGCCATATAGCTATAAATTACATGTGTGCTGAACCTTCATATTGTATTGCAGGAGACATACGGGCAGGAGATGGTTAGGAAGTATGGAGAAGACTACGATTGGTGAGGAGCGCCTACCATCGACGCTGAAGTTGTGCATTCTATTGGAGGCAAGACGCATGGATGGTATGAACTTGTGACTCTTTTCAATAATATTGGAACTATGACCGAATAGCTAATTTTCTTGTTTTTCAAGATATTCTATGTTTACCGGTGTTATCGATTCGACAGAGTTGCGTTCTCGTGGCGGCTCTTCGTCGCAGGCGAGTTGTGGTAGTAGCAGTCGTAGTCGCCGCTCTGTATCCAGCATGGAGGACGCTACGAGGGAGCAGCAAGAAAAGTTTCGTGAAGAGATGCGGCAACAACAAATGACATTCCTCCAACAGCAATCAGAGTACATGGCTGCTTACAACGCATAGGCGCAACAAGCAATGAACGTGAGTGTCTTATTTATTTTCAACACGGTCGATATTGGTTCTATAACTAACATATTATATTTGCAACAGTCTTGGTTTCTAGAGCAGGCACAACAGCAACCATTTGTTTTCCCTCAATTTCAGCCGCTGATGCCTTAGTGGGGATTACATGCTCCGCCACCTCCACCTCTGGTGCTTCAATTTAGTTAAGACTTGTCGTTTGTATCAACCTTTCAAATCTTTACTAAACTTGATTTTGTAGGGATCCGGGGTCATGGGCCACAACACGCCACCACCAGCGATACTAGCACTAGGAGGAGCTTATGCAGGGGAGGGAGCTACTCCAGGAGAGGTTAGTTTGACAAACAATTTGTTTGAATAATGGTCATGCATGTAATCACTGCCGTTATTAATGTCTTCTTTTTTCTTTAGAATCCAAACCCGTTACACGACTTCGTCAATGAGTTTTTCGCTGCTAGAGGTAGTGGTCACAACTCCAACGACCCCGATATGTGATGGTGTTAGTTTTATGCTGAATTGTGCGTTCTAATGGACTATTTGTGAATTTTATGTTGTATGGACTGTTTGTGAACTCGGATGTTGTAATGGACTCCAATTTTATGTTGTGGACTATTTGTGGATTGTGGATTTAATGTTTATGTATTGTGGATGTTGTATGGACTATCATTTTATGTTGTGATTATATTGTTGATGAATTTGCTGTTATTTTTTGCATTTTTTTCAAATTTTTTGCTCTGAAATTATTAATTTTCAGCGACCTCCCCTGGCCGCTGAAAATAGGACATGGATTTTTGGCTGGTGTGAATTTTCGGTGGCTAGGAGGTGGGCCGCCGAAAGTTGACTATTTTCGGCGGCTACCTGGCAGCCGCCGAAAATAACCATTTACTTTCGGTGGCTTTTTTCTGGCCGCCGAAAATAAGTTATTTTCGGCGGCTGGACTCTGGCCGCCGAAAATATAGCCTTATTTTCGACTATTTTTTTCTAGCGGCCAGAAACCGCCGAAAATAAGCCTAAGGCCGCCGAAAATAGCTTATTTTCGACGGCAACGACCTTATTTTCAGCGGTTCCTGGCCGCCGAAAATGACTGTAGCCCTTGTAGTGTGTCGAGTGTTTGTCACTCGGCAAATAGGTCTTTGTCGAGTGTTTGGCACTCGGCAAAGAGGTCTTTGCCGAGTGTCTTCCATTGTCGAGCGTCCTGCTCGCGGTAAATGTGGTCATTACCGAGAGTAGGACTTTGCCGAGTGCAGCGCTCGACAAAGAATTCTTTACCGAGTGTCCGAAAAAATGTACTCGGGAAAGAGTCGAGCACTCGACAAAGAGTCGGGTTCTGGTAGTGCATTTAGATAAGCTACTATAGAAAAGGTTTCTACCAACACTAGATTTACCATTGCATGCTTATGTGAAAACTAAATATAAATAATTTCAACAACTATTTGCAGCAGCATACAACGTTGGAAGTCATTCTTATTTTAAGTCTGGGCCATTATATGATTGGTTGCGACAACAGATTTTACGTCTTGGCGAGGTGTTAAGGATGACAAGGTGACCCCAAAAGTCAGAGACCGTGCGTGCGGGTGTGCTTGAAGGCGGCTAACGAGGAAGTCCCACCTGTCAGCAGCTACTAGAGGGTGAAATCGACACCACGCTGCTGCACTTAATGGGGTGGTCCCACCTATCAGTGACCGAATAGCCCGGTTATGCTGGTGTGCTGTGCTTCCTAGGCCGAAAGCCACTTGGCCAGCTTAGGTGCACTATTTTATCTTTAAAATTTATGAGAAAGAGATTTTGAGTTTAAAATTCAAATTCAAATGCTAATGACTTCATATAAATTTAAAACATTGTCAGAAATTCATTTATAGCCATAGAAACATCTTGGCAAAGTATGAAGACATATATTTTTATAAATAATTAATGCACAAAAATTAATTCCCCTCTTTCTCATTAATTATTTGACAAGAGCGTCACATGTGATAAAAATTTCAAAATCCTTAAAATTCTTGATATGGGTTTGTATGATTACAATAGACTTTGCACACTACGGCTTCTTTGCCGAGTACTTTTTATCAGGCACTCGACATAGACTTTGATGAGTGTTAACAGGTACTCGGCAAAGAAAAGTCGCCGTCAGGACGACTGGTAACGGCGACGGAGCCTGTGCCGAGTGTCCACAGTACTGACACTCGGCAAAGAGTTTTCCTTTGTCGAGTGTATTAGGTGACACTCGGCAAAGGTTCCCTCTTTACCGAGTGTCTGCCGGACTAGTACTCGGCAGAGATCGCTAGTGTGCCCCTTTGTTAGTACCTTTGTCGAGTTCACTAGGAGACACTCGGCAAAGGTTCCTTCTTTGCCGAGTGCCAAGGCGACAGCACTCGGTAAAGCGGCTTTACCGGTGCACAGGTGTGCCTTATTTTGCCGAGTGCTATAACCTTGACACTCGGCAAAGTACCTCTTTGCCGAGCGTTACACTCAGCAAAGTGAATAGTATATCCCCTTTTTATGTGTTTTTGCTTGTTGGAGGTCTTCTTCTCCACCGAAGGACCTCAAGACAAAGACACCATCGGCAAAGTGATATTGAATATTAATTTTCTCTGCAAAAGCTCTTCTAGACGATGGTCTCGTCCAGAAGCAACGATGGCAAGTGCCCACCATGTGACGCCAACTACAAGAAAATCAACGATATAGTTATAAATCATATCTAATGCAGTGTTATATACCTAAATAAAAAAGAGGGTGTACACATGCTTTTGCATATTTACTGTAACACCCTAAATTTTGGGTATAATTTTTTTCTAATATCACCAAATTCAGGTGTTACCCTCTCTTTTCCTTGCTTTTCTTTTCTTTTTCTAAATAATGGAGTATTATTTTGTTATATATTAGCGTAAGCCTATTGAATTGAACACTAGAGAAGCTTTGTGTGCTACATTTCAAGCTGAAGCAAAGTTTTGTATGCTATCACATTTAATTTATTTAAATTATTTTGGGTTTGATCTAAAATGAACATATATATATATATATATCTGTATATATATATAAATGTCTACTATGTCTATATATACGAAAAGAAGAGAAATAGAAAAAGAATAAAAGAAATCCAAAAAAGAAACGATTATTCTATCCATCTCCCTGAACCAACACTCTCATTTCCCCTCCCTCTCTCATTCTTATAGGTGGGCCTCATGACAACTATTCCTCTTTTCCAGTCACTCCTTTCGTTCGCTCTCCACTCGCAGAACTGGTCACCGTTTGGCCTTCGCCGAAGCGCCCAACACGCAGCCCGCGCTCCCCAACCGCACGCCCCGCCTCAAGCCATGCCCACGTCGTGCACATCATGCGGACGCGCGCCTGCATCCGGTCTAACTTGCCTGTCAACATTGTCACCTACTGTTTCTCTTCCTCATCCAATCGCCCGTCGAGCTGCACCTTTCCTATTTTCTCCTATATGGTTCATCCTCGTCTTCCTCTCCCACATCTTCTTCTCCCGTTGGTCTGTTTCAGCAGGCGTCGCTGAGCTAGAACTGCATGTCCCTTCTCGCCCGCGGTTTAGGCTCCTGCCCCGCGGCGCCGACGAGGCCTCGGTCGAGCCTGCCCACAGCGTGTCCTCGCGGCAGCCTGTGCGACAGCTGTAGTGGCGGCCCCGGCACAGCTCGCCGAGCGCAACCTGCACGGCAGCCGACGTGGCTCGCCCGCGGCAACCCCGGCTCGGCCCTTGCGTGGCCTTGGCGTAGCAGCAGCCTCACCATTGTCGTGCCTCGCCGCGAGCTCGTCTCAACGTCCACCATCGTCGTGAGGTGAGCTTCGTCTACCCCAGTCTACCCTTCGTCTACCCCTTGCGCATAGCCCCGTCGTACCCTCGCTGTCGTGCGATTCGTGCCACGCGTAGCACGTCTAACTTGCGCGCAAGTCACGTGTCGTCGCGCGTCGTTCGCGCACCGTTCTGCACATGTCGTGCGCGTAGTCGTCATCCATTTGCATGTTCGTGCACGCACGCCGCATGTCCAGTCCGCACGTTATTTGCGTGCTGTAGCGTGCGTCGCACGTGCTGTTTCGCGCATGCTGTTTCGCACGTGCTAATTCACATGGTGTCCGTGCGCGTCGTCATTCACACGAGTCGTTATTCACGCACTTTAATAAAATCGTTTCCCAACGTCATTCAGGTTAAATAATTAATTACTTGTTTAGTGTCGATTATTTAAAATAATAGTTCAATCAAACCAAATTTATAATTTTAATTACGCGAATGTAAATACCTGTTATCATGGTTATGCTAACATAAGTGTTGCATTTAATATTTGTTTAGTATAAATACGACACAATTTAGTAGTATTCGCATGTCGCGTCGTTTTTTAACCGCGAATTATTAGTCATTCAATGTATAATACATCATAAATCTATTTCAACTCATTTCAGTCATGTTAACTTCGTAACAACGTCGATTTCGTATTAGTTTTGTCATTTTAACACATCACAAGTTTTAATTATTTAATTAGTTGTTCATTTGATACTTATTAAAAATGACCTTCTAATTAAAACTATTTTATAGTTTTTAACTCGCGCTTTTATTAATAAATATTAACTTGATTAATACGAACTTAAATGATTTTCATTTAATACTTGTTTAGTATAGTTGCGTTATCTGTTAGCGAGTATCACGCGTCGTCGCACTGCCTGCGCGCTGGTCGCGCACAATATTTCATGCGTCGTCCGCGCGCTAAGTCGAGTGTGTGTGTGCGTCGTTCGGACGTGCCGTTCACGCGTTGTTCGCGTGGTGTCGCGTATGTTGTTTCGCGTGCCGTCCACGTGCTGTTTCGCGCAGTGTTGTGCGTTGTCACGCGTCATTCGAGCGTATCCTGTGTGCCATTTTCACGTGTCGCTTGCCTTGCCCCGCGCCGTTTTCGCGAGTCAAGCGCTATCCGCGCGCGATATCAAACCGTTTCGCTAGCTTATAATCGCTCGTGTTAATTAATTAATTAATTACTTGTTTAACCCGACAACTATTAGAATAGAAAATTAATCAAAACTATGTAGTAGTTTTAGTTTACATTTAAATATCAAATAATGCGAGTATGTCGACTTAAATATTCTAATTAATATTCGTTTAGTGTAAACGAGATAACTTCATGACCATAGCTTCGAGGATTTTTAAGAGAAGAAGACGTCGAGACGGGTCTCTAGGAGTTCCATGACTTCGACGAGTTCGAGGATTAGGCTAGCGACCTCCCCCAGTCAGCTGCCTGTGGTGAGTTCGAGGATTAGGCTAACTGGTCTACATTGAAACTCTATGATTTCATGTGTGCGAGACTTAGGTTTATGAACATAGTGCGTCACAACTTTCTCGAAACATTCTCAAATTTTTATCACAGCCTCTACATATGATATCATGACATGTGGACAAGTTTCATGATTTTATGACTTTGTTTGTGTTTTATACCATTTTTAAACAGCTGGATGACAAGTTCATGGTCATGTTTAGTGAGCGCGGTGCTCTTAAAATCTAGTATGCTCCTAAAATCGGTCGTAACTTGTGCTAAGTAACATTAATATCATTTTTGCATTCACGGTTTTCCATTTTTCGAGTGACTTGCAATTCAAATCTGAATTATCAGAGGAAATTCAATTAAACGAACAAAATCTATGAGTTATAGAAAACACTTTTATAATTGTGCCAAAAATAGAACATGCAAGTCTACACTGTGTAGGAACAAACCACGAAAAGTTTGGCTAAGAATGAAAAAAATGGAAATATACTTTGTCGAATGTCCATGTAAGGCACTCGGCAAAGCATAGTTTGTAGTGTTATTCGGGCGACACTCGACAAAGTACCTTGTTTGGCGAGTGTCAAAGCCTAGCTCTCGGTAAAGATAACGGTCGTCAGCTAGCAGTCGACCGTTGCATCCGACCGTTACCTAGACAGTCCGATGCACACCAGATAGTCCAGTGCTACAGCCTGAGAGTGCCCGTTGTTTCCTCTTTGCGCAGATTGTCCGGGTGTCCCACCGGACAGTCCGCTGCACACCGGACAGGGTAGTGTTCAATGTCCGGTGCACCACCAGTGGGATGGCTAACTACCGTCTTCATGGTTTTCTTTGTTGATTCTTTGGGCTTCTCTTGTTCTATAGTCTTGGACCTCTAAGCTCTTTTTATGTCTTCTTTTTAGGTGTTGCATCCTCATTGCCTTAGTCCAATCCTCTTCGCATCCTGTGAACTATAAACATAAGCACTAGCAAACACAATATCCATAGGTTATGTGATCATCAAACACCAAAATCTATTGAGTCGAATGGCCCGGGATCCATTTTTCTTACACAGGGCAGGGCGCGTGGCCGAAGCGGTATCTAGAGATCCGAATCGTTGGATTAGTAGCGAGAGGTTAGGATCTGGCGCCCATGGGCTAACCAGCACGCACGACCAGCACTGCTTTGCCCAAGACGGCGAAGTCACTGAAGCTGAGGCAGGCACGACCTCTGGGGCTTCGGGTTAGCGGGGTTGGCCGTAACTGGAGAGGAGGGCCCGGCGAACACACTAGAGGGACTCCGGCCACGAGAACAGGACAGGAGGCGAGAGAACGATGGAGGGGAGGGGGTGCTCTCGGTGGGTCAGGATGACTCCAACGAGGGATCCTGGCCTTGAGGAGGGGGAATCGAGTGTGCTAAGGCTCGGACTAGCTCTGGCGAGGAAAGGGGAACGCTATGGACCACAATCAGGGCTCGGGACGGGGCTAATTTGGTCGGACGTCACGTGAGCGCGGTGAACTAGCGCGGTCGAGCTCCGACTGGGGCAAATTAACCACGATAGTGCAGAATTATTGGAAACTGAGCATGGGAGCGAGTTCCTCACCTCGAGACAGTGATCGGGAAGGCTTGGCGTGGCTCCTGGCACTCTAGACTGCCAGCACGAAGGGCACAGGTCACCGATGAGCTCTGGCGGTAGAGGCAGAGCGCGAGAGAGGGTGAGCGTGGGCGAATTGAGGCAGGGGAGACAGAACGGGTGCAGGCTGGCGCTCAAAAAGGAGCTGGGGCACGTGGGCATGTGACATGGCCGGTCTTCTTGGCGTGCGTGTGCACGCGATAAAGCGGCGGTTCGTGGGGAAGGCAGAGCTGACATGGCTGGCCCACGGCACAGAGACACGGGCGTGTGCGAGGGAAACGAGCAACGGCGCTGACGGACGAGGCCCGCGGGACAGAGAGAGAACGGGGCGTGCGCGAGGGAAGCCGGTGGAGATAGATCGGTCCCACCGAGCAGAGGGAGAGAGGGAGTGAGTACGAGCGGGTACGGACTGCCACCGACAGGCGAGTCCGCCTTTTTTGGAAGGGAGCGGGCACGCGCGGGCGGGTCTAGGCTGCTTTGGACTGAATGTGGTTTTCCTTTTTTCCTTTGAATTTCTAATTCCTTTTCTTTTTATTTTCTCTATGGAATTCAAATCAAATCAAACCACAATTCAAATTCAAATATTTCAAACATGTGCATCAGCCAAAAATAAAGTTTAAGCTCAACATGATGCAAACATTCATATCTCCCATAGGTTTTAATATTCCAAAGAAAATAACACATCTCTCAACTAATATACCCAAAATCCTATTAAAGAGAATAGAAAAGAAAAACTATAGAGGTGAGAAAAGTAGTAACACCTGAATTTGGTAGAAATCAGAGAAGAAATTTTATACCCCAAATTTAGGGTGTTACACCTATGTACTTGCATGAAATGTGGACGTAATAGCGTTTCATGTCAATACTGAATGGCTATGTATCAGCCCGTGCTCGTCCCGAGGCATCCATGATAGAGGGGTACTGTATCGAAGAGGCCATTGAGTTCGGAGGTCCATTCTGCAATTGTATCCTAAAAGACCAGGATGCAATAACTTTGCCTCCATGACGACACGAGGGTAGACTGTATGGAAGCGGTAGGATGGGATAGAAATCCTTCATCCCATCGGATTACAATATATTACTTGAGGCACATCACAACATCCTACATCATCTAGTGATAATGGAGCCAATTATCCAACAACACATCAATGAGCTTCGCGAACAAAATCCTAGGCATATAGATGATTAGGTAACGAAGCAACATAAGCAGCGGTTCAACACATGGCTAATGGGGAAGGTCATTCCACATGGAGAAACAATAGAAGAACAAATCATGAAGGGGTTGGCATCTGGACCATCACGCCAGGTCATGACATGGCAAACTAAAAGGGAAATAGGCCAAAACCTTTTCCTAAATAATTTTGGTGGTTGAATTGCCCAACACAAATAATTGGACTAACTAGTTTGCTCTAGATTATAAGTTCTAGAGGTGCCAAAGGTTCACAACAAACCAATACAAAGTTAAAAGAAAGGGTTCAAAACAAAGGAGCAAAGAAAACCGAAGGCTGCCCTGGTCTGGCGCACCGGACAGTCCGGTGTGCCATCAGACAGTGTCCAGTGCACCAGGGAGATCAACTCCGAACTTGCCAGCTTCAGGTTTCTGAAAATTGCCCTCCGCTATAATTCACCGGACTGTCCAGTGTGCCAGCGGAGCAACGACTAACTGCGCCAATGGTCATCTGCAAAAGCTACAGGAACAGTGAACAGTGCGCGACTGCACGCGCAGAAGTCAGAGCAGCGCCAGAAGGCGCACCGGACAGTGAATAGGACTTGTCTGGTGCACCACCGGACTATGCGGTGGCCCCACATGTCAGAAGCTCCAACGGTCGAACCCTAACGGTTGGGTGACGTGGCTGGTGCACCGGACAGTGTCCGGTGACGCACCAGACTGTCTGGTGCGCCCTTCGACAGCAGCCTTCTCCAATGGCCACTTTGGTCGTTGGGGCTATAAATACCCCCCAACCACCACACTTCAAGGCATCCAAGTTTTTTAGCCAACACATTCAATACAAGAGCTAGTGCATTCAATACAAGACACAATTAGAGTGAATCAAAATCTCTACAAGTCCCAATTCCACTCAAAGCAATATAGACTAGAAGAGAGAGTTTTGCCGTGTTCTTTTGAGCTCTTGCGCTTGGATCGCTTTTCTTCTTCCCCATTTCTTGTTCTCAACATCTTTGTAATCAAAGCAAGAGACACCAATTGTGTGGTGGTCGTTGTGGGGACTAAGTGTTCCAATTGATTGAGGAGAAAAGCTCACTCGGTCTAAGTGACCGTTTGAGAGAGGGAAAGGGTTGAAAGAGACCCGGTCTTTGTGACCACCTCAACGGGGAGTAGGTTTGCAAGAACCGAACCTCGGTAAAACAAATCACCATGTCATACTCTTCATTTGCTTGTGATTTGTTTTTGCCCTCTCTTTCAGACTCGACTTTATTTCTAACGCTAATCTCGGCTTGTAGTTGTGCTTAAAGTGTATAAATTTCAGATTTGCCTATTCACCCTCCCTCTAGGTGACTTTCATTTGGTATCAGAGCCCGGTACTTCAGTAGAGCCTAACCGCTCGAAGTGATGTCGGGAGCTCATGCCAAGAAGGAGATGGTGACCGGCGAGAAGCCCGCCACAAGCCACGGGAAAGCTCCATCGGGAGAGTCCGGCAACTAAAGGGAGGAATCCCCTCCCTGCGTCAAGTCGCACCGGAGTGGCGACAAGAAGAAGAAAATAAAGAAAGTGGTCTACTACGAGACCGATTCTTCGTTGCCTTCCACCTCCGGCTCCGACACGCCGTCCGTCACTTCTAAGCGCCAAGAGCGCAAGAAGTTTAATAAGATCCCCTTACGCTATCCTCGCATTTCGAAACGCACTCCTTTACTTTCCGTCCCACTAGGCAAACCACCGGTTTTTAACGGTGAAGATTATTGTACGTGGAGTGATAATATGAGGCACCGTCTAACCTCACTCCATGCTAGTATTTGGGACATTGTTGAATTTGGTGCGCAGGAACCATCCGTGGGGGATGAAGGCTATGACTCAGACGAAGTAGCCCAAATCCAGCACTTCAACTCCCAAGCCACTACTATACTCCTCGCCTCTCTAAGTCGAGAGGAGTATAATAAGGTGCAAGGGTTGAAGAGTGCCAAAGAGATTTGGGACATGCTCAAGACCGCGCACGAAGGAGATGAGGTGACCAAGATCACCAAGCGGGAGATGATCGAGGGGGAGCTCAGTCAATTCATGCTCAACCAAGGGGAGGAGCCACAAGCCATGTACAACCGGCTCAAAACCTTGGTGAACCAAGTGCACAACCTCGGGAGCACCAAATGGGATGACCATGAAATGGTCAAGGTTATTCTAAGATCACTTGTCTTTCTTAATCCTACACAAGTACAATTAATTCGTGGTGATCCTAGATACAAGCTAATGTCTCCCGAGGAAGTGATAGGAAAGTTTGTGAGCTTTGAGTTGATGATCAAAGGCTCCAAACAAATAATCGAGCGAGACGCCACCTCCACACCCGAGGTGCAACCCGTCGCCTTCAAAGCGACAGAGGAGAAGAAGGAAGAGTCTACGTCGAGTAGGCTCCCCATCGACGCCTCCAAGCTCGACAACGAGGAGATGGCGCTCATCATCAAGAGCTTTCGCCAACTCCTCAAGCAAAGGAGGGGGAAGGACTACAAGCCCCGCTCCAAGAAAGTTTGTTACAAGTGTGGTAAGCCCGGTCATTTTATTGCTAAATGTCCATTATCTAGTGATAGTGATAGGGGCGATGACAAGAAGGGAAGAAGGAAGGAGAAGAAGTATTACAAGAAGAAGTGCGGCGATGCCCATGTTTGTCGGGAGTGGGACTCCGACGAGAGCTCTACCGACTCCTCCGACGAGGACGCCGCCAACATCGCCATCAACAAGGGTCTTCTCTTCCCCAACGTCGGCCACAAGTGCCTCATGGCAAGGGACGACAAAAAGAAGGTAAAATCTAGAGCCTCCACTAAGTATGCGACATCTAGTGATGAGGATAACTCTAGTGATGATGAAGATAGTTTGCTTGCCCTTTTTGCCAACCTAAACATGCAACAAAAGGAAAAATTAAATGAATTGATAGGTGCTATTCATGAGAAGGATGAACTCTTGGATAGCCAAGAGGACTTCCTTATTAAGGAAAATAAGAAGCATGTTAAGGTTAAAAATGCTTATGCTCAGGAGTTAGAAAATTTTGAAAAATTAACTAGTGAGCTTAGCACTTGTCATGACACTATCTCTAACCTTAGAATTGAAAATGCCAATTTAATTGCTAAGGTTGAGAAATTAAATGTTTGTGATGATTCTCTTGCTAAAATTGACAAGTTAAATGAATCACTCTCTAGCCTTAAAATTGAGAATGAAAAATTAATTGCTAAGGCTAAAGATTTAAATGTTTGCAATATTTCTATTTCCAATCTTAGAGATGAGAATGCTAGTTTACATGCTAAGATTGATGAATTAAATGCTTGCAAACCCTCTACATCTACTGTTAGTCATGTCTCTATTTGCACTAGATGTAGAGATGTTAATGTTGATGCTATCCATGATCACATTGCTATGATTAAACAACAAAATGATCATATAGCAAAATTAGATGCTAAAATTGCCGAGCATGAATTAGAGAATAAAAAATTTAAATTTGCTCGTAGTATGCTTTATAGTGGGAGACGCCCTGGCATTAAGGATGGCATTGGCTTCCAACAGGGAGACAATGTCATGCTTAATGCCCCTAAAAGATTATCTAATTTTGCTAAGGGCAAGGCTCCCATGCCTTAGGATAACGAGGGCTATATTTTATATCCTGCTGGTTATCCTAAGGATAAGATTAGGAGAATTCATGCTAAGAAGACTCATTCTGTTTCTCACCATGCTTTTATTTATAAGAATGAGGCTTCTAGCTCTAGGCGTTCTACCCATGTTAAAATGCCTAAAAAGAAATCTCCTATTGCATCAAATGATCATAACATTTCATTTAAGACTTTTGATGCTTCATATGTTTTAACTAACAAATTAGGCAAAGTAGTTGCCAAATATGTTGGGGGCCAAACACAAGGGCTCAAAGACTTGTGTTTGGGTACCCAAGGTGCTTGTTTCTAATGTCAAAGGACCCAAGACCATTTGGGTACCTAAGAACAAGGCCTAAACTTGTTTTGTAGGTTTATGCATCCGGGGGCTCAAGTTGGATCATTGATAGCAGGTGCACAAACCACATGACTAGGGAGAAAAGGATGCTCTCCTCCTACGAGAAAAACCATGATCCCCAACGAGCTATTACATTAAGGGATGGAAATCAAGGTTTAGTCAAAGGACATGGTAAAATTGCTATATCACCTGACCATTCTATTTCCAATGTTTTCCTTGTAGATTCCTTAGATTACAATTTGCTTTCCATTTCTCAATTATGCAAAATGGGATACAACTGTCTTTTTATGGATATAGGTGTTACTGTCTTTAGAAGAAGTGATGATTCAGTAGCATTTAAGGGAGTATTAGAGGGTTAGCTATACTTGGTTGATTTTAATAGAGCTAAACTCGATACTTGCTTAATTGCTAAGACTAATATGGGTTGGCTCTAGCATTGCCGACTAGCCCGTGTTGGGATGAAGAATTTTCACAAGCTTCTAAAGGGAGAACACATTTTGGGACTAACAAATGTTCATTTTGAGAAAGATAGGATTTGTATTGCATGCCAAGCAGGGAAGCAAGTTGGTGTTCATCATCCACACAAGAACATCATGATGACCGACAGGCCACTTGAGCTACTCCACATGGACCTATTCGGCCCGATAGCTTACATAAGCATCGACGAGAGTAAATACTGTCTAGTTATTGTGGATGATTATTCTCGCTTCACTTGAGTGTTCTTTTTGCAGGAAAAATCACAAACCCAAGAAACCTTAAAGGGATTCTTGAGACGAGCTCAAAATGAGTTCGGCTTAAGGATCAAAAAGATTAGAAGCGACAACAGAACAGAGTTCAAGAACTCCCAAATAGAAGGCTTTCTTGAGGATGAGGGCATCAAGCATGAGTTCTCTTCTCCCTACACACCTCAACAAACTGGTGCAGTGGAGAGGAAGAATAGAACTCTACTTGACATGGCGAGGACTATGCTTGATGAGTACAAGACTTCGGACTGGTTTTGGGCAGAAGCAATCAACACCGCTTGCTACGCCATCAACCGTCTCTACCTTCACCGAATCCTCAAGAAAACATCCTATGAACTCCTCACCGATAAAAAGCCCAATGTTTCATATTTTAGAGTCTTTGGTAGCAAATGTTTTATTCTTGTTAAAAGAGGTAGAAAATCTAAATTTGCTCCTAAGGCTGTAGAAGGCTTTTTACTTGGTTATGACTCAAACACAAGGGCATATAGAGTCTTTAACAAGTCCACTAGACTAGTTGAAGTTTCTTGTGACATTGTGTTTGATGAGACTAACGGCTCTCAAGTAGAGCAAGTTGATCTTGATAAGCTAGATGATGAAGAGGCTCCATGTGTCGTGCTAAGGAACATGTCCATTGGGGATGTGTGTCCTAAGGAATCCGAAGAGCCTCCATGAGCACTAGATCAACCATCTTCCTCAATGCAAGCATCTCCACCAACTCAAGATGAGGATCAAGCTCAAGATGATGAAAATGAAGATCAAGAGGAGCCACCTCAAGAGGAGGACAATGATCAAGGGGGAGATGCTAATGATCAAGACAAGGAAGATGATGAGGGTCCAAGACCGCCTCACCCAAGAGTCCACCAAGCAATACAAAGAGATCACCCCGTGAACACCATCCTCGGCAATATTCAAAAGGGGGTAACCACTCGATCTCGTGTTGCTCATTTTTGTGAACATTACTCCTTTGTGTCTTCTATTGAGCCATACAGGGTAGAAGATGCATTAAGGGATTCAGATTGGGTGTTGGTAATGCAAGAGGAACTCAACAACTTCACGAGGAATGAGGTATGGTATCTTGTTCCACGTCCTAACCAAAATGTTGTAGGAACCAAGTGGGTCTTCTGCAACAAGCAAGATGAGCATGGTGTGGTGACAAGGAACAAAGCCTGACTTGTGGCCAAGGGATATTCACAAGTCGAAGGTTTGGATTTCGGTGAAACCTATGCACCCATAGCTAGGCTTAAGTCAATTCGTATATTACTTGTCTATGCTACTTACCATGGCTTCAAGCTTTATCAAATGGACGTGAAGAGTGCCTTCCTCAATGGACCAATCAAGGAGGAGGTATATGTTGAGCAACCTCCCGGCTTTGAAGATAGTGAGTACCCTAATCATGTCTATAAACTCTCTATGGCGCTTTATGGGCTCAAGCAAGCCCCAAGAGCATGGTATGAATGCCTAAGAGATTTTCTTATCGCTAATGGCTTCAAAGTCGGAAAAGCCGATCCTACTCTCTTTACTAAAACAATTGCAAATGATTTGTTTGTATGCCAAATTTATGTTGATGATATCATATTTGGGTCTACTAACAAATCTACATGTGAAGAGTTTAGTAGGATCATGGTGCAAAAATTCGAGATGTCTATGATGGGGGAGTTGAAGTATTTTCTTGGATTTCAAGTCAAGCAACTCCAAGACGGCACCTTCATCAGCCAAACGAAGTACATTCAAGACATTCTCACCAAGTTTGGGATGAAGGATGCCAAGCCCATCAAGACACCCATGGGAACCAATGGGCATCTCGACCTCGACACGGGAGGTAAATCCATAGATCAAAAGGTATATCGGTCGATGATAGGATCTCTACTCTACTTATGTGCATCTCGACCGGACATTATGCTTTCCGTATGCATGTGTGCAAGATTCCAAGCCGATCCTAAGGAAGTTCACCTTAGGACCGTAAAACGAATCTTGAGATATTTAGTTCATACACCTAAGTTTGGTCTTTGGTACCCCAAGGGATCCACCTTTGATTTAATAGGATATTTAGATGCTGATTGGGCAGGGTGTAAAATTGATAGAAAGAGCACATCAGGGACTAGTCAGTTCTTGGGAAGATCCCTGGTGTCTTGGGCTTCAAAGAAACAACATTCTGTAGCTCTTTCTACCGCCGAAGCCGAGTACATTGCCGCAGGCCATTGTTGCGCGCAATTGCATTGGATGAGGCAAACCCTTAGGGACTATGGTTACAAATTCACCAAAGTCCCTCTCCTATGTGATAATGAGAGTGCAATCCGCATGGCAGATAATCCCGTTGAGCACAGCCGCACTAAGCACATAGCCATTCGGTATCACTTTTTGAGGGATCACCAACAAAGGGGGGATATCGCGATAGCATATGTTAGCACCAAAGAACAATTAGCCGATATCTTTACCAAGCCTTTAAATGAGAAAACCTTTACCAAACTTAGGCATGAGTTAAAGATTCTTGATTCTTGGAATTTTGATTGATATTTTGCACACATAGCTCATTTATATACCTTTGATCATATCTCTTTCATGTGCTATGACTAACGTGGTTTTCAAGTGTATTTCATGCTAAGTCATAGATTGAAAGGGAAATGGAGTTCTTCGGCGAAGACAAGGCTTCCACTCCAATCCATCGAATTATTCATCCTTCGCCGTCGCTTCGCACCGCTCTCCAATTTGGTATAATCTTCACTCATATATTGTTTGCCAAAGGGGAGAGAAAGTAAAAAGGGCTTATATTTCACTCACAAGTATCCGTTTTTGGTGATTCATGCCAAAGGGGGAGAAAGTATTAGCCCAAAGCAAAAGGACCGCACCACCACCAATTTCAAAAATGAAGTCTTTCAATTGGTATTAAAGAAGTTTTTCAATTGGTATCTTATTTTTGATATAATTTCAAATTGGTATGACCTCTTTCAAAATTAATATCTAAAACCCTCTTGAACACTAAGAGGAGAATTTCATTAAGGGGGGGTTTCGTTTAGTCAAAGGAAAAGCATTTGAAACAGGCAGAGAAAATTTCAAATCTTGAAAATGCTTCTCGAAATCTTATTTATATACCTTTGACTATTTGCAAAAAGACTTTGAAAAGGAATTCCCAAACATTTGCAAAAACAAAACATGTGGTGCAAGCGTGGTCCAAAATGTTAAAATGAAGAGAGCAATCCATGCATATCCTATGAATGTATAAATTGGTTTAATTCCAAGTAACCGTTGCACTTACCTTATGCAAACTAGTTCTATTCTGCACTTATATATTTGCTTTGGTTTGTGTTGGCATCAATCACCAAAAAGGGGGAGATTGAAAGGGAAATAGGCCAAAACCTTTTCCTAAATGATTTTGGTGGTTGAATTGCCCAACACAAATAATTGGACTAACTAGTTTGCTCTAGATTATAAGTTCCACAGGTGCCAAAGGTTCACAACAAACCAATACAAAGTTAAAAGAAAGGGTTCAAAACAACGGAGCAAAGAAAACCGAAGGCTGCCTTGGTCTGGCGCACCGGACAGTCCGGTATGCCACCGGACAGTGTCCGGTGCACTAGAGAGATCAACTCCGAACTTGCCACCTTCGGGTTTCTGGAAGTTGCCCTCCGCTATAATTCACCGGACTGTCTGGTGTGCCAGCGGAGCAACGGCTAACTGCACCAACGGTCGTCTGCAAAAGCTATAGGAATAGTGAACAGTGCGCGACTACACGCGCAGAAGTCAGAGCAGCGCCAGAAGGCACACCAGACAGTGAACAAGACCTGTTCGGTGCACCACCGGACTGTGCGGTGGCCCCACATGTCAGAAGCTCCAACGGTCGAACCTTAACGGTTGGGTGACGTGGCTGGCGCACCAGACTGTCCGGTGCGCCCTTCGACAGCAGCCTTCCCCAACGGCCACTTTGGTGGTTGGGGCTATAAATACCCCCCAACCACCACACTTCAAGGCATCCATGTTTTTAGCCAATACATTCAATACAAGATCTAGTGCATTCAATACAAGACACAATTAGAGTGAATCAAAATCTCTCCAAGTCCCAATTCCACTCAAAGCAATAGAGACTAGAAGAGAGAGTTTTGCCGTGTTCTTTTGAGCTCTTGCGCTTGGATCGCTTTTCTTCTTCCCCATTTCTTGTTCTCAACATCTTTGTAATCAAAGCAAGAGACACCAATTGTGTGGTGGTCCTTGTGGGGACTAAGTGTCCCAATTGATTGAGGAGAAAAGCTTACTCGGTGTAAGTGACCGTTTGAGAGAGGGAAAGGGTTGAAAGAGACCCGGTCTTTGTGACCACCTCAACGGGGAGTAGGTTTGCAAGAACCGAACCTCGGTAAAGCAAATCACCGTGTCATACTCTTCATTTGCATGTGATTTGTTTTCGCCCTCTCTTTCGGACTTGACTTTATTTCTAACGCTAACCCCGGCTTGTAGTTGTGCTTAAAGTGTATAAATTTCAGATTTGCCTATTCACCCCCCCTCTAGGCGACTTTCACAAACCTATGACATTAGTGCACATTTTATACCAAGTCCAAGGACAAAAGGAGCATGTCACAAAATATTGGTGTTCGATGTGAGGCCACATACAATGAAACTGCTGAGACTATTACATATTTTGGCTTTATTGAGGACATATGGGAACTTGACTATGGTACATTTCATATCTCAGTTTTTCGATGTCAATGGGTTGAAGACAAACATGTCACGGTAGACAAATATGGGGTGAGAGTTCTTGATCTAAGTAAGGTATGTTACAAAGATGACCATGGACCCTTGTTAATCGTGCTGCACAGGTCTTCTATGCTGAATAGATCATTTCTAACAATGAGAAGAAAAGCACCGACAAATCGAAGCATGTAGTTTTTCCTAGAAAACAACAAGCTATAGGAGTTGATGATGTAACTGATCTGGAGGATTTTAACCAATTCAACGACATGTCTCTTTTCATGGACCATCCAA
Organism: Zea luxurians; assembly: GCA_029449295.1. Lineage (NCBI taxonomy): Eukaryota > Viridiplantae > Streptophyta > Magnoliopsida > Poales > Poaceae > Zea > Zea luxurians. Next base: position 51,076,514 of record JAOPSE010000011.1, read on the forward strand.
CCAAGATAAAGAACGTTGAGTGAAGCATCCCACGTAAATCGTTAACCTAGGTACGCCACGATGGACAAGGCAGAACAATAGCTTCGTAGATTATAAACTTGTCTTGTAACTGATTATTGTTTGAACCCATCTACTATAAGTTTGATATCAATTTATATTTCTTCATTGTCTTAATTCAATTTTCTTGGCCAAGGATAGATGTTTAATGCCATTAGCGAGGGAGAGAGAGAGGGATGGAAGAGGGAGAATATATAAAAGTATACTTAATGTAATATATAAAAGTACACTAGACAATGGAAATACTCGATTAAACTAGTGTAAATATTTTATACTAGTGGTTCTCAACAACAACCGCCAGTGGAAAAAAATTTATACTGGTCGTTCTCTATGACACCCACCGGTGGAAATAATTTATACTAGCAGTTCTCTGTGGTAACCGCCAGTAGAAAATGCTTCTACAGTCTATGGAAGCCATTTCTACTAGCAGTTCTCTATGACAACAACAACTAGAAATTACGCCAATATAACGGGTGGCATGAGGGAGCCGAAAAATTTACAAGTCCCCTTGCGTCGGTTCATTTCATCACGTCGTCAGGCTGCCAGATTTCGTCCCGAGGGTTTCTTCGCCGGCGATCACCTACACCATCCCCGCACCCCTGTGCCACAGTCAGGTTTTCCTCTGTCCCTTTCTTTCCTCTTTCCCTTTCCCCTCTGCCACCGCTGCCGTCATCAGCCGTGTCGGTCGCCGCGCTCGCTGCTGGTCGTAAACCCTAGGGCGCCGCGCTATGGATCACCCACACGCTCTCTCTGCAAGAGTGAGAGAGAGGGAGAGGATGCCCACGACACCGCTGGTTAGTAAACCCTAGCTTGGGCGTGCTATGGCCATCGCACGCCCGCTTCGCTAGCTATTCCCGCCGCCGGTTATTGCCCCTTCGCCCGCCGTGCCATCTTTACTTTTTTTGTATTTTTTTTGATGCATTACGATTTTTCCGCCCTAGCTTGGGATTAAATGATGTGATTCATTTCACAACCGAATCGGCCATTTCCAATACATTTGTTTTATTAAGGTGTGTCTACATATATAGAGAGCCTGCAATATATAGTTCAAGCTAGCCTTTTCCATCGTACCTTCCTCAATGGACCTAGTGGATGCCATCGCAGCGAGTCTCAAGGCACGTACACCAGCGAGTCTCATGCATCGCCTCCATCTCAAGCTCCGACGCTAGTCGAGGCTCAATCATCAAGACACCATTCGCCGTATTTTCATGTGCAACTGTAGAGTTCTCTCGGAGTGTCGCCATCAACGTGTCGCCGCTGCGGGCCTATCTGCTCACCACCATGATGTGGGCTCCTCGGCTTCGACGACTGCACGCTAGGTTGTCTCCACACCCGTGCATGTGAAGCCGACACCATAGTCATCATCCTCTCCGACGACGAAGATGGTGAGGTAGATTGGATGACACTGATGGATGACGACGAGTAGAAATTATGATATATGTTCTAATCTTAGTATGATGGATGACATACTATCTAAGAACTTAGTATGATGGACTATGTATAATGTAAGAACTTAGTATGATATTATACATATATGTATTGTGTTCTAATCTTCTGTTCCAATCTTTATGATCAATTTTTTGAATCTTTGTTGCAATCTTGTGTATATATAGCTCAATGAGTTCTCTAATCAAGGACCAAGGGTTGATGCCCGACCACATGAACAAGGGTGTTTCTCAAGAACATTCCAGCGATGAAGGATATGAAAGGCCTAGTGACCCTTGTCCTAGCATAGATAGGACCGCTCGGCGTGAGTTGCAACGTGACCCAATTTATGATCCACAAGAGTGTGAGGCAAAGTACACATCTTTAGTTTCATGTGTGTACCTAATTAGCTGATTTCACAATGTCTATTACACATGCATGTTTTGCATTTTATTACATGAATAGGAGGTCTTGTCTCAATATCGTGCGATATTTGATGAAGCCGTGGCACGATACCAAGATGCACCGGAGCTGAACCAAGACAAAGACGCACCAGTACCGACCGATACAACCATTGAGAGGTCAAGGAAAAGGAAGCAGAGTGATCAAAAAAGAGGTGACAGCGAACTAAACAAGTTTCCTGACAAAACATATAAAATCTCAGATGTGAGCTTGAAAGGTCACACCGTAGCTCTAGAAGAGGAACTCCCTAATTTCTGGAATGCACTTGGGTTCTTAGTTAGAGATAATCTTGACATCACAATCCGACATTGGAGAGATGTGTGAGTTGATGTCAAGAATCAAATATGGAATATGCTATTAACGAGGTTCGTTCTGCCTCGGGGTTCAGAAGAACTCGTGAAGTACTACATGATGAAGCAGCTTGCAATCAATTTCCGAAACTAGAGATCTGAGATGAATAAAAAGTTTGCAAAGAAAGGCCTAGATGCGACAAAAAAATATAAAATCTCAGCAGGTCAATGGGCGGTATTTCTAGAGCAGAGGAACAGCCCTGATTTCATATCTCTATGCGAGGCAAATTCGGAACTCTCTAAGAAGAACAAGTACCACCACCACTTGGGCACAGGTGGTTACAAGCGTTAGATTTCTAAATGGAGACAAGAAGATGCCAAGAAGAAGGCTGCAGGGTTACCGACGCTGTCCGAGCAACTTGGTGAAAGGACGACTAATGGGATCCGTGCTAGAAAACCAAGGGAAACTGAAGCTAGTGTATCTTTTGATGATCTAAATGTCGAAGAAGCGGCAAAAAACATATATGCAATGGCATCTAAGCAGAGCCAAGGAACTTTTAAGCCACAAAGGGAGAGAGACATCCTAACGGCTGGTCTCGGTAACCCTGAGCATCCTGGTCGTGTATGAGGAATCTAGTCTAACGAACGATGGAAGGAAAGATTCAGACCACAGTGGGAAGGTCTGTACAAGAAACGTGATCGATACAAAGAAGAGTTGTCGGATTATTTTAACAAGGAGGCCAAGAAAGAGTTCAAAGACCTGATGTCTCAAATGCTATCAAATCCTCCTCCAGAATTGATCCACATTCTCCACAGCCATCAAGGGATCCACGACCATCAAAGAAATCTAAATTCCCTATACCAAAATTGGTGTCCACGTTCGAGAAAAAGAAGAATAAAGCTACAACTGCTGGCACAACTCAATTTATGAAAGGGATTGCACGGGACCTCATGTCACACACTATTGATTTGGCCGAGTACGAGGAGTCTGTAAAAAAGGCTGAGGCAATGGCCGCAAAGATAAAGATCCCAACTAAGGCAGATTATAAAAATGTGCCTAAATATATGTGCTGGGCAGACCTCTACTACCTTTTGAGAAACTGAAGAAGGTCCCGGCTGGTATTAAAAGGATGCATGACTATTACATGTGGGCATCATCTGTTGGCATTGACGCCATTAGTGTACATATACCAGACCATATTTTTATTGGTTCGGACCAAAAGGCCTTTGTTGCATTTGAGAACATGTGGTTAATGATGAACCTTTAGAGACTCGATGTGCAACTTGTGACTGTGTTTGCACTGTAAGTGTCGCTCATACTTCCACATATATGTGTTATTATTAGTGAGCTATATAAATTTTTAATATCTAACATGCACGTGTGACTTGTAGAATGCAACGTGATGAACATGAGATCCTTTACGGTACCAAGCCCGGTGCTAGTGCCAGTAAAAGGATTTGGTATCTCAACCCAATACTGATATGCGAGGAAAGCCACACTTTCAAAATCGGGAAAGACAACGAACAGTTAAAGGGAAATACGGATGAAGAAGTTGAGGAGCGTCTAAAGATTCTGAAGAAGGAGATTGAAACAAGTTTCGGCACCTACATATCAAACACAATGATTCAATTTCAAGACAAGGAAGCCATAATGGCCCCGTACAACTTTAAGTAAGTGTGATTTTGCATAAATAAGATTAATAATTTCAATACACATGCATCACAAATTTGCTTCGTATAGGGACCACTGGATATGCTTCCTCATTTATCCTAAGGTTGGAAAGGTGCTGGTGCTCGACTCCTTGAACTACGACCCTACGACCTATGCAAAATTCCTCAGTATCTTAGAGTTGTAAGCCTTTTCTATGCATGCATACTTATATCGATGACAATTTTAAAATAACATGGAGATTCTGTTTGAGATAATAGAGCATTTAAGTACTATAAGTGAAAAGGTGGAAAGTACGACACGTCCAAAAAATGCTTGCCACTAGACATCCATCTTCACTGGTTGGTAAGTATGTGAAATTATGATTACATACCATACACAATGTCGCAACTAAATAACCAATCTCCCATTATGTAGTGCCACAAGCAACCATAAGGATCGGTCCTATGTGGGTTCTATGCGTGCGAGTTCATGAGAATGAATGGACGATACATCACAAACCCTTGCAAGGTATTATTATGTAACACCCCACTGATCCCACACAATGGATGTTACCAAATACCCTTCCCACAAAACTTATGCAACACTAGAAAAGAAGTAGAGAAAGAAAGTATTGCAAAATCCGGCAACACCTCCCTTGAAAGAAGCATAACAAGGGGAACATAGAGTTCATACAGGATATAAAGGAAAGCTAATTCACATAGTAAAATAAAAATGCAAAGGTAGTAATGAACATTCATGACCAAATAAAAAGATAGGTAACTCAGTCCATCCAAAAAATCTGTTTAACTACCAAGAAAGGCTAAAACATATTAATCCCTCAGATTAGACCCTCCCTGTTTAACATCATTATTAAGCAGTGGTTCCTTTATTTAAAGGTGTAGTGGTCGTGCTGCTACATCTTTTCTTTTCCCAAAGCAAAGATCATGTGCCTGCATCAGACAATGCAAGAGTGAGATGACACATCTCAGCAAGTAAAAAGAGCAAACAACAACTGGACAATGTAAACAAACCATACTTAAACAACCACGTAGTTCACAACTTCCTTCTTGAATAGTAATTTGCAGCAAGTAAACATGTAACCAATTACTTAGTTACAAGATGAAGCACAAGGTAAAAATCGACACTATCCACATCCACATAATAGGTTCCACACTTCACCCCTGAATGCACATGGCTACAGATGCAGTAATGACTTCTGCATTCATACCTCTAAGGATATGAAGCTGCATCATACCCCTTCTCGGGCAACATATGATGCTCATTGTACCGGTACGGTCGGACCATAAGATCGCGACGAAACTTCCATGCAATGGATGATGAATGCATTATGCATGTCAACAACATGAGTCCTTCCCAAATAAAATGGGCTAGACATTTACTTCCACCCATTCCACATAATAAACCACATGGGTAACATGATCAAACCATAACCTCAACATATGTAATCAATAAAACATGAATATATTCAAACGATGGTACCCAATTAGGAATATGAATATGAACACAAATGTCACAAACATAATCAAGTATAAGACTCTTTAATCGACAAACGGAATAACCATCACTGTTTTACTTGCCTTCACTGGAAGTTTGGGAAAATCCCTAAGTACGATCCGGAAGTCCACCATCTGCTTTTGACACACAACTTAGTGCACCAATTTCACATAATAACGCTCATAAATGACGCCACACCTACGCACAATCTCAAACCCCACCACGGGTAACAACTCTCCCCACACCCACCAAACTGCAGCGGTGCTGCTTAACAATTTCATAACTTTAAAATTATGACAGCAGTGGTAACAAACAAAAACTCTAGAGGCATCTACATAAAATTCCCCACAAGTTTTGTATACAATTTATAATTAAATTCCAAAATCTAATTAGCCCAAAACAGTCCACAAGATCAACCCTGCAATCTGTTTGTTTTTTCTTTTGGGCAGCGACATACCCGGATTCAAACAGCGATATCTTTTAAAATATATTCCGAATCGAGCGCATAAGTGCTCGTTGGAAAGGTATGATAAAGCTCTACATGATTCTCATATTGATTACCAATAATTTCCCACGAAAAATCCCCAGAAACTGCTACTACTGCTGCTGTTCGCCCACCTGCAGAAATCTGTTTTTTTGGACAGCAACATACCCAGATTCAAACAGCGATATCTTTTAAAATATAATTCCGAATCGAGCGTATAAGTACCCGTTGGAAAGGTATGACAAAGCTCTACATGATTCTCCCACTGATCCCCACTAATTTCTCACGAAAAATTCCCAGAAATCCCTAGAACTACTGCTGTTCGTCCACCTACAAAATTTCTGGACAGCATCTCTACCGATTCGCGTAGATAAACATATAATCGATTGGATTATAGCACAATTAAACAAGATACAAACACAAAAATCACCTTGAATCCTCCCCCTTTCCTCCCTTCTTCTTCCCTCCACCAAAAACCACCGGGAGACTTGCACCAACGCGACGTAGATCCGAGCGGCAAAGGAATGGCACCTTGGAGAGAAGGGCTTGAGGAGGGGCGGCTAGGGTTTGATGGGTGAGAGGTGGGTGGCGGCTGCAAATGGGTGGAGGAGTGAGAGGGGGTGGCGTCCAAGGCTAGAGAGAGGGGATTAGGGGAGGGTGGCTAGGGTTAAGGGGAGGCTAATGGGCTGGATCGAGATTCATGGCCCAACTCGCCCACGCGATAGCTCCCGACCCCGTCGCAAGCGTCTAACCAAGGAAAATCTACTGTCTTACTGGTGAATGTTTTCCACAAATTTCAAATCCCCAAAGCGCATCACCCGAATAAGAAAAAAAACAAAAAAAGAATAACCTCCAACTTCTCTTCTTTGCAAACCGGGTATCACACTCTACCCCACTTAAAAAGAATTCGACCTCGAATTCTGACGCTTCTATCGGAACGACAAAATGAAAGATTAATGAATCAACAACACTTACCCACAACAAAAAGTTCCGGATATTTCTGCCACATCAGCTCCTCAAGTTCCCACGTAGCCTCGCGCTCAGACTGATTAGTCCATAAGACCTTGACATACTTAATTGATCTCTTCCTCAAAACATGCTCCAAGGATTCCAAGATACGCACCGAATGACACTCCAAAGTCAGATCCTGCTGCACAGCAATTGGTTCCATCTCAATCTGATGGTCCGGATCCCGCAAGAACTTCCTCAACATAGAGACATGAAATAATAGGTGTACCCCTGCCATGGAATCTGGCAATTGCAAGCGATAAGCCAAGTTGCCCTCCCGGGCCAAGATAGTGAACGGTCCAATATCTCGGGCTAAGCTTTCCGGAGACACCGAACCGAACCATACAACTCCTTTAGTAGGGGATACCCTAAGGAGGACTTGGTCACCCACTGCAAATTCCATGTCCCGCCTCCTCACATCAGCATAACTCTTCTAACGGCTTTGAGCGGCCAAAATATTCTGACGAATTACCCGAACCTTCTCAGAAGTCTGCTGAACCCAATCAGGACCAACCAGGGATCTCTCTCCTAAAGTCTCCCAGCACAGAGGGGAGATACATCGCCTGCCATATAAAGCCTCAAAAGGTGCCATCTTGATGCTAGCCTGGTAGCTGTTTTTATAAGCAAACTCCGCCAATGCAAGATGATCCTCCCAGCTGCCCTTCCATGACAGAACACAAGCATGCAACATATCTTCCAAGGTTTGGATCGTTCGCTCCGCCTGACCATCAATCTGAGGGTGAAACACGACACTAAGCGAAAGCTTGGTACCCAATGCACTGTGAAGGCTCTCCCAGAATTTGGATACAAATTTGGAGTCTCGATTAGAAACAATGGACTTAGGCACCCCGTGGAGCCTGATTACTTCTTTCATATACAAGGGAACCAATTCTGAAGTTGAATTGGTGGTCTTCATGGGAATAAAGTGCGCAGACTTAGTTAAGCGATCCACTACCACCCAAATATCATATGTGCCCCGAGGAGAACGAGGTAAGCCCACCACAAAATCCATGGTGATATGCTCCCACTTCCACTCCGGAATTTCCAATGGCTTCAGCAAACCTGCGGGCCTCTTATGCTCGGCCTTCACGTGCTGACATACTTCACAGGCGGCCACATACTTAGAAACGTCAACCTTCATCCGCTTCCACCAGAAGTTTTGCTTCAGATCTCGGTACATTTTGGTTTCGCCAGGGTGAATGGTGTAAGGCATTTTATGAGCTTCTCTCAAGATATCCATCTTCACCTCTGATTTCTGAGGCACACAAAGGCGGCCCCTGAAATGAACCAAATCATTCTCATCAATGGAGAACTCCCGGGGTTTACCATCACCAACCCTCTTTCGAGCTGCCTACAATAAACGATCCTGCTGCTGAGCCGCACGCACCCTCTCCATGAGGGAAGATTGAATAAGCATACGAGTCTCCTGAATAGTGGTGCCGACATAGCACAAAGCGATCCCCAAACGGTCTAGATCAGCGATCAACGGCAAGGCCACTTTTGGAACCTCGGACCTGCTAAGGGCATCAGCCACCACATTTGCCTTCCCCGGGTGATAATGAATGGACAAATCATAATCTTTAATCAATTCGAGCCACCGACACTGCCTCAAATTCAGCTCCTTCTGAGTGAAAATATACTTGAGACTTTTATGATCGGTGTAAATGTCACAAGCCTCGCCATAAAGATAATGCCTCCACGACTTTAGAGCAAAAACCACCGCGGCCAATTCAAGATCATGAGTTGGATAATTCCCCTCATGCTTCCTGAACTGCCTTGAGCCATAAGCAATCACTCTGCCTTCCTGCATCAACACACAGCCAAGACCAATTCGTGAAGCATCCGTATAAACTGTGAAACGCTTACCGCTCTCAGGCAAAGCTAGGATAGAGGCGTCCACCAACTTGTTCTTCAATGTCTGATAACTGACCTCGCAATCGCTAGACCAGACGAAGAGAACACCCTTCTCCAAGAGTCTAGTCAAAGGCTTAGCAATGCTGGAAAAATTTGGTACGAAGCGCCAATAATATCCAGTGAGCCCCAAGAAACTTCGGATTTTAGAGACACTAGAGGGTCTCTTCCACTCCACCACAGCCGCAACATTCTTGGGATCAATCGCAATGCCCTACTGATTAATCACATGCCCCAGGAAAGCCTCTTCGGACAGCCAAAAGGCACACTTCTTCATCTTGCCATAGAACTGATTCTTCCTTAGGGCACCCAGAACGAGACGGAGATGCTGCTCATGCTCAGCCTCGGTCTTTGAATAAATTAGAATATCATCCAGGAACAGGACCACAAAGTTGTCCAAAAACTCATGCAACATCCTATTCATTGCTTCCATAAAAGCAGCAGAGGCATTAGTTAAGCCAAAAGACATGACTATGAACTCATAATGCCCATACCTGGTGCAAAAAGCGGTCTTCTCAATATCCTCCTCACGGATCCTTAATTGATGATAACCAGAGTTCAAATCAATTTTTGAGAACACATGGGCACCCTTCAACTGTTCAAAGAGTACCTCAATACGGGGTAGCGGATATTTATTCTTGATTGTCACTTGATTCAAAGCGCGATAATCCACACATAGCCTCTTGCTTTTATCCTTCTTCTCAACAAACAATATTGAGGAAGCCCATGGAGACCTGCTAGGCCTAATGAAACCCTTAGCCAGCAGATCATCCAATTGCCACTTCAATTCAACCTGCTCCTTTGGGGCCATCCGATACAGGGCCTTATGAATAGGCTGCATACCCGGAATCAGCTTGATCTCAAAAGCTGCATCACGCTCCGGAGAATGCCTGGAAGCTCTGCCGAAAACACGTCGGCAAAGTCACACACCACTCGGATGTCCTGCACCCGCAAGGCAGCCTCACCCTCCACCACCATGGAGAAAAAGATTCCCGACTTCCTTGACCGGCGATCCAAAAGCAATTGCGCCAACAAGGATAACGTGAACTTTGGGGAGCTTCCCAAGAATACCACCTCCCTACCCGATGGTGCCTGCAATAACACTGTCTTCCAAAAACAGGATATAATTGCACGATACTGAGATAACCAATCCATACCCAAGATAACATCGAATGCCCCCAAGGAAATCACAACAAGATTGGCCGAAAAGACCTCATCAGCAAGAATGACGAAACACCCCTGACAAACTGAACAACTACTAATGGAGCCATTAGTAGAACTAACCAAAATTGGGTGACCCAACCTCTGCACCGAAAGACCAGCCCGTGACACAAAATTCTCCGAAATAAACGAATAGCTAGCGCCAGAGTCAAAAAGAGTATGGGCCACAAATGAATCAACCGAAACCGTACCTGTCACCATGTCTCCTTGCTCTCTGCCATCCGCAGCGGGTAGCACATAAGCTCCGGAAATACCCGTAGAAGAGGAAGCTCCCGGATTGAAATTAACAGAAGAACCCCACTGAGCCACCGGGTGAGGCAGACACGGAGCTCCAAACTGAGACGACATAGGAGTAGTCGGTGCAGGAGTAGGCGCAGCCAGATACTGAGGAAAACCTTGCATCGGCACAAACTGAGAAGTCCCAGGCACATAAAACTGTTGTGGAGGAAGTGGAACTGAAAATTGCTGCTCAACGCTTGACATCATGTTGAAAGTGCCCTGAGAAGAGGAGGAAGTCATTGGCTCCCATCTGAGCTTCCCATTGGGATTCCTCCTACACACCACATCCTTGTGGTCTTGACTGCAGATTGAACACATGCCATTCCACTGGCACTCTGCACGGTGATGCGCATCACCACAACGAAAACACACCAGCCCCAGCCTAGGCTTAGGAACAGCCCAAAACCTCTGAGTACTTCCTCCTAAAGTACCCGAGTCAGAAGATTTGCCACAGTAGGGATGGTGGCGCTGATGCTGAGACTTGCCCCTCTTGTGGGCTGGACCTCCACTGTTGCCCCTCCTCGCGTCCTAGCCACGAGGCTGATCAACACCCGAAGACTTCTGTGACTCCATGGTATACTGGTGTTGCATCTCCACACCCAGTGCCTGCTCCACTGTAGTACGGAAGTCCACAAATGGAAAGGCTCCCAGGGCATGCCTGATAGAAGGTTTCAGGCCCTGACGGAACTGTCTCGCCTTCTCCATCTCATTATAAGCCACATTAGGGACAAAGCAGACCATCTTGTTGAAGCCCACTTCATACTCTGTGACAGACTTCTTCTCTTGCTTGTAGGACTGCAAATCAATCTTCATTTTCTCCAGGAAGGTGACTAGGTAGAACCTCCTTTCAAACTGCCTGATGAAGACATCTCAAGACAGGACTCCTGGTGAGGAGTGCGCTGCCTCCACACCTCTCCACCAAATTTGAGCCTCTCCCTTCAGCAGCTGTGTGCCAAAGCGAACATGATCACCATACACAATCTCAAAGACATTCATCTTATCCTCCACGTAAGTTAGCCAATCTGTCGCCTCGACCGGAGTACCACTGCCATCAACTGAGAGCATAGATACTCCATTGTTCAGCCTCTTGCCAAGGAGGGTACACGCTACTCTTGCCATCTCTCCACTCCCATTGCGTGGTGGCCTTTCTGGTATTGGTCCAACCGAGGCAAAGCTTACCCATGACGAGGCATATGGCCAGTTAAAAGGTCCTCGGTCAGCAGGCCAACATTCCCTATAATCCTTAATCAACCTGGGTAGAACATCACCTGTTCCTAGCCCAAGTCTCGATTTAAGTACTTTCATCCTTAGGATTGCTTGTGTTCCATAGGATGATTAAAATATCATAGGGAACCTTGCATTAGATCTCCCAATGATCCTGGTGAAAATATTCTTGTAGGTAGAGCCATCCTTCCCCAGGATAAACCTGAGCTAGGCATTAGTGCAAAGGACAAACTCTATCTGCAAGATTTACCTCTAGGTAGGGCTAAGAAATTTTGTAAATCATATTTGATACTTCACCAGAAGTATCTATAAAAGGAATGGATTTCAAGGTAGCCAATGCATCAAGGGTTTCCAAGCAACTCCTATAAACCTAATGCAAATTTTACTAGACTTAAAGTGTGTAAAAATCATTTAAAAACACAAGGAAGGGGTTGCATGCACCGGGGCTTGCCTGGAATAACACTAGGTTAGTGTTTGTTAGATGATGTCCACTTGGCGATCAACCTTTATTCTGATACTTGTTCAGGTCATCCATCTTCAGGTTCATCATCCGCATCACCTTTTGGAGTTTCCCACCCGTTACATCATCTTAGGGGTCGACTTAGCTCTGGTCCTCCGCATCACGTGGTTCACTAGCGTACCTACTGAGATGCATAATGCGCATGTATAAACATATGGAAGAATAACACAGCGTATTGCACACAATATATAATTAAGCACAATGACGAGGCGCTGCAACACTTGTGAGAAAATACTAGACGCCAACAAATGACTAAGTACAACAATGACAACCACGGGTTCTAACCGAAACATCGAGAAATAGCAAACTATACATACCCAGTTCAACACTCGAGTTCCTCATGTTCAACTTAATTTACTTAAACCAGAAATCACAACAATTCATATGCTCTATATTTCCCTAATCTAGAGCATACCTCAAAAGATTATCAAACTTGGGCTCAGTCTTCAAGGACACCTGAACACAGGCCTAAATAGTCACTACTTCAAATACACTCACCGAGATATTTACTTCCTTCCCAATTACTAAATTCTAGAGCAAACAATAAGGAGGAAATAAATTAATCAAATATAACAAGGCATTTCGATAAACACTTCCTATGCAACAAGTTGCCATCAATCAAGGATCAAGAATTGACTAATCCTACCTAGCCAAACAAGAATGACAACAAGCAATAAATTGCAGATTTTTCTGGACAGCACTCAGCAGTCAATTGTTTTGCTCATAACTCACAAGAAATTAATCCAAAAATAGTGAACTAAGACTTTATAGAAAGCTTATGAAATCCCCTATAACTTTTGTATTATCAGCACAACATGATTCGACATTCTTAAAGGTCAATCAGTGCTAAACGTAAATTCTGTCGAGATTTGGACAGAATTCAACTACTTCATAAATTTATAACTAGAGTTTCAGGTGATTCTATACTTTTTAGAAAGCTATTAGAATTGTCTACAATTCATTTATAATTATCTCAAGGTGATTCAATGTGTATCGAAGTCAGTTAATACAAACACACATTGCTGTCCAGACTTTTGACAGATTCAAACATCACATTTCAAACAGCTATAACTTGACTTGTAGACCACCAAAAAGGGTGCTCCAAATTTTTTTGGAAAGCTAAAGAAAAGTACTACAAGTCTCCTATAATTACTAAGGGCTGATTCTAAGTTTAACTTGGGCAAACAAGGTTATTTTCGAAATCAATACAGAATCTGGGCAGATTCTGAGACTGGACTTTGAAAAATCATAACTCCTAAACTACTAAACCTATGGTCATGAAATTTTTACACAATCAAGATAAAGAAGTTATCTACAACTTTTCTATAGTATATTTCTACAGAAAATGCACTTTAGTTCGTCAAACAAATAGCACGGCAGAAACTGTACATGCAGTAAAAACTGTGAGTATGCAATTTTAACTCCTAGTTAGGCTCTATAGTATCATGTTATTGTACTTAGAAATGCTTCATTATTTTATAATTCATTAGAGTTCAAACAACCAAATGAGAACCAACAGTCGATTTACTAACTACATTCAAATTATTTGGAGCACTAGAATTTTAACCACACATATGCACCATGACCAATTTGGCGATTAGACATAGTACACATGTATGATAGACAACGTACTCATCATAACCAACATACTACTCAATTCATCTATCAACCACTATCTGAAACAGTGATTTGGCTCACCGTTATTTGCCTAACTTGATAATCCACACAAACAGTGACGCTCTCCGATTCAATCATTTCATCGAACATCTGGCACTTGTCGCACGGCTTGCCTGGCCTCACCAATATGAAATCCCTCACAACTCGCACATTACGCACACACATATACATTCATTGGCATCTAATAACGTGATTTTGGGTATTAGTACTGGCGAGGAATGAACAAAGGGAGAAACGGGTCCTCACCGGGGTTGACGACAACACATGTCGAAGCTGTCCAAACACGAAGGCGAAGACGATGGAGCGAATAACGCACATACGACACATCAGGACAAATTTCTTAAGGCTGGGCATTTCCTCGAGCAGTCAGCGAGCATCGTTGACGTAATACTGCTCCAGCGTTCAACTGCACAATATTCATATGCGCGTTAAAAATCAATACACGATGGTACACTAACAACTACTTTATGTTGGTTGCTAAATGCGCCTTCAGCATCCTACAGACATTCGATAAAGACCTTTAGCAACCTATAAAGATGGTGGTTGTAAGTACCGTCGCTAAACAGTCACACCCGGTTTTAAGGATAAACCAGATGTTCCACTATACATGAAATCAGATGAGAATCACATGTATAGCAACGTCACATAGTAGATTATGTCAAACACATTGATTTATTATATCGAAACCAGTATTTATTATATAACCACTATGCAACAGTATCATTGACGACTATCAATATTTGTCACCGTGTGTATAATAATACATATGTTATTATAACCAAGATTATGCAATGTAAACCAAATAGTCGATGAGTTTATATATACTTAGAGATACATATACATGCTACTACTTTCTTATTTGTAGGTAGGCACGTACTTTTTGCTAGTAGGTGCTTACATCAGTCTTGTTGCAAATATTTGGTTGTCATATTGCACTAGTACACAGAAGCTCTATATTGGCGGTCTTAGAACTATTTATACTAGCGTTTTTAGTGCCACTGGTGCTAGGTGCTAGTGGAAATCAGCCTTTCGCCAGTGAAAATAACATTTCCACCGGCGGCTGTATTAAGCAAACCGCCAGTGTCCACTGGTGGCTTTATTAAGCAAACCATCTTCGTTTCCACGGACACGGCTCTATGTAATTGCTGTGTACATGAATTGCTGATCCTAAACGGACATGGTTCGCATTCGGTTTGCCTTCTAAAACCGGGTGTGACAGTACCGTCGTGTATTGATTTTTAACGCGCATATGTATATTGTGCTTGCTTTTTGGGTTTTGACATGGTGGTTTGGTAGCAACGGTGCATAATTATATATGAAGTATAGTTTTGGGAGACTTTATCAAATACTAACTTTCATGTGGTTTTTATGTAAATCTTGGTGAATTATAAGGTATAAGCCCAAATAATACTCGCTATTAAATATGGAATGCATCAAAGTGCCAAACATTGGACTGTAAGTAAGGAATTAGTCAGTTAGTATATATTGCACATGTACCTTGTCCATTTTTATTACTCATGTGCTCGAAAGCGGTGGTCCATTGACGGGTGGATTGTATTGAAAGTTGTGGCAACATTAATCGATGGAAGGTATGGTGGATACTACTAGTATTGGGAAGCTTTGCCATAAGTGTGACAAGTAGACCTTCAAGATTTCCCATAACATAATCGCCCTTAAAAAGACTATAATAAATAACCACATCTATAGACAATCGATAATAAACATCAGAGATATAATTATTTATTATTAAATATATTGATTAACACAATCACTGAAGTACAAGTAGAGCCATCACACACGTACATATTTTAAACCAGTCATGCAAGGAAATTTAGATATCACACTCGCTCGCATTATTCAAATCTAATTTGTGTGTAATCCATCAAGGCGTAGTAAAATTGAAGGCTTGGCATTGTGGCACAATCTAGCCAATATATGGTGCTGGGTTAACCACAACAGCCTGACCATTGACGATGTCATTGTAGATACAAACACGTACGGTACCATCTTGGAGTGGAGACGGGACCCCATCTGGAGGGAGTACTCGAACTTCGGTTATATTGGGATTATCTTGACGGATAATATTAACCGCATCTACAACGGGGTAGCCAACCAGATCAGGCCATGTTTGGGTCGTTATACCAAGCTTGACGACCTCCATCAATCAGGTAGTGTCCTTCTGAAACTGTTATAATGGCCAACAAGCATCAATAATAATCAAGGAAAACTGACATAGTGTAAACAAACACATTATTTTAAAAACAAAACGGTATCATATATATGGCATGCATGAGCATATGATACTAACACAAAGTAAATACCTACGTACCTGCAAAGAAGAAACTAGTAGCCTGTATAAGGAGAGAATAGGAGATGGTACGTGCTCTATGTATGTCTATGCGTGTATATATATACACACACGGTGACTATTTGGATTGCTTGCATCCTCTCGGTGATAACAATGGATGGACCTGTTCATATGTCCCTTTTGCTACCGATTTTAATACTCAGCTCGTCGATGATAACGGTGCATCCATTTTTCTTCTTTTACTTAGTAAACATCGATCGACACATATATGTTGTGGTTAATTAACAGCATCATCTTCTATCTCGATCTAATTGTCCTGCTTGTTATTAGCTGGCAGTACAGCCCTTTGTTTACACGGTACTAGCACAGTACTTGCCCATCCCACAGTCAGCAGTCACCGCCATGACATGTCTGTTATCTGTAGCGCCCGATCACATCAGAACCGGAACGAACTTCTTTGCAAATTCACTGCACCCTCCGCAACGCAACGAACCAAGGGGATACACGCGTACACAGCTAGCGAGACAGCCATCTCCATTACGTGCGCGCGTGCTCTGCTGCTAGCGAGACAGCCATCTCCGTATACGTGTATCATCATAAAACCTAAATACTGTCCATGTCCAAGTCACGTGTACGTGTTACTATAAATTAATACACTGAACTAGTATGTACGTATACGTGTATCATCATAAAATAATAGATGTTGTTTGGTTCAATTCAGGGGGCAACAACTATAATCACTACCGGAAATAGTTGCTTCGCCGAGTGTCTAAAGAACTCGGCAAAGAAAGTTTGGCGAATTGTACATCATAAAATAATAGGTGTTGTTTGGTTCAATTCAGCTAGGGGCAACAACTATAATGGGATGAACTTCCACCATGATGCGTTCAGAGTAACTATTAACGCGATTTGTTTGGTTCAGTAATCAATAGTGTATTCCTTTTCTAGAGAGGCAGAAGAAAGGAGTGGAGGGATAAAGGCGTGTGCTGCGGGGTGCCGGTCCAAATAAAGTCGCGTGGGCGGCAGGAACGAGATTCTAAATTTTCAACAGCTGTTCCGTTCGTGTAATCAACTAGTGGAAAATATTTGCACTAGATCCACTTGTGTAGTAGCCTATGCATATTTAAGGGTTTGTTTGGTTGGGCTGTGGCTGTGAAAAAAGTTACTGTGGGCTGTGAGCTGTGGAAAAAGCTGCTGTAGGCTGTAAGCTTTTGAAAAGCTAAAAACCGTTTGGTGAAAACCACTAAAAGTCGTTAAAAATTATTCGACATATGTTTTCATAGTTTCATCCGAAAAGCCACTAAAAGCAGGTCCAGAGGTGTATTTGCACTACGAGAAAGTCGGCTTTTAGAAAAAGCTGTTCCTGGATCCAGCCTTTTGGTTGGCTTTTGGCTTTTAGGGGGCAAAAGCCAAAACCAAAAGTCAAACCAAACACACCCTAAGTCTATTTTATGTTTTCTTTTTCTCCTTTTCCTTTGTGCAATGTGACATGTTTTTTACGTATCGTTACATGAATTTTTGAAATTTTAAGTACCTACTCAGGATTTTTGTAGACTCTCCGTCTTTTGGTACCATGTTATTATTCATTTGGCAATATTTGTATCACCATTTCTTCGAACACAATATTGACCTATCCCTTTTGGTTCGGGTTGATGATTAGTGATCGCCAACGGGTAGCACTCTAGGGTAGTCAGTGGACTGACTAGACTCTGAGATTATGTATCTACAACCATGTCGGTCGCCTTAGGGTGTGCAGGTGTGGAGTACAAGGATGGTGGTCGACAACGAAGGTAAAGGTCATGTGGGTTCGTGCCGATGTACCGGGAGTGGTGAAAGACGAGCGATGTGACTTGACTTAGGGACTGGAGTCGCTGGGTGACCAGCCGTGGTGGCTGACACCTTGGACACGCACTCACGTTAGGACGTGGTGTAGCGGGCCGTGTTGCCGACATAGTCTAGGACTAGCGGAACACATGTCCAATATGTGGGGGACACACATGGGGTGCGATATTCACGAAGGTTTGGTGGTTGAGCCTCAAAACGAACATGCGCTATGGATGGCCGGGTTTGCCGAGTGTCGGTCTAGCAACACTCGACAAAGTAGCTTCTTTGCTGAGTGCCAACGCCTAGCGCTCGGCAAAGTTAACGGTCGTCAGCTATAGACGACTGCTGACGGCCATTTGCCGAGCATCGCTGTGTGTCGAGTGTTTGGCACTCGGCAAAGAGGTGTTTGCCGAGTGTCTTCCTGTGCCGAGCGTCCTGCTCTGGGTAAATGTGGTCGTTACTGTGTGTAGGACTTTGCCGAGTGCAGCGCTCAACAAAGAATTCTTTGCAGAGTGCCTGAAAAAATGTACTCGGAAAAGACTCGAGCACTCGACAAAGAGTCGGGTTCTGGTAGTGCATTTAGATACGCTACTATAGAAAAAGTTTCTACCAACACTAGATTTACCACTGCATGCCTCTGTGAAAACTAAATATAAATAATTTCAACAACTATTTGCAGTAGCATACAATGATGGAAATCATTATTATTTTAAGTCTGGGCCATTATATGATTGGTTGCGACAACATATTTTACGTCTTGGCGAGGGGTTAAGGATGACAAGGTGACCCCACAAGTCAGGGACCGAGCGTGAGGGTGTGCGTGAAGGCGGCTAACGAGGAAGTCCCACCTGTCAGCAGCTATGAGAGGGTGAAATCGACGCCGCGCTGCTGCACCTAATGGGGTGGTCCCGCCTGTCAGTGCTCTGCTTCCTAGGCCGAAAGCCACTTGGCCAGCTTAGGGGCGCACTATTTTATCTTTAAAATTTATGAGAAAGAGATTTTGAGTTTAAAATTCAAATTCAAATGCAAATGACTTCATATAAATTTGAAACATTGTTAGAAATTCATTTATAGCCATAGAAACATCTTGGAAAATTATGAAGACATATATTTTTTATAAATAATTAATGTACAAAAATTAATTCCTCGTGTTCTCCTTAATTATTGGACAAGAGAGTCACATGTGATAAAAATTTCAAAATCCTTAAAATTCTTGATATGGGTTTGTATGATTACAATAAACTTTGCACATTACAAAGGTAGGGTTGTCGAGTACTCAGGAACTGAGTACCCAAAATAGGCCGATGGCCTCTTTAAATATGGCCCACTAGCCGACCAAACCTGTGTCGAGCAACCAAGCGAGGCGGAGCGACCGACCAAGTCCCTGCCAAGCAACTATGCGAGGCAGAGCCACAGGTCCCCGCCAAGCAACTCGGCGAGGTAGAGCAACCGACCAGGTCCCCACCCAGTAACGCTGCGAGGCGGAATGGCCGACCAACTCCTGATCGAGCAACTTGGCGAGGCGGAGGTCCCAATCCAGTACTGCTGACCCATGTCAACTACAACAAGAAGCATCATCCACAGGTCATGTCTGGGCATACGTGTGGCACATCCAAGGTGCGTCGAGAAGTCGTTGTCGACACAAACGTACGCCCCCACGTACGATCCCCAATGTACCCACGCTGCCTTGTTGGGCCAATCAAACCTTGTCGTGGGGGATCTCTGCCCTGGAGTCTCTAAAGTGACTCACATACTGCGAGGGACGCGACGATACGCCGCACCGGTTGTATGCTATGCATGGCTAAGGGTGACGCAAGGATCATGATGATAGGCAAGGTTGTGCCACGTGCACCCTCACCATGAGACTGCCCGATGGGATCATGATGATAGGCAAGGTTGAACCCCAGAGAAGCTTTGTGTGCTACATTTCATGCTGAAGCAAAGTTTTGTATGCTATCACATTTAATTTTATTTAAATTATTTTGGGCTTGATCTAAAATGAACATATATATATATATATATATATATATATATAAATGTCTACTATGTCTATATATACGAAAAGAAGAGAAATAGAAAAAAGAATAAAAGAAATCCAAAAAGAGAAACGACTGTTCTATCCATCTCCCTGAACCAACGCTCTCATTTCCCTTCCCTCTCTCATTCTTACAGGTGGGCCCCACGACAACTATTCCTCTTTTCTAGTTGTCGGTGTCTCGGACTTGGGGGTCCCTTGGACCGACCAGTGAAATCGCTGCGTGTCCCTGCCCAGATGGGTTGGCGCGGGATGGAACAAAAGAGGTGGGACAGGCCTTGTATTGTCCTGCACCAGGGGTGCCGCTCGCAGTAGGGGTTACAAGCGCATCGCGTGAGAGAGGGAGGCACACAGAGTTCATCCGCCGCTTCCCCCGTGCGAACCCCCTTCAGGGTGGCCCTGGACCTCCCTTTTATAGAGGCAAGGAGAGAGTCTAGACATACAACGGGGGGCGTAGCTATGCGCTAACGTGTCCGGCAGTGGAGTGCCTAAGCCCTGTGTACATGCCAACGTGGCCGTTGGGGGAGAGCTTGGGCCCTGTACATGTGATGGCGTGGCCGTTGGAGGAGCGCCTGAGTCCTGTAGGAGCACAGATGGCAGCGCGGCGAGGATCCTGCTGACATCTCCTTGCTGTCGTAAGGGGCTGAGAGCCACCGGCGTCATGGTGCACGCGGGGCACCATCATTACCCGTCGCTAGGGTAAGCCAGATGGGACGCCGGTCTTGTTCCTTGTAGCCTGAGCAGGCTAGGAATAGGGAAATGATGCATCCCCTATTAGCGTGGTCAGTCCGAGCCCAGGGTCGGTCGAGGCGGAGACTTCTCTTGAGGCCGAGGCCAGGGTCGGGCGAGGACGCGATTCCTCCCGAGACCGCGGTCGAGGCCGAGTCCGGGGGTCGAGCGAGGCGGAGACCTCCTCCCGAGGCCGGAGCCTGAGGTCGGGCGAGGCGGAAACCTCCTCCCGAGGCCGGAGCATGAGGTTGGGCAAGGCGGAGCTTCCTGTTGCGCCCGAGGCTGAACTCGGTGGCTGATCGTGACTTGTTGTCAGTCATTGCCGGGGTGGCTGACACGGTAGTCGGAGCGGAGCGAGCGGCGCTGTTTTCCTGTCATATCGGACAGTAAAGAAGAGGGGCGACGTGACTGCGTTCACTTCGGCCTGCCCGTCTGAGGCGCGTGTGTCAGGATATGGCGTCAGGCATCCCCTGCATTTAATGCGCCTACGAAGTGGTCGGTTGGTGAGGTGGTCTGGCCAAGGTTGCTTCATAACGAAGCCTGCCCGAGCCGGGCCTCGGGAGAGCCGAGGCGGTGCCCGCTGCCTGAGTGGGCCCTCGGGCGAGGCGTGAACTCGTCTGGGACTACTGTTCCAACCCGAGGCTAGGCTCGGGTGAGATCGCGTCTCTCGGGTAGACGAAGTCTTGGCTTGAACCGCACCCGTCAGTTGGTCTGAGGGTGTTTACCAGCCATGATTAGGAGCGTTGGGGGTACCCCTAATTATGGTACCCGACAGTAGCCCCCGAGCCTCGAAGGGAGTGATGGTACTCGCTTGGAGGCTTTTGCCGTGTTTTCAGTGAGGGGACCGGCCTTTCTCAGTTTTTGCCTTGTTCTGGTGGGTGTAGCCCCCGAGGCCTCGGAGGAGTGGTTTGACTCCTCTGAGGTCTGAATGCTTTTCGTGGTGCTTCGGCCGGTCTGATCGTTCCCTCATGCGGCCCGGCCGTAGCCCAGGTGCGTGGTCGGGTTCCAAGTTATCAAGGTGGTTTGTTGACGCTGTCAACAGTTTTGGCCGTAGCCGGGTGCGAGAGAAGCCCCCGAGCCTCTGCATGGAGCGAGAGGACGATCAAGGACTTTCCCGACTTTTATTATACGCCCCTGCGTCGCCTTTCCGCAAGGAGGAGGGGGGAAAGCGCCATGTTTCCCTCGGAGGGCGCCGAACATGGTGTTTCCAGTGAGCTGCTAACGTGTGATCCGAGTGGACGCCCGTGCCCCGTTCGTTAGTGGTCGGCTGGTGGCCTAGAGGCGCGCTCCAAAAGTACCTGCGGGTGATTCGCTGGACCCAGACCCCTTCGATAGGGTCCGAGGGCTCGATGCCTCCATCAGGTGGGATTCAGTTACAAATTGTTCCTGCCGGTCTCTAAAATGTCCTAGGGTACCTCGGGAGTGTAGCCAGAGCCTTGGCTATGTATCGAACGTACCCAGAGTCATCCCTCACTCTGCGTGCTCTGGGGCGACTGTCGAACTCTTCCGAGGGGCCAGCCTACGAACCCCTGATCAGTAGTGGGCAAGGAATCCGGGCGCTCTGGGGTAGTTGTCGAATCCTTCCGAGGGGCCAGCCCTCGAACCCCTGATCAGTAATGGGCTTGAAGTCCGAGTGCTCTGGGCGGCTGTCGAAACCCTTCCGAGGGGCTAGCCTTTGAACCCCTGATCAGTAGGAGGGCTCGGGGCCCGCTTCCTCCGCCGAGAAGGATCCTTTCCACAACGTCCCCTTTCCCGGTCCCTGTGGCAAGAGAGAGAGAGAGAGGAGGGGAAGGATATGAATTTAAATAAGGTGGGACACCTTTTTTTGACGCGGTCATTATGGCGAAGGCGAAGCGACGCCCGCCTCGCCTGCCAGAGGTGTTGCCTGCTCCATCGGGGAGTTAATGCGACGGGACGGGCGATTCGTGTGGCGCTCGTTGCGCGTGCGAGCCGTTCGAGGAACGGGGCACGGGCGCGTTGTCTTCACGCCGTGGGAGAGGGCTGTTCCGTCACTTCAGGAGGGGACACGAGCCTGCAGGTGACTTGACCGCTGCCTTCGCTCGTCTGCCGCTGTAGTTACTGCCGGCCCACTTTTGACCATGCCAACCGTCGTGCCTACCCCGCGGCTGACCGGCCCGTGGCCGTCACCTTTACTGGCACTATTGTGTCCTGCGCAGGGCTACCTCGAGTCGCGGTACCGGTTCCGCAGTCGAGGAGGCGCAGCATTGGCGCGAGTGGCGGTGTAACTTCTCACACATCGTAACCGGCACACCGGTTACATGACATGCGGGCCCGCTTCCTTTGCGTTGGTCCGCCGGATGTGGACGGAGCCGAAGGGGCGCACAGTTGCGGTGCAATTGGATGCCTGTCGCGTGGTAGTCCACCCTTTCGACCATCGGTTTCTGCGAAGACGGGAGAGCGCTTGTAACTGCGGGACGGTTACATGCCTCGCGTGCGGCGGTTCGCCTTCTTCGTGCTTCGGATCAGCTCATATGACATGTGGGTCCTAGCCCCCGTGTCGTAGGGGGAGAACCCTGGAGGATGTCAGTGGGGATTTTGCCCGTGACGCTAAGGCTTGCAAGCGAGGAGGTCTGCCTATAAAAGGGGGATCGATCCCCTGGGTAGTGGCCATGCCTTCGTTCTCCCCTCATGCATCGCGCCCTTCCGCCTTTTGAGCCCCTGGATGGGGTGCTCCAACGCTGCCTTGCTCTTGTTGTCGTTGGAGGAGCGCAGCCTAGTGGAGATCGGCACCTTTCAGCCATTGCTCGGCTTCAAGGATTTTCGTCGTGCAGCCCGGCTGCATTCCCTCACCAATGGGCAGTTTGGTGGGGAGAAGCAAGCCGGGCTGCGGCCTCCGCCCCGCCCTCAGCTTCAAGGATCTTCGTCATCCTTGCTGAGGCGGAGGGAAAGTTGAGCCGGGGTTCTACCTCCCGCATTGGCCGGCAGGCCGTCTCCTCCTTCAGCATTCAGGGGAAAAGGCGCTCACCGACCTTGCAGAGGGGCGAACTTCGGCAATGCAGGACCGGTCGGCCGCAAGCGTCGTCAGCTCCAGCGTGCCTGGCTCTCTGGCTCAGCTGGCTCTGTCGTGGCCTCCGAGGCTGCCTCCTGCCGCTTGATCCGGGCTCGGGCGTCTGTTGCCTTGTGCGCACCGGTGGACCGTCCAAGACGCCGTACGCCGCATGGGCGGCGTTCGTGTTCTTGGATTGTCTTGTCCTCACTCCGGCACGACGTCTCCGAGCGGAGGTTGGGGCCTGCCCATCCGCAAGGACCCGAGTGGGGATATGCCGGTGCAGGCTAGGGCATCCGCCATTCATCGGCGTGGCGCTGGCGCGCAAGTGGCCACTATCGTCGGTGCTGAGTGGTGGCAGCCGGAGAAGGTTTCTCCACTGACGAGACCATCGGCGCCAGCTGCGGCCGGACCCCGGCTCTTTGGCTTTGATGGCTTGTCCTCGACCTTCGAGCGGAGACGCGGGCGAGGGCCTCATCACAGCAACGTCGGCCCTGAGGTCATCGCTGCTGCTGTTTAGCCGCCCGAAGCAGGGGTCGTTGTCGCTGCTAGTGTAGTGGTCGCCGGTGAGCCACCTGGAATTTGTTGTCCCGCAGGCCCTCTGGTGTGGAGGTAGTTCGTACCCGTGGGAGCGGAACCGGAGTTCCGTTTGTAAGGAGATATACCGGGTTTTTGCCGAAGCAAAATGTAACCGCTTCAAGTACTTAGACATTTGTCGTAGGTCGGGAGAACCGCCGAGGGTTCTGCCGACATCTAAGTCTGTGTAGCATAGTTACCCCCAAGTACATGTGTTTGTTCTTTGTGGCTGTCGAGGCCTGAACATTTGGGTATTCGAGAATGAAGCTGTGTGTCTTCCTCATTTCGAGTGCTGGCACTTGCCTGTTGGCTAGCCGAACCACTTAACCGAGCATCGGTTGCCTTTCGCGGAAGGTGACGAGTGAGGTGTCCGTATCCCGGAGGCGTAGGAGTCCCTCGGCTCTATCGGCCTTGCCGCTCTAGGCTTCCCTTGCTCAGTTTTTGGGACCCTCGGCTGCTCTGCGATGAGCCGGAGCCGGAGGCAGCGGTGTCAGCATGGACAGACGCGGAGTCGGCTCAGAAAGAGACTTCGTCGGCCCAGGAGATGGCGGCTTCCCAGGCCGAGGAAGATGTGGTAGCAGCCGCTGGAGCTTGGCCAAGACATCTGCTGGCGCAGTGCTAGCGTCCTCCCTTAGGTGGAGGTCCTTTTGCCTGGGTCGCCGTCTGAGGCCAGGCCTGGTTCCACCGAGGGTGGAAACAACGCCGAGGGTGCTGCTGCTCCCCCTGCCGATGCCCGAACCTACAGGAACAGTTTGTCTGTAGCATGCGCATGCTTTTTCGCGGCCGCCGAGGCCTAAACACTTTATCGTCGTGTTTAAAAAGTTGCGTCTTCTCTCCTCTTGTTTCGAGCATCACGACTTGTCTGTCAATAGCAGAATCGTTTATCCGAACGAGAGCTACTTTTCGCGGAAGGTGATGAGTGAGGTATCCGTATCCCGGAGGCATAGGAGTCCCTCGGCTCGGTCGGCCTTGCCGCTTACGTGCGCTCTCATTTGGTCGAAGGATTCCATTATTGGAACAATCGAGAAGGCGCGAAAGTCGTTTTCTACCCGAGTGTTAGGACTTGTTCGGTAGCAGGATCGCTTATCCGAGCGTGAGTTACTTCTCGCGGAAGGTGATGAGTGAGGTATCCGTATCCCGGAGGCGTAGGAGTTCCTCGGCTCGGTCGGCCTTGCCGCTTACGTGTACTCTCGTCGTTCTCAGGATCCCGCTATCAATACGGAAGTCGAAAGCACAAAGGTTGTTTTGGTAGAAAATTTTTCCGAGGAAAATTTTGACGCAGAGGGGGTTCCCCCCTTCTAGCCCCCAAGGGAGGGTCGGGCTTTGCTGAGGCAAGGCCGACCCTTCCTTGACGGTTATACTTTGTGTATGAAAATGAGGTACATGAATCGACTTAAAATATCTTAAGGGTAGAAGCGATGTAGCTGTTGGATGTTCCAAGCGTTGCTGTAGACCTTGCCTTGACTATTGGCCAGCTTGTATGTTCCGGGCTTCAAAATCTTGGCGATGATGAACGGCCCTTCCCAGGGAGGAGTGAGCTTGTGGAGCCCTCGGGCGTCTTGTCACAGCCGACGTACCAAGTCTCCCACTTGGAAGCCTCGGGACCGAACGCTTCGGGCGTGGTAGCGCCGCAGCGACTGTTGGTACCGTGCCGAATGTAGTAAGGCAACGTCCCGAGCCTCCTCAAGTTGGTCCAGCGAGTCTTCTCGGCTGGTCTGGTTGCTTCAATCGTCGTACGCCTTGGTCCTCAGGGACCCGTATTCTAAGTCCGTGGAGAGGACGGCCTCGGCCCCATAGACTAGAAAGAATGGCGTAAAACCCGTGGCGTGGCTCGGCGTCGTCCTCAGACTCCAGACTACCGAGGGTAGCTCTTTCATCCACCGCTTGCCGAACATGTTGAGGCCGTTGTAGATCCTTGGTTTGAGCCCCTGCAAAATCATTCCATTGGCACGCTCCACCTGCCCATTTGTCATGGGATGAGCTACGGCGGCCCAGTCCACACGGATGTGGTGGTCGTCGCAGAAGTCCAGGAACTTTTTTCCGGTGAACTGCGTGCCATTGTCGGTGATGATTGAGTTTGGGACCCCGAAGCGATGGATGATGTTGGTGAAGAACGCCACCGCCTGCTCGGACCTGATGCTGTTTAGGGGTTGGACCTCGATCCACTTGTAGAATTTGTCGATAGCGACCAGCAGGTGCGTGAAGCCCCCGAGTGCCTTCTGCAAGGGACCGACGAGGTCTAGACCCCACACAGCAAACGGCCAGGTGATGGGTATCGTCTACAAGGCCTGAGCGGGCAGATGCGTCTGCTTTGCGTAGAATTGACACCCCCGGCAGGAGCGCACAATCCTAGTGGCGTCGGCCACCGCGGTTGGCCAGTAGAAACCTTGTCGGAAGGCATTCCCCACGAGGGCTCGAGGTGCTGCGTGGTGGCCGCAAGCCCCCGAGTGTATTTCTTGCAATAGTTCTTGTCCTTGGGAGATAGATATGCATCGTTGGAGGATGCCCGAGGGGCTGCGGTGATAGAGCTCTTTTTCATCGCCCAGCAAGACGAATGACTTAGTGCGCCGAGCCAGCCGCCGAGCTTTGGTCTTGTCGATGGGAAGCTCTCCTCTGAGGAGATATTCCAGGTACGGGGTCTACCAGTTCGGATCTGGCGTGACCCCATTCTGTTCCTCCTCGACGGGCAAGGCCTCTTCCTCGATGGCCGAGGGTGCCTCGGGCTCGGCCGAGGGTACCTCGGGCTGGGCTAAGGCTTCCTCGGGCTCGGGCATGTCATCGATCTTGAAGGATGGTTGATGTAGGTCTCTGGAGAAGACGTCCGGGGGAACCGTCGTTCGCCCCAAGGCTATTTTCGCCAGCTCATCCATAGTCTCGTTGTACCGTCGGGCGATGTGGTTGAGCTCCAGCCCGTAGAACTTATTTTCCAGGCACCGGACTTTGTCGTAGTAGGCTTCCATCCTCCGGTCACGGCAGTGGGAGTTCTTCATGACTTGGTCAGTGACAAGCTACGAGTAGCCTCGAGCATCGAGGCGTCAGACCCCTAGCTCGATGGCGATGCATAGCCCGTTAACCAGTGCCTCGTACTCGGCCACGTTGTTTGACGCCGAAAAATGGAGGCGAATGACGGAGCGGAGATGCTTTCCGAGGGGTGAAACGAAGAGCAGGCCAACGCCTGCTCCTGTTCTCATGAGCGACCCATCGAAGTACATGGTCCAGGGCTCGGGCTGGATTGGAGTTGTTGGTAACTGGGTGTCAGTCCACTCATCTAGGAAGTCTGCCAAGACCTAGGATTTTATGGCCTTTCGAGGAGCGAATGATAGCGTTTCGCCCATAAGTTCCACCGCCCACTTTGCTATCCTACCCGAGGCCTCGCGGCACTGGATGATCTCCCCCAAGGGGAAGGATGACACCACAGTCACCGGATGAGACTCGAAGTAGTGTCGCAACTTTCGCCGTGTTAGGATCACTGCGTAGAGCAGCTTCTGGATCTGTGGGTAGCGGGCTTTGGTCTCGGAAAGCACTTCGCTGATGAAGTAGACTGGCCTCTGGACGGGCAGTGCATGCCCTTCTTCTCGTCTCTCGACTACGATCACGGCGCTGACCACCTTAGTAGTCGCGGCTACGTAGATCAAGAGGGCTTCTCCTGCTGTAGGGGGCACCAAGATGGGTGTGTTCATAAGGAGCGCCTTAAGGTTTCCGAGGGCTTTCTCGGCCTCGGGGGTCCAAGTGAAGCACTCGGCCTTCCTTAAGAGCCGATACAGAGGCAAGCCTTTCTCGCCAAGGCGTGAGATGAAGCGGCTCAGAGCCGCAAGGCATCCCATGACCCTCTGTACTCCTTTCAAATCTTTGATCGGTCCCATGTTGGCGATGGCCGCGATTTTCTCCGGGTTGGCCTCGATGCCCCGCTCGGAGACAATGAATCCAAGGAGCATGCCTCGGGGGACTCCGAAGACACACTTCTCGGGATTGAGTTTCACGCCTTTCGCTCTCAGACACTTGAATGTCGTTTCAAGGTCAGAGAGGAGGTCGGAGGCTCTCTTCGTCTTGACAACGATGTCGTCGACGTAAGCCTCGACCGTTCTGCCGATGTGTTCTCTGAACACATGCTTCATGCACCTCTGGTAAGTGGCGCCTGCATTCCTCAACCCAAATGCCATTGTAGTGTAACAGTACATGCCAAAAGGTGTGATGAAAGAAGTCGCGAGGTGGTCGGACTCTTTCATCTTGATTTGGTGATAGCCTGAGTAGGCATCGAGGAATGACAGGGTTTCACACTTAGCAGTGGAGTCCACGATTTGATCGATGCGAGGTAGAGGGTAGGGAACTTTCGGACATGCTTTGTTTAGACCAGTGTAGTCTACACACATCCTCCATTTCCCATCCTTCTTCCTTACAAGAACAGGGTTAGCTAACCATTCGAGATGGAATACCTCTTTGATGAACCCTGCCGTGAGTAGCTTGTGGATCTCCTCGCCTACGGCCCTACGCTTTTCATCGTCAAAACGGCGCAGGGTTTGCTTAACGGGTCAGGCTCCAGCTCTGATGTCCAGTGAGTGCTCGGTGACATCCCTCTATATGCCGGGCATGTCCAAGGGACTCCACGCAAAGACATCGGCGTTTGCGCGGAGAAAGTCGACGAGCACTGCTTCCTATTTGGGGTCAAGCTCGGAGCCGACCCGAACTTTCTTGCTGGCGCCATTGCTGGGGTCGAGAGAGACAGACTTGACCGCCTCAACTGGTTCGAAGTTGTCGGCGTGCCACTTCGCGTCGGGCGCCTCCTTGGAGAGGCGTTCCAGGTCGGCGATGAGGGCCTCGGACTCGGCGAGAGCCTCGGTGTGCTCCACGCACTCCACGTCGCATTCGTACGCGTGGCGGTACGTGGATCCGACGGTGATGATCCCATTCGGGCCCGACATCTTGAGCTTGAGGTAGGTGTAGTTGGGGACGGCCATGAACTTGGCGTAGCATGGTCTTCCCAACACCGCATGGTAGGTTCCTTAGAACCCGACGACCTCAAAGGTGAGAGCTTCCTTTTGGAAGTTAGAGGGAGTTCCGAAGCAGACGGGTAAGTCGATCCGTCCGTGGGGTAGGATTCGCTTCCCGAGCGTGATCCCGTGGAAGGGTGCCGCACCGGCCCGGACCTCGGACCGATCAACCCCTAAGAGTTCCAGGGTCTCGGCGTAGATGATGTTAAGACTGCTGCCTCCGTCCATGAGGACCTTGGAGAGCCTAACGTTGCCGATGATCGGATCGACGACGAGCGGGTACCTTCCTGGGCTTGGCACGAAGTCGAGGTGGTCACCTTGGTCAAAGGTGATAGGCTTGTCGAACCAGTCTAGGTAGACTGGCACCGCCACCTTCACCAAGCAGACTTCCCGGCGCTCCTGCTTGCGGTGTCGAGCCGAGGCGTTTGCCGCCTGCCCGCCGTAGATCATGAAGCAGTTATGGACTTTCGGGAATCCCTCTTCCTTGCCGCCCTCCTTCTTGTCGTTGTCATGGCCCTTGCCGTCCTCCGCGGGGGGCCCGGTCTTATGGAAGTAGCGCCGGAGCATGACACATTCTTCGAGGGTGTGCTTGACGGGCCCCTGGTGATAGGGGCACGATTCTTTGAGCATCTTGTCGAACGCGCCGGTCCCTCTAGGATGTTTCCGAGGGTTCCTATGCTCGGCCGCAGCAACGAGATTCGTGTCTGCGGCGTCGCGCTTCGCTCGTGACTTGTTTTTAGCCTTCTTCGTGCCCCACTGGCGGACGCCTCAGGGGCGTCTGTCTTCGGCTCTCCCTGAGGTTGCTTGTCCTTTCGGAAGATGGCTTCGACCGCCTCTTGACCCAAGGCGAACTTGGTGGCGACGTCCATCAGTTCGCTCGCACGGGTGGGAGTCTTGTGCCCCAGTTTGCTTACCAGGTCTCGGCAAGTGGTGCCGGCAAGGAAAGGCCCGATGACATCCGAGTCGGTAACGTTGGGCAGCTTGGTGCGCTGCTTTGAAAACCACCGGATGTACTCTCGGAGGGACTCCCCTGGCTGCTGGCGGCAGCTTCGGAGGTCCCATGAGTTCCCAGGGCGCACGTACGTGCCTTGGAAGTTTCCCGCGAAATCTTTGACCAGATCGTCCCAGTCGGAGATCTGCGCAGGAGGCAGATGCTCCAGCCAGGCTCGGGCGGCGTCGGAGAGGAAAAGGGGTAGATTACGGATGATGAGGTTGTCATCATCCGCCCCTCCCAACTGGCATGCCAGTCGGTAGTCTACGAGCCACAGCTCCGGCCTCGTCTCCCTCGAGTACTTGGTGATGGTAGTCGGGGCTCGAAAACGGGCAGGGAACGACGCTCGTCGTATGGCCCGGCTGAAGACTCGCGGACCGGGTGGTTCAGGCGAAGGACTGCGATCCTCCTCACTATTGCAGCGTCCCCCACGCCTGGGATGGTAGCCTCGGCGCACCTTCTCGTCGAGGCGGGCTTGATGGTCGAGATGGTGGTGCTCGTTGCCGAGGCGTTCCCGGGCGGCAGGCGCCTCGTCCCGCGTACGCTCGGGGTGGACCGAGGCTTCCTGAATGCGTTGGGAGGACACCTCGTGATGCTCTGAGGGGTCCGCTCGCCTGCAGGAGGCGGAGCTCTCGGCTCGTCGAACCGCTGCGCCTTCTAGGAGATTCTTGAGTTCGCCCTGGATACACCGTCCCTCGGTGGTGGATGGCTCCGGCATGGCTCGAAGCAGCATCGCCGCTGCAGCTAGTGTCGGTGTTTTGGGTCCGACCGCACACCTGGGGTTGCCCCTCGAGGTGTTTTTAGGAGTAGGACGGTGTCGCCAACTGTAGCAAAATGGTTCCTGCCAGATGCACGAGGGACAATGGACAATGTTTGTAGGTTCGGGCCGCTTAGAGACGCGTAACACCCTACGTCCTGGTGAGGATGCTTTGTGCAATGGGTTACAAGTCAGTTCTCTGAAGTGAGAACGTAGAGGGTTGAGGTGGATGGCTGAGTAGTGAGATCGATCGTTCTGAAGGGTGCCCCCCACAAGCCCCCGATCTTTGGGTTGATTTTGAGGTAATCGACCCAAAGATCCTAGGCCTAGCTTGCAGGTAATTTGGAGAAAAACGATTTCTTACTGTCTCCTTCTGGTGTGATCACTCGTACACTGGAGCTTTGTTTCATGCTTGTGCCTTAAGAGTCGACATTTCATATTGTAGGACCCTGAACTTCATTGGGTGCACCAGAGGTGCACCCAATGGGTGTAGCCCCCGAGCTTCGAGTAGATTTTAGAAGATAATCTACTCGAAGGTCTTCATCAGAAATTATTTTTATTTTCTTCTCATACTTTGATTGAGGGCCAGCCTTGTCTTTTAATCTTGTCTTATGCCTTAGAAGTTGGCACTATCTTGGCTTGAAATGGTGATCCATGGGGTGCACCAAAGGTGCACCCAATGGGTGTAGCCCCCGAGCTTTGAGTGGATTTTTGAAAACAATCCTCTCAAAGGTCTTTACTTCATGTCCTTTTGCCGAGAGTCATATTTTCTTTTTTTGAATGCCTTAGAGGTCGGCATTATGTCATCCATATTATGCTTTAGAGGTCAGTATTATGTCATCAGTATTATGCATCTGAGGTCAGCACGTATTTTGTCTTTTGTAGCCGAGTTCGTGATCCGCCCATATCTTGCTAGGTGGTGCAATTTATTTGCTCTGCGACCGATTGGACATTTGATGGACGTTCCCTCGCTAGTCTTCATGTCGCTTCCGTCGGTCAGATTTTGTACTTCACCGGCTATATTTGGCTTTCCTTTGATCCTTACTGATATCTCATTTTTGTCTTGAGGTGTTCATTGCACGCTCTGCACGGATGTGACAGTTTTTGAAAAATATACTGATAATTCCTGGGCGTCCCCCCCCAATGGGTGTGGGCAAGGGACAGCTTGGTACGCTGAGCGTTTTAGCCGGCTGCTTCTGAGTAGTAATGTGATGTGACGGCGGGCGTAATAATATCGTCCGCGCTGTTGACTAGAGTCCCAATGGGTGTTGCATTGCGTGAAACGGCGTCAGCCGCGCGTCTTCAGACGGGTTGAAGTGTGTATTGAATGCCTCGCGACTGTTCAGTGACCGCGGTTGGAGGTGAGCGGTTGCCTTCTTCTTCTATAAATAGTGCCTTTGCCTCTCTGGTTTTTTCACATCCCTTGCTGTTCTCCACTGCTTGCCTTCTTCCTCTCCTTGCATTTCCGCCATGGGCATGAAACGCAAGCGCGAGCCGACTCCTCCATCCGAGGACTTTGGTGACTCGGAATACTTAGAGGAGGAGTTCTCCTCTGAGTCCGAGGGGTCTCCGGCTCCCATCCCTCTACGTGAGTCGTCTGATGATTCAGACGACTCCCAGGGGCTCGCCGCCGAGGTCTGGACTTACATCCGGGCCATCGAGCGCTCCGGGCTCGCGGGCTCGGATGAGTCGGAGTACTCCTCGGACGAGGAGGACTCGTCCGAGGAGGACGGTGGCGGCGATGGCGAAGGCGACGACGACGACGACGACGGAGGCGATGGCGGCGGCGACGACGGTGATGGCGGCGACGGCGGCAGCAGGGGCGGCAACGACAGCAGCAGGGGCGGCAGCGGCGGCAGCAGGGGCGGCAGCGGTGGCAGCAGGGGCGGCAACAAGGCCAGTGGCTAAATGCCACTGGTTTTGAAATATTAGTATAGATTAGAAGTAGTATAGTGAAATAATGTAGTAGTATTAGTAATGTAGAGTAGTATAGTGTAGCGTAGGTAGTAGTAGTGGTAGTAGTAGTAGAATGTAGTAAAGTAGTATCAATAGCGAAGTTATCAACTCTTAATGAGTTGATTTGTAAGTACTGTTACTTCCCTTAATGAAGAATGGCTTTGTCTCCTCTGTACCAATTACTGTGCTTCGAGTTAAGTCGATCTCTTATTTGTGGAGTTGATTCATTCGGAATAGTAGCTGAATAACTCGGGCATCGTATCGCCGCTTCGGGGGTGATGGCCGAGCTTATTACTGTCGATATTTACGCATTTAAATTAGAGTCCGAGTGATGATGAATCCATGCCAGCGTCGGAATAACTGTTGACCATGTCGGCACTTTTAGATGCGACAGCCGAGTGACCTGTAACAACGTCAGCTTTTTTTTAAAAAAAATAACCGTCGAGCGACTGAGGACACCGTCAGCGCTTTAGAGATAGCTGCCGAGCGACTGAAGATATCATTGGCACTTTAGAGATAAATGCCGAGCGACTGGTGATAACGTCAGCGTCTTAGAAATAACAGCCGAGTTAGAACGTGCCGGGTCAACCACTTTGAGGATAGTAGCCGAGTGATGATGTGGCACACCGGGGTTTTAGAAGTAGCCGCCGGGTGACGACGTGGCACGTCGGTGTTTTAGAAGTAACTGCCGGGTGCTGACTAGGCGCTTTTGGAGACGGTATCTGACTTGGGAATATCCCGCGTATACTGCGCTTTCAGCTGCCTCTGCTTTCCGTGCCCTAGTTCTTGCTTTCCTGCCTCCAAATCCTCTCTGCAATTTGGCTCTCGCTCTGTTCGCCAGTAGAGTTGAGATGGCGCCCAAGAGAAAGGCCTCGAGTTCATCTGCTGCGGCAATTCCCCCATTGACCCCAACAACCAGTTGCCTTTCGCAGGTAACCACATGTCTGTTGTCTCCGAGCCTGACCTCCTCCACCTCGTGTCCACCGAGGTTCTTCCCCCGAGGGAGCTTTGTTCTTGGCGGATTTGTCATGGGGTCACCGTCCCGATAGAGGATACCCATGAATCCGTGATTTACGTTCCTTTTCTTCTCCGCGGTCTCGCTCTCCCCATTTCTCCCTTTTTCCGCGGCCTCCTTGATTTTTATCGCCTTAACTTGACCCACTTGAATCCCAATTCTATTCTTC
The DNA here is from genome assembly GCA_029449295.1 of Zea luxurians. NCBI lineage: Eukaryota > Viridiplantae > Streptophyta > Magnoliopsida > Poales > Poaceae > Zea > Zea luxurians. The sequence continues at coordinate 51,110,593 of JAOPSE010000011.1, forward strand.
AAATTTCTATTTACGTTCATTTGTGCGAAGCTTTTCTTGGTGTGCTGCCGCATTTTGGACTATGGAAGTACTTGTATCACTGCCGCCCTGGAATGGTCGGGAGTCAGCATCAGCTGGTTGGGGGTGCTAGTTTGGAGATGCGCCGTGGGAGGAAGACTGAGTATCTTGGAATCCCTCTCAAAGACAGTATCAAGGGGTGGCGCCTGGAATGGTTTATTGTTGAGAACCATGGAAATTCTCTCCCCCCACGGTCGGGAAGACAGCCGGATGTTCGCACTCCGAGTTGGACTGAGTCTCCCACGGATCAGGAGGTAGCTGAGGCGAAGGCTTTTCTAGCTGAAGTTGGACTGCTGAAAGAAAGGGGTCTGACTGCCGAGGCTATGGTCGCTGATTTTGTTTTCAAGAATATTCAGCCGTTGAAGGACAAGGCATACCCGGCTTATCTGTACCGAGGTCTAGCTGACTCAACTCGAGTTACCAATATGAAAATTCCCTCTATAGACTTGGTGAACCGACTTGAGATGATTCTTAGAGGCAAGGTATCAAATATTGGTGCCCCAGTGGCATAGTCAGCATGGAGCCTGCCTCCTCCCAAGGCCTTCACTCTTTTTATGTCGAATCCACCTGTCACTGATGGTGGGTTGGGCCTTAGAGTGCGACCCTCTGCCGAAGAAGTTAACACTTTGGTTGCCTCGCTCGGGGAAATTCCTGATGACGAACGGCAAGTCCACTTTGAGGTGCCTTTGGATCCCAGTGACGGGGAAATAAGCGCTATGCTTGATTTGCTGGCTGAGGACTCTCCTGATGCTGCTCCTGTCAGGACATTGGTGGTGGCGCCTCTCCCAGAAGCTAGTACGACTTTGGATATTCAGAAGCCTGCCAGTGCTCACCCGAGACGCCCTTGCCGAGCCAGTCAACTTGATCCTTCTGCTGATGAGCAGAAAAAGAAAAAGAGACGTCTTCAGCAAGTATCTAGTTTGGATCGGGGCGCTGGTCCTTCGGTTACTGCTGCTGAGGAGGTTCCTGTGCCTGATTTTACTGACGCCGACCCCAATGGGTGTGCTCCACCTGCTGTTGATCCCAATGGGTGTGCCCCACCCGATGCTGATCCCAATGGGTGTGTTGCTTATGTTGTTGATGAAAATGATAGGGAGGAAGAAGATGAGGTCCCTCTGACTCGGAAGAACAGTCAACAGTATATTGCTAGTGGGGAGAGTAGTGGAGTTCCTTCTCCTGCTCTGTCAGCTCTCGTTGGTCTACAGGAGTTATCTCTGGCAAACTTTGATCAGACTCTAGAGGATATGGTTCCAGAGGACCTTTTATCAGAGCCAGCGGGTGATGGTGTGATGGAGGTTTGTGCTGATGTGCTTGATGCTGGGTTGAGGTCATCCCGCACCTCATCGACCTTAGAGCGCGGTCTTGAGGGTCAGGAGACTGACTTGGATCATCTCGGTCCCATGGAAGTAACTGAGGGGCTTTCAGCCTTAGAGGCGGCCACTGCGGAGAACCTGGCCTTCAAGGATGGTGTTGACGCTTACCCAACCCCCGAGGGTGTTGCCGAGGGTGACTCGGCTCGGGTGGGAAGTGCAAGCCATTGCCCAGCCCCCGAGGGTACTGCCGGAGATGATCCGGCTCATGTGGGTAGCGCAAACTATGACCCAGCCCCCGAGGGTGTCCGAGCGGGGTCTCCCTCTTGTACTTCCATGGACGTTCATGCGGGATCGCCTCCGCACTCCGGCTGCATGGTGGTAGCCCAAGCTTTGGACCAGGGAGTCGCTTTAGAGGGCAGCGTCTCCGCTGGCCAAGTTTTGAGCTCTGTTGATGGCACTGAGTTGGTCCCTGCTGGTTTGTTGCAAGCTGCTTCGGGTGGCGACCTTACGCCTGGTCGTCAATTGATCTCTAATGATTTGGGAGTCCCTTCGTTCTTCTCCAATCTCCAGGTACTTTGATATATTCTGTCCTGACTTTTGTACCATATGAACTGCTGTCATTACATTCGTCTGTTCTCCTTATCAGGCTCTGGTGGACGGGATGGCTAGCCAGCTGAGGTTGCAGGGTGCTTCTGTTCTAGAAGGAGCTTTGTCTCTTGCACGTTGGAATCCGGTGTTACTTCAACAACGTGTCTCTGACTTGGAGGCGACCAATGCTGGTTAGTGCTTTTCTGCTTCTTTTTGTCTTCATTATTGAACTGCCTTACATTCTGACCCTTTTTTGTTTGATTGTCTCCTGCTAGATATGACTCGACAAATTTCCACTTTTGAAGAAAAAATTCTCGAGATCAGGCTGAGCTGGTCCAGCGGTGCTCTGATTTTGAAGAAAAGTATTCTCAAAGCCTGACTGAACTAGCCTAGGTCTCTGCTGCCTTAGATGACGCCAACGCACTGAGCTCTTCCCTTCGCACTCAGCTTGATTCTGAAAAGGTGACCTATGAAACTGTGTCTTGCATTGCTGTGTTCCTATTGCTTGTTTGATGTTTGAAAGGAGTTGATTCTTGTTTGCAGGAAGAAAAACGTGTCCTTGCTACGTCTCGCGACAATCTTGACAGACTGTATCGCGACTCTAGCAATTCGTTGACCATCCTGGAGAGGAGTCATCGCTTCTCCATGGAGGAGTTAGATAATCTTCGCTGTAGGCTGCAGGAATCCACGGATGACGTGATCCGTCTCAAGTAGTTGATATCGGCTAAGGATGCTACTATCAAAGAACTCCGTGCTTCCAAGAAATCCATCGCCCAGGAGCTAGAAACCGCTCAATTGGCTGCCAAGGTTGCTGAAGAAACTTCTATTACTCTGAGAGCCCAGCGCGACAGAGCCATGGACAAGGCCATTCGGGCGGGACGAATCTTGATGAGGAGACCTGGTGTAGTTGTTCCTGAAGATATAAGGACTGACGTAAATGCTGCTCCTGATTCCTCAAGTCGTCCTTCCTCGTCGGTTGCTCCTGAGAAACACATCGTGAAATAGAGAAATATTTTGCGTGCTTTGAGCACGCGGTTAGCACGGTCATTCATTTGTTAGAGGACACCAGTTTAGCATTTAAATGGTATTGCTATTCTCCTATTGTTTTAGAATTCAACAGTACATAAATTTGCGGTAGTAAGAGGCTGTGTGATGGTTTTGAAACTTGTTTACGGGATATAGAGGTCATCCCTATACGAGTAGTCATAAGCACGTCAGATCGCCTTAAATCGCTGCTGACTTAAGTCGATTGCTTCTGTTTATAGGGCATAGAGGTCACCCCGAGTTAAGTAAGCGTGAGCATGTTGCACCGTCTTAAGTCTTTGCCGAATTAAGCCGATTGCTCCGTTAGCAGGGCATAGTGGTCACCCTGAGTTAAGTAAGCGTGAGCATGTTGCACCGTCTTAGGTCTTTGCCGACTTAAGTCGATTGCTCCGTTAGCAGGGCATAGTGGTCACCCTTAGTTAAGTAAGCGTGAGCATGTTGCACCATCTTAGGTCTTTGCCGACTTAAGCTGATTGCTCCGTTAGTAGGGCATAGTGGTCACCCTGAGTTAGGTAAGCGTGCTAGTCAATCATGAATAAATTGAGTATCTTTGAAGCCTTCTTTATTGATGACATATCTCCCGTTTTACAGAGTACCTTGTCGTCCAGATAGCTTTTGAAATTCAGCTAGGGGTAAAACTTCCTGAGGTGTTCTATATTCCAGGAGTTCCCAGTTTCTGTGTCGTCCATCTGAGTTAGACGGTATGATCCCGGCCGAGTGACTTCTGCTACTGTGAACGGTGCCTCCCATAAGGGTGACAATTTGTGCCATCCCTCCCCTGTTAGAATTCGGCGGAGGACGAGATCTCCCACTGAGAAGGATCGTTGTCGCACGGCCTTGTTGTGATACCGTCTCAGAGTCTGCTGGTATCGTGCTGATTGAATTACTGCATTCAGCCATTCTTCTTCGAGTACATCAATGTCCTCTAGCCTAGTAGCTTCGGCTTCTGCTATGCTTTCTAAGACCAACCTTGGCGCCCCGAACTTGAGATCAGCGGGTAATACTGCTTCTGACCCATAGACCATGAAGAAAGGAGTGTTTCCATGCAGAGCTCGGCTAGGTTGGGTTCTTAAGCTCCAAACAACGTAGGGCAATTCCCTTATCCACTTTCCTGCGAACTTTTCATTCTTTTCGAAGACCCTTTTCCTGAGTGCTTCCAGTATCATCCCGTTAGCTCGCTCAACCTGCCCGTTGGCCCTCGGGTGTGCTACCGAAGCATACTTGATCTGGATGCTCTTTTGCTCGCAGAAATCGAAGAATTCTGAACTTGTGAAGTTGGATCCTAAGTCAGTTATGATATTGTTTGGTATTCCAAATCTGAATATTATGTCTTGTATGAATTCCACGGCCTTAGTCGAGGTTAAAGAAGCAATGGGTTTGAACTCTATCCATTTAGTGAATTTGTCGATTGCTACCAGTACATGAGTGTATCCTCCTTGAGCTTTCTTGAAAGGTCCAATCATATCCAGTCCCCAGCATGCGAAGGGCCAAGTTACTGGTATGGTCTGCAATTGCTGTGCTGGCAGATGTTGTTGCTTTGACAAGTACTGGCAAGCTTCGCACCTCTGGACTAGCTCGGCTGCATCGCTTTTCGCAGTTGGCCAATAGAATCCTGACCTGAAGACCTTCCCGACTAGTGTCTTGGATGCTGCGTGTATTCCACATTGCCCAGCATGGACCTCATCCAGAAGTTGCTTCCCAGTAGATGAGAGAATGCACTTCATGAGGACGCCCGATGCACCTCTTCTGTATAATGTTTCCCCAATGAGTGTGTAGTGGGCTAACTGTCTGGCGATGCGCTCGGCTACATTTTTGTCATCTGGTTCCTCTTCATTCTTTATATATCTGATAATCGGCCTTCTCCAGTCATCAGAGTCTGACTCTGGTTGATTTACGATATTACACTCTTCTGCCTGATCCATTGAGATGCTTGGTTGTGGTATTTCTTGTACAAAGACTCCGGTTGGGACCTGAGTTCGACTGGATCCTAGCTTGGACAATACATCAGCCGTCGTGTTTCGATCTCTTTCTACATGATGAAATTCTAGGCCTTCAAACTTATCTTCTAGTTTCCGGACGGCAGCGCAGTATTTTCCCATTGAATCTTTCGAATAGTCCCATTCTTTGTTTATCTGGCTTATGACTACCAGAGAATCTCCGTATAACATTAGTCTCTTGATGCCCAATGATATGGCGATGTTTAGTCCATGGATCAGAGCTTCATACTCGGCTGCATTGTTGGAGGCTGGAAATAACAACTGGAGGGCATATTTGAGGTGTTCGCCTCCAGGTGCGATGAAGAGAATTCCCGCGCCTGCTCCCTACAGCTTCAGCGAGCCATCAAAATACATCCGCCATACTTCTGTCGTTTCCGAGTTCTCTGGTACTTGTTGTTCAGTCCATTCTGACACGAAGTCAATTAATGCTTGGGTTTTAATGGCAGTACGAGGTCGAAATTCGATGTCATGAGATCCCAGTTCACAGGCCCACTTGGCTATCCGGCCAATGGCTTCCTTGTTGTGAAGAATATCCCCTATCAGAAAACCAGTGACTACTATGACTTTGTGGTCATCAAAGTAGTGATGTAGCTTGCGGGCAGTTAGAAGTACTGCGTATAATAGCTTCTGAACTTGAGGATACTTTTTCTTCGAGGGACCCAGAACTTCACTGATGAAATAGACAGGGTGTTGCACTGGGTAGGCATGTCCTTCTTCTGCTCGCTCGACTACCAACGCGGTGCTTACCACGTGAGTCGTGCAAGAGATATATAGCAGCAGATCTTCAGTTGGTTGAGTCGATGTGGCTCGCCGTGGTGGTTTCAGTACTGGTGGGATTGTCAGGAATTTTTTCAGTGCATCTAGGGCTTCCTGTGCTTCTGAAGTCCACTGAAACTTGTCCACCTTCTTGAGTAGCTTGTAAAATGGTAAACCTTTTTCTCCCAGCCTGGATATAAATCTACTCAGGGCTGCCATACATCCGGTGAGTCGCTGAACCTTCTTTTGTGATCGTGGAGCTTCCATTTTCATGATAGCTTCAATCTTTTTCGGATTAGCTTCAATTCCCCGGTGGCTGACAATAAATCCGAGTAACTTTCCTGCTGGTACCCCAAAAACACATTTTTCGGGATTAAGCTTCCACCGATATCGACGTAGACTGTTGAAAACCAGCTGCAAGTCTTCGATGAAGTTTTCCGAGTTCTCTGTTTTGATTAACACGTCATCCACGTAGGCTTCCACACGCTTACCCCAGTGATCGGCTAAGCATGTTTGAATGGCTCTCTGATAAGTCGCTCCAGCGTTTTTGAGGCCGAACGGCATGGAGGTATAACAGAAAGCACCAAACGGAGTGATGAACGCCGTTTTTTCCTCGTCTTCCTTCGCCAAGCTGATCTGATGGTATCCGGAATAGCAATCTAGGAAAGACAGCACAGAACATCCAGCGGTGGAGTCTACCACCTGATCTATCCTTGGGAGCCCGAAGGGATCCTTCGGACAATGTTTGTTGAGATCAGTATAGTCGACGCACATGCGCCAATCCACTTTATTCTTTTTGAGTACAAGAACAGGGTTGGCTAACCACTCGGGATGTAACACCTCTCTGATAAACCCAGCCGCGACCAAGCGGGCCAACTCAGCGCGAATGGCCTCTCTCTTGTCGGGCGTGAAATGACGCAGTTTTTGCCGGATTGGCCTTGCCTGGGGGTAGACCTTCAGTTTGTGCTCGGCCAGTTCTCTCGGGACTCCCGGCATATCCGGAGGTTGCCATGCGAATACGTCTCGGTTGTCTTGCAGAAACCGGACGAGCGCGCCTTCCAATTTATCATCCAGGCTAGAGCTGATGATGGCAGTCTTGCGTTCATCAGCGAACCCCAGATTGATCCTTTTAGTTTCTTCAATCGGCCGCATAGAGGTCGCGACTTGAGCTTCGTTCGCCAGTGCCATAAGGTCTTCTTCAGGCTTAGAGTTTGCCTGGATCGAAGAAGTCGTCGACGGTTTGGTGGCGAGGGCCACTTGGATGGCCACTCGGAAACATTTCACGGCACCTTAGAGGTCAGCGCGCACAGTTATGATTCCCTGTGGTCCCGGCATCTTCAATATCATGTACGTGTAATGCGGAATGGCCATGAATTTTGCCAATCCTGGCCTCCCGATGATGGCGTTGTACCCGCATTCGAAATTCGCCACATCGAACCTCAGGAACTCGGTTCTGTAGTTTTCCGGAGTTCCGAAGGTGACGGGCATGTAGATGTGGCCCAGCGGGTATTCCCCTTCGGTCGGCACGATGCCGAAGAAAGGAGTGTCTGACTCGTGGAGTTCTTTGAGGTGAACTCCCAAGCCTCGGAGTGTCCGGGGGAAAGTGACGTTGATGCTGCTCCCCCCGTCCACTAACACCTTCTTCACCCTGCTTTCTCGGATCACCGGATCGACGAGGAGCGGGTATTTCCCTGGGTGGTCGAAGTTGAGCCATTGATCCACCCGAGTGAAGGTGATCGGGTGCTCCGACCATCGGTACGGAGCTGGAGGACCGATGGTTGCCACCAGTATCTGGCGATCATTGAGCTTTTGCTGTCTTTTGTTCTCCTGCGACCCGTGTCCGCCGAAGATGACATTGACCTCCCTGTCAACACGCGAGAAAGCTCCTCCTCCTCCCTCCTCCTGCTGCTGGGGTTGTCGTGGTTCTTCTGGTCCTCCCCGTGGCAGAGGAGGAGGCAGAGGTTGGAAAGGTCGGTCGTGCCCGACGGAGTGCTTGAAGTCCCGGCAGTTCCGAAGAGTGTGGCGCATGTCCTTGTGGTACGGGCACTGGGCGTCGAGGATGTCATCCAGCGTGCGTTCGCCTCCGCGAGGTCCTCCCCGGGCACGAGAGGCAGGTGGTCCGACGGCGTGCACCTCTTCGCGAGGTCTCTTCTCCCAGCGTTTGTCAGGTTGCTGGTTCACGTCGTGTCGTGGTGCTGCCGGTGCGGGCTTTGCTCCCTCGATGAGGTCCAGGGCTCGCTCGTCGGCGGTGATGTAGAGGTCGGCTTCCCGGAACAGCTCCTCGAAGGTAGTTGGCGCCTTCTGCAATATGGCTCGGACGAAGGCCTAGTCATTGGATCCTCTGTAGAAGTCCTCGATCACGGCCGCCTCCGTGACTTCGGGGATACGATTTCTCATGGTCTGGAACCTTTTGAGGTATGACCGGAGAGTTTTGTCCCCTCGGCGTTTGATGAATTTGAGGTCCCATGGTTGTGCCGGTTTGTCGGAGAGGGACTGAAAATTGGCGGTGAAGCGTCGACTGAAGTCGCTCCAGTCGTCGATGCAATGCCGGGGTAGATGTCATAGCCATTGTAGTGCGTCTTGCCCGAGGACAATGGGTAAGTACGCAGTCATTACGTCCTCGGATGCTCCGGCGGCTTGAGCGGCGGTGGTGTAGACGGCCAGCCAGCCTCCTGGGTCCTGCTTAGGTTCATACTTATCGACATTGGATACCTTGAAGTTAGGGGGCCATTGAATGGCCCTAAGTCGTGGAGTAAGGGCGGACACTCCACATGTGTCCTCCTATCGTTGGGGATGATGCCTGTCCCGAGGAGGGGAGTAGTTGTTGTGGTTCCTCGACCGTCCCCAGGTAGTTCCGCCAGTCGAGGCCGTCGTTGATTCGGCTCTGGTGGCTTGACTCTGAGTTGGGATGCCATGATCCCTGTCATACTCTTCTCGGCGGCGGATCTCGTTCTCATGCCATCGTTCACGCGAAGCGTTGATGGAGCTCCGCGCGTCTCGGCGACTGTTGATGGCGTGTCGCAAGTCGTTCGGCTGGTGAGCGAGAGGTAGAAGATGGTTGGCTGCTTGGGTGAACAGGCGTCGATAGCCCTCGGCATCGGGAGTCCAAGGGAGTCCGTCACCTATCCGAGCTAGTACTCTTCCGACTTCACTCGGCGTGTTCATGGCTCGGGCGAAGTCGGGGTTCAGGTTGCAACTGAAGAGTGGATTTTCCCGGCGCTGCCTTGCGTCTTGCTCGGCTTGTTCCTGAGCTCGTCGACGATCACGTCGTCGGGAGTTCCTTCGTTCTCTGAAGACGCGTTCTTCCGAAGTTTCTCCCATCTTCGAGACCTCGTCTCGCGAGACAGGCTGCTCCGGATCCCGTTCTCCGGCTTGGTGATGTCGCCAGATGTTTCGGCGCCGGTTTCTTCGTCGACGGGACTCCCGCTGAGGTGGTTCTTCCCCAGGCACGGTCGGCTCGTCGTCGGAGACATGAGGCGACTCCACTTTCCCGATGAAAAGAACGTCGGGGTAGAATGGTGTGGTTGTCGTGGCAATCTTTCTTCGGAGAGCTAGAGGTTGCGCTTTTCTAGTATCTTTGGAGTTTGTTGGAGGAGACTTCTTTCTTAGCGGATCTGCAATGCGGTGTAGAGTTCCCTCTTCGTCTGCTATGGACGAGATCGTTCCAAAGCAGAACATGGATCCGGGACGAAAGGTGATCTTGCAGTAAAGGTGACAGCCATTGAGCTAGCTTAGATCGTCGACACACCCCCCTACCTGGCGCTCCAGCTGTCGGTGTTTTGGGTCCGACCGCACACCTAGGGTTGCCCCTCGAGGTGTTTTTAGGAGTAGGACGGTGTCGCCAACTGTAGCAAAATGGTTCGTGCCAGATGCACGAGGGACAATGGACAGCGTTTGCAGGTTCGGGCCGCTTAGAGACGTGTAACACCCTACGTCCTGGTGAGGATGCTTTGTGCAATAGGTTACAAGTCAGTTCTCGGAAGTGAGAACGTAGAGGGTTGAGGTGGATGGCTGAGTAGTGAGATCAATCATTCTGAAGAGGTGCCCCCCGGGCCTTATATATCCGACCGTGGGGCAATACATGTGGATATGATAACAACGTACACCTAAAGGATAGTGAACTGTTTGAGTCTATCTTCCTATGATTCTGCCGACCTATCCTCGCCTGGTTCCGCTGCATGGGGCTCCATCGCGGGAAAGTCGGATCTTCTGTTGTGGTTTCTCGCTCAACGTTGTGGGGCCATCCGGGCTTGCACCGATCTGGCCTTACGTCGATCTGCTTTACTGATTGTCCCTCCCCAAGCCCATGAAGGAATGACCTTACGATTTATTGAGCCCTTGGGCCTTTCGTGAGGTCTTTTACCCTTCCAGTGGACTCGGGGATATCTGTCCCCCATAGCTAGGTCCTAGCCAGACCCGCTGACAGCCGGGGGCAGCGCTGTCCTGGCATTGTCGACGATGCGGCGCCGGATGTCTTGGGGCCGATGACAGGCTTCTCCAGCGAGTGTTCGGCATGCCCACTCCTGTTCGATGTTCTATCGGAGCTGTACAAGTCGGCCTGCTTCCCCATCGACCCGAGCTATATGTCCTGACCCCCGCAGGGACTGGGACCACAGCTAGCTCCCGCGGGATCTCAACGCGAGATGCGGGCCTAGGGGGATCATCAACCTCTGGCATACCGAGGTGGTTGCCTTCGTTGTGATCTCCTAGATCGACGTGGAAACATTCTAGACTTGGGCCGTAACCCTCGTTGTCAAGGTCATGGCCATCATCAGAACAACCGGAGAGGCAGTGGTCACATGCAGACATGAAGCCCCACATGGCACCAGGGTCATTGAGGGCAGAGAAACCCCAACCGAAGTCGGGGTCGTCCTCTTCCTCAGAACCTGCCGGTCCGAAGGTTGAGACGGCTGTCAGTCGGTCCCAGGTCGACCACATGTGGTACCCCGAAAGGTTTGGATACGCCTTTACGAAGGCACTCACCATAGCGGGGTCGCTAGGTGGATCGAAGTTGAACCGAAAAGGTACGGGATGGAAAACGGACGGTACCTCTTGGTCGTTGGATGGTGGTGAAGCCGTGTTGGGGGCGGAGCACACCGTCATCTCAGGTACGAGGGTAACGCCCAGTAGGTCCTTTGCGAGGGTGCTGGCGTCATCAGTCCGCTTGGGGCTGACACATCACGGGGAAGTGACACCCGCCGTCGTCTCAGGTGCGAGGACAATGTCCGACATGTCCCCCGGGGGAGTGCCGGCGTCATCGACTCGCTCTGTTGCGACAGCCAATAAGGTGCCGCCTCCTGCTTGGCCATGGTTGCCTCGTCTCCGCCTCCTCCGACGAGGAGGGTGGCGGGGATGACCGGAGTGCTCCTCTTCTACCGCGGGGAGATACTGTCGTAGAGCTCGCCGCCGCGGGGCGAGTCGGAGACTGTCGTTGTCGTCACGCTGCGGGGGGAGGAGTACCATGTCGTAGCTGCCGTCAAGGGACATGAACTCGAGACTCCAGAAGAGGAGCATCGTCCCGGGCTGGAAAGGTTGCTGAAGACTCCCTATCTGGATCTCAACAGGAAGATGTTCGTTAACACGCAGCAGGCCCCTACCTGGCGCGCCAACTGTCGGCGTCTCGGACCCGGGGGGTCCCTTGGACCGACCAGTGAAATCGCTGCGTGTCCCTGCCCAGATGGGTTGGCGCGGGATGAAACACAAGAGGTGGGAGAAGCCTTGTATTATCCTGCACCAGGGGTGCCGCTCGCAGTAGGGGTTACAAGCGTGTCGCGTGAGAGAGGGAGAGACACAGAGTTCGTCCGCTGCTTCCCTCGCGTGAACCCCCCTCAGGGTGGCCCTGGACCTCCCTTTTATAGAGCCAAGGAGAGAGTCCAGACGTACAACGGGGGGTGTAGCTATGCGCTAACGTGTCCGGCAGTGGAGTGCCTAAGCCCTGTGTACATGCCAACATGGCCGTTGGGGGAGAGCTTGGGCCCTGTACATGTGATGGCGTGGCCGTCGGAGGAGCGCCTGAGTCCTGTTGGAGCACAGCTGGCAGCGCGGCGAGGATCCTGCTAACGTCTCCTTGCTGTCGTAAGGGGCTGAGAGCCACCGGCGTCATGGTGCACGCGGGGCACCATCATTACCCATCGCCGGGGTAAGCCAGATCAGACACCGGTCTTGTTCCTTGTAGCCTGAGCAGGCTAGGAATAGGGAAATGATGCATCCCCTATTAGCACGGTCAGTCCGAGCCCAGGGTCGGTCGAGGCGGAGACTTCTCTTGAGGCCGAGGCCGGGGTTGGGCGAGGACGCGATTCCTCCCGAGACCGGGGTCGAGGCCGAGTCCAGGGGTCGGGCGAGGCGGAGACCTCCTCCTGAGGCCGGAGCCTGAGGTCGGGCGAGGCGGAAACCTCCTCCCGAGGCCGGAGCATGAGGTCGGGCGAGGCGCAGCTTCCTGTTGCGCTCGAGGCTGAACTCGGTGGTTGATCGTGACTTGTTGTCAGTCGTTGCCGGGGTGGCTGACACGGCAGTCGGAGTGGAGCGAGCGGCGCTGTTTTCCTGTCATATCGGACAGTAAAGAAGAGGGGCGAAGTGACTGTGGTCACTTTGGCCTGCCCGTCTGAGGCGCGTGTGTCAGGATACGGCGTCAGGCATCCCCTGCATTTAATGCGCCTACAAAGCGGTCGGTTGGTGAGGCGGTCTGGCCAAGGTTGCTTCACAATGAAGCCTGCCCGAGCTGGGCCTCGGGAGAGCCGACGGGGCGCCCGCTGCCTGAGGAGGCCCTCGGGCGAGGCGTGAACTCATCTGGGACTACTGTTCCAACCCGAGGCTGGGCTTGGGTGAGATCGCGTCCCGCGGGTAGACGAAGTCTTGGCTTGAACCGCACCCGTCAGTTGGTCTGAGGGTGTTTATCAGCCATGATTAGGAGCTTTGGGGGTACCCCTAATTATGGTACCCGATACTAGTCACTCCTCTCATTCGCTCTCCACTCGCAAAACTGGTCACCGTTTGGCCTTCGCCGAAGCGCCCAGCGCGCAGCCCGCGCTCCCCAGCCGCACACCCAGCCTCAAGCCATGCCCACATCGTGCACATCACGCGGACGCGCGCCTGCACCCGGTCCCACTTGCCTGTGAACATTGTCACCTACTGTTTCTCTTCCTCATCCAACCGCTCGTTGTTGGGGCGAAGGCAAAGGCGCCACCCTTCGCTCGAAGCCTTCGCTGCAGCAGCTGAACTGACAGAAACAAAACAGGCGGGGACACCCTTCGCTTCTTCCGTTCCAGGCGAAGACTGTCGACGAAGGGCATCCCACGGCGCGGCCTCGCCCAGCTCGGAGGCCCACGTGCAATCCGGCCCGTCGTAACGGGCCCCGCTTGGCTGCCCTGTGTTACGGGCCTATGTTGTAAAAGCATTCCTGTAATTACGGTCTGTAACCCCGCTTTATGGGAATATTCTTGGGATAACCTAGGTACCTGAGGGCACATGCGTCCTTAGCTCGAGGTGCTGCACGCTCAGGTACCTATAAATACCCCTGTACAGTGCCCGTGAGAGGCCAGATTAACAGAGCTTTTGCCATCTAGCGCGAGTGCCCTGTTGTCATCACTGTTCACCCTTGTTGGATCCCCTTGCAGCTGAGAGCAAGTTCCAACATTTGGCGCCCACCGTTCGTGCTATGAGAAAACCACCCGCGATGGCACCCAAGAGAGCTAACCCGAAGGCTGACGAGGCTGCGAAGGCAGCACTGCTCGCTGCAAGAAAGGGCAAGGCCCTCGCCCTCACCCCATCCACCCACCAAGAGGCCACTAAAGACGACACCCTCCGCACCTGCGACCCTGAGGGACAACCGCAGCCACCCTCAGGCTTCGCACCACCAGAGGGCGCGGACCTCGTCGAGGACAGTGAGGTCCTCGGCGTCTCGGCAGAAGAACAGCTACAGTTGCGCGCCCTGCGCCTCAAGACCCGCAATCTCCAGAGGCAGAAGGAGATACTGGAGGCGAAGCGCCAACGCGTGTCCGCACTAGCCAAAGTGCGGCAAATGATACGCGACGAAGAGCACAAGGCCCAGGAACTCGAGCGGGAGATTGCGCTGATGCAGCGCGAAGGCCACCTCGGCCTGCAGCACGAGTCACCCCTCCAGCAGCGCGCACACGACGAAGACACGCGCGAAGGCCACGCCGGCCTGCAGCATGGGCCACCCCTGCAACACCGCGCGCAGCCGGAGGACCCGCGTTTCCCTCAACGCGACCACGCCTTCCCGCACGCCGCGCCATTCCAAGGGGTCAACTATCTCGATGAGCGAAGTCCCCTGGCGCCTCACCTGCAAGTGACGCCGTGGCCAGCTAACTTCCGGGCAGGGACCTATCCCAAGTACAACGGCAGCACCGACCCAGCTCAATACATAATGAGTTACCAGGTCGCCGTTGCATCGTCCGGGGGGGACGACGCCACAATGGCGAAGTCTTTCATCATCGCCCTCGAGGGCCCCGCACTCACCTGGTTCACCAGGTTGCCTCCGCTGTCTATTGATTCCTGGAGAAGTCTCCGGGACAAGTTCCTGCTCAACTTCCAAGGGTACCGCCCAGACACCGACGCCCTGGCCGAACTTTCGCTCTGCAAGCAGCTAGAAAAGGAGACCCTGAGGGAGTATTACCGCAAATTCCTGACACTCAAGTCACAGCTACCCTCAGTCGATGACCAGATTGCCATCCACTATGCTATCAGTGGTCTTCGCGCCGGCGTCCTTTACAGCCACTGCATCAGAGATCCGCCAAAGAACCTCCAAGAGTTATATCAGCTGTTTGAAAAGTACGCCAGATCCGAAGAGCTCCACCAGCGCAAGATTGAGTCCCAGCGGAAGCCAAAAGATGCTCCGCAGTCCAGCCGCACGTGGACAAGGACTCCGCAGCCAGACTCCGGTCGAGACGGCCGCAATCAGCAGCAGGTGCACAACATCGCCAACCAGCACCCCGCTGCCGACCCCCCTCGTCGCCAGGACTATCCCCCCCAGGGCCGCGGAAACGGCACTCGTGGCAGGGGCCGAGGGCGTGCGCAGCCGCCGCGCCGATTCTACTGCCTCTTCCATGGCGAAGACTGCGCCCACCACACCAAAGACTGCCCCGAAACGAAGGCTACCAGAGACAAAATGGCACGGGCGCAGCCAGCCGACAACCCCAGAATTGTCGCGCACAATTACCAGCAACCCCCTCCGCCATATATCCACGCTCCTGCCCCGCATCCACCGCACCACGCTTACCAACACCATCAGGAAGTACAAATCGTACCTCCTCCACCCCCACCACCACACCAGCAACACCAAAACATCCCCCATGCCCCAAAGCAGGAAGACTTCGCCGATCAACCATATCGCGGAGTCATCCACATGATAACTGGGGGGTCCAGCACCGACTTCAACACCAAGCGGCAGAAGCGGGACCACTACCGCAGCATCAACCATGTCGCCGTCACGGGCCCAGTTGTGCAGACAAAGTGGTCCCACATACCGCTAACCTTCGACGCACGGGACGTCGACTTGCGCAGTGCCCCCCACTGCGATGCCATGGTTATCAATTGCAGCGTGGCAGGCTGGGACCTGCACAAGGTCCTCGTTGACAACGGCAGCCAGGCGGACATCATCTTCCTCCACGCCTTCGATCGCATGGGCATAAGCCACAGCCTGCTTAAGCCTTCGGACAACCCATTGTATGGCTTCGGCGGCAAAGGCACCTTCCCCGTCGACAAAATAGAGCTGCCTCTCTCCTTCGGTGTAGCACCCAATGCCCGAAGCGAGCAAATAACCTTTGACATTGTGGATATGGTATACCCTTACAATGCCATCATGGGCCGGGGCTCCATCAATAAGTTTGAAGCAGCCATTCACGGACTGTACCTATGTATGAAGATACCAGGTCCGTTAGGCGTTATCACAGTCTTCGGCAATCAACAGACTGCGCGTAACATAGAGCGGGACTTCGTGCCCGGTCAAAGAAACGTGCACTGCCTCACGGCCCAACGCGAAGCCCCCGTGCCTGCCAGCCCAACCAATAAGCAACATGACAAGGCGCAGCTGCAGAGCCACGACGGGACCAAGACTGTCCCCCTCGACCAGGCCACGCCCAGGCAGACAGTCATTATCAACGAAGACCTTACTTCGCATGAAGAAGAAAAGCTCCTCTGCTGCCTGTCCAAGAACAAAGATGTCTTCGCCTGGTCGGCCCTCGATCTGGTCGGGGTCAGCCGTTCAATAATTGAGCATAGTTTGGGAATCGACCCTTCGGTACGGCCAAAAAAGCAGCGGCTTCGCAAGATGTCTGACGAAAAGACGGAGGCCGCCAAGGCAGAGGTGCACCGCCTCCTGGAGGCCAAATTCATCGAGCCGGTGGCTTACCCCACATGGCTCTCCAATGTCGTAATGGTGCAGAAAAAGAGCGGGAAGTGGCGAATGTGCATCGACTTCACCAGTCTCAATAAAGCCTGCCCAAAGGACAATTTCCCGTTGCCACGGATTGACAAAATAGTCGATAGCGCGGCCGGATGCGAGGTCATGTCCCTCCTCGATTGCTTCTCCAGTTACCACCAGATATACATGAAGGAAGAAGACAAGGCTAGCACCAGCTTCATAACACCCTTCGGCACATATTGCTTCATCAGAATGCCGGAGGGACTCAAGAACGTCGGGTCCACCTTCTCCAGGCTTACCAAAACAGTGCTCGAGGGGCAGGTTGACAGAAATATATTCACATATGTAGACGACATTGTCGTCGCCAGCAAGAGCAAGGAGGACCACCTCGCCGACCTCGCCGAAACATTCGCGAACATGCGGGACGCACAACTCCGCCTAAACCCGGAAAAGTGTGTCTTCGGCGTTCGCCAGGGCAAAATATTGGGCTACCTGGTATCACACCGCGGCATCGAGGCCAACCCAACCAAGATTCAGGCTATCTTGGACATGACGCCTCCGCAGTCCGTCAGGGACGTCCAGCGCCTGACAGGCAGATTGGCCGCTCTCAACAGATTCATATCCAGGTCCGCCGAGCGAAGTCTACCCTTCCTCAAGACACTCCATGGTGCAAAAGACTTCGCTTGGGGACCAGAGCAGGCGGCGGCCTTCGCCTCATTAAAGCAGTACCTGACAGAGCTGGCCGTCCTTACCAGCCCCGACCCCTCGCTCCCCTTGCTGCTCTACGTCGCGGCTTCGCCACATGCGGTCAGCGCGGCACTAGTGCAGGAGCAGACTGTCGAGGGCGTGGTCCGGCAGTGCCCCGTGTATTATGTCTCTGAAGTGCTGACACCGTCCAAGTGCAACATGACAGAGCTGGAGAAGATTGCCTACGCAGTCGTCATGTCGTCGCGCAAACTGCGCCATTACTTCGAAGCATTCAAGGTCCGAGTCACCTCAAACAGGGGGCTCGGCGAATTATTCAGAAACCCAGAGGCGTCGGTGAGGATTGCCAAGTGGGCGGCCGAACTCTCCGGCTACCACATCTGCTTCGAGCCTAGGACAGCTATCAAGTCTCAAGTCCTGGCAGACTTCGTCGTCGACTGGACTGGGCCAACAACACAACCAGATCCGTCCGCAGAGAAGACTTGGACGATCCATTGCGACGGCGCATGGTGCCATGCGGGGGCAGGCGTCGCTGCAGTCATAACCTCACCAGTCGGGGTCAAGCACAGATATGCAGCACGGCTCAGCTTCAATCTGGAATTCGACAGATGCACAAATAATATAGCAGAATCCGATGCAGTCATCCTCGGCCTCCGCAAGCTAAGGGCCCTCGGAGTCACCACCTGCATCATCAAAACAGACTCCAAGGTAGTTGCCGGCCAAGTCGAGAAAGACTACGCAGCCAAGGACCCCGCACTCATGCAGTACCTCGCGGCCATCCGAAGTCTCGAGAGGCAGTTCAAGGGGTTCACCTTGCAGCATGTGGATCGGGCCAAGAATGAGGAGGCCGACGCATTGCCAAGGCCGCGGCCAGGGGCGAAACTCTGCCCTCCGACGTGTTCTTCCATGTCATCGACACGCCAGCAGTCCGGAGCCCCGAAGGGCTCCAAATAACCAATGACAGCGAGGGCCACCGCACAGTCAACCTCATCATGACCGAAAACTGGCGGGCACCCATAACCCTGTTCCTGCAGGGGTATTATCACCCAGCCGACATCAGTGAGGCCAAGCGTCTCAGACATAGAAGCCGAGACTTCGCTCTGATTGAAGGCCAACTCTACAAAAAAGGGGTCAGTTAGCCAATGCTTAAGTGCGTCACCGAGGCCGAAGGCATGCAGATTCTACGTGAAGTCCACAGTGGCACGTGCGGCTCACATGCGGGGCCGAGGGCCCTAGCTGCTAAGGTGATCCGCCAGGGTTTTTACTGGCCCGCATTGATCTGCGCCGCAAATCGGGTCACTCGGTCCTGCGAAGCCTGCCAGAAGTTTTCCCCTCGGTCAGGCGGCCCTTCGCAGTATACAAAGCTGATCGCCCATACATGGCCTCTCCAGCGCTGGGGTCTCGACATTGTCGGACCCCTGCCCACCGCTCAGGGGAACCTTAAGTTCGCCTTCGTCGTGGTCGAGTACTTCACCAAATGGATCGAGGCACGGGCTGTTTCTACAATAACATCAAAGACTGCCCAAAAATTCTTCTGGCAGAACATCGTTTGCCGCTTCGGAGTACCGTCCGAACTAACAGTCGACAACGGCAAGCAGTTTGATAACCAAGACTTCAAAGATTTTTGTTTCTCCATTGGCACCAAGCTTGCCTTCGCCTCAGTCTATCATCCGCAGTCCAACGGGGTCGTGGAGCGCGCCAACGGGAAAATCTTCACAGCTATCAAAAAAATGCTCCTTGATCAAAAAAAGGGCAGATGGACCGATTTCTTACCTGAGGCAGTCTGGGCACTAAACACGACTGAGTGCAGGGCGACCGGGTTTACTCCCTTCCGTCTTCTATACGGATCGGAGGCCATGACTCCGCAAGAAATAAAGCACGGGTCCCCACGAACAGCTCCGTCAGCCGTCCCTGATGTGGACGAGCCAACTTCAAAGGATCTCATCGACGGAGACCGTGTCTTCGCCCTACAGGCCCTGAACAAGTATCAAGCCCAGACCAAAGCATGGCGCGACCACTCAGTCACCCCGAGGGAGTTCAGCGAGGGGGACCTCGTACTCATTCGGACAGCTCGGACGGAGTCCAAGGGCAAGCTGGAGCCCAGGTGGGAGGGCCCTTTCATCGTCAAGACAAAAGCTTCCCCCAACGCTTACAGGCTCACAACGCCAAACGGCGAGGACCTGGAGCACTCCTGGAACATCGACAACCTCCGCAAATTTTTTGTTTGATTCCTCAGGGCTGTCTTCGCCCTTGTAATTCGCAAAAACAATCTTGCACCGGCCCGCACTCTTTTCCTCCCGGGGGGTGAGGTTTTTAACGAGGCGGAGCCATGTAATATATGCGTGAAAAATCCCCCGCAAAGACATGCGTCGAAAAAGACCGCGATGAAGGTCTTCGACATTCGACCACCACGAGGTCACCGCGAGGCTAAGCGCTAGCTACCCTCGCGTGCGACAAATCCGCGCAGAAGTCGCCTAAGGGTGCAGCCGGATTAGCACAACAAGTGCGAAAAAACCGAAGACTATCCGCGCAGAAGTCGCCTAAGGGTGCAGCCGGATTAGCACAACAAGTGCCGAAAAAAATCTAAGTCTATCGCGAAGACTATCCGCGCAGAAGTCGCCTAAGGGTGCAGCCGGATTAGCACAACAAGTGCCAAAAAAAAATCTAAGTCTATCGCGAAGACTATCCGCGCAGAAGTCGCCTAAGGGTGCAGCCGGATTAGCACAACAAGTGCCGAAAAAAATCTAAGTCTATCGCGAAGACTATCCGCGCAGAAGTCGCCTAAGGGTGCAGCCGGATTAGCACAACAAGTGCCGAAAAAAAATCTCTAAGTCTATCGCGAAGACTATCCGCGCAGAAGTCGCCTAACGGTGCAGCCGGGTTAGCACAACAAGTGCGAAAAAACCGAAGACTATCCGCGCAGAAATCGCCTAACGGTGCAGCCGGGTTAGCACAACAAGTGCGAAAAAACCGAAGACTATCTGTGCAGAAGACACCTAAGGGTACAACCGGACTAGCTCAACAAAGGCTGAAACGACAACATCAAACCGTCCACGCCAAGACCAACTATAATCACGCCAGCACAGCGCAACAAAACAAACCAGACAAAGTACACAACGCCTTCGCACACACATATGCACGCGAGGGCACACAATTTCATCATACAAGCCTCTACATATACAAGCGAGGGCACCACACTCTACATCGGCTCAACCTTAGGAATAATTCCCATCTCCCTATAATTAAATAACATTATCCTGAGCTCCTCACCCGCAAAAAGACTTCGCAGTTCCCCCTCACCTATATTCTCGGCGGTCGGCAAAGACAACAGTTCCTGCCGACCAGCCCCACTTACGCGAAGCCAAGCCCCCTCCGCCCCACTAACCATACGTTTCGCAACTGCCCTTCGCCGCCGTCGCCCGGTGCAAGGACCTGGCACATCTCCTGCAACCGCGGCGTGCGGCGAGGCCTCCGTCGCAGCCACATCCAAGGCCGCGAAGTAGTCCAAGTCCTCCGACGACTCCGTCCACTCAATCGAGCTCCCAGAGTCAGCACAATCAAAAAACTCAGATGAAGAACCACCACATTCATTACCATCTTCCGCGGGCGTAGCCGCCAAAAATTTAGTAGTAGCGGTTGCGTGCGCAGGCCCAAAATCTTGAACCTGCGCAGCAACCAAAATTCAGTAACATGTACAAACTTCCCCAACCCTCTACACCTACTACGCCACCTGCGACGGCCCTGATGTTGCGGGAGCCTCCGCTGTTGGCTCTGCCGCTGCTTTCGCTGTTATCTCCGCCGCTATCGCTGCGGGATCCTCAGCACTCGGCGCGGCAGCTGCAGAAGCATCAGGCGCGCCTTCGGCGACCTCTGGGGGCAGGCCTTCGCCGGCCGCAGCGGATGCGGCCGGGGTCGGCGCCAGGGCGACCTCGGACACAGCCTCCGCCGGGGCCGACTCCGGGTCAGCCAACATGCTGTTCAGCGCCCCGAAGTCGTCGACCCTCTCGCCACGCACCGCCTAAGCCAAAACACACAAAATTCATCAAACACGCACACAGCCCACGTCCAACAAATACCAAACAAGCGAACACGTTACCTGAGCCCTCGACGTCTCGGCGCGCTCCCTGACCACCTCGCGCCCGTGTGGACCCCACAGCCGGTCAAAGATAGCCCCGGCAGAATCCTTCACTACGGGGTCCTCGACCTTGAAGATATCTCGCTCAAAGTCCTCTTCGACTTGGTCGAAGACCTCGAAGTGCCGGCACCCTTCGCGGGAGAGCGCGTTCATCGCCCCCTCGCAGGTGACCAGGGAGGCATATGCCATAAACCCCTCCACGACGGTGGGGAGCGCCTGCAGCTCCTCCTGCACCCACTCCAGGCACCGAAGTCCGGGCTCTCGGTCCGGTACTTCGAATTCACCGGTCCCCGCGCCCAGGCCACGGTACGTATCTACGAGCAGTTGGCGCGTCCGCTCTGCCTCCGCTCGTGCCGCGGCCTCGGCCCCCTTCACGCGGCTCTCCAGGGCGGTGAGCCGCTCCTGCAACTGCTCGGCGCGCTCCCTGGCAAGATTGCCCTCCGCCCGTGCCAGGTTAGCCTCCGCCTGCGCAGCCTGCGCCTTGACAAGGGCTTCGTTGGTCTCCCTCCTTTCCCCCGCCAGCTGGCGACGGAGGGCGGCCTTCTCGTCCTCCAGTGTGGCCACCTGCTCCGCCAGCTTGCGGCACTTGCTGTCGGCGGCCGATTTTTCGTGGACGGCGTCAGCGTGTTGCGTCCGAAGCCTTTCGAATTCGGCAGCCACGGCTGCCGTGAGGGCCCCCGATGCAGTGCGGCTAGCGAAGTCAGCCACCTGCAGAACAATTGTAAGACTGCGGTCAAAAAAAAAAGGGGGGGGGACGAGGTCCAACTCAACGGACCTGACGTAGCGCCTCTGTCGCCTCCGCCAGCCGGCGGGACGCAGCGCCCGCCTCATCCATGACAACCGCGAGGGCCGACGCCTCGCCACCGGCGCTAAGAGCCCCGCCCTTCGCCTTCGGCGCTGCGGCAGCCGTCGCGGTCGCCGCGCCAGGCGCAACCACAGCAAGTTGGCCTTCGCCCAACCCTGCAGCGTACCAATAAACCGATTAAAAAAAACGACCTACCACCGAGATAGTCGTCCACGCTAATATCGGTGACGAAGTCGGCGACGCGTTTGCCCGCCAACGGCAATGCTCGGGCCGCCCTCGCGACCTCCGCCACTCCGCTGGACGGCGGCACCGCCTTCGCCGACTTTGAGCCTTCGGCGCCTGCCGTTGCCTCCGGCCCCTTGCCAGATGCAGGGACGCTCGACTTCGCCGCCAGCGGCGGCCGGCCTCCGCCGGAGGCCGCAGCCTTCGCAGTCCCCTGCTGCCTTTTCGGCCTGGCTTCAACGAGCCTGATAGCCGCCTGGCGCTTTTGTGCAGCTCCCTGGCGATCCTTGTCCATCACTGCTGACACAACAGCAGCAATATTCCGCCCGTAAGGAAAAACCCTCCATTCACGAACCATGCGAGATGTAAAAAAGTCCTCGCCAGCCGCTCGGGGGATAGGAACATTCCTAGGCCAACAACCCCCGGTAACCCTCAGCATCCGAGCCGAAGACTCCCGGAGCTCGGGCGAAGACATCCTTTCCCCCGGGGCCGCGCACGTCTTCGTCAACTCTCTAGCAAAACGATCAGAAACCCCATGTCCTCCCATAGCAGTACCTAATTTTCTCTTTTTAGAGGGCGGGGCGGCCGCCGGCGCAGGGTCGTCTCCGGTCTCCACCGCCGGTCTCTTCCCACGACGGTCCACATCGTCTTGACCAGGGTAGCCGTCATACGGCAATTGATTTAATTCAAAAACCCTGTTCAAGCGGTCATTCGACCCGCGGATATCCCAGCTGCGCTGGCCCTCTGTCCTCGGCACGTAGCGTCCAACAAGCCGCACCGCCCATCCTCCGCCTCACGCACAACGGCGGCCGGATCGCGACTTTGCAGATTCAGGGCGAAGGCGGGACTCCGCACCACCCTTCCACCATGAAAAGGCATCTGGCGAGGGCATACTTCGCCCAACGCCCAGCCACGCGCCAATGGCCACACCCCGTACGCCACAAACTCTTCAACCAAGTCGCGCCCACTGCTCAGGCCGGCGGCGCACCGAAGAGCCCCTTTGTCCTCATCCTCCTCCGCCACTTCAAAGGGCGGATACGCCGAGTAAAAATGAGAACACATCGCGGACACGGGGAGTCCCTCATGGCCTTCGACGGTACCCTCAGCGACGTAAAACCAAAATTCATTCCAGTTGCCCCACTTGTTGCGGGCGCAAGGAACCAACTCGACCACCTGCATCGTGGTTTTGCCGGTCTTCGGCGTGAATGTGCAGGATCCAAACTGAGCGACTTTGCCTCCAATCATCCTCTTCTGCCAATGCAAACAATAATACTTCGCAAAAACTTCCACCGATGGCTGTCCGCCGTACGAAGTCGTCGCCCAGACATACTTCGACAGTGCCACTATGGCATTCGGTGTCAGCTGGTGTATTTGAACGTTGAACCTGCGCAGGACCTCGCCAACAAACCAGTGCGCAGGCAAGCGGAGCCCGGCGGCGAAGAACGCCTCGAAAACGACCAACTCGCCCTCTGGCTCGGGGACTTCCTCCGCCCCCGGGACTCGACCAACTCCGCTGCCGAAGTAACCCAACCGCTGCATATCTTGCACGCGGGCCGACGAGATCCGCGATACGCCGAAATCAACAGAGTCGCCGGCGTGCAACTCCTCCACCATTAAGCTACTCAGCGTCTCCTCAGACGAGGCGGCGGCCGGCGGCGAGGGAACGGCCGGCGGCGTAGCGGCAGCGGAAGAAGACGAGGACGACATCGCAACATACCGTCGGCGGCGGCGGGCGGTCTGCTTCACTCGAGCCAGATCTCCGGCGAACAAGACCGCGGCAGGCAGACGAGCAGCAAGTCGGCGGAAAGGGCGGCTAGGGTTTTCGCGGAGCGCGGAAGGTGAAGTTCAAAAAGCGCCGACCCCCGCCCCCTTTTATAGACAGGGCGCGGCGCTTCGGGAAACCCGTAATCCAACAGTACGCCGTCAATCAACGGTCACATCAAAAACCCCCGCGGAACCACTTCGAGCGAGGGCAGCGTCTCCTCCATCTAACGACGTCTTCGGCACCAGGTGACTTTGTCGAACTGGTCCCTCGGAGGGCAAATGTTGGGGCGAAGGCAAAGGCGCCACCCTTCGCTCGAAGCCTTCGCTGCATCAGCTGAACTGACAGAAACAAAACAGGCGGGGACACCCTTCGCTTCTTCCGTTCTAGGCGAAGACTGTCGACGAAGGGCATCCCACGGCGCGGCCTCGCCCAGCTCGGAGGCCCACGTGCAATCCGGCCCATCGTAACGGGCCCCGCTTGGCTGCCCTGTGTTACGGGCCTATGTTGTAAAAGCATTCCTGTAATTACGGTCTGTAACCCCGCTTTATGGGAATATTCTTGGGATAACCTAGGTACCTGAGGGCACATGCGTCCTTAGCTCGAGGTGCTGCGCGCTCAGGTACCTATAAATACCCCTGTACAGTGCCCGTGAGAGGCCAGATTAACAGAGCTTTTGCCATCTAGCGCGAGTGCCCTGTTGTCATCACTGTTCACCCTTGTTGGATCCCCTTGCAGCTGAGAGCAAGTTCCAACACCCGTCGAGCTGCACCTTTCCTATTTTCTCCTATATGGTTCATCATCGTCTTCCTCTCCCACATCTTCTTCTCCCGTTGGTCTGTTTTAGCAGGCGTCGCTGATCTAGAACTGACTGTCCCTTTCGCCTATTGTTTAGTCTCCTGCCCCGCGGTGTCGACGAGGCCTCGGTCGAGCCTGCCCACAGTGTGTCCTCGCGGCAGCCTGTGCGGCGGCTGGAGTGGCGGCCCAGGCATGGCTCACCGGGCGCAACCTGCACGGCAGTTGACGTGGCTTGCCCGCGGCAACCCCGGCTCGGCCCTTGCGTGGCCCCGGCGTAGCAGCAGCCTCGCCATTGTCGTGCCTCGCCGCGAGCTCGTCTCGACGTCCGCCATAGTCGTGAGGTGAGCTTCGTCTACCCCGGTCTACCCTTCGTCTACCCCTTGCACACAGCCTCGTCGTACCCTCGTTGTCGTGCGATTCGCGCCACGTGCAGCACGTCTGACTTGCACGCAAGTCACGTGTCGTCGCGCGTCGTTCGTGCGCCGTTCTGCACATGTCGTGCGTGTAGTCATCATCCATTTGCACGTTCGTGCACGCACGCTGCACGTCCGGTCCGCACGTTATTTGCGTGTTGTAGCATGCGTCGCACGTGCTGTTTCGCGCATGCTGTTTCGCACGTGCTAATTCACATGTTGTCCGTGCGCGTCGTCATTCACACGAGTCGTTATTCACGCGCTTTAATAAAATCGTTTCCCAACATCGTTCAGGTTAAATAATTAATTACTTGTTTAGTGTCGATTATTTAAAATAACAGTTCAATCAAACCAAAATTATAATTTTAATTACGTGATTGTTAATACCTGTTATCGTGGTTATGCTAACTTAAGTGTTGCATTTAATATTTGGTTAGTATAAATACGACACAATTTAGTAGTATTCGCATGTCGCGTCGTTTTTTAAACGCGAATTGTTAGTCATTCAATGTTATAATACGTCATAAACCTATTTCGACTCATTTCAGTCATGTCAACTTCGTAACAATGTCGATTTCGTATTAGTTTTGTCATTTTATCACATCACAAGTTTTAATTATTTAATTAGTTGTTCATTCGATACTTATTAAAAATGACCTTCTAATTAAAACTGTTTTTTAGTTTTTAACTCGCACTTTTATAAATAAATATTAACTTGATTAATACGAACTTAAACGATTTTCATTTAATACTTGTTTAGTATAGTCGCGTTATCTGTTAACGAGTATCACGCGTCGTCGCACTGCCTGCGCGCTAGTCGCGCACAATATTTCGTGCGTCGTCCGCGCGCTAAATCGAGTGTGAGTGTGTGTGTGTGTCATTCGGACGTGCCGTTCGCGTGTTGTTCGCGTGGTGTCGCGTATGTTGTTTCGTGTGCCATCCACATGCTGTTTCACGCAGTGTCGTGCGTCGTCACGCGTCATTCGAACGTATCCTATGTGCCATTTTCACGTGTCGCTTGCCTTGCCCCGCGCCGTTTTAGCGAGTCACGCGCTATCCGCGCGATATCAAACCGTTTCGCTAGCTTATAATCGCTCGTGTTAATTAATTAAATAATTAATTAATTACTTGTTTAACCCGACAACTATTAGAATAGAAAATTAATCAAAACTAAGTAGTAGTTTTAATTTACATTTAATAAATGTCAAATAATGCGAGTATGTCCACTTAAATATTTTAATTAATATTCGTTTAGTGTAAACGAGATAACTTCACGACCATAGCTTCGGGGATTTTCAAGAGAATAAGACGTCGAGACGGGTCTCCAGGAGTTCCATGACTTCGACGAGTTCGAGGATTAGGCTAGCGACCTCCCCCAGTCAGCTGCCTGTGGTGAGTTCGAGGATTAGGCTAGCTGGTCTACATTGAAACTCTATGATTTCATGTGTGCGAGACTTAGGTTTTTAAACATAGTGCATCACAACTTTCTCGAAACATTCTCAAATTTTTATCACAGCCTCTACATATGATATCATAACATGTGGACAAGTTTCATGATTTTATGACTTTGTTTGTGTTTTATACCATTTTTAAACAGCTGGATTACAAGTTCATGGTCATGTTTAGTGAGCGCGGTGCTCTAAAATTCTAGTCTGCCGTAACTTGTGCTAAGTAACATCAATATCATTTTTGCATTCACGGTTTTCCATTTTTCGAGTGACTTGCAGTTCAAATCTGAATTATTAGAGGAAATTCAATTAAACGAACAAAATCTATGAGTTATAGCAAACACTTTTATAATTGTGCCAAAAATAGAACATGTAAGTCTACACTGTGTAGGAACAAACCACCAAAAGTTTGGCTAAGAAAGAAAAAAAATGGAAATATATTTTGTCGAGTGTCCTTGTAAGGCACTCAGCAAAGCATAGTTTGCAGTGTTAGTCGGGCGACACTCGACAAAGTACCTTATTTGGCGAGTGTCAAAGCCTGGCTCTCGGCAAAGATAACAGTCGTTAGCTAGCAGTCGACCGTTGGATCCGACCATTACCCAGACAGTCCGATGCACACCAGATAGTCCGGTGCTACTGCCCGAGAGTGCCCGTTGTGGGCCTCTTTGCGCAGATTGTCCGGGTGTCCCACTGGTCAGTCCGCTGCACACCGGTCGGGGTAGTGTTCAATGTTCGGTGCACCACCAGTGGGATGGCTAACTGCCTTCTCCATGGTTTTCTTTGTTGATTCTTTGGGCTTCTCTTGTTCTTGAGTCTTGGACTTCTAAGCTCTTTTATGTCTTCTTTTTAGGTGTTGCATCCTCATTGTCTTAGTCCAATCCTCTTCGCATCCTATGAACTATAAACATAAACACTAGCAAACACATTATCCGCAGGTTATGTGATCATCAAACACCAAAACCTATTGAGTCAAATGGCCCGGGGTCCATTTTCCTTACACAGGGCAGGGCGCGTGCCCGAAGCGGTGTCCGGAGATCCGAATCGTTGGATTAGTAGTGAGCGGTTAGGATCTAGCGCCCATGGGCTAACCAGCACGCGCGGCTAGCACTGCTTTGCCCACGATAGTGAAGTCGCCGAAGCTGAGGCAAGCGTGACCTCTGGGTGCTTCGGGTCAGCGGGGTTGGCCAGAACTGGCGAGGAGGGCCCAGCGAACACACTAGAGGGACTCCGGCCGCGAGAATAGGACCGGAGGCGAGAGAACAGCGGAGGGGAGGGGGTGCTCTAGGTGGGTCAGGATGACTCCAATGAGGGATCCTGGCCATGGGGAGGGGGAATCGAGCGTGCGAAGGCTCGTACTAGCTCCAGCGAGGGAAGGGGAACACTATGGACCACAACCAGGGCTCAGAACGGTGCTAATTTGGCCGGACGTCATGCGGGCGTGGTGAACTGGCGCTGTCGAGCTCCGATGAGGGCAAATTAACCACGATAGTGCAGAATTACGGGAAACTAAGCATGGAAGCGAGTTCTCACCTCAGGACAGCGATTGGGAAGGCTTGGAGTGGTTCCTAGCGCTCTAGACTGCCAGCACGGAGGGCAAAGGTCACCGGTGAGCTCTGGCGGCAGAGGCAGAGTGCGAGAGAGGGTGAGCATGGGCAAACATAGGCAGGGGAGAGAGAACGGGTGCGGGCTGGCGCTCAAAAAGGAGCTGGGGCACATGGGCATGTGACATGGCCAGTCTTCTTGGCGTGCGTGTGCGTGCGAGAAAGTGGCAGTTCGTGGGGAAGGCAGAGCTGACAGGGCTGGCCCACGGCACAAAGACACGGGTGCGTGTGCGAGGGAAACGGGCAATGACGCTGACAGACGAGGCCCACAGAACAGAGAGAGAACGGGGCATGCGCGTGAGGGAAGACGGTGGCGATAGATCGGTCCCACCGGGCAGAGGGAGAGAGGGAGCGAGTACGAGCGGGTATGGACTGCCGCCGACAAGCGAGTCCGCCTGTTAGTGAGGGAGTGGGCGCGCGCGGGCGGGTCTGGGCTGCTTTGGACTGAATGTAGTTTTCCTTTTTCCTTTGAATTTCTAATTCCTTTTCTTTTTATTTTCTCCGTGGAATTCAAATCAAATCAAACCACAATTCAAATTCAAATATTTCAAACATGTGCATTAGCTAAAATTAAAGTTTAAGCTCAACATGATGCAAACATTCATATCTCCCATAGGTTTTAATATTCCAAAGAAAATAACACATCTCTCACATAATTAACCCAAAATCCTATTAAAGAGAATAGAAAAGAAAAACTATAGAGGTGAGAAAAGTAGTAACACCTAAATTTGGTAGATATTAGAGAAGAAATTTTATACCCCAAATTCAGGGTGTTACACCTATGTACTTGCATGAAATGTGGACGTAATAGCGTTTCATGTCAATACTGAATGGCTATGTATCAGCCTATGCTCGTCCCGAGGCATCCATGATAGAGGGGTACTATATTGAAGAGGCCATTGAGTTCGGAGGTCCATTCTGCAATTGTATCCTAAAAGACCAGGATGCAATAGCTTTGCCTCCATCACGACACGAGGGTAGACTGTATGGAAGTGGTAGGATGGGATAGAAATCCTTGATCCCACCGGATTACAATATATTACTTGAGGCACATCACAACATCCTACATCAGCTAGCGATAATGGAGCCAATTATCCAACAACACATCAATGAGCTTCGCGAACAAAATCCTGGGCATATAGATGATTGGGTAACGAAGCAACATAAGCAGCGGTTCAACACATGGCTAATGGGGAAGGGCATTCCACATGGAGAAACAATAGAAGAACAAATCATCAAGGGGTTGGCATCTGGACCATCACGCTAGGTCACGACATGGCAAACCTATGACATTAGTGAATTCACATTTTGTACCAAGTCCAAGGACAAAAGGAGCATGTCACAAAATAGTGGTGTTCAATGCGAGGCCATATACAATGAAACTGCTGAGACTATTACATATTTTGGTTTTATTGAGGACATATGGGAACTAGACTATGGTACATTTCATATCTCAGTTTTTCGATGTCAATGGGTTGAAGACAAACATGTCACGGTAGACAAATATGCGGTGAGAGTTCTTGATCTAAGTAAGGTATGTTACAAAGATGACCATGGACCCTTGTTAATCGTGCTGCACAGGTCTTCTATGCTAAACAGATCATTTCTAACAATGAGAAGAAAAGCAGCGACAAATCGAAGCATGAAGTTTTTCCTGGAAAACAACAAGCTATAGGAGTTGATGATGTATCTGATCTAGAGGATTTTAACCAATTCAACGACATGTATCTTTTCATGACCATCCAACCAAGATAAAGAACATTGAGCAAAGCATCCCACGTAAATCGTTGCCCTGGGTACGCCACGATGGACAAGGCAGAACAATAGCTTCGTAGATTATAAACTTCTCTTGTAACTGATTATTGTTTGAACCTATCTACTATAAGTTTGAGATCAATATATATTTCTTCATTGTCTTAATTCAATTTTCTTGGCCAAGGATAGATGTTTAATTCCATTAGCGAGGGAGAGAGAGAGGGGTGGAGGAGGGAGAATATATAAAAGTATACTTATTGTAATATATAAAAAGTACACTAGACAATGGAAATACTTGATTAAACTAGTGTAAATATTTTATACTGGCGGTTCTCAACAACAACTGCCAGTGGAAAAAAAATTATATTGGTCGTTCTCTATGACACCCACCAGTGAAAATAATTTATACTAGCAGTTCTCGGTGATAACCGCAAGTAGAAAATGCTTCTACAGTCTATGGAAGCCATTTCTACTTGCGGTTCTCTATGACAACAACAAGTAGAAATTAAGCCAATATAACGGGTGGCGCGTGGGAGCCGAAACATTTACAAGTCCCTTGGCGCTGGTTCATTTCATCACGTCGTTAGGCTGCCAGATTTTGTCCCCGAGGGTTTCTTCGCCGACGATTGCCTACACCATCCCCACGCCCCCGTGCCACCGTCAGGTTTTCCTCTGTCCCTTTCTTTCCTCTTTCCCTTTCCCCTCTGCCACCGCTACCGTCATCAGCCGTGTCGGTCACTGCACTCGCTGCTGGTTGTAAACCCTAGGGCGCCGTGCTATGGATCACCCACACGCTCTCTCTGCAAGAGTGTGAGAGAGGGAGAAGATGCCCGCGACACCGCTGGTTAGTAAACCCTAGCTTGGGCGTGCTATGGCCATCGCGCGCCCGCCGCGCAAGCTATTCCCGCCGCCGGTTATTGCCCCTTCGCCCGCCGTGCCATCTTTACTTTTTTCGTATTTTTTTTGGATGCATTACGATTTTTCCGCCCTAGCTTGGGATGAAATGATGTGATTCATTTCACAACTGAATCAGCCATTTCCTATACATTTGTTTTATTAAGGTGTGTCTACATATATAGAGAGCCTGTAGTATATAGTTCAAGCTAGCCTTTTCTGTCGTCCCAGCCTCAATGGACCTAGTGGATGCCATCGCAACGAGTCTCAAGGCACGTACACTACCGGGGCGGCTGGTAAAAGCGTGGCTCATGCATCGCCTCCATCTCAAGCTCCGATGCTAGTTGAGGCTCAATCATCAAGACACCGTTCGCCGTATTTTCATGTGCAACTACAGAATTCTCTTAGAGTGTCGTCGTCAACGTGTCGCTGCCACGGGCCCATCTACTCACCACCATGATGTGGACTCCTCGGCGTCGACGACTGCACGTGAGGTTGTCTCCACGCCCGTGCATGTGGAGCCGACAGCACTAGTCATTATCCTCTTCGACGATGAAGATGGTGAGGTAGATTGGACGACAATGATGGACGACGACGAGTAGAAATTCTGATATATGTTCTAATCTTAGTATGATGGACGACATACTATCTAAGAACTTAGTATGATGGACTGTGTATAATGTAAGAACTTAGTATGATATTATACATATATGTATTGTGTTCTAATCTTCTGTTCCAATCTTTATGATCAATTTTTGAATCTTTGTTGCAATCTGTGTATATATAGCTTAATGAGTTCTCTAATCAAGGACCAAGGGTTAATGCCCAACCACATGAACAAGGGTGTTTCTTAAGAACATTCCAGTGATGAAGGATATGAAATGCCTAGTGACCCTTGTCCTAGCATAGATAGGGCCGCTCGGCATGAGTTGCAATGTGACCCAATTTATGATCCACAAGAGTGTGAGGTAAAGTACACATCTTTAGTTTCGTGTGTGTACCTAATTAGCTGATTTCACAATGTCTATTACACATGCATGTTTTGCATTTTATTACATGAATAGGAGGTCTTGTCTCAATATCGTGCGATGTTTGATGAAGCCGTGGCACGATACCAAGATGCACCGGAGCTGAACCAAGACAAAGACGCACCAGTACCGACCGATACAACCATTGAGAGGTCAAGGAAAAGGAAGAAGAGTGATCAGAAAAGAGGTGACGACGAACTAAACAAGTTTCCTGACAAAACATATAAAATCTCAGATGTGAGCCTAAAAGGTCACACCTTAGCTCTAGAAGAGGCACTCCCTAATTTCTGGAATGGACTTGGGTTCTTAGTTAGAGATAATCTTGACATCACAATCCGACATTGGGGAGATGTGTCAGTTGATGTCAAGAATCAAATATCGAATGAGCTATTAACGAGGTTCGTTCTGCCTCGAGGTTCAAAAGAACTCATGAAGTACTACATGATGAAGCAACTTGCAATCCATTTCTGAAACTAGAAATCTGAGAAGAATAAAAAGTTTGCAAAGAAAGGCCTAGATGCGACAAAAAAATATAAAATCTCAGTAGGTCAGTGGGCGGTATTTCTAGAGCAGAGGAGCAGCCCTGATTTCATATCTCTATGCGAGGCAAATTCGAAACACTCTAAGAAGAACAAGTACCACCACCACTTAGACACAGGTGGTTACAAGCGTTAGATTTCTAAATGGAGACAAGAAGATGCCAAGAAGAAGGTCGCAGGGTTATCGACGCTGTCCGAGCAACATGGTGAAAGGACGACTAATGGGATCCGTGCTAGAAAACCAAGGGAAACTGAAGCTAGTGTATCTTTTGATGATCCAAATGTCGAAGAAGCGGCAAAAAACATATATGCAATGGCATCTAAGCAGAGCCAAGGAACTTTTAAGCCACAAAGGGAGAGAGACATCATAACGGTTGGTCTCGGTAACCCTGAGCATCCTGGTCGTGTATGAGGAATCTAGTCTAACGAACGATGGAAGGAAAGATTCATACCACAATGGGAAGGTTTGTACAAGAAACAAGATCGATACAAAGAAGAGTTGTCGGATTATTTTAACAAGGAGGTCAAGAAAGAGTTCAAAGACCTGATGTCTCAAATGCTATCAAATCCTCCTCCAGAATTGATCCACATTCTCCACAACCATCAAGGGATCCACGACCATCAAAGAAATCTAAATTCCCTATACCAAAATTGGTGTCCACATTCGAGAAAAAGAAGAGTAAAGCTACAACTGCTGGCACAACTCAATTTATGAAAGGGATTGCACGGGACCTCACGTCACATACTATTGATTTGGCCAAGTACGAGGAGTCTGCAAAAAAGGCTGAGGCAATAGCTGCAAAGATAAAGATCCCAACTAAGGCAGATTATAAAAATGTGCCTAAATATATGTGCTGGGCAGACCTCTACTACCTTTTGAGAAACTGAAGAAGGTCTCGGCTGGTATTAAAAGGATGCATGACTAGTACATGTGAGCACCATCAGTTGGCATTGACACCATTAGTGTACATATACCAGACCATACTTTTATTGGTTCGGACCAAAAGGCCTTTGTTGCATTTGAGGACATGTGGTTAATGATGAACCTTCAGAGACTCGACGTGCAACTTGTGACTGTGTTTGCACTGTAAGTGTCGCTCATACTTCCACATATATGTGTTATTATTAGTGAGTTGTATAAATTTTTAATATCTGACATGCACGTGTGACTTGTAGAATGCAACATGATCAACATGAGATCGTTTACAGTACCAAGCCTGGTGCTAGTGCCGGTAAAAGGATTGGGTATCTCAACCCAATACTGATATGCGAGGAAAGGCACACTTTTAGAATCGGCAAAGACAATGAAGAGTTAGAGGGAAAGACGGATGAAGAAGTTGAGGAGCATCTAAAGATTATGAAGAAGGAGATTGAAACAAGTTTCGCCACCTACATAGCAAACACAATGATTCAATTTCAAGACAGGGAAGCCATAATGGCCTTGTACAACTTTAAGTAAGTGTGATTTTGCATAAATAAGATTAATAATTTCAATACACATGCATCACAAATTTGCTTCGTATAGGGACCACTGAATATGCTTCCTCATTTATCCTAAGGTTGGAAAGGTGCTGGTGCTCGACTCCTTGAACTACAACACTACGACCTATGCAAAATTCCTCAGTATCTTAGAGTTGTAAGCCTTTTCTATGCATGCATACTTATATCGATGACAATTTTAAAATAACAGGGAGATTCTATTTGAGATAACAGAGCATTTAGGTACTATAAGTGGAAAGGTGGAAAGTACGACATGTCCAAAAAAATGCTTGCCACTAGACATCCATCTTCACTGGCCGGTAAGTATGTGAATTTATGAATACATACCATACACAATGTCGCAATTAAATAACCAATCTCCCATTATGTAGTGCCACAAGCAACCATAAGGATCGGTCCTATGTGGGTTCTATGCCTGCGAGTTCATGAGAATGAATGGACGATACATCACAAACCCTTGCAAGGTATTATTAGTAATAGTCATGTTTTTATTTATGTCATTAAAGATGCAAATGTTTTAACAAGTGTGAATAGATGATGTTTATAAACTTCCTTGACAGCAATTTCAAAAATGAAATTCGGAGAACTTGACCGAAGGTGCATTGTATGGCATAATTGAAGACCTATGCACATTCGTATTGAAAGAGGTCATTCCCGCTGAAGGGAAATGTCATGATGCTTCCAGTACATTAGCTATGCCAGAGTTTAGAATACTAACAGAAGTTAGTAGACTATCTCTTAGACGAGATAGTTATTAGAGCATAGGTGAAAAATTTTGATGTATAGAATGTGTGAAGCATATATGGTTGTAAACAAAAGACTTTGATGTATAGAATGTATGATAGAATGTAATTCCATGTTGCTTTCAATATGTGTGCGTGTGTGTAAATAAATATAAAAATCAGTTTTGTTTGAAAATTTCAAAAAAGTCGGGAAAACTTATACTGGCGAGAAATGTTAAGGAAACCGCCAGTGAAAATAACATTTCCACTCGCGGTTTTATTAAGCAAACCGCCCATGAAAATAACTTTTGCACTGGCGATTTGCTTAATACAGCTGCCAGTGGAAATAACATTTCTACTAGCGGCTGTATTAAGCAAACCACAAGTGGAAATAACATTTCCACTGGCGGCTTTATTAAGCAAACCGCCTGGCGGCTTTATTAAGCAAACCACTAGTGGAAATAAACTTTCACTAGCGGTTTGCTTAATAAAGCCGCCAGTGGAAATGTTATTTCCACTGGCGGTTTACTTAATACAGCCGATAGTGGAAATGCTATTTTCACTAGCCGCTGCAAAACAACCGCCAGTGAAAACGCCGATTTCCACTAGCCCGTAGCACGAGTGGCACTGGAAAACGCCAGTGCAAATAGCTCTAGGACCGCCACTATAGAGCTTCTATGTACTAGTGCAATCTGACCACTAAATATTTACTACAAGACTGATGTAAGCACCTACTAGCAAAAATACGTGCCTACCTACAAATAAGAAAGTAGTAGCATGTATATGTATCTCTAAATATATATATAAACACGTCGACTATTTGGTTTACATTGCATCATCTCGGTGATAATAATATATGTATTATTATACACACGGTGACAAATATTGATAGTCGTCAATGATACTGTTGCATAGTGGTTATCGAATAAATACTGGTTTTGATATAATAAATCAATGTGTTTTGATATAATCCATTATGTGACGTTGCTATACATGTGATTCTCATCCGATTTCATGTATAGTGGAACCTCTGGTTTTGTCTTTAGAACCGGGTGTGACTGTTTAGCGATGGTACTTACAACCACCATCTTTATAGGTTGCTAAAGGTTTTTATTTACGTCTGTAGGATGCTGAAGGCGCATTTAGCAACCAACATAAAGTAGATCTTTTCCCGTTATTATTTGAACACTGTGTGATGATGTCCAACTATATAATTGTTGTGTACATGAATTGCTGATCTTGACACGAACACGGTTCGCATTCGGTTTGCCTTCTAAAACCGGGTGTGACAGTACCGTCGTGTATTGATTTTTAACGCACATATGAATATTGTGCCTACTTTTTGCGTTTTGACATTGTGGTTTGGTAGCAAGGGTGCATAATTATATATGGAGTATAGTTTTGGGAGACTTTATGAAATACTAACTTTCATGTGGTTTTTATGTAACTCTTGGTGAATTATATGGTATAAGCCCAAATAATACTCATTATTAAAATTGGAATGCATCAAAGTGCCAAACATTGGACCGTAAGTAAGGAATTAGTGGTTAGTATATATTGCATATGTACCTTGTCCATGTTTATTACTCGTGTGCTCGAAAGCGGTGGTCCATTGACGAGTGGATTGTATTGAAAGTTGAGGCAACATTAATCGATGGAAGGGACGGTGGATACTACAAATATTGGGAAGCATTGCCATAAGTGTGACAAGTAGACCTTCAAGATTTCCCATAACATAATCGCCCTTAAAAAGACTATAATATATAACCACATCTGTAGACAATCGATAATAAACATGAGAGATATAACTATTTATTATTAAATATATTGATTAACACAATCACTGAAGTACAAGTAGAGCCATCACACACGTACATATTTTAAACCAGCCATGCAAGGAACTTTAGATATCACACTCGCTCGCATTATTCAAATCTAATTTGTGCAAAATCACTGAAGTACAAGTAGAGCCATCACACACGTACATATTTTAAACCAGCCATGCAAGGAACTTTAGATATCACACTCGCTCGCATTATTCAAATCTAATTTGTGCATAATCCATCAAGGCGTAATAAAATTGAAGGCTTGGCATTGTGGCACAATCTAGCCAATATATGGTGCTGGGTTAACCACAACAGCCTGACCATTGACGATGTCGTTGTAGATACAAACACGTACGGTACCATCTTGGAGTGGAGACGGGACCCCATCTGGAGGGAGTACTCGAACTTCAGTTATATTGGGATTATCTTGACGGATAATATTAACCGCATCTACAACGGGGTAGCCAACCAGATCAGGCCATGTTTGGGTCGTTATACCAAGCTTGACGACCTCCATCAATCAGGTAGTGTCCTTCTGAAACTGTTATAATGGCCAACAAGCATCAATAATCAAGGAAAACTGACATAGTGTAAACAATCACATTATTTTAAAAACATAACGGTATCATATATATTGCATGCATGAGCATATGATACTAACACAAAGTAAATACCTACGTACCTGCAAAGAAGAAACTAATAGCCTGTATAAGGAGAGAATAGGAGATGGTACGTGCTCTATGTATGTCTATGCGTGTATATATATACACATACACGGTGACTATTTGGATTGCATGCATCCTCTCGGTGATAACAATGGATGGACCTGTTCATATGTCCCTTTTGCTACCGATTTTAATACTCAGCTCGTCGATGATAACGGTGCATCCATTTTTCTTCTTTTACTTAGTAAACATCGTCGACACATGTTGTGGTTAATTAACAGCATCATCTTCTATCTCGATCTAATTGTCTTGCTTGTTATTAGCTGGCAGTACAGCCCTTTGTTTACACGGTACTAGCACAGTACTTGGCTGGTACCAAAACGTTGGACGGAACCGAGTCACGCATGAAGGACGGAACAGTCAGCAGCAGTCACCGCCATGGCATGCATGTCTGTTATCTGTAGCTCACGATGACATCAGAAG
The DNA here is from genome assembly GCA_029449295.1 of Zea luxurians. Taxonomy (NCBI): domain Eukaryota; kingdom Viridiplantae; phylum Streptophyta; class Magnoliopsida; order Poales; family Poaceae; genus Zea; species Zea luxurians. Next base: position 51,148,027 of record JAOPSE010000011.1, read on the forward strand.
CGGAACCAACTTCTTTGCAAATTCACTGCACCCTCCGCAACGCAACGAACCAAAGGCACCATCTCCATTACGTGCTCTGCTAGCGAGACAGCCATCTCCGCTGTGAAGTGTATTAATTTATAAATACACTGAACTAGTATTTATAAACCCTAAATACTGTCCATGTCCAAGTCACGTGTACGTGTTACTATAAATTAATACTATGAACTAGCATGTACGTATACGTGTATCATCATAAAATAATAGGTGTTGTTTGGTTCAATTCAGGCGGGTAACAACTATAATCACTACCGGAAACAGTTGCTTTGCCGAGTGTCTAAAGAACTCGGCAAAGCCTGGAAAACACTCGGCAAATAAAGTTTACCGAATTGTACATCATAAAATAATAGATGTTGTTTGATTCAATTCAGCTTGGGGCAACAACTATAATGGGATCAACTTCCACCATGATGCGTTCAGAGTAACTATTAACGCGATTTGTTTGGTTCAGTAATCAATAGCGTATTCCGAGAGGCAGAAGAAAGGAGTGGAGGGATGAAGGCGTGTGCTGCGGGGTGCCGGTCCAATAAAGTCGCGTGGGCCGCGGGAACGAGATTGTAAATTTTCAACATCTGTTCCGTTCGTGTAATCAACTGGTGAAAAATATTTGCACTAGATCCACTTGTGTAGTAGCCTATGCATATTTAAGTCTATTTTATGTTTTATTTTTCTCCTTTTCGTTTTATTGTGCAATGTGACATGTATCGTTACATGAATTTTTGAAAGTTTAAGTACCTACTCAGGATTTTTGTAGACTCTCCGTCTTTTGGTACCATGTTATTATTCATTTGGCAATATTTGTAACACCATTTCTTCGAACACAATATTGACCTATCGCTTTTGGTTCGGGTTGATGATTAGTGATCGCCAACGGGTAGCACTCTGGGGTAGTCAGTGGACTGACTAGACTATGAGATTATGTATCTACAACCATATCGGTCGTCTTAGGGTGTGCAGGTGTGGAGCACAGGGATGGTGGTCGACAACGAAGGTAAAGGTCATGTGGGTTCGTGCCGATGTACCGGGAGTGGTGAAAGACGAGTGATGTGACTTGACTTAGGGACTGGAGTCGTTGGGTGACCAGCCGTGGTGGCTGACACCTTGGACACGCACTCGCGTTAGGACGTGACGTAGTGGGCCGTGTTGCCGACATAGTCTAGGACTAGTAGAACACATGTCCAATATGTGGCGGACACACATGGGGTGCGATATTCACGAAGGTTTGGTGGTTGAGCCTCAAAATGAACATGCGCTACGGATGGCCGGGTTTGCCGAGTGTCGGTCTGGCAACACTCGACAAAGTAGCTTCTTTCCTGAGTGCCAACGCCTGGCGCTCGGCAAAGTTAACGGTCATCAGCTATAAACGACTGCTGACGGCCCTTTGCCGAGTGTCGCTGTGTGTCGAGTGTTTGGCACTCGGCGAAGAGGTGTTTGCCGAGTGTCTTCCTGTGCCGAGCGTCCTGCTCTCAGTAAATGTGGTCGTTACCGAGTGTAGGACTTTGCCGAGTGCAGCGCTCGACAAAGAATTCTTTGCCGAGTGCCTGAAAAAATATACTCGGGAAAGACTCGAGCACTCGACAAAGAGTCAGGTTCTGGTAGTGCATTTAGATACGCTAGTAGTAGAAAAAGTTTCTACCAACACTAGATTTACCACTGCATGCCTCTGTGAAAACTAAATATAAATAATTTCAACAACTATTTACAGTAACATACAATGATGGAAATCATTCTTATTTTAAGTCTGGGCCATTATATGATTGGTTGCGACAACAGATTTTATGTCTTGGCGAGGGGTTAAGGATGACAAGGTGACCCCACAAGTTAGGGACCGAGCGTGAGGGTGTGCGTGAAGGCGGCTAACGAGGAAGTCCCACCTGTCAGCAGCTACGAGAGGGTGAAATCGATGCCGCGCTGCTGCACCTAATGGGGTGGTCCCGCCTATCAGTGATTGAAGAGCGCGGTTATGCTGGTATGCTGTGCTTCCTAGGCCGAAAGCCACTTGGCCAGCTTAGGAGCACTATTTTATCTTTAAAATTTATGAGAAAGAGATTTTGAGTTTAAAATTCAAATTCAAATACAAATGACTTCATATAAATTTGAAACATTGTCAGAAATTCGTTTATAGCCATAGAAACATCTTGGCAAATTATGAAGACATATATTTTTATAAATAATTAATGCACAAAAATTAATTCCCCGCGTTCTCCTTAATTATTGGACAAGAGAGTCACATGTGATAAAAATTTCAAAATCCTTAAAATTCTTGATATGGGTTTGTATGATTACAATAAACTTTGCACATTACAAAGATAGCGTTGTCCAGTACTCAGGAACCTAGTACCCGAAATAGGTCGATGGCCTCTTTAAAAATGGCCCACTAGCCGACCAAACCTGTGTCGAGCAACCATGCGAGGCGAAGCGACCGACCAAGTCCCTGCCGAGCAACTATGCGAGGTGGAGCCACAGGTCCCCGCCAAGCAACTCGACGAGGCAGAGCAATCGACCAGGTCCCTGCCAAGTAACACTGTGAGGCGGAATGGCCGACCAACTCCTGATCGAGCAACTTAGCGAGGCTGAGGTCCCAATCCAGTACTACTGACCCATGTCAACTACAACAAGAAGCATCATCCACAGGTCACGTCTGGGCATACGTGTGGCACACCTAAGGCGCGTCGGGAAGTCGCTGTCGACACAAACATACGCCCCCACGTACGGTCCCAAATGTACCCGCGCTGCCTTGTTGGGCCAGTCAAACCTAGTCGTGGGGGATCTCTGCCCTAGAGTCTCTACAGTGACTCGCATACCACGAGGGACACGACAATACGCCGCACCAGTTGTATGCTACGCATGGCGGAGGGTGACGCAAGGATCATGACGATAGGCAAGGCTGTGCCATGTGCACCCTCACCATGAGACTGCCCAATGGGACCCACCACACATGTCACACCCGAGTTTTGGGGGCACCAAGACCCGAACGCGAACATAATCACCAAGTGTGCTGGAACCAAGTCTCACACATATGATGAATCATGGTACAGAAACGAATGTCACATCTTTACTATATAATAGGAGTTCTATACAAAATAAATAAATAATTACATCATAAGGAGACAACGATCCAGCAACCCAAACTTGACTAGGAGACGACGGCCTAGACTTCTCACAAAATCATCACAACATCCTCCATGTGCCTCATCCTCCGGTACCTGTTCTTGACCTATGGGGGGTGTGAGACAGCAAGGGTGAGCTCACATATGTTCATCACTCAACAAGTTGTGGGGAATAATGTCCATGAACTCACCAAAGGAGGGAGCTCATGTGAAGTGTATAGGCTTAGCAAAGAGGATGGTTAAAGCTGAGCATTGCTTTTAAAGTTGGTCAAAATTTTATTAGCAGTTACTAAGTGTAAGTAGATACCAACTCAAATAAGTAATAGATCAAAATTGGTAACAACACCCGTGATGCAATCCATATGACAAATTAAATTTAGTTCCATAAATTACTCATGTGAGGGTCCGAGCCGCTCATGACCGTGAGCATGGCTGATATACCAGTTTTACACATCTTTACCCATAAGTCATGTTACCCATCTGCCAAGGGGTCATGAATCCCATACACCTGTACCAAGGAAGCGAGGCAGGGCAACACTACGAGGCCTTTACAAAGTTCCACTATCTTTAGAAAACCCGCTACAATTTCTAGGAAGTCCCAAAGCAGGGATACCTCGCCTGACCGCCATCGCAGCAAAATCAACCCGAGGACCTCTCTACACCAACCACTCCCCTACTGCCCTTGCCCGTTTTGGGTAAGGTAGTCATCCACTAGCTTTCCTAATTAGTCAGCCAAGGGCATCCTATACCACCCTTGTGCTAGCACTGGGTGATTCTCCATGTTCCAATTAACAATATGATCTTATCATGAAAAATAATTAAACAACAACATAATTGGAACATGATCATAATGAAACATTAGTTTCCCAAAACCATGTAGAGCAATATCAAAGCTACCCAGTAATTCATCTACTTGCAAGGTGAGGGATAAACAATGCTAGGGAAACCTATTAGGTCCCATCAAATTAACCTAAGCATATCACAGTGATTAACAACGAACATTATTTGGTAAAAAGGAGTGATCAACAGCACAACTTGCTTGAGACTCAAGATTCCCAGGTACCAGCTTGGTCTTCAAGATTCGTAACCTCACTACAAATCGTTACCATATAAACAAACATGGTATAGGAAAAATTAACATCACACCAAACATAAGCACAATCTACATAATAATGATTTACTCGTCGCTACGAGATCGTGGGCTTGAGAACCACTAAATTTGGAGTTACGGTTCAGGAGATATAGTTTTTGCAAGTTTTGGGTGATTAACTGATAATATCTTCTATGTTATAATCAGAAAAACTAATTCAACTTTAATATAGTTTATCACTTGATGAGATATCCTAATTTAGACAAATTATAATTATAGATAGGTTAACTTTAATGAGCAAGCTTAATCTACCAAACAGAGATTAAACAATATCTAATTATAAGAATATGTGTTATGATAAAACTAATGTTGTTATTGCGTAGACAATATTATTACCAAGCTAACACAACTAAAACGGATTAAATCGGAGTTAAAACGAATTAATTATGAATTTTTGAAGTCTACTTCTATGCTAGGGGTGTTTTTGTGAATACCAGGGACTAATTTGTAAATTCTAGAATTCTAGAGTAAGGCTTTGTCTGCGGCCAGGGACGACGGGTTCATACAAAGAGAAGACAAGGGCCCTGGTGTGGCAGAACCTCCCAAGTTATTGGCCCCAAATGCACCTCTCCTTGTTTCACAGACCTCAGACGGCTATGCATGTGCACCAGATAACTTAACAGGATCCGTCCGAGTGTCCCAAGGACCCCGGATAAACCACTTACAACCAAGATCGCAAGATTAAGTAAACACAAATCACACACCAACATTTTGCAGCGGAATTTCTTTATTACAAAAAGTTACAAGTTACAACAAATTTACATTATATTCATCGGAGTAATTACAAAAGTGATTCAAAGAAATAAACTTTGAAATGTTATAAACTATTTCTAAGTTTGAAATATATGCTATCTCAATGACAATCCTCAATAAAAAGCATAGAAGAGCTACTTTAACCTATAAGAAATGTAACACCCTGAATTTGGGGGTATCTAATTATCAACCAAATTCACGTGTTACTCTTCTCTCTCTCTAGTTTCTCTCTCTCTCTTTTCCTTTTGGATAGATTTGGTTTAATTAGGGAGGGAATTAATTACTTATTTTTGCTAGAATATTATGATTCATGAAATGTTGCATCATGTTGAGCTTAAATATCCTTTGCATTGTTGCACATGTTTGAATTAGTTTGAATTTGAAACTTGGTTTGAATTTGAATTGAAAACCCTAGAAAAATAAATAAAAAGCAATTGGAAAATCCTTGGAAAATAGAAAAAGTCAATTCGGCCCAGTCGGCCAACTAAGCCCAGTCGCGCGCGCGAGCCCGCGCGCCTCCAGTCCCTGACAGGAGGGCCCCGCCAGTCGGCGCCGACCCGCGCATCTCTTCCTCTCTCCCTCTCACTGTTCTGTGGGGTCACCTTTGTCAGCACCCTGGCCTGTCGTGTGGTCGCGTGTCTATGTCGCTGTTTGGTGGGCCCCGCTCTCCAGTCCCTCTCCCCCTCCTTCAACCGCTCGCCTACGCGGACCGCGCATACGCACTCCGAGATCGCCACACCCACGTGGCCACCCAGCGCCAAACCGGCACCCCGACCCCTTCAACAAGTCCCAGCATACCCCCACCTCCCCCTGCCTCTCTCATTTCACCCCTACAAACTCACCCGAGCTGCACGCACCCGTTTTTCAAGCTCGCCGGAGCTTCCCCGTCGCTAGGCGCCCTGCGCCCAAATCCGCCACCGGTAGAGCTCGACCACCGTCCCCGCCGTGCTCTGCCGCCGTCAGGCACAGCCTCACCGTCGTTCCTGCCCCACCTAAGGTGAATTTCCCCACCGGACCTCCTTTTCTCTCTCCCACGTTTTCTCTGTCCCGTCGATTAGTCACCAGTATCGGTACCACGCCGTTGAACCGAGACCCCCCAACCAACCACAATCGCACCGTGCCTTCTTCGCCCACGCGGAGTCGTCGACTCCGGCCATGGCGTTCGCACCGTGCACGCGACCAAGGTAGACTGCGGTCCTGACAAGGAGGACCTGCCCTCCATCGCTCACTCGCGAACCTGACCTCTCCGTGACCTCGCCTGTCAGGCCCCCGTTGTTTCCCCCTCCCGATTGTCTGAGTCGTCGACCCGTGGGCCCCGCCCGCCAGAGAGCGCCCGTGCTCGCATCCCGCACCAGGGATGCCCGGTCCGCTGACGCGTGGGACCCACCGGTCAGCCCTCGCATCCGATCCTGCTCGCCCGCTTCTAATCTCGGGCGTTCGTTCCTGATCGGATGGCCGAGAAGCCCGGATAGCCTTTCGTTGTGGTTGATTTGCTTAAGACCCCCTCAGTTTTCTGCGAATAGAACCCGTCGTCCTTAGACTTTACGCGCATGCCCCTGAGGTATTACAAATAGACGCTATCCTTTTAAATAATTACATATTAGGGCTTAATTTTATATTTCAAACTCCCAAACATGTTTATTTCATATATTTTGCATATGAGCTCCAAATTTAGTGATTCAAATTGTAAAATGCTCCTAGGAATATTCTCTGTTTAAATAAATTAGTTCCATTCACAATCTGCACACTCTATTTTTTATGTTTAACTATGAATTTATATATGTATTGATTTATTCATATAATAAAGTAAATCAAAGGAAAACCCTAGAGGTTAAAGTATATTTAATCTTGTGAGATTAATAATGTGTATTACATGAATTTGTCTCTGGTTTAACTTCTATGTCTCAATAAAAGGAATTAAATCAGATTATGTAATCATGGACAACATTTAGGGAATAATCAACCACTAAATGAAAATTAGTTCACCCTATAATTTAAATTCCCTTTTGAGTTTATACTATTCTTTTGAGATGTGTTCCCATGTTTGTACATGATTGATGTGCTTTTTATTTGTCATTTACCAAATGTATTGAATGCATGATCGCTTTATTTAGACAACGAGCAGTCCGTGGTTCCTGAGTGTGTTGCTAAAGATCTTCATGAGCAACAACCTGGTGAAGGCAAGTGTCCTCTGACCCATTATGTCCCATTCATTTTTAATTCATTGTCCCGCATTACATTATTTAAACCTAAGGATTGACTAGTCTGTATTTACCTTATCCTTGTTTACCTTTTTGAGTTATCATGGTTAGCTTATGCTATTGCTTTAACTTAATCAATGAACATGATGTGATTATTTATGATACGATGATGTTATCCCGATGATGATATTGTGACACTCTAGGGAGCTCAGGCCCTTTTCCTGAGTACCTCTCCGTAAGGACCTGTTCATGGAGTGACCACCCGGGATAACTGTGCAACCATGAGGGTGGAATGGGATGCCCTTAGCTGATTAATTAGATGAACCTGGGGTGTAGTTAGCTTTGCCTAAGGGCCGTCAATGGGGGCTAGGGCATGGTGCTCGCTCTGCCAAGGGGGGTGTAGAGGTTCATCCGATTTGGTTTTGTTAGTCACCCACCTTGGGAAGGTGTACTACGTTTGTACGATTGGCGAAACCTAACGAGCAGCTATGCACTAGGGGAGTCTTTGTAAAGGCTACGTAGTGTATCTTTGGCCATTCACCTCGGTAGTGAAGATCGGGTCTGTACAACTCAGGCTGGAAAGGGATCACGACTCGTGGGTAAAGTGCGCAACCTCTGCAGAGTGTTAGAAACTGGTATATCAACCAAGCTCACGATTAAGAGCAGCCTTGGGATCCTCTTTGATTAGAAGAACTTTGATTACTTTATGATGACAGTTAAGAATGTTGGTTATAATTCTAATCTCTCGTATTTCCTCTTGGAGGGAGTACTTTTGGGTAATAACTGGGTTTATTACTAAAATTAGCTCTACTAATAGTAATAAATACTTGACCAACTAAAAGCAACTGCTTAACCTCAACCCCACATACAGCTAGTCCACTTTAGCCAAACGGGACATTTGCTGAGTACGTTGATGTGTACTCACCCTTGCTTTACAAACCACCCCACCCCAAGTTGTCCCACTGTAATCAGTGCTCAGGAGGAGATGATGGCAACATGGAGGACTTTGAGGATTTCCAGGACTATGACGAGTTCTAGTTTTTCTTAGTGGCAAACCCCTATTCAGCTGTCTGTGTAGGCTTATCCTCTACGTTTTGTATTTCCGCACTTTGACATTAATGTTGAAGACTATGGCTATGTTTTAGACTCTGTGGATGTCTCGGACATCTTATTGTAATAAAGTACCTTTCTGCTATTTTCTTTGAGCATTGTGTGATGATGTCCAATTATGTAATCGCTGTGTACGTGAGTTTCTGATCCTAGCACGTACATGGTTCGCATTTGGTTTGCCTTCCAAAACCGGGTGTGACATAAGTGGTATCAAAGCCTTGCTGACTGTAGGACCGCTAACCAAGACTATAATGGTCGCCCTAAGGACTATAGACCCCCACACTTTCCTTGACCTTAGTATTCTTTCAAAAGGTGGTCATATCGACCAATTCTATGTTACTTACTTATCTTACAAAATTTTTTCTCACTTTTCTTTCTAGTTACATTCTGGTCTTATAGTTCTACTCTCACTATTTATGATGTCTTTTATAGATGTCTCGTATTAGATGCACTGCACGTAACTCAGTGATCCCCTTTTTGCCTTCTGTCACACCCGGATTTAAGGAACAAAGCCGGGTGCATCTCGTACATGCGCCAAAGAAGACAATATATATAATAACAGAGTGTATAGAGATAAATGTCACAATATCATCAGAGTACTTATTACATAGCAGAAGTCTTACAAAATAAATGATAAATATAAAACGAACTAAAGTCCATCCTTGGCGCCATTAAGTCAACTAGGAGACGCCACCTAGATCAAATCAAACTCCTCGTTGTCTGGCTCAGGGATTCAGAGACGCCACCTAGATCAGACCAAAACCATGTAAAGCAATAGCAAAACTACCCAAGTGATTCAGGGATAACAAGGTAAAGAGATAAATAGTATAGGGTGACCTATTGGGTCCCATAAGAATTAAACGTATGCATGAATAAGTGATATTAAAGAACATTATTGGGTAAAAAGTGGTCAAGGGCACAATTTGCCTTCAATGAGCTCCTGCTCAGCAACTTCTATCTGCTGGGCACCAGGATCCTCAGTCACAGGCTCTTCTACTCGCCACAATACAAACAAGCACAATATAAAGGAGAAATCAACATCACACCAAACATGTAAACAAAATACATAATAAAAATATACACATTAAAATAAGATCCTAGGAACAGGAATCATTAATTTTGGAGTTATAGATTTTAAGATATGAATTTTCAAAGGTTTTATGTGCTTGATATATGATTAATTGAGAAATCAATTTTATTATTGTTTTCATGTCAAAACAGAGACACTATGTGATACACAACATTATTACAAAATTATAGGAACTGGAATGGATTAATTTGGACTAATTATGAATTTTCCATGAATTAAACAAGTTCTAGCATTTATTTTTACATTAGAAATAAATTTCTATTTCCTTTTTCCTTGATTTTCTGTCTCGAGGACTGGGCGCAATATTAAACCAAAGTCCAGCAGCTGTTATAGAAATGCTCCTAAGACACAGAATGCCTAGCCACGGACTGCGGGTTCATTTCCCTAAAACCGAGGGTTTTATTTGCATGGTCGGCCCGCCGAAGGGGTATCGCATGATCTGAGTCGCCCTATCTAACATGTGCGCCCCAGATTAGAACTGGGTTTTTACGAACCAGTACACAATCGCAGTTGTTGGATACAGATCCGATGGTCTAGATCTAAAATGACTATCCCTTGAATCCTACTCGCACGATCTAGGATCAGCGGCCAGGATTTAATCATGCGTCAAGGGGTACACACATCTAATCGCGGTCGTTCACAGAGTATCCGACGGTAGCCACCCAGCCCACCTACTCAGGCTGATCTCCGGTGGTCGAGCAGGCCATACGGCGGCGCGCCATGGCCGACGACCCCAAGTTCTCAGTACTACGCGTAAAGCACTAATTCGAAGGCGCTACACGATGCCCTACATCTGACGAATGCACTGAACGGTCAAGTACCTTGTAATTTGCCGCAAACGAACCCGACCACGATGAGCGGCGGATCAGCGGAATTGGTTGAGCTCCAGCGTGAAATTAGCCACTCGCCTATCCACGCAAGCGCCCGGGGTGACCACACGCAGACTCCTGCGAACGCGACAAAGCTCCCAGCCAACTCGCCAAGGACCGACAACCCCGGTGACGAGATTCACCGGCGGCGGCCCGCACCTCCCTCTCTCACACGGAATGATGGGTGACTGGGACAATGATGGCAACGTGTACGAGGGGCTGGAGGAGGGGAAGTCGTGGGTGAGCTCCACATTTATCCACCGAGCCTTCGGAGTCGGGAACATGGCCCAACACACGCGAAGCAAGGAAGAGATCTGCGCATGGCGCTTGGTTCGTTGATGCGGCGGCGGGATGATAAGTGGACCCCGCGAAGCAGCCACACGAGTGAGAGCGTGCGCCTGCCAGAGTGTCCCGCCCATCAGAGTGACCGCGCGCGCAGGGAGGAGAAGCTGGGCCGTGATGATTGGGCTGCGCGGGTTGCTCCTCCTGGTGAGCCAAAAGGGGAAATCCGGGCCCAGTTAAGCTCTCCCCTTTTTATTTTTATTTTCTGTTTTAATTCCTTTTTATTTTCTTTTTACTTTCAAACCTAGAATTTGAATTCCAATTCCTCCTCAAATTTTGTACTAAATTCAAATATTCAAATTGAACATTTCAGTGGAATGAGTTTGGTCATGGATTTATTTTGTGTTCTATAATATTTCTACCTTCTCTTTTCTAAATTCTAGAATTTCTTTTAGATTTTAAATTCCACTTTGGACTTTAATGTATTTCTTGTCACATTATTAATTAATATTGTCACAATATGCACAGAAAAGGAAATATTAGCATGATGCATGATTTAGTAGCATATCTTTTATTAATTATTTGTTTTAAATATGGTGTTTACATGTGATGTTATGTAGATATAACATACACACACATAAATAAATGAAATAAATTTTCTCCTTTAATATTATCTCTTACAAATTGGGTATTACAAATCCTACCCCCCTTAAAAAGAATCTCGTCCTCAAGATTTAGGAAGGACTAGGGAAAAGATGTGGAAAATCTATGCGAAGCTCTTCTTCTCTTTCCCATGTAGCTTCATCTTCTCCATGATGGTTCCATTGTACTTTGCACATCTTTATAACCATATTTCTTGTAACTCGAGTCAAAGTGTCAAGAATCTTAATAGGATATTCCGTATAAGTCAAATCTCCGTGAACACTGAGCTCTTCCATTGGTAACTGTTCCTCAGGGACACGGAGACACTTCTTAAGTTGAGACACATGGAATACATTATGCACATCAGATAGATTATCAGGTAGCTCGAGTTGGTAAGCCATCTTCCCAACTCTCCTAAAGATTCTGAATGGTCCAATAAAGCGAGGGGATAATTTGCCTTTGACTTTAAATCTCCTCATTCCACTAAGTGGTGACACCTTGAGGTAAACATGATCACCTTCCTCAAACTCCAGTGGTCTTCTTCTATTATCAGCGTAGCTCTTTTGCCTGGTCTGAGCTACCCTCAAGTTCTCCCTGATTAAACGGACTTGTTCTTCTGTCTCTTGAATAAGTTCAGGCCCAAAGAACTTCCTTTCTCTAGTCTGATCCCAATATAGTGGAGTCCTGCACTTCCGGCCATATAGAGCTTCAAATGGTGAAATCTTCAGACTTGCCTAGTAACTATTATTATATGAGAACTCAGCATATGGTAGACTTTTATCCCAACTTCCTCCATGCTGAAGGGCACAAGCTCTCAACATATCCTCAAGTACTTGATTAGTCCTTTCAGTATGTCCATCAGTCTAAGGGTGATAAGCCATACTAAAGTTCATCTTTGTATTTATATTCTCGTGAAAGCTTCTCCAAAATCTTGAGGTAAACTATGAACCTCGATCAGACACGATCTTCTTTGGTACTCCATATAAACACACAATCCGAGCCATGTATAACTCTGCTAGTTGAGAATCTTTGTAAGTAGTCTTCATAGGAATGAAATGTGCCACTTTGGTCAGCCTATGAACAATCACCCATATAGAATCATATCCTTTTGGGGTGCGAGGCAATCCAGTAATGAAATCCATACCAATCTCTTCCCACTTCCAATCGGGTATCTTTAGTGGATGTAGTAGTCCAGCTGGCCTCTGGTGTTCAGCCTTAACTCTTTGACACACATCGAACATAGCCACATGTGCAGCCACATCTCTCTTCAATCCATACCACCAGTACTTCTGCTTCAAATCCTGATACATCTTTGTGCTATCAAGATGAATAGAATAATCAGAATTCATGGGCTTCCTTCAATATAGTCTCACGAAGGCTATCAATCTTAGGAACACATATCCGGTTCTTGAACCATACTGTGCCTTGCTCATCCTCCGTGAATTCTGGACCTCTACCTTCAGTAATCAGATCCCTGATCTCTTGTATTTTAGCATCACCAATCTAACCTTTATGGATTTCTTGTTCCAAGTAGGTTCCACATCAATAGTGACTCCTTCAGTGTGAGCAACTATTCCAAGGTTAAGTGTCCTAAAATCCTTGACAATCTCATCGGGTAACTGGGCAACAATAGCTGCATGAACATGCTCCTTTTGACTCAAGGCATCTGCAACCAAATTCGCCTTGCCTGGGTGATAGTGAATCTCTAAGTCATAATCCTTTATGAGCTCCAACCATCGGCGTTGCCTAAGGTTGAGATCCTTCTGAGTGAATATATACTTCAAACTCTTATGATCCGTGTACACTTGGCACTTGGTTCCCATAATATAATGTCTCCATATCTTAAGTGCGTGCACTACGGCTGCCAATTCTAAGTCATGAGTGGGATAGTTCAACTCATGTTTCCGCAACTGACGAGACGCGTAGGCAATCACATGTCCTTCTTGCATAAGCACATATCCCAAGCCTTGGCCGCAGGCATCACAATAAATGTCAAATCCCTTCTGTAGATCTAGCATAACCAACACTGGGGGTGACATCAATCTCATCTTCAATTGATCAAAGCTATCTTGGCACTTCTCGTCCCACTTAAACTCTCTTCCCTTCTCCAGAAGCGAGGTCATAGGTTCAGAAATCTTAGAGAATCCTTCAATAAATCTCCGATAGTATCCTACAAGTCCCAAGAAACTCCAAATCTCCGTAACTATAGTGGGTATGCTCCACGACATTATCTCCTTGACTTTAGCAAGATCCTTTGGATATCCCTCCATTAGAAATGATATGTCCAAGGAATGGCACCTCGTCAATCCAGAACTCGCATTTGCTATACTTGGCATATAGTTGATTATCCCTTAGCTTTTGTAGCACCAATCTCAGATGTTCCTCATGATCGCTATCACTCGTGGAATAAATAAGAATATCGTTGATGAATACTATGACGAATCTGTCTAGATACTCCATAAACACCTTATTCATCAGATTCATAAAATAGGCCAGTGCATTAGTTAGTCCAAATGACATAACCGTGAACTCATATAAACCATATCGGGTAGAGAAAGCCGTCTTGGGAATATCCGATGGCCTAATCTTCATCTGATGGTAACCCGATTGGAGATCAATCTTCGAGAATACCCTAGCACATCTTATCTGATCAAATAAATCCTCAATGCAGGTTAACAGATACTTGTTCTTCACAGTAACATCATTAAGGGATCTATAGTCCACACACATCCTTTGTGATCCATCCTTCTTCTGTACAAACAGAACCGGCGCTCCCTAAGGTGAGGAACTCGAACGAATGTTCCCAGCCTCTTGTAGCTCCGTTAACTGCTTCTTAAGTTTTTTTTAACTCTTCTACAGACATCATGTATGGCCATTTAGAAATAGGAGCAGTCCTAGGTAAGAGATCAATTACAAACTCAACTTCCCTATCTGGTGGCATCCCTGGTAACTCCTCTGGAAAGACATCCAAAAAATCTGTAACCACACGGATGTTGTTTCCAACAAACTCCACATCTATGAAGAATGTCGCACGTCTGGTAGAGGTAGTTACTGTAATTTCAACGTCAAATCTTTCTCCTTTAGGGCTGGTGAGTTCTACTGTACCCCTACCACAATGTACAATGGCCTTTACCTTTCTTAACCATGACATGCCAAGGATTAGATCTATGTTGCTTGCCTCTAATATTATAGCGGTAGCCTCGAATTCTCTTCCCATAATTGTCAATGTCAATTTATGTGTCATATGATTTGCCTCACAGGCCCTTTAGGTGTAATTACTATCATTGGTGTTTTCATATTTTTCAGTGGCAACTCATTTGTGTTGGCATATCGAGCAGACATAAAGGAATGTGTAGCACCAGAATCAAATAATATTGTTGCAGGAATCACGTTAATGTAAAACATAACAAGTGCGATGTCAGCTCCTTCAGCAGTAACATCAGCACTGAATTGATTAACCCTAGCAATAGAGAATCCCTTGCCAGGTCCTGCAGTCTGTTGTTTGTTCTGAACTGGGGTAGTAGCAATCCTCTATGGCAAACATTTGCATAATGTCCAGTCTTCCCACACTTGTAGCAAGTAGTGCCTGCACTCTGTCCTGAAAATTTCGTCGGGGTGCCAGTGGGGGTAGCCTGACGAGTCGGTGGAGTCCCCTGTGGTGAGTGCTGAGCTGGGTGCTGGCTGGTGTACCCTAGGGTGAACCGTAGCGAGAACGAACGCTGCTGCTTCCCTGACCCTGGGATATAGCCTTCCTCTTCATATATCCCAGCTGAACACGCTTGTGTTCAATACCTAGGGCCTTGTCAAACAGCCTCTGGAATGATGGAAATGTATGTGCCACTAGAGCATACTGCAGAGGTCCATTGAGTCCTTCAATAAAGTGCTCATGCTTCCTTTTATCTTCAGCAACTTCATCCGGTGCATATCTGGAGAGCTAAATGAACTTGTCGCGGTACTCGTTGATTGACATGCTTCCCTGCTTCAGCGACAGAAATTCCTTATTAATCTTCATCAATCCAACTGGAATATGGTAGTTTCTGAACTGAGTAGCAAACTCCGCCCATGTGATAGTATCAGCAGCATCGTGGGTAGCAGTGTATGAATCCCACCAATCAGCAGCAGGACCTGTCAGACGACCAGAAGCATATAGAACCTCCTCCCGGTCAGAGCATTGGGCAATAATCAACATTTTCTCCATAGACTTCAACCAATCATCAGCATCCAGTGGATCAGGAGAACTAGAGAACGTCGGTAGCTTATGGCTCATGAACTCACGGTGCTTATCTCGGGGTGGAACTGGTGGTGGAGGTGGTGGCAGTGGTGCTTGCTGCTATTGCTATTGCTGTTGCGCCCTTCTCTCCTAGCGTATCCCCTCTCGCTCATGGCGCATCTCCTGGCTTATCTCCTCTCACTCTTAGCACATCTCTTGGCGTTCCTGCCACATTAGCACGTGCATATCCGCCATGGTGTCCACCATCTATTGCATTATCCGCATCTGGGCTGCAACTGCGGGATCCGTTCCGGCTGGTGGAGGCTGTGGAGGATCCATCTCAGGTTGTTGTTGTGGTTGTCTAAATATCCTCTGAGTGTGTCGATTGGGAGGTAGATCAATTCCACCACCGTTCCTGGTATTGACTATCTGAGTTAGAAACATATGGTAAGAGAGAAAGGATTGTAGACAAGGCAGGTAATTACGAGGCATGTTACTTTGAGGGATTAATTAGCTAAGCGGATTAATGTTTTACCTACCAAAGCATTCATTACCTTATGGTGGTACATGCTAACATGTCCATTTATAATATCTCAATCAATCAAAGAAGCAAATCAGGCATTTATCATCAGAACAATCAACCAACATTTGTAAATAGAGAAAATAGTTTCAATTTCGTCTTAGGTTCCCTATCTCTTAAGAATGTCATAAATGTAGGATTCCAAGGTGTGAAACCCATCTTGTCTTGGAGTGGAAAAGATAAGAGTAATCGGAGTATGACAGCAAAAGGTGAGACATGATCAAGATAAGATAAGTATAGAATGAGTCAGAGTAAGGTAAGTAGGTAAGGGTTTTATCAATTTCTATCTAGGTTTCGTCCTACAGTCAACATTTCCTCTGATACCACTTCTGTCACACCCGGATTTAAGGAATAAAGCCAGGTGCATCTCATACATGCGCTAAAGAAGACAACATATATAATAAAAGAGTGTATAGAGATAAATGTCACAATATCACCAGAGTACTTATTACATAGCGGAAGTCTTACAAAATAAATGATAAATATAAAACGAACTAAAGCCCATCCTTGGTGCCATTAAGTCAACTGGGAGACGCCACCTAGATCAGATCAAACTCCTCGTTGTGGGGCTCCTCTTGAACCACCTGTTCTTCTCCTGTGAGGGTGTGAGATAGCAAGGGTGAGCTCACATAAGATCATAGCTCAACAAGTTGTGGGGAAACCAGTGTGCATGAACTCACCAAAGGTGGGAGTTCATGTGATGTGTAAGGCTGATCAATAATTGAGGTTAAAGCTAAGCATTGCTTTTAATAAGTTGGTCAAATTTTATTAGCAGTTACTAAATGTAAGTAAATACCAAACCATAATAAGAATAATAGAACAGAATTAATAAATAATCCCATGCTGCGAGAGTCCTGAGCTCCTCATGACCGCAAGCATGGCTAGTATACTAGTTTTACACTCTACAGAGGTTGTACCCTGTACCCACAAGTCATGTTACCCATCAGCCAAGGGATCACGACTCCCATACACCTCTACCAAGGAAGCGAGGCAGGGCAAAACTACGAGGCATTTACAAAGTTCCACTAGCTTCCGAAAACCTGCTACAGTTTATGGGAAGAGCACTTGCAAGAATCCCTCATCTGACCGCCATTGCAGCAAAATCAACCCGAGAACCTCCCTGCATGCAACTCCTCTACTGCCCTTGCCCCTTTCGGGTAAGGTAGTCTTCCACTAGCTTTCCAAATTAGTTAGTCAAGGGGTCCCATTCCTCCCTTGTGGTGGCACGTGTTTCTCAAGTTAAGCTCCATGTTCCAATTAAAGATAATGATCTTGACATGAACATAAATAGAATAACAAAATAATTGGAACTTGAATATAATGAAATATTAACCCAAAACCATGTAAAGCAATAGCAAAACTACCCAAGTGATTCAGGGATAACAATGTAAAGAGATAAACAGTCTAGGGTGACCTATTGGGTCCCATCAGAATTAAACCTATGCATGAATAAGTGATATTAAAGAACATTATTGGGTAAAAAGTGGTCAAGGGAACAACTTGCCTTCAATGAGCTCCTGCTCAGCAACTTCTATCTGCTAGGCACTAGGATCCTCAGTCACAGGCTCTGCTACTCGCCACAATACAAACAAGCACAATATAAAGAAGAAATCAACATCACACCAAACATGTAAACAAAATACATAATAAAAATCTACATATTAAAATAAGATCCTAGGAACAGGAATAATTAATTTTGGAGTTATAGATTTTAAGATATGAATTTCCAAAGGTTTTATGTGCTTGATATATGATTAATTGAGAAATCAATTTTATTACTGTTTTCATGTCAAAACAGAGATGCTATGTGATACACAACATTATTACAAAATTATAAGAACTAGAATGGATTAATTTGGACTAATTATGAATTTTCCATGAATTAAACAAGTTCTAGCATTTATTTTTACATTAGAAATAAATTTCTATTTCTTTTTTCCTTGATTTTATGTCTCCTGAACTAAGCGCAATATTAAACCAAAGTCCAGGGGCTATTACAGTAATGTTCCTAAGACACAGAACGCCCAGCCACGGACTACAGGTTCATTTCCCTAAAACCGAGGGTTTTATTTGCATGGTCGACCGACCGAAGGAGTATCGTGCAATCTAAGCCGCCCGATCTAACATGTGCGCCCCAGATTAGAACTGGGTTTTTACGAACCGGTACTCAATCGCAGTCGTCGGATACAGATCCGACGATCGAAATCTAAAATGACTAGCCCTCGAATCCTACTCGCATGATCTAGGATCAGCATCCAGGATTTAATCATGCGTGAAGGGGTCAGCACATCTAATTGCGGCAGTTCACAGAGTATCCGACGGTAGCCACCCAACCCCACCTACTTACGCTGATCTCCGGTGGTCAAGCAGGGCCATACAGCAACGCTCCATGGCCAGCGACCCCAAGTTCTCGGCACTACGGGTAAAGCACTAATTCGAAGGCGCTACACGGCTACACGATGCCCTACATCTGAGGAATGCACTAAACGGTCAAGTACCTCGCAGTTTGCCGCAGACGAACCCGACCACGGCAAGCGGCACATCGGTGGAATTTGTTGAGCTCCGGCGTGAAATTAGCCACTCGCCTATCCATGCAAGCACCCGGGTTAACCACACACAGACTCCTGCGAACGCGTCGAAGCTCCCGGCCAAATCACCAAGGACCAACAACCCCCAGTGACGAGATTCACCGGCGGCGGCCTGCACCTCCCTCTCTCACAGGGAACGACTGGCGAATGGGACAATGATGGCAACGCGTACGAGGGGCTGGAGGAGGGGAAGTCGTGGGCGAGCTCCACATTTATCCACTGAGCCTTCGGAGTCAGGAACGTGGCCCAACACGCGTGAAGCAAGGAAGAGATCCGCGCATGGCGCTCGGTTCGTTGACGCGGCAGTGGGATGACAAGTGGACCCCGCGAAGCAGCCACATGGGTGAGAGCTTGCGCCTGCCAAAGGGTCCCGCCTGCCAGTGTGACCGCGCGCGTGGGGACGAGAAGTTGGGCCGTGATGTTTGGGCTGCGCGGGTTGCTCCTCCTACGGGGCCAAAAGGGGAAATCCGGGCCCTAGTATGGTCTCCCCTTTTATTTTTATTTTCTGTTTTAATTCCTTTTTGTTTTCTTTTTACTTTCAAACCTAGAATTTGAATTCCAATTCCTCCTCAAAATTTGTACTAAATTCAAATATTCAAATTGAACATTTCAGTGGAATGAGTTTGGTCATGGATTTATTTTGTGTTCTATAATATTTCTACCTTCTCTTTTCTAAATTCTAGAATTTCTTTTAGATTTTAAATTCCACTTTGGAATTTAATATATTTCTTGTCACATTATTATTTTATATTGTCACAATATGCACACAAAAGGAAATCTCAGCATGTGCATGATTTAGTAGCATATCTTTTATTAATTATTTGTTTTAAATATGGTGTTTACATGTGATGGTATGTAGATATAACACACACATAAATAAAGGAAATAAATTTTCTCCTTTAATATTATCTCTTACAAATTGGGTATTACAAATCCTATCCCCCTTAAAAAGAATCTTGTCCTCGAGATTTAGGAAGGACTAGGGAAAAGATGTGGAAAATCTGTGTGAAGCTCTTCTTCTCTTTCCCATGTAGCTTCATTTTCTCCATGATGGCTCCATTGTACTTTGCACATCTTTATAACCTTATTTCTTATAACTCGAGTCAAAGTGTCAAGAATCTTAATAGGATATTCTGTATAAGTCAAATCTCCCTGAACACGGAGCAGGAGCAGCAGGACTCTTCCACTTTGCCTCAGTAAGAGGTGGAGTCAGGGAGGCCACCTTCCCCTGCAACTCAGCCAGAGATGCCCCCTGCACCACCATAGGGCATCCTGGCTACTGGAGGAGACCCTGACGGAGATGGAGATGACAATGACGCTGGTGGCAGTTTGAGCCACGGCACGGAGCTCTTGGAGGAGCCGGAGCCGGGGCGGTGGATCGCTAGACCCATCACTCGTGACGCCGCTCGCGGGTGTGACTTCCACGACGCTCTCGACACCTTGCTGCTTTGGGCCTTCGGCCGACACACTTAGTCCATTGAGTACCGTTGTGTAGTCTACCAGCACCGTCGCGGGTTATACCTGGGCCAGTGGGAGGCTACTTGCTTGGTGCGCCATCCAGACGATGATCTCCAGGGTGCAGAGGCCTTCTTAGAGCACTATTCTATTACTGAGAGGGATACTGTCGAGGTAGCCATGCAAGATGCAGCACGACGGGCACTTTCTCAGTATTGCTCGTTGTTCAGCGGGGTAGCTGATGGCCTTGACCTGAAGTACTACCCTCGCCGTTCGACCGGCAGTGCTAGAGGTGTGATTGTCTCGCCTATTGGTGAGGGCAATCCTAGGCTGAACAGCATGGTCAACCTGGCCGCCATGCTCAACACCGAGCTGGACCACGCCCTTGATGAGTTGGGCAAGGTTCGGCCGGAGGTTGTGGAATTGCGTGCTGAGTGCACGACACGCCACTATCTGGATGGTGGTTCTCCCGCCCCTGTCGAGATTCAGCACACTTACCGTTCCCGTGGTCGCTTTGATTAAGGTACCCCTGATTGCAGGACCCAGATAGATTTGGATCCATAGATCGATAGAGTCGGAGTCTGTAATAATGCGTAAGTCATTGTCTTAACCGCAATTAGTCTTAGTTAGAGTTAGTTTGCTTGTTATATGTCTTGATGTTTGTCATTATGAACTTGTAATGAAGTTGGGTCTTTGTAATGATTGTCATCAAGGTGTGGGCATCCCCTGCAACTTGGTGTAGTTATTAATAATGTCAGTTATTTAATTGGGCAACCTATTTACTTCCACTTTCCTCTTAATCTGAGAAGCTGTGTTGGGAGTCAGTGAAGATGATCAATTGTTCAGTGCTATGAATATTTTCCATATATCTTTTCTTATGCTGAAAGACTACAGACTCAGATCTAATGTGTGTGTGCTTTCTACAGATGTCTGAGAACAGGCGCAGAGGTGCAAGGCATGCTCAGCCAGAACAACAGGCACCCCAGGAAGATGCAGCTCAGCAGCAGTTGCCACCTCCACCACCGATGACCATTGAGCAAATGTTTCTGATGCAGACTCAAGCAGTCCAAGCAATTGGTAAGACCTTAGCAGCGATGCAGCAGCAGCCACCCCCACCTCAACCTCAGGTGCAAGTCTAGATGCCACAGGTGCCTAGAGACAAGCGGGCAGAGTTCATGAGGGGCCACCCCCTGTCTTTGCCCATTGTGCTGATCCCATGGACACTGAAGATTTGCTGCGCACTGTGGAACGTGAGTTGCACACTGCTCAGTGCAACGATCATGAGAAGGTGTTGTATCGTCCCCGATAGCTAAGAGGAGCAGCACAGTCTTGGTGGGAGTCCTATCTCGCCACCCATGCTGACCCTAAAGCCATCACCTGGGAGGAATTTAGGGACAACTTCTGTCGCTACCATGTGCCCGAGGGACTGATGATAGTAAGGAAGGAGAAGTTTCTTGCCTTGAATCAAGGTCCACTGTCGGTCAGTGAGTACATGGACAAGTTTCTGCAGCTGTCACGTTATGCGCCAGAAGATGTCAATACGGATGCTAAGAGGTAGTACTTTTTTCTAAGAGGATTGGTTGATCCCCTTCACTACTAGCTGATGAACCACACTTTCCCTACCTTCCAGCATTTGATCGACAGAGCCATTATGACTGAAAGGAAGCATCGGGAGATGGAGGACAGGAAACACAAGATTAGTGGATCTTAGGTCGGGAGTAGCAGCCGTCCCCGCTACTCAGACAACACACCTCAGCAATTCAAGCATGGTCACTAGCACCAGCATTAGCGTCA
Source organism: Zea luxurians (assembly GCA_029449295.1). Classification (NCBI taxonomy): domain Eukaryota; kingdom Viridiplantae; phylum Streptophyta; class Magnoliopsida; order Poales; family Poaceae; genus Zea; species Zea luxurians. The sequence continues at coordinate 51,169,900 of JAOPSE010000011.1, forward strand.
GAACCAACAACAGCAGTACCAGAGGCAGTTTCCTCAGCAGCAGCAGTAGTACCGCCACAACAACCAGCTGGGAGGAAATTAATATCAGCGTCAGAGCAACTAGGCACCCCGCCTTCCTACCCCAGCTACCAACCAGAGCAACCAAGCAGCGCCAGCATAAGGAGGAAGTCGTGCATGTTTCCACTGTGGGGAACAAGGCCACTGGGCGAATCATTGCCCAAAGAAAGCAGCTCAGTAGCAGCCAGCTCCTAATGCCCCAGTCAGCTAGAATGCAACGCAACAAGGATGCAACAACCGTGGGCAGCCTCGAGTTCAGTACGGAAAGGTGAACCACCTGGAGGTCGACACAGTCCAGGAGACCCCAGGAGTGGCACTAGGTACATTTTCAGTCGATTACCATTCTGCAAATGTGTTATTTTATACTAGAGCAACACATTCTTTTGTGACTGCATCATGGGTAGAATCACACAATATAACAGTAGCACCCATGTATCCACCTATGAGGGTTAGTTCAATCGATGGAAGAACCCAAACGGATAGATTTTGCCCTAGTGCAAGAGTTCAAATAAGGGGGATAGAGTTCCCCGCTGATCTAGTAGTTATGGATAACCAGGATGCGACTATAGATGTCATCCTAGGGATGAATTGGTTAACCAAGTATCAAGCCATGCTTAGTTGTGACAAGAGAACGACGAAGTTAGTGTCCTTATCAGGAGAAGAAGTGTTAGTGGAGTTGGTCTTGTCTAGACCAAGGAAAGGAAGTTGTCACCAAGTCATCGCCCATATTAAGGAATTTGAACCATCAAAAGCTATCAATGTAGTATCAGAATTCCCAGATGTGTTTCCCAAGGAGTTACTGGGTATGCCACCTAAAAGGAAAGTTGAATTTGCCATAGAGCTTATACCAGGCACCGCCCCTATTTCCAAGAGAGCCTATCTAGTGTCCAGACCAGAATTGGTGGAACTCAAGAAGCAGATTGATGAGTTGTTAGAGAAGGGCTACATCAGACCTAGTACCTCGCCTTGGGCAGCCCAGTGCTATTTATGGAGAAGAAGGATGGTGCGAAGAGGATGTGCATTGATTATAGAGCTTTGAATGAAGTCACTATCAAGAACAAGTACCCCCTGCCCAGAATAGAAGACCTATTCGATCAGTTGAGAGGAGCCAGTGTGTTCTCGAAGATAGATCTGAGGTTAGGTTACCATCATCTCTGAATCTGGCCTTCGGACATACCGAAGACATCATTCATCACCAAGTATGGACTATATGAGTTCACAGTCATGTCATTCGGTTTGATGAATGTGCGAGCCTATTTCATGTACCTGATGAACAGTGTGTTCATGGACTACCTCGACAAGTTTGTAGTGGTGTTCATCGATGGTATTCTTGTATATTCCCAGAATGAGCAAGAGCATGAGGAACATTTGAGGAAAGTACTTCAGAGGCTACGAGATTGCTAGTTGTACACCAAACTTAGCCAGTGCGAGTTCTGGATCAGTGAAGTTTGTTCTTGGGTCATATTATAAACAGAGATGGACTGGATGTGGATCCAAAGATGGTAGCAGCGATTCTAGACTAGAAAGCACCAAAAGATGTCCGAGGAATTAAGAGTTTCATTGGAATGGCCGGTTACTATCAGCGTTTCATTGAAGGTTTCTCCAAGATTGCCAGGCCAATGATAGCCTTGTTGGAAAAGAAGGTTGAGTTCAAGTGGACCCTAGAATGCCAAAAATCCTTTGAGACATTGAAGGAGAAATTGACAACAGCGCCAGTATTTATTCTGCTAGATGTCCACAAGTCATTCTCAGTATATTGTGATGCTTCGTACACCGGACAGGGATGTGTGTTAATGCAGGAAGGGAGAGTAGTGGTATACTCGTCTCGCCAGTTGAAGATTCATGAGAAGAATTATCCTACTCATGATCTAGAGTTAGCAGCAGTGGTTCATGCACTGAAGACCTGGAGTGTAGCACTCAAGTTGTATACAAAAAAAATAATAGAGAAATCTCCTCAATTTCCTGTGCCTTGTTTGCATCATAAAAAGAGCATACATGTTGAGAGTGATCAATTAAAACCAAAGACACTAAAATAAAAGAAAATGCATCATATTGGAGTTTATATGTTTGTGCATTAAATAAAATAACAAGGATAATAATAATAAGATAATAATTACTAGAAAGTTTGAATCCTAAATTGAGAATTAGGGTTTGAATTAAGAGAAGGGAAGAACTGAGAAAAATACTACATAAAATAAAATAAAAAAATCAAAATAAATACCTTTCACACTTATATTATTAAACTATACATTTCAAGTTGAGGACAAGTTATTCACAAAGTTTGAATTTAAACTTGAATTCAAATTGGATTTGAAAATGGAAAAAAAGAGATAGAAAAGAAAAGAATAAAACAGAGCTACCTAACTGGGCCCCAACTTCGCTTTCGGCCCACCTCTGAATTTCTCACGCGCGGCCCACACATTCCCTTCATCCGCGTGCGCGTGTATCAACCGCGGACCTGATCGGTGGGACCCACCTGGCTGCCTCTCACTCGCGCCTGCACCTTACCCCATCCACTAGTTCGTGGGACCGCCCTGTCAGGTACTCCGTTCTCCACTGGACGACGAGCTGGCGACCGCGGATCCCACGGGGGCCGGCGCACCTAACCCCGCCAGAATCGTCGGGCCGTTGAAGACCGTCCCGTCCCATCAGCGCGTATAAAGCTTCGGTTGCGGCGGTATATCAAACGCTTTGCCCTGTAACCCGAACACCATCGCCATAGCAGTGAGAGAGTTCTATCGCCGCCACCACGGAATCGTGATCCTGTCGCCGTATCGGCCTCGGGTTGCAATCGGGGACCTTCGCCTGCGTATTCCGCTTTGATCTGGAGCTTTCTTGCGCGACGTGGGTGACCCGGCGCTGACGAATTGCTCGCCGGAGCCTTTCATCCACCGCGGTGCCGCGCCTCACCATCGCCAGGGGATTCAACGCCACAAGCGCCGGTAAGTCTGTACCCACCGTGCTTGCGCGGCCATCTTTATCATTTTGCACTGGTAGAACCAGGGAATAGTGCTTGGGATCGCTGGTCAGTGGGGTTCGCCGGCGAATTCTGACCGCACGGGGCGGCGCTGCGGTGGTTCGATGCTGGAGGTAGGTGAGGCAACGTGGGCCGTTGGATCGGTTCCCTACGGTTTAGATTAGAAGCAGAGTGTACCGTTTGGACCGAGCGCGCGCGACCGTCGATCAATGATCCGAGGGTGGCGCATTGATCTTGGTTAAGTTGATCGCGGACCATTGATCGCAGATCGTTGGGCTAGTATTGCGTACTGGTTCAGGGCACTTGCGATCTAATCTAAGCCCTCAGATTCTAATCGTGCGGCCCATATCTAAGGATACCCCTTCGGCCTGGCCATCTTGCTAAAGAGCCCCTGGGAAATCTGTAAATGGAACCCGCCATCCAGGGGGTATTGTACACTGAGTCTAGGAATAATTACCCGCGGGCCCCTGCACTTCTCAGTAAATGACGCCCAGTCCAGAGCTCATGAAAATCAAATAAATAAATTCAGAAATGGATTTTTAATATAAAAACAATTCCTAGAAACTTATTTAATCCATAGAAAATCCATTTTTAGTCCAAATTATTCCATTCCAGTTCCTAAAATTTTGTAATATTATTGTCTATCACTTAGAGTCTCTGTTTTGGCATAAAAACAGTAAGAACATTAATTTAACATTTAATCCTATTTTAATCACATTAAAACTTAGGAAATTCATAACTTGAATTCTATAACTCCAAATTTAGTGATTCCAGTTCCTATGATCTCATTTTAATGTATAGATTTTTACTGTATATTTTATTTGCATGTTCGATGTGATGTTAATTTATGCTATACTATGTATGGATTGTGTTGATGCGAATAGACGAGCAAGCCACTGTGGAAACTGAGGTTCAACAAGTAGAAGTAGCTGAGCAGGAGCTCATTGCAGGCAAGTTGTGCCCTTGATCACTTACTTTTCCCAGCCATGTTCTTATTAATTTTAATGATCTGCATAGGTTAATTTTGATGGGAGCCTTTATGTTACCCCAGTTTTGATTACCTCTATACCTTGTTCACCCCTGAAATATTTTTGGGTAGTACTTGCTATTGCTTTATGTGGATTGGGTATGGAGATACACTATTCATGATTATTCTGTTATTATCTTGTTATTATTACTGTTCATGTTAAGATCATTAAATTAATGGGAACATGGAGCGACCACCCGGGAAAACAGTGCTACCACAAGGGTTTAATGGGACGCCCTTGGCTGATTAACTAGGAAAGCTAGGGGAGGGCTACCTTACCCGAAAGGGGCAAGGGCAGTAGGGGAGTGGTCAGTGTAGGGAGGTCCTTGTTTGATTTTGCTGCGATGGCGGTCAGACAAGAACCCTGCACTGGAGCTTCCTATAAACTGTAGCGGGTAGTCTGAAGCTAGTGGAACTTTGTAAAGGCCTCGTAGTGTTACCCTGCCTCACTTCATTGGTAGAGGTGTATGGGATTCATGACCCCTTGGCAGATGGGTAACACGGCTTGTGGGTAAAGATGCGCAACCTCTGCAGAGTGTAAAACTAGTATACTAGCCGTGCTCACGGTCATGAGCGGCTCGGACCCTCACATGATTAAGTTATGGAACTTAAATTTAATTTGACATTTGCATCGCATTTGGGATTATTTTACTATTACTGTTCTTTATTATTATTAAGGTTTGGTATTTACTTACACTTAGTAATTGCTAATAAAATTTTGACCAACTTATAAAAGCAACGCTCAGCTTCAGCCTTTATTTCATTGATCAGCCTTACACTACATGAACTCCCACCTTTGGTGAGTTCGTGCCACATTATTCCCCATGACTTGTTGAGCTATGAACGTATGTGAGCTCACTCTTGCTGTCTCACCCCCCCCCCCCACAGGAGAAGAACAGGTGGTCGAAGAGGAGCCGCCTAACACTGAGGAGTTCGATCTGATCTAGGTGGCGTTTCTCAGTCGACATTGGCGCCGACGATCCTTAGTTCATTTTATGGTTATACTTTTATTTTGTAATAAGTCTTCCGCTATGTAATAATCACTCTGATGTTTTGTGACATTTATCTCTATACACTCTGTTATTATATATGTTGTCTTCTTGGCGCATGTATGAGATGCACCCGGCTTTGTCCTTTAAAACCGGGTGTTATAGAAGTGGTATCAGAGGAAATGTTGACTGTAGGACGAAACCTAGATAGAAATGGATAAAACCCCTACCTACTTACCTTACTCTGATTCTTTCTACACTTATCTTGATCCTGTCTCACCTTCTACTGTTCTACTCTGACCATTCTTACCTTTTCTACTCTGAGACAAGATGGATTTCACACCTTGGAATCCCTACCCCTATGACATTTTAAGAGATATGAGGCCTAAGACCAAATCAAAACTATTTTCTATATTTAAAAATGTTGTTTGATTGTTATGATGAAAAATGTCTGATTTGCTTCTTTGATTGATTGAGATATTATATATATGGACATCTTAGTATGTGCCAGCATAAGATAATAAATGAGCTATGGTAGGTAAAACATTAATCTGCTTAGCTAATAAATCCCCCAATTTAACATGATTCGTAATTACTGCCTTGTCTACTGCTTTCTCTTACCTTATGTATCTAACTCAGATGGTCAATACCAGGAGGGGTGGTGGAATTGATTTGCCTCCTAACCAACACACTCGAAGGATATATAGACAACCTCAGCCACAGCCTGCAGAGATGAATCCCCCTAATCCTCCACCAGGCGGAGTTGACCCACTGGTTGCTGCTCAGATGGCAGTGATGCAGCAAATGGCGGACACTATGGCTGATATGCGTGCCCAGATGCAGCAAGAACGCCAGGAAATGCGTCAGGAAAGTGAAGATATACGCCAGGAGTTGCGCCAGGAGAGAGATGAGATACGCCAAGAAAGGAGGGCGCAACAACAGCAGCTGCAACAACAACTTCAACAACAGCAACAACAGCAACAAGTGCCATTGCCTCCACCACCACCACCAGTTCCACCTCGTGATAAGCACCGGGAGTTCATGAGTCATAAGCCACCTACATTTGCAAGTTCGCCAGATCCACTTGATGCAGATGATTGGCTGAAAGCAATTGAGAAGATGCTCAACATTGCACAATGCACTGACCGGGAGAAGGTTTTATATGCTTCTGGACGTCTGACGGGTCCTGCTGCTGACTGGTGGGATTCTTATACTGTTGCCCATGATGCTGCTTATACTATTACCTGGGCAGAGTTCAGTACGCAGTTCAGGAACTACCATATTCCAGCTGGGATGATAAAGATCAAGAAGAAGGAGTTTCTGTCATTAAAGCAAGGCAACATGTCAGTCAGCGAGTACAGAGACAAATTTATTCAGCTATCGAGATATGCTCCGAAGGATGTTGCTGAGGATGAGAGGAAGCAGGAACATTTTATTGAAGGACTTAATGGACCGCTGCAGTATGCTCTAGTGGCACACACTTTTCCATCATTTCAGAGGCTACTGGATAAGGCTCTTGCTATTGAACACAAGCGTGTTCAACTGGGCGATTTGAAGAGGAAGGCTATCTCACAGGGACAGGGTAGCAGCAGTGTTCGTCCTCGATACAGTTCACCACAAGGTACACCGACTCGACCGGGAGGACCACGCCCAGTTTAGCAATCACCACTGAGGACTCCACCTCCTCGGCAGGCTACTCCCACTGGCACCCCGACGAAGTTTGCAGGACATAGTCCAGGCACTACGTGTTTCAAGTGTGGGAAGACTGGTCATTATGCAAATGTCTGCCCCCAGAGGATTGCTACTACTCCAGCTCAGAACAAGCAACAGACCCCTGGCAAGGGATATTCTATAGCCAGGGTGAATCAAGTCAGCGTTGATGATACTCCTGATGGTGGAGACCTCGTAATTGGTATGTTTTATGTTAATGCAATTCCTGCAACAATATTATTTGATTCTGGTGCTACACATTCATTCATGTCTGCTAGATATGCCAACACAAATGAAATACCACTGCTAAATATGAGAAAACCCATGATAGTAATTACACCTAAAGGGCCTGTTGAGGCGAATCAAATGACACGTAGATTGACCTTGACCATTATGGGTAGAGAATTTGGAGCTACTGCTATAATATTAGAGTCAAGCAGTATAGATCTAATACTTGGTATGTCATGGCTAAGAAAGGCAAAGGCCGTTATAGCATGTGGTAGAGGTACCGTGGAGCTCACTACCACTAAAGGAGAAAGATTTCAAGTTAATATTGCAGTAACCTCCACATCCATGCGTGCAATGTTCTTTATGCCTGAGGAGTTTGTTGGCGACAACATCCGGGTGGTCAGAGATTTTCTGGATGTCTTTCCAGAGGAGTTACCAGGGATGCCACCTGATAGAGAAGTTGAGTTTGTTATTGATCTCCTACCTGGAACCGCCCCTATTTCTAAACGGCCATATAGAATGTCCGTAGAAGAGTTGAAGGAGCTTAAGAAGCAATTAACTGAGTTATAAGAGGCGGGGTATATTCGTCCGAGTTCCTCACCTTAGGGAGCACCGGTGTTATTTGTGCAGAAGAAGGACGGATCGCAACGGATGTGTGTGGATTATAGATCTCTTAATGATGTTACGGTGAAGAACAAGTATCCGTTGCCCCGTATTGAGGATTTATTTGATCAGATGCGAGGTGCTAGAGTATTCTCGAAGATTGATCTCCGATCCGGTTACCATCAGATGAGGATTAGACCATCGGATATTCCCAAGACGGCTTTCTCGACTCGATATGGATTATATGAGTTTACTGTTATGTCATTTGGACTAACCAATGCACCAGCTTACTTCATGAATTTGATGAATAAGGTGTTTATGGAGTATTTGGACAGATTCGTCGTGGTATTCATCGACGATATTCTTATCTATTCTAAGAATGAAAGTGATCATGAACTACATCTAAGGTTGGTGCTACAGAAGTTACGAGATAATCAACTCTACGCTAAGTTCAGCAAGTGCGAGTTTTGGATTGACAAGGTACCATTCCTTGGTCATATTATTTCTAATGGAGGAATAGCAGTGGATCCTGCTAAAGTGAAGGAGATAATGGAGTGGAGAGTGCCCACTATAGTTACTGAGATTCGGAGTTTCTTGGGACTCGCAGGATATTATCGGAGATTTATTGAAGGGTTCTCTAAAATTGCTAAGCCTATGACATCGCTTTTGGAAAAAGGAAGAGAATTTAAGTGGGATGAGAAGTGCCAAGAAAGCTTTGATCAATTGAAGGAGAGATTGATGTCACCTCCAGTATTGATTATGCCAGATCTGCAGAAGGGATTTGACATTTATTGTGATGCATGTGGCCAAGGACTTGGATGTGTGCTCATGCAAGATGGACATGTGATTGCCTATGCATCTCGTCAGTTGAGGAAGCATGAATTGAACTACCCCACCCATGACCTAGTGCTGGCTGCCGTTGTGCATGCACTTAAGATTTGGAGACACTATATTATGGGAACTAAGTGCCAAGTATACACGGATCATAAGAGTTTGAAGTATATATTCACTCAGAAGGATCTCAATCTTAGGCAACGCCGTTGGTTGGAGCTCATTAAGGATTATGACTTGGAGATTCACTATCACCCAGGCAAGGCGAATTTGGTTGCAGATGCCTTGAGTCGGAAGGAGCATGTTCACTCCGCTTTCGTTGTCCAGCTACCTGATGAATTAGCAAAAGACTTTGAGAGGCTCAACCTGGGAATTGTTACACATACGAAAGGAGTGACTATTGAATTGGAACCTACCTTGGAGCAAGAAATTCGTAAAGGTCAGGTTGGTGATGCCAAAATCTAGGAGATCAAGGATCTGATAACAGAGGGTAGAGGCCCAGAGTTCACGGAGGATGAGCAAGGCACGATATGGTTCAAGAATCGGATCTGTGTTCTCGATATTGATAGTCTTCGGGAAACCATATTGAAGGAGGCACATGATTCAGGTTATTTTATCCACCCTGGGAGCACTAAGATGTATCAGGATTTGAAGCAAAAGTATTGGTGGTATGGTTTAAAGAGAGATGTGGCTGCACATGTGGCTATGTGCGATGTATGCCAAAGAGTTAAAGATGAACACCAGAGGCCAGCCGGACTACTGCATCCATTGAAGATACCTGAGTGGAAATGGGAAGAGATTGGCATGGACTTCATTGTTGGATTACCCCGCACGTCTGCTGGATATGATTCTATATGGGTGATTGTGGACAGGCTAACTAAAGTAGCCCACTTTATTCCAGTGAAGACCACGTATTCAGGAGCCAAGTTGGCAGAGTTGTACATGGCACGATTGTATGCCTGCATGGAGTACCAAAGAAAATTGTGTCAGACCGGGGATCACAGTTTACCTCTCGATATTGGAAGAAGTTGCACGAGTCCTTGGATACAAGATTAAATTTTAGTTCGGCTTACCATCCACAGACTGATGGGCAGACTGAGAGGACTAACCAAGTGCTGGAAGATATGTTAAGAGCTTGTGCCCTTAAGCATGGTGGTAGTTGGGATAAGAGTTTGCCGTATGCGGAGTTCTCTTATAATAATAGCTATCAGGCCAGTTTGAAGATGTCATCGTTTGAGGCTTTGTATGGCAGAAAGTGCAGGACTCCCTTGTATTGGAACCAAACTGGTGAAAGACAGTTGTTTGGGCCTGAGATTATACAGGAAGCAGAGGAACAAGTTCAGCAAATAAGGGAGAATTTGAGAACTGCACAGTCCAGGAAGAAAAGTTATGCTGACACCCGGAGAAGACTGCTTGAGTTTAAGGAAGGAGATTATGTCTATTTGAAGGTGTCACCACTCTGGGGTATGAGAAGATTTAAAGTGAAAGGAAAGTTGTCCCCTCGCTTTATTGGACCCTTCTTAATCTTAAAGCGAGTGGGAGAGGTTGCATACCAATTGGAGTTACCGGAGCATCTTGCGGATATTCATGATGTCTTTCATGTATCTCAGCTGAAGAAATGTCTCAGGGTGCTTGAAGAACAGTTACCAATAGAAGACCTTAGTGTTCAAGAGGATTTGACTTATGCTGAGTACCCCATCAGGATTTTGGATACTTTGACTCGAGTCACGAGGAATAAGGTTATAAAGATGTGCAAAGTTCAATGGAGTCACCACGGTGAAGATGAAACAACTTGGGAAAGAGAAGAAGAGCTTCGTATAGATTTTCCCCACCTTTTCCCTAGATCTTCCTAAATCTCGAGGACGAGATTATTTTTAAGGGGGGTAGGATTTGTAGCACTCAAGTTGTATACAAAAAAAATAATAGAGAAATCTCCTCAATTTCCTGTGCCTTGTTTGCATCATAAAAAGAGCATACATGTTGAGAGTGATCAATTAAAACCAAAGACACTAAAATAAAAGAAAATGCATCATATTGGAGTTTATATGTTTGTGCATTAAATAAAATAACAAGGATAATAATAATAAGATAATAATTACTAGAAAGTTTGAATCCTAAATTGAGAATTAGGGTTTGAATTAAGAGAAGGGAAGAACTGAGAAAAATACTACATAAAATAAAATAAAAAAATCAAAATAAATACCTTTCACACTTATATTATTAAACTATACATTTCAAGTTGAGGACAAGTTATTCACAAAGTTTGAATTTAAACTTGAATTCAAATTGGATTTGAAAATGGAAAAAAAGAGATAGAAAAGAAAAGAATAAAACAGAGCTACCTAACTGGGCCCCAACTTCGCTTTCGGCCCACCTCTGAATTTCTCACGCGCGGCCCACACATTCCCTTCATCCGCGTGCGCGTGTATCAGCCGCGGACCCGATCGGTGGGACCCACCTGGCTGCCTCTCACTCGCGCCCGCACCTTACCCCATCCACTAGTTCGTGGGACCGCCCTGTCAGGTACTCCGTTCTCCACTGGACGACGAGCTGGCGACCGTGGATCCCATGGGGGCCGGCGCACCTAACCCCGCCAGAATCGTCGGGCCGTTGAAGACCGTCCCGTCCCATCAGCGCGTATAAAGCTTCGGTTGCGGCGGTATATCAAACGCTTTGCCCTGTAACCCGAACACCATCGCCATAGCAGTGAGAGAGTTCTATCGCCGCCACCACGGAATCGTGATCCTGTCGCCGTATCGGCCTCGGGTTGCAATCGGGGACCTTCGCCTGCGTATTCCGCTTTGATCTGGAGCTTTCTTGCGCGACGTGGGTGACCCGGCGCTGACGAATTGCTCGCCGGAGCCTTTCATCCACCGCGGTGCCGCGCCTCACCGCCGCCAGGGGATTCAATGCCACAAGCGCCGGTAAGTCTGTACCCACCGTGCTTGCGCGGCCATCTTTATCATTTTGCACTGGTAGAACCAGGGAATAGTGCTTGGGATCGCTGGTCAGTGGGGTTCGCCGGCGAATTCTGACCGCACGGGGCGGCGCTGCAGTGGTTCGATGCTGGAGGTAGGTGAGGCAACGTGGGCCGTTGGATCGGTTCCCTATGGTTTAGATTAGAAGCAGAGTGTACCGTTTGGACCGAGCGCGCGCGACCGTCGATCAATGATCCGAGGGTGGCGCATTGATCTTGGTTAAGTTGATCGCGGACCGTTGATCGCAGATCGTAGGGCTAGTATTGCGTACTGGTTCAGGGCACTTGCGATCTAATCTAAGCCCTCAGATTCTAATCGTGCGACCCATATCTAAGGATACCCCTTCGGCCTGGCCATCTTGCTAAAGAGCCCCTGGGAAATCTGTAAATGGAACCCGCCATCCAGTGGGTATTGTACACTGAGTCTAGGAATAATTACCCGCGAGCCCCTGCACTTCTCAGTAAATGACGCCCAGTCCAGAGCTCATGAAAATCAAATAAATAAATTCAGAAATGGATTTTTAATATAAAAACAATTCCTAGAAACTTATTTAATCCATAGAAAATCCATTTTTAGTCCAAATTATTCCATTCCAGTTCCTAAAATTTTGTAATATTATTGTCTATCACTTAGAGTCTCTGTTTTGGCATAAAAACAGTAAGAACATTAATTTAACATTTAATCCTATTTTAATCACATTAAACCTTAGGAAATTCATAACTTGAATTCTATAACTCCAAATTTAGTGATTCCAGTTCCTATGATCTCATTTTAATGTATAGATTTTTACTGTATATTTTATTTGCATGTTCGATGTGATGTTAATTTATGCTATACTATGTATGGATTGTGTTGATGCGAATAGACGAGCAAGCCACTGTGGAAACTGAGGTTCAACAAGTAGAAGTAGCTGAGCAGGAGCTCATTGCAGGCAAGTTGTGCCCTTGATCACTTACTTTTCCCAGCCATGTTCTTATTAATTTTAATGATCTGCATAGGTTAATTTTGATGGGAGCCTTTATGTTACCCCAGTTTTGATTACCTCTATACCTTGTTCACCCCTGAAATATTTTTGGGTAGTACTTGCTATTGCTTTATGTGGATTGGGTATGGAGATACACTATTCATGATTATTCTGTTATTATCTTGTTATTATTACTGTTCATGTTAAGATCATTAAATTAATGGGAACATAGAGCGACCACCCGGGAAAACAGTGCTACCACAAGGGTTTAATGGGACGCCCTTGGCTGATTAACTAGGAAAGCTAGGGGAGGGCTACCTTACCCGAAAGGGGCAAGGGCAGTAGGGGAGTGGTCAGTGTAGGGAGGTCCTTGTTTGATTTTGCTGCGATGGCGGTCAGACAAGAACCCTGCACTGGAGCTTCCTATAAACTGTAGCGGGTAGTCTGAAGCTAGTGGAACTTTGTAAAGGCCTCGTAGTGTTACCCTGCCTCGCTTCCTTGGTAGAGGTGTATGGGATTCATGACCCCTTGGCAGATGGGTAACACGGCTTGTGGGTAAAGTTGCGCAACCTCTGCAGAGTGTAAAACTAGTATACTAGCCGTGCTCACGGTCATGAGCGGCTCGGACCCTCACATGATTAAGTTATGGAACTTAAATTTAATTTGACATTTGCATCGCATTTGGGATTATTTTACTATTACTGTTCTTTATTATTATTAAGGTTTGGTATTTACTTACACTTAGTAATTGCTAATAAAATTTTGACCAACTTATAAAAGCAACGCTCAGCTTCAGCCTTTATTTCATTGATCAGCCTTACACTACATGAACTCCCACCTTTGGTGAGTTCGTGCCACATTATTCCCCACGACTTGTTGAGCTATGAACGTATGTGAGCTCACTCTTGCTGTCTCACACCCCCCCCACAGGAGAAGAACAGGTGGTCGAAGAGGAGCCGCCTAACACTGAGGAGTTCGATCTGATCTAGGTGGCGTTTCTCAGTCGACATTGGCGCCGACGATCCTTAGTTCGTTTTATGGTTATACTTTTATTTTGTAATAAGTCTTCCGCTATGTAATAACCACTCTGATGTTTTGTGACATTTATCTCTATACACTCTGTTATTATATATGTTGTCTTCTTGGCGCATGTATGAGATGCACCCGGCTTTGTCCTTTAAAACCGGGTGTTACATGGAGGCACTATTTGTATGGGTAGAAGTGTGATATCTACACAGACCACAAGAGTCTCAAATACATATTTACTCAGTCAGAGCTAACCATGATGCAGCGAAGATGGTTAGAGTTTATCAAAGATTATGAGCTAGAGATTCATTACCACCCAGGCAAAGCAAATGTGGTTGCAGATGCTCTGAGTAGAAAGAGTCAAGTTAATATGTTGGCTGCTCACCCCATGCCATATGAACTAGCGAAGGAATTCGACAGATTGAGTCTCGGATTTCTGAACAACACCGAAGGGGTGACAATTGAGTTGGAACCCACTCTAGAGCAAGACATCAGGAAGGGCCAGAAGGATGATGAGAAGATCAAAGAGATCCGGCAGATGATCATAGATGGAAAAGGCAAGGATTTCCGTGAAGACGCTGAAGGAGTGGTATGGCTCAAGGATAGACAACATATTCTATACATCCTAGTAGCGAGAAGATGTACCAAGACTTGAAGAAACGATTCTGGCGGTACAGTATGGAAAGGGAGATAGCAGAGTATGTGGCTGTATGTGACAGTTGTAAGAGTGTTAAAGCAGAACATCAGAGGCCTGCAGGTTTGTTACAGCCATTGCAGATCCCTCAGTGGAAATGGGATAAGATTGGGATGGACTTTATAGTCAATTTGCTTCGCACTCGTACTGGTTATGACTCCATCTGGGTAGTAGTGGACCGTTTGACAAAGGCGACCCATTTCATACCAGACAAGACCACCTACAACAGTGTAGTGTTGGCTGAACTATACATGTCTCGGATTGTGTGCTTGCATGGCGTTCCAAAGAAGATAGTATCAGATAGAGGCACTCAGTTCACCTCTCATTTTTGGCAGCAGTTGCATGAAGCTTTGGGCACACACTTGAAGTTCAGTTTAGCTTATCACCCACAGAAAGATGATCAAACAGAGAGAACCAACCAGATCCTTGAAGACATGTTGAGGGCTTGTGCTTTGCAAGACAAGATACGTTGGGACAAGAGGCTACCGTATGCAGAATTCTCTTACAACAACAGCTATCAGGACAGTCTGAAGATGTCACCATTCGAAGCGCTTTATGGGAGGAATCGCAGAACTCCATTGCATTGGAACCAACCCGATGAAAGGCAGGTGTTCGGTCTAGATATTTTGCTTGAAGTGGAAGAGAACATCAGAATGGTCCGAGAGAATATGAAGGCAGCGCAGTCCAGACAGCGAAGCTATGCTGACACCCGAAGAAGAGAACTGAGTTTTGAAGTAGGAGATTATGTCCACTTAAAGGTGTCACCGATCAGAGGAATCAAAAGATTCAGAGTCAAAGGCAAGCTAGCACCTCGATATATCGGGTCGTATCTGATTCAAGCAAGGTACAGAGAAGTGGCATATCAACTCAGCTTACTAGAGAATCTGTCCGTCGTGCATGATGTGTTTCATGTGTCTCATTTGAAGAAATGCTTGAGAGTGCCAGAAGAGCAGTTGCCAACAAAGGATCTTGAAGTTCAAGAAGATCTAACATATATTGAGAAGCCAACTCAGATTTTGGAGACAGCAGATCAGGTCACTCGGAGAAGCACCATCAGGATGTGCAAAGTCAAATGGGGCCATCACTCAAAAGAAAAAGCAACCTAGGAAAGGGAAGATGATGTGAGAGCTAAATACATTGAACTCTTTGCTAGCCAGCCCTGAATCTCGAGGGCGAGATTCTTTTAAGTGGATAGGTCTGTAACACCCTGAATTTGGGGGTATAAAATTCTTTCTAATTATCAACCAAATTCAGGTGTTACTCTTCTCTCTCTCTCTAGTTTCTCTCTCTTGTCCTTTTGGATAGATTTGGTTTAATTAGGGAGGGAATTATTTATTTATTTTTGCCAAAACATTATGAGTCATGAAATCTTGCATCACGTTGAGCTTAAATATCCTTTGAATTGTTGCACATGTTTGAATTAGTTTGAATTTGAAACTTGGTTTGAATTTGAATTGAAAACCCTAGAGAAAATAAATAGAAAAGCAATTAGAAAATCCCTAGAAAATAGAAAGAGCCAATTCGGCCCAGTCAGCCCACTAAGCCCAGCCGCGCGCGCCCGTGCGCCTCCAGTCCTTGATAGGAGGACCCCGCGTGTCGGCGCTGACCCGCGCATCTCTTCCTCTCTCCCTCTCGCTATTCTGTGAGGTCACCTTGTTGGTGCCCTGGCCTGTCGTGTGTTCGCGTGTCTGTGTCGCTATTCGGTGGGCCCCGCTCACCAGTCCCTCTCCCCCTCCTTCAACCGCTCGCCTGCGCGGACCACGTACACGCACGCCGAGATCACCGCGCCCGCGTCGCCACCCAGCGCCAAACCGGCACCCCGGCCCCCTTTACAAGTCCTCGCATACCCCCACCTCCCCTCTGCCTCGCTCATTTCGCCCCTGCACACTCACCCGAGCTGCGCACACCCATTCTTCAAGCTCGCCGGAGCTTCCCCGTCGCCAAGCCCCCTACGCCCGAATCTGCCGCCGGAAGAGCTCGGCCACCGTCCCCGACCGTGCTCCGCCACCATCAGGCACAGCCTCACCGTCGTTCCTGCCCCACCTAAGGTGAATTTCCCCGCCGGACCTCCTTTTCTCTCTCCCCCGTTTTATCTGTCCCGTCAATTAGTCGCTGGTGATCTCCGATACCGGTACCACGCCGTTGAACCGAGACCCCTGGCCAACCGCATCCGCCTCGTGCCTTCTTCGTCCGCACGGAGTCACCGGCTCCGGCCATGGCACTCGCGCGCACACGCACGACCAAGGTAGACGACGATCCTAACAAGGAGGACCCACCCGTTAGTCTCCCCCCTTTCCACTTCTTCATCCCCCTCGCGTGGTCGCTGACTGGTGGACCATAGGTCCCACGCGTCAGTGCAGCACCTACCCATTTCCCCCCGTTATGTGTCACCACCTGGAGGGCCCCGCCCGTCAGCGCGCGCCCGCGATGTCACGCCTGTGTGTGCCCTCCATCACTGACTAGCGGGCACGACCTCTCCGTGACCCCGCCTGTCAGGCCCCCGCCGTTTCCCCCTCTCGATTATCTGAGTCGCCGACCTATGGGCCTCGCCCGCCGAGAGCGCCCGCGCTCGTGTCCCGCACCAGGGATGCCCGGGCAGCTGACGTGTGGGACCCGCCGGTTAGCCCTCGCGTCTGATCCCGCGTGCCCGCTTCTAATCTTGGACGTCCGTTCCCGATCGGATGGCCGAGAAGCCCGGATACCCTTTTGCTGTGGTTGATTTGCTTAAGACCCCCTCGGTTTTCTGAGAATAGAACACACCGTCCTTAGACTTTACGCGCAGGCCCCTGAGTTATTACAAATAGACCCTATCCTTTTAAATAATTACAGATTCGGGCTTCATTTTATATTTCAAACTCCCTAACTTGTTTATTTCATATCTTTTGCATATGAACTCCAAATTTAGTGATTCAAATTGCAAAATGCTCCTGGGAATATTCTCTGTTTAAATAAATTAGTTTTATTCAAATCTACACACTCTAATTTTTATGTTTAACTATGAATTTATATATGTATTGATTTATTCATTTAATAAAGTAAATAAAAGGAAAACCCTAGAGGTTAAAGTATATTTAATCTTGTGAGATTAATAATGTGTATTACATGAATTTATCTCTAGTTTAACTTCTATGTCTCATTAAAAGGAATTAAATCAGATTATGTAATCATGGACAACACTTAGGGAATAATCAACCACTAAATGAAAATTAGTTCACCCTGTAATTTAAATTCCCTTTTGAGTTTATACTATTCTTTTGAGATGTGTTACCATGTTTGTACATGATTGATGTGCTGTTTATTTGTCATTTACCAAATGTATTAAATGCATGATCACTTTATTTAGACAACGAGCAATATGTGGTTCCTGAGTGTGTTGCTAAAGATCTTCTTGAGCAACAACCTGGTGAAGACAAGTGTCCTCTGACCCATTATGTCTCATTCATTTTTAGTTCGCTGTCCTGCATTACATTATTTAAACCTAAGGATGGACTAGTCTGTATTTACGTAATCCTTGTTTACCTTTTTAGGTTATCATAGTTAGCTTATGCTATTGCTTTAACTTAATCAATTAATATGATGTGATTATTTATGATATGATGATGTTATCCCAATGATGATATTGTGATACTCTAGGGGGCTTAGGCCTTTTTCCTGAGTACCTCTCCGTAAGGACCTGTTCATGGAGTGACCACCCGGGATAATAGTGCAACCATGAGGGTGGAATGGGACGCCCATAGCTGATTAATTAGATGAACTTGGGGTGTAGTTGGCTTTGCCTAAGGGCCGTCAATGGGGGCTAGGGCGTGGTGCTCGCTCTGCCAAGGGGGGTGCAGAGGTTCATTCGATTCGGTTTTGTTAGTCACCCACCATGGGGAGGTGTACTGCGTTTGTACGATTTGCGAAACCTAACGAGCAGCTATGCACCAGGGGAGTCTTTGTAAAGGCTATGTAGTGTATCCTTGGCCATTCACCTCGGTAGTGAAGATCGGGTCTGTACAACCTAGGCTGGAAAGGGATCACGACTCTTGGGTAAAGTGTGCAACCTCTACAGAGTGTTAGAAACTGGTATATCAGCCAAGCTCACGGTTAAGAGCAGCCTTGGGATCCTCTTTGATTAGAAGAACTTTGATTACTTTATGATGATGGTTAAGAATGTTGGTTATAATTCTGATCTCTGGTATTTCCTCTTGGAGGGAGTACTTTTGGGTAATAACTGGGTTTATTACTAAAATTGGCTCTACTAATAGTAATAAATACTTGACCAACTAAAATCAATTGCTTAACCTCAACCCCACATACAACTAGTCCAATTTAGCCAAATGGGACATTTGCTAAGTACGTTGATGTGTACTCACCCTTGCTTTACAAACCACCCCACCCCAGGTTGTCCCCACTGTAATCAATGGTTAGGAGGAGATGCTGGCAACATGGAGGACTTTGAGGAGTTCCAGGACTATGACGAGTTCTAGTTTTCCTTAGTGGCAAACCCCCAGTCAGTTGCCTATGTAGGCTTATCCTCTACGTTTCGTATTTCCGCACTTTGATATTAATGTTGAAGACTATGGCTATGTATTAGACTCTGTGGATGTCTCGAACATCTTATTGTAATAAAGTACATTTCCGCTATTTACTTTAAGCATTGTGTGATGATGTCGAATTATGTAATCGCTGTGTACGTGAGTTTTTTATACTGGCACGTACATGGTTCGCATTCGGTTTGCCTTCCAAAACTGGGTGTGACAAGAAGGTCGTGCCCACCGACGCTTAACACCATCCACAGCAGCACAAATCTAGTACCTGCAACAACATGGGTTCAAAAACCCTGAGTACGGAGTGTACTTTCGCAAGTCTTACCCGACTAAGGAAAAAGACTCTCAAGGATATGCTGGATTTGGGAATCAAGGAAAGGCTTTTAGCAATAATCAACATTAATAGTTTGCAGAAAGCTTAATAAAATGAGTCCTTACTTTCAACATTTTAATGCTAGATTAAGTCTAGTCTAATTTCATCTGCTTGCAAGGTGAGGGATAAGCAATGCTAGGGAAACCTATTAGGTCCCATAAAATTAACCTGAGCATGTCACAGTGATTAACACCGAATATTATTAGGTAAAAAGGAGTGATCAACGACATAACTTGCCTGAGACTCAAGATTCCTAGGTACCAGCTTGGTCTTCAAGATTCGTAACCTCACTGCTAATCGTTACCATACAAACAAACAGGGTATAGGCAAAATTAACATCACACCAAAGCACAATCTACATAATAATGATTTACGCGTTGCTACGAGATCGTGGGCTCGAGAACCACTAAATTCCGAGTTATGGTTCAGGAGATATAGTTTTCGCAAGTTTTGGGTGATTAACTAATAATATCTTCTATGTTATAATCATGTGAGAAAAATATTACAAAGAAACAACTAATTCAACTTAGTATAGATTATCACTTGATTAGATATCTTGATCTAGTCAAATTATAATTGTAGATAGGTTAACTTTAATGAGCAAGCTTAATCTACCATACGGACATTAAACAATATCTAATTATAAGAATATGTGTTATGATAAAACTAATGTTGTTATTGCGTAGACAATGTTATTACGAAGCTAACACAACTGAAATAGATTAAATCGGAGTTAAAATGAATTAATTATGAATTTTTGAAGTCTACTTCTATGCTAGGGGTGTTTTTGTGAATACCAAGGACTAATTTGTAAATTCTAAAACTCTAGAGTAAGGCTTTGTCTGCGGCCAAGGATGACAGGTTTATACAAAGAAAATACAGGGGCCCTGGTGTGGCAGAACCTCCCAAGTTATTGGCCCCAAATGCACCTGTCCTTGTCTCACAGACCTCAGACGGCTATGCATGTGCACCAGATAACTTAACAGGATCCGTCCGAGTGTCCCAAAGACCTCGAATAAACCACTTACAACCAAGATTGCAAGATTAAGTAAACACAAATCACACATCAACATTTTGCAGCGGAATTTCTTTATTACAAAAAGTTACAAGTTACAACAAATTTACATTATATTTATCGGAGTGATTACAAAAGTGATTCAAAGAAATAAACTTTGAAATGTTATAAATTATTTATAAGTTTGAAATATATGCTAGCTCAATGACAATCCTCAATAAAAATCATAGAAGAGCTACTTTAACCTATAAGAAGGCCATGCTCACCGGCGCTTAACACCATCCACAACAGCACAAATCTAGTACCTGCAACAACATGGGTTCGAAAACCCTGAGTACGTAGTGTACTTTCGCAAGTCTTACCCGACTAAGGAAAAAGACTCTCAAGGATATGCTAGATTTGGGAATCAAGAAAAGGCTTTTAGCAAGGATCAGCATTAATAGTTTGCACAAAGCTTACTAAAATGAGTCCTTACTTTCAACATTTTAATGCTAGATTAAGTATTAATAGACCTTGTTTGCATCTAGTCTAATTTCATCATCACATTAATCAATACAACATGATTTTTGCTCAGTATGATTCCATCCATGACTTAGATTGCAGGTCAGTGACCAAGTCTTCACATCCGAGAAATAACGGTGATCTGAATCGATTAATACCCAGCTGGGGATCTCCAACCACATGACATATGTAGCACTTAACCCTTGCATATGTCAACTCGCCACCGGGTTTCTCAAGACCAGAATGGGTTCACGCCAACCGAGAGCACAGATACTCCACCGTCCAGCCTCTTGCCAAGGAGGGTACATGCTACTCTCGCCATCTCTCCACTCCCATTGTGTGGTGGCCTTTCTGGTATTGGTCCGACCGAGGCAAAGCTTACCCATGACGAGGCATATGGCCAGTTAAAAGGTCCTCGGTCAGCAGGCCTACATTCCCTATAATCCTTAATCAACCTGGGTAGAACATCACCTGTTCCTAGCCCAAGTCTCGATTTAAGTACTTTCATCCTTAGGATTGTTTTTGTTCCATAGGATGATTAAAACATCATAGGGAACCTTGCATTAGATCTCCCAATGATCCTGGTGAAAATATTCTTGTAGGTAGAGCCATCCTTCCTCAGGATAAACCTGAGCTAGGCATTAGTGCAAAGGACAAACTCTATCTGCAAGATTTACCTCTAGGCAGGGCTAAGCAATTTTGTAAATCATATTTGATACTTCACTAGAAGTATCTATAAAAGGAATGGATTTCAAGGTAGCCAATGCATCAAGGGTTTCCAAGCAACTCCTATAAACCTAATGCACATTTCACTAGACATAAAGTGTGTAAAAATCATTTAAAACGCAAGGAAGGGGTTGCATGCACCGGGGCTTGCCTAGAATAACACTAGGTTAGTGTTTGCTAGATGATGTCCACTTGGCGACCAGCCTTTATTCTGATATTTGTTCTGGTCATCCATCTTTAGGTTCATCATCCGCATCACCTTTTGGAGTTGCCCACTCGTTACATCATCTTGGGGGTCGACCCAGCTCTGGTCCTCCGCATCACGTGGTTCACTAGCATACCTACTGAGATGCATAATGCACATGTTTAAACATAAGGAAGAATAACACAACATATTGCACACAATATAGAATTAAGCACAATGACGAGGCGCTGCAACACTTTTGAGAAAATACTAGACGCCAACAAATGACTAAGTACAACAATGACAACCACGTGTTCTAACCCAAACATCGAGAAATAGCAAACTATACTACCCAGTTCAACACTCGAGTTCCTCATGTTCAACTTAATTTACTTAAACCAAAAATCACAACAATGCATATGTCTATATTTCCCTAATCTAGAGCATACCTCAAAAGATTATCAAACTTGGGCTCAGTCTTCAAGGACACCTGAACACATGCCTAAATAGTCACTACTTCAAATACACACACCAAAATATTTACTTCCTTCCCAATTACTAAAGTCTAGAGCAAACAATAAGAAGGAAATAAATTAATCAAATATAACAAGGCATTTCTATAAACACTTCCTATGCAACAAGTTGCCATCAATCAAGGATCAAGAATTGACTAATCCTACCTAGCCAAACAAGAATGACAACAAGCAATAAATTGCAGATTTTTCTCGACAGCACTCAGCAGTCAATTGTTTTGCTCATAACTCCCAAGATATTAACCCAAAAATAGTGAACTAAGACTTTATAGAAAGCTTATGAAATCTCCTATAACTTTTGTATTATCAGCACAACATGATTCGACATTCTTAAAGGTCAATCAGTGCTAAACGTAAATTCTGCCCAGATTTGGACAGAATTGAACTACTTACTTCATAAATTTATAACTAGACTTTCAGGCATCCAAATCAGGTGATCCTAGACTTATTAGAAAGCTAGTATAATTGTCTACAATTCATTTATAATCATCTCAAGGTGATTTAATATGTATCAAAGTCAGTTAATACAAACACACATTGCTGTCCAGACTTTTGACAGATTCAAACATCACATTTCAAATAGCTATAACTTGACTTCTAGACCACCAAAAAGGGTGCTCCAAACTTTTTTGGAAAGATTAAGAAAAGTAATACAATTCTCCTATAATTACTAAGGGCTGATTCTAAGTTTAACTTGGGCAAACAAGGTCATTTTCGAAATCAGTACAGAATTTGGGCAGATTCTGAGACTGGACTTTGAAACATCATAACTCCTAAACTACTAAACCTATGGTCATGAAATTTTTACACAACCAAGATAAAGAAGTTAGATACAACTTTTCTAGAGTATATTTCTACATAAAATGCACTTAATTCGTCAAACAAATAGCACGGCAGAAACTGTACATGCAGTAAAAACTGTGAGTATGCAATTTTAACTCCTAGTTAGGCTCTATAGTATCATGTTATTGGTACTTAGAAATGCTTCATTATTTTATAATTCATTAGAGTTCAAACAACCAAATGAGAACCAACAGTCGATTTACTAACTACATTCAAATTATTTGGAGCACTAGAATTATAACCACACATATGCACCATGACCAATTTGGCGATCAGACATAGTACACATGTATGATAGACAACATACTCATCATAACCAACATACTACTCAATTCATCTATCAAACACTATCTGAAACAATGATTTGGCTCACTGTTATTTGCCTAACTTGATAATCCACACGAACAGTGACGCTCTCCAATTCAATCATTTCATCCAACATCTGGCACTTGTCACACGGCTTGCCTGGCCTCACCAATATGAAATTCCTCACATCTCGCACATTACACACTCATATATACATACATTAGCATCTAATAACTTGATTTTGGGTATTAGTACTAGGGAGGAATGAACACAGGGAGAAACGAGTCCTCACCGGGGTTGACGACAACATGTCGAAGCTGTCCAAAAACGAAGGCAAAGACGATGGAGCGAAAAACGCACATACGACACATCAGGACAAATTTCTTAAGGCTGGGCATTTCCTCAAGCAGTCAACAAGCATCGTGGACGTAATACTGCTCTAGCGTGCAACTGCTACACCATTGCTGACCACCGAAAGGGAGGGGCATTAAACCATGGCGAGGAGGAATCGCCAGCGCCGAGGACGATGATCAAGGGGCTTGAGATGCTGAAGCAGCCACCAGAGAAGGAACATGGGAGTGTCCTGTGCGAGCACCGGCGTGTGAGACAGGGTTCCGCATGAGTACTTACCAGTGGTGTGGACACACCATGGGGGCGCGGCGACTATGCTTCACTGGCGAGAAACATCTTGGCGAGCTAGTTGATGGGATCTACAAACTATGGATTTGAAATTGGACTAGGAAACCATGGCCTAAACGACACGGACAAAGGACAAGTGCCGGGGCTGTCAACTCGTCGCATGACCGGGTGACGACGACGAACAACCGAGCGCGGTATGGAGCTGGAGAATGACGACAGGCCTAGTAGAGGAGCTCGCACGTGCAGCCTAAGATGGAGGCACGGAGATGGGCGCATGGCAATGCACGGCCCAATGGGCAAGGAGGACGTGACGGCCATGCTACAAGCGAGGTGGAGGCCGAGCAGGGGCACGGTCCGAGCAAACAAGGCAACCAGCCATGGACCAGGGGTAGGACAAGCGCCATGGGCGAGCAGAGGGAGGCGAGCTGAGGCAGGGATCCGAGCTGGGGCCGAGCGCGCATGAGCCAGGTGGAGGACAAGCTTGGCAAGGCTCCAGACTTGGGGCGACGACAGCCACGGAGTGCAGTAGGGCTGAGCTCGATAGGGGGAAAAGAAGGTGGGTGCGGCCGTGGGAGAGAGAGCTCGGCCACCAAGGAGATGGGGACTGGGCGACCATGGGACAAACTCCCGGCCATCAGGGATGCGCTTGACCATGGGGAGGGAGATGAGGATGGTGGTGCGATGGAGCAAGCTACCATGGGAAGGGCAGAGGGAGCTGGAAGCAAGGAGGAGGAAGATCCGGGACAGCTTGGCACGCGGAGGGGCTTGGCTGGGCGAGCACCGGCAGGGAGGGCACGATGACCATGGCGAGCTGGAGAAGACACGCCATGGGAGAGCGGCAGCAGGGAGATGTGCGCGTGTGGGAGTACCAGAGAAGGGCTCACGCCGGCGCTCCAAATCGACGGCGTGAGAGCAGAGCAGGGCGCCGCCAAGCGAGCGCAACAGGGAAGCAGGGAGCTTGGACCAGGGGCGCGCACAGGGAACAGAGAAGCAAGTGCGATGTCGTGGGGAAGAAGCCAGAGTCTTCGATGGTGGCCAGATTTTTCTACGCGAGAGGATGAGAATGATGGCTAAAAAATATGAGGAGGGAGGGCGGCGTGGAGATGAGGATCGACTGGGATTTGTTTGTCAGATTTTCCACTTTCCTATTTATTTTATAAATAAAATTACAGATATTTCAAATTAGGAGTTTTTAGCGATATATAATGGGTCGAACAAAACGAGATCGATAACAACACAATTTGATTTGATGGCTACTCCGAAGTCAGATTAATTCATACCCATTATTTCTATTCGAAGATCTAGATCGAGACAAGAAACACACAGGCCGAACCAAACGAGATCGACTTTGGTATTTTAGACTGTATTTAGTCCCATCTAATTTTTATGATTCCCACAAGATATCGACCATTTGATTTGATGCCAAGAATAACACGCTGAGAGGAATGATTCACTTAATGACCTGGCGCATCGTTCTGTTCGGACAGCGCGGGGCTCCAAATTTTACATAAAATCAGAAGTTTTCTGATTTTCATATTCACTTATGCGCGTGATCCGAACATCTCCAAATTTGCCAGCAACGAGATTCGATAATCCAAAAGTTTCATGAAACCTTTTTAATTGTTTAGATTATGGGGATGAATACGACACCAAACTCGAGCTATTTTTCTGAAGTCGCATTCACGCTCATGACCAATCTAAACGGCACCGGACTTGGCATTTTTGAAGGTTACTAAAGTCCGAGCTTCGTGAAATATTTTTGGGCAGTCCCGATAGACATAGATGAAAATACTGATATGCGAATATGATTAGGGTATAGAGACTATTATTCTTATTAATATCTTGTACTTACGTCCATATTCATCGTTAAGCGTACAGGAGCACCTGGGTTGTTACAGCCCTCCCCCTTAAAAGAATCTCGTCCCGAGATTCGGAGCGAAAGACTTTTAAGAGTAGAGAAGCATGTAACCCTTGTCCATATCAGCGATAATCATAAGACAGTTCCAAGCCGAGGCCAATATCTCAGGATGTTATTTCTCTAGTGGATATAACATGTATCGCCTTACCCATATAAGGTTCCATGTGTGCAGTTTGTTTTTGATAACATGAGTCTGTTAAGCGAATAATGGATAGGTGGATAGCAATTATCCAAGCCGAGTTTGATGCAACCTCTTGGGTAAGACACAATTAAAGAGATTTATGCATTCTACCAATCCAAAGGTTGAGAGTTCACATTTGTTAGTAGGAGGTCAAATACTTGAATAGAGATCCATTCAACCATGTTGTTCATTTATCTCCTTCACGACAAACCAACTGGGTTGAAAATGCATGGATCAAACAAAGGAGTGAATGAACAAACTTCTGCATCTCAGTAGCAGGGAAAGCCAATCTCCATTTTGAGAACTAATCAGCTATCTTCCAACACTAAAAAGCTCCAAGGCTTCACCTTTACACAAAGGAAGTAAAGGGAACTTGTATGTGTAGTCACTACCAAGATCAAAAGAAAAGAGACCACACATGAAAGTGGTATGCCCTTTTGGTCCAACAGAGATGATAGATGTTGCTTGATCACTTGACAAACAACATAGAAATTGTTTCTACGGAAGGTCCACGGAAGATAACACATCAGTGTAATTTCATAACGGATCATGACTAGAGACCTCGATACCTGCATGCGCCAAGCAGCATAACCTTGCATGTACATTCACAAGGGGCTCTCAGTTTCGCAGCGGCACCATAAGTCATTAATCGTGACACCGTTACCGAATTGGCACCTGTTGGGGGCCTTCGGCTTCCGAAGGTCCTAAAAAGTATGATTTGACAATATTTTCCAAGTGAAACATGTGAACAGGTATCTTCGGAGTCAGGTTCCGGGTGTACAAGAGCATGGTTAAGACGAAGCTTGACTGGGGTGGAAAACGACCACGACGAAGGATAAGACGGTCATGAAGCTATGTGTAGAAAAGCTTCGGCATGACGGCAGAAAAGAGGAACCGACTTAAAGATGAAAAGTCAAATTAAACCTCGAAGAATTGCTATAAAGTTATTGACAAATGTAAAAGGCATCAATGTAATTTTACACGGGCTGCGTCCCGTGCCTATAAATAGATGAACAGTACTCCCGTGCTGTTCACGCTGACTCAGCATTTGCCTTTTGCATCACGCTTGTACCTTTACTTTCCGTTAATCCGAAGGTACATTTATAATTTGTTATTTTGGATATGATAATGCAAATAAATATAAGTTGATAATAATATCTAAATTATTCTTTGTATTTGATATATGAATTCTTCTTTACTGTCTATCGAGCTCACGAAGGTTCTTTCCCTCATAACCTTCATCCGGAATTCATTATGCCCGAAGGGACATAATGTCTTAAAGGACGAAGGACTTTAATATTTAACACTTTTTATGTTGCCTTGTTCTTAATTCTTAGCATTTGAGAACAAGTCCCCAACATTGGCGCCCACCTCCGGTGAACTCACTTCCATTTTTTGAGTTTTGAACACCTTCAGCAAGCATCACCTTCGTCATGCCACCAAAGAAAGCTTCAGCAACAGGGGCTGCCGCTCTGCAACTGCTGGATCCCAATCTGGATGTCCTTTCTCTTAGGGAGGCCCGAAGCCAGAAGAGGAAGGCCACCAGTCCAACGCCTCCGGAGGACGACTTGGATCAAGAAATCCAAAATTTGGAGATGATCAATCAACAGGTCCAAAGGAAGAAGGAGAAGATGGCTCGTCTAGCTGATCTTCAAAGGCAGATAGACGAAGCCTCTGAAGAGCTTCAACATCTTGCTCAAGATGACCAGAACCAAAGGCCCCCACGCAAACAGCTTCATCAAGAGGGTTTCTACAACGAGGGCGACTGGTATGAAGATTTCCATCACGGAAATTTTTCTTTTGATGATACTTCTCCCCTGTCAACAGAACTGCAGGCTACTCCCTGGCCACAATCTTACAAGCCACCCCAGCTCCCCATGTATGACGGTCATTCAGACCCGAAACAATTCTTGATGAGCTATGAGGCAACCATATCTTCGTATGGTGGCAACACGGCGGTCATGGCAAAGTCTTTCGTCATGGCTGTCAGGAGTGTTGCACAAACCTGGTACTCCTCTCTTAGGCCAGGGACAATCACCTCATGGCAAAAGCTGAAGGATATGTTGATAACCAGCTTCCAAGGGTTTCAGACGAAGCCAGTCACTGCTCAAGCTTTATTCCAGTGCACCCAGGATCACGAAGAATACCTTCAGGCATATGTCCGAAGGTTCCTGCGTCTGAGGGCACAGGCACCAACAGTGCCCAATGAAATTGTCATTGAGGCCATGATCAAGGGGCTTCAGCCAGGACCTTCAGCTCAGTATTTTGCCAGGAAGCCTCCTCAAACTTTGGAGAAGCTGCTCTAGAAGATGGACGAGTATATTCGAGCTGACAATGATTTTCGCCAAAGAAGGGAGGAAGCTTTCAGGTTCTCTGAAATGACCAGGGGCTTCGGAGGAAGATTTTATCCAAGGCACATCAGGTCAATTCACAATTCTACTCAAAGTGATGACAAAGGGAGTCAACAGCAAAGGCCACAGTGCTCTTCGCAAGCTTCGGGGCAACAGCAAAGCTCTTTCCGGCCGCCAGCGCCAAGGGGCAGAGGCGCCAGGTGCTTCAGGGGAAGATTTGGAGATCAACCAAGAAAAATTTACTGCCTATTCTGTGGTGAAGGCAAGGGCCATACCACCAGGATGTGCCATGTTACCATCCAGAAGCAAAAGGAGCTAGCAGAAGCTGCAGCGCAACAGAGCCAGCCGAAGCAGGTTATGCATACTGCTTCGTATCATTCGCCTTACATTCCAGAATATGTAGGCAATCACCCTGCAGCCTCTGTTGCTTCGGCAAGTCAACCCCAAGCATCTTAGCAACAGCTTCCACCGCCACCACCAATACAACGAGGTCCGCAGCCAGAAGGGAGCCAGCACTCTCATCCCCAGAGGGACTTCAGAGAGGAGTCCGAAGCTCGCACAGTTAATAGCACTGTGCCAGAGTCGAAGCACATTTACTGACAAAATATCCTACCTCGACAACAGCTTTTTGCATTTTCGCATTCAGTTTTACTTTCTTTGTAGTAAGGAACAATTATGGGAAGTTTAAGTGTCTTTTCTCGTTTTTTCAATTTCTTGTAACAGTTTAGTTTATTATCATAATGAAAATATATCTTCTCCATAGGCTTGAGTTGCCGAAGCACAAGAATTTATGGTGGCACGGAGAACCTTCGAATTATCAAAAACTTGTTCTAAGGAACGCACTGTAACTTCTTCGAAGTAGTAAAAAGTCGTTCCTAAGGGAGCGCAGTGTAAGTTTTCTGCTCAAAAGTCGTTCCGAAGGGAATGCAGAGCTTCAAGCGAAAAATAAATGCTGATTCCGCTGAAAGTAAAAGGCGAAGAAGCTCCTAAGGGAGGCTTACAGCGAAAAATAAACGCTGATTCCGCTGAAAGTAAAAGGCGAAGAAGCTCCTAAGGGAGGCTTACAGCGAAAAATAAACGCTGATTCCGCTGAAAGTAAAAGGCGAAGAAGCTCCTAAGGGAGGCTTACAGTGAAAAATAAACGCTGATTCCGCTGAAGTAAAAGGCGAATAAGCTCCTAAGGGAGGCTTACAGCGAAAAGTCAGCGCTGATATAAAAAGATTGTGTGCTCTATTGCAGGGATGTGTGTATCTTCGGCACAAATATTATTTTGCATAACATAACATCATCACATCATCTTGCATAACATAAGCATCATACATCATATTGCATGTAGAACAAGAAGGGGACATAGTATTGATCTTCGGAGAATGTTTTGAAAAAGAGAAAATCGTGCTAAGGCACAAGATAAATTGAGAAGAAATGTAGCTTCATTAGAGAGACAACATAAAACTTTTTTATAGCTTCGAAGAATGTTTTCACGAAGCTTGGATATTCTTCATCAGAGAAGTATGGAAATTCTTGTGATATATAAAAGATTTTCTTTACGAAGCATGAAAAGAAGGGAAGGTGTTTTTTCGCCGAAGGTTCAAAAAACGGTATGTATGCAAAATTTCATGCATCGTAAAGAATTGAACCATAAATAGATTATATATTACATTCAAAGTTACAAAGTTTTACACATGTCACATTCCAAATATTTTTACAATAGCATTTAATCTTCCCTAAGAACTACTTCTGCAGCTTCGTTCAGTAGCTGATCGACAACTTTGTCCATGATGCCTTCGGCCATTTTTCTAATTTCGTCGTCTCCCTTTGGGTGGGGGCCCAGAGATGCCTCAGCAGGTTCTGAGGGAGGAGAGGATACGGCTATATTACTATTACAAACCGAGAATAAAGTTTGAAATCAAAAATTACAACAGAATAAAAACCACTAGTTAATACCTATTTGCCCTTCAGGCTCTGCGTTTTTCTCAGCAGCCTCCACTACTTTCCTAGCATCATGGATGCCTTTTTCGCTTCTTTGAATGATTTCTTGAGCCATTTCTCGGCCGCCATTGTCCCAAATGTCGGTGAAAAATTTTCCACCGACCAGGCTTGCTTCGGCTGAAGGGTCTTTAATATCTTCAGAGGATAAAGCAGCTTCAGATTGTGCTAAAGATTTCACATGCTCGCACCCTTTCCTCTCCAAAATAGTAACAATTACCCTGGCACCAGAAAAAGCACAAATGTCCCCGCGACTATTCAAGATTTCCTCGAAGGCCTCAGCTTCGTGACTGATCCATTCAATCGGGCCTTCTGGATTCCCTCTTGTGAAATTTTCTTCGCTAGAGAATGCGCCAACGCTGGCGAAGCTGGATTTTATCTTCTTAACACACTCTATGGATTTATCATAGCACCTTTTCTTGGAAGCACGAAGCTCTTCAACATTTATTTCCAAATGATTTGCCCATTGATCACTAAGTTCTCGTTTTGTTTCTTCAAGTATGCGTTCTTCTTTAGCTCGGGCTAATTATTTCCGAAGATCTTCGATTTCGTGCTTCTGAGCTTCGGCTTGAGCTTTAGAACTAGCTTCGTCTTCCTTTATCTTATCCATCAATGTAAACAGAATTTTGTCTTTTTCCAAGGCTTCGTTTCTTAGCCTGATAACCTCTGTTCGAAGGATGTTGAGAGCAATAGTGCAGCTCTCATCTTCAGCATTCTTTTGTGCCCTTAAGGCATTGCTGAGTATTAAGCCCTATTCAAAAGAATGAATGCATTAACATAAGAACAAAAGACTAATTCAAAATTCATAAACTTCAAAATTCACAATTTTTGTACCTTCAGACTATTGTATGCAAGGCTATCCGCAAGATCGTCCTTCGCCATGGCGCAAAGGCCAGCTTCAAGCTTCGGGAACCCCATGCTTCTAGCCATCTCCCGGCAAACGGATAATTCTTTACTGTCTGGGAGACAGTATAGGAAGTCATCTTCGTCTGTCCCATTGAACACTAGGGCCCCCTTCGGATACTTTAGTTCTCGGGCATAGTGATTAGCTTCAAAAATTTCTTCTTCAGATAATCTCTTCCTCGAAGCATGTCGCACAATATAATCACGTATTTTGGAAGATGCTTCGGGGACGACAGTGTCAATTTCTTCAACCAAAATTGGCTCTGTCATTTTTGTTTTTTCGGTTTCCAAAGTTGCCTCTGTCAATTTTGTTTCTTCAGCTTCCAAAGGTTTTACCTTGGTGGGCTCTAAAGGCCCAGCTTCAGTTTCAAATTGTTGCTTCAAAGCTTCAGCAACAAAGGCTTCAGTAGACACTTCAGAAGTTTCAACAGTTTTCTTCGGAGTTATGCTTGAAGATTTAATTGTTTCCAAAACATCCAGCACATTAACCATCCTTTTTCTTTTCGGGGTCGCTGCTGAACCCTTTTTGGCTTTTTGTTGCCTCAATTTTTGTTGAAGGACTTAAAATTTCTAATGTTTTTGTTTCTTCAGTCCTCGGTTCTTCTGTTTTTTCTGTTGCTGGTACTTCGGTCATTTCTTTGATTTTTGGCACTGGAGTTGGTTCTCTAGCTTCGGTGGCCGAAGAGGCCTCACCAATAAACTCAGGCACTATGGCCGGTTCAATATAACGTGGCCGGTGTGTGAGAACCTTTTCCTTTTTTCTCTTTGGCGCTGGCTCGCTAGGAGCAGCTGAAGCAATTTCCTTTGCAGGAGAAGTATTCTTTCTTTTTTGGCCTCGCACTGGGTAATGGTAGTCGGGGTAGACAAACCCAATTGCATCGAATACTCGGTTAAGTCTCTTCTTCTTTCGGCCTCTGAAGGCCGCTGACAATGCAGTATCCTCGGCTTTCGAGTATACCCCAAGCAATTCGTCACTTATGGCCTCAATACTTTTTAAACAGTCATCATCTGGTTCAACAAACTTATCTCCGTATTTGAATGTGTATTTTAACCTAACTAGTCCACCTTCGTCAGGTTCCTTGACGGTCTCCTTCGGCATTTCCCACTTTTCTACAAGTGGCCATATTCTGAAGGCAATATGCTCTTGGACCAAATCCCTTGTCCCAATAAAAGAGCAAACCACGCCAAAGGCTCTCTGGCATTCTTCGGCTGCTTCATCCATTTCCACCTTTGGCTTCCGGAGGCCGAAGCGTTGCCAGATAGGGCGCATAATGATACCCTTGATATCTTCACGTGATTTCAAGTCATTTTTCACATAAAACCATTCTGCCATCCAGTCACCGGGCCACCTCTTTCGAAAGGTTGGCACAGGGCAGCTTGACCCAGACCGAGCGCCGAAGCTGTAGCAGCCAAAGTTGTTGTGATACTGCTCTTTGCCCCAAGGTTTTGTCTCATACAATAGCTCGTGTACGTTACAGAAGCTTTTTGCGTTAGGTTCCAAACCTTGGCTTCTCACAGCCCACACAAAGATGTTCATCCTTATGATTGCTTCAGGGATAAGTTGGTGAAGGTAGATTTCAAATGTCTTCAGTACTTCCATGACAAAACTGCTCAAGGGAAATCGTAATCCAGCTTTTAAGAAGCTTCGGAATATCACGACCTCATTTTCCTCGGGAGTCGGACAAGTCTTCTCTCCTTCGTCAGCCCTCACAACAGACAAGTCCCGAAAGTATCTTCCTCTCATATTGACAAGATGATTTTCCTTAATGCTGGACTTACCAAAAACTGCATGGCTTGGTCGCCAGGGTCGATCTTCGGAATCTTCACCACCACTATCCACATTGTAACTTTCACTGTCGCCAGTATCTTCAGATAACCCCTCCAAAATCTCCTTTGTAATCTTCTCCGTATTAGTCTTTGACATTGATTCAAGAAAGCCCAGGTGCATCTCCTCAGAAAGGCTTAGCTTCGAAGCAACAACAACTTTCTTATCCTCAGTCATCTTCGCAAATGCTGACAAAACACACTCGAAGCCGAAGCTCAAAAATTTAAAATCGAGCAAGTGCTGTTGCGCGCAGGCTAAAAAGTTGGGTGAGTAAAAGCAGATGGCAAAAGAGCGTGCCAAATAAACTTGCGGTGAGCTCTTATTTATACACCCAGTGTGTCGAAAACTGGAGGGCCCCGTTTGTCAATGACTGTTGCTATTCTAGCAGAAGGAAGGTGTTTTTTCGGACCTTCGGCTTAAAGCCTTCGTCCATGTCGCAATATGAATTTATCATTACAGTAAATTAATATTGCGGGGGGCTACTGTTGGGGGCCTTCAGCTTCCGAAGGTCCTCAAAAGTATGATTTGACAATATTTTCCGAGTGAAACATATGAACAGGTATCTTCGGAGTTAGGTTGCGGGTGTATAAGAGCATGGTTAAGACGAAGCTTGACTGGGGTGGAAAACGACCACGACGAAGGATAAGACGGTCACGAAGCTATGTGTAGAAAAGCTTCGGCATGACGGCAGAAAAGAGGAACCGACTTAAAGATGAAAAGTCAAATTAAACCTCAAAGAATTGCTATAAAGTTATTGACAAATGTAAAGGGCATCAATGTAATTTTACACGGGCTGCGTCCCATGCCTATAAATAGATGAACAGTACTCCCGTACTGTTCACACTGACTCAGCATTCGCCTTTTGCATCACGCTTGTACCTTTACTTTCCATTAATCCGAAGGTACATTTATAATTTGTTATTTTGGATATGATAATGCAAATAAATATAAGTTGATAATAATATCTAAATTATTCTTTGTATTTGATATATGAATTCTTCTTTACTGTCTATCGAGCTCACGAAGGTTCTTTCCCTCGTAACCTTCGTCCGGAATTCATTATGCCCGAAGGGACATAATGTCTTAAAGGACGAAGGACTTTAATATTTAACACATTTTATGTTGCCTTGTTCTTAATTCTTAGCATTTGAGAACAAGTCCCCAACAGCACCAATAATGAATCTCATGTGGTAAGAATAATTTGTGCAAAGATAACATATCGATATAATCTCATAATGGAATATGACTACTAACTGTGATACCAGCGTATGCCAAGTAGCGCATCCATGTGTGTACATTCACAGGAGGCCCTTGGTTTCGTCACGGCACCATCGGTTTTAGTCATAACACCATTACCAGACGTAACCAATAGGAAATCTCGCACCACATAACTGGATTTATCAAGGGTGACAATATACAAAGAGACTCTACCTGTTAGAATGGTTACAAGTAGAAAGCCAAATAGATCATGGCCCGATGAAATGAACAAGACATGACCATAACCTAAATTGGTTGATGAAGGGAGTATGATGGGAGACTATTAATTCAGCCCCAAGCATATATCTATGCCCATCAAAGAGATTACAAGGTCAAAGATTAGTATCTGATTAGATACGGAGGGAAAACACTCACAAGATGAAGTTGGTATGCCTTCGATAGATATGAGGAAACCAAAGGCATCAAACTCAAGAAAATGATCAGACATGTCTTTCCTGGGTTAGGTTGATAAAGCGACAACGCAATCCTCTATGAGAGGCAAAATAGAATAGAGATATCAACTTGCACCAACCGAACTAGGGAATGGTCTTGGAAGGAGATATAACTTGAGATTCTTGTTTTAAGCCCCACTACACTTTATGTCCAACAAAGAAATTATCTAAGCATTTATTTTTATGAGTTTGGTCATGGAGGGATAACGGAAAATTCAAATTTGGGTCAATGTTCACTAAATAAGAACATGGCCTAGTTTTGGGTTTAGGCAAACAAATCACCAACATTCTATCGGCACATTAAGCACAAGAGCAAACACCATTTGCACTCATGGTCAAATTAAGAAAAGCTGGAAGCCATCTGAACACGTATCTCTAAGACACCACATTATTTACAATCACCAGTTATTAGAAAAGGTGAGAGAAGCATTTTGGTGCACAGGTGATAAACATGATGCAACAATTAGGATGCATGCTCGTCCTATGCGTCCTCACAATATTTTGCCAATCTAATGTGGCAATAGCGTTCTTTACCGGTGGCATACTTACGACTCTCTCAGTATTTTGCTAGTCGTCAGCTACACATACGTTTTCGAGGTTAGTGTACCTGCAGAAAATTCCATCATAGCCCAATTTTCCTATGATGCAATTCACACATGACAGTTTAACACAATTTATACTCCATATATTTCTATATGGAGGCAAGCACATCATTAAGCGTCGAGCCACGCATAGGCGTCGCTGCCACACTTTAACCATAGGGCAGCCCATTATGGTAACTCACCTTTTTACCTAAGCGTAGGTGCATCGTTACAAGTACATTACACTTCTCAGTATTCCCATGTCTGTATGCCCGTACACATCCATAGGGTACTGAATTCCTAGAAAAGTAAATACTCCACATCGCAGCTTTCATATATACATATGTATAACATGTATATAGTCAAGCGCCATGTTGGGGACTTGTTCTCAAATGCTATGAATCAAGAACAAGGCAACACGATGATGTTAAACATTAAATATCCTTCGTCCGCTGAAGCATTATCTCCACAAGAGTTTAATGAACTTCGGACGAAGGATATAAACATAATATTATGAAGATGACAAAAATAACATAAAACGATGTAAAATGTAAAACATTAAAGATAGGTATGTTGGAGATAAATGATACCATTCACATATTTATTTTAATACAATGTTTAAGGTATGATTATACCTTCGCCTTGACAAACAATAATTCCCGAATGATGCTTTCGCAATTACAGGAATCCGTGAACAGTAAAGGGATATTGTTCAGTATTTATAGACACATGACACAGCCTGTGAACAATTACAATCATACCCCTCATAAAAGTTTACAACATCGACTCAAACTCTTATGGACTAAAAGGTCATTCTATCTTTAAGTCGGTTTGTAACTCCGAAGCTTCATGGGCGACACCCTTCGGCATTACGTACAGACAGCTTCAACCGAAACTGTTTCTTCCTTCAGGACCTTCGGCGACGAAGCATGGTCCCAATAGTAGCCCATTCACGGTGCTAGATCGTTTTTCGTAACGAGCTTGATCCGTGAAAAAAGTCTCTCAGGCTTCAGGAAGCCGAAGGTCCGAAAAAAACACCTTCCTTGAGCTTGTTGTCGAGAAACGATACAACTTTCGAGCGCATAGCGATTCCACCATGCGTGTTCACTGTTCTGGTTTTTGCGGTCCACCGTTCAGCGGGTGCGAGCAACCGCCTGCCTGGTGTAAAACTTCCCGACGATTCACCTTCCTTCCTGCAACACTATATAAACAGACTGGTAGGTGTAAAGTTACCACAGCATTCATTGCTATTACACTGTTGTCCTGCCAAAATTTTTAACCATAGCCGAAGCTCGACTCTCGGATTCAGACGAAGCTCCAATTTGGTGTCTGCTTCGTCAGAAGAGAAGCTTCGTCAGAAGAAGAGGTTATTTAATTCCCAAGAAATCTTTCAAGAAATTTAAAATTGAATGGCCAAGTTGCGCTCTACTGCTAGAGTTGAGCGTGAGGGAGGCGAAGTTGAAGGTGCAGAGACTGTCCCTATCTCCGAAGCAATGCAACGATCCGGATTGGTGACTTCGGAAAGAATGCCTACTGCCGAAACAGAACAAGCTGCTGCCAAAACAGAACAAGCTGCTGCCGAAGCAGAACAAGGAGATATTGAGGAAGCTAGTTCTGACGATGACTACCATATCGCAGTACCGAGCAAGCCTAGTCATTTGGACTTCGGGAAGTCAACTATTTCCAAGGCAGATTTCTCCAAGATGGTGAAGGCGGGCTATTTCAGAGAAGATGAGAAGAAGCTACTTCGGTTCGGGGGAGAGGAGACTACCCCAAAGCCAGAAAAGGATGAAATAGTTATTTTCAAGAGTTTTTTGAAGGCTGGGTTAAGATTTCCTTTGAATAGGATGATTTCTGATGTGCTGCAAAGGTTTGGGATCTATTTTCACCAGTTGACCCCCAACGCCATCGTCAGGCTTAGCGTTTATATCTGGGCTCTCCGAAGCCAGGCGGTGGAGCCGTTTGCCGACAGCTTCTGTCGAGTACACGAGCTGCATTACCAGACTAAGGCCAGAAAGGATGGATTGCACGAAAATTTTGGTTGTTACAATTTTGCCTATCGGAAGACCACAAAATTTCGTGTGATCAGCTACCGGAGCAAATGGCCGGCAGGCTGGAAGTCAGAATGGTTTTATGTCAAAGTTGACGAAGACAGAGAGAAGCTAGTACAGAGCCCTCTTGAACTAATCTTCGGAGAAACAAGACCCCGTTGCAGAATGACAACCGAAGGTCCAACTTGGGCCGCACTGGCCGAATTCAAAATTATTGCAGAACACATTGGCACTAGAGATCTAGTGCAAGAATTTCTGGCCTTCAGAGTATTTCCGACCATGAAGGAGTGGACTATGTCGAAGCTTAAAGGAGAAAAGAAAGAAGGGGAGCTTGTCCGACTACCCTATCATTATAAATTTAAGAAATTCTTTAAAACACCTTGTCAAGAATGGCTTGATACAATTGAAGTAATGAGCAATGAAATCCTTGGAAATTACTCCAAAAAAGAGGACTAGCTAATGACAGCAGCCTTCGGCACTCGGCCGAAGCGAAGGCTGAACAGGGTGCTTGATGCCATTGGTTTTGAATATGCTGATTATGATCACCTGGGCGGAGATGCTGGAGGCCCAAAACGAAGAAGAATTTCCAGCGCTGCTGACGAAGAGGTCGCTAAGGTGACCAAAAAGAAAAGGGGAGATTCTGAAAAACTTATCCCTGAAGAACTGAATCCTGAGCCGAAGGTGGCCACTGGAGGAAAGAGGAAAACTGCGTCTCCAGAACCAAGATCGTTGGTTCGAGAAGAAGATACTCCTGCAACGCCTTCTGCTGTTGAAGTAGAAGAGATTATGAAGGTAATGACTAAACCCTTGCCTGTGAAGCTAAGTCCGCTGGCGTTGAAACTGATGGAGTTTTTTCAGAAGGACAAGGCAGCTTCGGCAGAAGAAGGTCCTGCACTACCGAAAAAACGAAGGATTATTCAAATAGCAGATGTAATTCATGGGACACCGCTGCCGACACCGGCATCAAGAATTGCTATTGAGCAGACTGCCGAAGCTAAGGGTGCCACAGCTGAAACCACCACCAGAGCGGAAACCTCCGAAGCTAAAACTGGCGCAACCGAAGCTGCCGGAGCTGAAACTGAAGCCGCAGAAGATCTGAACCTAGACGAAACACTTGAAGTTATTGATAACATACTCTTAAAGATGACTGAGGAAGAATCTGTTGTGGCCGCGACGAGCACAGGCACTAAAAAAAGGAAAAAACAAGCTGAAGACATTTTGGAAGAGGAAGATTTTGAATTTCAAGATTTACTTGGGCAAGAGCTGACAGATGCTGAAAAAGCAGAGCTTAAAAGATGTGCCATGGCCTGCGGATATAAGCCAGGGGCTACACTGTTTGGTGGGGTTAACGAAAGAAAGCTGAGGTGCCTTCGAAACCGCGTCGAAGCTAAAATTGTTAGAACTCTCTGTAAAAACATTGGCTTGCCGAAGCTAGAGGTAGACCTCTGTCGCTACCAACGGCACCATATCGCCGGGAGTTTGCTTTATGCTAACTTCAAGGTAACAAATATTTTTGTTATTTTATTGTTATTATTATTTTTAGGTTGTTATCTAACGAAGATCGTTTCGACAGAGCATACTATTAAGTAAAGTTCTAAAAATGCAACAAGATCTCGAAGAAGAGAAAAACAAAGCCGTCATCCAAAGTTTGGCTGAAAAGGTTGAAAACTACAAAGCTGATTTGAAGAAGAAGGACTTCGCCATCCAAGATCTTGAAATGATGGTTAAAGAGCATGAAGGTGCATTAGAAAAGAAAGATTTTGTTATTCAGACTATGGAGGGTTCTTTGGCTGAAGTCCAAACTGAGAATGACAACTTGAAGAATGAACTGCTCCAACAATCAGAAAAATTTGAGCAAGAAAAGAGATATCTCGAAGCAAGGCTGAAATCTGAGATGGATAAAAATTCGATTTTGCAGAAATCCTTTAAAGAACTTCAAGAGAAAGGCCTTAGCTTTGGCAGCCGATGCGTGCAACGGCTGAAGGATGTATTCCATTCTGTCGGAGCTAGCTCTGCAAAATTTACACCTTCAGCTGATAATTTGCCCAGCACGTTAGAATATATTGAAGGCGAGGTTGATGCCCTTGACGAAGTTATTGGTGGGCACGCCGACTTCTGCGCCCTGGTAGCTTCTCGGGGTACAGCCACCGCTTTTCTGAAGGATGGCTGCACGCATGGAAATATTGTGAACAGACCAAACTTCAGCTTATCAACATCAGATCTGATAAATATCCCAAGCCTAGCCCGAAGCATCGGGAATAGATTCATGACCCAGATCTGGGTAAGTGGCGGGCGAAAGATGGCGGGTGACGAAGCTCGAAGTCATCTTAAGCCGGTAAGAAACTTATTTTTTGTTACTTTTACCTTCTCCTTAAAATTTGCACCTTTCTTATTCTGCTTTTTGATGTATGCAGGATGACGAAGCTGAAGTTTGACGAAGCCTAGCCTGAAGCTTGATAATTGTTTTGCAATGTACTGTCCTGCAAAAATTCTGGAGAAACTTTTGTAATATAGTTATGGAACAACTTATGTAAATTTGTACATACCTTATAATATATTTTGTTTCTGCTGTCCACGTACAATCTGCTTTGCTGTGGACGAAACTTCTCTTTTGAGCCGAAGGCGAAAAACACCTTCCCTTCTTTTCGTACACAACGAAGCATAAAAATTTTCCTTCGAGTTTTTCCTCATCGCCGAAGCATCTGTGTTTTTATGCGGTACAATGATGATTCTATGTATGTCTAAATGCATGTTTATGAATGCAAATGACATGATGAGATGCATTGTGCAAATGAATATCAAAATACGTAATCATAGTCCTTCAGCGTTGACTTTTCGCTGTAAGCCTCCCTTAGGAGCTTCTTCGCCTTTTACTTTTAGCGGAATCAGCGTTGACTTTTCGCTGTAAGCCTCCCTTAGGAGCTTCTTCGCCTTTTACTTTCGGCGGAATCAGCGTTGACTTTTCGCTGTAAGCTCTGCATTCCCTTAGGAACGACTTTTGAGCTTCTCCTTGTTTTCTTTTCTTTTTTCCTTTTGCATTTACATTTACATTTTTTGGGGGATATTACTCTCATAAAATTGAAATAAGGAAAATTACATGTTGTGGCCCTATTAAAAACCTTTCTCCCCCTTTGGAAAGGAAAAGGGTGCCACGAAAAAGAATATAAAAAATTACATCGAGCTAAACATAATATCGTCGAAGCTCATCCGCATTCGATGATCTGGGAATGTCGTTGCCGTCCATATCCTTCAATCTGTAGGAACCGGGTCTTGACGAAGATACTACCAAAAAGGGGCCTTCCCACTTTAGCTGTAATTTACCTGCTTTCTCAGGGTTGGCTACTCTTCGAAGTACCAAGTGTCCTGGTTCAATGTTCTTCAACTTGACTTTTCTGTCACGCCATTTTATTGTTTCAGCTTGATATTTATTGATGTTTTCCACAGCTTGAAGTCTGATACCTTCAATAGCATCTTTTTCTACAGAACAATCAGCTTCGTCTTTGCCCTCTGCTGAAGCTACTATCCTTATTGATCCTGCTTTGGCCTCTTCTGGGGTTATAGCTTCGTCACCGAACAATAGTTTAAAGGGCGTAAAACCTGTTGACCTTGTCACGGTTGTATTATGGCTCCATACCACTTTGATTAGCTCGTCAGGCCATTTTCCCCTAGGCTGGTTGAAGATTGACTTCATTATTCCTGTCATTATGATCCCATTGGCCCTTTCGACAAGTCCATTTGACTCTGGGTGTCGAACTGATGCAAAGTGAATCTTCGTGCCAATTCGATCACAAAACTCTCTGAAGGCTTCAGAATCAAACTGTGTCCCGTTGTCCACAGTAATGGCCTTCGGCACTCCGAAGCGACAAACAATGTTCTGCCAGAAAAACTTTTGAATAGTGAATGAAGTTATTGTGGCTAAGGGCTTTGCCTCAATCCATTTGGAAAAATACTCCACTGCCACTACCACATATCCTAAGTTCCCCTGTGCCGGTGGTAATGGGCCTAGCAAATCAAGGCCCCACCTCTACAATGGCCAAGTGGGTTGTATTAATTGAGTTAAAGACGAAGGTTGTTTTTGATCTCTTGCACATTTCTGATAACCTTCGCACTTTTGGACTATATCCGCTGCATCCAAAGCTGCCTTTGGCCAATAAAATCCTTGGCGAAAAACTTTCCCCAGCAAGGGCCTAGACCCAATGTGAGATCCACACAGGCCTGCATGTATTTCGTTCATTAATTCTATACCTTCGGATCTGGATAAACACTTGAGCAATGGGGAACAAACCCCACGCTTGTATAACTCCCCTTCTATTATGAAATATGGTCGAGCTCTTGCCTCCATTCTCCTGTTATAAGCTTCGTCGTCTGAAAGAAAATTACCCTGAAGGAAAGAAACAATCTCAGTTCTCCAATCCTCGCTATAAACAGGGGATATATTAAGGATTGCTCTTTCAAGAAGCTCGACCGAAGGTGCTTTTATTGTTTCGAAAAATACTTCCGAAGGTATGGGCAGCCCTTGGGCTGCTGACTTGGCCAATAAATCAGCGTATTCATTTTCTCCATGAGGAATGTTTTTAACAGAGAAACCTTCGAAGGAAGCCTCAATCCTTCGGACTGTATCTAGATACTTTTCAAGCTTCGGGTCTCTTGCTTTATAGCTCTTGTCAACATGACCAGAAATAACTTGAGAGTCAGTTTTAAGAATGGCCCTTCTGATTCCCATTGCCTTCAACTTCCGAAGACCCAAAACCAGAGCTTCATACTCAGCGATATTATTTGTGCAACTAAAATCAAGTCGTGCCGCGTAACAAGTTTGAACTTTGGAAGGTGAAACCAACACAGCAGTCGCTCCTGCTCCGAAGGTTCCCCAAGACCCATCGCAAAACACTGTCCATGCTTCAGCATCTTTATTTGTTTCTTGCTCCTGAGCCCCTGGCGTCCAGTCAGCAATGAAGTCTGCTAACGCCTGGGACTGAATCGAGGACCTATGAACATAATCAATACAAAATTCATTGAGCTCTGCAGCCCATTTTCCAATCCTTCCAGTAGCTTCTCGGTTTCTCATGATATCCTTCAGAGGTTGTGAAGAAGGAACAATTATGTTGTAAGCTTGAAAATAATGCCTAAGCTTCCTGGAGGCCATCAAAACAGCATACAGTACCTTCTCCAATTCTGTATAATTTTTCTTTGATAAGCTAAGAACCTCGGATACGAAATATATTGGGGCCTGCTTCTTAACATGGCCTTCAAGCTTCTCCTGGACAAGTGCCGCACTTACCGCTGAGTGCGAAGCTGCCACATATAATAACAAAGGAGCCCCTGGCGTTGGTGGAGTTAATGTTGTTAGATCTATCAAATATTGCTTCAGCTCTTCGAAGGCTTTCTGCTGGATTGGACCCTATTGAAAGACTTCGGCTGACTTCAGCACTTCGAAGAATGGTAAGTTTCTCTCTGCCGATCTGGATATGAATCTGTTGAGAGATGCCAGCCTTCCCGTCAATCTTTGAGCCCCCTTTTTTGTGCTTGGTGGTTCCATTCGAAGTATAGCTTCGATTTTACTTGGATTAGCCTCAATTCCCTTTGTTGAAACTAGGCAACCAAGAAATTTCCCCTTTTTTACTCCGAAGACACATTTTTCTGGATTGAGCTTTAAACCAGCCTGTCTAAAATTAGCGAAGGTCTCCTGTAAATCAGCAATGTGGTTATCTTGCTTCGTGCTTTTTACAATAATGTCATCAACATAAGTTAGTACATTCCTACCTATCTGAGAATGGAGAACCTTCGCTGTCATTCTGCTGAAGCTTCCTCCAGCATTTTTAAGCCCCTCAGGCATCCGAAGGTAGCAATATGTCCCGCTAGGGGTTATGAAGCTGGTTTTCGGTTCATCCTCCTTCTTCATCCAGATTTGATGATAGCCTGAATAGCAATCCAGCAAACTCATAAGCTCTGATGAAGCTGCGGCATCGACTAAGGAATCTATCCTTGGCAATGGAAACTCGTCCTTCGGACAAGCCTTATTGAGGTCAGTAAAATCAATACACATTCTCCATTTACCATTGGCCTTCTTCACCATAACAGTGTTAGTCAACCATTCTGGGTATTTCACTCTCTAATAACTCCAACACTGAGGAGTCTTTTCACTTCATTCCGAGCACCTTCGGCCTTGTCATCAGACATCTTCCGAAGCCTCTGCTTTCTGGGTCTGAAGGATGGATCGACATTGAGCGAATGCTCAATAACATCCCTGTTAACTCCACAAAGATCATTAGCTGACCAGGCAAAAACATCTTTATTGTTGAACAGAAACCTTATCAAGGTTTTTTCCTGCTCTTCAGACAATTGAGATCCCAATAGCACCTTCTGATCTGCTATATCCTCACATAAGAGCATGGGCTTCGACTGGTCAGCTGAAGCAGCTTTTTCCCTTCTGAACTTGTATTGCTCACAGGCCTCAGCTCCATCTATGTTATGGATTGCTTTTGAATCTGTCCAATTTCCTTCTGCCCTTCTAGCGGCTTCCTGACTTCCATGAATAGCAATAGGCCCTTGGTCCGAAGGTATCTTCATGCAGAGGTAAGCTGGGTGAAGAATTGCTTCGAAGGCATTGAGAGTACCGCGACCAATGATAGCATTGTAAGGATACTCCATGTCAACAATATCAAACACAATTTG
This sequence comes from Zea luxurians, assembly GCA_029449295.1. NCBI lineage: Eukaryota > Viridiplantae > Streptophyta > Magnoliopsida > Poales > Poaceae > Zea > Zea luxurians. Next base: position 51,213,810 of record JAOPSE010000011.1, read on the forward strand.
CTCAGTCCTTGTGTTGTTAACAAATCCGAAGGTTACTGGCATGGTGATCTTCCCAAGTGCTACAATTTGCCGTCCTCCGAAGCCACAAAGAGGGTGTGTAGCATCATGGATCTTGTCTTCGGGCTCTTGCATTTGTCTGAAAGCTTTAGCAAATATGATATCAGCTGCGCTGCCTGTGTCAACCAAGACATTATGGACCAGAAATCCTTTGATCACACAAGAGATAACCATAGCATCATTATGTGGGTAATCCTTGAGTTGAAGATCCTCTTGGGAGAAGGTAATTGGAATGTGAGACCATCTTGACTTGATGAAGGGTCCTTGGACCCCAACATGCTGTACCCTTCTCTGTGCTTCTTTCTTCTGCTTTTTGTTGGCTGGCTCTGAGCATGAACCACCTGTTATCGGGAGCACCAGCTTCGGGGCCGAAGCAGCTCCAACTTGATCGTTGAACGAAGCCATCAGCTCAAAAAAGTGGAAGTGTGTTGACCGGAGGTGGGCGCCAATGTTGGGGACTTGTTCTCAAATGCTATGAATCAAGAACAAGGCAACACGATGATGTTAAACATTAAATATCCTTCGTCCGCTGAAGCATTATCTCCACAAGGGTTTAATGAACTTCGGACGAAGGATATAAACATAATATTACGAAGATGACAAAAATAACATAAAACGATGTAAAATGTAAAACATTAAAGATAGGTATGTTGGAGATAAATGATACCATTCACATATTTATTTTAATACAATGTTTAAGGTATGATTATACCTTCGCCATGACAAACAATAATTCCCGAATGATGCTTTCGCAATTACAGGAATCCGTGAACAGTAAAGGGATACTGTTCAGTATTTATAGACACAGGACACAGCCTGTGAACAATTACAATCATACCCCTCATAAAAGTTTACAACATCGACTCAAACTCTTATGGACTAAAAGGTCATTCTATCTTTAAGTCGGTTTGTAACTCCGAAGCTTCATGGGCGACACCCTTCGACATTACGTACAGACAGCTTCAACCGAAACTGTTTCTTCCTTCAGGACCTTCGGCGACGAAGCATGGTCCCAACACGCCACAATTAAGCACTCCCCTAGATCGACGTTTGTTCGGTCATTCTCTCACATCTCACCTTACCTTGAGCGTCGATCCATTCAAAACTGAATGGCCTCAAAAATAACATTACACATGTATGCAATATTCCCCCGGTTGTGGGTTAGTGTTTTGATCTAAGCCACCTGATAGTCCTTAATTTTAGGGCTTAACAGAGGATGTAGCTAGCATTATAGTTTTTTTTCAAATCTGTTTTTCAAAACCAAACAATATGTTTAGTTGAAAATAGGTTTTCAAAACTAAAACTTTGTTTTGAAAATATGTATGTGACCATATTATACTTAACCCAGCTCTGATTCCAGCTGTGGCAGAACCTCCCAAGTTATTGGCCCCACATGCACATGTCCTTGTCTCATAGACTCAAACAGCTATGCATGTGCACCAGATAACTTAATAGGATTCGTTCGAGTGTCCCAAGGACCCCGGATAAACCACTTACAACCAAGATCGCAAGATTAAGTAAACACAAATCAAACACCAACATTTTGCAGCGGAATTTCTTTATTATAAAAAGTTACAAGTTACAACAAATTTATATTATATTTATCCAAGTGATTACTGTCACACCCGGATTTAAGGAACAAAGCCGGGTGCATCTCATACATGCGCCAAAGAAGACAACATATATAATAACAGAGTGTATAGAGATAAATGTCACAATAACATCAGAGTACTTATTACATAGCGGAAGTCTTACAAAAATAAAAGATAAATATAAAACAAACTAAGGATCATCCTTGGCGCCATAAAGTCAACTGGGAAACGCCACCTAGATCAGATCAAACTCCTCGTTGTGTGGCTCCTCTTGAACCACCTGTTCTTCTCCTGTGGGGGTGTGAGACAGTAAGGGTGGGCTCACACATGATCATAGCTCAACAAGTTGTGGGGTCACCAGTGGGCATGAACTCACCAAAGGTGGGAGTTCATGTGATGTGTAAGGCTAATCAACAATAGGGGTTTAAAGCTGAGCATTGCTTTTAATAAGTTGGTCAAATTTTATTAGCAATTACTAAATGTAAGTGAATACCAAACCATAATAAATAATAATAGAACAAAATTAATAAATAATCCCATGCAATGCAAATGACAAATTGAATTTAAGTTCCATAAATTAATCATGCGAGAGTCCTGAGCTGCTCATGACCGTGAGCTCGGCTAGTATACCAGTTTTACACTCTGCAGAGGTTGTGCCCAATACCCACAAGTCATGTTACCCATCTGCCAAGGGATCGCGACTCCCATACACCTCTACCAAGGAAGCGAGGCAGGGCAACAATACTAGGCCTTTACAAAGTTCCACTAGCTTTCGAAAACCCGCTACAGTTTATGGAAAGAGCACTTGTAAGAATCCCTCGTCTGACCACCATCGCAGCAAAATCATCCCGACAACTTCCCAGCATGCAACTCCCTTACTACCCTTACCCCTTTCGAGTAAGGTAGTCTTCCACTAGCTTTCCTAATTAGTCAGTCTAGGGCGTCCCATTCCACCCTTGTGGTGGCACGTGTTTCTCAAGCTAAGCTCCATGTTCCAATTAACATTAATGATCTTGACATGAACATAATTAGAACAACAAAATAATTGGAACATGGATATAATGAAATATTATCCCAAAAACAATGTAAAGCAATAGCAAAACTACCCATATGATTCAGGGATAACAAGGTAAAATGGATAAACAGTCTAGGGTGACCTATTGGGTCCCATCAAAATTAAACCTATGCATGAATAAGTGATATTAAAGAACATAATTGGGTAAAAAGTGGTCAAGGGCACAACTTGCCTTCAATGAGCTCCTGCTCAGCTACTTCTTATCTGCTGGGCACCAGGATCCTCAGTCACAGGCTCTTCTACTCGCCACAATACAAATCAATACAGTATAAAGGAGAAATTAACATCACACCAAACATGTGAATTTAAAACACAATAAAAATCTAAATAATAAAATAAGATCCTAGGAACAGGAATCATTAATTTTGGAGTTATAGATTTTAAGATATGAATTTTTGAAGGTTTTGTGTGCTAAGTACTAGATTAATTAGGAGATAAATTTTAATAAGATTTTCATGTCAAAACAATGATACTATTTGATAGAGAATAATATTATAAAATTATAGGAAGTGGAATGGATTAATTTGGAGTTTATATGAATTTTCTATGATTTATACAAGTTCTAGCATTTATTTTCTCATTAAAAACCATTTCCTGTTATTAAGTATCATTTCCTATGAACTCTGGACTGGGCGCAATATTACATAAAACAGCAGGGACGTCGGGGTAAGAATCCCCAGACACAGAGCACAGTCGCATAGGACGACAGGTTGTTTTCTTAAAATCTGATGGCCTCTTATGTAAAATGAAACGGCGAAGGGGTACGTTCAAATCATGACTGCCCGATTAGAAACGAGCGCTCGGATTTGATCTTAGCACTTAATGAATTGGTACAATATTGCACCCTTTGGATCTAGAATCAACGGTCCTGATTCTAAGCAGCTCGAGTCACCCAGAACCGTTCGATTCGATCCAACGGCCCCGATCAAATCGCCTAGGGGGATTCGCCCGATTCTAATCCAGCCGTCCACTATCGGATCCACAGCCCTGACTCGTCTTCCTTATCAACCTATGATCGACAGTGGCGCGAGCGCCCGGCACGGCGAAGACATTACCGGAGAAGGTGGACGCCGAGCTCCAGTGCCCGAAACCCCAATCCACTAGGTGCTACACTATCACAGGGCCAAAGTGAATACACTGCAGGGCATACTCACCACAGACGGACGACGGGAGAGAGCAGTCGCGGCGCACCGCGGAGACACGACGGAGACCCAACTTCGGCGAGAAATTCACCTAACCTCCGTGGCTTTCCCTGGCCTTAATCCACCATGGAAACGTTCCACGTGCCTAGGCGAATTCCCAAACCACCTACTGACTCCGAAATGGTGGTGAATGGCCGAATCAGCGGCGGCGGTGAGCTGACTCCGTGCGGCAGAGCACTGAGAACCTAACGGCGCGCGAATGCGGCAAGGTGGGGTGAAGTGTGGTCACAGCACCGAGCGCACACATTTAAATGGTCAACCCCCAACGGTCCAAGCGAGCCCTACGCCGGTCGTGGCGGCGAGCTCGGCCCGCTCCGCGCGACATTCGCGGAGAAGAAGGTGGCCGCGACACAGAGACTGGTCAAAACGGTCCCACCAATCAGTGTATCGGGAGGAGTCCGGTCTGCGCCCGCGGTGTGTCGTGTGACTGACAGCCCTGCCCCATGTGCCAGCGATTGCGGAGAGCAGGGCGTTGAGCGCGTGACTGACCAGGCGGTCCCACCTATCAGCGCATAGACATGGATGGGCTACGCGGAGAGGGATTTGTTAGGTGGGCCGCGCAGTGGGGAGGAGAAAGCGGGCCGAATTCTAGACATGGGCCCAGACGCGATTTTCTATTTTTCTTTTCTTTTTATTTTCTGTTTTCTTTTATTCTTAATTCTTTTGAATCTAAATTTTGAATTCAACTTAAGTGCAAATTTAAATCCATATTAACTATGCAATTTGGTCATACCCTCATATGATGAAGTTATTTAATTATAATATTATTTTGTATTGAATAATATTTCTTTCTCTCCTCTATTTTCATGGTTTTGTTTTCAAATTAGAGGTTAAATTCCATGGGTCCATTAATATATTGTTAACGACACATTTATCTTATTATCCACAAATGTACAATCAAGTAAAACTCAGCATGATGCATGATTTATTTAGGTGCCTTTGGTTATTTAACCCCTTTTTGATGGTGTTTATTCACATGCGATAGTAGGTACAATTAATACACATTAAGGACATTATCTCTTCTTATAAAGTAATATTTTGGGTATTACAAATCCTACCCCCCTTAATAAGAATCTCATCCTCGAGATTTAGGAAGGACTAGGGAAAAGATGGGGAAAATCTATGCGAAGCTCTTCTTCTCTCTCCCAAGTAGCTTCATCTTCTCCATGATGGCTCCATTGCACTTTGCACATCTTTATCACTTTATTCCTCGTAACTCGAGTCAATGTGTCAAGAATCTTGATAGGATACTCCGTGTAAGTCAAATCACCCTAAACACTGAGCTCCTCCATTGGTAACTGTTCCTCAGGGACACGGAGACATTTCTTAAGTTGAGACACGTGGAATACATTATGCACATCCGATAGATTATCAGGTAGCTCGAGTTGGTATGCCATCTCCCCAACTCGCCTAAAGATTCTGAATGGTCCAATAAAGCGAGGGGACAATTTGCCCTTAACCTTGAATCTCCTCATTCCATGTAGTGGTGACACCTTGAGGTACACATGATCTCCTTCCTCAAATTCTAGTTGTCTTCTTCTATTAGCAGCGTAGCTCTTTTGCTTGGTCTGAGCTACCCTCAAATTCTCCCGAATTATACAGACTTGTTCTTCTGCCTCTTGAATAAGTTCAGGCCCAAAGAACTGTCTTTCTCTAGTCTGGTCCCAATATAAAGGAGTCCTGCACTTCCTGCCATACAAAGCCTCGAATGGTGACATCTTCAGACTGGTCTAATAACTATTATTATATGAAAACTTAGCATATGGTAGACTTTTATCCCAACTTCCTCCATGCTAAAGGGCACAAGCTCTCAACATATCCTCTAGCACTTGATTAGTCCTTTCAGTCTGTCCATCAGTCTGAGGGTGATAGGCTATAGTAAAGTTCAACTTCGTATTCATATTCTCATGAAAGCTTCTCCAGAATCTTGAGGTAAACTGTGAACCTCGATTAGACATGATCTTCTTTGGTACTCCATGTAAACACACAATCCAAACCATATATAACTCTGCCAGCTGAGAGCCTTTATAAGTAGTCTTGATAGAAATGAAGTGAGCTACTTTAGTCAATCTATCCACAATCACCCATATAGAATCATATCCTTTCTGGGTGTGAGGCAATCCAATAATGAAATCCAAAACAATCTCTTCCCACTTCCACTCAGGTACCTTAAGCGGGTGCAATAATCCAGCTGGCCTCTAGTGTTTAGCCTTAACTCTTTGACACACATCACACATAGCCACATGTGCAGCCACATCTCACTTCAACCCATACCATCAGTATTTCTGCTTCAAATCCTGATACATCTTGGTGCTACCAGGGTGGATTGAGTAATCAGAATCATGGGCTTCCTTCAATATAGTCTCACAAAGGCTATCAATATCAGGAACACATATCGTGTCCTTGAACCATATGGTGCCTTGCTCATCCTCCGTTATTTCTAGACCTCTACCTTCAGTAATAAGATCATTGATCTCTTGTATCTTCGCATCACCAACCTAACCTTTGCGGATTTCTTGCTCCAAGGTAGGTTCCACATCAATAGTAACTCCTTTAGTGTGAGCAACTATCCCCAAGTTAAGTCTCCTGAAATCCTCAATAATCTCATTAGGTAGCTAGGCCACAATAGCTGAATGAATGTGTTCCTTTCGACTCAAGGCATTAGCAACCAGATTCGCCTTGCCCGGGTGATAGTGAATCTCCAAATCATAATCCTTAATAAGCTCCAACCATCGACGTTGCCTAAGGTTGAGATCCTTCTGAGTGAATATGTACTTCAAACTCTTATGATCCGTGTACACTTGGCACTTGGTTCCCATGATATAATGTCTCCAAATCTTAAAGCGCGTGCACTACGGCTGCTAGTTCTAATTCATCAGTGGGGTAGTTCAACTCATGTTTCCGCAACTGACGAGACGCGTAGGCATCCTTGCATAAGCACACATCCCAAGCCTTGGCCACATGCATCACAATAAATGTAAAATCCTTTCTGTAGATCTGGCATAACCAACACTAGGGGTGTCATCAATTTCATCTTTAATTGATCAAAGCTATCTTGGCACTTTTCGTTCCACTTAAACTCTCTTCCCATCTCCAGAAGTGAGGTCGTAGGCTTAGCAATCTTAGAAAATCCTTCAATAAATCTCCGATAGTATCCTGCAAGTCCCAAGAAACTCCATACTTCAATAACTATAGTGGGTATACTCCACGCCATTATCTCTGTGACTTTAGCAGGATCGACTGATATTCCTCCATTAGAAATGATATGTCCAAGGAATGGCACCTTATCAATCCAGAACTCGCATTTGCTATACTTGGCATAGAGTTGATTATCCCTTAGCTTCTGTAGCACCAATCTCAGATGTTCCTCATGATCGCTCTCACTCTCGGAATAAATAAGAATATCGTCGATGAATGCTATGATGAATCTGTCTAGATACTCCATAAACACCTTATTCATCAGATTCATAAAATAGGCCGGTGCATTAGTTAGTCCAAATGACATAACCGTGAACTCATATAAACCATATCGGGTGGAGAAAGCTGTCTTGGGAATATCCAATGGCCTAATCTTGATTTGATAGTAACCCGATCGGAGATCAATCTTCGAGAATACCCTAGCACCTCTCATCTGATCAAATAAATCCTCAATGCAGGGTAACAGATACTTGTTCTTCACAGTAACATCATTAAGGGATCTATAATCCACACACATCCTTTGCGATCCATCCTTCTTCTGTACAAACAGAACCGACGCTCCCCAAGGTGAGGAACTCGGATGAATGTACCCAGCCTCTTGTAACTCAGTTAACTGCTTCTTAGGTTCTTTTAACTCTTCTACAGACATCCTATATGGCCGTTTAGAAATAGGAGTAGTCCCAGGTAAGAGATCAATGACAAACTCAACTTCCCTATCTGGTGGCATCCCTGATAACTCCTCTGAAAGACATCTGGAAAATCCCTAACCACACGGATGTTGTCATCAACAAACTCCTCATCTATAAAGAATGTTGCATGTCAAGTAGAGGTAGTTACTGCAGTTTCAACTTGAAAACTTTCTCCTTTAGGGCTAGTGAGTTCTACAGTACCCCTACCACATTGTATAATGGCCTTTGCCTTTCTTAGCCATGACATACCAAGAATTAGTTCTATGCTGCTTGCCTCTAATATTATAGCGGTAGCCCCGAATTCTCTTCCTATAATTGTCAATGTCAATTTATGTGTCATATGATTTGCCTCAACAGGCCCTTTAGGTGTTATTACTATCATTGGTGTTTTCATAATTTTCAATAGTAACTCATTTGTGTTGGCATATCAAGCAGACATAAATGAATGTGTAGCAACAAAATCAAATATTATTGTTGTAGGAATTGCATTAATGTAAAACATACCAAGTGCAATGTCAGCTCCATCAGGAGTGGCATCAGCGCTGACTTGATTAACCCTGGCAATAGAGAATCCCTTGCCAGATCCTGGAGTCTATTGTTTGTTCTGAACTGGGGTAGTAGCAATCCTCTATGGGCAAACATTTGCATAATGTCCAGTCTTCCCACACTTGTAGCAAGTAGTACCTACACTCTATCCTGAAAACTTCGTCGGGGTGCTAGTGGGGGTAGCCTGACGAGTCGGTGGAGTCCCCTAATGTGAGTGTTGAGTTGGGCACTGGCCTCCTCTATTGTGAACTGGTGTACCCTGAGGTGAACTGTAGGGAGGACGAACACTGCTGCTTCCCTATCCCTAGGATATTGCCTTCCTCTTCAAATCTCCCAGCGCTTGTGTTCAATAGCTAGGGCCTTGTCAAGCAGCCTCTAGAATGATGGAAATGTATGTGCCACTAGAGCATACTACAGAGGTCCATTGAGTCCTTCAATAAAGTGCTCCTGCTTCCTCTCATCTTCAGCAACCTCATCTGGTACGTATCTGGAGAGCTGAATGAACTTGTCGCGGTACTCGCTGACTGACATGCTCCCCTGCTTCAGTGATCAAAATTCTTTCTTCTTAATCTTCATCTGTCCAGCTGGTATATGATAGTTCCTGAACTACGTAGAAAACTCTGCCCATGTGATAGTATCAGCAGCATCGTGGGCAGCAGTATATGAATCCCACCAATCAGCAGCAGGACCTGTCAGACGACCAGAGGCATATAGAACCTTCTCCCGGTCAGAGCATTGTGCAATATTCAACATCTTTTCCACAGACTTCATCCAATCATCAGCGTCCAGTGGATCAGGAGAACTAGCAAATGTCGGTGGCTTATGGCTCATGTGATGGAACCTCCCAAGTTATTAGGCCCACCTTGGACAACCCTGTAGATGCACATAATCACTCGACAAGTTCGGTATCTGCATCCTTATTTCCTCGCCCAAGAGCGTTTCACCCGTCATGCAGATATTACAACACATCGGAGGAACGAATAAGCGGAAGCGAATTACAATAACTTAATTTACATTCATCAAAATATAGAGAGAGTGTAATCATTACATTACCAGGTTATAGAGTAATATTATTACAGACTTGGGAGGCAAAAACCCCTCCCGCATAAAAGTATATTGTTTTTCAAGTGGGAGGCCAACATCCTCCCGCGGCTTCACTGCTAAGGTTCTTCTTTGGGCACCACCTTAGAGCAAAAACAGCAAAATTCTGTTGTTTCCTCACCTACAACAACATGGGTTCGAAAACCCTGAGTATGAATTGTACTTTCGCAAGTCTTACCCGTCAAAGAAAAGACTCTCAAGGATATGCTGGTTTGAGGGAGTCAAGGTAAGGCTGATCAAGTATCAAAGACTCTGTTTTGTAGAAATGCTTACTAACGGTGGATCCTTAAAAATCTAGTTTTATTAGCAAGTTAAGTCATTACCTATCACTAGAGTTCTTTCTACCCTAGTTCAAGCACTTGACCTGCACTAGCCGTCTTTTATCAACCCTTTTAGTTCACTAGAATACTACGTGTAAGTCAGTGACCAAGTCTTCATGTCCGAGAAGTAACGGCGATCCAAATTGATTAATACTCAGCTGAGGATCTCCAATCACACGACATATGTAGCACTTAACTCTTGCATATGTCAACGCGCCACCGGGTTTCTTAAGACCAGACCGGGTTCACGCCAACCGAGAGCACAGATACACCACCGTCCAGCCTCTTGCCACGAAGGGTACACGCTACTCTCGCCATCTCTCCACTCCCATTGCGTATTGGCCTTTCTGGTATTAGTCTGCCCGAGGCAAAGCTTACCCATGATGAGGCATGTGACCAGTTAAAGGGTCCTCTGTCATCAGACCCACATCGACACGGTCCTTAAGTGACTCAGATGGAGACACTACACCGAGACTTCGTGCAAGTCACCCGCCCGGTCTCAGCTTTATCAATTAAAATCCCAAAGTTTGGTACTTGGCAAAGGTACATCTTGTCCGATGTTGAACCCATCATGGCCATGATGGATCCACCATCAAATTTTATTTTTGAAAACATCCCATCCACTGTGAAGCATCACCTTTTGTTTTAAAACAAAATATTTGATTTTCTAAAGCAGGACTAAGCATCAGAAAACTTTTTAATAAAATAGGTAATCAAGGAATGATAAACAATTCCAAGGAAGGAAATGTAGCAATTGGTTTAGCACACAACTCATGTCACCTAATGCATCACATAAGGTGATAAAGATTTAAAACAGCAAGGAGGTGGCAAATGCACCGGGGCTTGCCTTGTGTTGTAGGGGAGTCGGGCTCTCTTCCACAAATATCAAAATAAAAACAGTTCCCGGTAGGTGGATTTTTTGTTGATAGAGCAATCTCCTCTTGTTCAAGAGTCACTTCTTCTTCGTTTTCTATACATAACCATATATAACATTGAATGCTCATGTGATGCTTATGAATATGCAATGATAGTAGAGATACATCAAGTTGTATCTTGAATACAACTTTCCTTCATGGTGCACCAAGGAAACTAGGGTTTTCTGAGTCAGTATCTCCTTTCCCTAAGGCAATTATTAATTAGAAGGCTAGGGTTTTGGGTTTGGGAAGCAAACAATGTCCAAAACATGTCAAACTTTAACCAAGGGTTTTAAGTACCATATTGGACTTATTTAAAAAGTCTTGTGATTTTTGGAGGTACCAAGTATTTTCTAAAATTCCAAAGGTATAGGTTTAGGCCTTCTTAAATAATACATAATTCCTAGTTGGGGCTAAAAATCTTGGAACTATTTTTATTAAATATTAGAGGAATTTAGGAACCTAGAAAAATTGGTCTCAAATTTTTAGCATTTTTCTATAATTTTCTATGATTTCTATATTCCTAGTAGAAAAAAAAAAGAGAAATGGTGAACAGTGGTGGGCTAAAACTGGCCCGAGTCGGCCCACACACAGGTGAAAGCGCGCCCGCGTGTCAGGTTTACACAGAGGACCCTAGGTATTTGAAAAACCTTTAAAGAGTCGGTAGCACTATTTTCTGGGTCACTGACATTCGCATATAGGCCCTTCCCTTTTCTATTTCTTCACAAGTCGAGATCCCCGACCACGGCAGCGGAGCAGTGGCTCCAACGAGCCTGTACTGGCCGGATAACGCAACGACCGGCACTCAGATATGGCTAACACCTAATTCAACCCCTAACGACCATTTCCCCTCAAACAATTGCAAAGTTCTAGCTCCTAATCTCTCTGTCCATGGTGATAGCGCGAACTACAGACGAACCGAGGCGTTCCCGGTGATCCTACATGTTCTAGCTCAATTGGCTGGGTCAAGAAGCATCAAGAGCACACAAGAGTACTGAAACAAGAGCGAGGAGGGCGTGATCGGACCTGTGGAGAGCTGGCCACAGAGAGCTCACACATGGTGGGGTTCTTGACTGATTTGGGGAAATCCCAAATTGGGGAGCTGTGGGGGACGATTGGAGGTGAGGGCTGGTTCACTGGGTGCACAATTACTTAGCGAAGCAGGCTGGGGCACCAATTTATAGTGTCCAAGGGCGGTGGATCCTAATTTTGGCATGGCGTGCTGGCGGCCGGAGAGAAAGAAGGTCACTGGTGGCTCAGTTGTGGCGTTCACTGGTGCAGCGGTTCTGAGATGGTAAGCCTAAGCGTGCCACGGTTACTACTACGCAGTAAAGAGCCACAGCGTGGCATAATTGAGGTCACCGGAGTTCCACGACAACACCGGCGGTCCGGCCACGTCGCACGGCTACAGGCGCAGTTGATAAGCTTCACCCCGTGACCAAATCTGCTCCCCCTCCAATCTTTTCACCCGCCCGGTATTATCCTGCCCGAGTCCTACACGAATCACTGTGATCAGCATGAATCCTTGCGCAGTGGTCACCAGCGGCGAGGGGGGCTAAACCTGAGATCTTTTTGCAGGCACTGTACTATCAGAACGACATTCAGAGCACCTAATAGAGCGGTTTGCAGTGCCCAGATCTCCAATTTTCATGTGATAACTTGCTAATCCATCTTTAACAAAGTTGTGGTCCTATAATCCATCTTTAATCTTGCTATAGCCACCATACTTCAATTCTCACTAAATCATACTCAAAATAGCTCTCAAACTTGGTCCTAGTTCACTATCAGTCCAGTTTCAGAGTTGTACTCGACTGACAGACCAACTTCAGATCTATTTTTCTCCCACTTTCATGTAGCACTAGGGCTAGCTCTACAAGTTTGCTATATTGACCAAGAGCAAAATCCTCAAGAATTCTGAGATATAGAGCTCTAAAGTTGACCCCATTCAACTGAATTTAGACTTAAGCATATGGGGTTCATGTGGTACTTTTTGCAAATAAGTCCAAATCACACTTTTTAACTTGCAAATCCTCCAATGTGAAAACACATGATTTGTGGTGTTCTATTACTTTGGTATTTGCACTTGGGTCCAAAAGTGCACAAAATTTACAACTACCCCCTTAGGGTTTTAATTAGGGTTTCTATGGTTTGTTTTTAGGGTTTTGGGCACATTAGGGTTTTTGTGCCACCAAAGTCCATCAAATGGGATACCTTATGGTCATTTCTCATGTCTTTTGAGGTTTTAACTTATTTGGGCTTCACCTACCTCCATAAGCCATAATTTAGGGTTAACCACTCTATCCTACGGTTAACCACACATCAAGTCTAATCATTATAGCTTATTTGAAATTTTTACCTAGTGAATGCACTTCTAGGTGTAACAAACACATGATATGGCAATGCTCATGATGTTATGCTCAAGTTTTAGTGATAGTAACACCAAGGGTGTTACATCCTTCCCCCCATAAAAGAATCTCGTCCCGAGATTTGAAGTCCTAGGGTAAGTAGTGGAAAAGGAAACACGTCACATCTTTATTTCCTTATTTGTCTTACAAGGCAGGGGTGGTACGGGGGTTTACTTCTCCTTTACAATCCAATATACACATCTTACAAGTTACATGAAGTTAAAAAGCTAGGGAAATTCTTTTCTAAGAAGTCTTGGGTTTCCCATGTAGCTTCATCTTCAGTATGTTGGTTCCATTGTATCTTATAGAATTTAAGAGTTCTTCTTCGGTTGACCCTATCCTTTTGATCCAGGACTCAAATAGGATGTTCTGAATATGTTATGTCTGGTTCCAAGGTAACATCCACCACATCAACGGTTCGATCTGGAACCTGAAGACACTTCTTCAATTGAGATACATGGAACACATTGTGCACTGCAGATAATGTTTCGGGTAGTTGGAGTCGGTATGCCACTGGTCCACATTGTTCAAGAATAGGGAATGGACCAATGTATCGAGGTGCAAGCTTTCCTTTTACACCGAAACGGGTCACACCCTTCATTGGTGATACTTTCAGGTACACATAATCTTTGACTTGAAAGTACAAGGATCGGCGTCGTTTGTCTGCATAACTCTTTTGTCGAGCTTGTGCCATTTTCAAGTTATTTATGATTCGTTGAACCTTTTCTTCAATCTCTTTAACCATGTCAGGCCTGAAAAACCACCTTTCTCAAGACCAATTCAAGGGGGTATGGCACCGTCATCCATACAATGCTTCAAATGGTGCCATCTTAACACTTTCTTGATAACTATTGTTATACGAAAATTCTGCCAATGGTAAACATTCATCCCATTTTTGTGGGAATTCCAGAACGCATGCCCGCAACATGTCTTCAAGTATTTGATTCACTCTCTCAGTCTATCCACTTGTTTGCGGATGATATGCCGAACTGTGGAGCAACTTAGTACCCAGGGACTTATGTAGTACTTCCCAAAACTTGGATACAAATTGCGGTCCGTGATCCGACACTATTGTCTTTGGAACTCTGTGCAGACTAAGAATACGAGCAATGTATAACTGAACATAGACAACAACTAGGTGATCTATCTTGATGAGCAGAAAATGGGCTATCTTGGTAAGCCGATCAACTATAACCCAGATAGAATCAAATCCCTTTGCTGCCCTGGGTAATCCCACAATGAAGTCCATACTGATGTCCTCCCATTTCCAAGTTGGGATGGACAAACATTGCAGTGGTCCAGCGGTTTTCATATGTATTGCCTTGACACGTCTACATGTGTCACACCTCACCACATAGGGTGCAATCTCAATCTTCATTTTTGTCCACTAGTAATGTTGCTTTAAATCCAGATACATCTTAGTACATCCGGGACGAATGGAATATCGACTAAGATGAGCTTCATCCAAAATTTGTTGGCGGACTTCCGCATCCTTAGGCACAACTAGGCGATCATTAAACCATATTATCCCTTGATCATCCTTTCTAATGCAATTAGCTTTGCCGGCTTCTATTTTCTCATGAATATGTTTCATACCACTATCATTTCTTTGGGCATCAATAACCTTTTGCAGAAGAACTGACTCAAGCCTTAATTGGGTCAAAGTTCTTTGTTGAATCATTCCCAGGTTTAACTTCTCCATTTCCTGACATAATGTGATGTCAGGGGTTTTTACTATAAGACAATGGCAGGAAGCCTTGCGACTTAGTGCATCTGCCACCACATTGGCCTTTCCTGGGTGATAATGGATCTCATAGTGGATCCCTAGCCACTCACTTCGGAAGTATTTACTGGTTTTGGCTGACCCAGGCTAGAGGGGATACACGGCTTATGGGTAAAGTTGTACCACCTCTGCAGAGTGTAAAACTGATATATCAGCCGAGCTCACGATTATGAGCAGCCTGGACTCCTCACATGATAATTGAACTTGAAGATGGAAATAAATCAAGATCCGATGATCTGCCAATGGTTTGCTAAAGTGGTTTCACTTAAGTGTTTTTGATATACTCATATTCCTTTGTTTAAATGGGATACTTGGGATTCACACTTATTAGTAAGACAGGTGTTGTTAATAAAATGTTGACCAACTAAAATGCTTACTGCTCAACCTTAGCCTCACCTTGTTACCTTGCATTAGTTTTTCCCCCACTTGCTGAGCCCCGACCATAAGTGAGCTCACCCTTGCTTAATTTTGATCAGAAGCTTGCAGATGAAGATATGATGCTGAACTCCATGGATGCTAGTCTAGTGATACCCCCGGTCATCTTCCTGTGGATGGATGTCCATGTTTCGCTGTACTTTGATGAATAAAGGTTAAGACATTATGTCTGTTCGAAGTGTAATATGTTAATATAATCGTTATTTACGCTTTTATGCATTGTTCTTTTGATATATTACACTTGTGACGTCAATATATGTGTGGAAATAGATCATGGCACACATATGCTATGCACCCAGCTCTGCCCTTAGAAACGGGTGTGACAATATAACATGCCGATACACACCATCATTTTACATTACCAAAATGTAATGGTATAGACTCAAGTGTACAACATGACTTCATTACATATTTTACATAGGTATAGTTTCTAAACTATACTAGTCTAGTCTTTGTCGTCCTTGGTTTCTTCATTCCCAGCTGCAGGAGACCGATCGTCAGCCAGGTTCATGGAAGGAGGAGGCCTGAAAAGGTCCAACTCCCCATCAGGTTCTTCACCTGCAGTCCCTGATGGTCCGGCTCTCAATGCAACAGGGTCGGCAGGCACGTTCGGGTGCAGTCGCGCATACATTACATGTACTTCCTCATGTAAAGTATTGCAGTACACCAGCAAGTTGTCGAGGGCCGCACTAAGCTCTACCACACGAGCACGAGCTTTGGCTTCACAGTCCCAAGCAATCGAATGTGATTTGACGGCCCAATCAACCGCCAAATCTCGTTCAACAAGCTCGTCTTGCAAGCGTCTGACGTTAGCTGCCAACTCAGATATACGCTGACCGTCCTTTGCCCACACCCGATTTCAGTGACGTAGCTCCGTCTGAAGCTATTCCACCTTAGCTTCCAAGTCTCCGATTGGATCATTGCTGCCACTACTGCTTCCCTCATGTCGAGAAGCCAACCGATGACGAGGCACGCTAATAGGTCCAGTGGACTTGCGCGCGGTTTTCCTCGTACGTGCCATATCTCCATAAGAGGGGAAGATTATTAGTATAATTTTTAAACATGATGCATGCATAACCCAATAATTATGGAATAAACCCCCGTTGATTCCCAACTTCCTGTATACTGCACTCTATTACCTGGTCTTACAAGATGAGAACTTTCAGAAAGTGGCAAGGTAAGAATGAAAGAAAATTTCTTGGATAAGTATTTGAAAATTCTTTTTGAAATGCTTCATAATATCTGAAGAGATGGGCTTCGCTCCGATAACAGCTGTGATGGAACCTCCCAAGTTATTAGGCCCACCTATAGTTGTCCTTGTCCAACGGACCTTGGACAACCCTGTAGATGCACATAATCACTCGACAAGTTCGGTATCTGCATCCTTATTTCCTTGCCCAAGTGCGTTTCACTCGTCACGCATATATTACAACACATCGGAGGAACGAATAAGTGGAAGCGAATTACAATAACTTATTTTACATTCATCAAAATATAGAGAGAGTGTAATTATTACATTACCAGGTTATAGAGTAATATTATTACAGACTTGGGAGGCCAAAACCCCTCCCGCATAAAAGTATATTGTTTTTCAAGTGGGAGGCCAACATCCTCCCGCGGCTTCGCTGCTGAGGTTCTTCTTTGGTCACCACCTTAGAGCAAAAACAGCAAAAGTTTACTGTTTCCTCACATACAACAACATGGGTTCGAAAACCTTGAGTACGAAGTGTACTTTCGCAAGTCTTACCCGTCAAAGAAAAGACTCTCAAGGATATGCTGGTTTGAGGGAGTCAAGGTAAGGCTGATCAAGTATCAAAGACTTTGTTTTGCAGAAATGCTTACTAAAGGTGGATCCTTAAAAATCAAGTTTTATTAGCAAGTTAAGTCATTACCTGTCACTAGAGTTCTTTCTACCTTAGTTCAAGCACTTGACCTGCACTAGCCGTCTTTTATGAACCCTTTTAGTTCACTGGAATGCTACGTGTAAGTCAGTGACCAAGTCTTCATGTCCTAGAAGTAACGGCGATCCGAATCAATTAATACTCAGCTGAGGATCTCCAATCACACGACATATGTAGCACTTAACCCTTGCATATGTCAACGCGTCACCGGGTTTCTTAAGACCAGACCGGGTTCACACCAACCGAGAGCACAGATACACCACCGTCCAGCCTCTTGCCACGGAGGGTACACGCTACTCTCGCCATCTCTCCATTCCCATTGCATGTTGGCCTTTCTGTTATTAGTCTACCCGAGGCAAAGCTTACCCATGATGAGGCATTTGACTAGTTAAAGGGTCCTCGGTCAGCAGGCCCACATCGACACGGTCCTTAAGTGACTCAGACGGAGACACTACACCGAGACTTCGTGCAAGTCACCCACCCGGTCTCAGCTTTATCATTTAAAATCCCAATGTTTGGTACCTGCCAGAGGTACATCTTGTCCGATGTTGAACCCATCATGGCCATGATGGATCCACCATCAAGTTTTATTTTTGAAAACATCCCATCCACTGTGAATTATCACCTTTTGTTTTAAAACAAAACATTTGATTTTCTAAAGCAGGACTAAGCATCAGAAAACCTTTTAATAAAGCAGGTAATCAAGGAATGGTAAACAGTTCCAAGGAAGGAAATGCAGTAATTGGTTCAGCACACAACTCCTGTCACCTAATGCATCATATAAGGTGATAAAGATTTAAAACAGCAAGGAGGTGGCAAATGCACCGGGGCTTGCCTTGTGTTGTAGTGGAGTCAGGCTCTGTTCCACAAATATCAAAATAAAAACAGTTCTCGGCAGGTGGATTTTTTGTTGATGGAGCAGTCTCCTCTTCTTCAATAGTCACTTCTTCTTCGTTTTCTATACATAACCATATATAACCATGAATGCTCATGTGATGCTTATGAATATGCAATGATAGTAGAGATACATCAAGTTGTATCTTGAATACAACTTTCCTTCACGGTGCTCCAAGGAAACTAGGGTTTTCTGAGTCAGTATCTTCGTTCCCTAAGGCAATTATTAATTAGAAGGCTAGGGTTTTGGGTTTGGGAAGAAAACAATGTCCAAAACATATCAAACTTTAACCAAGGGTTCTAAGTACAATATTGGACTTATCTAATAAGTATTGTGATTTTTGGAGTTACCAAGTATTTTTTAAAATTCCAAAGGTATAGGTTTAGGCCTTCTTAAATACTACATAATTCCTGGTTTGGGCTAAAAATCTTGGAACTATTTTTATTAAATACTAGAGGAATTTAGGAACCTAGAAAAATTGGTCTCATATTTTTATCATTTTTCTAGAATTTTCTATGATTTCTGTAATCCTGGCAGAAAAAGAAAAAGAGGAATGGTGAATAGTGGTGGGCTGAAACTGGCCCGAGTCGGCCCACACACAGGTGAAAAAGAGGAATGGTGAATAGTGGACCCTGGGTATTTGAAAAACCTTTAAAGAGTCGGTAGCACTAATTTTCTGGGTCACTGACATTCGGAGATAGGCCCTTCCCTTTTCTATTTCTTCACAAGTCGAGATCCCCGACCACGGCGGCGGAGCAGTGGCTCCGGTGAGCCTGTACAGGCCAGATAACACAACGATCGGCACTCAGATATGGCTGACACCTAATTCAACCCCTAACGACCATTTCCCCTCAAACAATTGCAAAGTTCTAGCTCCTAATCTCTCTGTCCACGGTGATAGCGCAAACTACGGACGAACCGAGGCGTTCCCGGTGATCCTACGTGTTCTAGCTCAATTGGCCGGGTCGAGAAGAATCAAGAGCACACAAGAGTACTGAAACAAGAGCGAGGAGGGCGTGGCGAACTCACACACGGCGGTGTTCTTGACTGATTTGGGGAAAATCCCAAATTGGGGAGCTGTGGGGGACGATTGGAGGTGAGGGCTAGTTCACTGGGTGCACAATTACTTAGTAGAGCAGGCTGGGGCACCAATTTATAGTGTCCAAGGGCAGTGGCTCCTAATTTTGGCATGGCGTGCTGGCGGCCGGAGAGAAAGAAGGTCACTGGTGGCTTAGTCATGGCGTTCACCGGTGTAGCGGTTCTGAGACGGTAAGCCTAGGCGTGCCACTATTACTGCTATGCAGTAAAGAGCCACAACGTGGCATAATTGAGGTCGCAGGAGTTCCACGACGACACCGGCGGTCCGGCCACGTCGCATGGCTACAGGCGCGGTTGATAACCTTCACCCTGCGACCAAATTCGCTCCCCCTCTGATCTTTTCACCCACCCGGTACTATCCTGCCCGAGTCCTGCACGAATCACCACGATCAGCGTGAATCCTTGCGCAGAGATCACCGGCGGCGTGGGGGGGCTGAACCTGAGATCTTTCTGCAGGCACTGTACCATCAGAACGACATTCAGAGCACCTGACACAGCGGTTTGCAGTGCCCAGATCTCCAATTTTCATGTGATAACATGCTAATCCATCTTTAACAAAGTTGTGGTCCTATAATCCAGCTTTAATCTTGCTATAGCCACCATACTTCAATTCTCACTAAACCATACTCAAAATAGCTCTCAAACTTGGTCCTAGTTCACTGTCAGTCCAGTTTCAGAGTTGTATTCGACTGACAGACCAACTTCAGGTCTGTTTTTCTCCCACTTTCATGTAGCACTTGGGCTTACTTACTTAATAAAATTTGTTCTCCTTACATAGCTCTACAAGTTTTCTATATTGATCAAGAGCAAAATCCTCAAGAATTCTGAGATATAGAGCTCTAAAGTTGACCCCATTCAACTGAATTCGGACTTAAGCATATGGGGTTCATGTGGTACTTTTTGCAAATAAGTCCAAATCCCACTTTTTAACTTGCAAATCCTGTAATGTGAAAAAACACATGATTTGTGGTGTTCTATTACTTTGGTATTTGCACTTGGGTCCAAAAGTGCATAAAATTTAAAACTACCCCCTTAGGGTTTTAATTATGGTTTCTAGGGTTTGTTTTTAGGGTTTTGGGCACATTAGGGTTTTGGTGCCACCAAAGTCCATCAAATGTGATACCTTATGGTCATTTCTCATGTCTTTTGAGGTTTTAACTTATTTGGGCTTCACTTACCTCCATAAGCTATAATTTAAGGTTAAGCACTCTACCCTAGGGTTAACCACACATCAAGTCAAATCATTACATCTTATTTGAAATTTTTACCTAGTGACTGCACTTCTAGGTGTAACAAATACATGATATGCCAATGCTCATGAAGTTATGCTCAAGTTTTAGTGATAGTAACACCAGGGGTGTTATAGCTCATGAATTCCTGGTGCTTGTCCCGAGGTGGAACTGTTGGTGGAGGTGGAGGCAGTGGTGCTTGCTGATGTTGTTTTTGCTGTTGCACCCTTCTCTCCTAGTGCATCTCCTCTCGCTCTTGGTGCATCGCTATTGCATTATCCTCATATGTGCTGCAACAGCTGGGTCAACTCCTACTGGTGGAGGCTGTGGAGGATCCATCTCAGGTTGTTGTTGTTGTGGTTGTTTAAATATCCTATGAGTGTGTCGATTGGGAGGTAGACCAATTCCACCACTCTTCCTGGTATTGACCATCTAAGTTAGAAACATATGGTAAGAGAGAAAGGATTGTAGACAAGGCAGGTAATTACGAGGCATGTTACTTTGGGGGAATTTATTAGCTAAGAAGATTAATATTTTACCTATCAAAGCTAATTCATTACCTTATGGTGGTACATGCTAAGATGTCCATTTATAATATCTCAATCAATCAAAGAAGGAAATCAGGCATTTATCATCAGAACAATCAACCAACATTTGTAAATAGAGAAAATAGTTTTAATTTCGTCTTAGGTTCCCTATCTCTTAAGAATGTCGTAAATGTAGGATTCCAAGGTGTGAAACCCATCTTGTCTTAGAGTGGAAAAGATAAGAGTAATCAGAGTATGACAGCAAAAGGTGAGACATGATCAAGATAAGACAAGTATAGAATGAATCAGATTAAGGTAAGTAGATAAGGGTTTTGTCCATTTCTATCTAGGTTTCATCCTACAGTCAACATTTCCTCTGATACCACTTCTGTCACACCCGGATTTAAGGAACAAAGTCGGGTGCATCTCATACATGCGCCAAAGAAGACAACATATATAATAACAGAGTGTATAGAGATAAATGTCACAATAACAACAGAGTACTTATTACATAGTGGAAGTCTTACAAAAATAAAAGATAAATATAATACGAACTAAGGATCATCCTTTGCGCCATAAAGTCAACTGGGAAACGCCACCTAGATCAGATCAAACTCCTCGTTGTGTGGCTCCTCTTGAACCACCTGTTCTTCTCCTGTGGGGGGGTGTGAGACAGCAAGGGTGAGATCACACATGATCATAGCTCAACAAGTTGTGGGGAAACCAGTGGGCATGAACTCACCAAAGGTGGGAGTTCATGTGATGTGTAAGGCTAATCAACAATAGGGGTTTAACGCTGAGCATTGCTTTTAATAAGTTGGTCAAATTTTATTAGCAATTATTAAATGTAAGTGAATACCAAACCATAATAAATAATAATAGAACAAAATTAACAGATAATTCCATGCAATGCAAATGACAAATTGAATTTAAGTTCCATAAATTAATCATGTGAGAGTCCTGAGCTGCTCATGACCGTGAGCTCGGCTAGTATACTAGTTTTACACTCTGCAGAGGTTGTACCCTGTACCCACAAGTCATGTTACCCATCTGCCAAGGGATGGCGACTCCCATACACCTCTACCAAGGAAGCGAGAAAGGGCAACACTACGAGGCCTTTACAAAGTTCCACTAGCTTCCGAAAACCTGCTACAGTTTATGGGAAGAGCACTTGCAAGAATCCCTCGTCTGACCGCCATCGCAGCAAAATCAACCCGAGAACCTCCCTACATGCAACTCCCCTACTGCCCTTGCCCCTTTCGGTTAAGGTAGTCTTTCACTAGCTTTCCTAATTAGTCAGCCAAGGGCGTCCCATTCCACCCTTGTGGTGGCACGTGTTTCTCAAGCTAAGCTCAATGTTCCAATTAACACTAATGATCTTGACATGAACATAATTAGAACAACAAAATAATTGGAACATGGATATAATGAAATATTATCCCAAAAACCATGTAAAGCAATAGCAAAACTACCCAAGTGATTCAGAGATAACATGGTAACATGGATAAACAGTCTAGGGTGACCTATTGGGTCCCATCAAAATTAAACATATGCATGAATAAGTGATATTAAAGAACATTATTGAGTACAAAGTGGTCAAGGGCACAACTTGCCTTCAATGAGCTCCTGCTCAGCTACTTCTATCTGCTAGGCACCAGGATCCTCAGTCACAGGCTCTTCTACTCGCCACAATACAAATCAACACAGTATAAAGGAGAAATTAACATCACACCAAACATGTGAATAAAATACACAATAAAAATCTACACAATAAAATAAGTTCACAGAAACAGGAATCATTAATTTTGGAGTTATAGATTTTAAGATATGAATTTCTGAAGGTTTTATGTGCTATGTACTAGATTAATTAGATGATAAATTTAAATAAGACTTTCATGTCAAAATAGTGATACTATTTGATAGAGAATAATATTACAAAATTATAGGAAGTGGAATGGATTAATTTGGATTTTATATGAATTTTCTGTGATTTATACAAGTTCTAGCATTTATTTTCTCATTAAAAATCATTTCCTGTTATTAATTATCCATTTCCTATGAACTCTGGACTGGGCGCAATATTACATAAAACAGCAGGGACCTTGGGGTAAGAATCCCCACACACAGAGCATAGTCGCATAGGACGGTGGGTTGTTTTCTTAAAATCTGAAGGCCTCTTATGTAAAATGAAACGGCAAAGGGGTACATTCAAATCGTGACCACCCGATTAGAAACGAGCGCTCGTATTTGATCTTAGCACTTAACAAACCGGTACAATATTGCGCCCTTTGGATCTAGAATCAACGGTCCTGATTCTAAGCAGCTCGAGTCACCCGGAACCGTCCGATTCGATCCAACGGCCCCGATCAAATCACCCAGGGGGATTCTCCCGATTCTAATCCAGCCGTCCGCTATCGGATCAACGGCCCTGACTCGTCTTCCTTATCAACCCGTGATCGACGGCGGTGCGAGCACCCGGCACGGCGGAGACATCACCGAAGAAGGTGGATCCCGAGCTCTAGTGCCCGAAACCCCAATCCACTAGGTGCTACACTATCACAGGGCCAAAGTGAATACAGTGTAGGGCCTACTCACCAGAGACGGACGACGGGAGAGAGCAGTCACAGTGCACGGCGGAGACGCAACTCTAGCGAGAAATTCACCAAACCTCCGCGGCTTTCCCCAGCCTTAATCCGCCACGAAAACATTCCACGTGCCTAGGCGAATTCCCCAAACCACCTGCCGACTCCGGAACGGTGGCGAACGGCCGAGTCAGTGGCGGTGGTGAGCTGACTCCGCGTGGAGGAGCACTGAGAACCTAATGGCGCGCGAATGCGGCAAGGTGGGGCGAAGTGTGGTCACGGCACCGAGCACACGCATTTATATGCTCAACCCCCAACGGTCCGAGCGAGCCCTGCACCGGTCATGGCGGCAAGGTCCGCCCGCTCCATGTGACATTCGTGGAGAAGAAGGTGGCCACGACATAGAGACTAGTCAAACGGTCCCACCAGTTAGTGTATCGAGAGGAGTCCGGTCTGCGCGCGCGGTGTGCCGTGTGACTGACAGCCCTGCCCCATGTGCCAGCGATTGCGGAGAGCCGGGAGTTGAGCGCGTGACTGACCAGGTGGTCCCACTTGTCGGCACACAGGCGTGGATGGGCTGCGCGGAGATGGATTTGTTAGGTGGGCCGCGCAGTGGCGAGGACAAAGCGGGCCGAATTCTAGACATGGGCCTAGACGCGATTTTCTATTTTTCTTTTGTTTTTATTTTCTGTTTTCTTTTATTCTTAATTCTTTTGAATCTAAATTTTGAATTCAACTTAAGTGCAAATTTAAATCCATATTAACTATGCAATTTGGTCATACCCTCATATCATGAAGTTATTTAATTATAATATTATTTTGTATTGAATAATATTTCTTTCTCTCCTCTATTTTCATGGTTTTGTTTTCAAATTAGAGGTTAAATTCCATGGGTCCATTAATATATTGTTAACGACACATTCATCTTATTATCCACAAATGTACAATCAAGTAAAACTCAGCATGATGCATGATTTATTTAGGTGCCTTTGGTTATTTAACCCCTTTTTTATGGTGTTTATTCACATGCGATAGTAGGTACAATTAATACACATTAAGGACATTATCTCTTCTTATAAATTAATATATTGGGTATTACAATTACAAAAGTGATTCAAAGAAATAAACTTTGAAATGTTATAAATTATTTATAAGTTTGAAATATATGATAGCTCAATGACAATCCTCAATAAAAAGCATAGAAGAGCTACTTTAACCTATAAGAAGGTCGTGCCCACCGGCGCTTAACACCATCCACAGCTGCACAAATCTAGTATCTGCAACAACATGGGTTCGAAAACCCTGAGTACGTAGGTACTTTCGCAAGTCTTACCCGACTAAGGAAAAAGACTCTCAAGGATATGCTGGATTTGGGAATCAAGGAAAGGATTTTAGCAAGAATCAACATTAATAGTTTGTAGAAAGCTTACTAAAATGAGTCCTTACTTTCAACATTTTAATGCTAGATTAAGTATTAATAGACCTTGTTTGCATCTAGTCTAATTTCATCATCACATTAATCAATACAACATGATTTTTGCTCATTATGATTCCATCCATGACTTAGATTGCAGGTCAATGACCAAGTCTTCACATTTGAGAAGTAACGGTGATCCGAATCGATTAATACCAAGCTGGGGATCTTCAACCACATGACAAATGAAGCACTTAACCCTTGCATATGTAAACTCGATATCAGGTTTCTCAAGACCAGAATGGGTTCACGCCAACCGAGAGCACAGATACTCCACCATCCAGCCTCATGCCATGGAGGGTACACGCTACTCTCGCCATCTCTCCACTCCCATTGCGTGGTGGCCTTTTTGGCATTGGTCAGACCAAGGCAAAGCTTACCCATGACGACGCATATGGCCAGTTAAAAGGTCCTCGGTCAGCAGGCCTACATTCCCTATAATCCTTAATCAACCTAGGTAGAACATCACCTGTTCCTAGCCCAAGTCTCGATTTAAGTACTTCCATCCTTAGGATTGTTTATGTTCCATAGGATGATTAAAACATCATAGGGAACCTTGCATCGGATCTCCCAATGATCCTAGTGAAAATATTCTTGTAGGTAGAGCCATCCTTCCTCGGGATAAACCTGAGCTAGGCATTAGTGCAAAGGACAAACTCTATCTGCAAGATTTACCTCTAGGCAGGGCTAAGCAATTTTGTAAATCATATTTGATACTTCACCAGAAGTATCTATTAAAGGAATGGATTTCAAGATAGCCAATGCATCAAGGGTTTCCAAGCAACTCCTATAAACCTAATGCACATTTCACTAGACATAAAGTGTGTACAAATCATTTAAAAACGCAAGGAAGGGGTTGCATGCACCGGGGCTTGCCTGGAATAACACTAGGTTAGTGTTTGTTAGATGATGTCCACTTGGCGATCAGCCTTTATTCTGATACTTGTTCAGGTCATCCATCTTCAGGTTCATTATCCGCATCACCTTTTGGAGTTGCCCACCGGTTACATCATCTTGGGGGTCGACTCAGCTCTGGTCCTCCACATCACGTGGTTCACTAGCGTACCTACTGAGATGCATAATGAACATGTATAAACATAAGGAAGAATAACACATCATATTGCACACAATATAGAATTAAGCACAATGACGAGGCGCTGCAACACTTGCGAGAAAATACTAGACGCCAACAAATGACTAAGTACAACAAAGACAACCACGGGTTCTAACCCAAACAATGAGAAATAGCAAACTATACATACCCAGTTCAACACTCGAGTTCCTCATGTTCAACTTAATTTACTTAAACCAGAAATCACAACAATGCATATGCTCTATATTTCCCTAATCTAGAGCATACCTCAAAAGATTATCAAACTTGGGCTCAGTCTTCAAGGACACCTGAACACATGCCTAAATAGTCACTACTTCAAATACACTCATCGAAATATTTACTTCCTTCCCAATTACTAAAGTCTAGAGCAAACAATAAGAAGGAAATGAATTAATCAAATACAACAAGGCATTTCGATAAACACATCCTATGCAACAAGTTGCCATCAATCAAGGATCAAGAATTGACTAATCCTACCTAGCCAAACAAGAATGGCAACAAGCAATAAATTGCAGAGTTTTCTGGACAACACTCAGCAGTCAATTGTATTGCTCATAACTCACAAGATATTAATCCAAAAATAGTGAACTAAGACTTTCTAGAAAGCTTATGAAATCCCCTATAACTTTTGTATTATCAGAATAACATGATTCGAAATCTTAAAGGTCAATCAGTGCTAAACCTAAATTCTGCCCAGATTTGGACAGAATTCGACTACTTCATAAATTTATAACTAGAGTTTCAGGCATTCAAATCAGGTGGTCCTAGACTTTTTAGAAAGCTAGTAGAATTTTCTCAATTCATTTATAATCATCTTAAGGTGATTCAATGTGTATCGAAGTCAGTTAATACAAACACACATTGCTGTCCAGAATTTTGACAGATTCAAACATCACATTTCAAAGAGCTATAACTTGACTTCTAGACCACCAAAAAGGGTGCTCCAAAATTTTTTGGAAAGCTTAAGAAAAGTACTACAATTCTCCTATATTTACTAAGTGCTGATTCTAAGTTTAACTTGGTCAAACAAGGTTATTTTCGAAATCAGTACAGAATCTGGTTAGATTCTGAGACTGGACTTTGAAAAATCATAACTCCTAAACTACTGAACCTATGGTCATGAAATTTTTACACAACCAAGATAAAGAAGTTATCTACAACTTTTCTATAGTATATTTCTACAGAAAATGCACTTATTTCATCAAACAAATAGCACAGCAGAGACTGTACATGCAGTAAAAACTGTGAGTATGCAATTTTAACTCCTAGTTAGGCTCTATAGTATCATGTTATTGATACTTAGAAATGCTTCATTATTTTATAATTCATTAGAGTTCAAACAACCAAATGAGAACCAACAGTCGATTTACTAACTACATTCAAATTATTTGGAGCACTAGAATTATAACCACACATATGCACCATGACCAATTTGGCGATCAGACACAGTACACATGTATGATAGACAACATACTCATCATAACCAACATACTACTCAATTCATCTATCATCCACTATCTGAAACAATGATTTGGCTCACAGTTATTTGCCTAACTTGATAATCCACACAAACAGTGACACTCTCTGATTCAATCATTTCATCGAACATCTGGCACTTGTCGCACGGCTTGCCTGGCCTCACCGATATGAAATTCCTCCAATCTCGCACACTACGCACACACATATACATACATTAGCATCTAATAACTTGATTTTGGGTATTAGTACTGGTGAGGAATGAACACAGGGAGAAACTGGTCATCACCGGGGTTGACGACAACATGTCGAAGATGTCCAAACACGAAGGCGAAGACGATGGAGCGAATAACGCACATACGACACATCAGGACAAATTTCTTAAGGCTGGGCATTTCCTCTAGCAGTCAGCGATCATCATGGACGTAATACTGCTCCAGCGTGCAACTGCTACACCATTGCGGACCACAGACAGGGAGGGGCATTAAACCATGGCGAGGAGGAATCGCCAGCATCGAAAATGATGATCGACGGGCTCGAGATGCAGCAGCAGCCACCAGAGAAGGAATACGGGAGTGTCCTGGGCGAGCACCGACGTGTGACTATGTGAGACAAGGTTCCACGTGAGTACTTACAGGTAGTGTGGACGCACCACGGGGACGTGGCGACTATGCTTCACCGGCGAGAAAGGTCTTGGCGAGCTAGTCGACGGGAGCTACAAAATATGGATTTGAAACTCGGACTAGGAAACCATGGCCTAAACGACACGGACAAAGGACGAGTGCTGGGGCTA
Organism: Zea luxurians; assembly: GCA_029449295.1. Taxonomy (NCBI): domain Eukaryota; kingdom Viridiplantae; phylum Streptophyta; class Magnoliopsida; order Poales; family Poaceae; genus Zea; species Zea luxurians. The sequence continues at coordinate 51,242,216 of JAOPSE010000011.1, forward strand.
TCAACTCGTCGCGCGACCGGGTGACGACGACGAACAGCCGAGCGCAGTAAGGAGTTGTCGAACGATGACGGGCCTAGCAGAGGAGCTCGCGCGCGCAGCGCATGATGGAGGCACAGAGCTAGGCGCACGACAACGCACGACCCAACGGGTAAGGAGGACGCGATAGCCATGCTACTAGCGAGCTGGAGGCCGAGCAGGGGCGCGGTCCGAGCACACAAGGCAACCAGCCACGGACCCGGGGTAGGACGAGCGCCATGGGCGAGAAGAGGGAGGCAAGCTGAGGCAGGGATCCAAGCTGGGGCCAGGCGCCATGAGCCAGGTGGAGGACGAGCTCGGCAAGGCTCCAGACTTGGGGCGATGGCAGCCATGGAGTGGAGCAGGGCTGAGCTCGATAGGGGGGAAAGAAGGTGGGTGCTGCCGTTGGAGAGAGAGCTCGACCACCATGGAGATGGGGACTAGGCGACCATGGGACAAACTCCTGGCCACCAGGGACACGCTCGGCCATGGGTTGGGAGATGAGGACGGCTGCGCGATGGAGCAGGCGGCCATGGGAAGGGCAAAGGGAGCCGGAAGCAAGGAGGAGGAAGATCCGGGACGGCTTGGCGTGCGGAGGGGCTTGGCTAGGCGAGCACCGGCAGGGAGGGCGCGGCGGCCATGGCGAGCTAGAGCAGGGACGCACCATGGGAGAGCGGCAGCAGGGAGATGGGCGCGTGTGGGAGCACTAGAGAAGGGCTCGCGCCAGCGCTCCAAATTGACGGCGTGAGAGCCGAGCAGGGCGCGGCCGAGCGAGCACAGCAGGGAAGCAGGGAGCTTGGACGAGGGGCGCGTGCATGGAACAGAGAAGCAGGCGCGCTGTCGTGGGGAAGAAGCCACAGTCTTTGGCGGCGGCCAGATTTTTCTGCGCGAGAGGATGAGAACGACAGCTGAAAAATATGAGGAGGGAGGGCGGCGTGGAGATGAGGATCGACTGGGATTTTTTTTCAGATTTTTCCACTTTCCTATTTATTTTATAAATAAAATTGCAGATATTTCGAATTATGAGTTTTTAGCGATGTATAATGGGTCGAACAAATCGAGATCGATAACAATTTTTGGACACGATTTGATTTGATGGCTACTCCGAAGTCAGATTAACTCGTACCCATTATTTCTATTCGACGATCTAGATCGAGACAAGAAACACACAGACCGAACCAAATGAGATCGACTTCGGTATTTTAGACTATATTTAGTCCCGTCTAATTTTTACGATTTCCACCAGATATCGATCATTTGATTTGACGCCAGGAATAACATGTTGAGAGGAACGATTCACTTAATGAGCTGGCACATCGGTCTGTTCGGACAGCGCGGGGCTCCAAATTTTACATAAAATTAGAAGTTTTCTGATTTTCATATTCACTTACGCGCATGATCCGAACATCTCCAAATTTGCCAGCAAACGAGATTCGATAATCCAAAAGTTTTATGAAACCTTTTTAATTGTTTAGATTATGGGGATGAATATGACACCAAACTCGAGCTATTTTTTCGAAGTCGCATTCACGCTCATGACCAATCTAAACGGCACCGGACTCGGCATTTTTGAAGGTTACTGAAGTCCGAGCTTCGTGAAATATTTTTTGGCAGTCCCGATAGACAGATGAAAATACTGATATGCGAATATGATTAGGGTATAGAGACTGTTATTCTTATTAATATCCCGTACTTACATCCATATTCGCCATTAAACGTACAGTAACACCTGTGGTGTTACACCTGGTGTAAGTTTTCTTTACCGGTAAGGGACGGTGGGTTCGATTAAGGGAAACAGGGGGTCTTCTTATAAAGTCCACAACCGAAACAGTGACGGCGGCCCCGGAATCCTTTGATTCACATCCGTCGGCCTAGATTACCCATTAACTGAACTGGTACGACACATGGGCCATTGGATCCGAGATCCACGCCCGAGATTTAAGATATATGTGATCTAATCTTGAGCATCCGACACGGGATCGACGGGTACCACCCAATCCTCCCCACGGTGACGCCCATCGGCATCGCGCGAGCCGTCAGCGGCGGCGGCCATGCCAGAGAAGGTCGAATCAGCACTCCGGTGATCCAAATTTTGTTCTAACATGAACTGCACGATGCAAGGGAAATGGTGAACATGCTAGTAGCATACCTACCGGCGATTGTGTCAAGATGACCACCACCCATGGAGCAGGGTGAGTCCGCGATGGCGCAAATTGCTCCGGTGAGCAATCGTCGATGTCCGGTGCAAGTACCGGACCCGACTGTCCCATGAACTCCCTTATCATGCCCACGCGAACGCCTAGGACCCAGCCCTAACCCCCGAACAGCCATGGAATCACAGAACGACGGTGAGGCCGCTCCGTGGCGCCCACCGATTCCCCACGGCGGCATGAGCGACCCACTATTCACACACATCTCGCCCAGCACTGAACCAGCCCTCGTTTGGGATGGGATGGGGTGGCCGTGAGCTTGGCTATAAATACCCTAGAGTCCGATTTAGAGGATCAATCCCCAACAACCCCGCGACGACGATGGGTTATGTTCGGGTGGGGGGACGAAGAAGGTGGAGCTGACAACCAGGCCCCACCAGTAGGTGACCCAAGCGCAGGCGTGTGCAATAGACCGGTGGTCCCACAAGCAAGTATCAGTAGGTAAAACGTGAGGGACTAGAAAATCGGCCCACGTGGCAGAGGTCTGGTGCGCGCGAAAGTCATAGGTCGAGCGGGCCTGCGTGTCGATGCCTAGAGAGGAGTCCACGCGCTATTGTTGCACCGAACCTTGAGGGTGCCGGGCCCACAGGTCATTGACGGTCGAGGGTGTGCAGGATGGGCTAGCAGGTGTGGAAGACTGGGCTGACTAAGTGAATTCGGCGTAGAAACATGTTTGTTCCATCCTTTTTCTTTTCTATTTCTATTTCTATTTCCCTTTATTATTTCAAATCCAAATCAAACCATGTTTAAATTCTAAATTTCCAATTTATGCACAAGAAAAACTCCACATGATGCACAATTTCTACATAGTATTTATTTATTTAGTTACTTTATTTATTTTTATTATTTTATTTAGGTTAAGTTTTCAACATGAAGCACACATACCACATTATTTCAATATATTATTATTTTGAGTGTGTAGCTGAATTAAAGGTATATTCAAAAGTTCTCCCTTTGTTTTGATAGAAACATTTTCCAATGTCTAATCTTTATTAGGATTTAATTTAACTATCGCTATTTTATTATGACCATTTACCTTAAAAGGGTGAATTCTATGGATTTAATTATTTATCAAGGGTATTTTGTTCTGATTTCTTCTACTAATCCCAAATTCAGAATTTTGGGTTTTACAATGCACTACTACGTGGGCATCAACTCCATACTCGCTACAGCAAGGACACACCAGTTGTAACACACTCCAAGGCAATACTATGATCATCATTACACTAGACTAGGGCACAAGCCTGAACCAGTATAAACCCTCTGTCTCAAATCCCATGCTCAAGAACCATTGATTCACCATTCGGAGTGAGTTCGTGCTAGTATCCACCACCGAACACATCTTATTGTCCCCCGGTTTTCAAAAACCACGACAACTGGCGCGTCAGGTAAGGGGTCATTAGCATGCCAAGTGACATCTTCCATTCTGATGGCCTAGTCCTTAGCATTCACTAGAGGCGAGACTATCGCTCGTGGAAGCCGCATCATGTTTGGCTCCCTCGGCTTCCTCGCCACCGCCACCGGAGAACTCCACCTCACCGGCCCCAACATGCCTATTAGCTATAGGGATATTCCCAATAGTAGTTTTTTGGTGTGATGCTTTGCTAAGGCAGATCCAATGGATAAGGAGGTTAGGCACAAGACGAGAGCGGATGCAGAGACTATGGTCTCGATGTGTTTGGCCAGCTAAATGGGATCGAGATTTCTTTTTCCTCTTGATTATTACCACAGATTCTTAAAACCATCCAGTGGTAATAATAATCTTCGGTTCCATATATCCCAAATGTGAGTTTCTTTCTACCCAGAGTTGTGTTTTCTCTAGACATGTTTTTGATAGGTATACCTAAGATGCAAGTTTTATTTCAACCAATATACTATATATGTCTTTTTGACTTGGCCCATCATGGATTTCACGTTAGCAAAAACATCTTGGCGAAGTTTGAACGCATATTTTTATAAATAGTTAATGCACAAAAATAAATTTCCTCCCTCTCCTTTATTGGAGAAGAGAGTCACAAGTGATAAAAGAAATTCAATTACATTATATATTCTTGGTAAGTGTTTGTATTACAAGTGACCTTGCACATTACAAAAGTAGGGTGTTATAAGAAATTGCCTAAGCTAATATAGAAAAGGTTTCTACCAACACCAAATTTACCGCTGCTTTTGCGAAAACTAGAGGTAAAAATTTTCAACAAATTTTTGTACTTCCATCCAAGGTTGAAAATCATTTGCCCTTACAAGGACTATATATAACCACATTGCTGGACGGTCAATAATAAACATGAGACATATCTAGTTATTTATATTTGTAGATATTGATTAGCACAATCACTAATGTACATGTAGAGCCATCACACACACATACATATTTGAAAGGGCATGAAGGGAACCTCAAATATCACACTCGCTCGCATTATTGAATTCAAATTTGCTCGTAATACATCAGGGCATAATAAAATTTAAGGCAAGGCATTGCGGCACGATCTATCCAATATATGGTGCCGGGTTAATCACAACAGCCTAGCTGTTGGCGATGACGTTGTAGATACAAACACGTACTGAGCCTTGTTGGAGTGGTGACGGGCCTCATCAGGAGGAATTACTCGAACTTTTGTTATATCCGGCCGAGCTTCACGGATAATATTAACCGCATCTAAAATGGGGTAGCCAACCAGATCGGACCATGTTTGGGTTGTTATTCCAAGGATGGCAGCTGCCTCCATCAATCACGTAGTATCTTTTTGTTTTCTGCCTTCTGAAACTGTTTGTAATTGCCAACAAGTATTATCAGCTGTTTGGCATGCATTAACATGATATATATATACTATATATGTTAGTCAGGCAAGTAATCGGACCGCCAAATATTATCAACAAAATGGATGTAAGCTTCATCTAACAAAACGTACATGCCTACCTGCAAAGAAGAAAGCAGAAGCCTGTGTATGGAGATTGTACGTGCTCTATGTATCTCTACGTATATATAAATGGTGACTATCTGTATAGCATGCATCATCTCGGTGATAACAATGTATGTATTTTTATGGGACGTTATTAGGTAGAAGACACCATGATATCTCGCCTTTTCCTACCAATATTAATAGTCGTCGATGATAACGCTGCATCCATATTTCTTCTTTTGCTTAGGCACATGCATGTTGTGGTTAACAGCATCATCTTCTCTAATTGTGGATTATGTTACTTGTTGTTAGCTGGCAAAAATAGTTTAATAATGCATGCCCCTTTGTTTACATATGTCAGACTCAGCTCACGTCTACTTGCATGGATCAGCATAAATAATAATGTATACGTGAAATGGGCTAGCAATTGCCTACGCTAATATAGAAAACACTTATTTTACAACCGCTAGCTTTTGTCAAAAGTGGATGTAAAAAATTTTCAACAACTGTTTGCATGTACTACCATCCAACGCTGAAAATCATTCTCATAATTTAAGACCGGGCCATTACATTACTGCAGGTTGGTGCAACAGATTTTCAGTCCCTATTCCGTTTGTGTAATGAACTGGTGAAAATATTTGGATCACAATCCATTACCACCTTAGACTATAAGATTTAACGATCGGATCCGATTAGGATCAGACTCTATTTGTATTCATTTTTGAACTAAATTTTATTTAGAGCCCTAACATTGTTGGAGCGAAGGCAGAAACGCCACCCTTCGCCCGAAGTCTCCACCGCTTAGCCCCTGCCCTGACAGACAAAGCAGGCAGGGACACCCTTCGCTTCATCGGCACCAGAGACAACACGGAGACCCTTCGCTCGATTCGGCACCAGACGAAGGCCTGCGGCGACGCCTCCCCGCGGCGCGGCCTCGGTCAGCTCCGAGGCCCACATGAGATCTGGCCCATTGTAACGGGCCCTGCGTGGCCGCGTTTGTGTTACGGGCCTAATTTGTAAAGGCGTACTTGTAATTACAGCTTGTAACCCCGCTTTATGAGAATATTCTGGGGATAAACTAGGTACCTGAGGGCACATGCTTCCTTAACGCAAGGCGCCGTGCACTCGGATACCTATAAATACCCCCGCACAGTGCCCGTGAGAGGCTAGATTAACAGAGCTTTTGCCATCACGCGCGAGTGCCCTGTTGCCATCACCATTCACTCGTGTTGGATCTCCTTGCTGTCGAGAGACAGTGCCAACATTTGGCGCCCACCGTTCGTGCTACGAGACAACCACCCGCGATGGCACCCAAGAGAGCTAACCCGAAGGCTGACGAGGCTGCGAAGGCAGCACTGCTCGCCGCAAGAAAGGGCAAGGCCCTCGCCCTCACCCAATCCACCCACCAAGAGGCCACTGAAGACGACACCCTCCGCACCTGCGACCCTGAGGGACAACCCTCAGGCTTCGCACCTCCCTCAGGCTTCGCACCTCCCTCAGGCTTCGCACCACCGGAGGGCGCGGACCTCGCCGAGGACGGTGAGGTCCTCGGCATCTCAGCAGAAGAACAGCTACAGCTGCGCGCTCTGTGCCTCAAGAACCGCAACCTCCAGAGGCAGAAGGAGATACTGGAGGCCAAGCGCCAGCGTGTGTCCGCACTCGCCAAAGTGCGGCAGATGATACGCGACGAAGAGCACAAGGCCCAGGAACTCGAGCGGGAGATCGCGCTGATGCAGCGCGAAGGCCACCTCGGCCCGCAGCACGAGTCATCCCTCCAGCAGCGCGCACAAAACGAAGACACGCGCGAAGGCCACCCCGGCCTGCAGCATGAGCCACCCCTGCAACACCGCGCGCAACCGGAGGACCCGCGTTTGCCCCAGCGCGACTTCACTTTCCCGCACGCCGCGCCATTCCAAGGGGTCAATTATCTCGATGAGCGAAGTCCCCTGGCGCCTCACCTGCAAGTGACGCCGTGGCCAGCTAACTTCCGGGCTGGGACCTACCCCAAGTACAACGGCAGCACCGACCCGGCTCAATACATAATGAGTTATCAGGTCGCCGTCGCATCGTCCGGGGGGGACGACGCCACAATGGCGAAGTCCTTCATCATCGCCCTCGAGGGCCCCGCACTCACCTGGTTCACCAGGTTGCCTCCGCTGTCCATCGATTCCTGGAGAAGTCTCCGGGACAAGTTCCTCCTCAACTTCCAAGGGTACCGCCCGGACACCGACGCCCTGGCCGAGCTCTCGCTCTGCAAGCAGCTAGAGAGGGAGACCCTGAGGGAATATTACCGCAAATTCCTGACACTCAAGTCACAGCTACCCTCAGTCGATGACCAGATTGCCATCCACTATGCTATCAGTGGTCTTCGCGCTGGCGTCCTTTACAGCCACTGCATCAGAGATCCGCCGAAGAACCTCAAAGAGTTGTACCAGCTGTTTGAAAAGTATGCCAGATCCGAGGAGCTCCACCAGCGCAAGATTGAGTCCCAGCGGAAGCCAAAAGACGCTCCACAGTCCAGCCGCACGTGGACAAGAACTCCGCAACCAGACTCCGGTCGAGATGGCCACGGTCAGCCGCAAGTGCACAACATTGCCAACCAGCAGCCGGCCGCTGACCCCCTTCGCCGCCAGGAATATCCCCCCCAGGGCCGCGGAAGTGGAACTCGCGGCAGGGGCCGAGGGCGTGCGCAGCCACCCCCTCCACCGCGCCGATTTTACTGCCTTTTCCATGGCGAAGACTGCGCCCACCCAACCAAAGACTGCCCCGAAGTGAAGGCCACCAGAGACAGAATGGCGAGGGCGCAGCCAGCCGACAACCCCAGAATTGTCGCGCATAACTACCAGCCACCCCCTCCACCATATATCCACGCTCCCGCCCCGCATCCACCGCACCACGCTTACCAACATCATCAGGAAGTACAAATCGTACATCCTCCGCCTCCACCACCACACCAGCAACAACAAAACATCCCCCACGCCCCAAAGCAGGAGGACTTCGCCGATCAACCTTATCGCGGAGTCATTCATATGATAACTGGGGGGTCCAGCACCGACTTCGACACCAAGCGGCAGAAGCGGGACCACTACCGCAGCATAAACCATGTCGCCGTCACGGGCCCAGTTGTACAGACAAAGTGGTCCCACGTACCGCTCACCTTCGACGCACGGGACGTCGACTTGCGCAGCGCCCCCCACTGCGATGCCATGGTTATCAATTGCAGCGTGGCAGGCTGGGACCTACACAAGGTCCTCGTTGACAACGGCAGCCAGGCAGACATCATCTTCCTCCACGCCTTCGATCGCATGGGCATCAGCCACAGCCTGCTTAAGCCTTCGGACAACCCGTTGTATGGCTTCGGCGGCAAGGGCACCTTCCCCGTCGGCAAAATAGAATTGCCCCTCTCATTCGGTGTAGCACCCAATGCCCGAAGTGAGCAGGTGACTTTTGACATTGTGGATATGGTATATCCATACAACGCCATCATGGGCCGGGGCTCCATCAATAAGTTTGAAGCTGCCATCCACGGACTGTATTTGTGCATGAAGATACCAGGCCCGCTAGGCGTAATTACAGTCTTCGGTAACCAGCAGACAGCGCGCAACATAGAGCGAGACTTCGTGCCGGGTCAGAGGAACGTGCACTGTCTCACGACACAGTGCGAGGTCCCTGCGCCCGCCAGCCCAACTGACAAGCAGCACGACAAGGCTCAGTTGCAGAGTCAGGATGGGACCAGGACTGTCCCCCTCGATCAGGCCACGCCCAAGCAGACAGTCACTATCAGCGAAGACCTTACTTCGCATGAAGAAGAGAAGCTCCTCTGCTACCTGGCCAAGAATAAAGATGTCTTCGCCTGGTCCGCCCTCGACCTGGTCGGAGTCAGCCGATCTATAATCGAGCACAGTTTGGGAATTGACCCCTCGGTGCGACCAAGAAAGCAAAGGCTCCGCAAAATGTCCGACGAAAAGACAGAGGCCGCCAAGGCGGAGGTGCACCGCCTCCTAGAGGCTAAATTCATTGAGCCAGTGGCTTACCCCACATGGCTCTCCAATGTTGTAATGGTGCAGAAAAAAAGTGGGAAATGGCGGATGTGCATAGACTTCACCAGTCTCAATAAGGCCTGCCCAAAAGACAGTTTCCCGTTGCCACGGATCGACAAAATAGTCGATAGCGCGGCCGGATGCGAGGTCATGTCTCTCCTCGACTGCTTCTCCGGCTATCACCAGATATACATGAAGGAGGAAGACAAGGCCAGCACCAGCTTTATAACACCCTTCGGCACTTATTGCTTCGTCAGAATGCCGGAGGGTCTCAAGAATGCCGGGTCCACCTTCTCCAGACTCACCAAAACAGTACTCGAAGGGCAGGTCGGCAGAAATATATTTACATATGTGGACGACATCGTCGTCGCCAGCAAAAATAAGGAGGACCATCTCGCCGACCTGGCCGAGACATTCGCAAACATGCGAGATGCACGACTCCGCCTAAACCCGGAAAAGTGCGTTTTCGGTGTTCGCCAGGGCAAGATATTGGGCTACCTGGTGTCACACCGCGGCATCGAGGCCAACCCAACCAAGATCCAGGCCATCATCGACATGTCGCCTCCGCAGTCCACCAGGGACGTCCAGCGTCTGACAGGCAGATTGGCCGCTCTCAACAGATTCATCTCCAGGTCGGCCGAGCGAAGTCTTCCTTTCCTCAAAACTCTCCGCGGCACAAAAGACTTTGCCTGGGGGCCGGAGCAAGCAGCGGCCTTCGCCTCATTAAAACAGTACTTAACGGAGCTGGCCACCCTCACGAGCCCCGACTCCTCGCTCCCCTTATTGCTCTATGTCGCGGCTTCGCCGCACGCGGTCAGCGCGGCACTAGTGCAGGAGCAGACAGTCCAAGGCGCTGTCAGACAGTGCCCTGTTTATTACGTCTCCGAGGTCCTGACACCGTCCAAATGCAACATGACAGAGCTGGAGAAGATCGCCTACGCAGTCGTTATGTCCTCGCGCAAGCTGCGCCATTATTTTGAAGCATTCAAGGTCCGCGTCACCTCAGACAGGGGGCTCGGCGAACTGTTTAGAAACCCGGAGGCATCGGTGAGGATCGCCAAGTGGGCAGCCGAACTCTCCGGCTACCACATCAGCTTCGAGCCCAGGACAGCCATCAAATCGCAAGTCCTGGCAGACTTCGTCGTCGACTGGACCGGGCCAGTAGCACAGCCGGACCCGACCACAGAGAAGGTCTGGACGATCCATTGCGACGGCGCATGGTGCCATGCGGGGGCAGGCGTCGCTGCAATCATAACCTCACCAGTCGGGGTCAAGCACAGATATGCAGCACGACTCAGCTTCAATCTGGACTCCGACAGATGCACAAATAATATAGCAGAGCACGAAGCAGTCATCCTCGGCCTCCGCAAGCTAAGGGCCCTCGGAGTCACCACTTGCATCATCAAAACAGACTCCAAGGTAGTTGCCGGCCAGGTCGAAAAAGACTATGCAGCCAAGGACCCCGCACTCATGTAGTACCTCGCGGCCATCCGAAGTCTCGAGAGGCAGTTCAAGGGGTTCACCGTGCAGCATGTGGACCGGGCCAAGAACGAGGAGGCCGACGCATTGGCCAAGGCCGCGGCCAGGGGCGAAACTCTGCCCTCCGACGTGTTCTTCCACGTCATCGGCACACCAGCAGTCCGGAGCCCCGAAGGGCTCCAAATAACCAATGACAGCGAGGGCCACCGTACAGTCAACCTCATCATGACCGAAGACTGGCGCGCACCCATAACCCTGTTCCTGCAGGGGTATTATCACCCAGCCGACATCAGTGAGGCCAAGCGCCTCAGACATCGAAGCCGAGACTTCGCTCTGATTGAAGGCCAACTCTACAAAAAAGGGGTCAGTCAACCAATGCTTAAGTGCGTCACCGAGGCCGAAGGCATGCAGATTCTACGTGAAGTCCACAGTGGCACGTGCGGCTCGCACGCGGGGCCGAGGGCCCTAGCTGCTAAGGTGATCCGCCAGGGTTTTTACTGGCCCACAATGATTTGCGCTGCGAATCGGGTCACTCGGTCCTGCGAAGCCTGCCAGAAGTTCTCTCCTCGGTCAGGCGGCCCTTCGCAGTATACAAAGCTGATCGCCCACACATGGCCTCTCCAGCGCTGGGGTCTCGACATTGTTGGACCCTTGCCCACCGCTCAGGGGAACCTTAAGTTCGCCTTCGTCGCGGTCGAGTACTTCACCAAATGGATCGAGGCACGGGCTGTCTCCACAATAACATCAAAGACTGCCCAAAAATTCTTCTGGCAGAACATCGTTTGCCGCTTCGGAGTACCGTCCGAATTAACAGTCGACAACAGCAAGCAGTTTGATAACCAAGGCTTCAAGGATTTTTGTTTCTCCATTGGCACCAAGCTTGCCTTCGCCTCAGTCTATCATCCGCAGTCCAACGGGGTCGTGGAGCGCGCCAACGGAAAAATCTTCACAGCTATCAAAAAAATGCTCCTCGATGAAAAAAAGGGCAGATGGAGCGATTTTTTACCTGAGGCAGTCTGGGCACTAAACACGACTGAGTGCAGGGCGACCGGATTCACTCCCTTCCGTCTTTTATACGGATCGGAGGCCATGACCCCGCAAGAAATAAAGCACGGGTCCCCGCGAACAGTCCCGTCGGCCGTCCCAGATGTGGACGAGCCAACTTCAAAGGATCTCATCGACGGAGACCGTGTCTTCGCCCTACAGGCCCTGAACAAGTATCAAACCCAGACCAAAGCATGGCGCGACCATTCAGTCACCCCGAGGGAGTTCAGCGAGGGGGACCTCGTACTCATTCGGACAGCTCGAACGGAGTCCAAGGGCAAGCTGGAGCCCAGGTGGGAGGGCCCTTTCATCGTCAAGACAAAAGCTTCCCCCAGCGCTTACAGGCTCACAACGCCAACCGGCGAGGACCTGGAGCACTCCTGGAACATTGACAACCTCCGCAAATTTTTTGTTTGATTCCTCAGGGCCGTCTTCGCCCTTGTAATTCGCAAAAACAATCTTGCACCGGCCCACACTCTTTTCCTCCCGGGGGGTGAGGTTTTTAACGAGGCGGAGCCATGTAATATATGCGTAAAAAATCCCCCGCAAAAAGACATGCGTCGAAAAAGACCGCGATGACGGTCTTCGACATTCGACCACCACGAGGTCACCGCGAGGCTAAGCGCTAGCTACCCTCGCGTGCGACAAATCCGCGCAAAAGTCGCCTAAGGGTGCAGCCGGATTAGCACAACAAGTGCGAAAAAAAAATCTAAGTCTATCGCGAAGACTATCCGCGCAAAAGTTGCCTAAGGGTGTAGCCGGATTAGCACAACAAGTGCGAAAAAAAAAATCTAAGTCTATCGCGAAGACTATCCGCGCAAAAGTCGCCTAAGGGTGCAGCCGGATTAGCACAACAAGTGCGAAAAAAAAAATCTAAGTCTATCGCGAAGACTATCCGCACAAAAGTCGCCTAAGGGTGCAGCCGGATTAGCACAACAAGTGCGGAAAAAATCTAAGTCTATCGCGAAGACTATCCGCGCAAAAGTCGCCTAAGGGTGCAGCCGGATTAGCACAACAAGTGCGGAAAAAATCTGAGCCTATCGCGAAGACTATCCGCGCAAAAGTCGCCTAAGGGTGCAGCCGGATTAGCACAACAAGTGCGGAAAAAATCTGAGTCTATCGCGAAGGCTATCCGTGCAGAAGTCGCTTAAAAGTGCAGCCGGATCAGCACAACAAGTGCGAAAAAACCGAAGACTATCTGTGCAGAAGACACCTAAGGGTACACCTGGACTAGCACAACAACGGCCGAAACGACAACATCAAACCATCCACACCAAGACCAACTATAATCAAGCCAACACAGCGCAGCAAAACAAATCAGTAAGTACAAAACGCCTTCGCACACACACATGCACGCGAGGGCACACAATTCCACCATACAAGCCTCGACGTACACAAGCGAGGGCACCACACTCTACATCGGCTCAACCTTAGGAATAATTCCCATCTCCCTATAATTAAATAACATTATCCTGAGCTCCTCACCCGCAAAAAGCCTTCGCAGTTCCCCTTCACCTACACCCTCGGCGGTCGGCAGGGACAACAGTTCCTGCCGACCAGCCCCACTCACACGAAGCAGAGCCCGCTCCTCCGCGCTAACCCTACGTTTTGCAACCGCCCTTCGTCGACGGCGCCCGGTGCTAGGGCCTGGCACGTCCGACGCGTCCGCGGCGTGTGGCGAAGCCTCCGCCGCAGCCACGTCCAAGGCCGCAAAATAATCCAAATTCTCCTCCGACGACTCCTCAGTCCACTCAACCGAGCTCCCGGAGTCGGCAAAATCAAAAAACTCAGATGCAGACCCACTATATTCATTACCACCTTCCACGGTCGAAGCCGCCAAAAACTAAGTAGCAGCGGTTGCGTGCGCAGGCCCAAAATCTTGAACCTGCGCAGCAACCAAAATTCAGTACAACATCCAAAATTCCCCAACCCTAAACAACCACTACGCCACCTGCGAGGGCCCTGACGCTGCGGGGGCCTCCGCCGTTGGCTCCGCTGCCACTTCCGCCATTGTTTCCACCGCCTCCGCCGCCGGATCTTCGACGGTCGGCGCAGCTGCTGCGAGGGCATCGGGAGCGCCTTCGGCCACCTTCAGGGGCAGGTCTTCAACTGTCGCAGCAGATGTGGGGGCGCCTGGTGCGTCTTCCGTGGTCTCCGGGGTCGGCTCCGGGTCAGGCAGGGCGTCGTTCAGTGCTCCGAAGTCGTCCACCCGCTCGCCTCGCTCCGCCTAAAACAAAACATACAAAAAGTCAGCAAACACACGCACAGACCACATCCAGCAAACGCCGAACAAACGACAACGTTACCTGAGCCCTCGCAGCCTCGGCCCGCTCCCTGACCACATCACCACCATACAGACCCCACATCCGGTCATAGAGGGCGCCGGCGGACTCCTTCACCACGGGGTCTTCGACCTTATAGATGTCTCGCCCAAAATCTTCATCTGCCTGGTCGAAGGCCTCATAGTGCCGGCACCCTTCGCGGGAGAGTGCGTTCATCGCCCCCTCGCAGGTGACCAGGGAGGCGAACGACATTAATCCCCCCAGGACAGTGGGGAGCTCCTGCAGCTCCTCTTGCACCCATTCCAAACAGCGAAGCCCGGCCTCTCGCTCCGGCACCACGAAGTCACCGGTCCGCGCACCCAGCTCGCGATATGTGGCCATAAGCTGTGTGCGCGTCCGTTCGGCCTCCGTTCGAACCGCGGCTTCGGCCCCTTTCGCACGGCTCTCCAGAGCGGTGAGCCGCCCCCGCAGGTCTTCGGCGAGATCCTTGGCAAGATTGGCTTCCGCCCGTGCCAGCCTAGCCTCCGCCTGCGCGGCCTGCTCCTTGGCGATGGCCTCGTTGGCCTCCCTCCTCTCCCCCGCCAGCTGGCGCCGGAGGTCAGACTTTTCCTCCTCCAGGGCGGCCACCTTGTCTGCCAGTTTACGACACTTGCTGTCGGAGGCCGACTTCTCACGGACAGCGTCAGCATGTTGCGTCCGAAGTCTCTCGACTTCGGCAGATAAGGCTGCCGTAAGTGCCCCCGACGCAGTACGGCTGGTGAAGTCAGCCACCTGCAGAGCACACGTAAGGCCATGGCCATAAAAAAAAAAAAAAAAAAAAAAAAAAAAAAAAAAAAAACTCGGCGGACCTGACTCAGTGCCTCTGTCGCCTGACTCAGCGCCTCCGTCACTCCTTTCAGCCGGCGGGTCGCCGCGCCAGCCTCGTCCCTGACCAACGCGAGGGCCGACACCTCGCCTCCGGCGCCAAGGGTCCCGCCCCTCGCCTTCGACGACAGCGCAGCCGTCGCGATTGCCCCGGCAGGCACAGCTATAGCAAGCCGGCCCTCGTCCGACCCTGCAACGCATCAACGATCAAAAAAAAAAGGAAAAAAGGAAAAAAAAAAGGGCGGCCGGGTGACTTACCCCCAAGATAATCGTCCACACTAATGTCGGTGCCGAAGTCGGCAACGCGTTTGCCCGGCGGCGGCAACGTTCGGGCCGCCTTCGAGGCCTCCGCCACTCCGCTGGCCGGCGGCACCACCTTCGTCAGCTTGGAGACTCCGGCGCCCGCCGTTGTCTCCGGCGCCTTGCTGGGTGCAGAGGCGCCCGCCTTTGCCGCCAGCGGCGGCTTGCCTCCGCTGGAGGCCGCAGCCTTCGCCGTTCCCCGCTGCCTTTTCGGCCGGGCCTCGTGAATCCTGACGGTCGCCTGGCGTTTTTGCGCCGCCCCTTGGCGATCCTTGTCCATCACTGCCCACACAACAGCACCGATATTTCGCCCGTAAGGAAAAACTCTCCACTGACGAGCCATACGAGATGTAAAACAGTCTTCCTCAGCCGCGCAGGGGACAGGAACATTTCTAGGCCAGCAGCCCCCGGTAACCCTCAGCATCCGAGCCGAAGACTCCCGGAGCTCGGGCGAAGACATCCTCTCCCCCGGGGCCGCACACGTCCTCATTAACTCTCTAGCAAAACTATCAGACACCCCGATTCCTCCCATCGCAGTACCTAATTTTCTCTTTTTTGAGGTGGGGGCGGCCGTCAGCGCAGGGTCGCCTCCAGTCTCCACCGCCGGCTTCTTCCCACGGCGGTCCGCTTCGTCTTGACCAGGGTAGCCATCGTACGGCAATTGATTTAATTCGAAGACCCTGTTCAAACGTTCATTTGACCCGCGAATATCAAAGCTGCGCTGGCCTTCCGTCCTCGCCACGTACCGCCCCACGAGCCGCACCGCCAAGTCCTCCGCATCACGCACAAAGGCGGCCGGGTCACGGTTTCGCAAATTCAGTGCAAAGGCAGGACTTCGCACCACCCTTCCTCCGTGAAAAGGCATCTGGCGAGGGCACACTTCGCCCAGCGCCCAGCCGTGCGCCAAGGGCCAGACCCCGTACGCCACAAACTCTTCAACTAAATCACGACCACTGCTCTGGCCGGCGGCGCACCGAAGGGCCTCTTCGTCTGCATCCTCTTCTGCCACTTCAAAAGGCGGATACGCAGAGTAATAGTGAGAGCACATCTCAGACACGGGAAGTCCTTCATGGCCTTCGACAGTAGCCTCAGCAACGTAAAACCAAAATTCATTCCAATTGCCCCACTTGTTGCGGGCGCACGGAACCAACTCCACTACTGGCATTGTGGTCTTGCCGGTCTTCGGCGTGAATGTGCACGACCCGAACTGGGCAACTCCGTCCTCAACCATCCTCTTCTGCCAATGCAAGCAATAATTCTTCGCAAAAACTTCAACCGATGGCTGCCCGCCGTACGAAGTCGTCGCCCAGACATACTTCGCCAGCGCCACCACGGCGTTCGGTGTCAGCTGATGTATTTGAACGTTGAATCTACGCAGGACTTCGCCAACAAACCGGTGCGCAGGCAAGCGGAGACCGGCGACGAAGAACGCCTCGAAAACAACCAACTCACCCTCCAGCTCGGGGACTTCCTCCGTCCCCGGAGCACGAGCGACTCCGCCGCCAAAGTAGCCCAAACGCTGCATATCTTCAACGCGGGCCGACGTCATCCGTGACACACCAAAATCAACAGAGTCGCCGGCGCGCAGCTCCTCCACCATCACGCTACTCAACGTCTCCTCAGACGAGGCGGCGGCCGGCGGCGTGGCGTCGGCGGAAGAAGAAGAGGATGGCATTGCTACGTACCGTCGGCGGCGGCGGGCGGTCTGCTTCACTCGAGCCAGAACTCCGACGAGCAAAGGGAGCAGCAGAAGAAGAGGAGCAGAAAGACGGCGGGCGGCTAGGGTTTTCACGAAGCGCGGAAGGCAAAGTGCAAACAGCGCCGTCCCCCGCCCCCTTTTATAGGCAGGGCGCGGCTCCTCGGGAAACCCGCAATCCCATAGGGCGCGACGCTTCGGAAAACCCGCAGTCCAACAGTACGATGTCCATCAACGGTCACATCAAAAACCCCCGCGGAACCACTTCGAGCGAGGGCAGCGTCTCCGCCATCTAGCGACGTCTTCGGCACCAGGTGACTTTGTCGAACTGGTCCCTCGGAGGGCAAATGTTGGAGCGAAGGCAGAAACGCCACCCTTCGCCCGAAGTCTCCACCACTTAGCCCCTGCCCTGACAGACAAAGTAGGCAGGGACACCCTTCGCTTCATCGGCACCAGAGACAACACGGAGACCCTTCGCTCGATTCGGCACCAGACGAAGGCCTGCGGCGACGCCTCCCCGCGGCGCGGCCTCGGTCAGCTCCGAGGCCCACATGAGATCTGGCCCATTGTAACGGGCCCTGCGTGGCCGCGTTTGTGTTACGGGCCTAATTTGTAAAGGCGTACTTGTAATTACAGCTTGTAACCCCGCTTTATGGGAATATTCTGGGGATAAACTAGGTACCTGAGGGCACATGCGTCCTTAACGCAAGGCGTCGTGCACTCGGATACCTATAAATACCCCCGCACAGTGCCCGTGAGAGGCTAGATTAACAGAGCTTTTGCCATCACGCGCGAGTGCCCTGTTGCCATCACCATTCACTCGTGTTGGATCTCCTTGCTGTCGAGAGACAGTGCCAACAAACATTTTGTTAGGAAGCATTTGGATCACGACACATTCACTACCGGAATCCGGCTCTTTGCTGAGTGCTCGACACTTTGTCGAGTGCATTTTGTAGGGCACTCGGTAAAACATTCTTTACCGAGTGCCACTCTCGATGAAATAAGACTCTGGGCAAAGAACACGTTTACAGAGTGTGAGATACTCGGCATAGAAGGACACTCGACAAAGACCTCTTTGCTGTGTCAAAATCTCAGCATAACACGACGCTCGGCAAAGGGCCGTCAGTAGTCGTCCATAGCTCACGACCGTTAACATTGCGGAGCGCCAAGCGTTGACACTCGGCAAAATAGCTTCCTTGCCGAGTGTCCCTCGGCAGACACTCAGCAAAGACGAATGCTTTGTCGAGTGTTTGACACTCGGCAAAGTATATTTTCATTTTTTTTTCTTTTTCCCACCAGACTTTTTGTGGTGTGTTCCTACACTATGTAGACCTACATGTTCGATTTTAGTACAATTATAAAAGTGTTTGCTATAACTATCAGATTTAGTTTGTTTAATTGAATTTCTTCAGATAATTCATATTTGAAGTGCAAGGCACTCGAAATATGAAAAATAGTGAATGCAGAAATGATATCATAGTGCGTGACAACTTTCTTTGAACATTCTCAAATTTTATCACAGCCTCTATATATGATATCATGACATGTTGATAAGTTTCATGAGTTTCTGACTTTGTTTGTGTTTATACAATTTTAAAACAGCTGGATGACAAGTTCACGGTCTTGTTTCGTGAGCATGGTGCTCAAAATTTTGGTCTGCTCTTGAAATAGGTCATAACTTGTGCTAAATAACATTAATATCATTTTTGCATTCACTATTTTTCCATTCACTATTTTTCATGTTTCCAGTGACTTGCAAACTAGGCATGGGAACTTACCGTGAACACACCAGGCGCAGAATAGCCCATACGCTGGTAAGTCATGCATGGAGTACTGGTACCAAACATGCATTTTGAAGTTTGTCTTTTTAGCTCGGTCATATGTCCATACCCCTTTCTCCCAGGAACAAGCCAATTCATCAATCAAAGGCTCCATGATCACGCTCATTTTATTCCTCGGGTGTCCAAGAATTATCAACGACACGAATATATTCTATCCATGAAAGCATACGCCAAGGGGGAGATTGATGGGGATAATCAACACGGGCCAACATGTGTATGGGGCAGCGGTCATTCCGCGAGGATTGAACCCATCTGTGGCCAGCACAACACATACATTACGAGCCTCTTCGACTTTCTCATGGTGAATGGCATCAAAGTGGGTCTAGGCTTCACGATCAGATGCGTGCACCATCTTGTTAGGATGGTGTCGTTTGCTATTTTGTGCCATGTCATTTGTTTCATGGATTCCTCGGTCATGTATAGACATTGAATCCTCGGTATGATTGGAAGGTGCATAGGATTGTCACAGGGATATCGAGCTGCCTGTTCTACCCATCGCTAGAGTCTACCTCCATGAACCTAGATGATTTACACTTTGGACAATACTTTGCCTCCACATATTCTTTCCTAAATAGGACGCAGCCCTTTGGATAGGCATGTATATTCTCATACGTCATCTTGAGAGCACGAAGGAGTTTTTGGGCCTCGTACAATCTCTTTGGCAGAACGTAATCCTCCAGAAGCAGGCTGCTAATAACTGTCGACAAAACATCGAAGGCGTCTTGACTCATGTTGTACTGCGATTTGAACGCCATTATACGTCCAATTGCATCTAGTTGAGAAACCTTTGTCTTGTCATGAACGGGCTTCCATGTTGTGTTAAACATGTTATAGAACGCCTTTGCGGTCGCCTCTGGCTCATCCTCCATATGTCCTTTGATGAACCATGCCTCACGATAGTCATTCAACATGTCCGCTACCTTGGCATCAGCATCGTAATCCTCGACGTGTTGTCTCACCACCTCCTCTCTTGTATGATGCGCTTCAGCATGAAAGATCCATCAAGTATAGTCTGGCGTAAATCCATTCTTCCAAATATGTTCTACGATTGACTTCTTTGTTTTTCTTTTCCTATTGGCATATTTGTTGCATAGACATGGGACTAGACTCGCTCCTTTAGTAGCTTCATCAAATGCTCGTTCCACAAAAGCATCAGTCTTTCTAATCTATTCAGGGGTGACATTATTCCTTCCTATGTGGCTCATGTACATCCACTCACGGTTCTCCATCCTCTAACATATTTAACCGACTATAGTTTAATATAAACATGTAATGCATGTACACAACATTCCTACCTTCTAATAGGTGAGGATAGGTCCTAATCCCACCCACGGTTGCGTGGATGGGATTAGTTTCCATACTCTACTCCAATCCGAGACAAAATTTTGACAATAGTTCCCCACTGTTCTCCGGATAAACGTCCTGGCAGAAAGAGTGTATTGTTCGGAGAACAATAGGGAAGTGATGCCAAAACTCTGTCTCAGGCTAACGTAGAGCATGGAAACTAACACCATCTACGCAACCGCGGGTTATCTAAAAACATGGACAATTTGAAACAGATACATTTGTAGATATGCAAAGATCTACATATCTACACCGTATCTCTTTTGAACGGGAGACGCCTAACTGGGTTACGTGATCCACGACCATAATGCGGAAATAGAGGTTACACCTAGGGTGATGGTGGAGTCAGGCTAGCGAGGTTGTGGCGGGTCAGTGTAGTGGTGACACGACGCGGTGTAGGCAAACCTGCAGTGGCCAAGAAGACCTCTGCAAAAAACATAAGCTTATCAACAAAAAATTTTGGCAGCACCTCCCCCACACAGGGAGGTTTCCAAAACCTGCAAATAAAACTAACAGCACGATGGCTGACATCCACACATATATCAACAACACGATGGCTGACAGTCACAAATATATTTTCAATTCATGAACAATCACATGTATAGATTGGTAGTGTGCCACGATCTCATCCTCAATTGGACAACGAAGATGTTTCTATGGTAATCAGATTTCCACAGCCGAATGCATGCATTATTCAAAGCTCTAGGCACACAAATGATAAGCCACTAATAAAACTTCATTGTTTCTTGTTATGATCACAATGTATGCTAGTATGTTCTTTCTAAATTGTCAGATGTTTTGTTTTTCTAGCTACATTAGTATGCACATAAACCATTCACTGCATACGTGTAATTTAGTTCATTCAACTTACCGGGGGCGGGGATTGCGGGCATGGTGGGCCTCAGTGGCGGGGATGGTCGTGGAGGTGTTCTTCGGCAACAAAGATGGCCGGGGAGGTGGCCAGCAGTAGCAGGCGGCCAAAGAAGGTAGCGCTAGGACCGGGGATGGCGGAGGCGTGGAGGGGATGGCAGAGGCACTCGGCCGGTGGGGGCATTCGCCGGAGGCGGGGGGAAGACCGACGCGGGGGCCAGAGGTGGCAGGTCGACCACAGCTAAGGCGTGGCGACAGCGCTAGCATGATGGAGAGTAGAGATAGAGTGAAGAGAAGACGACTTATTAGGGATGTGTACACCGGCTTTGTCGAGTGCCCGTGTTCTGTCACTCGGCAAAGCTTTTTTTTTAATTTAAAAATATAATTTGCAGAGTGTCCTAGATCCGACACTCGACAAATAATACTTTGCCAAGTGCCCCCTAACAAGCAATCAACAAAGATTGTTTTAATTTTAAAAAAATACTTTGTCGAGCGTCCACCTGTCGGACTTGGCAAAGTAATTCTTTGCTAAGTGTCCCCAGCAAACACTCAGCAAAAAGTCTATTTTCTTTTTTTTCTTTTCCCCCAAACTTTTTCTACTGTCTTTCTACAGTATATAGACTTACATGTTCAATTTTGCAACAATTATCAAAGTGATTGTTATTACTCTTAGATTTAGTTTGTTTAATTCAATTTCTTCACATAATTTAGATTTGAACTGCAAGTCACTAAAAAATGGAAAACGGTGAATGCAAAAATGATATTCATGTTGTTTAGTACAAGTTATGGCCTATTTCAGGAACATACCAGAATTTTTGAGCAACATGCTCACGAAACATGGTCGAGAACTCTCGATGCAGTTGTTTTAAAATTGTATAACACACAAACAAAGTCAAAAAAACATGAAACTTGTCGACATGTCAAGATATCATATGTAGAGACTCTGATAAAAATTTGAAATTGTTTCGTGAACGTTGTCACGCGCTATGCATGTATTTTTCTTCTTTTTGCTTTGTAAAGACCGACACTTGTGGTTAACGGCATCATCTTCTCTAATTGTCGATTGTGCTTCTTGTTGTTAGCCAGTTTAATAATCACTATACCAAACTGGATAACTTCTTAAAGCTTAAACTCTAGAAAGTTAGTTGTAAACTCTAGAAAGTTAGCTAAACCATCGGAAGTTAAGCGATCTCATCGGAAGTTAAGCTCTCGGAAATATTTTGTCGAAAGTTAGTATAACTTTCTAGAGCCCTCTAGAAAGTTAGAAGTTAGCTAACTTTCTAGAGCCAACAGCCCCTCTCGAAAGTTAGCAGGTTCACGCCGTGATGGCACGTGGCGCCGTCAGCCATGTGGCTCTCGCAAGTTATGGATCATGTACGTCCAGCCTAGCCACGTGGCTCTCGGAAGTTTGTCTCAGTCAAAACCCCACTGGGTCACGCGGTCAAAATCCAGCTAACTTTCAAGAGTAGCGTCGTTATAAACTTCCGAGAGTAATTCCTTGGCTGTAGGAAGTTATTTACTTCCTACGGGTTTTATAGCTAATTCCTATAAAATTCGTAACAAGTTAGTAGGTTATAGGAAGTTTTAACTTGTGGTGTAGAGTATGTTCCTTTATTCACATGTCAGACTCAACTCACATGTCTACATGTTAATATATAAATTAATACACTCACACTAAACTAGCATGTATGTATACTTGCAAGTATCAGCATAAAATAATAATGTGTACGTCAAATAGACTAGCATTTGCCTACGCTAATATAGAAAAGGTTTCTACCAACACTAATTTTACCATCGCTTTTGTAGAAACTTGTACAATGCACGTGCATTGCAACGACAATCCAATTATAGTTGATAGTATAGTGTATCGGCTGTACGACACTTGCCATTTTGATAGACTCTCCTTACAAAAACTAAATTTAAAATTTAAGTGGATTTTCTTCAAAATAATTTTAAAATTAAAGTGGAGGGTTCAGTGGCAAGCAACGTGGTGGACCCTCCCCACAAAAACTAAATTTAAAATTAAAGAAGATCATCCATAGAAAAAAGAGATTTAAAATTAAAGTGGACATATGACCCACATACCAGATATTAAAGTGTACATACTACACTTTGTCTTAGTCAAAAGGCCGAGAAAGATACGAGTTGAAAATATTTGTTCATTTTTTATAGCTAACTCCTCACAAAAGAAGTTAAAATTAATGTGGACCGTCCCACAAAAAAATCTAGAATTAAAGTGTACATATAGCCCACATACCAGATATTAAATTACATGTATTGCACTTTTTCTTAGCCAAAAGATCGAGAAAGTTATGAGTTGAAAAAAAAAGATCAGTCACTTTTTATAGCTAATTCGGCTACCTGTCCTCTTTATCTAGTAAGGTGGTACTATTTAAGAGCGATGCGCTACGTGCGACTTCGTGTAGTGTTGGGCTTGTATCACACCCGAAATTAAGGACAAATCCAGGTGCATCTCATATGTGTGTCAAAGCAAGATCCACACATATAATGACTCGGTGTACAAATACAATGTCATAAACTTTATTACATAATGATAATGTCTTACAAAATAACTGATAATAAGTAAATTAAGCTAATATAACTATCTCCATGACATCATAGTTGACTAGGAGACGACACCTATCTTATCGAACTCACCATAGTATTCCTCCTTCGATGTGGTACCTGCTCTTCACCTATTGTGATTATAGCAAGGGTGAGCTCCCATAAGATCATCACTCAACAAATGTGGGGAAACATGTAGTGTTAGGCCTTTTATAAGCAATTACTAAGTATAAGGATATACCAACCTAATTAAATACTTGATTAATATAAAAGCACCATATTGAAATCCCACAATGCAATGCATGACAATTTAAATTTAATTCCATAAATTACTCATTTAAGGGTCCGAGCCGCTCATGACCGTGAGCACAACTGATATATCAGTTTTACACTCTACAGAGGTGACATATCTTTACCCACAAGTCATGATCCCTTATTTGCCTCGTGTTGTGCAGACCCTTAAACACTACCAAGGTGAGTAGGCAAGGGCACACTACGGGGCCTTTAAAAAGTTCCACTAGCACAAGAAAACATTTCAGGACGAAGGAAGCATAAGCCTTTTTCCACAGTCTTTAACCCCGTCGCAGTATTTATGGTCAGCACTATACTCAGCGGCGACACCTACCCGCTTGCCCCTTTCAAGAAAGGATTATATCACACTAACTTTCCTAATTAATTGGCCAAGACTAGAGCCATGTAGTCCTTGTGGTTGCACCGTTGTCTCTGAGGTTCTCCATGTTCCAATTAACAAAATAATCTTATCCTTAACAATAAATAAGGCAACAGTAATGACAAAGCATGATCATAATTCATATGTAATATTAATCCCAAAACTAGGTAGACCATAGCAAAACTACCCAATAATTCATTTATATGAAAGGTGTAGGGTAAACAAAACTAGGTAACTTATTAGGTCCCATCAGCTTATCCTAAATATGTCATGGTGATTAATAGAATCATGAACATTATTAGGTCAAAAAATGTGATCAAGGACACTTGCCTTCTACAAGTTCCTACTCAGAATCTTCAACTTGCGGTACATCGGATTCCTCGGTCACTTGTTCATCTACTCGTAGCAATACAAACAAACAATATATGGATAGAAATTAACATCACACCAAACATGAGAACAAACTGCATAATTATATTTTACAAGTCGAGACAAAATTATAGGTTCAAGAATTGCTTAAATCGGAGTTAAAACACATTAATTATGAATTTTCTTGGATTACCAAATTTATTTTATACAAGAAATCGTTTTTCATGATTAGTTTTATGATTGTTATGCATTGAGGCACAGAGAGTTAGATTATCCTAGAGTCCAGGGTTCAAACTGTAATAGTTAGGACCAACCTGTAATTGTTTTTCAATGGAGCAGGACGACATGTGGATTTAACTAGAAGTCGGGGGCTCTTTTGCAAAGAGGCATGACCAAAGAGGTACATTGCGCTCTGAGCCATTCAATTCCTCGGCCATTAGATCACGGATCAACGATCAAGATTAGATCGGCGGGGGAGTGCGTAGGCGCGGGCGGGCGAGCGCGGGTGAGAGGTGGGGCAGGTAAGGCAGCGGCATGGGGTCAGCAGGGGTGACAGGCCGGGCCCGATGGCAGGGGTGCAGGTGAGGGACGAATGCAAGCGGCCGGATCCCGAGTGGACGGTTGGGATTAGCCTTGATCTAATTAAACCTAGGTCACCCGATCTTAGGTGAACGCCTGGGATCCAACGACAAGCATGGGTAGGGCTACCTGACCGCCAGCGGTGGCACCGCTCGCGCCCACGGTGGAGATTCGCCAGAGACGAGGGCGCGAGCGCGCTGGGGCCTCGAGGCGCCGGGAATGGCTCAGGGAGGTTCGGGGAGTGTGGCGAACACGGCTATGGGCGCAGCACCGGCACAAGGGCGCTGGAGGGTGGCGGTTCACGGCGACGCAGCTCGGTGACGGCACAACTCTACTTCGGGGAGCAATCAAGTACAACCGAGGGCAGGTAAGGGGAAATAGGGGCGAGGTTAGGTTGGTTACCTCGAGAGAAGACTCAGGGACCCTCGAACAGCGGCCGAGGCATGGCGGGGTCTCGGGTCAATGGTGACGGAGCTGCTGTGGCGCGGATAAAAGGCCGGTGAGCATGGACCGGGCGAAACAGAGGGGAATGGAGCAAACCAGAGGGTGTCTCATGTTGCTGGCGAGGAGGCGAAGCTCACCGAGGCAACGGACATGACAGAAGCCCGGCGGTGGCCACAGCACGGGCGGAGGACTACGACGGAGCTCCACGGGTGTGCGTGCCGTGCGAGAGAGAGAGAGGTGCGAGGGGGGGTCTGCGAGGGCGCAACTGAGCGAGGGGAGTGAGCAAGTGGGTGAGGGCTCCAGAAAGAGGTCAGGCACATGGGGGAGTGGCCGAGAAACGCTCGTCATGGGTGCATCCATGGCGGGGAGCGTGGGCAGGAGGTTAGGGAAGGGGAGGTGGCTGACAAGTGGGGACCATGAGCCAGCGAGGGCGAACACGTGAACGGTCGATCGGTGCTGACATAGCGGGCCCATCGAACAGAGAGAGAGGGAGCGAGCGCGTGCGCGAAAGAACTGGCGCCGACAAGCTGGCCCCACTGGGCACTGGGAAGGAGAGAGGGAGAGAGTGCGGATGCGGGCCATCACTGAGAGGTGGGACCCACCTGTCAGACGATGCGGGCACGCGCGGCCTGGCTGGGCTGGATTGAGCCGAATTGGGCTGAATTCACTTTTTTATTTTCTCCCAAATTTCTGAAGGCTTTTCTTTTTATTTTCTCTTATGGGATTCAAAATAAAATTCAAATTCAAACTAATTCGAACATATGCATCAAACAAAAGAATAATTTAGGCTCAGCATGATGCAATATTTCATGACTCACATTGGTTTTGATAAAATAAATAAATAGTTAATCCCCTATTAACTAGACATAGCTCTAATAAAAAGAGAGAAAAGGATTCTAGAGAGAGAAACAAGATGTAACACCTAAATTTGGTAGGCATTAGAGAAGAAATTTCATACCCCCATATTCAGGGTGTTACAAACCTATCCCCCTTAAAAAGAATCTCGCCCTCGAGATTCAGGGTTGGCTAGCAAAGAGTTCGGGATATTTGGCTTTCAGATCATCTTCTCTTTCCCAAGTTGCCTCTTCCTCTGAGTGTTGACCCCACTTATATTTGCACATCCTCATGGTGCTTCTTCGAGTGACTTTGTCTGTTGTCTCCAGAATCGGAGTTGGCTTCTCGATATAAGTCAAATCATCTTGAACTCCAAATTCCTCGATTGGCAGTTGCTCTTCTGGCACTCGCAAGCACTTCTTCAGCTAAGACACATGGAACACATCATGCATGGCTGACAGACTTTCTGGTAGGCTGAGTTGGTATGCCACTTCTCCTTGTCTTGCTTGAATCTGGTACGGTCCGATGTATCGAGGTGCTAGATTGCCCTTGACTCCGAACCTTTTGATTCCCCTGATGGGTGACACTTTTAGATAAACATAATCTCCCACTTCAAAACTCAGATCTCTTCTTCTTATGTCTGCATAGCTTCGCTGCCTGGACTGTGCTGTCTTCAGATTCTCTTGAACCATTCCGATGTTCTCTTCGGCTTCACGCAAAATATCCAGACCAAACACATTCCTTTCACTAGGCTGGTCCCAGTGCAATAGAGTTCGGCAATTCCTCCCATAGAGTGCTTAGAATGGTGACATCTTCAAACTAGCCTGGTAGCTGTTGTTGTAGGAAAATTCTGCATAAGGTAGCCTCTTGTCCCAACCTGACTTGTCTTGCAGCGCACAAGCCCTCAACATGTCTTCTAAGATCTGGTTGTTTCTCTCAGTTTGACCATCTGTCTGTGTGATAAGATGAACTGAACTTCAAGTGTGTGCCCAAAGCATCATGCAACTGTTGCCAAAAATGAGAAGTGAATTGGGTACCCCTGTCGGACACTATCTTCTTAGGAACACCATGTAGGCTTACAATTCGGGACATGTATAGCTCTGCCAACACGACACTGTTATAGGTGGTCATGACTGGTTTGAAATGGGCCACCTTTGTCAATCGGTCCACTACTACCCAGAAGGAGTCATAACCGACTCGAGTGCGTGGCAAACCGACTATAAAGTCCATCCCAATATCATCCCATTTCCACTAAGGAATCTGCAATGGCTGCAACAAACCTACGGGCCTTTCATGCTCTGTCTTGATTCTCTGACAACTGTCACATATGGCAACATACTCTGCTATGTCCCTTTTCATATTGTACCACCAGAATCTTTTCTTCATGTCTTGGTACATCTTCTCGCTACCAGGGTGTATGGAATAGGTTGTCTCATGAGCTTCCTTGAGAATTAGCTCCCGAATCGATTTGATGTTGGGAACACACAATCTATATTTAAACAACACAATGCCTTCCACGTCTTCACTGAAATCTTTGCCTTCCCCATCTATGATCAGCTGCCAAATCTCATTGATCTTCTCATTATCTTTCTGCCCATCCTTGATCTCTCGCTCTAGAGTAGGCTCCAGCTCAACTATCACTCCTTGGGTATTGTTTAGAAATCCGAGACTCAACCTGTCGAATTCTTTAGCTAGTTCATATTGGCATCAAATGAGCAACCATCAAGTTAACTTGACTCTTTTTGCTCAAAGCATCTGTAACTACATTAGCTTTGCTTGGGTGATAATGTATCTCTAGCTCATAGCCTTTGATTAACTCCAGCCATCTTTGCTGCCTCATGTTTAACTCTGACTGGGTGAAGATATACTTGAGACTCTTGTGGTCTGTATAAATATCACACTTCTAGCCATATAGATAATGCCTCTAGGTCTTCAGTGCATGAACCACTTCTTCCAAATCCAGGTCATGAGTGGGGTAATTTCTCTCATGAATCTTCAACAGTCGGGACAAGTACACCACTACTCTCCGTTCTTGCATTGACACACATCGCAGACTAGTGTATGAAGCATCACAATACACTAAGAATGGCTTATGAACATCTAACAGAATTAACATAGGTGGTGTAGTCAATTTCCTTTTCAATGTCTTAAAGGATTCTTGGCACGCTAGGGTCCACTTGAACTCAACTTTCTTCGCTAGCAGGGCTATCATTGGTCTGGCAATCTTGGAGAAACCTTCAATGAAACATCGATAGTATCCGACCATTCCAATGAAACTCTTGATTCCCCAGACATCTCTTGGTGCTTTCCAGTCTAGGATATCTGCTACCTTCAATGGATCCATAGCTAATCTGTCTCGGTTTATGATATGACCCAAGAATAGGACTTCACTGATCCAGAACTCGCACTTGCTCAGCTTGGCATACAACTGATGTTCCCTTAACTGTTGCAATACCATCTTGAAATGCTCCTCGTGTTCTTCCTCATTCTGAGAATATATGAGAATATCGTCGATGAACACCACTACGAACTTGTCCAGGTAGTCCATGAACACACTATTCATCAAGTACATAAAGAAAGCTGGCGCATTTGTCAATCCGAATGACATAACTGTGTACTCATATAGCCCATACTTGGTGATAAATGTTGTCTTTAGTATATCTGATGGTCGGATCCTGAGTTGATGGTAACCTGACCTCAGATCTATCTTCGAGAACACTCTGGCTCCTCTCAACTGATCGAACATATCTTCTATTCTTGGCAGAGGGTACTTGTTCTTGATGGTGACTTCATTCAAAGCTCGATAATCAATGTACATTCTCTTTGTACCATCTTTCTTCTCCACAAATAGAACTAGAGCGGCCCAAGGCAAAGTACTTGGTCTGATGTTGCCTTTCTCT
This sequence comes from Zea luxurians, assembly GCA_029449295.1. Classification (NCBI taxonomy): domain Eukaryota; kingdom Viridiplantae; phylum Streptophyta; class Magnoliopsida; order Poales; family Poaceae; genus Zea; species Zea luxurians. The sequence continues at coordinate 51,271,462 of JAOPSE010000011.1, forward strand.
AATAGCTCATCGATCTGCTTCTTGAGTTCCACCAATTGTGGTCCAGACACTCTATAAGCTCTCTTGGAAATAGGGGCGGTGCCAGGTTCAAGCTCTATGGCAAATTCAACTTTACGTTCGGGTGACATGCCTGGTAAGTCCTCAGGAAACACGTCGGGGAACTCTGGTACAACTCTAATAGCCTCAAGAAGGTTGGCCTCCTTACCATCTACAGACATATGGTGACAGGCTCCTTCTAGATTAGGCATGAACAGTTCAGTTACTACTTCTTTCCCGGATGGGGATACTAACTTTACTGTCCTCTTGTCACAGCTGATAGTTTCTTAGTTTTTGTGCAGCCAATTCATCCCTAGGATGACATCTACCCATTACTACTATGTTAGCAGGGAAATATTTCCCCCTTATTTCAATCCTTAGATTCGGACACATCTTATTGGACTGAACTTTTCCCCCAACTGAGTTAACTCTTAAAGGTGGAATCATTGGTTCTATGAGAATATTATGTGCTTCTACCCATGATGTAGAAACAAAAGAATGCATGGCACCAGTATCAAATAGTACTTGCTAGATGGGATTCAATTGGAAACATACTTATTGCCACATCTGGTGCATCCTGGATTGCTTCGGCCTCCAAGTGGTTCACCTTACCAAAGTTGTGGGCATGGCCACGGCCTCCTGGTGCTTGTTGTGGTGCTCCTTGTCTTGCTGAGGTGTTGGAAGCTAGCTGCTGCTGAGCTGCTTTCTTCGAGCAATGATTCATCCAGTGATCTTGTTCCCCATAATGGAAACATCCACGACCTCCTCTTTGCATTGGCGCTGCCTGGTTGTTCTGTTTGTTTGCTGGGACAGGAAGGCGAGGTGCTTGGTTGATCTGCCGCTGGTACTGATTTCCTCCCTGTTGGTTGCTCTGATGGTACTGCTGCTGCTATTGAGGGAACTGCCTATGATACTGATGCTGGTGCTGATCCTGATGCTGATGATGGTGTCCTTGAGGGTCACCTTGCTTGAATTGCTGGGGTGCATTGCCTAAGAAATAGGGGCAGCTGCTGCTCCCGGCCTGAGATCCACCAATCTTGTGTTTCCTATCTTCCATCTCCCGGCGCTTCCTCTCAGTCATGATAGTTCTGTCGATTAGATGCTAAAAGGTAGGGAAGGTGTGTTTCATCAGCTGGTAGTGAAGGGGGTCCACCAAACCTCTCAGGAAACGGTACTACCTCTTAGCATTTGTATTGACGTCCTCGGGGTGCATAATGATATAGTTGAAGAAACTTGTCCCTGTACTCACTGACAGACAGGGGACCTTGCTTCAATGCCAGAAATTACTCCTTCCTCATGATCATCAATCCTTGAGGCACATGATAACAATGGAAGTTGTCCCTGAACTCCTCCCAGGTGATGGCTTCAGGGTTGGCATGGGTGGCAAGGTAGGACTCCCACCAGGACTGTGCAGCTCCCCTTAGGATATGGGGACCATACAGAACCTTCTCACGACCATTGCACTGAGCGGTATGCAGCTCCCGCTCCACTGTGTGCAGTCAGTCTTCGGCGTCCATGGGGTCTGAAGAATGGGCAAAGATAGGGGGGATGACCCCTCATGAACTCCGCACGCTTGTTGTAATACCCAGATTTTTGGGATAACAAAAGTAAGGCAATTAATGTATATATTGATATGTGGCCCTCTATTTAATTAGGCATATGAATACTCATGATTAAATTAACTACAAAAAATTACTTTATGAGATAAGCCTAAGTTGTGCATATCATGTTGGTATTTATTTGTTTATGATGCATTTAAGTGGAATGAGGAGTCTTAGTTTAAATTTGAATTCAAATTTCAGATGAAAACAAAAATGCAAAACAAGAAAGCAACAAAAAAATGGAAAAAGAAAAGATAAAGGAAGAAAAGGGAACCCGCACTGGGCCGAATCCCTGGCCTCGGCCTAGCTCCACCTAATTTCCATCAGAGCTGTCTGGGCCGATCTGTCACTTGGCGCCAGCCTACGAACTCACGCAACGTTGTGGGAATATTGCCCTATCGGCCCGTTTGCTCACCCCACGCGTGCACGGTATAAAATTAGTATAAAAATAATTATGGAATCTTGATTAATTCATAACTAATTAATTTTAACTCCTTTTTGATCCATTCTAGTTGCATTAAATTCATAATAATATTGTTTATCACCTGGTAACTTTATTTTGTTATGAAATATAGGTTAGAATTATACACTTGAATTGTTTTACCTCTAACACCTAAAACCTTCGGAAAATCATAACTTGTTAACCGTTACTCCGAATTTAGTGGTTCTTGAACCCATGGTCTCGTTATGATGCATAGACTATTCTGATGTTTGGTGTGATGTTAATTTCTCCTATACCATGTTTGTTTGTATTGTTGCGAGTAGACGAGCAAGCAACCGAGGATCCTGGTACTCAGCAGGTGGAAAATACTGAGCAAGACCTCGTGGAAGGCAAGTTATGCCCTTGACCACTTTTATTTACCCAATAAGATTATCTATAATCACTTTGGCATTCTTAGGCTTAAATTTGATGGGACCCAATAGGTCACCCTAGTTTGGTCATCTTTATACCTTGTTTACCATTGAACTTTTGGGTAGTCTCTGCTACTGCTATATGTGGTTTTGGGTATTAAGATAATTATTATTCATTGTCGGTACCCTGAAACTAGGGTACCCCTTGCTACTGTATAAAGACGCAGTACCTACGCAGCTATCTCTTAGTCGCATGGTAAAAGTACTGTGTGTGGGTACCCCTTGCTACTGTATAAAGACGCAGTACCTACGCAGCTATCTCTTAGTCGCATGGTAAAAGTACTGTGTGTGGGACCAAGCCATGACTCGTCCCAGCCTCGAGCGACTACTCTAGGTCCACAACAGCGCCTGACCCCCACCACATGGGCGGGTCCGGAGCCTCCACGTGTCCAGAGAAAGTGATATACACCAAGGCATCAATAGTAAGTTCGGACCCCCAAGGGAGAGTACTGGGCCCCTGGATATACAGTCCGGACCTCCAAGGTTGGTCTAGGACCTCTATGTGTGCGAGCCGGACCCCTGGAATTGCATCCGGAACCCCCGTATGGGGTCCCAAGGTCCCAGGATAGAACATACTCGGGCCTTGAACAGGACCCAGGCAGGGGTCCAGTGCCCACACGTGTCCGGACCTAGTCTGTTGGGTTCCGGACCTGCCCGCATATACTCCTGCTACCCGCTTAGGCGGAGACCCGATGCTGCCACGTGGCGTACTGCGTGTGGCTTAAGCCAACAGGCGGAACCCAGCATGACGCTTCTAGGCCACGCGCGCCTCCGCATTCATTACGGATAAGACGTGCGTCTATCCATTCCACTGACAAGCGGCGTGCTCAGTCCACAATACGTGGGCCGAGCTGTTACTCACCATTACTCGCACGTTTCCGCTATCAATGCTACATGGACTACTGTCATCAAGACTCTCGGAGATTGCTCAGGCGTTACTAGCACTAATTACTCACATAATGTATTCCTTCCATTATGCTCCTAGGCCCACATGTCGAGGCTCAGCATCCTTGTATGTGCCTCCCTTAAACTATAAAAGGGAAGGCAAACAACGTTCCAAGGACAAGCTCAAATAGACTGAATCACACTCACAATACTACTTACACACAGTGGAGGTAGGGTATTATGCTCCGGCGGCCTGAACCACTCTAAACCCTCATGTCCTCGTGTGTTCATCCACCTTCCAACAGACAGGCAAACCGCTTAGGCCCCTCCTCATCTTAGGATTAGGGTGGGTGTGTTCCGCCACCCGGCCGGTGGATTTCTCCCACCGACATTTGGCGCGCCAGGTAGGGGACTTGGTTTTAGGTTTTTAGCCTGTCTTCTTGCTCGACACGATGGTTCAAATCCTTGAGCACCGTGACTTCATTCCCGAGGACTTCCCGATGGAGGAAGAGGCTACGTCTTGCATGCCATGGGGCTCAAACCGGCATGCGCCTGGTGCTGCTGCTGTGCGCGCTGCACAGTAGCACACGCCTGCGCAGACATCCTGGGCTCCGTCAAGGGCTGCTCCTAGGGCATTGTCTGCAGCCAGGGAGTTGTTACGCCACCCTCCAAGTTCCATGGCCTCGCCGGGGGCCATGAAGCAGTGGCGTGACGATGTCGACCATCTCCTCGGCATGGCGCATTCTGGCTTGGCCAGACCTAGGCCTCGGTCATTCTGGCGTCAACATGAGGCGTCGGCATCAGTGCGCTCACCCTTAGTGAAGGCCGCACCGACTGAGGCCTGCGGGTGGAGCTCAACCGCAGGTGTGCGGGTGAGGATGCTCCAATATCTCTGGAGAGGCCTGATGACCTGCGGGCAGAACTCAACCATAGGTGTGCGGGCGAGGATGCACGAGTCTCTCAAGAGAGGGCGCGTGAGCGCCGGCTAAACTTCGAGGGTCGCAACCTCGACCAGGACTTCGCTCCGCTTGCGCCACAAACTCCAAGGGGTGCCCGAATCCACACGGGTGTCCCATTGGTCGGCGTAGGCTGTGCCACGCTAGTAGATCACCTCCGTGCGGTGACTTGGCTGCCCAAGTTCCGACCGCACCTGCCGGAGAAGTACGATGGTACGTCAAACCCGTCGGAATTCTTGTAGGTCTACGTCACCGCCATTACGGCAGCCGGTGGAAACACTGCCGTAATGGCGAGTTACTTCCATGTAGCCTTGACCGGGTCGGCCCGGACCTGGCTCATGAATCTCACCCCGGGGTCCATATACTCCTGGGGAGAGCTCTGTGCACGGTTCACAACGAACTTTGCCAGTGCTTATCAGCATCATGGCATGGAGGCTCATCTCCATGCCATAAGGCAAGAACCCAGGGAGACCCTCCGGGCTTTCATCGCCCACTTCACCAAGGTACGAGAGACTATACCTCATGTCTCCGATGCCTCCATTATCACTGCTTTCCGACAGGGGGTGCGTGATGAGAAGATGTTGGAGACGTTGGCGACGCATGATGTGGAAACCATCACCACGCTCTTCGCTTTGGCCGACAAATGTGCTAGAGCTGCCGAGGGCCGTGCATGGCACTCGGCACCACAGACCGGAGTTACCCAGATGGGTGGCTCGGGTGACGTCACCCAGGGCGGCAACAAGAAGAAAAAGAAGAACCGCGGCCACGAGAGGCCGCAGTCTGCTGCTCCGGTCGTTGCAGCTGCGACTAGGGGCTAGAACGAGCGCAACAAGCGCCCACGGCCACAAGGAGGCAACAGTGGGTCATGCCCTATGCACCCCAATAGTCGCCACAGCACCTCGGAATGCCGCGAGATCATCAAGCTCGCGAAGCGCGTCAGCGAGCGGCGCGAGCAGGCTTCCAAGGATGGCTTGCCGCCTCGTCGCTGACCTAGCAAGGAGAAGGTCGACGAAGGTGACGCGGCCGTGGGAGAACGGGACCTCGGGTATCAGTCACCTGAGGGGGTCCTCAAGGACGTTTTCACTGGAGACTCCGACTCTGGTGATGACAACGACCGCCGCAAGAAGCTGTACGTGATGTACGGCGGGGCTGGGAGCTCACCTCCCATAGGAACGTCAAGTCCCTGCGCCGAGAGGTCCTTTCGGTGGTCCTAGGGGTCCCAAAGGCTGCTCCACATCAGCGGTGGAGGAGCACCACAATCTCCTTCGGGCATCCGACTGCCCCAAAAACATGGCAGGGGCTGGTATACTACTGCTCATCACTGCCCCTGTCATCGCCAACATGTGGCTGCACCATGTTCTGATTGACGGTGGGGCTAGGCTCAATGTCATCAGCCACGCTGCATTCAAGCAGCTGCAGATCCTAGGGTCTCGACTGGGACCCTCGCATCCATTCTACGGAGTGGGCCCTCAACCGGTGTATCCCCTTGGGAGCATCACACTCTCGGTAACATTTGGGACCCAGGAAAACTTCCGCACAGAGAACGTCCAGTTCGACGTCGTGGAGGTTAACCTCCCCTTCAATGCCATCATTGGCAGGCCGGCCCTGTACTAGTTCATGGCCATTGCCCATTACGGGTATTTGGTCCTCAAGATGTCGTCTCCTGCTGGGGTCCTCACCGTGCGGGGCGACCACGCCGCTGCGCTTACGGCTGTCGAGAAGCTGCATGCCCTGGCGGCAGAAACTGCTCGCCCGGACGACGGAGGGAGGGACCCCTCAACTTCCGATACCAAGGCGCCTGCCAAGGTGCCAAAGGTGTAGCCATCCGGAGCAGACAGTGGTCCCATCATGGCCATCTAGGTCGGCGTGGACTCCTCCCAGACCACCCACATCGCGGGCAATCTGAAGGAGAAATAGGAACTCACGCTCGTCACCTTCCTCCAGGCAAATGCCGACGTGTTCGCATGGGAACAGTCACAGATGCCTGGGATACCCAGGGAGGTGATTGAGCACCATCTGAAGATCCACCCTGACGCCAATCCGGTGAGTCAGAAGCCTCAGAGACAGTCCGTTGAGCGGCAGGAATTCATCCATGAGGAGGTCCGGAAGCTGCTACACGCTGGCTTCATCGAAGAGGTTCATTACCCAGTGTGGCTAGCAAACCCAGTCATCGTTCCAAAGGCAAACGGGAAGCATTGGATGTGCATCGACTACACCAGCCTTAATAAGGCTTGTCCCAATGACCCATATCCACTTCCACGCATAGATCAAATCGTGGATTCTACCTCCGGGTGTGACCTCTTTGTCCTTCTTAGATGCTTACTCTGGTTTCCATCAGATCCAGATGTCTAGGGAAGATAGGAAGCATATCGCTTTTGTAATAGTGGATGGGCTTTACTGTTATGTTGTAGTGCCTTATGGTCTAAAAACGCCTTGCTAACATTTGTACGAGCGATGAGTAAGACCTTTGGGGACCTGATTAGGGATAGGATAGAGATATACGTCGATGACATCGTGGTCAAGACTAAGAGAGGGTCGACTCTAGTGGAAGACTTGACCCTGGTCTTCGACAAGCTGCGCGCAACACGCACGAAGCTGAACCCGGACAAGTGCGTCTTTGGTGTCTCTGCAGAGAAGTTGTTGGGATTCCTGGTTTCGCACCGGGGCATTGAAGCAAACCCGGAGAAGATCAGGACAATTGAGGCAATGAGGCCTCTGGCCCAGATCAAGGACATCCAGAAGCTTACGGGGTCCCTGGCCGCCCTTAGCCGCTTATCTCACGGCTGGCTGAGAGGGCGCTACCCTTCTTCAAACTCTTACGGAAGCCCGGCCCATTCTCTTGGACCAAGGAGGCAGAGCGAGCCTTCCAAGAGTTGAAGCAGCACCTTGTGTCCCTACCAATACTTGTAGCTCCGGAGCAAGGAGAGCCGTTGTACTTGTACAATGCAGTGGCTACAGAGGGGGTGAGCATGGTGCTGGTCGTCGAAAGGATGGAGCAACATTCCTAGGGAGTCAGGAGGTTCCCCTAGGAGAAGGTGGTGGTCCGACCACCACGGACCTTGAAGGCTTGGGGCCAACCGTAGGGGTCTGGACCATACAGAAGCCGGTCTACTACATCAGCAAGGTCCTCCACGAGGCGAAGGCCAGGTACCTTGAGACGCACAAGCTTATCTACGCTGTGCTTGTTGCGTCCAGGAAGCTGCGCCACTATTTTCAAGCACACAGGGTCGTGGTGGTGATCTCCTTTCCATTAAGGGCCATCCTCCACAACTCTAACGCCACAGGCAACATCGCCAAGTGGGCAGCGGAACTTGCTGAGTTCCATCTGGACTTCCAGCCTTGCCACACTGTCAAGAGCCAATTCCTAGCTGACTTCATCATGGAGTGGACCCCTCCCCTGAGTACTCCTAGGGGTCCAGATCCCGATTTGGACACCACACCTGCGGAGCCCAGGGTTCCGGTCTTCATCGAGCCACACTGGACGCTCTTCTTCAACGGATCCGCTCGCCAACAGGGTGACGGTGCTGGAGTGGTCCTCGTCGACCCAAGCGGAGATCAAGTGAAGTACATGGTGCACCTTGAGTTCAAGGCCACCAACAACATGGCAGAGTACGAGGCGCTGATCTTCGGCTTGTCTACGGCCCTATCCCTAGGGATCCGCCAGCTCCTCGTGAAGGGGGACTCCAAGCTGATTATCAAACAGGTCCGCGGGGAATGTAGCTGCAACAACCCAGGCTCACAGCTTACCTCCTCCACGTAAGGAAGCTGGAAAAGGACTTCGCGACCTTGTAACTGCAACATGTTCCTTGGGCTAACAACTCAGCGGCAGATGAACTCTCCACGAGGGCATCAACTTGGGCACCCGTGCCCGAGGGCGTCTTCGAAAGACGGCTGCTGAGACCTACCGCCTAGCCTGCCGAACCGGGCGAAGGGGACGAGACTAGCACCTCGAAGCTAGCGGTCCCGGTGGCGTACCATCTATAGAACCCACCAAAAATTGTGTGCGCTACACAGGGTCCTGCCAACCTCTTAGCGCCACAGCCAGTATCTTCTCTTAATTAAATCATTTTCTTTGATGTGTTCTCTTTTAATTGTGGCCGAAACGAGACCAGATGGGGCGCTGGATAATTTCCTTGATGTCTTCTCTTTTAATTAAATCATTTTTACGTAAAACCACTCCTCCATCCAGGCCCCGGGCCATCTTTTTTGTAATGTTGGCACTGGGTGGCTTGCATTAGAACGGGCAATGATCCGGTAACAACCGAAGTTGTTGTGGTATTGTTCTTTGCCGATAGCCATCGTCTCATAAAAAAGCTCGGGCATGTTGCAGAAGCACTTCGCGCTCGGCTCCAGCCCCTGGCTCCTTACAGCCCAGACAAATATCCCCATCCTAATCATAGCTTCAGGGGTAATCTTTAATACTTCGACCACAAATTTACTCAGCGGGAACCGAAGGCCTGCCTTTAAGAAGCTTCGGTAAATAACAACTTCATTTTCCTCCGGAGCAGGGGCAGTATTGTCTCCTCCAACTCTGATAATAGACATGTTGCAAAAATATCTCCCCCTCATGGCGTCAATATGACTTTGCTTGATAGTCGGTTCCGAAGATAGTATGACTTGGCCGCCAGGGCCGATCCTCCGAATCTTTATCCCCACTCTCCATGTCATAACTATCGCTGTCACCAGAATCTTCGGATAAACCCTCCATGATCTCCTTAGTAATTTTCTCTGTATTCGTTTGCCATGGACTCATAAAACCCAGCGATGAAAGGAACCGCAACTTTCTTCTCTTCATACAACTTCGTCTCCTCGGTTATTTTCTTCTCTTCAGTCATCTTCTTCTCCCCACTCATCTTTTTCTCCTCAAATTTGGAGCAAGCGTGCCTTTAAACTGAAGCTCTAAAAGCTCGAAAACCAGGTGAGAGCTATTGAGCAAGAGCTAGAAATTTGAGAAAATAACGCAAATAGCAGAGGCAGCGTACCAAATGCTGCCGCTATGGGTTCATATTTATACGCCTAGTGCTTTGCAACTTGGTGGGCCCCATCTGTCATTGACTATCGCTATTCTAGCTAAGGGAAGGTGTTTTTTCGGACCTTCGGCTTAAGGCCTTCGTTCACGTTACAGTCTAAATTCGTTGTTATAAAAAATTAATACTGCGAGGGGCTACATTTGGTGGCCTTCGTCTTCCGAAGGTCCTCAAAAATATGACTAACACACTTCCCAAGTATAATATATGTACAGGAACCTTCGGACATGGGACGAAGTTATACATTATATAAAGAGCGCGGTTCGAGTGAAGGACAAGCCAGTGCCGAAGCTACCTGTGAAGAAGCTTCGGCTTAGCAGTGGAAAATGGAACCAAATTAAAGGGGAAAAGGTTGTCTAGTCCTCGATAGATTATCTCTAAGCCAATAGTAGATGTCAAGGGCATGAATGTAATTCTACACAGGCTGCGTCCTGTACCTATAAATAGGTGAACAGTGACAACGTACTGTTCACGCTGATTTGTATTCGCTCGCACGTCACGCTTGGACTTTTACCTTCTATCAAGCCAAAGGTATTAATGTAATTCAATAATGTCCATATTTATTCATGACAAGATAATAAAAATGTTCTGATAATGTCATATGATTATTCATGTTATTACCCATGTTTCATATGTTTATACTTTGTAATACCCAACTTGTAAGTAACAAGGAAAAATGTTGATGTCAGTGTATGATCTGCCATCTATATAAAAGAACATGGGATATTAAATAAAACTAGATAGAATTAATATTCACAAAAGGATTTAGAATGAAAATATATTTTGTTGCTTTAAAAGAGTGTTTTTATGAGTTTCATATTAAGAGAACATTTGTTGAATCGATAAAACAAGGTAGTAAAAAAAATAAAACTTTGCATTAACATGCTAGATTTTTCATAGTTGTGCATTCTTAATGCAAGCCTTATTTGAACTTGCTTTTAAAATTTGGGAATGGAATTAGGGAAAGAAAATAGAATAAAAAAAGAAGAGAACTCCACCTTGGCTCTTGGGCCTAAAGACCTAGTGCAGCCCATTTTCCCATTTCTTCCTATGCTCCGCCGGCCCACACAGTCGATGCGCAGCCAGCCCACTCTATTCCCCTCCCTTTTCTTTTTCTCTAGTGCCAATGACATGTGGCCCCGTCTGTCAGAAGCTTCATCCTGCGTCCAGCCTGAGCTCACGCGCAAGCCTCGCAACAACTCTGTCCGCGATCGTCGGGATCTATTACCAACTAACCTCGCAACAAAATCCACAACAAACCCAATTTTCTTTGGCTGATGGGGGGGTCTTCGTTGGGTGTTCAACCGCCCGCGCTCCCCGCAAACGGTTCACCGGCCAACTCTCACCTCGGACCTGTTCCTCCCCTATATAGTTACGAAAGCCATGATTCCTGAGCCATGGTCGACGCAAACCGTGGATCACGCTGGATGCGGTCCACCGAAGAAAGCTCGACCCGCAGCCAGTACTAGAGAGTGAGGAAGACGTGCGCCACCGGGCGGATTGACGGGTTGTCGTGATCACCTGAGTGGGGACTACCGCAGTCGGGCTTGCTACACGCTCGTGCTCGGGAATCAGCTGGTCGAGAAGGACTGCGGGACGCTAGGACCTGGGCGGGGTTTCCTGTGGCGCAGCTATGGACTGAGCTCACCGAAATCCAACTCCATAGTGCAGCCACACCTCACCGAGTTCTGGCTTCGTCACGACGTGGATCCAGGGGTTCTCAGTGGTACTCGGCGCTGGAGTTTTTGTAAGCAGCTCTTGGGGGCGGCACGCGAGTGCTCATCGGAAGCCTCGGTGCGCGGCGAACCTGCGGTATGGCCTCTCCCTAATCTATTGTTTCTCCTTTCAACGTCCATCCATGCGAAGCCGGGGAAGAGTCTATGGTCGCTCGGTTTATGGCGATGTCGATGTGTAGGGCCTGGACTGTGCCGGCCGGTAGCTAGGATCGGCTTGGTGTTGTGCATCGCGGCCGACTGGGCATTCGGGTAGGGAAAATGGTGCCTAGTGTGCGCATAGCATTGGAGAAGATGATGGGTTGGCTGTTGGATTGGCAACGGAGGGTTGTAATCAGGCGTGCGCATCGTGGGAGCAGGAGTGAATCGGGGCCGTTGATCGGGCGATGGTCGGTTCTGGGTGCGTTCGAGTTTGATTGGTATCCGACCGTTGATATCCTATCTGGCGGTTTGGATCGCGCCCTGGTATATTATGATTGTGCGCCTAATCTGGGCCGCCAGTGGCCGATTGGACGGTGGGGATATCACGATACCCCTTCACGGGCGTAGATTAACACAATGGCCCCTGAGTTTTAGATAAACCAACCCGCCATTCCTTGTCGCGGTGCACTATGTCTTAGGATCCTTGCGCAGAGGCCCCTACGTTTTTTAGATTTCATGCGCGCAGTCCAGAGGCGTGTAATAATGGGACAAAGTAATATAAGAGATAGTTTTTAATATGAAAATAATTCCAAAAACTCATTTTATTCATAGAAAATTCATATCTTGTCCAAATTGACCCATTTCAGTTCCTATAATTTTGTAAGATTATTGTTTATCAATTAGTACCACTGTTTTGACATGAATGTTACAATAAAATCTATATCCTATTTAATCTTGTACAAAACACGTAAAACATTCAGAAATTCATAACTTAAAATATGTAACTCCAAATTGATTCATTCTAGTAGCATTTATTTTGTTTAAGTATTGTTTATCACCTGGTATCTTTGTCTAACCATGAAACTTAATTTAAAATTATCCACATGAATAACTCTATTCTAGGCATTAAATAACTTCAGAAAGTTATAACTTAATAACCCTAACTCCGATTTTAGTGGTTTTCGAACCCGCGATCTCGTAGTGACGTGTAGATTATTATTATTCAGTTTGTTCTTATGTTTGGTGTGATGTTAATTTTATCTATACCATGTTTGTTTGTATTGCTACGACTAGCGCAAGGACACGTGTCATCTAAAGAGCAAGCTGGTAACTGGAATCTTAAGTGCCAGGCAAGTTGTGCCCTTGATCCACTTTTGTTACCCAATATTGTTCTTTAATATCACTTATTCATGCATAGGTTTAATTTTGATGGGACCCAATAGGTCACCCTAGTCTGTTTATCCATTTTACCTTGTTTACCCCTGAATCATATGGGTAGTTATGCTATTGCTTTACATAGTTTTGGGTTAATATTTCATTATCCATGTTCTAGTTATTTTGTTATTTTATTTATGTTCATGTCAGATCATATGTTATTGTTAATTGGAACATGGAGCTTAACTTGAGAAACACGTGCCACCACAAGGGAGGAATGGGACCCCTTGGCTAACTAATTAGGAAAGCTAGTGGAAGACTACCTTACCCAAAAGGGGCAAGGGCAGTAGGGGAGTTGCATGCAAGGAGGTTCTCGGGTTGATTTTGCTGCGATGGCGGTCAGACGAGAGATTCTTGCAAGTGCTCTTCCCATAAACTATAGCGGGTTTTCAGAAGCTAGTGGAACTTTGTAAAGGCCTCGTAGTGGATCCCTAGTCATTCACCTTGGTAGTGTCTAAGGGCCTAGCTAACCCTGGCGATATGGGAAACACGACTTGTGGGTAAAGGGTACAACCTCTGCAGAGTGTAAAACTGGTATACTAGCCGAGCTCACGGTCATGAGCAGCTCAGGACTCTCCGATGATTAAATTATGGAACCTAAACTCAATTTGTCATTTGCATTTGCATGGGATTTATTATTAATTTTGTTCTATTTAAGGTTTGGTATTTACTTACACTTAGTAACTGCTAATAAAACTTTGACCAACTAATTAAAAGCAATGCTCAGCTTTAACCCCTATCATTGATTTAGCCTTACAAATCATATGAACTCCCACCTTTGTGAGTTCATGTCCACTGGTTCCCCACAACTTGTTGAGCTATGATCATGTGTGAGCTCACTCTTGCTGTCTCACACCCCCCACAGGTCAAGAACAGGTACCACCGGATGAGGCGCATGGTGGATGTTGCGCTGTGTTCGTGAGAGGTCTAGGTCGTCATCTCCTAGTTGACTTGCGCCAAGGACGATCCTTAGTTTGTGTTATATTTATCATTTATTTTGTAAGACTTCCGCTATGTAATAAATATTCTGATTATTGTGACATTTATCTCTATACACTCTGTTATTATATATGTTGTCTTCTTGGCGCATGTATGAGATGCACCCAGCTTTGTCCCTTAAAACCGGGTGTGACAACTTGATTCATTATATACGGAGATGAGGAAGGTACGTCCTTCGTAACCTTCATCTGGAGATCATTTTATCCCAAGGGAGATAATGCTTCAAAGGATGAAGGTCTATAACCATTAACATTTTATGTTGCCTTGTTCTTAACTCATAGCACTTGAGAACAAGTCCCCAACACCCTGGCCCCTCTCTTCGGTAGAGATGAATGGGACTTCTAGACCCCTTGGCAAATGGGTAGCATGACTTGTGGGTAAAGGGTACAACCTCTGCAGAGTGTAAAACTGGTATACTAGCCATACTCGCGGTCATGAGCAGCTCAGGACTCTCGCATGATTAACTTATGGAATTAAACCCAATTTGTCATTTGCATCACATTGAAGTTTTTTTATTAATTTTGATCTATTATTACTCTGGTTTGGTATATACTTACATTTAGTAACTGCTAATAAAATTTGACCAACTTATTAAAAATAATGCTCAGCTTTAACCATTCTTTGTTGATCAGCCTTACACTTCACATGAACTCCCTCCTTTGGTGAGCTCATGCACATTATTCCCCACAAATTGTGGAGCTATGATCTTTTATGAGCTCACCCTTGCGATATATAAATCCCCAGGTGAAGAGCAGGTAGCCCAGGAGGATGACTACTATGAGGAGTACGATCAAGTCAAGGTGGCATCTCCTAATCAGCTTGATGGCGCCAAGGAATAATATTAGTTTGCTTTATTGTTATCATTTATTTTTGTAAGACACTTCCACAATGTAATAAGGTTTATGACATTTATCTCTATACACTTGGTCATTATGTGTGTTGTTCTTCTTTGGCGCACATATGAGACGCACTCGGATTTACCCCTTAAATCTGGGTGTGACACTTGTCCCTGGGTATCTGTGGCATTTGCACTTGCATTTTAGGTTGAGGTGGGGGTTGCTGCTGTTGCACCTGCTGTATCATTGCTAGTGTCTTGCCAATCACCTGGACTTCTTGGGTCTGCATCAGAAATATCTGTTCAATGGTCATTAGGGGTGGTGGTGACAACTGTTGCTAAGGTGCCTCTTCCTGGGGTGCCTGTTTCTCCTTCTGAGCATGCCTTCCACCTCTGCGCCTGTTGTCAGACATTTGTAGAAAGCATACACACATCAGATCCGACCTGCAGTCTTTTAGCATAAGAAAAGATATATGGAAGTCTTCATAATGCTGAACAAATGAGCATCTTCACTAACTCTCAACACAGCCAAACACAACTTAGATAAAAAAGAAAGTGGAAATAAAAGGTTGCCAAACTAAATGACTAACTTTATTAATAACTACACCAAGTTGAAGGGGATGCCCACACCTCGGTGACAATCATTACAAAGATCCAACTTCATCACGAGTTCATCACGACAAGCATAAAACATATGATAAGCAAACTAAAACCAACTAAGACTGACTAAGGCTAAGACACTGAATTAAGCATTATTACAGACTCTGACTCTGTCGATCTATGGCTCCAAATCTATCTGGTTCCTACAGTCAGGGGTGCCATAAGCATAACGACCACGGGGCGACGAGCGGTAAAGGTGCTGATTCCCGAAAAGGGCGGGGGAACCACCCTCCTAATGGTGGCGCGCCGCACGCTTAGCACGCAGTTCCGCAATCTCCGCTCGAGCCTTGCCCAACTTGTCAAGGGCATGGTCCATCTCGGTGGTGAGCATAGCAACCAGGTTGACCATGCTGCTCAATCTAGGATTGTCCTCACCAACTGGTGAGAGAATCACACCTTCAGCACTACCGGTCGAACAACGAGGGTAGTACTTCAGGGCGAAGCCATCAGCTAACCCGCTGAACAATGAATAGTACTACGAAAGCACATGCCATGCAGCATCTTGCATGGCTACCTCGGCAGTGTCCCTCTCATTGATAGAATAATGCTCTGGGAAAGCCTCTACACCCCAGAGATCATCGTTAGGACGGAGCACCAAGCAAGTAGCCTCCCACTAGTCTAGGTATAACCTGTGATGATGCTGGTAGACTACACAACAGTACTCGATGGACCAAGTGTGTCGGTCAAAAGCCCGACGCAGCAAGGTGTCGAGAGCGTCGTGGAAATGACAACTTCGAGCAGTGTCACGAGTGATGGGTCGGACGATCCATCCTTCTGGTTCTTGCTCCTCTGAGAGCTCCATGCTGTGGCTCGAACTGTCACCGTCGTCGTCGTCTCCGTCTCCGTCAGGGTCTCCTCTAGCAGCCGGGTTGCCTCCTAGACTCCACCTCCTGCTGAGGCGAGGGGGAAGAGTCCTGTTGCTCCTACTCCTGGCATCAGTGCTTCTGCTTCTTGTGCAGGCGGCGGTGCAGTCGCTCTAGGTGGCTAGACTGGCCTGTCACCGTGCGACACAGTGGCTGCTCCACAAGACGAGAGGGCAAGAAAGGGATCACCGACTTATGTGCAGTGCATCTAAGACAGGCCATCTACAAAAGACATCATAACCACAAGAGTGAGAATAGAATTATATGGCCAGCAAGTAAACCAAAAGCAAAGTAAGATAATAGTATAACATAGAATTGGTCAACATGACCAACTTTTGAAGTGGAACCAAAGGTCAAGGTAAGAATAAGGGTCTATAGTCCTTAGGGCGACCATTCTAGTCTAGGTTAGCGGTCCTACAGTCAACCTGGCTTTGATACCACTTATGTCACACTCGGGTTTGGAAGGCAAACGGAATGTGAACCATGTACGTGTCAGGATCAGAAACTCACGTACACAGCGATTACATAATTGGACATCATCACACATTGCTCAAAGTAATAGTAGAAAAGGTACTTTATTACATTAAGATGTCCAAGACATCCATAGAGTCATTAACATAACATAGTCATTTAACGTGATCAAAATGCGGACTACGAAACATAGAGATATGGCCTTCACAGGCAGCTCACTGGGGGTTTGCCACTAACTTAACTAGAACTCATCGTAGTCTAGAACTGTGAAATGTCCTCCATGTTGCCTGCATCTCCTCCTGAGCACTGATTGCAATGGGGAGAACCTAGGGTGGGGTGGTTTTTAAAGCAAGGGTGAGTACACATCAATGTACTTAGCAAATGTCCCGTTTGGCTAAAGTGGACTAAATGTATGTGGAGTTAAGGTAAAAGCAGTTGCTTTTAGTTGGTCAAGTATTTATTACTAGTAGTAAGCCAAGTTTTAGTAATAAACCTTGTTATTGCCCAAAAGTACTCCCTCTAATAGGAAATACCATAAACCACAGTTATATTCATCATCAGTAACCATCATCATAAAGTATTCAGTGTTCTTCTAATCAAAGAGGATCCTAAGGCAGCTCCTAACCATGAGCACAACTAATATACCAGTTTCTAACACTCTGCAAAGGTTGCACACTTTACCCATGAGTCGTTATCCCTTTCTAGCCTAGGTTGTAAAGACCCGATCTTCACTACCGAGATGAATGGCTAGGAATACACTATGTAGCCTTTACAAAGATACCTAGAGGTCATAGCCGCTCGTTAGGTTTTTCCAATTTGATAAACACAGTACTTCTCCCCACAGGAAGGGTGACTAACAAAACCAAATCGAAAGAACCTCAGCAACCAGCCTTGGCAGAGAAAGTACTGTGCCTAGACCCCATTGATGGCCCTACGGCGAAGCCGACTACATCTCAACTTACTCTAATTAATCAGCTAAGGGCATCCCATTCCACCCTCATGGTTGTACTGTTATCCTGGGTGGTCACTCAACGAACAGGTCCTTACGGAGAGGCACTCAGGAAACAGCGTAAGTCCCCTAAAGTATCACATATCATCATCATAATCAAGATAACATCATTGTATCATAAATATTCTCATTATGTTTGTTGATTAAAGTATAGCAATATCATGAAGGTAACCATATTAACCCAAAAAGGTAAACAAGGACAAGGTAAATACAAACTAGTCAATCCTTAGGTTTCAATAAAGTAATGCGGGACAGTGAATTATAAAGTATGTAGGACACAATGGGTTGGAGGACGCTTGCCTTCACCAGGTTGTTGTTCAAGGAGATCTTCGACAACACACTTAGGAACCATGGGCTACTCGTTGTCTGAACAAAGCGATATTGCATTCAATACATTTGGATAAAAGCAAAGAAACAATACACCAAACATGTACAATCAAGTGAACACAAGCTCGAAAGAACAGTATAAACATGAGAGGTAGACTTAGGTTCTAGGGTGGACTAATACACCTAGACGTTTGTGATTCTCTAAGTATAATCTAATTTTATTCATCCTAATGGGGCATACAAATTATACCAG
This sequence comes from Zea luxurians, assembly GCA_029449295.1. Lineage (NCBI taxonomy): Eukaryota > Viridiplantae > Streptophyta > Magnoliopsida > Poales > Poaceae > Zea > Zea luxurians. The sequence goes on from JAOPSE010000011.1 coordinate 51,289,385, forward strand.
AGATGGGTTCATATGATATTAAACTCACAAGGTTAATCATCTAATTACCATTAGGGTTTTCCCATTTTAATACATGAATCATTACTCTATATGCACCTATAGCCTAGGCATAAAATTAGTACATGTAGATAGTGACTAATTATAATTTAAATTGATAGCGAATAATCTTATGAACATTTTGCAATTTGAACCACTCCATTTGGAGTTCATATGCAAAACATATTAAATAAACAGGTTTTGGAATTCAAAATACAAAACTAGGTCAAATTCTAGGATTAACTGAAAGGTCAGGGGTCTTTCTGCAAAATTACAAGGGCATGTGCATGAAACTGAGGGTCAGTGGGTTGATTCTCGGAAACCCGAGGGGTTTCTTAACAAAATTTCCACGTGAATGGGTATCAGGTTTCCTCGGCCGTTAGATCACGGATCGATAGCCCAGATTAGATCAGCGGGCGAGCGCACGAGCACGGGCGCGCGAGCGTGGCTGATAGGTTGGGCAGGGAAGGCAACGGCCTGTTGGCGGGGCTGAGAGGCCGTGCCCGATGGCAGGGGTGCGGGTGAGGGACGAATCCGAGCGGTTGAATCCCGAGCGGACGATTGGGATTAGCCTTGATCTAATTAAACCTAGGCCGCCCGATTTCAAGTGAACGCCTGAGATCCAATGGCAAGAACGGGCAGGGCTCCCTGACCGCTAGCGGTGGCGCCGCTTGCGCCCATGGTGGAGGTTCGCCGGAGATGAGAGCGCGGGCGTGCTGGGGGCCTCGGGGCACCGGGAATGGTTCAGGGAGGTTTGGGGGAGTGTGGCAAACACAGCCTTGGGTGCAGCACCGGCACAGAGGCGTTGGAGGGTGGTGGTTCACGGCTCAGCGACGGCACAACTCTACTCCGGTGAGCAATCATGCACATCCGAGGGCGGGCAAGGGGAAAATAAGGGTGGGGCTAGGTTGGTTACCTCAAGAGAAGACTTAGGGACCCTCAAAGGGCGGCTGAGGCACGGCGAGGTCTCGGGTCAACGGCGGCGGAGCTGCTGTGGCATGGAGAAAAGGCCGATGAGCGTGGACCAGGCAAAACAGGGGGGAAGGGAGCAAACCAGAGGGTGTCTCGTGTTGCTGGCGAGGAGGCAAAGCTCACCGAGGAAACAGACGTGATTGAAGCTCGACAACGGCCATGGAACGGATGGCGGACCACGACGGAGCTCCATGGGTGTGCGCACCGTGCGAGAGAGAGGTGTGAGGGGGGTCTACTGGTGCGCAACAGAGCAAGGTTAGTGAGCGAGTGGGTGCAGGCTCCAGAAAGAGGTCGGGCACGTGGGGGAGTGGCTGTGAAACGCGTGTCGTGGGCACATCCATGGTGAGGAGCGATGGCGGGAGGTTAGGGAAGGGGAGGTGGCTGATAGGTGCAGTCCGCGAGGCAGTGAGGGCGAACACGCGAACGGGCGGTCAGCGCTGACAGAGCAGGCCCACCGGGCAGGGAGAGGGAGCGAATGAGGGCACGAAAGAACCGGCACGGACAAGCCGGCTCCACCGGGCAGCGGGAGGGAGAGAGGAAGAGAGTGGGGACATAGGCCATCGCTGACAGGTGGGACCCACCTGTCAGGCAACGCGGGCGCGCGCGTGGCATGGCAGGTCTGGATTGGGCCGAACTGGGCTGAATTCACTTTTCTATTTTCTCCTGAATTTCTGAAGGCTTTTCTTTTTATTTTCTCTTATGGGATTCAATTCAAATTAAAATTCAAACATTTGCATCAAACAAAAGAATAATTTAGGCTCAGCATGATGCAACATTTTATGACTCACATTGGTTTTGATAAAATAAATAAATAGTTAATCCCCTATTAACTAGACATAGCTCTAATAAAAAGAGAGAAAATGGTTCTAGAGAGAGAAACAAGAGGTAACACCTAAATTTGGTAGGCATTAGAGAAGAAATTTCATGCCCCCAAATTCAGGGTGTTACAGGAGCTCTCCATGTTCAGCTCAAGCCCGCTGTGCGGGCATAGCCACGAGGGAAGAGATGGGGCTAGGGAAAGAGGGAGAGGGGTAGCGGCGAGGCTCTGCCGAGGAAGGGGCAGTGAGGATTGTCGGTAGTGGGTGCTGCGTGGAGGAGAAGAGGGGTTGTGGGCACGCTGCCATGTGAAGCCATGGTGAGAGCACGAGGATGAAGACTCGAGGAAGAGAAATAAAAATTGGGGAAAAATTAGGGGTATGGTGAAATCCGACCCTGATGATTGTGATTAGAACATCTTTCTTATGATTCCGGTGAGTGGAAGGGGCAGAATTGGGTTACCAAACCTAAGCTACCGTACACAGAGAACTGGACGATAGTTACGATCGATTCACGATGAGACAGAGAAGGGTGGTGGAGATTTCTCAACAAGAGGAAAGGTTGGATGACTAGTGGACCATTGGTGGCGAGGACGTTGATGCTTCGGGGATGGAGAGGAAGACAATGCTCCTCCTCCTCAGTTATTGTATATAGGTGGTAATCATGTTTGTCGAGGACTCCTCGCTTCAGGAAACATCCATGTGCATAACACAGGGAAACTGACGAGGGCTAATGTCAAGGGAAACTGGTGTGCGATGCGAGCGAAGGTGCACGAGTGTGGCGGGGAAATGTGAAGGATCAAGCAACATTTGGGGGTGGGTTTACGTAGGGGTTACGAAGGGGAAGGTTTCTCGTGTGAGCGTGGGAGGGGTTACATGGGGTTCAATCTTTCATAATCTACTGACACCAAGGGGAACCAAAAGTGGTCAAGGTAGGTGGGTTCCCCCAATTTAGGGATCTTATTTTTAATTCATAAAAATAATCTTTTAAAGAGTCCAAAAATTCAAGAAAAACTTCTAGAAATGATTTGTAGTCCAAAAATTCAAAAAAAGTTTTTGGATCTTATAAAATTATTTGTAAGTGCCCATAAATAAACAGATTTTCTAATTTTAAGTGAAGGCAACATTAAAACCACTTAGCAAACAAAAATTTTGCTCCAGCATGAGATGCAACAAGAAAAACTCCTTTAAGATTTTATTTCACTAAACATAACACTTATTTATAATACAATAATAACTATCTGCAATGTAGGAAAAATAGAATAGATAAGATAAAAGAGAGGGTAACACCAGAATTTTGAGTATAGAGCAAAGAATTTTGATACCCCAAAATTAAGGATGTTACACATATGTTAATATACGAGCTTGTTTCTTTATCACTTTATGACACTCATATCTAATAATAGATGCACTCCATGATGAACACATGCAAGAATTGTTGTTAGAAAAACTCTATTCATCTCTATCCACTATTTTTAGGAAGAAGATCCACAATGTTGATCAAATTTGTCCTATAAAACAAACCTCATATCTCCTCATGATCTGCAAGGTTCATCACCATTGTTGCTAATAAATTGCTAAAATTTCATACACAATTGCAAAATACAAACAAAGAAAGATTGCTTTGCCAAATTTACTAAGACATAATCTGGCAATTCACCACGATAATAGAAGTCAAGTATAACATCTTTCCACTTATAATATTCCACTTGAGACGATGTTGCATATAACACTGGTATGAAATTAGCTTTATGTTCAATACTTATCTCACACAATGTTCTCCATGGTGAAAGTGTAACAAAAATTCATCTCAATTTAGCAACAACAAAAATATCACAAGTATCGTGGCCAACCCAAACAATCTAATACCACTTGACGTGAACACGAGGATGATGTTCATAACCCTCTTTCATGATACTAATACAACAAGCATATAGTGTATGGATTCAATCAATTCAACCTAGAGTTCAACAATATAAACATAGCAGATCCAAAATTGTAGCACTAATCATTATTGTGACAAATCCACTTGATAAAGTAAGAAATAGCATACAAGATGTAAACCAAACCCTAGAAGAAGTCTTCTACCCGCAGCACAAACAGGCACCATGATCAGAAGAGGGGAATCCATGTAAGGATTCGAGACACCATACCTAAGATACAATGCTGATCACACACTCAATATCGATCCAATCTGGAACAAGGATAATCAAGAGAGGGCAACACCTTTCTCTTGTTCTTGAGGCTAAATCTAAAGAAACACACCCAATTCTATCTCCACTACAAGCATCGACTCCTGAATATATATAGAGTTTAGGACTCAACTCAGTACAAGGCAATTTGAGAAAATATGGTAAATATTGGGGGCCTTCATCTTTCGAAGGTCCTCAAAAACACGACTAACATATTTTCCAAGTATAATACATTCACAGGGACCTTTGGCCTTGGGATGAAGCTGTACATGATATGAAAAGTGTGGTCCAAAAGAAGGATGAACCAGTTCCGAAGCTATGTGTGGAGAAGCTTCAGCTTAGCGGTGGAAAATGAAACCGACTTAAAGAGGAAAAAGGCTATCTAGTCCTCGATAGATTGTCCTTAGGTCAATGGTAAATATCAAGGGCATGGATGTAATTTTACACAGGCTGCGTCCTGTGCCTATAAATAGATGAACAGTAACACCGTACTGTTCACGTTGTCCTATATTCACTCGCACGTCTCTCTTGAGCTCGTACCTTTTGTCAAGCCAAAGGTACAAATGTAATTTACTGTTATTAATGTTTGTCCATGATAAGATAATGAGAATGTGAATAATTTAACGATTCAATATGATTATTCATGTTATTTTCCATGTTTCATATGCTTCTACTTTCATTATTATTATATACTGAGATGATGAAGGTATGTCCTTCATAACCTTCGTCTGAAGATCATTATATCCTAAAGGAGATAATGTTTCGAAGGACGAAGGTCTTTAATCATTAACATTTTGTGTTGCCTTGTTCTTAACTCATAGCATTTGAGAACAAGTCACTAACATTGGCGCCCACCTCCGGTGAACTCATTCGACCACCTTCGGCAAAGCTGTGACCTTCGTCATGCCGTCGAAGAAGTCTTCAGGACTAGGGGCTGCACTGTAGCCACTGGACGTCAAGCAAGAAACACTACACGAAACCAAAAGCCAAAAAAGGAAGGCTACAAGTCCAACGCCTTAGGAGGAGGAGTTGGACTAAGAAATAAGGGATCTTAAAGCCATCCATCAAAAGGTCTAGAGAAAGAAGGAGAAGATGCTTCGTCTCTCCGATTTACAGAAGAAGATCGTGAGGCTGCTGAGGAAATGTGTCATCTCACTCAAGATGACCAGGACCGAAGACCTCAACGCAGAGAGCTTCGTCAGGACAATTCCTACGATGATGATGAATGGTATGATGATTTCCATCATGGAAATTTTGCTTTTAATGATGCTTCTCCTCTATTAGCAGAACTGCAGGCTACCCCATGGCCCCCATCATACAAGCCACCCCAGCTCTCCAAGTATGATGGGCACTCAGATCCAAAGCAGTTTTTGATGAGCTACGAAGCAACCATATCTTCATATGGGGGCAATACTGCAGTCATGGCGAAATCCTTCGTCATGGCAGTCAAGAATGTTGCACAAACCTGGTACTCCTCTCTTCAGCCAAGAACAATCACATCATGGCAGAAGCTGAAGGACATGCTGATCACCAGTTTCCAAGGGTTTCAAATGAAGCCAGTTACTGCTCAAGCTTTGTTCCAGTGCACGCAAGATCACGAAGAATACCTCCAGGCGTATGTCCAAAGGTTCTTGCGTTTGAAATCGTCATTGAGGCCATAATCAAAGGGCTTCAGCCAGGACCTGTGGCTCAATACTTCGCCAGGAAACCCCCTCAAACTCTGGAGAAGCTGCTTCAGAAAATGGATGAGTACATCCGAGCTGATAATGATTTCCGCCAGAGAAGGGAAGAAGCTTATAGGTTTTCTGAGATGACTAGGGGCTTCGGAGGAAGAATCCACCCTAGGCATGTCAGATCAATCCACAACTCCAGTCAGAGTGATGACATAGGAAGCTAGTTTCAGAGGCCACAGCATAGCTAACAGTCTTTAGGGCAACAACATAGCTCTTTCAGGCCACCAGCTCCAAGGAGCAGAGGCGGCAGGGGCTTCGGAGGAAGATATGGGGATCAGCCCAGGAAACTCTATTGCTTATTCTATGGTGAAGACAAGGGCCACACTACAAGAACATGACAGGCCACCATTCAGAAGCAAAAAGAGATTGCCGAAGCAGAAGCGCGGCAGAATCAACCGAAGCAGGTTTTACATACTGCTTCGTGCTACTCTCCCTATATACCAGAATACGTGGGTAATCAACCTACAGCTTCTGTTGCTTCGACAAGTCATTCACAAGCTTCCTGGCCTCAGCTCCCACTACCAGCACCATTGCCACCTACTCATACCTGAATCCAGCAGCCAGAAGGGCACCAGCACGCCCAACAGCAGCACGACTTCAGGGAGGAGTCCGAAGCTCATACAGTCTATAGCACTGTACCAGAATAGAAGCATATATACCGAGGAATATCCTACTTTTCATGTAACTTTATCTTTTATGCCATTTTACTTTTTGTGTGAGAAACAAGTAATGAAGAACTTAATTTGAATTTTTTGTAATAATTGTGCCTGCACCAGAGTGAAATATATCTTCCTCATGGATTTATGAAGCTTGAAAGACGTGTCTAAGAAAGCGAAGTAAAATTCCGAAGCTCAAAAATCGTTCCTAAAGGAATGTAGAGCCAAAAATCATGATCCGAAGCTGCAAAAAAGTCATTCCTAAGGGAGTGCGGCGTAAGTTTTCTGCTCAAAAGTCATTCCTAAAGGAATGAAGAGCCAAAAATTATGATTCGAAGTTGCAAAAAAGTCGTTCCCAAGCGAGCGCAGCGTAAGTTTTCTGCTCAAAAGTTGTTCCTAAGGGAATGCAGAGCCAAATACCATCGAAGTATAAGGTGAAGATGCTCAAAAGTCGTTCCTAAGGGGATGCAGAGCTTAAATGCCACCGAAATAGAAGGTGAAGAAGCTCAAAAGTCGTTCCTAAGGGCATGCAAAGCTTAAAGACTCAAAAGACGTTCCTAAGGGGATGCAGAGTCTTGTGTATTCCAGTGTGGGGGCATGGGTGTGTGTCTTCGGCATCGTCGTCATTTTGCATCATATCATCATATCATTTTGCATAACATTACATCATACACCATATCACATTAATGACATAAAAATTGAATACGAAGCAAAACTTTGGCAAGTGCTTTGCCAAGATGAAAATGTGCTTCGAGAAATACAGTTTTATCAGATTTGCCATAGAAGGGCTCTTTCTTTACGAAGCATGAAAAGAAGGGAAGGTGTTTTTTCACCGAATGCTCAAAAACGGTATGTGTGCAAATTTCACGCATCATAAAGAAATATATTACAGTAATTTACATGTCCCATCAATTGTTCCATACATCAAATATTACAAAGTATTCTTACAATAAAGTTACAAAGTATTATCGCATCAGTCTTCTCTTCTCTAAGGATCTTTTCTGCAGCTTCGTTTAATAACTTGTCGACAACTTCGTCGATAATAGAGTTTGCAATGCTTATAAAATCCAATGCTTCTTTCATCTTCGGATCAGCCAGGGGATTGTACGGCTCTGGCAGCGGTGATAGCTCAGCTGTAGTAAGTAAACTATTATTTCGAAGCTACAAAGTAAGTATCGAAGTTAAAATTCAAAAACAATACCTATGCGCCTTTCGCGTTTAGCAGCCTCTTCAGTTCGCCTAGCTTCTTCTCTGGCGTCATGGGTGTCTTTTTCATTCTTTTTTATAATTTTGTTGGCCAATTCTCGGCCACCGTTTATCCAGACATCAGAATAAAACTTTCCGCCGACTAAAGTTGCTTCCGCTGAAGGGTCCTTCGTGTCATCTACGGAGAAGCCGGCTTTGGCCTGAGCTGCAGTTTTCACGTGATCGCATCCAGCCTTCTCCAGAATAGCTGCGATTCCCCGGGCACAGGAGAAAGCACAAATATCTCCGCAATCATTCAGAATTTCCTCAAAAGCTTCGGCTTCCCCGCTTATCCATTCAATGACGCCTTCGGGGTCGCCTCGAACGAAGTTCTCCTCACAGGAGTAGGCACCTACCTTTGCAAAGCTGTTTTTCAAATTTTTCACGCAATCTAAGGATGTTTCGAAGCTTCTTTCCTTGGATTCACGAAGCTTCTCAATATTTTTCTCTAGCCTGGCCTTCCACCATTCACTTATTTCTTGGCTGGCCTTTACAACTTCACAATTTTCTTTGGCTTCGGCTAGTTGTTTCCGAAGGTCTTGAACCTCGGCTTTTTGGGCTTCGGCCTGAGCATTGTATTGAGCTTCGTCTTCTTTCATTTTACTCACCAATGAAATAAAAATTTTATCTTTCTCCAAACCTTCGTTTCTCAGCTCAATTACCTCTGAGAGAAGGTTACTGAGAGCTATTGTGCAGCTTTCGTCTTCGGCGCTCTTTTGAACCCTCAAGGCATTGCTAAGAATTAAGCCCTGAAAGAAAACGAAAGAATTAAGCATGACAATGAAATACTTCATTTCCAACTTTAAAGTTAACTTATATACCTTTATACTGTTGTACGCAAGGCTATCAACAAGATCATTCTTCGACATGGCCGAAAGGACTTCCTCAAGCTTCGGAAATCCCATACTTTTGGCTATCTCCCGGCAAACCGATATTTCTTTGTTGTCGGGGAGACAGTATAGGAAATCATATTCGTTAGTGCCATTGAACACTAAGGCCCCCTTCGGATATTTTAGTTTCTGGGCGTAGTGTCTGGCTTCTAAGATTTCTTCTTTGGATAATTTTTTTCCCGAAGCATGTCGAATAATGTAATCAACATCTTCGGCCGGAGCTTCGAGGGCAGGAGATTTTGCTTTTTCTATCATATCTTGCCCCGCTGCCATGCCGGTATCTGAAGTTTGTTGCTCAGCTTTATCTTCAGGCGCGGCAGCCTTCGTCTTAATGGGCACTGAAGGCCCAGCTTCGGCTTTGGCCTAGACTTTGATAGCTTCAGCAACTTTCTTAGTAGGAGCACGGCTCAAGGCCTTTGTGGTCTCCATGACAGCGTCTAGCACGCTGGCCATCCTCCTTCTCTGGGGGGTTGCGGCAAGAGCTTTTTGCACTTTCGGCAATTCTGCCTCTGCTGGTGGGCTCAGAATTTCTGGCATTTTCATTGTTTTTTCCACTTTTGGCTCTTCGGCCGAATCATTTTTGGCTTCGGTTGGCCCGACTGTAGGCACCTTTGGCACTACAGTAGACCCTTCAGCGCTTCGAGCAGCGGGAGTGGCTTGTTCTTCTTCGGCAGTGGAGGAGGTCCCCTCTCCAAATTTAGGCACTACGGTCGTTTCAATATATCGAGGCCGATGCATCAAAACCTTCATTTTCTTGCCCTTCGGCACAGCGGTGGCGGCCGAAGCGGCAGATTTCCTCTTTTTTCCTTTCCTCAAGGGGTAGCAATAGTCAGGATATACGAAGCCAATTGCGTCAAAAAACCTGTTAAATCTTTTCTTGCCTCGACCCCCGAAGGCTGCGAACAAGGCATCATCTTCGGCCTTGGAATATGTCCCAAGCAGCTTGTCGCTGGTAGCTTCAATGCATTTCAACCAGTCATCATTTGGTTCATCAAACTTCTCTCTGAATCTAAAGGTATATTTCAATCGAATTAGGCCACCTTCACTGGATTCAGCAGTAGTCTCCTTCGGCATTTCCCAGCTATCCACAAGTGGCCACACCCTATAGGCTATGTGCTCCTAGATTATATCTCCTGTGCCAATGAAAGCACAAACATTTCTAAAGGCCTTCTGGCACGCTTCAATGTCACTTTCAATAGTCACCTTCGGCCTTCGGAGGCCGAAGCAAGACTAGATGGGGCGCTGAATAATTTCCTTAATATCCTCTCTTTCAATCAGATTATTTTTAACATAAAACCATTCCTCCATCCAGGCTCTAGGCCATCTTTTCCAGTATGTTGGCACCGGGTAGCTTGCATTAGAGCGAGCAATGAATCCGTAACAACCAAAGTTGTTGTGGTATTGTTCTTTGTTGGTAGCCTTCGTCTCGTATAATAGCTCGTGCATATTGCAGAAGCACTTTGCGCTCGGCTCCAGCCCCTGGCTTCTTACAGCCTAGACAAACATCCCCATCCTAATTATAGTTTCGGGGGTAATCTGATGAAGAAATATCTGGAATATCTTTAACACTTCCACCACAAACTTGCTCAATGGAAACCGAAGGCCTGCCTTCAAGAAGCTTCGGTACATAACAACTTCATTTTCCTCAGGAGTAGGGGCAATGCTGTCTCCTCCAACCATCATAATAGACATGTCGCGAAAATATCTCCATCTCATGGTGTCAATATGACTTTGTTTAATGGTCGATTTTCTGAAGATGGTATGGCTTGGCCGCTAGGGCCGGTCCTCAGAATCTTCATCTCCACTCTCCACATCATAACTATCACTGTAATCAGAATCTTCAGACAAACCCTCCATTATCTCCTTAGTAATTTTCTCTGTATTCGTTTTTTCCATAGACTCATAAAACCCAGCAATAAAAGGATCTGCAACTTTCTTCTCTTCATACAACTTCTTCTCCTCAGCTATCTTCTTCTCCTCAGTCATCTTTTTCTCAGATATGGAGCAAGCATGTCTTTAAACCGAAGTTCGAAAATCAAGCAAGAGCTGGTAAGCAAGAGTTAAAAATTTGAGAAAATAACACAAACAGCAGAAATAGTGTATCAAATGCTACCGCTATGGGTTCCTATTTATACGCCTAGCGCTTTGCAACTTGGTGGGCTCCGTTTGTCATTGACTTTTGCTATTCTAGCGAAGGCAAGGTGTTTTTTCGGACCTTCGGCTTAAGGCCTTCGTTCACGTCGCAGTCTGAATTCGTTGTTACAACAAATTAATACTGCGAGGGGCTACTGTTGGGGGCCTTCATCTTCCGAAGGTCCTCAAAAACATGACTAACATATTTTCCAAGTATAATACATTCACAGGGACCTTCGGCCTTGGGATGAAGCTGTAGACGATATGAAAAGCATGGTCCGAAAGAAGGATGAACCAGTTCCGAAGCTACGTGTGGAGAAGATTCGACTTAGCAGTGGAAAATGAAACCGACTTAAAGAGGAAAAGGCTATCTAGTCCTCGATAGATTGTCCTTAGGTCAATGGTAAATATCAAGGGCATGGATGTAATTTTACACAGGCTGCGTCCTATGCCTATAAATAGATGAACAGTAACACCATACTGTTCACGATGTCCTATATCCACTCGCATGTCTCTCTTGAGCTCGTACCTTTTGTCAAGCCGAAGGTACAAATGTAATTTATTGCTATTAATGTTTGTCCATGATAAGATAATGAGAATGTGAATAATTTAACGATTCAATATGATTATTCATGTTATTTTCCATGTTTCATATGCTTCTACTTTCATTATTATTATATACTGAGATGATGAAGGTATGTCCTTCATAACCTTCGTCTGAAGATCATTATATCCTAAAGGAGATAATGCTTCGAAGGACGAAGGTCTTTAACCATTAACATTTTGTGTTGCCTTGTTCTTAACTCATAGCATTTGAGAACAAGTCACCAACAGTAATAAATGAGAATCTATCCTCAGTATTGATTGGACGTTGCTTGCTAATTCTAGTCAAATATGAATGTTAGTCAAGAGGCATTAGAAAGATATCGTCGTTAGCTTTCCATCCATGTAAGAACGTCCAAATCCAAGTCTGTATGCATATTGGGAGTCTGTTTTAATGTCACCTACTCCTTGATTCAGAGCTGGACTCCAACTATCAGATTTGTTTGGATGATTCCCAAATACACCAAGCTTGTTTTGGCATGGGACCAATTGGGTTGGAAAGATTATCTCCTTCACTTTTCAATGATATCTAAAACTCCCAAAATGGAGTTTGTATGAGGCCTAGGCGCCCATTTATTTAGGACTACTCATACAGTTCAATCTCTACTCTTATTGGATTCTAAATTTTACTAGATTTTCCATATCTTATGATTTCATGATTGAATTGCATTAGATCTCTATTTACTTTGAAAGGAAGGCTTTCTACTACCTAAAAAAAGGTCTGAAGCACCTTGATATGATCATTCGATTTCTTATAATTGGGATTGTACTTTCCATATCTTCTGATTTATGTTTTTTTCTTCTTTACATCATTTGTCTTATTAGCCCCAATAAAAATTCCACATGACATAAAATCACTAGTAGATAAAATCTCATTTTCATTGTAATCCTTCACAAAATTTGAGAAGAAACAAAACTAAATGTTTGAATTGCCAAGTTGAATACTTTGGTGAACCATGAGTTCATCAACACTCTTTTGAAATCATTTATTTAGTGGTGAGGGAGGCATACGGGCAACACCATCATATTCTCTCCTCCTCTTCATATTGTTTGTCCTACGTACCCTTATTCTCTCTCTAGTTGACTCTCTTCCTTCATTTTATAAGAATATATACATCGGCAACCTAGATCAGTGGGGCATTAGCGGATCTAGCAAGTATCAATAGGACAATTGTCAGACATGTGGTACTTGAGGAATCGTGGTCAAGGTCCCTCCTTTGTAACCTTGAAAATGATGGACTAGATATGGTAACAAGCTCAGATTGGAAGGGATGGTATGATCAAACATGAGAAGCAAGTTAGATTAATGAAGACAGAGCTAGCACTCTCCCATATCAGCTAGAATGGCGAAGATTTTTACAAGAAGTCAGTTGGCTCTAACCTCAAACATATATGACTATTCCTTTTTGGTTAGCATTACATAACATAGACAACAAATTAAAGAATAGAGGTCTAGACCAACACAAATGAGCTCCTATTGTTATGGCGATGTTGTTGTCTTCTATCTAGCTACTATCACAGCATGTACATACCAAGTGAGTGAAGTGACATTTTGTACTTTCTCTATTCTATATTATAATAAGACATTTGGTTTTTCTAGATGCATAACTTTTGCTATGCGTTTAGATATACATTATTTATATAAATAGTAAAAACAATGTACGATAAAAACCAAAAACATGTTATAATTTGCAATGAGGAAAGTATAGAAGTAAAAATCTAATAATGTTAATGCCAATCGACACAATATATCTCTAAGTTTCTTGAGTAAATTTTATTGGCGCTCCTCAAACTTGTCCAAAGTTTATATCTAGGCCCCAAAACTTCTAAATTACACATTTAGTTCCTAAAGCTTGTACAAAGTTCTCATCTAGGTCTATATACCTCCAATTTGTGCATTAAACTCCCTACTTATCCCAAGTTCTCATTTTGGCCCTATTACTTTCAAAATACATAGTTAGCTCCTTAAATCCGTAATAATATAGCAGATTCCTTGTCCTCCAGGCTATGTTGCATGTGCCCAGCACAATTGTCTAGCTACAACATGCTATAGCCCATTCATCCATTGTGGCAGAACCTCCCAAGATATCGGGCCCACATGCACCTGTCCTTGTCTCAAAGACCTCAGACGGCTATGCATGTGCACCAAATAACTTAACAGGTTCCGTCCGAGTGCCCCAAGGACCTCGGATAAACCACTTACAACCAGAACCACGGGATTAAGTAACACAAATCACACACACCAATATTTTTGCTGCGGAAATCTTATTACCAAATTTTACAAGTTACAAAATTTTTATATTATTTTATCGGAGTGATTACAAAAGTATAAGTTTGAAATATATGCTAGCTCAACTGACCATCCTCAGTAAGAAGATAAAGACGGGGTATACTTCTATAAGAAGGCCGAGCCCACCGGTACTTAACACCATCAACAGCAGCACAAGACTATAACCTGAAAAACAATAGGGAATAAAACCCTGAGTATGGAATTACTCAGCAAGACTTACCCGACTAAAGAAAAGACTCTCAAGGGTATGCTGGATTTAGGAATCAAGGAGAGGCTTTTAGCAAGAATCAACTTAGACACTTTTGCAGAAAAAGCTTACTAATGTGAGTCCTTACTTTCAATGTTTTAACGCCAGATTAAATATTAGTAGACTCTGTTTGCGTCTAGTCTAATTTCACCATCTCATCAATACAACATCATTTTTATTCATAATGTTCACTTCCTGACTTAGGTTGCAGGGCAGCGATCAAGTCTCCACTCTCTGGGATATAACGGCGATCCGAATCGATTTACTCAGCTGAGGATCTCTAACCACACGACATATGTTTCTCGTAAACCTTGCATGTCTACCATCCCCATGGATCCTCCACTGCATGAACAGGTCCGCGCCACCCGAGAGCACACCACCCCTTTTAGGCGGTCCTTTGCCAGGAGGGTACGTGCCACTCTCGCCATCTCTCCACTCCCAGTGCGCGATTGTCTTTTCATGTATGGAATAGCCGGGTTCAAGCTTACCCTGTCCCATATCCAGGGCATGTGGCTAGTTAAGATAGTCCTTGATCAACACGCCTACATACGCATCCAATCCATAATTAACCTGGGTAGAACATCACCTGTTCCTAGCCCAAGTCCTGATTTAAGTACTTCCATCCTTGGGATTGTTTATGTTCCTAGGATGAAAAGAGCATCAAAGGGAACTTTGCAGTAAGATCCCACCACGCTCTCAATGAAAATATTCTTGCAGGTAGAAGCCATCTTTCCTCAGGATAACCCCTGAGCTAGGCCTTAATGCAAAAGACAACCTCTATCCACAAGATCTAAGCAGGGGTAAGCATTTTTGGTAAATCATTTTTTGATACTTCACCAGAAGTATCTATAAAGGCATGGATATCAAGGAAGGCAATGCATCAAAGGGTTCCAAGCAACTCCTATAAACCTAATGCACATACTAGACTTAAAGTGTGTAAAAATAATTTAAAACACAAGGAAGGGGTTAAATGCAATGGGGCTTGCCTTATTGCAGTGAAGAGGTACTCGATCCCTCTATTAAACCCCAGTTAGATGGCTCCTCCATTTGATCAGTAGCCACTGGAGTAGATTCCTCTTCAGTCACCACTTCAGGTTGAATCTTCACTCCTTCTGGTAGGAGTTCTATATGAAATGACATGATCATGGATGTTTATGCTTATGCAACTTGAAAAGAAAAATACTAAGAAGCATCGCAAGACTTACACCTCTCTAACGGTGCATTAAATTTGAGCAAACACACGAAAAATCCATTTTTCCCAATCTGAAACAGCACATTACTAGGTCTGACAGAGGGTTTTGTCACTCCTTTTTCTCCAAATTCTACAAAGTAGCAAGCCAACACTTGCATGAGACTTGTTCTCCTTTACATGGTCTTTGACTTTGCTATAGCATTCTTACCCCAATTCTTCTTGGATTAATTACCACAAGGACCCAAAACTGAATAAACACACAAATTCAGACTTAAATATTATTCTAAGTCTGAATCCTAACACCTGACAGTCCACCTTTTGGCCACTTTTATTTCCAAATTTATGTGGAACCAAGTCCACCTCACTTTACAAAACTTAGTCTCTTTACTATGGTCTCCAGATTTGCTATGGAAACTTTAATCCAAAGCCCCACGAATCAGTCATAAATGAATTCCAAACTAGGCATCCTGCTGCAATTCAGTTCTCAGAACTGAATAAAAATTCAGTTATGTGTCCATCCTGACAGACAAACTTTAGCCAACCTTTTCTCCAATTTTTACACAGCAACAGACCAAACTCACATTACCAAAGTTATTCCTTAGATATAGCTCTACTACTTTGGTATAGTACCCCTAGGTTGAAAACATTCAGAACAATTTTTATGAAGCACCAAAGTAGAGCCAAAACAAGTGCAGCCCCATTTTTTTTTTGTGTTCTGAATCAGCATTCATTATGTCTGACAGAGAAGATTTGGACATGTTTTACTCCCAATTTGGTGTAGCACCAATCCCATCTCCCTTTAGTAATTTTGTTCATCTTACTATGGTCTTCAAACTTGCTACAAAACTTTGGACCAAAACCAAATAGACTGGGCACAATAGAGCTCCAAAGTTGAGCTCAACACACTAAAACCTAGTTTCAGCTTTCTGCACTAAGTCTGGGATCCAGAAATCTGACAGCCTATGTTTGAGCAAATTTCACACCTAGTTCCAGGCAACCAATAGTGGTAGAGTTCAAGCAGTAAATGGTGTGAACTTCACTGACCTGTGAGGAACAAGGAACGGGCACAACACGGCCGAGACAATCTCCACGAACCCTGGCCATGGTGAGGTTGAAGGATTGCTGTTGTGGTCACCAGACACAGGAGTTGGCTGTGATGAGCAAGGGCAGATCGATCTAGTGGCTGAGGAGGGGAGCTAAAACTGTCGTGGACACAAGAACTACAACGCACACGCAGCTACTTTGGCTAGAGGTTGAGGGTAGGGAAAAACTTCACATAACCAAGCCCTAGTGCAATTGATAAGGAGAGACAACTCTGAGTTCAGCGCTTATGTAGTGGAGGGTATTTTCTATGGTGCCAGCACCACATGGTCACCACACGTGGCTTACAAGTACAACTCCAACCAATTTTACAAACTCAGCCCAAACAATGAACTTGGACGACTCCACAACTCAAAATATCCTCTTTTGTCTAGTGAACAAAGACACGAGAAAGAGTGGCTGAATTCTCCACCTGTGGCTAAGCACAACATGGATCCACGGTTTGATATTTCAGAAGAGTAAGGTCACAAGGTTTTCTGCTATCCAGCTCATTCCAACAAACAAGACTTTACTGCTTACCCCCCACCAAACAGTCCAAATTAGATATTATAGTGTGGAGCAGTCTCTAGATCCTTAACCCTGAACTACAACCTTATCTCTATCCACGGTAGCAAGGCATATCCCATGTTACTTCCTCTCCCACAGCAAAGCTTATTCCTATCCATAACTGACATAGAAGTAGCTGGAATCGAAAGTGGATACAGATCTTTACTGCAGATATTTTTGATCCCTATTGAACTGCCACTGCTCACTGCTCCATTTTAGTTCCAGGCCTCCCTGTTGTAGCCCTGCTATCTCACAATTCCATATGGCTGCAAGGTAAACTTGGTTAATAAAACATGTTCCTTACACATAGGTCTTCCAACATGCTATAACACTTCTATACTAAAGACCCACAGAGCAAGAGTTACAGCATCCCAAAGTTGAGCAAAACTCACAAAAACCCAGTTTCTGGAATCTGATACAGCACCCCACTAAGCCTGATAGAGGGTTTTGCATCAGGCTATTCTCTAATATGTCCCTACTAATATTTATTCATATGGCAACTTAATCACATAAGTGGAGTTCAGTAGGGTAGTGAGATTCTTCTTCAGTTTGCCAACAAACACTGAATCCAGTTCATTAGCACTGCTGCTCCCTTTTGCTTTCTTCTTTGCTCAGGCCCAGATATCTTACAATTCCCCTCAACACCCAACCAACCTTGCTTAACCAAAGTTATACTCCAACTATAGCTCTATCACCTTTCTACAACACCCCAAGGCTGCAACTACAAAGAACACAAGTTACGGGTACCAAACTGGAGCCCCAAAGCACTGAAAACTGCAGTTTCAGCCTAACTGAAACAGCCCACAACCAATCTGATAGAGGAAGTTTGAGTGCATTTTACTCCATGGTTTATGTAAAACCAAGTCCAACCCTCTTTATGAAACTTGTTCTCTGTACTATGGGCTCCAATGTTGCTATGGAAACTTTAGTCTAAAACTACTTGGATTGATCACAAATGATATCCAAATTTGGCACCATTTGCTGAATTTCAGTTTTTGTTAACTGAATTGATTTCAGTCACTAGCAACTCAACAACCCATTTTCAGTCAACTTTTTCTACACTTATTGTGTAGGATCATATCCATCACCCTTAAAGACATTTGTACCCCAACTTATGATCTTCAATTCCTCTATAGAAACCATAGTTCAAAACCTTATGGATTATGCACGAGGAAGCTCCAAAGTCAGTCACAATCACTAAAATTCAGACTTATACAATTCCAAATCTGAAATTTCAGAATTCAGCCACCTAGCTGACAGTCCAAATTTGAGCAGCTGTTACTCCAATTTTCGTATAGGATCATGTCCATTACCTTTAAAGAAGTTGTTCACCAATATATGGTCTTTAATTTCTCTATATATTCTACAGCCCAACGCCCTATGTATTAGGCACAAATGAGTTTCAAAATCAGCCAAAACACTGCAATTTTAGACTTACAGCCCGTTTGGTTTACAGGAATTGGTCTGAATTGAATCAGTTTCCATTTCTCGGCCCGTTTGGTTGTCCATAGAATTCAATTCACCATTTCAGCCCATTTCCAATCCCTGAAATTTTAGCCTATGCACGTTTCAGACTCTCACCCGTCGGAAAGGTTTAGAAAGTGCACTAGGTTTCACTGCCCGTGCCTCGAGCACCACGGCGGCGGCGGCAGCGTCAGGGGGACTGTTCTGGCCGACGACGGCGAGGTTCGTCTCCCTCTGTGGCCGCTCGTAGCCCGTGATGTAGGGGTCGCATGTAGGGGTCATAGCACCACGGCCGCTCGTAGCCCGCAGCTGACTCGGTCAGCTCGGCGCCCATCAGGCGGAGGGGCACCTCGGCAGCCCGGAGCAGCTCGTACTCCTTGAGATCACCCGCCGGTTCGTCGCCGTCGTGCGTTTCTTCTGGGGCAGCCATTGCCGCCGGTTCGTCGCTCAGGAGGCCATGCTCAAGACATCGGTCTCATTTGTGGTCGACGGTGGCTTGGATACCCTGTTTTGAGTAGACAAATGGCTTCAGGGTCTGTCCACGATTCTGCCGCCGCCGCTCTGCTCCTCAACAGGATGCTCTGATCTGATCTGGTCTGCGTTACTGCGTATGTAGTCACGTGGCTCCAGATCTTGCTTGGGCGCTGATGAGCTTCTGTTTCTAGCTTGCTTGCTGCTTCTTGCTTCATAATTATTATCTATTTCATTATCTATTTATTATCTATTTCATGATTAGCCGTATCGCATGATTAGCCACATCACATTGTTTTTTCTTGCTGCTTCTTTTAGCCATTTTACCTCCCCTGCTTCTTTTAGTCATTTTAGCCGCATCGCATGATTCTGAGCAGTGGAAGAAATGCTGGCTAACGTTAACGACGCCTGGGGGGTATAGGGCTCTGCAAGCTTGGAAGCTCTTGTTTAATTTTTTTTGCTTGTGTTATTTGTCATTGTATTACCATGTTTTGTCTGATGGTTAAAGAACCACCTTTATGCTATGGTGAATTTATTTAACCTTGTAGCGCCTTAATCAGTTGATCTCTAGCCAATTATATAATCTGCCTAGATTATATAATCCATTTGCCATAGATTCATTTGCAGGAGTGTTAAAACAGCTCGTTGTTTTGGGATTTGCCGCCTCAAGTTTCATTTAGCTACCTCCAACAAACCCTTCAATCTCCATGGCTACATCGGTACTTCTCCTATTCCACCTTGTGCTCCTACTAGTAGTGTTTTTATTCTTGAGTAGAGCGTTTTGCTTTCAACTAGCATGTCTAATTGCATATAAATTACGTGTTCTAGATATCAACTCAATATACTAACGAGGAGGAAATTAAAAGGAAGAGAAAGAAGCGAAAGAGAGTTGTTGTATTAGCTGTGTCTATTATGGCTATTATCTCAAACCGGTATCAACGGAGGAGACCTAGACACATCGTAGATGCTAACGAAGTTCAAGAGAGAAATGTCGAGTGCAGAAAACAAATGCTACGTAATATGTACCAGGGTTCAAATGTCTATTGCTATGACAGTTTGCGCCTAACTAAGAGATCTTTTAGTGACTTGAGTGCCATCTTACGGGAAAAGAGTGGCCTAAAGGATACCCTAAATGTGTCGGTAGAAGAAAAGCTTGCAATTTTTCTGCTTATAGTAGGTCATAACACCAAAATGAGGCTGATCCGTAGCACTTATGGGTGGTCCCTTGAACCAATCAGTCGACACTTCAACGAAGTGCTTAGAGGGATTCTATCTTTAAGTCATGAGTTCATCAAGCTTCCTAATCCAGAAACCACTCTACCTAAGGATCCAAAGTGGAAATGGTTTGAGGACTGCCTAGGTGCACTAGATGGCACACATATCGATGTGAATGTTCCATTGACTGACCAAGGTAGGTACAGAAATAGGAAGCAACGAATCACCACTAATGTATTAGGGGTTTGTGATCGACAAATGAAGTTTCTGTATGTCTTGGCTGGATGGGAAGGGTCAGCTTCGGATTCACGCATACTACGTGATGCCATGTCACGGGAGGACTCATTTGTTGTTCCTAGTGGTAAATACTATCTAGTGGATGCTGGATATACAAATGGTCCGGGATTTCTTGCCCCGTACCGATCTACACGGTACCACTTGAATGAATGGGCTATTCAAGGCAACAATCCATCTACTGCGAGAGAGTTATTCAACCTACGCCATGCAACAGCTAGGAATGTGATAGAGAGAACTTTTGGGCTATTGAAGATGAGATGGGCAATCTTGAGGACCAGCTCATATTTTGATTTAGAAAACCAGGTATAACATAGTAGGTCTTCAATTAAAATTCAATCATTAGTTTTAAAATTGTGTATTGACTTAGCCATATTATTCTATGCAGATTAGGATCATCCATGCTTGCTGCATATTGCATAATTTTTTAAGGGATAGACAAAGAGATATGGACGATATTCTAATACATGAAGTTGATAGTCTCATCTCTGCTGCTCCTGCTGAAAATCAAGGAGAAATGAGTATGATTACGCATGTTCAATCAACTAATGAGTGGGGTTATTTTAGAGACACCAAAGCTAGTGAAATGTTTGTTGATTATCAAGCGAGGCGTGGTCAAAGCTCATAGTTGTATGCTTCTGTTTTCTATGTCTTTGTCATTTATGAATTTTTGTGTTTGTGTTTTTTATATGTGTGGTTCTTTGATTGTAGGACAAGAAAACAAGGGGCTATGTTCCTTGGAATGATGAGATGGATAAGGTACTCCTTGATACATTTGTGGACTATTACAATAAAGGTGATAGATGTCAGAATGGGTGGAAGTCTCATGTATACACAGCTGCTGTGAAGAATGTTTGTGAGAAGTGTAATGTCACCATTACAAAGGAAAATATTAGCTCTCGCAGCAAGACCTTTGATAAGCACTACAATATCATTAATGGTTTGTTGTCCACTAGTGGTTTTGGATGGGATTGGGAGAAGAACAAGCTCAAAGTTGATAGTGACACTGTATGGGATGAGTACGTTGAGGTAAGAAAATTTTTGTTGTTCATTACTCATTAGTTTATTATTTGCTTGTTGTGTTATAGGAGATAGATCTTACGATTTGCAATACATGAACTGTTCATTCATTAATGAGCCTAGGGATATTCTTTTCTTTGGGGGACTCTTTTCAGATTTGACAACGCCATCTTAATTGATGCTGCATCAGGTTTGTTTGTGTGGTTCTTTTCGCATGTTAGGTTTGAGCCCTTGTACATTTTGAGTTATAGGCTGATCTGGTGTTTGATCTTGGTGTTTGCAGTTCATGAGCTTTAGGAAAGATGCTAAGCTCTTATCGTGTCAAATTGGAGTTTGACCTTGTTTATTTCTAGCTTCATAATTACAGCATATTAATGATGATGAAGGATGTGTTGGTCCTGATGCATGCGAATATTACATGTGTGTTGTTTGCTTGATCTTTTTGGTAGCTCACCTTTGTGGTAAATTGATGCATGTGAATATTACATGTGTGTTGTATGTCTTGTTTATTTTTAGCTTCATAATTTTCTTTACTTTGTAATTTTTGTTCACCGTGCACTACTTTGTCTGCCACTACTGTAAACTGTGAATAATTTTTGTTAGCTTTGTAAACTACTTTGTCTGCCACTACTGTCATTACTTTCAATTTTTGTAGTTTATTCCATTTTTACTCCAAATTCTACTGTTGAACTGTAAACTGTGAAGATTTTTTGTTCTTATTTTTACTCCAAATTGGTCATACATGCTACTGTTGCCTAGTAGTTTATTCCATTTTTTGCAGCTTAGTTTATGTTTCAATTCCAAGTTTATTTGTTGATGTATCTTTGTAACAATTTTTTTATAGAGGAATAAGGAAGCAAAAGGATATAGACATAAGGTTGTGAAGTTTTGGGATCTACTCAGCCTAGTGTACAATAAAGACCAAGCAAATGGAGAGGGTGCTAAAACAGCAGCTGAAAGTTCAAAGGAAATGGCAAAAGAGAATGATACCGGAGGCAAGGATGCTCCATATTCTGTATCTTCCTCGAGTAGTTTAAAAAGACAAAGATCAGATGATTCATTTAACTCTATATGGTGTGATAAGTTTGACATGCTTACATCTGCATTGAAAGATGACGGTCCAAAGCTACCCTCTTCCGCCGAAGTTCTCGCCGCATTACAAGAGGTTGAGGGACTTGATGAAGACACAGAACTTGAGCTTTATGACATCCTCACCTCTAATGCACGCAAGTTTGAGTCGATGATGGCACTCCCAATGGAAAGGAGGAAGAGGTGGCTTATGATGCAGCTAAGGAAGTGAAACAACTTATATGTGAACTTAGATCTCTGTGTTGAACTGATTGTGTGAACTTGTCTTTGTGAAACTTTTGTGTGTGAACTTGATGGCTATGTGAAACTGTTGTGTGCGAACTTGATGGCTTTATGAAACTACTATGTGAAGATTTGATGTCTTTGTAGAACTTTTATGTGCGAATTTGATGACTTTGTGAAACTGTTATATGTGACTTGACTTTGTGGAATTGTTATTTGTGAACTTAATAGTTTCTGATAGTTGTGAATTGTTCATGCTTATTTTTAAGCAGATGCAAAGTCAAGAGATCCTTGTTTGTATTCAAATTCAAATTCCGTGTGCAAAGTATCCAAACAACATCTAGAATTTAATTCTAGGAATTCAATTGCTTGTACAACCAAACAAAAATAATGGAATTGAATCACTTTCTAGTCGATTGAATTCTATATAATTCATTTCTTGGAATTTATTTCTTGGAAAAGGTTTCATTTCTAGGCATCCAAACGGGGCGTTAGTGTACTGTTCTGAATCTGAAAATGCAAAGATCTGTTAACCCCTCTTTGGACTACCTTTTCTACTAGTAGCATATAGTTTTAAGGCTATCACACTTAATAAGGATTGTTCTCCAACAGTTACTCTAAAAGTTTTATATAGTGAGCCATAGCCAAATACTCCTGCATTCCAAACTACAAAGGTCCAAATTTTGACCAAATTACTGAAATTCAGAATCTGAATTTCACTAAGTCTGAAATCTACAAAATCTGACAGCTCTTATTTGGACCAGGTTTTCTCTAAGTTCCAAACAGTTTTAGGGCTAGGTTACTTAACAAAACTTGTACTCCTCATGTGGCCCTATAACTTTGTTATAATGACCATCTTCAAACTGTTTATAAACCAAAAGTTATGAAGTCCCCAAAACAGCTAGTTGATATATTTTCAGCAAACTTTAAATCTGATTCGAAACTGAATTAAGCTTTTTACTCCAACTTTTCCTCTAAAACTTGGAATTCTCCATACATGAAAGTTGTTCACTTTTCCAAGTTCTACAACTTTGGTATATGGACTTTTAGCTAAATCTTTCTAGATTTTGAATTCCTCGTTTGGGCTAGTTTTAGGGTTTCAAATATGACTCCTTCTCATCTAGTGATTTACCAACTCAATCCATCCTCCTAAAAGCCAAGTGACTCCTTAGTCTCAAATCCAACTTTAGCACATGAAACTCATATCCAAAGTGTCATTGGTTTAGGAGTTGCTTTGTTTATCCACAAATCTAAGGAAGGTTTTCAAATCTCACTAATGGTTTTTAAGGTTAATTCAGTTCATCAATTAATTCTTCCACTTAACTTACCTCCAAAAGCAAAGTTTCTCTAGGTTCTAAGTCTTGCCTTTAGCACTCTAAGACTTCTAACCACCTTGTCACTTGCTGGAGAGATGATCTACTCCTATTTAACTTGAGCCAAGTCCTTAAACTAAACTCTAAACCCAACACACAACATCCCACTTTTGAAAAAGTTTAACCTAGTGAATGCATTCTAGGTATACCAAACAAGATAATGCAAGTGCTTATGATGACATGCCAGCGTTTTAGTTATCGTAACACCAGGGGTGTTACAGCCTTCCCCCCTAAAAAGAAATCTCGTCCCGAGATTTAAAACTCTAGGCTAGGTAATGGTAAAGGAAATGTGTCACTGGCTTATTTCCCATTACACCTATAAGATAGGGGTGTGTCCCTATTGGTTTATATCAGAAATAAACTACACAAAGGGCACTAGAAACTCAGGAACACGCTCTTCTAGATACTCTTCCGATTCCTATGTGGTTTCCTCTTCCATGGGTTGGTTCCACTGTAGCTTAGAAAACTTGATAAGTTTTCTTCAAGTGACCGATACTTTTGATCCAAAACCTTTTATGGAATATTCCAATTAGGTTAAATCTGGTCCAAGGTTAACATCTGAAATCTCAATAACATGCTTGAGGACTCAAAAACATTTCTTTAACTGGGACACGTGGAACATGTTGTGCATTGTTGACAAATTCTTTGACAATTGTACCTTATAAACTACTGGTCCACCAAATGAACTGAGTTCCAAGGCTTCACAGATAGGAAAAGGTAGTATAGAAAAGCAAAGATAGGTAGCATGAATAGGATGGATGAAACATGTACTAAGCTATTACATAGGGGGTTTAACTTAAAATTGTATGTCATGATGAATGCTCGTCCTATTCGTCCTCACAATTCTTGCCAACATATAGTGGCTTCCACGTTCTATGGCGGTGGCATACCTACTCACTCCGTTATTGATCACTAGTCGCACTTCCCTAGGGTTTAGTTAGTGTACCTGCAGAAAATTGCATTATAGTTGCAGGTTAGTGGTTAGCATCTTAAACTAAGCCACCTTATAGTCCTTAATTTAGGGCTTAACAGAGGATGTCGCTAGCATTATAGTTTTTCAAAACTGTTTTTCAAAGCCAAACAATGTGTTTAGTTGAAAATAGGTTTTTCAAAACCAAAAATTTTGTTTTGAAAATACGTATGTGACCGTATAAACTTAATCCTGCTCCGATACCAGCTGTGGCAGAACCTCCCTATCGGGCCCACATGCACCTGTCCTTGTCTCAAAGACCTCAGACGGCTATGCATGTGCACCAAATAACTTAACAGGTTCCGTCCGAGTGCCCCAAGGACCTCGGATAAACCACTTACAACCAGAACCGCGGGATTAAGTAACACAAATCACACACACCAATATTTTTGCAGCAGAAATCTTATTATCAAATTTTACAAGTTACAAAATTTTTATATTATTTTATTGGAGTGATTACAAAAGTATAAGTTTGAAATATATGCTAGCTCAACTAACCATCCTCAGTAAGAAGATAAAGACGGGGTATACTTCTATAAGAAGGTCGAGCCCACTGGCACTTAACACCATCAACAGCAGCACAAGACTATAACCTGAAAAACAATAGGGAATAAAACCCTGAGTATGGAATTACTCAGCAAGACTTACCCGACTAAAGAAAAGACTCTCAAGGGTATGCTGGATTTAGGAATCAAGAAGAGGCTTTTAGCAAGAATCAACTTAGACACTTTTGCAGAAAAAGCTTACTAATGTCAGTCCTTACTTTCAATGTTTTAACGCCAGATTAAATATTAGTAGACTCTGTTTGCATCTAGTCTAATTTCACCATCTCATCAATACAACATCATTTTTATTCATAATGTCCACTTCCTGACTTAGGTTGCAGGGCAGCGATCAAGTCTCCACTCTCCGGGGATATAACGGCGATCCGAATCGATTTACTCAGCTGAGGATCTCTAACCACACGACATATGTTTCTCGTAAACCTTGCATGTCTACCATCTCCACGGATCCTCCACTGCATGAACAGGTCCGCGCCACCCGAGAGCACACCACCCCTTTTAGGCGGTCCTTTGCCAGGAGGGTACGTGCCACTCTCGCCATCTCTCCACTCCCAGTGCGCGATTGTCTTTTCATGTATGGAATAGTCGGGTTCAAGCTTACCCTGTCCCATATCCAGGGCATGTGGCTAGTTAAGATAGTCCTTGATCAACAGGCCTACATACATCCAATCCTTAATTAACCTGGGTAGAACATCACCTATTCCTAGCCCAAGTCCTGATTTAAGTACTTCCATCCTTGGGATTGTTTATGTTCCTAGGATGAAAAGAGCATCAAAGGGAACTTTGCAGTAAGATCCCACCATGCTCTCAATGAAAATATTCTTGCAGGTAGAAGCCATCTTTCCTCGGGATAACCCCTGAGCTAGGCCTTAATGCAAAAGACAACCTCTATCCACAAGATCTGAGCAGGGCTAAGCATTTTTGGTAAATCATGTTTCGATACTTCACCAGAAGTATCTATAAAGGCATGGATATCAAGGAAGGCAATGCATCAAAGGGTTCCAAGCAACTCCTATAAACCTAATACACATTTCACTAGACTTAAAGTGTGTAAAAATAATTTAAAAACATGAGGAAGGGGTTGCATGCACCGGGGCTTGCCTTATTGCAGTGAAGAGGTACTCGATCCCTCTATTAAACCCCAGTTAGATGGCTCCTCCATTTGATCAGTAGCCACTGGAGTAGATTCCTCTTCAGTCACCACTTCAGGTTGAATCTTCACTCCTTCTGGTAGGAGTTCTATACGAAATGACATGATCATGGATGTTTATGCTTATGCAACTTGAAAAGAAAAATACTAAGAAGCATCGCAAGACTTACACCTCTCAAATGGTGCATTAAATTTGAGCAAACACACGGAAAATCCATTTTTCCCAATCTGAAACAGCACATTACTAGGTCTGACAGAGGGTTTTGTCACTCCTTTTTCTCCAAATTCTACAAAGTAGCAAGCCAACACTTGCATGAGACTTGCTCTCCTTTACATGGTCTTTGACTTTGCTATAGCATTCTTACCCCAATTCTTCTTGGATTAATTACCACAAGGACCCAAAACTGAATAAACACACAAATTCAGACTTAAATATTATTCTAAGTCTGAATCCTAACACTTGACAGTCCACCTTTTGGCCACTTTTATTTCCAAATTTATGTGGAACCAAGTCCACCTCACTTTACAAAACTTAGTCTCTTTACTATGGTCTCCAGATTTGCTATGGAAACTTTAATCCAAAGCCCCACGAATCAGTCATAAATGAATTCCAAACTAGGCATCCTGCTGCAATTCAGTTCTCAGAATTGAATAAAAATTCAGTTATGTGTCCATCCTGACAGACCAACTTTAGCCAACCTTTTCTCCAATTTTTACACAGCAACAGACCAAACTCACATTACCAAAGTTATTCCTTAGATATAGCTCTACTACTTTGGTATAGTACCCCTAGGTTGAAAACATTCAGAACAATTTTTATGAAGCACCAAAGTAGAGCCAAAACCACTGCAGCCCCATTTTTTTGTGTTCTGAATCAGCATTCATTATGTCTGACAGAGAAGATTTGGACATGTTTTACTCCCAATTTGGTGTAGCACCAATCCCATCTCCCTTTAGTAATTTTGTTCATCTTACTATGGTCTTCAAACTTGCTACAAAACTTTGGACCAAAACCAAATAGACTAGGCACAATAGAGGTCCAAAGTTGAGCTCAACACACTAAAACCTAGTTTCAGCCTTCTGCACTAAGTCTAGGATCCAGAAATCTGACAGCCTATGTTTGAGCAAATTTCACACCTAGTTCCAGGCAACCAATAGTGGTAGAGTTCAAGCAGTAAATGGTGTGAACTTCACTGACCTGTGAGGAACAAGGAACGGGCACAACACGGCCGAGACAATCTCCACGAACCCTGGCCATGGTGAGGTTGAAGGATTGTTGTTGTGGTCACCAGACATAGGAGTTGGCTATGATGAGCAAGGGCAGATCGATCTAGTGGCTGAGGAGGGGAGCTAAAACTGTCATGGACACAAGAACTACAACGCACACGCAACTACTTTGGCTAGAGGTTGAGGGTACGGAAAAACTTCACATAACCAAGCCCTAGTGCAACTGATAAGGACAGACAACTCTGAGTTCAGTGCATATGTAGTGGAGAGTATTTTCTATGGTGCCAGCACCACATGGTCACCACACGTGGCTTACAAGTACAGCTCCAACCAAGTTTATAAACTCAGCCCAAACAATGAACTTGGTCGACTCCACAACTCAAAATATCCTCTTTTGTCTAGTGAACGAAGACAGGAGAAAGAGTGGCTGAATTCTCCACCTGTGGCTAAGCACAACAGGGATCCACGGTTTGATATTTCAGAAGAGTAAGGTCATAAGGTTTTCTGCTGTCTAGCTCATTCCAACAAACAAGACTTTACTGCTTACCCCCCACCAAACAGTCCAAATTAGATATTATAGTGTGGAGCAGTCTCTAGATCCTTAACCCTGAACTACAACCTTATCTCTATCCACGGCAGCAAGGCATATCCCATGTTACTTCCTCTCCCACAGCAAAGCTTATTCCTATCCATAACTGACATAGAAGTAGCTGGAATCGAAAGTGGATACAGATCTTTAATGCAGATATTTTTGGTCCCTATTGAACTGCCACTGCTCACTGCTCCATTTTAGTTCTAGGCCTCCCTGTTGTAGCCCTGCTATCTCACAATTCCATATGGCTGCAAGGTAAACTTGGTTAATAAAACATGTTCCTTACACATAGGTCTTCCAACATGCTATAACACTTCTACACTAAAGACCCACAGAGCAAGAGTTACAGCATCCCAAAGTTGAGCAAAACTCACAAAAAACCCAGTTTCTGGAATCTGATACAGCACCCCACTAAGCCTGACAGAGGGTTTTGCAGCAGGCTATTCTCTAATACGTCCCTACTAATATTTATTCATATAGCAACTTAATCACATAAGTGGAGTTCAGCAGGGTAGTGAGATTCTTCTTCAGTTTGCCAACAAACACTGAATCCAGTTCATTAGCACTGCTGCTCCCTTTTGCTTTCTTCTTTGCTCAGGCCCAGATATCTTACAATTCCCCTCAACACCCAACCAACCTTGCTTAACCAAAGTTATACTCCAACTATAGCTCTATCATCTTTCTACAACACCCCAAGGCTGCAACTACAAAGAACACAAGTTATGGTCACCAAACTGGAGCCCCAAAGCACTGAAAACTGCAGTTCCAGCCTAACTGAAACAGCCCACAGCCAATCTGATAGAGGAAGTTTGAGTGCATTTTACTCCATGGTTTATGTAAAACCAAGTCCAACCCTCTTTATGAAACTTGTTCTCTGTACTATGGGCTCCAATGTTGCTATGGAAACTTTAGTCTAAAACTACTTGGATTGATCACAAATGATATCCAAATTTGGCACCATTTACTGAATTTCAGTTTTTGTTAACTGAATTGATTTCAGTCACCAGCAACTCAACAACCCATTTTCAGTCAACTTTTTCTACACTTATTGTGTAGAATCATATCCATCACCCTTAAAGACATTTGTACCCCAACTTATGGTCTTCAATTCCTCTATAGAAACCATAGTTCAAAACCTTATGGATTATGCACGAGGAAGCTCCAAAGTCAGTCACAATCACTGAAATTCAGACTTATACAATTCCAAATCTGAAATTTCAGAATTCAGCCACCTAGCTGACAGTCCAAATTTGAGCAGTTGTTACTCCTATTTTCGTATAGGATCATGTCCATTACCTTTAAAGAAGTTGTTCACCAATATATGGTCTTTAATTTCTCTATATATTCTACAGCCCAACGCCCTATGTATTAGGCACAGATGAGTTTCAAAATCAGCCAAAACACTGCAATTTCAGATTTAGTGTACTGTTCTGAATCTAAAAATGCAAAGATCTGTTAACCCCTCTTTGGACTACCTTTTTTGCTAGTAGCATATAGTTTTAAGGCTATCACACTTAATAAGGATTGTTCTCCAACAGTTACTCTAAAAGTTTTATATAGTGAGCCCTAGCCAAATACTCCTGGATTCCAAACTACAAAGGTCCAAATTTTGACCAAATTACTGAAATTCTGAATCTGAATTTCACTAAGTCTGAAATCTACAAAATCTGACAGCTCTTATTTGGACCAGGTTTTCTCTAAGTTCCAAACAGTTTTAGGGCTAGGTTACTTAACAAAACTTGTACTCCTCATGTGGCCCTATAACTTTGTTATAATGACCATCTTCAAACTGTTTATAAACCAAAAGTTATAAAGACCCCAAAACAGCTAGTTGATATATTTTCAGCAAACTTTAAATCTAATTCAAAACTGAATTAAGCTTTTTACTCCAACTTTTCCTCTAAAACTTGGAATTCTCCATACATGAAAGTTGTCCACTTTTCCAAGCTCTACAACTTTGGTATATGGACTTTTAGCTAAATCTTTCTAGATTTTGAATTCCTCGTTTGGGCTAGTTTTAGGGTTTCAAATATGACTCCTTCTCATCTAGTGATTTACCAACTCAATCCATCCTCCTAGAAGCCAAGTGACTCCTTAGTCTCAAATCCAACTTTAGCACATGAAACTCATGTCCAAAGTGTCCTTGGTTTAGGAGTTGCTTTGTTTATCCACAAATCTAAGGAAGGTTTTCAAATCTCACTAATGGTTTTTAAGGTTAATTCAGTTCATCAATTAATTCTTCCACTTAACTTACCTCCAAAAGCAAAGTTTCTCTAGGTTCTAAGTCTTGCCTTTAGCACTCTAAGACTTCTAACCAACTTGTCACTTGCTGGAGAGATGATCTACTCCTATTTAACTTGAGCCAAGTCCTTAAACTAAACTCTAAACCCAACACACAACATCCCACTTTTGAAAAAGTTTAACCTAGTGAATGCATTCTAGGTATACCAAACAAGATAATGCAAGTGCTTATGATGACATGCCAGCGTTTTAGTTATCGTAACACCAGGGGTGTTACATCCATCAATAGTGTGTTGTACTACATGAGGCCTAGGACACGCAACGAGAGCTGATATATGATATACATATTGCTTCCTAGGACTTGCTATGCTATATGGCCTCCCTCATTGTGCTTGGCCTACTACATGTCCTAGATGAACTTTCATTGTCATGGTCTTCACAATTCCGTTTGACTCACTCAAGCTCTATGTCATCATGTCTTCGTCCTCGCCTCTTGCTAGTCACATTCAACACCACGACTACTACCACAACACTCCTTCCTCTCTCCCATTACGCAATAGCCCTCATTCTCTTGCCATCTCCTCCCATTCAGTTCCCCACTCTCCTATCCTTACATCCCATGGCAATGTTAGGATCGTCACTATAACACAGTGGGTTGAGTCTCACATGCAACACGACAGCATGCCTGGGGTAGTAACAACTTGTCCCAATATATGGCAATGTGGGTGCACAACTGCATCGATGATGCAATATAGGCATGTGCTAAGAGTAGGGAAAGTATATTGTAGCACTACGTGTCTATGTGGGGATGGCGAGCATGTGTTGTGTGGAGCAGATGAGGACAGTGGTGCAAGGGTGGATGGATCAAAATGGTATGTTTAGGAAGCTAAATGTTCAATTTAAAACATACCAAGGCCTACATGTGAACATAGAACAAGTTCGGAGACCACTAGTAAAATTTACTCACAAACATTATGTGAATTTATTTGTGATGAAAAATATGCATGTCTCATCATCGCAATCTATGGAAAACATATCAGGATTGCATGGCCTTTTGCAAGCAGCAACGTTTTCATTGTGCAAAAAGAACACAAATGGTTAACCTTTTCCGGCATTGAGCTTCTTGTGAGGCATAATAATGACACGGTTATTCGAGCACCGTTGAATTGAATCACACATTCGTCAAATCTTGTCAAGCATGGCCACAACATCCTCCATGGTGGGTCTGTTCTTCGCAGCACTGTCGATACATCTCCGTGCAATCTCCAAGAGCCCCTTGGCCTCCTCCATCTCGGTCCCTTGCGATTGTATGCCCATCCGACGATCTAGAATCTCCCATGCCTGGCCCGCGTGTATCTTCTCCCTCGTCCAGTCCACCAGATTCACCTCCTTGTCGCCTGTGCTAGCCTTTATTGGCCAACTTGGCCGTTTCCCTGTTACTATCTCGATCAACAGCACGCCGAAGCTATATACGTCCGCCATGGTAGTCGCACCCACACCATCCCATATCTCCGGTGCCACATACCTGTTTAGTATCCCACAAATATCATGCACAACAAATCTTTATGAAGACAAAATTTATCATTGGTTCATTACTAATTTGTTTTTTTAAACGTAAGAGAGCTACCTATATTATATTATATTATATTAAAAAGAGAGAGGCGCACTGCATGGAAGATGCAAGTCTTTACTCGCAGTAACTGTTTTATCTTCAGTTCGATCATGCTAATGGCAATCCTAGCTGATTATGAATTTGCAGTTTCTTCTAACGATCTATGGTTGTTGTTGTCCAGATCAGAAGAGGACTGGCTTATAAGCAAATGTTTGTATTGTGTATATGCATGCATATATAGACATGTTCATGCAAGAATATGTATGTAGAATTGAATACAGGGTGTGGTTTGTTTACCCGACGGTACCGGCGGCTTGCGTGCTGACGTGCGATTTGGCAGGGCTTCCTCTGATGATCCTGGCGAGGCCAAAGTCAGCGAGCTTGGCCTCGAAGCCTTCGCTGAGCAGGACGTTGCTGGACTTAACGTCGCGGTGCAGCACCGGTGGGCGGCGGCCGTGGTGCAGAAACTCGAGCGCGGCGGCGGCGCCGCGCGCGACGCGCAGTCGAGCGGGCCAGGGAAGCGTACCCGTGCCGCCACTGTCCTCGGCGTCGCCACCATGGAGCCAGGCGTCGAGGCTGCCGCGCTCGAGGAGCTCGTACACGAGGATGCGGTCGCGGCCGTCGGCGCAGTAGCCAAGCAAGCGCGCCAAGTTCGAGTGGCTGAGGCTGCCGAGCACCTCCAGCTCCGCGCGGAACTCGCGGTTGCCGGCCACCGCGTCACCGTCTCCCGATAGGCGTTTCACAGCGACCGCGGCACCGTCGGGGAGCACGGCGCGGTACACAAACCCGAAGCTGCCGTCGCCGATGATGTTGTCTGGGGAGAAACCCCCCGTAGCGGCGGCGAGGTCGGCGAGCGAGAGCTTATGGAGCGAGGCCTCAGCGGTCGTGCTGTAAAAGGACCACGACAGGTAGTCCGGCGTCATCCCGGCGGAAACGGAGACCGGGAGCGTTGCCCCCGCCGCCGCGGAGCAGCAGCGCTGGCGGCTGCACGGCTTGAGCCGACTCTTGCTGCTGTGGCGTCGGCAGAGGAAGGCCAGGAGGAGGCAGAGCGCTGCCACGGCGACTGAAGTCCCGGAGACGACGATCAGCCCGACTACTGCGGTCTCCATAGCGTGGTCGGTGGCAGCGTTCGCGGCTGTATAGTGCAGCTGTTGATTGGTTCTTGGGGGGGAACGGCGAGAATGAGTGGTGGTCTGGTGGACAACGAAGTCGTCCATGGAGTCAACAGCCGTGGCAGGCCGCAGCAGATGACTTGTCACGCGCGCCGCGCCTCCGACGTCGGCATCAGCATGAAAAGTATTTGATTCCTTATTGATTCCTTTTATACGTCCACCTAAAATTCTCTTTTTAAAAGATGTCCTTTAATTTATTACAGTAATAAAAACTATTTTAGACGACACGAATCGTCGAAAATAAGCCTTATACCACGGAAATTAGGTTATTTTCCATGATATAAGGACTATTTTCGGCGGTTCGTAGCCACAAAAAACAGAAAATAAGCTCTTATTTTCGGCGGCCAGACCTAAGCTACTGAAAATAGCTTATTTGCTGCGGTTGTCTCGATGACCACCAAAATTAAGAGTTATTTTCGGAGGCCCACCTTGCGCCGCCGAAAATAATGCCCACCGAACGCTAACTCAGCTATTTTCGGTGGCCTACATACTAACTGCCGAAAATAATTATTTTTAGAGATTTTTTTAGAAAAAAGTAAAATTAACACAAATTTGAACAACAATATATATATATATATATATATATATATATATATATATATATATATATATATATACTACAACAACACTGTCGGGGACCATAATTAGGGGTAACCTCAAGACGCCTAATTCTCAGCTGGTAACCCCCATCAGCATAAAGGTGCAGAGGCCTGATGGGTGCGATTAAGTCAGGGATCGGTCCATACGAGCGACTCGATCACGCCTCGCCCGAGCCTAGCCTCGGGCAAGAGCAGCCGACCCCGAGATGTTTCCGTCTCGCCCGAGGCCCCCTTTTAACGGCAGACGCATCTCCGGCTCGCCCGAGGCCTTGCCTTCGCTAAGAAGCAACCCTGACTAAATCGCCGCGCCGACCGACCAAGTCGCAGGGGCATTTAACGCAAAGGTAGCCTGACACCTTTATCCAGACACGCGCCCCCCGGCAGAGCCGAAGTGACCGCCGTCACTTCACCGCTCCACTGACCGGTCTGACAGAAGGACAGCGCCGCCTGCGCCATTCCGACTGCAGTGCCACTTGACAGAGTGAGACTGACAGGCAGTCAGGCCTTGCCAAAGGCGCCATAGGAAGCTCCGCCCGACCCAGGGCTCGGACTCGGGCTAAGGCCCCGGAAGACGGCGAACTCCGCTCCGCCCGACCCAGGGCTCGGACTCGGGCTAAGGCCCCGGAAGACGGCGAACTCCACTCCGCCCGACCCAGGGTTCGGACTCGGGCTAAGGCCCCGGAAGACGGCGAACTCCGCTCCGCCCGACCCAGGGATCGGACTCGGGCTAAGGCCCCGGAAGACGGCGAACTCCGCTCCGCCCGACCCAGGGCTCGGACTCGGGCTAAGGCCCCGGAAGACAGCGAACTCCGCTCCGCCCGACCCAGGGCTCGGACTCGGGCTAGGCCCCGGAAGACGACGAACTCCGCTTCGACCGACCCCAGGGGTCGGACTCCGCCCTGGCCTCTGCCGAACGACCTCCGCCTCGCCCGACCCAGGAGCTCGGGCTCGGCCTCGGCCATGCAGGACAGACTCGACCTCGGCTTCGGAGGAGCCTCCACGTCGCCCGACCTAGGACACAAGTCCGCCACGTCAACAGGAAGCGCCATCATCACCCTACCCCGAGCCGACTCGGGCCGCAGGGAACAAGACCGGCGTCCCATCTGGCTAGCTCCGCCAGATAAGCAATGATGGCGCCCCGCTAGACCCATGACGACGGCGGCTCTCAGCTCCCTTACGGAAGCAGGGGGACGTCAGCAAGGGCCCAACCGCTCCGACAGTTGTCCCTCCGCCAGGCTCCGTTTCTCCTCCGACAGCCACGACACCACACCAGCTGGGTGCCAAGATCTCTTCGGCTGCCACCTTGGCATGTACCTAGGGCGCTAGCTCACCCCCGCTAGACACGTAGCACCTTGCTACACCCCCATTGTACACCTGGATCCTCTCCTTACGCCTATAAAAGGAAGGACCAGGGCCTTCTTAGAGAAGGTTGGCCGCGCGGGAACGAGGACGGGGCAGGCGCTCTCTTGGGGCCGCTCGCTTCCCTCACCCGCGTGGACGCTTGTAACCCCCTACTGCAAGCGCACCCGACCTGGGCGCGGGACGAACACGAAGGCCGCGGGATCTCCACCTCCCTCACGACTCGGCTCTGGCCACCTCGCTTTCCCCCCTTCGCGCTCGCCCACGCGCTCGACCCATCTGGGCTGGGGCACGCGGCACACTCACTCGTCGGCTTAGGGACCCCCCGGTCTCGAAACGCCGACAGTTGGCGCGCCAGGTAGGGGCCTGCTGCGTGTTGACGAGTAGCTTCCCGTCAAGCTCCAGATGGGCAGTCTCCAACGACCTCTCCAACCCGGGACGGTGCTCCGTTTCGGGAGTCTCGAGTTCATGTCTCTCGACGGCAGCTACGACATGATACTCCTTCCACCGCCGCGCGACGACGACAATGGCGGCCGACAGCCCGCCCACCGGCGGCGGAATCGACGACGTCTTCCCCGCGTGGTGGAAGAACAACCTTCGAGCTCGCCCCGTCCTCTCCCCCGCCATCGGAGGAGGAGGCGGGGCAACCAGGGCCGAGCGGGAGGCTGCGCTCCGTCGGCTGTCGAGCGAACCGACGTCCCCAGCGCCCCAACGGAGGGCGCGTCGGGCGTCAACCTCGCGTTTGAGACGAAGGCGAGCGCCGTCCCCCTGCGACACGCCAATCCCGAGCAAGTGGACGACGCCAGCACGCTCGCGGAGGGCCTGCAGGACGTCGCCCTCGTACCCAAGACGACGGCACAATCAGTCCCCGACGTGACTGTGTCGCTCCTCGTCGACCAAAAGGTACCGACTGATTCCCATCCTACGTCATTTCGACTCGGCCTCAACCCACCTAGCGACCTCGCTTTGGCGGGCGCTCACGTTGAGGCGAGTGCAACCCCACCGGGGTTTCGTGTGCGGTCGCCTTGGGACCGATTGACGGACGTCTCGACCTACGGGCCCTCTGGGTCCGAGGAAGATGACGATCCCAGCATCTGCTGGGATTTCTCTGGATTTGGCAACCCCAGTGCCATGCGGGACTTTATGACCGCATGCGACTACTGCCTCTCCGACTGTTCCGACGGCAGCCGCAGCCTTGACGACAAGGACTGCGGCCCGAGCCGCGAATGTTTCCACGTCGAGCTAGGGGATCCCTCCGAAGGCAACCATCTCGGCATGTCGGAGGACGGTGATCTCCCTAGGCCGGTGCCTCGCGCCGACATCCCGCGGGAGCTAGCTGTGGTCCCCGTTACGCGGGGGGTCACGACCCACAGCTCGAGCAAGTCCGCGGGGCGCAGGCCGGGCTCGACGAGGGAACAGGAGCGCTCGAGTCGATCCGCCGGGACGTCGGGCAGGTATGGGCGGGCCAACCCCCGGCCGGAGAAATATGTCACCTGCCCCAGGGTTTCCAGCACCGCGTCGCCAACGATGCCAGGGACAGGCCGCCACCCGCATCCAGCGGGATCGGTCAGAACCTGGCAGCCGCAGCGATGCTCCTCCGCGCGATGCCGGAGCCATCAACCACCGAGGGTCGGCGAATCCAGGGAGAGCTCAAGAATCTCCTGGAAGGCGCTGCGGCCCGGCGGGCCGAGAGCTCTGCCTCCCGAAGGTAGGGGTACCCCTCGGAACCTCATGCCGCGACTTCCCGATTCATGCGGGAAGCCTCGGTCTACACCGGGCGCACGCACAACACCGCGCCTGCGGCCCCGGGCCACCTCGGCAACGAGCACCATCGTCGCGACCGTCGGGCCCGCCTCAACGAAAGGGTGCGCCGAGGCTATCACCCCAGGCGTGGGGGACGCTACGACAGCGGGGAGGATCGGAGTCCCTCGCCCGAACCACCCGGTCCGCAGGCCTTCAGCCGGGCCATCCGGCGGGCGCCGTTTCCGGCCCGATTCCGACCCCCGACTACTATCACAAAGTACTCGGGGGAAACGAGACCGGAATTGTGGCTCGCGGACTACCGCCTGGCCTGTCAACTGGGTGGAACGGACGACGACAACCTCATCATCCGCAACCTCCCCCTGTTCCTCTCCGACACTGCTCGCGCCTGGTTGGAGCACCTGCCTCCGGGGCAGATCTCCAACTGGGAGGATTTGGTCCAAGCCTTCGCCGGCAACTTCCAGGGCACGTACGTGCGCCCCGGGAATTCCTGGGACCTCCGAAGCTGCCGGCAACAGCCGGGAGAGTCTCTTCGGGACTACATCCGGCGATTCTCGAAGCAGCGCACCGAGCTGCCCAACATCACCGACTCCGATGTCATCGACGCGTTCCTTGCCGGCACCACCTGTCGTGACCTGGTGAGCAAGTTGGGTCGCAAGACCCCCACCAGGGCGAGTGAGCTGATGGACATCGCCACCAAGTTCGCCTCTGGCCAGGAGGCGGTCGAGGCCATCTTCCGAAAGGACAAGCAGCCCTAGGGCCACCCGTCGGAAGATGCTCCCGAGGCGTCTACTCCGCGCGGCGCCAAGAAGAAAGGCAGGAAGAAGTCGCAAGCGAAACGCGACGCAGCCGACGCGGACCTTGTCGCCGCCGCCGAGTACAAGAACCCTCGGAAGCCCCCCGGAGGTGCTAACCTCTTCGACAAGATGCTCAAGGAGACGTGCCCTTACCATCAGGGGCCCGTCAAGCACACCCTCGAGGAGTGCGTCATGCTTCGGCGCCACTTCCACCGGGCCGGGCCACCCGCAGAGGGTGGCAGGGCCCGCGACGACGACAAAAAGGAAGATCACCAAGCAGGAGAGTTCCCCGAGGTCCGCGACTGCTTCATGATCTACGGAGGGCATGAGGCGAATGCCTCGGCTCGGCATCGCAAGCGAGAGCGTCGGGAGGTCTGCTCGGTGAAGGTGGCGGCGCCAGTCTACCTAGACTGGTCCGACAAGCCCATCACCTTCGACCAAGCTGACCACCCCGACCACGTGCCGAGCCCGGGGAAATACCCGCTCGTCGTCGATCCCATCATCGGCGACGTCAGGCTCACCAAGGTCCTGGTGGATGGGGGCAGCTGCCTCAACATCATCTACGCCGAGACCCTCAGGCTCCTGCGCGTCGATCTGTCCTCCGTCCGAGCAGGCGCTGCGCCCTTCCACGGGATCATTCCTGGGAAGCGCGTCCAGCCCCTCGGACGGCTCGACCTTCCTGTCTGCTTCGGAACGCCCTCCAACTTCCGAAGGGAGATTCTGACGTTCGAGGTGGTCGGGTTCCGAGGGACCTACCACGCGGTATTGGGGAGGCCATGCTACGCGAAGTTCATGGCCGTCCCCAACTACACCTACCTGAAGCTCAAGATGCCGGGCCCCAACGGGGTCATCACCATCGGCCCCACGTACAAACACGCGTTCGAATGTGACATGGAGTGCGTGGAGTACGCCGAGGCCCTCGCCGAGTCCGAGGCCCTCATCGCCAACCTGGAGAACCTCTCCAGAGAGGTGCCAGACGTGAAGCGACACGCCGGCAATTTCGAACCCGCGGAGACGGTTAAGGCCGTCCCTCTCGACCCCAGTGGCGACACCTCCAAGCAGGTACGGATCGGTTCCGGGCTCGACCCCAAATAGGAAGCAGTGCTCGTCGACTTTCTCTGCGCAAACGCCGACGTCTTTGCGTGGAGTCCCTCGGACATGCCTGGCGTACCGAGGGATGTCGCCGAGCACTCGCTGGATATTCGGGCCGGAGCCCGACCGGTCAGGCAGCCTCTGCGCCGATTCGACGAGGAGAAGCGCAGAGTGATAGGCGAGGAGATCCACAAGCTAATGGCAGCAGGGTTCATCAAAGAGGTATTCCATCCTGAATGGCTTGCCAACCCTGTGCTTGTGAGAAAGAAAGGGGGGAAATGGCGGATGTGTGTAGACTACACTGGTCTCAACAAAGCATGTCCGAAGGTTCCCTACCCTCTACCTCGCATCGATCAAATCGTGGATTCCACTGCAGGGTGCGAAACCCTGTCTTTCCTCGATGCCTACTCAGGGTATCATCAAATCAAGATGAAAGAGTCCGACCAGCTCGTGACTTCTTTCATCACGCCCTTCGGCATGTACTGCTATGTCACCATGCCGTTCGGTTTGAGAAACGCGGGTGCGACGTACCAGCGGTGCATGAACCATGTGTTCGGCGAACACATCGGTCGCACGGTCGAGGCCTATGTTGATGACATCGTAGTCAAGACAAGGAAAGCCTCCGACCTCCTCTCCGACCTTGAAGTGACATTCCGGTGCCTCAAGGCAAAGGACGTCAAGCTCAATCCCGAGAAGTGTGTCTTCGGGGTGCCCCGAGGCATGCTCCTGGGGTTCATCGTCTCCGAGCGAGGCATCGAAGCCAACCCGGAGAAGATCGCAGCCATCACCAGCATGGGGCCCATCAAGGAATTAAAAGGCGTATAGAGGGTCATGGGATGTCTCGCCGCCTTGAGCCGTTTCATCTCACGCCTCGGCGAAAGAGGCCTGCCTCTGTACCACCTCTTAAGGAAGGCCGAGTGCTTCACTTGGACCCCCGAGGCCGAGGAAGCTCTCGGGAACCTGAAGGCGCTCCTCACCCAGGCGCCTATCTTGGTACCCCCAGCTGATGGAGAAGCCCTCTTGGTCTACGTCGCCGCGACCACTCACGTGGTTAGCGCCGCGATTGTGGTCGAAAGGCAAGAAGAGGGGCATGCATTGCCCGTTCAGAGGCCAGTCTACTTCGTCAGCGAGGTGCTGTCCGAAACCAAGGTCCGCTACCCACAAGTTCAGAAGCTACTGTATGCAGTAATCCTGATGAGGCGAAAGTTGCGACATTACTTCGAGTCTCATCCGGTAATTGTGGTGTCATCCTTCCCCCTGGGGGAGATCATCCAGTGCCGAGAGGCCTCGGGCAGGATCGCAAAGTGGGCGGTGGAAATTATGGGCGAGACAATCTCGTTCGCCCCTCGGAAGGCCATCAAGTCCCAGGTACTGGCGGACTTCGTAGCCGAATGGGTCGACACCCAGCTGCCGACGGCTCCGATCCAACCAGAGCTCTGGACCATGTTTTTCGACGGGTCGCTGATGAAGACGGGAGCCGGCGCGGGCCTACTCTTCGTCTCGCCCCTCGGGAAACACCTGCGCTACGTGCTGCGCCTCCATTTCCCGGCGTCCAACAATGTGGCTGAGTACGAAGCTCTGATCAACGGATTGCGAATCGCCATCGAGCTAGGGGTCCGACGCCTCGACGCTCGCGGCGACTCGCAGCTCGTCATCGACCAGGTCATGAAGAACTCCCACTGCCGCGACCCGAAGATGGAGGCCTACTGCGATGAGGTTCGGCGCCTAGAAGACAAGTTCTACGGGCTCGAGCTTAACCACATCGCCCGACGCTACAACGAGACTGCGGACGAGCTGGCGAAGATAGCCTCGGGGCGAACGACGGTTCCCCCGGACGTCTTCTCCCGGGATCTGCACCAACCCTCCGTCAAGATCAACGACACGCCCGAGCCCGAGGCGTCCTCGGCCCAGTCCGAGGTACCCTCGGCCCAGCCCGAGGCG
The DNA here is from genome assembly GCA_029449295.1 of Zea luxurians. NCBI lineage: Eukaryota > Viridiplantae > Streptophyta > Magnoliopsida > Poales > Poaceae > Zea > Zea luxurians. Next base: position 51,330,260 of record JAOPSE010000011.1, read on the forward strand.
TCCTCGGTTCAGCCCGAGGAACCCTCGGCCCCCGAGGGCGAGGCGCTGCGCATCGAGGAGGAGCGGAGCGGGGTCACGCCTGATCGAGATTGGCAGACCCCGTACCTGCAATATCTCCGCCAAGGAGAGCTACCCCTCGACCAAGCCGAGGCTCGGCGGGTAGCGCGACGCGCCAAGTCGTTCGTCTTGCTGGGCGATGAGAAGGAGCTCTACCACCGCAGCCCCTCGGGCATCCTCCAGCGATGCATCTCCATCGCCGAAGGTCAGGAACTCCTGCAAGAGATACACTCGGGGGCTTGCGGCCATCACGCAGCGCCTCGAGCCCTCGTCGGGAACGCTTTCCGGCAAGGCTTCTACTGGCCAACGGCGGTGGCTGACGCCACTAGAATCGTCCGCACCTGCGAAGGGTGTCAATTCTATGCGAAGCAGACCCACCTGCCCGCTCAGGCTCTGCAGACGATACCCATCACCTGGCCCTTCACTGTGTGGGGTCTGGACCTCGTCGGCCCTCTGCAGAAGGCGCCCGGGGGCTACACGCACCTGCTGGTCGCCGTCGACAAATTCTCCAAGTGGATCGAGGTCCGACCCCTAAACAGCATCATGTCCGAGCAGGCGGTGGCGTTCTTCACCAACATCATCCATCGCTTCGGGGTCCCAAACTCCATCATCACCGACAACGGCACCCAGTTCACCAGCAGAAAATTCTTGGATTTTTGCGAGGATCACCACATCCGGGTGGACTGGGCTGCCGTAGCTCATCCCATGTCGAATGGGCAAGTAGAGTGTGCCAACGGCATGATTCTACAAGGGCTCAAGCCTCGGATTTACAACGACCTCAACAAGTTCGGCAAGCGATGGATGAAGGAACTCCCCTCGGTGGTCTGGAGCCTGAGGACAACGCCGAGCCGAGCCACGGGTTTCACACCGTTCTTCCTGGTCTACGGGGCCGAGGCCGTCTTGCCCACTGGCCTGGAATACAGCTCCCCAAGGACGAGGGCCTACGACGATCAAAACAACCAAGCTAGCCGAGAAGACTCGCTGGACCAGCTGGAAGAGGCTCGGGACAGGGCCTTACTACACTCGGCGCGGTATCAGCAGTCCCTGCGACGCTACCACGCCCGAGAGGTCCGACCCCGAGACCTCCAGGTGGGCGACCTGGTGCTTCGTCTGCGGCAAGACGCCCGAGGGAGGCACAAGCTCACGCCCCCCTGGGAAGGGCCATTCGTCATCGCCAAAGTCCTGAAGCCCGGAACGTACAAGCTGGCCAACAGTCAAGGCGAGGTCTACGGCAACGCATGGAACATCCAACAGCTACGTCGCTTCTACCCTTAAGATGTTTCCAAGTTGTTCATATACCTCGCACTCACGCAAAGTTTAGTCAACAAGGAAGGGTCGGCCTCGCCTCGGCAAAGCCCGACCCTCCCTCAGGGGCTAAAAGGGGGGAAACCCCCTCTGCGTCAAAATTTTCCTCGAAAAAAAAATCTCTCCTACCAGAATGTCTTTCGTGCTTTTTGACTACTTCGAAAAGTGGGTCCTGGAAACGACGGAGTACACGTAAGCAGCCAAGGCTGACCGAGCCGAGGGACTCCTACGCCTCCGGGATACGGATACCTCACTCATCACCTTCTGCGATAAGTAACTCGCGTTCGGATAAAGTGGCTCCGCGGATCGAACAAGTCTTTACGTTCAAAAGCCCTTCTGCCGAAGCGATCCTTCGAGCCTTCTCGACCGAGTCGGTGACAGGGCCTCATGGATAGGTGAGAGTACGCGTAAGCGGCAAGGCCGACCGAGCCGAGGGACTCCCACGCCTCCGGGATACGGATACCTCACTCATCACCTTCCGCGAGAAGCAACTCTCGCTCGCACAAACATCCCTGTTACCGACAAAAAGTCCAGATACTCGAAACAAGAGGAAAAGAGACGCAGCTTTACAACGCAGCGAGGGTGTGTGTTCTGGCCTCGACGGCCGCACAAGGCACACACTACAAGACAATCTGATCCTGCAGGCTCGGGTCTTGACGCTGGAAGGGGGCAGCAACAGCCTCGGCATCAGCGACACCTTCGGCGAGGCCCGACGTAGCCTCGGACGGCGACGCGGTCCGAGGGTCTCCGCTCCGAAGGACGACGTCATCACCACGCCCGAACAATCGCCGCCAGGGACTTCTCCGGGAATCCGGCCCGAGCAGGCGGCTCGGCCGGTTACCCCTTGGGCCTCGGTCAACCATCTTCCGAGGGCGCCAGCCCGGTTCGAAGCCTCGGCTGATCAGCTCCGACGTCGATCCGGCCAACGGACAACCCGGCTAGGCTCCGGCCAACCAGGTTTCATTTTCGAGCTGACTCCACCTCTGTTCATGCTGATATCGCTACCCCTGGCCTCGGCTCGACGAAGAGCGGCCGAGGGGTCTCTTTAACTAAGCTAGAGGAACCTCGGACAGCAAGGCCGACCGAGCCGAGGGACTCCTACGCCTCCGGGATACGGATACCTCACTCGTCACCTTGACACGGGGTGACTCATGCTTGGTGAAGCGGTTCAGATAGTCAACAGACGAGTCTTAGTGCTCAAAAATGAGGAAAAAACACGGCTCCGTGCCGTAATTACATACATGTTCAGGCCCCGAAAGCCGAAATGAACAAAAAACACCGGCATTCGAAGTGCCGTTACAAACGGAACTCCGGTTCCGTCTCCGTGGGCGTGAACAACCCCACAAGATTGGGGAGCCCGCGGAGCGATCGCGGGCCGACGGGTGGCCCGCCGCCGCCCGATCCGGCGACAGCGATAACTACCCCCGCCCCGAGTAACGAAGCAGCTTCAGCAGCGGCTCTGGGGCGGGTGCTACGGCGGAAGGACTCTCACCCACCGAGGACGAGAGCCAGCCATTCAGGCCGGGAGACGGAGACCCAGGGCTACTGACGGAGTTGGCAATCTCATCGGTAGAGAAGCCATCTCCGTCCGCCGACGCCTCGGAGCGCACCGGCAGGTCTTCGCCCTTGCCGGGACCATCCAGAGCGTGGGCACTGCCCTCGTGGTGCGCAGCGCAACCGTCGTCCGGACGGAGGACGCGGCGCTGCGCCCTGACTGTGTGACGGCGACCCGCCTCTCCCGGCATGTCTGGAGGAAGTCTCCGTGAAGCTGGAGGATGCCGTTCTCCCCCAGACGCCAGGGGAAGAAGAGGGCAACCGACCCCCACGGAGGCAGCCCCCTGACTCGCCTCATCCTCCATCTTGGACTGGATGACGAAAATCCTTGAGGCCGAGGGAGGGGCAGAGGCCGCAGCCCGGCTCGCTTTCCCCCACCATCAAGCCGGAGGTCACCATCTTGGGTGACCGACGGTAGAGGGGTACAGCCGGGCTGCATGATGAAAATCCTTGAAGCCGAACGATGGCTGAAAGGTACCAACTCCCACGGAGTTGTGTTCCTCCAACGATGGGGCGAAAGGACGGCGGTTTCCCCCATCCGGGGGCTTGGAAGGTGGAAAGACACAGTGCATAGGGGAGGAAGAAGACATGGTCGCCTTACGAAAGGGGTCGCCCTCCTTTTAAAGGCGACTCTCCCTGCGTGCGCCCCCAACCGTCACGGGCTGAGTCTTCTCCAACACGCTCCAAAGCCCTCCCCTGTGGCGCGGGGGCTGGGTCCCGCATGTCATGCAGACCGGCTCCGAGCAGAAGAAGCCAAACCGCCGCGCATGGCGCACGCAACCGCCCAGCGGTTACAAGTGACCCTCCACTTTTGTCCAGACCAACGGGCGAAAGGGGCGGGCAGCCATGCAGGCGGCATGCAACCGCGCCAAGTGGACGCGCCTCTTCGACTCCCGACACGCCAGCATGGAGGCCCAGGCCCACGCGTCGCGCGACCGGCGCGCCGGATGCTGCATGCAAGCAACTGTACCACTTGCGCCACCACCGCACCTCCCCGATTGCGGAACCGATACCACGACTCGAGGCGACCCAGCGCGCGACCCAGCAGCGCCAGCCTGACGCAGCGGTCAACGCGGTCAAAAGTGGGCCGGCAGTGATGACGGTGGCAGGCACGCGGGAGCAGCGGTCACGCCGCCAGCCAAGCTCACGTCCCATCCGGAGGCAGCGAGAGAACCCCCTCTCACGGCGTGAAGACAACGCGCCCGTGACCCGTTCCTCGAACGGCTCGCGCACGCGCAACGGCAGCCCCGCCAACTACTCGCCCCGTCGCATTAACTCCGCGGCTGGATAGGCGGCGCTTCTGGCAGGAGCAGCGGGCGACGCTTCGCCTTCGCCAAAACGGCCGCACCAAAAAAGGTACGCCGCGTCGTTCGGTTTCGTATCCTTTTTCCTTTTTTTCCTCTTTCTCTATCTCTTGCAACAGGGACCGGGAAAGGGGGATACCCCGAAAGGGATCCTTCCCCGTGAAGGAACTAGGCTCCGAGCCTCCTTACTGATCAGGGGTTCGAAGGTTGGCCCCCCGAAGGGTTCAACAGCCGCCTCAGATCGCGTGGGCCCTACACCCACTACTGGTCAGAGGTTCGAAGGCCGGCCCCCCGAAGGGTTCCACGGCCGCCTCAGGCTACTCGGGCTCCGCGCCCATTACTGATCAGGGGTTCGAAGGCTGGCCCCCCGAAGGGTTCACAGTCGCCTCAGACACCGAGCGAGGGATGACCAGGGGTACGTTCGATACATAACCGAGGCTCGGGCTGCGCTCCCGAGGTACCCTAGGACATTTCCGAGACCAACGGGAGCGATCCTGTAACGGAATCCCATCGGAGGGAGGCATCGAGCCCTCGGACCCCGTCGCCAGGGGACCGGGTCCGGCAGATCACCCGCAGGTACTTTTGGGCATGCCTCTGGGCCCCTAGCCGACCCCCAACGAATGGGGCACGGACGTCCACTCGGATTACCCGCTTGCAGCTCACCGGAGACACCATGTTCGGTGCCCGTCGAGGGTAACATGGCGCTCTCCCCCCTCCTCCTTGCGGAAAGGCGACGTAGGGGCGTATGTAAAAAAGCCGAGTCTGTCCCTGATCGCCCTCTCGCCCTGTGCGGAGGCTCGGGGGCTGCTCTCGCAAACCCGGCTCCGGCCAAACCGTTGACAGCGTCAACATACCAGCCCGAGAACTTGGGCCCCGACCGTGCACCCGGGCTACGGCCAGTTCGCATGAGGGAACCACCAGACCAGCCGAAGCATTACGCAAGGCATTAAGACCTCGAAGGAGTGAAACCACTCCTCCGAGGTCTCGGGGGCTACACCCGGCGGGTGCGCTCGCGCGCACCCACCGGAACAAATTGCAACCGAGAAAGGCTGGTCCCCTTGCAAAAAAGTGCGACGAAAGCCTCCAAGCGAGTGCTAACACTCCCTTCGAGGCTCGGGGGCTACTGTCGGGGACCATAATTAGGGGTACCCTCAAGACGCCTAATTCTCAGCTGGTAACCCCCATCAGCATAAAGCTGCAGAGGCCTGATGGGTGTGATTAAGTCAGGGATCGGTCCATACGAGCGACTCAATCACGCCTCGCCCGAGCCTAGCCTCGGGCAAGGGCAGCCGACCCCGAGATGTTTCCATCTCGCCCGAGGCCCCCTTTTAACGGCAGACGCATCTCCGGCTCGCCCGAGGCCTTGCCTTCGCTAAGAAGCAACCCTGACTAAATCGCCGCGCCGACCGACCAAGTCGCAGGGGCATTTAACGCAAAGGTAGCCTGACACCTTTATCCTGACACGCGCCCCCCGGCAGAGCCGAAGTGACCGCCGTCACTTGACCGCTCCACTGACCGGTCTGAAAGAAGGACAGCGCCGCCTGCGCCATTCTGACTGCAGTGCCACTTGACAGAGTGAGACTGACAGGCAGTCAGGCCTTGCCAAAGGCGCCATAGGAAGCTCCGCCTGACCCAGGGCTCGGACTCGGGCTAAGGCCCCGGAAGACGGCGAACTCCGCTCTGCCCGACCCAGGGCTCGGACTCGGGCTAAGGCCCCGGAAGACGGCGAACTCCACTCCGCCCGACCCAGGGTTCGGACTCGGGCTAAGGCCCCAGAAGACGGCGAACTCCGCTCCGCCCGACCCAGGGCTCGGACTCGGGGTAAGGCCCCGGAAGACGGCGAACTCCGCTCCGCCCGACCCAGGGCTCGGACTCGGGCTAAGGCCCCGGAAGACGGCGAACTCCGCTCCGCCCGACCCAGGGCTCGGACTCGGGCTAGGCCCCAGAAGACGACGAACTCCGCTTCGCCCGACCCCAGGGGTCGGACTCCGCCCTGGCCTCTGCCGAACGACCTCCGCCTCGCCCGACCCAGGAGCTCGGGCTCGGCCTCGGCCATGCAGGACAGACTCGACCTCGGCTTCGAAGGAGCCTCCACGTCGCCCGACCTAGGACACAAGTCCGCCAAGTCAATAGGAAGCGCCATCATCACCCTACCCCGAGCCGACTCGGGCCGCAGGGAACAAGACCGGCGTCCCATCTGGCTAGCTCCGCCAGATAAGCAATGATGGCGCCCCGCTAGACCCATGACGACGGCGGCTCTCAGCTCCCTTACGGAAGCAGGGGGACGTCAGCAAGGGCCCAACCGCTCCGACAGCTGTCCCTCCGCCAGGCTCCGTTTCTCCTCCGACAGCCACGACACCACACCAGCTGGGTGCCAAGATCTCTCCGGCTGCCACCTTGGCATGTACCTAGGGCGCTAGCTCACCCCCGCTAGACACGTAGCACCTTGCTACACCCCCATTGTACACCTGGATCCTCTCCTTACGCCTATAAAAGGAAGGACCAGGGCCTTCTTAGAGAAGGTTGGCCGCGCGGGAACGAGGACGGGGCAGGCGCTCTCTTGGGGCCGCTCGCTTCCCTCACCCGCGTGGACGCTTGTAACCCCCTACTGCAAGCGCACCCGACCTGGGCGCGGGACGAACACGAAGGCCGCGGGATCTCCACCTCCCTCACGACTCGGCTCCGGCCACCTCGCTTTCCCCCCTTCGCGCTCGCCCACGCGCTCAACCCATCTGGGCTGGGGCACGCGGCACACTCACTCGTCGGCTTAGGGACCCCCCGGTCTCGAAACGCCGACAAACACAAATCATCACAGATATAATACTTCATCCATAGAACCACCATAAATATCACAATTCATCCATACAAGTATCACAATACATCCACCGCAAGCAATTGATACATACCACATACACCATAATACTTCACAGTTCATATCAAATCCATCGCAAGGCACCAAATTCACCACAAGAGTCAATTGATCACATATAGGAGTCATTTGAGTTATGGCCACTAACTCCAGAAGCAAAGAAGTTGTTGATGAAGTCGTTTGTCTGGTTTGGTCTGAAAGGAAGAAAAATACATTAATAACTGACCACTATTCAAACTAATTGTTTATCAAACAAACCCCTTTTGTAGTAGCTCGCTCCCCTCCAAAAGCTCCTCCTAGTGCTGGTATCACCGGTGGTGGCGTGTTGTGGCCCATAACCCCTGATCGCTATAAAGTCAAGATTTGAAAGGTTAATACAAATGACAAGTCTAAGCTAGAATGAATTTGATCGACACATTGAAGCTAGTTCATAGTAAATTTTCTTGTTCATAATACATTCAAGTAGAGATACTTATCGACGCACCTGAGGTGGAGGTGGAGGTGGAGGTGTCGGAGCATATAATCCTGTGCGTTGATGTGCCTACTCTAGAAACCAAGACTGTTGCAAATACATTATATTAGTTGTAGGACAAATATATGACAATGTTGAGATTAAATAAGACACTCATGTTCATTGCTTGTTGCGCCTTTGCGTTGTAAGTAGTCATGTACTCTGATTGTTGTTGGACGAATGACATTTGTTGTTGCCGCAGCTCTTCATGAAACCTTTCTTGCTGCTCCTTCATAGCCTCCTCCATGCTCGAGCGCCGACTATGGCTGCTACCACAACACACCTACGACGAAGAGCTGCCGTGAGACCGCAACTTCGTTGAATCGATCACACCGGTAAACATAGAATATCTTGAAATTCAAGAAAATTAGCTATTAGGTCATAGTTTCAATCTTATTGAAAAAATTTCACAAGTTCATACCGTCGATGTGCCTTTCCTGCAATAGAATACACTACTTCAACGTCGATGGTAGGTGCTCCTCGCCAATCATAGTCTTCTCCATACTTCCTAACCATCTCCTGCCTATAAGTCTCCTGCAATACAATACGAAGGTTCAGCACACATGTAATGTATAGCTACATGGCAAGAAAACATTAATCCTAACAACTACTAATCAGACACTCAACGACCGCCTGACTTCATAGCTCATCAGGGATTTCACTATTTTTCGCTCTATGCCCTCGCCTATAAATATCGATTGGGCTCGGGATAACTCTAGTTTGAACCTCCTAAAATATATGAGTTTAAACCGATTCTATTTCTGAGTAAAATAGAATACTACATACTCACCATTTGCTTCGCCAACCGAATGTGTCCATCAGCCCCATAGGTATGGTTGACTACGACCTCATCATCCTCCACGTCCTGCTGATGGCGCTGCCTATGTCGATTCATGTTTGACTTCTCAATCCACTCTGGTGAAGCCCATATCTCACACAAAGCCCTATAAGCCTGCGGCCGGTGTTCCATCCATGGAAGAGTTACCTACATCTAAGTGTTACCACAAATTTACATTCACATTTGAATGACCTGCTAGATTAGATATTTACCTCCATGTACTGGTCCACATTGAAGTAGACATTTGAATATTGTCGAAAGTTGTTGATAGAATGCCCTCGACGCTTCATGTACTCGTTCACAACCTATAGAAGAGCATTGGAAAATGCATCCTTGCACACCTCGAGTCGGTCACAATTTTAGGATTATGTAGATGACATAGGTTACCTAAAACTGGATTAACCTGTCTATGGTGACTTCGGCCGTTGAAAGACGTGTCATCCCATTGGCTGGATGACAAAAAATAAGAAATTCATGTCTCATAAACAATTTACAGTAAAATAAGGAAATAAATAAGAACATAAATGGCCAAATGTGAGTACCTATCACCAACTGGGATGATCAGTACCCAAGCTTCTAATTGTGCAGGCGCTGACGGAGGGAGGACAAAGTGGCCCTTGCGAGTGCCCCTCCATCGAAAGGCAAGAGCCTCGATGGTCTCATCATCCGCCTAGACCTCCTCATGGTCCTGCACCCCAACATCTATGCCTGCGACCTCCTCCTCATGGCCCTGCACCCCAGCATCTATGGCTGCAGCCTCTTCCTCGTGGCGCTGCACCTCCTCCTCCTCTTCCTATGGACATGAAATAGAGACATGTAAGACACATTTATATATAAGTGAATGACAAATAAGAGCAATTACATAAACATTTACATTGGTACTCCTTTGTAGAGCGATAGTGTCACACCTGGTTTTGGAAGGCAAACCGAATGTGAACCATGTACGTGCCAGGATCAGAAACTCACGTACACAATGATTACATAGATGGACATCATCACACATTGCTCAAAGTAAATAGCGGAAATAGTACTTTATTACATCAAGATGTCCAAGAAATCCACAGAGTCATTAACTTAACATAGTCATTATCATAATCAAAGTGTGAATACGAAACGTAGAAAGATAAGGCCTTCATAGGCAGCTGACTCGGGGTTTTCCACTGAAAACAACTAGAACTCATCGAAGTCCTGAAACTCCTAAAAGTCCTCCATGTTGCCTTCATCTTCACGTGAGCACTGATTGCAATGGGGACAACCTGGGGTTGGGTGGTTTTTAAAGAAAGGGTGAGTACACATCAACGTACACAACAAATGTCCCGTTTGGTTAAAGTGGACTAGCTGTATGTGGGGTTAAGCTTAAAGCAGTTGCTTTTAGTTGGTCAGGTATTTATTACTAGTAGAAAAGCCAAGTTTTAGTAATAAACTCAAGTTATTACCCAAAAGTACTCCCTCCAAGAGGAAATACCAGAAACCATAGTTATAATCGTCACCATTTACCATCATCATAAAAGTATCCAAAGTTATTCTAATCAAAGAGGATCTTAAGGCTGCTCTTGACCGTAAGCATGCCTGATATACTAGTTTCTAACACTCTGCATAGGTTGCACACTTTACACACCAATCGTGATTCCTTCCCAGCCTTGATTGTACAGACCCGATATTCACTACCGAGGTGAATGGCTAGGGATTCACTATGTAGCCTTTACAAATATTCCCCTGGTGTGCAGTTGCTCATTAGGTTTCGCTAGTCATACAAATATAGTACTCCTCCCTAAGGTGGGTGACTAACAAAACCAAATCGAATGAACTTCAGCACCCACCCTTAGGAGAGCAAGCATTATGCCCTGGCCCCATTGATGGCCATTCGGCAAAGCCAATTACACCCCCAAGTTCATCTAATTAATCAGCTAAGGGCGTCCCATTCCACCCTCATGGTTGTACTGTTATCCCGGGTGGTCTCTCAACGAACAGGTCCATACGGAGAGCCACTTAGGAAGCAGCCTGAGTCCCCAAAAGTATCACAAGTTCATCATCATAATCAAGATAATATCATCATATCATAAATGTTCTCATCATGTTTGTTGATTAAAGTAAAGCAATAGCATGAAGCCAACCATAATAACCCAAAAGGTAATCAAGGACAAGGTAAATGCAAAGCTAGTCAATCCTTAGGTTTTAATTATGTAATGTGGGACAATGAATTATAAAGTAAATTGGACATAATTGGTCAGAGGACACTTGCCTTCACCAGGTTGCTGCTTAGGGAAGTCTCCTGCAACACACTTGGAAACCTCAGACTGCTCATTGTCTACGCAAAGCAATCATTCATTCAACACATTTGGGAAAAGATAAAGGAACAGTACACCAAACATGTGCAACCAGGTCAACACAAGTTCAATGGAAAAGTATAAACACAAAAGTGACGTCTAGGTTCTAGGGTAGACTAATACACCTAGAGGTTTGTGGTTCTTTAAGTACTGCCTATCTCAGTGGATCACATAACTTAACTATAGCTATCTTAATGAATTACTAAAGTTATTCCAGGGGAGGAATAATATATCACATGAGATTAATTTCACAAAGTGAACCATTTAACTATTCATTAAGGTTATCCTTTTTATTTTCCTTTTAATAAATAATCCATTACTTCAAACAAACCTATTGTCTAGTCATAAAATTCAGATATGTAGAGAGTGAAAGATAATAATTTAAACAGATAAAGAATAATTTTATGAACATTTTGCAATTTGAACCACTCAATTTAGAGTTCATATGCAAAAGATATGAAATAAACAAGTTTTGGAATTCAAAATACAAAATTAGACCTATTTTTGTGATAAAAATAAAGTCCAAGGGCTACTCTGCAAGAAACCAGGGGCCTGAGCGCATTAAAATGGGACGGTATGTTATTTTCTAAGAAACTGAGGGTCTCTTTAACAAAAAGACCACATGAAGGGGTACGGGGTGTCCTCAGCCATCCGATCATAGATCGACGGTCGTGATCAACCCCGAGTGCGAGCGCGCGGGGGGGCTGACCAGCGGGCAAATGGATGTCAGCGGCGCTGGGACAGGGCTGGCTGACTAGCCAGGCCTAGCTACATGGGCGCGGGCGAGGGATTGCACCCAAGCGGCCAGATCCCAATTGGACGGTTAAGATTAGATCTAGTTTATTTAAAACCGGGTCGTCTGATCTCAGATGGTCGTCTGATCTCAGATGGTCGTCTGATCTCAGATGGATGTCAGAGATCCGACAGCAAGCTCTAGCTAGGTTCTTAGGTTGCCAGCGGCGGCGGTTCTTTACTCTGTGGCAGAGTTTCGCCGGAGGCGAGGGCGCGGGGACACCGGGGGTCCTCGGGCGCTGGGAAAGGCCCAGGTAGGTTCGGGGTGACACGGCGAATGCGGCCGTGGACACGCCACCGACGCAGAGGCACCGGAGGGTGGCGATCTGCAGCGGAGTGGCTCGGTGGCGGCGCTATCTTGCTCCGGCGAACAATTGTGCATGCATAGGTGCAGGGAATGGGGAATCCTAGGCATAGGGAGATCGGTTACCTTGAGAGAGGGCTTTAGGACGCTTGAGTGACGACAGGGACATGGCGAAGCCTTGGGTCGACGGTGGCTGGGCTTCGGCTGCACGGTGGCGGCCCGAAGAGCGCGAGCAGAGAGAGGTAGAGGGGGAAGGGGCAAACCGAGGGGTGTCCCGAGTTGCTGGTGTTGAGGCGGAGCTCACCGGGGCAACGAGCACGGCGGGGACTCGACAACAACCACAGAACAGGACCAAGGGGACTCAACAGCGACATCGACCGAGGAATTCTAGGGTGCGTGTGTGGGGATGAGTGGGTGCTTGGGTGCTGCGGGTGCGCGAGTGAGGGAGGAGGGAGAGCGAGTGGGGTACCGGGCAGCTAGAAAAGGCTGGGTGGGGGCGGGCGCGGCCTCGGCGTGCGTCGTGGGCGACGAGTCCACGGCTACGCGCGGGTCGTGTGGGCGGGCGGTTCCGGAGGGATGGGTTCGACAGGCGGGGCCCATGGACCAGCGAAAGCGGGTGCACGAACGAGCGGTCAACGTTGATGGGGCGGGCCCCGTTGTGTAGAGAGAGAACGGGACACGCATGCGAAGGGAATTGGCGCCGACAGGTCGACCCCACCGAGCAGAGGAAGAGGGGGAATGGGGACATGCGGGCGCAAGTCGGCGCCGACAGTCGGGTTCCGCCTATAAGGGAGGGAGCGGGCGCACGCGCACAGACTGGCTAGGCCGAGCTGGCGTGAATTGGCTTTTCCTTTTTCTTCTGAACTTCTAATTCTTTTTCTTTATATTTTCTCTATGAATCAAACCACAATTCAAATTAAAATATTTCAAACATGTGCATCAACCAAAAACAAAGTTTAGGCTCAGCATGATGCGAACATTCGTATCTTCCCTAGGTTTTAATATTCTAAAGAAAATAATATACCTCTCACATAATTAACCCAAAATCCTATTAAAGAGAATAGAAAAGAAAAACTATAGAGATGAGAAAAGGAGTAACACCTGAATTTGGTAGGTATTAGAGAAGAAATTTTATACCCCCAAATTGTCACACCCGAGTTTTAGGGATCCAAAACCTTGGCGCGAACATAATCACCAGGTGTGCTGGGACCAAGTCTCACACATATGATGAATCATGGCACATGATCGAATGTCACATCTTTACTACATAACAGGAGTTCTATACAAAATAAATAAATAATTACATCATATGAATACAATGATCCAGCAACCCAAAGTTAACTGGGAGACGACGACCTAGACCTCTCATGAACTCGTCACATCATCCTCCATGCGCCTCATCCTGCGGTACCTGTTCTTGACCTATGGGGGGTGTGAGACAACAAGACTGAGCTCACATACGTTCATTGCTCAACAAGTTGTGGGGAATAATTGCATGAACTCCCCAAAGGTGGGAGCTCACGTGAAGTGTAAGGCTTACCAAAGAGGATGGTTGAAGCTGAGCATTGCTTTTAAAGTTGGTGAAAATTTTATTAGCAATTACTAAGTATAAGTAAAAACCAAACCCAATTAAGTAGTAGAACAAAAGTAATAACAACACCATCAATGCAATGCATATGACAAAATGAATTTAGTTCCATAAGTTAATTATTTGAGGGTCTGAGCTGCTCATGACCGTGAGCACGGCTAGTATACCAGTTTTACACTCTACAGAGGTTGCGCATCTTTACCCACAAGTCATGTTACCCATCTGCCACGGGGTTGTATGGGCCCCATACACCTCTACCAAGGAAGTGAGGTAGGGTAACACTACGAGGCCTTTACAAAGTTCCACTAGTTTCAGAAAACCCGCTACAGTTATAGGAAGCTCCAATGTAAGGATCCCTCGCCTGACCACCATCGCAGCAAAATCAACCCAAGGACCTCCCTATACTGACCACTCCCCTACTGCCCTTGTGGTAAGGTATTCATCCACTAGCTTTCCTAGTTAATCAGCTAAGGGCATCCCATACTACCCTTGTGGTAGCACTATTTTCCCAGGTGGTCGCTCCATATTCCCATTGACATAATGATCTTAACATGAACAATAATAATAAACTGATAATAAAAGTGTAATCATGAATAATGTATCTCCATACCCAAAACCACATAAAGCAATAGCAAGTACTACCCAAAAATATTCAGTAGTAAAACATGGTATAAAGATAGACAAAATTGGGGTAACCTATTGGATCCCATCAAAATTAACCTATGTAGATCATTATGATTAATAAGAACATGACTGGATAAAAAGGAGTGATCAAGGGCACAACTTGCCTGGCACTTGAGATTCTAGGTACCAACTTGCTTTTCAGATGACTCGTGACCTATCGCTAGTCATAGCAATACAAACAAATAGTGTATAGGCAAAATTAACATTACGCCAAACATATATGCAAAATACATATTAATAATCTACATATTGAAATAAGATCATAGGAACAGGAATTATTAATTTTGGAGTTATAGATTTTAAGTTATGGATTTCTAAAGATTCTATGTGCTTTGTACAAGATTAATTAGGATAACAATTTTAATGTGGCTTTCATGTCAAAACAGTGACACTAAATGATAAACAATACTATTACAAAATTATGGGAATTGGAATAGATTAATTTGGAGTTAGAATGAATTAAATATGAATTAAACAATTTTATGGATTTATTTTTGTACTAAAATTCAATTTCCCTAATTATTTCTCTATTTTTATCTCCCTCTGGACTACGTGTAGAATTCCAGAAAGATCAGGGGCTAACTAGCAATTTTTCCCCAGACCCAGAATTCCCCACACTGTGGACTACGGGTTGTTTTTGAAAAATCCTAGGGGCTCTTTAGAAAAATAACAGCGGCGAAGGGGTAGGAGCTAACACCAGCCGCCAGATCAAAATCCTAGGGTTAGGATTAGATTATGACCCACCCAAAATGGTATGCGCCACTAGGCGTCCAATCGACACCAACGGTCCTGATTAGAACATTTTATAAATCTAACCGGTACGCATCCCTAGCCGTGGGATTAGAGATCTACGCTTAGGATTTCAATACGTGACACTGTTCGTTTTTATTCGTCGAGATTCGATCCAATGGCGCATAACCAAAGTGAATCCCAATGTGAGAAGTCACGCTAGAGTGAATCCCAACCGCTAATCCTAGGACGGACGGTGTAGGGGGCTTCTTCTACCTAGTGCTAGCCAGGCGCAACAGCACATGCCAGCCACGGTGGAGCCCCGCCGGTGCACAACGCCATGGTGACCTTGAGCGCCATCCAACACGCCTGTATGTTCTACTCAATTCTTAGGAAATGTAGAGTAGACAGGAGTGCTTTACCAGAGATAGACACGCCTAGGGTGTGAGGTCAACGGAGAGGAGTGGCACCGCCACGATCCGTAGGCTCTGGCCAGAAATTCTCCATGCACCGAGGCATGACACCGCCCCCAGAGCCACGGACACCAGCCGCAAGCTCGATGCTCCCTCCCAAACAGGTAACCAGGGCCGGACTGGTGATCCCGACGGGGATCCACCGCGGCGACTCTTTCACTCTCATCCCACCTCACTATGCTCGGTAATGGTGTCCTAATTCACATGGCAAGCTACTCCTACCAGCCCCAATGGCGAAGGGAGGATGCGGCTGGACCGTTATATGTACCTAGGGTAGCCAGTTGGAAGGGGTGTCGTCCAAATCGCAGATGCCAGTCACGCGGCCGAAGACTTCGGCATCAGTTCTGTTGGGAGGTGAAAGATCTGAAGGTGGGGCCCCCATGACTGAGGAGGGCGGACGCGCGACTATGGTCAAGAGAGGCTGACCCCTGGGCCCCACCCGCCGGTGTCTCGTGACAACACAAGCGCGCGCAGACACTAGATGGAGCCACCGACTTGTGGGCCCCGCACCACAGTGAGCAGGGCCAAGCGCGCTGGTGGCTGGTTAGTGGCCGGAAGAGATGGGGTGGTGGGCTACGACAGTGATTTTGGCCCACAACAGGTGAGTCATTTTCTGTTTTTCTTTGCCATTTTCCTATTTCTTCCTTAGATTCAAATTGGAGTCCAAGTTTTTCAAATAATATGCACAACATAAAACTCCAGAATGCATGCAAAACTATGTATTTTTATATACATATTTATTTATTATTCTATTTTTGCAAATACTTCTAGCTATGTAGCTCACACCAAAATAGTTTATTTTAGAGAAATATTTTTTTTCTATTAAGATAAGATTTCTTTAAAGAGTACCCTCCAATGTATAGGTCAAAAAGGAATAACTTCATTTATCTTGTGATATTTTCACTTGTTCTTTTACTGAAAACATATTTCTTATATAGTTATTCAGAGGAATACCCCATTTTGACACCATTTTATTATTTATTTGCTATTTGACTACTTTACTTCCCTTAAGTGAGTATGCACAAAGAAAAGGAAATCAAATAATTCGCAAAACAATTTATGTAAATCCATGTATTTATTTATTTTATTATTTTTACCTTATACAAATTTTAGGGCTTTACAAATCCTACCCCCCTTAACAGAAATCTCGTCCTCGAGATTTGTAAGAGAAAGGATGTATAAGAAATTGTTGTAGTCTATGGGTTAGTTTCTAATTGATTTTAGTATCAAAAGATTTTTTTTGTTCAAGTCTACGACACAAATTGGTAGGTAATTAGGAAAGCATGGTGTATATATGTATGTCCACTTTATTATTTAGGATAGAAGATGCCTTTAGAGCATAGATAGGTTTGGGTAAGAAAGAGTACGGTAAGGAAATACTCCCTCCAAGATTGTGGATCTTGATTCTTTTGAAGATCTAGCTTGAATCTTATCCTTCCTTGATTTGATGAGGTCGATCATCTTCGATCTTCGTTCTTCAAGATGTTATCCAAATTAGGGACATGTAGTTAAGATAAAGTAGTAGGTGGAGCAGCTAGTTTAGTAGGGGCTATGAGTTAAATGAGATTAGTCAGAATCTGGTTTGGTTGTTTTGCTTCTGAATGGTTTGGATAGGTTATGTAACCTATTATGTAGGTCAAGTTGTTGGGTATGGCCGAGTTGATCTAAGTTACCAATTTAGGCATAAGTGGATTAGTAGTATGGCCTTATCCTTGTACCAGCATTGAGTAACTCACTTCTAGATTAGATCATAATAGATTAGATATAATCTAGATTAGGTTGGTATGATTAGATTAAACTAGTTAAGATCTGATTAATTCATTTAGGGACAAGTAGGTAGGTCAGAGTCTCTGATAGGTTAAAACAGAGGGATTATGCATCCATCGGTTGGTTAAGGTAGTTGCATAAAGCCGAGTTGGTTAGTCATTCTTAACTTAGTGCAGAGTGAATTAAGTTGAACATATTTTATAGAAGTAGAGTCTAATCATTTTATCAGTATTAACTTTCTTGTTAAGCAACTTACATTAGATTAGCTCCACTTGAGGTTAGGTTAGATTAATCCATCACATTAGATCATGTTTTTTACTTTAGGATGAGATAAGTAGGGTGGTTAAGATACGACGAATCTTTAAAGATAAGATGAATCTATTAAGATAAAAGAGAATCTTTTAAGATAAGATGCATCTATTAAGCTAGATACTTTTAATAGATAATATTCTGTGTTGTCTATTTTATAAATATTTTCCCTTATGTCTAGGTGTATATGCAGATGCAATTGTGGACATTACTCCACAACCCATCATACTCAATCAAAGATCCAAATCAGACAAGTATCATCAGAACAAACACTCAAGTTCATAGATATCTATAAAATATAGTTTTTTTTGTTCCTAATATTAGGTCTCCTATTCCTAAAAGTCACTTTAGGTACAGGATTTCAAAGTGTGAAATCCACATTTGTCTTTAGAAGGAAAAGGTACGAATAATCAGAGTAAAGCGAAAATAGATGAGAATATATTAAGAAAAGTTTAGAAAGAATCAGAGTGGCAAAGGTAAGTAGATAATGGTTGTCTAGTTCTATCTAGGTTTCGTCCTACAGTCAACATCCCTCTGATACCACTTCTGTCACACCTGAGTTTTAGGGATCCAAAACCCGGGCGCGAACATAATCACCAGGTGTGCTGGGACCAAGTCTCACACATATGATGAATCATGGCACAGGATCAAATGTCACATCTTTACTACATAACAGGAGTTCTATACAAAATAAATAAATAATTACATCATATGAAGACAATGATCCAGCAACCCAAAGTTGACTAGGAGACGATGGCCTAAACCTCTCACGAACTCGTCACAACATCCTCTATGCGCCTCATCCTGTGGTACCTGTTCTTGACCTGTTAGGGGGGGTGTGAGACAGCAAGAGTGAGCTCACATACCTTCATCGCTCAACAAGTTGTGGGGAATAATGTGCATAAACTCACCAAAGGTGGGAGCTCACGCGAAATGTAAGGCTTACCAAAGAGGATGGTTGAAGCTGAACATTGCTTTTAAAGTTGGTCAAAATTTTATTAGCAATTACTAAGTATAAGTAAATACCAAACCCAATTAAGTAGTAGAACAAAAGTAATAACAACACCCTTAATGCAATGCATATGACAAATTGAATTTAGTTCCATAAGTTAATCATGTGAGGGTCCGAGCTGCTCATGACCGTGAGCACGGCTGGTATACCAGTTTTACACTCTGCAGAGGTTGCGCATCTTTACCCACAAGTCATGTTACCCATCTGCCACGGGGTTGTACAGGCCCCATAAACCTTTACCAAGGAAGCGAGGCAGGGTAACACTACGAGGCCTTTACAATGTTTCACTAGCTTTAGAAAACCCGCTACATTTTATAGGAAGCTCCAATGTAGGGATCCCTCGCCTGACCGCCATCGCAGCAAAATCAACCCAAGGACCTCCCTACTCTGACCACTCCCCTACTGCCCTTGCCCCTTTCGGGTAAGGTAGTCATCCACTACCTTTCCTAGTTAATCAGCCAAGGGCATCAAATACTACCCTTGTGGAGCACTGTTTTCCTGGGTGGTCGCTCCATGTTCCCATTAACATAATGATCTTAACATGAACAATAATAATAAACTGATAATAAAAGTGTAATTATGAATAATATATCTCCATACCCAAAACCACATAAAGCAATAGCAAGTACTACCCAAAAATATTCAGTGGTAAAACAAGGTATAAAGATAGCCAAAACTGGGGTAACCTATTGGATCCCATCAAAATTAATCTATGCAGATCATTATGATTAATAAGAACATGACTGGGTAAAAAGAAGTGATCAAGGGCACAACTTGCGTGGCACTTGAGATTCCAGATACCAACTTGCTTTTTTAGATGACTCGTGACCTCGCGCTAGTCGTAATACAAACAAACAATATATAAGCAAAATTAACATTACACCAAACATATATGCAAAATACATATTAATAATCTACATATTGAAATAAGATCATAGGAACATGAATTATTAATTTTAGAGTTACAGATTTTATGTTATGGATTTCTAAAGATTCTATGTGCTTTGTACAAGATTAATTAGGATAACAATTTTAATGTGGCTTTCATGTCAAAACAGTGACACTAAATGATAAACAATAATATTACAAATTTATAGGAATTGGAATTAATTTGGAGTTAGAATGAATTAAATATGAATTAAACAAGTTGATGGATTTATTTTTGTACTAAAATTCAATTTCCCTTCTCTATTTTTATCTCCCTCTCGACTGCGCGTCAAATTCCAGAAAGATTAGGGGCTAACTAGCAATTTTTCCTGAGACTCAGAATTCCCGACAGTGTGGACCGCTGGTTGTTTTTGAATAATGCTAGGGGCTCTTTAGAAAAATAACCGCGGCGAAGGGGTAGGAGCTAACACCAGCCGCCAGATCAAAATCCTAGGGTTAGGATTAGATTCTGACCCACCCAAAACGGTATGCGCCACTAGACGTCCGATCGGCACCAACAGTCCTGATTAGAACATTTTATAAATCTAACCGGTACGCATCCCCAGCCGTGGGATTAGAGATTGACGCTTTGGATTTCAATACGTGACACGTTTCATTTTTATTCGTCGAGATTTGATCCAATGGCGCATAAGTCATCACGTGAGCAGGCACGCCAGAGTGAATCCCAACCTCTAATCCTAGGACGGCCGGTGCAGGGGGCTTCTTCTACCCACTGCTAGCCAGGCGCAGCAGCACATGCCAGCCACGGTGGCGCCCCACCGGCGCACAGCACCATGGTGACCTCGAGCGCCATCCAACATGCCTGTAGGTTCTACCCACTGCTAGAGTAGACAGGAGTGCTTTACCGGAGATAGACGTTCCCAGGGTGTGCGGTCAATGGAGAGGAGCGGCCCCGCCGCGATCCGCAGGCTCTGGCCAGAAATTCTCCATGCACCGAGGCATGACACCGCCCCTAGAGCCACGGACACCACCCGCAAGCTCGATTCTCCCTCCCAAACAGGCAACCCGGGCCAGACTGGTGATCCCGATGGGGATCCACCGCGGTGACTCTTTCACTCTCATCCCACCTCCCTGTGCCCAGTAATGGCGTCCTCATTCACATGGCAAGCTACTCCTACCACCCCTAATGGCCAAGGGAGGATGTGGCTGGACCCTTATATGTACCTAGGGTAGCCGGTTGGAAGGGGCGCCGTCCAAATCGCGGATGCCGGTCACGCAGCCGAAGACTTCAGCATCAGTTCTGTTGGGAGGTGGAAGATCTGATGGTGGGGCCCGCATGACTGAGGAGGGCGGACATGCGACTGTCGTCAAGAGAGGCTGACCCTTGGGCCCCACCCGCTAGTGTCTCATGACAACACAAGCGCGTGCAGACACCAGATGGAGCCGCCGACTTGTGGGCCCTGCACCACAGTGAGTAGGGCCGAGCGCGCTAGTGGCTGGTTAGTGGCCGGAAGAGATGGGGTGGTGGGCTGCGACAGTGATTTTGGCCCACAGCAGGTGAGTCATTTTCTATTTTCTTTGCCATTTTCCTATTTCTTCCTTAGATTCAAATTGGAGTTCAAGTTTTTCAAATAATATGCACAACGTAAAACTCCAGAATGCTTGCAAAACTATATATTTTTATATACATATTTATTTATTATTCTATTTTTGCAAATACTTCTAGCTATGTAGCTCACACCAAAATAGTTTATTTTAGAGAAATAATTTTTTTCTATTAAGTTTTCTTTAAAGAGTACCCTCCATTGTATAGGTCAAAAAGGAATAACTTCATTTATCTTATGATATTTTCACTTGTTCTTTTACTGAAAACATATTTATTATATAGTTATTCAGAGGAATACCCCATTTTAACACCATTTTATTATTTATTTGCTATTTGACTACTTTACTTCCCTTAAGTGAGTATGCACAAAGAAAATGAAATCAAATAATTCCCAAAACACTTTTATGTAAATCCATGTATTTATTTATTTTATTATTTTTACCTTATACAAATTTTAGGGCTTTACACAAATTCTGGGTGTTACAAACCTATCCCCCTTAAAAAGAATCTCGCCCTCGAGATTCAGGATTGGCTAGAAAAGAGCTCGAGATATTTGGCTTTTCGATCATCTTCTCCTTCCCAAGTTGCTTCTTCCTCTAAATGATGGCCTCACTCGACTTTGCACATTCTGATGGTGCTTCTCTGAGTGATTGTCTGCTATCTCCAAAATCTGAGTTGGCTTCTCGATATATGTTAAATCTTCTTGAACTTCGAGGTCTTTGGTTGGCAATTGCTCTTCTGGTACTCGCAAACACTTCTTCAGCTGAGACACATGGAACACATCATGCACGGCTTGAAGACTTTCTGGTAGGCTGAGCTAATATGCCACTTCTCCATGTCTTGCCTAAATCTGGTACGGTCCGATGTATCGAGGTGCTAGCTTGCCCTTGACTCTGAACCTTTTGATTCCTTTGATAGGTGACACCTTCAGG
The DNA here is from genome assembly GCA_029449295.1 of Zea luxurians. Lineage (NCBI taxonomy): Eukaryota > Viridiplantae > Streptophyta > Magnoliopsida > Poales > Poaceae > Zea > Zea luxurians. The sequence continues at coordinate 51,352,109 of JAOPSE010000011.1, forward strand.
TAAACATAATCTCCCACTTCAAAACTCAGTTCTCTTCTTCTGGTGTTGGCACAACTTCGCTGTCTAGACTGCGCTGTCTTTAGATTCTCTCGAACCATTCTGATATTCTCTTCGGCTTCAAGCAAAATATCTGGGCCGAACACCTGCCTTTTGCCGGGTTGGTCCTATTGGGGGCCTTCGTCTTCCGAAGGTCCTCAAAAACATGGCTAACCATTTTTTCAGCATATTATTAAGTATTACAGGAGCTTCGTTACCAGAAAAGCTTCGACATAGATAAATGGATGTACAACGAAGTAAGCTTTGTCACGATGAAGTAGGAAGGCGACGTAGAGAGAAGGTGTTGTTCAAGTTGTTTAGTGGAAATGACAATACTGTCCCTGTGACATTTGTAAACCTTGTATGTAATTGTTGAGGGTATGAATGTAATAACGTACAAAGTTGTATGTTTGCCTATAAATAGATGAACGGTATCCCCGTACTATTCACGCTGGATTGTAATTGTATTCACATCATTGCCTTCAAGCAAGCCAAAGGTATCAATGTAATATGAACTTTGATATTACCAGTACATTCAGTATGAAATAAATATATGGCTTGATATTACTGTTGTAACTATGGTTTTATATCTGTGAATGATGAAGACTTGTTCTTCATGACCTTCGTCCAAGATTCGTTATACCCGAAGGGGAATAATGCTTCAAAGGACGAAGGTCTTTAATGTTTAACAAATGTGTTTGTGGCGGAACCGCCTGAATTATTCCAGCTTAAGTGCCCAATTCACGCCTTAGAGGCAGCAACACACTTAAATCAACATAACCTGTCAGTCCCTCAGATCTAGTCTGATAAAGCCACTTCCCCGGGATCAAATACCACTAGCTCACTCGAAAATGAACCACAGAGAGAATACAATAAAGCATGCAACCACAAATTAAGTACTAGAGTTATTACATAAATTGGAGTTTTAAGTAAATGGAAACAAGTTCATAATTTAAAATGCAGCAGATAGCGATAACGACGAAGGCTGAGGAACAGGGCAAGGCCTAGCTCACTACTCCTCCTACTCCTCTCCTACTGGAGCAGCATCCCACTTGACTGTCCAACCCAGTGGCAGGGTGGAAGGCCAAGTCACACCATCAACCTTGTCCTGTAGCGTACCTACAAAAATTGTGCCACAAGCAAGGCTGAGTATACTAATACTCAACTAGACTTACCCGGTGTGAGGAGTCTACTCCTCTACCTCTAGACCATGCAGCTGTTTGGCTGAGTGGTTTGGTTTGCCAAAAGCACTAGTTGAGTCTAAAATAAATTTTAGCTTTTCCAGTTCTAGCATAATTAATTTAGCTAGGTTTGCTCCTTTCTAAGCATTCATGGTAACAATCATTTAGTACAATCAACATGTTATCTCAGGTAAAACCTCATTTCACTTCTTACCTATTGCAGTACAAGGGGTCAAGCAGTCTCATTAGCTGCGAGAAGCAGACGATTCGGATCGAGTTTTTAAACCTTGCAAGGTAAACCTAAACACACGACATGTAGGGGCACTCTATTCCCACACACGTCAACCGTCCCCATCGATTCCCCGTTTGCGGCCAGGGCTCACCGCCTTGGCATTCAATGCTCCACTGACCCTGGCTGCCGTCGTGTAGTGACCGTACATGTACCCACCATAGCTAGCATGGGAGACCCAGTCTCAGGACAAGTGAGGAGGAAAGTCTGCGCCCGGCTTCACTCAGGTACTAGGTTTACCGGTTACCATATTTCCCGACATGTGCTTAGTACATTCAAATGCTTGACTCAGGTATCCACATATTAATCCTTAATTCCATTTCCGTCTCATGGACAAGGCATCCACCCTGGATCCAAGTCCATAGACCATCATAGATCCCGTTATCAAGATGAATACAATCAATTCCTGATCTCGTGCGAGTGCTAGAAAAATCACTTGACTTCTACCGAGATCCTAATTAGCAAGGCAGCTACTCGACCTAGCATACTAGTATCCATCTCAAAAAGGAATCCTGAGTTCATGCAACTAGGTTTTCAGGCAACTCCTACACTTAAGTGCACGATACAAACCTATAAACATTAAGTGCAGTAAAATAGCATATATAACGGTTATGCATAAAACCGGGGCTTGCCTTCAATTGCTGGGGCTATGGGGAGATCCTCTGTGGCAGGCTCGGGAACTGGCTCCTGTCTTCCTCGTGGGCAGCTCCTTGCTCGGGAATGAGCACGTACTCTCCGTTAGCGAGGTTGCAATCTAATGAATGCAATGAGTGAGATATATGTATGCCGTGATATGCAATGTGGTAGTAATAGAAATGATTAAATTGATACAGTAAGGTTAAATCTTACTACAGGAATTTTAGTGGTATACTTAGCTAATTTTAGGGTCAAGTTTGGTTAAGTTAAATGGTCAGATTATTCTAGTGTTCCACTGATTTCCTTTTAGTGTTTTAGGGAAAGTTAATATGGTCCTTGCTGAATTCATTGGGTGAGATTCATTATCCTTACTAATTCTCTCTTCTCTTTTTCTCTTATGCTTTTAAGGTGGGCTTGAACTACATCATAGCTTTATAAATTCCCAAAAATTATATAAAAATTACAGTAGCTTCTCACTGGTGTACAACTCTTAGTCTCAAAAATTGAGGCTTAAAACGTTAAGGGTTCTCTCTGTACAGAAATATTAAGTTTTAGGGTAGAGAGGGTGCTTTGAACTACAACATTCTTCTAACAGTGGATTATTCCCTAAAGCTTATTTTTGCTGGCATTTAGGGGTAATATTATGTCGTTGTACCAAGTTTTAGCCACTAATACTTATTGGTCATTTTACTGTGATTTTCTAAAGTTTTTGTCCATAGGGGTGCGTTCTACTACCACTATACTTGAAAAATGCAAACAACAGATTTCTAATTTTTCCTATCTTCTTCTTTGTGCAAGAGCAATCATTCTAGAATTTGGTAACTTTTTGCTTAGGGGAGAGGGTGGTAGAAATTCTTGGATTATATGGTTTTTTATGGGGTACGGGGTAATGTGTGTTACCTAACTCTTTTAATTGGGTTTCATATTTTTATCTAGTGGTTTACCTCATAAGTAATTGGGTAAAAAATTGTTTGCCCATTCTTGCACAATTTTAGGCTTTCTCATGATTTATTTAGAACATGGGCCAAATCCATGTTTTAATTGTTTACCTCACTTATTGTGATAGGTTGGGGGTTTATTATTTTTGTAGTGGTGTTCTAGCAGTTAGAAGTTTACTGCATTTTTCTTACCATTTTTGAAATAGTCCTTATATTTTTAATTATGGCTTTTCTTGATTTATTAGTGCCTAATAAAATAATTAACCTTGGATTAGCTCTGGACTAGGATTCTATGTATTTTTCCTATGTTCTTTATCACTTAAGTATACTAGAAAAAATATGTTCATCCTCTGTTTATTATTTTCCATTGCCTTTCTTAATTTTCTAAGTTTTAGACTGATATAGTTTTTGATAGACAATCTTGAGTTATTCTTGTATACTGGGGTGCTTAGTATTTTTAAACAGTGTGTATATTGGGTATGTATCTCTACAAATTTTCTTAAGCCTAGTATAGAAGTATTTCTATTTTTCTCTGGATTAATAGGTTTTGGGTATTTTCCTAATTTAAATCAAAACTCTAAAAAGTATTGCAGAAACCATGGGATTTACTATTTTTGTCTGATAGTCTACAATATGTAGGTCCTAGCAAAATTGGTTTGACCAAATTTGGTTGAATAATACTCAAGTTATGAATTTACTAATTTCTCTGCTCATTAAAAAGAATAAACAGAAATGGTTAAAGGAAAATAGGTTTTGCATCGGGGTCCTTGGGTTTACTTCTATCTGAGTTGTTTAAACCGTGCCCCTGAAGCATTATTCACCTGAGTCTCTGACAACGCAAAGAACCCACTAGGGTATCACTAAATCTAACCCGCGGTCCTTCCACTATTTGAACAATGTCTGCGGTAGAGGAAAGGGCAGAGGGGCTTACCGGCGGCGAGATAGCTCCGGTGAGGTGTCCACGGAGGTTGGGGAAGTTACGGTGGTCACGTCGAGGTATGGGTCAACGTCAGAGGTGGTCGAAGTCGGCCAGTCCACGTGCGTAGGCGGGTGAGCTCGTCGGCGGCGAGTATTCCGGCCTGCTTATGGTGAGATAGTCCAATTAGTTGGCATGGGAGGCTTGACTAGGTGACATAGAGGCGGTACATGGAAGGAATTTGAGAATGGCGCATGGACTTACCTGGTTCACGTTCGCCGGTGAGCGGAAGAAGTCCAGCGAGGTGATTCGGGTCCTCTGGTGAGGCTCTGCCGAATCTGAGGGCTTGGGGAGCTTCGCGGGTCTCTGGTGAAGCTAGCCTAGCTGATATCACGGACTGGGAATGGCTAGGGTGAGCTGGCCACGGTGGCCGAAGCTCGGGCGGTGGCGCGTCGTGCTCAGGGAAAAGTCTGGCGAACTCGGGCTTGGGTGGGACTGTGAGCGTGTGGGGGAGTATGGTCGAGGCCTTAGGGCTGCTTTATAGGCATGGCGTGGGTGAGGGCGCGAGGCAGACTTGACCGTGCACTAGGGCAAGCGCGCGCGCGGGTTGGGCGAACGCCGGTGTGCCGACCAGGGTCAAACACGTGTGTGCGTTTCTTCTACCCGAGTTCTGGCGTGAGTAGTCACTCATCCAAGCCTGCTCTTGCCTTGGTCAGTGCACAAAACCTCTTCTCCTCCCTATAAGCTACCGATTATGTGTGGGGGTCAAAGGATTTGGCCTACTAGATCCAAAGATATGGAGCTCCCAAGTCGGGTTTGTCTCTCAGCCCGAACCCGAGGCAAATCTTTGGTTTTGTCGTGTCTAGGGTCTGAATCCCAAAGCGTTCTTTAGATATGTGGTGGAGGGATTAGTCTAGCACATATTTGTTAATGGGAGTTCAGGGTTTTGAGTTAGGGATTAAGGTGAACGCGCTCAAGTTTGGGTTAGAGGCTGAAATTCAGAAATCTAAATTTCAGATTTCTCTAGAAAGCCTCCAATTGAATTGCCTCATTGGGGTTTTTGAAAAATTCTTTTGGCCAAACTCCCTTACTAACTTTTGTAGCTTAATTAGTGTATTTTAACTTTTATAATTGGCCCAAGCCATGATTTCTTGTATTCATGGTCTTTTTACCAATTTCCCCTTTTTCACTTAAATGGCTTAATTAAGGTTATTCTAGGGTTTGGGCATTTTTTTCTCACTTGAGGTGCATGATATGATTAAGGCATGATCCTTAAGATAAAAAGACTTAGTTGAGTTTTTGCTCCTATGTTTTTGGTGTCTTTTTCTCAATTGGATTTATATGTGATAATGATCTTGAGTTAGCATTGAGAAGAACCCTAGGTAACACTGGGGTGTTACAGCCTTCCCCCTTAAAGGAATCTCATCCCGAGATTCAGGTCCGAGTCCTCTGGGTGAAGAGAAAGTTATGGCTTGCTTTAATTTTGTGGGTTTGTTTATTAAGGTTCTCTAGTAAACTGCTCTTCAAATGTCATCCTCTTTGCAACTTCAGAAGGAAGTCCTTTTTGATTTAGTTTTACAACTAACTTATTTTATGATAAGGTGATTCTTCTTATATTTAGATTCAAAGGGTAGGGGGAGGGGCTGGGCATACGTACCGACTCCCTTGGGTAGACAATTAGGGAAGTTTGAATGTAGAAATTCCTCAGTCTCCCAAGTAGCTTCTTCCTCTAAGTGATTGCTCCATTGGATCTTATACATTTTGATCGACTTAGCCTGAGTTGATCTTTCCTTGCAATCTAGAACCTTGGAAGGGTACTCTTGATATGATAGATCTGACTCTATCTCCACTTCTAGTTCTGCCATGACCTTGGTTGGCAATCGAACACACTTCTTCAATTGGGATACATGGAACACATTGTGGATGGTAGACATTTTCAAAGGTAGCTTCAATTTGTATGCCATGGGTCCACATGCTTCCACTATGTCATAAGGTCCAATGTAGCGAGGGGCTAACTTGCCTTTGATCCCAAACCTTTGCACTCCTTTGGTGGGTGATACTTTTAGATATTCGAAATCTCCCACTTCAAACTGGAGTGGTTTTCTTCTCTTATCATGGTAACTCTTCTGCCTGGCTTGAGCAGCTTCTAGATTCTTCCTGATTAGTTTGACTTTCCTTTCGGCTTCAGTCACTAAGTCAGGTCCAAAAATTTCTCTTTCTCTAGGTTGAGACCAGTTGAGGAGTGTTCGACACCTTCTTCCATATAGGGGTTCGAAGGGTGCCATCTTTAGGCTGGATTGATAAATGTTGTTATAAGCAAACTCTGGCAAAGAGAGGTATTTATCCTAGTTCTTGTCGCAATCAATCGCATAAGCCCTTAGCATATCTTCGAGAATTTGATTTACTCTTTCGGTCTGACCATCAGTTTGGGGGTGGTAAGCTGAACTCCTCATTAGCTTGGTTCCCAAAGACTCTTGCAATTGCTCCCAAAATCTGGCAACGAATTGGGCTCCTCGGTCAGAAACAATGGTTCGGGGTAACCCGTGCAAACACACGATTCGGTCAATATACAGTTCTGTATACTTCTGAGCCTTATCGGTGGTGTGCACTAGAAGAAAATGTGCCACTTTTGTCAATCGTTCCACAATGACCCTAATTGAATCATGATGTCGAGAGGTGTTGGGCAGACCCACAATGAAATCCATGCTGATGTCATCCCATTTTCATGAAGGTATTAATAGGGGTTGCAAGGCACCAGCTGATTTTAAGTGGCTTGCCTTTATCCTCTGACATGTATCACATTCCGATACATATTGAGCTATTTCCCACTTCATTCTGGTCCACCAATAAAAGGGCTTCAGATCATGGTACATCTTGGTGCTTCCCAGATGAATGGAGAATTTGGAGAGGTGAGCCTCATCCAAGGTTTTCTTCCTGAGATCTTTATTCTTAGGAACCACCAATCTGTCTTCAAACCACAATATACCCTTCCTATCTTGGAGAAAACACTTATACTTCTCTGTCTTCTGATGGAGGTTCTCCGTAATGATTTGCACTCCCTTGTCACTGAGTTGGGATATAGTTATCTGGTCTTGCAAGGTTGGCTCAATGGAAATGTGAGACAAAGCACCAGAAGGAATCACTTCGATCTTCATCTTGCTCAACTCATCACACAGGTTGTTGATGCGAGAATCCATCGTAACACAGTTGCATTGCGACTTCCGACTCAAGGCATCAGCCACCACATTGGCTTTCCCTGAGTGGTAGTGTACCTCCAAGTCATAGTCCTTGATCAGCTCTAGCCATCTTCTCTTCCTCATGTTGAGATCAGCCTGAGTAAAGATGTACTTGAGGCTCTTATGATCGGTGTAGATGTTGCAGTGGGTCCCCATCAAATAGTGCCTCCACATCTTGAATGCATGAACCACGACTGCTAATTCCAAGTCATGAGTGGGATAATTTTGCTCATGAGGCCTGAGTGCCCTTGATGCGTAGGCAATGACTCGGTTGTCTTGCATTAGAACACAACCCAGTCCAGTGCTAGAGGCATCATAATACACATCAAAAGGCTTGTTGTTGTCGGGTTGCACTAACACGGGTGCTATGGTCAGATGCTGCCTCAAGGTGTGGAAAGCATCTTCGCACTTCTGGCCCCAAACAAACTTAGCTCCTTTCTTCAACAATTCAGTCATGGGCTTCGCAATTCGAGAGAAGTCTAGAATGAATCTTCGATAATAACTGGCCAATCCTAGAAAACTTCGAATCTGACGGACAGTTGTTGGCGGCTTCCAGTTCATCACTTCTTGCACTTCATCTGGATCAACAACTATGCCAGCTTGAGGGATAGTGTGACCCAAGAATTTGATTTCTTTCAGCCAAAATCACATTTAGACAGTTTGGCATAAAGACGGTGCTCTCGCAGACGTTGGAGCACTAGATGCAAATGACCGACATTCTCTTCTTCATTCTTTGAGTATACCAAGATATCATCGATGAAAACCACCATGAACTTGTCCAGTTCAGGCATGAAGACTGAATTCATCAGATACATGAAGTATGCTGGTGCATTAGTTAACCCAAACGACATCACCAAATACTCATACAACCCATATCTGGATGAGAAGGCAGTCTTCGGAATATCACTTGCTCGTATCTTGATCTGATGATAGTCGAAGCGAAGGTCTATCTTGGAAAACACTTTGGCTCCGACCAATTGATCAAAAAGAACATCAATACGAGGCAAAAGATACTTGTTTTTGATAGTCACTGCATTGAGTGGGCGGTAATCTATACATAGCCTCAAGCTTTCATCCTTCTTCTTCACAAACAAGGCTGGACATCCCCAAGGTGAAGTACTTGGGCGGATGAAACCCTTGTCCAACAACTCTTGTAGCTGTTTCTTCAATTCTGCTAATTCTGCGGGTGGCATCCAGTAAGGCCTCTTGGAAATAGGTGCCATTCCCGGTTGCAACTCGATGGCGAATTCAATATCCCGGTCTAGTGGCATTCTTGGCAACTCATCAGGAAAAACATCTGCATACTCATAGACCATTGGAATTTTCTTCAAGGGTAACTCTTTCATAGCAAAAGCACATGATCGAGCAGGTTCTTGGCTGGGTAAATACAATGTAAGGTCTCCGAAGGTAGGAGAACGGATTTCCAGAGCTCTGGTAGCTACATCCAACACCACCCGGTGTTGAGTCATCCAGTCAGCTCCGAGAATGATGTCCATACCCTCTAATCTCAAAATCAGGAGTGTGGTTTTGAAGATTTTACTTCCCAGTGAGATAGGCACATTTCGATTTAATTGGTTTGTTGCAATTTTGCTCCCAGGTGTTGCTATCATGAAAGACCCTTTTGTATGATAGAAAGGCAGTTGGCATTTAACGCTGAACTTCTGGCTAATGAAGCTATGTGATGCACCAGAATCAAACAGAATTAATGTAGGTTGATTAAAAACTGAAAAGATACCAGTCATGACAGGGGCTCCTTTAGGTAGCTCCTCCAGAGTAGTGAAATTGAGCTTCCCTTGTCTAACTTGCACCTTCTGCTTCGTCCCTCTATCTTGATTTGGTGCTGGCATCTGCCTCTACTGATTCCTTAGGCAATTCTTGGCATAATGACCCACATTGCCACATGTGAAACATTTGTTCCCATTTCCTTAGCGGAACTGCTGCTGCTGCTGGGGTTGATTGTTCCTTAGGGCGAGAGCTGGAAAGCTGTTGGGTGCTTGCTACTGCTGAGGCGGCCTGATCACCCATCTTCCTGCCTGCTGCTGAAATCCTCCGCTCTGATTGTTGGAGACAATCCTGAACCTCTGGAGTGGAGCGGAGGGTCCTGACATTGGTGCTTTCCTCTTCTTCTCTGTCCGGTGAGCTACAATACAGTCTTCCTGTGATATGGCCGGGTTGACCAATTCATTGAAGCTATTAGCCTGAACAGTGTTGAGACGCTCACGCAACTTGGTGTTGAGACCTTTGCGGAAACGGTCCCTCTTCTTCTCATCAGAATCTGTGTGATAACCCGCATACTGGCACAGGTCGTTGAAGGCTTGGGCATACTACAACATAGTGCGGGTTCCCTGAGTCAATGCCAAAAACTCATTCAGCTTGCGATCCAGAATCCCTGCTGGAATGTGGTCTCCCCTGAAAGCAGTCTTGAACTCTTCTCGTACCACTTCATGATCAGCAGGTAGCATGGCACAGAAATGATCCCACCATGTCCGAGCAGGTCCGCGAAGCTGCTGCGCGGCAAAACGAGCTTTGGTGTCATCAGGGCAAGCTCCTGTGAGGAGGGGAAACTTGGACTCCACGACTCGTAGCCACACATCAGCGTCAAGCGGATCCTCTGCCTTGGTGAATAGGGGCGGTTGCATGCTCAGGAACTCCTGATAGGTTGCCGTGGCCGGAGGTCGCTGCGGCTGGCCTCCACCATACTACTGAGGGTGGGGCTGGCGCTGCAAAAGATGTCGCAGAAATTCATTCTGCTGAGCTATCAGCTCCTGCACCGTGGCAGCTGGAGGAGGTGGCGGGGGAACTTGCTCGTTCTGCCCGCAACGCTGCCTAGCTGCCATCTGAAAACAGAGAATGTTGCCATTGTTATTCCAATTCACAATTCCGAACAATACTCTTTATATCATACGGAAAGAAATGTCACAACATCAAATCGGACTAGGATAACATGATTACATTCACTTCATTACTCGCAAAAGTTCTCCTGGGTTATAACAATTTAGGGGAAAGTACCCATAAGCCTAGTCCAAAATCTGATGCCAACTAAGCTCGCATGGGTTTCTATCCTCCTAATGCGTCAAGCTAACCCATCAACCCTGAGTAGTAGAAGCGACACTAGATACGGGCGAATGGGGCATCTCAGATGGAGTCGCATTGGTACTAGGGGCTGGTTCTAACTCCTCGGGAGCCTCCTCTCCCTCGCTTTCGACCTCGTTTGCCTCCATATCCAGGTGGTGCATGTCCAGGTGGTCGTTAGCTTCCTCAAGCTCCTCCTGCACATTGTGGAGCTGATTCTCCAGGACATCAATGGTGTTGTCCCGGATCTCCACCTGCTGCTCCAGAGTGGCGATGCGCTGGCTCAACTGTTCCACCTTTAGGTCCTTCTCCACCAACTCTGAAGACAAGTCGACCACAAAGTCCTCTCGGCTGTTGAGGGTGAGCTTAGTGGTCTGAGCGAGGTTAGCATGGTGTGCCATGGCGTCGCTCTGCAGGCCCTAAAGGCGGTACAGTGCGCTCATGCACTGAACAGTGATCCTCCCAACTTGGTCGGGATACATAGCCCACACGTCTTTCACATGGCTCACACGGTTGCACCACATGGGGTCATCCCTCTTCTCATCAGGAAAGTCCCAATGGGTGCATCACCATCTCCAAGGGATGGTAGCCACAAAAAGTTGTCAGAGTCTTCATAGATGCTGCCTCGGTGGTGTCATCCGACCTAAATCCAATAGTCTCGAAGTCAAGGGAACGCCAACCTGGCTATAGGGGGTGAGCCTCTAGAGTCAGCCAGACTCGACAATGTGGTACCCGTTGCTCCTCGTATATCTGCACTGTGTACGAAGGGGGCGTGGGGTAACTGGTGGAGTTGAGCACCTCCCACAAGATGAAAGGGAAACCCTCGTGGGAAAGGAAATCAGAAGTGAAGCGAGTGTCTCCTCCATTGGCGAGGGTGGGTGAAGTCATCTGTGGAAGAGGATCAGATGTAAAGGTTACGATAGTGGAAAGGAAAAACAACATGCGTCTGGGTTGTTAAAAGGAGGTGGGTTAGATTTGATTTTACTCCTTATATTACTGATTATTATCCCTATTTGCTATATTCGTACTTAGATGCATTTTTCCTTTAATTTATAATCCTTTCATCTTTTATAATGCAGGCATGCTGAAAAGAACGTCTCCTCGCCGATCAGAAGGGTGCTTTTAGGGCATCCTTGCAATTCTAAAACTGGCCCATATGGCCTACTTAATTAGCCACCTGTTTTCCCACTATTCCTAAGGTCTTTCGTCCTAAATCTAGCGTTCTAGTCCGGATGATTCCAATACTGGTTTCTAAGCAAGTTTTATTTTTGAAAAGTTGGTATTCACAATTTATTGCTTTCTCTGTGGTGGTATTTGCTCCGATACCAGATGTGGCGGAACCGCCCGAATTATTCAAACTTAAGTGCCCAAGTCACGCCTTAGAGGCAGCAACACACTTAAATCGGAATAACCCGTCAGTCCTTAGATCTAGTCTGATAAAGCCACTTCCCCAGGATCAAATACCACTAGCTCACTCGAAGGTGAATCGTAGAGAGAATACAATAAAGCATGCAACCACATATTAAGTACTAGAGTTATTACATAAATCGGAGTTTTTATGTAAACGGAAACAAGTTCATAATTTAAAATGCAGTGGATAGTTGATAACGACAAAGGATGAGGAATAGGGCAAGACCTAGCCCACTACTCCTCCTGCTCCTCTCCTGTTGGAGCAGCATCCCACTCGACTGTCCAACCTAGTGGCAGGGTGGAAGGCCAAGTCACACCATCAACCATGTCCTATAGCGTACCTGCAAAAATTGTGCCACAAGCAAGGCTGAGTATACTAATACTCAGCTAGACTTATCCGGTGTGAGGAGTCTACTCCTCTACCCCTAGACCATGCAACTGTTTGGCTGAGGGGTTTGGTTTGCCAAAAGCACTAGCTGAGTCTAAAATAAATTTTAGCTTTTCCAGTTCTAGCATAATTAATTTAGCTAGGTTTGCTCCTTTCTAAGCATTCATGGTAACAATCAATTAGTACAATCAACATGTTATCTCAAGTAAAACCTCATTTCACTTCTTACTCAATGCAGTACAAGGGGTCAAGCAGTCTCATTAGCTGCGAGAAGCAGATGATTCGAATCGAGTTTTTAAACCTTGCAAGGTAAACCTAAACACACGACATGTAGGGGCACTCCGTTCCCACAGACATCAACCGTCCCCATCGATTTCCGGCCAGGGCTCACCGCCTTGGCATACAATGCTCCACTGACCCCGGCTGCCGCCATGCAATGACCGCACTTGTACCCACCATAGCTAGCATGGGAGTCCCAGTCTCAGGACAAGTGAGGAGGAAAGTCCGCGCCCAGTCTCAGGTACTAGGTTTACCGGTTACCATATTTCCCGACATGTGCTTAGTACATTGAAACGTTTGACTCAGGTATCCACACATTAATCCTTAATTCCATTTCCGTCTCATGGACAAGGCATCCACCCTGGATCCAAGTCCATAGACCATCATAGATCCCGTTATCAAGATGAATACAATCATATCCTGATCTCGCGCTAGTGCTAGAAAAATCACTAGACTTCTACCGAGATCCTAATTAGCAAGGCAGCTACTCGACCTAGCATACTAGTATCCATCTCAAAAAGGAATCCTGAGTTCATGCAACTAGGTTTTCAAGCAACTCCTACACTTAAGTGCACGATACAAGCCTACAAACAGTAAGTGCAGTAAAATAGCATATATAATGGTTATGCATAAAACCGGGGCTTGCCTTCAATTGCTAGGGCTGCGGGGAGATCCTTTGTGGCAGGCTCGGGAGCTGGCTCCTGGCCTTCTTCGTGGGCAGCTCCTTGCTCGGGAATGAGCACGTACTCTCCGTCAGCGAGGTTGCAATCTAATGAATGCAATGAGTGAGATATATGTATGCCGTGATATGCAATGTGGTAGTAATAGAAATGATTAAATTGATACAGTAAGGTTAAATCTTACTATGGGAATTTTAGTGGTATACTTAGCTAATTTTAGGGTCAAGTTGGTTAAGTTAAATGGTCAGATTATTCTAGTGTTCCACTGATTTCTTTTTAGTGTCTTAGGAATAGTTATTATGATCCTTGCTGAATTTATTGGGGTGAGATTCATTATCCTTACTGAATCTCTCTTCTTCTATTTTTCTCTTATGCTTTTAAGGTGGGCTTGAACTATATCATAGCTTTATAAATTCCTAAAAATTATGTAAAATTTACAGTAGCTTCTCACTGGTGTACAACTCTTAGTCTCAAAAATTGAGGCTTAAAAAGTTAAGGGTTCTCTCTGTACAGAAATATTAAGTTTTAGGGTAGAGAGGGTGCTTTGAACTACAACTTTCTTCTAATAGTGGATTATTCCCTAAAGCTTATTTTTGCTGGCATTTAGGTGTAAAAATATGTCTTTGTACCAAGGTTTAGCCACTAATACCTATTGGTGATTTTACTGTGATTTTCTAAAGTTCTTGGCCATAGGGGTGCCTTCTACTACCACTATACTTGAAAAATGTTAAACAACAGATTTCTAATTTTTCCTATATTCTTATTTGCGCAAGAGCAAGCATTCTAGAATTTGGCAACTTTTTGCTTAGGGGAGAGGGTCGTAGAAATTTTTGGATTATATGGTCATTTTCATGGGGTAGGAGGTAATGTGTGTTACCTTACCCTTTTAATTGGGTTTCATATTTTTCTCTAGCAGTTTATCTCATAAGTAATTGGGTAAAAATTTGTTTGCCCACTGTTGCACAATTTTAGGCTTCCTCATGATTTAATTAGAACATGGGCCAAATCCATGTTTTAATTGTTTAACTCACTTATTGTGATGGGTTGGGGGTTTATTATTTTTATAGTGGTGTTCTAGCAGTTAGAAGTTTACTGAAATTTTCTTACAATTTTTGAAATGGTCCTTATATTTTTAATTATGGCTTTTCTTGATTTCTTAGTGCCTAATAAAATAATTAACCTTGGATTAGCTCTGGACTAGGGTTCTCTGTATTTTTCCTATGTTCTTTATCACTTAAGTATACTAGAAAAAATATGTTCATCCTCTGTTTATAATTTTCCATTGCCTTTCTTAATTTTCTAAGTTTTGGACAGATATAGTTTTTGATAGACAACCTTGAGTTATTCTTATATACTGGGGTGGTTAGTATTTTTAAACAGTGTGTATGTTGGGTATGTATCTCCACAAATTTTCTTATGACTAGTATATAAGTATTTCTATTTTCTCTGGATTAATAGGTTTTGGGTATTTTCCTAATTTAAATCAAAACTCTAAAAAGTATTACAGAAACCATGGGGTTTTACTATTTTTGTCTGATAGTCTACACTATGTAGGTCCTAGCTGTTGGGGACTTGTTCTCAAATGCTATGAGTTAAGAACAAGGCAACACAAAAGATATTAAACGTTAGAGTCCTTCGTCCTTCGAAGCATTATTTCCCTTGGGATATAATGATTTTCGGGCGAAGATTATGAAGGACATACCTTCATCAGCACAAGATACAATAATGAAGAAGGAATCATAAGAAGTATAAGAGATAACATAAACAATTATATATTATAATTAACTCATTTCTATTTTATTATTATGGAAAAATAGAAATGATATCAAATTATAGATGTACCTTCGGCTTGAAAGAAGGTAAAAGTACAAGCGTGACGCAAAAGCAAATACCAAGTCAGCGTGAATAGTACGGGAGCACTGTTCATCTATTTATAGGCACGGGACGCAGCCCATGTAAAATTACACCCATACCCTTTACATTTGCTAATGGTTCTATAGTAACCCATCGAGGTCTAAATAGCCTTTTCCTTTTTAAGTCGGTATCCTTTTCTGCTATCATGCCGAAGCTCTCCTGCACATAGCTTCGGCTCTGCGCCAACCTTCGTATTCTTTGTGCTTCTTCACACTGTGGTTCTGATCTGAGCCCGAAGGTACCTGTTCATGTATTATACTCCAGAAACATTGTTAAATCATGTTTTTGAGGACCTTCAGAAGCCGAAGGCCCCCAACAGTAGCCCCTCGCAATATTAATTTGTTAGAATAATAAATTAAGATTGCGATATGAATGAAGGCCCTAAGCCAAAGATCCGAAAAAACACCTTCCCTTTGCTAGAATAGCAACAGTCAATGACAAGCGGGGACCTCCACCCTGCAACGCACTAGACGTATAAATAAGAGCACACCACGAGCTCATTTGGTACGCTTTTTGCCATCTGCTTTGCTTGCTCAATTTTTAGCTCTTGCCTACCAACGCTTGCTTGGTTTTTTAGATTTTCTAAGCTTCGGCTTTAAGAGCACATTTTCACCATTTCCGAAGAGAAGATGTCTCAAGATAAGAAAACTGTTGCTGAAACGAAGCTGAGCGAGGAGGAGAAGCTTCTTAAGGAAAAAATCGCTGGATTCATCGAGTCAATTGCAAAGACCAACACAGAAAAGATTACAAAAGAAATTCTAGAAGGCTTATCTGAAGATACCGATGACATCGATAGTTATGATGTGGAAAGTGGGGGCGAAGACTTCGAAGATCGGTCGTGGCGACCAAGTCACATAGTCTTCAGAAAATCGACTATCAGGCAAAGTCATCTTGATAACATGAGAGGAAGGTATTTTCGAGACATATCCATCGTGAGGGCTGACAACGGAGACAGGACTGTTCCTGTTCCTGAAGAGAATGAAGTCGTAATCTACCGAAGCTTCTTCAAGGCTGGGCTTCGGTTCCCCTTAAGCAGTTTTGTGGTTGAAGTTTTAAAGATATACCAGATTTTTCTTCACCAGATTACTCCCAAAGCCATCATAAGAATGGGAATCTTCGTATGGGCTGTGAGGAGTCAAGGTTTGGAACCAAGTGCAAAAAGTTTCTGCAGTATGCACGAACTTTTATATGAGACGAAGCCCTAGGGTAAGGAGCAGTATCATAACAATTTTGGTTGCTACAGCTTCGTTGCTCGTTCAGGCTCAAGCTGCCCAGTGCCAACCTTTCAGAAGAGGTGACCTGGAGACTGAATGAAAGAATGGTTCTATGTGAAAAATGATTTAAGGGCGAGAGAAGATATTAAAGAGATCATCATGTGCCCCATCTGGTCCCGCTTCGGCCTTCAGAAACCGAAGGTAGAGATTGATGAAGCAGCTGAAGAATGCTGAAGGGCCTTTGGCATAGTTTGTTCTTTCATCGGAACAAGGGACTTAGTCCAAGAGCACGTGGCCTACAGGATATGGCCATTGGTAGTCAACTGGGAGATGCCAAAAGAAACCATCAGCAACCCCGATGAAGGTGGTTTGGTTTGACTGAAATATACCTTCAGGTTTGGAGACCAATTTATCAAACCAGACGATGACTGGCTGAAGTGCATCGATGCTACAAGTGATGAACTGCTTGGGTCGCACTCCAAAGCGGAGGATAATGTGTTATCTGCGGCCATCGGAAGCCGAAAAAAGAAAAGGCTAAATAGAGTTTTTGATGCTATTGGGTTCATGTACCCTGATTACCGCTACCCGCCACGGGGGCAGAAGAGAAAGAGTGCAACTTCCGAGAAAGATGCTGCTTCAGCTGCTCCAAGCGAGCCCGCGCCAAAGAGGAAAAAGGTGAAGGTTCTTACTCACCGGCCAAGATATATTGAACCAGCCGTAGTGCCCGAATTTGGCGGTGAGACCTCTTCGGCTACTGAAGCCAAATAACCTGTGCTTACGCAGAAGATTGAAGAGCCGGCTGCAATGCCGAAGACATCCTCAGCCAAATTAGCTGAGCCGAAGGCTGATAATATAGGGGTCAAAGGAACAAAGATATCAGAAATTACAAGCCCTTCGGCAGAAGTGACAGTGCTGAAGGCACAAAAAGGACTTACAGCGACCCCTAAGAGGAAAAGAATGGTCAATGTACTAGATGCGCTGGAGACAATAAAGACAAGTTCTACTCCAAGGAAAACTGCCGAAGCTCCAAAGACGCAGTCTGAGACAAGAGTAACCGAAGCCGAAGCTGCAAAGAGCCAGATCGAGACCGAAGCTGGGCCTTCAGAGCCCGCCAAGGAGAAATCCTTGGAAATCGAAGAAAAAGAAACGGAAAAAGAAGCTACAGAACAATTTTTTCCTGAAAAAACTGCCACTCCTACTCCTGAAGCATCTTCCGAAGTATTTGATTATTTTGTACGACATGCTTCAGGAAAAAGGTTATCTGAAGAAGAAAAATGAGAAGCTCAATACTATGCCCGGAAACTGAAATATCCAAAGGGGGCATTGATATTCAACGGCAGCAAAGAAGAAGATTTCTTGTATTGTCTCCCAGACAGCAAGGAGATTTCTGTCTGCCGGGAGATGAGCAGAAGCTTCGGATTCCCGACACTAGAAGTCGAGCTTTCGGTGCTGTTAAAAGATGAATTGGCCGACAGCATAGCATATAATAGTTTAAAGGTACGAGAATGAGCTTTTTGTAATTTAAAACAAAAGGTTTTTTATTTACTTATACTTAGTACCGCACTCCTTTCGCAGGGCCTCATTCTTAGCAATGCCCTCAAGGCGCAAAAAAGTGCCGAAGATGAAGGATGCACTATAGCTTTGAACAACCTTCGTTCCGAAGTAATTGAACTAAGGAACGAAGGTCTTGAAAAAGATAAGATATTAAACTCATTGGTGAACAAAATAAAAGAAGACGAAGCTACTTCCAAAGCCCAAGCTGAAGCCCAGAAATGCGAAATTGAGGATCTTCGGAAACAACTGGCTGAAGCAAAATTAAAATGTGCTATTGCCGAAGCTGACCGAGACACCAGCGATTACTGGAAAAATTATTGGGAAAAAATAGTTGTAGAACTTCGCTCTTCGAAAGAAAGATGTTATGAAAAATCCATAGAATGTGTGGAAAAAATAAAAACTAGCTTCGCCAATGTTGGCGCATATTCAAATGAAGACAACTTCGTACGGGGCGATCCCGAGGGGCCAATTGAATGGATCAGCAGCGAGGCCGAAGCCTTTGAGGAGATTTTAAATGACCGTGGGGACGTCTGTGCCTTCTCAGGTGCAAGGGGAATTGCGGCTATCTTGGAGAAATCAGGTTGCGATCATGTGAAAACTGTGGCCCAAGACGAAGCTACTTTATCTATTGATGATACAAAGGACCCCTCGGCCGAAGCAAGCTTAGTTGGTGGAAAATTCTTTACTGACATATGGGAAAATGGCGGCCGAGGGATGGCTCACGAAATAATAAAGAAGAGCGAAAAAGATACTCACGATGCTAGGGAAGCAACGAAGGTAGCTGAAAACTCTGTAGAACTCGAAAGATGGATAGGTATTGCTTAATAGCTTTTAGATTTATTTTTTATTTTTGTGACTTCAAACTTATTTGCATGGATGGTTTTCTTCTTATTTAAAATTTTGGACCACATTTGCACCACGGGTTTTGTTTTTGCAAATCCTTTGTAAAAATTCTTTTCAAAACATTTTGCAAATAGTCAAAGGTGCATGAATAAGATTGAAAGAAGCATTTTCAATATTTGAAATTTTCTCCCCCTTTTTCAAATGCTTTTCCTTTGACTTAAACAAAACTCCCCCTAAATAAAATTCTCCTCTTAGTGTTCAAGAGGGGTTTAGAAATTTTTGAAGATACTACTTTCTCCCCCTTTTTGAACACAATAAGATATCAATTTTAAAACTTCATTTTAAAATTCAGTGGTGGTGTGGTCCTTTTGCTTTGGGCTCATACTTTCTCCCCCTTTGGCATGAATCGCCAAAAACAGATACTTGTGAGTGAAATATAAGCCCTTGAACTTTTCTCCCCAATGGCGAACAAATAGATATACGTGAAGATTATACCAAAGTGGAGAACGCTGCGGAGTACCGGCAAATATCAATGGAGTTGAGTGGAAGCGCCTTCTTTGCCGAATACTCCATTTCCCTTTCAATTCTATGACTAAGCATAAGAATACACTTGAAAACACATTAGTCATAGATATAAAAGAGATATGATAAAAGGTATATAAATGAGCTATGTGTGCAAAGTATCAATCAAAATTCCGAGAATCAAGAATATTTAGCTCATTCCTAAGTTTGGTAAAGGTTTGCTCATCTAAAGGCTTGGTAAAGATATCGGCCAATTGATCTTTAGTGTTTATATAGGCTATCTCGATATCCCCGTTTTGTTGGTGATCTCTCAAAAAGTGATACCGAATGGCTATGTGCTTAGTGCGGCTGTGTTCAACGGGATTATCCGCCATGCGGATTGCACTCTCATTGTCACATAGGAGAGGGACTTTGCTAAATTTGTAGCCATAGTCCCTAAGGGTTTGCCTCATTCAAAGCAATTGCGCGCAACAATGGCCTGCGGCAATGTACTCGGCTTCGGTGGTAGAAAGAGCTACTGAGTTTTGTTTCTTTGAAGCCCAAGACACCAGGGATCTCCCCAGAAACTGACAAGTCCCTGATGTGCTCTTCCTATCAATCTTACACCCTGCCCAATCAGCATCGGAATATCCTAATAAATCAAATGAGGATCCCTTGGGGTACCAAAGACCAAACTTAGGTGTTTGAACTAAATATCTCAAGATTCGCTTCACGGCCCTATGGTGAACTTCCTTAGGGTCGGCTTGGAACCTTGCACACATGCATATAGAAAGCATAATGTTCGGTCGAGATGCACATAGATAGAGTAAAGATCCTATCATTGACCGGTATACCTTTTGATCTACGGATTTACCTCCCGTGTCGAGGTCGAGATGCCCATTGGTTCCCATGGGTGTCTTGATGGGCTTGGCATCCTTCATTCCAAACTTGGTGAGTATATCTTGGATGTACTTCGTTTGGCTGATGAAGGTGCCCTCTTGGAGTTGCTTGACTTGAAATCCTAGAAAATACTTCAACTCCCCCATCATAGACATCTCGAATTTTTGTATCATGATCCTACTAAACTCTTCACAAATAGATTTGTTAGTAGACCCAAATATGGTATCATCAACATAAATTTGGCATACAAACAAATCATTTTCAATAGTTTTAGTAAAGGGAGTAGGATCGGCCTTTCCGACTTTGAAGCCATTAGTGATAAGGAAATCTCTTAGACATTCATACCATGCTCTTGGGGCTTGCTTGAGCCCATAAAGCGCCTTAGAGAGTTTGTAGACATGGTTAGGGTACTCACTATCTTCAAAGCCACGAGGTTGTTCAACATAGACCTCTTCCTTGATTGGTCCATTGAGGAAGGCACTCATCACATCCATTTGATAAAGCTTAAAGCCATGGTAAGTAGCATAGGCAAGTAATATACGAATTGACTCAAGCCTAGCTACGGGTGCATAGGTTTCACCAAAATCCAAACATTCGACTTGTGAATACCCCTTGGCCACAAGTCGGGCTTTGTTCCTTGTCACCACACCATGCTCATCTTGCTTGTTGCGGAAGACCCACTTGGTTCCTACAACATTTTGGTTAGGACGTGGAACCAACTGCCATACCTCATTCCTTGTGAATTTGTTGAGCTCCTCTTGCATCGCCAGCACCCAATCCGAATCTTGAAGTGCTTCCTCTACCCTGTGTGGCTCAATAGAGGAAACAAAAGAGTAATGTTCACAGAAATGAGCAACACGAGATCCAGTGGTTACCCCATTATGAATGTCTCCTAGGATGGTGTTCACGGGGTGATCTCGTTGGATTGCTTGGTGGACTCTTGGGTGTGGCGGTCTTGGATCTTGCTCATCCTCCTTGTCTTGATCATTGGCATCTCCCCCTTGATCATTGTCGTCCTCTTGAGGTGGCTTATCTTCTTGATCTTCTCCTTCATCATCTTGAGCCTCATCCTCATCTTGAGTTGGTGGAGATGCTTGCATGGAGGAAGATGGTTGATCTTGTGCTTGTGGAGGCTCTTCAAATTCCTTAGGACACACATCCCCAATGGACATGTTCCTTAGCGCGATGCACGAAGCCTCTTCATCATCTAATTCATCAAGATCAACTTGCTCTACTTGAGAGCTGTTAGTCTCATCAAACACAATGTCACAAGAAACTTCAACTAGTCCAGTGGACTTGTTAAAGACTCTATATGCCCTTGTGTTTGAATCATATCCTAGTAAAAAGCCTTCTACAGCCTTAGGAGCAAATTTAGATTTTCTACATCTTTTGACAAGAATAAAGCATTTGCTACCAAAGACTCTAAAATATGAAACATTGGGCTTTTTACCGGTGAGGAGTTCATAAGATGTCTTCTTGTGGATTCGGTGTAGATATAACCGGTTGATGGCGTAGCAAGCAGTGTTGACCGCCTCGGCCCAAAACCGATCCGAAGTCTTGTATTCATCAAGCATGGTCCTTGCCATGTCCAATAGAGTTCTAATCTTCCTCTCCACTACACCATTTTGTTGTGGCATGTAGGTAGAAGAGAACTCATGCTTGATGCCCTCCTCCTCAAGAAAGCCTTCAATTTGAGAGTTCTTGAACTCCGTCCCGTTGTCGCTTCTTATCTTCTTGATCCTCAAGCCGAACTCATTTTGAGCCCGTCTCAAGAATCTTTTCAAAGTCTCTTGGGTTTGAGATTTATCCTGTAAAAAGAATACTCAAGTGAAGCGAGAATAAACATCCACAATAACTAGACAGTACTTACTCCCGCCGATGCTTATGTAAGCTATCGGACCGAATAGATCCATGTGGAGTAATTCCAGTGGCCTGTCAGTCGTCATGATGTTCTTGTGTGGATGATGAACACCAACTTGCTTCCCTCCTTGACATGCGCTACAAATCCTGTCTTTCTCAAAGTGAACATTGGTTAGTCCCAAAATGTGCTCTCCCTTTAGAAGCTTGTGAAGATTCCTCATCCCAACATGGGCTAGTCGGCGATGCCAGAGCCAACCCATGTTAGTCTTAGCGATTAAGCAAGTATCGAGTTCAGCTCTATTGAAATCAACTAAGTATAGTTGACCCTCTAATACTCCCTTAAAAGCTACTGAATCATCACTTCTTCAAAAGACAGTAACACCTGTATCCGTAAAAAGACAGTTGTAACCCATTTTGCATAATTGAGAAACAGAAAGCAAGTTGTAATCCAAAGAATCTACAAGAAAAACATTGGAAATAGAATGGTCAGGTGATATAGCAATTTTACCCAATCCTTTGACCAAACCTTGATTTCCATCCCTGAATGTGATCGCTCTTTGGGGATCTTCGTTTTTCTCGTAGGAGGAGAACATTCTTTTCTCCCGAGTCATGTGGTTTGTGCACCCGCTGTCGATGATCCAACTTGAGCCCCCGGATGCATAAACCTACAAAACAAATTTAGTTCTTGGTTTTAGGTACCCAAACAGTTTTGGGTCCTTTGACATTAGATACAAGAACTTTGGGTACCCAAACACAAGTCTTTGATCCCTTGTGTTTGCCCCCAACATATTTGGCAACTATTCTGCCTGATTTGTTAGTAAGCACATAAGAAGCATCAAAAGTTTTGAATGAAACATTATGATCATTTGATGCTTTAGGAGTTTTCTTCTTAGGCAATTTAGCATGGGTTGATTGCCTAGAACTAGATGCCTCACTCTTGTACATAAAAGCATGATGAGAGCCAGAGTGAGACTTCCTAGGATAAATTCTCCTAATCTTATCCTCAGGATAACCAGCAGGGTATAAAATGTAACCTTCGTTATCCTGAGGCATGGGAACTTTGCCCTTAATAAAATTAGACAATCTCTTAGGAGGAGCATTAAGCTTGACATTGTCCCCCTGTTGGAAGCCAATGCCATCCTTAATGCCAGGGCGTCTCCCACTATAAAGCATGCTTCTATCAAATTTAAATTTCTCATTTTCCAAGTCATGCTCATTGATTTTAGCCGTTAATGTAGCTATATGATCATTTTGTTGTTTAATTAAAGCAAGGTGATCATAAATAGCATCTACATTAACATCTCTACATCTAGTGCATATAGAAACATGATCAACGGTAGATGTAGAAGGTTTGCAATCATTTAATTCAACAATCTTAGCATGTAAAATGGCATTCTCATCTCTAAGATTGGAAATGGAAACATTGCAAACATCTAATTCCTTAGCCTTAGCAATTAATTCTTCATTCTCATTCTTAAGGCTAGCAAGAGAGGCATTCAATTTTTCAATCTTAGCAATTAGACTAGCATTATCATTTCTAAGATTGATAATTGAATCATCACAAATATTTGACTTCTCAACCTTAGTAATCAAATTAGCATTCTCAATCCTAAGGTTGGAGATAGTGTCATGGCAAGTACTTAGCTCACTAGTTAATTTTTCATTTTTCTCTACCTCCTGAGCATAAGCATTTTTAGTCTTAACATGCATTTTGTTTTCCCTAATAAGGAAGTCCTCTTGGCTATCCAGGAGTTCATCCTTCTCATGAATATCACTAATTAATTCATTTAATTTCTCCTTTTGTTGCATGTTAAGATTGGCAAAAAGAGTAAGCAAGTTATCCTCCTCATCACTAGAATTATCCTCATCACTAGAGGTTGTATATTTAGTGGAGGATCTTGATTTTACCTCCTTCTTCTTGCCGTCCTTTGCCATAAGACACTTGTGGCCGACGTTGGGGAAGAGAAGCCCTTTGTTGACGGCGATGTTGGCGGCGTCTTCGTCGTCGGAGGAGTCGGTGGAGCTCTTGTCCGAGTCCCACTCCCAGCAAACATGGGCATCGCCGCCCTTCTTCTTGTAATATCTCTTCTTCTCATTCTTCTTCCCCCTCTTGTCGTTATCCCTGTCACTATCACTAGATAATGGACATTTAGCGATAAAATGACCGGGCTTACCACATTTGTAGCAAACCTTCTTGGAATGGGGCTTGTAATCTTTCCCCTTCCTTTGCTTGAGGATTTGGCGGAAGCTCTTGATGATGAGCGCCATCTCCTCATTGTCGAGCTTGGAGGCGTCGATGGGGACCCTACTCGGTGTAGAGTCTTCTTTCTTCTCCTCCTTTGCCTTGAATGCAACGGGTTGTGCTTCGGGAACGGAGGAGGAGGCGCCTTGCTCGATGATCTTCTTGGAGCCTTTGATCATCAATTCAAAGCTCACAAATTTGCCTATCACTTCCTCGAGAGACATTAGTTTATATCTTGGATCACCATGAATTAATTGAACTTGAGTGGGGTTAAGAAATACGAGTGATCTAAGAATAACCTTGACCATTTCATGGTCATCCCACTTGGTGCTCCCGAGGTTGCGCACTTGGTTCACCAAGGTTTTTAGCCGGTTGTACATGGCTTGCGGGTCTTCTCCTTGGTTGAGCATGAAGCGACCGAGCTCCCCCTCGATCGTTTCCCTTTGGTGATCTTGGTCACCTCATCATCTTCATGCGCGGTCTTGAACACGTCCCAAATCTCTTTGACGCTCTTCAATCCTTGCACCTTGTTATACTCCTCTCGACTTAGAGAGGCGAGGAGTATAGTGGTGGCTTGGGAGTTGAAGTGCCAGATTTGGGCAACTTCGTCCGAGTCATAGTCTTCATCCCCCGGTGAAGGTACCTGTACTCCAATCTCAACAACATCCCAAATGCTAGTGTGGAGTGAGGTTAGATGGTGTCTCATTTTATCACTCCACATATTATAATCTTCACCACCAAACATAGGTGGTTTGCCTAATGGGACGGAAAGTAAAGGAGTACATTTTGAAATACGAGGGTAGCGTAGGGGAATCTTACTAAACTTCTTGCACTCATGGCGCTTACAAGTTATGAACGGCACGTCAGAGCCGGAGGTGGATGGCGACGAAGAGTCGGTCTCGTAGTAGACCACCTTCTTCATCTTCTTTTTCTTCTCGCCACTCCGATGCGACTTGTGAGGAGGTGATTCCTCCTTCTTCTTGTTGCGGGACTCTCCCGATGGAGCCTTCTCGTGGCTTGTGGCGGGCTTGTCACCGGTCACCATCTCCTTCTTGGCGTGTTCTCTCGACATCACTTTGAGCGG
Source organism: Zea luxurians (assembly GCA_029449295.1). Lineage (NCBI taxonomy): Eukaryota > Viridiplantae > Streptophyta > Magnoliopsida > Poales > Poaceae > Zea > Zea luxurians. Next base: position 51,377,282 of record JAOPSE010000011.1, read on the forward strand.
TTAGGCTCTAATGAAGCACCGGGCTCAGATACCAATTGAAAGTCACCTAGAGGGGGGGGGGGGTAAATAGGCGGAATCTGAAAAATATAAACTTAAGCACAACTACAAGCCGGGGTTAGCGTTAGAAATATAGGCGAGTCCAAAAGAGAGGGCGAAAACAAATCACAAGAAAATAAGAATGGATGACATGGTGATTTGTTTTACCGAGGTTCGGTTCTTGCAAACCTACTCCCCGTTAAGGTGGTCACAAAGACCGGGTCTCTTTCAACCTTTTCCCTCTCTCAAACGGTCACTTAGACCGAGTGAGCTTCCTTCCTTGATTTCTCGGGTCACTTAGACCCCGCAAGGACCACCACACAATTGGTGTCTCTTGCTTCGCTTACAAGGTTTTGAGAGTAAGAATGAGAGAAAGAAGAAAGCCAACCAAGCAACAAGAGCAACAAAAGAACACAAGTCGATCTCCTCACAAGTCCTAAAAACTAGAGTTGAATTGGAGACTTTGATTTGATCGGAGGTTTTGATTTGTGTCTTGGAGTGTTGTGTATTGATCTTGTATTGAATGAGATGTAGTGAATGCTTGGATGTCTTGAAGAGTGGTGGTTGGGGGGTATTTATAGCCCCAACCACCAATATGGCCATTGGTGAAGGCTTCTGTCGCATGGCGCACCGGACAGTCCGGTGCGCCAGCCACATCACCAGGCCGTTGGGTTCCGACCGTTGGAGCTCTGACAACTGGGGCCACAGGACAGTCCGGTGGTGCATCGGATAGGTCCTGTAGATTGTCCGGTGCGCCTTCTGGCGCCTGCTCTGACCTCTGCGCGCGCAGGCGCGCACTTTAGCGCATTTAATATTCTCTGCATATGACCATTAGCGCGAAGTAGCCGTTGCTCCGTTGGCACACCAGACAGTCTGGTGTTACACTGGACAGTCCAGTGAATTATAGAGGAGCGGCCTCCCAAATTCCCGAAGCTCACGAGTTCAGAGTCGTTCCTCTCTTGTGCACCGGACACTGTCTGGTGCCACACCGGACAGTCCGGTGCGCTAGACTAGGGCTGCCTTAGGTATATTTTTCTCCTTTGTTTTGAACCCTTTCTTTTGACTTGTATTGGTTTGTTGTGAACCTTTGGCACCTGTAGAACTCATAATCTAGAGCAAACTAGTTAGTCCAATAATTTGTGTTGGGCAATTCAACCACCAAAATTCATATTGGAAAAGGTTTGACCCTATTTCCCTTTCAGGATTTTAGCGTAAAACGTGAACCAAAATAGCGTAAATGGGTATGAATTTTAGTGTAAATCATCGATCTATTTCATAACAAAAACATGTATGGAAACAAAAAAATCTAATTGAAATGCATTATTTCCTTCATATATATAGGATATCTCCAACATCCATGCATCAAGGCTCGTTAGAACCAGTTTATGATATATACTCATACTAATTATACTACACGATGAAGTTATTTATGCACTATGGTAGACTGCGTAAAAAATCTGTTTTCTACTGCATGTGCACAAATTTAGGATGGCAAGAATGTGAGTTGAAAAGGAAATGGATTGGCATACGCGAGATTTATTGAATCGTGGCAAATGACCTCATTTCTTAGAGCCTTCCTATTCATTTCACCCAGCTGAACACGCTTGTGTTCAATAGCTAGAGCCTTGTCTAGGAGCCTCTCGAATGATGGAAAGGTGTGAGCAACCAGTGAGTACTGAAGTGGTCCCTTAAGTCCTTCCATGAAATGCTTCTGCTTTCTTTCTTCATCTACAACTTCATCTGGAGCATACCGTGATAGTTGAATAAATTTGTCACAAAATTCACTGACCGACATATTGCCTTGCTTCAATGATAGGAATTCCTTCTTCTTTATCTTCATCAGTCCAGCAGGAATGTGGTAGTTTCTGAACTGTGTAGTGAATTCTGCGCAGGTAATAGTGTTGGCAGCATCATGGACAATAGTGTAAGAATCCCACCAATCAGCAGTGGGGCCAGTAAGACGACCAGAAGCATAAAGCACCTTCTCCCGGTCCGAGCATTGAGCAATATTGAGCATCTTCTCCACTGATTTTAACCAATCATCAGCATGTAATGGATCTGGAGAGCTGGCGAATGTAGGTGGCATGTGACTCATGAACTCTCGATGCTTATCCTGGGGTGGAGCTGGTGGTGGTGGTGGAGGCATTGGTGGTTGTTGCTGTCGCACCATTCTCTCTTGCCTCATTTCCTCCCGCATCTCTTGCCTCTCCTGACGCTTCTCCTAGTGTTCTTGCTTCATTTGAGCTTGCATGTCATTCATTGTGTTGGCCATCTGCTGTTGCATCTGCATTTGAGAGGCGACCATTGGATCGGTCCCAGCCGATGGAGGATTTGGAGGATTCATTTCTGTTTGCTGTTGTCTGACAATCCTCCTGTTGTGGGGGTTGGTAGGTAGATCGATTCCGCCTCCCTTCCTGGTATTGACCATCTAGGTTAGAAATAGATGGTTAGATAGAATTGTAGAATAGACGAGTAATTGTGAGGCAGAATCTTTTAAGGGTTTTATTAGCTAAGTAGATTAGTGTGTTACTTACTACTAATTCATTACCTTATGGTGGTACATGCTAGAATGCCCTGCTATACTATTTCAATCAATCAAAGAAGCAAATCAAGCACATACCATCAGAACAAACATCCAATCACTTCATGTAGAGAAAATAATTTTAATAGGAAAGATAAGAGTAGTCATAGCCGTAGGATTCCATGGTGTGAAATCCCCCTTGTTTTAGAATAGGAAAGATAAGAGTAGTCAGAGTAGAACAACAAAAGGTGAGACAGGATCAAGAAAAGTATAGAAAGAATCAGAGTAAGGTAAGTAGGTAAGAGTTTTGTCTAGTTCTATCTAGGTTTCGTCCTACAGTCAACATTTCCTCTGATACCAGTTCTGTCACACCCGGATTTAAGGGATAAAGCCTGGTACGTCTCATATGTGCGCCAAAGAAGAACATCACATATAATGACAAAGTGTATAGAGATAAATGTCACATGTATCATTATTACATAGCGGAAGTCTTACAAAAATAAATGATAACAATAAAACAAACTAAATATTATTCCTTGGCACCATCAAGCTGACTGGGAGACGCCACCTAGATAAGCTCATATTCTTCATTATAGGGCTCCTCTTGGACCACCTGCTCTTCACCTGTGGGGGGTTTATATATCGCAAGAGTGATCTCACAAAAGATCATAGCTCAATAACCTGCTCTTCACCTGTGGGGTGGATTTATATATCGCAAGAGTGATCTCACAAAAGATCATAGCTCAACAAGTTGTGGGGAATAATGTGCATGAACTCACCAAAGATGGGAGCTCATGTGAAGTGTAAGGCTGATCAACAAATAATAGTTAAAGCTGAGCATTGCTTTTAATAAGTGGCCAAGTCTTATTAGCAGTTACTAAATGTAAGTAAATACCAAACCAGAGTAATAATAGATCAAATAAATAATAAACCATAATGTAAGTAAATACCAAACCAGAGTAATAATAGATCAAATAAATAATAAACCATAATGCGATGCAAATGACAAATTGATTTTAATTCCATAAGTCACTCATGTGAGGGTCCGAGCCGCTCATGACCATGAGCACAACTGATATACCAGTTTTACCACCTGTAGAGGTTGCACATCTTTACCCACAAGTCATGTTACCCATTTGCCAAGGGATCGCGACTTCCCATACACCTCTACCAAGGATGCGAGGCAGGGTAACACTACAAGGCCTTTACAAAGTTCAACTAGCTTCAGAAAACCCGCTACAGTTTCTAGAAAGTCCCAATGCAGGGATCTCTCGCCTAACCGCCATCGCAACAAAATTAACCCGAGGACCTCCCTACACCAACCACTCCCCTACTTCCCTTGCCCCTTTCGAGTAAGGTAGTCATCCACTTGCTTTCCTAATTAGTCATCCAAGGGCGTCCCATACCACCCTTGTGGTAGCACTGTTTTCTGGGTGGTTGCTCCATGTTCCAATTAACATAAAGATTTTATCATGAACAGTAAATAACAAACTGATAATAAAAGCATGACCATGAATAATGTGTATCTCAATATCCAAAACCACATAAAGCAATAGCAGGTACTACCCAAAAATTCAGTGGTAAACAAGGTACAAAGATAGCCAAACTAGGGTAACTTATTGAGTCCCATCAAAATTAACCTATGCAGATCATAATAATTAAAAGGAACATTATTGGGTAAATAGAAGTGATCAAGGGCATAACTTGGCTTCAACGAGCTCCTACTCAGTAGTCTCCACCTGCTGAACACCTGGGTCCTCGATCACTTGCTCGTCTACTCGCAACAATACAACAAACATAGTATAGGAGAAATTAACATCACACCAAACAGTAGAACAGAATACATGATAATATTCTATGCGTCGTAACGAGATCATAGAAACAAGAACCGCTAAATTCAGAGTTACGGTTATCGAGCTACGATTTTCTGAAGTTATTAGGTGATTGATATAGACTAAACCAAATGAACAAATTTACTCTATGTTTCATGACTAAACAGAGTTACCAGGTGATAGACAATATTAAAACAAAATTAATGCAACTGGAATGGATTAAAAAGGAGCTAAGATGACTTTTCTATGAATTATACAAGTTCTGGAATTATTTTGGCACTAGAAATCAATTTTCTAAATCCCTTTTCCTATTTTCTCAGACTTCAGGACTGCGCGCACCATTATCAGGAAGTTCAGGGGCAAAGTTATAAAGTTCAGGGCCCGACTGTAATCATTCTAACACTACTTTGGACCGCGGGTTATTTTCGATAAAACATAGGGTCTATACGTTAAAACGCCTGGGTGAAGGGATTTCGTTCTATGAGAGCCATCGGATCTGACTTGGATGGCTCGGATTAGATCGGCCACCACACTGAACCGGTATGCTACATAAGCCCTTAGATCAAGATCCATCGGCTAGGGTTCTAAACAGCGTTGATGGCATAGCAGCCCTCCGATCGTCGATCAACAGGTAGGGCATGCCCCACCGAAGAGGTATGCCTGGTCTGATCTGAGCTGTCACTTGCGGGATCGACGCCCCATGCTCCTTTCCCCAATCCGACAGCGTCTAGGTGGCGGAGCTTGGTTCCCCGCGGCGGCCAGTTCGCTGGCGAGCGTGCAATCCGGCCTCCCACTACCCAAGCCCAAAATTAACCAGCGCTAAACATTGAGAAGGGCATGGCGAGGAGGATGAAGGGTAGTATTACCATGGTTAAGTGCTGGAAAGGTGTTGGCCGCTGCACAAAGCGGGCTGGCGGCGGTGATGTTGCACCGGCGAGCAATCCCGATGGGGTTGGTGGCAATCCTCGAGTGGCTTGGCCACGGCTACCTTCCTCCGGTCTTGAAGGAGCTCCTGAGAACAATTCTGAGGCGCGGTTGACGGTCAGGTCAGAGTTCCCCGACGACAGAACCATCGTTCCCCTCCTGGTGTCGCAATTTGTGGTACGGTGGTGGTCACAAGAACGGGGAAAGAGGAGGAAGAAACAGACCCTAGGTCGTGGCTTCCCTTATCAACGGACTGCGTGACAACGGCGCGCCCCGCCATGCGTGGAGGTTCGGTTGAGGGATAGAGCTGACCACGAGGGCCCACAAAGTAGCGATGGAGAACGGCGAGCACATGTACTGAGGCTGGCACGTAGGCCTGCATGTCGGCAGTAGAGCGTTGGTTGGGCGCGCTGGCGTGCGGTCGTGCGGCTTCCCGGTGGGTTCCACATGTCGGCGGTACATGAGACAAGCGTGAGTGTGTGAGAATGACGAGAGGGGGCCATGTGTCCGCACCGTGCCCCTGAGTTTGGCCGAGCGCACGGGGTAATGGTTCCGTGGGCCAAAAGCGAGGTTAGCTGGCCTAGCTAGGTTAGCTCTCTTTTCTTTTCTTTTCCTTTTATTTTAAATCTAAAATTTGAATTCAAATTTTGTCGTGAAGTTCAAGCTTAGATAACATGCTCAAATTCATATACCAGTATGAATAGGTGTATGTGTCTATTTATGTATATTTTATTTATATTTATATTGTATTTCCCTACATCCTTTATTTCTTTTATTTTCTCAGAGGTAAGTTTGGTCTTAAATCCCAATTTGGGGCACTCACATATTTTCATTAATATTGCTAATACTGAATGCACAAACATAGAAATCCAGCATGATGCATTTATTATTTAGGTGTTATTAACTAATTGTTCACCTTTGATATGGTCTCATGTTATAATGAGTAGAGGACAAAAACACATAATGGAATCAAATCTCTTCTTATTATTTACAAATTGGGTATTATAAATCCAACCCCCTTCAAAAGAATCTTGTCCTTGAGATTAGGAAGAACTATAGAAGAGGTGGGGAAATTCTATTTGTAGCTCTTCTTCTCTCTCCTAAGTAGCCTCATCTTCACCATGGTGACTCCATTGCACTTTGTACATTTTAATCCCTTTACTCCTCGTGACACGAGTCAAGGTATCAAGGATCATGATAGGATATTCCGTATGAGTCAGGTCATCTTGAACACTAAGCTCCTCTATAGGCAGTTGCTCCTTGGGTACCCTGAGACACTTCTTCAACTCGGACACATGGAAGACATCATGTACATCTGCAAGATGGTCTGGTAATTCCAATTGATAGGCAACTTCCCCCCACTCGCTTTAGGATCAAGAAGGGTCCAATAAAGAAAGGGGACAACTTCCCTTTAACTTTAAATCTTTGCATACCCTGGATCGGTGACACCTTCAAATACACATGATCGCGCTCAAACTCTAACTGTCTTCTCTGGGTATTTGCATAGATTTTCTATCTTGACTGCACAGTTCTCAAATTCTCCCTTATAAACTAGACTTGTCCTTCTACCTCTTGTATAATCTTTGGCCCAAAGAACTGCCTTTCACCAGTTTGATCCCAATATAAAGGAGTCCTGCATTTTCTGCCATATAAAGCCTCAATCGGGGACATCTTCAAACTAGCCTAGTAACTGTTATTGTAAGGGAACTCCGCATATGGTAAACTCTTATCCCAATAGCCACCATGTTTAAGAGCACAAGCTCTTAACATATCCTCTAGTACTTGGATGGTCCTCTCGGTCTGCGCATCAGTTTGAGGATGGTAGGCCGAGCTGAAATTTAGTCTTGTATCCAAGCATTCATGCAACTTATGCCAAAATCGAGAAGTAAACTGAGATTATCAGTCTGACATGATCTTCTTGGGCACTCCGTGTAGACAAACTATTCGAGCCATGTATAACTCTGCTAACCTAGCACCCGAGTATGTGGTCTTCACAGGGATGAAGTGGGCTACCTTAGTTAGCCTGTCCACAATCACCCATATAGAGTCATACTCGGTAGACGTGTGGGGTAGACCTACAATGAAGTCCATGCCAATCTCTTCCCACTTCCACTCAGGTATCTTAAGCTGGTGCAGCAAACCAGCAGGTCTTTGATGAGCTCCGGGTGCTTGCCTCAGGGTGGAGCTGGTGGTGGTGGTGGAGGCATTGGTGGTTGTTGCTGTCGCACCATTCTCTCTTGCTATCAAACCCGGGTTTTAGGGGTCCAAAACCCAAGCGCGAAATAATCACCAGGTGTGCTGGGACCAAGTCTCACACATATGATGAATAGTGGTACGGAAACGAATGTCACATCTTCACTATATAATAGGAGTTCTGTACAAAATAAATAAATAATTACATCATATGAAGACAATGATCCAGCAACCCAAAGTTGACTAGGAGACGACGACCTAGACCTCTCACAAACTCGTCACTGCATCCTCCATGTGCCTCATCCTGCGGTACCTGTTCTTGACCTATGGGGGGTGTGAGACAGCAAGAGTGAGCTCACATACTTTCATCGCTCAACAAGTTGTGGGGAATAATGTGCATGAACTCGCCAAAGGTGGGAGCTCATGTGAAGTGTAAGGCTTACCAAAGAGGATGGTTGAAGCTGATCATTGCTTTTAAAGTTGATCAAAATTTTATTAGCAATTACTAAGTATAATTAGATACCAACCCAATTAAGTAGTAGAGCAAAAGTAATAACAACACCTGCGATGCAATGCATATGATAAATTTAATTTAGTTCCATAAAATAATCATGTGAGTGTCCGAGCTGCTCATGACCGTGAGCACGGCTAGTATACCAGTTTCACACTCTACAGAGGTTGGACATCTTTACCGACAAGTCATGTTACCCATCTGCCAAGGGATCATGACTTCCCATACACCTCTACCAAGGAGGCGAGGCAGGGTAACACTACGAGGCCTTTAGAAAGTTCCACTAGCTTCAGAAAACCCGCTACAGTTTTTAGGAAGCTCCAGTGCAGGTATCCCTCGCCTGACCGCCATCGCAGCAAAATCAACCCAAGGACCTCCCTACACTGACCACATCCCTACTGCCCTTGCCCCTTTCGGGTAAGGTAGTCCTCCACTAGCTTTCCTAATTAGTCAGCCAAGGGCGACCCATACCACCATGTGGTAGCACTGTTTTCCCGGGTGGTTCTCCATGTTCCAATTAACATAATGATCTTATCATGAATAGTAATTAACAAACTGATAACAAAAGTATGAATAATGTGTATCTCAATGCCCAAATCCACATAAAGCACTAGCAAGTACTATCTAGAAGTTCAGTGGTAAACAAGGCATAAAGATAGACAAACTAGGGTAACCTATTGGGTCCCATCAAAATTAACCTATGAAGATCATTATGATAATAAGAACATGAGTGGGTAAAAGAAGTGATCAAGGGCACAACTTGCCTGGGACTTGAGATTCTAGGTACCAACTTGCTCTTCAGGTGACTCCTAACCTCACTGCTAAACGTAGCAATACAGACAAACATGGTATAGGCAAGATTAATATCACACCAAACATAAGAATAAACTGAATAATAATGATCTACACGAAGCTACGAGATCGTGGGATCGAGAACCACAAAAATCAGAGTTACAGTTATGGAGTTATGATTTTCCAAAGATTTAGGAGTGGGGTACAAAAGAAACTAAGTACATAATTTTAGTTTAGGTTTTATAACAAAATAAAGTTACTAGGTGATAAACAATATTAATATGAATTTAATGCAACTGGAATGGATTAATTTGGTCTTAATATGAATTTTCTATGAATTAAATGAGTTCTGGATTTATTTTTACACTAGAAACTCATTTTCCATATTATTTTTCTTATTTCTTCAGAGTACTGGACTGCTAGCAATTTATGCGTAGGTCAGGGGCTAGTCTATGAATTTCCAGGGCATGGCTGTAATTGCTCTACAGAGGGCACAGACGGCGGGTTCAATTCTGTGAAAGCAGGGGGGCTCTTCTGAAAAATGTATTTAGCAAAGGGGTATGAGTTAGTCTTAGTCGTCCGATTGGGTACAAACGGCCTAGATCAGATCAGCTTTGGATAAAATCTCTCCTTCACTCACCACTGTCGGATCCGAGATCCACGGCACAACATACACCGGCGCTAGGTGATTAAAGGTTCTAATCACAGCCGCACAAATCGAGATCAACGAATCAGATCAAAAGACCCGAACCGGTATGCTAAGATCCAATCTTGAGCGTCCATTTTCTGTTGTGCGGTCACCGACTGTCCTGAACCCAGGTCGAGCAGCACGGTGGCGCACAGCTGTGTTTAAGCGCCGGTGCGGCGGCGCCATGGCCGGATCCCTCTATCCTAGGCTCTAATGCCTGAATCCCCGATCCGACAGACGATATACGAAGAAAGGATGTTTGCGAACTAGAGGGAGGTGCTTACCATTGACGGAAGGCGGAGAGGGAAGCTAGCCACAGCACATGGCGATTTGACCGCAAATCCGGACTCCGGTGAGAGATTCCGGGTTCATCGGTCGCATATCTCCCTCGCCGTGATGACGACCACTTCCCTGGACCATCCGTGAAGGTCCCTGGCTAATCCTTTTGTTTTGAGTGGCCCCGCACGCGAAGTTCCACGGCGGTGGCACAGACCCCATGGCGGCGGTTAGACACGGACTGAGAAGGAGAGGGAGCGGGTGGCCCTCCATTGCCGCGGCAACGGTGCTGCCCGGTTTGCCCTGCCAGTGCGCGAGATTCCCCCAAGCATCCGAGTGGTCAGTGCTCAAAGAAGATCCGCACAGGAGCGATGGGTGTCACCGACCGCACATGAACATGACGATTCACCCATTGCCCCATCGACGCGCAACACGAAGGCTTCACCGGGCGGCGCGGTCGTTTTATAGTGAGTGACTCTGCGACGAGGAGATCATGCCCTAGAAGGAGCAACAACCTAGCAAGATCCACACGAGCTCTGCCGTTTGCGCGCAGTTTGTTGCGCGGCAATGGCGCGAGTCCGTTGAAGATGACGGGTCTTACACTATGGCCTCACATGGCGGTGATGTGCATGAGTGGAGGATGGATGAAAGGAGGCTGACCAGGCAGTCCCACATGGCAGGCGTTCGGTGAGCACGGCGAGAGGTGCAGCTGTTACGGGGTCCACGTGGGGAGGACGCCATTGAACATGGGGCCCATGAGAAAGTGACCAGGTCTGACCGCGCATAAGGGTGTCACAGACAAGCCGGTCCCACCTGTCCGTGATACAGGCTCTATCCGCGCGTGCGGTGGAGGCCGAGTTGGGTCGACGCGGAGGACGGGGAATGGGCTAGAAGGGGAGGAAACAGCCCAATATGAATGGTTTCCTTTTTCTTTTTCCTATTTCTTTTCTTATTTCCCTTTTTTTTCTATTTTCAAGTTTTCCAAATTAGATTTTAAATTCTCATTTGTTTTCAAAGTGTAACTCAAAATCAAATACTAAACTCAAGAACTTCAGCATGAATGCAAGAATATTACTTTCATTCTTTATTTGCTTATTATTTATTTCCTTCAAATTAATGCTTCTAAATGTAATATTGGTGAAAGAAACATTTGTTAAATTTAATAGGAAAACTCCCTATTATTTATTTTTCTGGTATTTGAAATTATAATCTAAATTTTATTAGTCAAATTTAAATCTGAGTCATTAAACTCTAATATTATTTTTATTTGTTTAATCATTTGGAAGCATAAATCATACAGTAGAATCAATCCCATTATTACTCCTCAAAGAGAACAAAGTGACTTCCTATTTTCTCAAAATGTATTTTAGGGTTTACAAATCCTACCCCCCTTAACATAAATCTCGTCCTCGAGATTTGTAAGGAAAGGGATACAGAAGGATTGGTATGTAAATTCAGCTTTTAGTCTATAACTGGTTCGAAAATTCAGAGTCTCACTTTTTTATAGTCAATAGTGGGTGATTGGAAGAGTATAGGTATACATAGGTATAGACACATTGTTATGTAGGGTAAAAGATGGATAGGTTAAGGCAAGAAAGATTATGGCCAGGAGAAAACTTTATCCAAAATGTTTAAGTCCTGATTTATCTTGAGATTCGCTTTGACTGTTATATCCTTTCTTGTTAATGTTGATCTTTTTCCTCTCCGGTCTTGGTCTCATTGATTCGATGTTAGTGTACATCATCGGGGTCGAGGAATATGGTTAAAATATATATGGATGAGATAGACTACATGATGTAGGTCAAAATCTTGTTTGATGTTTGGTGGAGATAGACAGATTATACAGTCCATCGTGACTCTATGGGTTGGGTTAGCTCTTATGCTTATGGTTGAGTTGGTCTAATGTGCTAAGTTAAGTTAACACCTGGTTAGTAGGGTCTAATCTCTTCTACTAGTATTACTAATCTGTTTAAGTAGACCACATTAGATTAGTTTAGTAGATGGCTATGAGTTAAATGAGATTAGTCAGAATCTAGTTTGGTTGTTTTGCTTTTGAATGGTTTGGATAGGTTATGTAACCTATTATGTAGGTCAAGTTGTTGGGTATGGCCGAGTTGATCTAAGTCACCAATTTAGGCTTGAGTGAATTAGGAGTATGGCCTTATCTTTTGTAGCAGCATCAAGTAACTCAACCTAGATGAGATCATATTAGGCTAGATAGGTCTACCAGGGTAGTATATTATTAGGATATGTTAGAATCTTTTAAGATAGGTGTAGGTAGGTCAGAATCTCTGTTAGGTTAACACAGAGAGGTTATGTAACCATCAGATGGTTAATGTAGTTGCATGAGACCGAGTTGGTTCGTCGTTCTTAATTTAGTGCAGAGTGAACTAAGTTAAAACATGTTCTGTAGGAGTGGAGTTTCATTTATTCATCAGTATTACCCTCCTTATTAAGAAACTTACATTAGATTAGCTCCACTTTATCCTTCGTTAGGTTAGATTAATTTATCACATTAGATTAGATCTAAGTATGACTAGCTTCGACTAGATAAGATCCAATTAATTTGGGTTAGATCATGATCATGGTGGGATAAGTCAAGTGGTTTTAGTCACGCAAATATAACTTAGATCTAATCTCATTATTTAAATCATGGTTGTTAATTTAGGATGAGATAAGTAGGGTGGTTAGGATAAGATGATTCCTTCAAGATAAGATGAATCTATTAAGATAAGAGAGAATCTTTTAAGATAAGATGGATCTATTAAACTAGATATATTTTTTTAATAGAGAATATCTGTGTTGTCTATTTTATAAATATTTTCCTTTATGTCTAGGTGTATATGCAGATGCAATTGTGTACATTACTCCACAACTCATCACACTCAACCAAAGATCCAAATCAGACAAGTATCATAAGAACAAACACTCAAGCGTATAAATACCTATAAAAATAGTGTTTATTTCTATACCTAACAGTAGGTCTCCTATTCCTGAAGGTCACTTTAGGCATAGGATTTCAAAGTATGAAATCCACATTTGTCCTTAGAAAGAAAAGGTAAGAATAATTAGAGTAAAGCGGCAGTGGATAAGAAAAGATTAAGAAAAGTTTTAGAAAGAATCAGAGTAGAAAAGGTAAGTAGATGATGGTTGTCCATTTCTATCTAGGTTTTGACGTACAGTCAACATCCGCTCTGATACCACTTCTATCACACCCGGGTTTTGGGGGTCCAAAACCAAGGCGCGAAATAATCACCAGGTGTGCTGAGACCAAGTCTCACACATATGATGAATAGTGGTATAGAAACGAATGTCACAACTTTACTATATAATAGGAGTTCTGTATAAAATAAATAAATAATTACATCATACGGAGACAACGATCCAGCAACCCAAAGTTGACTGGGAGACGGCGACCTAGACCTCTCACAAACTCGTCACAATATCCTCCATGCGCCTCATCCTGCGGTACCTGTTCTTGACCAGTGGGGGTGTGAGACAGCAAGAGTGAGCTCACATACGTTCATCGCACAACAAGTTGTGGTGAATAATGTGCATGAACTCGCCAAAGGTGGGAGCTCATGTGAAGTGTAAGGCTTACCAAAGAGGATCGTTGAAGCTGAGCATTGCTTTTAAAGTTGGTCAAAATTTTATTAGCAATTACTAAGTATAAGTAGATACCAACCCAATTAAATAGTAGAGCAAAAGTAATAACAACACCTACGATGCAATGCATATGACAAATTGAATCTAGTTCCATAAATTAATCATGTGAGTGTCCTAGCTGCTCATGACCGTGAGCACGGCTAGTATACCAGTTTTACACTCTGCAGAGGTTGCGCATCTTTACCCACAAGTCATGTTACCCATTTGTCAAGGGATCGCGACTTCCCATACACCTCTACCAAGGAGGCGAGGCAGGGTAACACTATGAGGCCTTTACACAGTTCCACTAGCTTAAGAAAACCCGCTATAGTTTCTAGGAAGCTCCAGTGTAGGGATCCCTCGCCTTTAAGGTGTTTGAAGTCTCATAGTAAACTCTTGCAGTAGAACGATAGAGACTCCATTTCACTTAGGTTGATTTAATTTAGGCCGGAGGCAGACCTAAGTCAAGGTAATCCTCCTTTGAAACACTTTGGTATTGTTCCTAGATAGATCATAAGATAAATAATCAATCAGAGCACAGGGAGCCATCTTATTATCTTTCCCTAAAGAAAACCCAGGCGCGAAATAATCACCAGGTGTGCTGGGACCAAGTCTCACACATATGATGAATAGTGGTACAGAAACGAATGTCACATCTTTACTATATAATAGGAGTTCTGTACAAAATAAATAAATAATTACATCATACAGAGACAACGATCTAGCAACCCAAAGTTGACTGGGAGATGACGACCTAGACCTCTCACAAACTCGTTGTAAGGCCCAAAATGTATATAAGAAAATAGTAATAATAATAAAATAAATATATGAAAAAATGAAATGGTAAACTCAGATATCTCAAATTATGCTTGAGAATTGAAAATTAAGAACTGAATTTTGAAACCAAGAATTATTTTAAAAGAAGTAATAGAAAAGTGTTCTAGTCAACTAAATGATTATGCATGTCATTAAATAATACATCATAAGCATTTATTTACATGAATAGTTAATTTTGTAGTAACTTTTAATTCTTATTCCACCTTCAAAATACTATTTTTCTAAAAAAAAGGGAAGAAAGCAATAAGAGTGTGTGCCATGACTAAACATCTCCTAAATAAATTAATTAATTAAACTAAATATTTATATCTATTTCTTCGTAATTGATTTTGAGTATGTATTAAAAATTTGAATTCCTAAACTTTATCTTGAATTTGGAATTTAAGAAACAAATACTATACAAAGTAGATGAAATAAATATATAAATAAATAAATTAGGATCATATTGTTACTCTAAATGCATACACTTAACCTAAGTGTAAACTCCACAATTATGAATTCAAATGTGAAATTCAAAACTAAAAATGAAAGTTTGCATGGCACATTTTGAGCCTTTAACTAAAGAAAGGAATAAAATAATTACTATAAAGAAAAGTGTACTTTGCATTTCATACCAATATTTTGGATTGTAGCATTTGAACATAAATTTGAAGTTGTATTTTTATGTGAATTTTAAAACTGAAAAGCAAAGCAAATAGAAAGAAAACAGGAAATATATATATATATACTGTTTTTATATATTACACCTGGGTGCATTCAATATAGAGAATGCACCCAGGCCGAACCTACGCGCCAGGTCCGAGCCAACCGTCCCACCCAGGTCGTCTTCATCCCTCCCGCCCGTCTTCGTCGCTCCCGCCCGCTCCCGACAGAACTTTTTCACTTTCCCGCCCACGCCCCTCTTTCTCTACGAACGACTCAACCTCTTCACATAAGTTGCAATCACACCAGACTTGCAGTTGCAATCACACCAGACCAGCCGTTGCAATTACACCAGACAGCAGTTGCAATCATTGTTTGTTTAACAGATTTTTGGACATAGTTATATAAAAGTTGCAATCACACCAGACCAGAAGTTGCAATTACACCAGACCAGCAGTTGCAATCTTGTTTGTTTAATAGATTTTTGGACATAGTTATATAGAAGTTGCAATCACACCAGACCCACAGTTGCAATTACACCAGACCAGCAGTTGCAATCTTGTTTGTTTAATAGATTTTTGGACATAGTTATATAGAAGTTGCAATCACACCAGACCCACAGTTGCAATTACACCAGACCAGCAGTTGCAATCTTGTTTGTTTAATAGATTTTTGGACATAGTTATATAGAAGTTGCAATCACACCAGACCCACAGTTGCAATTACATCAGACCAGCAGTTGCAATCTTGTTTATTTAATAGATTTTTGGACATAGTTATATAGAAGTTGCAATCACACCAGACCAGCAGTTGCAATTACATCAGACCAGCAGTTGCAATCATATTTTTTAACAAAATTTCTCAGAGTTATTCAAATGCGGGGACAGAGACACGATGACAGAGAGGCGCGCGGCGGCGCGGGGATAGGGAGACACGCGGCGGCGCGAGAACAGGGAGGCGCTCGGCGGCGCGAGGACAGGGAGGCGATCGGCGGCGGTGGGATTTAGGGGAGGAGCATCGAGGAGGCGGCGGCGGCGCGGGGAAAGGGATGCGCGTGGCGGCGGCGGCGGGGGGGGCTAGGAGGCGCGCGAAAACGCCTGGGTGCATTCAATATAGAGAATGCACCCAGGTGCATTTTAGCAGTATATATAAGAAAAGCAACACCCATACCTGTGTTTGGGCCTAAACCCTTAGAACTCGGCTCATTTTCTCTTTACCTGCACTACCGGAATCAGCTTCTTTGCCGTGTGTCTGAGACACACGGCAAAGGCTATTTTACACTCGGCAAACGCTTTGCCGAGTGTAACACTCGGCAAAGAACGCTCGGCGAACTGTACATCGGCAACAGCATCTTCGCCGAGTACTTTTTGTCGGGCACTCGGCAAAGACTTTGCCGAGTGTCATTTGGCACTCGGCAAAGAAAAGTCACCGTCACGGCGCCAAGTGACGGTGACGGAACCTTCACCGAGTGCCCACGGCGACACTCGGCAAAGGAGGTTTATTTGCCGAGTGTCTGGTGGACTGGCACTCGGCAAAGAACCCTCCAGTGGGCCCCTTTGCCAGTCCCTTTGCCGAGTGCCTTGGCAGTGGCACTCGGCAAAGACATCTTTGCCGGTTCCCAGGTTGCCTTCTTTGCCGAGTGCCATTTTCAGCACTCGGCAAAGACGGCTTTACCGGTTCCCAGGTTGCCTTCTTTGCCGAGTGCCATGGTCAGCACTCGGCAAAGATGGCTTTACCGGTTCCCAGGTTGCCTTCTTTGCCGAGTGCCATGGTCATAGCACTCGGCAAAGCGACCTTTGCCGAGTGTTACACTCGGCAAAGTGACCAGGATGTCCCTTTTTTATTTGTTTTTGCTGTTCCATCCAAACAAACAAAAGATATATATCATTCACATCACATTATATATCAATCGCATCACAGAATGAACACATTTATCATCAACACCATATATATCACAAAGTGTCACTAATATAAGTCTCACAAATACAAGTATGTGTATTTACCAAGTCTGGATCACTAGCCAAACATCACCAACCGTCACATATATATCACAAAGTGTCACTAGCCAAACATCACCAACACTCACAAGACCAAGTCTGGATCATCAACGAGGTGGGCATCTGGACTGGTTCGGCGAAGGGCTGGACGAAGCATGAGGGTTGTTCGACACCACCGATTGACCCTGCACAGAGAATAGATTGTATGTGTGAGAACATATGAATATATATCATGCAGTACTAAAATTTTGATACTCACAGGAGTAGTGAACTCAGCAGGGTCAGTTGCAGGGAACAACGGAGGTGGTGGAGCATGACCCTGTGCGGCGCCAAGGCTCTGCACGTACGCGAACAAATCCGCCATCCTCTTCTCCAGCTCCTCACGTTGCCTCCTCTCATCATCTAGCTGAGTCTGTAATATTTCGCCCTAATGTTACGATAATGCAAAGAGAAGATATATAAAAATTAATGAACGATGAATAGATAAGGAATAACCTGGAGTTGCTGGATACGATGCTGTGAGGTGTCCTGCCGAGGTCGTATGGCTGGGCTCGCGCTCGTGCTCCTTGCTCGCACCTGAGAGAGAGTGGGAGTGGAGGACGAGTCGATTGCCCCGTCGGCAATCCAGTACCGCCCATGCCTCTTGCCTCCTCCGACCCTCATGAGGACATCTCCGTCGATGTCCTCGGTCCTCGGATCGTAATCTGGCCCATGGACCTCCTTGGCCATTGCGGTGTACTCACTGAGTCGGCTGTGGATGGCGGGGTTGGTGTACGCCTCGGGCCCGTCATCCGGGTTGTAGGTGACGTCGGACGTCGCCTTCCCCTTGTGGGCCATGGCATATGCCGAGAACGTGGAGCAAGGCGCGCCACCATGTGCCGCCGACTGCGAGAAAACCAACGATATGGTTAGAAATCATGTCTAATCGAAAGTTATATACCTAAATAAAAAAGAGCGCGTACCCATGCTTCCGCGTATTTGCCCAGGCTGCGGCTGCCTTGATGGTGGGAGGGACCTTGCATCAGCAAACGCCGTTCCCGGCTAGCGTTGTGCGCCTCGTCCCACTCAGCCGAGCACCACCTCTGCACCATCTTCTCCCAGCACTCAGGATGCGCGGCGCACCAATGAGGAATCATCTAAAAAAATATAAGTACACCGCATATAAGTACACGGCGCGGCAAGGGGCGCTCGTGGTGGCGCGGCGAGCCGGCGGCGCGCGGCGGGCGCGGGCGGGCGCGGGGAGGCGGCGGCGCGGGGAAGCGGCAGCGTGGGGAGGCACGGGGAGGCGGCGGCGAGCGAACGGCGCAGGGAGGCGGTGGCGCGTGACAGAGAGAGTGAGAGGAGAGAAAGAAGGAGAAAGAAGAACGCGCGGGTAGTTTATTTCCTTTCTTTACTGAGTGCCCGTGATCCGGCACTCGGCAAAGATTTTTTTAAAATATTAAAATATTCTTTGCCGAGTGCCAGATCAGCGGCACTCGGCAAAGAGTTCTTTGCCGAGTGTCCCCCGATGCGGCACTCGGCAAAGGTTCTTTACTACCGCTTTGCCGAGTGTCACACATCTAGCACTCGGCAAAGAAGTCTTTGCCGAGTGTCATCCCTAGACACTCGGCAAAGTGCATTTGTATTTTTTTTATTTTGTCTCCCAAACTTTTTGTGGTATCTTCCTACACTATGTAGATCTACATGTATCATTTGTGGACAATTTTAACAGAGTTTGAAATAGCTAGTAGATTTAGTTTGTTTATTTGAATTTCTTCGGAAAATTCAAATTTGAACTGCAGGTCACTCGAAACTTGGAAAACCGTGCATGAAAAAAATGATATTCATGTTACTTAGCATAAGTTACGACCGATTCCATGAGCGGACCGAAAACTTCGAGCAACATGCTCACTAAACATGGCCGTGAACTTGCCATCCACATGTTTAAAAATTGTATAAAACACAAACAAAGTCAGAAAATCATGAAACTTGTCCACGTGTCATGATATCATATGTACAGGTTGTGATAAAAAATTGAGAATGTTTGGACAAAGTTGTGAGACACTATGTGTAGAAACCTAAGAGAACTACACATGAAATCATAGAGTTTCAATGTGGATCTCTTAGGTTTGTACACATAGCGCGTCATAGTTTTCTCGAAATTTTTTCAATTTTTTATCGCAGCCTGTACATATGATATCATGACACGTGGACAAGTTTCAAGATTTTCTGACTTTGTTTGTGTTTTATACAAGTTTTAAACATGTTGATGACAAGTTCACGACCATGTTTAGTGAGCATGTTGCTCGAAGTTTTTGGTCCGCTCCTGGAATCGGTCGTAACTTATGCTAAGTAACATGAATATCATTTTTTCATGCACGGATTTCCAAGTTTCGAGTGACCTGCAGTTCAAATCTAAATTTTCCGAAGAAATTCAAATAAACGAACTAAATCTACTAACGATTGAAACTCTGTTAAAATTGTCCACAAATGATACATGTAGGTCTACATAGTGTAGGAACATACCACAAAAAATTTGGGAGACAAAATAAAAGAAATAAAAATATACTTTGCCGAGTGTCTAGGGATGGCACTCGGCAAAGAGTTCTTTACCGAGCGTCAACTGGGCGACACTCGGCAAAGAAGACTCTTTGCCGAGTGCCAACCGTTGGCGCTCGGCAAAGACTGACGGCCGTCAGCTTTGGGACGGCCGCTGACGGCTCTTTGCCGAGAGCCCCATTTGCCGAGTGTTTGACACTCGGCAAAAATGGATTTGTCGAGTGTGGACCTGTACCGAGTGTCCTACGCTCGGTAAAGACGCTCGTTACCGAGAGCCGAGCTGTGCCGAGTGTGGCTCTCGGCAAAGCCGTCTTTGCCGAGTGCCCGAGAAAAGGCACTCGGCAAAGCGGCCGGCACTCGGCAAAGGCTCGGATTCCGGTAGTGCTGCTTCATGCGATCAGCCCACACACGCTCTCCCCTCACTGACCGACACGTGGACCCGGACGCCTTCTTCCTCACCGCCGATTGGGCCCACATGCCGATCTCCTAGCCGCCACGCATGCATGGCGCGGGGTCTATCACTGACGAAGGGGCCAGTGCATTGGATAGCTCCTTGCATTCAATGATGCTGACGATGTTTGGTGGGCCCATTATGTAAGAAGCATCCACTTCCCATGGCGATGGATCAACTCGATCCGCTGTGCGTGAAGCCTCCCCAACCTCTCGCGCTAGGCCAAACGGAACCGGGGAAATCCGACGGGATTTGCGGTGCCCTCTCCGCTGATGGGATCCCACCGGTCAGGCCGAGTCTTCTCCCACGGGTGGTTGCGCCTTACGCCGATTTCCCCGCCGCGAAAGCCGCCGGGGTGCTCGCCGTGGCCATTGGCTGGACTCATTCCTTGCCATGGGACCACGGGTATAAGATGGAGGCCCTGGTGACTCTATTCCCCCTCGGCCATCCACAAGCCTAATGGCGGACCCGCGACCATCGCCCTGCGAGCACTGAGGATGCTGGCGCAGAGACTAATGGCGAGACTGCACGCCTTATCGCGGTCGCGTCTCGCTGTCCATGGAGCGACTCTCTACGCCCTCTCTCCTCGACCATGCCCATGCCGCTACCATCCCCTCTGCTCGGCCCGCCCCTTCTATGCTCCCTCCCCGCATCACCGACCTCGCCTGGTGTATGCTCCAGCCGTGAACTTCCTCTGCTGTGCGCCGACTGCGGTGGTGCGCTTGCCATGGCGCACCCGTGCCTCCGTCTGTCGCCAGTCTCTCCTCGGGTCTTCGGCGAATCAGCTCCTTTGAAGCGCTATTGGCTGTCGTTGGGGGTTGTTGAGGTTGATTCGAGTACCGCGGGAGCTTGTGGTCGCCTCGTACGCGACTAATTGTGCACCGGAGTCCATCTCCGCCGCAAAGCCGCCCCGTGCCATCAATAACCCGCCTTCGTGCCCGATTCTCGGTAGTTTCTCCCCTCATGTGTTCGTTGTTGCCATCTCTTCGAGTAGAAGAAGTCAATTGGGGTTCTGGCCTGACCATTGCGCTAGGTAGATTTCTCCGACGAGTGCTTCGCCGTTGGGGGAGACGGCGCCATCATCGTCTGTCTCATTTGGGGGAAATGCACCTCAACCGTTGGATCCGTGGGCAACGAGTAAGATTAGATCATGTAATACTCAAAATTGGGTGCAATAAATACATGTTGTTTTTCTTATTTGATGTGCCTTATTCGCATCATGAAAAGAGCACATATAAAATGAAGAGTGATTAAATCAAACTAAAGACACTAAGATAAAAGAAAGTATATTTTGCTGGAGTTTTATATGTTTGTGCATTAAATAAAATAATAAGGTAATAAATATTTGAAGTTTGATTAAACCCTAATAGGGTTCTCAAAAATGAGAAGAAGAGGAATAATACAAAAATATAAATAATATACTAATATTTACAAAATTTGTATTTTCATTTCACAATATGGTTGGAGGATAAAAATTTGCACAATATTTGAATTCAAAGTTCATATTCAAACCAAACTTAGAAATGAAGCAAATAGGAAGAAAAGATAAAAAGAAAAAAAGAATAAAATAGCTCATGGGCCGACTACCTTGTTTCTGGCCCATCTCGCCTCACATCGCGCGGCCCACTCTCCTCTTTTACCCGTATAGCCCAGAATGGGAGTTCTGCCATCCTCACACACTGACAGCGTGGCCCCGCATAGCAGCTGCTCTCCCTAAACTGTGTACATAGGCCCAGTTCATTGCGCCGACAGGAGGACCCCACTTGGTCAGCTACTGTTTCCCTGCGCAGACTCCACTGTGTTGTGGGCCCGGGCTGTCATAATCTTCATCTCTAGAAAACAAACTCGCTTGTGGTCACCAGAGGGAGGCTTGTGCCGCAGATCTTGGGAAGGTCCAGAGTTTTCGCAACTGAATTCCGTTACACCTGACGCGGGATCTTCGGGCGTGCTTCATCGGAGTCCATAACTCGGTCGGGGCTCTTGGGCATATAAGAACCAGCGCTCCCGTAGCCATTGATGGAGCCGCATAAGATGAAAACACTGCCGCCACGGGTGGGGCTGTGGAGCGCCACCGTTCGGATCCGGGAACGAGTCTGGGAGCTCCGTCTGGTTCCCACGAAGGAGATCGTGGTCAACCGGGGAGATGGGATGAATCCTCGATGGGGTCGACATCACCGTGCAATCCGCCCCGTGTCATGGACGGACCGCGCCGCATCCCCAAATTCCTCGGGTAAGTCCGTTTTAGGTTCGTTCTCCTCTCCGCCGCCCGTAGCTTCGTTCGTTTCGATGGAGTATGTCCAGCGTCGTGGGCTGTGGATCATGGCAGAATGTGTTCTCGGCCATGGCTTCTCCGTACCGGAGCTGGCCGCCGCCGTAGTGGCTTTTGGTTGAGCGTGTTGGGGAAGAAGGCCGTGGGGCCCTCCCTCGCTGGAGCGGCTCAGCTCATGATGTGCAGCTCCGGCATGGTGGCCGAGATCCTCTCTCCCATGGCACAATGGAGGTCCACCGCGGGAGGGCCTGCGCGCAGCTGCGTTCCGGCTGATAGGAGGAAGATGATCTTTGGCGCGTTGGATGGGTTATACACGGTGGGGATTAGATGTGGGTTGTCCACCGCTGGATCTTTGGCGAACGGGTCGGATTGGTGGTTGTCGTGGGCAGATTCTGGCCCTTGATCGGTAATCCAAGGGTTCGCATAGAATTACAGGTTCTGACGTCTATGGATCTAATCCATACCGCCCACCATTGATCGAACGGCCACGATTGGCCCATACCCCTTCGACCTGGGCATTTTGCGTAAACGACCCCGTGAATTATCTGAATAAACCCGCCGTCCACCGCGGGTTGAATCTGTGTCTGGGATATTTTTATACATTAGTCCCTGTGTTTCTCTGTTATTGGCGCGCGGTCCAGAGAGTAGTAAAATTAGAGAATTAATTCTGGAAATTGATTTTTAATACAAAAATAAATCCAGAAACTTGTATAATTCATATTAAATTCATCTTAACTCCAAATTGAGTCATTCCAGTTGCAATAATTTTGTTATAATATTGCCTATCAACTAGTAACACTTTTTAGCCATGAAACTTGAAGTGAAATTGTTCATTTGAATTAATCTGTTCTAGGTGCTTAATAACTCCAGAAATTCATAACTTGATAACCGTAACTCCGAATTTAGCGGTTCCCGTTCCCACGATCTCGTATCAACACGTAGACTATTATTATGTAATTTATTCTTATGTTTGGTGTAATGTTAATTTTGCCTATACACTGTTTGTTTGTATTACTACGACTAGCGTGAGGTCACGAGTCAGCTGAAGAGCAAATCGGTACCTGGAATCTCAAGTGCCAGGCAAGTTGTGCCCTTGATCACTTCTTTTACCCACTCATGTTCTAATTAATCATAATGATCTGCATAGGTTAATTTTGATGGGACCCAATAGGTTACCCTAGTTTGACTATCTTTATACCTTGTTCACCACTGAATCTTTGGGTAGTACTTGCTATCGCTTTATGTGGTTTTGGGTATAGAGATACATATTACTATCCATGATTATACTTTTATTGTCAGTTGTTATTTACTGTTCATGATAAGATCATTATGTTAATTGGAACATGGAGAACCACCCGGGAAAACAGTGCTACCACAAGGGAGGAATGGGACCCCTTGGCTAATTAATTAGGAAAGCTAGTGGAAGACTACCTTACCCGAAAGGGGCAAGGGCAGTAGGGGAGTGGTCAGTGTAGGGAGGCCCTCGGGAGGATTTTGCTGCGATGGCGGTCCTGCAAGGGATTCCTGCATTGGAACTTCCTATAAACTGTAGCGGGTTTTCTGAAGCTAGTGGAACTTTGTAAAGGCCTCGTAGTGTTACCCTGCCTCGCCTCCTCGGTAGAGGTGTATGGGAAGTCGCGATCCCTTGGCAGATGGGTAACATGACTTGTGGGTAAAGATGCGCAACCTCTGCAGAGTGTAAAACTGGTATACTAGCCGTGCTCACGGTCAAGAGCAGCTCGGACACTCACATGATTAAATTATGGAACTTAAACTCAATTTGTCATATGCATTGCATCACAGGTGAAGATGTTACTTTTGTTCTACTATTTAACTGGGTTGGTATTTACTTATACTTAGTAACTGCTAATAAAATTTTGACCAACTTTAAAAGCAATGCTCAGCTTCAACCATCCTCTTTGGTAAGCCTTACACTTCACGTGAGCTCCCACCTTTGGCGAGTTCATGCACATTATTCCCCACAACTTGTTGAGCTATGAACGTATGTGAGCTCACTCTTGCTGTCTCACACCCCCCCCCACAGGTCAAGAACAGGTACCACAGGATGAGGCGCTTGGAGGATGCTGTGGTGATTTCGTGAGAGATCTAGGCCGTCGTCTCCCAGTCAACTTTTGGGTTGCTGGACCATTGTCTCCTTATAATGTAATTATTTATTTTGTATAGAACTCCTGTTATATATAAAGTTGTGACATTCGATCCTGTGCCACTATACATCATATGTGTGAGACTTGGTCCCAACATACCTGGTGTTTATGTTCGCGCCCGGGTCTTGGTGCCCCTAAAACCCGGGTGTGACAGAAGTGGTATCAGAGGAATGTTGACTGTAGGACGAAACCTAGATATAACTGGATAACCCTTATCTACTTACCTTACTCTGATTCTTTTCTAAACTTTTCTTAATCAATTCTCAACTATTTCCGCTTTACTCTGATTATTCTTATCTTTTCTTTTCTAAAGACAAATGTGGATTTCACACTTTGAAATCCTGTGCCTAAAGTGACCTTTAGGAATAGGAGACCTAATCTTAGGAACAAAAACAAAACTATTTTTGTGGTTATCTATGCACTTGAATGTTTGTTCTTATGACACTTGTCTGATTTGAATCTTTGATTGAGTGTGATTAGTTATGGAGTAATGTCCACAATTACATCTGCATATATATAGAAAAAAAATGCTTATAAAAGTAACTAGACAAATTAGATTATCCCTCATTAAAAAAAATGTATCTAGCTTAATAGATTCATCTCATCTTGAAAGATTCTATCCTACACTCATAGATCTATCTTATCTCAAAAGATCCTAACTTATCCTAATGTATCTAGATCCATCTTATCTTGAAATGATTTTATCTCATCTTAATAGATCTAACTAACCTCAAAAGATTCTACCTTATCCTTATGGGTTCATCTTGTCCTAATAAGCATATTTACTCCACCCTAGTTTAAACAACCATGATCTAATCCAAAGTAATTAGATATTGTCTAGTCTAATCTAGTCATATCCAATCTAATCTAGATCCAATCTAATCTAATATGATCTAATCTAGTGTGAGTTACTTAATGCTGGTACAAAGGATAAGGCATACTTCTAACTCACTTAAACCCAAATTGGTGACCTAGATCAACTCGGCTATACCCAACAACCTGACCTACATAACAGATCTATCTTAGCCTCTTGTCCCAAACCCGGACGGAGACACCAAAGAGCAAGAAGGAGGAGATCAACCTCGACATGGAAAAATAGGAGTCAAATCAGATCTCGAGATGATTCAAGATTTACCACCTTGGATGGAGTCTTCCCTTACCAAGTTCTTCTTACCACCAGCTAACCTCACTCTGACCATCTCTCTTGTTACCTAACTGTGTGTCTAAACATAGGAGATACCCATGCATTTCTAATTACCTGCTAAATAGTAAAAAAAACTTTTAATTTATGAATCAATTAGAAACTACAATCTCAATTACAAACTAATCTTGGTATAATTTTTCTTTCTTACAAATCTCGAGGACGAGATTTCTGTTAAGGGGGGGTAGGATTTGTAATACTCAAAATTGGGTGCAATAAATACATGTTGTTTTTCTTATTTGATGTGCCTTATTCGCATCATGAAAAGAGCACATATAAAATGAAGAGTGATTAAATCAAACTAAAGACACTAAGATAAAAGAAAGTATATTTTGCTGGAGTTTTATATGTTTGTGCATTAAATAAAATAATAAGGTAATAAATATTTGAAGTTTGATTAAACCCTAATAGGGTTCTCAAAAATGAGAAGAAGAGGAATAATACAAAAATATAAATAATATACTAATATTTACAAAATTTGTATTTTCATTTCACAATATGGTTGGAGGATAAAAATTTGCACAATATTTGAATTCAAAGTTCATATTCAAACCAAACTTAGAAATGAAGCAAATAGGAAGAAAAGATAAAAAGAAAAAAAGAATAAAATAGCTCATGGGCCGACTACCTTGTTTCTGGCCCATCTCGCCTCACATCGCGCGACCCACTCTCCTCTTTTACCCGTGTAGCCCAGAATGGGAGTTCTGCCATCCTCACACACTGACAGCGTGGCCCCGCATAGCAGCTGCTCTCCCTAAACTGTGTACACAGGCCCAGTTCATTGCGCCGACAGGAGGACCCCACTTGGTCAGCTACTGTTTCCCTGCGCAGACTCCACTGTGTTGTGGGCCCGGGCTGTCATAATCTTCATCTCTAGAAAACAAACTCGCTCGTGGTCACCAGAGGGAGGCTTGTGCCGCAGATCTTGGGAAGGTCCAGAGTTTTCGCAACTGAATTCCGTTACACCTGACGCGGGATCTTCGGGCGTGCTTCATCGGAGTCCATAACTCGGTCGGGGCTCTTGGGCATATAAGAACCAGCGCTCCCGTAGCCATTGATGGAGCCGCATAAGATGAAAACACTGCCGCCACGGGTGGGGCTGTGGAGCGCCACCGTTCGGATCCGGGAACGAGTCTGGGAGCTCCGTCTGGTTCCCACGAAGGAGATCGTGGTCAACCGGGGAGATGGGATGAATCCTCGATGGGGTCGAAATCACCGTGCAATCCGCCCCGTGTCATGGACGGACCGCGCCGCATCCCCAAATTCCTCGGGTAAGTCCGTTTTGGGTTCGTTCTCCTCTCCGCCGCCCGTAGCTTCGTTCGTTTCGATGGAGTATGTCCAGCGTCGTGGGCTGTGGATCGTGGCAGAATGTGTTCTCGGCCATGGCTTCTCCGTACCGGAGCTGGCCGCCGCCGTAGTGGCTTTCGGTTGAGCGTGTTGGGGAAGAAGGCCGTGGGGCCCTCCCTCGCTGGAGCGGCTCAGCTCATGATGTGCAGCTCCGGCATGGTGGCCGAGAGCCTCTCTCCCATGGCACAATGGAGGTCCACCGCGGGAGGGCCTGCGCGCAGCTGCGTTCCGGCTGATAGGAGGAAGATGATCTTTGGCGCGTTGGATGGGTTATACACGGTGGGGATTAGATGTGGGTTGTCCACCGCTGGATCTTTGGCGAACGGGTCGGATTGGTGGTTGTCGTGGGCAGATTCTGGCCCTTGATCGGTAATCCAAGGGTTCGCATAGAATTACAGGTTCTGACGTCTATGGATCTAATCCATACCGCCCACCATTGATCGAACGGCCACGATTGGCCCATACCCCTTCGACCTGGGCATTTTGCGTAAACGACCCCGTGAATTATCTGAATAAACTCGCCGTCCACCGCGGGTTGAATCTGTGTCTGGGATATTTTTATACATTAGTCCCTGTGTTTCTCTGTTATTGGCGCGCGGTCCAGAGAGTAGTAAAATTAGAGAATTAATTCTGGAAATTGATTTTTAATACAAAAATAAATCCAGAAACTTGTATAATTCATATTAAATTCATCTTAACTCCAAATTGAGTCATTCCAGTTGCAATAATTTTGTTATAATATTGCCTATCAACTAGTAACACTTTTTAGCCATGAAACTTGAAGTGAAATTGTTCATTTGAATTAATCTGTTCTAGGTGCTTAATAACTCCAGAAATTCATAACTTGATAACCGTAACTCCGAATTTAGCGGTTCCCGTTCCCACGATCTCGTATCAACACGTAGACTATTATTATGTAATTTATTCTTATGTTTGGTGTAATGTTAATTTTGCCTATACACTGTTTGTTTGTATTACTACGACTAGCGTGAGGTCACGAGTCAGCTGAAGAGCAAATTGGTACCTGGAATCTCAAGTGCCAGGCAAGTTGTGCCCTTGATCACTTCTTTTACCCACTCATGTTCTAATTAATCATAATGATCTGCATAGGTTAATTTTGATGGGACCCAATAGGTTACCCTAGTTTGACTATCTTTATACCTTGTTCACCACTGAATCTTTGGGTAGTACTTGCTATCGCTTTATGTGGTTTTGGGTATAGAGATACATATTACTATCCATGATTATACTTTTATTGTCAGTTGTTATTTACTGTTCATGATAAGATCATTATGTTAATTGGAACATGGAGAACCACCCGGGAAAACAGTGCTACCACAAGGGAGGAATGGGACCCCTTGGCTGATTAATTAGGAAAGCTAGTGGAAGACTACCTTACCCGAAAGGGGCAAGGGCAGTAGGGGAGTGGTCAGTGTAGGGAGGCCCTCGGGAGGATTTTGCTACGATGGCGGTCCTGCAAGGGACTCCTGCATTGGAACTTCCTATAAACTGTAGCGGGTTTTCTGAAGCTAGTGGAACTTTGTAAAGGCCTCGTAGTGTTACCCTGCCTCGCCTCCTCGGTAGAGGTGTATGGGAAGTCGCGATCCCTTGGCAGATGGGTAACATGACTTGTGGGTAAAGATGCGCAACCTCTGCAGAGTGTAAAACTGGTATACTAGCCGTGCTAACGGTCAAGAGCAGCTCGGACACTCACATGATTAAATTATGGAACTTAAACTCAATTTGTCATATGCATTGCATCACAGGTGAAGATGTTACTTTTGTTCTACTATTTAACTGGGTTGGTATTTACTTATACTTAGTAACTGCTAATAAAATTTTGACCAACTTTAAAAGCAATGCTCAGCTTCAACCATCCTCTTTGGTAAGCCTTACACTTCACGTGAGCTCCCACCTTTGGCGAGTTCATGCACATTATTCCCCACAACTTGTTGAGCTATGAACGTATGTGAGCTCACTCTTGCTGTCTCACACCCCCCCACAGGTCAAGAACAGGTACCACAGGATGAGGCGCTTGGAGGATGCTGTGGTGATTTCGTGAGAGATCTAGGCCGTCGTCTCCGAGTCAACTTTTGGGTTGCTGGACCGTTGTCTCCTTATAATGTAATTATTTATTTTGTATAGAACTCCTGTTATATATAAAGTTGTGACATTCGATCCTGTGCCACTATACATCATATGTGTGAGACTTGGTCCCAGCATACCTAGTGTTTATGTTCGCGCCCGGGTCTTGGTGCCCCTAAAACCCGGGTGTGACAGGTCATAGGGATCCCCTTTGTGTGATTAGGTCGTGGCCATCAGTCGGTCGATCGACGATCAGCGCTGGTTCTGGATCTCATTAAATCATGGGCATTGATCTCGGATCGGGCGGTTGGCGTTGCATACCGTTTCGTCATGCTAGCGATATGATCATGGCCGTCCGTTGTTGATCCTGCAGCCAGGATAACCCCATACCCCTTCGGCCAGGACATTTTGCATAAGAGACCCTGTAATTAATTGAAAATCACCCACCGTCCGGTGCGGTGGCTGCTGAGTCTTCGAAATATTGTGGTTTAGCCCCAAGCTTCCTGGTATTGGTGCGCGCAGTCCAGAATCATAGGAAAAATTTAGAAATTCAATTAGAAAATGATTTGTAGTGTTAAAATAATTCCAGAATCCTATTTAATTCATAGAAAATTTATATGAGGTCCAAATTAGTTCATTCCAGTTCCTATAATTTTGTAATATGATTGTTCATCATATCGTTCCACTATTTTGACATGAAAATTGTATTAAAATTAATCTCTTGGTTAATCTTGTATTGAATACATAAAACCTTAGGAAATTCATAACTCCTCTGTTTTAACTCCGATTTGATCCTTTCAAGTTGCGTTAGTCTCGTATAAATATTTACTATGCAATAACAATATTTACTATACCATGTCTTATTACTTTATAATTAGATTTTATTTAACTTATGATTGGTTAGTCTAGTTAGTCTACTTACCATTATAATCTACTAGAATATAATCTATGGTCAATTTATAACTTAGATTAAAGTTGAGATATTTATTTATAGAATAACCCCTTATATGATTTATATTAACCAATTTATAATATAGTTTAATGTTTTAAACACATAAATCTTTTATAAATCATAACCCTTTACTAGTAACTCTGATTCTAGTGGTTCTCATTCCCGCGATCTCGTAGCAACGCGTAGAATATTCATATTCAGTTTGTACTTATGTTTGGTGTGATGTTAATTTTATCTATACCATGTTTGTTTGTATTGCTACGACTAGCAGTGAGGTCACGAGGATCTGAAGAATCACCCTGGTAACTGGAATTTCAAGTGCCAGGCAAGTTATGCCCTTGATCCACTTTTGTTACCCAATAATATTCTTAATTATCACTATTCAATCTATAGGTTTAATTTTGATGGGACCCAATAGGTCACCCTAGTCTGTTTATCCTTTTTTACCTTGTTTTACCCCTGAATCATTTGGGTAGTTTTGCTATTGCTCTATATGGTTTTGGGATTAATATTTCATTATATCCATGTTCTAATTACTTAGTTATGATATTTATGTTCATGTCAAGATCATTATATTATTGTTAATTAGAACATGGAGCTTAACTTGAGAAACACATGCCACCACAAGGGAGGAATGGGACCCCTTGGCTAACTAATTAGGAAAGCTAGTGGAGGACTACCTTACCCAAAAGGGGCAAGGGCAGTAGGTGTAACACCTTGATTTTGGGGGTATAAAATTTCTTTCTAATTATCACCCAAAATCAGGTGTTACTCTTCCTTTTCTCACTCTAGGTTTTCTCTCTCTAGATTCTCTCTCCCTTTCTCCCTTTTAAGTAGAATTAGCTTAAGTTAGAGAGATTTAATTATTTATTTTGCTAAAACATTTTGGGTCATGACATGTTGCATCATGCTGAGCTTAAAATATTCTTTGGAGTGTTGCACATGTTTGAATTTATTTGAATTTGAAACCTAGTTTGAATTTGGATTTAAAAACCCTATAGAACAAGAAATGGAAAAGGAATTAGAAAATCTAGAGAAAAAGAAAAGGAGAAAGCAGCCCATCCGCCCAGTTAAGCCCAGCCATGCCGCGCGCCCGCGCGCCTGCCGCCCCTGACAAGCGGACCCCCGTCTATCAGCGGCAGTTCTCCCTCGCGCCTGCCCTCTCTCTCACTCGCTGCCCAGTGGGGCCGATCTGTCGGCACCAGTTTCCTTTGCCCACGCGCTCTTTCTCTCTCTCTGTCTCGCGGGCACGGATCGCCAGTCATCAAGCCGTTGCCCCGAGCATCACTCTTTTCTCTCTTTGCACCGTGGGCCAGCCCAGTCAGCTCCGCCCTCTTCGCGCGTCGCCGTGGACCGGCGCAAGCGCACTCGCGCACGTCGCCGGGTTTCTCGACCACAACGCCCGCCCACGTGCCCAACTCCCGTCTTATAGCCCCGCCTGTGCCCCGCGCACACCCCTCACCTCATTTCACACACCCTCACCCTCTCTCGCGCTCTGCCCACGCCGCCAGCTGCCGCCGAAGACCCGCGCCCGCATTCCCGGCCATCCAGCTCGCTGGAGTCCGTGCCAAGCCTCCCCGAGCTCCGTCCCGAGGTGAGACACCTGTCCCCGTGCCCAATTTCCCTTATTGTTCTCTGTGCTCGGCCAATTTTAGCCTCGCCGGTGTTCGGCCGCGGCGGTCCGTCGTGCTCACGCGGTGACCGGCCGATTTGGCTCGGTTTAGTTCACCGGAGTGGGTCTCTGTGTCACCCCTGTCTCTACTGAAGCTAGCCCAATCCTTAGCACGCCTTAAGTCCCTTCCCCGTGGTCGGAATGGCTCACCAGAGTTTCTGTAGACCGTCCGAGGCCACCTCACCGCCGCTCTCCCCTCTCTACCCGTGGATTCATGGCCTCTTCCCCACCATCGAGTTCGCCGTGGCGCCCTCTTCCCCACTGCCCAACTCCGGTGACCCCGAAGCCACCCTAGCTCGCGCCTGCCTCAACTTCGGTGACTTCACCACCACGGAGAGGAGTGACGCCGCTCGCAGCCATTTGTTTTCCCTTGGTCTGCTTTCCCCACCGTCTGATATAGATCGAACGGCCCGGACCGCGGGATACCGCTTCTCGCACGCGCACCTGACACGCCCTGGCCCACCTGTCAGTGTCATTCGCAGCCGCTCATCTTTCCCGGTCTGATTTCCCTCGAATGATCTTGATCGAACAGCTCGGAGCCCTTCAGACCCCCTCGGACCCCCTTCGTCCGATCTTGATCGAACGGTTCGGACCCCCTCGGACCCCTACAGCCATCCGTTTCCCCCTGGCGCTGGGCCCGCTCGGTCAGCGCGCTTTCTCCCCCCTCTGTCGCTGGCACTCCCTGGCCCGCTCGCCAGTGCTCGCCCGCCAGCGCACGTGCCCTCGGCCGCAGATCTAATCTCGACCGTTGTTTTAGACCTGACGGTTAGAATAGCCACATACCCCTTCACGCGGTAGTTTTATTAAAGAGACCCTCGGTTTACCGGAAATCAACCCGCCGTCCCTGGTTTTCGTGCGCAGACCCCTGTAATCTTGCAGAATTAGCCCTGGAGTTTTAAATATTCCCAGAATTAGACCTAGTTTCATATTTTGAATTCCCAAACTTGTTTATTTCATATCTTTTGCATATGAACTCCGAATTTGGTGATTCAAATTGCAAAATGTTCATAGGATTATTCTCTGTTTAAATAAAATGGTTTCATTTACTGTCTGCACATTCTAATTTTTATAATTAAGTATGAACTAATGTATATGTAGTTCTATTCATTTAATAAAACAAATAAAAGGAGAACCTTAGAGATTTAATCATGTTTAATCTTGTAAGATTAATAATGTGTATTACATGAGTTCATCTCTGTTCTAATTTTTAGGTCACAATAAAATGAATTGAACTATGGTTATGTTCTTGTAAGTAACACTTAGGGAAATAGTAATCTATGTCCAAATGAAAGTAGTTAATGTATGCCATAATTTATGTTATACTTTGAATTCATTATGCCCTATGTAGTATTATGTCTTTTTAAGATGTGTTCCAATGTTTGTACATGTTTGGTGTGATGTTCATTTGTACTTTCCAAATGGATTGAATGCATGCTCGCTTTATTTAGACAACGAGCAGCTCGTGGTCCCTGAGTGTGTTGTTGGAGACCTCCCTGAGTAGCGACCTGGTGAAGGCAAGTGTCCTCTGACCTATTATGTCCTACATACTTTATGATTCACTATCCCACATTACTTCATGAAACCTAAGGATTGACTAGTCTGTATTTAGTTGTCCTTGTTTACCTTTTGGGTTACCATGGTTAGCATGTTGCTATTGCCTTAACTTAATCAATGAACATGCTGTGAACCTTTATGATACGATACTGTTATCCTGTTTATGTGGATGATCTTGTGATATCTTAGGGGGCTCAGGCCTTTTTCCTGAGTACGTCTCCGTAAGGACCTGTTCGTGAAGTGAACTCCCAAGATAACAGTACAACCATTGGGGTGGAATGGGACGCCCTTAGCTGATTAATTTGATGAACCTAGGGGTGTAGATGGCTTTGCCGGAGGGCCGTCAATGGGGGCTGGGGCATAGTGCTTGCTCTGCCAAGGTTGGGGTGCAGAGGTTCATTCGATTTGGTTTTTGTTAGTCACCCACCTTGGGGAGGTGTACCGCGTTTGTACGACTGGCGAAACCTAACGAGCAGCTATGCACCAGGGGAGTCTTTGTAAAGGCTACGTAGTGAGACCCTGCTAGGTCACCTTGGAAGTGATCAATGGGGAGTCATGATCTCCGGGCAGAATGGGAATCACAACTTGTGGGTAAAGTGTACAACCTCTGCAGAGTGTTAAAAACTGGTATATCCGCCAAGCTCACGGTTAAGAGCAGCCTTGGGATCCTCGTTGATTAGAAGAACTTTAGATACTTTTTTTATGATGATTAACAATGATGCTATAAAATCTGATCTTTGGTATTTCCTCATTTGAGGAAGTACTTTTCGGTAATAACTGGGTTTATTACTAAAAGTTGGCTCTACTACTAATAATAAATACTTGACTAACTTAAAAGCAACTGCTTGACCTCAACCCCATATACAGCTACTCCACTTTAGCCAAATGGGACATTTGCTGAGTACGTTGATTTGTACTCACCCTTGCTTTACACACCACCCCCACCCCAGGTTGTCCCCACTGTTCTCAGTGCTTAGAAGGTGAAGCTAGCAACATTGAAGATTTCGAGGAGTTTTAGGACTATGACGAGTTCTAGTTCTTTCTTAGTGGCAAACCCCCAGTCAGCTGCCTATGTAGGCTTAGCATCTATGCTTCGTAATTCCGCACTTTGATAATTATGTTGAACGATGGTTATGTATTAGACTCTGTGGATGTCTTGAACATCTTGATGTAATAAAGTATCTTTCCGCTATTTATTTTAAGCATTGTGTGATGATGTCCAATTATGTAATCACTGTGTACGTGAGTTTCTGATCCTGGCACGTACATGGTTCGCATTCGGTTTGCCTTCTCAAAACTGGGTGTGACATAAGTGGTATCAAAGCCTTGCTGACTATAGGACCGCTAACCTAGACGAGAATGGTCGACCTAAGGACTATAGACCCTTACTCTTACCTTGACCTTAGAGTCTTTTCAAAAGTTGGTCATCTTGACCAACTCTATGTTATTTACTCATCTCAAAAAGTTTTGTCTCACTTTTCTATCTGTTTACTTTTTGGTCTCATAGTTCTACTTTTACTCTTGTGCTTACGATGTATTTTATAGATGGCTTATCTTATGCACTGCACGTAAGTTTGTGGTCCCCTTTTTGCCTTCTCGCCTAGCGAAGCATCCCCTGCGTCGCACGGTGCCAGGTCAGTCCAGTCACCTGGAGAGACTGCATCGTCGCCTGCACGTGGAGCAGGAGCGCCGATGCCAGGAGTAGGAGCAGGACCAGGAGCAGCAGGACTCTTCCCGCTCGCCTCAGCAGGAGGTGGAGTCTGAGAGGCTGCCTTCCCCTGCACCTCAGCCAGAGATGCCCCCTGCACCACCTTAGGGCATCCCGGCTACTGGAGGAGACCCTGATGGAGATGGAGACGGAGACGACAACGACATCGGTGGCAGTTCAAGCCACGGCACGGAGCTTTCGAAGGAGCCAGAGCCGGAGGGATGGATCGCTAGACCCATCACTCGTGACGCCGCTCGCGGGTGTCACTTCCACGACGCTCTCGATACCCTGTTGCGTCGGGCCTTCGACCGACACACATGGTCCATCAAGTACCGCTGTGTAGTCTACCAGCATCGTCGCAGGTTATACCCGGACCAGTGGGAGGCTACTTGCTTGGTGCGCCGTCTGGACGATGACCTCCGGGGTGCAGAGGCCTTCTCATAGCACTATTCCATTACTGAGAGGGATAATGCCGAGGTAGCCATGCAAGATGCAGCACGACGAGCACTTTCTCAGTATTGCTCGTTGTTCAGCAGGGTAGCTGATGGCCTTCACCTAAAGTACTATCACCGTCGTTCGACCGGCAGTGCTGGAGGTGTGATTGTCTCGCCAGTTGGTGAGGGCAATCCCAGGCTGAACAACATGGTCAATCTGGTCGCCGTGCTCAACACAGAGTTAGACCACACCCTTGACGAGTTGGGCAAGGTTCGGGTAGAGGTTGCAGAATTGTGTGTTGAGTGCGCTGCACGCCACTATCTTGATGGTGGTTTTCCCGCCCCTGTTAGGATTCAGCACCCTTACCGTTCACCGCCCCATGGTCGCTTCGACTATGGTACCCCAGACTGCAGGACCCGCATAGATTTAGACCCCTAGATCGATAGAGTCGGAGTCTGTAATAATGCTTAGTTCAGTGTCTTTGTCTAGCCAGTCTTAGTCAGAGTTAGTTTGCTTATCTTTTGTTGGATGCTTGTTATGATGAACATGTACTGAAGTTGGATCTTTGTAATGATTGTCACCAAGGTGTGGGTATCCCCTACAACTTGGTGTAGTTATTAATAAAGTTAATTATTTAGTTGGGTAACCCATTTGTCTCCACTTTCCTCTTTATCTGAGAAGCTGTCAGTGAAGTTGGTCAATTGTTCAGTTCTATGAAGATCTTCTATACATCTTTTCTTATGCTGAAAGACTGCAGAGTCAGATCTGATATGTGTGATTCCTACAGATGTCTGAGAACAGGCGCAGAGGTGCAAGGCGTGCTCAGCGAGAATAGCAGGCACCCTAGGAGGATGCAACTCAGCCGCAGCAGCAATTGCCACCGCCACCCCCGATGTCCATTAAGTAGATGTTCTTGATGCAAACCCAAGCAGTTCAGGCAAATGGTTAGACCTTAGCAGTGATGCAGCTGGCGCAGCAGGCGCAGCAGTAGCCACCACCACCTTAGCCTCCAGTGCAAGTCCAGATGCCTCAAGTGCCCAGAGACAAGCGGGCAGAGTTCATGAGGGGCCATCCCCCAGTCTTTGCCCGCTCTGTTGACCCCATGGACGAAGAAGATTGGTTGCATATCGTGGAGCATGAGTTGCACACCGCCCAGTGCAACGATCGTGAGAAGGTGTTGTATGGTCTCCGATAGCTGAGGGGAGCATCACAATCTTGGTGGGAGTCCTACCTCGCCACCCATGCCAACCCTGAAGCCATCACTTGGGAGGAGTTCAGGGATAACTTCTGTCGCTACCATGTGCCCAAGGGACTGATGATAGTGAGGAAGGAGGAGTTTCTTGCTCTGAAGCAAGGTCCCCTGTCCGTTAGTGAGTACAGGGACAAGTTTCAGCAACTGTCGCGTTATGCCCCAGAGGATGTCAACACGGATGCCAAGAGACAGTACCACTTCTTGAGAGGATTGGTTGATCCCCTCAATTATCAGCTGATGAACCACACATTCCCTACCTTCCAGCATCTGATCGACAGAGCAATCATGACAGAAAGGAAGCGTCGGGAAATGGAAGACAGGAAACACAAGCTTGGTGGATCTCAGGTCGGGAGTAGCAGCCGTCCTCGCTACCCAGGCAACCCACCTCAGCCATTCAAGCAAGGTCACCAGTACCAGCACCAACATCAGCATCAGAACTAGTTGCACCAATACCAGAGGCATGAAAGGGAAATGTGCCCTTGGGCAATTTCTAAGTATTTTGGTGATTTAGTGACCAACACAAGTGCCTAAGTGTAAAAAGGTGGACAAAGTACAAATCAAGGATAAAGGTATGTTTCTCAGACTTAGTACATTGTTTTATGGACTAATGTATTGTGTCTAAGTGCTGGAAACAGGAAAAATCCAATTGGAAATGCCTTGGCTCGAGCAGCCAAGAATCTGCTCAGTCTGGGCGCACCGGACTGTCCGGTGGTGCACAGGACAGTGTCCGGTGCGCCAGGCTGGCTCGAGCGAAGTGGCTGCTCTCGGGACTTCGACGGCGGTGTACGGCTATAATTCACCGGACTGTCCGGTGGTGCATCGGACTGTCCGGTGGGCCGTTCACAGGCGAACTCGTCGCTCTCAAGAATTCATCGTCGACGTACGGCTATAATTCACCGGACTGTCCGGTGTACACCGGACTGTCCGGTGAGCCAACGGTCGGAAGGGCCAACGGTCGGTCGCGCGATCTGCGCGGGACACGTGGCCGAGCCAACGGCTAGAAGGGGGCACCGGTCTGTCCGGTGTGCACCGGACATGTCCAGTGCGCCAACGGCTCTCAGGCTACCAACGGTCGACTGCGCCATTTATGGAAGGAAATCGGGCACCGGACAGTGTCCGGTGTGCACCGGACTGTCCTGTGCGCCAGTCGACAGAAGGCAAGATCAGCCTTCCTAGATTGCTCTCAACGGCTCCTAGCTGCCTTGGGGCTATAAAAGGGACCCCTAGGCGCATGGAGGAGCACACCAAGCATTCCTACAACATTCCTAAGCACCAAGACATCGATTCCACGCCTTTGATTCTTTGCGATAGCAATTAGAGCTCTAGTTGAGTAGTGAACTCATTGAGTTGTGTTGTGAGCTCTCATTGCGACTTGTGTGCGTGGTGTTGCTGTGATTTCTTGTCTTGAGTGTGTTGCTAATCCCTCCCTTGCTCCGTGTTTCTTTGTGAATTTCAAGTGTAAGGGCGAGAGGCTCCAAGTTGTGGAGATTCCTCGCAAACGGGATTGAGAAAAAGCAAGCAAAACACCGTGGTATTCAAGTGGGTCTTTGGACCGCTTGAGAGGGGTTGATTGCAACCCTCGTCCGTTGGGACGCCACAACGTGGAGTAGGCAAGCGTTGGTCTTGGCTGAACCACGGGATGACCACCGTGCCATATCTGTGATAGATCCTTGTTGGTTATTGTGTTTTGTTGAAGATTCCTATCTAGCCACTTGGCAATTATTGTGCTAACGATTAACCAAGTTTTGTGGCTTAAATTTCAAGTTTCACAGGATCACCTATTCACTCCCCCCCTCTAGGTGCTCTCAATTGGTATCGGAGCCGTTCTCTTCACAAAGGGACAAACCGCCCGAAGAGATGGATCCTAAGGGGAAGGGTATCGTGATCAACGATAAAGAGAAGGAATCTTTCGTCAACGAGCCGAAGGATGACAAGCCTACCGACTCGGGCTCGGGCCATAGACGGAAAGATGGGAAGAAGAAGAATACAAGGCGCATCAAGGAGATCGTCTACTACGACGACAGCGATGAGTCTACTTCTTCCCAAAAGGACGACGACCACAACGACTACGAGAGAAGGAAACCGGTCAATTCGAACTTTTCTTTTGATTACTCTCGTATTCCTCAAAGTACAAATGCTCATTTATTATCTATTCCACTTGGTAAACCTCCTCATTTTGATGGAGAGGACTACGGATTTTGGAGTCACAAAATGCGTAGTCACTTGTTCTCTCTCCATCCTAGTATATGGGAGATTGTAGAGAGTGGAATGCACTTTGATAGTTCGGATAGTCCCATGTTCATTAATGAGCAAATTCATAAGAATGCACAAGCTACTACTGTTCTTCTAGCTTCATTGTGCAGGGATGAATACCACAAAGTGAGCGGCTTGGATAACGCCAAGCAGATCTGGGACACCCTCAAGATTTCACATGAGGGAAACGACGTCACCTTGCTCACCAAGATGGAGTTGGTGGAGGGCGAGCTTGGACGATTCGTGATGATAAGGGGCGAGGAGCCGACACAAACATACAACCGGCTCAAGACCCTTATCAACAAAATAAGGAGCTACGGAAGCACGCGATGGACGGACCACGACGTCGTCCGACTGATGCTAAGGTCCTTTACCGTTCTTGATCCTCATTTGGTGAATAATATTCGTGAGAATCCCAGGTACACCAAAATGTCGCTCGAAGAAGTCCTTGGCAAATTCGTAAGCGGGCGAATGATGATCAAGGAGGCGAGGTACGTGGACGATGCTATGAATGGTCCAATCAATGAGCCTCAACCTCTCGCTCTCAAGGCAACAAGAAGCAAGGAGGCGCTACCGAGCAAGGTGTCACAAATTGAGGCAGCCGGACTTAATGATGAAGAGATGGCCCTCATCATCAAGAGATTCAAGACAGCGCTAAAGGGTCGCAAGGGGCAGCCGAGCAAGACCAAGACAAAGGGGAAGCGCTCATGCTTCAAATGTGGTAAGCTTGGTCATTTTATAGCTAACTGTCCCGACAATGATAGTGATCAGGATCAAGGGAGCAAGAGGGAAAAGAAGAAAAATTAAAAGAAGGCCAAGGGCGAGGCACATCTTGGAAAGGAGTGGGATTCGGATTGCTCTTCGTCCGACTCCGACAATGAAGGACTCGCCGCCACTGCCTCCAACAAGTCATCCCTCTTCCCCAACGAGCGTCACACATGCCTTATGGCAAGGGAGAAGAAGGTATGTACTCGAGACTCTACTTATGCTTCTTCAAGTGAGGACGAATCTAGTGATGAGGATGAAATAGATTATTCATGTTTATTTAAGGGCCTAGATAGAACCAAGGTAGATAAAATTAATGAATTGATTGATGCCTTAAATGATAAGAATAGGCTTTTAGAAAAACAAGAAGATTTGTTGTATGAAGAACATGACAAATTTATAGAAGCACAAAAATCTCATGCTTTAGAAGTTAAAAGAATTGAAATGCTTTCTTGTGAATTATCTTCTTGCCATGAGACGATTACTAGTTTAAGGAGCATTAATGATGATTTGAATGCTAAATTAGAAATAGCTAGTAAATCAACAACTTGTGTAGAAAATGTCGTTATTTGCAATAGATGTAAAGATTTTGATATTGATGCTTGTAGTGAACACATAGCTTCTATTGCAAAGTTAAATGATGAAATGGCCAGTCTTAATGCCCAACTTAAGGCTAGCAAAAGTGATTTTGATAAACTAAAATTTGCTAGGGATGCCTACACGATTGGTAGACACCCCTCAATTAAGGATGGGCTTGGCTTCAAGAGGGAAGCCAAGAACTTAACAAGCCATAAGGCTCCCATCTCCGCCAAGGAGAAAGGGAAGGCCCCTATGGCAAATAGTACTAAAAGGAACCATGCTTTTATGTACAATGATAGAAGACAGTCTCATAGGAGTTGCAATGCTTTTGATTCACATGCCTATGACTCTTATGCTATGTTTGCTCCTAGTTCTTCCTATATGCATGGTAGAGATATGCCTAGGAAAAATATTCATCATGTGCCTAGAAAGAATATTGTTAATGTTCATAGAAAAGTTATGAATGGTCCCTCTACAATTTATCATGCTTTAAATGCTTCCTTTGCTATTTGTAGAAAGGATAGGAAGATAGTTGCTAGGAAATTAGGGGCAAAATGCAAGGGTGATAAAACTTGCATTTGGGTCCCTAAGGAAATTGTGACTAACCTTGTAGGACCCAACAAGAGTTGGGTACCTAAGACCCAAGCCTAAATTTGCCTTGCAGGTTTATGCATCCGGGGGTTCAAGCTGGATTATCGACAGCGGATGCACAAACCATATGACGGGGGAGAAGAAGATGTTCACCTCCTACGTCAAGAATAAGGATTCCCAAGATTCAATCATATTCGGTGATGGGAACCAAGGCAAGGTGAAAGGTTTAGGCAAGATTGCAATATCTAATGAGCACTCTATCTCTAATGTGTTTTTAGTTGAGTCTCTTGGATATAATTTACTCTCTGTCAGTCAATTATGTAATATGGGATATAATTGTCTTTTTACAAATGTAGATGTGTCTGTCCTTAGAAGGTGTGATGGTTCACTAGCTTTTAAGGGTGTACTAGACAGCAAACTTTATTTAGTTGATTTTGCAAAAGAAGAGGCCGGTCTAGATGCATGCTTAATGGCTAAGACTTGCATGGGCTGGTTGTGGCATCGCCGCTTAGCACATGTGGGGATGAAGAACCTCCACAAGCTTCTAAAGGGAGAACACGTGATAGGTCTAACCAATGTTCATTTCGAAAAAGATAGACCTTGTGCAGCTTGTCAAGCAGGTAAACAAGTGGGAGGAGCACATCACAGCAAGAATGTGATGACCACTTCAAGACCTCTGGAGCTGCTGCATATGGACCTCTTCGGACCCGTCGCCTATCTGAGCATAGGAGGAAGTAAGTATGGTCTAGTTATTGTTGATGACTTTTCCCGCTTCACTTGGGTGTTCTTTTTGCAGGATAAGTCTGAAACCCAAGGGACCCTCAAGCGCTTCCTAAGGAGAGCTCAAAATGAGTTTGAGCTCAAAGTGAAAAAGATAAGGAGCGACAATGGGTCCGAATTCAAGAATCTTCAAGTGGAGGAGTTCCTTGAGGAGGAGGGGATCAAGCACGAGTTCTCCGCTCCCTACACACCTCAGCAAAATGGTGTGGTAGAGAGGAAGAACAGGACGCTCATAGATATGGTGAGGACTATGCTTGGAGAGTTCAAGACCCCCGAGCGTTTTTGGTCGGAAGCCATGAACACGGCTTGCCACGCCATCAACAGGGTCTACCTTCACCGCCTCCTCAAGAAGACTTCATACGAGCTGCTGACTGGTAACAAACCCAATGTATCTTATTTTCGTGTATTTGGGAGTAAGTGTTATATTCTTGTGAAGAAAGTTAGAACCTCTAAATTTGCTCCCAAAGCTGTAGAAGGGTTTTTATTAGGTTATGATTCAAATACAAAGGCATATAGGGTCTTCAACAAATCATCGGGTTTGGTTGAAGTCTCTAGCGACGTTGTATTTGATGAGACTAATGGCTCTCCAAGAGAGCAAGTTGTTGATCTTGATGATATAGATGAAGAAGACGTTCCAACGGCCGCGATACGCACCATGGCGATTGGAGATGTACGGCCTCAGGAACATTTGGAGCAAGATCAACCGTCTTCCTCAACCTTGGTGCATCCCCCATCCCAAGATGACGAACAGGTACCTCAAGTGGAGGCGCATGATCAAGGGGGAGCACAGGATGTTCAAGTTGAAGAGGAAGAAGCACCTCAGGCACCTCCAACCCAAGTTCGAGCGATGATTCAAAGGGATCATCCCGTCGACCAGATATTGGGTGATATTAGCAAGGGAGTAACTACTTGCTCGAGATTAGTTAATTTTTGTGAGCATTACTCCTTTGTCTCTTCTATTGAGCCTTTTAGGGTAGAAGAGGCCTTGCTAGATCCTAACTGGGTGTTGGCCATGCAGGAGGAACTCAACAATTTCAAGCGCAATGAAGTTTGGACGCTGGTGCCTCGTCCCAAGCAAAATGTTCTGGGAACCAAGTGGGTGTTCCGCAACAAACAGGACGAGCAC
This sequence comes from Zea luxurians, assembly GCA_029449295.1. Classification (NCBI taxonomy): domain Eukaryota; kingdom Viridiplantae; phylum Streptophyta; class Magnoliopsida; order Poales; family Poaceae; genus Zea; species Zea luxurians. The sequence continues at coordinate 51,419,899 of JAOPSE010000011.1, forward strand.
GGGGTGGTGACGAGGAACAAGGCTCGACTTGTGGCAAAAGGTTATGCCCAAGTCGCAGGTTTGGACTTTGAGGAGACTTTTGCTCCTGGGGCTAGGCTAGAATCAATTCGTATATTGCTAGCATATGCCGCTCACCATTCTTTCAGGTTGTACCAAATGGATGTGAAGAGCGCTTTCCTCAACGGGCCAATCAAGGAGGAGGTGTACGTAGAGCAACCCCCTGGCTTCGAGGATGAACGGTACCCCGACCACGTGTGTAAGCTCTCTAAGGCGCTCTATGGACTTAAGCAAGCCCCAAGAGCATGGTATGAATGCCTTAGAGACTTTTTAATTGCTAATGCTTTTAAGGTTGGGAAAGCCGATCCAACTCTTTTTACTAAGACTTGCGATGGTGATCTTTTTGTGTGCCAAATTTATGTCGATGACATAATATTTGGTTCTACTAATCAAAAGTCTTGTGAAGAGTTTAGCAGGGTTATGACGCAGAAATTCGAGATGTCGATGATGGGCGAGTTGAACTACTTCCTTGGGTTCCAAGTGAAGCAACTCAAGGACGGCACTTTCATCTCCCAAACGAAGTACACACAAGATTTGCTAAAGAGGTTTGGGATAAAAGACGCCAAGCCCGCGAAGACGCCTATGGGAACTGACGGACACACTGACCTCAACGAAGGAGGTAAGTCCGTTGATCAAAAAGCATACCGGTCCATGATAGGTTCTTTGCTTTATTTATGTGCTAGTAGACCGGATATTATGCTTAGCGTATGCATGTGTGCTAGATTTCAATCCGATCCTAAGGAGTGTCACTTAGTGGCTGTGAAGCGAATTCTTCGATATTTAGTCGCTACGCCTTGCTTCGGGATCTGGTATCCAAAGGGGTCTAACTTTGACTTGATTGGGTACTCAGATTCCGACTATGCTGGATGTAAGGTCGATAGGAAGAGTACATCGGGGACATGCCAATTCTTAGGAAGGTCCCTGGTATCGTGGAACTCTAAGAAACAAACTTCCGTTGCCCTATCCACCGCTGAGGCCGAGTACGTTGCCGCAGGACAGTGTTGTGCGCAACTACTTTGGATGAGGCAAACCCTCAGGGACTTTGGCTAAAATCTGAGCAAAGTCCCACTCCTATGTGATAATGAGAGTGCTATCCGAATAGCGGAAAATCCTGTTGAGCACAGCCGCACAAAGCACATTGACATCCGGCATCACTTTTTGAGAGACCACCAGCAAAAGGGAGATATCGAAGTTTCATGTTAGCACCGAGAACCAGCTAGCCAATATCTTTACCAAGCCTCTAGATGAGAAGACCTTTTGCAGGCTGCATAGTGAGCTCAATATCTTAGATTCGTGGAACTTGGATTGAAATGTAGCATACATGTGTTTATGCCTTTGATCATGTTCATTCTGCATTTTGTTGCTTATTGTGGTGCTCAAGTTGTACAAACACTCCCTGGACCTCACATATTTAGGGGGAGCTGTGCTACAACTTGACCCTTTGAGACTAACCATGTACTTGAGTTTGGTTGTTTTAGTCTCCAAGGAGAATTGAAAGGGAAAAGGTGGACTTGGACCATGCAAGACTTCCACTGCACTCCGATGAAAAGAGTAACTTTTCCAAGTTCATCTTTATACTCTTATTGCCTATTTGCTCTTAGTTGAAGATTTTGGTGCGGCAATGGGGTTAAAGGGCCAAGATTGATCCCGTTTTGGTGCTTGATGCCAAAGGGGGAGAAAATAAAGGCCAAAGCGATAAATGGACCAGCTACCACTTGAGAGATTTTGAAAATAGTAGAATAGAGCTTTTGGTTTGTCAAAACTCTTTGAGTGTCTCTCTTGTCAAAAGTTGGCTTCTTATGGGGAGAAGTGTTGATTATGGGAAAAAGGGGAGTTTTTGAAATTTTGAATCAATTTCTCTTGGAATGACTCTCTTTATGTCTTAACATGTGTGCTTGACGTAGAGATAGAAATTTGAGTTTGATTTGCAAAAACAAACCAAGTGGTGGCAGAGGATGATCCATATATGTCAAATTTGAATCAAAACAATTTGAGTTCTCATTTGAATTGATTTTGTACTTGTTCTACTTGCTTTATGTTGTGTTGGCATAAATCACCAAAAAGGGGGAGATTGAAAGGGAAATGTGCCCTTGGGCAATTTCTAAGTATTTTGGTGATTTAGTGACCAACACAAGTGCCTAAGTGTAAAAAGGTGGACAAAGTACAAATCAAGGATAAAGGTATGTTTCTCAGACTTAGTACATTGTTTTATGGATTAATGTATTGTGTCTAAGTGCTGGAAACAGGAAAAATCCAATTGGAAATGCCTTAGCTCGAGCAGCCAAGAATCTGCTCAGTCTTGGCGCACCGGACTGTCCGGTGGTGCACCGGACAGTGTCCGGTGCGCCAGGCTGGCTCGGGCGAAGTGGCTGCTCTCGGGACTTCGACGGCGGTGTACGGATATAATTCACCGGACTGTCTGGTGGTGCACCGGACTGTCCGGTGGGCCGTTCATAGGCGAACTCGTCGCTCTCGGGAATTCATCGTCGACGTACGGCTATAATTCACCGGACTGTCCGGTGTACACCGGACTGTCCGGTGAGCCAACGGTCGGAAGGGCCAACGGTCGGCCGCGCGATCTGCGCGGGACACGTGGCCGAGCCAACGGCTAGAAGGGGGCACCGGTCTGTCCGGTGTGCACCGGACATGTCCGGTGTGCCAACGGCTCTTAGGCTACCAACGGTCGACTGCGCCATTTATGGAAGGAAATCGGGCACCGGACAGTGTCCGGTGTGCACCGGACTGTCCGGCGCACCAGTCGACAGAAGGCAAGATCAGCCTTCCTAGATTGCTCTCAACGGATCCTAGCTGCCTTGGGGCTATAAAAGGGACCCCTAGGCACATGGAGGAGCACACCAAGCATTCCTACAACATTCCTAAGCACCAAGACATCGATTCCGCGCCTTTGATTCTTTGCGATAGCAATTAGAGCTCTAGTTGAGTAGTGAACTCATTGAGTTGTGTTGTGAGCTCTCATTGGGACTTGTGTGCGTGGTGTTGCTGTGATTTCTTGTCTTGAGTGTGTTGCTAATCCCTCCCTTGCTCCGTGTTTCTTTGTGAATTTCAAGTGTAAGGGCGAGAGGCTCCAAGTTGTGGAGATTCCTCGCAAACGGGATTGAGAAAAAGCAAGCAAAACACCGTTGTATTCAAGTGGGTCTTTGGACCGCTTGAGAGGGGTTGATTGCAACCCTCGTCCGTTGGGACACCACAACGTGGAGTAGGCAAGCATTGGTCTTGGCCGAACCACGGGATAACCACCGTGCCATATCTGTGATTGATACTTGTTGGTTATTGTGTTTTGTTGAAGATCCCTCTCTAGCCACTTGGCAATTATTGTGCTAACGATTAACCAAGTTTTGTGGCTTAAGTTTCAAGTTTCACAGGATCACCTATTCACCCCCCCTCTAGGTGCTTTCAGTTTCCTCAACAGCAGCAGCAGTACCATCAGAATAACCAACAAGGAGGAAATCAATACCAGCGTCAGAGCAACTAGGCAGCCTGTCTTCCTGCCCCAACAACCAACTAGAGCAACCAAACCGCGCCAGCTCAAGGAGGAAGTTGTGCATGTTTCCACTATGGTGAACAAGGCCATTGGGCGAATCATTGCCTAAGGAAAGCAGCTCAGCAGCAACCAGTTCCCAATGCCCTAGTCAGGCAGAATGCAATGCAGCAAGGAAGCAACAACCATGGGCAACCTCGTGCCCAATATGGAAAGGTGAACCACTTGGAGGTCGACAAAGTCCAGGAGACTCCAGGAGTGGCACTAGGTACGTTTCCAGTCGAGTATCATTCCGCAAATGTCTTATTTGATACTGGAGCAACGCATTCTTTTATGACTGCATCATGGGTAGAATCACATAATATACCAGTAGCACCCATGTATCCACCTATGAGAGTTAGTTCAGTTGGTGGAAGAACCCAAACTGATAGATTTTGCCGTAGTGCAAAGGTTCAAATAAGGGGGATAGAGTTCCCCACCGATTTGATAGTTATGGGTAACCGAGATGCAACTATAGACGTCATCCTAGGGATGAATTGGCTAACCAAGTATCAAGCTATTCTTAGCTGTGACAAGAGAACAGTGAAGTTAGTATCCCCATTAGGAGAAGAAGTGTTAGTAGAGTTGGTCTTGTCAGGACCAAGAAAAGGGAGTTGTCACCAAATCACCGCCTGCATTGAGGAGATCAAACCATCAGAGGCTATCAGTGTAGTATCAGATTTCCCAGATGTGTTTCCTGAGGAGTTACCAGGTATGCCACCTGAAAGGAAGGTTGAATTCACCATAGAACTTATTCCAGGCACCGCCCCTATTTCCAAGAGAGCCTATCGAGTGTCTAGACCAGAGTTGGTGGAACTCAAGAAGCAAATTGATGAGTTGTTAGAGAAAGGCTACATCAGACCAAGTACCTCGCCTTGGGCAGCCCCAGTGTTGTTTGTGGAGAAGAAGTATGGCACAAAGAGGATGTGCATCGTTTACCGATCCTTGAATGAGGTTACTATCAAGAACAAGTACCCCCTACCTAGAATTGAAGACCTATTCGATCAGTTGAGAGGAGCCAGTGTGTTCTCAAAGGTAGATTTGAGGTCAGGTTACCATCAGCTCAGAATCCGACCTCCAGATATACAGAAGACAACATTCATCACTAAGTATGGACTGTATGAGTTCACGGTCATGTCATTTGGATTGACGAATGCACTAGCTTATTTCATGTACTTAATGAACAGTGTGTTCATGGACTACCTCGACAAGTTCATAGTAGTGTTCATTGATGACATTCTTATATATTCCAAAATGAGCAAGAGCATGAGGAGGATTTGAGGATAGTACTTCAGAGGCTACGAGATTGTCAGCTGTATGCCAAGCTTAGCAAGTGTGAGTTCTGGATCAGTGAAGTCCTATTCTTAGGTCATATTATAAACCGAGAAGGATTGGCTGTAGATCCGAAAAAGGTAGCAGCTATCTTGGATTGGAAAGCACTAAAAGATGTCCGAGGAATCAAGAGTTTCATCGGAATGGCCGGTAATTATCGGTGTTTCATTGAAGGTTTTTCTAAGATTGTCAGGCCAATGACATCCTTCTTAGCAAAGAAGGTTGAGTTCAAGTGGACCCTAGCATGCCAGAAGTCCTTTGAGACATTGAAGGAGAAGTTGACAACGGCACCAGTACTGATTCTGCCAGATGTTCACAAGACATTCTCAGTATATTGCGATGCTTCATACACCGGACTGGGATGTGTGTTGATGCAGGAAGGGAGAGTAGTGGCATACTCGTCTCGACAATTGAAGATTCATGAGAAGAATTATCCTACTCATGATCTGGAGCTAGCAACAGTGGTTCATGCATTGAAGACCTGGAGACATTACCTTTATGGGCAGAAGTGTGATATCTACACGGACCATAAGATTCTCAAGTACATATTCACTCAGTCAGAACTGAACATGAGGCAGCGAAGATGGCTAGAGTTGATCAAAGATTATGAGATAGAGATTCATTATCACCCAGGCAAAGCAAATGTAGTTGCAGATGCTCTTAGCAGGAAGAGTCAAGTCAATATGTTGGTCGCTCACTCGATGCCATTTGAGCTAGCGAAGGAGTTCGACAGATTAAGTCTCGGATTTCTGAACAACACCCAAGGAGTGACAATTGAGTTGGAACCTACTCTAGAGCAAGACATAAGGAAAGGTCAGAAGGATGATGAGAAAGTCAACGAGATTTGGCAGCTGATTAGAGATGGGAAAGGCAAGGATTTCCATGAAGATGCAGAAGGAGTGGTATGGTTCAAGGACAGACTGTGTGTTCCCGACATCAAATCGATCTCGGAACTGATTCTCAAGGAAGCCCATGAGACAGCATACTCTATACACCCTGGTAGTGAGAAGATGTACCAAGACCTGAAGAAAAGATTCTGGTGGTACGGTATGAAAAGAGAGATAGCAGAGTTGTGGCTGTGTGTGACAGTTATCAGAGAATTAAAGCAGAACATCAGAGACCTACAGGTTTGTTGCAACCGTTGCAGATTCCTCATTGGAAATGGGATGAGATCGGAATGGATTTCATAGTCAGTTTACTTGCACTCGTACTGGTTATGACTCTATCTGGATATTAGTGGACCGTTTCACAAAGGCGGCCCATTTCATACCAGTCAAGACCACCTACAACAGTGTAGTGTTGGCCGAACTATACATGTCTCGGATTGTGTGCTTGCATGGTATTCCGAAGAAGATAGTATCAGATAGAGGCACCCAATTCACCTCTCATTTTTAGCAGCAGTTGCATGAAGCTTTGGGCACACACTTGAAGTTCAGCTCAGCTTACCACCCATATACCGATGGTCAAACAGAGAGAACCAATCAGATTCTAGAGGATATGTTGAGGGCTTGTGCTTTGCAAGACAAGATGGGTTGGGACAAGAGATTACCATATATAGAATTCTCTTACAACAACAGCTACCAAGCCAGCCTGAAGATGTCACCGTTTGAAGCGCTTTATGGAAGGAATTGTAGAACTCCACTGCATTGGGACCAACCTGGTGAAAGACAGGTGTTCGGACCAGATATTTTGCTTGAAGCCGAAGAGAACATCAGAATGGTCCGGGAGATTTTGAAGGCAGCACAGTCCAGGCAACGAAGCTATGCTGACACTAGAAGAAGAGAACTCAGTTTTGAAGTGGGAGATTATGTCTATTTGAAGGTTTCACCTATCAGAGGAACCAAGAGGTTCAGAGTCAAGGGCAAGCTAGCCCCTCGCTATATCGGCCCATATCAGATTCAAGCAAGACGTGGAGAAGTGGCTTATCAACTCAGCTTACCAGAGAATCTGTCAGCTGTGCACGATGCATTCCATGTGTCTCAGTTGAAGAAATGCTTAAGAGTGACAGAAGAGCAGTTGCCAGCAGAGGATCTTGAAGTTCAAGAAGATCTGACTTATATTGAGAAGCCAACTCAAATTCTAGAGACAGGAGATCGGGTCACTCGGAGAAGTACCATCAGGATGTGCAAAGTCAAATGGGGTCATCACTCACAAGAAGAAGCAACCTGGAAAAGAGAAGATGAATTGAAAGCCAAGTACCCTGAGCTCTTTTCTAGCCAGCCCTAAATCTCGAGGGCGAGATTCTTTTAAGAGGGATAGGTTTGTAACACCCTGATTTTGGGGGTATAAAATTTCTTTCTAATTATCACCCAAAATCAGGTGTTACTCTTCCTTTTCTCACTCTAGGTTTTCTCTCTCTAGATTCTTTCTCCCTTTCTCCCTTTTAAGTAGAATTAGCTTAAGTTAGAGAAATTTAATTATTTATTTAGCTAAAACATTTTGGGTCATGACATGTTGCATCATGCTAAGCTTAAAATATTCTTTAGAGTGTTGCACATGTTTGAATTTATTTGAATTTGAAACCTAGTTTGAATTTGGATTTAAAAACCCTATAGAAAAAGAAATGGAAAAGGAATTAGAAAATCCAGAGAAAAAGAAAAGGAGAAAGCAGCCCATCCGGCCCAGTTAAGCCTAGCCAGGCCGCGTGCCTGCCGCCCCTGACAGGCGGACCCCGCCTGTTAGCGGCAGTTCTCCCTCGCGTGCGCCCTCTCTCTCACTCGCTGCCCAGTGGGGCCGATCTGTTGATGCCAGTTTCCTTCGCCCGCGCGCTCTTTCTCTCTCTCTATCTCGCAGGCCCAGATCGCCAATCATCGAGCCATTGCCCCGAGCGGCCCTCTTTTCTCTCTCTGCGCCGTGGGCCGGCCCTATCAGCTCTGCCCTCTCCGCGCGTCGCAGTGGACCGGCGGATGCGCACTCGCGCACATCGCCGGGTTTCTCGGCCACAACGTCCGCCCACTCGCCCAACTCCCTTCTTATAGCCCCGCCTGTGCCCCGCGCACACCCCTCACTTTATTTCGCACACCCTCACCCTCTCTCACGCTCTGCCCACACCGCCAGCCGCCGCTAGAGACCCGCGCCCGCATTCCCGGCCATCCAGCTCGCCGGAGTCCACGCCAAGCCTCCCCGAGCTCTGCCCCAAGGTGAGACACCCGTCCCTGTGCCCAATTTCCCTTATTGTGCCCTGTGCTCGGCCAATTTCACCCTCGCCGGTGTTCGGCAGCGGCGGTCTGCCGTGCTCACGCGGTGACCGGCCGTTTTGGCCCGGTTTAGTTCACCGGAGTAGGTCTCTGTGTCACCCCTGTCTCTGCTGAAGCTAGCCCAAGCCTTAGCGCGCCTTAAGTCCCTTCCCCATGGTCGGAATGGCTCACCGGAGTTTCTCGGGCCCGCCCGAGGCCACCTCACTGCCGCTCTCCCCTCTCTTCACGTGGATTCATGGCCTCTTCCCCGCCATCGAGTTCGCCGTGGTGCCCTCTTCCCCTCTGCCCAACTCCGGTGACCCTGGAGCCACCATAGCTCGCGCCTGCCTCAACACCGGCGACTTCACCGCCGCGGAGAGGAGTGACGCCACCCGCAGCCATCTGTTTTCCCTTGGTCTAATTTCCCCACTGTCCGATTCAGATCGAATGGCTCGGACCGCGGGATACCGCTTCGCGCACGCGTGCCTGACACGCCCTATCCCACTTGTCAGTGCCCTTCGTAGCCGCTCATCTTTCCCAGTCTGATTTCCCCGTTCGATCTAGTTCGAATGGCTCGGACCCCCCTCGGACCCCCCTTGGACCCCCTCGGACCCCCTCGGACCCCTGCAGACACCCTCCGTCCGATCTTGATCGAACGGTTCAAACCCCCTTGGACCCCTGCAGCCATCCATTTCACCCTAGTGCTGGGCCCGCTCAGTCAGCGCGCTTTCTCCCCCCTCTGTCGCTGACACTCCCTGGCCCACTCGGTCAGCGCGCTTTTTCCTCCCCTCTGTCGCTGGCACTCCCTGGCCCGCTCGTTAGTGCTCGCCCGCCAGCGCGCGCCCTCGGCCGTAGATCTAATCTCGGCCATTGTTTTAGATTTGACGGTTAGAATAGCCAGATACCCCTTCGCGCGGTAGTTCTATTAAAGAGACCCTCGGTTTACTTGAAATCAACCCACCGTCCCTGGTTTTCGCACGTAGGCCCCTGTAATCTTGTAGACTTAGCCCTGGACTTTTAAATATTCCCAGAATTACTAGTTTCATATTTTGAATTCCCAAACTTCTTAATTTCATATCTTTTGCATATGAACTCCGAATTTGGTGATTCATATTGCAAAATGTTCATAGGATTATTCTCTGTTTAAATAAAATGGTTTCATTTACTGTCTGCACATTCTAATTTTTATAATTAAGTATGAACTAATGTAGATGTAGTTCTATTCATTTAATAAAACAAATAAAAGGAGAACCTTAGAGATTTAATCATGTTTAATCTTGTAAGATTAATAATGTGCATTACATGAATTCATCCCTGCTCTAATTTTTAGGTCAGAATAAAATGAATTGAACTATGGTTATGTTCTTGTAAGTAACACTTAGGGAAATAGTAATCTATGTCCAAATGAAAGTAGTTAATGTATGCCATAATTTATGTTATACTTTGAATTCATTATCCCCTATGTAGTATTATGTCTTTTTAAGATGTGTTCCAATGTTTGTACATGTTTGGTGTGATGTTCATTTGTACTTTCCAAATGTATTGAATGCATGCTCGCTTTATTTAGACAACGAGCAGCTCGTGGTCCCTGAGTGTGTTGTTGGAGACCTCCCTAAGCGGCAACCTGGTGAAGGCAAGTGTCCCCTGACCTATTATGTCCTACATACTTTATGATTCACTGTCTTGCATTACTTTATGAAACCTAAGGATTGACTAGTCTGTATTCACTTGTCCTTGTTTACCTTTTGGGTTACCATGGTTAGCATGTTGCTATTACCTTAACTTAATCAATGAACATAATGTGAACCTTTATGATACGATACTGTTATCCTGTTTATGTGGATGATCTTCTGATATCTTAGGGGGCTCAGGCCTTTTTCCTGAGTACCTCTCCATAAGGACCTGTTCGCGGAGTGACCACCCGAGATAACAGTACAACCATGAGGGTGGAATGGGACGCCCTTAGCTAATTAATTAGATGACCCTTGGGGTGTAGTTGGCTTTGCCGGAGGGCCGTCAATGGGGGTCGGGGCATAGTGCTCGCTCTGCCAAGGTTGGGGTGCAGAGGTTCATTTGATTTGGTTTTTGTTAGTCACCCACCTTGGGGAGGTGTACTGCGTTTGTACGACTGGCGAAACCTAATGAGCAGCTATGCACCAGGGGAGTCTTTGTAAAGGCTACATAGTGAGACCCTGCTAGGTCACCTTGGAAGTGATCAATGGGGAGTCATGATCCCTGGGCAGAATGGGAATCACGACTTGTGGGTAAAGTGTACAACCTCTGCAGAGTGTTAAAAACTGGTATATCAGCCGAGCTCACGGTTAAGAGCAGCCTTGGGATCCTCTTTGATTAGAAGAACTTTGGATACTTTTATGATGATGATTAACAATGATGCTATAAAATCTGATATTTGGTATTTCCTCGTTTGAGGAAGTACTTTTGGGTAATAACTGGGTTTATTACTAAAAGTTGGCTCTACTAATAATAATAAATACTTGACTAACTTAAAAGCAACTGCTTGACCTCAACCCCATATACAGCTAGTCCACTTTAGCCAAATGGGACATTTGCTGAGTATGTTGATGTGTACTCACCATTGCTTTACACACCACCCCACCCCAGGTTGTCCCCACTGTTCTTAGTGCTCAGGAGGTGAAGCTGGCAACATGGAAGATTTCGAGGAGTTCTAGGACTACGATGAGTTCTAGTTCTTTCTTAGTGGCAAACCCCCAGTCAGCTGTCTGTGTAGGCTTAGCATATACGCTTCGTAATTCCGCACTTTGATAATTATGTTGAACGATGGTTATGTATTAGACTCTGTGGATGTCTTGGACATCTTGATGTAATAAAGTATCTTTCTGCTATTTATTTTAAGCATTGTGTGATGATGTCCAATTATGTAATCGCTGTGTACGTGAGTTTCTGATCCTGGCACGTACATGGTTCGCATTCTGTTTGCCTTCTCAAAACCGGGTGTGACAGTAGGGGAGTTGCATGCAAGGAGGTTCTCGGGTTGATTTGCTGCGATGGCGGTCAGACGAGAGAATCTTGCAAGTGCTCTTCCCATAAACTGTAGCGGGTTTTCAGAAGCTAGTGGAACATTGTAAAGGACTCGTAGTGGATCCCTAGCCATTCACCTCGGTAGTGTCTAAGGGCCTTGCAAACCCTGGCAACATGGGAAACACGACTTGTGGGTAAAGGGTACAACCTCTGCAGAGTGTAAAACTGGTATACTAGCCGAGCACACGGTCAAGAGTAGCTCAGGACTCTCGCATGATTAATTTATGGAACTTAAATTCAATTTATCATTTGCATTTGCATGGGATCATTTATTATTAATTTTGTTCTATTATTATTATGGTTCGGTATTTACTTACATCTAGTAATTGTTAATAAAATTTTGACCAACTTTAAAAGCAATGCTCAGCTTTAACCATTCTCTTTGGTAAGCCTTACACTTTACATGATCTCCCACCTTTGGCGAGTTCATGTCACATTATTCCCCACAACTTGTTGAGCGATGAACATGTGTGAGCTCACCCTTGTTGTCTCACACCGCCCCACAGGAGAAGAACATGTGGTTCAAGAGGAGCCACATATCGAGGATTTCGATTCGATCTAGGTGGTGTCTCCTAGTTGACTTTCTGGTGCCAAGGATGGATTTTAGATCCAGTTATATTTATCTTTTTTTGTAAGACTTCTGCTATGTAATAAGTACTCTGATTATATTGTGACATTTATCTCTATACACTCTGTTATTATATATGTTGACTTCTTTGGCGCATGTATGAGATGCACCCAGCTTTGTCCTTTAAAGCCCGGGTGTGACAGAAGTGGTATCAGAGGAATGTTCACTGTAGGACGAAACCTAGATAGAAATGGACAAACCTTTACCTACTTACCTTACTCTGATTCTTTCTATACTCATCTTGATCCTGTTTCACCATCTACTGTCATACTCTGATTAACCTTACCTTTGCTACTTTGATCCTTTTCTAAACTTTTATTAATCTTTTCTCATCTATTTCCGCTTTACTCTGATTATTCTTACCTTTTCTTTCTAAAGACAAATGTGGATTTCATACGTTGAAATCCCGTGCCTAAAGTGACCTTTAGGAATAGGTGACCTACTCTTAGGAACAAAAACAAAACTATTTTATCTATACGCTTGAGTGTTTGTTATTATGATACCTGTCTGATTTGGATCTTTGATTGAGTGTGATTAGTTGTGGAGTAATGTCCACAATTGAAATTGCATATACATATAGGCATAAATATAAATAAATAAAATTCATAAGAAAAAAAATCTTGATCATCCTCCATTAAAGTGTATCTATTTTAAATAGATCTCTTTTATCTTAAAAGATTCTTTCTTATCTCAATAGATCCATCTTATCTTGAAAAGTTCCCTCTTATCTTAATGGATCCATCTTATCTCAAAAAGATTCTATCCTATCCTAACAGATCTAACTAATCTCAAAAGATTCAACCATAATCTTAGAGACTCATCTTGTCCTAATAAGCATACTTATCCCAACCACTTTGCTTATCTCATAAAAGTGTAACAGACATGATTTATTCCAGAATAAAATTAAGAAGATCTTATCTAGTCTAATCTGAGTACACCAACTTAATTCTGATCCCATCTAATCTGGTTAGATCTAATCTAATGGACAAACATGATAGATAATACTGGTAAAATAAGATTGGATCCTACTCTTATAAATATGTTTTAACCCAAGTTGGAATAAGATTTATCTAACTTAAACTAAGTTCAATCCAGTTATATCCAATCTAATCTAGACCCTACTTAATCTAATATGGTCTAATCTATGTTACAAGTATTAACTAAACCATATTCCTATAAATGAGTTTTAAACCTAAATTGGTGTCTTAAGACCAACTCGTCCGTGAAACCACGACCTAGCCTATGTTATAGGTTGCCCAACTCATTCATCCCACAAGCGAAGTAAAACTCTGTTCACTCTACCTATCCCATATACCCACAATTGTTATCCCAACTCAGATAATGGCATCTAACACCACGACTGATGGTCCCTAGTTCAGATCCCCAAATTAAGCTTGATTATGCCTTAGTACACTCATTCTATGTCAACACTCACCTAATAGCTAAAATATGATGTACCCTTGTTTTCCATGCCACACCTACTAATGGCAAGAAAATTTTAGGTGTTTAAAAATATATACTAATTGGAAGTTCCACTTAGATAAAAAAAATATTATAACTTCGTAAAGATAAAGTCAGCTTGATATGCTTAACTAAATGATATTCTTAAATAGGATAATAGAATCTATTGTGATCTAATCTAATGTGATCTGAACTAATGTGGTCTACTTAGACAGATTAATGGTACTTGAACCCTACTAATCGGGTGTTACCTTAACTTAGCACGTTAGACCAACTCAACCATGAGCAGAAGAACTAACCCAACCAATAGAGTCAAGATGAATGGTATAATCAATCTATCGTCATCTAACATCAAACAAACTTTCGACCTACGTCATGTAGTCTATCTCACCCATATCTATCTCATCTTGGCAAATTCTATCCTACTTTTGGATATTCACCTTATACGACTAATTACACCAATCTGGACATAAAATAAAGATTAAGCCATACTAAAGAATCTTCAGATCATAACCAGCTACTAGCCTATTCATTCTTCTTACCAAATACTTTTCATTACAAAACTATCCTACCATATGCTTCTAATTTTCATGGTCAATACTAGGAAGGAAAGATTATCAAGCAACAGCAAATAGAAATGAATCCTCCAAATCCTCCACCGGTTGGAATCGATCAAGTGATTGCCACCCAAATGATGCTAATACAACAAATGGCAAACATGGTTACCGAATTGCAAAATCAGATAATACAAGAACGCGAGGAAATACGTCAGGACCGGCTGGAGATACGTCGAGAAATAAGACAAACACAGTTGGAAAGACAACGACAACAACAACCACCACTAGCTCCACCAAGCTACATAAACATATATATATATATATACATATGTATATACATATATATATATATATATATATATATATATATAAATTACTACTATTTGTAAGATCTAAGTCTTACTTTAGTTATTAGATGGTATGATACTATTTTAGGAGGAATAATAAGGTCTAACTGACCCCATGTGTTGCTAATAAATTATACCTCATGCTGAGATTTTTGTTTGTGCATATGTTCTGAGACAATATGGTTATACACCCTTTTCTTACAAATCTCGAGGGCGAGATTTCTGTTAAGGGGGTAGGATTTGTAAGGCCCAAAATGTGTTTAAGAAAAATAGTAACAATAATAAAATAAATATATGAAGAAATGAAATGGTAAACTCGGATATCTCAAATTATGCTTGAGAATTGAAAATTGAGAACTGAACTTTGAAACCAAGAATTATTTTAAAAGAAGTAATATAAAAGTTTTCTATTCAACTAAATGATTATGCATGTCATTAAATAATACACCATAAGCATTTATTTACATGAATAGTTAATTTTGTAGTAACTTTTAATTCTTATTCCACCTTCAAAATACTATTTTTCTAAAAAAGGGAAGAAAGCAATAGGAGTGTGTGCCATAACAACAATTACTAAGTATAAGTAGATACCAACCCAATTAAATAGTAGAGCAAAAGTAATAACAACACTTGCGATGCAATGCATATGACAAATTGAATTTAGTTCCATAAATTAATCATGTGAGTGTCCTAGCTGCTCATGACCGTGAGCACGGCTAGTATACCAGTTTTACACTCTGCAGAGGTTGCGCATCTTTACCCACAAGTCATGTTACCCATCTGTCAAGGTATCACGACTACGAGGCCTTTACACAGTTCCACTAACTTCAGAAAACCCGCTATAGTTTCTAGGAAGCTCCAGTGCAAGGATCCCTCGCCTTTAAGGTGTTTGAAGTCTCATAGTAAACTCTTGCAGTGGAATGATAGAGACTCCATTTCACTTAGGTTGATTTAATTTAGGCCGGAGACAGACCTAAGTCAAGGTAATCCTTCTTTGAAACACATTGGTATTGTTCCTAGATAGATCATAAGAAAAATAATCAATCAGAGCACAGGGAGCCATCTTATTATCTTTCCCTAAAGAAAACCCAGGCGCGAAATAATCACCAGGTGTGCTAGGACCGAATAGTGGTACAGAAACGAATGTCACATCTTTACTATATAATAGGAGTTCTGTACAAAATAAATAAATAATTACATCATACGGAGACAACGATCTAGCAACCCAAAGTTGACTGGGAGATGACGACCTAGACCTCTCACAAACTCGTTGTAAGGCCCAAAATGTATATAAGAAAAATAGTAATAATAATAAAATAAATATATGAAAAAATGAAATGGTAAACTCAGATATCTCAAATTATGCTTGAGAATTGAAAATTAATAACTGAATTTTGAAACCAAGAATTATTTTAAAAGAAGTAATAGAAAAGTTTTATATTCAACTAAATGATTATGCATGTCATTAAATAATACACCATAAGCATTTATTTACATGAATAGTTAATTTTGTAGTAACTTTTAATTCTTATTCCACCTTCAAAATACTATTTTTCTAAAAAAAGGGAAGAAAGCAATAAGAGTGTGTGCCATAACTCAAACATCTCCTAAATAAATAAATTAATTAAACTAAATATTTATATCTATTACTTCGTAATTGATTTTGAGTATGTATTAAAAATTTGAATTCCTAAACTTTATCTTGAATTTGGAATATAAGAAAGAAATACTATACAAAGTAGATGAAATAAATATATAAATAAATAAATTAGGATCATATTGTTACTCTAAATGCATACACTTAACCTAAGTATAAACTCCACAAATATGAATTCAAATGTGAAATTCAAAACTAAAAATGAAAGTTTGCATGGCACATTTTGAGCCTTTAACTAAACAAAGGAATAAAATAATTAATATAAAGAAAAGTGTACTTTGCATTTCATACCAATATTTTGGATTGTAGCATTTGAACATAAATTCGAAGTTGTATTTTTATGTGAATTTAAAAACTGAAAAGCAAAGCAAATAGAAAGAAAACAGGAAATATATATATATATATATATATATATATATATATATATATATATAAAGAAGAAGAAAAGCAACACCCATACATGTGTTTGGGCCTAAACCCTTAGAACTCAGCTCATTTTCACTTTACCTGCTTCATGCGATCAGCCCACACACGCTCTCCCCTCACTGGCCGACACGTGGACCTGGACGCCTGGTTCCTCACTGCCGATTGGGCCCACATGCCGATCTCCCAGCCACCTCGCATGCATGGCGCGGGGTCTATCGTTGACGAAGGGGCCAGTGCATCGGATAGCTCCTTGCGTTCAACGATGCTGACGCTGTTTGGTGGGCCCATTATGTAAGAAGCATCCGCTTCCCATGGTCCCAACCTCGCGCGCTGGGCCAAACGGAACCGGGGAAATCCGGTGGGATTTGCGGCGCCCTCTCCGCTGATGGGATCCCATCGGTCAGGCCGGCTCTTCTCCCCCGGGTGGTTGAGCCTGACGCCGATTTCCCCACCGCGGAAGCCACCAGGGTTCTTGCCATGGCCATTGGCTAGACTCGTTCCTTGCCCTGGGACCACGGGTATAAGCTGGAGGCCCTAGTGACTCTATTCCCCCTCGGCCATCCACAAGCCTAATGGCAGACCCGCGACCATCGCCCTATGAGCACCGAGGATGCTAGGCGCAGAGAATAATGGGGGGACTGCACGCCTTGTCGCGGTCGCGTCTCGCTGTCCATGGAGCGACTCTCTACGCCCTCTCTGTCGACCATGCCCATGCCGCCACCATCCCCTCTACTCGGCGCGTCCCTTCTCTGCTCCCTCCCCGCGTCGCCGACCTCGCCTGGTGTATGCTCCAGCCATGAACTTCCTCTGCTGTGCGCCGACTGCGGTGGTGCGCTTGCCATGGCGCACCCGCGCCTCCGTTCGTCGCCAGTCTCTCCTCGGGTCTTCGGCGAATCAGCTCCTTTGAAACGCTGTTGGCCGTCGCTGGGGGTTGTTGAGGTCGATTCGAGTACCGCGGGAGCTTGTGGTCGCCTCGTATGCGACTAATTGTGCACCGGAGTCCATCTCCGCCGCAAAGCCGCCCCGTGCTGTGGACAACCCGCCTTCGTGCCCGATTCTCGGTAATTTCTCCCCTCATGTGTTCGTTGTTGCCATCTCTTCGATTAGAAGGGGTCAATTGGGGTTCTGGCCTGACCATTGCGCCGGGTAGATTTCTCCGGTGAGTGCTCCGTCGTTGGGGGAGACGGCGTCATCGTCGTCTGTCTCGTTTGGGGGAAATGCACCTCAACCGTTGGATCCGTGGGCAACGAGTAAGATTAGATCATAGGGAACCCCTTTGCGTGATTAGATCGTGGCCGCCGGTCGGTCGAGCGACGATCAGCGCTGGTTCTAGATCTCATTAAATCATGGGCGTTGATCCCGGATCGGGCGGTTGGTGTTGCATACCATTTCGTCATGCTAGCGATAAGATCATGGCCGTCCGCTGTTGATCCTACGACCAGGATAACCCCATACCCCTTCGGCGAGGACATTTTGCATAAGAGACCCTGTAGTTAATTGAAAATAACCTGTCGTCCGGTGTGGTGGCTGCTGAGTCTTGGAAATATTGTGGTTTATCCCCCGAGCTTCCTGGTATTGGTGCGCGCAGTCCAGAATCATAGGAAAAATTTAGAAATTCAATTAGAAAATGATTTCTAGTGTTAAAATAATTCCAAAATCCTATTTAATTCATAGAAAATTCATATGAGGTCCAAATTAATTCATTCCAGTTCCTATAATTTTGTAATATGATTGTTCATCATATAGTGCCACTGTTTTGACATGAAAATTGTATTAAAATGAACCTCTTGGTTAATCTTGTATTGAATACATAAAACCTTAGGAAATTCATAACTCCTCTATTTTAACTCCGATTTGATCCGTTCAAGTTACGTTAGTCTCGTATAAATATTTACTATGCAATAACAATATTTACTATACCATGTCTCATTACTTTATAATTAGATTTTATTTAACTTATGATTGGTTAGTCTACTTACCATTATTATCTACTAGAATATAATCTATGGTCAATTTATAACTTAGATTAAAGTTGAGATATTTATTTATAGAATAACCCCTTATATGATTTATATTAACCAATTTATAATATAGTTTAACATTTTAATCACATAAATCTTTTATAAATCATAACCCCTTACTAGTAACTCTGATTCTAGTGGTTCTCATTCCCACGATCTCGTAGCAATGCATAGAATATTTTTATTCAGTTTGTACTTATGTTTGGTGTGATGTTAATTATATCTATACCATGTTTGTTTGTATTGCTACGACTAGCAATGAGGTCACGAGGATCTGAAGAATCACCCCAGTAACTGGAATCTCAAGTGCCAAGCAAGTTGTGCCCTTGATCCACTTTTGTTACCTAGTAATATTCTTAATTATCACTATTCAATGCATAGGATTAATTTTGATGGGACCCAATAGGTCACCCTAGTCTGTTTATCCTTTTTACCATGTTTTACCCCTGAATCATTTGGGTAGTTTTGCTATTACTCTATATGGTTTTGGGATTAATATTTCATTATATCCATGTTCCAATTACTCTATTATGATATTTATGTTCATGTCAAGATCATTATATTATTGTTAATTGAAACATGGAGCTTAACTTGAGAAACACGTGCCACCACAAGGGAGGAATGGAACCCCTTGGCTAACTAATTAGGAAAGCTAGTGGAAGACTACCTTACCCGAAAGGGGCAAGGGCAGTAGGGGAGTTGCATGCAAGGAGGTTCTCGTGTTGATTTTGCTGCGATGGCGGTCAGACGAGGGATTCTTGCAAGTGCTCTTCCCATAAACTGTAGCAGGTTTTTGGAAGCTATTGGAACTTTGTAAAGGCCTCGTAGTGGATCCCTAGCCATTCACCTCGGTAGTGTCTAAGGGCCTTGCAAACCCTGGCAACATGGGAAACACGACTTGTGGGTAAAGGGTACAACCTCTGCAGAGTGTGAAACTGGTATACTAGTCGAGCTCACGGTCAAGAGCAGCTCAGGACTCGCATGATTAATTTATGGAACTTAAATTCAATTTGTCATTTGCATTTGCATGGGATCATTTATTATTAATTTTGTTCTATTATTATTATGGTTCGGTATTTACTTACATCTAGTAATTGTTAATAAAATTTTGACCAACTCTAAAAGCAATGCTCAGCTTTAACCATTCTCTTTGGTAAGCCTTACACTTTACATGATCTCCCACCTTTGGCGAGTTCATGTCACATTATTCCGCACAACTTGTTGAGCGATGAACATGTGTGAGCTCACCCTTGCTGTCTCACACCCCCCCTCCCCCACAGGAGAACAACAGGTGGTTCAAGAGGAGCCGCATATCGAGGATTTCGATTCGATCTAGGTGGTGTCTCCTAGTTGACTTTCTGGCGCCAAGGATGGATTTTAGATCCTGTTATATTTATCTTTTATTTTGTAAGACTTCCGCTATGTAATAAGTCTCTAATTATATTGTGACATTTATCTCTATACACTCTGTTATTGTATATGTTGTCTTCTTTGGCGCATGTATGAGATGCACCCGGATTTGTCCTTTAAAGCCCGGGTGTGACACTCGTCACAGCATCCTCCATGCGCCTCATCCTGCGGTACCTGTTCTTGACCTGTGGGGGTGTGAGACAGGAAGAGTGAGCTCACATAGGTTCATTGCTCAATAAGTTGTGGGGAATAATGTGCATGAACCCGCCAAAGGTGGGAGCTCATGTGAAGTGTAAGGCTTACCAAAGAGGATGGTTGAAGCTGAGCATTGCTTTTAAAGTTGGTCAAAATTTTATTAGCAATTACTAAGTATAAGTAGATACCAACCCAATTAAGTAGTAGAGCAAAAGTAATAACAACACCTGTGATGCAATGAATATGACAAATTGAATTTAGTTCCATAAATTAATCATGTGAGTGTTCGAGCTGCTCATGACCGTGAGCACGGCTAGTATACCAGTTTTACACTCTGCAGAAGTTGCGCATCTTTACCCACAAGTCATGTTACCCATCTGCCAAGGGATCGCGACATCCCATACACCTCTACCAAGGAGGCGAGGCAGGGTAACACTACGAGGCCTTTACAAAGTTCCACTAGCTTAAGAAAACCCGCTACAGTTTCTAGGAAGCTCCAGTGTAGGGATCCCTCGCCTGACCGCCATCGCAGCAAAATCAACACAAGGACCTCCCTACACTGACCACTTCCCTACTGCCCTTGCCCCTTTCGGGTAAGGTAGTCCTCCACTAGCTTTCCTAATTAGTCAGCCAAGGGCGTCCCATACCACCCTTGTGGTAGCACTGTTTTCCCGTGTGGTTCTCCATGTTCTAATTAACATAATGATCTTATCATGAACAGTAATTAACAAACTGATAACAAAAGTATGAATAATGTGTCTCAATGCCCAAATCCACATAAAGCACTAGCAAGTACTATCCAGAAGTTCAGTGGTAAACAAGGCATAAAGATAGACAAACTAGGGTAACCTATTGGGTCCCATCAAAATTAACCTATGTAGATCATTATGATAATAAGAACATGAGTGGGTAAAAGAAGTGATCAAGGGCACAACTTGCCTGGGACTTGAGATTCTAGGTACCAACTTGCTCTTCAGGTGACTCGTGACCTCACTACTAAACATAGCAATACAGACAAACATGGTATAGGTAAGATTAACATCACACCAAACATAAGAATAAACTGAATAATAATGATCTACGTGAAGCTACTAGAACGTTGGATCGAGAACCACAAAAATCAGAGTTACGGTTACGGAGTTATGATTTTCCAAAGATTTAGGAGTGGGGTACAAAAGAAACTAAGTACATAATTTTAGTTTAGGTTTTATTACAAAATAAAGCTACTAGGTGATAAACAATATTAATATGAATTTAATGCAACTAGAATGGATTAATTTGGTCTTAATATGAATTTTCTATGAATTAAATGAATTCTGTAATTATTTTTACACTAGAAACACATTTTCCATATTCTTTTTCTTATTTCTTCAGAGTACTGGACTACGCTAGCAATTTATTCGTAGGTCAGGGGCTAATCTATGAATTTCCAGGGCATGGCTGTAATTGCTCTACACAGGGCACGGACGGCGGGTTCAATTCTGTGAAAGAAGTGGGGCTCTTCTGAAAAAACGTATTTAGAGAAGGGTTATGAGTTAGTCTCAGTCGTCCGATTGGGTACGAATGGCCTGGATCAGATCGGCCCTGGATAAAATCTCGCCTTCACTCACCACTGTCGGATCCGAGATCCATGGCACAGCATACACCGGCGCTAGGGGATTACAGGTTTTAATCACAGCCGCACAAATCGAGATCAATGAATCAGATCAAAAGACCCGAACCGGTATGCTAAGATCCAAACTTGAGTGTCCATTTTCTGTTGTGCGGTCACCGACTGTCCTCAACCCAGGTCGAGCAGCACGGTGGCGCACAACTGTGTTTAAGCGCCGGTGCGGCGGCGCCATGGCCGGATCCCTCTATCCTAGGCCCTAATGCCCGAGTCCCCGATCCGACAGATGCTATACGAAGAAAGGACGTTTGCCAACCAAAGGGAGGTGCTTACCATTGACGGAAGATGGAGAGGGAAGCAAGCCGCAGCACATGGTGATTTGACCGTGAATCCAGATTCCGGTGAGAGATTCCGGGTTCATCGGTCGCAGATCTCCATCGCCGTGATGACGACCACTTCCCTGGACCATCCGTGAAGGTCCCTGGCTAATCCTTTTTCCGAGAGGCCTGCATGCGAATTTCCACGGCGGTGGCACGGACCCCATGGCGGCGCCTAGGCGTGGACCGAGAAGGAGAGGGAGCGTCTAGCCCTCCATTGCCGCAGTAGCGGTGCTGCCCGGTTTGCCCTGCCAGTGCGCAAGATTCCCCCAAGCATCTGAGTGGTCAGTACTCGAAGAAGATCCGCACAGGAGCAATGGGTGTCGCCGGCCGCACATGAACACGACGATTCACCCATTGCCCCAGCGACGCGCAACGCAAAGGCTTCATAGGGCGGCGCTGCCGTTTTATAGTGAGTGAGTCCGCTACGAGGAGATCATGCCCCGAAAGGAGCAACAGCCCGGCGAGATCCACGCAAGATCCCCCGTTTGTGCGCGGTTTGTTGCGCGGCATTGGCGCGAGTCCGTTGAATATGACCGGTCTTACACTATGGCCCCACATGGCGGTGATGTGCATGAGTGGAGGACGGATGAATGGCGGCTGACGAGGCGGTCCCGCATGGCAGGCGTTCGGCGAGCACGGCGAGATGTGCGGCTGTTACAGGGTCCGCGTGGGGAGGACGCCACTTGAACATGGGGCCCACAAGACAGTGACCAGGTCTGACCGCGCATAAGGGTGTCACAGATAGGCCGATCCCACCTGTCCGTGATATAGGCTCTATCCTCACGTGCGGTGGAGGCCGAGTTGGGCCAACGCGGAGGAGGGGGAATGGGCCAGAAGGGGTGGAAATGGCCTAATATGAATGGTTTCCTTTTTGTTTTTTCTATTTCTTTTCTTATTTCCCATTTGTTTTCTATTTTCAAGTTCTTCCAAATTAGATTTTAAATTCTCATTTGTTTCAAAGTGTAACTCAAAATCAAATACATAACTCAAGAACTTCAGCATGAATGCAAGAATATTACTTTCATTCTTTATTTGCTTATTATTTATTTCCTTCAAATAAATGCTTCTAAATGTAATATTGGTGAAAGAAACATTTGTTAAATTAAATAGGAAAACTCCCTATTATTTATTTTTCTGATATTTGAAATTATAATATAAATTTTATATGTCAAATTTAATTTGAGTCATTAAACCCTAATATTATTTTTATTTGTTTAATCATTTGGAAGCATAAATCATACACTAGAATCAATCCCATTATTACTCCTCAAAGAGAACAAAGTGACTTCCTATTTTCTCAAAATGTATTTTAGGGTTTACACTTGCCTCATTTCCTCCTGCATCTCTTGCCTCTCCTGACGCATCTTCTGGCGTTCTTGCCTCATTTGAGCCTGCATGTCATTCATTGTGTTGGCCATCTGATGTAGCATCTGCATTTGAGCGGCGACCACTGGATCGGTCCCAGCCAGTGGAGGATTTGGAGGATTCATTTATGTTTGCTGTTGTCTAACAATCCTCTAGTTGTGGGGGTTGGCAGGTAGATCAATTCCGCCTCCCTTCCTGGTATTGACCATCTGGGTTAGAAATACATGGTAAGATAGAATTGTAGAATAGACGAGTAATTGCGAGGCAGAATCTTTTGGGGGTTTTGTTTGCTAAGTAGATTAGTGTGTCACTTACCACTTCTAATTCATTACCTTATGGTGGTACATGCTAGAATGCCCGGCTATACTATTTAAATCAATTAAAGAAGCAAATCAAGCATTTACCATCAGAGCAAATATCCAATCACTTTAGGTAGAGAAAATAATTTTAATTTTGTCTTAGGTCTCCTATCTCTTTAAATGGTCATAACTGTAGGATTCCAAGGTGTGAAATCCCCCTTGTCTTAGAATAGGAAAGATAAGAGTAGTCAGAGTAGAACAGCAAAAGGTCAGACAGGATCAAGAAAAGTATAGAAAGAATCAGAGTAAGGTAAGTAGGTATGGGTTTTGTCTAGTTCTATCTAGGTTTCGTCCTACAGTCATCATTTCCTCTGATACCACTTCTGTCACACCCGAATTTAAGGGATAAAGCCGGGTGTGTCTCATATGTGCGCCAAAGAAGAACATCACATATAATGATAAAGTGTATAGAGATAAATGTCACATGTATCATTATTACATAGCGGAAATCTTACAAAAATAAATGATAACAATAAAACGAACTAAATATTATTCCTTGGTGCCATCAAGCTGACCTGGAGACGCCACCTAGATAAGCTTATATTCTTCATTGTAGGGCTCCTCTTGGATCACTTGATCTTCACCTATGGGGGGTTTATATATCACAAGAGTGAGCTCACAAAAGATCATAGCTCAACAAGTTGTGGGGAATAATGTGCATGAACTCACCAAAGGTGGGAGCTCATGTGAAGTGTAAAGCTGATCAACAAATAATGGTTAAAGTTGTGCATTGCTTTTAATAAGTGGTCAAGTTTTATTAACAGTTACTAAATGTAAGTAAATACCAGACCAGAGTAATAATAGATCAAATAAATAATAAACCAAAATGCGATGCAAATGACAAGTTGATTTTAAATCCATAAATTAATCATGTGAGGGTTCGAGCCGCTCGTGACCATGAGCATGACTGCTATACCAGTTTTACACTCTGCAGAGGTTGCGCATCTTTACCCACAAGTCATGTTACCCATTTGCCAAGGGATCGCGACTTCCCATACACCTCTACTAAGGAAGGGAGGCAGGGTAACACTTCGAGGCCTTTACAAAGTTCCAATAGCTTCAGAAAACCCGCTACAGTTTCTAGGAAGTCCCAATGCAGGGATCCCTCGCCTGACCACCATCACAGCAAAATCAACCCAAGAACCTCCCTACACCAACCACTCACCTACTGCCCTTGCCTCTTTCAGGTAAGGTAGTCATCCACTAGCTTTCCTAATTAGTCAGCAAAGGGTATCCCATACCACCTTTGTGGTACCACTGTTTTCTCGGTTGGTCGCTCCATGTTCCAATTAACATAATGATCTTATCATGAACAGTAAATAACAAACTGATAATAAAAGCATGATCATGAATAATGTGTATCTCAATACCCAAAACCACATAAAAAGCAATAGCAGGTACTACCCAAAAATTCAGTGGTAAACAAGGTACAAAGATAGCCAAACTATGGTAACCTATTGGGTCCCATCAAAATTAACCTATGCAGGTCATAATGATTAAAAGGAACATTATTGGGTAAATTGAAGTGATCAATGGCACAACTTGCCTTCAACGAGCTCCTGCTCAGCAGTCTCCACCTACTTAACACCTGAGTCCTCGGTCACTTGCTCATCTACTCGCAACAATACAACAAACATAGTATAGGAGAAATTAACATCACTCTAAATAGAAGAACATAATCCATGATAATATTTTAACGTCGTAACAGTATCATAGGAACAAGAATCGCTAAATTCGGAGTTACGGTTATCGAGCTACGATTTTCTAAAGTTATTAGGTGATTGATATAGACTAAACCAAATGAACAAATTTACTCTATGTTTTATGACTAAACAGAGTTACCAGGTGATAGACAATATTAAAACAAAATTAATGCAACTGGAATGGATTAAAAAGAACCTAAGATGAATTTTCTATGAATTATACAAGTTCTAGAATTATTTTGGCACTAGAAATCCATTTTCTAAATCCTTTTTCCTATTTTCTGAGACTTCAGGACTGCGCACACCACTATCAGGAAGTTCGAGGGCAAAGTTATAAAGTTCAGGGCCCGGCTGTAATCATTCTAACACTACTTTGGACTGCAGGTTATTTTTGATAAAACACAGGGTCTATACGTTAAAACGCGTGGGTGAATTGATTTCGTTCTATGAGAGCCATCGAATCTAACTTGGGCGGCTCGGATTGGATCGGCCACCACGATGAACTGGTAAGCTACGTAAGCCCTTAGATCAAGACCCATCGGTCAGGGTTCTAAACAACGTTGATGGCATAGCAGCCATTCGATCGCCGATCGATGGGTAGGGCTTGCCCCACCGAAGAGGTATGCCTGGTCTGATCTGTGACGTCGCTTGCGGGATCGACGCCCCACGCTCCTTTCCCCAATTCGACAGCGTCCAGGCGGCGGAGCTCGGCTCCAAGCGGCGGCTAGTTCGCCGGCGAGCGCGCAATCCGGCCTCCCACTACCCCAAGCCCAAAATTAACCAGTGCTAAACATTGAGAAGGGCATGGCGAGGAGGATGAAGGGTGGTATTACCGTGGTTGAGTGCTGGAAAGGTGTTGGCCACGACGCAAAGTGGGCTGGCGGTGATGTCGCACCGGCGAGCAATCCCGACGGGGCTAGTGGCAATCCTCGAGTAACTTGGAAACGACTACTTTCCTCCGGTCCTGCAGGAGCTCACGAGAACAATTCCAAGGCGCGATTGACGGTCAGGTCAGAGTTCCCTGACGGTGGCACCCTCGTTCCCCTCTCGGCGTCGCAATTTGTGGTACGGTGGTGGTCGCAAGAACGGGGAAAGAGGAGGAAGAGACAGACCCGATGTCATGGCTTCCCTTATAAGTGCGAATTTGACCAAGGCGCTTCAACAGACTGCCCGACGACGGAGTGCCCTGCCATGCGCGGAGGTTCGGTTGAGGGACGGAGCTGACCACTAGGGCCCACAAAGCCGCGACAGAGAATGGTGAGCACACGTACGGAGGCTGGTACGCTGGCCCGCATGTCGGGAGTAGAGCATTGGTGGGTTCCCGGTGGGTTCCACAAAGCCGCGTGCGGTTGTGCGGCTGCCCGGTGGGTTCCACATGTCGGCGGTACACGAGACGAGAGCGAGTGCGTGAGAATGACGAGTGGGGGGCTAGGTGTCGGCGCCGTGCCCTTGAGTTGGGCCGAGCGCACGGGGCAACAGTTCCTTGGGTCAAAAGCGAGGTTAGCCGGCCCAGCTAGGTTAGCTCTCTTTTCTTTTCTTTGCCTTTTCTTTTCTAGTTTTCTTTTCCTTTTATTTTAAATCTAAAATTTGAATTCAAATTTTGTGGTGAAGTTCAAGCTTAGATAACATGCTCAAATTCATATACCAGTATGAACAGGTGTATGTGTCTATTTATGTATATTTTCTTTATATTTATATTGTATTTCCCTACATCCTTTGTTTCTTTTATTTTCTAAGAGCTAAGTTCGGTCTTAAATCCCAATTTGGGGCACTAACATATTTTCATTAATATTGCTAATACTGAATGCACAAACATAGAAATCCAGCATGATGCATTGATTATTTAGGTGTTATTAACTAATTGTTCACCTTTGATATGGTTATTCTCATGTTATAATGAGAAGAGGACAAAACTCCTAATGGGATCGACTCTCTTCTTATTATTTATAAATTGGGTATTACAGTCGTAAATATATATTATACATATGGCATAAATGGTAGGAACCCAATATGCACTGGATTAAGTAAACGAGATAATGCATAAAATCAATAAATCGTTTGCATAAAATATGAATAGAAATATCATAAAAGATAAATAGATGAAGAAGAGCCATGAACAGAAATATAGGTCGTAAAAACCTATTGACATTGGCATAAATATGTATACAAAATAGCATAAAAATAGGACCGCCGCCCTGTGGAACCGCCGCCTCGCATCTGGGATGCACCACCACTTCGTGCCTAGGGGAGGCTGCCGTCGTCGCTCGCGCCTAGGGAAGTCCGCCGTCGCTGCTCCCACCTTAGATGGCATCACAGTTGTACGCGCTCAGGGGTCGACCCTCACGCGCGTGCATCCCGAGATCCGTCGCATCAGCCGCTCCCACCACTCCATCATGCATGCCTTAGGGGTGCCGTCATTGCTCACGTGCCCCCGAGATCCATCGTCGCGCCGCCGCAGCTGCTCCCACCTCACCGTCGTGCGCAACTCAAGGGGTCGCTGTCGCGTGCACCTTAGGGAAACGCTGCCGCGCTCGTGCCCCCTGAGATCCACTGTCATGGCTGCTGCCACCTCACCATCGTGCGCACCTCATGGGGTCGCCGCCGCGTGCGTGCCCTCGGGATCCGATGCCGCAGCCACTCCCACCTCGCCGCTGTGCGCATCTCAGGGGGGCCATCACCGCGTGCTGGCCTCAGGGATCCACCGCCGCGAGAGTGTCCCCCGGATCCACCGTCGCAAGCATGTCCCCTAGATCCGTCGTCGTGCGCTTGCTCCCAGGATCCACTGCCATACGCGCCTCTCAGGGTGGGGGCGTAACTGTTAGCGTCGCTAAAACTAAACCCTAGCGATCTGGAGCTTCTTTTATAGACGCTTCAGACCTGGTGCGGCTGAACCAGTTGGCAACATCGGGTCAAGGCTTTCGTCGAGCTATTGGATGCCCATGGCTCCTAATATCTAAACCATATATATACCTCAAATAACCCAAAAGGCATGCTGCAAAAAGTCACATCATTCACGTCAAACCATATAGCCCAACTTATGATCGAGGGCAACGTTTGCCCCCACCTTAAAAAGGACTTCGCAACCAACACATCAAGTTGAACCTATCAATAGGGGGCTACTGTTAGGACGAGGACAGAACCAGACCTCGATCATTCTCGATAGCTAACTACTACTAACCACAAACAAATCCTGACTACATGTGCAGGGGTGGTGTTGGTGGCTTGTTCTCAAATGCTATAAATCAAGAACAAGACAACACAATTGTCAATGGTTATAGACCTTCGTCCTTCGAAGAATTATTTCCTCTCGGACATAATGATCTTCAGACGAAGGTCATGAAGGATACACCTTCATCATTTCAACATATAAACATGAATGCAAATAAGAAAGTGAAGGAATACAAAAGCATGAAGATAATAATTATTATGTACCAACGATTCATTTATTATTATATTCTATAAAGATGAATAAGCATTAACAATATTCACATTATGTTGATACCTTCAGCTTGCCAGAAGGTGAGAGAGCGAGAATGGCGCGAGAGTGATTACAATCCAGCGTGAACAGTACGGTGTTACTGTTCATCTATTTATAGGCACAGGACGCAGCCTAGATAAAAGTACATTTATGTCCCTAGTAACTATCTATAATTTCAACAGGAATTATTAAGGACTGTATGGTCTTTATCCTTTTTCAGTTGTTATCATACTTAAGCTTCGTCAACGTGTTCAGCCGAAGTCCTTTGGCTTCTAGCTTCGTCGCCCATTCTTTATTTTCCTTCGTTCTGTTATAAGAGAAGTTCTCCACCCCAAAGCCGAAGCTTCCTGTAACTGTTCATAATCATGCTGAAAACATATGGTCAGTCACATTTTTAGGACCTTCGGAAGAGGAAGGCCCCTAAAAGTAGCTTCTCACAATATTAATTTGTTTCCTTGTAATAAATTTTGACTACGACGTGAACGAAGGCCTTTAGCCGAAGGTCCGAAAAAACACCTTCCCTTCGCTAGAATAGCGAACGACACTAAAATGCCGGACCCACCAAATTGTAGGGCGGTAGGCATACAAATAGGAGCTCGTATTGAAAGCATTTCTTGCGCCATTTCAGTTGCTTACACTGTACTTGCCATTTTAAACATCCTTGCTCTATCGAGTTTTGATCCGATTTTAAGCTTTGGCATTTCAACACGGTTTGGTTTAATGGCTAACAAAAAGAAGACTGTCGACCCAACGATGTTCGAGTTTTACGAAGCTATGGAGAGAACAAATGCAGAAAAGATTGTGCATGAGACACTAGCTGGGATATCTGAGGGTTCTAGTGATAGTGAAGACTTTGATGCAGAAAGTGAGAATGAGGGTGCCGAAGATCGGCCCTGGAGACCAAGTCATGTTGTCTTTGGAAAGTCAACGATCAAACAAGGACAAATTGATGCCATGAAGGGAAGGTACTTTCGCGACATTTCTATTGTGAGGCCTAGAGGGGAGAGTAATGTCCCCCTGCCTGAAGTTGACGAGGTGGTTGTCTATAGAAGCTTCATGAAAGTAGGGCTTCGGTTTCCTTTGGATAAGATGCTGGTCGAAGTGCTAAAAACCTTCAAAGTTTACCTTCATCAGCTTACCCCCGAAGCTATCATCAAGATAGCGGTTTTATATTTGGGCCATGAGGAGCCAAGGACTAGAACCAAATGCAAAATGCTTCTGCAACATGCATGAATTGTCTTATGAGACGAAGGCCACCGGAAAAGAGCAATATCACAATAACTTTGGTTGTTATGGCTTCATAACCCGCTCTGAGGTAAGCAACCCAGTTCTAACATTTCGCAAGAGATGGTCGGGAGCCTGTATGCAAGAATGGTTGTATGTGAAGAATGATCTGGTTGAGAGAGAAGACATCAAGGGGATTATTCAACGTCCTATATGGTCTCACTTCGGCATTAGGAGACCATCCCTTGACCTTGGGAACGACATACAAGCGTGCCAAGCTGCTTATAACAAAGTATGCACATACGTAGGCACCAGGGACTTAATCCAGGAGCACATTGCCTACAAAGTGTGGCCACTCGGAAGTGGGTGGGAGATGCCGAAGGAGGCTGCTGCTGGGTCTAGCCAAGGTGGCTTGATTTATTTGAAGTATACATTCAAATATAGGAGCCAATTTGATGAGCCAAAGGATGACTGGCTAGACTCCATTGAAGCAACAAGCGATGAATTGCTTGGTGCCTACTCAAGGGCCAAAGATGATGCTATGACAGCGGCCTTCGGAGGCCGAGGCAAGAAAAGGTTGAATAGAGTTATTGATGTTATTGGTTTCGTATACCCAGATTATTGCTATCCTTTGCGAAAGCAAGGAAAGAAAAGAAGAGCTGCTGCTTCGGCGATTTCTACTATGCCGAAGCCGAAGAAGATTAAAGTTTTGACACATCGCCCCAAGTGCACTGAGACAGCTAAAGGGCCGAGGCATGCTGAAGGGTCTTCTTCTACTTTTGAGTCAAGTTACCCTGCTCCTGCCGAAGCTAAGATAGAATCGATCGAAGAGCCAAAACCGAATATAGCACCGGAGCAGCTGCAAGCTTTGAGTACATTGCAAGAAACAGAATTGCCGAAGGTACAAAAGACTGCTTTGGTAACTCCAAAAAGAAGAAGGATGGCCAGCATATTGGACGCTATTATAGAATCAGTGAAGGTGTCAACTCCTACCTTAGCACCTGCTACAAAGGGTGAGGTCCTAAAGAAATCTAGCGAAGCTACCATAGCACGGACCACTGTTGAGGCTGGGCCCTCAGCTCCTGCCATAACAAGTCCTTCGAAGGCTGCTGAAGCAAGACCTTTGGATGCTGCCATTGGACTGTTACTATTAGGAAAAGAAAGGGCTACCAGAGAATCTGAATCCCCTGCTCCTGGAGTACCTACTGGGGAATTAGAATTCATAGTGCGTCATACTTCAGGGAAAAATTATCAAAAGAGCAAATTGCCGAAGCGCAACATTACGCCAAGGATCTGCAGTACCCTCGAGGGTCCTTGGTGTTTGGTGGGGATGATGAAGATGACTTTCTTTATTGTCTGCCTGGTAATAAAGAGATTCATGTCTGTCGGGAGATGGCAGACAATGTGGGATATCCGAAGCTTGAACTAGGCTTATCTGCAATGATGAAGGACCAACTCGCAGATAGCCTTGCCTATAACAGTCTAAAGGTGAGAATATTTTGGCTCATTGGAAGGCAGATTATTTTTGTAGCTTATTCCTTTATTAATAGATGCTTATCCTTTGTTTTTATAGGGCTTAATTCTGAGCAAGGCTTTAAAGGCCCAAAAGGAAGCAGAAGATGAAAGTTGCCAGCTGGCTCTTGACAATCTTTGATTAGAGGTTATTACACTGAGGAATGAAGCTCTCAAAAAAAGACAAAGTACTGCTCTCCTTAGTGGATAGGTTAAAAATCAACGAAGCAAAGCTTAATGCACAAGTCGAAGCTCACAAAGCCGAGGTTGAAGATTTACAGAAAAAACTTGCTGAAATAAATGAAAATTTGAAATTGCGAAGGCTAAGCAAGGAATAAGTGAGATGGAAAAAGCTAGGGTGCAGAAGAATATTGAAGAACTTTGGGATTCTAGAGAAAAATGCTATGAAGTATCCATGGAATGCGCGAAGAAGCTGAAAGATAGCTTCACAAAGGTGGGACCATATTCATCAGAGCAAAAATTTATCCGTGGTGATTCCGAAGGGGTTATCCAGTGGATTGGGGAAGTGGTCGAAGCTTTTGAAGAAATTCTCAGCGACCGAGGAGACTTTTGTGTCTTCGCTGGTGCATGAGGGGTTGCAGCAATATTAGAGAAAACTGGCTGTGAACATGTTAAGGCTGCAACCCGGGCAGAAGCTATCTTCTCAGCAAACGACACGAAGGAACCTTCAGCTGATTCTTCTTTAATAGGCAGGAAGTTCTATTCTGATGTTTAGATGAAAGGAGGCTATAAGATGGATGATGAAGCCATAAAAAAGAATGAAAAAGAATCTCACGATGCCCGAGAAGAGGCAAAGCAAGCTAAAGAAGCTGCCGAATGCGCAATGATTATAGGTATCCATTTAAAGCTTTTCTCGTTGTTTGTTTACATCTTCGAAATTCACCATTATGTTTTTTTATTACAGTCGGCCTTTCGCCACCACTGGAGCCATACAAACCTGAGGCTGATCCAGTCATGAAAGAAGCTTTGGATGTGATGAAGATTGCTAACGAAGTTGTCGACAAAGTTGTCGATAGACTATTGCATGAAGCTGGTGAGAAAATTCTAAAAGAGGATTAAATTCTTGTATTCTAAAAACAGTAAATGTTTATATGTGATTGCCACCATGTGCATGGGACAAACATCAGGTGTTTGTATGTAAATTAATGTGAATTAATGAAATAAATTTCTTTGCGATGCCTGAAACTTACGTTCGTACCGTTTTTTGAGCCTTCGGTGAAAAAACACCTTCCCTTCTTTTCATGCTTCACAAAGAAAGATCCGTTTGAATACCACATGCTTTTCCACAGCTATTGTACAAAAAAATTGCTGACGAAGATTTCCCTGCTGTGTAAAAATATGTCCGCCGAAGGTGTACTTTGTGCTTCAGCACATTCTTCCATAATCCAGCAGATGTTTTCGGAGTATTTTCCCTCTCCACAATTTTTTCGCTGATGCAATATGATGTATGATATAATGCTATGCGATATGATGTGATGGTATGATGCAGTATGATGTTTATGCCAAATATGAACACCCACACAAATACACTCCCAAACTCTGCATTCCCTTAGGAACGACTTTGGAGTCTCTTCACCTTTTACTTTGGTGATAATTAAGCTCTATATCCCCTTAGGAACGACTTTGGAGCTCAGCTCTGCATCCCCTTAGGAACGACTTTGGATCTTCTTCACCTTTGATTTAGGTGGTTTTTAAGCTCTGCATTCCCTTAGGAACGACTTTGGAGCTTCTTCACCTTTGATTTAGGTGGCATTTTGGCTCTGCATTCCCTTAGGAATGGCTTTTGAACATCTTCGTATCTTCGAAACTTACTCTACGTTCCCTTAAGAACGACTTCATAACTTTGGAACTTAATTCTGTCACACTCGACGGTGTAAGCACAGTATTGTTTCATCAAGTTGATAGTTAATCCCTACTATATTGTTTTTCTTGCAAGAAAAAATAAAGGCAGAAAGAGTTAAGATACATTAGATCAACATATTCTTTGGCCAAGCAAACGTAGTCCCTTTAGTAGATGTGCTTCGATTCAGGTACAGTGCTGTTGACTGTGCGAGCTTCGGACTCCTCCCGAAGGTCGCGCTGTTGCTGAGTATGATTGTGCCCTTTTGGTTGCTGATTGTGAACCAACGGTGGTGGTGGTGACAGCTGAGGCCAGGAAGCTCAGGAATGACTTGCCAAAGGGACAAAAGTCGTAGGTTGTTGATTCCATACATATTCTGGGATATATGGAGAGTAGCACGAAGCAGTGTGGAGGACTTGCTTCGGCTGACTCTTCCGCGCCTCGGCTTCAGCAATTTCCTTATGCTTCTAAATTGTGACCTGGCATGTCCTTGTAGTGTGGCCCTTGTCCTCGCCACAAAAGAGGCAATATAGCTTTCTGGGTTGATTGCCGAATCTTCCTCCAGTGAAGCTTCTTCCTCCTCTGCCTCTCGGAGCTGGTGGTCTGAAAGAAGTCTGCTGCATACTCGAAGACTGTGAGCTATGATGGATGTTTATTATTGGCCCTTTCATCATTGGCATTGGAGTTATGAATTGATCAGACATGTCTAGGATGAAGCCTTCCTCCGAAGCCCCTGGCCATTTCAGAAAATCTATATGCTTCCTCCCTTCTTTGGCGAAATTTGTTATCAGCCCGGATGTACTCATCCATATTCTGAAGAAGCTTCTCAAGGGTTTGTGGGGGCTTCCTGGCAAAATACTATGTTGTAGGTCCTGGCTGAAGCCCCTTGATCATGGCCTCAATGACGATTTCATTGGGCACTATAGGCGCTTGAGCTCTCAGCCGCAAGAACCTTCGGACATAAGCTAGAAGGTACTCGTCATGGTCCTGTGTGCACTGAAACAAAGTCTGAGCCATGACTGGCTTCGTCTGAAAGCCTTGGAAGCTAGTGACTAGCATATCCTTGAGCTTCTGCCATGATGTGATTGTTCCTGGCCAAAGGGAGGAGTACCATGTCTGGGCCACACTTCGGACTGTCATAACAAAGGACTTCGCCATGACAACATCATTGACCCCATACGAGGATATTTTTGCCTCGTAGCTCATCAAGAATTGCTTTCAATCTGAGTGCCCATCATACATGGGCAACTATGGTGGCTTGTAGGATTGTGGCCACAGAGTACCCTACAATTCTGCTGCCAGAGGAGAAGCATCATCGAAAGTAAAGTTACCATGATGAAAGTCATCATACCATTCATCTTCGTTGAATGAGCTCTCCTGATGAAGCTTCCTATGCGGAGGCCTTCGGTCTTGGTCATCTTGAGTAAGATGACGCATTTCCTCAGCGGCTTTGTCAATCTTCTTCTGAAGATTAGCCAGACGAAGCATCTTCTCCTTTTTCCTTTGCACTCGTTGGTGGATTGCTTCTAAATCCTTGATCTCCTGGTCAATTTGCTCCTCTTGAAGAGTTGGGCTGGTGGCCTTTCTCTTTTAACTCCTGGCCTCTCGTAGAGAGAGTGCGTCCTAATTTCTGTCCAGTGGCTGTAGGGCAGCCCCTGGCACCGTTGCCTTCTTCGGCGGCATGTCGAACGTGGATGTTTTGCCAAAGGATTGTGGAAGTGAGTTCACCGGAGGTGGGCGCCAATGTTATAAATGCTATAAATCAAGAACAAGACAACACAATTATCAATGGTTACAGTCCTTTGTCCTTCGAAGCATTATTTCCTCTCGGACATAATGATCTTCAGACGAAGGTCGTGAAGGATACACCTTCATCATTTCAACATATAAACGTGAATGCAAATAAGAAAGTGAAGGAATACAAAAGAATGAAGATAATAATTGTTATGTATCAACGATTCATTTATTATTATATTCTATAAAGATGAATAAGCGTTAACAATATTGACATTATATTGATACCTTTGGCTTGCAAGAAGGTGAGAGAGCGAGAATGGCACGAGACTGATTACAATCTAGCGTGAACAGTACGGTGTTACTGTTCATCTATTTATAGGCACGGGACGCACCTCGGATAAATGTACATTTATGTCCCTAGTAACTATCTATAATTTCAACAGGAATTATTAAGGACTGTATGTTCTTTATCCTTTTTCAGTTGTTATCATACTTGAGCTTCGTCAACATGTTCAACCGAAGTCCATTGGCTTCTAGCTTCATCGCCCATTCTTTATTTTCCTTCATTCTGTTATAAGAGAAGTTCTCCATCCCAAAGCCGAAGATTCCTATAACTATTCATAATCATGCTGAAAATATATGGTCAGTCACATTTTTGAGGACCTTCGGAAGAGGAAAGCCCTCAACAGGTGGAATGGCACCTTCGACAACAAGGACCTCACTGCTGTCTTGGGTGACATCATTGATGCTGACAACGTGGGAGCTGCTCCAACGTAAGGCAACGACAGTCAGCCTCACGGACACAGGCCACTACTGGGGGATCGACTTCTCCAATGGTGGAGTCCCCCAAGACTTCGCCATCTCCTTGGACGTACCCATCAGAGCAAGACCACTAGGTGGCATGAAGGATCGCACCGCCCTCATGACAAGCTCCATGTTTGGCCCGGGTTGTCGATGTTCAAAGACCCCACCAAGTTGATGCCAAGGCCTCAAGACGAAGGCCCAAGATGAAGACATTTAGGACTTAGAGATGATGATCGAATGTAGGAAAACTGTGGCAAGCTAGGCCACACCTAGTTATGCCAGGTGCACCTGTTAGCCTTCCTTATGGGTACAATGCCCAATGTAATTAGGCATATGGTAGCACTATTATGTAATTACCCTATTGTACATTATATTCCAGAAATATAGCAGTTATGTAACGCCCAAAATGATATTTTGGAGATTAGGAAAACTCTCCAGAAAAGATTTAAATTAAAATGTCTTGTAATAATCCTTTATTTAAGTGGATCATTTATTACATAAGACTATTCCTATTAGATTACATATACAAATAGAAGCATTTATATACATGAATAAAATGATAAATAATAAAATTAAACCTTTCATATCATGCTAGGGTTTTTGTTTGTGCATTCAGATTGAAGTTAAAACTCCAACTTAGATTAAAAGGGATTTAAATTTTGAATTCAAATCTGAAAATAGAATTAGCAAATAGAATAGAAATGAGAAAAATAAAAAAATCTCCATCCGTTGGGCCATCTCCTTGGCTCAAACCAGCCCACACGTCCTTGCCATGCATGATTTCCCCCTTTCTTTATTTCCTTGCCGACAATGACATCACCATATCGTCATGGGTGACGTCAACAAGCTAGCTCCCATCACCACTTCCATAACAAACGGAGCCGGAGTTGATGTTGGATCGCTCTAACTTCCATGCGATCTCATTGCCTCTCAGGAATAAAGCTAACCCCCTCCTGGCCATGATCCTCTCATCACCATCGTATTGCCAATTCCTATGACATCGCAGGGGAGGGAGTGCTCATCGCCAAGAAAACCTGCGACCATTGCTACCTTAGCCATCTTGCTCACTGTGCCGATCAGGGAGCTCTACCGCTGAGTGCTTCGCCCCCACCGACCAAATCGAGAGAGGAATAAGCACCATCCCAAGAACCGTCGTAACTCAACACCATTATGCTCGCTCGCGATTACTCACCGGAGCGGAGCTCCACTGAGGACCCACCGTACACCATAGGCTGACTGCACCACGACATAGCCGCTAGTAAGGCCCCACGGAGCTCTCCTTGATTCTCTCCTTGCGCCGCACGATAAAGATCAACGTTTAGTACCCGAGAACTCTAGATTGGGATTGCTCCGGCGATGGTCCGCTAGGGGTAGTAGGCGGCTCAACCGTGCATTGCCACCGGGTGGAAGAAGGTCGTACGACCATTGGATTATTGACGGATGGTTATGATTAGATCGAGCTATACCCCTTCGTGTGACCATGGATCTCAAATCCTTTGGCCAGGGCTCCACCGTACCCCTTCGCCACGATTAGTTTCTTAAAAAGACCCTATGCTTTTCGCAAATAAACCCGTGGTTCACTACTTGACAAGAAATGTCGCAGATAGGTCCTATTTCTTGCGGATTAGTCCATGTTCTCTTAAATAATAGAACACGAGACCCAGACTGGTTTCTAATTTTCATAAATTGATTCCAAAAGGTTTTTTTGTATAAAACTAAATTAATAAACTTAAAAAATCATATCTTCTACACTTTAACCCCGATTTGAACCATTCAAGTGATGTTAGCTTCATAATAATATTGTCTAGGCTTCCGTAACATTATTTTATCAAATAACATGTTTCAAAAATAAATATTCATTTAACCTATGCTTAGTAGATCAATCCTTGTAATCAAGGTTAATATATCCATAACTATAGTTTGACTAAAATATAACCTCTAGTCAAGTTATAACCTAGATTAAAGACAAATTAGTTATTTATTTGTCATAACCTTTCTGACTTATATTAATCAATAAAGAATAAAATTTTACTATTTAATCATCAAAAACTTTAGAATACTATATCTTTTTAACCGTAACTCTGATTTTAGTAAATCTCGAACCTATGATCTAGTAGCAACACATAGAATATTTTTACACAGTTTGTTCTCATGTTTGGTGTACTGTTATTTTTATGTACTTCTTGTCTATTTATATGTATTGCTATGAGTAGCAGCGAGGTTACAAGTCACCTGAAGTCTAAGTTGGAAAAGTACATGGGATCTCAAGTCTAAGGAGTTGTGCCCTTGATCACTCTTCTTTACCTAATAATGTTCATGTTAATCATTGTGACATGCTCAGGTTAATTTGATGGGACCTAATAGGTTTCCCTAGCATTCTTTATCCCACACCTTGCAAACAAAAGAACTATTGGGTAGATTTGCTATTTCTCTACTTGGTTTTGGGAAATTAATGTTAAATTATGATCATGTTCCAATTTTGGTATTATTTTAATTATTGTTCATGATAAGATCATTATGTTAATTGGAACATGGAGCCACCACCCAGGAAAACAG
Organism: Zea luxurians; assembly: GCA_029449295.1. NCBI lineage: Eukaryota > Viridiplantae > Streptophyta > Magnoliopsida > Poales > Poaceae > Zea > Zea luxurians. The sequence continues at coordinate 51,458,352 of JAOPSE010000011.1, forward strand.
TGCTACCACAAGGATGAAATGGGACGCCCTTGGCCAAGTAATTATGAAAGCTAGGGGAGATTACCTTACCCAAAAGGGGCAAGCAGCGAGGCATCGCTGCAGAGTATAGGGAGGTTCCCGGTTCAAATTGTTGCGATGCCATTTTGGACGAGGGATTCATATGCTTCCTTCTTCCTAAAACCGTAGTGGGTTTTCTCGAAATAGTGGAACTTTGGAAAGGCCTCATAGTGCTACCCTGCCTCAATTCCTCGGTAGAGGTGTATAGGGTCTGTACAACCATGTGGCAAATGGGTAACACGACTTGTGGGTAAAGATGTGCAACCTCTGCAGAGTGTAAAACAGGTATATCAGCCATGCTCACGGTCATGAGCAGCTCGGACCCTCACATGATTAATTTATGGAATTAAATTTAATTTTTCATCTGCATTGCATTATGGGTGTTATTATTAATTGCGATCTCTTATTTATTTGGGTTGGTATCTACATATACTTAGTAACTGCTAATAAAACTTTGACCAACTTTAAAAGCAATGCTCGGCTTTAACCATCTCCTTTGGCAAGCCTTACACTTCACACCCCACTGTAAGTGAGCTCATGCATATTATTCCCCACAACTAGTTGAGCAATGAACGAATGTGAGCTCACCCTTGCTATACTCACATCACCCAGGTCAAGAACAGGTACCGGAGGATGAGAAGCATGAAGGATATCATGATGAATTCGTAAGAGGTCTAGGCCATCGTCTCCCAGTCAACTATGGTTGCTAGATCATTGTCTTCGTATGATGTAATTATTTAACTATTTGTATAGAACTTCATTATATATTAACGATGTGACATTCATTTCTGTACCATGAGTCATCATATGTGTGAGACTTGATCCTAGCACACATTTGATTCACGCCCGGGTTTGGTCCTTAAACCCCGGTGTGACAAGTTAACCAAGGGTACATAGGTACTTTAGGGCCTAGAACTTTGGTACCCTATAAGTACCCTCGTGCGACTCCCGGATGAGACACGCTTGAAAGACTTGAGCAACTCAACTTTCTATTTTGTTGAGCACCATTGTCTCACCTGCTCCTGACTGTTTGGGTCCACTTGTCATAAAGCAACAATATGATGTAACGAATTTGCTAATGGTTGTAGGTGTCATGTATAAAAAATATGTCGTTTTTATACAAAACTTCTCCAAATAAGTTACCATAAGAAAACAATTATAAAGTTCTTCAAGATAGATCTAATACCTGTAGCCCAAGTTGCATAGTAGAGCGCATGGACAAAAGCACTCATGCATGTGGCAGTGTTTGGGTCAGTGGTTCTTGTTTGGTGAGGACACCACCACGATAAGAAGCTTAAGGGGTTGTTTGGTTTCTAGGGACTAATTTTTAGTCACTTCATTTTATTCCATTTTAGTCCCTAAATTGTTAAATATGGAAACTAAAATAGAGTTTTAGTTTCCGCATTTGACAATTTAGAAACTAAAATAGAATAAAATGGAGGAACTAAAAATTAGTCCCTAAAAACCAAACACCCCTTTAATATGTGTCAATCATGTGGCTGTGCCCACGGTTTACAAAACTGTTTTAGGTGGGAAAATTGGTAAAAACCGATCGGTTTGAACAACCCAAACCAATTTGAATTTGCATCGGTTTACTGATAAAAAAACGGTGGTAAACCGCTCTAAACCGCTGGTTTTCCATGAAACGAACTAGTTTTCGCTGTTTTTTCACACAAAATGGAAAATTTTGATAGGATTTATTTGTAATTTGCTCAATTCACATTGCACAGTACATATTAATTGATTCACACGACATATATTCACCAAAATAACATACAACATACATATGCAACCAGAAAGTCCAGTTCTCATGCAATAAACAACTAGCAAACTTCGCAGTACTCAAATACAAGTTCGTTTACAGCTCTCCAGCGAGGCAACGACACATAGGTCGACTTATTTCACAATACTCACATGTTCAGCTCGAGTCATAGTGATAGTACTCAGGCATGTTGGAAGGATCGTGATATTGTTCCAATCCGTCATAGTGATAGGTCTATACAAAAGATATGAGATACATTAATGAGAAAACAAGAACGACAAATAAATACTTATCCAAAAGCAAAAATAACATACCGGTGTAGCGGGAACTTGTCTATACCCATATTGTGGTCCTGGTGGATACATATTTGATAAATTTGAATATGGTGGTGGAGGGGGTCCATAGTTTCTATACCCATACATTATTGATGGTGGAGGGAGTCCATAGTTTCCCTGACCCGGTTGCCATTGCCATTCATAAGGGTTATAAATTGTGTCTTGTCCAGGCGGATTGTTAGAAGAACTGGAGCTACTAGAGTTACGGATTCCAACTTGGACAGCAAATGAAACCGAACGACGCCGACCACTTGTTGTCTCCCGCTGTGAATGAGGTGCATCATGGTAATAATCTTGTGTGGAATGGGTGAACCGACTTCCTCTAGTGGACCTCCAATATCATACACCACTCCCTCCTGTACCACTCCCTCCTGCACCACTCCCTCCTACACCATATAATCCAGCATCACCATGGCTGCCATCATCACCAGCACTAGGGTCGATTGTGTTATCATCACTGTCTTCATGCTCTTCTTCCTCTTCGATTTGATCGGTGATTTTGGCCCTTTTTCCTTTCTTATCTGATCGACCAAGTCTTATCTTTCGCTTGCTAAGGTGGGTGTCGCCAACTATTTCATCGGTCCATTCTTGCACTTCCTTCGTGCCTCCTTGATCACGTACAAGCGATGTAAATAGCGTGCAAGAGGAGTGTCACTGATAGGTAGGTCTTCATCCAATGTTGGAGGTGCATTGGATCTTCCTCTTTCCATCCAATCTCTAATGGCTTCATTATGCCTGTGTAATGATAGATCCATGAAGGCCAAGGCAGGATCAAACTCACTAGGCTCTAGTGTACCAGTTGCTCGTTGGACGCGAAGACGAAGGTTGTAGTTAATGAACATATGCTCATGCAATTTGAAGTAGCTGAGTTTGTTGCAGAGCTTTGTGTGGATGAATGCAAAAGTACTCCAGTTGTGCTCACTCCCACTCGACAAGGCACATTATGATAGCAGCCGCTTAGGAACACGTTGCAGTGTCGACGTATCTGATCCAAACATGAACCACCAACTCGAAGGAGAAGTCCCTAGGCCAACGACCATTCTCCTTTGCAAGCTCACTCAAGAAGTCTCCAATCTTCTATAATACCCCAAATCATATATTGGGTGAATTAAGAAAGATTAACCCAAGATTTGAATGAGTATGTCTTAAAAAAATTAAAATAAAAAGATCCCATATGAATGAAATTACCCTTAGATAAATTAATATTCTCTAAAGGAATTAGTTAAGTCATATCTTATTAAGGTTAGTCAATAGAAAATGTTTTTCCATCAAAGCAAAATGGAGGTGAACTTTTGAATATACTACATATTCAAAAATATTGTCCACCTAAAATAAATAATGTGGGTGTTTTGCATTGGTATAAATAAATGGGTAAAATAATTAATAAATATATATCTAACATCATTCTGGGTTGTTTTTGATTGCGAATTTACTAATAGTTCGAATTCAAAACTAGAGACAAATTTGGATTCAAAAATTTGCAAACAAAATAGAATACTAGAAATAGAAAAAAAGAAAAAGGGAATCCTGCTCTTGGGCCGCATCCGAGGTGACCGACCCATCTACTCCCCGGGAACCCTCACTGCGTGGCCCAGTTTCTCGTCCGCTTTCGTGGCCCGCACACACGCCTGCTCTCCATTGTACCACTGTCATGTGGGTCCCGCAGATCGGCCTCTCACTCGCGACTGTGTATCACCGCCAGGTGGGGCCATCGTGTCAGGTCTTCCTTCAACCTCCTAGGGCCACACTCACCGGGAGTTTGTTGGGACCCAATCCATGATCCCAGGTGCCGCATCGGTGTACATATTGCCCGCCCCACGCTCCATTGGCCTAATGCCCATCGAACCCGAGTCACCCATATCGAGCTGTTTGCGGAGAGGGAGATGAGATTGCCACCACAGCCGGAGTCAAAAAGGGCTACAACATTGGTCGCGACATGAGTATGGTGGTGGTCACTGAGGTATGGGGAAACTATCCACAACGTTATCGAGTTTCTGGGGTGGACGGAGAGAAGCGAATTCCTTGCCAGAGCTCGGAGGGTGCGACGGAGCCGCTCTATACCGTGGCCAACAACCACCACAGCATCAATTCCGGTAAGCACCCTCCCGTGTGGGTATGCATTGTTCTCCTCATGGTGTAGAGCGCGTTTGCCATCGGTTTGGAGCTCTAGTGCGCTGCGTTGCTGCCCTCCGGCCATGGTGTCGCCGTGTGTATCCTGTGCGCCAGCTTGAATTGAGGCGGGGGAGGAAGGCTGTTGTGACACCCTAGTGTCACCTAGGGTTTCTCTCAAGATGCTAACCCAAGAACCATCATTTTATGTGAACCAACTTGAGCATGAACATCAAATTCACTTAAGAATAAATGATACACCAAGCATATACTTAAAAGTATCATATTCAAAACATATGGGTTTTTCAAAAGGTAAAATGTGCAACCCCAACAAAAACCCTAATTGAGCCCTATGAGCAAAATTCAAGAAAAGAGTATGAAAAATTTAAAATCATGACTTGGGCCAATTATAAACAATGAAGTATATTTAATAAGCAACAATAAAGATTGAAGAAGCTTGGCCAAAATAATTCAAATAAAACCCCAAACAAGCTTCTCATGTGGGGACTCAATAGTAAATTCTGAATTTCAGACCTTGAGCCAAAGATCAAGCGTGTTCACCTTGATCCCTAACTCAAATCCTAATGACCCCATTAACAAAAACGTGCCTAACTAACCCCTTTGTCGTATGCTAGAAGATGGCATTGGGACGCGAGCCCTAGACACGACAAAACCCTGGATTTGCCTCGGATTTGGGCATGGAGACAAACCGGATTTCCGGGCTCCATATCTCTGCAACCTGTAGGCAAAATCCTATGACCCCCACACAAGATCGGTAGCTTGTAGGGAGGAGAAGAGGTTTTGTGCACTGACCAAGGCGAGAGCAGGCTCGGATGAGTGACCACACGCGCCAGAACTTGGGCAGAACGCACGGACACACGTGTTCGACCCTGGTCGGCACGTCGTCGCTCGCACAACCCCCGCGCGCGCTCGCCCCGGCGTTCGGTCAAGTCCGCCGCGTGCCCTTGCCCTCGGTCGTGCCCGCCCGCGCCTATAAAGCATCCCCGGGCATACCTCACTTCACCCCGCGCTCACCATCACCGGCCAGCCACCCCTCCTTAGCTCCGGCGAGCTCTTTTCCGCCCGCCATTGCTGCCAGAGCTTCGGCCACCGTGGCCAGCCCACCCCAGTCGCCCCTAAGCTGCGCCAGTGCTACGGTTAGCTTCGCCATAGGCCCGTGAAGCTCTCCAAGCCCTCGGACCCGGCAGAACTCCACCGGAAGCCCGAGATCACCCTCGCTGGACTTTGGTCGCCTGCCCCCTCGCGTGGACCAAGCTCTCCGGTGAGCCATTCTTCAATTCCTCGCGCGCACCCCTTCATTGATCCCTGGTGAAGCTCTCTGACCCGTTTGATTGGTCAATTTCACCCTGGATAGGCCGGACTCCTCACCGCCGACGAGCTCCCCCGCCTGCGCACGCGGACCGGCCAACTCCGACCACCCCCGACGGCGACCCGCACATCGTTGTGATCCCCGAGACCTCCCCTACATCCTCGACCACTTCACCGAAGCAATCTCGTCGACGGTAAGCCCCTCCGCCCTTTCTTCCGCCGCGGGCACTATTTAAGTTAGGAGAAGGACCTCAGGTTAGGATTAGAAGAACCCGAGGGGTTTTCTGCAATGTCAGTGTCTCATGTGAATAGTAGCCCAGGGACTGATTCGTGAGGAAGAACTTGAAACACCCGCCAAGGACCCCAGTGCAAAGTAGTTTTCCCTTTAATCAATTCTGTTAATCTTTTTAAATAACCAGAGAACTTAGAAAATCCATAACTTGATGAATTCTTAATCAAAAATTGTCAAACTAATTTTGCTAGATCCTAAATATTGTGAACTATCATTTAAAAATAATAAACCCTATGCTTTCTGTTCTAATTTTTAGAGTTTACAATTAAAAACAGAAACTGACCAAACCTTGTTTAATTAAGGAAAATTAGTTTTGCTTCTATACTGAACCTAAGAAAATTTGTAGGTATTCAAACCTCATTTAGACACTGTTTAAAAATAGTAGGAACCCCAGTATTGAAGAATATAGTGTAAATATTCATTAAAAACCATTTCTGCCCAAAACTTAGGAAAATCAGAAAGGCATTAGAAATTAATGAAATTAATGAACAGTGAGTGAAATTATTTTTCCTAATCTACTTAAGTAGCAAAGAACCTAGGAAAAATAAAGAGACCTTTATTCCAAATCAGTTTTAAATAAAATATTTTGTTTAGCATTATTCCAACTGGAAATCATTTATTAAAATTATAAAACCAGACCCAAAATTGATAATAAATATCCAGTGGACTTGTAATCACCAGAACCCCACTACAAAAATAATAAACACCCCAGCCCATCATTTTAAGTAAGGTAAATAAATATAATATGATAATGAGTCATTCTCCAAATAAATCATGAGTAACCCATAATAATACAATATTGGGCAAATAAAATTTTGCCAAGTCAATAATAAGATAGGCCACCAGAGAAAAATGCAAACCCATTAAAAAGATGCAAAATAATACCTATTGCTAATATTTTATAAGAAAGGTCATTTAATCCAATAAATGCATACCACCCCTTCCCTTAAGAAAAAATATGCCAAACTTCAGAATGATTGCTCTTGCACAAAATAGAAGCTAAGAAAAACCAGAAGTCTGTTGTTTGATATTTTTCAAATATAGTGGTAGTAGAAAGCACCCCTTTGGCTAGAAACTTGAGAAAACCCTAGTAAAATAATTAATAGGCAATAATGGCTAAAAATTTGTGTCAAATCATGTTATAGCACCTAAAGGCCAGCAAAAATAAATTTTAGAGGATTACCTGCTTTTAATTAATAGTTGTAGTTCAAATCACTCCTTCTGCCCTAAAATTTGGTATTTTTGTCCAGAGAAAACTATTCACTTTTTGAACTCCAAATTTTGAGACAGAAAATTTTACACAAGTAATAAGCCACTGTAATTTTTACAGAATTTTTGGAATTTTATTAAAACAACTTGTAGTTCAAACCCACTCCAAAGACTTAAGAAGAATAAAGAAAAAGGAAGGAGGAATAAACCTCACTCCAATAAGTCCAACTTGAATTCTTGTCAAAACTCACCAAGGCTTAAAAGGAATTCAGTGGAACCCCAAAGAAAATAAACCTACCACTTTCCTTGGCTAAGTTTGATCCAATTTACTAAGTATCCCACCCAAAGGTCTCACATAAGTAAGGTTTAACCTTGTCTAACTCAAGTAGATCATACACCATCAAAAGTTGTAATTTCTAAAGCACATATCATATCATATCATGCATGTATCTTACGCATTGCATTCATTAGATTGTAATCTTGCCGACGGAGAGTACGTGCTCATCCCCGAGCAAGGATCTGTCCAAGAGGAGGACTAGGAGCAGGCTTCCGAGGCTGCTATCGAGGATCTCCCTACAGCCCCAGCAATTGAAGGCAAGCCCCGGTTTTATGCATAACCGTTTATATATGCTATTTTACTACACTTAATGTTTGTAGGTTTGTAATGTGCACTTAAGTGTAGGAGTTGCTTGAAACCTCTAGATGAATGAACTTAGGATTCCTTTTTGAGATGAATACTAGTATGCTAGGTCGAGTAGCTGCTTCGCTAATCAAGATCTCAGTAGAAGTCGAGTGATTTTTCTAGCACTCGCGCGAGGTCAGGAATTGATTGTATTCATCTTGATAACGAGATCTATGTTAGTCTATGGACTTGGATCCAGGGAGGATGCCTTGACCATGAGACGGGAAAAAGAATTAAGGATTCATGTGTGGATACCTGAGTCAAGCTTTTGAACGTACTAAGCACATGCCGGGAAAAATGGTAACCGGTAAACCTAGTACCTGAGTGAAGCCGGGCGCGGACTTTATCCCTCATGCGACCTGAGACTGGGTCTCCCATGCTAGCTATAGTGGGTACAAGTGCGGTCACTGCACGGCGGCAGCCGGGGTCAGTGGAGCATTGTATGCCAAGGCGGTGAGGCCTGGACGCGAACGGGGAATCGATGGGGACGGTTGTCATGTGTGGGGTCAGAGAACCCTGACATGCCGTGTGTTTAGGTTTACCTTGCAAGATTAAAAACTCGATTCGAATCGTCTGCTTCTCGCAGCTAATGAGACTGCTTGACCCCTTGTACTGCATCGAGTAAAAAGTGAAATGAGGTTACATGAGATAACTTGTTGATTGAACTAAATGCTTGTCACCATGTATGCTTAGAAGGAGCAAACCTAGCTAAGTTAATGATGATAGAAGTTGAAAAGCTAAAAAAAATGGATTTTAGAAACAGCTAGTGCTTTTGGCAAACCAAACCCCTCAGCCAAACAGCTGCATAGTCTAGAGGTAGAGGAGTAGATTCCTCACACCGGGTAAGTCTAGCTGAGTATTAGTATACTCAGCCTTGCTTGTGGCATAATTTTTGTAGGTACCATTCAGGAAATGGTTGATGGTGTGACTTGGCCTACCACCCTGCCACCGGGTTGGACGGTCGAGTGGGATGCTGCTACGGCAGGAGAGGAGCACGAGGAGTAGTGGGCTAGGCCTTGCCCATTTCCTCGATACCGACGACATCGTTTATCCGCTGCATTTTATTTCGTGAACTCTTATTTGCTACTCAAAACTCCGATCTATGTAATAACTCAGTACTTAATTTGAGGTTTCTTGTTTTATTGTATTTCTTCTGTGACTCTCCTTCGAGTGAGATTGTGGAATTTGATCCTGGTTAAGTGGCTCCATCAGACTAGATCTGAGGGACTGACGGGTTATTCCGATTTAAGTGTGTTATGGCCCCCGAGGCGTGACTTAGAATAATTCGGGTGGTTCAGCCACAGCTGTGAACCGTAGATCGGATACTCGATGGCTCATATTTGAGCCAGTGAATCGCTTCGGGTCGGCTATTGTGGGTCGTCCGATCCGATCGGAAGGATAGGGTTGAATCAAGCCTTCATTAAATATTGGTCGTAGATCTCGGGGCGAGCGGCATCAAACACGTACCGGTTTGGGGTGGCTGGATTTAATCTTAGCCGCAGATCGTGGATTATGTGGCTCTGGTCGCGTGCCCTTTCGGACAATTGTAGTTTTATTAGAGCCCCTCTAGATTATTTGAATCAACCCGCGGTCCAGCCCTATTTAAATATCAATGGTAGCAAGTCCTTACTTTTATAAAATAAACCTTGATTTTCCTAGAATTGGTATCCGCCATTCAAAATTAAGTTAATTACATAAAATAAAATCTGGAAAATGATTTTTGATATAAAAATAAATCTAGAAATCTTAGATAAATCATAACTTGACCATTTTAACTCCAAATTAGTCCATTCCAATTGCATTAGCTTTGTAATAATATTTTTGTCGGTGTTTCGAAACCCAGGGGGTCCCTGGACCGACGAGTGAATTGTCGCCGCGTGCCCCAGCCCAGATGGGTCGACGCGAGGCGGAACGTGAAGGGGGGAAAGGAAGCAGCCGGAGGGAGGCAGGCATGAGAGAGCGGATCCCGCGGCCTTCGTGTTAGCCCCGCGCCTGAGTCGGGTGCGCTTGTAGTAGGGGGATACAAGCGTCCACGCGGGAGTGGGAGCGAGCGGCCTTGCGCGAGCGCCGTCCCGTCCTTCTCCGCGCGGGCCAACCTTCCCGTAAGAGGGCCCTGATCCTTCCTTTTATAGGCGTAAGGAGAGGATCCAGGTGTACAATGGGGGGTGTAGAAGAGTGCTATGAGTCTAGCGGAGGAGAGCTTGCGCCCTAAGTACATGCCGTCGTGGCAGCCGGAGAGGTTTTAGCACCCGGTTCGTGTGGTGTCGTGGCCGTCGGAGGAGCGCTGGAGCCTGGCGGAAGCACAGCTGTCGAGGCTGTCGAGTCCTTGCTGACGTCCTCTTGCTTCCGTAAGGGGGCCGAGAGCCGCCGTCGTCACAGAGCGTGCGGGGCGCCATCATTGCCTATCTGGCGGAGCGAGCCAGATGGGACGCCGGTCTTGTTCCCCGTAGCCTGAGTCAGCTCGGGGTAGGGTAATGATGGCGCCTCCTGTCGACGTGGTCGGTCCGCGCCCTAGGTTGGGCGATGTGGAGGCTCCTCTGAGGTTGAGGTCGAGTCTGTCTTCCGTGGCCGTGGTCGAGTCCGAGCCCCTGGGTTGGGCGAGGCGGAGACCGTCGGTTGAGGCCAGGGCTGAGTCCGAGCCCTGGGGTCGGGCGAAGCGGAGTCCGTCGTCTCCTGGGGCTAATCCCAAGTCCGAGCCCTGGGTCGGGCGGAGCAGAGTTCGTCGTCTTCTGGGGCTGAGCCCAAGTCCGAGCCCTGGGTTGGGCGGAGCAGAGTTCGTCGTCTTCCGGGATTGAGCCCATGTCCGAGCCCTGGGTCGGGCGGAGCGGAGTTCGCCGTCTTCCGGGGCTGAGCCCGAGTCCGAGCCCTGGGTTAGGCGGAGCGGAGTTCTCCGTCTTCCGGGGCTGAGCCCGAGTCCGAGCCCTGGGTCGGGCGGAGCGGAGTTCACCGTCTTCCGGGGCTGAGCCTGAGTCCGAGCCCTGGGTCGGGCGGAGCGGAGTTCACCGTCTTCCGGGGCTGAGCCCGAGTCCGAGCCCCAGGTCGGACGGAGTGGAGTTCGCCGTCTTCTGGGGCTAAGCCCGAGTCCGAGCCCTGGGGTCGGGCGGAGCGGAGTTCGCCGTCTTCCGGGGCTGAGCCCGAGTCCGAGCCCTGGGTCGGGCGGAGCGGAGTTCACCGTCTTCCGGGGCTGAGCCCGAGTCCGAGCCCCAGGTCGGACGGAGTGGAGTTCGCCGTCTTCCGGGGCTGAGCCCGAGTCCGAGCCCTGGGGTCGGGCGGAGCGGAGTTCGCCGTCTTCCGGGGCTGAGCCCGAGTCCGAGCCCTGGGTCGGGCGGAGCGGAGTTCGCCGTCTTCCGGGGCTGAGCCCGAGTCCGAGCCCTGAGGTCGGGCGAGGCGGAGTTTCCTATGACGCCCGAGGCCGGCCTTGGCTGCTGTCAGCCTCACTCTGTCGGGTGGCTCAGCAGTCGGAGCGGCGCAGGCGGCGCTGTCCTCTTGTCAGACCGGTCAGTAGAGCGGCGAAGTGACCGCGGTCACTTCGGCTCTGTCGACTGGTGGGCGTGCGTCAAGATAAAGGCGTCAGGCCACCTTTGCATTAAATGCCCTTACGATTTGGTCGGTCGGCGCGGCGATGTGGCCAAGGTTGCTTCTCGGTGAAGACTGGGCCTCGGGCGACCCGATAGTGTGCCCGTTGCTGGAGGGGGGTCCTCGGGCGAGACGTAGGTTCTCCGGGGTCGGCTTCCCTTGCCCGAGGCTAGGCTCGGGCGAGGCACAATCGTGTCCCTTGAATGGACCGATCCTTGACTTAATCGCACCCATTAGGCCTTTGCAGCTTTGTGCTGATGGGGGTTACCAGCTGATATTTAGGGGTTTGAGGGTACCCCTAATTATCGTCCCCGAAAGTAGCCCCCGAGCCTCCAAGGGAGTACTAATACTCGCTTGGAGGCTTTTGCCGCACTTTTTTGCAAGGGGACCAGCCTTTTTCGGTTGCATTCTGTTCCGGTGGGTGCGCGCGAGCGCACCCGCCGGGTGTAGCCCCCGAAGCCTCGGAGGAGTAGTTTTACTCCTTCGAGGTCTTAGTGCGTTTCGCAACACTTCGGCTGGTCTAGTTGTTCCCTCATGCGAGCTGGCCGTAGCCCGAGTGCACGGTCGGGTCCCAAGTTCTCGGGCTGGTATGTTGACGCTGTCAACGGTTTGGCTGGAGCCGGGTTTGCGAGAGCAGCTCCCGAGCCTCTGCACAGGGCGAGAGGACGGTCAAGGACAGACTCGTCTTTTTTACATACGCCCCTGCGTCGCCTTTCCGCAAGGAGGAGGGGGGAAAGCGCCATGTTGTCCTCGGAGGGCGCCGAACATGGTGTTTCCGGTAAGCTACTGGCGGGTAATCTGAGCGGACGCCCGTGCCCCATTTGCTAGGGGTCGGCTAGAGGCCTGAAGGCGCGCTCCAAAAGTACCTGTGGGTGATCTGACGGACCCGGTCCCCTTTAACGGGGTCCGAGGGCTCGATGCCTCCCTCTGATGGGATTCCGTTACAAGATCGCTCCCGCTGGTCTCGGAAATGTCCTAGGGTACCTCGGGAGCGTAGCCCGAGCCTTGGTTATGTATCGAACGTACCTAGGGTCATCCCTCGCTCTGTGTCTGAGGCGACTGTGAACCCTTCGAGGGCTAGCCTACGAACCCCTGATCAGTAGTGGGCACGGAGCCCGAGTGGCCTGAGGCGGCCGTTGAACCCTTCGAGGGGCCGGCCATCGAACCTCTGACCAGTAGTGGGCGCAGAACCCAATCGACCTGAGGCGGCCATTGAACCCCTCTGAGGGGCCGGCCTTCGAACGTCTGATCAGTAGGGAGGCTCGGAGCCTGTTTCCTTCACGGAGAAGGGTCCTTTTCGGGGTATCCCCCTTTCCCGGTCCCTGTTGTAAGAGAGAGAAAGAGGAAAAGGAAAAGGATGCGAAGTCGAATGGCGTGGCGTACCTTTTTCGACGCGGTCATTATGGCGAAGGCGAAGCGTCGCTTGCTTCTCCCACCTGAGGCGCCGCCTGTCCTGCCGCGGAGTTAATGCGACGGGGCGAGTGGTTCGTGAGGCAGTCGTTGCGCGTGTGCGCGCCGTTCGAGGAATGGATCATGGGCGCGCCGTCTTCACGCTGTGAGAGAGGGCTCCCTCGCTGTCCCTGGATGGGGCGTGAGCTTGGCTGACGACGTGACCGCTGCTGCTGCCCGCCTGTCACCGCCATTACTGCCGGCCCATTTTTGACCGCATTTGACCATCGCGCTTGGCTGGCACTGCAGGGTTGCCTCGAGTCGCGGTATTGACTCCGCAGTCGAGGAGGCACGGTAGTGGCGTGAGCGACGGTGCAGTTGCTCGCACGTAGCAACCGGCGTGTCGGTTGCATGACATGTGGGCCTGGTCCTCCATGCTGGGCGCGTTAGAGTCGAAGGGGCGCGCCCACTTGGCACGGTTGCATGCCACCTGCACGGCTGTCCGCCCTTTCGCCCGCTGGTCTGGGCAAAAGTGGAGGAGTGCTTGTAACCGTCGGGTGGTTGCATGCACCGTGCGCGTGGCGGGTTGGCTTCTTCTCCCCTGGACCGGCTTGCATGACGTGTGGGACCCAGCCCTCGCGCCGTGGGGGGAGAATCTTGGAGCGTGTTGGAGAAGACTCAACCCGCAACGGTTGAGGACGCAAGTGGAGAGAGTCGCCTTTAAAAGGGGGGCGACCCCCTTGGAGGGCAGCCGTGTCTTCGCGCTCCCCTCATGCATCGTGCCTTTCCACCTTCCGAGCCCCCGGATGGGGGACGCCCGCAATCCTTCCGCCTTGTCGTCGGAGGAACGCAACTTCGTGGAAGTTGGTACCTTTCGGCCATCGTTCGGCTTCAAGGATTTTCATCATGTAGCCCGGCTGCACCCCTCCGCCGGCGGTCACCCAAGACAGTGACCTCCAGTTCGATGGCGGGGGAAAGCAAGCCGGGCTGCGGCCTCTGCCCCTCCCTCAGCCTCAAGGATTTTCATCACCAGTGCTGGGGAGGGGAGTGTGCCGAGTTGGGGTCGGTCCCTGCGCGGGCGGCGGCCCGCTCCTTCCCTCAGTGATCGGGGGGAAGGACGTCCGCCGTTCATGGCATGGGCAGCTGCCACATGCCCGGCTCTCTGAGCCGAGCGGCTTCGGAGCCGCTCCCGGTGCCGCCTTCCGCCATGGCAGCTGGAAGAGGTTCCGCCGCCGACGAGCTAGCCGGCGCCACCCATGGACTGACCTTCAACTCTTCGGCCTTCTGCTCGTCCTTGCCTCTCCAGTTGGGGGCATGGGCGAGGGCCTCATGGCAGCATCATCCGCCGTGAGGTCATCGCTGCTGCTGTTCGGCCCTCCGGAGCAGAAGTCGTCGTCGTTGCCGCTGCCGGGGCGGGCGACGACGAGCCGTTCGTCGGTCTTCTGTTGCTCCGCAGGCCCCCCCAATCGCGTGGGGTTGTTCGTACCTGCGGAGGTGGAACCGGAGTTCCGTTTATAAAGGCACCTTAAGTGCTGGTGTTTTATTCAATGTGGCTGTCGAGGCCTGAACGTGTATGTATTTTTGGCACGGAGCCGTGTTTTTTCTTCATTTCGAGCACTAAGACTCGCCTGTCGGTTATCTGAACCGCTTCACCGAGTGTGAGTCGCCTCGTGCGAAGGAGACGAGTGATGTATCCCTATCCCGGAGGAGTAGGAGTCCCTCGGCTCGGTCGGCCTTGCTGTCCGAGGCCCCTCTTGCTTAGTTAAAGGAACCCCGCGGCCTCCCTTCGATGAGCCGAAGCCGGAGGTAGCGGTGTCAGCACGGGCGGAGGCAGAGTTGGCTTCGAAAAGGAGGTGTGGTTGGCCAGAGCCTGGCCGGGTCGTCCACTGGCGGAACCGACGTCGGAGTTGAGCTGCCAAGGCCACAAGCCGAGCTGATATCTTTGGGGGACAGCTGGCCGAGGCCTCGGGGTGGCCGGCCGAGCCGCCTGCTTGGGCCAGATTCTCGAAGAAGACCCTGGCGGCGATGGCCCGGGTGTGGTGCTAATGTCGTCCTTCAGAGTGGGGGCCCTCCGACCGCGTCGCCGTCCGAGGCTAGGTCAGACCCTGCCGAAGGTGTAGTTGATGCCGAGGGTGCTGCTGCCCCCTTCGGCTGTCGACGTCTGAGCCTGCAGGATCAGGTTGTCTTGTAGTGTGTGTATGTTTTCCGCGGCCGCCGAGGCCTAAACACACCGTCGTCGTGTCGTAAAGCTGCGTTTCTTTTCCTCTTGTTTCGAGTATCCGGACTCATATGTCGGTAACAGAATTGTTTGTGCGGGCGAGAGTTGCTTTTTACGGAAGGTGATGAGTGAGGTATCCGTATCCCGGAGGCGTAGGAATCCCTCGGCTCGGTTGGCCTTGCCGCTTACGCGCGCTCTTACTCGTCCATTGGGTTCTGTTACCGACGCAGTCAAGAAGGCCCGAAAAATCATTTCGGCAGAGGAGCTCTCGAGCATGAAGACTTGTTCGGTCCGCGGAGTCACTTATCCGAACGCGAGTTACTTATCGCAGAAGGTGATGAGTGAGGTATCCGTATCCCGGAGGCGTAGGAGTCCCTCGGCTCGGTCAGCCTTGGCTGCTTACGTGTACTCCGTCGTTTTCAGGATCCACTTTTGAAGTAGTTGAAGACCACGAAAGGCATTCTGGCAGAAAAGATTTTTTCTTTTTTCGAGGAAAAATTTTGACGCAGAGGGGATTGCCCCCTTCTAGCCCTCGAGGGAGGGTCGGGCTTTGCCGAGGCAAGGCTGACCCTTCCTTGACGACCAGACTTGGTGCGCGAACGAGGTATGCGAGCAACTTGAAAGCATCTTAAGGGTAGAAGCGACATAGCTGTTGGATGTTGCAAGCGTTGCCATAGACCTCGCCTTGGCTGTTGGCCAGCTTGTATGTTCCGGGCTTCAGAACCTTGGCGATGACGAACGACCCTTCCCAGGGAGGCGTGAGTTTGTGCCGCCCTCGGGTGTCTTGTCGCAGCGGAAGCACCAGGTCGCCCACCTGGAGGTCTCGGGACCGAACCCCTCGGGTGTGGTAGCGTCACAGGGACTGCTGGTACCGCGCCGAGTGTAGTAAGGCCACGTCCCGAGCCTCCTCCAGCTGGTCCAGTGAGTCTTCTCGGTTGGCTCGGTTGCTTTGGTCGGTGTAGGCCCTCGCCCTCGGGGAACCGTATTCTAGGTCGGTGGGCAAGATGGCCTCGGCCCCATAGACTAGAAACAATGGTGTGAAGCCCGTGGCTCGGCTCGGCGTTGTCCTCAGACTCCAGACCACCGAGGGGAGTTCCTTCATCCACCGCTTGCCGAACTTGTTGATGTCGTTGTAGATCCGAGGCTTGAGTCCTTGTAGGATCATGTCGTTGGCCCGCTCCACTTGCCCATTCGTCATGGGGTGTGCCACGGCAGCCCAGTCCACCCGGATGTGATGATCCTCGCAGAAGTCCAGGAACTTTCTGCCAGTGAACTGGGTACCGTTGTCGGTGATGATGGAGTTCGGGACCCCAAAGCGATGGATGATGTTGGTGAAGAACGCCACCGCCTGTTCGGACCTGATGCTGTTTAGGGGTCGGACCTCGATCCACTTGGAGAATTTGTCGATGGCGACCAACAGGTGCGTGTAGCCCCCGGGTGCCTTCTGCAAGGGGCCAACGAGGTCCAGACCCCACACAGCAAACGGCCAGGTGATGGGTATGGTTTGCAGAGCCTGAGCGGGCAGGTGGGTCTGCCTCGCGTAGAATTGACACCCTTCGCAGGTGTGGACAATTCTAGTAGCGTCGGCCACCGCCGTCGGCCAGTAGAATCCTTGTCAGAAGGCGTTTCCAACGAGGGTTCGAGGTGCTGTGTGATGGCCGCAAGCCCCCGAGTGTATCTCTTGCAAGAGCTCCTGGCCTTCGGCGATGGAAATGCATCGCTGGAGGATGCCTGAGGGGCTGCGGTGGTAGAGCTCCTTCCCATCTCCCAGCAAGACGAAAGACTTGGCGCGCCGCGCCAACCGCCGAGCTTCGGCTTGGTCGAGGGGCAGCTCTCCTCGGTGGAGATATTGCAGGTATGGGGTCTGCCAGCTTTGATTAGGCGTGACCTCGCTCTGTTCCCCCTCGACACGCAGTGCCTCACCCTCGGGGGCCGAGGGTACCTTGGGCTGAGCCGAGGGCACCTCGGACCGTGCCGAGGGTACCTCGGACCGTGCCGAGGGTACCTCGGACTGGGCCGAGGGTACCTCGGACTGAGCCGAGGGTGCCTCGGGCGGAGCCGAAGGTGCCTCGGGCTCGGGCGTGTCCTCGGTCTTGACGGAGGGTTGATGCAGGTCTCGGGAGAATACGTCCGGGGGAACTGTTGTTCGTCCCGAGGCTATTTTAGCCAGCTCGTCCGCAGTCTCATTGTAGTGTCGGGCGATGTGGTTGAGCTCGAGCCCGTAGAACTTGTCTTCCAGGCGCCGAACCTCATCGCAGTAGGCTTCCATCTTTGGGTCGTGGCAGTGGGAGTTCTTCATGACTTGGTCGATGACGAGCTGCGAGTCACCGCAAGCGTCGAAGCGTCGGACCCCTAGCTCGATGGTGATTCGCAACCCGTTTACCAGAGCCTCGTACTCAGCCACGTTGTTGGACGCCGGTTAGTGGAGGCGTAGCACGTAGCGTAGGTGCTTCCCGAGGGGCGAGACGGAGAGGAGGCCTGCGCCGGCCCCCGTCTTCATCAGCGACCCGTCGAAAAACATGGTCCAGAGCTCCGGTTGGATCGGAGCCGTCGGGAGCTGGGTGTCGGCCCATTCAGCCACGAAGTCTGCCAAGACCTGGGACTCGATGGCCTTCCGAGGGGCGAACGAGATCGTCTCGCCCATGATCTCCACAGCCCACTTCACAATTCTACCCGAGGCCTCTCGGGACTGGATGATCTCTCCCAGGGGGAAGGATGACACCACAGTCACCGGATGAGACTCGAAGTAGTGTCGCAACTTTCGTCGTGTCAGGATCACCGCGTACAGCAGCTTCTGGATTTGTGGGTAGCGGATCTTGGTCTCGGACAGTACCTCACTGATGAAGTAGACTGGCCTCTGGACGGGCAATGCATGCCCTTCTTCTCGTCTCTCAACCACGATCGCGGCGCTAACCACCTAAGTGGTTGCGGCGACGTAGATCAAGAGGGCTTCTCCGGCAGCGGGGGGCACCAAGATGGGCGCGTTCGTGAGGAGCGCATTCAGGTTCCCGAGGGCTTCCTCGGCCTCGGGAGTCCAAGCGAAGCACTCAACTTTCCTTAAGAGGCGGTACAGAGGCATACCTCTTTCGCCGAGGCGGGAGATGAAGCGGCTCAGAGCCGCGAGACATCCCGTGACCCTCTGTACGCCTTTCAAGTCCTTGATTGGCCCCATGCTGGTGATGGCTGCGATCTTCTCTGGGTTGGCTTCGATGCCCCGCTCGGAGACGATGAACCCCAAGAGCATGCCTCGGGGGACCCCGAAGACACACTTTTCGGGATTAAGCTTCACGCCTTTCGCCTTGAGACATCGGAATGTCGCTTCAAGGTCGGAAAGGAGGTCGGAGGCCTTCCTCGTCTTGACTATGATGTCGTCGACGTAGGCCTCGACCGTTCGGTTGATGTGTTCGCCAAACACATGGTTCATGCATCGCTGGTACGTTGCCCCCACATTCCTCAAACCAAACGGCATTGTAACATAGCAGTACATGTCGAAGGGTGTGATGAATGAAGTCGCGAGCTGGTCGGACTCTTTCATCCTGATCTGGTGATACCCTGAGTAGGCATCGAGGAAAGATAGGGTTTCGCACCCAGCAGTGGAATCCACGATCTGATCGATGCGAGGCAGAGGGTAGGGAACCTTCGGACATGCTTTGTTTAGACCAGTGTAGTCTACACACATCCGCCATTTCCCCCTTTCTTTCTCACAAGCACAGGGTTGGCAAGCCATTCGGGATGGAATACCTCTTTGATGAACCCTGCCGCCAGTAGCTTGTGGATCTCCTCGCCTATGGCTCTGCGCTTTTCTTCGTCAAATCGGCGCAGAGGTTGCTTCACGGGTCGGGCCCCAGCTCGGATATCCAGAGAGTGCTCGGCGACTTCCCTCGGTATGCCGGGCATGTCCGAGGGACTCCACGCGAAAACATCGACGAGCACTGCTTCCTATTTGGGGTCGAGCTCGGAACCGATCCGGATCTGCTTGGAGGAGTCGTTGCAGGGGTCGAGAGGGACGAACTTGACCGTCTCCGCTGGTTCGAAGTTGCCGGCGTGGCGCTTCACATCGGGCGCCTCCCTAGAGAGGCTCTCCAGGTCAGCGATGAGGGCCTCAGATTCGGTGAGGGCCTCGGCGTACTCCACGCACTCCACATCACATTCGTACGCATGTCGGTACGTGGGCCCGATGGTGATGACCCCGTTGGGGCCCGACATCTTGAGCTTGAGGTAGGTGTAGTTGGGGACGGCCATGAACTTGGTGTAGCATGGCCTCCCCAGCACTGCGTGGTAGGTTCCTCGAAACCCGACCACTTCGAACGTGAGGGCCTCCCTTCGGAAGTTGGAGGGCGTTCCGTAGTAGACGGGAAGGTCGAGTTGTCCGAGGGGTTGAACGCGCTTCCCGGGGACGATCCCGTGGAAAGGCGCAGCGCCCGTCCGGACCGAGGATAGATCGATCCGCAGGAGCCCGAGGGTCTCGGCGTAGATGATGTTGAGGCTGCTGCCTCCGTCCATGAGGACCTTGGTGAGCCTGACGTTGCCGATGATGGGGTCGACAACGAGTGGGTATCTCCCCGGGCTCGGCACGTAGTCTGGATGGTCGGCCCGGTCGAAGGTGATGGGCTTGTCGGACCAGCCTAGGTAGACTGGCGCCGCCACCTTTACCGAGCGGACCTCCCGAGGCTCTTGCTTGCGGTGCCGAGCCGAGGCGTTCACCACTTGCCCGCCGTAGATCATGAAGCAGTCGCGGACCTCGGGGAACCCTCCTGCCTTGTGATCTTCCTCCTTTGCGTCGTCGAGGGCCTTGCCACCCTCCGCGGGTGGCCCGACCTTGTGGAAGTGTCGTCGAAGCATGGCACACTCCTCAAGGGTGTGCTTGACGGGCCCCTGATGATAGGGGCACGGCTCCTTGAGCATCTTGTCAAAGAGGTTGGCACCTCCGGGAGGTTTCCGAGGGTTCTTGTACTCGGCGGCGGCGATAAGGTCCGCGTCGGCGGCGTCGCGTTTCGCTTGCGACTTCTTATTGCCCTTCTTCTTGGCGCCGCGCTGAGTTGACGGCTCGGGAGCATCTTCCGATGGGAGGCCCTAGGGCTGCTTGTCCTTCCGGAAAATGGCCTCAACCGCCTCCTGGCCAGAGGCGAACTTGGTGGCGATGTCCATCAGCTCGCTCGCCCTGGTGGGGGTCTTGCGACCCAGCTTGCTCACCAGGTCGCGGCAGGTGGTGCCGGCGAGGAACGCGCCGATGACATCTGAATCGGTGACGTTGGGCAGCTCTGTGCGCTGCTTCGAGAATCGCCGGATGTAGTCCCAGAGAGGCTCTCCCGGCTGTTGGCGGCAGCTTCGGAGATCCCAGGAGTTCCCAGGGCGCACGTATGTGCCCTAGAAATTGCCGGCGAAGGCTTGGACCAGGTCGTCCCAGTTGGAGATCTGCCCCGGGGGCAGCTGCTCCAGCCAGGCTCGAGCGGTGTCGGAGAGGAACAGGGGGAGGTTGCGGATGATGAGGTTGTCATTGTCTGTTCCACCCAGTTGGCAGGCCAGCCGATAGTCCGCGAGCCACAGTTCCGGTCTCGTCTCCCCCGAGTACTTTGTGATAGTAGTCGGGGTTCGGAACCGGGTCCGGAACGGTGCCCGTCGTATGGCGCGGCTGAAAGCCTGCGGACCGGGTGGTTCGGGCGAAGGACTCCGATCCTCCCCGCTGTCGTAGCGTCCCCCACGCCTGGGGTGGTAGCCTCAGCGCGCCCTGTCGTCGAGGTGGGCCCAACGGCTGTGATGATGGCGCTCGTTGCCGAGGCGACCCGGGGCCGCAGGCGCTGTGTTGCGCGTGCGCCCGGAGTGGACCGAGGCTTCCCGCATGAATCGGGAAGTCGCGGCGCGATGTTCCGAGGGGAACCCCTGCCTTCGAGAGGCAGAGCTTTCGGCCCGTCGGACCACGGTGTCCTCCAGGAGATTCTTGAGCTCTCCCTAGATACGTCGCCCCTCGGTGGTTGATGGCTCCGGCATCACGCGGAGGAGTATCGCCGCTGCAGCCAGGTTCTGGCCGACTCCGCTAGAATCCGGCGGCGACCTCACCCTGACGTCGTCGGCGATGCGGTGCTGGATGTCCTGGGGGAGATGACGCGCTTCTCCGGCCGGGGGTTGGACCGCCCATTCCTGCCCGATGTCCCGGCGGATCGGCACAAGCGTTCCTGCTCCCTCGTCGAGCCTGGCCTGCCTCTCGCGGATTTGCTCGAGCTATGGGTCAGAACCCCCCACCGGGATGGGGACCACGGCTAGCTCCCGAAGGATGTCAACGCGAGGCGCGGGCCTAGGGGGATCACCGTTTTCCGGCATACCAAGATGGTAGCCTTCGCCAGGACCCCCTAGGTCGACATGGAAACATTCACGACTTGGGCCACGGTCCTCGTTGTCGAGGCCGCGGCTGCCGTTGGAACAGTCGGAAAGGCAGTAGTCACATGCGGTCATGAAGTCCCGCACGACACTGGGGTTACCAAGTCCGGAGAAATCCCAACAGAGGTCGGGCTCGCCATCTTCCTCGGACCCCGAGGGCTCGTAGGTCGAGTCGGCCGTCAGTCGGTCCCAGGGTGATCGTACACGATACCCCAGAGGGTTTGGACTCGCCTCTAAGGGAGTGCTCACCGAAGCGGAGTCGCTTGGTGGGTCGAGGCCGAATCCAAAAGACACGAGATGGGAATCGGTCGGTACCTTTCGGTCGACGGTCGGTGACGAGGTCGCGTCTGGGACTGACTGCACTGTTGTCTCAGGTACGAGGGTGACGCCCACCAAGTCCTTCGCGAGTGTGCTGGCGTCGTGCGTTTGCTTGAGATTGGCGTGATGCGGGGAGGTGGCGCTTGTCTTCGTCTCAGACGCGAGGTCGATGCCCGACGCGCCCTCCGTTGGGGCGCCGGCGCCGTCGACTCGCTTGACAGCCAACGAGGTGCCGCTTCCCGCTTGGCCTTGGTTGCCCCGCCTCCTCCTCCGTCGGCGGGGGAGGGGACTGGACAAGCCCGAATGTCGTCCTTCCACCACGTGGGGAAGGCATCGTCGATTTCCCCGCCGGCGAGCGGGTCGTCTACCGCCATTATCGCTGTTGCGCAGCGGGGGAAGGAGTATCATGTCGTAGCTGCCGTCGAGGGACATGAACTCAAGATTCCCGAAATGGAGCACCGTCCCGGGCCGGAAAGTTTGCTGGAGACTGCCCATCTGGAGCTTGATGGGAAGCTGTTCGTCAACACACAGCAGGCCCCTACCTGGCGCGCCAACTGTCGGTGTTTCGAAACCCGGGGGGTCCCTGGACCGACGAGTGAATTGTCGCCGTGTGCCCCAGCCCAGATGGGTCGACGCGAGGCGGAATGCGAAGGGGGAAAGGAAGCAGCCGGAGGGAGGCAGGCGTGAGAGAGCGGATCCCGCGACCTTCGTGTTAGCCCCGCGCCTGAGTCGGGTGCGCTTGCAGTAGGGGGATACAAGCGTCCACGCGGGAGTGGGAGCGAGCGGCCTTGCGCGAGCGCCGTCCCGTCCTTCTCTACGCCCTGGTCCTTTCTTTTATAGGCGTAAGGAGAGGATCCAGGTGTACAATGGGGTGTGTAGCAGAGTGCTACGTGTCTAGCGGAGGAGAGCTAGCGCCCTAAGTACATGTCGTCGTGGCAGCCGGAGAGGTTTTAGCACCCGATTCGTGTGGTGTCGTGGCCGTCGGAGGAGCGCTGGAGCCTAGCGGAAGGACAGCTGTCGGGGCTGTCGAGTCCTTGCTGACGTCCTCTTGCTTCCGTAAGGGGGCCGAGAGCCGCCGTCGTCACAGAGCGTGCGGGGCGCCATCATTGCCTATCTGGCGGAGCGAGCCAGATGGGACACCGGTCTTGTTCCCCATAGCCTGAGTCAGCTCGGGGTAGGGTAATGATGGCGCCTCCTGCCGACGTGGTCGGTCCGCGCCCTAGGTTGGGCGATGTGGAGGCTCCTCCGAGGTCGAGGTCGAGTCTGTCTTCCGTGGCCGTGGTCGAGTCCGAGCCCCTGGGTCGGGCGAGGCGGAGACCGTCGGCTAAGGCCATGGCTGAGTCCGAGCCCTGGGGTCAGGCGAAGCGAAGTCTGTCGTCTCCTAGGGCTAAGCCCAAGTCCGAGCCCTGGGTCGGGCGGAGCGGAGTTCGTCGTCTTCTGGGGCTGAGCCCAAGTCCGAGCCCTAGGTCGGGCGGAGCGGAGTTCGTCGTCTTCTGGGGTTGAGCCCTTGTCCGAGCCCTGGGTCGGGCGGAGCGGAGTTCGCCGTCTTCCGGGGCTGAGCCCGAGTCCGAGCCCTGGGTTGGGCGGAGCGGAGTTCGCCGTCTTCCAGGGCTGAGCCCGAGTCCGAGCCCTGGGTCGGGCGGAGCGGAGTTCACCGTCTTCCGGGGCTGAGCCTGAGTCCGAGCCCTGGGTCGGGCGGAGCGGAGTTCCCCGTCTTCCGGGGCTGAGCCCGAGTCCGAGCCCTGGGTCGGGCGGAGCGGAGTTCGCCGTCTTCCAGGGCTGAGCCCGAGTCCGAGCCCTGGGGTTGGGCGGAGCGGAGTTCGCCGTCTTCCGGGGCTGAGCCCGAGTCCGAGCCCTCAGTCAGGCGGTGCGGAGTTTGCCGTCTTCCGGGGCTGAGCCCGAGTCCGAGCCCTGGGGTCGGGCGAGGCGGAGTTTCCTATGACGCCCGAGGCCGGCCTTGGCTGCTGTCAGCCTCACTCTGTCGGGTGGCTCAGCAGTCGAAGCGGCGCCGGCGGTGCTGTCCTCTTGTCAGACCGGTCAGTAGAGCGGCGAGGTGACTGCGGTCACTTTGGCTCTGTCGACTGGTGGGCGTGCGTCAGGATAAAGGCGTCAGGCCACCTTTGCATTAAATGCCCCTACGATTTGGTCGGTCGGCGCGGCGATGTGGCCAAGGTTGCTTCTCGGTGAAGACTGGGCCTCGGGCGAGCCGATAGTGTGCCCGTTGCTGGAGGGGGGTCCTCAGGTGAGACGTAGGTTCTCCGGGGTCGGCTTCCCTTGCCCGAGGCTAGGCTCGGGCGAGGCACGATCATGTCCCTTGAATGGACCGATCCGTGACTTAATCGCACCTATCAGGCCTTTGCAGCTTTGTGCTGATGGGGGTTACCAGCTGAGATTTAGGGGTCTTGAGGGTACCCCTAATTATGGTCCCCGACAATTTTCTAGGCTTTAGTAACATTATTTTACCTTGTGCCAGGTTTTCAAAAAGTAACCAACTAAATTGTTTGGCCTATGTTACCATATAACTTTTCCAATTAAAACTAAATGTAATGCTTTAATTTGGTCTATAAATATAAGATGACTAAAATTTGATCTCCACTCAAGTTATAACTTAGAGTCCAGTTAGTTTCGTTCTTCTCACATGATTTATATTAATCAACATAGAATATAGTTTTATTGAATAATTACCTAAGAACTTCAGAAAACCATATCTTTACAACCATAACTCCGGTTTTAGTCGTTCTCGAACCTACGCTCTCGTAGGAGCGAGTAGAATAATATTACGTTGTTTGTTCACCTGCTTTGGTGTAATGTTACCAAATACATTGTTTGCTTGATTGTATGTATTGCTACGAGTAGTAGCGAGGTCACAAGAAACCCAAAGACTAACTTGGTGATGTACCTAGGATCTCAAGTCATAGGCAAGTTGTGCCCTTGATCACTCCTCTTTACCTAATAATGTTCTCTGGTAATCACTATGACATACTCAGGTTAATTTGTTGGGAACTAATTGGTTTCCCTACTTTTGTTTATCGCACACCTTGCAGACAAATGAACTATTGGGTAGACTTGCTATTGCTCTGAATTATGATCATGTTCCAATTTTGTTGTTGATTTAATTATTGTTCATGACAAGATTATTGTGTTAATTGGAACATGGATCTTAACTTGAGATAACAGTGCTACCACAAGGGTGGAATGGGACGCCCTTGGCCAAGTAATTATGAAAGCTAGGGAGAGATTACCTACCTGAAAGGGGCAAGCGGAGAGGCGTCGCTGCAGAGTATAGGGAGGTCCTCGAGTGGGACTATCTGTAAAGCTTTTCGGACGAGGGATTCCTATGCTTCCATATTTCTGAATCCATAGCGGGTTTTCATGAACTAGTGGAACATTGGAAAGGCCCTGAAGTGGATCCCTAGCCATTCACCTTACAAGTGTCTAAGGGTCTAGCTAACCCTAGCTAAATGGGAAACATGTCTTGTGGGTAAATATGCGCAACCTCTACAGAGTGTAAAACTGGTTTATCAGTCGTGCTCACAGTCAACAGCGACTCAGGACTCTTGCATGATTAACTTATGGAACTAAACTTAATCTGTCATATGCATTGCATTGTGGGTGTTATTATTAATTGTGATCTCTTATTTAATTGGGTTGGTATCTACTTATACTTAGTAACTGCCAATAAAACTTTGACCAACTTTAAAAGCAATGCTCAGCTTTAACCATCTTCTTTGATAAGTCTTACACTTCACATGAGCCCACCGTAAGAGAGCTCATGCACATTATTCCCGACAACTTGTTGAGTGATAAACGTATGTGAGCTCACCCTTGCTGTACTCACATCCCCTAGGTTAAGAACAGGTACCGCAAGATGAGGAGCATGAAGGATGTCACAATGAGTTCGTGAGAGGTCCAGGCTGTCATCTCCCAGTCAACTATGGTTGATGGATCGTTGTCTTCGTATGATGTAATTGTATAGCTATTTTGCATAGAACCTCTATTATATAGTAATGATGTGACATTTGTTTCTGTACCATGAGTCATCAAATGTGTGAGACTTGATCCTAGCACACATTTGACTGGCGCCCGACTCTACCCCTTAAATCTAGGTGTGACATCTTCCTCTTGAAGAAGTCATACTCTTGGAGTGCCATTGCAGCAATATTTGAATCTGACATCCTTTCAACACCCTTATGAAGATCTATCATGAGATTGTTCGTGGTGTGACATTGTTCACATATGGATGCAAGGCACACGCTGGTTGCACATATGTGTCTATCATGATAGTGTTCATTCTGGCATCAACCACATCCATGACCATGTTGTAGCAGGCGCTGTCACACTCAGTTTTGGTAGGCAAACCGAATGTAAACCATGTACGTTGTAGGATCAGAAACTCACGTACACATCGATTACATAGTTGGACATCATCACATATTGCTCAAAATAAATAGTGAAAATGGTACTTTATTACATCAAGATGTCCAAGATATCCACAGAGACATTAACTTAACATAATCATTAACATAATCAAAGTGCGGATACGAAACATAGAAGATAAGGCCTTCACAGGTTGCCACTAACACAACTAGAACTCATCGTAGTCCTAAAACTCCTCAAAGTCTTCCATGTTGCCTAGTTCTCCTCCTAAGCATTGATTGCAATGGGGACAACCTGGGGTTGGGGGGTTTAAAGCAAGGGTGAGTACACATCAATGTACTCAGCAAATATCCTGTTTCACTAAAGTGGACTAGTTATATGCCGAGTTAAGGTTAAAGCAGTTGCTTTTAGTTAGTCAGGTATTTATTACTAGTAGTAGAGCCAAGTTTTAGTGATAAACCCAGTTATTACCCAAAAGTACTCCCTCCAAGAGGAAATACCAGAAACCATAGTTATAATCATCACCATTAATCATCTTCAAAAAAGTATCCAGAGTTACTCTAATAAAAAAGGATCCCAAGGCTGTTCTTAACCGTGAGCATGGCTGATATACCAATTTCTAACACCATGCAGATGTTCCACACTTTACCCACAAGATGTGATCCCTTTTTGCCTCGGGACGATCAAACCCTCAAACAATACTAAGGTGAGTAGGCAAGGTATCACTACGTAGCCTTTACAAAGATTCCCAGAGGTCATAGCCGCCCGTTAGGTTTATTCGGTTTGATAAACACAGTACTTCTCCCCACAGGAATGGTTACTAACACAACCAAATCAAAACTACCTTGGCATAGCAAATACTGTGCTCGAACCCCATTGACGACCCTATGACGAAGCCGACTACACCTCAAGTTCCTCTAATTATTCAGCTAAGGGCGTCCCATTCCACCCTCATGGTTGTACTGTTATCCCAGGTGGTCTCTTAATGAACATGTCCTTACGGAGAAGAAGTCAGGAAACAACCTCACTCCCCTAATGTATCACAAGACCATCATCATATCCAGAATAACATCATCATATCATAAATATTCACATCAAGTTCGTTGATTAAAGTAAAGCAATAGCATGAAGCTAACCATAATAACCCAAAAGGTAAACAAGGACAAGGTAAATACAAAGCTAGTCAATCCTTAGGTTTCAATTAAGTAGTGCAGGACATTGAATTATAAAGTAAGTAGGACATAATGGGTTAGAGGACACTTTTCTTCACCAGGTTGCTGCTCAAGGAAGTCCTCGGCAACACACTCAGGAACCACGGACTGCTCGTTGTCTACTCAAAGCAATCATGGATTCAACACATTTGGAAAATGATAAAGGAACAATACACCAAACATGTGCAATCAAGTGAACACAAGTTCGAAAGAACAGTAAAACACAAGAGGTAAACCTAGGTTCTAGGGTGGACTTATACACCTAGAGATTCGTGATTCTCTAAATACTGCTTATCTCAGGGATCACATAGCTTCACTTCATTTATCTTAATGAATTACTAAAATTATACTAGGGATGGGTCATACTTTACAAGATTTTACTCTCACAAAGTTAATCATATAATTACCATAGGCTTTTCCTTTTATTTTCCTATTAATAAATAAACCATCACTTAAACTAATCCTAGAGTCTAGACATAAAATTAATACATGCAGACATTGAATGATTGTAACATAAATAGATAGAGAATAATTTTATGAACATTTTGCAATTTGAACCACCCAATTTGGAGTTCATATGCAAAAGATTTGAAATACACAAGTTTTGGAACTCAAATACAAAACTAGGCCTAAATCTGCTATAAACTAAAAGGTCAGGGGCTTTCTTGCAAAATCTCAAGGGCCTATGTGACGGAACCTCCCAAGTCATTAGGCCCACCTATAGTTGTCCTTGTCCAGCGGACTTTGGACAATCCTGTAGATGCACCTGATCACTCGACAAGTTCGGTGTCTGTATCCTTTACCTTTCCCAAGAGCGTTTCGCCCATCACGCAGATATTACAACACATAAGAGGAACGAATAAGCAGAAGCAATTACAGTAACTTAATTTACATTAAAATATAGAAAGAGTGATATTATTACAGACCAGTAGCATATGAGTGCAGAAGTATTATTATTACAAACTCGGGAGGCAAAAACCCCTCCCACATAGAAGTATAAGGTTTTTCAAAAGGAGGACAACATCCTCCCGAGGCTTCACTCTTGAGATTCTTCCTTTGGCACCACCTTAGAGCAAAAGCAACAATAGTTTGCTGCTTCCTCACCTACAACAACATGGGTTCAAAAACCCTGAGTACCAAGTGTACTTTCGCAAGTCTTACCCGTCAAAATTAAAGACTCTCAAGGATATGCTGGCTTTGAGGGAGTCATGGTATAGCTTAATCAAGAATCAAGACTCTGTTTGCAAAAATGCTTACTAATAGTGGATCCTTAAAAATCTAGTTTTATTAGCAAGTTAATTCATTACCTAAATCTAGAGTTCTTTCTACCCTAGTTCAAGCACTTGGCCTATACTAGCCATCCTTTTATTAACCCTTCTTGTTCACTGGAATGCTACATGTAGGGCAGTGACCAAGTCTTCATGTCTGAGAAGTAATGGCGATCCGAATCGATTAATACTCAGCTGAGGATCTGCAATCACACGACATAGGTAGCACTTAACCCTTGCATATGTCAACTCGCCACCGGGGTTCTTAAGACCAGATCAGGTTCACGCCAACCGAGAGCACAGATACACCACCGTCCAGCCTCTTGCCACGGAGGGTACACGCTACTCTCACCATCTCTCCACTCCCATTGCGTGTTATCTTATTCTGGTATTAGTCTGCCCGAGGCAAAACTTACCCATGATGAGGCATGTGACCAGTTAAAAGGTCCTCGATCAGCAAGCCTACATCTACAAGGTCCTTAATCGACTTAGACGGAGACACTACACCGAGACTCTCTTCTCATGCAAGTCACCCGCCTGGCCTCAGCTTTATCATTTTAAACCCCAAAGTTTGGTACCTGGCAGAGGTACATCTTTTCAGATGTTGAATCCATCATGGCCATGATGGATTCACCATCAAGTTTTATTTTTGAAAACATCCCAACCATTGTGAAGCATCACCTTTTGTTAAAAACAAAACATTTGTTTTTCTAAAGCAGGACTAAGCATCAGAAAAAACCTTTTTAAGAAAACAGGTAATCAAGCAATGGTAAATAGATCCAAGGAAGGGAATGCATCACCTGGTTTAACATACAACTTGGAAGTCACCTAGAGGGGGGTGAATAGGCGGAATCTGAAATTTACAAACTTTAAGCACAACTACAAGCCAGGGTTAGCGTTAGAAATATAATCGAGTCCGAAAGAGAGGGCGAAAAACAAATCAACCAAAGAAATAGAGTGGATGGCACTGTGATTTGTTTTACCGAGGTTCGGTTCTTGCAAACCTACTCCCCGTTGAGGTGGTCACAAAGATCGGGTCTCTTTCAACCCTTTCCCTCTCTCAAATGGTCACTTAGACCGAGTGAGCTTCCTTCCTTGATTTCCCGAGTCACTTAGACCCCGCAAGGACCACCACACAATTAGTGTCTCTTGCTTCGCTTACAAGGTTTTGAATGTAAGAATGAGAGAAAGAAGAAAGCCAACCAAGCAACAAGAGCAACAAAAGAACACAAGCCGATCTCCTCACAAGTCCTAAAAACTAGAGTTGAATTCGGGACTTTGATTCGATCGAAGGCTTAGATTTGTGTCTTGGAGTGTTGTGTATTGCTCTTGTATTGAATGAGGTGTAGTGAATGCTTGGATGCCTTGAAGTGTGGTGGTTGGGGGTATTTATAGCCCCAATCACCAATATGGCCGTTGGTGAAGGCTTCTATCGAATGGCGCACCGGACAGTCCGGTGCGCCAGCCACGTCACTAGGCCGTTGGGTTCTGATCATTGGAGCTCTGACATGTGGGGCCACCGGACAGTCCGGTGGTGCACCGGACAGGTCCTGTTTACTGTCCGGTGCACCTTCTGGTGCCTGCTCTGACTTCTGCGCGCGCAGGCGCGCACTGTTTGCTTTCACTGTTCATTTGCAGACGATCGTTGGCGCGAAGTAGCCGTTGCTCCGCTGGAACACCGGACAGTCTGGTGTCACACCGGACAGTCCAGTGTCACACCGGATAGTCCGGTGAATTATAGCGGAGCGGCTTCCCCAAATTCCTGAAGCTAGCAAGTTTGAGTTGATCCTCCCTGGTGCACCGGACACTGTCCGGTGGCACACCGGACAGTCCGGTGCACCAGACCAGGGCTGCCTTCGGTATACTTTGCTCCTTTGTTTTGAACCCTTTCTTTTTATCTTTGTGTTTGTTTGTTGTGAACCTTTGGCACATGTAGAACATATATTCTAGTGCAAACAAGTTAGTCCAATAATTTGTGCTGGGCAATTCAACCACCAAAATTAATTTGGAAAAGGTTTGACCCTATTTCCCTTTCAATCTCCCCCTTTTTGGTGATTGATGCCAACACAAACCAAAGCAAATATAAAAGTGTGCAAATGAACTAGTTTGCATAAGGTAAGTGCAAAGGTTGCTTGTAATTGAAACCAATATAATTATTTTAATAGATATGCATGGATGTTTTCTTCTTAGTTAAAATTTTGGACCTCATTTGCACCACAGGTTTTGTTTTTGCAAATTATTTGTAAAACTTCTTTTCAAAACATTTTGCAAATGGTCAAAGGTATATGAAAAAGATTGAAAGAAGCATTTTCAAGATTTTGAAATTTTCTCCCCCTGTTCCAAATGCTTTTCCTTTGACTTAAACAAAACTCCCCCTTAATAAAATTCTCCTCTTAGTGTTCAAGAGGGTTTTACAAGTTTTAAAGATACTACTTTCTCCCCATTTTTGAACATAATAAGATATCAATTTGAAAACTTCATTTTAAAAATTTGGTGGTGGTGCAGTCCTTTTGCTTTGGGCTCATACTTTCTCCCCCTTTGGCATGAATCGCCAAAAACGGATACTTGTGAGTGAAATACAAGCCCTTTCACTTTCTCCCAATGGCAAACAAATAAATATGAGTGAACATTATACCAAAGTGGATAGCTATGCAGAATACCGGCAAATACCAATGGAGTTGAGTGGAAGCGCCTTCTTTTGCCGAATACTCCATTTCCCTTTCAATTCTATGACTAAGCATAATAATACACTTGAAAACACATTAGTCATAGACATAAAAGAGACATGATCAAACGTATATAAATGAGCGATGTGTGCAAAGAATCAATCAAAATTCCGAGAATCAAGAATATTTAGCTCATTCCTAAGTTTGGTAAAGGTTTTCTCATTTAAAGGCTTGGTAAAGATATCGGCTAATTGATCTTTGGTGTTAATATAGGCTATCTCGATATCCCCCCTTTGTTAGTGATCTCTCAAAAAGTGATACCGAATGGCTATGTGCTTAGTGCGGCTGTGCTCAACGGGATTATCTGCCATACGGATAGCACTCTCATTATCACATAGGAGAGGGACTTTGCTAAATTTGTAGCCATAGTCCCTAAGGGTTTGCCTCATCCAAAGTAATTGCGTGCAACAATGGCCTGCGGCAATGTACTCGGCTTCGGCGGTAGAAAGAGCAACTGAGTTTTGTTTCTTTGAAGCCCAAGACACCAGGGATCTCCCTAGAAACTGACAAGTCTGTGATGTGCTCTTCCTATCAATCTTACACCCTGCCCAATCAGCATCGGAATATCCTAATAAATCAAAAGAGGATCCCTTGGGGTACCAAAGACCAAACTTAGGTGTTTGAACTAAATATCTCAAGATTCTCTTCACGGCCCTAAGGTGAACTTCCTTAGGGTCGGCTTGGAACCTTGCACACATGCATACGGAAAGCATAATATCCGGTCGAGATGCACATAAATAGAGTAAACATCCTATCATCTGTAACACCCCAGGTGTTACCATGGCTAGGGCACACCTATGCACTAATGACTATGATCACATGTGGAAGAAACTTAAGGAGCAAAAAGTGTAAGGGCCTTGGAAGCTAGGTTTTAACCAAGAGATGTGGATGACCAAAAGCATTACTCAAATTGTGTGCACTTATCACTTTGGACAAGGGGGGGAGTAAACCCTAGACCTCTCTTGAACCCTATCTCCTAAGCACCTTGGTTAAAGGGGAGAGATTAAGCAAAGGTGCATGTCATGACCAAAACTTTTGGCACAAAGTTAAGTAACTTATTAATCTACAATTATAAAGAGGAAACATTGCTAAAAGGCCCCTTAAGAAACCCCAAATCCATTCCCTAAGTAGAGAAAGAGCTAGAGCTCTCTAATTCTCTCTAAGTCAAAAACTACACCTAATCTAAAGATCCACCGTGTTCACCTTGAAGATGGCACCAAAACCACCTAAGTTCTATACCAAAAATGTGGCATACCACCTAGGGCACCCACTGGAAAAAGTTGAGCCCGAGACCATGACGTTTGACATGCCTTGGCATCGTTTTTGTCACGAGGTGGGCAGAGAGACATACCTGATTTGGCGTCCAAAGATCTCCCTACCTAGGGCATATCTGCCATGGCGACTCACGGATGAGAGACAGCCCTAGGTGCTAGGAAAAGACTCGCGCCGGATTTTTGCCAAGATTCACACGTTTGCGACTTGGGCGAGCGGTGGAACACGGTCAGAAGAAAACCTACACGTGTTCGACGCGCTCTGCGCACGTCAGAGCACGCCCGCGCCCGACCCCGTGCCGCGCCGAGCCGTGCCAGTGTCCCCCGTGTGCGCCTGCGCCTATAAAGCCCACTCAGGCGTCGACCACACCCCTCCGCACGCACTCAACCTCACCGGAGCTCAAACTCACCGTCATTTGCCCGTGCACGGCGTGTCCGCGGCCACCCGAGCCCCTGCCGCCATAGACCGGCCAACCAAGTCTTTCCCAACCCCGTCCGACCCTCGGAGACGACTGAGCACCCCTCAGTGAAGCCCTCCGAGCAAGGAATTGAAGTCTGCTTCGCCGGAGAGGTCAGTCCACGGTCGCTGGAGTTCACAACCCCACCGGAGTGCGTGGACAGGGTAATCCATTGAACCATTTTCCGATTCCTTGTGCACACAGTCTCTACTTCACCCCGTGGAGCTCACCGTGCCATTGGATTGAACTAGGTCGCCGTGAATTGGCCGGCACACCCGCCGCCGACGAGGACCCCCGCCTGCGCGCGTGGACCGAGCGATTCCAGCCATCCCCGCCGTCGAGCCGTACATCGTTGTGACCGCCAGAGCCTCCCCGAGCCAACCCTACCCCTCGCCGGACCCCTCTCGCCGCCAGTAAGCCGCGCCACCCTTTTCTTTCTTGCGGGCACTGTTTAAACCTAGGGAAGGACCGTGGGGGAGAAGGAAAGAAGCCTGGGGGGTTCTGTGAAATGTCAGTGACTCAAATGAATAGTAACGCGGGGTATAACTGCGAGAGTTAGTTTGGGAATAACCCAGGGTCCTCGGTGCAAAGTAGTTTTTCCAGGAAACCTTTATTAAATCTGATTTTAAAATTGAACAGAACTTGAATAATTCATAACTTCTGTTTTATTCATCCAAATTTGGTCAAACCAATTTTGTCAAACTTTAAATAATATAAACTGCTTAAGAAAAATATAAAACCCTTATGTACTACAGAAAACTATAAGGTTCTGATTTAATTATTGTTTTGACGAAAAGCTAAATAATAGGGATAAAAATAGTTGCACTATTTGACTAGGGTTAGAAAAATTTGGAAATGTTTATATCCACCTACTGACCTGTTTAAAAATGCTAAACTTCTCTGTCAAGCCCATTAAGTTAGTTTTTGCCATTTATTTTACAATATGCTTAAGGTTAAGAAAAATAGAAAAGGTGATTTAAAGAATGAACCAGAGGGCACTCCTATTTTTGTTAGGACACTTATTCAGTGTAGTTCACTAGAAAAATCTAGGATACCTTGGTTTAGTATGAAATAAATAGGATACATTTTATTTTAGGAAAACAAGGAAAACTTAGAAAAACCCTACAAAAATAACCCTAAGGTGAAAACACCTCAAACCTTAGGATAAAAAATGTTTTGTTATTATGAACATAGGAAAAATACAAAATCTGTTTTTTGATATTTTTCAAATAACAAGTTAGTTATAAGCACCTTTTTGACATAAAACTCTAGAAAATCACAACTAAATAACCACCAATAAACTTTCTATGATTTTTGGCACAGAAGCTTATTATTACTGTTAGATGCCAACAAAAATAACCCTTAGGGCAGAACCTACCCCTAGTCAAGAGTTGTAGTGTAAAGTGGCCCATTTACACAAATTTTGTTATTTTTGTCCAAAGCATAACCTTTTTATTTTGAACCTCAAACTCCTAGAACAGACTAGATTGACCAATGACAAGCCACTATAATTTTTTCCAGATTTTTGAAAATTTTGAAATCACTGATGTAGTTCAAACCCACACTAAAATCCATAAATAGAAAATAAAGAAGGGGAAAAGGATATGATGGAAATTGGTGTGACCCTAAAACCCTTGTAAATTGTCCACTAAAGTATATAAGGGGAATTACAAAAACCACTATGCTTATCCTTAACAAAACCTAAACCTAGAGTGATAAGCATAAACTACTAAAAGCCACGTATGACCAAGAAAACCCTAAGTTACGGATTAACTTAGTTCTTCTTCCTTAGCATAATGTTATTAAATCCTGCATAATCATGACATACATATTCATTGCATTTCGATAGACTGTAACCTCGCTGACGGAGAGTACGTCCTCGTGCTGGAGCAAGGAGCTGCTCAGGAGGTAGCCCCGGATCCAGCACCAGAGCCTGCACCAGAGGATCTGCCTGCCCCAGCTTTGGAAGGCAAGCCCCGGTTTTATGCATAACCTGTTATTTATGCTATTTTACTATACTTAATGATTGTAGGATTGATTGTGCACTTAAGTGTAGGAGTTGTTTGAAACCCTAGTTGCATGATCTCAGAAATCCTTTTGAGATGGATACTAGTATGCTAGGTCGAGTAGCTGCTTTACTAATTAGGGATCTCGGTAGAAGTCGAGTGATTTTTCCAGCACTCTCACGAGGTCAGGAATTGATTGTACCCACTTTCATATCATACTGAGGTTGGTCTGTGGACACGGATCCATGGGGATGCGTGGTCTACAAGATAAAAGTTGAATAAGGATTAACGTGCGGATACCTGTGTCAAGTGTTTGAATGTACTAAGCACATACCGAGAAATATGGTAAATCGGTAAGCCTAGTACCTGATTGAACCTGCCAGCGGACTTTACCCCTCACGTGACCTGAGATGTGGTCTCCCATTCCGGTTATGGCGGGTACAAGTGCGGTCACTGCACGACGGCAGTCGGGGTCAGTGAGGCATTGTACGCCAAGGCGGTGAGCCCTGATCTGCTGCCAGGGAATCAATGGGGACGGTTGATGTGTGTGGGGACGGAGTGCCTCGCCACGTCGTGTGTTTAGGTTTACCTTGCAAGGATAAAAAAATTCGATTCGAATCGTCTGCTTCTCGCAGCTAATGAGACTGCTTGATCCATTGTACTGCATTGAGTAACAAGTGGAAAGATGATGAGTTGACACAAGTTGTTGATTGCTAAATTGTTTGATACCATGTCTAAGTAGATAGTACACATTTAGCCTTAAGAGAGTCACACTTAAACTTGAAAAGTTAAAACTTGATTTAGAAACTCAGCTAGTGCTTTTGGCAACCAAACCCCACATCCAAACAGCTGCATGTCTAGAGGTAGAGGAGTAGACTCCTCACACCGGGTAAGTCTAGCTGAGTATTAGTATACTCAGCCTTGCTTGTGGCATAATTTTACAGGTTCTCTGGAGGACATGGTTGCTGGAGTGACTTGGCCGTCCATCTTGCCACCGGGTTGGACGGTTGATTGGGACCTCGCCTCGGCTGAGGAGGAGCATGAGGAGTGATGGGACAGGCTTCCCCATCTCTCTGTTTATTTATCGTTAGTTTCATTCCGCTGCACTTCGAACAATTATGGCTACTTTTGCAAAACTCCGATGGTGATGTAATAATTTAATACTCCGTAATTTATGGTTTTATGCTTTATTGTATTTGCTCTGTGACTCACCTTCGAGTGAGATTGTGGTACTTGATCCTGTCAGTGGCCTCGTCGGACTAGATCCGAGGGATTGATGGGTTATTCCCATTTAAGTGTGGTCTAGCCTCTAAGGCGGGACTTAGGCACTTAAGTCGGAATAATTCGGGCAGTTCCGCCACATCATCGACCGGTATACCTTTTCATCTACGGATTCACCTCCCGTGTTGAGGTCGAGATACCCATTGGTTCCCATGGGTGTCTTGATGGGTTTGGCATCCTTCATTCCAAACTTGGTGAGTATATCTTGAATGTACTTCGTTTGGCTAATGAAGGTGCCCTCTTGGAGTTGCTTCACTTGAAATCCTAGAAAATACTTCAACTCCCCCATCATAGACATCTCGAATTTTTGAATCATGATCCTACTAAACTCTTCACAAATAGATTTGTTAGTAGACCCAAATATGATACCATCAACATAAATTTGGCATACAAACAAATCATTTTCAATTGTTTTAGTAAAGAGAGTAGGATCGGCCTTTCCAACTTTGAAGCCATTAGTGATAAGAAAATCTCTTAGGCATTCATACCATGCTCTTGGGGCTTGCTTGATCCCATAAAGCGCCTTAGAGAGTTTGTAGACATGGTTAGGATACTCACTATCTTCAAAGCCGGGAGGTTGCTCAACATATACCTCTTCCTTGAAAGGTCCATTGAGGAAGGCAC
The DNA here is from genome assembly GCA_029449295.1 of Zea luxurians. Classification (NCBI taxonomy): domain Eukaryota; kingdom Viridiplantae; phylum Streptophyta; class Magnoliopsida; order Poales; family Poaceae; genus Zea; species Zea luxurians. Next base: position 51,495,225 of record JAOPSE010000011.1, read on the forward strand.
TCTTCACATCCATTTGATAAAGCTAGAAGCTATGGTAAGTAGCATAGGCAAGTAATATATGAATTGACTCAACCCTAGCTACGGGTGCATAGGTTTCACCAAAATCCAAACCTTCGACTTGTGAGTATCCTTTGGCCACAAGTCGTGCCTTGTTCCTTGTCACCACACCATGCTCATCTTGTTTGTTGCGGAAAACCCACTTGGTTCCTACAACATTTTGGTTAGGACATGGAACTAAATGCCATACCTCTTTCCTTGTGAAGTTGTTGAGCTCCTCTTGCATCGCCAACACCCAATCCGAATCTTGAAGTGCTTCCTCTACCCTGTGTGGCTCAATAGAGGAAACAAAAGAGTAATGTTCACAAAAATGAGCAACACGAGATCGAGTGGTTACCCCCTTATGAATGTCTCCTAGGATGGTGTTCACGGGGTGATCTCGTTGAATTGCTTGGTGGACTCTTGGGTGTGCCGGCCTTGGATCTTTATCATCTTCCTTGTCTTGATCATTAGCATCTCCCCCTTGATAATGTCCTCCTCTTGAGGTGGCTCATATTCTAGATCTTCATTTTCATCCTCTTGAGCCTCATCCTCATCTTGGGTTGGTGGAGATGCTTGCATGGAGGAAGATGGTTGATCTTGTGCTTGTGGAGGCTCTTCGGATTCCTTAGGACACACATCCCCAATGGACATGTTCCTTAGCGCGATGCATGGAGCATCTTCATCATCTAGTTCATCAAGATCAACTTGCTCTACTTGAGAGCCATTAGTCTCATCAAACACAATGTCACAAGAAACTTCAACTAGCCTAGTGGACTTGTTAAAGACTCTATATGCCCATGTGTTTGAATCATAACCAAGTAAAAAACCTTCTACAACCTTAGGAGCAAAGTTAGATTTTCTACCTCTTTTAACAAGAATAAAGCATTTGCTACCAAAGGCTCTAAAATATGAAACATTGGGCTTTTTACCGGTGACGAGTTCATATGATGTCTTCTTGAGGATTCGGTGTAGATATAACCGGTTGATGGCATAGCAAGCGGTGTTAACCGCCTTGGCCCAAAACCGATCCGAAGTCTTGTACTCATCAAGCATGGTTCTTGCCATGTCTAAAAGAGTTCTATTATTCCACTCCACTACACCATTTTGTTGTGGCGTGTAGGGAGAAAAGAACTCATGCTTGATGCCCTCCTCCTCAAGAAAGCCTTCTATTTGTGAGTTCTTGAACTCCGTTCCATTGTCGCTTCTTATTTTCTTGATCCTCAAGCCGAACTCATTTTGAGCTCGTCTCAAGAATCCTTTCAAAGTCTCTTGGGTTTGAGATTTTTCCTGTAAAAAGAATACCCAAGTGAAGCGAGAATAATCATCCACAATAACTAAACAGTACTTACTCCCGCCGATGCTTATGTAAGTTATCGGGTCGAATAGGTCCATGTGGAGTAGTTCCAGTGGCCTGTCAGTCGTCATGATGTTCTTGTGTGGATGATGAACACCAACTTGCTTCCCTACTTGGCATGCGCTACAAATCCTGTCTTTCTCAAAATGAACATTTGTTAGTCCCAAAATGTGTACTCCCTTTAGAAGCTTATGAAGATTCTTCATCCCAACATGGGCTAGTCGGCGGTGCCAGAGCTAGCCCATGTTAGTCTTAGCAATTAAGCAAGTATCGAGTTCAGCTCTATTAAAATCAACTAAGTATAGCTGACCCTCTAATACTCCCTTAAAAGCTACTGAATCATCACTTCTTCTAAAGATAGTGACACTTGTATCCGTAAAAAGACAATTGTAACCCATTTTGCATAATTGAGAAACAGAAAGCAAGTTGTAATCTAATGAATCTATAAGAAAAACATTTGAAATAGAATGGTCAGGTGATATAGCAATTTTACCCAATCCTTTGACCAAACCTTGATTTCCATCCCCGAATGTGATAGCTCATTGGGGATCTTGGTTTTTCTTGTAGGAGGAGAACATTCTTTTCTCCCAGTCATGTGGTTTGTGCACCCGTTGTCGATGATCCAACTTGAGCACCCGGATGCATAAACCTACAACACAAATTTAGGCCTTGTTCTTAGCTACCCAAATGGTCTTGGGTCCTTTTACATTAGAAACAAGCACCTTGGGTACCCAAACACAGGTCTTGGAGCCCTTGTGTTTGCCCCCGACATATTTGGCAACTACCTTGCCTGATTTGTTAGTCAGCACATATGAAGCATCAAAAGTCTTAAATGAAATGTTGTGATCATTTGATGCAATAGGAGATTTCTTTTTAGGCATTTTAACATGTGTAGAATGCTTAGAGCTAGAAGCCTCATTCTTATAAATAAAAGCATGGTGAGAATGAGTCTTATTTGCATGAATTCTCCTAATCTTATCCTCAGGATAACCAGCAGGATACAAAATGTAACCCTCATTATCCTGGGGCATGGGAGCATTAACCTTAACAAAATTAGACAATCTTTTAGGAGGGGCATTAAGCTTGACATTGTTTCCCTGTTGGAAGCCAATGCCATCCTTAATGCCAGGGCTTCTCCCACTATAAAGCATGCTACGAGCAAATTTAAATTTCTAATTTTCTAGTTCATGCTCAGCAATTTTAGCATCTAGTTTAGCTATATGATCATTTTGTTGTTTAATTATAGCAAGGTGATCATGAATAGCATCAACATTAATATCTCTACATCTAGTACAAATAGAAACATGATCAACGCTAGATGTAGAGGGTTTGCAATCATTTAATTCAACAATCTTAGCATGTAAAATAGCATTCTCATCTCTAAGATTGGAAATAGAAACATTGCAAACATCTAATTCCTTGGCCTTAGCAATTAATTTATCATTCTCAAACTTGAGGCTAGCAAGAGATTCATTCAACATGTCAATCTTAGCAATTAAACTAGCATTATCATTTCTAAGATTAACAAATGAATCATCACAAACATTTGATTTCTCAACCTTAGCAACTAATTTGGCATTTTCATTTCTAAGGCTAGAAATAGTGTCATGGCAAGTGCTTAGCTCACTAGTTAACTTTTCACATTTTTCTACCTCTAGAGCATAAGCATTTTTAACCTTAACATGCTTCTTATTTTCTTTAATTAGGAAGTCCTCTTGGTTATCCAAGAGTTCATCCTTCTCATGAATAGCACTAATCAATTCATTCAATTTCTCTTTTTGTTGCATGTTAAGATTGGCAAAAAGAGTGAGCAAGTTATCCTCATAATCACTAGAATTATCCTCATCACTAGAGGTTGCATACTTAGTGGAGGATCTTGATTTTACCTTCTTCTTCTTGCCGTCCTTTGCCTTGAGGCACTTGTGGCCGATGTTGGGGAAGAGAAGACCCTTGTTGACGGTGATGTTTGCGGCGTCCTCGTCGGAGGAGGAGTCGGTGGAGCTCTCGTCGAAGTCCCACTCCCGGCAAACATGGGCATTGCTGCCCTTTTTCGTGTAATATCTCTTCTTCTCCTTCTTCTTCCCCCTCTTGTCGTTATCCCTGTCACTATCACTAGATAAAGGACATTTAGCGATATAATGACCGGGCTTACCACACTTGTAGCACACTTTCTTGGAGTGGGGCTTGTAGTCTTTCCCCCTCCTTTGCTTGAGGATTTGTCGGAAGCTCTTGATGATGAGCGCCATCTCCTCATTGTCGAGCTTGGTGGCATCAATGGGGACCCTACTCGGTGTAGAGTCTTCTTTCTTCTCCTCCGTTGCCTTGAATGCAACGGGTTGTGCCTCGGGTACGGAGGAGGCGCCTTGCTCGATGATCTTCTTAGAGACTTTGATCATTAGTTCGAAGCTCACAAATTTTCCTATCACTTCCTCGGGAGACATTAGTTTATATCTTGGATCACCACAAATTAATTGAACTTAAGTAGGGTTAAGAAATACGAGTGATCTAAGAATAACCTTGACCATCTCATGGTCATCCCATTTGGTGCTCCCGAGGTTGCGTACTTGATTTACCAAGGTCTTTAGTCGGTTGTACATGGCTTGCGGGTCTTCTCCTTGGTTGAGCATAAAACGACCGAGCTCCCCCTCGATCGTTTCCCTCTTGGTGATCTTGGTCACCTCGTCTCCTTCGTGCGCGGTTTTGAGCACATCCCAAATCTCCTTGGCGCTTTTCAACCCTTGCACCTTGTTATACTCCTCTCGACTTAGAGAGGTGAGGAGTATAGTAGTTGCTTGGGAATTGAGGTGTTGGATTTGGGCGACTTCGTCCCCATCATAATCTTCATCCCCCATGGATGATACTTGTGCTCCAAATTCAACAATGTCCCATATGCTTGTGTGGAGTGAGGTTAGGTGATATTTCATCTTTTCACTCCACCTAGAATAATCTTCACCGTTGAAAGCCGGTGGTTTGCCTAATGGAACGGAAAGTAATGGAGTTTGTTTGGAAATGCGAGGATAACGTAAGGGGATCTTACTAAACTTCTTGCGCTCATGGCACTTAGAAGCGACGGACGTCGCGTCGGAGCCAGAGGTGGATGGCGACGAAGAATCGGTCTCATAGTAGACCACCTTCTTTATCTTCTTTTTCTTGTCGCCACTCTGATGCGACTTGTGAGGAGGTGATTCCTCCTTATTCTTGTTGTGGGACTCTCCTGATGGAGCCTTCCCGTGGCTTGTGGCGGGCTTCTCGCCGGTCACCATCTCCTTCTTGGCGTGTTCTCCCGACAGTACTTCGAGCGGTTAGGCTCTAATGAAGCACCGGGTTCTGATACCAATTGAAAGTCGCCTAGAGGTGGGGTGAATAGGCGGAATCTGAAATTTACAAACTTTAAGCACAACTACAAGCCGGGGTTAGCGTTAGAAATATAATCGAGTCCAAAAGAGAGGGCGAAAAACAAATCAACCAAAGAAATAGAGCGGATGGCACGGTGATTTCTTTTACCGAGGTTCGGTTCTTGCAAACCTACTCCCCGTTGAGGTGGTCACAAAGACTGGGTCTCTTTCAACCCTTTCCCTCTCTCAAACGGTCACTTAGACTGAGTGAGCTTCCTTCCTTGATTTCATGGGTCACTTCGACCCCGCAAGGACCACCACACAATTGGTGTCTCTTGCTTCGCTGACAATGTTTTGAAAGTAAGAATGAGAGAAAGAAGAAAGCCATCCAAGCAACAAGAGCAACAAAAGAACACAAGCCGATCTCCTCACAAGTCCTAAAAACTAGAGTTGAATTGGGGACTTTGATTCGATCAGAGGCTTTGATTTGTGTCTTGGAGTGTTGTGTATTGCTCTTGTATTGAATGAGGTGTACTGAATGCTTGGATGCCTTGAAGTGTGATGGTTGGGGGGTATTTATAGCCCCAACCACCAATATGGCCGTTGGTGAAGGCTTCTGTCGAATGGTGCACCAGACAGTCCGGTGCGCCACCGGACACTGTCCGGTGCGCCAGCCACGTCACCAGGCCGTTGGGTTCCGAACGTTGGAGCTCTGACATGTGGGGCCACCGGACAGTCCGGTGGTGCACTGGACAGGTCCTGTTCACTGTCCGGTGCACCTTCTGGCGCCTGCTCTGACTTCTGCGTGCGCAGGCGTGCACTGTTTGCTTTCACTGTTCATTTGCAGACGACCATTGGCATGAAGTAGCCGTTGCTCCGCTGGCACACTGGACAGTTCGGTGTCACACCGGATAGTCCGGTGAATTATAGCGGAGCAGCTTCCCCAAATTCCCGAAGCTGGCAAGTTTGAGTTGATCCTCACCGGACAGTGTCCGGTGCACCAGACCAGGGCTGCCTTCGGTATACTTTGCTCCTTTGTTTTGAACCCTTTCTTTTATTTTTGTGTTGGTTTGTTGTGAACCTTTGGCACCTGTAGAACATATATTCTAGTGCAAACAAGTTAGTCCAATAATTTGTGTTGGGCAATTCAACCAACAAAATTCATTTGGAAAAGGTTTGACCCTATTTCCCTTTCACAACTCCTACTACCTAATGCATCAAGCAAGTGATAAAGATTTTAAACAGCAAGGAGGTGGCAAATGCACCGGGGCTTGCCTTATGTTATAGGAGAGTCGGGCTCTGCTCACAAATATCGAAATAAAAGCAGTTCCCGGCAGGTAGGTCTTTAGGTGGTGGTGGTGTAGCTCTTCTTCTTCAACTACTATTTCTTCTTCGTTCTCTATATATATAACCACATATAATCATGAATGCTCATGTAATGCTTATGAAAATGCAATGTTAATAAAGGTACATCATATTATGTCTTGAATACAATTTTCCTTCAAGGTTCTTAAGGGAACTAGGGTTTTTGAAGTCAGTATTTTATTTCATAGGGCAACCACTATTTAGAAGATTAGAGTTTTGGGGTTTAGGTATCAAACATTGTCCATGCCAAACTTCACCCAAGGTTTTTAAATATCATATTAGGCTTCTCCAAAAAGTTTAGTGATTTTTGGAGTTACTAAATAATTTCTAAAATTCTAGAGGTATAGGTTTAAGCCCTTTTAAATACTATATAATTCCTTGTTTGGACTAAAAATCCTAAAACTATTTTTATTAAATACTATAGAAATTTAGGAGTCCAATAAAATTGGTTTCACATTTTTAGCAATTTTCTAGAATTTTCTATGGATTCCCAAAGTCTGGTAGAAAAAGAAAAAGAAAAAGTGTCAATAGTATTGGGCTCAGTCTGGACCGAGACGGCCCACGATAGACGAAATGGCCCACATGCGCACCCGCGCCCGCGTTGCTGGTCTTGTGAAAAGGCCCCTGGTTAATCAAATAACTGGTGAGGACCCCTAGCCACTATTCATTGTCTCTCTGACAAATGCACAGAGGTCCCCCGACTTCTGTTTCTTCTCCAACCTGACCCATGGCCACGGCGCGCTCGCCGTCGACCACCTTGTTGCTCGGACTGGCCATGACCGGCGCTGGCTGCCCAAATTAACTAATGGGCAAGCATTACTAACCCGAGGTGAACCTAGAACAAGCCTTAATTGAGTTAATCCGGCCCTGGATTCACCTACCAAAGATGACGGCGATCACCGAGGTCAAACCGAGGCGTTCCTGACGAGTCAGCGCAGTCTAGCTCACTTAGTTGAGCCGACAAGCATCACAAGCATGCGAGGGTGCTAAAACACAAATAAGGAGGGTGAGTGCGGACCTAAGAGCGGCTAGCCCCGACAGAGTGATTCACGGCGGCGCAGATGATCAATTTGGGGGAAAACCCAAATTCTACAGCTATGTTGGCTAATCGGGGATGAGAGTTAGGGTCCTAGGTTCGTAATAACTTGGCGAAGTAGAGTGGGGCATCAATTTATAGAAGCTTTAGGCGGTGGCTCCGAATTTGGGAGGAGAGTGGAGCTTATCTCCCTAGTGAGGGAATCACCGAGGCTCACTGTGGAGCGCATGCGTTCACCTTGCGACCGTCACTATCTCGGGGATGCCACGATCATGGTGATGTGGTGAATCAGGAGACTACGCGTCCTTTGCTGCGATCACAACGAGTACCGGCGGTTATATATTACCGACCGCGCGAGCAAGTGGGTACGGCGGTGACTCAGCCCCGGCCATGACCTTCTTCCCCGAGATCTTTTTAACCCTCATGGTTATCTACACTTTACTGGCATGAATCGTGGCATCGGCGTGAATCGCAGTGCGGCGGTCACCAGCTACGAGGTACCCTAAACTTGGCGATCTGATCCAAACACTGTACCATCGTGCTAGTCATTAGTGGTTCTGACAGAGCGATTTGTAGTGCTCCATTCTTCAATTTTTGTGTAACCACTTGATCTTCGGCCAGCAGGGAAATTGTTGCCCTATAATCCCTTTCTAACTTTGTTAGAGTGTCCACCATCAAATAGTCACACGATCCTACTCAAAATCGATCCCTAAGTTCATCCAACTTCACTGTTAATCAGAATTCAGACTTAGGCCTGACTGACAGCCCGACTTTGTGCTAATTTTACTCCAAATTTTGCAAGTGATCAAGGCTTAATCACCTAAGCAAAGTTGTACTCCTATGATAGCTCTATAATTTTGATATGTTGACCCTAGGAAAATTCCTCATGAACTGAAAGATACAGGGTTCCAAAGTTGGCTCTATGCATTGATTTTCAGACTTAGGCATAGGGATGTAGGGGGAGTCCTTTTTGCAAATAATTCCAAACTTCATCATTTGGCTTGCAAATACTCAAATGTGAGAAACACATAGTTTGTGATGTTGTACTACCTTGGTATTTGCACTTTGGTCCAAAAGTGTACAAATTTTACACTTAGCCCCCTAGGGTTCCAATTTAGGGTTTTCCAGGGGTCTTTTCAGAGTTTTTAAGGCTTTAAGGTTTTGGTGCTACCCAAGTCCATTAAATGTGATATCTTATGATCATTTCTAATGAGTTTTGAGATTTTAACTTATTTGGGCTTCATTTTCACTCATAAGCCTAGTTTAGGGTTAAGTACTCTACTCTAGGGTTCACTACACATCAAGTCATATCAATACAACTTATTTGAAATTTTTACCTAGTGAATGCACTCTAGGTATAACAAACACATGATATGCCAATGCTCATGATGTTATGTTCAAATTTTAGTGACAGTAACACCAGGGGTGTTATAGCCTACGCGTGAAAACCAGGGATAACAGGTTGATTTTCAGAAAGCCAAGGGTCTCTTTAACAAAACTACCGAGCAAGGGGGAATGGGGTAATCTCATCCATCCGATTACACACGAACAACCATGATAGGATCTGAGCGAGCGAGCGTGGGCTGACCAATGGGCTAGGGGAGTCAACGACTGGGGAGGGGGGTGACCTGACCAACCTGGCCCAGCGCCAGGAGGCGCAAGCACTAACGGGCAGGGCCCAGGGGCAGAGTGCGTGCGAACCGGCATCCAGTGATCTGGATCGTTGGATTGGGTACGGACGGTTGCGATGAGACATGCGGGGGGTTTCACTGCTCGGGGACCGACATTGCTCTGTCCGCGGTGGCGAGGTCACCGGAGGCGAGGAAGATGCAGTCGTCGAGGGTCTGGGGCGCTGGGAAAGGGCTCAGGCGAGTTTGGGGTGACACGGCGGACTCGACCGTGGGCACAACACCGGCGCAGAGGCACCAGAGGGCACGTTCCACGACGCAGTGGTCCGACGGCGACGCAGCTCAACTCTAGCAAGCGATTGCACGAACAGCAGTGTAGGAAATGGGAAATTAAGGGCATGGGGAGGTTAGTTACCTTGAGAGACGGCTTTGGAGCGCTTGAACGACGGTGAGGACACAACGAGAGCCCTGGTCGACGGCGGTGGAGGCACGGCTGCGCGGCGAGAAGTCTGGTGAGCACGAACAAAGGGAAATAGGGGGAATGGGAGGAAACAAAAGGTTGTCTTGAGTTCTTGGCGAGGAGGCGGAGCTCACCGGGGCAACGGACACGACATGAGCACAACAGCAGCTGCGGAATGGACTCGAGGTCACGACGGACGGCGACTGTAACACCCTGAATATGGTGGTATAAAATTTCTTTCTCATGATCATCCAAATTCAGGTGTTACTCTTCTCTATCAAACTCTAGTTTCTCTCTCTCTAGTTTTCTCTCTCTCTTTCTCTTTCAATTAGAGTTAGTTGTATTAGTGAGGGATTATTTATTTTATTTTGTCCAAAACATATGAGTCATGGAGTGTTACATAATTTTGAGCCTAAATATTCTTTGAATTGATGCACATATTTGATTTGGTTTGAATTTGAAACTTGAATTGAATTTGAATTGAAAACCCTAGAGAAAATAAAAAGAAAAGGCAATAGAAATTCCAGGAAAATAGAAAAGATCAATTCAACCCAAGTTGGCCTATTTAGACCAGCTCGCGCACGTGCGCCCGCGCCCGCGCCCACGTGCCCCCAGCGTCTAACAGGCGGGTCCCGCCTGTCGGCGCCAACCCAAGCGCGCTCTCTCTCCCTCTCTCTCTGTACCGTGGGCCAGACCTGTCGGCGCTAGTTCTCTCGCGCGCACCCGCTCTCCCTCTCTCTCTGTCCCACCATCCCCACCTGTTAGCCCGTCTCTAACCTCTCGCCCATGATCTCCCTGCCGTGGATGCGCCCACGACCACGCGGTCTCCGGCCACGTCCGAGCCCTCGTGCCCCTTTTGAGCCTCGCGCCCTGCTCACCCGTCTCCCCTCTCTCATTTTGCGCCCTCTGCCCAGCTCCCTCGCCCTCTCGCTCGCTCTGCCCATGTGAACCGAGAGCACTGCCACCGTCTGCCGACGTCCACCGCCTGTTCTGTGGCTGCCGTCGCGCCCGTGCCCCGTCCAGTGCCACGGTGAGCTTCGCCTTGCCGTCAGCTACTCGGGACACCCTTCGGTGTGCCCTCTCCCTCCCTGCTGTGCCCGGTCCACTCTCACCGGAGCTTTTTCTTGCACAGCCGGAGTCCGCCACCGTCGCCCCGTCGAACCCCTGCACCTCCGTTGCTGCTTCGCGACACCAGCGCTTCTGCTCGAGGTGAGCAACCTGCCCGTGCCCTTAATTTGGTCATCCTCGCTCTATAGCTCACACGATTGTTCGTCGGAGCAATCCAGCGTCGCCGTTAGCCTGCTCCGCCGTGGCCTGCGCTCTCTGGTGCTCCCGCGCCGGTGTGAAGGCCATGGCCGAGTTCGCCAGACCTCCCTGATTGCGCCTAGGCTAGTCCCTAAGCCTCTAATGCCCCGCCGTGGCCGGTCTACTTGTCTCCGGTGAACCCTCGTCGCGGGACCGAGCGGCGCCACCGCGCCCAAGTCAGCCCCTAGCCGTTGGATCTCGGCCATCTATCCAAGAACGGATGGTTCAAACTCAACCGAGTAGATCTAATCCTAGCCTTAAGAACAGAATCTGGCTGCCCCCCTCTCTCCCCCTCACTCGCGCCTCTGTCTCTGGGCCGGCCGGTCAGCCCGCCCTGGCTCACTGGCGCTCTAGCCCCGCTTGTCAGTCGCACCTGCACGTCCACGCGATCTAATCTGGTCCATTGTTCTCTGATCCGACGACTGAGATTACCCCGTACCCCTTCACGTGTGAATTTTGCTTAAGAAACCCATGGTTTTAGGAAATCAACCCGCCGTCCTCTGTTTTAGCGCATAGGTCCCTGGTTTCTTTAGAATAGCCCCTAGACTTTTATTTAATTACAGATTTAGCCCTAATTTCATATTTCAAACTTCAAAACTTGTTTATTTCATATCCTTTTCATATGAACTCCAAATTTAGTGGTTCAAATTGCAAAACGTTCACAAGGTTATTCTCTGTTCAAATAAAATATGACCAACTATAATCTATATACTTTAATTTTTACACTTAGAATATGGAGTTAAAGTATATGTTGATTTATTTATTTAATGAAATAAATAAAAGGAGAACCCTAGGAGTTAAAGGATATTTAATCTGATGAGATTAGTGATATGCATTACATGAATTCATTTTTGGTTTAACCTTTAGGTCTTAACGAGATAAATAGAATTAGGTTTGTGATTATGGATAACACTTAAGGAATAATCATATTCCTAAATGAGAATTAGTTCACCTTATAATTTAATCTTTTCTTTGTTTAATTATTACTTTACCTTTGTTTGAGGTATGTTCCAAACACTTAGAGAGTAATCAACCCTTAATTAGGATTAGTTCATTTCATAACTTGATCTCACTCTCCTTTATTTAATACCACATCCTTTGAGTTGTGTTCCAATGTTTGTACATGTTTGATGTGTTGTTTAGTTTTACTTTCCAAATGTATTGAATGTATGCTCACTTTACTTAGACAACGAGCAGTCCGAGGTTCCTGAGTGTGTTGCCGAAGATCCCCTTGAGCAACAACCTCGTGAAGGCAAGTGTCCTCAGACCTATCATGTCCTACTTTACTTTATAATTCACTGTCCCACATTACATTATTGAAAACTAAGGATTGACTAGTCTGTATTTACCTTACCCTTTTTACCTTTTTGGGTTAATCATGGTTAGCTTATGCTATTGCTTTAACTTAATCAATGAACATGATGTGATCTTTTATGATACGATGATGTTATCTCGATGAGGTTCTTGTGATTACTTTAGGGGGCTCAGGCTGTTTCCTGAGTACCTCTTCGTAAGGACCTGTTTGGGGAGTGACAACCCGGGATAACAGTGCAACCATGAGGGTGGAATGGGACGCCCTTAGCTAATTAATTAGAGGAACCAGAGGAGTAGTTGGCTTCGCCATAGGGCCATCAATGGGGTCCGGCACAGTACTTGCTCTGTCGAGGCTGGTTGTAGAGGTTCTTTGATTTGGTTTTGTTAGTCACCCTTCCTCTGGGGAGATGTACTGTGTTTGTCAAACTGGAGAAACCTAACGGGCGGCTATGACCTCTGGGAAATCTTTGTAAAGGCTACATAGTGAGACCTTGCTAGGTCACCTTGGTATTGATCAATGGGGAGGCTAGAACCCTGGGCATATTGGAAACATGGCTTGTGGATAAAGTGTGCAACCTCTGCAGAGTGTTAGAAACTAATATATCAGCCGTGCTCACGGTTAAGAGCAGCCTTGGGATCCTCTTCGATTAGAAGAACTTTAATTAAGTCAGCTGCCTGTGTAGGCTTATCTTCTACGTTTCGTTACTCCGCACTTTGATGTTATTATTAAACCCTATGGATATGTATTAGACTCTATGGATGTCTCAGACATCTTGATGTAACTAAGTACCTTTCCACTATTTAATTCGAGCATTGTGTGATGATGTCCAATTATGTAATCGCTGTGTACGTGAGTTATGATCCTGGCACGTACATGGTTCACATTCGGTGTACCTTCCAAAACTGGGTGTGACATAAGTGGTATCAAAGCCTTGCTGACTGTAGGACCACTAACCTAGACTAGAATGGTCGCTCTAATGACTATAGACCCCTACTCTTACCTTGACCTTAGTGTCTTTTCAAAAGTTGGTCATCTTGATCAACTCTATGTTATTTAATTATCTCAAAAGTTTTGTCTCACTTTTCTTTCTGTTTACTTTCTAGTCTCAGAGTTCTACTCTTACTCTTGTGCTTACGATGTCTTTTGTAGATGGCCCATATCAGGTGCACTGCACGTAAGTCTATGATCCCCTTTTTGCCTTCTCGCCTGGCAGAGCGTCCACTGCATTGCACAGTGTCAGGTGAGTCCAGTCACCTGGAGAGACTGCATCATCGCCTACACGAGGAGCAGAAGCGCCGATGCCAGGGGCAGGAGCAGCAGGACTCTTCCCCCTCGCCTTAGCGAGAGGTGGAGTCTGAGAGGCCGACTTCCCCTGCCTCAGCCAGAGATGCCCCCTGCACCACCACAGGGCATCCCGGCTGCTAGAGGAGACCCTGACGAAGACAGAGACGACGACGCCGGTGGCAGTTCGAGCCATAGCATGAAGCGCTCGAAGGAGCCAGAGCCGGAGGGGTGGATCACTAGACCCATCACTCGTGACGCTGCTCATGGGTGTCACTTCCACGACGCTCTCGATACCCTGTTGCGTCGGGCTTTCGACCGACACACTTGGTCCATCGAGTACCGTTGTGTAGTCTACTAGCATCATCACGGGTTATACCCGGACCAGTGGGAGGCTACTTGCTTGGTGTGCTGTCCAGATGATGATCTTCGGGGTGCATAGGCCTTCTCAGAGCACTATTCTATCTCTGAGAGGGATACTACCAAGGCAGCCATGCAAGATGCAGCACAACGAGCACTTTCTCAGTATTGCTCGTGGTTCAGTGGGGTAGCTGGTGGTCTTGACATGAAGTACTACCCTCGTCGTTCGACTGGCAGAGCTAGAGGTGTGATTGTCTCACCAGTTGGTGACGGCAATCCCAGGCTGAGTAGCATGGTCAACCTGGCCGCCGTGCTCAACACCGAGCTGGACCATGCCCTTGATGAGTTGGGCAAGGTTCGGGCGGAGGTTGCAGAATTGTGTGCTGAATTCATGGCACGCCACTATCTTGATGGTGGTTCTCCCGCCCCTGTCGGGATTCAGCACCCTTACCGTTCACCGCCCCGTGGTCGCTTCGACTATGGTACCCCAGACTGCAGGACCCAGATAGATTTAGATCCATAGATCAACAGAGTCGGAGTCTGTAATAATGCTTACTTCAGTGTCTTAGTCTAGTTAGTCTTAGTTCGAGTTAGTTTGCTTATCGTATGTTGGATGCTTGTTTTGATGGACATGTAATGAAGTTGGATCTTTGTAATGATTGTCATCAAGTTGTGGGTATCCCCTACAACTTGGTGTAGTTATTAATAAAGTCAGTTATTTAGTTGGGTAATCCATGTGTTTCCACTTTCCTCTTTATCTGAGAAGCTATCAGTGAAGATGGTCATTTGTTTAGTGCTATGAAGATTTCCGTATATCTTTTCTTATGCTGAAAGACTACTGAGTTAGAATTGATATGTGTATGATTTCTACAGATGTCTGAGAACAAGCAGAGAGGTGCGAGGCGTGCTCAGCCAAAGCAGCAGGCACCCCAGGAGGATGCAGCCTAGCAGCAGCATTTGCCACCGTCACCCCCGATGACCATTGAGCAGATGTTCTTGATGCAGAACCAGGCAGTTCAGGCAATTGGTCAGACATTAGCAGCGATGCAGCAGGTTCAGCAGCAGCCACCACCACCTCAGCCTCTAGTGCAAGTTCTGATGCCCCAAGTGCCCAGAGATAAGCGGACAGAGTTCATGAGGGGCCATCCCCCTGTCTTTGCTCACTCTGTTGATCCGATGGACGCGGAAGATTGGTTGCGTACCGTGGAGCGTGAGTTCCACACTGCCCAGTGCAACGATCGAGAGAAGTGTTGTATGGTCCCCGATAGCTGAGGGGAGCAGCACAATCTTAGTGGGAGTCTTACCTCACCACCCATGCCAACCCTGAAGCCATTACTTGGGAGGAGTTTAGGGATAACTTCTGTCGCTACCATATGCCCGAAGGACCGATGATAGTGAGGAAGGAGGAGTTTCTCGCCCTGAAGCAAGGTCCCCTGTCCGTTAGTGAGTACAAGGATAAGTTTTTGCAGCTGTCTCATTATGCCCCAGAAGACGTCAACACAGATGCCAAGAGGCAGTACCGCTTTCTGAGAGGATTGGTTGATCCCCTCCATTACCAGCTGATGAACCACACTTTCCCCACCTTCCAGCATTTGATAGACAGAGCAATCATGACTGAAAGGAAGCGTAGGGAGATGGAGGATAGGAAGCGCAAGATTGGTGGACCTCAGGCCGGGAGTAGGAGCCGTCCCCGCTACTCAGGCAACTCACCACAACAATTCAAGCAAGGTCACCAGCACCAACATCAGCATCAGCACCAGCACTAGTACCAGAGGCAGTTTCCTCAGCAGCAGCAGCAGCAGTAGTACCGATAGAACACTCAGCTAGGAGGAAATCAGTACCAGCGTCAGAACAACCAGGCAGCTCGTCTTCTTGCCCCATCAACCAACCAGAATGGCCAAGCAGCTCCAGCGCAAGTAGGAGGTCGTGCATGCTTCTACTGTGGAGAACAAAATCACCGGGCGAAGAACTGTCCCAAGAAAGCAGCTCAGCAGCCGCCAGCAGTCAATGCCCAGCAAGACAAGGAGCACCATAGCAAGCACCAGGAGTCCGTGGTCAGGTCTACAACTGCGGAAAGGTGAATCACCTAGAGGCCGAAGCAATCCAGGATGCTCAGGACGTGGTGGTAGGTATGTTTCCAATCGAATCCTACCTAGCAAAAGTTCTATTTGATACTGGTGCCACGCATTCTTTTGTTTCTACATCTTGTGTAGAATCACATAACATCCCCATAGAACCAATGATACCACCTCTAAGAGTTAATTCAGTTGGAGGAAAAGTTTAGTCCGATAGGAATTGTCTGAATCTAAGGATTGAAATAAGGGGGATAGCCTTCCCTGCTAGCCTAGTAGTAATGGGAACTCAAGGGTTAGATGTCATCCTAGGGATGAATTGGCTACACAGAAATCAAGCCACTGTCAGTTGTGACAAGAGAACAATTAAGTTGGTGTCCCCATTTAAAAAGAAAGTAGTAACTAAGCTGTACTTACCTGAACTAGAAGAAGGAGCCTATCGCCATTTATCAGTAAATGACAAAGAGTCCAATCCGATTGAGGCAATTACGATTGTGTCCGAAAATCCCGATGTATTCCTTGAGGAGTTACCCGCCATGCCACCTGAAAGGAAAGTTGAATTTGCCATAGAGCTTATCCTAGGCACCGCCCCTATTTCCAAGAGAGCTTATCGAGTGTCCGGACTAGAGTTGGTGGAATTCAAGAAGTAAATTGATGAGTTGTTAGAGAAAGGCTACATCAGGCCAAGTAATTCACCTTGGGCAGCCCCAGTATTATTTGTGGAGAAGAAGGATGGCACGAAGAGGATGTGTATTGATTACAGAGCCTTGAATGAAGTCACAATCAAGAATAAGTACCCCTAGCCCAGAATTGAGGACCTATTTGATCAGTTGAGAGGAGCCAGTGTGTTCCCAAAGATAGATCTGAGGTCAGGTTACCATCAGCTCAAAATCCGACCCTTAGACATACCGAAGTCAACCCTCATCACTAAGTACGGACTATATGAGTTCATGGTTTTGTCATTTGGATTGACGAATGCACCAGCTTACTTCATGTATCTGATGAACAGTGTGTTCATGGACTACCTTACAAGTTTGTAGTGGTGTTCATTGATGATATTCTCGTATACTCCCATAATGAGCAAGAGCATGAGGAACATTTGAGGAAGGTACTTCAAAGGCTACGAGATTGCCAGTTGTATGCCAAGCTTAGCAAGTGTGAGTTCTGGATCAGCGAAATTCTATTCTTGGGTCATATTATAAACTGAGATGGACTAGCTATGGATCCAAAGAAGGTAGCAGCGATTCTGGACTGGAAAGCACCAAAAGATGTCCGAGGAATCAAGAGTTTCATTGGAATGGTCGGTTACTATTGGCGTTTCATTGAAGGTTTCTCCAAGATTGCCAGGCCAATGACAGCCTTGCTAGCAAAGAAGGTTGAGTTCAAGTGGACCCCAACGTGCCATGCATCATTTGAGATGTTGAAGCAGAAGTTAACAACAGCACCAATGTTGGTTCTGCCAGATGTTCACAAGCCATTCTCAGTATATTGTGATGCTTTGTACACCGGACTGGGATGTGTGATAATGTAGGAAGGGAAAGTAGTGGCATACTTGTCCCGACAATTGAAAGTTCATGAGAAGAATTACCCCACTCATGATCTGGAGTTAGCAGTAGTGGCTCATGCACTGAAGACCTGGAGACATTATCTGTATGGGCAGAAGTGTGATATCTACATGGACCATAAGAGCCTCAAGTACATATTCACTTAGTCAGAGTTAAACATGAGGTAGCAAAGATGGCTAGAATTGATCAAAGACTATGAGCTAGAGATTCATTATCACCAAGGCAAAGCAAACATGGTTGCAGATGCTCTTAGCAGGAAGAGTCAAGTCAATATTTTGGCCGCTCACTCGATGCCATTCGAGCTAGCGAAGGAATTCGACAGTTTGAGTCTCGGATTTCTGAACAACACTCAAGGAATGGCAATGGAGCAAGACATCAGGAAAGGTCAGAAGGATGATGAGGAGATCAACGAGATGCGATAGCTAATCACAGAAGGGAAAAGTCCAGATTTCCATGAAGATGCAGAAGGAGTGGTATGGTTCAAGGATAGGTTGTGCGTTCTCGACATCACCTCGATCCGGGAACTGATTCTCGAGGAAGCTCATGAGACAGCATATTCTATACACCCTGGTAGCGAGAAAATGTACTAAGACTTGAAGAAGAGATTCTGGTGGTACGGTATGAAAAGAGAAATAGCAGAATATGTGGCTAGATGCAACAGTTGTCATAGGATCAAGGCAGAACATTAGAGACCCGCAGGATTGTTGCAGCCATTGCAGATTCCGTAGTGGAAATGGGATGAGATTGGGATGGACTTTATAGTTGGTCTGCCCTGCACTCGAGCTGGTTATGACTCCATCTGGGTAGTAGTGGACCGTTTAACAAAGGCGGCCCATTTTATACCAGTCAAGACCACCTATAACAGTGCAGTGTTGGCAGAGTTATACATGTCTCAGATTGTGTGCTTGCATGGTATTCCAAAGAAGATAATATCGGACAGAGGCACCCAGTTCACTTCTCATTTCTGGCAGCAGCTCCATGAAGCCTTGGGTACACACTTGAAGTACAGTTCAGCTTATTACCCGCAGACAGATGGCCAGACTAAGAGAACCAACCAGATTCTTTGAGGACATGTTGAGAGCTTCTGCTTTACAAGACAAGTTAGGATGGGACAAGAGGTTGCCATATGCAGAATTCTCCTACAATAACAGTTATCAAGCCAGTCTGAAGATGTCACCGTTCGAGGCACTCTATGGGAGGAATTGCAGAACTCCATTACAATGGGACCAACCCGGCGAAAGGCACGTATTCGGTCCAGAGATTTTGCTTGAAGCTGAAGAGAATATCAGGATGGTCCGGGAAAATCTGAAGGTAGCACAGTCTAGGCAGCGAAGCTATGCTGACACCAGGAGGAGGGAACACAGTTTTGAAGTGGGAGACTATGTTTACTTAAAAGTGTCACCCATCAGAGGAACCAAAAGGTTTGGAGTCAAGGGCAACCTAGCCCCATGCTATATCGGCCCGTATCAAATTTAGGCAAGACATGGAGAACTAGCTTATCAACTCAGCTTACCAGAGAACCTGTTCGTAGTGCATGATGTGTTTCACATGTCTCAGTTGAAGAAATGCTTGCGAGTACCAGAAGAGCAGTTGCCAATGGAAGATCTTGAAGTTCAAGAGGATCTGACATACGTTGAGAAGCAAACGCAGATTCTGGAGACAGCAGATTGAGTCACTCGAAGGAACACCATCAGAATTTGCAAAGTCAAATGGGGCCATCACTCAGAAGAAGAAGCAACCTGGGAAAGAGAAGATGATCTGAGAGCCAAGTGCCCTGAACTCTTTGTAGCCAGCCTTGAATCTCGAGGGCGAGATTCTTTTAAGGGGGATAGGTCTGTAACACCCTGAATTTGGGGGTATAAAATTTCTTTCTGATGATCATCCAAATTCAGGTGTAACTCTTCTCTATCTCACTCTAGTTTCTCTCTCTCTAGTTTTCTCTCTCTTTCTCTTTTAATTAGAGTTAGTTGTATTAGTGAGGGATTATTTATTTTATTTTGTGCAAAACATATGAGTCATGGAATGTTGCATCATATTGAGACTAAATATTCTTTGAATTGTTGCACATATTTGATTTTGTTTCATTTTGAAATTGAATTGAATTTGAATTGAAAACCCTAGAGAAAATAAATAGAAAAGGCAATAGAAATTCCAGTTAAATAGAAAAGATCAATTCAGCCCAAGTCGGTCGATTTAGCCCAGCCCCCACGCGCGCCCGCGCCTGCGTGCCCCCTGCGTCTGCAGGCGGGTCCCGCCTATCGGCGCCAACCCGAGCGCGCTCTCTCTCCCTCTCTCTCTCTCTGTCCCGTGGGCTAGACCTGTCGGCGCTAGTTCTCTCACGCGCACCCTCTCTCCCTCTCTCTCTGTCCTACCATCCCCACCTGTTAGCCCATCTCTAACCTCTCGGCCACGATCTCCCTGCCGTGGACGCACCCACGACCGCGCGTTCTCTGGCCAATTCCGAGCCCCTGTGCCCCTTTTGAGCCCCGCACCCTACTCGCCCACCTCCCCTCTCTCATTTGCACCCTCTACCTAGCTCCCTCGCCCTCTCGCTCGCTCTGCCCGCGCGAACCGAGAGCTCTGCCACCATCCGCCGATGTCCACTGCCTGTTCTGTGGCCGCCGTCATGCCCGTGCCCCATCTAGTGCCACGGTGAGCTTCGCCTTGCCGTTAGCTACACGGGACACCCTTCGGTGTGCCCTCTCCCTCCCTGCTGCGCCCAGTCCACGCTCACCAGAGCGTTTTCTTGCGCAGCCCGAGTCCGCCACTATCGCCCCGACGAGCCCCTACACCTCCGCCGTTGCTTCGTGACGCCAACGCTTCTGCTCGAGGTGACAACCTGCCTGTGCCCGTAATTTGTTCATTCTCGCTCTATAGCTCGCGCGATTGCTCGTCGGAGCAATCCAGCGCCGTCGTTAGCATGCTCCGCTGTGGCCTGCACTCTCTGGTGCCCCCGCGCCGGCGTGAAGGCCATGGCCGAGTTCGCCAGACCTCCTTGATTGCGCCTAGGCTAGTCCTCGAGCCTCTAGTGCCCCACCATGGCCAGTCTGCTCATCTCCGGCGAACCCTCGCCGTGGGACCGAGCGGCGCCATCGCGCCCAAGTCAGCCCCTGGCCATTAGATCTCGATCGTCTGTCCAAGATCGGTTGGTTCGGACTCAACCCGAGTAGATCTAATCCTAGCCCTTCGATCAGGATCTGGCCGCCCCCTCTCTCCCCCTCACTCGCGCCTCTGTCTCTGGGCCTGGCCGGTCAGCCCGCCCAGGCTCACTGGCGCTCTGGCCCCACTTGTCAGTCGCGCCTGCGCGCCCGCGCCCGCTCGATCTAATCTGGGCCATTGTTCGCTGATCCGACAGCTAAGATTACCCCATACCCCTTCACGTGTGAATTTTGCTTAAGAACCCCCCTGGTTTTAGGAAATCAACCCGCCATCCTCTGTTTTAGCGCATTGGTCCTTGGTTTCTTTAGAATAGCCCCTGGACTTTTATTTAATTATAGATTTAGCCCTAATTTCATATTTCAAACTTCAAAACTTGTTTATCTCATATATTTTTCATATGAACTCCAAATTTAGTGGTTCAAATTGCAAATCATTCACAAGATTATTCTCTATTCAAATAAAATATGGCCAACTGTAATCTGTATACTTTAATTTTTACACTTAGAATATAGAGTTAAAGTATATGTTGATTTATTTATTTAATGAAATAAATAAAAGGAGAACCCTAGGAGTTAAAGGATATTTAATCTGATGAGATTAGTGATATGCATTACATGAATTCATTTTTGGTTTAACCTTTAGGTCTTAATGAGATAAATAGAATTAGGTTTGTGATTATGGATAACACTTAAGGAATAATCATATTCCTAAATGAGAATTAGTTCACCTTATAATTTAAGCTTTTCTTTGTTTAATTATTACTTTACCTTTGTTTGAGGTATGTTCCAAACACTTCGAGAGTAATCAACCCTTAATTAGGATTAGTTCATTTTATAACTTGATCTCACTCTCCTTTATTTAATACCACATCCTTTGAGTTGTGTTCCAATGTTTGTACATGTTTGATGTGATGTTCAGTTTTACTTTCCTAATATATTGAATGTATGCTCGCTTTACTTAGACAACGAGCAGTCTGAGGTTCCTGAGTGTGTTGCCGAAGATCCCCCTAAGCAACAACCTGGTGAAGGCAAGTGTCCTCAGACCTATCATGTCCTACTTTACTTTATAATTCACTGTCCCACATTACATTATTGAAACCTAAGGATTGACTAGTCTGTATTTACCTTACCCTTGTTTACGTTTTTGGGTTAATCATGGTTAGCTTATGCTATTGCTTTAACTTAATCAATGAAAATGAGGTGATCTTTTATGATACAATGATGTTATCCCGATGAGGTTCTTGTGATTACTTTAGGGGGCTCAAACTATTTCTGAGTACCTCTCCGTAAGGACCTGTTTGGGGAGTGACAACCCAGGATAACAGTGCAACCATGAGGGTGGAATGGGACGCCCTTAGCTGATTAATTAGAGGAACCAGAGGAGTAGTTGGCTTTGCTGTAGGGCCATCAATGGGGTCTGGGCACAGTACTTGCTCTACCGAGGCTGGTTGCAGAGGTTCTTTGATTTGGTTTTGTTAGTCACCCTTCCTCTGGGGAGATGTATTGTGTTTATCAAACTGGAGAAACCTAACAGGCGGTTATGACCTCTAGGAAATCTTTGTAAAGGCTACGTTGTGAGACCCTGCTAGGTCACCTTGGTAGTGATCAATTGGGAGGTTAGAACCCCGGGCAGAATGGAAACCATGGCTTGTGGGTAAAGTGTGCAACCTCTACAGAGTGTTAGAAACTGATATATCAGCCGTGCTCAGGGTTAAGAGCGGCCTTGGGATGCTCTTCGATTAGAAGAACTTTAATTACTTTTATGATGATGACTAGCAATGATGATTATTATTCTGATCTCTGGTATTTCCTCTGGGAGGGAGTGCCTCTAGGTAATAACTGGGTTATTACTAAAACTTGGCTCTACTTATAGTAACAAAACCTGACTGACTAAAAGCAACTGCTTAACCTTAACTCCACATGTAGCTAGTCCACTTTAGCCAAACGAGACATTTGCTGAGTATGTTGATGTGTACTCACCCTTGCTTTACAAACCACCCCACCCCAGGTTGTCCCCACTGTTCTCAGTGCTCAGGAGGTGAAGCTGGTAACATGGAGGACTTTGAGGAGTTCCAGGACTACGATGAGTTCTATTTTATTTTAGTGGCAAACCCCCAGTCAGCTGCCTGTGTAGGCTTATCTTCTACGTTTCGTTACTCCGCACTTTGATGTTATTATTAAACCCTATGGATATGTATTACACTCTGTGGATGTCTCAGACATCTTGATGTAACTAAGTACCTTTCCACTATTTAATTCGAGCATTGCGTGATGATGTCCAATTAGGTAATCGCTGTGCACGTGAGTTCTAATCCTGGCACATACATGGTTCGCATTTGGTGTACCTTCCAAAACCGGGTGTGACATAAGTGGTATCAGAGCCTTGCTGACTGTAGGACTGCTAACCTAGACTAGAATGGTCGCTCTAAGAACTATAGACCCCTACTCTTACCTTGACCTTAGTGTCTTTTCAAAAGTTGGTCATCTTGATCAATTCTATGTTATTTACTTATCTCAAAAGTTTTGTCTCACTTTTCTTTTTGTTTACTTTTTGGTCTCATAGTTCTACTCTTACTCTTGTGCTTACGATGTCTTTTGTAGATGGCACGTATTAGGTGCACTGCACGTAAGTCTGTGATCCCCTTTTTGCCTTCTGGCCTGGCAAAGCGCCCACTGCGTCGCACGGTGTTAGGTCAGTCCACTCACCTGGAGAGACTGCATCATCGCCTGCACGAGGAGCAGGAGCGTCAATGCCAGGAGTAGGAGCAGGAGCCGGAGCAGCAGGACTCTTCCCCCTCGCCTTAGTGGGAGGTGGAATCTGAGAGACCGCCTTCCCCTACACCTCAGCCACAGATGCCCCCTGCACCACCACAGGGCATCCCGGCTACTGGAGGATACCCTAATGGAGACGAGATGACGACGCCGGTGGCAGTTTGAGCCATGGCACGGAGCGCTCAAAGGAGCCGGAGCCGGAGGGGTGGATCGCTAGACCCATCACTCACGACGCTACTCGCGGGTGTCACTTCCACGACGCTCTCGATTCCCTATTGCGTCAGGCCTTTGACCAACACACTTGGTCCATCGAGTACCATTGTGTAGTCTACCAGTATCGTCGCGGGTTTTACCCAGACTAGTGGGAGGCTACTTGCTTGGTGCGCCATCCGGATGATGATCTCCGGGGTGCAGAGGCCTTATTAGAGCACAATTCTATCATTGAGAGGGATACTGTCGAGGCAGCCATGCAAGATGCAGCATGATGGGCACTTTCTCAGTATTGCTCATTATTCAGTGGGGTAGCTGATGGTCTTGACCTGAAGTACTACCCTCGCCATTCGGCCAACAGTGTTGGAGGTGTAATTGTCTCGCCAGTTGGTGAGGGCAATCTTAGGCTGAACAGCATGGTCAACCTGGTCGTCGTGCTCAACACAGAGTTGGACCATGCCCTTGACGAGTTGGGCAAGGTTTGGGCAGAGGTTGCGGAATTGCCTGCTGAGTGCACTACACGCCACTATCTAGATGGTGGTTCTCTTGCCCCTATCAAGATTCACCGCCCCATGGTCGCTTCGACTATGGTACCCCAGACTGCAGGACCCGGATAGATTTAGATCCATAGATCGATGGAGTCAGAGTCTGTAATAATGCTTAATTCAGTGTCTTAGTCTAGTTAGTCTTAGTTAGAGTTAGTTTGCTTATCATGTGTCGGAATGCTTGTTATGATGGACATGTAATAAAGTTGGATCTTTGTAATGATTGTCACCAAGGTGTGGGTATCCCTTGCAACTTGGTGTAGTTATTAATAAAGTCAGTTATTTAGTTGG
This sequence comes from Zea luxurians, assembly GCA_029449295.1. Lineage (NCBI taxonomy): Eukaryota > Viridiplantae > Streptophyta > Magnoliopsida > Poales > Poaceae > Zea > Zea luxurians. The sequence continues at coordinate 51,519,316 of JAOPSE010000011.1, forward strand.
GTAATCCATTTATTTCCACTTTCCTCTTTATTTGAGAAGTTGTCAGTGAAGATGATCCTTTGTTCAGTGCTATGAAGATTTCCGTATATCTTTTCTTATGCTGAAAGACTGCAGAGTTAGATCTGATATATGTGTGCTTTCTATAGATGTCTGAGAAGAGGCGCAGAGGTGCAAGGCATGCTCAGCCAGAACAGCAGGCACCCCAAGAGGAGGCAGCTCCGCAGCAGCATTTGCCACCGCCACCCCCGATGACCATTGAGCAAATGTTCATGATGCAAACTCAAGCAGTTCAGGCAATTGGTTAGACCTTAGCAGCGATGCAGCAGGTGCAGCAGCAGCCACCCCGACCTCAGCCTCCAATGCAAGTCCATATGCCACAAGTGCCCAGAGACAAGCGAGCAGAATTCATGAGGGGCCATCCCCCTGTCTTTGCCCACTCTGCTGATCCCATGTATGCGGAAGATTGGCTGCGTACCGTGGAGCGTGAGTTGCACACTACTCAGTGCAACGATCGTGAGAAGGTGTTGTATGGTCCCTGACAGCTGAGGGGAGCAGCACAGTCTTAGTGGGAGTCTTACCTCGCCACTCATGCCAACCCTAAAGCCATCACCTGGGAGGAGTTCAGGGACAACTTCTGTCGCTACCATGTGCCTGAGGGACTGATGATAGTAAGGAAGGAGGAGTTTCTTGCCCTGAAGCAAGGTCCCCTGTCTGTCAGTGAGTACAGGGATAAGTTTTTGCAGTTGTCACGTTATGCCCTAGAGGACGTCAACAAAGATGCCAAGAGGCAGTACCGCTTTCTGAGAGGATTGGTTGATCCCCTCCATTACCAGCTGATGAATCACACTTTCTCTACCTTCCAACATTTGATTGACAGGGCAATCATGACAGAAAGGAAGCATCGGGAGATGGAGGACAGGAAACACAAGACTAGTGGATCTCAGGCCGGGAGTAGCAGTCGTCCTCGCTACTCAGGCAACTCACCTCAACAATTCAAGCAGGGTCACCAGCATCAGCATTAGCACTAGCACCAGTACTAGAGGCAGTTTCCTCAGCAGCAGCAGCAGTAGTACCGTCAGAGCACCCAACCTGGAGGAAATCAGTACCAACGTCAGAACAACCAGGCAGCTCGCCTTCCTGCCCCAACACCCAACCAGAATGGCCAAGCAACCCCAGCGCAAGTAGGAGGTCATGCATGCTTCTTCTGTGGAAAACAAAACCACTGGGCGAAGAACTGTCAAAAGAAAGCAGCTCAGCAACCGCCAGTAGTCAATGCACTAGCAAGACAAGGAGCACCACAACAAGCACCAGGAGGCCATGGTCAGAGCTACAACCGTGGAAAGGTGAATCACCTGAAGGCCGAGGCAATCTAGGATGCTCAGGACGTGGTAGTAGGTATGTTTCTAGTTGAATCCTACCCAACAAAAGTATTATTTGATACTGGTGCCACACATTCTTTTGTTTCTACATCTTGGGTAGAATCACATAACATCCCCATAGAACCAATGATCCTGCCTTTGAGAGTTAATTTAGTTAGGGGAAAAGTTTAGTCTGATAGGATTTGTCCGAATCTAAGGATTGCAATAAGGGGGATAGACTTCTCCGCTAGCCTAGTAGTAATGGGAACTCAACGGTTAGATGTCATCCTAGGGATGAATTGGCTACACAGAAACCAAGCCCCTGTTAGTTGTGAGAAGATAACAGTCAAATTGGTGTCCCCATCTGGAAAGGAAGTAGTAACCAAGTTGTACTTACCTGAACTAGAAGGAGTCTGTCACAATTTATCAATAGACGACAGAGAGTCCAATCCGATTGAGGCAATTAGGATTGTGTCAGAATTCCTCGATGTATTTCCTGAATAGTTACCATGCATGCCACCTGAAAGGAAAGTTGAATTTGCCATAGAGCTTATCCTAGGCATTGCCCCTATTTCCAAGAGAGCCTATTGAGTGTCCAGACCAGAGTTGGTGGAACTCAAGGAGCAAATTAATGAGTTGTTGGAGAAAGGGTACATCAGACCAAGTACTTCAGCTTGGGCAGCCCTAGTGCTATTTGTGGAGAAGAAGGATGGTACGAAGAGGATGTGCATCGATTACAGAGCTTTGATTGAAGTCACTTTCAAGAACAAGTACTCCCTGCCTCAAATTGAAGACCTATTTGATCAGTTGAGAGGAGCCAGTGTGTTCTCAAAGATAGATCTGAGGTCAGGTTACCATCAGCTTAGAATCTGACCTTCAGACATACTGAAGACAACATTCATCAACAAGTATGGACTATATGAGTTCATGGTTATATCATTGGGATTGACGAACGTGCCAGCTTACTTCATGCATCTGATGAACAGCGTGTTCATGGACTACCTTGACAAGTTCGTAGTGGTGTTCATTGATGATATTCTCGTATATTCCAAGAATGAGCAAGAGCATGAGGAACATTTGAGGAAGGTACTTCAGAGGCTACGAGATTGCCAGTTGTATGCCAAGCTTAGCAAGTGCAAGTTCTGGATCAGTGAAGTTCTGTTCTTGGGTCATATTATAAACCGAGATGGACTAGCTATGGATCCAAAGAAGGTAGCAGCGATTCTGGACTGGAAAGCACCAAAAGATGTCCGAGGAATCAAAAGTTTCATTGGAATGGTTGGTTATTATCGGTGTTTCATTGAAGGTTTCTCCAAGATTTCCAGACCAATGACAGCCTTGCTAGCAAAGAAGGTTGAGTTCAAGTGGACGCCAGCGTGCCAAGAACCATTTGAGATGTTGAAGCAGAAGTTGACAACAGCACCGGTATTGGTTCTGCCAGATGTTCACAAGCCATTCTTAGTATATTGTGATGCTTCGTACATCGGACTGGGATGTGTGTTAATGTAGGAAGGGAAAGTAGTGGCATACTCGTCCCAACAATTGAAAGATCATGAAAAGAATTACCCAACTCATGATCTGGAGCTAGCAGCAGTGGTTCATGCACTTAAGACTTAGGGACATTATCTTTATGGGTAGAAGTGTGATATCTACACGGACCACTAGAGCCTCAAGTACATATTCACTCAGCCAGAGTTAAACATGAGGCAGTGAAGATGGCTAGAATTGATCAAAGACTATGAGCTGGAGATCCATTATCACCCAGGCAAAGCAAATGTAGTTGCAGATGCTCTTAGCAGAAAGAGTCAAGTCAATATGTTGGCCGCTCACCTGATGTCGTTTGAGCTAGCGAAGGAATTCGACAGATTGAGTCTTGAATTTCTGAACAACACTCAAGGAGTGACAATTGAGTTGGACCCACCCTAGAGCAAGACATCAGGAAAGGTCAGAAGGATGATGAGAAGATCAACGAGATCAGACAGCTAATCATATAGATGGGAAAGGTCTAGATTTCCGTGAAGATGCAGAAGGAGTGGTATGGTTCAAAGATAGGCTATGCGTTCCTAACATCACATCGATCTGGGAACTGATTCTCAAGGAAGCTCATGAGACAGCATATTCTATACACTCCGGTAGCGAGAAAATGTACCAAGACTTGAAGAAGATATTCTGGTGGTACGAAATGAAAAGAGAGATAGCAGAATATGTGGCCAGATGCGATAGTTGTCAGAGGATCAAGGCAGAACATCAGAGACCCGCAGGTTTGTTGCAGTCGTTGCAGATTCCTCAGTGGAAATGGGATGAGATTGGAATGGACTTTATAGTTGGTCTGCCCCACACTCGAGAACGTTATGACTCCATCTGGGTAGTAGTGGACCATTTAACAAAGATGACTCATTTCATACCAGTCAAGACCACCTATAACAGTGCAGTGTTGGCAGAATTATACATGTCTCGGATTGTGTGCTTGCATGGTATTCCAAAGAAGATAGTATCAGATAGAGGCACCCAGTTTACCTCTCATTTTTTGTAGCAGCTACATGAAGCTTTGGGTACTCACTTGAAATTCAATTTAGCTTACCACCCGCAGATAGATGGTCAGACTAAGAGAACCATCCAGATTCTTGAGGATATGTTGAGAGCTTGTGCTTTGCAAGACAAGTTAGGTTGGGACAAGAGGCTACCGTATGCAAAATTCTCCTACAACAACAGCTATCAGGCCAGTCTGAATATGTCACCATTCGAAGCGCTTTATGGGAAGAATTGCAGAACTTCGTTGCATTGGGACCAACCCGGCGAAAGGCAGGTTTTCGGTCCGGAGATTTTGCTGAAGCTGAAGAGAATATCAGGATGGTCCGAGAAAATCTGAACGCAGCGCAGTCAAGACAGCGAAGCTATGCTGGCACCAGAAGAAGGGAACTCAGTTTTGAAGTGGGAGACTATGTCTACTTGAAAGTGTCACCCATTAGAGGAAACAAAAGGTTTGGAGTCAAAGGCAAGCTAGCACCTCAATATATCGGCCCGTATCAGATTCAAGCAACACGTGGAGAAGTGTCTTATCAACTCAGCTTACCAGAGAATCTATTCGTAGTGCATGATGTGTTTCATGTTTCTCAGTTGAAGAAATGCTTGTGTCACACCTGGTTTTGGAAGGTAAACCGAATGCGAACCATGTACGTGCTAGGATCAGAACTCACGTACACAGCGATTACATAATTGCACATCATCACACAATGCTCGAATTAAATAACGGAAGGGTACTTAATTACAACAAGATGTCTGAGACATCCACAGGTCTAATACATATCCATAGTGTTTAACATTAACATCAAAGTGTAGAGTAACGAAACCCAGAAGATAAGCCTACACAGGCAGCTGACTGGGGGTTTGCCACTAAAGTAAACTAAAACTCATGGTATTCCTGGAACTCCTCAAAGTCCTCCATGTTACCAGCTTCACCTCCTGAGCACTAAGTATAGTGGGGACAACTTGGGGTGGGGTGGTTTGTAAAGCAAGGGTGAGTACACATCAACGTACTCAACAAGTGTCCCGTTTGGCTAAAGTGGACTAGCTGTATGTGGAGTTAAGGTTAAGCAGTTGCTTTTAGTCAGTCAAGTTTTATTGTTATAAGTAGAGCCAAGTTTTAGTAATAAACCAGTTACTACCTAGGAGTACTCCCTCCAAGAGGAAATACCATAGATCAAAATTATAACCATCATTGCTAATCATCATCATAAAAGTAATCGAAATTCTTCTAATCAAAGAGGATCCCAAGGCTGCTATTAACCGTGAGCACGGCTGATATACCAGTTTCTAACACTCTACAGAGGTTGCTCACTTTACCCACAAGCCGTCATTCCCTTTCTGCCCGGGGATCTAGCCTCCCCATTGATCACTACCAAGGTGACCTAGCAGGGTCTCACTACGTAGCCTTTACAAAGATTTCCCAGAGGTCATAGCCACCCGTTAGGTTTCTCCAGTTTGATAAACACAGTACATCTCCCTAGAGGAAGGGTGACTAACAAAACCAAATCAAAGAACCTCTGCATCCAGCCTCGGCAGAGCAAGTACTGTGCTCGGACCCCATTAATGTCATACGGCTAAGCCCACTACTCCTCTGGTTCCTCTAATTAATCAGCTAAGGGCGTCCCATTCCACCCTTATGGTTGCATTGTTATCCTGGGTTGTCACTCCCCAAACAGGTCCTTACGGAGAGGTACTCAAGAAACAGCCTAAGCCCCCTAAAGTAATCACAAGAACCTCATCGGGATAACATCATCGTATCATAAATGATCACATCATGTTCATTGATTAAGATAAAGCAATAGCATAAGCTAACCATGATTAACCCAAAAAGGTAAACAAGGGTAAGGTAAATACAAATTAGTCAATCCTTAAGTTTCAATAATGTAATGTGGGACAGTGAATTATAAAGTAAAGTAGGACATGATAGGTCTGAGGACACTTGTCTTCACTAGGTTGTTGCTCAGAGGGATCTTTGGCAACACACTCAGGAACCACGGGCTGCTCGTTGTCTAAATAAAGCGAGCATACATTCAAAACATTTGGAAGGTAAAAATGAACATCACATCACACATGTACAAACATTGGCACACAAATTAAAAATGTATAGTATTAAGTACAAGGGAGTAAGATCAAGTTATAAAATGGACTAATCCTAATTGGGGGGATTGATTACTCCCTAAGTGTCTGGAACATAGTTCAAAAAGTTTAAGTAGTAATTAAACAGGAAAAGATTAAGTTATAAGATGAACCACTCTTCTTTAGGAATTTGATTATCCTTTAAGTGTTATCCATAATTACATACCTAATTCTATTTATGTCATTAAGACCTAAAGGTTAAACCAACAATGAATCCATGTCATGCATAACACTAATCTCACAAGTTTAAATATACCTTAACTCCTAGGATTCTCCTTTTATTTTATTCCATTAAATAAATAAATTAACATATACATTAATTCTATATTCTAAAAAAATAAAGTATACAGATTATAGCTGGTCATATTTTATTTGAGCATAGAATATTCTTGTGAATATTTTGCAATTTGAACCACTAAATTTGGAGTTCATATGAAAAAGATATGAAATAAACAAGTTTTAAAGTTTGAAATATGAAATTAGGGCTAAATATGTGATTAAATAAAATCCAGGGGGCTATTCAAAAGAAACCAAGGACCTATGCGCTAAAACAGAGGACGACGGGTTGATTTCCTAAAACCAAGGGGTTCTTAAGCAAAACTCACGCGCGAAGGGGTACGGCGTAATCTCAGCCATCAGATCAGAAAACGGCGGCCCAGATTAGATCGCACGGGCGTGCGTGGGGGCACGGGCACGCGGACGTGGCTGACAAGCGGGGCTAGGGCGTCAGTGGGTCAGGGCGGACCGACTAGCTGGGCCCAGAGGCAGAGACGTGGGGGGAGGGGGAAGAGAGAGAGGCGGTTGGATCCAGATCGGAGGGCTAGGATTAGATCCGCTCGGGTTAAGTCTAAACTGTCCGATCTCGGACGAACGGCCGAGATCTAACGGCCAAGGGTGGGCATGGGCGCGATGGCGGCGCTCGGTCCCGCGGCGAGAACTCGTCGGAGACGAGAAGGCCGGCCACGACGGGGCACTAGAGGCTCGAGGACTAGCCTGGGTGCAATCAGGGCGGTCTGGCAGACTCGGCCATGGCCTGCACACCAGCGCGGGGGCACCAGAGAGCGCAGACCATGGCGGGGCAGGCTAATGGCGGCACAGGATTGCTCCGGCGAGCAATCGTGTAAGCTATAGAGTCGGGATAACTAAATTAAGGGTACTGGAGGGTCGCTCACCTTGAGGGGAAGCGCTGGTGTCGCGAAGCAATGGCGAAGGCACAGAGACTCGATGGGGCGACAGTGGCGGGACTCCGACTGTGCATAGATTGCTTCGGTGAGTGCGGATCAGACTAAGTAGAGAGGGTATACCGAAGGGTGTCCTGAGCAGCTGACAATAAGGTAGAGCTCACCGTGGCACTGGACGGGGCACGGGCACGACGACGACCACAAGACAGGCAGTGGTCAACGGTGGGCGGTGGCGGAGCTCCCTACACGCGTGGGCAGAGCGAGAGAGAGAGAGAGAGCAAGAGGGTTGGGCAGAGGGTGCAAATGAGAGAGAAGAGGTGGGCTACCAGGGCGCGGGGCTCAAAAGGGGCACGGGGGCGCGGACGTGGCCAGAGAACACGCGGACGAGGGCATGTCCACAGCGGGGAGATCGTGGGCAGGAGGTTGAGGATGAGCTGACAGGTGGGGACGGCGGGACAGAGAGAGAAGCGGGCACGCGTGCGAGACGACGGCGCCGACAAGCCTGGCCCACGGGGCAGCGAGAGAGAGAGAGAGAGGGAGAGAGGGCGCGCTGGTTGGCGTCGACAGGCGTGGCCCGCCTATCAGGCACAGGGGGCGCACGGCGCGGACGCGCGCGGACTGGGCTAAGTGGGCTGACTTTGGCTGAAATTGGTTTTCCTTTTGCCAAGGATTTTCTAATTGCTTTTCTATTTATTTTCTCTAGGGTTTTCAATTAAAATCGAGTTTCAAATTCAAACCGAATCAAATATATGCAACAATTCAAAGAATATTTAGGCTCAATATGATGCAACATTCCATGACTCATAAGTTTTGGGCAAAATAAAATAAATAATCCTTCACTAATTCAACTAACCCTAATTAAAAAGAAGAAGAGAGGGAGAAAGCTAGATAGAGAGGAACTAGAGTGAGATAGAGAAGAGTAACACCTGAATTTGGATGATCATAAGAAAGAAATTTTATACCCCCAAATTCAGGGTGTTATAGACCTATCCCCCTTAAAAGAATCTCACCCTCGAGATTCAGGGCTGGCTAGCAAAGAGTTCATGGTACTTGGCTCTCATATCATCTTCTCTTTCCTAGGTTGCTTCTTCCTCTGAGTGATGGCCCCATTTGACTTTGCACATTCTAATGGTGTTCCTTCGAGTAACCCAATACGCTGTCTCCAGAATTTGCGTTGGCTTCTCAATGTATGTCAGATCTTCCTGAACTTCAAGGTCTTCCGTTGGCAACTACTCTTCTGGTATTCGCAAGCATTTCTTCTACTGAGACACATGAAACACATCGTGCACTGCGAACAGGTTCTCTGGTAAGCTGAGCTGATAAGACACTTCTCCACGCCTTGCTTGAATCTGATACGATCCGATATAGCGAGGGGCTAGCTTGCCCTTGACTCCAAACCTCTTGGTTCCTCTGATGGGTGACACTTTCAAATAGACGTAGTCTCCCACTTCAAAACTGAGTTCCCTTCTTTTGGTGTTAGCATAACTTCACTGTCTGGACTACGCTGCCTTCAGATTTTCCCAGACCATGCATCCTGATATTCTCTTCGGCTTCAAGTAAAATCTCTGGACCGAACACCTGCCTTTCGCCAGGTTGGTCCCAATGCAATGGAGTTCTGCAATTTCTCCCATAAAGCGCTTCGAATGGTGACATCTTCAAACTGGCTTGATAGCTGTTGTTGTAGGAGAATTCTGCATACGGTGGCCTCTTATCCCAACCTAACTTGTCTTGTAAAGCACAAGCTCTCAACATATCCTCAAGAATCTGGTTGGTTCTCTCAGTCTGACCATCTGTTTGTGGGTGATAAGCTGAGCTGAATTTCAAGTGAGTACCCAAAGCTTCATGTAGCTTCTGCCAAAAGTGAGAGGTAAACTGGGTGCCTCTGTCTGATATGATCTTCTTTGGAATACCATGCAAGCACACAATCCGAGAGAAGTATAATGTAACACCCATGGTGTTACTGTCACTAAAACTTGAGCATAACATCATGAGCATTAGCATATCATGTGTTTGTTACACTTAGAGTGCATTCACTAGGCAAAAATTTCAAACAAGTTGTATTGATGTGACTTGTTATGTGTGAAACCCTAGGGTAGGGTACTTAACCCTAAACTAGGCTTAGGAGTGACAATAATGCCTAAATAAGTTAAAATCTCAAAACTCATTAGAAATGATCATAAGATATCACCATTAATGGACTTGAGTGGCACTCAAACCCTAAAGGTGCTAAAATCCTGAAAAGACCCCCAGAAAAACCCTTAGTTGAAACCCTATGGGGTTATGTGTAAATTTTGCACACTTTTGGATCCAAGTGCAAAAACCAAGGTATTAGGGCACCTCAAATCATATGGTTCACACATTTGAGGATTTGCAAATTAAACCATGATATTTGGGCTTATTTGCAAAAAGCCACTCTATACCTCTCATATGCCTAAGTCCAAAACCATAGAATAGGACTGACTTTGGAGCTCTGTATTTCTAAAAATATAAGGAATTTGCCTAGGGTCAACACATCAAAATTGTAGAGCTATAATAGGCGTGCAACTTTTCTTAAGTAACTAAGCTTTGATCACATACAAAGTTTGGAGAAAATTAAGCTCAAAGTTGTGTTGTCAGTCACTCTGATGACTGAATTTAGGTCACTAGTGACATTGGCCAGATTTTGAGTCAAATTGAAGTAGGATCTAGTGCTCGATTGAGGATAGTTGCTATAGTCGATTTGTAGCTAGTTGGTTGAGCTACAACTTTGTTAAAGGCAGATTAGTAAGTATTCGAATAAAAATTGGAGAACTAGGCTCTGGAAAGTGGCCTGTCAGGTTGACTGAATAAGAATCCAATGGTACACTGTACTGGAAATATCCCAGGTTCAGAGAACCTCGCCGCCGGTGAGCCGTGCGCCTGGATTCGCGCCAGCCACGATGATTCGTGCCTAGCACAGATGGATAACAGAGAGGGGTAAAAATCTTGACACTCGGATTAGCTCGGGCTCGCTCACCGTTGTGCCCACCGTACCCACTTAGACCGCGATTGGTCGGGATCATCCTCACTGGCGTTAGCCGCTCAACGATCGTGCACCACGAGCCTTGGTGTCTTACCACGTCGCAGTAGCTTGTATTACACACGTCCGGTGATCGCCGGTGAGCTCGCCACGGTGAAAGCCACCAATTGCATGCGCCAGTGCACCCCCTTCTCTCCGGCCGCCACCGCGCCATCTCAAATTCACGGGCCACTGCTCAGGGGTCCTATAAATTGAGTGTGTCGTCGGCTCCGCAAGGTAGTCAAGCACCTAATCCATCAACTAGTGTCTCAAATCATCCACTAGAGCTCACCAATTCGAGATTTCCCCCATATCGGTCCAAAACACTGCACGAAGTGATCTCACCGTGGCTAGTCCTCTACAGGTTAGTTCAAGCTTCCTTAAGTGGTGTTCTAGCCTTCCCCATGTTCCTTGTAGCTCACTGACCCATTCGATTGAACTAGACCGCCTTAGATCGCCTAGAACACCTTGGATTATCTTCGGTTTCTGCCGTCGTCGTGGGCAGACGTGCTCCGGTCCGGGTTAGTGAAATTAGTTGAGGGATTAGTATTGCGGAGGGTTGAATTAAGTGGAAAGCAAAGGAGAAGCCTAGCTGTTGCTTATTCTAGCCAGTACAAGCTCGCCGGAGCTCGGCCTGGCACCGTTCACCGTTGAGGATCGTGGGTTGTGAAGAGAAAGAAGAGGGAGGGCCTATATGCGAATGTCAGTGACACAAAACAATAGTGTTGCGGGCTCTTTAAAGGTTGTTCAAAACAACAGGGGTCTCTGTGCAAAGACGCCAGTGCGGGCGCGGGCGCGCGTGTTTCGCTTGGGCATGGGCTGTATTGGGCCGGTTTCAGCCTAATACTATTCATGCTTTTTCCTTTTCTTTTTCTGCCAGGATTAGAAAATTCCTAGAAAATTGTAGAAAAATGTTAAAAATGTGAGACCAATTTTGTTGGACTCCTAAATTTCTTTAGTTTTTAATAAAAACAGTTTTAAGATTTTTAGTACCAATAAGGAATTATCTAGCATTCAGAAATGCTTAAACCTATACCTCTGGAATTTTAGAAATTAATTAATAACTCCAAAAATCCGTAAACTTTTTGGATAAGCTTCAAATGATATTTAGAAACTTTGGGTAAAGTTTGACTTTATTTAGACACTGTTTGATACCTAAACCTCAAAACCCTAATCTTCTAAATAATACTTGCCCTATAAAACAAAATACTGACTCCAACAAACCCTAGTTTCCTGGAGTACCATGAAGGAAAATTGTATTCAAGACCTAATATGATGTACCCTTAATATCATTGCATTTTCATCAGCACTACATAAGCATTCATGATTATATATGGTTCTATATAGAAAACGAAGAAGAAATAGTAGTTGAAGAAGAAGGAGTTGCACCACCACCACGTGAAGACCCACCTGCCGGGAACTGCTTTTACTTCGATATCTGCGGAGCAGAACCCGACTCTCCTATAACACAAGGCAAGCCCCGGTGCATTTTCCACCTCCTTGCTACTTTAAAATCTTTCTCACTTACTTGATGCATTAGGTGACGGGAGTTGTATGCTAAACAATTGATGCATTTCCCTCCTCGGAAGATTGATTACTTTTCCTTGAACACCTGTTTTATGAAAAGGTTTTTCTGATGCTTAGTCTTGCTCTTGAAAAACAAAATTTTTTGTTTTGACAAAAGATGTTGATTCAAGTGGGATGGGATGTTTTCAAAAATAAAAATTGATGGTGGATCCATCATGGCCGTGATAGGTTCAACATCGGAAAAGATGTACCTCTGCCAGGTACCAAACTTTGGGTTTGAAAAGATAAAGCTGAGACCGGGCGGGTGACTTGCACAATAAGAGAGTCTCGGTGTAGTGTCTCCGTCTAAGTCGATTAAGGACCATCTCGATGTAGGCTTGATGATCGAGGACCTTTTAACTGGTCACATGCCTCATCTTGGGTAAGCTTTGCCTCGGGCAGACTAATACTAGAATAAGACAACACGCAATGGGAGTGGATAGATGGTGAGAGTAGCGTGTACCCTCCGTGGCAAGAGGCTAGATGGTGGTGTATCTATGCTCTCGGTTGGCGTGAACCTGATCTAGTCTTAAGAACCCCGGTGGTGAGTTGACATATGCAAGGGTTAAGTGCTACATATGTCGTGTGATTGGAGATCCCCAGCTGGGTATTAATTGATTCGGATCACCGTTACTTCTCGGACAAGAAGACTTGGTCACTGCCCTACACGTAGCATTCCAGTGAACAAGAAGGTTTTATAAAAGGATGGCTAGTATAGGCCAAGTGCTTGAACTAGGGTAGAAAGAACTCTAGATTCAGGTAATGACTTAACTTGCTCATAAAACTGGATTTTTTAGGATCCACTATTAGTAAGCATTTCTGCAAACAGAGTGTTGATTCTTGTTCAAAGCCTTACCTTGATTCCCTCTAGCCAGCATATCCTTGAGAGTCTTTTATTTTGACGGGTAAGACTTGCGAAAGTACACTTCGTACTCAGGGTTTTCGAACCCATGTTGTTGTAGGTGAGAAAGCAACAAATTTTTGTTGCTTTTGCTCCAAGGTGGTGCCAAAGGAAGAAAATCAGGACTGAAGCCTCGGGAGGAAGTGTCCTCCTTTAAACACTTTACTGTTAAGCAGGAGCCGTTTTCGCCTCCCGGGTTTGTAATAATATTACTTCTGCACTCTTATATATTACTGGTCTGTAATAATAATACTCTTTCTATACTTTAATATAAAATAAGTTACTGTAATTGCTTTCGCATATCCGTTCCTCCGATGTGTTGTAATGTTTGCGTGACGTGTGAAATGCTCTTGGGAAAGGTAAAGAATACAGATACTGAACTTGTCAAGTGATCAAGTGCATCTACGGGGTTGTCCGAGGTCTGTTGGACAAGGACAACTGCAGGTGGGCCTAATAACTTGGGAGGTTCCCTCACAGCTGGTATCGGAGCGAAGCCCATCTCTTCAGATATTATGAGGCATTTCAAAACGAATTTCAAGGGCATATCTAAAGAAAATTTCTTTCATTCTTATCTTACTACTTTCTGAAGTACTTATCTTATAAGACCAGATAGCAGAGTGCAATGTATAGAAGGTTCTGAATCAACGACAGTTGATTCTATAATTATGCATGCATCATGTTTAAAAACTATATTAATAAAGTTTTCCCCTTTATGGAGATATGTCGCCGCGAATGAAGAAAACTACGCGTAAGTCCACTGGACCTATTGGTGTACCTCGGCATCAGCTGGCTCTAAGGCATGAGGAGAGCAGCAATGGCAGTAATGATCCCATCGGAGACCTAGAAGCCCAAGTGGAGCAGCTTTGAACGGAGCTACGGCACAGAAACAGGGTGCGGGTAGAAGATGGTCAGCGTATAAATGAGTTAAGGGCTGACATCCGACATCTCCAAGATGAGCTTGCTGAACGGGATTTGGCAATCGATTGGGCTGTCAACTCACGTTCAATTGATTGAGACCGGGAAGCCAAAGCTCGAGCCCGTGTGGAGGAGCTTAGCACGACCGTTGACAACTTGCAGGTGTATTGCAATACATTGCATGAGGAAGTTCATGAACTGTATTCGCAACTGCACCCAGACGTACCTGCCAACCCTGTTGGAATGGGAGCCGGACCTTCTGGAACAACAGGTGAAGGACTTGGTGAGGAATTGGACCTTTTTAAGCCCCCTCCTTCTATGAACCTGGCTGACGAACGGTCCCCTACAACAGACAGTGAAGCAACTAAAGACGATAAATACTAGAGTAATATAGTTTAGCTATAATACTAATGTAAAATAGGTAATAAAGTCATGTTGTACATTGAGTCTGTATCATTACATCTTGGTAATGTAAAATGATGGTATATATCAGCATGTTATATTTTTCCCAAATATTTCTTTGCTTCAGATGCCATCAAGTACTCGTGCACATGATATTGCCTGTACTTCCCGTGGTCGGGAAGAGACACCCAATCCACCCCCGGTACCGCCAACGTTGGCTAAGGCTATCGCTACCTTAGTCAATGTGACCGCCGACAACACCCTCTTTCTGCGTGAAATGGCGGGAAATCAATTTCAGCAACAAGGAGGGAGGGCTTATCCGCAGGGACCACGTGAGACTTCGTACCTAGATTTCTCGGAAACCTGTCCCCCACTTTTCATCAAAGCCGAAGACCCTCTCGAAGCTGACGAATGGGTACGGGTCATTGAACAGAAATTTGGACTCATCCGCTGCACTGAGACCCAGAAGACATTATTCACAGCTCAACAGCTAAGAGGCCCTGCCAGTACTTGGTGGGGAAATTATGTGGCCATTCAGCCTGCCGGACATCAGGTCACATGGGATGAATTTAAATTCGCGTTTTGTGAGCACTATATTCCAGAAGGAGTGTTGCACATGAAACAGGAGGAATTCATGCGACTCAAGCAAGGAGGAGATACTGTCTTGTAGTATCTCAACAAATTCAATCATTTGTCCTAGTCTGCAATCGATCAGGTAAATACTGACCTGAAAAAAAAAGAATTGCTTTATGAGAGGCCTCAACAACCGGCTTCAAAGAAAGATGGCCACCTGCCTTGATCTCTCCTATAGCAGGGCTGTCAGAACAGCGCTGGCAGTAGAAGCTAAGCATACAGGCCCAGGAAAATCGAAGGGAATTGGAGGTGATAGGTCCAGTCAGGGGCCTGAAAAGCGACAAAGGTTGGTAATCCGACCTTTCAATCAAAACCGTTCTTCACCTCGTCCAACCTCCTACCCCTTCAAACATCCTGTCTTCATCCGCCCTGCCACTGCCCCCACTTCAACAACTTAGCCGAGTGCCCCTGGTGCTCGTTTCCCCACCCTCCCTAGTTCCTCAACTGGCTGCTTCAATTATGGGAAGTCTGGACATTTTATCGAAGACTGCCCATATCCGAGGCAGAACAAATCCAACAACCAGCAAAACTCAGGGAGTTCAAATCAAAGCAAGGGAAACACGACAAAATAATGCAGCGGGCAAGAATATAAAGAAGACTGGGTGAATAAACTACACACAAGTGGCCACTACACCGGAGGGAGAGCCGGTTATGATGGGTACATTTCTTGTGGCCAATCACCCTGCAGTCATTCTCTTTGATTCCGGTGCTTCGCACACATTCATAAGCAAGAAATTTGTGGAGAAATATTGCATTCCTTGCATTGAATCAAGGGAAGGGTTTATTATTCATTCGCCTGGGGGACAAATATTCACTAAAGAAGTGGCTTTCCATGTGCCCATAACATTGACTGAACGAGACTTTCCTACAAACATGATTGTTCTGAAAGGCCAAGATATATATGTAATTCTGGGCATGAATTGGTTAGCCTAGCACAAAGTTATCCTCAACACTAATTTGAGAACCATCAGGTTGAGCTATGGCCATGAAGAGGTTCTCTTGTCCATCCCTGTAGCTATTCTAGCTAAACCATTTGATAGAGTCTATAAAGCTATCATACCGGAAATCCAAGATATTCCAGTAGTATGTGAATTCCCGGACGTCTTTCCAGAAGATCTGCCTGGATTACCTCCAGAGAGAGATGTAGAATTTGTGATTGAATTAAAGCCCAGTACGGCTCCTATTTCTAGAAGGTCATACTAAATGCCTCCAAATGAATTGGCAAAGCTCAAGACTCAATTACAAAATCTACTGGAGAAGGGATTCATCTGGCCTAGTTCGTCACCTTGGGGATGTCCAGCAATCTTTGTCAAGAAGAAGGATCAAACGCTTCGGATGTGCGTGGACTATGGACCCCTTAATGTGGTCACAATCAAGAATAAGTACCCTCTTCCCCGGATTGATATCTCGTTTGATCAGCTTACTGGAGCTCGGGTATTTTTAAAAATTGACCTCAGGTCGGGCTATCATCAGATCCGTATCCGACCCGAAGATATACCCAAGACCGCATTTACTACGCGGTATGGATTATTCGAATATTTGGTTATGTCTTTCTGATTAACGAATGCTCCTGCCCACTTCACCTATCTGATGAACTCGGTATTATGCCTGATTTAGACAAATTTGTAGTGGTCTTCATTGATGATGCCTTGATTTATTCCAAGAATGAAGAGGAGCATGCTCAGCATCTATAGATCGTATTAACGAGCTTAAGAGAACATCAACTATATGCTAAATTCAGCAAGTGTGCGTTTTGGTTGGAGGAAATCCAATTTCTAGGACACGTATTATCTGCCAAGGGGATTATGGTTGATCCCAGCAAAGTCAAGGATATTTTAGAGTGGAAACCACCAACCATTGTACATCTAGTTCGAAGTTTCCTTGGACTGGCTGGTTATTACCGTCGATTTATCCTGGATTTCTCTAAGCTTGTGAAGCCAATCACAAATCTATTAAAGAATGATACAAAATTTAACTGGTCATCAAGATGCAACGAAGCCTTCGAGCAGCTGAAGGTATTATTGACCACTGCTCCGGTATTAGCTCAACCGGACATTGAAAAACCTTTTGATGTGTATTGTGACGCATCAGGTAGTGGTCTAGGCTGTGTTTTGATGCAAGAGGGCCGAGTTATAGCCTATGCTTCAAGATAGTTGCGCCGACATGAATAACATTATCCAACTCATGACTTAGAATTAGCTATTGTGGTTCATGCCCTTAAAATATGGCGTCATTATCTGCTGGGAAATATCTGCCATATATATACAGATCATAAAAGTTTGAAGTACATCTTTACCTAGTCAAAATTAAATATGAGGCAGAGGAGATGGCTTGAGCTGATTAAGGATTATGAATTGGAAATTCACTATCACCCAGGCAAGGCCAACGTGGTGGCAGATGCACTAAGTCGCAAGGCTTTGTGCCATTGTCTTACAGTGAAAACTTTTGACATCACATTATGCCAAGAAATGGAGAAATTAGATCTAGGAATGGTTGAACATGGAACCTTAAATCAATTGAGGCTTGAGTCAGATCTTCTGCAAAAGATTATTGATGCACAAAGAAGTGATAAGGGTATGAAACACATTCATGAGGAAATAAAGGCTGGTAAAGAAAACTGTTTTAGAAAGGATGATCAAGGCATAGTATGGTTTAACAACCGTATAGTTGTGCCTAAGAATGATGGGGTCCACCCGCAAATTCTGGATGAAGCTCATCTTAGTCGCTATTCCATTCATCCCGGAAGCACTAAGATGTATCATGATTTAAAGGAACATTATTGGTGGACAAAAATGAAGATCGAAATTGCACGCTATGTGGTGAGATGCAACACTTGTAGACGTGTCAAAGCCATACACATGAAAACTGCTGGTCCACTACAATCCTTGCCCATCCCGACTTGGAAATGGGAAGATATTAGCATGGACTTCATTGTGGGATTACCCAGGACAGCAAAAGGGTTTGATTCCATCTGGGTTATCATTGATCGACTTACAAAGATCGCCCACTTCCTCCCAGTCAAGGTAAAGTATCCAGTAATCACATATGAGGAACTATATATTGCCCGTATTCTCAGTTTGCACGGTGTTCTGAAGACAATAGTGTCGGATCGTGGACCGCAATTCATATCCAAATTCTCGGAAGAACTCCACAAAGCCATGGGTACTAAGTTGCTCCATAGTTTGGCCTATCACCCCCAAACCAGTGGGCAGACTGAGAGGGTAAATCAAATACTCGAGTACATGTTACGGGCATGTGTTCTTGAATTTCCGCAGAAATGGGATGACTGTTTACCATTAGCAGAATTCTTATATAATAATAATTATCAAGAAAGTATCAAGATGGCACCCTTTGAAGCTTTATATGGATGACGGTGCCGTACTCCATTGAATTGGTCTGAACCAGGAGAAAGATGGTTTTTCAGGCCTGATATGGTTAAAGAAATGGAGGAAAAAGTTCAACGAATTATACATAATTTGAAAGAAGCACAAGCTCGACAAAAGAATTATGCAGACAAACGACGACAACCCTTGTACTTTCAAGTTGAAGACTATGTGTATCTGAAAGTATCACCAATGAAGGGTGTATCTCGTTTCGCGGTAAAAGGGAAGCTTGCACCCCGGTACATTGGTCCTTTTCCTATTCTTGAAAGATGTGGAGCAGTGGCGTACTGACTCCAACTACCCAAAACATTGTCTGCAGTGCACAATGTGTTCCATGTGTCCGAATTGAAGAAGTGTCTTCGGAATCCAGATCGAACCATTGAAGTAATGGATGTTGCCTTAGAACCAGACTTGACATATTCAGAACATCCTATTCGAGTCCTGGATCAAAGGGACAGGATTACCCGAAGAAGAACTCTCAAATTTTATAAGATACAATGGAACCAACACACAAAAGATGAAGCTACATGGGAAACCCAAGACTTTTTAGAAAGGAATTTCCCAGGCTTTTTAGCTTCATGTAAATTGTGAGATATGTACAATTGTGTAATAGAGGAATAAACCCCATATCACCCCCTGCTTTGTACGAGAAATAAGGAAATAAAAATATGACAAGTTTCCTTTTCCACTACCAGCCCTAGGACTTTAAATCTCGGGACGAGATTCTTTTATGGGGGGAAGGATGTAACACCTCTGGTGTTACTGTCACTAAAACTTGAGCATAACATCATGAGCAGTAGCATATCATGTGTTTGTTACACTTAGAGTGCATTCACTAGGCAAAAATTTCAAACAAGTTGTATTGATGTGACTTGTTATGTGTGAAACCCTGGGGTAGGGTACTTAACCCTAAACTAGGCTTAGGAGTGACAATAAAGCCTAAATAAGTTAAAATCTCAAAACTCATTAGAAATGGTCATAAGATATCACCATTAATGGACTTGAGTGGCACTCAAACCCTAAAGGTGCCAAAATCTTGAAAAGACCCCTTGAAAACCCTGAGTTGAAACCCTAGGGGGTTATGTGTAAATTTTGCACACTTTTGGACCCAAGTGCAAAAACCAAGGTATGAGGGCACCTCAAATCATATGGTTCACACATTTGAGGATTTGAAAATTAAACCATGAGATTTGGGCTTATTTGCAAAAAGCCACTCTATACCTCTCATATGCCTAGGTCCAAAACCAGTGAACGGGGCTAACTTTGGAGCTCTATATTTCTAAAAATATAAGGAATTTGCCTAGGGTCAACACATCAAACTTGTAGAGCTATAATAGGAGTGCAACTTTGCTTAAGTAACTAAGCTTTGATCACATACAAAGTTTGGAGAAAATTAAGCTCAAATTTGTGCTATCAATCACTCTTATGACTGAATTTAGGTCACCAGTGACATTGGCCAGACTTTTTAGTCAAATTGAAGTAGGATCTAGTGCTCGATTGAGGATAGTTGCTATAGTCGATTTGTAGCTGGTTGGTTGAGCTACAACTTTGTTAAAGGCGGATTAGTAAGTATTCACATAAAAATTAGAGAACTAGGCTCTGCAAAGTGGCCTGTTAGGTTGACTAAATAAGAATCCAATGGTACAGTGTACTAGAAATATCCTAGGATCAAAGAACCTTGCCGCTGGTGAGCCGTGAGCCCGGATTCGCGCTAGCCGCGGTGATTCGTGCCCAGCGCGGATGAATAACGGAGATGGGTAAAAATCTTGGCACTCGGATTAGCTTGGGCTCGCTCACCATTGTGCCTGCCGTACCCACTTGGACCGCGACTGGTCGGGATCATCCTTGCCGGCGTTAGCCACTCAATGATCGTGCACCACATGCCTTGGTATCTTACCATGTCGCAGTAGCTTGTATTACACACGTCCGGTGATCGCCGGTGAGCTCGCCACAGTGCAAGCCACCAATTGCTTGCGCCAGTGCACCCCCTTCTCTCCGGCCGCCATCGCGCCATCTCAAATTCACGGGCCACCGCTCAGGGGTCCTATAAATTGAGTGTGCCGTCGGCTCCGCTAGGTAGTCAAGCACCTAATCCATCAACTAGTGTCTCAAATCATCCACCAGAGCTCGCCAATTCGAGATTTCCCCCAAATCGGTCCAAAACACTGCGCGAAGTGATCTCGCCGTGGCTAGTCCTCTGCAGGTCAGTTCAAGCTTCCTTAAGTGGTGTTCTAGCCTTCCCCATGTTCCCTGTAGCTCACCAACACATTTAATTGAACTAGATCGCCTTAGATCGCCTAGAACACCTTGGATTATCCTCGGTTTCCGCCGTCGTCGTGGGCAGACGTGCTCTGGTCCGGGTTAGTGAAATTAGTTGAGGGATTAGTATTGCGAAGGGTTGAATTAAGTGTCAAGCAAAGGAGAAGCCTAGCCGTTGCTTATTCTGGCCAGTACAAGCTCGCCGGAGCTTGGCCTAACGCCGTTCACCGTCGAGGACCGCGGGTTGTGAAGAGAAAGAAGAGGGAGGGCCCATCTGCGAATGTCAGTGAGACAAAACAATAGTGTTGCGGGCTCATTAAAGGTTGTCCAAAACACCAAGGGTCTTTATGCAAAGACGCCAGCGCGGGCGCGGGCGCGGGCGCGCGCGTTTCGCCTGGGCATGGGCTGTATTGGGCCGGTTTCAGCCCAATACTATTCATGCTTTTTCCTTTTCTTTTTCTACCAGGATTAGAAAATTCCTAGAAAATTGTAGAAAAATGCTAAAAATGTGAGACCATATTTGTTAGACTCCTAAATTTCTATAGTACTTAATAAAAAAGTTTTAAGATTTTTAGTACCAATAAGGAATTATCTAGCATTTAAAAATGCTTGAACCTATACCTCTGGAATTTTAGAAACTAATTAATAACTCCAAAAATCCCTAAACTTTTTGGATAAGCTTCAAATGATATTTAGAAACTTTGGGTAAAGTTTGACTTTATTTGGACACTGTTTGATACCTAAACCACAAAACCCTAATCTTCCAAATAATACCTGCCCTATGAAACAAAATACTGACTCCAACAAACCCTAGTTTTCTGGAGTACCGTGAAGGAAAATTGTATTCAAGACCTAATATGATGTACCCTTAGTATCATTGCATTTTCATCAGCACTACATGAGCATTCATGATTATATATGGTTCTATATAGAAAACGAAGAAGAAATAGTAGTTAAAGAAGGAGTTGCACCACCACCACCCAAAGACCCACCTGCCGAGAACTGCTTTTACTTCGATATTTGCGGAGCAGAGCCCGACTCTCCTATGACACAAGGCAAGCCCCGGTGCATTTGCCACCTCCTTGCTACTTTAAAATCTTTCTCACTTACTTGAAGCATTAGGTGATAGGAGTTGTATGCTAAACAATTGATGCATTTCCTTCCTTGGAAGATTGATTACTTTTCCTTGAACTCCAGTTTTATGAAAAGGTTTTTCTGATGCTTAGTTTGCTCTAGAAAAACAAAATGTTTTGTTTTGACAAAAGATGTTGCATCAAGTGGGATGGGATGTTTTCGAAAATAAAAATTGATGGTGGATCCATCATGGCCATGGTAGGTTCAACATAAAAAAAGATGTACCTCTGCCAAGTACCAAACTTTGGGTTTGAAATGATAAAGCTGAGACCGGGCGAATGACTTGCACGAGAAGAGAGTCTCGGTGTAGTGTCTCCGTCTAAGTCGATTAAGGACCGTCTCGATGTAGGCTTGATGATCGAGGACCTTTTAACTGGTCACATGCCTCATCATGGGTAAGCTTTGCCTTGGGCAGACTAATATCAGAATAAGACAACACACAATGGGAGTGGAGAGATGGCGAGAGTAGCATGTACCCTCCGTGGCAAGAGGCTGGACAGTGGTGTATCTGTGCTCTCGGTTGGCGTGAACCTGATCTGGTCTTAAGAACCCAAGTGGCGAGTTAACATATGCAAGGGTTAAGTGCTACATATGTCGTGTGATTGGAGATCTGTCACACCCTTTTCTGAGGGCAGAGCCGGGTGCATAGCATATGTGTGCAAGGATCTATTTCCACACATATGTTGACGTCACAAGTGTAATATATCAAAAGAACAATGCATAAAAGCGTAAATAACGATTATATTAACATATTACACTTCGAACAGACATAATGTCTTAACCTTTATTCATCATAGTACAGCGAGACATGGACATCCATCCACAGGAAGATGACCGGGGGTATCACTAGACTAGCATCCATGGAGTTCAGCATCATATCTTCATCTGCAAGCTTCTGATCAAAATTAAGCAAGGGTGAGCTCACTTATGGTCGGGGCTCAGCAAGTGGGGGAAAAATTAATGCAGGTTTAACAAGGCGAGGCTAAGGTTGAGCAGTAAGCATTTTAGTTGGTCAACATTTTATTAACAACACCTGTCTTACTAATAAGTGTGAATCCCAAGTATTCCCATTAAACAAAAGTATGAGAGTATATCAAAAACACTTAAGTGAAACCACTTAAGCAAACCATTGGCAGATCATCGGATCTCGATTTATTTCCATCTTCAAGTTCAATTATCATGTGAGGAGTCCAGGCTGCTCATAACCGTGAGCACGGCTGATATATCAGTTTTACACTCTGCAGAGGTGGCACATCTTTACCCATGAGTCGCGATTCCCTTTTTGCCCGGGTTAGCTAGACCCGTATTCACTTCCGAGGTGAATGGCCAGGGTCTCACTACGAGGCTTCTCCCTAGAGTCCTCATTACGCAAATGTTGGAAATGGTCAAACTGCATAAGGCACACCTACCGTAACCAACTTATAGTCCGGACCACAGGGTAAAGCTTTGGGAACTATGCCCGTATCCAATCTGTCTGAGCCAGAACTATAAGAGCTTGCCAGATGCCCCCGTTCCTGTCGACCACGACCAACACCCAACATAAGACTTCCCTAGTTATTTAGCCAAGACCAGAGCCATGATAGTCCTCATGGTAGCACTGTTTTCCCGGGTGGTCACTCCATGTTCCAATTAATATGCAATAATCTTGTTTAACCATCGGGTTAACAACAATAGAGTAAACTTATCATTTGGAACATTAATATCATAAGCGGGAGTGACTGGATAAAGTTAAGTTGTAGCAATAGCATAGCTACTTGATTAAATCATAATCCTAGGTTAAACAAGGAGTAAGGTTGGAAAGGTTATCTAAATAGGTAACCCGTCAAATTATGCATATATATCCAAAAGAATAAACTTTATTAAATGTATTATTTGGGATCAAACAGAGTATGCAGAGGGAGAAGTCCACTTGCCTTGCTTATTGAAAACTTGAGGTTCTTCCACGGATAGGAATAGATCTTGATTCTTAACTACTAGATCAACCACTGAATATCACACAAACAAACAAGAAGAACAAACACCATTCAATAACATACAACATTCACCATACGTAAAGCTAAAAGAAAGCATAACGAAAAGAGCGTTCGCTTTTCAAAAACATTACTCTCACGGGTTATAATAAAAAGGTATTCTTTAAAAATGTGTGATCTATACTTTATAAAACAAGACATGAGCTTAAAATGTCTTAATTAAACTATACAAATATTAGGTTCACTAATTTAATCTTTTATAAAACGTCATACGTGATATGTCTAATATTAAGGGTTTATAAGACGATAAAACAGGTTATAATGATGTTAAACCTTTTTAACCTTTTTGAATAGATATAAGTTATATATCTAGGGTTAATGGGCTACTAATCACGTTATTAATTTTAGAAGCATTATGGAGCATATTATTAATCATTCACTTATGACAAATTAAGATATAAGTCTAAATAGGTTTTATGTGAGAAGATCATTATTATTAAATACCTATTTATGGAAAGTTATGATATATGCTTTAATGAACTTGTATGTAAAAGACAATGAACAACAATTATATTTTATTTTTATTAGAAAGTACATGCCCTATATTTTATTAAGAAAGTTATATACAAAACAATATACAAACTGACATTATTATTAAAGAACATGAACGCTAATTTCCTTAGTTTATTCTTTAGGAAAAACTAAGTGACACATATATAAATAATATGAACTAATTTTAATTAAATGATTAATTAAACCTATATAACCAGTTGTAAACAAATATAAATCTAATTAACTAGGTTATGAGAGGACATAATTACTCTATTATTTATCTTTACATTTAGTTTAGAAACATATGACCTAAGAATGAATATTATATTCATTGGTATGTTATTAACTCTTGTTTTAGTTATGACGATATGAGCACTTAATTAAGCCATTATATAATTATTAGAAAAGTTATATGACCTATTACTTTTAAGTTTCTATTTAATACGGCTATACTTAAACATCTATAATAAATCTTGTTAAATATGATAACTATTAAAAAGGTTATTTTAAAGTTAGAAACAAGTTATCTAATTCTTTAGTAAGAAACCTATATCAACATACTATCAATTTCTTTATTAGAAAAATATGAGCGCCTAATTAAATTATTATAAATTCTATCCTTTCGGTTTTCTTCCTTTCTTTTCTAAATAGAGTTCATATAACTAAAAATTATTTATTTATAATTCTTCTAACATTTATATTCTAAGAATTAATTGTAAATTACTAATTGGACTTTTAATAACATATTCATGGTTATTATGACATAAACAAGTATTTTACTAATTCTAAGTAATTAAGTGTTATGCTTATATTTATCATGACTAGAAAAATCTATATTTTTATTTGACCAAGAATATGTGGCCTACATGTAATGACTTAACCAATTCTATAGAAATAAACTAATTATTACCTAATTATTTATACTATAAATAGTGATCTCCTTTTAGATTTATCTTTTCTTTCTAAAAGAAAAATGCCATTATAATAATTAGAGATCAAATACATTAAACCACTGTTTATACTATAATATTTATATTGTTATGAATTCTATACCGCTTACTCAATATATGTTAAGAGAAGCTTTTATTATCTATTTAGTGGTTTTAAATGCACTTATGAATATAAACTTTTAGATAAATTCTAAAATTCGTCATAAACAAAATTAACTAAGATATTATTTATCTAGTGTTTTCATCACTAACACATGGTCTACCAAAATCTGTCATTCCTCTTTCCAATCCCAAATTCTAAAGAAATTGTAAAGCAATATCACATCTAAAAACCATTCACTAATTCATCGCACAAATACTCAAAATCAATCGTTTACACATATGAATTCCAAATCACAATGAATAATTACCAAATTCATGAATTAATTTAAAACAAGATTTTAGAGTTATAAAAATATTCGGGTTGTTCTTCAACCTTGTAGTGAATGGAGGGATTCGGTCGCGATGCGGATGAGGCTAGGCGTTGGACGCGGATTCCGGTGAGGCTCCACGGATGGCGGACGATCGACGAACGGCGTGAGCACGGTCGAGGTGCTATGCGGACAAGCTCCGGTGACGGTGTTCGAACAGCGAGGCGCGGAAGGTCCAGTCGTGGTGCTGCGCGGGCAGTGAGTACAAATCCGGCGAGTTCCACAGGCGGCGAACGGCGTGCGGACGGTCCAGCGTGGTCCAAAGAGCAGGGTGCGAATGTGAGAAGCGAGGGAGAACTTGGGGGAGGAAGGGAGCTCTGTTGTGGCAGGGAGAGGGCTCCGAGGCTCGGTTTTTATAGAGGAGAAGAAGGAGATGAGGGGTCGGCCGACGTCATGCTATTGATGGCATTTAAGGAGTTTGAATGGAGAAGAACGTGGGGAGGGGTAACGGCTCCATTGATGCTTCTTTACTCGAGTAACGGATGAGCGGCGCGTCGGCTTCACTCGGTCTTCGGCCTTGGGCGCGGCGCGCTGCGCTTGGCACGGGACACAGCGCGCAGGGTCCTCATCGGGGCATCGGTCCTCGGCTCGGGTCGGAGCTGCGGTCGGTGTCGCGGCGAGCAGCTGGGCGAGGTCGGGGTAGAGGCAGTCGCTCGGTGCAGGGGCGGGGCTCTGCAGGCGCTTCTGGTGTCCGCTCGGCACGTGCGGGCGCTTAGCTCAGCGAGCGGGCGCTGCTCGGTGCAAGGCACGGCTCGGCCGTCGAGCGCGCGCGGCGCGGTGCGCAGGGCGCGGCGCAGGTCGCGTCCTGGCCGGGGCGCGGTCGCTGCTTGGTCGCGCGACTTCGGTCGGCCTGGCGCGATGCGTCGGCAGGGCAGGGTGCTCGCGGTAGTCGGCAGGTCGGCTGCGCGCTTGGCGAGAGAAAGGGGAAGCGAGGAGAGAGGGGGGAAGAGGGAGCAGGCGGTGGCGCTCGGCTTAGAGGAAGAAGGCAGGGGCGGTCGTTTGGGGCCCGCGCAGCAGGGGAAAGGGAAAATTTTCCCCCTTGCGGCGGCGGCAGCTAGGTCAATGGGGTGGGTGCGCTTAGGTGTTGGGCCCCTAGTGGGCTGACTAGGTTAGGGTTGTTTTGTTTTTCTTTTTTTTCTTTTTTTATTCCCTTTTTCAAAATTCGAAATACATTATTTAATAACTCTAAAACTTATAATAATTAAACTAAAATTATTTATAAATATAATATTTATTTTTGACTAATAATTATATTATTTTTGTGAACTTTTATTCAAGAACAAATGTTATTAAATATTTAAAAACCAATCGTGCGAAATCAAAATTATTTCAAATGAAAATAAATGACACACAATTAAATGAAAACTTATTACCCTAATTACCATTATAAACTTAAAATTATTAATATACATTTTTTTACGAAAACCTTATTTTAGCAATTCATTATTGTTTTGTAAAATGAGATTTTCTTCACAAGATCAAATCCCGAGATTGGATTTGTAAATCAATTCAAACGAAATATATGCTTCGGCATGAGTGCAACAAACAATTGGTAAAAATTTTATCTATTCAAAAATTATTCAAATTATTTATATTACATTTTTACTGTTAGAAATCATAAGTATTTTTCCATTCTATTGAAATTTAATAATTCAAATAGGTTTGTTTGCATTTGCTAGATTTAGGGTGTTATAAGATCCCCAGTTGGGTATTAATCAATTCGGATCGCCATTACTTCTTGGACATGAAGACTTGGTCACTACCCTACACGTAGCATTCTAGTGAACAAGAAGGGTTGATAAAAGGATGGATAGTATAGGCCAAGTGCTTGACTTAGGGTAGAAAGAACTCTAGATTCAGGTAATGACTTAACTTGTTCTTAAAACTGGATTTTTAAGGATCCACTATTAGTAAGCATTTCTGCAAACAGAGTTTTGATTCTTGTTCAAAGCCTTACCTTGACTCCCTCCAGCCAGCATATCCTTGAGAGTCTTTTATTTTGATGGGTAAGACTTGCGAAAGTACACTTCGTACTCAGGGTTTTCGAACCCATGTTGTTGTAGGTGAGGAAGCAGCAAATTTTTGTTGCTTTTGCTCCAAGGTGGTGCCAAAGGAAGAAAATCAGGACTAAAGCCTCAAGAGGAAGTGTCCTCCTTTAAACACTTTACTGTTAAGCGGGAGGGGTTTTTGCCTCCCGGGTTTGTAATAATATTACTTCTGCACTCTTATATATTACTGGTCTATAATAATAATACTCTTTCTATACTTTAATATAAAATAAGTTACTATAATTGCTTCTGCATATCCGTTCCTCCGATGAGTTGTAATATCTGCGTGACGGGTGAAACACTCTTGGGAAAGGTAAAGAATACAGATACTGAACTTGTCAAGTGAACAGGTGCATCTACGGGGTTGTCCGAGGTCCATTGGACAAGGACAATTGCAGTTGGGCCTAATAACTTGGGAGGTTCCGTCACATATAACTCTGCCAACACTACACTATTATAGGTGGTCTTGACTCGTATGAAATGGGCCGCCTTTGTTAAATGGTCCACTACTACCCAGATGGAGTCATAACCAGCTCGAGTGCGGGGCAGACCAACTATAAAGTCCATCCAAATCTCATCCCATTTCCACTAAGGAATCTGCAACGGCTGCAACAAACCTACGGGTCTCTGATGTTCTGCCTTGATCCTCTGACAACTGTCGCATCTGGCCACATACTCTGCTATCTCTCTTTTCATACCGTACCACCAGAATCTCTTCTTCAAGTCTTGGTACATTTTCTCGCTACCAGGGTGTATAGAATATGCTGTCTCATGAGCCTCCTTGAGAATCAGTTCCTGGATCGAGGTGATGTCGGGAACACACAACCTATCCTTGAACCATACCACTTCTTCTGCATCTTCACGGAAATCTGGACCTTTCCCATCTATGATTAGCTGTCAGATCTCGTTGATCCTCTCATCATCCTTGTGACCTTTTCTGATGTCTTGCTCTAGGGTGGGTTCCAGCTCAATTGCCACTCCTTGAGTGTTGTTCAGAAATCCGAGACTCAACCTGTCGAATTCCTTCGTTAGATCGAACGGCATCGGGTGAGCGGCCAACATATTAACTTGACTCTTCCTTCTCAGAGCATCTGCAAATACATTTGCTTTCCCTAGGTGATAATGAATCTCTAGCTCATAATCTTTGATCAATTCTAGCCATCTTCGCTGCCTCATGTTTAACTCTGACTGAGTGAATATGTACTTGAGGCTCTTGTGGTCCGTGTAGATATCACACTTCTACCCATAAAGATAATGTCTCTAGGTCTTCAATGCATGAACCACTGCTGCTAGCTCCAAATCATGAGTGGGGTAGTTCTTCTCATGAACTTTCAATTATCAGGACGAGTATGCCACCACTTTCCCTTCCTGCATTAACACACATCCCAGTCCGGTGTATGAAGTATCACAATATACCGAGAATGGCTTGTGAACATCTGGCAGAACCAACACCTGTGTTGTTGTCAACTTCTGCTTCAACATCTCAAATGATTCTTGGCACGCTGGGGTCCACTTGAACTCAACCTTCTTTGCTAGTAAAGCTTTCATTGGTCTGGCAATCTTGGAGAAACCTTCAATGAAGCGTGGATAATAACTGGCCATTCCAATGAAACTCTTGATTCCTCCGACATCTTTTGGTGCTTTCTAGTCTAGAATCGCTGCTACCTTCTTTGGATCGCTGCTAGTCCATCTCGGTTTATAATATGACCCAAGAATAGAACTTTGCTGATCTAGAACTTGCACTTGCTAAGCTTGGCATACAACTGGCAATCTCGTAGCCTCTAAAGTACCTTCCTCAAATGTTCCTCATGCTCTTGCTCATTCTGGGAGTATACGAGAATATCATCAATGAACACCACTACAAACTTGTCGAGGTAGTCCATGAACACACTGTTCATCAGGTACATAAAGTAGGCTAGTGCATTCATCAATCCGAATGACATAACCATGAACTCATATAGTCCATACTTGGTGATGAATGTTGTCTTCGGTATATCTGCGAGTCGGATTCTGAGCTGATGTTAACCTGACCTCAGATCTATCTTTGAGAACACACTGGCTCCTCTCAACTGATCAAATAGGTCCTCGATTCGAGGCAGGGGGTACTTGTTCTTGACAGTGACTTCATTTAAGGCTCTGTAATCAATGCACATCCTCTTCGTGCCATCCTTCTTCTCCACAAATAATACTAGGGCTGCCCAAGGTGAGGTACTTGGTCTGATGTAACCTTTCTCTAACAACTCATCGATTTGCTTCTTGAGTTCCACCAACTCTGGTTCGGACACTCGATAAGCTCTCTTGGAAATAGGGGCGGTGCCTAGGATAAGCTCTATGGCAAATTCAACTTTCCTTTTAGGTGGCATGCCTGGTAACTCTTTAGGGAATACATCGGGGAATTCTGACACAATCCTAATTGCCTCAATTGGATTGGACTCCATGTCATCTACTGATAAATGGGGATAGGCTCCTTCTTCTAGTTCAGGTAAGTACAACTTGGTTACTACTTCCTTTCCGGATGGGGACACCAACTTAACTGTTCTCTTGTCACAACTGACAGTGGCTTGATTTCTGTGTAGCCAATTCATCCCTAGGATGACATCTAACACTTGAGTTCCCATTACAACTAGGCTAGCGGGGAAATCTATCCCCCTTATTTCAATCCTTAGATTCAGACAAATCCTATCGAATTGAACTTTTCCCCCAACCGAATTAACTCTTAAAGGTTGAATCATTGGTTCTATGGGGATGTTATGTGATTCTACCCAAGATGCAGAAACAAAAGAATGTGTGGCACCAGTATCGAATAGTACTTTTGCTGGGTAGGATTCGACTGGAAACATACCTACTGCCACGTCCTGAGCATCCTGGATTGCTTCGGCCTCCAAGTGGTTCACCTTTCCATGGTTGTAAGCCTGACCACGGACTCCTGGTGCTTGCTGTGGTGCTCCTTGTCTTGCTGGGACATTGACTGCTGGCGGTTGCTGGGCAGCATTCTTTGGATAGTTCTTCACACAATGATTTTGTTCTCCACAGTAGAAGCATGCACGACCTCCTACTTGTGCTAGGGCTGCTTGGCCATTCTGGTTGGTTGCTGGGGCAGGAAGACGAGCTGCCTGGTTGTTCTAACACTGGTACTGATTTCCTCTAAGCTGGGTGTTCTGACGGTACTGCTGCTGCTGAGGAAACTGCTTCTGGTACTGGTGCTGATGCTGACGCTGGTGTTGGTGCTGATGACCTTGCTTGAATTGCTGGGGCGAGTTGCCTGAGTAGCGGGGACGACTGCTACTCCCGGCCTGAGGGCCACCAATCTTGCGCTTCCTATCCGCTATCTCCCGACGCTTCCTTTCTATCATGATTGCTCTGTCTATCAAATGTTGGAAGGTTGGGAAAGTGTGGTTCATCAGCTGATAATGGAAAGGATCAACCAATCCTCTCAGAAAGCTGTACCGCCTCTTGGCATCTGTGTTGACGTCTTCTGGGGCGTAATGGGACAGCTGCAAAAACTTATCCCTATACTCACTGATGGACAGAGGACCTGTCTTCAGGGCGAGAAACTCCTCCTTCCTCACTATCATCAGTCCCTCGGGCACATGGTAGCGACGGAAGTTGTCCCTAAACTCCTCCCAAGTAATGGCTTTAGGGTTAGCATGGGTGGCGAGGTAGGACTCCCACCAAGACTGTACTGCTCCCCTCAACTGTCGGGGACCATACAACACCTTCTCCCGGTCGTTACACTGGGCAGTGTGCAACTCACGCTTGTGACACCCCAGTGTCACTTAGGATTTCTTCCTAGAGCTAACTCAAAACCATTATCACATGTGAACCAACTTGAGCAAAGGACATCAAAAATTAGGAACAAAAGTTTAATTAATTCTTTTTCACCTTAAGAATTGTGCCTTAATCAAGTCATGCACCCCAAGGTGAGAAGAATTCACAAACCCTAAATAACCCTAAGTAGGCCATTTAAGTGCAAAAAGAGAAAACTTGTAAAAAGGTTTTGAAAAACACCAAATCATGATGAGAACCAAATAACAAAGTTAAAGTGCACTAAACAAGCTACAAAATATAGTCAGAAAGTTTGATCAGTGGAGCTTTGCAAAATTCTCAAAAAGATCCCTCAAGCTAAACTTCAAAGAGAAAATTCAGAACTGAATTTTTAGCCCTTTGTAAAGTTCAGTCGTGTTCTCTATTTTCCAAAACTCAAATCTACAAAACCCAAATATGAAAGTGGCGCCAAATTACCTTGAACATACTCTGGTAAAGTTTGAAATCAAACAAAAACTGTTTGACACATGTTGACTCGACTTTAGTCTTGATTTTCAGCCGAGCGACAAACCCAACTTCGCCCCCTCGTATCTCGCGATTCTGAGATCAAATCCACTCGATTGCTGTAAGAGAAACAAAGAGTAAACGACAAAGAACAAATCGTGTGCAGGGATTTGGGAGAGTTACAAGAGGATCGCGAGCCAATTAGCGTTTGAAAATGACTAGACTGAGCAAGGCCACGTGTTCGATCGCTTGCCTGACCGGTCGAGCGCAGACTGGCCGCGGCAGCACGCCTCACGTGTGGCCACCTCGCCCCGTGCGTTTGCACCTCGCCCTCACCTATAAGTGCCCCCAGAGGCCTTAGCCGTTTGCACTCGCGCACCCAAAGTCCTGCCTGAGCTAGAGATCACCAGAGTTCGCCGTGGAAAGCGAGCGCCACCGCCGCCATCACTGCTCGAGCACGGCCATTGTGGCCAGTCTTTTCTTTCGACCCCTAGCCTTGCCCTAGCCCCTGGACAGCTTCCTCGAGAGCCCGTGAAGCTTCTCCAAGCTTGGGACGAGGCATTGCCTCACCGGAGAAGCGGAATCACCCTTGCCGGACTTCGGCCACCCGCCACCGCACGTGAACCGAGCTATCTGGTGAGCCATTTTCCAATTCCTCATGCCTATGTCTTCCCTGACCTCTGGTGAAGCTCATTGACCAGTTCAATTGAACTGTACTGCCCTAGTTAGGCCGGAGCCCATGCCGCCGACGAGCTCGCCCGCCTGCGTGCGTGGACCGACCTACTCCGACCATCACTGGAGACGATCCGCACATCGGTGTGACCGTCAAGACCTCCCCTACACCCTCGACCACTTCACCGGAGCAATCTCGCCGCCGATAAGCCCCTTCGCCCTTTCCTCCGCCACGGTTACAGTTTCATTAGGGGAAGGACCGCGGGTTTGATTTATCAGAACCCTAGGGGGTTTTCTGCGTAGTTAGAGAATCATGTGAATAGTAACCTGAGGACCTGTCTGCAATGAAACTTAGAAACTTTCGCCAGGGACCCCAATGCAAAACCCTTTTCCTTTAACCATTTATGTTTATTCTTTTTAAAACAGGCAGAGAACTTAGGAAATTCATATCTTGAGAAATATTTAACCAAACTTAGTCAAACCAATTTTACTGGATTCAGAATATTATAAGCTATCAAATAAAAATACTGAACCCTATGATTTTTGTAATGATTTTTAGAGTTTAGAATTAAATAAGGAAACTGCCCAAACCTTATTAAAATAAGGAAAAATAGATATACTTCTGTGCTGGACTTAAAAAAATATGTAGAAGTCCAAACCCAACTTAGGCACTGTTTAAAAATATTAAGCACCCCATTATACAAAATTTACATAGGGTTATCTATCAAAAACTATATCTGCCCAAAACTTAGGAAAATAAGAAAGACCCTAGAAAATAATGAACAGTGGATGAACATATTTTTCCTAGTCCACTTAAGTAATGAAGAACCTAGAAAAAATAAAAGAACCTTAGTCCAGAACAAATCCAAGGTAAAATAATTTATTAGGCACAAATAAATCCAGAAAGGCCATAATTAAAATATAAGGACCATTTCAAAATTGGTAAGAAAAATTCAGTGGAATCCTAACTTCTAGAACACCACTTCAAAAATAATAAACACCCTAGCCCATCATCATAAGTGGGTTGAACAATTAAAACTTGATTTTTAGCCATGTTCCAATTTAATCATAAGAAAGCCAAAAAGTATGCAACAATGGGCAAATAAATTTTTACCAAATTATTGATGAAGTAGACCACCAGAGAAAAATGCAAAACCTATTCAAAACTACCAAATAACACCCATTGCCCCTACCACTTGAAAAAGGCCATTTAATTCAAGAAATTCCTACCACCCTTTCCCTTAAGCAAAAAGTTACCAAATTCTAGAATGATTGCTCTTGCGCAAAGCAAAAGATAGGAAAATTTAGAAATTTGTTGTTTGATATTTTTCAAGTATAGTGGTAGTAGAAAGCACCCCTTTGGCTAGAAACTTTAAAAAATCATAGTAAAATATCTAATAAGTATTAGTGACTGAAAATTTATAAAAAACCATGTTACTACACCTAAATGCCAGCAAAAATAAGCCTTAGAGAATAACCCACAGTTAAAAGAGAGTTGTAGTTCAAAACACCCCCTCTGCCCTAATATTTGATAATTTTGTACAGAGAGAACCCTTCACTTTTTAAGCCCCAAATTTTAAGACAGAAAGTTATACACCAGTGAGAAGCCACTGTAATTTTTACAAAATTTGTGGAAATATACAACACTGACTTGTAGTTCAAACCCACCTGAAGGACCTAAAAGAAAATGGAAAAGAAGGGATAGATTAGAAATATTAATAAGTCTCACCCCAATAATTGCAGCTAAGAATCTTGTTAAAATATTACTAAGACATAAAAAGGAAGATCAGTGGAACACTAAAAACAATCTGACCATTCAGTAATCAAACTTGACCCTAATTTACTAAGTATACCCCAGAAATCTCTAATAGCAAGACTTAGCTCTATTTCCTTTTAATTAATCTTTCACCATACAATTTTAGTTGCTAAATTGCATATCATACCATACATATATATATTATCTATTGTATTCATTAGATTGCAATCTCGCTGACGAAGAGTACGTGCTAATCCCTGAGCAAGGAGCTGTCCACAAGGAAGATCAGGAGCCAGCTCCCGAGCCTGCCATCAAGGATCTCCCCGCAGCCCCAGCAATTGAAGACAAGCCCCGGTTTTATGCATAACAATATATATATGCTATGTTTGTAGGCTTGTAATGTGCACTTAAGTGTAGGAGTTGCTTGAAACCCTTAGTTGCATGAATTCAAGATTCCTTTTTGAGATGGATACTAGTATGCTAGGTCGAGTAGCTGCTTTGCTAATTAGGATCTCGGTAGAAGTCAAGTGATTTTTCTAGCACTCGCGCGAGGTCAGGAATTGATTGTATTTATCTTGATAACGAGATCTATGATGGTCTATGGACTTGGATCTAGGGTGGTGCCTTGTCCATGAGACGGGAAAAGGAATTAAGGACTAATATGTGGATACCTGAGTTAAGTGTTTGAACGTACTAAACACATGTCAGGAAATATGGTAACCGGTAAACCGAGTACCTGAGTGAAGCCGGGCGCGGACTTTTCTCCTCACTTGTCCTGAGACTGGGTCTCTCATGCTAGCTATGGTGGGTACAAATGCGGTCACTGCACGGCGGCAGCCGGGGTCAGTGGAGCATTGTATGCCAAGGTGGTGAGCCCTGGCCGTGAACGGGGAATCGATGCGGACAGTTGACGTATGTCGGGACGGAGTGCCCCTACATGTCGTGTGTTTAGGTTTACCTTGCAAGGTTTAAAAACTCGATTTGAATCGTCTGCTTCTTGCAGCTAATGAGACTGCTTGACCCCTTGTACTACATTGAGTAAGAAGTGAATGAGGTTTCACATGGGATAACATATTTATTGTAATTAAATGATTGATTACCATGTATGCTTAGAAGGAGTAAACTTAGCTAGAAGTATTGATATTAGAATTGGGAAAACTAAAATTAATCTTAGACTCAGCTAGTGCTTTGGCAAACCAAACCCCTTAGCCAAACAGTTGCATGGTCTAGAGGTAGAGGAGTAGATTCCTCACACCGGGTAATTCTAGCTAAGTATTAGTATACTCAGCCTTGCTTGTGGCATAATTTTTGCAGGTATGCTTTAGGATATGGTTGATGGTGTGACTTGGCCTACCACCTTGCCACCGAGTTAGACGGTCGAGTGGGATGCTGCTCCAGCAGGAGAGGAGCAGGAGGAGTAGTGGGCTAGGCCTTGCCCTATTCCTCATCTTTCGACGATATCGATTATCCGCTGCAATTTATCTTATGAGCTTATTTTAGTTACTTGAAAAACATCGATTTATGTAATAACTCCAGTACTTTAATTTGAGGTTTCCTGTTTTATTGTATTTTCTCTATGACTCACCTTCGAGTGAGCTTGTGGTATTTGATCCTAGATAAGTGGCTTTATCAGACTAGATCTGAGGGAATGACGGGTTATTCCAATTTAAGTGTGTTGCGACCTCTGAGGCGTGATCTGGGCACTTAAGCTGGAATAATTCAGGCGGTTCTGCCACAGCTGGTATCGGAGCAAATACCCCCACAGAGAAATCAATAAACCATGAATACCAACTTTCAAAATCTAAAACTTGCTTAGAAACCAGTAATTGAATCGTCAGGACTAGAACGCTAGACCTAGGACGAAAGGCCTTAGGAAGAATGGGAGAAATAGGTGGCTAATTAAGTAGGCCCTATGGGCCAGTCTTAGGATTTTTAAAAGATGCCCTAAAAAAGCACCCTTCTGATTCGGAGAGGAGATGTTATGTTCATCATGCATGCATTATAAAAATTAAAAGGATTAGAAATTAAAGAAGTAAAAATTTGATCTAACCCGCTTCTTTTTAAACCACTCGGGCTCTTTTATTTTCTTTCTTCCACTATAATCTTTACATCTGATACTCCTCCACAGATGACTTCACCTACCCCCGCCAATGGAGGAGACACTCGTTTCAGTCTGATTTCCTTTCTCATGATGGTTTTCCTTCCATCTTGTGGGAAGTGCTCAACTCCGCCGGTTACCCTACGCCCCCTTTGTACATGGTGCAACTATACGAGGAGCATCGGGTTCCACGTTGCCGAGTCTAGCTGACTCTGGAGGCTCATCCCCTTTAGCCGGGTTGGCGTTCCCTTAACTTCGAGACTGTTGGATTCTGGACGGACAACACCACCGAGGCAGCAGCTATGAAGACCCTGACGACTTTCTATGGCTACCATCCCCTGGAGATGGTGATGCACCCACTGGGACTCTTCCCAGCTGAGAAGAGGGACAACCCCATGTGGTGCAACCGTGTGAGCCATGTGAAGGACGTATGGGCCATGTAACTTGACTTGGTTGGGAGAATTATTGTTCAGTGCATGAGCGCACTGTACCGCCGTTAGGCCCTGTAGAGCGACGCTATGGCACATCTTGCTAACCTTGCTCAAACCACCAAGCTCACCCTCGATAGCTGAGAGGACTTCGTGGTCGACTTGTCCTCAAAGTTGGTGGAGAAGGACCTACAGATGGAACGGTTGAGCCAGCGCATCACCACCCTGGAGCAGCAGGTGGACATCCAGGACAACACCATCGATGTCTTGGAGAACCAGCTCCACGATGTGCAGCAGGAGCTCGAGGAAGCTAATGACCACCTGAACATGCACCACGTGGAGATGGAGGCCAATGAGGCCGGAAGCGAGGGAGAAGAGGCTCCCGAGGAATTAGGACCAGCCCTTGGTACCAATGCGACTGCCTCCGAGATGCCCCCTTCACTCATATCTAGTGTCGCTTCCACTACTCATGGTTGATGGGTCATTTTGACGCTTTAGGAGGATAGAAACCCACACGAGCTTAGTTAACGACAGATTTTGGACTAGGCTTATGGGTACTTCCCCTAATTGATGTAACCCATGAGAACTTTTGGGATCAGTGAAATGTTTGTAACCATGTTATCCTTGTTCGAATTTAATGTTATGATTACGACAATTTCTTTCTGTATAAGATAAAAGCATATTGTTCGAAATTGTGAATGGGGATAATAATGGTGACAATCTCTGTTTTCAGATGGCAGCTAGGCAGCGTCGCAGGCATAACAAGCAAGTTCCCCCACCACTTCCCCCAGCTCTCACGGTGCAGGAGCTGATGGCTCAATAGAATGAAATTCTGCAACAGCTCTTGCAGCGCCAGCCCCACCCTCAGCAGCACGGTGGAGGCTAGCCACAGCGACCTCTAGCTGTGGTGACCTACTAGGAGTTCCTGAGTACGCAGCCGCCATTGTTCACCAAGGCAGAGGATCCGTTGGACGCTGACGTGTGGTTAAGCGTCGTGGAGTCCAAGTTTCCCCTCCTCACGGGAGACTACCCTGATGACACCAAGGCTCGCTTCGCCGCGCAGCAACTTCACGGACCTGCTCGGACATGGTGGGACCATTTCCGTGCCATGCTACCTGCTAGTCATGAAGTTTCTTGGGAGGAATTCAAGACTGCCTTCAGAGGACACCACATGCCAGCTAGAATTCTTGACCGCAAGCTGAATGAATTCCTGGCACTCAATCAAGGAACCCGCACGGTATTGCAGTATGCTCAGGCCTTCAACGACCTGTGCCAATACGCAGGGTATCATGCTAATTCTGATGAGAATAAGAGAGACAGTTTCCGTAGGGGTCTCAACACCATGCTGCGTGAGCGTCTCAACACTGTCCGGGCTGATAGCTTCAATGAGTTGATCAACCTGGCCATCTAATAGGAAGACTGCATTATAGCTCACTAGGCAGAGAAGAAGAGTAAGGCACCAGTGTCAGCACCCTCTGCTCAAACCCAAAGGTTCAGGATTGTTTCCCACAATCAAAGCAGAGGATTTTAGCAGCAGGTAGGCAGATGGGTGATCAGGCCACCTCAGCAGCAGCAGCCAGCACCCAATCGTTTTCCAGCTCCCGCTCCAAGGAACAATCAACCTCCGCAGCAGCAACAGTTCCGCCAGGGAAATGGGAACAAGTGCTTCACTTGTGGCAATGTGGGCCATTATGCCAAGAATTGCCCAAGGAATCAGTAGAGGCAGATGCCAGCACCGAATCAAGACAAGGGAAGAAAGCGGAAGGTGCAAGTCAGGCAAGGGAAGCTCAACTTCACTACTCTAGAGGAGTTACCTGAGGGAGCCCCCATCATGACTGGAATCTTGTCAGTTTTAATCAACCTACATTAATTATGTTTGTTTCTGGTGCATCTCATAGCTTCATTAGCTCAGTGCTAAATGTCTACTGCATTTCTATTATGCAAAAGGGTCCTTCATGATAGCAACACCTGGGGGTAAAATTGCAACCAATCAATTAAATCGAAATGTGCCTATCTCAATGGGAAGTAGAATATTCAAAACCACACTCCTGATTTTAGGACTAGAGGGTATGGATATCATTCTCGGAGTCGACTGGATGACTCAACACCGAGTGGTGTTGGATGTAGTTGTCAGAGCTCTAGAGATCCATTCTCCTACCTTCGAAGACCTTGTATTGTATCTGCCCAGCCAAGATTCTACTCGATCGTGTACTTTTTCTATGGCAGAGTTGCCCTTGAAGAAGATTCCAGTGGTCTGTGGGTATGTAGATGTTTTTCCTGATGAACTACCAGGAATGCCACCAGACCAGGACATTGAATTCGCCATCGAGTTGCAACCGGGAACGACACCTATTTCCAAGAGGCCTTACCGGATGCCACCCGCTGAGATGGCAGAGCTGAAGAAGCAATTGCAAGAATTGTTAGACAAGGGTTTCATCCGCCCAAGTACTTTGCCTTGGGGATGTCCAGCCTTGTTTGTGAAGAAGAAAGATGAAAGCTTGAGGCTGTGCATAGGTTACCGCGCACTTAATGCGGTGACTATCAAGAACAAGTATCCTTTGCCTCGTATTGATGTTCTTTTCGATCAATTGGTCGGAGCCAAAGTGTTTTCCAAGATAGACCTTTGCTCCGGCTATCATCAGATCAAGATACGAGAAAGTGACTGCCTTCTCTACCAGATATGGGTTGTATGAATATATGGTGATGTCATTCGGGCTGACTAATGCACCAGCATACTTCATGTATCTGATGAATTCTGTCTTCATGCCTAAATTGGACAAGTTCGTGGTGGTTTTCATCGATGATATCTTAGTGTACTCAAAGAACGAAGAAGAGCATGCCGGTCATTTGCATGTAGTGCTTCAACGTCTGCGAGAGCACCGTCTTTATGCCAAATTGTCAAAATGTGATTTTTGGCTAAAGGAAAACAAATTCTTGGGTCACACTATCTCTCAGGCAGGCATAGTTGTTGATCCTGATAAGGTGCAAGAGGTGACAAACTGGAAGCCGCCGACAACTATCCGTCAGATTCGATGTTTTTTGGGATTGACTGGTTATTATCGAAGATTCATTCTAGATTTCTCTCGAATTGCGAAGCCCATGACTGAATTGTTGAAGAAAGGAGCTATGTTTGTTTGGGGTCAGAAGTGCGAAGATGCCTTCCACACATTGAGGCAACATCTGACCACAACACCGGTGTTAGCGCAACCTGACAGCAGCAAGCCATTTGATGTGTACTGTGATGCCTCTGGCACTGGACTGGGTTGTGTTTTGATGCAAGACAACCGAGTCATTGCTTACGCGTCAAGAGCACTCAGGCCTCATGAGCAAAATTATCCCACTCATGACTTGAAGATGTGGAGAACTATTTGATGGGAACCCACTGCAACATCTTCATAGATCATAAGAGCCTTAAGTATATCTTTACTCAGGCTGATCTCAACATGAGGCAGAGAAGATGGCTAGAGCTGATCAAAGACTATGTAATACCCAACTTGTAAATTGTGGAGGATAACCTAAAAGGAGAAACGATATTCCTTTGTATATATGTGTGTTATCCATATTTATCATTCCATGAGAATATCACATGAAAACAAATAAATAAATAACAAAAGATACCCAAAAACAATTTATGCATCATGCTGGGATTTTATTTTGTGTGCATTCTGTGACAACATAAAATAATATAAAAGAAAATAAATATGTTTAAAAAATCCAAAGTGGAATTTAAATTGCAAAGAAAATGTAGAATTTAGAAAAGAGGAGAAAATAAGAATTTTGTAGATAAAAATAAGTAAATAAAAATATATTATTCCTCCACTAGAAGCTTGAATTTGTATACTTGACTTAATGGTGAAATTCCTATTCAAAATTCAAATTTAAATTCAAAATAGTTAAGAATAAAAAAAACAAGAAAGGAAATAGAAAATAAGAAAAGAAAAGGGAGAAACAGGAACTGGGCCGAAACCCTAGCTGTGTGGCCCAAATTCCCTACGCCGGCCTACCCGCGCGTGCCTTGGCTTGCTCCTGCTGCCGCTGACAACAAGGGCCCGCTTGTCATTGTTTTCACCAAGCGCGCCGCGCCACTGCCTATGGGGCCGCCCAGTCAGCCACGTTCCCCTCACTCCCATGCAGGTCCATATTGTCGAGGCACTTTCTTCTCCACGGATCTCGCTAGCGGTGGCATATCCACGCAGTCAAGATCACCGCGAAGATCGGGCATGCCGTTCCCACCGAACCGAAATATAAGAACCGAACCATCGTGGCTTTTCCCCGCATTCCATCCAGGCGCCGCCCATAGCTCATCTTTCCTCTCTCGGCCACGCCGTCGTCATTAAAGGGAGAATTGCCGCCACCGTAGAACCTCAGGTCGTGACTACCCAAAGCCTTTGGCGGGAGTTCGATTGGAGTCGCCCGGTGGCGGTGAAGGTCGCCTGAGGCGTTCCTGGGACGAATCGGGGCACAGTACCTTGGGATTCGTTGCTGTCGTCCTCGTGTGCCACCATTACCACTCTCCATCGTGGATTGCCCTAACGCCGCCGTAATACTCGGTATGAGCTCTCCCCTACCATTTCCTTTTGGCCCATCGACGTGTAGCGCTGAAATTGCCCCATGGTTGTTCGGGATTGGGGCAAATCGCTGATCTCCAGTGAGGCTCTCACCGTGGGTGCGGTGATGCCATTGCTCCGCCGTTTGGTTGGGGGAAAAGGTGCTCGACCATCGATTCGTGCGTGAGCGGCTACGATTAAAGGATAGAATATCCATCACCTAGCAAAATCCATACCGTAGATCTGGATGGACGGCCGTAGTAAGATCGGGGGCTAAATGCAACTGCGACCGCATATCAGGGATCATGCGGTTATTAGGACGTATCGATTCACGGAGAGCGCGATTCTAATCTATGCCGTTGCAGCCAGATCCGGCGGCTGTTAAATGCCCATACCCCTTCGCCTTTACAAATTCACA
Source organism: Zea luxurians (assembly GCA_029449295.1). Lineage (NCBI taxonomy): Eukaryota > Viridiplantae > Streptophyta > Magnoliopsida > Poales > Poaceae > Zea > Zea luxurians. The sequence continues at coordinate 51,560,925 of JAOPSE010000011.1, forward strand.
AAAGAGACCCTGTAGTTTTAAAGAATCAACCCGCAGTCCTGGGACACTGTTTCCTGAGTCTTAGGAGTTTTTACCCTGTAGCCCCTACACTTTCTGGAAAATGAGGCCCAGTCCAGTGCAGTTTTAAATTGAATAAATAAATTGGAAAATAGATTTTTAATATGAAAATAATTACTAGAATTTGATAAATTCATAGAAAATCCATACTTGGTCCAAATTGATCCATTCCACTTTCTATATTTTTGTAATATTATTCTCTATCACTTAGAGTCTCTGTTTTGTCATGAAAATAATAAGAAAATTTAATTCACATTTAATCCTATTCCAAGCATATAAAACCTTTGCAAATTCATAACTTAAAATCTATAACCCCAAAAATTATGATTCATGTTCCTAGGATTTTATTTTAATGTGTAGATTATTACTGTGTATTTTGTTTACATTTTTGATGTGATGTTAATTTTCTCTACATACTGTGCTTGTTTGTATTGTGGCGAGTAGAAGAACCTGTGACTGAAGATCCTAGTGAGCAGTAGATAGAAGTAGCTGAGCAGGAGCTCATTGAAGGCAAGTTGTGCCCTTGATCACTTTTATAACCAATAATGTTCTTTAATGTCACTTATTCATACATAGGTTTAATTTTGATGGGACCCGATAGGTCACCCTAGATTGTTTATCTCATTACCTTGTTTACCCATGAATCACTTGGGTAGTTTGTACTATTGCTTTACATGGTTTTGGGATAATCTTTTCATTATATCGATGTTCTAATTCTTTTGTTATTCTATTTATGTTCATGTCAAGATCATTAATGTTAATTGGAACATGGAGCTTAACTTGAGAAACACGTGCCACCACAAGGGATGAATGGGACCCCTTGGATAACTAATTAGGAAAGCTAGTGGAAGACTACCTTACTCGAAAGGGTCAAGGGTAGTAGGGGAGTTGCATGCAAGGAGGTTCTTGGGTTGATTTTGCTGTAATGGCGGTCAGACGGGGGATTCTTGCAAGTGCTCTTCCCATAAACTGTAGCGGGTTTTCGGAAGCTAGTGGAACTTTGTGGCCTCGTAGTGTTGCCCTGCCTCGCTTCCTAGGTAGAGGTGTATGGTAGTCGCGATCCCTTGGCAGATGGGTAACATAACTTGTGGGTAAAGGGTACAACCTCTGCAGAGTTTAAAACTGGTATACTAGTCGAGCTCACGGTCATGAGCAGCTCAGGACTCTCTGATGATTAATTTATGAAACTTAAATTTAATTTGTCATATGCATTGCATGGGATTATTATTATTAATTTTTTTCTATTACTTTATTTAAGGTTTGGTATTTACTTACATTTAGTAATTGCTAATAAAATTGACCAACTAATTAAAAGCAATGCTCAGCTTTAACCCCTGTTGTTGATTAGCCTTACACATCACATGAACTTCCACCTTTGAGAGTTCATGTCCACTGGTTCCCCACAACTTGTTGAGCTATGATCATGTGTGAGCTCACCCTTGCTGTCTCACACCCCCCACAGGATAAGAACAGGTGGTTCAGGAGGAGCCACAGGGCGAGGAGTTTGATCTAATCTAGGTGGTGTTTCCATTTGACATTTGCGCCAAGGACGATCCTTAGTTCGTTTTATATTTATCTTTTATTTTGTAATAAGACTTCCTCTATGTAATAATTACTCTGATGTTTTTGTGACATTTATCTCTATACACTCTGCATTATATATGTTGTCTTCTTGGCGCATGTATGAGATGCACCCGGCTTTGTCCCTTAAAGCCCGGGTGTGACAGAAGTGGTATCAGAGGAAATGTTGACTATAGGATGAAACCTAGATAGAAATGGACAAAACCCTTCACTACTTACCTTACTCTGATTCATTCTATACTTATCTCATCTTGATCTTGTCTCACCTTTTGCTGTTCTACTCTGATCATTCTTATCTTCTCTATTCTGAGACAAGATGGATTTCAGACCTTGGAATCCTACACTTATGATCTTTTTAAGAGATAGGGAACCTAAGACAAAATTAAAACTATTTTCTCTACTTAAAAATTATGGGTTGATTGTTCTGATGATAAATGCCTAATTTGCTTCTTTGATTGATTGAATTATTATAGATGGACATCTTAGCATGTACCACCATAGGATATTGAGTTAGCTTAGTAGGTAAAACATTAATCTGCTTAGCTAATAAATCCCCCAAAGTAACATGATTCGTAACTACCTGCCTTGTCTACTACTCTCTCTTACTATATGTATCTAACTCAAATGGTCAATACCAGGAGGGGTGGTGGAATTGATCTACCTCCTAGACGACACACTCGGAAGATATTTAGACAACCCCAACCACAACCAGCAGAGATGAATCCTCCTAATCCTCCACCAGGCGGAGTTGACCCACTGGTTGCAGCTCAGATGAGGATGATGCAACAAATGGCGGACACTATGGCAGATATGCGTGCTCAGATGTAGCAAGAACGCCAGGAGATGCGCTAGGAACGAGAAGAGATACGCCAGGAGCTACGCCAAGAGCGAGAAGAGATACGCCAGGAGAAAAGGGCGCATCAACAACAACAGCAACAACAGCAACAGCAACAAGTACCATTGCCTCCACCACCACCACCAGTTCCACCCCGAGATAAGCACTGGGAGTTCATGACATTTGCAAGCTCTCTTGATCCACTGGACGCAGATGATTGGCTAAAGTCCATAGAGAAGATGTTGAACATTGCTCAATGCACTGACCGAGAGAAGGTTTTATATGCTTCTAGTTGTCTGACAAGTCCTGTTGCTGATTGGTGGGATTCATATACTGCTGCCCACGATGCTGCTAATACTATTACTTGGGCAGAGTTTAGTGCATAGTTTAGGAACTGTCATATACCAGCTGGATTGATGAAGATTAAGAAGGAATTTCTATCGCTGAAGCAAGGAAGTATGTCAGTCAGCGAGTATCGCGACAAGTTCATTCAGCTCTCCAGATATGCACCGGATGAGGTTGCCGAAGATGAGAGGAAGCTGGAACATTTTATTGAAGGACTTAATGGACCTCTACAGTATGCACTGGTTGCACATACATTTCCATAATTTCAGAGGCTATTAGATAAGGCTCTTGCTATTGAACACAAGCGTGTTCAACTAGGATATTTGAAGAGGAAAGCTATATCTCAAGGACAAGGGAGCAGCAGTGTTCGTCCTCGCTACAGTTCACCCCAGGGTACACTAGTTCGCACTGGCGGAGGCCAGCGCCCAGTTCAGCAATCACCTCAGAGGACTCCACTGACTTGTTAGGCTACCCCCACTGGCACCCCGACGAAGTTTTCAGGATAGAGTGCAGGCACCACTTGCTTCAAGTGTGGGATGACTGGACATTATGCAAATGTTTGCCCATAGAGGATTGCTACTACCCCAGTTCAGAATAAGCAACAGACTCCAGGATCTGGCAAGGGATACTCTATTGCTAGGGTTAATCAAGTTAGCATTGATGCTACTCCTGATGGTGCTAACATCGTACTTGGTATGTTTTACGTTAATTCAATTCCTGCAACCATATTATTTGATTCTGGTGCTACACATTCATTTATGTCTGCTCGATATGCCAACACAAATGAGATACCACTTCTAAATATGAGAAAACCAATGATAGTAATTACACCTAAAGGGTCTGTTGAGGCAAATCAAATGACACGTAGATTGACTTTAACAATTATGGGAAGATAATTTGGAGCTACTGCTATAATATTAGAGGCAAGCAGTATAGATCTGATCCTTTGTATGTCATGGTTAAAAAAGGCAAAGGCCATTATAGCATGTGGCAGAGGTACGGTAGAACTCACCAGCCCTAAAGGAGAAATATTTCAAGTTCAAATTGCAGTAAGCACCTCATCCAAACGTGCGATATACTTTATACCTAAGGAGTTTGTTGGTGACAACATCCGTGTGGTTAGAGATTTTCTAGATGTCTTTCTAGAGGAGTTACTAGGGATGCCACCTGATAGGGAAGTTGAGTTTGTAATTGATCTTCTACCTGGAACTGCCCCTATTTCTAAATGGCCATACAGGATGTCCGTAGAGGAGTTAAAGGAACTTAAGAAACAGTTAACGGAGTTGCAAGAGGCTGGGTACATTCGTCTGAGTTCCTCACCTTAGGGAGCACCAGTTCTATTTGTACAGAAGAAGGATGGATCACATTGGATGTGTGTGGATTATAGATCACTTAATGATGTTACTATGAAGAACAAGTATCTGTTACCCCATATTGAGGATTTATTTGATCAGATGAGAGGTGCAAGGGTATTCTCGAAGATTGATCTCCGATCGGGTTACCATCAGATGAGGATTAGGCCATCGGATATTCCTAAGACAACTTTCTCGACTCGATATGGATTATATGAGTTCACGGTTATGTTGTTTGGATTAACTAATGCACCAGCTTATTTTATGAATTTGATGAATAAGGTGTTTATGGAGTACTTGGACAGATTCGTCATAGTATTCATCGATGATATTCTTGTCTATTCCAAGAGTGATAGTGATCATGAGGAACATCTGAGATTGGTGCTACAGAAGCTACGGGATAATCATCTCTACGCCAAGTTTAGCAAGTGCGAGTTTTGGATTGGTGAGGTGCCATTTCTTGGATATATCATTTCTAATGGAGGAATATCAGTGGATCCTGCTAAGGTTATGGAGATAATGGAGTGGAGAGTACCCACTATAGTTACTGAGATTCAGAGTTTCTTGGGACTAGCAGGATATTACCGGAGATTTATTGAAGGATTTTCTAAAATCGCTAAGCCTATGACCTCACTTCTAGAGAAGGGCAAAGAGTTTAAATGGGATGAGAAGTGCCAAGAGAGCTTTGATCAATTAAAAAAGAGATTAAGGTCACCACTAGTGTTGGTTATGCCAGATTTGCAGAAGGGATTTGATATTTATTGTGATGCATGTGGCCAAGGCTTAGGACGTGTGCTCATGCAAGAAGGACATGTGATCGCCTACGCGTCTCGTCAATTGCAGAAACATGAGTTGAACTACCCCACACATGACTTAGAACTGGCAGCCGTTGTGCATGCGCTTAAAATTTGGAGACATTATATTATGGGAACCAAGTGTCAAGTGTACACGGATCATAAGAGTTTGCAGTATATATTCGCTTAGAAGGATCTCAACCTTAGGTAACACCGTTGGTTGGAGCTTATTAAGGATTATGATTTCGAGATTCACTTTCACCTGGGCAAGGCAAATTTGGTTGCAGATGCCTTGAGTCGAAAGGAGCACGTTCATTCAGCTGTTGTTGCCCAGCTACCCGATGAGATTGTTGAGGATTTCAGGAGACTTAACCTAGGGATAGTTGCTCACACTAAAGGAGTTACTATTGATGTGGAACCTACTTTGGAACAAGAAATCTGCAAAGGACAAATTGGTGATGCTAAAATACAAGACATTAAGGATCTGATTATTGAAGGTCGAGGTCCAGAATTCATGGAATATGAGCAGGGCACCATATGGTTCAAGGACATGATATGTGTTCCTGATATTGAAAGCCTTCGTGAGACTATATTGAAGGAAGCCCATGACTCGGATTATTCTATTCATCATGGTAGTACCAAGATGTATCAGGATTTGAAGCGGAAGTATTGGTGGTATGGATTGAAGAGAGATGTGGCTGCACATGTGGCTATGTGCGATGTGTGTCAAAGAGTTAAGGCTGAACACCAGAGGCCAGCTGGACTACTGCACCCACTGAAGATACCCGAGTGGAAGTGGGAAGAGATTGGTATGGATTTCATTACTGGATTGCCTCGCACCTAGAAAGGATATGATGCTATATGGGTGATTGTGGATAGATTGACTAAAGTGGCTCACTTCATTCCTGTAAAGACTACTTATAAAGGCTCTCAATTGGCAGAGTTATATATGGCTCGGATTGTGTGTTTACATGGAGTACCAAAGAAGGTCGTGTCTGATCGAGGTTCACAGTTCACCTCAAGATTCTGGAGAAGCTTTCATGAGAATATGAATACAAAGTTGAACTTTAGTACGACTTATCACCCTCACACTGATGGACAGACAGAAAGGACTAATCAAGTATTGGAAGACATGCTGAGAGCTTGTGCCCTTCAGCATGGAGGAAGTTGGGATAAAAGTCTACCTTATGCTGAGTTCTCTTATAATAATAGCTACCAGGCCAGTCTGAAGATGTCACCATTCGAAGCTCTATATGGGAGGAAGTGTAGGACTCCTTTATATTGGGATCAGACTGGAGAGAGACAGTTTTTTGGGCCTGAACTGATTCAAGAAGCAGAAGAACAAGTCCGTATAATTCGAGAGAATTTGAGGATAGCTAAAATAAGGCAAAAGAGCTATGCTGATAATAGAAGAAGACCACTAGAATTTGAGGAAGGAGATTATGTGTACCTCAAGGTGTCACCACTTCGTGGAATGAGGAGATTTGAAGTTAAGGGCGAATTGTCCCCTCGCTATATTGGACCATTCTTGATCTTTAGGTGATTTGGGGAGATGGCATACCAACTCAAGCTACCTGATAATCTATTTGATGTGCATAATGTGTTCCACGTGTCTCAACTTAAGAAGTGTCTCTGTGTCCCTGAGGAACAGTTACCAATGGAAGAGCTCAGTGTCCAGGGTGATTTGACTTACATGGAGTACCCGGTCAAAATTCTTGATACATTGACTCGAGTTACGAGAAATAAGGTGATAAAGATGTGTAAAGTGCAATGGAGTCACCATGGAGAAGATGAAGCAACATGGGAAAGAGAAGAAGAGCTTCGCATAGATTTTCCCCACCTTTTTCCTAGATCTTCCTAAATCTCGAGATTCGGGTAGGATTTGTAATACCCAACTTGTAAATTGTGGAGGATAACCTAAAAGGAGAAAAGATATTCCTATGTATATATGTGTGTTATCCATATTTATCATTCCATGAGAATATCACATGAAAACAAATAAATAAATAACAAAAGATACCCATAAACAAATTATTTTGTAGATAAAAATAAGTAAATAAAAATATATTATTCCTCCACTAGAAGCTTGAATTTGTATACTTGACTCAATAGTGAAATTCGTATTCAAAATTCAAATTTAAATTCAAAATAGTTAAGAATAAAAGAAAATAAGAAAGGAAATAGAAAATAAGAAAAGAAAAGGGAGAAATAGGAACTGGGCCGAAACCCTAGCCACGCGGCCCAAATTCCCTATGCCGGCCTACCCGCGCGTGCCTTACCTTGCTCCTTCCACTGACAACAAGGGCCCGCTTGTCATCGTTTTCACCACGTGCGCCGCGCCACTACCTATGGGGCCGCCCAATCAGCCACGTTCTCCTCACTCCCATGCGGGTCCGTATTGTCGGGGCGCTTTCTTCTCCATGGATCTTGCCAGCGGTGGCACGTCCATGCAGTCAAGATCGTCGCGAAGATCGGGCAGGCCGTTCCCACCGAACCGGAATATAAGAATCAAACCACCGTGGCTTTTCCCCGCATTCCGTCCAGGCGCCGCCCATAGCTCATCTTTCCTCTCTCGGCCACGCCGTCGTCGTTAAAGGGAGAATTGCCGCCGCCGTAGAACCTCAGGCTATGACTACCCAAAGCCCTTGGCGCGAGTTCGATTCGAGTCGCCCGGTGGCGGTGATGGTCGCCCGAGGCGTTCCTGGGACAAATCGGGGCACAGTACCTTGGGATTCCTCGCCGTCGTCCTCGTGTGCCACCATTACCACTCTTCATCGTGGATCGCCCTAACGCCGCCATAATACTCGGTATGAGCTCTCCCCTACCGTTTCCTTTTGGCCCATCGAAGTGTAGCGCTGAAATTTTCCCATGGTTGTTCGGTATTGGGGCAAATCACTGATCTCCGGCGAGGCTCTCACCGTGGGTGCGGTGGCGCCGCTGCTCCTCCTTTTAGTTGGGGAAAAGGTGCTCGGCCGTGGATTCGTGCATGAGCGGCTACGATTAAAGGATAGAATATCCCGTCACCCAGCAAAATCCGAACCGTAGATCTAGATGGACAATCGTAGTAAGATCGGGGGCTAAAGGCAACTACGACCGCATATCCGAGATCGTGCGGTTATTTGGACGTACTGATTCACGGAGAGAGCAATTCTAATCTGTGCCGTTGCAGCCAGATCCGGCGGCTGTTAAATGCCCATACCACTTCGCCTTTACAAATTCACAAAAGAGACCCCGTAGTTTTAAAGAATCAACCTGCAGTCCTGGGACACTGTTTCCTGAGTCTTAGGTGTTTTTACCCCATAGCCCCTACACTTTCTGGAAAATGAGGCCCAATCCAGTGCAGTTTTAAATTGAATAATTAAATTGGAAAACAGATTTTTAATATGAAAATAATTACTATAACTTGATAAATTTATAGAAAATCCATACATGGTCCAAATTGATCCATTCCACTTTCTAAATTTTTGTAATATTATTCTCTGTCACTTATAGTCTTTGTTTTGTCATGAAAACAATAAGAAAATTTAATTCTCATTTAATCCTATTCCAAGCATATAAAACCTTTGAAAATTCATAACTTAAAATCTATAACTCCAAAAATTATGATTCCTATTCCTAGGATTTTATTTTAATGTGTAGATTATTACTGTGTATTTTGTTTACATTTTTGGTGTGATGTTAATTTTCTCTACATACTGTGCTTGTTTGTATTGTGGCGAGTAGAAGAACCTGTGACTGAGGATCCTGGTGAGCAGCAGATAGAAGTAGCTGAGCAGGAGCTCATTGAAGGCAAGTTGTGCCCTTGATCACTTTTATACCCAATAATGTTCTTTAATGTCACTTATTCATGCATAGGTTTAATTTTGATGGGACCCGATAGGTCACCCTAGATTGTTTATCTCATTACCTTGTTTACCCCTGAATCACTTAGGTAGTTTCTGCTATTGCTTTACATGGTTTTGGGATAATCTTTTCATTATATCCATGTTCCAATTCTTTTGTTATTCTATTTATGTTCATGTCAAGATCATTAATGTTAATTGGAACATGGAACTTAACTTGAGAAACACATGCCACCACAAGGGAGGAATGGGACCCCATGGCTAACTAATTAGGAAAGCTAGTGGAAGACTACCTTACCCGAAAGGGGCAAGAGCAGTAGGGGAGTTGCATGTAAGGAGGTTCTCGGGTTGATTTTGCTGCGATGACGGTCAGACGGGGGATTCTTGCAAAAGCTCTTCCCATAAACTATAGCGGGTTTTCGAAAGCTAGTGGAACTTTGTAAAGGCCTCGTAGTGTTGCCCTGCCTCGCTTCCTAGGTAGAGGTGTATGGGAGTCGCGATCCCTTGGCAGATGGGTAACATGACTTGTGGGTAAAGGGTACAACCAGTGCAGAGTGTAAAACTGGTATACTAGCCGAGCTCACAGTCATGAACAGCTCAGGACTCTCTGATAATTAATTTATGAAACTTAATTTCAATTTGTCATATGCATTGCATGGGATTATTATTATTAATTTTGTTTTATTACTTTATTTATGGTTTGGTATTTACTTACATTTAGTAACTGCTAATAAAATTTGGACCAACTAATTAAAGGCAATGCTCAACTTTAACCCCTGTTGTTGATTAGCCTTACACATCACATGAACTTCCACCTTTGAGAGTTCATGTCCACTGGTTCCGCACAACTTGTTGAGCTATGATCATGTGTGAGCTCACCCTTGCTGTCTCACACCCCCCCCACAAGAGAAGAACATGTGGTTCTGGAGGAGCCATAAGGTGAGGATTTTGATCTAATCTAGGTGGCATTTCCAGTTGATATTTGCGCCAAGGATGATCCTTAGTTCGTTTTATATTTATCTTTTATTTTGTAATAAGACTTCCGCTATGTAATAATTACTCTGATGTTTTTGTGACATTTATCTCTATACACTCTATATTATATATGTTGTCTTCTTGGCACATGTATGAGATGCACCCGGCTTTGTCCCTTAAAGCCCGGGTGTGACAGACTATGACCTGGAGGTACACTATCACCCAGGGAAAGCCATTGTGGTAGATGATGCCTTGAGTCAGAAATCGCAATGCAACTGTGTTATGATGGATTCTCGCATCAACACCCTGTGTGATGAGTTGAACAAGATGAAAATTGAAGTGATTCCTTCTAGTGCTTTGTCTCACATTTCCATTGAGCCAACTTTGCGAGACCAGATAATTTTGGCCCAACTCAGTGACAAGGGAGTGCAAATCATTAAAGAGAACTTCCATCAGAAGTCAGAGAAGTATAAGTGTTTCCGCCAAGATGGGAAGGGTATATTGTGGTTTGAAAGCAGATTGGTGGTTCCTAAAAATAAGGATCTCAAGAATAAGATCTTGGATGAAGCTCATCTCTCCAAATTCTCCATGCATCCAGGAAGCACCAAAATGTACCAAGATCTGAAGCCCTTGTATTGGTGGACCAGAATGAAGAGGGAGATAGCCCAATATGTATCGGAATGTGACACATGTCAGAGGATAAAGGCAAGCCACTTGAAATCAGCTGGTGCCTTGCAACCCCTATCAATACCTTCATGGAAATGGGATGACATCAGCATGGATTTTATTGTGGGTCTGCCCAACACCTCTCATCATCATGATTCAATTTGGGTCATTGTGGACCGATCGACAAAAGTGGCACATTTTCTTCTAGTGCACACCATTGATAAGGCTCAGAAGTATGCAGAGATGTACATTGACCAAATCGTGTGTTTGCATGGATTACCCCGGACCATTGTATCTGACTGAGGAGCCCAATTTGTTGCCAGATTTTGGGAACAACTACAGGAGTCTTTGGGAACCAAGCTAATAAGAAGTTTCAGCTTACCACCTGCAGACTGATGGTCAGACCGAAAGGGTAAATCAAATTCTTGAAGATATGTTAAGGGCTTATGCGATCGATTGTGGCAAGAACTGGGATAAGTACCTCTCCTTGGTAGAGTTTGCTTATAACAATAGTTATCAATCCAGCCTAAAGATGGCACCTTTCGAAGCCCTATATGGAAGAAGGTGTCGAACACCCCTCAATTGGTCTCAGCCTGGAGAAAGAGAAATTTTTGGACCTGACTTAGTGACTGAAGCCGAAAGGAAAGTCAAACTAATCAAGAAGAATCTAGAAGCTGCTGAGGCCAGGTAGAAGAGTTACCATGACAAGAGAAGAAAACCTCTCTAGTTTGAAGTGAGAGATTTCGTATATTTGAAGGTATCACCCACCAAAGGAGTGCAGAGGTTTGGTATCAAAGGCAAGCTAGCCCCTCGTTACATTGGACCTTATGAGATCATATAAGCATGTGGACCCATGGCATACAAATTGATGTTACCTCCAAAAATGTCTACCATCCACCATGTATTCCATGTATCCCAACTAAAGAAGTGTGTTCAATTGCCGATCGAGATCATAGCAGAACCAGAAGTGGAGATAGAGCCAGATCCATCGTACCAAGAGTACCCTTCCAAGGTTCTGGATTGCAAAGAAAGATCAACTCGGGCTAAATCGATCAAGATGTATAAGATCTAATGGAGTAATCACTCAGAGGAAGAGGCTACTTGGGAGACTGAGGAATTTCTACGATCGAACTTCCCCGATTGTCTATCCAAGGGAATTGGTACGTAACCATGCCCAACCCATCCCCTTGCCCTTTGAATCTAAATATGAGAAAAATGATCTTAACATAAAAAGAGTTAATTGTAAGACTAAAACTAAGAGGACTTCTTTCTGAAGTTGCAAAGAAGATGACATTCGAAGAGCAGTTTACTAAAAAGAACCTTGATAAACAAACCACCAAAAATTCGAGCAAGCCTTAACCTTCTCTTCACCTCGGAGGACTCCGACCCGAATCTCAGGACGAGATTCCTTTAAGGGGGGAAGGCTGTGACACCCCAGTGTCACTTAGGGTTTCTTCCCAGAGCTAACTCAAAACCATTATCACATGTGAACCAACTTGAGCAAAGGACATAAAAAATTAGGAACAAAAGTTTAATTAAGTCTTTTCACCTTAAGAATTGTGCCTTAATCATGTCATGCACCCCAAGGTGAGAAGAATTAACAAACCCTAAATAACCCTAAGTAGGCCATTTAAGTGCAAAAAGAGAAAACTTGTAAAAAGATTTTGAAAAACACCAAATCATGATGAGAACCAAATAACAAAGTTAAAGTGCACTAAATAAGCTACAAAATATAGTAAGAAAGTTTGATCAGTGGAGCTTTGCAAAATTCTCAAAAAGACCCATTAAGCTAAACTTCAAAGAGGAAATTCAGAAAATTCAGAACTGAATTTTTAGCCCTTTGTAAAGTTCAACCGTGTTCTCTGTTTTCCAAAACTCAAATCTACAAAACCCAAATATGAAAGTGGCGCCAAATTACCTTGAACATACTCTGGTAAAGTTTGAAATCAAACAAAAACCCTTTGGCACATGTTGAGTCGACTTTAGTCTCGGTTTTCAGCCGAGCGACAAACCCAACTTTGCCCCCTCATATCTTGCGATTCCGAGATCAAATCCACTCGAGTGTTGTAAGAGAAACAAAGAGTAAACGACAAAGAACAAATCGTGTGTAGGGATTTGGGAGAGTTACGAGAAGATCGTGAGCCAATTGGAATTTGAAAATGACCAGACTGACCGGCTGAGCGTGGACTGGCCGTAGCAGCGTGCGCCCCGCGCGTGGTCACCCCGCCCCGCGTGTCTGCACCTCGCCCTCGCCTATAAGTGCCCCCAGAGGCCTTAGCCGTTTGCTCTTGCGCACCCAAAGCCCCACTCGAGCCAGAGATCACCGGAGTTCACCGTGGAAAGCGAGCGCCATCGCCCGCCATCACTGCCCGAGCATGGCCATTGTGGCCAGTCTTTTATATCGACCCCCAGCCTCACCCTAGCCCCTGGACAGCTTTCCCGAGAGCCTGTGAAGCTTCTCCAAGCTTGGGCCAAGGCATTGCCTCACCGGAGAAGCGGAATCACCCTCGCTGGACTTCGGCCACCCGCCACCACGCGTGAACCGAGCTATCTGGTGAGCCATTTTCCAATTCCTCACGCCTATGTCTTCCCTGACCTCTGGTGAAGCTCACTGACTAGTTTAATTGAACTGTACCACCCTGGTTATGCTGGAGCCCTAGCCGCCGACGAGCTCGCCCGCCTGCGCGCGTGGACAGACCTACTCCGACCATCACCGGACACGATCCGCACATCGGCGTGACTGTCAAGACCTCCCCTACACCCTCGACCACTTCACCGGAGCAATCTCACCGCCGATAAGCCCCTCCAGCCTTTCCTCCGCCGCGGTTATTGTTTCATTAGGGGAAGGACCGCAGGTTTGATTTAGCAGAACCCTAGGGGGTTTTCTGCGTAGTCAGAGACTCATGTGAATAGTAACCTGAGGACCCGTCTACAATGAAACATAGAAACTTTCGCCAGGGGCCCCAATGCAAAACTCTTTTTCCTTTAACCGTTTCTGTTTATTCTTTTTAAAATAGGCAGAGAACTTAGGAAATTCATATTTTAAGAAATATTTAACCAAACTTAGTCAAACCAATTTTACTGGATTGAAGAATATTATAAGCTATCAAATAAAAATACTGAACTCTATGATTTTTTAATGATTTTTAGAGTTTGGAATTAAATAAGAAAACTACCCAATCCTTATTAAAATAAGGGAAAATAGTTATGCTTCTGTGCAAGACTTAAAAATTTTTGTAGAAGTCCAAACCCAACGTAGGCACTGTTTAAAAATATTAAGCACCCCAGTATACAAGATTAACACAGGGTTATCTATCAAAAACTATATCTGCCCAAAACTTAGGAAAATAAGAAAGACCCTAGAAAATAATGAACAGTGGATGAACATATTTTTCCTAGTTCACTTAAGTAACGAAGAACCTAAAAAAATAAAAGAACCTTAGCTCAGAACCAATCCAAGGTGAAATAATTTATTAGGCACAAATAAATCCAGAAAGGCCATATCCCAATTAAAAATATAAGGACCATTTCAAAATTGGTAAGAAAAATTCAGTGGACTCCTAACTACTAGAACACCCCTACCAAAATAATAAACACCCTAGGCCATCATCATAAGTGGGTTGAACAATTAAAACTTGATTTTTTGCCATGTTCCAATTTAATCATAAGAAAGCCAAAAAAGTGTGCAACAATGGGTAAATAAATTTTTACCAAATTATTGATGAAGTAGACCACCAGAGAAAAATGCAAAACCTATTCAAAACTACCAAATAACACCATTGCCCTTACCTCATGAAAAAGGCCATTTAATTCAAGAAATTCCTACCACCCTTTCCCTTAAGCAAAAAGTTGCTAAATTCTAGAATGATTGCTCTTGCCAAAGAAGAAGATAGGTGTAACACCCCTGGTGTTTATAGTCCGCTCGACAATGAGTATGGGTTTAAGCACATAATATCAGTGGATAAAACAGATGCTAAATTTTAATCATCTTTGCCTATCACGATTTTAATATCGCATCTGTTCGTCTATCGCGAGTTCGACATCGTCTTTAACTATCTGGGTTCTTCCTAAATTTTCATGATATTCAGAACATAGTTGTTCCAAAAATCGGTGCGCCCGGTGATCATTTAAAATTCAGCGCTCGCACGAATACGAATTCAGAAGCCGCCCCACTTTGATGATTTTATTCCGAATAGCTTAATTTGAACTCGACGCCTAAAATGTTCGAGGCAAAATAATCTGAATCGTTCATCGTTCGCAAGAAATCATGCGCGAGATTAATAATCAGGAGTATTTGGTACTAAATCGATTAAAATAGATAAAGGTAATTAGAGCTGAACTTGAATAATTTCTAATCAGTTTAACTTCAACGAAATCAGTCATAAATTAAAATACCAAAGCCGAAATCCGTGTAGTTCGGTCCGTGTGTTCTCGTCTTGATCTGAATCTCCAGATATAAGTCACGAGTGAAAACGCATCTGATTCCGAAAAATTCACTAACTCAAATCCTTCTCAAAGATTCTGTCGAACTTATTTTGGTTCGACCTGTTAAATATCTCTCAAATCTAAATATCAGAACCATAAATATCTGTGATTTTTCGGTTAAAGAAATTCAAAATCTGAAAAAGAGAAATATCTCCTGCCACCCTCACTTGATATTTTTCCAGTCGTGCTCATCTCCTTGGGCATTCTTATCTTCCTCGCATCAGCGTTATCTCCAGCCCAACTGCTCCTCTTTCTTCTCCCCCCCGCACGGTGGTCTTTCTTCAACCTCCAACCGTTCTTCCCCTGCCGGTCCTCTGCCCATCTCCCATCGCCACGCCCCTGCACTCGTCGCGGCAAACTCCAGCTTCCTCTGCCGGCCGGAACTCCCTGCTCGGTGTTCCTCTACTCGGTCGCCTCTCCGCAGCCAAGCTCCCAACCGTGGCGTTTCTCCCTTGGCCTGTGACCGCTCGGTTCTCCGTGGCGCATGCGAAGCTGCTCCCCTGCAATCTATCATCTCCCTTGCCGCGGCTCTTCCGCAGCCCCTGCTCCTTGTTCATCTTTGCGCGACGTGGAGTCTCCTCGCCGCGTTGGGATCTCGCTAGGTTGCCGTCGTCGCTCTGCTCCGCGTCCTTCCCCTGCTCGCCCACCTCATCCATGGCCGTCGTGCCGTGTCCGCCCTGCGTGCAGCCGGCGTTTCTTCCTGGTTGCCCCAACTCGTGACACCGCTCTCCATGGCTCCTCCCATGGCTGCCTGCCCCGGTGTCCTCTGCTCCAACTCGCCCAGCCAGCGGTAGTTCTCCCCATGGCCGGAACCTTTTCCCTGGCCATGGCTCTTCACCAAGACGCGCCCATCCCTCTAGTCCAGTGCGCCGCGTGCCCAAGTGACTGCGTTCCCAAGCTCCCTGCTCGCCCCTGCGTTCGGAGCTCCTCTTGCGTGCGCTCCTGTGCCCATGCCGAGCTCCCTTGCCGTGGCCATCGTGTCCCTACGCCAGCCTTTAGCTCAGTCCCTGTGCACGCAAGCTCGCCGGTGTGCTGCTGTTCTAGCTTGGATCTCGCCCATGGCGTCGATCTGTCCATCCTGCCGTCGCTCAGCTCGTGTGCGTCCTATGTATTTCCCCACTCGGCATACTCCCTCGCTGGTGGCCGAGCATCTCACTCATGGTGCCCAGCTCGCGTCCACCTCCTTTGTTGTTAACACCGTGTGCTCGGCTTCTCTGGCGCTGATCCGCGCTTGCCCATGTCACCATCGTAGTGTCGTCGCTGGTGATAGCTTTGCGTGTTGTCGAGCCTGTCGTTTTCCCTGTCTTGTGCTCGCGCGGTTTCCTGCTCGCCAGCGCGTCCTCTCGGCTCGCTAGGCTTTAATCCCCATCGCGTCGTCGACCTTGTCGGTTGTCATCGTTCGTCGTCACGTCGTTCGCCGTCGACCTCGCTTTGTCCTATATCAGTAGGCTAGTCAACCATAGTCGCTGCAGCGCGCACTTGTCCCTGATGCCCATCGTGCTGTATTTGGGTCTCACCGATTGGCCGATCTTGCCCCGTGTGCGCTCGCTCCTCATTCATTGGGTTTCAGCGTGTTCGCGTTTATCGCCGAGTCTTTCCTCAGTCCGCGATCTCACTCTGCCTGTCGTTGCATCGTTCACAGTCAAGTCGTCAAACCTGTCATCTCCTGCTCAACCCCCACCTCGCTAGCTCGCTCCAGACTCGATCTTGTCGTCGATCCGTGCGTCATCAAGAAATCCCAAGAATCAGGTGAAGACAAAGCCAGCAGCATGGTGTTCACCAAGTGCGCGACAAAAAGTTCGTGTGACACCTGCCAAGCGCTCGACAAATTGTTTGAATCGGAAAATCACTACCGATCTTGCGGATTCGAGTCAGCTGTTGAAATGGTAAGCTGATGAATTATTCAGAATAGTTCGACCATGAACAAATTAATGTGCTAGTGTGATGCTCATTAGGTGCTCGATAAATTATGTGAGTCACGAAACTCTCGTCGACTTCGCGGTTCTTGCGATTATTGAGCCAGATTCAGTTATGGCGAGTTATTTCGCTATTCCGATCAATTAACTGAATTAGTGTATCGAGTAGAATGTTAATAGGCCTGTGTGATGATGAAATATTTTAATCACTTATTAAGATGTGTATATATTTACGATAAAGAAATGTTTGATTAATTGTTGCCATGTAAAATATGTGAGGAGTAAAATAAAATTAAAATAGTTCTTTGTGAGCGATGTAGTATAATTTATAAAACAAGGGATAAATTTAGAATTTAATTAATTAGCTGATAAGCTATGTTTAGGCTAATTGTATTATATGTGTATAGTTTGTTGTTTCTGGATGTTTGCGCTAGATTCAGTTAATCTAGAGAAGTGCAATTATTGTGCTTAGTCATATGTCGATAACTAGTATTATTGTATAAAATTGTACAACGCCTCGCCGCTAGGTGTTTAAATTCGCTATCGCGTAGCACTATTTAGGTTTATAATATTCTTATCTATATGCATTTATGTGCATAATGCATGTCATTCAGGCACGTGAATTAACCATGTGATGCACAGAACCAGAAATGAGTCGACCACCAGATGATGCTGATGAACGGAACTGAAGATGGACAGACGAAACAAGTATTAGAACAAAAGATGGTCGTCAAGTGGACGTTGCCTAACAAACACTAACCTAGTGTTACTCAGGCAAGCCCCGGTGCATTTACCACCTCCTTGATGTTTTAAAATCTTTATCACCTTGTTTGATGCATTAGGTGATAGGAGTTGTGTGCTAAACTATTGATGCATTTCCTTCCTTGAAACATTGAATACCCTTCCTTGACACCCTTTTATAAAAAGGATTTTTGATGCTTAGCCTTGCTTTAGCAAATAAAAATGTTTTGTTTTAAAACAAAAGTGATGCTTCAGTGTGTGGGAATGTTTTCAAAAAGAAAAACTTGTGATGGTGAATCCGTCAAAAGCCTTGATGGGTTCAACATCGGAAAAGATGTACCTCTACCAGGTACCAAACTTTGGGTTGAAAATAATAAAGCTAAGACTGGGTGGTTGACTTGCACAAGAAGGGAGTCTCGGTGTAGTGTCTCTGTCTGAGTCGATTAAGGACCTTATCGATGTAGGCCTGCTGACCAAGGACCCTTTAACTGGTCACATGCCTTGTCATGGGTAAGCTTTGCCTCGGGCAGACTAATAATAGAATAAGATAACACACAATGGGAGTTGAGAGATGGTGAGAGTAGTGTGTACCCTCTGTGGCAAGAGGCTGACAGTGGTGTATCTATGCTCTCGGTTGGCGTGAATCTGATCTGGTCTTAAGAAACCCGGTGGCGAGTTGACATATGCAAGGGTTAAGTGCTACATATGTCGTGTGATTGGAAATCCTCAGCTGAATATAATCGATTCGGATCGTCGTAACTTTGTGGACATGAAGACTTGGTCACTGACTTACACGTAGAAATCCAGTGAACTGAAGGGTTGATAAAAGACAGCTAGTATAGGCCAAGTGCTTGAACTAGGGTAGAAAGAACTCTAGATACAGGTAACTCTACTTAACCTGACAAGTAAAAATAGATTTTTAAGGATCCACTTATAGTAAGCTTTTCTGCAAAGAGAGTCTTTGATTCTTGATAAACCATTCCTTGAATCCTTTTAGAGCCAGCATACCCTTGAGAGTCTTTTCTTTAGTCGGGTAAGTCTTGCTGAGTAATTTCGTACTCAGGGTTTTATTCCCTATTGTTTTTTAGGTTCTAACCTTGTGCTGCTGTTGATGGTGTTAAGTGCTGGTGGGCTCGGCCTTCTTATAAGTCTAAGTAACTCCCTTATACTTCTTATTGAGGATAGTCACTTGAGCTAGCATATATTTCAAACTTATACTTTTGTAATCACTCCGATAAAGTAATGTAAAATTTTTGTAACTTGTAAAATTTGGTAATAAGATTTCTGCTGCAAAAATATTGGTGTGTGTGATTTGTGTTACTTAATCATGCGGTCCTGGTTGTAAGTGGTTTATCCGATGTCCTTGGGGCAATCGGACGGATCCTGTTAAGTTATTTGGTGCACATGCATAGCCATCATGTGGGCCCAATAACATGGTAGGTTCTGCCACAATAGAAAAATTTAGAAATCTGTTGTTTGATATTTTTCAAGTATAGTGGTAGTAGAAAGCACCCCTATGGCTAGAAAATTTAGAAAATCATAGTAAAATAACTAATAAGTATTAGTGGCTGAAAATTTGTACAAAACCATGTTATTACACCTAAATGCCAGCAAAAATAAGCCTTAGAGAATAACCCACAGTTAAAAGGGAGTTGTAGTTCAAAACACCCCATCTGCCCTAATATTTGATAATTTTATACAGAGAGAACCACTCACTTTTTAAGACCCAAATTTTGTGACAAAAAGTTATACACCAGTCAAAAGCCACTGTAATTTTTACAGAATTTTTGGAAATTTATAACACTGACTTGTAGTTCAAATCCACTTGAAGGACCAAAAAGAAAATGGAAAAGAAGAGATAGATTAGAAAGATTAATAAGTCTCACCCCAATAATTGCAGCTAAGAATCTTGTAAAAATATCACTAAGACATAAAAACAAAGATCAGTGGAACAATAAAAACAATCTGACCATTCTGTAATCAAACTTGACCCTAATTTACTAAGTATACCCCAGAAATCTCTAATAGCAAGACTTAGCTCTATTTCCTTTTAATTAATCTTTCACCATACAATTTTAGTTGCTAAATTGCATATCATACCAAACATATATCTTATCCATTGCATTCATTAGATTGCAACCTCGCTGACGGAGAGTACGTGCTCATCCCTGAGCAAGGAGCTGTCCACGAGGAAGATCAGGAGCCAGCTCCCGAGCCGCCATCGAGGATCTCCCCGCAGCACCAGCAATTGAAGGCAAACCCCGGTTTTACGCATAACCAATATATATATATGCTACTTTACTACACTTATTAATGTTTGTAGGCTTGTAATGTGCACTTAAGTGTAGGAGTTGCTTGAAACCCTTAGTTGCATGAATTCAGGATTCCTTTTTGAGATGGATACTAGTATGCTAGGTCGAGTAGCTGCTTTGCTAATTAGGATCTCGGTAGAAGTCACGTGATTTTTCTAGCACTCGCGCGAGGTCAGGAATTGATTGTATTCATCTTGATAACGGGATCTATGATGGTCTATGGACTTGGATCCAAGGTGGATGCCTTGTCCATGAGACGAGAAAAGGAATTAAGGATTAATGTGTGGATACCTGAGTCAAGCGTTTGAACGTACTAAACACATGTCGGAAAATATGGTAACCGGTAAACCTAGTACCTGAGTGAAGCCGGGCGTGGACTTTTCTCCTCACTTGTTTTGAGACTGGGTCTCCCATGCTAGCTATGGTGGGTACAAGTGCGGTCACTACACGGTGGCAGCCGAGGTCAGTGGAGCATTGTATGCCAAGGTGGTGAGCTCTGGCCGCAAACGGGGAATCGATGGGGACGGTTGACGTATGTGGGGACGGAGTGCCCCTACATGTCCTGTGTTTAGGTTTACCATGTAAGGTTTAAAAACTCGATTTGAATCATTTACTTCTCGTAGCTAATGAGACTGCTTGACCCCTTGTACTACATTGAGTAAGAAGTGAATGAGGTTTCACATGAGATAACATATTGATTGTAATTAAATGATTGATTACCATGTATGCTTAGAAGGAGTAAACTTAGCTAAAAGTATAGATATTAGAATTGGGAAAACTAAAATTAATCTTATACTCAGCTAGTGCTTTGGCAAACCAAACCCCTTAGCCAAACAGCTGCATGGTCTAGAGGTAGAGGAGTAGATTCCTCACAACGGGTAAGTCTAGCAAAGTATTAGTATACTCAGCCTTGCTTGTGTCATAATTTTTGCAGGTACGCTTTAGGATATGGTTGATGGTTTGACTTGGTCTACCACCCTGCCACCGAGTTGGACGGTCGAGTGGGATGCTGCTCCAGCAGGAGAGGAGCAGGAGGAGTAGTGGGCTAGGCCTTGCCCTATTCCTCATCTTTCGACGATATCGATTATCCGCTGCAAATTATCTTATGAGCTTATTTTAGTTACTTGAAAAACTCTGATTTATGTAATAACTCCAGTACTTTAATTGGAGGTTTCCTATTTTATTGTATTTTCTCTGTGACTCACCTTCGAGTGAGCTTGTGGTATTTGATCCTAGATAAGTGGCTTTATCAGACTAGATCTGAGGGACTGACGGGTTATTCTGATTTAAGTGTGTTGCGACCTCTGAGGCGTGACTTGGGCACTTAAGCTAGAATAATTTGGGCGGTTCTGCCACAACGCTCCATGGTACGCAGCCAATCTTCCGCGTCCATGGGATCAGTAGAGTGGGCAAATACAAGGGGATGGCCCCTCATGAATTCTGTCCGCTTGTCTCTGGGCACTTGTGGCATCTGGACTTGCACTGGAGGCTGAGGTGGGCGTGGCTGTTGCTGCACTTGCTGCATCGCTGCTAAGGTCTTACCAATTGCCTGAATTGCCTAAGTTTGCATCATGAACATCTGCTCAACTGTCATTGGGTCTGGCTGAGCACGCCCCACACCTCTGCGCCTGTTCTTAGACATCTATAGAAACGACACACATATCAGATCTAACTCTGCAGTCTTTCAGCATAAGAAAAGATATACGGAAATATCCATAGCACTGAACAATTGATCATCTTCACTAGCAGCTTCTCAGATAAAGAGGAAAGTAAAAACAAATGGATTACCCAACTAAATGACTGACTTTATTAATAACTACACCAAGCTGCAGGGGATACCCACACCTTGATGACAATCATTACAAAGATCCAACTTCATTACATGTTCATAATAACAAGCATTCCAACATACGAAAGCAAACTAACTCTAACTAAGACTAACTAAACTAAGACACTGAATTAAGCATTATTACAGACTCCGACTCCACCGATCTATGGATCTAAATCTATTCGGGTCCTGTAGTCTGGGGTACCATAGTCAAAGCGACCATGGGGTGGTGAGCGGTAAGGGTGCTGAATCCCGACAGGGGTGGGAGAACCACCATCAAGATAGTGGCGTGCCGCGCACTCAGCACACAATTCTGCAACCTCCACCCAAAACTTGCCCAACTCGTAAAGGGCGTGGTCCAGCTCTGTGTTGAGAACGGCAGCCAGGTTGACCATGCTGCTCAGCATGGGATTGCCCTCACCAACTGGCGAGATAATCACACCTCCAGCACTGCCGGTCAAACGACGAGGGTAGTACTTCAGGTCAAGGCCGTCAGCTACCCCGCTGAACAACGAGCAATACTGAGAAAGTGCCTATCATACTGCATCCTGCATGGCTGCCTCAACACTATCCCTCTCAGTGATAGAATAGTGCTCTGAGAAGGCCTCTGCACCTCGGAGATCATCATCTGGATGACGCACCAAGAAAGTGGCCTCCCACTGGTCCGGGTATAACCCGTGGCGATGCTGGTAGACTACACAACGTTACTCGATAGACCAAGTGTGTCGGTCGAAGGCTCGACGCAATACGGTATCGAGAGCGTTGTGGAAGTGACACCCACGAGTAGCGTCACGAGTGATGGGTCTAGCGATCCACCCCTCCGGCTCTGGCTCCTTCGAGCGCTCCATGTCGTGGCTTGAACTGCCACCGGCGTCGTCGTCATCTTTGTCTCTGTCAGGGTCTCCTCTAGCAGCCGGGATGCCCTGAGGTGGTGCAGGGGGCATCTCTGGCTGAGGTGCAGTGGAAGGTGGCCTCTCAGACTACACCTCCCGCTAAGGCGAGGGGGAAAAGTCCTGCTGCTCCTGCTCCTGCTCCTAGCGTCGGCGCTCCTGCTCCTTGTGCAAGCGACGATGCAGTCTCTCCAGGTGACTGGACTGACCTGACACCGTGCGACGTAGTGGACGCTTCGCCAGACGAGAAGGCAAAAAGGGGATCACAGACTTATGTGCAGTGCACCTGATACGGGCCATATACAAAAGACATCGTAAGCACAAGAGTAAGAGTAGAACTATGAGACCAGAAAGTAAACAGAAAGAAAAGTGAGACAAAACTATTGAGGTAAGTAAATAACATAGAGTTGGTCAAGATAACCAACTTTTGAAAAGACACTAGGGTCAAGGTAAGAGTAGAGGTCTATAGTCCTTAGGGCGACCATTCTAGTCTAGGTTAGCGGTCCTACAGTCAGCAAGGCTTTGATACCACTTATGTCACACTCGGTTTTGGAAGGTAAACCGAATGTGAACCATGTATGTGCCAGGATCAGAACTACCGTACACAGCGATTACATAATTGGACATCATCACACAATGCTCGAATTAAATAATGGAAGGGTACTTAATTACATCAAGATATCTGAGACATCCACAGAGTCTAATACATATCCATAGTGTTTAACATTAACATCAAAGTGCGGAGTAATGAAACATA
This sequence comes from Zea luxurians, assembly GCA_029449295.1. NCBI lineage: Eukaryota > Viridiplantae > Streptophyta > Magnoliopsida > Poales > Poaceae > Zea > Zea luxurians. The sequence continues at coordinate 51,584,301 of JAOPSE010000011.1, forward strand.
GAAGATAAGCCTACATAGGCAGCTGACTGGGGGTTTTCCACTAAAGTAAACTAAAACTCGTCGTATTCCTGGAACTCCTCAAAGGCCTCCATGTTACCAGCTTCACCTTCTGAGCACTGAGTACAGTGGGGACAAACTTGGGTGGGGTGGTTTGTAAAGCAAGGGTGAGTACACATCAACGTGCTCAACAAGTGTCCCATTTGGCTAAAGTGGACTAGCTGTATGTGGAGTTAAGGTTAAGCAGTTGCTTTTAGTCGGTCAAGTTTTATTATTATAAGTAGAGCCAAGTTTTAGTAATAAACCAGTTACTAACCAGGAGTACTCCCTCCAAGAGGAAATACTAGAGATCAAAATTATAACCATCATTGCTAATCATCAAAATGTTTCTAATCAAAAGAGGATCCCAAGGCTGCTCTTAACCATGAGCACAGCTGATATACCAGTTTCTAACACTCTGCAGAGGTTGCACACTTTACCCACAAGCCGTGATTCCGTTTCTGCCTGGGGTTCTAGCCTCCCCATTGATCACAACGAAGGTGACCTAGCAGGGTCTCACTATGTAGCCTTTACAAAGATTTCCCAGAGGTCATAGCCACCCGTTAGGTTTCTCCAGTTTGATAAACACAGTACATCTCCCCAAAGGAAGGGTGACTAAGAAAACCAAATCAAAGAACCTCTGCAACTAGCCTCGGCAGAGCAAGTATTGTGCCCGGACCCCATTGACGGCCCTACGGCGAAGCCAACTACTCCTCTGGTTCCTCTAATTAATCAGCTAAGGGCGTCCCATTCCACCCTTATGGTTGCACTGTTATCCCAGTTGTCACTCCCCAAAAAGGTGCTTACGAAGAGGTACTTAGGAAACAGCCTCTGCCCCCTAAAGTAATCACAAGAACCTCATCGGGATAATATCATCGTATCATAAATGATCACATCATGTTCATTGATTAAGTTAAAGCAATAGCATAAGCTAACCATGATTAACCCAAAATGGTAAACAAGGGTAAGGTAAATACAAACTAGTCAATCCTTATGTTTCAATAATGTAATGCAGGACAGTGAATTATAAAGTAAAGGGGGACATGATAGGTCTTAGGAAACTTGCCTTCACCAGGTTGTTGCTCAGAGGGATCTTCGGCAACACACTCAGGAACCACGGGCTGCTCGTTGTATAAATAAAGTGACTAGCTGGGCCCGGGGGCTGAGACGCGGGAGGAGGGGAAGAGAGAGAGGCGGTTGGATCCAGATCGGAGGCTAGGATTAGATTTGCTCGGGTTAAGTCTAAACTGTCCGATCTCGGATGAACGGCCAGGATCTAACGGCCAAGGGTGGGCATGGGCGCGACAGCGGCGCTTGGTCCCGCAGCGAGAACTCATCGGAGATGAGAAGGCCGGCCACGGTGGGGCACTAGAGGCTCGGGGACTAGCCTGGGCGCAATCAGGGCGGTCTGGCGGACTCGGCCATGGCCTTCACACCGGCGCGGGGGCACCAGAGAGCGCAGACCATGGTGGGGCGGGCTAACGGCGGCGCGGGATTGCTCCGGCGAGCAATCGTGCAAGCTACAGAGCGAGGATTACTAAATTAAGGGTACTGGCGGGTTGCTCACCTTGAGGGGAAGCGCTGGTGTCGCGAAACAACGGCGGAGGCACAGAGACTTGACGGGGCGACGGCGACGGGACTCCGGCTCCACAAAGATTGCTCCGGTGAGCGAGGATCGGACTAAGTGGAGAGGGAGAGGGCACACCGAAGGGTGTCCCGAGCAGCTGACAGAATGGCGGAGCTCACCGTGGCACTGGACGGGGCACGGGTGCGACGGCGGCCACAGAACAGGCAGCGGTCGACAGCGGGCGGTGGTGGAGCTCCCTGCACGCGTGGGCAGAGCGAGAGGGTTGGGCAGAGGGTGCAAATGAGAGAGGAGAGGTGGGCGAGCAAGGCGCGAGGCTCAAAAGGGGTGCGGGGGCGTGGACGTGGACGTGGCCGAAAAACGCACGGATGTGGGCGCATCCACGGTGGGGAGATCATGGGCGGGAGGTTGAGGATGAGGTGACAGGTGGGGACGATGGGACAAAGAGAGAATTGGGCGTGCGCAAGAGGACGGCGCCGACAAGCCTGGCCCACGGGGCAGTGAGAGAGAGAGGGGGAGAGATGTAACACCCAAGGTGTTACCCAAGGCCCTGCTAAATACATGCACTCATGGCCTATTATCACATGTGTTTAAGTAGAGGAGAAGGAGCACCAAAACTTTAGAAACCATGGATTGATTAAGGAATGATCATGACAAAAGAAATACCCAAGAATTTTATGCATCTTCACCTTGGAAAAAGAGGCTCAAACCCTAGACCCCCTCTTGAGCCAGTAGACCCCCAAGCACTGGACTAATGGAAAGGATAATCAAATGACCACTTCATGACTTAAACCCTTTACCAAAGTTTAAGTACATTAATATATCTACAAGAAATGGTAAATAAAGTATTCCAAAAAGATCCCACAAAATTCTCAAATTCAGCCCCCAAGTGAAGACCACCCAAGACAACCATTTTTTCTCTAAGTCAAAAATTAGCCTTCTTCCAAAGATCATAGATGTTCACCTAGTTGCTGACGCCAAATCCATGGGGTCCAATTGACAAAAGGGAGCCAGATTACCTAAGGAACACACTAGAAAAGTTTGAACCGAAGCCAAGACCGTTTGACACGAGTTGACACATGTTTTGTCTCGGGATGAACAGTGCCGACAACCCATCTTGGCGCCCACATATCTCCCAAGCTAGGGCATATCTTCCCTTGGAACTCACATGAACTAGGTAGCCCTAGGTGCAGGGAAGAGATCTCACAAAAGTCTTATGGTGAGATTCGCATGTTTGGCTGCTCAGTAGGGGCTAGAACACGGGCAGAAGGAAATGGCCACGTGTTCGACGCGCCCTAGCAACGCCAGAGCACGCCCCGGCGCTCAGCCCCTCGCGCGCCGCTCCACGCCAAGCAAGACCCCGTGCCCACGCCTGCGCCCGTGCCTATAGAACCAACCGAGGCCTTGACCGTACACCCTCGCTCGCTCTCCACCCCACTAGAGCGCAAGTTCACCAGCGATCGCTCTGCGCACGGCGTGCCAGCGGCCGCCCGAGACCCGACCACCGTAGACCGGCCACCCTAGCCATTCCTCGCCCTGTCCAACCCTCGGGGTAGCCTCTGCGTGCCTCGTTGAAGCTTCCAAAGCCAGGAATCAAACTCTACCTTGCCGGAGACACCGGATCGATGTCGCCGGACTTCACCCGACCGCTGGCGTGTGTAGACCGAGCTCCACGGTGAGTCTTTCTTTGATTCCTTGCACGGGTAGCATCCTTAGCACCCCGTGAAGCTCCCTGTGCCCTTGGATTGAACGATGCCGCCGTGAGCAGGTCGGAGCGCACGCCGCCGACGAGCCCGCCCGCCTGCGCACGTGGTCCGACTGATTCCAGCCATCATCGTCGACGAGCCGTACCTCGACGAGACCGCCAGGATCTCCCGGAGCTAACCCTGCCCATCGCCGGACCTCCCTCGCCACCGGTAAGCCGCACCACCCTGTTTATGCTCGCGGCTACTATTTCAAAGGGGGAGGGAGCTTGGGGAAAAAGAAGAAGAAGAGGGGGGGTTTGAATAGTCAGTGACTCATGTGAACAGTCCCGCAGGGGTATAAGTCAAAGACTTGGTTTAGGAAAAGCCCAGGGGTCTCGGTGTAAACTGGTTTTTCATAAAACCTTTTAAACATTATTCATTTAAATGAAAATAGAGCTTGTAAAATTCATAACTTCAGTTTTATTCAACCAAATCTGTTCAAACCAATTTAGCTAGGCTTTAAATAATATAAACTATTTAGGAAAAATACCAAACACCCTAAGTATTGCAGAAAATTTTAGAGTTTTGATTTAAATAGTAAACTGACCAAAAGCTAAATAAAGAAGGAAAAAAATAGCTACACTTTTAGACTGGGGTTAAGAAAAATTAGAGAGGTACTTAACCACTACCTAGCCAGTTTAAAAATAATAAACCCCTCAGTACACCAGATTAGGGAAGGGTTTATCCATTAAACTCACTTTGACTCAAAGTTAAAGAAAATGGAAAAGGGAGTTTAAAATAAGAACCAGGGGGCAACCACATTTTTGCTAGCTCACTTATATAACATAATTCACTGGAAAATTTTGTTAGACCCTCTGTTAGTACAAAAGAAATACACTACCTTTTATTTCATGAAAACAATGAGAACTTAGAAAAATCCTAGAAAAATAATCCTGAGAAGAACCCACCCCAATTCTCAAGATAAATAATAATATGCTAATATGAATCTAAGAAAAATGTAAGTTCTGTTGTTTGATATTTTTCAAACAACAAGTTAGTTATAAGTACGTTTTTGGCATTAAACTTTAGAAAATCACAACTAAATATCCAGTAGGTCTTTTTCTGTGATTTTTAACACAAAGATTTATTATCACCTAGGAACCTTGGCAAAAATAAATGTTGACCTAGAAACCCCACAGAAATTAGAGCTATAGTGTAAAGTGCCCTTTTACCCTTACTTTTGTCATTTTGCCCAAGGAATATATGAATTATTTTCAACCTCAAACTTGTAGGATGAAGCCCCGAGGTCAATGTTTACCCACTGCAATTTTTATAACATTTTTGGAAAATTCTAACTTGCCATGGTAGTTCAAAAATACTTAATAAGAAGCATGATAGGAAGAAAAATGGGAATTTTTGGGGAGAACTAGATAATGTACAACTAAAACCATCTAAGAATCCCATGAAACCTAAAGATGTGAATAAAGATTGTAAGTTCAATCAAAACCCCCAAAAATGAAGGTATAAAACCCTTAAGGATAACAAAAGAAAACCCTAGTATACCACTATTTTAATACTGTTTCACTATGCTCAGTGTTTCCAAAATACCATATCATTAATATGCATACATCTTTTTCATTGCATTTGATAGACTGTAATCTTGCTGACGGGGAGTACATCCTCATTCCGGAGCAAGGAGCTGCTCAGGAGGTAGCCCAGGAGCCAGCACCAGAGCCTGCCATCGAGGATCTGCCTGCCCCAGCCTTGGAAGGCAAGCCCCAGTTTTATGATAACCAATTTTATATATTATTTTACTGCACTTAATGATTGTAGGCTTGTATTGTGCACTTAAGTGTAGGAGTTGACTGAAACCTTAGTTGCATGACTCAGGATTCCTTTTGAGATGGATACTAGTATGCTAGGTCGAGTAGCTGCTTTACTAATTAGGGATCTCGGTAGAAGTCGAGTGATATTTCTAGCACTCGCGCGAGGTCAGGAATTGGCTGTATCCATTTTTATATCATAATGATGGTGGTCTGTGGACAACAATCCATGGGGATGCGTTGTCTACGAGATGAAAAAAATTGGAATAAGGATTAAGGTGTGGTACCGTGTGTCAAGCGTTTGAACGTACTAAGCACATGCTGAGAAACATGGTAAATCGGTAAGCCTAGTACCTGAGTGAACCTGCCCGCAGACTTTGCCCCTCACGCGACCTGAGACGTGGTCTCCCATTCCGGTTATGGTGGGTACAAGTGTGGTTACTGCACGACGGCAGTCAGGGTCAGTGAGGCATTGTACGCCAAGGCGGTGAGCCCTGATCTGTTGACGGGGAATCGATGGGGACGGTTGATGTGTGTGGGGACGGAGTGCCTCGCCATGTCGTGTGTTTAGGTTTACCTAGCAAGGATGAAAACTCGATTCAAATCGTCTGCTTCTCGCAGTTAATGAGACTGCTTGATCCATGCTGCTACTTTGAGTAACAAGTGGAAATGTGTTAATTGGGCAAAAGATGTTGATTGCTAAAATGATTGCTATCATGTACGATTAGCTAGGTATACATTTAGCCCTAAGAGAGTCACACTAAAACTTAAAAAGCTAAACTTGATTTTAGACTCAGCTAGTGCTTTTGGCAAACCAAACCCCTTAGCCAAACAGCTGCATGTCTAGAGGTAGAGGAGTAGACTCCTCACACCGGGTAAGTCTAGCTAAGTATTAGTATAGTCAGCCTTGCTTGTGGCATAATTTTACAGGTTCTCTGGAGGACATGGTTGCTGGAGTGACTTGGCTGTCCACCTTGCCACCGGGTTGGACATTCGAGTGGGACCCTGCCACGATAGAGGGGGAGCATGAGGAGTGATGGGCCAGGCTTCCCCATCCCTCCGTTCATTTACCGTTAGTTATATTCCGCTGCATTCCGAACAATGATCACTACATTTGATAAACTCCGATGATGTTGTAATAACTTTAAGTACTCCTTAATGTATGGTTTTATGCTTTATTGTATTTGCTCTATGCCTCACCTTCGAGTGAGTACGTGGTACTTGATCCTGTTAGTGGCCTCGTTGGACTAGATCCGAGGGACTGACGTTTTATTCCTATTTAAGTGTGGTCTAGCCTATAAGGCGGGACATAGGCACTTAAGTTGGAATAATTCGGGCGGTTCCACCACAAGAGAGGGCGCGCTGGTTGGCGCCAACAGGCAGGGCCCACCTGTTAGGCACAGGGGGCGCGCGCACGCGGACTAGGCTAAGTGGGCCAACTTGGGCTGAAATTGGTTTTCCTTTTTCCAGAGATTTTCTAATTGTTTTTCTATTTATTTTCTCTAGGGTTTTCAATTCAAATTCAAATCAAGTTTCAAATTCAAACCAAATCAAATATATGCAACAATTCAAAGAATATTTAGGCTCAATATGATGCAACATTCCATGACTCATAAGTTTTGGGCAAAATAAAATAAATAATCCTTCACTAATTCAACTAACCCTAATTAAAAAAGAAGAAGAGGGGGAGAAAGCTAGAGAGAGAGGAACTAGAGTGAGATAGCGAAGAGTAACACCTGAATTTGGATGATCATAAGAAAGAAATTTTATACCCCCAAATTCAGGGTGTTATAGCTTGCGAGTACCAGAAGAGCAGTTGCTAATGGAAGACCTTGAAGTTCAGGAAGATCTGACGTACATTGAGAAGCCAACTCAAATTCTGGAGACAACAGATCAGGTCACTCGGAGGAACACCATTAGGATGTGCAAAGTCAAATGGGGTCATCACTCAGAAGAAGAAGCAACCTAGGAAAGAGAAGATGATCTGAGAGCCAAGTACCCTGAACTCTATGCTAGCTAGCCTTGAATATTGAGGGCAAGATTCTTTTAAGGGGGATAGGTCTGTAACACCCCGAATTTGGGGGTAAAAAATTTCTTTCTTGTTATCACCCAAATTCAGGTGTTACTCTTCTCTATCTCACTCTAGTTTCTCTCTCTCTCTAGTTTTTCTCCCTCTCTTCCTCTTTTGATTAGAGTTAGTTTAATTAGTGAAGGATTATTAATTTTATTTTTCCCAAAACATGAGTCATGGAATGTTGCATCATATTGAGTCTAAATATTCTTTGAATTAATGCACATATTTGATTTGGTTTGAATTTGAATTTAAATTGAAAACCCTAGAGAAAATAAATAGAAAAGGCAATAGAAATTCTCTAAAAATAGAAAAAGACAATCTGGCCCAGTTAGCCCAAGTCGGCCCAGCTTGCACGCGCGCCCGCGCTGACTGCCAGTCTGTCTCGCCCGCGTGCCCTCTCTTCCCCTCTCCCTCTCACTGCTTTGTGGGGCCGATCTGTCGGCGCGGTTCCTTTTCCCCATGCCCTCTCTCTCTCTGTCCCGCCGATCCCACCTATCAGCTGTCCCAAACCTCTCGCCCACGATCCCCCGCCGTGGACACGCCCACATCCTCACGTTCTCCGGCCACGTCCCCGCGTCCGCGCCCCTTTCGAGCCCGCGCCCTGCTCGCCCACCTCCCCTCGCTCACTTGCGCCCTCAGCCAAAACCCCTCACCCTCTCTCTCGCTCTACGCGCACGACTAGAGCCCCGCCACCGCCCACAGACATCCGCCGCCCGTTCTATGGTCGCCGTGGAACTCCCTGCCGCGTCTGTTGCCCCAGTAAGCTCCGCCCTATCACCCGCCACCTAGAACACCCCTCGGTTCGCCCCTAATCCCTCTAGTCCGCCTGGTCCATGCTCACCGGAGTTTCTCCTGTGCAGCCGGAGTTCCGCCACCGTCGCCCCGTCGCGTCGGTGCGCCACCGTCGTTGCCCCATGACTCCAGCGCTTCCTCTCGAGGTGAGCAACCTGCCAACGCCCTTGATTTGGTCATTACTGCTGTGGTTAGCACACGATTGTTCGCCGGAGTTGCCCCACGCCACCGTTAGCCCACCTCGCCGTGTGCAGCACCCTCTAGTGCTCCCATGCCAGCATGATGCCCATGGCCGAGTCTGCTAGACCGCCCTGAACACGCCCGAGCTAGCCCCCAAGCCTCTAGAGCTCCGCCGTTGCTAGCCCCCTCATCTTCGGTGAACTCTCGCCATGGTACTGAGCGGCTCCACCACGCCTGTGTCCATCCCCAATTGTTAGATCTCGGGCGTCCGTTCGAGATCGGGCAGTTTAGATTTAACCAGAGCGGATTAGATCGCAGTCCTCCGATCCAGATCCAACCACCCTCCTCTCTTCCCCTCACCCTAGCCTCTAGCCCTAGGTCCGGCTGGTCAGCCTGCCCTGGCTCACTCACGCCCTGTCCCCACCTGTCAGTCGTGTCCGCGCGCCCGCGCGATCTAATCCTGGCCGTTGATCTCTGATCCGACGATTGAAGTTACCCTGTACCCCTTCGCGAGTGAGTTTTACTTAAGGGACCCTCAGCTTTTAGGAAATCAACCTGTCGTCCTCTATTTTAGCGCGCAGGTCCCTGGTTTATTTTAATTAACCCCCTGTGCTTTTGTTTAATCGCAGATTTAGTGCTTTTAGCGCGTAGGTCCCTAATTTCATATTTCAAACTTCAAAACTTGTTTATTTCATAATCTTTTTCATATGAACTCCAAATTTAGTGGTTCAAATTGCAAAATGTTCACAAAATTATTCTCTGTTCAAATAAATTATGATCAGCTATAGTCTATATACTTTAATTTTACACATAGGATACAAGGTTAATGTATATGTTAATATATTTATTTAATGAAATAAATAAAATGAAAGCCCTATGAGTTAAAACATATTTAATCTTGTGAGATTAGTGTCATGCATTACATGAGTTACTTTGTGGTTTAACTCTTAGGTCTCAATAAAATGAATAGAATTAGGTCATGTAATTATGGTGTCACACCCAGTTTTAGAAGGCAAACCAAATGCGAACCATGTACGTGCCAGGATCAGAAACACACGTACACAGCAATTACATAATTGGACATCATCACACAATGCTCGAAATAATTAGCAAAAAGGTACTTGATTACATCAAGATGTCCAAGACATCCACAGAGTCTAATACATAGCCATTGTTCCACCTAATTATCAAAGTGCAGAATTACGAAACGTAGAAGCTAAGCCTGCACAGGCACCTGACTGGGGGGTTGCCACTAAGAAAGAACTAGAACTCGTCGTAGTCCTGAAACTCCTCAAAGTCATCCACGTTGCCAGCATCATCTCTTGAGCACTGAGTACAATGGGGACAACCTGGGGTGGGGTGGTGTGTAAAGCAAGGGTGAGTACACATCAACGTACTCAACAAATGTCCCATTTGGCTAAAGTGGACTAGATGTATATGGAGTTGAGCTCAAAGCAGTTGCTTTTAGTTGGTCAAGTATTTATTATTAGTAGAGCCAAGTTTTAGTAATAAACCCAGTTATTACCTAGAAGTACCTCCTCAAAAGAGGAAATACCAGAGATCAGATTTTATATCATCATTGTTAACCATCATCATAATAGTATCCAAAGTTCTTCTAATCACAGAGGACCCCAAGGCTGCTCTTAACCATGAGCTCGGCTAATATACCAGTTTTTAACACTCTGCAGAGGTTGTACACTTTACCCACAAGTCGTGATCCCTTTCCAGCCTGGGTTGTACCGACCCGATCTTCACTACCAAGGTGAATCGCGAGGGATACACTATGTAGCCTTTACAAAGACTCCCCTGGTGCATAGTTGCTCATTAGGTTTCACCAGTCGTACAAACGCAGTACACCTCCCCAAGGTGGGTGACTAACAAAACCAAATCGAAAGAACCTCTGCACCCCAACCTTAGTAGAGCAAGCACTACGCCCCGGCCCCCATTGACGGCCCTCCGGCAAAGCCAACTACACCCCCAGGTTCATCTAATTAATCAGCTAAGGGCATCCCATTCCACCCTCATGGTTGTACTGTTATCCCGGGTGGTCACTCCACAAACAGGTCCTTACGGAGAGGTGCTCAGGAAAAAGGCCTGAGCCCCCTAAGGTATCACAAGATCATCCACATAATCAGGATAACAGTATCGTATCATAAATGTTCACATCATGATAACCCAAAAGGTAAACAAGGATAAGTGGATACAGACTAGTCAATCCTTAGGTCATAAAGTAATGCGGGACAGTGAATCATAAAGTATGTAGGACATAATAGGTCAGAGGACACTTGCCTTCACCAGGTTGCTGCTCAAGGAGGTCTCCAACAACACACTCAGGAACCTCGGACTGCTCGTTGTCTAAATAAAGCGAGCATGCATTCAATACATTTGGAAAGTACAAATGAACATCACACCACACATGTACAAACATTGGATCACATCTTAAAAAGGACACAATACTACATAAGGGATGCTGAATTCAAAGTATAACATAAACTATAACATACATTAACTTTATTTGAAAATAGATTATTATTTCCCCTAAGTGTTTCTTACAAGTACATAAACATATTTCAACTTATTTTATTGTGACCTAAAATTTAGAACAGAGGTAAACTCATGCAATACACATTATTAATCTCACAAGCTTACACATGTTTAAATCTCTAAGGTTCTCCTTATATCTATTTTATTAAATAAATAAAAATACATCTACATTAGTTCATATTCAATCCTAAAAATTAGAGTGTGCAGACAGTAAGTGAAACCATTTTAATTAAAAAGAGAATGATTCTATGAATATTTTGCAATTTGAATCACTAAATTTGGATTTCATATGCAAAAGTTATGAAATAAACAAGTTTGGGAATTCAAAATATGAAATTAGGGCTAATTCTGTGAATATTTAAAAGTCCAGGGTTAGATCTGCAAGATTACTGGGCCTGTGCGTGAAAACCAGGGACGACGAGTTGATTTCCAGTAAACCGAGGGTCTCTTTAAGAAAACTACCGCGCAAAGGGGTATCGGGTGAATCTAACCGTCAGATCTAAAACCGACGGCTGAGATTAGATCTGCGGCCGAGGGCGCGCGCGCGAGAGCAGGCGAGCGCTGACAAGCGGGCCAGGGAGTGTCAGCGACAGAGGGGGAGAGCATGCTGACCGAGCGGGCCCAGCGCCAGGGGGTTTGGGCACTGACAGGCGGGCCAGGGCACACGTGCGTGAAGCGTTATCCGTGATCTGAGCCGTGCGATCTGAATCGAATGGAGGGGACCAGACCAGGGGGAAACAGACGGCTGCGGGCGGCGCCGCTCCTCTCCGTGGCAGTGAGGTCACTGAAGTAGAGGCTGGCGCAGCTAGGGTGGCTCCGGGGTCGCTGGAGTTGGGTAGAGAGGGAGAGGGCGCCTTGGTGAACTCAATGGCGGGGAAGAGGCCATGAATCCACGGGCAGAGAGGGCAAAACGACGGTGAGAAGGCCTCGGATGGGCCGGAGCAACTCCTGTGAGCCATTCCGACCACGAGGAGGGGACTTAAGATGCACTAAGGCCTAGGCTAGCTTCAGTAGAGGCAGGGGTGACACCGGGACCTACTTTAGTGAACTAGACCGGGCTAAATAGGCCGGCCACCGCGTGACCACGGTGGACCGCCGCGGCCGAGCACCGGCGAAGGTAAAATTGGCCGAACACAGGGCGTAATAAGGGAAATTGGGTACGGGGACGGGTGTCTCACCTCGGAGCGGAGCTCGGGGAGGCTTGGAGCGGTCTCTGACAAGCTGGATGGCCGGGAACACAGGCGCGGGTCTCCGGCGGCGGCTGGCAACGTGGGCAGAGCGCGAGAAAGGGTGAAGCTGTGCGAAATGAGGCAAGGGGTGTGCGCGGGGCACTGGCGGGGCTCTAAGAAGGGAGTTGGGCGCGTGGGCGGGCGTCATGGCCGAGAAATCCGGTGACGTGCGCGAGTGCGCACGCGCCAGTCCACGGCGAGCGCAGAGGGGGCGAAACTGACTGGGCAGGCCCACGGCGTAGAGAGAGAAGAAAGGGGCACGCGGGGCAATGGCTCGGCGACTGGCGGTCCGGGCCCGCGAGACAGAGAGAGAGGGAGCGCGCGGGGGAGAAAAACGGGCGCCGACAGATCGGCCCCACTGGGCAGCGAGCGAGGGATGGACGGCGCGCACGAGGGAAAACTTCCGCTGACAGGGGGGGTCCGCCTGTCAGGCAGCGCGGGCGCACGGGCGCGCGGCCTGGCTGGCCTTAGTGGGCCAACTAGGCTGCTTTCTCTTTTCCTTTTTCTCTGGATTTTCTAATTCCTTTTCCATTTCTTTTTCTATTGGGTTTTCAAATCCAAATTCAAACTAGGTTTCAAATTCAAATAAATTCAAACTTGTGCAACACTTCAAAGAATATTTTAAGCCCAACATGATGCAACATGTCATGACTCATAGGGTTTTGGCAAAAATAAATAATTAACCTCCACTAGTTTAAGCTATAAAAAGGAAAAAGGGAGAAAGAATCTAAAGAGAGAGAAAACCTAGAGTGAGAAAAGGAAGAGTAACACATGATTTTGGGTGATAATTAGAAAGAAATTTTATACCCCCAAAATCAGGGTGTTACAGACCTATCCCCCTTAAAAGAATCTCGCCATCGAGATTCAGGGCTGGCTAGAAAAGAGCTCAGGGTACTTGGCTTTCAATTCATCTTATCTTTCCTAGGTTGCTTCTTCTTCTGAGTGGTGACCCCATTTGACTTTGCACATTCTGATGGTACTTCTCTGGGTGACCCGATCTGCTGTCTCCAGAATTTGAGTTGGCTTCTCAATATATGTCAGATCTTCTTGAACTTCAATATCCTCCGCTGGCAACTGCTCTTCTGGCACTCTCAAGCATCTCTCCAACTAAGACACATGGAACACATCATGCACAATGGACATATTCTCTAGTAAGCTGAGTTGATAAGCCACTTCTCCACGTCTTGCTTGAATTCGATACGACCCAATATATCGGGGTGCTAGCTTGCCTTTGACTCCAAACCTTTTGGTTCCTCTGATGGGTGACACTTTTAAGTAGACAGTCTCCCACTTCAAAACCGAGTTCCCTTCTTCTGGTGTCAGCATAGCTTCGCTGTCTAGACTGCGCTGCCTTCAAATTCTCTCGGACCATTCTGATATTCTCTTTGGCTTCAAGCAAAATATCTAGACTGAACACCTGTCTTTCACCAGGTTGATCCCAATGCAATGGAGTTCTACAATTCCTCCCATAGAGCGCTTCGAATGGTGACATCTTCAGATTGGCTTGATAGCTGTTGTTGTAAGAGAATTCTGCATATGGTAATCTCTTGTCCCAACCCATCTTGTCTTGCAAAGCACAAGCCCTCAACATATCCTCCAGAATCTGATTGGTTCTCTCTGTTTGACCATCTGTCTGTGGGTGATAAGCTGAGCTGAACTTCAAGTGTGTGCCGAAAGCATCATGTAACTGCTGCAAAAAATGAGAGGTGAACTGGGTGCCTCTATTTGATACTATCTTCTTCGGAACACCATGCAAGCACACAATCTGAGCCATGTATAGTTCGGCTAACACCGCACTGTTGTAGGTGGTCTTGACTGGTATGAAATGGGCCGCCTTTGTCAAACGGTCCACTTGAACTCAACCTTCTTTGCTAACAAGGCTGTCATTGGCCTGGCAATCTTGGAGAAACCTTCAATGAAATGTCAATAATAACCGGCCATTCCGATGAAACTCTTGATTCCTCGGACATCTTTTGGTGCTTTCCAGTCCAAGATAGCTGTTACCTTCTTCATATCTACAGCCAATCCCTCTCGGTTTATAATGTGACAAAAAAACAGGACTTCACTGATCTAGAACTCGCACTTGCTAAGCTTGGTATACAGCTGACAATCTCATAGCCTCTGAAGTACCTCCCTCAAATGCTCCTCATGCTCTTGCTCATTCTAGGAATATATAAGAATGTCATCAATGAACACCACTACGAACTTGTTGAGGTGTTCCATGAACACACTGTTCATTAAGTACATGAAGTAGGCTAGCGCATTCGTCAAACCAAAAGACATGACCGTGAACTCATACAGTCCATACTTGGTGATGAATGCCGTCTTTGGTATATTCGAGGGTCGGATTATGAGCTGACGATAGCCTGACCTTAGATCTATCTTCGAGAACACAATGGCTCCTCTCAACTGATCGAATAAATCTTCAATTCTGGGTAGGGGGTACTTATTCTTGATAGTAACTTCATTCAAAGATCTGTAGTCAATGCACATCCTCTTTGTGCCATCCTTCTTCTCCACATACAATACTGGGGCTGCCCAAGGCGAGGTACTCGGTCTAATGTATCCTCTCTCTAACAACTCATCAATCTGCTTCTTGAGTTCCACCAACTCTGGGCCGGACACTCGATAGGCTCTTTTGGAGATAGGGGTAGTGCCTGGTATAAGCTATATGGCGAATTCAACCTTCATTTCAGGTGGCATACCTGGTAATTCCTCGGAAAACACATCTGGGAATTCTGACACTACATTGATAGCCTCTGATGATTTAATCTCCTCAATATGAGCGGTGACTTGGTGACAACTCCCTTTCCTCGATCCGGACAAGACCAATTCCACTAATAATTCTTCTCCTGATAGGGACACTAACTTCACTGTTCTCTTATCACAACTAAGACTGGCTTGATACTTGGTTAGCCAATTCATCCCTAGAATGACATCTATAGTTGTATCCTGGTTACCCATAACTATTAAATCAGCGGGGAACTCTATTCCCCTTATTTGAACCTTTGCACTAGGGAAAAATCTATCTGCTTGGGTCCTTCCACCAACTGAACTAACTATCATAGGTGGATACATGGGTGCTACTGGTATATTATGTGATTCTACCCATGATGCAGTCACAAAAGAATGTGTTGCTCCAGTATCAAATAAGACATTTGCAGAATGATACTTGACTAAAAACGTACCTAATGCCACTCCTAGAGTCTCCTGGACTTGTTGGCCTCCAAGGGGTTCACCTTTCCATACTGGGCACGAGGTTGCCCATGGTTGTTGCCTCCTTGATGCATTACATTCTGTCTGATTGGAACATTGGGAGCTGGCTACTGCTGAGCTGGTTTCTTTGGGCAATGATTCGCCCAATGGCCTTGTTCCCTATAGTGGAAACATGCACGACTTCCTCCTTGAGCTGGCGCTGCTTGATTGTTCTGGTTGGTTGCTGGGGCAGGAAGACGGGCTACCTGGTTGCTCTGATGCTGGTATTGATTTCCTCCTTGCTGGTTGTTCTGACGATACTGCTGCTGCTGAGGAAACTGCCTCTGGTACTGCTGCTGTTGGTTCTGACGCTGATGCTGGTGCTGGTGACCTTTCTTAAATGGCTGAGGTATGTTGCCTGAGTAACGAGGACGGCTGCTACTCCCAACCTGAGGTCCACCAATCTTGTGTTTCCTGTCCTCCATCTCCCGATGCTTCCTTTCAGTCATGATTGCTCTATCGATCAGATGCTGGAAGGTGGGGAAGGTGTGGTTCATCGGCTGGTAGTGGAGGGGATCAACTAATCCTCTCAAGAAGTGGTACTGCCTCTTGGCATCCGTGTTGACATCCTCTGGGGCATAACGCGATAGCTGCAGGAACTTGTCCCTATACTCACTAACGGACAGGGGAACTTGCTTCAACGCAAGAAACTCCTCCTTCCTCACTATCATCAGTCCCTCGGGCACATGGTAGTGACGAAAGTTATCCCTAAACTCCTGCCAAGTGATGGCTTCAGGGTTGGCATGGGTGGCAAGGTAAGACTCCCACCAAGACTGTGCTGCTCCCCTCAACTGTCGGGGACCGTACAACACCTTCTCACTATCATTGCACTGGGCAGTGTGCAACTCATGCTCCATGGTACGCAGCCAATCTTCGACGTCCATGGGATCAGCAGAGTGGGCAAAGACTGGGGGATGGCCCCTCATGAATTCTGCCCGCTTGTCTCTGGGCACTTGTGGCATCTGAACTTGCACTGGAGGCTGAGGTGGTGGTGGCTGCTGCTGCACCTGCTGCATGGCTGCTAAGGTCTGACCAATTGCCTGGACTGCTTGGGTCTGCATCAAGAACATTTGCTCAATGGTCATCGGTGGTGGCGGTGGCAAATGCTGCTGCGGGGCTGCCTCCTCTTGGGGTGCATGCTGTTCTAGCTGAGCATGCCTCGCACCTCTGCGCCTGTTCTCAGACATCTGTAGAGATCACACATATATATCAAATCTGACTCTGCAGTCTTTTAGCATAAAAAAGATGTATAGAAAAATCTTCATAGCACTGAACAAATGACCATCTTCACTGACAGCTTCTCAGATAAAGAGGAAAGTGGATATAAATGGATTACCCAACTAAATAACTGACTTTATTAATAACTACACCAAGTTGCAGGGGATACCCACACCTTGGTGACAATCATTACAAAGATCCAACTTCAGTACATGTCCAACATAACAATCATCCAACATAAGATAAGCAAACTAATTCTAACTAAGACTAAATAGACTAAGACACCGAACTAAGCATTATTACAAACTCCGACTCCGTTGATCTAAGGATCCTAATCTATCTGGGTCCTGCAGTCTGGGGTACCATAGTCGAAGCGACCATGGGGCGCTGAACGGTAAGGGTGCTGAATCCCAACATGGGCAGGAGAACCACCATCTAGATAGTGGCGTGCTACGCACTCAGCACGCAATTCTGCAACCTCCACCCGAACCTTGCCTAGCTCGTCAAGGGCGTGGTCCAACTCTGTGTTGAGCATGGCGGCCAAGTTGACCATGTTGTTCAGCCTGGGATTACCCTCACCAACTAGCGAGACAATCACACCTCCAGCACTGCCGGTCGAACGATGAGGGTAGTACTTCAGGTCAAGGCCATCAGCTACCCTGCTGAACAACGAGCAATACTGAGAAAGTGCCCATCGTGCTGCATCTTGCATGGCTGCCTCGGCAGTGTCCCTCTTAGTGATAGAATAGTGCTCTGAGAAGGCTTTGCACCCTAGAGATCATCGTCCGGATGGCGCACCAAGCAAGTAGCCTCCCACTAGTTCGGGTATAGCCCACGACGATGCTGGTAGACTACACAACGGTACTCAATAGACCAGGTGTGTCAGTCGAAGGCTCGATGCAACAGGGTATCGAGAGCGTCATGGAAGTGACACCCGTGAACAGCGTCACGAGTGATGGGTTTAGCGATCCATCCCTCCGGCTCCTGCTCCTCTGAGAGCTCCATGTCGTGGCTCGAACTGCCACTGGCGTCGTCGTCGTCTCCGTCTCCATCAGGGTCTCCTCTAGCAGCTAGGATGCCCTGCGGTGGTGCAGGGGACATCTTTAGCTGAGGTGCAGGGGAAGGCGGCCTCTTAGACTCCACCTCCCGCTTAGGCGAGCGGGAAGAGTCCTTCTGCTCCTAGTCCTGCTCCTGCTCCTGGCGTTGGTGCTCCTACTCCTCGTGCAGGCGACGATGCAGTCTCTCCAGGTGACTGGACTGACCTGAGACCGTGTGACGCAGTGGACGCTCCGCCAGGCGAGAAGGCAAAAAGGGGATCATAGACTTACGTGCAGTGCACCTGATACGAGCCATCTACAAAAGACATCGTAAGCACAAGAGTAAGAGTAGATCTAGGAGACCAGAAAGTAAACAGAAAGAGAAGTGAAA
This sequence comes from Zea luxurians, assembly GCA_029449295.1. NCBI lineage: Eukaryota > Viridiplantae > Streptophyta > Magnoliopsida > Poales > Poaceae > Zea > Zea luxurians. Next base: position 51,602,150 of record JAOPSE010000011.1, read on the forward strand.
CAAAACTTTTTGAGATAAGTAAATAACATAGAGTTGGTCAAGATGACCAACTTTTGAAAGAACTCTAAGGTCAAGGTAAGAGTAGGGGTCTATAGTCCTTAGGGCGACCATTCTAGTCTAGGTTAGTGGTCCTACAGTCAGCAAGGCTTTGATACCACTTATGTCACACCCAGTTTTGGAAGGCAAACCGAATGCGAACCATGTACGTGCCAGGATCAGAAACTCACGTACACAGTGATTACAAAATTGGACATCATCACACAATACTCGAAATAAATAGCGGAAAGGCACTTGATTACATCAAGATGTCCAAGACATCCACAGAGTCTAATACATAACCATTGTTCAACCTAATTATCAAAGTGTGGAATTATGAAACGTAGAAGCTAAGCCTACACAGGCAGCTGACTGGGGGTTGCCACTAAGAAAGAACTAGAACTCGTCGTAGTCCTGAAACTCCTCGAAGTCATCCATGTTGCCAGCATCACCTCCTGAGCACTGAGTACAATGGGGACAACCTGGGGTGGGGTGGTGTGTAAAGCAAGGGTGAGTATACATCAATGTACTCAGCAAATGTCTCGTTTGGCTAAAGTGGACTAGCTATATATGGAGTTGAGCTCAAAGCAGTTGCTTTTAGTTGGTCAAGTATTTATTATTAGTAGAGCCAAGTTTTAGTAATAAACCCAGTTATTACCCAGAAGTACCTCCTTAAAAGAGGAAATACCAGAGATTAGATTTTATATCATCATTGTTAACCATCATCATAAAAGTATCCAAAGTTCTTCTAATCAAAGAGGATCCCAAGGCTGCTCTTAACCATGAGCTCAGCTGATATACTAGTTTTTAACACTCTGAAGAGGTTGTACACTTCACCCACAAGTCGTGATCCCTTTCTAGGCTGGGTTGTACAGACCCGATCTTCACCACCAATGTGAATGGCCAGGGATAAACTACGTAGCCTTTACAAAGACTCCTCTGGTGCATAGTTACTCGTTATGTTTCGCCAGTAGTACAAACACAGTACACCTCCCCAAGGTGGGTGACTAACAAAACCAAATCGAAAGAACCTCTGCACCCCAACCTTGGCAGAGCGACCACTACGCCCCGACCCCCATTGACGGCCTTCGGCAAAGCCAACTACACCCCTAGGTTCATCTAATTAATCAGCTAAGGGCGTCCCATTCCACCCTCATGGTTGTACTGTTATCCTGGGTGGTCACTCCACGAACAGGTCCTTATGGAGAGGTACACAGGAAAAAAGCCTGAGCCCCCTAAGATATCACAAGATCATCCACATAATCAGGATAACAGTATCGTATCATAAATGTTCACATCATGCTCATTGATTAAGGTTAAGGCAATAGCAAAATGCTAACCATGATAACCCAAAAGGTAAACAAGGATAAGTGAATACAGACTAGTCAATCCTTAGGTTTCATAAAGTAATGCGGCACAGTGAATCATAAAGTATGGAGGACATAATAGGTTAGAGGACACTTGCCTTCACCAGGTTGTTGCTCAGGGAGGTCTCCAACAACACACTCAGAAACCTTGGACTGCTCGTTGTCTAAATAAAGCGAGCATGCATTCAATACATTTAGAAAGTACAAATGAACATCACACCACACATGTACAGACATTGGATCACATCTTAAAAAGGACACAATACTACATAAGGGATGCTGAATTCAAAGTATAACATAAACTATAACATACATTAACTTTATTTAAAAATAGATTATTATTTCCCCTAAGTGTTACTTACAAATACATAAACATAGTTCAACTTATTTTATTGTGACCTAAAATTTAGAACAGAGGTAAACTCATACAATACACATTATTAATCTCACAAGCTTACACATGTTTAAATCTCTAAGGTTCTCCTTATATCTATTTTATTAAATAAATAAAAATACATCTACATTAGTTCATATTCAATCCTAAAAATTAGAGTGTGTAGACAGTAAGTGAAACCATTTTATTTAAACAGAGAATAATTCTATGAACATTTTGCAATTTGGATCACTAAATTTGGAGTTCATATGCAAAAGTTATGAAATAAACAAGTTTGGGAATTCAAAATATGAAATTAGGGCTAATTCTATGAATATTTAAAAGTCTAGGGTTAAATCTGCAAGATTACAGGGGCCTGCGCGTGAAAACCAGGGACGGTGGGTTGATTTCTAGTAAACCGAGGGTCTCTTTAAGAAAACTACCACGCGAAGGGGTATCGGGTGAATCTAACTGTCAGATCTAAAACCGACGGCTGAGATTAGATTTGCGGCCGAGGGCGCGCGCGCGAGCGGGCGAGCGCTGACAGGCGGGCCTGGGAGTGTCAGCGACAGAGGGGGAGAGCGCGCTGACCGAGCGGGCCCAGCGCCAGGGGGTTTGGGCGCTGACAGGCGGGCCAGGGCGCGCGTGCGAGAAGCGTTATCCGTGATCTGAGCCGTGCGATCTGTATCGGACGGAGGGGACCAGACCAGGGGGAAACAGTTGGCTGTGGGCGACACCGCTCCTCTCCTCGACGGTGAGGTCGCTGGAGTTGAGGCTGACGTGGCTAAGGTGGCTCCGGGGTTGCCGGAGTTGGGCAGAGAGGGAGAGGGCGCCACGGCGAACTCAATGGCGGGGAAGAGGCCATGAATCCACGGGCAGAGAGGGCAGAACAGCGGTGAGAAGGCCTCAGGCGGGCCGGAACAACTTCGGTGAGCCATTCCGACCACGGGGAGGGGACTTAAGGTGCGCTAAGGCCTGGGCTAGCTTCAGCAGAGGCAGGGGTGACACCGAGACCTACTCCGGTGAACTAGACCAGGCTAAATCGGCCGGCCACCGCGCGAGCACGGCGGACCGCCGCGGCCGAGCACCAGTGAAGGTGAAATTGGCCGAACATAGGGCGCAATAAGGGAAATTGGGCACGGGGACGGGTGTCTCACCTCAGGGCGGAGCTCGGGAGGCTTGGAGCAGTCTCCGGCGAGCTGGATGGCCAGGAACACGGGCGCGGGTCTCCGATGGCGGCTAGCGGCGTGGGTAGAGCACGAGAGAGCGTGAAGCTGTGCGAAATGAGGCGAGGGGTGTGCGCGGGGCACTGGCGGGCTCGAAGAAGGGAGTTGGGCACGTGAGCGGACGTCGTGGCCGAGAAATCCGGTGACGTGCGCGAGTGCGCACACGTCGGTCCATGGCGAGCGCGGAGGGGGCGGAACTGACAGGGCAGGCCCACGGCACAGAGAGAGAAGAAAGGGGCACGTGGGGCAACGGCTCAGCGACTGGCGTTCCGGGTCCGCGAGACAGAGAGAGAGAGGGAGCGCGCGGGGGAGAAAAACGGGCGCCGACAGATCGGCCCCACTAGGCAGCGAGCGAGGGAGGGAGGGCACGCGCGAGGGAGAACTGCCGCTGACAAGCGAGGTCTGCCTGTCAGGCGGCGCGGGCGCGTGGCCTGGCTGGGCTTAGTGGGCCGACTGGGCTGCTTTCTCTTTTCCTTTTTCTCTAGATTTTCTAATTCCTTTTCCATTTCTTTTTCTATAGGGTTTTCAAATCCAAATTCAAACTAGGTTTCAAATTCAAATAAATTCAAACTTGTGCAACACTTCAAAGAATATTTTAAGCCCAACATGATGCAACATGTCATGACTCATAGGGTTTTGGCAAAAATAAATAATTAACCTCCACTAGTTTAAGCTATAAAAAGGAAAAAGGGAGAAAGAATCTAGAGAGAAAACCTAGAGTGAGAAAAGGAAGAGTAACACATGATTTTGGGTGATAATTAGAAAGAAATTTTATACCCCCAAAATCAGGGTGTTACATATGGATGACACTTAAAAATAATCAAATTCTTAAATGAGATTAGTCCATCTTATAATTTTATCTCTTTCTTTGTTTAAATTTCTACTTTACCTTTTTCAGATATGTTCCAAACGCTTAGAGAGTAATCAACTCTTAATTAGGATTAGTTCATTTTATAACTTGACCTCATTCTCCTTTATTTAATATTACATCTTTTGAGTTGTATTCCAATGTTTGTACATGTTTGATGTGATGTTCATTTTTACTTTCCAAATGTATTGAATGGATGATCGTTTATTTAGACAACGAGCAGCTCATGGTTCCTGAGTTTGTTTCCGAAGATCCCTCTGAGCAACAACCTGGTGAAGGCAAGTGTCCTTAGACCTATCATGCCCTACTTTACTTTATAATTCACTGTCCCGCATTACAATATTGAAACATAAGGATTGACTAGTCTGTATTTACCTTACCCTTGTTTACCTTTTTGGGTCAATCATGGTTAGCTTATGCTATTGCTTTAACTTAATCAATGAACATGATTTGATTATTTATGAACGATGATGTTATCCCAATGAGGTTCTTGTGATTACTTTACGGGGGCTCAGGCTGTTTCCTGAGTACCTCTCCGTAAGGACCTGTTTGGGGAGTGACAACCTGGGATAATAGTGCAACCATGAGGGTGGAATGGGACGCCTTTAGCCGATTAATTAGAGGAACCAGAGGAGTAGTTGGCTTCACCGTAGGGCCGTCAATGGGGTCCAGGCACAGTACTTGCTCTGCCGAGGCTAGTTGCAGAGGTTCTTTGATTTGGTTTTGTTAGGCTGCTCTGCCTAGGGAGATGTACTATGTTTATCAAACTAGAGAAACCTAACGGGTGGCTATGACCTCTGGGAAATCTTTGTAAAGGCTACGTAGTGAGACCTTGCTAGGTCACCTTGGTAGTGATCAATGGGGAGGCTAGAACCCTGGGTAGAATGAGAATCATGGCTTGTGGGTAAAGTGTGCAACCTCTGCAGAGTGTTAGAACCTGGTATATCAGTCGTGCTCACGGTTAAGAGCAGCCTTGGGATCCTCTTTGATTAGAAGAAATTTGATTACTTTTATGATGATGATTAGCAATGATGATTATAATTCTGATCTCTGGTATTTCCTCTTGGAGGGAGTACTTCTGGGTAATAACTAGGTTTATTACTAAAATCTGGCTCTATTTATGAAAGTCACCTAGAGGGGGGGTGAATAGGCGAAATCTGAAAATTATAAACTTAAGCACACACTACAAGCCGAGGTTAGCGTTAGAAACCAAATCGAGTCCAAAAAGAGAGGGTAAAAACAAATCACAAGCAAATGACAAGACTGACATGGTGATTTGTTTTACCGAGGTTCGGTTCTTGCAAACCTACTCCCCATTGAAGTGGTCACAAAGATTGGGTCTCTTTCAACCCTTTCCCTCTCTCAAACGGTCACCTAGACCGAGTGAGCTTTTCCCTTCAATCAAATGGGTCACTTAGACCACTACAAGGACCACCACAACTTGGTGTCTCTTGTTTTGATTACAAGTTGCTTGAGAACAAGAATGGAGGAAGAAGAAAAAACAATCCAAGCGCAAGAGCTCAAAAGAACACGGCAAAACTCTCTCTTCTACTCACTAATTGCTTTGAGTGGAATTGGGACTTGGAGAGGCTTTGATTCAATCTAATTGTGTCTTGTATTGAATGCACTAGCTCTTGTATTGAATGTGTTGGCTGAAAACATGGATGCCTTGAATGTGTGGTGGTTGGGGGTATTTATAACCCCAACCACCAAAGTGGCTGTTGGGGAATTCTGCTGTCGACGGGTGCACCGGACAGTCAGGTGCGACACCGGACACTATATGGTGCGCCAGCCACGTCACCCGACCGTTAGGGTTCGACCGTTGGAGTTCTGATAAGTGGGGCCACCGAACAGTCCGGTGGTGCACCAGATAGGTCCTGTTCACTGTCCGGTGCGCCTTCTGGCGCCTGCTCTGACTTTGCACGCGCAGTCCGCACCGTTCACTGTTCACTGTTCACTTTTGCAGTCGACCGTTGACACTGTAGCCATTACTCCCGCTGACACACCGGACAGTCCGGTGCTACACTGGACAGTCCAGTGAATTATAGCGGGGAGCAATTTCCAGAAACCCGAAGGTGGCAAGTTCGCAGTTGATCTCCCTGGTGCACCGGACACTGTCCGGTGGTGCACCGGACAGTCCGGTGCGCCAGACCAGGGCAGCCTTCGGTTGTCTTTGCTGATTTAATTTGAACCCTTTCTTTTAACTTTGTAATGGTTTGTTGTTAACCTTTGGCACCTGTGGAACATATAATCTAGAGCAAACTAGTTAGTCCAATTATTTGTGTTGGGCAATTCAACCATAAAATCATTTAGGAAAAGGTTTGAGCTTATTTCCCTTTCAATCTCCCCCTTTTTGGTGATTGATACCAACACAAACCAAAGCAAATATATAAGTGCAGAATTGAACTAGTTTGCATAAGGTAAGTGCAAAGGTTGCTTGGAATGAAACCAATATAATTATTTCTACTAGATATGCATGGATTGTTTTCTTCTTATTTAAAATTTTGGACCACGCTTGCACCACTAGTTTTGTTTTTGCAAATTCTTTGTAAAATTCTTTTCAAAAATCCTTTTGCAAATGGTCAAAGGTATATGAGTAAGATTGAAAGAAGCATTTTCAAGATTTGAAATTTTCTCCTCCTGTTTCAAATGCTTTTCCTTTGACCAAACAAAACTCCCCCTTAATGAAATTCTCCTCTTAGTGTTCAAGAGAGTTTTACAGATTTTTGAAGATACTAGTACTTTCTCCCCGTTTTGAAAACACATTAAGGTACCAATTTGAAAACTTTATTTTTAAAATTCGTAGGTGGTGGTGCGGTCCTTTTGCTTTGGGCTAATACTTTCTCTCCCTTTGGCATGAATCGCCAAAAACGGATACTCGTGAGTGAAATATAAGCGCTATTAACATTTTCTCCCACTTGGGCAAACAAAATATGAGTGAAAGATTATACCAAAGGAGAGATGGCGGAATACCGGCAAAGAGTAGATAATACCGATGGAGTTGAGTGGAAGCGTCGTCTTTGCCAAATACTCCATTTCCCTTTAAATTCTATGACTAAGCATAATAATACACTTGAAAACACATTAGTCATAGACATAAAAGCGATATGATCAAAGGTATAAAAATGAGCTATGTGTGCAATGTTTCAATCAAAATTCCTAGAATCAAGAATATTTAGCTCATTCCTAAGCTTGGTAAAGGTTTTCTCATCTAAAGGCTTGGTAAAGATATCGGCTAATTGTTCTTTGGTGTTAATATAGGCTATCTCGATATCCCCCCTTTGTTGGTGATCTCTCAAAAAGTGATACCGAATGGCTATGTGCTTAGTGCGGCTTTGCTCAAAGGGATTATCCGCCATGCGGATTGCACTCTCATTATCACATAGGAGAGGGACTTTGCTAAATTTGTAGCCATAGTCCCTGAGGGTTTGCCTCATCCAAAGCAATTGCGCGCAACAATGGCCTGCAGCAATGTACTCGGCTTCGGTGGTGGAAAGAGCTACTGAGTTTTGTTTCTTTGAAGCCCAAGACACTAGGGATCTCCCCAGAAACTGACAAGTCCCTCATGTACTCTTCCTATCAATTTTACACCCTATCCAATCAGCATCTGAATATCCTAATAAATCAAAAGAGGATCCCTTGGGATACCAAAGGCCAAACTTAGGAGTATAAACCAAATATCTCAAGATTCTCTTCATGGCCCTAAGGTGAATTTCCTTAGGATCGGCTTGGAACCTTGCACACATGCATACGGAAAGCATAATATCCGGTCGAGATGCACATAAATAGAGTAGAGAACCTATCATCGACAGGTATACCTTTTGATCTACGGATTTACCTCCCGTGTCGAGGTCGAGATGCCCATTGGTTCCCATGGGTGTCTTGATGGGCTTGGCATCCTTCATTCCAAACTTGGTGAGTATATCTTGAATGTACTTCGTTTGGCTAATGAAGGTGCCCTCTTGGAGTTGCTTGACTTGAAATCCTAGAAAATACTTCAACTCCCCCATCATAGACATCTCAAATTTTTGAACCATGATCCTACTAAACTCTTCACATGTAGATTTGTTAGTAGACCCAAATATAATATCATCAACATAAATTTGGCATACAAACAAATCTTTTGCAATAGTTTTAGTAAAGAGAGTAGGATCAACTTTACCAACTTTGAAGCCATTAGTGATAAGGAAATCTCGAAGGCATTCATACCATGCTCTTGGGGCTTGCTTGAGCCCATAAAGCGCCTTAGAGAGTTTATATACATGGTTAGGATACTCACTATCTTCAAAGCCAGGAGGTTGCTCAACATAGACCTCTTCCTTGATTGGTCCATTGAGGAAGGAACTCTTCACGTCCATTTGGTATAGCTTAAAGCCATGGTAAGTAGCATAGGCAAGTAATATACGAATTGACTCAAGCCTAGCTACGGGTGCATAGGTTTCACCAAAATCCAAACCTTTGACTTGTGAATAACCCTTGGCTACAAGTCGTGCTTTGTTCCTTATCACCACACCATGCTCATCTTGCTTGTTGCGGAATACCCACTTGGTTCCTACAACATTTTGATTAGGACGTGGAACCAAATGCCATACCTCATTCCTCATGAAGTTGTTGAGCTCCTCTTGCATCGCCAGCACCCAATCCGAATCTTTAAGTGCATCCTCTACCCTGTGTGGCTCAATAGAGGAAACAAAAGAGTAATGTTCACAAAAATGAGCGACTCGAGATCGAGTGGTTACCCCCTTATGAATATCGCCGAGGATGGTGTTCATGGGGTGATCTCTTTGAATCGCATGGTGAACTCTTGGGTGTGGCGCTCTTGGACCCTGATCATCTTCCTTGTCTTGATCATTGGCATCTCCCCCTTAATCATTGCCCTCTTCTTGAGGTGGCTCATCTTCTTGATCTTCTTCTCCATCATCTTGAGCCTGTTCCTCATCTTGAGTTGGTGGAGATGCTTGTATGGAAGATGATGGTTGATCTTGTGCTTGTGGAGGCTCTTCGGATTCCTTAGGACACACATCCCCAATGGACATGTTCCTTAGCGCGACGCACGGAGCCTCTTCATCATCTAGCTCATCAAGATCATCTTGCTCTACTTGAGAGCCGTTAGTCTCATTAAACACAATGTCACAAGAAACTTCAACTAGTCCAGTGGACTTGTTAAAGACTCTATATGCCTTTGTGTTTGAATCATAACCAAGTAAAAAGCCTTCTACAGCCTTAGGAGCAAATTTAGATTTTCTACCTCTTTTAACAAGAATAAAACATTTGCTACCAAAGACTCTAAAATATGAAACATTGGGCTTTTTACCGGTGAGGAGTTCATATGATGTCTTCTTGAGAATTCGGTGTAGATATAACCGGTTAATGGAGTAGCAGGCGGTGTTAATCGCCTCGGCCCAAAACCGGTCCGGTGTCTTGTACTCATCAAGCATGGTCCTTGCCATGTCAAGTAGAGTTCTATTCTTCCTCTCCACTACACCATTTTGTTGTGGTGTGTAGGGAGAAGAGAAATCATGCTTGATGCCCTCCTCCTCAAGGAAGCCTTCAATTTGAGAGTTCTTGAACTCTGTTCCATTGTCGCTTCTAATCTTTTTGGTCCTTAAGGCGAACTTATTTTGAGCCCGTCTCAAGAATCCCTTTAAGGTCTCTTGGGTTTGAGATCTTTCCTGCAAAAAGAACACCCAAGTGAAGCGAGAATAATCATCCACAATAACTAGACAGTACTTACTCCCGCCGATGCTTATGTAAGATATCGGGCCGAATAGATCCATGTGGAGCAGCTCAAGCGGCCTATCAGTCGTCATGATGTTCTTGTGTGGATGATGAACACCAACTTGCTTCCCTGCTTGACATGCGCTACAAATCCTGTCTTTCTCAAAATGAATATTGGTTAGTCCCAAAATGTGTTCTCCCTTTAGAAGCTTGTGAAGATTCTTCATCCCAACATGGGCTAGTCGGCGATGCCAGAGCCAACCCATATTAGTCTTAGCAATTAAGCAAGTGTCGAGTTCAGCTCTATTAAAATCAACTAAGTATAGCTGACCCTCTAACACTCCCTTAAATGCTACTGAATCATCACTTCTTCTAAAGACAGTAACACCTATATCCGTAAAAAGACAATTGTAGCCCATTTTGCATAATTGAGAAACTGAAAGCAAATTGTAATCTAAAGAATCTACAAGAAAAACATTGGAAATAGAATGGTCAGGTGATATAGCAATTTTACCAAGTCCTTTGACCAAACCTTGATTTCTATCCCCGAATGTGATAGCTCTTTGGAGATCTTGGTTTTTCTCATAGGAGGAGAACATCCTTTTCTCCCCAGTCATGTGGTTTGTGCACCCGCTATCAATGATCCAACTTGAGCCCCGGATGCATAAACCTATAAAACAAGTTTAGGCCTTATTCTTAGGTACCCAAACGGTCTTGGGTCCTTTCACATTAGAAACAAGCACTTTGGGTACCCAAACACAAGTCTTGGAGCCCTTGTGTTTGCCCCCAACATATTTGGCAACTACTTTGCATGATTGGTTAGTTTGCACATAAGAAGCATCAAAAGTCTTAGATGAAATATTAGGTTCATCTGATGCAATAGGAGATTTCTTTTTAGGCATTTTAACATGGGTAGAACGCCTTGAGCTAGAAGCCTCATTCTTATAAATAAAAGCATGGTGAGAAACAGAATGAGTCTTCTTAGCATGAATTCTCCTAATCTTATCCTCAGGATAACCAACAGGATATAAAATATAGCCCTCGTTATCCTGTGGCATGGGAGCCTTGCCCTTTACAAAATTGGACAATCTTTTAGGGGCATTAAGCTTGACATTGCCTCCCTGTTGAAAGCCAATGCCATCCTTAATGCCAGGGTGTCTCCCACTATAGAGCATACTTCTAGCAAATTTAAATTTTTCATTTTCTAAGTCATGCTCATTAATTTTGGCATTAAGTTGAGCTATGTGATCATTTTGTTATTTAATTAAGCTAGGTGATCATGGATAGCATCAACATTAATGTCTCTACATCTAGCACAAATAGAACATGATCAACAGTAGATGTAGAAGGTTTGCAAACATTTAATTCATCAATCTTAGCATGTAACATGGCATTTTCATTTCTAAGATTGGAAATAACATCATTGCAAACATTCAAATCCTTAGAATTAGCAATTAATTTTTCATTCTCAATCTTAAGGCTAGAGAGTGATTCATTCAACTTGTCAATTTTAGAAATCAAACTAGCATTATCATTTTTAAGTTTGACAAGAGAATCATCACAAACATTTAATTTCTCAACCTTAGCAATTAATTTGGCATTTTCATTTCTAAGGTTAGAGAAATTGTCATGGCAAATGCTAAGCTCACTAGTTAATTTTTCACATTTTTCTACTTTGTGAGCATAAGCATTTTTGACCTTAACATGCTTCTTGTTTTCCTTAATAAGGAAGTCCTCTTGGCTATCCAAGAGTTCATCCTTCTCATGAATGGCACTAATTAATTCATTCAATTTTTCCTTTTGTTGCATGTTTAGGTTGGCAAAAAGGGCAAGCAAATTATCCTCATCATCACTAGAGTTTTCCTCATCACTAGATGTTGCATATTTAGTGGAGGCTCTAGATTTTGCCTTCTTTTTGACGTCCCTTGCCATGAGGCACTTGTGGCCGACGTTGGGGAAGAGAAGACCCTTGTTGACGGCGATGTTGGCGGCGTCCTCGTCGGAGGAGGAGTCGGTGGAGCTTTCGTCGGAGTCCCACTCCCGGCAAACATGGGCATCGCCGCCCTTCTTCTTGTATTATCTCTTCTTTTCCTTCTTCTTTCCCCTCTTGTCATCGCCCCTGTCACTATCACTTAATAATGGACATTTAGCAATAAAGTGACCGGGCTTACCACACTTGTAGCAAACCTTCTTGGAACGGGGTTTGTAATCTCTCCCCTTCCGTTGCTTGAGCATTTGACAGAAGCTCTTGATGATGAGCGCCATCTTCTCATTGTCGAGCTTGGAGGTGTCGATGGGAAGCCTACTTGACGTAGATTCTTCCTTCTTCTCCTCTGTCGCTTTGAAGGCAACGGGTTGCACCTCAGGTGTGGAGGTGGCGCCTCGCTCGATGATTTGTTTGTAGCCTTTGATCATTAATTCAAAGCTCACAAACTTTCCTATCACTTCCTCGGGAGACATTGGCTTATATCTAGGATCACCACGAATTAATTGAACTTGAGTAGGATTAAGAAAAACGAGTGATCTAAGAATAACCTTGACCATTTCATGGTCATCCCATTTGGTGCTCCCGAGGTTGCGCACTTGGTTCACCAAGGTCTTGAGCCGGTTGTACATAGCTTGTGGCTCCACCCCTTGGTTGAGCATGAACCGACCGAGCTCCCCCTCGATCGTTTCCCGCTTGGTGATCTTGGTCACCTCATCTCCTTTGTGCGCGGTCTTGAGTACGTCCCAAATCTCCTTGGCGCTCTTCAACCCTTGCACCTTGTTATACTCCTCTCGACTTAGAGAGGCGAGGAGCATAGTAGTGGCTTGGTAGTTGAAGTGCTGGATTTGGGCAACCTCGTCCGAATCATAATCTTCATCCCCTACAGATGGTACCTGTACTCCAAACTCAACAATATCCCAAATACTAGTGTGGAGTGAGGTTAGGTGATGTTTCATTTTATCACTCCACATACAATAATCTTCACCGTAAAAAACCGGTGGTTTGCCTAATGGGACGGAAAGTAATGGAGTACGTTTAGAAATGCGAGGGTAGCGTAAGGGGATCTTACTAAACTTCTTGCGCTCATGGCGCTTAGAAGTGACGGACGGCGCGTCGGGGCCAGAGGTAGATGGTGACGAAGAGTCGATCTCGTAGTAGACCACCTTCTTCATCTTCTTTTTCTTGTCGCCGCTCCGATGCGACTTAGTGTGTGAAGGGGATCCCTTCCCCTTGTTGCCGGACTCTCCTGATGGAGTCTTCCCATGGCTTGTGGCGGGCTTCTCGCCGGTCACAACCTCCTTCTTGGCATGATCTCCCGACATTACTTCGAGCGGTTAGGCTCTAATGAAGTATCGGGCTTTGATACCAATTGAAAGTCGCCTAGAGGGGGCGAATAGGCGGAATCTGAAAATTATAAACTTAAGCACACACTACAAGCCGGGGTTAGCGTTAGAAATAAAATCGAATCCGAAAAGAGAGGGTGAAAACAAATCACAAGCAAATGATAAGAGTGACACGGTGATTTGTTTTACCGAGGTTCAGTTCTTGCAAACCTACTCCCCGTTGAGGTGGTCACAAAGACCGGGTCTCTTTCAACCCTTTCCCTCTCTCAAACAGTCACCTAGACCGAGTGAGCTTTTCCCTTCAATCAAATGGGTCACTTAGACCACTACAAGGACCACCACAACTTGGTATCTCTTGTTTTGATTACAAGTTGCTTGAGAACAAGAATGGAGGAAGAAGAAAAAATGATCCAAGCGCAAGAGCTCAAAAGAACACGACAAAACTCTCTTCTAGTCATTAATTGCTTTGAGTGGAATTGGGACTTGGAGAGGCTTTGATTCAATCTAATTGTGTCTTGTATTGAATGCACTAGCTCTAGTATTGAATGTGTTGGCTGAAAACTTGGATGCCTTGAATGTGTGGTGGTTGGGGGTATTTGTAACCCCAACCACCAAAGTGGCTGTTGGGGAATTCTGCTGTCGACGGGCGCACCAGACAGTCAGGTGCGCCACCGGACACTATCTGGTGCGCCAGCCACGTCACCCAACCGTTAGGGTTCGACCGTTGGAGCTCTGATAAGTGGGGCCACCGAACAGTCCGGTGGTGCACCGGACAGGTCCTGTTCACTGTCCGGTGCGCCTTCTGGCACCTGCTCTGACTCTGCACGCGCAGTCCGCACTGTTCACTGTTCACTGTTCACTTTTGCAGTCGACCGTTGACACTGTAGCCATTACTCCCGCTGGCACACCGGACAGTCCGGTGCTACACCGGACAGTTCGGTGAATTATAGCCGAAAGCAAATTCCAGAAACCCGAAGGTGGCAAGTTCGGAGTTGATCTCCCTGGTGCACCAGACACTGTCCGGTGGCACACCGGACAGTCCGGTGCGCCAGACCAGGGCAGCCTTCGGTTGTCTTTGCTCCTTTAATTTGAACCCTTTCTTTTTAACTTTGTATTGGTTTGTTGTTAACCTTTGGCACCCGTGGAACATATAATCTAGAGCAAACTAGTTAGTCCAATTATTTGTGTTGGGCAATTCAACCACCAAAATCATTTAGGAAAAGGTTTGAGCCTATTTCCCTTTCAATTTATATTAATAAACCTTGACTGTTGGGGACTTGTTCTCAAATACTATGAATTAAGAACAAGGCAACACAAAATGTTAAAGGTTAATGCCCTCGTCCTTCAAAGCATTATCTCTCTTAGGATATAATGATCTTCAGACGAAGGTTATGAAGGACGTACCTTCATCATTGCAGTATATGTTAATGAAAGAGGAAGAATAATTGAAATGTATAAGACAACATGAACAATCATATGTCATCATTGCTATATGTTCCTTCTATTAATTGTAAATAAACAAGAACAATATTGAATTACATTTATACCTTTGGCTTAACAGAAGGTAAAAATACAAACGTGACGCACGAGTGAATACAAGTCAGCGTGAACAGTACGGGGGAACTGTTCATCTATTTATAGGCACAGGACGCAGCCTGTGAGAAATTACATTCATGCCCTTTACATTCATTGTTAACTAATAGTCAAGTCTATGAGAACTAGATAGCCTTTTCCCCTTTAAGTCGGTTCCTTTCTCCGCCGTTTAGCCGAAGCTCCTTCGTACGTAGCTTCGGAGCAATTCCAACCTTCGTCGCAATCATGATTTTAGCCCGAGTTCGAAGGTACCTATTCACATGCTATACTCGAAAGGTTTTTGTTTGATCTGGTTTTTGAGGACCTTCGGAGGACGAAGGCCCCTAATAGTAGCCCCTCGCAGTATTAATTTGTTTAAGATAACGAATTCAGACTGTGATATGGACGAAGGCCTTAAGCCGAAGGTCCAAAAAAACACCTTCCCTTTGCAAGAATAGCAACAGTCAATGACAGGCGGGGCCCCTTGATTTAGAGCGCGCCGAGCGTATAAATAAGAGCTCGTGCCGATCTCATTTGGTACACTGCCTGTGACATTTGCTTTATTTTCTCAATTTCACAACTGTTGCTCACCAACACTTGCTAGTTTTTCAAAGCTTTTCAAGCTTCGGTTTGAAAGACTGAAAAGAAAGAATGTCTCAAGACAAGAAGGTTGTTGCTGAGACGAAGCTTGCTGAAGAGGAGAAGCTTCTTGAGGAGAAGAAGGCTGTGAATCCATACATTGCTGGATTTGTCAAGTCAATGGCAAAAACAAACACAGAAAAGATTACTAAGGAAATATTGGAGGGCCTGTCTGAGGATACTGGTGACAGTGATAGTTATGATGCAGAAAGTGGTGGCGAAGATTCTGAGGATCGACCCTGGAGGCCTAGCCATACAATTTTCGGAAAATCTTCCATTAAGCAAAGTCACCTTGAAAACATGAGGGGAAGATATTTTCGAGATATGTCTATTCTAAGAGTTGGTGGAGATAACAAAGTCCCTGCCCCTGAGGAAGACGAAGTAGTGATTTACCGAAGCTTCTTCAAGGCTGGGCTTCGGTTTCCATTGAGCAGGTTTGTGGTTGAAGTGCTGAAAATTTATCAGATTTACCTTCATCAGATAACCACTGAAGTTGTTATTAGAATGGGGATTTTTGTTTGGGCGGTGAGAAGCCAGGGACTGGAGCCCAGCGCAAAATGCTTTTGCAGTATGCACGAGCTTGTGTACGAGACGAAGGCCTTGGGCAAAGAACAATATCATAACAATTTTGGCTGCTATAGATTTGTCGCCCGCCCCAATGCAAGCTACCCGGTGCTAACATACCGGAAAAGGTGGCCCGAGGCCTGGATGGAGGAATGGTTTTATGTGAAAAATGACTTGAAGGCAAGAGAAGATATCAAGGAAGTTATTATGTGCCCCATTTGGTCCCGCTTCGGCCTCCGAAGGCCAAAAGTTGAAATTGATGAAGCCATCGAAGCATGTCAAAAGGCATTTGGTACTGTCTGCTTCTTCATTGGTACGAGAGATTTGGTTCAAGAGCACATAGCATACAGAGTATGGCCACTTATAGAGAGCTGGGAAATGCGGAAGGAAACCATCACCAAATCTAGTGAAGGTGATCTGGTCCGACTAAAATACACATTCAGATATGGGGATAGATTCGATGAACCGAACGATGATTGGCTAAAATACATTGAAGTTACCAATGATGAGCTGCTTGGATCATATTCCAAGGTAGAAGATAATGCATTGTCCACAGCCTTCAGAGGCCGGGGAAAAAAGAGATTGAACAGAGTTTTTGACGCTATTGGCTTTGTTTACCCGGACTACCGTTATCCACTGCGAGGACAAGGAAAGAAGAGGAAACCTGCTGCTTCGGCCACTCTAGACGAGCCTGCACCGAAGGGCAAAAAATTGAAGGTCCTTACCCACCGGCCATGCTATATTGAGCCGGCCGTGGTGCCTGAGTTTGGTGGGGTAGCTTCTTCAGCTACTGAATCAGGAAAGGCTGCTCCCCCTGCGCAAAGGACTAAAGATCCAACTACAATGACGAAGCTACCTTTAGCTGAGCTGGCTGAGATGAAGACTGATAAGGGTAAAGCTGAAGAATCAAATATTGGAGAAACAAAAGTGTTAGAAATTTTAAGCCCTTTGACAGAGGTAACAGTGCCAAAGGCACAAAAATGTTCTGCCACAACTCCCAAGAGGAGAAGGATGGCAAACGTACTAGATGTGCTAGAAACAGTGAAGACTTTGAACTCAACTCCTTCGAGGAGAATTGCCGAAGCTTCGAAAGCGCAAACTGAAGTTGAAACAGAGCAGGCCGAAATTGAAATTGCAGTAGCTCAAGCTGGTACCGAAGCTGGGCCTTCAGAGCCCGATGAGAAAAAGTCTGCAGAAATTGAAGAGAAAGCAACAGAAGAAAAAGCCACAAAGCAAATTTCGCCTGAAAAGGTTGCCATTCCTGCTCCCGAAGCTTTAAAAGAGAGCATTGATTACATTATCCGCCATGCTTCGGGAAAGAGACTTTCTAAAGAAGAAGAATGAGAACCTCAACATTATGCCCAAAGATTAAAATACCCAAAGGGGGCATTAGTGTTTAATGGTAGTGGGGAAAAAGACTTTTTGTACTGTCTCCCGGATAGTAAGGAGATATCCGTCTGTCAGGAGATGGGTTGAAGCTTCGGATTTTCGAAGCTAGAAGAAGGTCTTTCAGTGTTATCAAAGGATGAATTGGCTGATAGTTTAGCATACAATAGCATAAAGGTATAAAAGCTAATTTTTGTATTTTTAAATGAATTGTTTCATTTGCTTACACCTGATCTCACTCTCCTTTTGCAGGGCCTAATCCTTAGCAATGCCCTTAGAGCACAGAAAAACGCTGAAGATGAAGGGCATACAATGGCTTTGAACAACCTTCGTTCAGAGGTGATTGAACTAAGGAATGAAGGCCTTGAAAAAGACAAGATATTAATTTTATTGGTAAACAAAGTAAAAGAAGACGAAGTTAATTTCAAAGCTCAAGCTGAGGTCCAAAAGAATAAGATCGAAGACCTTCGGAAACAATTAGCAGAGGCCAAAGAGAAATGTGATGTCGCAGAAGCTAACCGAGAGGCCAGTGAATATTGTAAAAACTTTTTAGAAAAAACAGTTGGAGAACTTCGCGCATCCAAGGAAAGATATTTTGAAAAATCTTTGGGATGCGTGAAGAAGATAAAGGATAGCTTCGCTAACGTGGGCGCCTTTTCAAACGAAGATAACTTCATACGAGGCTACCCTGATGGTGTAATCGAGTGGATCAGCGGAGAAGCTGAAGCTTTTGAGGAAATCTTAAGTGATCGTGGGGATGTCTGTGCGTTCTCTAGTGCGAGAGGAGTTTCAGCTATCTTGGAGAAGGCTGGTTGTAATCATGTTAAAACCTTGGCCTAGGCCAAAGCTGCTCTCTCCGTGGATGACACGAAGGACCCCTCGGCCGAAGCAAGTTTTCTTGGCGGAAAATTTTCACTGACATCTGGGAGAATGGTGGTCGAGAAATGGCCCATGAGATAATGAAATAGAGCGAAAAAGATATTCATGACACTCGAGAAGCAGCAAAAGAAGCTGAGAAAGCTGCAGAACTCGAGAGACGGATAGGTATTGTTTAACTAGTTTAAGCTTCGTCATTTGCTTTCGTGGCTTCGAACTGATTGATTCTTTCTTTCGCAGCTGAATTACCTCCTCCACGGAGCCGTTCGACCCCCTGGCTGACCCGGAGACGAAGAAAGCAATAGAAATTATCAACATAGTCGAATCTATTGTTGACGAAGTCGTCAACAAGTTACTTAACGAAGTTGCGGAAAAATTTCTGAAGGAATAGGAGTAGTTGTTGTAAAAACGTTCTTAGGTGGTTAATGTAATATTTGTTGGAATAAGTCTGTAATATTTGATACGTATAGTTTTGAATCTAATATGTAAACTATTTTGCAATTCACCTCTTTGCGATGCATGAAACATTTACATACATACCGTTTTTGAGCCTTCGGCAAAAAAACACCTTCCCTTCTTTTCATGCTTTATAAAGAAAAATACTTATGTTTTGTGAGAATATCCATACTTCGTAAAGAGCATCCAAGCTTCGTAAAAATATCAATGCTTCGAAAACAATAGATCTCTTCTTCCACATCAGAGCTTATGAAGCTATAATTCTCAGTTTACTTTGTGCCTTAGCACCTTTTCACCTTTGTAAAGCATTCTCCGAAGATCGACTTCGTTTCCAATTCGTGTGATATGATGTATGATGTGATGCTATGCGATATGATGCGATGATATGATGCAAAGAATGATGCTAATGCCGAAGACACACATCCTTGCTGAAACACACAACCTTTACGTCCCCTTAGGAATGATCAAAATCTCTTTGCCGCTTATTTTTCGGCTTCACCGTTTATTTCTCGGTGTAAGTTCAGCATCCCCTTAGGAACGTCTTTTGAACTTCTTCGCCTTCTATTTCGGCGGTATTTTTCGCGTTGACTTTTCGCGCTTCGCCTTGTATTTTGGCGGTATTTTTCGCGTTGACTTTTCACGCTTCGCCTTATATTTCGGCGGTATTTGGCTCTGCATTCCCTTAGGAACGACTTTTGAGCAAAAAACTTACTCTCCGCTCCCTTGGGAACGACTTTTTAAGCTTCAGCAAAACTTTTGCTGTGCTCCCTTAGTGACGAATTTTGAAGCTTCGGCAATTTTCGAGCTTCGTAAATCTGTGAAGAAGATATATTTCATTTTAACAGAAGCAAAACTATTACAAAGAATTACAACTAGATTTGCATTACTTGTCCTTTATTAAAAAACAAAATGGCATAGAGTAAAAAAGTGCTTCAGAGGGTAGGATATCTCTCAATAGATGTGCTTTGACTCCAGCATAGTACTATTGACTGTGCGTGCTTCGGATTCCTCCCTGAAATCCCTCTGTTGTTGGGTGTGCTGGCTCCCTTCTGGCTGCTGACCCCGTGAATAACTAGGTTGTAATGGTGGCGGAGGTGGAAGCTATGGCCAAGAAGCCTGTGGCTGACTAGTCGAAGCAACAGAAGCTGCAGAGTGATTACCCACATATTCTGGTATGTAGGGTGAATGGCACGAAGCAGTGTGCAAGACCTGCTTCGGTTGGTTCTGCCGAGCTTCGGCTTTTGCAAGCTCCCTCTGCTTTTGGATAGTGATTTGGCACATTCTTGTAGTATGGCCCTTGTCTTCTCCGCAAAATAAGCAGTAGATTTTCCTAGGCTGATCTCATATCTTCCTTCGAAGCCCCTAGCGCCTCTGCCCCTTGGAGCTGGCAGCCGGAAAGAGCTTTGTTGCTGTCCCGAAGATTGTGAGGTATAATGTGGCCTCTGCGGCTGACCTCCTTTGTCATCATTCTGAGTGGAGTTGTGAATTGACCTGACATGCCTCGGGTGGATTCTTCCTTCGAAGCCCCTGGTCATTTTAGAGAATCTGTAAGCTTCCTCCCTTCTTTGGCGGAAGTCATTGTCAGCCCGAATGTATTCGTCCATCTTTTGAAGCAACTTCTCTAGAGTTTGAGGGGGCTTCCTGGCGAAATATTGGATAGTTGGTCCTGGGCAAAGACCTTTGATCATGGCCTCGATGACAATCTCATTGGGCAGTGTAGGCGCTTGTGCCCTCAATCGCAAGAACCTTCGTACATATGCCTGAAGGTATTCTTCATGGTCTTGTGTGCATTGGAATAGGGCCTGAGCTGTGACCGGCTTCGTTTGAAAGCCTTGGAAACTAGTGACCAACATGTCCTTAAGCTTCTGCCACGATGTGATTGTCCCTGGCCGAAGAGAAGAATACCATGTTTGAGCTACATTTCGCACTGCCATGACGAAGGACTTCGCCATAACTACAGTATTGCCTCCATACGAAGATATAGTTGCTTCGTAGCTCATGAGAAACTGCTTTGGATCTGAATGCCCATCATACATGGGAAGCTAAGGTGGCTTGTACGATGGGGGCCATGGAGTAGCTGCAGTTCTGCTGCCAAGGGAGAAGCATCATCAAAGGTAAAGGTATCATGATTAAAATCATCATACCATCCATCTGTTGAATAAGCCCTCCTGATGAAGCTCCCTGTGATGGGGCCTTCGGTTTTGCTCGTCTTGAGCGAGATGGCGCACTTCTTCAGTAGCTTCGTCGATCTGCCTTTGAAGATCAGCTAATCACGCCATCTTCTCCTTCTTCCTTTGTACTTGCTGATGGATGATCTCCATATCCCTGATCTCTTGGTCCAACTCATCCTCCTGGAGTGTTGGACTGGTGGCTTTCCTCTTCTAGCTTCGAGCCTCTCGAAGAGAAAGAGTTTCTTGGTTTGGGTCCAGCGGCTGTAGTGCAGCGGTCCCTGGTGCTGAAGCTTTCTTCGGCGGCATGACGAAGGTCAGTGTTCGCCTAAGGTGGTCGAAAAGGGTTCACCAGAGGTGGGCGCCAATGTTGGGGACTTGTTCTCAAATACTATGAATTAAGAACAAGGCAATACAAAATGTTAAAGGTTAATGCCCTTCGTCCTCCAAAGCATTATCTCCCTTAGGATATAATGATCTTTAGACGAAGGTTATGAAGGATGTACCTTCATCATTGCAGTATATGTTAATGAAAGAGGAAGAATAATATGAAATGTATAAGACAACATGAATAATCATACGTCATCATTGCTATATCTTCCTTCTATTAATTGTAAATAAACAAGAACAATATTCAATTACATTTATACCTTCGGCTTAACAGAAGGTAAAAATCCAAGTGTGACGCACGAGTGAATACAAGTCAGCATGAACAGTACGGGGGAACTGTTCATCTATTTATAGGCACAGGACACAGCCTGTGAGAAATTACATTCATGCCCTTTACATTCATTGTTAACTAATAGTCAACTCTATGAGGACTAGATAGCCTTTTCCCTTTTAAGTCGGTTCCTTTCTCTGCCATTTAGCCGAAGCTCCTTCGTACGTAGCTTCGGAGCAATTCCAACCTTCGTCGCGATCATGCTTTTAGCCCGAGTTCGAAGGTACCTGTTCACATGCTATAGTTGAAAAGTTTTTGTTAGATCTTGTTTTTGAGGACCTTCGGAGGACGAAGGCCCCCAACATTGACCAACTAAAAGCAACTGCTAAACCTTAACTCCACATACAGCTAGTCCACTTTATGCCAAACGGGACATTTGCTGAGTACGTTGATGTGTACTCACCATTGCTTTACAAACCACCCCACCCCAGGTTGTCCCCACTGTACTCAGTGCTTAGGAGGAGATGTTTTTGTAACATGGAGGACTTTGAGGAGTTCCAGGACTACGACGAGTTCTAGTTTCCTTTAGTGGCAAACCCCCAGTCAGCTGCCTGTGTAGGCTTATCTTCTACGTTTCGTTTCTCCGCACTTTGATATTAATGTTGACCTCTATGGATATGTATTAGACTCTCTGGATGTCTCGGACATCTTGATGTAATTAAAGTACCCTTTCCGCTATTTACTTTAAGCATTGTGTGATGATGTCCAATTATGTAATGGCTGTGTACGTGAGTTCTGATCCTGGCTTGTACATGGTTCACATTCGGTTTGCCTTCCAAAACCGGGTGTGATACCATGCAAGTATACAATTCGGTACATGTATAGCTCTGCCAACATTGCACCATTATACGTGGTCTTGACTGGTATGAAATGAGCTGCCTTTGTTAAGCGGTCCACTACTACCCAAATGGAGTCATAACCAGCTCGAGTGCGAGGCAAACCGACTATAAAATCCATCCCAATTTCATCCCATTTCCACTGAGGAATCTGCAATGGCTACAACAAACATGCGGGCCTTTGATGCTCCGCTTTAATTCTATGACAGCTGTCACATACGGCGACATACTCTGTGATCTCCCTTTTCATTCCATACCACCAGAATCTTTTCTTTAAGTCTTGGTACATCTTCTCGCCGCCAGTGTGTATGGAATAAGCTATCTAACGAGATTCCTTGAGAATCAGCTCCCGAATCGATTTGATGTCGGGAACACATAGCCTATATTTAAACCATACCACACCTTCCGCGTCTTCCTGGAAATCTTTGCCTTTCCCATCTTAGATTAGCTACCAAATTTCATTGATCTTCTCATCATCTTTCTGCCCATCCTTGATCTCTGACTCTAGAGTGGGCTCCAGCTCAACTATCACTCCTTGGGTGCTGTTATAAATCCAAGACTCAGCCTGTCGAATTCCTTTGCTAGTTCATATGGCATTGGATGAGCGACCATCATGTTGACTAGACTTTTTCTGCTCAAAGCATCTGCAACCACATTTGCTTTACCTGGGTGATAATGTATCTCTAGCTCATAGTCTTTGATTAATTCCAGTCATCTTTGCTGCCTCATGTTCAATTCAGACTGGGTGAATATGTATTTGAGACTCTTGTGGTCTGTATAAATATCACACTTTTGACCATATAGATAATGTCTCCAGGAGTGCATGAACCACTGCTACTAACTCCAGATCATGCGTGGGGTAATTCCTCTCATGAATCTTCAACTGTCGGGACGAGTATGCCAGTATTCTCCCATCTTGCATTAGCACACATCCTAGACCAGTGTATGAAGCATCACAATACACTGAGAATGACTTATGAACATCTGGTAGAATCAATACTGGTGTTGTAGTCAACTTCTTCTTCAATGTTTCAAAGGACTCTTGGCACTCTGGGTCCACTTGAATTCAACTTTCTTTGCTAGCATGGCTGTCATTGGTCTAACAATCTTGGAGAAACCTTCAATGAAACGCCGATAGTATCTGTCCATCCCAATGAAACTCTTGATTCCCTGGACATCTCTTGGTGCTTTCTAGTCCAGAATATATGCTACCTTCTTCGGATCCACAGCTAATCTGTCTCGATTTATGATATGACCCAAGAACAGGACTTCGCTGATCTAGAACTCACACTTGCTTAGCTTGGCATACAACTGATGCTCCCGTAACCGTTGCAATACCATCTTCAAATGCTCCTTGTGTTCTTTCTCATTCTGAGAGTATATGAGAATATCATTGATGAACACCACTACAAACTTGTCGAGGTAGTCCATGAACACGCTATTCATCAAGTACATAAAGAAAGCTGGTGCATTCGTCAATCTGAATGACATAACCGTGTACTCATATTGCCCATACTTGGTGATAAATGTTGTCTTCAGTATATCCAAACGTCAGATCCTAAGCTGGTGATAACCTGACCTCAGATCTATCTTTGAGAACAATCTGGCTCCTCTCAACTGATCAAACAGATCTTCTATTCTTGGCAGGGGTACTTGTTCTTGATGGTGACTTCATTCAAAGCACAGTAATCAATGCACATCCTCTCTGTCCCATCTTCCTTCTCCACAAATAGAACTGGAGCGGCCTAAGGAAAATTAGTTGGTCTGATGTAACCTTTCTCTAATAGCCGTCAATCTATTTCTTGAGTTCCACCAATTCTGGTCCAGAAACTCAATAAGCTATCTTGGAAATAGGGGTGGTTCTAGGTTCAAGCTCTATGGCAAACTCAACTTTACATTCGGGTGGCATACCTGGTAAATCCTCAGGAAACACGTTAGGGAACTCCGACACAACTCTGATAGCCTCAAGCAGGTTGGCCTCCTTACCATCTATAGACATATGGTGATAGGCTCCTTCTTCTAGATCGGGTATGAACAGTTCAGTTACTACTTCTTTCTCGGATGGGGACACTAACTTTACTGTCCTCTTGTCACAGCTGATAATTGCTTGGTTTCTATACAGCCAATTCATCCCTAGGATAACATCTAACCCTTGAGTACCCATTACTACTAGGTTAGTGGGGAAACCTATCCCCCTTATTTCAATCCTTAGATTCGAGCACTTCTTATTGGACTGAACTTTTCCCCCAACTGAATTAACTCTTAGGGGTGGAATAATTGGTTCTACGGAGATGTTATGTGCTTCTACCCATGATGTAGAAACAAAAGAATGCATGTCACCAATATCAAATAGTACTTTTGCTGGATGGGATTTGACTAGAAACATACCTACTGCCACATCTGGTGCATCCTAGATTACTTCGGCCTCCAAGTGGTTCACCTTTCCATGGTTGTAGGCCTGGCCACATCTTCTAGTGCTTGCTGTGGTGCTCCTTATCTTGTTGAGGTGTTGGAAGCTGGCTGCTACTGAGCTGCCTTCTTTGGGCAATGATTCGCCTAGTGGCCTTGTTCCCCACAGTGGAAACATCCACGACCTCCTCCTTGCGCCGGGGCTGTCTAGTTGTTCAGGTTAGTGGCTAGGGCAGGAAGGCAAGGTGCCTGGCTGCTCTATCGCTGATACTGGTTTCCTCCTTGTTGGTTGTTCTGGCGGTACTGCTGCTGAGGGAACTGCCTCTAGAACTGTTGTTGATGCTGGCGCTGGTGCTGGTGTCCTTGAGGGTGACTTTGCGTGAACCGCTGGAGTGGATTGCCTGAGAAGCGAGGACAGCTGCTGCTCCCAACCTACGGTCCACCGATCTTACGCTTCCGGTCTTCCATCTCCCGGCGCTTCCTCTTAGTCATGATAGCTCTATCGATCAGATGCTAAAAGGTAGGGAATGTATGGTTCATCAACTGGTAGTGAAGGGGGTCAACCAAACCTGTCAAGAACCTATACTGTCTCTTGGTATCAGTGTTGACATCCTCGGGTGCATAACGAGATAGCTGCAGAAGTTTGTCCCTGTACTCACTAACGGTCAGAGGACCTTGCTTCAAAGCCAGGAATTCTTCCTTCCTCACTATCAACCTTCAGGCACGTGGTACTAGAGGAAATTGTTTCTAGACTCCTCTCAAGTAATGGCGTCAGGGTTGGCATGGGTGGCGAGGTAGGACTCCCACTAGGACTGTGCTGCTCCCCTAAGTAGGCGGAGACCATACAGAACCTTCTCACAGTCATTGCATTGAGCGGTATGCAGCTCCCGCTCCACTGTGCGCAACCAGTCTTCGGCATCCATGGGATCTATAGAATGGGCGAAAACATGGAGTGACTCCTCATGAACTCCACACGCTTGTCCCTGAGCATCTGTGGCATCTTCACTTGCATCTACGGTTGAGGTGGAGGTTGCTGCTGCTGCACCTATTACATCGCTGCTAGAGTCTGGCCAATCACTTGGACTGCCTGGGTCTGCATCAAAAACATCTTCTCGATAGTCAATGGGGGGGTGGTGGCAACTGCTGCTGGGGTGCCTCATCCTGTGGTGCCTACTTCTCTTGCTGGGCATGCCATCCACCTCGGCGTCTATTGTCAGACATCTATAGAAAACATACACACATCAGATCTGACCCTGCAGTCTTTCAACATAAGAAAAGATATATAGAAGTCTTCACAATACTGAACAACTGAGCATCTTCACTAACTCTCAACATAGCCAAACACAGTTTCCTAGATAAAGAGGAAAGTGGAAATAAAAGGTTGCCCAACTAAATGACTAACTTTATTAATAACTACACCAAGTTGTAGGGGATACCTACACCTTGGTGGCAATCATTACAAAGATCCAACTTCATCACGAGTTCATCACAACAAACATAGAATCACATCATAAGCAAACTGAAACTAACTAAGACTGGCTAAGACTCTGACACTAGTTTGAACATTTATTACAGACTCCAACTCCACCGATCCAGTGCTCCAAGTCTATCTTGGTCCTGCAGTCACGGGTACCATAAGCATGATGACCACGAGGCGGCGAGCGGTAAGGTTATTGAGTCCCGACAGGAGCAGGGGAACCATACTCCAGATGGCGGCGGTCCGCACGCCCAGCACACACTTTTGCAATCTCCGCTCAAGCCTTGCCCAACTCATCAAGGGCGTGGTCTAGCTCGTTGTTGAGCACGGTGACCAGGTTGACCATGCTACTCAATTTGGGATTGCCCTCACCAACTGGTGAGACAATCACGCCTCCGGTACTACCGGTCGAGCGGCGGGGGTAGTACTTTAGGTCGAGGCCATCAGCTACCCCGCTAAACAACAAACAGTACTGTGAAAGCGCACGCGCGTGCAGCATCCTGCAAGGCTGCCTCGGCAGTGTCCCGCTCAGCGATAGAATAATGCTCTAAGAAGGCCTCTACACCCTAGAGATAATCATCTGGATGGCGCACCAGAAAGGTAGCCTCCCACTGGTCCGAGTATAAACCGCGACGGTGCTGGTAGACTACACAGCGGTACTCGATGGACCAAGTGTGTCGGCGAAGGCCCGACGCAGCAAGGTGTCGAGAGCGTCGTGGAAATGACAACCGTAGGCGGCGTCATGAGTGATGGGTCGGGCGATCCATCCTTTCGGCTCCTGCTCCTCCGAGAGCTCCGTGCTGTGGCTCGAACTACCACCATCGTCGTCATCTCCATCTCCGTCAGGGTCTCCTCCAGCAGCTGGGGTGCCCTGTGGTGGTGCAGGGGGCACCTCTGGCTGAGGCATAGGGGAGGGCTGCCTCCTAGACTCCACCTCCTGCTGAGGCAAGGGGGAAGAGTCCTGCTACTCCTGCTCCTAGCACCGGCGCTCCTGCACCTCGTGTAGGCGGTGGTGCAGCCTCTCCAGGTGGCTCGACTGTCATGTCACCGTGCGATGTAGTGGACGCTCCGCATGGCGAGAGGGCAAGATAGGGATCACCGACTTACGTGCAGTGAATCTAATATGGGCCATCTATAAAAGACATCGTAAGCACAAGAGTGAGAATAGAACTATATGACCAGCAAGTAAACAGAAAGTAAAGTGAGACAAAAATTTTGTAATATGAGTACATAGATAGTAATATAACATAGGATTCATCAAGATGATCTATTTTTGAAGTGACACCAATGGTCAAGGTGAGAATAAGGGTCTATAGTCATTAAAGCGACCATTCTAGTCTAGGTTGGCAGTCCTTCAATCAGCAAGGCTTTAATACCACTTATGTCATACCCAGTTTTGGAAGGCAAACCAAATATGAACCATGTACGTGCCAGGGTAAAGAAACTCATGTACACAACGATTACATAGTTGGACATCATCACACATTGCTCAAAATAAATAGTGGAAATGGTACTTTATTACATCAAGATGTCCAAGACATCCATAGAGTCATTAACTTAACATTGTCATTAACCTAATCAAAGTGCAGATACAAAACATAGAAGATAAGGCCTTCACAGGCAGTTGACTGGGGGTTTGCTACTAGCACAACTAGAACTCATCATAGCCCTGAAACTCCTCAAAGTCTTCCATGTTGCCTGCACTCCTCCTAAGCATTGATTGCAATGGGGACAACCTGGGGTTGGGGGTTTTAAAGCAAGGGTGAGTACACATCAACCCAGTTATTACACAAAAGTACTCCCTCCAAGAGAGTTTTAGGCTAAAGTGGACTAGGTATATGTGGAGTTAAGGTTAAAGCAGTTGCTTTTAGTTGGTCAGGTATTTATTACTAGTAGTAGAGCCAAGTTTTAGTGATAAACCCAGTTATTACCCAAAAGTACTCCCTCCAAGAGGATACCAGAAACCATAGTTATAATCATCACCATTTGTAACACCCCAGGTGTTACCTGAGGCCCTAACTCCCTACATACACTTGTGAATTGTTGTCACATGTGTTTAAGTAAAGGAGAATGAGCAACAAAACCTTGGAGAACATGGGTTAACTAAGAAATGTCCATGACAAAAGCAATCCCCTAGAAAATTTGGCAATTATCACCTTGGGCAAGAGAAGATTAAACCCTAGACCCTTCTTGAGCCCTTAGCTCCCAAAACCTTGGATTAAGGGAAAGGTTAAGCAAATGCACAAGTCATGAGTTAACCCTTAACCAAAGTTTAAGTACACATAAAAATCTATAAAATGCAGAGGGGAAACATTACAAAAAGGCCCCTTAAAGACCCCAAATCCATTATTTAAGTAGAGAGCACACTAGAGCTCTCCAATTTTCTCTAAGTAAAAAATGAACCCTAATCTAAAGATCAGAAATGTTCACCTAGATAATGGCACCAAAACCACTTGGTCTGAATATCAAAAAGGAGCCAAACTACCTAAGGAACCCACTGGAAAAATTTGAACCCGAGCCAAAATCGTTTGACATAATTTGACACCACTTTTGTCTCGGGGTGAACAATGTGACAACCCCGATTTGGCGTCCGCATATCTCCTGATCTAGGGCGTATCCTCCCTCGGAACTCACATACAACAGATAGCCATAGGTGCCAATAAGAGGTCTGCGCAGGATTTTTGCCAAGATTCGCACGCTTGCGATCTCTGCAGACGTTTGAACAAGGGCAAAAACAAACCTCCACGTGTTCGACGCGCCCTGGCATCGCCAGAGCACGCCCCGGCGCCCGACCCCATGTGCACCACACCGCGCCAAGCCAAACCCGTGCCCACGCCCGCACCCGCGCCTATAAAGCCAACCAAGGCCTCGGTCGTACTCCCCTGCTCACTCCCGACCTCGCCGGAGCGCAAGATCACCGGCGTTTGCCCTGTGCACGGCGTGCCAGCGGCCGCCTGAGAACCCACCACCGTAGACCGGCAACCCTAGTCATTTCCAGCCCCATCTGACCCTCGAGAGAGACTCTACGTGCCTCGGTGAAGCTCCCAAAGCGAGGAATCAAGCTCTGCCTCGCCGGAGACACCAGAGCAACGTCGCCGGACTTCACCAGATCGCCGGCGTACGTAGACCGGGCTCCACGGTGAGCCTTTCTTCGATTCCTTGCACGGGTAGACTCCTTAGCACCCCACGAAGCTTCCTGTGCCCTTGGATTGAACTATATCGCCGTCGATAGGCCGGAGCACACACCACCGACGAGCCCGCCCGCCTGCGCACGTGGCCCGACCGATTCTGGCCATCACCCACGACGAGTCATACCTCGACGTGACCGCAAGGACTTCACAGTGCTAACCCCGCCCTTCGCTGGACCTCCCTCGCCGTCGGTAAGCCGTGCCGCCCTGTTTACTTCCGCGGGTATTGTTGAAAAGGGGGGAGGGACCTCGGGGAAGAAGGAAAGGAAGTCAGGGGGTTTTTGAATGGTCAGAGACTCAGTTGAATAGTTGAGTAGGGGCATAAGTTAAAGAGTTGGTTTAGGAAAAACCCAGGGTCCTCGGTGTAAACTAGTTTTCCACAAAACCTTTCAAACATTTCTCTTTTAAAAACAAATAGAGCTTGTAAAATTCATAACTTTAGTTTTATTCAACCAAATTGAGTCAAACCAATTTTGCTGGATTCTAAATAATGTGAACTACCTAGGAAAAATGCAAAACACCCTAAGTATTGCAGAAGATTTTAAAGTTTTGATTTAAATAGTAAACTGGCCAAAATCTAAATAAAAGAGGGAAGAATAGCTACACTATTAAACTAGAGTTAAGAAAAACCAGAGAGGTACTAAACCACTACCTAGCCTGTTTAAAAATATTAAACCCCTTAGTACACCAAACTAAGGAAGGGTTTACCTTTTTAACTCATGTTGGCTCAAAGTTAAGAAAAATAGAAAAGGGGATTTAAATATGAACTAGGGGGCAACCACATTTTTGCTAGCTCACTTATTTAACATAGTCTATTGTAAAATTTTGTTAGACCCTTTGTTAGTGCAAAAAAAATGAGGTACTTTTTATTTCATGAAAACAATGAAAACTTAGAAAAACCTTAGAAAAATAATCCTAAAGAGAACCCACCCCAAACCTTGGGATAACTAATAATATAATATTATGAATCTAAGAAAAATGTAAGTTCTGTTGTTTGATATTTTTCAAATAACAAGTTAGTTATAAGTACCTTTTTGGCTTTAAACTTTGGGAAATCATAACAAAATACCCAGTAGGTCTGTTTCTGTAATTTTTGGCACAGAAGCCTATTATCACCTTTGGAGCATGGCAAAAATAAATTTTAGTCCAGAAACCTCACCCCAATTTGAGCCATAGTGCAAAGTGCCCTTTTACCCTTACTTTTGTTAATTTTGCAAAAGGAGCATCTAAATTAGTTTCAACCCCAAATATCTAGGATAACCCACAGAGGTAAATGTTTACCCACTATAATTTTTACAACATTTTTGGAAAATGTTAACTTGCCATGACAATGTAAAAGCACTCACTGGGAAGCATTAGTGAAATTAAAATAAGAAGTTGGAAAAGAAAAGTGAGGTGAAACCTTAAATCTTGCAAGAGCCAAAATAAACCTCCAAAGGGTGACTGAACTTCTAGTGTATTTCAATACCCCAAAAATGAAGATGTAAAACCCTTAAAGGATAACCAAAGGAGACCCGAAGAGTACCACTAAATATAAGTACTATTTTACTATGCATGGCCTTTACAAATTTCCATGTCATTAATATGCATATATCTTATTCATTGCATTCGATAGACTATAATCTCGCTGACGGGGAGTACATCCTCATTCCGGAGCAAGGAGTTGCTCAGGAGGTAGCCCAGGAGCCAGCACTGGAGCCTGCCATCGAGGATCTGCCTGCCCCAGCTTTGGAAGGCAAGCCTCGGTTTTATGCATAACCATTATATATGCTATTTTACTGCACTTAATGTTTGTAGGCTTGTACTGTGCACTTAAGTGTAGGAGTTGACTGAAACCCTAGTTGCATGAACTCAGGATTTCCTTTTGAGATGGATACTAGTATGCTAGGTCGAGTAGTTGCCTTACTAATTAGGGATCTCGATAGAAGTCGAGTGATTTTTCTAGCACTCGCGCGAGGTCAGGAATTTGGTTGTATCCATTTTCATATCGTAATGATGATGGTCTGTGGACAACGATCCATGGGGATGCATTGTTTATGATATGGAAATTGGAATAAGGATTAAGGTGTGGTACCGTGTGTCAAGCGTTTGAACGTACTAAGCACATGCCGAGAAATATGGTAAATCGGTAAGCCTAGTACCTGATTGAACCTGCCCGCAGACTTTACCCCTCACGCGACCTGAGAGGTGGTCTCCCATTCCGGTTATGGTGGGTACAAGTCCGGTCACTGCACGATGGCAATCGGGGTCAGTGAGGCATTGTACGCCAAGGCGGTGAGCCCTGATCTGTTGCACGGAATCGATGGGGACGGTTGATGTGTGTGGGGACAGAGTGCCTCGCCACGTCGTGTGTTTAGGTTTAAAAACTCGATTCAAATCGTCTGCTTCTCGCAGCTAATGAAACTGCTTGATCCATGCTGCTACATTGAGTAACAAGTGGAAATGTGTTGATTTGGCAAAAGATGTTGATTGCTAAATGATTGCTACCATGTATGATTAGCTAGGTATAAATTTAGTCTTAAGGGAGTCACACTAAAACTTGAAAAGCTAAACTTGATTTTAGACTCAGCTAGTGCTTTTGGCAAACCAAACCCCTCTGCCAAATAGCTGCATGTCTATAGGTAGAGGAGTAGACTCCTCACACCGGGTAAGTCTAGCTGAGTATTAGTATACTCAGCCTTGCTTGTGGCATCATTTTACAGGTTCTCTGGAGGACATGGTTGCTGGAGTGACTTGGCCGTCCATCTTGCCACCGGGTTGGACAGTCGAGTGGGACCCTACCTCGGTAGAGGAGGAGCATGAGGAGTGATGGGCCAGGCTTCCCCATCCCTCCGTTTCCGAACAATGATCACTGCTTTTGTTAAAACTCCGATGATGTTGTAATAAATTAATCACTCCTTATTGCTTGGTTTTATGCTTTATTGTATTTGCTCTGTGCCTCACCTTCGAGTGAGTACGTGGTACTTGATCCTATTAGTGGCCTTGTCGGACTAGATTCGAGGGACTGCATTTTATTCCTATTTAAGTGTTGTCTAGCCTTTAAGGTGGGACTTAGGCACTTAAGTTGGAATAATTCGGGCGGTTCCGCCACAGCTGGTATCGGAGCTCGTACCACCCCAGAGGAATCAGTAAATCATAAATACCATCCTTAAAGTAAAACTTGTTAGAAACAAAGGTTGGATAGATCGGTAAGACGATAAGAATAGACATAGGGCATGAAGCCTTAGGATACTAGATGGGTAGCTAGGTGGCTAATTGAATATGCCCTATGGGCTACTCTAATAAGGGATGGAGGTTTCTCTACCCCTATAAGTTAAATGAGGTCGCTTAGGACGAGCATGCATGCATCATTGTTAATTAAACTACTTGGTAAGTGGTTAAGAACTTTAAATGCTATGAGGCATGATAACGAAAGATTAAGTACACCCTGTGACCTTATCGTAACCTTCGAAAGGCCAAGCGTAAATCCCCTTTTATTTTTATGATTCTTTTTCTTTTTTGCTTACGCTTACCCTTACACAGATGACTTCTCACGATTCCTTGGAAGGAGGAAACACACATTCCCACACGAACAGACTTGCACGAGAGGGTTTTCCCCGCATCTTGTGGGAGGTGCTGCAGGGAGCCGGTTATACGAAGCCTTCCCAGTACGCAGTGCAGCTGTTCGAGGAGCACCAGGTACCCCGTTGTAGGGTGAGGATGACCTTGGAGCCTCATCCCTTGCAGCCAGGCTGGCGTTCGTTGGACTCTGAGTCTTTCAGATACCAGGCTAAAGACACCATCGAGGCCATTGCTCTCCACGGGCTGATGACCTTTTGTGGCTTTAACCCCTTGGAGCTGTCCACTCACCCCATTGGTCTGTTCCCCACTGAAAAGGAGGACAACCCAATGTGGAAGGATCGAGTGGAGCATGCCAAAGATGTGTGGGCTCTCTACCCAAGGCAGACTGCTCACCTGACGGTGCGATTCATGAATGCCATGTATCGCCTGCAAGCAGTGCGAGGAGAGGCAATGTCTCAGCTGATGGGCTTGTTGGAGGCTACCAAGATCACCCTGGATAACAGAGAGGACCTTGTGGTAGACCTGTCCACTGAGCTGGTGGAGAAAGACCTCCAGGTGGAGTAGATGGCCACCCAGATTCAAGAGCTTGAGGAGCTAGTAGGAGCCAGGGAGAACACCATCGAGGTTCTCGAGGATCAGCTTATGAACACTCAGCAGCAACTTGAGGAAGCTAACCAGCACTTGGATATGCACCATCAGGAGATTCAAGATATGGAGGCCAACGAGGATGTTGACATCGAGGGAGGAGAGGAGCTGGAGCCCGCATCCAGTTTGGACACTGCTGGCTCCGGAAGACCACCTTCCCCCGAGTCTAGTGTTGCCTCGTTTGCCCATTAGGTTTCAGAAGGATTGGATAGAAGCGTGCGGCAGTAGAACTCCTTAGAGCTAGCTTAGCTTTTGCACCTTGGGGTACTAGGCTAGGAAGAGTTGAGTCTTTTGAGCACTGCTGTAACCCTTAGAAAACTCTTTTGGAATTATGAATGATGAATGATGTCAACTTTTACTTATGAAGAAAGTTTTATGTCCTGTCGTATCCTTTATGAAAAATGCAAGGAAAATGTTGGCATGCTGCAACCTTGCCTTTTCAAAATCTTTCACCATGTATGAACCCTAATATCGAAGGTATGATATTAAGAGCACCCTGAATTTTCAGATGGCAGGAAGAGCGCGTCGTGGACAGAAAGAGCGCATTCCTCCACCACCGCCACCGCCTCCAACCATGCAAGAATTGATGGCTCAGCAGAATGAGATTCTGCGACAGTTGGCTCAGCGTCAGCCACCACCTCAGCACTATGGTGGTGGTGATCACCATCACCATCCCCCAGCAGCGGCCACTTATCAGGAGTTCCTCAGCACTTAGCAGTCGTTGTTCACTCGGGCAGAGGATCCACTTGATGCTGACGTATGGCTCAGGGTAGTGGAATCCAAATTCCCACTGCTTAATGGAGTTTGTTCAGATGTGGCTAAGGTCCGGTTTGCCACCTAGCAACTTCGCAAACCCGCGCGGACATGGTGGGATCACTTCCTCGCTATGCAACCAGTTGACCACGTGGTGGAATGGAGAGAGTTCAAGGCAGCTTTCAGAGGGCATCACATACCGGCAGGCATTATGGACCGCAAGCTTAATGAGTTTCTGACACTTACTCAGGGGAATCGTACTGTGTTGCAGTACGCTCAAGCCTTCAATGACCTGTGCCAGTATGCCGGATATCATGCAGACACTGATGAGAAGAAGAGGGATAGGTTCAGGAGGGGCCTCAGTACTAAGCTCCGCGACCATCTCAACACAGTCAAGGCCAATATCTACAATGAGTTAGTCAACATGGCCATCTCTCAGGAAGACTGCATCACAGCTCGACAGGCAGAAAAGAAGAGGAAGACCCCATTAGCAGGACCTTCAGCTCAGCCTCAGCGTTTCTGGATTGTGTCTGACACTCAGAACTGGGGACCTCAACAGCAGCAAGGGCGATGGGTGATCCGGCCATAGCAGCAGCAGCAGGCACCCAGCCGCTCTCAACCCCCAGTTCCGAGGAACAACAACCAGCCATCACAGCAATGACGTCAGGCCAATGACAACAGATGTTTCACTTGTGGCAGCACTGGACATTATGCCAAGAATTGCCCCAAGAACCAGCAAAGGCAGGGACAGAATCCCAATCAGAACCACGGCAAGAGACAGAAGGTGCAAGTGAGACAAGGCAGGCTGAACTTCACCACCATGGCTGATATTCCAGAGGGAGCACCCGTCATGACTGGTATCTTTTCCGTTTTGAATTATCCTGCAATCATTCTTTTGGATTCTAGTGCATCACATAGTTTTATCAGTGCCAAATTTTGTGCCAAGTGCCAGTTACCTTTCCATCACACAAATGGGGGCATTACAATTTCAACACCAGGAGGCAGGGTTGCCACCTATCAAATCAACAGGCATGTGCCCATAAAATTTGGTAGTCTTATAATTAAAACCACCCTCCTCATCTTGGGATTGGATAGTGTGGATATCATTTTAGGAACTGACTGGTTATCGAGACATCAGGCAGTAATTGATATCGCAGCAAGGGCCATTGAGGAACATTCGCCTACTTGTGGTGAAATTACGTTATACTTGCCAAACCAGGGTTGTACCCGTTCCTGTGCCTTCGCTATGATAGAGTCACCTGTTGAGAGGATCCCAGTGGTACGTGAATACCCTGATGTTTTCCCAGATGAATTACCAGGGATGCCACCCGATAGAGACATAGAGTTTGCAATTGAGTTGCAACCCAGAACTGCACCTATATCCAAGAGACCCTATAGGATGCCTCCAGCAGAATTGGCAGAATTGAAAAAGCAGTTACAAGAATTGATGGACAAGGGATTCATTCGCCCAAGAACTTCTCCATGGGGATGTCCAGCCTTGTTCGTAAAGAAGAAGGATGAGAGTCTGAGGTTGTGTGTTGACTACCGCCCTCTCAATGCGGTAACAATCAAAAATAAGTATCCGTTGCCCCGCATTGATGTATTGTTCGATCAGTTGGTGAAAGCCAAGGTATTTTCCAAGATAGACCTTCGCTCTGGCTATCATCAGATAAAAATCAGGGCCAGTGATATTCTGAAGACGGCTTTCTCTACCAGATATGGGCTTTATCAGTACTTGGTGATGTCTTTCGGGCTGACCAATGCCCTGGCTTATTTCATGTATTTGATGAACTCAGTTTTCATGCCAGAGCTGGATAAGTTTGTAGTGGTTTTAATTGACGATATATTGGTATACTCAAAGAATGAAGACGATCATGTCAAGCACTTGCATACAGTACTCCAGAGACTGCGCGATCATCGTTTATATGCCAAGTTGTCCAAATGTGATTTTTGGCTGAGGGAGATCAAATTTTTGGGTCACACCATTTCTCAGGATGGGGTATCAGTTGATCCTGAGAAAGTACAAGAAGTGATGGATTGGAAGCCTCCTACCACTGTACGGCAAATTCGGAGTTTTCTGGGATTGGCATGGTATTATCGACGATTTATTCCTGATTTCTCCAGGATTGCCAAGCCATTGACTGAATTGTTGAAGAAAGGAGTAAAGTATGAATGGATTCAGAAATGTGAGGATGCCTTTCATGCATTGAGGCAGCATCTGACAACAGCACCCGTGTTAGCCCAGCCTAACAATACCAAACCCTTTGAGGTTTATTGCGATGCTTTAGGTACTGGATTGGGATGTGTCTTGATGCAAGACAACAGAGTTATTGCTTATGCATCCCAAGCACTTAGGCCTCATGAGCAGAACTACCCCACGCATGATCTGGAGTTAGCAGCCGTAGTTCATGCTCTGAAGATATGGAGACATTACTTGATGGGAGCTCATTGTAAGGTCTATACCGATCACAAGAGTCTCAAATATATTTTCACTCAGGTCGATCTTAATATGAGGCAGAGAAGGTGGTTGGAATTAATCAAAGACTATGATTTGGAAGTGCATTACCATCCGGGCAAGGCCAATGTGGTAGCAGATGCCTTAAGTTGGAAGGCCCAGTGCAACTGCGTGACTATGGACTCCAAGATCGCCACTCTGTGTGACGAGTTGTGCAAGCTGAACATAGAAGTTGTTTCCTCAGGTACCTTGGATTATATTTCAGTAGAGCCCACTCTACATGAGCAGATAATTATGGCCCAGATTGGCGACAAGGGTGTTCAGGTCATCAAGGGAATGCTCGAGCAGAAGGTAGATAAGTACAAATGCTTCCGTTAGGACAGCAAGGGAGTTCTATGGTTTGGAGACCGAAGGGTTATTCCTAAGAATCTCGAACTCAAAAAGAAAATATTGGACGAAGCTCACCTTTCCAAATTCTCCATGCACCCTGGCAGTAACAAGATGTATCAGGATCTCAGATCTTTGTATTGGTGGACCAGGATGAAGAGGGAAATTTCTAAGTATATATCTGAATGTGACACTTGCCGAAGAGTCAAGGCCAGTCATTTGAAGGTGGCAGGCACCTTACAACCCCTTCCCATACCATCTTGCAAATGGGAGGATATTTGCATGGATTTTATTTTAGGGTTGCCCAATACCTCCCGGCACCATGATTCTATTTGGGTCATTGTGGATAGGTTCATTAAGACAGCTCATTTCTTGCCAGTGCATACCACCCATAGGGCAGAAAAGTATGCAGAAATTTATGTTGACCAGATAGTTCGTTTGCATGGAATACCAAAGACTATTGTGTCCGACAGAGGAGCACCGTTCGTAGCACGTTTCTGGGAGCAACTGCAAGAGTCACTTGGGACCCATGTAATAAGAAGCTCAGCATACCATCCTCAGATAGATGGGCAGACGGAGAGAGTGAACCAGATTCTTGAGGACATGTTACGAGCTTGTGTGCTACACTATGGGAAGAATTGGGATAAGTGCCTTTCCTTGGCGGAATTCTCATATAACAACAGCTACCAGTCCAGCCTAAAGATGGCACCGTTCGAGGCCTTGTATGGGAGAAGGTGCAGGACACCGCTAAATTGGTCACAAGCTGGAGATAGAGAAATTTTTGGACCGGACCTGGTACTTGAAGCCGAGGAGAAAGTCAGAGTCATTAAGAAGAACCTAGAAGCTGCTCAGGCCAGACAAAAGAGTTAACATGATAGAAGGAGGAAGCCTCTACAATTTGAAGTGGGAGATCATGTTTATCTGAAGGTGTCACCCACAAAAGGTGTTCAGAGATTTGGAATCAAGGGCAAATTAGCTCCTCGCTACATTGGGCCCTATGAGATCAAAGAAAATTGTGGACCTGTGGCATACCAATTGAAGTTGCCACCCCATATGTCAGCAATTCATGATGTATTCCACGTATCTCAGCTGCGAAAGTGTGTCCACTTACCCACGGAAGTGCTACCTGAACCAGAATCGGAGATAGAACCAGACTTGACTTATCAAGAGCACCTTGTCAAGGTATTGGACCAAAAGGAGAGATCAACGCGGGCAAGGTCGATCAGGATGTATAAGGTTCAGTGGAGCAACCATTCAGTAGAAGAGGCTACTTGGGAGACTGAGGATTTTCTACGTTCTCACTTCCCCGACTTTCTGCACAAAGGAGTCGGTACGTAATCCAAAACCCCACCCCCACCTGCCCTTTGAATCTAAATATAAGAAAAACTTAGTTGTTAAGGGTAAAGTAAGCTTTGACAATAACTTTAAAAGGACTTCCTTCTGAAGTTGCAAAGAGAATGACATTCGAAGAGCAGTTAATTAGAACAACTTGGTCAAAAAGAAACTACAACACACAAACACACCTTCTTAGTACCCCTCTAAAGGATCCCTACCCAAATCTCAGGACGAGATTCCTTTAAGGGGGGAGGGCTGTAACACCCCAGGTGTTATCTGAGGCCCTAACTCCCTACATACACTTGTGAATTGTTATCACATGTGTTTAAGTAAAGGAGAATGAGCACCAAAACCTTGGAGAACATGGGTTAACTAAAAAATGTCCATGACAAAAGCAATCCCCAAGAAAATTGGGCAATTATCACCTTGGGCAAGAGAAGATTAAACCCTAGACCCTTCTTGAGCCCTTAGCTCCCAAAACCTTGGATTAAGGGAAAGGTTAAGCAAATGCACAAGTCATGAGTTAACCCTTAACCAAAGTTTAAGTACACATAAAAATCTATAAAATGCTGAGGGGAAACATTACAAAAAGGCCCCTTAAAGACCACAAATCCATTCTTTAAGTAGAGAGCACACTAGAGCTCTCCAATTTTCTCTAAGTCAAAAATGAACCCTAATCTAAAGATCAGAAGTGTTCACCTAGTTAATGGCGCCAAAATCACTTGGTCTGAATATCAAAAAGGAGCCAAACTACCTAAGGAACCCACTAGAAAAATTTGAACCCGAGCCAAAATCGTTTGACATGATTTGACACCACTTTTGTCTTGGGGTGAATAGTGTGACAACCCCGATTTGGCGTCCGCATATCTCCTGATCTAGGGCGTATCCTCCCTCGGAACTCACATACAAGAGATAGCCATAGGTGCCAAGAAGAGGTCTGCGTAGGATTTTTGCCAAGATTCGCACGCTTGCGATCTCTGCAGACGTTTGAACAAGGGCAGAAACAAACCTCCACGTGTACGACGCGCCCTGGCATCGCCGGAGCACACCCCGGCGCCCGACCCCGCGCGCACCGCACCACGCCAAGCCAAACCCGTGCCCACGCCCACACCCGCGCCTATAAAGCTAACAAAGCCTTGGCTGTACTCCCCTGCTCACTCCCGACCTTGCCAGAGCGCAAGATCACCGGCGTTTGCTCTGCGCACGGCGTGCCAGCGGCCGCCCGAGAACCCACCACCGTAGACCGGCAACCCTAGTCATTTCTAGCCTCGTCCGACCCTCGAGAGAGACTCTACGTGCCTCGGTGAAGCTCCCAGAGTGAGGAATCGAGCTCTGCCTCACCGGAGACACCGGAGCAACGTCGCCGGACTTCACTAGATCGCCAGCGTACGTAGACCGAGCTCCACGGTGAGCCTTTCTTCGATTCCTTGCACAGGTAGACTCCTTAGCACCCCATGAAGCTTCCTATGCCCTTGGATTGAACTATATCGCCGTGGATAGGTCGGAGCACACGCCGCCGACAAGCCCGCCCGCCTGCGCACGTGGCCCGACCGATTCCAGCCATCACCGACGACGAGTCGTACCTCGACGTGAACACAAGGACTTCCCGGTGCTAACCCCGCCCTTTGCCGGACCTCCCTCGCCGCCGGTAAGCTGCGCCGCCCTGTTTACTTCCACGGGTACTGTTTAAAAGGGGGAGGGACCTCGGGGAAGAAGAAAAGGAAGTCAGGGGGGTTTTTGAATGGTCAAAGACTTAGTTGAATAGTTGCGCAGGGGCATAAGTTAAAGAGTTGGTTTAGGAAAAACTCAGGGTCCTCGGTGTAAACTGGTTTTCCAGAAAACATTTTAAACATTTCTCTTTTAAAAACAAACAGAGCTTGTAAATTCATAACTTCAATTTTATTCAACCTAATTGAGTCAAACCAATTTTGTTGGATTCTAAATAATGTGAACTACCTAGGAAAAATGCAAAACACCCTA
The DNA here is from genome assembly GCA_029449295.1 of Zea luxurians. Lineage (NCBI taxonomy): Eukaryota > Viridiplantae > Streptophyta > Magnoliopsida > Poales > Poaceae > Zea > Zea luxurians. The sequence continues at coordinate 51,642,476 of JAOPSE010000011.1, forward strand.
AGTATTGCAGAAGATTTTAAAGTTTTGATTTAAATAGTAAACTGGCCAAAATCTAAATAAAAGAGGGAAGAATAGCTACACTATTAAACTGGAGTTAAGAAAAATCAAAAAGGTACTAAACCACTACCTAGCCTATTTAAAAATATTAAACCCCTTAGTACACCAAATTAAGGAAGGGTTTACCTTTTTAACTCATGTTGGCTCAAAGTTAAGAAAAATAGAAAAGGAGATTTAAAATATGAACTAGGGGCAACCACATTTTTGCTAGCTCACTTATTTAACATAGACCACTATAAAATTTTGTTAGACCCTTTGTTAGTGCAAAAGAAATGAGGTACCTTTTATTTCATGAAAATAATGAAAACTTAGAAAAACCTTAGAAAAATAATCCTAAGGAGAACCCACCCCAAACCTTGGGATAACTAATAACATAATACTATGAATCTACGAAAAATGTAAGTTCTGTTGTTTGATATTTTTCAAATAACAAGTTAGTTATAAGTACCTTTTTGGCTTTAAACTTTGGAAAATCATAACTAAATACCCAGTAGGTCTTTTTCTGTAATTTTTGGCACAGAAGCCTATTATCACCTTTGGAGCATGGCAAAAATAAAGTTTAGTCCAGAAACCTCACTCCAATTTGAGCCATAGTGTAAAGTGCCCTTTTACCCTTACTTTTGTTAATTTTGCACAAGGAGCATCTAAATTAGTTTCAACCACAAATTTCTAGGATAACCCACAGAAGTAAATGTTTACCCACTGTAATTTTTACAACATTTTTGGAAAACGTTAACTTGCCATGACAATGTAAAAGCACTCACTGAGAAGCATTAGTGAAATTAAAATAAGAAGTTGGAAAAGAAAAGTGAGGTGAAACCTTAAATCTTCCAAGAGCCAAAATAAACCTCTAAAGGGTGACTGAACTTCTAGTGTATTTCAAAACCCCAAAAATGAAGATGTAAAACCCTTAAAGGATAACCAAAGGAGACCCTAAGAGTACCACTAAATTTAAGTACTATTTTACTATGCATGGCCTTTACAAAATTCCATGTCATTAATATGCATATATCTTATTCATTGCATTCGATAGACTGTAATCTCGCTGACGGGGAGTACATCCTCATTCCGGAGCAAGGAGTTGCTCAGGAGGTAGCCCAGGAGCCAGCACCAGGGCCTGCCATCGAGGATCTGCCTGCCCCAGCTTTGGAAGGCAAGCCCCGGTTTTATGCATAACCGTTATATATGCTATTTTACTGCACTTAATGTTTGTAGGTTTGTACTGTACACTTAAGTGTAGGAGTTGACTGAAACCCTAGTTGCATGAACTCAGGATTTCCTTTTGAGATGGATACTAGTATGCTAGGTCGAGTAGTTGCCTTACTAATTAGGGATCTCGGTAGAAGTCGAGTGATTTTTCTAGCACTCACGCGAGGTCAGGAATTTGGTTGTATCCATTTTCATATTGTAATGATGATGGTCTGTGGACAACGATCCATGGGGATGCGTTGTCTACGAGATGGAAATTGGAATAAGGATTAAGGTGTGGTACCGTGTGTCAAGCGTTTGAACGTACTAAGCACATGCCGAGAAATATGGTAAATCGGTAAGCCTAGTACCTGAGTGAACCTGCCCGCAGACTTTACCCCTCACGCAACCTGAGACGTGGGTACAAGTGCGGTCACTGCACGACGACAGTCGGGGTCAGTGAGGCATTGTACGCCAAGGCAGTGAGCCCTGATCTATTGCCAGGGAATCGATGGGGACGATTGATGTGTGTGGGGACAGAGTGCCTCGCCACGTCGTGTGTTTAGGTTTACCTTGCAAGGTTTAAAAACTTTATTCGAATCGTCTGCTTCTCGCAGCTAATGAGACTGCTTGATCCATGCTGCTACATTGAGTAACAAGTGGAAATGTGTTGATTTGGCAAAAGATGTTGATTGCTAAATGATTGCTACCATGTATGATTAGCTAGGTATACATTTAGTCTTAAGAGAGTCACACTAAAACTTGAAAAGCTAAACTTGATTTTAGACTCAGCTAGTGCTTTTGGCAAACCAAACCCCTCAGCCAAACAGCTGCATGTCTAGAGGTAGAGGAGTAGACTCCTCACACCGGGTAAGTCTAGCTGAGTATTAGTATACTCAGCCTTGCTTGTGGCATCATTTTACATGTTCTCTGGAGGACATGGTTGCTGGAGTGACTTGGCCGTCCATCTTGCCACCGGGTTAGACAGTCGAGTGGGACCCTACCTCGGCAGAGGACGAGCATGAGGAGTGATGGGCCAGGCTTCCCCATCCCTCCGTTTATTTATCGTTAGTTTTATTCCGTTGCATTCCGAACAATGATCACTGCTTTTGTTAAAACTCCGATGATGTTGTAATAAATTAATTACTCCTTATTTCTTGGTTTTATGCTTTATTGTATTTGCTCTGTGCCTCACCTTCGAGTGAGTACGTGGTACTTGATCCTGTTAGTGGCCTTGTCGGACTAGATCCGAGGTACTGACGTTTTATTCCTATTTAAGTGTGGTCTAGCCTTTAAGGTGGGACTTAGGCACTTAAGTTGGAATAATTCGGGCGGTTCCGCCACACCATTAATCATCATCATAAAAGTATCCAGAGTTACTCTAATCAAAGAGGATCCCAAGGCTGGTCTCAACCGTGAGCACGGTTGATATACAAGTTTCTAACACTATGCAGAGGTTGCACACTTTACCCACGAGCCGTGATCCCTTTTTGCCTCGGGTCGATCAAACCCTCAAACACTACCAAGGTTGAAATACCTTTTAACAGAAGCCACACTGACAAACATACTTACATAAGCTCAATTTAGCTACTAAATTTTGATGTTCTAAAAATGAATAACATTGTATTTGTAAAATTAATGATGATCAAGAAAACTCAAAAGTATCCTGCATATAGCTTCTTCTATACATAGAAAGAAGTTGAAGCAGTGAATTTCAAATTCACACTCAAAAGTTTCATCGCCGACTCTTACTGGAGCAGGGACAATCCAAAAAGTCAGCAGGCTGTTAGATAATTAAATTGGTGCTAACTGTTATCAAGTCAAAAGTGCATAATTCTGCTAATTGGTTACTAAATCAAAACTAGTGATAATTGTTCTTAACAGTTAAATTTTCGAGAGCCGAAACCTACAGTTGTGCAGTTAAATGCTTCTAGCAGTGATAATACAAAAAAACAAAACCAATAGGAATAGAAAGCTAAAGCAAGTAAAAGCTCCACAAGGAACTGATGACCCAACAGCAACAACCAATGTCTAAGTGCAAGGCACAACAAACATGCGCATGTATTGTGTATGTAAAGCAAGAATCCGCCAACCAATTTGGAGTTTCCCGCTTCTGAAGTTGGTAGCGAAGAGAGCTATTTTTTCTATTGATTTCAAATGTTTGTTATTTCAAATTCTAGGGCTTTACAAGCTTAATTCCTTGCCTATCCCCAAGAAGCCACTTGGCAGTAGGAGAAAGGTAGTAGCAGGAACAAATCTTGCATGAATCGTCTCATCTCCCTAGTCCAACAGACGTTCGTGCGAGGCATCTCAGCTCACCTCACCTCGCCTCGCCTTAAATCAAATCCCAGTGGTGAGACGGAAGATTTGGAATGTGGAGGGAGATTTCACCACCCACGCACAGGGGAGGAATCGTCACCGGATCTATGAGTGAGCGGCACGCACACACGACGCACGAGTGGAAGGACTCGATCCAAGAACCCTAACTAACAAAAGAGAGGGACCAACCGGAGAGAAAGCTGTCAGCGTAGTAGTGAAAGGGAAATGTGCCCTTGGGCCATTTCTATAATGTTTGGGTGATTAGCTGCTCAACACTTACTGTTTTGTGCTAAGTGTCAAATAGATGCAAATGGAAAGGCAAGGTATGTTTCTAGTCTTAGTAAATTGTTTTTGGTACTAACATTAATCTACTAAGTGCTAGAAACCATGTCAAATCGAGAGAAAACAGATTGGAGAAGTTAGGCTAAGTCTAGCCAAACCTGCACAAGCCAATGACACACCGGATTGTTCGGTGTGCACCAGATAGTGTCTGGTGCTTAGGCTGGCGTGCTTGGCGAACTGGTTGCTCTCAGTAAAGGTTGGAGGAGCCGCGACTATAATTCACCGGACTATCCGGTGTGGTAGCCGTGCTCACTCCAACAGTCGGCCGTGCGATCAGCGGGCGACATATGGTCTTCACCAACGGTCACCACGTCGCACTGGACTGTCCGGTGTGCCACGGGGGCCAGTGGCTGCAACGGTCAGCTTCACTAGAAAAGGAAGGAAATCGCGCACTATTCATTATTCGGTGGTGCACCGGACCGTTAGGTGCGCCCACGGATAAAAGGCAACAATGGCCTTCCAAATAGAACTCTAACGACTCCTAATTGCCTTGGGACTATAAAAGGGACCCCTAGGCGTATGGAGCACAACACCAAGCCTCCATTGAACATCCTACAGTGCCTAGACTCTGCAAACACGCATTTGGTTCATTGTGTTTGAGATTTGAGCACTAGTCTGAGTTGTGACTCTGCTGCGCTGTGTTGTGTGCTCAACTCTTGACTTGTGTGTCGTTGCTGCGACTCTAGCTCTTGCGTGTGTTTCTATTCTCTCCCTTACTCTTGTGGCTATTGTGATCAATCTTGTAAGGGTGAGAGACTACAACTTGTGGAGATTCCTTACAAAGGGAATACATGAGATAAAGGAAGAAAACCGTGGTACTCAAGTTTGATCATTGGATCACTTTAGAGGAATGAGTGTAATCCTTGACCAAAGGAGATCACCACAATGTGAAGTAGGCATTGGCCGAACCATGGGATAAAATCACCATGTCACTTGTGCATCTTTCTTTGTGACTGTTTTCTTCCCTAGGGTTCTCATATATTCACTTGTGCTATTGTTTCTGAGTTCAATACATATACTAAAGGAATAATCAAGTGAAGAGTTCTCTCCTCCTTATTCAAATCAACTTGGTTTTGATCTCACTTATAAACCAAGTTTGTGTTGTTTAGACTTGAATTTTACAGGATCACCTATTAACCCCCTCTAGGTGCTCTCAAGTAGAGGTCGCCGGTGGCGGGGAGGATGTCGTCGTCGTGACCACCGCTCACCCACACCTCATCTTCTCGACTGCGTGCGTCGATGTGAGTTTGGAGTCGGAATTTTTCCAGAACGAATGGGGTATGGTTCTGATTCAGGAACTACACAAGGTAAAAAAAATCCAAGTCCTGGGCTTGAAACCCGAACAGGTTTAAACGAAGAGAAAAAAATATAACAATACTAGATTGTTTTGGTTGTGGATTGTGGGCTGGATTAAATCCCAATCTAGACCAAACCAGGCCTGGTTTGGTCTAAATGAACAAGGCCTTATATGTATCATCTCCATCCCTTCCCTCCCCTCTTCTCACTCGCGCTGCCGCCACCGATCCCTTCCCTTTCCTTCGCAAGACGATAGCGTTAGAACAGGTTATATGCTAGTTTGTATAATAATTGATTATCTGGAACAGTTCCTAGCCTCATTCCGGTGTAACCGAACATGCCCTTAAGCTTTCAACTGCCTAGCTGAATGGAGGCCATCTCATTTTGCTTTCATATCTGTGCATTTCTGCTGCTTCATGGGTTAGCACTTATTTGGGACATGCCATTGGTTTGAGCTATAAAGAATCAGAAACAGAATTGCATAATAATTGAAAGCTGAACAAAAGTAAAATAAGCGAATTTGTACTGTAGACCAGAGATGGTTTACACTTTACAATGGTGTAATATAAATATTCCACAAATTCAACCGCTGAACAGATTTTCATTAGATAGGAATGCTAAATTCTCTACACATACAAATTATAAAGTGCCTCTCAGTCTTTCACCTTGGGCCTGACACTTCTGAGGCTAGAGGTGGAGCTGACATGCCCGCAATTCCAGGAGCGCCAAAGCTCGGTCGATGTGTCACGACAAAGTTATGATCTATATCAGTTTCGGCACAGATGGTGCCCTCCAAGACTTTTACGACCTCAGACATTTTAGGCCTTCGTTTGCAATCAATCTGCAAGCACCACATTGCGAGTTTTATCATCTGAATTGCTTCTTGCTCCTGTGCCTGACTGTCACTACTACTGCACATATCAATCAAATCTACCAACCGATCATTCTTCAAGTTCTCCTCGAGCAAGGTAATAAGATGAATGCTCTTTTCAGACCGAGAAGTGTCCAGGTTCTTCCTTCCACTGATGATCTCCATTACCACCACACCAAAGCTATATACATCAGCCTTTTCTGTGATGTGCGACGTCAACCATTCGGGAGCTAGATATCCAGGCGTGCCTCTCATTCTAGTGACCACTTGGCTCTTTTCCCGGTCTATGAGCTTGCAGAGTCCAAAATCAGAGAGTTTAGCATCGAAGTTGTCATCTAAGAGGATGTTTTGTGGTTTCACATCCAAGTGAGCAACTGTCTTCATGCACTCCTCGTGAAGATAGGAGAGGCCCTTTGCTATATGAGCAATAATCTTGCGTCGCGTTTGCCAGTGCAGGCGAGGAGTTTCGTCATCACCCTGCCGGTGAAAGATCCACTGGTCCAGTGATCCTTTGGGCATGTACTCATAAACCAGGAGCCGGTGGGTTTTCTCTGCGCAGAAACCGATTACCCTCACCAGATTGATATGGTGAATGCTGCCGATGGTCTGGACCTCCGCCAAAAATTCCCTCTTTCCCTGACCAGATCTATCCAAGCGTTTCACGGCGATTGCTTCCTCACCAAAACGTCCTTTGAAAACGGACCCGAATCCTCCTTCCCCGAGCTTCTCTCTGAACTGATCAGTTGCATCTTGTAGCTGCTCAAATGTGAACCTTCTGGGCATCCCTGGTAGCCTCCCAAACTCTGCTTCCTCCTCTTCCTGCATCTCTCGGCGTCGCAGCAATCGTCGTCTATGCAAGATATAGAAAAGGGCCAATGATGCGATAAAAATGAAGCCAGCTAAAGAACCACCTAGAACAAAACCAAATAAGCTTCGGTTCTTGGATTTTGATGAGGATGTGATGCTGCTTGTTCCATTCGCAGTAGGTGAAGTTGGTGTTGGAGGGGGAGACAATGGTGAAATTGGAGGGGGAGACAATGACACAAGGTCGACTGGGGGGCAGAAAATGATCTGGTAGTCTGTTCCTGACGGACACACATACATGATGGGCCCTTGATCCAGCGAGTAGCTGTAGGCATCGGGGCACATCCGCACATAGAACACCGTGTTACTGTTTACCGTGCTGCCGTTGCAGTGCTGGCAGGCGCCGCGGCAACCCCCTGGCACCTTGAGCTCACCGGGGCACTGCGACGTGATGTCGGCTGGGCAGCGAGGCCCCCTGCTGCACCCTGACGATCCATTGGATGGCACCGGCAGGAAGTCCATGGGCACATTGAAGCCACCGATGAGGTTCATGTCGAAGAAATCCGTGTTGTTTAGGCCACCCAGGCTGAATTCTGCACGCGTGAAGGGCGGCTGGCCGCTGCTCGCGCATGCCAGCACGCCGCCGCAGTCACCCGTCTCACAGGACATGTTGCCGTGGCCGTCGAATGAACAGCCCGTGCGCGCCCACACGAGGCCACTTTGGGTGTTACCAGGTACTTGAAGCACCCAAGACTTCCCTGGCTCCAGCTGCATGCCGCCGCCCACTGGTGTGGCGGCCGGCCACACTGTGTAGGGGCATCGGTTGGTGATGTTGATGGTGGTAGTATGGCTGGTATTGACGGGGACGACGAGGACGAGGAAGAACAGCAGCGGGAGGTGGTGCGTCCAAGTGCTACTACGCCTCGCTCCCATTGTTGGTGTGTCTGTGCGATGGTGCCATTCCTTTTCAGAGTCAAGTCTTCCAATAATAGAGCCTTTTTTGCCGTTTTCAACGGGTCAATATAATGGTCCATCGTCCAGGCCTAACTTGGTGCGAACTTTCTTGGAACACAGCGGCCGTGCCCGTGCTACGGCTACGGTTGGTGGACAGAGTCAGAGATATCTGTGTTGCTTTCTTAACTCCGGAGAAAATATCTCAACAAAAAAAAGGCTTCTGTTTCTTTTGTTTCAAAGCAGGAAATGGTTTCAGTTCTCTTACTGAACTTGTTCTAATAATATGTGCAAATCATCTATGTAGTTCTGAATATATATACCTTATATGTGTTCAGCGTCCTTGTTATAATGTTTTTCTTGCTATCTTGGTTATAAACTTTGCATTATATTTAAATTATCATGATGAAAAGCTTTATACAAAGAAACATCACAACGATGAAAGCCTTAACTCCATCGACCTATGCAGTAGTTTCGTGACTCACTGGCGTCTCAGCTCAGCCAACGACTCCAGCGAAGAGGGCCAACAAAGTGTTGAATACTACTGCAATTCCTAGCGTTCCCTTCAACAACGATTGACTCAGACAGCGCTGGGTTAGTCCACCGTGGAAGGTCTTGAATACCTTTAACTCACTTAGAGCAACTCCAAAAGGATATTAAAATTTTTACCCTAAAAACCGATTATTAAGACTATACTAAAAAGTTTTAAAAGTGAATCTTGATGGGTACTCCAACGGTTCCTCTAAATGTGGCATGTGGCACAATCTGTACAGTCGTCGAAAAGCTCTGGATGATCTGATACATTGAGGAATAGATTGGGGAGCGATGGAACACACCAAAATATGAGGGAGAGTAAGTTGTGGATGCGGGACGCGAATTTTTTGGGAGAAGAATGAGGGAGCTGTTGGATTAAGAAAAATCACTATTCTTGACTAATATTTGTTTTGGGGTTAGTTTACACGTTCTTTTTGAGTTGCTCTTAGGTCGTGTAAAAATGGATTATTCGGAGATATGCCCTAGCTGACAAAGAGCAAAATCGTATGAGTGAGAATTGTAACATACACGGCTACACTATAAAAAAGGGATCGCGAACCCCAATAAAGTACATAGTGGTTCTAGCCTAAAACTCTAGGGAGCAAGATCCTTTCATGTGGGGAGGAGCCACTGACGCGTGGGCCTCTGTATATGATAGGGCCCACACGCAGTGGTCCAACTACCCTCTGCATTATATTAGAGGAACCGGTTCAACTCTAGATACAATTGTCTTGATAAATGTGTCCCACACTCACTCTTCCTAGGTGAAGGCATATAATATAAATATAGAAGTTATACAACATAGATTCTAAACATATCAACTAGTCTAACAATAAAGCTGGAGATGTAAAGCACACAATCAAGATACATAATATGAATATAGAAGTTAAAGAGCGATACAGATACAAACTCATGTTCGATGGCGTCGGTATTTTCTCGAAGTATCAAGAAGCGTGCAAGCTTCGTCTTAGTGTTCATTGGAGCCATCACAAGGATACTCCTATTAGTTAACTCTATCAATATTCCTCAGATCTTTGCCACGTGCAAGTGGGTCTTCAAGAGGACCTCTCTCAGACTGTTCCCAATATCTAAACATAGAGCAAGCACATAAACAATGTCTAACTAACCTAAGCACTTTACAAAGCACCTACACTAATGATCGAGTGATTCGTTAAGCACTTTGTCATCTAGAGCTAATAGGGAAGAGCCTCAACTCCCTTGATATGTTCCTTAGTTCCCACACCTCTTAAATGGCTGGTTGGGGTCCTATTTATAGCCCCATGGAGAGATGTAGCTATTGCACTCTCAACATTCCTCTCTGCATATCGTTAGACCATTCGATGCATGGTCATCGGATCAATGTGTCAAAGTTTGACGACTCTTAATGGCTATTATGTCATCAGTAGCTGATATCGACCATTCGATCATGCTACACCATAGTGTATAGTCCAATGTTGGTCATTGTACCAACTTGACGTCTCATTTTCCTTTCTAGAACATTTCTGCTAACCATCGTGCTCCACCTTCATTGGTCCAATGCCTATGCATAGGATGGTCTAATGCTCCTCTAAGCGTGAGCAGTGGGAATGTATGGTCTGAAGCCCGGCTTCACTGTGGATCTAATGCTCCTCTAAGCATCTACAGTGGGATCGTATAGTCTGACGCCTTCTCCACTATTGGTTAAATGTTCGGTTCGATATTCGATCCAATGCTTTTGTTGATATCAGCTCGAGTTTGCTCGGTCTATGGTCTGGCACCACCTTAGGGATAGTTCCATGCATATAGAACCCTTATTATTCTAGTTTCTTCATAATCTTCACGTTCAACTTGATTCCATCTAGTGCCTTAGACTTTTGCTTGTACTTTTAGATCTTCAACAAGTCTTCTAATGTCTTTCACTCTTGCTTGAGGTATTGGTCATTTGGCTGACCACACCACGTAAGTCTAAGCCCACTTATGCATCCTTCAAACTGTTTACAAAAACACTAGCAAATAGTGTTAATCCAAATGGTTATGTTGGTCATCAGATACCAAAACCTTAATTTAAATGGTCCTCGTTCCATTTTTTACAATCTCTCATTTTTAGTGATTGATAACAATATAGTAAAAGTAAGAAAATAATAATTACCAAAAATAAAGTGTAACCTATTTGCTAGGGCGCAATGCAAAGGTAACATTATGGGATGCTAAGATACAAATTAAATGATCTCAAAAGGATTCATTGATGCATAGAAGAAGCTTATCTAGCCCTTGCCAATGTTATTATTGTGGTATTATAGACTTTTGGATTTAATTAACTTTTAATACTATTGGTAGTTCATAAGCTAATTGGACTTTGTGCTGCGAGCGCATATAGACAATTGTAGCTTTCACCTGAGAGTATTCTAGGGTGTCGTGTTTTCCACGAGTAAGCATCGAGACAGAAAATCAATTCATCATCAACCAAGCTATGTCAGAAACTCTTACATTCTAACTAAATGAAAAGATAAAGCAACCAAACCATGTGATTAAACACTAGGTTACAGTAGTGGCAAAATCAATATGGGTAGCTAAGAGGACAATGAGGCAATATCTATGTTCTTGATTATCACTTCTAAACTATGGAGATCCTAATAGACTAAGTTAGATTAAAGTGTTGCTTTGCTATGGGTAAATCTTTATATAATAGTTTATGCTTACTTCGGCCACCGAGTTGTAAGAGCCCCTTCTGGGCACTAGAGTGTTGATAACCCAGATGAGAAACATAGGCTTTATAGAGAATCAGCTATAGTAGCTACATGATCATGACACGAACGACATGGGTGGAATACATAGGGTATAGTTCCGTTGTAACCAAGTGGACCGACATAAATCTAGGGTGTGCCCCAACAGCACACCAATGGACCCAAATTTGAATGGGGTTGTGTGTTTCGCAGGGTAAACAGCCAGCCTAAGCATAGAAGTTTACTGATACTCTGATGGATGAGTCATAGCAGCACGTAAGACTTAAACACGTTAATTATAAGCATGCACAAGGTCTCATAAGCACGACAAACTAAACTAGGCTTTAACTCACAAATGAAATCTAACTAAAGTCTAGAAGACATTCAATCACTATGATTGTGCATTATCTCAATGAAAGAATGTAACACTCGCATGAAGTAAATAAAGAATTCATATTAAAGATGTCAAGTCATACCACAAAATAAGATACAAGAGGACTTATACCAAACTCCTTGTAATCACTCTAGAATGACAAAGAATAGAGCCTCAACTCTAACTCCTAACTAAACATTAATTTCAGAGTGGAAGCACCATTCATGGGGTCCCTCCAAGTGAGGGAGGGAATAGAGTTCCATAGTGAGTCGTGTTGTGAGACTGAGGGAGTGCCTCTATTTATAGGAGTGTAGGTGACTTGGGAGAGTGGAGATCCACCCTTGGTCTTAGGGAATATTCCCCTCCTCTTTGACCATGCATGCAAGCACTACAGGAAACACCTAAATTTTCGTGGGCCAAAAACCCACGAAAATAAGCTTAAACCGATGAAAATAGCTAGGCCGACGAAAATAGCCGCCGAAAATAAGTTCGACGAAAATAGGCAACTATTTCTGTCGGTACCGACGAAAACGACCTATTTTCGTCGGCTTCCCCAAGGCCGACGAAAATAGTTGGTCGGCTGACTATTTTCGTCGGCCTTGGTGGCCGACGAAAATAGGTACGTGATTTTCGTCGGCCCCGGTGGTGGCCCACGAAAATAACTGCGTTTATTTTTGTCGGCCTCGGTGGCCGACAAAAATTCATGATACCCCCCCCCCCAAAAAACAGATTTTTCTGCACCTTTTAATTAACAGCAAAATACACAATTCACAATATCACAATTCACATATACAGATTCACAAGCAAAATACACAATTCACAAAACACATTCACAACCTTCCATTGTACATAAATAGTCCAAAGTCCATACATAGTTTTCGTGGGAGTTTTGGCCATACAAATCCATAGTTTCAAACATTCACAATCAATACACATTCAAACAAACTCACTACTCACTACTCACTGATCCTGCGGGCTGCGGGAGTTTTGGCCACTCCCTCCAGAACCATGGACGAAGAAGTCTTGGACGTTGACAGCACCCTCCGATCCCTGAGCATGTGACGCTTAACCCTGCAATTCATCAATCATTCAAATAAGGCTGTGTTTTGCTATCCCTATACCTATACATTGCTATGTTTGGTCACTATTTGCATAAAACTAAACATGGAACGTCACCTGTGATCCATGGTGATGAGGAGGCTGTGCATGCATCCATGGGTACTGTTGTGCTGGCCACCCTTGAGGTGGTGGCACCCACCCCGTCGGTGGCGGTGCCATCCACGCTTGAAATGGCTGAGAGCCCGCCGGTGGCTGGGAGACCGGTGGCACCCATCTCGGGACTGGCTGCGATCCTTGGGGTGGTGGAGGCGTCCAAGTGCCTGGAGGTGCCTGCGTCCACCCAACACCGGTCCACTGTGGCTGCGACGCTGGAGCTTGTCCTGGCCACTGTCCCCATCCTTGTGTCTGCGAGCCATTTTTGATAATAAAAAAAGAGTTGCAATGGAATTGAAGTGTTCAGATAGTGTTACCTAGGGAGGGCGAAAAGCGGGCAAGTTCATATCAGGGCCGAGTCGAGTAGTCATTTCCTGCAAATGGATGAAACGTTAGAATCGCAATATTATACTTTGAATTCAATGACACGTGATGAGATAGACGAATTACCTGAAAATAAGAAGCCATATACTGCGTCAGCTATCCGACCTGCTCCTGCGCTGCTCGAGCCTGCTCCTGTGCTGCTCGAGTCTACTCATGTGCTGCCCGAGCCTGCTCCTCCAGCTGAGCCTCTCGAGCAGACTTGGAGGAGCGAGAACTCCCTGCCGAAGACGATGCCCTTCCTTGACCTATTGTCCTGTTATACTCCACAACGCCGGTGCCAAAGGCAAACCTGCATGATACACATAGTTGAGCCATTAAGTGGACACATTCTTGTTAATGAAATTGTCGAATCAAACACAAACACCTCACCTGCCATGCTTTCTACCCCCACCACTGTGGTACAACGCCGAGGCATCTAAGTCTGAATGCATCCAGTCGAAATCAGGCCCATGACGTTGAGTCATTTCCTCCCCATATGCATTCTGCAAAGAAAGTTAGAGTTGGAGGTAGACACAAAACATGCAATTTAATTCGTAAATACAAACTTGTTTACCTTTTTCTCCCTTGCCGCCTCGCTGCATAGCTCATCAGGGTTCGCCGGATCAGGGCCACGGTGACCACAGACGTAAACCTCCATAAAACTTGGAGCAACTCCACTTTCAGCTTCCTGCATGAAAATGAAGAGTTAAACCATAGAATTTTAATAGATGTAACATACAAGTTTGATTTATATACTTACCATGCGGCGTGCGGTACCAAGGTGTCCATCGGTGCCGTACCTGTGCCCTGGTCCTTCAGTGCCACGGTTGGCACGGTGCTTCTGGGACTCTGCAATCCACTCAGGCGACGCCCATCTCTTAGCCAACCACCTCCAGGCTTCCATGTCCTTTGCAAGCCAATCCACAATGCTCTCCAGGCACTGCTCCTCTGTGAGGTAGATCTCATTGGCCCCTAATGATTTGCTCATTTTCTGCCCCTTTATCTTCTTGTAGTAGTAGTTGACGGCCGCGATGCGAGCATTGTACATGGCATCCTTGATGACCTTATCAGCGCACTTCCAAAAGTGCCTCTTGACACGTGCCCACTGAGCCTGATCCTCCTCGATCTCATTCGGCAATTGGAACCTCCCCTACATATCAACGGAGAAGTTAAGTTAAAGTAAGATTAGGAGAAGCAATAATTCAATGAATTGCTTATATATGAAATTAAACTCACCCAGAAATCGTCCCACACAGCCACCTGACAAGTCCTTCGTTTTTGTTCCGAACTTCCCCCTCCGCTACTGCTTTCCCCTGGCTCCCCTGGCTGGACATAGTCCTTCATACCCCAGTTGGCCCACTACATAGCCGCGAACCTCTCACCATTGAGCTCCACCATGCTAGGGTAGTAGAAGCGATAGAGGCTACCTAACACCGCGTTCACCTTGGGACGTCTGCCTATACCGTCCCAAGTCAAGTCTTCCCATGACCTACAAACATTAATAAAACAAGTAAACCAGTGCAATCACATTCACATTAAAAAATTAACACAACAGAAATAAGCCCCACCATTCTCCATGCGGTCGGATGAGCCTCCTCTCGGCAGGTCTCGGACCAAGCGCATTGCTCTTCTTATACCTAAGTATACAAGTAAATTCAATATGATGAAATGATTAAAAACTAATATGATTAAAAACTAATATGCATAATAGTACCTGAAGGACGTAGAACCATCTGACGCGTCGCCCGCGCTACCTACCCCCATAGGGTCAACCTTTTCATCCTGCACATCAGCCTCCTGCTCACCCTCCTCACCCTGCACATGATCATCCTGCTGAGGAGCCTCCTGCTCACCCTCATCACCCTGCACTTCGTCTAGACAGTCGAGAAGTTGCTGCTGCCTCTGTCAGCTCTGTGAGGTGACCTGAAAAAGCCCACTGCCCGAGCTGTCCTCGCTGGCCGCGCTGCCCCCACTCCTCCTCGATCTCCTATGCTTGAACATGTTCAACTGTAGATAAATTAATGTCAAACCACAGTATATGAAACAAATAATATGAAAATTAATAATGTGAAAATTGCAATACATAGCTTAATTGATTAACTAAAAGAAACATACTAATCAAAAGTCATCCGCATCCGATGATGCTTCTTCGGCTCGTTGTTTATTCTTACGCTCTTGATTTCGTTGGATCCTTACTGATCTTCTAACGACGACAGGTCGTTTGCGCTTTGACCTAGGTTCTTCAATTAAGTCGCTTGAATTGCAACAGAGATTTTCAAGGCCTTCTCCATTGGTCACATGGAATCGGTGAGCTATGTCTTGATTCGACGCCGCTTCTGGTTGAAAAACAGCATCATCGTTGTCCCTGCTCGTACTCACGTAGTCAGCACTCTCTGGAGCGACGACTTGTGGGTTGACTTTGATTGCAACCCACCAAGCCCTAAGGCTTGGGTGAGGATATGGCAGGTAGTACACCTGTTTTGCCTGATTTGCAAGGACAACATCGCTCATACTGCTCGGAATCCTAGAGCTATGCTTCACCTCGACATTACCATACTTGTTGACACGAGTCCCACTATGAGCATCAAACCAGTCACACTCGAAAAACACGACTTTAAGTTCCTTGGGGCCATCGAAAATCAACTCTACAATATTTTGAAGAACACCGTAGTAGTCCACTACTTTGTCATCGTCAACATATGAACTTGCCAACACACCACTATTGGTGGTGGCTGCCAATGGTCGACTCTTCTCCAATTTCGCGGTTCGGAAGCGATATCCATTTACATCATAGCGAGTATAGTTTCGGACGGACACAGAGGTATGTGACATTTGTTGCAAGTCCGGGTGCACAGAGTTTTTGGAAACCTATACAAGGAATTAGTATATGTGTTATATCTTCCAAGTCCAAAATTCAAAGATTAAGTATGGACAATGAGAGAACGACAATTACTAACATAATTACGAAACCACTGCATGAAGTTTGGGCCACCTTTCAACCCATCACGTCGAAGATTTTCTAATTGGATGGCCATAGGTTTACTAGTAGATTTCCAACATTCTTCATCAAACATGCTGGACATATTAGAAACATGGAGATTACACACTATAGAAATTATGAGATGAGAAAATGGACGTAACTATGAGGAAAACTTACTCGAATGCCTCATGTGTGCTGTCAATATTGCTATACATATATAGCATTAGCGTGTTCAAATCTGATGCTTCAAACACATTTGCTGTCAATATTGCTATACACTCCCTTTTCCAACTGCTTTACCCGGATTCGCAAAAATTTGAAGGGTGCTTTGGGGTGATTCATTTTCGACATGAAGTCGCACTGAAGGCGCAAACACATTGTTGTCTCGAGCGAAATACCTGGTTGAGAATTGAGATATCTCCTTAAGGGCAAAAGCCTTCGCAATACACCCTTCGACTCTAGCCTTGTTGCGAACAGACGCCCTGAGCTTTTTCAACGCCCTTTCTATAGGATACATCCACCTGAATTGCACTGGTCCGCCTACCAAAGCTTCCCAAGGCAAATGCATAATTATCTTTCAGATTCTTCAACCACTTAAATATTTCTTTCCTTTCATCTGGCTTGAGGCAGTAATCAGCTCGAGGCCTACTCTCATGCCCTTTATCGCTTACTTTCAACTCGAGCATCGGCCTCTAACAAATTTCAGCCACGTCTTTTCTTGCCTTCATATTATCTTTCGTTTTATCAGTCACATCGAAACATGTGCTTATGATGCTTTCAGCAACGTTATGCTCTTGGTTCATCAAGTCTATGTTGTGCGGCAAGATCAAGGCTTTTGCATACGGAAGCTCCCATATTGATGAAATATGGGTCCAGTTGTGGTCCTCCCCGTAGCCTTGGAACCTATCATTTTCTCCTTGCTTCAGACAAGCATGACATGCCATTATCTGCGGTGCAGTTTGCCTCTTTGGTGGCCCATTTCTGATTTTGGCTCCACTTCTGAATGCAGTAAGCGAACTCCTGAAATCATGCTTGAATGGAGTCCAACGTCGATGAGCATCAAAGAATGACACTTTCCCACCATGCTTCAATCTGAATGCATCCGTATCATTCATACATATGGGACAGCACAACCGACCATGAACACACCATCCAGACCAATCTCCATACGCCAGCAGATCATGCACTGACCACAAATAAGCAGCGTGCATGGTAAACTCCTTTTCAATATGGCTGTCATAAGCCTTCACACCTCTCCACAATTGTTTCAGCTCTTCAATTAAAGGTCAAACAAACATATTCAGCTTTGGCCCTAGATGCTCGGGGCCTGGGATGACTAGTGCAAGGAACATGAACTCTTCTTTATTGACCAACTCAGGAGGAAGATTATATGGCACAATGAAGACAGTCCAACACGAGTAAGGGCTTGCACTGCTATTGAAAGGTGTGCATCCGTCCATCGATAGATCAAGCCGTACACTCCTAGGGTCGTTTGCAAATTCGGGATCAAACTCGTCAAATGCCTTCCACGCATCACCGTCCGACGGATGGACCATTTTGTCTGGATCAGTGACAAGACGTACACCATTCTTTGGCCACGTCATATGCAGAGCTATTTCCTTATTGAGGAACAACCTTGAAAGCCGAGGAATGATGGGCAACCGACGAAGTTGCTTAGCTGCGACCTTCGTAACTACCAATTCACCCTCATCATTTGTCACCTCGACATATCTAGAAGCTTCGCAATGCTTACAATGGTCCAGCTTGTCATCCTCCTCAAAGAATAGCATGCAACTGTTGGGACACACGTCGATCTTCTCATATGTCATCCCAAGACCAGCCAACATCTTCTTTACGAAGTACATATTCTTTGGCAACTTATGATTCTCCGGGAGAACCTCGCCCATCAGTTGGACGATGTCGTTGTAAGCACTGTTTGAAATGTTGTGCTTCGACTTTATCGCCATTAGTCTTGTGAGAGTCCCAAGAACTGACATCTGAGTGTGCTCGTTGCAGTCTCTCTTCTCCCGCGGCGAGTAGCCGGAAGAATTCCTGAGCATCGCGTGGAAGCTTCCTCGGCTCCTCAGTGTTCATTTCAACATCCCTACCAAGATCATGCAACATGTCGTCCATCCTATCATGATCGTCGTCAAGTTCCACCTCCGCGTCAACGTGTCTAATAGACTCTCCATACCGGTACCATACAAGGTAGTTCGGCATAAACCCACTTTTGCAAAGGTGTTTCTCCATTTCTTCCTTCTTCTGAGGCCACTTGTTCTCGCAGCGATTGCAAGGACACTTCACTAGACGACCAGTTGCATCTTTGAAAGCGTGCTCAAGAAAAGCCTTTGTTACACCCATCCATTCATTCGAATGTGCCCCATCCATTCTCCACCCGTCATACATCACCCTCCGATCACCGTCCATTTCAAAGGCTAAACAAAAGACAAAGAACATCAACGATCGTCCGTGGCTTAGGTGAACTCCCTATTAGGTAAAGGCCCTAAACCCACCCAAGAGTGTAGGCCGATGCTTGTGATTTGTGACGTGTAGCCTACGATTGCCGTGAAATTTCGGCAGCATAACCCCGTTGCTCTCCAAGCACACGCGTGAACATGGTGTGTTGGAGAACAACTGGGTTACACAACCGAAATTCCGCGTCAATCGTAAGGCACATGTCACAAATCACAAGCATCGGCTTACACTCTCAGGTTGTCCAAAATACGTGGACAATTCCGGAACGGCGAACCTCACAAGCCAATGTGACGTTCGCCGTTCCCGAACGGGTGACGCATACGGTTCGCTACGGTTAACGATTAAAACTAAACTCTAAACATTAAAAAATATCTCGGAGATTAAACAAAAGACATCACCCTCCGATCACCGTCCATTTCAAAAGCTAATTAAACAAAAGATAAATAACATTCAAAAGACGGCACGCGCGGGCTCTCTTCTTCGCAGGCGGGCGGGGAACTTACTAAGTAATAAATAAATCGTAACTACTTATTAACTATTAACTATATAGTAAATAATAAATGACCACATTAACCAAAATTACGAAAACAATGTATACCTGAGAATAATGTACGAGTCCAGCTAACGGTGGAGAAGGTCAAGTCGGAAGAACACCTATGTACAAAAATTACTATTGTCAATAAAAAAATCGGCAGCACCTCCACTATAAAGTGATGTTTCTAAAACCTGCAAAGAAACAACAACACGATGGTTGCCAACACAGAATACTGCACGATAGCTACATAATAAACAATATGCTAACCATGTGATATCAATGTGCTAAACAAAATGCTACAAGTATCCTACATCCAATACACTAACAATATCCTACATCCAATACACTAACAGAACACCTATTTACTAACTATATAATCACTAAATATATATACTAACAAATAAATACCTAGCTAACTATTTATACTAACAAGTGAATAGCCATCAATCTATACATTATATCAAGTAAATTAGCTAACTAATTACTATAAACTAAGTAAAACCATTACCGTGGCAACGGTGGAGGGGGCCGCGACGTGGGATGGCTGCTCGGAGTGGGCGCGGCGTGGGGAGGCGGCTTGGCGTGGCGCGGCGCGGCGGGCGCGCGGCGCGGCGAGGGCGGGCGCGTGCGGGCGGGCGCGTGCGGCGGCGTGGCGCGGCGAGAGCGGGCGGCGACGCTAGCTAGGTTAGACGAGCGAGAGAGAACGTGCGCTGAGGCCGAGATGGACGATTGACGGCCCCCTATTTTCGTCGGCCTCACTGAGGCCGACGAAAATAGAGGCCCGTTAATCGTTTATTTTCGTCAGCCGGGCTGAGGCCGACGACAATACACCACATTTTTGTCGGTTCCGAGGCCGACAAAAATAACTTTTGTATTTTCGTCGGCCTACCCACGAAAATATTGACTGGCCCACGAAAATAGGCCATATTTTCGTCGGTCACGAGGGCCGACGAAAATAACATTGTATTTTCGTGGGCCGGCCGACGAAAATAGCCCGGCCCACGAAATTTTATGTGTTTCCTGTAGTGAAGGCTGCATGGGAGTGAAACATGTGCTTGTTGCTTCCATGTGGGGCTAGGCAGCAAAGGATAGGGTTGACCAACTTTGGTGTGGCTAGCCGACCTACATGTGGGGACAGTCGGCCAAAGTGAGGCCATGTGGCCATATTAGGTCCGGTCGGCCTGCATGTGGGGCTCGCCAGCCACAGATCTGAGCCTTGGTCATTTGTTGACTTCTACTTGCTCCATTTGATGTATATTTTTGTAGAAATTTGAGCTTCTCCCTGCAAAACACTTAAAACAACACAACTTATGGATTTTATTAGTTCAATGTGTATAATGCATAGAATTTCGCTCATACCCATATTTATTCACTGAGTTGTTTGCGGTTGATGACGTAAAATAACAAACACCAACACCCCTGTAATACCCAAATTGTAAATCATATGATAAGAGAATATTTCCTTTATCTATATGTGTGTACCATCTCTATATAATGTCACATGTGAATAAACACCATCAAAGGAGGGATTGAATGATTAATAACACCTAAAATAAACCATTGCATCATTTTGGGACTTTTGTTTGTGCATTAAAAAAAAACAATAATAATGTGAATAAAAATAAAATATAGTGAGAACAAGATTAAAAAAAATATATAAAATATATGGAAAAAGGTATATAAATAAATATGGGTACTTTTAAAATGCACAAAATAATCTGAATGGAGATTTGTCCCAAAGTCGAGTTTGAAATTAGAATTTAATTTGAATTTGAAGAAAACAAGTAAAGGAATAGGAGAAATAAAATAGAAAAGGATAGAATGGAGGTTGGGCTCAATTAAGCGTTTTCGGCCCACTCTCCTGGTCTCCCTCGTGCGGCCCAAGTTCAATTCCACTCCCGCGCGCCCCCTCTCATCTTTTTCGCTGACCCGTGGGCCCCGCCTGGCAGCCGGCTCCTGCGCGCAGGACGCTTCTCCGTGTGTCACTGGGTGCTCGGGCCCACTGGCCAGGAGCGTCTCCCACGCGCTCGGACTCCATCCACCGCCGCGCCAACAACCTCCCCGAGCATGGCGGCCACGTTCCGGGATTCCTCAGGGCTATAAAGAAAAGCATCGGGCAGCCTCTTCCATCCTGCCATCGCTCCCTCACGCGTCTGTGGAACAAGCAGCACCGCCATGGACCCAGCCATCTTCTCCTCCACGGTACTTTCTCCACCCAGTACGGCAGTACCCCAGGTCGGCCTCCATGGCGCGCGGCAACTCCAGCGCTGGCTCTCTCCCTCCCTTCAAAACTCCAGGGCCACCGGCCCCTGCGCCTCCCTCTACTCCACACGGCCAGCATGGCAGCCGGGTGCTGAGATCCATGGCGAGCTCCTCGCGCCGTCTACTTTCCTCACCGGCCGTGACTTCTCGACGCTCGTCCTCAAGCCCGGCCGTCTCGGTCATCCCTGACCCCACCTTGGTGCAGCGCTACCAGCCGCCATGACATCGTCATCTTCGTCACCGAGCCAGACGCCGCTCGCTCTCTTCCTCGGTACGCACCCAGCCGCCGGCGTGGGATTAGGCAGGGGAGGTGGAAGATGAGTCTGGCTTGTTGATCCTTTAACGGACGGTGGTGATTAAAACGTCGACATCGTTTTGGATAGATCGCTTCCACACCGTTGATCTCCCATTTAGCGGTTTGGATCATACTGCTAGCATACCCTTTCGCTGGGTGTATTTGGTCCGTTGGATCTCCATCGGGCGCCCGAGATTAGACCGCGCTGGTTTAAAATATGTACCGTTGATCGGCAATCCGATGGTCTGTATCACGTGCGGGTTCGACTTAATGTCGATCTAATCCTAGCCTTCGATATTTGATCGGACAGCCGAGATCCATGGATACCCCTTCGCGGGTATGTTTTATAAAAGAGACCCTGTACTTTCACAGAATCAACCCGCCGTCCATGCGGGTGTGGTTCTGAGTGTTGAAGACATTTGCGCAGGGGCCCCTATACTTTACAGAATTTGATGCGCGGTCCAGAGTGATGGAAAAATCAGAAAAATAAATTTAGAAAATGATTTTTATGTGAAAATAAATGTTAGAAACTTGTAAAATTAATAGTTAATTTATTTTAACTCCAAATTGAGTCATTCCAGTTGCAATAATTTTGTTTTAGTATTATCTATCAACTAATAACACTGTTTAGCCATAAAACTTGAATTAAAATTTGTTCCTTTGAATTAATCTGTTCTAGGTGCTAAATAACTCCTGAAATTCATAACTAGAGAACCGTAACTTTATCCATTCTAGTTGCATTAGTTTCATAATAATATTTATTATCAACTGGTAATTTTGTTTTGTCATGAAATATAGGTTAAAATGTTGCACTAAGACTATTTTATATTTAACCACGTGGATCTTCGGAAAACCATAACTTCATAATCGTAACTCCGATTTTAGTGGTTCTTGTTCCCACGATCTCGTAGCAACGCGTAGATTATTATTATGTAGTTTTCTCTTATGTTTGGTGTAATGTTAATTTTGCCTATACAATGTTTGTTTGTATTGCTACGACTAGAGCGAGGTCACGTGCCATCTGAAGAGCAAGTTGGTACCTGGATTCTCAAGGCCCAGGCAAGTTGTGCCCTTGATCACTTCTTTTTACCCACTCATGTTCTAATTAATCATAATGATCTGCATAGGTTAATTTTGATGGTACCCAATAGGTTACCCCAGTTTGTCTATCTTTATACCTTGTTTACCACTGAACCTTCTGGGTAGTACTTGCTAGTGCTATATGTGGTTTTGGGTATGGAGATACATTATTCATGATTATACTTTTATTGTCAGTTGTTATTTACTGTTCATGTTAAGATCATTATGTTAATTGGAACATGGAGAACCACCCGGGAAAACAGT
This sequence comes from Zea luxurians, assembly GCA_029449295.1. Lineage (NCBI taxonomy): Eukaryota > Viridiplantae > Streptophyta > Magnoliopsida > Poales > Poaceae > Zea > Zea luxurians. The sequence goes on from JAOPSE010000011.1 coordinate 51,665,379, forward strand.
GCTACCACAAGGGTGGAATGGGACGCCCTTGGCTGATTAATTAGGAAAGCTAGTGGAAGACTACCTTACCCGAAAGGGGCAAGGGCAGTAGGGGAGTGGTCAGTGTAGGGAGGCCCTCGGGAGGATTTTGCTGCGATGGCGGTCCTGCAAGGGATTCCTGCACTGGAACTTCCTATAAACTGTAGCGGGTTTTCTGAAGCTAGTGGAACTTTGTAAAGGCCTCGTAGTGTTACCCTGCCTCGCCTCCTCGGTAGAGGTGTATGGGATTGGCCGTCTCTTGGCAGATGGGTAACATGACTTGTGGGTAAAGATGCGCAACCTCTGCAGAGTGTAAAACTGGTATACTAGCCGTGCTCACGGTCATGAGCGGCTCGGACACTCACATGATTAAAGTATGGAACTAAATTCAATTTGTCATATGCATTGCATCGCAGGTGAAGTGGTTACTTTTGTTCTACTACTTAATTGGGTTGGTATTTACTTATACTTAGTAACTGCTAATAAAATTTTGATCAACTTTAAAAGCAATGCTCAGCTCTAACCATCTTCTTTGGTAAGCCTTACACTTCACGTGAGCTCCCACCTTTGGCGAGTTCATGCACATTATTCCCCACAACTTGTTGAGCGATGAACGTATGTGAGCTCACTCTTGCTGTCTCACACACCCCACAGGTCAAGAACAGGTACCGCAGGATGGGGCGCTTGGAGGATGCTGCGACGAGTTCGTGAGAGGTCTAGGTCGTCGTCTCCCAGTCAACTTTGGGTTGCTGGACCGTTGTCTCCTTATAATGTAATTATTTATTTTGTATAGAACTCCTGTTATATATAAAGATGTGACATTCGATCCTGTGCCATGAATCATCATTTGTGTGAGACTTGGTCCCAGCACACCTGGTGATTATGTTAGCGCCCGGGTTTTGGACCCCTAAAATCCGGGTGTTACAGAAGTGGTATCAGAGGAATGTTGACTGTAGGACGGAGCCTAGGTAGAACTAGACAACCATTCTCTACTTACCTTACTCTGATTCTTTTCTAAACTCATCTTAATCTTTTCTCGTCTATTTCCGCTTTACTCTGATTATTCTTATCTTTTCTTTCTAAAAGACAAATGTGGATTTTACACTTTGAAATCCTGTGACTGAAGTGACCTTTAGGAATAGGAGACCTAATCCTAGGAACAAAAACAAAACTATTTTTATAAGTGTCTATGTATTTGAATGTTTGTTCTTATGATATCTGTCTGATTTGGATCTTTGTTTGAGTGTAATGGGTTGTGGAGTAATGTCCGCAATTACATCTGCATATACATACAGGTATAAATATAAATAAATAAAAATTCATAAGATAATTAACAACCTGGTTTATCCTCCATTAAAGTCTATCTATTTTATATAGATCCCTCATATCTTAAAAGACCCTCTCTTATCTTAATTGGTCCATCTTATCTTAAAAGATTCTCTCTTATCTCAATAGATTCATCTCATCTTGATAGATTCGTCTTATCCTAACAACTTCGTTTATCTCATCCTAAAGCAACAACCATGACCTAATCAATGAGATCCTATCTAATCTATCTAGTCATATCCAATCTAATCTAGATCCTATCTAACATAAAATGATCTAATCTATCATGAGTTACTTAATGCTGGTACAATGGATAAGGCCATACTCCACATTCACTTAAGACTAAATTGGTGACTTAGAGCAACTAAGCCCTACACAAACAACTTGACCTACACAATGGGTTACATAACCTATCCAAACCAATCAGAAGCAAAATAACCGAACCAGATTCTGACTAATCTCATTCAACTTATAGCCATCTACTAAACTAACCTAATGTGGTCCACTTAAATAGATTAGTGATACTAGTAGAAGAGATTAGACCCTACTAGCCAGGTGTTGACTTAACACAGTAGACCAACTCAACCATGAGCAGAAGATCTAACTAAACCAGTAGAGTCATGTCGGATTGTATATCAACCCCCACCTAAAACAAACTTTTGACTTACATCGTGTAGTCTATCCCACAATATTTATCTTAAACATATTCCCCAGCCCGATAATATACACTAACTCCTAATCAATGAGACAAGACCGGAGAAGATGATCAACTTCATCAAGAAAGGATGAGCACCAACTCAAGTCTTCAAGGAACAAGTGAGGTCACCAAGATGAGTCAAGATCCGCAATCTTGGATGGAGTCTTTTCTTACCCCACTCCTTCTTACCCAAAACTATATATGCTTTAAAGATATCATTCATCCTGCATAATAAAGTGGCTATACCCATATATACCTAGGCCTTCCTAATCACCCACTATTGTATATAAAAATATATGAAATTCCGGATCTTAAACCTAATATAGACTAAAACCCGAATCACAAACCAATCCTTTTATATCCCTTTTCTTACAAATCTCGAGGACGAGATTATTTTTAAGGGGGGTAGGATTTGTAATACCCAAATTGTAAATCATATGATAAGAGAATATTTCCTTTATCTATATGTGTGTACCATCTCTATATAATGTCACATGTGAATAAACACCATCAAAGGAGGGATTGAATGATTAATAACACCTAAAATAAACCATTGCATCATTTTGGGACTTTTGTTTGTGCATTAAAAAAAACAATAATAATGTGAATAAAAATAAAATATAGTGAGAACAAGATTAAAAAAATATAAAATATATGGAAAAAGGTATATAAATAAATATGGGTACTTTTAAAATGCACAAAATAATCTGAATGGAGATTTGTCCCAAAGTCGAGTTTGAAATTAGAATTTAATTTGAATTTGAAGAAAACAAGTAAAGGAATAGGAGAAATAAAATAGAAAAGGATAGAATGGAGGTTGGGCTCAATTAAGCGTTTTCGGCCCACTCTCCTGGTCTCCCTCGTGCGGCCCAAGTTCAATTCCACTCCCGCGCGCGCCCTCTCATCTTTTTCGCTGACCCGTGGGCCCCGCCTGGCAGCCGGCTCCTGCGCGCAGGACGCTTCTCCGTGTGTCACTGGGTGCTCGGGCCCACTGGCCAGGAGCGTCTCCCACGCGCTCGGACTCCATCCACCGCCGCGCCAACAACCTCCCCGAGCATGGCGGCCACGTTCCGGGATTCCTCAGGGCTATAAAGAAAAGCATCGGGCAGCCTCTTCCATCCTGCCATCGCTCCCTCACGCGTCCGTGGAACAAGCAGCACCGCCATGGACCCAGCCGTCTTCTCCTCCACGGTACTTTCTCCACCCAGTACGGCAGTAGCCCAGGTCGGCCTCCATGGCGCGCGGCAACTCCAGCGCTGGCTCTCTCCCTCCCTTCAAAACTCCAGGGCCACCGGCCCCTGCGCCTCCCTCTACTCCACACGGCCAGCATGGCAGCCGGGTGCTGAGATCCATGGCGAGCTCCTCGCGCCGTCTACTTTCCTCACCGGCCGTGACTTCTCGACGCTCGTCCTCAAGCCCGGCCGTCTCGGTCATCCCTGACCCCACCTTGGTGCAGCGCTACCAGCCGCCATGACGTCGTCATCTTCGTCACCGAGCCAGACGCCGCTCGCTCTCTTCCTCGGTACGCACCCAGCCGCCGGCGTGGGATTAGGCAGGGGAGGTGGAAGATGAGTCTGGCTTGTTGATCCTTTAACGGACGGTGGTGATTAAAACGTCGACATCGTTTTGGATAGATCGCTTCCACACCGTTGATCTCCCATTTAGCGGTTTGGATCATACTGCTAGCATACCCTTTCGCTGGGTGTATTTGGTCCGTTGGATCTCCATCGGGCGCCCGAGATTAGACCGCGCTGGTTTAAAATATGTACCGTTGATCGGCAATCCGATGGTCTGTATCACGTGCGGGTTCGACTTAATGTCGATCTAATCCTAGCCTTCGATATTTGATCGGACGGCCGAGATCCATGGATACCCCTTCGCGGGTATGTTTTATAAAAGAGACCCTGTACTTTCACAGAATCAACCCGCCGTCCATGCGGGTGTGGTTCTGAGTGTTGAAGACATTTGCGCAGGGGCCCCTATACTTTACAGAATTTGATGCGCGGTCCAGAGTGATGGAAAAATCAGAAAAATAAATTTAGAAAATGATTTTTATGTGAAAATAAATGCTAGAAACTTGTAAAATTAATAGTTAATTTATTTTAACTCCAAATTGAGTCATTCCAGTTGCAATAATTTTGTTTTAGTATTATCTATCAACTAATAACACTGTTTAGCCATAAAACTTGAATTAAAATTTGTTCCTTTGAATTAATCTGTTCTAGGTGCTAAATAACTCCTGAAATTCATAACTAGAGAACCGTAACTTTATCCATTCTAGTTGCATTAGTTTCATAATAATATTTATTATCAACTGGTAATTTTGTTTTGTCATGAAATATAGGTTAAAATGTTGCACTAAAACTATTTTATATTTAACCACGTGGATCTTCGGAAAACCATAACTTCATAATCGTAACTCCGATTTTAGTGGTTCTTGTTCCCACGATCTCGTAGCAACGCGTAGATTATTATTATGTAGTTTTCTCTTATGTTTGGTGTAATGTTAATTTTGCCTATACAATGTTTGTTTGTATTGCTACGACTAGAGCGAGGTCACGTGCCATCTGAAGAGCAAGTTGGTACCTGGATTCTCAAGGCCCAGGCAAGTTGTGCCCTTGATCACTTCTTTTTACCCACTCATGTTCTAATTAATCATAATGATCTGCATAGGTTAATTTTGATGGTACCCAATAGGTTACCCCAGTTTGTCTATCTTTATACCTTGTTTACCACTGAACCTTCTGGGTAGTACTTGCTAGTGCTATATGTGGTTTTGGGTATGGAGATACATTATTCATGATTATACTTTTATTGTCAGTTGTTATTTACTGTTCATGTTAAGATCATTATGTTAATTGGAACATGGAGAACCACCCGGGAAAACAGTGCTACCACAAGGGTGGAATGGGACGCCCTTGGCTGATTAATTAGGAAAGCTAGTGGAAGACTACCTTACCCGAAAGGGGCAAGGGCAGTAGGGGAGTGGTCAGTGTAGGGAGGCCCTCGGGAGGATTTTGCTGCGATGGCGGTCCTGCAAGGGATTCCTGCACTGGAACTTCCTATAAACTGTAGCGGGTTTTCTGAAGCTAGTGGAACTTTGTAAAGGCCTCGTAGTGTTACCCTGCCTCGCCTCCTCGGTAGAGGTGTATGGGATTGGCCGTCTCTTGGCAGATGGGTAACATGACTTGTGGGTAAAGATGCGCAACCTCTGCAGAGTGTAAAACTGGTATACTAGCCGTGCTCACGGTCATGAGCGGCTCGGACACTCACATGATTAAAGTATGGAACTAAATTCAATTTGTCATATGCATTGCATCGCAGGTGAAGTGGTTACTTTTGTTCTACTACTTAATTGGGTTGGTATTTACTTATACTTAGTAACTGCTAATAAAATTTTGATCAACTTTAAAAGCAATGCTCAGCTCTAACCATCTTCTTTGGTAAGCCTTACACTTCACGTGAGCTCCCACCTTTGGCGAGTTCATGCACATTATTCCCCACAACTTGTTGAGCGATGAACGTATGTGAGCTCACTCTTGCTGTCTCACACACCCCACAGGTCAAGAACAGGTACCGCAGGATGGGGCGCTTGGAGGATGCTGCGACGAGTTCGTGAGAGGTCTAGGTCGTCGTCTCCCAGTCAACTTTGGGTTGCTGGACCGTTGTCTCCTTATAATGTAATTATTTATTTTGTATAGAACTCCTGTTATATATAAAGATGTGACATTCGATCCTGTGCCATGAATCATCATTTGTGTGAGACTTGGTCCCAGCACACCTGGTGATTATGTTAGCGCCCGGGTTTTGGACCCCTAAAATCCGGGTGTTACAACCCCCAAGCTTGAACATTTGCTTGTTCTCGAGCAAAGCTAAGATTTAGGCTCGGTGGATCAGGAGTTGCATCAATGTTAACATCCTACAAGTATCGAGTGTACAACCCAACATTCCACCTTTATGATTGAACAAACTAGCACAAGTCTATACCAACCATTCATCCATACCTATGGTGCTTCTAGTTTTATCACCTTGTCATTGGTGGTGGAGAGGCAAAACGAAAATGGTAGAGTGTCACCCAATTCCATCTCTTTGTAGGTTTCATACTAAAAGGTTTTTGAGAATTTTAAAATCAAAGCACCAAGTTCCTCAAATGGTACCCTCGAGTCCCTCAAGTGGTTTTAGATTCCTCACCAGGCTAAAGTCATACTTTTTGCTACAACTAAAGATCTATGTGGAGCTAAAGATAGGAATAAAGTTGGCTTACCTATGTCATGTGTGTCGTTGAGTCAAGAATTGTCCTAGAAAAGTTTGTGATGCCTATTGTCCCGATTAAAGTAAAATGGATTGTGGTTGTGGACAAATATGGTCGTTTGGATGACTCCTTGTAACACCCCATGTGTTACTAAGGTTTCTGCTCAGCACTTTCACAAACTCTGTTATCACATGTGGGATAATTTGAGCAAGATACACCATACTTAGGAATCAAGTCCCTTAATAAGCACAATCATCTTGGAAGACCTACCTTAGTCACCTTATGCAAACAAAAGGGAAGAAAACAGCCCAAGATTCTACCTTGAGCAAAAAGGAAGCACCAACATGAAACAAGCAAGAAAACTATATGAACTATATTATCAGAAGCATGGACCATTAGTAAAAGTGGTAGCACACCAAATTACTCACAAAAGTTAGTAAGGGATATGCCCCCAAAAAGGTTCTGCAAAATCATCACAAGGGTCACCTAAGTGAAGACAACAAGGAAAAACAGTTTTTTCCATATGTCATTTCAGCCCCTGTCTGAAATTGAGCTTGTTTCATTAGCTCCAAACCATAAACCTAATGACTCCAATTGACAAAAATGTGCCTAATTACTAGCCACACCACCTGCTAGATGACGGCATTGGAACTTGAAGATTTGACAAGACAAAACAGGTTTTTACTGTGGGTTTTTCCCACTCATACAAACCAACCTTAGGGATAGGATTTTTCCTTATACCTGGCATGAAACCCTTCAGGTACTGCACCAAAACGGTTGAGGGAAGAGAGGAGAAGAAATTGTGTCAAGGGATTTTGCCCAAATTTGCTCAGATTTGTGACCTATGGGCGTTTGAAAGTGACTAAATCAAACTGGGCCACCTATTCGACCGCAGACATGAGTTGTAGAGTGTGCCATTGGCCAGTCCACACAAGCCAACCCACACCCACGCCCCGTGCACTATGCCATGCTGGACACCGCAGCATCGCGCCCTCGCCCGCGCCTATAAAGTCAACCCGACCCCTTGGCTGCACTCTCTGTGTTTCCCCGAGCCCTCAGCCGAGCCCCCTCATCGGAGATTCACCGGAACAGGGAGCATCACCGCCCGCCTTGCCACCTAGAGCCGACCATGGTGAACTGCCGCACCTAGCTACATTTCACCTTGACCAGACCCACCACCGGCTTCCCCTAAGTTCCATGGAGTTTTCCAAGGCCCGAGCCGGAGCTCTATCTCACCGGAGTTGCGAATTCACCACCACCGGAGACCGGATTACGCCGATGAGAGTGGACCCACCTCCACAGCTTGCCTCATCCAAATTCCTCAGGTGGATTGCCTCATCGACCTTCCGTGAAGCACGCCAACTAGTGGAGTTGAGCTCTACTGTCGCTGACTAGCCGAAAAACTCGCCACCAACGAGCTCCGACCGCTGGGAGACACAGTACGGCTGATTTCGACCACTTCCGGCCAACCCAAAGGTACAGGCATGATCGTTGTAACCTCCCGTGTCTTCCCCACCCGTTTCCCGAACCAATACCACCGGCGTGGAGCCACGCCGCCACTTGTTTTCTCTCCATCCACTTTTTGGTTGGAAGAAGGATCGCGGGTCCGATACTTTAAAAACTTAGGGGGCTGAGCGCGAAGTCACCGACTCAGTTGAACAATGCTCTAAGGGTTTATGTGTGAGAGAAAAGGGAGAAGATGATCAGGGACCCGAATGCAAACTTGTTATTCCTTTACCTTTTGAATTAAATCCTTTATTAATCTTACAGATAGCTTCAAAATTTCATAACTTGTGAATTAAGTATCCAAATTAAGTCAAACAAAGTTTGCTAGGCTCTGTGCAAGTTAAACATTAGAGCAAAAATAGAAAACCACCTAGTCCAGTACTGTTTCTAGAAGTTGTTATTTAATTTAACTTACAAGTTAAAATGTGAAAATAAAAAAAAAGATAGTAGAATTTTTGCACCGTGGCTAGGAAAAATATGGTAGATGCCTATTCAACATGGAACCCCCACAAAAATGCTATACATCCCAATTCACCTAATTAAGTAAGGTTTATAAATTGATTTAGATTTCTTCCTATTTTTTTTAGAAAATTGAAACAAGGCCAAAAAGTATAAAACAGTAGACAAGTTTATTTTTTCTAGAATGTTTAAATGGCATAGTTTCAAGGAAAAAATAAAAAGGGTATAGTTCAACAATAAAATATGGTTCTCTGTGCCCCATGAGAGATTTAGAGAAAACTTTAGAAAATCCTAGAAATATTTTCTTGTAAAGAAAAATTCCCAACCTTAGGAATGATTGCTCTTGTGCAAAGAAAAGTTTAGAAAAATTATCAAATCTGTTGTTTGACATTTTTCAAAAAGAAAGTTAGTTATAAGCACGCTCTAGCCCCAAAATTTAGAAAATCACCACTAAATATCCACTAGGTGTCCTTGAGTAAGATTTGGCACTAGACGATGTTCTCACACCTAGATACTAGGAAAAATAACCACTAGGTTAGTTACCACTACTACATAGGAGGTGTAGTATAAAGTGCCCTCTCTGCCGTAACCATTTTCATTTTTTGTTCAAACCAGACCCTAATTTCTCTAGACTCAAAATTCTTAGGATAATCTAATTTAATCATTAGGGCTCTAGTGTAATTTTTGTCGAATTTTTTGGAAAATTCTAAAACCTAAGTGTAGTTCAAAACACTATTAAAAGCTTATTAAGAAAAGAAGGAAAGAGGAAATAAGAGATAATCATTGAACTCAATAGAAACTAGCAGCAAACTTAAAAACACATCAAGACCCTTGTTGCAAGTAACCTAGGTAATGATCCACTTTTAATTAAACCCTAGCTAGATGCCACCTCCTGGAAGTTAACCTAAACAAGAAAAGAATTCCAACTGCAATTAAAACGCTCAATGTAACTTACTATCGCCTCTCATTAAGAAATTGCATATCATAATATATGTATAACTAGATCTTATGCATTGCATTCGTGAGATTGCAATTTTGCGGACGGAGAGTACGTGTTGATTTCAGAGAAGGGAACTGAGCAAGAAGAAGCCCAGGAGCCAGATCCTGAACCTTTCATCGAGGAACTACCCGTTGCACCCGCATCAGAAGGCAAGCCCCAGTTTTATGCGTAATCGTTATATATGATATTTTACTGCACTTAATGTTTGTAGATTTGTATTGTGCACTTAAGTGTAGGAGTTGCTTGAAACTCTAGATGCATGAACTTAGGTTCTTTATGAGATGAATACTAGTATGCTAGGTCGAGAAGCTGCTTTGCTAATTAAGGATCTCGATAGAAGTTGAGTGATTTTTTTAGCACTCACGCGAGGTCTGGAATTGATTGTATTCATCTTGATAATGGAAGTTATGATTGTTTGTGGACACGAATGCTTGGGGGATGTCCTATCTACGAGATGGAAATGGAATAAGGATTAATGTGCGGATACATGTGTCAAGCGTTTAAAAGTATTAAGGACATATCGAGAAATATGGTAAATCGGTAAACCTAGTACCTGAGTGAACCTACTCGCTGACTTTTTACCCACTTGCCTGAGACGGAGTCTCCCATTCCGGATATGGTGGTTACAAGTGTGGCCCTTGCACGGCGGCGATCGGGTCAGTGGAGCATTGTATGCCAAGGGAATGTGGTCTGATCTGTTGATGGGGAATCGATGGGGACGGTTCATGTGTGTGGGGACAGAGTGCCCCTACATGTCGTGTGTTTATGTTTACCTTGCAAGGTTTAAAACTTGATTTGAATCATCTGCTTCTCCTAGCTAATGAGACTGCTTGATCCATTGTACTACATTGAGTAAGAAGTATAATGAGGTTCATGATACAAAGTGTTGTTTGCAAGAAATGTTTTTACCATACATGCTTAGTAGGATGCCAACCTAGTTAAATGAAGGATTATAAAACCTGATAAGCTAAAACTTGACTTAGACTCAGCTAGTGCTTTTGGCAAACCAAATCCCTAGCCAAACAACTGCATGGTCTAGAGGTAGAGGAGTAGACTCGTCACACCGAGTATGTCTAACTTAGTATTAGCATACTTAGCCTTCCTTGGAAGATATGGTTGCTAGTTTTACTTGGCCAACCACCCTGCCACCCGATTGGATAGTCGAGTGGAACCCTGTCTCGGAAGGAGGGGATCATGAGGAGTGACTAGCCAGGCTTCGCCAAAACTAACTTTATTTATCGTTAGTTCTTTTTCGCTGCAATGAAAACAATGGTTACGACTTTTAAACTCTGATGATGTAATAAATCTAAGTACCTTAGTAATCTATGGTTTATCTTTTATTGTATTTCTCTGTGTCTCACCTTCGTGTGAGCAAGTGGTACTAAATCCTTGTTCAGTGGCTTTATCGGACAAGATACGAGGGATTGACAGTTTATTCCGATTTAAGTGTGTCGTTGCCTCTAAGGCGAGACTTGGGCACTTAAGCTAGAATAATCTGGGTGGTTCCACCACACTCCTTATTTTGATGAATCCCCTTTCTTGAAACTTCAAGATATTTGAGTACATGGAGCAATCTTATCTTTCTCTCCATTTTTCTTTTTTAGAGCTCCATGTCTCCTGTTGAAGCGAAGGTCGTTCAACCCCTCGTTCAGTTTGCTTTAACATAAATTGAATAGGTTCTATCCCGGACACAGGAAGCGAGGGTACTTTGACCCGTACCAAAGCCAAGGTCTCGGTCGGAGAACTGACGAAGGTTTGGAGTCAAAGGGACCTACCACTTAAAGTGGGGCTCCTCAGAACTTCGCTTGGCATCACCACCTGCTTTGGCAGCTCCGAGTACAAGCCTTGGCAAGGATCAAAGACCCGATGCCCTAGAGCGAAGAGTGTCGTGTCCCAGCGAGGATCGCGCCGTTCGTTGGCAGGGCCCATGTAGCGCCCCGCTGGCCATTCGAGCCTATTTGTAAGCCCTTCCTAAGGTAGGGTTTGTAGTGTATTTATTCAGTCTGTACTTAACCTCATTGTAATGACCCCAAGGGGAGATATTCTAGGGCTAAAGCAGGTAACCGGGGCATAATTGTACTTAGAAGGGCACGTCCACCCACCTGGTTACCTATAAATATCCCCACGCTATACATTGATGGGACACGCTTAACGAGACGCTGCAGTTCTCTGCCCACTATTTTGTTGAGCACCTGAGCATTCCCACTTCCCGTTGTTTGGGCCCACTCGACCACGTGTCAGTTCGTTCCAACGTCTCTGTTGGAGCGAAGGCAGAAACGCCACCCTTCGCCCGAAGTCTCCACCGCTCAGCCCCTGCCCTGACAGACAAAGCAGGCAGGGACACCCTTCGCTTCATCGGCACCAGAGACAACACGGAGACCCTTCGCTTGATTCGGCACCAGACGAAGGTCTGCGGCGACGCCTCCCCGCGGCGCGGCCTCGTTCAGCTCCGAGGCCCACAGGAGATCTGGCCCATTGTAACGGGCCCTGCATGGCCGCGTTTGTGTTACGGGCCTAATTTGTAAAGGCGTACTTGTAATTACAGCTTGTAACCCCGCTTTATGGGAATATTCTGGGGATAAACTAGGTACCTGAGGGCACATGCGTCCTTAACGCAAGGCGCCGTGCACTCGGACACCTATAAATACCCCCGCACAGTGCCCGTGAGAGGCTAGATTAACAGAGCTTTTGCCATCACGCGCGAGTGCCCTGTTGCCATCACCATTCACTCGTGTTGGATCTCCTTGCTGTCGAGAGACAGTACCAACATTTGGCGCCCACCGTTCGTGCTACGAGACAACCACCCGCGATGGCACCCAAGAGAGCTAACCCGAAGGCTGACGAGGCTGCGAAGGCAGCACTGCTCGCCGCAAGAAAGGGCAAGGCCCTCGCCCTCACCCAATCCACCCACCAAGAGGCCACTGAAGACGACACCCTCCGCACCTGCGACCCTGAGGGACAACCCTCAGGCTTCGCACCTCCCTCAGGCTTCGCACCTCCCTCAGGCTTCGCACCACCGGAGGGCGCGGACCTCGCCGAGGACGGTGAGGTCCTCGGCATCTCAGCAGAAGAACAGCTACAGCTGCGCGCTCTGCGCCTCAAGAACCGCAACCTCCAGAGGCAGAAGGAGATACTGGAGGCCAAGCGCCAGCGTGTGTCCGCACTCGCCAAAGTGCGGCAGATGATACGCGACGAAGAGCACAAGGCCCAGGAACTCGAGCGGGAGATTGCGCTGATGCAGCGCGAAGGCCACCTCGGCCCGCAGCACGAGTCATCCCTCCAGCAGCGCGCACAAAACGAAGACACGCGCGAAGGCCACCCCGGCCTGCAGCATGAGCCACCCCTGCAACACCGCGCGCAACCGGAGGACCCGCGTTTCCCCCAGCGCGACTTCACTTTCCCGCACGCCGCGCCATTCCAAGGGGTCAATTATCTCGATGAGCGAAGTCCCCTGGCGCCTCACCTGCAAGTGACGCCGTGGCCAGCTAACTTCCGGGCTGGGACCTACCCCAAGTACAACGGCAGCACCGACCCGGCTCAATACATAATGAGTTACCAGGTCGCCGTCGCATCGTCCGGGGGGGACGACGCCACAATGGCGAAGTCCTTCATCATCGCCCTCGAGGGCCCCGCACTCACCTGGTTCACCAGGTTGCCTCCGCTGTCCATCGATTCCTGGAGAAGTCTCCGGGACAAGTTCCTCCTCAACTTCCAAGGGTACCGCCCGGACACCGACGCCCTGGCCGAGCTCTTGCTCTGCAAGCAGCTAGAGAGGGAGACCCTGAGGGAATATTACCGCAAATTCCTGACACTCAAGTCACAGCTACCCTCAGTCGATGACTAGATTGCCATCCACTACGCTATCAGTGGTCTTCGCGCTGGCGTTCTTTACAGCCACTGCATCAGAGATCCGCCGAAGAATCTCCAAGAGTTATACCAGCTATTTGAAAAGTACGCCAGATCCGAGGAGCTCCACCAGCGCAAGATTGAGTCCCAGCGGAAGCCAAAAGATGCTCCGCAGTCCAGCCGCACGTGGACAAGGACTCCGCAACCAGACTTCGGTCGAGATGGCCGCGGTCAGCAGCAAGTGCACAACATTGCCAACCAGCAGCCGGCCGCTAACCCCCTTCGTCGCCAGGAATATCCCCCCCAGGGCCGCGGAAGTGGAGCTCGCGGCAGGGGCCGAGGGCGTGCGCAGCCACCCCCTCCACCGCGCCGGTTTTACTGCCTTTTCCATGGCGAAGACTGCGCCCACCAAACCAAAGACTGCCCCGAGGTGAAGGCCACCAGAGACAGAATGGCGAGGGCGCAGCCAGCCGACAACCCCAGAATTGTCGCGCATAATTACCAGCCACCCCCTCCACCATATATCCACGCTCCCGCCCCGCATCCACCGCACCACGCTTACCAACATCATCAGGAGGTACAAATCGTACATCCTCCGCCTCCACCACCACACCAGCAACAACAAAACATCCCCCATGCCCCAAAGCAGGAAGACTTCGCCGATCAACCTTATCGCGGAGTCATTCATATGATAACTGGGGGGTCCAGCACCGACTTCGACACCAAGCGGCAGAAGCGGGACCACTACCGCAGCATAAACCATGTCGCCGTCACGGGCCCAGTTGTGCAGACAAAGTGGTCCCACGTACCGCTCACCTTCGACGCACGGGACGTCGACTTGCGCAGCGCCCCCCACTGCGATGCCATGGTTATCAATTGCAGCGTGGCAGGCTGGGACCTACACAAGGTCCTCGTTGACAACGGCAGCCAGGCAGACATCATCTTCCTCCACGCCTTCGATCGCATGGGCATCAGCCACAGCCTGCTTAAGCCTTCGGACAACCCCTTGTATGGCTTCGGCGGCAAGGGCACCTTCCCCGTCGGTAAAATAGAATTGCCCCTCTCCTTCGGTGTAGCACCCAATGCCCGAAGTGAGCAAGTGACTTTTGACATTGTGGATATGGTATATCCATACAACGCCATCATGGGCCGGGGCTCCATCAATAAGTTTGAAGCTGCCATCCACGGACTGTATTTGTGCATGAAGATACCAGGCCCGCTAGGCGTAATTACAGTCTTCGGTAACCAGCAGACAGCGCGCAACATAGAGCGAGACTTCGTGCCTGGTCAGAGGAACGTGCACTGTCTCACGACACAGTGCGAGGTCCCTGCGCCCGCCAGCCCAACTGACAAGCAGCACGACAAGGCTCAGTTGCAGAGTCAGGATGGGACCAAGACTGTCCCCCTCGATCAGGCCACGCCCAAGCAGACAGTCACTATCAGCGAAGACCTTACTTCGCATGAAGAAGAGAAGCTCCTCTGCTGCCTGGCCAAGAATAAAGATGTCTTCGCCTGGTCCGCCCTCGACCTGGTCGGAGTCAGCCGATCTATAATCGAGCACAGTTTGGGAATTGACCCCTCGGTGCGACCAAGAAAGCAAAGGCTCCGCAAAATGTCCGACGAAAAGACAGAGGCCGCCAAGGCGGAGGTGCACCGCCTCCTAGAGGCTAAATTCATTGAGCCAGTGGCTTACCCCACATGGCTCTCCAATGTTGTAATGGTGCAGAAAAAAGCGGGAAATGGCGGATGTGCATAGACTTCACCAGTCTCAATAAGGCCTGCCCAAAAGACAATTTCCCGCTGCCACGGATCGACAAAATAGTCGATAGCGCGGCCGGATGCGAGGTCATGTCTCTCCTCGACTGCTTCTCCGGCTATCACCAGATATACATGAAGGAGGAAGACAAGGCCAGCACCAGCTTTATAACACCCTTCGGCACTTATTGCTTCGTCAGAATGCCGGAGGGTCTCAAGAATGCCGGGTCCACCTTCTCCAGACTCACCAAAACAGTACTCGAAGGGCAGGTCGGTAGAAATATATTTACATATGTGGACGACATCGTCGTCGCCAGCAAAAATAAGGAGGACCATCTCGCCGACCTGGCCGAGACATTCGCAAACATGCGAGATGCACGACTCCGCCTAAACCCGGAAAAGTGCGTTTTCGGTGTTCGCCAGGGCAAGATATTGGGCTACCTGGTGTCCCACCGCGGCATCGAGGCCAACCCAACCAAGATCCAGGCCATCATCGACATGTCGCCTCCGCAGTCCACCAGGGACGTCCAGTGTCTGACAGGCAGATTGGCCGCTCTCAACAGATTCATCTCCAGGTCGGCCGAGCGAAGTCTTCCTTTCCTCAAAACTCTCCGCGGCACAAAAGACTTCGCCTGGGGGCCGGAGCAGGCAGCGGCCTTCGCCTCATTAAAACAGTACTTAACGGAGCTGGCCACCCTCACGAGCCCCGACTCCTCGCTCCCCTTATTGCTCTATGTCGCGGCTTCGCCGCACGCGGTCAGCGCGGCACTAGTGCAGGAGCAGACAGTCGAAGGCGCTGTCAGACAGTGCCCTGTTTATTACGTCTCCGAGGTCCTGACACCGTCCAAATGCAACATGACAGAGCTGGAGAAGATCGCCTACGCAGTTGTTATGTCCTCGCGCAAGCTGCGCCATTATTTTGAAGCATTCAAGGTCCGCGTCACCTCAGACAGGGGGCTCGGCGAACTGTTTAGAAACCCGGAGGCATCGGTGAGGATCGCCAAGTGGGCAGCCGAACTCTCCGGCTACCACATCAGCTTCGAGCCCAGGACAGCCATCAAATCGCAAGTCCTGGCAGACTTCGTCGTCGACTGGACCGGGCCAGTAACACAGCCGGACCCGACCACAGAGAAGGTCTGGACGATCCATTGCGACGGCGCATGGTGCCATGCGGGGGCAGGCGTCGCTGCAATCATAACCTCACCAGTCGGGGTCAAGCACAGATATGCAGCACGACTCAGCTTCAATCTGGAATCCGATAGATGCACAAATAATATAGCAGAGTACGAAGCAGTCATCCTCGGCCTCCGCAAGCTAAGGGCCCTCGGAGTCACCACTTGCATCATCAAAACAGACTCCAAGGTAGTTGCCGGCCAGGTCGAAAAAGACTATGCAGCCAAGGACCCCGCACTCATGCAGTACCTCGCGGCCATCCGAAGTCTCGAGAGGCAGTTCAAGGGGTTCACCGTGCAGCATGTGGACCGGGCCAAGAACGAGGAGGCCGACGCATTGGCCAAGGCCGCGGCCAGGGGCGAAACTCTGCCCTCCGACGTGTTCTTCCACGTCATCGGCACACCAGAAGTCCGGAGCCCCGAAGGGCTCCAAATAACCAATGATAGCGAGGGCCACCGTACAGTCAACCTCATCATGACCGAAGACTGGCGAGCACCCATAACCCTGTTCCTGCAGGGGTATTATCACCCAGCCGACATCAGTGAGGCCAAGCGCCTCAGACATCGAAGCCGAGACTTCGCTCTGATTGAAGGCCAACTCTACAAAAAAGGGGTCAGTCAACCAATGCTTAAGTGCGTCACCGAGGCCGAAGGCATGCAGATTCTACGTGAAGTCCACAGTGGCACGTGCGGCTCGCACGCGGGGCCGAGGGCCCTAGCTGCTAAGGTGATCCGCCAGGGTTTTTACTGGCCCGCAATGATTTGCGCCGCGAATCGGGTCACTCGGTCCTGCGAAGCCTGCCAGAAGTTCTCTCCTCGGTCAGGCGGCCCTTCGCAGTATACAAAGCTGATCGCCCACACATGGCCTCTCCAGCGCTGGGGTCTCGACATTGTTGGACCCCTGCCCACCGCTCAGGGGAACCTTAAGTTCGCCTTCGTCGCGGTCGAGTACTTCACCAAATGGATCGAGGCACGGGCTGTCTCCACAATAACATCAAAGACTGCCCAAAAATTCTTCTGGCAGAACATCGTTTGCCGCTTTGGAGTACCGTCCGAATTAACAGTCGACAACGGCAAGCAGTTTGATAACCAAGGCTTCAAGGATTTTTGTTTCTCCATTGGCACCAAGCTTGCCTTCGCCTCAGTCTATCATCCGCAGTCCAACGGGGTCGTGGAGCGCGCCAACGGGAAAATCTTCACAGCTATCAAAAAAATGCTCCTCGATGAAAAAAAGGGCAGATGGAGCGATTTTTTACCTGAGGCAGTCTGGGGACTAAACACGACTGAGTGCAGGGCGACCGGGTTCACTCCCTTCCGTCTTTTATATGGATCGGAGGCCATGACCCCGCAAGAAATAAAGCACGGGTCCCCGCGAACAGTCCCGTCAGCTGTCCCAGATGTGGACGAGCCAACTTCAAAGGATCTCATCGACGGAGACCGTGTCTTCGCCCTACAGGCCCTGAACAAGTATCAAGCCCAGACCAAAGCATGGCGCGACCATTCAGTCACCCCGAGGGAGTTCTGCGAGGGGGACCTCGTACTCATTCGGACAGCTCGGACGGAGTCCAAGGGCAAGCTGGAGCCCAGGTGGGAGGGCCCTTTCATCGTCAAGACAAAAGCTTCCCCCAGCGCTTACAGGCTCACAACGCCAACCGGCGAGGACCTGGAGCACTCCTGGAACATTGACAACCTCCGCAAATTTTTTGTTTGATTCCTCAGGGCTGTCTTCGCCCTTGTAATTCGCAAAAACAATCTTGCACCGGCCCGCACTCTTTTCCTCCCGGGGGGTGAGGTTTTTAACGAGGCGGAGCCATGTAATATATGCGTAAAAAATCCCCCGCAAAAAGACATGCGTCGAAAAAGACCGCGATGACGGTCTTCGACATTCGACCACCACGAGGTCACCGCGAGGCTAAGCGCTAGCTACCCTCACGTGCGACAAATCCGCGCAGAAGTCGCCTAAGGGTGCAGCCGGATTAGCACAACAAGTGCGGAAAAAATCTAAGTCTATCGCGAAGACCATCCGCGCAAAAGTCGCCTAAGGGTGCAGCCGGATTAGCACAACAAGTGCGGAAAAAAAATCTAAGTCTATCGCGAAGACTATCCGCGCAGAAGTCGCATAAGGGTGCAGCCGGATTAGCACAACAAGTGCGGAAAAAATCTAAGTCTATCGCGAAGACCATCCGCGCAGAAGTCGCCTAAGGGTGCAGCCGGATTAGCACAACAAGTGCGGAAAAAAAAATCTAAGTCTATCGCGAAGACTATCCGCGCAGAAGTCGCCTAAGGGTGCAGCCGGATTAGCACAACAGGTGCGGAAAAAAAAATCTAAGTCTATCGCGAAGACTATCCGCGCAGAAGTCGCCTAAGGGTGCAGCCGGATTAGCACAACAAGTGCGAAAAAAATCTAAGTCTATCGCGAAGACCATCCGCGCAGAAGTCGCCTAAGGGTGCAGCCGGATTAGCACAACAAGTGCAGAAAAAACCTAGGTCTATCGCGAAGACTATCCGCGCAGAAGTCGCCTAATGGTGCAGCCGGATTAGCACAACAAGTGCGGGAAAAAAATCTAAGTCTATCGCGAAGACTATCCGCGCAGAAGTCGCCTAAGGGTGCAGCCGGTTTAGCACAACAAGTGCGAAAAAACCGAAGACTATCTGTGCAGAAGACACTTAAGGGTACACCTGGACTAGCACAACAACGGCTGAAACGACAACATCAAACCATCCACACTAAGACCAACTATAATCAAGCCAACACAGCGCAGCCAAACAAATCAGTGAGTACAAAACGCCTTCGCACACACACATGCACGCGAGGGCACACAATTCCACCATACAAGCCTCGACATACACAAGCGAGGGCACCACACTCTACATCGGCTCAACCTTAGGAATAATTCCCATCTCCCTATAATTAAATAACATTATCCTGAGCTCCTCACCCACAAAGAGCCTTCGCAGTTCCCCTTCACCTACACTCTCGGCGGTCGGCAGGGACAACAGTTCCTGCCGACCAGCCCCACTCACACGAAGCAGAGCCCGCTCCTCCGCGCTAACCCTACGTTTTGCAACCGCCCTTCGTCGACGGCGCCCGGTGCTAGGGCCTGGCACGTCCGACGCGTCCGCGGCGTGTGGCGAAGCCTCCGCCGCAGCCACGTCCAAGGCCGCAAAATAATCCAAATTCTCCTCCGACGACTCCTCAGTCCACTCAACCGAGCTCCCGGAGTCGGCAAAATCAAAAAACTCAGATGCAGACCCACTATATTCATTACCACCTTCCGCGGTCGAAGCCGCCAAAAACTCAGTAGCAGCGGTTGCGTGCGCAGGCCCAAAATCTTGAACCTACGCAGCAACCAAAATTCAGTACAACATCCAAAATTCCCCAACCCTAAACAACCACTACGCCACCTGCGAGGGCCCTGACGCTGCGGGGGCCTCCGCCGTTAGCTCCGCTGCCACTTCCGCCATTGTTTCCACCGCCTCCGCCGCCGGATCTTCGACGGTCGGCGCAGCTGCTGCGAGGGCGTCGGGAACGCCTTCGGCCACCTTCAGGGGCAGGTCTTCAACTGTCGCAGCAGATGTGGGGGCGCCTGGTGCGTCTTCCGTGGTCTCCGGGGTCGGCTCCGGGTCAGGCAGGGCGTCGTTCAGTGCTCCGAAGTCGTCCACCCGCTCGCCTCGCTCCGCCTAAAACAAAACATACAAAAAGTCAGCAAACACACGCACAGACCACATCCAGCAAACGCCGAACAAACGACAACGTTACCTGAGCCCTCGCAGCCTCGGCCCGCTCCCTGACCACATCACCACCATACAGACCCCACATCCGGTCATAGAGGGCGCCGGCGGACTCCTTCACCACGGGGTCTTCGACCTTATAGATATCTCGCCCAAAATCTTCATCTGCCTGGTCGAAGGCCTCATAGTGCCGGCATCCTTCGCGAGAGAGTGCGTTCATCGCCCCCTCGCAGGTGACCAGGGAGGCGAACGACATTAATCCCCCCAGGACAGTGGGGAGCTCCTGCAGCTCCTCCTGCACCCATTCCAGACAGCGAAGCCCGGCCTCTCGCTCCGGCACCACGAAGTCACCGGTCCGTGCACCCAGCTCGCGATATGTGGCCATAAGCTGTGTGCGCGTCCGTTCGGCCTCCGTTCGCACCGCGGCTTCGGCCTCCTTCGCGCGGCTCTCCAGAGCGGTGAGCCGCACCCGCAGGTCTTCGGCGAGATCCTTGGCAAGATTGCCTTCCGCCCGTGCCAGCCTAGCCTCCGCCTGCGCGGCCTGCTCCTTGGCGATGGCCTCGTTGGCCTCCCTCCTCTCCCCCGCCAGCTGGCGCCGGAGGTCAGCCGTTTCCTTCTCCAGGGCGGCCACCTTGTCCGCCAGTTTACGACACTTGCTGTCGGAGGCCGACTTCTCACGGACAGTGTCAGCATGTTGCGTCCGAAGTCTCTCGACTTCGGCAGACAAAGCTGCCGTAAGTGCCCCCGACGCAGTACGGCTGGTGAAGTCAGCCACCTGCAGAGCACACGTAAGGCCATGGCCGTAAAACAAAAAAAATATATATGTATATATATATATACATATATATATATATATAATAGCTCGGCGGACCTGACTCAGTGCCTCCGTCGCCTGACTCAGCGCCTCCGTCACTCCCTTCAGCCGGTGGGTCGCCGCGCCAGCCTCGTCCCTGGGTGCAGAGGCGCCCGCCTTCGCCGCCAGCGGCGGCTTGCCTCCGCTGGAGGCCGCAGCCTTCGCCGTTCCCCGCTGCCTTTTCGGCCGGGCCTCGTGAATCCTGACGGTCGCCTGGCGTTTTTGTGCCGCCCCTTGGCGATCCTTGTCCATCACTGCCCACACAACAGCACCGATATTTCGCCCGTAAGGAAAAACTCTCCACTGACGAACCATACGAGATGTAAAACAGTCTTCCTCAGCCGCGCAGGGAACAGGAACATTTCTAGGCCAGCAGCCCCCGGTAACCCTCAGCATCCGAGCCGAAGACTCCCGGAGCTCGGGCGAAGACATCCTCTCCCCCGGGGCCGCGCACGTCCTCATTAACTCTCTAGCAAAACTATCAGACACCCCGATTCCTCCCATCGCAGTACCTAATTTTCTCTTTTTTGAGGAGGGGGCGGCCGTCAGCGCAGGGTCGCCTCCAGTCTCCACCGCCGGCTTCTTCCCACGGCGGTCCGCTTCGTCTTGACCAGGGTAGCCGTCGTACGGCAATTGATTTAATTCGAAGACCCTGTTCAAACGTTCATTTGACCCGCGAATATCAAAGCTGCGCTGGCCTTCCGTCCTCGCCACGTACCGCCCCACGAGCCGCACCGCCAAGTCCTCCGCATCACGCACAAAGGCGGCCGGGTCACGGTTTCGCTAATTCAGTGCAAAGGCAGGACTTCGCACCACCCTCCCTCCGTGAAAAGGCATCTGGCGAGGGCACACTTCGCCCAGCGCCCAGCCGTGCGCCAAGGGCCAGACCCCATACGCCACGAACTCTTCAACTAAATCACGACCACTGCTCTGGCCGGCGGCACACCGAAGGGCCCCTTCGTCTGCATCCTCTTCTGCCACTTCAAAAGGCGGATACGCAGAGTAATAGTGAGAGCACATCTCAGACACGGGAAGTCCTTCATGGCCTTCGACAGTAGCCTCAGCAACGTAAAACCAAAATTCATTCCAATTGCCCCACTTGTTGTGGGCGCACGGAACCAACTCCACTACTGGCATTGTGGTCTTGCCGGTCTTCGGCGTGAATGTGCACGACCCGAACTGGGCAACTCCGTCCTCAACCATCCTCTTCTGCCAATGCAAGCAATAATTCTTCGCAAAAACTTCAACCGACGGCTGTCCGCCGTACGAAGTCGTCGCCCAGACATACTTCGCCAGCGCCACCACGGCGTTCGGTGTCAGCTGATGTATTTGAACGTTGAATCTACGCAGGACTTCGCCAACAAACCGGTGCGCAGGCAAGCGGAGAACGGCGACGAAGAACGCCTCGAAAACAACCAACTCACCCTCCGGCTCGGGGACTTCCTCCGTCCCCGGAGCACGAGCGACTCCGCCGCCAAAGTAGCCCAAACGCTGCATATCTTCAACGCGGGCCGACGTCATCCGTGACACACCAAAATCAACAGAGTCGCCGGCGCGCAGCTCCTCCACCATCACGCTACTCAATGTCTCCTCAGACGAGGCGGCGGCCGGCGGCGTGGCGTCGGCGGAAGAAGAAGAGGATGGCATTGCTACGTACCGTCGGCGGCGGCGGGCGGTCTGCTTCACTCGAGCCAGAACTCCGACGAGCAAAGGGAGCAGCAGAAGAAGAGGAGCAGAAAGACGGCGGGCGGCTAGGGTTTTCACGGAGCGCGGAAGGCAAAGTGCAAACAGCGCCGACCCCCGCCCCCCTTTTATAGGCAGGGCGCGGCTCCTCGGGAAACCCGCAATCCCACAGGGCGCGACGCTTCGGAAAACCCGCAGTCCAACAGTACGATGTCCATCAACGGTCACATCAAAAACCCCCGCGGGACCACTTCGAGCGAGGGCAGCGTCTCCGCCATCTAGCGACGTCTTCGGCACCAGGCGACTTTGTCGAACTGGTCCCTCGGAGGGCAAATGTTGGAGCGAAGGCAGAAACGCCACCCTTCGCCCGAAGTCTCCACCGCTCAGCCCCTGCCCTGACAGACAAAGCAGGCAGGGACACCCTTCGCTTCATCGGCACCAGAGACAACACGGAGACCCTTCGCTCGATTCGGCACCAGACGAAGGTCTGCGGCGACGCCTCCCCGCGGCGCGGCCTCGTTCAGCTCCGAGGCCCACACGAGATCTGGCCCATTGTAACGGGCCCTGCGTGGCCGCGTTTGTGTTACGGGCCTAATTTGTAAAGGCGTACTTGTAATTACAGCTTGTAACCCCGCTTTATGGGAATATTCTGGGGATAAACTAGGTACCTGAGGGCACATGCGTCCTTAACGCAAGGCGCCGTGCACTCGGATACCTATAAATACCCCCGCACAGTGCCCGTGAGAGGCTAGATTAACAGAGCTTTTGCCATCACGCGCGAGTGCCCTGTTGCCATCACCATTCACTCGTGTTGGATCTCCTTGCTGTCGAGAGACAGTACCAACAGTCTCCTTTCTTGCAAGGGACTTTTTGGAAAATGAAGTATGATTGGAGTATTTATTTTAAAAGACCATATTTGTGAATGGGTATGTAGATGATGGTTATGGTGGTAGAGTGTTTGACAAAGGTGAATGCTTGAATTCAGTATAGATTTAAGCATAACCAGGTAATGAGGGGATTTTGGTCGAGACATGAAGTGTCACTACTTCACATAAGGGCTCAACATTTGACAAAACTTTAAACAACAATAGGCAGTATTTGTAGAAGTTTAACATGTAAGTATTTGGCTTTGGATAGTTATTTCAACCCATTGAGGAACTTTCTCATTTTTAAGTTTTCAAAAAGAAAACTTTGATAATTCACCTTACTAACATCAGGATGGGTTAGACTAAAATTTTGATCATATTTGTTGGGGGCTTCATCCGAAGGTCCTCAAAACACCAAGACAATAGTTGTTTTCTGGCGTATTTCTATGTGCTACAGGTACTCCTACCAAAAGCGTCTTTGGATAAATCAGTCTGGACAAAAATACAAGCTTCGGCCTACAATTGTAAAGGGACAAATGATGAAGTTGGACGATGTCGAAGAAAGTCTTCTCGAGTTTGTTTGCTAGGATGATAGAAGAAAAAGATGCCCTTGCCCATGCCATGCTAAATAGCTCAAATGTATAGGCTTAAGTGTGTAAAAGTAATTATATCAAAGTTGTAATCATCGCCTTTAAATAGAGCTTCCCATATAGTTCTCATTTTTAGAATTCTCTTTGAGACATGGCTTGTCAAAGCTAGAGCATTCTAGAGCAAGGGCTGACCATGAAGCCATCTGTGTATCTAAAAAATGTGTTTGCCCCATTACCAAATGTTAGAATATAATATAAGTGAATTGCCCAAAAAATGGTGAAGCTGACCCATGTCCATCATAGCAAACTCACGCTGGAGAGCCCCAATCACATACTAAAGAAACTTTGCAGAGGAGGCAGTGAGAACGATATCATCAACATACAGTAGCAAATAGGCAGTGTCTGGCCCTCGGTGATAGATGAACAGTGAACTATCTGACTTGGTTTCAGTAAATCCAAGGGAAAAAAGATGGGATGCGAACCTGTGATGCCAAGCACAAGGAGCCTGCTTCAAGCCATATAGGGATTTGTTGAGCTGATAGACAAGATCCGGATGAGAGGAATCCAAAAACCCAGAGGGTTGTACACAGTACACTGTCTCGGTGAGGGTGCCATGTAAGAATGCATTCTTCACATCTAGCTGATGGATGGGCCAGTTCTAAGAGAGAGCTAACAAGAGAACAACTCGAAATGTCGCAGGCTTGATAACTGGACTGAAAGTCTCATCATAATCCACACCGGGGCGCTGGGTAAACCCACGGAGGACCCAACGAGCCTTGTAGCGATCAAGAGACCCATCTGCGAGCAGTTTGTGTCGGTCCAACGATGGAACATATAGAGGATGTGAAGGGGAATGCAACAAATCTGTGTGTCTTTGTCCCAAATTCTACCCAAGGCCTATTCTGTTGGATTTTCTTGAGCTAGAGCCATCTTAAATTTAGTGACTAGCCTAGAACCTCTAAATTGTGAGTACTAAGACTTTCTTGAGGAATGGGTCTACAAACCCTTGTCCAACCAACACAATGCCCCTTTGATGTAGGTTCTTCCTTTCCATAAAAAACCCTCCAAATCTTATATATTGCCTTGATCACTCATGTAGGACATTACAGTGTTATGAGGTGGTAGATGGGGATAGCAGTAAGCACAACTTTAACTAATGTTGCCCTCCTACCTGGATGGAGACATGCAACCTTCTATCATGGCAACTTTTCGGCAACGTTTTTAATAAGTTCGAGGAAAGCACTTCTAGGAAGTTTCTTCATAGAGAATGGAAGTCCTAAGTACTTACACAGAAAAGAAATAACATTGCAATCAACATATCTTGTGCAACTCCAAGTCATGCTCTTCACATAGTATGGGTGTCAAACTGCATTTACTTATATTTGTGAGTAGACCTGATGCCACACCAAACACCCTTAGAATTTCCCTAACCACCCAAAGCTCATTTCATTTGGCTTGCACAAATAACACCCCATCATCAATATATAGAGAAACACGCTGACCAACTCATCTTAACAAAGGTTGTAGCAGCCCCCTATCATTTGCTCTTAAGAATAGTGAATCCAAGACATCCATGACTAAGATCAAGAACATTGGGGAGAGAAGATCCCCCTGTCTCAATCCACATTGATGACAAATGAGGTCCCCAGGTTCACCATTCACAAGCAACCAAATCGAGAAGGAGCATAATAACTTTACAAATATATTACACCACAAAGGTCTAAAACCCAAGTAACTAAGAACTTCAAGAAGGAATGACCATAAGGCTAAGTCGAAGACCATACCAATGACTAACTTGAGGAGGACTCTAGGAATATTCTTCTTATGAATAACTTTTGTAGTTTGTTGTAGCATCAGAAAATTGTCATGACTACTTCTTCCTTTAACGAATGCACTTTGATTGGAGGAAACCAACTCAAGTTGTTTTTCTTCAAGCCTATTAGCCATGATCTTGGTGACAATCTTTGCAAAGCTGTGAATCAAGCAAATTGGTTTAAATTCCTTGACCTCTAATGCCTCAGCCTTATTTGGCAGGAGTCACATAAAGCTAAGTTGAGGAGGTAGAGCTTGGAGGTATCCCCTTGCAAGATCATTGCTAGTGCTGCCATGAAACCCCCTTTGATAATAGGCCAAACACACTTGTAAAATCATCTAGTAAATCCATCTATACCTAGCGCTTTATTAGAAGGCATAAACTTAAGTGTATTCCAGGCCTCCTCTTTAGTGAATCCTTGATCAAGATCTAATAGGGTGTTGGCTGGTCTGTGAAAGGCTTCAAGATTAAGGAAATCTATGAATGCAGTTGTCCCATGTTGGTTACTATAAAAAGTTCCATATAACCATTTTCTTCTCCTCTTGATCCACCAAAATCCAGTCATCCACTTTCAGCTTGCCAATATAATTTTTCATTTTTCTGTACCTTGAATGGTGATGGAAATAAGAAGTATTAGAATATCCAACTTTCAACCACTTTAAACCACTTCTAAGTATGGCCATGGTTTTTTTCTAAGGAAGCCAACCCAAGGAGTGGTGTTTCAGTCGATGATGGAGCCACTCTTCATGAGAGGAAAGATCACTTGAGTCTCTAGCCACCTCCTGTCGATGAAGAATGTCATTATCCGTTAATATTTGTTACTTGACATGTCCCACTCTTTTATCACTCTAGGATTGCAGATTTTTAAATAACCTCCTCATCATGTTAGCTAGACGTTGTAGAGAACATGTAGTTTCCACTGGTTGAACCTAAAAAGTTTCCACATCACCTAGGAAGCCCTCTAATTTGGTACAGAAAATTTCCAAATGAAAGCATCACTTGCCATGAATGAATTCATGCAGCCCCAATAGAAGAGGACAATGATCAGAAATCAAAGAGGAGGATCTTTGCATTACACAATCAAGAAAATAGATTCTCCCAGTCCGTGTTATAGAAAACCTTGTCAAGGCACACAAGAGTTGGTGATGCTATCTCATTTGACCAAGTGAATTTCCTTCCCAATAGTGGTAGTTCAATTAGCTAAAACTTTCTAATTTAAACCAAAAAAACTAAGAGATAAATTGCAAACAAACCATCTGTATCCTTTTTAATAATCTCGAGGACGAGATTATTTTTAAGGGGGTAGAATTTATGACACCCAAAGTGCTATTTTAGGATTATAAAAGTTCTCTAAAAGATTACGAATTAAAATGTCTCCTAATATGGGTTCCTCATCTTTTTGAAGTTATCTTCTCCTAAAATGAATAGATGGTAATACTAACATGTTGTTAGAAATATAAATCCTAAAACTTTATAAGCCTGGAATTTAATTTGAAATCCAGAAAAGAAAACATAAATTGTTTTGTTAAAGTAGAATAATCCTCTCATCAACTTTACAATTGGAAATACTTTTCAAAATATCCAAGTAACTCTTATATAATATATATATTACCTTGCCTCAAAATAAGGAAGAAACAAACATTCATTTTTGAATCAACCTTAATAGATCACACATTCCAAAAATGATAACATCCTAAAATGAATAATATGTGAATATTTATTTATTATATGATTTGGAGCATTTACTTAAAGGAATGTGATAATCGATTTGCATTCATGCTGTTTTTAGGTTGTGCATTTAGTGTGGATTAGATTTTAAGTTTAAAATTGGATTTGAATGTGGTTTGAAGTGGTAAAATTGAAAATACAAATTTGAAATAGAAAATGAAAATTGAAAAAGAAAAGAAAAGGGAAAAAAGCCTCACCTGTGTTCATGGCCGCTGATTCCTTCACCTCCCGGCCCAACCTCTTCGCGCGCAGCCCAACTTCGGCCCGTGCTGGCAATGCTGCTCCCTCACGCACAGTCTCGCTCCCAGTCACCGATATGTGGACCCTACGCTGCAGCTCCATCCTCGCGTGCTCCCTCCACGATCACTGGCGATTGGGCCCACTTGACAGCTTCTCCTTCCGGGTCAAAACAGACGCAACCGCCACAACAACGTCGCCCGATTTCAACGTGATTTCAATCTGCGGGCCTCCGTAACAAACTAGGTGCCTTCTATTGGGTCTGTTTGGTTGGGTTGTGGCTGTGAAAAAAGCTGCTGTAGGCTATGAGCTGTGGAAAAAGCTGCTGTATGCTGTAAGCTGTTAAAAAGCTGAAAACCGTTTGGTGGAAACCACTAAAAGTCGTTAAAAATTCTTCGATATATGTTTTCACAGTTCCATCCGAAAAGCCACTAAAAGCAGGTCCAGAGGTGCTTTCATATTTGCACTACGAGAAAGTCAGCTTTTAGAAAAAGCTGCTTCCTGGATCCAGCCCTTTGGTTGGCTTTTGGCTTTTAGGGGGTAAAAGCCAAAGCCAAAAGTCAAACCAAACACACCGAAAGTGTGGTGCCATGGTCACCTTCAAGACTGAGGGCGCCACCGAGACCTGGAGAGAGGTAGTAAAGGGGTGTTGCAGACGTCGCGGGCAAAACCAAAGAGTGCCACTGTTTGGGGTCCGGAATCGGGTCAGAGAGCTTCGCGAGGCCGCAAGAAAGATGGGTGTGCCCGCACCAGACAGAATCAGTGGCGAAGTAGGCGAGAATTGCTCACCGGACTTGACTCCGTTGCCAAACCACAGCACCCTGTGGCTAAGGCTGACAATGAGCCTTAAATTTTACACTATAAAACTTAAGGATCGTATCGGATTAAGATCGAGCTTTGTTTCTATTTATTTTTGAATTAAAAATAATTTAGGGTCCGAACAAATTGTGAAGAGGTATTTGGATCGCGATCCATTACCACCTCTACCTGTGGCCAACCTCTTCGCATCGCCATCTCTGGTGAGAATCTACCTCCCGCTATTCGCCTTGCCCTCCTATTCATGTGCCCCTATTGGCCTCGGTTGTGGAGTACTGGATCGTCGGATGGTTGACCACCCTGGGCACGCTCTCGCCGCCTCCTTGCTGGATCATGTGGGGAAGAGATGACATATCCATCAATTTTTCCACGAACGGTCCAGATTAGACGCTCGCATACCCCTTCGGGTATTTGGCCAGAGCCATTGATTGAGAATCGAGCAGGTTGGATGGCATCACATAAAGCTAAATCTCAACCCTTGATCGCTGATCAAACGACCGTGAATGGAAGCAACACATACCGCTTCGAGTTTTAGACAATGGCCATCGATCTCGAGATCAATGGCTTGGATGATGGCGGGGTAATGGCCGTAGGCCGATCTAATCCTGGCCGCGAGACTCAGATCCAACGTCTTAGTTATGCCGATACCCCTTCGGCCAGCCAATCTTGCTAAAGAGTCCTTGTCCTCGTCCTAAATTAACTCGTAGTTCATCTGTATTCAAAACTATATTCAAAACTAATTGTCTAATTGCCAACTGATCCTAAAATTTGCATAGAAATCCTTCTATTTTCAGAACCTAAACCAGCAGTCCTTAGTGTAATGAAATATATAAATTTATTATAAGGAAATGATTTTTAGTATAAAAATAAATCCCTGAAACTTTGAAATTCCATAACTTCTTCGCTTTAGCTCCGAATTTAGTGGTTCTCGAACCTACGATTTCATAGTGACGCGTATAACATGTGCAGAGTGTAAAACTAGTATATCAGCTGTGCTCACGGTCAAGAGCGATTGAGGACCCTTGCATGATTAATTTATGGAAATGAATTTAATCTATCATTTGAGTTGCATTGTGGGATTTAATATTAATTGTGATCAATTATTTAAATTGGTTTGATATACACTTATACTTAATAATTGCTAATAAAATTTGACCATCTTATTAGAAGCAATGCTCAGCCTTAACCTTTTTTCCTTGATAAACCTTAAACTACACTTTTTTCCACACTTGCTGAGCGATGAATGTATGTGAGCTTACTCTTGCTAAACTCACACCGGGTCAAGAACAGCTATCGCAAGATGGGAAGCATGATGGATGCTACGATAAGTTCGGAGAGGTCTAGATCGTTGTCTCTCAGTCAAATATGATATGATGGTGGAGGATCATTGTCGGCATATAGTGTATTTATTTAGCTATTTTGTAAAGAACCCCTATTATATAATAAAGATGTGAAATTGATTTCTGTATCACGAGTTATCATATGTGTGAGACTTGATACTAGCACACATTTGAGACGTGTCTGGATTTGTCCTTAAATCTAGGTGACACCTTTCCAAAACGATGTTATGCTTTTACTTAAATCATTATACGCACTCATTTTATGTTCAAAATGCTGCTATTTTATTTTATTTTAGTTTTCATTGACATGCCTTTATTTGAAATTCTTATAGGTACATTCAAGCGGTAGCTTATGAAATTGTTTTGCTAAATATTGATCCCCAAAAGGTACAGACTGTGCTGTGATCCGTAATTTCAGTTCTGAAAGCATTTATTTTCAGGGCCATGTCAGTTGTCAAAATTATATATTTCTTTCAGCTACCGAAGACATGGAATCTGGTAAAGTTTTTGGATGAATTATATATTTCTTTCAGCTACTGAAGACATGGAATCTGGTAAAGTTTTTGGATGAATTTATCAGTCTAGGAAGAAAACTACTGAGTGGTAACATATACAAATTATGTATAGTTCATGTTTGTAGTGGGTATTCTGATTTTTTAGATGCTCTGCAGAATCATTCAAGGACATCCAAGAGGAAAACCTACAATCAACACTTGAGGAAATGCAAGACTAGGGGCTAGGGCCCTGCGAAGGCTAAAAGTTTTGCTCTTCCAAACATGCCGGTGCCGCCAGATTCACTTAGGTTGTGTTTGGTTCTAGAGTCTATTTCGACGGACTGGCTCTCTTATAGATTCTGAGTTTGGAATGGATTTGTTCTATGTTTTGCAGTTGAGAGCCTAAGCAGCAGCGACGGTGTTGAAGCGAGCGCTTCGGTCCGGCTGTTTTTTAGAGCCTAGGGATCCAACATCTTGAGGGAATATTCCTATATTAGAGCGGCCCTCCCTACAGTAACTTTCACTTCAAAAAAAATGATTCAAACCAGTCTCGATACTAGGATGGAGCAGTTACATTTATACTCTAGAACCAAACACTACCTTAGAAGGATTCAGAAAAGAGCATCTTCTATAATGCGGTGGTTTGCCATTTGTGTCAATGATACTGTCGGTGTTCGGACTAATGGTCCTAACCAACTAGTAAATAATGCCGTGTGCACAGAATCTAGATGGTGTACGAGTTGACACAAGTGGTTTATCCTAGTCCGGGCAACGCAAGGCCCTACTTTCAACAGAGGGGGGGGATGAGGCTTATATTACTCGCACTGGGACACCTGCAGTAGGGATTATAAGCACAACGAGAGAGGGGAAGTCCCCAAGTCCCTAGAACTGACTGAGACAAGTGCCAATACCGAAAGACTTGGAGGAAAACTACTAAGTGTTCGCCTTGCCCTTGGAAGAACTACTACTGCCCTATTTATACACCTAGGCAATGTATGCCATGAAGCCCGGGCCTGTCGTGTTCCGAAGGGAGATGTCTTGGCGTCCTGCGAGTGATATGACGGTGTACTGCGTTGTTGACTTGCGCTTGCTGATTTCCTGCTAAGAGCCGAGGCCGAGGTTGAGGGGTTGGTCGTACGCCCAAGCCCCTAGGGGAGGGGTCGCCCATACCGTAGTTGTTGTAACTGCGCTGCGGTATGGGTAAAAGCCCATACCATAGTTGTTGATTCCTTTGCTGCGATTATCGAGGTCAGAGCCCTGCTCGGGCAAGGCGGAAATCTTTCCGAGGCGATGGTTGAGCCTTCTTTGACATGTGCCACAGTTGATGAAGTGGCCGCCTGTGGGATTCACGGTGGGGCAGGTAGCCGAGGCTGAGCTCGAGCAAGGCGGAGATTACACCCGAGGCCAAGCTTAGCGTTGGGCGAGACAGAGATTGCGCCCGAGCTCGAGCCAGGCACCGGACGAGGCGGGGATTTGTGCCCGAGGGCCGGTCTGCTTCTCCCATCGTATTAGATGTCCCATCGGGGGGATGGTAGGCGGCGTGCGTGCATAGTGATGGGAGTGTAATCATGTTGTTGTGCCTGGACATGAACGCAGTCTTGTTAGTCACTATGCTTCGGTGACTCTAAGCGGGGTAGGTGTGCGGATTAAATTTGAGTGTCCCCCGCACGCCTTTGGGTGCCTTTGTCCTATCTGCTTGAGATCGGCTCGGGCGAGACGGATAGAGCAGTGGTGACTTTAGGCGAGATGGAGATTTGACTAAGGCGGGAGACCCTCGGGGAGGGGCCTCGGTGCCTGTAGGGAAGACCTCTGTGGTGGGCCTCAGGTTAGGAGGTCTCTCGGCTGCTTTCCTTCGAGGGTTATGTCTTAACCTTCCATGAGTGCGTTTTTAGAGGGATAATCTGGGTATCCCTAATTATCACACCTGACAAATACGTCAAAGTATGTTGTGATATGATAAATCACAACAATAGTTATTGATTTGAAAGTTTATATGTTTGCGAACACAAGGTTGACTTGTCCCTTATGGTTCGGCTTGATGACGATTGATTGTCAACGGGTATCACTCCGGGGTAGTTAGTGGACTGACCAGAGTGTGAGATTACGCATGTGCAACAATGTCGTTCGGCTTGTGGTGTGTAGGTGTGGAGCACACGGACGGTAATCAACGACTGAGGTGAAGGTCATGTGGGCTCGTGCTGATGGATCGAGATCGGTGAAGGACGAGTACTAGGTCCTAGCTGACGGACCGGAACAGCCAGGTGACCAAGCGTGGTGGCTGACACCTAGGACACACTCACGTGAGGACTTGGCGAAGTGGGCCATGTTGCCGGCACTGTCGAGGACTGGCGGGACACATGTCCAAGACATGGGAGACGCGCACGCATTGCGATACTCACGGTGGTTTGGTGGTTTGGACCTCAAAACCACTCAGCACTACGGATGGCAGGTTTTGTTGAGTTTGGGCCTCAAAACTCAGCAACGACAGTTCCGGAGGGAACCAGTGGCGACACATGACATCACAGCGAAGGGTGCATCAAGGCGAAGCAACTTCGTGTGAAGCGTGTGGCTGTCGGATTGAAAACCTAGGAGTTGGTCCATTTCACCCACGGTGGAGTGGATAAGCTCTATGTAAATAGGGGTAGTTTAGTAAATGAAATAAGCCTCTATAAATAGAGGGGGGCTATTGTTACAACCATCTCTTGGTCGCCATTTTGTTGAGACTTCACATTTTAGAGCTACTAGTTTTCTCTCTAGGTAGACACCTGTTAAGCCAAGGGATCCACGACTGTGTTTTTGATCTACAAGTTTAATCAGAGGAAGGGTCGCCAATACGGCCTACATCGTACGATGACTTCTCCATCTCAGTTTTGCATCCGTCCAAAATTTGAAGTTGCTTTAGTCTCTTGTTCTTCATTTGGTCTCTCTTGTGTTTTTGTGGAAAACCCTTGAATCTCTTGAGCGAATTTGGTTTGGGATTTGTTGGTGGGTGAGATATACTTCTAGGATCACTACTTACGGCCTATTGGTGCAGTTTGTGGTTGTGATCTTAGCTGATCTCGTTTCGAGTTTGTTCCAGAAAACACCAACAAAACCCCAATTTTGTTAGTATTTTCATATCTGTGGTTGATTCACAAGTCCAATTGAGCTCAAAATTTGTGGAGACCGTAGAAACATATTCATCCAGGTGTGTGTAAAATTTAATCTCAACCAAATTTCTTTTGCTTTAGTTTCGCATCTAAGAACAGAATTTGATGCTGCGGAAATCAGCACCTGTTCGCGACACGATTTTGGACCGATTCAGACTTTTTGGTGTCCGATTTGCGATCCGTTTGTTTTGCTGGTCTCGTGTAGATATTAATTTTGAAATCATTAGATCACTTGTTTGCTAATGTGATTTTGGTTTGAGTGCTTACTTCATTTCCATTGAAGTGAAGTGCTCATTTTCCGTGTTTGACAATAAAATTTGATTAGATCCCATTCGCTCCCACTGGTCGCCTCATCGGTCCTTTAATGTTGCTTCTATTTTTATAAACAATCCAAGAAATGGAAATATATAAACACTCATTCTGCTCTAGAAATATTTCATGGATTTTATAATAGCTACCTACTAGGGTTGTGTTTTGGTTGCGGGACAAGCAGGACAGAGACGTCCTCTGGCGTCCTCTCTCGTCCCTACATTTTTTAGGGATAACTAGGGACAACACTAGGATAGTCCTGTTCGAACCCCTGACCCTAAACCAAACAACCTTATTTAAGGGATCATCTTATCCCATCCCGTTCTGTCATTACAACCAAACGCACCCTAGAATGATGTGGAAGAGTCCCGTTATGACGAGGGATATGTAAGTGGAAAAGAGGTTTGATTCTCTTTTGAGTTGTTTCACAAAGTTTGTCTGGCCATAAACTCCCAACCAAACAATATCCATGTTTTTATGGACTCTAGAGGCCATTTTATTTACACCTACATGAAATGTATCTGATTGTTGAAACATATTCGGCTATCTAAATTTGGGCAATATAAACACTTTCTTGTACATAGCATATTTCATTTATTTTATAAACATATTTACCAATGTTTAATTGCCGAGGGAAGTACTTTTGAAGGCTTTTGATACATTATGGAGATACCATTGTTGGGTCCAGCTAACATGTGGATAGCTGGACCCAAACACTCAGGAATAGGAGAGCTCAGGTGCACAACGAAACAGTAGGTAGATAACTGTAAGGTCTTGTTATACGTGTCCCATCTATGTACAACGTGGAGGTATTTATAGGCAATCGATTACCTGCCACATTCCCAGAATATTTCCCTCAATGGGGTCATTACATTGGGGTGAAGTACAGTAACTTAGATGTACTCCAAAATGTACCCCATGAAGGGGCTTACAAATGGGCCCGGATGGTGATGGGGTGGAGCCTAGGTCCCACTGTGATCTGGCGTGGCCTTCGCCTGCATGTTGCACCCTTGACTCCGCGAAGTCGTGTCCTTGACTTCGTCGGGACTTGGACTTCGTGTCGTGGAAAGAGTTTGAGCATTTAGGACGCGGGTGTGGGGATGTGGTGAGCACCCCTTGACTAGTGTGACCCTTCGCTTTGTCCCCTCCGAAGGCCACGATCGAAGACCTCAATGCTGGTACGAGTCAAAGTACCCTTCGCAACTTGTACGTACGCCAAAACCTATTTGATTGTAGCCCGATTAGCCTAATCGAGGATGCGCTCGGCCTTCGCTCCAACACTAGCCCCATGAGGGACTGGTTGAACTAGTGAGATGGTCCTGAAGTCTTTTTCGAAAGATGGTCGAACGCTGCCCTCGATCACAAGTTTAATTGATCACCTGATGGGGTTGTAATGTGACCGTTGGGATGTGTGATGTTTTACTATGCGACTTTTGGTTTCCCAAAGCGTTTATTCGGGCTAAAAGACCAGCACCGCCCGTGGGAGAATACTTTTCTCGCGCTTGCTGAAACGTTCTCGCTTATTGTCATCGACGTCACCATGCATTTTCTAGTGTCGCTTGCATCACGAAAATGCTTGTTGCCGGTGAACTAGCCGGGGTGAAACAGACTGCTCACCAGCGTAGACGGTACATAATGTTGTCTTCTTCCTCGTTATCGTCTGTCGCGACTGCTTCGTCGAGCGCGTCATTGTCAAAGAAGACAGTTAGCGATCCGGCATCGATTGCAGAGCTGCTTCCAGGGCATACGGTGGAGTTCAGGATGTCTAGGATCTCCTCGGGGCATGTGCATGAAATGCAATGTTTGGGTTATTTGGAGGCGGTGTGGGGCATGCTCTAGGGGCTGAAGAGGTCCCAGAGTCAAAGAGCAAGCTGGTGGACTTCGAAATATTCTTCACAGCCGGCCTTCAACTGCATGCACACCGATTTGTTACGGAAGTACTAGAGCGCTTCAAAGTACAACTCCACCAACTCATGCCAAATGCCATGGTGGTGTTGGCAAAGTTTAATTGGGTAGATGCCACGTATGGTGGTGAGCTATCGGTGGAGGTTTTTGCGAAGAATTATTGCATTCACTAGCAGAAGAAAGTTACAGTGGAAAGATTGTGCAGTTTGGCACGTGCATGTTCACACTGAGGACCAGGAAGACTTCGGGCAAAGTTGTCGAACTTATGTCGTGTTCAAAGAACAAGTGGGGGAACTGTGGGATTTTTGGTTTTATATGGCGATGTAGGACACCAAGGGTGTTGGTTACATGTTCTCAATTGCTATACATAGTTGAAAACAAGGCAATACAGTGTTAAAAAGATAAACACCCTTCATCTTCGAACAACCATTCCTTCGAAATAACTCCTACGAAGACGAAGGCTGAAACTTTTTAATTGAATGAAATCATTTTAATAATATGTATATAAATGAATATAAAGAAGTTAAACATGTCAACTCATCTTCAAAATCTCAACATCATATTTCTTCCCTTTCGTATAATGGATTTACAATCGTACCTTCGGCAACACAAAGTGAATAAAAGCGAAGGTGCTTTAGGGAAGAGATTACACGAGGTAATTGTTCATTCACGAAAAAGGTACTTTATGCAGGGCACTGTTCATCTATTTATAGTGGAACGTACAACTTCGTATAAAATTACATATATGCCCATAGTAATAGTACATAGGATTTACAAATAACGTGAGGGCAATATTGTCTCCGACATTTAGTATTCAAGATAACACCTTCTCCCGTTATCATCTCTTTGTGTTGTTATGACGAAGCTAGCTTCTTCATCCTTCTCCACGCTCTGTATCGAAGGTGTTTCGTCGCCGAAGCTCCTACAACACTTAATAACATGTTGACAGCCAATGGTTAAACATGTTTTTTGAGGACCTTTGACAGACGAAGACCCCCAACAGTAGCCCCTCGCAGTATTAGTTTGTTTCCTTGTATCAAACTCAGACTGCAAAATGAACGGAGGCCTTATGCCGTAGGTCCAAAAAAACACCTTCCCATCGCTAGTATGGTGAAACTTTCTGAGTTGTGGGGGCCACTTTGGAGCAGTTTTTCATGTATAATATGATGGTCATCATAAAATATTTTTAACATACTATTGAGCTGCCATGCTGCTTTTTGAGCCATTGAATTGCATTTGTTTTTAGCTTCGGTTGCTCCTTTTGTCTAGATCGGGATGGCCGAAGGTAAAAGCAACGAAGATCTTACTCTGGCTAGGTTTTATTAAGCTATTTAAAGGTCCAATACTAAAAATATAACAAATGAGATTCTGGCCGGGTTGTCTGATGATTCCGAAGACAATGGAGATTCTGATATTGACAGTGGTAATGAAGATACCAAAGATCGACCATGGAGGCAAAGTCACGTGAACTTTGGGAAATCTACCTGAAGAAAGGGCATATTGAGCCCATAAAGGGTAGGTATTTTCATGATGTATCTATAGCGTGAGCCGAAGGAGAAAACATCGTTCCTCTTCCTAAGAAAGATGTAGTGGTAGTTTTCCAATGCTTTATGAAAGCTAGACTACACTTCCCCCTACACAAGTTGTTGGTTGAAGTCTAGAAAAAGTTTGAAATATTTCTTCATCAACTCACTCCTGAAGCTTTGATTAGAGTTGGAGTCTTCATTTGGGCAATAAGGAGCCAAGGACTGAAACCATATGCCGATTGTTTTTGCAATATTCATGAGTTGGCCTACTTTGGTTGTTACACCTTCATATACTGATCAGATGCCAGGCACCCCGTGCCAACTTTTCTAAAGAAATGTCCAGGCTCATGGATGAAGCAGTTGTTACGTGAAGAATGACTTGGACAAGAAAAGTGATATTAAGGATGTGATCCAGTGGCTTATCCGATCCTGCTTCGGAATAAAGAGGCCAATTATTGTGATCATAGAAAATCTCAAGCTTGCCTGATAGTGTTTAACGCTGTGTGTAGCTACATCAGTACTAGAGACTTTGTGCAGGAACACATAACCTTCAAGGTATGGCCCCTGGCTGCTGATTGGGAAATGTAGAAGGACACTAGGGCTGGCCCAAGTCAAAATGCTAGAAGAAGTAGTTTGGTATATATGAGGTATACTTAATGTTACAAAAATCAATTTGGTGAACCAGACGACGAGTGTCTTGACGCCATCAAAGCAACCAGTGATGAGTTCTTAGGGGCCTATACCAAGGCAAAGGACGAAGCTATGAATGCTACATTGGTTCTCGACGAAGAAGAAGATTAAATAGAGTTTTTGATGTCATTGGGTTTATTTATCCTGATTACTGTTTCCCTGCTCAAAAAAGGGGCTAAAGAGAAAAGGTGCGATGAAGACTTCTTCTGCTATGCTGAAACAAAAGAAAGTGAAAATTCTAACTCACCGGCCAATGTCATATTATGTGGAGAGAGCAGCAGAATTGCCTACCTTGCCAGCTGTTGAAGCTAGCAAGACGAAGGTTGTGAGTACTTTGCCTTCGAAGGTAATGATTTTTAATTTTAATTCAACTCTGAACTGTCTTGTTGGCATTCTTATTAAACTTTGGAACTTTGGACAGGAGCAAGAGGAGATCGAGAAATCACTTGCTGAAACATCCAAGGCTGACATGGAGCCGAAGATGCTAGAACTCCCGAAGGTGCAAGAGCAGTCGAAAGTGACCTATGCCCTAGCAGGAACTGCTAAGAAAGGGAAAGAATGGCTAATGTGCTAGAAGATGTCCTGAGGCCTTTGAAGGTAGCGTCGCCTGCACCATCGAAGGTTGCCAGCGACATAGTCAATGAACCTTAGATGATAGTTAACATAGATATGTCTTCTTATTTGGACAAGGCTGGACCTTCGGAATCCATTTCGCCAAGACAAAAATTTGATAGCCTACCAGAGAAAGTAGTGCTGCCAACACCCGAAGTGGCGTCACTTGAAGATCTTGAATACATTATTCTCCCTGCTTCGGGGAAACAACTTACTAAAGATCAAATTGCCAAAGTGCAACATTATGCTCAAGATCTGAGGCATCCTCGAGGCTCCTTAGTTTACAGGGGCAATGATGAAGATGATTATCTATACTGTCTCCCAAACAACAAAGAGATTGATGTATGTCGTGAGATGATGGACAACATGGATTATCCGAAGCTTGAGCTCGGACTATCCACAATGACGAAGGACCATCTTGTGGATTGCCTAGCATATAATAATTTAAAGGTTTGTGTTCCATCTTTGGTGATTGCTCGTGTATTTTTCTATATTATTTACTCGTTTTCTTTTTGCTATCGCTAGGGGCGTATTCTGAGCAAGGCCTTGAAAGCACAGAAGGATGCCAAAGATTAAAGCACTCGAATAGCCTTCAGAAATTTACGTTCATAATTTATAAACCTTCAGCATGCAGCTATTGAGAAAAATAAAATTCTGCTTTCTTTGGTCTGCAGACTGAAAGAAAGCCAGGCAGAACTGGCTAAGTTTTCCAAAGAGAGTTCGATAGTTACAAAACTAGAAGAAGAAAAGAAAGTTCATTCGAAGCGTATTGTTGACCTAGAATCTACACTATTAGCCTAGGTAGAACTGTACAAATATGAAGTATCAAGGCTAGAAGGAAAGCTTGACGAGTTTAGCAAAAATTTGAAAGTTGAAAAGAAAAACCTAAAATAGCCGAAACTGAGCGGAATAGAGTCTAAAAGAATGTTGATGAGCTTCGGTTATCAAAAGAGCCAAGGTTTTCCATTGCCGCGCACTGCTGTGATAAGCTGAAGAAATTTTTTGCCAATGTCGGTGCATTTTCAAATGATCAAAATTTTATTCGCGGTGACGCTGAAGTGGTGATTAGATGGATTGAAGGTGAAATTGAAGCTTTTGATGAAGTCCTTACTGGTAGAGAAGATTTTTGCACTTGCGTGGGTGCTCGAGGGGTTGTATCATTGCTTGAGAAAGCTGGCTATGAACATGTGAAGGCTATAATTCAGCTAGAATTTGTAGTTTCGACAAATGACATTAAGAAACCTTCGGCTGAAGCTTTTGCCCTTGGGGGAAATTTTATTCTGAAGTCTGGCTTCGCGGTGGAAGGGAGATAGCGGATGAAGCTATTAGACAGAGCGAAGAAGAGGTCATCTCCGATACTAAATATTTATATTTTGAATTTTTAGTTAAATTTTTGATCACCTTGCTCTTTTGGATTTTTTAGACCCATCGTCCTACGGAAGAGGCAAAGAGAGCTAAAGAAGCTACAGAGCTAGAAAGACGTATAGGTACATGTTTTTATTATTAAACTGTGACTTCGTATTTTCTTACCTTCATAATTTGTGACTAAATGATCTATTTGTGCAGCGGAACTTTCTCCACCACCAGAACCGTATGACCCCGAAGCAGATCCATGACTTAAAGAAATCCTCGACGAATTAAGAGTGGTAAATGCAGCAATAGACGAAGCTGTCAATACGTTACTGAACGAAGCTACGGAGAAGGTTCTGAAGGAAGACTGATGAACTATTGCAAAAAGTTTTTAAATTTTATGTCTAGAAAGTATGTAAAAACATTTTCAAGTTTGAGGCTTGCTCTATGTAAAAACAATTGTATTCTATATATAATTATACTGTGTACTATATTTCTTTATGTAGCGTGAAATAATTGTACATACCGTTTTTGAGTCGAAGGAGAAAAAACACCTTCCCTACTTTTCACGCTTCGTATGAATAGCTCCTTGAGCCAAAGGTCTTGTAATGTCATGTAGAAGGTCGTTGCTGAAATCAAAGCGCTGACCCCTTCTTTGTCCTTTTGATGATGATAAAACTTCTTCAGCCGAAGGCTTTTGTCACAACTTAAGAATTATGGTTGTTGAAGACGTAGTATTCTCCCCTTCCTTTTACTCTTGCTGCACATGAAGGGAGCAAATCCTCTTCTTCTCACTTTCTGGTTGATGCGAAATGTTATGATGTATGATGGTATGATGCATAATGGTATGATGATATGATGCAAAAATACTTGGTGCAAGATGATGATAGGAAAAATATTATACAAAAACTCTGCATTCCCTTAGGAACGTCTTTGGAGTCTTTTACACCTTTACTAGGTGTTTATTTTAAGCTCTGCATTCCCATAGTAATGACTTTGGAGCTTCTTCACCTTTACTAGGTGGTATTTTGAGCTCTGCATTCCTAGAGGAACGACTTTGGAGATCATTCACCTTTACTAGGTGGCATTTTGAGCTCTGCATTTCCGTAGGGACGGCTTTGGAGCTTCTTCGGCACTTTTGTTACACTCGACGGTGTAACCTCAAATTTATTACAGAGTGTCAAAGGATGTACATTTATTGCTTGTGGAGTGTGGCCGCTGGCGCACGGCTGGGAGGTGGGCGAGGTGATACTGCATCCGATGCCATTTTTGAAGAATTAGATGGTGCTGAGTCTAGCCTTCGCTATTGAGCTGTGTAAACGGGACGCTGCATCTTTCATTAGGGAAGCAGATGTTGAGTCAGTGATGATTGTTGGTAAGTATTCAAAGAAGACAAAGAAGGTCAGGAGCTAGGACATTGAAGTTCCAAATGTTAGGTAGAATCGTGTGTTTGAGTTGAACGGCCTCTGCTACGGCTCTTATCCTGAGGAGGGCTCCGCTAATGCTGGGGACGCTGATGAACGCAAGAAGAAAAGTGGGGTTAAGTGTAGTGGTGTGGATGTGTGGTGTTCTAAGGGTAAGGTTGTGGCCCCGCTAGTGAGGAAAAAGAAGGTTGAGGCAAAGGCGAAGGCGAAAGGCCCAGCGAGGGTGGCTAGGGTGGCGGAGCCCTCAGACAAGTTTGCTAAGGAGCTGGCCGATACGTGTGCCAAGCCGGGAGAGATCATGACTTCGCCCATCCTACGGGAAGCATCTAGCCGGATTCTAGAAGTTACTAGGGGTGAGTGGTGTAGAGATGACCCCATTCCTATGGCTTGCGGAGAGGATGATTTTACGTCTTTTCTGGCTTGGTATTTTAAAGTTTTTCTAGCTTGGATGCTGGAAGATCACCGGGAGTCTTCGAAAAAGAAGAGGAAGGCTCTACTGTAGCTGGTGGACCCTCATCACAAGATGAAGGCTCTTCGCACTGGCACGACTGGGGGGTCAAAGTCAAGAGCTACAAAGACTACTAGTAATTGGCTCACGCTTCGCGTGAGTCTTTTAACAACATGTATAAAGATTTTATTGGGTGTATGTAGATAGTAAGCATAGTGATATTGTAGATTTATGAGCAATGAACAGGTGGTAGAATGCATCAAATTAGATACATAATATGTACAATCAGATTAGATAATATATTACAAAATGAACCAAAAGCGCACTTGATAGTGGAGTAGTCATATATACTAAGTTATTAAGGCATCAAAATATTGGTCCTAAAGATTGCAAAAGACGACATGTCAAAATTATAGAAATATGTTTTCTTGACAACTGTATTTAATCCACATAGACATCCTTTTTGTGCCAAAACGAAGTTTAGGGTGACATTGTGAGGCAGTCATACTTCACAGCGGATTAAGCTGAACTTCATAAAAGATAGCAGACCAAAAGTACAGCAAGTATTCGTTTTGAACAATCGTGTTTACTCTCCATGGTAGATACGTAAACTTCCTCTCTTGAAACTGCATGTATGTTTTGTAATGTAAAACAATAAGTAATGGTAAAATTCGATCAGCAAGTTTATAAAGCAACATTTTATTTCTTTGTAAAGCTGAGTACGCTGTAACTTGGCTCAATGTAATGAGAAGCAGTAAAGCTAAATGTAGAGAGAAGTAGCAATATTACCTTTTTGGAGTAGATTCGTATATGAGGTCATATTACCTTTTCCGTTGATCTAACTGTTACTTTTTGGTTGGTCCTAGAGAAGGAAAAATAGAATAGTTTTTTAATGTATTGATGCCATGCCAAAGATCTTGTGCAATTTATAGTGAGACCGATCAACAGAAGCATTAAATCATTAAGTGCAAGGTAGATAGTGAACTGTGTTTGGGTTTTGGAGAAGGGGAGGCGTTGGAGGCTTCGACTTGCAGGGAGAGCTATAATTAGCAGATGATATTGGGCTTAGGTTATGGCAGGTAACTGTGACAAACTGTTGTGGAGCATGTTGAAAGGTTCCTTGATACCTTATGGGCATATTGTTTTAGACATTGAACAAACACAATTTGGTTATTAGCCCCTATATACTTATCAGGAGGCAGACACATATTTTTTTATCTGACAAATGGTGTCTATAATTCTTATAATGTAATCGCTTAAGTGTTAGGTGAATCTTAAAAAAAACTAAGCGTATATGGGCAACTAATGAGGCTAAAAGGTTAAGTACCACATTTACTAATATATTTGTGGTTATCAATTTTGAAATAAGGTGGAATATTTTTATTTTTCTTTTATGCATGTTGTCTCTTGTATATGCAGATCAAATTTTGTTTATATTATGCTTACACTATGGTTTGTGTAGAATTCATAATTATATTACCACCATAACCTGTAAAATCTGAAAGTATTGTCATATTTCACAAATAAGTAGGGTGAGGTGGTAATACAAAACTCAGTGCATAATAATATAACCTTGGAACGTTTAAAACACACCGCCATAAATTTAGGTTCTTATGTTTTAATGCCTTTTAAATGTGTATTCTTGTGTGTTGCCATATTATGTCAAAAAAGGAAAACACCAAATTCATATGCAAATATGTAAGCTAAGAATATTAGTCCCCCCTCCAACCGCTCATTTGTATTCTCTCAACCAAAAATTGATTGTGGCCAGTGATCAAGTATACTTCTACGTTTCTTCAGAAGTGAATAATTCTATAGTTGACTACTATTATAACTACTGGTTGCAGTAGAACCAATCTTGTCTCACTTCCACCATTTTTTTCCTAACAGAAGAGTTATGCTGTGTTAGCGGCACAATTACTGCGTTAGTTAAGCAGTTGTACTGTGTTAGTTAAGCCGACAGAGAAAGTTGTACTGTGTTAGCTAACAGTTAGGTAATAAACATTTAGGAAAGGTATATTGTGTTAGCTAATTAATAATCAGGAAAGTCATACTGTTTTAGTTAATAATTTAGGAAAGTTATATTGCATTACCTAATAAAAAGAAAATAAAGCTACAATTCGGGACTTAGGAAAGTAATAATCAGGAAAAATATATTGCATTACCTAATAAACAGAAAAAGCTGACATTTGGGATTTAGGAAAGTTATATTGCATTACCTGATAAACAGATAATGGAGCCGATATTTAAGGAAGTTATATTGTGTTAGCTAACACAGAATGACAGAACTAAGTTTATATGTAGGAAAGTTGTATCATGGTTATGTAATAATGTTGAAATCTTCAGAAAAAAAGTATTAGAGAAAGGTTACAGTCTCTCGTCAACTCAAATAACATCTAAATTTATTTTTGGTTGATACAATTTGTCACATCTCTACAGGATGGATACACTTATCGAAGGAATTTTTTTGTGAGTGTATGGTTGGGACAACGATTTTGTGCTCGTTCTCCCTTGGCGATCACCAGGGAATGAACTCGTAGTGCACGGAAGACTAATCTAGATGTGAATCCTAACACCGAGTCCATAGGCTTGCAACAATGTTCTACCTAATTCTGCTCATCGACGAGCAGGGAACCGAATCGAAGTGCGCGAAGCAAGAGGCTAGGCGGAAACCCTAACATGAAGAATACACAGTTGGAAAAGTGTTCGTACCTGCGTCAACATATTGAGGATCGATTGAGTGCACTGT
Source organism: Zea luxurians (assembly GCA_029449295.1). NCBI lineage: Eukaryota > Viridiplantae > Streptophyta > Magnoliopsida > Poales > Poaceae > Zea > Zea luxurians. Next base: position 51,709,724 of record JAOPSE010000011.1, read on the forward strand.
CGAGGACAGTAGACGAACAGGGAGTCCTCAAACTCATGGATCAGGATGGGACACGACGCGGCGAGGCTCACCACCGTTGCTCTCATTGACAGGAACCACAAAACTTCTCCTGTTGCCCACTGTCTTCGACGCGAGATCTCACTGGAAGAAGGGTGCGGCGTGAGGAGTGGAGAGTACGTGAGAAGAAGGGCCAATGTGGTGCGAACCGCTACAAGGGTCGGCGTCGCCCACGGAGAAGACATCGGCCTTGAGTTCGCTCCTATATTATCCCTAAAACGGAGTCTCCGTATCCCTAAAACGCGCGGCCAACAGGTTCTCTCTCCTCTCCGTATCCGTCTCCGTTTCCAGCAGACTCCGTATTTACACTCCGCATGCAGTCTATGACACGTGGGGCACGCGAGCAGCCGCGCGCGCGAGCAGAGAGCTGCGGAGAGGAGAGAGAATGCGTGGAAATGGGGAGTCAGGGTACACGGCGTCCATTTTGCGGAGACGGATGCGGAGCCTGCTGGAGAGCGAAATAGTGCCTCAGACCGTGTAAAATGCGGATGCGGAGTGGGATGGGGAGTGTTGCTGGAGTTGGTCTAAGGAGTCTCAGAGAGACGGAATAGTCTCTGGAAGTCTCCCGTGCCGGCGGGACGAGAAGATAAATCATGGTCGTGTACGTCAGATCGGACGACAACGCAATTTTTAGCTAACGTGGACACTCTGGTCTGTTAGGTTTGCGTCGCGCTCTATTATATAGAAATATGTATGCTATCGCGGCAATGCCTCCACCCGCGACGCCGACTGTTGCGGCTGCCGTGTCACCTTTGGCTAGCAAAGCTAGCTAGGACGTGGAGGTAGAGGGGGATGAGACGGGTGCAGCTGGCGAGGTGGTCCTCAATCTTTCTGTCGAAGACTACCTGCTTGAAGGTGTCAGCGAGTTCGACACCCACACTAGGTTGGCGGCCGGTGGTAAGTATTGTGTATATCTGGGTGCACTTGTTCCAAATTTTTCATTTTTATTAACGAGGCCTGGATGCAAGCTCAGGGTCTGGCCAGCTGGTTGCGACCTAGGCAAGGTCTGGGCTGGGGGCACCGGTGGACCTGTGGGCATAGTTCAACGTTGCCATCGATGGAGGCAGGGGATAACCGAGGCGTTTGCTCCAATGGAATCGTGGTAGCTACTGTGAGGCAGGTGTGTTATGTAAGTTGTTTTTTACAAAGTCTACTTGTGGCAGGTTGTCTCTTTTGCTGACCAGGTGGCATCTAGCGCTCTTGTGGACCTCGCAACCCACAACTACGCTCTAAGAAAAAGCGACTGGAAGCTAAGGTCGAACGCCTTCAGACCAAGAATATTGAGGCTATTTGGGACAAGTCTGCTGCCAAAAATAAAAGCTGGTGACTCTTGGAGGTGGTTGGCACCCTTGAGAAATCAAATGAGGACCTTAGCCACCAGTTGGCCGAGCTGAAGGACACAATGGCCAAGTCAGGGTCAGAAACCCAAGCCCCTCGAGAGCGAGCCACCATGTTGGAACTATAAGTGAAGGTCGCGAAGGCCTATTGCAGGAAGCTAGAGGCTGCTACGTAGGCCGTTGTGGACCGGGCTCATTCGCTTTTTTTTAAGGCCTATCACAACCTGGGGAGGAACTAGGCACCCGGTTCCTCGGCTAGCTACATGAGAAATTGGCGAGTCTCCTGGTGATCGCGATGGGGTTAATGCCTTAGGCCTCCCTTGTCACATGCACTACCGGAATCAACCGCTTCGCCGAGTGCCTGGAGCACTCGGCGAAGCGTTCAAAACACTCGGCAAAGTGTATTTGCCGAGTGTCAACCGGGAGACACTCGGCAAAGATTCTGTCCTTACGCTTTGCCGAGTGTCACCCTTTTGACACTCGGCAAAGAATGCTTTGCCGAGTGTCAAAAGGGTGACACTCGGCAAAGTGTATTTTCATTTTTTAAATTTTGTCTCCCAAACTTTTTGTGGTATGTTCCTACACTATGTAGACCTACATGTATCATTTGTGGACAATTATAACATAGTTTCCATAGTTAGTAGATTTAGTTCGTTTATTTGAATTTCTTTGGAAAATTCAAATTTGAACTGCAGGTCACTCGAAACTTGGAAAACCGTGCATGAAAAAATGATATTCATGTTACTTAGCATAAGTTACGACCGATTGCAGAAGCGTACCAGAAACTTCGAGCAACATGCTCACGAAACATGGCCGTGAACTTGCCATCCACATGTTTAAAAATTGTATAAAACACAAACAAAGTCAGAAAATCATGAAACTTGTCCACGTGTCATGATATCATATGTACAGGTTGTGATAAAAAATTGAGAATGTTTGGACAAAGTTGTGAGACACTATGTGTAGAAACCTAAGAGGACTACACATGAAATCATAGAGTTTCAATGTGGATCTCTTAGGTTTGTACACATAGCGCGTCATAGTTTTCTCGAAATTTTTTCAATTTTTTATCGCAGCCTGTACATATGATATTATGACACGTAGACAAGTTTCAAGATTTTCTGACTTTGTTTGTGTTTTATACAAATTTTAAACATGTTGATGACAAGTTCACGACCATGTTTAGTGAGCATGTTGCTCGAAGTTTTTGGTCCGCTCCTGGAATCGGTCGTAACTTATGCTAAGTAACATGAATATCATTTTTTCATGCACGGATTTCCAAGTTTCGAGTGACCTGCAGTTCAAATCTAAATTTTCCGAAGAAATTCAAATAAACGAACTAAATCTACTAACGATTGAAACTCTGTTAAAATTGTCCACAAATGATACATGTAGGTCTACATAGTGTAGGAACATACCACAAAAAGTTTGGGAGACAAAATAAAAGAAATAAAAATATACTTTGCCGAGTGTCTAGGGATGGCACTCGGCAAAGAGTTCTTTGCCGAGCGTCAACTGGGCGACACTCGGCAAAGAAGACTCTTTGCCGAGTGCCAACCGTTGGCGCTCGGCAAAGACTGACGGCCGTCAGCTTTGGGACGGCCGCTGACGGCCCTTTGCCGAGAGCCCCATTTGCCGAGTGTTTGACACTCGGCAAACATGGATTTGCCGAGTGTGGACCTGTACCGAGTGTCCTACTCTCGGTAAAGACGCTCGTTACCGAGAGCCAAGCTTTGCCGAGTGCGGCTCTCGGCAAAGCCGTCTTTGCCGAGTGCCCGAGAAAAGGCACTCGGCAAAGCGGCCGGCACTCGGCAAAGGCTCGGATTCCGGTAGTGATGCGACGGTGCCGCCAATGCCCTTTACCACGAATGTTGACGTCATTTTGAGGTTTTTGAGAAGAGTGACCAGGACTTCGACCGGGAGGTTTTATAGGTTGGGGATGCATCCTTAAATCAGTCTGCTAGTGCGCTGTTCGACAGGATGTGGGGTCCGCATGTTTGCTCTGTCTTAGGGAGAGAGCTGGCCGAGCAATGGAGCAGGTGAAGGTCTTCTATGGATGGGTTGAACAATGTGTTTTATGTTTGTGATATCTGATGCATCGTTTTTTTGCCTCAGACATGAAGAGACGAGGAGGTCGAAGATCTTGGAGGACTCGTTGACTACTTTTGATGGCAGCGACGTTGAGGAGGGTGTTGAGGAGTAGTCTTCGCGTGTGGAGGCTGACACTAGTGATCCTAGTGTTGTTGAGACTTTGCGTTGTTCTACTGATGAGTAGGTGTAATTAGGTGAATACTTTCCTGGGTGGGGGTTCGTGTCGAGGTGTGCACTAACACTAACTTGGTGTCTGCGCAGGTTTCAATGATTGGGCCTGTGCAGGGGAATTTTGGTTCTCGGACAAGGAGAAAGACATTGTTGAGGCCACTGAATGCGTTACGCCGCTATCTTGTCAGAGTCCGTTTCGTTGTAGCGATGGGGGCTCTATATTTGAGTCAGAGTCATCGGATAGCGAAGAGGGTTTGAACTTCTTCGCGAGGATGGACGAGGAGTCCTGTGAAGAGGACTTAGACCTTTTTATTGCACTGGACATTGCGTCCGTAGCAGAGGCTAGCATGGTCTAGGGGCCTTTGAATGAGGCCATGTTAGCCACGATAAAGGGGAAAAGGAGGCGCGTTGGTGTCTCAACGCGAAGGGTGGATAGCGCCAACACATTTATACGTGGTCGCTATGCCGGTCGCAAGCAACGACGCATGGGCTTGGTTCGGCCCGCTTCTAGGGTCTCACTTCGCGAGGTGTTGGGAATGACACCCTTGTGTCTTTGCGAGGGAGAAGCGGCGAAGTTGGACATAGATTCTTGTCATGTTTTTACAACGAGGGTGTTGAGGGGGTCCTCAATCCTTGTCGTATTGGAGATTTGTTGCTTAGAACACTCTTCGAAGGCGAAGAGCTTGAGCTGATATCGTATAACTATCGGGAGGCTAGCCTTATTCTGAAGGAGGAGTCTAGCCCCCGGTGACATGTCTTGTTTGAAATTCGAGGGTAAAGTCTGTGTGGTTACTTTGGTTGTCCTAAATATTGTCATCGACCAGCAGCCTGGATGGGGAACGCTGCCCTCGCCCCCTTTGCCGAACGATGACTATATTGTATGGTCGATCCGGTTGCTTGGGGGACTTCATGCTTTTATCAATGCTCGTGCATTTTTCGTGTTAATCTGGCTGCATCCTTGGGGACTTTTTGCTCAGAGTTTTTGAGTCTTTGCGATGACTTCGCACCTGTAAGTGTCTTTGCACACTTGTTATGCTAATTCTACTGCAGCCTTAGGCGACTTTTGCTCGAAGTTTTGTCTCTGGAACGACTTCACACCCGTAGGAGTCTTCGCACACTTGTTGTGCTAATTCGGTTGCACCCTTAGGTGAATTTTGCTTGGAGTTTTTGCGTCTCTCGGATGACTTCGCACTCGTAGGTGTGTTCGCACATTTGTTGTGCTAATCCGGCTACACCCTTAGGCGACTTTTGCTTGGAGTTTTTGTCGCACACGACAACTGTCTTCGACTTGCCAACGTGGTGACTTTGTTTTCCTCGAATACCGAAGACCGTGTTTGGGGCCTTTTTCGAGGTTTGGGTTGTACTGTATTGTAGGGGGATTTCCTGTTTTATTACGTGGCTCTGCCTCATTAAAAGCCTCGCCCCCTTACGAGGAAAAGTGTGCAGGCCTAGTGAAAATTGTATGTAGAGTAATCTTTACAAGGGCGCGAAGGACCTGGCAGTGTGCTGAACGACATGTAGTATTTTCTCAAGTTGTCTACATTCCAAGAATGTTCGAGGTCTACACCTATTTAGCTTGCAAGCCTATATGAGTTAGAAGACGTCTGTGTGGCGGAACCACCCGAATTATTCCAACTTAAGTGCCTAAGTCCCACCTTAGAGGCTAGACCACACTTAAATAGGAATAATCCGTCAATCCCTCGGATCTAGTCCGACAAGGCCACTAACAGGATCAAGTACCACGTACTCACTCGAAGGTGAGGCACAGAGAAAATACAATAAAGCATAAAACCATAAATTAAAGAAGTACTTAATGTTATTACATCGTCATCGGAGTTTTGCAAAAGTAGTGACCATTGTTCTCAATGCAGCGGAAATTAACTATCGGTAAATAAAATGGAGGATGAGGAAGCCTGGCCCATCACTCCTCATGCTCCTCTCCTGCCGAGGTAGGGTCCCACTCGACTGTCCAGCCCACCCGGTGGCAGGATGGATGGCCAAGTCACTCCAGTAACCATATCCTCCAGAGAACCTGTAAAAAATTATGCCACAAGCAAGGCTGAGTATACTAATACTCAGCTAGACATGCAGCTGTTTGGCTGAGGAGTTTGGTTTGCCAAAAGCACTAGCTGAGTCTAAAATCATATTTTAGCTTTTCAAGTTTTATTATGATCCTTTTCAACTAGATGTGTACCTAGCTAGTCATATATGGTATCAAACATTTTTATCAATCAACATCCTTTACCAGTCACCTCATCTCCACTTATTACTCAATGTAGCAGCATAGATCAAGCAGTCTCATTAGCTGCGAGAAGCAGACGATTTGAATCGAGTTTTAACCTTGCAAGGTAAACCTAAACACACGACGCGGCGAGGCACTCCATCCCCACATATATCAACCGTCCCCATCGATTTCCTGGCAACAGAACAGGGCTCACCGCCTTGGCGTACAATGCCTCACTGACCCCGACTGCCGTCATGCAGTGACCGCACTTGTACCCACCATAACCGGAATGGGAGACTACGTCTCAGGTCGCATGAGGGATAAAGTCTGCGGACAGGTTCACTCAGGTACTAGGCTGTAATACTCAAATTTGTATACAAAGGATATAGTAGATCTCCTTATTTTATGTGCCATATTGCATCATAAAAAGAGCATCCAAGTAATTAAGAGTGATTAAATTACAAACAAATGATACAAAAGTAAAAGAAAGTGCATCTTGTTGGAGTTTTATGTGTTTGTGCATTACATAAAATAATAAGGATAATAATAATAAGGTAATAACTACTAGAAGTTGAATTAAACCCTAAATTTGGAAATAGGGTTTTTGAAAATGAGAAGAGGAGAAATGATATAAAAATATAATTATATTTCTAAAAATGGTTTTTTTAACTTCACAAAAGTAATAAAGATTAAGGTAGCACAAGTTTGACTTCAAAATTCAAATTCAAATTTAAACCTAGAAAAGAAGAAGAAAGAAAACAGAACAAAAAGAGAAAAGAAAAAGAGAAAACCCGCAGTTGGGCCAACTTCGCCCAATTTGGCCCACCAGGATCCCTCCGCGCAGCCTGTATTCGATGGTGTCACTGGTCTGCGGGGCCCGCTCATCGGTCGAAACAAGATAGAACTCAAGAGTATCAAAAAAATCTCGTCTGTCTATTATAGATTTTTTACTCTAACTTCAACAGACTGTTTGACAAATATAGCGACCTCAAACGCATAAACTCAGAACGCTAAAGTTGTAGATCCCTTTTTTCTCTTTCTTTTAGATATATGGATCGCTTATTTGGAACAACAAAAGTGGGAGATAAAGACCCAAAAACAGACTGGTCCGAAATTTCAGGATCCCAAACTGATTTAATTCTATAGCGCATAACGCTTTGATAATGATGTTTTCTAGAAAACTCGTAAATACAAAAGTTATAGATAATTTTATAAGATTTCCAAAAAGTACAAGAACATAAAATTCCGAGTTTGTATGCGAGATTTATACTTAAAATATCAAACTATACAAAAACTAATCTTATAATGACGAGATGATGAGATCTATTTCGGAGATTGAATCTGTGAAATTGCAGCGGGTAAAAAAGATCAAACTGATCCAAAAACAAATCTAAAATAGCAACAAGACCTTGACCTAGGACACAAACTTAATATGGCGGAATCTGAAATCAAATTGTGCAAAGGCTATAGCGAAGGTTGTATGTTAAGATATTAATGATTCTTAAGGTTATTACGAAGTTTGTAGGTCAACACTGATGTTTTTTGGTTTATTTGTAGGTTATAGGACCAACAAAATGAATCTAAAGGTAGGATTATATCTCAAGGGCAACCTGAATCCAATACCACTTGATAGAGGATGAGGCCCGATCTTCCGTGAGGTACGATAACTTGATTGGGTGGAGATCTCGATATTGATGATCCAAGACTTCGAGCGAACGGATCCTCACAATCACTACACCACTGCTCCGTTGGTTATCACCCGTGACACACGAGTGACCTCGTCCCGAAGGCTTATCCCTGCAAGCGCAATCAAGAACACAATCAAGAACAGGAAGAACGCAATCAAAACTGCATTGATCATGAGATGGGGTCTCACAAACCGATGAAAGGCGATACTGTTTGATGAAAAATATGATCTGAGCAAAACCCTAATGTGGCGGCGACTGCTGTTAAAATAGAGGTTTAGGGTGTGTACAACCCATGGAGGTACCCCTAATGGGCTCCAACACGATACACAGGCCAATGGCCCAACCAACGGTATCACAGCACCAAAACAGAATCTGAGCGCTAACTTGTTTGGACGATTCCCGTTGACTCTTGATGAATTTTAAGGTGGGACCAGTTGGGTTGGTTAGATAATATTCTTATATTTCAAACCATATCAGGTTTGTCGCAATCAGAGTCCAGATGTGTCCTGGGCATCCATTTTCGTGTAGACTGGTCTTGCAACCCGAGATGGAATCGCAGCCGAGTCGGACTTGATCTCCTTCCTGTTGTGGACGCCCTTGCTGCTCCTCCTCGACATCATAGCCTTTCCCAAGTCTTTGATGGTCCTCTCCAAAGTTCGTAATCATAAAAACATCCATGGCACCAAGCGTAAGCTCTAAAACACAATTGGCTAGGTTAGAACAAAATTGGAGATTCAGCTATCGTGCACATGCTCGTGTTGTCGGTCCATGCATCGTTTGCATGGGAGTGATCTCCTCATCAATCTGTCGCAATGTGTTTTCTAGGAATCAATTTACAGTGGCGGTAATATTTAATACCATGTAAGGGATGGGCCTTCGAGGGCAATGATAAACGATTTGGCCATGGTGGCATCGTCCACCTTGAAGAAGCAACTGTGACCTAGTAGCTCAAGATGTATTGGTTGAATTTTGATGCCGTTGTACTTTGGGTGGGTGCTTGCTCTGTAATTTTGTAGCCACGGGGGAAGCATGGAGCTGTGATTAGAGAGGGCTTCGCTCATCAAAGTAGTTCAGTCCTTGAAAAGCAGCTGGTGCGAAGGCTGGCCTCTAGAAATGGTGAATGTTTTGATTAGCCGTGCCAGCCAACTGCTGGTGGTGGGGGTCCTCGCGCTGCATTTCAGCAATTTCTTGCTCCAGTGCTCTGGCTTTTTGCTTCTCATCCATGATCATCTGCCTTACTCTGGCCTGCATGTTGGTTCGTTGCCTCTTGGCTGCGAGTATCTCCCTTTTGTTTCTGTGGGTGATTGTTTTTTATGCGAAACGCTCGTAATTTGAGTTGATCTTCGACTGAGTTGCCTAGGACTTTGTCTTCTTCCATGATGTCTTGGGCCTTCGTGGGGGTAAAACTTGGTGGGATGTCATCCTGAGGGGGGTCTTCTGAACTGCACATGCGACTGCCTTCGAGAGTGGGTGGGTCTTCGGTTCGGGGATGCTTGCTCTTTATTGCTCATGCTTCATTGTTCTCGGCTGCAGCGTGGAGGGTGTCCTCAACGAGAGCTTCCTTGCCTTTCTTTTTTGGTGAGGGTCGCCTTCGTAGCGTCATCTAGAGAAGTGCTAGCTTTCGTGGTCACTTTCTTAGGGGCCATCGCAGGTTTGGGTTGTCGTAGCACGGACGGTGGGTGCCAAATATTGGGTCTAGATGACACGTGGACATGTGGACCCAAACACTCAGGAATAGAAGAGCTCAGGTGCACAACTAAACATTAGGTAGGGAATTGTAGTGTCTTGTTATGTGTGTCTCATCAGTGTACAGTGTGGCAGTATTTATAGGTAATCAGACGAGTAGGTGGGTCCCCAAGTACAGTTATACCCTCAGTTACCTGCTATATTCCTAAAATATCCCTTCAATGCGTGTTGCACCCTTGACTCCACGAAGTCGCGCCCTTGACTTCGTCGGGACTTGGACTTCGCTGTCAGGGAAAGAGTTTGAGCTTTCGGGACGCGTTTGTGGGGTTGTAGCGAGCCCCCCTTGACTAGTGTGACCCTTGGCTTCGTCCCCTCCGAAGGCTGCGGACGAAGACCTCGATGCTGGTACGAGTCGAAGTACCCATCGCAACTTGTACCCTGCGTCAAAACATGTTTGATTGTAGCCAGATTAGTCTGATCGAGGATGCGCTTGGCCTTCACTCCAACAACCATAAGGTAAACAAGAACAAGCTTAGGTTCTGTTTGAATGCACTAGAACTAATAGTTAGGGTCTGTTTGTAAGCACCCAGTTTTTAAGAAACTGGTTTATGAAAACCGAGGTGGTACAAACATACTAGTTTGTGTCCTGGTTTATAGAAACTAGATTTGCAGTTTTTTAAAAACCAAAAGCTAGCCTCCCCTAGACAAAACTAGTTTTTGAAAACTGAGGTGGTTCCAAATACCATAAACCAATTTTTTTCTCATAAACCACTTTCTAAGATCTTGAGATAGAAACTGAATTCTTAGAAACTAGATTGCTTCCAAACAGGACCTTAGTTTGCTAAAAAGTTATTAGTAGAATTAGCTAGCTAAACAAATAGTTGGCCATTAGCTGATTTGGTAAAAGTAGCTAATAGCTGAATGATTAGTTGGACTGTTTGTATATCTGCAGCTAACTATTAGATCAAGTGTATTCAAACATATATGCCTTTCTTTTTTTTCGAGAACATGCTCTTCAAATCAAATCTAAAAGGGAAAAAGATACTGTAGATCCAAGAATGTTGTCTGTGCTTTAATTGTCTGCTGATGTCTCGTTCTGAAACACTGGTGTTGACTGGATTTTGAACTTCTTTTTTTTTTGCTAGGTGAATGTTCGGAGTTCTGGACACTACAGAAACCCTCTGGAAGAATACAAGATCGATGCCTGCCGCTTCTTCATCTCAATGTTGAGTTGAGTGCCGTACGGGGTGCTGCAAGTCGAAGGCAGGTTAGGCACTAACATGTGGTCAATTAGCAAAAGGCACAAGCAGGAACATTGTAAGGTTTTGCGCTGTGGGCTGTGCCCTTGCATCTCAATGCACTCTACAGCTTGGGAGTGGCTTAATGTCGTCCACGTTGTACTATGATGGTCCTTGGATCAGATCGTCATGATGATGACTGTTCTCTCCGCAAAGTCCGCGCTGTACTTTTTTTCAGGGGGCGACAATTTTTGTGAACCCTGCTCGAGCATCACCTGGAGTGGATCAGATCGTCTGATGAGGTCCTTTCTTTCGCTCATCACTCGTCAGACGGGGAACAGGAGCGCATGCGGAATAGTACTATCTAGCTGACTAGCTTTTTCCTTGTGGACGCGGAACTCTTCGTGCAGGTAGGTAAGCAGCACCCTAGTGGCCATGCTTTTGTAAAGTCAGCTCTCCCGAGTCTTCTGGTAACGATTTAACATGTGTGCTTTGGACTTGTAAGTTTGGATAGCACAGTGGTCAGTGATACCGTGCCCCAGTTGGACCATGGCAGCCGCATCAGAAGGCAGCACGCACTTACACGACGTGTGAAATCGAGGCACTGCTGTGACTGTGATGCACGACCCATGCAAGTGCGATGCATCGAGACATCTGGGCGAGGTTCCGAGCCGCGACGCTTCCGTCTTCTTGGGGCCTTTTCTGCTGGATGGGTCCTACTGTCTTCTGTATGTGCGCACGCCAAGCCAAAGCAACAACACATCACATTGCATTCCATTCCATTCCATTGCATCTCACCTCACGCATCTGATTCGCATGGGCGGCTCCGCATGCATGCCGCCTTTTCAGGCAGGGTCGCGGTGGTCGTCGCGAGCGCGACGCCGACGCGCGCAGTGGCGGCGGTGCTGAGGCGCAGCGGCGTCGACGACGACACTCACATACCCGACGTGTGCCTGCCCGAGACACAGTGCAAAATTACCTTGCCACCAGGGAACCAGTGGCGTCCACAGTCCACACGCAGACGAGATATGCGCTACGCTCGTGGAGCTACCCTGCTTGCTCAGGCACTCCAGAGACCCGTTTTGCTTTCATTCAGGGACGACATCACATTGACTAGGACGTTGGAGCAAGCAAGACCGACTGGGACGCAGGTGCGACTCACTCGCCTGTGCACTCGATTGGTTCTGGTTAATGCATTGACGACGACTACTGAATGCATGGCCTTCAATGGCCAATGGCGCAAACTTCCTTCTCCGTTGAACTAAAAGACCAGCTGGCAACACCACAATGCATGTCCACATCTGCCCATGTGGTGTGTGGTCAAAACCCAAGGATCTATCCGTTCCAACTTCCAGCTATAAAAAAAAGAAAGAAAGACAAACAAATACACTCAATTTGACCGATCTTATACAAAAAATATTATTATTACTTCAGTAGCATTATATTTTTTACATATTACGAAATATATAATCGCATATGAAACCTATTTGGAGATGTAAACATGACACTGTTTTCTATAAACTTGATTAAACTAAATAATTAATGCATGTTCGACTGACCCGAAACATATAGTACAAGAGTTGCATTCGACATTCGGCGAGTAGTAGTAGAGTCCAAACGGCGGTTTAACATATTTTAACGAGAAGAATGAGCACCAGAATGAAAAGTCGTTGTTGTTGGATGCACACAAATATTAATAGTCACCATGCATACATGGTCTTGTTCCGTTGCGGACTAGCCAAAGAATATGGGTCGTTATTCCCAGACGACTTTGCTCTTTCCATGCTCGCTCGCTTGGGGCTCCGCTCAAATGGATGCCTAGCCACAGCTACCATGCCTTTTCGTTGTAAAAAGAAAAATGCAGAGGGGTCGAGGATGCAGCAGGTCTCTATTGATGATTTATCGTGGCCAAGCTTTACGAAACGAGATGGTATAATATAGTTACTTTTCACTATATATAACAGGTATAACGGGAGCCCTGGGTTTTGGATATTAAAGGGAGCCCGGTTCGGTAACAGGGGCATGGGCCACTGGAACCAAGCGCGTGTGTGTTGGACGAAACTGTTGACCGGGAACATGTAGGACGGATGGTGCCGTGACTCGCATTATGAGTAAATGGTTGGTCATAACGGCAAGGGCGTAAACATATGGTAGTGGGCAGAATTATAGGGATTAGATTACTCATGCAAACATGGATTCGGTGAAACGTGGACGCGGAATTTATGGATCTTGCATGCAGCATAAATGTCGAAGGTATATAAAATATGGAATAAGATGTTAAAAGATATGGCATAACACATATACGCTATAGATGTTGCGTATATAGTATATACCGTGTGGCATAAAACGTTGAGTCATTATGCGTAAATAGTAATTGACGGATATTTGTATTCCATGTAACTTGCTATAATATCGATATGGGTTCGGAAAAAATGGAAATACCCTGGTAAGGTGGGATGCGGTTACACGTTTAGTATAGCATCCGAGATTGTCTTTCATTCGAAAAAAATAGACCTCCAGACTGCATAACTAGTTGGCGGTGGAGATGGCCGACTCTGGACAATCGTCGGCGATGGTAGGAGATGGAGGTGGGATTCGTCCAGCCACTGAGGGAGTCGTTGATGGTAACTTAATGGTTACAACACCTCCTGTTCTAATGGGGCCTGTAATCGACGAGATAAGCAATGGGGAGAAAGGATTCGACCTCCGATGTCCAATATTAGCTCCCGGGAGATGGATACACCTCAAGTATTACATTCACATGTAAGTTCAATTGTTGTATTTTCATAGTTGATTGATATGATTGTCATGAGCATAATCATTGGTACACACAACATTGTCAATGAATTGCAGCAAGAAAACATTGATTCGAATATAGTTCCAACAGTACGGATGACTTTCAAGGATATTGATGATGCATATAAATTTTATAAAAGGTATGCATATGAAGTTGGATTTCCTTTGAAGAAATATAGGGAGAAGACGTTCAGTAAGTGGATAAATTGTTGACGTGAAGGGAAAAGTGCACCAAAAACAAATGTGACACCTAGGTTGAGGAATTGGAATTCTGGACGTACACAATGTAAGGCTGGAATCAAATTAAAAAAATATATATGATGATGAAAAAAACATGTGATAGCTGCAAAGATTGAACTGGTGAATTTGGAGCATAATCATGATTTCATAACTGACGAAGCAGAGAAACAACATCTACGATGCAACAAAAGTCAGGATGTGGAATTCATAAATTTTGTTGATGCAATGAATGATAGCCAAGTGCCCTAGCATTGCATAGTTGATTTTATATCAGACATGCATGATGGGCTAGAGAACGTACCAGTAACTGCTCAAGATCTGAAAAACATGTAAGGAATTTTTGTTTTTACTATGTATATATGGAGTGGCATAGATATTAATATATGAAATGTTATTATGATTAGTTGATGGTAATTTTTGTTTAACAAAATTGTAGGAGGGCAGCAAGGAGACGAGAGAACTGCGCTAATGATGTAGCAAAACTTCTGTCTTTCCTTACAGCATGCGAGAAACAGAATTCACAATTTTTTGTGATTTTCAGCTAGACAAGGATGGAAAAATAGTGAGTATTTTTTGGTCACACGCAAGTATGTAGGGCGAATATGCAGATTATGGTGATGTTGTGACCTTTGATACAACACACAAGACCAATATATATGATAAACCACTGGGCATATTGAGAGCACCTAGAGGGGGGGTGAATAGGTGATCCTGTAACACTTAAAACTTAAGCCACAAAAACTTGGTTAAGTGTTAGCGCAATAACCGCCAAGTGGCTAGAGAGGAGTCTTCAACAAAACACAATAACCAACAAGAGATCAATCACAGAGATGGCACAGTGGTTATCCCATGGTTCGGCCAAGACCAATGCTTGCCTACTCCACGTTGTGGCGTCCCAACGGACGAGGGTTGCAATCAACCCATCTCAAGCGGTCCAAAGACCCACTTGAATACCACGGTGTTTTGCTTGCTTTTCTTAATCCCGTTTGCGAGGAATCTCCACAACTTGGAGCCTCTCGCCCTTACACTTGAAGTTCACAAAGAAGCACGGAGCAAGGGAGGGATTAGCAACTCACACAAGACACAAAGATCACAGCAAATATGCACACACAATACCCAGACTTAAGCTCAAAAGACTAGCACACTAGAACGGAGCTTAAATCACTAGAAAGTCGAACAAGTGCGCAAGAATGGAGTGTGAGTGATCAAGAGTGCTCAAGGAATGCTTGGTGTCCTCCTCCATGCGCCTAGGGGTCCCTTTTATAGCCCCAAGGCAGCTAGGAGCCGTTGAGAGCAATCCTGGAAGGCAGATCTTGCCTTCTGTCGACAGGCGCACCGGACAGTCCGGTGCACCACCGGACACTGTCCGTTGCAGATATCCTTCCTTATTTGGCGAAGCCGACCGTTGGAGTCTGAGAGCCGTTGGCGCACCGGACACTGTCCGGTGCACACCGGACAGTCCGGTGCACCAATGTGACCGTTGGCTCGGCCACGCGTCACGCGCGGAATCCTCGGCCGACCGTTGCCCCGGCTGACTGTTGACTCACCGGACAGTCCGGTGAACCACCGGACAGACCGGTGAATTTTAGCCGTACGCCGTTAATCATCTCCGAGAGCGACGAGTTCGCCTGTGAGCGGCTCACCGGACAGTCCGGTGCACCACCGGACAGACCGGTGAATTATAGCCGTACACCGCCGTCGAAGTCCCGAGAGCAGCCTGTTCGCCAGAGCCAGCCTGGCGCACCGGACACTGTCCGGTGCACCACCGGACAGTCCGGTGAACCCAGACTGAGCAGACTTTGGCTGAACAAAGCCATCTCATTTCCAATTCAATTTTTCCTGTTTCCAGCACTTAGACACAATACATTAGTCCATAAAACAATGTACTAAGTCTAGAAACATACCTTTTGACATGATTTGCACTTTGTCCACCACTTTGCATAGATTAACGCAAAGACACTTGTGTTGGCACTCAATCACCAAAATACTTAGAAATGGCCCAAGGGCACATTTCCCTTTCAATCTCCCCCTTTTTGGTGATTTATGCCAACACAACATAAAGCAACTAGAACAAGTGCAATATCAATGCAAATGAAAACCAAAAGTTGTTTTGAATCAATTTTGGCATATATGGATCACTCTTTGCCACCACTTGGTTTGTTTTTGCAAATCAAACTCAAATTCCTATCTCTAAGTCAAATTCACTTGTAGAGACATAAAGAGAGGGATTCCAAAATAAATTGATCAAGGATTTCAAAAACTCCCCCTTTTTCCCATAATCAACACTTCTCCCCACAAGAGACCAACTTTTGACATAAGAGACAAGAGTTTTGTCAAACCAAAAGCTCTATTCTACTATTTTCAAAATTTCTCAAGTGGTAGCTGATCCATTTATTGCTTTGGCCTTTATTTTCTCCCCCTTTGGCATCAAGCACCAAAACAGGATCAATCTTGGCCCTAGAACCCCATTACCTCACCAAAATCTTCAATAAGAATGCAAAGGCAATAAGAGTACATGAGATGAACTTGGAATAAGTTACCCTCTCATCGGAGTGCAGTGGAAGTCTTTCATGGTCCAAGTCCACCTTTTCCCTTTCAAACCTCCTTTGAGACTAAATCAAGCAAACTCAAGCAAACGGTTAGTCTCAAAGGGTCAAGTTGTAACACAACTCCCCCTAAATATGTGCATCACTTGCAAAAAGACTTGTGAGGTCCGGGGAGTGATTGTACAACTTGAGCACCACCGAAAGCAACAAAAATGCATAAGGAACATGATCAAAGGCATAAATACATGTATGCTATGAATCAATCCAAGTTCCGCGAATCTAGGACATTTAGCTCACTACGTAGCCTGCAAAAGGTCTTTTCATCTAAAGGCTTAGTGAAGATATCGGCTAGCTGGTTCTCAGTGCTAACATGAAACACTTCGATATCTCCCTTTTGCTGGTGGTCTCTCAAAAAGTGATGCCGGATGTCAATGTGCTTTGTGCGGCTGTGCTCAACAGGATTTTCCGCTATTCGGATAGCACTCTCATTGTCACATAGGAGTGGGACTTTGCTCAGATTGTAGCCAAAGTCCCTGAGGGTTTGCCTCATCCAAAGTAGTTGCACACAACACTGTCCTGCGGCAACGTACTCGGCCTCAGCGGTGGATAGGGCAACGGAAGTTTGTTTCTTAGAATTCCACGACACCAGGGACCTTCCTAAGAATTGGCACGTCCCCGATGTACTCTTCCTATCGACCTTACATCCAGCATAGTCGGAGTCTGAATATCCAATTAAGTCAAAGTTAGACCCCTTTGGATACCAGATCCCAAAGCAAGGCGTAGCGACTAAATATCGAAGAATTCGCTTCACAGCCACTAAGTGACACTCCTTAGGATCGGATTGAAATCTAGCACACATGCATACGCTAAGCATAATATCCGGTCTACTAGCACATAAATAAAGCAAAGAACCTATCATAGACCGGTATGCTTTTTGATCAACGGACTTACCTCCTTTGTTGAGGTCGGTGTGTCCGTCGGTTCCCATCGGAGTCTTTGCGGGCTTGGCGTCCTTCATCCCAAACCGCTTTAGCAAGTCTTGCATGTACTTCGTTTGGGAGATGAAAGTTCCGTCCTTGAGTTGCTTCACTTGGAACCCAAGGAAGTAGTTCAACTCGCCCATCATCGACATCTCGAATTTTTGCGTCATCACCCTGCTAAACTCTTCACAAGACTTTTGGTTAGTAGAACCAAATATTATGTCATCGACATAAATTTGGCACACAAAAAGATCACCATCGCAAGTCTTAGTGAAAAGAGTTGGATCGGCTTTCCCAACCTTGAAAGCATTGGCAATTAAAAAATCTCTAAGGCATTCATACCATGCTCTTGGGGCTTGCTTAAGTCCATAGAACGCCTTAGAGAGCTTACACACGTGGTCGAGGTACCGTTCATCCTCGAAGCCAGGGGGTTGCTCCACGTACACCTCCTCCTTGATCGGCCCGTTGAGGAAAGCGCTCTTCACATCCATTTGGTACAACCTGAAAGAATGGTGAGCGGCATATGCTAGCAAAATACGAATTGATTCAGCCTAGCCACAGGAGCAAACGTCTCCTCAAAGTCCAAACCTGCGACTTGGGCATAACCTTTTGCCACAAGTCGAGCCTTGTTCCTCGTCACCACCCCGTGCTCGTCCTGTTTGTTGCGGAACACCCACTTGGTTCCCACAACATTTTGCTTAGGACGAGGCACCAGTGTCCAAACTTCATTGCGCTTGAAGTTGTTGAGTTCCTCCTGCATGGCCAACACCCAGTCCGGATCTAGCAAGGCCTCTTCTACCCTGAAAGGCTCAATAGAAGAGACAAAGGAGTAATGTTCACAAAAATTAACTAATCTTGAATGAGTAGTTACTCCCTTGCTAATATCACCCAATATTTGGTCGACGGGATGATCCCTTTGGATCGTCGCTCGAACTTGGGTTGGAGGTGCCTGAGGTGCTTCTTCCTCTTCAACTTGAACATCCTGTGCTCCCCCTTGATCATGCGCCTCCACTTGAGGTACCTGTTCATCATCTTGGGTTGGGGGATGCACCATAGTTGAGGAAGATGGTTGATCTTTCTCCAATTGTTCCTGAGGCCGCACATCTCCAATTGCCATGGTGCGTATCACGGCCGTTGGAACATCTTCTTCATCTACATCATCAAGATCAACAACTTGCTCTCTTGGAGAGCCATTAGTCTCATCAAATACAACGTCGCTAGAGACTTCAACCAAACCCGATGATTTGTTGAAGACCCTATACGCCTTTGTATTTGAGTCATAACTTAATAAAACCCTTCTACAGCTTTGGGAGCAAATTTAGAAGTTCTACCTTTCTTCACAAGAATATAACACTTCCTCCCAAATACACGAAAATAAGACACATTGGGTTTGTTACCAGTTAGCAGCTCATATGAAGTCTTCTTGAGGAGGCGGTGAAGATAGACCCTGTTGATGGCGTGGCAAGCCGTGTTCACGGCTTCCGACCAAAAACGCTCGGGGGTCTTGAACTCTCCAAGCATAGTCCTCGCCATATCGATGAGCGTCCTGTTCTTCCTCTCTACCACACCATTTTGCTGAGGTGTGTAGGGAGCGGAGAACTCGTGCTTGATCCCCTCCTCCTCAAGGAACTCCTCCACTTGAAGATTCTTGAATTCGGACCCGTTGTCGCTCCTTATCTTCTTCACTTTGAGCTCAAACTCATTTTGAGCTCTCCTGAGGAAGCGCTTGAGGGTCCCTTGGGTCTCAGATTTATCCTGCAAAAAGAATACCCAAGTGAAGCGGGAAAAATCATCAACTATGACAAGACCATACTTACTTCCTCCTATACTTAGATAGGCGACGGGTCCGAAGAGGTCCATATGAAGCATCTCCAAGGGTCTTGATGTGGTCATCACATTTTTGGTGTGATGAGAGCCTCCCACCTGTTTTCCTGCTTGACAAGCTGCACAAGGTCTATCTTTTTTGAAATGTACATTAGTTAGACCTATCACGTGTTCTCCCTTTAGAAGCTTGTGGAGGTTCTTCATCCCCACATGTGCTAAGCGGCGATGCCACAGCCAGCCCATGCAAGTCTTAGCGATTAAGCATGCATCTAGACCGGCCTCTTCTTTTGCAAAATCAACCAAATAAAGTTTGTCGTCTTGTAAACCCTTAAAAGCTAGTGAACCATCACATCTTCTAAAGACAGACACATCTACATTTGTAAATAGACAATTATATCCCATTTTGCATAATTGACTAACAGATAACAAATTATATCCAAGCGACTCAACTAAAAACACATTAGAAATAGAGTGCTCGGATGAAATAGAAATTTTACCTAAACCTTTTACCTTGCCTTGGTTCCCATCACCGAATATTATTGAATCTTGGGGATCCTTGTTCTTGACGTAGGAAGAGAACATCCTCTTTTCCCCCGTCATGTGGTTTGTGCATCCGCTGTCGATAATCCAGCTTGAGCCCCCGGATGCATAAACCTGCAAGGCAAATTTAGGCTTGGGTCTTAGGTACCCAACTCTTGTTGGGTCCTAAAAGGTTAGTCATAATTGTCTTAGGGACCCAAATGCAAGATTTATCTCCCTTGCATCTTGCCCCTAATTTCCTAGCAATTACCTTCTTACCCTTTCTACAAATGGTAAATGAAGCATTGCAAGCATGATATATTGTAGAATGTTCATTAACTTTCCTAGGAACATTAACAACATTTCTCCTAGGCATATTATGAACAACATTTCTCCTACCAACATTTCTATTATGCACATAGGAAGAACTAGAAGCAACCATGGCATGAGAATCAAAAGCATCATATGCATTACATCTCCTATGAGTATTTCTAGATTATCTCCTATCATGGTACATAAAAGCATGGTTCTTTTGCACACTACTAGCCATAGGGGCCTTCCCTTTCTCCTTGGCGGAGATGGGAGCCTTATGGCTTGTTAAGTTCTTGGCTTCTCTCTTGAAGCCAAGACCATCCTTAATTGAGGGGTGTCTACCAATCGTGTAGGCATTCCTTGCAAATTTTAATTTGTCAAATTCACTTTGCTAGTCTTAAGTTGGGCATTAAGACTAGCTACTTCATCATTTAATTTAGAAATGCAATCTAGGTGTTCACTACAAGCATCAACATTAAAATCTTTACACCTAGTGCAAATCACAACATGTTCTACACAAGATGTTAATTTACTAGATTTTTCTAGCTTAGCATTTAAATCATCATTTATGCTCTTTAAGCTAGAAATTGTCTCATGGCAAGTAGATATTTCACAAGAAAGCATATCATTTCGTTTAACTTCTAAAGCAAGTGAATTTTGTGCACTAACATATTTATCATGTTCTTCATACAACAAATCCTCTTGCTTTTCTAGTGACCTATTCTTGTCATTCAAGGCATCAATTAACTCATTAATTTTGCCAATTTTACTTCTATCCAAACCTTTAAATAAACTAGAATAGTCTATCTCATCGTCATCACTAGAATCATCATCACTTGAAGAAGCATAAGTGGTATCCCAAGTACATACCTTCTTCTCCTTCGCCATGAGGCATGTGTGATGCTCGTTGGGGAAGAGGGATGACTTGTTGAAGGCAGTGGCGGTGAGTCCTTCATTGTCGGAGTCGGAGGAGGAGCAATCCGAATCCCACTCCTTTCCGATATGTGCCTCGCCCTTGGCCTTCTTGTAATTCTTCTTCTTCTCTCTCTTGTTTCCCTTTTCCTGGTCACTATCATTATCGGGACAGTTAGCAATGAAATGACCAAGCTTACCACATTTGAAGCATGAGTGCTTCCCCTTTGTCTTGGTCTTGCTTGGCTGTCCCTTGCGACCCTTAAGCGCCATCTTGAAGCGCTTGATGATGAGGGCCATCTCTTCATCATTGAGCCCTGCCGCCTCAACTTGCGCCACCTTGCTAGGTAACGCCTCCTTGCTTCTCGTTGCCTTGAGAGCAACGGGTTGAGGCTCATTGATTGGACCATTCAGTGCGTCGTCCACGTACCTCGCCTCCTTGATCATCATTCGCCCGCTTACGAATTTTCCAAGGACTTCTTCGGGCGACATTTTGGTGTACCTGGGATTCTCACGAATATTATTCACCAAATGTGGATCAAGAACGGTGAAGGACCTTAGCATTAGTCGGACGACGTCGTGGTCCGTCCATCGCGTGCTTCCGTAGCTCCTTATTTTGTTGATAAGGGTCTTGAGCCGGTTATATGTTTGGGTTGGCTCCTCGCCCCTTATCATCGCGAATCGTCCAAGCTCGCCCTCCACCAACTCCATCTTAGTGAGCAAGGTGACGTCGTTCCCCTCACGAGAAATCTTGAGGGTGTCCCAGATCTGCTTGGCATTGTCCAAGCCGCTCACTTTATGTTACTCGTCCCTGCACAAGGAGGCTAACAACACAGTAGTAGCTTGTGCATTTCTATGAATCTGTTCATTAATAAAAATAGGACTATCCGAGCTATCAAACTTCATTCCATTCTCAACAATCTCCCATATGCATGGATGGAGAGAGAATAGGTGACTACGCATTTTGTGGCTCCAAAATCCGTAGTCCTCCCCATCGAAGTGTGGAGGCTTGCCGAGGGGAATGGAGAGCAAATGTGAATTTGAACTTTGAGGAATACGCGAATAATCGAAAGAAAAGTTTGAGTTAACCGTCTTTCGTTTGTCGTAGTCGTTGTCGTCGTTGTCCTTATGAGAAGAAGTGGACTCATCACTGTCGTCGTAGTAGACGATCTCCTTGATGCGTCTCGTCTTCTTCTTCTTTCCATCTTTGCGTCTGTGGCCCGAGCCCGAGTCGGTAGGCTTGTCATCCTTCGGCTCGTTGACGAAGGACTCCTTCTCTTTATCATTGATCACGATTCCCTTCCCCTTAGGATCCATCTCTTCGGGCGATTAGTCCCTTTGAAGAGAACGACTTTGATACCAATTGAGAGCACCTAGAGGGGGGGTGAATAGGTGATCCTGTAACACTTAAAACTTAAGCCACAAAAACTTGGTTAAGTGTTAGCACAATAACCGCCAAGTGGCTAGAGAGGAGTCTTCAACAAAACACAATAACCAACAAGAGATCAATCACAGAGATGGCATGGTGGTTATCCCGTGGTTCGGCCAAGACCAATGCTTGCCTACTCCACGTTGTGGCGTCCCAACGGACGAGGGTTGCAATCAACCCCTCTCAAGCGGTCCAAAGACCCACTTGAATACCACGGTGTTTTGCTTGCTTTTCTTAATCCCGTTTGCGAGGAATCTCCACAACTTGGAGCCTCTCGCCCTTACACTTGAAGTTCACAAAGAAGCACGAAGCAAGGGAGGGATTAGCAACTCACACAAGACACAAAGATCACAGCAAATACGCACACACAATACCCAGACTTAAGCTCAAAAGACTAGCACACTAGAACGGAGCTTAAATCACTAGAAAGTCGAACAAGTGCGCAAGAATGGAGTGTGAGTGATCAAGAGTGCTCAAGGAATGCTTGGTGTCCTCCTCCATGCGCCTAGGGCTCCCTTTTATAGCCCCAAGGCAGCTAGGAGCCGTTGAGAGCAATCCTGGAAGGCAGATCTTGCCTTCTGTCGACTGGCGCACCGGACAGTCCGGTGCACCACCGGACACTGTCCGGTGCAGATATCCTTCCTTATTTGGCGAAGCCGACCGTTGGAGTCTGAGAGCCGTTGGCGCACCGGACACTGTCCGGTGCACACCGGACAGTCCGGTGCACCAATGTGACTGTTGGCTCGGCCACGCATCACGCGCGGAATCCTCGGCCGACCGTTGCCCCGGCTGACTGTTGACTCACCGGACAGTCCGGTGAACCACCGGACAGACCGGTGAATTTTAGCCGTAAGCCGTTAATCATCTCCGAGAGCGACGAGTTCGCCTGTGAGCGGCTCACCGGACATTCCGGTGCACCACGGGATAGACCGATGAATTATAGCCGTACACCGCCGTCGAAGTCCCGAGAGCAGCCTGTTCGCCAGAGCCAGCCTGGCGCACCGGACACTGTCCGGTGCACCACCGGACAGTCCGGTGAACCCAGACTGAGCAGACTTTGGCTGAACAAAGCTATCTCATTTCCAATTCAATTTTTCCTGTTTCCAGCACTTAGACACAATACATTAGTCCATAAAACAATGTACTAAGTCTAGAAACATCACTACCGGAATCGCAGGCTTTGCCGAGTGTTGTATTATTTGCCGAGTGCCTTTTGTCGGGCACTCGACAAAGAAGGCTTTGCCGAGTGCCGCACTCGGTAAAGTTAGGATCTCGGCAAAGAACCCCTTTACCGAGTGCTCAACACTCGGCACAGGACAGCACTCGGCAAAGACAAGTTTGCCGAGTGTCTACCACTCGGCAAAGGGGGCTCTCGGTAAAGGGCCGTCAGCGGCCGTCCCAAACTGACGGCCGTCAGTCTTTACCGAGAGCCAACGGCTGGCACTCGGCAAAGAGGATTCTTTGCCGAGTGCCGCGTAGTAGGCACTCGGCAAAGTACACTTTGCCGAGTGTCATCTCTAGACACTCGGCAAAGTATATTTTTATTTTTTTGATTTTGTCTCCCAAAATTTTTGTAGTATGTTCCTACACTATGTAGACCTACATGTATCATTTGTGGACAATTTTAACAGAGCTTTCAATTGTTAGTATATTTAGTTCGTTTATTTGAATTTCTTCGGAAAATTTAGATTTGAACTGTAGGTCACTCGAAACTTGGAAAACCGTGCATGAAAAAATGATATTCATGTTACTTAGCATAAGTTACGACCGATTCCAGGAGCGGACCGGAAACTTCGAGCAACATGCTCACTAAACATGGCTGTGAACTTGCCATCCACATGTTTAAAAATTGTATAAAACACAAACAAAGTCAGAACATCCTGAAACTTGTCCACGTGTCATGATATCATATGTACAGGCTGCGATAAAAATTTTAGAATGTTTGGAGATTTTTGTGAGACACTATGTGTACAAACCTAAGAGATCCACATTGAAACTCTATGATTTCATGTGCAGTTCTCTTAGGTTTGTACACATAGTGTCTCACAAAAATCTCCAAACATTCTAAAATTTTTATCGTAGCCTGTACATATGATATCATGACACGTGGACAAGTTTCAGGATTTTCTGACTTTGTTTGTGTTTTATACAATTTTTAAACATGTGGATGGCAAGTTCACGGCCATGTTTAGTGAGCATGTTGCTCGAAGTTTCCGGTCCGCTCCTGGAATCGGTCGTAACTTATGCTAAGTAACATAAATATCTTTTTTGCATGCACGGTTTTCCAAGTTTCGAGTGACCTGCAGTTCAAATCTAAATTTTCCGAAGAAATTCAAATAAACGAACTAAATCTACTAACGATTGAAACCTCTGTTAAAATTGTCCACAAATGATACATGTAGGTCTACATAGTGTAGGAACATACCACAAAAATTTTGGGAGACAAAATCAAAAAAATAAAAATATACTTTGCCGAGTGTCTAGAGATGATACTTTGCCGAGTGTCCCCAGATTGACACTCGGCAAAGATGTGTAAGTTAAACTTTGCCGAGTGTCAGATGGCAGACGCTCGGCAAAGGATCCTTTGCCGAGTGCCACCGATCTGGCACTCGGCAAAGTTTATTTTAAAAATTTAAAAAAACTTTGCCGAGTGCCAGATCATGGGCACTCGGCAAAGAAGGCGAATATACTTCGCCCACGCCTTTCTTCCTCCTTCTTTCTCTGCTCTCGCTCTCTCATCTCTGTCGCGCCCGCCGCCGCGTCCCTGCTGCCGCCGCCGCTCCGCGCCGTAGCTGGCTCACCGCCCGCCGCGCCTCCTCCACGCCGCGTCCGCCCGCGTCCGCGCCCGCCGCGATCGCCCTCGCCGGCGCCCGCGCCCGCCGCGCCCTCTCTCGCCGGCGCCCTCCCCCGCCGTGCCTTCCATCGCGCCCGCGCCCGCGCCCGCGCCGCCGCCGTGCGCCCAAGCCGCCGCGCTCCCAAGCCGCCGCCGTGCGCGCCCGCGCCCGCGCCGCCGCCGTGCCCTCGCGCTCGTCGTGCCGTGCCCGCCGTGCCCTCGCGCTCGCCGCCGCCGTGCGCGCGCGCCGCCGTGCCCTCGCGCTCGCCGTGCCGTGCCCGCGCTCGCCGTGCCACGCCCGTCGTGCCCGCGCTTGCCCTCGCGCTCGCCGCAGCCGCGCCCGCCGTGCCCTCGCGCTCGCGACGCCGCAGTCGCGCCCGCGCTCGTCGTGCCCCTCGTTTGTCGCGCCCTCGCCCGTCGTGCGCCTCGCCCTCGCCCTCACCCCCGCCGTTTCCCCGTCGTGCCCTCGCCCGCCCGGCGCCTCGCCCGCGACCCGTTGTCTCGCCCGCGCCCCGTCGCCTCGCCCGCGACGAAACCTCCAAGGTGATTGCTTTATTTATGTTATACGTGTATGATTTATATGAAATGATTAGTTTTAATAATGAGTTAATTATATACGTGTATGATTAGGTTAATATGTAGTATTGTTGATTCCGGCCATCGTGCCGTTGAATTATGCGTGGATGTCAGCCATCGTGCTGATAGTTTTATTTGCAGGATTTGGAAACCTCTCCGTGCAGGGGAGGTGCTGCCGAAATTTTCTGTTGCTAGGATTAGTATATGGAATTCATGTGTGTCGTATATTGAATTCATATGAGTATAATATTATGGGCGAACTTTTGTATTAATAGACTTGTTATTCTTCTTTACAGAGAAGATACTTGTCTTCCTAGCCGCTGCGGGTCTGCCTGCACCGCGTCGCGTCGCCACTGCACCGACCCGCCACAGCCCCACTAGCCTGACTCCACCGCCACCCTAGGTATAACCTCTATTTCCGCATCATGGTCGTAGATCACGTAACCCAGTTAGGCGTCTCCCGTTCGAAAGAGATACGATGTAGATATGCAGATCTTTGCATATCTACAAATGTATCAGTTTCGAATTGTCCACGTTTTTTGGACAGCCCGCGGTTGCGTAGATGGTGTTAGTTTCATGCTCTACTCCGGTCCGAGATAGAGTTTCGGCGTCACCTCCCTGTTGTTCTCCGGACAGTACACTCTCCCTGCCAGGACGTGTATCTGGAGAACAGCGGGGAGGTGCTGCCGAAATTCTATCTCGCATCGGAGTAGAGCATGGAAACTAACTCCATCTACGCAACCGTGGGTGGGATTAGGACCTATCCTCACCTATTAGAAGGTAGGAACGTAGTGTACATGCATTACATGTCTATATTAAACTATACTCGGTTATATATGTTAGAGGATGGAGGACCGTGAGTGGATGTACACGGGTCGTAGAGGAAGGAACGATGTCACCACTGAATGGTTTAGAAAGACCGATGATTTTGTGGAACGGGCATATGGCGAAGCTGCTAAAGGAGCGAGTCTAGTCCCATGCCCGTGCAGCAAATGTGACAACCAGAAAAGAAAACCAAAGAAGACCATGGTAGAACATATTTGGAAGAATGGATTTACGCCAGGCTATATTCGGTGGATATTTCATGGTGAAGCGCATCGTACGAGAGAGGAGGTGCTGAGACAACATGTCGAGGATTATGACGCGGATGCGGGGGTAGCGGATATGTTGAACGACTATCAGGAGGCACAGTACACGGGAGGATGTATGGATGACGAGCCAGAGTCGACTGCAAAGGCGTTCTACGACATGTTCGACGCGGCACAGAAGCCCCTTCACGGCCAGACAAAGGTTTCTCAACTGGATGCCATTGGGCGTGTAATGGCGTTCAAGTCGCAGTACAACATGAGTAGAGATGCATTCGATGGCTTGTTGACGGTTATTGGGAGTCTGCTTCCGGATGATCACGTTCTGCCAAAGAGCATGTACGAGGCACAGAAACTACTTCGTGCACTCAAGATGACGTATGAGCAGATTCATGCTTGTCCGAAGGGCTGCGTGCTATTTAGGAAAGAATACGCGGAGGCAAAGTACTGTCCCAAGTGTAATTCGTCTAGGTTTATGGAGGTAGACTCTGGTGATGGACAGAAGAGGCAGCTCGACATCCCCTTGACAATCCTACGACACCTTCCGTTCATACCGAGGATCCAGTGTCTTTACATGACAGAGGAATCCGCGAAACAGATGACATGGCACAAAAATGGAAAACGATACAATCCTGACAAGATGGTGCACGCATCAGATGGTGAAGCATGGAAACACTTTGATGACATTCACCGTGAGAAAGCCGAAGAGGCTCGTAATGTACGTGTTGCGTTGGCCACAGATGGGTTCAATCCCTATGGAATGAGCACTGCCCCGTACACATGTTGGCCCGTGTTTGTTATCCCAATCAATCTCCCCCCTGGTGTGTGCTTTCAAAGGCAGAATATATTCGTGTCGTTGATAATTCCCGGACACCCGGGGAACAAAATGGGCGTGTACATGGAGCCTTTGATCGATGAATTGGTACGTGCCTGGGAGGAAGGGGTATGGGCATATGACCGAGCTACGAAGACAAACTTCAGAATGCATGTTTGGTACCAGTACTCCATGCATGACTTACCGGCGTATGGGCTATTCTGTGCCTGGTGTGTTCACGGTAAGTTCCCATGCCCAGTTTGCAAGGAAGCTCTCAGGTTCATTTGGTTGAAAAAGGGTGGCAAATATTCGTCCTTCGATAAACATCGACAATTTCTTCCTGCTGACCATCCATTCCGCCTAGACATCAAGAACTTTACGAAAGGTGTCGTAGTGACAGACCGCCCACCTGCAACGATGACTGGTGCCGAAATTCGTCAACAGATAGATGGGCTCGTGGCCAATACAGAAGGTGGTTTTGTGGGATATGATGAGCAGCATATGTGGACACATAAGTCTGGCTTGACTCGGCTCCCCTATTATGATGACCTGCTCCTTCCACACAACATTGACGTGATGCACACTGAAAAGAATGTTGCCGAGGCACTGTGGGCAACAATTATGGACATTCCTGATAAGTCAAAGGATAATGTGAAGGCAAGAGTGGATCTAGCAGCGTTATGTGATAGACCAAAACTAGAGATGAAGCCGCCAAGTGGCGAAAAGACGTGGAGAAGGCCTAAGGCCGATTTCGTCCTAAGCAGGGCCCAGAGGAAGGAAGTACTTCAGTGGATAAAGATGTTGATGTTCCCTGATGGATATGTAGCTAACCTGAGTAGGGGGGTGAACTTATCTACTATGCGAGTCTTAGGGATGAAGAGTCATGACTTCCACATATGGATTGAACGGATTCTTCCTGCGATGGTTCGAGGCTATGTCCCTGACATGTCTGGCTAGCGCTTTCAGAGTTGAGCTATTTCTTCCGTCAGCTTTGTGCAAAAGAGTTATCTCGGACCGTGGTTGCAGACTTGGAAAGATTGGCCCCCGTGTTACTGTGTAAGCTTGAGAAGATATTTCCACCTGGCTTCTTCAATCCAATGCAGCATTTGATTGTTCATCTCCCCTATGAGGCACGAATGGGGGGCCCCGTGCAGGGACGTTGGTGCTATCCAATCGAGAGATGTCTAAAGACTATTCGAAAGAAATGTAGAAATAAATGCAAAATCGAGGCTTCCATTGCAGAGGCATACATTCTAGAGGAGGTCTCAAACTTCACAACAACTTATTATGGTGACAAACTGCCGAGCGTGCATAATCCACCCCCTCGTTACAATGATGGCGACAATGAATCGAACCTTAGCATATTTCGAGGCCAACTCGGAAGCGTAAGTGGCTCGACCACCAAGACCCTGACACATGAAGAGTGGCGGCATATCATGCTATACGTATTGACCAACCTTGAAGAGGTGATGCCATACATGGAACAATTTCTTCATGAATTCTGGCATCGATCAAGGGACCCCACTCCACAGGAATATGACGCTCTTCTTAGAAAGGGTGCGAGAAATGGTTTGCCCGATTTCATTTCCTGGTTCAAACATAAGGTACGTGCTTAGTTTGTAAAAGAGATACGTCTTTAAACTCAATTTAGCGTCTTTTAACTTGCGAATACTTGCAGGGCCAAAGAGATCCGTCTATGAGTGCCTTGTTGAGACAAGTAGCCAACGACTTTGCTTATAGGGTCAAGAAATATTCTGGGTATAACGTCAATGGATACCGTTTTCGCACAACACACTACGACAAAAATCGGCCCAATCGGAAAACAACGTGTTCTGGGGTCTTTACGCCGGGCCTTGACAATGTTGATTATTTTGGACGAATCGAAGAAATATATGAGCTCAATTTTTATGGTTCCAAACCTCTTACTCCAGTGATATTCAAATGTCATTGGTTTGACCCTCAAGTGACGAGACGGACACATTCTAATCTTGGGATAGTCGAAATTCGACAAGATTCCACCTTAGCAGGAGACGATGTCTATATCGTTGCCCAACAGGCCACACAAGTGTATTATCTCCCATATGCGTGTCAAACGAAAGAACATCTTAAGGGTTGGGATGTTGTGTATAAGGTATCGCCGCATGGGAGGTTACCTGTTCCTAACGATGAAGATTACAACTTAGACCTGGACACATATGATGGAGAGTTCTTCCAAGAAGATGGGCTAGAAGGGCGATTTGAGATAGACTTAACCGAAGGTATCGAAATGGACGTAGATATTGAAATGGTTGTTGATGAGGAGGATGATGAGGTGCAAAATGATAATGACTTAGTAATCCTTGAAGGCAATGACATTAATGACGAACTTGCGTCTTCCGATGGTGTGGAGATTGAAATGCTTGATAGTGATGATGAGAGTTATGATCCGGCTAACCCCGACACATATGAAGATTATTTTTAATCGATGTAATTCTATATGACTTTTTATTTCGCACCTGTTTTTAAATACATCTTTTTATATGTGCTTATTTGTTTACTCTTAATTGCAGGTTGTTGGACAAATATGGTGGGCGGTTTCCTGAGGAGGAGGAGGGGGAGGAGGAGTAGGACGGCGGACGATGCAGAGCAGGCAGCGCAGCAGGACGAGGCAGAGCAGGCAGCGCAGCAGCAGGCGGCGCCTCAGGACGACGACGACCAGCAGCAGGACGACGACGACCAGCAGCAGGATGCCTCAGGTTCAGGCGGCTCTAGTTTGAGGAGCATCTACCTGCGAGGCCCCGCGAGTCTCCCTCAGCGTCCCATACTTCGGGACAGACGGCCGCTGATTCGGCCGGAAAGGGAGAGGTATGTAACTTTATGTTCTTCATTCTTGTTCATATTATGTGTTCAAAATCATAATATAAACTAATACTTTTTATTTATCACTTGGACAGGTCTTGGACGGTTTTGGATTATGCTGGGGGTCATTGTCGCCCCCCCAATGGCATCCTCGGCCTGCTGTGCAGGGAACACTTCCCTGGACTTGTGGAGTACGCCGGAGTGACGGGCCCAGCCTTCACCTTCGACCACTACGCCGTCGCCCCCGATGCAGTAGACCGGGACGGCAGGGAATTCAATAACAAGGCGGAGCGAGTGAAGCAAGAGCTGTGGGTAAGTCTTAGTATAATGTAAAATATGTCGCATTCGTTGCAAATTCTTGAAATAATGTATGGATAATCGTTTTTGTATGCAGGATTTCTTCAGATGCGATGCTGGATACGAGGCTAGGGCGGATGTGGTGGCCACCACGAGCTGTAAGAAGCTCGTCGTGGACATGCACTATGAGGCCCGCATCCAGGCCATCATCACCTACCACGGCTCCGTCCTTGGGGAGAAGGTGACCAAAACTCAAGCCCGAACCATGTCGTTGACCAGGGAGCAGTAAATGTAGGTAAAGTCATGCATGTTTGGTACCAGTACTCCATGCATGAATTTTATTTTATCTTCTGATATGCACTTTACGTGTTTACTTTGCAGATGATTCCACATTGGTGCGCCGCACATCCTCTGTGCTGGGAGCAGATGGTGGATAGGTGGTGTTCGCTGAGTGGGACGAGGCGCACATAGCTAGCCGGGAACGGCGTTTGATGATGCAAGGCCCCTCCCACCACCAAGGCAGCCGGAGCCTGGGCCAATATGCCGAAGCATGGGTACGCCACCTTTTTTATTCAGATATATAGCACTAAGTTAGATATTATTTCTAACTATCTCGTTGGTTTTCGTTGCAGTCGGCGTCACATGGTGGCAGGCCTTGCTCCACCTTCTCGGCCTATGCTATGGCCCATAAGGGTAAGGCGACGTCCGACGTCACCTACAACCCGGATGATGGGCCCGAGGCCTACACCAACCCCGCCGTCTACAGCCGCCTCCATGACTACACCGCCATGGCGCAGGAGGTCCATGGCCCAGACTATGATCCGAGCACCGAGCCGATCGACACCGATGTGCTCATGAGGGTCGGAGGAGGCAAGAGACATGGGCGGTACTGGATTGCCGACGGGGCAATCGACTCGTCCTCCACTCCCACTCTGTCTCAGGTGAGAGCAAGGAGCACGGGCTCGAGTCCAGCCATACGACCTCGGCACGACAGCTCACAGCATCGCATACAACAACTCGAGGTTAGTGCTTCTGTAACTCGTCCTTTCTTGAGTTATATACCTTCTCTTTGAGTTACTATAACGTTGGCTTGTAATATTACAGACCCAACTAGAAGAAGAGAGGAGGGAACGTCAAGAGATGGAGGCGAGGATAATGGCAGAGCGGGCGGCGGCTGATCAGAGGATGGCGGAGATGTTCCAGTACATGCAGAGCCTTGGCGCCGCACAGGGCATCCCTCCGCCACCTCCATTGTTCCCTCCAGTTGACCCTACTCTCTTCCACACTCCTGTAAGTATCAAAATTGTAGTTAGATGTTTGTAATGCATCTGGTATAACACATGCAATCTCTTCTCTTTGCAGGGCCAATCTGGGGCGGCATCCAACAACCCTCTGGAAGGGTTCAGCCCAACGTAGCCCCGGTCAAACCGCCCACCTCCATGAGTGTTGTGTTTTCATTGTTTTAGACTTCAGAACTTATGTATAATACTTATGTCTGTGTTTGATACTTATGTGAGAGCTTGCGACGTTTGAGACTTATGTTTGTGTTTAATACTTGTGTTGAACACTTATGTTTGTGATGGATATTTATGTTTGTGGTGACGGTTTTATGTTTGTGGTGACGGTTTTATGTTTGTGTTGGCTATTTATGTCTGTGATGATATCTGTGATGTATATGTGATATCTTCTGTTTGTGTGGATGGAATACAAAAAACAAATTAAAAAGGTATATACTGGTCACTTTGCCGAGTGTAACACTCGGCAAAGAGGCGCTTTGCCGAGTGTCTGGGTCATAACACTCGGCAAAGAGCACAGACCTAGGCACCGGCTTAGGTTCTTTGCCGAGTGTTATGTCTCTGGCACTCGGCAAAGACGACCTCTTTGCCGAGTGCCGCACAGAACACTCGGCAAAGAACCTGACATGGGGATCCTCCCTGGCGGGTTCTTTGCCAAGTGCTGCCCGGAAGACACTCGGCAAAGCTAACTTCTTTGCCGAGTGTCACAAGGGACACTCGGCAAAGCTGCCGTCTCCGTCACCCGGCGCCGTAACGGCCGCTTTTCTTTATCGAGTGCTGTCTGGCACTCGGCAAAGATCTTTGCCGAGTGCCCGAGAAAAAGCTCTCGGCAAAGAAGGCTTTGCCGATGCACAGTTCGCCGAGCCTTCTTCGCCGAGTGTCACACTCGGCAAAGCATTTGCCGAGTGTTTTCAAGGCTTCGCCGAGTGCTTCAGGCACTCGGCAAAGCGATTGATTCCGGTAGTGCATACCTTTTGACATGATTTGCACTTTGTCCACCACTTTGCATAGATTAACGCAAAGACACTTGTGTTGGCACTCAATCACCAAAATACTTAGAAATGGCCCAAGGGCACATTTCCCTTTCACATATTTATTGGAGCTAACAGCCAACTGCAATGTACTGTGTTTGGATTTGTGTTGTTGGGAGATGAGACAGTTGAAACTTTTGAATGGGCTTTCAATGAATTCAAAACATGTATGGGATGTGAGGGACCTAGAGTTATGCTAACAGGTATGTGGTATGTGAATTTGTTATGCTAAATAGTAAAATTATGTGTTGTGATCGTCAAATTATGTGTTGTGATCGTTTGCAGATCAAGATCATGCAATGCTAATTGCTCTGCGAAATGTATTCCCAAAAACAATTCACAGATTGTGTTTATGGTATGTTCAGAACAGATTTATGTCATTCTTAAATGAATTATATGCAAGGTTTGCTGAGAAAGATTTTAAGACAAAATTCTAATCTATTATACATCATTCTTTAACTCCTTGTGAGTTTGAATGTGCCTAGGAAATGATGCTAGAAGAACACAATCTGCATGAAGATATGACTCTACGCAAGTTATATGAAATAAGGAAAGAATGGATACCAGCATTTTTTAAAAATGACTTCTGTGGGGTAATGGTGTCTACACAACGCAGTGAGAGCATGAACAGATTAGTGAAGAAATTACATGTAGATGCAAACATCCCTCTGCATGAGTTTGCTAAACAAATGATGAAAATGTTGCATAGCAGGAAAATGAAAGAATCAAAGGAGGCATTGATGAGCAAGGTATCTCATTTTAGATTTCAATAATTAATGGCATACATGTTTATGTAATTATGTTATGTAATTATGATGTTAACAACTTATAGGGACCAAGGACAACCGATACGTTGTATAGGTTCGAAGTCAGAGGCTCAAGGGCATACACCAGAGCTGTTATGAATAGATTTGAGAAATCAATGAAATACGCCACTGCATACAGAATATTGAATGACCCAGAAGGTTGTGATAAAGATTGGGTCGTACAACACACAAAAAGATCTAATAAAATTGTGTGGGGA
The DNA here is from genome assembly GCA_029449295.1 of Zea luxurians. Taxonomy (NCBI): domain Eukaryota; kingdom Viridiplantae; phylum Streptophyta; class Magnoliopsida; order Poales; family Poaceae; genus Zea; species Zea luxurians. The sequence continues at coordinate 51,743,567 of JAOPSE010000011.1, forward strand.
CAACATCAATTCAAGATTACAGCGGACATAGAAGCTGGAGAGTATACATGCGAGTGCAAACAGTGGGAACATACAGGTTTGAACATTAAATGATTATACTAATAAAAGTACACATTTGATAGCTTTAGATTAAATTGTTATATACAAAACTATATATCAGTAACAAAATAATGATTATTCGTTATTATTACAGGTCTACTATGTGTTCATCTTTTAAGAGCCTTCATGCATCTGCAAGTAGAAAAGATACCTTCAAAGTATATATTGCAAAGGTACACTATCTCATCAAGACAAGATGTACCATTCGAAAGAATTGATAAGAGCTTCAGGGGAAAGGATGGAGTTACTAAATCATATAGATAGAAAATTTTGCTAACAAAAACAATGAAAGTTGTTCGCCATGCGAGTATGTCAAAAGCAGGGTGTGACAAGGCAATGGATGTGTTGAATGAGCTTGATGACGTTCTATGCCGATTGGAGCCAGACATTGGATGTAATGAGTCATGTGATGTTAGTGACGATGACGAAAACTAGGTAATAAAATTCATTTTTTATAGTTTTAAAATATTTAAAACATAAGAGTATATATGGTCATAGATTTATTTTAACAGGAAGGAGGAATACATAATAATAAGGCTGGGGAGGGAATGGATGAAGCTGACAATTCAATTACATGCCACACTTCAGTATGTAAAGATAAATATATATTCTTGCATGTAGTAATGTATTTAATGAATATATGAAACAACTGACTCCAACGTATTTTATAATGCGGGATGATCATAATATTGTGACTAGATGTGGATCTGCGTTAGAATTATCGACAGCTGGGAAACAGGTAAATATGCAAACTTTATACAATTTGGTATGGTTATAGATATCATACAATGACATGTTGATTGATGTGGGTTATGCTATATAGGTCGACAACATTAAAATGCAACAGTTGGTGTGTGATACAAGTTTTCTGTTACACGTATCACACGACCAAATCGAACAGTTGGGTGCATCCTCAGAAGCTAAGAAGGTTAGCCTAGATAATTGGTGTTTCTGAGTGTTACATATGAAATGTTTATTTATATGTGTATAGTAATGAATATCGATTTTATATGATACAGAGGTTGAATTTTAATGTGGATGTTATAAACCTGGGTATGCCAGATCGAGCAAAACCAAAAGGCCGAACAATAAAAAATACAGAAGAAAGGATTCTGAAACTAGGTGCAAAAGGAGAAAAAAAGAAGAATAGAAGATGCCAACTATGTGGAATTGCAGATGGACACAACAGCAGGACGTGTCTGTCTGTGGAGGAGAACAGGGCAAGACTAGCAACACTGGCTAATCGGAAAAGAGGACGTCCGCCGGTTTCAAGACTCAATAGTAAAACAACTGCTCCACAGTGGAATGAAACCTCCACTGCAAAAAACATCATATTGTTGAAGAAGTAGACAATGAATCAACTGGTGAACAGATTGGTATGGGTGAAGAATTAGATGTGGGAAAATAGTGTGGTGACGTATTAAGTGTTTGTAATAGCACTATGACATCAACTTCTATTGCATGAATGGATTATATAATGTCATTGTTTGATGTATGCAGATTGTAGTTATAAATAATGCTTGGTTGTAACGGATCGTTCTAGGTCAAATATAAATAATATAACGTTATTAGATGTAAAACAAGGTTACGTTGATTATTACATATAATATGTGATGATCATAATAAGTAGACTACATGAGCATAATAGTGCCATATAGGTAACAGTCATACTTCCAATGTCATATATTGCAGATATAGAAAACTGAACATGATTGTCTGCAATGTCTAACACTAGATATAAGCCAACACTTGACCTGGAAAGATTATCAGTTTGACAAACTGGACATAAATGGCATAGACGCTTGGCACACTTGACATAACTAAAATCTCCGTTACCATAGCGGTTTTACACACTTGACATAAGTCTGATATGTAGTAGCATAAACACTGGACACCTTGACATAAGTGTCAAGAGCAGTAGCATAAAACTTTGATATGAAGTAGCATAAACACTGGACACACTTGGCATAAGTCTGATATGAACTGCGCTAATGATGAAACAAAACATTTTGTGGATCCCATACGGAAATGATGTTTAGCTATGATATCTAGATCTTGGCTTTTAAACAACGTCCTTGGAACATACTTGAAAGGCACTAGTTCTGTAGGGAAGGGGTAAACCCTGTTGTTGCGATGAAAGGTCAGGTAATGTAGAACAAACGCGCGTTGGTCCATTGGTTCGTCCTGCATTTGTCATAATAGTTGATTTAATGGTAAGAAATTGTAATAAAAATCATTTTATGCATTAACAAAGAAGGAAATTAGTAATGTACCGGTACAACAAATTCTAAGACATCGCCATCATCAAAGTCGTAGCATCGTATGAAACTAGTGACAAAAAATCCACAATCATTGGAGCCTGGCTGCTTGGTTGGACAGTTGGGAAGAAGCGCAATTTTGAAGTTGCCAAACTTTGGTATACAAGAACCTGGTCGAGCTTCATGCAACGCCATGCTAAGTCTTTTCATGATTAATCTGGACCATGGTAGTTTTGTTCCATTTATCATCACTTGATCATTATCGATATATTTCTAGGTAGTACCACCAAGAGCTGGATCGTAAGGATTTGAATCTAAAATGTCTATGCAACGAAGCTCGAAATTGATTGCATATAAAGTCCAATGACTACGGCGTAGCATAGGAACCATGATCTGTTAACATATATTTATAGGATATGACTTAACAGTGATATGAATGTGAAAAAAAGAAAGTAAATATATAAAACAAAATATATAGTGTGGACAAGATAAAGTGTTTGGTATCAAATAGGAAACTTATAATAAATAAACATTAATATAATATTACAAATAGGAATGGTTGGGACTCACCAGTTTAACTTTGTTTAGAACTTCAACTAGAGGAAGGATAGGGACAAGTAAATCTACAAGAATAGAGGTTGGGAAAGGCTGTGGATTTGAACTGCGTTGTTCGAGCTCCTCCATATTTAGAACAGCCTGCATAAAAAATATATTGATAAATAAGATATGTTTATACACTAAGATACGAAACATGATAAATGTTTTAGGAGTACAATACAAAAACATTACCCCAACATTGACCTTTAGTATGAGTGTGTTGGCTATGGTATTTGGATTGTATAATTGATCATCATCACGAATACAATCAATGAATCCCTGCATGAAAAAGTTGTCAAGGCATTTATGAGACCCAAAAGATTGAACAACATCCAGCACAGAACCACCATATCCTCCAAAATCAATAATTGACCTGTAAAAAAAGTATCAACTTGGAAGTCAAATAACCATGGATACTAAATAGATGATAGGATAAGGGATGCATACATGCTCGGGTCCATTTGTTGGGAACAGATGAACTTAAGCAATTGGCGAGCATATTGTTCACATGATACATGGCGAGGTTCAACATATGTTGTTTGATTGGAAATATTTCTTCTAACTAGTTCATTAGTTGCCTAATATGTATATGTGTTAGAATACAATGGCATAAATGTGTATGTATTATGGTGTACATCTCTGAGAATGATAAGAAATGTAAGAGACATGACTTACTTCTGTCAACGGGGTTTTGTCAAACTTTGGGGCACCAGAGGTGGGAGGATCCTGTACAACAGGATTTTGTCCCTCCTAAAACACAATAAAGTATGTGAATATACAACATCAAATATAGGGTATGGCTAATATAACCAAAATATTATGAAGAATATATACTCACAGAACTTCGGGGTGGTGTTACTTCTGTGACATCAATATTGTCGGTAATGGGAGCCTTATGAATAAATAAATAAAAACATTCAGATATATGAGGGTTACTATAACATATTGTAATTATAAGTATAATCATTGGGAATAAAATAAAACAAACATTTGATGTTGAAGTTTTGTCAAAGATTGGAACATCCATGACCGATAACCGATTCTTCGACACCAACGTTTACACTGGATACCTGTTTGGGAAACATATGAAGTTAGTGTACATGTGAACTAGTATGCTCTATTGGATATAGATATGTGTATATGCTTAAATGTAAGTTTTTGTATGACAAGAACACTGACCTGTTCGGATCCTTTATTATCAACAGTTGGAACCTGTGGGGGGGATCATGATGCTGATTATCAGAGGTTCAAACAGGAGGCGTGGATACAGATTCATTTATCGGTGGCGATGAGGTATTTGCATGTTTATCTCCATCTGGACGTTAACATGATAAAATTAGTTGCTGCTAATATGAACCAAAAATAAAAATGTATAGTTATAAAATAATAGTTATACATGAATATTACTACCAACTAGATCCACATAATAACATGGTACGTAAAACAAAATGATAGGTTACATATAAAATCAAATGAAATTCAGCAATCGAGGTATGGGACATACGTGAATCTAATTATACAGGAAAGGTATTGGTGATGGTGTAATACAACTGAATGCGTAAGTATTATATAATATGTTGCATAAATTAATGCATTTAAAAATATAAAACTAAATGAAGTTTGTTTGCATTATTGGTGAGCTGAATAATGTAAGTAAAAAATAAGCATAACTATTAATACCTTCTTGCTGTGTATCACGCTGTGTGGCAACGCTTAGAACTTCGTCTATTATTTCTCCAAATGCTTCAGATAGTTCAATCTGCTTGGACACAAGCATGTGATGGCTCTGCTGAATAGAAGCACAGTACTTATCAACCTCCTTGTCATGCGTATCAAACAGTGATTCGAACATGGGGCGATGCTGGGTGGGCAGACAATTCAGCTTGTTGCCAATCAAATGTTTGATGCGTGGCACATATATGTTGAATATCTTAGAAACTAGCCGTTCTAGAGCAATAACATAACAAGTCTCTGTGCGGCTAAGAAACTGTTTAAATCCCAGTGATAACTGTTAGCATGTATTGGAATTATAACATCTGTATGAACATCAAAACAATATGTTAATGGCTAACCTCTGCATGACCAAATGGTTCTCCAGTTTGGCGGGGGCCACGTCTGTCACCCCTAGCCAAATCTCTTATTGTCTCGTTGCCAAAAAACTTGATACAGGGAGTACCATACTTGTTCTGAGGTGATGCAGGGTGGTGTAAATGGTCAAGGTAATTGATCTGATAACCATATAAACAACAAGCATAAATCTTTAGTATGAATGTAATCATGTATGCAAGTATAAAAAAATATTTGAATTGCATATATGTAGTTGTTAATTAGAAAGTAACTTACAAGAATAATGAGTGAACATCCATAAACTATTGCTGTTATGTTTGTTGTGCTCCTCCTGTGCCAACGACTGGTAGCATCACACAAATCAGTATATACTAATTGACACCAATCAATATCGGCCATGCGGTCCATGTTTGTTGTCATTAGGACCTCGTTGTTGGTAATACCCCATGAAGCAGATGGAAATAGTAGCCGATTGAATAAAATCAGAAAAAACATCTGATGGATAGCTCATCATCATTCCCAACAACTAGCTTGTCCTATAGCTTAACGGCATCAAACTCTTCTTTAGAAATGTTGAGATCCCGTCTCAGTTTTGAAGTAGCATCAATTTCACCATACCAATCAGGTGAAATCCCTGCCACCTCCAGTGCTAGGCAAACCCAATATGGGGCGAACCGTCTCTTTTGTGATCTTGAGTTCTTTACCAGCTCCTGGGCGTATTGTCATGTCGTCTAGATCAAGCTTATCCATCAACCACCTTATAAGAGACCTACTCTCTAATGCATCCGTACGCAAATCAAAAATACTTTGGAATCCCAACCTAGCAACAGTGTCACGCTGTCGATCACTCATTATCCAAGTTCACACAATGACATCATACAGGATGCATCAGATATTCAATTTCTGCTGGAATAAATGGATAGGTATTATTACACAGTGTATATGTATTATTACAAATAATGAGAATATAGTTGTACCTATAATAATTATTGGATGGTTGTAAATAACTATTGTGTAACAACACTAACAAAACAAATCATACCAAGAATCATAATATAGAATGTAACATTTGGGTAATACAACATTGATTGTGCACCCAAAATAACAGTTAAACAAAAATAAATATATGCATAGTACCTGAGATTTTCTGGGTGTCCTCTACTTAGGTGAACTTGTTTTAAAGATTTTCTTTGACTTAAAATCAATATTAGACTTTGATCTGCTTGACATAATGGGGACTTGTGGGGTGGGATGTCCATGTTCAATACACGAGACCTTTTCTTTGGACGGTTATTTACTGAAATGGAGGGTGCAGCTGATTTGGAATTGCGCTTCAATGTTGGAGCAGGCATAAAATCGTCATCAGACAATGCAACTAGAGTTGTAGGCTGACTTTTTTTCACCCGACAAGCTAGCGCCTTTCTACGGACATGAGTAACTGGTAATTGCTGAGGATTTGGCTGCTGCTTGGTCTGGGTATTGTCAGCATGTTGGGATGAGCTGCTAGATCTTGTGCGTCTAGAAATATCAACTGAAAACACCTCTTGACTTGACTCAATAGTTAATCTTTTTGCATTCGATGGAGGACGATCAACAGACCTCATGATTCAGCAAGCAATGTAACTGTTGACAAATGATTGGATTTAAGGAAAATGATGTATGCATAAATATATGACAGTACCATTTCGCATAGTGTATATAACTGTATAAAATGGATACTACATAATACGAAAGGAGTTACATATATTAAACTGCCTTTTCCAGTTACATGCCATAATATTTAGGAACCACGTATATATACAAGCATAAATATTACCTAACTAGTTTATATAAGTGCAACTAGTGCATGATAAAAGAATACATATTTTCATCAACTAAATATACAAAATATTCAAATAACTAGTTCATATTAAGATACACAAATTGATGAGCTTCAAACATGGATAAAAATGTATCGGTCTTAAAAATTAAAATGGCATATATAACAGTACTGATGTGCATATATATAATACAACGGGTGTGTAAAATAATCTCTGCAAAATCGGTAAGAAATACCGATGTGCATATATAGCAGTACCGATGTGCATATATATAATACAACAGGTATGTAAGATAATCTCTGCGAAATCAGGGAGAAATACCTCAAACGGCGATGTTGCCCTCGAAGTAATTGAAGGTCGAGCGATACCGCGAAGCTTCAAGAATTGCGGAGGCTCTTCAATCGGGCCTCCAGAATCCAAGAGTGATGCAGTGTGTGGTTTTTTTAAGATAACACGCCCGATTGGAGAATGTGGAGATGGATTAAAATCAAACACAGCTTATAACTAAGGGAAAGATGCATAACGACTACAAATCGACAAAAATACCTCAAATGGCGACGGAAACCTCAATGTGTTTCAAGTTCGAGCGATACACTGGAACTTCATGGGCAGCAATGGCTCTTCAATCGGGGCTCCAAAACCCCAGATTGATGCAGCGGAGATGGCTGGAAGCGGCGGAAGTCGCCTGGCGAGTTGCCTTGTTCGGACCGCCTCGGTCGCCAGATTTAGAGGTCTCCTTCCGGTTCCACGGATACACTTGCTAGAAAACCCTATGGACTCGCGCGGGTTTATCTTTAGTGGTTGCACGAAGACAATTTTGGAAATCGGGAAACGAGGGGGAAGACGTGCGTGCCTAACGGCGACCATGAGTGGGGATATGTTGACCAGGTTTGGTTCAACCAAAAATGCATATTGACTGGCCTGGGCTTCCTCTATTATTGGAAGCCCAGGGCTCTTAATATCAACCAAATTTCCAACCAACTGGCAAACCCTAACATCACTGCTCCATCGAAGGAATCATAGGCGCCACCGCTGTTTCTTCACTGCTCCAAATTTCCTCGTAGCGCCAGCGCTCCATCTTTCGTTCCCTCCCTACTCACGCTTGGCAAGCAGTCGACGGTAGCGACACTCAGGCTTGGGCTCTCAGCGATGGCATCGACAGCTTCCTCTCCCGCCTTGATGGCATCGACGGCTTCCTCTCCCGCCTCGCCTCTAGCCCTCCGCACACCGGCCGGTGACCCTGAGTGCGTGCCTCTCTCTCCTCTCGGCTCCCACCGCTCTGGTGGATTTGTTTTCTGTGTGTGTGCCTGCTTCTATATTTTTAGCTCCAGTGAATCGGCTGCATAACACACCTGTAGTTTAGCTTCAAATCCTGTTTGCCCTACTACTTCTATGTTTTCAGATCTAGCTATGTCCGCAAGCATTAGCCTTCCTCCCACAGATGGGATATCAAGATATGATTATTGGCTTGGAGTCTAGAGAAGATGATTTGGGACTGCACCATGAAAGCTAAAAGCTTTGATTGCTACATCCGGTCTATGTAAAGAAGGATTGGCAATAGCAATGTTTTTTTACTACGCACTAGTGACCTACTCACCTACCTGTATGTACATATGTTTGACCTATTCATCGTGTCTGCAGATAGAGCGTCCGCTTTAAATCAGGCCTTAGATCAGGTTGTAGAACTATTGAAGAACTAGTATAAAGTGGTCGAGACATTTTTCTCGATTGAAAGTATAGTCTGTATTTTTGGTTTCTCAACTTATTTTGCCTGAGTAAAAATGGCTATAAGATAGGATTTAATGCAACAAAGGGGAGGGGATTTTTCCTTCATTGCTGAGACTTTTTCTCTTCCTATATGTTGGGATGGATGCCCTCGATATCGAGAAGTGGGTGTTTGCCATGGCATATCATATATATACATGTGCTTTTCACATGTAGTCCGGTACCTAACTTTGGTACATAACTTTCTGTTTGCAAAGACTAAAAATTTATTTATTCCTGTTTTCAGCCTAAGCAAATCCATTGACATAAGCTCGATTTTGCTAGGGTTGATTCTAGTGGGGCGAGCTGCATTTGTTTTCCAAGTGTTGTTTTATGTATTAGGAAATCCTCCATAGACCTCTATATTAAGAAATCCTCCATGGCCCTCTGTATTTGTTTACCCAGGAAGTCCTCAATGGCCCTCTGTTAGTTTGTTAGATGATTGAGTTAAGCAATGTCTAGGAACATCTATTTGTTTGCATCGTCTAAAACTGAAGTGAACTTAGGTAAGCAGGGGATTCAGTGTAGCATGGCTTTAGATTAAGGATTCAGTTGAAAAGAGAGCTGAGATTTATTTTAGCATGGTATGTATTTTTGCACCTTTTCGTCGTAATCTGATCTTCTAACTCAAGAGTTTTTTCATTTGGTAATCTGATCTTCTAAGTCAAGTTTGCATTCAGTTTAGACTGTAGGTTATGTTAGTCATAACAAGCTAGAAAAGATGATCATATTAAAAAGGAAAGATCATATTAACAGTTCATGTTACGTTTGTAGATATGGACCTCGGTGGTTTTCTCCACATTAGGAAAGTTGGAAGAGCCTTTTGAACTCAATTTTTTTTGCTAACAGTGGTGTTATGGTGAAACAGAGTTTTGCGTGTATGTACCAACAGCTAAAATGTAAACACGACATTATCATAGTTGAGTACAGAAATAATTATCTCTTATTTCTTATTGTAAAATCTGAAACAGTTCTCCTGTAGATGGTTAGCTTGCATTTACGCTATAATTACCTCAGATCACTTCTTGTTGTATCTTACACCAATTTACGAAATTTCTTGATGCGTTTTATGACAACCTCATGCTATGAGAGATACATTCGGTCTACATTCGTTATTATGAAACAGATGGACGATTTATGCTAAAATTCAAACTCATTTACGTTGTTTTGGTTCACGATTTACGCTTAAATCTGTCCGAGCCAGAACCCACGCACGACCGGTGGCGCGTGATTTTCGCGCCGTAAATTTGGGCTCCATTCGCCATTACGAAACAGATATACGATTTACGCTAAAATTCGTACTAATTTACAGTGTTTCGGTTCACGTTTTATGCTGAAATTCATTCGAGCCAGAACCCACGCTCAATCGGCCGCACGCGATTTTCACGCCGTAATTTCGGGTCGCAATTGCTGTTATGAAATAGATATACGATTTACGCTAAATTTCGTACTCATTTACGCTGTTTTAGCTAACGTTTTACGCTAAAATCTATTCGAGCCAGAACCTACGCACAATCAGACGCACACGATTTTCACGCCGTAATTTCGGGCCCCATTTGCTATTACGAAATAGATATACGATTTATGCTTAATTTTGTACTCATTTACCTTGTTTTAGCTCATATTTTACGCTGGAATTCGTCCGAGCCAGAACTAGCACATGATCGGACACACGTGGGTATACCTGACTGTGGCTTCCCGTACTAATAGAAGCCCTGAGGTTCCATTACCTCCTCATATATATAGGGAACATATCGAATGCAAACCACGTTTTGGTGCAAACCCCGTGCAAACCTACTAAAAAGTTTCAAAAAATTCTGAAAAAACATGAATGTACATCTAAGCTTACCTTATCTATATACAAAATTTCATGGTTAAATTCATCTTACTCTAGCAGTTACAAAAAAGATAAATTTTGGTGCATTTGAACTATTACTATTTTTGTCAGAAATTTTGTCTTTTTTTAACTGCTAGAGTAAGATGAATTTAACCATGAAATTTTGTATATATATGAGGTAAACTGAGATGTACATTCATGTTTTCAGAATTTTTTTAAATTTTTTTAGTAGATTTGCACGAAATTTGTATCAAAACGTGGTTTGCATTTGATATGTTCCACAATATATATATAAAGTAGTACATTTCGAGAGCCCAAAATTATCCCACATATAGAAAACGACATTTAATTTTGGCAGGCAGGGATATGTAAAGAATCTCATTCGAGTATGAGTTCACACGCGCCGCGCCATGCCTGCGTGACCCGAAACCGGTTGGCATATATTTTAGGTACCAGAGCGCGTCCTTACCGCGCAGAGGACAAGTTAAAGAATAGCAAGACAAGTACGTATGGGCAGTGTATGCAGTGAAGTAGAGATTTTGACCACACATTAAATAAAGAGATATATTAATATATTCATAGCACATGGATAAAGTATGCCTTTACAACTGAGAATTTTACAGAAAGACGCCTAAAAGCTGAGACCCTCATCAGATCGGATGATCGGATCGGAACTAGATCTCCTCACATCAGGTGATCGGGACTAGATCTGTCTCGTCCCTGTTTCTAGCAGGAACATAAGTAAAAAAAATCTGAAAGGTTAAAAATACTTAACAGGGAATTGCAAATGGTCGCCTTTGCCAATTTGCAGTGCAGTCTAAGACATGATGCCACTAATATTTGCCACCACTATGAAGTCAATTAGCACGCACGCTAAGATTAGCATAGACGCACACACAAAAAAGGAACACCGTATTAGAGGATAGAAAAGTAATCAGCAGAAAGGCCAGGTTCATATGAAAATAGCACAATATCTTCGTTTTCAGTTATTTAAACATTTGAATTATTCGTGAATTGGCATTTTAATAAAAGAATCATTTGTAGCTTGAAAATAACTGAACTTCTACAATCTAATATTCGAAGCTGAATACACCTTGTAATCATACAATTTACAAAGTTTTTTTGTAGAAAGTAGTAAACTCCCAATACTAACAGTTGTTCAAACATCTAAATACTAAAAAAATTGTAGCACCCAAAATCATAGTTTAGTAATTTAGAAAATTCTCTAAAAGATTTGAGATAAAATATCTTCTAATAATGATTCTCTTCCTTTATACTGTATATCTCATCAAAGTAAATAAACAATAATGGTAAGAGTTTGGTAGTTCAAAATATAGATCAAACTCTTGAAACAAAAAATTATGTTGAAACCGAGACAATAAACGAAAAGAAAAACTTTTAAATCTATTTATTTTCCCTATGGTAAACTATATAGTTCAAACACTGTTTAAAAATATTTTGAACTAAAATAATTCTATAATTCATGGTGAAGATTATATATTAACTTCTACTCAGCTAAATAAGAAGAATTTCAAATTATTGGTTTGAGTAAAATAATTATTTTATGATCTACATATTAAAACGACATTTACCAAAGTGAACAAAGCAGTTGATATATCAAAATATATATGACTGTGCATAGCATGCTGAGTTATTTGTTTATGCATCTAAATTTGAAATTTGGAATTCAAAACATGGTTTTGAATTGAAATTAAAATAGAAAACTGAAACGAAATAGGAAATAAAAAGAAAAGAGAGATCACCTGCACATTCTCACCCCAACTCCGCTTATAGCCCAAAGCAAGTCTGGCTGCTGGCGCCGACACATAGGACCCTTCGGCCAACCACTCAGCCTTGCTCCTTCGCCCGTAGTCGCCGGCATGTGGACCCTCCTTGTGCTCTCTCTTAATCGTGTGATGTCATCTCCAAGTGGGCCTCGTTCGTCAGACCCCACTCTCCGGCTCTCCCCTTCGTAACAAACTCGCTGTTGGAACCGGGAGCCGTTGCAGCCATCGCAACCAATCGCGTCCACCTCAGACCGGGACCGAGGTATAAGTACCTTGGCCCCTGCACCAAATCAGCCATGAGCCATGTGGAGCTGTGTTGGCGCCGGCATTGGGCGGTCGATGAAAGCAAAGGGAGGAGAAGAAGAGAGCACCGTCGCCACCGTCATTCCGCCCTATGTGTGATCCCTAAGCTCGATGGGTGGTACTTGGGCATCCCGGGTTTCCGCCGCACATGTTGGTGGCTTTGCCGGGTGAGAACCACAGCTGGGGAACCGATAATTGCTCATCGGAGCAATCCGCCTCTGTGGTGCCGCTCGCAACCGTGGGCAGGAGCGTCAGCGCTGACAACAGAGGTGAGAAACCATCTATGTAGTTCGTGTTGCCCTCCTTCTTGTGTAGCACCAGTTCGTTTTGAATTTCGAGCACCAGGAGCCGCTCGGGATTATTGCCGGTCATGGCGCCACCGCGTCAGGCCAGCCTGCCACCATGTCTGAGCGTGGTCGTGGGGTGGGAGTGTTGCAGCCGTTGGTCCGTAAATGATCGGATGATATTAAATCGACTAGGTACGGCTCGGGCATTGGATTGAGACTGTTATATCGCGATCGGAGGTATTAAATTGGTTTTGGGCTTCATAAACTTGCAGCTTTGATCTGATCTGGGCCGTCCAGTGGAGATCGGGCGGATAGGATGACCCAATACCCTTTCAGCTGATCAAGTATTCAAAAGAGACCCTAGAGAATTTAGAAATTAAACCCATCATCCCCCTCCTATGGGAAACTCTTACAACAGGTCCCTGGTTTTTATATAACCGTCCCTTGAGGTTATTTTTAGCATAAAAATTAATAATAAATCAACCTAAAACTTATTTGGTTCATAACTTCTTCGTTTTAGATCCGATTCAGTCCATTCCAGTTACATTAGCTTCGTATTAATAATGTCTACGTTTTCGTAACATTATTTTGTTAGGTAACATGTTTTCAAAACTAGATATTTGTTTAACCTGTGCTAGTAGATTAACCTGTCTAATCAAAGTTAATCTATTATAAGATGCCTAAAATATGATTGCTAATCAAGTTATCACTTAGATTATAACTGAAATAGTTATCTCTTCGTAATATTTTTATCACAAGATTTATATTAATTAACATATATTTTTACTATTTAATCACCTAAAACTTCAGAAAACCATATGTTTTTAACAGTAACTTTGATTTTAGTAGTTCTGGAACATACGATCTCATAGTGACGCGTAGAATATTCCTACGCGGTTTGTTTTCATGTTTGGTGTAATGTTATTTTTATGTACTCCTTGTCTATTTGTATGTATTGCTACGAGTAGCAGCGAGGTGACGAGAAACCCGAAGACCAACTTGGTGAAGCACCTGAATATCGCAAGTATAAGACAAGTTATGCCCTTGATCACTCTTCTTTACCTAATAATGTTGCCCTAGTTCTGGTTACCCCACACCATGCTAACAAATGAATTATTGGGTAGTTTGGCTATTGCTCTGCCTGATTTTGGGATTAATGGTATATCTGAATTATGATCATGTTCCATTAATACTGTTGGTTTCATTATTGTTCATTATAAGATTATTGTGTTAATTGGAACATGGAGAACCACCCAGGAAAACAGTGCTACCACAAGGGTGAAATAGGACACCCTTGGCCAAGTAATTAGGAAAGCTAGGGAGAGATTACCTTACCCGAAAGGGGCAAGCGGGGAGTGCATAACTGCAGAATATAGGGAGATCCTCGAGTCAGACTGTCTATAAAGCTTTTCGGACGAGAGATTCCTATGTTTCCTTTTTCCTGAATCTATAGCTGGTTTTCTCGAACTAGTGGAACTTTGGAAAGGCCTTGTAGTGCTACCCTGCCTCGTCTCCTCGGTAGAGATGAATGGAAAGTCGTGATCCATTGGCAAATAGGTAACATGACTTGTGGGTTAAGATGCACAAGCTCTGCAGTGTAAAATTGGTATATCAGTCGTGCTCACGGTCAAGAGCGGCTCGGACCCTCACATGATTAATTTAGGGAATTAAACTTAATATGTCATTTGCATTGCATTGTGGTTCTATTACTAATTGTGATCTCTTATTTAATTGGAATGGTATCTACTTATACTTTGTAACTACTAATAAAACTTTGACCAACTTTAAAAGCAATGCTCAGCTTTAACCATCTTTGGTAAGTCTTACACTTCACATGAGTCCCCACCGTAATTGAGCTCATGCACATTATTCCCCTCAAGTTGTTGAGCGACGAATGTATTTGAGCTCACCCTTGTTGTACTCACGTCCCCCTAGGTCAAGGACAGGTACCACAAGATAAGGAACATGAAGGTTGCCGCGATGAGTTCGTGAGAGGTCTAGGTTGTCGTCTCCCAGTCAACTATGGTTGTGGAGGATCATTGTATTCGTATGATGTAATTATTTAGCTATTTTATACAGAACTCCTATTATATAGTAAAGATGTGAGATTCGTTTGTAGAACCATGAGTCATCATGTGTGAGACTTGATCCTAGCACACATTTGATTCGTGCCTAGATTTGCCCTTAAATCCTGATGTGACAGAAGTGGTATCAGAGGAATGTTGATTATAGGACGCAACCTAGATAGACTTGGACAACCCTTACCTACTTACTTTTACTACTCTGTTTCTTTCTAAACTTCCTTAATCTTTTCTCATCTAGTGTTGCTTTACTCTGATCATTCTCATCTTTTCTTCCTTGGAACTAAAAGAGGATTTCACACCTTGGAATCCTATACCCCAGTGGTTTCTAAGTAAAAGGAGCCCCAACCATAGGAAAAACTATTTTGTAGGTATTTATAAGCTTGAATGCTTGTTCTTATGATACTTGTTTGATTTGGTTCTTTGATCGCATGTGAGTAATGTCCATGATTGCATCTAAGTATATAAATACATAAAAATATCATTAGAAGAAAACAAATCCAACTAAATAGACCCATCTCATCTTAAAAGATTCCATCTCATCTTATCCTAACCACTTTGCTTATCCCATCCTAGAGTGACAACAATGATCTAATCCAAATTAATAAGATCTTAACTAATCTAATTTTAGTCATACCAACCCAATTAAATAAGATCTAACACTTAGCTTGTCTCATCCTAGAGTAACAACAATGACCTAATCCAAATTAATTAGATCTTATCTAGTCTAAACTAGTCATATTAATCTAATCTAGATACCATCTAATCTAAATCTAATCTAATGTGAGTTACTTAACATGTTAGTTAATATTGGTGAAATAGATTAGAACCCTACTCCTATAACACATGTTTAACCTAAATTGGTTCCTTAGACCAAGTCGGCCATGCACAACAACCTAATCTACATGTTGGGTTGCGTAACCTACCTAGCCCAACCTAGAAGCAAAACAACTACACCCCACTCTACCCAATCTCATTTATCTTAAGCCATCTACTAAGCTATGTGCTCTACCAACTACACTATTTGGTTACCTACAAATCTGCCTTAACTACATGTCCATAACTTGGATGGTGACACCAAAGACTAGAGAAGGAAACACCAAAAACGAAGGTCTCCAACCTGGATGAAGACACGAGGACTCTAGAAGAAATAAATCATCCTCGCCAACAAAGGATAAGAGTCAGACCAGATCTTTAGATACATCAAGAGCCACCATCCAGAGTGGAGTCTTTCTTTGCCTAAAATCCTTTTTTACAACCACCTACCTTTGCTCAAACCATCTCCCATCATGCCTAATAGGTGGTTGGGCTTAAGAATACAATATACTCATGTTTCCCTAATCACCTCCTATCAATAATATAGATAAAGAAAAAAATCTTCATTTTTTGACCATTTAGAAACTAAAAACTAAATTACAAGCCAATATTTCTATATTTTTTACTAATCTCGAGGATGAGATTATTTTTAAGGGGTAGAATTTGTAACACCCAAAATCATAGTATAGTAATTTAGATAATTCTCTAAAAGATTTGAGATAAAATGTCTTCTAATAATGATTCCCTTCCTTTAAAATTTATATCTCTCTAAAGTAAATAAATAATAATGGTAAAAGTTTGGTAGTTCAAAATTTAGATCAAACTCTTGAAACAAAAATTTACTTTGAAACCGAGACAATTAATGTAAAGAAAAACTTTTAAATCTATTTATTATTCCTTTGGTAAACTATATAGTTAAAACACTATTTAAAATATTTTGAACTAAAATAATTCATGGTGAAGATTATATATTAACTTCTACTAAACAAAATAAGAAGAATTTCAAATTATTGGTTTGAGTAAAGTAATTTTTTATGGTCTATATATTAAAAAGACATTTACCAAAGTGAACAAAGGAGTTGATATATCAAAATATATATGATTGTGCATAGCATGCTAAGTTATTTGTTTGTGCATCTAAATTTGAAATTTGTAATTCAAAACTTGGTTTTGAATTGAAATTAAAATAGAAAACTGAAATGAAATAGGAAATAAAAAGAAAAGAGAGATCACCTGCTTCCTAGGCCGAGTCCCACATTCTCAGCCCAACTCCGCTTATATCCTAAAGCAAGTATAGCTACTGGCGCCGACACATGGGACCCTTCAGCCCGCTGCTCAGCCTCGTGCCTTCGCCCGTAGTCATCGGCATGTGGACCCACCACATGCTCTCTCAATCTCGTGATGTCATCTCCAAGTGGGCATCGTTCGTCAGACCCATCTCTCCCCTTCGTAGCAAACTCGTCGTTGGAATCGGGAGCCGTAGCAACCACCGCGGCCACCTCATACCGGGACCAAGGTATAAGTACCTTGGCTTCTGTACCAAATCAGCCATGAGCCACGTGGAGCTATATTGGCGCTGGCGTTGGGTGGTTGGTGAAAGCGACGGGAGGAGAAGCAGAGAGCACCGTCGCTGCCGTCAATCCGCCCTGTGTGATCCCCCAAGCTCGATGGGTGGAACATGGGCGTCTCGGGTTTCCGCTGCACATGTTGGTGGCTTCGCTGGGTGAGAACCACAGCCGGGGAACCGACAATTGCTCGTCAGAGCAATTCGCCTCTGCGGTGCCGCTCACAACCTTGGGTAGGAGCATCGTCGCAGACAACTGAGTTGAGAAACCATCTATGTAATCTGTGTTTCCCTCCTTCTCGTGTAGCACCAGTTCATTTCGAGTTTCGAGCACTGGGAGCTGCTCGGGCTTGTTGTCGGCCATGGCACCGCCGTGTCAGGCTAGTCTGTCGCCATGCCTGAGCGTGGTCGTGGGGTGGGAGTGCTGCAGTCATTGGTCCATAAATGATCAGACAAGATTAAATCGACTGGGTACGGCTCGGGTATTGGATTGAGACCGTTAGATCGCGATCGGAGGTAGTAAATTGGTTTTGGGATTCATAAAATCGTGGCTTTAGACCGTTGATCCAACGGCCAAAATTGCATACCGATTCACGTAGATTTGTTCTGATCAAGTCCGTCTAGTGGAGATCGGGCGGATAGGATGGCCCAATACCCTTTCAACTGATCAAGTATTCAAAAGAGACCCTAGAGAATTTAGAAATTAAACCCGCTGTCCCCCTCCTGTGGGAAACTTACAATAGGGTCCCTAATTTTTATATAACCATCCCCTTGAGGTTATTTTCAGCATAAAAATTAATAATAAATCACGCAAAACTTATTTGGTTCATAACTTCTTTGTTTTAGATCCGATTCTACCCGTTCCAGTTGCATTAGCTTCGTAATAATAATGTCTACGTTTTCATAACATTATTTTGTTAGGTAACATGTTCTCAAAACTAAATATTTGTTTAACCTATGCTAGTAGATTAACATGTCTAATTAAAGTTAATCTATTATAAGATGCCTAAATTATGATTGCTAAACAAGTTATCACGTAGATTATAATTTAACTAGTTATCTCTTCGTGACATTTTTATCACATGATTTATATTAAATTAACATATATTTTTACTATTTAATCACCTAAAACTTCAGAAAACCATATGTTTTTAAGAGTAACTTTGATTTTAGTAGTTCTTGAACCTACGATCTCGTAACGATGCGTAGAATATTCCTACATAGTTTGTTCTCATGTTTGGTGTAATGTTATTTTTATGTACTCCATGTCTATTTGTATGTATTGCTACGAGTAGCAGTGTGGTCATGAGAAACCCGAAGACCAACTTGGTGAAGCACCTGAATAACGCAAGTTGTGCCCTTGATCACTCTTATTTACCTAATAATGTTCCTGTTAATTACTGTGACATGCTCAGGTTAATTTGATGGGACCTAATAGGTTGTCGTAGTTCTGGTTACCCCACACCTTGCAAAAATGAATTATTGGTTAGTTTATCTATTGCTCTACCTGGTTTTGGGATTAATGGTATATCTGAATTATTATCATGTTCCATTAATACTATTGGTTTAATTATTGTTCATGATAAGATTATTGTGTTAATTGGAACATAGAGAACCACTAGGGAAAACAGTGCTACCACAACGGTGGAATGGGATGCCCTTGGCCAAGTAATTAGGAAAGCTAGGGAAAGATTACATTACCCAAAAGGGGCAAGCGCGGGGTGCGTCACTGCAGAGTATAGGGAGGTCCTCGGGTCAGACTGTGTATAAAACATTTTGGACAAGCGATCCCCATGATTCCTTCTTCCTGAATCTATAGCAGGTTTTCTTGAACTAGTGGAACTTTGGAAAGACCTCATAGTGCTACCCTGCCCCGTCTCCTCGGTAGAGATGAATGGGAAGTCATGATCCCTTGGCAAATGGGTAACACGACTTGTGGGTAAAGATGTGCAACCTCTATAGACTGTAAAACTGGTATATCAGTCATGCTCATGGTCAAGAGCGGCTCGGACCCTCACATGATTAATTTATGGAATTAAGCTTAACCTATCATTTGCATTGCATTATTTGACTATTATTAATTGTGATCTCTTATTTATTTGGGATGATATCTACTTATACTTAGTAAATGCTAATAAAACTTTGACCAACTTTAAAAGCAATGTTTAGCTTTAACCATCTTCTTTGGTAAGCCTTACACTTCACATGAGCCCCCGTCGTAAGTGAGCTCATGCACATTATTCCCCACAACTTGTTGAGCGATGAACATATGTGAGCTCACCCTTGCTGTACTCGCATCCCCCAGGTCAAGGATAGGTACCACAATATAAGGAGCATGAAGGATGTTGTGATGAGTTCGTGAGAGGTCTAGGTCGTCGTCTCCCAGTGAACTATGGTTGCAGATGATCTTTGTCTTCGTATGATGTAATTATTTAGCTATTTTGTAAAAAAACTCCTATTATATAGTAAATATGTGACATTCATTTCTGTACCATGAGTCGTCATATGTGTGAGACTTGATCCTAGCACACATTTGATTCACGCCTGGATTTGCCCTTAAATCCGGGTGTGACAAAAATTATATCCAAAAAATAAACAAGACTAGTAAATTTTTTATTACAATAAATATTGAAAATATAACATGATTAACCTATAAAGTAGTTCATTGTTTTTCCTAATGTAGCTAACAGTTAGTGCTATGTGCTAAGATAAAACGCACGATGCCTCCCAAGAAAAGAACCTGTGCTAGCTCACCACCAAACAATGACGACGCCAGGACTGCCCTCGCCGCTAAGAAAGGCAAAGTAGCCCTCGTCGCCATCATCCCCCCAGCTAGCCTGAAGGCCACCACCGACCCACAGGGCGAGGACCTCCTCACGAAGCAAAAGCATACAATAGTCTCCATCGAGCATGCAGGCGAGGTCCGTACCACTAGCTCAGAAGACTTAGGAGACCTCTCGCCCAACCCAAAAGCCAAACTTACCAAGCTAAGGTTTGGCCAAACATGACAAGGAACCTGCCTCCCTCCCCACCGGGCTTCGCCGCCATAGCAGGCCCTCGCCACCCATTCGAGATGCCATCGAAAAACGACGACGAAGACTTATAGGCCAACCTAGACCTCGGCATCAACTCTAAGGACTAGTTGCTGCTCAAAAGCCTTCGCACACACAACTCCAACCTCTAGAAGCCAATAGATGCCCTCATGGCCAGGCAACATCACAGCGAGGCCCAAACTAGACTACGCTGCCTCATCTAGCAAGATAAAGAACACCTCTAGGCCCTCGAGGAAGAAATTTGGCACCTACAGGCCCAAGACCCAATGCACATTTCGCATGGCCACATGAGAATGAGCAGTTTCGACAAAGTTAGGTAGACACCCGCAAAGCGACAGCTTTTAGGCTTTCAGTTTCACCGGCAATAGATGCCCACTCTCTACCGGTTGAAGGGGACATCGGGGCTAGCAATTGGCCAAGATTTAACAAGAAGCAGACCCATCGCAGTTTATCATGAGCTATTAGATCGCAGTGGCCTCTTCTAGAGGAAATGACAATGCTATGGTGAAGTCCCTCATCATTCCCTAGAGGGTCCCACATTAACATGGTACACTAGGCTACCTGCGCTAACATGGTACATTAACATGGTACACTAGGATACAGACCACAAACTGATGCCATCACGGAGTTGTCACTATGTAAACAATTGGAGAGGGAAAGCCTTTGTGACTACTGCAATAAGTTTTTATTGATGAAGTCATAGTTGCCATCAGTAGAAGATGGAATAGCCATTCACTATGCCATCAGCGGCCTCCATGCCAATCAACTGTACAATCACTGTACTCGGGAGCCCTCGACAACCCTCCAAGAACTCTACCATCTATTGAAAAGTACGTGCATTGCAAAGACCTCCACTATCGCAAGATTAAGGCGTAGCGTAGGCCAAAGGACCCCTCGCATCCAGGGAGCTCCAAACCATGGGCACAAACGCAACAGCCTTCACCACAGACCCAAGTTCACAACATCCAACAGCAGCAATAACAGTAGCGGCTCGAAGACACTGATCACAACTACAACCAAAGCTACCAGCCGGCAAGAGGCGGCAGGGCTCCAAGGGGAAGGGGCATGGACAAGGCCCACCTAACGAATACAAGATGCACTACATATTCCATGAAAGCTCTAGTCACTCAACCAAAGACTACCTCACCTACAGAGAAGTAAAAGAAAGGATGGACACGGGAAAAGGGAAAAGGGATTACCCAGAACAGCCAGCGAAGACTATAGCCCATACTTTCCAACCACAGACAACCAGCAAGAAGCATACCAGTACAAACAGTACCAGCCGAACAACCAACAACTGCCAGCACACCCAGAAAGGCTACTATTACCCCCACCCCCTCCACAACCAATCCACCCGCAAAGGCAGCTAGCCCCACTTCCAAAAAAGAGGAGGGCTATCCCCAACCTCTGGTCCATGGCATCATAAACATAATCAACAGAGCCTGAAGCTCATACTTTGACACAGGGGGACAACGAAGAGAGTACTACCGAAGTGTCAACCACGTCGCCATCAGTGGACCAACCATCCAAACGAAGTGGTCGCATGTTCCTTTGACGTTCAATTCAAAAGATGTCAACCTCCACAACATCCCGCACAACGACGCCATGGTCATCAGCTGCAATGTGGTAGGTTGGGATTTGAGAAGTTCGCAAAGCCCTCGTGGATAATGGCAGTCAAGTTGACATCATTTTTCTCCACGCCTTTGACAAAAAGGGCATAAATCCGAAGCAGCTACAGCCAGTAGACAACCCCCTGTCCTAGTTCAGAGGCAAGGCCACCTTACCTCTTGGAAAAATTGCCTTACCTCTGTCCTTCGGCACCAACACAAATGTAAGAACAGAGCATGTCACTTTTCATGTCATTGACATGGCTTACCCATACAACTCAATCTTGGGCAGGGGCCATCAACGTATTCAAAGCAGCAATTCATGGACTATAACTATGCATGAAGATCCTAGGTCTCGACGGAGTCATCACAATTTTCGGTGACTAGCAGGTGGCCCGAAACATAGAAAGAGACTTCGTCCATGAGCAGCGAAACGTCCATTGCCTCAACGCCAACACACTGGTGACCAATCCAAACTCTTCAGAAGGCAACCAGGCAACCAAGCCCGATCCAAAGCAACAAATGGCCAGGAAGTTACCCTTCGGCATAGCTCTCCTCGAATACATCGTGTTAGTCAGCGAAGGCTTTATCTGCGAACATGCATTATTTAAACATTCGGGCCTTTGCACACCCATGTAATATTCAAACAACGAACTTTCGACCCGTACTCTTTTCCTCACAGAGGGGGCGGGGTTTTTAATGAGGAGAGGTCGTGTAATAAAGCAGCAAAAATCCCCCAACAAGCGCCACGACCGAAAAGGCTCCTTAAAGCCAACATTCGGCACCAAAGTCAGTCACCGCCATGCAAGGTAGGGCCCATTCGCGGTTGTCACACCCAGTTTTAGAAGGCAAACCGAATGCGACCTATGTACGTGCCAGGACTAGAAACTCACGTACACAGCGATTACATAATTGGACATCATCACACATTGCTCGAAGTAAATAGCGGAAACGTACTTTATTACATCAAGATGTCCAAGACATCCACAGAGTCTTTAACATAACATAGTCATTTAATATCATCAAAGTGAGGAAAAGCGAACGTAGCAGATAAGGCCTTCATAGACAGTTGTCTGGGGGTTTGCCACTAACATAACTAGAACTCGCCGTAGTTCTGAAACTCCTCAAATTTTTCCATATTGCCTGCATCTCCTCTTGAGCACTGAATACAGTGGGGGCAACCTCGGGTGGGGGTGGTTTTTAAAGCAAGGGTGAGTACACATCAACATACTCAGCAAATGTCCAGTTTGGCTAAAGTGGACTAATTTTATGTGGAGCTAAGGTTAAGTAGTTGCTTTTAGTTGGTCAAGTATTTATTACTGATAGTAGAGCCAAATTTTAGTAATAAACCTAGTTATTACCCAAAAGTACTCCCTCCAAGAGGAAATACCAGAGATCAGAATTATAACCATCATTATTAACCATCATCATAAAAGTATCTAAAGTTCTTCTAATCAAAGAGGATCCCAAGGCTGCTCTTAACCGTGAGCACGGCTGATATACCAGTTTCTAACACTCTACAGAGGTTGCACACTTTACCCACGAGTCATGATCCCTTTTTGCCTCGGGTCGATCAAACCCTCAAAACACTACCAAGGTGAGTAGGCAAGGTTTCACTATGTAGCCTCTACAAAGACTCTCCTGGTGCATAGCTGCTTGTTAGGTTTCGCCAGTTGTACAAACACAGTACACCTCACTAAGGTGGGTGACTAACAAAACCAAATCGAATGAACCTCGGCACCCACCCTTAGCAGAGCGAGCACTATGCCCCAGCCCCATTGATGGCCCTCTGGCAAAGCCAACTACACCCCAGATTCATCTAATTATTCAGCTAAGGGCATCCCATTCCACCCTCATGGTTGCACTGTTATCCTGGGTGGTCACTCAACGATTAGGTCCTTACGGAGAGGTACTCAGGAAACAGCCTGAGTCCCCTAAAGTATCACAAGATCAATATCGGGATAACAACATCGTATCATAAATATTGACATCATGTTTGTTGATTAAGTTAAAGCAATAGTATAAAGCTAACCATGATAACCCAAAAGGGTAACAAGGATAAGGTAAATACAAACTAGTCAATCCATAGGTTTGTATAAAGTAATGCGGGACGGTGAATTATACAGTAAGTAGGACATAAGGGGTCAGAGGACACTTGCCTTCACCAGGTTGTTGCTCAGGAAGATCTTCGGCAATACACTCAGGAACCACGCGCTGCTCGTCGTCTAAATAAAGCGATCATGCACTCAATACATTTGAATAATGACAAATGAACAACACACCAATCATGTACAAACAATTGAACACATCTCAAAAGGAAAAGTATAAACTCAAAAGGGAGTTTAGGTTATAGGGTGAACTAACACATTTAGTAGTTTGTTATTCTCTAAGTGTTGTCTATCTCCGTGGACTACATAATTAGATTCCACTTAATTTAATAAGACACAAAATTACACCAGTGGTAGATTTATACTTTACATATTATTAGTCCCACAAGGTTAAACATCTAATCACCTTTAGGGTTCCTTTTTATTTATCTTATTAAGTAAATAAACTATTACATAAACTAACCTATAGCCTAGGCATAAAATTAGAATGCGCAGACAGTGAATGATCCTAATTTATTTGAATAGAGAATAATTCTATGGACATTTTGCAATTTGAATCACTCAATTTGGAGTTCATATGCAAAAGATATGAAATAAACAAGTTTTGAAGTTTAAAATACAAAATTAGGTCCAATTCTGTGATTAAACAAAAGTCCAGGGATCAATCTACAAGATTACAGGGGCCTATACGCGAAAACCAGGGCGGCGGGTTGATTTCAAACAAATCAGGGGTCTCTTTAACAATTTTACCACGTGAAGGGGTATCGGGCTCTCTCGGCCATCGGATCTCAAATCAACGGCCGAGAACAGATCCGAGCGCGAGCACAGGCGTGCGAACGCGCGGCGAGCTCTGACAGGAAGGCTCGGGGCATCAACGACCTGAGGTAGGGCTGACAGACCAGGCCCAGTGGCAAGGGCGGGGGTGAGGAGGAGATCTGAGCTGCCAGATCTACAACAGACGGCTGATAATAGATCGATTCTAATTAAACCTAGACCGCCAGATCTTGGATGGACGTCCGGGATCCAACGACAAGCGCGGTCAGGGCGGCCGGTCCTAATCGCGGCGGTGCTGCTCGTCTCCACGGCGAGGTCTCGCACGAGGCGAGGGCACGATCACAGCGAAGGTCTAGGGGATTGGGGAAGGACTAGGTGCACTCAGGGCGACACGGTGGACTCCACCGTGGGCACAACACCAGCACAAGGGCACTAGAGGGCATAGAACATGGCGAAGCGGCCCAACGGTGGCGCGAACTTGCTCCGGCGAGCAATCGCGCGAAGAACAGGGCAATAAACAGGGAAATAGGGGCATGGAGGAATTGCTCACCTCGATAGGAAACTCTGGAGCACCGGAGCAACGGCGAGGACGCATGGATGCCTCGGGTCGATGGTGGCAGGCTTTGGCTGCACGGGGAGAACACCAGTGAGCATGGACCAGGCCAAATAGAGAGGCTGGGTTCAAACCGGAAGGTGTCCCATGTTGCTAGCGAAGGGGCGGAGCTCACCGAGGCAACAGATGCAGCAAACGCTCAACGACGGCCACGGAACAGCGGCGGACCTTCGATGGAGTTCCACGGGCGCGTGCATAGAGCAAGAGGGAGCGCGATGGAGTTCAGGTGAGGGCGCAACTGGGCGAGGGGAGTGAGTGAGTGGGTGTGGGCTACAGAAAAGGGATCGGGTGCAAGGGTTGTGGCTGGAAAACGTGTGGTCATGGGCACGTCCACGATGGAGAGCGTGGGCGGGAGGTTAGGGAAGAGGGGAGTGGCTGACATGTGGGGTCCATAGACCAGCGAGGGTGAGTGGGCGAATGGGCAGTCAGCACTGACAGGAAGGTCCCACCAAGTAGCGAGCGAGAGCGGCCACGAGCGTGGGTGGGTCGGTCCCACAGGGCAGCGGGAGGGAGAGAGGGGGAGAGAGCGAGCGTGCGCGGACACGGGTGGTCACTAGCAGGTGGGGTCCACCTGTCAGGTGACGCGGGCGTGCGCGACCTGGCTGGGTTGAGTTGGGCCGGCTTGGGCTAAAATGAGTTTTTATTTTTCTAGGGATTTTCTAAATGATTTTCTTTTTATTTTCTCTAGGGTTTTCAAATCAAATTCAAACCAAGTTTTAAATTCAAACCCAATCAAACATGTGCATCAATAAAAAAGAATATTCTAGGCTCAGCATGATGCAACAATTCATGACTCACATAGTTTTGACAAAGTAATTAACTAATCTCTCACTCAATTAACCTAATTATATTCAAAAGGAAGAGAGGGAGTGACTAGAGAGAAAGACAAAGGGTAACACCTGAATTGGTAGGCATTTAGAGAAGAAATTTTATACCGCCAAATTCAGGGTGTTACAGCGATGTGCGACAAGACGCCTCCGAACACAAAAGCTGCCTCCAAGTGTAAACAATGCCTTAGGGCGATGGTAGATTAAAATAAAATCTAGATGAAGACACCTTTGGGTGCAAACAACGCCTCAGGGCGACACCAGATTAAAATAAAATATAGGCAAAGACACCTCCGATGACAAAAGTCATCTCCGAGTGCAAACTGTCTCAGGGCAACGCCAGATTAAAATAAATTCTTGGCGAAGACACCTGCGGGCGCAAAAGCCGCCTCCAGGTGCAAACAACGCCTCAGGGCAACACCACTTTAAAATAATATCTATTCGAGGACACCTCCGGGCGTGAAGACACCTCCGAGTGCGAAAACACCCCATGTGTAACTAACATGACACCATATTAATAAAATCTTGGCGAACACACCCCCAGGTGCTGTAAACACCCCAAAATCACATTTTGGGTAATTGAAGAAAGTTTATGCTATGACTTGAATAAATATGTTTTCAAATAGGAGATTATATAGAAGATCCGTATATGAGTTAATTTATTGAATAATACATTTATAAATATCTTCTACAATATTTAAGCTAAAGTATCTTTTAGTAAATAATAAAGATTAGAGATTAGTTTCTTAATATACATTGTGTGAGCATAATTGGTGTATTCAAAATCATTTTCATAGATATGGTAAAATAAATAAATAAATAAATAAAATTATGGATTTGCATTCATGTTGAGTTCTTCTGTTTGTTCATTAAAACTTGAGTGCAAATTCAAAACCAAATTTGAATTGAATTTGAAATTTAGAAATTAGAAAAGAAATAAGAAACTAGATGAAAAGAAGAAAAAAGGAAAGGACCTCTCCCTGCGCTTGGTCCAAAACTCTTTCCCTCAGCCCACTCTCACTGCGCCTCGCCATGGGCCCAATTGCAGCACAGCACAACTCACACGCGTGGCCAGGGAACGCCACTGCCGGGTGGGCCCACTAGCTTGTGGGCCCCCCGGGTCATCTGCATCCTCCAGCTCGGGTCGTTGGAAGCCAATCCCTGTAACGACCTACAACAAGACCTCAACCACCACACTGATGGGGCTGCGATCACAACCGAATAGCGTGAACACTGTGTGGCCTGGATTCTCCCTTATTGCCCTTGCCTTAGACGCCATAGGATATATATATGGAGCCTACGACCTCCCTCCCCTCTGCCATGGTCGATTCCCGTCTGACCACTAGTCTGGCCGCGGTAGCCGATTTAGGAAGAAGGGACGTGCTCGTGGGTGGTGACCGTGACCCTATAGGGCGGAGTGGAGCCTCGGTGGGAGGGTAATTTCTCGTCGATGCTCAAATGCCGCCCTAGTGCTCCTGCGCATCGTGTACAGAAGCCATGACGACGTGATTCACGGTAAGAATAATCCTATCAATTTTGTCGCAGCCCTAGCTTCGTATAGCCCTATTGGATCGAAATTTGGACCGGGGTTGGACGGATGCTCATCGCCGGCATGCCGCCGCCGTGATGCCATGGGTGGCGCCGCTCGGGCTGGCACTGAGTTGGGGAAACGAGGATGATGGTCCTCTAGCCGTCGATTCTCTGATGGAGAGTGGCGATTAGATAAAGGGTAACGGTTCGGCGGGATTGTGGCGATCCATCCGATCGTGATCTGAGGGTCATGGTTGGGCCTCTAAGTAATTGGATCTAGGCGTTTGGATTGAAATCCCACGGCCACGATCGTAGACGAGTTCGGGATGGGCTTGATCTAATCTCGTGCGTCCAACCTTGTTCGCATGGCCCAGCGTTACCCATACCTCTTCACGCACGTCAATTTGCAAAATAAACCCTGAAGTTTATTAAAATCAACCCGCCGTCCTCTATAGTTCTAAGAATATTACAGATGGATCATGTTTTTAACAATTTAACCCCTGTATGTCCTGAGATTTGTGTCCGGGGTCCTTAGGTCGCCAGTAAACCTACAAGTTTGATTCAAAAATAATTTCCAGTAGACAAATAAATCCAAACAAATTTGTATAATTCATAACTTGTCTGTTTGAACTCCGTTTTAGTTCGTTCAAATTGTGTAACCTTCGTAAAAATGTTATCTACTCGTTAGTAACACTATTTGATCAAAGAAAATAAATAAATAACTGACTTGTTTAACCTATGTTTATTGGATTACCTTGTTTAATTAGAGTTAATATAGTATTGATCACCTATAATTTTACAGGGTTATGATTAGGCCGTGGCCTAGATTAAAATTTGAGTTTGTTATACCTTTTCTTACATGACTTATATTTAATAAAATATAGTTTTATCATTTAATCACCTATGACTTTAGAAAATCATACCTTCCCAACCATAATTCAGAATTTAGTAATTCTTGAACCTGCAATCTCGTTACGACACGTAGAGTATTATTATGCAGTTTGTGCTTATGTTTGGTGTGTTGTTAATTTTTCCTATACCATGTTTGTTTGTATTACTACGAATAGCAGTGAGGTCACAAGAATCCAAAGATCATCCTGGTACCTGGAATTTCGAGTCTTAGGCAAGTTGTGCCCTTGATCACTCCATTTTACCTAATAATGTTCGCTATTAATCACTGTGACATGCTCAGCTTAATTTGATGGGACCTAATAGGATTCCCTAGCATTGTTTAGCCCTCACCTTGCAAACAGATGAACTATTGGAAAGATTTGCTATTGCTCTACCTGGTTTTGGAAACTAAAGTTTTATTATGATCATGTTCCAATTATGTTGTTTAATTATTGTTCATGATAAGATCATATTGTTAATTAGAACATGGAGAACCACCTGGGAAAATAGTGCTACCACAAGGGTGGTATGGGACTCCCTTGGCTAACTAATTAGGAAAGCAAGTGGAGGACTACCTTACCCGAAAGGGGCGAAGGCATTAGCGATGTGGTCGGTATAAGGAGGTTCTCGGGCTGATTTTGCTGTGATGGTTTTCAGACGGGGGATTCCTATGCTGCGCTCCCTTGTGAGAGCACCTAGAGGGGGGGGGGTGAATAGGTGATCCTGTAAAAACTTCAAACTTAAGCCACAAAAAACCTTGTTAAGCGTTAGCACAGTTAATGCCAAGTGGCTAAGGTGAAGTCTTCAACAAAACACAATACCACAAGAATCAAGCACAGAGGGACACGGTGGTTTATCCCGTGGTTCGGCCAAGCCAATGCTTGCCTACTTCCACGTTGTGGCGTCCCAACGGACGAGGGTTGCAATCAACCCCTCTCAAGCGGTCCAAAGACCCACTTGAATACCACGGTGTTTTGTTGTTCCTTTCACTATCCCGTTTGCAAGGAATCTCCACAAATTGGAGTCTCTTGCCCTTACAAGTATGATCACAAAGAAAGCACAGAGTAAGGGAGGGAAGCAACACACACAAATCCACAACAAAAGCGCACACACACAGCCAAGACTCGAGCTCGAATGACTATCTCAGAGTTCACACTAGAACAGAGCTCGAATCGCTTAGAATCACAAACGAATGCGCAAAGAACTTGTGTGGATGATCAAGAATGCTTAGGAGTTGCTTGTGTATCTCCTCCATGCGCCTAGGGGCTCCTTTTATAGCCCCAAGGCAGCTAGGAGCCGTTGAGAGCAATTCTGGAAGGCCATCCTTGCCTTCTGTCGTCGGGGGCACCGGACAGTCCGGTGCACACCGGACATGTCCGGTGACCGATTTCTTTCCTTATCCAGCGCTTCCCGACCGTTGCAAACTGCCGTGGATCTGCGAGCCGTTGGCGCACCGGACAGTCCGGTGCACACCGGACAGTCCGGTGCCGTCTTCCGACCGTTGGCTCGGCCACGTGTCCCGCGCGGATTGCGCGGCCGACCGTTGGCCCTGGCCGACCGTTGGCTCACCGGACAGTCCGGTGCACACCGGACAGTCCGGTGAATTTTAGCCGTACGCCGCCGACCAAAAACCCGAGAGCGGCCAGTTCGAGTCGAGTTGGCCTGGCGCACCGGACACTGTCCGGTGCACACCGGACAGTCCGGTGCTCCAGACCGAGCTGGGTCTTGGCTGCACACAGCCAAGTCATTTCTCCTCTTCTCTCTTCCTGTTTCTAACACTTAGACAAATATGTTAGTCCACAAACCAATGTACTAAGGCTTAGAAACATACCTTTATCACTTGATTTGCACCTTGTTCATCCATGTACATAAGTTCACAATTAAGCACATGTGTTGGCACTCAATCACCAAAACACTTAGAAATGGCCCAAGGGCACATTTCCCTTTCAATCTCCCCCTTTTTGGTGATTTATGCCAACACAACATAAAGAAACTAGAACAAGTGCAAACTCAATTCAAATAACATAAATTTAAGTGTTATTCAATTTTGGCATATATGGATCATCCTTTGCCACCACTTGGTTTGTTTTTGCAAATCAAACACAAATCTCTATCTCTAGGTTAAACACACATGTTTAAGCATAAAGAGAGTCATTCAAAAAGAGATTGATCAAGAATTTCAAAAACTCCCCCTTTTTCCCATAATCAATACTTCTCCCCACAAGAAGCCAACTTTTGACAAGAGAGACATCAAAAGAGTTTTGACAAACCAAACGCTCTATTCTACTATTTTCAAAAACTCTCAAGTGGTAGCTGATCCATTTATCACTTTGGCCTTTATTTTCTCCCCCTTTGGCATCAAGCACCAAAACGGGATCAATCTTGGCCCTATAACCCCATTGCCTCACCAAAATCTTCAATTAAGAGCAAATGGCAATAAGAGTTCATGAGATGGACTTGGAATAAGTTACCCCTCATCGGAGTGCAGTGGAAGTCTTCCATGGTCCAAGTCCACCTTTTCCCTTTCAATTCTCCTTTGTGACTAACACAAGCAAACTCAAACATATGGTTAGTCTCAAAGGGTCAAGTTGTAACACATCTCCCCCTAAACATGTGCATCACATTGCAACGGACTTGTGAGGTCCAGGGAGTGTTTGTACAACTTGAGCACCATAATAAGCAACAAAATGCAGAATGAACATGATCAAAGGCATAGATACATGTATGCTACGATTCAATCCAAGTTCCGCGAATCTAAGACATTTAGCTCACTACGCAGCCTGCAAAAGGTCTTCTCATCTAAAGGCTTGGTAAAGATATCGGCTAGCTGGTTCTCGGTGCTAACATAAAACACTTCGATATCTCCCTTTTGCTGGTGGTCTCTCAAAAAGTGATGCCGGATGTCAATGTGCTTTGTGCGGCTGTGTTCAACAGGATTTTCCGCTATTCGGATAGCACTCTCATTATCACATAGGAGTGGGACTTTGCTCAGATTGTAGCCAAAGTCCCTGAGGGTTTGCCTCATCCAAAGTAGTTGCGCGCAACACTGACCTGCGGCAACATACTCGGCCTCAGCGGTGGATAGGGCAACGGAGGTTTGTTTCTTGGAATTCCATGACACCAGGGACCTTCCTAAGAATTGGCACGTCCCCGATGTACTCTTCCTATCGACCTTACATCCAGCATAGTCGGAATCTGAGTACCCAATCAAGTCAAAGTTAGACCCCTTTGGATACCAGATCCCGAAGCAAGGCGTAGCGACTAAATATCTAAGAATTCGCTTCACCGCCACCAAGTGACATTCCTTAGGATCGGATTGAAATCTAGCACACATGCATACGCTAAGCATAATATCCGGTCTACTAGCACATAAATAAAGTAAAGACCCTATCATTGACCGGTATGCTTTTTGATCAACGGACTTACCTCCTTTGTTGAGGTCGGTGTGTCCGTCGGTTCCCATCGGAGTCTTTGCGGGCTTGGCGTCCTTCATCCCAAACCGCTTTAGCAGATCTTGCGTGTACTTCGTTTGGGAGATGAAGGTGCCGTCCTTGAGTTGCTTCACTTGGAACCCAAGGAAGTAATTCAACTCGCCCATCATCGACATCTCGAATTTCTGCGTCATCACCCTGCTAAACTCTTCACAAGACTTTTGATTAGTAGACCCAAATATTATGTCATCGACATAAATTTGGCATACAAACAAATCACCATCACATGTCTTTGTAAAGAGAGTTGGATCGGCTTTCCCAACCTTGAAAGCATTAGCAAGTAAGAAATCTCTAAGGCATTCATACCATGCTCTTGGGGCTTGTTTAAGTCCATAGAGCGCCTTAGAGAGCTTACACACATGGTCGGGGTACCGCTCATCCTCGAAGCCAGGGGGTTGCTCCACGTACACCTCTTCCTTTATTGGCCCGTTGAGGAATGCGCTCTTCACATCCATTTGGTACAACCTGAAAGAATGGTGAGCGGCATATGCTAGCAAGATACGAATAGACTCTAGCCTAGCCACAGGAGCAAAAGTCTCCTCAAAGTCCAAACCTGCGACTTGGGCATAACCTTTTGCCACAAGTCGAGCCTTGTTCCTTGTCACCACTCCGTGCTCGTCTTGTTTGTTGCGGAACACCCACTTGGTTCCCACAACATTTTGCTTGGGACGAGGCACCAGTGTCCAAACTTCGTTGCGCTTGAAGTTATTGAGTTCCTCCTGCATGGCCAACACCCAATCCGGATCTAGCAAGGCCTCCTCTACCCTGAAAGGCTCAATAGAGGAGACAAAAGAGTAATGCTCACAAAAATTAACTAATCGAGATCGAGTAGTTACTCCCTTGCTAATGTCACCCAAAATTTGGTCGACGGGATGATCCCTTTGAATCATCGCTCGAACTTGGGTTGGAGGTGCCGGTTGCGCTTCTTCCTCCATCACTTGATCTTCTTGTGCTCCCCCTTGATCACACGCCTCCTTTTGATGAACCTGTTCATCGTCTTGAAGTGAGGGATGCACCGTCGTTGAGGAAGAAGGTTGATTACGTTCATCCTGTTCCTGTGGCCGAACGTCTCCAATCGCCATGGTTCGTATAGCAGCCGACGGAACATCTTCTTCATCTACATCATCATAATCAACAACTTGCTCTCTTGGAGAGCCATTAGTCTCATCAAATACAACGTCGCTAGAGACTTCAACCAAACCCGATGATTTGTTGAAGACCCTATACGCCTTTGTATTTGAATCATATCCTAACAAAAACCCTTCTACAGCTTTGGGAGCAAACTTAGAATTTCTACCTTTCTTCACTAGAATGTAGCACTTGCTCCCAAATACACGAAAGTACGATACATTGGGTTTGTTACCGGTTAGTAGCTCATATGACGTCTTCTTGAGGAGGCGGTGAAGGTAGACCCTGTTGATGGCGTGGCAAGCCGTGTTCACGGCTTCCGTCCAAAAGCACTCGGGGGTCTTGAACTCTCCAAGCATCGTCCTCGCCATATCGATTAGCGTCCTGTTCTTCCTCTCTACCACACCATTTTGCTGTGGTGTGTAGGGAGCGGAGAACTCGTGCTTGATCCCTTCCTCCTCAAGAAACTCCTCCACTTGAAGGTTCTTGAACTCGGATCCGTTGTCGCTCCTTATCTTCTTCACCTTGAGCTCAAACTCATTTTGAGCTCTCCTGAGGAAGCGCTTGATGGTCCCTTGGGTTTCAGACTTATCCTGCAAAAAGAACACCCAAGTGAAGCGGGAAAAGTCATCAACAATAACTAAACCATACTTACTTCCTCCTATGCTCAGATAGGCGACGGGTCCGAAGAGGTCCATATGCAGCAGCTCCAGAGGTCTTGACGTGGTCATCACATTCTTGCTGTGATGTGCTCCTCCCACTTGTTTACCTGCCTGACAAGCTGCACAAGGTCTATCTTTTTCGAAATAAACATTTGTTAGACCTATCACGTGTTCTCCCTTTAGAAGCTTGTGGAGGTTCTTCATCCCCATATGTGCTAAGCGGCGATGCCACAGCCAGCCCATGCAAGTCTTAGCCATTAAGCATGCATCTAGACCGGCCTCTTCTTTTGCAAAATCAACTAAATAAAGCTTGCCGTCTAGTACACCCTTAAAAGCTAGTGAACCATCACATCTTCTAAAGACAGACACATCTACATTTGTAAAAAGGCAATTGTATCCCATTTGACATAATTGACTAACAGATAGCAAATTATATCCAAGACTCTCTACTAAGAATACATTTGATATAGAATGCTCATTAGAAATTGCAATTTTACCTAGCCCTTTTACCTTGCCTTGATTCCCATCACCGAATATAATTGAATCTTGGGAATCCTTATTCTTGACGTAGGAGGTGAACATCTTCTTCTCCCCCGTCATATGGTTTGTGCATCCGCTGTCGATAATCCAGCTTGAACCCCCGGATGCATAAACCTGCAAGGCAAATTTAGGCTTGGGTCTTAGGTACCCAACTCATGTTGGGTCCTGCAAGGTTAGCACAAATGTCTTTAGGGACCCAAATGCAAGATTTATCTCCCTTGCATCTAGCCCCTAATTTCCTAGCAACTACCTTCTTACCCTTTCTATAAATAGCAAAGGGAGCATTACAAGCATAATAGATGGTAAAAGGTTCATTCACTACTTTCCTAGGAGCATGAATATCATTCTTTCTAGGTACATGAGCAATATATCTCCTAGGCATATGTACAACATTTCTCCTACACATATCTCTACCATGATTATAAGAAGAACTAGAAGCACACATTGCATGAGAATCATAAACATGTGAATCAGAATGATTATACGCATTTCTAGCATGTCTCCTATCATAATACATAAAAGCATGGTTCTTTTTAGCACTATTAGCCATAGGGGCCTTCCCTTTCTCCTTGACGAAGACGGGAGCCTTATGGCTTGTTAAGTTCTTGGCTTCCCTCTTGAAGCCAAGCCCATCCTTAATTGAGGGGTGTCTACCAACCGTGTAGGCATCCCTTGCAAATTTTATTTTATCAACTTCATTCTTGCTAGTCTTAAGTTGGGCATTAAGACTAGCCACTTCATCATTTAATTTGGAAATTAGAACTAGGTGTTCACTACAAGCATTAACATCAAAATCCTTACACCTAGTACAAATTTCAACATGTTCAACACAAGAATTTGATTTACTAGCTACTTCTAGTTTAGCACTTAAATCAATATTAACACTTCTTAAGGTAGAAATGGTTTCATGACAGGAAGATATTTCACTAGAAAGCATTTCATTTCTTTTCACTTCTAACGCATATGATTTTTGTGCCTCTACAAATTTATCATGTTCATCATACAATAAATCCTCTTGCTTCTCTAAAAGCCTATCCTTTTCATTCAAAGCATCAATCAATTCATTGATTTTATCTATCTTAGATCTATCTAAGCCCTTGAACAAGCAAGAATAATCTATATCATCATCACTAGACTCACTATCACTAGAAGAAGCATAAGTGGAGTCTTTAGCACTTACCTTCTTCTCTCTTGCCATAAGGCAAGTGAGACGCTCGTTGGGGAAGAGAGCCGATTTGTTGAAGGCAGTGGCGGCGAGTCCTTCGTTGTCGGAGTCGGAGGAGGAGCAATCCGAGTCCCACTCCTTTCCTAGATGCGCCTCGCCCTTTGCCTTCTTGTATGCCTTCTTCTTCTCTCTTTTGTTCCCCTTTTCCTGGTCACTTTCATTATCGGGACAGTTAGCAATAAAATGACCAAGCTTACCGCATTTGAAGCACGAGCGCTTTCCCTTGGTCTTGGTCTTGCTTGGCTGCCCCTTGTGACCTTTAAGCACCGTCTTGAATCTTTTAATGATGAGAGCCATCTCTTCATCATTAAGGCCAGCAGCCTCAACTTGCGCCACCTTGCTAGGTAGCGACTCCTTGCTCCTTGTTGCCTTTAGAGCAATGGGTTGAGGCTCGTGGAGTGGTCCGTTCAACGCGTCGTCGACGTATCTTGCCTCCTTGATCATCATCCGCCCGCTCACGAATTTTCCAAGTACTTCCTCGGGCGTCATCATCGTGTACCTGGGATTCTCACGAATATTGTTCACGAGATGAGGATCAAGTACGGTAAAGGACCTGAGCATTAGGCGGACGACGTCGTGGTCCGTCCATCGCGTGCTCCCGTAGCTCCTTATCTTGTTGATAAGGGTCTTGAGCCGGTTGTACGTTTGCGTTGGCTCCTCGCCCCTTATCATCGCGAACCGTCCAAGCTCGCCCTCCACCAACTCCATCTTGGTGAGTAAGGTGACGTCGTTCCCCTCATGAGAAATCTTGAGGGTGTCCCAGATTTGCTTGGCGTTGTCCAAGCCGCTCACCTTATGGTATTCATCCCTGCACAAGGAAGCTAGAAGAACAGTAGTAGCTTGTGCATTTTTATGAATTTGTTCATTAATGAATATGGGACTATCCGAACTATCAAAGTGCATTCCACTCTCTACAATCTCCCATATACTAGGATGGAGAGAGAATAGGTGACTACGCATTTTGTGACTCCAAAATCCGTAGTCCTCTCCATCAAAGTGTGGGGGCTTGCCAAGTGGAATGGAGAGCAAATGAGAATTTGAACTTTGCGGAATACGAGAGTAATCAAAGGAAAAGTTCGAATTAACCGGTTTTCTCCTCTCGTAGTCGTTGTGGTCCTCATCCTTTTGGGAAGAAGTAGACTCGTCGCTGTCGTAGTAGATTATCTCCTTGATGCGCCTGGTCTTCTTCTTCTTCCCTTCCTTCCGTCTTTGACCCGAGCCGGAGTCGGTAGGCTTGTCGTCCTTCGGCTCGTTGACGAAGGTCTCCTTCTCTTTGTCGTTGATCACTATACCCTTCCCCTTAGGATCCATCTATTCGGGCGGTTAGTCCCTTTGTGAATAGAACGGCTCCGATACCAATTGAGAGCACCTAGAGGGGGGGGTGAATAGGTGATCCTGTAAAAACTTCAAACTTAAGCCACAAAAAACCTTGTTAAGCGTTAGCACAGTTAATGCCAAGTGGCTAAGGTGAAGTCTTCAACAAAACACAATACCACAAGAATCAAGCACAGAGGGACACGGTGGTTTATCCCGTGGTTCGGCCAAGCCAATGCTTGCCTACTTCCACGTTGTGGCGTCCCAACGGACGAGGGTTGCAATCAACCCCTCTCAAGCGGTCCAAAGACCCACTTGAATACCACGGTGTTTTGTTGTTCCTTTCACTATCCCGTTTGCAAGGAATCTCCACAAATTGGAGTCTCTTGCCCTTACAAGTATGATCACAAAGAAAGCACAGAGTAAGGGAGGGAAGCAACACACACAAATCCACAACAAAAGCGCACACACACAGCCAAGACTCGAGCTCGAATGACTATCTCAGAGTTCACACTAGAACAGAGCTCGAATCGCTTAGAATCACAAACGAATGCGCAAAGAACTTGTGTGGATGATCAAGAATGCTTAGGAGTTGCTTGTGTATCTCCTCCATGCGCCTAGGGGCTCCTTTTATAGCCCCAAGGCAGCTAGGAGCCGTTGAGAGCAATTCTGGAAGGCCATCCTTGCCTTCTGTCGTCGGGGGCACCGGACAGTCCGGTGCACACCGGACATGTCCGGTGACCGATTTCTTTCCTTATCCAGCGCTTCCCGACCGTTGCAAACTGCCGTGGATCTGCGAGCCGTTGGCGCACCGGACAGTCCGGTGCACACCGGACAGTCCGGTGCCGTCTTCCGACCGTTGGCTCGGCCACGTGTCCCGCGCGGATTGCGCGGCCGACCGTTGGCCCTGGCCGACCGTTGGCTCACCGGACAGTCCGGTGCACACCGGACAGTCCGGTGAATTTTAGCCGTACGCCGCCGACCAAAAACCCGAGAGCGGCCAGTTCGAGTCGAGTTGGCCTGGCGCACCGGACACTGTCCGGTGCACACCGGACAGTCCGGTGCTCCAGACCGAGCTGGGTCTTGGCTGCACACAGCCAAGTCATTTCTCCTCTTCTCTCTTCCTGTTTCTAACACTTAGACAAATATGTTAGTCCACAAACCAATGTACTAAGGCTTAGAAACATACCTTTATCACTTGATTTGCACCTTGTTCATCCATGTACATAAGTTCACAATTAAGCACATGTGTTGGCACTCAATCACCAAAACACTTAGAAATGGCCCAAGGGCACATTTCCCTTTCACCTTGAAACTGTAGCGGGTTTTCTGAAGCTAGTGGAACTTTGTAATGGCCTCGTAGTGGTACCCTGCCTCGCTTCCATGGTAGATGTGTATGGGGTCCGATCAACCCAGTGGCAAATGGGTAACACGACTTGTGGGTAAAGATGTGCAACCTCTATAGAGTGTAAAACTGGTATATCAGTCGTGATCGTGGTCATGAGCGGCTCAGACCCTCACATGATTAACTTATGGAACTAAACTCAATTTGTCATTTGCATTGCATTATGGGTGTTGTTATTAATCTTGATCTCTTATTTAATTGGGTTGGTATCTACTTATACCTAGTAACTACTAATAAAATTTTGACCAACTTTAAAAGTAATGCTCAGCTTTAACCATCCTTTTTGGTAAGCCTTACACTTCACATGAGCTCCCACCTTTGGTGAATTCACGCACATTATTCCACACAACTTGTTGAGCTATGAACGTATGTGAGCTCACCCTTGCTGTACTCACATCCCCCGAGGTCAACAGGTACCCCAGGATGAGGAACATGAAGGATGGCGCGATGTGTTCATGGGAGGTCTAGGCCATTGTCTCCCAGTCAACTTTGGTTGCTGGATCGTGTTCTTCATATGATTTAATTATTTAACTATTTTGTACAGAACTCCATTATATATTAATGTTGTGACATTCGTTTCTGTACCATGAGTCATCATATGTGTAAGACTTGGTCCTAGCACACTTGGTGATTATTTCACACCCGGGTTTTGGCCCCCCTAGAACCCGAGTGTGACAGAAGTGGTATCAGAGGAATGTTGACTGTAGGACAAAACCTAGATAGAACTAGATAATTCTTACCTACTTAACTTTGCTACTATGATTCCTTCTAAACTTTTCTTAAATCTTTTCTCATCTATTGCTGCTTTACTCTGATTACTCTTAGCTTTTCACTTCTAAAGACAAAAGTGGATTTCACACTAAAATCTTGTACCTAAAGTGACTTTTAGAAATAGGAGACCTAGTCTTAGGAACCAAATCAAAACTATTTTTTGTAAATATTTATATGCTTGAGTGTTTGTTCTTATGATAACTGCTTGATTCGGTTCTTTGATTGAGTGTGATGGGTTGTGGAGTAATCCCCACAATTGCATCTACATATACATATAGGCATAAAAATATTCATAAGATAACTAGACAACCTAGATTATCCTCCATTAAAGTGTATCTATTTTAAATAGATCCCTCTTAACTTAAAAGATTATATCTTATCCTAATAGGTTCATCTTATGTTAAAAGATTCTATCTTATCTCATCTTATCCTAACCACTTTGCTTATCCCATCCTAGAGTAACAACCATGATCTAATTCAAATTAATTAGATCTTATTTAGTCAAATCTAGTTATGATAAACTAATCTAGTTTCCATCTAAACTAAACTAACCTAATGTGACCCACTCAAACATGTTAGTTAAACTGGTAAAATAGATTAGACCCTATCCACATGTTTTGACTGTAACACCCCGGGATCCACAAACACCCCGAGATGCTACTGGACTTCACTACCACCAGCCGAACACTAAGCAAAATAAAATTTGGCAGTGCCTCCTTTGTAATTATAAGCATCGCAGAAGCAAAAGAGATATATCAATACAAAATGAATCATACTAGTATGATATAATTCTCATCAAGGACAATTAACCATGAATGAACCAGTTTATGCCTACATCATACTCTAAAGTATGAACCTTAAAAGTCAATAACCCAAGCTAATTATTTGGTTCTTTAAGCAAGGTGTGCAACGTGCCACTACTTCCCACTCCCCTTGATAAGTATCAAGCACCTACATTGAGTAATGCAAGAGTGAGATGAAACATCTCAGCAAGCAAATTGTTTTGACGAGATATTTAAACCACAAGATGAATTAATCAACATTTTACAGGAATCACAATTAAGAACAGAAATACTTGTAGATATAGAACTCAATAGTCCCAATATAACCAATACCATCTCATTTCCTCGAGCTACCACAATAGTTTGTATAACACTTCACTGCGTCAACAATATCTGCAAATATCACTTCAATGAATGCATGTGAATGCAATGAATATGTCCTCTGCCTTCATACCTCTGAGGGTATGAAGCCGCATCGTACCCCTCCTCGGGC
This sequence comes from Zea luxurians, assembly GCA_029449295.1. Lineage (NCBI taxonomy): Eukaryota > Viridiplantae > Streptophyta > Magnoliopsida > Poales > Poaceae > Zea > Zea luxurians. The sequence continues at coordinate 51,784,061 of JAOPSE010000011.1, forward strand.
AACGTATGATGCTAAGTTGTACCGATACGGTCGGACCATAGGTCACGACAAAACTTCAGATGCAAATGAATCATGCAATGCATATGGCATGCTGCATATATCAATATACTTCACTTCCTTCACATACAATACAAATCTCAAACAATACTTCATCTTCCTTCAGATACAATACAAACCTCAAATAATACTTTACCTTCCTTCAGATACAATACAAACCTCAAATAATAATTCATCTTCCTTCAAATACATGAATTGATCTCATGGGTCATACTCGAACCATAATCATCCTCAATATATGATTGAGCATCAATATAATGCAATCAAGTACAGCATCATCATAGAGTTCAATTATGAAAGAATTCAATAATTCTGAATATTAGAGTGTAGGTGATAAAAATAACAAGTCAAAACGGTAGCAACCACCGCTACATTCACTTGCCTTCATCGAAGAAGAAGAATGTACTGGGCATGATCCGGAGTGTAGCCACCGGCTAGCAGGCATAAAACTTAGTACAAATATTTCACAAACATTTGCCAACAATCAATAAATCGCTCCTACACTTGAAACCAAGACCCGGTGGAAAGACTCCCACCCTGAACCACATGCCAAACAGCAGCAGCGCTGTTTGTTAATTTTGTATCTTTAAAATTATAATAGTGGTGATATCAAACAAATACTCTAGGAGTATCTACAGAAAATACTCTATAACTTCGGTATTCAATGGATAATTGAATTTTGCCATCTATAAGTTTTAAAACATCTGACAAAATAACTGACTAAATCTGTTTCAGACAGCAGCATAGTTAACTTCAAAATTCGATATCTCCCAAACTACATAACCAAAAATTATTAAATTCTGCTGGAAGTAAGAACTTTTATCCCTCTACAAAAGTCTCCATAGTTGGAAGAGCCAATTCGGCCATTTACTAGATGAAACCCACCAGTGAACAGACCCGCTCATTTTTGTTAGGCAAACAGGAACAACCACAGTAAAACAAACATAACTGGAGTTTAAAAATTCATATGAATACACTCTTTATCAATTTTATGAAATTATTTACAACTTCTCTTACAAACCCAAAGTTAATTTTTGTTGATAAATTTGCCTAAATCTTAAGAGAATAGATTCTGCATAGAATTATGAGACTGAAAAACTGCTATAATCAAACTGCAATAACTCTCTGATCTGATGTCCGATTGGGGTGTTCTTTGTGGCCACGGAAAGATCTACAAATTATCTACGACTTATAGATAGACTTTTTATTTTTTTGAGGCCACTAAGACCAATAAAAACTAGCATGAACAGAAACTATCGAATCTGCCACCCTGTAGGGACTAATTTCGAGATCAAAATCTAATCCCCCATCTAATCCAACCAAAAAAGGCTAATTGCAGGGCCTAAAACTCATCCAAAACAAGATAAAGCATTCATCAAGTGGATAAAAGAGAGAGAGGAAAAGAAATAAAACCAATTCTTAGAGAGGAACGACGACAATGGGCGACGGTATGCCCTCATCTCCCCTCTCTTCTCTCCCTTTTTTCTTCCTCTCTTCTCTTGGGGCAAGGCACAAAAGGGTGATGGCTGCTAGGGGTGGGAGGACGTGGCTTCTAGGGTTAGGGAGGTATAAATAGAAGAAAACTTCCACAATCCTAATATCCAATGGCTCAGATCAACCGGCACTCGAAAAGACTCATCCGGACTCCAAAGCAGGCAAACTAGTGATTGATCGGAATCATCTTGATGAGATCTTTACCTCGACGGCCTCCGATCATCCATAGGACACACCATATTTGGATTATAAATATGGTTTAATTTTTAGGGCGTTACATTGACCTAAACTGATGAACTAGACCAAACTCGGCCATGAACAAACAACCTATACAACATGTTCATAAAAAACTATCCATTATAACCTAAAACTAGATCTTATCCAACTTAATGTAGTCTATCCTACTCACAGCTACCTTAGCCATATGTCCCTAGCTCAGAAGGAAACTCCAAGAATGACGGCCAAAGAAGACCAACCACGTCAAGGAAAGATAAGCACCAACTCAAGTCTTCAAAGAGCAAAGCTGGATCACCAGATTAGTCAGGATCCACCATCCATAATGGAATCTTTTTTACCCTAATCCTTATTACTGCAACCTTCTCTACTTCTGCCTAATAGCTAAACATAATATACCCATGTGTTCCTAATCATTTCCTTATTTAATGACTTAAATATATATATAGAAAACATTTGTGCTTAAAACACTTGGGAAAACTCGAAGCTAAACTGTAACCAAACATTTGGCTTTCTATATCCCTTTTCTTATTAATCTCGAGGACAAGATTATTTTTAAGGGGGTAGAATTTGTAAACACCCCAAAATCACATTTTGGGTAATTTAAGAAAGTATATATTCTGTGACTTGAATAAATATTCTTTCAAATAGGCGATTATATAGAAGATCCGTATATGAGTTAATTTATTGCATAATACATTTATAAATATCTTCTAAAATATTTAAGCTAAAGTATTTTTAATAAATAATAAAGATTAAAGATTAGTTTCTTAATATACATTGTGTGAGCATAATTGGTGTACATCAAGAACAAAGCAACACAATTGTTAACGATTAGGGACCTTCGTCCTACGAAGCGTTATCTCCTTTGGGAAATAATGATTTTCAGACGAAGGCCATGAAGGAAAATACCTTCATCATCTCAGTGAATGAATATGAACAAAGAAATATGTCATACAAAAGAATATGAATAAACATTATCATTCATTAGATTATTTGTATTCTCATTTTATAAATAAATATGAACATCAAATTATATTACATCAATACCTTCGGCTTGTTAGAAGGTGAAAACGTAAGGGTGACACGAGAGTGATTACAATCCAGCGTGAACAGTACGGGGGTACTGTTCACCTATTTATAGGCACGGGACGCAACCCAGACAAAATTACTTCCATGCCCTTGATAACTAATTATAATCATAATACAGACTATCAAGGATTATATAGTCCTTTTCTCTTTAAGTCGGTATCGTCCTTCGTCTTCATCATAACACTAAGCCGAAGCTCTTTTAATCGTAGCTTCGGCTTTATCTGCATCATCTTCGGCTTATATCTTCATGTCACACATGCCTTTGTACTATGTTGCTAAAGGTGTTTTTGCGTAGAGGACCTTCGGCAAAGAAGAAGACTCCCAACAGTAGCCCCTTTGTGGTGCTATATCGTTTTTTGTAACGAGCTCGATCCGCGAAAAACACGAAGGCTTCAGAATGCCGAAGGTCCAAAAAACACCTTCCCTAAGCTCGTTGCCGAGAAACGATTATAATATTCCATACGCTGAATGGTCCACCGCTCAGCCAATGGAGGCGACATGGCAGTTCGCCTTCCCCTGCAGCGCTTATACCGTTGTTTTTCTGCAGGATGGCGGCGTCGAAGGTCAGTAAGGCGAAGCACATTCCAAAGGTTGCTGGGCTGAAGCTTCCTTTATGACTTACTATATAGAGCTTAGGAACTATTTGCATTATTTTTGTCAAAGATTGTAATTGAGAGCTGAACTCAATATTGTATATATTTATCCATACCTTGTAATATAATTTTACCTTTCTATCCATGTGTGAATTGCTTTGCTATGGACGAAACCCATGAGTACAACTTTTGAGCCAAAGGTGAAAACACCTTCCCTTCTTTTCGTGCACATCGAAGCATTTCATTGCATAAAATGTATGTGTTCACGTTTGAGACGAAGCTTCTTCGTATTCAACAAAGCATTTTGTCGCCAAAGCCAAACAACTCTTTCTGTTCAAATTATCGTTCATGCTTCATGTTATGATAATGATGATCCTACGAATGTCTAATGAATGTTTGTATGAATGCAAAAAATGATGCGATGAAATATCCAAATGTATGACCCGCACGCACACGAAACCATACCCAAACTCTGCATCCCCTTAGGAATGACTTTGGAGTCTCTTCATAATCTATTTCGGTGGTATTTAAGCTCTGCATTCGCTTAGGAACGACTTTGAGGTTCTTCACCTTCTATTTCGGTGGCATTTAAGCTCTGCATTCCCTTAGGAACGACTTTGGAGCTTCTTCACCTTCTATTTCAGTGGTATTTGGCTCTGCATTCCCTTAGGAACGACTTTTGAGCTTCGAGACTTACTTTGCGCTCCCTTAGGAACGACTTTTGTAGCTTCAGAACTTACTGTGCGCTCCCTTAGAAACGACTTTTGTAGCTTCGTCACCTTTGGAGCGAATACAGCTCTGCATCCCCTTAGGGACGTCTTTTGAGCTTTTCCTGTTCTCTTTGCACTCGATGCGGATTCCGATATTACATGTTACATTTTTGGGGGAATTTGGCCCTTGTATTGCATAGGGCTAAACAAGAATGAAAATTACAAACTATGGCCCCATTAAAAACCTTTCTCCCCTCCTGAAAGGAAAAGGGTGCCGTAGGAAAAATAAAAAGATTACATCAATTCCAAGATCTGGGTATGTCGTTTACGTCCATATCCTTCAATCTGTAAGAACCGGGCCTTGATAAAGATACTACTAGAAAAGGACCTTCCCTTTTGAGCTGTAGCTTCCCCACTGTATCTAGGTTGGCTATCCTTCAGAGCACTAAATGACCTGGTTTGATATTTTTCAATCGAACTTTTCTATCACGCCATTTTATTGTTTCAGCCTGGTACTTATTGATGTGCTCTATGGCTTGAAGTCTGGTCCCTTCTATGGTATATTTTATTATTTGACAATCAGCTTCATCCTCCACTTAAGCTTTTGTTCTTATTGATCCTGCTCTTGCTTCTTCCGGTGTTATTGCTTCGTCACCGAATAGGAGCTTGAATGGAGTAAAACCTATTGGCCTTGAGATAGCAGTGTTGTGGCTCCACACCACTTTTATTAATTCATCTGGCCATTTTCCTCTAGGCTGATTGAAGATTAACTTCATTATCCCTGTCATTATAATTCCATTTGCTCTCTCTACTAACCCATTTGATTTCGAATGCCTTACCGATGCAAAATGTATTTTTGTACCAATCTGGTCACAAAAACCTTGAACGTTTCAGCATCAAATTGAGTTCCATTGTCGACTGTAATAGCCTTCAGCACACCGAAGCGACAAACAATATTTTGCCAGAAAAACTTTTGGACTGTGGCTGAAGTTATGGTAGCTAGAGGCTTAGCTTCGATCCACTTTAAGAAATATTCCATCGCTACCACAACATATTTTAAGTTTCCTTGTGCTGGTGGGAGCGGTCCTAACAAATCTAGGCCCCATCTCTGCAATGGCCAAGTAGGTTGAATCAATTGTGTTAGAGACAAAGGTTGTTTCTGGTCTCTGGCACACTTCTGACAGTTTTCGCATTTTTGGACCAAGTCTGCTGCATCCGAAGCTGCCTTCGGCCAATAGAAACCTTGGCTAAAAACCTTTCCCAGTAGAGGCCTGGATTCAATGTGGGCTCCACACAATCCTGCATGTATTTCCTTCATTAATTCATGTCCTTCATTCCTGGAAAGGCATTTGAGCAATGGGGAGCAAACTCCATGCTTGTATAACTCCCCCTCAATTATTACATAAGGTCTTGTTCTTGCCTCCATTCTCTTATTATAAGCTTCGTCGTCTGAGAGACAGTTGCCCTGGAGGAAGGATATTATTTCGGTCCTCCAATCTTCACTATGTACAGGTGAGATTCTGAGTACTGCTCTCTCCATGAGTTTGATTGAGGGTGCTTTTATTGTTTCAAAAAATACTTCTGAAGGCAAAGGGAGCCCCTGTGCCGCTGACTTAGCTAATAAATCTGCATGCTCATTTTCTCCCCTTGGGATATTTTTTACAGAGAATCCCTCAAAAGAAGCTTCCAATCTTCGAACTGCGTCCAAATACTTTTCAAGCTTTGGATCTCTTGCTTTACTACTCTTATCCACGTGGCCAAAAATAACTTGCGAGTCAGTTTTGAGGATTGCCCTTCTTATTCCCATTGCCATAAGTTTCCGAAGCCCTAAAAGAAGAGCTTCATACTCGGCAATGTTATTTGTACAGCTGAAGTCTAACTTTATTGCATAACATGTTCTGACTTTAGAAGGTGCCACTAGAATAACAGCTGCTCCTACCCCGAAGGTCCCCCAAGATCCATCGCAAAATACCATCCAAGCTTCGGCATCTTTTGTTGCTTCTTCACCCTGAGCCTCTAGCATCCAATCAGCAATGAAGTCTGCTAACGCCTAAGATTGAATCAAGGATCTATGCACATAATCAATGGTGAATTCGTTAAGTTCCGCGGCCCATTTTCCAATCCTTCCTATAGCTTCTCTATTCCTCATTATGTCTTTCAGGGGTTGCGATGAAGGCACTATTATATGATATGCCTGGAAGTAAAGCCGAAGCTTCCTGGAAGCCATTAATACAGCATATAGTACCTTCTCCAATTCTGTGTAATTTCCTTTGACGGGCTGAGTACTTTGGAGATGAAGTATACTGGTGCTTGCTTCTTAATTTGGCCATCTTGTTTCTCCTGCACAAGTGCCGCACTAACCGCAGCATGGGAAGCAGCCACATACAAAAGTAGCGGAGCTCCTGATGAAGGTGGGGTTAAAGTTGTCAAATCTATCAAATACTACTTCAGCTCTTCAAAAGCTTTCTGTTGAGCCAGACCCCACTGGAAGACTTCGGCTGACTTCAGTATTTCAAAGAATGGTAAATTCCTCCCTGTTGATCTTGATATAAATCTATTCAACGATGCCAGCCTTCCTGCTAACCGTTGAGCCCCCTTCTTTGAATTTGGCGGCTCCATCCGAAGGATAGCTTCAATTTTGCTTGGATTAGCTTCGATGCCTTTTGTCGATACCAGGTAGCCAAGAAACTTGCCCTTCTTCACCCTGAAAACACATTTTTCTGGGTTTAACTTGAGACCAGCTTGCCTAAAATTGGCAAATGTCTCTTGCAAATCGGCAACATGATTCTCTTGCTTTGTGCTTTTTTCTATGATGTCATCGACATAAGTCAGCACATTCCTGCCAATTTGAGAGTGGAGAACCTTGACAGTCATTCTGCTGAAGCTTCCTCTAGCATTCTTGAGCCCCTCAGGCATCCGAAGGTAACAATAGGTACCACTAGGAGTTATGAAGCTTGTCTTTGGCTCATCCTCCTTTCTCATTCAAATTTGATGATAACCCAAGTAACAGTCCAACAGACTCATGAGTTCTGAAGAAGCTGCTGCATCTACAAGGGAATCTATTCTTGGTAAAGGGAACTCGTCCTTTGGACATGCCTTATTAAGATCTGTGAAATCAATGCACATTCTCCATTTCCCATTAGCATTTTTCACCATGACGGTGTTAGCCAGGCACTCTGGATATGTTACTTCTCTGATAACGCTGGCACTGAGAAGTCTCTTTACTTCATTTCATGCACCTTCGACTTTATCATCGGACATTTTCTGAAGCCTCTGCTTCCTTGGTCTGAAGGATGGGTCCACATTGAGTGAGTGCTCAATAACATCTCTATTGACGACACAAAGGTCATTGGCTGTCCAAGCAAAAACATCTTTGTTGTTAAACATGAATCTTAACAAAGTTTTTTCCTGTTCATCAAATAGCTGAGATCCCAACAGTACTTTTTGGTCTGCTATGTCTTCACAGAGAAGCATAGTCTTCGGTTGATCTGCTGAAGCAGCCTTCTCTCTTTTATGCTTATACTACTGATAAGCTTCGACTTCATCTATATTATGAATAGCCTTCGAATCCGTCCAACTCCCCTCAGCCCTCCTGGCAGCTTCTTGACTCCCATGTACAGCAATGGGCCCTTGCTCCGAAGGTATCTTCATGCATAGATATGCTGGATGAAGTATTGCTTCGAAGGCATTGAGCGTTCCTCGATCAATAATTGCATTTTATGGATACTCCATATCAACAATGTCAAAGACAACTTGTTCTGTTCTTGTATTATGGACATAGCTGAAGGCAACTGACATTGTTATCTTGCCAAGTGCCACAATTTGTCTTCCTCCGAAGCCACAAATAGGGTGTGTTGCATCATGTATCTTATCTTCTGGCTCTTGCATTTGCCTGAAAGCCTTTGCAAAAATGATGTCTGCTGCACTGCCTGTATCAACCAGAACATTGTGGACTAGAAATCCCTTGATGACATAAGATATGACCATTGCATCGTTGTGAGGATAATCCTTGAGCTGAAGGTCTTCTTGAGAGAAGGTAATTGGAATATGAGACCACTTAGACTTGATGAAGGGTCCTTGTACCCCAACATGTTGTACCCTTCTTTGTGCTTCTTTCTTCTGCTTCTTATTGGCCGGTCCAGAACTTGAGCCGCCTGTAATTGGGAGCACCAACTTCATGGCCGAAGGTGCTACAACTTTGTTGTTGTGCGAAGCCATCGTCGCAATTGTGGAAGCAAGTTCACCAGAGGTGGGTGCCAATGTTGGTCCTTGTTCTCGAGTGCTATACATCAAGAATAAAGCAACACAATTGTTAATGATTAGGGACCTTTGTCCTACGAAGCATTATCTCCTTTGGGAAATAATGATTTTCAGACGAAGGTCAAGAAGGAAAATACCTTCATCATCTCAGTGAATGAATATGAACAAAGACATATGTCATACAAAAGAATATGAATAAACATTATCATTCATTAGATTATTTGTATTCTCATTTTATAAATAAATATGAACATCAAATTATATTACATCAATACCTTCGGCTTGTTAGAAGGTGAAAACGTAAGGGTGACGCGAGAGTGATTACAATCCAGCATGAACAGTACGGGGGTACTGTTCACCTATTTATAGGCACGGGACACAGCCCGGACAAAATTACATCCATGCCCTTGATAACTAATTATGATCATAATACAGACTATCAAGGATTATATAGTCCTTTTCTCTTTAAGTCGGTATCATCCTTCGTCTTCATCATAACACTAAGTCGAAGCTCTTTTAATCGTAGCTTCGGCTTTATCTGCATCATCTTCGGCTTATATTTTCATGTCACACATGCCTTTGTACTGTGTTGCCAAAGGTGTTTTGCGTAGAGGACCTTTGGCGAAGAAGAAGACTCCCAACAATAGATATGGTAAAATAAATAAATAAATAAAATTATGGATTTGCATTCATGCTGAGTTCTTCTGTTTGTTCATTAAAACATGAGTGCAAATTCAAAACCAAATTTGAATTGAATTTGAAATTTAGAAATTAGAAAAGAAATAAGAAACTAGAAGAAAAGAAGAAAAAAAGGAAAGGACCTCTCCCTGCGCTTGGGCCAAAACTCTTTCTGTCAGCCCACTCTCATTGTGCCTCGCCTTGGGCCCAATTGCGCCACAGCCCAACTCATGCGTGCGGCCGGGGAACACCACTGCCGGGTGGGCCCACTTGTCGGCCTCACCCTACACGCCGTTCAGCCGACGCGTCCTCGTGCGCATGCCGCCATGGTCACTGCATGGTGGGCCCTCACGCGCGGATTCGACATCTCTCTCTTGCGCTCGTGATCTGACCGACGTGTGGGTCCCGCGAGCAGGCACACACGCTCGCGTGTGCCATCCTGGCACTCGTCAATCGGAGAAGTAGGCGCTTGGGCCCCACTGTCTAGCCCCTCAGCCCCACGAGCACGCGCTCCCTTGTCACTGGCTTGTGGGCCCCCAAATCAGCTGCATCCTCTAGCTCGGGTCGTTGGAAGCCAATCCCTGTAACGACCTACAACAAGACCTCAATCACCACACCGATGGGGCCGCGATCACAATCGAATAGCATGAACACCACGTGGTCTGGATTCTCCCTTTTCTCTTTAGCCGATCTGCCCTTGCCTTAGACACTATAGGATATATATATGGAGCCTGCGACCTCCCTCCCCTCCGCCGTGGTCGATTCCCGTCTGACCACCAGTCTGGGCGTGGTAACCGGTTTAGGAAGAAGGGACATGCTCGTGGGTGGTTACCGTGACACTACAGGGCAGAGTGGAGCCTCGGTGGGCGGGTAATTTCTCGCCGATGCTCAAATGCCGCCTAGTGCTCCTGTGCACCATGTACAAAAGCCATGATGACGCAATTCATGGTAAGAATAATTCTATCAAGTTCGCCGCAGCCCTGGCTTCGTATATCCCTATTGGATCGAAATTTGGACCGGGGGTTGGATGGATGGCTCATCGCCAGCATGCCGCCGCCATGACGCCGTGGGCAACGCCGCTCGGGCAGACACTGAGTTGGGGAAACGAGGATGACGGGCCTCTGGCCATCGATTCTCTGATGGAGGGTGGCAATTAGATAAAGGGTAATTGCTCGACCGGGACTGTGGCGATCTGTCCGATCGTGATTGGAGGGTCATGGTTGGGCCTCGCAGTAATTAGATCTGGGCATTTGGATGGAAATCCCATGGCCACGATCGCATACCGATTCAGGATGGGCTTGATCTAATCTCGCGCTTCCATCCTTGATCGCACGACCCAGTTTTACCCATACCTCTTCGCACACGTCAATTTGCAAAATAAACCCTGAAGTTCATTGAAATCAACCCGTCGTCCTCTATAGTTCTAAGAATATTACGAATGGATCCTGTTTTTAACAATTTAACCCATGTCTGTCCTTAGATTTGTGTCCCGGGTCCTTAGGTCACCAGCAAACCTAGTAGTTTAATTCAAAAATAATTTTCAGTAGACAAATACATCCAAACAAATTTGTATAATTCATAACTTGTTTGTTTTAACTCTGTTTTAGTTCATTCAAATTGCGTAACCTTCGTAAAAATGTTATCTACACGATAGTAACACTATGATCATATAACATATTGAAAGAAAATAAATAAATAAATAACTGACTTGTTTAACGTACATTTATTGGATTACCTTATTTAATTAGAGTTAATATAGTATTGATCACCTATAGTTTTACTGGGTTATGATTAGACCGTGGCCTAGATTAAAATTTGAGTTAGTTATACCTTTTCTTACATGACTTATATTTAATAAAATATAGTTTTATCGTTTAGTCACCTATGACTTTAGAAAATCATACCTTCCCAACCATAATTCAGAATTTAGTAATTCTCAAACCTGCCATCTTGTTACAACGTGTAGAATATTATTATGCAGTTTGTGCTTGTGTTTGATGTCATGTTAATTTTTCTTATACTATGTTTGTTTGTATTGCTACGAATAGCAGTGAGGTCACGAGAATCTGAAGATCATCCTGGTACTTGGAATCTTGAGTCTCAAGCAAGTTGTTCCCTTGATCACTCCTTTTTACCTAATAATGTTTGTTGTTAATCACTTTGACATGCTCAGGTTAATTTGATGGGACCTAATAGGTTTCCATAGCAATGTTTATCCCTCACCTTGCAAACAGATGAACTATTGGGTAGATTTGCTATTGCTCTACCTGGTTTTGGGAAACTAATGTTTTATTAGGATCATGTTCCAATTATGTTGTTTAATTATTGTTCATGATAAGATCATATTGTTAATTGGAACATGGAGAACCACCCGGGAAAACAGTGCTACCACAAGGGTGGTATGGGATGCCCTTGGCTGACTAATTAGGAAAGCTAGTGGAGCACTACCTTACCCGAAAGGAGCAAGGGCAGTAGGGGAGTGGTCGGTATAGGGAGGTTCTCGGGCTGATTTTGCTGTGATGACTTTTCAGACGGGGATTCCTATGCTGCGCTCCCTAGAAACAGTAGCGGGTTTTCTGAAGCTAGTGGGACTTTGTAAAGGCCTCGTAGTGGTACCCTGCCTCGCTTCCTTGGTAGAGGTGTATGGGGTCTGATCAACCCCGTGGCAAATGAATAACACGACTTGTGGGTAAAGATGTGCAACCTCTACAGAGTGTAAAACTTGTATATTAGCCATGCTCACGGTCTTGAGCGACTCAGACCATCACATGATTAACTTATGGAAGTAAACTCATTTTGTCATTTGCATTGCATTGCGGGTGTTGTTATTAATCTTGATCTCTTATTTAATTGGGTTTGTATCTACTTATACCTAGTAACTGCTTATAAAATTTTGACCAACTTTAAAAGCAATGCTCAGCTTTAACCATCCTCTTTGGTAAGCCTTACACTTCACATGAGCTCCCACCTTTGGTGAATTCATGCACATTATTCCCCACAACTTATTGAGCAATGAACGTATTTGAGCTCACCCTTGCTGTACTCACATCCCCCCATAGGTCAAGAACAGATAACCAAGGATGAGGAACATGAAGGATGGCATGATGTGTTCATGAGAGGTCTAGGTCGTCGTCTCCCAGTCAACTTTGGTTGCTGGATCGTTGTCTTCATATGATGTAATTATTTAACTATTTTGTACAGAACTTCATTATATATTAATGTTGTGACATTTGTTTCTGTACCATGAATCATCATTTGTGTAAGACTTGGTCCTAGCACACTTGGTGATTATTTCACGCACGGGTTTTGGCCCCCTAGAACCCGGGTGTGACTGGTGCATACCATACTAAATTAAATCCTAGCAAAGACGCCTCTGCATGCAAAACAGATGTCCACTGTCGACCCCTAATCAAAACAAAACATTGCCGAAGACAATGGTACAAAGTCTCATAGGAGCATAGTAAAACAAATAGCGGCAAAATACACATATGGCGCGGGGACACCCACGAACAAAAAAAGAAGAAAATGGAGAAAGGGGTATACCCTAAGGCTGGCATCTGTCCCCCATTGGTAAGGGGGGGAGAGGGCAGTGTTTCACTTTTATTTTTGCCGATCGGAGACGACCACAGCATTACCAGAATACATTATCAGTACAAACCACTCTCAGCGTTGATGAAGTCATCATTACATATTCGTGAGGCCCCGCAATCAAGGACTCAGGGGCTCCTCCTTCGGTATAAGACCAGCCTCCCTATATTCGCGCACCATGATCTTGAGCTCCCGGCCCTTGCTAAATAGCCCATGGGTACACACAGTATCAAAAGCATGGCTACCACTAACAGCCCCTGCCAAAACTCGACGGGAATCCAAATCAACATCGCCAAGTTCCCTGGCCTTAACAAGCACATCTTTTCTCGACAAGGGATCAACTAAATTGAGATATTCTCGACATCGACCCCCACCTCGCCTTCAGGTCGATGGACTGCAACCATCCACTCGCGAGGGGGTGCCTTGCTCAGAGGCACCAACATGAGTTCGACGCACACCACCCGCCTCGACAACTATAGAGGCCTCAGAGGCCTTGCTGCCTTAGAGGCGTCTAAGGTCGCAACGTCCATCGCAACAAAAATGTCTAAGTCCTCATCGGACGACTCGTCCATTTCTATGAAGGAACCTAAGTCATCGTCATCCACAGACGACTGAGAATCGAAACAATCGCTAAAACTATAAAAATCCAAGGGACTCTGACAAAGCCAAAGGGGTAACACACAACACGTTGTGGTCCTCTTCCTTGATCAAGGTGACTCTAGAATCGCTTTGCGTAGGTCCCCACAAAGGAACCTGCGCTAAAGCATTGTTCGCAAAATATCAGTTAGTCTTTGCAACCCTATCAAGCTAAACAAAGCCTATCAACAAGTCTACACCTTGCCCTCATTCAAAGCAGCATCAGGCGGGGCCCCATCGCTTGCAATCCATCCACAGGAGTAGCCAATCCCATGGGAGATGGCGAAGGCGGTGTCGCGATATTCGACACCTGAAAGGGAAATAGGGTTAACAATTTTCTATAATTAATTTTGGTGGTTGATCGTCAACACAAACTCATGGGCTAACTAGTTTGTCTAGAACTCATGTATTACAGGTGCATAAGGTTCAACACAAACCAATAAAATAATCAAGTTACAGACATAATTTGAAACGGAGCAAAGAAGTTGAGTGTGCTGAAAGTTGGCGCACCGGACTGTCCGGTGTGCCACCGGATAGTGTCTGGTGCACCAGGCCGTACACTTCGAAACCAGCCACTCTCGGGAAAACGAAGACGCGCTCCACTATAAATCACCAGACTGTCCGGTGTGCCACCGGACTGTCTGATGAGTCAGCGGGCAACGATTATCTGCGCGTAATGGTCGACTCTGCAAAGTGCTACAGTGAGCTACAGTGCAGCAGAAGAAGTCAGAGCCGCGAAGTCAGAGGGCACCGGACTGTCCGGTGCCCCAAACAGACAAAGATCTAACGGTCGACTTCGCTCTGAACCCTAACGGTTGGGTGACATCGCGGGGCACCGGACAGTGCACAGTGTCTGTTCGGTGCGCCCATCGCCAGCAGCCTCCCCAACGGCTACTCAAGTGGTTGGGGGCTATAGATACCCCCAACCACCACAACCTCAAGGATCCAAGTTTTCTGCACATCTCATTCAATACAAGAGCTCTAGCATTCACTCCAAGACACAATTCAATAGATCAAATCCTCTCCAAGTCCCAAATCCATCTCAAACACTTAGTGACTTGTGAGACAGAGAGATTTTGTGTTCATTTGCGCTCTTGTTGCTTGGATTGCATTCTTCCTTTCTCATTTCTATTCTCAAGTGATTTGTAATCAAAGCAAGAGACACCTAAGTGTGTGGTGGTCCTTGTGGGGTCTAAGTGACCCGGGAGATTAAGGAAAAGGCTCACTCGGTCTAAGTGACCGTTTGAGAGAGGGAAAGGCTTGAAATAGACCTGGTCTTTATGACCTCCTCAACGGGGACTAGGTTCTTTGGAACCGAACCTCGGTAAAACAAATCATCGTGTCCACTTGCTTGATTCTTGGTTGATTTGTTTTTCCCTCTCTTCGGACTTGAATTTAACTCTAACGCTAACCTCGACTTGTAGTGTGTATTTAAGGTTGTAAATTTTAGGTTTTGCCTATTCACCCCACCCCTCTAGGCAACTTTCAGCAGTGGCAACACCGCTACATTGGAGTCAACCCTCGTGTCAGTTGCAACATTCAAAGATTCAATTTTGCTCTCTCATCATACATCGCCTTGGCCTGCACAAGCAGAAGTCAGAAAGATGACCAGCCACAGACACAAAAAACACATAAACGCGGAGACCATTACCTTCTCCAACTCAGCTATAGAAAGCTTGCAGGAAGCCTCCACACCGAAGGGGCTCCCGATGCATTCGAGCATGTCATCTACTGTAGCACTAGCCACTTTGCTGACATCAGCATACAAGCTCTCTCTGGCTTCAAAATCAGTCAAGGTCAAGCAAGCCACATGGTCACAACCCTCACAGATCAACAACTCAAATCCACTCTCATAAGTAAAAAGGGCGAAAAAGGTCATTGGCCCTTCAATTATAACCCGGAGCCCTGTGGTCTCCATGCACAACCACGCCACCCAACGATCGAAGAGGCCTTCTCCTTCCATATCTAGCAAATGGATCATCGCCCCCAACTCCCGGTACACTTTTCTAAAATCATTGAAAACATCTTGTGCATGCACCCGAACGCTTTGAGTGAAGCCCGCCTAGTGAAAGCGGTCGCTGATAGCTCGATCGTCGCTTCATCAAGCTGATGCACCAGGAAGCCCACATTAGCTTCAGTGGACTTCGCTTGCTACTCAAACTTGACCGCCTACCGCTTATTCTCTTTAAGCTCGTCCTTAACAGGTGAATACTCAGCCCTCGCCACAGCTACCGCCTCCCACGTTTCTGCCAAGGGGGCTAGAGTATCGATAATAGCGGCAAGCTGAAGAAGTACGGAATCAGCCCCAAGCGCACCCTAAAAATGTTGAACCATGTGCAAAGACTTACCGTGCGAAGGTGCGAAGTAGCATCCCTTAGCACCACCCCGGTAATAGTCGAGCCATCGACCTCTCCCACACCTTAATACCGGAGTGCATAGCGCCCCATGACCTAGCTCTCGGCGCAATAGGACCCGGAGTCTTTTGGGCGATAAACCCCTCCCCTGCACATGTGCACACAAGAGTAAAAAAACCTGTTGGCGAAGCCATCTTCAGAGGCAACTTCATTTCCAGCTCCATACTGGACATGTCGAAATCGTCCATGCCCAACGATAGCGCGGAGCCCTCGGCACCCTACGCAGCTGTCTCCTTGGTCCACTTTTCTTCAATGGCCTTCCCTGCCTTTGCCTCTTTTAAAGACCACCCAGAGTCTAAGAGCCCCACGGTAATGGCCCTTCGCTTACTCACCCAATCCTTCATGTTGACCACTCTTAAATCAGCGGGGGACCCATTCCCTTTGGGTGCATCGCTGTAGCAATCACACCCGAAATGTTATGCAAGTAAGGGAATATAAGTAACTCTCGTGCCATATGAGCCAGTTCAACATCTTTGTAGCCACACGCCTCAGTCGCCTCCCACACAACCCACCGTTTTGCGCTACCCGTACCAACTCTCATTGGAATTAGATGCTTCCCCAACTTACCCTCGGCAATGAGGTCGGTAGTGTCCTCTATGGTATTAGCCATGCCATCGTGCGTCGAGCCAACAAGATCGCATGTCTCTGCCAGATCCACAACAAAGACCTCGGAGCATTCCCCCCGTGCCAGCACCCATCAAACAAGTCGATGGCATCTCTATCGATGTTTGTGACTGGGTAGGGCCCCTTGTTAACATCTTTGGCTGCCTCTTCGGACACGTCGTGTGCTCCCTGTAGGAAAGCCCCATATGGCTGAACACGCGACTCAAACGCACATGGCCTCCGTGAAGCTCAACCCCTCTCTCAATCTCCTGCTCAGAAACAGGACTGACAAGTCCTCAGCCTCCTTCTCAATCTCCGCAACAAACGTGTCTCGAGCTTGTTCCCCAAGCTTGATAGCAAAGGCAGGACTCAAAATCTGCCTCCTAAAGCCTTTGAAGTCTCTGCGAGTAAGTAGACCCATGGTTCAGCCTCGGCTAAGCGGCCATATCCTACACGCCAGGTATTCCTCGACCAGATCATGGTCGCTGCAGGTAACAACGGCGCGTCTGAAGGCCGGGTCGCAACGGTTCCCCTCCTCGACCACAAAACGAAGGAAAGCTTCAAACTAAAACGGGTTAAGTTCACTCGCCCGAGGCCACCCTTTGCCTTTAGGGCATCGCACATAAAACCAATCCTTCGTCCATCCCCCCACTTATTTTTCGTCTATCCCCCCACCTTCTCTTTTGCCTTCGTGGTCTTTGAGGTGAAGGTGAAACTTCCAAACTAATCAATACTAACACCGAAAGTCCTTTTTTGCCAATGCAACCAGTAATGCTTTGCGAAGACCTCTGCACTTGAGCCTTCAGTAAAGGTAGCCGTCGCCCATATGAATTTGCTCAGCACCACCATAGCATTCAACGTTAACTGATGAATCTGGACCTTAAACTTTTTGAGCACCTCGACCAGAAAACCATGGTTTCGAAGCCAATGGCCAGCGACAAATAGCCCTTCGAAGACCAAGAACTCGCCATCCGGCCTTGGCACGGTCTCCGCTCTAGCTGCCCGCCCGTGGCCAGTAGGGAAGTATCCCAAGCTCTCCATCTCCTTCAACCTTTGCAAAGTAACCTTAGAGTGGCCCAACACATAATTATCTCGGCCCAGCCCATCAATGCGCACAACCCTAGCGGACAACGAGCCGACGCTCTTTCCAGCGGCACCAAGCAAACAGTGTCGCCTTGGTTTTCTATCCGTCACAT
The DNA here is from genome assembly GCA_029449295.1 of Zea luxurians. Lineage (NCBI taxonomy): Eukaryota > Viridiplantae > Streptophyta > Magnoliopsida > Poales > Poaceae > Zea > Zea luxurians. The sequence continues at coordinate 51,801,616 of JAOPSE010000011.1, forward strand.
CAAGCGGTCCCCTCGAGGTGGTTCACCGGTTAGTTAGGGCAGCGTTCATCCACCTCTAAATCTAGACTTTGGGAATGACCCACCAGGATGAACCACTCCCTCGGGGGGCTACTGTTGGGCGAAGGCCAAGCACTGTAATACCCAAATTGTAAGTTTACTAAAGGAGAAACTACTTCCTTATTGTGTGTGCACTCTTTATGTATCCTCACATGCGAACACCTCACTTAAAAGGAAAACAAATAATTAATAAAAGACATGCCACCAAATCATGCATCATGCTGGACTTTATGTTGTGTGCATCTTGTGATAATATACAAATAATGTAAAAAAACATATATACATAATAAAGTCCAAAGTGAAATTTAAGATTTAAAAGAAATTCTATAATTTTAGAGAAGAAAAGGGGGAAAAGTCCCCACACAATACCAAAATAAATATATAACCAAATAAGTTCATCCCATAGTGGTAAGTCCAAATTGTACAACCGACCTGAGTATAATATTACCCACCATGCTTTGAATTCAAATTTGAAATTTTAAAAAAAATAATAATAAAAAGAAAAGAAATTAGGAAAGGAAAAGAGAAAAAAAAGAAAGGGGAATAAGAAAATCTGCACTTGGGCTGATTTCGGCCCACCTTACCCACTCCACTGCGTGGCCTGGCTGTGACTCTACGCTGACATCTAGCCCCCACTGGTCAGCTCCGCGCGCTATCGCTCGTCTTGAGCACCGCTAGCGCGTGGACCCGAGGTGTCTGACCCCCCTCAACGAACGCCGCGCATGGCGGAGGCCGGAGGAGCGCCATTGTCGCGCGTTTAGTTATCGCAGGCGACCCTAGCTTCCCTCATCTATATAGAGAGCCATGGCCGAAGCCTATGCTGCTCACCTCTTCTTACTCCTCGTGTCCGCCACCCTAGAAAGATCACGGGAGCCCTCGGTGCGGTGTTCGCGCCACCGCTGTTGATCCTCGCCATGGTCAACGACTCGATCAGGGAGATAGAAATTGAGGGATGCGCGGGCCACGGTGGGGTGCACAGCGTGAACCCGGGGCTCGGGAGCGTCTTGTCTGCCATCAATTTCTCGCCGGAGCTCATACACCGTCGCAGTGCCACACTTCATCGTGGCCGGGCCGCTCGAGTTCCCTTGCCGGTGAGTGATTCACCCCTGTGTCCTCGCCGCATTCATCTCTATCTTAGCGTGCTTCTCGTTCGGTGCTTGGGTCACCAGGGGTCGCAGTTGTGCGGGGTCTGCCATGGCCGCCGCCGCGGTGAGCGTGCGCGCTTCGTGGCTTGCTCTCTGGCATGGGGAGAGAAATAGCTATGGGCCATTGATGCTTGAGGGAACGGTTAGGACAGGGTGCATCACATGCGTTGATCAGCGAAGGAGCGGTCGGGATTAGGTTATCAGGGGCGATGCGTCAGGATGCATCACAACCGTAGATCAGTGGAGGAACGGATGAGACTGGACTATGGGTATTCATTGTCTGGACCGTTGGATGGGGATCTAACGAACCACAGCGCGTATCGGCTCAGGTCGTGGATAATTTATTCTTAGCCCTCCATCTGTGATCGCACGGCTCAAAATAGACGATACCTCTTCGGCCGATCTTTATGCAGAAAAGCACCTCAGTTTTCAGTGAACCAACCCGCAGTCCATGCGCCAGTAGTCTGAGTCTCGGGTAACTTTGTAGTTTAGCCCCTGTGGTATCTGGTAATTAGTGCGCCGTCCAGAGGACAGTTAAATTAGATGAATAATTATGGGAAAGGATTTTTAGTGTAAGAATAATCACTAAAACTTGTTTAATTCATAGAAAAGTCATATGAAGTCCAAATTTATTCATTCCAGTTTCTATAATTTTATAATATTATTGTTTATCATCTAGTGTCTCTGTTTTGACATGAAAACCATATTAAAATGTATATCTCAATTAATCTTATATCAAATACATAAAACCTTAGGAAATTCGTATCTTCCCCGTTTTAACTCCGATTTGATCCGTTCAAGTTGCGTTAGTCTCGTATGAATATTTACTATGCAATAAAAACATTTATTATGTCAGGTCTTATTCTTTTATAATTAGCTCTTTATTTAACGAATGTTGGTTAGTCTCGTTAAACTACTTATCATTATAATCTACTAGAATATAATCTATGTTCAATTTATAACTAAGATTAATATTGAGATAATCATTTATGGAGTATTCTCCAATATGGGTTATCCTAACCAATTTATAATATAGGTTAATATTTTAATCACATAGATCCTCTATAGAATCGTAACTCCTTACTAGTAACTCCGATCATAGTAGTTCTCGAGCCCGCGATCTCATTACGACGCGTAGATCATTATTATTCAGTTTGTACTTATGCTTGGTGTGATGTTAATTTTATCTATACCATGTCTGTTTGTATTGCTACGACTAGCAGTGAGGTCAAGGATCTGAAGAATCACCCTGGTAACTGGAATCCCAAGTGCCAGGCAAGTTGTTCCCTTGATTCACTTTTGTTACCCAATAATGTTCTTTATAATCATTTACCATGCATAGGCTTAATTTTGATGGGACCCAATAGGTCACCCTAGATTGTTTATCTCATTACCTTGTTTACCCCTGAATCACATGGGTAGTTTTTGCTATTGCTTTATATGGTTTTGGGATAATCATTTATTATATCCATGTTCCAGTTATTTTTTTATTCTATTTATGTTCATGTCAAGATCATTATATTATTGTTAATTGGAACATGGAGCTTAACTTGAGAAACACGTGCCACCACAAGGGAGGAATGGGACCCCTTGGCTGACTAATTAGGAAAGCTAGTGGAAGACTACCTTACCCGAAAGGGGCAAGGGCAGTAGGGGAGTTGCATGCAGGGAGGTTCTCGGGTTGATTTTGCTGCGATGGCGGTCAGACGAGGGATTCTTGCAAGTGATCTTCCCGTAAACTGTAGCGGGTTTTCGGAAGCTAGTGGAACTTTGTAAAGGCCTCGTAGTGGATCCCTAGCCATTCACCTTGGTAGTGTCTAAGGGCCTAGCTAACCCTGGCGACATGGGAAACACGGCTTGTGGGTAAAGGGTACAACCTCTGCAGAGTGTAAAACTGGTATACTAGCCGAGCTCACGGTCATGAGCGGCTCAGGACTCTCCGATGATTAATTTATGGAACCTAAATTCAATTCTGTCATTTGCATTGCATGGGTTATTATTAATTTTGTTCTATTACTTTATTTAAGGTTTGGTATTTACTTACACTTAGTAACTGCTAATAAAATTTGACCAACTACTTAAAAGCAATGCTCAGCTTTAACCCCTGTTGTTGATCAGCCTTACACTTCATGAACTCCCACCTTTGGTGAGTTCATGCCACATTATTCCCCACAACTTGTTGAGCGATGAACTTGTGTGAGCTCACCCTTGCTGTCTCACACCCCCCCACAGGAGAAGAACATGTGGTTTAGGGGGAGCCACAAGGCGAGGAGTTTGTTCTGATCTAGGTGGCGTTTCCCAGTTGACATTGGCGCCGACGATCCTTAGTTCGTTTTATATTTATTCTTCTATTTCGTAATAAGTCTTCCGCTATGTAATAAATACTATGATGTTATTGACATTTATCTCTATACATTATGTTATTATATATGTTGTCTTCTTGGCGCAAGTATGAGATGCACCTAGCTTTGTTCCTTAAAGTCGGGTGTGACAGAAGTGGTATCAGAGGAAATGTTGACTGTAGGACGAAACCTAGATAGAAATGGACATCCCTTACCTACTTACCTTATTCTAATTCATTCTATACTTACCTTATCTTGATCCTGTCTCACCTTCTACTGTTCTACTTTGATCATTCTTACCTTTTCTACTCTGAGACAAGATGGATTTCACACCTTGGAATCCTACATTTATAACCTTTTGAAGAGATAGGAGACCAAAGACAAAAAAATATTTTCTCTATTAAAAATGTTGGTTGATTGTTCTGATGATCAATGCCTGATTTGCTTCTTTGATTGATTGAAATAGTATAGACGGGCATCTTAGCATGTACCACCATAAGGTAATGTATTAGCTTTAGTGGATAACACACTAATCTACTTAGCTAATAAATCCCCCGCAGTAACATCCCTCGTAATTACTCGCCTTGTCTACAATTCTTCCTTTCTTACCCTGTATTTCTAACCTAGATGGACTACCCCTATAGTATTAGAAGAGAGCACTATAGACATGATCCTTGGCATGTCATAGTTAAGAAAGGCAAAGGCAGTATATACACTGTGCTAAGGGAAACGTAGAGCTCACCAGTTCCAAAAGACAAAGATTTGAAGTTGAAGTTGCAGTAACTACCACCATCAGACTAGCGTCATTCTTAGTCGATGGGAAGTTTGTTGGTGACAACATCCGTGTGGTTAAGAATTTTCCGGATGTCTTTCCAGAGGAGTTACCCGGGATGCCACCAAATAGGGAAGTTGAGTTTGTTATTGATCTCTTACCTGGACCTACCCCCTATTTCTAAACGGCCATACAGGATGTCTGTAGAAGAATTAAAAGAACTTAAGAAGCAGTTAACAAAGTTACAAGAAGCTGGGTACATTCGTTCGAATTCTTCACCTTGTGGAGCGCCAGTTTTATTTGTACAGAAGAAAGAAGGATCGCAAGTGATGTGCGTGGATTATAGGTCTCTTAATGATGTTACTATGAAGAACAAGTATCCGTTACCCCACATTGAGGATTTATTTAATCGGATGAGAGGTGCAAGGGTATTCTCGAAGATTGATCTCCGATTGGGTTACCATCAAATGAAGATTTGGCCATGGGATATTCCTAAGACGATTTTATCGACCCGATATGGTTTATATGAGTTCGCTGTTATGTCATTTGGACTAACTAATGTACCAGCCTATTTTATGGATCTGAAGAATAAGGTGTTCATGATTTGGACAAATTCGTCGTGGTATTCATCGACAATATACTTATTTATTCCAAGAGTGATAGTGATCATGAGGAACATCTGAGATTGGTGCTACAAAAGCCACGAGATAATCAACTCTACGCCAAGTATAGCAAATGCAAGTTCTGGATTAATGAGGTGTCATTCCTTGGACATATCATTTCTAATGGAGGAATATCAGTGGATCCTGCTAAAGTCAAGGAGATAGTGGTGTGGAGCATACCCACTACAGTTACTGAGGTCCGGAGTTTCTTGGGACTTGCAGGATATTATCGAAGATTTATTGAAGGATTTTCTAAGATTGCTAAGTCTATCACCTCACTTTTGGAGAAGGGAAGAGAGTTCAAGTGGGACGAGAAATGCCAAGATAGCTTTGATCAATTAAAGAAGGCGTTGGTTATGCCAAATCTATAGAAAGGATTTGACATTTATTGTGATGCATGTGGCCAAGGCTTGGGATGTGTGCTCATGCAAGAAGGACATGTGATTGCCTACGCGTCTCGTTAACTACGGAAACAAGAGTTGAACTACCCCACTCATGACTTAGTACTGGCAGCCATTGTGCATGCGCTTAAGATTTGGAGACATTATATTATGGGAACCAAGTATCAAGTATACACGGATCATAAGAGTTTGAAGTATATATTCACTCAGAAGGACCGCAACCTTAGGCAACACCATTGGTTGGAGTTTATTAAGGATTATGATTTGGAGATTCACTATCACCCGGGCAAGGCAAATTTGGTTACAGATGCCTTGAGTCAAAAGGAGCATGTTCATTCAGCTGTTGTTGCCTAGCTACCTGATGAGATTGTTGAGGATTTCAGGAGACTTAACCTGGGGATAGTTGCTCACACTTAAGGAGTCATTATTGATGTGGAACCTACCTTGGAGCAAGAAATCCACAGAACGACATATTGGTGATGCTAAGATACAAGAGATCAAGGATCTTATTACTGAAGGTCGAGATCCAGAATTCACGGAAGATGAACAGGGCACTGTATGGTTCAGGACAGGATATGTGTTCCTGATATTGAAAGCCTTCGTGAGACTATTTTAAAGGAAGCCCATGACTTGGATTATTCTATTTCATCCTGGTAGTACCAAGATGTATCCGAATTTGAAGTAGAAGTTCTGGTGGTATGGATTGAAGAGAGATGTGGCTGCACATGTGGCTATGTGCAATGTGTGTCAAGGAGTTAAGGCTGAACACTAGAGGCCAGCTGGATTATTGCACCCGCTTAAGATACCCAAATGGCAGTGGAAAGAGATTGGTAAGTACTTCATTACCAGATTGTCTCGCACCTCGAAAGGATATGATTCTATATGGGTTATTATGGATAGACTGACCAAAGTGGCTCATTTCATCCCGGTTAAGACTACTTATCAGGGATCACAATTGGCTAAGTTATATATGTCTCGGATGTGTCTCTACATGGTGTACCGAAGAAGATCGTCTTGGATAGAGGATCACAGTTTACCTCCAGATTTTGGAAAAGTTTTCATGAGAATATGGATGCGAAGTTGAATTTTAGTTCGGCCTACCATCCGCAGACTGATGGACTTACTAAAAGGACTAATCAAGTATTGGAGGATATGTTGAGAGCTTGTGCCCTTCAGCATGATAGTAGTTGGGACAAGAGTCTACCTTATGCTGAGTTCTCATATAATAATAGTTACCAGGCCAGTCTGAAGATGTCACCATTCGAGACTCTATATGGCAGGAAATGCAGGACTCCTCTATATTGGGATCAGACTAGAGGAAGATAGTTCTTTGGACCTGAACTTATTCAAGAGGCAGAAGAACAAGTCCATATAATTCGAGAGAATTTGAGGTTAGCTCGAACCAGGTAGAAGAGCTATGCTGATAATAGAGGGAGACCACTGGAATTTGAGGATTGAGGTTATGTGTACCTCAAGGTGTCACCACTTCGTGGAATGAGGAGATTTAAATTCAAGGGCAAATTGTCCCCTCACTTTATTGGACTATTTAGAGTTTTTTTAGGCAAGTTGGAGAGGTGGCCTATCAACTTGAGTTACCGAATAATCTAGTTGATGTGCATAATGTATTCCATGTGTCTCAACTAAAGAAGTATCTTCGTATCCCCGAGAAACGGTTACCAATGGAAGAGCTCAGTGTTCAGGGAGATTTAACTTACACGGAGTATCCTATCAAGATTCTTGATACATTGACTCGAGTTGCAAGGAATAAGGTGATATAGATTTGCGAAGTTCAATGGAGTCACCATGGAGAATATGAAGCTAACATGGGAAAGAGAAGAAGAGCTTCGCATAGATTTTCCCCATCTTCTCCCTTTCCTTACAAATCTCGAGGACGAGATTCTTTGTAAGGGGGGTAGGATTTGTAATACCCAAATTGTAAGTTTACTAAAGGAGAAACTACTTCCTTATTGTGTGTGCACTCTTTATGTATCCTCACATGCGAACACATCACTTAAAAGGAAAACAAATAATTAATAAAAGACATGCCACCAAATCATGCATCATGCTGGACTTTATGTTGTGTGCATCTTGTGATAATATACAAATAATGTAAAAAAACATATATACATAATAAAGTCCAAAGTGGAATTTAAGATTTAAAAGAAATTCTATAATTTTAGAGAAGAAAAAGGGGAAAAGTCCCCACACAATACCAAAATAAATATATAACCAAATAAGTTCATCCCATAGTGGTAAGTCCAAATTGTACAACCGACCTGAGTATAATATTACCCACCATGCTTTGAATTCAAATTTGAAATTTTAAAAAAATAATAATAAAAAGAAAAGAAATTAGGAAAGGAAAAGAGAAAAAAAAGAAAGGGGAATAAGAAAATCTACACTTGGGCTGATTTCGGCCCACCTTACCCACTCCACTGCGCGGCCTGGCTGTGACTCTACGCTGACATCTAGCCCCCACTAGTCAGCTCCGCGCGCTATCGCTCGTCTTGAGCACCGCTAGCGCGTGGACCCGAGGTGTCTGACCCCCTCAACGAACGTCGCGCATGGCGGAGGCCGGAGGAGCGCCATTGTCGCGCGTTTAGTTATCGCAGGCGACCCTAGCTTCCCTCATCTATATAGAGAGCCATGGCCGAAGCCTATGCTGCTCACCTCTTCTTACTCCTCGCGTCCGCCACCCTAGAAAGATCACGGGAGCCCTCGATGCGGTGTTCGCGCCGCCGCTGTTGATCCTCGCCATGGTCAACGACTCGATCAGGGAGATAGAAATTGAGGGATGCGCGGGCCACGGTGGGGTGCACAGCGTGAACCCGGGGCTCGGGAGCGTCTTGTCCGCCATCAATTTCTCACCGGAGCTCATACACCGTCGCGGCGCCACACTTCATCGTGGCCGGGCCGCTCGAGTTCCCTTGCCGGTGAGTGATTCACCCCTGTGTCCTCGCCGCGTTCATCTCTATCTTAGCGTGCTTCTCGTTCGGTGCTTGGGTCACCGGGGGTCGCAGTTGTGCGGGGTCTGCCATGGCCGCCGCCGCGGTGAGCGTGCGCGCTTCGCGGCTTCCTCCCTGGCATGGGGAGAGAAATAGATGTGGGCCATTGATGCTTGAGGGAACGGTCAGGATAGGGTGCATCACATGCGTTGATCAGCGAAGGAGCAGTCGGGATTAGGTTATCAGGGGCGATGCGTCAGGATGCATCACAACCGTAGATCAGTGGAGGAACGGATGAGACTGGACTATGGGTATTCATCGTCTGGATCGTTGGATGGGGATCTAACGTACCACAGCGCGTACCGGCTCGGGTCGTGGATAATTTAATCTTAGCCCTCCATCTGTGATCGCACGGCTCAGAATAGACGATACCTCTTCGGCCGATCTTTATGCAGAAAAGCCCCTCAGTTTTCAGTGGACCAACCCGCAGTCCATGCGCCAGTAGTCTGAGTCTCGGGTAACTTTGTAGTTTAGCCCCTATGGTATCTAGTAATTAGTGCGCCGTCTAGAGGACAGTTAAATTAGATGAATAATTATGGGAAAGGATTTTTAGTGTAAGAATAATCACTAAAACTTGTTTCATTCATAGAAAAGTCATATGAAGTCCAAATTTATTCATTCCAGTTTCTATAATTTTATAATATTATTGTTTATCATCTAGTGTCTCTGTTTTGACATGAAAACCATATTAAAATGTATATCTCAATTAATCTTATATCAAATACGTAAAAACTTAGGAAATTCGTATCTTCCCCGTTTTAAGTCCGATTTGATCCGTTCAAGTTGCGTTAGTCTCGTATGAATATTTACTATGCAATAAAAACATTTATTATGTCAGGTCTTGTTCTTTTATAATTAGCTCTTTATTTAACGAATGTTGGTTAGTCTCGTTAAACTACTTATCATTATAATCTACTAGAATATAATCTATGTTCAATTTATAACTTAGATTAATATTGAGATAATCATTTATGGAGTATTCTCCAATATGGGTTATCCTAACCAATTTATAATATAGGTTAATATTTTAATCACATAGATCCTCTATAGAATCGTAACTCCTTACTAGTAACTCCGATCATAGTAGTTCTCGAGCCCGCGATCTCATTACGACGCGTAGATCATTATTATTCAGTTTGTACTTATGCTTGGTGTGATGTTAATTTTATCTATACCATGTCTGTTTGTATTGCTATGACTAGTAGTGAGGTCGAGGATCTGAAGAATCACCCTGGTAACTGGAATCCCAAGTGCCAGGCAAGTTGTGCCCTTGATTCATTTTTGTTACCCAATAATGTTCTTTATAATCATTTACCATGCATAGGCTTAATTTTGATGGGACCCAATAGGTCACCCTAGATTGTTTATCTCATTACCTTGTTTACCCCTGAATCACATGGGTAGTTTTTGCTATTGCTTTATATGGTTTTGGGATAATCATTTATTGTATCCATGTTCCAGTTATTTTGTTATTCTATTTATGTTCATGTCAAGATCATTATATTATTGTTAATTGGAACATGGAGCTTAACTTGAGAAACACGTGCCACCACAAGGGAGGAATAGGACCCCTTGGCTGACTAATTAGGAAAGCTAGTGGAAGACTACCTTACCCGAAAGGGGCAAGGGCAGTAGGGGAGTTGCATGCAGGGAGGTTCTCAGGTTGATTTTGCTGCGATGGCGGTCAGACGAGGGATTCTTGCAAGTGCTCTTCCCATAAACTGTAGCAGGTTTTCGGAAGCTAGTGGAACTTTGTAAAGGCCTCGTAGTGGATCCCTAGCCATTCACCTTGGTAGTGTCTAAGGGCCTAGCTAACCCTGGCGACATGGGAAACACGGCTTGTGGGTAAAGGGTACAACCTCTGCAGAGTGTAAAACTGGTATACTAGCCGAGCTCACGGTCATGAGCGGCTCAGGACTCTCCGATGATTAATTTATGGAACCTAAATTCAATTCTGTCATTTGCATTGCATGGGTTATTATTAATTTTGTTCTATTACTTTATTTAAGGTTTGGTATTTACTTACACTTAGTAACTGCTAATAAAATTTGACCAATTACTTAAAAGCAATGCTCAGCTTTAACCCCTGTTGTTGATCAGCCTTACACTTCATGAACTCCCACCTTTGGTGAGTTCATGCCACATTATTCCCCACAACTTGTTGAGCGATGAACTTATGTGAGCTCACCCTTGCTGCTCACACCCCCCATAGGAGAAGAACATGTGGTTCAGGAGGAGCCACAAGGCGAGGAGTTTGTTCTGATCTAGGTGGCGTTTCCCAGTTGACATTGGTGCCGACGATCCTTAGTTCGTTTTATATTTATTCTTCTATTTCGTAATAAGTCTTCCGCTATGTAATAAATACTCTGATGTTATTGACATTTATCTCTATACATTCTGTTATTATATATGTTGTCTTCTTGGCGCATGTATGAGATGCACCTAGCTTTGTTCCTTAAAGCCGGGTTTGACAAGCACACCCTCAACCAATGGGACGTAGACCCTGATTCTGTCCAAACGGCTTTCCCAAATCCATGAGCGAAGGGGCCATCAGCGAAGGCACCCTTCACTCTAACAAAATGCCGTGGAGGGACTATGTCATATGGAAGCCTCAGGATGGCCATGTAGCCGAAGACTGAACAATACCTTGACCACAGAGCGAAGACCATACTTGTCTTGTATTGACCATACGCAGTACCACAAGCGGAGGGGTCTTCGATCCGGTGGGCAACCACAACAAGTCGTCGGCAGCCGAGGCCTTCGCCTCACATCTACTAAAAGACTTGCTCAGCTAGTCATGACCAAGGGGAGCATTGATGCGAAGGCTCTTGGGGTGGTGGCTACAGGTCGACCCTGTACTCCCCCGGTGCACTAGAAGACATCGCCAAGGGTCCACCCATCAGCGTAGCGTGTGGGTGTGTTGTCTATTATGTGCGGATTACTGTACGGACAATGCTCTCCATTACATGAAATATCGCTCGAATATGGTTGGTAGCTGGGAGTAGGGACGTACTTTGGACCACCTACCCACGGACAGGCCTATAAATACCCCTATCCTATAGCGGGATGGGACACACATAATGAGAAGCTACAATTCCATGCAGTTTGTTTCATTGTGCACATGAACTCTCACCTATCACTTGAGTGTTTGGGTCCACTTGACAGCATAGCCACGTGTCAGTGCACAACAATAGAAAAAAATAATTAGGTGAATCTTCCAATGATACACAAGTAGCTTATGTATTAAAACCGGTACACATTTAATTGATTAGTGTGGGCACCTGGACGTAACACGGATTCACCCTCACCACGCCAAGCGCCTGCAAAAAATAGTTAAGAACGAGCACTCGAACCCACATCCCTTTGCTCTAGAAATTTAGGGCTAACCATTAGACCATTCGTACCTTAGTGTTTAAAAATAAACAAAAAATATATTTGTAGCCTAGGAACCGCTCCCCACGCTCTCCCGCTTCATGGCAACGCACGGGTGAAAGCTCAATTGTGGGTTTTGGTGTTTGGATGACAACCCAATTAAAGGACTAACAAGTGTGCTAAGTGTTGAACAACTGCTTAATGCAAAGCTAACAGGGTTCAACACAAGTGAACAAGTGTGATGGTCCAAAGACTAGATTATCTGTAGATAATGGACATAACAAGTAAGATAGACATTTCTTAAGTGAGACTCGGTGTGCATAACTCAGAGACAACCAATCAAGCCAAGGATGGAGGCAAGAAGAGCTTCGAGGTACCGAGTGCACGGGAGAAGGTCAAGGAGACCAGGAACCCAAAGCTAGGGGTGAAGAAGACTTGCAAAGTCAAGGTCGATCGAGTTAAGAGGAGTTATGGTGCATCAAGGATCACTACATAAGGACATGACTTACAACCTTTGAGGTAACATCTACAGTTATGTGGTGTAAGTCATAAGGCTCAAAATCAAGCTCGAGAAGTGGACAAGGGGGTGGAGCTCAGATATGTCAATCAAGATCAAGTCAAGTTGACTTAATGGTTTAGAGTCCAACATCAACATCAAACATGCCAAATTGGGTAAAACGATGAAAAAGGTTAAGTATGTAAGGTTTGAGTGTTCAACCATGTTGCATACACCTCTTACTACAAGTTTGGTGCTTTGGTTTGCTCTCTAACTCTTTCTGTAGAGAAAGTGCCATTCTGAGCTCTGCTTGAGGAGAAACAGAAAAGTTAGGAGAAGAACAAGAAAGAAGTAAGTTTCTAGGACTAAGTCAATTGGATTATACTCTAAATGTGTTTGTTTAAGTCTTAGGAAAATCCTCCCAAAAGTTGTAGTCAAATGGAGAAAGAATGGAGGAAAAAGCACTTAGCGTGCTGTTGGCTGGTGCACAGGACAGTGAATAGTAATTGTTTGGTGCACAGGACAATGAATAGTAACATGTCCGGTGCATAGGACAGTGAATAGTAACAAGTCCGATGCACAGGACAGTGAATAGTAACATATCCGGTGCATAGGTCAGTGAATAGTTACCTGTCCGGTGCACAGGATGGTGAATAGTTACTTGTTCGGTGCACCAATGGCTAGCTCTTCCAAAGAAGGAAACTGTCAATCAGATCTGTTACTATGCACTGTCCGGTGGCGCACCGGACAGTCCAGTGCATAGAAGGTTGTGAGCTTCCAAATGAAGCTCCAACGACTTTAGGCCCTTTGGGACTATAAAAGGGACCCCTAGGCTCCTCCAACAAGAGTACAAGAGTAGCCAACAAGTCCATACATCATTTGGATCAATTCTTTCTCTCCCTCTCTTGTGTATCTCTCTAGTTTGTGTAGAGGCAAAGTTATAAGCCTTTAGAGAAAGGGGAAGTGCTGATGAGAGCTAGAGCAAAATCTTGGGCATATTGTTATTCTGCCGGAGTGCTGTCGAGAAGATTGTAAGCAGCCACGTCATCATTGTAACTGATATCAACATAGTGGAAGGCTCTATCTGTCGCACTGACAGATCTGAACAAATGGAGGAAAGAGTTAAAATAGACTCCAAGCCAAGGTGTGGCTAACTCCAACGAGGACTAGGCAAGCATTTTAGGCTTGTCCGAACCTCGGGATAAATCCCTGTGTCTATGTGCTCTGCTCTATGTTGTGTGTTGTTTCTCTATCTTATTTGTTGTTTATACTTGCACTTCAATACTTATATATGGTACAAGCTGTCTTTGAAGTGCAGGGTATTTTAAGACAGGAACTTCAATTCCGCTGCAACCTACTCGAAGGGTCTTTCATTCCACTGCAATCCAACCTTCGAGTAGAGTAAGAATTTCTAGTTTTAAAGTGATAAATATTATTCGCCTATTCACCCCCCTCTAGGTGACATCCAGATCCTATTCCCAGGCATAGGGAACTTTCAATTGGTATCGGAGCTAGGCCTCTCTAGTATGGGCTTAGCCGTCCAGAGATGACGATGTCGTCATAAGAGGTAACTGTAGAACTTCTTAATTCTGATGGCTCTAATTATGTATCCTGGTCTTTTCATTTATATAATACTTTTAGGAGTTTAGGTCCTGAAGTAGAGCAAATATTTGATGCTAGTGTTTTGCCCGTTAATATTGATATGAAAAATCCATCTGAGCATGATCTAAGATGTTTGCGTCAAAATTATCAAGCCTATGACATCCTAGTCAATTCCCTTAGCAAAGATGTTTATTTTGCTGTCATAGGTAGTAATAGTGATGTTCTTATCGATGCTAATGACCTATGGACTAGAATTAAAATAAAATATTCTGAGTCCAAATGTACTACTTCTACTCCCTATGTTGCTTGTGGTACTAACCTTTCGATGGCAACCAAACGATGAATCCACCGCACCGACAGGTTTGTCTTCCACTAGTTATAAATGTCTTATTCCTAACAATGATAGTGGAGACGAAAGCGATGAGGAGGAGGAATATGAGGATGATAGTGAGGATGAGTCTTCATCACCACAAGGTACATTTTTCTATATTGCTTCCACTAATAATAATGACAGGGAAAATGAGACCGACGATATGGAAGAAGAGGAGATTCGCCGGTTCTACACCCATCTCAACAAAGAAGACAAAGTGCTCTTGATTAAGCTATTGAGGAGGAATAAGGAACAAGGCAAGATGCTTCTTAGGCTGGAGGAGACTCTCATCAAAACCAACGACAGCCTGGAGAAGATGACAAAAGAACATGAGGAGCTAAGGTGCTGTCATAATGATTTGGTCCAACGGTATGATTCAGTTTCAATTGAGCAAAGAAATAATGATGATGCTTTATCTTGTGTTGCTCAACTTAAAATTGAAAATGCCATTCTTGAGAGGCAAGTAGAATTTCTAAGTCCTGATAAACTTGCTCTTACTGAAAAATATGATGTGTTTTCTTATTATCATGATAATCTTTTGGATAGACATATCATGCTTGATGTTGCTCATGAGGTTGTAATTGCGAACTTACATTCATGTGAACCTCATTCTTGCACATTTGCGCATTTAGATAATATATCATCATGTGCTAACCCTTGTTGCTCAAAAGAAAGCCAATTTTTGAATGAGTATGAAGCTCCAGGATCAAAAGAAAAGTTGCTCATAAATAAAAAAGGAACAAGAAAGCAAAGGAACTAAGGAGAAGACGCATTGCTCAACCTCCTCAAGATATCCATGGACGCGTGGTGAAGAAGCTTCAGATGGGAGAAACCGCAGCAAGTGTTAAACTCCATCAGAAGGATGTTCCTAAAGCAATAAATGAGGCAATCATCATGAAAAAGTAAAAAGGTAAAAATTCAATTAGTCATGTTGTTTGCACTGATCATCTCTCTATGTCATCCAAGAGCAAAAAGGGAAGAGGAAAAAGGAGGTGCTTCAAGTGCAAGGAATCAGGCCACTTCATTACGTCTTGTCCACACAAAGACAAGGATGAAGGGATGAGGAGATGTTTTGGATGCAACGATAAGGACTATATCATCACTTCATGTCCGATCTTGAAGAATCAAAGACGTGCACCCTCCAAGATGACCCTCACTAAGAAAAAGACAAACAGCAAGCGTCATGTGAGGTTGAGCGACGCTTCTGCTACATGTGTGGTGAGCATGGCCATCTACCTAAGGTATGTAAGAAGGGTAAGGTTCCTAATAAAGTAAATTTATCTCAATCTTATTCGCTTAGGAGACCCAAATCATACACTTGTGCTAGATCAGTAATGAGATCACCTAGAACTAGCACAAATCTATTTGGGTACCAAAGGCTCTTTTAGATGAACATTATGGACCCATCCCAAGATGGGTACCAAACTGTGCCAACTAGACCATGCTAGTGCCTCAAGATAGACTGGAGACCTTGGGAGAGCTTAAGATGGTTAATTCAAACTCTATGCTTAAGCTATCAATTTTATTGTCTATTTATTGACCCAAGGTTGAATTATTATGCAATACTAATCCCATGTTCATCTCGAGTTAAATAAGTTGTAGAGGTCCTTAACCATTATTGGTGAATAAAGCAATGGACTTTGATGAGAATCCACAACTTGCTCTCCAAAGGACGGTACCCGTGTGTCTTAAGTGCATCATTTCCAATCAGTATTGCTCTTAAGTTGGATTGTCGTGCTATACCTATCCTTGGAGTAGTTATGCTTTTGAGATTGCTTGCGTTGAATATATTTCAATTAATGATACATGATTTCCAAGATCATAATCATGCTTGCTCAATCACGACTGTGTGCTTTATAGATTATATCTCTTGAATCATTCAATGGGTAGCTTTTCATTTGATTAACTCTCTTGGTGTATGTGGCTAAACCTGTATCTTTTTGTAAACCATGCTATATGATTTTTAATGATTATGTATTAACCTATGTGCAAGCATGATAGTTTTGTTTAGTCCATGTTCACATGATTACTTTGTCTTGGTACTCTATGTATACCAAAACAAGAAATCCATGTTGTGTCTCTAATGCACCCTGTCGAGCTATGAGGTGCATGAGCAAAAAGAGCCCTTAATTGGTGACAACAGGTGCTCTCACTCCACACTACCTAAAAGAATGAATCTCATGGCATTTAGGTAAAAGGCAAAGGTATGGAGAATGGAACTATGTAATTTCATTGAATATCTTGAAGTTTCATTGATTGTGATCATAGCTATGTTCTTGCCTTTCAATTGGTAGTATCTTGGCTTAGGTGCTTTATGCTTTAAAATGCTGTTTCCTTTGGTGTACCTAAGAAAATACTTCTTAATCATGGTGTTCTTAGACAATGTGCTTTATATGCATGATCTTGTCGTTTTTCAATTGGTATGTGTTGTAATGATCATCATGTGTGAAATGTGCCTAAGTTGTTTTTCAAATGTTATATATCCTGAGGCATCCATTGTTTCCACTATTCATAAGTTATATTATTTCATCTATTCAATTGATATCTTTTTGTGATGCAATTGATATATTATGCCTAGACCAAGGTATGTTGTGATCCCCTCTAGTTCTGAGGTTGCTAGAATGTGCAAGCTGCAAGTCATTCAAATACTTGATGCACAACTTTAGGGGGAGCACACATAACTTGTGTCTTTTGAGACTAACTATTTTTGAGTGATCCTATATAGTCTCAAGGTGGAAAAGGGAAGATGAGCAGGAAATGGAACAATCAGGACTTCGGTACATCCATAAGTCGAGTAATTTGTATCTAAACTTGTGAGTAATTGTGTATTTAAAGATTGCTCGTGCTCTATAATAGTTGGTGATCCTAGATGCTTATCTTTAAATATCATGGAGCTATGACAGTGATGATCTTTCAATTGGTAGCCTTGGTAGTGTGCTTCAATTGGTATCTTTTAGTAATCACTAGAATAGAAGCTTCATCTTGTGCCACAATACTATAACTTGTTCTAAGTTTGGTGTCTTAGCAACAAGAAAAGGTCAGGATAAAGGATCAGGCACAAGTGTGAAGGAGCTCCCTAGAGATAAAACTTTCAAGATGGAAATCTTAAATTGATGGCAAAAGGAACTCCACCTACTTAGATGGAAAGTACACCATAACATGGTAAAGGTACAAAAGGAGGTATTGACCTTTTTGCGTATTTGTACCTTAATTTTCCTCCAATGTTTGTGTTGCATATGTTTAATGTGTAAGGGGGGTGTAATGTTAGTGTGTTACATTTTCCCTTCTTAATACCCTGCTATCCCTTGACATTATCCTATGTTCTTGCTTGAATATGGTTTTGGTGTTTGATGTCAAAGGGGGACAATTTGTGCATTAAATCTTACCTCGACCTGAGAGGAAAGCTTATCTTAAGGGTGAAGATATCATCATGGTGAAGATTAATTTTTTGTGTGCTAAAGGACACAAAGGGGTTTCCTTGAGTTCCTTTGATCTAAAGAAAGAATGTGTTAGTTTCGTTGATAATACTTATCATATGCTTCTTGTTGTATTATATGGTGATAATGCACAATTAGTGCTTCCGTTGATATGAATCAATTGGTATCTATTGTGTTTGTCCTGTGATAGATATTCATGTGGTTCTGGTGCTTTAAATTGGTATCTTAATGGTGAACATTGGTAGGTTGATATTCCTGTGGTATATCCATTTAATTGGTGTTTAACTCTGATTCTGTGCAATTTTGTGTTATACGCATCACGGTTTGATTCTTGACACAATGCATTCCACTGGTGCTAAGGTGTAGTTATGCTTCGAATTAGCCTAAGTATGTGCAATTTGGCGTATAAGGCCAAAGTTAAGATTTTAATGTAAGCACATATTTAGGGGAGCATTCTATAAACTTAGAATTCAAAATTTGTGCTTTAAATCTTATTCTTGTGTAAGCTTTAATTGTGTTGCCATCAATCACCAAAAAGGGGGAGATTGAAAGCTCTCTTGTGGGTTTTGGTGTTTGGATGACAACCCAATTAAAGGACTAACAAGTTGCTAAGTGTTGAACAGGTGCTTAATGCAAAGCTAACAAGGTTCAACACAAGTGAACAAGTGTGATGGTCCAAAGACTGGATTATCTATAGATAATGGACATAACAAGTAAGATGGACGTTGCTTAAGTGAGACTCGATGTGCATAACTCAGAGACACCGATCAAGCCAAGGATGGAGGCAAGAAGAGCTTCGAGGTACCGAGTGCATGGGAGAAGGTCAAGGAGACTAGGAACCCAAAGCCAGGGGTGAAGAAGACTTGCAAAGTCAAGGTTGATCGAGTTAAGAAGAGTTATGGTGCATCAAGGATCACTACATAAGGACATGACTTACAACCTTTGAGGTAACATCTACAGTTATGTGGTGTAAGTCATAAGGCTCAAGATCAAGCTTGAGAAGTGAACAAGGGGGTGGAGCTCAGATATGTCAACCTAGATCAAGTCAAGTTGACTTGATGGTTTAGAGTCCAACATCGACCTGGGTAAAACGATGAAAAAGGTTAAGTATGTAAGGTTTGAGAGTTCAACCATGTTGCATACACATCTTACTATAAGTTTGGTGCTTTGGTTTGCTCTCTAACTCTTTCTATAGAGAAAGTGCCATTATGAGCTCTGCTTGAGGAGAAACAGAAAAGTTAGGAGAAGAACAAGAAAGAGGTAAGTTTCTAGGACTAAGTCAATTGGATTATACTCTAAATGTGTTTGTTTAAATCTCAGGAAAATCCTCCCAAAAGTTAGTGTGCTGTTGGCTGGTGCATAGGACAGTGAATAGTAACTATTCGGTGCACAGGACAGTGAATAGTAACATGCCCGGTGCACAGGACAGTGAATAGTAATATGTCCGGTGCACATGATAATGAATAGTTACCTATCCGGTGCACAGGACGGTGAATAGTTACCTGCCCGGTGCACAGGACAGTGAATAGTAACCTGTCCGGTGCAGCAACGACTAGCTCTTCCAGAGAAGGAAACTGTCAATCAGATCCGTTACTGTGCACTGTCCGGTGGCACATCGGACAGTCCAGTGTAGTGCTGTAAGTTTGGGCCGTGCCCATCGGGCCAGCACGGGCACGGCCCGGTTTTGAAAGCACGAAGCACGGCCCAGCACGAAAGGGAATAAGACGGGCCAGCACGGCACGCGCAGCGGGCTGGGCCGTGCTTACTGATTCGGCCCGACGGCCCAAATAACACGGCACGGGTATTTGGGCCGTGCCCGTGCCGGCCCGGCACGGAAACGGCACGCATAGGCCGTGAGTCCGCGTCTCCGCTCCGCGACCGCGAGTAGCTAGCGACGCGTATTTTATTTATCGCGACGCCTCGGTTCTGTCGGCCGCGACCTGTCTTTCGCGTTTTGCCTAAACCCTAACGCCTCCAGTCTCCACTCTCCAGGCCGCCGCCGCCGCCCCGTCACCTTCTCTTCCATGCCTGCCTTTGCCGACCACCGGTCGCATCTGATGCGGCGTTTCATTGCCGGATCCCTGATGTGCTTCATTCTATCCGATGGTTCGTTCTCTGGAAACCCTAATCCCGATTCACAAGTAGTTTCCCAGGAATCGAAGCGCCGCCGCCGCCGACGCCAGCTCAAGGGTCAAGGACTCAAGGCTCAAGCGCTCAGCTCAAGGGTCGACGCCGCCGCAGTAAGTGTCTTTTCCAATTCGTGCCTGTTCAGCCGGTTCGCATTCGGGCCTTTTCATTCGTGCCTTTTCCCAAGAGGCAAACAATAAGTGCTTTCTCCTTAAATTCTCACCTAGTTGAATCATGATTCATGCCGATTGCCGACTCAGACTAATGGGCTCGAGCTCACTTGCTTTATTTATACACCAGTTTCTTACTTAGTTGAATCATGATTCATCCGTGCTACTTGCTACTTGCTAGATCTATATTCATTTGCTTGCTGCTCACTTGCTAGATTTATACACCAGTTTGCTTGCTGCTCACTTGCTTGCTGCTCACTTGCCGATCCTCAGTTTGCTTGCTGCTCACTTGCTACTTGCTAGATCTATATTCATTTGCTCTACAATGGGGAGGAAGAGGGTAGCGGGTAGAAAATCTTTTCGTAGTAGTAGGATAGATGATTCCAGCAATCCTATTTCTAGTGAATTATCCCCTACCATGGAAGTCCCTGGGTCTCGACCTGTTTATAGTCCCTCCTTACGAGTACCAGGAGATGGTGGTGGCACTGAGCCTGTATCTGGTTCTAGTTCTTTTTCCTTACCAGTACCAGTAGATGGTAGTAAAGGGGTTGAGTCTGGTTCTAGTTCCTTACCAGCAGATGGGGATATTGGTGTCCGTGTTGATGTGCCAGCAAAGGGTGCTAAACCATCTGTTTCTAGGGCAGAGTGCTGGAAGCATATGGATAAGCGGGAGATTATCGAGAATGGTATAAAAAGTTATATTGCTATATGTCACTATTGTAAACTGAGTTGAGTGCAGATTCTGCTGGTGGCACTGGGCATTTGAATCGACACTTCAAAGCTTGTTTAAAAAGGGCAGGGCAAACATTTGGTGCAGGTATGCAAGCTCAACTAAACTTTGCTGCGGACGGCACTATAAGTACTTGGGTTTACAATCCACAATTAGCTCGTGAAGAAATTATTAAATACATTGTTTCTGAAGACTTACCTATTATGATGGGAGAAAGCCCTAATTTTAAGAATCTGATTCAGCGTGCTTTCTGCCCACAATACCAACCTGTTAGTAGAACTACTATAAAATCTGATTTGATGTCTCAGTATCACAAACAACTTGCTGTTCTTAAAGAAAATTTTAAAAAAGTTCAGTTTTCGTTTGCTTTAACTTCAGATATTTGGACTTCATCACATCAAAAGACTAGTTACATTTCTGTTGTTGCACACTATTTGGATAATTCATATTGTCTTCATAAGCGTGTTATAGGTTTTAGAGTTATGTATGATTCACATACTGGTACTGCAATTGCTAATCATATTCTTGAGGTGGATAATGATTTTAATATAAGGAATAAGATTCTATCTATTACTCTTGATAATGCTTCCTCAAATACAAATGCGATAGACTCTCTTGCCCCTCATCTGAAGTCATACATAGATGGTTATGCTGTCCACCAAAGGTGTGTGTGCCACATTATTAATCTGGTTGTTCAGGATGGCATAACAATTGTTAGTAAGTATTTGGATAATGTTCGTGCTGCTGTTCGTTTCATAACTAGTACTCCTCAAATGATTAATAAATTTGGTGAGTATTGCAAGGCAAATAATATGAAATCAAGGAAATTTGGCCTTGATATGAAGATAAGATGGAATTCGACCTACCTTATGCTTAAGAAACTAGAAGGTTATGAAAAGATTATAACTGTCTTTGTGAATGCTAATGCTCTTGATATTGATTTGGTTCTAACTGAAGCTGATTGGTATATGGTCAAACATTTTAGAGAGTTCTTGATGCCCTTTTATGTAGCCACAAATGTTTTATCAGGTGTTTACTATCCTACATCCTGCTTAGTCATTGATTACATTTGGTTAATTGCTGAGTCATTTGCTAAGCACAGATCTGATTCCCTTCTTTGCACTGTTGTTGCTCCAATGGAATTAAAATTTCTAAAATACTTTGATAACATATCCCATATATATTGCTTTGCAACTATTTTGGATCCTAGAAAAAAACTTGATGGGTTACAATCTGCTTTAGAAGGAATTGGTGACTTGCTAGATATGGACTATTCAGATGCTTTTAATCATGTGAAAGATGAATTATTTCGTGTTTTTGGCTTTTACTATGACAAATATGGTGAAAGTGATGTTACAGGAATAATGGATGAAACTGACATAGAACAATCAGATAGTTCTTTGACAGCCCACTTATGGAAGAGATCGAAGGGAAAAGAATTTGCTAACTCAACAATAAATCAAAGGTGGAATCCTAATGCTGAATTGAATCATTATCTGTCTACTAACTTTGCAGCCACTGATCGCACCTTGAAGGGTAATAAGGTAAAATTACTTGAATGGTGGAGGGAACACAAGTACAGTTTCCCAGTATTATCTCATTTTGCTAGAGATATTCTTCTTGTTCCTGTTTCAACTGTTTCTTCTGAAGCCACATTCAGCACAGTGGGTAGAATTATTGAAGAAAGGAGATCATCTCTTGCACCTGAGACAGTGGAGGCCATCACCTGCCTTAAGGATTGGAAAAGAGCAGAAGATAGAAAGCAGCATCAACTTGAAGATCCTGAGATTGAACAAGCTTATGCTGATTTCAGCCATGATTAGTGTTACTTCTAGTTCATTCTGTTATTGTGGATTGTTAATGTAATATGGACTGTGGACTGTGGACATTAAAACATTTACCGATCTGTACTCTTTTCCTTACAGAGGGAGCCCCACACTGGGGTGTAAGGTTTTTAACGAGGCAGATCGAGGAATAAAAAGAATTTTCCCTCAAAACTTGTTTGTGTTCATTTCTGTTAATTAGAAGAATTTCCTTATGTTTGTTCTGTTTGTGCGGCTGGTTTATGTTGTTCATTTCTGTTAATTTCCCTCTGTTGTTTGAGGGTTTCTGTTAATTACAAGTTTATGTTGTTCATTTCTGTTAATTAGAAGAATTTCCCTCTGTTTGTGCGGCTGTTTATGTTGTTTCAGCCCCACATTGCTGTTTCTGTTAATTACAAGTTGTCAGTTTGAATTGCCCTCAGTTTGTTCTGGTTGTGCGGCTGTTTATTTTCAATTTCGTGCCGGGCCTAAAAAAGCACGGCCCGATTTAAGCACGGCAGGCTTTAGTGCCGTGCTGGGCCTCCATTTTATTCTATAGGCACGATAAGGCCCGGCCCGATAGTATTTCGTGTTGGCCCGGCCCGACACTTTGAAGCCCGAAGCACGACGGGCTCGTGCCGGGCCAGCACGACACGACCCATCTTGCAGGACTAGTCCAGTGCACCCGCAAACAGGGAAGGTTGGGAGCTTCCAAATGAAGCTCCAACGGCTCCTAGGCCCTTTGGGACTATAAAAGGGACCTCTAGGCGCCTCCAACAAGAGTACAAGAGCAGCCAACAAGTCCATACATCATTTGGATCAATTCTTTCTCTCCCTCTCTTGTGTATCTCTCTAGTTTGTGTAGAGGCGAAGTTATAAGCGTTTAGAGAGAGGGGAAGTGCTGCTGAGAGCTAGAGCAAAATCTTGGGTGCATTGTTACTCTACCGGAGTGCCGTCGAGAAGGTTGTAAGCCGCCATGGCATGTTGTAACTGATATCAACATAGTGGAAGGCTCTATTTGTCGCACTGATAGATCTGAGCAAACGGAGGAAGAAGTTGAAATAGACTCCAAGCCAAGGTGTGGCTAACAACAACGAGGACTAGGCAAGCATTTCAAGCTTGGTCGAACCTCGGGATAAATCCATGTGTTTGTGTGCTCTGTTCTGTGCTGTGTGCTGTTTCTCTGTCTTATTTGTTGTTTATACTTGCACTTCAATACTTATATGTGGTACAAGCTGTCTTTGAAGTGCAGGGTATTTTAAGACATGAACTTTAATTCCGCTGCAAACTACTCGAAGGGTCTTTCATCCCACTGCGATCCAACCTTCGAGTAGAGTAAGAATTTACAGTTTTAAAGTGATAATTATTATTCGCCTATTCACCCCCCTCTAGGCGACATCTAGATCATGTTCCCGGGCATAGGGAACTTTCAACGAGCACATACCTAGTTGAGTATTAGGGCTATCTCTAGCAACGTCTCACATATTTCATCTACTGAAGGAATATTCTCTATACTTTACGGCACCCTCTAAAAGATTCAGTCCTCTATATCTTTTCCATCTCCAGTAACGTCCTCTAAATTTGGTCATCTAGAATCTAGAGTGCGAACCAATTGCATAAACTAGTTTCTTTATTTGCCATTTCGCATAGAAACAAAATTTTAATTTCATTTTTCATGAAAAACAAACGTAATTAACATTGTTCACTATGACAATTTTTTAAACGTATATTGATTATGAAAACAAATATCTGCAATTATTGTGAAGGTATACTTAGAAACTAAAGTTCGTATTCTTTTTTATGACATTCCTGATATTTCCTCGAACACCTGCCGAGCTCTCCTATTCATTTAAATAAATCTTTTTTCTCTCTCTCGTCGTAGGCTACAACAAAAAGCACCAGATCTACCGTCTCCTCGCCGCCATGTTCCCGCCGCCTCCTCACACCAGCTCTCTAGTGTCCTCACTGCCGCCTTCCTTGCTCCCGACCCCGGCGACGACCTTCTGTTGGTGTCTGTGGGCGCGTCAAACTTCACTGCCGACGAGGACAAGGCTTGCCGGCGGGACCGAGTAACTTCCAGGGCTCACCCCGGCCGTGCGCTAGCTCGGGGTCCCGGGTTGGACGTCGATGCCCTCCTTTGAGAACGAGGGAAATCTCCGAGTGGACACGCCAAGGAGCCGGCACAGGAGATAGCGGATGCTCGTACAACCTCTACAAATGATGGACAAACCCCACCCTCTATATTTTACAAGAGCATTTACAATCTATTGTTGAACGTATGCAAGCACAAACCTGTAAATATAGAGTACTAGTCCTTACATAGATCCTGGTTGAAGAGAATCTAATAGAAAGCGATATTTTAAAAATATCTCCGTTTGTGCTAAAATAAAAAAAAACATATTTTAATCATGATAAAGTTAAAAAATAGATTTTAACTATAAAATATCTATTATTATATATTTTCTAAAGAATCAATGTAGTCTCCGAGCCGCTTTAAATACAAACTCTTTGACACAAGTTTCACAATCTATACTAGTATACAATTTGAGTAACAGTAGGTTAAAGATTGTATAAGTTGACTTTTATCTTATTTAAAATATTGTAACCATTCGTAGATGAAGGAACTACCTAACTTGCAGTATATTTACTACAACAAATATATAAATTTTAGGGGTTAAAACTATAAATGAGATTTCTCTTTGCGGTTGGCTCTATTAAATTTCACTTGTTTACCCTACTTAAATGTGTAGTTTTGTAAAAAAAATGACGTCATAGTAATTTGTGTATTTTAAATATGTTGGACCTGCTTGACACGTGGTCAGGTGAGCCCAATCAATCAGAGACAAGTGGAAATCAGATGCAAGACAAGACATTAAATAGTGAATTGTAGCGTCTTGTTATGCTTGTCCCGTCTCGCTACAGGATAAGAATATTTATAGGGGCGTCTCGGGTAGGTGACCTAAAGTACGGTCTACCCTCGGCTACCAATTATATCCATGGAATATTCTATATAACGGAGTAATTACAACACCACGCGCCTTATAGTGCATCGTACACCAATTAATACACCCGCAAATTACATTGACAGGTGGGCCTCCAGAAGAGTCTCCCGGTGGACCGACGAAGTGCAGGCCGTGTTGCGTAGCCTTCGTCGCCACCTCCAGAGCCTTCGTGTCTTGGTGCCCTCCGCTCTGCTCGGATAGGATGTTGGCGCCGAGGGCTCTTGAGTCGTATTGTAGCAAATTGAAGTCCTTCATCAGCGCCGATCGTGCGAGGGCCACGGTCGATTGTTGGTCGCAGAGTCGAGGGACTCTTTGCTCGTTGTCTTGTATACTGGTTAGTTAAAAACGAAAGACAGAACCTTCGCTCTATGATCGAGGTCATGTTTGGCCTCCGCCTCAACATAATAATCATTTAAAAATACTCATAAGTGTTTTTTACATTTTAAAAAGATTTATAATAAATACAAAACAAGTTACTTATTAGTACTACCTATACAATCACAAAATGGTGTAAACTCAAATCATCTTAGATTTAATCAAATTTACTTAAAAATACTAGCAATTATTATATTAAATATATGTATCAGATTTATCATAGAATATATTATTATTTACCCTAACCCAAAGCATTTAAATATCTACAAGGTATAATCCCGAGATATACAAAGTAAGCAACCAACTTGTGGAGGTTCTTGATGCAAAATCCACCATACCATTTGACCTCTGACTAGTGTGCCCCCTGCCCCACCCCTCCCAAAGGCACAACCTGGCCGCCAAATTAAACTTGACCACTTCCTCTCTCTCTCTCTCTCTCAACTCCAAGTCTTCTCTCTCTTTCTCTCTCTATTCTTTCCATCCCCGCTTCTGGGAAGCTCATCAGCCATGGACGACGCCGCGGGAGAGGAAGAAGCTTCGATGTAAGTTCCACCTCCAAATTTCCATCGCTTTTCCCCGCATCAGCACTTATAAATACTTGCTGCATCAGTCGAGCACAAAAAACTTAGTTGCTTTCGGCTACCTTTCGCCCCCAATTGGAGGCACCCCGAACCACAAAAAAAAAGGATGAGAATTTGATGCCACAAACAATCTCAAATGCTTGGTCCTTTTGAAGGTTCGAGACCAGCCATGTCCTTGGCGCCCTGCTGGCCTCCTCGCCGCTGCTGGCGTCCGCCTGGGACCGCTGTACGACCGCCACAGCCGCGGCGCCCGGGTTCGTGCACGGAGAGGACGGCGGCAAGGTGTACGTGGGGTTCTCCGGGGTGCAGGCCGCGCTGTCGGCGGCAGGCGCGGCGGTGGCCGGTGGTGGCGCCGATGTCTTCGCGCCGGTGGGGCTCGGCGGGGACGCGGCGGGGCGGATGTTCGCGCCGCTGCTCGCCGCCGAGCCCGACTCGGCCGCTGCTGGGGAGCCGGTTGCCGTGCAGGCGCTGGCGCTGCAGTGCTTCTTGAAACTCTGCGGTAACCCTGATTTCCAGGTAAGTGATTACTACTCCAATGAAAAAAATATCTGCCTGGTTATCATTTGTTTTATGCTTAGCGCGTTGATTGGAGCAGTTTGCCTTGCCCACTAATAATTTGACTAAAAATGTTATTTTTCAAGTTGCACGTTCATGTGACTATCTGATATTTTTGCCTTTCTGGTTGGCTGGGGCCTAGGGATGGACTTAGATGTTGATGTGCCTGTCTTTGGTTGTTGCTGTGTCCTTGTGTGCAGACGTACAGTATGAGACAGATCCACTGAGATATGAGATATTATAATTCCATTGTCAGTCATTCATAGAGCAAGAATTTGGTCAGTGAGAAATTTAACAACATTATGCGAGGAAAACAAAACGAAATTCTCTGGGACAAACTCCATGCTGCTGGGTCTATTTTCTTCCCCCTAGTGATTTCTCTTCTATATCAGTTTGCCTTCTCCGTTATAGTAAAACTTGTCTGTCAAGTCACTTCGGACCTCAGAACTCAAATTAGAGTATTGTGTGTGTACATAGAACAATCCCCGTCAAATTTGCCGGCTAACATGAGATGAGAGGCTATGCATCTGTTTTCTATTGTCCCAGTGCAAACAAAAAGTACAACCACATGTCATAGATCACAGTACCCAACAAAAGT
This sequence comes from Zea luxurians, assembly GCA_029449295.1. Classification (NCBI taxonomy): domain Eukaryota; kingdom Viridiplantae; phylum Streptophyta; class Magnoliopsida; order Poales; family Poaceae; genus Zea; species Zea luxurians. The sequence continues at coordinate 51,829,217 of JAOPSE010000011.1, forward strand.
TGCTGTTGCGCCTTTATTGTCGCTTACAGTTGATGCATTTCTTAGGGCCCATGATCAACAGAACATGAGGCATTTAAAATGCACTGCAGTTTGGCTCATGATTGGACAGCTTTATAAACCAATTGCATAGATACAGATATAGATCTGTAGACATTTCAAAGTCTTAAAATGCTTCGACTAAGATATGGAGAATGACTGATCTGTAGGAATATAATCTAACCATGATGAAGAGCTCTACTTCAGAGTTCACTGTCATTCAGAATTCATGCTGGTTTGATCGGACATTATCTATCTTCTGGCCTCCTTTAATTTCAGATGATCACACACACACACAAAAATGTGATTCTTTTACTTGTGACTCATACATTTGAACTAAATTCCACTATTGTAGAGTAACAACCTAAATGACGACAGCTTTTTGCTCCATCACAAATTCCATTCTTTGTTGGCGGACTATAATTAAATACTTCAAATAGCTGAAGAGAATTTTGAGGTTTCGTTGATCTTTTGATATACGTTTCAGAGGACCACACGTGTCTCCATCTTCTGTACCTTATCACTTTTGACTTTTTAATCGAGTGGCCTAATTATTGTTCATAAAACTATGCAGATGATCATTTTTCATGATTCTTTTTTTGTTCTAGCATGAGTGCTTTGTGCCACTTTATGCAGCTAATGATCCCATTCTCTCCAATCTTTACTTTTCAACCTGTCTCACTGAAACTGTGCTACTAAAATTTCACATTTGTGTTTCACCACACTGAAACTGTGACTTACTCATCAGAATTGGTTGACATTGCAGATGCTTCTGAATGAGATCAAGGGTAAGGCAGTCGTGTTCACGGGCCACTCCCTCGGTGGCGCCATTGCCACCCTCGCGGCGCTACACTACCTCTGCATCTCATCTTCAAGCTCACCATGGTCACCTGCTGCTCCTGTCCTGTGCGTCACCTTTGGAAGCCCGCTACTAGGCAATGAGGCACTGTCCAGGGCAATCCTGCGTGAGCGCTGGGGTGGTAACTTCTGCCACGTTGTCTCACAGCATGACGTCGTCCCAAGGCTCCTCTTCTGCCCCCCGGACGCCGTCCCTGCGCATATCATTGTCGGAATGCAACTGGATCAATGGCCAGCCCGGACTCGCCACACAGGTGCGGTGAACACGGTCACCACACGCATGGCGGACACTGACAAGAACGCGCTCCAGCAGCTGATACAGACGCACGTGGCCGCTGTGGCCATGGAGCAGAAGCTTGCTACTCCTGAGACGACAGGTGGGAGTCCTTACCGGCCGTTTGGGACGTACGTGCTGTGCTCCCCAGAAGGTGCGGCGTGCGTGGACAACGCGACCGCGGCGGCACAGATGCTGTACGCCACCTTCGCATCTCGGAGTTCGCCCGGTGCAGAGTCCCCGGAGGCCGCGCACTCCTGCTACGGCGAGCTCGTGCTGAAAATGCCACAGCACCTGCTCCTCAAGAGACGCCTGCGTGTGGATGACACGCCTTTCACGCCCAACTACGACGACGGCGTCTCCCTCGCGCTGGAGGCCTCCGGCATCAACGCCATGGTGAGGGCACACGTACGTACATATTAGTCTGCGTGTATTAAACTATGGTACAGTGCGTGTTCTGTGTAGTGTATATCTTGTCTGACATGCTGGCATTACCATCGGCGGCAGGCCATGGAGGCATCGACGGCGCGGCAGTGGCTGAAGACATCGAAGCGGGCAGGGCGGCGGCCGAGCCTGAACTGCGCTTGCCTAGCGACGCAGCTTGGCCGGATCACGCCTCTCCGTGCGCAGATCGAATGGTACAAGGCGCTGTTCGACGCGGACATGGGGTACTACGACGCGTTTAAGCAGCGGCGGTCGCCCAGGAAGTACTCCAAGGTGAACTTAAACCGCATGAAGCTGGGCCAGTTCTGGGACGGCGTGCTCACTAAGCTCGACGCCGGCCAGCTCCCCCACGATTTCCACCGCCGCGCCAAGTGGGTCAATGCTGCCCGCTTCTACCAGCTCCTGGTCGAGCCTCTCGACATTGCCGACTACCACCACCAAGGCCTCCATCGGACGAGCGGGAGCTACATGACCCACGGCCGGGAGAGGAGGTATGAGCTGTTCGACAGGTGGTGGCAGGAGAAGGCATGTACGGGCGCTGGCGGCGACATCACGTCCTCCATGTCGGCAGCGTCGGCGAGCAGCCGGAGACGCAGCAAATACGCCGGGCTGACGCAGGACCCGTGCTTCTGGGCGAGAGTGGAGGAAGCAAGGGGGGAGACGGAGAGCGCCCGGGGCGAGCGCGACGTGGCGGAGCTGGCGATGAAGCTGGAGGAGCTGCTTGAGTTCGAGCGCTACTCTCGTGAGCTGGTGGCCAACAAGGAGGTGTCTGTCGACGTGCTCGCGCCGCAGTCGAGCTACATGCTCTGGGTGGAGGAGTGGAACCAGCTCAAGCTCAGGGATGAGGTGAGGACACTGTTGCTCCAGTTTTGAGCTGAGTTGCAAACAGCTGATGAATTTGTAGATAGCTGGTGGGCATTCTCCAAATGGTTCAGAAGTACATGAATCATTTGATCATTGTCCATGGATGCTACTATATAGCTGATTGTAAATATATCTAAACCTAGAAGCATTGCAGTGGATTACAATATATTTATTCTTTCATGGGTACCTTGATGGCCCGATACTGATTCGAAACAGCTTTCGAGCAAGGAGGCTTGAAAACAGCTGAAGGAAGTTCAGATATGGATGGATGGATGCTAGTAAGCTCCAAGGGCGGAGCCAGTATTTCGGTTTGCCAACCTGTGCAGAAGATTCCCTCTACATATAAAATGCACAAAATTAAATCTGGACCATTCATATCTAATCATTCAATATCTAACGGTTTAACGGTTGAGTATGTGGGTTATTTTTTTTTTATAAATATATAGCTAGATGCGGGAGAGAGGAGCACCGATTTTTTTTTTTTTAAAAAAATATGTCCACCTGATGGTGGATGAATGGTAGATTTAATTTGTGTATGGAAGGGATTTTGTGAATAGCTTTCGGTTTAAAGGACTAGTCTCTCTCTGTGTATTATTTTTAGTTTGCCTTTGTTAAAATAATAATTAAGTTAAACTCTTGTTTTACAATAGAAAGGCAAACTAAATATGTAAAATAATATCATAAATTATATAGAAAGGACAAGAAAATTACACTAAGGGCTAGTTTGGGAGGTAAAAACAGAGGGAATTAGAGGGCCAAAATTCTCTTCTAATTCAATTTTAAATAAGGAGGGGATTCTAGCCCCTCCAATCCAATCCATCCGGTTTTCTGGCTTCCAAACTAGCGTTAAGTCTTTAACCTCCGCGCCGTCCATTTTGACCATTTTAATACATATGAAAAATTTACACCACTAACATAAATAATGGAGAGAGTGTGTGTGAAAAAACAATCATGAAACATATAACCATTCTACCATTCTAATTAAACAACAACAACCATCCTGCCATTCTAATTCATATAAAATATCACAGTAATCAAGTAAAAAAAGTAGAACGAAGATAAGAGAAACACACGCATACAATATATACTAGAGATTAACGGGGAAAATAACAAGATAAACTCTACATAATCATTCATTTAAACAACAATACAAATGTAAAAAAGTAATAACTAGAACAGAAGAAGAGAAGAAAACATAAATACTACTCCGTCCGACAATAGTAGTCATTTTAGAAATTTAGTTGGTTCATACAATTCTTGATGCTTGGGTTTTGTATATATGTCTAGATTTATCATCATCAATTTAAATATAAACATAAAAATCAAGAGCTAAAACGATTACTATTGGAACGTATGGAGTACTTGATTGTATAAATATTATTAAAGAGCATATAAAGAACATGCAAATACTTACTTGTTGGTCACTTGCTTTTACTCTTGAAGGATATTAAAAAACAAGGCAACACAAATAAATTAATCTTTCACTTCACCCTTTAATTAACCCTTCTTTTATAGATTAATTTAAGGGAGAAGGTAAGGAGGATAAGTAGAGGACAAATTAAGGAAGACATGAATAAAACATAAAGATGAAATGAGTTACTCATATTGGATAAATATTACTTTACTCCATTTTTATTACATGACTAATGATTACAATTGTATCTTCGGCTTTGCAAGTGACAATGCGAAGGTAAAGAAAGAAAGACAACTTCGTAGGTGGAGCGAGTCAGTTCTCTCCGATTTAGAAATGTGAGTTATGCATTGAAGGAAACGATGACGCCTAAGAGGGGGTGAATTAGGACTTCTAAAAATTCTCTCTAACCTAGGCCACAAATAAGTCGCTAGAGCAAAACTTATGCAAATAAATAATCTTGATTGTACAAACTAGGTTTTGTCTAAGTGTTGCTATCTCTATCGCAAAGGCTAAGTTTCAATCTAAATAATCTAACCAAAATGATAAGATTGAAACTTAAATACTTAGTATAAATGTGGAAGGTAAAGAGCAAGTTAGAGATGCAAACTCTCGTGGATGACGCTGGTATTTTTACCGAGGTATCCGGAACCACGCAAGGTTTCGGCTAATCCTCGTTGGTGCCCCTATGCAAGGGGTAGCCCACGCGAGGGCCAAGCATCTCGGTCGAGTAACTCTATAGAGAGCCGTGGGCCTTCTCCACACGCAAGTGGTGCTCCGCTTCCGGCTCCTCTCGGACGCTCCTGTTGTCTCCACTGTCGAGCTTTTAGCCAAAACGCCATGGACCTCGTTTCCTCCGGTACATGGTGGCGGTCGTGACACAAACTCGGTTGTCATGGTCTCGCAAGACTTTCGCCCCACTCGGTACAATTACAACGGCTCGCACAAGAGCCGAGGGGTTGTGTGGTTTTTTTCTAAACTCACTCAACTAGGATTCACCTAGAGTAAGCGCTAATGCAGTCTAACTAACCTAAGTACTTCGCAAAGCACCTACGCTAATCACCGAGTGATTCTATTAAGCACTTGGGTTTTTGAGCACTTAGAAATGTCTACAATATGCCTTGGTATGTTGCTTGGGCTCCAACACCTCCAAATGGCCGGTTGGGGGGTATTTATAGCCTTCCCCCTCAATTATAGCCGTTGGACAGAAAGCTGTTATTTCTATCGTTAGGCGCACCGGACAGTACGGTGCACACCGGACATGCACTGTTCACTGTCCGGTGCTCTGGCCACGTCAGCCGACCGTTGGGGTCTGTAGCAGTCGACCATTGGATCCGACCGTTGCCAGGTTGTCCGATGCACACCGGACAGTCCAGTGCTACAACCCGAGAGCACCTGGTCGCGGGCCTCTCTACACAAACTGCCTGGTGTCCCACTGGACAGTCCAGTGTACACTGGACATGTACTGTTCACTGTCCGGTGCGCCATCAGTGCGCTGGCTGATTGCCCACTTCATGGATTTCTTCGCTATTTCCTTGGGCTTCTTTTGTTCTTGAGTCTTGGACTTCTATGCTTTTTATGTCTTCTTTTGAGGTGTTGCATCCTCAGTGCCTTAGTCCAATCCTCTTCGCATCCTGTGAACTATAAATACAAACACCAGCAAACACATTAGTCTACAGGTTATGTTGATCATCAAACACCAAAATCACTTAGCCAAATGGGTCGGGGTCCATTTTCCTTACATGCATGACATTGTTCCTCTATTTATAATCGTGAGGTACAATTTTGTCAAAATTGCAATCATGCCCTCAAGCCTATACATATGAGCTACAAAGTTGACCAAGGGCATTCTCTTCTCTTTCCTTGGTAGTCTTGATGAACAAGTCTTGGGGATTTCACCCTTCTCTTGATAGCTCTTCATGATGCGCATACATCATCAATCCGAAGTTTGTAGCTTCGTCTTCGCTACCGTGATCATTACACATCATCTCCAAACAAAGGTGTCCTTCGACATTTATCCTGTTATACTTGAAACATACTCAAGACTAACCGATTAATTAATGTTTTGGGATCTTCCGCTAAAGAGGACTACAATAGTAGCCCCTCACTGTATTAGTTCATTTTTCATAATGAGCTTAGACCACAGAATAAACGAAGGCCTCACGACGAAGGTACGGAAAACACCTTCCTTGAGCTTGTGAATGAGAACGAATTGGCAAAAAATGTCTTGAAAAGCGATTGGCACAGAGGGGCAGTGGTAGGCTGTATTTGAATTTTTTATTCCGACATTTCTTATGTATAAAATGGATGAGGACCTATGCAACAAAACACAACATTCATTGTCATTGCCATCCCGCAACTGCTATTTTCTCTACCTCCAAAGCTTGCTCTGGAAAACTTTTTCGTTCAAAAGCTTCACATTCTGCTAGCTTCGTAGCCTTTCAAATGGCTAGGGCGTAAAGAAATGATGAGCTCATCCTCGTGGCCTACTACGATGCCGCGGAGAAGGCCAAAGTTGAGAAGATTACTGAAGATATCATGGCTGGTTTGTCTGATGATTCTGATGACAGTGAAGAGTTTGATTTTAAAGAGGATAATGTTGAAGAACGATCATCAAAGTCAAGCCACGTGAACTTTAGCAAGACCACCATAATGAAAGGACACATAGAGGTATTGATAAACACTAACTACATTAGTAATGCTTCCATTGTGAGTCTTGGTGGAGAGGACACTACTCCCCTTCGTGAGAAAAATGAAGTGATGGTGTTCCGAAGCTTCGTGAAAGCTAGGCTCCGATTCCCACTCCACAAGATGGTGGTTGAAGTGCTATTTTTTTGATATATACCTTCATCAACAGACCCCTAATGCCTTAGTGATGTTGGGGATCTTCATCTATGTAGTAAAGATCCATGGCGTAGAACCAAATGCAGATTGATTTTTCTAGATTCATGAACTTCATTACCAAACAAAAGCAACAGGGAAGGATCAACAGCACGACAACTTTGGTTGCTACAATTTTCAAAACCGGAAGGAGGCCCATCCAGCATTGGCGTACTGAAGCAAGTGGCCCAGTGCTTGGACAATAGAATAGTTTTATGTAAAGAACTGTAACACCTCGTCCAATCCCTAGACCGATGGTACTTACTCATGTCAGCTCGCTAGGATCATATATTGTCCCCACAAACCAACATGACTCTTTTATGTACACTTTGTCCTCACTCATGCGCACCCGAGAAAACTTCCCGATCGATCACCCATCCCAAATTGCTCCAAGCCAAGCACGCTTAACTTGGAGGTTCCTTCGAGATAGGCTTCCAAAGAATAAGATGCACCTTATTGGTTTGGATACTTTATTAATTCTATTAAGCCTTGGGCCAAGATATCACCATTCCAGGGGCCAGGATATCACAATCCACCCCTCCTAGAAGACCGACGTCCTCGTCGGTCAACCCCAATCCAGGAACCTCCCCACTTAGCCACATCTTTGTGTCTAGTGCCGTCATATGCCATGCCATGTGACCACTCCGGGCCCACATGCGCCATATACCCGAACCCCCTAGCCCACACATGCCCGTGTAACCTTGAGGATCAGCTCTGATACAACATGTAACACCCCGTCCAATCCCTGGACCGACATGAATCTTTTGTGCGCACTTTGTCCTCACTCATCCCAAATTGCTCCAAGCCAAGCACGCTTAACTTGGAGGTTCCTTCGAGACAGGCTTCCGAAAAAGAAGATGCACCTTGTTGGTATGGATACTATATTAATTCTATTAAGCCTTGGGCCAGGATATCACCATCCCAGAGGCCAGGATATCACAAGAACGTTCTAGAAAAGAGGGAAGATATCATCCAAAGGCACGTGAAACCCACTTCGGCATAAAGACGTCAGCATGCAATATGGACGACAAAGCTCAAGATGCCCTGGTGGCCTTCAACATGTATGTAGTTACATTCGTACGAGGGATCTTGTGTAGGAGCACTTAGCCTTTAGTGCCTAGCCACTTTAGGCTAATTGGGAAATGTCGGAGCTAAAGGAAGACATCCCTTCAAGACAGAGACTAAGGCGGGGGAAGTTTAGGAACTAGTTTGCAGGGCCAGATGATGATTGAATGTTTGGAATTGAGACAAAGTGGAACAAAGTCCTAGGCAACTTCATTAAGAAGGAATACAAAGCCTTAATCTACACCTTTGAGAACCAAGGTGAAAGAAGATTGAATCATGTATTCGATGCCATATGCTTCTTTATCCATACTACCCTCGATTAGCACAAAGCAAAGGGAAGAAGGGGAAGATTATTTACAAACCGCCCACAACTACCCCGAAGCCAAAGAGAGCAAAGTTACAACAAAGCGCCGAAAGGTGAACTTCGAAGAAAGGGAGGCCATCGTTGAGCCAAGACTGCTTAAAGTGGTTATTCCTGTTTAGGAGACCACTGCCAAGCCTACACCGACCGCTGAACCGAAAGTTGACTCTTTGAAGGTAATGATGTTCCTCAAACTTTTTCCGTAACATGTGAGTTTATTTTGAATTTTTTATAATAGCTTTACTTTCATCGTATGAGAAGGAGAAAAGTGGTGAAGAACAAGTAGTTGAGCTACTGATTAATGATGAAGCTCCACTAGCCAGCTTACAACCTGAGCCAAAGCCAAAGTTGGCTTCTGAGGGGACACCAAGGAAAGGCAAGAGGTTGACCTCTATTTTGAAAGCAACCATCAAGTCTACAGAGACTGAAGAGCCCTCAAAATCGAAGCCTACCCCACCCTCTTCAAAGAAGGATAGCTCGATCGTTGTTGAAAGGGAATTAGGCTTACACCTAGTCCCTAATTAATTTTGGTGGTTGAATTGTTCAACACAAATATTTGGACTAACTAGTTTGTTCTAGTGTATAAGTTATACAGGTGCAAAAGGTTCACACTTAGCCAATAAAAAGACAAAGTTTTGGGTTCAACCAAAGGAGCAAGGGACAACCGAAGGCACCTCTGGTCTGGCGCACCGGACTGTCCGGTGTGCCACCGGACATGTCCGGTGCACCAGAGGACTCAGACTTCAAACTCGTCACCTTCGGGAAATTCCAGAGGCGACTCCGCTATAATTTACTGGACTGTCCGGTGTACACCGGACATGTCCGGTGCTCCAAAGAAGAGCGGCCTCAGGAACTCGCCAGCCTTGGGAATTCACTTCTGCTGCTCCGCTATAATTCACCGGACTATCCGGTGTACACCGGACTGTCCGGTGTAACAGCGGGGCAACGACTATTTCGGCGCCAACGGCTACCTGCGACGCATTTAATGCGCGCCAGAAGCGCGCAGTCATCAGGGAGCAGGCGCACCGGACAATCTACAGTTCATGTCCGGTGCGCCACCGGACATCAAGGCGGGCCCAGAGACAGAGCTCCAACGGTCGAATCCCAACGGCTTTGGTGACGTGGCTGTCGCACCGGACATGTCCGGTGTGCACCGGACTGTTTGGTGCGCCATCGAACAGACAGCCTCACCAAACGGCTAGTTTGGTGGTTGGGGCTATAAATACCCCCAACCACCCACCATTCATTGCATCCAAGTTTTCCACTTCCCAACTACTTACAAGAGCTCTAGCATTCAATTCTAGACACACCAAAGAGATCAAATCCTCTCCAAATTCCACACAACGCCCTAGTGATTAGAGAGAGTGATTTGCTTGTGTTCTTTTGAGCTCTTGCGCTTGGATTGCTTTCTTCTTTCTTGATTCTTTCTTGTGATCAAACACTCACTTGTAATTGAGGCAAGAGACACCAATCGTGTGGTGGTCCTTGCGGGAACTTTGTGTTCCAAGTGATTGAGAAGAGAAAGCTCACTCGGTCCGAGGGACCGTTTGAGAGAGGGTAAGGGTTGAAAGAGACCCGGCCTTTGTAGCCTCCTCAACGGGGAGTAGGTTTGAGAGAACCGAACCTCGGTAAAACAAATCCGCGTGTCTCACTTCATTATTCGCTTGCGATTTGTTTTGCGCCCTCTCTCGCGGACTCTATTATATTTCTAACGCTAACTCGGCTTGTAGTTGTGATTATTTTTGAGAATTTCAGTTTCGCCCTATTCACCCCCCCTCTTGGCGACTTTCAATTGGTATCAGAGCCAGGTTCTTCATTAGAGCCTAACCGCTCGAAGTGATGTCTGGAGATCACACCAAGAGGGAGATGGAGACCGGCGACAAGCCCACTACGAGCCAAGGGAGCACTTCATCGGAAGAGTCCCGCACCAAGAGGAAGGAGAAGAAGAAGGACTCCTCCAAACGAAAGGAGAAAAGATCTTCTTCCTCACACCACAAAGAGAAGAAGGAAAAATCTTCTTCCCACAAGTCGCATCGGAAAGGCGACAAGCACTAGAGGATGAGGAAGGTGGTCTACTACAAGACCGACACTTCATCAACATCGACCTCTGACTCCGATGCGCCGTCCGTAACTTCTAAGCGCCAAGAGCGCAAGAAGTTTAGTAAGATCCCCTTACACTATCCCCGTACATCTAGACATACTCCATTACTTTCCGTTCCATTAGGCAAACCGCCAACCTTTGATGGCGAGGATTATGCTAGGTGGAGTGATTTAATGAAATTTCATCTAACCTCACTCCACAAAAGTATATGGAATGTTGTTGAGTTTGGAGCACAGGTACCATCCATAGGGGATGAGGATTATGATACGGACGAAGTGGCCCAAATCGAGCACTTCAACTCCCAAGCTACAACCATACTCCTCGCCTCTCTAAGCAAGGAGGAATACAACAAGGTGCAAGGGTTGAAGAATGCAAAGGAGATTTGGGACCTACTCAAGACCGCGCACGAGGGTGATGAACTCACCAAGATCACCAAGCGGGAAATGATCGAGGGGGAGCTCGGTCGCTTCCGTCTTTGCCAAGGGGAGGAGCCACAAGATATGTACAACCGGCTCAAAACCTTGGTGAACCAAGTGCGCAACCTCGGGAGCAAAAAGTGGGACGACCACGAGGTGGTTAAGGTTATTCTAAGATCTCTCATTATCCTTAACCCCACTCAAGTTCAATTAATTTGTGGTAATCCTAGATACCCACTAATGACCCCCGAGGAAGTGATCGGGAATTTTGTGAGCTTTGAATGCATGATTAAAGGATCAAAGAAAATCAACGAGCTTGACGAACCCTCCACGTCCGAAGCACAACCGGTGGCTTTTAAGGCAACGGAGGAGAAGAAGGAGGAGTCTACATCAAGTAGACAACCAATTGACGCCTCCAAGCTCGACAATGAGGAGATGGCTTTAATCATTAAAAGCTTTCGCCATATCCTCAAGCAACGGAGGGGGAAGGACTACAAACCCCGCTCCAAGAAAGTGTGCTACAAATGTGGTAAGCCCGATCATTTCATTGCAAAATGTCCTATATCTAGTGACAGTGACAGAGGCGACGACAAGAAGGGAAAGAGGAGAGAAAAGAAGAAGTACTACAAGAAGAAGGGCGGCGATGCCCATGTTTGCCGGGAGTGGGACTCCGACGAGAGCTCCACCGAGTCCTCCTCCGACGAGGACGCCGCCAACATCGCCGTCACCAAGGGACTCCTCTTCCCCAACGTCGGCCACAAGTGCCTCATGGCAAAGGACGGCAAAAGGAAGAAGGTTAAATCTAAATCCTCCACTAAATATGAATCCTCTAGTGATGATAATGCTAGTGATGAGGAGAATAATTTGCGTACCCTTTTTGCCGATCTTAACATGCAACAAAAGCAAAAATTAAATGAATTGATTAGTGCTATTCATGAGAATGATGATCTCTTGGACTCTCAAGAGGACTTCCTTATTAAGGAAAACAAAAAGCATGTTAAGGTTAAAAATGCTTATGCTCTAGAGGTAGAAAAATGTAACAAATTATCTAGTGAGCTAAGCACATGCCATGACACTATTGACAACCTTAGAAATGAAAATGCTAGATTAATTGCTAAGGTTGATTCTCATGTTTGTGATGCTTCAATTCCCAATCTTAGAAATGATAATGATGATTTGCTTGCTAAGATTATGGAATTGAATGATTCTCTTGCTAGCCTTAGAATAGAAAATGAAAATTTGATTGCTAAGGCTAAGGATTTTGATGTTTGCAATACTACTATTTCCGACCTTAGAACTAAGAATGATATGTTGCATGCTAAGGTTGTAGAACTAAAATCTTGCAAACCCTCTACATCTAATGTTGAGCATGTTTCTATTTGTACTAGATGTATAGATGTTGATATCAATGCTATTCATGATCACATGGTATTAATTAAACAACAAAATGATCATATAGCAAAATTAGATGCTAAAATTGCCGAGCATAACTTAGAAAATGAAAAGTTTAAATTTGCTAGAAGTATGCTCTATAATGGGAGACGCCCTGGCATCAAGGATGGCATTGGCTTCCAAAGGGGAGATAATGTCAAACTTAATGCCCCTCCTAAGAACTTGTCTAACTTTGTTAAGGGCAAGGCTCCCATGCCTCAGGATAACGAGGGTTACATTTTGTACCCTGCCGGCTATCCTGAGAGCAAAATTAGGAGAACTCATTCTAGGAAGTCTCACTCTGGCCCTAATTATGCTTTTATGTATAAGGGTGAGACATCTAGCTCTAGGCAACCAACCCGTGCCAAGTTGCCTAGAAAGAAAACTCCTATTGCATCAAATGGTCATAGCATTTCATTTAAGACTTTTGATGCATCTTATGTTTTGACTAACAAATCCGGCAAGGTAGTTGCCAAGTTTGTTGGGGGCAAACACAATGGCTCCAAGACTTGTGTTTGGGTACCCAAAGTTCTTATTTCTAATGCCAAAGGACCCAAAACCGTTTGGGTACCTAAAGTCAAGAACTAAAATTGTTTTGTAGGTTTATGCATCCGGGGGCTCAAGTTGGATACTCGACAGCGGGTGCACAAACCATATGACAGGGGAGAAAAAGATGTTCTCCTCATATGAGAAAAACCAAGATCCCCAACGAGCTATCACATTCGGGGATGGAAATCAAGGTTTGGTCAAAGGATTGGGTAAAATTGCTATATCACCTGACCATACTATTTCCAATGTTTTTCTTGTAGATTCTTTAGATTACAATTTGCTTTCCGTATCCCAATTATGTCAAATGGGCTACAACTGTTTATTTACTGATGTAGGTGTCACTGTCTTTAGAAGAAGTGATGATTCAATAGCATTTAAGGGAGTGTTAGAGGGTCAGCTATACTTGGTAGATTTTGATAGAGCTAAACTCGACACTTGCTTGGTTGCTAAGACTAACTTGGGTTGGCTCTGGCACCGCCGACTAGCCCATGTTGGAATGAAGAATCTTCATAAGCTTCTAAAGGGAGAACACATTTTAGGACTAACCAATATTCATTTTGAGAAAGACAGGATTTGTAGCGCATGCCAAGCCGGGAAGCAAGTTGGCACTCATCATCCACACAAGAACATCATGACTAGTGACAGGCCACTGGAGCTCCTACACATGGACCTATTCGGCCCGATCGCCTACATAAGCATCGGCGGGAGTAAGTACTGTCAAGTTATTGTGGATGATTATTCTCGCTTCACTTGGGTATTCTGTTTGCAGGAAAAATCTCATACCCAAGAGACCTTAAAGGGATTCCTGAGACGGGCTCAAAATGAGTTCGACTTAAGGATCAAGAAAATTCGAAGCGACAATGGGACGGAGTTCAAAAACTCACAAATAGAAGACTTTCTTGAGGAAGAGGGCATCAAGCATGAGTTCTCTTCTCCCTACACTCCACAACAAAATGGTGTAGTGGAGAGGAAGAATCGAACTCTATTGGACATGGCAAGAACCATGCTTGATGAGTACAAGACACCGGATCGGTTTTGGGCCGAGGCGGTGAACACCGCCTGCTACGCCATCAACCGGTTATATCTTCACCGAATCCTCGAGAAGACATCCTATGAACTTCTCACTGGTAAAAATCCCAATATTTCATATTTTAGAGTTTTTGGTAGCAAATGCTTTATTCTTGTTAAGAGAGGTAGAAAATCCAAATTTGCTCCTAAAACTGTAGAAGGCTTTTTACTAGGATATGACTCAAACACAAGGGCATATAGAGTCTTTAACAAGTCCTCAGGACTTGTTGAAGTTTCTTGTGACGTTGTGTTTGATGAGACTAACGGCTCTCAAGTAGAGCAAGTTGATCTTGATGAGATAGGTGAAGAACAGGCTCCATGCATAGCGCTAAGGAACATGTCCATTGGGGATGTGTGTCCTAAGGAATCCGAAGAGCCGCCACACCCAAGAGTCCACCAAGCAATCCAACGAGATCACCCCGTCGACACCATCCTCGGCGACATTCATAAGGGGGTAACTACTCGATCTCATGTTGCACATTTTTGTGAGCATTACTCTTTTGTTTCCTCTATTGAGCCACACAGGGTAGAGGAAGCACTTCAAGATTCGGATTGGGTGATGGCGATGCAAGAGGAGCTCAACAACTTCACGAGGAACGAGGTATGGCATTTGGCTCCACGTCCTAACCAAAATGTTGTAGGAACCAAGTGGGTCTTCCGCAACAAACAAGATGAGCATGGTGTGGTGACAAGGAATAAAGCTCGACTCGTGGCCAAGGGGTATTCACAAGTCGAAGGTTTGGATTTTGGTGAAACCTATGCACCCGTAGCTAGGCTTGAGTCCATTCGCATATTATTAGCCTATGCTACTTACCATGGCTTCAAGCTTTACCAAATGGACGTGAAGAGTGCCTTCCTCAATGGACCAATCAAGGAGGAGGTCTATGTTGAGCAACCTCCCGGCTTTGAAGATAGTGAGTACCCTAACCATGTTTATAGGCTCTATAAGGCGCTTTATAGGCTCAAGCAAGCCCCAAGAGCGTGGTATGAATGCCTTAGAGATTTCCTTATTGCAAATGGCTTCAAAGTCGGCAAGGCCGATCCTACTTTATTCACTAAAACTCTTGACAATGATTTGTTCATATGCCAAATTTATGTTGATGATATTATATTTGGGTCTACTAACGAATCTACATGTGAAGAATTTAGTAGGATCATGACACAAAAATTCGAGATGTCTATGATGGGGGAGTTGAAGTATTTCTTATGATTTCAAGTGAAGCAACTCCAAGAGGGCACCTTCATTTGCCAAACGAAGTACACTCAAGACATTCTAACCAAGTTTGGAATGAAGGATGCCAAGCCCATCAAGACACCCATGGGAACCAATGGGCATCTCGACCTCGACACGGGAGGTAAATCCGTCGATCAAAAGGTATACCGGTCGATGATTGGTTCATTGCTCTATTTATGTGCATCTCGACCGGACATTATGCTTTCCGTTTGCATGTGTGCAAGATTCCAAGCCGACCCTAAGGAATCACACCTTACGGCCGTAAAACGAATCTTGAGATATTTGGCTTATACTCCTAAGTTTGGGCTTTGGTACCCTCGGGGATCCACATTTGATTTGATTGGTTATTCGGATGCCGATTGGGCGGGGTGTAAGATTAATAGGAAGAGCACATCGGGGACTTGCCAGTTCTTGGGAAGATCCTTGGTGTCTTGGGCTTCAAAGAAGCAAAATTCGGTTGCTCTTTCTACCGCCGAAGCCGAGTATATTGCCGCAGGCCATTGTTGCGCGCAATTGCTTTGGATGAGGCAAACCCTGCGGGACTACGGTTACAAACTAACCAAAGTTCCTCTTCTATGTGATAATGAGAGTGCAATCCGCATGACGGATAATCCCGTTGAGCATAGCCGCACTAAACACATAGCCATTCGGTATCATTTTCTTCGGGATCACCAACAAAAGGGGGATATCGAGATTTCTTACATTAACACTAAAGATCAATTAGCCGATATCTTTACCAAGCCTCTTGATGAACAAACTTTTACCAGACTTAGGCATGAGCTTAATATTCTTGATTCTAGGAATTTCTTTTGCTAATTTGCACACATAGCACACAAGTATACCTTTGATCATGTCTCTTTTATATGCTATGACTAATGTGTTTTCAAGTGTATTTTAAACCAAGTCATAGGTATATTGAAAGGGAATTGGAGTCTTCGGCGAAGACAAAGGCTTCCACTCCACTCTACTACTCATCCTTCGCCGTCGCTCCGCATCACTCTCCAACTTTGGTATAATCTTCACTCATTTATTTTATGACCAAAGGAGGAGAAAGTACTTCATTGGGCTCTAATGATTCCGTTTTTGGCGATTCATGCCAAAGGGGGAGAAAATATGAGCCTAAAGCAAAAGGACCGCACCACCACCTAATTTTAAAAATTTGGAGGTTTTCAATTGGATGGAAAATTTCAAAATTAGTATCTCTTTGTGTTCTAAAGGGGGAGCAAGTAGTATTTTCAAAACTTGATATCTTAAAACCCTCTTGAACACTAAGAGGAGAATTTATTTGAGGGGGAGTTTTGTTTAGTCAAAGAAAAAGCATTTGGAACAAGGGGAGAAAATTTCAAATCTTGAAAATGCTTTGCAAAAATCTTATTCATTTACCTTTGACTATCTTGCAAAAGGATTTTAAAAAGAATTTACAAAAAGATTTGCAAAAACAAAACATGTGGTGCAAATGTGGTCCAATATGTTAAAAACAAAGAAACAATCCATGCACATCATGTAAGTATTTATATTGGCTCAATTCCAAGCAACCTTTGCACTTACATTATGCAAACTAGTTCATTTATGCACTTTTATATTTGCTTTGGTTTGTGTTGGCATCAATCACCAAAAAGGGGGAGATTGAAAGGGAATTAGGCTTACACCTAGTCCCTAATTAATTTTGGTGGTTGAATTGTTCAACACAAATATTTGGACTAACTAGTTTGTTCTAGTGTATAAGTTATACAGGTGCAAAAGGTTCACACTTAGCCAATAAAAAGACAAAGTTTTGGGTTCAACCAAAGGAGCAAGGGACAACCGAAGGCACCTCTGGTCTGGCGCACCGGACTGTCCGGTGTGCCACCGGACATGTCCGGTGCACCAGAGGACTCAGACTTCAAACTCGTCACCTTCGGAAAATTCCAGAGGCGACTCCGCTATAATTCACCGGACTGTCCGGTGTACACCGGACATGTCCGGTGCTCCAAAGAAGAGCGGCCTCAGGAACTCGCCAGCCTCGGGAATTCACTTCAGCTGCTCCGCTATAATTCACCGAACTGTCCGGTGTAACAGCGGGGCAACGGCTATTTCGGCGCCAACGGCTACCTGCGACGCATTTAATGCGGCCAGAAGCGCGCAGTTGTCAGGGAGCAGGCGCACCGGACAATCTACAGTTCATGTCCGGTGCGCCACCGGACATCAAGGCGGGCCTAGAGACAGAGCTCCAACGGTCGAATCCCAACGGCTTTGGTGACGTGGCTGTCGCACCGGACTGTCCGGTGCGCCATCGAACAGACAGCCTCACCAAACGGCTAGTTTGGTGGTTGGGGCTATAAATACCCCCAACCACCCACCATTCATTGCATCCAAGTTTTCCACTTCCCAACTACTTACAAGAGCTCTAGCATTCAATTCTAGACACACCAAAGAGATCAAATCCTCTCCAAATTCCACACAACGCCCTAGTGATTAGAGAGAGTGATTTGCTTGTGTTCTTTTGAGCTCTTGCGCTTGGATTGCTTTCTTCTTTCTTGATTCTTTCTTGTGATCAAACACTCACTTGTAATTGAGGCAAGAGACACCAATCGTGTGGTGGTCCTTGCGGGAACTTTGTGTTCCAAGTGATTGAGAAGAGAAAGCTCACTCGGTCCGAGGGACCGTTTGAGAGAGGGTAAGGGTTGAAAGAGACCCGGCCTTTGTGGCCTCCTCAACGGGGAGTAGGTTTGAGAGAACCGAACCTCGGTAAAATAAATCTGCGTGTCTCACTTCATTATTCGCTTGCGATTTGTTTTGCGCCCTCTCTCGTGGACTCTATTATATTTCTAACGCTAACCCGACTTGTAGTTGTGATTATTTTTGAGAATTTCAGTTTCGCCCTATTCACCCCCCCTCTAGGCGACTTTCAGTTGTTGAAGGTACTCTGACCGAAGTAAGGCTGAGAGTGGACGACATTTCGAAGAACAACAATGCTCCGAAGAATGTTGATACTTTGAGAGATGATATTATTCTTGAGAAATCCATGACTAAAGAAGAGGAATGATCTGAAAACTCTGAAGATGAGATGGTTGTACCCGATGAAGAGCAACCGACTGGCCGCCTAAAAATATTAGCTAGCAGCCACCAGAAAAGAGTTGTCCGCTAAACACATTGCGAAGTGCAAGATTGCGCCGAAGGGCTCAAATATCCATCAGGCTCGCTTGTTTATGGCGGCAACGACGAAGATGACTATCTCTATTGCCTTCCAGACTATAACGCCCGAAAATTCTAGTTTGGTATTTAGGAAATTCTCCAAAAGATTTGAATTAGAATATCTTTTAGTAAGAATTTTCTGACGTTCGAATTTACATCTCCAAAAATAAATGTGTTTGCTAATAAAGTATAACTAAAAGGATCCCTATATGTGTTTAGTTATCTTTATGTTGAATTATATATATTTAGAAGTACTCTATAAATAATTCTGCACACTAGAAGTTATTTTTCTTAAAATACCTATTTTTGTATGTATGAATTACATACTTAAAATCATTTGCTTAAACATGATAATAAATTAATAAAATTATTTTTTGCATCATGCTGGAGTTTGTTTGTGCACTTAATTTATTTTTGAAATCCAAACTCAGATTTGAGATTGGAATTGAAATCTAAAAAACAGAAAATGTAGAAATAAAAAACAGAAAAAGAAAGAACACTTACCTGCTCTTGGGCTGAGGTCACCGGTCGGCCCAATACCCCCTCCCAGGCGCGCCGGCCCACTCGAACCGAGCCCATCCACTGCACATCCCTGATTAGGGATGGCAATGGATGTGATTTATCCGCATACCCGCGGATAAAAAGCCGTTGGGCACGGTTTTGGGTACGAGTTTGTACCCATGGATACGGATACGGGTAGCACTTGATATCCGTGGATATTTTTGATATGGGTACGAAAAATCAATATCCATACCCAAATACCCGAATATCCATTAAAATATCTTGTACTCCCGTCCCACAAGTGGCAGGCTTTTAAGTGACCATCGCAGTTGTCTCACTCCTAAAATGGTGGAAGCTTTGATGTGCAGTCAAAGTTGGCTTCGTCACACTCTTAAAGGTGAACTTTTCTTCATTTTTCCAATATGTTATATTTGAAGTATATAGATACTAATGTGCATGCAACTTTATTTTAGATGCTGGTGATGGAAGATTCAATAGTTTTTGGTCTTGCCTTGAAGATAATGAAGAAGACATGAAATAAGAATCTTGTGTGTTAGCTGCTGATTCTGAATAACCAGCTGGTCTTTGGTGTTGATTCTTATGGCTTGTGTGTTTGTAATTTTATCAATTTGAACAATTCAGATTTGATTTTGCTAGACAATTTTATATTGCTCGTTGTATGCCTTAATACATGTATCAGATTTCATTTGCTAGATAAATTCTATATGGCTGTATATTTTTATAATATTTCAATTTGCTAGACAAATATGATATCATGTTTGAATTTGCTAGATTTAAATATGTTGTATGTGTAGTGGGCAAATGGATATATCCGCGGATATCCGTTACCCGCGGGTAATGGATGTGGATACTGTTTGTTATCCATAGCGGGTAACGGGTACGGGTTCGGATATCGGATATAAGTCACGGATATGGATGTCCAGAGACACTATCCGTGGATAGTTTACCCGTTGCCATCCCTATCCCTGATACCCGAATGATCACTAGTACAGAGAAGTTCTATAGTGGCGGTTGTAAACCTATTTATAGTGGCGTTTTTCGTAACCGCCAGTGCTAGGGGCCAGTAGAAATCATCATTTTTACAGGCGGGTAACTGAGGACCGCCAGTGAAAATCGATTTTCACTGGCGGTCGGCGTAATAAAACCGCCAGTGAAAATCGATTTTCACTGGCGGTCGACGTAATAAAACCGCCAGTGCAAATCGTTTCCAGAAAACATAAAACAGATTTTAAAAATAGTAAAAAAATTTATTTGTATTAGGACCACCCCACCCGCAAGTCGCGGCATTTTTCGCGCAAAATTCGCGCGCTACGCGGTTGTTAGTATTCGAACCGTCGACCTCACCCTCGCGCGTACCCTCCCCTACCACTCCGTCTATGACATGTCTTGTGTCTAGTTTGTAGTTGTTTTCTCCACATATTACAACCATTTGAGTGTAAATTGCTTATTTGAGACACTAAACGAATTCAAATAAAAAAGTTGTCAACTACAAAGATAAATAACTTTTGAAGTTCTACAACTTTTATTTTGACACTTTTTTCATCCGAGGTAGTTTGCAAAATTTGAATTTTAAATTTGACATACTTAGATTCAATTTTTGAGAACCGAAATGAGTTCAAATAAAAAAGTTGTCAACTACAAAGTTTCATAACTTTTAGAGATCTACAACTTTTATTTTGGTGGTTTTGTCATACGAGGCCGTTTGAAAAACTCGAAAAATTAAGGATAAAAATGATTTCTAGTGGCGGTTCCTTAAGAAAACCGCCACTAGAAATCGTATTTCTAGTGGCGGTTTCTTAAGAAAACCGCCACTACAAATCATGGATTTCTACTGGCGGTTTTCTTAAGGAACCGCCAGTAGAAATACGATTTCTAGTGGCGGTTTTCTTAAGAAACCGCCACTAGAAATAACACAGTCGGTGGATAACCGAATCCGCCTGTAAAAATATATCGTCCCCGCAGGCTTTGAGCCTTTTTCTACTAGTGGATGGGGGCCATGGCTCAGAATTCCACTGTCCTCTTGAGCGCAAAGGATCCAAAGTCGCGAGCAACTGGGGCCACGTCATCAGCGCCCTTCTTCAACCACCTTGACCAACTCCGACTCCGAGACCGTGCAACCGGCATAACAAATTTACCCATGTTTGCCAGGATAGCAACCGATCTCGTTGTCATCCGGTCCATAGTCGTGGCTTATTAAGCGAGCCACGCCCCCTCATTTATCTCGAACCTGCACCGAGGGACCTAGCATCACCGTGAGGTCTGAGCAGGAGAGAGGGAGAGAGATGGTGCTGCATGTGTGGGTAACTTGCCTGTGGCGCCACCAAGGCCTTGGTGGGTGGCCTAGGACAATCGTCTAGGCCTGTAGTACCGGTGCGTAGCATTGGCGGGCATGGTAGGGCATCTGGGCGGGACTTTGCCGCGCTAAGCTTTGTGTCATTGCCGAGAATCACCTCTGCGACGAGAAACCTGTGGCAACATCGTCGTGTCCTTGAGGCACCTCCAAGAAGCCTCACTCGGTCACTAGGACAGTGCTCATGGATTCTCATCGGAATTGCCTGTCGGAGCATGTTCTCCGCTGTGGGGCTGCTACACGTCATCGCCGGGTCATCCTGCTGCATAATCATCGGTGAGAACTTTCCGCATTGATTCATATTAACCGCCGCATCGTTTAGCGTCTAGTAGGGTCTTTGTCTTGTTTTTGAAAAGTAAGGTTTTAATTCTTGCTTTGGGCCAATCACATTTTATGGCGTAATTTTTTAATTGGTCTCATTGTGATATACAAGGGCTTTTTGAGCTTGTCCTTGAAAGCCTAGAAGGATGCTGAAGAAGCAAGTGTCTAGATGGCAATAGGAAATCTACGCTCCAAAGTTATCGAGCTTCGGCACAAGGTTGAAGAGAAAGAGATTATGCTCAACACTCTGGCCGAGGCTGAATTTTTTGTTTTTTGATCATTTTTTCGACCAAAACTTACATTTAGACCCCTAGGTGACTTATCTCAGGATTTGGATCCTTACCTCAGCGCCATAGCCTATGGCGCCGAGCGAACACATCTCGGCGCCATAGCCTATGGCACCGAGCTATGATGTGGCGTCGGCGGTCAGCAGCAGCTAGGGCTGGCGTGGCACCGACGCGGCTAACTAGCTCGGTGCCACAGATCTTGGCGTCAAGCTAGGAAGTCCTATAAATCAGCTGTTCTGCTAGCCGAGAGTTGTGGCCTCCTCTTTTCTCAACTTTCTCTCCATTCCAATATTCTTCAAAAACTACCAGATTCAAGTTGGAAAACATTGTATACCAAGGTATGGTGTCTCACTGATTCATTTTGTATATTGTGTTGTAATTTTTCGATTATTAGTTTTGATTGTTGCTCCTAGGATATATAGTTCATATGATGACTACAGTTTATTAGATAGTTTGTGAAATACGATTAAACAAAGATCTGTGGCGTTTATAAAATCATATCTGCTATTTGCATATAGTTGTGTTAATATATAATCGTTTCCTAGATGAAAGACATGTATCGGGAGGCATTGTGGCAGAAGAGAGGCCATCCTCGGGAGTTATATCCAGATGTATCTAGTAAGGATGCTCCTGTTCCTCCTGATCTTCCTGTGCCTAACGGTGACTGTGGTAGACCGGCTTGGTTATGTCAATCCAAACATCCAGACACGGCTGCTCGCTGCTTCTACCTTTGTGGCGGTTTTAACGTACGTAGCTTATGACTTGTGAGTTATTATTGTTTACTAGATGTGTACTAATGCTTCATTCCATTTTTGTAGGAGCACCTGAGGTGTTTCTTTTTCCAGTGGATCGACAGTCCTATTAAATTTGACCCTCGATATCTTTTTTTCGCTAATTGGTTGTGTGGAAGGAGTAGTCATGAGCGTTTTTAGCGTTGGGTTCCTCCTCCCCCGAATCCTCCACCAATGACGGATGCGGAGAAGGAGGTAGCAACAGAAAGACGACTGGAGTCGCCGCCTCGATGCGATTGCGGAGATCGTGCTGTCATCGACAAGGACACTACGAAGTATTTCGTGTGTCCGAACATTGATTATGTGAGTGCATAACAAATGTCCAAACTTGTGTTATTTTTGCCCAAATTTACTAAATTATTCTTCTGCAGCCATACAGGCGGTGTAAGTGTAATTTCTTAGAATGGTTCTATGGTCCTATGTCCTATTGGCCAGAGCTAGAGGCAAAGGAAAATAAAAAATGAGTGGGCGTAAGAATTGAAGTCTGATCCAGTACTATGCAAATGTGGTATTGAAGCTAAGTTTGGATTAGTTCCTTCTAAGCTTGGTGTTAGCTATTTTTGTGGATATATGGTAGATTACGATGAGGTTGGCATTTATTTTTTGTTTGCATCAGCTACAATGTTGCACCCATATTTACTGTCATTTGAGTAGGAGATGAGGAAATGCGGTTGGGAGAGATACGACGACAAAGAAGAGGTGATGCATACAATAAAGTACAAGAGACTAATGGGATAGAAGATGCGTTGTGGATGTCAGCTCGTCGATTCGTACATTAACGATCGCATACAAGACATGCGTAGGTTCGCGAAATCAATGTGTTTTGATAGCCCGATGCGTGCAGAGCAGAGGAGATTTGTCACACCTGGTTTTAGAAGGCAAACCGAATGCGAACCATGTACGTGCCAGGATCAGCAATTCACGTACACAGCAATTACATAACTGGACATCATCACACAGTGCTCAAATAATAGCATAAAAGAAGGTATAATAGTCGATTACATCATGATGTCCGAGACATCCACATAGTCTTTAACAATTATCAAAGTGCGGAAAAGAAACGTAGAACTCATCGTACTCTTGGAACTGCTGGGGGTTGCCGCTAGGGGTTGCCGACTGGGGTTGCCGCTAACCCACGCCTAGAACTCATCGTACTCTTGGAACTCCTGGAAGTCCTCCTCCATGGCTTCATCTTCACCTGAGCAGTGGTTACAACGCGGACAACCTGGGGGGGGGGGGGGGTTGGTGTGTAAAGCAAGGGTGAGTACACATCAACATACTCAGCAATATGTCCCGTTTGGCTATAGTGGACTAGCTTTATGTGGAGTTTAGTCAAGCAGTTGCTTTTAGTTTGTCAGGTTATTATTACTAGTAGAAAGCCAGGTTTTAGCATTAACCCAAGTTATTAACCCAATGTACCCTTTCCAAACGGAAAGAATACCACTTACCATTACCATAGTCATAACCAAAACCATATTCCTCATCACCACCTATAAACCAACCATCTCTGATCAAGTATCTCTAATCAATGGAGCTCCCTTGGCCGCTCATAACCGCGAGCACGACTGATATATCAGTTTTCATAACACTCTACAGAGGTTGCACACTTTACCCACAAGCCGTGAATCCCTCTTGCCTCGGGCCAATCAAACCCTTAAACACTACCAAGGTGAATAGGCAGGGTTCCACTATGTAGCCTTTACAAAGATTCCCTAGGGCTATAGCCGCCCGTTAGGTTTCCTAAATGCACCTCACTCCTCCCCAAGGGGCGAACCAACCTTGGCAGAGCGAGCCACATACACCGAGCCCCATTAACGGCACAACGACGAAGCGAACTACACCCTAGTTCCTCTAATTATTCAGCTAAGGGCGTCCCATTCCACCCTCATGGTTGTGCTGTTTTCCCGGGCGGTCATCCAACGAACCAGTCCTTAAGGAGAGGCACTCGAGAAACAGCTCGAGTCCCCTTAAATGTGACAGAACCATCATCATAATCAAAAAGGAAAACAGTGTATCATAGATAATCTCATCATATTCATTGATTAATATGGAGCTCTAGCATAAAGCTAAACCAAAATAACCCAACTAAAATAGGTAAACAAGGACAAGATAAACAAAAGCTAGTCAAGCCTTAGGTATAAATTGTGTAAATGCGGGAAGTAAATTATAAGAATGAGTAGGACATAGATGGGTCAAGGGACACTTGCCTTCACCAACCAGCTGCTGCTCATGGTCTTCACCTACAATTCCTTCGGGCTTCACCAACTGACCGTTATCTATACAAGTTCAAACATACATTCCACACATTTAATATAAAAGAAAAGTACACCATACAAAAGATTGTTATAAATAAACAGACACTCGACGCAGGGCTCACACCTACGACTAAGCGAGAAAGAGAGAGTAATGGTCGAGGTTACGGTTGAAGAGCGATCACGTCACACAATTATAAATTAAAATACTCGTTTAAACAGAATAGTATTAATTTGGCCATCGCGTTTAGCATAGGGTAAAGTCATGTTCCATGTTTAATTATTATGAACAGATAAAGGTAAATTAAAAGGATTGTCGCGCGGCGAAACGCACGACACAACACTTAAATTGAA
Source organism: Zea luxurians (assembly GCA_029449295.1). NCBI lineage: Eukaryota > Viridiplantae > Streptophyta > Magnoliopsida > Poales > Poaceae > Zea > Zea luxurians. Next base: position 51,854,260 of record JAOPSE010000011.1, read on the forward strand.
TTAAGAAATAAATAACTCGTCGCGCGATGGAGCGCGCAACGAGACACTTGCATTAATTATAAGGAGACATTAAGCGTCACGCGACGAAACGTATGACGGCATACGTCATCTAAACTGAATTTAAAATGAAACGTCGCACGACTGGACGCGCGACGCCACACATTAAATAATCTAAAATTAAGACAAATCGTCGCGCGACGAAGCGCGCGACACAGCTCATTAATAAAGACGAATTTAAAATGAATCATCGCGCGATGAAGCGCGTGACGCAACACATTCATTAAACTAAATTCAAAACTAATTAAACTAAAAATCGATCGCCGCGCGCAATGGGGCTGCGCGCGCGGGAACGCATTGCGCATGCTGGGGCGCGCGAGGCCGCGCCGGGGACACGCGAGACCACGCGAGTCTCGCCGGGGGCGCGCAGCCACGCCGGGGACAGGGCGGGCGCCGCCGGGGAGGGGTCGAGTAGGGGCCGCGTGGGAGCACGCGCGAGGGGCCGCCAGGGTGCGCGCGGGAGCACCGCCAGGGGGCAGCACGGGGCGCGCAGGGAGGGCGGGGCAGGGGGCCGCGAGGGGCGCCGCTGGGGCCACGGGGGAGCGCACGGGGGGGAGAGCGTGCTGGGGGCCGCCAGTGAGCGTGCCGGGGAGCCGCGGGGGAGCGCTGCCGGGGCCACACGGGACACGCGCTAGGGGGCTGCGGGGGAGCGCCGCCGGGGGGCCGCGGGGAAGTGCGCCAGGGGCCATGGGGGAGCACGCCGGGGAGGCCGCGGGGGAGCGCGCCGGGGGCCGTGCGGGGAGCGCGCCGGCGGGCCATGGGGGAGCGCCGCCGGGGCCACGGGGGACACACGCAGTTGGCTGTGCGGGGGGGAAGAAGAAGGGGAGGGGGAGGAGAAGAAAGAGAGGGAGAGGGAGAGGGGAGGGGAGCTCACCTCGGGGTTCAAATCTGGTGATCACCGTCTCCAAAACCTACGGCACCACGGGGAGAGAGAGAGGTGGAGGAGAGGAGGTTGCTGCGCGGGAAAATCAAATGAGAGAAAGGGAGGGGGGCGTGTATGGGGGAGGGGCAGGGCGCCGGGGGCGCGCGGGCCAGAGTGGGCCGGCTAGGCCGGGCTAGGTCGCGTCGTGGTGCAAAGACCCACGACACGCACAACCACCGATCGGGATCTGATTCGCGAAACGAGACTATGCAAAACACGCGATTAAACACAACATCAGACAAGAAATATGCCTCGGCATGATGCAACACCCATGACAACTTAGGTTTTTGTTCACACGCCATACGGACACCAGTCGCTATACTGCTTTGAAATTGGGAAGAAGAAGCGAAACGGGAAGATAAAAGAGAGTAACGCCTGAATTTGGTGAGTAAAAAGAAGAAAAACTTCTACCCCCAAATTTAGGGAGTTACAAACCTATCCCCCTTAAAAGAATCTCGCCCTCGAGATTCAAGGTTGGCCAGCAAAGAGTTCAGGATACTTGGCCATCAGATCATCTTCATGCTCCCAGGTTGCTTCTTCCTCAGATTGGTGATCCCATCTGACTTTGCACATTTTGATAGTTTTCCTCCAGGTGACTCTGTCTGCAGTCTCGAGAATCTGCACTGGCTTCTCTATGTAGGTCAAGTCCTCCTGGACCTCCAGACCTTCCACTGGCAACTACTCTTCTGGACGGAGAAACTTCTTCAACCGAGACACATGAAAGACATCATGCACTGCAGACAAACCTTTTGACAGACTGAGCTGATAGGCCACTTCTCCACGCTTTGCGAGAATCTGATACAGACCAACATAGCGGGGTGCTAGCTTGCCTTTGACTCCGAATCTTCTGACTCCTCTAATCGGTGATACTTTCAAGTAGATAAAATCTCCGACTTTGAAACTCAGCTCTCTCCTTCTTGTGTTTGCATAACTTCGCTGCCTTGATTGTGCTATCTTCAAGTTCTCTCGAACCATCTTGATGTTCTCTTCAGCTTCGAGCAAAATGTCTGGCCCAAACACTTGCTTTTCTCCAAGTTGATCCCATTGCAACGGAGTTCTACAACTCCTTCCATAAAGAGCCTGAAACGGTGACATCTTCAAGCTGGCCTGGTAACTGTTGTTATAGGAGAATTCTGCATAAGGTAATCTCTTGTCCCATCTGGACTGATCTTGCAACGCACACGCTCTCAACATATCTTCAAGGATTTGATTGGTTCTTTCAGTCTGACCGTCTGTCTGCGGATGATAGGCTGAACTGAAATTTAGATGTGTACCCAAGGCTTCATGCAACTGCTGCTAGAAATAAGAGGTAAACTGCGTTCCTCTATCTGACACTATCTTCTTTGGTACACCGTGAAGACAAACGATTTGGGACATGTACAACTCTGCCAATACTGCACTGCTGTAGTTAGTCTTGACAGGTATGAAGTGAGCTGACTTGGTTAAGCGGTCCACCACTACCCAAATGGAATCGTAGCCGGCTCGATTGCGAGGCAATCCGACTATGAAGTCCATCCCGATTTCATCCCATTTCCACTGAGGAATTTGCAACGGTTGCAACAATCCAGCTGGCCTCTGATGCTCTGCCTTGATCCTCTGACAACTGTCACATATTGCCACATGCTCTGTGATCTCCCTTTTCATTCCGTACAACCAGAATTTCTTCCTCAGATCCTAATACATCTTCTCACTTCCAGGGTGTATAGAATAAGCTGACTCATGAGCTTCCTTGAGGATCAACTCCCAAATGGACTGGACATTGGTAACAGACAAACGGTCCTTGAACCATACCACACCTTCTGCATCTTCCCGAAAATCCTTGCCTCTTCCTTCTAGAATTAGTTGCCGGATTTCATTGATCTTCTCATCATTCTTCTATGCTTCTTTGATTTCCCGCTCTAAAGTGGGCTCTAACTCAACGGTTACTCCTCGCATGCTGTTCAGAAATCCGAGGCTCAACCTATCAAACTCCTTGGCCAACTCATAAGGCATCTGATGAGCGACCATCATATTGACCTGACTTTTCCTGCTCAAAGCATCTGCCACTACGTTCGCTTTCCCTGGATGGTAGTGAATCTCTAATTTATAGTCTTTGATCAACTCTAACCATCTTCTTTGCCTCATATTCAACTCTGACTGAGTGAATATGTACTTCAGACTCTTGTGGTCTGTGTAAACATCACATTTCTGCCCATACAGATAGTACCTCCATGTCTTCAGTGCATGAACCAGTGCTACCAACTCTAAGCCATGGATTGGATAATTCTTCTCATGAACCTTCAGCTGTCGGGATGAGTAAGCCACAACTCTTCCCTCTTGCATCAACACGCATCCCAAACCAGTGTAACAAGCGTCGCAATACACTGAGAAGGGCTTGTGCACATCAGGCAAGACTAAGACAGGTGTTGTAGTCAACTTCTCTTTCAGCGCTTCGAAGGCTTCTTGGCATTTATAGGTCCACTTGAACTCAACTTTGTTGCCTAGCAATGCTATCATTGGTTTCGCAATCTTCGAAAACCCTTCAATGAATCGCCGATAATATCCGGCCATTCCAATGAAGCTCTTGATTCCTCGAGCATCTGTTGGTGCTTTCCAGTTTAGAATGTCTGCCACTTTCTTCAGATCCACAACCAATCCTTCTTTGTTTATTATGTGACCCAAGAACAGGACTTCATCATTCCAGAATTCGCACTTGCTCAACTTTGCATACAACTGGTGCTCTCGCAATCTCTACAATACCATCTTTAAATGATCCACATGTTCTTCCTCACTTTGAGAATATATAACAATATCATCAATAAATACCACCACAAACATGTCGAGATAATCCATGAATACACTGTTCATCAGATTCATGAAGAAGGCTGGTGCATTCATAGACCAAAGGACATAACAGTGAACTCATACAACCCATACTTGGTAATGAATGCCGTCTTCGGAATGTCTAAGGGTCGGCTCCTGAGCTGATGATAACCTGACCTCAGGTCTATCTTTGAGAACACGTTGGCTCCTCTCAACTGGTCGAATAGATCTTCTATTCTGGGCAAGGGGTACTTGTTCTTAATTGTGACCTCATTCAGAGCTCGATAATCGATACACATCCTTCTGGTGCCATCTTTCTTCTCCATGAACAGGACAGGGGCGACCCAAGGCGAGGTGCTTGGACTTATATAACCCTTCTCTGACAGCTCATCGATCTGCTTCTTAAGTTCAACCAATTCTGGTCCAGATACTCTATAGGCCCTTTTAGAAATGGGGGTGGTGCCAGGAAGAAGCTCTATGGCAAACTCAACTTTTCGCTCAGGTGGCATACCTGGTAAGTCTTCCGAGAACACATCTGGAAATTCTGACACAACCTTGATAATCTCGAGTGAATCTGACTCCTTGCTATCAATAGCCATCTGATAACAACTCCCTTTCCTTGGCTCAGGTGAGACTAACTCAGCTACCACTTCTTCTCCTAGTGGGGACACCAACTTAATTGTCCTCTTATCACAACTGATAATTGCTTGGTACTTATCTAGCCAATTCATCCCTAGGAGGACATCTATTCCCTGAGTACCCATTACTATGAGATTAGCGGGAAACACTATCCCCCTTATTTCCACACTTACATTCAAGCAAATGCTATCGGATCGAATTCTACCGCCAGCTGAGTCAATTTGGATAGGGGTTGACATGGTAGTGATTAGAAGAATATGTGCTTCTACCCATCATGCAGTAATAAATGAATGCATTGCTCCAGTATCAAATAACACTTCTGCAATATGGGAGTCGACTCGAAACATACCTATTGTCATGCCGGGGGTGTTTTGAACTGCTTCAGCTTCCAAATGGCTCAGTCTCCCATGGTTATAGCGTGGCTGGGAGCGGTTGCCTGCTCCAGGCTGAGACACATTCTGCTTTGTTGGGGCACTAGGGCCTGACTGCTACTGGGCTGCCTTCTTTGGGCATTGCATAACCCAATGGCCTTGCTCTCCACAGTGGAAACATGCTCTGCTTCCGCCTTGAACTGGGGCAGCTTGACTGCTCTGGTTGGTTGCTGGGGCGGGGAGGTGAGGTACCTGCTGATTCTGCCTCTGAAACTGACCTCCTCCTGACTCGTTGTTCTGGCGATTGTGCTGCTGGTACTGAGGGTACTGCTTCTGAAACTGCTGCTGTTGAGGTGAGCGCTGGTTTTGCTTGAACTACTGAGGTGGGTTGCCTGAGAAACGGGGGCGATTGCTGCTTCCAGGCTGAGGTCCACCAATTTTGCGCTTGCGATCCTCCATCTCTTTGCGCTTCTTTTCCGTCATGATCGCTCTGTTGATCAGGTGCTGGAATGTGGGGAAGGTATGATTCATCAGCTGATAATGCAAGGGATCGACTAAGCCTCTCAAGAAACGATACTGCCTCTTGGCATCTGTGTTGATATCCTCACGAGCATAGCGGGACAGATGCAGAAACTTGTCTCGGTACTCACTGACAGACATTGACCCTTGTTTGAGTGCCAAGAACTCCTCCTTCTTCACTGTCATCAGACTTGTAGGAACATGGTACTGACGGAAATTGTCTCTGAATTCCTCCTAGGTAATAGTGTCGAGGTTGGCATGGGTGGCGAGATAGGACTCCCACCAAGACTGGGATGCTCCTCTCAATAGACAGGGACCATACAGAACTTTCTCCCTGTCGTCACACTAAGCGTTGTGCAACTCCCGCTGCACATTGCGCAGCCAATCTTCAGCATCCATGGGGTCAGAAGAGTGAGCGAACACTGGGGGATGACCTCACATGAATTCATCACGCTTGTCTCTGGGCATCTGAGGCATCTGAGGCTAGGGAGGGGGCTGATGCTGCTGCTGCTGCTGAATGGCAGCCAGAGTCTAACCAATGGCTTGAACTGCCTGAATCTGCATTAGGAACATCTGCCCGGTGGTCATCGACGGTGGTGGTGGCAGCTGCTGACGGGGTGCCTCATCCTACGGGGCTGCCTGCTCCTGCTGAGCACGCCTTCCTCCTCTGCGCCTATTGTCTCACATCTGTAGAATGCAATCACACATCAAAACTGATCTTGCAACTTGCAGCATAAGAAAAGAGTATAGAATCCTTCCACAGTACTGAACAGATGAACATCTTCACTGACTTCCAACACAGGCAAACACAACTTCTCAGATAAAGAGGAAAGTAGAATAAAAGGGCTTCCCAACTAGATAACTAATTTTATTAACATTTAATAGGTAAACCAAAGTGCAGGGGATACCCACACCCTGGCGATAGTCATTACAAAGATCCAAATCCAACATAGTTCATCATGACAAACATAAAGGCACAGGATAAGCAAACTACCCTGTCTAACTAAGACTAACTAAGAGTAAGACTAATGCTAAGACTATAGCTTCTATATATATATATTTGCATTAATTACAAGATCTGACGCTGACGATATATGGTTCTAAATTTATCTTGGTTCTGCAGTCGAGGTTACCATAAGCATGGTGTCCACGCTGAGGTGAGCGGTACAGGTGCTGAGTCCCGACGGGAGCGGGGGAGCCACCCTCCAGGTGACGATGCTCCGCGCGCTCAGCCCGCAACTGGGCGATCTCAGCACGAGCCCTACTCAGCTTGTCTAATGCATGGTCCAGCTCCGTGTTTAGCACGGCAGCTAGGTTGACTGTGCTGCTCAACCTAGGATTGTCCTCACCAACAGGTGAAGCAACCACACCTCCTGTGCTGCTAGATGGTCGGCGGGGATAATACTTCAGGTTAAGACCATCAGCTACCCCACTGAGCACTGAGCAGTAGTGCAAAAGCGCATGCCGTGTGACATCTTGCATGGCCGCCTCAGCTGAGTCCTGCTCAGAAATAGAGTAGTTCTCTGAGCAGATCTCCGCACCCTGGAGACTGTTCTCTGGACGGCGCACCAAACAAGTCGCCTCCCAGCGGTCCGGGTAAACCCCGTGACTATGCTGGAAGACAACATAGCGATACTCGATAGACCAGGTATGCCGGTCAAGTGCCTAGCGTAGCAAGGTGTCGAGCGCATCATGAAAGTGACACCCGCGAGCGGCGTCACAAGTGATGGGTCGAGCAACCCATCCCTCCGGCTCCTGCTCCTCTGAAAGGTCGGTGTTGTGGCTCGAGCTGTTGTCGTCACCTCCGTCGTCTGGGTCTCCTCCAATAGCTACTCCTGCGGTCGGGATGCCCAGAGGTGGTGCAGGGGGTGCCTCCAGCGGGAGCACAGGGGAGCAGCTCCTTACAGACTCTATCTCCTGCTGAAGCGAGAAAAAAGAGCCCTGCTGCTCCAGCTCCTGTCGTCGACGCTACTACTCCTCGTGCCACGGTGGTGCAGTCTCTCCAAGTGGCTAGACTGAACGGTCATTGGACGACGAAGGGGGCGCTCCACGAGACGAGAAGGCAAGAAAGGAATGACTGACTTCTGTGTAGTGTGTCTAAGACGAGCCATCTACAAAAGACACCGTAAGCATAAGAGTGAGAACAGAGCTAATATGACCAGCAAGTAAACCATAAAAAATAGGAATTAGAATGAAACAATTTTTTTTAGCAAGGTATAATATATATAGTAGAACATAGATTTGGTCGATATGACCAACTTTTGAAGGGATACCAAAGTCAAGGTGATAATAGGGGTCTATAATCCTTAGAGCGACCATTCTACTCCAGGTTAGCAGTCCTACAGTCAACCTGGCTTTGATACCACCTATGTCACACCCGGTTTTAGAAGGCAAACCGAATGCGAACCATGTACGTGCCAGTATCAGCAATTCACGTACACAACAGTTACATAACTGGACATCATCACACAGTGCTCAAATAATAGCATAAAAGAAGGTATAATAGTCGATTACATCATGTTGTCCGGGACATCCACATAGTCTTTAACAATTATCAAAGTGCGGAAAAGAAACGTAGATACACATGGCCTACAGAGGCAGCCGACTAGGGGTTGCCGCTAACCCACCCCTAGAACTCATCATGCTCTTGGAACTCCTAGAAGTCCTCCTCCACGGCTCCATCTTCACCTGAGCAGTGGTTGCAACACAGACAACCTGGGGGGTTTGGTGTGTAAAGCAAGGGTGAGTACACATCAACATACTCAGCAATATGTCCTGTTTGGCTGTAGTGGACTAGCTTTATGTGGAGTTTAGTCAAGCAGTTGCTTTTAGTTTGTCAGGTTATTATTACTAGTAGAAAGCCAGGTTTTAGCATTAACCCAAGTTATTAACCCAATGTACCCTTTCCAAACGGAAAGAATACCAGTTACCATTACCATAGTCATAACCAAAACCATCATCCTCATCACCACCTGTAAACCAACCATCTCTGATCAAGTATCTCTAATCAATGGAGCTCCCTTGGCCGCTCATAACTGAGAGCACGGCTGATATATCAGTTTTCATAACACTCTGTAGAGGTTGCGCACTTTACCCACAAGCCTTGAATCCCTCTTGCCTTGGGCCGATCAAACCCTTAAACACTATCAAGGTGAATAGGCAGGGTTCCACTACATAGCCTTTACAAAGATTCCCTAGGGCTGTAGCCGCCCGTTAGGTTTCCTAAATGCACCGCACTCATCCCCAAGGGGCGAACCAACCTTGGTAGAGCAAGCCGCATACACTGAGCCCCATTAACGGCATGACGATGAAGCGAACTACATCCCAGTTCCTCTATTTATTCAGCTAAGGGCGTCCCATTTCACCCTCATGGTTGCACTGTTTTCCCGGGCAGTCATCCAACGAACCAGTCCTTACGGAGAGGCACTCGAGAAATAGCTCGAGTCCCCTTAAATGTCATAGAACCATCATCATAATCAAAAGGGAAAACAACGTATCATAGATAATCTCGTCATGTTCATTGATTAATGTGGAGCGCTAGCATAAAGCTAAACCAAAATAACCCAACTAAAATAGGTAAACAAGGACAAGATAAACAAAAGCTAGTCAAGCCTTAGGTATAAATTGTGTAAATGCGGGAAGTGAATTATAAGAATGAGTAGGACATTGATGGGTCAAGGGACACTTGCCTTCACCAACCAGCTGCTGCTGAGGGTCTTCAACTGCAATTCCGTCAGGCTCCACCAACTAACCGTTATCTATACAAGTTCGAACATACATTCCACACAATTAATACAAAAGAACAGTACACCATACAATAGAATGTTATAAATAAACAGACACTCGACGCAGGGCTCACACTTACGACTAAGCGAGAAAGAGAGAGTAACGGTCGAGGTTACGGTCGAAGAGCGATCACGTCACACGATTATAAATTAAAATACTCGTTTAAACAAAATAGTATTAATTTGGCCATCGCGTTTAGCATAGCGTAAAGTCATGTTCCATGTTTAATTATTATGAACAGATAAAGGTAAATTAAAAGGATTGTCGCGCGGCGAAACGCGCGACACAACACTTAAATTGAATTAATAAATAGACGACTCATCACGTGACGGAGCGCACAATGAGACACTTGCATTAATTATAAGGAGACATTAAGCATCACGCGATGAAACAAACGACGACATACGTCATCTAAACTGAATTTAAAACAAAACGTCGCGCGACTGGACGCGCGACGCCACACATTAAATAATCTGAAATTAAGACGAATCGTCGTGCGGCGAAGCGCGTGACACAACTCATTAAGAAAGATGAATTTAAAATGAATCGTCGCGCGACGAAGAACATTCATTAAACTAAATTCAAAACTAATTAAACTGAAAATCGATCGCCGCACGCACTAGGGCTGCGTGTGCCGGGGACACACGAGACCACGCGAATCACGCCGAGGGCGTGTAGCCGCGCCGGGGACAGGGCGGGCTCCGCCGGGGAGGACCCGAGCAGGGGCCACGCAGGGGCACACGCGGGAGCGCCACCAGGGGGCCGCAAGGGCGCACGTGGGGGCCACGTAGCGGCGCTGCCAGGGGGCGCGCAAGGAGGGCGAGGCAGGGGGGCGCGAGGGGTGCCGCTGAGGCCACGGGGGCGCGCGGGGGCCACGGGGGGGGGGGGGGGGGTGGGAGAGCGCCGGGGGGCCACGGGGGAGCACGTCGGGTGCTGCGCGGGACACGCGCCGGGGGCCACGAGGGAGCGCACCGGGGGGCCACGGGGGAGCGCCGCCGGGGCCGCGTGGGACGCGCGCAGGGGGCCGCGCGGGGGGAAGAAGAAGGGGAGGGGGAGGAGAAGAGAGAGCCGGAGAGGGGAGGGGAGCTCACCTCGGGGTCCGAATCCGGCGATCACCGTCTCCAAAACCTAGGGCACCACGGGGAGAGAGAGAGAGAGGTGGAGGAGAGGAGGTTGCTGCACGGGAAAATCAAATAAGAGAAAGGGAGGGGGCACGCATGGGGTAGGGGCAGGGCGCCGGGGCGCGCGGGCCAGCTGGGTCGCGTCGCGGGGCAAAGACCCACGACACGCACAACCACCGATCAGGATCTGATTTGCAAAACGAGACTAAGCAAAATACGCGATTAAACACGACATCAGACAAGAAATATGCCTCGACATGATGCAACACCCATGACAACTTAGGTTTTTGTTCACACGCCATACGGACACCAGTCGCTATACTGCTTTGAAATTGGGAAGAAGGAGCGAAACGGGAAGAGAAAAGAGAGTAACGCCTGAATTTGGTGAGTAAAAAGAAGAAAAAATTCTACCCCCAAATTCAGGGCGTTACAAGATTGAAGGTGGTAAATCAGAAGAGAGCAAATGATGCAAAGGAATGGGAGGCAGCTTGAGCCGAGAAACAGATGTTGGGGAATCTTGCTGGTCGTCTCAGTTGAAGTGAGTGAGAAAAATGACATGATAGTTTTGCTTGTACAATTTATTTATCCTGACTTTGCAAAGTTATTTGTCTCATTACATTTGTAGAGATTGGATGTGTTGTGAACTATCTCGCAGATGAGGCTCGTGCAAGAAACGTTTAGGAAAAAAATGGCGGCGGTGGAGCTGATGGAGAAGGAGGACACATCAAGGTTGAGTGAGCTTATCGCTCTTGCCGAGCCTGGATTACATGAGAAAGAGGAGGACGACACATCTTCAGTGAGCTCATCGCATTAGCTGAGGAAGGATTACATGCTCAAGAGGAGGACAAGTTAATGTCTAAGGTCGTCGAAGAGGTAGAGGCCGCTTATTACAAAAAGAAGTGTGATGAGGCTGAGGCTGAGGACCAGCTATTCTTCCAAGCAACAGATGAAGCAGAAGCCAATTGTTACAAAAGAAATACAGAAAAGTGTGATGCAGGACAATGCAGCAAGTGGAACGAGGTTGTCGTTGAGGATTGCACGACAGATGACTCTGATGATGAGGTACTTATAGATTATGATTTTGATTGAACAAGCTAATAGTTTGTTATGTAGTACTTTCATATCCAAAATTCGTAATGTTTCTATTACATTGTCATGTTTTTTCCAATTCACCAAAAAAATTCATAAGAGTTTCCCTTGTTTTATTAACAACCACAGTTGAAATAATCACATATGATAAGATATCACCACATTTCAGCATATAATACATCACAATAAACACAGAATATAACAAAGTCCACATAATTCACATCACAATCATTATGTCGTCCACATCGCAATGCCCACATCACATAGTCCACATCACATAGTCCATAATACAAGGTCCACATAATATAGTCCATAATACATAGTCCACATCACAAAGTAGACATCACAAGGTACACATCACAAAGTTGACATAACAAGGTCCACATCACAAAGTACTCACTTCCTCCTAGTCTTACCCTTACCCTTGGCCCCAAAAGCCTTAGTGCCTGGAGTGTAGGGGTCACGTGGACGCTGTATACGTTGTGTGAACTGTGACGGCTGAGTTGTGGGAGTGTCCTGTAGCTAGGATGGTCCAATAACATCCTGACCTGTGACCACGACGTTCTCCTCCCCCTAGTCGTCATCATCGTTGTCGTCCTCGTCCACATCTGCAAACTTATCCCGCATTGAACGTGAGGAGCTCTGTCTGACTGCAGAAGGTCCAACTGTGGGAACGGGAATTTGAACGCCCGGCTGCATAGGAGGCACAGGAAGGTGCACGTCAGCGCTTGCTAGGGACTGGCATCGACAACGAGCCACTGCACGACAAAGGCATTGTGACACCCTTTGTAATTGAAAGGTTAGTTACACACATAGGTTAGAACATACAAATAAACGAATTCGCTTCGTTTCTAAACATTCATACTCACTGATAGTAAAGAAAGCGTCGTGGTGTCTGAAGTCCTCCATGAGATACACTCAAGTTCACCCAAAGATACCAGCATAGAGTTTCCCTATTCACAAGTTAAAATATTAGGATGCACAAAACAAAACATAATGCATCGAATTAAAAAACTAAATTGAGTAAACAACTTGATATCACTCTGTCTAGGATTAGAGCAGCCTCAATTTGAGACCCTAGCCGAGAAGCTATGTCGAACGAAGTGTCTTTGTTGTCTGACGACGCTTGCTCCGCCTAGTCTGTAGCTATCCACTGGCCCTTAAGCTTGCACCTAGTGACACCAGCATACCAAGTCAAATACATGCAGAAGTGGTAGTTGCATTTACTAATTTGAAATTTTAATATATATGAAAAAATGACCTCTCCCTCTACGGTGAGACGGCCCCTGTGGTGCTCATCATAGTGAGGGTCCAACAAGTGGAACTGTACCATCCTACAAATTAAGAAAATAAGGTTAGTAAAAATATTAAAAATGTAACAACAACAATGGCATAGTAGAATAACATATGTGTACTCTACGTGTGAGATAAACATTGTATCACACCTGACTAAGTGTTCAAATGCATGTACGTGAGTTGGGGCTAAGTCTCCCGCATTTTCCGCATTCGTTCTGCTCTAGGTTCACGAGAAAGGGGGACGCTCGACCTCTCCTAGTACGGCCAGAAACCTGATCCATGACCATGTTGCACTGGCTCCTTTTCCTACTACCACGTTTGTCCTAATGATGTGTTGGATCAGCAATGTATATCGGACCAGTGTACGTTGGCCACTGTGACTTGTCAAGAAATGGCTCAAAACGAGGGCTCCATGTCACACCCGGGTTTTAGAGACCTGGGGCGAACATAATCACCAGGTGTGCTAGGACCAAGTCTTACACATATGATGACTCATGGTACAGAAACGAATGTCACATCTTTACTATATAATAGGAGTTCTGTACAAAATAAATAAATAATTACATCATATGAAGACAATGATCCAACAACCCAAAGTTGACTGGGAGACGATGACCTAGACCTCTCACGAACACATCACAACATCCTCCATGCGCCTCATCCTGCGGTACCTGTTCTTGACCTGTGGGAGGGGGTGAGACAGCAAGGGTGAGCTCACATACATTCATAGCTCAACAAGTTATGGGGAATAATGTGCATGAACTCGCCAAAGGTGGGAGCTCAAGAAGTGTAAGGATTACCAAAGAGGATGGTTGTAGTTGAGCATTGCTTTTAAAGTTGGTCAAAATTTTATTAGCAATTACTAAGTATAAGTAGATACCATACCAGAATAATAATAGAACAAAATTAATAATAAATCTCATGCAATGCAAATGACAAATTTAATTTAGTTCCATAATTTAATCATGCGAGAGCCCTAAGCTGCTCATGACCGTGAGCAAGGCTAGTATACCAGTTTTACACTCTACAGAGGTTGTACCCTGTACCCACAAGTCGTGTATCCCATGTCGCCAGGGTTTGCAAGGGCCTTAGACACTTCTGAGGTGAATGGCTAGGGATCCACTACGAGGCCTTTACAAAGTTAAACTAGCTTCAGAAAACTCGCTACAGTTTCTAGGTAGAGAATGCAGGAATCCCCTATCTGACCGCCATCGCAGCAAAATCAACCCGGGAACCTCCCTACACGCCTACTCCCCTACTGCCCTTGCCCCTATCGGGTAAGGTAATCCTCCACTAGCTTTCCTAGTTAGTCAGCCAAGGGTGTCCCATTCCACCCTTGTGGTGGCACGTGTTTCTCAAGTTATGCTCCATGTTCCAATTAAAAATAATGATCTTGACATGAACATAAATAAAATAACAGTATTATTGGAACATGAAGATAATGTAATATTTGTCGGGGACCATAATTAGGGGTACCCTCAAGACGCCTAATTCTCAGCTGGTAACCCCCATCAGCATAAAGCTGCAGAGGCCTGATGGGTTTGATTAAGTCAGGGATCAGTCCATACGAGCGACTCGATCACGCCACGCCCGAGCCTAGCCTCGGGCAAGGGCAGCCGACCCTGAGGTGTTTCCGTCTCGCCCGAGGCCTCCTCTTTTACGGCAGACGCATCTCCGGCTCGCCCGAGGCCTTGCCTTCGTTAAGAAGCAACCCTGACTAAATCACCGCGCCGACCGACCAAGTCCCCGGGGCATTTAACGCAGAGAGTGAGACCGACGGGCGGCCAGGCTTTGCCAGAAGCGCCATAGGAAGCTCCGCCCGACCTAGGGCTCGGACTCGGGCTAAGGCCCCGGAAGACGGCGAACTCCGCTCCGCCCGACCCAGGGCTCGGACTCGGGCTAAGGCCCCGGAAGACGGCGAACTCCGCTCCGCCCGACCCAGGGCTCGGACTCGGGCTAAGGCCCCGGAAGACGGCGAACTCCGCTCCGCCCGACCCATGGCTCGGACTCGGGCTAAGGCCCCGGAAGACGACGAACTCCGCTCCGCCCGACCCAGGGCTCGGACTCGGGCTAAGGCCCCGGAAGACGACGAACTCCGCTCCGCCCGACCCAGGGCTCGGACTCGGGCTAAGGCCCCGGAAGACGGCGAACTCCGCTCCGCCCGACCCAGGGCTCGGACTCGGGCTAAGGCCCCGGAAGACGACGAACTCCGCTTCGCCCGACCCAGGGCTCGGACTCCGCCCTGGCCTCTGCCAAACGACCTCCGCCTCGCCCGACCCAGGAGCTCGGGCTCGGCCTCGGCCATGCAGGACAGACTCGACCTCGGCTTCGGAGGAGCCTCCACGTCGCCCGACCTAGGGCACGAGTCCGCCACGTCGACAGGAAGCGCCATCATCACCCTACCCCGAGCCGACTCGGGCCGCAGAGAACAGGACCGACGTCCCATCTGGCTGGCTCCGTCAGATAGGCAATGATGGCGCCCCGCTGGATCCATGACGACGGCGGCTCTCAGCTCCCTTACGGAAGCAGGGGGACGTCAGCAAGGGCCCAACCACTCCGACAGCTGTCCCTCCGCCAGGCTCCATTGCTTCTCCGACAGCCACGGCGCCACACTAGCTGGGTGCCAAGATCTCTCCGGCTGCCACCTTGGCATGTACTTAGGGCACTAGCTCTCCCCCGCTAGACACGTAGCGCCTTGCTACACCCCCATTTGTACACCTGGATCCTTTCCTTACTCCTATAAAAGGAGGGACCAGGGCCTTCTTAGAGGAGGGGGGCCTCGCGGGAACGAAGGGCAGGGGCAGGCGCTCTCTTGGGGCCGCTCGCTCCCCTCACCCGCGCGGACGCTTGTAACCCCCTACTGCAAGCGCACCCGACCTGGGCGCGGGACGAACACGAAGGCCGCGGGATCTCCGACTCCCTCACGACCCGGCTCCGGCCACCTCGCTCTCGCTCTCTCCCCCCTTCGCGCTCGCCCACGCGCTCGACCCATCTGGGCTGGGGCACGCGGCACACTCACTCGTCGGCTCGGGGACCCCCCGGTCCTGAAACGCCGACAGTTGGCGCGCCAGGTAGGGGCACGCTGCGTGTTGACGAGCGGATTCCCGTCAAGCTCCAGATGGGCAGTCTCCAACGACCCCTTCAACCCGGGACGGTGCTCCGTTTCGGGAGCCTCGAGTTCATGTCTTTCGACGGCAACTACGACATGATACTCCTTCCACCGCCGCGCGACAGCGACAATGGTGGCGGACAGCCCGCCCGCCGGCGGTGGAATCGACGACGTCTTTCCCGCGTGGGGGAAGGACAACTTTCGGGCTCGCCCCATCCTCTCCCTCGCCATCGGAGGAGGAGGCGGGGCAACCAGGGCCGAGCGGGAGGCTGCGCTCAGCCGGCTGTCGAGCAAATCGACATCCCCAGCGCCCCAACGGAGGACGCGTCGGGCATCACCCACGCGTTTGAGGCGAAGGCGAGCGCCGTCCCCCCGCGACACGCCGACCCCGAGCAAGTGGACGACGCCAGCGCGCTCACGGAGGGCCTGCAGGACGTCGCCCTCGCACCCAGGACGACGGCGCGATCAGCCCCCGGTGTGACTTCGTCGCTCCTCGTCGACCAAAAGGTACCGGCTGATTCCCATCCTTTGTCATTTCGACTCGGCCTCAACCCGCCTAGCGACTTCGCTTTGGCGGGCGCTCACGTTGAGGCGAGTGCAACCCCTCTGGGGTTTCGTGTGCGGTCGCCTTGGGACCGATTGACGGACGTCTCGACCTACGGGCCCTCTTGGTCCGAGGAAGATGACGATCCCAGCATCTGCTGGGATTTCTCTGGATCTGGCAACCCCAGTGCCATGCGGGACTTCATGACCGCATGCAACTACTGCCTCTCCGACTGTTCCGACGGCAGCCGCAGCCTTGACGACAAGGACTGCGGCCCGAGCCGCGAATGTTTCCACGTCGAGCTAGGGGATCCCTCCGGAGGCAGCTGTCTCGGCATGCCGGAGGATGGTGATCCCCCTAGGCCAGCGCCTCGCGCTGACATCCCGCGGGAGCTAGCTGTGGTCCCCGTTCCGGCGGGGGGTCACGACCCACAGCTCGAGCAAGTCCGCGGGGCGCGAGCCGGGCTCGATGAGGGAGCAGGAGCGCTCGAGGCAATCCGCCGGGACGTCGGGCAGGTATGGGCGGGCCAGCCCCCGGCCGGAGAAATACGTCACCTGCCCCAAGGTCTCCAGCACCGCATCGCCAACGATGCCAGGAACAGACCGCCACCCGCATCCGGCGGAACCGGTCAGGACCTGGCAGCCGCAGCGATGCTCCTCCGCGCGATGCCGGAGTCATCAACCACCGAGGGTCGGCGAATCCAAGGAGAGCTCAAGCATCTCCTGGAAGGCGCTGCGGCCCGGCGGGCCGAGAGCTCTGCCTCCCGAAGGCAGGGGTACCCCTCGGAACCTCGTGCCGCGACTTCCCGACTCATGCGGGAAGCCTCGGTCTACACCGGGCGCACGCGCAACACCGCGCCTGCGGCCCCGGGCCACCTCGGCGACGAGCACCCTCATCGCGACCGTCGGGCCCGCCTCGACGAAAGGGTGCGCCGAGGCTATCACCCCAGGCGTGGGGGATGCTACGACAGCGGGGAGGATCGGAGTCCCTCGCCCGAACCCCCCGGTCCGCAGGTCTTTAGCCGAGCCATTCGGCGGGCGCCGTTTCCGCCCCGATTCCGACCCCCGACTACTATCACAAAGTACTCGGGGGAAACGAGACCGGAATTGTGGCTCGCGGACTACCGCCTGGCCTGTCAGCTGGGTGGAACGGACGATGACAACCTCATCATCCGCAACCTCCCCCTGTTCCTCTCCGACACCGCTCGCGCTTGGTTGGAGCACCTGCCTCCGGGGCAGATTTCCAACTGGGAGGATCTGGTCCAAGCATTCGCCGGCAACTTCCAGGGCACGTACGTGCGCCCCGGGAATTCCTGGGACCTCCGAAGCTGCCGGCAACAGCCGGGAGAGTCCCTTCGGGACTACATCCGGCGATTCTCGAAGCAGCGCACCGAGCTGCCCAACATCACCGACTCCGATGTCATCGGCGCGTTCCTTGCCGGCACCACCTGCCGTGACCTGGTGAGCAAGTTGGGTCGCAAGACCCCCACCAGGGCGAGCGGGCTGATGGACATCGCCACCAAGTTCGCCTCTGGTCAGGAGGCGGTCGAGGCCATCTTCCGAAAGGACAAGCAGCCCCAGGGCCGCCCGTCGGAAGATGCCCCCGAGGCGTCTACTCCTCTCGGCGCCAAGAAGAAAGGCAGGAGGAAGTCGCAAGCGAAACGCGACGCCGCCGGCACGGACCTTGTCGCCGCCGCCGAATACAAGAACCCTCGGAAGCCCCCCGGAGGCGCCAACCTCTTCGACAAGGCACTCAAGGAGACGTGCCCCTACCATCAGGGGCCCGTCAAGCACACCCTCGAGGAGTGCATCATGCTTCGGCGCCACTTCCACTGGGCCGGGCCACCCGCGGAGGGTGGCAGGGCCCGCGACGACGACAAAAATGAAGATCACCAAGCAGGAGAGTTCCCCGAGGTCCGCGACTGCTTCATGATCTACGGAGGGCATGCGGCGAATGCCTCGGCTCGGCATCGTAAGCAAGAGCGTCGGGAGGTCTACTCGGTGAAGGTGGCGGCGCCAGTCTACCTAGACTGGTCCGACAAGCCCATCACCTTCGACCAGGACGACCACCCCGACCACGTGCCGAGCCCGGGGAAGTACCCGCTCGTCGTCGATCCCGTCATCGGCGACGTCAGGCTCACCAAGGTTCTGATGGATGGGGGCAGCTGCCTCAATATCATCTACGCCGAGACCCTCAGGCTCCTGCGCGTCGATCTGTCATCCGTCCGAGCAGGCGCTGCGCCCTTCCACGGGATCATTCCTGGGAAGCGCGTCCAGCCCCTCGGACAGCTCGACCTTCCTGTCTGCTTCGGAACACCCTCCAACTTCCGAAGGGAGACTTTGACGTTCGAGGTGGTCGGGTTCCGAGGAACCTACCACGCAGTGTTGGGAAGGCCATGCTACGCGAAGTTCATGGCCATCCCCAACTACACCTACCTGAAGCTCAAGATGCCGGGCCCCAACGGGGTCATCACCGTCGGCCCCACGTACAAACACGCGTTCGAATGCGATGTGGAGTGCGTGGAGTACGCCGAGGCCCTCGCCGAGTCCGAGGCCCTCATCGCCGACCTGGAAAACCTCTCCCGGGAGGTGCCGGACGTGAAACGACATGCCGGCAACTTCGAGCCAGCGGAGACGGTTAAGGCCGTCCCTCTCGACCCCAGTGGAGACACCTCCAAGCAGATCCGGATCGGTTCCGGGCTCGACCCCAAATAGGAAGCAGTGCTCGTCGACTTTCTCCGCGCAAACGCCGACGTCTTTGCGTGGAGTCCCTCGGACATGCCCGACATACCGAGGGATGTCGCCGAGCACTCGCTGGATATTCGGGACGGAGCCCGACCGGTCAGACAGCCTCTGCGCCGATTCGACGAGGAAAGGCGCAGGGTGATAGGCGAGGAGATCCACAAGCTGATGGCAGCAGGGTTCATCAAAGAGGTATTCCATCCCGAATGGCTTGCCAACCCTGTACTTGTGAGGAAGAAAGGGGGGAAATGGCGGATGTGTGTAGACTACACTGGTCTCAACAAGGCATGTCCGAAGGTCCCCTACCCTCTACCTTGCATCGATCAAATCGTGGACTCCACTGCAGGGTGCGAAACCCTGTCTTTCCTCGATGCCTACTCAGGGTATCATCAAATCAAGATGAAAGAGTCCGACCAGCTCGCGACTTCTTTCATCACGCCCTTCGGCATGTACTGTTATGTCACCATGCCGTTCGGTTTGAGGAACGCGGGTGCAACCTACCAGCGGTGCATGAACCATGTGTTCAGCGAACACATCGGTCGCACGGTCGAGGCCTACGTCGATGACATCGTAGTCAAGACGAGGAAAGCCTCCGACCTTCTCTCCGACCTTGAAGTGACATTCCGGTGTCTCAAGACGAAGGGCGTCAAGCTCAATCCCGAGAAGTGCGTCTTCGGGGTGCCCCGAGGCATGCTCTTGGGATTCATCGTCTCCGAGCGGGGCATCGAAGCCAACCCGGAGAAGATCGCAGCCATCACAAGCATGGGGCCCATCAAGGACTTAAAAGGCGTACAAAGGGTAATGGGATGTCTCGCGGCCTTGAGCCGTTTCATCTCGCGCCTCGGCGAAAGAGGCCTGCCCCTGTACCGTCTCTTAAGGAAAGCCGAGTGCTTCACTTGGACTCCCGAGGCCGAGGAAGCCCTCGGGAACCTGAAGGCGCTCCTCACCCAGGCGCCCGTCTTGGTACCCCCAGCTGATGGAGAAGCCCTCTTGGTCTACGTCGCCGCTACCACTCAGGTGGTCAGCGTCGCGATCGTGGTCGAAAGGCAGGAAGAGGGGCATGCTTTGCCCATTCAGAGGCCAGTTTACTTCGTCAGCGAGGTGCTGTCCGAGACCAAGATCCGCTACCCACAAGTCCAGAAGCTGCTGTATGCAGTGATCCTGACGAGGCGAAAGCTGCGACATTACTTCGAGTCTCATCTGGTGACTGTGGTGTCATCCTTCCCCCTGGGGGAGATCATCCAGTGCCGAGAAGCCTCGGGACGGATCGCGAAGTGGGCGGTGGAAATCATGGGCGAGGCGATCTCGTTCGCCCCTCGGAAGGCCATCAAGTCCCAGGTACTGGCGGACTTCGTAGCCGAATGGGTCGACACCCAGTTGCCGACGGCTCCGATCCAACCGGAGCTCTGGACCATGTTCTTCGACGGGTCGCTGATGAAGACGGGAGCCGGCGCGGGCCTGCTCTTCGTCTCGCCCCTCGGGAAACACCTGCGCTACGTGCTCCGCCTCCATTTCCCGGCGTCCAACAATGTGGCTGAATACGAGGCTCTGATCAACGGATTGCGAATCGCCATCGAGCTAGGGGTCCGACGCCTCGATGCACGCGACGACTCGCAGCTCGTCATCGACCAAGTCATGAAGAACTCCCACTGCCGCGACCCGAAGATGGAGGCCTACTGTGATGAGGTTCGACGCCTGGAAGACAAGTTCTACGGGCTCGAGCTTAACCACATCGCCCGGCGCTACAACGAGACTGCGGACGAGCTGGCGAAGATAGCCTCGGGGCGAACGACGGTTCCCCCGGACGTCTTCTCCCGGGATCTGCACCAACCCTCCGTCAAGATAGGCGACACGCCCGAGCCCGAGGTGCCCTCGGCCCCGTCCGAGGAGACCTCGGCCCAGCCCGAGCCATCCTCGGTTCAGCTCGAGGAACCCTCGGCCCCCGAGGGCGAAGCACTGCGCATCGAGGAGGAGCAGAGCGGGGTCATGCCAGATCAAGATTGGCAGACCCCGTACCTGCAATATCTCCGCCAAGGAGAACTGCCCCTCGACCGAGCCGAGGCTCGGCGGGTAGCGCGACGCGCCAAGTCGTTCGTCTTGCTGGGCGATGAGAAGGAGCTCTACCACCGTAGCCCCTTGGGCATCCTCCAGCGATGCATCTCCATCGCCGAGGGTCAGGAACTCCTGCAGGAAATACACTCGGGGGCTTGCGGCCATCATGCAGCACCTCGAACCCTTGTCGGGAACGCTTTCCGCCAAGGCTTCTATTGGCCGACGGCGGTGGCTGACGCCACTAGAATTGTCCGCGCCTGCGAAGGGTGCCAATTCTATGCGAAGCAGACCCACCTGCCCGCTCAGGCTCTACAGACGATACCCATCACCTGGCCCTTCGCTGTGTGGGGTCTGGACCTCGTCGGCCCTCTGCAGAAGGCGCCCGGGGGCTACACGCACCTGCTGGTCGCCGTCGACAAATTCTCCAAGTGGATCGAGGTCCGACCCCTGAACAGCATCAGATCCGAGCAGGCGGTGGCGTTCTTCACCAACATCATCCATCGCTTCAGGGTCCCGAACTCCATCATCACCGACAACGGCACCCAGTTCACCGGCAAAAAATTCTTGGATTTTTGCGAAGATAACAACATCCGGGTAGACTGGGCCGCCGTAGCTCATCCCATGTCGAATGGGCAAGTAGAACGTGCCAATGGCATGATTCTACAAGGGCTCAAGCCTCGGATTTACAATGATCTCAACAAGTTCGGCAAGCGATGGATGAAGGAACTCCCCTCGGTGGTCTAGAGCCTGAGGACGACGCCGAGCCGAGCCACGGGTTTCACGCCGTTCTTCCTGGTCTACGGGGCCGAGGCCGTCTTGCCCACTGACCTGGAATACGGCTCCCCGAGGACGAGGGCCTACAACGATGAAAGCAACCAAGCTAGCCGAGAAGACTCGCTGGACCAGCTGGACGAGGCTCGGGACAGGGCCTTACTACACTCGGCGCGGTATCAGCAGTCCCTGCGACGCTACCACGCCCGAGGGGTCCGACCCCGAGACCTCCAGGTGGGCGACCTAGTGCTTCGGCTGCGGCAAGATGCCCGAGGGAGGCACAAGCTCACGCCCCCCTGGGAGGGGCCGTTCGTCATCGCCAAAGTTCTGAAGCCCGGAACGTACAAGCTGGCCAACAGTCAAGGCGACGTCTACGGCAACGCTTGGAACATCCAACAGCTACGTCGCTTCTACCCTTAATATGTTTCCAAGTCGTTCATATACCTCACACCCACGCAAAGTTTAGTCAACAAGGAAGGGTCGGCCTCGCCTCGGCAAAGCCCGACCCTCCCTCGGGGGCTAAAAGGGGGGAACCCCCTCTGCGTCAAAATTTTCCTCAAAAAGAAAATCTCTTTTACCGGAATATCTTTCGTGCTTTTTGACTACTTCAAAAAGTGGGTCCTGGAAACGATGGGGTACACGTAAGCAGTCAAGGCTGACCGGGCCGAGGGACTCCTACGCCTCCGGGATACGGATACCTCACTCATCACCTTCTGCGATAAGTAACTCGCGTTCGGATAAGGTGACTCCGCGGATCGAACAAGTCTCTACGTTCGGAAGCCCTTCTGTCGAAGCGATTCTTCGAGTTTTCTCGACCAAGTCGGTGATAGGGCCTCATGGACGAGTAAAAGTGCGCGTAAGCGGCAAGGCCGACCGAGCCGAGGGACTCCCACGCCTCCGGGATACGGATACCTCACTCATCGCCTTCCGCGAGAAGCAACTCTCGCTCGCACTAACATCCCTGTTACCGACAAAAAGTCCAGATGCTCGAAACAAGAGGAAAAGAGACGCAGCTTTACAACACAGCAAGGGTATGTGTTCTGGCCTCGACGGCCGCACAAAGCACACACCACAAGACAAGCTGATCCTGCAGGCTCGGGTCTTGACACTGGAAGGGGGCAGCGACACCCTCGGCATCGACGGCACCTTCGGCGAGGCCCGACCTAGCCGCGGACGGCGACGCAGTCCGAGGGCCTCCGCTCCGAAGGACGACGTCATCACCGCGCCTGAGCGATTGCCGTCAGGGACTTCTCCGGGATCCGGCCCGAGCGGGCAGCTCGGCTGGCCACCTCCGGGGCCTCGGCCAACCACCTCCCGAAGGCACCAGCCCGGTCCGAAGCCTCGGCTGACCAACTCCGGCGACGATCCTGCCAACGGACAACTCGGCTAGGCTCCGGCCAACCAGGTTTCATTTTCGAGCCAACTCCGCCTCTGTTCATGCTGATATCGCTACCCCTGGCCTCGGCTCGTCGAAGAGCGGCCGAGGGGTCTCCTTAACTAAGCTAGAGGAGCCTCGGACAACAGGGCCGACCGAGCCGAGGGATTCCTACGCCTCCGGGATACGGATACCTCACTCGTCACCTTGACACGGGGCGACTCATGCTTGGAAAAGCGGTTCAGACAATCAGCAGACGAGTCTTAGTGCTCGGAAATGAGGAAAAAACACGGCTCCGAGCCGTAATTACATACATGTTCAGGCCCCGAAAGCCAAAATGAACAAAAAACCCGGCACTCGAAGTGCCATTACAAACGGAACTCCGGTTCCCCCCGCAGGTACGAACAACCCCACTCGATAGGGGCGGGCCTGTGGGGCTGCAGAAGACTGACGGGCGGCTCGCCGCTGCCCGCTCTGGCCACGACGACGACGGCCCCCACTCCAGACGACCGAACTGCAGCAGCGCAGGCCTCGGGGTAGGCGCCGCTGCAGCCTTGCCCTCGCCCACACCAACGCTCGAGGGGCGAGGACAAGTACAAAGAGCCGGAGGCCCGAAGCGCGGATGGTGGCGGTGATCCCGTCGGTGACGGGGACTTCTCGAGCCGCCACCGCCTCGGCACCGACGACAGGAGCCTCAGCCCTCCGGCAGATCCCCACTCAAGTCCTCCCGGATGAGTGGGGCACCGGCCTCCGCGTAAAGGCGCCACCCCGGTGCAAAGGCAGGACCACCCCAGAACACGAACGCCGCCCCAGCAGCGCGCGGCACCCAGGGTGGTCCTCCCGTGTACACGGCGCGGCAGCCGCCCCCTACAGAAGGGGCCGCCGCGAGCCGAGCCGACGAACCCGACACGCTGGAGGTGACGACGCCTGCCGTCGACCCGCCCCGCGTTGTCGAAATCCGGGCCGCCCGCAGGGCCAGTGAGCGCCTTCTCCCTCGAATACTGCGGGAGAGGATGACCCACGAACCCGTGCGGGAGGTAGAGCGCCGGCTCAGCCCGGCACCCACCCCAGCGAGGATGATGAACATCCTTGAAGCTGAGGGTGGGACCAAGATCACAGCCCGGTTTGCTCCTCCCCACCCAGGAGCTGGTGGTCACCGTCTCGGGTGACCCTCAGCGGAGGGGAGCCACCGGGCTGCCTGATGAAAATCCTTGAAGCCGAACGATGGCTGAAAGGTACCCACTCCCACGGAGTGGAGTCCTCCGACGATGAGGCATGGAGACGGCGGTCTCCCCCATCCGGGGGCTTGAAAGGTGGAAAGACACGATGCATAAGGGAGGAAGAAGACATGGTTGCCTTACGGAAGGGGTCGCCCTCCTTTTAAAGGCAACTCTCCCTGCTTGCGCCCCCAACCGTCACGGGCTGAGTCTTCTCCAACACGCCTCCAAAGCCCTCCCCTGCGGCGCGGGGGCTGGGACCCACCTGTCATACAGACCGGCTCCGAGCAGAAGAAGCCGAACCACCGTGCGCGGCGCGCGCAACCACCCAGCGGTTACAAGTGACCCTCCACTTTTGCCCAGACCAACGGGCGAAAGGGGCGGGCAGCCTTGCGGGCGGCATGCAACCGCGCCAAGTGGACGCGCCCCTCCGACTCCTGACAGGCCAACACGGAGGCTCAAGCCCACGCGTCGCGCAACCGGCGCGCCGGATGCTGCATGTAAGCCACTATGCCACACCACCGCACCTCCTCGGTTGCGGAACCAATACCGCGCCCCGAGGCGGCCCAGCGCGTGACCCAGCAGCGCCAGCCGGGCGCAGCGGTCAAACGCGGTCAAAAGTGGGCCGGCAGTGATGACGGTGGCAGGCGCGCAAGAGCAGCGGTCACGCCATCAGCCAAGCTCACGTCCCGTCCGGAGGCAGCAGGAGAACCCCCTCTCTCACGGTGTGAAGACGACACGCCCGTGACCCGTTCCTCGAACGGCTCGCGCACGCGCAACAGCAGCCTCGCCAACTACTCGCCCCGGCGCATTAACTCCGCGGCTCGACGGGCAGCGCGTCTGGCGGAAGCAGCTGGCGACGTTTCGCCTTCGCCAAAACGACCGCACCAAAAAAGGTACACCACATCGTTCAATTTCGTATCCTTTTTCCCTTTTCCTTCTTTCTCTATCTCTTGCAACAGGGACCGGGAAAGGGGATACCCCCAAAGGGATCCTTCCCTGTGAAGGAACTAGGCTCCGAGCCTCCTTACTGATCAGGGGTTCGAAGGCTGGCCCCCCGAAGGGTTCAACAGCCGCCTCAGATCGCGTGGGCTCGACACCCACTACTGGTCAGAGGTTCGAAGGTCGGCCCCCCGAAAGGTTCCACGACCGCCTCAGGCTACTCGGGCTCCGCGCCCATTACTGATCAGGGGTTCGAAGGCTGGCCCTCCGAAGGGTTCACAGTCGCCTCAGACACCGAGCAAGGGATGACCAGGGGTACGTTCGATACATAACCAAGGCTCGGGCTGCGCTCCCGAGGTACCCTAGGACATTTCCGAGACCAGCGGGAACGAACCTGTAACGGAATCCCATCGGAGGGAGGCATCGAGCCCTCGGACCCCGTCGCCAGGGGACCGGGTCCGGCAGGTCACCCGCAGGTACTTTTGGGCGTGCCTCCGGGCCCCTAGCCGACCCCCAACGAACGGGGCATGGACGTCCACTCGGATTACCCGATTGCAGCTCACCGGAGACACCATGTTCGGTGCCCATCGAGGGTAACATGGCGCTCTCCCCCCCTCCTCCTTGTGGAAAGGCGACGTAGGGGCGTATGTAAAAAAGCCGAGTCTGTCCCTGATCGTCCTCTCGCCCTGTGCGGAGGCTCGGGGGCTGCTCTCGCAAACCCGGCTCCGGCCGAACCGTTGACAGCGTCAACATACCAGCCCGAGAACTTGGGCCCCGACAGTGCACCCGGGCTACGGCCTGTTCGCATGAGGGAACCGCCAGACCAGCCGAAGCATTACGCAAGGCATTAAGACCTCGAAGGAGTGAAACCACTCCTCCGAGGCCTCGGGGGCTACACCCGGCGGGTGCGCTCGCGCGCACCCACCGGAACAAAGTGCAACCGAGAAAGGCTGGTCCCCTTGCAAAAAAGTGCGACGAAAGCCTCCAAGCGAGTGCAAACACTCCCTTCGAGGCTCGGGGGCTACTGTCGGGGACCATAATTAGGGGTACCCTCAAGACGCCTAATTCTCAGCTGGTAACCCCCATCAGCATAAAGCTGCAGAGGCCTGATGGGTTTGATTAAGTCAGGGATCAGTCCATACGAGCGACTCGATCACGCCACGCCCGAGCCTAGCCTCGGGCAAGGGCAGCCGACCCTGAGGTGTTTCCGTCTCGCCCGAGGCCTCCTCTTTTACGGCAGACGCATCTCCAGCTCGCCCGAGGCCTTGCCTTCGTTAAGAAGCAACCCTGACTAAATCACCGCGCCGACCGACCAAGTCCCCGGGGCATTTAACGCAGAGAGTGAGACCGACGGGCGGCCAGGCTTTGCCAGAAGCGCCATAGGAAGCTCCGCCCGACCCAGGGCTCGGACTCGGGCTAAGGCCCTGGAAGACGGCGAACTCCGCTCCGCCCGACCCAGGGCTCGGACTCGGGCTAAGGCCCCGAAAGACGGCGAACTCCGCTCCGCCCGACCCAGGGCTCAGACTCGGGCTAAGGCCCCGGAAGACGGCGAACTCCGCTCCGCCCGACCCAGGGCTCGGACTCGGGCTAAGGCCCCGGAAGACGACGAACTCCGCTCCGCCCGACCCAGGGCTCGGACTCGGGCTAAGGCCCCGGAAGACGACGAACTCCGCTCCGCCTGACCCAGGGCTCGGACTCGGGCTAAGGCCCTGGAAGACGGCGAACTCCGCTCCGCCCGACCCAGGGCTCGGACTCGGGCTAAGGCCCCGGAAGACGACGAACTCCGCTTCGCCCGACCCAGGGCTCGGACTCCGCCCTGGCCTCTGCCGAACGACCTCCGCCTCGCCCGACCCAGGAGCTCGGTCTCGGCCTCGGCCATGCAGGACAGACTCGACCTCGGCTTCGGAGGAGCCTCCACGTCGCCCGACCTAGGGCACGAGTCCGCCACGTCGACAGGAAGCGCCATCATCACCCTACCCCGAGCCGACTCGGGCCGCAGAGAACAGGACCGACGTCCCATCTGGCTGGCTTCGTCAGATAGGCAATGATGGCGCCCCGCTGGATCCATGACGACGGCAGCTCTCAGCTCCCTTACGGAAGCAGGGGGACGTCAGCAAGGGCCCAACCACTCCGACAGCTGTCCCTCCGCCAGGCTCCATTGCTTCTCCGACAGCCACGATGCCACACTAGCTGGGTGCCAAGATCTCTCCGGCTGCCACCTTGGCATGTACTTAGGGCACTAGCTCTCCCCCGCTAGACATGTAGCGCCTTGCTACACCCCCATTTGTACACCTGGATCCTTTCCTTACTCCTATAAAAGGAGGGACCAGGGCCTTCTTAGAGGAGGGGGGCCTCGCGGGAACGAAGGGCAGGGGCAGGCGCTCTCTTGGGGCCGCTCGCTCCCCTCACCCGCGCGGACGCTTGTAACCCCCTACTGCAAGCGCACCCGACCTGGGCGCGGGACAAACACGAAGGCCGCGGGATCTCCGACTCCCTCACGACCCGGCTCCGGCCACCTCGCTCTCGCTCTCTCCCCCCTTCACGCTCGCCCACGCGCTCGACCCATCTGGGCTGGGGCACGCGGCACACTCACTCGTCGGCTCAGGGACCCCCCGGTCCCGAAACACCGACAATATTAAACCCAAAACCATATAGAGCAATAGAAAAAACTACCCAAATAATTCAGGGGTAAATAAGGTAACAAGATAAGTAGACTAGGGTGACCTATTGGGTCCCTTCAAAATTAAGACTATGCATGATAAAATTATTATAAGGAACATTATTGGGTAAATAAAAGTGAGCAAGGGCACAACTTGCCTGGGACTTGAGATTCCAGATACCAACTTGCTCTTCAAGTGACTCGTAACCTCGCGCTAGTTGTAGCAATACAAATAAATAGGGTATAGCCAAAATTAACATCTCACCAAACATAAGAATAAACTGCATAATAATGGTCTACGCGTTGCTACGAGATCGTGGATTCGAGAACCACTAAATTTGGAGCTACGGTTACAGAGTTATGATTTACGGAAGATCTATGTGATTTGAATATTAAATCAAACAATAAATTGATTAGTATACATCATATGAGAGCATATTCTATAAATAGTTAACTCAACTTTAATCTAGATTATAACTTTACTAGAGATCCTATTTTAGTCAGATAATAATTATGGATAGGTTAGCTTTGGTTAAGAAAAAGTTAATATAGTAGACATAGGATAAATAAATATCTAATTGTAAAATTATGCGATATGGTATAATTGGTGTTGTTACTGTATGGTACATATTCATATGAAGCTAACGCGACTTGAACGAACCAAATCGGAATTAAAACGAAGAAGTTATGATTTTCAAAGTTTTAAGTGTTAGATTAAAAGGAACTAAGTGCATAATTTTTAATCCCAATTTCATAACAAAATAAAGTTACTAGATGATAAACAATATTAATATGAGTCTAATGCATCTGGAATGAATTAATTTGGAGTTAAAATGAATTAAATATGAATTAAACAGTTTCATGAATTATGTTTAAACTAAGAATCATTTTTCTTATTGATTTTAACCATTTATTAACCTTTTGGGCTGCGGCAACAAATGTCCAAAAGCCCAGGGTATAAATTCCAAAAAACAGGACCTGCTGGTATTGATTTTATATCTTTAGTGGACGACGAGTTTATTTAACACAAACCGAGGGTCTCTTAAGTAAAAAGCCTGGCCGAAGGGTTATCCAGCCATGTGAGCAGTACGATCTGAAATGAACGACCATGATTACATGACATTAACACCGAACCAGTATACACCCTCGATCGCCAGATCACGATCCTACGGTACAGATTTTAAATACCCAAGATCTACCCCGAACCATCCGATCGACATCCAGCCGCCAATATCTGCACACCCGAAAAGGTATTCCCTGCTCTAATCTCCACCGTTGGATCTAAATCCTACGATGCGAGCTTTATAAGAACACGATCTACTCTCGGCCACCGATCACTCATCCTATGGCCTAGATCACCATTAGACACGATCTAATCCTGGCCATCTACCACTGATCCAACAATCAATGCCAGCCCACGCCAACCTTTAATTTCGGCCCCCAGATACCCAATCTGCAGCGCAGGTGCAACGCGGCGAAGGGGTACTGCCTCTCTAATCCTAGCCGGTCCAGGCCATATCAATGGCGCTCGCCCATCTTCCCTCACTGGCCTCAACCACGGAGGTGAACAGGGTCTGGTGCAGCGGTGCCATAGCCGACCCCCCCTTAAAACCCATGACCCGCACGAACCTTTGATTCAAACATCACTACACGGAGCATTGATGAACGCGAGCCCAAAGAAGGAAGTCTCACCGGTTGTTGCGGCGTGGAGAGCAACCGTCCACGGTGCAGCGCGGCCCACGATGGAGCAGAGTCACTGGTGAGCAATTAGCACCAGCCCATGGATGCAACTGGTTAACCGACTTCACGCTAGGCTCCCACACAAACCGGCGAGTGCCCCGAGCCCAATCACAGGGCCACGCCAATGGTGATTACGCGGAACATCGACGGCGATGAGGATTCGGTCGACCCTCACACCTTTGCATGTCAATATGGTGATGGTGGCGCTAGGTTTTCCTTTGAGGGGCCATGGAGGGCTCTGGTTATATACCCATAGGGAGAGCGAAGTCCGTGCAGGCGAGGATCACGCGACCGAGGAACTAGGGCACGACCAGAAAGCTTGCGGCGGATCTCGCTGCAATCCATTGCGACAGGGAAGGTTCTGAGCGTTAGGTCCCACAAGTCGACCACACGCACGGCCGGGTGCAGCTAACACAGTGGGACCCATGATCCAGGGAAGCGCGCGCACGCGAGGACTGACGAGCAGGCCCCAGGCGTCTGTGAGTTGTCGCGGTAGTGAGATAGGTGGGCTGGCAGCGCGGGGGCTGAGGGAACTTGGGCCGGGGATGGGAGGTTTCGGCCCAGAGCGCGTTCCCAATGCTTCTCTTTCTCTTTTTTTTGCTATTTTAGTTTTCAGATTTTTATTCAAGTTTAAACCCTAATTCGACTCAAACAAAGTTCAAACTTGCTTCTATTTTAAATTTATGTTTAGTGCACCAACAGAGAAACTCCCTCATGAAATGCAAGAGTTTTATTAGATTTTTAATTAATATTTGTTTAACCACATGCTTCAACTATAAACCACATACACCTATTTTGTTTATTTATTTCAAAGAAGTCATTATTTTGAATGTATAATAAACTTTAAGGATTTACCTAAAGTTTGATGTTTAATACTTATTTAGAGAAAGATGTTTGGATAATATTTTATCAGGATTTCTTTGGTAAAACATCTTAAAGTGTTAATTATATAGTTCATGAGAGGAACACTCTCATCTAATCATCATTTTATTATTTATTTGTTATTTGACCAATATAATTCCATTAATTGAATATGCACAAATCAAATGATCTCCAAAGGTTCCATAATCCCAAAACACTTTTATATAAATATATGTGTTTATTTATTATTTTTTTACCTTATACAAATTTTAGGGCTTTACAAATCCAACCCCCTTAACAATAATCTCGTCCTCGAGATTTGTAAGAAAAGAGATACATAAAGATTGGTTCGTAATTCAGCTTTTAGTCTATAATTGATTCAAAAATCTAGAGTCTTTTTTTATAGTCAATAGTGGGTGATTAGGAGAGCATAGGTATCCAGCTACTTATTATGTAGGTTATAAGCTGGACAGGTTGAGGTAAGAAAGATTATGGCAAGGAAAAGACTTCATCCAAAATGTTTGTCTTGATTCATCTCGAGATTCACTTTGACTATTATATCCCTCCTTGTCGATGTTGATCTTTTCTTCTTCGGTCTTGGTCTCATTGATTCGAGATTAGTGTCTTTTATCGGAGTTGGGGAATATGGTTAAGATAGATATGGATGAGATAGACTACATGATG
This sequence comes from Zea luxurians, assembly GCA_029449295.1. Classification (NCBI taxonomy): domain Eukaryota; kingdom Viridiplantae; phylum Streptophyta; class Magnoliopsida; order Poales; family Poaceae; genus Zea; species Zea luxurians. The sequence goes on from JAOPSE010000011.1 coordinate 51,885,557, forward strand.
TAGGTCAAAATCTTGTTTGATGTCAGGTGGGAGTAGATAGATTATGCAATCCATCATGATTCTATTGGTTGGGTTAGATCTCATGCATGTGGATGAGTTGGTCTAATGTACTAAGTTAACACCTGGCTAGCAGGGTTTAATCTCTTCTACTAGTATCAATAATCTGTTTAAGTAGACCACATTAGATTAGATCACATTAGATTAGATCACACTAGATTAGACCACATTAGATTCTATAATCCTATTTAAGAATACCATTTAGTTGAGCATATCAAGCTGACTTTATCTTTATGAAATTCTAGTATCTTCTTTTAAGTGGAACTTCCAATTACTCTTTTTTATACACCTAAAATTTTCATGCCATTAGCAGGTGTGGCATAGAAAACAAGGGTACATGAGGTGCTAGCTATTAGGTGAGTGTAGATAAGATTTGGGGGTAAAATAAAGTTAGGGAAGGGAGACTTTTATTCCGGGTGGTGGATCTAGATTCATCTGAAGATCTGTTTCTACTCATATCCTTCATTGTTGAGGTTAACCTTCTTCTTGGGTCTGATTTAGGGACCATCGGTTGTGGTGTTAGATGCAATTATCTGAGTTGGGATAACAATTGCGGATACATGGGGTAGGTAGATTAAACAGAGTGTTACTTTGCTTTTGGGATAAATGGGTTGGGCAACCTATAACATAGGCTACGTCGGGGTTTCACGGATGAGTTGGTCTATGACACCAATTTAGGTTTAAAACCCATTTATAGGAATATGGTCTAATCTATGTTACCAGTATTAACTAACTTGTTTAAGTAACTCCCTTTAGATTGGATCATATTAGATTAGGTAGGGTCCATATTAGATTGGATATAACTAGATTAGACTAGTTTAAGTTAGATAAATCTTGTTGGTCACTTGTTATCAAATGCTATAAATCAAGAACAAGGCAACACAATTGTTAATGATTAAAGACCTTCGTCCATCGAACCATTATCTCCTTTGGGATATAATGATCTTCGGACGAAGGTCATGAAGGGTGTACCTTCATCATATCAGAGAACAAATATAAATAAATATACACAAAACACAACAGAATACAAATAATCACTATGAATTGTTAGATAATTTATATTCTCATTTTATAAATATGAATAAACATCGACGATAAAAACATTACATTAATACCTTCGGATTGCCAGAAGGTGAAATGCGAGAGTGACACAAGTGTGATCACAATTCCACGTGAACAGTACGGGGGTACTATTCATCTATTTATAGGCACGGGACGTAGCTCGGACAGAATTACATCCATTTCCCTGATAACTAATTATAATCATAATGCAAACTATCAAGGACTATATAGTCTTTTCCTCTTTAAGTCGGTATCGTCCTTCGCCTTTATCATAATACCAAGTCGAAGCTCTTTCAGTCGTAGCTTCGGCTTTTGTTCGCATCATCTTCAGTTTATATCTTCATGTTATACCTGCCTTTGTACTATCTTGCCAAAGGTGTTTTGCCTTGAGGACCTTCGGCGGGGAAGAAGACCCCCAACAATAGCCCCTTCGTGGTGCTAGATCGTTTTTCGTAACGAGCTCGATCCACGAAAAACACAAAGGCTTTGGAATACCGAAGGTCCAAAACACACCTTCCCTGAGCTCGTTACCGAGAAATGATTATAATATTCCAGACGGCGGATGGTCCACCGTTCAGCCAGTGCGAACAGTATGGCGGTTCGCCTTCTCCCCCTACAGCACTATATAAACAGACGGGTTGGTGAGGAGTTACCACATCATTCATTGCCATTGCACTGTTGTGTTGTTAAAAATTTAACCATAGCCGAAGCTCTCTGTATTGCATTTTCGAGCAAACACTCCATCACTCGAGATTAGCTTTGCCTTAGAAAAAGCGTAAACACAAATGGCTAGAGTTCGATCCATCACTAGGGTGTCTCGTGAGGGGGACGAGGCCGAAGCTGCCGAAACAGCACCCATATCAGAAGTAATGAAGCGATCAGGTCTAGTTGTGCCAGGGGAAGTTACTGACGAAGGTGCTTCCAATGTTGAAGGTGGACAAACTATGGTTGAGGGTGAGAGTGATAATGAAAGCGAAGTGGACTACAACATTCTAAACCCGACAAAGCCTAGTCATCTTGAATTTGAAAAATCTACTGTAACAGAAGATGACATGACTATGATGAAAAAACTAGGCTATTTTGGGGAGTCTGAGAGCAATCTTGTTCGATTTGCTAGGGAAGAGATAATTCCGAAGCCGAGGGATGACGAAGTTATCGTCTTTAAGAGCTTCTTCAGAGCAGGGCTTCGGTTCTCGCTAAATGACATGATAGGGGAGGTTCTAAAGAACTTTGAAATATACCTTTATCAGCTGACACCCAATGCTATTGTTAGACTTAGTGTCTACATATGGGCTCTCCAAAGCCAGGGAATGGATGCGAATGCCGAAGCTTTCTGCCGGGTGCACAAACTTCACTACCAGACGAAGGCTAGAGCAGATGGCCTTCACAGGAACTTTGGCTGCTACAATTTTGTGTATCAGAAGGATATGAAGGCCCCGTTTATTGGCTATCATACCAAGTGGCCGACTAGATGGACTAATGAATGGTTTTACATGAAAGCGGATGAGAAAAAGAGGGATAAGCTAATGAGCATGGCTATGAGTCCGTTAAAGCTGAACTTCGGCATGACTCGACCCTTATGCAATATGCAATTGGGGTTACCCTGTTAGCGGGCTGAAGTAGAATTTAGAGTGGTAGCCGAGCACATCAGTACTAGAGACTTAGTGCAAGAGTATTTATCAAATAGAACATATCCGACTTCTAGTGGTTGGGGAATGCCGAAGAGAAAAGAAGTGGAAAAGAAGCATGAGCTTGTACGGCTCCCTTATTGCTTTAAGTTTGAGAAACAATTCAAAAAGCCTTGCAAATAATGGCTAGATATGATTGAGACCATGTGCAAGAAATACTTGGGAATTATACCAAGAAAGAAGATCAGTTGATGACTGCAACCTTCGGTACCCGGCCGAAACGAAGATTGAACCAGGTAATGGACGCCTTGAATTTCGAATACCCCGACTATGAAAAGCTTGACAAAGGGGGCGAAGGGGTGAAAAGGAAACGAGTTGTCAGCATCCTGAATAGGCAAGCTGCCTGGATGATAAAAGAAGATGAATTTTTTGAAGAAAGCGAAAATAGCTCCTGAGCCAAAGGCAACACCTTCTAAAAAAGGAAGGCTTGATATAACTTCCTCTGCTGAGCCGAAGGTGGATGAGACAGACGAAGCTCCTTCAACACCCTCTGCTGCCGAAGTAGCAGTAATTTTAAAGGTAATGACTGACTCTCTGCCCATCAAGCTGCTAAGTCCTTTGGGACCAGAACTGACAAAATTTTTACAGAAGAAAGAACAACCTTCGGCTGCAAAGGAGAAGGCTGAAAGGCAAAAGAAATGAAGAATAGTCAACGTGATGCAAGCCATCGAGCGAACACTGCCTTTAGCCTTAGCGGCCAAAATAGTGACTGCTGCGAGTGCTGAAGCCGAAGCTGCTGCCGAAGCTACAAAACTCGCAACCACAATGTCAGGAATTGACAAGCTTATATCAGATATGGTTGCGGAAGAGACAGCTATGGCTGCGGAGGAAAGCATGTCCGCAGTGCCTGATAAAGGGAAGAAAGTTGTTGATACTTCTTTGAGAGAGAAATATTTTGACCTTCGGCACTTGGGTGGCCAGGAACTGTCCGAGGCAGACAAGGAGGAGCTGAAAGGATATGGAATATCTTGTGGCTATCAGCTAGGATCTCTGCTCTTCGGCGGGGTTGACGAAGAAATTTTGGGATGTATTCGCGACCACGCCGGGGCAAAAATGATCGACACTCTATCTAAGAGTGTTGGTTTCCCGCAGCTAGAGTTTGACATTAGTGGTTACCGACGGCAACACATTGTCGGTAGCATATTCTATTCCAATTTCAAGGTGAAATCTTTGTCTAGATTCTTGTTACCTTTGTGATGGATTAAAATGTCCTAACCTTAACTTGTTTTCGCAGAGCATGCTGCTAAGTAAGGCGCTAAGAATGCAGCAGGATTTCGAAGATAAGAAAAATGAAATAATAATTGAAGGCTTGGAGAACAAGATTAAAGATTTTGAAGCTTCTCTAGAGAAGAAAGATTTCCTGCTACAAGCAGCCGAAGGTTCCCTCGCGGAAGCACAAGTTGAAAATACTAAATCAAGCGAGGAACTTTTCAATGCTCGAACAACTTTGAAGGAAGAATCAGAGTGCTTCGAGCAAGAAAGAAAAGAACTGCAAGCAAAATCTGAAGCCTAAGCTAAGAAGAATACAAAGTTGCAGGAATCACTGAAAGACCTTCGGAATAAGTGCTCGGATTTCGCCACCCGTTGTGTTCATCGATTAAAAGGAATATTCAACTCGGTTGGTGCTAGCTCTGAAGAAATTTCCCCTTTAGCTGAAGATATTCCCAAAGCCTTCGAGCATATTGAAAATGAAGTTGATGCGCTCGATGAAGTTATAACTGGGCACGAGGATTTCTGTGCTCTGTTAGCTTCTCGTGGCATGGCTGCTATATTTTTGAAGGCCGGATGCACTCATGCCAAAATAGTGAACAAGCCAACCTTCAACCTGTCACCATCAGACTTAGTCAATATTCCTGGTGAGGCCCGAAGCATTGGAAATAGATTTATCACTCAAATTTGGGCTAAAGGTGGGCACGAGCTAGCTGGAGACGAAGCTCGGAAACTGCTCAACTTGGTATGAAACTTTTTACCTGTCTTTTACCTTGATTTTTCTTTATTACACTTGCATTTACCTTATACCGTGATCTGTCTGCAGGATGGTGGTGCCAAAGATCACTAAGCCGAAGCTTGTTCCGAAGGTTGCTGGGCTGAAGCTTCTTTTCGTGACTACCTGTAGAAAACTTAGGATCTCTTTGCATTATTTTGCAAAAGATTGTAATTGAGAGCTGAACACAACATTGTACATATTTGTCCATAGCTCATAATATAATTTTACCTATCTGTCCATGTATAAATTTCTTTGTTGTGGACGAAACCCATAGTTACATTTTTTGAGCCAAAGGCGAAAAACACCTTCCCTTCTTTTCGTTCACATCGAAGCATTTCTTCATTGTACAAAGTGCTTCTGTATTTGTCTTGTCTGAGACGAAGCTTTTTCGTATTCAACGAAGCATTTTGCCACCAAAGCCAGGCAACTTTTTTTTCTTCATGTTAATGCCTGTGCTTTATGTCATGATAATGATGATCCTACGTATGTCTAATGAATGTTTGTATGAATGCAAAGAATGATGCGATGAAATATGCAAATGTATGACCCGAACACACACTAAACCACACCCAGACTCTGCATCCCCTTAGGAACGACTTTTGAGTCTCTTCACCTTCTATTTTGGTGGCATTTAAGCTCTGCATTCCCTTAGGAACGTCTTTTGAGCTTCTTCACCTTCTATTTCGGTGGTATTTTGGCTTTGCATTCCCTTAGGAACGACTTTTGAGCTTCGGAACTTACTCTGCGCTCCCTTAGGAACGACTTTTGTAGCTTCGTCACCTTCGGAGTGACATTGTAGCTCTGCATCCCCTTAGGGACGACTTTTGAGCTTTTGCCTGTTCTTTTTGCACTCGATGGTGCGGATTCTGATATTACATGTTACATTTTTGGGGTAATTTGGCCTTTGTATTGCATAGGGCTAAACAAAAAATGAAAATTACAAACTATGGCCCCATTGAAAACCTTTCTACCCTCCTAAAAGGAAAAGGGTGCCATAGGAAAAAAAAAAGATTACATCAATTACACAAAATATCGCTGAAGCTCATCCGCATTCTAAGACCTGGGTATGTCGTTGCTATCCATATCCTTCAGTTTGTAAGAACCGGGTCTTGACGAAGATACTATCAGAAAAGGGCCTTCCCACTTCAGCTAAAGCTTCCCCACTTTATCTGGGTTAGCTATCCTTCGAAGCACCAAATGGCCTGGTTTGATATTTTTCAATTGAACTTTTCTATCACGCCATTTTATTGTTTTGGCCTGGTACTTATTGATGTGCTCTATGGCCTGAAGTCTGGTCCCTTCTATGGTGTCTTTTGTTATTTGGCAATCAGCTTCATCTTCCGTCGAAGCTTTGGTTCTTATTGATCCTGTTCTTGCTTCTTCCGGTGTTATTGCTTCATCACCGAACAAGAGCTTGAATGGAGTAAAACCTGTTGACCTTGAGACAGCAGTGTTGTGGTTCCATACCACCTTTATTAATTCATCTGGCCACTTTCCTCTTGGCTGATTGAAGATTGACTTCATTATTCCTTTTATTATAATTCCATTTGCTCTTTCTACTAATCCATTTGATTCCGGATGCCTTACTGACGCAAAGTGTATTTTTGTACCAATCTGGTCACAAAAAGCCTTGAACGTTTCAGCATCAAATTGAGTTCCTTTATTGACTGTAATAGCCTTTGGCACACCGAAGCGACAAACAATATTCTGCCAGAAGAACTTTTGGACTATGGCCGAAGTTATTGTAGCTAGGGGTTTAGTTCCACTTTGAGAAATATTCCACTGCTACTACAACATGTTTCAAGTTTCCTTGTGCTGGTGGAAGCGGGCCTAACAAATCTAGGCCCCATCTCTGTAATGGCCAAGTAGGTTGAATCAGTTGTGTTAGAGATGAAGGTTGTTTCTAGTCTCTGGCACACTTCTGACAGTTTTCAAATTTTTGGACCAAGTCCGTTGCATCCGAAGCTGCCTTCGACCAATAAAACCCTTGTCTAAAAACCTTTCCTAGTAAAGGCCTGGACCCAATGTGAGCTCCACACAGTCCTGCATGTATCTCCTTCATTAATTCCTCTCCTTCATTTCTGGACATGCATTTGAGCAATGGGGAGCAAACTCCATGCTTGTATAACTCCCCTTCAATTATTACATAAGGTCTGGTTCTTTCTTCCATTCTCTTGTTATAAGCTTTGTCATCTGAGAGATAGTTGCCCTGGAGAAAGGATGTTATTTCGGTCCTCCAGTCTTCACTATGTACAAGTGAGATTGTGGGCACTGCTCTTTCCATGAGCTCGATTGAGGGTGCTTTTATTGTTTCAAAAAATACTTCCGAAGGCAAATGGGGCCCCTGTGCCGCTGATTTAGCTAATAAATCTGCATGCTCATTCTCTCCCCTTGGGATATTTTTTACAGAAAAACCTTCAAAAGAAGCTTCCAATCTTCGGACTGCATCCAAATACTTTTCAAGCTTCGGATCTCTTGCCTTGCTACTCTTATCCACATGGCCCGAAATAACTTGCGAATCAGTTTTGAGGATTGCCCTTCTTATTCCCATTGCCTTTAGCTTCCGAAGCCCCAAAAGAAGAGCTTCGTACTCGGCAATGTTATTTGTACAGCTGAAGTCTAACTTTATTGCATAACATGTTCTAACTTTAGAGGGCGCGACTAGGACAGCAGCTGCTCCTGCACCGAAGGTCCCCCAAGATCCATCGCAAAATACCGTCCAAGCTTCTACATCTTTTGTTGCTTCTTCATCCTGAGCCCCTAGCGTCTAATCAGCATTGAAGTGTAAAGCCCAAAATTGGTATAAGAAAAAAATAAAATAAAATGATTAGATAAATAAATAGGTGGGTGTTTTCCCTTGAATTCCTTTTTATTTTTCTTTGTACATTCTCACTTAAGGAGAAGTAAAGTAGTCAAATAACAAATAAATCCCAAATAAACACATGAATTTTGTGCATCATGCTGGAATTTCTTCGTTTGTTCATAGAACTCAAACATATATTAAAAAAAACAAATCTAGCTTCAAATTCAAATTTGAGCTATGAAAAATATGGGGGTAAAAGATTAAAAAGAATGGAAAAGTAATAATAATATTATTTCAAACAGTAGGAGTCATATTAACAGGGAGATTTTATTGGGCATTTGAAATGTGGAATTCAAAATAGGGATATGAATCTAGCTTGAATATTTGAAATTGGAAACAAAACAAATAAAAAGAAAGAATAAAGACTTAACCGAAATGGGCCTTAACCTTGCTTTTAGCCCACGACTTCCCTCCACCACGCGGCCCACCTCAGTTTCCCTTCGCGCGGCCCACCAGCGCGCCGCACTTGCGCCTGGCGTTCGCTGGCGGGTGGGTCCCGCAGCCAGTTTTCCCTCTCACGCTTGCGCTGGCACTGACCGTGGGTCCTCGGTGTCAGTTCCATCTCCAACCCCTCCGCGTGAACGCAACAAACCTGGGCGCAATCTCTGCAGCTCCACACCGGGGATCGCGGTGTTCGTTTGCAACCACCTCCGTGCAAGCCCAACCAAGATCCCCTAGCTATCGACTATATATACGCCTGCACCCTAGCTTCCTTCGGCCATCGACTTGGCTAGGCGCGTGTCGTGCAGAACGCCAAGCGTAGGAGCCATGGGCCGCCGTTTGATGTCGCTCCTCCTCTACGGTAAATCGGGCTCGTATTGGTGTTCTGGGAGGTTCACCGAGGTATAGGGAAACCAACGCCCGCGCCAATTTGGCGATATGGTGCTCGGAGTGGACGAAATCACTCACCGAGCTTCCGCCGCTGCCGCGGATCCGCTGCATCGCGTGAGCAGGACGACACTCGCCCCAATCCAAAGTATGAAGCATGCCGTAAGCTTCGCTACATCCTTCTATATGTGTATTACTTGTTAAATTTAACCTTGGGTGCACTGGGGGGCGGTGCGCCTCGCACCAGCGAGCTCGCCATCGGGTGTGCGCGCGCCGCCGCTCTGGTGACCGAGAGATAGGAGAACAGCCCCTGGCCGTTGATCTGGCATGGGTGGCTGTGATTAAAACACCGCGTACCCCTTCGATGGATTGATCTTGGCCGTTGGATCGGACCGAACGGTTCCGATTGGATCGCCCCCCATTAAATCAGAGCCGTTGTGCGGATCAGACGGTCCATCTCGCGTAACAGTTCGTTTTTAATAAAATCTAATCCTGGCCTTAGATATTTGATCGGACGACCGAGAGTTAACCGTACCCCTTCGTCGCGACAGATTTACAAAGAAAACCCTCTGTAATCACAGTATCAACCCGCGGTCCACGTAGATAGGTCCTGTGTCTGGGTTATTTTGCAAATTAAGCCCTGGCCTTTTGTTTATTCATGCGCTCGGTCCAGAACACTTAGGATATTCAGAAAACAATAAAGAAATAGATTTTTAGTATGAAAATGATTCTATAAACTTGTATAATTCATAGTTAATTCATTTTAGCTCCAAATTGAGTCATTCCAGTTGTAATAATTTTGTACTAATATTATCTATCAACTAGTAGTACTGTTTAGCCATGAAACTTGAATTAAAATTGTTCATTTGGATTAATTTATTCTAAGCATTAAATAATTTCAGAAATTCATAACTTAATAACCGTAGCTCCGAATTTAGTGGTTCTTGTTTCTACGATCTCGTAGCAGCGCGTAGATCATTATTATGCAGTATGTTCTTATGTTTGGTGTGATGTTAATTTGGCTATACCATGTCTGTTGGTACTGCTACGACTAGCGCGAGGTTACGAGTCACCTGAAGATCATCCTGGTACCTGGAATCTCAAGTCCCAGGCAAGTTGTGCCCTTGATCACTTCTTTTTACCCACTCATGTTCTAATTAATCATAATGATTTGCATAGGTTAATTTTGATGGGACCCAATAGGTTACCCTAGTTTGACTATCTTTATACCTTGTTCACCACTGAATCTTTGGGTAGTACTTGCTATCGCTTTATGTGGTTTTGGGTATAGAGATACACATTACTATTCATGATTATACTTTTATTGTCAGTTGTTATTTACTGTTCATGTTAAGATCATTATGTTAATTGGAACATGGAGAACCACCTGGGAAAACAGTGCTACCACAAGGGTTTAATGGGACGCCCTTGGCCGATTAATTAGGAAAGCTAGTGGAAGACTACCTTACCCGAAAGGGGCAAGGGCAGTAGGGGAGTGGTCAGTGTAGGGAGGCCCTCGGGAGGATTTTGCTGCGATGGCAGTCCTGCAAGGGATTCCTGCTAGGGAGGCCCTCGAGAGGATTTTGCTGCGATGGCGGTCCTGCAAGGGATTCCTGCATTGGAACTTCCTATAAACTGTAGCGGGTTTTCTGAAGCTAGTGGAACTTTGTAAAGGCCTCGTAGTGTTACCTTGCCTCGCCTCCTCGGTAGAGGTGTATGGGATTGGCCGTCTCTTGGCAGATGGGTAACACGACTTGTGGGTAAAGATGCGCAACCTCTGCAGAGTGTAAAACTGGTATACTAGCCGTGCTCACGGTCATGAGCAGCTCGGACACTCACATGATTAATTTATGGAACTAAATTCAATATGTCATATGCATTGCATCGCAGGTGATGATGTTACTTTTGTTCTACTATTTAATTGGGTTGGTATTTACTTATACTTAGTAATTGCTAATAAAATTTTGACCAACTTTAAAAGCAATGCTCAGCTTCAACCATCCTCTTTGGTAAGCCTTACACTTCACGTGAGCTCCCACCTTTAGCGGGTTCATGCACATTATTCCCCACAACTTGTTGAGCTATGAACGTATGTGAGCTCACTCTTGCTGTCTCACACCCCCCACAGGTCAAGAACAGGTACCGCAGGATGAAGCGCTTGGAGGATGCTGTGACGAGTTCGCGAGAGGTCTAGGTCGTCGTCTCCAATCAACTTTGGGTTGCTGGACCGTTGTCTCCTTATAATGTAATTATTTATTTTGTATAGAACTCCTGTTATATATAAAGTTGTGACATTCGATCCTGTGCCACTATACATCATATGTGTGAGACTTGGTCCCAGCATACCTGGTGTTTATGTTCGCGCCCGGGTCTTGGTGCCCCGAAACCCGGGTGTGACATGAAGTCTGCTAACGCCTGAGATTGAATTGATGATATGTGCACGTAATCAATGGTGAATTCATTAAGTTCCGCTGCCCATTTTCTGATCCTTCTTGTAGCTCTCTGTTCCTCATTATGTCCTTCAGGGGTTGCGATGAAGGCACTATTATGTGATATGCTTGAAAGTAATGTCGAAGCTTCCTAGAGGCCATCAATACAGCATACAATACCTTCTCCAACTCTGTGTAATTTTTCTTTCAAGGGCTAAGTACTTCAGAAACAAAGTATACTGGTGCTTGCTTTTTTACTTGGCCCTCTTGTTTCTCTTGTACAATTGCTACACTAACCGCAGCATGGGAAGCAACCACATATAGAAGTAACAGAGCTCTTGATGAAGGTGGGGTTAGAGTTGTCAGATCTATCAAATACTGCTTTAGCTCTTCGAAGGCTCTCTGTTGAGCTGGACCCCATTGGAAGACTTCGGCTGATTTTAGTATTTCAAAGAAAGGTAAATTCCTCTCTGCTGATCTTGAAATGAATCTGTTTAACGATGCCAACCTTCCTGCCAACCGTTGAGCTCCCTTCTTTGAATTTGGTGGATCCATCCGAACGATAGCTTCGATCTTGCTTGGATTAGCTTCGATGCCTTTTGTTGATACCAGGCAACCAAGAAACTTGCCCTTCTTCACTCTGAAGACACATTTTTCTGGATTTAACTTGATACTAGCTTGTCTGAAATTGGCAAACATATCTTGCAAATCGGCAACATGATTTTCTTGCTTTGTGCTTTTCACTATGTTGTCATCGACATATGTCAGCACATTCCTACCAATTTGGGAGTGAAGAACCTTGGCAGTCATTCTGCTGAAGCTTCCTCCAGCATTCTTGATCCCCTCAGGCATCCAAAGGTAACAATAGGTACCACTAGGTGTTATGAAGCTTGTCTTTGGGTCATCCTCCTTCTTTATCCAAATTTGATGATAACCCGAGTAGCAGTCCAGTAAACTCATAAGTTCTAAAGAAGCTGCTGCATCTACAAGGGAATCTATTCTTGGTAGCGGGAATTCATCCTTCGGACATGCCTTATTGATATCTGTGAAATCAATGCACATTCTCCATTTTCCATTAGCTTTGTTCACCATGACAGTGTTGGCCAGCCACTCTGGGTATGTTACTTCTCTAATAACACCGGCACTTAGAAGTCTCTTCACTTCATTTCATGCACCTTCGGCTTTATCATCAGACATTTTCCGAAGGCTCTGCTTTCTTGGTCTAAAGGACAGGTCCACATTGAGTGAACTCTCAATGGCGTCTCTATTGACACCACAGAGATCATTAGCTGTCCAAGCAAAGACATCTTTGTTGTTGAACAAGAATCTTAGCATAGTCTTTTCCTGTTCTCTAGATAGCTAAGATCCCAGTAATACTTTTTGCTCTGCTATGTCTTCACACAAGAGCATAGACTTCAGCAGATCTGCTGAAGCAGCCTTCTCTCTTTTGTGCTTATACTGCTGATAAGCTTCGGTTTCATCTATATTATGAATAGCCTTTGAATCCGTCCAACTCCCTTCAACCCTCCTGGCAGCTTGTTGACTCCTGTGTACAACAATAGGCCCTTGTTCCGAAGGTATCTTCATGCAAAGATATGCTGGATGAAGTATTGCTTCAAAGGCATTAAGTGTCACTCGACCAATGATTGCATTGTATGGATACTCCATGTCAACAATGTTAAAGATAACATGTTTTCGTTCTTGTGTTGTGAACATAGCCAAAGGTAACTGGCATTGTTATCTTGCCGAGTGCCACAAACTATCTTCCTTCGAAGCCACAAAGAGGGTGTGTTGCGTCATGTATCTTGTCCTCTGGCTCTTGCATTTGCCTGAAAGCCTTTGCAAAGATGATATCCACTGCACTGCCTGTGTCCACCAGGACATTGTGGACCAAAAATCCCTTGATAACACAAGATATGACCATTGCATCGTTGTGAGGATAATCCTTGAGCTAAAGGTCTTCCTAAGAGAAGGTAATTGAATGTGAGACCACTTGGACTTGATGAAGGGTCCTTGTACCCCAACATGTTGTACTCTTCTCTATGCTTCTTTCTTCTGCTTCTTGTTGGCTGGTTCAGAACTTGAGCCGCCTATGATTGGGAGCTCCAACTTCATGGCCAAAGGTGATACAACTTGGTTGTTTTGTGAAGCCATCATTGCAATTGTGGAAGTGAGTTCACCGGAGGTGGGTGCCAATGTTGGTCACTTGTTCTCAAATGCTATAAATCAAGAACAAGGCAACACAATTGTTAATGATTAAAGACCTTCATCCTTTGAACCATAATGATCTTCGGACGAAGGTCATGAAGGGTGTAGCTTCATCATATCAGTGAACAAATATAAATAAATATACACGAAACACAAAAGAATACAAATAATCAGTATGAATTGTTAGATTATTTATATTCTCATTTTATAAATATGAAATAACACCAACGATAAAAACATTACATTAATACCTTCGGCTTGCTAGAAGGTGAAATGCGAGAGTGACTCAAGTGTGATCACAATTCTGCGGGAACAGTACGGGGGTACTGTTCATCTATTTATAGGCATGGGACGCAGCCTGGACAGAATTACATCCATGTCCCTGATAACTAATTATAATCACAATGCGAACTATCAAGGACTATATAGTATTTTCCTCTTTAAGTCGGTATCGTCCTTCGCCTTTATCATAGTACCAAGCCAAAGCTCTTTCAGCCGTAGCTTCGGCTTTTGTCCGCATCATCTTCGGCTTATATCTTCATGTTATGCCTGCCTTTGTACTATCTTGCCGAAGGTGCTTTTGCCTTGAGGACCTTCGGTGGGGAAGAAGACCCCCAACAGATCTACCAGGGTAGGATAAATATATTATTAATATATGTTAGAATCTTTTGAGATAGGATGAATTATATGGTGTAGGTGAGTCAGAATCTCTATCAGGTTAAAACAGAGGGGTTATGCAACCATCGGATGGATAAGGTAGTTGCATGAGGCCAAGTTGGTCTGTCGTTCTTAATTTATTGCAGAGTGAATTAAGTTTAAACATATTTTATAGGAGTAGAGTCTCATTTATTTCATCAGTATTATCCTTCTTGTTAAGCAACTTACCTTAGATTAGCTCCACTTTAGCCTTCGTTAGGTTAGATCAATCTATCACATTAGATCAGATCTAAGTTATATTTGTGTGACTAGATTAGACTAGATAAGATCTCATTATTTTGGATTAGATCCTGGTTGTTACTTTAGGATGAGGTAAGTAAAGTGGTTAGGATAAGATGATTCCTTCAAGATAAGATGATTCCATTAAGATAAGATGGATCTATTAGGTTTGATATATTCTAGTGGGTGTATTCTTAGTTGGTCCAGTTTATCTTATAAACAATTTATGAGGATAAGATAATTTTTTCCTTAACATAAGATGAACCTATTAGGATAAGATAGAATCCTTTAAGTTAAGAGGGATCTATTTAAAATAGATACACTTTAATGGATGATAATCTAGGTTGTTTAGTTATCTTATGAATTTTATTTATTTATATTTATACCTATATGTATATGTATATGCAGATGTAATTGTGGACATTACTCCATAACTCATCACACTCAATCAAAGATCCAAATCAGAAATGTATCACAAGAACAAACATTCAAGCATACAAATATTTACAAAAATAGTTTTGATTTTGTTCCTATGAGTAGGTCTCCTAGTCCTAAAGGTCAATTTGGGCACATGATTTCAAAGTGCGAAATCCACATTTGTCTTTAGAAGGAAAAGGTAAGAATAATCAGAGTAAAGCGGAAATAGATGAGAAAAGATTAAGAAAAGTTTAGAAAAGAATCAGAGTAGCAAAGGTGAGTAGACAATGGTTGTCCAGTTCTATCTAGGTTTCATCCTACATTCAATATTCCTCTGATATCACTTCTGTCACACCCAGGTTTTAGAGACCCGGGCGCGAACATAACCACCAGGTGTGCTAGGACCAAGTATTACATATATGATGACTCATGGTACAGAAACGAATGTCACATCTTTACTATATAATAGGAGTTATATACAAAATAATAAATAATTACATCATATGAAGACAACGATCCAACAACCCAAAGTTGACTCGGAGACGACGACCTAGACCTCTCATGAACACGTCACAACATCCTCCATGCACCCCATTCTGCGGTACCTGTTCTTGACCTGTGGGGGGGGTGAGACATCAAGGGTGAGCTCACATACGTTCATAGCTCAACAAGTTGTGGGGAATAATGTGCATGAACTCGTCGAAGGTGGGAGCTCATGAAGTGTAAGGCTTACCAAAGAGGATGGTTGTAGTTGAGCATTGATTTTAATGTTGGTCAAAATTTTATTAGAAATTACTAAGTATAAGTAGATACCATACCAGAATAATAACAGAACAAAATTAATAATAAATCTCATGCAATGCAAATGATAAATTGAATTTAGTTCCATAATTCAATCATGCGAGAGTCCTGAGCTGCTGATGACCACGAGCACAGCTAGTCTACCAGTTTTACACTCTGCAGATGTTGTACCCTGTACCCACAAGTCGTGTATCCCATGTCTCCAGGGTTTGCAAGGCCCTTAGACACTTCCGAGGTGAATGGCTAGGGATCCACTACGAGGCCTTTACAAAGTTCCACTAGCTTCAGAAAATCCGCTACAGTTTCTAGGAAGAGAAATGCAGGAATCCCCCGTCTGACCGCCATCGCACCAAAATGAACCCGGGAACCTCCCTACATGCCTACTCCCCTACTGCCCTTGCCCCTATCGGGTAAGGTAGTCCTCCACTAGCTTTCCTAGTTAGTTAGCCAAGGGCATCCCATTCCACCCTTGTGGTGGCACGTGCTTCTCAAGTTAAGCTCCATGTTCCAATTAAAAATAATGATCTTGACATGAACAGGAATAAAATAACAATATAATTGGAACATGAAGATAATGTAATATTAAACCCAGAACCATATAGAGCAATAGCAAAAACTACCCAAATAATTCAGGGGTAAACAAGGTAACAAGATAAGCAGACTAGGGTGACCTATTGGGTCCCTTCAAAATTAAGCCTATGCATGATAAAATGATTATAAAGAACATTATTGGGTAAATAAAAGTGATCAAGGGCACAACTTGCCTGGGACTTGAGATTCCAGGTACCAACTTGCTCTTCAAGTGACTCATAACCTCGCGCTAGTCGTAGCAATACAAATAAACAGGGTATAAGAAAAATTAACATCTCACCAAACATAAGAACAAACTGCATAATAATGATCTACGCGTGCTACGAGATCGTGGATTCAAGAACCACTAAATTCAGAGCTACGGTTACCGAGTCGTGATTTTCGAAAGATCCATGTGATTTGAATATTAAATCATACAATAAATTGATTAGTATACATAATATGAGAGCATATTCTATAAATAGTTAACTCAACTTTAATCTAGATTATAACTTGACTAGAGATCCTATTTTAATCAGATTATAATTATGGATAGGTTAGCTTTGGTTTAGAAAAGTTAATCTAGTAGACATAGGATAAATAAATATCTAACTGTAAAATTATGCGATATGGTATAATTGGTGTTGTTACTGTATGGTAAATATTCATATGAAGCTAATGCGACTTGAACGGACCAAATCAGAATTAAAACGAAGAAGTTATGGATTTCCAAAGTTTTAAGTGTTGGATTAAAAAGAACTAAGTGCACAATTTTTAATCCCAATTTCATAACAAAATAAAGTTACTAGATGATAAACAATATTAATATAGAGCCAAATGCAACTGGAATGAATTAATTTGGAGTTAAAACGAATTAAATATGAATTAAACAATTTCATGAATTATTTTTAAACTAAGAATCATTTTTGTTATTGATTTTAACCATTTATTAACCTTTTGGGCTGCGGCCACAAATCTCTAGAAGCCCAGGGTCTAAACTGCGAAAAATAGGACCTGGTGGTATTGATTTTATATCTTTATTGGACGGCGGGTTTATTTAACACAAACCAAGGGTCTCTTACGTAAAAAGCCTGGCCGAAGGGTTATCCAGCCATGTGAGCAGTCCGATCCGAAATGAATGGCCATGAATACATCACATTAACACTGAACCGTTATACACCCTCGACCTCCAAATCACGATCCTTCGGTCCAGATTTTAAATACCCGAGATCCACCCTGAACCATCCGATCGACATCCAACCGCCCAGATCTGCACACCCGAAAAGGTATTCCCTATTCTAATCTCCACCGTTGGATCTAAATCCTATGATCCGAGCTTTATAAGAACATGATCTACTCTCGGCCACCGAACGCTCATCCTACGGCCAGGATCACCATTGGGCACGATCTAATCCTTGCCATCTACCACTGATCCAACGATCAACGCCAGCCCACGCCAACCTTTAATCTCGGCCCTTGCATACCCAATCTGCAGCGCAGATGCAACCCGGCGAAGGGGTACTGCCTCTCTAATCCTAGCCGCTCCAAGCCATATCAACGACGCTCGCCCATCTTCCCTCCCTGGCCACAACCACGGAGGTGAACAGGGTCCGGCGCGGCGGTGCCATTGCCGAACCCCCCTTAAAACCCATGACCCGCACGAAACTTTGATTCAAACGTCGCTACACGGAGCATTGATGAACACGAGCCCAAAGAAGGAAGTCTCACTGGTTGTCGCGGCGTGGAGAGCACCCAGCCTAGCGTGGCCCGCGGTGGAGCAAAGTCACCGGTAAGCATTTAGCACTAGCCCATGGACGCAACTGGTTAACCGACTTCACGCTAGGCTCCCACACGAACCGGCAAGTGCCCCGATCCCAATCACAGGGCCACGCCAACTGTGATTACGTGGAACGTCGACGGCGGTGAGGATTCGGTCTACCCTCACACCCCTGCATGGCAATATGGCGATGGCGGCGCTAGGTTTTCCTTTGAGGGGCCATGGAGGGCTCTGGTTATATACCCATAGGGAGAGCGAAGTCCGTGCAGGGGAGGATCACGTGACCGAGGAACCAGGGCACGACCAGAAAGCTCGCTACGGATATCGCTGCAATCTGTTGCGGCAGGGAAGGTTCTGAGCTTCAGGTCCCACAAATCGGCCACATACACGGTCGAGTGTGGCTGACACAGCGGGACCCATGATCCAGTGAAGCGCGCGCACGCGAGGACTAACGATCAGGCCCCAGGCGTCTGTGAGTTGTCGCGGTAGTGAGACAAGTGGGCTGGCAGCATGCGGGCTGAGGGAACTTGGGCCGGGGATGGGAGGTTTCAGCCCAGAGCGCGTTCCCAATGCTTCTCTTTCTCTTTTTTTCCTATTTTAGTTTTCAGATTTCTATTCAAGTTTAAACCCTAATTCGACTCAAACAGAGTTCAAACTTGCTTCTATTTTAATTTTGTGTTTAGTGCACCAACACAGAAACTCCCTCATGAAATACAAGAGTTTTATTAGATTTTTAATTAATATTTGTTTAACCACACGCTTCAACCACAAACCACATACACCTATTTTGTTTATTTATTTCAAAGCAGTCATTATTTTGAACGTATAATAAACTTTATGGATTTATCCGAAGTTTGATTTTTAATACTTATTTAGAGGAAGATGTTTGGATAATATTTTATCGGATTTCTTTGGTAAAACATCTTAAAGTGTTAATCATATAGTTCATGAGAGGAACACTGTCATCTTATCATCATTTTATTATTTATTTGTTATTTGACCAATATAATTCCATTAATTGAATGTGCACAAATCAAATGATCTCCAAAGGTTCCATAATCCCAAAACACTTTTATATAAATATATGTGTTTATTTTTTTTTTTATTATTATTATTATTATTATTATTATTATTATTATTATTACCTTATACATATTTTAGGGCTTTGCACTCCAGCTACTTGCTAAGCTCTCCACACTGAGCTTCGAAGGGATCCTGCTCTCAAATGCAAAGTTGCGATGATGTGCGGCGGCAACATAGTGAGAACATGGAAAGTGGTACTGTATAGGTTTACCACAACCACACGAGAATGCATCAAGTAACACAACATGTGCCCTCGAAGGCCGCACCTCACCGTCGGAAGTTGTGCCACCCATCGTTGTTACCTTGTATTCTCCCAACTCCTCATCAAATCATTGTACCTCATGTCTATTGGCTCGTTCCTTGCATTATTAAGATGTGCTGTTGGTTTAGGTACCCATCTCTGACCTCCTGTCTGCATTGCCTCGGCCAGTGCGTGTCTATCATTAAACCACACCACGAGCCTATAGAAAGTGATTGTACTATAGCAGCGACTGGCATGCCATGTATACCCTTCAACACACTATTAAATGACTCGGCCATGTTGCTAGTCTATCCTCGAAGAACGAAACCTCCAACTGTCGACGGACCTCCTCAAAAGGGGGAAATTAGCCTTGGTACGATCCTTTCGAAGAAATTTTTTTTGCTAGATGTCGAGTGCACCATCTGTGGTGCATGGGTGCATAGGCAGGAATCTGCTCTTGCACTGCATTAAGAATACCTTGGTGTCTGTCAGATATGACACCAACCTCCCGACCAGGGCCCACGACATGGACCCGAACAAGTCGCAAGAACCAAGACCAACTATCTCTATTCTCCCTCTCCAACAAAGCAAATGCCAAAGGAACCAATGCAGTGTCCATGTCACATGAAATGGCAACAAACAATGTGCCCTTATACTTCCCAAGCAGAAAAGTACCATCAATGGAGAGCATGGGACGATAATGTCTGAAGACCTCTACACACTGCGAGAAACACCAAAAAGCACGAAAGAAGACCTCTCTGCCATTCCTCCATTCGATAGGTTTAGGGATGTACTCGTAATGCATGCCTAGGTTTTTTGCTTTCATTGCATTGAACAATGCTGGCAACTTCTCGTAACCCTCATCCTAGTCCCGTATATCAGCTTCCATACTCGTTGCTTTGGCCTCAATGCTTTCCCATACTTGATCCTATAACCAACCAGCTCACAAGTCATGGTCATAATTGACTTCACCTTCAAGTTTGGCTAACCCTTTAATGTCCCCAATAGCCTTTTTGCAATTAGGGTAGATATCAATTGACGATGCTTAGAGCTCAGCTTTGTCTGGGCACAAGTGTGTGGGCCTACAATTTTTGTTATCTTAAACTTTTCGGTTTCCTTTTGCCTGCGAGCACATACCCTCCAATTACAATCAGACACCTCGCACACAACTGTGTAACGCCGATGTGCATATGAGTGTCTCACCTTGAACGGCCTCATGCAGTTCACGGAATATTCTTGTAGCCATCGTCTCAGTGTAGGCAAGTCCTTCAAAACTAAGCCTACCTTAATCTCAATGTTATTAGCGTTATCCGGAGCCTCTAGCAGTTCATTATCCCGTCCTTCTGCGTATGCATTATTGGAATGACTTGGGCTACTAAATTCATGTACTGCAGGGTCACGCTCCAGACACAAACGTCTGATGAGTTCAATTTCTTTCTCGGTCATTTCTTGAACCGAACGGTCATCATCAAAATCTAAGGCCCGTGCAGCCTCATATGGCTCCTCCTCATCCTCAATTTGAACATCAACACTATTTGGGGCCCTGCATATGTGGTCCATATTGGATGATAAGGGTACAAGAAGATAAACACCATTATCTTGTTGTGGAACTCCTGCATCGCGTCAAAGGAGCAAATACTACATTAAAAAGTCTAATCAAACGATAACATGTTAAAGACACTTACTAGGATGATTTTGGGTTGGATCTTGGGTCAATGGGATCTCCTAGGGGGTACCACCGGATTCGAAGCCCCACAAATGCCATGAATTGGACGAGAAATCTCAACCTCGTTCGGGGTCGATTGCGCAGCTAGCACAACAACCACTTCTTCCGGAAGCTTAGGCAAAGGAGCTTCACTAGGAGATGCATTTGGCATTTGTGGAGATAACCCGACTAGAGCATCGCAATGACTAAAGGATAATGTTGGTCACTTGTTCTCAAATGCTATGAGTTAAGAACAAGGCAACACAAATGTTAATGGTTAAAGACCTTCGTCCTTCGAAGCATTATTTCCCTTAGGATATAATGATCCTCAGACGAAGGTTATGAAGGATATACCTTCATCATCTCAATATGTAAGAATAAAAACAGGAACATATGAGACATAGAAAGAACACTATCAAATCATTAGATTATCTATCTTCTCATTATATGATCATGAACAGACATTAATATTGAATTACATTTGTACCTTCGGCTTGACAAAAGGTAAGAATCCAAGAGTGACGTGCGAGTGGTTACAAGTAAATGTGAACAGTACAGGGGTATTCTTCATCTATTTATAGGCACGGGACGCAGCCCGGACAAAATTACATTTATGCCCTTGACAACTAATCATAATCTTGATACGAACTATCACGGACTATGCGGTCTTTTCCTCTTTAAGTCGGTGCCACCCTTCGTCTCAAGCGTATCATCATGCCGAAGCTGTAGCTTCAGCATACAGCTTCATGTCACGCCTGTTTGCATGTCATCTTGCCGAAGGTGTTTTTGCTTAGAGGACCTTCGGCGGAGAAGAAGGCCCCCAACAGTAGCCCCTTCACGGTGCTAGAGTTTTTTGTAACGAGCTCGATACGCAAAAAGAACTTGAAGGCTTCTAAATGTCGAAGGTCCGAAAAACACCTTCCCTAAGCTCGTAGCCGAGAAACAATTATAATATTCCGAGCGCTGAGTGGTCCACAGTTCAGCGAGTGCAGGCGACCTGGCGGTTTGTCTTCCCACCTGCAGCACTATATACACAGACGAGTTGGTGAGGAGTTACCACAACATTCATTGCCATTGCACTGTTGTGCTGTTAAAAATTTAACCATAGCCGAAGCTTTCTACACTGCGCTCTCAAGCGAGAACTTCATCATTTAAAGTTAACTTCGTCAGACGAGTCAGCTTCGTCAAATTATGAAAAACCATCCAAATGGCCAAGGTGCGATCAACTGCAAGGGTGTCTCGTGAGGGAGAAGAGACCGAGGTTACTGAGACAGCACCAATTTCAGAAGTCATGGAA
This sequence comes from Zea luxurians, assembly GCA_029449295.1. Lineage (NCBI taxonomy): Eukaryota > Viridiplantae > Streptophyta > Magnoliopsida > Poales > Poaceae > Zea > Zea luxurians. Next base: position 51,907,506 of record JAOPSE010000011.1, read on the forward strand.
CGATCAGGTCTAGTTGTGATAGAGGGAGCTATTGACGAAGGTGCCCCCGATGCTGAAGCTGAACAGACTGTTGCTGAAGAAGAAAATGTTGATGAAAGTGAAGATTACATTATTTTGATCCCAACAAAGCCCAGTCATTTAGATTTTGAGAAATCTACTGTGACTGAAGACGACATGCCCATGATGATGAAACTAGGTTATTTTGGGGAAGCTAAAAGCAAACTTGTTCGATTTGCCGTAGAAGAGACTACCCCCACACCGAAGAATGATGAAGTAGTGGCTTTTAAAAGCTTCTTTAGAGCAGGACTTCGATTTCCATTGAACGAGATGACAAGGGAAGTCCTAAAGAATTTTGAAATATATCTTCATCAGCTGACCCCTAACGCCATTGTTAGGCTCAGCGTCTTCATCTGGGCCCTCCGAACCAAGGGATAAGCCCAGATGCCGATGCGTTCTGCCGAGTACATGAGTTGCACTATTAGACAAAGGCCAGGACAGATGGTCTTCATGAATATTTTGGTTGTTACAATTTTGGTTATTGCAAGGATACGAAGGCACCAGTCCTCAGCTACCATACAAAGAGGTCGACTGGCTGGAAAAATGAATGGTTTTACATGAAAGCTAATGAGAAAAAGAGAGGAAAACTGATGTCGATGGTCATGAGTCCGCTGTCTCTAAACTTTGGAATGACCGCATGCAACATGCAACTGGGGTCGCCATGTCAGCTAGCTGAAGTGGAGTTCAGAGTGGTAGCTGAGCAAATCAGTACCATGGACCTAGTGCAGGAATATCTGGCTAATCGGACATATCCAACGTCAAGCGGCTGGGGAATGCCGAAGATGAAGCAAACGAAGAAGAAGCATGAACTTGTTCGACTAGCTTATCGTTTCAAGTTTGAAAAACAGTTTAAAGAGCCTTGCCAAGAATGGCTGGACATGATCGAGACAATGTGTAATGAAATACTTAGGAATTATACAAAGAAAGAATATCAATTGATGATAGAAGCCTTCGGCACCCGGCCAAAATGAAGGTTAAACCGGGTGATGGATGCCCTGAAATTTGAATACCCTGATTATGAAAGACTTGATAAGGGTGCCAAAGGTGTAAAAAGAAAGAGAGTTGTCAGTATTCTGAGCAGGCAAGCTGCTAGAATGGTGAAGGAGGATGAAAAGACTTCAAAGAAAAGAAAAACCACTCCTGAGCCGAAGGCTGCTGCTGCGAAGAAGAGGAAGGCTGAAAGTCTAGAGCCGAAGATAACCGAGGCAGCAGAGGAGACTCCTTTGACGCCTCCTGCTGCCAAAATAGCAGAAATTTTAAAGGTAATGACTGAATCTTTACCCATCAAGCTGCTAGGTCCTATAGGGCCAGAACTGACGAAACTTTTATAGAAGAAGGATGAGCCTTCAGCTACAAAGAAGAAGGTGGATGGGCAGAAAAAACGAAGAATCGTTACTGTTATGCAAGCCATTGAACGGACGCCACCATCGGCCTCGGCATCCAAAATAATACCCATTGCAAGCACCGAGGCCGTTGCCGAAGCTGCAGCTGCTGCCGAAGCTACCAACCTTGAGAGTACATTGTTTGGGATTGATAAAACGCTCTTGGATATGGCTGTGGAAGAAACAGCTGCGGCTGCAGAGAAGGCCATGGCCACAGTGTCTGGCAAAGGGAAAAAGATTGTCGATGCCGCTTCGGAGGAAATGAACTTTGACCTTCGGAACCTGGTCGGTCAAGAATTATCTGAGGCTGAAAAGAAGGAGCTACAGGAATATGGTATATCCTGTGGCTACCAGCCAGGAGCTATGCTCTTTGGTGGAATCGACGAAGGGGCCTTAGGATGTATTCGAGACCGGGCCGGGGCAAAGATAATCGGCACTCTGTCGAAGAGTGTTGGTTTCCCAAAGCTCGAAGCTGATATCAGCGGCTACCGGCGACAACATATCGTCGGCAGTCTGTTCTACTCCAATTTCAAGGTAAAATTCTGTTGTCTGAATTTTTTTTTTTGTGATGAAGCAAGGTTTTCTGATATCGGCCTATCTCTACAGAGTACGCTGCTAAGTAAGGCACTGAGAATGCAACAAGACCTCGAAGACAAGAAGAATGAAATCATAATCGAGGGCTTGGAAAATAAAATTAAAGATTACGAAGCCACTCTTGAGAAGAAAGATTCCCTACTTCAGGCTACAGAGGGTTCCCTCATAGAGCTTCAAGCTAAAAATGCCAGATTAACGGAGGAGCTTCTCCAAACGCAAGAAATTTTAAAGAAAAATTTAGAATGCTTCGAGCAAGAGAAACAAGAACTGCAAGCAAAATGCAAAGCCGAAGCTAATAATAACACGAAGCTGCAGGAGTCTTTGAAAGAGCTTCGGAATAAGTGTCTGGAATTCGGTAGGAGTTGCGTGCAGCGATTGAAAAGGTCTTCAGCTCGGTTGGGGCCAGCTCCAAAGATATTACCCCTTCGGCTGAAGACATATCAAACACCTTCGATCATATTGAAAATGAAGTTGATGCTCTTGATGAAGTGATAGCCGGGCACGGTGACTTCTGTGCCTTGCTAGCTTCTCGCGGCACAACTGCAGCATTTTTGAAGGCTGGCTGCACGCACGCAAAGACTATGAATAGACCAACCTTCAGCCTGTCTCCAATAGATTTGGTTGATATCCCCAGTGAAGCCCGGAGCATAGAGAACAGATTTATAACACATATTTGGGCTAAGGGTGGGCGAGAGCTGGCTAGTGACGAAGCCTGAAACTTACTCAAACCGGTATGGAACTTATTCCTGTTGCTTGACTTCTCGTGTAATTACTTTTTACCTTATACTGTTTGTTTGTTTGCAGGATGGTGGTGCCGAAGATTGATAAGCCGAAGCACGTTCCGAAGGCTGCTGAAGCTTCTCTTTAGGCCAGCCTGTATAGAGCTTAGGAACATTTGTATTAACATTGTAGAAAAAACTGTAATCGAGGATTGAACAATGTTATGTATAATTGTCCATACCTTGTAATATATTTTTACCTTTTCATCCATGTACAAGTTGCATTGCTGTGAATGAAACTTGTATTTTTTGAGCCGAAGGCGAAAAACACCTTCCCTTCTTTTCGTACACAACGAAGCATGCTGTTGCGTCACATGTATTCGTTTGAATCGAAGCTTCTTTGTACACATCGAAGCACTGTCATCGAAGATAGAGTATTTCTGTTCGTGCTTCATGTTATGATGATGATGATCCTACAAATGTCTAAATGAATGTGTACGAATGCAATGAATGATGTTATGTAATGTGCAAATGAATGTCCCAAACACACACGAAGCCACACCCAGACTCTGCATCCCCTTAGGAACGACTTTGGAGTCTTTAAGCTTTGCATCCCCTTAGGAACGACTTTGGAGCTTCTTCATCTTCTATTTCGGTGGCATTTAAGCTCTGCATCCCCTTAGGAACGACTTTAGAGCTTCTTCACCTTATATTTCGGTGGTATTTGGCTCTGCATTCCCTTACGAACGACTTCTGATCAGAAAACTTACTCTGTGCTCCCTTATGAACGACTTTTTATAGCTTCGTCATGCTCTGCATCCCCTTAGGGATGACTTCTGAGCTTCGAAACTTATGCTGCGCTCCCTTAGGAATGACTTTTTATTGTTTCGTCATGCTCTGCATCCCCTTAGGGACGTCTTTTGTGCTTCTCCCTATTTTTTCTTTTTGCACTCGATGGTGCAAACTCTGATTTTACATATTACATCTTTGGGGGATTTTGGCCCTTGTATTGTGTAGGGCTAAATAAGAATGAAAAATTACAAGCTATGGCCCCATTAAAAACCTTTCTCCCCTCCTGAAAGGAAAAGGGTGCCATAGAAAAAATGAAAAACAGATTACATCAAATTACACATAGTACTGTCGAAGCTCATCTGCATTCCAAGATCTGGGTATGTCGTTGCCGTCCATATCCTTCAATCTGTAAGAACCGGGTCTTGATGAAGATACTACCAGAAAAGGACCTTCCCACTTCAGTTGTAACTTGCCCACTGTATCTGGGTTGGCCACTCTCCAAAGCAACATATGCCCTGGCTTGATGTTTTTCAATCAAACTTTCCTATCACGCCACCTTATTGTTTCGGCCTGATATTTATTGATGTGTTCTATAGCCTAAAGTCTGGTCCCTTCTATAGTATCTTTTGTTGTTTGATAATCAGCTTTGTCTTCCACTGAAGGTGTTGTTCTTATTGATCCTGTCTTTGCTTCTTCTAGTGTTATTGCTTCGATCCACTTGCAGAAATATTCCACTGCTACAATGACATATTTCAAATTTCCTTGTGCAGGTGGAAGTGGACCTAACAAATCCAGACCCTACCTTTGCAGTGGCCAAGTTGGCTGTATTAACTGGGTTAAAGATGAAGGTTGTTTCTAGTCTCTTGCACATCTTTGACAATTTTCACACTTTTGAACCAGTTCTGCTGCATCCGAAGCTGCCTTCGGCCAATAAAATCCTTGCCTGAAAACCTTCCCTAGCGAAGGCCTAGACCCAATATGAGATCCACATAAACCTGCATGTATTTCCTTCATCATGTCTTGACCTTCAGTTCTGGATAAACATTTGAGTAGTCGAGAGCAGACTCCATGTTTATATAACTCCCCTTGTATTATCACATATGGTCTTGTTCTTGCTTCCATTCTTTTATTGTAAACTTGATCATCCGAAAGACAGTTACCTTGGAGGAAAGATATAATTTCAGTCCTCCAATCTTCGCTATGTACAGGTGATATTGCAAGCACTGCTCTCTCCATAAGTTCAACCGAAGGTGCTTTTATTGTCTCAAAGAATACTTCTGAAGGCAGAGGGAGCCCCTGTGCCGCTGACTTAGCTAGCAGATCTGCATGCTCATTTTCCCCTCTTGGAATATTTTTTACAGAAAATCCTTCGAAAGAAGCCTCCAATCTTCGGACTGTATCCAAGTATTTTTCAAGCTTCGGATCCCTTGCCTTGCTGCTTTTGTCTACATGGCCAGAAATAACTTGAGAGTCAGTTTTAAGGACTGCCCTTCTTATTCCCATTGCCTTTAGCTTCCTAAGCCTTAACAGAAGGGCTTCGTATTCAGCAATGTTATTTGTACAACTAAAGTCCAGCCTTGCTGCGTAGCATGTCCTGACTTTAGAGGGCGCTACTAGAACAGCAGCCGCTCCTACGCCAAAGGTTCCCCAAGAACCGTCACAGAATACTGTCCAGGCTTCGGCGTCTTTTATTGCTTCTTCTCCCTGAGCCCCTGGCATCCAATCAGCAATGAAATATGCTAACGCCTGGGACTGAAAAGGATCTATGTACATAATCAATAGTGAATTCATTGAGTTCCGCAGCCCATTTTCCAATTCTTCCTATAGCTTCTCTGTTTCTCATTATGTCCTTCAGAGGTTGTGATGAAGGTACAATTATATGATAGGCTTGAAAATAGTGCCGAAGCTTTCTGGGGGCCATTAGCACAGCATACAACACCTTCTCCAATTCTGTGTAATTTTGCTTTGATAAACTGAGTACTTCGGAGACGAAGTATACTGGTTCTTGTCTTTTTATTTGATCATCTTGCTTCTCCTATACAAGTGCCGCACTGACTACAAAATGAGAGGCTGCCACATACAGGAGTAATGGAGTATTTGATGAAGGTGGGGTTAGAGTTGTCAAGTCTATTAAGTATTGCTTTAGCTCTTCGAAAGCCTTTTGTTGAGCTAGACCCATTGAAAAACTTCGGCTGACTTTAGTATTTCAAAGAATGGCAGATTCCTTTCTGCTGATCTTGATATGAATCTATTTAACGATGCCAGCCTTCCTGCCAATCGTTGAGCCCCCTTCTTTGAATTTGGCGGCTCCATCCGAAGGATAGCTTCGATCTTACTTGGGTTAGCTTCGATTCCCTTCGTTGATACCAGCCAGCGAAGGAACTTGCCCTTCTTTACTCCAAAAACACACTTTTCTGGATTTAATTTAAGACCAGCTTGCATGAAGTTAGCAAATGTCTCTTGCAAGTCAGCAATATGATTCTCTTGCTTTGTGCTTTTTACTATGATGTCATCAACATAAGTCAGCACATTCCTACCTATTTGGGAGTAAAGAACCTTGGCTGTCATTCTACTGAAGCTTCCTCCAGCATTCTTGAGCCCTTCAGGCATCCGAAGGTAACAATAAGTACCACTGGGAGTTATGAAGCATGTCTTTGGCTCATCTTCTTTCTTCATCCAAATTTGGTGATAGCCGGAGTAGCAGTCCAATCGACTCATGAGTTTCGAAGAAGCTGCTGCATCTACAAGGGAGTCTATTCTTGGTAAAGGGAACTCGTCCTTCGGACATGCCTTGTTGAGATCTGTGAAATCAATACACATTCTCCATTTTCCATTAGCCTTCTTCACCATAACAGTGTTGGCTAGCCATTCTGGATATGTTACTTCTCTGATAACGCCAGCACTGCGAAGTATCTTTACTTCATTCCGAGCACCTTCGGCTTTATCCTCAGACATTTTCCGAAGTCTTTACTTCCTTGGCCTGAAAGATGGATCCACATTGAGTGAATGTTCAATGACATCTCTGTTAACACCGCAGAGATCATTAGCTGTCCAAGCGAAGACTTCTTTGTTATTGAACAAATATCTTAGCAGGGTCTTTTCTTGTTCATCAGATAACTGAGATCCCAGTAGTACCCTTTGATCTGCTATATCTTCACACAGGAGCATAGGCTTCGGCTGATCTGCCGAAGCGGCCTTCTCTCTTTTGTGTTTATATTATTAACAAGCTTCGGCTCCATCTATGTTATGGATCGCCTTTGAATCCGTCCAACTCCCTTCAGCCCTCCTGGCAGCTTCTTGGCTTCCGTGAACAACAATGGGCCCTTGTTCCGAAGGTATCTTCATGCATAAGTATGTTGGGTGAAGTACAGCTTCGAAGGCATTAAGCGTCCCTCGACCAATGATTGCATTGTATGGATATTCCATGTCAACGATGTCAAAGACAACTTGTTCAGATCTTGTGTTGTGGACGTAACCGAAGGTAACTGACATTGTCATTTTGCCATGTGCCACAATATGTCTTCCTCCGAAGCCACAAAGAGGGTGTGTTGCATCATAAATCTTGTCTTCTGGTTCTTGCATCTGTCTGAATGCCTTTGCAAATATGATATCCGTTGCACTGCCTGTGTCAACCAGAACATTGTGGACTAGGAATCCCTTGATGACACAAGATATAACCATGGCATCATTGTGAGGATAGTCTTTAAGATGAAGATCCTCCTAGGAGAAGGTGATTGGGATATAAGATCACTTGGATCTGATGAAGGGTCCTTGCACCCCAACATGCTGCACTCTTCTCTGTGCTTCCTTCTTCTGCTTCTTGTTAGCTGGCTCTGAGCTTGAACCGCTTGTGATTGGGAGCACCAGCTTCATGACCGAAGGTGCTTCAGCTTGGTCGTTGTACGAAGCCATTGTCACAACAGTGGAAGTGAGTTCACCGGAGGTGGGCGGCAATGTTGGTCACTTGTTCTCAAATGCTACGAGTTAAGAACAAGGCAACACAAATGTTAATGGTTAAAGACCTTCGTCCTTCGAAGCATTATTTGCCTTAGGATATAATGATCCTTAGATGAAGGTTATGAAGGATATACCTTCATCATCACAATATGTAAGAATAAAAACAGGAACATATGAGACATAGAAAGAACACTATCAAATCATTAGATTATCTATCTTCTCATTATATGACCATGAACAAACATTAATATTGAATTACATTTGTACTTTCGGCTTGACAGAAGGTAAGAATCCAAGAGTGACGTGTGAGTGATTACAAGTCAATGTGAACAGTACGTGGGCATTGTTCATCTATTTATAGGCACGGGACGCAGCCCAAACAAAATTACATTCATGCCCTTGACATTTAATCATAATCATGATACAAACTATCAAGGACTATGCGGTCTTTTCCTCTTTAAGTCAGTGCCACCCTTCGTCTCAAGCGTATCATCATGCCGAAGCTCTTTCGATTATAACTTCGGCATACAGCTTCATGTCATGCCTGTTTGCATGTCATCTTGCCGAAGGTATTTTTGCTTAGAGGACCTTTGGCGGAGAAGAAGGCCCCCAACAGATAACATTCGAACGACCACATCCAAACATGGAGGAACAATCATCTTCACAATTTTGACATATTTCACCCAATCATCTTCAGAGCCAATGGAGATCAACCGTCGAACAACTGTCCCAGATGCAACATTGGACAATAAACCCTCAATTGATATGCTAGGGTCCTTTAAATTGCAACTAATCTCCTCACAAGCTCGAACGAAAACTTGGCCAAAAGAGGGTCTTTCATTGAACATCACAGTCACCTTCTTCATACCATAAAAACTAACATTCCAATAAACATCTTCCTCCATGGTATAGTGTCACTAGGTTGTCCATCTATTGCAAACACGGATTACTAACTGAATAATGCCTAAATACTTACTAAGTAATAAATAAGTAATAGCTACTTATTAACTAATAACTATATAGTAACTATTAAATGACCATAACAAACAAAATTACATAATCTATGAATAATGTACATAAACAATGTATACCTGAGATCGCGAATGAGTCTAGCTAACGATGGCGAAGGTCAAGTCAGAAGGACACCTATGTACAAAAAATAGTACTATCAATAAAAAAATTCGGTAGCACCTCCCCTATACAGTGAGGTTTCTAGAACCTGCAAAGATACAAATAACTAAGTATCAATCTAACTATATTCACTAAATATACTAAGCAAAATGAAATAAACTATGTAACTAAACTAACTAAACTAAGTAACTAAACTAGCAAGCTAAACAAAATAAATAGAGACAACAAACTAAATAACCTAGGCATGCGGCATTGACCTCAAGGCGATGAACCTAGGCGTAGGGCTCCGCGAGGAGGAGGTCCGACTACAGGGCTTGGCGGGGACCTCAGGAGCGGAGCTCAGCGGCAGTGCAGGGCTCGACGGCGGCGATGCAGGGCCGGCTAGGAGGGGCGGACTTTGCATGGCGGCGGCGCGGCAGGGCGGCTCACTGGGGCAGGCCACGGCGGCAAGGTGCGGCGGGGCGTGGTTGGCTTTCGAGGAAGGCCAGTGGGGAAGCAAGTGAGAAGAAGGAAGATCATGACAGCCTCCTAAAACCCTAGCTCGGCGCTGAGCTAGGGCCATGTCAGCGACCATGGCAGCCTAGGTCGGTGCTGCCACGTCAGAGCTCGGCGCCATAGTCTAAGGTGCCGAGATGTGTTAGCTCGACGCCATAGGCTATAGTGCCGAGCTAAGGGTCCAAAACATGAAATAAGTCATTCAGGGGTCTAAATGTAAATTTTTGTCATAAAGTGGTTAAAAAACAAAAAATCGGATGTCCGAGGATCTTATTGAAAGCCGAACTAAGCTTCAGAAATCTATTGAGGGAAATAATAGTAAAATTTTAAGGCTAGAGTCTGAAAATCTTCAGAGCGCAAGGCATATTGAGGAGCTTGAGGCTCAGATAAGAGGAGTCTGAAGCGCATAAAGCCAAAATGGCTATGCTAAAGGGAAAATTTTAAGAGAAGAGTGTAAATTTTTGAAGTAGAAAAGGCCAAAAGGAGATTGCCGGTAATGAATGAGACACATTGCAAAAGATTGTTGATGAGCTTCAAAGCTCTAAAGAAGAATGCTTCTCTATCGCTGCCCAGTTCAGCGAAAAACTGAAAAGTGCCTTCGTCTCCATAGGGGCTTTATCGTGCGAGAACGATTACGTTTGTGTAGATGCCTCTATGGCAGTAAAATCGATAGAAGGAGAAGTAGATGCTTTCAATGAAGTGCTATCTTCTCGTGAGGATTACTACACATGGATGGGTGCGCCAAGTGTAGCTTTGTTGTTTGATAAAGCTTGTTGTGAGCATGTGAAAACTATTAGCCAACTAGATATCACACTCTCTGTGGACCATATCAAGGCCCCTTCAACCGAAGCATCCAACTTTGTAATATAATTCTATACAGACGTCTGGATTGCTGGGGGAAAGAAGCTAGCCGATGAGCCTACCAGGAAAAACGCGGGAAAGGTTTCTTTTTAACATTTGACTTTCTCCTTTGGATTTGGGATTTTTACTACTTACACATGTTATTTCCTCTACACAGGCACATAAAGCTGCTAAGGAGACCGAAGTAATAAGTAAGAGATACTATAAGGTTAAAAGAACTTGAAGGTATCTTACTTACTTACTAGAGCTTCAGATAATTGTGTATACTTACTTGACAATAAGGATATATATTTCTTAAACATATGTTGTCTCACCAGAATCAGAAGAATACAATCTGGAGAACGATCCAACACTAAAGGATTGGCTAGCCCACCTTGATATGTTGTACAAGAAGTAGACGAAGTTGTCACTAAAGTTTTTAATGATGTTGCTAAAAGAGTTCTAAAAGAGGACTAATGCACGTTCTTCTTGAAAACCTATGTAAAGACATTTATGCAATATGAAAGCTCGTGTGTTTGCTGTATTTTTCTTTATGATGCATGAAACTAATGCGTGTGCTTTTTGAGTCGAAGCCGAAAAATGCCTTCCCTTCTTTTCATGTGTTACAAAGACATAACATTAACATACTTTTGTAAGTAAGACGAAGGATATAAATCTTAACAGAAAGACAAGGTTACCTTGGCTCTAACCTCATTTTACCTTATCAAAGTAAAACTGTTGCAAAGGTTCCCAAATAATTTTGACAAAACTTTATTAGATAGCCCAACATTCTCGTTACTTACCAAGTCACTGAACCTGTTCATAGGCTTCGAAAAGGATATGTTCCCTTCTTGTTCTCTTTTGAATAAGAGTGTGGAAAATGTAATGCATGATGTTATGATGACAATGATGTCATGATGCATAATATACGATGTTGATGACGTTATGATGAAGGTATATCATAATCATAAAACTAATGATCCTGCCTTCATTCGAAGGTCTTTGAGATCTAACTCTGCATTCCCTTAGAAACGAAATCTAAGCCTTATCACCATTAGTGTGTGGCATTCTTTTTGACTCTGCATTCCCTTAGGAATGACTTCAGAGCCTTGTCACCTTTATTGGGTGATTTTATTGTTGACTCTGCATTCCCTTAGGAACAACTTCAAAGTCTTATCACGATTACTGGGTGATTTCCTTTTTGACTCTATGTTCCCTTAGGAAAGACTTCTAAGCCTTAAACACCTTTACTGGGTGCTTGATTCCGCCTTCATCTAAAGGTCTTCAAAATCTCCTTACTTTCTATTACACTAAATGGTGCAACCTCAGAGTCACGCTTACAAATTTTTGAAGGGCATTCCCTTATTGTCTCTTGAGACGAAGGTGTCGGGGACCGTAATTAGGGGTACCCCCAAGGCTCCTTAATCCGGCTGGAAAGCATCTTCAGGACAAACCATAAACGATCGATAAAGCGCAGGCTTCGTCTACCAAGGGACGCGACCACATTCGAGCCCAGCCTCGGGCTAGTCCCGGACGAATTCACGCCTCGCCCGAGGGTCCCCTCATCAGCAGACGCACCCTCGGCTCGCCCGAAGCCCAGCTCGGGCAGACTTTGTCGTGCAGCGACCTTGTCCGTATCGCCTTACCAACCGACCGTATCACATGCCGATTTAATGCAGGGATCGCCTGACACCTTATCCTGACACGCGTGCTTCAGTCGGCAAGGTCAAAGTGACCGCAGTCACTTTGCCCCCTTTACTGACTGTTCTGACAGGAAAACAGCGCCGCTCACTCCGCTCCGGCAAATGTGCCAGTCACTAGGGAAAGACTAACAACAGTCGCGGCCTTCCCCAAGTTTCGGCCTCGGGCGCAACAGCAAGCTCCGCCTCGCCCGACCCCAGGCCTCGGCATCAGCCTCGGCCTCAAGAGAAGGACTCCGCCTCGCCCGAGCTCAGCCTCGGCCTCGGAGGAGTCGCTGCCTCGCCCGACCTCAGCCTCATATCAGCTACGCTACTGGGGATCCATCATTTCCCTACCCTTAGCTAGCCGCCTCAGGCTACGAAGGAATAAGACTGGTGTCCCATCTAAGTTACTCCGGTAACAGGTAATGATGGCTCCCCGCGTGCACCCATGACGTTGGGTGCTTTCAAACCCCCTACGGAAGCACGGAGACGTCAGCAGGATCCATGTCGCACCGCCAGCTACGCTTCTACAGGGCTCAGGGCACTTCTCCGATGGCCACGTTGTCATCTCTACAGGGCTCAAGGCACTCCTCCGACGGCCACGTCGGCACACCTACAGGACTCAAGGCGCTTCCCTGACGGCCACGTTATTATCTGTACAGGGCTCAGGGCACTTCCCTGCTAGCCACGTTAGCTCCAGGCTACACCCCCATTGTACAGCTGGGCATCTCCTTGCATCTATAAAAGGGATGTCCAGGGCCCCACGAAGAGGGGGGGGGGGGAGAAGACGGGAGAGAAAGGGACGAACGTGTAGTGTACGAACACACAGACGCATGGCGCAGACGAGCGGAGGCAGGCAGAGTAGGAGAGACGCGGTACAGGCAGCCTTAGATGGCCCGCCTCAACGCCGAACCCTCCCCTCCTCTCTCTCGCTCTCCCACAGCGCTTGTAACCCCTACTGCAAGCGTCCCCTGGTGCAGGATAATATAAGCCTCATCCCATCGCTTGTGTTCCATCTTGCATCAACCCATCTGGACAGGGGCACGCGGCACTAAAATTCACTAGTCGGTCCGGCTGAGGGCCCCCTGGGTCCGAAACACCGACAGTTAGCGCGCCAGGTAGGGGCTCGCTGCGTGTGAAAGAATACTTTCCCGTTGAGTTCCAGATGGGTAGCTTTCAGCAACCTCTCCAGCCCGGGACGGTGCTCCACTTCGGGAGTCTCGAGTTCATGTCCCTCGACGGTGGCTACGACATGGTACTGCTCCCTCTCCAGCATGACAACAACGACGGTCGACGGCTCGGCCGCCGGAGGCGAACTCGACAACGACGGCATCTCCCTGCGGCAGAAGAGGAACACCCGGGTTTACCCCGCTACCCTCCTTGCCGGAGGAGGAGGAGACAGGGCAACCATGGCCAGGTGGGAGGCGGCACCTCGTCGGCTGTCGGGCCAGAGCGAGTCGACGACACCGGCACCCCTGCGGGGGACATGTCGGGCGTTGTCCATGCACCTGAGACAATGACGGGTATCGCTTCCCCACAACGTGCCAACCCCGAGCGGACTGATGACGCCAGCGCCCTCGCGAAGGACTTGTTGGGCGTTGGCCTCGTACCTGAGATAACGATGCAGTCCGTCCCCGACGCGACTTCGCCACCATCCATCGACCAAAAGGTACTGTCCATTTTCCATCCTGTTCTCTTTAGATTCAGTTTCGATCCACCAAGCGACCCCGCTTCGGTGAGTGCTTTCGTAAGGGCATATCCTGACCTTCTGGGGTACCATATGTGGTCCTCTTGGAACCGACTGACGGCTATCTCAACCTCCGGACCCGCGGGTTCCGAGGAAGAGGACGACCCTGACGTCAGTTGGGATTTCTCCGGACTCCGTGATCCCGGTGCCATGTGCGACTTCATGTCCGCATGTGACCGCTGCCTCTCCGGGTGCTCTGATGATGGTCACAGCCTTGACGATGAGGGTTGCGACCCAACTCGCGAGTGCTACCACATCGACCAGGAAGATCATGACGGAGAAAACCACCTTGGTATGCCAGGAGGTGACGGCACCCTTGCACCTGCGTCTCGCGTTGAGATCCTGTGGGAGCTAGCTGGGGTCCAAGTCCCTGCGGGGGGTCAGGACACACAGCTCGAGCAACTCCGCGAGATGCAGGCCAAGCTCGACGAAGAAGCGGGGCGACTTGTGCAGCTCCGGCAGAACATCGAGCAGGAGTGGGTAGGCCAGGCACTCACCGGAGGAGCGCGTCATCGAGCCCAGGACGTCCAGCGCCGCATTGTTGATGATGCCAGGGCGATGCCGCCCCCGGCCTTCAACGGGGCCGGCCAGAGCCTAGCCGCAGCAGCAATGTTGCTTCGGACGATGCCGGAGCCATCCACCACCGAAGGGCGACGTATCTAGGGCGAGCTCAAGGGCCTCCTGGAAGACGCCGCTGTCCGACAAGCTGAGAGCTCCACCTCCCGGAGGCAAGGAGACCCCTCAGAGCATCGCACAGCGCCCTCTCGACGCATGCGGGAGGCCTTGGTCCACACCGAGCGCACACGGGACAGGACGCCTGCAGCCCCGGATCGCCTCGGCGCCGAGCAACACCGCCGCCACCGTCAAGCCTGTCTCGAGGACAAGGTGCACCGAGGCTACCATCCCAGGCGCGGGGGACGCTACGACAGTGAGGAGGATCGAAGCCCCTCTCCCGAGCCACCGGGTCCGCGAGTCTTCAGCCGGGCCATATGACGAGCGCCGTTCCCGGCTCGTTTCCGAGCCCTGACTACCATCACCAAGTACTCGGGGGAGACAAGGCCAGAGTTGTGGCTTGCGGACTACCGGCTGGCATGCCAGTTGGGAGGAGCGAACGATGACAACCTCATCATCCGCAACCTCCCCCTTTTCCTCTTCGACGCTGCTCGGGTCTGGCTGGAGCATCTGCCTCCTACGCAGATCTCCGACTGGGACGACCTGGTCAAGGCTTTCGCTGGAAATTTCCAGGGGACGTACGTACGCCCTAGGAACTCATGGGATCTCCGAAGCTGCCGCCAGCAGCTAGAGGAATCCCTACGAGAGTACATCTAGAGGTTTTCGAAGCAACGCATCGAGCTGCCCAACATCACCGACTCGGACGTCATCGGGGCATTCCTCGCCGGCACCACATGCCGAGACCTGGTGAGCAAACTGGGGCGCAAGACTCCTCTAGTCAGGAGGCGGTCGAAGCCAACTTCCGAAAGGACAAGCAGCCTCAGGGAGGGCAGAAGGAAGATGCCTCCGAGGCGTCTGCCCAGCATGGCGTGAAGAAGAAGGCCAAGAAGAAGGCGCAAGCGAAGCACAACGCTGTCGACATGGATCTTGTCGCTGCTGCCGAGCACAGGAACCCTCAGAAGCCTCTCGGAGGGGCCAGCGCGTTCGACAAGATGCTCAAGGAGTCGTGCCCCTATCACCGGGGTCCTGTCAAGCACACCCTTGAGGAATGCGACATGCTCCGGCGCTACTTCAACAAGGCCGGACCCTCGGCAGAAGGTGGCAAAGACCAAGGCAACCACAAGGGGGGCGATAAGGAAGAGGAGTTTCCAGAGGTCCACAACTACTTCATGATCTACGGCGGGTAGGTGGCAAATGCCTCAGCTCGACACCGCAAGCAAGAGTGCCGGGAGGTCTGCTCGGTGAGGGTGGCAGCGCCAGTCCACCTAGACTAATCCGACAAGCCTATCACCTTCGACCAAGGTGACCACCCCGACTACGTGCCGAGCCTAGGAAGGTACTCGCTCATCGTCGACCCAATCATCGGCAACGTTAGGCTCTCCAAGGTCCTCATGGACAGAGGCAGCAGCCTCAACATCATCTACGCCGAGACCCTAGAGCTCTTGGGGGTTGATCGGTCCGAGATCCGGGCTGGTGCGGCTCCCTTCCATGGGATTGCACCTGGAAAGCGTATTCTACCCCTCGGGGAGATTGACTTGCCCGTCTGCTTCGGAACTCCCTCCAACTTCCGAAAGGAAACCCTCACCTTCGAGGTAGTTGGGTTGTGAGGAACCTATCACGCGGTGCTGGGAAGACCATGCTACGCCAAGTTCATGGCCATCCCCAACTACACCTACCTCAAGCTCAAGATGCCTAGCCCCAAGGGAGTCATCACCATCGGACCCACGTACCGCCATGCTTACGAGTGCGACGTGGAATGCGTAGAGTACGCCGAGGCCCTCGCCAAATTCGAAGCCCTCATCACCGACATGGATTGCCTCTCCAAAGAGGCGCCCGACGCGAAGCGACACGCCAGCAACTTCGAGCCAGCCGAGGCGGTCAAGTCCGTCTCCCTCAACCCCAGCAACGACGCCGGCAAGAAAGTCAGGATTGGCTCCAAGCTCGACCCCAAATAGGAAGCAGTGCTCGTCGACTTCCTTTGAGCAAATGCCGAGGTTTTTGCGTGGAGTCCCTCAGACATGCCGGGCATACCGAGGGATGTCGCTGAGCACTCACTGGACATCCGAGCTGGAGCCCGACCCGTGAAGCAGTCCCTACGCCGTTTTGATGAAGAAAAGCGCAGAGCCATAGGCGAGGAGATCCATAGGCTGAAGGCTGCAGGGTTCATCAAAGAGGTATTCCATCCCAAATGGTTAGCTAACCCTGTGCTTGTAAAGAAAAAGGGTGGGAAATGGAGGATGTGCGTAGACTACACTAGTCTAAACAATGCATGTCCGAAGGTTCCCTACCCTCTGCCTCGCATCGATCAGATTGTGGTCTCCACTGCTGGGTGCGAAACCCTGTCATTCCTCGATGCCTACTCAGGCTATCACCAAATCAAGATGAAAGAGTCCGACCAGCTCGCGACTTCTTTCATCACACCTTTTGGCATGTATTGTTATACTACAATGCCATTTGGCTTGAGGAATGCAGGTGCCACCTACCAGAGGTGCATGAACCATGTGTTCGGAGAACACATCGGTAGAATGGTCGAGGCTTACGTCGATGACATCGTCGTCAAGACAAGGAAAGCCTCTGACCTCCTCTCTGACCTTGAGGCAACATTCAGCTGCCTGAAAGCAAAGAGCGTAAAACTCAATCCTGAGAAGTGTGTATTCGGAGTCCCCCGAGGCATGCTCTTAGGGTTCATCGTCTCCGAACGGGGAATCGAAGCCAACCCGGAGAAAATCGCGGCCATCACCAACATGGGGCCTATCAAAGATTTGAAAGGAGTACAAAGGATCATGGGATGCCTTGCGGCTCTGAGCCGTTTCATCTCGTGCCTCGGCGAAAGAGGTTTGCCCTTGTACCGCATCTTAAGGGAAGGCTAAGTGCTTCACTTGGACCCCTGAGGCCGAAGAAGCTCTCGGAAACTTGAAGGCGCTCCTTACAAATGCGCCCATCTTGGTGCCCCCCGCTGCGGGAGAAGCCCTCTTGATCTACATAGCCGCAACCACTCAGGTGGTCAGCGCCTCGATCGTAGTCGAGAGACGGGAAGAAGGGCATGCACTGCTCGTCCAGAGGCCAGTCTACTTCATCAGCGAAGTGCTATCCGAGACCAAAGTCCGCTACCCGCAGATCTAGAAGCTGCTCTACGCAGTGATTCTGACACGGCAGAAGCTGCGACACTACTTCGAGTCTCATCTGGTTAGTGTGGTGTCATCTTTCCCCCTGGGAGAGATCATCCAGAGCCGAGAGGCCTCGGGGAGGATAGCAAAATGGGCAGTGGAACTCATGGGCGAAACACTTTTGTTTGCCCTCGGAAGGCCATAAAATCCCAAGTCTTGGCCGACTTCCTGGCTGAATGGACTGACACCCAGTTGCCAGCGGCCCCAATACAACCCGAACTTTGGACCATGTATTTCGACGGGTTGCTGATGAAAACAGGAGCAGGTGCTGGCTTGCTCTTCATCTCACCCCTCAGGAAACATGTGCGCTACGTACTGCGCCTCCATTTTCCGACGTCAAACAACATGGCCGAGTACGAGGCCTTGGTTAATGGCCTGCACATCGCCATCGAGCTAGGGGTTCGGCGCCTTGACGCTCGTGGCGACTCGCGGCTTGTCATTGACCAGGTCATGAAGAACTTCCACTGCCGCGACCAAAAAATGGAGGCCTACTGAAACAAAGTTCGGCATTTGGAAGACAAGTTCTACGGGCTGGAACTCAACAATGTTGCTCGACGGAACAACGAAACCGCAGATGATCTAGCGAAAATAGCCTCGGGACGGATGCTAGTTCTCCCGGATGTATTCTCCAAGGATATACACCAACCATCTCTCAAACTCGACGACGCGCCCGAGCCCGAGGAGGCCTCGGCCCAGCCCGAGGTACCCTCGGCCGCCGAGGGTGAGGCCATGCACGTTGAGGGGGGAGCGGAATGGGGTCACACCGGTCCCGAGCTGGCAGACCCCATACCTGGAATATCTCCTCCGAGGGGAGCTGCCCCTCGACAAGGCCAAAGCTCGGCGACTGGCTCGGCGCGCCAAGTCGTTCGTTCTGCTGGGTGATGAAAAGGAGTTGTACCACCGCAGCCCCTCAGGCATTCTCCAATGATGCATATCCATTGCCCAAGGACAAGAACTATTACAAGAAATACACTCAGGGGCTTGCGGTCACCATGCAGCACCTCGAGCCCTCGTTGGGAACGCCTTCCGACAAGGTTTTTACTAGCCAACCGCAGTGGCTGACGCCACTAGGATTGTACGCTCCTGCCGAGGGTGTTAATTCTATGCAAGACAGACGCACCTGCCCACTCAAGCCCTATAGACAATACCCATCACTTGGCCGTTTGCCGTATGGGGTCTGGATCTCGTCGGCCCCTTGTAGAAGGCACCCGAGGGCTTCACGCACCTACTGGTCGCTATCGACAAATGCTCCAAGTGGATCGAGGTCCGACCCTTAACCAACATCAGGTCCGAGCAGGTGGTGGCATTCTTCACAAATATCATCCATCGCTTTGGGGTCCCAAACTCAATCATCACCGACAATGGCACGCAGTTCACTGGGAAAAGGTTCCTGGACTTCTGCGAGGACCACCACATCCGCGTGGACTGGGCCGCCGTAGCGCACCCAATGATGAATGGGCAGGTGGAACGCGCCAACGGTATGATTTTGCAGGGACTAAAGCTGAGGATCTACAACGACCTCAATAAGTTCGGCAAGCGATGGATGAAAGAGCAACCCTCGGTGGTTTGGAGTCTGAGGACGACGCCGAGCTGGGCCACGGGTTTCTCGCCGTTTTTCCTAGTCTATGGGGCCGAGGCCATCTTACCCACGAACTTGGAATACGGTTCCCCGAGGACAAAGGTTTACGACGACCAAAGCAACCAGGCCAACCGAGAGGATTCATTGAACCAGCTGGAAGAGGCTCGCGATGTGGTCTTACTACACTCGGCGCGGTATCAGCAGTCCCTGCGACGCTACCACACCCGAAGGGTTCTGCCCCGAGACTTCCAAGTGGGAGACTTGGTACTTCGGCTACGGCAAGACGCCCGAGGGCGCCACAAGCTTACCCCTCCCTGGGAAGGGCCATTCATCATCGCCAAGATTTTGAAGCCCGGGACATACAAGCTGGCCAACGATCATGGCGAGGTCTACAGCAACGCTTGGAACATCGAACAGCTACGTCGCTTTTACCCTTAAAATGTTTCAAGTCGTTCATGTATCTCGCTTTCTTTACATGCGTAAATAAAGTCTAACCATCAAGGAAGGATCAGCCTTGCCTCGGCAAAGCCCGACCCTCCCTCGGGGGCTAGAAGGGGGGAACCCCCTCTGCGTCAAAATTTTCCTCGGAAAAGTCTTTCGCTGAAAAGTCTTTCGTGCATTTCGACTGTATCGATAACAGAATCCTAAAGACAAGCAAGAGAGACCGTAAGCGGCAAGGCCGACCGAGCCGAGGGACTCCTATGCCTCCGGGATACGGATACCTCACTCATCACCTTCCGCGAAAAGGTAACTCACACTCGGATAAGCGATTCTGCTACCGAACAAGTCCTAACGCTCGGAAACTTTTCTGCCAGAACGACTTTCGTGCCTTTTCGATTGCGTCGCTAACAGAATCCTAAAAACGACGGGAGAACACGTAAGCGGCAAGGCCGACCGAGTCGAGGAACTTCTACGCCTCTGGGATATGGATACCTCACTCATCACCTTCCGCGAAAAGTGACTCATGCTCGAATAAGCGATTCTGCTACCGAACAAGTCCTAACACACGAAACAAGAGGAAAGAAAATGCAGCTTTATAATCTGACCAATTAAAATGTTTAGGCCTCAGCGGCCGCAAAAAACATACACATACTGCAAGCAAACTGTTTCTGCAGGCTCAGACATCGGTAGGGGGAGGAACAGCACGCTCGGCGTCATCTCCACCCTCAGCAGAATCCGGCCCAGCCTCGGGCAGCGACACGGGCGGAAGGACCTCCACCTCGAAGGAGGAGGCCAGCGCCGCGCTTGGGCCCTCGATAGCCGCGTCAAGCCTCTGGACCTCGGCTAAGGCAGCCTCCTCTTCGTCGGGTAGGCAGCACCCCTCGCTGACCCGCTCCAGATCCACGTCGTAGTGGGAAGCGAGCACGGCGAAGGCCCTCCTAACAGCGTGGTGCAGCGCCCCACGGAGTCTGTTGCGCACATGGCCGCCCAAGGCCCGCAGATGACTCTGGGGGGAGCTACCAGAGGGGACGCCGTCAAGGCCAAAGGCCTGGCAGAAAGCCGAGATGGCCTCGGACATAGCCACGCGCTCGGCCTCCTTCTTCTCGGCCGCCTCGACAAGTGCCTTGCAGTTCTTGACGGACTCGTTAAGAGCCGTCTTGAACCCTGCAGACAGCAGGACAACGTTCTTCATATGCAAGAAGAAGAATGGAGACAAAAACAAAGTCTCAAAGCGAGGAAAACGCCCTTTCGGCCCGGACACCCTAGCTTGGGCGGACTAAGCAGACCCGACGGCCATGGCCAGACCCTCCGCAAGGGTCTCGGCCCGAGTGGTCGCCTCGGGGTCTAGAAAGGGGGAGCACCCTCTACGCCGAAACTTTCCTCGAAAAAGTTTTTCCACCAAAACAACTTTCGTGCATCTCAACTATGTCAGTGGCGGAGTCCAAAAGACGAGCGACTGAGACCTTGAACGGCAAGGCCGACCGAGCCGAGGGACTCCTACGCCTTCGGGATACGAATACCTCACTCGTCACCTTCCAGGAAAGGCGGCTCACGCTCGGATAAGTGATTCTGCTACCGATGGACAAAGTCTTAATGCTCGAAACAAGAGGAAAGAAACACGGCTTTATACCCAAATGTTCAGGCCTCAGCAGCCACAAAGAACAAACACACGTGCTTGGGGTAACAATGGTACCTAGACTTAGACGTCGTCAGCGCCCTCGGCGGTTGTCCCGACCTACGGCAGATGTCTTAGTACTCAAAGCTATTACATCTCGCTCTCAAGAGGGTACCATTACAAACAGGACTCCAGGTCCATTCCCGCAGGAATGAACAACCTCCACACCAGAAGGCCTGCGGGACAACGAGCCCCGAGCAGCTCGCCGGCGACCACTACACCAGCAGCGTGACAACGACCTCCGCCTCGGGTGGCTAAACAGCAGCAGCGATGATCTCAGGGCAAACGCTACTGCTGAAAGGCCCCGGTTCACGTCCCCTCACGGGAGACGAGAACCAGCCATTAAAGCCAAAGAGCCTGAGGTCCGGAGCGCAGCTGGCACCGACGGTCTCATTGGCGGAGGCAACCGCTGCGGTGGGAAGCTTCACCAGCGGCAGCCCCCACTCTAGCACCGGTGACAGCAGCCACCTGCACACGGCATGACCGTTGCCCGGGTGGAGGACGGACAGCTGCACCCGAGCCAGGCAGCAGCAGTTCGCCTTCCCCCGCATGGCTGGAGGATGCCTCCGCAGGGCTGGAGGATGCCCTTCTCCCCCGAATGCTGGAGGAAGAAGCGGGTCACCGGCCCACGCGGGAGGTAGGACCCCACTCGGCGCGCCCTCCTCCTTAGCCCGGATGATGAAGATCCTCGAAGCTGAGGGCGGGGCAGAGGCCGTAGCCCGGCTTGCTTCTCCCCACCACCAGGTTGGTGATCATCCCTACGGGTGACCGCCGGTGGGGGAATGCAGCCGGGCTGCATGATGAAAATCCTTGAAGCCAAGCGATAACTTGAGAGCACCAACCCCCACGGGGTCACGCTCCTCCAACGGCAGCAAGAAGAAGGCAACACGGGTGCACCCCATCTGGGGGCTCGAAAGATGGAAAGGCGCGATGGATGCGAGGAGTGTGAAGGCATGGCTACCCCCTGGGGGTCGGTCCCTTTTTAAAGGCAGATCTCCTCACTTGCACCCCCAAGCGTCACGGGCAAAATCTCCACTGACGTGCTCCAGGGTTTCCACCCCACGAC
This sequence comes from Zea luxurians, assembly GCA_029449295.1. Taxonomy (NCBI): domain Eukaryota; kingdom Viridiplantae; phylum Streptophyta; class Magnoliopsida; order Poales; family Poaceae; genus Zea; species Zea luxurians. The sequence goes on from JAOPSE010000011.1 coordinate 51,929,502, forward strand.
ATGGGGGCTGGGTCCCACACGTCATGCGAGCTGACCCAAAACACGAAGGAGGCAAACCACCGCACATGAAGCATGTAACCGCCCTGCGGTTATAAGTGTTCCCGCATCATCGTCGAAACCAGCGGTCGGAAGGGTGGGCCGCCACGCGGGGAGCACGCGACCGCACCACGGTTGCACACCCTTTCGACATCGTCGCATCCAGAGGTCCAGCACGAAGGCCCGGTCCCACATGTCATGCAACCGGCGTGCCGGTCACCGCATGCAAGGAAACTGCACCACCACCTGCGCCAATGCTGCGTCTTCTCGACTGCGGAACCAACGCAGCGACTCAAGGCAGCCCCACGCGTGACCCAACAGTGCCCGGTAAGTGCGACGGTCACGGGTCACTCCACCGCGGAGATAGGCACGACGGTCGATATGATCAGAGGCGGGCCGATAGTAATTGCAGCAGCAGGCATGCGGGAGCAGCGGTCCAATCACCTACAGGTTTGCACCCTCTCCTACAGCATGAAAAATAACGCACCCGTGTTTCGTTCCTCGAACGACCCGCGCACGCGCAATAGATGCCCCGCGAATTGCCCGTCCCATCGCATTAACTCCTTGGCAGGACAAGCGACACCTCTGGTAGGCGAAGCGGGTGCCGTTTCGTCTCCATCATGATGACCGCGTCAAAAAAGGTGCGCCACCTTATTTAAATTTATATCCTTTTCCTTTTCCTCTCTCTCTCTTGCCATAGGGACCGGGAAAGGGGATATTGCGAAAAGGATCCTTCTCGGCGAAGGAAACGGGCCTCGAGCCCTCCTACTGATCAGGGGTTCAAAGGTTGCGCCCTCCGGGGTTCGGCAACCGCCCCAGAGCACTTGGGTTCTGAGCCCTTTACTGATCAGGGGTTCAAAGGCTGGCCCCTCGGAAGGCTTCGACAGCCGCCCCAGAGCACGCAGAGTTAGGGATGACCCTGGGTACGTCCGTTACATGGCCGAGGCTCGGGCTACGCTCCCGAGGTACCCTAGGACATTTCCGAGACCAGCGGGAACGATCTGTAATAGAATCCCACCGGAGGGAGGCATCGAGCCCTCGAATCCTATCGAATGGGTCCGGGTCCAGCAAATCACCTGCAGGTACTTTTGGAGCGCGCCTCTGGGCCACTAGCCGACCCTTAGCGAACGGGGCTCGGGCGTCCACTTGGATCACCCGTTAGCAGCTCACCGGAAACACCGTGTTCGGTGCCCCCCGAGGGTAACACGGCGCTTTCCCCCCCTTCCTCCTCGCGGAGAGGCGATGAAGGGGCGTACAAAAAGTCGAGACGGTCCTTGATCGTCCTCTCGCTCCATGCAGAGGCTCGGGGGCTGCTCTCGCACCAGGCTACGGCCAAACCGTTGACCACGTCGACAAACCAGCTTGAAAACTCGGAACCTGACCGTGCACCCGGGCTGTGGCCGGGCCGCATGAGGGGTCGACAAGGCTGACCGAGGCATCACAAGAAGGATTAAGCCCTCAGAGGAGTCAAACCACTCCTCCGAGGCCTCGAGGGCTACACCTAGCGGGTGCGCTTGCGCGCACCCACCGGAACAAAGCATAACCGAGAAGGGCCGATCCCCTTACGAAAAATCCGGCAGAACCTCCAAGCGAATACCTACACTCCCTTCGAGGCTCGAGGGCTACTGTCGGGGACCGTAATTAGGGGTACCCCCAAGGCTCCTTAATCCGGCTGGAAAGCATCTTCAGGACAAACCATAAACGATCGATAAAGCGCAGGCTTCGTCTACCAAGGGACGCGACCACATCCGAGCCCAGCCTCGGGCCAGGACAGTAGTCCCGGACGAATTCACGCCTCGCCTGAGGGTCCCCTCATCAGCAGACGCACCCTCAACTCGCCCGAAGCCCAGCTCGGGCAGACTTTGTCGTGCAGCGACCTCGTCCGTATCGCCTTACCAACCGACCGTATCGCATGCGCATTTAATGCAGGGATCGCCTGACACCTTATCCTGACACGCGTGCTTCAGTCGGCAAGGTTGAAGTGACCACAGTCACTTTGCCCCCTTTACTGACTGTTCTGATAGGAAAACAGCGCCGCTCACCCCGCTCCGGCAAATGTGCTAGTCACTAGGGAAAGACTAACAACAGTCGTGGCCTTCCCCAAGTTTCAGCCTCGGGCGCAACAGCAAGCTCCGCCTCGCCCGACCCTAGGCCTCGGCCTTAGCCTCGGCCTTGGGAGAAGAACTCCGCCTCGCCCGACCCTAGGCCTCGGCATCAGCCTCAGCCTCGGGAGAAGGACTCCGCCTCGCTCGACCTTAGCCTCGGCCTCGGAGGAGTCGCCGCCTCGCCCTACCTTAGCCTCGTATCAGCTACGCTACTGGGGATCCATCATTTCCCTACCCTTAGCTAGCCGCCTCAGGCAACGAAGGAACAAGACCGGTGTCCCATATAAGTTACTCCGGTAACAGGTAATGATGGCTCCCCGCGTGCACCCATGACGTCGGGTGCTCTCAAACCCCCTACGGAAGCACGAAGACGTCAGCAGGATCCATGCCGCATCGCCAGCTACGCTTCTACAGGGCTCAGGGCACTTCTCCGATGGCCATGTTGTCATCTCTACAGGTCTCAAGGCACTCCTCCGACGGCCACGTCGGCACACCTACAGGACTCAAGGCGCTTCCCTGACGGCCACGTTATTATTTGTACAGGGCTCAGGGCACTTCCCTGCCAGCCACGTTAGCTCCAGGCTACACCCTCATTGTATAGTTGGGCATCTCCTTGCATATATAAAAGGGATGTCCAGGTCCCCACGAAGAGGGGGGGGGAAGAAGACCGGAGAGAAAGCGACGAACGTGAAGTGTACGAACACACAGACGCACGGCGCAGATGAGCGGAGGCAGGCAGAGTAGGAGAGACGCGGTACAGGCAGCCTCAGATGGCCCGCCTCAACGCCGAACCCTCTCCTCCTCTCTCTCTCTCGCTCTCGCTCTCCCGCAGCGCTTGTAACCCCTACTGCAAGCGCCACCTGGTGCAGGATAATATAAGCCTCATCCCATTGCTTGTGTTCTATCTTGCATCAACCCATCTGGACAGGGGCACGCGGCACTAAAATTCACTAGTCGGTCCGGCTGAGGGCCCCCCGGGTCCGAAACACCGACAGAAGGTAAACTAGAAGAAGACAAAAAACAAAAAATTACAATAGATTAGTTTCTTTGCCTTAGCTTTGCCTCTTCGGTACAGCCCCCAGGCCATAAAAGATGTGCTTTTACTTAGGAACCACACTATTCATTGTCCGTGCTTCGGATGGCTCCCTTCTGTCATGCTGAAGCATGTCTAGCAATAAGAATTGAGGTTGGCCCATAGGCACGTTCTCACATGGTGGGGGTCCTAGGATAAATGGCAAGGGCACTACCCAATGACTAGGTGATGGGTTTGTTGAAGCAATGGAGCCCAAAGGTTGTGGCTTTCGCCCTTGATGTTATGCATGCTGTGGGATGTAGGTGGAATAATTTGAGGAAGTGTGAAAAACTTCCCTGGTCTAGTTTTCTGCACAGCATCGAGCTCCTTCTTGCTTTTATGTAGTTATTTGGCATGTCTTCATATATGACCCTTGTTTTCTCCACAAAACACATAATATAGCTTCCTCGACTGATATTGAATCTTTCACTGAAGCTTTGGTCTTATCTCCCTCTTCTTAGAGCCGGTGGGTGAAAGTAATATAGCTCCTGCGGCCTATCCCATAGCCCGCTCTCGTGGCCTGCCTCGCCCCGCGTGGCCCAGCCACCACCACGTGCATGGCCTATGCCCCGTGCGGCCCATGCGCCATTGCCCGCTCGCACGGACGCGCTCGAGCCGAGCAGCCACCGCCGCTGCCCTAGGTCCACCTATCAGTGCCTCAGCCACCAACTATTCATCTCCTCTAACTACCTCCCCGCGACGTGCGCACCCATGTCCCTCTCACTCACTTGTTGTTTCTCTCCCCTAGATGCTAGTACACCTCATCCCTCTCCCCACACCCACCCAGCCACCACGACGTGTCTTCGCCCACGCCGGCGGTCGTCCTGACCAGAGTTGCTTCTCATTGGGACGCCGCTACGGTAAGCCGTGTTCCACCCCCTTTGTTTCCCCTTTCCTTCGGCGCGATGGTTCTATGTGGCCTGGCCAGCACGGCCAGCCTAGTGGCTCGGCCCCGGCTCAGTCCCAGCATGCCTAGCCCGGCGGCTCGGCCTCGGTGTGGCCTGGCTAGTGCGGCCAGCCCCAGCTCGACCTCCGTTTGGCACCAGTGTGGTCTTCGTGGCACGCCCAAGGCACATGGCCGGTGCGGCTGCTCATGCCCCAGCATGGCATGTAGCGCCATTTCTTGGCTGTGCGACACGTCCTGCGACCCGCACATACACGAAAACCCCAGACCCACACTCTCGTAGCATGCACCCGCATTTGCGTACGCGCAACGTGTCATCGGGGTTTTGACGACGTCCCTCTACCCCTAAACGACATTCGTCTACCTGCAGATGACGCCCGTCTACCCCCATCTACCTCGTCTACCCCCCTACACGTGCACGCGTTCGTGCCGCTCGCCTCGCCATTGCCCGCACATCGCGCGCTAAAATTGTCACGCACCTTTCGCGTGTGTTATGCACGTCGTCGCGCGCGTTGTTAGGTGTTAATAATTCACTTCACCAGGACTCGCTCACGCTAATTAACTCTATTAAGTAAGCGATGATTATTCGAGTAGCCGTCCTAACGAAACTAAGTAATACTTTTATCCGTGCATGTGATAGATACTGGTTAACATGGCTAGGTCGAATAACATATTATAATTAATATTCACGTAGAATACATGTAATACCCCTCGACCATATCTTTAGCCGTTGCAATTCCTTTCTCTCTCGAGTGATCGTAAGTGCAAGCTATATGTCATGTGCGTGTTTAATTGATTTGTTTTCTTGTATGGTGTACTATTCTTTTCTGATTCGAAGATGTGAATGTATGTTTGCACTCGTATAGATAACAGTCCGTTTGCGGAGTTCGAGGAAGTTGCAGGAGAAGACCTTGAGCAGCAACTGGTTGGTGAAGGTAAGTGTCCTCTGAGCTATCAATGTCCAACTCACTTTATAATTCATCTCCCACATTTACACAATTAATACCTAAGGATTTACTAGTCTTTTATTTATCCTGTCCTTGATTACTTATTTGGGTTGGATTATGTTTGGATTAGCTTTCTGCTAGCACTCTACTGTAATCAATGTACATGATGAGATTACTTATGATATGATGTTTACTCCTGGATATGATTATGGCATTGTTATATTGAAGGGGGCTCAAGCTGTTTCTCGGGTACCTCTCCTTAAGGACTTGTTCATTGGATGACCACCTGGGAAAATAGTGCAACCATGAGGGTGGAATGGGACGCTCTTAGCTAATTAATTAGATGAACTGAGGTGTAGCTTGCTTCGCCATCGTGTCGTCAATGGGGCTCAGTGTACGCTACTCGCTCTACCGAGGGTGGTTTGCCCCTTAGGGAGGAGTACAATGCATTTAGGAAACCTAATGGGTGGCTATACCTTTGGGAATCTTTGTAAAGGCTTCGTAGTGAATCCCTAGCCGCTCACCTTATGAGTGAACAAGGGTCATGCAAACCCGGGCTAGAGAGGTAACCATGGCTCGTGGGTAAAGTGTGCGACCTCTGCAAAGGGTTGGAAACTGATATATCATCCATGCTCACGGTTATGAGCGACCTTGGGAGCTCCTTTGTTTAGAGATACTATGGTTACAGATGATGATGAGGATGACGACTTTAATGATGATGGCTCTAATTATAAATTTTGGTATTTCCTCCACGATGAGATAACTTTTGGGGATAATAGCTTGGGACTTTATAATAAAATATGGCTTCTTCTAGTAATAAATACCTGACAAACTAAAAGCGTTCGGCTTGAGCTTAACTCCACATAAAGCTAGTCCACTTTAGCCAAATAGGGCATTTGCTGAGTATGGTGATGTGTACTCATCCTTGCTTTAACACCAAAACACCAGGTTGTCCACATTTCAACCCCTGCTCAGTAGAAGATGAAGGCGTAGCGGAGGATTTCTAGGAGTTTCAAGACTATGATTAGTTATTGTAACACCCTGAATTTGGGGGTATAAAATTTCTTTCCTAACATCCACCAAATTCAGGTGTTACTCTCTCATTTCTTTGCTTTCCTTTTCCATTTCCTAAAAATACAGAATTATTTTGTTTTATATTGGCGTAAACCTAGTGGAATGAGCCCTAGAGGCACTTTGGTTATTGCATTCATGTCGTTTTATTGTGTTTCTAAGTGCAAAATGTGTTTGAAACATGTTAACATATCTTATAGAAGCGCTCAGTAAACTTTCATATTTTTCGCAATATTTTTCTATTTTCCGGAAACCAAAATCTATTTATTTGAGGAACTTAAAAATGTTTTTAGAAACTCCAATTATGTTTTTTCAATTCATTAGATGCCAAAACATTTATAGGAATTTTTCTGGAATTTTTTGAAAGCATCTATAATATTTTGAGCACAAAATATGGATTTCTAGGTTTTTCCGAATTTAAAAATGGTAAAATCCGAATTTTAACCGAATTTCCATCTTGTCCGAACCCAAGATATATATACATATCCGGCTTCTCATCGAGCCCATTCCAGAGCACAAACGGTTTCTCCAAATTCGATCCCTAGCTCTCGGTATTGCTCGCCGAAGTTCGGAGCGGTTCCAACTCCGACGAGCAATTACTCCTAATCAGTGCATCGTCTGCGGAATCCGAGGGTACGCCTCGTCAAGGGCTTCTTCGGGGCGCGTTCGTTTCGTCGATCGGACACCTGAATCTCTGCAATCGATGGATTTGTCCTTGGCTCCGGCGAGGGTCTTCTTCCCGGTGAGAAACATCTATTGTTGCACTTAGCGTTTCTTCGTTTCTTCATTTTCCCGTCCGTGGAGGGCCTCCCTCACTCTCCCCTCACCTTCCCCGGCGGCGACGCCCCTCTCCCTCTGTTTTGCCTCCCGGTGGCACCTCTTTCCCCCTCCCCAGCGGCGGCGGCGATGGCCAGCAGCGGCGACCACGCTCCCGCGCCCACGCGCGCCCCTCCCTGGCGGCGGTGGCCACGTCCCAGGCGCCCTGTGCGGCCACGCCTGCACCCGGCTAGCCTGACCTCATCCTCCCCCTCCCCCTGTGCAGATCCCTCCTCTTCCCCTCCTCTCTCTTCCATGGATAGGAGGAAGAGGATGAGGTGAGGAAGAAGATGGTAGTTCTGTAATTTAGTACGCGCAAATTACAGTCTAGTTTAAAATAGTGATAACTTTTGCGTTTTAAACCCGATTCGATCCAATCAAGTTGCGTTAGATTCATATTAAATTTATCTTAATTTAGAAATATTTATCCCCACTGTTGCACATTTTATTTAATTTATTTAAACGTTTGTTTAACCAATGGCTACTGGAACGACAATTCAATTTTAAAATCTAATTTAGGAATTCGATTTGCGCATTTATAATTAGTCACCAATATGATTAACCTTAACTGAAATATTACTTACTAATAATTGTTTAGTGTAATCATGCTGTCATTTATTTATTAGTTTCGTATGTCGGTACGCGCAGACCGTGCGCGTGCCGCGGTGCTGTTTCGCGCGCGTCGTCGCGTGTCGTTCGCGAGTGTCGCACGTGTTGTCGCGCGCCATTCGCGTGTGTCACGCGCCTCGCCGCGCGTCGTTCGCGTGTATCACTCGTTATCCGCGCGCGAGATTATTCGTTTATAATTAATCATGTGAGTTAATTAGTTATTTATTTAATCATCCACAATTAAAATAGTAAGTTAGCCAAAACTAAGTAGTAGATATTATTTATATTTGAGGAATGTCGGATTAAATATTCTAACTAATACTTGTGTTGTGTAAACGTTAAAACTTCTCGATCGTAGCTCTGACTATCGCGGTTCATTTTCTCGCGTAACCGTAGAAGCGCTCTCTATTTTATATTGCTCGTTTTTATAATATTTTATCTTGTATGGTGTAATATTCTTATGCAAGTATATGTTTGCTTGTGCCTGTTTGTATTCGTAGACTGCGATCCATTTCTAAGCTTCGAGGAATCGACGGTCAAGCTTCGGCGACTAAGAGATAAAACTCTTCAAGTTCTACGAGGCTGAAGATCCTGAGCATCCGTTTGGTGAAGGCAAGTGTCCTCTGACCTATTATATCCCATTTACTTTATAATTCATCAACTCGCATACCACGATCAACCTAAGGATTGACTAGTATTCTGTTTTCCTGTCCTTGTTTACCCTTTGGAATTGATTATTATGATTAATTCTATGCTAGTGCTTTACTTTAATTAATGACATGATGAGATATAATGATGATACTATGATTTTATTCTGGACATGATGATATACTTGTGGCATTTTAGGGGACTCGAGCGGTTTCTCGAGTGCCTCTCCGTAAGGACCTGTTCGTTGGATGACCACCTAGGAAAACAGTGCAGCCATGAGGGTGGTATGGGACGCCCTTAGCTAATTAATTAGAGGAACTGAGGTGTAGTTTGTTTCGCCGTCGTGCCATCAATGGGGCTCGGTGTATGCGACTCACTCTGCCGAGGATGGATTGCCCCTTGGGGAGGAGTGCGGTACATTTAGGAAACCTAACGGGCGGCTACAACCTTAGGGAATCTTTGTAAAGGCTTCATAGTGAATCCCTAGCCATTCACCTTGGGAGTGAACAAGGGTCTTGCAAGCCTGGGCTAGAGAGAGAATCACGGCTTGTGCGTAAAGTGTGCAACCTCTGCAGAGTGTTATGAAACTGAATATCAGTCGTGCTCGCGGTTATGAGCGGCCAAGGGAGCTCCATTGATTAGAGATACTTTGTTTACAGATGATAATGAGGATGATGGTTTTGATTATGATTATGGTAATGGTTTCTGGTATTCTTCCTATTTGGAAGGAGTTCTTTTGGGTTAACAACTTGGGTTAATGCTAAAATCTCGCTCTCTACTAGTAATAATAACCTGACTAACTAAAAGCAACTGCTTGACTTTAACCCCACATAAAGCTAGTCCACTACAGCCAAATGGGACATTTGTTGAGTACGTTGATGTGTATTGACCCTTGCTTTCACAAAACACCAGGTTGCCTTTGGTGCAATCTATGCTCAGGTAAAGAAGAAGGTGTCGAGGCGGATCTCCGGGAGTTCCAGGACTTCGATGAGTTCGAGGATTATGCTAGCGACCTCCCCTAGTCAGCTACCTATGGTGGGTTTGTTTACGTTGGCTATGTTTCGATTATGTGTACTTTGATTTATATTATGTAAATGACTCTAGTCTTTAATATCATTACTTATTCTCTATTGTTATGTAATCGCTATGTAGGCCTTATATGTTCCGCTGACCTAGAGTAGCATCGGCCGTTTTAAGAACTTATTGACTATTACTTCACCCCATCTTTGATTCTGCTTCAAAATATTAGTCATACCGACTAATGCTATGTTGTGCTCCTATATGCCCCCTTGCCAAAAGTGTTTTATTCTATTACGGTCTATACTTTTCTCAATCTAGTAGATCTCATCTCACTCTTGTGCTTGCGACACCCTTGTAGATGCCCCTGACCATAACCTTCTTGCCTTTTGGGATTTATTCCCTTCCATCACTAAATTTCTACCATTTGACAATCCTTATTTCTTTGTTATTGACATGCTCGTACCCCTAGATTCTTCAATACACTTGTTTCAAATACTTACATCTGAATTTCTCCCACCTACTTAAACACTCCCGCCTACTTAAACACTCCAGTTTGTATGTCCATGACCTTCATGTCTTTTGAGACCCTTCCCTATTCTATTGTTAAGTCGCTATCCTTCAGCAATTTCTATTCTCTTTGTCTTGGTATGCTCATATTCTTGGAATCTTACCTATTCTCATCCTTTTATATATGCTTACCTTTATACCCCAATGTCCATTTAAAACATTTCAGTTTACATGCCCTTGACCACCCTTGTTTCTTGATGAACCATGAGCGATCATTTTATGTTGCACATCCTTGGTGATCTCGTTAATTCTTTATAACTTCCTTCAGTAATGAATTTTTACTTCAACTCTTCTGTCGGAACCTCACCTATCTTATCCTTGATTTGTTTCTCGACTTTGCCACTTTGCGAGTCTTACCTTAACTCTCTCCATGGATTATGCTTTTCATCATTATCACCTTTGCCCTTATCACCTCTATATCTTACTTTGATGTTTATCTTATACCAGCCTTTAAAATATTGTCTTTTCCATCTCAATCTGAGCATTGTACTGTACCTACTTTTCCCTTGGTCGTATCCTCTTCTTTGTCACCTGCAAGTTTTTTAACTCTATCCTTTGTTGTGTTTTGTTTGTCATCTCCTTTACCCTTCTCATCACTCTATCCTACCGTGTGATTACATTATGTCTATTATCTAAAATCTCTAATCTCCCATCCCAGTTCGAGAATGGTTTTTTACCTATCCTGACCTTGGTTGCATTCTCTCCCTGTTGGTTCCAATCATTGCTTTAGCTCCATCCTTTATTATGCTCATGCCCCAATCTTGCATGTCTTATTATTCCCCTTGCCTTTCGATGGCCTTAGAGTAGTTTCCCCTTTGTAAGGAAAGACCAACATCTAGTTAACATTAACGCGTAGCAACGAGATGTTTTTGTTGTATGCTTGAGCTTTTTATCTTTGTGTGATGACTGATTTGCTTCTTTGTGATGAGTGTTGATGTGTTGTGGCCCTTGGTCCACAACGACATCTGTTTACTAGCTGAGTGCCATAGAGTTAGGTAGCTGGGTGCTCTCCCTTTTCTCTCTTTAATCCATCTATGCTTACCTTTTCTATCTATACCCTTTCCTCTTGCACATGTCTAGTTGGCATCCTACAACCTCTCTTAATCAATCAAGATCAGAGCTAGCAGCATCTTCATCAAGTGCGTATCAACTCTCCTGTTAAGGGGGTTAGTTGCTGACCCCAATGAAGACAATGCGATCAACATCAACCAACAAGATCAGAGTGGTGCATCGAAAGCGTGTGTGGGTCCTAACCCACAGGTCTAGGAGATCCTCAAGAATTGCATCATTTGGTCTCGAGCATCTGAAGGTCAAAGCAACCAATTTGCAAGTTAAGCTAGAAGAATCAAAGTAGAATTATGTAATCAACTTTGATATCATCACACGGTGCTCACTTTGATTAGCGGCAAACCCCTAGTCAGATGTCTATGAAGGCCTTATCTTACTACATTTTGTATTCGCGCTTTGATTTATGATTAAGTTAAAATACTATGTGGATGTCTTTGACATCATGATGTAATAAGTAATACCTCTCTATGCTATTATTTGAGCACCGTGTGATGATGTCCAATTATATAATCGCTATGTACGTGAATTTCTGATCCTGGCATGTACATGGTTCGTATTCGGTTTGCCTTCTAAACCGGGTGTGACAATCTTGAAGCATTGAGGTTGGGCTGAGGGTCCTCCCATTGGCATCTTTCTCTTCTTTTCCGCCCTATGCGCTGTGATGCAGTTCTCTAGAGAGATGGCTAGTTTTACAAGCTCATTGTAGTTGTTGGCCCTAATAGTTGTGGCAGAACCTCCCAAGTTATTGGGCCCACATGCACCTGTCCTTGTCTCAAAGACCTTAGACTGCTATGCATGTGCACCAGATAACTTAACAGGATCCGTCCGATTGCCCCAAGGACACCGGATAAACCACTTACAACCAGAACCGCGGGATTAAGTAAATACAAATCACACACCAACAGTTTTGTAGCGAAAATCTTATTACCAAATTTTACATGTTACATCAAGTTTCATAATGTACATGATCGGAGTGATTACAAAAAGTGATTCAAAAAATAACTTTGAACTGTTATAAATTATTTGTGGTTTTTGAAATATATGCTAGCTCAAGTGACCATCCTCAATAAGAAGTATAGAAGAGTTACTTAGACTTATAAGAAGGCCGAGCCCACCGGCACATAACACCATCATCAGCAGCACAAAACTATGACCTGAAAAACAACAGGGAATAAAACCCTGAGTATGGAATTACTCAGCAAGACTTACCCGACTAAAGAATAGACTCTCAAGGATATGCTGGATTTAGAAATCAAGGAGAGGCTTTAGCAAGAATCAACTTAGATACTTTTGCAGGATTAGCTTACTAAAGTGAGTCTTTACTTTCAATATTTTAACGCTAGATTAAATATTAATAGAATCTGTTTGCATCTGGTCTAATTTCACCATCTCATCAATACAACATTATTTTTATTCATGAGGTTCACATCCTGACTTAGGTTGCAGGGCAGTGACCAATCTCCACTGTCCGGGGATATAACGGCGATCCGAATCGATTTACTCAGCTGAGGATCTCTAACCACACGACATATGTAGCACTTAACCCTTGCATATGTCAACTCGCCACCGGGGTTCTTAAGACCAGATCAGGTTCACGCCAACCGAGAGCACAGATTCACCACCGTCCAGCCTCTTGCCACGGAGGGTACACGCTACTCTCGCCATCTCTCCACTCCCATTGCGTGTTATCTTATTCTGGTATTAGTCTGCCCGAGGCAAAGCTTACCCTGTCCCATATCCAGGGCATGTGGCCAGTTAAGATAGTCCTTGATCAGCAAGCCTACATACGCATCCAATCCTTAATCAACATGGGTAGAACATCACCTGTTCCTAGCCCAAGTCCCGATTTAAGTACTTCCACCCTTAGGATTGTTTGTATTCCTTAAGATGAAAAGAGCATCAAAGGGAACTTTTGCAGTAAGATCCCACCACGCTCTCAATGAAAATATTCTTGCAGGTAGAAGTCATCTTTCCTCAGGATAACCCCTGAGCTAGGCCTTAATGCAAAAGACAACCTCTATCCACAAGATCTGAGCAGGGCTAAGCATTTTTGTAAATCATATTTTGATACTTCACCAGAAGTATCTATAAAGGTATGGATATCAAGGAAGGCAATGCATCAAAGGGTTTCCAAGCAACTCCTATAAACCTAATGCACATTCACTAGACTTAAAGTGTGTAAAAATAATTTAAAAACACAAGGAAGGGGTTGCATGCACCGGGGCTTGCCTTTGTTGCAGTAAAGTGGTTCTAGATCCCTCTATCCAATACCCAGTTAGCTGGCTTCATCCACTTGATGAATAAATTCTGAAGTAGATTTCTTCTTGGAAACCACTTCTTGTATTTCATCTTCTTCTTCTAGGAACTCTACACAAAAGGATATGAACATGGATGCTTTCAAACAGTCCCAAACTTCTACTAAGCACTCATCCTATGATAACAAGCCTTTCCAAGAGTTTTCATAATTTTAGGTGCTATATTCTTATTTCTAAAATTCAAACAGGCCTTCCAAGAGTATCTTTAATTCACTTAAAATTTAATAACTGCACCAAAAATCCCAAAACTAATTTTCCTAGAGAGCTCATGAGTTTAGACATCTAACAAAACCGGTCTTACTATTTTTTTGGTTTTTCTACAATTTTTGGCATCCATTGAAAGCTCACTGGTAAAAAGAAAAAGCCAAACCTTGAACGCTGTTGGACCCGAATCCGGCCCACACGACCCCTGAGCCAGACCAAAGTCGGCCTGCGGCCGAGGAGCCCGCGCACGCGCCGACCATTTTGCAAAAAGAACCTCGCCGCAGGACTAAACACAATCGAGCCCATGCTACTGTATCTTGTGCCACTGACTCACGCACGTAAGCCCCTCGCTCACTTCCTATTCACAATTTCCCGGCCCCGACGGCGCCGCGCCGAACTCCGGTGATCCTAATCCCGTGGCATATAGGTAGCAGAGTTCTAATTAATGACACAGAGAGCTTCACTGACCTTCAATGTCCTCGGTGCGCGTATGAAATTGGCCAGGGACAACTCGGTTGAACAGATCGACAGTGAGGCATGTCTGCGGCGCCAGTTCCATGATGGCGCGACTCCGTTCTAGATCACACACCCCGGTAGAGTTCAAGAACCAAACGGCGTGAACTCCACTGGTCTACAGAGAACACGAAACATGCATAGTAAGGCCAAGCCCACCGGCACTTAACACCATTAGTAGCACAAAACTATGACCTGAAAAACAACAGGGAATAAAACCCTAAGTATGGAATTACTCAGCAAGACTTACCCGACTAAAGAAAAGACTCTCAAGGATATGCTGGATTTGGAAATCAAGGAGAGGCTTTAGCAAGAATCAACTTAGATACTTTTGCAGGATTAGCTTACTAAAGTGCGTCCTTACTTTCAATATTTTAACGCCAGATTAAATATTAATAGACTCTGTTTGCATCTGGTCTAATTTCACCATCTCATCAATACAACATCATTTTTATTCATGAGGTTCACATCCTGACTTAGGTTGCAGGGCAGTGACCAAGTCTCCACTGTCCGGGGATATAACGGCGATCCGAGTCGATTTACTCAACTGAGGATCTCTAACCACATGACATATGTAGCACTTAACCCTTTCATATGTCAACTCGCCACCAGGGTTCTTAAGACCAGATCAGGTTCACGCCAACCGAGAGCACAGATACACCACCGTCCAGCCTCTTGCCACGGAGGGTACACGCTACTCTCGCCATCTCTCCACTCCCATTGCGTGTTATCTTATTCTGGTATTAGTCTGCCCGAGGCAAAGCTTACCCTGTCCCATATCCAGGGCATGTGGCCAGTTATGATACTCCTTGATCAGCAAGCCTACATACGCATCCAATCCTTAATCAACCTGGGTAGAACATCACCTGTTCCTAGCCCAAGTCCCGATTTAAGTACTTCCACCCTTAGGATTGTTTGTATTCCTTAGGGTGAAAAGAGCATCAAAGGGAACTTTTGCAGTAAGATCCCACCACGCTCTCAATGAAAATATTCTTGCAGGTAGAAGTCATCTTTCCTCAGGATAACCCCTGAGCTAGGCCTTAATGCAAAAGACAACCTCTATCCACAAGATCTGAGCAGGGCTAAACATTTTTGTAAATCATATTTTGATACTTCACCAGAAGTATCTATAAAGGTATGGATATCAAGGAAGGCAATGCATCAAAGGGTTTCCAAGCAACTCCTATAAACCTAATGCACATTCACTAGACTTAAAGTGTGTACAAATAATTTAAAAACACAAGGAAGGGGTTGCATGCACCGGGGCTTGCCTTTGTTGCACTGAAGTGGTTCTAGATCCCTCTATCCAATACCCAGTTAGCTGGCTTCATCCACTTGATGAATAAACTTTGAAGTAGACTTCTTCTTGAAAACCACTTCTTGTATTTCATCTTCTTCTAGGAAATCTACATAAAATGATATGAACATGGATGCTTTCAAACAGTCCCAAACTTTTACCAAGCACTCATCCTATGATAACAAGCCTTTCCAAGAGTTTTCATAATTTTAGGTTCTATATTATTATTTCTAAAATTCAAACAGGCCTTCCAAGAGTATCTTTAATTCACTTAAACTTTAATAACTGCACCAAAAATCCCAAAACTAATTTTCCTAGAGAGCTCATGAGTTTAGACATCTAACAAAACTGGTCTTACTATTTTTTTGGTTTTTCTACAATTTTTGGCATCCATTGAAAGCTCACTGGTAAAAAGAAAAAGCCAAACCTTGAACAGTGTTGGACACGAATCCGGCCCACACGACCCCAGAGCCAGACCAAAGTCGGCCTGTAGCCAAGGAGCCCGCGCACGCGCCGACCATTTTGCAAAAAGAACCTCGTTGCAGGACTAAACACAATCGAGCCCATGCTATTGTATCTTGTGCCATTGACTCACACACATAAGCCCCTCGCTCACTTCCTATTCACAATTTCCTGGCCCCGATGGCGCCGCGCCGAACTCCGGTGATCCTAATCCCGCGGCATACAGGTAGCAGAGTTCTTATTAATGACGCAGAGAGCTTCACTGACCTTTAATGTCCTCGGTGCGCGTATGAAATTGGCCAGGGACGACACGGTTGAACGGATCGACAGTGAGGCATGTCCGTGGCGCCAGTTCCACGACGGTGCGACTCCGTTCTGGATCACACACCCCGGTAGAGTTCAAGAACCAAACAGCCTGAACTCCACTGGTCTACAGAGAACACGAAACATGCATAGTACAGTTGGTGAATCGCTGGTGATTACCTGGCCACGATGAGGTGAGCACTCAGGCGGCTTTGGTCACCACGTCTAGGTGCTAGCATGTCAGGCTCTGGGTTACGACAAACCTAGGGCTGGGGAGAGAATTAACCTTGACCTGAACACAAGAACTTTATACGTACAACTAGAACACAGGACATAGCTCAAGACAAGGAGAAGAACTTCATTGGAACCAACTTTTATAGCCTCTAACCAAGGGCAGGTGTCCCTAATCGGCTCCACATGTAGTGAGGAAGTATTCTTGAGGTGCCAGCAACATATAGGCTGACCAACGTGGCTTCCATGCCCCAATCCAGCACAGGCTCATAGGTATAGGCCCTGTTTGGCACAACTTATTTTTAGCTTCTTCACAAATTTAAGCAGAAGTTCTGCCAAACAGGCAGCTTCTGCAGCAGCTTATCAGTTCAGCTGCTTCTCAGAATACACTAAAAGCAGCCAACAAGCAGAAGCTGCTTTTCACCAGCTTCTCAGATAAGCTGCTTTTTCAACAAGCAGCAGCTGTGCCAAACAGGGCCATAGCCAGGAACACTGAACTTGGGCCATTCCAACAGCCAAATATCTGATTTGTCCCTTTCTATAGACAGTAAACCAACATATAAGAATTCTAGTCTGTGCAGACTTAAATGGATCCAAACTGATATTTCTAAAGGGATGAAGCCACTAGAACTGTTGCTGTCCAGCATACCCCATTAAAGATTCATTAGATGAGGACCCCCTCTCATTCACTGCTCATAAAATAGGTCAAAATTTGGATATTTTTTAGTAGATCTGAGGCCATTAGATCCCTGGCTCTGGACTTCGACCTTATCTCTACCCAAACATCCAAAGAAACCAGCAGGGAGAGGAGATAATCTTCTTCAGAAACTGTCTTCAGTCCTAAACAAATTATTGTTGCTTAAAATGATATGAACATGGATGCTTTCAAACGGTCCCAAACTTTTACCAAGCACTCATCCTATGATAACAAGCCTTTCCAAGAGTTTCATAATTTTAGGTGCTATATTCTTATTTCTAAAATTCAAACAGACCTTCCAAGAGTATCTTTAATTCACTTAAAATTTAATAACTGCACCAAAAATCCCAAAACTAATTTTCCTAGAGAGCTCATGAGTTTAGACATCTAACAAAACTGGTCTTACTATATTTTTTGGTTTTTCTAAAATTTTTGGCATCCATTGGAAGCTCACTCGTAAAAAGAAAAAGTCAAACCTTGAACAGTGTTGGACCCGAATCCGGCCCACACGACCCCTGAGCCAGACCAAAGTCAGCCTACGACCGAGGAGCCCACACACGCGCCGACCATTTTGCAAAAAGAACCTCGTTGCAGGACTAAACACAATCGAGCCCATGCTACTGTATCTTGTGCCACTGACTCACGCACGTAAGCCCCTCGCTCACTTCCTATTCACAATTTCCCGGCCCCAACGGTGTCGCGCCGAACTCCGGTGATCCTAATCCCGCGGCATACAGGTAGCAGAGTTCTAATTAATGACGCAGAGAGCTTCAATGACCTTCAATGTCTTCGGTGCGCATATGAAATTGGCCAGGGACGACGCGGTTGAACGGATCGACAGTGAGGCATGCCTGCAGCGCCAGTTCCACGACGGCACAACTCCATTCTGGATCACACACCCCGGTAGAGTTCAAGAACCAAACGGCGTGAACTCCACTGGTCTATAGAGAACACGAAACATGCATAGTACAGTTGGTGAATCGCTGGTGATTACCTGGCCACGATGAGGTGAGCACTCGGGCAGCTTTGGTCACCACGTCTAGGTGCTGGCGTGCCAGGCTCTGGGTTACGACAAACCTAGGGATGGGGAGAGAATTAACCTTGACCTAAACACAAGAACTTTATGCGTACAACAAGAACATAGGGCACAGCTCAAGACAAGGAGAAGAACTTCATTGGAACCAACTTTTATAGCCTCTAACCAAGGGCAGGTGTCCCTGATCTGCTCCACATGCAGTGAGGAAGTATTCTTGAGGTGCCAGCACATATAGGCTGACCAACGTGGCTTCCATGCCCCAATCCAGCACAGGCTCATAGGTATAGCTAGGAACACTAAACTTGGGCCATTCCAATAGCCAAATATCTGATTTGTCCCTTTCTGTAGACAGTAAACCAACAGATAAGAATTCTGGTGTGTGCAGACTTAAATGGATCCAAACTGATATTTCTAAAGGGATGAAGCCACTAGAACTGCTGCTGTCCAGCATACCCCATTAAAGATTCATTAGATGAGGACCCCCTCCCATTCACTGCTCACAAAATAGGTCAAAATTTGGATATTTTTTAGTAGATCTAAGGCCACTAGATCCCTGGCTCTGGACTTTGACCTTATCTCTACCCAAACATCCAAAGAAACCAGCAGGGAGAGGAGATAATCTTCTTCAGAAACTGTCTTCAGTCCTAAACGAATTACTGTTGCTTAGCTGGACTGACAGGGGCCTTTCAAGGTCATTCCATTACATTTTCCCTGTAGCAACACCTTAATCACAGGAAACTTGCTCATTGACTATAGCTCTTCAACCCACTACAGCATTCCACTGCTAGAAACACATGGATCACAAACTATAAGGTTCCAAAGCCAAGCACAAACTCTGAAACTCTTCTTCAGAGAGCTGAACCCAAATGCAACCCTTTAAGTCTGACAAGGCATATTAGAGAGCATTTTACTCACAATTCCATTTGACAACAGACCCATCTCCCTTAACAAGCCTTATTCTCCAACCATAGGTCTTCCACTTTGGTACAACACTCCAAAGCTGAAACTACTCAGAACTGAAGTTGTGGTGTTCCAAATTATAGCAGAAACAGCCAAACACTCGGTCTCAGCTTAACTGAACAGCCCTCACTATTTCTGACAGAGGACTTTGCAGCTCCATTATCTCTCAATCTTTACATAACAACAGGACCATCTCCTTGCATGAAACTTGTACATCTATATCTGGTCTCCAACTTTGCTATAGAAACTATTGTCTAAAACCACTCATATTGATCACAAAACAGCTCCAAATTAAGCATCCTATACTGAAATTCAGGTTTCAGAGACTGAACCCAAAGCAGTTGGAACCAGCCTGACAGTCCAACTTTGAGCCACTTTTACTCCTTTTTTTGTGTAGCACCAAACCAAACTCACTTAAAGAAATTTGTTCTCCTATATATGGTCTTCTATTTTTCTATACAGCTCTTGGTCTAAAACCATATGGATTAATCACAACTGAGCTCCAAACAGAGCATCATTGGCTGTTTTTCAGAGTTTCAGCTCTAAACCACCAAGTCACCAATACACTGACAGTCCAACCTTTGAGCAGCTGTTACTTCACTTTTTATGTGGGATCATGTCCATCATCCTTCAATAAAGTTGTTCCCCATTAGGTGGTCTTGAATTCCTCTATATACTCTACAGCCTAAAACCTCATGGATTAGGCATAAATGGGCTCCAAAAACAGCAACTTTCACTGAAATTCAGTTTTCAGTAACTGAATTCAATTCAGTTTCAGCCACAATAGTCCAACTTTGAACAAGCTTTTCTCCATTTTCTGTGTGGAATCAAGTCAAAGACACTTTGGTAAATTTGTTCACTATCATATAGGCTTCAACTTCTCTATAAACATCCCAGCACAAAACATTATAGAACAGCCACAAACGAGCTCCAAAACTGCTATCCACACTGAAATTCAGTTACTGTTTCCAATCTAAAAATTCAGAAACACAACAGCACCACTTTAAACCACTTTTTTCCTGGATTCCAAATGTTTCTAGGGGCAAGTTGCTTAATAAAGTTTATACTGCTATAGCTCCTCTACAAGTTTGATATAGTGACCATTGACCAAAACCTCTTGGATTCCAAACTACACTAGCCCAAAGTTTGCACAAAATACTGAAATTCAGACTCTGAATTTTATTAAGTCTGAACTCCACACTTTCCAGCAGCTCTACTTTAGACCAGCTCTTCTCCAAATTTCATATAGATTTAAGGCTAGGTTACTTAATCAAAGTCACACTCCTCACATAGCTTTATGACTTTGTTACAATGACCACCTTCAAAATGTTTATAGATCATAAGTTATAAAGGACCAAAATTGCCTAGTTGCTACTATTTTCAGTAATTCCAATTTGAGCTCAGAACTGAACTTTTATGATTTACTCCAATTTTCTTCACACAACATGGGAATCTCCAAATAAGAAATTGATTCACTTTTCCAAGCTCCACAACTTTGATATATGGACTTTTGTCAAATTATTTCTAGAGTTTGAATTCCTCTTTTAGGCTAGTTTTAGGGTTTCACATGTTCTTCATTTTCTTCAAGTGTTTCTTCCACTTGCTCTACCTTTGAAAACAAGGTTGCCATAGACTCTAGGACTTGCCTTTAGCACTTGAAGTCTCCAAGCCAATTTGTTACTTGCTCAAGAGATGACCTACTCTTGTCTAGCTTAAGCCAAGTCCTTAACCCAACACACAACATCACACTTTTTGAAAAAAATTTAACCTAGTGAATGCATTCTAAGTGTAACAAGCACATTAATGCAGATGCTTATGATGACATGTCAGAGTTTTAGTTTACGTAACACCAGGGGTGTTACAATAGTATTAAGATGCTCACAGAGCTGGGTAGTGAGACCTCTTCTAAATCTGTCCCTCTTCTTCTCGTCCGTGTCAACATGTTAACCTGTGTACTGGCATAGATCATTGAAGGCCTATGCAAACTGGAGCACAGTGCAGTTTCCTTGCGTAGGAGCTAAGAAGTCATTTAGCTTGCAATCCATTATGTCTGCTAGGATGTGGTGTACGTGGTCTACTGGCTGCATGGTGAGGAAATGATCCCACAAAGTCCTAGTGGATCCATAGAGATGTTGGCCGGCGAATCTGGTCTTGGCTTCATTGGGGCACACTCCAGTAAGCAGTGGAAACTTAGACTCCATGACTCAGAGCCACACTTTGGCATCTGTAACACACCGTCCACTCCCGGATCAGTGGTACTTACTCCAGGTAGCTCTCTAGGATCATATATTGTCCCCACAGACCAACATGAGACTTTTTTGCTCACTTTGTCCTCACTCATGCGACCCAAGAAAACTTTCCGGTTGGTCACCCATCCCAAATTGCTCCAAGCCAAGCACGCTTAACTTAGAGGTTCTTCGAGATAGGCTTCTGAAAAAGAAGATGTACCTTGTTGATATGAGTACTCTATTAATTCTATTAAGCCTTGGGCCAGGATATCACCATCCTTTGGGGCCAGGAGAACACCTCGTCCACTCCTGGATCAATGGTACCTACTCCTGTTAGCTCTCTAGGATCATATATTGTCTCCATAGACCAACGCAGGCCTTTCGTGCACACTTTGTCCTTACTCATGTGCACCCAAGAAAACTTCCTGGTCGGTCACCCATACCAAATTGCTCCAAGCCAAGCACGCTCAACTTGGATGTTCTTTCGAGATAGGCTTTCGAAAAAAGATGCACCTTGTTGATATGAGTACTCTATTAATTCAATTAAGCCTTGGGCCAGGATATCACCATCCCTTGGGGCCAAGATATCACAATCCACCACCCTTAGAAGACCAACGTCCTCGTCGGTCAACCCCAAGCTAGGAACCTCCCCTCTTGGCCATGTCTGTGTATCTAGTGCTGTCATATGCCATGCCATGTGACCACTCCAGGCCCACATGCACCATGAGCCATATACCCAAACCCCTAACCCACACACGCCCGTGAAACCGCGAGGGTCGCCCCGGATACCACTTGTAACACCCCATTCACTCCTGGACCGACGATACTTACTCCTGATAGCTCTCTAGGATCATATATTGTCCCCACTGATCAACACGGGTCTTTTGTGCGCACTTTGTCCTCACTCATGCGTACGTGAGAAACTTTCCGGTCGGTCATCCATCCCATATTGCTCCAAGCCAAGCACACTTAACTTGGAGGCTCTTTCGAGATAGGCTTCCGAAAAAGAAGATGGAGCTTGTTGATATGAGTACTCTATTAATTCTATTAATCCTTGGGTTAGGATATCACCATCCCCTGGGGACTATATTAATGGATCACCCGCTCTGGTGAATAGCGAAGGCTGGGTGCTGAGAAACTCCTGGTATGTTGCTGCTGCCAGTGGACGCTGCTGCTGTCCACCACCACCAAAGTGCTGGGGCTGAGGCTATCGTTGCACAAGCTGCCGCATAATATCATTCTGCTGCGCCATCAACTCCTGCATCGTGGGAGGCTATGGTTGTGGCGGACGAACCTGCTCATTCTATCCACGGCGTGCTCTTCCCACCATCTAAAATTTAGGAGTCCCTATTGTTATACTCATGATCCATACTTGCAAAATGTGACTTAACGAATAATGAGTGTTGGGGGCCTTCCTCTCCTGAAGGTCCTCAAAAATGTAACTAATCATATGTTTTCAGTATGACATTGATTATTACAAGGGGCTTCGGCTTCCGGATGAAGGTCTTCTCTCGTGATAGGATGAAGATGTAGCCCGAAGGTGATAAAAATGGATGACGAAGCCATAGCCGAAGAGCTTCAGCCTGATGTGATGACAAAGACCAAGTATGATGATGATCGAAAAGGGACAAAGACTATTTAGTCCTTAATGATTCGTGTTATGATTGTAGGTGAACGTCAAGGGCATAATTGCGCTTTTACTCGGGCTGTGTCCCATGCCTATAAATAGATGAACAATAGCACCGTACTGTTCACGCTGAATTGTAATCACTCTCTCGTATCTCCACCTTCGAGCAAGCAGAAGGTATCAATGTAATATTAATACTGTCAGCATTCATACATATTTTATGATATGCAAATACATATGAATTAATGAAATACAGTTATTGCCTTCATCCTTTTATATTCTCAATTTTACATTAAATGATGAAGGTAAGTCCTTCTTGACCTTCGTCTGATGAGCATTATTCCCATGTGAAGATAATGCTTCAGAAGATGAAGGTCCATAATAATTGACAATTGTGTTGCCTTGTTCTTGATCTACAACATTCGAGGACAAGTGACCAACATTGGCGCCCACCTCCGGTGAACTCAAACGGCCACCTTCAGCAAGCAGTCACTTCCGCCATGCCGCCGAAGAAGACAACAGCGCCAGGGGCTGCCCTGTAGCCACTGGACACAAATCAGGAGACACTCTCCCTGCGTGAAGCTAGGAGCCAGAAGAGAAAGGCTACCAGCCCGACACCTCAGGAGGAGGAGTTGGATTAGGAGATCAGGGACTTGGAGGCCATTCATCAGCAAGTACAAAGGAAAAGAGAAAAGATGCTTCGGCTAGCTGACCTTCAGAAGAAGATTGACGAAGCTACCGAGGAAATGCATCACCTTACTCAGGATGACCAAGACCGAAGGCCCCAACACAGGGAGCTTCGTCAGGAAAGCCCAATCAATGAGGATTAATGGTACAATGACTTTCATCATGGCAACTTTTCTTTTGATGATGCTTCTCCTCTAGCAGCAGAGTTGCAAGCTACCCTGTGGCCATCATCTTACAAGCCACCTTAGCTCCCCATGTATGATGGACACTTAGATCCGAAGTAGTTTCTGATGAGCTATGAAGCAACCATATCCTCATATGGGGGCAACACTGCTGTCATGTCGAAGTCATTCGTTATGGCAGTTAGAAGTGTGGCTCAAACATGGTATTCTTCTTTTCGGCCAGGAACAATAACTTTGTGGCAGAAGCTAAAGGATATGCTAGTCACCAGCTTCCAAGGTTTTCAAACAAAACCTGTAATTGCCCAAGCACTATTCCAATGCATGCAAGACCATGAGAGTACTTACAGGCGTACATCCGAAGGTTCTTGCGTCTTAGAGCCTAGGCGCCTACAATGCCAAATGAGATTGTCATTGAAGCCATGATCAAGGGGCTCAGACCAGGACCAATGGCGCAATATTTTGCAAGGAAGCCACCACAAACCTTGGAGAAGCTTCTCTAGAAAATGGATGAGTACATCCAAGCTGACAACGATTTCCAAAAGAGAAGGGAGGAAGCCTATAGGTATTCTTAGATGACCAGGGGCTTCGAAGGAAGGCTTCACCCCAGGCATGTCAGGACAATCCACAATCCCAACTCAGGTGATGACAGAGGAAACCACTCTCAAGGGCATCAGCAGAGCTCCCAGACTTTAGGGACACAACAAAGTTCTTACAGGCCACCAGCTCCAAGAGGTAGAGGAGGCAGAAGCTTTAGAGGAAGGTTTAGCTCCCAGCCCCGGAGATTGTTCTGTTTATTCTGCGAGGAGGACAAAGGACATACAACAAGGATGTGCCAAGTCACGATCCAGAAGCAGAAAGAGATAGCTGAAGCCGAAGCAAGGCAGAATTAGTCAAAGTAGGTCCTGCATACCGCTTCGTGCTTTTCCCCGTACATTCCTGAGTATGTGGGCAACCAACAGCCCACAACATTAGTTGCTTCGACAAGCCACTATCAAGCTGCATGGGTCCCGCTACCACCACTACCACCTATGGCACCAGCCTTGACCCACAATCAGCAGCCAGAAGAGCGCTGCCAAACACAGCAACAGCGTGACATGCGTGAAGAATCCGAAGCTCGTACAGTCAATAGCATTATTCCCGAGTCGAGGCACATTTACTGAAGTCACACATGGGCTCCATTACAAAATTTTCATATCTAATGTACTCTTTACCTTTCTGTCCTTATGTTGCTCCCCTTCGAAGACTATATAGGAAGGTTTAATCTTCGACCTGTTGTAAAACATCTGTGTTCACACCATCGAGTGTAATAGGAAGGGTGATGAAGCTCCAAAGTCGTTCCTAAGGGAATGCAAAGCTTAAATGCCACATAAGTAAAAGGTGAAGAAGCTCTAAAGTTGTTCCTAAGGGGATGCAGAGCTTAGCTCCAAAGTCGTTCCTAAGGGAATGCAGAGCTTAAATACCACCTAAGTAAAAGGTGAAGAAGCTCCAAAGTCGTTCCTAAGGGGATGCAGAGCTTAGCTCCAAAGTCGTTCCTAAGGGAATGCAGAGCTGAAATACCATCTAAGTAAAAGGTGAAGAGACTCCAAAGTCGTTCCTAAGGGGATGAAGAGTCTAGGTGTGTATTCGCGTGGGTTTTTATCTTCGCCATAAACATCATTCTACATCATACCATCATATCGCATAGCATCTCATCATACATCATTTTGCATTAGCAAAAAGCGGAGGAGAAGAAGGAAAATTACTCCTTCAAAAATACATGCCGGATCATTAAAGAATGTGAAGTATCACAAGATATGCCTTCGGCAGGTACACTTTTACATAGGAGGGAAATCTTCATCAGTAGTATTACCACACAACAACTATGGCATAATACTTAGTATTGAATCAACAGAAGGGGAATCTTTTTCTTCGTATAGCAGTTTTTCGGTGGCTTCGTCTAGCAGTCTGTTGACAGCTTCGTCAACAGCTTCATTGGCAATTCTAATCGTCTCGAGCGCTTCCTTCAGAGCCGGGGAGGCTTCGGGGTTGTATGGCTCCGGTGGGGGAGAAAGTTCAGTTGCATCATGAAATATGTTTGTTAGTTCCGAAGCTAAAAATGGATTATGAAGCTAAACCTCAATAAAGGTACCTATAAGCCTCGCACGCTCAACAGCTTCTTCAGCTCTTTTGGCTTCTTCTTGAGCGTCGTGAGATTCTTTTTCATTCTTTCTAATAGCTTCATCGGCTATCTCATGGCCGCCCTTCATCCATACCTCGGAGTAAAATTTCCAGCCTAATGCAGAAGCTTCGATTGAAGGGTTTTTTATGTCGTCGGCTAAGAAAACAAATTCTAGCTGAGCTACAACCTTGTCATGTTCGCAACTAGCCTTCTCCAAGATAGATGTGGCCCCCCGCACACCAGCAAAGGCGCAGAAATCTCCTCGGTCTCTTAGAATTTCATCAAAAGCTTTGGCTTCCCCGTTGATCCACTGGACAACTCCATCAGGGTCGCCACGGATGAATCTCTGCTCAGAGGAATATGCCCCAACCCTAGCAAAGCTGTCCTTTAATTTCATGGCACATTCCAAGGATATTTCATAACACCTTTCTTTGGAAGCACGAAGTTCATCGGCGTTCTTTTGTGCTCTTGATCTTTCGATCTCGCAAATCTCATGCTTCACTACCTCAACTTCAAATTTTTCGGTTGCTTCAGCAACCTTCCTTTTTAGTTCTTCCACTTCAGCTTGTGCAGCAAGTTTAGGGAAAGTTAGGGAAAGATTACCTTACCTGAAAGGGGCAAGCGGGGAGGCGTCGCTACAGAGTATAGTGAGGTTCTCGGGTCGGACTGCCCATCTTTCTAGATGGGGGATTCCTATGCTTCCTTCTTCCTGAATCCGTAGCGGGTTTTCTTAAACTAGTGGAACTTTGGAAAGGCCTCATAGTGTTACCCTGCCTCGTCTCCTCAGTAGAGATAAATGGGACTTCTAGACCCCTTGGCAGCTGGGTAACATGACTTGTGGGTAAAGGGTACAACATCCGCAGAGTGTAAAACTGGTATACTAGCCGTGCTTAAGGTCATGAGTAGCTCAGGACTCTCGCATGATTAATTTATAGAAGTAAATTTAATTTGTCATTTGCATCGCATTGTGGTTTATTATTAATTTTGATCTACTATTACTTTGGGTTGGTATACACTTACATTTAGTAACTGCTAATAAAATTTGACCAACTTATTAAAAGCAATGCTTAGCTTCAACCATTATTTATTGATCAGCCTTACACTTCACATGAGCTCCCACCTTTGGTGAGTTCATGCACATTATTCCCCACAACTTGTTGAGCTATGATCTTTTGTGAGCTCACCCTTGTGATATATAACCCCCCACAGGTGAAGAGCAAGTAGTCTAGGAGGAGGTCTACAATGAGGAGTACGAGCTTATCTAGGTGGCGTCTCCTGGTCAGCTTGATGGCACCAAAGAATAATTATTAGTTCACTTTATTGTTATCATTTATTTTTGTAAGACACTTCCGCTATGTAATAATATTTGTGACATTTATCTCTATACACTTGGTCATTATATGTGTTGTTCTTCTTTGGCGCACATATGAGACGCACCCGACTTTATCCCTTAAATCCGGGTGTGACAAAGCGCTAGGCAGACATGCTCAGGGACATAGCCTCAAACCATCGTAGGAAGAATCCGTTCAATCCATATGTAGAAGTCATGACTCTTCATCCCTAAGACTCACATAGTAGATAAGTTTACCCCCCTACTCAGGTTAGCTGCATACCCATCAGGGAACATCAACTTCTTCATCCACTGAAGTACTTCCTTCCTCTGGGCCCTCCTTAGGACAAAATCGGCCTTAGGCCTTCTCCATATCTTTCCACCACTAGGCGACTTCATCTCTTGGTTTGGTCTATCACATAACGCTGCCAGATCCACTCTTGCCTTTACGTTATCCTTTGACTTATCCGGAATGTCCATAATTGTTGCCCAAAGTGCCTCGGCGACATTCTTTTCAGTGTGCATCATGTCAATGTTGTGTGGGAGGAGCAAGTCGTCATAATAGGGGAGCCGAGTCAGGCCCGACTTATGTGTCCACATATGCTGCTCACCATATCCCACAAATCCACCTTCTAGATTGGCCACGAGCCCATCTATCTGTTGACGAATTTCGGCACCTGTCATCATTGCAGGTGGGCGGTCTGTCACTATGACACCTTTGGTAAAGTTCTTGATGTCTAGGCGGAATGGATGGTCAGGAGGGAGAAATTGTCGATGTTTATCGAATGACGAATATTTGCCACCCAACTTTAACCAAATGAACCTAAGAGCTTCCTTGCAAACTAGGCATGAGAACTTACCGTGAACACACCAGGCACAGAATAACCCATATGCCGGTAAGTCATGCATGGAGTACTGGTACCAAACATGCATTTTGAAGTTTTTCTTCGTAGCTCGGTCATACGTCCATACCCCTTCCTCCCAAGCACATACCAATTCATCAATCAAAGGCTCCATGCACACGCCCATTTTATTCCCCGGGTGTTTCCATGCTTCACCATCGGATGCGTGCACCATCTTGTAAGGATTGTATCGTTTGCTATTTTTGTGCCATGTCATCTGTTTCGTGGATTCCTCGATCATGTATAGACACTGGATCCTCAGTATGAACGGAAGGTGGCATAGGATTGTCACGGGGATGTCGAGCCGCCTCTTCTGTCTATTACCAGAGTCTACCTCCATGAACCTAGACGATTTACACTTCAGACAGTACTTTGCCTCCACGTATTCTTTTCTAAATAGCACGCAGCCCTTCGGACAGGCATGTATCTGCTCATACGTCATCTTGAGTGCATGAAGGAGTTTTTGTGTCTCGTACATGCTCTTTGGCAGAATGTGATCCTCCAGAAGCAGGCTGCCAATAACCGTCAACAAGCCATCGAATGCGTCTCGACTCATGCTGTGCTACGACTCGAACACCATTACACGCCCAATGGCATCCAGTTGAGAAACCTTTGTCTGGCCGTGAAGGGGCTTCTATGCCGCGTCAAACATGTCGTAAAATGCCTTTGCGGTCTGCTCTGGCTCGTCCTCCGTACATCTTCCAGTGAACTGTGCCTTGTGATAGACGTTCAACATATCCGCTACCGCCGCATCAGCATCATAATGCTCGACGTGTTGTCTCAACACCTCCTCTCTCGTACGATGCGCTTCACCATGGAAGATCGACAGAGTATAGTCCGGTGTAAATCCATTCTTCCAAATATGTTCTACCATGGCCTTCTTTGATTTTCTTTTCTGGTTGGCACATTTGCTTCACGGGCATGGAACTAGACTTGCTCCTTTAGCAGCTTCGTCATATGCCCGTTCCACAAAATCATCGGTGTTTCTAATTCATTCAGGAGTGACATCATTCCTTCCTACATGGCCCGTGTACATCCACTCACGGTACTCCATTCTCTAAAAATTAACAGAAGCCTATCAAAAAATTCCGAGTGCCAAAGCCTGGCGCTTGGCATAGGTAACGGTCGTCAGCTATAGACGGCTGCTCACAGCCCTTTGCTGAGCGTCTAGGTTCGTCGAGAGTTTGGCACTCGGCAAAACGTTCTTTGCTGAGTGTTTCCTTGTGCCGATTGTCCTGCTCTTGGTAAACGTGGTCGTTATTGAGAGTAGGACTTTGCGGAGTGCCCGATAAAAAGCACTCGACAAAATGCCGAGTACTCGACAAAGAGCCGGATTCCGGTAGTGAAAGGGGATCATGGATGATAACTTAATATGGGTAAGTCTAGTGATGAATGGTGATGCACATTTATGAAATCCAGTACTAGATAGCTCTATGAAAGCCTAAGAAAAGTTTGAATTAAAAAACAACTCAAAGAATATTTGAAATAGATGAATTGGTGGCATTACAGGTGCACATATCTACTTTAGATCATATATGAGACACTCGATACAAACATATTCTATTCACATGGAGCAACAGCAACATATATTGTGTGCACTGATCATGGTGCATTGCTCGTGCAACGGCGATACAACTTACCTAACTTTTCTATTAAAGTTAGTTCTTAAATTCAAACCACAAAAACCCGAATATTTATGGACGGAGGCGCTGGGCCCATGGTCCGCCCGAGCCGCCCCGTTGGAGCGAGAGTGTCGACATCGTACTGTAGTAAGATTATATTTAGCAAACTCACTATATTACTTTCTATCTCACTCTTTATTTGAAACTATACTATGCAAACAGTGCAATCTACAATGCAAAACAGTAATTTGCACTCTAGATAGCCTGAGGTTAAAAAAAACTCACCCACCGTATATATATTCCTGTGATAGTGATACCGTGACTGATCAGCGGCACTCCGCACTCGTGCAGGCTGCACAACTCTACTCGAGATTTGCATGTTCTGCTAAACTTCTTTTAGGTGGCACGTCATGCTCGTAGCTTGCTTGTTGCTGGTGGCCACAGCCCACAGGCAAGCGTGCTATTGAAGTGCAAGCAAAGACACACTCCTCGCATGGCTGTTGGCTACATATATTTCCCCAAAGAGCTTTTGTTGTCTGTAGTTGGCTCTATATATTTTCCATTACAAGCTTGAGATGTTTTGAGTTCGGATGAACTGATCTTTGTTTCCAAGTTGTAGTCTGCCCGCTCCGGCGCCATGGCTGCGGCCTCCTACCGTGGTGAGGTCGACACTGCAATGCCCTTCCGGTCCGTCAAGGAGGCGGTGGCTGTGTTCGGCCACCGCATACTTGTCGGCAACAACCATTCCAGTCACAGCAGCACTGCGGCCGCCGCCATTGCCAGCCCAAGCGCTAGTGCCAATGTCACTAGCGTTGCTGCCACCCCGAGTGCCAAGCATGAAGCAAGCAGTTGCAGCAGCACCATGACCTTCTCTCCCACACCAATGGCCGAGAGCGAGGCGGAGATTATTATACCTGCCACTGTGCCCTTGTACTCGGCGCCATCCTCGCCGCCATCTCTCGCGTCGTCACCTTCGCCGGTCAAGCCGTGCAGCGGTCACCGCGGCGACGAGTCAGCCGGTGGTCTGGTGATCGTGCGCTCAATCCAGAAGCTGGAGGCCGACGTGGCTGCGACGAGGAAGGAGCTGGCGCAGCTCGGGAAGCGGGGGAACGAGATGGAGAAGGCGCTCGTCAGCCTCAGCGCGCAGCTCCACCGGGGCCTCTCGAAGCTCGCGGAGATGGAGGCCGACAGGGCGGCGGGACGCGGCCGCAGCATCGGGTGCGACACCGACGTGGCGTCGTTCTCGCTCCGGAGCGAGCAGTGGGGCGACAGGCTCGCCGCGAGCGAGTACCTGCCGTCCTTCTCCCACGCGCTGAGCCTCGGCGAGATGAACGACGTGGAGCTCTTGGGCGGCCAGAGGAGGAAGGCGCAGAAGGTCAAGCCCATCGTGCCGCTTATCGGCGACATCCTCTTCTCCAGGAGGAAGAGCACCAAGGAGAAGGGTGATGACGGCTCCTACAGTGGTGATCTCTACGGCGTGCTAGGCTAGGCTGATGGTCAGCGCTTAATTCTGTGTCCAGTGTGCTCATCTGCGTAGCAAGCATGGCAGCTTGCATTGTGTGTTCGCTTTTTTTTCTTGTTTTGCTTGGCTGTTTTCTCTATTCTTCTGGTGTTATTGCTTGCGTGGCTTGTGCAGGGGAGTTGCGTTTTGTGTAAATGTACAAACATGTTGATATAACTTCAGGTCATGAATGGAACAGAGTGCGTGTGATGGCAGCAAAGCTCACTGAATCTTTTTTTTTTTTGAAGAATCAGGAGGGGGAGACCCCTACTGCGAATTTTATTAAAAAGCGAAAAGAAAAGGTTAGAATTTAGTCCTTTTACAAACAATAAAAAGAAAATAATAAGAGAGCACTATTCCTATGTCTGCCACAGACTCAGCCAATTCGGGATAGAGGTGTCAAATTTCCCCCGCGCTCTATGAATGATCAGTCGCATTTCTTTGCTGAATTCCTGCGTACAGCGATGCACTGAGGGATCTATGTTTGAAAACAGCCACTCGTTTCGGCTTTTCCAGATGCTCCAAGTCATGAGAATAATAATCTCCATAGAGAAGGGAACGTTAAGCTGGTAGTTAAGGTTCGCTGATGCCTCCTCAGGATTAGAAATTCTGGGCGGAGTTATGCCAATTGAGTTCCAGCAGGCTTTTGCGAAGTTGCATCTGAGGAATAGATGATAGAGGAGAGTCCAGCTCCATGTTTCTCCTTCTCAGCATGTTTCTGGTATTTAGCCTATTTTTTGAGCCACAACCAGTAAAAGCTCACTGAATCTGACAGACACGCTGCCAGTTTTAAGACGTTACGCTTGATGCAATGGAATGGAACGGACAAAGCTGATTCTGTCCATTTTTCGGCATGCCATTAGACATCAGTGGCCTATTATAGGGCGTCCAAAACTAACTCTGTCCAGAATTCGCTCTGCGCCTCTCCCTCCGTTCTTGGCCATTTTGCCGCCCTGCGACCGAGAGCTAACTAGTCATCGTCCAAGATTCACAAAAAGGCGAGAAACAAACAGATCAGAACTTTTTGGCACGTTTTTGTTTGTTTCATTACATCCACGAACAAGGGCAGAAGGGGGCGACCGGCCGGTTGGTGCCATTGTCATGCATGTCTCCTCGCCGCTTCTGACGCGTGCGTAGCCAGCGTTCAGGTGCCGTGCTGATCCGCCGACGATGCCGGGCAACCACCAGGAGGGCCAAGGGCCGCCGGGCGCCAGCGTGTGCTTGTGGCTGGTGACGGTGCTGCTCCTCCTCTCCCTGCTCGGCGGCGGCGCGTGCCTCGCGGCCTACATCCTGCTGCCGCCGCACGAGGCGCCGGCCTGGCTCGCCGCCGTCGGCCTGGCGCTCGTCGCGCTTCCGTGGGCGTTTTGGATCATCACGTGCGCGTACCGCTGCGCCAAGGTGCGGGCCAACGAGAGCAGAACGATGGCCGTGGCGCCGGCCTCTGGCAGCATGTGCTCCCGCTCCGGCTCATGAGCAATCACTGCAAGACGCCTTGGCGTGCAGATCAAATTTCAGGTTAATTATCACATGATCTTTGCTTTCGAGCCATTGATTAAGAAATTAAGATCATATGCTTGTTTTGCAGTATTTTAGGATTGCTGAAGACGCAAAACGACATGAGGAACTGAAGGAATTAAATCTGTTCGTAGCTCAATCTACATATTGATGTCGAGTGGAGGATGCCAAAACTCTGGAGCTACAATGCCCTGTTTTCCAAAGTAGCGAATGTATATATTTTCCTGATGAGATCCTAGCCAACATTTCTTTCCCTGTACAGTTCTTGTCAATGTTTCAAGAGTTTGAAGTTGAGCCGAACGTCTCGACTCTTGAGTGGGAAGGAGATTGTGTTCAGAAAACTGTACAAATACTTTTTAGCTTGCTGGGTTGCAAACTGTTGCAGTTGGAAGGCCTTGATCTTTAAACTATCCGAAGCAGTATGATAAGGGATAATTGTGCCGGTGCCCCTATTTCGAAGTGTATCTGTAGATTTATCCTCTGCTTTGTAGACTTTGCGTATTTATCCCTATTTTTTTAAACGAATCTGTTGTATATCCCTACTTCGTAGTTGTATTCAACAATGTTAAGTCTTGATAAAAAGACAAATATACCCTTTCACTGTTTGAATAAAAATTTAACTATATTTCAAATATATAAAAGATATTAGTCTGTTACCCTTGCATTGCGACGGTTCACAAGAATATTCACGTAAATTATCCACCAAAAAAATCTCAAGATTTTTTATTGATTGTCTCCACTTTTCGCATATTATTTTTTTGAACGCACGGGTACCATAGGCAGCAAATCAAAGACCCTATCCCTCGTCTCCCCCACTTCCAAGGTTTCGTAGAGCAGGAGGGGAAGGGAAGAGGCGGACATACATGTTCGTTGCCAGAGAAGGACATGACGAAGACATGGACATCTAAAGGCGACAAAGGTAGTATACCGCTAGATATATAGAGAGAGAGCACGTAAGCGGAGAAAGAAGCCCGGCCGGAGCAGCTCCAAACCGAGAGGCACCCGCACTAGGCGTCAATCTGAGAAGGGCAAGAGAATGCGAGTATCTTCCTAGCCCTGGACCCACCGAAGCGACCCAACACCACCACCAACTTCTTAGCATATGGCGACTGCTGTCACGTTACGGGCCTTGGTTGTCCAATATCTTAGACCTGGACTCCTCATCGCCAAGATAACCTAAGCGTGGCAGGCGCCACCACGTCCTCCTCAACGACACGCACGGAGAAAGGCCAAGAGCATGACCGACTCGCCCCGTACCCGCGTCGATGAGCGTCGGTTGGCTCGCGACTGCGACCTTGGGCGGGGGTAGCAGGTTGGGGAGGAAGAACAGGGCGAAGGCCGGGAAGACGAATGGGACGTCCGACGATGGAGAAAACCATGGTGCATGCATGATGTGAAACGTCCTCGTGGACGTGCAATAGCCACTGCGCGAGTCGGTGTCGAAGCTGGTGTCGGACGAATATGGGGATGAGGCGCATGCTCCTACGCCCTCTGCCGAGAATGGGGTGATGCTGAGGTGGAGGCATGAGGAGAGAGAAAAGAAGTAGAATAGCGAACGAGGTGGTGGCAACTGAGGCGAGGACCATCATTAACGTGCAGGGGTATAGATGGCCAGATGGGTCGTGTCTGGCGAGCCGGTCCGAGGCACGACCCATTTAATAGTGCCTGGGCCAAACGAGCGTCGTGTGGTGCTTGGGCCGTAGCCTCGGTTCGTATTGCTGATCCGGCTTGACACTATTATTTTTTATTTTACAAAAAATTATATATACATATGTACAATTTATATTCAATATTATAAACACCTGAGCATGATGTTCTACTGGTTGGACAACTTTGTCTAGTGTCTCCCACCCATAGTAGAGACAATTTATATTCAATATTATAAACATCTGAGCATGATGTTCTACTGGTTGGATAACTTCGTTTAGTGTATCCCACCTTTCTTCAATTAGGGTGTGGGTTCAAACCCTAACTCCTGCACCGCTTTTTAACATAACCCACCTCCTGCATGGAAGAAATGTAGTGAGTTTTTTTATAAAACGATGACCGTTGAAACTGGTGCTTTCAGTATAGTAGAGATAACAAAAATTCAACTTATTACCACAACAATTCAGATTATTTTGACAACAGTTCAAATTATTTTGTAATAATTTGAATTATTTAAAAATTTTAAAAATGTAGCAGAAATTTAACAATATTTTTAATATACTAACAACATAACACCCCTATCAGATTAAGCATAATAATTGGATATTATGTACTTAATATAATAGGGGATAATACCCAAAGTCTAAAAAAATAGGTATGAATCTGCAGTTATACACCCTAAAATATGTGCACAAGCACAATTTGTTCCTTGTTTTTTCATAAAAATCTAATACCGTTAGGTACAACTATCGGAGCAGAGGATATAACAGTTTCGTTTTGAAAAACAGGTGCAAACACGCAAAATCTCCAGCAACTTATCTATATCTTACTTATATTCAAACTCCACTCTACAAACAATATAATGTACAATGCAAGACAGTGTTTTGGATGACCATACGATGAAATAGGGTGAAAACAGGTCAAGTATACCCATCGAGTATCAGATACGGATAGTGCAAATACCCATTTTTTCGGATACCGATTCGGATATTTTTATATTCAGGTTGGATACGGATAATACCCGGATACTGCAGCTTCGGATTCGGATCGGATACAGAGCGAGGACTTCCTGGTAAATACCCGGATATTTGGGTCGGATACGGGTACCCGAAATTCGGGTACCGTTTTTTTCTTTTTTTGCATAATATAGTTATAAAATCATAACTTTTACATATAAAATTGAATGAAGATAAAGTTTATATGAAAATTGTAGAGGTCGAAGAGATCTATAACTTTGTAGTATATCAAATTTTTGTTTGAACACATCTTTAGGCCAAAATCGTAGAAATAATGTTCGAATTTATATCAAATTGATAAACTTTATCATTTTTATGTGGGGGCTTAAGGTTATCTCCATGTGAGAACTTAAGATTATCTTTTTATAGACTATTTATTAGTATTGGTAACTTATTTGCAATTTATGGTCGATGCTACAATAGTTTATGGATTTAATTGTATTTTGATGATTTTCTACGACAAGAAATTAATAATACATTAATAGTCCCAAAAATCATGAAATTTTACAGAGGCACAACATATGTCTATATATAACCATAAAAATATTTAGATCATAAGATCTATAAGTTGCTCGTGTTTCTTCCAATTCACTTTCACTTATTTGTATGAGTTACATGTGAAATCGTTACAAGTATCCAAGTTTCAACATAATTAGTACTTTACTTTATCATTTTCATACGAGGACTTGAGTTATCTTCGTATAAAATATTTATTAGTTTTTGTAACTTATTTACAATTTTGAGTGAAACTACAGTATTTTATGAATTTTTAATATTGTGGTGTTGGTTCTACAATGTTCTTGTGATTAGTAACTTTGAATTGCATGATGTCAATTTTATCGGTTTCCTTTCCTACATTTTGATCTATCATATACATGATTATGTATTGCTTAATTTATGTGTTTGTTGGATGGTTCACAATTAATATAATCGGGACGAGCTACCCGACAACTATCCGGTACCTACCCGAGTAGTATCCGTTATCCGTTTCTTACCCGCCCGAATTATTACCTGGTCCCGTCCTGTATCCGTCCCGAATCTTAACTACCCGTATCCGGTCACGTATCCGAGAGAAATACATTAGGATAGAATACGGGATGACCCTGTATCCGGTTGTATCCGTTCTGATTTCATCTCTACGATGAATTGCTAGACACGATCTTAAGCATGGACTAGTCGGTTGCCCGTGCGTTGCGACGGCTTACAACAATACTCATATAAACTATCCACCAAAAAAATTTCAAGATTTTTTATTGATTGTTTCCGCCCTCCGTATAATTTTTTAATTTGGCTAACTGATGTTATTATTTACTCCATCTAATATGTCTTGGTACAACACGACCAATGAAGTGAGCGATTAGAAGAGAGTTCACAATGACTGACTGAACGAACAGAGATTATAAAATGACATAATTCCACCATACAGAGACCAAATACGAGAAAGTTTTTATTGATGCCTGACTTTAGCAATCACTCCATATTTTGATCTATCTTTTTTATAAGTTTGAGTTCATGTGACTTCTTAGCTCCATATAAATTATGCTACTTCGTAGCAATTACTAACGTTTAAAACCAATAAATAACCTTTTATTTTACTGTTAGTGTGACAAATCATTGTTGCTCCATCCAATTTAGCAACCTCAAACAACATAGAGTCCATTGCGCCAATGTGGTCTTAGAAACGATATAATGCTTGCAAGAGCCAAGAACATCGTGCCGTGCTTGGCTGTAGCCTCGACCCATAGTGCTAGTCCGGCCCGACACGATTATATATTTTTTATTTTACAAAAAATGTATATAAATATCTATAATTTATATTCAATATTAAAAACATCTGAGCATGATGTTGTACTGGTTAGACAGCTTTACCCCGTGTCTCTTGCCTTTCTTCCATTAGGGCATGGTTCGAACCCCACCACCTACACTATTTAGCTATTTTGTATAGAACTCTTTTATATACTAAAGATGTGACATTCGTTTCTATACCATGAGTCAACATATGTGTGAGACTTGATCCTAGCACACATTTGATTCGCGCCTAGATTTGCCCATAAATCCAGGTGTGATAGAAGTGGTATCAGAGGAATGTTTACTGTAGGACGTAACCTAGATAGAACAGGACAAAACTCTTACCTACTTACCTTTCCTACTATGATTCTTTCTAAACTTTCTTTAATCTTTTCTCATCTATTGCTGCTTTACTCCGATTACTTTTACCTTTTCTTGCTTAAAGACAAAAGAGAATTTCACACCTTGGAATCCTATAACCAAATCATTCCTAAGGAATTGGAGACCTAATCTTAGGAACAAAAAAACTATTTTTGTAGATATTTATGCACTTGAATGTTTGTTGTTATGATACCTGCTTGATTTGGCTCTTTGATTGAGTGTCATGAGTTGTGGAGTAATGTCCACAATTGCATCTAAAGATTTATATGTATAATAATATATTTAGAGAGATAGAATATCCCCCATAAAAAACAGATCTGTCTTATAGATCCATCTCATAAGATTCTATCTTATCCTTATAGATTCAACTTGTCCAAATAAGCATATTTATCCCACCCTAAAGTAACAACCATGACCTAGTCCAAAACAAATTATTTAGATCTTATCTAGTCAAATCTAGTCATGCCAAACTAATCTAGATCCCATCTAATCTAAATACGACCTAATCTATGGTAAGTCACTTAACAAGTTAATAATGGTGAAATAAATTAGACCCTACTCCTATAAAAATGTTTTGACCTATATTGGTGCCTTAGATCAACTCGGACATGAACAACAACCTAACCTACATAGTGGGTTGTATGACCTATCCAGCCCAACCTAGAAGCAAAACAACTAAACCCGATTCTACCTATTCTCATTTTGTGTAAGCCACTTACTAAGCCATCTGCTCTACCTACTAACTATTTGATTTACCTACAAATCTATCTTAACTATATGTCCCTAACTCGAACACCGACATCAAGACCCAAGAGGAGAAGATCAGCCTCGTCAATGAAGGATAAGAGTCAGGCTAGATCGTTAAACAAGTTAGGATTAGCCATGTGAAATGTAGTCTTTCCTTGCTATAATATTTCTTACCCCAACCTATCCTCACGCTAACCAAATTTCATCTTGCCTATTAGGTGGCTTGATATGGAAGATGCTTATGATTTCCTAATCACACACTATATGATTATTAAAGATAAGAAAACCTCTTGATCTTTGAACCAATTAGAAACTAAAAGCTAAATTATAAACCAATCTGGCTATATCCCTTTTCTAACTAATCTCAAGGACCAGATTATTTTTAATGGGGTAGAATTTGTAACACCCAAAATTATATTTTTGGGATTCATAAAAGTTTTTCCAAGAATATTCGACTTAAAATATCATTTATTAATAGATTCCTTTTTCAAAGTATATTTTCCTAAGGTAAATAAATAGTAATATCAAAAGCTGGTAGTTTAAAACTTAGATCCAAATAATGAAACTAAAATTCAAATTGAAACTATGGAACAATAAGTAAAAAACACTTTCAATCTATTTATTATAACTTTATAATTAAAGCACTGCTTAAAATATTAGAATAAAAAAATAAATCATGGTGAAGATTTTATATTAAATTTCCCCTAAACTAAATGAGTAGTAAGTGTTGAAATTATAATTTGACTACACATTCAAAAATAATACTTTCCTAAAATAAGTAATGTGTGAATTATTCTCTTATGAATTATGCATATAGAAACATTTACCTAGGTAAATAATTAATTAACCAATAAAATAAACTTTGCATGGCATCCAGGATCTTTGACTAAGCATTGAATTAAATTTGGAATTCAAGCCTTGTTTAAATCTGGTTTAGAATTTCAAATTTGAAAATAGAAATGAAATAAAAATGGGAAGGCTACCTATGTGGGCTGCTTCACCCTAGCCTAGATTATTCCCTCATCCACCCGCCAGCCCAACTAGGCGGCCTCTGCACTGACAGATGGCCCCCACCCGTCCGTCCCTTCTCCACACGCGTGAATGTGCCTGGGCTCGCCGCTGTGACGCTAACTGGTGAGTCCCATCTGTTGGATTCATCCCCTCCAAATCCTACTAGACTTCGTCCCGATTCCAAGGCGAGCGTGAGTATCGGCATGACCCACCCGAAAATCCCGCCCACGTCGCCCTCAATCTGACTTGTTCGTGGAGTATA
The DNA here is from genome assembly GCA_029449295.1 of Zea luxurians. Taxonomy (NCBI): domain Eukaryota; kingdom Viridiplantae; phylum Streptophyta; class Magnoliopsida; order Poales; family Poaceae; genus Zea; species Zea luxurians. Next base: position 51,968,987 of record JAOPSE010000011.1, read on the forward strand.
AGAGAGACACTGGGGACCCTTCGACCCTCATCTATCTCGCCCAAGCACCACGAAACCGTGAGTGAGGGAGAGGATCTCCTGCGGCGGTGACCGTGGACCACTGACGTGATTCTCTACCATCGGCAGGATTTGGAGCACTTGACCATGCGAGGGTGTTCGCCAAGACCCACAGGACCCGTGCGTGGTGGATTACTAGCGTCCTGGGATCGAAGGTGGTAGGAATTTCTTGCCAGGGGAACTCCCTCGCCACCGGCCCGCCACTCATCAACGCCATGTCCCTATGCTGCTTAACTCGTGGTGAGGGAGCTCCTTCCGTATTCGCCTCAACCTTCTCATCTCGAATCACTAGCTTGTTAGGGGAGGGGGTGCCTGGGCGCCGTTTTGGTGTGTCACCGGCGTGGGCTCGCCATAGGGTTGGGTGGTGCCGCTGTGGCAGGCCGCACAAGGAGGGGATGGCTGCCATCTATGGATCTATGAATGTGGGGTCAGGATTAGATCCTGCATACCATTTCACACATATCAAGTCTCAGCCGTAAGATTCTAGACGAATGAGTGTCTTTGCATCGTGCATAATAAAATCTAGTGCGTCGATCGCTGATCCGATGGCCAACTTTGCATAACGGTTCGATGAGAAAGGGGTTTTAATTCGAACCATTCACTTTTGATTGGTCAACCAGAATTCCCTGGTACCCCCTTCGGCCGCGCTAAATTGTTAAAGAGCCCCTCAAGTTTGCCATAATCAACCCGCCATCCACAGAAGTATGGAATTATTATAAATAAATCCTCGGATTTCACAACTAGGTCCCAAGAAGTTTCAAAACAGCCCTTGAGGAATATTTTAAGCATAATATTTATATGAAAATATAAACAAATTTAGATAATCCATATCTTGTGCATTTTAACTCCGTTTTGATCCGTTCAAGTTGCTTTAGTTTCGTAATAAAGTTTCCCACACAGTAGCATTATTATTTGATCATGTCCCATAGCTTTTATAAATAGATATTATTTAACCTATGTTTTGGTAGATTAATCTTTCTTAATCTAACCATAATTATAACCAAACTAGAGTATGATCCCCTACTCAAGTCATAACATAGAGTAAAGTTGAAATTGTTATCTCTTTAATATATTCTCTCATATAATTACATTAATCAACATATAATTTAGTTTTTATTATTTAATCACATATGTCTTCCCAAAACCATATCTTTTCAACAATAACTCAGACTTTAGTGATTCTCGAACCTACGCTATCGTAGCAACGCGTAGAATATTATTACGTTATTTGATTTCATGTTTGGTGTAATGTTATTTTTATGTACACCATGGTTACTTGTATGTATTGCTACGAGTAGAAGTGAGGTCACGAGAAACCCGATGACTGACTTGGTGAAGTACATAGAATCTCAAGTATAAGGCAAGTTGTGCCCTTAATCACCCTTCTTTACCTAATAATGTTACTGTTATTCACTGTGTCATGCTCAAGTTAATTTGATGGGACCCAATAGATTTCCCTAGTTTTGGTTACCCCACACCTTGCAAACAAATGAACTATTGGGTAGATTTGCTATTGCTCTACTTCGCTTTTGGGATTAATGTTACATCTGAATTATGATCATGTTACAATTTTGATGTTGATTTAATTATTGTTCATGACAAGGTTATTGTGTTAATTGGAACATGGAGCTTAACTTGAGATAACAGTGATACCACAAGGGTGGAATGGGATGCCCTAGGCCTAGTAATTAGGAATGCTAGAGAAAGATTACCTTACCCGAAAGGGGCAAGCGGTGAGGCGTCGATGCAGACTATAGAGAGGTCCTCGGGTCAAATTGTCTGTAAAGCTTTTCGCACGTGGGATTTCTATACTTCCTTCTTCCTGAATCCGTAGTGGGTTTTCTCGAACTAGTGGAACTTTGGAAAGGCCTCGCAGTGGATCCCTAGCCATTTTACCTTGGAAATGTCTAAGGGTCTAGCTAACCCTGGCTAAACGGGAAACACGTCTTGTGGGTAAAGTGTGCAACCACTATAGAGTGTAAAACTGGTATATCAACCGTGCTCACGGTCAACAGCGGCTCAGGACTCTCGCATGATTAACTTATGGAACTAAACTTAATATGTCATATGCATTGCATTGTGGGTGTTATTATTAATTGTGATTTCTTATTTAACTCGGTTGGTATCTTCTTATACTTAGTAACTACTAATAAAACTTTGACCAACTTTAAAAGCAATGCTCATCTTTAACCATCTTCTTTGGTAAGCCTTACACTTCACATGAGCCGCCACCGTAAGTGAGCTCATACACATTATTCCCCACAACTTGTTGAGCGATGAATGTATGTGAGCTCACCGTTGTTGTACTCACATCCCCCTAGGTCAAGGATAGGTACCACAAGATGAAGAGCTTGAAGGATGTCGTGATGAGTTCGTGAGAGGTCTAGGCCGTTGTCTCCTAATCAACTATGGTTGCTGGATCATTGTCTTCATTTGATGTAATTATTTATCTACTTTGTATAGAACTCCTATTATATAGTAAAGATGTGACATTCATTTTTGTACCATGAGTCATCTTATGTATGAGACTTGATCCTAGGACACATTTGATTCTCGCCTAAATTTGCCCTTAAATCCGAGTGTGACAATGGTAGTGTATCTCGTAGTCTTTGATCAACTCTAGCCATCTTTGATGTCTCATATTCAGCTTCGACTGGGTGAATATGTATTTCAGACTCTTGTGGTCTGTGCAAACATCACATTTTTGCCCATACAAGTAGTACCTCCATGTTTTCAATGCATGAACCACTGCTGCTAACTCCAGATCATGGGTTGGATAATTCTTCTTAGGAATCTTCAGTTGTCGAGATGAATATGCTACAAATCTTCCCTCTTGCATCAACCCACATCCCAAGTTGGTGTAGGAAGCGTCGCGATACACCGAGAATGGCTTGTCAACATCAGGCAGACCTAAGATAGTTGTTGTAGTCAGCTTCTCTTTCAGCGCTTCAAAGGCCTCTTGGAACTTCTAGGTCCACTTGAACTCCACTTTATTTGCTAGCAGGGATGTCACTGGTCTAGCAATCTTTAAAAAACCTTCAATGAATCGCTGATAGTATCCGACCATTCCAATGAAACTCTTGATTCCTCAAACATCTTTTGGTGCTTTCCAGTTCAAGATGTCTGCTACCTTTTTTGGATCCATAGCTAACTCATCCATGTTTATAATGTGACCCAAAAACAAGACTTCTTGAATCTAGAACTCGCATTTGCTCAACTTCGCGTACAACTAGTGCTCTCGTAGCCTTGGCAATACCATCTTCAAATGACCCACATGCTCTTCCTCACTTTGAGAATATATGAGAATGTCGTCGATAAACACCACCACAAACTTGTCTAGGTAATCCTTGAACACTGTTCATTAGATTCATGAAGAAGGCTGGCCCATTTGTCAGACCGAAAGACATAACTGTGTACTCATATAGAGCATACTTGGTGATCAATGATGTCTTCGGTATATCCAAAGGTCAGATCCTGAGTTGATGATAACCTGGCCTCAGATCTATCTTCAAGAACAAGTTGTCTCCTCTCAGCTGGTCGAATAGATCTTCTATTCTAGGCAGGGGTACTTGTTTTTGATGGTGACTTCATTCAGAGCTCTATAGTCAATGCACATCCTGTTGGTGCCATCTTTCTTTTCCACGAATAGGATAGGAGCGGCTCAAGGTGAGGTACTTGGCCTAATGTAACCGTTCTCTAATAGCACATCTATCTGCTTCTTGAGCTCCACCAATTCTGGTCCGGATACCCTGTAGGCTCTTTTGGAAATGGGGGCAGTGCTAGGGATAAGCTCTATGATAAACTCAACTTTCCGCTCAGGTGGCATATCTGGTAGATCTTTAGGGAACACATCCAGAAATTCTGACACAACCTTGATGGCCTCGAGTGGGTCGATCTCCTTGCTATCAATAGTCATCTGGTGGCAACATCCTTTTCTTGACTCGGGTGGGACAAGCTCAGTCATCAATTCTCCTAGTGGGGCACCAACTTCAGTATTCTCTTAACACAGCTGATAACTTCTTGGTACTTATCTAGCCAATTTATCCCTAGGATAACATCTATTCCCTGAGTACCCATCACTATCAAGTTAGCGGGGAACTCTATCCCCCTTATTTCCACCCTTACATTCAAATATATTATATTGGTTCTGACTTTTCCACCAACCAAATCAATTTGTATTGTTGTTGTCATTGTGCTTATTAGGAGATTATACGCCTCTACCCATGATGCAGTAATAAATGAATGTGTTGCACCAGTATCAAATAACACTTCTGCAAGGTGGGATTCGATTGAGAACATACCTACTATCATGCCTGGTGTTTCTTGGACTGCTTTGACCTCCCATGGTTGTAGCACGTCTAACCACGATTGCATGCTCCCAGTTGAGGTGAATTCTATCTTGTTGGGGCATTGGGGGCCAGTTGTTGTTGAGCCATCTTCTTCGGCCAATGCATCGCCTAGTTGCCCTGCTCTGCATAGTGGAAGCATCCTCTGCCTCCTCCTTACACTAGGACTGCCTGACTGATCTGATTGGTTGCTGGGACAGGAAGATGAGGTGTCTGATTACTCTGTCTCTAGTACTGATTCCCTCCCGGTTGACTGTTCTAACCATATTGCTGTTGATGTTGAGGGTGCTGCCTCTAGAATTGTTGCTGGTGCGGACGCAGGTTCTACCGCTGATATCCCTGAGGGTGACTCTACTTGAACTGTTGGGGTGATTTGCTTGAGAAATAGGGCGATTGTTGCTCCCGGGCTGAGGTCCACCTATCTTGCGCTTTCGATCTTCCATCTCTTTGCGATTTTTCTCAATCATGATTGCTCTGTCGATCAGGTGCTGAAAGGTGGGAAGGTATGGTTCATCAGTTGGTAGTGCAGTGGATCAACTAAGGCTCTTAGGAACCGGTATTTCCTCTTGGCATCCGTGTTGACATCTTCAGGAGCATAGCGGGACAGTTGATGAAACCTATCTCTGTACTCACTGACTAACATGGATCCTTACTTTAGTGCTAGAAACTTCTCTTTCTTCACTATCATCAGACCTTCTCGAACATGACATCGACTGAAGTTATCTCTGAATTCCTCCTAAGTGATAGCTTCGAGGTCGACGTAGGTGTGAGATAGGACTTCCACCAGGACTGAGCTACTCCTCTTAGCAGACAGGGACCATACAATACTTTCTCTCTATCGTTGCATTGTGCGGTATGCAGCTCCCGCTCCATGGTGCGCAGACAGTCTTCGGCGTCCATGGGGTCAGCAGAGTGAGCAAACACAGGGGGATGGCCTCTCATGAACTCTGCACGCTTGTCTCTTGGCATTTGTGGCACATGCATCTGTGGCTATGGCTGAGGCTCCTATTGGGCCTGCTGCATGGCTGCCAGGGTCTTCCCAATTGCCTGTGGCATCTGCTCTATTGTCATTGGGGGTGACGGTGGAGGCAACTACCGCTGGGGTGCCTCATCCTGCGGGGCATGCTACTCTTGTTGGGTACGCCTCCCTCCTCGCCACCTATGGTCAGACATATGTGGAAGGCATTCAGACATTAGAACTGATCTTGCCATCTAAACCATCATCCTCATCATCATCTGTAGCCATAGTATATCTAATCAAAGGATCTCCCATGGTCACTCATAACCGTGAGCACGACTGATATATCAGTTTCTAACCCTCTATAGAGGTCGCACACTTAATCCACGAGCCATGATTCCCTCTCTAGCCCGGGTTTGCAAGACCCTTGTTCACTCCCGAGGTGAGCGGCTAGGGATTCACTACGAAGCCTTTACAAAGATTCCCCAAAGGTATACCCACTCGTTAGGTTTCCTAAATGCACCGTACTCCTCCCTAGGGGGCAAATCGCCTTCGACAGAGCGAGTAGCGTACACCGAGCCCTATTGACGGCACGACAGCGAAGCAAACTACAACTCAGTTACTCTAATTAATTAGCTAAGGGCGTCCCATTCCACCCTCATGGCTGTACTATTATCCTGGGTGGTCATTCAACGAATAAGTCCTTACGTAGAGGTACTCGAGAAATTGCTCGAGCCCCCTTAAATGTCACAATGTCATAATCATACCTAGAAGTAAACATTGTATCATAAATAGTCTCATCATGTTCATTGATTAGGTGATCAAGGACAAAATAAATAAAATACTAGTAAATCCTTAGGTATGAATTGTATAAATGCGGGGAGATGAATTATAAAATGCGTAGGACATACATAGGTCAGAGGACACTAGCCTTCACCAACCAGTTGCTGCTCATGGTCTTCTCCTGCAACTTCCTTAGACTCTGCAAACGGACTGTTATCTATGCGAGTGCAAACATACATTCACACCTTGAATCAGAAAAGCAAACAGTACACCATACAAGAAAACAGATACATCAATATACAAATGATATAGAGCTCGCATTTGCGACCGTGCGAGAAATGAACAGGGATAGCTAATACTACGATCGAGGACTTCTCACGTTTATGCTAAGCGAATATGAACTGAAATATTTAATCTGATGTAATTATATTGATGGATATTTATTAAAGGTGCAAATAAAGTTATTACCTGATCTCGATCAATTCGATATTTGAATAGTCATCATTTTAAAATGCGTAGTTAATTAACACGAGTGATTCTAGATGAAGGGGTTTACTGACGCGTGACGAAACGCGCAACGCACGAGCGCGATGTGCGCACTATGCGTGAGATAGCGCACACGATGACACGGATGAACAACACGCTCGACGCGCGTGAATGATGCGCGAACAAGCGAAAGGCGCAATAGCGGGGCAACACGCATGCAGGGTGGTAGACGGAGTCATCTAGGGGTAGAATGAGGGTAGACGGACGTCGTCGGTATCCCGATGACGCACGTGGCAGCACACAAATAACAGGGACGGTGTATGGCGCGACGTGGACGCACTTGCGATGATGGCGTGTAGCGAGCACGACACGGCAACGCGCACAGGGGTGGGAGCTCGTCCCGTTGGGCTGCGCAGGATGCGCGTGAGGCTGCGCCGGGGTGCACGTGAGCAAGCCACGGGACCGAGCCGCGCCAAGCTGGACCCTGGCTGCCGCCGGACTGTGCCGCGCCCGGGGCAACTACGTACCCATGCCGGGGCTGGCCGTGTGGAGCCACGCCGAGGGCCAAGCTGGCTGGAGCCAGGGCACCAAGTCATGCTGGGACACGCCGGGCAGGGCACGGGCCACGGGCGAGCTACGTGAGCCGCCGCACTGGGGCCGGGCATGCCGGGGCGGGGGGGGGGGGGGGGGGGGGGGGGGGGTCATGCACGGGACATGCTAAGCACTCCTAACCGTCACGTGAGTAGGCCGCGGGCAGCCGCGCCGGGCCAGTCACGTGAGCCGCTACGGGGCCACGCAGGCCGTGGCCCGTGGGGAGGGGTGCGCTGGGCTGGCCACGTCGGCCGCACACCGCAGGCAGGCCGCGCCGGGACCGTGTGCCATGCACGTGCAGGCCGCACCGGGGGGACGCGTCCTCCTACATCGGGGAAGAAGGCACAGAGAGAGAGAGAGAAAAAAAAGGGTGAGAGAGGTGGGAGGGGGAGGCTCACTGGGCGGCAGCGGACGACATCGACGAGGCAAGGCGGCTATTGCTCGGCAGAGGGGAGAGAGTTGAGGAAGAGGGGCAAGCAGGCTGTTTGTTGGCGACGTGGTGGTAGAGGAGCTCGATGATAGGGGGTTGGAGAGCGAGTGGGGGAAGAGGAACAGAGGGCTTGGGGCGCGAGCCCCACTGGTCAGCTACAGCAGCGGCGCAACCGCCCGCGTGCTGCACGCCCTGGAGCGTGGCTGGGCTGGGCATGAAGCGTGCGCGCGCTGGGCTGTAGCAGATGAGGCGGGGTGGGCCACGTAGATGCGCACCACGCACTAGGCCGCGAGGGAGCCAGCGCAACACAGCTGGGCCAGGGTGGGCTGTGGGGGCGCGCTGCGGGAGGGCGCTGGGGCTGGGCTGCGCATGCCACAGGGTGGGCCGCGCAGACCGGGAGGGCCAGCCAAGGCTGCATGCATTCTTCTTTTCGTTTCTGTTTTCTTCTATCTTCTTTTCTACCATATGTTTTAGTTCTAATTCCTTATCAAGCGCATGCTCCACAAAATCACTCAACAAACCAAATAAATGTATGCCCCGACATGATGCAACAATAAAAAAACCCTTTTAGGGTTTTATTAATACACGACATCAAGATAAATCCTTCTAGAACTTTGAAAGAGACAGAACAGAGCGAAAAGGAAAAGGAGAGAAAGGGTAACAACTGAATTTGGTGGATATTAGAGAAGAAATTCAGGGTGTTACACAAACTCCAGCATATATGCACATTTTAGGTATGTCAACTCATTATATTTTTTTACCCATTTAGATAAATATTTCTAGATGTAATATCAAGGAATGGGACATTCACTCAAATAGACATAAATTCCTTCTTTTGGTTTTCTATTTTTTAGATTTAAATTCTAGCCCTAAAGTTCAAATTCCAATCACAATCTAATATTACCATTCCTCTGTTTTTGGAAAATAACTTCAAAGGTAAGAAAGTCCCTACGAAAATATCTTAATTAAATCTTTTTAGAGAATTCTCCTAAATCCTAATTCAGAGTGTTACAGTAAAGATGCGCAACCTCTGCAGAGTGTAAAACTGGTATATCATCCATGCTCACGGTCCTGAGTGGCTCAGACCCTCGCATGAGTAATTTATGGAACTAAATTTAACCTATCATGCATTGCATTGTGGGAATTATTATTCATGATCTCTTATTTAATTGGGATGATATTTACTTATAGTTAGTAATTGCTAATAAAATTTTGACCAACAATATTAACAACAATGCTCGGCGTTAACCAGCTTCCTTGGTAAGCCTTACACTAAACTTTTCCCACAATTTTTGAGCGATGACTGTATGGGAGCTCAACCTTGCTATAATCATACTAGGTCAAGAACATGTAGCTCTAAGAGGAGGATCTCCATGATTTGAGTTCGAAGAGGTCTAGGCATCATCAACAAGTCAACTATGGTTGTGGAGGATCGTCATCATCATATGGTGTAATTTATTTAGTTATTTTGTACCAAAATTGTATTAAGTAATAAAGATGTGTCATTGATTTTTGTACACTGAGTCATCATATGTGTGAGACTTGATCCTGGCACACATGTGAGATGCATCTAGATTTGTCCATAATTCCGGGTGTGACAATCTTGGTAGACTAAGATCTCCTCTGCGGGGGTCAGATATCTTCCCTTGGTCTTCACACGGATCTCCTGGCATCCTACTCTCTTGCCCCTTCTAATCGAAACATAGGCGTAGGTTGTGGCGTAGTCTTGTACCTTGTCGTGTGTAGGGGTGTATAGACGGTGTCATCCCATCCCCTACATCTGTTCCCTCATGCCTCGATAACATGCGAGGAATGGTAGAAGACATAATGAAGGGTGCCCAAGCGGTGAAGTGAGTCAATGGTCTTGCCTTAGTAACGCGTGGGTAAAAGAGTAGCCCATACGTTACGGGCTGGGCACGCTGCCTACCACTAGAGTGTGCAAGCACACGTGTAACACCCTGAATTTTGGGGTATAATTTTTTTTGCTCTATACTCAAAATTTAGGTGTTACCCTTTCCTTTCTTCACTTTTCTTTTCCCTTTATTAAAACAATAGAGACTAATTTTCTTCTATGTTGGCGTGAGCCCTAGAAGTGTCATGGTTGTTGCATTCATGCTGTTGCACGGTGTTTCCAAGTGCAAGAAGTGTTTGAAACATGTTAATATGTCTTGTAGAAGTTTTCCGTAAATTTTCATATTTTTCTATTTCCCGAAATTCAAAATATATTTATTCGAGGTACTTAAAACTTTTTAAAAAGTTCTAAATATGTTTTTTGAGTTTATTGAGTGCCAAATCATGTCTAGGAGTTTTCCTAGAACTTTTGGATCCTTCGAGATATTTTTCGGATATTAAAAACAATTTCAGCCTTTTTTCGAAATTATTTTTTATTTTAAAAACTTGGATAATTACGAAAAATAAAATATCTTCAAACCCTAGCAATATATATATGGTTGTAATCCTCTCGTTGAGCCCTTTCTGAATTTCGAAACCCCATCTCCAATCTAGATCTGAAACTCCCAGAATTGCTCGCCGAAGTTCGGGACGGTCTAACTCCGACGACAGCTGCGGCGAGCAATTACTTTCGATTCGTGCGTCGTCGACGGAATCCGAGAGTACCTTTGTGTTTGTCTCGTCGAGAGCTTCCTCTCGGTACCTTCAATTCGTCGATCCAACCGACGGTTCATCCTCAATCGGCGAATTTGTCCTCGGCTCTGGTGAGGTCATCTTCTTCGGTGAGCCCTCCACCATTGTTGCACCTAGAGTTTTCTTGTTTTTTCAATTCCCATTCACGCAGGGCCTCCCTCTCCCTTCCCTCGCCCTCCCCGGCAGCGGCCGGCTTGGTCGAGCGTCCATGCCACACCCGTACCCCCCCCCCCCCCCCCGTGCCGCACGCCCGGACGGCCAGACCCCTTCCCCCTCCCCTTGAGAGGAAGTTGATGGAGTGAGGAAGAAGAAGGACATTTTGTGAATAGACCACTGGACAATTTTTAAACTGTGCACAGAAATTTGTTTCAATTTAAAATCATGATACCTTTTGTATTTTAAATCTGATTCACTTCGTTCAAGTCGCATTAGATTCGTATTAAAATTGTCTACATGTTAAAAGCATTGTTCTATGCTTTTACATATTTTTGCTTAAATTATTTAAATGTTTGTTCGACCAATGGTTATTAAAGTAGCATCTCAATTTAAATCTAATTTAGGGTTTCGATTTGCGCATTTATAAACAAACACCAACATGGTTAACCTTAACTAGAATATTCTTTATTAATAATTGTTTAGTTTAAACATGCTACCTATTTATTAGTGCTCGCGTGTCATGTTGGCCCGCGCGCCGTGCGTGTGCTGTTTCACGTATTACGTATTTCATCTCGCTCCATTAATTCGTCTCGCTTAGAGTCCCTAATGTTATTTAAATTACTTACTTAACTAAAAGATGTTAGCGTAGTAGATTAATTAAAACTAGGCGACAGCTCTATTTGCATTTAATAAATGTCGAATAACGCGAGTTGTCGAATTAAATGTTCTATTTCATATTTGTACAACATAAATGCAATAACTTCTTAATCATAGCTTCGATCTCGGCGTTTCTTTTTCTTGTGTGATCGTAGAAGCGAGCGCTATTTTGTATTGCATATGTTTTTCCTTGTATGGTGTACTGTTTCTTTTTGTTCCAAGAGTGTTGAATGTGTGTTCGTACTCGCTTAGATAACGTTACGTCCGCGGAGTCCGAGGAAGTTGCAGAAGAAGACCCTAAGCAGCAACAGTTTGGTGAAGGCAAGTGTCCTCTGACCTAATATGTCCTATTTACTTTATAATTCGTTGTCTCACATCCTATGATCAACCTAAGGATTGACTAACTTTCTATTTATCCAGTCCTTGATTACCTTTTTGGGTTGGGTTAATTTATGATACTATGATCTATTATGATTATGAACTTGTGGCATTTTAGGGGGCTCGTGCTGTTTTCCGAGTACCTCTCCGTAACGACCTGTTCGTTGTGAGACCACCCAGGACAACCATACAACCATGAGGGTGAAATGAGACGCCCTTAGTTGAGTAATTGGAGGAACCTGGGGTTATAGTTTGCTTCAACGTTGTACCGTCAATGGGGGCTGGGGCTTAGTGCTTGCTGTGCTAAGGGTGGGTGCAGATGTTCATTCAATTTAGTTTTGTTAGTCATCCACCTTAGAGAGAAATACTATGTTTGTACGACTAGTGAAACCTAACGGGTAACTACACACCATGAGAATCTCTGTAAAAGCTACGTAGTGAATTCCTAGTCATTCACCTTGGTAGTGAAGATTGGGTTTTGCAAACCTAGACTAGAAGTATTAAGTATTGTACGAACTCATTAATTTAAATAAATAAAATGAATTTTAATTTAGAACGAATAGAGTATATTATTAGAAACAGACATTATCAGTGTCGCTTCCTTAAAAAAACTGATGGGCATCCAATCCCCTAGAAATGAAAATAATGTCAACAAAATAACCTTTCACTACTGAAACTGACATTCTAAGAAACCTGATCGATATTGAAACTGCAGTGAACCCAACTCGCAAAAAATTTCCTCCCAAATCTACTGCTCGGTAAACCGATTAATGTTGCTGGGTTATTTCCAGTGGCAACCTCTTTGCTGATGGATACAGCCTAACACATAGGCCCACAAATATTTCTATCGTTTCGTGAGGCAAATTGCCTAACACAGTGGAGCACAGCACACTATACTCGATCATCCTGAATAATAGAACCGAACGAATATATCGGTTTACCCATAATACCGCAGAAGATTTCAGATTTTGCTTCAGTGAGGAAAAAAACGCACATATTTTGGTTATATATACACATACTACTGAAGAATATCCGATCGAGACAATCAAACGTGCAAGCCTGAACTGTGCAAACAGTCCAGCGATATATATGCCTTGCGTGACGAATAACTTGTCTGGACGTTGTAGTGGATCGTCTCGTATATATTCTGCCAGTGTATTTTTTCCGGAAAAACGGCACAAGCGATAGAAATTTGAGAGAATTATGTCCTCATGTATAGAATATTTGCCTAATTTGTTCCCACACGTCTTCAACCTAATTTTTCACGGACGAAGAGCGACGTTGACAGCTGTTGAGAGTCTGTTTCGTCGCTGAAGGTCCTGCAAGAAAAAACACCTTCAGACGATCAACACAGAAGCAACGCCAAAAGCTACTATCTATGAAGCTTCGACATAATAACACACTTTAAGACGAAGGGTAGCACCGACTTAAATATGAAAAGACTGATCGACCTATGATAATCTGTGTCATGATTGTAACTATTTATAAAGGGCATGAATGTAAATCCACACAAGCTACGCTCTGTGCCTATAAATAGATGAACAGTACCCCCGTACTGTTCACGCGTACTTGTACTCGCTGCTGCGTCACGCTTGTACCTCTACCTTCAATCAAGCCGAAGGTACAAATGTAATTTGATATTGTTATTATTCATTCTTAATTATAAAAAAGAAAGATATATTATAATGTTATGTAATTATTCATATTATTATTTTTTATATTCTTCGTCTTTCATTGATTTATGTTGCAATGATGAAGGTGTGTCCTTCATAACCTTCGTCCGAAGATCGTTATATCCTCAGGGAAATAATGCTTCGAAGGACAAAGGACATTTAACACTAACCTATTTTGTGTTGCCTTGTTCTTAATTCATAGCATTTGAGAACAAGTCACCAACATTGGCGCCCACCTCCGGTGAACTCACTTCCACTTTTGAGCTGATGGCTTCGTTCAGCAACCAAGTTGTAGCATCTTCGGCTACGAAGCTGGTGCTCCCGATAACAGGCGGTTCAAGCTCAGAACTAGCCAACAAGAAGCAAAAGAAAGAAGCGCAGAGAAGGGTGCAACATGTTGGGTGCAGGAACCCTTCATCAAATCTAAATGGTCCCACATCCCAATCACCTTCTCCCAGGAGGATCTTCAGCTCAAGGATTACCCCCACAATGATGCTATGGTCATATCTTGTGTCATCAAGGGGTTTCTGGTCCATAATATTCTGGTTGACACAGGCAGTGTAGCGGATATCATATTTGCTAAGGCCTTCAGACAAATGCAAGAGCCAGAGGATAAGATTCATGATGCTACACACCCTCTTTGTGGCTTCGGAGGAAGGTAGATTGTAGCACTCGGTAAAATCACAATGCCAGTAACCTTCAGCTTTGTTCATAACACAAGAACTGAACAAGTTGTTTTTGATATTGTTGACATGGAGTACCCATACAATGCAATCATTGGTCAAGGGACACTCAATGCTTTCGAAGCTATACTTCATCTAGCATACTTATGCATGAAGATACCTTCGGTGCAAGGGTCCATTGCTATCCATGGAAGTCAAGAGGCTGCTAGAAAAGCTGAAGGAAATTGGACATATTCAAAGGCAATCCATAATATAGATGGAGCTGAAGCCTGTGAGCAGTATAAATACAAAAGAGAGAACGCTACTTCGGCGGATCAGCCGAAGCCTATGCTCTTATGTAAAGATATAGCAGAACAAAGGGTATTGCTGGGGTCTCAGCTATCTGAAGAACAAGAGAAGACTTTGCTAATATTCTTATTCAACAATAAAGATGTCTTTGCTTGGTCCGCCAACGATCTCTGCGGTGTCAACAAAGATGTCATTGAACATTCGCTTAACGTGGATCCATCCTTCAGACCAAGGAAAAAAGGCTTTGGAAAATGTCTGAAGACAAAGCTGAAGGTGCTCGGATCGAAGTGAAGAGACTTCTTAGTGCTGGTGTTATTAGAGAGGTGAAATACCTAGAATGGCTAGCCAACACTATTATGGTAAAGAAGGCCAATGGCAAATGGAGAATGTGCATTGATTTTACAGATCTTAACAAGGCTTGTCCGAAGGACGAGTTCCCATTACCAAGAATAGACTCCCTAGTAGATGCAGCAGCTTCTTCGGAGCTCATGAGTTTACTGGATTGTTACTCTGGCTATCATCAAATATGGATGAAGAAGGAAGATGAGCCGAAGACTAGCTTCATAACCCCCAGTGGCACATATTGTTATCTTCAGATGCCTGAGGGGCTCAAAAATGCAAGAGGAAGCTTCAGCAGAATCACAGCCAAGGTCCTTCATTCTCAAATAGGCAGAAACGTACTGACCTATGTTGATGATATCATAGTGAAAATCACGAAGCAAGAAAATCACATCGCTGATTTGCAAGAGACATTTGCCAATTTCAGGCAAGCTAGCCTGAAATTAAATCCAGAAAAGTGTGTTTTTGGGGTGAAGAAGGGCAAGTTCCTTGGTTGTTTAGTATCAACGAAGGGAATTGAAGCTAACCCAAGCAAGATCGAAGCTATTCTTCGGATGGAGCCACCTAGCACAAAGAAAGGGGGCCCAACGTCTGGCAGGAAGACTTGCATCATTAAATAGATTCATATCCAGATCAGCAAAAAGAAATCTACCATTTTTTGAAATACTAAAGTCAGCCGAAGTTTTCCAATGGGGACCGGTTCAACAGAAAGCCTTCGAAGAGCTGAAGCAATATTTGATTGATTTAACAACATTAACTCCACCTGCGCCAGGGGCTCCGCTGCTCTTATACGTGGCGGCTTCGCACTCTACAGTGAGTGCGGCGCTGGTACAGGAGAAGCTAGATGGCCAAGTCAAAAAGCAAGATCCAGTATACTTCGTCTCTGAAGTTTTAAGTCTATCAAAGAAAAATTATACAGAATTGGAGAAGGTGTTGTATGCTGTGTTAATGGCCTCAAGGAAGCCCCGGCATTATTTTCAAGCATATCACATAATTGTTCCTTCGTCACAGCCCCTGAAGGACATAATGAGGAACAGAGAAGCTACTAGAAGGATTGGAAAATGGGCTGCAGAGCTTAATGAATTCACTATTGACTATGTACATAGATCCTCAATTCAGTCCCAGGCGCTAGCAGACTTCATCGCCGATTGGACGCTAGGGGCTCAGGAAAAGAAACAAATAAAGATGTTGAAGGTTGGACAGTGTTCTGTGATGGTTCTTGGGGAACCTTTGGCGCAGGAGCGGCTGCTGTCCTAGTAGCACCTTTGAAACTCAGAACATGTTACGTAGTCAAGCTTGATTTTAGTTGTACAAATAATATTATTGAATACGAAGCACTCCTGTTGAGGCTTCGGAAGTTAAGGGCAATGGGAATAAGAAGGGCCATTCTGAAAACTGATTCTCAAGTCATTTCTGGCCATGTGGATAAAAGTAGCAAAGCAAGAGATCTGAAGCTTGAAAAATATCTGGATGTAGTCCGAAGGTTGGAGGCTTCCTTCGAAGGTTTTTCTGTCAAGAATATTCCAAGAGGCGAAAATGAGCATGCAGATCTGCTAGCCAAATCAGCGGCTTAGGGGCTCCCTATACCTTCAGAAGTATTTTTTGAAACAATAAAGGCACCTTCAGTTGAACTCATGGAGAGAGCAGTGCTTGCCATTTCTCCAGTACATAGTGAGGATTGGAGAACTGAAATCATATCCTTCCTCCAAGGCAATTGTCTTTCGGATGACGAAGCTTATAATAAGAGAATGGAAGCAAGGACGAGACCGTATGTTATAATAGACGGGGAATTATATAAACATGGAGTTTGTTCCCCACTCCTCAAGTGTTTATCAAGAGCTGAAGGTATTGAATTAATGAAGGAGATACATGCAGGTCTATGTGGATCTCTATTGGGCCTAGACCCTTGCTGGGAAAAGTGTTCAGACAAGGATTTTATTGGCCGAAGGCAGCTTCGGATGCAGCAGAGCTAGTTCAAAAATGTGCAAGAAACCAAAAATAACCTTCATCTCTTACTGAGTTAATACAGCCCATCTGGCCATTGCAAAGATGGGGCCTGGATTTGTTAGGCCCACTTCCACCAGCGTAAGGCAATTTGAGATATGTTGTGGTGGCTGTAGAATATTTTTCTAAGTGGATTGAAGCAAAGCCTTTGGCTACAATAACTTCAGTTACAGTCTAGAAATTCTTCTGGCAAAATATTGTTTGTCGCTTCGGTGTACCGAAGGCAATAAATGTGGACAATGGAACATAGTTTGATGCTGAAACTTTCAAGGAATTTTGTGATTAGATTGGCATGAAGATTCACTTTGCATCAGTTAGGCATCCGGAGTCAAACGGACTGGTCGAAAGAGCAAATGACATTATAATGATGGGAATAATGAAGCTAATCTTCAATCAGCCTAGAGGAAAGTGGCTAGATGAATTGATTAAAGTGGTGTGGAGCCACAATACAACCATATCAAGATCAACAGGATTTACACCGTTCAAGTTATTATATGGTGACGAAGCTATAACCCCAGAAGAAGCCAAAGCGGGGTCAATAAGAACAGCAGCTTCGGCAGAGGATGAAGCTAATTATCACGTAGCAAAAGATACTATAGAAGGGACCAGACTTCAGGCTGTGGAGAATATCAATAAATATCAAGCCGAAACAATAAAATGATGTGATAGAAAAGTTTGGCTGAAAAATATTAAGCCAGGGCATTTGGTGCTTCGGAGAGTGGCCAATCCAGACCTGGTAGGCAAACTACAGCTGAAGTGGGAAGGACCTTTTCTGGTGGTATCTTTGTTAAGGCCCGGTTCTTACAGATTGAAGGATATGGACGGCAACAACATTCATAGATCTTGGAATGCGGATGAGCTTCGACGATATTATGTGTAATTTGATATAATCTTTTCCATTTTTTTCCTATGGCACCCTTTTCCTTTCCAAAGGGGGATAAAGGTTTTTAATGGGGCCGTGGCTTGTAATTTTTCTTTTCTTATTTGGCTCTATGAGAGCAATATCCCCCAAAAAGAATGTAAAATGTAAAATCTGAGCATGCACCATTGAGCGCAGTAAAAAAGTAGGGAGAAGCTCAAAAGTTGTCCCCAAGGGGATGCAGAGCATGACGAAGCTACAAAAAGTCGTTCCTAAGAGAGCACAGAGTAAGTTTTCTGCTCAAAAGTTGTTTCTAAGGGGATGCAGAGCCAAATACCGCCGAAATAGAAGGCAAAGAAGTTCAAAAGACGTTCTTAAGGGGATGCAGAACTTATACCGCCGAAATAGAAGGCGAAGAAGTTCAAAAGACGTTCCTAAGGGGATGCAGAACTTACACCGAAAAATAAGCGGTGAACACCGAAAAATAAACGGTGAAGAAGACTCCAAAGTCGTTCCTAAGGGGATGCAGAGTCTGGGTGTGCCTTCGTAAGCGTGTGTCTGGGCATTCATTTGCACATTACATCACATCATACATTGCATTCATACACATTCATTTAGACAACCGTAGGATCATCATTATCTTATTATAAGCATACAGACAGTCACTCTGGTTTTAATGACAAGGATTCGATAAGTACAAAAGAAGCCAATTTACGCTTCGTTGTGCACGAAAAGAAGGGAAGGTGTTTTTCGCCTTTGGCTCAAACAATACAAGTTTCGTCCACATCAAAGCAGTTCATACATGGATGGAAAGGTAAAAATACATTACAAGGTATGGACAAGTTTACAAAGCATTGTTTGATTCCTAAATTACAATATCTTTTACAAGGTTAATACAAAATTTCTCTAGAGCTTTTTTGGAGCAGCTTCATCAATACCCGTCAAAGCTTTGAATCATTCACCTTCGGCTTCATCATCCTGTACATAACAAAGCGGTATAAGGTAAATAGAAATATCAGCGAAAGATAAGCAATAGGTGACGGGTGCAAGTTTAGTACCGGCTTGAGATGACTTCGAGCTTCATCACCAGCTAAATTCCGTCCACCCTTCGTCCAAATTTGAGTTATGAATCTATTTCCAATGCTTCGGGCCAGACTAGGAATGTCAGTTAAATCTACTGGTGACAGGTTGAAGTTTGGTCTGTTCACGATTTTCCCATGCGTGCAACTAGTCTTCATGAAAGCAACAGCTGTGCCGCGAGAAGCCAACAGGGCACAGAAGTCGTCGTGCCTAGTTATAACTTCGTCAAGTGCATCAACTTCGCCCTCAATATGTTCGAAGGTGCCGGGCAGGTCTTTAATTGAAGGTTCAAATTTTTTAGAATTGGCTCCAACTAAGTTGAAGACCTGCTTCAGCCGTTGCACACACCGATTGTCGAAGTCTAGACATTTATCCTGAAGTTCTTTCAATGGTTTCCGCAAATTTGAATTCTTTTCGACTTCAGCTTTGAGCTTCGCGTCAAAACTCTGCTTTTCTTGTTCGAAGCTTTCTAACTTCGTGGAGAGTTCACTATTTAATCTGGCAATTTCGGCTTGGGCTTCTGCCAGTGAACCCTCCATTGTTTGGATAACAAAGTCTTTCTTTTAAAGAGCAGCTTCATGATCTTCGAGGTCCTGTTGCATCCTCAAGGCTTTACTTAGTAGCATACTCTGTAAAATAATCTTCGTCAGCAATCACCTTCATCATAAAACGATGAAAAAAAGCTGAAGGAGAAATTTTACCTTGAAATTAGAATAGAATAAGCTACCGACGATATGCTTTCGTCGGTAGCGACTGATGTCAGCTTCAAGTTTCGGAACACCAACACTCTTTGATAGAGTGCTGATAGAGTCCAATCTCGGATGCATCCTAAGCTTTCTTCGTTAATTCCGTCGAAGAGCAGCGCTCCTGGTTGGTAGCCACAGGATATAGCATACTCCTGCAACTCTTCTCTTTTAGCCTTAGATAATTCTTGACCAATAATATTTTGAAAATTAAAGCCTGTTTCCTCCGAAGTATCTTTGGCGACTGTCTTCCCCTTTTCAGGCACTGTGGCCTCGGTTTCTTCGGCGGCTGCAGCAGCTTCTTCTGCGGCCATATCCAAGAGTATTCTATCAATATCAGATAATGTGCTCTCCAGATTCATGGCTTTGGCCATTGCAGCTTCGGCAGGTGTAGCTTTGGCAGGTGTAGCTTCGGTAGCTGCGGCAACTTCATCAGCTGGTGTTATTTTTGATGCTGAAGCTAGCGGTGACGTTTCTTCAATCGCTTGCATAACAGTAACAATCCTTTGGTTCTTTGGCCCAGCCGCCTTCTTTGTTGCCGAAGCTTTGTCTTTCTTCTGTAAAAGCCTTGTCAGTTGCGGCCCCAGTGGACTTAGCAACTTGATAGGTAGGGGTTCGGTCATTACCTTTAAAATCTCTTCTACTTCGACAGCAGAAGGTGTCGAAGGAGCTTCTTCTTCTATTTCAGCCATCTTCGGCTCTGGAGTTGCTGTTTTTCTTTTTCTTTGAAGCAGCCACCTTCGGCTTGGGACTGGATTTTCTCTTTTTCAGAGCTTTTTCGTCCACCTTTACCATCCTAGCTGCTTGTCTGCTCATAATACTAACAATCCTCTTTCTCTTCGGCCCTTTAGCACCCTTGTTTAATCGTTCATAATTAGGATATTCAAAGTTTAAAGCAACCATTACTCGATTCAGCCTACGTTTTGTCCGGGTGCCGAAGGCCCTGTCATCAGTTGATCTTCTTTCTTCGTATAATTTCCTAGAATTTCGTTGCACATAGTTTCAATCATTTCTAGCCATTCCTGGCAGGGCTCTTTGAATTGCTTCTCGAACTTGAAGCGATAGGGCAATCGAACAAGTTCACCCATCTTCTTTGATCCTTTTAGCTTCGACATGCTCCAATTACTCAATGTTGGAGATACCCTGTTTGTCAGGTATTGTTGCACTAGATCTCTGGTACTGATATGCTCAGCCACCACTATGAATTCTGCCATGGCTAGTTGGCATGGTAACCCTAGCTTCATGTTGCACAGGGGTCTGGTCATCCCAATGCTTAGGCTTAGTGGGCTCATGACCAGCTTCTTCAACTTCTCCCTTTTCTTCTCGTCAGCCTTAACATAAAACCACTCGCTTTTCCATCCAGTTGGCCACTTGGACCAATAGCTCAGGACTGGGGCGTTTGTATCCTTGCGATACGCGAAGTTATAGCAGCCAAAATTTTCATGGAGCCCGTCTTCTCTAGCCTTCGTCTGGTAATGTAGCTCGTGCACTCGGTAAAAAGCTTCGGCATTCGGGTCCATCCCCTGGCTTTGAAGGGCCCAGATGAAAATACTGAGCCTAACAATGGCATTAGGGATTAGCTGATGAAGAAATATTTCATAATTGGCTAGAATTTCTCTAATAATCTCGTTCAGCGCAAATCGTAATCCTGCTCTGAAGAAACTTTTAAAAACCACCACTTCATCATCCTTCGGTGTCGGAGTAGTCTCTTCCCCAGCAAAACGAATCAGCTTTTTCTCGGCCTCTCCGAAGTAGCCTAGCTTCATCATCATGGGCATATCAGCTTCAGAAACAGTAGATTTTTCAAAATCCAACTGACTAGGTTTTGACAGGATCAAGATACTATATTCTTCTTCTTCTTCGTCAGCAACCTCTTTCTCAATGTCTTGTTCAGTTTCGACAATGGGAGACCTTCTTAAATGGCCCCCTCTGTCACAACTAGTCTCGATTGTCTCATCACTTCGGAGATCGGAGCAGTATCGGTAGCTTCGGCTTCCTCTCCGTCACGGGTGACTCTCGCAGTTGAACATACTCTGGCCATTTGATGATTTTCTTGCAGTTCTTACGAAGTTGATTGTTTTTTCACAGTCTTTTGATGAAGCTCCCTCTTTTGACGAAGCTAATCTAGAACAGTGGCTTGCTCAGAAATGCAGTAAAAAAGCTTCGTCTATGGTTAAAATTTTCAACAGCACAACACCACAATAGCAATGAATGCTGTGATAACTTCACATCTACCCGTCTGTTTATATAGTCCTACAGGTGGGAAGGTGAATCACCAAGGTAACCGCACCCGCTGAACAGTTACTCGCACCCGCTGAATGGTGGACCAATCAGCGCCTGGGAGGCGAACCGCCAGACCGTGCATACCCGCTGCATGGTGGACCATCTCTCACGCTTGGAATATTTTAATAGTTTCTCGGCAACAAGCTTAGGGAAGGTGTTTTTCGGACCTTCGGCATTCCGAAGCTTCAGAGATGTTTTCACGGATCAAGCTCGTTACGAAAAACGATCTAGCACCGCGAAGGGGCTACTGTTGGGGGTCTGTTTCGTCGCCGAAGGTCCTGCAAGAAGAAACACCTTTGGACGATCAACACAGAAGCAACACCGAAAGCTACCATCTAGGGAGCTTCGGCATAATAACCCGCTTTAAGACGAAGGGTAGCACCGACTTAAAGATGAAAAGACCGATCCGCCCATGATAATCTGTGTCATGATTGTAACTATTTATAAAGGGCATGAATGTAAATCCACACAGGCTGCGCCCTGTGCCTATAAATAGATGAACAGTACCCTTGTACTGTTCACGTGTACTTGTTCTCGCTGCTGCGTCACGTTTGTACTTCTGCCTTCAATCAAGCCAAAGGTACAAATGTAATTTGATATTGTTCTTATTCATTCTTAATTATAAAAAAGAAAGATATATTATAATGTCATGTAATTATTCATATTATTATTTTTTATATGCTTCGTTTTTCATTGATTTATGTTGCAATGATGAAGGTGCGTCCTTCATAACCTTCGTCCAAAGATTGTTATATCCTCAGGGAAATAATGCTTCGAAGGACGAAGGGCATTTAACACTAACCTATTTTTGTGTTGCCTTGTTCTTAATTCATAGCATTTGAGAACAAGTCACCAACAACAGCTTTAATAATCCACACTAGAAATTTGGTGGACGTTGACAACTATGATGCCAATAAATTTTCATGATTTTCGATATACTCACTCAGTCCTAAAATAAAATTCGTTTTAGCTTTTTATAGGATTCATACAATATATAGTGTATGTGTTATATATATATATATATGTGTGTGTCTATATTTATAGTTATCTAGTTCAATATAGATATGAAAATCAAAAGCTAAAACGAATACTATTTTAGAACAAATTGAGTATATACTAAGTCAAAATAGCTCAAGAAAATATTGAGGCACAAAAATCATTAGCAACTAAATACAATGGAAAATGAGAATCTACATTGAATCTTCTGATGATCCAACATCTTTTGTCTCGGCCCTTTACTCTCTCCGTATTAAGACATGTACATCGCTTCTCTACCCTTTTATGGAATGGACCATTACTACTAGACGTACAACACTACGGAAGAAGAGTTAGAGTAGCGACCCAACGTAGACGCGTGTAGATAGAGAGGGAGTAGACGATTACGATTAGCTGTAACACCCCAAAATCTTAATATTGGGTTTAGTAAAATTTTCTAAAACCATTTAAATTAAAATGTCCTTCAATACTGATTTTCTTACCTTTAAAGTTATTTACAAATAAATAAAAAATATAATATTAAATTCTGATGTCTCAACACTAGATTTGAGATTTTAAATTTGAAAATTGTGTTTTGAAGGCTAAAGTTTTATTTGAAACTCAAAAAAAGATTTACAATTTATTTAGTTGTGTAAGTTATCTCTTTACTAAAATATATGCTTATAAGCATGCATTTAAATGAATAAAGTATAAAATAAATAAAAATTTCTTTTGCATTCATGCTGGTCTTTTGATCTATGCATTTGAATCTGTGTTTGAATTTCAAAACAGATTCAAATTTGAATTGGATAACTAAAATATTAAGGAAATTAGAAAAGAAAAAGGGAAAAGAAGCAAATCTGCACATGGACAGGAATACCCATGCGGCCCACTCTTTCTCACCTTTTGTGCAGCCCAATTCCACCGCGCCGAACTCAGAGAGAGAGGAGAGAGGAGGAGCAACTGTTGTGGCTGTGCATGCCGTGAACCTGTGATAACGTTGTTGTTCGCAGATCAGAGGAGGGTCGAGGAGATTGCTTGGGACTTAGGGAGGTTGTACTTGTCCTCTTCGAGCACGATCGAGGACAAGGGAGCTGGCGATTTCTCGCCATTGACGCGGCATCACTACGGTGCCGCACCATCACGCGGCCAACATTGCTTGGCCATGTTGGGGGCCTTCGTCCTCCAAAGGTCCTCAAAAACGTGGTTTAACAATGTTTTCCAAGTGTAACATGTAAATAGGTACCTTCGGATATAGATCGAAGTTGTACACGACATAAGAAGCATGGTTAGGACGAAGGATGATGCTGCTCCAAAGTTACGGGCGAAATAGCTTCGGCTCAACAGCGGAAAAAGGAACCGACTTAAAGGGGAAAAAGGCCATCCAGTCCTCGATGAGCTGTCCATAATACAGTAGTAAATGTGAAGGACATAAATGTAATTTTACACAGGCTGCGCCCTGTGCCTATAAATAGATGAACAGTACTCCCACACTGTTCACGTTGACATGCATTTGCTTGTGCGTCACGCTTGGTCTTTTGCCTTCTGTCAAGCCGAAGGTATAAATGTAATTCAATATTGTTCACGTTCATTCATAATGATAAAAAAAGAAATGTTAATGATGTCATGTAATCATTTAAGTTATTTCTCATGTTTCATATGTTTCTCCTTTCATTAATATATACTGTGATGATGAAGGTACGTCCTTCATGACCTTCGTCTGAAGATCATTATATCCTAAGGGAAATAATGCTTCGAAGGACAAAGGGCGTTAACCATTAACCTTTTCTGGGTTGCCTTGTTCTTAATCCATAGCATTTGAGTACAAGTCTCCAACATTGGCGCCCACCGTGGGTGAACCCTTTTTTTCGACCACCTTCGGCAATCACCGACCTTCGTCATGCCGCCGAAGAAAACTTCAGCGCCAGGGGCTGCCGCACTACAGCCACTGGACCCAAATCAAGAGACCCTTTCTCTCCGAGAGGCTAGAAGCCAGAAGAGGAAGGCCACTAGTCCAACACTCCAGGAGGAAGAGTTGGACCAAGAAATCAGAAACATGGAGATAATCCATCAGCAAGTACAAAGGAAGAAGGAGAAGATGGCCCGACTGGCTGATCTTCAAAGGCAGATCGACGAAGCCACTGAAGAAGTACGCCATCTTGTTCAAGACGAACAAGATTGAAGGCCCCAACACAGGGAGCTTCATCAAGAAGGTTTATTCAACGAGGATGGATGGTATTATGATTTTAATCATGATACCTTTACCTTTGATGCTGCTTCTCCCTTTGCACCAGAACTGCAAGCTATCCCGTGGCCTCCATCATACAAGCCACCTCAGCTCCCTATGTATGATGGACATTCGGATCCAAAGCAGTTTTTGATGAGTTTTGAAGCAACCATATCTTCATATGGAGGCAATGCAGCTGTCATGGCCAAGTCCTTCGTCATGGTAGTTCAGAATGTGGCTCAAACATGGTATTCTTCTATAAGGCCAGGGACTATTACTTCGTGGCAGAAGCTCAAGGATATGCTATTGACAAGTTTCCAAGGTTTTCAGACGAACCAGTCACAGCTCAGGCCCTGTTTCAATGCACGCAAGACCATGAGGAGTATCTTTAGGCAAATGTCCGAAGGTTCTTGTGACTAAGAGCACAAGCGCCTACAGTGCCCAATGAAATTGTCATTGAGGCCATGATTACGGGGCTTTGTCCAGGACCTACTGCTCAGTATTTTGCTAGAAAGCCTCCATAGACTCTGTAGAAGCTGCTTCAAAAGATGGATGAATATATCTGAGCTGACAATGACTTCCGCCAAAGAATGGAGGAGGCTTACAGGTTCTCTGAGATGACTAGGGGCTTCGGAGGAAGAATCCACCCGAGGCATGTCAGGTCAATTCACAACTCCACTCAGTGATGATAGAGGAAATCAGCTGCAGAGGTCACAATATACTTCACAATCTTCGGGGCAGCAACAAAGTTCTCTCCGGCCACCAGCTCCAAGAGGCAGAGGCGCCAGGGGCTTTGGAGGAAGATATGGGGATCAGCCCAGAAAGATCTACTGCCTATTTTGTGGAGAAGACAAGGGCCATACTATAAGAATGTGCTAAATCACTATCCAAAAGCAGAAGGAGATCGCATAGCCGAAGCTCAGCAAAACCAACCGAAGCAGGTTTTGCATACTGCTTCGTGTCACTCACCCTACATACCAGAGTATGTGGGCAACCATCCTGCAGCCTCTGTTGCTTCGGCTAGTCAGCCACAGGCTTCCTGGCCACAGCTTCCACCTCCGCCGCCACGACAACCTGCCTATTCATGAGGTCAGCAGCCAGAAGGGAGCCATCAGACCCATCAGCAGCGTGACCTCAGGGAGGAATCCGAAGCTCGCACAGTCAATAGTACTGTGCCAGAATCAAAACACATCTATTGAGACATATCCTACCTCTGAAGCACTTTTATATTCCTTGTCATTTTCTTTTTTAATAAGCAACAATCAATGAAAACCTAGTCTTCTTGTTATTTTTAAATAGCTTCGTTCTTGACAAATATATCTTTTCACAGATTTACGAAGCCCCAAATTGCCGAAGCTCAAAAGTCGTTCCTAAGGGAATGCAGAGATTAGGATCGCATTGTGACTTTTACCGAAGCTATAGAAAGTCGTTCCAAAAGAATGCAGCGTAAGTTCGCCGAAGCTACAAAAAGTCGTTCCCAAGGGAGCATAGTGTAAGTTTTCTGCTTAAAAGTCGTTCCAAAGGGAATGCAGAGCCAAATACCGCCAAAATATAAGGCGAAGCACGAAAAGTCAACGCGAATACCACCGAAATAGAAGGCGAAGAAGTTCAAAAGACGTTCCTAAGGGGATGCAGAACTTACACCGAAAAATAAGCGATGAAGCCAAAAAATAAACGGCAAAGAGATTTTGATCGTTCCTAAGGGGACGCAAAGATTGTGTTTCAGTGGGAGTATGTGTCTTCGGCATTAGCATCATTCTTTGCATCATATCATCACATCATATCGCATAGCATCTCATCATACATTACACCACACCGATGACATCAATTAAAAACAAAGCCGATCTTCGGAGATTGCCTTACAAAAATGAAAAGGTGCTAAGACAAAAGCAAGCTAAGAATCACAGCTTCATCAATCCTGATGTGGAAGAAGGGATCTATTGACTACGAAGCATCGATGTTTTTACGAAGTGTGAATGATTTTACGAAGGATAAAAATTCTTCTTTGCGAAGCATGAAAAGAAGTGAAGGTGTTTTTTCGCCAACGGCTCAAAAATGGTATGTACATAAAATTTCATGCATCGCAAAGAGTTGACTTACAAATAACTTACATATTACATTGAAAAATATAAACATCAAATATTACAAACTTAGTTCAGTAAATGTTGCATTAACACCCTAGAAATGTTTTTACAGTAACTCTTATTCTTCCTTAAGAACTTTCTCTGCAACTTCGTTAAGCAGTTTGGTAACAACTTCGTCGACAATAGCTTCGGCCACATTAATGACATCTATTGCTTTCCTCGTCTCTGAAAGGGAAATGTGCCCTTGGGCCATTTCTAAGTATTTTGGTGATTTAGTGTCCAACACAAGTGCCTAAGTGTAAAAAGGTGGACAAAGTACAAATCAAGAATTAAGGTATGTTTCTCAGACTTAGTACATTGTTTTATGGACTAATGTATTGTGTCTAAGTGCTGGAAACAGGAAAAATCCAATTGGAAATGTCTTGGCTCGAGCAGCCAAGAATCTGCTGAGTCTGCAAGCACCGGACTGTCCGGTGGTGCACCGGACAGTGTCCGGTGGGGCACCGGACAATGTCCGGTGCACCAGGCTTGCTCGAGCGAAGTGGCTGCTCTCGGGATTTCACCGGCGACGTACGGCTAAAATTCACCAGACTGTCCGGTGTGCACCGGACTGTCCGGTGAGCCAACGGTCGGCCGGGCCAACGGTCGGCCGCGCAATCTGCGTGGGACACGTGGCCGAGCCAACGGCTAGAAGACGGCACCGGACTGTCCGGTGTGCACCGAACATGTCCGGTGCGCCAACGGCTCTCAGGCTGCCAACGGTCGGCTTCGCTATTTAAGGAAGGAAATCGGGCACCGGACAGTGTCCGGTGTGCACCGGACTGTCCGGTGCCCCTGATGACAGAAGGCAAGAATGGCTTTCCAAGTTTGTGCTCAACGGCTCCTAGCTGCCTTGGGGCTATAAAAGGGACCCCTAGGCGCATGGAGGAGAACACCAAGCATCCTTTGAGCATCATTGATCACTCACACTTCATTCTTGCGCACTTGTTCGACATTTTAGTGATTTGAGCTCTGTTCTAGTGTGCTAGTCTCTTGAGCTCAAGTCTGGGTTTTGCGTGTGCGTACTCGCTGTGATCTTTGTGTCGTGTGTGAGTTGCTAATCCCTCCCTTGCTCTGTGATTCTTCGTGAACATCTTGTGTAAGGGCGAGAGGCTCTAAGCTGTGGAGATTCCTCGCAAACGGGATTAAGAGAAGCAAAGCAACACCGTGGTATTCAAGTTGGTCTTTGGACCGCTTGAGAGGGGTTGATTGCAACCCTCGTCCGTTGGGACGCCACAACGTGGAGTAGGCAAGCGTTGGTCTTGGCCGAACCACGGGATAACCACTGTGCCATCTCTGTGATTGATATCTCTTGGTTATTGTGTTGTGTTGAGATCCTTCTCTAGCCACTTGGCAAATTACTGTGCTAAGAAGTAACCAAGTTTTGTGGCTTAAGTTTTTGAAGTGTTACAGGATCACCTATTCACCCCCCCCCTCTAGGTGCTCTCAATTGGTATCAGAGCCGTTCTCTTCAAGAAAGGGACTAACCGCCTGAAGAGATGGATCCTAAAGGCAAGGGGATGGTGATCAACGACAAGGAAAAGGAGTCCTTCGTCAACTAGCCCAATGATGACAGGCCCACCGACTCAGGCTCGGGCCACAAAAGAAAAGACGGGAGGAAGAAGAAGGCCAAGGGCGAGGCACATATCGGAAAGGAGTGGGAATCAGATTGTTCCTCCTCCGACTCTGACAATGAAGGACTCGCCGCCACCGCCTTCAACAAGTCATCCCTCTTCCCCAACGAGCGTCACACTTGCCTCATGGCAAGAGAGAAGAAAGTAAGCACTCATACTAGTACTTATGCTTCTTCGAGTGAAGATGAGTCTAGTGATGATGATGAGATAGATTACTCATGCTTATTCAAGGGATTAGATAGAACCAAGGTAGACAAAATTAATGAATTAATTGATGCCTTAAATGACAAGAATATGCTTTTAGAAAAACAAGAGGATTTGTTGTATGAAGAACATGATAAATTTGTAGAAGCACAAAAATCTCTTGCTCTAGAAATTAAGAGGAATGAAATGCTCTCTAGTGAATTATCTTCTTGTCATGAAACTATTGCTAAGTTAAAAAGTTTTAATGATGATTTAAATGCTAAACTAGAAGTAGCTAGTAAATCTAATTCTTGTGTAGAAATTGTTGAAACTTGTAATAGGTGTAAAGATTTTGACATTGATGCTTGTAGTGATCATTTAGTTTCAATTTCCAAATTAAATGATGAATTAGCTAGTCTTAATGCCCAACTTAAGACTAGCAAGAATGAATTTGACAAGCTAAAATTTGCAAGGGATGCCTACACGATTGGTAGACACCCCTCAATTAAGGATGGACTTGGCTACAAGAGGGAAGCCAAGAACTTGACAAGCCATAAGGCTCCCATCTCCGCCAAGGAGAAAGGGAAGGCCCCTATGGCTAGTAGTGTGCAAAAGAACCATGCCTTTATGTACTATGATAGAAGACAACCTAGAAATGCTTATAGGAGTTGTAATGTATATAATGCCTTTGATTCTCATGCTATGGTTGCTTCTAGTTCCTCTTATGTGCATGATAGAAATGTTGGTAGGAGAAATGTTATTCATAATATGCCTAGGAGAAATGTCATA
Organism: Zea luxurians; assembly: GCA_029449295.1. Taxonomy (NCBI): domain Eukaryota; kingdom Viridiplantae; phylum Streptophyta; class Magnoliopsida; order Poales; family Poaceae; genus Zea; species Zea luxurians. Next base: position 51,998,355 of record JAOPSE010000011.1, read on the forward strand.
AATGTTCCTAGGAAAGTTAATGAACCTTCTACAATATATCATGCTTTAAATGCTTCTTTTGCTATTTGTAGAAAGGATAGGAAGATAGTTGCTAGAAAATTAGGGGCAAGATGCAAGGGAGACAAAACTTGCATTTGGGTCCCTAAGGATATTTGTGCTAACCTTGCAGGACCCAACATGAGTTGGGTACCTAAGACCCAAGCCTAAATTTGCCTTGCAGGTTTATGCATCCGGGGGTTCAAGCTGGATTATTGACAGCGGATGCACAAACCATATGACGGGGGAGAAGAAGATGTTCACCTCCTACGTCAAGAATAAAGATTCCCAAGATTCAATAATATTCGGTGATGGGAATCAAGGCAAGGTAAAAGGGTTAGGTAAAATTGCAATCTCAAATGAGCACTCTATCTCTGATGTGTTTTTAGTAGTCTCTTGGATATAATTTGCTATCTGTTAGTCAATTATGCAATATGGGATATAACTGTTTGTTTACAAATGTAGATGTGTCTGTCTTTAGAAGATGTGATGGTTCACTAGCTTTTAAGGGTGTACTAGACGGCAAGCTTTACTTAGTTGATTTTGCAAAAGAAGAGGCCGGTCTAGATGCATGCTTAATGGCTAAGACTTGCATGGGCTGGCTGTGGCATCGCCGCTTAGCACATGTGGGGATGAAGAACCTCCACAAGCTTCTAAAGGGAGAACACGTGATAGGTCTAACCAATGTTCATTTCGAAAAAGATAGACCTTGTGCAGCTTGTCAAGCAGGGAAACAGGTGGGAGGCTCTCATCACACCAAAAATGTGATGACAACATCAAGACCCCTGGAGCTGCTACATATGGACCTCTTCGGACCCGTCGTCTATCTGAGCATAGGAGGAAGTAAGTATGGTCTAGTTATCGTTGATGACTTTTCCCGCTTCACTTGGGTGTTCTTTTTGCAGGATAAGTCTGAAACCCAAGGGACCCTCAAGCGATTCCTAAGGAGAGCTCAAAATGAGTTTGAGCTCAAGGTGAAGAAGATAAGGAGCGACAACGGGTCCGAATTCAAGAACCTTCAAGTGGAGGAGTTTCTTGAGGAGGAGGGGATCAAGCACGAGTTCTCCGCTCCCTACACACCTCAGCAAAATGGTGTGGTAGAGAGGAAGAACAGAACGCTCATAGATATGGCGAGGACTATGCTTGTAGAATTCAAGACCCCCGAGTGCTTTTGGTCGGAAGCCGTGAACACGGCTTGCCACGCCATCAACAGGGTCTACCTTCACCGCCTCCTCAAGAAGACATCGTATGAGCTGCTAACCGGTAACAAACCTAATGTATCGTATTTTCGTGTTTTTGGGAGTAAATGCTACACTCTAGTGAAGAAAGGTAGGAATTCCAAATTTGCTCCCAAAGCCGTAGAAGGGTTTTTATTAGGTTATGATTCAAATACAAAGGCGTATAGGGTCTTCAACAAATCATCGGGTTTGGTTGAAGTCTCTAGCGACGTTGTATTTGATGAGACTAATGGCTCTCCAAGAGAGCAAGTTGTTGATCTTGATGATGTAGATGAAGAAGACGTTCCAACGGCCGCGATACGCACCATGGCGATTGGAGATGTACGGCCTCAGGAACATTTGGAGCAAGATCAACCGTCTTCCTCAACTATGGTGCATTCCCCAACCCAAGATGACGAACAGGTACCTCAAGTGGAGGCACATGATCAAGGGGGAGCACAGGATGTTCAAGAGGAAGAAGCACCTCAGGCACCTCCAACCCAAGTTCGAGCGACAATTCAAAGGGATCATCCCGTCGACCAGATATTGGGTGATATTAGCAAGGGAGTAACTACTCGCTCAAGATTAGTTAATTTTTGTGAGCATTACTCTTTTGTCTCTTCTATTGAGCCTTTCAGGGTAGAAGAGGCCTTGCTAGATCCGGACTGGGTGTTGGCCATGCAGGAGGAACTCAACAACTTCAAGCGCAACGAAGTTTGGACACTGGTGCCTCGTCCCAAGCAAAATGTTGTGGGAACCAAGTGGGTGTTCCGCAACAAACAGGGCGAGCACGGGGTGGTGACGAGGAACAAGGCTCGACTTGTGGCAAAAGGTTATGCCCAAGTCGCAGGTTTGGACTTTGAGGAGACTTTTGCTCCTGTGGCTAGGCTAGAATCAATTCGTATCTTGCTAGCATATGCCGCTCACCATTCTTTCAGGTTGTACCAAATGGATGTGAAGAGCGCTTTCCTCAACGGGCCGATCAAGGAGGAGGTGTACGTGGAGCAGCCCCCTGGCTTCGAGGATGAACGGTACCCCGACCACGTGTGTAAGCTCTCTAAGGCGCTCTATGGACTTAAGCAAGCCCCAAGAGCATGGTATGAATGCCTTAGAGACTTTTTAATTGCTAATGCTTTCAAGGTTGGGAAAGCCGATCCAACTCTTTTTACTAAGACTTGCGATGGTGATCTTTTTGTGTGCCAAATTTATGTCGACGACATAATATTTGGTTCTACTAACCAAAAGTCTTGTGAAGAGTTTAGCAGGGTAATGACGCAGAAATTCGAGATGTCGATGATGGGCGAGTTGACCTACTTCCTTGGGTTCCAAGTGAAGCAACTCAAGGACGGCACCTTCATCTCCCAAACTAAGTACACACAAGATTTGCTAAAGAGGTTTGGGATGAAGGACGCCAAGCCCGCAAAGACGCCGATGGGAACCGACGGACACACCGACCTCAACAAAGGAGGTAAGTCCGTTGATCAAAAAGCATACCGGTCCATGATAGGTTCTTTGCTTTATTTATGTGCTAGTAGACCGGATATTATGCTTAGCGTATGCATGTGTGCTAGATTTCAATCCGATCCGAAGGAGTGTCACTTAGTGGCTGTGAAGCGAATTCTTCGATATTTAGTCGCTACGCCTTGCTTCGGGATCTGGTATCCAAAGGGGTCTAACTTTGACTTGATTGGGTACTCAGATTCCGACTATGCTGGATGTAAGGTCGATAGGAAGAGTACATCGGGGACGTGCCAATTCTTAGGAAGGTCCCTGGTGTCATGGAACTCTAAGAAACAAACCTCCGTTGCCCTATCCACCGCTGAGGCCGTGTACGTTGCCGCAGGATAGTGTTGTGCGCAACTACTTTGGATGAGGCAAACCCTCAGGGACTTTGGCTACAATCTGAGCAAAGTCCCACTCCTATGTGATAATGAGAGTGCTATCCGAATAGCGGAAAATCCTGTTGAGCACAGCCGCACAAAGCACATTGACATCCGGCATCACTTTTTGAGAGACCACCAGCAAAAGGGAGATATCGAAGTGTTTCATGTTAGCACCGAGAACCAGCTAGCCGATATCTTTACCAAGCCTTTAGATGAGAAGACCTTTTGCAGGCTGCGTAGTGAGCTCAATATCTTAGATTCACGGAACTTGGATTGAAATGTAGCATACATGTGTTTATGCTTTTGATTATGTTCATTCTGCATATTGTTGCTTATTGTGGTGCTCAAGTTGTACAAACACTCCCTGGACCTCACAAGTCCTGTTTGCAAGTGATGCACATATTTAGGGGGAGCTGTGCTACAACTTGACCCTTTGTGGCTAACCATGTACTTGAGTTTGGTTGTTTTAGTCTCCAAGGGAAATTGAAAGGGAAAAGGTGGACTTGGACCATGCGAGACTTCCACTGCACTCCGATGAAAAGAGTAACTCTTCCAAGTTCATCGTTATACTCTTATTGCCTATTTGCTCTTAGTTGAAGATTTTGGTGAGGCAATGGGGTTAAAGGGCCTAGATTGATCCCGTTTTGGTGCTTGATGCCAAAGGGGGAGAAAATAAAGGCCAAAGCGATAAATGGATCAGCTACCACTTGAGAGATTTTGAAAATAGTAGAATAGAGCTTTTAGTTTGTCAAAACTCTTTTGTTGTCTCTCTTGTCAAAAGTTGGCTTCTTGTGGGGAGAAGTATTGATTATGGGAAAAAGGGGGAGTTTTTGAAATCTTAAATCAATTTCTCTTAGAATGACTCTCTTTATGTCTTAACATGTGTGTTTGACTTAGAGATAGAAATTTGAGTTTGATTTGCAAAAACAAACCAAGTGGTGGCATAGAGTGATCCATATATGTCAAAATTGAATCAAAACAATTTTGAGTTCTTATTTGATTTGATTTTGTACTTGTTCTACTTCCTTTATGTTGTGTTGGCATAAATCACCAAAAAGGGGGAGATTGAAAGGGAAATGTGCCCTTGGGCCATTTCTAAGTATTTTGGTGATTTAGTGTCCAACACAAGTGCCTAAGTGTAAAAAGGTGGACAAAGTACAAATCAAGAATTAAGGTATGTTTCTCAGACTTAGTACATTGTTTTATGGACTAATGTATTGTGTCTAAGTGCTGGAAACAGGAAAAATCCAATTGGAAATGTCTTGGCTCGAGCAGCCAAGAATCTGCTGAGTCTGCAAGCACCGGACTGTCCGGTGGTGCACCGGACAGTGTCTGGTGGGGCACCAGACAATGTCCGGTGCACCAGGCTTGCTCGAGCGAAGTGGCTGCTCTCGGGATTTCATCGGCGACGTACGGCTAAAATTCACCGGACTGTCCGGTGTGCACCGGACTGTCCGGTGAGCGAACGGTCGGCCGGGCCAACGGTCGGCCGCGCAATCTGCGCGGGACACGTGGCCGAGCCAACAGCTAGAAGACGGCACCGGACTGTCCGGTGTGCACCGAACATGTCCGGTGCGCCAACGGCTCTCAGGCTGCCAATGGTCGGCTTCGCTATTTAAGGAAGGAAATCGGGCACCGGACAGTGTCCGGTGTGCACCGGACTGTCCGGTGCCCCTGATGACAGAAGGCAAGAATGGCTTTCCAAGTTTGTGCTCAACGGCTCCTAGCTGCCTTGGGGCTATAAAAGGGACCCCTAGGCGCATGGAGGAGAACACCAAGCATCCTTTGAGCATCATTGATCACTCACACTTCATTCTTGCGCACTTGTTCGACATTTTAGTGATTTGAGCTCTGTTCTAGTGTGCTAGTCTCTTGAGCTCAAGTCTGGGTTTTGCGTGTGCGTATTCGCTGTGATCTTTGTGTCGTGTGTGAGTTGCTAATCCCTCCCTTGCTCTGTGATTCTTCGTGAACATCTTGAGTAAGGGCGAGAGGCTCCAAGCTGTGGAGATTCCTCGCAAACGGGATTAAGAGAAGCAAAGCAACACCGTGGTATTCAAGTTGGTCTTTGGACCGCTTGAGAGGGGTTGATTGCAACCCTCGTCCGTTGGGACGCCACAACGTGGAGTAGGCAAGCGTTGGTCTTGGCCGAACCACGGGATAACCACTGTGCCATCTCTGTGATTGATATCTCTTGGTTATTGTGTTGTGTTGAGATCCTTCTCTAGCCACTTGGCAAATTACTGTGCTAACAAGTAACCAAGTTTTGTGGCTTAAGTTTTTGAAGTGTTACATGATCACCTATTCACCCCCCTCTAGGTGCTCTCAGTCTCTGGGTCAGCTAATGGGTCAAACGGCTCTGGAGGAGGAGGTAGTTTAGCTACGGGAGAAAACACCAATTAGCTCGAAGTTACAAAAATAAACAACAAAGCTAAAAGCCATTAAGAAATACCTATCCGTCTTTCGAGTTCCGCAGCTTTCTCAGCTTTTTTCGTCGCTTCCCGAGCATCATGAGTATCTTTTTCGCTCTTCTTCATTATTTCATGAGCCATCTTTCGGCCACCATTTTCCTAGATATCAGTAAAAAATTTTCCGCCTATTAAACTTGCTTCGGCTGACGGATCCTTCGTATCGTCAACAGAGAAGGCACTTCGGCCTGGGCCAAGGATTTAACATGTTCGCAACCCGCCTTCTCCAGGATAGCGGCAACTCCTCTCACGCCAGAGAAGGCGCAGACGTCCCCACGATCACTTAGGATTTCCTCAAAAGCTTCGGCTTCACAACTGATCCACTCAATAACGCCCTCAGGGTCGCCTCGTATGAAATTGTCTTTGTTAGAGTAGGCGCCCACGTTGGCGAAGCTAGTCTTCATCTTTTTCACGCACTCCATAGATTTTTCGAAACACCTTTCCTTTGATGCGCGAAGCTCTGCAACTGTCTTTTCAAAATAATTTTTCTAGTACTCACTGGCATCTCGATCAGCTTCAGCGATAGCGCATTTTAATTTGGCCTCAGCCAATTGTTTCCGAAGATCTTCAATTTCACTCTTCTGGGCCTCAGCTTGAACTTTCGAATTAGCTTCGTCTTCTTTTATTTTGTTTATCAATGAAATTAATATTTTACCTTTTTCAAGGCCTTCGTTTCTTAGCTTAATCACCTCTGAGCGAAGGTTGTTCAGAGCCATTCTATACCCTTCATCTTCGATATTTTTCTGTGCCCTAAGGGCATTGCTAAGGATCAAGCCCTGCAAGAGGAGTACAGAGTTAAGTATAAATAAATAAAATAATTCGTTTTCAAATATAAGAATTGATTTTTGTACCTTTATGCTATTATATGCTAAACTGTCAGCTAGCTCATCTTTTGACAATACGGAGAGGTCATCTTCTAGCTTCGAAAATCCGAAGCTTCTTCCTATCTCCCGGCTGATGGATATCTCTTTGTTATCTGGGAGACAGTATAAAAAGTCATCTTCTCCGCTGCCATTAAACACCAGTGCCCCTTTCGTGTATTTTAGTCTTTGGGCATAATGCTGGGCTTCTTGTTTTTCTTCCGAAGTAAGCGTCTTTCCCGAAGCATGGCGGATGATGTAATCAATGCTCTCTTCCAAAGCTTCGGGAGCAGGAGTAGCAAACTTTTCAGGCAAAATTTGCTCTGAGGTTTTTTCTTCTGTTCCCTTTTCTTCAGTTTCTGAAGGTCTTTTCTCGGCAAGCTCTGAAGGCCCAGCTTTGGCACTAGCTCAGCCTACTGCAGCTTCGATTTCAGCCGGTTTTGTTTCAGATTCGGTTAGCAGTTTCGAAACCTCGGCGATTTTCCCTGAAGGAGTAGAGCTTAAAGCCTTTACTGATTCTAACACATCTAGTACATTTGCCATCCTTCTCCTTTTGGGAGTTGCGGTAGAGCTTTTTCGTGCCTTCGGTACTGTTACTTCTGATGAAGGGCTTAAAATTTCTAGCGCTTTTGTTTCTACAATATTTGGCTTTTCAGCCTTATCTTTCTCAGTCTTCGACTTAGCCAGATCATCCGAAGCTTCCTTCGGCATTGTAGCTGGCTCTCCAGCCTTTTGCGTAGGGGAATGGCCTCTCTTGGTTCAGCAGCTGAAGAAGTCTCCCCACCAAACTTAGGCACCACGGCCGGTTCAATATAGCGTGGCCGGTGGGTAAGGACCTTCAACTTTTTACCCTTCGGAGCAGGCTCGACTGGAGTGGCCGAAGCAGCAGTTTTCCTCTTCTTTCCCTGACCTCGCAGTGGATAGCGGTAGTCGGGGTAGACAAAACCAATGGCATCAAAAACTCTATTCAATCTCTTTTTTCCCCGACCTCCAAAGGCTATGGATAGTGCATTGTCTTCCGCCTTGGAATATGATCCAAGCAATTCATCACTGGTAACTTCGATGCATTTTAGCCAGTCATCGTTTGGTTCATCGAATTTATCTCCGTATCTGAATGAGTATTTCAGCCGGACCAGTTCACCTTCACTAGATTCAGTGATGGTCTCCTTTGGCATTTCCCAGCTCTCTATAAGTGGCCATACTCTGTATGCTATGTGCTCTTGAACCAAATCACTTGTACCAATAAAGAAGCAGACAGTACCAAATGCCTTCTGACATGCTTCGGCGGCTTCGTCAATTTCAACCTTCGGCCTTCGAAGGCCGAAGCGGGACCATATGGGACGCATAATGACCTCATTAACATCCTCTCTCTCTGCTAAGTCGTTCTTCACATAGAACCATTCCTCCATCCAATTTCCCGGCCATCTTTTCCTAAATGTTGGTACTAGATGGCTTGCATTCGGACGGGTGGTAAATCCGTAACAACCAAAGTTGTTGTGATATTGTTCCTTTCCCATAGCCTTCGTCTCATACGTAAGTTCATGTATGTTGCAGAAACATTTTGCGCTTGGCTCTATCCCTTGGCTCCTTACTGCCCAGACGAAGACTCCCATCCTCAATATGGCTTCGGGGATCAGTTGATGAAGGAAAATTTGGAAGGTTTTCAACACTTCCACCACGAACCTGCTCAGTGGGAACCGAAGCCCAGCTTTAAAAAAGCTTCGAAAGATCACAACTTCATCCTTCTCAGGCATAGGTGTGGTATTGTTTTTGCTAGCCCTCACAATAGATAAATCCCAAAAGTACCTTCCCCTCATGCTCTCAAGATGACTTTGCTTGATGGTTGACTTTCCGAAAATTGTATGGCTTGGCCTCCACAGCCGATCTTCGGAATCTTCACCCCCACTCTCTGCATCATAGCTGTCACTGTCACTAGTATCCTCAGACAAGCCCTCCAACATTTCTTTTGTAATCTTCTCTGTATTTGATTTTGCCATTGATTCTAGAAACCCAGCTATATAAGGATCCACAGCCTTCTTCTGTTCAAAGAGCTTCTCTTCTTTGGTTAGCTTCGTCTCAACAACAACTTTCTTGTCTTGAGACATCTTCTCTTCGGAAATAATGAAAACGTGCTCTTCAAGACGAAGCTTAAAGAACTCAAAAAACTAAGCAAACATTGGTGAGCAAGAGCTATAAAATTGTGCAAATAAAGCAAGCGACACAAATAGCGTACCAAATGTGGTCAGGGTGAGTTCTTATTTATACGCTCGACGCGCCCCGAGTTGGAGCGTCCCGTCTGTCATTGACTGTTGCTATTCTAGCAAAGGGAAGGTGTTTTTTCGGACCTTCGGCTTAAGGCCTTCGTCCAGGTCGCAGTCTGAATTCGTTATCTTAAACGAACTAATACCGCGAGGGGCTACTGTTGGGGGCCTTCGTCCTCCGAAGGTCCTCAAAAACGTGGTTTAACAATGTTTTCCAAGTGTAACATGAAAACAGGTACCTTTGGATATAGATCGAAGTTGTACACAACGTAAGAAGCATGGTCAGGATGAAGGATGATGCTGCTCCGAAGTTACGGGCGGAATAGCTTCGGCTCAACAGCGGAAAAAGGAACCGACTTAAAGGGGAAAAGGCCATCCAGTCCTCAATTAGTTGTCCATAATACAGTAGTAAATGTGAAGGACATAAATGTAATTTTACACAGGCTGCGCCATGTGCCTATAAATAGATGAACAGTACTCCCGCACTGTTCATGTTCACTTGCATTTGCTCGTGCGTCACGCTTGGACTTTTGCCTTCTGTCAAGCCGAAGGTATAAATGTAATTCAATATTGTTCACATTCATTCATAATGATAAAAAAAGAAATGTTAATGATGTCATGTAATCATTTAAGTTATTTCTTATGTTTCATATGCTTCTCCTTTCATTAATATATACTGTGATGATGAAGGTACGTCCTTCATGACCTTCATCTGAAGACCATTATATCCTGAGGGAAATAATGCTTCGAAGGACGAAGGGCGTAAACCATTAACCTTTTCTGTGTTGCCTTGTTCTTAATCCATAGCATTTGAGAACAAGTCTCCAACAGGCCATGTGCGACGGTAAGGAGTGTTCGATTAAGTTCCCCATTTACTCTGCATTGTGTATAGCTCTTTGGGTTGGAGATCGGAACACCAAACCTCTCGGGAGCTTAGCACCGGTGAGGACACGGCTAGGGATGGTGCATGGTGCCGTCGCTTGGGGTTGCTCATGTAAGATAAGGGCACTGGGTAATCGATCTCGCAGGCATGTCTGTGATTAGATTAGGAGGTACCCCTTCATCCAATAGATAAGTGTCGTTGGAAGCTATAACACCCTGAATTTGGGGGTATAAATTTTCTTCTCCGATACTCAACAAATTCAGGCGTTACTCTCTTTTATCTTCCCGTTTCACTCTTTCTTCCAATTTTCAAAGCAGTATAGAGACTGGTGTCTGTATCGTGTGTAAACAAAAATCTAAGTTGACATGGGTGTTGCATCATGTCGAAGGATATTTCTTTTGTCTGATGTTGTGTCTAGTCGTGCATTCGTCTCGATTCGGTTTCGATTCGCAATTTAATTTTGTTTTGAGGTAAGCGGGTGCGAGCAGTGGGATTCTGGCCTGGCCCCTGGCGCCCTCCCCCCTTGTGCGCGCCCCCTCCCTCTCTCATTTTCTTTTCCCGCGCAGCAACTTCCCTCTCCCTCTCTTCCACCTCTCTTGCATCTCACTTGCCCTAGGTGTGATTTTGGTGAGTGGTTGCCGTCGATCGTCGAGCCCCGAGGTGAGCTCCCCCATATCTTCCCCTCTCCTCTCCTCTCCCTCTTCCTCCCTCCCTCGCGCGCTCCATGTCGTGCCCCTGGCCGCGCCCCCTCCCGCGTGCCATCGTCGCTCGCCCCTGCAGGCCCCCGCCTCGTGCGCTCAGTCTCGTTCCTACGCATGCAGCCCTAGCGTGCGTAGCGTTTAAATTCAGTTTGAATTCAGTTTTAAATTGTTTAATTTATGTGCTGCACCGCGCGCTTCGTCGTGCGACGATCCATTTTAAATTCAGATTTATTATTTTGCTGCGTCACGTGCTTCGTCGCGTGACGATTCATCTTAATTTCAGATTATTTAATGTGTTGCGTCGCGCGTTTCATCGCGCGACGTTTTGTTTTAAATTTAGTTTAAGTAGCGTATGTCGTCGTGCGCTTTGCCGCGCGACGCTTCACACTATTTTCAGATTTAATTCAAGTGATTCGTTGTGTGCTCCGTCGCGCGACGAATTCGTTTAATTTCAGTTTAGTCTAAGTGTTGCGTCGCGTGCTTCGCCACGCGATGATTCATTTTAATTTCAGCTTAATCTGCGTGTGCTGTCGGGCGCTTCGTCGCGCTACATTCCTTTTAAATTTACCTTGAGTTGTTTATAATAATTAAGCGCGTAGCGTAACTTTATTTTGTGCATAGAGCGATTATTAAATTAATATGGTTTTGTTCAGACAAGTATTTTAATCTACAGCTGCTTAACGTAATCGCCTTTCGACTGTAGCCTCGACCGTTGTTTTCTCTTTCTCACATAGTCATAGATACGAGCCCTACGCCAAGCGTCTGCTTATTTGTTGTATTCTATTGCAAGGTGTTTTATTCTTTTTATATTAAGTTTGTGGAATGTATGTTCGAACTCGTATAGATAACAGTCTGTTGGCGGAGTCCGAAGGAGTTGCAGGTGAAGACCCTGAGCAGCAACTGGTTGGTGAAGGCAAGTGTTTCTTGATCCATCTATGTCCTATACATTTCATAATTCACTCCCCGTATTTACATAATTTATACCTAAGGATTGACTAGCTTTGTTTATCTTGTCCTTGTTTACCTATGTGGGTTGGTGTAACGCCCTGAATTTGGGGTAGAATTTTTTCTTCTTTTTACTCACCGAATTCGGGCGTTACTCTCTTTTCTCTTCCTGTTTCGCTCCTTCTTCCCAATTTCAAACTAGTATAGTGGCGGGTGTCCATGTCATGCATAAATAAAACCTAACTGTCATGGGTGTTGCATCATGCCGAAGCGCATTTCTTTGTCTGATGTCGCGTGTTCGTCTCGTCCCGTTTCAGATTTCGGTTCGCGATTGGATTCCGTTTAGTGGTCGTGCGTGTCATGGGTTTCGATCCGCGTTGTGGCCCAGCCCGGCCCGGTCCGACCCGCACGCCCCTGGTGCCCCCTGCCCTCCCCATGCGCGTGCCCCCTCCCTCCCCCTGATCCATTTGTCTCATTTGATTTCTTCCGCGTAGTAACCTCCCTCTCCCTCTTCCACCTCTCTCTCTCTCCTTGTGGTGCCCTAGGGTTTGGAGTCGAGATCGCCAGAATTTGGATCCCCGGAGGTGAGTTTTCCCCCTCCCCTTCCATCTCCCTCCCCTTCTTCTCCCCCGCGCGGCCTCCCTGCCCGCGCGCCGCTCCCGGCCCCGCGCCCGTGCCACCCCTCGGCCCCGCGCCCCCGCGCTGTCCCGTGGCCGCGCGCCTGCCCTCGGCCTCGCCCCTCCCCAGCCGCGCGCCCACCCTCGGCGAACCCCTCCCCAGCCGCGCGCTCCCGCGCCTCGGCGAGCCCTCCCCGCTCCGCAGCTCGGCCCCTGCCCCGGCGAGCCCCTGCCCCGGCGAACCCACGCGCCCCCGCGCCCTAGCCGCGCGCTGGCGGCCACGCCGCGCGCCCTGGCCCGCGCACCGGTGGCCGCGCCCCGGCAGCCGCGCCCGACCCCGGCTTCCCGCGCCTCGCGCCCCGCTCTCCGTGCCGCGCCCTTAGCCGTGCCCTCGGCACGCGCAGCGTTCTCCTGCACGTGCGACCGTAGTCATGCTTCGTTTAACCCTCGTTTAATCCATTTTAATTTTGTTTAGTCAATGTGCTGCGTCGCGCGCTTCGTCACGCGATGGTCCTTTTAAATTTATATTTATCAATGTGTTGCATCGCGCGCTTCGTCGTGTGACGATTCGTTTAATTTATATTTATTACAGTGATGCGTCACGCGACGATTCGTTTTAAATGCAGTTCTGTTGACATAAGCCGTCATGCGTTTCGTCGCGCAACACGTAACGTTTGTCTTTAATTAATGCAAGAATCTCGTTGCGTGCTCTGTCGCGCGGCGAGTCGTTCAGTTCTTAATTCAATTTAAATGTTGTGTCGCGTGTCTCGCCGTGCGACCACTCCCTTTCATTCATCTTTATTCATTTATAATGATTAAATGTGGAACATGACTTTACTTTATGCTAAACGCAGTGTCCAAATTAATGCCCTTCTGTTAAGCGAGTGGTATAATTTATAATTATGTAACATAATCGCTTCTCGACCGTAGACTCGACTGTCATTTCCTCTTTCTCTCTTAACCGTAATTGCGAGCCCCACGTGGAACGTCTGTTTATTTATTGTATTCTATTGTATGGTGTACTGTTCTTTTATATTAAATGTGTGGATATATGTATGTTTGCGCTCGTATAGAGAGCGATCTGGTTGAAGAGCCCGAGGAACTCACAGGAGAAGCCCCTGAGCAGCAGCTGTTTGGTGGAGGCAAGTGTCCTTTGACCCATCTTTGTCGTATACATTCTATAATTCACTTCCCACATTTACACAGTTATACCTAAGGATTGACTAGCTTTTGTTATCCATGTCCTTGTTTACCTATTTGGGTCGGATTATTATTGTTTAGTTTATTGCTATTGCTTAACATTAATCAATGAACATGATGAGAATTATCTATGATACGTTGTTTTCCCTCTTATTTATGATATTATACTTGTGGCATTTAAGGGGGCTCGAGCGGTTTCTCGAGTGCCTCTCCGTAAGGACCTGTTCGTTGGATGACCGCCCAGGAAAACAGTGCAACCATGAGGGTGGAGTGGGACGCCCTTAGCTGAGTAATTAGAGGAACCGGGGTGTAGTTCGCTTAGCCGTCGTTCCGTCAATGGGGCTCGGTGTATGCGGCTCGCTCTACCAAGGTTGATTTGTCCCTTGGGGAGGAGTGTGGTACATTTAGGAAAACTAACGGGCGGCTACAGCTCCGGGGAATCTTTGTAAAGGCTACGTAGTGATACCCTGCTGGGTCACCTTGGTAGTGATCAATGGAGAGTCATGATCTCCGGGCAGAAAAGGAAATCACGGCTTGTGGGTAAAGTGCGCAACCTCTGTAGAGTGTATGAAAACTGATATATCAGCCGTGCTCGCGGTTATGAGTGGCTAAGGGAGCTCCAGTGATTAGTGGTACTTGATCAGAGATGTTCGGATTACAGGTGGCAATGAGACGGATGGTTTTGGTATTGATTATGGTAATGGTAAGTGGTATTCTTTCCGTTTGGAAAGAGTACGTTTGGGTTAATAACGTGGGTTAATTCTAAAACTTGGCTTTCTCCACCAGTAATAATAATCTGACCAACTAAAAGCAACTGCTTGACTTACCCCCACATGAAGCTAGTCCACTACAGCCAAACAGGACACTTGCTGAGTATGTTGATGTGTACTCACCCTTGCTCTACACACCAAACCCCCCCCCCCCCAGGTTGTTTGCGTTGCAACCACTGCTCATGTGAAGATGAAGCCGTGGAAGGAGACTTCCAGGAATTCCAAGATTACGACGAGTTCTAGGCGTGGGTTAGCGGCAACCCCCAGTCGGCTGCCTGTGAAGGCCGCGTGTATCTACGTTTCTTTTCTGCACTTTGATTATTGTAAAGACTATGTGGATGTCTCAGACATATGATGTAATCGACTATTATTACCCTTTTATGTTATTATTTGAGCATTGTGTGATGATGTCCAGTTATGTAACTGCTGTGTACGTGAATTGCTGATCCTGGCACGTACATGGTTCGCATTCGGCTTGCCTTCTAAAAGCGGGTGTGACAGTTGGATCGTTTTGGTTTAGCGCTATGCTAGTGCTTCACCCTAATCAATGAACATGATGAGATTATTATGATACGTTGTTTTCCCTTTTGATTATGATGATGATATTGTGACATTTAAGGGGACTCGAGCGGTTTCTCGAGTGCCTCTCCATAAGGACTGGCTCGTTGGATGACCACCCGGGAAAACAGTACAACCATGAGGGTGGTATGGGACACCCTTAGCTGAATAATTTGAGGAACTGAGGTGTAGTTTGCTTCGTCGTCGTGCCGTCAATGGGGCTCAGTGTATGCGGCTCGCTTTGCCGAGGGTGGTTTGCCCCTTGGGGAGGAGTGTGGTACATTTAGGAAACCTAACGGGCGACTACAGCCTCAAGGAATCTTTGTAAAGGTTACATAGTGAAACCTTGCCTATTCACCTTGGTAGTGTTTAAGGGTTTGATCAGCCCTAGGAAAAAAGGAATCACGGCTCGTGGGTAAAGTGTGCAACCTATGCCGAGTGTTATGAAACTGATACATCAGCCGTGCTCGCGATTATGAGTGGCCTTGGGAGCTCCACTGATTAGATGCACATTGATCAGAGATACTTTGTTACAGGTGATAATGAGGATGATGATGGTTTTTATGATTATGATTTCTGGTATTCTTTCCGTTTGGAAGGAGTACTTTTGGGTTAACAACTTGGGTTAATGTTAAAACCTGGCTCTCTAGTAGTAATAATTATCTGACCAACTAAAAGCAACTGCTTGACCTTAACCCCACATAAAGCTAGTCCACTACATCCCAACGGGACAATTGCTGAGTATGTTGATGTGTACTCACCCTTGCTTTACACACCAAACCCCCGAGGTTGTCCACATTGCAACCACTGCTCAGGAGAAGATGAAGTCGTGATGGAGGATTTCCAGGAGTTCCAAGAATACGATGAGTTCTAGGCGTGGGTTAGCGGCAAACCCCTAATCGGCTGCCTGTGAAGGCCGTGTTTAGCTACGTTTCGTTTTCACACTTTGAAATATGTTATGTGGATGTCTCGGGCATCATGATGTGATCAACTAATACCCTCTTTTATGTTATTATTCGAGCACTGTGTGATGATGTCCGGTTATAGAACTGATGTGTATGTGAATTGTTGATCCTGGCACATACATGGTTCACATTCGGTTTGCCCTCTAAAACTGGGTGTGACATAAGTGGTATCAAAGTCGTGCTTACTGTAGGACCGCTAACCTAAAATAGAATGGCCGTTCTAAGGAGTATAGACCCCTATTCTCACCTTGACCTTGATGTCATTTCAAAAGTTGGTCATCTCAACCAATTCTATGTTCTATTATATATATTAAACATTGCTAAAAATTTTGTTTTATTTTATTTCCTAAAATTTTTTTACGGTTTACTTTCTGGTCATACTAGTTTTGTTCTTACTCTTCTGCTTACGGTGTCTTTTGTAGATGGCTCTTCTTAGACACACAACACAGAAGTCAGTCATTCCTTTCTTGCCCTCTTGTCTCGCGGAGCGTCCGCTTTGCCATCCGGTGACTGGCCAGTCCAGCCATTTGGAGAGGCTGCACCACCGCCTGCACGGGGAGCAGGAGCGTCGGTGACAGGAGTTGGAGCAGTAGGGCTCTTCTTCCTCGCCTCAGCGGGAGGTAGAGTCTATGAGGCCCTGCTCTCCTGTGCCCCCGCTGGAGGTGCCCCCTGCACCACCACTGGGCGTCCCGGCCGCTGGAGTAGCTGTTGGAGGAGACCCCAAGGATGGAGGCAGCGACGACAGCAGCTTGAGCCACAGCACCGACCTTTCGGAGGAGCAAGAGCTAGAGGGATGGGCTGCTTGACCCATCACTCGTGACGCTGCTCACGGGTGTCACTTCCACGATGCGCTCGACACCTAGCTGTGCTAGGCACTCGATCGGCGCACTTGATCCATCGAGTATCGTTGTGTTGTCTTCCAGCACAGTCGCAGGGCATACCGGACCACTAGGAGGCGACTTGCTTGGTGCATCGTCCGGAGGATAGTCTCTAGGGCGCAGAGGCCTGCTCGAAGCATTATTCTATCTTTGAGCGGGACTCAACTGAGGCGGCCATGTAGGATGTCGCATGGCATGCGCTTTCACACTACTACTCGGTGCTCGGTGGGTGGTCTAGACCTGAGGTATTATCCCTGCCGTCCATCTGGCAACACAGGAGGCATGGTTGTCTCACCTGTTGGTGAGGACAACCCTAGGTTGAGCAACACAGTCAACCTAGCTATTGTGCTAAACACAGAGCTGGACCACGCTTTAGACGAGCTATGTAGGGCTCGTGCTAAGATCGCCCAGTTGCGGGCAGAGCGCGCGGAGTGCCGTCACCTGGAGGATGGCTCTCTCGCCCCCGTCGAGACTCAACACCCTTACCGCTCGCCTCGACGTGGGCGCCATGTCTACGGCAACCCCGACTGTAGGACCAGGATAAATTTAGGACCATAGATCATTAGCGTTGGATCTTGCAATTAATGTTTAAAATAGAAGTCTTAGCCTTAGCCTTATTCTCAGTAAGTCATAGTTGGGCAGGGTAGTTTCCTTATCCTGTGTTTCTATGCTTGTCATGATGAACTATGATGGATTTGGATCTTTGTAATGATTGTCACCATAGTGTGGATACCCCTGCACTTTGGTTTACCTGTTAATGTTAATAAAATTAGTTATCTAGTTGGGAAGCCTTTTATCTCTACTTTCCTCTTTATCTGAGAAGCTGTGTTTGCCTTTGTTGGGAGTCAGTGAAGATGTTTGTTTGTTCAGTGTTGTGAAGAACTCTATACTCTTTTCTTATGCTGCAAGATTTGCGAGATCAGTTCTGATGTGTGAATGCATTCCACAGATGTCAGACAACAGGCGCAGAGGAGGGAGGCATGCTCAGCAGAAGCAGCAGGCACCGCAAGATGAGGCACCTAAGCAGCAGTTGCCACCACCACCCCCAATGACAATAGAGCAGATGTTTCTGATGCGGACCCAGGCAGTTCAAGCGATAGTTCAGACTCTGGCCGCCATGCAGCAAGTGCAGCAGTAGCAGCCCCCACCTCAACCTCAGATGCAAGTGCAGATGCCTCAGATGCCTAGAGATAAGCGTGCTGAATTCATGAGAGGTCATCCCCTAGTGTTCGCTCACTCTGTCGACCCCATGGATGTTGAAGATTGGCTGTGTACTGTGGAGCGGGAGTTGCACACCGCTCAGTGTGATGACAGAGAGAAGGTTCTGTATGGTCCCCGTCTGTTGAGGGGAGCAGCTCAGTCTTGGTGAGAGTCCTACCTCGCCACCCATGTCGACCCCGACGCCATCACTTGGGAGGAATTCAGAGACAATTTTCGTTGGTATCATGTTCCGGCAGGTCTGATGATAGTGAAGAAAGAGGAATTTCTAGCGCTCAAGCAAGGGCCCATGTCAGTCAGTGAGTACCGAGATAGGTTTCTACAGCTGTCCCGCTATGCTCCTGAAGATGTCAACACAGATGCCAAGAGGCAGTATCATTTCTTGAGAGGCTTAGTCGATCCCCTGCATTATCAGCTATTGAATCATACCTTCCCCACATTTCAGCACTTGATCAAAAGAGCAATCATGACAGAGAAGAAGCACAAGGAGATGGAGGATCACAAGTGCAAGATTGGTGGACCTTAGCCTAGGAGCAGCAATCGCCCCCGTTTCTCAGGCAACCCACTTCAGCAGTTCAAGCAGAATCAGCGCCCACCTCTGTAGCAGTTTCAGAGGCAGTACCCTCAGCATCAGCAGCAGTATCGCAAGAGCAGTTAAGCAGCCCTAGTGCAAGGAGGAGATAGAGCATGCTTCCATTGTGGAGAGAAAGGCCATTGGGTGATACATTGTCCAAAGAAGGTAGCTCAGCAGCAGTTAGGCCCTAGTGCCCTAGCAAAGCATAATGTGTCTTAGCCAGGAGCAGGCAATCGCGTCCAGACATGTTACAACCATGGGAGACTAAACCACATGGAGGCTGAAGTAGTCCAGGAGACACCAGGCATGATAGTAGGTATGTTTCCAGTCGAATCCCATCTTGTAGAAGTGTTATTTGATATTAGAGCAACACATTCATTTATTACTTCATCATGGGTAGAGGCGCATAATCTTCCAATAACTACCATGTCAACACCAATTCAAATTGATTCAGCCGGTGGTAAAGTTCGAGCCGATAGTGTATGCTTGAATGTAAGTGTGGAAATAAGGGGATAGAGTTTCCCACTAATCTCATAGTGATGGGTACTCAGGGAATAGATGTTATCCTAGGGATAAATTGGCTAGATAAGTACCAAGCAGTTATTAGTTGTGATAAGAGGACAATTAAGTTGGTGTCCCCACTGGGAGAAGAAGTGGTGACTGAGCTAGTCTCACCTGAGCCAAGGAAAGGAGGTTGTCACCAGATGACTATTGATAGCACAGAGGTCGATCCACTCGAGGCTATCAAGGTTGTGTTAGAATTTCTAGATGTGTTCCCTAAAGATTTACCGGCTATGCCACCTGAGCGGAAAGTTGAGTTTGCCATAGAGCTTATTCCTGGCACTGCCCCATCTCTAAAAGAGCCTACAGGGTAACTGGACCAGAGTTGGTTGAGCTCAAGAAGCAAATAGATGAGCTGTCAGAGTAATGTTACATCAGGCCAAGTACCTCACCTTGGGCTGCCCTAGCCCTGTTTGTGGAGAAGAAGGATGGCACTAGGAGGATGTGCATTGATTACCGAGCTCTGAATGAAGTCACAATCTAGAACAAGTACCCCTTGCCCACAATAGAAGATCTGTTTGACCAGCTAAGAGGGCCAGCATGTTTTCAAAGATAGATCTGAGGTCTGGTTATCACTAGCTTAGGATCCGACCTTCGGACATCCCGAAGATGACATTTATTACCATGTATGGGCTGTATGAGTACACAATTATGTCTTTTGGCTTGACGAATGCGCCAGCCTTCTTCATGAATCTAATGAATAGTGTATTCATGGATTATCTCAACAAGTTTGTGGTGGTATTCATTGATGACATTCTCATATATTCTCAAAGTGAGGAGGAGCATGTGGATCATCTGAAGACGGTATTGCAGAGATTGTGAGAGCACCAGCTGTATGCAAAGTTGAGCAAGTGTGAGTTCTGGATTGATGAAGTCTTGTTCTTGGGTCACATTATAAACAAAAATGGATTAGCTGTGGATCCAAAGAAAGTGGTAGACATTCCGGACTGGAAAGCGCCAACAGATTCTCGAGGAATCAAGAGCTTCATTGGAATGCCGGATATTATCGGTGATTCATTGAAGGATTTTCGAAGATTGTGAGGCTGATGATAGCTTTGCAAGCAAACAAAGTTGAGTTCAAGTGGACCCAGAAGTGCCAAGAGGCCTTCGAAGCGCTGAAAGAGAAGTTGACTACGGCGCATGTCTTAGTTTTGCCTGATGTGCACAAGCCCTTCTCGGTGTATTACAACGCTTGCTACACTAGCTTGGGATGTGTACTGATGCAAGAGGGAAGATTTGTGGCTTACTCGTCCCGACAGCTGAAGGTTCATGAGAAGAATTATCCAATCCATGACCTAGAGTTAGCAGCAGTGGTTCACGCACTGAAGACATGGAGGCATTATCTGTACGGGCAGAGGTGTGATGTTTATACAGACCACAAGAGTCTGAAGTACATATTCACCTAGTCGGAGCTAAATATGAGACAACGAAGATGGTTAGAGCTGATTAAAGATTATGAATTGGAAATTCACTACCATCCTGGCAAAGCGAACGTGGTAGCACATGCTTTAAGTAGGAAAAGTCAAGTCATTATGATGGTTGCTCACCCGATGCCTTATGAGTTGGCCAAAGAATTTGATAGGTTGAGCCTCAGATTTTTGAATAACACGCGAGGAGTAACAGTTGAGTTAGAACCCACTTTAGAGTGGGAAATCAAAGAAGTGCAGAAGAACGATGAGAAAATCAATGAAATCCAGCAACTGATTTTGGAAGGAAAAGTCAAAGATTTTCGGGAAGATGCATAAGGTGTGGTATGGTTCAAGGACCGCTTGTGTGTTCCCAATGTCCAGTCCATTCGAGAGTTGATCCTCAAGGAAGCTCATGAGACAGCTTATTCCATACATCCTAGAAGTGAGAAGATGTATTAGGATCTAAAGAAGAAATTCTGGTGGTACAGAATGAAAAGGGAGATCGCAGAGCACATGGCTATATGTGATAGTTGTTAGAGGATCAAGGCGGAGCATCAGAAGCCAGCCGGGTTGTTGTAGCCGTTGTGAATTCCTAAGTGGAAATGGGATGAAATCGGGATGGACTTCATAGTCAGGTTGCCTCGCACTCGAGTCGGCTATGATTCCATTTGGGTAGTGGTGGACCGCTTGACCAAGTCAGCCCACTTCATACCTATCAAGACTAGCTACAACAGTGTAGTATTGGCGGAGCTGTACATGTCCTGGATCGTTTGTCTTTATGGTGTGCTAAAGAAGATAATGTCGGATAGAGGAACGCAGTTCACCTCTCATTTATGGTAGCAGTTGCATGAAGCTTTGGGTACACATTTGAATTTCAGTTCAGCTTATCACACGCAGATAGACGTTCAGACTGAAAGAACTAATCAAATCCTCGAAGGTATGTTGAGAGCCCGTGCGTTGCAAGATCAGTCTGAATGGGACTAGAGGGTACCTTGTGCAGAATCTCCTACAACAACAATGATCAGGCTAGTTTGAAGATGTCACCGTTTTAGGCGCTTTATGGGAGGAGTTGTAGAACTCCGTTGCATTGGAATCAGCCTGGAGAAAAGCAAGTGTTTAGGCCAGACATTTTGCTTGAAGCTGAAAAGAACATCACGATGGTTCAGGAGAATCTAAAGATAGCACAATCAAGGCAGTGAAGTTATGCAGACACGAGAAGGAGAGAGCTGAGTTTTGAAGTGGGAGATTTTGTCTACTTGAAGGTGTCGCCTATCAAAGGAGTCAAAAGGTTCGGAGTCAAAGGCAAGCTAGCACCCAGATATATGTTGGTCCGTATCAGATTCTTGCGAAGCGTGGAGAAGTGGCCTATCAACTCAGTTTGCCAGAAGATTTGTCAGCGGTGCATGATGTCTTTCATGTGTCTCAGTTGAAGAAGTGTTTGCGTGTGCCAGAGGAGCAGTTGCCAGTGGAAGGTCTAGAAGTCCAAGAAGACTTGACCTACATAGAGAAGCCAATGCAAATTTTGGAGACTAAGGACAGGGTCACCAGGAGGAACACTATCAGAATATGCAAAGTTAGGTGAGGTCACCACTCTGAGGAAGAAGCAACTTGGGAGCGTGAAGATGATCTGATGGGCTGATGGCCAAGTATCCCAAACTCTTTGCTGGCCAACCTTGAATCTCGAGGGCGATATTCTTTAAAGGGGGATAGGTTTATAACGCCCTAAATTTGGGGGTATAAATTTTCTTCTCCGATACTCACCAAAATCATGCGTTACTCTCTTTTCTCTTCCCGTTTCGCTCCTTCTTCCAATTTTCAAAGCAGTATAGAGACTGGTGTCTGTATCGTGTGTAAACAAAAATCTAAATTGACATGGGTGTTGCATCATGCCGAAGCATATTTCTTTTTTCTGATGTTGTGTCTAGTCGCGTGTTCGTCTCGTTTCGGTTTTCGATTCGCGATTTAATTTCGTTTTGAGGTAAGCGGGTGCGAGCAGCGGGTTTCTGGCTCAGCCCGCGGTCCGACTCGACCCATGGCGCGCCCCCTGGCGCCCTCCCCCCGATGCATGCGCCCCCCTCCCTCTCATTTTCTTTTCCTGCGCAGCAACTTCCCTCTCTCTCTCTCTCTTCCACCTCTCTTCCATCTCCCTTGCCCTAGGTGTGATTCCGATGAGCGGTTGTCGTCGATCGTCGAGCCCTGAGGGGAGCTCCCCCCATCTCTTCCCCTCTCCTCTCCTCTCCCTCTCCCTCCCTCCCTCACGCGCTCCCTGCCGCGCCCGTGGCCGCGCCCATTGGCCGTGCCTCCCTGGCCGCGCCCCTGGCCGTGCCCCTAGCTGCGCCCTGCTGGCCCCCGCCCCCTGCGCGTAGTCCCGTTTCTGCACGCGCAGCCCTAGCGCGTGTAGCGTTTAAATTCAGTTTGAATTCAGTTTTAAATTGTTTAATTTATGTTGTTAAACTAATGTCTTAATTACTTATTGAATACTCCATCCATTCTAAAATAGTATTTGTTTTATCTCTTGATTTTTATGTTTATATTCAACTAGATGATGATGAATCCACTAAAGAAGCAAAACAAATTCTATTTTAATATAGAGAGAATATTGTTTACTATACACATGATGGTTGCATCAGCGGAGAGAAGCTTTTTAAAATTGAAATATTTTTTGAACTATTTTAGGTCAACAATAACTTAAGAGAGGTTTAATGGCTTGGTGATTCTATATGTCGAAAAGAAATTGTTGGATAAAATTGATTTCAATAATATAATCGATGACTTTGTATCACAAAATGTTAGAAGATATTTTTAATAATATCAGATAATAAGTGCTTTTGGCTATATTTTACATTTGTCATCTTATAAACTTCAAAATAGCATAATAATTCTTTTACGTCAAATATATATATATATATATATATATATATATATATATATATATATATATATATATATATATATATATATGGGATGTGGCCTCTACATCGGATTTCGCACTGGGTCTCTAAAAAGTCAGGAACAACCCTACATGTGGTACTCAACGGTTGGCCTTCCCAGGTGCCGCATGTAGCACTCATCAGGCTACAATGTTATGAATTCATAGATGTTATGAATTCATAGATATACTCTACGGTGGCATACTCCGTACTCCCTTTGTAGCTTTTCTATAGTTCTCTCAGTATCCTGTTGTCTTTGCTACCAAACAACACTACTGAACACACTGAATTACAACATTGCCTTTATATTAGGACCCCAGCAGAAAAAATATAAAGGGTGAAATCGCTAAAAAAAGATTTCCTCGATCAAAATCATTGGCTCCCAATTATGCAAAGCAAATCTACCCATCACACGCCCATGATTGCAAAATATCATAGGATCCACTGCCCATCAGGAATGCAGAGATTCTCGTCTTTCGTGAGCCATTCTTTTGGCTGGACCGACCTGCAGGATCTCTGGGCACTGTTGGGGCAGCCATCACCTGATCTGCCCAACCGAAGAGAGCAACACTACCATGCATGGTCCAGGATAGCACCCTGGAGCACTAGTACCAGTAACGATGACCTTGCTGGATGCAGTGCACATGCGATCTCATCCTATCTCTTGCCTGCCTCTTCACCATGTCCGCCTGTGTCCGCTGCTTTTTGGGAGGGCAAGAAATGCAAGAAGGGGACTCGTCATCAGCTGTCATGATCCAACAGTGGATTCACCACTTCATTCCCCTGATGGGAGATATTCCTATGTGAGATCTCCAATGGAGCTTACCTAGCTAGGGTCCGTTGTGTCATGATGTGGTGTATTGGGCTTCTATACGACGATGAACTCTTTCTCTCCGTGTGTGTGTGTGGTGGTGGTGATGGTGGGGGTATCTTCGGCACGAATGCCATGGGGTCAGAAACGTGCCAAAAAAAGAGGCTAGCTTCTATTACGATACGATGTTGATAGCAATTACAAAATAAAAACAACATAGCCATGGTTAGAAAGCCATAAAAGACATTATATTAAAAGAAGGATGAAGGCATTATACTAAAAGAGTACAATAAAAGTATTATAAACTCTAACTAATAAAGAAACAACATAGTTTTATAGGAACTCTATCTATTGTAACCGCTTCTAATTAAAGATCAAAAATATATAATTTTCTCTATATTATTGCATCGATGCATACATATATCTAAAGAGAATACATTTTATGAGATTAAAATAAAAAGTAGTTATTATATTACACCTTATATACTACGACAAATGGAGTATCACATGTGTATTACGTAGAACATTCCCTTTTACATATTCGAACCATAGAGTTAAGAGTTTCACGCCATTCCTGGCAACGTTTCGGAAAATAGCCGTGTTCGAAATGATTTTTTTTCTTATATCGACAATGCATTAACTTTTATTTGGCACCGCCACACTCCACTCCACCACAAGTCGTTGTATCTTTGTAGCAGCACTCTTGGCGATGTGGCTCGTAGAATTACGTATCGTCGCTTCATTCGCGACCTTCGCTAGCAGTACCGTTACGTTTTTCTGTCTTAGGTGGTGGTGTGATTTGCTACCACGTACCACCATTGCTTGCCGCAAAGAGTCCTCATTCATCTCTCGTCCCCACATGTTGCACAGAAATTTATTCCCCATAGTAATTATTCTCTTGGATGGGAGAGTAGGTTTGGATATTATCCGTCTGCATTCGAATTCGATTCGTGAGGTTAAAATCTGATCTGTATTTGAGTTCGAGCACTAAGTACCTGATCCATATCCAATTTTTATTTGCATCCATATTTTCAAAGTTGGATATTTAAGATATCGATATCTATTTAAATCTTATCCAACACAATTTCATAATACCCATATTCGATCCGAATCCGAAGACATAATATGAAAACAATATGTATCCAATCATATTACATATGTTGGGTACTTGATCTCAACCCGTGAAGGTATTGAAAATCAAGACAACACAAGTCAGGAGTGAAGACCTTCGTACTAGGATTAGCACGCCTTCGAAGTGTTAGTACGAAGGACGAAGGTCTTTAGACAAGAATGTATGACAAAGATAATATGTATTGGATTACGACAGTTGAAATGGTACATAAGAACTTATCTCTATTGCCTTAGCATATTTTTTGTCTCCCATTACACTAGATAGATTTACAAACATAACTTTGGCTCCTGGACAGAGGGAGGCACGAAGGTTCTTTGAATACTAACTGACATGAAGCTATGGCCTTATGCAAAGGTGCTTTATGTAGGGCATTGTTCATCTATTTATAGATTTACAATAATACCCACTAGTTATTACATAAGTCGATTACAAATGACATCAGGACAACAATGTATTTTCTTTGTTCTCAGCTCCACAGGTTTCAACCTTCGTCGTTTCGTAGCCTATCCCTCTGGATTGCGCCCGAACCAGATGCCTTCAGCCGCCGTTTTGTTACTTGCACATAGACGAAGTGTCTTTATACACTGCTTTAGCTGAAGGTTTAGAGTTTAGGGTTTAGTGTTTAGGGTTTAGGGTTTAGGGGACATTGCGCGAGAATACTTTCTATAGCCCGCGCCGCTTCGCGCGCGTTTTTCAGTATAAAAGCAGCCAAGGGGATAAATGCAGATCACATTTATTGCCCTTACCTACTTGCTGCCAAAATTTCCCACTCCTCCGAAGCTTCTCGTTCAAATGCGCTTCGAAAGCTTGCTTCGACTGAGCCATTTTTAGAAAAGCTCTTTTCCTTGTTTAGATGACCAAAATTCACTCCACTGCACGGTTTAGGGTTCAGAGGCACGACTAGATACCTTGCCTATCTCTAAGGTAATGAGGGCCTCATCGTCAAGAGCTGCTGTAGAATTACTCAAGGATAGGCCTTCGAAGCCGAGCTACATTAAGATTGGGCGATCCACTATGAAGGAGATGGATTTCAAGAGTATGCTGATGAGTCCTATGGAAGTGAACTTCGCTTTGAAGATTTCAAGAGTATGCTCATGAGTCCTATGGAAGAGAACTTTGCTTTGAAGAGGCCGAAGTGCGAGATGAGTGAAGCCGCTGATGAATGCTTCAAGGCTTTCAGTGCAGTTACCAAGAAGATTGAATCAATGGTTCTAATTCAAGAGGCACTTGCTTATAACATATATCCAACTCAGACTGGATGGAAATTGCTGAAGGAGGTGAAATGTAAAGATGAAGATCTTGTTACTTTAGCTTTTGATTTCAAAGAGTAGTCCACATGCAAGGCTCCTTCGACTGGATGGCTGAAGTTTATTGAAGAGAGATGCAATGAAATGTGTGGTAATTATCTTGCTAAAGAGCATGAGGATATGTGATCCGCCTTTAGAGGCCGAGGGAAGCTTCAGCTTAACAGGGTTATGGATGCCCTAGGGTTTGAATACCCGGACTATGAAGATCCTTCGTCCACTATGGAGAAAAGAAAAAGGGCTCCAAAGAATGAGGTCATAGAGCCATCTTCGGGTCAGGTGAAGAAGAAAGTCAAAACATTTATTCAGAAAGATGCAGTCACGAAAAAAGCTTTGGCTCCAATGAAGGCTGTTCAAGAGCAGGAGAAGGGAAGCACCACCACAACCTCGTCAATGAACTGCACTTGGATTGTTGAGGTAATGACCCGACCGCTACCATTTTCCCCTTTAAGTCCCTTGGGACCCTCATTGACTCGGCTTATGCCGATTTCAAAGGATTCCGACGTTGAAGTGGAAGCCCACACATTTTGGGCCTTGGTAGCGCCGCCTTCGGCGGTTCATCATCTTCTAGGAAAAATGGTGCAACTAAATCCGTCGAAGGTGACAGATCTTCGAGGCGTGAAAGGACAGAGGGCTAGAAAGGGTAGGAAACTATACTTAAGACAGAGGTAGCCAAAGCTACGCAGACCACTAGAAAAGACATGGAGGAACAGGGATTTTTCATGAGGCATATTAGTGGTGGTGAATTGAACGAAAAAGAGGTTTCAAAATAGGGGAACAAAGGCGAAGCTTTGAGCTACAGTCTAGGGGCTTTACTCTTCGGCGAGGAAAACCAAATGCTAATGTGTGTGCTAGATCCTGATGAATCAAAGATTGTTGGGAATATTACCCAAAGCATCGACTTCCTAGATATCGAAGAGAAACTCTGCCAGGTTAAGAAGAGAAAGCTCTCCCATAGCTTGGCTTATACTAGCATCAAGGTACGAAGAATATTTATTTTGATGTAGCTTTAGGAAAATTTTGCATTTTGACTAAACCTTTTTTATGATGTCGGGGCTGATGCTAAGTAAGGCCTTGAGAATGCAACAAGAGAAAGAGGAAAAGAAGCTTTCCACTCTTCAAGACTAAGTTGTTGAACTTCGGAAATCTTTGGAGTAAAAAGATGCAAAGATAACGTCTTTGAAGGAATAGGCAGAAAAGGCTAAAAAGAAGAATGACGAAGCAACGAAGATATATAATGCTGACATTTCGAAGATAAAAAAGCAAGATGAATTGATTAAGGAGCTTCAGGTTGACCTCGAAGATGCAAAAAGGAACATTGCCCACAAAGATATAGAGAAAAAAATTATTTGAAATCTTAAGGCAGCTTCGAGAAAACTATTTTGTTGTTGCTTCCTTGTGTTGTGATGTCCTCAAGAAATTTTTTCTTCAAGTGGTGCCACTTTAAGGGCAACTTCGTATAGTTGATTCAAGAAATGGGCCTTCCCATTTTACTTGCAATTTTCCCGTTGTGTCTATGTTGGCTACCCTTCGGAGCACAAGGTGACCTGGTGCTCTGTTCTTGAGTTTTATTTTTCTATCTTGCCATCTTATGGTTTTTCCTTGATACTTTCTTATATGCTCGATTGCTTCGAGCCTTGACTCCTCTACGACCTCTTTTGATACTTTTTCATTATCCTGATCTTAGGTCGAAGCTATAACTCTTGCTGAGCCCATCTTGACTTCTTCAGGGGTAACCGCCTCATCCCTAAAGAGGAGCTTGAATGGCAAGAAGCTCGTAGATCTTGATATAGAGGTGTTATGGTTCTAGACAACTTTGATAAGCTCTTCTATCCATTTCCCTTTGGTAACCTGACTAAAGACTTTGTGTCACACCCGGATTTAGGGGGCCAAACCCGAGCACGATTCACATGTGTGCTAGGATCAAGTCTCACACATATGATGACTCATGGTACAGAAACGAATGTCACATCTTTAATATATAATGGAGTTCTGTACAAAATAGTAAATAATTACATCATACGAAGACAACAATCCAACAACCATAGTTAACTGGGAGACGATGACCTAGACCACTCACGAACTCATCACAGCATCCTTCATGTGCCGCATCCTGCGGTACCTGTTCTTGACCTAGGGCGGGATGTGAGTACAGCAAGCTTGAGCTCACATGTGTTCATCGCTCAACAAGTTGTGGGGAATAATGTGCATGAACTCACCAAAGGTAGGAGCTCCTGTGAAGTGTAAGGCTTACCAAAGGAGATGGTTAAAGCTGAGCATTGCTTTTAGAGTTGGTCAAAATTCTATTAGCAGTTACTAAGTATAAGTAGATACCAACCCAATTAAATAAGAGATCATAATTGATAATAACACCCGCAATGCAATGCATATGACATATTAAGTTTAGTTCCATAAATTAATCATGCGAGAGTCGCTCTTGACCGTGAGCACGACTGATATACCAGTTTTACACTCTACAGAGGTTGCGCCCTTTACCCACAAGTCATGTATCATGTCTAGCTAGGGTTTGCAAGGCCCTTAGACACTTCCGACGTGAATGGCTAGGGATCCACTATGAGGCCTTTACAAAGTTCATCTAGCTTCAGAAAACTCACTACGGTTTCTGAGAAGGACAATATAGGAATCCCACATTCGAAAAGCCATTGCAACATGATCGACCCGAGAACCTCTCTATACGCAGCTCCTCTACCGCCCTTGCCCCTTTCAGGTAAGGTAGTCCTCCACTAGCTTTCCTAATTAGTCAGCCAAGGGCATCCCAATCCACCCTTGTGGTAGCACGGATATCTCAAGTTAAGCTCCATGTTCCAATTAACATAATGATATTGTCATGAACAATGATTAAAACAACAACATAACTGGAACATGATCATAATATAACATTAATTTCCCAAAACCAGGTAGAGCAATAGCAAAACTACCTAATAGTTCTTTTGTCTGCAAGGTGTGGGATAAGCAATGCTAGGGAAGCCTATTAGGTCCCATCAAATTAACTTGAGCATGTCACAATGATTAACATGAACATTATTGAGTAAAGAGAAAAGTGATCAATGGCACAACTTGTCTTAGACTCAAGATTTTTAGGTACTTCACCAACTTGATCTTCAAGTGAATCGTAACCTCACTGCTACTCATAGCAATACAAACAAGTAGGGTATAGGTAGAATTAACATCACACCAATCATAAGATCATATTGCCTAATAATGATCTACGCATCATAACGAGATCTCATGTTTGAGAATCACTAAATTCGGAGTTACGGTTAAAGAGTTATGATTTTCTAAAGGTTTAGGTGTTAGATATAAAACAAATTAAGTGCATAATTTTAACCTATGTTTTATGACAAAATAATGTCACTAGATGATAAACAATATTTATGTGAATTTAATGCAACTAGAATGGATAAAAAAGGAGTTAAAATGAATTACTTATAAATTAAACAAGTTTCTGAAATTATTTTTATACTAAAAACCCATTTTCTATTTTATTTTATTAACCTTGGATTTTATTTGGATTGCGGACACGATTTCCTGAAGGTTTAGGATTCAATTTGTAAATAACGGGACTACCTTGTGATAATTTCTACACACCACCGGATTGTGGGTTGTTTTCTGTAAAGTGTAAGGACTCTTCAGCAAAAAGGGCTGACCAAAGGGGCCTTCTCGGATCACGACCGTTGGATCACAATTCTATGGTCAAGATTAGATTTGTAAACATCTGAACTGGTATGCTGTGCGAGACGCTAGATTGATGATCAACGGTTGATCACACGTGACGCGCCCAGGGCCATCCATTCAAGGATCTAGGGTCCAGATCAGACCACGCAGAGGTGCGTGTATCATCTAATCACAACCATTCATCCACTGCTCAATGGCTGATGCTATTCTTCTCAATACATAACACACCCGCGGCGAAGCCGCCCACGATCACGACGCCCCACTGACGAATAGTAGACGACGGAAACAACTCTCCTGCCCTTGTTTTCCCACCGAAAGTGTGCTACACGAAGAGAAAGCGGAGGCTGACATGAAGATCGAGTACTCACAGGCGCTAGCGACATGGACGACAATGCCCACACATGTAGGACGAACTGCGGCGGGTTTGATACTTCGTCGAGCGATTCTGTCATAGTAGGTGGCCCAATCCGCCCGGTGGTGCCACAGAAACGTCCGCTAGCATAGGGCGAGTCCCCCCAACCCGGCAGAGGGCCCTAGAGGGTGGTGCAAGCACCCACCCACGACGGCGGCTGCAAATCTCACCTTCCCATCTCTCTTAGTTTCTCCCTCCACACGAGATGGTGCTCGGTGCAAGATGGACAAGGGGAAGAGTCGCGGTGGCCTCCCACTTATACCCTGAGGTCCGAGGTTGTTCACCAAATCCCTGCTACTTCGATCCCGGCAACGACGGACGATTTGTTACGACGCTGCGTTCAAACGGGGGAAGGGATGATGTCGCACCCGGTTTTGGAAGGCAAACCGAATGTGAACCATGCACGAGCCAGGATCAGAAACTCACGTACACAACGATTACATAATTGGACAACATCACACATTGCTCAAAGTAAATAGCGGAAAGGTACTTTATTACATCAAGATGTCAAAGACATCCACAGAGTCATTAACATAACATAGTCATTAACATTATCAAAGTGCAGAAAAGCGAACCTAGCAGATATGGCCTTCACTGGCAGCTGACTGGAGGTTTATCACTATCATAACTAGAACTCGTCGTAGTCCTGGAACTCCTCAAAGTCCTCCATGTTGCCTGCATCTCCTCTTGAGCACTGAATAGAGTGGGGACAACCTGGGGTGGGGTGTTTTTAAAGCAAGAGTGAGTACACATCAACGTGCTTAGCAAATGTCCTATTTGGCTAAAGTGGACTTGCCGTATGTGGAGTTATTGTTAAGCAGTTGCTTTTAGTTGGTCAAGCATTTATTACTAATAGTAGAGCCAAATTTTAGTAATAAACCATGTTATTACCCAAATGTACTCCGTCCAAGAGGAAATACTAGAGATCATAGTTATATTCATCATCATTAACCATCATCATAAAAGTATCTAAAATTCTTCTAATCAAAGAGGATCCCAAGGCTGCTCTTAACCATGAGCACGACTAATATACTAGTTTCTAACACTCTGCAGAGGTTGCACACTTTACCCACGAGTCGTGATTCCCTTTCTGCCTGGAGAGCGCTACTTCCCATTGACCACTACCTAGGTGGCCTAGCAGGTTATCACAACGTAGCCTTTACAAAGACTCCCCTGGTGCATAGCTGCTTGTTAGGTTTTGCCAATCGTACAAACACAGTACACCTCCCTAAGGTGGGTGACTAACAAAACCAAATCGAATGAACCTCAGCACCCACCCTTAGTAGAGCGAGCACTATGCCCCGACCCCCATTAACGGCCCTCCTGCAAAGCCAACTACACCCCCAAGTTCATCTAATTATTTAGCTAAGGGTGTCCCATTCCATCCTCATGGTTGCACTATTATCCCGGGTGGTCACTCAACGAACAGGTCCTTACGGAGAGGTACTTAGGAAATAGCCTGAGTCCCCTAAAGTATCTCAAGATCATTATCGGGATAACATCATCGTATCATAAATATTCATATCATGTTCGTTGATTAAGTTAAAACAATAGCATAAAGCTAACCATAGTAACCCAAAAAGGTAATAAGGATAAAGCAAATACAGACTAGTCAGTCCTTAGGTTTCAATAATGTAATGCGGGACGATGAATTATAAAGTAAGTAGGACACAATAGGTCAGAGGACAGTTGCCCTCACCAGATTGTTGCTCAGGAAGGTCTTCAGCAACACACTAAGGAACCATGGGCTGCTCGTCGTCTAAATAAAGCGATCATGCATTCAATACATTTGGATAAAGACAAACGAACAGAACACCAATCATGTACAAACAAGTGAACACATCTCACAAGAACAACATAAACATAAGCGGTAGTTTAGGTTATAGGGTGAACTAACACATTTAGAAGTTTGTTATTCTCTAAGTGTTGTCTATCTCCATGATTACATAGTTTCAATTACACTTATTATAATGAGACACAAAAGTTATTCCATGGATAAATCCATACATTACATATTATTATTCTCACAAGGTTAAACATCTAATTACCATTAGGGTTTCCTTTTTATTTATCTTATTATGTAAATAAACTATTACATAAACGAACATATAGCCTAGGCATAAAATTAGGATGTGCAGACAGTGAATGATCATAATTTATTTGGACAGAGAATAATCCTATGAACATTTTGCAATTTGAATCACTCAATTTGGAGTTCATATGCAAAAGATATGAAATAAACAAGTTTTGAAGTTTAAAATACAAAATTAGGCCTAAATCTGTGATTAAATAAAAGTCCAGGGTTCAATCTGCAAGATTATAAGGGCCTGCGCTCGAAAACCAGGGACAACGGGTTGATTTCTAAAAAGCCGGGGGTCTCTTTAACAATTTTACTGCGTGAAGGAGTATCGGGCGCTCTCAACCATCAGATCTCGGATCGATGGCTGAGAACAGATCCCGCAGGCGAGCGCGCGGGGCGCGGGCACGCACTGACCTATGGGCTAGGACAGTCAGTGACCAAGGGATAACGGGGCTGACAGGCCAGACCCAACAGTAAGGGCACGGGTGAGGGGGAAATCCGAACGGTTGGATCTCAGGAGAGCAATTGGGATTAGAGTTGGTATGATTAGATCCGAGCCATCCGATCTCAGATGGACGCCTAGGATCTATTGGCTAGCTCGAGCCAGGTCCCATCGGCTGCTAGCGGTGGCGCCGCTCGCGTCCATGGCGGAGGCCCACCGGAGACGAGGGCGCGAGCGCGCTGGGGCCCGCTGGGACGCCGGGAAAAGCTCAGGGAGGTTCAGGGGAGTGTGGCGAACACGACCAAGGGCACAGCACCGGCACAAGGGCATAAGAGGGCGCGGACCGGGTAGAGCGGCCCAACGGCGGTGTGGACTTGCTCTGGCGAGCAATCGCGCGAAGCATAGGGCAACAAACCATGAAATAAGGGCATGGGGAGGTTGCTCACCTTGAGTGGAAACTCTGGAGCACTTGAGCAATGGCGGAGACACAGGGAGACCTCAGGACGACGGCGACGGGGCTTCAGCTGCACGGGGAGAACGCCAGTGAGCATGGACCGACGAAACCGAGGGGCTGGGGGCAAACCAGAGGGTGTCCCGCGTTGTTGGCAAATAGGTGGAGCTCACCGACGCAATAGACATGGCAGACGCTCGACGACGGCCACGAAACGGCGGTGAATCACGGGCACGTGTGTAGAGTGAGAGAGTGTGAGGAGTTTGGCTGGGGGCATAACTGGGCGAGGTGAGTTAGTGAGTGGGCGCGGACTCCAGAAAAGGGCTCAGGCGCGGGGGACGTGGCCGGGAAACGCGCGGTCATGGGCGCGTCCACAATGGAGAGCGCGGGCGAGAGGTTAGGGAAGGGAGCAGTGGCTGACAGGCGGGGTCCGCAGACCAGCGAGGGTGAGCGGGCGAACGGGTGGTCAGCGCTGACAGGGAGTTCCACCGAGCAGCGAGCGAGAGCGGGAGCGTGCGCGGACGGATCGACGCCGACAGGCCGGTCCCACCGGGTAGCGTGAGGGAGAAAGGGAGAGGGTGCGCAGTCATTGATGACAGGTGGGGCTGGGCTGGATTGGGCCTAATGGGCTGCTTTTGGTTTTTTTTCAGGGAATTTTTAATGCCTTTTCTTTTTATTTTCTATATGGATTTCAAATCAAATTCAAACCAAGTTTCAAATTCAAACCAATTCAAACATGTGCATCAATTCAAAGAATAATTTAGGCTCAGCATGATGCAACAAATCATGACTCACATAGTTTTGACAAAATAAATAATTAATCTCTCACTTAATTAACCTAATTCTACTGAAAAGGAAAACAGAGAGAGACTAGAGAGAAATAAAGGGTAACACCTAAATTTGGTAGGCATTTAGAGAAGAAATTTTATACCACTAAATTCAGGGTGTTACATATGACGAGCCAGGCCCATATGTCAAAGGAACGCGCGAGGCAGAGCGGCTAGGGCGCGGGTCCTGCATGACAGTGACCGTGAGGAGGGACCGTGCGCGGTTGTGCTTGGCAGAGTGTGGAGAAGTGGGCCACGAGACTAAGAATTTGGCCCATGGCGCTAGGATTCCTTTTCTTTTTTTCATGTTTTGTTTTTCCCACTCAAATTCATAATTTGAATTCAAATTTGTTTATGGGTTTCACACAGGGATCAAATGCTCGAATAAAAGTACTAGCCTGAAATGATATATTTATTCCTATATATTTCTTTAGTGAATATTGTTTCCCTTTTCTCCTCCTTTTCTATTTTCAATCTTCAAATTCAAATTTTGAATCCCAAATTATATTTGAGTGGAGATCTAGAGTATAGCTAAATACACAATCAAAGAAATACTTAGCCTGATGCATATTCCTATTTTTTATGTCAATACTTTATATGCACATTTCATACACACTAAAATAGAGAATAGGTATTTTAAGAAATATAATCTCTAGTTTATAAAATTCTTTAGAGAATAATTATAAATACATATATATATATATTAACAAAAGGGATAGCTAAAATCATATAAGGGTACTTTTATTAAATCTTTATTAGAAACTATTTTTGTTTTAGGAGATGTTAGTTTCAAGAATAAGATAAGTATCATTAAATGATATTTTAATTATCACACCCGGATTTAAGGGACAAAGCCAGGTGCATCTCATACATGCGCCAAAGAACACAACACATATAATATCAGAGTGTATAGAGATAAATGTCATAATATCATCAGAGTAGTTATTACATAGCGGAAGTCTTACAAAATAAAAGATAAATATAAAAGGATCTAAAATCCATCCTTGGTGCTAGAAAGTTAGCTGCGAGACGCCACCTAGATCGAATCAAACTCCTCAATATGTGGGTCCTCTTGAACCACCTGATCTTCTCCTGTGGGGGGTGTGAGACAGCAATGGTGAGCTCACACATGTTCAACGCTCAACAAGTTGTGGGGAATAATGTGGCATGAACTCACCAAAGTTGGGAGTTCATGTGAAGTGTAAGGCTGATCAACAAAATAAAGGTTGAAGCTGAGCATTGCTTTTATAACTTGGTCAAAATTTTATTAGCAGTTACTAAGTATAAGTAAATACCAAACCATAATAAGAATAATAGAATAAAATTAATAATAATCCCGTGCAATGCAAATGACAAATTGAATTTAAGTTCCATAATTTAATCATCCAAGAGTCCTGAGCTGCTCTTGACCGTGAGCTCGGCTAGTATACCAGTTTTACACTCTGCCGAGGTTGTACCCTTTACCCATAAGTCGTGTTTCCCATGTTGCCAGGGTTTGCAAGGCCCTTAGACACTACCGAGGTGAATGGCTAGGGATCCACTACGAGGCATTTACAAAGTTCCACTAGCTTCCGAAAACCCGCTACAGTTTATGGGAAGAGCACTTGCAAGAATCCTCCATCTGATCGCCATCACAGCAAAATCAACCCGAGAACCTCCTTGCATGCAACTCCCCTACTGCCCTTGCCCCTTTAGGGTAAGGTAGTGTTCCACTAGCTTTCCTAATTAGTTAGCCAAGGGGTCCCATTCCTCCCTTGTGGTGGCACGTGTTTCTCAAGTTAAGCTCCATGTTCTAATTAAAAATATAATGATCTTGACAATAACATAAATAACATAATAGAATAATTGGAACATGGATATAATGAAATATTAACCCAAAACCATATAAAGCTATAGCATAACTACCCAAATGATTTAGGGATAACAAGGTAAAGAGATAAACAGTCTAGGGTGACCTATTGGGTCCTATCAAAATTAAACCTATGCATTGAATAGTAATAATGAAGAATATTACTGGGTAACAAAAGTGATCAAGGGCACAACTTGCCTGGCACTTGAGAATTCCAGGTACCAGGGTGATTCTTTAGATCCTCGAAACCTCACTGCTAGTCGTAGCAACACAAACATGGTATAGACAAAATTAACATCACACCAAACATAACTATAAACCGAATAATAATAATCTACACGTTGCTACGAGATCGTGGGATTAAGTTGTGATGTGATTAAATGATTAACACCAGGTTCTATATTATAATTCCATAGAAAATATAGCCTAAAGTAGTAATTAATTCAACTTTAATCTAAATTATAAATTGACCATGGATCATGTTTTAGCAGATTATAAGGATAAGCAGATTACCCTGACTAACCAACATAAGTTAAATAGGTATAGTTATAAAAGAATGAAACATGGTACAATAAATGTTGTTATTGCATAGTAAATGTTTATACGAGACTAACGCAACTTGAACAGACCAAATCATAGTTACGGTGTGTGAGCTATGAATTTCTGAAGATTTTATGTATTTGATATGAGATTAATTAGGAGATCAATTTTATTATTGTTTTCATGTCAAAACAGAGGCAATAGGTGATAAACAACATTATTACAAAATTATAGAAATTGGAATGGACTGAAAAGGAGTTAAAATGCATTTTCTAGGAATTAATTAAGTTCCTATAATTATTTTCACACAAAAATGTATTTTCTAAATGAACTCTTTTGACTTTCTGTTTTCTGGACTGAGCGCATCATTTACCGAAAACACAGGGGCCTCTACATAAGTTTTCCTAAGACACAGAGCCCCTGGCGTGGACGGCGGGTTAATACTAACAAAATAGAGGGGCTCTTTTAAAAGACTACCAGGGCGAAGGGGTATCAGCAACTATGGGTCATCCGATTTAATGTGAGTGACCCAGATTAGATCAGATTACTTATGAACCCGCACACATTATTGGCCGTTGGATCACCAACCAGCGGCCCACATGACCCCATCGACCCAATTCGATCGAGGCCACAACTCATCAGATCAATGGTTCAGATTGGACCCCATAGTTTATTTAACAGTGTGAAACCCCCAACTAATCGTCATCGCCCAAACTCGAACGGACGACCGAGATCATACGTACCGAAGGGGTACCTCCTATTGAATCCATGGCGGTCGGTGCGTATCTAACGACTGTGACTCGCTCCCCCAATCCGTCCCTACTCCGGCAACACGGACGGTGGCGCCGCCCGACCCCAACGACGGCGAGCACAACAGAGCCGCACCCGATGGTGTTCTTAGGCCCATCAACGGCGAGACTAGCACAGATGCACGAGAGAACGACAGTGAACACAATGGGAGGGTTACTACAAATGCTAGGAGGAATGGTGAAGCTGCCCACGCGCAAAGTGGTTCAGCGGCGATGACACAGCGCTGATGAGCAATTTCCCTCGCCAGGGACGACGACACTGCTCGGCTAACCCACACACGTACGCGACACACCCGCGCGCAGATTCGTTGCCCCTCCCTGGTCCCTGAGCCGCACCAATCGATGGAATAGGCAGGCAGGGGCGGACTGAGCTCCCAACGTCTCCTCCCCCTTCTCTTTCTTCCTGTTCTCACTAGCGTGGCACTGGTCCACAATCCAGGGGGACCCACTGTGCATGGAAGGGCATGAACTATTTATCTACCCGACTCGGTCAAGGATGCGACGGCGAGGCCGAATTTGCAGGGGAAAGTCCGGTTTCCGCGGCAATGGACTCGCGGCGCTACGTTGGTGAGGATAGAGCCGACGTGCGGGGCCCGCATGGAGGCGAGACCGCGGATGTGGAATAGGCCCACAGAGACGGATAGATCAACCCCGGATGTCAGCGCAGGTGGCAGTGTGGCTGCGCGGAGGTTAGGGGAATTGGGCCGAAAACGAGAGCAGCGACCCTAGCTAGGGTTAGAATTCTTTCTCTATTTTTTTCTTATTTTCTTTCTTTTCCTTTTAATTTCTAAAATTCAATTTGAATTCAATTTTAATTGTGAACTCTTGCTCATTTTAAATGTACAACTTCAAGCCAATAATATGGAAGGTCTAACTATTTTTATATTCATTTTTTTATCTTTGCTTGGTATTCTTCCTTTCTTTTCTCCACATTTTAATTTCCAAATTTAGGTTTAAATCCAAATTTGGACATTATTGAATTTATATTAATATTTTCATTATTATTATCAAATGCACACACATATAAACTCTAACATGATGCAATAGATATATGTTTATCTTAATTATTTTACTTGTTTGGTAGATATTTGAAATATGATACACACTCATAATGTTTTCTCTCCTTATAGAAAAATAGTATTTTGATTGTGGAATAGGAATTAAAGTTACTTCAACATTAAATATTCATGTAAATGATTGCTTATGGTGTATCATTTCATGAAATACATAATCATTTAGTTGAATAGAAAAATTCTCTATTACTCCTCTTCTAAAATAGTTCTTGGTTTTCAAGATTCTGTCCTCAATATTCCATACTCAAGTATAATTGGAGATATCTGAATTTACTATTTTATTTCTTCATATATTTATTTTATTATTACTATTTTTTCTTATACACATTTTTGGGCCTTACAAATCCTACCCCCCTCAACAGAAATCTCATCCTCGAGATTTGTAAGGAAAGGGTGTATACTCATATTGTTTCAACACATATGCATAAACAAAAAAAATCTCAGCATGACGCATAATTTATTAGCAACACATGGGGTCAATTAGACCATATTATTCCTCCTAAAATAGTATCATACCATCTACTAACTAAAGTAACACTTAGATCTTACAAATAGTAGTAATATATATATATACATATATATATATGTTTATGTAGCTTGGTGGAGCTGGTGGTGGTGGTGGAGGTAGTGGGCATTGTTGTTGTCTTTCCAACTGTGCTTGCCTTATTTCTTGACGTATCTCGAGCTAGTCCTGATGTATTTCCTCGCGTTCTTGCCTTATCTGATTTTGCAATTCGGTAACCATGTTTGCCATTTGTTGTTTTACCATCATTTGGGTGACAATCACTTGATCGATTCCAACCGGTGGAGGATCAGAAGGATTCATTCTGTTTGTTGTTGCCTGATAATCTTCTTTTCCTGGATTGACCATGAGAGTTAGAAGCATATGGTAGAATAGTTTTGCAATGAGAAGTATTTGGTAAGCAGAATGAATAGGCTAGTAGCGGTTTATGATCTGAAGATTCTTTAGCAGGGCTTAATCTTTGTTTTATGTCCAGATTGGGGTAGCTAGTTGTATAAGGTGAATATCCAAAGGTAGGATAGAATTTGTCATGACGAGATAGATTACAAGATGTAGGTCAAAAGTTTGCTTGATGTTAGGTGGGGATAGACAGATTATACCATTCATCATGACTCTATGGTTTGGGTTAGCTCTTGTGCTCATGGTTGAGTTGGTCTAATGTGCTAGGTTGAGTTAACACCTGGCTAGAAGGGTCCATGTACCACTAATCTGTTTAAGTAGAGCACATTGGATTAGATTACACTAGATTCCATAGTCCCATTTAGGAATACCATTTAGTTAAGTATATCTTTATGAAATTCTAGTATATTTTCTCACTGGAATTTCCAATTAGTATATATTTTTATACACCTAAAATTTTCATGCCATTAACAGGTGTGGCATAGAAAACAAGGGCATATCAGGTTCTTATCTATTAGGTGAGTGTAGAGAAGATTCGGGGGTAAAAGAAAGTTAGGTAAGGGAGACTTTAATTCCGGATGGTGGATCTTGATTGATCCGAAGATCTGTTTCTACTTGTATCTTTCATTGTCGAGGTTAACCTTCTTCTTGGATCTGATTTAAGAACCATCGGTTGTGGTGTTGGTTGCCTCTATCTGAGTTGTGATAACCATTGCGGTTACATGGGGTAGGTAGGTTAAACAGAGTTTTGCTTTCTTGGATAAATGGGTTGGGCAACCTATAACATAGGCTAGGTCGTGGTTTCTGAGTGTCACACCTGGTTTTAGAAGGCAAACCTAATGCGAACCATGTACGTGCCAAGATCAGCAATTCACGTACACAACATTTACATAACTAGACATCATCACACAGTGCTCAAATAATAATATAAAAGGGGAAATAATAGTTGATTACATCATATGTCTGAGACATCCACATAGTCTTTAACAATAATCAAAGTGCGAAAAAGAAACGTAGATACACGCAGCCTTCACAGGCAGCCGACTGGGGGTTGCCGCTAACCCACGCCTAAAACTCGTCATAATCTTGGAACTCCTAGAAGTCTTCCTCCACGGCTTCATCTTCTCCTGAGCAGTGGTTGCAACGCGGACAACCTAGGGAAAGGGGGGGTTTGGTGTGTAAAACAAGGGTGAGTACACATCAACATACTCAGCAAATGTCCTGTTTGGCTGTAGTGGACTAGCTTTATGTGGGGGTAAGTCAAGCAG
The DNA here is from genome assembly GCA_029449295.1 of Zea luxurians. Taxonomy (NCBI): domain Eukaryota; kingdom Viridiplantae; phylum Streptophyta; class Magnoliopsida; order Poales; family Poaceae; genus Zea; species Zea luxurians. The sequence goes on from JAOPSE010000011.1 coordinate 52,038,902, forward strand.
TTGCTTTTAGTTGGTCAGATTATTATCACTAGTAGAGAGAGCCAGGTTTTAGTATTAACCTATGTTGTTAACCCAAAAGTACCATTTCCAAATGAAAAAGAATACCACTTACCATTACCATAGTCAATACCAAAACCACCATTCTCATCGCCACCTGTAATCCGAACATCTCTGATCAAGTATCACTAATCAATGGAGCTCCCTTGGCTGCTCATAACCGCGAGCATGGCTGATATATTAGTTTTCATAACACTCTGCAGAGGTTGCGCACTTAACCCACAAGTCATGATTCCCTTTCTACCCGGAGATCATGACTCAGTAGGATATCACTACGTAGCCTTTACAAAGATTACCCAAGGCTGTAGCCACCCGTTAGGTTTTCTAAATGCACCACACTCCTCCCCAAGGGACGAACCAACCTTGGCAGAACGAGCTGCATACACCGAGCCCCATTAACGCCACGACGGCGAAGCGAACTACCCCCCGGTTCCTCTAATTATTCAGCTAAGGGCATCACATTCCACCCTCATGGTTGCACTGTTTACCCAGGCGGTCATCCAACGAACAGGTCCTTATGGAGAGGCACTCGAGAAACCGCTCGAGTCACCTTAAATGCCACAAGTATATCATCATAATAAAGAAGGGAAACAGTGTATCATTGATAAATCTCATCATGTTCATTGATTAATGTGAACCACTAGCATAAAGCTAAACCAGAATAATCCAACCCAAATAGGTAAGCAAGGACATGGATAACAAAAGCTAGTCAATCCTTATGTATAAACTGTGTAAATGTGGAAAGTGAATTAAGGAATGTATAGGACATAAGTGGGTCAAGGGACACTTGCCTCCACCAACCAGCTGCTGCTCAGGGTCCTCTTCTGCGAGTTCTTCGGATTCCTCAACCAGACCGTTATCTATGCGAGCGCAAACATACATCCATCTCTTTGAATTAGGAAATAAATAGTACACCATACAAGAGAGCAGATCAATTGAATATGCATAAGATATGACATACGATTTGCATTCGCAATTGCTAGAAAGAGAAAAAGAAAGGTCTCGCAGTGGTTAAAGCTATAGTCGAAGCGTATTACGTATAAGTGTGTAATTAATCATTACTTCATCTCGCTCTACCTAGTCATACTAACAGATATTAATCACATGCACTAATAGAGCTACAATCATTTCCAATTGGTCAACATTAAACTAAGTCGAGGATTAACTACGTGAGATAATTAATGTGATCAATTTTAAGTAGTGGGGCAACTACATAAATTGAACAACACGTTCCATGCGCATAGAATACACCAGGGGGGGTAGACGGGGCGTCTAGGGGTAGACGGGCTCGTCTAGTGGTAGACGGGCACTACGCGTCGCGCCGGGAGCACGACGAACTGCGCCAAGACACCACGCGCACCACGCAAGCACTAACGCGCGCAAGGCCGCACTGACGTGCCGCGAACGAGTCGTGCCGGAGCCGAGCCGCGCGCACGCCGCGCTGCGCTGCGCGCCGTGAGCAAGGCAGCAGGGCCGCGCTGGGGGCCAGCCGCGCCGCGCCGGACCGAGCCGGACCGCGCGAGCAGCGGGGCCGCGCCGGGCTACGCGCCACAAGGGCACGCCTGGGCCGGGACGAGGGCGCGCGCGCCAGAGTGGCGGCCGAAGCAGGGTGGGGCCACGCTGGGACAGGGGTAGGGGGGCCGCGTACCATGGCCGGGCGGACGTGCCGTCGCACGGGGAGGGACGGGGCGGGCCACGCCAAGACGGGCGCGAGGGGGGGAGAGGGAGCCGCGCTGAGCCAAGGAAGGAGAAGGGGGAGGCGTGGGAGAGGGCTCACCGCGCGGGGGCGAGGGTGGCAGCGGGGTGGGGGTTCCGAGCGGCAGGCGGACGGGTGGAGGGAGACGAGCTGCGCGAGGGAGAGGGAGATGTGCGCGAGGGGGGTAGAGGAGAGAGAGAGAGGGAGGCGGTTTGGAGAGGGGGTGGGGCTGACGGGTGGGCCCCACCAGGGGGGTGGCGGCGGCAGCGCAACCGTCCGCGCGCCGCGCACTGGAGGGACGCGGGGGGGGGGGGGGGGGGGGGGGGGGCTGGGCCGCTCTGCCGTGCCAAGCCGGGCGGGCCACGCTGCCGTGCCAGCTAGGCCACGCGCCGGCTGGGCCGCGCGGGGGGAAGCGGGGCAGGCCGCGCCAGGGGGTCGGCTGGGCCACGAGGGACGCAGGGGAGCTGCTGGGCCGCGCTAGGGAGCCGTCCCAAGAGAGGGGGGTTCTATTTTCCCTTTTTCCTATTTAGCTATAAACTTCAATCCAAAAATACTTTTCACAAATCACTCAACCACAAGCAAGAAAATCATGATCCGGCATGATGCAACAACTGAGAAAAATATTTCTATGGTTTACCCACACAAGGTCTCGAGCTAAATCTTGCTAGAATCTTTGAAAAAGAACAAGGCATAGCGAGAAGAAAAAGAAAGAGGAAAGGTAACGCCCGAATTTGGCGAGTGATGGAGAAAGAAAAATTTAACTCTCAAATTCGGGGCATTACACTCGGACAAATTGGTCTAAGACACCAATTAAGGTTTAAGACCCATTTATAGGAATATGGTTTAGTTATTACTTGTAACATAGATTAGACCATATTAGATTAGGTAGGGTCTAGATTAGATTTGATATAAACGGATTAAATTTAGTTCAAGTTTGATAAATCTACCAGGGTAGAATATGTATTTTTAATATGTGTTAGAATCCTTTGAGATAGGATGAATTATATAGTGTAGGTAGGTTAGAATCTCTGTCGGTTAAACAGAGGGTTTATGCAACTATCGAGTGGTTAAGGTAGTTGCATATGGCCAGGTTGGACTAAGACTCCAATTTAGGTTAAAACATATTTATAAGAGTAGGATCCAATCTTATTTTTCCAGTATTATCTAACATGTTTGTCCATTAGGTTAGATCTGACCAGATTAGATGGGATCAGACATAACTTGGTGTAATCAGATTAGACTAGATAAGACCCTGTTATTTTATTTTGGAATAGATCATGTTTATTACACTATTATGAGATAAGGAAAGTGATGGGGATAGGTATGCTCATTAGGACAAGATGAGTGTCTAAGAATAAGATATAATCTTTTGAGATTAGTTAGATCTATTAGGATAGGATAAAATCTTTTCGGGATAAGATGGATCTATTAAGGTAAGAGAGTATCTTTTAAGATAAGATGTATCTATTAAGATAAGAGAGAGTTATTCAAGATAAGATTGATCTATTTGATATATTCTAGTGGGGATACTTTTAGTTGGTCTAGTTTATCTTATAAACAATATTTAGAGGATAAGATAATTTTTTAACACAAGATGAACTTACTAGGATAAGATAGATTTTTTTTAAGTTAAGATGAGATCCATTAAAGTTATCTATTATAAATAGATCCCTCTTTAATGGAGGATAATCTAAGTTGTTTAGTTATCTCATGAATTTTATTTATTTATATTTATGTCTATACCTATATGCAGATGTTATTGTGGACATTACTCCACAACTTAGCACACTCAATCAAAGATCCAAATCAAACAAGTATCATAAGAACAAGCACTCAAGCGTATAGTTACCTATAAAAATAGTTTTGTTTTTGTTCCTAAGAGTAGGTCTCCTATTCCTAAAGGTCACTTTAGGCACAAGATTCCAAAGTGTGAAATCGACATTTGTCTTTAGAAAGAAGAGGTAGGAATAATCGGAGTAAAGCAGAAATAGATGAGAAAAGATTAAGATAAGTTTAAAAAAGAATCTGAGTAAGGTAAGTAGACAATGGTTGTCCAGTTCTATCGAGGTTTCGTCCTATAGTCAACATTTACTCTGATACCACTTCTGTCACAACCGAATTTAAGGGACAAACTCGGGTGCATCTCATACATGTGCCAAAGAAGACAACACATATAATAACAGAGTGTATACAGATAAATGTCATAATATCATCAGAGTAGTTATTACATAGCGGAAGTCCTACAAAATAAAAGATAAATATAAAAGAATCTAAAATCCATCCTTGGCGCTAGAAAGTCAACTCGGAGACGCCACCTAGATCGAATCAAACTCCTCGATATGTGGCTCCTCTTGAACCACCTGATCTTCTTCTATGGGGGTGTGAGACAGCAAGGGTGAGCTCACACATGTTCATCGCTCAACAAGTTGTAGGGAATAATGTGGCATGAACTCACCAAAGGTGGGAGTTCATGTGAAGTGTAAGGCTGATCAACAAAATAAAGGTTGAAGCTGAGCATTGCTTTTATAAGTTGGTCAAAATTTTATTAGTAGTTACTAAGTGGAAGTAAATACCAAATCATAATAAGAATAATAGAACAAAATTAATAATAATCCCATGCAATGCAAATGACAAATTGAATTTAAGTTCCATAATTTAATCATGCGAGAGTCCTGAGCTGCTCTTGACCGTGAGCTTGGCTAGTATACTAGTTTGTACTCTGTAGAGGTTGTACCCTTTACCCACAAGTCGTGTTTCCCATGTCACCAAGGTTTGCAAGGCCCTTAGACACTACTGAGGTGAATGGCTAGGGATCCACTACGAGGCCTTTACAAAGTTCCACTAGCTTCTGAAAACCCGCTACAGTTATGGCAAGAGCACTTGCAAGAATCCCCCGTCTGACCGTCATCGCAGCAAAATCAACCCGAGAACCTCCTTGCATGCAACTCCCCTACTGCCCTTGCCCCTTTCAGGTAAGGTAGTCTTCCACTAGCTTTTCTAATTAGTTAGCCAAGGGGTCCCATTCCTCCCTTGTGGTGGCACATGTTTCTCAAGTTAAGCTCCATGTTCCAATTAAAAATATGATGATCTTGACATGAACATAAATAACATAACAAAATAATTGGAACATGGATATAATGAAATATTAACCCAAAACCATATAAAGCAATAGCATAACTACCCAAATGATTCAGGGATAACAAGGTAAAGAGATAAACAGTCTAGGGTGACCTATTGGGTCCTATAAAAATTAAACCTATGCATTGAATAGTAATAATAAAGAATATTACTTGGTAACAAAAGTGATCAAGGTCACAAGTTGCCTGGCACTTGAGAATTCCAGGTACCAGGGTGATTCTTTAGATCCTCGAAACCTCACTACTAGTCATAGCAACACAAACAAACATGGTATAGACAAAATTAACATCACACCAAACATAAGTACAAACCGAATAATAATAATCTACACGTTGCTACGAGATCGTGGGATCGAGAACTGCTAAGATCAGAGTCATGGTCATCAAGTTGTGATGTGATTAAATGATTAACACCAGGTTCTATGTTATAATTCCAGCGAAAATATAACCTAAAGTAGTAATTAATTCAATTTTAATGTAAATTATAAATTGACTACGGATTATATTTTAGCAGATTATAAGGATAAGCAGATTACCCCGACTAACCAACATAAGTTAAATGGGCATAGTTATAAAAGAATGAAACATGGTACAATAAATGTTGTTATTGCATAGTAAATGTTTATACGAGACTAACGCAACTTGAACGGACCAAATCAGAGTTACGGTGTGTGAGCTATGAATTTCTGAAGATTTTATGTATTTGATATGAGATTAATTAGGAGATCAATTTTATTATTGTTTTCATGTCAAAACAGAGGCAATAGGTGATAAACAACATTATTACAAAATTATAGAAATTGCAATGGACTGAAAAGGAGTTAAAATGCATTTTCTAGGAATTAATTAAGTTCCTATAATTATTTTCACACAAAAATATATTTTCTAAATGAATTCTTTTGATTTTCTGTTCTCTGGACTGAGCGCATCATTTACCGAAAACATAGGGGCCTCTACATAAATTTTCCTTGAGACACAGAGCCCCTGGCGTGGACGGCGGGTTAATACTAACAAAATAGAGGGGCTCTTTTAAAAGACTGCTAGGGCGAAGGGGTATCAGCAACTGTGGGTCGTCCGATTTAATGTGACCCAGATTAGATCGGATTACTTATGAACCCGCACACATTATTGGCCGTTGGATCACCAACCAGCGGCCCACATGATCGCATCGACCCAATTCGATCGAGGTCGCATCTCATCAGATCAACTGTTCAAATTGGACCCCACAGTTTATGTAACAGTGTGAAACCCCCAACTAATCGTCATCGCCCAAACTCGATCGGACGACCGAGATCATACGTACCGAAGGGATACCTCCTATTGAATCCACGCCGGTCGGTGCGTATCTAACAGCTGAGACTCGCTACCCCCAATCCGTCCCCACTCCGGCAACATAGACGGCGGCGCCGCCCGACCCCAACGACGGCGAGCACAACAGAGCCGCACCCGATTGTATTCTCAGGTCCATCAACAGTGAGACTAGCGCAGATGCACGAGAGAACGACAGTGAACACAATGGGAGGGTTATTACCGATGCTAGGATGAATGGTGAAGCTGCCCATGCGCAAAGTGGTTCCGCGGCGACGACATAGCGCCGGTGAGCAATTTCCCCCGCCAGGGACGACGACACGGCTCGGCTAACCCACGCACGTACGCTGCACGCCCGCGCACAGATCCGGTGCCCCTCCCTGGTCCCTGAGCCGCACCAATCGATGGAATAGGCAGTCGGCGGTGGACCGAGCTCCCAATGTCAACTCCTCCTCTCTCTTTCTTCTTATTCTCACTAGCGCGGCACTGGTCCATGATCCAGGGGGACCCACTGTGCACGGAAGGGCACAAACTATTTATCTACCCGACTCAGTCAAGGATGCGACGGCGAGGCCGAATTTGCAGGGGAAAGTCTGGTTTCCACGGCAATGGACTCGTGGCGCTCCATTGGTGAGGATAGAGCCTACGCGCGGGGCCCGAGTGGAGGCAAGACTGTGGATGTGGAATATGCCCACAGAGACAGACAGATGGACCCCGGATGTCAGTGCAGGTGGTAGTGTGGCTGCGCGGAGGTAAGGGGGAATTGGGCCGAAAACGAGAGGAGCGGCCCAGCTAGGGTTAGAATTCTTTCTCTATTTCTTTTCTTATTTTCTTTCTTTTCCTTTTAATTTCTAAAATTCAATTTGAATTCAATTTTAATTGTGAACTCTTGCTCATTTTCAATGTACAACTTCAAGCCAATAATATGGAAGGTCTAACTATTTTTATATTCATTTTCTTTATCTTTGCTTGGTATTCTTCCTTTCTTTTCTCCACATTTTAATTTCCAAATTTAGGTTTAAATCCAAATTTGGACATTATTGAATTTATATTAATATCTTCATTACTATTATCAAATGCACACACATATAAACTCTAACATGATGCAATAGATATATGTTTATTTTAATTATTTTACTTGTTTGGTAGATGTTTGAAATATGTTACACAGTCATATTGTTTTCTCTCTTTGTAGGAAAATAGTATTTTGATTGTGGAATAGGAATTAAAGTTATTGCAACATTAAATATTCATGTAAATGATTGCTTATGGTGCATCGTTTCATGAAATACATAATCATTTAGTTGAATAGAAAAATTCTCTATTACTCCTCTTCTAAAATAGTTCTTGGTTTTCAAGATTCTGTCCTCAATTTTCCATACTCAAGTATAATTAGAGATATCTGAATTTACTATTTTATTTCTTCATATATTTATTTTATTATTACTATTTTTTTCTTATACACATTTTTGGGCCTTACATTAATTCAAAAATCTTTGGAGAACTTTTGTTAGTTTTCAAAATAGGATTTTGGGTGCTACACTTTGTAATTTCTAGGAGGATAATTCCATTTTATCTTTCCACTAGCCCATTGGATTGTGGATGCCTGACCGAAGCAAAGTGTATGTTTGTTCCCACTTGACTGTAAAATGCTCTGAATGCTCCAGAGTCAAACTGGGCACCATTGTCATGAGTAATAGACTTCAGCACTGTGGCAGAACTGCCTAGATTATTCCAGGTTAAGTGCCTTGGTCCTTCCTCAAGGGTAACGACACACACTTAAATCGGAATAAGCTATCAATCCCTCGGATCTAGTCCAATAAAGCCACTTACAAGGACCGAGTACCATTTGTTCACATGAAGGTGAGGCATAGAGAAATACAATAAAACATAATACCACAAATTAAATAAGTGCTTAAAGTTATTACATCATCAAAGTTTGAAAGTAGTAACCATTGTTCTCAATGCAACGGAAAATATTTAACGGTAAACATAAGGAGTGTGCTGAAGCCTGGCCCATCACTCCTGATCATCTCCTGCTAAGGCAGGGTTCCACTCGACTGTCCAACCCGGTGGCAAGGTGGATGGCCAAGTCAAACAAGAAACCATATCCTCCAAAGAAGTACATATAAAAATTATGCCACAAGCAAGGCTGAGTATATTAATACTCAGCTAGATTTACCCGGTGTTAGGAGTCTACTCCTCTACCTCTAGACCATAAAGTTGTTTGGCTAAGGGGTTTGGTTTGCCAAAATTATGCCACAAGCAAGGCTGAGTTTACTAATACTCAGCTAGATTTACCCGGTGTGAGGAGTCTACTCCTCTACCTCTAGACCATAAAATTGTTTGGCTAAGGGGCTTGGTTTGCCAAAAGCACTAGCTGAGTCTAAAACAAGTTTTAGATTTTCTAGTTTTATAATATTCCTTAAGCGAAGTTAGCATCCTTCTAAACATACATGGTAATAAGCCTTTAGTGCAAACAACACTTTATCTCATGAAAACTCAATTCACTTCTTACTCGATGTAGCATCACGTATCAAGCAGTCTCATTAGCTGCGAGAAGCAGATGATTCAAATCGAGTTTTAAACCTTGAAAGGTAAACCTAAACACACGACATGTAGGGACACTCCGTCCCACACACATCAACCATCCCCATTGATTCCCCATCAACAAAACAGGCCCACTACCATTGGCATACAATGCTCCACTGACCCAGTCCACTGTTGTGCAGTGACCGCACTTGTACCCACCATAACCGGAATGGGAGACCCTATCTCATGAACACATGGGATGGTATGTCTGCGAGCAGGTTTACTCAGGTACTAGGCTTACCGATTTACCATATTTTTTGGCATGTTCTTTGTACTTTCAAACGCTTGACACATGGTACCACTCATTAATCCTTATTCCAGTTTTGTCCCATAGACAAGGCATCTCCATGGATCCTTGTCCATAGACCATGATAGTTCCAGTATCAAAAGTGGATACAACCAATTCCTGACCTCACATGAGTGCTAGAAAAATCACCCGACTTCTACCAAGACCTGAATTAGTATAGCAACTACTCGACCTAGCATACTAGTATCCATCTCAAAAGGAACCTGAGTTAATGCAACTAGGGTTTCAAGTATCTTCTACACTTAAGTGCATAATACAAACCTACAAACATTAAGTGCAGTAAAATAACATATATAAACGGTTATGCATAAAACCGGGGCTTGCCTTCAATTGGTGGGGTAGCAGAAAAATCCTCAATGGCAGGTTTGGGAGCTGTCTCCTGAACTTCCTCCTAGGCAACTCCTTGCTCGAGAATGAGCACACACTCTCCATCCGCGAGATTGCAATCTAATGAATGCAATGCATAAGATACATGTATGCCATAGTATGCAAGATGGTAAACATGACGCATTGTAGAATATCTTTTAAGTCCCTTAGAAATGTTAGGATTCTCCCCTTTCAATAACTAAGCCTCTTAGTGGTGCACTTAGTGGTTTTATGTTAAAAGGGTACCTAATGGAAGTAAGGGTGGTTTGAGAATTAATTATTCTTCTAATAATTTAGTGAAGGTTCATCTAGGTCTTGTGTTTTAATTATCCAATGATTATAGGTTGATCCTTAATTCCTTTATCCTATCCCTTTATGCTTTTAAGGGTGGTTTGAACTACAACTGTTACATAGAAATTTCCAAAAAAATCTGTGAAAATTACAGTAGCTTATTTCTGATTGAACTAGGTTGTGCTAAAAATTTGAGGTTAAAACTAGTTAGAATCTGTTCTAGACAAAAATAATAAAAACTAGGGCAGAGTGGTTACTTTGCACTACACCTCCTATCGAGAAGTGACTTCGGCCCTAAAGGTTATTTTTGCTGGTATTTAGATGCAATAACATGGTTTTATACCAAAACTTACTTAGTGAAACTTAGTGAATATTTAGTTATGATTTTCTAAAGTTCAGGGGCTAGAAGGTGCTCATAACTAACTTTATTTTTGAAAAATGTCAAAAAATAGATTTGGGAATTTTTATTAACTTTTCTTTGCACAAGAGCAATCATTCCTAAGGTTGGAGGTTTTTCTATACAGGGAATGGGTTCTATGATTTTCTAACGTTTTCTCTAAATCTCTCATGGGGCAGTGGGAAACATATTTCCTTATTAAACTATGTCCCTTTTACATTTTTCCTTGAAACTTTGCTACGTAAATATTATAAGAAAAATAAGTTTGTATGTTGTTTTACATTCTTAGGCCTTGATTTTATTTTCCAAATAAATGGGGAGAAACCTAATTCTATTAATGAATTCTACTTGAATGAAGAAACTAGGGTGCATAATATTTTTGCATGGTCTTACTATTGAGTAGGTATCTGCTAAAATTTTCTTAGCCACAATACATTAGTTCTACTATTTTTACATATTACCTTATATCCTAAATAAAATCCAAACTTCCAGAATAGTACTAGACTAGTGGGTTTTCTATTTTTGTTCTAAGTTTACCTTGTCCACGACCTAGCAAAATTGGTTTGACCAAATTTGGATAAATCTTGTTCAAGTTATGTAATTTTTAAGATTGTTGTTGAGCAACTGAAGTAGATATTCAAAAAGAAAAAGAAAAACAATCTTTCTCATGGGTCCCTGGTGTTTCTTCCCCTTTTCTCTTACAGATCAGTCCCTGGTACACTATTCATCTGAGTCTAGTCCTTAACGCGGAACCCCCTAGGTTTTTCTAGCATCTAACCTGTGGTCCTTTGCTGGGGTAAACAGTAATCGTGGTGTAAAAGACAGTGGAGTGGATTACGGGCGATGGTAGAGCACTAGCGAAGGGTCGGGCGAGATTGGGGAGCCTCTGTTGGTCACATCGATGTGCAGATCGTCGTCGGAGGAGAACGGAGTTGGTCTGTGTAACACCTCTGATGTTACGAGAACTAAAACTTTGGCATGACATCATATGCAGTGGCATTACATTGTGTATGGAACACCTTGAATGCATCCACTAGGCTAAAATTTCAAAGCAAAACATGTGATGTGATGCTTATGTGATGATATGATCTAGTAAGAAGATTCTTAGCCCTAGGTTGGAGTGCTTCTCTCCAAGGACTAGAAGCATGTGATTATATGTGGTGAACACTAAGGAGTAATCTTAACAAGTTGGTAGAAATGTTAAAGAAATAACTAACTTATAGAGATTAAGTACTTAATGTACCCTAGGACACTCAAAACCCTAATTTGGAGCACAAAACCCTAATTAGTGCCCTATAGGGTGATTTCAAATTCTATGCAATTTTTGCCAAAAGTGTATATATCAAAGTGATATAGTAACAAAAACTAAGCAACTTTTACATTTGGAGATTTCCAAGTTTTGTGGTGAAACTTGGAGTAATTTGCAAAAGTACATGAGCAACCCTAACTTGGAACTCTGAAAAACATTGGTAAGGGGCAAAAACTTTAGGCTCTTGCATCTCACAATCCATAAGGAATTTGCTACAAGTCATTATGGCAAAGTTGTAGAGCTACTATAGTAGTACAAACTTGATTAAGTAATCTAGCCCCAAAACCATATGGAATCTAGTGTAAAATGTTCCCAAAGTGTGGCTGTAAGACTGGCGATGGTTCTGAAACTGAGTTTTTAGTGACAATTCTCCAACATTGAAGCTAGATTGTGGTTGATCCAGGGAGCAAATGACCAGTGTCCTTATGACAAAGTTGAAGCTGGTATATAGGCCAACAACTTTGATGCAGTCGGATTGGTAGTTCACTGCATGAAAATCGAAGAGAAATGCCCCTAAAGTCAGTCTGTTAGGCAAAGCAACAAAGCCATTTAGAGTGAACAGTCACTGACGAAGATCTTTCTCGCCGCCCATGTGTCGTGCACCGTGATCCACGCTCAGCGTCGTGATTCGCGTAAGGCTAGGGACGGTGTCTATGCAGTGAGCGAAAAGATCGGCGGGAGAGCGAAAAGATCCAGGGGGGTTGAATCGGGGCTCTTCCCTGCTATGCCCACTTGCCGGCGACGTGGCCGAGCGGCGGTCACTTTGGTAGCTGCCGGCTTCCTATGTCGCGCCACGCCAGGGACCAATTCACCATGTCTTCGTAACCATGTAGATGGCAAGTTACCCCTCCGTGAGTTGTTGCACTGCTTCGCACCACGAAGCCTTATTAGTAAAAGATCTCGCCGCCAAAGAGTTCAATCTCATCTCAAATTCGTGGCACCGGTGATCGATCCTTATAAATTGATACCTCTCCTTGCTCTGCCCTCTTGTTACGCACCAAGCGCACCACCCCTCACTCCCGATCATCAACCATAGCTCGTGAATTCCAGATTTCCCCGGAATCGGTCAAAACGCCGCCGTGAGACACCTCGCCGTGGCTAGCCCTTCTTAGGTTATATTGTGTCCCTTTGAGCATGTTTTAGCATCCTCTAGTGCTAGTGAAGCTCACCGGCTTGACCAATTGGACACTAATGCACTAGGGCATCAAGAACATCGCATCGCCGCCACAGAACACCCCCCGAGAGCGCCCTCACGTCGATCAGACCCCTCGTGCTCCCTCCATTCAAATTTGCGTGTGTACGATGCCTCTGGTGAGTCAGTGATACTCGCCCTAGCTTCAATATAAATGCTACCGCGTTTTGTTGCTCAGAACGGGCATGCCGGAACTTTAACGCCGTCGTGGTCATGAGCAAACACGAATTATGGTTGGACTAGTCAAATTTGGTTAGGGCATATGCTTGGGTAGTCTTGAAGTCCGAGTGCTTGTCACCTCAAGAGGGGGTCACCAGCGGCGGGAACCCACGACTCCAGCCAAGTGTTCGACCGGAGCGCTGCCGGGGACCTAGAGCCGTGAAGAAATAGAAATATGAGGACTTTTGTGTAATTGTCAGTGAGACATATGAATAGTGTTCAACGATTCTTTACTGGTTATTCAAATGCCTAGGGGCCTCGGTGCAAATCTGCTAGCACGGGCGCAGACGCGCGCAGTTCTACATGGATTTGGGCCACTTGGGCTAAATACGGCCCATTCATATTCGTGTTTTATTCTTTTTTTACTGCTAGCTTGGGAAATCTGTAGAAAATAGCAGAAAATGGTAAAAATAAGAGACCAATTTTACTAGGCTCCTAAAATCAAGTAGTATTTAATAAAAATAATTCCAAGATCTTTATTTCAAACCCTTAATTATGTAGCATTTAAAGATACTTAAATAAAACCTTTTAGAATTTTAGAAATAATATATTAATCCCAAAAAATCATAAAATTTTTTTGGTATACTTCAAATATTGGTTATAGACTTTGAGTAAAGTTTCAATTTGTTTGGACACTGTTTGACCAGAAAACAAGTAAATAGTCCATAGATTAACCATTTTAATATCAACTAAGTTAGAGGTAACTTTTGTAAATAAAGTTGAACTTGATAAACTTACCTTCGCTTGTAGCCTAAGAAGGTTAGTAAGTTAATCTTAGAAGATTATTTAACTAGGAAGTCTCAATGGATGATAAGCACCGTGAAGGAAAGTTGTATTCAAGATACAACTTACTATCCTTTTGTTATACAGTTGCATATCCATGAAATAGCATAAGCATTCATATACATGTATTATCATGTATAGAACACGAAGAAGAATCCATAGTAGAAGAGAAGGTTGTCCCTCAGACCAAGAATCCTCCAGCAGAAAATAACTTTTACTTCGACATTTGTGGTGAGGAAGTCAAAACTCCTACAACACAAGGCAAGCCCCGATGCATTTACCTTTCCTTGTATTTTAAAGCTTTAACAACTTTGAACATTGCATAAGGTGATAGAAATTGTTTGGTAAACTATTGATGCATTTCCTTCCTTGAAAACTTGAATACTGTTCCTTGTTACCTGGTTTATTCAAATAAGTTTTATGATGCTTAGCCTTGCTTTAGAAAACAAAATGTTTTGTTTTAAAAAAGGTGATGCTTCACACTAGATGGGAAACTTTTACAAAGAAAAGACTTATGATGGTGGATCCATCACGGCCGTGATGGGTTCAACATCTGGAAACAGTACCTCTGTTTGGTACCAAACTTTGGGTTATAAATGATAAAGACAAGACCGGGCGGGTGACTTGCACGAGAAGGAAGTCTTGGTGTAGTGTCTCCGTCTAAGTCGTTTAAGGACCGAGACGATGTAGGCTTGATGATCGAGGACCTTTGAACTGGCCACATGCCTCATCATGGGTAAGCTTTGCCTTAGTCGGACCAATACTAGAAAGGATACCACGCAATGGGAGTGGAGAGATGGCGAGAGTAGAGTGTATCCTCCATGGCAAGAGAATGGACGGTGGAGTATCTGTGATCTCGGTTGGCATGAACCCATTCTGATCTTGAAAAACCCGGGTGCGAGTTGACATATGTTAGGGTTAAGTGCTACATATGTCGTGTGGTCAGAGATCCCCAGCTGGGTAATAATCAATTCGGATTGTCGTTACTTCTCGGACACGAAGATTTGGTCACTACCCTACACCGTAGTGACAAGTTAACTGAAGAGGTGATAAAAGATGGCTAGTGTAGCCCACGTGCTTGGTCTAGATTAGGAAAAAATCTAGATGTAGGTAACTACTTAACTTGACAAGTAAACTGAATTCATAAGGACCAACTTTAGTAAGCTTTGTGCAAACTGAGTCATTGGTTCTTGCTAAACCTTACCTTGACTCCTAAAGGCCAACATATCCTTGAGAGTCTTTTCTTTTAGTTGGGTAAGACTTGCAAAAGTACACTCCGTACTCAGCGTTTTCGAACCCATGTTGTTGTAGGTGAAGAAATTGCTAAGGTTTGCTGCTTTTGCTCTAAGGTCATCCCAAAGCAAGAGGAAGAAAAATAAGAAAAACTTATGGAAGGTGTTTGTCACACCCGGTTCTGGGGGCAAAACCGAATGTATAGCATATGCGGGCTAGGATCCATTTTCCACACATATGTTGACGTCACAAGTGTAATATATCAAAAGATAATGCAATAAAGGCGTAAAATGGAGTAGAGTAACTTTATTACATCATCCAGAACATTGTATCTTAACAAGTATCATAATCAAAGTATGGCGGAATTAAACATGGACACTCTTCCACAGGAAGGTGACTGACACATCGTTAGACTCAAAACTCATCAACGTCATCTATGAAGTCTTCGTCATCACCCTCTGATCAAAATATTAGCAAGGGTGAGCTCACTTATGGTCAGGGCTCAGCAAGTGGGGGAAATTAATGCAAGTTAACAAGGTAGGCTATGGGTAAGCGGTAAGCATTTTAGTTGGTCAATATTTTATTAGCAACACCTGTCTTACTAATAAGTGTGTATCCCAAATATCCCAATTAATCAAAGGCATAAGATTATATCAAAAGCACTTAAGTGAAATCACTTAAGCAAACCATTGGTAGATCATCAGATCACGATTTATTTTCCATCTTTAAGTTCAATTATCATGTGAGGGTCTAGGTTGCTCTTAACTGTGAGTACGGCTGACATATCAGTTTTACACTCTGCAGAGGTGGTACAACTTTGCCCACAAGTCGTGTGTCCCATCTAGCCTGGGTTGATCGGACCCATAAACACTGCTGAGGTGAATGGCTAGGGATCCACTATGAGGCTTTCACAAAATATCCTTAGTACAAAGCCACTCACTAAGGTTTTCACGTAAATATAGATGGCCCTCTGGGTGAGGTAACTTAGCCAAGACTACCACCCCATGTTAACATGAGCTGCCACCAAACCACTGTCGCCCCCTCTTGCCTATCTTTTAGGTAGGGTTGCTAAGCACTAAGTCTATAGAGCTAGTTAGCAAAGCCAGAGCCATTATAGCACTCGTGGTTTCACTGTTACCTGGGTGGTCACTCCATGTTCCATTTAACCCAAAATGTTCTTGTTTAACCATCGGGTTAACATCATAATAAAACTTCATTTCCGGAATATAGTATCATTAAAAAGTGACATCATATTTATCAAGTTGAGCAATAGCAAAAATTGCAAAGCATAGCATTTATCCCAGGGTAATTCAAGGAATAGGGTTGGTAATTCTAGGAAATCCTTATTTAGGCAAATCCCATCAAATTATGCAATATATATAACCAAAAGTAAACATTATTGTATGCATTGTTTTGGTACAAATAGAAATGCAGAGCGAGAATCCACTTGCCTTGCACGAAAGTGTCCTATGGGTCATCCTCGAACGAGTTTGGTTCGTCTACCTCATAGTCAACTTATAGCATCGATTTGCGTATCGTACATACAAAAGAATACGTACGCCAAATAAATAAACATACACCATTACATGGTTAATCATTCACTATTACATACACATTCATACATCACACGACTGTACTCATAAATATGTCTAAAGCATAAATATTTATTAATCCACTATATCTTCCACTTTGAGTTATTATTGGTGAAAATATGAGTAGGTGACTACGACACTAGTTTATCTAGTATAATGTAGATAAAAATGTCTTAACAAACTTTACCATTTCTTTATTACTAATAATAGTCCTTTAGGTTTTATCCTTTCCTTTCTAAATAGAAATTATACGTATAGCTCAAAATGTTTATTTCTAAATCACCTTACATTAATATTCTGAGAATTAATATAGATTAATAATTTTGGACTTTAATACCATAAACATAGTTATTTGACATAAATAGATATTTTACTAATTCTAAGTAATTAAGTGCTATAATATGAATACATTTACCATGACTAGTAAAACCTATATTTTTAATCTGACCAAAAATACGTGGCCTATTATTTTTTCCACTTTCTTATATTAATAAAATTATACTGAAATCACTACTAACAAATATCGTTCCATGTGCTAAAGCAAAGTTAATCATGAACGTTTCTAATATTTAAATCACCAAGTTAGTGAATAGTGACATTATTTATTTTTGAAATATAAAATAATAATCATGTCCAAAATGTTGTTGCAGGGGCTAGTTCATGATTTAGTGTGTACATCGGGGTCTCTTTTCAATAGTTTACAAACTGAAAATCTCAGAATTAATTTTATTTAAACGAAGGGACTAAAATGCAAAAGTGCTTCTTCTACCTTGGGCTTGTGCCCGTGTGCAGGGAGGTCGGCGAGCAGGGGAGGGGGATCGGTCTCGGCGAGGGGCGTGGCTTGGGGGATGCGGATGATCCGGCCGTGGGAACGGACGGCGCGAGCTCCGGTGACAGTCGAGCGGACACGGACGGTCCGGTGGCTCCGGCGATCGACGGTTCGGCGTGACAGCAAGGGAGAGAGAGCGCGAGCAGTGAGAGAGAGAGCATGGGGAGAGAGGAGGGGGCTCGGGCGGGCTACTTATAGAGCGAGAGAGGGAGAGGGAGAGGCACCAAGGGGACGGAGAGAACGGTCGGCCATCAACGCCATTAATGGTGGCCATTACCGCCATTGAGTGAGGGAGTGACGTGGGGGAGGGAGAGGAGCAGATGGCGACGGTTTCTGGCTCGGAGGAGACGAACGGGCGCAGGGTCGGTCTCGGCCGGGGGGCGTGGGGTCGGCTCGGCCAGGGGGCGCGGCAGGGGCGCGCACGGTGTGGTAGCGGGCGCGCACGCAGGGCGGCGGCACTGCAGGGAGGAAGGAGAGGGGCCCTGACGGGTGGGCCCCACCGGTCAGTGAGAGAGGGGATGGGGAAATGGGGAGGCGGCAGGGCCTTTAGTGGGCCGGTTTTGGCCCGCTAGGGTTAGGGTTTTTCTTTTTTTTCTTTTTTCTATTTAAAAATATAAATAAATATATTTTTAAATAATTCTAAAAATCATAATAATTATACCAAAATTATTTATAACTCAAATATTTATTTTTGGGCCAATGTTTCTATATTAATTAATTGTATTTTCAATATAAAAGAAATTCTACTAAACATCCATAAATCAAATATGAGCAAACAAAATTACTCTAAATGCAAATAAAAAAATCAAACACTTGAAAGAAAAATTCATTACCATATTTACCACTAATAATCTAAATGCATTATTTTAGTTGATGGTTTTGTGGTGTTACAAACCTACCCCCCTTAAAAGAATCCCGTCCTCGAGATTAAGGAACTTCTGAGAATAACTGGGGAAATTCTACTCTGAGTTCATCTTCTCTTTCCCAGGTGGCTTCATCTTCCAAATGATGACTCCACCGAACTTTAAACATGTTGATAACTTTACTCCATGTAATTATGTGAGATGTTTCCAAAATTCTGATAGGGTACTCTGAAAGTCAAATCTTCATTAACATTGAGTTCTTCCATAGGTAATTGTTCCTCCAGTACTCTTAAGCATTTCTTAAGTTGTGACACATGAAATACGTCATGCACATCCGACAAATTATTAGGTAGCTCTAACTGGTATGCTACGTCACCTTTTCTTTCCAAAATCTTGAATGGGCCAATGTAGCTAGGAGATAGTTTACCCTTAACCTTAAATCTTTTCATGCCTCCCATCAGTGAAACTTTAAGGTATACGAAGTCTCCTACTTCAAAGATCAACTCTCTTCTTCTATTGTCAGCGTAGCTTTTCTGTCTTGACTGTGCTGTTTTCAAATTTTCTCTGATAATCTGTACTTGCTTTTTTGCTTCTTGGAGAATTTCTAGACCAAATACTTGAATTTCTCCGGTTTGATTCCAATAAAGCGGTGTTCTACACTTTCGTCCATAAAGTGCTTCAAACGGTGCCATTTTTAGACTTGCCTGGTAACTATTGTTGTACGAAAATTCTGCATAAGGCAAACTTTTATCCCAGCTTCTACCATGCTTTAGAGCGCAAGCTCTTAACATATCTTCCAACACTTGGTTTGTTCTTTCAGTTTGCCCATCCTTTTGCGGATGATAAGCTAAACTAAAATTTAGCTTGGTGTCCATGGACTCATGTAGTCTTTTCCAAAAGCCTGAGGTAAATTGGGTTCCTCGATCTGATACGATCTTCTTTGGTACTCCATGCAGACAAATAATCCTTCACATGTATAACTCTGCTAACTGGGCTCCTGAGTAGGTTGTCTTTACAGGTATAAAGTGTGCCACTTTAGTCAACCTGTCCACTATAACCCATATCGAATCATAGCCATCCCGAGTACGGGGTAGTCCAACTATGAAATCCATACTGATTTCTTCTCATTTCCATTCCGGTATTTGAGAGGTTGTAGTAATCCTGCTGGTCTTTAGTGTTCGGCTTTAACTCGTTGACACATGTCACATAGTGCAACATGAGTAGCCACATCTCTTTTCAAACCGTACCACCAATACTTTTCTTTTAGGTCCTGGTACATCTTATTACTTCCAGGGTGAATAGAATAAGCTAAATCATGGGCTTCCCTTAAAATAAGTTGGCGTAGGTGCTCGATTTCTGGTACATAGATTCTCTTTTTTAAACCATAGTGTGCCTTGTTTATCTTCTGTGAAATCTGGGGCTTTACCCAAACTAATTTGTGCCTTAATTTCCTTGATTTTTCTCATCAAATTCTTGTCCTTTACAAATTTCTTGTTCCAACGTAGATTCAACTTCCATAACTGTTGCTTCCATATTTGTCGGGGATCATAATTAGGGGTACCCCCAAGAGTCCTAAACTCGGCTAGTAACCACCATCAGCACAAAGCTACAAAGGCCTTATGGGCCAAATTCAGGTCAAGGCTTCGTCCACTCAAGGGACACGATCGCGCCTCGCCCGAGCCCAGCCTCGGGCGGGAACAGTAGACCAAGGCAGATTCACGCCTCGCCTGAGGGCATCCTCAAGTAACGGGCGCACCTTCGAATCGCCCGAGGCCTAGCTCGGGCAGGCTTCGCAGTGAAGCAACCTTGGCCAGATCGCCACGCCAACCGACCGCATCACAGGAGCATTCAATGCAAAGATCACCTGACACCTTATCCTGACGCGCGCTCCTCAGTCGACAAGGCCGAAGTGACCGCAGTCACTTCGCCCCTCCACTGACTGACCTGACAGGAAAACAGTGTTGCCAGCACTGCTCCGACTGCTGTGCCACCCGCCCAGGTGAGGCTGACAGCAGCCAAGTCCAGCCTCGGGCGCCATAGGAAGCTCCGCCTCGCCCGACCCTAGGGCTCGGACTCAACCTCGACCCCAGAAGACGGTCTCCGCCTCGCCCGACCCCAGGGCTCGGACTCAGCCTCGACCCGGACGACGGTCTCCGCCTCGCCCGACCCCAGGGCTCGGACTCAACCTCGACCCCGGAAGACGGTCTCCGCCTCGCCCAACCCTAGGGCTCGGACTCAGCCTCGACCCCAGACGACGGTCTCCGCCTCGCCCGACCCCAGGGCTCGGACTCAACCTCGACCCCAGAAGACGGTCTCCGCCTCGCCCGACCCCAGGGCTCGGACTCAGCCTCGACCCCGGACGACGGTCTCCGCCTCGCCCGACCCTAGGGCTCGGACTCAGCCTCGACCTCGGAGGAGCCTCCGCCTCGCTCTACCTTGGGCTCGGGCCGACCACGTCGCAGGGGGGTACATCATTACCCTACCCCTAGCTAGCTCAGGCTACGGGGAACAAGACCGGCGTCCCATTTGGCTCGCCCCGGTAAAACAAGTAATGATGACACCCCGCGTGCTCCATGGCGACGGCAGTTCTCAGCCCCCTACGGAAGCAAGGAGACGTCAGCAAGGTCCCGACAGCCCCGACAGCTGTGCTTCTACAGGGTTTAAGCGCTCCTCCGACGGCCACGACGTCACATGAACAGGGCACCAACACCTCTCCGACAGCCACGTCGGCATGTACATAGGACTCTGGCTCCTCTCTGCCGGACACATTAGCACACTGCTACACCCCCCATTGTACACCTAGGCCCTCTCCTTACGTCTATAAAAGGAAGGTCCAGGGCCCTCGTACGAGAAGGTGGCCGCGCAGGAGGACGGGCTAACGAGCAGGCTCTGTCTCTCTCCCTCGCGAACGCTTGTAACCCCCTACTGCAAGCGCATCCGCCCTGGGCGCATGACAACACGAGCCGTAGTTCCCCTTATTGTCTTTCCCCCTTGTGTTATGTAACACCCTAAATCTCCTTTTGAGAATATAGTAAAATTTTTCAAAGATCTTGCATTAGAATTTTTCTTTTTCTCTCTCTTTAGAACTCTCATAACAGTTGAAGACTCATCTCCCTATTTAAAAGCATTTGCTTAAGTGAATAAAATAATAAATAGAACCATATTTGGCACTCATGATGGAGTTTTAACTGTATGTGCCTTAAAAACAATAATAAAATATAATAATGGAATTGAGAAAAATTTCACTTTGGGGTTTTAGAAATAATATGTAAAAGAGAAAAGGAAAGGAAGAAATTATTATGTGAATAAAAATAATTATAATATATATATTATTCTTGTACAGATTTGAGTTTGTACAATTGACTCAAAGGTGAAGTTCATAACAGATTCAAATTCAAACTAGAGATTCAAATGAAAAGAAAATAAATCAAAAAGAAAAAGGAGAATAAAGGAAAAGAATAAAGATAGCTAATTGGGCTGGAATACCTGATTTTGGCCCATTACCACCGCGCGGTCCAAACTCGCCAACGTGCACGCTCAACGCTGACGGCCGGGTCCCACCATCCAGCCACTGCCTCGCCTTGGCTCCCTCACGCGCGCTCCGTGCTTTCAGTTCACCGACGCGTGGGGCCCACCTGGCAGGTTCAGCTCGGTCAGCGTCGCGCGCACGCACGTAGATTCCTCCCTGTGCCACTGTGGTGTGGGCCCGTCTGGTCGGGTGTGCGCACCGTGTCGCTCCTGCCCTGTACTTCCGCTGACTCGTGGGGTCACCTTGTCAGCCCTATCCTCCTCCTCTCCCAACCGAAGCTGCGAACCGGATGATGTCCGCCATGACCTCCGCCGGGATTCTCTCGCCAGAAAACTGCCGGTCGGACTCGTGCGCCCCGAGTATTTATACACGGCCCCAGCAAACCCTTCCCCATCGGCTCATCTGTGTGCTTCCGTGGGAATTGTGGGAGCCTGGTGGCCGTCGTGTGCCTATCCTCGCGCGCCACCACCGTAGGCTTCATCCTAGGCCAGCTTCCCAGTCGCGGCAAACTGCCCCGGGTGCATCAGCGGGCCCCGCCGCGTGTGCTGGACCCACTCCTGGGTCGGATTCGCTTGCCCATCGACGGCGATTTCTCACCGTACCTGCAGCTCATCCGTGAATCCGCCTGCTCTGTGGTCAGACGACCTCGCCGCCCCACCGTAGGTAATTCGTCACCCAACTTGCTCGCCCTATCCTCCTCTGCGTAGAGAACATCTCGGAACGAAGTAGAGGGCCTTAAAACCCGGAGATTGCTTGCGGCCGGAGCTGCTCCGCCGTGATACCCGGCCGCCGTTGAGTTTGGGCGCTGGGGATAGAAGACGGTGTTTTAACCGTTAGATCTCTATTTGATGGTTAGGATCCAATCTGAAGGCGTTCCTTGGTGCACCTAATCTAAACCGTTGGATTGAGGGCCGACGAGCGTGATCGCGCTGAGGATACCCTCTTCGGGATCGATCGTGAGTCGTTGGATGGGATCGGGCGGTCCAGAACCCTCCTTACCTCTTTAAAACCTCTGCCGTCGATCTGTGATCCCACGGTCACTGTCCCGTACCCCTTCGGATCTAATCTGGGCCGTCAACAATTGATCGGACGTCCGTCCGCGCACCGTACCCCTTCGCCGTGGCCACTTTTTAAAAGAGACCCTGCGCTTTACTTAAATCAACCCGCCGTCCACCGCGGGTGTAGTCTGAGTCTCGGTAAACTTGCGCAGAGCCCCCTGTGCTTCTGTTTAATTGAGGCCCAGTCCAGTGAAAAGGAAAATCATAGAAAATGATTTAGAAAATGATTTTTAGTGTTAAAATAAATCCAGAAACTTAATTAATTCATAACTAATTCATTTTAGCTCCAAATTGAGTCATTCCAATTCCTAAAATTTTGTAATAATATTCTCTACCATTTAGAATCACTGTTTTGACATGAACTCTGTCAGAAATTTATTTATCATTTAATTATATTATAATCACCTTAAATCTTAGGAAATTCATAACTTGAGTTCTACAACTCCAAAATTAATAATTCTTTTTCCTGTGATCTTATTTTAATATGTAGATTATTAATATGTATTTTGGCATATATGTTTGGTGTAATGTTAATTTTGCCTATACACTGTTTGTTTGTATTGCTACGACTAGTGCGAGGTCACGAGTCACCTGAGGATCATCCTGGTACCTGGAATCTCAAGGCCCAGGCAAGTTGTGCCCTTGATCACTTCTTTTTACCCAGCCATGTTCTGATTAATCATAATGATCTGCATAGGTTAATTTTGATGGGACCCAATAGGTTACCCTAGTTTGTCTATCTTTATACCTTGTTTACCACTGATCTTTCTGGGTAGTACTTGCTAGTGCTATATGTGGTTTTGGGTATGGAGATACACTATTCATGATTACACTTTTTGTTATCAGTTGTTATTTAATGTTCATGTTAAGATCATTATGTTAATTGGAACATGGAGAACCACCCGGGAAAACAGTGCTACCACAAGGGTGGAATGGGACGCCCTTGGCTGATTAATTAGGAAAGCTAGTGGAAGACTACCTTACCCGAAAGGGGCAAGGGCAGTAGGGGAGAGGTCAGTGTAGGGAGGCCCTCGGGAGGATTTTGCTGCGATGGCGGTCCTGCAAGGGATTCCTGCACTGGATCTTCCTATAAACTGTAGCGGGTTTTCGGAAGCTAGTGGAACTTTGTAAAGGCCTCGTAGTGTTACCCTGCCTCGCTTCCTTGGTAGAGGTGTATGGGATTCATGACCCCTTGGCAGATGGGTAACACGGCTTGTGGGTAAAGATGCGCAACCTCTGCAGAGTGTAAAACTGGTATACTAGCCGTGCTCACGGTCATGAGCAGCTCGGACCCTCACATGATTAATTTATGGAACTAAATTCAATTTGTCATATACATTGCATTGCAGGTGATGTTGTTATTACTTTTGTTCTATTACTTAATTGGGTTTGGTATTTACTTATACTTAGTAACTGCTAATAAAATTTTGACCAACTTTAAAAGCAATGCTCAGCTTCAACCATCCTCTTTGGTAAGCCTTACACTTCATATGAGCTTCCATCTTTGGCAAGTTCATACACATTATTCCCCACAACTTGTTGAGCGATGAACGTATGTGAGCTCACTCTTGCTGTCTCACATACCCCACAGGTCAAGAACAGGTACTACCGGATGATGCTCATGGAGGATGCCGCGATGAGTTCGTGAGAGGTCTAGGTCGTCGTCTCCCAGTCAACTTTGGGTTGCTGGACCGTTGTCTCCCTATAATGTAATTATTTATTTTGTATAGAACTCCTGCTATATATATAAAGATGTGACATTCGATCCTGTGCCATGATTCATCATATGTGTAAGACTTGGTCCCAGCACACCTGGTGATTATGTTTACGCCCGGGTTTTGGACCCCTAAAATCCGGGTGTTACAGAAGTGGTATCAGAGGAATGTTGACTGTAGGACGAAACCTAGATAGAACTGGACAACCAATACTTACTTACCTTTGCTACTCTGATTCTTTTCTAAACTTATCTTAATCTTTTTCTCATCTATTTCCGCTTGACTCTGATCATTCTTACCTTTTCCTTCTAAAGACAAATGTGGATTTCACACTTTGAAATCCTGTGCCTAAAGTGACCTTTAGGAATAGGAGACCTACTCTTAGGAAAGAAAACAAAACTATTTTTATGGTTATCTATGAACTTGAATGTTTGTTCTTATGACACTTGTTTGATTTGGATCTTTGATTGAGTGTGATTAGTTGTGGAGCAATGTCCACAATTACATCTGCATATACGTATAGGCATAAATAGAATTCATAAGATAACTAAACAACTTAGATTATCCTCCACTAAAAGGTATCTATCTCGTAGAAGTTCTTCTTATCTTAAAAGACACTCTCTTATCTTAATAGATCCATCTTATCTTACAAGATACTCTCTTACCTTAATAAATTCATCTTATCTTGAAGAGATTCTATCTTATCATAACATATCTAACTAATCTCAAAACATCCTAACATATCTTAACAATACATATTCTACCCTGTTGGACCTATCTAACTTAAATTAGTCTAATCTAGTCATATCCAATCTAATCTAGATCTTATCTTACCTAATGTGACCTGATCTAGTGTGGTCTAATGTTGTCTAACTTAATGTGGTCCACTTAAAAAGATTAATGTAGAAGAGATTAGACCCTACTAACCATGTATTAACTTAACTTAGCACATTGGATCAACTCAACCATGAGCTAACCCAACCCATGGAGCCATGACGAATGGTATAACCTTTCTATTCCCACTTAACAACAAACAAACTTTTAACCTACATCTTGTAGCCTATCTCACCCATATATATCTCTCATCTTGACAGATTCTATCTTACCCTTGGATATTCACCTTATGTGATTGGTTACCCCAATCTGGACATAAAACAAAGATTAAGCCCTACCAAAGAATCTATAGATTATAACCAACTACTAGCTTATTCATTCCGCTTATTGAATAATTTCCTTTGCAAAACTATTACCATATGCTTCTAACTTTCATGGTCAATACCAGGAAAGGGAAGATTATCACGTAACAACAAACAGAAAATGAATCCTCCAAATCCTCCACCTGTTGAAATCAATCAAGTGGTTGCTACCCAAAGACTGGTAATACAACAGTTAACAGACCTGGTGACCGAGATGCAGAATCAGATAAGACGACAACGCGAGGAAATACGTCAGGCCCGCCAAGAAATAAGGCAAGCGCGGTTGGAAAGACAACAACAACAACAACCTCCACCACCACCACCAGCTTCACCAAGCTACATAGATATAAATTATGATGATTTGTAAGGTCTAGATGTTACTTTAGTTAGTAGATGATATGATATTATTCTAGAAGGAACAATAAGGTCTATTGACCCTATGTTTTGTTAAAGAATTATACCTCATGCTGAGATTTCTTTGTTTGTGCATATGTTCCGAGAACAATATGAGTATACATCCCTTTTCTTACAAATCTCGAGGACGAGATTATTTTTAAGGGGGGTAGGATTTGTAACACCCTAAATCTCCTTTTGAGAATATAGTAAAATTTTTCAAAGATCTTGCATTAGAATTTTTCTTTTTCTCTCTCTTTAGAACTCTCATAACAGTTGAAGACTCATCTCCCTATTTAAAAGCATTTGCTTAAGTGAATAAAATAATAAATAGAACCATATTTGGCACTCATGATGGAGTTTTAACTGTATGTGCCTTAAAAACAATAATAAAATATAATAATGGAATTGAGAAAAATTTCACTTTGGGGTTTTAGAAATAATATGTAAAAGAGAAAAGGAAAGGAAGAAATTATTATGTGAATAAAAATAATTATAATATATATATTATTCTTGTACAGATTTGAGTTTGTACAATTGACTCAAAGGTGAAGTTCATAACAGATTCAAATTCAAACTAGAGATTCAAATGAAAAGAAAATAAATCAAAAAGAAAAAGGAGAATAAAGGAAAAGAATAAAGATAGCTAATTGGGCTGGAATACCTGATTTTGGCCCATTACCACCGCGCGGTCCAAACTCGCCAACGTGCACGCTCAACGCTGACGGCCGGGTCCCACCATCCAGCCACTGCCTCGCCTTGGCTCCCTCACGCGCGCTCCGTGCTTTCAGTTCACCGACGCGTGGGGCCCACCTGGCAGGTTCAGCTCGGTCAGCGTCGCGCGCACGCACGTAGATTCCTCCCTGTGCCACTGTGGTGTGGGCCCGTCTGGTCGGGTGTGCACACCGTGTCGCTCCTGCCCTGTACTTCCGCTGACTCGTGGGGTCACCTTGTCAGCCCTATCCTCCTCCTCTCCCAACCGAAGCTGCGAACCGGATGATGTCCGCCATGACCTCCGCCGGGATTCTCTCGCCAGAAAACTGCCGGTCGGACTCGTGCGCCCCGAGTATTTATACACGGCCCCAGCAAACCCTTCCCCATCGGCTCATCTGTGTGCTTCCGTGGGAATTGTGGGAGCCTGGTGGCCGTCGTGTGCCTATCCTCGCGCGCCACCACCGTAGGCTTCATCCTAGGCCAGCTTCCCAGTCGCGGCAAACTGCCCCGGGTGCATCAGCGGGCCCCGCCGCGTGTGCTGGACCCACTCCTGGGTCGGATTCGCTTGCCCATCGACGGCGATTTCTCACCGTACCTGCAGCTCATCCGTGAATCCGCCTGCTCTGTGGTCAGACGACCTCGCCGCCCCACCGTAGGTAATTCGTCACCCAACTTGCTCGCCCTATCCTCCTCTGCGTAGAGAACATCTCGGAACGAAGTAGAGGGCCTTAAAACCCGGAGATTGCTTGCGGCCGGAGCTGCTCCGCCGTGATACCCGGCCGCCGTTGAGTTTGGGCGCTGGGGATAGAAGACGGTGTTTTAACCGTTAGATCTCTATTTGATGGTTAGGATCCAATCTGAAGGCGTTCCTTGGTGCACCTAATCTAAACCGTTGGATTGAGGGCCGACGAGCGTGATCGCGCTGAGGATACCCTCTTCGGGATCGATCGTGAGTCGTTGGATGGGATCGGGCGGTCCAGAACCCTCCTTACCTCTTTAAAACCTCTGTCGTCGATCTGTGATCCCACGGTCACTGTCCCGTACCCCTTCGGATCTAATCTGGGCCGTCAACAATTGATCGGACGTCCGTCCGCGCACCGTACCCCTTCGCCGTGGCCACTTTTTAAAAGAGACCCTGCGCTTTACTTAAATCAACCCGCCGTCCACCGCGGGTGTAGTCTGAGTCTCGGTAAACTTGCGCAGAGCCCCCTGTGCTTCTGTTTAATTGAGGCCCAGTCCAGTGAAAAGGAAAATCATAGAAAATGATTTAGAAAATGATTTTTAGTGTTAAAATAAATCCAGAAACTTAATTAATTCATAACTAATTCATTTTAGCTCCAAATTGAGTCATTCCAATTCCTAAAATTTTGTAATAATATTCTCTACCATTTAGAATCACTGTTTTGACATGAACTCTGTCAGAAATTTATTTATCATTTAATTATATTATAATCACCTTAAATCTTAGGAAATTCATAACTTGAGTTCTACAACTCCAAAATTAATAATTCTTTTTCCTGTGATCTTATTTTAATATGTAGATTATTAATATGTATTTTGGCATATATGTTTGGTGTAATGTTAATTTTGCCTATACACTGTTTGTTTGTATTGCTACGACTAGTGCGAGGTCACGAGTCACCTGAGGATCATCCTGGTACCTGGAATCTCAAGGCCCAGGCAAGTTGTGCCCTTGATCACTTCTTTTTACCCAGCCATGTTCTGATTAATCATAATGATCTGCATAGGTTAATTTTGATGGGACCCAATAGGTTACCCTAGTTTGTCTATCTTTATACCTTGTTTACCACTGATCTTTCTGGGTAGTACTTGCTAGTGCTATATGTGGTTTTGGGTATGGAGATACACTATTCATGATTACACTTTTTGTTATCAGTTGTTATTTAATGTTCATGTTAAGATCATTATGTTAATTGGAACATGGAGAACCACCCGGGAAAACAGTGCTACCACAAGGGTGGAATGGGACGCCCTTGGCTGATTAATTAGGAAAGCTAGTGGAAGACTACCTTACCCGAAAGGGGCAAGGGCAGTAGGGGAGAGGTCAGTGTAGGGAGGCCCTCGGGAGGATTTTGCTGCGATGGCGGTCCTGCAAGGGATTCCTGCACTGGATCTTCCTATAAACTGTAGCGGGTTTTCGGAAGCTAGTGGAACTTTGTAAAGGCCTCGTAGTGTTACCCTGCCTCGCTTCCTTGGTAGAGGTGTATGGGATTCATGACCCCTTGGCAGATGGGTAACACGGCTTGTGGGTAAAGATGCGCAACCTCTGCAGAGTGTAAAACTGGTATACTAGCCGTGCTCACGGTCATGAGCAGCTCGGACCCTCACATGATTAATTTATGGAACTAAATTCAATTTGTCATATACATTGCATTGCAGGTGATGTTGTTATTACTTTTGTTCTATTACTTAATTGGGTTTGGTATTTACTTATACTTAGTAACTGCTAATAAAATTTTGACCAACTTTAAAAGCAATGCTCAGCTTTAACCATCCTCTTTGGTAAGCCTTACACTTCATATGAGCTTCCATCTTTGGCAAGTTCATACACATTATTCCCCACAACTTGTTGAGCGATGAACGTATGTGAGCTCACTCTTGCTGTCTCACATACCCCACAGGTCAAGAACAGGTACTACCGGATGATGCTCATGGAGGATGCCGCGATGAGTTCGTGAGAGGTCTAGGTCGTCGTCTCCCAGTCAACTTTGGGTTGCTGGACCGTTGTCTCCCTATAATGTAATTATTTATTTTGTATAGAACTCCTGCTATATATATAAAGATGTGACATTCGATCCTGTGCCATGATTCATCATATGTGTGAGACTTGGTCCCAGCACACCTGGTGATTATGTTTACGCCCGGGTTTTGGACCCCTAAAATCCGGGTGTTACATGTTACGAATCGCGCCGACCCATCTGGGCTGGGACACGCAGCGACAATTTACTCGTCGGTCCAGGGACCCCCCGGGGTCGAAACGCCGACAATATTATTGAGCATACAGGTTGAGTTGTTCCATTTCCTAGCACAATTCCTATGACATCAAATGAGTAGTGATGTTGTTCACTTGACCTTTACGGCTCAAAGCATCCGCCACTACATTTGCTTTTCCTGGGTGATATTGTATTACCAAATCATAATCTTTGATTAACTCAAGCCATTTCTCCGTCTTAGGTTGAGTTCTTTCTGCGTGAAGATGTATTTCAAGCTTTTGTGATCTGTGAAAATTTTACACTTGTTTCCAATCATGTAGTGCCTCCATATCTTCAAAGCGTGCACGACGGCAGCTAATTCCAAACCATGTGTAGGATAATTCTTTTCATGTTTCTGTAACTGCCTTGAAGCATAGGCAATCACTTTTCCTTCTTGCATTAACACACATCCAAGTCCTAGATGTGATGCATCGCAATACACATCAAATCCTTTATGAATATCAGGCATAATTAACACTGGTGGAGTGGTTAGCCTTTCCTTTAGTTCCTTGAAACATTTCTAACATGCTTCATCCCACTTAAATTCTTTACCTTTCTCCAACACTGAAGTAAGGGGTTTCACCATTTTGGAGAAGCCTTCGATAAATCTTCTGTAGTATCCTGCTAATCCAAGAAAACCCCTGATCTTGGACACATCTGTGGGTTGTTTCCAATTTAGTATTTCACTTATTTTACTGGGGTCTACTTTGATTCCTCCATTGGTGATAATATGACCTAGGAAAGTGACTTCCTTTAGCCAAAAATCACACTTTGAAAATTTCTCATACAACTGATTATCCCGAAGTTTCTATAGAACTAATCTCAGATGATCTTCATGTGCTTCTTCATTCTGAGAGTATACTAGTATGTCGTCGATGAATACCACAACAAACTGGTTGAAGTATTCCAGGAATACTTTATTAATCAAGTTCATAAAGTAAGCTGGTGCATTAGTCGGTCCAAAAGACATGACTAAAAACTCAAATAGTCCCTATCTTGTGGTGAAGGCTGTTTTAGGTATATATTTAGTCTGAATCTTTAACTGATGATAGCCTGAACTTAGATCTATCTTTGAGAATACTTTAGCTCCTCTCATCTGATCAAACAGATCTTCAATCCGAGGTAACGGGTACTTGTTCTTAATCGTTATTCCGTTCAAGCTTCTATAGTCCACACACATTCTCCTTGAACCATCTTTCTTGTTCACAAATAGAACTAGGGCTCCCCATGGTGATGAACTGGGGCGAATAAAACCTTTTTCTAGTAATTCTTCTATTTGTTTCTTCAGTTCAATTAAATCTTTGACATCCATTCGTAAGCTCTTTTTGAAATTGGTACAGTTCCGGGTAATAGTTCAATAGAAACCTCTATGTCACGATTAGGTGGCATACCTGGAAATTCTTCCAGAAATACGTCTGGGTATTCACACACTATTCTGATGTGCTCCAAAGATTTCTCTTCTAACTGATTTACCATTGCTTCTGCTGTTGCTGGCATACTGTCATTGACTTCAATTCTTTCTCCTTGTGGACTGGTTAATGTAACAACCCTCTTAGCACAGCATATTACTCCATCATACTTGGTCAAGTAGTCTATTCCAAGTATCACATCGATTCCACTTGATTCCAAAATTATCAGCTCTACTAGAAAGCTTAGGCCTCTAATTTCAATCTTAGTCTAAGGACATGAGTGAGTGGCTCTAATTTCACCTCCCGATGATCGAATTAATAGTTTCTTCTTCAAGGGATAGTTTGGTATATTATGTTTTTCCACAAATGACTTTGTTACGAAGGAGTGAGATGCTCTAGAATCAAATAAAACTGATGTAGGTATGGAGTTAATAAGAAACATACCATACACCACGTCGGCATCCTCAGGAACTGATTCCGCTGTCACATGATTGACTCTTCCTCTACTCTGGTTCTGTGGAGTCTTGTTCTGTGCAGATCCACGAGCAGGTGTGTTCTGGTCAGTCCTCTGGTTGTTGTTCTTTTGGGGTGTCTGTTGATAACTCCTTGGGCAGTTGTTGGCATAGTGGCCAAGTTCGCCACACTTGAAATAGCCATTAGGTTGAACTGGGGTAGTTGTGTTGTTGTTCTTGGCCAGTGTGTTGAGCATTAAGACGTGCAACATCATTGTTTAACTTAGCAATAGTAGAGGCATGTTCATTACAAGCATCAACATCAAGGTCTTTACATCTATTGCAAATAACAACATGCTCTACACATGAACTAGTTTCATTTACTTCCTCTAGCTTAGCATTCAAATCATCATTTAAATTCTTTAAGCTAGAAATAGATTCATGACAGGTAGATAATTCGGAAGACAGCAGTTCAATCTTCTTGATTTCTATAGCAAGAGATTTTTGAACACTAACAAACTTATCATGTTCCTCATAGAGTATATCTTCTTGCTTTTCTAAAAGTCTATCTTTTTCATTAAGAGCATCAATTAGTTCAATTATCTTATCTACCTTAGATCTATCTAGTCCTTTAAATAAATCACTATAATCTATCTCATCATCGGAAGATTCCTCATCGCTAGAAGAAGAATACTTAGGAGTATCTCGAATACGTACCTTCTTAACCATAAGGCACGTGTGTCGTTCGTTGGGGAAGAGTGAAGACTTGTTGAAGGCCGAGGCAGTTAGTCCTTCATCTTCAGAGTCGGATGAGGAACAGTCGAAGTCCCATTATTTCCCGATGTGCGCCTCGCCCTTGGCCTTTCTGTATTTCTTTTTCTTTTCTCTCTTCCCATGCTTTCCTTGTGCCTGGTCACTATCTGTAACGCCCTGAATTTGGGGGTAGAATTTTTTCTTCTCTTTACTCACCAAATTCAGGCGTTACTTCCTTTTCTTTTCCCGTTTCGCTCCTTCTTCCCAATTTCAAAGCAGTATAGCGACTGGTGTCCACATCAGGTGTAAACAAAACCTAAGTTGACATGGGTGTTGCATCATGCCGAATCATATTTCTTTGTCTGATGTCGTGTTTAATCGCGTGTTCGCCTCGTCTCGTATCAGATTTTGCTTCACGAATTAGATTCCGATCTGTGGTTGTGCATGTCGTGGGTTTTTGACCCGCGGTGCGGCCCGGCCCAGCTCGGCACGCGCGCCCCTGGCGCCCGTGCCCTCCCCATGCGTGTGCCCCCCTCCCCTGGTCTCTTCCCCTCATTCAATTCTCCCGCGCAGCAACCTCCTCTCCCACCTCTCTCTCTCTCCCCCGTGGTGCCCTAGGTTTTGGAGACGCAGATCGCCAGAATTTGGATCCCCGTGGTGAACCCCCTCCTCTCTCTCTCACCCCTTTCTCTTCTTTCTCCTCTCCCCCACCCCGCGCGCCCTACCCTAACCGCGCGCACCCCGCGCGCCCCACGCCGCCCCTCGGTCGTGTCCGCGCCGCTCCCTGGCCGCGCCTGGCCCTGCGTCCCCGGTGGCTCGCGCCCCCCCCCCCCCCGCATTGCGCCCCTGGCCTCCCCGGCGACTCGCCCCTCCCCGGTGGTCGTGCCCCATGGCGGTCGTGCCCTCCCCGGTGGCCGTGTCCCCCGGGCGGCCGTGCCCTCCCCGGTGGCCCGCGCCCTCCCCGACAGCCGTGCCCCCTGGCAGGCCCCGCGCGCCTCCCTACGGCCCCACGTCGTTCCCGGCTGCAGCCTGCGCCTCCTCGGTAGCCCCTGCGAGCACCCCGGCGTGGCTCGTGTGCTCCCGGCGCGCGCAGCGTGATCCCGCGCGTGCGACTATAGTTGTGCGGCGTTCGACTCTCAGTTTAATCCATTTTTAATTTTAATTTAGACGATGTGCTGCGTCGCGTGACGGTTCATTTTAGGTTCATCTTTATTAATGAGCTGTGTCACGCGCTTCATCGCGCGAGGTTTCGTTTTAAATTCAGTTCGGTTGGTGTATGCCGTTGTGCATTTCATCGCACGACGTTTAACGTCTCTTTATAATTAATGCAAGTGTCTCGTTGCGCGCTCCGTCACGCGACGAGTCGTTTATTTCTTATTTCAATTTAAGTGTTGTGTCGCGCGTCTCGCCACGCGATAATCCTTTTAATTTACCTTTATCTGCTTATAATAATTAAACACGGAACATGACTTTACCCTATGCTCAACGCGATGGCTAAATTAATACCGTTCTGCTTAGATGGGTACTTTGATTTATAATCGTGTAACGTGGTCGCTTCTCGACCGCAGCCTCGACCGTTACTTTCTCTTTCTCATTTAGTTGTAGGTGCGAGCCCTGCATCGGACGTCTGTTTTATTTATTGCATTCTATTGTATAGTGTACTGTTCTTTTGTATTAAAATTTGTGGAATGTATGTTTGAAATTTGTATAGATAACGGTCAGTTGGCGATGTCCGAAGGAGTTGCAGGTGAAGACCCTGAGCAGCAGTCAGTTGGTGAAGGCAAGTGTCCCTTGACCCATCTATGCCTACTCATTCTTATAATTCACTTCCCGCATTTACACAGTTTATACCTAAGGATTGACTAGCTTTTGTTTATCTTGTCCTTGCTTACCTATTCTGGTTGGGTTATTATGGTTTAGCTTTATGCTAGCGCTTCACATTAATCAGTGAACATGATGAGATTATCTATGATACGCTATTTTCCCTTTTGATTATGATGATGATACCGTGACATTTAGGGGACTCGAGCTGTTTCTTGAGTGCCTCTCCGTAAGGACTGGTTCTTTGGATGATCGCCCGGGAAAAACAGTGCAACCATGAGGGTGGAATGGGATGCCCTTAGCTGAATAATTAGAGGAACTGAGGTGTAGTTCGCTTCGCCATCGTGTCGTCAATGGGGCTTGGTGTATGCGGCTCGCTCTGCCAAGGTTGGTTTGCCCCTTGGGGAGGAGTGCGGTACATTTAGGAAACCTAACGGGCAGCTACAGCCTCAGGGAATCTTTGTAAAGGCTACATAGTGAAACCCTGACTAGTCACCTTGGTAGCGTTTAAGGGTTTGATCGGCCCGAGGCAAGAGGGAATCATGGCTTATGGGTAAAGTGCGCAACCTCTGCAGAGTGTTATGAAACTGATATATCAGTCGTGCTCACGGTTATGTGCGGCCAAGGGAGCTCCATTGATTAGAGATACTTTGATCAGAGATGTTTGGTTTACAGGTGGTGATGAGGATGATGATTTTGGTTATGACTATGGTAACGGTAAGTGGTATTCTTTCCGTTTGGAAAGGGTACTTTGGGTTAATAACTTGGGTTAATGCTAAAACCTGGCTTTCTACTAGTAACAATAACCTGACCAACTAAAAGCAACTGCTTGACTTAACTCCACATAAAGCTAGTCCACTACAGCCAAACGGACATTTTGCTGAGTAAGTTGATGTGTACTCACCCTCGCTTTACACACCAAACCCCTCCCCCCAGGTTGTCTGCGTTGCAACCACTACTCAGGAGAAGATGAAGCCGTGGAGGAGGACTTCTAGGAGTTCCAAGATTACAATGAGTTCTAGGCGTGGGTTAGCGGCAAACCCCCAGTCGGCTGCCTGTGTAGGCCATGTGTATCTACGTTTCTTTTCGGCACTTTGACAATTGTTAAAGACTATGTGGATGTCCCGGACATCATGATGTAATCGACTATCATTACCCTTTTATGTTATTATTTGAGCACTGTGTGATGATGTCCAGTTATGTAACTTCTGTGTACGTGAATTGCTGATCCTGGCACGTAAATGGTTCGCATTCGGTTTGCCTTCTAAAACCGGGTGTGACATAGGTGATATCAAAGCCGTGCTGACTGTAGGACCGCTAACCTAGAGTAGAATGGTCATCTAAGGATTATAGGCCCCTATTATCACCTTGACTCTGGTATCCCTTCAAAAGTTGGTCATATCGACCAAATCTATGTTCTACTATATATATATATATTATACCTTGCTGAAAATTTTGTTTTGTTCTAATTCTCATTTATTTATGGTCTACTTGCTGGTCATATTAGTTCTGTTCTCACTCTTATGCTTACGGTGTCTTTTGTAGATGGCTCGTCTTAGACACACTGCACGGAAGTCAGTCATTCCCTTCTTGCCTTCTCGTCTCGCGGAGCATCCGCTTCACCGTCCGGTGGCTGGTCAGTCTAGCCATTTGGAGAGGCTGCACCACCGCCTGCACGAGGAGCAGGAGCGTCGACGATAGGAGCTGGAGCAACAGGGCTCTTCTTTCTCGCTTCAGCAGGAGATAGAGTCTGTGAGGAGCTGCTCCCCTGTGCTCCCACTAGAGGCGCCCCCTGCACCACCACTGAGCGCCCCAGCCGCTGGAGTAGCAGCTGGAGGAGACCTAGACGATGGAGGTGGCAACAGCAGCTTGAGCCACAGCACCGACCTTTTAGAGGAGCAAGAGTTGGAAGGATGGATCGCTCGACCCATCACTCGCGACGCCGCTCGCGGGTGTCACTTCCACGATGCGCTCGACACCTTGCTACGCCAGGCACTTGACTGGCGTACCTGGTCCATCGAGTATTGTTGTGTTGTCTTCCAGCATAGTCGCGGGGTTTACCCGGACCGTTGGGAGGCGACCTGCTTGGTGCACCGTCCGAAGAACAGTCTCCGGGTTGCGGAGGTCTGCTCAGAGCACTATTCTATCTCTGAGCGGGACTCAGCTGAGGCGGCCATGCAAGGTGTCGCACGGTGTGTGTTTTCGCACTACTGCTCAGTGTTCGGCGGGGTAGCCGATGGTCTCAACCTGAACATCTAGCAGCACAGAAGGTGTGGTTGTCTCACCTATCGGTGAGGACAATCCTAGGTTGAGCAGCACAGTCAACCTAGCTGTCATGCTAAACACGGAGCTGGACCATGCATTAGATGAGCTGAGTAGGGCTCGTGCTGAGATCACCCAGCTGCGGGCTGAGCACGCGGAGCATCGTCACCTGGAGGATAGCTCCCCCGCTCCCATCGGGACTCAGCACCTGTACCGCTCACCTCAGCATGGACACCATGCTTATGGTAACCCCGACTGCAGGACCAAGATAAATTTAGAACCATAGATCGTCAGCGTCGTACCTTGTAATTAATGAAAAAATATATAGAAGTTATAGTCTTAGCATCAGTCTTACTCTTAGTTAGTCTTAGTTAGACAGGGTAGTTTGCTTATCCTGTGACTTTATGTTTGTCATGATTAACTATGTTGGATTTGGATCTTTGTAATGACTGTCGCCAGGGTGTAGGCATCCCCTGCACTTTGGTTTACTTGTTAAATGTTAATAAAATTAGTTATCTAGTTGGGAAGCCTTTTGTTCCACTTTCCTCTTTATCTGTGAAGCTGTGTTGGTATGTGTTGGAGATCAGTGAAGATGCTCATCTGTTCAGTGTTGTGGAAGAATTCTATACTTTTTTCTTATGCTGCAAGGTTTGCAAGATCAGTTCTGATGTGTGGTTGCATTCTGCAAATGTCAGACAATAGGCGCAGAGGAGGAAGGTGTGCTCAGCAGGAGCAGGCAGCCCCGCAGGAAGAGGCACCCCGTTAGCAGCTGCCACCATCGCCCCCGATGACCATAGAGCAGATGTTCTTGATGCAGACTCAGGCAGTTCAAGCTATTGGTCAGACTCTGGCCACCATTCAGCAGCAACAGCAGCAGCAGCCACCACCTCAGCCTCAAATGCCAGAGACAAGTGTGCTGAATTCATGAGAGGTCATCCCCCAGTGTTCGCTCACTCTTCTGACCCCATGGATGCTGAAGATTGGCTGCGCACTGTGGAGCGGGAGTTGCACACCGCTCAGTGTGATGACAGGGAGAAAGTTCTGTATGGTCCCCGTCTGTTGAGAGGAGCAGCCCAGTCTTGGTGGGAGTCCTATCTCGCCACCCATGCCAACCCCGACACCATCACCTGGGAAGAATTCAGAAACAATTTCTGCCAGTACCATGTTCCCGTAGGCCTGATGACAATGAAGAAGGAGGAGTTCCTGACACTCAAGCAAGGGCCTATGTCTATTAGTGAGTACCGAGACAAGTTTCTGTAGCTGTCCCGCTATGCTCATGAGGATATCAACACCGATGCTAAGAGACAGTATCGCTTCTTGAGAGGCTTAGTTGACCCTCTGCAGTATCAACTGATGAATCATACCTTCCCCACATTTCAGCACCTGATCGACAGAGCAATCATGACAGAGAAGAAGCGCAAAGAGATGGAGGATCGCAAGCGTAAGATCAGTGGACCTCAGCCTGGAAGCAGAAATCACCCTCGTTTCTCAGGCAACCCACCTCAGCAGTTCAGGCAGAACCAACGCCCACCTCAGTAGCAGCCATTTCAAAGGCAGTACCCTCAGCACCAGTAGCAGAATCGCCAGAACAATCAGTCAGGAGGAGGTCAGTTCCAGAGGCAGAATCAGCCGGCACCTCGTCTTCCCGCCCCAGCAACCAACTAGAGCAGTCAGGCAGCACCAGTTCAAGGTGGAAGCAGAGCATGTTTCCATTGTGGAGAGCAAGGCCATTGGGTGATGCAATGTCTGAAGAAGGCAGCCCAGCAGCAGTCAAGCCCCAGTTCCCTAGCAAAGCAAAATGTGTCTCAGCCTGGAACAGGCAACCGCTCTCAGCCACGCTACAACCATGGGAGACTGAATCACTTGGAGGCTGAAGCAGTTCAGGAAACCCCCAGCATGACAGTAGGTATGTTTCCAGTCAACTCCCATATTGCAGAAGTGTTATTTGATACTGGAGCAACGCATTCATTTATTACTGCATCATGGGTAGAAGCACATAATCTTCCAATTACTACCATGTCAACCCCCATCCAAATTGACTCAGCTGGTGGTAGGATTCGAGCCGATAGCATTTGCTTGAATGTAAGTGTGAAAATAAGGGGGATAGTGTTTCCCACTAATCTCATAGTAATGGGTACTCAGGGAATAGATGTCATCCTAGGGATGAATTGGCTAGATAAGTATCAGGCAGTTATCAGTTGTGATAAGAGCACAATCAAGTTGATGTCCCTACTAAGAGAAGAAGTGGTAGCCGAGTTAATCTCACCTGAGCCAAGGAAAGGAAGTTGTCATCAGATGGCTATTGATAGCAAGGAGCCAGATTCACTCGAGATTATCAAGGTTGTGTCAGAATTTCTAGATGTGTTCCCGAAAGACTTACCAGGCATGCCACCAGAGCGGAAAGTTGAGTTTGCCATAGAGCTTCTTCCTGGCACCGCCCCCATTTCTAAAAGAGCCTACAGAGTGTCTAGACCAGAGTTGGTTGAGCTCAAGAAGCAGATTGATGAGCTGTCAGAGAAAGGTTACATAAGACCAAGCACCTCGCCTTGGGCCGCCCCTGTCCTGTTTGTGGAGAAGAAAGATGGCACCAGAAGGATGTGCATTGATTATCTAGCTCTGAATGAGGTCACAATCAAGAACAAGTACCCCTTGCCCAGAATAGAAGATCTATTCGACCAATTGAGAGGAGCCAGTGTGTTCTCAAAGATAGATCTGAGGTTAGGTTATCATCAGCTCAGGATCCAACCCTCAGACATTCCGAAGACGGCATTCATTACCAAGTATGGGTTGTATGAGTTCACTGTGATGTCTTTTGGTCTAATGAATGCACCAGCCTTCTTCATGAATCTGATGAACAGTGTATTCATGGATTATCTTGACAAGTTTGTGGTGGTATTTATTGATGATATTCTTATATATTCTCAAAGTGAAGAAGAGCATGTGAATCATTTGAAGCTGGTGTTGCAGAGATTGCGAGAGCACCAGTTGTATGCAAAGTTGAGTAAGTGCGAGTTCTGGATCAATGAAGTCCTGTTCTTGGGTCACATAATTAACAAAGAAGGATTGGCAGTGGATCCAAAAAAAGTGGCAGACATTCTAAACTAGAAAGCGCCAACAGATGCTCGAGGAATCAAGAGCTTCATTGGAATGGTCGGATATTATCGGCGATTCATTGAAGGGTTTTTGAAGATTGCGAAACCAATGACAGCTTTGCTAGGCAACAAGGTTGAGTTCAAGTGGACTCAGAAATGCCAAGAAGCCTTTGAAGTGCTGAAAGAGAAGTTGACTACAGCGTCTGTCTTAGTCTTGCCTAATGTGCACAAGCCCTTCTCAGTGTATTGCGATGCTTGTTACACTGGTTTGGGATGCGTGTTGATGCAAGAAGGAAGAGTTGTGGCTTACTCGTCCGGACAGCTGAAGGTTCATGAGAAGAATTATCCAATCCATGACCTAGAATTGGCAGTAGTGGTTCACGCACTAAAGACATGGAGGCACTATCTGTATGGGCAGAAATGCGATGTTTACACAGACCACAAGAGTCTGAAGTACATATTCACTCAGTCAGAGCTGAATATGAGGTAAAGAAGAAGGTTAGAGTTGATCAGACTATGAATTGGAAATTCATTACCATCCGGGCAAAGCAAACGTAGTGGTAGATGCTTTGAGCAGGAAGAGTCAAGTCAACTTGATGATCGCTTACTCGATGCCTTATGAGTTTGCTAAGGAGTTTGACAGGTTGAGCCTCGGATTTCTGAACAATATGCGAGGAGTGATAGTTGAGTTAGAACCCACCTTGGAGCAGGAAATCAAAGAAGCACAGAAGAATGGTGAGAAGATCAGTGAAATCCAGCAGCTAATTTAAGAAGGCAGAGGCAAAGATTTTCAGGAAGATGCAGAAGGTGTGGTATGGTTCAAGGACCGTCTGTGTGTTCCCAATGTCCAATCTATTCGGGAGTTGATCCTCAAGGAAGCTCATGAGTCCGCTTATTCTATACACCCTAGAAGTGAGAAGATGTATTAGGATCTGAAGAAGAAATTTGGTGGTACGGAATGAAAAGGGAGATCGCAGAGCATGTGGCTATATGTGACAGTTGTCAAAGGATCAAGGCAGAGCATTAGAGGCCAGCTGGATTGTTGCAGCCGTTGCGAATTCCTCAGTGGAAATGGGATGAAATCGGGATGGACTTCATAGTCGGATTGCCTCGCACTCGAGCCGGCTACGATTCCATTTGGGTAGTGGTGGACCGCTTAACCAAGTCAGCCCACTTTATACCCGTCAAGACTAATTACAGCAGTGCAGTATTGGCAGAGTTGTACATGTCCCGGATCGTTTGTCTTCATGGTGTGCCAAAGAAGATAGTGTCAGACAGAGGAACGTAGTTCACCTCTCATTTCTGGCAGCAGTTGCATGAAGCCTTAGGTACACATCTGAATTTTAGTTCAGCTTACCATCCGCAGACAGACGGTTAGACTGAAAGAACCAATCAAATCCTTGAAGACATGTTGAGAGCTTGTGCGTTGCAAGATCAGTCCAGATGGGACAAGAGGTTACCCTATGCAGAATTCTCCTATAACAACAGCTACCAGGCCAGCTTGAAGATGTCACCATTTCAGGAGCTTTATGGAAGGAGTTGTAGAACTCCGTTGCAATGGGATCAGCCTGGAGAAAAGCAAGTGTTTGGGCCAAACATTTTGCTCGAAGCTGAGGAGAACATCAAGATGGTTCGAGAGAATCTAAAGATAGTGTAGTCAAGGTAGCGAAGCTTTACAGACACAAGAAGGAGAGAGCTGAGTTTCAAAGTTGGAGATTTTGTCTATCTGAAAGTATCGCCTATCAGAGGAGTCAGAAGATTCGGAGTCAAAGGCAAGCTAGCACCCCGCTATGTTGGTCCATATCAGATTCTCGCAAAGCGTGGAGAAGTGGCCTATCAGCTCAGTCTGCTACAAGGCTTGTCCGTAGTGCATGATGTCTTTCACGTGTCTCAGCTGAAGAAGTGTCTGTGTGTGCTAGAAGAGCAGTTGCCAGTGGAAGGTATGGAAGTCTAGGAGGACTTGACCTACATAGAGAAGCCAGCGCAGATTCTTGAGACTGCAGACAGAGTCACCCGGAGGAAAACTATCAGAATGTGCAAAGTCAGATGGAGTCACCACTCGGAGGAAGAAGCAACCTAGGAGCGTGAAGATGATCTGATGGCCAGGTATCCTGAACTCTTTGTTGGCCAACCTTGAATCTTGAGGGCGAGATTCTTTTAAGGGGGATAGGTTTGTAATGCCCTGAATTTGGGGGTAGAATTTTTTCTTCTTTTTACTCACCAAATTCAGGCGTTACTTCCTTTTCTTTTCCCGTTTCGCTCCTTCTTCCCAATTTCAAAGCAGTATAGCGACTGGTGTCCAGATCGGGTGTAAACAAAACCTAAGTTGACATGGGTGTTGCATCATGCTGAATCATATTTCTTTGTCTGATGTCGTGTTTAATCGCGTGTTTGCCTCGTCTCGTTTCGGATTTTGCTTCGTGAATTGGATTCCGATCTGTGGTTGTGCGTGTCGTGGGTTTTTGACCCGCGGTGCGGCCCGGCCCGGCCTCGGTCCGCGCGCCCCTGGCACCCATGCTCTCCCCATGCGCGCCCCCTCCCCTGGTCTCTTCCCCTCATTCAATTCTCCCGCGCAGCAACCTCCTCTCCCACCTCTCTCTCTCCCCCCGTGGTGCCCTAGGTTTTGGAGACGCAAATCGCCGGAATTTGGATTCCCGTGGTGAGCCACCTCCTCTCTCTCCCCCCTTCCTCTTCTCCCTCCTCTCCCCCACCCCGCGCGCCCTCCCCTGG
This sequence comes from Zea luxurians, assembly GCA_029449295.1. Classification (NCBI taxonomy): domain Eukaryota; kingdom Viridiplantae; phylum Streptophyta; class Magnoliopsida; order Poales; family Poaceae; genus Zea; species Zea luxurians. Next base: position 52,081,190 of record JAOPSE010000011.1, read on the forward strand.
CCGTGCGCACCCCGTGCGCTGCCCCTCGGTCGTGCCCGGCCTCGTGCCCCCTCCCCCGGCCTCGCGCCCCCTTCCCCGGCCGCGCGCCCCCTCCCCGGCGGCTCGCCCCTCCACGGTGGCCATGCCCCCCGGCGGCCGTGCCCTCCCCTGTGGCCGTGTCCCCCCGGCGGCCGTGCCCCCATGGCGGGCCCCGCGCGCTTCCCTGCGGCCCCGCGCCGTGCCCTGGCTGCAGCTCGTGCCTCCCCGGTAGCCCCTGCGCGCCTCGGCGTGGCTCGTGTGCTCCCGGCGCACGCAGCGCGATCCCACGCGTGCGACTGTAGTTGTGCGGCGTTCGACTCTCAGTTTAATCCATTTTTAATTTTAATTTAGACGATGTGCTGCGTCGCGCGCTTCGTCGCGCGACGGTTCATTTTAGATTCATCTTTATTAATGAGCTATGTCGCGTGCTTCATCGCGCGACGTTTCGTTTTAAATTCAATTCGGTTGGCGTATGTTGTTGTGCGTTTCGTCGCGCGACGCTTAACGTCTCATTATAACTAATGCAAGTGTCTCGTTGCGCGCTCCGTCACGCGACGAGTCGTTTATTTCTTATTTCAATTTAAGTGTTGTGTCGCGTGTCTCGCCATGCGACAATCCTTTTAATTGACCTTTATCTGCTTATAATAATTAAACACGGAACATGACTTTACCCTATGCTCAACGCGATGGCTAAATTAATACCGTTCTGCTTAGACGGGTACTTTGATTTATAATCGTGTAACGTGATCGCTTCTCGACCACAGCCTCTACCGTTACTTTCTCTTTCTCGTTTAGTTGTAGGTGCGAGCCCTGCATCGGACGTCTGTTTTATTTATTCATTCTATTGTTTGGTGTACTGTTCTTTTGTATAAAAACTTGTGGAATGTATGTTTGAAACTCATATAGATAACGGTCAGTTGGCGGAGTCCGAAGGAGTTGCAGGTGAAGACCCTGAGCAGCAGTCGGTTGGTGAAGGCAAGTGTTCCTTGACCCATCTATGTCCTACTCATTCTTATAATTCACTTCTTGCATTTACACAGTTTATACCTAAGGATTGACTAGCTTTTGTTTATCTTGTCCTTGTTTACCTATTCTGGTTGGGTTATTATGATTTAGCTTTATGCTAGCGCTTCACATTAATCAATGAACATGATGAGATTATCTATGATACGTTGTTTTCCCTTTTGATTATGATGATGGTACCGTGACATTTAGGGGACTCGAGTTGTTTCTCGAGTGCCTCTCCGTAAGGACTGGTTCATTGGATGACCGCTCGGGAAAAACAGTGCAACCATGAGGGTGGAATGGGACGCCCTTAGCTGAATAATTAGAGGAACTGAGGTGTAGTTCGCCTTGCCGTCGTGCCATCAATGGGGCTTGGTGTATGCGGCTCGCTCTGCCAAGGTTGGTTTGCCCCTTAGGGAGGAGTGCGGTACATTTAGGAAACCTAACGGGCGACTACAGCCTCAGGGAATCTTTGTAAAGGCTACATAGTGAAACCCTGCCTATTCACCTTGGTAGTGTTTAAGGGTTTGATCGGCCCGAGGCAAGAGGGAATCACGGCTTGTGGGTAAAGTGCGCAACCTCTACAGAGTGTTATGAAACTGATATATCAGCCATGCTCGCGGTTATGAGCGGCCAAGGGAGCTCCATTGATTAGAGATACTTTGATCAGAGATGTTTGGTTTACAGGTGGTGATGAGGATGATGATTTTAGTTATGACTATGGTAATGGTAAGTGGTATTCTTTCCGTTTGGAATGGGTACTTTGGGTTAATATCTTGGGTTAATGCTAAAACCTGGCTTTCTACTAGTAATAATAACCTGACTAACTAAAAGCATCTGCTTGACTTAACTCCGCATAAAGCTAGTCCACTACAGCCAAACGGGACATTTTGCTGAGTACGTTGTTGTGTACTCACCCTTGCTTTACACACCAACCCCCCCCCCCCCAGGTTGTCCGCGTTGCAACCACTGCTTAGGAGAAGATGAAGCCATGGAGGAGGACTTCCAGGAGTTCCAAGATTACAATGAGTTCTAGGTGTGGGTTAACGGCAAACCCCTAGTCGGTTGCCTGTGTAGGTTGTTTGTATCTATGTTTCTTTTCCGCACTTTGATAATTGTTAAAGACTATGTGGATGTCCCAGACATCATGATGTAATCGACTATCATTACCCTTTTATGTTATTATTTGAGCACTGTGTGATGATGTCCAGTTATGTAACTGCTGTGTACGTGAATTGCTGATCCTGGCACGGATATGGTTTGCATTTGGTTTGCCTTCTAAAACTGAATGTGACACTATCATTATCGGGGCATTGAGCTATAAAATGACCAGTCTTACCGCATTTGAAGCAGGAGCGTTTTCCCCTTGACTTGTTCTTGTTGGGGTACTCCTTGTGTCCTTTTAGTGCGGTCTTAAAGCGCTTGATGATGAGCGTCATCTCATTCTCATTGAGCTCGGTAGCCTCCACTTGTGCTACCTTGCTAGGTAGCGCCTCCCTGATGCTGGTTGCTTTGAGAGCAACGGGCTATGGCTCGTATATGGGAAGTGGACCGTTCAAGGCGTCATCCACATATCTTGCCTCCTTTACCATCATGCGCACACTTACGAATTTTCCGAGGATTTCCTCGGGCGTCATCTTGGTGTACCTGGGGTTTTCACGAATAATATTTACAAGTTGGGGGGTCAATAACCATAAATGACCTGAGCATGAGTCGGACGACGTCATGATCCGTCCATCTTGTACTCTCGTAGCTTCAGATTTTGTTGACAAGGGTCTTTAGTGTCACACCCGGGTTTTAGGGGTCCAAAGCCCGGGCGCGAACATAATCACCAGGTGTGCTAGGACCAAGTCTCACACATATGATGAATCATGGCACAGGATCGAATGTCACATCTTTACTACATAACAGGAATTCTATACAAAATAAATAATTACATTATAAGGAGACAACGGTCCAGCAACCCAAAGTTGACTGGGAGACGACGGCCTAGATCTCTCACGAACACATCACAGCATCATCCAAGCGCCTCATCCTGCGGTACCTGATCTTGACCTGTGGGGGGGTGTGAGACAGCAAGAGTGAGCTCACATACGTTCATAGCTCAACAAGTTGTGGGGAATAATGTGCATGAACTCGCCAAAGGTGGGAGCTCAAGTGAAGTGTAAGGCTTACCAAAGAGGATGGTTAGAGCTGAGCATTGCTTTTAAAGTTGGTCAAAATTTTATTAGCAGTTACTAAGTACAAGTAAATACCAACCCAATTAAATAGAAGAACAAAAGTAACAACCTCACCTGCAATGCAATGCATATGACAAATTGAATTTAGTTCCATAATTTAATCATGTGAGGGTCCGAGCTGCTCATGACCGTGAGCACGGCTAGTATACCAGTTTTACACTCTGCAGAGGTTGCGCATCTTTACCCACAAGTCATGTTACCCATCTGCCAAGGGATCGAACTTCCCATACACCTCTACCGAGGAGGCGAGGCAGGGTAACACTACGAGGCCTTTACAAAGTTCCACTAGCTTCAGAAAACCCGCTACAGTTTATAGGAAGCTCCAATGCAGGGACCCCTCGCATGACCGCCATCGCAGCAAAATCATCCCAAGGACCTCCCTACACTGACCACTCCCCTACTGCCCTTGCCCCTTTCGGGTAAGGTAGTCTTCCACTAGCTTTCCTAATTAATCAGCCAAGGGTGTCCCATTAAACCCTTGTGGTAGCACTGTTTTCCCGGGTGGTCGCTCCATGTTCCAATTAACATAATGATCTTATCATGAACAGTAATAATAAACTGATAATAAAAGTGTGATCATGAATAATGTATCTTCATACCCAAAACCACATAAAGCACTAGCAAGTACTACCCAAAAAGTTCAGTGGTAAACAAGGTATAAAGATAGACAAACTAGGGAACCTATTGGGTCCCATCAAAATTAACCTATGCAGATCATTATGATTAATTAGAACATGAGTGGGTAAAAAGAAGTGATCAAGGGCACAACTTGCCTGGGACTTGAGATTCCAGGTACCAACTTGCTCTTCAGATGACTCGTAACCTCACTGCTAAACGTAGCAATACAGACAAACATGTATAGGCAAAATTAACATCACACCAAACATAAGAATAAATTGCGTAACAATAATCTACACGTTGCTACGAGATCGTAGAAACAAGAACCACTAAATTCGGAGCTACGGTTATTAAGTTATGAATTTCTGAAATTATTTAGTGCTTCTAATAGATTAATGAACAATTTTAATTCAAGTTTCATGGATAAATAGTGGTACTAGGTGATGAACAATATTAAAACAAAATTATTGCAACTGGAATGACTCAATTTGGAGTTAAAATGAATTAATTATGAATTAAATAAGTTTCTGGATTTATTTTTGTGTATAAAAACCAATTTCTATAATTAATTTTTTATTTTCATAATCCTCTGGGCTGGGCGCATTAATAATTAAAAGACCAGGGGCCCACTTGCGACATTCCCCATACACAATCAATCCCCGATCAGGACCGCGGGTTGATTACCATTAAATCTAGGGACTCATATGTAAAAACTGCACAGCGAAAGGGTAAGCAGTATTTACAGCCGTTCGATCCTGAATCTAGGGACCGGATTAGATCCTGAGTGTGGTGAACCGGTACGTTATATGAACCGTTGGATAAAGATCAAATGGCCCGAGTTTTATCACGCCTAGATCTAATCTGAACTGCTCACTCTGTGATCAACGACATGGATTCAACTCAGCAAAAGGGTACGCACCAGCTAATCTTCACCATTCAATCCCAGATCGACGACATAGGGCTCGTCTTCCACACGACGGCCAGGGTCCCCAGTTCACCCCCAGCCGCGACGGCGATACACGCCGGAGAAGGTCTACCTAGCGGCTCGGCGCCCGATTCCCCACATCCACTACGTCTACACGACCCTGCGTTCAAAGCGAATCCATAGGAAGGGGGGGTACTCACCATAGGGACGGAGATTCCCAGCTTGCAGCGGTTCGACGTTGAAGTCCCACCGTGAAGCACTCACCGGCCACCTGGGCACCGCCCTGGCGCAGCCAGACCATGCGCGACCGGCGACCGGATGAAGCGTGAGCGGTAGACAGAGGCGCAGAGGTAGAAGTGCCAGGGCGCTAGGGTCCCAGTGTAGGCGCCCAACGCGACCGTGAGGTCCCGGCCACGGTGTCACGCGGTTCCGCGGCGGACAGCAGCGCTTCTTCCCCACCGGCGAGGAATTCATCCATCCCAGTCGACCCGCATGAACCCCGCAGCACCGGGAAGCTTCTACCCCGCGCCTGACCGGCTTCTTGCGCTGTCGGTATGGTTCTCCAGGGTCCATCTCCCATACCTTCCCCTTCTCCGGCCGCGGGTGGACCTCGTGCTTGCTTCTCGCTGCGACCACGAAGAACTCCAGGCGGACGGTGGGTTTTATAGGGGCGAGCCGTAGGACGTTCCTTGAGATGGCGTGGTTCGGCCGGCTCCGGAATCCAGGGCGTGTTTTGCTGCCGATTCTAACTACCCGAGCTATAGATGTGATCCGATGCAACAACTTGGCGATGATGGCGGCGATTATTACTGTCCGACGCGAGGGAGACGGACCCGACGAGATGGCCCCACCGGTCAGGGTCACGAGCATGTGTGTCTACGGTACGAAGCCCACCCAACGGTCTCCATCCACCGATAGCGCTGGCGCGCATGGAGCTGGGGCGCGGGCCCACATGTCGACAAGACGGAACACGCCCAGGCGCGCGCGTGGAACCGGAGGCATAAGTGGGCTGGTGGGGTAGGGAGGGAGTTGGGCCGGTTGCTGGGGAATTGGGCCCAAAGCGCGAGTTTGAGTCTTTTTCCTTTTTTATTTTTATTTTGTGTTTCTAAATTCAAATTCAAAACCAAGTCAAATTCTATTTTAAATTTAAGTTCAAGTGGTAATGTACAAACAAATATTCAACATGATACAAGTTTATTCATTCATTATCTCTAAGCAATAAAAAATAATACTTTTAAATATGAAATGCACACACACATGATTCCATTTAAGAAAAGGTGATTATGAATGGGTAGATAAATCAGATATATGTATATATATAGAGAGATTTTCAAAAGTTAATACTTATGTACTAAAGGAGAGGTTAATGTATAATCTTCATCATGAATTTATTTTAATTCAACCATATGTATATTTTTGTAGAGGGTGCTTTAAGGGAATAATTTGAAAACTTTTTTTTCTTTTCTATTTTATATTTTCATTTATAATTTGAGGTCAAATAAAATGTATCCCAACATAATCTTAAGCATGGGGTGAACACTGCTATTTGCTTATGGGTTACTCGACTAATAATGCTCCATTACTTGGCTATGAAGATAGAAGGGTCCAAATAAATTTCCCAAGGTTTCAAAAATCCTCAAATATATTTATCCATTTATTTTATCATCATTTTCCCCTTTGACCAATTTTGGGCTTTACAAATCCTACCCCCTTAACAAAAATCTCGTCCTCGAGATTTGTAAGGAAATGAATACAAAAGGATTTGGATTGTAATTCAACTTTTAGTCTATAATTGTTTCAAATATCCATATTATTTTATAGTCAATAGTGGGTGATTAGGAGAGCATAGGTATCCAACTACTTATTATGTAGGATCTAAGAGATGGATAAGTTAGGGCAAGAATAGCCTGGGGTAAGAAAGTTTCCAGTGAGAAAGAACTCCATGTTGGGTGGTAATGCATCTGAAGATCGAGTTTGACTTCTCTCCTCCCTTGACGAGGTTGGTCTTTTCTCCTCCGATCTTGGTCTCATTGATTCGCGGTGAGTGCATATCATCGAGGTTGGGGGCATATGGTTAGGATAGATATGGATGAGATAGACTACATGATGTTGGTCAAAAGTTTGGATAGTCCGATTATGTAATTCATCATGACTCTACTGGTTGAGTTAGATCTATTAGGATGACATAAAATCTTTTCAAGATAAGCTAAATCCACTAAGGGAATAGAGTATTGTTTTAAGATAATACGAATCTATTAAACTAGATATATGTTACTTAAGATAGGTTAGGATCTTTTTGAGATAAGATGGATCTGTGAGTGTAGGATAGAATCTTTTAAGATAAGATGAATATTGTTAGGCTAGATACTTTAAAGAGGGATAATCTAGTTTGTCTAATTATTTTTATAAGCATTTTTCTATATGTATATGCAGATGTAATTGTGGACATTACTCCATAACTCATCACACTCAATCAAAGATCCAAATCAGACAAATATCATAAGAACAAACACTCAAGCGTATAAATATTTACAAAAATAGTTTTGATTTTGTTCCTAAGAGAAGGTCTATTCCTAAAGATCACTTTAGGCACAAGATTTCAAAGTGTGAAATCCACATTTGTCTTTAGAAGAAAAAGGTAAGAGTAATCAGAGTAAAGCGGAAATAGATGAGAAAAGATTAAGAAAAGTTTAGAAAAGAATCAGAGTAGCAAAGGTAAGTAAATAATGGTTGTCCTGTTCTATCTAGGTTTCGTCTTACAGTCAACATTCCTCTGATGCCACTTCTGTCACACCCGGGTTTTAGGGGTCCAAAGCCCGGGCGCGAACATAATCACCAGGTGTGCTAGGACCAAGTCTCACACATATGATGAATCATGGCACAGGATCGAATGTCACATCTTTACTACATAACAGGAATTCTATATAAAATAAATAATTACATTATAAGGAGACAACTGTCCAGCAACCCAAAGTTGACTGGGAGACGACGGCCTAGATCTCTCACGAACACATCACAGCATCATCCAAGCGCCTCATCCTGCGGTACCTGATCTTGACCTAGTGGGGGGTGTGAGACAGCAAGAGTGAGCTCACATACGTTCATAGCTCAACAAGTTGTGGGGAATAATGTGCATGAACTCGCCAAAGGTGGGAGCTCAAGTGAAGTGTAAGGCTTACCAAAGAGGATGGTTAGAGCTGAGCATTGCTTTTAAAGTTGGTCAAAATTTTATTAGCAGTTACTAAGTACAAGTAAATACCAACCCAATTAAATAGAAGAACAAAAGTAACAACCTCACCTGCAATGCAATGCATATGACAAATTGAATTTAGTTCCATAATTTAATCATGTGAGGGTCCGAGCTGCTCATGACCGTGGGCACGACTAGTATACCAGTTTTACACTCTGCAGAGGTTACGCATCTTTACCCACAAGTCATGTTACCCATCTGCCAAGGGATCGCGACTTCCCATACACCTCTACCGAGGAGGCGAGGCAGGGTAACACTATGAGGCCTTTACAAAGTTCCACTAGCTTCAGAAAACCCGCTACAGTTTATAGGAAGCTCCAATGCAGGGACCCCTCGCATGACCGCCATCGCAGCAAAATCATCCCAAGGACCTCCCTACACTGACCACTCCCCTACTACCCTTGCCCCTTTAGGGTAAGGTAGTCTTCCACTAGCTTTCCTAATTAATCAGCCAAGGGCGTCCCATTAAACCCTTGTGGTAGCACTGTTTTCTCGGGTGGTCGCTCCATGTTCCAATTAACATAATGATCTTATCATGAACAGTAATAATAAACTGATAATAAAAGTGTGATCATGAATAATGTATCTTCATACCCAAAACCACATAAAGCACTAGCAAGTACTACCCAAAAAGTTCAGTGGTAAACAAGGTATAAAGATAGACAAACTAGGGTAACCTATTGGGTCCCATCAAAATTAACCTATGCAGATCATTATGATTAATTAGAACATGAGTGGGTAAAAAGAAGTGATCAAGGGCACAACTTGCCTGGGACTTGAGATTCCAGGTACCAACATGCTCTTCAGATGACTCGTAACCTCACTGCTAAACGTAGCAATACAGACAAACATGTATAGGCAAAATTAACATCACACCAAACATAATAATAAATTGCGTAACAATAATCTACACGTTGCTACGACATCGTAGAAACAAGAACCACTAAATTCGGAGCTACGGTTATTAAGTTATGAATTTCTGAAATTATTTAGTGCTTCTAATAGATTATGAACAATTTTAATTCAAGTTTCATGGATAAACAGTGGTACTAGGTGATGAACAATATTAAAACAAAATTATTGCAACTGGAATGACTCAATTTGGAGTTAAAATGAATTAATTATGAATTAAATAAGTTTCTGGATTTATTTTTGTGTATAAAAACCAATTTCTATAATTAATTTTTTATTTTCATAATCCTCTGGACTGGGCGCATTAATAATTAAAAGACCAGGGGCCCACTTGCGACATTCCCCAGACACAATCAATCCCCGAGCAGGACCGCGGGTTGATTACCATTAAATCTAGGGACTCATATGTAAAAACTGCACAGCGAAAGGGTAAGAAGTATTTACAGCCGTTCGATCCTGAATCTAGGGACCGGATTAGATCCTGAGTGTGGTGAACCGGTACGTTATATGAACCGTTGGATAAAGATCAAATGGCCCGAGTTTTATCACGCCTAGATATAATCTGAACTGCTCACTCTGTGATCAACGACATGGATTCAACTCGGCAAAAGGGTACGCGCCAGCTAATCTTCACCATTCAATCCTAGATCGACGACATAGGGCTCGTCTTCCACACGACGGCCAGGGTCCCCAGTTCACCCCCAGCCGCGACGGCGATACACGCCGGAGAAGGTCTGCCTAGCGGCTCGGCGCCCGATTCCCCACATCCACTACGTCTACACGACCCTACGTTCAAAGCGAATCCATAGGAAGGGGGGTACTCACCATAGGGACGGAGATTCCCAGCTTGCAGCGGTTCGACGTTGAAGTCCCACCGTGAAGCACTCACCGGCCACCTGGGCACCGCCCTGGCGTAGCCAGACCATGCGCGACCGGCGACCGGATGAAGCGTGAGCGGTAGACAGAGGCGCAGAGGTAGAAGTGCTAGGGCGCTAGGGTCCCAGTGTAGGCGCCCAACGCGACCGTGAGGTCCCGGCCACGGTGTCACGCGGTTCCGCGGCGGACAGCAGCGCTTCATCCCCACCGATGAGGAATTCATCCATCCCAGTCGACCCGCATGAACCCCGCAGCACCAGGAAGCTTCAACCCCACGCCCGACCGGCTTCTTGCGTCGTCGGTATGGTTCTCCAGGGTCCATCTCCCATACCTTCCCCTTCTCCGGCCGTGGGTGGACCTCGTGCTTGCTTCTCGCTGCGACCACGAAGAACTCCAGGCGGACGGTGGGTTTTATAGGGGCGAGCCGTAGGACGTTCCTTGAGATGGCGTGGTTCGGCCGGCTCCGGAATCCAGGGCGTGTTTTGCTGCCGATTCTAACTACCCGAGCTACAGATGTGATCCGGTGCAACAACTTGGCGATGATGGCGACGATTATTATTGTCCGACGCGAGGGAGACGGACCCGACGAGATGTCCCCACCGGTCAGGGTCACGAGCATGTGTGTCTACGGTACGAAGCCCACCCAACGGTCTCCATCCACCGATAGCGCTGGCGCACATGGAGCTGGGGCACGGGCCCACATGTCGGCGAGATGGAACACACCCAGGCGCGCGCGTGGAACCGGAGGCATAAGTGGGCTTGCGGGGTAGGGAGGGAGTTGGGCCGGTTGCTAGGGAATTGGGCCCAAAGCGCGAGTTTGAGTCTTTTTCCTTTTTTTATTTTTATTTTGTGTTTCTAAATTCAAATTCAAAACCAAGTCAAATTCTATTTTAAATTTAAGTTCAAGTGGTAATGTACAAACAAATATTCAACATGATACAAGTTTATTCATTCATTATCTCTAAGCAATAAAAAATAATACTTTTAAATATGAAATGCACACACACATGATTCCATTTAAGAAAAGGTGATTATGAATGGGTAGATAAATCAGATATATGTATGTATATAGAGAGATTTTCAAAAGTTAATACTTATGTACTAAAGGAGAGGTTAATGTATAATCTTCATCATGAATTTATTTTAATGTATAATCTTCATCATGAATGTACTAAGGGAATAATTTGAAATTTTTTTTTTCTTTTCTATTTTATATTTTCATTTATAATTTGAGGTCGAATAAAATGTATCCCAACATAATCTTAAGCATGGGGTGAACACTGCTATTTGCTTATGGGTTACTCGACTAATAATGCTCCATTACTTGGCTATGAAGATAGAAGGGTCCAAATAAATTTCCCAAGGTTTCAAAAATCCTCAAATATATTTATCCATTTATTTTATCATCATTTTCCCCTTTGACCAATTTTGGGCTTTACATTTAGCCTGTTGTATGTCTGTGTTGGCTCTTCTCCCCTTATCATCGCGAATCTCCCTAGCTCACCTTCCACCAGTTCGATTTTGGTGATCATGGTGGCATCATTTCCCTCGTGAGAAATGTTGAGGATGTCCCAGATTTGTTTGGCATTGTCCAAGCCGCTGACCTTGTTATATTCATCCCTGCATAGAGATGCTAGCAAAACAGTAGTGGCTTGGGCATTTTTATGAATTTGTTCATTGATAAACACAGTGTTATCAGTACTATCAAAATGCATCCCATTTTCTACAATTTCCCAAATGCTAGGATGGAGGGAAAATAGGTGACTACGCATTTTATGGCTTCAAAATGAGTAATCCTCTCCATCGAAATGTGGGGGGTTTTCCAAGTGGAAGAGAAAGTAAATGAGCATTTGAATTATACGGGATGCGAGAATAATCAAAGGAGTAATTTTGGTTAACCGTTTTCTTTTTGGACGAAGAGTCGTCGTCGTCTCATCCCTTGGTGAAGAAGAGGAGGCATCGCTGTCGTAGTAGATAATCTTCTTGATGCACCTCTTCTTCCCGTCCCTCTTCTTGTGACTCGAGCCTGAGTCAGTGGGCTTGTCGTCTCTTGGCTCGTTGAAGAGGGACTCCTTATCCTTGTCGTTGATCACCATCCCCTTGCCATTCGGATTCATCTCTTTAGGCGGTTAGTCCATAGAGATGCTAGCAAAATAGTAGTGGCTTGGGCATTCTTATGAATTTGTTCATTGATAAACACTATCAAAATGCATTCCGCTTTCTACAATTTCCCAAATGCTAGGATGGAGGGAAAATAGGTGACTACGCATTTTATGGCTCCAAAATGAGTAATCCTCTCTATCGAAGTGTGGGGGTTTTCCAAGTGGAATAGAAAGTGAATGAGCATTTGAATTGTATGGAATATGGGAATAATCAAAGGAGTAGTTTGATTAACCATTTTCTTTTTGGATGAGGAGTCATCGTCGTCATCCCTAGGTGAAGAAGAGGAGGTGTCGCTGTCGTAGTAGATAATCTTCTTGATGCGCCTCTTCTTCTTCCCGTCCCTCTTCTTGTGACTCAAGCCTGAGTCAGTGGGCTTGTCCTCCTAGGCTCGTTGAGGAGGGACTCCTTCTCCTTGTCGTTGATCACCATCCCCTTGCCCTTAGGACCCATCTCTTCAGGCGGTTAGTCCCTTAGATGAAGAGTACGACTCTGATACCAATTGAGAGCACCTAGAGGGGGGTGAATAGGTGATCCTACAAAATTCAACACTAATAGCACAAACTTGGTTTATAAAATGTTAGTTAGCTTAAGCCAAGTTTCTATAGAGCGAGCTCTTGAGAAGAAATCAATCACAGTGAAAAGCAACACAAGAGACACGGTGTTTTATCCCGTGGTGCGACCAATGCCTACTCCACGTTGTGGTGACCTCCTTCGGTCAAGGATTGCACTCAATCCCTCTCAAGTGATCCAATGATCAACTTGAGTACCACGGTTTTCTTCCTTAGCAGTCTTTTCCTGTTTGCGAGGAATATCCACAAGTTGGAGCCTCTCGCCCTTACAATGCTTGATCATAAGAAAGGAACAAGAGTAAGGGAGGGAAAGCAACACACGAAAGACTCAATTTGCAGCAAACACATGCACACAAGCCAAGACGTGAGCACAAAAACACGGTGCAGGGAGTTCACAACTCAAATGGTTCTCAAATCTCTAACACAACGATCTGAATGCATGGTGGCGGAGTCTAGGCGTCTTAGAATGATCAGAGAATGCTTGGTGTACTGCACCATGCGGCTAAGGGTCCCTTTTATACTTCCAAGGCAGCTAGGAGCCATTGGAGATCCAATTGGAAGGCAAATCTTGCCTTCTGCGGGGTGGCGCACCGAACAGTCCGGTGCACCACCGGACATGAACAGTAGCAGTCTGGTGCCCAATCTCCTTCCTTATCGGGCGCAGCCGACCGTTGGACCTTTGGTCCCATTGGCGCACCGGACACTGTCCAGTGCACACCGGATAGTCCGGTGTGACCAACCGACCATTAGCGTGGGCCATGTGTCACCCACTGATTGCGCTGCCGACCGTTGGCCGCGGGTGTCGTTGGCGCATCGGACAGTCCGATGCACACCAGATAGTCCGGTGATTTTTAGTCGCGGTGCCTTCGCTTTTTTCTGAGAGCGACGAGTTCGTCGTCGGGCCAGCCTGGGCACCGGACACTGTTCGGTGCACCACCGGACAGTCTGGTGCACCATAGGCTGGTGCTAGTTTGGCTGAACTTAGCCAAAACTTCTCCTGTCCGATTCCAGTTTTCTTGGCTATGTTCCTAGCACTTAGAGAGATGTGTTAGTATCCAAAAGCAATTTACTAAGTCTAGAAACATACCTTGATTCTTGATTTTGCACTTCTCAACCACTTAGCATATATTAACTAAAACCATGTGTTGGGCATCTAATCACCAAAACATTTATAGAAATGGCCCAAGGTCACATTTCCCTTTCAAATCCCACATACAAGTAATCCACTTTAGCCAAATGGGACAATTGCTGAGTATGTTGAAGTGTACTCACCCTTTCTTAAAAACACCAAACCCTAGGTTGTCCTCATTGCAACCAGTGCTCAGGAGAAGATGGCGGCAACATGGAGGACTTCCATGAGTTTCAAGACTATGATGAGTTCTAAACTAGAATAGTGGCAAACCCCCAATCAGCTGCCTATGAAGGCCTTATCGTACCGCATTTCGTTCAACACTTTGATGATGGTTTAACTTAATGACTTAATGACTCTGTGGATGTCTTGGACATCATGATGTAATAAAGTACTTATTTCCGCTATTAATTTTGAGCAATGTATGATGATGTCCAACTATGTAATCTTTGTGTACGTGAGTTTCTGATCCTGGCACTTACATGGTTCGCATTTGGTTTGCCTTCTAAAATCGGGTGTGACATGGGGTGGTCGGACCACGGTGGCCGAGGCTCAGCGAGCTTGCGGGCAGCGCTACACTCGGTTCTTTGGCGATCACCGGTGTTGAGGCTTTGGTGAGGGTGTGAGGCGTGCGGGAGAGCAAGGCTGAGGGGCTAGGCCATCCTATAGGTGAAGGCATAGGCACAGGCACAGGTGCGGGGTCGGGCGAGCGGTCGTGCCGATCGAATATCGGGGCGCACGCGAGCACGGATAGTAGAGCTCTAGGACCAATATGTGAGTCTCATAGACCAGAATGAATCTCTCTTATCAACTCTTGGCCTTCATCTCTAGAAATGCACTTTAGCAGAGGTGAACAATCACCTCCTTTGTATAACTCCCCTTCTATTATCTTGTAAGGTCTTGTCCTTGCTTGCATCCTCTTGGTGTATGCTTCGTCGTCGACTAGGTGAATTCCCCAAAGGAAAGTTATAATTTATGTTCTCTAGTCTTCGCTGTGTTTAGGATACACTGTTAATATAACTCTTTCCATCAAATTGACCGAAGGTGCTTTTAGTACTTCGAAGAACACTTCTGAGGGGGGCAAATGGAGCCCCTGAGCGGTAGACTTGGCCAACATGTCAGCATGCTCATTATCCAACCTTAGGATGTGTGTTACTGAGAAACCTTCAAAGGAAGATTCCATCCTTCGAACCATGTCGAAGTATTTCTCTAGACTAGGATTTTTTACTTTGCTTGATTTATCCACCTGGCCTATGATAACCTGAGAGTCTGATTTCAATACTGCTCTTCTTATACCCATTACTTTTAGCTTCCTTAGTCCTAACAACAAAGCTTCATACTCTTCTATATTATTTGTACACTGGAACTGCAGCCTGACAGCATATGATGTCTTCACTTTACATGGTGACACAATAACAGTTGCAGATCTAGCTTCGAAGGATCCCCATGAGCCATCACAAAAAACTGTCCATATGGCTTCATCTGTTTAGGTTGCTTCATTTTATGAGCTTGGGGTTCAATCAGCAATAAAATCTGCCAACACCTGAGACTGAATGGAGGACCCATGCACAAAATCAATGATGAACTAGTTGAGTTCTGCTGCCCATTTTTTAATTCGGTCTGAAGCTTCTCTGTTTCTTATAATGTCTTTAAGTGGCTATGATGAGGATACAATGATATTGTGGGACTAGAAATAGTGTCGAAGCTTTCTCGAAGCCATTAGGACTGCATAAATTACCTTCTCCATCTCTGTGTAATTTCTTTTGGATGGACTCAATACTTCGGAGATGAAGTAAACAGGCATCTGCCTTTTTGCACCTCCGGTTACTGTATCCTAGACCAATGTAGCGCTTAAAATTGTCTATGAAGCTGACACATAGAGTAACAATGGAGCCCTTAGCAAAGGTGGAGATAGTGTTGTAAGCTTTATCAGATAATCTTTCAACTCTTCAAAAGCTTGCTGCTGAGGAGGACCCCATTGAAAGACCTCTACTGATTTCGGGACTTCTAAGAATGGCAAGCTTCGTTCAGCAAAACTTGAAATGAATCTGTTCAAGTAAGCCAATCTTCTTGTTGATCTCTGAGCTACTTTTCTCGATTTTGGTGGCTCTATTCGAAGTATTGCTTCGAATTTTGCTTGGATTTTCTTCTATACCTTTTGTTGACACAGAGCAACCCAAAAACTTGCCCTTTTTCACTCCAAAGATGCATTTCTCATGGTTAAGTTTTAAACCCACTCTTCAGAAATTAGCGAAGGTTTCTTGGAGATCTGAGATATGATCTTGCTGCTTTGTACTCCTTACAATAATATCATCAACTTAAGTTAGGACATTCCTACCTAACTATGAACTCAGCACTTTGGATGTCATTCTGCTGAAGCTCCCAAGTAGCAATCAAGCAGACTCATGAGCTCTGAAGTTCCAGCTGCATCCACTAGTGAATCAATTCTTGGTAATGGGAACTCATTCTTCAGGCATGCTTTTATTGAGGTATGTGAAACCAATACACATTCTCCATTTGCCATTAGATTTCTTAACCATGACTATGTTGGCAAACCACTCTGGGTATACAACTTCTTTTATGTCTCCAGCACTAAGCAATCTTTTGACTTCAGCTTTTGCACCTTCGGCCTTGTCTTCGAACATCGTTTGAAGTTTTTGCTTGCGTGGCCTGACACTTGGATCCACATTCAGGGCATGCTCTATTACAATTCTATTCACTCCACATATATCATTTGCTGACCAGGCAAAGACATCCTTCTTGTGAAATAGAAACCTTCGAATGTTAGACTCTTGCTCTAAAGTTAGCTGGCTACCAAAGAATACCCTTTGCTCTGTAACATCAACACAGAGAAGCACTGGTTTTTGTTGATCCGCCGAAGATGCCTTTTCTTTCATTGGTGCCCTTCTTGCTACCTCTTGGCTTTGTGCTTCGGTTTCTTATGTTGTAAACAATATTTGGCTCTTGCAGGGTTCCTTCTGCTCTTCTTGCTGCCTCTTGGCTGCCATAAACTGATATTTGGGTATCTTCATGCAGAGATAGGCTGAATGCAAAACTTCTTCGAACACATTGAGAGTCCCCCTTATGATGATGGTGTTGTATGAGAATTCCATATCAACAACATCGAACAGTAAATCCTTTGTTCTTATGTTATCGACATATCCGAAGGTCATGGGCATGATTAGCTTCTGAGTGCCATCACTTGTTGTCCTCCAAAGCCATAGAGAGGAAAAGCTGAATCTTAAAGCTTATCTTCGGGCTCCTGTATTTGCCTGAAAGCCTTGACAAATATGATATCTACAGCACTACCTATGTCAACCAAAACATTGTGGACTACGAAACCTTTGATTACACAAGAGATAACCATGGCATCTTTGTGCGGATAATCTTTATGACGAAGATCATCCTGAGAGAAGGTAATAGGAATATGGGAAGGGTCCTTGGACACCTATATGCTACACCCTTCTTTGGGCTTCTTTTTTCTACTTTCTGTTGCTAGGCTCGAAGCTTGAGCCCCTAGTGATGGGGAGAATAAGCTTCTCCATGGAAGCTGACGAAGCTTGATGGCTTGCCATGCTCTTCGTCGTGATGAAGCTCGTTGTGGTCGTGAGATCACCTGAGGTGGGCGCTAATGTTGGGTACTTGATCTCAACCCCCTAAAGGTATTGAAAATCAAGGCAACACAAGTTTCCTCCTAGGATTAGTGCGCCTTCGAAGTGTTAGTACGAAGGACGAAGGTCATCAGATAAGAATGTACGACAAAGATAATATGTGATGGAATATGACAGTTAAAATGAAACATGAGAACTTATCTCCATTGCCTTAGCATTCCTATTATGTCTCCCATTACACTAGATAGATTTACAAACATACCTTCGGCTCCTAGACAGAGGGAGGCACGAAGGTTGTTCGAAGGCTAAGTGACACGAAGCTATGGCTTTATGCAAAGGTGCTCATCTATTTATAGAGGAGATGAACCGCCTTAGTATAGATTTACAATAATGCCCACTGGTTTTTACATAAACAATTACAAATGAAATCAGGACAGCAATGTATTTTCTTCGTTCTCAGCTCCACAGGTTTCAACCTTCGTCGTTCAGTAGCCTCCACCTCTGGATTGCGCCCGGAGCTGATGCCTTCGGCCGCTGTCTTTGTTACTTGCGCATAGACGAAGTGTCTTTGTACACTGCTTTAGCTAAAGGTTAGCTTCGTCTACCAGTGGGAACATTCCTGAAATACACTTGTTTGTACCGAAGCAACATGTTAGATAAGTCATCGTTTCTTCGTTAACAAGTGATCTTCGGCATAAGAGGCCCCCAACAACACCCCTACTATCGGGCATGTTCACAAAAAATGTATCCCACTAAACAGTGGCCCACCGATGACATTTATCGATGGATTATACATAAATGACCAAAGATATTCCATATATGTGAATTAAGCGTATCTCATTTCCTACTTTTTATAGTTATTCTAGTATTTGATGATTTAATAATGTTGTTGTTCTCATGATAGACAATCATGTCTATCGATAGTGAGTCATTATTGATGACTTATAATCCTTCCGACTTAGTATTTTTAAGATGCTCATAAAAGGTTGAAGTTCATATAGGTGAGAGTACATGCACTCTTCATGATAAAAAAAGAGAGCTGACATAATAATAGTGCCATTCAATAAGGTTGATGCATGGTGATAAAGGGTATGTTTTGATTTCCTCCTCTAACAATGAATCTCTAAGCTTTAGAGCTAAATCTCTAAACTACGGATCTAAAGATAGCTCTAAACTGTAGCCCATCTCAAACTAGATATTTAGAGCTCAGAATGTGAGCTAAAACGCTTTAAAGCTTTTAGCGCTATAAAGTTTAGACAAGTGGATAAAAAAGACCTATAGTATCGATGATCACATAATTGTTATTAATAGGAAAAATAAGTTTAGATGGATCGAAATATTTTATTTTAATTATTTTAATAGGAAAACAAGTTTTGGCTTCTCTAAAAATATGGTTGTATCTAGACATAATATATATCCAAATGTATAGCAAAAATCATGTATCTAAAAGTTTAAAAAATCTAATAATTCACAATAGATAGAGTTTATAATATTTTTATTATATTTTTTAATATAAAAATTTCAATTATTAAACTGTTACATAAAAAATATCGATGTGCTATTTGCGGGACCATAGCCCTTGCTTATCGGTTACTAGGGATGTAAATAAAGGAAATCGGTGTGGGGTAAAGCCTTTCTTGTTTTCCTTTTTATATTTTAATTCGAAAACAGATTTGGGGTTGAAATTGTCAAAAACGGGATTAGACGCATGATGTGTAAGATGATAGAAATGAATTAATTCGAACGGAAATGCATCGAAAAGAGAATAATGAAAACAGCGTCTACATAATATGATCAATGAACAACAACTATATAATAATATATTAATATGAGTAACATAATTATGCAATGATAAATTGATAATAGGTCTTTAAAAACATGTAACAAATCAATACCAATTCATATAATCATACAAGCACACTGTTAGTTCACAAAATTCAACTACACATAACATAGTAACTCAAAACAAAATTTTCATTTTGATCCGAGCCTTTCCCTTCTATATCCTTGTCATACTATTATTTTGTATAAAAAATAATTTTGCATATAAAAGTACGGATATACCTTATGGATAGGGCACTGGGCTAACTAACAATATAAAAATGGGATATATCATAATTGAATACGGTATAATCTTGTATTAATACAAGATAAACGAAAAATGGTCACGATTTGGCCTAAACTGATTTTGTTCTGTTTTATTTTTCTTATCCCGTTTTTGTACCATTTTCACATTTGTCTGAAAATACGAATTTAAGAAATATAAATTTAAAAATCGGTACTGAACAGAACGGGGTTTTCTCAACTGCTGAAAACATACGGCCCCGTAGATAGAAGTAAAAGACCTCAAATGTAAAAGGAATTTAGTATAATACCTATGCGCTGCGACATACACAATCATATTTGATTTTTATAAAAAATAAATTTAATATCAAAGTGAATATATGGTTCACATATCAGATATTAAAGTGATAAAAATCAATATTACACATTATCTTAGCCAAAAGTTCGAGAAAGGTATGAATTGAAAAGATCTCCACCCCTTTTTCCTCCTTCAGCTACCAAGGTTAGGTGAGAAGCAGGGCACAATCATATTTGATATCCATAAAAAATAAATTTAATATCAAATTAAATATAGGGTGCATATATATGATATTAAGCTGATAAGAACAAATATTATACTTTATCTTAAATAAAAGGCCAAGAAAGGTATGAGTTCAAAAGAAGTTTAACCTTTTTTTATAGCTCGCTCGGTCGCTCATTGTTCTTTAGCTATTGAGGTAGTACTATATGGGAGAGGTGTTGCACGTGTGTCTTCTTATTGTGTTGGGCTTAAATGGTTTCATATGACTCATCTCCATCTGTCTATTAGGACCATTTGTTAAACGAGAAGCGGGAATGGGTGACGCACAACACATGGCTGTTGAAATTGTTGCATTATAATAGCAAGAAAAAGAAATAGTAGGATGACTGTGCGCTGCGACGGTACACAATCATATTTGATACCTGTAAAAACAAATTTAATATCAAAGTGAACATGTGATTCACACATCGGATATTAAAGTGATACTTTATTTTAGCCAATAGGTCGGGAAATATATGAGTTGAAAAAGAGCTCGATCCACTTTTTCCTCCTTCAGCTAGCGAGGTTAGGCGAGAAGCGGGACACAATCATATTTGTACTCATAAAAAATAAATTTAATATCAAAGTGAATATATGGTTCACATATTAGATATTAAACTGATAAGAACAAATATTATACTTTATCTTAGCTAAAAGACCGTGAAAAGTATGGGTTAAAAATGAGCCTAGACTCTTTTTTATAGCTCAATCGATCGTTCTTTCTTTAGTTAGCAAGATGATGCTATAGGAGCGATGTGGTACATGTGTCTTCTATTGTGTTGGACTTTTTGTTAGACGAGAAGTGAGGAGGGGAACGCACGAACAGACCATACACGAATGTTGAAACACACGGCTCTTCAAACTGCTGATTATTATGAATTATAAAAGAAATATTATGAATTCAGGAAAAATTGACGGTGATTTCAATTATATTAAAAAACGCTTTTGAGCCATTAAAGATTTACTAAAATCATATGGTATTATAGAAATGGCATAGAAATTGGAAATGCACTAGAGAATGGTTGGTAGGACTGAGCAAACAGTTTTTTAAATCGAAAGTTCATTTCGTGTTTTTCGGTTATATAAGAAACTACTGTTTTGGGAATAAGCTAATCGATCAGCATTTTTTAAAGAATAAAAACCATCGAGTTCATTTTTTTTCCTTTCAACAACGAAAGCATAAGCTCTTTAGGGACCTTTTTGGCACGACTTTTGGTATGGCTCTAGTTTAGACTTGTTGTGAAGCTCTATTAGACGGTAAAAAATAACTTCTCGTCGAGAGTACTTACAGCTAGAGCTATTTTTTTCGTTGAGAGCCAGAGCACCAAAAACATTGTTTCTACGGTTCCTATTATATTTTACTCATACATCATTCAAAAGAAATACAGAAGAATTTGTTTTACCAAACAAATTGCAAAACGGCTCTAACTCCTCGATTAAAGCCAAGGTACCAATGAAACTGTATTTAAAGGAGTCAAAGTTCTGCTAAGGGCGAGTTTGGAAACCTCATTTTTCTAAGGAATTCCATTTTCTTAAGAAAAATTAGTTCATTTTCATTTGGTAAAATAGGAACCAATGAAACTCTATTTTCTCCAGAAATTTTTATTTTTTCTAAGAGAAAATAAACTAATTTTCCTTGGTAACATAGAAATCTCTTAGAAAAATGGGGTCCCCAAACTAACCCTAAAGTGGCATTTTATTCCAGGAATCCCCAACCAAAAATGCACACTATTCACTCTTTTCTATCGAATCGGTCAAAATTGATGCCTACATTCCATAAAATAGTGTACCACAAATAGGAGCTAAATAATTAGGTCCGTTGTTGGCGGCGGTGCTCTCTGTTGAGCCTCGGATGGTCCGTAGCATAGAGCCGGACGGTCCACGATCTGGCGCAGAGGTGGGTCTTCCCTGCGGTGAAGCCCGACGATCCGCGCCCAGTGGTCGGACGGTCCGCTCGTGTGTTGGGGCGGGGTGTTCGATAATAGCACTTGGATCTCGCTCTCGGGAGGGACCCCATCATGGAGGAGAGATCCTAGGTTTTGTCTTGTGATCGGCAGACTATCTAAGACGCCTCTAGACGACATAAACTGAAGAGAGGTGAAGATTGGAGGTGAAGAAGACTAATTACTGCTACTCCTAGGACATGAAAGTAGATAACTAGGAATAGATCGATTGTGTTCGATTGTTGGTGTTTCAATCGGTCGTACCCCTTTAAATATATAGGGGGTCTGGACCCGATCCTAGACGTACTCTAACAACTCCCATAAGTTTAGACGGATAAACATGCGTGAAGATAAAAGTTAAACCACCTGATCTGATCTAATCGCGAATTGTCCGCGTCTAAGAGCGGATCGTTCGCAGGCCAAACCGTTCGGGCTTCAGGACCGAACTATTCGGTCATGCCTAATACCACAAACGGTGCTCAACACCTGCTATTCCTTAAAAAGACATCACGACCTCTGTGGAAAAAAAGAATTTGTTGAGATGGAAGTACATCCTCGTGATGCCGCTGCCACCTACAACCATAGTATTCACTGAGAGGAAAAAAAGTCCAGTTGTTGCAGCAGCAGCCGCAAAAACTCAGACTATGCGGAGTAGTTCCTTCTAAATTTTTCTTCCTATATTATTTTTTGTGTCATCTCACCAACATTTGATCTCTTACTTTTTTTTATCTTCAGCAGCGGTTTATCACCTACTACCTTTTTTCCCCTACTAAAAAACAACAACGTGCACGAGCTTCGAGGGCAAGCGATTGGCTCCAAGCGGCTAGATATGGTGGAAATGTGGAATCCTGTGATATACGCTACTAGTGTAGCCGACAGAGGAGGCTGCTAGACGATGCACCTGAGACCTAGTTTAGATACTCTAGTAATAAGTAGGATTAGAGTGGATTGAGATGTATTGAGAGAGTATTTGATCTATTGGTGATTTACATCCTCTTCAATTCCACTAAAATACTCTAATCCCAAAGTATTGAAACTAGACCTGAAGAGTCAAGCCAGCAAGCTAAAAACCTACAGTGCGAGGAGGGGGGAGTCTGGCGAGATGCGCTGCAGTTGGTCTCAAGCGAGCCCTGCTCGTGCGTCAGTCTCACAGACAACCGAGACCGAGACAGACTACTGAAAAAAAAACAGGTTCTTTCTGACGTTGAGACGGAGACCGAACTTCCAGAAATTCAAAACCAAAACCTAAAGCAAGAAAACAAAAAAAAAGTTGTTTGGCTCAATTTAGTTTTTGAAAAAGAAAACACCCAGCCTTAATGGTTGGGATCAACTTACTAGGATTAGCCGCAACAGATCGTTTAAATTAATGGATTTAATCTATAGATTTTATTGTTTATAGAGTGAAATTTAAAATAATGTATAAAATATGAGATAATATATGATAGGTATTGGATACAACCTAACAAATAAAGTTTTGTAGAAAATACGAGAAATGTATAAGTTGCTACATGACAAAACTCCACACGAGTTCAGTAGCTTTGTTTTTCATTTGGTTATATCTTACAAGTTACAACAACCCGGGACCCACAGTCAATGTAGCACCCCGACCAGTAGAGATACCACTGGCACTACTCATGTGCACGGCACACGCCTCGTTGCGCCCCTATCTGAACTAGCCGCTGAACGGGCGGTACACCTTGAGCGCGCCGATGACGTCGGCGATGGAGCCCGCTGCGGCGGCGACGGACACGAGGAGGCACGCAGCGCTGAGCATCTGGAGGCAGATCCAGTGCGTGCTCCCCCTGCGCACGCCGCGCTGCACGACGTACATCTCGATGGGGAAGTAGACGGTGAGCGGCCAGAAGGAGACGGCGCCGAGCAGGCCGACGACGTCGCCGAAGAAGGGGAGCAGCATGGCGGCGACGGTGGTGAGGCACACGAACGCCGTGCGCCAGGTGAGGCGGAACAGGCTGAGCGCGAAGGGGCCCACGCGGAACTCCCGGGCGATGAAGGCGCTGTCGGGCCACGTGGCCGCTGCCCACTTCTCGACGAAGGCGAAGAGCGGCTGGCAGAAGACCTGGTAGGCGCCGACGAGGTGCACGACGATGGCGACGTTGGCGATGTCCAGCAGCCAGAAGGGCTCGTAGAAGCCGAAGCCGGTGAGGAGGTTGTCCGGCGCGGCGTCGCCGAAGGCGGCGTAGCCCATGCACCCGCACAGCATGTAGAACACCGTTGTGGTGGCCACGCTCACCATGGTCGCCCTCTTCATCACCTTGGCCTCGGATGGCGGCGGCGCCTTGACCGTGTCCTGAACGAACGTACACAGCACGCACGGCCGTACGGGTCAGGAACAGAGCAGCGGCCTAAAACTGTTGAACAGAACAGAACAGAGCAGCTCGGCTTGCCTGGATCTCGATGAGGATGATGGAGTAGGAATAGGCGAAGGCGATGTTGCCGAAGGCCTGCAGGCTCCGCCAGACCTTCTCCGTCGGGGTGACGCCGGCGCCGATGCTGATCCCGGTGAGGCTGCCCTGGAAGCCCCCGTTGGCGACGGTCTGCATGATGCCGAGGACGAGGCCGATGGTGGCGTAGGTGAAGGACATGACGGCGGCGACGATGGAGAGCCACCAAATCTGGTCGAAGTCCGGTATCTGCGAGAAGACGACCTCGGCGACGCCGAAGAGGATCATGTAGGGGTTGCTGGAGCTGCGGCACGCGTGCTTGTGGCCCTTGGCGTGGAAGCAGTCCGCCCTCTTGATGGCGCTGCTCCGTCGTCGGTCATGCAGCATCAGTGTTAGTTCGTCAGAAATTTAGATGATGAGACGGAGATATATAGAAGCACTGGAGATTGATTGTATATTACAGCATGCTGATGGATGCGGCGATTGTGTATCCGATTGCGACGCCGAAGAGGTTGGCGTACTGGATGGCGCCGCAGAGCCTGACCTTGGCGCCGCCGAGGCTTGCGCGGACGGCGTCCATGTAGGTGTAGTTGCGCTTCCCCGCCACTGCGTCGCCGGAGCGGTAGCACTCGGCGAGCAGCGTGGAGGTGTAGTAGATGACGACGGCGAAGAGCAGCATGACGGCGGGGCCGGCGGCCCAGCCCAGCTGCGCGATGGCCCACGCCAGCGAGAGCACCCCGGAGCCGATGACGGCCGTGATAATGTGGGCGCTGGCCGTCCACACGGTGCCCGTCCGGCGCGGCCGCCCGTCGTCGTCGCGGCCCCCGTAGGCCCCCGCCTCCACCGACGACACCTCGTCGAACGGGGCGGCCTTGCTCGCCACCATTTTGTTTTTCTCCCGGCCGGTGGAAGCTAGCTAGGTAGGATAGGAGAGGCTAGTGGTGTTGTTGATCGGCTAGCCCTTGGCTCTCTTGTGATGTGTGGGGAACGGAGGAGAAGGGGAGGGGATGTATATATAGAGACGGGGAGCGGCGTGTGGGTAGCGTGCCATGGCTGCGGGCGGTGGCAGGCAGAGCATCAGCCACAAAGGGACATGGCTTTCCAAACTCCCAACACATCCCTTCCACTTGGCGTTGCCAACGGTGGCACCTGGCACCGCTCCTGTGGCCACCTGCATGTAGACAGTAGACCAGTCTTCCTACATACTCCTCCTCCCTGGTCTGCTAGTGCTTGGGTAACAGCTAACAACCGTTATCTTTATTTCTCCTACAGTCAATGCCCTCTGTCGTTTGCTAACCACTCAATGGCCAGTAACACTCACAGGGATGAGAGACTATAGGGCGTGACATGTTTGGAGGAAAAAGAAAGGCACATAACATGCTTTTGTGGCCTCAATTGAGTAGGCCTGCGCCCTAGTGAGTACAGAACTGGGCAAGGCCGCAACGCTACGCTCGCACACATGGTTCATCACACATGCATGGTTTGGTGCCCGATCGTGTTTCGTTTCGGGCTGTTCAGTTGCGTTGCATCCCTTTCAGTGCCCGCGGGATTTCCTCAATGAGCTATGTCATGTGCAAACCATTGCCCCCCCCCCCCCCCTGCCTAGTTTGAGATCGTACACGCAAACTAATCAAAGGCGCGCGTTATTGCTTGCACAGAAGAGGGTATGCAGCGAAAACAAAACAGGGCACTTCTTTTCCAGAGACGAGTGCTAGAAAGGGACGATGAGCGGCACTGTTGGAAGCATTCTAAACAAGGGAATTCAGTGAAGAGAATAAATGAATGGGGGAACATGTCATTTCTTTGTTTAATCCTCTTTGGATTATTGTTATACATTTACCTTTTCCATTGTTTTTGTCCTTCTCCTTTTACCTTTTTCGAATCAAATTCAATTTTATTAGAGGGCATTTCAAACCATAGACCTAATTTTGATTTATGAAAAATAGTTTTGGGCTATAAAGGAATCCTCGTATTTTTAGCTTTGCAAAACATATTTTTGTGTAATTTTTGGAGCTATCTACCGCATATTTAGAAAAATTCAAAATTTCTCTCGCTAATTGATGGGCCCCATATGTTAGCCTTAGGCCATCTCGAGCAGGCCATATAAACGGTCGTGCAAAGTATTGTTTTGCATTGTAGATTGCACTATTTGGATAATAGAGTTTAAAATAAAGAGTGAGATAGAGAGTAGGATAAGGAGTCTACTGGAGAAAGTCTTAGCAGTGTAGTCCCCTAGGAAATTTTGCGCGCCCTTGTGCCCACTCCTTAGCTCGTTAACCGGTGGGCCGCGCCTGTCAGTGTGTTGAGCACCGTTTGTGGCACTGGCCGGACGGTCCGTCCAAGAAGCCTAGACGATCCGTCCTTAGGCGCATCCGCGATTAGATCAGATCAGACGGATTATCTCCTATCTCCACACGTGTTTATCCCTCTAAACTCGTCGGAGTTGTTGGAGGACGCCTAGAAATGGGTCCAGACCTCCCCCTTATATATTTGTAGGGGCATGGCCCATTGGAGGACCAACAATCGAAAAAATCAATATATCTTCTATTTCTTTACCTTTTGCCCTAGGAGTAGACAATAACTTAGCCTTCTTCACCTCGATCTTCACCTCTCTTCAACTCTACGTCGTTTGGAGGCGTCTTGGATGGCCTGCCGATCCCAAGACAAACCTTAGGATCTTTCATCCCGCGCTATTGGTGAACGCCGCCGCCTCTGTGCACGCGCAAACTGTCTGGCCACCAGGCATAGACCGTCCGGCTCAGCGCAGAGAAGAACCCGTTTCTGCTACCAGGTCGTGGACCGTCTGGACCTAGGCCACGGACCGTCTGCTCCTTTGTAGAGGCACCATCGTAGGTACACCTCCCAGTGATTGGCACCCAGATAGGCACCAACACACTTCTTGGCGACTCCACTGGGGATAGGGCGTGGGGATCTATCAATCGGCCCTCAATGGCAGGTTCAAGGGATCACTCCAATGTCTATATTAGCAACATCATCGAGCCAACTATAGAGATTCTATCGGCTAAAGATCAGTAGGAGTTTGAGGAACAGAAGGAGCAGTTAATCAAGGAAGCACAAGCAAAATTCTTGGGCAACTTCAAGGTGGCCAAGAATCACAAAGTCGTCCGACTAATTTGGCTTCGCTCTGACCTGCTGCAGCTGTCGGTGTTTTGGGTCCGACCGCGCACCCAGGGTTGCCCCTCGAGGTGCTTTTTGGAGTAGGACGGTGTTACCGACTGTAGCTCGATGGTTCGCGCTAGATGCACGAGAGACAGTAGACAATTTTGTACAGGTTCGGGCCGCTTTGAGATGCGTAATACCCTATGTCCTGGCGTGAATACTTTGTGTGGTGAGTTACAAGGTGGTTCTCTAGTATCGAGGATGTTTAGAGAACTGGGTGGGTGGCTAAGTAGTGAGATATATCTTGAAGGGGTGCCCCCTAGGCCTTATATATTCGACCGTGAGACGTTACATGCGGATATGATAACCACGTGTTCCTAAGTAATAGTGAACCGACTGAGTTTATCTTCCTATAACCTCGCCGAATTATAATCCTTCGGCTCCGACGTCTAAGAGCGCTGCGCGAAAAAGTCGGATCAATGCTGCAGATAGCGTTTTGAGTTCAGCGAACCACATGGGCTCGAGTTGATCCGTTCTGTTGAAAGTTCCTCCCTGCCACACGAAGGGATGGCCTCGCGAAGTAATGGGCCTGGGGCCTTCCGCGAGGCCTTCTTGCCTTCTAGTGGACCGGGGGATATCTGTCCCCCACAAGCCCCCAATCTTTGTGATGATTTTGAAATAATCGCCCCAAAGATTCCAGGTCCAGTTTACGATTTTGGAATATGTCTGCTAAGTCATTACCTCCAGCTCCGAGTAGTTTGGTAAAAACGATCTTCTGTCATCTTCTTCTGGCATCATTCTACAGTCTCTTGCTTTTAACCTTCAATAATCGGTGTTCTGTTTACGCCTTGGAGGTCGACGTTTCGTTCTTTGGGGTTAAGAATTCACTGGGTGCACCGAAGGTGCACCCAATGGGTGTAGCCCCCGAGCTTTGAGTGGATTACTGAAAATAATCCATTCAAAGGTCTTCATCCCATACTTCTTTAGAAATCATAGCCTTCAACTTAAACTTATGCTTTAGAAATCAGCATTTTGCCATCAGCCTAAGCTATAGAGATCAGCATTTTGTTTTCGGGGTCTTATGATTCATTGGGTGCACCGAAGGTGCTCCCAATGGGTGTAGCCTCCGAGCTTCGAGTGGATTTTTGAAAATAATCCACTCGAAGGTCTTCATTTCAAGTCTTCTCAGAAGTCATTTTTATCTCTTCGTCGATTGCCTTAGAAATCAGCATTATATCATCAATTTTATGCTTTAGTGGTCAGCATACAGTTTTGCCTTTGAGATCGAGCACGCGATCTGCCCATATCTTGTTAGATTTGAAATTTATTTGATCTGCGACAGATTGGACGCTCGGTAGATGGCTCTTGGCTAGTCTTCATATCACTTCGAGTTTCAATGCTCCTGTTGATTAGACTTGTACCTCATTGGCTATATTTGGCTTTCCTCTGATCTCCGTCGATATCTTCTTTTTGTCTTGATACATTCATTGCGTATACTGTATGGATGCGACTGCTTGGGAAAATCTATTGAAAATTCCTGGGCGTCCCCCCCAATGGGTGTAGGCAAGGAATGATTTGGTGCACTGAGCGTATAGCGGACTGGCTCTGAGTAGTAACTTGATGTGACCGCGAGTGTAATCATATCATCCATGCAATTGACTTGAGTCCCAATGGGTGCTGTGTTACGTGAAACGGTGTCAGCCGCCTGACTTGTTTCCAGGCGATTTGAATTGCTTATTGAATACTTGCGACTGTTCAGTGACCGTGGTAGGAGATGAGCGGTTGCTTTCTTCTTCTATAAATAGAGCGCTTGCTTCACTGGCGTCTTCACACATTTCTCAATCATTGCTTGCTTGTTCTCCCCTTTTCTGTTCCACCATGGGCAAGAGCAAGAAAGGCGGAAGCTCCTCGCACCATTCCAGCGATAAGCGGAAACGCGAGCTGACTCCTCCCTCGGAGGACTTCGGCGATTCCGAGTACTCGGAGGAGGAGTTCTCCTCCGAGTCCGAGGGATCGCCGGTCCATGCCTCTCCCCCGGCGTCGTCTGACGATTCAGACGATTCCTAGGGGATTGCTGCAGAAGTGTGGACCTACATCCGGGCCATCGAGCGCGCTGGGCTCGAGGGCTCGGATGAGTCGGAGGTCTCCTCGGACGAGGGGGACTCCTCTGACTCGTCCGAGGAGGGGAGCGACGGCGACGACGACGGTGAGAGCGATGGCGGCGACGGGGGCAACGACGATGGCGGTGGCGACGGCAGCAAGGGTGACGGCAAGGGCGACGGCGGCAACGGCAGCGGCAACGGTAAGTCCAGTGGCTAGGCACCACTGGCTTAGATGTTAATATAGTAGTAGAAGTAGTATTAGTAGAATAATGTAGTAGTAGTTAGTAGTATAGTGTAGTGAAATGTAATGTATTAGTGTAATGTACTGAACAGTGGGAAGAAGATCAACTCATAATGAGTTGGTTTTTAAGTTTGTGAAAATACTTCCCCTCCTTATATAATGCAAAAGACTTCTCCTCGTTTTGTGCACGTTTCTTGCTTTTCCTCCGTTTCCTTTGCAATTAGCTGATCGACTGTATTTGTGTTTAGAGTAACCGAGTCCTTTTGAGCCGCCTCGGCGTTTTAGATATAGCAACCGAGTGATTACGGGTGACGTCAGCGTTTTAGAAGTAACGGCCGAGTTATACTGAGCCATGTCGGCGTTTTTAGGAATGACAGCCGAATGAATACCGGTGACGTCAGCGTTTTAGAAATAACAGCTGAGTTACATCGAGCCACGTCGGCGTTTTAGAAGTAACAGCCGAGTGAAGACCAGTGACGTTAGCGTTTTAGAAATAACGGCTGAGTTAAATCAAGCCACGTCGGCGTTTTAGAAGTAACAGCCGAGTGATGACTGGGCACTTTTAGAATCGGTGCTTGGCCCGGGAAAACCCCATTTGTACCGCGCCGTCGCATGCTTCTGCTTTCTGAGCCCTAGCCTTACTTTCTGCTTCCAGACCTCCTCTGTTTCCCTTTGATCTTGCTTCCACTCAGTTCGCTGGTGAGATTGAAATGGCGCCCAAACGAAAGAGTCAGAATTCTGCCACTGCGACTATTCCTCCCATCGATCCCAACAGTCAATTGCCTTTCGCGAGAAATCACATGTCTGTTGTTTCCGAGTCGGACCTTCTCCATCTCGTTTCTGTCTGAGTTCTTCCCACGAAGGAGCTTTGCTCTTGGCGAATCTGTCGTGGGGTTACTGTTCTAACTGAGGATACCCACGAGTCCGTTACTTACATTCCTTTTCTCATCCGCAGCCTTGCTCTTCCTATTTCCCCTTTCTTTCGCGGTCTCCTTGATTTCTACCATCTGAATCTGACTCATCTGAATCCCAACTCTATTCTACAAGTTTCTATTTTTGTTCACTTGTGCGAAGCCTATCTTGGAATTCTGCCTCATTTTGGCTTGTGGAAGTACTTATATCATTGTCGGCTTGGAATGGCCGGGGGCAGCACCAACTCGTGGGTGGTGTGAGTTTGGAGATGCGTCGTGGGAGGAAGACAGAGTACCTCGACATCCCACTCAAGGACAGCATCAAAGGATGGCGCTTGGAGTGGTTTATTGTAGAGAATCATGGCAAGTCCCTCCCCCCTCGGTCGGGGAGACAGCCGGATGTTCATGCTCCAAGTTGGACTGAATCCCCCACAGATTTGGAGATAACTGAAGCCAGGGTTCTACTTGCTGAAATTGGCTTATTGAAGGAGAGAGGTCTGACTGTTGAAGCGGTGGTTGCAAACTTTGTTTTCAAGAATATTCAGCCACTAAAGGATAGGGCGTACCCGGCTTATTTGTATAGTGGCATCACTGACTCAACCCAGGTTACCAACAGGAGGATTCCTGCTGTGGATTTGGTAAGCCGGCTGGAGATGATCCTTAGAGGCAAAGTGTCGAATATTGATGCTCCTGTTGCATATTCTGCCTGGAATCTGCCCCCTTCCAAGACTTCTCAAAAATCTGATGGTGCTCGCCCAAAGCGCCTTCGCCCAGCCAGTCATCCAAATGCTCCTGCCGAGGGGAAGAAGAAAAAGAGGAGGCTTCGACGAGTGTCATGTTTGAATCAGGATGCTGGCCCTTCTGCTCCTGCTGCTGAGGAAGTACCAGTGGAACTTTTTACTGGAGTTGAACCCAATGGGTGTGACCCTGCTGACGCTGACCCCAATGGGTGTGACCTTGATGATGCTGAACCCAATAGGGTGCAATCCGGCCAGAGCTGACCCTAATGGGTGTGACCTTGATGATGCTGAACCCAATGGGTGCAATCCGGCCAAAGCTGACCCCAATGGGTGTGTTGTTCGTGTTGTTGACGAGGATGAGGAGGAAGAGGAGGAAATCCCCTTAATTTGGAAAAACAGTCGGCGCTACCTGGTCAGTGGGGGGAGTAGCGATATTTCTTCTCCAGCCTTGTCTGCACTAGTTGGTCTGCAAGAGTTGTCCATAGCCAATTTTGATCAGGCTCTCGAGGATATGGTTCCTGAAGATCTGCTGTCCGAGCCAACAGATGGTGGTATGATGGACGTTTGCACTGACATTCCTGCTGTGGGATTAGAGTTATCCCAAGCAGTGTCTCGAGCCTCATCAACCCTGGAGTGTGGTCTTCAGAGTCAAGAAGCTGGTCTAGGTTGCCCCATTCCCATGGAGGTAACTAAGAATCCTTCAGCCTTAGAGGTGGCTGTTGCAGAGAACCCGGTCCTCAAGGATGGCGCTAGCAATTACCCAGCCCCCGAGGGTGTTGTCGGCAATGATCCAGCCCGGGTGGGTAGTGCGAGCTACAACCCAGCCCTCGAGGGTGCTGCTGGTGGTGATCCGGCTTCGATGGACAATGCAGGCTGCGACCCATCCCCCAAGGGTGTCCGAGTGGGCTCCCCTTCTCATACGTTTTTTCTTTAGGGTCAAAAATGGGAAAAAACTTAGTAATGATAGAAAAGTAACTAATAACCAACCTATTGCTTCGTATTGTCGAGTTCTTAACTAAGAAACAGTCACTATGTGAATAAATACATCTATCAAAAATGAGTAGATCTATCATATAGTTGTAGCAACTGCATTTTTTTCTCTACAAAAGAAACCTGATTCTAGGCTGTGAAGCAAAACTAAAGGGATGTGGATAAAAGGAGGGATGATAGATAGAAGGAAGAAGAATAAGAAAGATATACGATTCCCATATGTATGGTCTATGAATTACATCATAAAAAAAGGCAATGCGATAAAGCATCAATATAATAAAATTCTCAAAAAAGAATCCTACTGGGAACTCTTAGTAGGTGGTAGCTCATCTAATCCTTTAGCTTTGCAGGCTTTCGTTTCTCTCTTACTGCTTTCAGTAAAACCTAATCCAATTCTCGTAAATAGTATGTATTCGCTGATATCGAAATCAGGGTTTTCCGCTTTGGATCACTGGGTGGAGAAGAGGAATCAACGCAAAATCCAGGAAGAGCTGCGAAAGAAAAGGGACGTCCATGTCGGGTCTTCTCCTCCACATTCTGATTGCATGGCAGCAGCACGTGCTTCAAATCAGGAAGTTGCCTTAGAGACCGGCGTACCTAACGCTAGAGTTCTGATTCCTGCTGGTGATGTTGAGTTAATCCCCAATGATGCTCTTCAGATTGCCTCGGCTGATATTCCCTCATCGAGTCACCAACTGGTTTCTCATTATTTGGGGTTTCCTTCATTCTTCTCCAATCTTCAGGTAACTTGGTTTTTCTTGATCTGGCTATACTTCGGGCGAAATACTGTCTTTGCACTCACTTGTTTTCAATACTAGGCTTTGGTTGACGAGATGGCTGATCAGCTGAGATCACAGGGTGCTTCTGTCCCAGAAAGAGCTCTGTCTCTGATGCATTGGAATCCAGTGCTACTTCAACGGCGAGTATCTAAGTTGGAGATGACAAATGCTGGTTAGTGCCTCTTTTTCCTCTTTGGCCACTTGATTAGTCTGCTTTTTACTGAGTGTCCTTCTTCAACCATTTCTTGCTAGATATGGTCCGACGGTATTATGAGCTCGCGGAGAAGTACTCTCAAAGTCAGATGGACCTAGCTCGAGTTTCTGCTTCTTTAGACGATGCCAACTGATTGAATTCCTCTCTCAGTGCTCAGCTTGACTCTGAAAGGGTTGCTAACAAGGTAAGTTTGCTTTGACTTTCTCTGCTGTGTTCCTACTGCCCGTTGGGTATTTGAGAGCTGATTCTTGTCTGCAGGAAGAAAAACGTGCCCTTGCAGCTTCTCGCGATAACCTTGATAGGTTGTATCGCGACGCTAACAATTCTTTGACTATCTTGGAGAGGAGCCATCGCTTTACCATGGCAGACTTGGATAATTATCGTTACAAGCTGCAAGAGTCCCAGGATGAACTCATTCGTGTTAGGCAATTGGTGTCAAGCAAAGATTCTGTCATCAAGGATCTGCGCTTCCAAAAGATTAGTCGTCCAGGAGCTAGAAGCTGCTTGGCTGGCTGTTAAGGCTGCTGAAGACACTTCTACCACCTTGAAGGCTCAGCGCGACAAGGCTATGGACAAAGCCATTCGCGCGGGGCGGATCTTGATGCGAAGACCGGGTGTGATTGTTCCCGACGACATAATTGCTGATGTCAACGCTGCTCCTGACTCTTCGAGTCACCCTTCTTCGTCAGTTGCTCCTGAGAAAAAATTAATAAGTAGAAACACCGAATGCATTGTGTGAGTGGTCAATGTGCTCAAATATTCTGTTAGAAGATGTTCTCGGTACTGAACGCTATTATTATTTTTCTTTTGTTTGAGTTCAACAGTCGTTATTATTGCAGAAGTAAGTGTGGCGTGATGGTTTTGAAACTTCTTTATATTTCGCAAGGCATAGAGATCGCCCTAGGATGAGCGCGCTTATGCTGGATTCGAGTAGACGTGAGCATGTCGCATCGATTTAAGTTGCTACCGACTTAAACCGACTGCTCTGTTAGTAGGGTATAGTGATCACCCTGAATTAAGTAAGCATGAGCATGTAACACCGCCTTAAGTCATTGCCGACTTAAGCCAATTGCTCCGTTGGTAGGGCATAGTGGTCACCCTGAATTAAGTAAGCGTGAGCATGTCACACCGTCTTAAGTCATCGCCGACTTAAGCCGATTGCTCCGTTAGTAGGGCATAATGGTCACCCTGGGTTAAGTAAGCGTGAGCATGTCACACCGTCTTAAGTCATCACCGACTTAAGCCGATTGCTCTGTTAGTAGGGCATAGTGGTCACCCTGGGTTAAGTAAGCGTGAGCATGTCACACTGTCTTAAGTCATCGCCGACTTAAGCCGATTGCTCCGTTAGTAGGGCATAGTGGTCACCCTGAATTAAGTAAGTGTGCAGATTTGACAATAAATAGTTCGAGTGCCCTTGAGAGTGAAGTCTTTTTATTGATAGTGTATCATCCAATTACAGAATACAATGTCATCCTAATAGCTTTTGAAATCTAGCTAGGGATAAAACTTCCTGAGATGCTCTATATTCCATGAGTTCCCTATTTCCGTGCCATCCATTTGAGTAAGACGATATGATCCAGGCCGAGTGACTTCTGCTACTATGAATGGTCCTTCCCACAGTGGCGACAATTTGTGCCGTCCTTCCCCCGTTAAAATTCGGGGGAGGACAAGATCTCCCACTGCGAAGGATCGATGCCGTATGGCCTTATCATGATAGCGCCTTAGAGTCTGTTGGTACCTAGTTGACTGAATTACTGTATTCAATCATTCTTCTTCTAGTATATCAACATCCTCCAGTCTGGTAGCTTCAGCTTCAGCTATGTTTTCGAAAATCATCCTTAGCGCCCCAAACTTGAGATCAGCAGGTAGCACTGCCTCTGAACCATAGACCATAAAGAAAGGAGTGTTTCCGTGTAAAGCTCGGATAGGTTGAGTTTTTAGGCTCCAAACTACATACGACAACTCTTTGATCCACTTTCCTACGAACTTTTCATTCTTGTCGAAGACTTTCTTTCTGAGTGCTTCCAATATCATTCCGTTGGCTCTTTCTACTTGCCTGTTGGCTCTTGGGTGTGCTACTGATGCATATTTGATCTAGATGCTCTTTTGTTCGCAGAAATCAAAGAATTCCGAACTAGTGAAATTGGATCCCAGGTCGGTTATGATGCTATTCGGTATTCCGAACCTGAATATTATGTCCTGTATGAATTCCACTGCCTTAGCTGAAGTTAGAGAAGCAATGGGCTTGAACTCTATCCACTTAGTGAATTTGTCGATAGCAACCAGTACATGAGTGTATCCTCCTTGAGCTTTCTTGAAGGGTCCAATCATATCCAGTCCCCAGCACGCGAACAGCCATGTTACAGGCATGGTTTGCAGTTGCTGTGCTGGCAGATGCTGCTGTTTTGATAAGTATTGACAAGCTTCACACCTCTGGACTAACTCGGCTGCGTCGTTCTTTGCCGTTGGCCAGTAGAAGCCAGACCTGAAGACCTTCCCAACCAGAGTTCTGGATGCTGCGTGTATCCTGCATTGTCCAGCGTGGACCTCATCTAACAGTTGCTTCCCTGTAGCCGAAAGAATGCATTTCATGAGAACTCCTATCGCGCCCCTTCTGTATAGTGTTTCCCCAATGAGGGTGTAGTGAGCTGATTGTCTTGCAATGCGCTCTGCTGCATTTTTGTCATCTGGCTCCTCCTCGTTCCATATGTATCTGATGATTGGCTCCCTCCAGTCATCAGAATCTGACTCTGGTTGGCTCAGAATATTGCATTCTTCTGCCTGATCTAACAAGATGCTCGGGCACAGTACTTCTTGAACAAAAACTCCAGATGGGACCTGAGTCCAACTGGATCCCAGCTTCGACAACGCATCAGCTGCCGCTTTGTGACCTCTTTCCACATGATGGAATTCTAGCCCTTCAAATTTGTCTTCTAGTTTTTGGACGGCGGTGCAATACTTGCCCATAGAATCATTCGAGCAATCCCATTCTTTATTTATCTGACTTATGACCACCAGCAAATCTCTGTATACAATCAGTCTCTTAATGCCCAGTGATACGGCAATATTCAGTCCATGAATCAAGGCTTCATATTCTGCTGCATTATTGGATGCTGAGAATAACAACTGAAGAGTATATTTGAGTTGTTCACCTCCAGGTGCAATAAAGAGGATCCCTGCGCCTGCCCCTTGCATCTTTAACGAGCCATCGAAATACATCTGCCATACTTCCACAGTTTCTGGGTTATCCGGCACTTGTTGCTCCGTCCACTCTGACACGAAGTCAACTAGTGCTTGAGTTTTTACCGCCGTGCGAGGTCGAAACTCGATGTCATGAGCTCCTAGTTTGCAGGCCCACTTGGTTATTCTTCCGATGGCTTCCTTGTTGTGGAGAATATCTCCTATTGGAAATCCAGTGACTACTATGACTTTGTGGTCGTCAAAGTAGTGACGGAGCCTGCGTGCAGTTAGAAGTACTGCATACAATAGCTTTTGAATTTGAGGGTATTTCTTCTTCGAGGGCCCCAAAACTTCGCTGATGAAATAGATGTGATGCTATACTGGATATGCATGTCCGTCTTCGGCTCGCTCGACTACCAACATGGTGCTCACCACATGAGTCGTGCAACAGATATATAATAGTAGATCCTCGGCCGGCTGACCCGACGTGGCCCGGCGCGGTGGTTTCAGTACTGGTGGTGTTGTCAGGAATTTCTTCAGTGCGTCAAGAGCTTCATGGGCTTCTGAAGTCCATTGTGTGGCGGAACCGCCCGAATTATTCCAACTTAAGTGCCTAAGTCCCGCCTTAAAGGCAAGACCACACTTAAATAGGAATAACACGTCAGACCCTCGGATCTAGTCCGACGAGGCCACTAACAGCAACAAGTACCACATACTCACTCGATGGTGAGGCACAGAGCAAATACCATAAAACATAAAACCATACATTAAGGAGTATTAAAGTTATTACATCATCATCGGAGTTTTAGTAAAAGTAGTCATCATTGTTCGGGATGCAGTGGAAACAAACTAACGATAAATAAACGGAGGGATGGGGAAGCCTGTCCCATCACTCTTCATGCTCCTCCTCAGCCGAGGTTGGGTCCCACTCGACTGTCCAACCCGGTGGTAAGATGGACGGCCATGTCACTCTAGCAACCATGTCCTGCAGAGCACCTGTAAAAATTATGCCACAAGCAAGGCTGAGTATACTAATACTCAGCTAGACTTACCCAGTGTGAGGAGTCTACTCCTCTACCTCTAGACATGCAGCTGTTTGGCTGAGGGGTTTGGTTGCCAAAAGCACTAGCTGAGTCTAAAAATCAAGTTTTAGTTTTTTCAAGTTTTAGTGTGACTCTCTTAAGACTAAAGGTGTACTAGCTACTCATTCATGGTATCAAGCAAATTTTAGCAATCAACAACTTTTGTCAAATCATCACATTTTCACTTATTACTCAATGCAGTACAATGGATCAAGCAGTCTCATTAGCTGCGAGAAGCAGACGATTCGAATCGAGTTTTTATCCTTGCAAGGTAAACCTAAACACACGACATGGCGACGCACTCCGTCCCCACACACATCAACCGTCCCCATCGATTCCCTAGCTGCAGATCAGGGCTCACCGCCTTGGCGTACAATGCCTCACTGACCCCGACTGCCGTCGTGCAGTGACCGCACTTGTACCCACCATAACCGGAATGGGAGACCACGTCTCAGGTCGCGTGAGGGGATATGTCCGCTGGCAGGTTCAATCAGGTACTAGGCTTACCGATTTACCATATTTCTCGGCATGTGCTTAGTACATTCAAACGCTTGACACAGGTATCCGCACGTTAATCCTTATTCCCATTTCATCGTAGACCACGCATCCCCATGGATCCGTGTCCACAGACCAACATCAATATGATATGAAAGTGGGTACAACCAATTCCTGACCTCGCGCGAGTGCTAGAAAAATCACTCGACTTCTACCGAGATCCCTAATTAGCAAAGCAGCTACTCGACCTAGCATACTAGTATCCATCTCAAAAAGGATTCCTGAGTTCATGCAACTAGGGTTTCAATCAACTCCTACACTTAAGTGCACAATACAAGCCTACAAACATTAAGTGTAGTAAAATAGCATATAGAATAGGTTATGCATAAAACCGGGGCTTGCCTTCCGAAGCTGGGGCAGGCAGATCCTTTGGGCAGGCTCTGGTGCTGGATCTGGGGTTACCTCCTGAGCAACTCCTTGCTCTGGCACGAGGATGTACTCTCCGTCCGCGAGGTTACATCTATCGAATGCAATAAATAAGAACATGTATGCTATGATTATGCAGGATTTAGTAATCATGATGCTGAGTGAAGAAAAACTAAGTTAGTTAATCACTTAGGGTTTTCTGGTTATTATACGAGGCTATTAGTGGTTTATGCTTATCAATTTAGGTTCTGGGGTTTTACCTAGGGATAAGCATACGGGATTTAGTCCTGGATTGTCCCTTAAATGTTTTAGTAGGCATTCAAGGGGTGCTGCTAGTTTGGTTAGGGTAACATTTAGTCTCCACTATTAATTCCCCTTTTTATTTTCTATTTATGATTTTTGAGTGTGTTTGAACTACAACAGTGATTTAAATTTCTCCAAAAATTCTGTAAAAATTACAGTGGGTTACTATGGGTCACTGTAGCCTGCCCTATAAATTTGAGGTCCAGAATAATTAGAATAATCCCTAGCAAAAATACACAAGTTGGGGCAAAAGGGGTCACTTTGCACTACAACTCTTATCTAGGGGTGGGTTCTGTTCTAATAGTCATTTTTACTGGTACCTATAGGTAATAACATGCTTCTGTGCCAAAAATCACAGAGGGCTACTTAGTGGTTATTTAGTTATGATTTTCTAAAGTTTAATGCTTGAAAGACACTTACCACTAACTTGTTATTTGAAAAATATAAAACAACAGAACTCATAATTTTTCTATGTTCATAATAACAAAATATTAGTTATCCCAAGGGTTGGGGTGTTTTCTCCTCAGGATTATTTTTCTAGGGGTTTTCTAAGTTTTCCTTGTTTTCCTAAAACAAAAGGTATCTCTTTATTTTTTATACTAGACAAAGGTATAATCAATTTTTCTAGTGAACTACACTGAATAAGGGAGCCAATAAAAATATGGGTGCTCCCTGGTTCTTTATTTAAACTACCTTTTATATTTTCTTTAACTTTAAGCAAAAAGTGATTTAAATGGCAAACTCTACCTTAAATAGGTGTACAAAGGGGTTTAGTATTTTGAAACAGGTTAGGAGGTGATTAAGTACTTCTCTGAATTTTCTTATCCGTAGTCTAATAGTGTAGCTATTTTTCCTTATTTCTTTCAGCCTTTGACCAGTTAATCATGTAATTCAAAACTTTAAAGTTTTCTGTAACACTTAGGGGTTTTATATTTTTCCTAAGTAGTTTACCTCATTTAGGATCTGGCAAAATTGGTTTGACTCGATTTGGGTAAACCAAACTGAAGTTATGAATTTTTCAAGTTCTGCTTGGATTTAAATCAGAATATTTAAAAGGTTTCCTGGAAAACCTATTTGCATCGAAGACCCTGGGTTCTTTCTAAACTAATTCTTTCAGTTATACCCCTGCGCTACTATTCCCTTGAGTCGCTGACAGCGCACAAAACCCCCTGCCCTTTTCTTCTTCCTCCCCGCGGTCCCTCCCCTTATGAAAACAGTAACCGCAGAAGGAAAAAGGGCGGCGTGGCTTACCGGCGGCGAGAGAGGTCACAGCGATGTACGGCTCGACTGCGGTGGTGGCCGGAATCGGCCGGTCCACGCGCGTAGGCGGGTGAACTCGTCGGCGGCGAGAGCTCCGACCTAACCACGGCGATCTAGTTCAATTAAATGGCACAATGAGCTCCACGGGATGACGTAGAGGCTATGTGTGCAGTGAATCAGAAAATGGCGCAGAGACTCACCCAGTCCGCGTGCGTCGGCGGGGTTCCGAACTCCGGTGAGCGCGATCGCGCCTTTCTGGCAGCGGGGTCCCTAGTTCAAGCTCTGGCAAGCTTCACGGCCTCTTAGGGAAGCTACCTAGGGGCTTGGATCGAGCGAAGGAGGGTGGAAAACGGTTCGGCCATGGTGGTTGTCCTCGGGCGGCTCTGGCGGGTCGCGGAGAGGTCGCCGGAGCTATGGGCGAGCTCTGGGGAGTTCGGCGTGGGACAGAGGATGCAACGGTGAAGATAGCCAGGCGTTGGGGCGGGCTTTATAGCCGTGGCACGGGCGTGGTCACGGGCGGCCGCGGGCGCGCGGGGGTTCGCGCACAGGCGTGCTCTGAGCACGCCCCCGAGGGTCAGCCCATGTCGAACACGTGTGTGTTTGCTTCTACCATGGATCAACGGCCGATTGGAGCACCTTAGCGTGAAGATCTTGGCAAAACCACTATGTACAATCTCTTCCCTGCACCATAGCCTACCTTTTTGATGTGTGTCCCAAGCCAAGATACGGTCGGGGTAGGGAGAGATAGGGGTGAGAAGTTGTCTCTGTCCTAGCTATCCAAACCGAGACAAAACTTGTGCCAAGTCGTGTCCAACGACCTAGGGCTGGGTTCAAACTTTTCCAGGGTATTCTAGAGGTATTTTGGTGCCACTTTGTCAATTGGGTCAAATGGTTTTGAAGTTTGAATGAGGGTGAACATGTTTGATCTTTGAAAAAGGGTTGGTTTTGGACTTAGAAGAATTCTGATTTTTCTCTTATGTCCAAACCTTTGGTGAACCTTTTGGGGTTTTTCTGAAATATTTTTGGGGTTACTTTCTTACTATTATTTGTAGGGTATTAAGTGTACTACAACTTTTATAATTGGCCCAAGTCATGATCATGTGGTTTTCCTAACCTTTTGTTCATACTTACATCTAGGGTTCCAATTGTCCAAAGGGGTTTGCATTAGGGTTTGGGCAATTCTCCCCTATATACTTGCATAACAAACCAAGGCATGACATCTAAGATGGGTTACACTCACTTAGGATCTTGATCTCTAAGTTCGGGGTACTTTGCTCAAACTAAACCACATGTGATGATAGGTCTAATAGTGTAGCCTTGGGTGAACACCCTAAGTAACACCTGGGGTGTTACAGCCCTCCCCCTTAAAGGAATCTCATCCCGAGATTTTAGGTAGAGTCCTTTGGAGGGGGGGTTTGGATTATGTACCGACTTTTTTGGGCAGGAAGTCGGGGAAGCGAGAACGTAGAAAATCCTCAGTCTCCCATGTAGCCTCTTCCACTGAGTGGTGACTCCATTGAACCATATACATT
This sequence comes from Zea luxurians, assembly GCA_029449295.1. Classification (NCBI taxonomy): domain Eukaryota; kingdom Viridiplantae; phylum Streptophyta; class Magnoliopsida; order Poales; family Poaceae; genus Zea; species Zea luxurians. Next base: position 52,122,849 of record JAOPSE010000011.1, read on the forward strand.
CTGATCGACTTTGCCCGCGTTGATCTCTCCTTTTGAGCCAACACCTTGACGGGGTGTTCTTGATAAGACAGGTCTGATTCTATCTCAATTTCTGGTTTAGGTAGTACTTCAGTGGGTAAGCGGACACACTTCCGTAGCTGAGATATATGGAACACATCATGAACTGCTGACATGTGTGGTGGCAACTTCAATTGATATGCGACAGGTCCACAATTTGCCTTGATCTCATAGGGTCCAATGTAGCGAGGAGCTAACTTGCCCTTGATTCCAAATCTCTGAACACCTTTGGTGGGTGACACCTTAAGATAAACATTATCTCCCACTTCAAACTGTAGAGGCTTCCTCCTCTTATCGTGATAGTTCTTCTACCGGGCCTGAGCAGCTTCTCGGTTCTTCTTAACGATTCTGACCTTTTCCTCAGCTTCAAGTACCAAGTCGGGCCCAAAAATTTCTCTCTCTCCAGCCTGTGACCAATTTAGCGGTGTCCTACACCTTCTCCCATACAAGGCCTCAAAAGGTGCCATCTTCAAGCTGGACTGGTAGCTATTGTTATAAGAGAACTCTGCCAAGGAAAGACACTTGTCCCAATCCTTTCCATAGTGTAGCACACATGCCCTCAACATATCTTCCAAAATCTGATTCACTCTTTCTGTCTGGCCATCTGTCTGCGGATGGTATGCTGAGCTTCTTATTGCACGAGTCCCAAGTGATTCTTTGGAGTTGCTCCCAGAAGCGTGCCATAAACAATGCTCCTCTGTCAGATACAATGGTCTTCGGAATTCCATGCAAACGCACTATTTGATCCACATAGATTTCTGCATATTTCTCTGTCTTGTGGGTGGTATGCACTGGCAAGAAATGAGCTATCTTGGTCAACCTATCCACAATGACCCAAATAGAATCATGGTGCCGGGAAGTATTGGGCAATCCCACGATAAAATCCATGCAGATATCTTCCCATTTCCAGGATGGTATGGGAAGAGGCTGCAAGGTGCCTACTACTTTCAAATGACTGGCTTTGACTCTCCGGCAGGTGTCACATTTAGATATATACTTAGCAATTTCCGTCTTCATCCTGGTCCACCAATATAAAGATTTGAGGTCATGATACATCTTATTACTGCCGGGATGCATGGAGAATTTGGAAAGGTGAGCTTCATCTAATATCTTCTTTCTGAGCTCAGGGTTCTTGGGAACCACCAATCTGTCTCCAAACCATAGGATTCCTTTGCTGTCCTGACGAAAGCATTTGTATTTGTCCACATTTTGCTTGATCATTTCCTTAATAACTTGAACACCCTCGTCACCAATCTGGGCCATGACTATTTGCTCATGCAAGGTGGGCTCCACTGAAATATAACTTAAAGCACCAGAGGAAATGATTTCTAGGTTCAGCTTGCATAGCTCATCACATAGGGTGGTAACTCTTGCATCCATGTTCATACAATTGCACTGGGCCTTCCTGCTTAAGGCGTCTGCCACAACGTTTGCCTTACCAGGGTGGTAATGCACCTCCAAATCATAGTCCTTGATTAGTTCTAACCATCTTCTCTGCCTCATATTAAGATCAGTCTGGGTGAAAATATATTTGAGACTCTTATGATCCGTGTAAATATTACAGTGAGCTCCCATCAAGTAATGTCTCCAAATTTTAAGAGCATGAACTACAGCTGCTAGTTCCAGATCATGTGTGGGGTAGTTCTGCTCATGGGGCCTGAGTGCTCGGGAGGCATAAGCAATGACTCTGTTGTCTTGCATCAAGACACATCCCAATCCCATATCGGAAGCATCGCAATAAACCTCAAAGGGGTGGTGTTGTCTGGCTGAGCTAGCACAGGTGCTGTTGTCAAATGCTGCCTTAGTGTATGAAAAGCATCCTCACATTTCTGGCTCCATTCATACTTGACTCCTTTCTTCAGCAATTCAGTCATTGGCTTGGCAATTCTGGAGAAATCCAGAATAAATCGTCGATAATATCCTGCCAATCCCAGAAAGCTCCGAATCTGCCGCACTGTAGTAGGAGGTTTCCAATTCATTACTTCTTGTACCTTCTCAGGATCAACTGATATTCCATCCTAAGAAATTGTGTGACCCAGAAATTTTATTTCCTTCAGCCAGAATTCACATTTGGACAATTTAGCATACAACTGATGGTCACGCAGTCTCTGAAGTACCGTATGCAAATGCTTAGTGTGCTCGGCTTCATTCTTGGAATACACCAGAATGTCATCAATGAAAACCATCACAAATTTGTCCAGCTCTGTCATGAACACTGAGTTCATCAGATACATGAAATAGGCCGGGGCGTTGGTCAGCCCAAAAGACATCACCAAAAACTCATAAAGCCCGTATCTGGTAGAGAAAGCCGTCTTGGGAATGTCACTGGCATGGATCTTGATCTGATGGTAACCCGAGCGAAGGTCTATCTTCGAGAACACCTTGGCTCCCACCAACTGATCAAACAAAACATCAATGCGGGGTAGTGGGTATTTGTTTTTGATGGTCACCACATTGAGAGGGCGGTAATCGACACACATTCTCAAACTCTCGTCTTTCTTCTTCACAAATAAGGCTGGACATCCCCAGGGTGAGGTACTTGGGTGAATAAATCCCTTGTCCAACAATTCTTGCAACTGCTTTTTCAACTCTGCTAACTCTGCTAGAGGCATCCTATATGGCCTCTTGGATATAGGTACAGTTCCGGGTTGCAATTCAATCGTGAACTCGATGTCTCTGTCAGGTGGCATTCCTGGCAATTCGTCAGGAAAGACATCTAGGTAGTCACAGACCATAGGGATTCTTTCAACCGGTGACTCTATCATGGTGAATGCACAAGAACGGGTACATCCCTGATCTGGCAAATATAATGTAGTCTCGCCATAAGTAGGGGAGTGAATCTCAATGGCCCTTGCTGCAATGTCAAGTACTGCCCGATGCCGGGATAACCAATCAGTTCCCAATATAATGTCCACACTATCCAACCCTAAGATGAGAAGGGTGGTTCTAATCACAAGACTACCAAATTTTATAGGCACCTGCCTGTTGAGTTGATAGGTGGCAACCCTGCCTCTTGGTGTTGAAATCGTAATACCCCCATTGGTGTGGTGAAAGGGTAGTTGACATTTGGCACTAAATTTTTTATTGATAAAACTATGGGATGCACCAGAATCGAATAGAATAATTGCAGGATAATTCAAAACTGAAAAGATACCAGTCATGACGGGTGCTCCTTCCGAAATGTCAGCCATGGTGGTGAAGTTCAGCCTGCCTTGCCTCACTTGCACCTTCTACCTCTTGCCTTGATTCTAGTTGGCATTCTGTCCCTGCCTCTGCTGATTTCTAGGGAAATTCTTGGCATAATGCCCAGTGTTACCACAAGTGAAACACCTGTTGTCATTGGTCTGACGGTACTGCTGCTGCTGTGGTTGATTGTTCTTCTAAACTGGAAACTGGGCGCGGTTAGGTGCCTGCTGCTGCTATGGTCGGATCACCCAACGTCCTTACTGCTACTGAGGTCCCCTGTTCTGAGTGTCATATACAATCCTGAAGCGCTGTGGCTGAGCTGAAGGTCCTACCACAGGGGTCTTCCTCTTCTTCTCCGCCTGCCTTGCTGTGATACAATCCTCCTGAGAAATGGCCATGTTGACTAACTCATTATAGCTGTTGGCCCTGACTGTGTTGAGATGGTCATGGAGTTAGTGCTGAGCCCCCTCCTGAATCTGTCCCTCTTCTTCTCGTCAGTGTCTGCATGATATCCGGCATACTGGCACAGGTCATTGAAGGCCTAGGCATACTGTAACATTGTCTGGTTCCCCTGAGTGAGTGCCAGAAATTCATTGAGCTTGCGGTCCATAATGCCTGCTGGTATATGATGCCCCCTGAAAGCTGCCTTGAACTCTCTCCATTCAACCTCATGGTCAACTGGCTGCATAGCAAGAAAGTGGTCCCACCATGTCCGCGCGGGTCCGCGAAGCTGCTGGGTGGCAAACTTGACCTTAGTCACCTTTGAACAAACTCCATTGAGTAGTGGGAATTTGGATTCCACTACCCTAAGCCATACATCACCATCAAGTGGGTCCTCGGCCCTGGTGAACAATGGTGGCTGAGTACTGAGGAACTCCTGATAAGTGGCTGCTGCAGGGTGACCCTGATGATCACCACCACCATAATGCTGAGGTGGTGGCTAGCGCTGAGCTAACTGTCGCAAGATCTTGTTCTGCTAAGCCATCAGCTCCTGCAGAGTAGGAGGCGGTGGCGGTGGTGGAGGAATGCGCTCATTCTGTCCACGGCGCGCTCTTCCTGCCATCTGAAAAATTATGCATGTTCTCAATATTATATTTTTGAGGCCCAATGTTAAATCGTGCTGAAAGAGTCACATGGGTGAAACCAATATGTGCTTGCTTAATTATAAAAGATTCCACATGGCATAAACTTTTCTTCTTAAATTAAAACTGGCATCATTCATCATCCATGCCTCTAAAAGAGTTTGTCATGATTACATCAATAACTCAAAAGACTCAACTCTAACTAGCCTAGTACCCCAAGGGTGCAAAAGCTAAGCTAGTCTCGAGGAGTTCTACCGTCACTAACTTCTAATTCTACCTTTGCGACCTAGTGAGCTAACGAGGCAACGCTCGACTCGGGGGAAGGTGGTCTCCCTGAGCCAACAGTGTCCAAGCTAGAGGCATGCTCCTCTCCTCCCTCGATATTGACATCCTCGTTGGCCTCCATGCCCTGGATCTCCTGGTGGTGCATATCCAAATGCTGGTTAGCCTCCGCAAGCTGCTGCTGAGTGTTGATTAGCTAATCCTCGAGAACCTCGATGGTGTTCTCCCTGGTTCCCACTAGCTCCTCAAGCTCGTGGATCTCATCTGACAACTGCTCCACTTGCAGATCTTTTTCCACCATCTCAGTGGACATGTCAACCACAAGTTCCTCTCTGTTATCCAAAGTGATCTTGGTCGCCTCCAACAATGCCATCAGATGAGACATTGCTTCTCCACGCATCACTTGCAGACGATACAGGGCATTCATGCACCGCACCGTCAAGTGAGCAGTCTGACCTAGGTAGATAGCCCAAATATCCTTGGCATGCTCCACTCGATCCTTCCACATTGGGTCGTCCTCCTTTTCCGCAGGGAACAAACCAATGGGGTGAGTGGACAGCTCCAAGGGGTGGAATCCGCAGAAGGTGGTCAGTCCGTGGAGAGCAATCGCCTCGATAGTATCCTCAGCCCAATATCCAAAAGACTCAGAGTCCAGCGAACGCCAGCCTGGCTGCAGGGGATGAGGCTCCAGGGTCATCCTCACCCTACAGCGGGGCACTCGGTGCTTCTCAAACAGCCGCACCGTGTACTGGGAGGCATCGCGTAACCAGCTCCCTGAAGTACCTCCCACAAGATACTGGGGAAACCCTCTCGTGTGAGCCCGTCCGTGTGGGACTGTGCATTCCCTTCGTCCGAGGATCCATGAGAAGTCATTTGTGTACGGTTAAGCGTAAGTAAAAGAAAAAGAATTATAAAATAAAAAGGGATCACAATTCAGCCCCTCTATAGCTACGACAATGGTACTAGGGTACTTAATTTGTCATTATTATGTATTAAGGTTCTTACCCACTTATTTAATAGTTTAATTAAGGATGCATGCATGCTCGTCCTAATCGACCTCACATCAACTTAAAGGGAATAGGAAGGAACTCCCATCCCTTATAGTAGCCTGTAGGGCTTACTTAATTAGCCACCTAGCTACCCCTTTATCATCCTAAGGCTTCACGTCCTAGGTCTATCCTGCTCGTCCTACGATCTATCCAACATTTGTTTCTACCAAGTTTTACTTTGGAAAAGGATGGTATTTACAGTTTGTTGATTTCTCTGTGGTGGTACGAGCTCCGATACCAGCTGTGGCGGAACCGCCCGAATTATTCCAACTTAAGTGCCTAAGTCCCGCCTTAGAGGCAAGACCACACTTAAATAGGAATAACACGTCAGTCCCTCGGATCTAGTCCGACGAGGCCACTAACAGGATCAAGTACCACATACTCACTCGATGGTGAGGCACAGAGCAAATACAATAAAACATAAAACCATACATTAAGGAGTATTAAAGTTATTACATCATCATCGGAGTTTTAGTAAAAGTAGTCATCATTGTTCGGGATGCAGCGGAAACAAACTAACGATAAATAAACGGAGGGATGGGGAAGCCTGTCCCATCACTCCTCATGCTCCTCCTCAGCCGAGGTAGGGTCCCACTCGACTGTCCAACCCGGTGGTAAGATGGATGGCCAAGTCACTCTAGCAACCATGTCCTCCAGAGCACCTGTAAAAATTATGCCACAAGCAAGGCTGAGTATACTAATACTCAGCTAGACTTACCCGGTGTGAGGAGTCTACTCCTCTACCTCTAGACATGCAGCTGTTTGGCTGAGGGGTTTGGTTGCCAAAAGCACTAGCTGAGTCTAAAAATCAAGTTTTAGTTTTTTCAAGTTTTAGTGTGACTCTCTTAAGACTAAAGGTGTACTAGCTACTCATTCATGGTATCAAGCAAATTTTAGCAATCAACAACTTTTGTCAAATCATCACATTTTCACTTATTACTCAATGCAGTACAATGGATCAAGCAGTCTCATTAGCTGCGAGAAGCAGACGATTCGAATCGAGTTTTTATCCTTGCAAGGTAAACCTAAACACACGACATGGCGAGGCACTCCATCCCCACAAACATCAACCATCCCCATCGATTCCCTGGCAGCAGATCAGGGCTCACCGCCTTGGCTTACAATGCCTCACTGACCCCGATTGCCGTCGTGCAGTGACCGCACTTGTACCCACCATAACTGGAATGGGAGACCACGTCTCATGTCGCGTGAGGGGATATGTCTGCTGGCAGGTTCAATCAGGTACTAGGCTTACCGATTTACCATATTTCTCGGTATGTGCTTAGTACATTCAAACGCTTCACACAGGGATCCGCACGTTAATCCTTATTCCCATTTCATCGTAGACCACGCATCCCCATGGATCCGTGTCCACAGACCAACATCAATATGATATGAAAGTGGGTACAACCAATTCCTGACCTCTCGCGAGTGCTAGAAAAATCACTCGACTTCTACCGAGATCCCTAATTAGCAAAGCAGCTACTCGACCTAGCATACTAGTATCCATCTCAAAAAGGATTCCTGAGTTCATGCAACTAGGGTTTCAATCAACTCCTACAGTTAAGTGCACAATACAAGCCTACAAACATTAAGTGTAGTAAAATAGCATATAGAACAGGTTATGCATAAAACCAGGGCTTGCCTTCCGAAGCTAGGGCAAGCAGATCCTCTAGGGCAGGCTCTGGTGCTGGATCCGGGGCTACCTCCTGAGCAACTCCTTGCTCTGGCACGAGGATGTACTCTCCGTCCGCGAGGTTGCAATCTATCAAATGCAATGAATAAGAACTTGTATGCTATGATTATGCAGGATTTAGTAATCATGATGCTGAGTGAAGAAAAACTAAGTTAGTTAATCACTTAGGGTTTTCTGGTTATTATACGAGGCTATTAGTGGTTTATGCTTATCAATTTAGGTTCTGGGGTTTTACCTAGGGATAAGCATAAGGGATTTAGTCCTGGATTGTCCCTTAAATGTTTTAGTAGGCATTCAAGGGGGTGCTGCTGGTTTGGTTAGGGTAACATTTAGTCTCCACTAATAATTCCCCTTTTTATTTTCTATTTATGATTTTTGAGTGTGTTTGAACTACAACAGTGATTTAAATTTCTTCAAAAATTCTATAAAAATTACAGTGGGTTACTATGGGTCACTGTAGTCTGTCCTATAAATTTGAGGTCCAGAATAATTAGAATAATCCCTAGCAAAAATACAAAAGTTGGGGCAAAAGGGGTCACTTTGCACTACAACTCTTATATAGGGGTGGGTTCTGTTCTAATAGTCATTTTTACTGGTACCTATAGGTAATAACATGCTTCTATGCCAAAAATCACAGAGGGCTACTTAGTGGTTATTTAGTTTTGATTTTCTAAAGTTTAATGCTTAAAAGACCCTTACCACTAACTTGTTATTTGAAAAATATCAAACAACAGAACTCATAATTTTTCTATGTTTATAATAAAAAAACATTAGTTATCCCAAGGGTTGGGGTGTTTTCTCCTCAGGATTATTTTTCTAGGGGTTTTCTAAGTTTTCCTTGTTTTCCTAAAACAAAAGGTACCTCTTTATTTTTTATACTAGACAAAGGTATAATCAATTTTTCTAGTGAACTACACTGAATAAGGGAGCCAATAAAAATATGGGTGCTCCCTGGTTCTTTATTGAAACTACCTTTTATATTTTCTTTAACTTTAAGCAAAAAGTGATTTAAATGGTGAACTCTACCTTAAATGGGTGTACCAAGGGGTTTAGTATTTTTAAACAGGTTAGGAGGTGATTAAGTACTTCTCTGAATTTTCTTAACCTTAGTCTAACAGTGTAGCTATTTTTCCTTATTTCTTTCAGCCTTTGACCAGTTAATCATGTAATTCAAAACTTTAAAGTTTTCTGTAACACTTAGGGGTTTTATATTTTTCCTAAGTAGTTTACCTCATTTAGGATCTGGCAAAATTGGTTTGACTCGATTTGGGTAAACCAAACTAAAGTTATGAATTTTTCAAGTTCTACTTGGATTTAAATCAGAATATTTAAAAGGTTTCCTGAAAACCTATTTGCATCGAAGACCCTAGGTTCTTTCAAAACTAATTATTTCAGTTATACCCCTGCGCTACTGTTCCCTTGAGTCGCTGACAGCGCACAAAACCCCCTGCTCTTTTCTTCTTCCTCCCCGCGGTCCCTCCCCTTATGAAAACTGTAACCGCGGAGGGAAAAAGGGCGGCGCGGCTTACCGACGGCGAGAGAGGTCCGGCGAGGGGCGGGGTTGGCTCCGGGAGGTCCTGGCGGTCACATCGATGTACAGGTCGACGGCGGTGGTGGCCGGAATCGGCCGGTCCACGCGCACAGGCGGGTGAACTCGTCGGCGGCGAGAGCTCCGGCCTAACCACGACGATCTAGTTCAATTAATGGCACGATGAGCTCCACGGGATGACGTAGAGGCTATGTGTGTAGTGAATCGGAAAATGGCGCAGAGACTCACCCGGTCCGCGTGCGCTGGCGGGGTTCCGAACTTCAGTGAGCGCGATTGCGCCTTTCCGGCGGTGGGGGTCCCTGGTTCAAGCTCTGGCAAGCTTCACGGCCTCTTAGGGAAGCTACCTAGGGGCTTGGATCGAGCGGAGGAGGGTGGAAAACGGTTCGGCCACGGTGGTTGTCCTCGGGCGGCTCTGGCAGGTCGCGGAGAGGTCGCCGGAGCTATGGGCGAGCTCTGGGGAGTTCGGCGTGGGACAGAGGATAGCCTGGCGTTGGGGCGGGCTTTATAGCTGTGGCGCAGGCATGGTCACGGGCGACCGCGGGCGCGCGGGGGTTCGCGCACGGGCGTGCTCTGAGCGCGCCCCCGAGGGTCAGCCCGCGTCGAACACGTGTGTGTCTGCTTCTGCCATGGTTCAACGGCCGATTGGAGCACCTTAGCGTGAAGATCTTGGCAAAACCACTATGTACGATCTCTTCCCTGCACCATATCCTACCTTTTTGATGTGTGTCCCAAGCCAAGATACGGTCGGGGTAGGGAGAGATAGGGGTGAGAAGTTGCCTCTGTCCTAGCTATCCAAACCGAGACAAAACTTGTGCCATGTCATGTCAAACAACCTAGGGTTGGGTTCAAACTTTTCCAGGGTATTCTAGAGGTATTTTGGCGCCACTTTGTCAATTGGGTCAAATGGTTTTGAAGTTTGAATGAGGGTGAACATGTTTGATCTTTGAAAAAGGGTTGGTTTTGGACTTAGAAGAATTCTGATTTTTCTCTTATGTCCAAACCTTTGGTGAACCTTTTGGGGTTTTTCTGAAATCTTTTTGGGGTTACTTTCTTACTATTATTTGTAGGGTATTAAGTGTACTACAACTTTTATAATTGGCCCAAGTCATGATCATGTGGTTTTCCTAACCTTTTGTTCATACTTACATCTAGGGTTCCAATTGTCCAAAGGGGTTTGCATTAGGGTTTGGGCAATTCTCCCCTATATACTTGCATAATAAACCAATGCATGACATCTAAGATGGGTTACACTCACTTAGGATCTTGATCTCTAAGTTTGGGGTACTTTGCTCAAACTAAACCACATGTGATGATAGGTCTAATAGTGTAGCCTTGGGTGAACACCCTAAGTAACACCTGGGGTGTTACACATTGGAACTTGTCTACCTTCTCGAGCAATTTGTACAACGGTAAGCCTTTCTCTCCTCGCCTTGATATGAACCTGCTCAAAGCTATCATGCATCTGGTAAGTCTTTGTACTTTTTTCTACGACCGTGGTGCTTCCATTCTCATGATAGCTTCGATCTTTTCTGGGTTGGTTTCAATTCCTCGGTGGCTGACAATGAATCCGAGTAATTTTCCTGCCGGTACCCCGAAGACACATTTTTCTGGATTAAGCTTCCATCGATATCTCTGTAAACTATTGAAGACCAGTTGCAAATCTTCAATGAAATTTTCCGAGTCTTCTGTCTTGATCACCACGTCATCCACATAAGCTTCTACACGCTTGCCCCAGTGGTCGGCTAAGCATGTCTGAATGGCTCTCTGGTAAGTCGCTCCAGCGTTTTTAAGGCCAAACGACATGGAGGTATAGCAGAAAGCTCCAAACGGGGTGATGAATGCAGTTTTTTCTTCATCTTCTTTTGCCAAACTGATCTGATGATACCCAGAGTAGCAATCCAAGAAAGACAACATAGAGCACCCGGCGGTTGAATCCACCACCTGGTCTATTCTAGGGAGTCCGAAGGGATCCTTCGGACAGTGCTTGTTGAGATCTGTATAGTCGACGCACATGTGCCAATCCACTTTATTCTTTTTGAGTACAAGAACAGGATTCGCCAACCATTCAGGATGCAGCACTTCTCTAATGAACCCCGCCGCGACTAAGCGAGCTAGCTCGACACGAATGGCTTCTCTCTTGTCGGGCGTGAAACGACGCAGCTTTTGTCGAATTGGCCTCGCCTGAGGGTAGACTTTCAGTTTGTGCTCGACCAGCTCTCTTGGGACTCCCGGCATATCCGCAGGTTGCCATGCGAACAGGTATCGGTTGTCTTGCAGGAACTGGACGAGCGCGCTTTCCTATTTGTCATCCAGGCTGGAGCTGATGATAGCAGTCTTGCGCTCATCGGCGAACCCGAGGTTGATTCTCTTGGTTTCTTCAGTCGGCCGTATAGAGGTCACGGCTTGAGCTTCATTCGCGGGTACCACGAGGTCTTCCTCAAGCTTTGAGTTCGCCTGCGCAGAAGAAGTCGCCGATGGTTTGGTGGTGAGGGCCGCCTGAATGGCCACTCGGAAACACTCTGCGGCGCCTTCGAAGTCAGCGCACACAGTTATGATTCCTTGTGGTCCGGGCATCTTCAATATCATGTATGTATAATTTGGAATGGCCGTGAACTTCGCCAATCCAGGCCTGCCGATGATGGCGTTGTATCCGTAGTCGAAGTTTGCTACCTCGAACCTCAGGAACTCGGTTCTGTAGTTTTCCGGAGTTCCGAAGGTGACCGACATGTAGATGTGTCCCAGTGGATATTCTCCTTTGGTTGGCACGATGCTGAAGAAAGAAGTGTCTGACTCGTGGAGCTCTTTGAGGGGAACTCCCAAGCCTCGAAGCGTCCGGGGGAAGGTGACGTTGATGCTGCTTCCCCCGTCCACTAATACCTTCTTTACCCTACTTTCTTGGATCACTGGATCGACGAGGAGCGGGTACTTTCCCGGGTGGTCAAAGTTGAGCCACTGATCCACCCTAGTGAAAGTGATCGGGTGTTCGGACCATCGATACGGGGCGGGAGGACCAGTGGTCACCACCAGTATCTGACGATCGTTGAGCTTTTGTTGCCTCTTGCTTTCTTGCGACCCATGTCCGCCGAAGATGACGTTGACTTCTCCGTCGACGCGTGGGAATGCTCTGCCTCCTCCCCCCTCCTGCTGTTGGGGTTGTCGAGGTTCTCTAGGTCCTCCTCGTGGTGGGGGAGGTGGCAGAGGTTGGAAAGGTCGGTCGTTCCCCACGGAGTGCTTGAAGTCTCTGCAATTCCGGAGGGTGTGGCGCATGTCCTTGTGGTACGAGCACTGGGCGTCGAGGATGTCGTCCAGCGTACGTTCGCCTCCGCGAGGTCCTCCTCGGCCGCGAGAGGCGGGTGGTCCGGCGGCGTGGACTTCTTCACGAGGCCTTTTCTCCCAACGTTTGTCGGGTTGTTGGTTCGTGTCGCGTCTCGGTGCCGTCGGCGCAGGCTTTCCTCTTCCGATGAGGTCCTAAGCTCGTTCGTCGGCGGTGATGTAGAGGTCGGCTTCCCGGAACAGCTGCTCGGAGGTAGTCGGTGCCTTCTGCAGTATGGCCTAGACGAAGGCCGAGTCATTAGATCCTCGATAGAAGTCCTCGATCACTGCCTCTTCCGCGACCTCAGGGATGCAATTTCTCATGGTCTGAAATCTCTTGAGGTATGACCGGAGAGTTTCATCCCCTCGGTGCTTGATGGATTTGAGGTCCCATGGCTGCGCTGGTTTGTTGGAGAGAGATTGAAAGCTGGCAGTAAAGCGTCGACTGAAGTCGCTTTAGTCGTCAATGCAGTGTCGGGGTAGGTGTTGCAGCCATTGCAGTGCATCCTGCCCGAGGACGATAAGCAAGTATGCGGTCATCACATCTTCGGTTGCCCCAGCAGCTCGGGCGGCGGTGGTGTAGATGGCCAACCAGCCTCCCGGATCCTGCTTAGGCTCGTACTTGTCGACGTTGGAGACTTTGAAGTTAGGGGCCATTGAATGGCCCTAAGGCATGGAGTGAGCGTTGAGACTCCACACGTGTCCTCCTGTCGTCGATGATGATGTCTGTCCCGGGGAGGGGAGTTGTTGTTGTGGTGCCTCGACTGTCCCCGGGTCGTGCCACCAGTCAAAGCCGTTGCCGACTCAGTTCTGGTGGCCTGACTCCGCGCAGGGATGTCGTGATCCCGGTCATACTCTTCTCGGCGCCGAATCTCGTTCTCGTGTCGTTGTTCGCGCGAGGCGTTGATGGAGCTCCATGCATCTCACCGACTGTTGATGGCATGTCGTAGATCACTCGATGGATGAGCGAGAGGTAGAAGGTGGTTAGCAGCCCGATTGAATAGCCGCCGATAGCCCTCGGCGTCCGGAGTCCGGGGGAGGCCATCTGCTATCCGAGCCAATACTCCACCGACCTCACTCGGTGTGTTCATGGCCCGAGCGAAGTCGGGGTTCAGGTTTTGTCCGAAAAGAGGATTTTCTCGGCATTGTCTCGCTTCCTGCTCAGCCTGCTCTTGAGCTTGCCGATAGTCACGTCATCGGGAATTCCTCCTTTCCCTGAAGACCCGCTCTTCTGGAGTTTCTCCCATCTCCGAGAGCTCATCTCGTGACACGGGCTGCACCGGGTCCCGCTGTCCGGCTTCGTGATGTCGCCGAACATTTCGACGTCTGTTCCTTTGTCAGCGAGATTCCCGCTGAAGAGGTTCTTCTCCTGGCGTGGTTGGTTCATCATCGGAGATGGGGGTTGATTCCACTCTTTCTCCGATGAAGAGGACATCGGGGTAGAATGGAACCGTCATAGTGACGAGCTTCTTCCTATTCTCCTTTGAGGGCGGAGGTACCAGAAGAGTAGTTTGACGATCCTTGACCTTGTTTGCCTCCTTTCTCCTAGTGATCTGTGTCCATGTCTCTGTGGAAGAGGTGGACAGCGAAGATCTTCAGGTAGATGGACCCTCTATTCCTGGCTTGCAGGAAGGAGTCTTTTTTCGGAGCGCTGGAGGCTGCGCTTTTTCCTGCTTCGCTCTGATTTTTCCGGAGATTTTTTTAGAAGGCTTTTTCTCCAGCGGATCCGTGATGCGATGTAAAGTTACTTCTTCATCTGCCATGGATGAAATGGTTCCGAAACAGAATATGGACCTAGGGCGGAGTAAGATCTTGTGCTGGAAAGTGACGGCCATTGAGCTAGCTTGGATCAGTGACACACCCCCTACCTGGCGTCATCACGAAGGAGAATATCCAGCCTGGGAGAATATCTAGCGTTAAATCCGTGGCAGCTCACTGATCCAAGCTAGCCCAATGGGTGTGACAGCTGTCGGTGTTTTGGGTCCGACCGCGCACCCGGGGTTGCCCCTCGAGGTGCTTTTTGGAGTAGGACGGTGTTACCGACTGTAGCTCGATGGTTCACGCTAGATGCACGAGAGACAGTAGACAATTTTGTACAGGTTCGGGCCGCTTTAAGATGCGTAATACCCTATGTCCTGGCGTGAATACTTTGTGTGGTGGGTTACAAGGTGGTTCTCTAGTATCAAGGATGTTTAGAGATCTGGGTGGGTGGCTAAGTAGTGAGATATATCTTGAAGGGGTGCCCCCTAGGCCTTATATATTCGACCGTGGGACGTTACACGCGGATATGATAACCACGTGTTCCTAAGTAATAGTGAATCGACTAAGTTTATCTTCCTATAACCTCGCCGACTTATAATCCTTCGGCTCCGACGTCTGAGAGCGCTGCGCGGGAAAGTCGGATCAATGCTGTAGATAGCGTTTTGAGTTCAGCGAATCGCATGGGCTCGAGTTGATCCATTCTGTTGAAAGTTCCTCCCTGGCCCACGAAGGGATGACCTCGCGAAGTAATGGGCCTGGTGCCTTCCACGAGGCCTTCTTGCCTTCTAGTGGACCCGGGGGATATCTGTCCCCCACAACAGCTACACCTAAGGTAAGTGAAATAAACGAAATCTAATCTCTTAGATCTTACATAGATGCACAAAGAGAATAGATGCAACAAATAATAGGGTTATCCAAGATGATTACAAAAGGCTAGCGTGTGCATTTGATAAAATCCGCTATTGCTAATTTTCCCATGCACGAGGTGGAAACCATGGAAAATATGCATGATTTGTCGGCTACAAATTGGCACGACCAGTCCCAACCAATGGGATGTCGTTGAACTCATATCTGAACAACCACAACCTTCTGCATAGATCGGGGTAAACCCATCAATCTGCACAGCCGGACAGTCCGCATGTGACCGCAGACCGTCCGAGCCTACAATGGTCGGCACCGTTTTCTGAAATGAACCACTAAAATCTATGCCAGGGCCGTCGTACTCTACTCAAACCCTAACAGACACACACGAACCATTCGCCTACATGGTCGGACCGTCCGCATGCGTGGCCGGACAGTCCTCACATTACACTGGACAATTTGGCGCAAAGTATACGGAACACGATGCTAACTTTTATCACCCATCTATATGCTCGTCTCAGCCAAACTTCCCCTTACTCCCTACGACTCCTCAACACCACAACACTGCCCCACAAATGCATGGGGGCAAGCACTTTTTGGCCCCCTAGGAGGCTGGAGAAAGATGACAGCTATATCAGCCTCCGAGGGCAAGCCTTAATAACTCGCAAAACCTAGAACCCTAGTCAAGGAGGCAAAATAATACCCAAATGCCCACACCATTGATAGACCAGAGGGCCAGTGGACTATCATCGGTCGCCATTAACATACTAAGGGAAGAAATATCTAGGGCATTCCGAGAAAAGCTCGTAGTCAATATGACCCCTGGGGGACAATCATATCGGAAACCTTATAACAATCGATTTGGTTATCATGCATACCCCTAGGGAACAAGGATACCCGAAATTGCAAAAATTTCGGGTGACCAGGGTAAGAGCACACACAAGCACATAGGCCAGTTCCTAGCACAGTTAGGAAAATTGGCCGATATAGAGGTGTTCCACGTTCGTTTATTTTCATTGTTTCTGATTAGGACTGCACTCGCCTAGTATGCCACACTACCTCCTAACTCTATTTTTTGTGGGGAGATTTAGAGAAAAAATTTCATCATTTTTTCCGGTAATTATGAGTTAGACCTGGTAGATTTAGTAGCTTTACGACAAGGGAAGGACGAATCAGTTAATGATTACATCCAAAGTTTTCGGGACATAAGAAACCAATGTTTCCAAATCCACCTTGCAGAAAATAGCTAGCGGGATTAGCTTTTAATGGGATGCGGTACTATTTAAAGGAAAGGTTAGATGACATTCAATTTTTTACGCTAGCTCAGTTACACCAAAGTGCTATGGCTTGCAAAAGCTGAAGCAAAGACATGACTAAAGCGGTTTGTCACAACTTCCATGTGGTAGAATGTGACCAAAGCAGCTCGGATGACGAACCACAAGAAGTGTACGATGCTGAGATGGTTTAGCCAAAACAGACCAAACCTCTAGTTTGTTCCTCTTTGCAGCTGTAGAGCCCAAAAATCTTACATTAAGAATTTATGAAAAATCCTTAGAGCTTTTGAATTAAAATAATATTTTTTTTAACTTAAAGTTACTTCTCCTAAAATTCTTTCCTAATAAAATACTACTAGATGAATTAAGTTATCTTATCATGGAACTATACATATAAGTAAAATAATAAATAAATAAATGCATGCTTTGCAATCATGTTGGAGTTTTGTTTGTGCATTGATTAAATATAATGGAGACACTAATAAAAAAAACATAGTAATGATTTGAGAATTTAGATTTATCCCAAAGGCACAATTTATAGAATTGGAAATAAGAAAGAAAGAAAGAAATATTATACAACACAAAATAAAGTTATAAATAAATAAATTTATCACACTTTTAGGTATGCCCAAATTGTACTATTAATCTGAGAGTGAATTTGCCACAAGTTGAAATTTAATTTGAATTGGAATTTGGGTTTTGAAAATGAGAAGAAGAGAAAGTATATATATAAAAAAAATATATAAATAATATAATTATATGTAAAAACTGGTATTTTTTTTTATTTCACAGGAGTAAAGGGAATCAATGTAGCACAAGCTTGAATTTATGTTTGAATTCAAATTGGAATTTAAATTGAACTTGGAAGTATAGAAAAGAGAATAAAGAATAGAAAAGAAAAGAATAAAATCAACCTAGCCTAAATGGGCTTCGGAACCTGAATTTGGCCCACTAAGGAATTACCCCGCGGGCAGGTCTCTCCGCGCGCGCCGTGCTGTGTGGGTTGGTGCCGACACCTGGGACCCGCACCGTAAGCCTCACCTCCCTCGGCATGCGTGGGCCTTATCTCACTGTCCACCTGGGGCCACTGTCAGCCCCGTCTTCAACCCGTTGGCCTCGGAACAGAATCGCGCGCGGCGCGCTGGCCGCTCCGCTTCGGTTCCGCACGAAGATCACGCAGGCGGCCAACGGAATCCGCGATTTGACCTCCGAACCCCGTCCGAGATCCTCGCGGAGCTGCCTATAAAACCTAGTTGTGCGCCCTTCCTGCTGACCACCTGGGGCCGCGCCGTTTCCGCCGTGAACGCAGAAAGAAGCAGACGTCGCCGCCGTCAGATGCTCTCGTTGTTCCCTGCTAGTCGGGACCCCTCTGTAGGCATGGGGTTATTCACGGACGTCCTTCGAAGCTATGCATGGCATCGGCGGGTCGAGTGTGTCCTCGGCACTGCTCTAATGGCTCACCGGAGCACGGCAGTCACCGTGGGTTCGGTCCTCGCCGTTGGCAGGCTTACTCACTACACGATTCACGGTAAGGTTTCCCTCAAACTGTTCACCTCCATCCATAGATCGCATAGCAACAGTTGGAATGGCGATAGAGCATCGGGGCACCGCGGGGGGGGGGGGACAGCTCCGGCGGGCGCGCCGCCGCAATTGCGCCGCCCGGCTCGGGTGCTCGTGTGGGGGAGAAGAACAAGCCCTCGTCGTTGGATCGTGATGGACGGTCGCGATTAGAGTTGGCGTATCCCTTCGCCGTATGCTATTGTGACCGTTGGATCGTGTCCGGGTGCTTCAGATTAGAAGTTTGGGTGGTGCGCCTGGCGCCGTAGATTTTAGATCGAATGGTGGAGGTTTGATACCGGTTCGGATGTGATCCAATCTAATCTGGGCCGTCCGGATCAGATCGTGCGGCCCTAATTTCTCCATACCTCTTCGGCCCGACCTTTATGCAGGAAAGCCCCTCAGTTTTCGGTGAATGAACCCGCAGTCCAAGCTAGGTCAAAACTATTTGCGCATAGGTCCTGGAATTCACTGAACAGACCTTGGACTTGTATAAAATTGTGTCCGCAACCATTGTATATTGGTTTATTCATAAGAAATAATTCAAAATTGATATTCTAAATAAAAATAATTCTAGAATCTTGTTTAATTCATAGGAAATTAATTTTAATTCCTTTTTAACCCATTCCAATTTCTATAATTCTATAATAATGTTGTTTATCATATAGTGTCTCTGTTTTGACATGAAAGTCACATTAAAATTTATTTCTTAATTAATCGGATGCCAAGCACATGAAACCTTAGGAAATTCGTATCTCCTCCGTTTTAAATCCGATTTGACTCGTTCCAGTTGCTTTAGCTTTGTATAAGTATCTACTACACAATAGCAACATTTATTATATGATATCCGATACTTTTATAATTGGGTTAATCTAAGCCTATTACATTAACTTATTTAATATTAATATAGTATTTTAATTTTATGGATATAATTTAACTAGATAATCTTTAATAAAATAATGACTTAGATTAAAGTTGAGATAATTATTTATAGAATAATTTCTCGTATGATCTATACTAACCAATTTATAATAAAAGTTTAATATTTAAAAATTACGTAGAGCTTCTATAAAATCATAACTCCTTAATCGTAACTCCGATTTTAGTGGTTCTGGATCTCGCGATCTCGTAGCAACGCGTAGATTATTATTATTCAGTTTGTACTTATGTTTGGTGTAATGTTAATTTTACCTATACACTGTTTGTTTGTATTGCTACGACTAGCGTGAGGACACGAGTCATCTGAAGAGCAAGTTGGTACCTGGATCTCAAGTCCCAGGCAAGTTGTGCCCTTGATCACTTCTTTTTACCTACTCATGTTCTAATTAATCATAATGATCTGCATAGGTTAATTTTGATGGGACCCAATAGGTTACCCTAGTTTGATTATCTTTATACCTTGTTTACCACTGAACCTTGTTGGGTAGTACTTGCTAGTGCTTTATGTGGTTTTGGGTATGAAGATACATTATTCATGATCACACTTTTATTATCTGTTGATTATTACTGTTCATGTTAAGATCATTATGTTAATTGGAACATGGAGAACCACCCGGGAAAACAGTGCTACCACAAGGGAGGAATGGGACCCCTTGGCTGATTAATTAGGAAAGCTAGTGGAAGACTACCTTACCCGAAAGGGGCAAGGGCAGTAGGGGAGTGGTCGGTGTAGGGAGGCCCTCGGGAGGATTTTGCTGCGATGGCGGTCCTGCAAGGGATTCCTGCATTGGAACTTCCTATAAACTGTAGCGGGTTTTCTGAAGCTAGTGGAACTTTGTAAAGGCCTCGTAGTGTTACCCTGCCTCGCCTCCTCGGTAGAGGTGTATGGGAAGTCGCGATCCCTTGGCAGATGGGTAACATGACTTGTGGGTAAAGATGCACAACCTCTGCAGAGTGTAAAACTGGTATACTAGCCGTGCTCACGGTCAAGAGCAGCTCGGACCCTCACATGATTAATTTATGGAATTAAACTCAATTTGTCATTGCATCGCAGGTGAAGTTGTTACTTTTGTTCTACTATTTAACTGGGTTGGTATTTACTTATACTTAGTAACTGCTAATAAAATTTTGACCAACTTTAAAAGCAATGCTCAGCTCTAACCATCTTCTTTGGTAAGCCTTACACTTCACGCGAGCTCCCATCTTTGGCGAGTTCATGCACATTAATCCCCACAACTTGTTGAGCGATGAACGTATGTGAGCTCACTCTTGCTATCTCACACCCCCCACAGGTCAAGAGCAGGTACCACAGGATGAGGCGCTTGGAGGATGCTTCGAAGTGTTCGTGAGTGGTCTAGGCCGTCGTCTCCCAGTCAACTTTGGGTTGCTGGACCGTTGTCTCCTTATATGTAATTATTTATTTTGTATAGAACTTCTATTATATAGTAAAGATGTGACATTCGATCCTGTGCCACTATACATCATATGTGTAAGACTTGGTCCCAGCACACCTGGTGATTATGTTCGCGCCCGGGTCTTGGTGCCCCTAAAACCCGGGTGTGACAGAAGTGGTATCAGAGGGATGTTGACTGTAGGACGAAACCTAGATAGAACTGGACAACCAATACTTACTTACCTTTGCTACTCTGATTCTTTTCTAAACTTTCCTTAATCTTTTCTCATCTATTTCCGCTTACTCTGATTATTCTTATCTTTTCCTTCTAAAGACAAATGTGGATTTCACACTTTGAAATCCCGTACCTAAAGTGACTTTTAGGAATAGGAGACCTAATATTAGGAACAAAAACAAAACTATTTTTATAGATATCTATACGCTTGAGTGTTTGTTCTTATGATACTTGTCTGATTTGGATCTTTGATTGAGTGTGATGAGTTGTGGAGTAATGTCCACAATTACATCTACATATACGTATAGGTATAAATATATAAATCATAAGATGACTATACAAACTAAGAATGTTCCCCCATTAAAAGTATATCTAGCCTAATAGCTCCATCTTGTCTTAAAAGATTCTTTCTTATCTTAATAGACTCGTCTTATCCTAACCACTTTACTTATCCCATTTTAATAGATCTAACTGACCTCAAAAGATTCTACCTTATCCTTATGGATTTATCTTGTTCTAATTAGCATACCTATCCCACTCTACGGTAACAACCATGATCTAGCCTAAAATAAATAGATCTTATCTAGTTATACCAATCTGATCTAGACCCCACCTAATCTAACATGATTCAATCCAAATTGAGTTACTTAAACAAGTTAGTTAATATTGGTAACATAGATGGGTACTGAACCTAAATTGGTGTCTTAGACCAACTCGTCTGTGGAACCACCACAACCTAGCCTATGTTATAGGTTGCCCAACCCATTTATCCCAAAAGCAAAGTAAACCATGTTGGGCCTACCCAGCCCAAGCACCCGACAACTATCTTAACCATATGTCCATAACACGGATGGAAACTCTAAGGATGAAGGCCAAAGAAGACCAACCATGTTAAAGGAGGATAAGCATCAACTCAAGTTTTCAAAGATCAAGTTGAATCGCCAGCGGAATCAAGATCCACAATCTTGGATAGAACCTTTCCTCACCCTACCCTTTCCTAACCAAACCTATCTATGCTCTAAAGACATCTTCCACCCTACATAATAAAGTGGACATACATATATATACCCATGCTCACCTAATCACTCACTAATGAAAAAAAAGAGAGACTCTTGATTTTTGAACTAATTAGAAACTAAAAGCTAAAATTTAAATCACTCTTCCTATATCCTCTTTCTTACAAATCTCGAGGACGAGATTATTTTTAAGGGGGGTAGGAATTGTAGAGCCCAAAAATCTTACATTAAGAATTTATGAAAAATCCTTAGAGCTTTTGAATTAAAATAATATTTTTTTTAACTTAAAGTTACTTCTCCTAAAATTCTTTCCTAATAAAATACTACTAGATGAATTAAGTTATCTTATCATGGAACTATACATATAAGTAAAATAATAAATAAATGCATGCTTTGCAATCATGTTGGAGTTTTGTTTGTGCATTGATTAAATATAATGGAGACACTAATAAAAAAACATAGTAATGATTTGAGAATTTAGATTTATCCCAAAGGCACAATTTATAGAATTGGAAATAAGAAAGAAAGAAAGAAATATTATACAACACAAAATAAAGTTATAAATAAATAAATTTATCACACTTTTAGGTATGCCCAAATTGTACTATTAATCTGAGAGTAAATTTGCCACAAGTTGAAATTTAATTTGAATTGGAATTTGGGTTTTGAAAATGAGAAGAAGAGAAAGTATATATATAAAAAAATATATAAATAATATAATTATATGTTAAAACTGGTATTTTTTTTATTTCACAGGAGTAAAGGGAATCAATGTAGCACAAGCTTGAATTTATGTTTGAATTCAAATTGGAATTTAAATTGAACTTGGAAGTATAGGAAAGAGAATAAAGAATAGAAAAGAAAAGAATAAAATCAACCTAGCCTAAATGGGCTTCGGAACCTAAATTTGGCCCACTAAGGAATTACCCCGCGGGCAGGTCTCTCCGCGCGCGCCGTGCTGTGTGGGTTGGTGCCGACACCTGGGACCCGCACCGTAAGCCTCACCTCCCTCGGCATGCGTGGGCCTTATCTCACTGTCCACCTGGGGCCACTGTCAGCCCCGTCTTCAACCCGTTGGCCTCGGAACAGAATCGCGCGCGGCGCGCTGGCCGCTCCGCTTCGGTTCCGCACGAAGATCACGCAGGCGGCCAACGGAATCCGCGATTTGACCTCCGAACCCCGTCCGAGATCCTCGCGGAGCTGCCTATAAAACCTAGTTGTGCGCCCTTCCTGCTGACCACCTGGGGCCGCGCCGTTTCCGCCGTGAACGCAGAAAGAAGCAGACGTCGCCGCCGTCAGATGCTCTCGTTGTTCCTTGCTAGCCGGGACCCCTCTGTAGGCACGGGGTTATTCACGGACGTCCTTCGAAGCTATGCATGGCATCGGCGGGTCGAGTGTGTCCTCGGCACTGCTCTAATGGCTCACCGGAGCACGGCAGTCACCGTGGGTTCGGTCCTCGCCGTTGGCAGGCTTACTCACTACACGATTCACGGTAAGGTTTCCCTCAAACTGTTCACCTCCATCCATAGATCGCATAGCAACAGTTGGAATGGCGATAGAGCATCGGGGCACCGCGGGGGGGGGGGGGGGGGACAGCTCCGGCGGGCGCGCCGTCGCAATTGCGCCGCCCGGCTCGGGTGCTCGTGTGGGGGAGAAGAACAAGCCCTCGCCGTTGGATCGTGATGGACAGTCGCGATTAGAGTTGGCGTCCCTTCGCCGTATGCTATTGTGACCGTTGGATCGTGTCCGGGTGCTTCAGATTAGAAGTTTGGGTGGTGCGCCTGGCGCCGTAGATTTTAGATCGAATGGTGGAGGTTTGATACCGGTTCGGATGTGATCCAATCTAATCTGGGCCGTCCGGATCAGATCGTGCGGCCCTAATTTCTCCATACCTCTTCGGCCCGACCTTTATGCAGGAAAGCCCCTCAGTTTTCGGTGAATGAACCCGCAGTCCAAGCTAGGTCAAAACTATTTGCGCATAGGTCCTGGAATTCACTGAACAGACCTTGGACTTGTATAAAATTGTGTCCGCAACCATTGTATATTGGTTTATTCATAAGAAATAATTCAAAATTGATATTCTAAATAAAAATAATTCTAGAATCTTGTTTAATTCATAGGAAATTAATTTTAATTCCTTTTTAACCCATTCCAATTTCTATAATTCTATAATAATGTTGTTTATCATATAGTGTCTCTGTTTTGACATGAAAGTCACATTAAAATTTATTTCTTAATTAATCGGATGCCAAGCACATGAAACCTTAGGAAATTCGTATCTCCTCCGTTTTAAATCCGATTTGACTCGTTCCAGTTGCTTTAGCTTTGTATAAGTATCTACTACACAATAGCAACATTTATTATATGATATCCGATACTTTTATAATTGGGTTAATCTAAGCCTATTACATTAACTTATTTAATATTAATATAGTATTTTAATTTTATGGATATAATTTAACTAGATAATCTTTAATAAAATAATGACTTAGATTAAAGTTGAGATAATTATTTATAGAATAATTTCTCGTATGATCTATACTAACCAATTTATAATAAAAGTTTAATATTTAAAAATTACGTAGAGCTTCTATAAAATCATAACTCCTTAATCGTAACTCCGATTTTAGTGGTTCTGGATCTCGCGATCTCGTAGCAACGCGTAGATTATTATTATTCAGTTTGTACTTATGTTTGGTGTAATGTTAATTTTACCTATACACTGTTTGTTTGTATTGCTACGACTAGCGTGAGGACACGAGTCATCTGAAGAGCAAGTTGGTACCTGGATCTCAAGTCCCAGGCAAGTTGTGCCCTTGATCACTTCTTTTTACCTACTCATGTTCTAATTAATCATAATGATCTGCATAGGTTAATTTTGATGGGACCCAATAGGTTACCCTAGTTTGATTATCTTTATACCTTGTTTACCACTGAACCTTGTTGGGTAGTACTTGCTAGTGCTTTATGTGGTTTTGGGTATGAAGATACATTATTCATGATCACACTTTTATTATCTGTTGATTATTACTGTTCATGTTAAGATCATTATGTTAATTGGAACATGGAGAACCACCCGGGAAAACAGTGCTACCACAAGGGAGGAATGGGACCCCTTGGCTGATTAATTAGGAAAGCTAGTGGAAGACTACCTTACCCGAAAGGGGCAAGGGCAGTAGGGGAGTGGTCGGTGTAGGGAGGCCCTCGGGAGGATTTTGCTGCGATGGCGGTCCTGCAAGGGATTCCTGCATTGGAACTTCCTATAAACTGTAGCGGGTTTTCTGAAGCTAGTGGAACTTTGTAAAGGCCTCGTAGTGTTACCCTGCCTCGCCTCCTCGGTAGAGGTGTATGGGAAGTCGCGATCCCTTGGCAGATGGGTAACATGACTTGTGGGTAAAGATGCACAACCTCTGCAGAGTGTAAAACTGGTATACTAGCCGTGCTCACGGTCAAGAGCAGCTCGGACCCTCACATGATTAATTTATGGAATTAAACTCAATTTGTCATTGCATCGCAGGTGAAGTTGTTACTTTTGTTCTACTATTTAACTGGGTTGGTATTTACTTATACTTAGTAACTGCTAATAAAATTTTGACCAACTTTAAAAGCAATGCTCAGCTCTAACCATCTTCTTTGGTAAGCCTTACACTTCACGCGAGCTCCCATCTTTGGCGAGTTCATGCAAATTAATCCCCACAACTTGTTGAGCGATGAACGTATGTGAGCTCACTCTTGCTGTCTCACACCCCCCCACAGGTCAAGAGCAGGTACCACAGGATGAGGCGCTTGGAGGATGCTTCGAAGTGTTCGTGAGTGGTCTAGGCCGTCGTCTCCCAGTCAACTTTGGGTTGCTGGACCGTTGTCTCCTTATATGTAATTATTTATTTTGTATAGAACTTCTATTATATAGTAAAGATGTGACATTCGATCCTGTGCCACTATACATCATATGTGTGAGACTTGGTCCCAGCACACCTGGTGATTATGTTCGCGCCCGGGTCTTGGTGCCCCTAAAACCCGGGTGTGACAGCAGCCGGTTCAAAAGAAATGACAAGAAGAGGTTAAGCTTACGTTTAATGTTGGCAAATGTGATAAGATATTCGATGAGTTACTCAAAAGTGGCAACATTAAAATAAATCATACCATTCCATTTATCGACAAACTTAAGCGTTGTGCTTACTACAAGTGGCACAATTCATTCTCTCATGCCACTAATGATCATAATGTGTTTCGACGACAGATCCAATTGGCCATTAATAAGGGCCGATTGAAATTTGAAGAAATGCAGGTGGACACAGAACCCTTTCCAATGAATATGATTTATTTTGTTGATAAAAAAGTCCTGGTTCAGCCAAGCACGACCGATAAAAGCAAAGGCAAGGAGATCATCATTGGCGACCCAAGAGAGGCTGATGAAAACGCCAAAATTTGTTGTAGGAAAGTGATTGCAGAAAAGACCCTAGATGGAGAGGAGTCATTGAATATCACCATCACAACCTCCAATGCTGGGGCAAGCATAGACGGGTGGCTAGGCACGACCTCATGTTCTGCGTAGCGCGGACGGTCCGGCACGTAAACATAGACGGTCCGAGACACCGTCGAATAGTCCTTGCGGGTCTACCGGACGGTCTAATAGCGCCGAGGAACAATGACAACCACGTACCTTTCAGACATGATGACCATAAATAGGTACATGAAAGACCAATACATCTAAAGCATCAGGTCAGCTAGTCAAAGCCGACCTAACATTTCATCAATTATTATCCAAATATGTGAAAAGGAAGGCCGGTCCTAGCAATAGGCTAGCGAAACGACCCCATCCACCTCCTCATGAGGGACAGGTAGAATCTATTGAGCCACCCAAGAATAATGTCCAATTCTCTACTATACATAAAGCACCAGTTTCAACGGTCGTCCCGCATCAAAATTTTACAAATACCCCCCTAAAGTTCTACGAAATAAACCTGTTGTTTGTCTGTTTGTGTTCAATGGATTTTGTGATCATGGATAGGCTGGTACATGTACGTGCTTTATGGCCATTTGTTTGTTGAAAAATAATTATAAACATTTTCGGTGATCAATTAATAAAAAAGTAGGTTGGAAATAATACGTAACAACGTGTAGCGCTATGCTTATTTGTCTACAAATATTAACTACATGCACTGCAATCCAGAATACCTGCATTAATATAAAAAGTGTAATGACACATGAATAGCTCAGGATTAGATGCAATACACTATATATCGTTTTTTGTTTAATAGGAATGTCAACAATTTGTTTATTTTGTTTTGTTGGCTGATCTTCGACGACCGTAGTAGTATGAGACGTGGTGCTAGATAATCTCAACAAACTCCATGGCTTCATCGTGTACATTCATGCAGATAATCTCAACAAGATTTCATCATGCACACACATGTAGATAATCTCAACAAGGCTTCATCCTATACACGCGCATGCAAAGGCGATATGATGTTTGCTGAGGCCGCTACAAGTACATGCTCTTCCAATCCTATGAGGCTTATAAAAAGGAAAGCCATTCACAGCCACAGAGGGGAGAGAAGACCAGGAAGCCAGCCGCAGCTACCAAGGGAGACAGAGGGCTCCACGCGTAGAAGCTACGAACACCACCACACAAGAGCAGGAGGCCAACGCTAGCCGCCAGGGAGCAGCCAAGGCAGAGCGCGAGCCACCAGAGGTGAGAGGAAAAAAAGAAGCCACCCGCACTAGGCCAGCATAGGAGAGAGAGAGAGGCTAACGCAACACAGTACGCCAGCCAACAGCCGCTAGGGGTTGATCAGAGAGGAGTGAGAAAGGGGAGCCATAGAAGTGAGCAAGAGCATGTCACAGCCGCCAGAGGCAACACACGCCAAGAGCAGTTCTCAAGAGCAAAAGAGAGAGACAAGCATTAGCAAAAGCGAGAGGCAAGCGATAGATCGTCGGCCATCAGAGAGGCCAACACAAGCATCCGCAGATCTACAACCAGATTCTATTAACAACTAGATGGCGTTCTGACCCTAATGGATGTTTTAGTAAGTCTTCCCACCCAAGCCATTGAATTTTAGTTTTGCTTTCTTCAATTAGTGCTCTGAAATCTTTACTATATTAAAGCAACAGTTTCAACGGTCGTTCTACGTTATCTTTTTACAAATAACCCCTCAATTTCAACGGTCGTTCCACATTATCTTTTTACAAATAACCCCTCACATCTATTTCAAATTAACCCGTTGTTTGTCCCACGGCCCGGCACAGGCCCGCTAGGCCCACATTGGCCTGCTGACCGTGTCGGGCCGACCCGTTAGCCCGTCGAGCCATTTAGTTAAATCAGCGTAAAATGTTAAAAAGTGGTGCAGAGACACTGGGTGAAGTTGTCTAACCATTAGAACATCATGCTTAGTTGCTTTTAATATTGAATATAAACTGTACATATGTATATACGATTTTTTGTAAAATAAAAAAAATAAGCATGTCGGGTCGGGCCAGCACTATGGGCCGAGGCTACGGCCCAAGCATGGCACGACACTCGTGCCGGGATGGCCCAAGCACTATTAAATGGGCCATGCCTCGGGCCGGCCTACCAAACATAGCCCATTTGGCCATCTATACCTCTGCACGATAATGATGGTCCTCACGTCAGTTGTCGCTATCTCATTCGCCATCCTGCTTCTTTTCTCTCACCCTCATGCCTCCGCCTCCGCGCCACCCCATTCTCGACATAGAGCATGGGAGCAGGCGCCTCCTCCCCATATTCGTTCGACACCAGCCCCGGCACCGAGCCGCACAGTGGCTATTGCACGTCCACGAGGATGTTTCACAGCATATGCGCACCATCATTTTCATCGTCGTTGGACGCCTTGTTCGTCTTCCTGGCCTTCACCATGTTCTTCCTCCCCAACCTGCTGCCCCGGCCCACGGTCACAGCCTCCTCTAAGACATATTGTACCAAGACATCAAGCCATATTGGATGGAGTATCAAGACATATTGGATGGAGTAAACAACAACATCAGTTAGTCAAATAAAAAAATATTACACGGAGAGCGGAGACAATCAATAAAAAATCTGGAGAGCTTTTTGGTGGATAGTTTATGTGGTTATTATTGTGAGCCGTCGCAATGCACGGGCAATCGACTAGTAATACCTAATATACCTACATGGACAACTCCACCCCCATATCCACCTTTGCCATAGTAATATGCCTACCTACCACTAGCCTATGTCCCAAATCAAACAATTGGGCATGCCACCATATCCATATGGGATGCCATAGTACCCCACTTGGGGGGCACCTCAGGCTTTGGTATTTGACAGATTGGTGCCACTAGTGCAAGACCGGTTGAGTTTGCCTCAATCTGGTCACCAGGTACATGACTAGCAATGTCGTACTACTGGACCACAAAGGTCGACTAACCCGACAGGAGGGCATGGAGAGAAAATATCCACGAGCGCCAAGAGAACAACAAATGGAGATATCATCAAGATAGGTATAATAGATGTTGTCATACAAGGGAATAATGAAGGGCCGTTGATTTTTGGTAAATCGGCCAAGACAAATACAGGAGCAACAAATAAAATAATTGACCCATAGTACTCCATGCCTGATGGTCCCCATCGGGACTAACACGTTATCAAAAGTGCAAATTGCAGCGCCTAAGAGCAAAAGAAAGCGGGGAAAAGGAAGCAGAAAAATATATTTAATGATACACATCCACATTACCCCCACCATAAAAGAGATGGAAACCAAAGGCCACCAAAACAACAGCTATACAACTCTCTACAGGTACGACAAACCATCTAGCTCTAGCAACCGAACAGTCCGAGCCTAGGACGGACCGCTCGACCCCTAAGTTCGGGTCATCCATGCCTCACCAGAAAGCCTTTGACAACACGCCAACACCTATGGACGAGGACAACACTGAGGAAGATGACCTACTGGGAGAAGATCTGGTTGACTACAGAGCCTCACCCGAGCACACATGTATGTATGTTAATGTAATTACCTTTTCAGTCAATTATGGTATCATTGGCGATGATGAACTATAGTTGCTCAATTCGATTTTGGCCCTAAAGAGGCCGTATTCACCAAACCAAAAGAATCGATCAACCATTTAAAGTCGCTCTTTGTGCATGACCACATTGATGGAATACCAATTGTTGGAATGCTAGTAGATGGGGGGGCGGCCGTAAATTTAATGCCTTATTCATTATACAAAAAATGAGGTAAGGAAGATCACAATTTGATCAAGCCTAATATGACACTGAGTGGTGTTGGGAGCGATAGTCCGATCAAGGCCAAGAGTGTCACGTCCATTGAATTAACCATCAGGACAAAGATCCTCAGTGTTGCTTTCTTTGTCGTCGAGGTAGAAGTGAATTATAATTTGATATTAGGCAAAGATTGGATCCATGCAAATCAATGTATACCTTCTAATTTACACCAAATGTTGTTACAATGGGTAGGCGACGATGTATAAAAGGTACTTGCCGATGCATTGGCTTGCATTGCTATAGCTGATGCCCCTGTACTTTGGACCTACGAGACGACCACATGTCTCAAATGGGTTGATTTTTCTAATTACTGGTTCATAAGTATAGATAGGAAAGGCTTCATTCTTGTAATGCATATATTCAAAGATGACATTTCCTAGGTCACGGACGGTCCGACCCCTAAGGCTACATGGTCCAAGATGGAACAGAGACAGCAATAGAGCTCGGCCTCTCTTGTGCGCAGTCTGGCTCCTAAGGATGGACGGTCCAGTCCTCTCTTGAACATTCCTGCCTCTAAGGTAGGACAGTTCGATTGTTGGCAGAAAGCGCCGCATCATGAGTCTAGTATCACATACCGTCTGGTCCCTGAGGCCGGACAGTCTACAGCTACATAGAGAGACTCCAACTCCTCTGAAATAAGCACAATAGAGGAGTTTTGGGATCTCAACAATTTAGGACAGGGATTTACGTCGGCCAATCCTTTGGAAGAGATTGACATAGGGGAAGGTAACACTCTGAGGCTGACTTTCATAAACCAGACGACCATAAGAAATCTATGTCCTCCTCGGAGGACTCCTCATCCATCTTTGCGAAGGAACTCAAACACCCCTCACTATCCGATAACCACAAGCCAAAACCAGAGCCCTCACCGCTATTCACAGATAGACTCTAGCGAGTCAGTGGCGTAACGCATTTGGCAATCTCTATGATTTCCTTCCCCTTGCCCAGGGAGCCAAAATTTACCTGCGCAAGCCTAGTCATTGGAACCTGCGAAGGGACCAAATTTAGGGTTAGCATACACCATAAGTACCACCCCTTAGAAAGTACACTCCTATTACACCTACTCGTTAGCAGAATGGTGCGAAGTCCCCATTGCGCTAGGATCGACAGGGCCAACCCTCGCACAGGACGATTGCTCCTCCGTACCCGTCTCAGCCACACACCGCTATCCAAAGTGGCAAGGGAGCCCTCCAAGCCAGTGAGGTCCTCAATCTCTTCATCCCTCAACGTCTGTGGCAAGAAAACAACAAAACATTAGAGATCACAAATGTAAAACATAGTTTTCCACCCTGACCAGAGAAAAGGCCTTCACTTGCTCCAACGCACGACTAGCCCTTTCCCTAACAACAACGCGACCATGTCGCCCCCACATCTGATAATATAGCGCTCTAGTAGACCGCTTCAGCAAAGCGTGTTCGACCTGGAACACCTCCATATCGAAGTCCTCATTGCCTTGGCCAAAAGATTCAAAATGTCGTCAGCCTTCGTGGGATAGGGCATTGGCAGCGCCTTCACATGTGACAAGGGAGGCGTAAGACATTAGACCCATCACGATGGACGACAGGGTCTCTAGCTCCTCCTGCATCCAATCGAGGAAGTGAGTCCCCACCTCCCACAAATCTATCGAAGGGGGCTATCTCAGCACCCAGATCAAGATAGGTGCCAACAATAAGCGTATGTGTCTGGTCCACACCGGCCCATGTGGCAGCCTCCACCTTATCATGACAAGTCCTCGTGTTCTTCACCTCAAGCTCTAATGCAGTAGCGTGCTCTCTGGCGGCCTGGGCCATTGTCTGCGACTTGGCCACGACATCCTTTAGCTCGGCCAGCTGACGACTGAGCCCCTCGTTCTCCTTCTCAAGAGCGTCGACCTTGTCCAAAAGATTGCGACTCTTGCTCTCAGTGGCAGACTTGTCCCTAATAGCTTCTATATTTTGCATCCGGAGACGCTCAACCTTGTCCTCCAATCATAGCTGTGAGGTCATGAGGTCCACTAGCAACCCTGATGCCACTTTTCAGCAAAAGTAGCAACCTAACACTAACAAACTTCATCAGAAAAAATGATAGAGAGAGAGAGCCGCCTACATAGTGCAACTGCCTCACAGCAGCCGCTGCAACACAACCAGATGCGGACGCCTCTACGACACCCCCGCCTCTGTCAACAATAGCATAGAACTGCTCCCACGGGTTAGAAGGTGTTTCTATCGCAGACTTTGCCTAGGTCACAACCACCTGGCCATACCCCAACCCTGCAGCGAAAACCACATTTGGTAAAAATGATAAAATACACAAAATAAAGACTCCTAGCGATCCTTGTGCAATACAACTATCACAACAGCACAAATATTCCGCCTGTAAGGAAAAACCTTAAATACCGAGCCATATAAGACTTAAAATTATCCTCACCGGAAGCCACGAGAATGGGGTCTCTTCTACGCCACTCACCCCTGGTTACTTTCAACATCTGAGTAGATGCTTCTCGGAGGTTAGGCGAGGTCATGACCTCCACTGGCTCGACGCACATCTCTGCCAGCTCCTCAACAAATCTATTTGAGGCCCCAACCACCCTAGATGTCTTCACCAAACCCTTCCTTTTCACCTCAACCCTTCTCTTTTCTCACCACCATAATGTCCATATTTCTTCATCAGGTGCCCGTGCTTCATCCTGAGCCCCTGGCATCCAATCGGCAATGAAATCTTCTAATGCCTGGGATTGTATTGATGATCGATGTACGAAGTCAAGGAAGAATTCATTGAGCTCCATGACCCACTTTCCAATTCTTCTTGTTGCTTTCTTGTTTCTTATGATGTCTTTCAAAGGATGAGACGAAGGGACAATTATGTGGTGTGACTGAAAGTAATGCAGAAGCTTCCTGGAAGCCATGAGTACTGCATATAATACTTTTTCTATCTCTATGTAATTTTTCTTGGATGAGCTTAGTACCTCTGAGACAAAATAAACTGGTACTTGCCTTTTCATTTGGCCTTCTAACTTTTCTTGGACCAATGTTGAACTAACAA
Organism: Zea luxurians; assembly: GCA_029449295.1. Classification (NCBI taxonomy): domain Eukaryota; kingdom Viridiplantae; phylum Streptophyta; class Magnoliopsida; order Poales; family Poaceae; genus Zea; species Zea luxurians. The sequence goes on from JAOPSE010000011.1 coordinate 52,155,382, forward strand.
CAAAATGGGAGGCAGATATCCATAGAAGAAGTGTAGCCCCTAGCGAAGGTGGAGATAGAGTTGTCAAATATATAAGATATTGTTTTAGGTCCTCAAAGGCTTTTTGCTGGGTTGGTCCCCATTGAAATACTTCAGTTGACTTTAATACTTCCAAACATGACATATTTCTTTCTATGGACCTTGAGATGAACCTATTTAGTGATGCAAGTGTACCTGCCAACCTCTAGGCACCTTTTCTAGACTTTGGTGGTTCCATCCGAAGTATTGCTTCTATCTTGCTTGGGTTAGCTTCAATTCCTTTAGTTGATACAAGGCAACCAAGGAATTTTCCTTTCACGCCGAAGATGCATTTTTCTGGATTTAAATTAAGACCTGCTTTTATGAAGTTAGCAAATGTTTCTTGTAGGTCTGTGATGTGGTCTTCTTGCTTCGTACTTCTGACTATGATGTCATCAACATAGATCAGCACATTCATGCCAATTTGGGTACTCAACACCTTTGATGTCATTCTTCTGAAGCTTCCTCTAGCATTTTTGAGCCCCTCAAGCATCTGGAGATAACAGTAGGTGCCACTTGGGGTAGTGAAGCTTCTTTTAGGCTCATCTTCTTTTTTCATCCATATCTGGTGATATCCTAAGTAGTAGTCTAGTAGACTCATGAGTTCTGAAGTAGCAGCCACATCTATGAGGGAATCTATCCTTGGCAAGGGAAATTCATCTTTGGGGCATACCTTGTTGAGATCTATGAAGTGAATGCACATTCTCCATTTTCCATTTGCCTTCTTCACCATTATAGTGTTGGCAAGCCATTCTAGGTAAGTGACTTCCCTGATTACTCCAGCACTAAGGAGTCTTTTGACTTCATTTCTTGCACCTTCATCTTTATCTTCTAACATTTTGCAAAGCTTCTGATTTCTTGGTCTAATGGTGGGATCCACATTGAGAGAGTGTTCAATGATACCTCTGTTGACTCCACAGATCATTGGCTGACCAAGCAAAGACATCTTTATTGTTGAACAAGAAATTTTTTAGATTCCTTTCTTGCTCTTTGATCAATTGTGATCCAAAAAGCACTTTTTGATTAGCTATGTCTTCATAAAGGAGTATGGCTTTTAGTTGATCTGTTGAAACTGCTTTGTCCCTTATGCGCTTCTTCTGTTGGTGAACTTCAACTTCATCTATGCTATGAATGGCCTTGGAGTCTATCCAATTTCCTTTGCTTGCAGCTTCTTGCCTTCCATACACAGAGATTGGACCTTGGTTCAATGGTATTTTTATACACAAATATGCTGGATGCAACATAGCTTCGAAGGCATTCAGTGTTCCTCTCCCAATGATTGCATTATGGGGTATTGCATATCCAATATGTCAAACACAACTTCCTCAGTTCTTGTGTTGTGTATGTAGCCGAAGGTAATTGACATTATTATTTTGTCAAGTGCTGTTATTTGTGTGACAGAACCTCCCAAAATACTAGGCCCACCCACAGTTGTCCTTGTCCCAAGGACCTCATACAATCATGCAGATGCACCCAATAGCTTGACAGGACCTGATTCCCGCATCTTCTTCAACATTTCCCAATAGCACACATCCCATTTCATAGACATTACACAGATCAGAGTAAAAGTGGAAAGAGTTACAATAACTTAATTTACATTGATAAGTTAACGTAACAATATAGAAAGAGTGATTATATTACAATATAAGAGTCTTGAGTGCTTCTACTGTTTACATCATTGGAAGGTAGCCACCCTCCATAAGTTCATACTTAATTTTCATCCTCCTGCTTGGGGACGATCTTGGAACAGAAGCAGCAAAACTCTGCATACTCTTCACCTACAACAACATGGGTTCAAAAACCCTGAGTATGGAGTGTACTTTCGCAAGTCTTACCTAACTAAAAGAAAAGACTCTCAAGGATATGCTAGCCTTTAGGAGTCAAGGTAAGGTTTAGCAAGAACCAATGACTCGGTTCGCATAAAGCTTACTGAAGTGGGCCTTAAAAGTACTTTTTACTTGTCAGGTTAAGTAATTTCCTAAGTCTAGATTTCTTTCCTAATCTAGATCAAGCACTTGGCCTACACTAGCCATATTTTATCAAACTCTAAGTTTACTTGTCACTACGGTGTAGGGCAGTGACCAAGTATTCATATCCGAGAACTAATGGCAATTTGAATCAATTAATACCCAGTTGGGGATCTCCAACCAAACGACATATGTAGCCCTTAACCCTTGCATATGTCAACTCGCACCCGTGTTTCTCAAGACCAGAACGGGTTCACGCCAACCGAAAGCACATATACTCCACCTCCAGCCTCTTGCCACGGAGGGTACACACTACTCTCGCCATCTCTTCACTCCCATTGTGTGGTAGCCTTTCTGGTATTGGATCGGCCGAGGCAAAGCTTACCTATGACAAGGCATGTGGCCAGTTAAAAGGTCCTCGATCATCAAGCCTACATCGGCTTGGTCCTTAAACGACTCAGACGGAGACACTACACCGAGATTATCTTCTAGGGCAAGTCACCCTCCTGGTCTCATCTTATACTTTATAACCCAAAGCTTGGTACCTGTTAGAGGTTCTCTTTTCAGATGTTGAATCAGTCACGGGCGTGATGGATTCACTATCATAAGTTTTCTTTGTAAATATTCCCATTCCAGTGTGAAGCATCACCTTTTTAAAACAAAAGATTTTGTTTTCTGGTTTGAGTGAATCAGGTAACAATGAATGGTACTCAATTTCTCAAGGAAGGAAATGCATCAGTAATTTATCACACAACTTCTATCACCTAATGCATCATTCAAAGGTGATAAAACTTTAAAATATAAGGAAAAGGGTAAATGCACCAAGGCTTGCCTTATGTTGTATGAGTAGCTACTTCTTCACCAAGTAGGAAAATAGAAATTATTATCCACAGGAGGGTTCTCAGTCGGAGGGACAACTTCTTCTACTATAGAATCTTCGTTGTGTTTTATACACAATAATACATATATGAATGCTTATGTTATGCCATGAACATGCATGTTTATAAACAAGAATTAGAAAACACTCTCTTGAATACAACTTTCCTTCACGAAGTTTATCAGCCATCAGAGCTTCCTAGCTAGATAATCTTCTAAGATTAACTTAACTAATCTTCTTAGGCTATCAAGTTATAGCAAGTTTATTATTTTCAATTTCACTTGCAAAACTAACCCCTAAACTCATTTTGTATTAAAAGGGTTTAATTCTTTGGACTATTATTGATTCCCTGGTCAAACAGTGTCCAAACAAGTTCAAACTACACTCAAGGGCTAGAACAAATATACGAAATGTACCCAAAAATTTTCATGATTTTTGAAACTCCTAATATATTTCAAAAATTCTAATAGGATTTGCATAAGCATCTTTAAATGCTATACAATTTATTGTTTGCAATAAAAATCTTGTAACCATTTTTACTAAATACTATATGATTTTGTCTAGTAAAATTGGTTCCATGATTTTAACATTTTTCTACTATTTTAATGGATTTCACAAGCTGTCAGTAAAAAGAAAAATGAAAATCATGAATAGGATTGGGATGAATGCAGCCCAAACCGGCCCACGGACAGGGAAAGCACGCTCGTGTCCTCACCCGCACTAACGATTTTGTGCAAAGGCCCCTGGCCATTCATACAACCGATTAAGAGTCCGCGATACTATTCTACATAGTCACCGACAACTTCCCTTAAGCCCTTCCCTTCTTGGACTTTTATAAATCTAGGTCCCCGCTGGCACTTCGGTCAAGCACCTGACCGGAGTTGCCTGGACTCACCTCCGGCGACATGTTACAATGGTAGCGAGTACATAGCACCATCCCACAGGTGACCCGAGCATATTATCGAGACTAATTTGACTGATCCGCCCCCTAATTCTTGTCTGCCCGCAATGACGGCGGAGCCGAGACACCGGCGAGCATGTTCCAGGCAACAAATTGCCATTGCACTTAAATTGGGGGCAAGGCGAGTATCACTGGCTCACCAGAGGTGTGGTACGCGCGTGAATTCTGAAGGAGGAAGCACGGGAGAGATGATCGACGTGGAGGTGGTCTGCTGCGGCGTTCTACGGCGATGAGACAGCGTTCTCGGAGTTTCACCGCGGTAGAGTTCAAACACCCGATTCCTTAACCAACTAGGGGGCAGAGAGGTACCAAAACATGAGCCAGAGGGACATGAACTAACCAAAGCAGTGCTAGCCACGTCGACGCTCCTCACAGCGACGCTGGTGACTGGTTTTGGGAAAATCCGGTGAACTCGGGCTACGGTGAATGGCGGGTGGGGGTTGAGGGGGGGGGGGGGGGGGCTGGATGTGTAACAGAGAGGTGGAGCGAGGGGAACACTCAATTTAAAGAGATCGATCGTGTGCTTCACGAATTCGGAATGAGAGTGTCCACGATAGCGACAAGATATTCTCACTGGGTTCGTTCACCATGGCGCACATGTAGCTCAGTGACTAGGGGACTTGTTTCACCATCTGCCATGCACGCTATGATGGGGTGAAGCGAGTCTTTGCGTGGCACGGCAAGGGCGATCGACGGATCACGATGGCAGTAACTTTGCCATGACATTGGGCAAGTGGTTAGTGGTGATCGACCGATTCTGTGCCCAAGTTCTTCCCCTTGCCAATCTTTTCACCCCCGGTAATATATACTCCAATCCCAGCACACATCTCCACGGCGAGCTTGAATCACGGTGCGAGATCACCGATGGCGATGGGGATGAAGCAGATCATGTTCAGTTACTGTTCACGCTGAATCCCTTTCCAAAGCTGCCTGACAGAGCTTCTTTGAGCCACGTTTACTCCCTTTTGCAATCAGTAACATACCAACTTGGATTTAGCAAAGTTGTTCTCTTATATATAATATTCAACTTTGTCACAGTGAGCCTGGCCTTAACCTCACTGGATTATTCACAATTGCACTCCAAAGTTGGAGAAATGTCACCGAATTCACAGTTTCAGAACTGTTCTAGTCTGATAGCCCTACTTTGAGGATGTTTTACACTGTGTTCCATTTAGCATTAGGGCTAGGTCCCTTACTCAAATTTGTACAACTATAGTAGCTCTACAACTTTGCCATAGTGACTTATAGCAAAACCCTTATGGATTTAAAACTACAAGTGTCAAAAGTTGGCTCAATATCACAGTTTTTCAGGACTTAACACACATCTCACTGACACTTGCAAAAACACCCTTGCGCTTTCATCTCTTCACAATCCACGGTCCACGACGCCACACGGTGGAGAACCGAACTCCGGCGAGCTTGCACTGGCCAGGACACACGATGACCGGTGCTCTCCTTCGGCTGAGACCTAATTCAAGCCCTAACAAGAGTTTCCCCTCAATTAATTTCACTAACGAAGCTCTAACGCGCTCTGTCCACGGTGACCGTGTGATCAACGGACAATCCAACGCGTTCCCGGTGATCTAAGGGTTCCTAGCTTAATTGGCAAGGTCGGGGAGCATCAGGGGCACACAAGGACGTTGAAACGAAAGAGTAGAGGGTATGAGTGGACCTGAGACGAGCTAGCCATGGCGAGGCCTCTTTCACGGTGGCGGAAAGCAGATTTGGGGGAAATCTGGAATTGGCGAGCTATGGTGATCAATTGGAGGCATGGCTTGGTGGATCAGTGCTTGATTACCCTACGGACCCGTCGGGGTGCTCAATTTATAGTGTGCTTGAGCAGTGGTGCTCAATTTGGACGAATTGCGCTGGCACTCGAAAGGGGAACTGAGTCACTGGCGCGGTGATTCCTGGCCTTCACCGTGGCAGACCCACCGGCGACGAGCCAGGACTATGGAGCGGTTTATGGTGACTCACCGCGACGTGGTAAAGCGTCGAGGCACGTAGCCTGGCTAGATAACGGCGAACACCGGTGATGCTAGCATGATTGACCATGGCGGGACACGACGGCCGGTGAGAACAGTGGTTGGAGTTTATCTACAACGCGATATTTCTTACCGAGGAGCGCTATCTGTGTTCGGCCGGACGTGAATCACGACGCCGGCGTGGATCTGGGCGCAAGATCACCGGCGGCGAGGGGGGTGAATCTGCAATCTCTTTCAGTCACTGTACAATGGGATCCCTATTCAGTGTGCCTGACAGCCCAATTTGCAGGGCCTAGATCTCAAATCTTTACATGATAACTTGCTAACCTACCTGTAACAAAGTTGTTGCCCGATGATCCAGCTACAATCTTGCTATAGCAACCATAGCCAAACACTCACTAGATCATGGTCGAATCCCAGTCCAAAGATTGCCCAATCTCACTGTTAGCCTGAATTCAGACCTAGGGCAGTCTGACAGCTTGACTTTGGGCTCATTTTACTCCAAATTTTTCATGTGACCAAGGCTTAATCCCTATAGCAAAGTTGCTCTCCTTACATAGCTCTACAAATTTGATGTGCTGACCTAGGGCAAAATCCTTATAGTTTTGAAATTACAGGGCTTCAAACTTGATCCCATTCACTCAAATTCAGACTTAGTCTTATAAAAGGAGTTGAATGGTTTTTTTTGCAAATAAGCCCAATTCACACCTTTTGGCTTGTAAATCTTCAAACATGTGAACCATTTGACATGAGGTACCCTATTTCCATGATTTTTGCACTTAGGTCCAAAATGTGCACATTTTTACAAATAACCCCTAGGGTTTCAGTCCAAGGTTTTCCAGGGGTCTATTTAGGGTTTTTGGTACTTCTAGGGTTTGGATACAACTTAAGTCCATTAATGGTGACATTTTATGATCATTACTAATAAGTTTTGAAGCTTCCTCTTGTTTAGGCTTTGTTAATTCTTTTAAGCCTAGTTTAGGGTTAAGTACTTTACTTTAGGGTTTTACTCATGACATGCCACATCAATACAACTTTGTTTGAAATTTTTGCCTAGTGCATGCACTCTAAGTGTGACAAAAACATGATATGCCAATGCTTATGATGTTATGCTCAAGTTTTAGTGGTAGTAACACCAGGGGTGTTACATCCTTCCCCCCATAAAAGAATCTCGTCCCGAGATTAAAAGTCCTAGGGCAAGTAATGGAAAAGGAAACGTGTCACATTTTTATTTCCTTATTTTTCGTACAAGGCAGGGGTGGTATGGGTTCATTCTTCTATTACAACAAATGTACATATCTTACAATTTACACGAAGCTAAAAAGCCTGGGAAATTCTTGTCTAAAAAGTCTTGAGTTTCCTAAGTAGCTTCATCTTCCGTGTGTTGGTTCCACTATATCTTGAAAAACTTGAGAGTTTTCCTTCGGGTAATCCTGTCCTTTTGATCCAAAACTCGAACAGGATGTTCTGAATAGGTCAAGTCTGGTTCTAAGGCAACATCTGTTACTTCAACAGTTCGATCTGGAACCCGAAGACACTTCTTCAATTGAGACACGTGGAACACATTATGCACAACAAACAATGTTTCGGGTAACTGGAGTCGGTATGCCATTGGTCCATATCTTTCAAGGATAGGAAAAGGGCCAATGTACCGGGGTGTGAGCTTCCCCTTTACCCCGAAACGTGATACACCCTTCATTGGTGAAACTTTCAGGTAGACATAATCTTCAACTTGAAAGTGCAAAGGTTGACATTGCTTGTCTACATAACTCTTTTGGCGAGCTTGGGCTTCTTTCAAATTATGAATTATTCGTCGAACCTTTTCTTCTGTTTCCTTTACCATATCAGGCCTGAAGAAACATCTTTCACCTGGTTCAGACCAGTTTAACGGAGTACGACATCGTCACCCATACGAAGCTTCAAAGGGTGCCATTTTGATGCTCTCTTGATAGCTATTATTGTATGAGAACTCCGCTAATGGTAAACAATCATCCCATTTCTGCGGAAACTCCAGAACACATGCTCGCAACATGTCTTCAAGTATCTGATTTACCCTCTCAGTCTGACCACTAGTTTGGGGATGATAGGCCAAACTGTGGAGCAGTTTAGTACCCAAGGATTTGTGAAGTTCTTCCCAAAATTTGGATACGAATTAAGGTCCACGATCCGACACTATGGTCTTTGGTACACCGTGCAAACTGAGAATGCGAGTAATGTATAGTTCTGCATATGTGGCCACTGTATACTTCACCTTGACTGGAGAAAGTGGACGATCTTTGTGAGTCGATCAATTATAACCCAGATGGAATCATACCCTTTTGCTGTCCTGGGTAACCCCACAATGAAGTCCATACTAATATCCTCCCATTTCCAAGTTGGGATAGGTAATGATTGTAATGGACCAGCAGTTTTCATATGTATGGCCTTGACACGTCTGCAAGTGTCGCATTTCGCCACATAGCATGCAATTTCAATCTTCATCTTCGTCCATCAATAATGCTATTTTAGATCATGATACATCTTAGTGCTTCATGGATGAATAGAATAGCGACTAAGATGTGCTTCATCTAGAATTTGCTGGCGGATTTCATCATTCTTGGGCACAACTATGCGGTTGTTAAACCATACAATGCCTTGATCATCCTTTCTGAAGCAGTTGGCTTTACCGACCTCCATTTTCTCATGAATGTGTTTCATACCCTCATCATTTCTTTGTGCATCAATTATTCTTTGCAGAAGAACTGACTCAAGCTTCAAGTGATTCAAAGTTCCATGTCGAATCATTCCCAGGTTCAACTTTTCCATTTCTTGGCATAGCGTAATGGCAGAAGTCTTCATTGTAGCCTTGCCCGGGTGATAGTGAATTTCCAATTCATAATGTTTTATTAGCTCAAGCCATCTTCTCTGCCTCATATTCAGCTCTGACTGGGTAAAGATGTACTTCAAGCTTTTATGATCTGTATAGATATGACAGATATTCCCCAGCAGATAATGACGCCATATTTTTAGGGCATGAACCACAGCAGCTAATTCCAGGTCATGAGTTGGATAATGTTCCTCATTCCAGCGTAGTTGTCTTGAAGCGTAGGCTATCACTCGGCATTCTTGCATTAGAACACAGCCTAGACCACTGCCTGATGCGTCACAATACACATCAAAGGGCTTTTCAATGTCCGGTTGAGCTAATACCGGAGTAGTGGTCAATAATACTTTCAGCTGCTCAAAGGCTTCATTACATTTTGAAGACCAATTAAATTTGGTATCATTCTTCAATAAACTTGTGATTGGCTTCACAAGCTTGGAAAAATCTGGAATAAATCGGCGGTAATAACCAGCCAGTCCAAGGAAACTTCGGACTTGATGTACAGTGGCTGGTGGTTTCAACTCCAAAATATCCTTGACTTTGCTGGGATTCACCGCAATCCCATTGGCAGACAATACGTGCCCCAAAAATTAGATCTCCTCCAGCCAGAACGCGCATTTACTAAATTTGGCATATAGTTGATGCTCCCTTAAGCGCGTTAACACGATCCGCAAATGCCGAGCATGCTCCTCTTCATTCTTGGAATATATCAAGATATCATCAATGAACACCACCACGAATTTATCCAACTCGGGCATGAATACCGAGTTCATAAGATATGTGAAGTGAGCAGGAGCATTTGTTAATCTGAAAGACATAACCAGATATTCAAATAATCCATACCGTGTAGTGAATGCGGTCTTGGGTATATCTTCGGGTCGGATACGGATCTAATGGTAACCCGACCTAAGGTCAATCTTGGAAAATACCCGAGCTCCGATAAGCTGATCAAATAAGATATCGATCCGGGGAAGAGGGTACTTATTCTTGATTGTGACCTCATTAAGGGGTCTATAATCCACGCACATCCGAAGTGTTTGGTCCTTCTTCTTGACAAAGATGGCTGGACAACCCCAAGGTGATGAGCTTGGTCGGATGAATCCCTTTTCTAGTAGATCTTGTAATTGGGTCTTGAGTTTTGCCAATTCATTTAGAGGCATTCGGTACAACCTTCTAGAAATAGGAGCCGTACCGGGCTCCAACTCAATCACAAATTCTACATCTCTCTTTGGAGGCAATCCAGGCAGATCTTCCGGAAAGATGTCCGGGAATTCACATACTACCGGAATATCTTGGATCTCCGATATGCTGGCTTCATATACTCTGCCAAATGGTTTAGCTGTAGTAGCTACGGGAATGGACAAGAGAACCTCTTCCTGACCATAGCTCAACCTGATGGTTCTCAGATCAGTGTTGAGGATAGCTTTATGCTGGGCTAACCAATTCATGCCCAGAATTACATCTATATCTTGGCCTTTTAGAACAATCATGTTTGTAGGAAAGTCCCATTCTGCCAATGTTACAGGCACGTGGAAAGCCACTTCTTTAGTGAATATTTGTCCCCCAGGCGAATGAATTATAAACCCTCCCCTTGATTCATTGTATGGAATGCAATGTTGCTCCACAAACTTCTTGCTTATGAATGTATGTGAAGCACCAGAATCAAAAAGAATAAATGCAGGGTGATTAGCCACGATAAACGTACCCATCATGACCGGTTCTCCTTCTAGTGTCGTGGCCACTTGCGTATAATAAATCCGCCCAGTTTTCTTCATATTTTTGCCTGCTATATTATTCGTCGGGTTTCCCTTGCCTTGGGCGGAACTCCCTGAACTCTGCTGATTATTTGATCTGTTCTGCTTAGGATATGGCCAGTCCTTGATAAAATGTCTGGACTTCCCATAATTAAAGCAACCAGAAGATGAACTCAAGAGTGCAGGGAAACAAGTACCAGGGGCACTCGGATGATTTGTTGGGGTGGGGGCAGTGGTAGGACAGATAAAGACAGGTTGTTTAAAGGGGTAGGAGGGTGGACGTGGTGAAGAACGGTTTTGATTAAAAGGTCAGATCACCAACCTTTGTCTCTTCTCAGGCCCCTGGTTGGACCTGTCACCTCCATAGCCCTTTGACTTTCCTGGGCCTACATATTTGGCTTCGACTGCTAGTGTCGTACTGACAGCCCTGCTGTAAGAGAGGTCGAGGCAGGTGGCCATTTTCTGCTGCAGCCGGTCATTAAGGCCCCTCGTAAAACAATTTTTCTTCTTCAGGTCAGTGTTGACCTGATCAATAGCATACTGGGACAAATGGTTGAACTTGTTGAGATACTGTGTGACAGTATCTCCACCTTGTTTGAGATTCATAAATTCTTCTTGTTTCATATGGAGCACCCCTTCAGGAATATAGTGCTCCCGAAATGCCAGTTTAAATTCGACCTAGGTAACTTGATGACCAGCAGGCTGGATAGCCACATAATTTCCCCACCAGGTGCTGGCAGGGCCTCGCAACTGTTGTGCCACAAATAAGGGCTTTTTAGTCTCCGTACATCGGAGAAGCCTAAATTTCTGCTCGATAACCCGAATCCATTCATCCGCTTCAAGAGGATCTTCAGCCTTGACGAATAGTGGGGGACGTGTTTATGAGAAATCCAAATATGAAGTTTCGCGGGGTCCTTGCTGATAAGCTCGCCCGCCTTGCTGCTGATATTGTTGTCCCGCCATCTCGCGAAGGAAGCGGGTGTTATCGGCTGTTGCATTGCCTAAGGCAGCAATAGCCTCAGCCAAGGTTGGGGGTACTGGTGGCGGATTAGGAGTAGTTTCCCTCCCACGGGAGGTTCCCGCACCATCCTGTCCACGAGTTCTGGATGGCATCTGAGGCAAAGAACATTAGAAAATATAATATACCAAAGCACACCATCCATTTTACATTACTTAAAAGGGTAATGATACAGACTCGAATTTTCAACAGGACCACATTACCTATTATACATTATCATATCTAAACTACACTACTCTGGCTTCTTATCACTTTTGGTAGCTTCACTGTCGGGTGTAGGGGACCATTCATCAACCAAATTCATTAAAGGAGGGGGCCTGAAAAGGTCCAGTTCCCCACCAAGGGCTTCTCGCGCTGTTCCAGAAGGTCCGGCTCCTATTCCGACAGGATCTGCAGGTACGTCAGGGTGCAGTCGTGAATACAATACATGAACTTCCTCATGTAGTGTATTACAGTACACCTGCAAGTTGTCTACGGCTGTGCTAAGCTCTTCCACATGGGCTTGAGCTTTGGCTTCCTTGGCCCAAGCAAGTGAACGTGAGTTAACAGCCCAATCGAGTGCTAAATCTCGTTCAGCAAGTTGGTCTTGCAGATGTCGGATGTCAGTTCTTAACTCGTTTATTCGCTGACCATCCTCAACCCACACATTGTTCCTTGACAGAGCTCCGTTCGAAGCTGCTCTACCTGAGCTTCCAGATCTGCGATGGGATCATTGCTACCACTACTACTATCCTCATGCCTTGGAGCTAGTTGATGGCGAGGCACGCCAATTGGTCCGGTAGACTTGCGCGCAGTTTTCCTTGTGCGCGGCGGCATATCTCCATAAGGGGGAAAATCTTATTAGTATAGTTATTAGTATGATGCATGCATAATTATGGAATCAACCTCAGTTGATTCACAACCTTCTATACATTACACTCTACTATCTGGTCTTACTACAAGTGTTTCAGAAGGTAGTTGGATAAGAAAGAAAGAAGTTTTCTTACATAAGTCTTTGAAAATTATTTTTGAAAATGTCTCATAACATCTGCAGAGATGGGCTTCACTCCGATACTGTTGGGGGCCTTCGTCTTCCGAAGGTCCTCAAAAACATGATTTAACATTGTTTCCAGAGTTGTAATACATGAGCAGGTACCTTCGGATTTGAATCAGAACCACAGTGGGGGAAGCATGAACAATACGAAGATTGACAAAGCGCCGAAGCTACACGTAAGGGAGCTTCGGCATGACAGCTGGAAAGGGAACCGACTTAAAGGGGAAAAGGCTATTTAGACCCCGATGAGTTACCTTATAATCATTAGCAAATGTAAAGGGCGTGAATGTAATTTCACGTGGGCTGAGTCCCATGCCTATAAATAGATGAACAGTACCCCCATACTGTTCACGCTGACTTGGCATTTGCTTTTACTTAACGCTCGTACCTTCAGTGTTTATCAAGTCGAAGGTATCGAATGTAATTCAATATTGTTTTTATATTCTCATGATAATAAAATGAAGATGAATTTATAATGCTATATGATTCTTTATGTCATCTTTTGTATTTTACACCCCTTTTCTATTACCATCTTACCTTCGATATTCGAAGGTATGTCTTTCATAACCTTCGTCTGAAGACAATTATATCCTAAGGGAAATAATGTTTCGAAGGACAAAGGACAATGATATTTAACATTTTATGTTGCCTTGTTCTTGATCCATAGCATTTGAGAACAAGTCACCAACATTGGCGCCCACCTCCGGTGAATCCTTTTCGACCACCTTCGGCAAGCACTGACCTTCATCATTCCATCGAAGAAAGCTTCAGCGATAGGGGCTGCCGCTCTGCAGCCACTGGACCCAAACCAGGAAACCCTTTCTCTTCGAGAGGCTCGAGGCCAGAAGAGGAAGGCCACTAGTCCAACACTCCTGGAGGAGGAGTTGGACCAAGAAATAAGAAACATGGAGATACTTCATCAGCAAGTACAAAGGAAGAAGGAGAAGATGGCCCGACTAGCTGATCTTCAAAGGCAGATCGACGAAGCCACTGAAGAAGTATGCCATCTTGCTCAGGACGAACAAGAACAAAGGCCCCAACATAGGGAGCTTCATCAAGAAGGCTTCTTCAATGAGGATGGATGGTATGATGATTTCCAACATGGAAATTGTGCTTTTGATAATGCTTCTCCTCTGTCAGCAGAACTGCAGGCTACCCCATGGCCTCCATCATACAAACCACCCCAGCTCCCCATGTATGATGGGCACTCAGATCCGAAGTAGTTTTTGATGAGCTACGAAGCAACCATATCTTCATATGAGGGCAATACCGCAGTCATGGCGAAATCTTTCGTCATGGCAGTCAAGAATGTTGCGCAAACCTGGTACTCCTCTCTTCGGCCAGGAACAATCACATCATGGCAGAAGCTGAAGGACATGCTAATCACCAGTTTCCAAGGGTTTTAGACGAAGCCGGTTACTGCTCAAGCTTTGTTTTAGTGCACGCAAGAGCACGAAGAATACCTCCAGGCGTATGTCCGAAGGTTCTTGCGCTTAAGGGCACAAGCGCCAACTGTGCCCAATGAAATCGTCATTAAGGCCATGATCAAAGGGCTTCAGCCAGGACCTACGGCCCAATACTTCGCCAGGAAGCCCCCACAGACCCTGGAGAAGTTGCTCCAAAAGATGGATGAATATATCCGGGCTGACAATGACTTTCGCCAAAGAAGGGAGGAAGCCTACAGGTTCTCTGAGATGACCAGGGGCTTCGGAGGAAGAATCCACCCAAGGCATGTCAGGTCAATTCACTCCACTCAGAATGATGACAGAGGAAGTCAGCTGCAGAAGTCACAATACACTTCACAATCTTCGGGGCAGCAACAAAGCTCTTTTCGGCCGACAGCTCCAAGAGGCAAAGGCGCCAGGGGCTTCAAAGGAAGGTTTGGGGATCAGCCCAGAAAAATTTATTGCTTATTCTGTGGTGAGGACAAGGGCCATACTACAAGGATGTGCCATGTCACCATTCAGAAACAAAAGGAAATAGCAGAAGCTGCAGCTCAGCAGAACCAGCCGAAGCAGGTCATGCACACTACTTCGTATCACTCACCCTACATACCAGAGTATGTGGGTAACCATCCTGCAGCTTCTGTTGCTTCGGTTAGCCAGCCACAGCCGTCTTGGCCACAGATTCCACCTCCGCCACCACTACAGCCTGTGTATTCACGAGGCCAGCAGCCAGAAGGGAGCCAACAGACCCATCAGCAGCGAGAGTTCAGGGAGGAGTCCGAAACTCGCACAGTCAACAGTACTGTGCTAGAATCGAAGCATATCTATTGAGAGATATCCTACCCTTGAAACAGTCTTTACATTCATTTTCATTTTCTTTTTTAATAAGGAACAATTGTTGAAAGCCTAGCTCTCTTGACATTTTCAATTTCCTATAATAGCTTTGCTCTTGTTATAGCAAAATATATTCTCTCCACTACGAAGTCCAAAAAATCGCTGAAGCACAAAACTCGTTCCTAAGGGAACGCAGACCTAGAAATCACATTACAAGTATCACCGAAGCTACAAAAAGTCGTTCTAAGGAACGCAGCATGAGTTTACCGAAGGTATCAAAAGTCGTTCCTAAGGGAGCGCAGTGTAAGTTTTCTGCTCAAAAGTCGTTCCAAAGGGAATGCAGAGCCAAATACCGCCGAAATATAAGGCGAAGCGCGAAAAGTCAACGCGAGTACCGCCGAAATAGAAGGCGAAGAAGTTCAAAAGACGTTCCTAAGGGAATGCAGAACTTACAGCGAAAAGTCGGCGCTGATACACCAAAAAATAAGCGGTGAAGCCGAAAAATAAACGGCAAAGAGATTGTGTATTCCACTATGGGGTTGTGAGCGTGTGTCTTCGGCATAAAGATCATCTTGCATAACATAACATCATCACATCATTTCGCATAACATAACATCATACATCATATTGCATCGATGGCACAAGAAGGGGATACAATGTTGACCTTCGGAGAATGTTATGAAAAAATGAAGTTGTGCTAAGGCACAAAATAAGTTTGAAGAAATACAGCTTCATCGGCTCTGAGGTGGAGGAACAAATTTATTGTTGACGAAGCATTAATGTTCTTTCGACGTTTGGAGGATTTTATACGAAGCATAGAAGCTCTTCTTTACGAAGCATGAAAAGAAGGGAAGGTGTTTTTTCGCCAAAGTTTCATGCATCGCAAAGAAATGAATCGCAAAACCTTTCATATATTACATTCAAAACCTACGATCACCGAATATTACAAGCATGTCCCAGCAAATATTACATTAATATTCTAGTAATGTTTTTACAAATAGCTATTCTTCTTCCTTCAGGACTTCTTCTGCAGCTTCGGTTAATAATTTTGTAACAACTTCGTCCACAATAGCTTCGACCATATTAATAATTTCTATTGACTTCTTTGTTTTTGGGTCCGCTAATGGGTCAAAGGGCTCTGGGGGAGGCTGTAACACCCCAGGTGTTACTTAGGATTTTCACTAAGGACTATATAAGTAAGCCCATCATCACATGTGACTTAGGTTGGGAGAAGCACACCAAATTTGGAGCTCAAGATCCTAAGTAAGTGCAACCCATCTTAGAAGTCATACCTTGGTTTGTCATGCACATATAAGGGGGAGAATTGCCCAAACCCTAATTCAAACCCCTTTTAGCAAGTGGAGCACTAGAGGTAAGTATGATCAAAAGGCTATGAAAACTGCATGATCATGTCTTGGGCCAATTATAAAAGTTGTAGTACACTTGATACCCTACAAAAAATAGTGAGAAAGTGACCCCAAAAAGATTTTAGAAAAACCCCAAAAGGTTCACAAAAGGGTTGAGCACAAAAGAAAAACCAGATTTTTTCTAAGTCTAAAACCAACCCTTTTTCAAAGATCAAACATGTTCACCCTCATTCAAACATCAAAACCATTTGACCCAATTGACAAAGTGGCGCCAAAATACCTCTAGAATGCCCTGGAAAAGTTTGAACCCAACCCTAGGTCGTTTGGCACGACTTGGCATGGCTTTTGTCCCGGTTTGGACAGCTAGGACAGAGGCAACTTGTCACCCCTATCTCTCCCTACCCCGACCATATCTTTGCTTGGGACACACATCAAAAAGGTAGGATATGGTGTAGGGAAGAGATCATGCACAGTGGTTTTGCCGAGATCTTCACGCTAAGGTGCTCCAATCGGCCGTTGAACCATGGCAGAAGCAAACACACACGTGTTCGACGCGCTCTGAGCTCGCCAGGGCACGCCCGACGCGCGCCCCCGCGTGCTCCGCGTCGCGCCAAAGCCGAGCCGGCGCTGCTGCCCGCACCCGCGCCTATAAAACCCCGAGAGACTTCGACCGTACTCCTCCGCGCATGCTCGACCTCACCGGAGCACCAGATCACCGGTATTGCCCCGCGCACGGCGTGCCCGCGGCCACCCGATCCCCCGCCACCGTAGACCGGCCAGCAGAGCCTCTCCAACCGCGTCCAACCCTCGGAATAGACCGTGCATACCTTGGTGAAGCTCCCCGAGCAAGGAATCAAACTTTGCCTCGCCGGAGAAGCCAGTCCACGGTCGCCGGACTTCACCCGACCGCCGGTGAACGTAGACCGAGCTCCATGGTGAGTTATTTTTCAATCCCTTGCATGTGTCGACTCCTCAACACCCCATGAAGCTTCCCGTGCCCTTGGATTGACCCATGTCACCGTGGTTAGGCCGGAGCACTCGCCGTCGACGAGTTCACCCGCCTGCGCTCGTGGACCGGCCGATTCCGACCACCACCGCCGTCAAGCCGTACATCGCTGTGACCGTCAAGACCTCCCGAAGCCAACCCCGCCCCTCGCCGGACCTCTCTCGCCGCCGGTAAGCCGCGCCGTCCTTTTCCTTTCCACGGTTACTGTTTGCATAAGGGAAGGGACCGCGGGGAAGAAGAAGAAAAGGGCAGGGGGTTTTGTGCGCTGTCAGTGACTCAAAGGAATAGTGGCGCAGGGGTATAACTGAAGGGATTAGTTTAGAAAGAACCCAGGGTCTTCGGTGCAAAGTGGATTTCCATAAAACCTTTTGTTATTTCTAATTTAAATACAAACAGAACTTGAAAAAAATCATAACTTCACTTTTGTTTACCCAAATCGAGCCAAACCAATTTTGCCAGATCCTATATAATGTAAGCTATTAAGGAAAAATATAAAACCTCTAAGTGTTGCAGAAAACTTTAAAGTTTTGAATTAAATGATTATCTGGTCAAAAGCTAAAAGAAATAAGGAAAAATAGCTACACTATTAGACTGGGTTCAAGAAAATTTAGAGAAGTACTTAATCACTTCCTGACCTGTTTAAAAATAATAAACCCCTCTGTACACCCCATTAAGGTAGAGTTTGCCATTTAAATCCCTTTTTGCTTAAAGTTAGAGAAAATAAAAAGGGTAGTTTAAATAAAGAACCAGGGAGCACCGACATTTTGTTAGCTTTCTTATTTAGTGTAGTTCACTAGAAAATTTTATTATACCCTTGTTTAGTACAGAAGAAATGAAATACCTTTTATTTCAAGGAAACCAGGAAACCTTAGAAAAACCCTAGAAAAATAACCCTGAGAAGAAAACACCCCAAACCTTGGGATAACTAATGTTTTGTTATTATGAACATAGGAAAAATATGAGACCTGTTGTTTGATATTTTTCAAATAACAAGTTAGTTATAAGTACCTTTTTAGCATTAAACTTTAAGAATTCACAACTAAATATCCAGTAGAACTTTTCTGTGATTTTTAACACAGAGGCCTAATATCACCTATGAATCTGGGCAAAAATAAAATTTGGTACAGAAACTTCACTTAATTCACAGCTATAGTGTAAAATGCCCTTTTAAGACTTGTTTCTGTTAATTTGCACAAGTAGTATCTGAATTAGTATCCACCTCAAATTTATAGGACAAACTACAGTAACAAATAGTAACCCACTGTAATTTTTACAGAATTTTTGGGCAAAGTTAAAACCCTGTTGTAGTTCAAACCCACACAAAAATTCATAAGTGGAAAATGGAAGGAGGAATTAATAGTGGAGACTAATGTTACACTAACCAAACCAGCAAAACCCCTTGACTATCTACTAAAGCATTTAAGGGGCATTCCAGGTCTTGATCCATTATGCTTAGGCAAGAACTTCAAACCTAAATTGAAAAGCCTTAAACCCTAAGAGCCTCTTATAACTAGGAAACCCTAAGTTATCCATTAACTTAATTTTCTTCACTTAACATGATGATTTCTAAATTCTGCATAATCATAGCATACATGTTCTTACTCATTGCATTCGATAGATTGCAACCTAGCTGACGGAGAGTACATCCTCGTGCTGGAGCAAGGAGTTGCTCAGGAGGTAGCCCCGGATCCAGCACCAGAGCCTGCCCTAGAGGATCTGCCTGCCCCAGCCTTGGAAGGCAAGCCCCAGTTTTATGCATAACCTGTTCTATATGCTATTTTACTACAATTAATGTTTGTAGGCTTGTATTGTGCACTTAAGTGTAGGAGTTGATTGAAACCCTAGTTGCATGAACTCAGGAATCCTTTTTGAGATGGATACTAGTATGCTAGGTCGAGTAGCTGTTATGCTAATTAGGGATCTCGGTAGAGGTCGAGTGATTTTTCTAGCACTCGCGCGAGGTCAGAAATTGGTTGTACCCACTTTCCTATCATATTGATGTTGGTTTGTGGACACGGATCCATGGGGATGCGTGGTCTACGAGATGGAATTGGAATAAGGTTTAACGTGCGGATACCTGTGTCAAGCGTTTGAACGTACTAAGCACATGCCGAGAAATATGGTAAATCGGTAAGCCTAGTACCTGATTGAACCTGGCAGTGGACTTTACCCCTCACGCGACCTGAGACGTGGTCTCCCATTCCGGTTATGGTGGGTACAAGTGCGGTCACTGCACGACGGCAGTCAGGGTCAGTGAGGCATTGTACGCCAAGGCGGTGAGCCCTGATCTGCTGACGGGGAATCGATGGGGACGTTTGATGTGTGTGGGGACGGAGTGCCTCGCCACGTCGTGTGTTTAGGTTTACCTTGCAAGGATAAAAACTCGATTCGAATCGTCTGCTTCTCGCAGCTAATGAGACTGCTTGATCCATTGTACTGCATTGAGTAACAAGTGGAAATGTGATGAATTGGCAAAAGTTGTTGATTGCTAAATGTTTGACACCATGTATGATTAGATAGGTATACATTTAGTCTTAAGAGAGTCACAGTAAAACTTGACAAAGCTAAAACTTGATTTATAGACTCAGCTAGTGCTTTTTGGCAACCAAATCCCTCAGCCAAACAAGCTGCATGTCTAGAGGTAGAGGAGTAGACTCCTCACACCGGGTAAGTCTAGCTGAGTATTAGTATACTCAGCCTTGCTTGTGGCAAAATTTTTACAGGTTCCCTAGAGGACATGGTTGCTGGAGTGACTTGGCCGTCCACCTTGCCACCGGGTTGGACAGTCAAGTGGGACCCTGCCTCGGTAGAGGAGGAGCATGAGGAGTGATGGGACAGGCTTCCCCATCTCTCTGTTTATTTATCGCTAGTTTTATTCCACTGCATTCCGAACAATAATGACTACTTTTGCTAAACTCCGATGATGGTATAATAATTTACTACTTCTCAATGGATGGTTTTATGCTTTATTGTATTTGCTCTGTGCCTCACCATCGAGTGAGTACGTGGTACTTGATCCTGTTAGTGGCCTCGTCGGACTAGATCCGAGGGACTGACGTATTATTCCTATTTAAGTGTGGTCTAGCCTCTAAGGCGGGGCTTAGATACTTAAGTGGGAATAATTCGGGCGATTCCGCCACAGCTGGTATCGGAGCTCGTACCACCACGGAGGAATCAATAAACTGTAAATACCATCCTTTTCCTAAGTAAAACTTGGTAGAAACAAATGTTGGCTAGATCGTAGGACGATCAGGATAGACCTAGGACGTGAAGCCTTAGGATGATAGAAGGGTAGCTAGGTGGCTAATTAAGTAAGCCCTACAGGCCACTATAAGGGATGGGAGTTCCTTCCTATTCCCTCTAAGTTGATGTGAGGTCATTTAGGATGAACATGCATGCATTCTTAATTAAACTATTTAATAGGAGGGTAAGAACTTTAATACATAATGGTGACAAATTAAGTACCCCCAGTACCATTGTCGTAGTTATAGAAAGGCTGAGTTGCGATCCCTTTTCATTTTAAAATTCTTTTCTTTTACTTACGCTTAACCGTACACAAATGCCTTCTCATGGATCCTCGGACGAAGGGAATGCACAGTCCCACACTGACAGGCTTGCACGAGAGGGTTTCCCCCGTATCTTGTGGGAGGTACTTCAGGGAGCTGGTTACGCGACGCCTCCCCAGTACGCGGTGCGGCTGTTTGAGAAGCACCGAGTGCCCCGCTGTAGGGTGAGGATGACCCTAGAGCCTCATCCCCTGCAGCCAGGCTGGCGTTCGCTAGACTCCGAGTCTTTTGGATACAGGGCTGAGGATACTATCGAGGTGATTGCTCTCCACGGACTAACCACCTTCTGCGGATTCCACCCCTTGGAGCTGTCCACTCACCCCATTGGTTTGTTCCCTGCGGAAAAGGAGGACGACCCAATGTGGAAGGATCGAGTGGAGCATGCTAAGGATATTTGGGCTATCTACCCAGATGTCTTTCCTGACGAATTGCCGGGGATGCCACCCGATAGAGACATTGAGTTCGCGATCGAATTGCAACCCGGGACTGCTCCTATATCCAAGAGACCCTATAGGATGCCTCCCATAGAATTAACGGAGTTGAAAAAGCAGCTACAAGAGTTGTTGGACAAGGGGTTTATTCGCCCGAGTACTTCACCATGGGGATGTCCAGCCTTGTTTGTTAAGAAGAAGGATGAAAGTCTGAGAATGTGTGTCGATTACCGCCCTCTCAATGCGGTGACCATCAAGAACAAATACCCACTGCCCTGCATTGATGTTTTGTTTGATCAGTTGGTAGGAGCCAAAGTGTTCTCCAACATAGATCTTCGCTCGGGCTACCATCAAATCAAGATACGTGCCAGTGATATTCCGAAGACGGCTTTCTCCACCAGATATGGGCTCTATGAGTTTTTGGTGATGTCTTTTGGGCTGACCAATGCCCCGGCTTATTTCATGTACCTGATGAACTCAGTATTCATGCCAGAGTTGGACAAATTTGTGGTGGTTTTCATTGATGATATTCTGGTCTATTCCAAGAATGAAGACGAGCATACTGAGCATCTACACATCGTGCTTCAGCGATTGCGCGATCATCGCTTGTATGCTAAATTGTCTAAATGTGAATTCTGGCTGAGGGAAATCAAATTTTTGGGTCACACAATTTCTCAAAATGGGATATCAGTTGAACTTGAGAAGGTACAAAAAGTAATGAAATGGAAACCTCCTACTACAGTGCGGCAGATTCAGAGCTTTTTGGGATTGGTAGGGTATTATCGATGATTTATTCTGGATTTCTCCAGAATTGCCAAGCCAATGACTGAACTGTTGAAGAAGGGAGTCAAGTATGATTGGAGCCAGAAGTGTGAGGATGCTTTTCATACACTAAGGCAGCACTTGACAACAGCACCAGTGCTAGCTCAACCTGACAACACCAAGCCCTTTGAAGTTTATTGTGATGCTTCTGGTACTGGATTGGGATGTGTCTTAATGCAGGACAACAGAGTCATTGCTTATGCCTCCCGAGCACTCAGACCCCATGAGCAGAACTACCCCACACATGATTTGGAGTTAGCAGCTATTGTTCATGCTCTCAAGATTTGGAGACATTACTTGATGGGAGCTCGCTGTAACATTTACACTAATCATAAGAGTCTCAAATATATCTTCACCCAGGCTGATCTTAATATGAGGCAGAGGAGATGGTTAGAGCTAATCAAGGACTATGATTTGGAGGTGCTTTACCATCCTGGCAAAGCCAATGTTGTGGCAGATGCCTTAAGTAGGAAGGCCCAGTGCAATTGTATGAATATGGATGTAAGAATCACCACCCTATGTGATGAGTTGTGCAAGTTGAAATAGAAGTCATTTCCTCCGGTGCCTTGAGTTATATCTCAGTGGAGCCCACTTTGCAAGAACAAATAGTCATGGCATAGATTGGTGACAAGGGTGTTCAGGTTATTAAGGAAATGATCGAGCAGAAAGTAGGAAAATACAAATGCTTCCGTCAGGACAGCAAAGGAATCCTATGGTTTGGAGACCGATTGGTTGTTCCCAAGAACCCTGAGCTCAGAAAGAAGATATTGGATGAAGCTCACCTTTCAAAATTCTCCATGCACCCCGGTAGTAGCAAGATGTATCATGATCTCAGATCTTTATACTGGTGGACCAGAATGAAGAGGGAAATTGCGAAGTATATATCAGAATGTGACACCTGCCAGAGAATCAAGGCCAGTCATTTGAAGGTAGCAGGCCCTTTGCAATCCCTTCCCATACCATCTTGGAAATGGGAGGATATTTGTATGGACTTTATCGTGGGATTGCCCAATACCTCCCGGCACCATGATTCTATTTGGGTCATTGTGGATAGGTTGACCAAGACAGCTCACTTCTTGCCAGTGCATACCACCCACAAGACAGAGAAATATGCAGAAATCTATGTTGATCAAATAGTGTGTTTACATGGAATTCTGAAGACCATTGTGTCTGATAGAGGAGCACTGTTTGTGGCACGCTTTTGGGAGCAGCTCCAAAAATCACTTGGGACCCATGTAATAAGAAGCTCATCATACCATCCTCAAACAGATGGTCAGATAGAAAGGGTGAATCAGATTTTGGAAGACATGTTGAGGGCATGAGTGCTACACTATGGAAAGGATTGGGACAAGTGTCTTTCGTTGGCAGAGTTCTCTTATAATAACAACTACCAGTCCAGCTTAAAGATGGCACCTTTTGAGGCCTTATATGGGAGAAGGTGTAGGACACCGCTCAATTGGTCTCAAGCGGGAGAGAGGGAAATATTTGGGCCGGACTTGGTACTCGAAGCAGAGGAAAAGGTCAGAATCATCAAGAAGAACCTAGAAGCTGCTCAAGCCCGGTAGAAGAGCTATCATGATAAGAGGAGGAAGCCTCTACAGTTTGAAGTAGGAGATCATGTTTATCTTAAGGTGTCACCCACCAAGGGTGTCCAGAGATTTGGAATCAAGGGCAAGTTAGCTCCTCGCTACATTGGACCCTATGAGATCAAGGAAACTTGTGGACCTGTAGCATATCAATTGAAGTTGCCACCCCACCTGTCAGCAATTCATGATGTGTTCAATGTATCCCAGCTACGGAAATGTGTCCGCTTACCCACTGAAGTGCTACCTGAACCAGAAATTGAGATAGAACCAGACTTGTCTTATCAAGAGCACCCCGTCAGGATACTGGACCAAAAGGAGAGATCAACGCGGGCAAGGTCGATCAGAATGTATAAGGTTCAGTGGAGTCACCATTCGGTAGAAGAAGCTACGTGGGAGACTGAGGATTTTCTACGCTCTCGCTTCCCCGACTTTCTGCCCAAAGGAGTCGGTACGTAATCAAAAACCCCACCCCCACCTGCCCTTTGAATCTAAATGTAAGAAAAACTTAGATGTTAAAGGTAGTGTAAGCTCTAAAAATGACTCAAAAAGGACTTCCTTCTGAAGTTGCAAAGAGGATGACATTCGAAGAACAGTTAACTAGAGAAACTCGAATAGTGGAAGGAGCAACACACCAACACACCTTCATGGCACCCCTCCAAGGGACTCTACCTAAATCTCGGGACGAGATTCCTTTAAGGGGGGAGGGTTGTAACACCCCAGGTGTTACTTAGGATTTTCACTAAGGACTATATAAGTAAGCCCATCATCACATGTGACTTAAGTTGGGAGAAGCACACCAAATTTGGAGCTCAAGATCCTAAGTAAGTGCAACCCATCTTAGAAGTCATACCTTGGTTTGTCATGCACATATAAGGGGGAGAATTGCCCAAACCCTAATTCAAACCCCTTTTAGCAAGTGGAGCACTAGAGGTAAGTATGATCAAAAGGCTATGAAAACCCCATGATCATGTCTTGGGCCAATTATAAAAGTTGTAGTACACTTGATACCCTACAAATAATAGTAAGAAAGTGACCCCAAAAAGATTTTAGAAAAACCCCAAAAGGTTCACAAAAGGGTTGAGCACAAAAGAAAAACCAGATTTTTTCTAAGTCTAAAACCAACCCTTTTTCAAAGATCAAACATGTTCACCCTCATTCAAACATCAAAACCATTTGACCCAATTGACAAAGTGGTGCCAAAATACCTCTAAAATGCCCTGGAAAAGTTTGAACCCAAACCCTAGGTCGTTTGACATGACTTGGCATGGCTTTTGTCCCGGTTTGGACAGCTAGGACAGAGGCAACTTCTCACCCCTATCTCTCCCTACCCCGACCGTATCTTGGCTTGGGACACACATCAAAAAGGTAGGATATGGTGCAGGGAAGAGATCATGCACAGTGGTTTTGCCGAGATCTTCACGCTAAGGTGCTCCAATCGGCCGTTGAACCATGGCAGAAGCAAACACACACGTGTTCGACGCGCTCTGAGCTCGCCACCGCGTGCTCCGCGTCGCGCCAAAGCCGAGCCGGCGCTCCTGCCCGCGCCCGCACCTATAAAACCCCCAGGGACTTCGACTGTACTCCTCCACGCATGCTCGACCTCACCGGAGCACCGGATCACCGGTATTGCCCCACGCACGGCGTGCCCGCGGCCACCCGATCCCCCGCCACCGTAGACCGGCCAGCAGAGCCTCTCCCAGCCGCGTCCGACCCTCGGAATAGACCGTGCATGCCTCGGTGAAGCTCCCCGAGCAAGGAATCGAACTTTTCCTCGCCGGAGAAGCCAGTCCACGGTCGCCGGACTTCACCCGACCGCCGGTGAACGTAGACCGAGCTCCACGGTAAGTTATTTTTCAATCCCTTGCACGTGTCGACTCCTCAACACCACATGAAGCTTCCCGTGCCCTTGGATTTACCCATGTCACCGTGGTTAGGCCGGAGCACTCGCCGCCGACAAGTTCACCCGCCTGCGCTCGTGGACCGACCGATTCCGACCACCACCGCCGTCAAGCCGTACATCGCTGTGACCGCCAAGACCTCCCGAAGCCAACCCCGCCCCTCGCCGGACCTCTCTCGCCGCCGGTAAGCCATGCCGTCCTTTTCCTTTCCACGGTTACTGTTTGCATAAGGGGTGGGACCGCAGGGAAGAAGAAGAAAAGGGCAGGGGGTTTTGTGTGCTGTCAGTGACTCAAAGGAATAGTGGCGCAGGGGTATAACTGAAGGGATTAGTTTAGAAAGAACCTAGGGTCTTCGGTGCAAAGTGAATTTCCATAAAACCTTTTGTTATTTCTAATTTAAATACAAACAGAACTTGAAAAAATCATAACTTCACTTTTGTTTACCCAAATCGAGCCAAACCAA
Source organism: Zea luxurians (assembly GCA_029449295.1). Taxonomy (NCBI): domain Eukaryota; kingdom Viridiplantae; phylum Streptophyta; class Magnoliopsida; order Poales; family Poaceae; genus Zea; species Zea luxurians. Next base: position 52,181,315 of record JAOPSE010000011.1, read on the forward strand.
TTTTGCCAGATCCTATATATTGTAAGCTATTAAGGAAAAATATAAAACCCCTAAGTGTTGCAGAAAACTTTAAAGTTTTGAATTAAATGATTAACTGGTCAAAAGCTAAAAGAAATAAGGAAAAATAGCTACACTATTAGACTGGGTTCAAGAAAATTTAGAGAAGTACTTAATCACTTCCTGACCTGTTTAAAAATAATAAACCCCTCTGTACACCCCATTAAGGTAGAGTTTACCATTTAAATCCCTTTTTGCTTAAAGTTAGAGAAAATAAAAAGGGTAGTTTAAATAAAGAACCAGGGAGCACCCACATTTTTGTTAGCTTTCTTATTTAGTGTAGTTCACTAGAAAATTTTATTATACCCTTATTTAGTATAGAAGAAATGAAATACCTTTTATTTCAAGGAAACCAGGAAACCTTAGAAAAACCCTAGAAAAATAACCCTGAGAAGAAAACACCCCAAACCTTGGGATAACTAATGTTTTGTTATTATGAACATAGGAAAAATATGAGACCTGTTGTTTGATATTTTTCAAATAACAAGTTAGTTATAAGTACCTTTTTAGCATTAAACTTTAAGAATTCACAACTAAATATCCAGTAGGCCTTTTCTGTGATTTTTAACACACAGGCCTAATATCACCTATGAATCTGGGCAAAAATAAAATTTGGTACAGAAACCTCACTTAATTCACAGCTATAGTGTAAAATGCCCTTTTAAGACTTGTTTTTGTTAATTTGCACAAGTAGTATCTGAATTAGTATCCACCTCAAATTTATAGGACAAACTACAGTAACAAATAGTAACCCACTGTAATTTTTACAGAATTTTTGGGCAAAGTTAAAACCCTGTTGTAGTTCAAACCCACACAAAAATTCATAAGTGGAAAATGGAAAGAGGAATTAATAGTGGAGACTAATGTTACACTAACCAAACCATCAAAACCCCTTGACTATCTACTAAAGCATTTAAGGGGCATTCTAGGTCTTGATCCATTATGCTTAGGCAAGAACTTCAAACCTAAATTGAAAAGCCTTAAACCCTAAGAGCCTCTTATAACCAGGAAACCCTAAGTTATCCATTAACTTAATTTTCTTCACTTAACATGATGATTTCTAAATTCTGCATAATCATAGCATACATGTTCTTACTCATTGCATTCGATAGATTGCAACCTAGCTGACGGAGAGTACATCCTTGTGCCGGAGCAAGGAGTTGCTCAGGAGGTAGCCCCGGATCCAGCACCAGAGCCTGCCCCAGAGGATCTGCCTTCCCCAGCCTTGGAAGGCAAGCCCCGGTTTTATGCAAAACCTGTTCTATATGCTATTTTACTACACTTGATGTTTGTCGGCTTGTATTGTGCACTTAAGTGTAGGAATTGATTGAAACCCTAGTTGCATGAACTCAGGAATCCTTTTTGAGATGGATACTAGTATGCTAGGTCGAGTAGCTGCTATGCTAATTAGGGATCTCGGTAGAAGTCGAGTGATTTTTCTAGCACTCGCGCGAGGTCAGGAATTGGTTGTACCCACTTTCCTATCATATTGATGTTGGTCTGTGGACACAGATCCATGGGGATGCGTGGTCTATGAGATGGAATTGGAATAAGGATTAACGTGCGGATACCTGTGTCAAGCATTTGAACGTACTAAGCACATGCCGAGAAATATGGTAAATCAGTAAGCCTAGTACCTGATTGAACCTGGCAGTGGACTTTACCCCTCACGTGACCTGAGACGTGGTCTCCCATTCCGGTTATGGTGGGTATAAGTGCGGTCACTGCACGACGGCAGTCGGGGTTAGTGAGGCATTGTACGCCAAGGTGGTGAGCCCTGATATGTTGATGGGGAATCGATGGGGACGGTTGATGTGTGTGGGGACGGAGTGCCTCACCACGTCGTGTGTTTAGGTTTACCTTGCAAGGATAAAAACTCGATTCGAATCGTCTACTTCTCACAGCTAATGAGACTGCTTGATCCATTGTACTGCATTGAGTAACAAGTGGAAATGAGATGAATTGGCAAAAGTTGTTGATTGCTAAATGTTTGATACCATGTATGATTAGATAGGTATACATTTAGTCTTAAGAGAGTCACACTAAAACTTGACAAAGCTAAAACTTGATTTATAGACTCAGCTAGTGCTTTTTGGCAACCAAACCCCTCAGCCAAACAAGCTGTATGTCTAGAGGTAGAGGAGTAGACTCCTCACACCGGGTAAGTCTTGCTGAGTATTAGTATACTCAGCCTTGCTTGTGGCAAAATTTTTATAGGTTCCCTGGAGGACATGGTTGCTGGTGTGACTTGGCCGTCCACCTTGCCACCGGGTTGGACAGTCGAGTGGGACCCTGCCTCGGCAGAGGAGGAGCATGAGGAGTGATGGGACAGGCTTCCCCATCTCTCTGTTTATTTATCGCTAGTTTTATTCCGCTGCATTCCGAACAATGATGACTACTTTTGCTAAACTCTGATGATGATGTAATAATTTAATACTTCTAAATGCATGGTTTTATGCTTTATTGTATTTGCTCTGTGCCTCACCATCGAGTGAGTACGTGGTACTTGATCCTGTTAGTGGCCTCATCGGACTAGATTCGAGGGACTGACGTATTATTCCTATTTAAGTGTGGTCTAGCCTCTAAGGCGGGGCTTAGATACTTAAGTGGGAATAATTCGGGCGGTTCCGCCACAGAGGAGGTAGTTCAGCTACGATAGAAGACATAAATTAGTTCGAAATCACAAAGGTAAGCAATAAAATTAAAAGCCATTAAGTAATACCTATCCGTTTTTCATGTTCCGTAGCCTTTTCAGCTGCTTTTGTCGCTTCTCGAGCATCTTGAATATCTTTTTCACTCTTTTTCATTTTTTCATGCGCCATCCCTCGGCCGTCATTTTCCCAAATATCAGTAAAAAATTTTCCACCTATTAAGCTTGCTTCGGCCGAGGGATCCTTCGTGTCATCAATAGACAAAGCAGCTTCGGCCTGGACCAAAGTTTTAACATGATCGCACCCTGCTTTCTCCAAAATAGCTACAACTCCTCTCGCACCAGAGAACGCGCAGACGTCCCCTCGGTCGCTCAAAATTTCTTCAAAAGCTTCAGCTTCGCTGCTGATCCACTCAATCATGCCCTTAGGGTCGCCCCTTATGAAGTTGTCTTCGCTTGAATATGCGCCCACATTGGCGAAGCTAGTCTTTATCTTCTTGACGCATTCTACAGATTTCTCAAAGCATCTTTCTTTCGACGAGCGAAGCTCTGCAACTATTTTCTCAAAATAATTTTTCCAGTACTCACTGGCATCTCGGTCAGCTTCGGCAACAGCGTATTTCAATTTGGCTTCGGCGAGTTCTTTTTGAAGGTTTTCAATCTCATTCCTTTGGATTTCAGATTGAGCCTTGAAGTTAGCTTCATCCCCCTTTACTTTGTCCACCAATGTAAGTAGAATTTTGTCTTTTCCAAAGCTTCGTTCCTCAGCTTGATAACCTCTGATCGAAGGTTGTTGAGAGCGATAGTGCAACTCTCGTCCTCGGCATTCTTTTGCGCCCTTAAGGCGTTGCTAAGTATTAAACCCTATATGAAAAAATGAATAGGTTAATATAAGAAGAAAAGAATAATTCCAAAATTCATAAACTTCCAAATGCACGATTTTTGTACCTTCAGACTGTTATATGCAAGACTACTCGCAAGATCCTCCTTCGTCATGGCGCAGAGGCCAGCTTCAAGCTTCGGAAACCCCATAATTCTGGCCATTTCCCGGCAGACAGATAATTCCTTGTTCTCTGGGAGGCAGTACAAGAAGTCATCTTCATCTGTGCCATTAAACACTAACGCCCCTTTCGGGTACTTCAGTTCTTGGGCATAGTGTTTAGCTTCAAAAATTTCTTCTTCAGACAATCTTTTTCCCGAAGCTTGTCGAACAATATAATCAAGGACTTCGGAAGACGCTTCGAGAGTAGGCGCGGCAGCTTCTTCAAGAAAAATCTATTTTATAGCTCCTTCTCCTGTTGCCTTTTCTCCAATGTCCGAGGATTTCTCCTTGACGGGCCCTGAAGGCCCGGCTTTGGCATCGGCCCGGCTCATTGTAGCTTCGGCTTTTGTTACCTTTGCCTCGGTTTCAGTCTGCGCCTTCAAAGCGTTTGCAATTTTCCTTGGAGTAGAGCTTGAAGCTTTTATTGTCTCCAGTACATCTAATACACTAGCCATCCTTTTTCTCTTCGGGGTCGCCGCTAGACCTTTTTGTGTCTTCGACACCTCAACTCCTGACGAAGGGCTTAGAATTTCCAATGTTTTCGTCGCTTTGATTTTTGGTTCTTCAATTTTGACAGTCTTTGGCATTGCAGCTGGCTCTTCAATCTTCTGTGTAAGGGCAGGTTCTTTGGCTTCAATAGCTGAAGAAGTCTTACCGCCGAATTCAGGCACTATGGCCGGTTCAATATAGCGTGGTCGGTGTGTAAGGACCTTCAACTTTATCCTCTTTGGTGCGGGCTCGCTTGAGGTAGCCGGAGCTGCAGCCTTCTCAGGAGTCGCACCCTTTCTTTTCTGCCCCCGCATCGGGTAGCGATAGTCAGGGTACACAAAACCAATAGCATCAAAAACTCTATTTAGCTTTTTCTTTTTTCGGCTCCCAAAGGCCACAGATAGTGCATTATCTTCATACTTGGAGTATGTTCCAAGTAGTTCATCACTAGTATTTTCAACGCACTTCAGCCAGTCATCGTCTGGTTTGACAAATTGGTCTCCAAACCTGAAGGTATATTTCAATCGAACCAGACCACCTTCGCTAGGGTTGGTGATAGTTTCCTTTGGCATTTCCCAGCTGTCTATCAGTGGCCATATTCTGAAGGCTATATGCTCTTGGAGCAAGTCCCTTGTCCCAACAAAAGAGCAAACTGTGCTGAAGGCCCTTCGACATGATTCGGCTGCCTCGTCAATTTCAACCTTTGGCTTCCGGAGGCCGAAGCGGGACCAAATGGGGCGCATGATGATCTCTTTAATATCTTCTCTCACCTTTAAATCATTCTTTACATAGAACCATTCTTTCATCCAATCTCCGGGCCACCTCTTCCGGAATGTTGGCACTGGGTAACTTGCGCCAGAGCAGGCAACGAAACTGTAGCAGCCGAAATTGTTGTGATATTGTTCTTTACCCTAGGCCTTCGTTTCATACGAGAGCTCATGCATACTGCAAAAACATCTTGCGCTTGGCTCCAGACCTTGACTTCTCACAGCCTAGACAAAAATCCCCATTCTAATAATTGCTTCGGGAGTAATCTGATGAAGGTAGATCTGGTATGTCTTCAAAACTTCGACCACAAATTTACTCAACGGGAACCGAAGTCCAGCTTTGAAGAAGCTTTAGAAGATCACAACTTCATTTTCTTCCGGAGCAGGAACGGCCCTATCCACGTCAGCCCTCACAATAGAAATATCTCGAAAGTACCTTCCTCTCATATTATCAAGATGACTCTGTTTGATAGTTGATTTCCCGAAGACTGTGTGACTTGGTCGCCAAGGACGATCTTCCAAGTCTTCGCCTCCACTCTCCATATCATAGCTGTCGCTATCATTAGTATCTTCGGACAAGCCTTCTAATATCTCTTTAGTTATCTTCTCTGTGTTTGTTTTAGCAATTGACTCAATAAACCCAGCAGTCTTCTCCTCAAGGAGCTTCTCCTCCTCGCTCAGCTTTGTCTCAGCAGCAACTTTTTTGTCTTGAGACATCTTTTCTTTGAAAATGGCGGAAATGTGTCCTCAGAGCCAAAGCTTAGAAAATCTAAGAAACCAAGCAGCTGTTGACAAGCAAGAGCTAAGAAATTGAACAAAGCAAAGCAGGCGGCAAGTAACATACCAAATGTGCTCGGGGTGAGTTCTTATTTATACACCCAGCGCGCTCCAAATTGGAGGGCCCTGTCTGTCATTGACTCTTGCTATTCTAGCAAAGGGAAGGTGTTTTTTTCGGACCTTCGGCTTAGGGCCTTCGTCCATATCGCAATTTGAAATCGTTATTCTAACAAATTAACCTTGCGAGGGGCTACTGTTGGGGGACTTCGTCTTCCGAAGGTCCTCAAAAACATGATTTAACATTGTTTTAGGAGTTGTAATACGTGAGCAGGTACCTTCGGATTCGAATCAGAACCACAGTGGAGGAAGCATGAACAATACGAAGATTGACGAAGCGCCGAAGCTACGCGCAAGGGAGCTTCGGCATGACAGCAGGAAAGGGAACCGACTTAAAGGGGAAAAGGCTATTTAGACCCCGATGAGTTACCTTATAATCATTAGCAAATGTAAAGGGCATGAATGTAATTTCACATGGGCTGAGTCCCATGCCTATAAATAGATGAACAGTACCCCCATACTGTTCACGCTGACTTGGCATTTGCTTTTACTTCACGCTCGTACCTTCACTGTGTATCAAGTCAAAGGTATCGAATGTAATTCAATATTGTTTTTATATTCTCATGATAATAAAATGAAGATGAATTTATAATGCTATATGATTCTTTATGTCATCTTTTGTATTTTACACCCCTTTTCTATTACCATCTTACCTTCGATATTCGAAGGTATGTCTTTCATAACCTTCGACTGAAGATCATTATATCCTAAGGGAACTAATGTTTCGAAGGACGAAGGGCATTGATATTTAACATTTTATGTTGCCTTGTTCTTGATCCATAGCATTTGAGAACAAGTCACCAACAGATACCAGTTGTGACGGAACCTCCCAAGTCATTAGGCCCACCTACAGTTATCCTTATCCAACGGACCTCAGACAACCCTGCAGGTGCCCTTGATCACTTGACAAGTTCGATATCTGTATTCTTTAACTTGCCCAAGAGCGTTTCGCCCGTCACGCAGATATTACAACACATCGGAGGTACGAGTATGCGGAAGCAGTTACAACAACTTTATTTCATATTAAAGTAGAGAAAGAGTAGTATTATTACAGACCAGAGCAAATATAAGAGTGCTGGAGTAATATTACATAACTTGGGAGGCAAAAACCCCTCCCGATAAATAGTAAAAGTTTTTAAGGGAGGACACCTCCTCCCAAGGCTTCAGTCTTGGCTTTCTTATTTAGGCACCACCTTGGAACAAAAGTAACAAAAATTTGCTATTTCATCACCTAAAACAACATGGGACAAAGCCCTAAGTACGAAGTGTACTTTCGCAAGTCTTACCCGTCAAAATAAAAGACTCTCAAGGATATGCTGGCCTTTGGGTATCAAGGTATGGCTTGTCAAGAATCAAAGACTCTGTTTGCAGAAATGCTTACTAGTAGTGGATCCTTAAAAATCCAGTTTTAATTGTTAGGTTAAGTGAAGTTACCTGCATCTAGAGTTCTTTCTACCCTAGTTCAAGCACTTGACCTATACTAGCCAATTTCTTATCAACCCTTCTTGTTCACTGGAATGCTACTTGTAGGTCAATGACCAAGTCTTCATGTCCGCGAAGTTACGACGATCCGAATCGATTAATACTCAGCTGAGGATCTCCAATCACACGACATATATAGCACTTAACCCTTGCATATTTCAACTCGCCACTGGGGTTCTTAAGACCAGATCAGGTTCACGCCAACCGAGAGCACAGATACACCACCGTCCAGCCTCTTGCCACGGAGGGTACACGCTACTCTCGCCATCTCTCCACTCCCATTGCGTGTTATCTTATTCTGGTATTAGTCTGCCCGAGGCAAAGCTTACCCATGACGAGGCATGTGACCAGTTAAAGGGTCCTCGATCATCAAGCATACATCGACAAGGTCCTTAATCGACTCAGACAGAGACACTACACCGAGACTCTCTTCTCGTGTAAGTCACCCGCCCGGTCTTAGCTTTATCATTTCAAACCCAAAGTTTGGTACCTGGCAGATGTACATCTTTTCTGATGTTGAACCCATCATGGCTATGATGGATCCACCATCAAGTTTTATTTTTGAAAACATCCCACCCACTTTGAAGCATCATCTTTTGTCAAAACCAAACATTTTGTTTTTCTAGAGCAAAGCTAAGCATAAAAAAAACCTTTTTGTAAAACAGGGGATTAAGGAGAAGTAATCAAATCCAAGGAAGGAAATGCAGCAACTGGTTTAGCACACAACTCCTATCACCTAATGCATCAAGTAAGTGAGAAAGATTTTAAAAGTAGCAAGGAGGTGGCAAATGCACCGGGGCTTGCCTTGTGTGATAGGTGAATCAGGCTCTGTTCCACAGATATCAAAGTAGAAGCAGTTTCCTGCCTGAGGTTCTTCAGGTGGTGGTGGTGTAGTCCTCGCTTCTTCAACTTCTATTTCCTCCTCGTTTTCTAGATATAGCCATATATAATCATGAATGCTCATGTAATGCTCATGAAAACGCAAAGATAATAAAAGTATATTATCTAATGTCTTGAATATAACTTTCCTTCACGGATCTCCGGAAAACTAGGGTTTTTGGAGTCTATAGTGAAGTTCATAGGGCGGGGGTTAGGGTTTTGGGTTCTAGGTACCAAACATGGTCCAAATCATACCAAATTTTACCCAAGGCTTCTAAATAATATTTAAAGATTATTTAAAAAGTTTGGTGAATTTTGGGATTATTAATTACTTTCTAAAATTCTAGAGGTATGGTTTTTGGTTGTTTTAAATGTCCCAAAATTCCCTATTGGAACTAAAAATCATGAAACTATTTTTATTAAATACTATAGAAAATTAGAAACCTAGCAAAATTGGTTTGGTATTTTTAGCATTTTTCTATAATTTTCTAGGAATTCTCTAAGTCCAGAAGAAAAAGAAAAAGGAAAAGATGCTACAGTTTTGGGCTAAATCTGGCCCGAGTCGGTCCATACGCTGGCGAAAGCGCGCCCGTGCGCCCGTGCTGTCGGTTTTGCAGAAACGCCCCTACCGGTTCAAAAATCAGAGCGGCAGTCCTTGGCACTATTCACACATCTCACTGACACTTGCAAAAACACCCTTGTGCTTTCATCTCTTCACAATCCATGGTCCACGACGCCGCACGGCGGAGAACCGAACTCCGACGAGCTTGCACTGGCCAGGACACGCGATGACCGGTGCTCTCCTTTGACTGAGACCTAATTCAAGCCCTAACAAGAGTTTCCCCTCAATTAATTTCACTATCGAAGCTCTAACGCGCTCTGTCCACGGTGACCGTGTCATCAACGGACAATCCAACGCACTCCCGGCGATCTAAGGGTTCCTAGCTTAATTGGCGGGGTCGGGGAGCATCAGGGGCACACAAGGACGTTGAAACGAAAGAGCAGAGGGTATGAGCGGACCTGAGACGAGCTAGCCTCGGCGAGGCCTCTTTCACGGTGGCGGAAAGTAGATTTGGGGGAAATCTGGAATTGGCGAGCTATGGTGATCAATTGGAGGCACAGCTTGGTGGATCAGTGCTTGATTACCCTACGGACCCGTCGGGGTGCTCAATTTATAGTGTGCTTGAGCGGTGGTGCTCAATTTCGACGAATTGCGCTGGCGGTCGAAAGGGGAACTGAGTCACTGGCGTGGTGATTCGTGGCCTTCACCATGACAGACCCACCGGCGACGAGCCAAGACTATGGAGCGGTTTATGGTGACTCACCGTGACGTGGTAAAGTGTCAAGGCACGTAGCCTGCTGGATAACAGCGAACGCCGGTGATGCCAGCGTGATTGACCATGGCGGGACACGACGGCCGGTGAGAACAGTGGCCAGAGTTTATCTACAGCGTGATATTTCTTACCGAGGAGCGCTATCTGTGTTCGGCCGGGCATGAATCACGACGTCGGCGTGGATCTGGGCGCAAGATCACTGGCGGCGAGGGGGGTGAATCTGCGATCTCTTTCAGTCACTGTACAATGGGATCCCTATTCAGTGCGCCTGACAGCCCAATTTGCAGGGCCTGGATCTCAAATCTTTACATGACAACTTGTTAATCTGCCTATAACAAAGTTGTTGCCCGATGATCCAGCTACAATCTTGCTATAGCAACCATAGCCAAACTCTCACTAGATCATGGTCGAATCCTAGTCCAAAGATTGCCCAATCTCACTGTTAGTCTGAATTCAGACCTAGGGCAGTCTGATAGCTCGACTTTGGGCTCATTTTACTCCAAATTTTTCATGTGACCAAGCCTTAATCCCTATAGCAAAGTTTCTCTCCTTACATAGCTCTACAAATTTGATGTGCTGACCTAGGGCAAAATCCTTATAGTTTTGAAATTATAGGGCTTCAAACTTGATCCCATTCACTCAAATTCAGACTTAGTCTTATAAAAGGAGTTGAATGGCTTTTTGCAAATAAGCCCAATTCACACCTTTTGGCTTGTAAATCTTCAAACATGTGAACCATTTGACATGAGGTACCCTATTTCCATGATTTTTGCACTTAGGTCCAAAATGTGCACATTTTTACAGATAACCCCCTAGGGTTTCAGTCCAGGGTTTTCCAGGGGTCTATTTAGGGTTTTTGGTACTTCTAGGGTTTGGATACCACTTAAGTCCATTAATGGTGACATTTTATGATCATTACTAATAAGTTTTGAAGCTTCCTCTTATTTAGGCTTTGTTTATTCTTTTAAGCCTAGTTTAGGGTTAAGTACTTTACTTTAGGGTTTTACTCATGACATGCACATCAATACAACTTTATTTGAAATTTTTGCCTAGTGCATGCACTCTAAGTGTGACAAACACATGATATAACAATGCTTATGATGTTATGCTCAAGTTTTGGTGGCAGTAACACCAGGGGTGTTACAATCATGTTGCATAACATCGCATCATTAATCATCTCGCATCATCCAAAACATTGGAAAAGAAGGGAAATTGCTCCTTCGACCACAATGGCTAACTCATGAGGTTAAGCGTATTTTTGATAAAGAATTATGAAAGGATGCTTCAATGATACCCGTTGCTATTAAACGGTAAAGAATCCCGCGAACAAGACGTACAGCAAGGCCTTCGGCAATGATATTTTCTATGCAAGATCTACGGCAAGACCTTTGAGTTTGATAATGCCGATTCGGCGGAAAAGGGATCTTTCTTTATGAAGCGTGAAAAGAAGGGAATGTGTTTTTTCGCCTTCGGCTCAAAAACGGTACGTATGACCGTTTCACGCTTCACAAAGAAATATTTTACATCATGAGATATATAGTTAACAATTGTTTTTTACATAAGAAAACAACATACAAAAGTTTTACGAGTGTTTTTATACATAGCCTAATCGTCCTCCTTTAGGACTCTCTCAGCAGCTTCGTTTAGGAGTCTATCCATAGCTTCATCAATTGCTTCATTTGCTATTCCGATTACATCGAGAGCTCCCTTCAGGGCTGGATCGACCTCAGGGTTGTATGGCTCCGGAGGAGGAGAAAGTTCAGCTATACCAAACTATAAGTTTTTGTAAATTACAAAGCTAAAGTATTTACGAAGCTAAGACATGACAAACATACCTATACGCCTATCGTGCTGTGCGACTTCCTTAGCTCTTCTTGCTTCTTCTGAAGCAATATGAGATTCTTTTTCATTTTGCCTAATAGCTTCGTCTGCTATTTCTCGGCCACCATTCATCCACACTTCAGAATAAAATTTCCCACTAAGGGCAATAGCTTTGGCTGAAGGATCCTTAACATCACTCGCTGGAACTGAGAATTCTGGCTGAATTATAGCCTTTGCATGCTCACAGCCAGCTTTTTCAAGCAGAGAGACAGCTCCTCGAGCACCGATACAGGCACAAAAATCTCCCCTATCTCTAAGGATCTCATCAAAGGCTTCGACTTCACCTTCAATCCATTTGATAACTCCTTCAGAATCACCCCGAATAAAGTCTTGTTCAGTTGAGAACGCGCCAACCTTAGCAAAACTACTCTTTAGCTTGTTACAACATTGCATAGCAACAGAGAAGCATTCTTCTTTTGACTGACGAAGCTCTTCAACAATCTTTTGAATTCTAGATCGTTCATTGTCCGATATTTCACGCTTCGCTTGCTCAACATTAAAGCTTTCAGTGACTTCGTCAAACTTCTTCTCTAGTCCTAACACTTCAGATCTGTGCAATTCTACCTAGACAGATAAAGCGTATTCCAGATCAGATATGTGTTTTGCATCCACTTCTTTTCCCCTCTCAAGCTTCGAAATTTTCTGATCCACTTCAGAGAATCTAGCCAATTTAGCTTCGCTAGTTTTAGCCTCTCAACTAAGGAAAGCAGGATCTTGTCTTTCTCAAGGGCCTCATTCTAAAGTGTTATAACTTCTGAGCTCAAATTTCCAAAGGCTATTCGTGTGCCTTCATCTTCAGCATCTTTTTGAGCCTTCAAAGCCTTGCTAAGAATAAGACCCTAATAAACAAAAAATACAAATAAATAATAATAAGCATTACCACAAATCGTTTACCACAAACCGTTCTAAAAAGAAAAAGAAAAAATAACAAATATAATAATAAAATATGCAAACCTTCAAGCTATTTTAAGCAAGGCGGTCTGCAAGTTGATCCTTCGGCATTGCAGATAAACTCAATTCAAGCTTCGGATAACCCATATTATCCATTAATTCCTGGCAAACATGTATCTCTTTGTTGTCCGGCAGACAGTAAAGGTAATCATCTTCATCATTTCCTCCATATACCAGGGATCCTCGAGGATACTTCAGGTCCTTTGCATAATATTGCACTTCGGCAATTTGCTGTTCCGATAATTATTTCCCTGAAACATGGCGAACAATGTATCCAAAGTCGCCACGAGAAGCCACTTCGGGTTCATAATAATAATCGAAGTCTAACTGCTTATTTATTTTATGAACTTCATAATTCAAATTCTAGTTTCAAGGTTTATATATTCCTAGTTTTGAATAACCCATATAATATTATCATGTATTTGTTTGAAGAAAATGATGCCAAACTAATAACATCCTTAAAAGACATTTTTAATCCAAATACTTTGAAGATCTTTTCCAATAATCACGACATGATTTTAGGTTGTTACAAGGTCCCACACGACAGTGAATAACACGGACACGACGTGCCTTGGTTGGCTGGCATAGCGGGGCCCACCCGTCGGTGCAATCTCAACAGGTTCAACGTGCGTGAGAAGATGGGCCGGTGCATGACTTTGGGCGGAGGTGGAGGACTAGCAGGGCGTAGAACAGTTCTTTTTCCTTTTTTTTTCTTTTCTCTCCTCCATTTGAACCAATTTCAAATTTCTATTCTTAAATTCAAACTCTAGTTTGGAGTCACTGTTTAATTTCAAAATGCACAACCAAAATATCAGCATGAATGCGATTCATGTATTTATTTACTATTTTATCCCTCTAAATAGTGGCATGCTTCAACACATCAAAACTTGGTAATGAGTGAGTTATACAATACTTAAGAACTCTATCTGTATTTAAAAAGGATCATGTTTCAATAAAATCATTTTATTTCATAAATAATTAATGCTCTAGAATTCTCAGCTTGGGATTTACATTATAAGAGGTAGAAGACAACACTTCACTGTTCACTACTCACCCCCACTCCTTATATTTTCACTCGCCTTAATCATACTCAGAGACTTGAGACTCACTCTCTCGACTTGCTTATATTACCTACTACGAGCACTTAGGTGCAAGATAATATAAGTCTCCTTTCCCTGCTGAATGTAGGACCTTCTCTTGCCTGAACCATGATAACCTTATGTGTCTTCTTGCATCAACCATCTAGGACAAGGGCATGCAGCACAAATTTACTAGTTGGTTAGGACCCTCGGGTTCAAAACACTGACAACTACTATAGTGAAAAATGCACCCATGATGTGATTGAAGTGTGGGGGTGGCTCGAGCAGCAAGAAGCTAGAGTCGTAGCTACTGTTTACCCTCTCATAGAAAATTGTAGATTGCGCTTGACAAAATTGCAGCCACTGTAGCTTTAGGCCCTATTCGGTTTTTAGGGATTGGAGCTCTGGATTAATTTCTAGCCGGGCTACTTCTCTAATTTATATAGATTTTGATGAGCTAGCATGTGCTTCTTATTCTTCCTCTCTGCCTTCCGAGACCAGCAGCTCGACGCAGTAGCCCGGTAGTCGAGGGTGTTCACGGGGAGCTCCAAGTGTTCACAGGGAGCTCCATGACTCTGAACGATGGAACACCCAGAAAGAAGACCATGTTAACGCAGAATATGTCGAGAATGAGCGCGCACACAGAGGCGGAGGGGAGCACCAAGCAGAGGTAGTTGTTGGGGCGAAGGCAAAGACGCCCCCCTTCGCTCGGGGCCTTCGCCGTTTGCGCCGGCCCAACGGAGACAAGACAATGGGCAGGGACACCCTTCGTCCCATACGACATCGGACGAAGACCCGTGGCGAGGTCATCCCACCGGGCGGCCTCGTCCAGCGCGGAGGCCCATGTGAGATCCGGCCCATTGTGACAGGCCCTACGTGGCCGCTGCGTGTTACGGGCCTAATTTATAAAGGCGTCCCTGTAATTATGGTCTATAACCCCGCTTTGTGGGAATATTCCGGGGATAACCTAGGTGTCTGAGGGCACATGCGTCCTTAACACGGGACGCTGGGCACCCGGACACCTATAAATACCCCCGCACAGTGCCCTTGAGAGGCTGGTTGAACAGTGCTTTTGCCATCACGCGTTAAACTCTGTTTGTGCTAACATTCCCCCCCTGTTGGATCGACTTGCGCCCGTGTGCAAGTTCCAACATTTGGCGCCCACCGTTCGTGCTACGAGAAAACCACCCGCGATGGCACCCAAGAGAGCTAACCCGAAAGCTGACGAGGCTGCGAAGGCAGCACTGCTTGCCGCAAGAAAGGGCAAGGCCCTCGCCCTCACCCAATCCACCCACCAAGAGGCCACTGAAGACGACGTTCCCCGCACCTGCGAAGACGACACTCTCCGCACCTGCGGCCCTGAAGGACAATCGCAGCCACCCTCAGGCTTCGCCCCACTGGAGGGCGCGGACCTCACCGAGGACGGTGAAGTCCTCGTCGTCTCAACGGAAGAACAGCTACAGCTGCGCGCCCTGCGCCTCAAGAACCACAATCTCCAGAGGCAGAAAGATATACTAGAGGCCAAGCGCCAGCGCGTGTCCGCACTAGCCAAAGTGCGGCAAATGATACGCGACAAAGAGCAGAAGGCCCAGGACCTCGAGCGGGAGATCGCGCTGATGCAGCGCAAAGGCCACCTTGGCCTGCAGCACAGGCCACCCCTCCAGCAGCGTGCACAACTGGAAGACACGCGCGAAGGCCACCTCGGCCTACAGCATGGGCCACCCCTACAACACCGCGCGCAACCGGAAGACCCGCGTTTCCCCCAGCGCGACCACACCTTCCCGCACGCCGCGCCATTCCAAGGGGTCAACTATCTCGACGAGCGAAGTCCCCTGGCGCCACACCTGCAAGTGACGCCTTGGCCAGCTAACTTCCGGGCAGGGACCTATCCCAAGTACAACGGCAGCACCGACCCGACACAATACATAATGAGTTACCAGGTCGCCGTTGCATCTTCTAGAGGGGACGACGCCACAATGGCGAAGTCTTTCATCATCGCCCTAGAGGGCCCAGCTCTCACCTGGTTCACCAGGTTGCCTCCGCTATCCATTGATTCCTGGAGAAGCCTCCGGGACAAGTTCCTGCTCAACTTCTAAGGGTACCGCCCAGACACCGATGCCTTGGCCGAACTCTCGCTCTGCAAGCAGCTGGAAAAGGAGACTCTGCGGGAGTATTACCACAAATTTTTAACACTCAAGTCACAGCTGCCCTCGGTCGATGACCAGATCGCCATCCACTACGCCATCAGTGGCCTTCGCGCCGGCGTCCTTTACAGCCACTGCATCAGAGACCCGCCCAAGAACCTCCAGGAATTATATCAGCTGTTTGAAAAATACGCCAAATCCGAAGAGCTCCACCAGCGCAAGGTTGAGTCCCAGAGGAAGCCCAAAGATGCTCCACAGTCTAGCCGCACGTGGACGAGGACTCCGCAGCCAGACTTCGGCCGAGACGGCCGTAACCAGCAGCAGGTGCACAACATCGCCAACCAGCACCCCGCTGGTGATGCCCCTCGCCGCCAGGAGTATCCCCCCCAGGGCCGCGGAGGTGGAACTCGCGGTAGGGGCCGGGGACGCGCGCAGCCGCCGCGCCGATTCTACTGCCTCTTCCACGGCGAAGACTGCGCCCACCAAACCAAAGACTGCCCAGAAACGAAGGCCACCAGAGACAGGATGGCACGGGCGCAACCAGACGACAACCCCAGAGTTGTCGCACACACTTACCAGCAACCCCCTCCACCATATATCCACGCCCCCGCCCCGCATCCACCGCACCACGCTTACCAACACCATCAGGAAGTACAAATCGTACCTCCCCCACCCCCACCACCACACCAGCAACATCAAAACATCCCCCATGCTCCAAAGCAGGAAGACTTCGCCGATCAGCCATATCGCGGATTCATTCACATGATAACTGGGGGGTCCAGCACCGACTTCGACACAAAGCAGCAGAAGCGGGACCACTACCGCAGCATCAACCACGTCGCCGTCACCGGCCCAGTCGTGCAGACAAAGTGGTCCCACATACCGCTAACCTTCGACGCACGATACGTCGACCTACGTAGCGCCCCCCACTGCGACGCCATGGTTATCAATTGCAGCGTGGCAGGCTGGGACCTGCACAAAGTCCTAGTTGACAATGGCAGTCAGGCGGACATCATCTTCCTCCACGCCTTCGATCGCATGGGCATAAGCCACAGCCTGCTCAAGCCTTCGGACAACCCGTTGTATGGCTTCGGCGGCAAGGGCACCTTTCCTGTCGGCAAAATAGAGTTGCCTCTCTCCTTCGGTGTAGCACCCAATGCCCGAAGTGAGCAAGTAACCTTTGATATCGTGGATATGGTATATCCATACAATGCCATCATGGGCCGGGGCTCCATCAATAAGTTCGAAGCAGCCATTCACGGACTGTACCTATGTATGAAGATACCAGGTCCATTAGGCGTCATTACGGTCTACGGCAATCAACAGACTGCGCGCAACATAGAGCGGGACTTCGTGCCCGGTCAGAGAAACGTGCACTGCCTCACGGCCCAGCGTGAGGTCCCCGCGCCCGCCAGCCCAACCAATAAGCAGCACGACAAGGCACAGCTGCAGAGCAACGACGGGACCAAGACTGTCCCCCTCGACCAGGCCACGCCCAAGCAGACAGTCACTATCAGCGAAGACCTCACTTCGCATGAAGAGGAGAAGCTCCTCTGCTGCCTATCCAAGAACAAAGATGTCTTCGCCTGGTCAGCCCTCGATCTGGTCAGGGTCAGCCGTTCCATAATTGAGCACAGCTTGGGAATCGACCCTTCGGTTAGGCCGAAAAAACAGCGGCTTCGCAAGATGTCTGACGAGAAGACAGAGGCCGCCAAGGCAGAAGTGCACCGCCTCCTGGAAGCCAAATTCATCGAGCCTGTGGCTTACCCCACATGGCTCTCCAATGTCGTGATGGTGCAGAAAAAGAGCGGGAAGTGGCGAATGTGCATCGACTTCACCAGTCTCAATAAAGCCTGCCCAAAGGACAATTTCCCGTTGCCGCGGATCGACAAAATAGTCGATAGCGTGGCCGGATGCGAAGTCATGTCCCTCCTCGACTGCTTCTCCGGTTACCACCAGATATACATGAAGGAGGAAGACAAGGCTAGCACCAGCTTTATGACACCCTTCGGCACATATTGCTTCATCAGAATGCCGGAGGGACTTAAGAACGCCGGGTCCACCTTCTCCAGGCTTACCAAAACAGTGCTCGAAGGGCAAGTTGGCAGAAATATATTCACATATGTGGACGACATCGTCGTCGCCAGCAAGAGCAAGGAGGACCATCTCGCCGACCTCGCTGAGACATTTGCGAACATGCGAGATGCACAACTCTGCCTAAACCCGGAAAAGTGCGTCTTCGATGTTCGCCAAGGCAAAATATTGGGTACCTGGTATCACACCGCGGCATCGAGGCCAACCCAACCAAGATTCAGGCCATCATAAACATGACGCCTCCGCAGTCCGCCAGAGACGTCCAGCGCCTAACAGGCAGATTGGCCGCTCTCAACAGATTCATCTCCAGGTCCGCCGAGCGAAGTCTCCCCTTCCTCAAAACACTCCGTGGTGCAAAAGACTTCGCCTTCGGACCAGAGCAGGCGGCGGCCTTCGCCTCATTAAAACAGTACCTGACAGAGTTGGCCGTCCTTACAAGCCCCGACTCCTCGCTCCCCCTGTTGCTCTACGTCGCGGCTTCGCCGCATGCGGTCAGCGCGGCACTAGTGCAGGAGCAGACAGTTGAGGGCGTGGTCAGGCAGTGCCCCGTTTACTATGTCTCCGAAGTACTGACACCGTCCAAGTGCAACATGACAGAGCTAGAGAAGGTTGCATATGCAGTCGTTATGTCTTCGCGCAAATTGCGCCACTACTTTGAAGCATTCAAGGTCCGCGTCACCTCAGATAGGGGACTCGGCGAATTATTCAGAAACCCGGAGGCATCAGTACGGATTGCCAAGTGGGCGGCCGAACTCTCCGGCTACCACATCACTTTTGAGCCCAGGACTGCGATCAAATCACAAGTTTTAGCAGACTTCGTTATCGACTGGACCGGGCCAATAACACAGCCAGAGCCGTCCGCAGAGAAGGTTTGGACAATACACTGCGACGGCGCTTGGTGCCATGCGGGGGCCGGCGCTGCTGCAGTCATCACCTCACCCACCGGGATCAAGCACAGATACGCGGCACGCTTAAGCTTCGCCCTGGAGTCTGACAGATGCACAAACAACATCGCAGAATACGAAGCCGTCATCCTCGGCCTCCGCAAGTGAAGAGCCCTCGGCGTCACCACCTGCATAGTTCGAACAGACTCCAGGGTAGTCGCCGGCCAAGTCGAAAAGGACTATGCAGCAAAGGACCCCGCACTTATGCAGTACCTCGCGGCCATCCGAGGCCTCGAGAAACAATTCAAGGGATTCACTGTGCAGCATGTGGACCGGGCAAAGAATGAAGAAGCCGACGCACTGGCCAAGGCGGCCGCCAGGGGTGAAGCCCTCCCCTCCGACGTGTTCTATCACGTCATCGGCACACCAGCCGTCCGCAGCCCCGAAGGGCTCCAAATAACCAACGACAGCGAGGGGAAGCGCATGATCAACCTTATCATGACCGAAGACTGGCGGGCGCCAATAACCCTGTACCTGCAAGGGTTCTATCACCCAGTCGACAGCAACGAGGCCAAGCGCCTCCACCACAGAAGCCGGGACTTCGCATTGATCGAGGGCCAACTGTACAAAAAGGGGGTCAGCCAGCCGATGCTTAAGTGCGTCACCGAAACCGAGGGCGTTCAAATCCTGCGCGAAGTCCACAGGGGGACCTGTGGCTCCCACGCAGGCCCCAGGGCCCTGGCGGCAAAGGTGATACGACAAGGCTTCTACTGGCCCGCCATTATCTGCGCCGCGAATCGGGTTGTCAGATCCTGCGAAGCCTGTCAGAAATTTTCCCCACGCTCGGGGCGCCCCTCGCAGTTCACGAAGCTGATCGCCCACACGTGGCCCCTTCAGCGTTGGGGCCTAGACATCGTCGGGCCCCTGCCCACGGCTCAGGGGAACCTTAAGTTCACCTTCGTAGCCGTTGAATACTTCACTAAATGGATTGAAGCGAGGGCAGTATCCACCATCACATCAAAGACGGCCCAGAAATTCTTCTGGCAAAATATTGTTTGCCGTTTCGGAGTACCATTCGAACTCACCGTCGACAACGGCAAGCAGTTCGACAATCAAGATTTCAAAGACTTCTGTTTCTCCATCGGCACCAAGCTTGCCTTCGCCTCCGTGTACCACCCCCAGTCCAACGAAGTCGTGGAGCGCGCCAACGGAAAAATTTTCACAGCCGTCAAGAAAATGCTCCTTGACGACAAAAAAGGCAAGTGGCCCGACCTGTTACCCGAAGTGGTCTGGGCACTGAATACAACCGAGTGCAGGGCGACTGGGTTTACCCCCTTTCGCCTATTGTACGGGTCGGAGGCCATGACCCCGCAAGAGATAAAGCATGGGTCGCCTCGGACAGCCGCGTCGACCGTCCCAGACGTAGATGAGCCAACTTCGAAGGATCTCATCGACGGAGACCGCGTCTTTGCCCTGCAGGCCCTGGACAAATACCAAGCCCAGACCAAAGCATGGCGCGACCAGGCAGTCATCCCAAGGGAATTCAGCGAAGGGGACCTCGTCCTCATCCGGACAGCTCGAACGGAGTCCAGAGGCAAGCTGGAGCCCATGTGGGAGGGCCCTTACATTGTCAAGTCGAAGGCCTCCCCCAGCGCATACAGGCTTGCAACGCCAAACGGCGAAGACTTAGAGCATTCCTGGAACATTGATAATCTGCGCAAATTTTTTGTTTGACTCATCAGGGCCAGCCCGCCCTTGTAATTTGTAAAAACAATTTTGTTCTGGCCCGCACTCTTTTCCTCCCGGGGGGTGAGGTTTTTAACGAGGCGGAGTCATGTAATATACAAGAGAAAAATCCCCCGCAAAATCCACGTCGAAAAAAGACCGCATCAACGGTCTTCGACATTCGACTAATACAAAGTCAACGCGAGGCCTGGTAGCAGCCGCCCTCGCGTGCGACAAATCCGCGCAGAAGTCGCCTAAGGGTGCAGCCGGACTAGCACAACAAGTGCGAAAAATCGAAGTCTTCCGCGATGACTATCCGCGCAGAAGTCGCCTAAGGGTGCAGCCGGACTAGCACAACAAGTGCGAAAAATCGAAGTCTTCCGCGAAGACTATCCGCGCAGAAGTCGCCTAAGGGTGCAGCCGGACTAGCACAACAAGTGCGAAAAATCGAAGTCTTCCGCGATGACTATCCGCGCAGAAGTCGCCTAAGGGTGCAGCCGGACTAGCACAACAAGTGCGAAAAATCAAAGTCTTCCGCGAAGACTATCCGCGCAGAAGTCGCCTAAGGGTGCAGCCGGATTAGCACAAGTGCGAAAAATCGAAGCCTTCCGCGAAGACTATCCGCGCAGAAGTCGCCTAAGGGTGTAGCCTCAAAGTCTTCCGCGAAGACTGTCCGCCGTACGAAGTCGCCTAAGGGTGCAGCTGGACTAGCGCAATAAGTGTGAAAAATTCTAATTTGCCGCGAACACTATCCCTGCAGAAGTCGCCTCAGGGTGCAGCAGGGACAGCGCGTCAAGACCAACGAACCAATTACAGTGGTACAGCCGCACGAAGCCTAACAAGTGCAAAAACGGCTACACCAAACTATCCGCTCAAGGGCCGACTACATGCGCACCAGACCAACATAACAAACACGCCAGACCAAGCACTTAACGCCTTCGCAAACATAGCCAGGTGTGCGAAGGCACACAACCTCATCATACAAGCCATTACTCATGTACAAGCGAGGGTATCGCACTCTACATCGGTTCGACCTTCGGAATAATTCCCATCTCCCTATAGTTAAATAACATTATCCTAAGCTCCTCACCCGCAAAAGGCTTCGCAACTCCCCCTCACCGGCACTCACAGCAGCCGGCAAGGACAACAGTTCCTGCCTGCCAGCCCCACTCACGCGAAGCCGACCGGCGTCCACTCCACTCACTCTACGCTTCGCAACCGCCCTTCGCCGCCTACGCCTAGTGCTCGGACCAGACGCGTCAGCATCCGCAGCTTGCGACGAAGCCTCCGCCACTGCTATATCCAAGGCCGCAAAGTAGTCCAAGTCCTCATTCGATGACTCTTCGGTCCATTCAACAGAGCTCCCAGAGTCACCGAACTCAGAAAATTTAGACGCAGACTCATCCGATTTATTCCCATCATCCACGGTTGAAGCCGCCCAAAAATTAGCAGTAGTGGTTGCGTGCGCAGGCCCAAAATCTTGAACCTGCGCAGCAACCAAGGTTCAGCAACAATATCCAAAATTTCCTAACTACCCACACCCACTAGGCCACCTGCGAAGACCCAGCCGTCGCGGGAGCCTCCGCCGTCGCTTCCGCAGCCTCCGCCACAGGATCCTCAGCCTTCGGCGCAGTAGTTGACGACGGGTCTCCGCCGGCCGCAGTGGCTGCAGGGGCTTCGGGAGCGCCTTCGGCGGTCTCCGGGGGCGGCTCCGGAGCGGCCTCGGGCACAGCCGCCGCCGGGTTCGGCTCCGGGTCAGGCAGCGCGCTGTTCAAAGCCCCGAAGTCATCCACCCTCTCGCCACGCGCCGCCTGACACACAACACACAGACTCAGCAAACCCACATTTAACCCAAATTAAACAAACACCAAACAAAAGCCAAGCATTACCTGACTCCTCGCCGTCTCAGCCCGCTCCCTGACCACCTCTCGACCGTGGGGGCCCCACATCCGGTCATAAAGGGCTCCGGCGGATTCCTTCACTACGGGGTCCTCAACCTTGTAGATATCACGCTCCAAATCCTCATCAGCTTGGTCGAAGACCTCGTAGTGTCGGCACCCTTCGCGAGAGAGCGCGTTCATCGCCCCCTCGCAGGTGACCAGAGAAGCATAAGACATAAACCCCTCCACAATGGTGGGGAGCGCCTGTAGCTCCTCCTGCACCCACTCAAGGCAGCGAAGTCCGGGCTCTCGGTCCGGCACTTCAAACTCACCGGTCCGCGCGCCCAGTTCACGGTATGAATCCATGAGCTGCTTGCGCGTCCGCTCAGCCTCCGTGCGCGTCGAGGCCTCGGCCCTTTCCACACGGCTCTACAGCGCGTTGAGCCGCTCCTCCAGCTGCTCGGCGCGCTGCCTGGCGAGGCTGCCCTCCGCCGGCGCCAAGTTGGCCTCCGCCTGCGCAGTCTGCGCCTTGGCGAGGGCCTCAGTAGCCTCCTCCCTCTCCGCCGCCAGTTGGCGCCGGAGGTCAGCCTTCTCCCCCTCCAGCACAGCCACCTTGTCCGCCAGCTTGCGGCACTTACTATCGGTGGCCGACTTTTCCCGGACGGCGTCAGCATGTTGCGTCCGACGTCTCTCGACTTCGGCAGACACAACTGCCGTCAGGGCCCCCGATGCCGCGTGGTTTGCGAAGTCAGCCGCCTACAAGACACAAGACCACAGCCCCGGCGAAGCCGTTAAAAAAAACGAACTGAGGTCCAGCTCAACGGACCTGACTTAGCGCCTCCTTCATCTCCTCCAGCCGGCGGGACATGGCACCCGCCTCGTCCCTGACGGCAGTCAGCGCCGGTATCTCGCCACCGGCACAAAGTGCGCTGCCCTTCGCCCTTGGCACCACGGCAGCCGCCGCGGCCGCCACGGCAGGCGGAACAACAAGAAGCTGGTCTTCGTCCGACCCTGCGACGCATCAACAAATTAAAAAAAATAACCCTCGAGCCAACGACTTACCAACAAGATAATCCTCCACACAAATGTCGGTGGCGAAGTCAGCAACGCGCTTTCCAGGGGGCGGCAACCCTCGAGCCGCCTTCGCAGCCTCCGGCAACCCGCTGGACGAAGGGGCAGCCTTCGCTGACTTGGGCCCACCGGTCGCAGCTGCCTTCGCAGCGTCCGGCGCCCTACTGGACGCAGGGACGGCCGACTTAGCCGCCAGCGGCAGCTGGCCTCCGCCGGGGGCAGTAGCCTTCGCAGCCCCCCGCTGCCTCTTCGGCCTGGCTTCATGCAGCCTGACGACCGCCTGGCGCTTCTGTGCAGCTCCCTGGCGATCCTTGTCCATCACTGCCGACACAACAGCAGCAATATTTCGCCCGTAAGGAAACACTTTCCAAGCACGAACCATGCGAGATGTAAAAAAGTCTTCGCCGGCCGTGCGGGAGACAGGAACATTCTTAGGCCACCAACCCCCGGTAACCCTCAGCATCCGCGCCGAGGACTCCCGGAGCTCGGGCGAAGACATCCTTCCCCCCGGAGCCGCGCATGTCCTCATCAATTCTCTAGCAAAACCATCAGAAACCCCAAGTCCTCCCTCAGCAGTACCTAATTTCCTCTTCTTAGAGGACGGGGCGGCCGCCGGCGCGGGGTCGTCTCCAGACTCCACCACCGGTTTCTTCCCGCGACGTTCCACATTGTCCTGGCCGGGATAACCGCCATACGGCAGACGATTCAACTCAAAGACCCTGTTCAACCGGTCATTTGACCCTCGAATGTCCCAGCTGCGCTGGCCCTCTGTCCTAGGCACATATCGACCCACGATCCGCACCGCCCCATCCTCAGCCTCGCGCATAAAGGCGGCCGGATCGCGACCCTGCAGATCTAGCGCGAAGGCAGGACTTCGCACCAGCTTCCCACCGTGGGAAGGCATCTGGCGAGGGCACACTTCGCCCAGCGCCTAGCCATGCGCCAAAGGCCATATCCCGAACGCCACAAACTCCTCAACCAAATCGCGCCCGCTGCTCAAGCCGGCGGCGCACCGAAGGGCCCCTTCGTCCGCATCCTCATCCGCCACTTCAAAAGGCGGGTATGCTGAGTAAAAATGTGAGCACATCTCGGACACAGGGAGCCCCGGATGGTCTTCGGCTGTGCCCTCCGCGACGTAGAACCAAAAATCCTGCCAATTGCCCCACTTGTTGCGGGCGCAGGGAACCAACTCAACTACCTGCATTGTGGTCTTGCCGGTCTTCGGCGTAAATGTACAGGACCCAAACTGGGCAACCTCACTTCCAATCATCCTCTTCTGCCAGTGCAGGCAATAATACTTTGCGAAGACTTCGACTGATGACTGTCCGCCGTACGAAGTCGTCGCCCAGACATACTTCGACAGAGCCACCACGGCGTTCGGAGTCAGCTGATGGATCTGAACATTGAATCTGCGTAGGACTTCTCCAACAAATCGGTGCGCAGGCAGGCGGAGACCAGCGGCAAAGAACGCCTCGAACACAACCAACTCGCCTTCCGGCTCGGGGACTTCCTCCGTCCCCGGGACGCGGGCGACCCCGCCGCCAAAGTAACCAAGCCGCTGCATATCTTGCACGCGGGCCGACGACATCCGCGACACACCAAAATCCACAGTATCGCCGGCGCGTAACTCCTCCGCCGCCGCAGAACTCAGCGTTTCCTCAGACGACGCGTCGACCGGCGGCGAGGCGGCAGCAGAAGAAGAAGAGGTCGGCATCGCTACGTACCGTCGGCGGCGGCGGGCGGTCTGCTTCACTCGAGCCAGATCTCCGGCGAACAAAGAGCAAGGAGAGCAGACGAGCAGCAGAGACGGTGGAGAAAGCGGCTAGGGTTTTCACGGAGCGCGAAAGAATAAATTTCAAAACGCGCCGCCCCCCGCCCCCTTTTATACACAGGGCGCGGCGCTTCGGGAAACCCGCAGTCCCACAGTACGGCGTCAATCAACGGTCATGTCAAAAACCCCTGCGGAACCACTTCGAGCGAGGGCAGCGTCTCTGCCATCTAGCGACGTCTTCGGCACCAGATGACTTAGTCGAACTGGTCCCTCGGAGGGCAAA
This sequence comes from Zea luxurians, assembly GCA_029449295.1. Classification (NCBI taxonomy): domain Eukaryota; kingdom Viridiplantae; phylum Streptophyta; class Magnoliopsida; order Poales; family Poaceae; genus Zea; species Zea luxurians. The sequence continues at coordinate 52,206,672 of JAOPSE010000011.1, forward strand.
TGTTGGGGCGAAGGCAAAGACGCCACCCTTTGCTCGGGGCCTTCGCCGTTTGCGCCGGCCCAACGGAGACAAGACAATGGGCAGGGACACCCTTCGTCCCATACGACATCGGACAAAGACCCGTGGCGAGGTCATCCCACCGGGCGGCCTCGTCCAGCGCGGAGGCCCATGTGAGATCCGGCCCATTGTGACAGGCCCTGTGTGGCCGCTGCGTGTTATGGGCCTAATTTATAAAGGCGTCCCTGTAATTACGGTCTGTAACCCCGCTTTATGGGAATATTCTGGGGATAACCTAGGTGTCTGAGGGCACATGCGTCCTTAACACGGGACGCTGGGCACCCGGACACCTATAAATACCCCCGCACAGTGCCCTTGAGAGGATGGTTGAACAGTGCTTTTGCCATCACGCGTTAAACTCTGTTTGTGCTAACATTCCCCCCCCTGTTGGATCGACTTGCGCCCGTGTGCAAGTTCCAACAGTAGTCATGGAGTGATGTGTTTGATTGGCAAAGGAGAGCGAAGGGATCGTGCGACGGCTCCTAGCCCTGCTCGACGTCAGGCGAGGGAATGAACCGATGGTGGTTGTAGTCGCAGCATGTGGAAGATTGGTGGGCGACTTGCACATAGATTGGGAGCTCGGCTAGCTGCGCAAGTTTGCGCCACGGGAGGGACATTATTCGCGTGCAGGAAGATAAGGATCCTCAGATAGGTCATTGTTGGACGTCTCTTTTTCTCTTTTTCCCTAAAATAATCATTGGAACCAAGGTTTTAAGAAGCTATTGGAGATGCTCTCAGGGTTGTAACCTCAACCATATGATTTATCATGTGTTTGGTTTCAGAACGACGTGGGCCGGGTCGGAGCCGACCTATTTTTCTGGGTTGGGTCGGACCCGTTCCTTGTTTGGTTTCAGTGACAGATTGAACCTAGTTTCTTATTTGATTACAGGATTAAAGTGGGTTGGAGCTGCTCCATCTCTTGTTTGTTTCGTGATGAGGGATGAACTGAATATGGTCATCTTCCTGATTATATTACCACACTCAGGATGATATCTTCAATTCAATAAGATGACATCATTCAAAATAAATGAAACCGACAATATTTTAATATTTGAGAAATCCATAAGCACAAGATATACATAAATTAAAGTCATTATTAACAAAGTCATAAATTTTTAGTGATGAGGTCTCACTGCTACATTTCAGTCAAAATTAAAGGAATATCCCAACAACATCAAGATGTATTTCAGTGGATTTGTAACATTTGCTATGACTAGCAGGTTTGTCTAGGTGATGACGAGCACTGACCTTTACCTGTTCGACGACAGCACTAGCAAAGCTCGCGGGTTGTGTCTACTGGAGAACACGTCGACATCGAAGGGTAGGCCAGCGGGAGACTGACGGTGGGAGGCGCAACAAGTCGGCGGAGGAGTCTGACGGCGCTGACGGAGCCAGCATGCTGGAGGGCAGGTCAGTGGGGGACTGACGACGAGAGGCAGGTGGAGATTAACGTCAGAGGGTAGGTCAGCGGGGGTCCCTTGTCACATTAGACCGACAGTGGCGGTGCGCCCCTATGCTGGTCTCGATTGGATAAGGCATGGGTGACGGGAGAGTGGAGAGAAAGTGGGTCGAAATGGTTCGCTTGTTTTTGACAATCCCTAGAACCCACATTTTCAAGAAGTATTTCGACCCAGAACTAACCTAACCCGCGAGCCTTTTGAACCAAACACAGATTATTGTGGGTTGAACCCGTTCCAACAAACACTCGCTTAAATCATGATTGCCCACCCACAACCTACAATGTGGGACTATTCCCAACAATTTCCTTCTCACACATTGAGCCAAGATTTGTTTGAGAATGTACTACATCGACCTGATCTCTGATACCAATTGTTGGACCGTACCGCCGACACATAGCGTGCCCACCATATCACCCACACACAGTGCACCCAAACACGCACCCAAGGCCGTCGGGCCCCGACACACATGTTCGAACACACAACAACGGGTTTAGGTCTGTTGAGCCAATACTCACCAAAAAGTTAGCCTATTAGAAGGTTGTATCCTCAACCATATAAATCATGTTTGCCCACCCACAACTCACAATGTGGAACTATTTCCAACAAACAATTGCAAAACTTAGTTATCAAGGAGGATCAGCAGTATGCATTGTTTGCTAGGATGCTTTAGTTTTGTGCATCCATATCAGTATCAGAATGCAAGTCAATACATCAGTTCATTGTGTGCTACATGCATTGCCATTGTATTGCAAGTGCTCAATTGTTCTGTTGGATGCCATTGCCACCATAATACTGTTTTGTTGTCTGACGAGAAAATTCTGCAAATGTCATCCCTTCTTTTAGCCTTGATGATAGAGGTGGAACTTTTTTCAGAATTTCTTGCATAAATGCATCTTCATTACATGGCCCTGCTGATCCATCACTGATGATTGAAGTCTGCTTGCTAAGAATGGGTTCACCTTCAGCATCTAAAGAGTAACCAGGATAAGCTAAAAGTTTGTCCCACGAGGGCTGTAGGAAGACAACAAAAGTCTCACGGCTGATGTCTGTGGAACTCGAAGGTCTACTCACAGCATGAAGTGTAGATTTCAATTTCCCTTGGGACAAGATGTCTGCTGCCTCTCCAACTTGAACAATGAAGCTCTCAGGAGAGCATCTAACGGAGAATATCTTCCTTCCATTGCATAACTGTAAGTGTGTGTGGCCATCAGGAGGATGATATTCCAGATTGACCAAACTTTTTTCATCCTCAGAGACGCTCATGAACAACGGTGCTGTTAAAACAGTGAAGATTCCATAGTCATAGTGCCATTCCTGCCATAGGTTTAACAGGGAAATTTCAGCAGCCTGACCCTGAGTCGAGGCATCATTAGAATTATTTTCTTCTATTGGCATTACAGTAGTCCCATCTTCTGACTTAATACAGCACGGGCACACTGACCCGGACCTACTTCCAGAGCATGACTGGTAAGGTTGTACTGCCACTTTACTTGCCGAACCTTTCCTCTTTGCACTGTTATCCCTGATCACAATGTTATCCAGCTCAGAGTGGTAGTGAATGAGCCTAGCCTTTGCTGTCCCGAAGTCAGTGATGCTCTGCTCTAGCTGACCTCTACCGATGACAATATCGCAAGCTCGTGCAATCAAGATTCCAAGCTCCATCATGTACAAACCAAGCTCCTTAACGAGGTCACCCAGATTATCCATATCATCAGCATCATCATCATCATTAACATCCTCGGATTGGTTACAATCCTGTACCCTATACGAAGAATTGAACCCATTGTTGTTTACCGACTCTAGCAAGACGAGTTCACCTGAATGCCTTAGAAGCCGCGCGAACGAGGATACGGACCGATCGAGCTTCTTCAAAGGAACGTCGCTGCCCAAACCGTGCTTCTGAAATAATCGACGGAAATATATCAAGGCACATTGCAGTTTCAACATCAACGAGATCGAAAGGGGAGGTGCAGGGGTACCTTGAGGAGTTGGGAGCGGGTCAGGTGATCCATGAGGGCGACGCGTCGGGCCAAGGGGAGGAGTCGTCGCCGGAGGGCGCCCACGCGCGGCACTCCGTCGATGGCCAGCAACCCGGACCCACCTCGGCCGAGCTCGGTTGCGACGGTGTCCACAACACGTCGGCAGCGGCCGTCGTCAGCAAGAGTCTCGGGAGATAGGAGGGCGACTAAGTCGGAGAAGGATAGCTCCGCGATGTCCAGCACCGTCGTCGCAGCCACCGCCATGTTCGACACAGGCAAGCTCCCAGGAGAAACTGAGAAAGGCGACGGCGGCGAAGTTCTGCGTAGTGTGTCTCACACTCTCACGCCAATGGGCCACGACTTGTTGGGCTGTGTAAACCTGTGGCAGTTTTCGGGAGACCTTGAAACTCAAATCCCCTTCATCCCTGTTTTTCCTAGTACGAGTAATTTTAGGAAGTGTTATTTTAATAATATACTAGTCATATGTCCGTGCTTTACAATGTCAAATAAAATATTCAGTAAAACATTAATGCATAATAATTATATAGAAACAAAGAACACTTATATTATCACCAACTTTAATATCTTAAAAAGTGTTTGCTAACAAATACAATCTTACCCTTATATGATTAGTGGTAGCGGCATGAACACATATGAGAGTAGCGTAAAGTGAAACTATTTTGGTACTTCTCTCGCAAAGACAGAAATGTCTAAAGTTGAGTTGCTTAATATGACATGACAGTTAACATGACCCATGAAAAAATATGAACCGAAATATGGTCCCCTGCCAGCCAAGCACTCTCTCTCTCTCTCCTTCAGCACGAGCATAGTCCATCCCAACCAGATCCAGTCGAGCCTGATGGTACCGTCCAACTCTATCAGCACTGCAGTGCCATCCTAGACAGCGGGCACGAACACGAAGAAGAGTGAGATCGGCCTGGATGCCTATTGTGATGCATAGAACTACGAACCACCTGGAGTATAGCGTGTGAAAAAATATAGAATAGGATGAAACCAAAAACATGATAAATGCATGTAGTTCTTTGTGTGAACGCACACCTCATGTATAGAGTTCGGTGTATCCACAATCTCTGCAAAGGTTGGTCTTAGAGTAGGATCTTTCTGCCAGCATCTCTATAGTAGTTCAGTGAGCATAGGATGTGTAGCAGCGACAATAGTAATCCTCAGATCCTGCATGAAGAGGTATCGTATCTGCCAAATTAGGATTCGAAATAGGAACTCCACAACACTTTCACAAGGAGTATTTTACTTCCCCACCAAGCACCGAAAAAATATAAATGAGTTACAACTCAACATTCGCCTTCTATTTGGAACCTTTTCCTTTCAACAAATTAAAGGAGTATGATAACAGCAAGATGTTCTACTGTTCTTTTTTTAACAAACCATAGTAACTTCTGTGTTAAACTATGACACCTTTTAAACACTGACAACTGCTGCCTAAAGAGGTGTCATGTCTTCATATGGAAGCTGAAAAGAAAAGGCCAGCTCAACAATTAGCAAAACCATGCTTCTGCTTTACCATTACACTGGTAAAACAAAATGATGGCGAGAGAAAAATAACCTTTGCACTGAATCCTAGTAACATGAGATCAAACAAAAAAAACAAGATATTTGCACCCAAAAAGCTTAGCTAGTAATAATTTGAGCATAGTTTTCTTGGGATGGTCATCAAATACAGAATAGCTAGGTGATAAGAAACCTATGTAGTTTAATAGTACTGAAAAATCATTCCAACAAATTAGAAAAAACATTATGTATCTTAAACCACTGCACTGAATCCTAGTAACATGAGATCAAATTGAAAAAGGCAAGATGTTTGCGCCCGCAAAGCTTGGCTAGTAACAATCTAAGCATAGTTTCTTAGGAAGATCAGAGAATACATAATAGCTAGGTGATAAGAAACATGTGTAGTTTAATAGTACCAAAAATCATTCCAAAAATTTAGATAAAAATATTTATCATAAACCACTGCACTAAATCTCAGTAACACAAGATTAAACTGAAAAAACGCAAAATATTTTCACCTAGAAACCTTGGCCAATAACAATCTAAGCATAATTGCTAGTGATATGCAATTCAACCACTTCATTTCAGTCACCGACCAATTAGCCCACTCTGTCTACTCATTATCATGGTTAGATGTGTGACGGAACCTCCCAAGATATTAGGCCCCCCCTACAGTCCTTGTCCCAAGGACCTTAGACAGTCATGTAGATGCACCAAATAGCTCGACATGACCTAATTCCTGCATCATCTTCAACATCTCCCAAGAGCGTACATCCCATTTCATAGAAATTAGACACCATCGGATAAAAGCGAAAAGAGTTACAATAACTTAACAAAATAGAAAGAGTGATTATTATAATATAAGGGTCTGAGTGCTTCTACTTATTACATCACGATAAGGTAGACACCTTCCATAAGTTTGTACTTAGTTTTCATCCTCCTACTTAGGAACGATCTTGAAACAGAAGCAGCAAAACTCTGCAGTCTCTTCACCTACAACAACATGGGTTCGAAAACTCTAAGTATGGAGTGTACTTTCGCAAGTCTTACCTGATTAAAAGAAAAGACTCTCAAGGATATGCTGGCCTTTAGGAGTCAAGGTAACGTTTATCAAGAACCAATGACTCAGTTTGCACAAAGCTTACTAAAGTTGGTCCTTATGAATTCTTTTTTACTTGTCGGGTTAAGTAATTTCCTAACTCTAGATTTCTTTCCTAATCCAGATTAAGCACTTGGCCTACTATAGCCATCTTTTATCACACACTGAGTTTACTTGTCACTACGATTTAGGGCAGTGACCAAGTGTAAAGCCCAAAATTGGTAGAAGAAAAAAATGAAATAAATACATAAATAAATTTAAGATTGTGCTTTAGGGATTCTCGAAACCTTTTTGGATTTCTCATGCTTTTGAATGTTCAATTAAAAGGAAGTAAGCTAGCCAAATAACAAAATAATATAGAAATATGCACCTCATGATGAAGTCCTTGCCTTTTCGCCTTTGTACTAAAAATTATGAGACAAGTTTAAGTTTGAAAAATAGAATTTGAAAAGGGAAAGGGTGATAAGGAAGGAGAACTGCTTGTTCTTTATTCTTTCAGCTAAACTGTGAAACACACCAACAAATTTGAATTCAAAAGACCAAATTTGGAAACTTAAAACAACCACTTTCAATCTATTTATTATAACTTTATAATTAAAGCACTCCTTAACAATATTTGAATCAAATCATGGTGAAGATTTTATATTAAATTTCTCCTAAACAAAATAAAGTAATGTTTGAATTATTCTCTTATGACTTATGCATATAGAAGCATTTATTTAGGTGAATAATTAACCAATAAATAAATAAAATAAACTTTGCATGACATCCTGGATCTTTGATTGAGCATTGAGTTATGTTTGAAATTCAAACATTTTTTGAATCTGCTTTTGAGTTCGAAATTTGAAAATAGAAATGAAATAAAAATATATAAATAAAAAGACCTAGCCGGGCCAGCCACTCTCTTTCTTGGCCTAGCTAAACACCAGCCCACCTCAAGCACTAGCATGGGAGCCCGCGCGCCGCGCTGCTGACATATGGGGTCGCCCCGTTAGCCACTCTCCTCCTTTCTCTCAGCACATAAAGCCACTCACCGCCATGGGGGACCCCCGTGTTAGCCACATGCCCTTGTGCGCCTACGCCTGTTGCTACCGCTGTCAGGTGGGGCCATCTCGTCGGATCAATCCTCTTCATTCTATTGAGATCATGTCGCAATTCCTGCAACAGAAGCTTATGGTCGGATCTTCCTGGCTCCAGGGTATAACTACCGTGGGCACTCCCCCCTTTGACCCCCAATCCCGGTCGTGAGTACGAGCACCTCGCCATGAACTCAGAGCTTGGGGAAACATGAAAGGGAGATCGAACGGGGAGCGATCGAGAGAAGAGAGAGAACAGAGAGATGATTCGCCGTTGGGGTTACGGGCAGTAGACCTCATCGGGGACTTGTGGTCGGGCCTGAGAGCTCCACCTGGTTCCCGCGAAGAAGTTCGTGGCCAACCGGGGGAGATGGGATGAATCCGCAATGGAGTCGACATCACCGTCTATCCACCCTGTGTCATGGCCGGACCGCGCCGCATCCCCAAATGTCTCGGGTGAGTCCGTAATGGGCTCGCTTTCCTCTCCGCTGCCCGTAGCTTCGTCCGTTTCGAAGGTGTATGTCCAGCGTCGTGGGTCAATGGATGTAGCAATGGCGCCGCCGCACTCATGGTCGCGGCCATGGCCACCGGCGTCTGTAGGAAAGAGATAAGTGAGGATCGTCGGATCCTGATTGAACGATTAAGATTTAGTCGAGTTTGTTTTGAATCTGCATCGTTGCTCTAGATCATGTGGCTGGGATCAAATACCGGTTCGCGGGTGTGTGGGAGCCGTCGATTTTGATTTGATGGTTGCCATCCCATACCGCTTTAGTAAAAGCCCAATCTAATCTCCACCTTAAACCGTCGATCCAACGGCGCAGATCAGCGCGTACCCCTTCGGCTGTGGCGCGCCCGAGCAGATTTATAAAAGATCCCCTTGGATTTTCCCGAATCAACCCGCCATCCATAATATTATAAGATTAAAATAATTGAGTCCTGTTTTTAGCAGTCGGGCCCCTGATCCCTTAGAAAAATTATGTGCCCAGTCCAGAATTCTTAGGAAATTCAGAAATTAATATAGAAAAGGGTTTTTTATATAAAAATAAATCCAAAGACTTGTATAATTCATAGTTAATTTATTTTAATTTCTTTTTGATCCATTTCAGTTGTAATAAATTCATGATAATATTTTTTATTATTTAGTAACCTTATTTTAGTACGAAACATATGGTTAAATATATGCGCTTGATTTGTTTTGTATCTACCACTTAAAACTTCGAAAAATCATAACTAATTCATTTTAACTCTGATTTGGTCCGTTCAAGTTGTGTTAGCTTCGTATAAATACTTACTACGCAGTAGCAACATTAATTATACGATATCACATATTTTTATAATTAGGTAGCTAATTTGATTAATCTATGTTTATTGGATTAGCTACTCTAATATTAATATAGTATTATGATCTTATAGTTATAATGTGACCAAAAGATAATCTTTAATCCAATTTATAATCTAGATTAAAGTTGAGTTAATTACTTATAGAATATTCCCTCATATGGTGTACCCTAATCAATTTATAATATAGTTTAATATTTAAATCACGTAGATCTTCCATAAATCATAACTTTATAACTGTAACTACGAATCTAGTAGTTCTCGAACCCACGATCTCGTAGCGACACGTAGAATATTATTATGCAGTTTATTCTTATGTTTGGTGTGGTGTAATTTTACCTATACCATGTTTGTTTGAATTGCTACGGATAGTGGCGAGGTCACGAGAATCTGAAGATCATCCTGGTACCTGGAATCTCAAGCCCTAGGCAAGTTATGCCCTTGATCACTTTTATTTACCCAATAATGTTCTTCATAATCATTTTATCATGCATAGGCTTAATTTTGATGGGACCTAATAGGTCACCCTAGTCTAGTTATCTTTATACCTTCTTTACCTCTAAACTATTTGGGTAGTTTTTGCTATTGCTCTGTATGGTTTTGGGATTAATATTACATTATGATTATGTTCCAATTATACTATTGTTTTACTTATTGTTCATGACAATATCATTATTTTAATTGGAACATGGAGCTTAACTTGAGAAACACGTGCCACCACAAGGGTGGAATGGGATGCCCTTGGCTAAATAACTAGGAAAGCTAGTGGAGGACTACCTTACCCGATAGGGGCAAGGGTAGTAGGGGAGTAGGCGTGTAGGGAGATTCCTGGGTTGATTTTGCTACGATGGCGGTCAGACGGGGGATTGCTGCATTGCTCTTCCTAGAAACTGTAGCGGGTTTTCTAAAGCTAGTGGAACTTTGTAAAGGCCTCGTAGTGGATCCCTAGCCATTCACCTCGGAAGTGTCTAAGGGCCTTGCAAACCCTGGCGACATGGGATACACGACTTATAGGTACAAGGTACAACCTCTACAGATTGTAAAACTGGTATACTAGCCGTGCTCACGGTCATGAGTAGCTCAGGACTCTCGCATGATTAATTTATGGAACTAAATTCAATTTGTCATATGCATCGCATTGGGATTTATTATTAATTTTGTTCTATTATTGTTCTGGTATGGTATTTACTTACATTTAGTAACTGCTAATAAAATTTTGACCAACTTTAAAAGCAATGCTCAGCTTCAACCATCCTCTTTGGTGAGCCTTACACTTCACATGAGCTCCCACCTTTGGCGAGTTCATGCACATTATTCCCCACAACTTGTTGAGCGAAGAACATATGTGAGCTCACCCTTGCTGTCTCACACCCCCACAGGTCAAGAACTGGTACAGCAGGATGAGGCGCATGGAGGATGCTGTGACGAGTTCGTGAGAGGTCTAAGCCGTTGTCTCCTAGTCAACTTTGGGTTGCTGGATCATTGTCTCCTTACGAGTTAATTATTTATTTATTTTGTACAGAACTCCTAATATATAGTAAAGTTGTGACATTCATTTATGTACCATGATTCATCATATGTGTGAGACTTGGTCCCAGCACACCTGGTGATTATGTTCGCGCCCGGGTCTTGGTGCCCCCGAAACCCGGGTGTGACAGAAGTGGTATCTGAGGAATGTTGACTGTAGGATGAAACCTAGATAGAACTGGACAACTAATACTTACTTACCTTTGCTACTCTGACCCTTTCTAAACTTTTCTTAATCTTTTATCATCTGTTTCCGCTTTACTCTAATTATTCTTACCTTTTCCTTCTAAAGACAAATGTGGATTTCACACTTTGAAATCTTGTACCTAAAGTGACTTTTAGGAATAGGAAACCTAATCTTAGGAACAAAAACAAAAATATTTTTACCTATGTGCTTCAATGTTTGTTCTTGTGATACTTGTCTGATTTGGATCTTTAATTGAGTGTGATGAGTTGTGGAGTAATGTCCACAATTGCATCTACATATACAGCTAGACAAAAAAAGAGAATATTTATAAGATAACTAGCCAACCTAGATTATCCCTATTAAAAATATATCTAGTTCAATAGATCCATCTTATCTTAAAAGATTCTCTCTTATCTTAATAGATCCATCTTATGTTGAAGGAATCATCTTATCCTAACCACTTTACTTATCTCATCCTAAAGTAACAACCAGGATCTAATCCAAAATAATGAGACCTTATCTAGTCTAATCTAGTCACACAAATATAACTTAGATCTGATCTAATGTTATAGATTAATCTAACCTAACAAAGGCTAAAGTGGAGCTAATCTAATGTAAGTTGCTTAACAAGAAGGATAATACTGATGAAATAAATGAGACTCTACTCCTATAAAATATGTTTCAACTTAATTCACTTTGCACTAAGTTAAGAATGACCGACCGACTCGGCCTTATGAAACTACCTTAACCATTCGATGGTTGCATAACCCCTCTGTTGTAACCTAACAGAGATTCTGACTTACTTACATCATATAATCCATCCTATCTCAAAAGATTCTAACATATCCTAATAATATATATCCTACCCTGGTAGATCTATCTAACTTAAACTAGTCTAATCTAGTTATATCCAATCTACCTAGTCTAATATGATCAAATCTAAAGGAAGTACTTAAACAAGTTAGTTAATACTGGTAACATAGATTAGACTATATTCCTATAAATGGGTTTTAAACCTAAATTGGTGTCTTAGATCAACTCGTCCGTGAAACCACGACCTAGCCTATGTTATAGGTTGCCCAACCCATTTATCCCAAAAGCAAAGTAAAATTCTGTTTAACCTACCTACCCATGTACCCGCAATTGTTATCCCAACTCAGATAAAGACATCTAACACCACGACCGATGGTCCCTAAATTAGAACCAAGAAGGTTAACCTCGATAATGATGGATATGAGTAGAAACAGATCTTCAGATGAATCAAGATCCACCACCCGGAATAAAAGTCTCCCTTACCTAACTTTCTCTGACCCCAAATCTTCTCCACACTCACCTAATAGCTAAAACCTGATGTACCCTTGTAATCTTATTAAATGATATTTTAATTCAAAAGCTCTAGGGATTTTTCATAAATTCTTAATGTAAGATTTTGGGCTTTACACTCTGTGTCATGGACCCAATCTGTCAGCGCTCGCTCTCGAACATGCTCTCTCTTCTCTCTGACCAGTGGGCCCTGCTCGTCATCCCTGTCCTCCTCCCCACAACCTCCCGCTCAGCCGTGGACATGCCCACGTCGTGCGTTCCGCACGGATAACCACCGCCTGCACCCCACGCATCTCACCTGAGCTTCAAAGTGAAGGCCTTAGACACCTAGTGCCCCCACTCCTCATTTGCATTTTCCTGTCTATTTTTCCCACTCAGCACGCAACAATGCCACCGACGTTGTGAAGGTCGTTCTATCATCGTCGTTGAGCCCCTGTCGTCGTCGTTGCCATGGTGAGCTCTGCCTGAGTGCGATGCACCGGGAACCTACCTCAGCTTCCCCTTTTCTTGGCCTCTTCACCCTACCCTCACGTAGCCTCTTCCCTAGTGTAGTCCTAGAGCCATTGACATCATTCCAAGCCGCCACCGTGCCATTGCTGCATCCAAGGGGATCCTGAGTCCCTCCCTGAGGTAAGGAACCTACACTGCCCCCTCCATTTCCCTCTGTTGCTCTCTGTTGCATGTGATTGCTTGCTGGAGTTCCCAGCGCTGCCACCGAGCCGTCTCACCATGGACCTCCACCCTCTGGTGCCCCTACCTCGGTTTAGCCCCCACCATTGGGTTCCCCGCACCCTCCCACATCTTCCTAGGCCATCTCAGCTACCCTAAGACCCTCGGAACCCTCACTTCCTTCGTCTTCGGTGAGTTCCTCGTCGTGGACACGGGCGGTGCCACCTCGGGTGGCCGTGGGAGAACGCCAGAGCCGACTGCCTTGATCTCCACCATTCACCCCAGTTCCAATGGTTGGATTATAATTAACCTAAGCCTAAACCTAACAGTCCCCTGAGACCCAACGGCCTGCACCCGCACCCACGTCCCTGTCCCTAGGCCCTATGTCGTGCCCTCGGGCGAGGCGAGAAGTCATGAGACGTCCAACCCTTCCTCATGCCCTAGGGTGAGGCGGAGAATCTGTCAGCCGTTCGTGCCCGCCCCGCGCCCTCGTCTGAGACGAGAATCCTCATTATCTAACCCCCATCTCCCTTCTGTATGTCCGACATGGACATGGTGCCCGCCCTCAATGCATTGTGTTTGCCCTTGGCGTGTTGTGCCCGCCTTCAGTTCGATGTGCCTATTCCAGCACAGTCAAGCTGCCTAGCTTGGTCCCGTCGATGATCCTGTAGCCTCGGTCGTTCGTCTACCATAGATGCGAGCTCCATGTCACGTTGCATATTTACTTGATCTATAATGTTGTTTGGTGTATTGTTCATTTGCTATTCCCTAAGTGTACTGAATGAATGATTGTTTCGCATAGACAACGAGCAATTTGTGTTTCCCGAGAGAGTTGCAAAAGAAGCCCATGGGCAGCAGCTTCATGAAGGTAAGTGTCCTCTGACCCATTATATCCTACTTACTTTATAATTCACTCTCCCGCATATTATGGTCAACCTAAGGGTTTACTAGTTTTTTCTAATCCTGCCCTTGATTACCTTTTTGGGATTGGGCTATTATGATCAATTTCATGCTAGTGCTTTACTTTAATTAATGAACATGATGACAAATACTTTATGCTACGATGATTTATTCTGGATATGATGATGAACTTGGGACACTTTAGGGGACTTGGGGTAGTACCTCTCCGAAGAACATGTTCGTTGAGAGACCACCCGGGATAACAATGTAACCATGAGGGTGAAATGGGGATCCCTTAGGTAATTAATTGGAGGAGCTAGAGGTGTAGCTGCTTCGCCGTCATGCCATCAATGGGGTCTAAGCACAGTGCTTGCTCTACCAAGGCTAGGTGCCGAGGTTCTTTTGTTTTGCTATTGTTAGTCACCCCTTTTGCGGGGAGATGTACTGTGTTTATCAAACTGGAGAAACCTAACAAACGACTATGACCTCTAGGGAATCTTTGTAAAGGCTACGTAGTGAAACCCTGTTGGGTCACCTTGAAAGTGATCACTAGGGAGGCTATAACCTCAGACAGAAAGGGAATCATGACTCATGGGTAAAGTGTGCGACCTCTGCAGAGGGTTAGAAACTTCTTTATTAGTCGTGCTCACGGTTAAGAGCAGCCTTGGGGATCCTCTTTGATTCGAGATACTCTAGATAACTTTATGATGATGGTTTATTGATGATGGCTATACTTATGGTTTATGGTATTTTCCTCTATAAGGAGGTGCCTTTTGGGATAACAACATGGGTTCTACGATAAAAGATGGCCTCTACTAATAATAAATACCTGATGAACTAAAAGCAACAAGTTTGAGCCTAACCCCATATACAGCTAGTCCCTAAACAGGACATTTGTTGAGCACATTGATGTGTACTCACCCTTGCTCAAACACAAAACATCAGGTTGTCCACATTGCAACCAGTTCTCAGGAGAAGATGATGGCAACACGGAGGACTTTCAGAAGTTACAGGACTTTGACGTGTTATAGACTAGTTTAGTGGCAACCCCAAGTCAGATGCCTGTGATGGCCTTATCTTTACTGCATTTCGCTTTAGCACTTCGATTACTCTTTAAGATGATGACTATGTGCATGTCTCTGACATTGTGATGTAATTAATTAATACTTCTTTATGTTATTATTCGAGCACTGTGGTATGATGTACATTTATGTAATCATTGTGTATGTGAATTTCTGATCCTAGCACGTACATAGTTCACATTCGGTTTGCCTTTTGAAACTGGGTGTGACATTGTGCCTCCATGCTCTAGGACAAGCCCTTGCACGCAATGTAGATTTCAGCGTCGGTGAGTACCTACCAATGAATTTTGGCTTGTTGTACCATGACTTTCTCCAATAGGTTGTAGAGGTTTCGGAACATCTCCCTGGTCTCTGGTTTGTCGAGCTCAGGGATGGACCATGGCATCATGCTGTCGTGGCCATGTTCTACCCGGGGTTGAGGAAGTACTCTGCCCCATCGCTACTCTAGGCGAGCTGGTCATAGACCTTCCTCGTCCAAGGTCTTTTGACCTTAAGGCACTATTGTTTGATGTCTCCATAAACCTAGTCAAGTTTACAGACGAGGGTGTTGAGTTCATCCTCCTGCTTCCGGAGCCTAGACTCGCGGGCATGGATGCGCGCCAGGCGCTGACACTGATACTCTTCTTCCTGGTTAGGGGACTTCTTGTCCCCCCATAATTATCTTTGTGTGGCGGTGTTGCCATGAAACATGCTCTTCCCACCATCTCTGCGACATCAAAGTTGGGCTCAATTGAGTTGTGGTTCAAGTCATCCTCAAGCAGGTCAAGGACAGATGTTGGTTGATGGCCGATGATGGCCTCGGATGTTGAAGGTATGTCCTCCTTTGCCTTTTGCTTGTTGGCATCTACAAGCCTGTTAAGACGCCGCTTAAGGGCGGTGACATGCCTTTTGAGGCATCACTTGTCCACCTTGCTCCTGGTGGTGACAAAAAATGCGGGTCATGTGCCTGTGACGACAAGCATGTGGGGGCCAGCGAGACAGAGCTCGCTAGTGGCAGTGGCGAGGAAGTCGAGGGAGCCTAACATGATGCGGCTGCATGGTGCGAAGGTCTCATCAGAGATGAACGCTGAAGACTGAGCCATCAGAGTGGAAGATGTCACTTGGCATGCAACGTTCCCCTACCTGGTGCGCCAACTGTCGTGGTTTCAAAAACCGAGGGACAAAAGAATTTGTGTTTGGAGGAGATGCTAGCGTGGACTCAATCCGAATGGTGAACCACTCGGATTCAAGCAGAGGGTTTGACACAGGGAGTTATACTGGTTCAAGCTTGCGCCCTAGTCTGGTGTAGTGCTGACCGTAGTATTGCTTGAGGATAGTGTTACAACTTGGTGCCTGTGTGAGAATAAGGAGGAGGGTATGCCCTTTTATAGCTCAAGGGTAGGACCTTATAGAGGAGACTTGTTTTCTACTAGTAATAGGGTGGTCTATTGCCCCTGGTTGACGTAGTGCCCCTGACGTCGTTTGTAGGATCATGCGTAGCCGTAACCCCGGTACGGCGTACTGCAACGTTCTTCCTCCATACGAGTCCCTGTAGTGAGTATGATGAGGATGTCCTTGTAGTGGCAGATGGCGGGCCACACAGGGCAATCTCATGGCACGGTTGCGTGTGGTACGGTGCTGCCTCACCTGTCTTCATGAACCCCGCGTCACCCTCCAGTGTGCGTAGGCATATAACCGGTATGGCGTACTATTCCATCCTTTACGGTGTGCGGGTCACTATAGAGACTCCAATGCTTGGGTCCCCCATGATTGGGATTGACCGGCCTCACAAGGCTGTTGGGATATGCTTGAGACCGTACAAAGTGGTGTGTTGTCATGTTGATAGGGACTTCTCGGCACCCCCTTCGGTACGCCACACGCATGTCTGGATGTGGTTTGGTGGTGACATGTCTCGTCATAGTTGACGTGGGTCAATAGTACTGGATCAGGATCTCCACCTTGTTGAGTTGCTCGATAGGGACTTAGTCATATGCTCTACCTTGCAAGACTACTTGGCAGAGGATTGGTCGACCGCTCCACCTCATAGGGTTGCTCATTAGAGGGTTGGTCGGCCACTTCGCATGATAGAGTTGCTCGGTAGAGGGTTGGTTGGTCTCTCCGCCTTGTAGGATTGCTCGATAGTGGGTTGATCGGTTGCTCCGCCTTGCATGATTGCTCGACAGAGGGTTGGTCTGTCGCTCTGCCTCGTAGGGTTGCTCGTTAGAGGGTTGATCAACTGGTGGGCCTTTCAAAGGCTTGGGTCTGCTTTAACCACTCGGTTCTTAGGTACGCAACAAATATTGCCTCAAAAGCATTCAAGGTCCCTCTTACAATGATTGCATTATAAGGATACTCCATGTCAACTATGCCAAATGTGATATCTTTGGTTTTCATGTTATGAACAAAACCAAAGGTTACTGGCATTGTTATTTTCCCTAATGCTGCTATTTGCTTTCCTCTGAAGCCACACAATGGGTGTATAGCCTCTTGCAATCTATGCTCTAGCTCTTGCATTTGCTGAAAGCCTTTGCAAAGATGATATCCGCTACACTACCTATATCCTGAACTTTGTGTGCCACAAAGCCCTTAATGACATAAGATACAACCATGGCATCATTATGTAGACAATCCTTTAGTTGAAGGTCATCTTGAGAGAAGGTGATTGGGACATGATACCACTTGGATCTAATGTAGGACCCTTGGACCCCAACATGTTGCACCCATCTTTGAGCTTACTTCTTCTATCTTTTTGTTGCTTGGTTCGTAGCTTGATCCTCCCGTAGTGCGGAGGATAAGCTTATTAGCCTTGCTGACGAAATGCCGAAGCTTTCCATATTCTTCATTGAGGTCGTGAATTCACCTGAGGTGGTCGCCAAAGTTGTTCACATGTTTTTTACTCCTGAAGGAAATAAAAAACAAGACAACCCAAATGAATTAACATTTTCTTCACCCTTTAATTAACTCTTCTTAAAGAGATTAATTAATGGGAGATGGAGGAGACTTCGCCTCATGCCAAGGAATGCATACTCGATGAAGCCCTGTCTTCGGGTTATGTTCAGGGTCTTTGGGCTCTGCATTTCCATACATGATTATAGTTAGCTACAACTGAACTAGATGATGATCGGGGTCTGTTTTGGCTTTTGTCCCAACGGTTGTAATTTGTAACTTTAGAACAATAAGAGTAATTTCGGTATTTTAGCCAGCCTGTGAGGGTCGAAGTAAATGTGAATTGTCAAGTTATTGACATGAAAAGATAAAAAATGCTTTAGAATGACATACAAAATATGACTAAAGTGTATTTCCAGTTTTTAAACTTGTTGGACTGTATCATTCTGATACATAAACTTTTAAAGTGTATCTATTAAGGTCTTAATCTCTACTAGATATGTGCCCGTGCGTTGCTACGAGAGTTAAAAATAGTATAAAACATAGATATGTAACGACAACTGTCACTATGATATGAAAAATCCGTGTAGTAAAATATCACCTTAACACTAACATTATATCCTAAGTATAGACTGAATGCTTTGGTATCTATTCACAGTCGAAGATTTAACTGGGAAAACTTGATTAATCATTCACTGCCCAGATGCAACTGAGAACACAACAAGAACCCAATTTGGATGGACGAGAAAGAACCAAATGCACACGGTTCACCTCATCCTTCCGAATTGAACATCCATCAAATCTAACATAGTATACTATATGCATTGATAAGTAGGTTAAAATAGATTAAACAATCTGGAAGATAAATAATGTACTCATGTGAGTAGCTAACACGATGTAATATCCACTTTTGTAATAAAGAGTATAAAGAAAATTATACTCATGTATACATATGTGTGTCATCCAAGTTTATCATTTCATGAGCACATCACATATAACAAACAACTAAAGGACAAAAGGCACCTAAAAAGAATACATGCATCATGTTGGGATTTTTATTTTGTGTGCATTCTGTGACAACATAAAATAATATAAAAGAAAATAAATATGTTATAAAAAAAATCCAAAGTGGAATTTATATTCCAAAGGAAAATTCAAGAATTGGAAAAAAAGAGAGAAGAAGAGAAATTACTAGGTGAATAAAAATAAGAATATATATGTATTATTCTTATACATATTAGAGTTTGAATTTGTATAGTTGACTCAAAGGTGAAACTCATATTCAAATTCAAAATTTATTCAAAATAATTATGAATAAGAAAAACAGAAAATAAAAACAAAAGAAAAAAAAGGGAAAGACCACATACCTGGACTTCGGCTGCGAATTCGGCCCACCAAGGAAAACCCTCTGCGCGGCCCACGATCCTTTCCCACCGCGCGCACGGCCACTCGCTGCCAACCGGGCCCGGGTCGTCAGCCATCTGGGAATCGTCCCACGCGCGCACCGACGGTATTGTTCCGCTGGCAGGTGGGGCTCTTTCGTCAGGCCGTTGTCTTCCCCGGTGAAATCGCGACGCGTAACAGAAAACTGGGCTTGACGCGTTCGCGGTCGTGGCGATCCCTCCGATTTGGTAGCTAACCCTGGCGCTATATAATTCGCGCCGCCACGGGATCCGCGTGCCACAGCTGTCGACCGCGCCTCCCCAAAACCCTGGGTCTCCTCTGTACACCGAGGGAACTGCTGGTGCGCGCCGCCGTCGTTCTTGCTCGAGAACGTCGACGGGACCTCGGCAGGCGTTTCTGCGGGATCGCGGGAGTGCAAGGAGCCTAACCCAACCACCAATTCGGCTGACGGTCCATCGGCGCTCCACCAATTTCTCAACGTCGCTCCTCATCCGCCACGGGCCGCGCCATGCTGTGACCGGGGATCTCTGCGCCGTGCCATTGTGGGTAAGGACCCTTCCCACCTATTCGCATTTGCTAGGATTACGTTGAGCCAATCAATTAGGAGGAAGCATACTCTGGCGACGGATTAATTGCTCGCTGGCGTGGGTCGCCGCCACGCTGTCCTTGTTCCTCAGAGCCGCCGTGCGCGTAGCCGAGTGTAGGAGATGGCCTCTGGTCCGTTGGATCGGGAACAGAGGGCTACGATTAGATCGGGTGTACCGCTTCGGTGCGTGAAATCGGGACCGTTAGATCGCGATCGGGTGGTGCAGGTGAGATCGGAGCGCATTAAATCCACACCGTCGAATCTGGATCCAGTGGCCCTGATTACTTACCGATTCGCAGCGTGCTTATCTAATCTGGGCCGTTCGGATCTAATCCAACGGCCGAGACTCGCCCGTACCCCTTCGCGGGTCAATTTTTCTAAAGAGACCCTCACCTCTCTGGAAATCAACCCGCAGTCCATTGGCTACTGTTCACTGAGTCTAGGATTTTATTCGCGCAGACCCCTGCATTTTCCAGAAAATGACGCCCAGTCCAGTGATCGTTTAAATTGAATAAATAAAATAGAAAATAGATTTTTAATATGAAAAT
The DNA here is from genome assembly GCA_029449295.1 of Zea luxurians. Lineage (NCBI taxonomy): Eukaryota > Viridiplantae > Streptophyta > Magnoliopsida > Poales > Poaceae > Zea > Zea luxurians. The sequence goes on from JAOPSE010000011.1 coordinate 52,226,299, forward strand.
AATTGCAAGAACTTTGATAATTCATAGAAAATTCATATGAGCTCCAAATTGGTCCATTCCAGTTCCTAAATTTTTGTAATAATATTGTCTACACATTAGTGCCTCTGTTTTGGCATGAAAGGCTCATTTAAATTCATCTAATACTTAATCTTGTATTAAATACATAAAAGCTACAGAAATTCATAACTTGAAATATATAACTCCAAATTTAGTGATTCCAGTTCCTATGGTTTCATTTTAATGTGTAAATTTTTACTGTATATTTCATTCATCTGTTTGGTGTGATGTTGATTTTGGCTATACTATGTATGTATTGTGTTGATGCGAGTAGACGAGCAAGCCACTGTGGAAACTGAGGTTCAACAAGTAGAGGTAGCTGAGCAGGAGCTTATTGCAGGCAAGTTGTGCCCTTGATCACTTACTTTTCCCAGCCATGTTCTTATTAATTTTAATGATCTGCATAGGCTAATTTTGATGGGAGCCTTTATGTTACCCCAGTTTTGATTACCTCTATACCTTGTTCACCCCTGGAATATTTTTGGGTAGTACTTGCTATTGCTTTATGTGGATTGGGTATGGAGATTCATTATTCATGATTATTCTGTTATTATCTTGTTATTATTGCTGTTCATGTTAAGATCATTAAATTAATGGGAACATGGAGCGACCACCCGGGACAACAGTGCTACCACAAGGGTTTAATGGGACGCCCTTGGCTGACTAATTAGGAAAGCTAGTGGAAGACTACCTTACCCGAAAGGGGCAAGGGCAGTAGGGGAGTGGTCAGTGTAGGGAGGTCCCTGGTTGATTTTGCTGCGATGGCGGTCAGCCAGGAACCCTGCATTGGAACTTCCTATAAACTGTAGCGGGTTTTCGGAAGCTAGTGGAACTTTGTAAAGGCCTCGTAGTGGATCCCTAGCCATTCACCTCGGTAGTGTCTAAGGGCCTTGCAAACCCAGGCGACATGGGATACACGACTTGTGGGTAAAGATGCGCAACCTCTGCAGAGTGTAAAACTGGTATACTAGCCGTGCTCACGGTCATGAGCGGCTCGGACCCTCACATGATTAACTATGGAACTTAAGTTTAATTTGACATTTGCATCGCATTTGGGATTATTTTACTATTACTGTTCTTTATTATTATTAAGGTTTGGTATTTACTTACACTTAGTAACTGCTAATAAAATTTTGACCAACTTATAAAAGCAATGCTCAGCTTCAGCCTTTATTCCATTGATCAGCCTTACACTTCATGAACTCCCACCTTTGGTGAGTTCATGCCACATTATTCCCCACGACTTGTTGAGCTATGAACGTATGTGAGCTCACTCTTGCTGTCTCACACCCCCTCAGGAGAAGAACAGGTGGTCGAAGTGGAGCCGCCTAACACTGAGGAGTTCGATCTGATCTAGGTGGCGTTTCTCAGTCGACATTGGCGCCATCGATCCTTAGTTCGTTTTATATTTATCTTTATTTTGTAATAAGACTTCCGCTATGTAATAAGTACTCTGATGTTTTATGACATTTATCTCTATACACTCTGTTATTATATATGTTGTCTTCTTGGCGCATGTATGAGATGCACCTGGCTTTGTTCCTTAAAGCCGGGTGTTACAGAAGTGGTATCAGAGGAAATGTTGACTGTAGGACGAAACCTAGATAGAAATGGACAAAACCCTTACCCACTTATCTTATTCTGATTCATTCTACACTTACCTTACTCTGGTTCTTTCTATACTTATCTTGATCCTATCTCACCTTCTACTGTTCTACTCTGATCATTCTTACCTTCTCTACTCTGAGACAAGATGGATTTCACACCTTGGAATCCCTACCCCTATGACATTTTTAAGAGATAGGAAGCCTAAGACAAAATTAAAACTATTTTCTCTATTAAAAATATTGGTTGATTGTTCTGATGATCAATGCCTGATTTGCTTCTTTGATTGATTGAATCATTATAGATGGACATCTTAGCATGTACCAACATAAGGTATTGAATTAGCTATAGTAGGTGAAATATTAATCTGCTTAGCTAATAAATTCCCCAAAGTAACATGATTTGTAATTACTGCCTTGTCTACTGCTCTTTCTTACCATATGTATCTAACTCAGATGGTCAATACCAGGAGGGGTGGTGGAATTGATTTGCCTCCTAACCGACACACTCGAAGAATTTATAGACAACCTCAGCCACAGCCTGCAGAGATGAATCCTCCTAATCCTCCACCAGGCGGAGTTGACCCACTGGTTGCTGCTCAGATGGCGGTGATGCAGCAAATGGCGGACACCATGGCTGATATGCGTGCCCAGATGCAGCAAGAACGCCAAGAGATGCGTCAGGAAAGAGAAGACATACGCCAGGAGTTGCGCCAGGAGAGAGATGAGATACGCCAAGAAAGGAGGGCGCAACAACAGCAGCTGCAACAACAACTTCAACAACAGCAACAACAGCAACAAGTGTCATTGCCTCCACCACCACCACCAGTTCCACCTCGTGATAAGCACCGAGAGTTCATGAGTCATAAGCCACCTACATTTGCAAGTTCGCCAGATCCACTTGATGCAGATGATTGGCTGAAAGCAATTGAGAAGATGCTCAACATTGCACAATGCACTGACCGAGAGAAGGTTTTATATGCTTCTGGACGTCTGACAGGTCCTGCTGCTGACTGGTGGGATTCTTATACTGCTGCCCATGATGCTGTGGATACTATTACTTGGGCAGAGTTCAGTACGCAGTTCAGGAACTACCATATTCCAGCTGGGATGATAAAGATCAAGAAGAAGGAGTTTCTGTCGCTGAAGCAAGGAAGTATGTCAGTCAGCGAGTACCGTGACAAGTTTATTCAGCTATCCAGATATGCCCCTGAAGAAGTTGCTGAAGACGAGAGGAAGCAGGAGCATTTCATTGAAGGACTCAATGGACCACTGCAGTATGCTCTAGTGGCACACACATTTCCATCATTTCAGAGACTGTTGGATAAGGCTCTTGCTATTGAACACAAGCGTGTTCAACTGGGCGATTTGAAGAGGAAGGCTATCTCATAGGGACAGGGTAGCAGCAGTGTTCGTCCTCGATACAGTTCACCACAGGGTACACCGACCCGACCAGGAGGACCACGCCCAGTTCAGCAATCACCACTGAGGACTCCACCTCCTCGACAGGCTACTCCCACTGGCACCCCGACGAAGTTTGCAGGACAGAGTCCGGGCACTCAATGTTTCAAGTGTGGGAAGATTGGTCATTATGCAAATGTCTGCCCACAGAGGATTGCTACTACTCCAGTTCAGAACAAGCAACAGACCCCTGGCAAGGGATATTCTATAGCCAGGGTGAATCAAGTCAGCGTTGATGATACTCCTGATGGTGGGGACCTCGTAATTGGTATGTTTTATGTTAATACAATTCCTGCAACAATATTATTTGATTCTGGTGCTACACATTCATTCATGTCTGCTAGATATGCCAACACAAATGAAATACCACTGCTAAATATGAGAAAACCCCTGATAGTAATTACACCTAAAGGGCCTGTTGAGGCGAATCAAATGACACGTAGATTGACATTAACCATTATGGGTAGAGAATTTGGAGCTACTGCTATAATATTAGAGTCAAGCAGTATAGATCTGATCCTTGGTATGTCATGGCTAAGAAAGGCAAAGGCCGTTATAGCATGCGGGAGAGGTACCATAGAGCTTACTACCACTAAAGGAGAAAGATTTCAAGTTAATATTGCAGTAACCTCCTCATCCATGCGTGCAATGTTCTTTATGCCTGAGGAGTTTGTTGGTGACAATATCCGGGTGGTTAGGGATTTTCCGGATGTCTTTCCAGAGGAGTTACCAGGGATGCCACCTGATAGAGAAGTTGAGTTTGTTATTGATCTCTTACCTGGAACCGCCCCTATTTCTAAACGGCCATATAGAATGTCCGTAGAAGAGTTGAAGGAACTTAAGAAGCAGTTGACGGAGTTACAAGAGGCTGGTTACATTCGTCCAAGTTCCTCACCTTGGGGAGCACCGGTGTTATTTGTGCAGAAGAAGGATGGATCGCAACGGATGTGTGTGGATTATAGATCTCTTAACGATGTCACGGTGAAGAACAAGTATTCGTTGCCCCGTATTGAGGATTTATTTGATCAGATGCGAGGTGCTAGAGTATTCTCGAAGATTGATCTCCGATCCGGTTACCATCAGATGAGGATTAGACCATCGGATATTCCCAAGACAGCTTTCTCGACTCGATATGGATTATATGAGTTTACTGTTATGTCGTTTGGACTAACCAATGCACCAGCTTACTTCATGAATTTGATGAATAAGGTGTTTATGGAGTATTTGGACAGATTCGTCGTGGTATTCATCGACGATATTCTTATCTATTCTAAGAATGAAAGTGATCATGAACAACATCTAAGGTTGGTGCTACAAAAGCTGCAAGATAATCAACTCTACGCTAAGTTCAGCAAGTGCGAGTTTTGGATTGACAAGGTGCCATTCCTTGGTCATATTATTTCTAATGGAGGAATAGCAGTGGATCCTGCTAAGGTCAAGGAGATAATGGAGTGGAGAGTGCCCACTATAGTTACTGAGATTCGGAGTTTCTTGGGACTCGCAGGATATTATCGGAGATTTATTGAAGGATTTTCTAAGATTGCTAAGCCCATGACCTCGCTTTTGGAGAAAGGAAGAGAATTCAAGTGGGATGAGAAGTGCCAAGAGAGCTTTGATCAATTGAAGGAGAGATTGATGTCACCCCCAGTATTGATTATGCCAGATCTGCAGAAGGGATTTGACATTTATTGTGATGCATGTGGCCAAGGACTTGGATGTGTGCTTATGCAAGAAGGTCATGTGATTGCCTATGCATCTCGTCAGTTGAGGAAACATGAATTGAACTACCCCACTCATGATTTGGAATTGGCTACCGTTGTGCATGCACTTAAGATTTGGAGACACTACATTATGGGAACTAGGTGCCAAGTATATACGGATCATAAGAGTTTGAAGTATATATTCACTCAGAAGGATCTCAATCTAAGGCAACGCCGTTGGTTGGAGCTCATTAAGGATTATGACTTGGAGATTCACTATCACCCAGGCAAGGCGAATTTGGTTGCAGATGCCTTGAGTCGGAAGGAGCATGTTCACTCCGCTTTCGTTGTCCAGCTACCTGATGAATTGGCAAAAGACTTTGAGAGGCTCAACCTGGGAATTGTTACACATACGGAAGGAGTGACTATTGAATTGGAACCTACCTTGGAGCAAGAAATTCGTAAAGGTCAGATTGGTGATGCTAAGATTAATTCAAGAGATCAAGGATCTTATTACAGAGGGTAGAGGCCCAGAGTTCACGGAGGATGAGCAAGGCACGATATGGTTCAAGAATCGGATCTGTGTTCCCGATATTGATAGTCTCCGGGAAACCATATTGAAGGAGGCACACGATTCAGTTTACTCTATCCACCCTGGGAGCACTAAGATGTATCAAGATTTAAAGCAAAAATATTGGTGGTATGGATTGAAGAGAGATGTGGCTGCACATGTGGCTATGTGCGATGTATGCCAAAGAGTTAAGGCTGAACACCAGAGGCCAGCCGGACTACTGCATCCACTGAAGATACCTGAGTGGAAATGGGAAGAGATTGGCATGGACTTCATTGTTGGATTACCCCGCACGTCTGCTGGATATGATTCTATATGGGTGATTGTGGACAGGCTAACCAAGGTAGCCCACTTTATTCCAGTGAAGACCACTTATTCAGGAGCTAAGTTGGCAGAATTGTACATGGCACGGATTGTATGCCTGCATGGTGTGCCAAAGAAGATTGTGTCAGATCGAGGATCACAGTTCACTTCTCGGTATTGGAAGAAGTTGCACGAGTCATTGGATACGAGATTGAATTTTAGTTCGGCTTACCATCCCCAGACTGATGGGCAGACTGAGAGGACTAACCAAGTACTGGAAGATATGTTAAGAGCTTGTGCTCTTAAGCATGGTGGAAGTTGGGATAAGAGTCTACCGTATGCGGAGTTCTCTTATAATAATAGCTATCAGGCCAGCTTGAAGATGTCACCGTTTGAGGCTTTGTATGGCAGAAAGTGCAGGACTCCCTTGTATTGGAATCAAACTGGTGAAAGACAGTTGTTTGGACCTGAGATTATACAAGAAGCAGAGGAACAAGTTCAGCAAATAAGGGAGAATTTGAGAACTGCACAATCCAGGCAGAAAAGCTATGCTGACACCCGGAGAAGACTGCTTGAGTTTAAGAAGGGAGATTATGTTTATTTGAAGGTGTCACCCCTCCGGGGTATGAGAAGATTCAAAGTCAAAGGAAAGTTGTCCCCTCGCTTTATTAGACCCTTTTTAATCTTAAAGCGAGTGGGAGAGGTTGCATATCAATTGGAGTTACCGGATCATCTCGCGGATGTTCATGATGTATTTCATGTATCTCAGCTGAAGAAATGTCTCAGGGTACCTGAAGAACAGTTACCAATGGAAGACCTTAGTGTTCAAGAAGATTTGACTTATGCTGAGTACCCCATCAAGATTTTGGATACTCTGACTCGAGTTACAAGGAATAAGGTGATTAAAATGTGCAAGGTTCAATGGAGCCACCACGGTGAAGATGAAGCAACTTGGGAAAGAGAAGAAGAGCTTCGTATAGATTTTCCCCACCTTTTCCCTAGATCTTCTTAAATCTCGAGGACGAGATTATTTTTAAGGGGGGTAGGATTTGTAATATCCACTTTTGTAATAAAGAGTATAAAGAAAATTATACTCATGTATACATATGTGTGTCATCCAAGTTTATCATTTCATGAGCACATCACATATAACAAACAACTAAAGGACAAAAGGCACCTAAAAAGAATACATGCATCATGTTGGGATTTTTATTTTGTGTGCATTCTGTGACAACATAAAATAATATAAAAGAAAATAAATATGTTATAAAAAAATCCAAAGTGGAATTTATATTCCAAAGGAAAATTCAAGAATTGGAAAAAAAGAGAGAAGAAGAGAAATTACTAGGTGAATAAAAATAAGAATATATATGTATTATTCTTATACATATTAGAGTTTGAATTTGTATAGTTGACTCAAAGGTGAAACTCATATTCAAATTCAAAATTTATTCAAAATAATTATGAATAAGAAAAACAGAAAATAAAAACAAAAGAAAAAAAAGGGAAAGACCACATACCTGGACTTCGGCTGCGAATTCGGCCCACCAAGGAAAACCCTCTGCGCGGCCCACGATCCTTTCCCACCGCGCGCACGGCCACTCGCTGCCAACCGGGCCCGGGTCGTCAGCCATCTGGGAATCGTCCCACGCGCGCACCGACGGTATTGTTCCGTTGGCAGGTGGGGCTCTTTCGTCAGGCCGTTGTCTTCCCCGGTGAAATCGCGACGCGTAACAGAAAACTGGGCTTGACGCGTTCGCGGTCGTGGCGATCCCTCCGATTTGGTAGCTAACCCTGGCGCTATATAATTCGCGCCACCACGGGATCCGCGTGCCACAGCTGTCGACCGCGCCTCCCCAAAACCCTGGGTCTCCTCTGTACACCGAGGGAACTGCTGGTGCGCGCCGCCGTCGTTCTTGCTCGAGAACGTCGACGGGACCTCGGCAGGCGTTTCTGCGGGATCGCGGGAGTGCAAGGAGCCTAACCCAACCACCAATTCGGCTGACGGTCCATCGGCGCTCCACCAATTTCTCAACGTTGCTCCTCATCCGCCACGGGCCGCGCCATGCTGTGACCGGGGATCTCTGCGCCGTGCCATTGTGGGTAAGGACCCTTCCCACCTATTCGCATTTGCTAGGATTACGTTGAGCCAATCAATTAGGAGGAAGCATACTCTGGCGACGGATTAATTGCTCGCCGGCGTGGGTCGCCGCCACGCTGTCCTTGTTCCTCGGAGCCGCCGTGCGCGTAGCCGAGTGTAGGAGATGGCCTCTGGTCCGTTGGATCGGGAACAGAGGGCTACGATTAGATCGGGTGTACCGCTTCGGTGCGTGAAATCGGGACCGTTAGATCGCGATCGGGTGGTGCAGGTGAGATCGGAGCGCATTAAATCCACACCGTCGAATCTGGATCCAGTGGCCCTGATTACTTACCGATTCGCAGCGTGCTTATCTAATCTGGGTCGTTCGGATCTAATCCAACGGCCGAGACTCGCCCGTACCCCTTCGCGGGTCAATTTTTCTAAAGAGACCCTCACCTCTCTGGAAATCAACCCGCAGTCCATTGGCTACTGTTCACTGAGTCTAGGATTTTATTCGCGCAGACCCCTGCATTTTCCAGAAAATGACGCCCAGTCCAGTGATCGTTTAAATTGAATAAATAAAATAGAAAATAGATTTTTAATATGAAAATAATTGCTAGAACTTTGATAATTCATAGAAAATTCATATGAGCTCCAAATTGGTCCATTCCAGTTCCTAAATTTTTGTAATAATATTGTCTACACATTAGTGCCTCTGTTTTGGCATGAAAGGCTCATTTAAATTCATCTAATACTTAATCTTGTATTAAATACATAAAAGCTACAGAAATTCATAACATGAAATATATAACTCCAAATTTAGTGATTCCAGTTCCTATGGTTTCATTTTAATGTGTAAATTTTTACTGTATATTTCATTCATCTGTTTGGTGTGATGTTGATTTTGGCTATACTATGTATGTATTGTGTTGATGCGAGTAGACGAGCAAGCCACTGTGGAAACTGAGGTTCAACAAGTAGAGGTAGCTGAGCAGGAGCTCATTGCAGGCAAGTTGTGCCCTTGATCACTTACTTTTCCCAGCCATGTTCTTATTAATTTTAATGATCTGCATAGGCTAATTTTGATGGGAGCCTTTATGTTACCCCAGTTTTGATTACCTCTATACCTTGTTCACCCCTGGAATATTTTTGGGTAGTACTTGCTATTGCTTTATGTGGATTGGGTATGGAGATTCATTATTCATGATTATTCTGTTATTATCTTGTTATTATTGCTGTTCATGTTAAGATCATTAAATTAATGGGAACATGGAGCGACCACCCGGGACAACAGTGCTACCACAAGGGTTTAATGGGACGCCCTTGGCTGACTAATTAGGAAAGCTAGTGGAAGACTACCTTACCCGAAAGGGGCAAGGGCAGTAGGGGAGTGGTCAGTGTAGGGAGGTCCCTGGTTGATTTTGCTGCGATGGCGGTCAGCCAGGAACCCTGCATTGGAACTTCCTATAAACTGTAGCGGGTTTTCGGAAGCTAGTGAAACTTTGTAAAGGCCTCGTAGTGGATCCCTAGCCATTCACCTCGGTAGTGTCTAAGGGCCTTGCAAACCCAGGCGACATGGGATACACGACTTGTGGGTAAAGATGCGCAACCTCTGCAGAGTGTAAAACTGGTATACTAGCCGTGCTCACGGTTATGAGCGGCTCGGACCCTCACATGATTAACTATGGAACTTAAGTTTAATTTGACATTTGCATCGCATTTGGGATTATTTTACTATTACTGTTCTTTATTATTATTAAGGTTTGGTATTTACTTACACTTAGTAACTGCTAATAAAATTTTGACCAACTTATAAAAGCAATGCTCAGCTTCAGCCTTTATTCCATTGATCAGCCTTACACTTCATGAACTCCCACCTTTGGTGAGTTCATGCCACATTATTCCCCACGACTTGTTGAGCTATGAACGTATGTGAGCTCACTCTTGCTGTCTCACACCCCCCCAGGAGAAGAACAGGTGGTCGAAGTGGAGCCGCCTAACACTGAGGAGTTCGATCTGATCTAGGTGGCGTTTCTCAGTCGACATTGGCGCCATCGATCCTTAGTTCGTTTTATATTTATCTTTATTTTGTAATAAGACTTCCGCTATGTAATAAGTACTCTGATGTTTTATGACATTTATCTCTATACACTCTGTTATTATATATGTTGTCTTCTTGGCGCATGTATGAGATGCACCTGGCTTTGTTCCTTAAAGCCGGGTGTTACACACGATATTTGGTATAAGTTTCATATCCTTGCTTTTCAAATATGAGCATTGATATATGCTAGTTATAAGCAGCATGTTGTAAAAGTGTTGTGGAAATGATTGAGTAATTTTGACGGTAGTTGATAGTTAGTCACCATTTTCTATATATTGTGCACAAAGAAAAGTATGCCTAAGAAACTGAATATATCTATTAAAAAACTTGACCAACATAGAAGGGTTTTTAATTAAGGGTTTTAAATTAAAAACACATACAAAAATTTGCCTTACAATAACTTGGACTTGAGGGGTCGGGTCTGGGCGTACATGCATACTATCGACCAACTGAGCTACACTGAGCTTCTTCAAATTTTCATTTTAACTAAGAACATATGCAAAAATTTGTCTCGACAAGAACGTATACAGCATGAGCGGAGGGAGCCACGGTGCCTAGCTTCGGAGGCTAGTTGCAGGTGACACCGGTAGCTTGCATAGTTGCATGCTTGCATGCAGGGGAGAGCAGTTGCATGGCGCGCGTGATAAGGTGAGCGAGGGTACGTTTTGGTCTACGTTACCTTCTTAATAATTTAGTAGGGATTCGGGTATCCGTTAGGTCCAAAAACAAATCAAAATAAACCCGTTAGGACCGGAACATGGCTTCTTCTTCGTTCGCGGGAGTCGTGGTCGCCGGCGGCATGTCGAGCGTGCCACCAGCATCTGCGCGCGCGCCTTCAGCAGGAGCTTGCTGCTGCTGATGGTCGTGGTGACCGGAGTCTGAGTGGTCGAAGCCATCAGAGTAGTAGTCGAGTCGTAGACGATGCTCATGAGCAGCAGTAACCGAAGCGCCCCTACACAGCTCATGAGCAGCAGTAATCGAAGCGCCACCGTAAGCACCGACCTAGGAAACTGAATCTCCTTCTAAAAACTCCGGGCCCAGTGCGCTGTCTGTCACTGCGGCGATCTCGAGCTGCTCTAGAACACGCCATTCATTGACATGGACACCAATGGAGCGCCATCTACTACTCTCAAAGCCTCCGATTTGTCCAACACAAGGCTCGTGATTCATTTCCTGGATGCGAATAAACCAGCAGCAGATCGTTTTTTGTTGTTGTTGCATGGCTTGTTGCATTGATCTCTTTGTAATCGTGTCAAATGAACACGTACATCATTTAGGTGCATGTAGGTAGTTTGTTTTAGTAACAAATCATACTTGTTTGGCGTAGAATCGCGGGTGAGATGGAGACTGCCCGCATCACGCCATGACCGCATTGACAGGACCACCCACCGCAGCAGATATGTCTTGCATGTCGCACTGGGCGTTCCAGAAATAACGTCGCACCGTGCAACGATTTGTTGCGGTGGGGGATACGGGGAAATCCCACTATAAAGAAACAAAGATTGCATCGGTGAGCTACACGCATTGCAGAGAAATTTCGTGTCTTCTCTTGTACTCTCGTTCCTAGGTTTCTAGCGTTCGCGGTCACCACCGGCCGGCATCGCGGACTCGCCGGCGTCGATCTTCGACGGCTGGTTCCAACACGTGGTATCAAAGCCGAGGGGAGAGGTATACGGTGGATCTAGTGGTCCATCGAGAGAGAGAGAGTGAACCGAGGAAGAGATCACAAGCTCCACCGCCAAATCACCGTCGGCTGCCATGGGCGACGCATATCCACCAAATCTACCGTGAAGGAGAGTTCCATCATGTGGCCAATGCTCACGAGCGACAACTACACCGAGTGGGCCATGTTGATGCAGTGCAATTACGAAGCGCTTGAAATCGGGGAAGTGATCACCCCGGGTGACAGGCCGAAGCAGGCACAAGATCGACAGGCCATGACTGTGCTCCTGCGCTCGGTCCCGAAGGAGATGTGGCAGACGTTGGGGAGGAAGAACATGGTGAAAGAGGCGTGGGAGGCTGTGAAGACGATGCGTGTGGGCGCAGATCATGTCAAGGAGGTTAATGCCCAAAAACACCTAAAAGATTTTGAGAACATTCAGTTCAAGGAGGGGGAGTCTGTCGACGATTTCGGCATGAGAATTACCAATCTAGTTGGCAATCTCAAGATCTTGGGCGAGACGATCGATGATCTCTGGGTTGGGAAGAAGTTTCTGCGCGTGGCGCCATCATGGTTCTCACAGATCGTGGTGTCCATCGAGATGTTCGTCGACCTCAAGACCCTGACAGTTGAAGAGCTGGTCGGTTGGTTGACGGCGGTGGAGGAGCGCTTTGATGACAAGATCGATCAGATCGTAGACAAAGTAGGGCGGCTGCTGCTAGCCAAAGATGTTTGGCTGGAGAAGCACAAGCATCGTTTTCACCCCGGCAACAAGGCTAGAGGGAGCGGTGGTGGCGGTGTCTCCTCCAAGGGCAAGGCAGTAGCGCGCTCTGACGACGGTGCCACGGGTCAGGTAAGGCTGACATCCATGGGGACGCCAAGAAGGAAAGGCCGATGCCGCAACTATGGCATCTACTGTCATTGGGCGGAGGACTGCAAACGCCCAAAAAAGGAGAAGAAGGAGGTGGCGCAGCGGGAGGCGAATGTGGTTATCGGCGGTAACCACTTTGGTGCTTTTATGGTGGCAACATGCGACATCGAACAAGAGACGTCCCAGGTTCATCTCACTGAGAAGGTAACACCCGTGCTTGTTCCTGATGGCGTGTGGGTTTTGGATACCGGTGCTAGTAATCATATGACAGGGAACAGATCAGTACTGTCATAGCTGAATGAGGGTGTTAAAGGCTCAGTAAGGTTTGGGGATGGCTCTAGGGTTAGAATCCAAGGCATGGGTTCAGTGGTGATTCTAGATCGCCAAAAGGGTCACAAGGTCCTCACTGATGTGTATTTCATTCCTGAACTGAAAAGTAACATTGTTAGTTTGGGACAGTTGGAAGAAAAGGGGTTCAAATAGGTTGGGGAGAATGGGAGATTATGTGTGTATGATCGGGAGAAAACACTGCTAATCTCTGCACCTAGAGTTGGGAACATATTGTATCTAGCTAAGTTTGGGTTAGACTCACCAGTTTGTCTGCAAGCTCAAGTTGATGATGTTTCCTGGAGGTGGCATGCTAGATTTGGGCATTTGCATTTCAAAGCCCTGAGTGATCTAAAATCCAAAAACATGGTCACTGGTTTGCCAACAGTAACAAGGGTAGAGAAAGTGTCTGATGGGTGTGCTCTTGGGAAACTACATAGATCTCCATTTCCAAAAGTGTCTAGCTATAGGGCAGAAAAAGGCTTAGAACTTATGCATGCAGACTTGTGTGGGCATATCTCTCCAAAGTCTCTAGGGGGAGCATCCTATTTTTTGCTGGTGGTTGACGATCACAGCAGATATATGTGGGTGGAATTGCTGAAGAGCAAGGATCAGGCTTTGGAATGTCTTAAGAAAATAAAGAACATGGCTGAGGTTGAATGTGATGCAAGTTGAAGGCATTGAGAACAGATCAAGGGGGAGAGTTCAATTCCAATCTATTCTCAATTTTCTGCAGTGAAGGTGGGATAAATCATTACACTACTACTCCCTATACTCCTCAATAGAATGGGGTGGTAGAAAGGAGAAATTAGAGTGTAGTTGAGATGGCCAGATGCTTATTGAAGACAATGGCACTACCTTCTGAATTTTGGGGTGAAGCTATATGTACTGCAGTGTATGTGTTGAACAGGTGCCCTACAAAGAGCCTGAACAACATGACCCCATATGAAGCATGGCATGGAAGAAAACCCAACGTGAAGCACTTGAGGATTTTTGGGTGTGTTGCCTATGTGAAGTTGGTTGGACCTGGTCTGACAAAGCTATCTGATAGTTCAGCCAAGATGATTTTCATCGGATATGAAAGTGGAACCAAGGGCTATAGATTCTTTAATCCTGCTACTGGTAAGCTAGTGGTTGGGAGAGATGCCATGTTTGATGAAAATGTGTCATGGGACTGGGCCAAAGTAGCAGGCAACACAGATCAACTGTTAGGAGAGTTTGTTGTTCATTATGAAGACTCTGACAGTAACCCTACAATAGGAGATCCTGAACCTACAGAACAGTCAACTGAAGATGCAGTTTCAGGAGATCAAGGGGGTGCTGTTGATTCTGATCAAGCTGCACCTGGCACACCTATCACACCACAGTCGAGTGTTGTACAAGGGCATGGTTTTGTCACACCTCCAAGCCAGGACTCAGCTTTTTCTAACAAGGGCCACACAGATACAGGCTAATGTCAGAATTGCTGGATACAACTGATGAAGTGCAAGACTATGAGTATAGTGGTATGTGTTTACTGGCAGTAGATGAACCTGCTAGTGTTGAAGCAGCTCTTGAAGAAGGTTGTTGGAGGGATGCAATGATAGCTGAATTGAAGTCTATAGAACAGAACAAGACTTGGGCTTATGCTGATTTGCCTAAGGATCATAAGGCTGTAGACCTTAAATGGGTGTTTAAGGTGAAGAAAGATCCATCTGGCAAGATTGTCAAACACAAAGCTAGATTGGTGGTGAAAGGATATGCCCAAGTTCAAGGAGTTGACTACGATGAGGTGTTTGCTCCAGTTGCAAGGATGGAAACAGTTAGGCTGTTGTTGGCACTTGCATCACAGGGTGAATGGCAAGTGCATCATATGGATGTAAAGTCGGCTTTCTTGAATGGCAATCTGGAAGAAGAGGTGTATGTTCACCCACCGCCTGGATTCTCTGATCCTAAACATTCAGGGAAGGTTCTAAGACTCAAGAAAGCATTGTATGGCCTCAAACAGGCCCCCAGAGCTTGGAATGCTTGAAGGTTTTGGGTTTCAATAGGAGTGTTGAAGAGCATGTTGTGTACAGAAGAGGTATAGGCAACTCTATGATCCTAGTTGGAGTCTATGTTGATGATCTGATCATCTGTGGGCCAGACAACAAGAACATTGTTGAATTTAAGCAGCAGATGAAGAAAAGTTTTGACATGAGTGACCTTGGGTTGTTGACCTACTATTTGGGTCTAGAGGTGAAGCAGAAGCCAGGGGAAATCACTGCGTGTCAGAGTGCTTATGCTCAAAAGATTGTTGAGATCTCAGGAATGAAAGGTTGTAACCCCGTTGACACACCAATGGAACAGCATATCAAGCTGTTGCCGGGCAAGCCAGAGCTGGTAGCTAATGCAACAAAGTACATGAGCCTAGTTGGGAGTTTGAGATATCTGGTGAACTCAAGGCTTGATCTTGCTTATTTTGTGGGCATGATTAGTAGATTCATGGAGACACCGAACTCAGAACATTGGGGGGCAATGAAAAGAATCATTAGATATGTTGCAGGTACCACCAAGCTTGGTTGCAAGTATGTCAAAGGAGCACATTCAGACTTGGTTGGGTTCACTGACAGTGATCACGGTGGTGATCTGGAGAAGAGGAAGAGCACATCAGGGGTGGTGTTCTTCTATGGCGGCAATGCAGTTTCTTGGAGTTCACAGAAGCAAAAGGTGGTGCCTTTATCATCTTGTAAATCTGAGTACATAGCTGCAACTATAGGAGCCTGTCAGGGAGTGTGGCTTAGCAGATTGGTGGCAGACATAACTTGTAGTGACGTGAAGAAGTTCAAGCTTTTCATCGACAACAGGTCTGCCGAGGAGCTGAGTAAGAACCTAGTGTTTAATGAGAGATCGAAGCATATAGATACCAGGTATCACTACATCAGGGAATGTGTTGCTGATGGGGTGGTGGAGGTGCAGCATGTAAGCACTGAAGATCAGCTCGCCGACATACTGACAAAACCACTTGCGAGGATTCGATTTGCAGAGATGAGGAGGCAGCTAGGTGTGGTTAGCATTTGACAGATTAGGGGGTGAAATGTTGCATTGATCTCTTTGTAATCGTGTCAAATGAACACGTATCTCATTTAGGTGCATGTAGGTAGTTTGTTTTTGTAACAAATCATACTTGTTTGGCGTAGAATCGCGGGTGAGCTGGAGACTGCCCAGCATCACGCCATGACCGCATTGACAGGACCACCCATCACAGCAGATATGCCTTGCATGTCGCAGTGGGCGTTCCGGAAATAACGGCGCACCGTGCAGCGATTTGTTGCGGTGGGGGGATACGGGGAAATCCCGCTATAAAGAAACAAAGATTGTATCGGTGAGAGCTGCACGCATTGCAGAGAAATTTCGTGTCTTCTCTTGTACTCTCGTTCCTAGGTTTCTAGCGTTCGCGGTCACCACCGGCCGGCGTCGCGGACTCGCCAGCGTCGATCTTCGACGGCTGGTTCCAACGTGGCTGCTACTTCAAAAATCTAAACTTGAATGCATGGAAACTAAAGCAGCCAGCCATGGTGCGCCAACGCCACGACGAGTGCACGCGCGCAACGCCACGACACACTCAGAGCTGATTTGGTGCTCGGGGATCCTCAGGGAAAGAAATCCTCTTGCTATTCGAAATTGAATTGCAAGGGGATTCCTCCCCCATGGATCCCCTCGGGATCCCTAATCACCAAATCAGCCCTGTTTGGTGAAAGAGATGTGCAGGCTGTAAGAAAAAGAAGCAACAGGTGGGACTGGGACCTGCCTCCTTAGCTGTAACTAAGTGGCTCACGTCGCCAGTGCAATGCAAGCAAGTGACATGTGAGTCATAGCAACATGAGATGAGACGAGGAGGAAGAACGAAAATACTTCTTACCAGATCTGTTTTGATCTTTTTTGGAGCTTTCTGAGAACCGAACAGAGATATACAATTTACTCTAAAAAAGATATTTACGATGACAGATAACATACTTGACAATATTACGTTGGGAGAAAAAATTGTCATGTACCCACCTTTCCATGTTTAGGAATGACACCTTGAGGCAAGACGGATTTTTTTAATTTTTTGTTTATTTGACGACTGAGCATTATTAAGTTGTATGCATCAACTAGTTCAAGCCAAAAACTTAAATTTATAGTAGGTGATGGACAATTCACTTATATTATATATTCCAACACTCCCACTCATGTTGCCTTTTTTGGGTATGTGATGTGAAATAGGAGCAAACAACAATTATTTTATTTAATTGCGCTAATCAGGATTCGAACTCATAACCTCTGACTCTGATATATCATATTAAGTTACATGCACCAACCAGTTTAACACAAAAGTTTAAGTTGGTAGAAGGTGGTGGACAATTCACTTACGGGACGTTTGGATCCCTTTATTTTAAAGGAATTGGAATTCACTAAATAAATAACATATTTAGTTCGGAATTTGACATTACACCACTTTCCAAAGTTCAGATATAAGTCTATCTCAAATTTATGGGGTAAAGTATGAGAAATGGTTTTATGTATTAGTAGAATTTGTTTCTACTCTGTAACTTACATGACACTCTTCGTCTCACTCCTCTATAGTAAAAATATAGCACATAAATATCTCCGACATCTTGCTAATAACAGTATACGAATATATTTTGCATAAAACCAAATTAGCTTAATTGATATATGCCTAAATTATTATTATTAGATAGGAATTCAATTCCAATGATCCAAACGGGGCATTATATTATATTGCAACAAGCATAAGGTTGATTGGCCAAGTGTGGGTCTACGAAGATCAACAGAAATTGGTATTGTTTGCTACAGAACAAAAAATAATCACTTTATACACCAAATACAACTTCGTAGTTGTTGACACCTTTTCGGGCGTCAATCACTATAACGAGAACCGGCGGCGGTGCCCTCTGCAGAGGCGCGGACGGTCCACGGCCAGGGACCGGAAGGTCTGCGACCTGGTATAGGGGATTGGGTTCCCTGCTTGACGGCCGGACGGTCGCACGTGCATAGGGGCGACGAAGGTCGCCGGCGGTGCTTGGATCTCGCTCCCGGGAGGGACCCCGTCGGGGAGGAGAGATCCTAGGTGTTGTCTAGGCTCAGCAGGCCGACCTAGACTTCTCTAATCAACGTAGAGTTGGAGAGAAGCGGAGAATTTGGGGATTGGAATACTAAACTAGAGCTACTCCTAATGCATAAGGTAAAACGAGAAATAGACTTGATTTGATCGATTATTTGAGGGGTTCAATCGGCCGTAGCCCTTCATCAATATAAAGGGGAGGTCTGGATCCGCTTCAAACTGATTTCTGAGTTAATCCCGCGGTTTTATGTAACAAATCCCATGAGAAACTAGGAACCCTAACTGACTCTACGCACGCGTGGACCGTCTACGCCACCACCGCGGATCGTCCGCGAGGCACTTTTGGTTTCCAACATATGCCCCCTGCCTTTTTGTGACATCCTAATTTTTTAAAACTAAAAGTCACACACTTTTCAAAATAAACTCGATTTAATTTGACAGAGTATTTTTTTAAAAAAAGATAAAATTTCTAGCTAGAACCAAACTATAATATTTTAAACAACTAAGTTCAAAACTATTTTATGAAGTCACGACGAACTATAAGATTATTTATTTCACCCATCTATTTGATCGCTCGTACTTTATCCCAACCAAGTTACCTCGAACTCAAAACTAAATATCATTAGCTGATTAAAGAGAAGGTCAACCCAAATTAATTAACTTTAGCTAGCACTAGCGGGGCATGATGTTCCATCTTCACGCTCGCTCCTTCAAACCAACACTAAGCAAACACGCCATGGCTGCCAACTGCGGAACCTTTCGTCTACTCATCTTGGTCTGTTTGTCCAGTTAGCAGCTAGCGAGTGATGTCTCCTTGGCCATTGCCACTACACCCGAGCAAGCAAGGAGCAGAGCACGCACAAACCCTTTGTTCTCCTCTTGCATTGGAGCAAGCAGCAGAGCACCACGGCTGCAGTCAACGCCGCCATCCTCGCTGCTGCTACACCACGAGCCATAATGAGCCATGGACAAACGCCGATGTGATGAGTCGCCGAGATTCTCTCCGGCATCACCCCGCTCGCGTCGCGACAGTCAAACCCGACCACCTGGATTGTTGTGTCGCGCCCTCGACGTCGTCTCAGCACCAGCCAGAAGCGCCCAGAAATGCAAAGCCAACTCCACCGCGCCGCGCGTGCTTGCACAAATCGCCACACGCCATGTGCACCGTCGAGCCGCGACCGCCTATAAATAGGGGCTCGAGCTGCCCCTTGACGCCGCGCATCTTCCCGAGCTGAGCCACCATCAGTCCTCCGTTCCCGAGCTGATTCGCCGTGGCCGTCCGTCGTCCTGCCGTGGCAGCACCTCTGGAGGCAAGCCGAGCCATATGTGAGTGCCACCTCCACTACTGCGATGACCTCTCCCAGCTCCATCGTCGTTCCCCTCGTCTTTCCAAGCCTCCACCGAGCTCCACCCGCCATGGCCGCACCTCCCACATAGCAGCTCGCCCGTCGACCCGTTCCCCAAAATCGCGCCCCAACCAGACCTGCTGCAGGTTGGAGGCACTTCTCCCCCTCTCCCCAGCAGCCCCCCTCGCCTCCCTGGTGGCTGGATTCGAACACCCGATGGTCAGTGTGAGGGAACAGAGAGAGAGAGAGGAAGAAGATGAAGCCTTGTATTCTCCGATCAATATCAGTCTTATAATTTCGCGTATCTAAAATAACACAAACAGAAGGAGTAGTGTAGTGGCGAGCTACTATGTATAAAAATGCCACCACTAGGGTTCAATTCTTGGTGTTGGTATATTTTTTCGTTTTATTATCTATTTATTTTGTACCATTAGTAACTTTCACATATGAACTCTGATTAATCTGATTCTTTCACCAAAGTTTTTCTAAAATCAAACCATTCACATTATTATTATTATTTTCTAAAAATTAAACTATGCATATTGATTAAAAACACAATGTACTCATATTTATACTTGTTGTGTGATTGCCTATTGTACGCGTGCTCGTTGGCGACTGTTGGAGCAGAGCCGATCCCAGAAGAAGACCATCCCGAGCCTGTCGACCAGGAGCCCAACGTCGAGGAGGAGTACGAGAGTGGGGGCAAGTCTCATCGACCTCTTACGCTGACAGTGTTTGTTCCTAAGTGAGGAAAAATATAAAATTTGCTAGACTTAGGAGTGACATGAAATGATACACCTAATACTGAGGGAATGAGAGAAACCTTTGGCTGATGCCTTGATGCATGTTAAATGCATAAATATTTGATACCTTGACACTTGATGAAACTGGACAGGAATGAAACCAGAGCAGTAGGGTAAGTGTTGGTGCATGTGCTACCGTGGTGGTAGACTTGCGACCGAGTTGTCGTGGTGACATCTCGGGTTTGCTAGTTTTGGTTGGTGGCTGCTCTGGTGAACCATAAGGACTATGTGTTGGGGTGCCATCTCACCTAACTTCTTTCCAGTGTGACCACATGAGCTTGTATGGGCAAGCCTTAGCCTAATCCCACTGGCTGGCCTGGTAGTCGTCCGAGGTGGATATGTTTTGGGTTGGGGACCTGAGCGGTCAGAACCCGGGGGTTGTGGGCGGCTAGGCGAGGTTGAGCCATGGCTGGGTGTTGGCTATGACAGAGCCGTCTTGGGACGGTGATGTGCGTGTGGGTACAACGTACAACATCTACAGGGTGTATAATCCATTCGAATGGTCTGTGTCCTCGGTATAGGATAGGTTATGGTGTGAACACTTCAACTAGATGAGCTACCTATAGTCTTGGAGGATGGTTATGGGTTTTACTTTAGTTTGCACTCATTAATAACTTAGACATTCAACATTTGTCAATGATTCATGCATAATGTAACTCCCTCACCGTAAGGGCGAGGTGGGACTTGTTGAGTACCTTTGTGCTCACTCGTTGATGATTTGTTGCAGAGGATCCTGACTTTGTGCCCGACGAGTAGTGCGTTCCTACACCCAAGTCCCCTGTGGTGCCATTGTGTTGTAGCAGACGCCATGTCCGACGAGGAGCTCGTAGTCGCGTTCTTCGCCACCACTATTTTATTTCTAGTTTCTTTTATCGTATTATTAGAATGTACTAAATAGAAGCCTTGTATGTTATGTCACCACTTGAGCATGGTACTGGAACACTGTATTCTAGTATATTTATGCATGTTTAGTTTCTGTCATTAGACTGGGACGCTTCAAGTGGTATCAGAGGCATACTTGGCTGTAGGGCGCGCCATGTTAGCTAAACGAGCCTACAGGAGCCCTAGGACGGTCTTCCCTTACCTCGACAAATCCTTGACAAACTTACCTTGTTATGCTAACCTCATCTCCTTGAACAATCAGATGGCTGGTGACTGGGTAACCACCTATTGCCTCGAAGAAGATGGTTTCCCGAAGGTGCTCTATGCCACAACTGTCCGCCTCGGCATCATGGATCGTCCGGAGTATGTGGGCAGAGAATACATGGAGCATGGAACCGAAGCCTGCCAGGTCTCCGTCCACATCGGCGCCAGCGACAAGTTTCCAGAAGTGAGGCCCTGGAGCGTCACTACGACCGGTCACCACCTAAAGGACACCTACCAGCTAACCGCACGCAAGGCTCTTCGGTACTTGTGCCAGTTGTTTGAATGGCACTTGGGTTCCACACCCATGAAGTAATTTCCACCGCTGGATCGCAATCGTCCCGCTTGGGCGGCCCGGATTCGCAACTTGGGGAGTCTGGGAAGCCTCGAAGCAGCTGAGAAAGACCCCACGATTGTCGCTATGTCGGGCTATTTGCTCAGCCTCGATGACCTGTGTGACCAATTGTGCCAGCGTGCGAGAGCCCTGACTCAGCGTGCTGAGGAAGCAGAAGTCCGTTGGAGGAAGTTGAGGTTGGACTTGGCCCAGTCAGAAGCCCGTGTGGCTAACGCCAAAAGTTGTGTCGCCCTTACAGAAGAGAAACTTTGGGAGCAAGCTGACCACCATAGCAAGCTACTGAGGGACATCTCCCTGGTGGACCGTGTCAAGAGAAAAGACCCTCACCCCCAGAACTCTGATGGAACCAACGTGCTTGAAGGAACCCCGTTGTACCTGTTCCAACCCCACAGAAGGATTTGTGGACCAGCATCACCCACACCTCCTGCATCGCCTCGGCCAGATGATGAAGAAGGCCATAGAGAGACCGTCATAGGGGTTGATGTTTAAATTGTATCGGTCACCCCTTAGGGCTGGACCGCTAAAAAAATGTGTACCCCTGTTGTATCAAAACTACGATTGGTGTGCTTGCTTGGTGCTTGAATGATTGATGTTTGTGTGCTTGTGTGTGACCCCACTAAATTCAAAAAAATAAAAATAAAACGACACTTAAAATTTTGTCAACCAAAATGGGACTAAATAAACTGCTAAATCCAACTTTCAAAAAAAAACTTAAAATTGCTTTTAGCAACATTTTCCCTAGGAAGTTACTAACATACCTAATATTCTACACAGATGTCACGCCGCTCTAACCGAGTTATGGGTGCTCATGGTGCGGGTCGTGGGGATGAGTCTAGTCACGCTCTCCCTAGACTATCTGAGAACCCTGCTGACTCGATAGAGAGTCGCCCTCTACCCCAAGCCCCTCCTGCTCCTGCTCCTGTCGACCTAGCAACCATGATGTATTAGCAGAATAGACATCTGGAGGCTCTAGTGACCACTATCACTGCTCAAGCTCAAGGAAATCAAGGCAATCCCAGACCTGTAGCTCATCATAATGGCAATGGCAGCATCATTGCAGATTTCCACCGCTTGCAACCACCAAAGTTTGGGGGATCTGACAACCCGATCGAGGCAGATGATTGGTTGCGTGAGATTGAGATGAAGCTTGAGGTCGTCCATGCCGATGACAGGGACAAGGTCTTACTTGCGGTGCAGCAATTAAGGGGACAGGCTCTTGCTTGGTGGCAAAGTTATCGAGAGGTTAATGAAGATGCAGTTGTGATGGGGTGGGCTGATTTTGTCAAGATTTTTCGAGAGCAGCATATTCCTAGCAGTATGATGAAGCTTAAGAAAGATGAGTTCAGAAAGCTTCGTCAAGGCGCCATGTCTGTGTCAGAATATCTTCACAAGTTTACAGAATTGTCTCGTTATGCTCCTGAAGATGTCAATGATGATGAGAAGAAGCAGGAAGCCTTTCTTAGTGGCCTTAACTCTGAGATCAGGACCCTTGTGGAAGTCACTGTTCATAATGACTTTAATGCCATGGTTAACAGAGCAATCACCACCAAAAGAAACAAAAAGGCGGAGTTCAATGAGCGCAAGCATCGGTTTGAGAGCAAGAGGCCCCAACAGCGTGAGAAATTTCAGAGAACTCAGTTTCCTGCTCACTCAGGCCACCGGAGCCAGGGTGCAATGCCGCCCAAGGCACACCCTAGTTCTTTCCAGAAGCTAGCTCAATCAGCTCCGCTCAAGAAGACTCAAAGCACTTTTCGTACTCATCAGACTGGTGGAGGAAGCCAAGTGACCAATATGAGAGCATGCTTCCATTGCCGTGAGATAGGCCATCTCATTGCCAACTGCCCATACAAGAATCAACCAGCACCGTCAGTTTTCTCCAACTCTGTGAATGGACCAAGACAACCAACTGGAGCTAACCGTACCACACCAGCTAAAAGTCAACAATCATTTGGAAAAGCCAAAGTGAACCATGTATATGCAGAAGAAGCCGAAGAAGCACCAGAGGTGATATTTGGTGAGTTCCTAGTTAACTCAGTTTTAGCTTCAGTTCTTTTTGATTCTGGAGCATCCCACTCCTTTATATCATCGCATTTTGTGTAAAAGAATGATATACCTACTATAGCCACCCTTAAGAGGCCACTAATGACCCGTTCCCCTGGAGGTCATATACCCTGCCACTTAGGTGTCATAGACCTCCCTATAAACCTAAGTGGGGTAGCCTTCCTTGCCAACCTTGTGGTTCTTGCTTCCAAGGGCATAGATGTCATACTCGGTATGGATTGGCTCACCAAACACCAAGGTAACATAGCATGTGCTGAGAGGGCAGTGACAATCACCAACCATCAAGGGGTAACGGTCACCTGTCTGATCCACCCTAGCTTGTTAGAGGCAATGGTGAACCACATCTAGGCAGAATCACCAGAAGATGTGCCGATAGTTCAAGAGTTTGCTGAGGTGTTTCCGAATGAACTTCCCAGCATGCCTCTTGAGCATGATGTGGAGTTCACTATTGATCTTGTCCCTGGAACCAAGCCGATAGCCAAGAATGCTTATCGACTAGCAGCCCCAGAACTTGCAGAGCTAAAGAAGCAACTTGAAGAGCTTCAACAGAAGGGTTTCATTAGACTAGCTGCATCACCTTGGGGAGCCCCATTGCTCTTTGTGAAGAAGAAAGATGGCGACATGAGGCTATGTGTGGACTACCGTGATTTGAATGCCGTCACAATCAAGAACAAGTATCCCCTGCCCTGGATTGATGACCTATTTGATCAGCTCAGAGGAGCTAAGTACTTCTCTAAGATTGATCTAAGATCAGGTTACCACCAGATCAGAGTTCGACAAGAAGATATCTCTAAGACAGCGTTCAGAACCCGCTATGGTCAATATGAGTTCACAGTGATGCCATTTGGTCTAACAAATGCCCCCGCCTTTTTCATGACTCTCATGAATAAGGTGTTCATGGAGGAGTTGGATCGATTTGTCGTGGTCTTCATAGACGACATATTGATCTACTCCAAGAGCGCCGAAGAGCATGGACAACACCTCAGGGTCGTCTTGGGCAAGTTCAGGAGTAACCGGTTGTACGCAAAGTTCAGCAAGTGTGAGTTCTAGATGCAGAGAGTTAGCTATCTAGGGCATGTTCTCATAGTTGAAGGGGTTGAGGTTGATCCAGAGAAGGTAAAGGCAGTGTCAGAGTGGAAACAACCCACTTCAGTCACAGAGATCAAGAGTTTCTTAGGTTTGGCTGGGTACTACCGAAGGTTCATTGAAGGCTTCTCTAAATTAGCCCGACCGATGACCGAGCTACTTCGAAAAGACAAGAAGTTCGTCTGGTCCGAAGCTTGCGAGCGAAGCTTTCAGGAGTTAAAGGCAAGATTGACTAGTGCCCCGGTGCTAGTCCTACCTGACATCCAGAAGAGCTTCACCATCTTCTGTGATGCATCAAGACAAGGTCTCGGTTGTGTTCTTATGCAAGAAGGCAAGGTAGTAGCTTATGCTTCATGACAGTTGAGAACTCATGAGCAAAACTACCCAACTCAAGACTTAGAGCTTGCAGCAGTTGTGCATGCCTTAAAAATCTGGCGACACTATCTGATCGGGAACAAGTGTGAGATCTACACAGACCACAAGAGTCTCAAGTATATCTTTACCCAGTCAGACCTCAACCTCCGACAGCGTAGATGGTTGGAGTTAATCAAGGACTATGATCTGGAGATTCACTACCATCTGGGCAAAGCTAATGTGGTGGCTGACGCGCTAAGCCGGAAGGCGTATTGTCATCACTTAGTGACTCAAGCCCTAGAGTTGAGAGAAGAAATGAGGGAGTTGAACCTAAGGGTTGTGCCCCAGTGTCTCAATTACAACCTTAGCTTTCAACCTATCCTCGATGATCAGATCAAGGAAGCCCAGTTAGAGGACACGAAGCTGATATGGATCAAGACCCAAAATAGTGCAGGCAAGGCACCAGACTTCAGGGTTGATAATCAGGGCACTTTATGGTTCAAAAAGAGATTATGCATACCAAAGCAAGGTCATTTCCGCCAAACCATATTAGATGAGGCTCACAACTCAGCCTATTCCATCCACCCCGGAACAACCAAAATGTACTTGGATATTAAGGAGAAGTATTGGTGGGATGGTATGAAGGGTGATATTGCTAGATTTGTTGCTGAGTGTGATGTGTGCCAGCGAATCAAGGCAGAACATCAGAAGCCTAGTGGTAAACTTTAGCCGCTGCCAATTCCAGTCTGGAAGTGGGACGAAGTTGGTATGGATTTCATCACTGGTCTGCCCCGTACCAAGAATGGTCATGACTCAATTTGGGTGATAGTCGACCGTCTCACTAAGGTGGCTCATTTCGTTCCAGTGCGGACTACCTTTGGTGGGGATAAGTTGGCCAAGTTGTACATTGACCATATTGTAAAGCTGCATGGCATACCCAGGAGGATCGTATCTGATCGAGGTACCCAGTTCACCTCCAGATTTTGGAAGAAGTTGCACGAAGCTCTTGGCACCAAGTTGGACTTTAGTTCAGCTTACCACCCGCAGACTGATGGCCAGACTGAGAGAGTCAACCAGATCCTTGAGGACATGTTGAGAGCCTGTGTTCTCACGTATGGCAAGGATTGGGAAGACAACCTGCCGTATGCAGAATTCTCCTATAACAATAGCTACCAGTCTAGCTTGAAGATGTCACCATATGAAGTCTTGTATGGAAGAAAGTGTAGGACCCCATTGATGTGGTCAGAAGTAGGCGATCGAATTATTGAAGGTCCAGACTTTATCACGACTGTAGAGGACAAAGTGGCAGAAATTCAAGAAAACTTGAAAGTAGCTCAATCCCGCCAAAAAAGCTATGCAGATAAAAGGAGGCGTGCGCTCGCTTTCAGTGTCGGGGACTTTGTGTATCTTAAAGTTTCCTCGATCCGTGGCACGTGCAGATTCCAGGTCCGTGGAAAGTTGGCCCCAAGGTACATTGGTCCCTACCCGATCCTTAAAAGGGTGGGAGCAGTAGCCTACAAGTTACACCTTCCCGAGGACATGTCGGGAGTGCATGATGTATTCACGTGTCTCAGTTGAGGAAGTGTCTCCATGTTCCAGAAGAACAAGTGGTTCAGGACACTATCGACCTTCAAGATGACCTCCGTTATCAGGAAGTGCTAGTGAAGATCCTGGACACCGTGACTCGCAGGACTAGGACCTCGAGTGTCACTCTTTGCCGAGTTTAGTGGAGTAGACATTCTGAAGGAGAAGCAACCTAGGAGCGAGAAGATGCTCTCAGAGCCGAGTTCCCTCAACTGTTCCAAACCCAAACTGAATCTCGGGGGGCGAGATTCATCCTAAGCGGGGTAGGTTTGTGACATCCTAATTTTTTTAAACTAAAAGTCACACACTTTTGAAAATAAATTCGATTTAATTTGACAGAGTATTTTTTAAAAAAGATAAAATTTCTAGCTAGAACCAAACGATTATATTTTAAACAACTAAGTTCAAAACTATTTTATGAAGTCGCGATGAACTATAAGATTATTTATTTCGCCCGTCTATTTGATCGCTCGCACTTTATCCCAACCAAGTTACCTCGAACTCAAAACTAAATATCATTAGCTGATTAAAGAGAAGGTAAACCCAAATTAATTAACTTTAGCTAGCACTGGCGGGGCATGATGTTCCATCTTCACGCTCGCTCCTTCAAACCAACACTAAGCAACACGCCATGGCTGCCAACTACGGAACCTTTCGTCTACTCATCTTGGTCTGTTTGTCCAGTTAGCTGCTAGCGAGTGATGTCTCCTTGGCCATTGCCACTACACCTGAGCAAGCAAGGAGCAGAGCACGCACAAACCCTTTGTTCTCCTCTTGCATTGGAGCAAGAAGAAGAGCACCACGGCTGCACGCCGTGCCACAGTCAACGCCGACATCCTCGCTACTGCTACACCACATGCCATAATGAGCCATGGACAAACGCCGATGTGATGTGTCACCGCGATTCTCTCCCGTATCACCCCGCTCGCGTCGCGACAGTCAAACCCGACCACCTGGATTGCTATGTCGCGCCCTCGACGTCGTCTCAGCACCAGCCAGAAGCGCCCAGGAATGCAAAGCCAACTCCACCACGCCGCGCGTGCTTGCACAGTCGCTGCACGCCATGTGCACCATCGAGCCGCGACCGAGTATAAATAGGGGCTTGAGCTGCCCCTCGACGCCGCGCATCTTCCCGAGCTGAGCCACCACCAGTCCTCCGTTCCCGAGCTGATTCGCCGTGGCCGTCCGTCGTCCTGCCGTGGCAGCACCTCTGGAGGCAAGCCGAGCCATAGGTGAGCGCCACCTCCACTACTGCGATGACCTCTCCCAGCTCCATCGCTGTTCCCCTTGTCTTTCCGAGCCTCCACCGAGCTCCACCCGCCATGGCCGCACCTCCCACACAGCAGCTCGCCCGTCGACCCGTTCCCCAAAATCGCGCCCCAACCAGACCTGCTGCAGGTTGGAGGCACTTCTCCCCCTCTCCCCAGTAGCCCCCTCACCTCCCTTGTGGCCGGATTCGAACTCCCGATGGTCACCGTGAGGGAACAGAGAGAGAGAGAGAAAGAGAGGAAGATGATGAAGCCTTGTATTCTCGGATCAATACCAGTCTTATAATTTCGCGCATCTAAAATAACATAGACAAAAGGAGTAGTGTAGTGGCAAGCTTCTATGTAGAAAAGTGCCACCGCCAGGGTTCAATTCCTGGTGTTGGTATATTTTTTCTTTTTATTATCCATTTATTTTGTACCATTAATAACTTTCACATATAAACTCTGATTAATCTGATTATTTCACCAAAGTTTTTCTAAAATCAAACCATTCACATTATTATTATTATTTTCTAAAAATTAAACTATGCATATTGATTAAAAAAACACAATGTACTCATATTTATACTTGTTGTGTGATCGCCTATTGTACGCGTGCTCGTTGGCGACTGTTGGAGCAGAGCCGATCCTAGAAGAAGACCATCCCGAGCCTGTCGACCAGGAGCCCAACGTCGAGGAGGAGTACGCGAGTGGAGGCAAGTCTCATCGACCTCTTACGCTGACAGTGTTTGTTCCTAAGTGAGGAAAAATATAAAATTTGCTAGACTTAGGAATGACATGAAATGATACACCTAATAATGAGGGAATGAGAGAAACCTTTGGCTGATGCCTTGATGCATGTTAAATGCATAAATATTTGATACCTTGACACTTGATGAAACTGGACAGGAATGAAACCAGAGCAGTAGGGTAAGTGTTGGTGCATGCGCTACCGTGGTGGTAGACTTGCGACCGAGTTATCGTGGTGACATCTCGGGTTTGCTAGTTTTGGTTGATGGCTGCTCTGGTGAACCATAAGGACTATGTGTTGGGGTGCCATCTCACCTAACTTCTTTCCAGTGCGACCACATGAGCTTGTATGGGCAAGCCTTAGCCTAATCCCACTGGCTAGCCTGGTAGTCGTCCAAGGTGGATATGTTTTGGTTTGGGGACCTAAGCGGTCAGAACCCGGAGGTTGTGGGCGGCTAGGCGAGGTTGAGCCATGGCTGGGTGTTGGCTATGACAGAGCTGCCTTGGGACGGTGATGTGCGTGTGGGTACAGCGTACAACCTCTGCAGAGTGTATAATCCATTCGAATGGTCCGTGTCCTCGGTATAGGACAGGTTATGGTGTGGACACTTCAACTAGATGAGCTACCTATAGTCTTGGAGGATGGTTATGGGTTTTACTTTAGTTTGCACTCATTAATCACTTGTACATTCAACATTTGTCAATGATTCATGCATAATGTAACTCCCTCACTGTAAGGGTGAGGTGGGACTTGCTGAGTACCTTTGTGCTCACTCGTTGATGATTTGTTGCAGAGGATCCTGACTTTGTGCCCAACGAGTAGTGCGTTCCTACACCCAAGTCCCCTGTGGTGCCATTGTGTTGTAGCAGACGCCATGTCCAACGAGGAGCTCGCAGTCGCGTTCTTCGCCACCACTATTTTATTTCTAGTTTCTATTATCATATTATTAGAATGTACTAAATAAAAGCCTTGTATGTTATGGCACCACTTGAGCATGGTACTGGAACTCTGTATTCTAGTATATCTATGCATGTTTAGTTTCGGTCATTAGACTGGGACGCTTCACTTTTGGTGAAGGTTGACGAACCAAAAGCATATGAACTAAACCTGATGTAAGTCACCGGCTTTTCAAAATGGAAATCATTCAATAAAGCACCAATGTATAAAGGCCGTTTCGGATGGTATCTTCCTCAGCCATGACCATTTGATCAATGGATCAAAAGGAATATAATGGAGGTGCCCCCCAGTCTGGATAGACAAAGGGACTATACATGTGCCATGGATTCATCGTCGTATGATTCCATATTTGAACAGGATAATATATCGACGATGAGTAAAAGGGTGGAAAGTACCCTGGTCTCATAGGATGAATAGGCAATGCTTGTTGTATCGCCTTTCGGGCAGTTTTGTTTACCCATTTCGGTTTAGCAGGTGACCGGGGTTTTTTCGTTGACCGATCACGTAGAACGGTCTTCTTGCTAGTATTCTTGGAGTGCAACTGATCAAAAGTAGGGTCAGCTTTGATCAGCCGACTATATGTGTTTTGCCCTTGCGTTTGTTTCCCTTTTAAAGCTTTATGTGGAGGTTGACGCCTTTGGCCATAGGCAGACTGTCCGGCTGAGTTAGCCGGACCGCATGTCTCAGCACCGGACCATCCGCACATAGGTGTCAGACTGTCTGTGATGCTCTGGTCATGCTGTCGTGCTTGGCTCATTAATTGTGCCTGCCCCTCGGTGCCTCCGGACTTTTTAGCCTTATCATCCGGAGCCTTTCGAGCAATCTCCTTTTATGATATATTTGACATGTGAGGATTGCCAATGATGATATCTTTGCTTTTGCCTTTATCGGCCATTTCGGGCCGAACTAAGATCTTTTTGCATGCAATATCTATTGTATTAACAGGAAATGGCTGTGTGTCCACTTGCATCTCCTAAAAAGTCATCCGACCCTCATTTATGGCCGATTGTACCTGTCGACGAAAAACGTTAGTCATTGGTGGCATGAGAAAAAGAATTATGCCACTTACAATAAGCACGTCTCTTTAATTCATCTATAGGAGGGATAGTATGAGTTAATTTAATATTGCCATTTTTAAGTAGTTCGTCAAATATCTTATCGCTTTTGGCAACATTAAAGGTAAATTTAATCTCTTCTTGCCGATTCCTTTGAACCGGCTGTAAGGAAGAACATGTCGAAGATTTGGCCTTTGTTGGCCAAATAAACTCAGTGCTATATACATCTACGGATTCATCATCTGAACTATCACGCTCTATTAGATGTATAGTACGAGTGGCCAATTTTGATGTCTCTTTAAATTAGCTTTCACAGGTTAAAGCCCGCTGATGTAGCTGGTCTATCGAAAAGAACTGGGTCCCATCTAATTTGTCTCTTAAGTAGGATAGCAACCCATTAAAAGCTAGCCCTGCTAGCTTTTTGTCTACGACATGGATCCGAAAGCATAGGTTTCTAGTGTCCCGGAACCTTTGGATATAGTCATTAACCGATTCTTTAGGCCCCTGTCGAATTGAAGCTAAGGCAGCCAATTATAACTCATGTTCTCCTGAGAACAAGTGTTCATGAAATTTCCGCTCTAATTCTTCCCAAGAGTTAATAGAATTCAGTGGCAAGGCTGCGTACCATGCGAATGCGGTATCAGTAAGGGACAACGAGAATAAACGAACGCGGTAAGCCTCACCATTAGCCAATTCTCCCAAGTGTGCTATGAATTGGCTTATATGTTTGTGCGTGCTTTTCCCACCTTCACCAGAAAATTTAGAGAAGTCTGGTATCCTAGTCCCCTGTGGATACGACACGGTGACGAATCGGTGGCTATAAGGCTTCCGATACGATTTCCCTGTACTTGACATACTAACACCAAGTTTGTCCCTGAACATTCCGGCTACCTCATCTCTGATCCTCTCCGCCATGTCTGGCGACCACACCATTAAGTTTGTGGGTGGAAATCTCTGGTTGCCTGACATCACTCTGTCGGCTTTCCTCCCAGGGATGTCTGAGGTGTGTGTTAGATGTCCTATTAATGTCACCAGCTCCTGCCCTATACCTCTCAGGCTCTCTAGTGGCCGAACAGTATTCATCCCTGTGTCCATGAGGTGGCATGGCATGGTTATAATGTGTTGCTGGTGGGGCACCATATTGTTGCTGCGATGAGTGTGGGAACGGTTGTGCAGCACTTGGTTCTGCGTACGCATACCCGGACGGTCCAGCGTAAGGGGCCAGATGGTCCACAACCGGGCCAAATGGTCCGAAGGTGTGTCTGGACTGTCCAGCCGCATATGGTGCTACCTGGGTAGTCTTGTACCCAGACCGTCCGTCGTAAAGGGCTGGACGATTTGTGATCGGGCTGAATGGTCCAGGGCTGTATCCGGACGATTCGGTCATATATGGCGCGACTTGGGCGGTCTGCATGTGGACTCGTGTAGAGTCGGACAGTCTGGCGTAAGGTAGCGGATGATCCGCAACATATCCGGACGGTCCAACATAAGGTACCGGACAGTCCGCGACATATCCAGACGGTCCGGCGTAATGTACCGGACGGTCCGTGATGGGGCCGAATTGTTCGGGGTTGTACCCGGATGGTCCGTCCATGCACGGTGTGACCTGAACATTTTGTGTGCGGGCCTGCGTCGGGTCGGACGGTCCGGTGAAATACGCCGGACGGTCCGCAGTATAACCGGACTGTCTGAGATGATGCCCGGATGGTCCAGCCGCGTCCAGTACTTGCCGCGTGCCTAATGGCGGCGGCTGTGATGGTGACACAAAAGCGTGCATCGGCATACCATATGATGGTTGGGTCAAGGGTGACCCATTTGTAGCCAATGCGCTGGGCGCGGGTGGCTCTGTATTAGACTCACATGATGGAAAACTAGGAGCAGTTGATTTATCGTATGAACGTAAATGCATTTTAATAGATTCATCTACGTATTGCTTTAACTGATCTCCTTGTTGATCCATGAAAGTCATAAGAGATAGATCTGGAGTACTTACAACAGGACCCTGAAGTGGAGGTAGGAGAGATTTCATATTGATCTCCCCTTGACGGATGACCTTCTGGTGGCGATCCACCGTGAAGTGTGACAAGTACTTTTCTGCCGCCTCCTTGCATCGTTTGGAGAGTTTATGCAGCAATTTCGCCTCCTCCTTGTCACATTGTTCGTTCCATTGCCACATCACCTCCTTCTCATCGCGTATTATGAGGTCCTCAAAGGGTCTTTGGTCATCAGCCGGGAGCGCCTACATGGCCGGCTTGATGATGTTGGTGGTGGAGATCTTGGTGTGATCCTTAGAACCGACCATCTATGGGCCGATGTTTAGTAGATCTAGACACTTAGTTCCCCAGTGGAGTCGCCAAAAGTATGTTAACACCTTTTCGGGCGCCAATCACTATAACGAGAACCGGCGGCGGTGCCCTCTACAGAGCCACAGACGGTCCGCGGCCAGGGGCCAGACGGTCCATGACCTGGTACAAGGGCTTGGGTTCCCTGCTTAACGGCCAGACGGTCCGCGCGTGCGCAGGGGCGGCGAAGGTCGCTGGCGGCGCCTGGATCTCACTCCTGGAGGGACCCCGTTGGGGAGGAGAGATCTTAGGTGTTGTCTAGACTCAGCAGGCCGATCTAGACTTCTCTAATCGACGTAGAGTCGGAGAGAAGCGGAGAATTTAGGGATTGGAATACTAAACTAGAACTAAACTAGAGTTACTCCTAATGCATAAGGTAAAAACGAGAAATAGACTTGATTTAATCGATTGTTTGGGGGTTTAATTGGCCGTAGCCCTTCATCTATATAAAGGGGAGGTCTGGATCCGCCTCAAACTAATTTCCGAGTTAATCCTGCGGTTTTATGTAACAAATCCCGCGAGAAACTAAGAACCCTAACTGACTCTACGCACGCGGACCGTGCGGCCTCAGGACCGAACCGTCCGCGAGGCACTTTTGGTTTCCAACGGTAGTATATGACTTCCAAACACATACAAGCATCTGCCACTAAACTTTGACTTGCTAAGACGCGCATTCATTTGTCTCCGTCGCCTTGGTTACCACGGTCAAACCAGTTTTCTTACAATATTATTAGGAACGAACAACGAAGGAGCCCAAGTCCCATGTGCTGATTTCGTAGGAGTATCTTGCAAGTCATCAGTGTATTATAAGATGGTGTCCGCCCGGTCATTTGGGAACCTTCTACACGAGCTGCAGCAACTTCGAGCGAGGCACTGCTTTTGCATTGCTCACGACCTGAGCCCCAGATGACGCCGTCCGTCCATGCTGACGAGTACGTCCGGCCGCCTCAACGGCCGCTGGCGCTCATGGCGCACGACAAGCCGGCATCCCATCCTCAACAGGTGCCAGCTTCGATTGGCATGTTGCGCAGCCAGAGTCGATCGTATACGTTGTCCCTGCGGGCCTGGATGCTGTGGTATAAGCTGTCGTCTTCTCCGATCCCGGCAGGTGCACATCTCGGCGGTGGGGGCGCACCACATGCGAATTACTTGGGTCACCGACGACCGCAGCGCGCCGTCCGTGGTGGACTACGGGACATCTCCGGGACAGTACGACGCCTCCGAGACGGGCTACCAGGCCACGTACCAGTTCTTGTCATACACATCGGGCGCCATACATCACGTCACCATCGGCCCGCTAGAGCCGAGCACGACTTACTACTACCGGTGCGGAAGGGCCGGCGACGAGTTCAGTTTCCGGGCACCTCCGGCCACTCTGCCCATCGAGTTCGTCGTCATTGGTGATGGTCGCCCTTTCTGTAGCGTCGCAAGTGCATTGCCAAGCCTATAGAGTCAGTCGGTGACAGAACGATATTACTGGCTGCAACGTTGCAGGTGACGTGGGGCAGACGGAGTGGGCGGCGTCGACGCTGTCCCAAATCGGCGCCGCGGACCACGACATGATGCTGCTTCCCGGAGACCTCTCGTACGCGGACCGCCAGCAGGTGCTCTGGGACTCGTGGGGGCGGCTGGTGCAGCCGCTGGCGAGCGCGCGGCCGTGGATGGTGACTGAGGGGAACCACGAGAAGGAGACGCTGCGCGAGCCCGGCACGGTGCGGCGCTTCGTGGCGTACAACGCGCGGTGGCGCATGCCGCACGAGGAGAGCGGCTCGCGCTCCAACCTCTACTACTCCTTCGACGCGTCCGGCGGCGCGGTGCACGTCGTCATGCTGGGCTCCTACGCCGACCTCGAGGAGGGGTGGTCGGAGCAGCACGCGTGGCTGCGGAGGGACATTGCGGCGGTGGACCGGCGCAGGACGCCGTGGCTGCTGGTACTCATGCACGTGCCGTGGTACAACACCAACCGGGCGCACCAGGGCGAGGCGGAGGCCATGCGCAGGGACATGGAGAGCCTGCTCTATGAGGCACGCGTGGATGTCGTCTTCGCCTGTCACACCCATGCCTATGAGCGCTTTGTGAGTACATTACATTTAGCTAGTAGTAGTATCATTTCATTTGAGTCGTCAAAAGGCTTAAGCTCTGCTCGTCGTCATTCATGTTTTGTTACTCGTCGCAGGCCAGAATTTATGACAAGAAGGCCAACAGCCAGGGTCCGATGTACATCACCATTGGTGATGCAGGCAACAACAAAGCTGAGAAGTATCATTCAGACAGCATGATTTCCTCTCAGATTTAATTCATCTGAGTCGTGTTGACGAACACTAACAGTTAATTTCCTTGTGTTCTGAAGATTCATGAGTGGCCATGAGTTGGCGCACCTGTCGCTGTTCCGGGAGCCAAGCTTTGGGTACGGGCGGCTGAGGATTATCGACAACAGGAGAGCAGTATGGACGTGGCACCGTAACAACGATAAGGATGCCCAAGTCTCCGACGAGGTCTGGTTGGAGAGCTTGGCCACCAGTCCATAACTGGGAATGGACCATTCCAACAGCAATGTGAAAACGATATTATATGTATACTTATATACGTGCTTGTTGCGACCCAAGTAAAAAATTTGTATGGAAAATAAAAACGGAACAACAAACGTCACTGTGATATTGAAAACTCGTGTGGTAAATATTATCAATATCGCACAAATTATTTCTAGAGAGTCAATATAGAATTTTTAATGTTAGACAAATGTGTCGACAAACGTAGACTAATCTAATCATTTTTAGCGATATCAATAAATCTCTATTGTATGTTTTTGCATAAAAAACAACATATGTCATTAATGCTCGAACAAGAATGTTGGCCACACTAGTGAATCAGGTGAAGATGGTGAACATGGAGAAGTGCTAGGTGGGCTGCGCCAGGACAGCAAAAGGCCAAGGAAGCAGAATGTGGGTGTATTCAGGCCCAACTGGATGGATTAGTTGGTAGCAGTAGTATTAATACTTGTGAGGGCTGTGTGGAGAAGGATGAAATGTAATAACCTAAACTTCTACTTGTTTCCCAGCCGTCACGGTGCTACCAGCTTCCTCTTGTCTCTCCGTTCTTCTGTTTTTCCTCTGTTCTTATACATCACCTCTAGCTATCTGTAATCTGTTAACAAAGAAATTCAGCACGGTTGACATTGCGGTCTTCATCAAACTCAATTGTGTAATCCTTGATTTGGAACGAGACATTGAAGAAGCAAGATATTTTTCTCTGCCCTGGAAAGGATGATAGAAGTGAGCACCATGAAAATTCCATCAAAAACAACTCACAATGACATTATGTTTAGGGTTTAGGGTTTAAGGTTTAGCGGTGTAGTCACTTTTCTCTGGAATCTGAAACTGGTCACGGAAAATATGTCAAGACTCATAATAGACTTAGAGAAGCAGCTAAGAGCTAATGTTGAAAAAATTGTTGAAGATGCAGCTTTGATCTCTTTTTTGCATCAAACAAGCATATGGGTACCATGGAATTGAACGTGGCAATTTTCTATAGAGATTACATAAGATTATATATTGAACACATATAATGAGACAATGAGAGCACAATGCACAATCAATTAGCAGAAGTATCATAAATAATTATAACTATAAAAGTTAAGTAGCTCAAGAAAAAATTGTGTTCCTATGTTTTCTACCAAGACAACAAAAGGCCTAGGAAGCAGAATGTGCGCGTATTCGGGCTCAACTGGGTGAATTAGTTGGTAGCAGTAGTATTAATACTTGTGAGGGCTGTGTGGAGAAGGATGAAATATAATAACCTAAACTTCTACTTGTTTCCTAGCCGTCATGGCGCGACCAGCTTCCTCTTGTCTCTCTGTTCTTCTGTTTTTCTTCTGTTCTCATACACCACCTCTAGCTATCTGTTAACAAAGAAATTTAGCACGGTTGACATTGCGGTCTTCATCAAACTCAATTGTGTGATCCTTGATTTGGAACGAGACATTGAAGAAGCAAGATATTTTTCTCTGCCCTGGAAAGGACAATAGAAGTGAGCACCATGAAAATTCCATAAAAACAACTCACAATGACATTATGTTTAGGGTTTAGGGTTTAAGGTTTAGCGGTGTAGTCACTTTTCTCTGGAATCTAAAACTGGTCATGGAAAATATGTCAAGACTCATAATAGACTTAGAGAAGCAGCTAAGAGCTAATGTTGAAAAAATTGTTGAAGATGCAACTTTGATCTCTTTTTTGCATCAAACAAGCATATGCGTACCATGGAATTGAACGTGACAATTTTCTAGAGATTACATAAGATTATATATTGAACACATATAATGAGACAATGAGAGCACAATGCACAATCAATTAGCAGAAGTATCATAAATACTTATAATTATAAAAGTTAAGTAGCTCAAAGAAAAATTGTGTTCCTATGTTTTCTGCCAAGACAGCAAAAGGCCTAGGAAGCAGAATGTGCGTGTATTCGGTCCCAACTAGGTGAATTAGTTGGTAGCAGTAGTATAATACTAGTGAGGGCTGTGTGGAGAAGGATAAAATATAATAACCTAAACTTCTACTTGTTTCCCAGCCGTCACGACGCTACCAGCTTCCTCCCGACTCTCTGTTCTTTTGTTTTTCCTCTGTTCTCATACATCACCTCTAGCTATCTGTTAACAATTGGTATCAAAGCCAGTTGTTCTGGCCTCTATGGAGTTCGCCGATCTGGATCTTCTGCCCAACCATGACTACGACACCCGTTTTCGTCGCCGCCAAATCATGGTGAATCCGGATACAGAGATCATTCTAGATGAGATGTCCCGGCGGTTTGCGGAGCAGGATGCCAAGTGGGATCATCGCACCGCCGATCAGGAGAGTCGCTAGGAAGCCGTCTTATCGAGCCACATGGCTGCTCAGGACGCACATGTTCGTACACTAGAGCAAGCCACGGGGGCGCTTGAAGACTGGAAGATGAGTATCGAAGGTGTGGTGGATGACCTACGCCTAGAGGTCGGCAAAGTAGCCATGCACTACGAGCGCACACTAGTGGAGAAGCCGGCTATGCTCGCAAGCGTCCTCGCGCCTTCACTAACGCCTGTCGTGCGTCTATCTGTTGGATCTCCAGCCGTCTCGCCCCATGGGCTCCGCCTCGACTCAAGTACACGGGAGAATGGTTTTGGGTCAGTCATGAACCTTCTCCGTTCCCCGGCAAAGGGTATGTGTTTATCTGCTGCTCTTCAATTTGTGCCTTCTGTGGGTGATGTCTATTTTCCTGAAAATGGGGGACAACTAAATGATATGGATATGTGTGGTGCTATGCGGGGTCGGTTGCTGCAACTCCATTTTCTAGTGTTTGATGGGGATAATCCGAAGTTGTGAATCAGGCGTAGTCTAGATTACTTTGATATGTACTCGGTGGATCCGCACATGTGGATTAATGTTGCTACTATGCACCTGAAGGGAGCGGTTGCTCGTTGGTTTTCATCGAGAACTGACGAGTGTCGCGGATCTACTTGGCCAGTGTTCTATCAGGCTTTGTTAGAGCGTTTTGGCAAGGATGAGCAAGAGTTTTTATTCGTCATTTGTTTTGAATTAAACAAACATCTACGGTGGCAGAATATGTTGAAAGATTTTCAAATTTGGTGGATAATTTGGTAGCTTATGGACATCCTCTAGATCCTTTATATTTTGTTCAACATTTTGTGGATGGTTTGCATGATGAGATCTGTGCTGCTGTGTTTGTCCAGCGTCCTACCTCCTTGGATTCTGCCTATGTGTTGGCCTTGTTGCAGGAAGAGGTGTCGTCGGTGCCCAAACGCGTGGATGGACGTCGATTGGAGTTTTCCATGTCAGGCAGAATTCCAGCACCACATAATGTTGAGAAGCCGGTGGGTCCTATGGTGGCTAGCAATCGGACTGATCTTCATCGCACTCGGGCTGTTGATGACAAATTGGTTGCGCTTCGTGCGTATCGGCGAGCTCGCGGTCTCTGTCATAGGTGTGCTGCAAAATGGTTTCACGACCATCAGTGTCCTCCTTCAGTGCAGCTTCATGTGCTTCAAGAAGTTCTGGATCTCCATATCACTGAGGAAGATGTTGCACCTAAAGGTACTGTTATGGAGTTAACTGTTTTCGAACATGTTTTTGTGATGCTTTCCATGGTTGTTGTATCAAGAGGAGAATCATTTAATACTATGAAGTTTCAAGGCTGTATACAAGCTGTGGAGGTGTTGATTTTGGTGGATTCCAGAAGCTCACATTCTTTTCTATCGACGACAATGGCTGATCAATTATCAGGAATTACACCAATGACAACTCCTGTTCAAGTGCAAGTGGCCGATGGAGGCAGATTGTCTTTTTCTCGTCAATTATTGGGAGCGAATTGGACGGTGCAGCAGTGTTCCTTTGCTACTGATTTTCGTCTTTTGGCTCTATCTTCTTATGGTATGATTATTGGGATAGACTGGCTTTCTCTGTATAGTCCGATGAAGGTCCATTGGCTCGCAAAGTGGATGGTCATTCCTTATCATTCAGCAACTGTTTTATTACATAGATTATCTGTTGTGTGTCCAGCCAGATCGGTAGTTGAAGTTACTTCGTTGCAGCCAGATCACTGTTGGATTTGCAGCTGCCAGAGCCATTGTTGACGTTGTTAACTGAGTTTGCTATGTTGTTTGATCCTCCAACAGGACTGCCATCTTCACGTCATTGTGATCATGCTATTCCTCTCATATCTAGGGCTTCTCCAGTCAAAGTTAGGCCATACCGTTATCCTCCAACCATCAAGGACAAAATTGAACGTCAAGTTATTGTTATGCTGCAAACAGGCATTATCCAACATATTGACAATCCCTTCTCTTCGTCAGTACTTTTGGTCAAAAAGAAGGATCAATCATGACGATTCTGTGTTGATTTCAGAATGCAATTACAGTAAAGTCTAATTATCTGGTGCCTGTCATTGAAGAGCTTTTAGATGAGTTGGGCCAAGCTTCATGGTTTACTAGTTTGGATCTCATAGCACTGTATCACCAGATACTACTACAACCTGCAGACACTCACAAGATGCCTTTTTAGACACACTCGGGCCACTATGAGTTTTGTGTGATGGCTTTCGGATTGATAGGAGCTCCTGTAACTTTTCAACGAGCAATGAATCCCACTTTGGCTCCCTTGCTTTGTCATTGTGTTTTAGTATTCTTCAACAATATATTGATTTATAGCACCAC
Organism: Zea luxurians; assembly: GCA_029449295.1. Lineage (NCBI taxonomy): Eukaryota > Viridiplantae > Streptophyta > Magnoliopsida > Poales > Poaceae > Zea > Zea luxurians. The sequence goes on from JAOPSE010000011.1 coordinate 52,266,405, forward strand.
ATTTGAAGAGCATATGCAGCACATTCGGGCAGTAGTACTAGAACTTTTGGCCTGTGATAAATGGCAACTGAAACTGTCCAAGTGTTCATTTGCTAAGTCATAGCTATCCTACTTGGGTCATCTCATTTTAGCATCTGGGGTTGCAACTGACCCAGCCAAGATACAGGCGGTGGCAGCCTGGACGACACCCACAACAGTGAAAGAGCTTCATAGTTTCTTGGGGTTGACAGGGTACTACCGTCGCTTTGTGAAGCATTTTGGCCTCATTGCTAAACCTTTAACAACACTACTTCAGAAAGGGGTGTTGTATCTATGAACCAATGCTCGTGAGGAAGCATTTTAGGCTTTGAAGCAGGCTCTCGTCACCGCTCCAGTGCTGCCATTGCCCAATTTCACATTGCCCTTTTGTCTCGAGACAGATGTAAGTGCTTTGGGAGTTGGTGTTGTTTTAATGCAGCCCGGGCACCCAATAGATTATTTGAGCAAGGCTTTGGGAACTAAATCTCAAGGGTTGTCCACCTTTGAATAAGAATATCTGGCGATTCTGGTTGCTGTAGATCATTGGCGCCATTGTTTGCAGTTGAAGGAGTTTCACATTTACACGGATCATCGTAGCTGGTTTCAATTGGATGAACAACGTTTGCACACTCCATGGCAACAGAAAATGTTTACTCATTTATTGGGATTGTAGTACAAAATTATATACAAGAAAGGGGTTGACAATAGTGCGATTGATGCATTGTCCAGGCATGTGGAGGTTCAGTTCTCCTGTTCGGCCTTGTCAACTTGCACTCCACAATGGATAATAGATGTATCTGACTCTTATCACCATGATGATATGGCTTCGACTATAATTGCCAAGTTAGCCATTGATGCTAAGGCAGTACCATCTTATTCATCGCACAATGGAATTTTACGCTATAAAAAGCGAATTTGGGTGGGACAGTCACTGGCACTACAACAAAGATTGTTGTCAGCTTTTCATGAGTCTGCAGTGGGTGGTCATTCCGGTATTCCAGTTACTTATGCGCGTTTGTAGAAGTTGTTCGCTTGGAAGGGTATGAAGAAGTCAGTCTATGAGTTTGTGCGTCACTATCGTATATGCCAAAAGGCCAAGGCAATTCGAGCTCGGTTGTCCGGTACCTACAGAATTGTGGAAATTGATTTCTATGGATTTCATCGAAGCACTACCCCGCTCTCAGTCATTTACATGCATTTTGGTTATTGTGGACACCTTCGCCAAATATGCAAATTTTTTGCCCCTCAATCATCCATTTACTACCCTCTTTGTTGCTTGGTTGTTTCATGACCAAGTATACAAGCACCATGGGCTGCCCAAATCAATCATTTTTGATCGGGACAAAGTGTTTGTGAGTCATTTATGGCGGGAGTTATTTCATTTGGTAGATGTTCAGTTGCACATGAGCTCATCCTATCATCCATAGTCCGATGGCCAAACAGAGCGTGTGAACCAAAGTTTGGAAACATTCTTGTGTTGCTTCGTTCATGCTTGTCCTCACCAATGGAGTCAGCAGTTGTCGCTAGCACAATTTTGGTATAACTCCTCACCTCACTCAGCTACTAGGCATACACCATTTGAACTCATGTATAGGTGTCAGCCGCGCTAGTTTGGTATTAGACAAGATACTGTGATCAGCTCGGTCGACCTCTCTTCATGGTTGCAGGAGCGTCAGTTGATGGACAGCTTGGTACGCCAACATTTGGAGCGAGCTAAACTGCGCATGAAATGGCAAGCTGACAAAGGGCGCTCTGAGCGCGTGTTTGATATGGGGGATTTAGTTTTTCTGAAATTGCAGCCATATGTGCAATCTTCTGTGGCTTCACGAGCTCACCAAAAGTTGGCTTTCAAATTCTTTGGTCCATTCCATGTGGTTCAACGCATTGGTACAGTTGCATATAAGTTGTCGTTGCCAGAAACATCCAAGGTTCATCCTGTTTTTTCATGTTTCCCAACTAAAAAGGGCATTAGGTGTAGGTTTGGTGGCTTCCCCAACTCTACCAACAAACAACTATTCCTTCAGTGTACCGGAAGCAATATTGCAGCGCTGCACTGTGATGCATGGTGTCAATACTTGTGCTTAAATCTTGGTCAAGTGGACTCACATGCCAGAGGAGCTCGCCACTTGGGAGGATGTTGAGGATCTTCATCTGCAGTTTCCTAGTGCAGCTGTTTGGGGGCAACCAACATTTTTAGGAGGGGGAATGTTAGGCACACCAGTGAATCAGGTGAAGATGGTGAACCTAGAGAAGTGCCATGGAGAAGTGCCAGGTGGGCTGCGCTAAGACAGCAAAAGGCCTAGGAAGCAGAATGTGCGCATATTGTAACACCCTGATTTTGGGGGTATAAAATTTCTTTCTAATGATCCCCCAAAATCATGTGTTACTTTTCTCTCTCACCCTAGGTTCTATCTCTCTCTAGATTTTCCCTCCATTTTCCTTTTAAGTAGACTTAGCTTAAGTTAGGGAGATTTAATTATTTATTTTTGCCAAGCACTATGGGTCATGACATGTTGCATCATGCTGAGCTTAAAAATATTCTTTGAAGTGTTCCATAAATTTGAATTTATTTAAATTTGAAACCTAGTTTAAATTTGGATTTGAAAAACCCTATAGAAAAAGAAACGGAAAAGGAATTAGAAAATTCAGAGAAAAAGAAAAAGAGAAAGCAGCCTAGTCGGCCCACTAAGCCCAGCCAGGCCACGCGCCCGTGCCCGCGCCGTCTGACAGGCGGATCCCGCCTGTCGGTGCCAGTTCCCTCGCCCGCGCGCTCCCTCTCTCTCTCCGTCTCACGGGCCCGGATCGCACGTCGGTGAGCCTTTGCCCCGCGCACCCCTTTCTTCTCTCTCTGCGCCGTGGACCCTACCTGTCAGTTCCGCCCCCTCCGTGCTTGCCGTGGACCGGCGCGTGCGCACTCGCGCACGTCGCCGGATTTCTCGACCACGACGCCCGCCCATGCGCCCAGCTCCCTTCATAGAGCCCCACCAGTGCCCCATGCACACCCCTCACCTCATTTCGCGCAGCTTCGCCCTCTCTCGCACTCTGCCCATGCCGCCAGTCGCCGCTGGAGACCCGCGCCTGCGTTTCTGGCCATCCAGCTCACCGGAGACCGCTCCAAGCCTCCCCGAGCTCCGCCCCAAGGTGAGACACCCGTCGCCGTGCCCAATTTCCCGTATTGCGCTCTTTGTTCGGCCAATTTCGCCTTCACCGGTGCTCGGCCGCGGCGGTCCGCCGTGCTCGCGCGGTGGCCGACCGATTTAGCCTGGTCTAGTTCACCGGAGTAGGCCCCTGTGTCACCCCTGCCTCTGCTGAAGTTAGCCAAGACCTTAGCGCGCCTTAGGACCCCTCCCTGTGGCCGGAATGGCTCACCGGAGTTTCTCTGGCCCGCCCGAGGCCTTCTCACCGCCATTCTACCCTCTCTGTCAGTGGATTCATGGCCCCTTCCCCGCCATTGAGTTTGTCGTGGCGCCCTCTCCCTCTCTGCCCAACTCCGGCGACCCTGGAGCCACCCTAGCTCGCGCCTGCCTCGACTCCGGCGACCTCACCGCCGTAGAGAGGAGTGACGCCGCTCCACGCACGTCTGTTTCCCAGGTCTGATTTCCGCCGTCCGATCTTGATCGCACGGCCTGGACCACGGGATACCGCTTTGCGCACGCGCGCCTGACGCCCTGGACCGCCTGTCAGCGCCACCGCAGCTGCTCATCCTTCCCGGTCTGATTTCCCCCGTCCAATCTTGATCGAACGGCTCGGACCCCTCGGACCCCCTCCGTTCGATCTTGATCGAACGGCCTGGACCCCAGGATACCGCTTCGAGTCACGCGCCCTGATGCCCTGGCCCGCCTGTCAGTGCCCAAACCCCCTGGCGCTGGGCCCGCTTGGTCAGCGCGCTCTCCCCCCTCTGTCGCTGACACTCCCTAGCCCGCATGTCAGCGCTCACCCGCCCACGCGCGCGCGCCCTCGGCCGCTGATCTATTCTCAGCCGTTGGTTTTAGATCTAACGGTTAGATCCACCCGATACCCCTTCGCGTGGCTGTTTTATTTAAGAGACCCTCAGTTTATTGGAAATCAACCCGCCGTCCCTGTTTTTCGCGCGCAGGCCCCCATAATCTTGCAGACTTAGCCCTGGACTTTTAAATATTCACAGAATTAGCCCTGATTTCATATTTTGAATTCCCAAACTTGTTTATTTCATAACTTTTGCACATGAACTCCAAATTTAGTGATTCAAATTGCAAAATGTTCATAGAATTATTCTCTATTTAAATAAAATGGTTTCACTTACTGTCTGCACATTCTAATTTTTATGATTGAATATGAACTAATATAGATGTAGTTCTATTTATTTAATAAATTAAATAAAAGGATAATCTTAGAGATTTAATCGTGTTTAAACTTGTGAGATTAATGATAGGTATTGCATGAGTTCACCTCTGTTCTAAATTATAGGTCACAATAAAATAAATTGATCTATGATTATGTACATGTAAATAACACTTACGGAAATAGTAATCTATTTTCAAATAAAGTTAAGGTATGTTATAGTTTATGTTATACTTTGAATTCATTATCCCTTATGTAGTATTGTGCCTTTTTAAAATGTATTCCAATGTTTGTGCATGTTTGGTGTGATGTTCATTTGTACTTTCCAAATGTATTGAATGCATGCTCGCTTTATTTAGACAACGAGCAGTCTGAGGTTCCTGAGTGTGTTGTTGGAGACCTTCCTGAGCAACTGTAGGAAACGGGTGACGCCTAAGAGGGGGGGGGGGTGAATTAGGACTTCTAAAACTTTTACTAAACTAGGCCACAATTAAATCCCTAGAGCAAAACCTATGCAAATAATCAAAACTAGAATGTGCAAACTAGGTTTTGTCTAAGTGTCGCTATCTCTACCGCAAAAGGCTAAGTTTCAATCTATACTAAATAAGTATGACTACAAGATTGAAACTTAAATGCTTAATATAAATGCGGAATGTAAAGAGCTAAGTAGAGAAGCAAACTCTCGTGGATGACGCCGGTATTTTTACCGAGGTATCCGGAACCACGCAAGGTCCCGACTAATCCTCGTTGGTGCCCCTACGCAAAGGGAAGCCCACGCGAGGGCCAAGCACCACGGTCGAGTAACTCCGTAGAGAGCCGCGGGCCTTCTCCACGCGCAAGTGGTGCTCCGCTTCCGGCTCCTCTCGGACGCTCCCCGCCGTCTCCACTATCGAGCTTCCGGCTGAAACGCCGCGGGCCTCGTTCCCTCCGGTACACGGTGGCGGCCGTGACACAAACGCGGTTGTCACGGTCTCGCAAGACTCTCGCCCCACTCGGTACAATTACAACGACTCACGCAAGAGCCGAGGGGTTGTGTGGTTTTACAAAACTCACTCAACTAACTAGGATTCACCTAGAGCAAGCGCTAAAGCGGTCTAACTAACCTAAGCACTTCGCAAAGCACCTACGCTAATCACCGAGTGATTCTATTAAGCACTTGGGTGTTTGAGCTCTTAGAAATGTGCACTATGTGCCTTGGTATGTTGCTTGGGCTCTCACACTTGAGAATGGCCGGTTGGGGTGGTATTTATAGCCTCCACACCCCAAACTAGCCGTTGGACAGAAAGCAGCAGCTTTCTGTCGTCGGGTGCACCGGACAGTCCGGTGCACACCGGACACTGCACTGTAGCATGTCCGGTGCCCCCACGTCAGCCGACCGTTGGCGCCTGTAGCAGTCGACCGTTGAATCCGACCGTTGAATTCGACCGTTGCCTTCTGCCCGTTGGCACACCGGACAGTCCGGTGCACACCGGACAGTCCGGTGCTACAGCCAGAGAGCGCCTGCCTGCGGCCTTTCTGCGCAGACTGTCCGGTTCCTCACCGGACAGTCCGGTGCACACCGGACACCAATGTCCGGTGCGCCACCAGGCGCTGGCTGACAGCCCTTTTTCTTGGATTTCTTCGCTGATTTCTTCGGGCTTCTTTGTTCTTGAGTCTTGGACTCCTACGCATCTTTTTATGTCTTCTTTTGAGGTGTTGCATCCTCATTGCCTTGGTCCAATTCTCTTCGCATCCTGTGAACTACAAACACAAACACTAGAATACTTATTAGTTCACGGATTGTGTTGTTCATCAAACACCAAAACTCAATTAGCCAAAAGGCCCGGGGTCCATTTTCCTTACAATCTCCCCCTTTTTGGTGATTGATGACAATACAACCAAAGCAAGCAAATAATACAAGTATTTGAATGGAAATATGCAATCTACTTGCTAAGATGCATGATTGTCCCCACAATGTGATATTATGGATTTAAGCCTCCCCCTAACTCCATAATTCACTTACTTCCTATTTTTGGACCAAATAACCAAAACCACTTGAAAAGCCATTTGTAGATATAAAATTTTAAATTGGTGGTGTTTGGTGTTTGATATAGTTTTCATTGCTTTGGTCCCTAAACTTCTCCCCCTTTGGCATCAACCACCGAAAAGGAAGACATTAAAAGCATGTAGGAAGTAAATAAAAGCTTGCCCTCATCAAGAATTGCATCAAATGATATCACTAGAAGGATATTAACTTAAGCCATGAATGATACCACTTGTAGGAGTTCCTCAAAAGATTACTCCCCCTAACTGAGTATTCTCCTTTAGAAAGAGTTTTTCTCCCCCTTTAGAGATGAAGAAATACTCCCTCTGACAGAGATCCTCTACTTAGGAAAAAGCATGTGAAAAATTAGAGGTGCAAGACATGATTTGAAAAGACGGACTTCCCTTATGCATAGGTAACAGAATATGAGTTAACTACTTATGCATTTTTGGCAACACGGAAGCATATGATATGAAATATAGTCTAATCAAATATTGGAGAAGACATGTAAATGATACTGAATGTAGTCTCAAAAGATACCAATTGGAGATCAATGGCGAGCTTGAGAGACATGAGAGTTCTTGGAGATTTTGCAGTGGAAGATTGTTGTCTTTCTCCGGGGACCTTATTTTCCTTACAATGAGACTATCACATGAAATAGACTTGAAAAGGTGTTAGTCTCAAAGTGTTAGATTATAGAGTAACCTCCCCCTAAAGGTGTGCATACAAGTTTTGAATACTTGTAGGAGACATGCACTTTGATTTGATATCAAGAGGGGCAAATTATCCATAATCCAAACTTTGGCACATATAAGTTAAATGATACACTTTGTAGAAATCAAAATTTTCAATTTATGCATCATTTACTATGGAGTGATATAGAAGCTATGTGCCGTGCTTAAATAAACATTTTAAACCATGTAGGTTTGCTTAAGTATATGAATTGAAAGCAAGCAATCCTACCATGTGCTTTACCCAGTATGCATGATTTTAAACAAAAGTACATAACACATGTAATACTAGGCAAGAAAGGTAAACTAGATACAAGGTAAATAGATACGCATATCTAAAAATGAGAAATACAATAAAACTAGTTACCTTAGTCATGGGTGGGAAATTTGGGTCCAAAATTTTCACTAACCCACTTGGCAATAAACTTGATCCAATATGATGTATCCCATGATATACATCCCAATTTAGCCAAGTCTCCAAATTTCCCGAAGACCTTCGGTCCACTCACTTCCCTTTCGGGATCCAAACCTTCTTGGTGCTTTTCATGGTTGAAATTATCTCCTTCGGCACCCAGATGCGTTTGGTCCCTTTTCCTTTGTTGGCTTGCTTGTTGGCCTTGATTGCTATCACCTTTCCATTCTTTTTCTTCTTGATCAAATATGGTGTAGCATCCTTTTTGTTCACCTTTTTGATGTAGGTGTTGGAGATTTTGCTTGATGGCTTTTGCTTGAGCTTTTGCCTTTGTTTATCCCCGGTCATCGCCTTGCATTGGAAAGACTTGTGGCCTTCCTTGTGGCATAGCCTACAAATCACAGTTTCTCCCTCTACAGGCTTGTTCACTCCCGCAGTGGTGTTATCCTGTGGAGGTCGGATTTGTTTGGCTTTGCCTTTCTTGTCATACAAAGCTTTGCCAAGGCGAGCCACTTCTTGCTTTAATTGTTCATTTTCCTTTGCAACCTCATCCGAACATGTCTCTACAACAATATTCTCAACAACGACTTGGTTGTAGGGGTTAGAATCATCAATTAAATCAAAGCAGGAAGTAGAAGCATTTTTCTTGATTATTTCAGGTATTTCAACTAAAGATGCTGCTGGGGTGCTACCAATGTTTTCTAGCTTAGTAGTTAGCTCATTATTGTGTATGCTAAGAATTTCCATTTTCTCTAGCAAATTTTCAATAGCTTCTTGGGAGCTAGCTAACTTAGCCTTAAGTTTTTCATTCTTTTTAATAAGGCTATTATCGGTAGCAGTGGATGGAGCACTAGATTCTAATAGCTCAATTTTAGTTGACAGCTCACTATTTAAGTTTGCAAAAGTTTCAAATTTTTCTAGCAAACCTTTGTAATCATTTTGAGAGCTAACCAACTTGTTTTTCAAGGTTTTAAGTTGAGCTTTTTGCTTAGTGCAAACATCCTGGAAAAAATTAACGGCTTCCGCAAGCTCTTCTAGAGAGGCCTTTCCCTCACCTTCATCATCACTACTACTTTCATCACTAGAGGATGGATTGCTTTTGTTACCTCTTGCCATAAGGCATTTGTGTGATGACCGTGATGATCGTGATGAGGACCGGTGGCTGCGCGTCCTTGGAGGTTCATCTTCACTTGAAGAATCATCCCAAGTTCTAACACTTGTGAGCGCCTTGCCTTTGCTCCTCTCCTTTTTCGGTTTGGCCATATTTGGACAGTTGTCCCTGAAGTGGCCCTTCTCCCCACATGCGAAGCATCCTCTCTTCCTTTGCTTTTTCCTGTCAATGTTAAAGAGAAGATCCTCGACCTGCAGGGGCACACCCATTAGATTAATCTTGCGGATCATCCTCATTACCTTTCCGACGCGTCGGATTGTTTCTTCGTCCTCGGAGGATGATGTGCATGGTTGATTATCTTCATCATCATCACTTTCTTCTTCTTCCTCTTCTTCACTTGAGGAACTTGGAGTGGGAGCCTTCTTTTTGCCCTTCCTTTCATCACATGCAAAAGCATATGGCCTTGAGGAAGTTGGCTCCTCTCCCCGACTCATTTTTCGCGACATCTCAAAGGCCGCGATTTTCCCAATCACAATGGTCGGGGTCATGTTGCTTAAGTCCTCCATGTTGTGAAGGATGGTGATGATGCTCCCATATCTTTGTTGTGGTAGCAGGGAGATAATCTTCCTCACAATGTCCGCATCACCTAGCTTATTAATGCCAATAGAGTTGAGCTCATTGATAATTAGATTCAAACGAGAATACATGTCTCTAACAAGCTCATCATCTTTCATGGCAAAAGAATTATACTCATTTAAGACTAGGCAATGTTTTTGCTCACGGACATTGGATGTGCCGTCATGGAGCTCATGCAATTTTAGCCAAATCTCATTAGCAGTTTTCAAGGTAAATACTTGATTAAAAATATCCATGCTAAGAGATTCATACAAGCAATTTTTGGCTCTAGCATTTAAATGAATTTCTTTCTCTTCACTCGTGGTGGGTTTCTCGGGATTTTTGAGGGGTTTCATCCCGTCACGAGTGACTCTCCAAACACCTAGATCAACGGCCTCTAGGTAACAAGCCATTCTAGCACTATAATATGGGAAGTTAGTGCCGTCGAAGTGTGGTGGCCTATGGGTATCCATCCCTTCCTCTAAAAAGCGTCGGCTCTTTTAGCGGTGAAGCTAAAGCGTTTCAAATGAGCCAAACCGGCTCTGATACCACTTGTAGGAAACGGGTGACGCCTAAGAGGGGGGGGGGTGAATTAGGACTTCTAAAACTTTTACTAAACTAGGCCACAATTAAATCCCTAGAGCAAAACCTATGCAAATAATCAAAACTAGAATGTGCAAACTAGGTTTTGTCTAAGTGTCGCTATCTCTACCGCAAAAGGCTAAGTTTCAATCTATACTAAATAAGTATGACTACAAGATTGAAACTTAAATGCTTAATATAAATGCGGAATGTAAAGAGCTAAGTAGAGAAGCAAACTCTCGTGGATGACGCCGGTATTTTTACCGAGGTATCCGGAACCACGCAAGGTCCCGACTAATCCTCGTTGGTGCCCCTACGCAAAGGGAAGCCCACGCGAGGGCCAAGCACCACGGTCGAGTAACTCCGTAGAGAGCCGCGGGCCTTCTCCACGCGCAAGTGGTGCTCCGCTTCCGGCTCCTCTCGGACGCTCCCCGCCGTCTCCACTATCGAGCTTCCGGCTGAAACGCCGCGGGCCTCGTTCCCTCCGGTACACGGTGGCGGCCGTGACACAAACGCGGTTGTCACGGTCTCGCAAGACTCTCGCCCCACTCGGTACAATTACAACGACTCACGCAAGAGCCGAGGGGTTGTGTGGTTTTACAAAACTCACTCAACTAACTAGGATTCACCTAGAGCAAGCGCTAAAGCGGTCTAACTAACCTAAGCACTTCGCAAAGCACCTACGCTAATCACCGAGTGATTCTATTAAGCACTTGGGTGTTTGAGCTCTTAGAAATGTGCACTATGTGCCTTGGTATGTTGCTTGGGCTCTCACACTTGAGAATGGCCGGTTGGGGTGGTATTTATAGCCTCCACACCCCAAACTAGCCGTTGGACAGAAAGCAGCAGCTTTCTGTCGTCGGGTGCACCGGACAGTCCGGTGCACACCGGACACTGCACTGTAGCATGTCCGGTGCCCCCCACGTCAGCCGACCGTTGGCGCCTGTAGCAGTCGACCGTTGAATCCGACCGTTGAATTCGACCGTTGCCTTCTGCCCGTTGGCACACCGGACAGTCCGGTGCACACCGGACAGTCCGGTGCTACAGCCAGAGAGCGCCTGCCTGCGGCCTTTCTGTGCAGACTGTCCGGTTCCTCACCGGACAGTCCGGTGCACACCGGACACCAATGTCCGGTGCGCCACCAGGCGCTGGCTGACAGCCCTTTTTCTTGGATTTCTTCGCTGATTTCTTCGGGCTTCTTTGTTCTTGAGTCTTGGACTCCTACGCATCTTTTTATGTCTTCTTTTGAGGTGTTGCATCCTCATTGCCTTGGTCCAATTCTCTTCGCATCCTGTGAACTACAAACACAAACACTAGAATACTTATTAGTTCACGGATTGTGTTGTTCATCAAACACCAAAACTCAATTAGCCAAAAGGCCCGGGGTCCATTTTCCTTACAGCAACCACCTGGTGAAGGCAAGTGTCCTATAACTATTATGTCCTACATACTTTATGATTCACTGTCTCGCATTACTTTATGAAACCTAAGGATTGACTAGTCTGTATTCACTTATCCTTGTTTACCTTTTTGGGTTATCATGGTTAGCATTTTGCTATTGCCTTAACTTAATTAATGAACATGATGTGAACATTTATGATACGATACTGTTATCCTGATTATGTGGATGATCTTGTGATACCTTAGGGGACTCAGGCCTTTTTCCTGAGTACCTCTCTGTAAGGACCTGCTCGTGGAGTGACCACCCGGGATAACATTACAACCATTAGGGTGGAATGGGATGCCCTTAGCTGATTAATTAGATGAACCTGGGGTGTAGTTGGCTTTTCCGGAGGGCCGTCAATGGGGGCCATGGTGTAGTGCTCGCTCTGCTAAGGTTGGGGTGCAGAGGTTCTTTCGATTTGGTTTTGTTAGTCACCCACCTTGGGGAGGCGTACTGCTTTTGTACGACTAGCAAAACCTTACGAGCAGCTATGCACCAGGGGAGTCTTTGTAAAGGCTACATAGTGTATCCCTGGCCATTCACCTTGGTAGTGAAGATCAGGTCTGTACAACCCAGGCTGGAAAGGGATCACGATTTGTGGGTAAAGTGTACAACCTCTGCAGAGTGTTAAAAACTGGTATATCAGCCGAGCTCACGGTTAAGAGCAGCCTTGGGATCCTCTTTGATTAGAAGAACATTGGATGCTTTTATGTTAATGATTAACAATGATGTTATAAAATCTGACCTTTAGTATTTCCTCGTTTGAGGAAGTACTTTTGGGTAATAACTGGGTTTATTACTAAAAGTTGGCTCTACTAATAATAATAAATACTTAACTAACTTAAAAGCAACTGCTTGACCTCAACCCCATATACAGCTAGTCCACTTTAGCCAAACGAGACATTCGCTAAGTACGTTGATGTGTACTCACCCTTGCTTTACAAACCACCCCACCCCAGGTTGTCCCCACTATACTCAGTACTCAGGAGGTGATGCTGGCAACATGGAAGATCTCGAGGAGTTTTAGGACTATGACGAGTTCTCGTTCTTTCTTAGTGGCAAACCCCAGTCAGCTGCCTATGTAGGCTTAGAATCTACGTTTCGTAATTCCGCACTTCGATATTTATGTTAAAGACAATGGTTATGTATTAGATTCTGTGGATGTCTTGGACATCTTGATGTAACTAAGTACCCTTTCGTTATTTAATTCGAGCATTGTGTGATGATGTCCAATTATGTAATCGCTGTGTACGTGAGTTTTTTATCCTGGCACGTACATGGTTCGCATTCGGTTTGCCTTCCAAAACCTGGTGTGACATAAGTGGTATCAAAGCCCTTGCTGACTGTAGGACCGCTAACCTAGACTAGAATGGTCGACCTAAGGACTATAGACCCCTACTCTTACCTTGATCTTTAGAGTTCTTTCAAAAGTTGGTCATATCGACCAACTCTATGTTATCTACTTATCTCAAAAGTTTTGTCTCACTTTTCTTTCTGTTTACTTTCTGGTCTCATAGTTCTACTCTTACTCTTGTGCTTACGATGTATTTTGTAGATGGCCCATATCAGGTGCACTGCACGTAAGTCTGTGATCCCCTTTTTGCCTTCTCACCTGGCAGAGCGTCCACTGCATCGCATGGTGCTAGGTCAGTCCAGTCACCTGGAGAGACTGCATCATCACCTACATGAGGAGCAGGAGCATCGACGCTAGGAGCAGGAGCAGGACCAGGAGCAGTAGAACTCTTCCCCCTCGCCTCAGTAGGAGGTGGAGTCTGAGATGCAACCTTCCCCTGCACCTCAGCCGGAGATGCCCCCTGCACCACCACAAGGCAACCCGGCTGCTGGTGGAGACCCTAACGGAGACAGAGACGACGATGACGCCGGTGGCAGTTCGAGCCACGGCATGGAGCTCTCAAAGGAGCCAGAGCCGGAGGGATGGATCGCTAGACCCATTACTCATGATGCTGCTCGCGGGTGTCACTTCCACGATGCTCTCGATACCCTGTTGCGTCGGGCCTTCGACCGACACACTTGGTCCATCGAGTACCATTGTGTAGTCTACTAGCATCGTCGCGGGCTATACCCGAACCAGTGGAAGGCTACTTGCTTGGTGCGCCGTCTGGACAATGATCTTCGGGGTGCAGAGGCCTTCTCAGAGCACTATTCTATTACTGAGAGGGATACTGCCAAGGCAGCCATGCAAGATGCAGCACGATGGGCACTTTCTCTATATTGCTCGTTGTTCAGCGGGGTAGCTGATGGCCTTGACCTAAAGTACTACCCTCGCCGTTCGACCGGCAGTGCTGGAGGTGCGATTGTCTCGCCAGTGGGTGAGGGCAATCCTAGGCTGAACAACATGGTCAATCTAGTCGCCGTGCTCAACACAGAGTTGGACCACGCCATTGACGAGTTGGGCAAGGTTCGGCTAGAGGTTGCGGAATTGCATGCTGAGTGCGCAGCATGCCACTATTTGGATGGTGGTTCTCCCGCCCCTGTCAGGATTCAGCACCCTTATCGTTCAGCTCCCCGTGGTCGCTTCGACTATGGTACCCCAGACTGCAGGACCCGGATAGATTTGGATCCCTAGATCGACAGAGTTGGAGTCTGTAATAATTCTTAGTTAAGTGTCTCAGTCTAATTAGTCTTAGTTCGAGTTAGTTTGCTTATCTTATGTTGGATGCTTGTTATGATGGACATGTACTGAAGTTGGATCTTTGTAATGATTATCACCAAGGTGTGGGTATCCCATGCAACTTGGTGTAGTTATTAATAAAGTGAGTTATTTAGTTGGGTAATCCCTTTATTTCCCCTTTCCTCTTTATCTGAGAAGCTTTCAGTGAAGATGGTCATTTGTTCAGTGTTATGGAGATCTTCTATATATCTTTTCTTATGCTGAAAGACTGCAGAGTCAGATCTGATATGTGTGTGATTCCTACAGATGTCTGAGAACAGGCGTAGAGGTGCGAGGCATGCACAACCAGAGCAGCAGGCACCCCAAGAGGAGGCATCTCCACAGCAGCATTTGCCACCGCCACCCCTGATGACCATTGAGCAGATGTTCTTGATGCAGACCCAGGTAGTTCAGGCAATTGGTCAGACAATAGCAGTGATGGATAAGTTCAGTAGCAGCCACCATCACCTCAGCCTCCAGTGCAAGTCTAGATGCCTCAAGTGCCCAGAGACAAGCGGGCATAGTTCATGAGGGGCCATCCCCCAATCTTTTCCCACTCTGCTGATCCCATGAATGCTGAAGATTGGCTGCGTACCGTGGAGCGTGAGTTGCACACTACCCAGTGCAACGATCGTGAGGAGGTGTTGTATGGTCCCCGACAGCTGAGGAGATCAGCACAGTCTTAGTGGGAGTCTTATGTCGCCACCCATGCCAACCCTGAAGCCATCACTTGGGAGGAGTTCAGGGATAACTTCCGTCGCTACCATGTGCCCGAGGGACTGATGATAGTGAGGAAGGAGGAGTTTCTCGCGTTGAAGCAAGGTCCCCTGTCCGTTAGTGAGTATAGGGATAAGTTTCTGCAGCTATCACGTTATGCCCTAGAAGATGTCAACACAGATGCCAAGAGGCAGTACCACATCTTGAGAGGATTGGTTGACCCTCTCCACTATCAGCTGATTAACCACACCTTCCCTACTTTCCAGCATCTAATCGACAGAGCAATCATGACAGAAAGGAAGCGTCGGGAGATGGAGGACAAGAAACGCAAGATTGGTGGACCTTAGGTTGGGAGTAGCAGTCGTCCTCGCTACTCAGACAACCCACCTCAGCAATTCAAGCTAGGTCACCAGCACCAGCATCAGCATCAGCCTTGGAACCAGCAACAGTAGTACCAGAGGCAGTTTCCTCAGCAGCAGCAGCAGTACCGTCACAATAACCAAGCAGGCAGCCCGTCTTCCTACCCCAGCAACCAACCAGAACAACCAAGCAGTGCCAACTCAAGGAGGAAGTCGTGCATGTTTCCACTGTGGGGAACAAGGCCATTGGGCGAATCATTGCCCAAAGAAAGCAGCTCAGTAGCAGCTAGCTCCCAATGCCCCAGTTAGGCAGAATGCAATGTAGCAAGGAAGCAACAACCGTGGGCAACCTTGTGCCCAATATGGAAAGGTGAACCACTTGGAGGCCGACACAGTCCAGGAGACTCCGGGAGTGGCACTAGGTACGTTTTCAGTCGAGTACCATTCTGCAAATGTCTTATTTGATACTAGAGCAACACATTCTTTTGTGACTGCATCATGGGTAGAATCACATAATATACCAGTAGCACCCATGTATCCACCTATGAGAGTTAGTTCAGTTGGTGGAAGGACCCAAACTGATAGATTGTGCCCTAGTGCAAGAGTCCAAATAAGCGGGATAGAGTTCCCCGCTGATTTAATAGTAATGGGTAACCAAGATACAACTATAGATGTCATCCTAGGGATGAATTGGCTAACCAAGTATCAGGCCAGTCTTAGTTGTGATAAGAGAACAGTGAAGTTAGTGTCCCCATCAGGAGAAGAAGTGTTAGTAGAGTTGGTCTTGTCAGAACCCAGAAAAGGGAGTTGTCACTAAGTCACCTCTCACATTGAGGAGATTAAACCATCAGAGGCTATCAGTGTAGTATCAGATTTCCCAGATGTGTTTCCTGAGGAGTTACCAGGTATGCCACCTGAAAGGAAGGTTGAATTCGCCATAGAGCTTATTCCAGGCACCGTCCCTATTTCCAAGAGAGCCTATCGAGTGTCCGGACCAGAGTTGGTGGAACTCAAGAAGCAGATTGATGAGTTGTTAGAGAAAGGTTACATCAGACTGAGTACTTCGCCTTGGGCAGCCCCATTGTTGTTTATGGAGAAGAAGGATGGCACAAAGAGGATGTGCATCGATTACCGATTCTTGAATGAGGTTACTATCAAGAACAAGTACCCCTGCCCAGAATTGAAGATTTATTCGATCAGTTGAGAGGAGCCAGTGTGTTCTCAAAGATAGATCTGAGGTCAGGCTACCATCAGCTCAAAATCCAACCTTCAGTTATACCAAAGACAACATTTGTCACCATGTATGGACTGTATGAGTTCACGGTCATGTCATTCGGTTTGACGAATGCGCCAGCTTAATTCATGTACTTGATGAACAGTGTGTTCATGGACTACCTCGACAAGTTCGTGGTGGTATTTATTGATGACATTCTTATATATTCCTAGAATGAGCCAGAGCATGAGGAGCATTTGAGGAAAGTACTTTAGAGGCTACGAGATTGTCAGCTGTATGCCAAGCTTAGCAAGTGCGAGTTCTGGATCAGTGAAGTCCTATTCTTGGGTTACATTATAAACCGAGAAGGATTGGCTGTAGATCCAAAGAAGGTAACAGCTATCTTGGACTGGAAAGCACCAAAAGATGTCCGAGGAATCAAGAGTTTCATCGGAATGGCCGGTTATTATTGGCGTTTCATTGAAGGTTTCTCCAAGATCGCCAGGCCAATGACAGCCTTGCTGGCAAAGAAGGTTGAGTTCAAGTGGACCCAAGCATGCCAGAAGTCCTTTGAGACATTAAAGGAGAAGTTGACAACGACACCAGTACTGATTCTGCTAGATGTTCACAAGCCATTCTCAGTGTATTGCGATGCTTCGTACACTGGACTAGGATGTGTGTTGATGCAGGAAGGGAGAGTAGTGGCATACTCGTCCCGACAGTTGAAGATTCATGAGAAGAACTATCCTACTCATGATCTGCAGTTAGCAGCCATGGTTCATGCATTGAAGACCTGGAGGCATTATCTTTATGGGCAGAAGTGTGATATCTACACGAACCATAAGAGTCTCAAGTACATATTCACTCAGTCAGAACTGAACATGAGGCAACGAAGATGGCTAGAGTTGATCAAAGACTATGAGCTAGAAATTCATTATCACCCAGGCAAAGCAAATGTGGTTGCAGATGCTCTTAGTAGAAAAAGTCAAGTCAATATGTTGGCCGCTTACCAGATGTCGTATGAGCTAGCAAAGGAGTTTGACAGATTAAGTCTCGGATTTCTGAACAACACTCAAGGAGTGACAATTGAGTTGGAACCCACTCTAGAGCAAGACATTAGGAAGGGTCAGAAGGATGATGAGAAAATCAACGAGATCCGACAGCTGATCATAGATGGAAAAGGCAAGGATTTCCATGAAGATGCAGAAGGAGTGGTATGGTTCAAGGACAAACTGTGTGTTCCCGACATCAAATCGATCAGGCAACTGATTCTCAAGGAAGCTCATGAGACAGCATACTCTATACACACTGGCAGTGAGAAGATGTACCAAGACCTAAAGAAAAGACTTTAGTGGTACAATATGAAAAGAGAGATAGCGGAGTATGTGGCAGTGTGTGACAGTTGTTAGAGGATTAAAGCAGAACATCAGAGACCTGTAGGATTGTTGCAACCGTTGCAGATTCCTTAGTGGCAATGGGATGAGGTCGGAATGGACTTTATAGTCGGTTTGCCTCACACTCGTATTGATTATGACTCCATCTGGGTAGTAGTGGACCGTTTGACAAAGTCAGTCCACTTCATACCAGTCAAGACCACCTATAACAGTGCGGTGTTAGCCGAACTATACATGGCTCGGATTATGTGCTTGCATGGTATCCCGAAGTAGATAGTATCAGATAGAGGCACCCAGTTCACCTCTCATTTTTGGCAGTAGTTACATGGAGCTTTGGGTACACACTTGAAATTCAGTTTAGCTTATCACCCGCAGACAGATGGCCAGACTGAGAGGACCAACCAGATTCTTGAGGATATGTTGAGAGCTTGTGCTTTGCAAGATAAGATAGGTTGGGACAAAAAATTAGCATATGCAGAATTCTCTTACAACAACAGCTATCAAGCCAGTCTGAAGATGTCACCATTCGAAGCGCTCTATGAGAGGAATTGTAGAACTCCATTGCATTGGGACCAACCTGGTGAAAGATAGGTGTTTGGTCCAGATATTTTGCTTGAAGCCGAAGAAAACATCAGAATGGTCCGAGAGAATTTAAAGGCAGCGCAGTCCAGACAGTGAAGCTTTGCTGACACTAGAAGAAGAGAACTCATTTTTGAAGTGGGAGACTATGTCTACTTGAAGGTGTCACCCATCAGAGGAACCAAAAGGTTTGGAGTCAAAGGCAAGCTAGCACCTCGTTATATTGGACCATATCAGATTCAAGCCTGACGTGGAGAAGTGGCTTATCAACTCAGCTTACCAAAGAATCTGTCAGCTGTGCACAATGTGTTCCATGTGTCTCAGTTGAAGAAATGCTTGAGAGTGCCAGAAGAGCAGTTGCCAGCAGAGGAACTTGAAGTTCAAGAAGATCTGACATATATTGAGAAGCCAACTCAAATTCTGGAGATAGCAGACCAGGTCACTTGGAGAAGTACCATCAGGATGTGCAAAGTCAAATGGGGTCACCACTCAGAAGAAGAAGCAACCTGGGAAAGAGAAGATGACTTGAAAGCCAAGTACCCTGAGCTCTTTTCTAGCCAACCCTGAATCTCGAGGGCAAGATTCTTTTAAGGGGGATAGGTTTGTAACATCCTGATTTTGGGGGTATAAAATTTCTTTCTAATGATCACCCAAAATCATGTGTTACTCTTCTCTCTCTCCCTAGGTTCTATCTCTCTCTAGATTTTCCCTCCCATTTTCCTTTTAAGTAGACTTAGCTTAAGTTAGGGAGATTTAATTATTTATTTTTGTCAAGCACTATGGGTCATGACATGTTGCATCATGCCGAGCTTACAAATATTCTTTGACGTCTTGCATAAGTTTGAATTTATTTAAATTTGAAACCTAGTTTGAATTTGGATTTGAAAAATCCTATAGAAAAAGAAATGGAAAAGGAATTAGAAAATTCAGAGAAAAAGAAAAAGAGAAAGCAGCCTAGTCGGCCCACTAAGCCTAGATAGGTCGCGCGCTCGCGCTCGCGCCGCCTGACAGGCGGACCCCGCCTGTCAGCGCCAGTTTCCCTCGCCCGCACGCTCCCTCTCTCTCTCTGTCTCGCGGGCCTAGATCGCCAGTCGCCGAGCCGTTGCCCCGTGCACCCCTTTCTTCTCTCTCTACGCCGTGGACCCTACTTGTCAGTTCCGCCCCCTCCACGCTCACCGTGGACCGGCGCGTGCGCATTCGCGCACGTCGTCGGATTTTTAGGCCACGACGCCCGCCCCACGCGCCCAGATCCCTTCATAGAGCCCCACCAGTGCCCCGCGCACACCCCTTACCTCATTTTGCGCAGCTTCGCCCTCTCTCATGCTCTACCCACACCGCCAGCCGCCGCCGAAGACCCGTGCCCGCGTTCCCGGCCATCCAGCTCACCGAAGACCGCTCCAAGCCTCCCCAAGCTCCGCCCCGAGGTGAGACACTCGTCCCCGTGCCCAATTTCCCCTATTGTGCTCTGTGTTCGGCCAATTTCGCCTTCGCCGGTGCTCGGCTGCGGCGATCCGCCGTGCTCGCGCGGTGGCCGGCCGATTTATCCTGGTCTAGTTCACCAGAGTAGGCCCCTGTGTCACCCCTGCCTCTGCTGAAGTTAGCCAAGGCCTTAGCGCGCCTTAGGACCCCTCCCCGTGGCTGGAATGGCTCACCGGAGTTTCTCCGGCCCGCCCGAGGCCTTCTCACTGTCGTTCTACCCTCTCTGCCAGTGGATTCATGGCCCCTTCCCCACCATTGAGTTCGCCATGGCACCCTCTCCCTCTCTGCCCAACTCCGATGACCCTGGAGCCACCCTAGCTCGCGCCTACCTCAACTCTGGCGACCTCACCGCTGCGGAGAGGAGCGACGCCGCTCCGTGCACGTCTGTTTCCCTGGTCTGATTTCCCCCGTCCGATCTTGATCGCATGGCCCGGACCGCAGGATATCGCTTCACGCACGCGCGCTTGATGCCCTTGCCCGCCTGTCAGCGCCACCCACAACCGCTCGTCCTTCCCGGTCTGATTTTCCCCATCTGATCTTGAACGAACGGCTCGGACCCCCTCGGACCCCCTCGGACCCCCTCCGCCTGATCTTGATCGAATGGCCCGAACCCCAGGATACCACTTCGCGCCCGCGCGCCCTGATGCCCTAGCCCGCCTATCAGCGCCCAAACCCCCTGGCGCTGGGCCTGCTCGGTCAGCACGCTCTCCCCCCTCTGTCGCTGACACTCCCTGGCCCGCCTGTCAGCGCTCGCCCGCCCACACGCGCGCGCCCTCGGCCGCAGATCTAATCTCAGCCATTGGTTTTAGATCTGACGGTTAGATTCACCCTATAACCCTTCGCGTGGCTGTTTTATTAA
This sequence comes from Zea luxurians, assembly GCA_029449295.1. Taxonomy (NCBI): domain Eukaryota; kingdom Viridiplantae; phylum Streptophyta; class Magnoliopsida; order Poales; family Poaceae; genus Zea; species Zea luxurians. Next base: position 52,286,932 of record JAOPSE010000011.1, read on the forward strand.
AGAGACCCTCGGTTTATTGGAAATCAACCCGCCATCCCTGGTTTTCACGCGCAGGCCCCTGTAATCTTGCAGATTTAGCCCTGGACTTTTAAATATTCATAGAACTAGCCCTGATTTCATATTTTGAATTCCCAAACTTGTTTATTTCATAACTTTTGCACATGAACTCCAAATTTAGTGATTCAAATTGCAAAATGTTCATAGAATTATTCTCTGTTTAAATAAAATGGTTTCACTTACTGTCTACACATTCTAATTTTTATGATTGAATATGAACTAATATAGATGTAGTTCTATTTATTTAATAAAATAAATAAAAGGATAACCTTAGAGATTTAATCATGTTTAAACTTGTGAGATTAATGATAGGTATTGCATGAGTTCACCTCTGTTCTAAATTATAGGTCACAATAAAATAAATTGATCTATGATTATGTACTTGTAAATAACACTTAGGGAACTAGTAATCTATTTTCAAATAAAGTTAAGGTATGTTATAGTTTATGTTATACTTTGAATTCATTATCCCTTATGTAGTATTGTGCCTTTTTAAGATGTGTTCCAATGTTTGTGCATGTTTGGTGTGATGTTCATTTGTACTTTCCAAATGTATTGAATGCATGCTCGCTTTATTTAGACAACGAGCAGTCCGAGGTTCCTGAGTGTGTTGTTGGAGACCTCCCTGAGCAACCACCTGGTGAAGGCAAGTGTCCTCTGACCTATTATGTCCTACATACTTTATGATTCACTATCCCACATTACTTTATGAAACCTAAGGATTGATTAGTCTATATTCACTTATCCTTGTTTACCTTTTTGGGTTATCATGGTTAGCATTTTGCTATTGCCTTAACTTAATTAATGAACATGATGTGAACATTTATGATACGATACTGTTATCCTGGTTATGTGGATGATCTTGTGATACCTTAAGGGACTCAGGCCTTTTTCCTGAGTACCTCTCCGTAAGGACCTGCTCATCGAGTGACCACCCGGGATAACAGTACAACCATGAGGCTAGAATGGGACGCCCTTAGCTAATTAATTAGATGAACCTAGGGGTGTAGTTGGCTTTGCCGGAGGGTCGTCAATGGGAGCCGGGGCGTAGTGCTCGCTCTACCAAGGTTAGGGTGCAGAGGTTCTTTCGATTTGGTTTTGTTAGTCACCCACCTTTGGGAGGTGTACTACGTTTGTATGACTTGCGAAACCTAACGAGCAACTATGCACCAGGGGAGTCTTTGTAAAGGCTACGTAGTGTATCCCTGGCCATTCACCTTGGTAGTGAAGATCGGGTTTGTACAACCCAGGCTAGAAAGGGATCATGACTTGTGGGTAAAGTGTACAACCTCTACAGAGTGTTAAAAACTGGTATATCAGCCGAGCTCACGGTTAAGAGCAGCCTTGAGATCCTCTTTGATTAGAAGAACTTTGGATGCTTTTGTGTTGATGATTAACAATGATGTTATAAAATCTGATCTTTGGTATTTCCTTGTTTGAGGAAGTACTTTTGGGTAATAACTGGGTTTATTACTAAAAGTTGGCTCTACTAATAATAATAAATACTTGACTAACTTAAAAGCAATTGCTTGACCTCAACCCCATATACAGCTAGTCCACTTTAGCCAAACGAGACTTTGCTGAGTACGTTGATGTGTACTCACCCTTGCTTTACAAACCACCCCACCCCAGGTTGTCCCCACTATACTCAGTACTCAGGAGGTGATGCTGGCAACATGGAAGATCTTGAGGAGTTTCAAGACTATGACGAATTTTAGTTCTTTCTTAGTGGCAAACCCCCAGTCAGCTGCCGGTGTAGGCTTAGTATCTACGTTTCGTAATTCCGCACTTTGATATTTATGTTAAAGACAATGGTTATGTATTAGACTCTATGGATGTCTTGGACATCTTGATGTAACTAAGTACCCTTTCGTTATTTAATTCGAGCATTGTGTGATGATGTCCAATTATGTAATCGCTGTGTACGTGAGTTTCTGATCCTGGCACGTACATGGTTCGCATTCGGTTTGCCTTCCAAAACCGGGTGTGACACGTATTTGGGCCCAACTTGGTGAATTAGTTTGTCGGAGTAGTATTAATACTTGTGAGGGCTATGTGGAGAAGGATGAAATGTAATAACCTAAACTTCTACTTGTTTCCCATCCATCACGGCGCTACCAGCTTCCTCCTGTCTCTTCGTTCTTCTATTTTTCCTATGTTCTCATACATCACCTCTAGCTATCTGTTAACAAATAAATTCATCACGGTTGACATTGCGGTCTTCATCAAACTCAATTGTGTGATCCTTGATTTTTGAACAAGACATTGAAGAAGCAAGATATTTTTCTCTGCCCTGGAAAGGATAATAGAAGTTAGTACCATGAAAATTCCATCAAAAACAACTCACAATGACATTATGTTTAGGGTTTAGGGTTTAGCGGTGTAGTCACTTTTCTCTGGAATCTGTAACTGGTCATGGAAAATATGTCAAGACTCATAATAGACTTAGAGAAGCAGCTAAGAGCTAATGTTGAAAATTTGTTGAAGATGTAGCTTTGATCTCTTTTTGCATCAAACAAGCATATGCGTACCATGGAATTAAACGTGACAATTTTCTATAGAGAATACATAAGATTATATATTGAACACATATAATGAGACAATGAGAGCACAATGCACAATCAATTAGCAGAAGTATCATAAATACTTATAACTATAAAAGTTAAGTAGCTCAAAGAAAAATTGTGTTCCTATGTTTTCTGCCAAAGATTGATTAATAACTTACAGAACCTAAACCTACAAATATACCAATATACCTCCTAACTTATCTACTGGAACACCACTTAAGTGATACAAGATTGCTTACTTCAAGTAAACTAAATTCATGTTACAGAAACCTTATGGAAGACCTAATAGTCATTAAAAAGAAATTGACATGAGAACAAGGCGTGTATAAAATTAGATTTAACTACATATGCATCGTATCATAAAGCATCCTAAGAAAAATGTAAGGTCAATACCTTTATTGCAGTTTGAACTGGACTGGCATCCTCAAATTATACAAAGACATAACAAAACCCTTGGATGTGTGTTCACTCTACAGAAATACAAAGACAAATTAGAGAGTTGGTCTTGAAGGCCCTTAGCTTTTTTAGAACAAAATGAGAAGAAAAGCAAGTACCTTGTTGCTTCTAACTTGATAGGCCACCACATAGTTAACAACGAGGCATGTGTTCTAATAGCCTAGAACCAATAAGGTGTAAATAGAGCGCACAATATATACAGAAGATTAATGATTATGTTCATGGATTAGACCAAAAATAAAAAGCAATACTTGATAGGCCACCACATAGTTAACAACAAAGTCTGGGTTTGTAGCATGACTCCAACCAAACCCCATTGATTGAACTAGAGGACATGTTAACCTCTCTCTCAAAAGAACATTGTTGCAATTATCTAACAGCTAGGAAATATGCGAAAAAACAATGGCATGGAAAGGCAGGGCATGCAAATCCAGTAGCAAAGGAGGCACCTTTAGGGTTTTGACACAAAACACCTGCTCCTGGTACCAAGAAACAAACAAACATGACTGAAGTTTTAGAGGTTCGCTGGTCCGCTTACTAGAAACATGGGGTAAAAGTGGGCAGAAATATGGTAAGACCAGACTATACCTCATTAAAGGGGATGAAAAAACAAATTGAATCTTCTCTACAAGCCCATTTTTCTTCACATTCTCCCACTAACCATCGACATATAAATTGAAGGTAAGTCAACAATTCATGAATCTTGAAAATGTCATATGGAAATGATTATGTGATGGCTCCTCGACTAATGTACAAAATTAGACATGAAACTTGGAATTTAACACCAAAATCGTCCTAAAATCATGAAATGCCATTAATTCATCAACACACGAGACTCCTGGTTTGTGCATAGAACTGGGGATTAACCTGCAAAGAGCATGTTTTTGTCATTGACAGCAGAAGGCACCTAGGCTGCCTTTGTGTTGATAATAGTTTGTTTATCTAAATTCTGACGACATAGTTGGCCCAAGTACAAGTTGTAGTATCATGACAGTTAAAGTTGATAACAGTGAATGCTTCCAAGCAACTCTTTATTAAATTTTAGTACTTATATTACATCACTGCAACATTACAAACAATATTTATTGATTATACTTCCTATCCTAGAACATTATAGTCTTGTATTTGTCACCATTGCAAAGAAACATGATGGTCTGTGTACAAACGTCTTTGTATTTGTCACCACTAACTATACTCTCTTTAGCCCACCTGAAGCATTTTATGCATTACAATCTTGTACTCTTGGCTTCTTGACCACTCATGAGTCTCTCTTGCTCGCATCATAGGCAAAGGGTGTGAAAGCTCTCTGGTTTGTGTGTTCCTGCAACTTATAAAGAGATTGAGAAAGAAATGTCATACAACACATACTCATTTCCAAAATAATAAGAGAAAACAAAAATTATGACGTTGTAGGAATATGAACATGAAACAAATCATATAATGAAAGAATGTGTAGATAAAAATAATTCCTTTTGGGTTTGGATCTACAAACGACATTTAGAATAAAGAACTTCTTAGAAGAGGTAAATACTTTTGTTTGTGTAAATTTGTTTGTAGCACAGTATGTCGTTATGTATTATGACGTTGTAGGATCTTACATTTTTGTGGGGGACTTTGGATATTTCCCATCACTATTTTTGCTGCACTTTGGGTAGCCTTCATTATATATATTTCTTCGTTGGTTCCATTGTTCTACATGGTTCAAATAGGCTATTTAGGCTGTCTACAGATCATATAAAGACACGGAAAAGGAGAAGAAAGATATTGAAGTATGATTTAACAAATAAAAGGGTAAGTTAAGTAAAAGGAAATAAATGTACATGTACGTAAGTTTTTTCATTCCAATTGTGTCATCTTTATGGATTAACCCTCACAAGGTATCTCAATGATTGAAATTATTACAATTAGCAGAATTTGCCATGAGATGGGAAATATACTAAAATGGACTTGCAAAAATAGTTGAATGCTGCATTTATAGAATGACTCACACATAATCCATAAGCATGTTGTTAATCAGATGGTTAAACCATGGCAAAATTATATAGTGCCTGGTGAATGCAAGAGAATGTGCAAGATAAGCAGGCTCTGCCAACCTGGACGGAGCTTCTAACTCAGCCAAAAACAACGCCTAATGGTTATAGGAGAATCTAAAACATAAGCAACCTAAGCCGACCTGGACGAGGCTTCTAACTCAGCCAAAAACAACACCCAATTATTGCAAGATAATCTAAAACATAAGCAGACTAAGCCAAGCTGAAGAAGCAAGGCAAAATTTTGTAACCTGATGAAGAGCTAAAATGGTATGGTAGGAGGTGATACGGAGCACAAAATCCACACAAGGTAGTATTTAGACACTTCATGGGAAATTGAGAACTAAATTAGGCTGCCTTTAATCTTGAGCAGCTTTGATCAAGCTTTCATATGTTTGCTTTACGACATCTTTCTTAAATCCAACAAAAAAGAGAGAATTCGAAAGGTATCACAATTGGGAAGCAAGTGGCAAAAATGCCAAGCAGTTAGGACGAACAGAGTTTACTTGAATTATATACTCAAAATCCTCCCAGGTAAGTGCATCAAATTAAACTCTTGATTTAATTCAAGCTCTCCATGTGCTACATGTTACTTCAAGAGACAAGCATATATGGCGATAAAGGAGAAAACATATAATAGACATATAATAACTTCTACCTACATTGCTGCTACGTTTAGCGGTGCAGCGAGCCATGGCGCCTTGCCCTCGGAGCTGACCCTGCACCTTGCACTCGACTGACATCCAGGTGCGTTCAACGAGCTCCCTAATGTAAGTGTGGTTCTCATCCCATTGTAATGGTGAAGAAGTTTCTGTGAACATGTTTGTTAAGGATACCATTACAATAAATTCAATATAGGTACTTGAACATCTACACATTTTAGTTTGGCCAAAAAAGCATCATGTAATTAAGGAGGGGCGGGGCAAGAGAGTATCTTTATCTAGAAAACCCTCAATGAAGTCACTCGGCATGCCATATGGGTAGAGCAAAATAATAGGCTAGTGGAGCATGCCCTGCTCATCCAGCTTTGGCTTCTTTACCCCTATCAGCTCTTGATAGGATGCCTTGCCAAGCTTCACCCCTCTCTTTCCCATAGCAGCAGGAAGATCCTACATACACTCAATAGCCAGAACATAACAAAGAATAGAACAAACTGGTATTTTTGTTTTCTCAAATACAAATGATAGGTCCACAACATACTATAGAAAAAACATTATACAAACTCAATTACAACTATTGTACAGTAAAATAGAAGGCATGATCTGAGTGATTCTTATCTTCTGCCATCAGCAATAAAAAAGGCACAAAAGTGAGATTATACGGCCAGGGCATCCTGTAGAACAATTCTATCATGTTGTAATACCCAAAAATGTATACAATGAGAATATTATTGATCTCTTTAATTGTGTGTCATCTATTCATTATAACAAGAGAATAATTATAAACAAGAGTGAGTAATAAAAACAAGGGCATCTAAAATACACCATGCATTATGCTGGAGTTTATTTGATTGTGCATTTATGAACAATGATAATACAAAAAATATAATAATATAATTATGATAATACTGTGATTTGAAACCTAATTTACTATTATAGGATTTGGAGAAGGGAAGGAGATCTACTATCCAAAATAAAACAAAATATAGGATAAATAAAATCTTGCTTTGAGGGTATGATCAAAATTACACAGCTAATATGAGTTTAATTCATAATTAAGTTGGAATTCAAAATTTAGATTCAAGAATATAAGGAAAAGAAAACAGAAATGAGAAAAGAAAAAAAGAAAGAAATAGGAAAAGGCGTGTTGGGCCCAATCTCACGGGCGGCCCATGTTCTCTTCAACCGTGTAGCCCACCCAGAGGATGGCGCTGACATGCGGGCCCCTCCCGTCAGCCACGCGTGTGTCTTCACGGGCATCGCTGTCAGGTGACCGACAGGTGGGCCCGAGACATCAGTCTCTACGAGCGCGCAACCTCCTCCCCTTTTAAGCTGACTTGTGGGGGTCCCTCCGTCATTCACTCTGACTGGTTCTTCCCCAACAGCGTGCGCGGATTTTGTGGGAGATCCACGGAATGTTGGTTGAGGGGTGAGCTCGGGGATAAAAGTCAGCCTGCGTCTGCCTAGCCCTCTGTCCCTCTATCGCATACCCACGTCGTGACCCCTGCAACCGCCGCATACCGAGCTGCGCCGTTGAGAGAGAGAAAGGCGCGGGTCGCCGCTGGTAATTATCGTCTGTGCTTGCGTTCTGGTCTGTGCAAGTGGCCATGGGCGTGCGATGGAAAGCTGTGTAGCTGCGGGAGCCCTCAATTCGAGCTGAGACCCCTAGGGTCTCAGGAATTCCTCGCCGGAGTGGAGTTCTCCGCCGAGCTCGCGTTCTATAGTAGACCAACCTCAACTTGCCAATTGCGTCGGTGAGACCTCGGCCATCTTGCCTGCCTCGTTCTCCTGGATGTATAGAACTAGTTACCGGTAGGGTTAGACCTCCAGGGCGCCTCGCACGCTGCTCGTCGGCGAGCGCCGCCGCGTCTGGGCTCGGATTGGAGATGATAGGTTGTGGGCCGTTGATCTCCCATGGAACGGTCCCGATTAGTCTTGGCGTACTGATTCGCTCGAGTCGATCTCGACCGTAGATCAGCAGATGAACGGGCGAGGGAGGAAACAGACTTGTGGACCATTGGATCGGAATCCAGCGCCCATGGGTTCGTACTGTTTCACAATATAATCTGAACCGCACACTGGTGATCAGACGACTAGGAGTTCATGATACCCTTTCGTGATGACAGTTTTGTTAAAAAGTCCTTGACCAAAGTGCAAATCTACCTACGGTCCTTCCCTCGGGGTTTTCGTGTCTTGGATTCTTTTTCACCAAAGCCCTGCACTTTCCAGGAATTGACGCGCAGTCCAGAGAGGAATAAAAATAGAGAAATAATTATAGATATTGGTTTTTAATACAAAAAATAATTCTAGAAACTTGGGAAATTCATATTTAATTCATTTTAACTCCAAATTTATCCATTCCAGTGGCATTAATTTTGTATTAATATTGTCTACCAACTAGTAACACTGTTTAGCCATGCAACTTGAATTAAAATTGTTCATTTGAATTAATCCGTTCTAGGTGCTTAACAACTTCAGAAATTTATAACTAAATAGCTACAACTCCAAATTTAGTGATTCTTGTTCCTACGATCTCGTTACGCAGCGTAGAATATTATTATGCATTCTGATCTGTTGTTTGGTGTGATGTTAATTTTTGCTATACTATGTATGTTTGTATTAATGCGAGTAGACGAGCAAGCTACTGAGGAGCCGGGGGTTCAGCAGGACGAGACTGCTGAGCAGGAGCTCGTTGAAGGCAAGTTGTGCCCTTGATCACTTCCTTTTTACCCACTCATGTTCTTATTAATCATAATGATCTGTGTAGGTTAATTTTGATGGGACTCAATAGGTTACCCTAGTTTGATTATCTCCATACCTTGACTCCACTAAACTTTTTGGGTAGTATTTGCTATTGCTTTATGTGGTTTTGGGTATGGAGATACATTATTCATGATCACACTTTTATTATTTGTTTATTATTACTGTTCATGTTGAGCGACCACCCGGGAAAATAGTGCTACCACAAGGGTTTAATGGGACGCCCTTGGCTGATTAATTAGGAAAGCTAGTTGATGACTACCTTACCCGAAAAGGGCAAGGGCAGTAGGGGAGTGGTCCATGTAGAGAGGTCCTTGGGTTGATTTTGCTGCGATGGCGGTCAAGCGAGGGATCCCTGCATTGGAGCTTCCTATAAACTGTAGCAGGTTTTCTGAAGCTAGTGGAACTTTGTAAAGGCCTCGTAGTGTTACCCTGCCTCGCCTCCTCGGTAGAGGTGTATGGGATTGGCCTTCTCTTGGCAGATGGGTAACATGACTTGTGGGTAAAGATGTGCATCCTCTGCAGAGTGTAAAACTGGTATACTAGCCGTGCTCACGGTCATGAGCAGCTCGGACCCTCACATGATTAATCTATGGAATTAAATTCAATTTGTCATTTGCATCACATTGGGATTATTTTATTTATTATTTCTATGGTTTGGTATTTACTTACACTTAGTACATGCTAATAAAATTTTGACCAACTCATAAAAGCAATGCTCAGCTTCAACCACTATTTTGTTGATCAACCTTACACTTCACGTGAACTCCCACCTTTGGTGAGTTCATGCACATTATTCCCCACAACTTGTTGAGCTATGAACATATGTGAGCTCACCCTTGCTGTCTCACACCCCCACAGGAGAAGAACAGGTGGTTCAAGAGAAGCCACCCAATGAGGAGTTTGACTTGATCTAGGTGGCGTCTCCCAGCCAGCTTTATGGCGCCAGGGAAATAATATTTAGTTTGTTTTATATTTATAATTTATTTTGTAAGACTTCCGCTACGTAATAAGTACACTTGTGATATTTATGACATTTATCTTTATGCACTCTGTTATTATATGTGTTGTTCTTCCTTGGCGCACATTTGAGATGCACCCGACTTTATCCTTTAAATCTGGGTGTGACAGAAGTGGTATCAGAGCAAATGTTGACTGTAGAATGAAACCTAGATAGACCTGGACAAAACCCTTACCTACTTGCCTTACTCTGATTCTTTCTACACTTATCTTGATCCTGTCTCACCTTCTACTGTTCTACTATGATTAGTCTTATCTTTTCTACTCTAAGACAAGATGGATTTCACCACTTGGAATCCTACATTTGTGACCCTTTTAAGAGATAGGAGGCCTAAGACAAAATTAAAACTATTTTCACTATTTAAAATATTGGTTGATTATTCTAATGATAAATGTCTAATTTGCTTCTTTGATTGAATGAAATAGTATAGTTGGGCATCTTATCATGTACCACCATAAGGTAATGTATTAGCTATAGTAGGTGACACACTTAGCTAATAAATCCCCTAAAGTAACATGCCTCATAATTACTCGCCTTGTTTACAATTCTTTCTGTCTTACCATGCGTTTCTAACTCAGATGGTCAATACCAGGAAGGGCGAAGGAATTGATCTACCTTCCAATTGACACAGTCGGAGGATATATAGACATCCACAATAACAACAAGAAGAGATGAATCCTCCCAATCCTCCACCAGCCGGAACTGATCCAACAGTTGTAGCCCAGAACGGATAATGCAACAGATGCTATGGCGGATATGCACACACAGATGTGGCAGGAACGTCAAGAAATGCGCCAAGAAAGAGAAGAGATGTGCCAGGAGCGAACGGCGCAACAACAGCAAATACCACTGCCACCACCACCACTTCCACCTCGGGACAAGCACCGTGAGTTTATGAGCCACAAGCCGCCTACCTTCCCCAGCTCACCAGATCCACTACATGCTGATGATTGGTTGAAGTCAGTAGAGAAGATGTTAAACATTGCCCAATGCTCTGACCGAGAGAAGGTTCTCTACGCTTTTGGTCGTCTGACTGGTCCTGCTACTGACTGGTGGGATTCTTATGTTGCTGCCCTTGATGCTGCTGACACTATTACTTGGGCGGGATTCAGCACGCAGTTCAGAAACTACCACATTCCTGCTGGACTGATGAAGATTAAAAAGAAGGAATTTCTGTCATTGAAGCAAGGCAACATGTCTATCAGCGGGTATTGTGACAAATTCATTCAGCTGTCAAGATATGCTCCTGATGAGGTGGCTGATTATGAAATAAAGCAAGAGCACTTCATAGAAGGACTCAATGGGCCACTACAGTATGCACTAGTTGCTCATACATTTCCATCATTTCAGAAGCTGCTTGATAAAGCTCTAGCTATTGAACACAAGCGTGTTCAATTGGGAGACCTGAAGAGGAAGGCCATTGCCCAGGGGCAGGGTAGCAGCAGTGCTCGTCCTCGCTACATGCTGCCCTAGGGTACACCAGCTCATCCAGGAGGAGGACCACGCCCAGCTCAGTACGCTCCATAGGGGACTTCACAGACACCCCATACTCGTCAGGCTGCCCCCATTGGCACCCCGGCAAGGCCTACATGACAGAAGATAGGCCCTACATGCTTCAAGTGGAGTCAAGTTGGGCATTATGCAAATGCTTGTCCGGTGGGGAAATCCAGTGCACCAGCTAAGAACAAGCAACAGACTCCTAGCAAGGGATTCTCTATTGCCAGGGTTAATCAAGTCAGTGCTGAGGCTACTCTTGAAGGTGCTGACATCACACTTGGTGTGTTTTATATTAATGCAATTCCTGCAACAACATTATTTGATTCTGGTGCTACACATTCATTTATGTCTGCTCGATATGCCAACACAAATGAGATACCACTGCAAAATATGAAAACACCAATGATAGTAATTACACCTAAAGGGCCTGTTGAAGCAAACTATATGACACATAGATTGACATTGACAATTATGAGAAGAGAATTCTGGGCTACCCCTATAGTATTAGAGGAAAGCAGTATAGATCTGATCCTTGGTATGTCATGGTTAAGAAAGGCAAATGCCATTATACAATGTGGTAGGGGTACTGTTGAACTCACCAGTCCTAAAGGAGAAAGATTTCAAGTGGAAATAGCAGTAACTACCTCTACCAGACATGCGACATTCTTAATAGAAGGGAAGTTTGTTGGTGACAACATCCGTGTGGTTAGGGATTATCCAGATGTCTTTCCTGAGGAGTTACTAGGGATGCCACCAGATAGGGAAGTTGAGTTTGTCATTGATCTCTTACCTGGGACTGCTCCTATTTCTAAACGGCCATACAAGATGTCTGTAGAAGAGTTAAAAGAACTTAAGAAGCAACTAACTAAGTTATAGGAGGCTGGGTACATTCGTCCGAGTTCCTCACCTTGGGGAGCACTAGTTACTGTTTGTACAAAAGAAGGATGGTTCGCAACGGATGTGCGTGGACTATAGATCACTTAATAATGTCACCATCAAGAACAAGTACCCGTTACCTTGTATTAATGACTTAGTTGATCAGATGAGAGGTGCTAGGGTGTTTTCCAAGATTGACCTCAGGTTGGGCTACCATCAAATGAAGATTAGGCCATCTGATATTCCCAAGACGGCTTTCTTTACCCGATATGGTCTATATGAATTTACAGTCATGTCGTTTGGCTTAACCAATGCACCAACTTACTTCATGAATTTGATGAACAAGGTGTTCATGGAATATCTCGATAAATTCGTCGTGGTATTCATCGACGACATTCTTATTTATCCTGTGAATGATAGTTATCATGAGGAACATTTATGGATGGTGCTACAAAAGCTACGGGATAATCAGCTTTATACCAAATTTACCAAGTGTGAGTTCTGGCTTGATGAAGTACATTTCCTCGGGCATATCTTCTCCAAAGGAGGAGTTTCTATGGATCCGGCTAAAGTAACATCGATCATTGATTGGAAGATACCAAGTACAGTCTCGTAGGTCCGAAGTTTCTTGGGACTCATAGGCTATTATCGGCGATTCATTGAAGGGTTCTCCAAGATTGCTAAGCCTTTGACCTCATTGTTAGAGAAGGGCAAGGAGTTTAAGTGGACTAAGGAATGCCAAGAAAGCATCAATCAATTGAGGTCTAAATTGATGGCTGCTCTAGTGTTGGTGATGCCAGACCTAAAGAAGAATTTTGATATATATTGTGATGCAAGTCGCCAAGGCCTGGGATGTGTGCTTATGCAAGAAGAACACGTCATCGCCTACGCGTCTCACCAGTTGTGGAATCATGAGTTGAATGACCCCACTCATGACTTAGAACTGGCAGCCATTGTGCATGCTCTCAAGATTTGGAGACACTATATTATGGGAACCAAGTGTTGAGTCTACAACGACTAAAAGAGCTTAAACTACATCCTCACTCAGAAGGATCTCTACCTTAGGCAACACCGATGGTTGGAGCTCATTAAGGATTATGACTTGGAAATTCAATATCACCCGGGCAAGGCAAATCTGGTGGCAGATGCCTTGAGTCGAAAGGAGCACGTTCATTCCGCTATTGTTGCCCAGCTACCCAATGAGATTGTTGAAGATTTCAGGAGACTCAACCTGGGGATTGTTGCACACACTGAAGGAATCACCATTGAATTAGAACCTACCTTGGAGCAACAAATATGAAAGGGTCAGATCGGTGATGCCAAAATTCAGGAGATCAAGGATCTGATAAAGGAACGTAGAGGCCCAGATTTCATGGATGATGAGTAGGGCACGATATGGTTCAAGAACCGGATTTGTGTTCCTGATATCGATAGTCTTCGAGAAACTATATTGAAGGAGGCACATGACTCAGTTTATTCCATCCACCCTGGTAGTAATAAGATGTAAAAGATTTGAAGCAGAAGTATTTGTGGTATGGACTAAAGAAGGATGTTGCTTCACATGTAGCACTATGTGATGTTTGTCAGAGGGTGAAAGCGGAAAATCAAAGACCTGCTGGTTTACTGCACCCGCTTAAGATACCTAAGTGGAAATGGGAAGAGATTGGCATGGACTTCATTGTGGGACTACCCCGCACATCTGCTGGGTATGAATCTATATGGGTGATTATGGACAGGCTAACTAAAGTAGCCCGTTTTATTCCAGTGAAGACCACATATTCAGGAGCCAAACTAGTAGAGTTGTACATGGCGCGGATTGTCTGCTTACATTGTGTGCCTAAGAAAAGTATGTCAGACCGGGGATCACAGTTTACTTATCGGTATTGGAAGAAGTTGCACGAGTGCTTGGATACAAGATTGAATTTTAGTTCGGCTTACCATCCTCAAACTGATGGTCAGACTGAAAGGCCAACCAAGTAATAGAAGATATGTTATGAGCTTGTGCTCTTAAACATGGTGGAGGTTGGGATAAGAGTTTACCGTATGTGGAGTTCTCTTACAATAATAGCTACCAGGCTAGTTTGAAGATGTCCCCGTTTGAGGCTTTATATGGCAGAAAATGCAGGACTCCACTCTATTGAGATCAAACTGGTGAAAGGCAGTTCTTCGGACCTGAATTTATACAAGAGGCAGAGGAACAAGTCCGACAAATAAGGGAGAATTTGAAAACTACACAGTCAAGGCAGAAGAGCTATGCGGATACTCAGAGAAGACTACTAGAGTTTAAGGAGGGTGATCACGTATATCTAAAGGTGTCACCAATCTGGGGTATGCGAAGATTCAAAGTCAAAGGGGAGTTGTCTCCTCGTTTCATTGGACCTTTCTTAATCTTAAAGCGAGTGGGAGAAGTTGCATATCAACTAAAACTACCCGATCATCTTGTGGATGTACATGACGTCTTTCATGTATCACAATTGAAGAAGTGTCTCAGGGTAACCGAAGAGCAGCCACCTATAGAGGACCATAGTGTTCAAGATGATTTGACTTATACTGAATATCCTATCAAAATTCTTGATACCTTGACCCATGACACAAGGAGTAAAGTGATAAAAATGTGCAAGGTACAATGGAGCCATCATGGAGAAGATGAGGCTACATGGGAAAGAAAAGAAGAGCTACGAGTAGATTTTCCCCACCTCTTCCCTAGTCTTTCCTAAATCTCGAGGACGAGATTCTTGTTAAGGGAAATAGGATTTGTAATACCTAAAAATGTATACAATGAGAATATTATTGATCTCTTTACTTGTGTGTCATCTATTCATTATAACAAGAGAATAATTATAAACAAGAGTGAGTAATAAAAACAAGGGCATCTAAAAATACAACATGCATCACGCTGGAGTTTATTTGATTATGCATTTATGAACAATGATAATATAAAAAATATATAATAATATAAGTATGATAATACTGTGATTTGAGACCTAATTTACTATTATAGGATTTGGAGAAGGGAAGGAGATAAACTATCCAAAATAAAAAAATATAGGATAAATAAAATCTTGCTTTAAGGGTATGATCAAAATTGCATAGCTAATATGAGTTTAATTCGTAATTAAGATGGAATTCAAAATTTAGATTCAAGAATATAAGGAAAATAAGACAGAAACGAGAAAAGAAAAAAAAGAAAAAAATAGGAAAAGGTGCGTTGGGCCCAATCTCATGGGCGGCCCATGTTCTCTTCAGCCGCGTAGCCCACTCGGAGGATGGCGCCGACATGCGGGCCCCTCCCGTCAGCCGCTCGTGTGTCTTCGCGGGCATCGCTCTCAGGTGACCAACAGGCGGGCCCAAGACGTCAGTCTCTGCGAGCGTGCTACCTCCTCCCCCTTTTAAGCTGACTTGTGGGGTCCCTCTGTCATTCACTCTGACTAGTTCTTCCCCAACGGCGTGCGTGGATTTTGTGGGAGATCCGCGGGATGTTGGTTGAGGGGTGAGCTCGGGGATAAAAGTCAGCCTGCGTCTACCTAGTCCTCTCTCCCTCTATCGCATACCCACACTCGCGACCCCTACAAGCGCCGCATACCGAGCTGCGCCATTGAGAGAGAGAAAGGCGCGTGCCGCCGCCGGTGATTGCCGTCTGTGCTTGCATTCTGGTCTGTGCAAGTGGCCAGGGGCGTGCGGTGGAAACCTATGTAGCTGCGGGAGCCCTCAATTCGAGCTAAGAACCCCTGGGGTCTCGGGAATTCCTCGCTGGAGTGGAGTTCTCCGCCGAGCTCGCGTTCTACCGTGGGCCAACCTCGACTTGCTAATTGCGTCGGTGAGACCTCAGCCAGCTTGCCCGCCTCGTTCTCCTGGATGTATAGAACTAGTTACTAGTAGGGTTAGACCTCCAGGATGCCTCGCACGCTGCTCGTCGGCGAGCGTCGCCGTGTCTGGGCTCGGATTGGAGATGGTAGGTTGTGGGCCGTTGATCTCCCACGGAACGGTCCCGATTAGTCTTGGCGTACCGATTCGCCCGAGTTGATCTCGGCCGTAGATCAACAGATGAACGAGCGAGGGAGGAAATAGACTTGCGGACCGTTGGATTGGAATCCAATGCCCGCGGGTTCGTACCGGTTCACAATCTAATCCGAACCGCGCACTGGTGATCGGACGGCTGGGAGTTCACGATACCCTTTCGTGATGACAGTTTTGTTAAAAAGTCCTTGACCAAAGTGCAAATCAACCCGCGGTCCTTCCCTCGGGGTTTCTGTGCCTTGGATTCTTTTTCACCAGAGCCCCTGCACTTTCCAGGAATTGACACGCAGTCTAGTGAGGAATAAAAATAGAGAAATAATTATATAAATTGGTTTTTAATACAAAAATAATTCTAGAAACTTGGGAAATTCATATTTAATCCATTTTAACTCCAAATTGATCCACTCCAGTGGCATTAATTTTGTATTAATATTGTCTACCAACTAGTAACACTGTTTAGTCATGCAACTTGAATTAAAATTGTTCATTTGAATTAATTTGTTATAGATGCTTAACAACTTCAGAAATTCATAACTAAATAGCTACAACTCCAAATTTAGTGATTCTTGTTCCTACGATCTCGTTACCCAGCATAGAATATTATTATGCATTCTGATCTGTTGTTTGGTGTGATGTTAATTTTTGCTATACTATGTATGTTTGTATTGATGCAAGTAGACGAGCAAGCTACTGAGGAGCTGGGGGTTCAGCAGGAGGAGACTGCTGAGCAGGAGCTCGTTGAAAGCAAGTTGTGCCCTTGATCACTTCTTTTTTAGCCACTCATGTTCTTATTAATCATAATGATCTGCATAGGTTAATTTTGATGGGAACCAATAGGTTACCCTAGTTTGATTATCTTCATACCTTAACTCCACTAAACTTTTTGGGTAGTACTTGCTATTGCTTTATGTGGTTTTGGGTATGGAGATACATTATTTATGATCACACTTTTTTATCTGTTTATTATTACTGTTCATGTTAAGATCATTATGTTAATTGGAACATGGAGCAACCATCCGGGAAAACAGTGCTACCACAAGGGTTTAATGGGACGCCCTTAGCTGATTAATTAGGAAAGCTAGTGGATGACTATCTTACCTGAAAGAGACAAGGACAGTAGGGGAGTGGTCAGTGTAGGGAGGTCCTTGGGTTGATTTTGCTACGATGGCGGTCGCCAGTCAGGCAAGGGATCCCTGCATTGGAGCTTCCTATAAACTATAGCGGGTTTTCTGAAGCTAGTGAAACTTTGTAAAGGTCTCGTAGTGTTACCCAGCCTCACTTCCTCGGTAGAGGTGTATGGGATTGGCCTTCTCTTAGCAGATGGGTAACATGACTTGTGGGTTAAGATGCACAACCTCTATAGAGTATAAAACTGGTATACTAGCTATGCTCAAAGTCATGAGCAGCTCGGACCCTTACATTATTAATCTATGGAATTAAATTCAATTTGTCATTTGCATCGCATTGGGATTATTTTATTTATTATTACTACGGTTTGGTATTTACTTACACTTAGTACCTGCTAATAAAATTTTGACCAACTCATAAAAGCATGCTCAACTTCAACCATTATTTTGTTGATCAACCTTACACTTCACGTGAACTCCCACCTTTGGTGAGTTCATGCACATTATTCCCCACAACTTGTTGAGCTATGAACGTATGTGAGCCCACCCTTGCTGTCTCACACCCCCACAGGAGAAGAACAGGTGGTTCAAGAGGAGCCGCCCAACGAGGAGTTTGACTTGATCTAGATTGCGTCTCTCAGTCAGCTTTGTGGCGCCAGGGAAATAATATTTTGATCGTTTTATATTTATCATTTATTTTGTAAGACTTCCGCTATGTAATAAGTACATTTGTGATATATATGACATTTATCTCAATGCACTCTGTTATTATATGTGTTGTTCTTCCTTGGCGCACATATGAGATGCACCCGTCTTTATCCCTTAAATCCAGTTGTGACACATGTCCACCATTATGGTTACAAATGCGGATCACAATTTGCGAGAGAAGGATAATGGTATGACTAACCTGTTGAATGACCTAGTTCTTGAGCCTCGAGGCCTGCTTCCATAGTGCCTCCATGGGGTAATGGGCGGGGTCGTGTAACACCCTAAATCCATCATTTGCAAACAACACTATTTGAATTATTAATTTTTAGTGAATGGAAATATTTATGTTTTTAAATAATGGAATTTGCGCTGAAATTATGTATTTTAAATTGGGTATTTTATTTACAGAAATGTTATTTTTGGATTTATTATAATTTTTGGAATATACAGGTTTATTTATAGTTTGAGTTTTTTAAAAAGGAGAGAAAACAAATTAGAAAAAGGTTAAAAAAAAGAAAAACTCCTGAACGGACGTGGTGAGCATAGACCCAGGCTCCCGCATGCTTCTCCCTTTCGCTTTCATTTCAATGATAGGTGGGTCCCATCCAACGCTGTTGCCTGTTTCTCTCCACCAAGCCGGTTCTCTTTTCTGTTCATAGCGCTGAGGAAATGGACGCCGCTAGCCGCTTGCCTCCTCTGCTCAGCCGCCTGCTCGCCTGCCATGACTTCGGCTTGAGGAACGCCATCGGCCTCTCCGCTTCCTCCACCACGAATGCCGCCCATATCCATTCCTCTTCCCTCCATAATAGCTCAATGTTTCCTTGCTACCATTAATGGTGGTAGCGGCTTGCGTTTCCACTTCTCCCGGCGCTCGATTCCGACTCCCGGCCTATAAATTGACATGTCGCGTCCATTTATGCGATGCCCACACTCGTTCTCCCATCCTCCGCGCCCCAAGTTGTTGTCCATGTCTGTTCGTGCGCCAAGCGCCGACCTTTGTTGTCCTCGCTGGTGGCCGGAATTTTGAAGTATCCTGCGTCGATCCCATCCTCTGCCATCAACTCCCTGCTTGATGTGCCATGCTCGCTGCTGCTCAATCGCTGTCGCATTTCTTTGTTTGTGCCTATTGCCACCTGGTTGTTCCTTCCTCGCCGGCAATTGTGCCCGCGCCGCAGGTGTCTCGCAGCCGACTCCCATCGCGAGCTCGCTAGCACCTGCTCCACACGCTAGCTGTTGTGCCTGATTGCCTTCACCACTCACCGGTGCTCCCTGGTTTGCCGATGTTGTGCCAACCCCGTCGTCGTTCTGTGCCCTCGTCATCGACTCCACGACGTCGAGCTTCCTCTTTCTACGTACTTCTTCCTGCTCGCGGTGCGCCTGCTGCTCCGCTCGTCAACGTCGTTATTCATCTCGTCAGAGTTCGTCGTGCCGCATCGTTGACAAAGAATCTCCCCTACGCTCTACGTCTTGCTCCTGTTCCAATATAGAAGACAAGTTGATTTGCGATCTACCGCTTTCCGTCTACACATAATAGAGAATTTAGCCATGCAATTGTATTTTCCGTTTAAAAATATGTACTTGATATTCAATTAAATTAAATAATATTTTTGTTAACTTAGTGTTAATGCTAATCCGTTTAAATTTATAGTTGCAACAATTTACATGTTTTTGTAAGTTATAATGCATTGTGTTTGTTATATTGTGAAGTTTTCAGATTAAGAAAACAAAACGAATTATAATTTTATGTTTTTGTAACAATAAATAAGATATAGTTATTTATGATGATATCTGTACACAAAAAATATAAATTTACCAGCTACCTATCATAGTCTTATCTTTATTTACGTGTAGATCCATATTACAGTTTATTATAAAATATATATTAGGAATCCAAATAATAGAAATGGCTTTGTTAGTTTCATAATTATATGATAAGCATTTTAATTAGTGTTTTCAATAGTTTATGTATTTTCATAGTTTAATTTGAATTACGGTCGTTACACAACAAATAGTAAAACAACCTTTTCAATAGATATATTGTTTTCATAATTTAATCATGTTTATTATAGTTGTTTAAGTATAGCCTTCTTAAATAGAAATTTAAAACAAAATGTAGACAAATGTTTTTCAATAACATTAAAAGATAATTATATATCTTTTTTATAAAATTAAATTTATACTATACTCAAGTATTTCATATTTAAATATGTGTTATGTGAGATAGGGATCTCTAATAACATTAATATAGCTTAATTAATTGCTCACCTCTTTAACATAATAGTAATAAAATAGTTTAAATTATGTCGAATACAGTTTCCTTATTAATGAATTAGATCATTTTTTCTAAATTAAAATAACTTAATTAGTTTTCTAGGAATGATTAACCATCGATCAAATTGAGTCAATATTATTTGTATATATCACTTAGTTTTTACTAAAGAATAAAATAATGAAATTAGTGTTCATGTTATTTTATAATTAAATGTTAGTTTATATATTATTTTGTATATAGCTTTCCTAAAACATATAGGACATGTACTTTATAATAAAAATAAAAGATATTTATTTGTTCATTATATTTTGCGTGAAAGTTCACTTAGGCATATATCATAGCTTCTGATAAATAGGTGTTTAACAATATGATTATGATCTTTTCACGTAAAATTTGTTTAGGTTGTTTATTAGCTTTTCATAAAATTAATGTATTATAAAGTATTTATAACCTTATGAACCCTTAATCTTAGACATATCACATATGATTTTTATAAAATACTAAATTGCTAAACCTATTATTTGTATATTTATAACAAAGATAATTTTAATATTATGTCTTATTTTATAATGTATAGATCAGATCTTTTAAAAAAGAATACATTTTATTATAACCCTTGTTTGCGATGTTTTTTAAAAGTAAATGATCTTTTGTTTTGTTTTCATTTTAGCTTGATTTATAATGATTGTTGTATGTTATTGAGTGGTGTTTGTTTCTTCTTGTTTGCTATGTGATGTTTAGAGATTGATCCAGTAGTTGAGAATTAAGATCTATTCCGAGGAAGAGTTTTTTTAAGCAGGCAAGTGGACTTCTCCCCCTGCATATTCTGTTTGAACATAATCAACACATGATAACTAAGTTTACATTCATGATATGCATAATTTGATGGGTTACCTATTCAGATACATCTAACCTTTTCAACCTTATTCCTTGTTAACCTAGATTATGATCTAATCAAGTAGCTATGCTATTGCTACAACTTTAACTCTATGTTGATACTTCTTTGATGATATTAATGTTCCAAATGGTAAGTTTACATTATTATTGCTAATCCGATGATTAAGCAAGATCATATTGTGTTAAATGGAACATGGAGTGACCACCCAGGAAAATAGTGCAACCACGAGTGCTATCATGGCTCTGGCTTCGGTAATTAGCTTAATGTGTTTAGTGCTTAGCAACCTTACCTAAAATATGGGCAAGAGGGGGCGGTTTTTGGTGCTTCTCTTTTAGGGTGCGCCCAGGGTTATCACCATCCTTGCTCGAAACTTTAGTGGGTTGTTTCGTATTAAGTATATTTTGTGAAAGCCTCATAGTGGATCCCTAGCCATTCACCTCGGAAGTGAATACGGGACTTGCAAACCTAGGCTAGAACAGAATCATGACTCATCGGTAAAGTTGTGCCACCTCTGCAAAGTGTAAAACTGATATATCTGCCGTGCTCATGGTTACGAGCGGCCTGAACCCTCACATGATAATTGAACTTAAAGATGAAAATAAATCGTGTTCTATTGTGCTCAAGTGGTTGAGCTTCGTGATGATGATATTTTGGTTCAAGCAGTTCAGAGGTTATGCTGATGATTATTTATGCTGATGAATATTGCTTATGCATAATATGGGCTTGGTATACAATTATACGTAGTAATTAGGTGTTGATAATAAAATGTTGACCAACTAAAATGCTAACTGTATTAAACTTTTGCCTTACCTTGTTACCTTGCATTTTCACTCCACTTGTTGAGCCCAGACCATAATTGAGCTATCCCTTGCTTAATTTTGATCAGAAGTTTGCAGATGAAGATATGATGGTGAACTTGATGGATGCTAGTCTAGTGATACCCCCGATCATCTTCCTGTGGAAGGATGTCCATGTTTCGCTATACTTTGATGACTAAAGATTAAGACATTATGTCTGTTCGAAGTGTAATATGTTAACATAATCTTTATTTATGTTTTCATGCATTGTTCCTTTGATATATTACACTTGTGACGTCAACATATGTGTGGAAATAGATCTTGGCACACATATGCTATGCATTCGGTTTTGCCCTTAAAACCAGGTGTGATAGAAGTGGTATCAAAACAATGTGACCGTAGGTTGCTAGATTAGTTCGAAATAGAAAGCCAAGTGATACTTTCAAAACATGGTCTATTTTCCTGTATAAAACGCACTTTATATCAAAAATAGTCTCTTTTATCTTCAACTCTTCTAGTCTAATTTTTGGTCTATCAGAAAGCTCTGGTCAGAATCACTGCAAGATCGTCAAGCTAGGATTGTGGAACTTTAAGCGAAGTTTGCAAGAAGCAACCCTTTTGAAGCTATTGAAGATGTCCCCAATCTCTTTCTTATCCCTACCCCATAAAAAGTTTTGTTATGGATCCACTAGATCTATTATCAGACTTCTTGGTTAGCTGATAGGATAGTTCTATGGTATTAAGTTTTCGACTAGATCGGTAACGACGATGTTATATTATATTATAGTGATTTTCTAATTCATAATCTTGCTATATAACTCTTGACTTTCTCTACTCTTGTTTTCTTGCCATTGAATTCCCATCCTTAGGCAATATTTACTTTATATATTGAACTCCCTGTCTCTCTACATCTCTCCTTGATAATGCCTCTCTATTTTGTCTCCTTGATAAAGATTTCTCCCAAACTCACTTCATAATCCTCGGTTGTATCATTTATCCTTGCTTCACCATTTCATGGCTATTTGGTTTCACTATTGACCATTAACAATAATGTCTTGTCCCTGTCTAACTCCTTGCTATTTCTAGTATTATTCCTTGATTTTATAATCTCTTTCCTTTTCCTAACCTTGTCTCGCTTTCAAAGAATTTGTGAAAAAACCATTGTCCTTAGAAAAAGTTCCCTTTTTAGTTGAATGAGTAGCATTGAATTCTATTGTGCTGGTGTGCTTGAGTTCCTGTTAATTGTACTTTCTGCTCATATTTGATTTGCTTATTTGTAATGATTGTTAGTGTATTGAGTGACTTATGTCCACAATGGCATAGTTTACTAGGTAAAACCTTAGATAGTTGGGTTTTATCTGCCCTCTATACCTTATCTTTGCTCAATCATTTCCCCTCCATCCTTACATACCCATTTAAATGTTAGATCTTGGACTGAAGAACAACAAAAGGAACAAAATATTGTTTGGATATATGATTAATCCACCCCAACCGCAAGTAAAAGCCTTGAAACTCATGGACACCCAATCAGGAGAATCGAATCAGGCTCAGTTGTTTAAGATATATACATACATCCAATCAACCATCATCTGCCTTAAGACAAACAAAGTTGACTCGCAAATAGATCAAATCAAGAGGTGCTTGCTACTACTGCAAGAACGAAGGACATATCATCCGCCAATGCCACAAGAGACATCTAGACAGATTTGAGAAGAAGGGTGAAGCAATAAGTTCCTTAAGTTTGAAAGAGTTCAATGTGAACCAAGAATCTACAAATAACCATGTATCACCTTTGTTTTCTTGCTAGTCTTTCCAAATCTCGAGGACAAAATTCTTTTTAGGGAGGTAGATTTTGTAACACCCTAAATCCATCATTTGCTAACAACGCTATTTGAATTATTAATTTTCAGTGGAATGGAAATATTTATGTTTTTAAATAATGGAATTTGCGCTAAAATTATGTATTTTAAATTGGGTATTTTATTTACAGAAATGTTATTTTTGGATTTATTATAATTTTTGGAATATAAGTTTTTGAAAAGTAAATGATCTTTTGTTATGTTTTCCTTTTAGCTTGATTTATGATGATTGTTGTATGTTATTGAGTGGTGTTTGTTTCTTCTTGTTTGCTATGTGATGTTTAGAGATTGATCCGGTAGTTGAGAATCAAGACCTATTCCGTGGAAGAATCTCAAGTTTTCTTTAAGCAAGGCAAGTTGACTTCTCCCCCTGCATATTCTATTTGAACCTAATCAACACATGATAACTAAGTTTACATTCATGATATGCATAATTTGATGGGTTACCTATTCAGATACCACTAACCTTTCCAACCTTATTCCTTGTTAACCTGGATTATGATCTAATCAAGTAGTTATGCTATTGCTACAACTTTAACTCTATGCTGATACTCCATTGATGATATTAATGTTCCAAATGGTAAGTTTACATTATTGTTGCTAATCCGATGATTAAGAAAAATCATATTGTGTTGAATGGAACATGGAGTGACCACCCAGGAAAACAGTGCAACCACGAGTGCTATCATGGCTCTCGCTTTGGTAATTAGCTTAATGTGTTTAGTGCTTAGCAGCCTTACCTGAAATATGGGCAAGATGGGGGCGGCTTTTGGTGCTTCTCTTTTAGGGTACGCCCGGGGTTGTCACCATCCCGACTCGAAATTAAGTATTTTGAGTTGTGACTACAATAATCTTGTGAAAGCCTCATAATGGATCCTTAGCCATTCACCTCAGAAGTGAATACGAGACTTGCAAACCCGGGCTAGAAGGAATCATGACTCATGGGTAAAATTGTGCCACCTCTATAGAATGTAAAACTGATATATCAGTCATGCTCTGTATTACGAGAGGCCTAGACCCTCACATGATAATTGAACTTGAAGATGAAAATAAATCGTGTTCTATTGCGCTCAAGTGGTTGGGCTTAGTGATGATGATATTTTGGTTCAAGTGGTTCAGAGCTTATGCTGATGGTTATTTATGCTGATGAATATTGATTATGCTTAATATGGGCTTGGTATATACTTATACGTACTCCCTCCGTCCCAGGATATAAGGCGTAACTACTTTTTATTATTGTCCCACAATATAAGGCGTGCTCTCTCTATGCATACGTATATCGATGCAGTGGTATAGAGACAATTAAATGCATTTCTTGGTCTTTGAACCAGAGGTGGTTACACCTTATATCCTGGGACGGAGGGAGTAGTAATCAGGTGTTAATAATAAAATGTTGACCAAATAAAATGCTAAATGCATTAAACTTTAGCCTTACCTTGTTATATTTTATTTTCACCCCACTTGCTGAGCCTCGACCATAAGTGAGCTCACCCTTGCTTAATTTTGATCAGAAGTTTGCAGATGAAGATATGATGGTGAACTTAATGGATGCTAGTCTAGTGATACCCCCGATCATCATTCTATGGAAGGATGTCCATGTTTTGTTATACTTTGATGAATAAAGGTTAAGACATTGTCTGTTCGAAGTGTAATATGTTAATATAATCTTTATATATGCTTTAATGCATTCTTCATTTGATATATATGTGTGGAAATAGATCCTGGCACACATATGCTATGCATTCAATTTTGTCTTTAAAACCGGGTGTGACAGGTGGTCGGACGATAAAGTCGGGATGAGACGGCGAAATGTCCTATGGAGGGGTACCGACAAGGACCTTGGTCCAGAAGTCTCCGATTTGGTGGCTCTGTTCGCAGCAGATTTGGCGCCCCCACAAGTGAAGGCAAGCGCTAGAGGGGCGAGAGGGATGGAGCCAGAACTGACAAGTCATGTAGCCTAGAACTCCTCGTGTGCCCTCGCCGTAAGAGGAGTTGGTGCCTGCACATGCATTTATGGCTGATGTTGAGCGAGAAGGCGCCGACAGTCCTCCAGTCCATCGCATAAGGCACCATGCCATCTTCTTCGAGGCTTGGAGCATGGGTTGTAGTAGGGAGGGGGGACGACGGCACCGATCACGGGGTAGGGTGGGGGAGCGGACCTCCTGACATGCCAAATCGACGTTGATCTCAGGCAGGGGGCTGCACATGGGCATCTCGGATCAGCGGTGATCACGACGTGGCTGGGGAGGGGTGCGGACCACTGGTGTTGGGGCGGGCACCGCGGGGAAGGAAGGCAGGCGCGTGGACCACTAGCGTTGCAGGTGCGCAAGGTGGGGGGAGGTGCCGGGGCTATGGTCGGTGGTCATGGGGAGATCCGTGGGGGGTGGGGGGAGGGAGGTGCCGGGGCTGCGGCCAGTGATCACGAGGAGATCTGCGCGGGGTGGGGGATGAAGGTGATGGGGCTGCGGACCTATGGTCGGTCGACTCGGGGACACTGTGGCAGGGGCACGGTGAAGCAAATGTGGGCGCCCACAATAGCGTCATATAGAGTAGTAGAGGTATGGGCTTTTGTCTCGTAAAAACTTGCTAGTGCCATGGATAAATCTTTCGATACAATGAACTTTTAAAACCGAACAACGTAGTAGAGGTATGGGCTTTTGTCTCGTAAAAACTTGCTAGTGCCATGGATAAATCTTTCGATACAATGAACTTTTAAAACCGAACAACATACATGTCTAAATTATAAGTCGTTTGAGACAATGACATGATTTCCATAATATAATTTTGACCTATATTATAAAAAAATTATAAACAAACTCTTAATACATATATACTTTTGTAAAAGTATATTAAATCGTTGTATATGTGTCACACCTGAAAAGATCTCTATTTTGAGGTGTGATTACAATAATTAATCAAAATAAATATTTTTATTAGTTTTCTAAAAGATTCCAATATTTATTTATGTATCACATAAATTTTGATAAACAAAATTATTTTTATAAATAATGTAGGGTTCTTGTTTGTTACATATAGTGTTTTGTGTGAAAAATGAATTCTCAAAACGCGCAATAATGTTATATACAAAATCAATATTTTGTTTAAAATCTATTTAAAAAGGATGAAACCCAAATTTTGTTTAAATAAAAATATATTAATTTGTTTTTGAACAATATTATATTACACTTAATAATAACAATGAAAGAATACGTTAAAAATACTTTATAAATGTTTAATTTGTTTTATTATATTTGGTTTAAAAATAATAAAGGTGAGTGATTACTTTTGTTGTTGGGGGAGATGTTTTTTGTCTGATTTCTAATGCTTTGTTCTGTTGTCTTTGCAGGCGATGAGGAACGAAGAGGTTGAGGACCTCGCCGGCCTGGAGAACTCGGTGGCTACACAAGATGCTGGCGTGGAGGTAGGTACTGAAGAGAAATCGTCGCACGCGAGGGTCGGTGGTATCGACCCTTTAGTAGCAAGGACCTTGCGGTTGTCTGCCTCTAACCAGGTGTAAAGATAGGAGTAGGCTTGCTGTGACAATACTTAAAATATTTGTTAATACTTAAAGTCGGATGTTGCGCAAGTTCCGGTGCACTACACGACGGTTGATCTTTAGAGACCCTTATTAGGACCGACGGTTGGTCGCTAAAATTTATGGACCGATGGTTGGTCGCTAAATGCGTTTATAGCGATGATCTATGGGTTGCTAAAAGTCTAGAAATTTAACAACTTATGGTCGGTCGCTATAGAGGTAAGTGTGTGACTGATGGTGGGTCGCTATAGGGGTACATGATTTTTGTGTTTCTTATTTACTCACCAAAGCCCATCTAAAGGCCTACTAAACAAACGAAACCCTATTCCACGCACCAAACCACGCGCTGCCGCGTCCTAGCGCCGTCGTGCCCCCTCGCCACCTCGCGCCGCCGCGCGCCCGTCCTCCTCGCCACCACGCGCCGCCGCGCGCCGGTGCCTCCTCGGCGCGCCATCCTCTCGTGCTCTCTGCTCTCTCCCAGCCGGCTAGCCATAGCAAACGCCGCCGTCCGCTCTCTCCCAGCACGGCCATAGCAAACTACAAACGCCGTTGTCCGCTCTCTCCCAGCCCGGTCGTAGCAAGCGTCTGCCCGTGACCCGTCCGGCCATCCCTCCACAGCTCCAGCGGGCAGCGGTCCAGCCTCCAGAGGGCCGGCTCGGTGGCTCCCTCCCAGCCAGCCAGGCTCCACACGCCACCGTCCGAGACCAGCCCGAGAAGAAGCTTGCCACACTGTTGAGGGTTGCTTCACATTCTGCTGGCCCCCACAGTCCACACGCTGCCGCTCTGCATCCGTATGGTTTTTTCTCTCTTTCAGCCACTATCTTACAACTGGGAAGCAATAGTTATTTTTTGACTTAAAGCATCCGTATGGATGAATTATCTTTGTGAATGAGCATGTATTATGAGATGCATTGATATAATATGATGATATGCACTAGCATTCAACTTCTGAATTTTCACATCTAATATCGAGTTTTTGGTGTTTTGGTAGGTTTTTGTGCATGGAAGATGACAATGAGGTCACTTGAGAGTCACCTGTGGCAGATGAATGGGATATGCTATCCCTGACTTCATCAATATATGCTAGCCCATTATTCCGAAGAGGATTTGATCCAATTAATTTGCCTAGATATGGGAATGTGATTAATATTCAGGAAGGCACACAAACTGGATTAGTCATATAAAAGGAGTGACTACACTCTCCTCAGTTGTGGCAGCTGGTGCTGTTGTTGGTTTTGTTGTAATGGGTCAGAGGTGGCAGCAGGACCATTGGCACCTTCATCAATTTAAGTTCAGTGTCAGCGGTGAGGTATGCCATCTATCCTTTATCTGGAGAAGCTTCACTAGCAGTGTCATCTATATTTCCGTTACCTGTATTTCTTGTATGTTTGTAATATATTTGGTCATATTGATAGATAAAGCTAAAATTTATTCTCCATCCATAGTGAAGTAGATAGCATTGATACAACTAATCAAATGTGAAGGTTTTGTAGTTTCCCCTAGGTAGCTAAGTTTACTTTCCTTCTTTATTTCAGAGAAACTTTGACCCATTTTTTTCGAATAAAATTCATCTAAGATTTGTGCAGCCAACCATTAGGGTTTTGCTATGCAAATAAAATTCATCTAAGATTGGTGGCCACTATAAAGGGCTCGAGTCTGGTACTAGCAAATGTGAAGGTTTTGTAGTTTCTTAAGGACTTCATTATATAGCATAGAGTCGTACCTTGTGTTTCAAAACTTTAAATAGTACTCTGGGTTACTTTATGTCTGTTAATTGGGAAAAAACTGAATCACTCTAATTTTTCACTTTGATGTCGTCTTTAAATCCAGTTTTCATCGTCGCATGTATGCGTAATAAAATGTCACTTCTGTACTTTGTGCTATTAGGGAAAAATCCATCACCAGCATGGGATAAGTTGGTATTTAAGAAAATAAAAGCTAGACCCTATGGACGAGTGAGACTTATGAGTTTAGTCGCTTCTCCGCTATCAGCAGATGTCAGCTTTGCATTTGCTTTTTCTTGAGCACTTTGTTGCTCATTTGCTCTTGTTTTATTGCTTGGTTGTGGCCTCATGTGCGCTTTGTTGCTGCATTTCTCAGGTTCGACATGCCCCGTGCCTACTATCACTCTCGATTTGAAGAAGAGTCTCAAGATTCTGCAGGTGTTGTGTTACTCCTAATTCAGTTACCTTACTGGCAATAGGATGCCACTGCAACTTCTGAAAGTGCAACCATCTGATTGAAGCGGATTTAATTATACAAGATAGATCTAGAATTGCTTTACTTGAGATTCAAGCAATGTTGGATGCTTTTGTGACTGATCATCTCTGGAGCTTTTGTGAATGATCTAGCTAGCTATCTGTAAATGATCTTGTTGTGAATGATATTATAATTGTGATGCTTTTTGTGAATATATAATTGTGGTGCTTTTGTGTTTATGTGATGGATCTATGACTGTGGTATACTGATTAATTGTGTATGTCTTTATGATTTGTGTATAAAAATCTGTGATTTGTGGTGCTTAATTAAATGTATATTATTATTAATAACAACTGTAAAAAGGGCGCCTTTCTGTTGGTTGCTAAATGTATAGTATGACGACTTACGGTTGGTTGCTAAATCTATAGTACAGCAACCCACGGTTGGTCGCTAAATATACAATATTAGCAACGGACGGTCGGTCGCTAAAAAGATGTTGGTCGCTAAAGCCTTTAGCGACGGCGCTTATAGCGACCATCCTTATGGGTCGCTAAAAGTTTTTAGCGACCAACCATAGGTCGCTGAAGGCCGTTTTAGCAACCAACCGTAGGTCGCTGTAAGTGAACCGTCGTGTAGTGGTGACTGGGCCCACATAAGCAAATTTTGGCCTCTTGGGCAAGGGGAAAGAAATATTTGGTGCTGTCGAATGTATTACACCGTTGTCTTGTCAGAGTCCAACAAGATTTAGCAACGGGGGCTCTAGATTTGATTCATGGTCATCGGGTAGCGAAGGATTGCTGAGCCCCTTCGCAAGGATGGACGAGGAGTCCTCGTGTGGCGGAACCGCCCGAATTATTCCAACTTAAGTGCCTAAGTCCCGCCTTAGAGGCTAGACCACACTTAAATAGGAATAAACCGTCAGTCCCTCGGATCCAGTCCGATAAAGCCACTTAACCAGGATCGAATACCACTAGCTCACTCGAAGGTGAGGCACAGAGAAATAAAATAAAACATAATACCACAAATTTAAGGAGTATCATTAGTGATTACATTATCGGAGTTTCAGAAAATAATAACCATAAATTTTAATGCAGCGGAAATGACTAACGGAGAAAACCGAGTAACATGGCGAAGCCTGGCCACGCTACTCCTCCTGGTCCTCTCCTGCGAAAGAAGTAACCCACTCGACCGTCTATCCCGGTGGCAGGGATGGAGGCCAAGTCACACCATCAACCAATCATCCTAAGGAGTACCTGCAAAAATTATGCCACAAGCAAGGCTGAGTATACTAATACTCAGCTAGACTTACCCGGTGTGAGGAGTCTACTCCTCTACCTCTAGACATGCAGCTGTTTGGCTGAGGGGTTTGGTTTGCCAAAAGCACTAGCTGAGTCTAAAATCAAGTTTTAGCTTTTCAAGTTTTAGTATGATCCTTTTAACTAGATGTGTACCTAGCTATTCATACATGATATCAAACATTTTATCAATCAACATCATTTTGCCCATCACCTCATTTCCACTTATTACTCAATGTAGCAGCATGGATCAAGCAGTCTCATTAGCTGCGAGAAGCAGACGATTCGAATCGAGTTTTTAAACCTTGCAAGGTAAACCTAAACACACGACGTGGCGAGGCGCTCCGTCCCCACACACATCAACCATCCCCATCGATTCCCTGGCAACAGATCAGGGCTCACCGCCTTGGCGTACAATGCCTCACTGACCCCGACTGGCCGTCGTGCAGTGACCGCACTTGTACCCACCATAACCGGAATGGGAGACCTCGTCTCAGGTCGCGTGAGGGGATATGTCTGCGGGCAGGTTCACTCAGGTACTAGGCTTACCGATTTACCATATTTCTCGACATGTGCTTAGTACGTTCAAACGCTTGACTCACGGTACCACACCTTAATCCTTATTCAAATTTTTATCCCGTGAACAACCAATCCCCATGGATTGTTGCCCACAAACCAACATCAATATGATAAGAAAGTGGATACAGCCAATTCCTGACCTCGCGCGAGTGCTAGAAAAATCACTCGACTTCTACCGAGATCCTAATTAATAAAGCAGCTACTCGACCTAGCATACTAGTATTCATCTCAATAGGATTCCTGAGATCATGCAACTAGGGTTTAAAACAACTCCTACACTTAAGTGCACAATACAAGCCTACAAACATTAAGTGCAGTAAAATAGCATATATAACGGTTATGCATAAAACCGGGGCTTGCCTTTAATTTGACACTTAGATAGTGTTTGCTGGGGGAGGTACTCGCTTGACGAGCATCCACTGGTTAAGTCCATTCTTCAGGTCGTCCACCATGGCATCTTGTGGTTGGCACCACATCACTGGCTCGATCATCATCTCTCGGTCCTATATGAGATGCAAGATGCATATGTATGAATATAATGAAAGTAGCACAAGATATACAACGACACAGCGGTGAACTAAACATTAAATGAGAAGACACCGTAAACAACCATACGCTAGCACTAGTTATCTATACGTTCTCGGCGATCAACATTAACACCATTAAAAGGACAACAATGTTTTATTTATTCACGCGACTCAACTACGACATTACAAGTACGCGTATCTTATTTATTTGGATACGGCTTTTCATTAGTTCTCTTATTGATCGCGCGAAAGCAATCAAGACAACGGAAGTTTAAACAGGACATAGACATCAATAACTATAAAACTTCTATCCATAACCAACTACAGCAAGCAAGCGCATCAATCATGGAACACATGTTAACCTAAGTTTAGCCATCACAAGTATATATTTGTTAAGTGCTAACTAAGCATTTTTAGCCAAAATGGTGAATTAAACATTCATTTGAGCACGTGCAGATTTTTAGACAGCAATACAACACTTACTAGTTTTAATCATATCTCTTCAAATATTAATCCAAAAATAGCAAACTAAGATTTTCTGGAAAGCTTAAAAAGTTCTCTACAACTTTGGTATTGTCATTATAACATGATTCAGCACTTAGCAAGGTCAAAACGTGCTAATACACAGCGCTGTCTAGATTTGGACAGATTCAGGCTAGCAACTTCAAAAATTCACAACTGAACATTCAGACATCCAAACAAAGTGATCCTAGACTTTTTGAAAAGCTAATTAAATGTTCTACAAATTGTTTATAAACATCACAGGGTGATTCAATATTTAACTAAGCGTAAATATCACTAAAAGACCTTGCTGTCCAGAACTGGACAGATTCAGTCTTCACAATTGTAACATTCATAACTTAAGCTTCAGACCACCAAAAATAGTGATCCAAGACTTTTTGGAAAGCTTGGGAAAAGTACTACATAACTTTTATAATCACCAAGAAGTGATTCTAGGTTTATTCGAATCAAACATTACAGTTTTTGAAATCTGTTCTGACAGAGGACAGAACACAGCAAGCAGTTTATAAAATTCATAACTCTTAAACCGTCAGGCCTTTAGTTATGAAATTTTAACACCAGCAAGATCAGAAAAGCATCTACAACTTTCTTATAATGACGATGAACAGATTGCAACATTAAATTGAGCAAACCATGCAGTTTCTGAAATCTGTACAGAATTTGGACAGATTCAGTTACTGAATTTGTAAAAAGCATAACTCCTAAACTATCAGACCTGTGGCTGTCAAATTTTAACACAAGTAAGATAATAGAGTTGTCTACAACTTTCTTGTGAACACCAATAACTGATTTCAACATTAACTTAATCACCATTGCAATCTCTGAAATCTGTTCAGAAAATCGACAGATTCAGGTGCTGGACTTGTGAAAAGCACAACTCTTAAACGATCAGGTTTTGGGCTGTAAAATTTTAGTACCAGCAAGATAATCATGTTATCTACAACTCTCCTATATGACCTTTCTACAGAAAACATGATTTGGTTTATCAAACAAACAGCACAACAAAAACAATGCGTGCAGCCCCAAACAGCAATCATTAACTTTCAGCTTCTCTATAATTCCAGAATTAGTCGTGTTCTAGAGACTTAAATTATTCTAACACTTCGCCGTTGATTAGAGTTAAATTAGTCAAATTAGGACCATCAAGTTGACTCATAAATTTTATCCAAGTCATTTTGTGCGCTAGATTTACCATACTCAATTAACCACGCGTTCTCCACGAAAATCAACATCGAAGCGCTTTTCACCCAATAACTTGCATTTTAACTTAGACCTCCCATGAGCACTACTAAGCTTCATCCACGACCATAATCATGCGCATTCAGACTTCAAAAGCAAATCACCGTGACTACGACCTTACCCAAACACATCTATTAATTCGGCTAACTAGCGCAACAACATAGGCCACTATACATCACACACGTCGGCTAGTCTATTATTATCGAAATCCGAGACACAACATGTATATAACAATCACTTAACGCAATCGACTCCTACCTGACATGAGTTGGGTAATGACGTGACTATTTCCCAATTACCATCACACACCACCTTTCGCCATTTTTGGATGACCGGCACGACACACAGCTATTATAACACATCTCAAGTTCATTCAACCCATTTTAGACATCGCAACTCTAAAATATGGGTTGGAGCAGATTAATTAGTTTCTCTTCACCCTTTTCTCAACTCAAATTAGTTAACACACCAGTCACCCAAAATAGCACACTGTTTCTAACATAGATGCATTTACATATGGCGTAAAACTCCATAAGACTTACATTTGCTACTAAAGGACCTAAAGCACTTATGTGTATATCTTAGCGGATTGTTCTTCAATTTTAACAAGGACCGACTTGTGAACACTACTTGCCTCCAACAATTATTGGGCTGCGATAACACTCGTATAAGACCTCTAATCGATCAACAAGACATTTATTTATCCGAAGGGGCATGGAATGTGATGATTGACAAAGCGAAGCATCACATTGCCATACAACAAAAATTCATGACAATATCGAGATACTATCCACTAATCGTTTGAAATTTAAACTTACTTCTCGCCTGCCACTACATCACTCCTTAATCACATAACCATCACGAGCATCCTTCGCACGATTATATAATAGCGACCTAAACGTCGTGTTACACAATACATACATCTTTCCTCGTCGCGAGTATAACCATATTACGGCATATACCCGCGCACCTCAAATAAATATCTCACACCACCACTACTATATCACACCACGGCACACACACACCTACGTGCACTAATTAAATCCTCGCATCCCTTGTATTACCAGACTTACCACATAAAACAAGAACGACACATTTGTTTACCAAAACGTGAAAGCGACCTTGCCATTGCATATAACCAAAACATTTTATATCCACATATAGTCAAACACCAATATACACCACATCGACCAAAATATAATTATACAAACTACAAATCGCACACATCAACAACCGCTTGTTCCTTAACCGCAAATGCGATCCTACCAACGTGTATAGCCGAAACATATTACCACATTCACAATATACGTGCACTGCCCGACATCAACCAAAGCATATGTATTATTATAAATCAATCAACCTGAACGGGTCGTGACTAGATGCATGGGCTGTCCACATGGCTCGGCATTTCGTCGAACGGGCAAGGCGTGAAGCGCAACATCGACGGCTAGCTGCGATTAGACACACACAACGGTTCAACATTTTTTTTACCAAGCACACAAAAAAATGGGATAGCAGCAAGGGGAGCGGGATGTCTCACCACGGTTTTCGACTGCGTCGCGGATGGCTGCGCAAAACAGCGAACCACGGTGAGCGCCGGCGGCGTGCTGTCCACTGGGCTTCACGAAACAGCGAGCCGGCAGCGCGCGGCTTGCTGCGCATTTTGACGAACAGCCGGCGGGCACCACGACGAGCTGCGAGGAAGGGGGCTCGCTGCTGGAATTTCTGGGCATCCATGGGAGGAGCTAGCAGGGGGAAACGCCAGGGCAGTGGAGAGCGCGCTCAACAGGCCGACGGCGCTCTGCGCGATGGTTTATGGCTGGGGCGAGCAGGGAAGGGAGGGAGCTGAGTTGAGCTTCCTACTGCTGTGCGTGGAAGAAAAAAAAGGGAACGCCCATGAAGGAGAACTGCTGCTCCTCGCTGAGCTGCGCCATGGACAGAGAAGTGGAGATAGCAGGGGAGAAGTGAGGGCGTCGAGCTGCTGTTGAGCCAGGGATGGCTGCACCCTGCGCCATGCTCCATTGGGGGAGACAGCAGGGGCGCCAAGTTGGGGAAACTGAACACAGGGAGGAAGAAGCTGCTGCTGGGAACGCCTGCTCCAGGGGAGCTCGGCAGCTGGGCTGCTCGCCGGCCATGGAGAAGTCCCTGCACGCAGGGGAGAAAGGGTCCCTGCTGCCGGACGCCGCGGAGAAGAGGGAAAGCTCCCTGCGCCATGGAGCAAGGACACCGGGTTGGGGGGCTGAGCGCAGGGAGACCAGAGAGGAGGGTGCCATGGGAGGTGGAGGCGCCATGGCTGCTGGCCGGCCTCCCTGCGCGCTGCTGCCAGGAACAGAGAAGGAAGAAGGCTGTGCGTGAGAGAAAAAGGAAGAGGAGAAGAGAGAGTGGCGGCTAGGGAAAAATGGAGGGGTGGGAGTGGAAAATGACCAAGTGAGCACCCCTATTTATAGAAGAAGCCCTAGGGTTAGGGTTTCTTAGTGGGCCTAATGGGCTGGGTTTTAAATGGGCTTGGCCCAAAACGTGTAATTCGGGCTACGCTAAATATTTTCCGGAAAAATTCTCGTGCGGATTTCGTCGGTACGCAAAACAGAGTGAACGAGAGTTCGGACGATCGGGCGAATGAGCGATTAATTTCAGCCGAGAGTCTGATTTGGATTCTCTCGGAAATAATTTCCCTATGCGTGATTCGAAAATAAAATGCCTCGGGATACGACCAGCTTTCGGATTTGTAGCCGGAGAAGGTGAATCGTGACATTTTAAAATCGCAGTCGATACGGGGTTTCGAGTTCGGTTCGGACATGAAATATTTAGCCGAATCGGATAAAATTGATTTGATGACGACATATTGAGCATTCTGTTTGAGAGTACGGAGTCGGATTAATTTTTTGACATAGATCGAACATCGATAAATCGGAGTCGGACATAGCTCGTCTAGCAGCTGTCGAGCGTTTGACTAAATGAGCTTTAGACGAGTTTGATAAATTGAGAATGATTATCGAGTTCACATTCATGCAAGAATAAAAAGTTTTATCAGGCTCCAAAATTGGCCTTCTGTGAGATTGAATAATTCCGAATTCAGTGAAATGTGAATGAATAATCTGGATAATCAGAGACATACGCGAGCGAGAAATAGAAATTTTTACTGAGCATCCGAGATTAGGATTAATCTCCCGTCATAACGCGAAATAGACACCTGGGGTGTCACAGCCTTCCCCCCTTAAACAGAATCTCGTCCCGAGATTCGAATGAGGATCTTCAAGGGTGGAGAAGCATGTAACTCCCAGGCTAGAGATAGATGCAAATTCATTAGATGGGATCTGACAAGATAATGAAGATAGATTCGGATAGAATATCGCGGCATGCTGAGACAAAATGCTGCGATCACTTTGAGAGAATGTTCACAAGATACAGCACATCAGTATAGTCTCGTAATGGGTCACGACTATTAACCGCGATACCAGCGCGTGCCGAGTAGCTCAACCATGTGTGCACCATAGTAGGCTCTCGGTTTCGTCACGGCACCATCGGTCGTTAGTCATAACACCATTACCAAACGTAACCAATGAGAATTCCACATATCATAAATAGATGGAGCCTAGGAGAGTATGGCTCAGAAAATAAGAATGTGACCGGGGTTGAAGCAAAGATAGTTGGCAAAAGAGCATCACATGAGAATTTTCTTCAACTCAGAGAACCATTTTATGATCATCATGGGGATTATCAGCCAAAGATTGATACGATATTTAATATGAGGAGGAACCAACCATGAGATTTGATTGACAAGCTTTTAGAGACATGAGAGATCCAAAGATAACAACAACATCCATTAATCCACATGGATATGCCGTTTAGAAATAAGTTGATAAGACAAGCGTCATGATCCCCGGAGAAGGGGGTATGAGAATGACCAGAAATGAGAGATTTAGGAAAATCAACTTCCGATGCTTGAGAACGGGTTATAGCAGATAACTAGATAATGGGGTAGAGTCGATGAAGGATCCAGAGATTCGGATGATAAAGCCACAACATGATTCACAAGGAAAGAGAGCACCAGATCCATGCGAAAGGAGAGGTGGGCAACAAGATCAGCTGGATGATCAACAGGAATGCTATGAAGTCTTAGGGGCAAGGATTTATGGAAAGGAACATGGCCTTGATAGGGTATACGCAACTAGACACCAACAACAATTTTTTTTTTGACACAACAAGTGCACAAGGAGACTTGAGTTGGTCTGGCGGTCAAACTATGGGCATCTATAGGTTGTGTAGGTGCAATTTCAAGTGTAAAACACACAAGGGCTAGAAACATCAAAACAAGCACGTGATTTGAGCAGGACAGACAACACTTTTTTGCAAAATGGGTTGAACAATTACAATACCACCTAGCTAGAAAGACAAGAGAAACACATAGCACGACCTAACAAGACTTACCAATCTGACACGAGGTAAGGCATTTCTAACATAGCAGTACATCACATTATTCACAAGTTATTATTGGAATAAAGGTGAGGGAAGCATGTTGGTGCACAAGAGACAATAAAAATGCGACAATCATGATGCATGCTCATTCTAGTCGTCTTCTCAGACCTAACTAATTTTTCGGGTGCCTTCTATAGCATCCCTATTAATAGTAGTAGCCTTTATGGCCTATATAAATATAGCCACCTAGCTACCCATCTATTTCCTAAGGCTTCACGTCCTAGGTCTATCCTGATCGTCCTGACGATCTATCCAACTTTGGTTTCTAAGCAAGTTTTACTTTGCGAAAGGTTGGTAATCATGACTTATTGACTTCTCTGTACTGGTATTCGCTCCGATACCAGCTGTGGCGGAACCGCCCGAATTATTCCAACTTAAGTGCCTAAGTCCCGCCTTAGAGGCTAGACCACACTTAAATAGGAATAAACCGTCAGTCCCTCGGATCCAGTCCGATAAAGCCACTTAACCAGGATCGAATACCACTAGCTCACTCGAAGGTGAGGCACAGAGAAATACAATAAAACATAATACCACAAATTTAAGGAGTATCATTAGTGATTACATTATCGGAGTTTCAGAAAATAATAACCATAAATTTTAATGCAGCGGAAATGACTAACGGAGAAAACCGAGTAACATGGCGAAGCCTGGCCACGCTACTCCTCCTGGTCCTCTCCTGCGAAAGAAGTAACCCACTCGACCGTCTATCCCGGTGGCAGGGATGGAGGCCAAGTCACACCATCAACCAATCATCCTAAGGAGTACCTGCAAAAATTATGCCACAAGCAAGGCTGAGTATACTAATACTCAGCTAGACTTACCCGGTGTGAGGAGTCTACTCCTCTACCTCTAGACATGCAGCTGTTTGGCTGAGGGGTTTGGTTTGCCAAAAGCACTAGCTGAGTCTAAAATCAAGTTTTAGCTTTTCAAGTTTTAGTATGATCCTTTTAACTAGATGTGTACCTAGCTATTCATACATGATATCAAACATTTTATCAATCAACATCATTTTGCCCATCACCTCATTTCCACTTATTACTCAATGTAGCAGCATGGATCAAGCAGTCTCATTAGCTGCGAGAAGCAGACGATTCGAATCGAGTTTTTAAACCTTGCAAGGTAAACCTAAACACACGACGTGGCGAGGCGCTCCATCCCCACACACATCAACCATCCCCATCGATTCCCTGGCAACAGATCAGGGCTCACCGCCTTGGCGTACAATGCCTCACTGACCCCGACTGGCCGTCGTGCAGTGACCGCACTTGTACCCACCATAACCGGAATGGGAGACCTCGTCTCAGGTCGCGTGAGGGGATATGTCTGCGGGCAGGTTCACTCAGGTACTAGGCTTACCGATTTACCATATTTCTCGACATGTGCTTAGTACGTTCAAACGCTTGACTCACGGTACCACACCTTAATCCTTATTCAAATTTTTATCCCGTGAACAACCAATCCCCATGGATTGTTGCCCACAAACCAACATCAATATGATAAGAAAGTGGATACAGCCAATTCCTGACCTCGCGCGAGTGCTAGAAAAATCACTCGACTTCTACCGAGATCCTAATTAATAAAGCAGCTACTCGACCTAGCATACTAGTATTCATCTCAATAGGATTCCTGAGATCATGCAACTAGGGTTTAAAACAACTCCTACACTTAAGTGCACAATACAAGCCTACAAACATTAAGTGCAGTAAAATAGCATATATAACGGTTATGCATAAAACCGGGGCTTGCCTTTAATTTGACACTTAGATAGTGTTTGCTGGGGGAGGTACTCGCTTGACGAGCATCCACTGGTTAAGTCCATTCTTCAGGTCGTCCACCATGGCATCTTGTGGTTGGCACCACATCACTGGCTCGATCATCATCTCTCGGTCCTATATGAGATGCAAGATGCATATGTATGAATATAATGAAAGTAGCACAAGATATACAACGACACAGCGGTGAACTAAACATTAAATGAGAAGACACCGTAAACAACCATACGCTAGCACTAGTTATCTATACGTTCTCGGCGATCAACATTAACACCATTAAAAGGACAACAATGTTTTATTTATTCACGCGACTCAACTACGACATTACAAGTACGCGTATCTTATTTATTTGGATACGGCTTTTCATTAGTTCTCTTATTGATCGCGCGAAAGCAATCAAGACAACTGAAGTTTAAACAGGACATAGACATCAATAACTATAAAACTTCTATCCATAACCAACTACAGCAAGCAAGCGCATCAATCATGGAACACATGTTAACCTAAGTTTAGCCATCACAAGTATATATTTGTTAAGTGCTAACTAAGCATTTTTAGCCAAAATGGTGAATTAAACATTCATTTGAGCACGTGCAGATTTTTAGACAGCAATACAACACTTACTAGTTTTAATCATATCTCTTCAAATATTAATCCAAAAATAGCAAACTAAGATTTTCTGGAAAGCTTAAAAAGTTCTCTACAACTTTGGTATTGTCATTATAACATGATTCAGCACTTAGCAAGGTCAAAACGTGCTAATACACAGCGCTGTCTAGATTTGGACAGATTCAGGCTAGCAACTTCAAAAATTCACAACTGAACATTCAGACATCCAAACAAAGTGATCCTAGACTTTCTGAAAAGCTAATTAAATGTTCTACAAATTGTTTATAAACATCACAGGGTGATTCAATATTTAACTAAGCGTAAATATCACTAAAAGACCTTGCTGTCCAGAACTGGACAGATTCAGTCTTCACAATTGTAACATTCATAACTTAAGCTTCAGACCACCAAAAATAGTGATCCAAGACTTTTTGGAAAGCTTGGGAAAAGTACTACATAACTTTTATAATCACCAAGAAGTGATTCTAGGTTTATTCGAATCAAACATTACAGTTTTTGAAATCTGTTCTGACAGAGGACAGAACACAGCAAGCAGTTTATAAAATTCATAACTCTTAAACCGTCAGGCCTTTAGTTATGAAATTTTAACACCAGCAAGATCAGAAAAGCATCTACAACTTTCTTATAATGACGATGAACAGATTGCAACATTAAATTGAGCAAACCATGCAGTTTCTGAAATCTGTACAGAATTTGGACAGATTCAGTTACTGAATTTGTAAAAAGCATAACTCCTAAACTATCAGACCTGTGGCTGTCAAATTTTAACACAAGTAAGATAATAGAGTTGTCTACAACTTTCTTGTGAACACCAATAACTGATTTCAACATTAACTTAATCAACCATTGCAATCTCTGAAATCTGTTCAGAAAATCGACAGATTCAGGTGCTGGACTTGTGAAAAGCACAACTCTTAAACGATCAGGTTTTGGGCTGTAAAATTTTAGTACCAGCAAGATAATCATGTTATCTACAACTCTCCTATATGACCTTTCTACAGAAAACATGATTTGGTTTATCAAACAAACAGCACAACAAAAACAATGCGTGCAGCCCCAAACATCAATCATTAACTTTCAGCTTCTCTATAATTCCAGAATTAGTCGTGTTCTAGAGACTTAAATTATTCTAACACTTCGCCGTTGATTAGAGTTAAATTAGTCAAATTAGGACCATCAAGTTGACTCATAAATTTTATCCAAGTCATTTTGTGCGCTAGATTTACCATACTCAATTAACCACGCGTTCTCCACGAAAATCAACATCGAAGCGCTTTTCACCCAATAACTTGCATTTTAACTTAGACCTCCCATGAGCACTACTAAGCTTCATCCACGACCATAATCATGCGCATTCAGACTTCAAAAGCAAATCACCGTGACTACGACCTTACCCAAACACATCTATTAATTCGGCTAACTAGCGCAACAACATAGGCCACTATACATCACACACGTCGGCTAGTCTATTATTATCGAAATCCGAGACACAACATGTATATAACAATCACTTAACGCAATCGACTCCTACCTGACATGAGTTGGGTAATGACGTGACTATTTCCCAATTACCATCACACACCACCTTTCGCCATTTTTGGATGACCGGCACGACACACAGCTATTATAACACATCTCAAGTTCATTCAACCCATTTTAGACATCGCAACTCTAAAATATGGGTTGGAGCAGATTAATTAGTTTCTCTTCACCCTTTTCTCAACTCAAATTAGTTAACACACCAGTCACCCAAAATAGCACACTGTTGGGGTCTAACATAGATGCATTTACATATGGCGTAAAACTCCATAAGACTTACATTTGCTACTAAAGGACCTAAAGCACTTATGTGTATATCTTAGCGGATTGTTCTTCAATTTTAACAAGGACCAACTTGTGAACACTACTTGCCTCCAATAATTATTGGGCTGCGATAACACTCGTATAAGACCTCTAATCGATCAACAAGACATTTATTTATCCGAAGGGGCATGGAATGTGATGATTGACAAAGCGAAGCATCACATTGCCATACAACAAAAATTCATGACAATATCGAGATACTATCCACTAATCGTTTGAAATTTAAACTTACTTCTCGCCTGCCACTACATCACTCCTTAATCACATAACCATCACGAGCATCCTTCGCACGATTATATAATAGCGACCTAAACGTCGTGTTACACAATACATACATCTTTCCTCGTCGCGAGTATAACCATATTACGGCATATACCCGCGCACCTCAAATAAATATCTCACGCCACCACTACTATATCACACCACGGCACACACACACCTACGTGCACTAATTAAATCCTCGCATCCCTTGTATTACCAGACTTACCACATAAAACAAGAACGACACATTTGTTTACCAAAACGTGAAAGCGACCTTGCCATTGCATATAACCAAAACATTTTATATCCACATATAGTCAAACACCAATATACACCACATCGACCAAAATATAATTATACAAACTACAAATCGCACACATCAACAACCGCTTGTTCCTTAACCGCAAATGCGATCCTACCAACGTGTATAGCCGAAACATATTACCACATTCACAATATACGTGCACTGCCCGACATCAACCAAAGCATATGTATTATTATAAATCAATCAACCTGAACGGGTCGTGACTAGATGCATGGGCTGTCCACATGGCTCGGCATTTCGTCGAACGGGCAAGGCGTGAAGCGCAACATCGACGGCTAGCTGCGATTAGACACACACAACGGTTCAACATTTTTTTTACCAAGCACACAAAAAATGGGATAGCAGCAAGGGGAGCGGGGTGTCTCACCACGGTTTTCGACTGCGTCGCGGATGGCTGCGCAAAACAGCAAACCACGGTGAGCGCCGGCGGCGTGCTGTCCACTGGGCTTCACGAAACAGCGAGCCGGCAGCGCGCGGCTTGCTGCGCATTTTGACGAACAGCCGGCGGGCACCACGACGAGCTGCGAGGAAGGGGGCTCGCTGCTGGAATTTCTGGGCATCCATGGGAGGAGCTAGCAGGGGGAAACGCCAGGGCAGTGGAGAGCGCGCTCAACAGGCCGACGGCGCTCTGCGCGATGGTTTATGGCTGGGGCGAGCAGGGAAGGGAGGGAGCTGAGTTGAGCTTCCTGCTGCTGTGCGTGGAAGAAAAAAAAGGGAACGCCCATGAAGGAGAACTGCTGCTCCTCGCTGAGCTGCGCCATGGACAGAGAAGTGGAGATAGCAGGGGAGAAGTGAGGGCGTCGAGCTGCTGTTGAGCCAGGGATGGCTGCTCCCTGCGCCATGCTCCATTGGGGGAGACAGCAGGGGCGCCAAGTTGGGGAAACTGAACACAGGGAGGAAGAAGCTGCTGCTGGGAACGGCTGCTCCAGGGGAGCTCGGCAGCTGGGCTGCTCGCCGGCCATGGAGAAGTCCCTGCACGCAGGGGAGAAAGGGTCCCTGCTACCGGACGCCGCGGAGAAGAGGGAAAGCTCCCTGCGCCATGGAGCAAGGACACCAGGTTGGGGGCCTGAGCGCAGGGAGACCAGGGAGGAGGGTGCCATGGGAGGTGGAGGCGCCATGGCTGCTGGCCGGCCTCCCTGCGCGCTGCTGCCAGGAACAGAGAAGGAAGAAGGCTGTGCGTGAGAGAAAAAGGAAGAGGAGAAGAGAGAGTGGCGGCTAGGGAAAAATGGAG
This sequence comes from Zea luxurians, assembly GCA_029449295.1. NCBI lineage: Eukaryota > Viridiplantae > Streptophyta > Magnoliopsida > Poales > Poaceae > Zea > Zea luxurians. The sequence continues at coordinate 52,330,987 of JAOPSE010000011.1, forward strand.
GGGTGGGAGTGGAAAATGACCAAGTGAGCACCCCTATTTATAGAAGAAGCCCTAGGGTTAGGGTTTCTTAGTGGGCCTAATGGGCTGGGTTTTAAATGGGCTTGGCCCAAAACGTGTAATTCGGGCTACGCTAAATATTTTCCGGAAAAATTCTCGTGCGGATTTCGTCGGTACGCAAAACAGAGTGAACGAGAGTTCGGACGATCGGGCGAATGAGCGATTAATTTCAGCCGAGAGTCTGATTTGGATTCTCTCGGAAATAATTTCCCTATGCGTGATTCGAAAATAAAATGCCTCGGGATACGACCAGCTTTCGGATTTGTAGCCGGAGAAGGTGAATCGTGACATTTTAAAATCGCAGTCGATACGGGGTTTCGAGTTCGGTTCGGACACGAAATATTTAGCCGAATCGGATAAAATTGATTTGATGACGACATATTGAGCATTCTGTTTGAGAGTACGGAGTCGGATTAATTTTTGGACATAGATCGAACATCGATAAATCGGAGTCGGACATAGCTCGTCTAGCAGCTGTCGAGCGTTTGACTAAATGAGCTTTAGACGAGTTTGATAAATTGAGAATGATTATCGAGTTCACATTCATGCAAGAATAAAAAGTTTTATCAGGCTCCAAAATTGGCCTTCTGTGAGATTGAATAATTCCGAATTCAGTGAAATGTGAATGAATAATCTGGATAATCAGAGACATACGCGAGCGAGAAATAGAAATTTTTACTGAGCATCCGAGATTAGGATTAATCTCCCGTCATAACGCGAAATAGACACCTGGGGTGTCACACCTCGGAAGATGATTTAGATTTTTTTGTTGTGATAGATGTGTTCTCGGCGGAATCTTGGATGGGGGAGTCTTTGTCTAGGGTCCCACCAATTGCAGCAAAACACAAGAGAAGAGTTGGAGTACCGAAACGGAGACTGGGATGTGCTGGCGAGCCACCTAGAGGAGGCGAAGGCTCCCGAAGGCGTCGTCGTATGGGACTGGGGGGCCTCACCCGCAGGTCTCACTTCACGAGGTGCTTCGTATGTCACCCCTGTGTCCCGAAGGCATCGTCATATGGGACTGGGTGCGGTCGGAAGAGGGGCCTCACGCAAATTGTTCTTATGCCAACAACCGAATGGGGTTTCAGAGAACAAGACCTTAGGGCGATTTTTGAAGGCGAAGAGCTTAGGCTTATGTTGTTTAATTTTTGGGAGGCTGGTCTAATCCAAAAGATGGAGCCTTTGTAATATTTGGAAGATTTGTATAGTCATGGCTCGGCGATTTTAGTGAAACGCTGCCCTTGCCCCCCTTCGCCGAGTGATGACTATGCGGGTCTTTTTTGTTTTTCTGTGAGTGGTTGTTTACTTCATGTGTCGCTGTGCATATCCGGTTGCACCCTTAGGCGACTTGTTGCTCAGATGTATTAGTGGATTATTTCGCACCCTTAGGTGTTTTTGTGCACTTGTGTTAATCCAGCTGCACCCTTGGACGACTTTTTTCTCGGATAGATGTTGCGTCTATTAGATGACTTCGCACACTTAGGTGTCTTCATGCACTTTTTGTGCTAATCTGGCTGCACCCTTAGGATAAATTTTGCTCGGATAGATGTTGCGTCTATTAGACGACTTCACACCCTTAGGTGTCTTCTCGCACTTTTTGTGCTAATCCAGCTGCACTCTTAGGCGACTTTTGCTCGGATAGATGTGATTGTCACACACGATGGCTGACTTAAGACTTGCCATCGTGGTGACTGTCCTGCCATCGAATAGCAAAAGCCAACCTCGCGACCTTTTTCGACGTGTTCGGGCCACACTTCTTTCTTTCGTGGGGGATTTTCCTGTTTATTTTATTACATTGCACCGCCTCATTAAAAACCTCGCCGTAGCGATAAAAAGAGTACGGGCATAAATGGAGTGATGTATCAAAAATAGTTACAAAGGCGCGAAGGCCCTTGCTGGGTGCCGTCTTACAGATTGATTTTTCTCAAATTGTCTACGTCCAAGGAATGTTCAAGGTCTGCAGCTGTTTGGCTTGCAAGTTTGTATGCATTCGAGTATGTTTTCTTTTTGACGATGAAGGGTCCTTTCCACTTCAGCTTGAGTTTGCCTTTGGACTCCTGTCACACCCGGTTTTAAGGACAAAACGAATGCATAGCATATGTGTGCCAGGATCTATTTCCACACATATTTTGACGTAACAAGTGTAATATATATCAAAGGAACAATGCATGAAAGCATAAATAAAGATTATATTAACATATTACACTTCGAACAGATATAATGTCTTAACCTTTATTCATCAAAGTACAACAGAACATGGACATCCTTCCACAGGAAGATGACCGGGGGTATCACTATACTAGCATCCATCAAGTTCACCATCGTATCTTCATCTACAAACTTCTGATCAAAATTAAGCAAGGGTGAGCTCACTTATGGTGGGGGCTCAGCAAGTGGGGTGAAAATGCAAGGTTAACAAGGTAAGGCTAAAGTTTTAATGCGGTTAGCATTTTAGTTGGTCAACATTTTATTATCAACATCTGATTACTAAGGTATAATTATATACCAAACCCATGTTAAGCATAAGCAATATTCATCAGCATATATATATCATAAGCATAAAACTCAGAACCACTTGAACCAAAATATTATCAGCATGAAGCTCAACCACTTGAGCGCAATAGAACATGATTTATTTTCATCTTCAAGTTCAATTATAATGTGAGGGTCCAGGCTGCTCATAATCGTGAGCACGACTGATATATCAGTTTTACACTCTATAGAGGTGGCACAACTTTACCCATGAGTCACGATTCCCTTCTAGCCTGGGTTTGCAAGTCCCGTATTCACTTCCGAGGTGACTGGCTAGGGTCTCACTACGAGGCTTTTCCTTAGAGTCCTCACTATGCAGATGTTGGAAATGGTCAAACTTTATAGAGCACATCTAACGTAACCCTAGTCCAGTCTGTAGGGTAAAGCTTGGGAACTATTCCCGTATCCAATCTGCTTGAGCCAGAAATATAAGCGCTTGGTAGATGCCCCTGTTCCAGTCGACCAAGACCAACACCCGTCATAAAACTTCCCTAGTTATTTAGCCAAGGGCATCCCATACCACCCTCATGGTAGCACTATTTTCCTGGGTCACTCCATGTTCCAATTAAATCATATGATCTTGCTTAATTATCGGATTAACCACGTTAAACTAAACTTACTATTTGGAACATGAATATCATAAATAGGATTGATTGCATAAAGTTAAAGTTGTAGCAATAGAATAGCTACTAAAGTAAAGTACAATACCTAGGTTTGATCAAGGAATAAGTGATGAGGACATCACTTCTATACATACAATGAATGGACCGATAACACGATCGCGTGCACGACAGCTAAATCTCCAGGTTCATTCTACCCTAGTCAATTGTGTTTCAGAGCTTACGCTTGGGGCCATGGATGTTTTGAGGATTAGGAACCTTGGAGAGGACCAGAAAGGACTTGGGAAAGGCCTAGGTGTTGAGGAGGAGTAGCAAGGGCGTCCACAACAGGAAGGAGATCAAGTTCGAGTCAGCTGTGACTCCATCTCGGGTTCCAGGACCAGTCTGCACTAAAATGGACGCCCAAGATGCATCCGGACTCCGATTGCGACGGACTGGATATGGTTGGAAAGATAACGAGATTATCTAACCAACCCAACTGGTTCTACCCTAAAATTCATCAAGAGTCAATGGGAATCGTCGAAACAAGTCAGCGTTCAGATTCTGTTTTGGTGCTGCGACACCGTCTGTTGGGCCGTTGGGCCGTGTATCGCGTCAGAGCCCATTAGGGGCGAGTCCAGGGGTCACGCACGCCCTAATACTCTATTTATTCAGTAGTCGCCACCACATTTAGGTTTGGGTTTTGCTTAGATCAATTCTGTCATCGAACAGTATCGCCGTCATCGGTTTGTGAGACCCCATCCCGTAATCAATACAATTTTGGTTGCATTTCTTTCCTGTTCTTGCTTGTGTTCTTGATTGCGCTTGCAGGGATAAGCCTTCATGGCGAGGTCATTCGTGTGTCACGGGTGATAACCAACAGAGCCGTGGTGTAGTGATTGCAAGGAACCGTTCGCTCGGAGCCTTGGATCATCAACGTCGAGATCTCCAGTCAATCAAGTTATCGTATCTCATGGAAGATCGGGCAGCGTCTACTATCAATTGGTATCAGATTTCTAGGTTGCCCGTGAGGTACAATCCTACCTTTAGATTAGTTTTGTTTCGTCCCATAGTCCACAAAAGCCAAAAAAATATAATTACGATCAGTTTATTCCAACCTAAAACCATCGCCTTAGCCTTTGCACAATTCAATTTTAGAGTCCGCAGTTCTGAGTTCGTATTCTAGGTTGAGTTTTGTTGCTGGTTTAGATTTGTTTTGGTTCATTTTGATTCTGTCCATCCGCTTCCATCCTACAAAACCGATCCTATCTACAAAACAGATCATATCTCTAAAACCGACCCTATCCACAAAACAGATCCTATCTCTAAAACCGATCCTATCCACAAAACAGATCCTATCTCTAAAACCGACCATATCCACAAAACAAATCCTATCTTTAAAACCGACCCTATCCACAAAATAGATCCTATCTCTACAACCGACCCTATCTACAAAATAGATCCTATCTCTAAAACCGACCCTATCCACAAAACTGAACGCCCACCCTTCCAACACCTCGCTAGAAACCCTGATTCGGAGTCCAAACTTAAAACAACCATAACTTTCGTCTCGGAACTCGAATCGGGCCCATTTTTTTCAAATCGCACAGAATTAAATTTTGCATCTGATTCTTTCCGGCTTTGCCGGATTCGCTGTTTTTAAAATTCCCAAATTAGGCTTGGAAATAGGACTTTTCATTTTCCAAACATTTATTTCAATTTTAGGGTAAACTTGTAGAAATTCCATAGCACGCGTCATTGCACAAAAAAATCTGAAACTTGGTGTGTTTTCTTCTTATGTGCCACTGCAAAAGTGGAAAATATAAAAAAAATATTTGAAAAAAAATTGCAAAAAAAAGAGAAAAAAAAAAGAAGAGTAGCACATAAACAGAAACGCCAGTGTTCTGTGCACCTCTGTGATTATTTTCCCCCAAGCCTGTTTTCTTGCTGCACCCATATACTTGTACCTCCTTTCTTGTGCCTTGGTCCAACTGTTCTATTACATTTTCTAGGCCAGCAACTAGGACGAGTACTTGGAACACTTATTCAACATTGCTATCTGTTACTGACTTGTGTGCCACATATATATTTAGTCAGCCTTCCCATAGCTCCAGTTTTCTCTCGAGCAGAACAAGTACTCCTTTGCAATCACACCCACGCTCGTTGGACAATCACACCGGTCACCGTTTGCCACCTGCAGTGCTGGTAAGAATGTTGTAAGAGCGGGGTAAGACGCTTCATAATTTGTATTCCACCACCACCACCACCCTGAGAGATAGTTGTAGGGTTCACATTGTTTGTTGTCTTTTTGTATATGTTTTGTGCTAACAATGACAGGACAAAGAATCAAATGGACAAGGACAAGGGGCCTAAACTTAACAACGATGAGTGTGTCTCTCAGATGGAATTGAAGGAGATGATGCGCGCGATGACTGAAGCTTTTAAAAAATACCAGGACTCTGCCTCGACATCCTATGAGCAGCTTGATCGACGAGTTGATGAACTTGTTACACGCATGGACGTACTGGAGGCTCGTCCCCCACCACCAACTCCAGCCCCATCTCACTCTCCTGTGGACAACGACGACGATGACGACGATGTTTATGCACCGCTGCCACAACGCTTTGCACATAATCAACAAGGTATGGGAGGTAATGGTAGACGTTGTCATCATAATCCTCAACCAGACCATGATCCATTTGCTAAGATTAAGTTCTCTATTCCACCGTTCATGGGTTCTTATGATGCTGAAGATTACTTAGACTGGGAGATGACGGTAGAACAAAAATTTAATTCCCATCTTGTTCCTGAGCAGCATAGGGTTAGACAAGCCACTAGTGAATTTAGAGATTTTGCTATCATTTGGTGGAATGAACTAGTTAACACACGTGCTGCACCACAAACATGGAATGCGTTAAAAGAGGAGATGCGAGCTCGCTTTGTTCCCCCTTCTTATAGACGTGATCTTCGAAAAAAATTGCAACGCTTAGATCAGGGAGACATGTCGGTACAGGAATACTACCAAGAGCTTCAGAAAGGTATGCTACGATGTGGGGTAGTTGAGGATCCGGAGGATCAAATGGTTAGGTTTTATGGGGGATTGAGATGGGAGATTCAGGGTATTGTTGATTATAAAGAATATCATTCTATACAACGCTTGTTTCATCTTTCTATGTTGGCAGAAAAAGAATTGCAGGGTCGTCAACAGCGGAGGAGCAGCACTTTCGCGCCACACCAGCCACCGGCACCAGCCAAGGTGTCATCCTCTTTGGGCGTATGGACGTCCACATCTTCCTCCACCAACGGCGTGCCTTCGGGTGTTGCAGCAAAACCTACTATGACCACCTCTTCCATAGGCCGCTCCTCCAACATCAAGTGCCACCGCTGCCAGGGACTTGGCCATATTCAGCGAGATTGCCCCAGCAAACGGGCATACATTGCTACTAGTGATGGTGGGTATGTTAGTGCTTCTGATGTTGAAGATGAAGATACTGTTGGAGCTAACATTGCAGAGACTTAGATGGTGATGAAGAGGTTCTTGGTACAACAGCGACCGAGACTTATAAGGCCTTGATTGTGCAACGAGCTTTGAGTACCACGGCTAGTGACGATGACAACAGACAGCGCCACAACCTCTTCAACATGTTCCTCATCGTCAAGGACTGTCGTGTACATACCATCATTGACGGTGGTAGCTGCAACAACTTGGTGAACGTTGAGGTGGTCAAGAAGCTTGGCTTGAGCACACGAGAGCATCCCCACCCTTATCACATTCAATGGTTTAACAACAGCGGTAAGTTCAAGGTAACAAAAACAACAAGGGTGCATTTTTCTATTGGCTCTTACCATGACTTTGCTGATTTCGATGTGGTGAGTATGGATGCTTGCTCTCTTTTACTGGGACGTCCTTGGGAGTTTGATAATGATGCTATTCACCATGGTAGATCTAATAAATATACTTTCATGCATAAGGGAAAGAAAATTGTGTTGCTTCCTATGACTTCCACTGAAATTGTCCACTTTGAACATGAGAAAAAGACTAATGCTAAGCAAAAAGGTGTTTTGAACTCTATTAAGTTAAAAACTATTAAGTTAAAAACTCCTACTTTGCTAGCCACTAGATCTGATCTTGATGAGTTACATGCCTCTGTTGGACTTTGCTATGCCTTAGTGTGCAAAAATGCTTTCTATTCCATTGATGATAAGTTTATTACTTTGCCACCGGCTATTGCTAACCCTTTGCAACAGTATATGGATGTGTTTCCCTCTGAGATACCCCTGGATTACCACCTGAGTTGCCTCCAGATTTTCGGGTTAGTCCCACCTTTAACATTTCAGATTTGAAGCCATATATGGGTGACAAAGATGAGATCGAGTCGAGGACGACTCCAATTCAAGAGGAGGAGGATGATGAGGACATCACTTCTATACATACAATGAATGGACCGATAAGACGATCGTGTGCACGACAGCTAAATCTCCAGGTACATTCTACCCTAGTCAATTGTGTTTCAGAGCTTACGCTTGGGGCCATGGATGTTTTGACGATTAGGAACCTCGGAGAGGACCAGCAAGGACTTGGGAAAGGCCTAGGTGTTGAGGAGGAGCAGCAAGGGCGTCCACAACAGGAAGGAGATCAAGTTCGAGTCAGTTGTGACTCCATCTCGGGTTCCAGGACCAGTGTGCACTAAAATGGACGCCCAAGATGCATCCGGACTCTGATTGCGACGGACTGGATATGGTTGGAAAGATAACGAGATTATCTAACCAACCCAACTGGTTCCACCCTAAAATTCATCCGGAGTCAATGGGAATCGTCGAAACAAGTCAGCATTCAGATTCTGTTTTGGTGCTGCGACACCGTTTGTTGGGCCGTTGGGCCGTGTATCACGTCGGAGCCCATTAGGGGCGAGTCCAGGGGTCACGCACACCCTAATACTCTATTTATTCAGTAGCCGCCGCCACATTTAGGTTTGGGTTTTGCTTAGATCAATTCTGTCATCGAACAGTATCACCGTCATCGGTTTGTGAGACCCCATCCCGTAATCAATACAATTTTGGTTGCGTTTCTTTCCTCTTCTTGCTTGTGTTCTTGATTGCGCTTGCAGGGATAAGCCTTCGTGGCGAGGTCATTCGTGTGTCACGGGTGATAACCAACGGAGCCGTGGTATAGTGATTGCGAGGAACCGTTCGCTCGGAGCCTTGGATCATCAACGTCGAGATCTCCAGTCAATCAAGTTATCGTATCTCACGGAAGATCGGGCCGCTTCTACTATCAATAAGGTTGGAAAGTTTAAGTGTATTTGAAAAGGCAACCCATCAAATTATGCACATATCAAAAAGTAAACTTTATTATATGTATTATTTGGGATAAAACATAGTATGCAAAGGTAGAAGTCCACTTGCCTTGCTGATAGAAAACCTGAGGCTCATCCACAGAATAGATCTTGATTCTCAACTACTAGATCAACCACTGAATAATACACAAACAAGAAAAACATATACCACTCAATAACATACATCAATCATCAGAGACAAAGCTAAAAATAATACATAAGAAAATATTATTTACTTTTCAAAAACATTACAAGCAAAGGTTATAACAAGAAGGTGCTCTTTTGAAAAAGGATTGGTTCATATTTTATAGAACATGACCTAATCTTGACTATATCTTAATTATAAATATACAAATATTAGGTTCACCAATTTAATCGTTTGTAAAAGTCATATGTAGTATGTCCAAGATTAAGGGTTCATAAGATGAAACACATTATAAAAACATTAATTTTTTGAAAAGTTAATTAATAGCTTAAACAAATTTTATATGAAAAGGTCATAATCATATTGTTAAACACCTATTTATGAAGAGTTATGATATATGTCTAAAGTGAACTTTTATGCAAAAGATAATAACCAAATAACTATATTTTATTTTTATTAGAAATTACATGGCCTATATTCTTTATTAAGAAAGCTATATACAGAACAATATGTAAACTATTATTTTAATTACAAAAGAACATGAACACTAACTTTATTATTTTATTTACCAAACACATGAACACTAATTATATCACTTTTAATATATTTAGAAAACTATATGACAAATTTAGTATTGCGAAGCATATAATATATCTTATTTAACAAAACCTTTAGTATAAATCTAAAGCTCATTTTTGTGAAAGGATATTATATATATAATTATCTTGTATTGTTATTAAGAAATGTATGGTCTATATCTTATTTTAAATTTCTATTTAAGCTATACTTAAATATCTATGATGAACATTATTAAATTGTGAAAACATGAGATGTATTGAAGCAGTCATTTTAACAATTCTACATAACAATCATAATTAAAATGAACTTTTAGAAACACTAATTAAAAATGCTTATCATTAATTGTGAAACTAAAAAACTATTTCTAATTTGGTTTCCCAATATACAGTAACATGGATATACACATAAATAAAGGTAGCAGATTAGGAGAGGTAGCTAGTAAATTTGCAAGTTTATATACATATGTCATTATAAATAATTATATTTTAGTTTCTTTGTTATAAAAATATAACACTATAATTCTTTTTAATTTCTTAATTTGATGACTACATATGTGTTGGGGGTCTGCTTCGAAGCCGAAGGTCCTGTAAGAAGAAACACCTTCGGAAGATCAGCATAAAAATAACGCCGAAGCTACCTTACAGGGAACTTCGGCATAGCGACATGCCTAAGACGAAGGGTTGCACCGACTAAAAGATGAAAGACAGATTGACCCATGATAGTTTGTGTCATGAATGTAATCAATTGTAGAGGGTATAAATGTAATTTCACACAGGTTGCGCCCTGTGCCTATAAATAGATGAATAGTACCCCCATACTGTTCACGCTGATTGGTATTCACTCGTGCATCACGCTTGTACTATCTCCTTCTGTCAAGCCGGAGGTACAAATGTAATTTTATATTATTTCTATTTATTCATGATAGTATAATAGAAGATGAATTAATAATGTTATATAATCATTTATGTTGTTTTTTATGTTCCACATGCTTCTTCTTTCATTAATGTATACTACGATGATGAATGTATGTCCTTCATGACCTTCGTCCGAAGATCATTACATCTTAAGGGAAATAATGCTTCAAAGGACAAAGGGCCTTAACCTTTAATATTTTGTGTTGCCTTGTTCTTAATTCATAGCATTTGAGAACAAGTCCCCAACATTGGCGCCCACCTCCAGTGAACTCACTTCCACTCTTGAGCTGATGGCTTCGTTCAGCAACCAAGTCGAAGCATCTTTGGATACGAAGCTGGTGATGCCGATAACAAGCATCTCAGGTTCAGAGCCGGCTAACAAGAAGCAGAAGAAGGAAGCACAGAGAAGGGTGCAGCATGTTGGGGTGCAGGGACCCTTCATCAAGTCAAAATGGTCCCACATCCCAATCACCTTCTCCCAGGAGGACCTTCAGCTTAAAGATTACCCTCATAATGATGCTGTAGTCGTATCTTGTGTCATTAAGGGATTTCTAGTCCACAATGTTCTGGTTGATACAGGCAGTGCAACGGATATCATATTTACTAAGGCCTTCAGACAGATGTGTCGGGGACCATAATTAGGGGTACCCTCAAGACGCCTAATTCTCAGCTGGTAACCCCCATCAGCATAAAGCTGCAGAGGCCTGATGGGTTTGATTAAGTCAGGGATCAGTCCATACGAGTGACTTGACCACGCCACGCCCGGGCCTAGCCTCGGGCGAGGGCAGCCGACCCTAAGATGACTCCGTCTCGCCTGAGGCCTCCTCTTTCACGGCAGACGCATCTCCGGCTCGCCCTAGGCCCCGCCTTCGATAAGAAGAAACCCTGACTAAATCACCGCGCCAACCGACCGAGTCATCGGGGCGATTAACGCAAAAGGTAAGACCGACGGGCGGCCAGACTTCGCCAGAGGTGCCATAGGAGGCTCCGCCCGACCGAGGGCTCGGACTCGGGCTAAGGCCCCGGAAGACGGCGAACTCCGCTCCGCCCGACCCCAGGGCTCGGACTCGGGCTAAGGCCCCGGAAGACGGCGAACTCCGCTCCGCCCAAGGGCTCGGACTCGGGCTAAAGCCCCGGAAGACGGCGAACTCCGCTCCGCCCGACCCCAGGGCTCGGACTCGGGCTAAGGCCTCGGAAGACAACGAACTTCGCCTCGCCCGACCCAGGGCTCGGACTCCGCCTCGGCCTCTGCCGAACGATCTCCGCCTCGCCCGACCCAGGGCTCGGACTCTGCCTCTGTCTTGCAGGACGGACTCGACCTCGGCTTCGGAGGAGCCTCCACGACGCCCGACCTAGGACACGAGACCGCCACGTCAACAGGAAGCGTCATCATCCCCCTGCCCTGAGCCGACTTGGGTCGCAGAGAACAAGACCGGCGTCCCATCTGGCCAGCCACGCCAGATAGGCAAATGATGGCGCCCCGCTAGACCATGACGACGGCGGCTCTCAGCTCCCTTACGAAAGCAGGAGGACGTCAGCAAGGGCCCAGCCACTCCGACAGCTGTCTCCCCGTCCGGCTCCGTTACTCCGCCAACAGCCACGACGCCACACCAACAGGGTGCCAAGATCTCTCCGGCTGCCACCTTGGCATGTACATAGGGCGCTAGCTCTCCCTCGCTAGACACGTAGCACCTTGCTACACTCCCATTCTGTACACCTGGACCCTCTCCTTACGACTATAAAAGGAAGGACCAGGGCCTTCTTAGAGAAGGTTGGCCTCGCGGGGACGAAGGGCAGGGGCAGGCGCTCTCTCGGGGCCGCTCGCTTCCCTTCACCTCGCGCGGACGCTTGTAACCCCCTACTGCAAGCGCACCCGACCTGGGCGCGGGACGAACACGAAGGCCGCGGGAATTCTCCGACTCCCTCTCGACCCGGCTCCGGCCACCGACCGCTCTCTCTGTTCCCCCCTTCGCGCTCGCCCACGCGCTCGACCCATCTGGGCTGGGGCACGCGGCACTCTCACTCGTCGGCTCGGGGACCCCCCGGTCTCGGAACGCCGACAGTTGGCGCGCCAGGTAGGGGCACGCTGCGTGTTGACGTTCGATTTCCCGTCAAGCTCCAGATGGGCAGTCTCCAACGACCTCTTCAACCCGGGACGGTGCTCCGTTTCGGGAACCTCGAGTTCATGTCTCTCGACGGCAACTACGACATGATACTCCTTCCACCGCCGCGCGGCAGCGACAATGGTGGCGGACAGCCCGCCCGCCGGCGGCGGAATCGACGACGTCTTTCCCGCATGGGGGAAGGACAACTTTCGAGCTCGCCCCATCCTCTCCCTCGCCATCGGAGGAGGAGGAGGGGCAACCGGGGCCGAGCAGGAGATCGCGCTCCGACGGCTGTCGAGCAAATCGACATCCCCGGCGCCTCAACGGAGGACACGCCAAGCGTCGCCCTCGCGTTCGAGGCAAACGCGAGCGCCATTCCCCCGCAACACGTCGACCCCGAGCAAGTGGACGACGCCAGCACGCTCACGGAAGGCCTGCAGGACGTCGCCCTCGTACCCAAGACGACGGCGCGGTCAGCCCCCGACGTGACTTCATCGCCCTTCGTCGACAAAAAGGTACCGACTGCTCCCCATCTTTCGTCATTTCGACTCGACCTCAGCCCGCCTGGCGACCTCGCTTTGGCGGGCGCTCACATTGAGGCGAGTGCAACCTCTCTGGGGTTTCGTGTGCGGTCGCCTTGGGACCGATTGACGGGCGTCTCGACCTACGGACCCTCTGGGTCCGAGGAAGATGACGACCCCAGCATCTGCTGGGATTTCTCCGGATCTGGCAACCCTAGTGCCATGCGGGACTTCATGACCGCATGTGACTACTGCCTCTCCAACTGTTCCGACGGCAGCCGCAGCCTTGGCGACAAGGACTGCGGCCCGAGTCGCGAATGTTTCCACATCGAGCTAGGGGATCCCTCCGGAGGTGGCTGTCTCGGCATGCCGGAGGATGGTGATCCCCCTAGGCCAGCGCCTCGCGCCGACATCCCGCGGGAGCTAGCTGTGGTCCCCGTTCCGGCGGGGGGTCACGACCCACAGCTCGAGCAAGTCCGCGGGGCGCAGGCCGGGCTCGATGAGGGAACAGGAGCGCTCGAGGCAATCCGCCAGAACGTCGGGCAGGTATGGGCGAGCCAACCCCCGGCCGGAGGAATACGTCACCTGCCCCAAAGCCTCCAGCACCGCATCGCCAACGATGCCAGGGACAAACCGCCACCCGCATCTGGCGGAACCGGTCAGGACCTGGCCGCCGCAGCGATGCTCCTCCGCGCGATGCCGGAGTCATCAACCACCGAGGGTCGGCGAATCCAGGGGGAACTCAAGCATCTCCTGGAAGGCGCTGCGGCCCGGCGGGCCGAGAGCTCTGCCTCCCGAAGGCAGGGATACCCCTCGGAACCTCGTGCCGCGACTTCCCGACTCACGCGGGAAGCCTCGGTCTACACCGGGCGCACGCGCAACACCGCGCCTGCGGCCCCGGGCCACCTCAGCGACGAGCACCCTCATCGCGACCGTCGGGCACGCCTCGACGAAAGGGTGCGCCGAGGCTATCACCCCAGGCGTGGGGGACGCTACGACAGCGGGGAGGATCGGAGCCCCTCGCCCGAACCACCCGGTCCACAGGTCTTTAGCCGAGCCATTCGGTGGGCGCCGTTTCCGCCCCGATTCCGACCCTCGACTACTATCACGAAGTACTCGGGGGAAACGAGACCGGAATTGTGGCTTGCGGACTACCGCCTGGCCTGTCAACTGGGTGGGACGGACGATGACAACCTCATCATCCGAAACCTCCCCCTGTTTCTCTCCGACACCGCTCGAGCCTGGTTGGAGCACCTACCCCCGGGGCAGATTTCCAACTGGGAAGATCTGGTCCAGGCTTTCGCCGGGAACTTCCAGGGCACGTACGTGCGCCTCGGGAATTCCTGGGACCTCCGAAGCTGTCGGCAACTGCCGGGAGAGTCTCTCCGAGACTATATCCGGCGGTTCTCGAAGCAGCGCACCGAGCTGCCCAACATCACCGACTCCGATGTCATCGGCGCGTTCCTCGCCGGCACCACCTGCCGCGACCTGGTGAGCAAGCTGGGTCGCAAGACCCCCACCAGAGCGAGCGAGCTGATGGACATCGCCACCAAGTTCGCCTCCGGCCAGGAGGCAGTAGAGGCCATCTTCCGAAAGGACAAGCAGCCCCAGGGCCGCCCGTCGGAAGATGCTTCCGAGGCGTCTGCTCCGCGCGGCGCCAAGAAGAAAGGCAGGAGGAAGTCGCAAGTGAAACGCGACGTTCCCGATGCAGACCTTGTCGCCGCCGCCGAGCACAAGAACCCTCGGAAGCCCCCCGGAGGTGCTAACCTCTTCGACAAGGCACTCAAGGAGACGTGCCCCTACCATCAGGGGCCCGTCAAGCACACCCTCGAGGAGTGCTTCATGCTTCGGCGCCACTTCCACAGGGCCGGGCCACCCGCAGAGGGTGGCAAGGCCCGCGACGACGACAAAAGGGAGGATCGCCAAGCAGGAGAGTTCCCAGAGGTCCGCGATTGCTTCATGATCTACGGAGGGCATGCGGCAAACGCCTCGGCTCGGCATCGTAAGCAAGAGCGTCGGGAGGTCTGCTCGGTGAAGGTGGCGGCGCCAGTCTACCTAGACTGGTCCGACAAGCCCATCACCTTCGACCGGGACGACCACCCCGACCACGTGCCGAGCCCAGGGAAGTACCCGCTCGTCGTCGATCCCGTCATCGGCGACGTCAGGCTCACCAAGGTCTTGATGGATGGAGGCAGCTGCCTTAACATCATCTACGCTGAGACCCTCAGGCTCCTGCGCGTCGATCTGTCATCCGTCCGAGCAGGCGCTGCGCCCTTCCACGGGATCATCCCGGGGAAGCGTGTCCAGCCCCTCGGACAGCTTGACCTCTCTGTCTGCTTCGGAACACCCTCCAACTTCCGAAGGGAGACTTTGACGTTCGAGGTGGTCGGGTTCCGAGGAACCTACCACGCAGTGTTGGGAAGGCCATGTTACGCGAAGTTCATGGCCATCCCCAACTACACCTACCTGAAGCTCAAGATGCCGGGCCCCAACGGGGTCATCACCGTCGGCCCCACGTACAAACACGCATTCAAATGCGATGTGGAGTGCGTGGAGTACGCCGAGGCCCTCGCCGAGTCCGAGGCCCTCATTGCCGATCTGGAAAGCCTCTCCCGAGAGGTGCCGGACGTAAAGCGGCATGCCGGCAACTTCGAGCCAGCGGAGACGGTTAAGGCCGTCCCTCTCGACCCCAGTGGCGACACCTCCAAGCAGATCTGGATCGGTTCCGGGCTCGACCCCAAATAGGAAGCAGTGCTCGTCGACTTTCTCCGCGCAAACGCCGACATTTTTGCGTGGAGTCCCTCGGACATGCCTGGCATACCGAGGGATGTCGCCGAGCACTCGCTGGATATTCGGGCCAGAGCCCGGCCGGTCAGACAGCCTCTGCGCCGATTCGATGAGGAAAGGCGCAGAGTGATAGGCGAGGAGGTCCACAAGCTGATGGCAGCAGGGTTCATTAAAGAGGTATTCCATCCCGAATGGCTTGCCAACCCTGTACTTGTGAGGAAAAAAGGGGGAAGTGGCGGATGTGTGTAGACTACACTGGTCTCAACAAAGCATGTCCGAAGGTCCCCTACCCTCTACCTCGCATCGACCAAATTGTGGACTCCACTACAGGGTGCGAAACCCTGTCTTTCCTCGATGCCTACTCAGGGTATCATCAAATCAAGATGAAAGAGTCCGACCAGCTCGCGACTTCTTTCATCACGCCCTTCGGCATGTACTGTTATGTCACAATGCCGTTCGGGTTGAGAAACGCGGGTGCGACGTACCAGCGGTGCATGAACCATGTGTTCGGCGAACACATTGGTCGCACGGTCGAGGCCTACGTCGATGACATCGTAGTCAAGACGAGGAAAGCCTCCGACCTTCTCTCCGACCTCGAACTGACATTCCGGTGTCTCAAGGCGAAGGGCGTCAAGCTTAATCCCGAGAAGTGCGTCTTCGGGGTGCCCCGAGGCATGCTCTTGGGGTTCATCGTCTCCGAGCGGGGCATCGAAGCCAACCCGGAGAAGATCGCAGCGATCACAAACATGGGGCCCATCAAGGACTTAAAAGGCGTACAGAGGGTCATGGGATGCCTCGCGGCCTTGAGCCGTTTCATCTCGCGCCTCGGCGAAAGAGGCCTGCCCCTGTACCGCCTCTTAAGAAAGGCCGAGTGCTTCACTTGGACTCCCGAAGCCGAGGAAGCCCTCGGGAACCTGAAGGCGCTCCTTACCCAGGCGCCCATCTTGGTACCCCCAGCTGATGGAGAAACCCTCCTGGTCTACGTCGCCGCAACCACTCAGGTGGTCAGCGCCGCGATCGTAGTCGAAAGGCAGGAAGAGGGGCATGCTTTGCCCATTCAGAGGCCAGTCTACTTCGTCAGCGAAGTGCTGTCCGAAACCAAGATCCGCTACCCACAAGTCCAGAAGCTGCTATATGCAGTGATCCTGACGAGGCGAAAGCTGCGACATTACTTCGAGTCCCATCCGGTGACTGTGGTGTCATCCTTCCCCCTGGGGGAGATCATCCAGTGCCGAGAAGCCTCAGGACGGATCGCGAAGTGGGCGGTGGAAATCATGGGCGAGGCAATCTCGTTTGCCCCTCGGAAGGCCATCAAGTCCCAGGTACTGGCGGATTTCGTAGCCGAATGGGTCGATACCCAGTTACCAACGGCTCCAATCCAACCAGAGCTCTGGACCATGTTTTTCGACGGGTCGCTGATGAAGACGGGAGCTGGCGCGGGCCTGCTTTTCGTCTCGCCCCTCGGGAAACACCTGCGCTACGTGCTTCGCCTCCATTTCCCGGTGTCCAACAATGTGGCTGAGTACGAGGCTCTGATCAACGGATTGTGAATCGCCGTCGAGCTAGGGGTCCGACGCCTCGATGCGCGCGGCGACTCGCAGCTCGTCATCGACCAAGTCATGAAGAACTCCCTCTGCCGCGACCCAAAGATGGAGGCCTACTGTGAGGAGGTTCGACGCCTGGAAGACAAGTTCTACGGGCTCGAGCTTAACCACATCGCCCGGCGCTACAACGAGACTGCGGACGAGCTGGCGAAGATAGCCTCGGGGCGAACGACGGTTCCCCCGGACGTCTTCTCCCGGGATCTGCACCAACCCTCCGTCAAGATAGATGACGCGCCCGAGCCCGAGGCACCCTCGGCTTCGTCCGAGGTGACCTCGGCCCAGCCCGAGCCATCCTCGGCTCAACCCGAGGAACCCTCGGAGCCCGAGGGTGAAGCGCTGCGCATCGAGGAGGAGCAGGACGGGGTCGTGCCAGATCAAGATTGGCAAACCCCGTACCTGCAATATCTCCGCCAAGGAGAACTGCCCCTCGACCAAGCCGAGGCTCGGCGGGTAGCGCGACGCGCAAAGTCGTTCGTCTTGCTGGGCGATGAGAAGGAGCTCTACCACCGCAGCCCCTCGGGCATCCTC
Source organism: Zea luxurians (assembly GCA_029449295.1). Classification (NCBI taxonomy): domain Eukaryota; kingdom Viridiplantae; phylum Streptophyta; class Magnoliopsida; order Poales; family Poaceae; genus Zea; species Zea luxurians. The sequence continues at coordinate 52,348,694 of JAOPSE010000011.1, forward strand.
CAGCGATGCATCTCCATCACCGAAGGTCAGGAACTCCTGCGGGAAATACACTCGGGGGCTTGCGGTCACCATGCAGCACCTCGAACCCTCATCGGGAACGCTTTCCGCCAAGGCTTCTACTGGCCAACGGCGGTGGCTGACGCCACTAGAATTGTCCGCGCCTGCGAAGGGTGCCAATTCTATGCGAAGCAGACCCACCTGCCCGCTTAGGCCCTGCAGACGATACCCATCACCTGGCCCTTCGCTGTGTGGGGTCTGGACCTCGTCGGCCCTCTGCAGAAGGCGCCCGGGGGCTACACGCACCTGCTGGTCGCCATCGACAAATTCTCCAAGTGGATCGAGGTCCGACCCCTGAACAGCATCAGGTCCGAGCAGGCGGTGGCGTTCTTCACCAACATCATCCATCGCTTCGGGGTCCCGAACTCCATCATCACCGACAATGGCACCCAGTTCACCGGCAAAAAATTCTTGGATTTTTGCGAGGATCACAACATCCGGGTGGACTGGGCCGCCGTAGCTCATCCCATGTCGAATGGGCAAGTAGAGCGTGCCAATGGCATGATCCTACAAGGGCTCAAGCCTCGGATCTACAACAACCTCAACAAGTTCGGCAAGCGGTGGATGAAGGAACTCCCCTCGGTGGTCTGGAGCCTGAGGACGACGCCAAGCCGGGCCACGGGTTTCACGCCGTTTTTTCTGGTCTACGGGGCCGAGGCCATCCTGCCCACGGACCTGGAATACGGCTCCCCGAGGACGAGGGCCTACAACGAAGAAAGCAACCAAGCTAGCCGAGAAGACTCGCTGGACCAGCTGGACGAGGCTCGGGACAGGGCCTTACTACACTCGGCGCGGTATCAGCAGTCCCTACGACGCTACCACGCCCGAGGGGTCCGACCCCGAGATCTCCAGGTGGGCGACCTGGTGCTTCGGCTGCGGCAAGACGCCCGAGGGAGGCACAAGCTCACGCCCCCCTGGGAGGGGCCGTTCGTCATCGCCAAAGTTCTGAAGCCCGGAACGTACAAGCTGGCCAACAGTCAAGGCGAGGTCTACGGCAACGCTTGGAACATCCAACAGCTACGTCGCTTCTACCCTTAAGATGTTTCCAAGTTGTTTATATACCTCGCACCCACGCAAAAGTTTAGTCAACAAGGAAGGGCCAGCCTCGCCTCGGCAGAGCCCGACCCTCCCTCGGGGGCTAAAAGGGGGGAAACCCCCTCTGCGTCAAAATTTTCCTCGAACAAAAAATCTCTTTCACCAGAACATCTTTCGTGCTTTTTGATTACTTCGAAAAGCGGGTCCTGGAAACGACGGAGTACACGTAAGCAGTCAAGGCTGACCGAGCCGAGGGACTCCTACGCCTCCGGGATACGGATACCTCACTCATCACCTTCTGCGATAAGTAACTCGCGCTCGGATAAGGCGAATCCGCGGATCGAACGAGTCTTTACGTACGGGAGCTCTTCTGTCGAAGCGATTCTTCGAGCCTTCTCGACCAAGTCGGTGACAGGGCTTCATGGGCGGGTAAAAGTACGCGTAAGCGGCAAGGCCGACCGAGCCGAGGGACTCCCACGCCTCCGGGATACGGATACCTCACTCATCACCTTCCGCGAGAAGCAACTCTTGCTCGCACTAACATCCCTGCTACCGACCAAAAGGTCCAGATACTCGAAACGAGAGGAAAAGAGACGCAGCTTTATAACGCAACAAGGGTATGTGCTCTAGCCTCAACGGCCGCGCAAGGCCCACGCTACAAGACGATTTGACCCTGCAGGCTCGGATCTTGACGCTGGAAGAGGGCGACGACACCCTCGGCATCAACAGCACCTTCGGCAAGGCCCGACCTAGCCTCGGACGGCGACGCGGTCCGAGGGCCTCCGCTCCGAAGGACGACGTCATCATCACGCTCGAGCAATCTCTGCCAGGGACTTCTCCGAGAACCCGGCCTGAGCGGACGGCTCGGCCGGCCACCTCCGGGGCCTCGGCCGACCCCCTTCCGAGGGCGCCAGCTCGGTCCGAAGCCTCGGCTGAACAGCTCCGACATCGATCCTGCCAACAGACAAACCGGCTAGGCTCCGGCCAACCAGGTTTCATTTCCGAGCCGACAACGCCTCTGCCCATGCTGATATCGCTACCCCTGGCCTCGGCTCGTCGAAGAGCGGCCGAGGGGTCTCTTTAACTAAGCTAGAGGAGCCTCGGACAACAGGTCCGACCGAGCCGAGGGATTCCTACGCCTCCGGGATACGGATACCTCACTCGTCACCTTGACACGGGGCGACTCACGCTTGGTGAAGCGATTCAGGCAAACAACAGGCGAGTCTTAGTGCTCAGAAATGAGGAAAAAACACGGCTCTGTGCCGGAGTTACATACATGTTCAGGCCCCGAAAGCCGAAATGAACAAAAAACCTGGCACTCGAAGTGCCACTACAGACGGAACTCCGGTTCCCCCCCCCCCGCAGGTACGAACAACCCCACTCGATAGGGGCGGGCCTGCGGGGCAGCGGAAAAACTCTCACCCCCCGAGGACGAGAGCCAGCCATTCAGGCCGGGAGACGGAGACCCAGGGCTACTGACGGAGTTGGCAATCTCGTCGGTAGAGAAGCCACTTCCGTCCGCCGACGCCCCAGGACCCGCTACTTCCGACATGGCTGGAGGAAGTCTCCGTGATGCTGCAGGATGCCGTTCTCCCCCAGGCGCACGGGGAAGAAAAGGGCAACCGACCCACACGGAGACAGCTCCCTGACTCGCCTCGTCCTCCCTCTTGGCCAGGTGATGAAAATCCTTGAGGCTGAGGGAGGGGCGGGGGCCGCAGCCTGGCTCGCTTTCCCCCACCATCAAGCCGGAGGTCGCCCTCTTGGGTGACCGCCGGTGGAGGGGTGCAGCCGGGCTGCATGATGAAAATCCTTGAAGCCGAACGACGGCTGAAAGGTACCAACTCCCACGGAGCTGCGTTCCTCCAGCGATGGAGCGAAAAGGCGGCGGTTTCCCCCCATCCGGGGGCTCGGAAGATGGAGAGACACAATGCATTGGGGAGGAAGGAGACATGGTTACCTCACGAAGGGGGTCGCCCTCCTTTTAAAGGCAACTCCCCCTGCTTGCGCCCTCAACCGTCACGGGCTGAGTCTTCTCCAACACGCCTCCAAAGCCCTTCCCTGCGGCGCGGGGGCTGGGGCCCGCCTGTCATGCAGACCGGCTCTAAGCGGAAGAAGCCGAACCGCCGCGCACGACGCACGCGACCACCCAGCGGTTACAAGTAACCCTCCACTTTTGCCCGGACCAGCGGGCGAAAGGGGCAGGCGGCCATGCAGGCGGCATGCAACCGCGCCAAGTGGACGCGCCTCTCCGACTCCTGACAGGCCGGTGCGACGGCTCAAGCCCACGCGTCGTGCAACTGGCGCACCGGGCGCTGCATGCGAACCGCTACGCCACTCGCTCCACCACCGCACCTCCTCGATTGCGGAACCGATACCGCGATTCGAGGCGACCCAGCCCGCGACCCGGCAGCGCCAGCCTGGCGCAGCGGTCAAAAGTGGTCAAAAATGGACCGGCAGTAATGACGGTGGCAGGCGCGCGAGAGCAGCGGTCACGCCATCTGCCAAGCTCATGTCCCATCCGGAGGCAGCAAGAGAGCCCCCTCTCACGGCGTGAAGACGACGCGCCCGTGACCCGTACCTCGAACGGCTCGCGCACGCGCAACGGCAACCTCGCCAACTACTCACCCCGGCGCATTAACTCCGCGGCTTGACGGACAGCGCTACGGGTGGAGCGGCTGGTGACGTTTCGCCTTCGCCAAAACGACCACGCCGAAAAAGGTACGCCACGACGTTCAATTTCGAATCCTTTTTCCCTTTTCCTTCTTTCTCCATCTCTTGCAACAGGGACCGAGAAGGGGGATAACCCCAAAGGGATCCTTCCCCGTGAAGGAACTAGGCTCCGAGCCTCCCTACTGATCAGGGGTTCGAAGGCTGGCCCCCCGAGGGGTTCAACAGTCGCCTCAGATCGCGTGGGCCCGACACCCACTACTGGTCAGGGGTTCGAAGGTCGGCCTCCCGAAAGGTTCCATGACCGCCTCAGGCTACTAGGGCTCCGTGCCCCCTACTGATCAGGGGTTCGAAGGCTGGCCTGTCGAAGGGTTCACAGCCGCCTCAGACGCCGAGCGAGGGATGACTAGGGGTACGTTCGATACATAACCAAGGCTCGGGCTGCGCTCCCGAGGTACCCTAGGACATTTCCGAGACCAGCGGGAACGACTCTGTAACGGAATCCCATCGGAGGGAGGCAACGAGCCCTCGGACCCCGTCGCTAGGGGACCGGGTCCGGCAGATCACCCGCAGGTACTTTTGGGCGTGCCTCCGGGCCCCTAGCCGACCCCCAACGAACGGGGCACGGACGTCCACTCGGATTACCCGATCGCAGCTCACCGGAGACACCATGTTCGGTGCCCATCGAGGGTAACATGGCGCACTCCCCCCCTCCTCCTTGCGGAAAGGCGACGTAGGGGCGTATATAAAAAGTCGAGTCTGTCCCTGACCGTCCTCTCGCTCCGTGCGAGGGCTCGGGGGCTGCTCTCGCAAACCCGGCTCCGGCCGAACCGTTGACAGCGTCAACATACCAGCCCGAGAACTTGGGCCCCGACAGTGCACCTGGGTTACGCCCTGCTCGCATGAGGGAACCGCCAGACCAGCCGAGGCATTGCGCAAGGCATTAAGACCTCGAAGGAGTGAAACCACTCCTTCGAGGCCTCGGGGGCTACACCCGGCGGGTGCGCTCGCGCGCACCCACCGGAACAAAGTACCTCCGAGAAAGGCTGGTCCCCTTGCAAAAAAGTGCGACGCAAGCCTCCAAGCGAGTGTTAACACTCTCTTCGAGGCTCGGGGGCTACTGTCGGGGACCATAATTAGGGGTACCCTCAAGACGCCTAATTCTCAGCTGGTAACCCCCATCAGCATAAAGCTGCAGAGGCCTGATGGGTTTGATTAAGTCAGGGATCAGTCCATACGAGTGACTTGACCACGCCACGCCCGGGCCTAGCCTCGGGCGAGGGCAGCCGACCCTAAGATGACTCCGTCTCGCCTGAGGCCTCCTCTTTCACGGCAGACGCATCTCCGGCTCGCCCTAGGCCCCGCCTTCGATAAGAAGAAACCCTGACTAAATCACCGCGCCAACCGACCGAGTCATCGGGGCGATTAACGCAAAAGGTAAGACCGACGGGCGGCCAGACTTCGCCAGAGGTGCCATAGGAGGCTCCGCCCGACCGAGGGCTCGGACTCGGGCTAAGGCCCCGGAAGACGGCGAACTCCGCTCCGCCCGACCCCAGGGCTCGGACTCGGGCTAAGGCCCCGGAAGACGGCGAACTCCGCTCCGCCCAAGGGCTCGGACTCGGGCTAAAGCCCCGGAAGACGGCGAACTCCGCTCCGCCCGACCCCAGGGCTCGGACTCGGGCTAAGGCCTCGGAAGACAACGAACTCCGCCTCGCCCGACCCAGGGCTCGGACTCCGCCTCGGCCTCTGCCGAACGATCTCCGCCTCGCCCGACCCAGGGCTCAGACTCTGCCTCTGTCTTGCAGGACGGACTCGACCTCGGCTTCGGAGGAGCCTCCACGACGCCCGACCTAGGACACGAGACCGCCACGTCAACAGGAAGCGTCATCATCCCCCTGCCCTGAGCCGACTTGGGTCGCAGAGAACAAGACCGGCGTCCCATCTGGCCAGCCACGCCAGATAGGCAAATGATGGCGCCCCGCTAGACCATGACGACGGCGGCTCTCAGCTCCCTTACGAAAGCAGGAGGACGTCAGCAAGGGCCCAGCCACTCCGACAGCTGTCTCCTCGTCCGGCTCCGTTACTCCTCCAACAGCCACGACGCCACACCAACAGGGTGCCAAGATCTCTCCGGCTGCCACCTTGGCATGTACATAGGGCGCTAGCTCTCCCTCGCTAGACACGTAGCACCTTGCTACACTCCCATTCTGTACACCTGGACCCTCTCCTTACGACTATAAAAGGAAGGACCAGGGCCTTCTTAGAGAAGGTTGGCCTCGCGGGGACGAAGGGCAGGGGCAGGCGCTCTCTCGGGGCCGCTCGCTTCCCTTCACCTCGCGCGGACGCTTGTAACCCCCTACTGCAAGCGCACCCGACCTGGGCGCGGGACGAACACGAAGGCCGCGGGAATTCTCCGACTCCCTCTCGACCCGGCTCCGGCCACCGACCGCTCTCTCTGTTCCCCCCTTCACGCTCGCCCACGCGCTCGACCCATCTGGGCTGGGGCACGCGGCACTCTCACTCGTCGGCTCGGGGACCCCCCGGTCTCGGAACGCCGACAAGATGCAAGAGCCAGAAGATAATATTCATGATGCTACACATCCTTTATGTGGCTTTGGAGGAAGGCAAATTGTAGCACTTGGCAAAATCACAATGCTAGTAACCTTCAGCTTTGTTCACAATACTAGGACTGAACATGTTGTGTTTGACATTGTTGATATGGAGTACCCCTACAATGCAATCATTGGTCATGGGACACTTAATGCTTTCGAAGCAATACTTCATCCAACATATCTATGCATGAAGATACCTTCGGAACAAGGGCCAATTGTTGTTCATGGTAGTCAAGAAGCTGCTAGGAAGGCCGAAGGAAACTAGACAGATTCAAAGGCAATCCATAACATAGATGGAGCCGAAGCCTGTGAGCAGTATCGATACAAAAGAGAGAAGGCTGCTTCGGCGGATCAGCCGAAGCCTATGCTTCTATGTGAAGATATAGCAGAACAAAAGGTACTGCTGGGGTCTCAGTTATCTAAAGAACTGGAAAAGAATTTGCTAAGATTTCTATTCAACAACAAAGATGTCTTTGCTTGGTCAGCCAATGATCTTTGCAGTGTCAACAGAGATGTCATTGAGCATTCACTCAATGTGGATCCATCTTTCAGGCCAAGAAAACAAAGGCTTCGGAAAATGTCTGATGATAAAGCTGAAGGTGCTCGGAACGAAGTAAAGAGACTTCTTAGCGCTAGAGTTATCAGGGAGGTCAAATACCCAGAGTGGCTAGCTAATACTATTATGGTGAAGAAGGCCAATGGTAAATGGAGAATGTGCATCGATTTTACAGATCTTAACAAAGCTTGTCCAAAAGATGAGTTCCCATTGCCAAGGATAGATTCTCTAGTAGATGCAGCAGCTTCGTCAGAGCTCATGAGTCTACTAGATTCTTACTCAGGCTACGACCAAATCTGGATGAAGAAGGAAGATGAGCCGAAAACTAGCTTCATAACCCCCAGTGGCACATATTGCTATCTCCGGATACCTGAGGGGCTCAAAAATGCTGGAGGAAGCTTCAGCAGAATGACAGCCAGGGTCCTTCATTCCCAAATAGGCACGAATGTGTTGACTTATGTTGATGATATCATAGTTAAAAGCATGAAGCAAGAAAATCACATTGCTGATTTGCAAGAGACATTTGCCAACTTCAGGCAAGCTGGTTTGAAGTTGAATCCAGAAAAATGTGTTTTGGGGGTAAAGAAGGGCAAGTTCCTTGGTTGTCTAGTATCAACAAAGGGAATTGAAGCTAACCCAAGCAAGATTGAAGCTATCCTTCGTATGGAACCGCCAAGCACAAAGAAAGGAGCTCAACGGCGGGCAGGTAGATTAGCATCATTGAACAGATTTATATCCAGATCAGCAGAAAGAAATCTGCCTTTCTTTGAAATACTAAAGTCGGCTGAAGTCTTCCAATGGGGTCCGGCTCAGCAAAAGGCCTTTGAAGAGTTGAAGCAATATTTGATTGATTTAACAACGTTAACTCCACCTTCGCTAGGGGCTCCATTGCTCTTATATGTTGCAGCTTCACATTCTGCAGTAAGTGCGGCACTTGTACAGGAGAAGCTAGATGGCCAAGTCAAAAAGCAAGCTCCAGTGTACTTCGTGTCCAAAGTTTTGAGTCTGCCAAAGAAAAATTACACAGAATTGGAAAATGTGCTATATGATGTGTTAATGGCCTCCAGAAAGCTTCGACATTATTTTCAAGCATATCACATAATTGTTCCTTCGTCATAGCCTCTGAAGGATATTATGAGGAACAGAGAAGCTACTGGAAGGATTGGGAAATGGGCTGCAGAACTTAATGAATTCACTATTGATTATGTGCATAGATCCTCAATCCAGTCCCAAGCGTTAGCAGACTTCATCGCTGACTTGACGCCAGGGGCTCACGAAGAAGAAGTAAACAAAGATGTCGAAGCTTGGACAGTGTTCTGCGATGGTTCTTGGGGAACCTTCGGTGCAGGAGCAGCTGCAGTCCTAGTGGCACCTTCAAAAGTCAAAACATGTTATGCAGCCAAGCTTAATTTCAGTTGCACAAATAATATTGCTGAGTACGAAGCACTTCTATTGGGGCTTTGGAAGTTAAGGGCAATGGGAATAAGAAGGGCCATTCTAAAAACTGATTCTCAAGTTATTTCTGGCCATGTGGATAAAAGTAGCAAGGCAAGAGATCCAAAGCTTGAAAGATATTTGGATACAGTTCGAAGGTTTTTCTGTTAAGAATATCCCAAGAGGTGAAAATGAGCATGCAGATTTACTAGCCAAATCAGCGGCCCAGGGGCTCCCTCTACCTTCGGAAGTATTTTTTGAAACAATAAAGGCACCATGGTTGAACTCATGGAGAGAGCAGTGCTTACTATTTCTCTAGTACATATGGAGGACTGAAATTATAGCTTTCCTCCAAGGTAATTGTCTTTTAGATGACGAAGCTTATAATAAGAGAATGGAGGCAAGAACAAGACCATATGTGATAATAGTAGGGGAGTTATACAAACATGGAGTCTGCTCTCCACTTCTCAAGTGTTTATCCAGAACCGAAGGTATAGAGCTGATGAAGGAAATACATGCAGGTTTGTGTGGACCTCACATTGGGTCTAGGCCTTTGCTGGGGAAGGTCTTCAGACAAGGATTTTATTGGCCGAAGGCAGCCTCGGATGCAGTAGATCTGGTTCAAAAGTGTGAAAATTGTCAAAAATGTGCAAGAGACCAGAAATAACCTTCGTCGCTAACCTAGTTAATACAGCCAACCTGGCCATTGCAAAGATGGGGCCTGGATTTGTTAGGTCCACTTTCACCAGCACAAGGCAATTTAAGATATGTTGTGGTGGCTATAGAATATTTTTCCAAGTGGATTGAAGCGAAGCCTTTGGCCACAATAACTTCGGTCACAGTCCAGAAATTTTTCTAGCAAAACATTGTTTGTCGCTTCGGTGTGCTAAAGGCTATAACTATGGACAACGGAACATAGTTTGATGCCGAAACTTTCAAAGAATTCTGTGATCAAATTGGCACAAAGATTCATTTTGCGTCAGTCAGACATCCAGAGTCAAATGGACTTGTCGAAAGAGCAAATGTTATTATAATGAAAGGAATAATGAAGCTAATCTTTAATCAGCCCGAAGGAAAGTGGCCAGATGAGTTGATTAAAGTGGTGTGGAGCCACAATATGACCGTATCAAGATCAACAGGTTTTATGCCATTCAAGTTATTATTTGGTGACGAAGCTATAACCCTAGAAGAAGCTAAAGCGAGGTCAATAAGAACAACAGCTTCGGCAGAAGACGAGGCCGATTATCACGTGGCAAAAAACACTATAGAAGGGACCAGACTTCAGGCTATGGAAAATATCAATAAATATCAAGCCGAAACAATAAAATGGCGTGACAGAAAAGTCCAACTGAAAAATATCAAGCCAGGGCATATGGTGCTTTGGAGAGTGGCTAATCCGGACATAGTAGGCAAACTACAGCTGAAGTGGGAAGGACCTTTTCTAGTGGTATCTTCGTCAAGGCCTGGCTCTTATAGCTTGAAGGATATGGACGGCAACGACATTCCAAGATCTTGGAATGTGGATGAGCTTCGACGATATTATGTGTAATCTGATGTAATCTTTTTTCATTTTTCCTATGGCACCCTTTTCCTTTCCAAAGGGGGAGAAAGGTTTTTAATGGGGCCATAGTTTGTAAGTTTTCTTTTCTTATTCAGCTCCATGAGATCTTGATCCCCCAAAAAGAATGTAAAATGTAACATCTGAGCGGGCACCATCGAGTGCAAGAAAAAATAGGGATAAGCTCAAAAGTCATCCCTAAGGGGATGCAGAGCACGACGAAGCTACAAAAAGTCATTCTCATTCCTAAGGGAGCGCAGCATAAGTTTTCTGCTCAAAAATCGTTCCTAAGGGAATGTAGAGCCAAATACCGCCGAAATATAAGGCGAAGAAGTTCAAAAGACGTTCCTAAAGGGATGCGGAACTTATACCACCAAAATAGAAGGCGAAGAAGTTCAAAAGACGTTCCTAAGGGGATGCAGAACTTACACCGAAAAATAAGCGGTGCAGCCGAAAAATAAATGGCAAAGAGATTTCAGTCATTCCTAAGGGAATGCAGAGTTTGGATGTGGCTTCGTAAGCGTGCGTTTGGACATTCATTTGCACAATACATTACATCATTCATTGCATTCATACACATTCATTTAGACATTCATAGGATCATCATCATCATATCATTGAAGTACAGACAGTTGCTTCGGCTCTAATGACAAGGCTTCGGCAAGAGAAAAAAGAAGCAGATTTATGCTTCATTGTGCACGAAAAGAAGGGAAGGTGTTTTTCACCTTTGGCTCAAAAAATACAAGTTTCGTCCACATCAAAGCAGTTCACACATGGACAGCAAGGTAAAAATATATTACAAGGTATGGACAAATTTACAGAGTAGTATCTGGTTCCTAAACTACAATATTTTTTACAAGGATAATTCAAGAATTTCTTTAAAAAGTTTTTTCATAGTAGTGTCTTTAGCTTTATCAATTCATCACCATCCGCCAAAAGCTTTGGGTCATTGCTCTTCGGCTTCGTCGTCCTGTACATTACAAAGCGTTATAAGGTAAACTCAAGTTTCAAGGAAAAGGTAAGCACCAGGTATGAGTTTATTACCGGCTTGAGGTGACTTTGAGCCTCATCACCAGCTAAGCTTCGCCCACCCTTCGTCCAGATTTGTGTTATAAACCTATTTCCTATGCTTCAGGCCAGGCTAGGGATATCAGTTAAGTCTACTGGTGATAAGCTGAAGTTAGGTCTATTGACGATTTTCCCATGCGTGCAACCAGTTTTCGTGAAGGCAACAGTTGTGCCCCGAGAAGCTAGCAGGGCATAGAAATTGCCATGCCCAGCTATAACTTCGTCAAGAGCATCAACTTCGCCCTCAATATGTTCAAAGGTCCCTGGTAGGTCTTCAACTGAAGGTTCAAAATTCTTAGAATTGGCCCCAACTGAGTTGAAGACCTGCTTCAGCCGCTGCACACATCGCTTGCCGAAGTCTAGACATTTATCTTGAAGCTCTTTCAATGATTTCTGTAAATTTGAAGTTTTCAACTTTAGCCTCAAACTTCACATCGAATTTCTGCTTTTCTTGTTCGAAGCTTTCTGTCTTTGCGAGGAGTTCACTATTCAATCTGGCAATTTTAGCTTGGGCTTCCGCCAGTAAGCCTTCCATTGATTGAAGATCAAAATCCTTCTTCTCAAGAGCAGCTTCATGATCTTTTATTTAGCTCTCTAAGCCTTCAATTATAACCTCATGTTTTTTTATCTTCAAGGTCCTGTTGCATTCTCAAGGCTTTACTTAATAGCATGCTCTACGCAAAAACAACCTTTGTCAGAAAACACCTTCGTTGTTAAAACAATGAAAAGCCGAAGTAAAGTTTTTACCTTGAAATTAGAATAGAATAAACTACCAATGATATGCTGTCATCGGTAGCGGCTGATGTCGGTCTCACGCTTTAGGAAACCAATACTCTTCGACAGAGTACTGATAACCTTCGCTCCAGTTCGGTCTCGAAGGCATCCTAAGCTTTCATCGTCAATACCGTTGAAGAGCAATGCTCCTGGTTGATAGCCGCATGATATTGCATAATCTCTCAGCTCTTCTTTCTCAGCCTGAGACAGCTTTTGACCAATTATATTTAGAAAATTAAAGTCTTTTTCCTCTGAAGTATCTTCGACGATCTTTTTCTCTTTCCCAGGCACTGTGGCCAGGGTCGCTTTGGTAGTTGTAGCAGTTCCTTCCGCAGCCATATTCAAAAGCATTTTATCAATATCAGAAAATGTGCCCTCCAGATTTGTATCTTCAGCCGTTGTAGCTTCAGACGTTGCAGCTTCGGCAGTTGCAGTTTCGGCGGGGGCAGCTTCGGTAGCTGCAGCGTCTTCGGCAGCTGGTGTTTTTGACGCCGAGGCCGGTGGTGGTGTTTCTTCAATGGCTTCAATCACAGTGATAATCCTCTGCCTTTTTGGCCCAGCAGATTTCTTCGCTGCCGAGAGCTCCCCCTTCTTCTGTAAAAGCTTCATCAGATGAGGCCCTAGTGGACTTAGCGTGATAGGCAGGGATTCAGTCGTTACCTTTAAAATTTCTTCCACATCGGCAGCTGAAGGTGTTGAAGGAGTCTCTTCTTCTATTTTGGTTGTTTTTGGCTTCGGTGCTGCAGCTTTCCTCTTCTTTGGAGCAGCTACCTTCGGCTCAGGGCTCGATTTTTTCCTCTTCATAATTTCTTCATCTTCTTTTACCATTCTGGTAGCTTATCTACTCAGAACACTAACAATCCTTTTCTTTTTTGCCCTTTGGCACCCTTGTTCAATTGATCATAATCAGGATATTCAAAGTTCAGGGCATCCATCACCCGATTCAACCTTCGCTTCGGTTGGGTGCCGAAGGCTGTAGTCATCAACTGATCTTCTTTTTTAGTGTAATTCCCCAAAATTTCGTTGCACATGGTTTCTATCATTTCTAACCATTCTTGACATGGCCCTTTGAACTGTTTCTCAAATTTGAATTTATAAGGTAGTCGCACAAGTTCTTTCTTCTCCTTTGTCCCCTTTAGCTTCGGCATGTTCCATTCACTCAGCGTCGGGAACACCCTATAGGCCAGATATTCTTGGACTAGATCTCTTGTGCCGATTTGCTCGGCTACCACCCGAAATTCTGCCACAGCTTGTTGGCATGGTGACCTCGGCTCCATACGGCACAGCGGCCTAGTCAGCCCGAAGCTTAAGCTCAGAGGGCTCAGTACTAGCGTCTTGAGCTTCTCTCTCTTCTTCTCATCAGTCTTCACATAAAACCACTCATTCTTCCAACCAGTTGGCCACTTGGTGCGATAGCTAACTACCAGAGTCTTCATATCTTTGCGATAGGCGAAATTGTAACAACCAAAGTTCTCATGAAGACCATCTTCTCTGGCCTTCGTCTGATAATGAAGCTCGCGCACTCGGCAGAAGGCTTCGGGATTCAGGTCTGTTCCTTGGCTTCGGAGAGCCTAGATGAAGACGCTGAGCCTAACGATAGTGTTAGGAGTCAGCTGATGAAGATAGTTCTCGTAGTTTTCCAAAACTTCTCCAATCATTTCGTTCAAAGGAAACCTCAATCCCGCTCTGAAGAAGCTCCTGAAAACTACCACCTCATCTTTTTTCGGTGTCGGAGTGGTTTCTTCTCTGCCAAAATGAATCAGCTTCTTCTCAGCTTCTCCGAAGTAGCCTAGCTTTATCATCATAGGCATATCAGCCTCAGAAATTGTAGATTTTCCAAAGTCCAAGTGACTGGGATTGGCTGGCATGAGAGTATTATAATCTTCCTCTTCTTCATCAACAACATCTTCAATGTCAGCATATTCAGCTTCGGCAGCAGGTGCACCTTCCTCAGCACCTACCTCTGTCGCAACCATTCCCGATTGTTCCATTACTTTAGAGATCGGAGCAGTCTCTGTAGTTTCGACCTCTTCTCCATCGCGGGTCACCCTAGCGGTTGAACGTACTCTAGCCATCAAGTATTGAATTTCTTGCAGTTCTTATGAATGTTAATGATTTTTATGGTTGTGATGAAGCTCTCTCTCTCTTATGACGAAGCTAGTTCAAAACGATGCTTTGCTTAAGAATGCGATGGGAAAGCTTCGACTATGGTTAAATTTTTTAGCAGCATAACAGTGCAATGGCAATGAATGCTGCGGTAACTTCACACCTACCCGACTGTTTATATAGTGCTGCAGGTGTGAAGGTGAATCGTCAAGTCGCCCGTACCCACTCAATAGTCACCCGCATTCACTGAACGGTGGACCACGGTGCATGCAAGATGAATCGGCAGATCGTGCATACCCATTGCATGGTGGGACACCCTGCACTCGGATTATTTTAATCGTTTCTCGACAACGAGCTCAGAGAAGATGTTTTTTGGACCTTCGGTATTCCGAAGCCCAGGACAATTTTTCACGGATCAAGCTCGTTACGAAAAACGATCTAGCACCGCGAAGGGGCTACTGTTGGGGGTCTGCTTCGAAGCCAAAGGTCCTGTAAGAAGAAACACCTTCGGAAGATCAGCACGGAAATAATGCCGAAGCTACCTTATAGGGAACTTCGGCATAGCGATATGCCTAAGATGAAGGGTTGCACAGATTGACCCATGATAGTTTGTGTCATGAATGTAATCAATTGTAGAGGGTATAAATGTAATTTCACACATGCTGCGCCCTGTGCCTATAAATAGATGAACAGTACCCCTGTACTGTTCACGCTGATTGGTATTCACTCGTACATCACACTTGTATTATCTCCTTCTGTCAAGCCAGAGGTACAAATGTAATTCTATATTATTTTCGTTTATTCATGATAGTATAATAGAAGATGAGTTAATAATGTTATATAATCATTCATGTTGTTTTTTATGTTTCACATGCTTCTTCTTTCATTAATGTATACTGTGATGATGAAGGTATGTCCTTTATGACCTTCGTCCGAAGATAATTATATCTTAAGGGAAATAATGCTTCGAAGGACGAAGGACCTTAACCTTTAACATTTTGTGTTGCCTTGTTCTTAATTCATAGCATTTGAGAACAAGTCTCCAACAATATAAATTGAATATTACTACAAATTTAAATTAATAAAACATATATGTAAATTGTTGCGTATACTAGCATAAAGTATTTTGTATAAACTTGTGAACAACACAATAATCAAATTATTTACACTCTAAATAATTATTCTATGAACTAAAAAATATCGTTGGGCTAGTTATGCTATTAAATATAGTCGGCACAAGTAGATTTCAATTTTAACTTTTTTCTACCTTTGGTCGACACATAGCAGAGACGGCTGAGCACAAGCTATTGGGCTTCATCGAGGTCGATGTCAACAAACAGACAACGACCGGCGAACAGGGACAAACAACAAGCATGCACGAGGCAGCAGACCAGCGCCGTCGAGTGCCCAGCGCAACTGGAGCGCAGGCACAAGGCCTCCAATTTTTTAGAGCCCCAAATTTTTGAATTTTCTGAATATAAATGATATAAAAGAGTAAAGATTGTTTATTATTTATGAAATATTGACATTAAAATAGATAATATGAGAGGACAAGAATATGATAATAGATTAAATATGAAACGATATATTTTATATTATTTTTATCTCTATATACTATAGATCTTTGGGCCTATTTTTATGTTTTGTACAGGGCCTTAAAAAACTCAGAGACGGCCATGCAGCAGACAATATAGAGTGGCGTGGCGCACGTCGTCACAGCTTTGGCACAGCGCGGATAGCGGCAGTGGTAAGCGTAGCGCGAATAGCAGCAAGCAAAGCAAGCATGGCGAGCGTCGAGCAGCAAGGGCGAGAGCAGAGAACAGACTGCAGGGGCGAGGCTCGGCGCATGGCTCAGCACTGGCGGCGGCGGCGAGGATCTTCGGCGCAGGACGAGCTAGGCGCAGGGGCTGTTCTCTGGTGACGACAACGGCGAACGGCAAGGGCAGCGGCGAGCTGGTTACGCGAGCAGCAAGCAGGGAGGTTGGAGGAGCGAGGAGACATGCATTCGGCTCCATGAGGCGCGGTGATGTTTTTATAGAGGCGAGGAGGGAAAAACGGGCATCAGAAATAGGAATCGAAGGGGTCAGCCATTAAGGACCAGTTTGGGAGTCATAAAACCGGGGGAGATTGGAGTGGTTAGATTCCCCTTCTTATTCAAAATTGAATAAGAAGGGGAATCTAGCCCCTCCATTTCCCTCAGGTTTTATCGTTCCCAAACTAGTCCTAATAGAGGTGGCGGTAGTGGCTGGTACTAGTAGGGCGAGGAAACGGTGGCTCGAAGGAGGGAGGGGAAGGACCGGTGAGGTGGCACGCTCCATAACGCAGGAAATGGACATACACGAGCTCTAGCTAGCGGGAGAAACATGATGCTTTGGTGAAGCAAGGGCGAGTTCCATTGTTAAGAACAGAGGAGCAGATTTACCGAAGGAAGGAGATGACGCCCTGACTAGTGAGGCCCGTGCATAAGAGACCGAGAGACAAGGGAGAGGCTAGTAGACTGTACTGGCCGAACGGCCTAGGAGCTAGGCCTATTCGGCCGTCTGTTTGGACATGCGTTCACTTTTCTTTTTTTAAACAACAAACGTTATATGCATAAATATTTATATTTACATTTATATTTTCCAAAATTCTAAATAAATCCAAAAATTAAGATAAAGTCAATATTACATGATTGTTTTTCCAAAAAAAATTACTATTTAGCAACTTATTATTTTATAAAAATCCACGCTAAGGATAATTTCAAATAATTATCATATATATTTCTAAAACAGAATAATCTCAAGATTATTATTAACAAATAAAAATGGACGCTTTCCAAAATCATTAGTTTAGAGTTTAGGGTTTAGTAAATGTGTATTTTTTTCCATAGAATTGAATCTAAAAATTGGATTCTCAAAGCAATTCAAACAAAATTTATGCTTCGGCATGAATACATCGAACATTCGGTAAAATTTTTACTACTCAAGAAATTGATGAATTTATTTATATCACTCATTCATTATTTGAAACCAATATATTTTTTCTTCCTATTAAAAATTTAGAAATTAAACTAAATTACTTTTAATTTATGGATTTAGGGTGTTACAACTCCGTTCTTCCGGTCCTGATGAAAACGAGGTCCCCTTCTTCAAACTCTTTAGGAGTGACAGCTTTGTCTCTCCAGGTCTTCGTTGCTGCTTGGTATTTGTTTAATGCATCGAGGGCATTGACATGATCTCCGTTGAGGAGGTATTTCGTTGCTAGCTCGTAGATGTATGAGGTGGCCTTGGGGTTAGTCCGGGGTGAGCCATGCTTGAGCTCATGCGGAGTCATTGCTTGTGTTCCGTACATTAATTTGAATAGGGTGAACATAGTGGCGCAGGACTCAGTTGTGTTGAGTGCCCACACTGCTTCGGGTAATTGCTCCTCCCACTTTCCCTTTTTATCTTCTAAAAGTTTTTTTATTATGGTGAAGATTTTTCCATTTGCGCGCTCCACAACTCTGTTGGATTGTGGGTGGTAGATTGATGCAAAGATTGCCCGCGTACTGATAGAAGCGTAGAATTCCCAAAAATCTTGGTTGTTAAATTGTTTTCCGTTGTCTTTTTCCTGAAGCGACAGACAATGTTCTGCCAGAAGAACTTTTGTTGTGTTTTCACCATGATTGTTGATACGGCTCTTGCTTCAATCCATTTGGTGAAATATTCTACAGCAATGAAGGCAAATTTGAGGTTGCCTTGTGTTGTGGGCAGTGGTCCAACTATGTCAAGGCCCCATCGTTGTAACGGCCAGGTGTGGGTGATCAGCGTGGTGAACTGCGAAGGTGCCCCGCTTGAGGTGAGAATTTCTGGCATGCTTCGCACGAGCGGACTACATAGTTCGTTGTGCACACGATGGCTGCACAGTAGAATCCCTTGCGCATGACCTTAACGGCGAGGGCTCTGGGTCCCAAGTGTGAACCGCATATGCCTTTGTGGACTTCTCGAAGGAGTTCGATGCCTTCGACCGCTATGATGCACTTGAGCATGGGTTGACTTATTCCTTTTTTGTATATCTGGCCATCTATTACTGCAAAGTCATGGGTTCGGTGCTTCAACCTCTTGGCCTCGGCCTAGTCGGTGGGGTGATAGTGGCCCTGAAGATAGAGGGTTATGGGTGCTCACCAGTCTTCGGTCATTATTAGGTTTACAATTCTTTGGCCTTTGGGATCTTCTGTGATTTGTAGGCCTTCTGGATTTCTTACGGCTGGTGTGCCGATTGTGTGGAAGAACACATCTGAGGGTATGGGGTTGCCTTTCGCTATTGCTTTTTCTAGCATGTCGACCTTTTCATTCTTGTTTCGCTCTATATGTTGTAGCGTGAACCCTTTGAACAGCTTCTCCCGGCTTCGCATTATTGTAAGTATTGCATAAGGACTAGCTCCTTGGCTAAACAGTGTTTTTCAATTTGTCCGACGACAATCTTGGAGTCAGTTTTGACTAAGCAGGTTGTTAAATTTAGGGCTCTAAGTTTCCGAAGTCCCAGAATGACAGCCTCATATTCTGCTATGTTGTTGGTGCATTTATCTGACTCGAGCATGAAGCCGAGCCGCGCGACATATCTGTATTTGACACCTAAAGGTGATGTGATGACTAATGCAGCGCCTGGCCCCACATGGCACCATGCACCATCATAGTGAATGGTCCAAACTGTTTCTGTGCTTTGCTAGTTTGACACCGAGGACCCTGTCCAGTCGACTATGAAGTCAGCGAGGACCTGGGACTTGATTGTTGTTCTTAGTTCGAATGTGACGTTGTAGCCAGATAGCTCGGCTGCTCACTTTGCTATTCTGATGGATACTTCAAGGTTTTTGAATAGGTCGCATAGGCCTCGATCGATGGGGATTCTTATTTTGTATGCTTCAAAGTAATGCCTGAGTTTACGCAAAGCCATAAGGACTGCGTAGGCTATCTTTTCCAATTATGTCATGTTGCACATGGAATTAGTGAGAACCTCGAAGAAAAAGTAGAGCAGGTACTGCTGGGGCTTGCCATTTTTGCATCTCTCTTGTACCAGAGCTGCGCTGACCGCTCTGTGTGAAGCTACAATGCATAGTAGGAAGGTGATGCGGGGTCTAGGCTAGTTGAAGTTGCAACCTCAGAAAAGTATTGCTTCAGCAATTCAAAGGTTGCAACTTGCTCAGGGCCCTAGGCGAAGTCCTTGGCCCCGTGCAGCGTTTTCAGGAAGGGGAGACTCCACTCAGCGAACCGTGAGATGAAACTGTTTAATGTTGCGAGTCTTCCTGTTAGTCTCTCGGGTTGACTGTGTTGGGGTCATGTCCATTATGGCCTATATCTTACCTGGGTTAGCTTCTATGCCTCTGTGGGACACTAGATAACCAAGTATCTTGCCTTATCGGACATCGAATATGCATTGTTCGGGGTTTAAGCGAAGTCTGGCATCGTGCATGTTGGCAAATGTTTCTATGAGGTCTGAGAGATGGCCCTCCTTATTTTTGCTTGAGACGACTATGTCGTCGACGTATGTGACAATGTTGTGACCCATCTGGTCCTCTAGAATGCTCTTGGTTAGCCTTGAGAATGTGGAGCCAGCGTTTTCAAGCCTTCGGGCATGCACACAAAACAGTATGTGCCGAAGGGTGTTATAAAACTTGTTTTTGCCTTGTCTTCTTCCTTCATGTAAATTTGATGGTAGCCCGAGAAACAATCAAGAAGAGACATCATGTCATATCCTGCCATTGAGTTGACAATCTTGTCTATCCTTGGTAGGGGAAATTGTCTTTTGGGAAGGCTTTATTGAGAGTAGTAAAATCTATGCACATTTTCCATTTTCCATTTTTCTTATGTACCATTACGACATTGGCAAGCCAAGTGGGGTAAACAATTGGCTCAATGAACTTTGCCTTGAGTAGGCGGTGGACTTCTGCCTTCACTGCTTTAGTTTTCTTATCAGACATTTTTTGTAACTTCTATTTCATAGGGTGCATGGCAGGGTTAGTGCCCAGGAGCTGTGCTCGATGATGGTGCGACTGACGCCGATGAGATCCAGGGTAGACCACGCGAATACATCTTTGCTGCAGTTCAGATAGGAAAGAAGTCTTTCTTCTTCTGCCTCGATGAGGTCCCTGCTGATCAGGACCATTTGATTGGGGGTCGCTGTGTCTAGGTGACTTTTTTTCACCCCTTCGTTGCTCTATAGTTGGGTGTTGATCCTTTTTCTTTGATTGGGTGAACACCGCTAGGGTCTTCGTGGTCAGTTGTGAGGCAATGCACATTGCGCTGGCCGTGAACGAAGTCGCTCTCTATGTTTCTAGTGACCTGCTGGTCTCAGTATATGGTGATTACGCCCTAGGGACCTAGGATCTTCATACACGTGTATAATCATGTATAGTTGCTTCAAGTTTATTGATGAATCCTTGCCCCATGATGGCATTGTATGGGTAAACCATATCGACTATGTCAAAGGTGATCTACTCGCTTCTTGTGTTTAGCACAGTGCCAAGTGATAATGGTAGTTCAATTTTTCTGAGTGGAAAGGTTCCTTTTCCTCTGAAGCTGTATAGGGGGTTGTCCGCTGTCTTGAGCAGGCTGTGACTTATGCCCATGCAGTCAAAGGCGTGTAGGAAAATGATGTCTGCTTGGCTGCTGTTATTGACAAGTACTTTGTGCAGATCCCACCCTGCCACTCTACAATTTATCACCAGCGCATCTACATGGGGCACACTGCAGAGCTCGACATCTCTTGCATCGAAGGTAAGTGGCACATGGGACCACTTCATTTGGATGACGGGTCCAGTGAGGGCTACATGGTTTAAGATTCAGTAGTGGTCTTTCTTTTGTTGTTTTGTTTCAAACTTAGAGCTGAACCATCCAGAGATCATGTGGATTACTCCTCTAAAGGGTTGATCGGCGAAGTCTTCTTGCTTTAGTAGTGGTGGGGGAGGTGGTAGGGGTTGGTTTGGATGCTGAGGTGGTGGAGGTGGCAGCACTAGGATTTCTTAGTGTTGAAGGCGCTGTTGATGTGGAAAAAGGTTGTGGTTTTGCTGCTGGGGGTAATATTGGTGTTCATTTTGAAATTGATGTTGGTTGTATTGATGGGGTTGGTAGGTGTGAGCGACGACTCTTTGGTTGTCAGATAGTACGGCCCGGGCCATTCGATCCATTGTTGCTTTAGTCTCTTGGCAGTCCCTGGTTGGGTGTGCTGAGTCTTTGCCGTGGAAAAGACAATAGAATCTTCTTTGTTGCTAAGGTCCTCGGCCCTGCCTCTGCCCCTGGTGGCATTGCCACCACGGCCTTGTTGCAGGGGTAGTCTTGATGATGAGGGGGGTTATCTCCTTGCTGCTGCTGATTTGTAATATTGTGTACCTGGGACTGGGCATGGTCCTATCGGGCTAAATCTGGCTGCAAAGGCTTGATCCATGTTATGCTGGATTGCGGAGTCTCCTTAGGTTTTCGTTGAGACTAGATTTTCTGCTAGTGGAGCTCTTCTGAACAGGCGTATTTTTCAAATAGCTTGTATAACTCCTACAGGTTTTTTGGTGGATCCCTTATGTAGTGGTTGTATAGAACGCCTGCTTGAAGACCTTTGATTGCATAGTGGATGGCTATATGGTCATCGACCGAAGGTACCTGTGATTTTAGTAAGAGAAACTTTTTGTAATATTTTCGATGGGTTTCTTTCTCTTGCTGCCTAAAGTGCAAGAATTCTGTCAGGGCATGTATCTCAGGACTATATCCTTGAAAATCAGCAAGAATTTGTCGCGGAGTGTCTTCCATGAATCAATTGGCAATGGTGGCAGTCTTGACTACCATGTGAGAGCTGGGCCTTCGAGGGCTATGATGAATGACTTGGCCATGGTGGCGTCATCCCCATAGATGATGTGACTGCAACTTGATAGCTCATGATGTACCAAGTTGGGTCCACGCTACCATTGTACTTTGGGTAGGTGCCTACTCTGAAGTTTTGCGGCCAGGGGGAGGCCTGGAACTATGGTGCAAGAGGGCTCCACTCATCAAGGTAGTTTAACCTTTCGAACATAGCTGGTGCAGGGGCTGGCATGTGGGGGTGATGAAGGTTTATGTAGCGCGCTAGATCCTACTGCAGGTGATGGGGGTCTTAGCCGTGCGTTTCCGCGATTTGTTGTTCTAACTCTCTGACTTTCTGCTCTTCATCTAAGATCATCTGCCTGACTTTGGCTTGCATGTTGATGCGTTAGCGCTTGGCCACGAGTATTTCCTTTTCTTCCTAAAAGTGATTTTGTTTCATACGGAGTGGTCCCAATTTTAGCTGGTATTTGGCTGAGATGCCTAGGACCTCGCCATCCTCGATGATATTGTCAGTTTCTCGGGTGTAAAGCTTGGCGGAGAGTTCCAGAGAGGCCTTCAGAGCTGCACGTGTGAATGGTGCCTTTAGGGGTGGGTGGATTCTCTATGTGAGGTCGCTTGCTATTGACTGCTCCATCCTTGGGTGCCTCTTGGGGAATTTCACCGACAAGGGCTACCTTGCCTTTCTTTTCTGGTGATGGCTGCCTTCGCCGCTGTCGGAGACTTGTCCTCAAATGCTATGAGATGAGAACAAGGCAACACAAAATATTAAATGTTAATGCCCTTCGTCCTTCGAAGCATTATTTCCCTTAGGATATAACGATCTTCGGACGAAGGTCATGAAGGGCGTACCTTCTTCATCATAGTATGCATTAATGAAAGATGAAGCATATGAAGCACAAAAGATAATGTAAATAATCATACAACATTATCATTATATTTTTACTATATAATCTTGAATGAATAAGAACAATATTTAATTACATTTGTACCTTCGGTTGATAGAAGACAAAAGGTACAAGCGTGACGCACAAGCCAATGTCAAATCAGCGTGAACAGTACAGGGATACTGTTCATCTATTTATAGTTACAATCATGCCCTTTACAAAAGATTACAACTATGACATAGACCCTCATGGACTAAACAGTCATTTCATCTTTAAGTCGGTTTCATCCTTCGTCTTGAGACATTCCATAATGCTGAAGCTTCATGAGTGGTAGCTTCGGCGTTGCTTTTAGGAGGACCTTCGGCGATGAAGCATGTCCCCAACAGTAGGCCCTTCGCGCTGCTAGATCGTTTATCGTAATGAGCTTGATCCATGAAAAAATCTCTTTGGCTTCGAAAAGCCAAAGGTCCGAAAAACACCTTCCCAGGCTCGTTGCTGAGAAACGATATAAATTCTCCAAGCGCGAGAGGATCCCACCACGCAGCGGGTACATTCGTCCTGGCGATTCACCTTCTCGGGCTTTGTGGTCCAGTGCGGAAGACTTGTCGATTCACCCTCCCACCTGCGGTACTATATAAACAGACGGGTAGGTGTAAAGTTACCACAGCATTCATTGCTATTGCACTGTTTTGTTGCCAAAAAATTAAACATAGCCGAAGCTTGTTCATCGGGCTCAAACAAAGCACCGCTTTTGGTTCTGCTTCGTCACAAGAGGAAGAGCTTCGGGAGAATCCAAAAAGTCAATAACTTCGCACAAAATTGTAAGGAATTCGTCATCAAATGGCAAGAGTACGCTCTACTGCCAGGGTTGATCGCGAGGGAGATGAGGCTGAAGCTGCCGAGACTGCTCCGATTTCTAAAGTGATGAAGCGGTCAGGGCTGGTAGTACCGGAGGAAGCTTCCGACAAAATTGCACCTGCTGCCGAAACTGAACAGGTCGATGCTGGAGAAGATGAATATGAAGATGAGTACGGTGCTACGCCATCTAAGCCAAGCCACCTAGAATTTGGGAAGTCTATTATTACTGAAGGTGATGTGCCTAAGTTGCTGAAGCTAGGTTATTTCAGTGAAGCCAAAAAGAAGCTGATTCGTTTCGGCGGGGAGGAAATTACCCAGAAGCCTGAAAAAGATGAAGTGGTGGTTTTTAAAAGCTTCTTCAAAGCAGGATTGAGATTTCCTTTACATGATATGATTGCAGATGTTTTAGAGAGGTTCGGGATTTATCTCCACCAGCTAACTCGTAATGCCATCGTTAGGCTTAGTATCTACATCTGGGCTCTCCGAAGCCAGGAGAAAGAACTGCTTGCCGAAGGATTTTGCTGGGCACACGAGCTGCATTACCAGACCAAATATAGAGAAGATGGTCTGCATGATAACTTCGGCTGTTATAATTTTGCTTACCGCAAAGACGCGAAGTATCCAGTCATCAGCTATCGTACCAAATGGCCAGCTGGCTGGAAGACCGAATGGTTTTATGTCAAAGTAGATGAGAAGAAGGAGAAGCTGGTTCAAAGCCCTTTGAGTTTAACCTTCGGAGAGACTAGGCCCCAGTGTGACATGAATCCAGATAGTCCATGCCAAGTTGCGGTGAATTTCGGGTTATTGTGGAGCATATTGGCACTAGGGATCTGGTGCAAGAATTCTTAGCCTTCATAGTATTTCCAACTTTGAAGGAATGGGACATGCCAATGCCAATTCTTAGCTTGTTTGGCTACCTTACTATTATAAATTCAAGAAGCATTTCAAAGAACCTTGCCAGGAATGGTTGGATACTATCGAAGTTATGTGCAATGAGATCCTTGGCAACTATTCTAAAAAGGAAGATCAGTTAATGAGTGCGGCCTTCAGCACTCGTCCGAAGCGAAGATTGAACCGAGTGATGGATGCCTTGAATTTCGATTATCCTGATTATGAGAGACTGGATAAAGGTGCCAAAGGGCAAAAAAGAAAAAGAGTTGCCAGCGTCCTTGATAGGGAAGCTGCTAAGTTAGTGAAAAAGGACGAAGAAATTTTGAAGAAGAAAAAGTTAAGCCCTGAGCCAAAGGCAGCTGCTTCAAAGAAGAGGAAAGCTACAGCTCTAAAACAGAAAACAGCTGATACAGAGGAAGAAGCTCCTGCAACACCTCCTGCTGCCGATGTGGAAGAAATTTTACAGGTAATGACTGAATCCTTGCCTATCAAGCTTAGTCCGCTAGGGCCACATTTGATGAAGCTTTTTCAGAAGGAAAAGGAGCCTTCATCAGTGGATAAACCTGCTCGACGGAAAAAACGAAGGATTATTCAGGTGGCCGAAGTCATTCAGCAGACACCTCCGCAAGCGTCAGCGCTGAAGATACCAGTTATTGCTAGCACTGCTGCCTCCGAAGCCACAGCGATAGAAGCTGGAGGTGCCAAAGCTGAAGGTGCCGAAGATGTGAATCTGGAGGCCGCACTTGCTGAAATTGATACCATGCTTCTGGGTGCGACCGCAGAAGAAACTGCCGCAGCTGCTGAAAAAGGAAAAGGTAAAGCCAAAGACATTTCTGAAGAGGAGTTTAATTTTCAAGATATACTTGGGCAAGAGTTATCAAAAGATGAAAAAGAAGAACTGAAGAAATATGCTATATCTTGTGGATACAAACCGGGAGCTCTACTTTTTGGTGGAGTCAATGAAGGGAGGCTAGGATGTCTTCGGGACCGGACTGGAGCTAAGGTGGTCGGCACTTTATCAAAGAGTGTTGGCTTTCCGAAGATCGAGGTGGACCTTTGCAGGTACCGGCGACAGCATATCGCTGGTAGCCTTTTCTATGCTAATTTTAAGGTTACATTCTTGATGCTTTTCTCCTTTTCTGTTTGTTTTTTTATTTTTATATGAAGATGTTCTCTGATGAAGATTACTTTGCCAAAGTTTACTTTTAAGCAAGGTCCTGAGAATGCAACAAGAGGTAGAGGACAAAAAGAACGAAGCTACAATTGAAGATCTAGAGAAGAAAGTCAAAGATTATGAAGCTGTTTTGGAGAAAAAGGACTTAGAACTTTAGACTATGGAAGGTTCACTGGCGGATGCTCAAGCTGAAATTGCCAAATTGAAGAGTGAACTATGCTTAGAAAAGAAAAATTTTGAAGTCAGACTCAACGCTAAAGTTGAGAAGAATTCGAATTTACAAAAATTACTGAGAGAACTTCAGGAAAAGTGTTTGAGCTTCAGCACCCAATGTTTGCAGCGATTGAAACAAATTTTTAACTCGATTGGAGCAAGTTCCGAGAAATTCAAACCCTCAGTAGAAAACCTGCCGGAAACCTTTGATCATATTGAGGGCGAAGTTGATGCTCTCGACGAAGTTATAGCTGGTCACGTCGATTTTTGTGCTCTGCTAGCTTCTCGGGGCACAGCTGTTGCTTTCATAAAATCTGGCTGCACACACGGGAAAATTGTCAACGGACCAAATTTTAACTTATCACCAGTAGATTTACTTAATATTCCTAGCTTAGCTCGAAGCATAGGAAGTAGATTTATAACTCAGGTTTGGATAAAAGGCGGTCGAAAAATAGCTGGTGACGAAGCTCGAAGTCATCTTAAGCCGGTAAACATAACTTATATTACCTTGCCTTCTCTTTGAACTTTGCAGTTGTCTCATACCGTTTTAACATGTATAGGATGACGAAGCCGAGGAAAAATGAGCCGAAGCTTGACAAATGTTCCGAAGCTCAAATGGTCCTTCCAAAGCTCAGACGATCCAAAGCTTAGTCAAAACTGGATATCTTGCTGCAAAAGATTCTTAGAGAAATTTTGTAATCTCATTGTTATTTTAAAAACCAGATACTAACTCTGTAAATTCGTGCGTACCTTGTAATATAATTTACCTCTTTGTCCATTTATGAACTGCTTTGCTGTGGACGAAACTTTTATATTTTTTGAGTCGAAGGCGAAAAAACACCTTCCCTTCTTTTCGTTCACAATGAAGCATAAAACTACTTTCCCCCTTTTTCTTTATTTTCGCCGATGCCTTATCCTTTTGGCCGAAGCATCCGCATGATACGATGATGATCCTATGTATGTCTAAATGAATGTTTATGAATGCAAATGTTATGATGTAATGAGCTTGTGCAAATGAATATCCAAACACGCACATACGAAGCCACAACCATAGCCTTCATTCCCTTAGGAATAATCAAAGTCTCTTTGCCGTTTATTTTTTGGCTTCACCACTTATTTTTCGGTGTATCAGCGCTGACTTTTCGCTGTAGGTTATGCATTCCCTTAGGAACGTCTTTTGAACTTCTTTGCCTTCTATTTCGGCGGTATCGCGTTGACTTTTCGCGCTTCGCCTTATATTTCGGCGGAATCAGCATTGACTTTTCGCTGTAAGCTCTGCATTCCCTTAGGAACGACTTTTGAGCAGAAAACTTACACTGTGCTCCCTTAGGAACGGCTTTTAGTAGCTTTGTCGTGCTCTGCATCCCCTTAGGGACGTCTTTCGAGCTTCTCCCTGCTTTTTCCTTTCTCTTTGCACTCGATGGTGCGTACTCAGCTTTTACATTTACATCTTTGGGGGATATTGCTCTTGTAGAGCTGAAATAAGAAAAAGAGAAATTACATGCTATGGCCCCATTAAAAACCTTTCTCCCCCTTTGGAAAGGAAAAGGGTGCCATAGGAAAAAAAATAAAAAGATTACATTAAGCTACACATAATATCGCCGAAGCTCATCCACATTCCAAGATCTAGGAATGTTGTTGCCGTCCATATCCTTTAATCAGTAGGAACCGGGTCTTGACGAAGATACTACTAGAAAAGGTCCTTCCCACTTCAACTATAGCTTGCCAACTGTATCTGGGTTGGCAACTCTCCGAAGGACCAAGTGCCCTGGCCTGATATTTTTTAACCGAACTTTTCTGTCACGCCATTTTATTGTTTCGGCTTGGTATTTATTGATGTTCTCCACAGCCTGAAGCCTGATCCCTTCTATAGCATCTTTTGCCACAGAATAATCAGCCTCGTCCTCTGCCGAAGCCACTGTTCTTATTGATCCTGCTTTAGCTTCTTTCGGGGTTATTGCTTCGTCACCAAACAATAATTTGAATGGTGTAAAGCCTGTTGACCTTGACATTGTTGTGTTGTGGCTCCACACCACTTTGATCAATTCATCTGGCCACTTTCCCCTAGGCTGATTGAAGGTTAACTTCATTATTCCTGTCATTATAATGCCATTAGCTCTTTCGACAAGTCCATTTGACTCCGAATGTCTAACCGATGCAAAATGGATTTTCGTGCCAATTTGTTCACATAACTCTTTGAAAGCTTCGGCATCAAACTGTGTTCCGTTGTCCACAGTAATAGCCTTCGGCACTCCGAAGCGACAAACAATATTTTGCCAAAAAAATTTCTGAACAGTGACCGAAGTTATTGTGGCTAAAGGCTTCGCCTCAATCCATTTGGAAAAATATTCTACCGCCACCACAACATATTTTAAATTTCCTTGTGCTGGTGGAAGTGGGCCTAACAAATCAAGGCCCCACCTTTGCAACGACCAAGTGGGCTATATTAGCTGAGTCAGAGATGAAGGCTGTTTTTGATCTCTTGCACATTTTTGACAACCTTCACACTTTTGGACTAATTCTGCTGCATCCGAAGCTGCCTTCGGCCAATAAAATCCTTGACGAAAGACTTTTCCCAGCAAGGGCCTAGATCCAATGTGAGATCCACACAGACCTGCGAGTATTTCCTTCATCAATTCTATACCTTCAGCTCTAGATAAACATTTGAGCAATGGAGAGCAGACTCCATGTTTGTATAACTCCACTTCTATTATTACATATGGTCGGGCTCTTGCCTCTATTCTCTTATTATAAGCTTCGTCATCTGAAAGGAAATTGCCCTGGAGAAAGGATATAATATCAGTTCTCCAATCTTCACTATGAACAGGAGATATATTGAGCACTGCTCTTTCAAGAAGTTCCACCGAAGGTGATCTTATTGTCTCAAAGAATACTTGCAAAGGTAAAGGCATCCCTTGTGCCGCTGACTTGGCTAGCAGATCAGCGTGCTCATTTTCTCCTCGTGGAATATTCTTGACAGAAAACCCTTCGAAAGAAGCTTCAAGCTTTCGAACTGTATCCAAGTATTTCTCAAGCTTCGGGTCTCCTGCTTTACAACTCTTGTCAATATAACCAGAAATACCTTGAGAATCGGTTTTAAGAACCGCCCTTCTTATCCCCATTGCCTTTAACTTCCGAAGCCCTAAAAGCAAAGCTTCGTATTCAGCAATATTATTTGTGCAGTTGAAATCAAGTTTCACTGCATAGCATGTTCTGACTTTGGAAGGTGCAACTAAAATAGCAGCTGCACCTTCCCCGAAGGTTCCCGAGGAACCGTCGCAGAACACTGTCCAAGCTTCGACATCTTTACTTGCTTTTTCTTCCTGAGCCCCTAGCGTCCAGTCAGCAATGAAGTCTGCTAATGCCTGGGACTACATCAAGGATCTATGCACATAATCAATGCTGAATTCGTTGAGTTCCATAGCCCACTTTCCAATCCTTCTAGTAGCTTCTCTGTTCCTCATAATATCCTTCAAAGGCTGTGATGAAGGAACAATTATATGGAATGCTTGAAAGTAATGTCGAAGCTTCCTAGAGGCCATTAAGACAGCATATAGCACTTTCTCCAATTCTGTATAGTTTTTCTTTGATAAGCTGAGGACTTCAAAGACGAAGTATACTGGGGCTTGCTTTTTGATTTGTCCTTCAAGCTTTTCCTGCACAAGCGCTGCGCTTAATGCAGAATGCGAAGCTACCACATATAATAACAGAGGAGCCCCTGGTGTGGGTGGAGTTAACGTTGTTAGGTCTATCAGGTACTGCTTCAGCTCTTCGAAGGCTTTCTGCTGAGCTGATCCCCATTGAAAGACTTCGGCCGACTTTAGCACTTCAAAGAATGGTAAATTTCTCTCTGCTGATCTAGATATGAATCGATTCAGAGATGCCAGTCTTCCTGTCAGCCGTTGAGCTCCCTTCTTTGTGCTTGGTGGCTCCATCCGAAGAATAGCTTCGATTTTATTTGGATTAGCTTCGATCCCTTTTGTTGAAACTAAACAACCAAGGAATTTCCCCATCTTTACTCTGAAGACACACTTTTCTAGATTCAACTTCAGGCCAGCTTGCCTAAAGTTAGCGAATGTCTCGTGCAGATCAGCAATGTGATTTTCTTGCTTCGTGCTTTTTACTATGATATCATCTACATAAGTTAGTACATTTCTACCTATCTGAGAATGAAGGACTTTGGCTGTCATCCTACTGAAACTTCCTCCAGCATTCTTGAGCCCCTCAGCCATCCGAAGATAACAATATGTGCCACTTGGGGTTATGAAGCTAGTTTTTGGCTCATCTTCCTTCTTCATCCAGATTTGGTGGTAGCCTGAATAACAATCTAGTAGACTCATGAGTTCTGATGAAGCTGCTGCATCTACTAGAGAATCTATTCTTGGTAATGGGAACTCTTCCTTTGGACAGGCCTTATTGAGATCAGTAAAATCGATGCATATTCTCCATTTGCCATTGGCCTTCTTCACCATGACAATGTTGGCTAGCCACTCTGGGTATTTTACTTCTCTGATGACACCAGCACTGAGAAGTCTTTTTACTTCATTCCGAGCACCTTCGGCTTTATCATCAGACATTTTTCGAAGCCTCTGCTTTCTGGGTCTGAAGGATGGATCGACATTGAGAGAATGTTCAATGACGTCCCTGTTGACACCACATAGATCATTGGCTGACCATGCAAAGACATCTTTATTGTTGAACAAAAACCTTACTAGAGTTTTTTCCTGCTCCTCAGATAATTGAGATCCCAGCAATACTTTCTGCTCTGCTATGTCTTCACATAGAAGCATGGGTTTCGGCTGATCGGCCGAAGCAGCCTTCTCCCTTCCGTACTTGTACTGCTCATAAGCTTCGGTTCTGTCTATATTATGGATTGCTTTTGAATCTGTCCAATTTCCTTCAGCCTTTCTGGCAGCTTCCTGACTTCCATGAATAGCAATAGGTCCTTGTTGCGAAGGTATCTTCATGCATAGATATGTTGGGTGAAGAATTGCTTCGAAAGCGTTCAGTGTCCCACAACCAATGATTGCATTGTAGGGGTATTCCATGTCAACAATATCAAACACAATCTGTTCAGTCCTCGTATTGTGGACAAATCTGAAGGTCACTGGCATTGTGATTTTGCCAAGTGCTACAATCTGCCTTCCTCCGATGCCACAAAGTGGGTGCATAGTATCATGAATCTTATCCTCTGGCTCTTGCATCTATCTGAAGGCCTTGGCAAATATGATGTCCGCTGCACTGCCTGTATCAACCAGAACATTGTGGACCAGAAACCCCTTGATGACACAAGAAATGACCATAGCATTGTTGTGAGGATAATCCTTGAGCTGAAGGTCCTCCTGGGAGAAGGTAATTGGCATATGAGACCATTTTGACTTGATGAAGGGTCCCTGCACGCCGACATGTTGTACCCTTCTCTGGGCCTCCTTCTTCTGCTTCTTATTGGCCGGCTCTAAGCATGAACCGCCTGTTATCGGGAGTACCAGCTTCATCGCCGAAGCAGCTTCAGCTTGATTGTTGAACGAAGCCATCGGCTCGAAAGTGGAAGTGAGTTCACCGGAGGTGGGCTCCAATGTTGGAGACTTGTCCTCAAATGCTATGAGATGAGAACAAGGCAACACAAAATATTAAATGTTAATGCCCTTCGTCCTTCGAAGCATTATTTCCCTTAGGATATAACGATCTTCGGACGAAGGTCATGAAGGGCATACCTTCTTCATCATAGTATGCATTAATGAAAGATGAAGCATATGAAGCACAAAAGATAATGTAAATAATCATACAACATTATCATTATATTTTTACTATATAATCTTGAATGAATAAGAACAATATTTAATTACATTTGTACCTTCGGTTGATAGAAGACAAAAGGTACAAGCGTGACGCACAAGCCAATGTCAAATCAGTGTGAACAGTATAGGGGTACTGTTCATCTATTTATAGGCACAGGGCGCAACCTGTGAAATATTACAATCATGCCCTTTACAAAAGATTACAACTATGACATAGACCCTCATGGACTAAACAGTCATTTCATCTTTAAGTCGGTTTCATCCTTCGTCTTGAGACATTCCATAATGCCGAAGCTTCATGAGTGGTAGCTTAGGAGGACTCATGAAGCTTCGACATTATGGAATGTCTCAAGACGAAGGATGAAACCGACTTAAAGATGAAATGACTGTTTAGTCCATGAGGGTCTATGTCATAGCTGTAATCTTTTGTAAAGGGCATGATTGTAATATTTCATAGGTTGCACCCTGTGCCTATAAATAGATGAACAGTACCCCTGTACTGTTCACGCTGATTTGACATTGGCTTGTGTGTCACGCTTGTACCTTTTGTCTTCTATCAACCGAAGGTACAAATGTAATTAAATATTGTTCTTATTCATTAAGATTATATAGTAAAAATATAATGATAATGTTGTATGATTATTTACATTATCTTTTGTGCTTCATATGTTTCATCTTTCATTAATGCATACTATGATGAAGAAGGTACGCCCTTCATGACCTTCGTTCGAAGATCGTTATATCCTAAGGGAAATAATGCTTCGAAGGACGAAGGGCATTAACATTTAATATTTTGTGTTGCATTGTTCTCATCTCATAGCATTTGAGGACAAGTCTCCAACACATAATATTCCCCCTTGGGGGTCATTATAGGTCATTATAGTGAGGTTAAATACAGCCTGACTAAACACACCACAAATCCTACCCCAGGAAGGGCTTACAAATGGGTCCGAATAGCCAATGGGGCGCCACATGGGCCCATCCTACAAAGGGCACAGTCTTTGCCCTAAGATGTTGTACTCTTCGCTTTCAGGCGCCGGGTCTTTGAACCTTGCCAAGACTTGTACTTGAAGCCACCCAAGCAGGTGGTGATGGCGATCGAAGTCCTGAGGAGCCCTACTTGAAGCGACAGGTCCCTTCACCTCCAAGCCTTCGTCAGTTCTCTGACTGAGACCTAGGCTTTGGTACGGGTAAAAGTACCCTTCGCTTCCTATGTCTGGGATAGAACTTGTTCAATTTATGTTAAACAGACTTAACGAGGGGATGGACGACCTTCGCTCCAATAGAGCGCGGTCACCGAACAGACAGGAAGAGAGATGCAGGCATGGCCACATTAGGATTTCACGCGCGTCATCGTTCTAATACAGGTGTGTGGCGGAGGAGTTTCGTCATCACCCGTGGTGACTACACCTAGCAACACCAATTAGGAACATGGTCTACGTTGAGAACAATTATTTAACCTATGTTTGGTAGGTTAATCTCTCTAACCAAAGTTAATCTGTCCACAAATATAATCTGACTAAAATATGGTCTCGAATCAAATTATAACTTAGATTAAGGTTCAATTAGTTATTTCCTTATAATCCTTTTCTCATATGATTTGTATTTATAAATGTAGAATATAGTTTTATTGTTTAATCACCTAAAACTTCAGAAAATCATATGTTTTTAACCATAACTCTGATCCTAGCAGTTCTCGAACCTGCGATCTCGTAGCGACGCGTTGAATATTCTTACGAAGTTTGTTCCTATGCTTTGGTATAATGTTATAATGTCCATTATTTGCTTGATTATATGTATTGCTACGAATATAGGCGAGATGACGAGGAATCTGAAACCCAACTTTTAGGGCAGCATCTGGACTACAAGGTTATCACAAGTATAAGGCAAGTTGTGCCCTTGATCAGTTTTCTTTACTTAATAATGTTCTCTATAATCATCGTGACATGCTCAAGTTAATTTGATAGGAGCTAATAGGTTACCCTAATTTTGTTCAACCTACACCTTACAAACAAATGAATTATTGAGTAGGCTTACTATTGCTATACCTGGTTTTGGGATTAATATTATATATGAAACTATGATCATGCTTTATTATTATTGTTGGCTCCATTATTGTTCATTATAAGATTATTGTGTTAATTGGAACATGGAGCGATCACCCGGGAAAATAATGCTACCACAAGGGTGGAATGGGACGTCCTTGGCTGATTAATTACGAAAGCTAGTGTGACTTAATCTGTCACACTTGGCTTCTGAAGGCAAACCGAATGCGAACCATGTACGTGCCAGGATCAGAAACTCACGTACGATTACATAGTTGGACATCATTATACATGGCTAAAAGTAGTAGCAGAAATAAGTACTTTATTACATCACGATGTCCAAGACATCTACAGAGTCGTTAACTTAAGTCATAATCAAAGTGCAAATACGAAGCATGGTAAGATAAGGCCTTCACAGGCAAATAACTGGGGGTTTGCCACTAATCTATTCTAGAACTCGACGAAGTACTGAAACTCCTGAAAATGCTCCATGTTGCCTTCATCTTCTCCTAAGAATTGATTGCAATGGGGACAACCTGGGGTTTGGTGTTTTAAGCAAGGGTGAGTACACATCAACGTACTCAGCAAATGTCCTGTTTGGCTAAAGTGGACTAGCTGTATTTGGGGTTAAGCTTAAAGTAGTTACTTTTAGTTGGTCAGATATTTATTACTAATAGAAAGCCAAGTTTTATCAATAATCCCAAGTTATTAACCCAAATAGTACTCCCTCCAAGAGGAAAAAACCAAATACCATAAAGATAGTCATCATCATAAATGTATCCAGAGTAACTCTAATCAAAGGAGCTTCCAAGGCTGCTCGTAACCATGAGCACGGCTGATATACCAGTTTCTAACCCTCTACAGAAGTTGCACACTTTACCCATGAGCTGTGATTCCCTTTCTTCCCAAGGAGTGCTACTCGCCATTGATCACTACCTAGGTGATCTGGCAGGGTATCACTATGTAGCCTTTACAAAGATTCCACAGAGGTCATAACCTCTTGTTAGGTTTCTTCAGTTTGATAAACACAATACCTCTCCCCACAGGAAGGGTGACTAACAAAAGGAACATGAAAGAACCTCGGCACCCAGTCTCAGCAGAGCAATTACTGTGCCTGGACCCCATTAACAGCACGACGGCGAAGCCGACTACACCTCAAGTTCCTCTAGTTAATCTGCTAAGGGTGTCCCATTCCACCCTCATCGTTGTACAGTTTTCCCGGGTGGTCATCCAGCGAATAGGTCCTTACGGAGAGGTACTTGGGAAACAGCCCAAGTCACCTAAAGTATCACAAGTTCATCATCATATCCAGAATATCATCATCGTATCATAAATATTCTCATCATGTTCATTAATTAATGTAGAGCAATAGCATGATATTAATCATAGTAACCAATTCCCTAAGGATAACCAAGGACAGGAAAAACAGAACACTAGTCAATCCTTAGGTTGATCATAGTAAGTAGGACAATAAATTATAAAGTAAGTAGGACATAATGGGTCAAAGGACACTTGCCTTCACCAGGTTGCTGCTCAAGGAAGTCTCCTGCAACACACTCGGGAACCACTGGCTGCTCATTGTCTACGCAAAGCAATAATTCATTCAACACACATGGGGAATAGCAAAGAACAATACACCAACATATGCAACAGATCAAACACAGGTTTAGTAGAAAAGTATAGACACACAAGTGAAATCTAGGTTCTAGGGTAGACCACTATGTTTAAGGGTTTACTGTTCTCTAACTAAGTCTATCTTAGTAAGTTACTTTCCTAACTAGGTATATCTTAATAAATTACTTACTTAAATAAAGTTATTCTAGGGATGGGGTCATACATTAAATGGGGAATAGTCTACCAAGTTAAGCACTCAACTATTCATTAGGGGTTTACCCTTTTATTTTATTTCTAATGAAATTCATATAGCCTTACAATAACCTAGAGACTCCATAAAATTGGGACATGAAAACAGTGAATGAACATAATTTAAACAGATATAGAATAATGTTATGAACATTTTGCAATATGAACCATCCAATTTGGAGTTCATATGCAAAGATATGAAATTCACAAGTTTTGGAATTCTAAACACTAAACTAAACCTATTTTTCTAATTACAAACAAACCTGAGGTTCCCTCTGTAAGAACCCAGGGGCATGACTGTAAGAATAAAGGACAGTGGGTTCTATTTCCAATGAATCGATGGTTCTTTTTACAAAACGGCAAATCCGAAGGGGATAGGGTTTCCTCGGCCGTTGGGTCTCGAATCAATGGTCGAGATGAGAAGCAGCGGGCGAGAGCGCGGGCATGCGGGAAACGGGCGCCTAACAGGTGGGCCCAGGGCAGGGCGCGACACTGTAACACCCCTGGTGTTTATATTCCGCTCGACAATGAGTATGGATTAAGCACGTAATATTAGTGGATAAATCGGATGCCAAATTTAATCATCTTCGCCTATCGCGGTTTTTATATCGCATCTATTTCATTTATCACGAGTTCGATATCGTTTTTATTTTTATCTATCCGGGCTCGTCTTAAATTTTCGTGATGTCCGGAACATAGTTGTTCCAAAAATCGGTGCGTCTGGTGATTATTTAAAATTCGTCGCTCGCACAAATACGAATTCGGAAGCCCGACCCACTCGGATGATTTTTATCCCGGGCAAATTAATTTGAACTAGATGACTAAAATGTTCGAGGCAAAATAATCTGTATCGCGCATTGTCCGAGAAAAATCGTGCGCAAGGATATGACCCAATTTATCCTTCAGCACGCCGTTTTGGCGACGAAAACGAGTGTACATTAGTGGATCGGGTTTCGGCTAACTTCGGTCGAATTACGTAGAGCAGATTATCGAAGTCGAAATCAGTTTTATTCGGGATGTCGTTTCTCGCCCGGATCCGAATCTGTGGATATAAGCATTTGGTAAATAATTTAGTTCGCTAAATCCGGAGAATGAAATGTATATTCGTGTAGCGTGTCGACCCATTATATATATCGCTAAAATCTCGATTCAAAAATATATGCGAAATTTGTTTAGGTTCAACTAAATCAAACCATGTCGTAAGTATTGTCGAACCTTTTTTCATCGCTAAAAATCCTTAATTCCAAAATATCTATGTGTTGGGGACTTGTTCTCAAATGCTAAGAGTTAAGAACAAGGCAACATAAAAAATATTAAGTGTTAAAGTCCTTCGTCCTTCTGAACATTATGCCCCTTCGGGATATAATGAGCCTCGGACGAAGGTTACGAGAGACATACCTTCATAAGTAATATAATGACGAAGGATTCATATAAAGCATGAAATGTAATATAAACATTTGAACATTATCATGAAATCATTTCCATTTTATTATCATGGAAAAATAGAAATGATTGTAGATTACAAGTGTACCTTCGACTTGAAGGAAGACAAAAATACAAGCGTGACGCAAGAGTTAATGCCAAGTCCGCGTGAACAGTACGGGAATACTGTTCATCTATTTATAGGCACGGGACGCAGCCCATGTAAAATTACATCTATGCCCTTATATTTGCTAATAACTTTGAAGTAACCCGCCGGGGTCTCAATAGCCTTTTCATCTTTAAGTCGGTTTCCTTTTCCGCTATCTTGCCGAAGCTCTCCTGCGTACAGCTTCGGCTCTGCACCATTCTTCGTATTCCTTTTGTGCTTCTTCACACCGTGGTTTTAACCCAAGTCCGAAGATACCTGTTCACGCATTATACTCCAGAAACTTCGTTAAATCATGTTTTTGAGGACCTTCGGAAGCCGAAGGCCCCCAACAGTAGCCCCTCGCAATATTAATTTGTTATAATAATAAATTTAGATTGCGACAAGGACGAAGGCCCTGAGCCGAAGGTCCAAAAAAACACCTTCCCTTTGCTAGAATAGCAACAATCATTGACAAGCAGGCCCTCCAGCATGCAACGCACCAGGCGTATAAATAAGAGCACACCACGAGCTTAATTGGCACGCTTTCTTGCCATCTGCTCTTGCTCACTCAACCTTTAGCCTGCGCGACAAAACTTGCTTAAACTTTAAGCTTCGGTGTTGAGAGCACTTTTCCAGTGCTTACGAAGATGTCTTCAGACAAGAAAATTGCTGCTGATCCGAAGCTAAGTCTTTCTGAGGAAATGCACCTTGGCTTTCTTGAATCAATGGCGAAGACCAATACAGAGAAGATTACCAAAGAGATTTTGGAAGGTTTATCTGAAGATACTGGTGATAGCGATAGTTATGATGTAGAAAGCGGCGGGGAGGAGTCCGAAGACCGACCATGGCGACCAAGCCACACGGTTTTCGGAAAATCAAGTATTAAACAGAGTCATCTTGACAATATGAGGGGGAGATATTTTCGAGATGTGTCTATTGTGAGGGCTGATGACGGAGAGAAAACTTCTCCTACTCCCGAAGAAAATGAGGTCGTGATCTTCCAAAGCTTTTTCAAGGCTGGACTTCGGTTCCCCCTGAGCAACTTTGTTGTTGAAGTTCTAAAGATATTCCAGATCTATCTCCACCAGATTACTCCCGATGCTATTATAAGATTGGGAATCTTTGTCTGGGCTATGAGAAGCCAAGGTTTGGAACCAAATGCTAAAAGTTTTTGCAATATTCATGAGCTAGTATATGAGACGAAACCCTGGGGGAAAGAACAATATCACAACAACTTTGGTTGTTATAGCTTCGGTGCCCGCTCCGGGTCAAGCTGCCCCGTGCCAACCTTTCGGAAGAGGTGGCCCGGTGACTGGATGACAAAATGGTTCTATGTAAAGAATGACTTGATAGCACGGGAGGATGTTAAAGGTATCATTATGTGCCCTATCTGGCAACGCTTCGGCCTCCGAAAGCCGAAGGTGGAAATGGATGAAGCAGCCGAAGAATGCCAGAGAGCCTTCGGCGTGATTTGCTCCTTTATTGGGACAAGGGATTTGGTCCAACAGCATATTGCCTTCAGAGTTTGGCCACTTGTAGAAAAATGGGAAATGCCGAAGGAGACCGTCAAGGAACCTGACGAAGGCGGGCTAGTTAGACTAAAATACACATTAAAATATGGAGATAAATTTGTTGAACCAGATGATGACTGGTTAAAAAGTATTGAGGCCGTAAGTGACGAATTGCTTGGGGTATACTCGAAGGCCGAAGATACTGCATTATCAGCGGCCTTCGGAGGCCGAAAGAAGAAGAGACTTAACTGAGTGTTTGATGCAATTGGGTTTGTCTACCCGGACTACCATTACCCAGTGCGAGGCCAAAAAAGGAAAAATACTTCTCCTGCACAGGATATTGCTTCAGGTGCTGCCAGCGAGCCAGCGCCAAAGAGTAAAAAGGTAAAAGTACTCACACACCGGCCACGTTACATTGAACCGGCCACAGTGCCTGAGTTTATTGGTGAAGTCTCTTCGGCCACCGAAACTGAAGGACCATCTCCAGTGCCGAGGATCGAAGAAAGGGCCGAAGTACCTTCAACAGAGAAAGCAGAAGAACCGAGGACTGAAGGAATAAAAATATTAGAAATTTTAAGTCCTTCAACAAAAACTGAGACAACAAAAAACCAGAAGGGCCTAGCGGTGACCCCGAAAAGAAAAAGAATGGTTAATGTGCTAGATGTTTTGGAGACAATTAAGTCTTCAAGCATAACTCCGAAGAAAATTGTTGAAACTTCCGAAATGCAAACTGAATTCTTTGTTGCTGAAGCTCCAAAGCAACAATCTGAGACTAAAGCTAGGCCTTCAGAGCCCACCAAGGTAAAATCCTTGGAAACCGAAGAAGCAAAAATGACAGAGCCGATTTTAGTTGAAGAAACTGGCACTGCTGCCCCCAAAGCATCCTCCGAAGCCCTCGATTATATTGTTCGACATGCTTCGGGAAAAAAATTATCTGAAGAAGAGATTTTTGAAGCTAATCACTATGCACAAGAACTGAGGTATCCAAAAGGGGCCTTAGTATTCAATGGCATGGACGAAGACGACTTTTTATACTATCTCCCAGATAACAAGGAATTACCCGTCTGCCGGGAGATGGCTAGAAGCATGGGATTCCCGAAGCTTGAGGCTGGCCTCTGCGCGATGACGAAGGATGATCTTGCGGATAGCCTTGCATACAATAGTTTGAAGGTACAAAAAATTGTGAATTTTGAAGCTTGTGAATTTTGAATTAGTCTTTTATTCTTATGTAAATCTATTCATTCTCTTGAATAGGGCTTAATACTCAGCAATGCTTTAAGGCCACAAAAGAATGCTGAAGATGAGAGCTGCACTATTGCTCTCAATAACCTTCGAACAGAGGTTATCAAGCTAAGAAACGAAGCCTTGGAAAAGGACAAAATTCTAGTTACATTGATGGATAAGATAAAGGGAGACGAAGCTGCTTCTAAAGCACAGGCCGAACCTCAGAAGCACGAGATTGACGATCTTCGGAAACAGTTAACCCGAGCTAGAGAAGAACGCATACTTGAAGAAACGAAGCGAGAACTTAGCGATCAATGGGCAAATCATTTAGAAGGAACCGTTGAAGAGCTTCGTTCATCTAAGAAAAGGTGCTATGACAAATCTATAGAATGCGTTAAGAAAATGAAAACTAGTTTCGCCAGCGTTGGCGCATTCTCGAGCGAAGAAAACTTCACAAGAGGCAACCTCGAAGGCCCAATCGAATGGATTAATCACGAAGCTGAGGCCTTTGAGGAAATTTTGAATAGCCGTGGAGACATATGCGCCTTTTCGGGTGCTAGGGGGATTGCTACCATTTTGGAGAGAAAAGGCTGCGAGCATGTGAAAACTTTAGCACAATCCGAAACTGCCTTGTCCTCCGAAGATCTAAAAGACCCCTCAGCCGAAGCTAGCATAGTTGGTGGAAAATTTTTCACCGATATCTAGGATAACGGTGGCCGGGAAATGGCCCGAGAAATTATTCAAAAAAGCGAAAAAGGCATTCATGATGCTAGAAAAGTAGCAGAGGATGCTGAGAAAAGCGTAGAGCCCGAAGGGCAAATAGGTATTAACTAGTGGTTTTTGTTTCTTTGTTGTAATTTTTTGATTTCAAACTTGATGACGGTTTGTAATAGTAATAAGTCCATATCTACTCTTTCCTCAGAACCTGCTGAATCATCTGCGGGCCCCCGCACGAAGGGGGACGACGAAATTAGACAAATGGCCGAAGATATCATGGATAAAGTTGTTGAACAACTACTAAATGAAGCTGCAGAAGTAGTACTTAGGGAAGACTAGATATTATTGTAAAAACATTTGAAATGTATTTTACGCAATATTTTGTAACTTTGAATATAATATACGAGTTTTTTTATGGTTCAACTCTTTACGATGCATGAAATTTTACATACATACCGTTTTTGAGCCTTCGGCGAAAAAACACCTTCCCTTCTTTTCATGCTTCGTGAAGAAAAACTTTTATGTATCCCAACAATTTCGATACTGCTCTGATGAAGTATATCCACGCTTTGTGAAAATATTCTCCGAAGATGTACTTCGAAGATCAACATCGTATTTCCTTTTTATGCCTTAGCACGATTTTCACTTTTTCAAAATATTCTCCGGAGATCGATATTGTATCCCCTTCTTATGCCATATGTAGCATGATGTATGATGCTCATGTTATGCGAAATGATGTGATGATGTTATGCTATGCAAAATGATATTTGTGCTGAAGATACACATCCCTGCAGTAAAATACACAATCTTTTTGTATCAGCATTGACTTTTCGCTGTAAGCCTCCCTTAGGAGCTTCTTCGCCTTTTACTTCAGTGGAATCAGCGTTTATTTTTCGCTGTAAGCCTCCCTTAGGAGCTTCTTCGCCTTTTACTTTCGGCGGTATTCGCGTTGACTTTTCGCGCTTCGCATTTTACTTAGGCGGTATCAGCGTTTATTTTTCGCTGTAAGCTCTGCATTCCCTTTGGAACGACTTTTGAGCAGAAAACTTACACTGCGCTCCCTTAGGAACGGCTTTTGTAGCTTCAGCAAACTTACACTGCGTTCCTTAGAATGACTTTTTGTTGCTTCGAAGAATGCACACTGCGTGCCTTTAAAATAAATTTTTGATAATTCGAAGGTCCTCCTTGCTATCGCAATTCTTTAAGCTTCGGCGACTTAGGCCTGTGGAGAAGATATATTTTCTTTGTGGCAAAGAGCAAGACTATTACAAGAGATTTAAAACAACGAAAAAATATTATAGTCTCCCGTAAGTGTTCCTTGTTAAAAAGAAAATGATACTGAATGTAAAAGACTGCTATCAAGGCAGGATATTTGTCAGTAAATGTGCTTCGACTCTGGCACAGTGCTATTGACTGTGCGAGCTTCGGACTCTTCTCTGAAATCCCTTTGGTGTTGAGTATGCTGACTCCCTTCTGGCTGCTGGCCTCGTTGCAACAGTGGTGGAGGCGGAAGCTGTTGCCAAGAAGCTTGGGGTTGACTTGCCGAAGCAACGGAAGCTGCAGGGTGGTTGCCTACATATTCTGGAATGTAGGGCGAATGATACGAAGCAGTGTGCATGACTTGCTTCGGCTGACTCTGTTGTGCTGCAGCTTCGGCTATCTCCTTTTGCTTTTGGATGGTAACATGGCACATCCTGGTGGTATGGCCCTTGTTTTCACCATAGAATAAGCAGAAAATTTTCCTTGGTTGATCACCAAATCTTCCCCCAAAGCCCCTGGCACCTCTGCCCCTTGGAGCTGGCGGCCGGAAGGAGCTTTGCTGTTGCCCCGAAGCTTGCGAGGAGCACTGTGGCCTTTGCTGCTGGCTCCCTTTGTCATCATTTTGAGTAGAATTGTGAATTGACCTGACATGCCTCGGATAAAATCTTCCTCCGAAGCCCCTGGTCATTTCAGAAAACCTGAAGGCTTCCTCCCTTCTTTGGCGAAAATCATTGTCGGCTCGAATGTATTCGTCCATCTTCTGGAGCAGCTTCTCCAAAGTCTGAGGAGGCTTCCTGGCAAAGTACTGAGCTGAAGGTCCTGGTCGAAGCCCCTTGATCATGGCCTCAATGACAATTTCATTGGGCACTGTTGGTGCCTGTGCCCTCAGACGTAGGAACCTTCGGACATATGCCTGAAGGTATTCTTCGTGATCTTGGGTGCACTGGAATAAAGCTTGAGCCGTGACTGGCTTCGTCTGAAAGCCTTGAAAGCTGGTTATCAACATATCCTTTAGCTTTTGCCATGAGGTGATTGTCCCTGGCCTAAGAGAAGAGTATCAGGTTTGGGCAACACTCCTGACAGCCATGACGAAAGACTTTGCCATGACTGCGGTATTGCCACCATACGAAGATATTGTTGCTTCGTAGCTCATCAGAAACTGCTTCGGATCTGAGTGGCCGTCGTACATGGGAAGCTGGGGTGGCTTGTAGGACGGAGGCCAGGGTGTAGCCTGCAGCTCAGCAGACAAAGGAGAAGCATCATCAAAAGCAAAATTCCCATGATGGAAATTCTCATACCAGTCATCTTCGTTGAAGAAACCCTCCTGATGAAGCTCTTTGTGCTGGGGCCTTCGGTTCTGCTCATCTTGAGTGAGATGGCGAACTTCTTCGGAAGCTTCGTCTATCTGTCTTTGCAATTCAGCTAGCCTAGCCATCTTTTCCTTCTTCCTTTGCACCTGCTGATGAAGCATCTCCATATCTCTGATTTCTTGGTCTAGTTCGTCCTCCTGAGGCGTCGGACTGGCAACCTTCCTCTTCTGGCTTCGGGCCTCCCGAAGAGAGAGGGTTTCCTAATTGGGGTCCAGTGGTTGCAGAGCCGCAGCCCTGTTGCTGAAGCTTTCTTCGGCGCCATGACGAAGGTCTATGCTTGCCGAAGGTGTTCGAAACTCAAAAAGTGGAAGTGTGTTCACCGGAGGTGGGCGCCAATGTTGGGGACTTGTTCTCAAATGCTAAGAGTTAAGAACAAGGCAACATAAAAAGTATTAAGTGTTAAAGTCCTTCGTCCTTCTGAACATTATGCCCCTTCGGGATATAATGAGCCTCGGACGAAGGTTACGAGAGACATACCTTCATAAGTAATATAATGACGAAGGATTCATATAAAGCATGAAATGTAATATAAACATTTGAACATTATCATGAAATCATTTCCATTTTATTATCATGGAAAAATAGAAATGATTGTAGATTACAAGTGTACCTTCGACTTGAAGGAAGACAAAAATACAAGCGTGACGCAAGAGTTAATGCCAAGTCCGCGTGAACAGTACGGGAATATTGTTCATCTATTTATAGGCACGGGACACAGCCCATGTAAAATTACATCTATGCCTTTATATTTGCTAATAACTCTGAAGTAACCCGCCGGGGTCAGAATAGCCTTTTCATCTTTAAGTCGGTTTCCTTTTACGCTATCTTGCCGAAGCTCTCCTGCGTACAGCTTCGACTCTACGCCATTCTTCGTATTCCTTTTGTGCTTCTTCACACCGTGGTTTTAACCCAAGTCCGAAGATACCTGTTCACGCATTATACTCCAGAAACTTCGTTAAATCATGTTTTTGAGGACCTTCGGAAGCCGAAGGCCCCCAACACTATGATTCTCTGTAAAAAAAGGAATGGAAAAATCTAAAAAAAGGGGGGAAAGATCTCACACCGCCCCATCTTGATTTTTTCTGCAGCGCACGCCGTCCTTATCTTCTTCATGCACACGACTTCTCTCTGGCGCTTATCTATCTGGCGCTCCTTTCTGGTATTTATCCCCAGCCGGCCAAGATTCCACAGCGCCCTGGTGACTTCCATGCGCGCGCGTTCCTCAGCTCGCTCGTGCTCTGCCGAGCTCGCCCCTGCGCGCAGCTCGCCTAGCTTCTCCTAGCCCTGGTTCCTGCTCGATCTTCTTCCTGGCGCCCAGCACAGCTCTCCCCTGCTCCCTCCCATGGCTGGCGCTTGGCCTCCTGCTCGCCACGCCCAAGGCCCTATTCCAGCTCACCCAACCGAGCTCCCTTTGTGGCGGAACCTCCTGAATTATTCCAAGTTAAGTGCCCAAGTCGCACCCTTAAAGGCACAAGACACTTAAACCGGAATAACCCTTCAGTCCCTTGGATCTAGTCTGATAAAAGCCACTTATCCAGGATCGAATACCACTAGCTCACTCGAAGGTGAGGCACAGAGAAATACAATAAAGCATAATACCACAGATTC
The DNA here is from genome assembly GCA_029449295.1 of Zea luxurians. NCBI lineage: Eukaryota > Viridiplantae > Streptophyta > Magnoliopsida > Poales > Poaceae > Zea > Zea luxurians. Next base: position 52,393,352 of record JAOPSE010000011.1, read on the forward strand.
AAGAAATATCATTAGTGATTACATTATCGGAGTTTCAGAAATAATAACCATAAATTTTAATGCAGCGGAAATAACTAACAGAGAAAACTGAGTAACATGGCGAAGCCTAGCCACACTACTCCTCCTGGTCCTCTCCTGCGGAAACAATAACCCTCTCGACCATCTATCGCGGTGGCAGGGATGAAGGCCAAGTCACACCCTCAACCAGATCAAGGAGGTACCTGCAAAAAAATTATGCCACAAGCAAGACTGAGTATACTAATACTCAGCTAGACTTACTCGGTGTGAGGAGTCTACTCCTCTACCTCTAGACATGCAACTGTTTGGCTGAGGGGTTTGGTTTGCCAAAAGCACTAGCTGAGTCTAAAATCAAGTTTTAGTTTTTCAAGTTTTAGTATGATCCTTTTTTAAACTAGATGAGTACCTAGCTATTCATACATGGTATCAAACATTTTATCAATCATCATATTTTGCCAGTCACCTCATTTCCACTTATTACTCAATGCAGCAGCATGGATCAAGCAGTCTCATTAGCTGCGAGAAGCAGATGATTCGAATCGAGTTTTTAAACCTTGCAAAGTAAACCTAAACACATGATGTGGCGAGGCACTCCGTCCCCACACATATCAACCGTCCCCATCGATTCCCCATCAACAAAATAGGGCTCACCGCCTTAGCGTACAATGCCTCACTGACCCCGACTGTCGTTGTGCAGTGACCGCACTTGTACCCACCATAATCAGAATGGGAGACTACGTCTCAGGTCATGTGAGGGGCAAAGTCTGCTGCCAAGTTCACTCAGGTACTAGGCTTACCTATTTACCATATTTCTCGGCATGTGTTTAGTACGTTCAAACGCTTGACACACGGTACCACACTTTAATCCTTATTCCAATTTTGTCATCTCGTAGACAATGCGTCCCCATGGATCGTTGTCCACAGACCATCATCATTCCGATATAACAATGGATACAACCAATTCCTGACCTCGCGCGAGTACTAGAAAAATCACTCGACTTCTACTGAGATCCCTAATTAGTAAAACAGCTACTCGACCTAGCATACTAGTATCCATCTCAAAAGGGAATCCTGAGTTCATGCAACTAGGGTTTCAGTCAACTCCTACACTTAAGTGCACAGTACAAGACTACAAACATTAAGTGCAGTAAAATAGCATATATAACGGTTATACATAAAACCGGGGCTTGTCTAGAATTTAACACTTAGATAGTGCTTGCTGAGGATACTCGCTTGGCGAGCATCCACTGGTTAAGTCCATCATTCTCAAGGTCGTCCATCAACTGCATCTTGTGGTTGGCACCACATCACATGCACGATCATCTTCTCTCAGTCCTAAATGAGATGCAAGATGCACATGAATGAATATAATGAAAGTAGCACAAAAGTAGCACAAGATATACTAAGACACAGTGGCGAACTAAACATTAAATTGGAAGACACCTTAGACAACCACATGTTAGCTTTAGTTATCTACACGTCGTCGGGCATACGTAGTCACTACCACTGGAAAGATGACAACACTTACTTTACTTCACCAATACAAACATGACCTCACAAGCATGAGCATTTATTTAGTTTGCTACGGGTTTTCATTAGTTCTTCTATTAATCACACAAAAGCATCCCAACACAAGTTTAACAGAGGGCATATGCATCAATGTCTATGGAACCTCTATATCACAATCAACTAGAGAAAGAAACATATAAAACAGGACATACATGTTATCTCAAGCTTAACCATTACAAGTCTATGTTTGTTAAGTGCTAACTAAGCATTTTTAGCCAAAAGGGTGAACTCAACAATCAAATAAGCACTTGCAGATTTTTGAACAGCAACATAGCAGTTACTTGTTTTAATCCTAACTCTTCAAATATTAATCCAATAATATCAAACTAGGACTTTCTGGAAAGCTTAAAAAGTGAACTACAACTTTGGTATTTTGACCTCAACACGATTCAACACTTAGCAAGGTCAAAAAGTGCTAACACGACATCTCTGTCCAGATTTGGACAGATTCAGACTTGCGACTTCAAAAATTCATAACTAAAGATTCAGGCATCCAAATACATTAATCCTAGACTTTCTGGAAAGATAATGAAATTGTCTACCTATCATTTATAAACATCTCAAGGTGATTTAGTATTTAACTAAGGATAAAAGACACTAGAAGGCTTTGCTGTCCAGAACTGGACAGATTCAGTCTTCACATTTTAAACATCCATAACTTAATCTTTGGATCACCAAAAAGAGTGATCCAAGACTTTTTCGAAACCTAGGAAAAAGCACTACATAACTTTTGTAATCACCAAGAAGTGATTCTAGGTTTAATCAAATCAAACATTACAGTTTTCGAAATGTGTTCTGATAGTGGACAGAACACAGCAACCAGTTTGTAAAATTCATAACTCTTAATCTATCAGGCATGTGGTTATGAAATTTTAACACAATCAATATAAGAACATCATCTAAAACTTTCTTATAACGACCATGAACAGATTGTAAAATTAACTTAAGCAAACAATTCAATCTCTGAAATTTGTATAGAAAGTGGACAGATTCAGTTACTGAATTTGTGAAAAGGATAACTTCTAAACGATCAAAGTTATGGCTATCAAATTTTAACACAAGTAAGATAATAAAGTTATCTACAACTTTCTTATATGGCTTTTCTACAGAAAACACAATTTAGTTCATTAAGCCAAGACAATTTCTACCTATAACGACCAAACATTCATGTCGAGCACACTCTATTTTACCCTATCTCGCATACAACCATATTGTGGCGTGCACTCGAGACACTTCGGTTCAACTTAACGCAATCACTACTACAACGCATTTTGACATACACATTTGACAACATAATGCTCAGACAAACCCACACTTCCAATCTACTTATCATATCCAACCAACACCACGTTTGATAACACACCTTTCTAACTAAACATATCTCGTCTTCCAAACACACATCATATGTCACGTAATTTACATTTTTCACCTAAATTAACCTACACCAACGATGAATATATAAATATAATTACCGTAGACTAATTCATTAGCCGAGTGCAGAAGTCACCAAGCATGCTTTAGGATTTACCAAATTTTTGCCGCACTAACACATTAATTTACTATGAAGCATGTTAGCAAACAATTAACACATTCGCGACCAATCCTTACGACGCACAAAAGAACTATCGCAACCACATATCTATCCAATCCAACAACAAAATAACACCTCGGCTCACCCACGCACCTATGTGTCCCCATAATACGCACAAGACATCAACCGCACAAGTGACTCCCACAGGATTAATCATACTCCTCATTCGCATCGACTATCACAATCGCCGATCACATGCATAAAACAAATGCACTTTTCACATAACCACATATCGATGCATTTCCCAAAACATAATCTGTATTTTGTAACTTAGTTTTCGCATCAAACAACGCATCGCATATTTTGCTATCAAAATATAAAAACATCCGAGTTATTTTCTACTTCATTTTCTTCTCTACACGCTTTCATTCATACAATTATATTTTCCCACACATATTCACACATGCACATCATCGACCAAATACGTAAATAAAACAAATTGCGAATCACTCAAGGTGAACAACCTGGCCAAATTCCGATTGGAGTTGCACATGCATGCCATCAGTTTGGGCTCTTCGCCGATGAGCGACGCGCGAGGCATGACGACGACAAGGGCTGCGAGCACAGCACAGTTTATTACATGATTTGTTGGTGCGGCCATTCTATCGAACACGTAAAGTGCAGGACAGCGGGATCTCACCACGGTTTCAATGATGGCACGCTGGTGCTGCGCAGATCCGGCGAAGCGAGACGCGGAGACGGTCGAACCGCGTAGATCAACGACACAGCATGGGGCTGTCCAAACACCCACGCGACACCTTGGGTCGGGACTGCACAGCTTCGTGTCGGCGTACAGAAATCCAGAGCTTGCTGCTGGGGAGAGGGAAACAGGGAAGGGTGCTCGGCTTGCACGGCAGGGTTGGCCCTAGGCGCTGAAGCATGGAGAGGAGCATAGGGCTCCGGCTGGGAAGGTGGTGGCTCGGCTGCGGCAAGAGCAGGGAAGGGGAGGTTGGCCGTCGACCTTGGGTGCGGTCAGGGAAGGTGGGGGCATGTCCGGGTGCCCAAGGAGAAGAGCGCCATGGATCGAGCTCTAGGCACCTACAGGAACAGAGAGAAGAGACGGTGGGGGAAATGGAGAGGGGCGCTGGCTTCTTGCTGGCTGTGGAGCAAGGGGAAGACGAGCCAGGGGAGAGGCGTAGGACATTTTGGGCGCCATGGTTCGAGCAGAGGGGCCCGTTCCTATGGAGCAGGGAGGGAGCTCGTCCGCGCCATGGACAGCAGAGGGTAGGATGGGTGCTGTCCCTGCTGCCAAGCCTGAAGGGGGTGCGCCCATGGGGAAGGAGGACAAGGAGCGCCGGCCATGGAGAGGTTGCTGGCGGCCATGGAGCTCCTACGTGCTAGGGAAGAAGGTTCCCTGCTGCAGCCGTGGGAGAAGAAGACAGGGAGTCGGCTAGAGCAGGCCTGCGCGAGGGAGAAGGAGGAAGAGAGTGGAGGCTAGGGAAAATTGAGGGGTGGGAGTGAAAAATTGCCAAGTGTAAGAGAGGGGCACTTCTATTTATAGACATGGGCTAGGGTTAGGGTTTTCTTAGTGGGCCAATTAGGCTAGAATGGGCTTGGCCAAAAATCCCAAATCGGGCTTCACGAATTATTTTTCGGAATAACAAAATGCTCCCGCGGAATTTGTCTGTATACAAAACAGAGTGAACTAGGGTTCGGACGAATGGAAGATTGAGCGATTAATTCGGCCGAGAGTCTGATTTGATTTCGCCCAGAAATAGCTCCTCGCGCATGATTTGAAAATAAATCGTTTCAGGATATGACTCACCTTCGGATTTATGATTGAACGAGACAATTCGCGACATTTAAAAATCATTGCCAATGTTGATTTTTTTGAAATCGGATTGGATACAGAGATATTAAGTCGATTTGATTAGAATTATATAAATGCAAACACACTAGGTATTCCGTTTGAGAGTACAGATCCGGGAAAAATATTCGGACATCGGTCGAAGTCCGAGGAATGGGATTCGGGCATAGATCCACTAACAATAGTCGAGAGTTTTGATTAAATGAGCTTTAGACGAGATTTTATAAATCGAGAATGATTAACGAGTTGGCATTCGTTCCAAGAAATAAAAGTTTTAACAGGCTCCAAAATTGGCTGTTTCTCGCGATCGAATAACTCCGACTTCGGAGAGATTCCATGAATAATCCTGATAAACAGAGATAGACACGATCGAGAAATAAGAAATTTTCACTGAGCATTCAAGTTAGGGACAAATCTCCCGACATAACACGAAACTGACACCTGGGGTGTCACACCCTTGCCATGACCACGTCCCCAGCTCGTCTTCCCTAGCACGCCGCGCTGCAGCTCCCTGCCCGGCTCTGCCCGTGCCCCTCTTCCTGCTCGCTCACCGGTGTCGCGCGCTCTCCGTGGTCGACGCTCCCAGCCCTCCACTCGCTGAGCTCTGTGCACGCTTGCCCCATCCCGCCTGTGCTCGGACCGCGCCCTCGCTGCCGGTGCTCGCCGACCACGACTGTCCTGCTCCCTACTGCGCTCGCCCAGGTCGCCGCCGTCGAGTTCCTGTGCGTGCAGCCATGTCCCTCTGTTCGCCGTGGCCGGTTCCCTGCTCGTGCCACGGTTCTCTTCCAGCTCCCTGCGCATGCGCCGCCGTTGAGTTCTCTGGTGTCTGCGTGCCATGAAGTTCCTCTAGCGCTATGGCTTCCTAGTTCCTTCCAGCCACGCGCGTGAATTTTCTCTGCTCGGTCTTAATCCCCATCGCGTCGTCAAGCTCCCTGGTTGTCGTCGCGTCGTGTGTGCAGCAGCCCCAGATCTGTGCATCCCCACTCTTGTTGTCGACCTCACTCACTACCGATGTCGTGGCTTGCACATCTTGTGTTTGACGAGAGCCCTAAGTGATGGACATGCTTGCGTGATTTGAGTCGATCCCGACGATCTATCCTCCAAATGCGCATCACTTGTGCTGAACTCCGAAGCCCCCTGTCATGCTCGACCCTGGAGGCCTCCAACTCGTCGACATCCCTTGCATCGTCAAACGATCCCGAGAATTCAGATAAAGCAATAAATCCCATGTGGTGCTCACCACGTGCTCGACGTAATGGCAGAATCAGAGAATCATTACTAATCTCGCAGATTCGTGTCGACTGTTGGAACGGTAAGCTGATTTGCTATTTTTATTGACTGATCTAATGAATGGATTGGTTGAATTAGTTGTTCGTGAAGATTGTTTTATTCTTAACACGGGTGCGTTGTCGAGGTATTAGAGGTATGTCGTTATGCCTCACTTCATGCATCAATGGAGTGTGTACATACGTATAAAGTGGTCGTGTCACGTGAAACTCAAGTTTAAAATGATTATTGTGTAAGGGGAATTAATAGCATGAAGAATTGATTTAGTAATACAAACAATTATCCAATAAGGCTCTCATCGTTAATTTTGTAGGATATCATGGTAGTCAAACCTGAAATGTTTGATTAATTGTTAACATGTAAAATATATGAGGTGTGGAATAAAATTAAAATAATTCTTTATGAGCGATGTGGGATAAGTTTAAAATTTAATTAATTAGCTGATAAGTTGTGTTTAGGCTAATTGTATTAAATGTGTATAGTTTGTTGTTTCGTGATGTTTGCGTTAGATTCGGTTAATCTAGAGAAGCGTAATTATTGCGCGTAGTCGTATATCAATAACTAGTATTTTCGTATGAACTTGCACAATGCCTCGCCACTAGGTGTTTAATTCGCTATCGCGTAGCACTATTTAGCTTTGTAATATTTCTGTCTATATGCATTCGTGTGCATAATGCATTTCATTCAGGTACGTGAATTAACCACGTGAGGCGGAGAACCAGAACTGAGTCGACCACAAGATGGTGCTGATGAACGGAACTGAAGATGGACAGATGAAACAAGTATAAGAACAAAAGATGGTCGTCAAGTGATCGTTGTCTAACAAACACTAAAGTAGTGTTTAATCCAGGCAAGCCCCGGTGCATTTGCCACCTCCTTGTGTTTTAAAATCTTTATCACCTTGTTTGATGCATTAGGTGATAGGAGTTGTGTGCTAAACCATTGATGCATTTCCTTCCTTGGAAAATTGATTACCCTTCCTTGATACCCTTTTATAAAAAGGATTTTATGATGCTTAGCCTTGCTCTAGAAAACAAAATGTTTTGTTTTAAAACAAAAGTGATGCTTTAGATTGGATGGGATGTTTTCAAAGATAAAACTTGATGATGGATCCATCATGGTCGTGATGGATGCAACATCAGAAAAGATGTACCTCTAACAGGTACCAAATTTTGGGGTTTGAAATGATAAAGCTAAGACCAGGCGGTTGACTTGCACGAGAAGAGAGTCTTAGTGTAGTTTCTCCGTCTGCGTCGATTAAGGACCGTGTCGATGTAGGCTTGATGATTGAGGACCTTTTAACTGGTCACATGCCTCATCATGGGTAAGCTTTGCCTCGGGCAGACTAATACCAAAATAAGACAACACGCAATGGGAGTGGAGAGATGGCGAGAGTAGCGTGTACCCTCCGTGGCAAGAGGCTGGACGGTGGTGTATCTATGCTCTCGGTTAGCGTGAACCTGATCTGGTCTTAAGAACCCCGGTAGCAAGATGACATATGCAAGGGTTAAGTGCTATATATGTCGTGTGATTGGAGATCCCCAGCTGGGTATTAATCGATTCGGATCGCCATTACTTCTCGGATATGAAGACTTGGTCACTGACCTACACGTAGCAATCCAGTGAAGAAAAAGGGTGATAAAAGACGACTAGTATAGGCCAAGTGCTTGAACTAGGGTAGAAAGAACTCTAGATGCAGGTAACTTTACTTAACCTAACAAGTAAAAATGGATTTTCAAGGATCCACTCATAGTAAGCTTTTCTGCAAACAGAGTCCTTGATTCTTGATAAGCCCTACCTTGAATCCTTTTGAAACCAGCATACCCTTGAGAGTCTTTTCTTTAGTCGGGTAAGTCTTGCTGAGTAATTGCGTACTCAGGGTTTTATTCCCTATTGTTTTTCAGGTTATAGTTTTGTGCTGCTGATGATGGTGTTAAGTGCCAATGGGCTCGACCTTCTTATAAGTTTAAGTAACTCTTCAATAATTCTTATTGAGGATGGTCACTTGAGCTAGCATATATTTCAAACTTATACTTTTGTAATCACTCCGATGAATATAATGTAAAATTTTTGTAACTTGTAAAATTTCGTAATAAGATTTATGCTGCAAATGGTTGGTGTGTGATTTGTGTTACTTAATCTCGCGATCTTGGTTGTAAGTGGTTTATCCGAGGTCCTTAGGGCACTCGGACAGATCCTGTTAAGTTATCTGGTGCACATGCATAGCCGTCTGAGGTCTTTGAGACAAGGACAAGTTCATGTTGGCCCAATAACTTGGGAGGTTCTGCCACAGGCTAGTATCGGAGCAAGATTAAGTATATACGTTCACATACGTATTTTCAAAACAAAAGTTTTGGTTTTAGAAAACCTATTTTCAACTAAACACATTGTTTGGTTTTGAAAAACAGCTTTGAAAAACTATAATGCTAGCGACATCCTCTGTTAAGCCCTAAAGTAAGGACAATCAGGTGGCTTTGTTCAAAACCACTAACCCACAACCGGGGGTATTGCATACATGTGTATTGTCATTTTTAAGGCCATTCAGTCATGAATGGATCGACGCTCAGGTAAGGTGAGTTGTGAGAGCATGACCGAACAAACGTCGGTCTAGGGGAGAGCATAAAAAGCTCTTGATTATATACATGTTTACATATGTATATATGAAGGATGCGATGTGGAGTATTTACTTTTCTGGGATTCAGTACCCCATGGATGTGTACGGGTACACAGACATGGGAATGCTGAGAAGTGTAATGTACTTGTAACGACACAACTACGCTCAGATAAGAAGGTGAGTTACCATAATGAGTTGCCCTATGGTTAAAGTGTGGCAACAACGCCTATGCGTGGCTCGGCGCTTAATGATGAGCTAGCCTCCATATAGGAATATATGGAGTAAAAACTGTGATAAACTGTCATGTGTGAATTGCATCATTGGAAAATGGGATTTGATGAAAATTTTCTGCAGGTACACTAAGTTCGAACACGTATGTGTAGTTGACGACTAGTAAAATACCGAGAGAGTCGTAAGTATGCCACCGATATAGAACGTTATTGCCACGGTATGTTGGCAAAACTCGTGAGCACGAATAAGACGAGCATGCATCCTGATTGTTGCATCATGTTTGTCACCTATACACCCAAGATGCTTCTCTCACCTTTATTCTAATAACCGGTGATTGTAGATAATGTGGTGTAATGTTGAATTATGAACTTCGATGAAATAGCTGTCCTCCATTCTTTAGGTAACCTATTTAGGTGTTATATATGTGCTTGCTCTGGTACTTGATGTGCTGATAGAAGGTTGGTAGTTTGTTTGCTTAAACCGAAAATTAGGCCATGTTCTTAGTTGGTGAACCATGACCCAAAGTTGATTTTTTCGTTAGCACTCCATGACCAAACACATATAAATAAATGCTTAGATAATTTCTTTGCTGGACCTAAAGTGTACTCAGGCTTAAAATAAGAATCTTGAGTCATATTTCAATCTTAGACCATGCCCTTATTTGATTGGCACAAGCTGATATCCCTAATTCTAGTTTGCCTGTTCTTGATGATCACATCATTGCTTTATCGACCCAACTTAGGAAAGACATGTCCGATCATTTTCTTGAGTTTGATGCCTTTGGTTTCCCTATATCTATCGAAGGCATACCAACTTAATCTTATGATTGTTTTCCCTCCATATCAAATTAGATACTAATCCTTGACCTTTTAATCTCTATGATGGGCATAGAAATATGCTTGGCGCTGAAGTAACAGTCTCCCATCATACTTCTTTCATCAAGTTTAGGTTATGGCCATGACTTGATCATTTCATTGGGCCATGATCTATTTGGCTCTCTACTTGTAACCATTCTTACAGGTGCAGTATCTCTTTGTATATTGTCACCCTTGCCCAATACATTGGTGTCGCACGAGATTTCTTATTGGTTATGTCTGGTAATGGTGTTATGACTAAAATCGGTGGTGCCGTGACGAAACCGAGGGCCTTCTGTGTGTGCGCACACATGGTTATGCTGCTCGGCACGCGTTGGTATCACAGTTAGTAGTTGTAATCCATTATGAGACTATATCAATATGTTATCTGGGTACAATCTAGTTTTTCCATGTGGGATTCATTATGGTTGCCAGTTCGGTGATGGTGTCATGATTTAGGACTTATGGTGTCGCAACAAAACTGAGAGCTCCCTGTGAATGCGCACACGGGATTGTGCTACTCGTCGGATGCTGGTATCAAGGTCGCTGGTCATGATTCATTACGAGACTACACTAGTATGTTATCCTCCATAGATCTCTTCCTTAAAACAATTTCTATGTTGTTTGTCAAGTGATCAAGCAACATCTATCATCTTTGTTGGATAAAAAGGGCATACCATTTTCTTGGTGGTCTCTTTTCCCTTGACTTGGGTAGTAACTGCACGCATACAAGTTCCCTTTATGTCCTTTGTGTAAAGGTGAAGCCTTGAAGCTTTTTAGTGTCGAGAGACAACTGATTAGCTCTCAAAATGGAGATTGATTTTCTCTGCTGTTGAGATGCAAGAGTTTGTTCATTCGCTCTCTTATTTAATCCATGTATTTCTGACCCTAGTCAGTTCATCTCGCATGGAAGAAACGAAAGAACAACCTGACCAAATGGATTTCTACCCCAAATGCATGACCTTTTGCTAGCAAATGTGAACTCTCAACCCTTGGCTTACCGAGGGTACTGAGAGGATTTGCTCAATGTCAAAAGTAGTTCAACAAGTTGCTTTTACTAACTTGTAACTGCCCAATGAACAAAGGTTGAGTTTAGAGATCGTTTCATTGAGTTGTCTAAATTCATTTTTGGTTCAACCCACCCTAAAGAAAGTACTCATAAGAATCGAGATCAAGTTGTCCAGTAACCACCTAATCATCGTTCTAGTCATGCCTTGATCGCCTCACGTGTGTTTTCCTAGCATATGTGATCAAGTCGAGCCATGCCTAGTTCTTGATAAAATGGATTAGACTCGAAGGCAGCATCTATAGATCCTTTCGCTGGTGATTTTTCGGGACTTGGATTCTTTGGCTAACACGAGATAACTGTGATGTTGTTCGACATTCACACCCGTCTCGTGTGCTATGAACTTACCGTGACCACTTGTTGGTAAACCTCTTTCCGTGTGTTTTACCCAAGAGGTTGCATCTGATTCTGTTTGGGTAAGATCGAGTATTTGCCACTCGCTCAACAAACTCAGATAGTACAGTGTCATCAGAAAAAGCAAACTGCACACATGGAACCTTATGTGTTCTTCTGGCAGACATTGTCTCTATTGTTGGACATCTCTAAATTAGCTTAAGGCGATATATGATATGTCCACTAGAGAAACCACATCCTAAGGCACTCGCCTTCGCTCGGGACTGTCTTATGATTATCATTGATATGGATATGGGTTACATGCTTCTCTACTCTTAAAAGTCTTTCGCTCCGAATCTCGGGACGAGATTCTTTTAAGGGGGAGGGTTGTAACACCCCTGGTGTTTATATTCCGCTTGACAACGAGTATGGATTAAGCACATAATATCAGTGGATAAATTGGATGCCAAGTTTTAATCATCTTCGCCTATCGCGGTTTTTATATTGCATCTGTTTCATTCGCGAGTTCAATATCATTTTTATTTTTATCTATCCGGGCTCGTCCTAAATTTTCGTGATGTTCGGAACATAGTTGTTCCGAAAATCGGTGCGTCCGGTGATTATTTAAAATTCATCGCTCGTGCGAATACGAATTCGGAAGCCTGACCCACTCGGATGATTTTTATCCCAGGCAAATTAATTTGAACTTGACGACTAAAATGTTCGAGGCAAAATAATCTGTATCGCGCATTGTCTGAGAAAAATTATGCGTGAGGATATGACCCAATTTATCCTTCAGCACGCCATTTTGGCGACGAAAACGAGTGTACATTAGTGGATCGGGTTTCGGCTAATTTCGGTCGAATTACGCAGAGTAGATTATCGAAGTCAAAATCAGTTTTATTCGGGCTGTCGTTTCTTGCTCGGATCTGAATCTATGGATATAAGCATTTTGTAAATAATTTAGTTCGCTAAATTCGGAGAATGAAATGTGTATTCGTGTAGCGTGTCGACCCATTATATATATCGCTAAAATCTGGATTCAAAAATATCTACGAAATTCGTTTAGGTTCAACTAAATCAAACCATGTCGCAAGTACTGTCGAACCTTTGTTCATCGCTAAAAATACCCAATTCCAAAATATCTGTGATTCTCTATAAAAAGGAATGGAAAAATCTAAAAAAAGGGGGGGAAAGATCTCACGCTGCCCCATCCTAATTTTTTCTACAGCGCACGCCGTCCTTATCTTCTTCACGCACGCGACTTCTCTCTGGCGCTTATCTCTCTGTCGCTCCTTTCCAGTATTTATCCCCAGCCGGCGAAGCTTCCCCAGCGCCCTGGTCACTTCCATGCGCGCGCGTTCCTCAGCTCGCTCGCGCTCTACCGACCTCGCCCCTGCGCGCAGCTCGCCCAGCTTCGCCCAGCCTTGGTTCCTACTCGCTCTTCTTCCTGGCGCCCAGCAGAGCTCTCTCCTGCTCCCTCCCATGACCGACGCTTGGCCTCCTGCTCGCCGCCCTGGGCCCTATTCCAGCTCGCACAGCCGTGCTCCCTTGCCATGGCTGCGCCCCCAGCTCATCTTTCCCAGCACGCCGTGCTGCAGCTCCCTGCCCAGCTCTGCTCGTGCCCCTCTTCCTGCTCGCTCTCCGGCGTCGCGCGCTCTCTGTGGTCGACGCTCCCAGCCCTCCGCTCGCCGAGCTCCATGCACGTGTGCCCCATCCCGCTTGCGCTCGGACCGCGCCCTCTCTGCCGATGCTCGCCGACTGTGGTTGTCCTGCTCCCTGCTGCGCTCGTCTAGGTCACTGCCATCGAGTCCCTGTGCGCGCAGCCATGTCCCTCTGTTCGCTGTGGCCGGTTCCCTACTCGCGCTGCAGTTCTCTTCCAGCTCCCTGCGCACGTGCTGCCGTCGAGTTATCTGGTGTCTACGCACCGTGAAGTTCCTCCAGCACTGCGGCTTCCCAGTTCCTTCCAGTTGCGCGCATGAATTTTCTCTGCTCGGTCTTAATCCCCATCGCGTCGTCAACCTCGCTGGTTGTCATCGTTCATCGTCGCATCGTGTGTGCAGCAGCCCCAGATCTGTGCAGCCCGACTCTTGTTGTCGACCTCACTCGCTACCGATGTCGTGGCATGCGCATCTTGTGTTCGACGACAACCATGAGTGATGGACATGCTTGCGCGGTTTGGGTCAATCCTGACGATCTATCCTCCCGATGCGCGTCACATGTGCTGAGATCCGAAGCCCCCTGTCGTGCTCGACCCTAGAGGCCTCCAACTCATCAACATCCCTTGCGTCGTCAAATGATCCCGAGAATTTGGATAAAGCAATAAATCCAGCATGGTTCTCACCACGTGCTCGATGTAATGGCAGAATCGGAGAATCATTACCGATCTTGCGGATTCGTGTCGGCTGTTGGAACGGTAAGCTGATTTGCTATTTTTATTGACTGATTTGATGAATGGATTGGTTGAATTAGTTGTTCGTGAAGATTGTTTTATTCTTAACACGGGTGCGTTGTCGAGGTATTAGAGGTATGTCGTGATGCCTCGCTTCATGCATCAATGGAGTGTGTACATACGTATAAAGTGGTCGTGTCACGCGAAACTCAAGTTTAAAATGATTATTGTGTAAGGGGAATTAATAGCGTGAAGAATTGATTTAGTAATACAAACGATTATCCAATAAGGCTGCCATCGTTATTTTTGTAGGATATCATGGTAGTCAAACCTGAAATGTTTCATTAATTGTTAACATGTAAAATATATGAGGTGTGAAATAAAATTAAAATAATTCTTTGTGAGCGATGTGGTATAATTTATAAAGCGAGGGATAAGTTTAGAATTTAATTAGTTAGTTGATAAGTTGTGTTTAGGCTAATTGTATTAAATGTGTATAGTTTGTTGTTTCGTGATGTTTGCATTAGATTCGGTTAATCTAGAGAAGCGTAATTATTGTGCGTAGTCGTATATCAATAACTAGTATTTCCGTATGAACTTGAACAACGCCTCGCCACTAGGTATTTAATTCGCTATCGTGTAGCACTATTTAGCTTTTTAATATTCCTGTCTACATGCATTCGTGTGCATAATGCATTTCATTCAGGTAGGTGAATTAACTACGTGAGGCGGAGAACCAGAACTGAGTCGACCACAAGATGGTGCTGATGAACGGAACTAAAGATGGACAGACGAAACAAGTATCAGAACAAAAGATGGTCGCCAAGTGATCGTCGTCTAACAAACACTAACGTAGTGTTTAATCCAGGCAAGCCCCAGTGCATTTGCCACCTCCTTGTGTTTTAAAATCTTTATCACCTTGTTTGATGCATTAGGTGATAGGAATTGTGTGCTAAACCGTTGATGCATTTCCTTCCTTGGAAAATTGATTACCCTTCCTTGATACCCTTTTATAAAAAGGATTTTATGATGCTTAGCCTTGCTCTAGAAAAACAAAATGTTTTGTTTTAAAACAGAAGTGATGCTTTAGATTGGATGGGATGTTTTCAAAGATAAAACTTGATGATGGATCCATCATGGCCGTGATGGGTGCAACATCAGAAAAGATGTACCTCTGACAGGTACCAAACTTTGGAGTTTGAAATGATAAAGCTGAGACCGAGCGATTGACTTGCACGAGAAGAGAGTCTCGGTGTAGTTTCTCCGTCTGCGTCGATTAAGGACCGTGTCCATGTAGGATTAATGATTAAGGACCTTTTAACTAGTCACATGCCTCATCGTGGGTAAGCTTTGCCTCGAGCAGTCTAATACTAGAATAAGACAACATGCAATGGGAGTGGAGAGATGGCGAGAGTAGCGTGTACCCTCTATGGCAAGAGGCTGGGCGGTGGTGTATCTGTGCTCTTGGTTGGCATGAACCTGATCTGGTCTTCAGAACCCTAGTGACGAGTTGACATATGCAAGGGTTAAGTGCTACATATGTCATGTGATTGGAGATCCCCAGCTGGGTATTAATCGATTCAGATCGTCGTTACTTCTCGGATATGAAGACTTGGTCACTGACCTACACGTAGCAATCCAGTGAAGGAAAAGGGTGATAAAAGATGGCTAGTATAGGCTAAGTGCTTGAACTAGGATAGAAAGAACTCTAGATGCAGGTAACTTTACTTAACCTGACAAGTAAAATGGATTTTTAAGGATCCACTCATAGTAAGCTTTTCTGCAAACAGAGTCCTTGATTCTTGATAAGCCTTACCTTGAATCCTTTTGAAACCAGCATACCCTTGAGAGTCTTTTCTTTAGTCGGGTAAGTCTTGCTGAGTAATTGTGTACTCAGGGTTTTATTCCCTGTTGTTTTTCAGGTTATAGTTTTGTTCTGCTGATGATGGTGTTAAGTGTCGATGTGCTCGGCCTTCTTATAAGTCTAAGTAACTCTTCTATACTTCTTATTGAGGATGGTCACTTGAGCTAGCATATATTTCAAACTTATACTTTTGTAATCACTCCGATGAATATACTGTAAAATTTTTGTAACATAAAATTTGGTAATAAGATTTCCGCTGCAAATGGTTGGCGTGTGATTTGTGTTACTTAATCTCACGATCTTGGTTGTATGTGGTTTATCCGAGGTCTTTGGGGCACTTGGACAGATCCTGTTAAGTTATCTGGTGCACATGCATAGCCGTCTGAGGTCTTTGAGATAAGGACAGGTGCATGTGGGCCCAATAACTTGGGAGGTTCTGCCACAGACACCGACATGTGGTACCCGTTGGCCAGGGGCTCAGGTGGATGACTTAAGCAAACAGCGGGTGAGAGATGGGTCCCCAATGGAACGAGGCCCACTGATCAGTGGCGGGGCAGGTGCGGGGCACTGTGGGGTGCAGGATTGCACAGACGGGTGGGGCCCGCCTGTCGGTGACCTAGAGAGGGGAAAGGAGGAGTGGGCTGAGGGGCTGACGGGTGGGTCCCCCTTGTCGGGGTCATCGTCTACCTCCTGAGCTCGCCTGACCGAGATGATCTAGGGCCGCGATCGGTGCTTGTGCGGGGTGGGGTTGCGGGTGATGGCAGGTGGCCGAGGAGGGCCCGACGAGGCGGCTCGGCGCTGGCATGGTTACTCACCAACGAGCACAGAGAGGGGTAAGAAAGGACAGATGAGGGAGAGAAAAGGAGGAGAGAGGATCAGCGGTTCTCACCCACGATGAAGCTTAGTCGAGCAGCTCGACAAAGAGGATGGCAGCACTCCAGGCGTGGCAAGCATGCAGATGCGATGGGTCCGAGGCTCTGTGAACATGCGGACGAGGGTGCTCCTAGGCGAGCTTTGGTGAGGCACGGCGAGCGCATGGAAGGGAGGTTAGCCGGGCTCCCTGGGGGAATAAGGCGAGCAGGGAAAGGGGCTTATCATCAAGGGGGAGGGTTTATGCCCTAGCTCACGGTTGTGGCCATGATCCGTGCGGACGTGGGTGTGGCGAGCGTGGTGCAAGCGGGATGGCGGTTGCGGTGGGGAAAGGATAGCTAATAGGTGGGCCCAGCCAGGGTGCCGCGCGCGTCAGGTGGAAGGGAGGGTCACGCTGACGCACGGGTCCCACTGGTCAGTGGACCTAGGGTCGTGGATGCACACGGGAAAGTTGCCTTGCAGGCAGGCCCCACTTCATGGTGGTCGAGCGCAGGGGAAAGGTGGGCGCCAACGTGGGCCGGTGGGCCTAAAGGCCGAGAGGAGGGGGAGGGATTAAAAGGGGCAGGGCTTCTTTGCCTTCTCTTTTTATTCCTGAATTTCTAATCATTTTTCTTTTATTTTTCTTCTATTGAATTCAAAACTAACCAAACCCCAAACACAAATTTGAATATTTCAAACATGTGCATCAATCTAAAACAAAGATTAGGCTCAGCATGATGCAACATTTCACATCCCCCTAGGGTTTAATCTCCTAGAACATCAATACATCTCCAAAATAAGTAATCCTCTCTCTATTAAATGGAAGAGAAAGAAAACTATAGAGAGAAGAAAAGAGGTAACACCTAAATTTGGTAGGTATTAGAGAAGAAATTTTATACCCACAAATTTAGTGTGTTACAAACCAATCCACCTTAAAAAGAATCTCACCATCGAGATTCAGGGTTGGCTAGCAAAGAGCTTGGGATATTTGGCCTTCAGATCATCTTCTCTTTCCCAGGTTGCTTCTTCCTCTGAATGATGGACCCACATAATTTTGCACATTATAATGGTGCTTCTTCGAGTGACTCTATATGCTGTCTCTAGAATTTGAGTTGGCTTCTCGATATATGTTAGGTCTTCTTGAACTTCGAGATCCTCGGTTGGCAGTTGCTCTTCTGGTACTCGCAAGCACTTGTTCAGCTGAGACACATGGAACACATCATGCGCTGTTGATAGAATTTCTAGTAGGCTGAGTTGGTATGCCACTTCTCCACATCTTGCTTGAATCTGGTACAACCCGATGTATGAAGGTGCTAGCTTACCCTTGACTTCAAACCTTCTGACTTCTCTGATCGGTGACACTTTCAGAAAGACACAATCTCCCACTTCGAAACTCAGCTCTCTTCTTCGGTTGTTAGCATAACTTCGCTGCCTAGACTATGCTATCTTTAGGTTCTCTCGAACCCTCAAGATATTCATGATATTCTCTTTGGCTTCAAGCAAAATATCTGGACCGAACACCTGCCTTTTCGCCGGTTTCGTCCCAGTGTAATGGAGTTCGACATTTCCTCCCATGAGCGCTTGGAACAGTGACATCTTCAAACTAGCCTAATAGCTGTTGTTGTATGAGAATTCCGCATAAGGTAGCCTCTTATCCCAACCTGACTTGTCTTGCAAAGACAAACCCGCAACATGTCTTCTAGGATCTGGTTGGTTCTCTCAGTCTAACCATCTGTCTATGGGTGATAAGCTGAGCTGAATTTCAAGTGTGTGCCCAAAGCTTCCTGTAGCTGCTGCCAAAAATGAGAAGTAAACTGGGTTCCCCGGTCGGACACTATCTTCTTTGGTACACGATGCAAGTATACAATCCAGGACATGTATAGCTCTGCCAACACTGCACTATTATAGCTGGTCTTGACTGGTATGAAGTGAGCCATCTTTTTTAAGCGGTCCACTACTACCAAGATGAAGTCATAACCGACTCGAGTGTGAGGCAACCCGACTATAACGTCCATCCCAATCTCATCCCACTTCCATTGAGGGATCTGTAACGGCTGCAACAAGCCTGCGAGCCTTTAATGCTCCGCCATGATTCTTTGACAACTGTCGCATATGGCAACATACTCCGCGATCTCCCTTTTCATACCGTACCACCAGAATCTTTTCTTCAAGTCTTGGTACATTTTCTCACTACTAAGATGTATGGAATAGGTTGTTGTTTCATGAGCTTCCTTGAGGATCAGCTCTCGAATCGATTTGATGTCAGGAACACACATCCTATCTTTGAACCATACTACGCCTTTCGTGTCTTCCTAGAAGTCTTTGCCTTTCCCATCTAGGATCAGTTGTCGAATCTCATTGATTTTCTTATCATTTTTCTACCCATCCTTGATATCTTACTCTAGAGTGGGTTCTAGCTCAACTGTTACTCCTTGTATGCTGTTTAGAAATCTGAGACCTAGTCTATCGATTTCCTTTGCTAGGTCATATGGCATCGGGCGAGCGACCATCATGTTGATTTGACTCTTTCTGCTCAAAGCATCTGCTAACACGTTAGCTTTGCCTAGGTGATAATGTATCTCTAGCTCATAGTCTTTGATCAATTCTAGCCATCTTTGCTGCCTCATGTTTATCTCAGACTGGGTGAATATATACTTAAGACTCTTGTGGTCCATGTAAACATCACACTTCTGCCCATATAGATAGTGTCTCCAGGTATTCAATGCATGAACCACTGCTGCTAATTCTAGGTCATGTGTGGGGTAATTCCTCTCATGATCTTCAACTATCGAGAAGAGTACGCCACTACTCTCCCTTCTTGCATTAGCACACATCCCAGTCTAGTGTACGAAGCATCACAATATACTGATAATGGCTTATGAACGTCAAGTAGGATCAACACTGGTGCTGTAGTCAACTTCTTCAATGCTTCAAAGGACTCTTGGCACTCTGGGGTCCACTTGAATTCAACTTTCTTCGCTAGCAAGGCTGTCATTGGTCTGGCAATCTTGGAGAAACCTTCAATGAAACGCTGATAATATCCGTCCATTCCAATGAAGCTTTTGATTCCACGGACATCTCTTGGTGCTTTCCAGTCCAGAATATCTGCCACCTTTTTTGTATCCATAGCTAACCCGTCTTAGTTTATGATATGACCCAAGAACAAGACTTAACTGATCCAGAACTCATATTTGCTCAGCTTGGCATTTAACTGATGCTCCCATAACCGTTGCAATACCATCTTCAAATGTTCCTCGTGCTCTTTCTCATTCTAAGAGTATATGAGAATAACGTCGATGAACACCACTATGAATTTGTCAAGGTAGTCCATGAACACACTATTCATCAAGTACATAAAGAAAGCTAGTGCATTTGTCAATCCGAATGACATGACTGTGTACTCATAAAGCACACAGTTGGTGAGGAATGTCGTCTTCGGTATATCCAAAGGTCGGATCTTGAGCTGATGGTAACCTGAGCTCAAATCTATCTTTGAGAAAACTCTAGCTCCTCTTAGCTGATCAAATAGATCTTGTATTCTTGGCAGAGGGTACTTATTCCTGATATTGACTTCATTCAAGGCTCTGTAGTCAATGCACATCCTCTTTGTCCCATCTTTCTTCTTCACGAATAGAACTGGAGTAGCCCAAGGTGAAGTACTTAGTCTGATGTAGCCTTTCTCTAACAACTCATCGATTTGCTTCTTGAGTTCCACCAATTCTGGTCCAGAATGTAACACCCCTAGTGTTACTTAGGGTTTTCTCTTAGTACCCCCACCTGTAACATGTTATCACATGTGAATTAGACTGAGAAAAGACACCAAAACTTAGAAGCCAAGCCCTAACCAGGTTTCACCACCCTAAGAGATAAATCATTAACCATGTCAAGCCTAATAAAGAAGGGAAGTGCCCAAAACCCAAGATTTCCCCCTCTTTAGAACTTTAGAGCACCAAAGAGAAACACAGTGAAAAGACCAAGTAAACCACATTGTCATGACTTGGACCAATTAGAAAAGTTGTAATACAATTAACAACCTACAAAAGATAGTAAGAAAGTTGGCTCAAAAAGATTTTGCAAAATCCCTAAATAAGCCACTCAAGTCGAGGGCCCAAACAAAATCAAGATTGCCCTAATTCAACCCCTCCTGCAAAGATCACCCGCGTTCATCAAGATTTCAAATTCAAAACCATGGGCTCCCATTGACAAAATTGTATTAAACTAACCCCTCTAAAACATATCTAGAGATTACATCGAGATTCAGATTTTTGACACGACAAAACCAGAGATTTGCCTCGGGTTTGGACTGTGAGACAGATCCCACTTGAGTGCACCATATCTCTGGATCTAGTCGACGAAATCCCTTGACCACCACACAAGATTGATAGCTTGAGGGAAGGGGAAGAGGTCTTGTGCACTGACCAAGGCAAGAGGAGGCAAGAACGAGTGACTACACGCGCCAGAACTCTGGCAGAAACAACACTTACACGTGTTCAACCCTGGTCGGCAAGCCGACGCTTACCCAACCCCCGCGCGCGCTCGCCCCCGCGCACGGTCAGTCTGCCCGCGTGCCCTCACTGTGCCCGTGCCTATAAAGGTCGCTAGCCCCTCGGACATCATTGCCTCAGCCCTGTGCACTCACCTTCGCTCGATCACTAGAGTTCTGACTATGAGCCAAGAGCTCCACCGCCCGCCCAAGCCGCTCGAACCCCGACCTCCGCGGCCAGCTCACCCCAGCCGTCCCTCGCCAGCACCAACTGCTTGGCTAGCGTCCCCGGAGTCCCGTGAAGCTTTCTGAGCCCCCAGATCGAGCGTAACCTCACCGAAAGCGCTGGATCATCTTCACCAGAATCTCTCTGCCTACCGGAGCACGTGAACTGGGTAAGCTGCTGCGCCATTGTCAAATTCCTTGTGCAAACAACTTCCACGACATCTAGTGAACCTCCCTGAGCCATCCAATTGAACTAGACCGCCCTGTGTAGGCCGGGCTCCTCGCTGCCGACGAGCTCTTCCGCCCTCGCACGTGGCCAAGACGACTCCGACCACAGCCGACCGCCATCCGACCATCAACGAGTTCGCCAAGACCTCCACGTTCTCCAAGACCCCTTCGCTGGAGCTAGACCATCACCGGTAAGCCTCGTCGCCCTTTTCTCTACCGTGGCTACTGTTCCGATGGGGATTGGATCGAGGGTTAGATGGTTCACAAACTTAGGGGTTTTTTCACAAGGTTAGCTACTCGCGTGAATAGTAGCCCGGGGACTTGTTTGTAAGGCACCAGAGAAAAGATCAGCCAGGGACCCGAGCGCAAGATGTATTTTCTTTTCCATTTTGGAATTCTAATTCTTTTTAATAGGCAGCAGACTTAGAAAAAGCATAACTTAAATAATATTCATCCAAATTTGGTCAAACCAATTTTACTAGGCTCTGCATAATATAATCTACCAAGCAAAAATAGTAGACCCCATATTTTCTATATTACTTTTTAAGGTTTTGATTTAAACAAGAAA
Organism: Zea luxurians; assembly: GCA_029449295.1. Taxonomy (NCBI): domain Eukaryota; kingdom Viridiplantae; phylum Streptophyta; class Magnoliopsida; order Poales; family Poaceae; genus Zea; species Zea luxurians. Next base: position 52,415,331 of record JAOPSE010000011.1, read on the forward strand.
ACCACTTAAACCTTGAAAATAAGGAAAATGGTAGAAAAACTTTTAGACTGAGGTTGGGAAAATTTATAGAGATACTTGACCTTGTACAATGTTTAAAAATGTTAAGCACCCTAGTACCCAAGATTAAGCAAATTTTATCCCCTAGGACTTGTTTTTACTCAAACTTGGGAAAACAGAAAAGGACACTAAAAATAGAAACTAGAGAGCAATATTATTTTTCCTAGCATGACTAAGTGATAAAGTTCAAGGGAAAAATATAAGGAACCCTAGTCCAGTACTGTTCTGGAATTTATGATTTAATTTAGGTATTGAGTATTTAAGTAAGATAATGATTAAAAATAATAGGAAATATGCAATAATGATAAGAAAAATTTAGCAGACCCTTGACCACTATTGTACCACTACAAAAATAGTAACCACCCCAGAATATCAAGGTAAGTGGGTTAAACAAATAAAACTAGGATTTTGCCAATACTTCTAGAAAACAAAACAAGGGACCAAAAGTAGAAAACAGTAAGCAACCTTATTTTTCCTTAAGTACTTGGGTTATGTGCTATAAGGGAAAATATAGAAATGAGGTAGTTACACCATAGAATATACCCCACCCCTGCCCCATGAGAAAGTTTATAGATTCTAAGAAATCATACAACCCATCCCCTATAAGTAAAAATAACCAACTTTAGGAATGATTGCTCTTGCGCAAAGAAGAAACTAGAAAATTTGGGAAATCTATTGTTTGACATTTTTTCAAATAGAGTGTTAGTAGAAAGCACCCACTAATCCCCCAAACTTTAGAAAATCACCATTAAATAACCATTAGGTACCCTTGGTTGCAATTTGGCATAGGAGCATAATATTACCCATAAACATCAGCAAAAATAAGTTATAGGGCAGAAGCCACTTCTACACAAGGGTTGTAGTTTAAAGTGCTCTCTCTACCCTAGACCTTGTCATTTTTGTATAGAGATAACCACTTCCATTTTACACCCCGATTTTTGAGAGAAGCTTAAGTAAGCCAACAAGAAGCCACTGTAATTTTTATAGGATTTTTGGAAATTTCTAAATCAGAAGCATAGTTCAACCTACCCCGTAAAAGCCCTTAAGAATAAAAGGGGAAAGAAATCCTGGAATCCTAGTATGCACCTTGGACATGTACAAATGAATATAAATACGTTGCATTCATACTCATGCATTTGCATTCATTAGATAGCAATCTTGTGGACGGAGAGTACGTCTTGATCCAAGAACAAGAGGCATTATCAAGGAGAAGCTCGGGAACCAGCTATCGAACTCATTGCCGAAGAACCTCCTGCTGCACCCGCATTTGAAGGCAAGCCCCGGTTTATGCATAACCATTATATATGCTATTTTACTGCACTTAATGTTTGTAGGCTCGTATCATGCACTTAAGTGTAGGAATTGCTTGAAACCCTAGTTGCAATAACTCAGGATTCCTGTGAGATGGATACTAGTATGCTAGGTCGAGTAGCTGCTATGCTAAATGAGGATCTCGGTAGAAGTCGAGTGATTTTTCTAGCACTCGCGCGAGGTCAGGAATTGATTGTATTCATCTTGATAACGAGATCTATGATGGTCTATGGACATGGATCTAGGGTGGATGCCTTGTCTATGAGATAGGAATGGACTTAAGGATTAATGTGCGGATACCTGAGTCAAGCATTTGAACATACTAGACACATGTCGAGAATTATGGTAACCGATAAGCCTAGTACTTGATTGAACCTGCCTGCAGACTTTACCCCTCACTGGACCTGAGATAGAGTCTCCCATGCTAGCTATGGTGGGTACAAGTGCGGCCGTTGCACGGCGGCGGCCGGGGTCAATTGGAGCATTATATGCCAAGGCTGTGAGCCCTATTTTGTTGCTAGGGAATCGATGGGGACGGCTGATATGTGTGGAGACGGAGTGCCCCTACATGTCGTGTGTTTAGGTTTACCTTGCAAGGTCAAAACTCGATTCGAATCATCTGCTTCTCGCAGCTAATGAGGCTGCTTGACCCCTTGTACTACATCGAGTAAGAAGTGAAATGAGGTTTCTTGAGATAACATGTTGATTGCACTAAATGATTGTTACCATGTATTCTTAGAAAGGAGCAAACCTAGTGTAATGGATATGCTAGAACTTGAAAAGCTAAAAGTTGTTTTAGACTCAGCTAGTGCTTTTGGTAAATCAAACCCCCCTCAGCTAAACAGTTTCATGGTCTAGAGGTAGAGGAGTAGACTCCTCACACCAGGTAAGTCTAGCTGAGTATTAGTATACTCAGCCTTGCTTGTGGCATCATTTTTTACAGGTTCGCTACAAGACATGTTTGATGGTGTGACTTGCCCAGCCACCCTGCCACCGGATTGGACGGTCGAGTGGCATGCTGCCTCAGCAGGAAAGGACCAGGAGTAGTGGGCTAGGCCTTACCCTATTCCTCAGCATTGACGTTATCTTTTATCCGCTGCGATATTAAGAACATTGTCATATTTTGGTAAAACTACAATTTATGTAATATCTTAAGTACTTTAGTTTGTGGTTTCATGTTTATTGCATTCTCTCTGAGCCTCACCATCGTGTGAGCTAATGGTACTCGATCCTTGATAAGTGGCTCTATCGGACTAGATCCAAAGAATTGACGGGTTATTCCGATTTAAGTGTGTTGCTGCCTCCATGGCGTGACTCAGGCACTTAAGCTGGAATAATCTGAGTGGTTCTGCCACAGCTGGTATCGGAGCGAATACCATTACAGAGGAGTCAATAAGTCATGAATGTCAATCTTTCAAAAAATAAAACTTGCTTAGAAACCAGTATTGGATCGTCAGGACTAGAACGCTAGACCTAGGACGAAAGGCCTTAAGAATAGTGGGGTAGATAGGTGGCTATATAAGTAGGCCATAAAGGCCAACACTATGATAGAAGGGATGCCCTAGGAGCACCCCTATGATTGATGAGAGGACGTTCCTTCAAGCATGCATGCATTGTAATAAATCAGCACTAAAAAGGGAAAAGTGATTAATTAAAAGTTGAAGGGAATATATTGAATCATGACCCCTAACAACACTAGTTAAGAATGAGTAACAAGAAGGTGGGTTAAAAACAAATTAGTCCAAACTAATCATCCTCCTTTTACTTAAGCACGCTTATCTCCTTACCGCTACGGTAGCACTGACACTTACCCCCTCCTTCACATATGGCTTCACCTGCCCCCGCCGATGGAGGAGAGACCCACTTCAGCTTTGACTACCTTTCCCGAGAGGGCTTTCCCTCTATCTTGTGGTAGTTTCTCTGCTCCGCTGGGTACCCCACACCCCCTCTGTACACGGTGCAGCTATACAAGGAGCACCGGGTGCCATGCTGTAGGGTTTGGCTAACCCTAGAGTCTCACCCACTACACCTGAGTGGCGTTCACTTGATTCTGAAACTATCGGATTCAGGGCAGACGACACCACTGAGGCCGCGGCACCACTGAGGCCGCGGCACTGAAGGCCTTGACGACCTTCTGCGGATACCATCCCCTAGAGATGATGATGCACCCACTTTGACTCTTCCCCGCTGAGAAGAGGGATGATCTGATGTGGTGCAACAAAGTGAGCCACGTCAAGGATGTGTGGGCCATGCATCTCGACCAGGTCGGGAGAATCATCATCCAGTGCATGAGTGCACTGTACTGCCTGCAGGCCCTGCAAAGCGATGCCATGACGCACCTCACTAGGCTCGCTCACACTGCAAAGATCACCCTCGACGATAGGGAGGACTTCACTGTTGTTGCATTAGGCGGTGTGCAGCTCCCGCTCCACTGTGCGTAGACAATCTTCGGTGTCCATGGGGTCTGCAGAGTGGGAAAACACAGAAGGATGACCTCTCATGAACTCTGCACACTTGTCTCTTGGCATCTGCGACATCTGCACTTGCAGTTGAGGGTGAGGTTGCTGCTGCACTTGCTGCATGTATGATATCCTAGCTCCTGGGATGGTGATATCCTAGCCTAAGGCTTAATAGAATTAATAGATTATCCGTACCAACAAGGTGCATCTTCTTTTTTGGAAGCCTATCTCAAAAGAACCTCCAAGTTAAGCGTGCTTGGCTTGGAGCAATTTGGATGGGTGGCTGACCGGGAAGTTTTCTCGGGTGCGCATGAGTGAGGACAAAGTGCGCACAAAAGAATTGTGTTGGTCTATGGGGACAATATATGATCCTAAAGAGTTGCTAGGAGTAAGTATCGTCTATCTAGGGATTGGACGGGGTGTTACAAGTGGTATCAGAGCCAACCCTCGAGGTTTCACGGGCGTGTGTGGGCTAGGGGGTTTCGGTATATGGCGCATGGCGCATGTGGGCTCGAAGTGGTCACATGGCATGGCATATGATGACACTAGACACACAGACGTGGCTAAGAGGGGAGGTTCCTAGATTGGGGTTGACCGACGAGGACGTCGGTCTTCTAAGGGGGGTGGATTGTGATATCCTGGCCCTTGGGATGGTGATATCCTGGCCCAAGCCTTAAATAGAATTAATAGAGTATCCATACCAATAAGATGCATCTTCTTTTTCATAAGCCTGTCTCAAAATATCCTCCAGGATAAGTGTGCTTGGCTTGGAGCAATTTGGGATGGGTGACCGACCGGGAAGTTTTCTCGGGCGCGCATGAGGACAAAGTGTGCACAAAAGACCCGTGTTGGTCTATGGGGACGATATATAATTCTAGAGAGCTGCCAGGAGTAAGTACCGCTGGTCTAGGGATTGGACGGGGTGTTACAAAGTCTCGCTGTAGTGTCGGTGGGGGCAGCCTAACAAGGTGCGGAGTCTGCGGAGTCTCCTGTGGTTTCACGGGCGTGTGTGGGTTAGGGGTTCGGGTATATGGCATATGGCACATGTGGGCCTGGAGTGGTCACATGGCATGGCATATGACGACACTAGACACATAGACGTGTCTAAGAGGGGAGGTTCCTGGATAGGGGTTGACCGACGAGGACGTCGATCTTCTAAGGGGGTGGATTGTGATATCTTGGCCCTTGGGATGGTGATATCCTAGCCTAAGGCTTAATCGAATTAATAGAGTATTCATACTAACAAGGTGCATCTTCTTTTTCGGAAGCTTGTCTCAAAAGAACCTCCAAGTTAAGTGTGCTTGGCTTGGAGCAATTTGGGATGGGTGACCGACCGGAAAGTTTTCCCGGGTGCGCATGAATGAGGACAAAGTGCGCACAAAAGACTCGTGTTGGTCTGTGGGGACAATATATGATCCTAGAGAGCTGCTAGGAGTAAGTACGCCAGTTCAAAAGTGGATAGGGTGTTACAGCATGGTTGCTAGGGTCTGACCAATTGCTTGAACTGCTTGAGTCTGTGTCACACCCGGTTTTGGAAGGAAAACCGAATGCGAACCATGTATGTGCCAGGATCAGAAACTCACGTATATAGCGATTACATAATTGGACATTATCACACAATGCTTGAATTAAATAGTGGAAAGGTACTTAATTACATCAAGATGTCTGAGACATCCACAGAGTCTATTACATAAACATAGTGTTTAACAATAACATCAAAGTGCGGAGTATCGAAACGTAGAATGTAAGCCTACACAGGCAGCCGACTAGGGGTTTGCCACTAAAGTAAACTAGAACTCATCATAGTCCTGGAACTCCTCAAAGTCCTCCATGTTACCAGCTTCACCTCCTGAGCACTGAGTATAGTGGGGACAACCTGGGGTGGGGTGATTTGTAAAGCAAGGGTGAGTACACATCAACGTACTCAGCAAATGTCCCATTTGGCTAAAGTGGACTAGCTGTATGTGGAGTTAAGATTAAGCAGTTGCTTTTAGTTGGTCAAGTTTTATTACTATAAGTAGAGCCAAATTTTAGTAATAACCCAATTATTACCCAGAGGCACTCCCTCCAAGAGGAAATACCAGAGATCATATTTATAACCATCATTGCTAATCATCATCATATAAGTAACAAAAGTTCTTCTAATCGAAGAGGATCCCAAGGCTGCTCATAACCATGAGCACGGCTGATATACCAGTTTCTAACACTCTGCAGAGGTTGCACACTTTACCCACAAGCCGTGATTCTCATTCTGCCCGGGGTTCTAGCCTCCCCATTTATCACTACCAAGGTGACCTAGCAGGGTCTCACTATGTATCCTTTACAAAGATTTCCCAGAGGTCATAGCCGCCCGTTAGGTTTCTCCAGTTTGATAAACACAGTACATCTCCCCAAAGGAAGGGTGACTAACAAAACCAAATCAAAGAACCTCTGCAACCAACCACGGCAGAGCAAGTACTATGCCCGGACCCCATCGACGGCCCTATGGCAAAGCCAACTACTCTAGTTCCTCTAATTAATCAGCTAAGGGCGTCCCATTCCACCTCATGGTTGCACTCTTATCCCAGGTTGTCACTCCCCAAACAGGTCCTTACAGAGAGGTACTCAGGAAACAACATGAGCCCCCTAAAGAATCATAAGAACCCCATCGGGATAACATCATCGTATCATAAAAGATCACATCATGTTAATTGATTAAGTTAAAGCAATAACATAAGCTAACCATGATTAACCCAAAAAGGTAAACAAGGGTAAGGCAAATACAGACTAGTCAATCCTTAAGTTTCAATAATGTAATGCGGGACAGTGAATTATAAAGTAAAGTAGGACATGATAGGTCTGAGGACACTTGCCTTCACCAGGTTGTTGCTCAGAGGGATCTTCGGCAACACACTCAGGAACCACGAGCTGCTCGTTGTCTAAGTAAAGCGAGCATACATTCAATATATTTGGAAGGTAAAAATGAACATCACATCAAACATGTACAAACATTAGCACACAACTCAAAAGGGTATAGTATTAAGTACAGGGGAATGAGGTCAAGTTATAAAATGAACCAATCTTAATTGGGAGGGAGGGAATTGATTACTCTTTAAGTGTTGAAACATAACCTAAAAGATAGAGTGATAATTAAACAAAGAAAGATTACATTATAAGATGAACTACTCTTATTTAGGAATTTGATTATCCTTGCATTATCCATAATTACATATCTAATTCTATTTATCACATTAGGGTCTAAAGGTTAAACCAAAAATGAATCCATGAAATGCATTACACTAATCTCACAAACTTTAAATATATTTTAACTCCTAGAATTCCCCTTTTATTTATTTCATTAAATAAATAAATCAACATATACTTTAATTCTATATTCCAAGTGTAAAAATTAAAGTACATATATTACAGTTGGTCATATTTTATTTGGACAGAGAATAATCTTGTGAACATTTTGCAATTTTAACCACTAAATTTAGAGTTCATATGAAAAAGATATGAAATAAACAAGTTTTGAAGTTTGAAATATGCAATTAGGGCTAAATCTGTGATTAAATAAAAGTCCAGGGGGCTATTCTAAAGAAACCAGGGACCTATGCGCTAAAACCGAGGACGGCGACTTGATTTCCTAAAACTAGGGGTCTCTTAAGCAAAACAACCACGTGAAGGGGTACGAGGTAACCTCAGCCGTTGGATGAGACATCAACGGCCCAGATTAGATCACATGGACGCGGGCATGCAGGCATGGCTGACAAGCGGGGCCAGGGCCAGCGAGCCAGGGCGGGTTGACCGGCCAGGCCTAGGGGCAGAGATGCGGGTGAGGGGGAGAGGGGAGAGACGGTTGGATCAGGATCGACGGGCTACGATCCGATCCGCTAGGGTTAAGTCTAAACCACCCGATTTCGGGTGGACGGCCGAGATCTAACGGCAGGGGGCGGACTTAGGCGCGGTGGCACCGCTCGGTCCTACGGCGGGAGCTCGTCGGAGATGAGGAGACCGGCCACGATAGGGCACTAGGGGCTCGGGGACTAGTCTAGGCGCAATCAGAGGGGTCTGGTGAACTCGGCCATGGCCTTCACGCCGGCACGGGAGCACCAGAGGGCGCTGCGCATGGATAGGCGGACTAGCGGCGATGCTAGAATGCTCCGGCGAGCAATCGCGCAAACAACAGGGTAGTACACAGGAAATTAGGGGCGCAGGCAGGTTTCTCACCTCGAGGGGAAGTGATGGAGTCACGGGGCAACGGCGGTCGCGCAGGGACGCGACGGACGACGGTGGAGGGGCTCCGGCTGCGCGAGAATGACTCCAGTGAGCATGGGCTAGCTGAACCAGGGAGGGAAGGGGCACACCGAAGGGTATCCCGAGCAGCTGACAGTGAGGCGGAGCTCACCGTGGCACTGGACGGGGCGCGAACGTGACGGTGGCCGCAGAATAGGCGGTGGTCGGCGGTGGGGCTCTCGGTTCGCGCGGGCAGAGCGAGAGAGAGGGCGAGGGAGTTGGGCAGAGGGCGCAAATGGGAGAGGGGAGGTGGGCGAGCAGGGCGCGAGGCTCAAAAGGGGCACGGGGGCTCGAACGTGGCCGGAGAACGCGCGGTCGTGGGCACATCCACAGCGGGGAGATCGTGGGCGAGAGGTTAGAGACGGCTGACAGGTGGGGACAACGGGATAGAGAGAGGGGAACGGGTGCGCGTGAGAGAACTAGCGCCGATAGGTCTAGCCCACGCGACAGAGAGAGAGAGAGAGAGAGGGAGAGAGGCACGATCGGGCGCGCACGGGGGCTGGGCTAAATGGGCTGGCCTGGGCTGAAATGGCTTTTTCTATTTTTCCTGGAATTTCTATTGCCTTTTCTATTTATTTTCTCTAGGGTTTTCAATTCAAATTCAATTCAAGTTTCAAATTCAAACCAAATCAAATATGTGCAACAATTCAAAGGATATTTAGGCTCAATATGATGCAACATTCCGTGACACATATGTTTTGGGCAAAATAAATAATCCCTCACTAATACAACTAACTCTAATTAAAAGAGAAAGAGAGAGAGAAACTAGAGTGAGATAGAGAAGAGTAACACATGAATTTGGGTGATCATTAGAAAGAAATTTTATACCCCCAAATTTAGGGTGTTACAGTCTGCATGAGAAACATCTGCTCTATTGTCATTGGGGGTGGTGGTGGATGCAACTGTTGCTGGGGTGCCTCATCCTGTGGGGCATGCTGCTCTTGCTAGGCACGCCTTCCACCTCGGCGCCTGTTGTCACACATTTGTAGACGGCATTCACACATCAGAACTGACCTTGTAGTCTTTTAGGAATAGGAAAGATACATAGAAGTCTTCATAATACTAGACAAATGAGCATCTTCACTGACTCTCAACAGAGCCAAACACAGCTTCTTAGATAAAAAGGAAAGTGAAAATAAAAGGTAACCGAACTAACTGATTAACTTTGTTAGTAACTACACCAAATTGCAGTGGACACCCACACTTTGGTAACAATCATTATAAAGAGCCAAATCCATCATAAGTTCATCACGACAAACATAGAAACACATGATAAGCAAACTACTCTATCTAACTATGACTGACTAAGACTAAGACACTGACTTAAACATTTATTACAAACTCCGACTCTAGCGATCTAGGGCTCTAAATTTATCCAGGTCCTGTAGTTAGGGGTGCCATAAGCATAATGACCATGGATGGGCAAGAGGTAAGGGTGTTGAGTCCCAACATCCAGGTCCTACAGTCAGGGGTGCCATAAGCATAATAACAACAGGGAGGTGAGAGGTAAGGGTGTTGAGTCCCAACAGGGACAGGGGAACCATCCTCTTGATGGTGGCGCTCCGTGCGCTTAGCACGTAGTTCTGCAATTTCTGCACGAGCCTTGCCCAATTCGTCAAGGGCGTGGTCTAGCTCGGTGTTGAGCACGGCGACCAGGTTGACCATGCTGCTCAATTTAGGATTGCCCTCACCAACGGGTGAGACAATCGCACCTCTAGTACTGCTAGTCGAGCGGTGGGGTAGTACTTCAGGTCGAGACCATTAGCCACCCCACTGAACAATGAACAATACTACGAAGGTGCATGTCGTGCAGCGTCCTGCATGGTTGTCTTGGCAGTTTCCCGCTCAGTGATAGAACAATGCTTTGAGTAGGCCTCTGCACCCTAGAGATCATTGTCCAGACGATGCACCAAGTAGGTAGCCCCCCATCGGTCCGGGTATAACCCGCGACTATGCTGGTAGACTACACAATGGTACTCTATAGACCAAGTGTGTCGGCCAAAGGCCCGATGTAGCAAGGTGTCGAGAGCATCGCGGAAATGACAACTGCGAGCAGCGTCACGAGTGATGGGTCGGGCGACCCATCCTTCCGGTTCCTGCTCCTCCGAAGGCTCCGTATTGTGGCTCGAACTACCACCGTCGTCGTCTCCGTCGGGATCTCCTCCAGCAGCCGGGGTGCCATGTGGTGGTGCAGGGGGCACCTCTAGCTGAGGCACAGAGGAGGGATGCCTCCTAGACTCCACCTCCTATTGAGGTGAGGGGGAAGCATCCTGCTTCTCTCGCTCCTAGCGTCAGCGCTCCTGCTCCTTGTGCAGGCGGTGGTGTAGTCTCTCCAAGTGGCTCGACTGTCCTGTCACCGTGCGGCGCAATGGACGCTCCGCAAGGCGAGAGGGTAGGAAAGGGATCATTGACTTACGTGCAGTGCATCTAAGATGGTCCATCTACAAAAGATGTCGTAAGCACAAGAGTGAGAATAGAACTATATGACCAGCAAGTAAACCAAAAGCAAAGTAAGATAAAATTTTGTAAGGTGAGTATATATGTAGTAGTATAACATAGAATTGTTCGAGATGACCAACTTTTGAAATGACACCAAAGGTCAAGGTGAGAATAAGAGTCTATAGTCCTTAGAGCGACCATTCTAGTCTAGGTTAGCGGTCCTACAGTCAGCAAGGCTTTAATACCACTTATGTCACACCCGGTTTTGGAAGGCAAACCGAATGTGAACCATATACGTGCTAGGATCAGAAATTCACATACACATCGATTACACAGTTGGACATCATCACACATTGCTCAAAATAAAAGCAGAAATATTACTTTATTACATCATGATGTCCACGACATCCACAGAGTCATTAACTTAAGTCATAATCAAAGTGCGAATATGAAACATAGTACAATAAGGCCTTCACAAGTAGCTGACTGGGGGTTTGCCACTAATCTAAACTAGAACTCATCAGAGTCCTAAAACTCCTAAAAGTCCTCCATGTTGCCTTCATCTTCTCTTGAGCATTGGTTGCAATCGGGACAACCTAGGGTTTAGTGTTTTAAGTCAAGGGTGAGTACACATCAACGTACTCAGCAAATGTCCCATTTGGCTAAATGGACTAGCTGCATGTGGGGTTAAGCTTAAAGCAGTTGCTTTTAGTTTGTTAGGTATTTATTACTAGTAGAAAGCCAAGTTTTAGTAATAAACCCAAGTTATTAACCTAGAGTCCTAGAAGTACTCCCTCCAAGATGAAATACCAGAATCCATAGTAATAATCATCACCATTAATCCATCATCATAAAGGTATCCAGAGTTACTCTAATCAAAGGAGCTCCCAAGGCTCCTCATAATCGCTAACATTTTGTAGAGGTTGCACACTTTACCCATGAGTCGTGATCTCGTCCCAGCCTGGGTTGTCTAGACCCGATCCTAACTACCGAGGTGAATGGCTAGGGATTCACTACGTAGCCTTTACAAAGATTCCCCAGAGGTCATATCCGCTCGTTAGGTTTCTCTAGTTTGATACACATTGTACCTCTCCCCATAAGAAGGGTGACTAACAAAAGCAACACGAAAGAACCTCAGCACCCAGCCTCAGTAGAGCAAGTATTGTGCCCAGACACATTGACGGCACGACGACGAAGCTGACTATACCTCAAGTTCCTCTAATTAATTAGCTAATGGCGTCACATTCCTCCCTCATGGTTGTATTGTTTTCCCGGGTGGAGATCCAACGAACAGGTCCTTACGGAGAGGTACTCGGGAAATAGCTTAAGCCCCCTAAAGTATCACAAGTTCACCATCATATCTAGAATAACATCATCATATCATAAATATTATCAACATGTTCATTGATTAAAGTAAACTAGTAGCATAATACTAATCATAATAGTCAATTCCCAAAGGATAAACAAGGACAGGAAAACAGAATACTAGTCAATCCTTAGGTTGATCATGGTATGCAGGACAGTGAATTATAAAGTAAGTAGGACATAATGGGTCAGAGGACACTTGCCTTCACTAGGTTACTGCACAGGGAAGTCTCCTGCAACACACTCGGGAACCACGGATTGCTCGTTGTCTACGCAAAGTAATCATTCATTCAACACACTTGGGGTATACCAAAAGAATAGTACACCAAACATATGCAACTGATCAAACACAAGTTCAGTAGAAAAGTACAGACACACAACTGAACTCTAGGTTCTAAGGTAGATCACTATGTTTAAGGGTCTACTATTTTCTAACCAAGTCTATCTCAATAAATACTTACCTAACTAGGTCTATCTTAATAAATTACTTACTTAAATAAAGTTATTCTAGGGCTGGGATCATACATTAAAAGGGGATTAGCCTACCAAGCTAAGCACTTGACTATTCATTAGGGTTTTACCCTTTATTTTATTTCTAATGAAATTCCTATAGCCTTACAATAACCTAGAGACTAACCATAAAATTGGGACATGAAACAGTGAATGAACATAATTTAAACAGATAGAGAATAATGTTATGAACATTTTGCAATTTGAACCATCCAATTTGGAGTTCATATGCAAAAGATATGAAATTCATAAGTTTTGGAATTCAAAACCCTAAATTAAACGTATTTTTCTAATTACAAACAAACCTTGGGTTCCCTCTGCAAGAACCCAGGGGCACGACTGTAAGAATAAAGGACGGCGGGTTCTAATTCTAGAGAACCGAGGGTTCTTTTTACAAAACGGCAAAACTGAAGGGATATCGGATTTCCTCGGCCCTTGAATCTCGGATCAACGGCCGAGATTAGAAGCAGCGGGCGAAAGTGCGGGCGCGCGGGACGCAGCGTCTAACAGGTGGGCCCAGGGCGGGGCGCGACACCTATGCGTGGGACCCGCTGGCTAGGGGCTCGGGCGGATGGCTTAAACGAACGGCGGGTGACAGGTGGGTCCCCAGCAGAAACAAGGCCCGCTGGTCAACGGTGGGGTCGGTGCAGGGCACGGTGGGCCGCAGGATTGCACAGGCGGGCGAGGTCCGCCTATCGACGACCCAGAGAGGGGAAAGGAGGGGCAGGGCTAAGGGGCTGATGGGTGGGTCCCCCTATTGGGGTCGTCGTCTACCTCCCGAGCTCGCTCGGGCGAGACGCTCCGAGGCCACGATCGGCCATGGTGCGGGGCAGGGTTGCGGGTGATGGCGGGTGGCTGAGGAGAGCCTGGCGTGGTGGCTCGGCGCCGACGTGGTTACTCACTAGCGAGTGCAGAGAGGGGGACGAAAGGACAAACGAAGGAGAGAAAAACGAGGAGAGAGGACCGACGGTTCTCACCCACGGTGAAGCTCGGCCGAGCAGCTCGACGAAGAGGACGGCGGCGCTCCGAGCACGGCAAGGACACGAACGGTGGCGCTCCTCGACGAGCTTCGGCGAGGCACGACGAGCGCAGGGAAGGGGAGTGTAGCTGGGCTTCGTGGGGGAATAAGGTGAGCAAGGGGAGGGATTAGCGCCAAGGGGGGGTTTATGCCCTGGCTTGTGGTCGTGGCCATGATCCGCGCGAACGTGGGCGCGGTGCGAGCGGGGTGGCAGTTGCGGTGGGGAAGGGATAGCTGACAGGTGGGCCTGGCCAGGGTGTCGTGCGTGTTAGGACGATGAGAGGGGCGCACTGACATGTGGGACCCGCTGGCTAGTGGACCTGGGGTCGCAGACGCGCGCTGGCGAGTCGCCTGGTGGGCGGGCCCCACTGTGCGGTGGCCGAGCAAGGGGGAGAGGCGGGCGCCAATGTGGGCCGGGTGGGCCTAAAGGCCGAGAGAAGGGGGATGGAGAAAAAGGGTCTGGGCTTCTTTGCCTTCTCTTTTTATTCATGAATTTATAATCCTTTTTCTTTTATTTTTCTTCCTTTGAATTCAAAACTAACCAAACCCCAAACACAAATTTGAATATTTCAAACATGTGTATCAATCAAAAACAAAGATTAGGCTCAGCATGATGCAACATTTCACATCCTCCCTAGGGTTTAATCTCTTAGAACATTAATATATCTCCAAAATAAATAATCCTCCCTCTATTAAATGGAAGAGAAAGAAAACTATTGAGAGAAGAAAAGAGGTAACACCTGAATTTGGTAGATATTAGAGAAGAAAATTTATATCCCAAATTCAGGGTATTACACATAGGCATATAGTTTGGGACTTAAAAATCCCTCCTTTAGTCCAATTTTTCCTTTGGTTAGTATCTCAGAATAAAGCTCTTAGCCGGGACTATCTAGCAAAATACTGGGAGTTAGGGGATATCTCTTTTTTGTTTTGTTCAGAAGATGAATTAATTCACAATTTATTCTTTGACTGCGTAGTGGCGAACCAGATTTGGAGGAGTGTTTGATAGCTTGCATATTTAGCATATTCATAATTTTCTTTCAATAGGAAATATGTGGTTAAGTAATAAAAATTTTCTTGTACATAACTTGGTGTGTGCTGCAACCACGTGGGAATTGTGAAAACTGCGGAATGCAATCTGTTTTAGCATATAGGATGGAGGAATTTGGAGCTTCGGAAGGTGGTGGTAACCGTCGATAACCGGCAAATCCTCTGTCTAGCTAGAGAGAGAGAGAGATTGGAGAATGATGTGAAGTTGTTGAAGAATACGATAAATCCAATAAGATTGCTTTGGAGATGATCTTCTGCGTGTAAGAGAGCTAGAAAAGAACTTGTGTAGTAGGGCAAAATGAGGTCTAGTTATATGATTTTTTTGGTTCCGGTTGTTCTGTAAGGCCCCGTTTGTTTCGTTGGAATTGAATTCCATTTTAATAATTATAATTTAGAGAATAGTAATTAAGCTTATATATTTATATATGTAATATATTTGTATATTATTATAAATCATATGAGAGATATAATTATATAGTATATTTATGTTATAACGAAGTAAGTACAAGAGTGTGATATAAATTGTACATCAGAAAAATAGCATGTAAATATATAGAATCAATTTACATCTCTCACCGTATGAATTTAAGATAGCATTATATGATAACTTTGGAAAATGGTGGAATGTCACATTCTAAAAAATAGCTTATTTTATTAGTAAGATTCTAATTTCTTAGAATGAAAAAAAACAAACAGGACTTTAGAGAAATATTTGGCTAAAAGCTTGAAATCTGGATGTAAAAAAAATGATGTAACCAAATGATGTTATTGTTTCCGGCATCACGCCGTTGGTCATGATGCTTGGGAATGAAATGTCCTTGAACTCTAAAAATATTCTTTATTCTTTTCCAAATTCTTTCTTGTCACGATTGGTTTATTGTTACATGCGCGTTTATTTACACGTGATTGGATTGATTTTTTTAAATAAAAAGATCAAGAGTTGAACAACGAGTTGTTGGAAAGTGACTTTTTTATCTTGTAAAAAATCAATATTAGAACTAGTTTGGAAACTCAAATTCTCTCCAGTATTCTTAGAAATTGAGGGAAAAATTTAAGCTAATTTTCTACTTAATCCCTGAAAATCCTGGAAATAATTTAAGTTTCTAAACTAACCCTTAAAATTAAGTTTTGCAAACTGTTGGACAAGCTATTTCAATTTCAAGCAGCTCCATAGTCTTTTTCATACTATTGCTATGGGTCCGATCCACGGGCCGCTAATAGCCCATGGGCCGACCACAACATTTTTAACCCTTTATCTTTGCGCAAGCAAAACAGGGGCAAATGTCCGTCGCCAACAGCATCCTGTATCCATCAATGCGGTTGCAGGGGCGCTACGCTGCGTTCCTCCGCCGGGCATCAGCCCTGCCGTCCCTGCCGCTGGTGACTTCCCTCCACGCCGCCGTGCTCCGCCGCGGAGTCCCCGCCCTCCTCGCGTCGTCCCTCATCCAAGGCTACTCCGCCTGCGGGGACCTCGACTCCGCGCGCGCCCTGTTCGACGAAACGCCCCCAACGCTCTCGTCCCGCACCGCGCTCGCCGGCGCGCTCTCGGCGCACGGCCGGTGTACGGAGGCTCTGGATCTGCTCAATGTCCCGGAGGCAGAGGTGGACGACAGGGCGGTGACGGTGCTCCTGGCAGCGTGCGCGCGCGCAGGGATGGTGGCCGAGGGGAGGCGCGTGTTCGCGAGGGTGCCCCGCCCCGCGCTGCAGCACTACACGTGCATGGTGGAGATGCTGGGGCGCGCCGGGGAGGTGGAGGAGGCCGAGCGACTCGTGGCCGGGATGGAGGCGCGCCCGGACAGGGTCATCTTCGCGTCGCTCCTCGCCGCGTGCCGCGTGCACGGCCGGATTGACGTTGCCGAGCGGGTGGCCGGGCTCATGCGCCGGTATGCCATTGCGTGAAAACTCGCGGTCTGACTAATGCATCATCAGTTGAAGACTTAAAAGCGCAGTTCAGACCTGTGATCTGAAATGATCATCCATCGCCATGCATCTTTTGGGTGGATTGCTTGCTTGGACAGGAAGCGCGGACTAAGAAATACTCCATAGATGGCAATGTGGTAGCGTTGCTTGTAAGTGCATTGTATGTTTTCAGTCATTCATGCAGCAAGAGCCCCTCCTAGCTAGTAAAATCAGAAGTCGGTCTGTTGATTCGTTGACTGACTGTGTCTGTTGTGGGTGGCAACGGCTTCAGGTCAGTTCTGGCATTTGCATGGACATTGCGCCTGAAACCAATGCCCATGAGTTGTGTATGGAGATTGTCATGCCAATTTTCTTGTCTCAGACTGCAAATTATTATCATATCAATTTGCTGTAGCTAGCAGTGCAGCCATAGAACCTGTGAAACATGGATACTTGGTTACAAAGTTCAACTTTCAGTCAAGTTTTGTGCAACACGGATCTGATTGAGACTTCCATGAAACCGACCAATTTGTCGTTGCTGTCATGTATGGGAACTTGTGGTGAAGCATGCTTGGAATTATTAAGGTCTAGAAGCAGCTGAGTTTTCAACGTGTTCCATGGTAGGGAATGTGTTTGCTAACACTGTAGGAAACGGAATGGCCACATGTCCTTAGCCTGAAGTAAGAATCTTAGTATCTAGATTTATTTGGTACCATACTTCCTAAGTTAACACATATGAAGGATGTCATCTGACTGGAGCTCTTAAGGTTCTTCTGATAATTAGGATATGGCTGTGCGTCTGTGACAGAATCCAAAGTTGGGCCTAGAAATTTTAAATAGCAAGTTTGAAACGTGGGCCACACAGTAGCAGGGACTGCAGATACTGCAAGCTCTGCACATATGCTTGGAGTTGACATTAAGCCTGGCCTATGATTGGAGCACTTCAGACTTCACATCGTTGGGATAAATCACATATGGATGTAATAGACTTGTAAAAGTTGGTGGGCCAGGGTAGGGTATTTTACAGATTCTGATCCTGGATTCCTTCTGACTGCAGACTAATCGGCTAAGGCCAACAAATTAGCAGGCAAGGCAGAAGAAACGGATATACGCATAAGCACCAGCATCTTTGCCCTTCCTTGCATCCAAATCAACTCCTACGAAGGGAATTTTTCGTGGCATTTTCATCTCCAGCAATGATAGATCGGCAATTCCGTGGCTGGCAGGGCGGCTCTCTCCTGTGCCAGTCATTTTTACGCCGATGCTGATCTCTGAAAGGGAGAGGCATCCAGAGGTCGCTGAAGCTTCAAGCCGAGCCCGACCACCGTAGTGGCGTCTGACGTAGAACCTGTCGCCATGCACTTACTTGTACAGGCTACAAGTATAGGCTCGAGGAATGTACCAGATTCGGATCCCCGGTGCCGCAGTGGCGTTCGCATCTTGGCTGTCTGCCAAGAACAGCGCACGGCAATAATGGCTGTTGCTTTCGGTCTTTTACTTGGGGTCTAGCCGTCTAGGGCAGCACTGCCAAGCGTGCAAGGTTCCAACTCAGGTGACGTGCCGAACTCCAATTAGGGTCGCTTCCGGACTTGGCTCTATGCTAATCTGCCTGTACATGCGGAACATGCCAAGATATGTAACTTCTTTGTCTTGCTGTGAATCTGTGATAGGTCAGAGTTATTCTACGCTGATATTTTCTGCCAAATTTTAGAGAAAGAATTATGAATTCTGTTTTTACAATATATTTAGGGAGGTAAACGGATACTTATTCGACAGTTTTTTTTTACTTTTTTATTTAATTATATAATTAGGATGTAGAATCTGCTAGGCAAATTTGTGTTCTTTTAGCATGAAGCTGGTAAAGATTTATAAAAGTTAAATTTAAAATTTATCATATATCTTTCTTAAATAATAGATATAAAATTCGGTATATTTCTTCGTCTTTTTAGGGAGCAAATAATGCATAAAATAATTTATATAAAACATTGTTTTTAAAAATGTGCACGATAACATAATAAAGAAATCATCATCAAATTGTATATGTACCTATTTTAAAATATTAAATTTATCTTAACAATTCAATTATCTATTTTCGTCCATATATAATATACCTATTATATATATATATATATACATATATATATATATATATATATATATATATATATATATATATATATATATATATATATATATATATATATATATTGTATATTAGGAGCCCTGGGCTTCCAATAACTAAAGGAAGCCCGGGCCAGACAGTGCAATCCGGTCGAGCCGGACCACATCCGGACGTCTATAAAATAGGACCCGTAGTGCTAGGGTTCAATTTTTCATGCCCCATCTCGATTCATTAGCGACGGCGGTTGCCCGATAGCGCGCGCGCGGAGGACCCCGGCCAGTGGCTGCGGTGGCCGTGGCTCCCCGACCTCGACATGCGGTGGCGGCGGTTCCCAGGCCGACGGTGGCGGCCCCCGATCCAGAGGGCGAGCGGCGGCAGCGCCCTTGTGCGGCGACGACGGATCCCTGGCCGGTGGCCGCAACTCCATTACCTCGACGCGCGGTGGCGGAGGTTCCTCGATCCGCAGCGAGGCACTTGTGCGGGCAAGTGGCGGCGTCCCCGAAGCCCCGAGGAGGCGGCACTTCCAAGGCCGATGAGCAAGCGACGCCCGTCGACGTGCGAGTAGCGACGGCGACGCATGAGGCGCGATGTTCGAGCGAGCGACGCCACGGAAGGGGCGAGATGCGCGCAGTGATGATCGCGCGTGACATCCTCCGATCCGGCGCATTTTTCTTTTCGTTTATTGTGTTTTATGCCTACCACATGTATTATTTACGCTAAAAACTGTATGATTTTATGCTTTAACACAGGGTTCGTATATCAGTTTACTGCATGCACATTGGAAAGACAATTCCTTGATTTATGCTGTTCTTAATTTGCGCGCATGCAATGGAAACTCCCACGATTTTACCATAATTTTTGAATCTGTATAAAAATAGAAACCGCATGCATGCGGCTGCCATGTTTTTCGGATCTGTCATAAAAATAGGATCGTAATAACAACCTACTAAAGCTATCAACCTCTAATTGACTCGGTATTTACGCTTATAATTGAGGGATTTTATGCTCAAAACTTAAGGTTTTTACGCTCCACCCGGAGATGCGTCCACCAGTGAACAACATGCCAGATTTTTTACGCAGTGTAAGGAATTGCATAAATACCTACACCGTGTAATATAATTTGTTTCAGTATACATCATAAACTAGTTCTAATGCGTTTAGTTGCATGGCTGTTGGAGGGATCCTATATTTATGAAGCAAATAAAATATTAAATGTGATTTTTTGTTTCTATGCATGCAATTCATTTACTTTCATTGCATATTCTTTCCATCATAAATTCATGTGCATGCAGCCTGTAGCAGATTTTTACGCAGTATACCGAATTGCATAATTATCTACACAGTATAGCATATTTAGTATCAGTATATAGCATAAAATGGTCATTACGAGTTTTAGTTGCATGTCTGTTGCAGCGATCCTAAATTTATGGAGAAAATAAAGCATTTAAAATAGAAACCGCCACACATATCTTTCCTAAATTTACGCGCATGCAAGGGAACGTGTTTGACTCATGCATGCATTTTGCCATAATTTTAGGATCTGTATAACCGCATGCATGCGACTGCCATATTTTTCGGATCTGCCATAAAAATAGGATCGTAATAACAACCTACTAGAGCTATCAACCTCTCACATTGGCTCGGTATATACGCTTATAATTGAGGGATTTTATGCTCAAAACTTAAGGTTATTACGCTCCAACCCGGAGGTGCGTCCACCAGTGAACAACATGCCAGATTTTTTACGCAGTGTAACGAATTACATAAATACCTACACCATGTAGTATAATTTGTATCAGTATATGTCATAAACTAGATTTAATGTGTTTTAGCTGCATGGCTGTTGGAGGGACCTTATATTTATGAAGGAAATAAAACATTAAATACGATTTTTTGTTTCTATGCGTGTAATTCATTTCCTTTCATTGCACATTTTTTATCATAAATTCGTGTGCATGCAGCTGGTAACAGATTTTTACGCAGTATATCGAATTGCATAATTATTAACACAGTGTAGCATATTTAGTCTCAGTATATATCATAAAATGGTCCTTACGCATCTAGCTGTATGGCTGTTGCAGCGATCCTAAATTTATGGAGGAAATAAAGAATTTTAAAAACAGAAACTGCCGCACATATCTTTCCTAAATTTATGCGCATGGATTGGATCGTGTTTGACTCATGCATGCATTCCTTTTTTTGCGCTAACAGACGTGGGGCAGGTCGCGCACCCGACAGCCTGTTTGGACGCGCTGGTTGAACCAGTTTGCAGGGGTGGTCGGCCTGGGCTTCCTTTAACTATTGGAAGCCCAGGGCTCCCGTTATACCTGCCCTATATATATATATATATATATATATAGGCTGATGGTAATGGGAGCCCTTGGCTTCCCGATAGGTGCGGAGGAGCCCCGGCCAGGTTGTGTAGCCGGGTCCAAATGGTGGGGTGATTTTATGCACGTATAAATGTTGGGTAAATATTGCGTAACATAGCGTGGGCCTCATTCTGAACATGGGCGGGTGACGTGTCACCCGCTTATTATGGAAGTGGATTGAAACAATGTTTACGATAGCATACGACCTACGTCTAACTTGTATAAATTTCAGTTACGCCCACGATCAGCGCGCCCACGATCCTATAATGTAGCAGATACACGCGCGAACTAGCTGTGAATACCGCGCCCACAATGATGGAAATGTGCATGGGAGAAGGAAAGAATCCCACGCTTCCGGAAAATTTATACAACAATAATCGGGTGTTAGGGTGCGAGTGGCAGAAGGAAGTACCCTGTACTGGAAGATGGCGGCGCCATGGGGTAAAGAGCCGATCAGAGAGTACACGACGCCGACATCAGTTCATCGATCAAATCCATGCTTGGAGATCGTATCAATGGTGCAGGGAGATCAACCAGTAGGAAAACAGTTTGGCTCGGATGCAGATGCACATGGGCAAACAGAAACTGCCGGAGAGGCAATTACTCCACCAGCAGCATTGAGGGCGCCGGGTGTTGATGATCACAGCGCATCTGATGCGTCCAGGATGGCCATAAATCAAAGAGGACAGCAGCTGACTACTATGCAAACTATTGGTGAGCATGAACAGGACACACCAGTGATTCTGCAGAGACATGTAAGTACTTTATAACTGTTTTGGATTTTTATTATTGTAGATTAGATTGCATACGATAGAAAAAATGATTCGAGGGTAATATTATGCAGCTAGATGGTATGATATGTTATATTGTGCATACGATGGAAAAATAGGTCAGACACCATACAGCGTACATGTTATTGATATTTGTACATACATGTATATTTTATTTATTTGCACAGGAAGTTACAATTGATCCGAGGTTGGTACCTAAAGTTGGTATGATATTCAGTGGTGTGGATGAAGCATATCAATTTTATAGTAGGTATGCATATGAAGTTGGCTTCCCATTGAAAAGTTATAGGGAATGAAAAAATTGTAAGTGGTTGAATTGCTCGATGGAAGGAAAGAGTGTGATAAGGGGAATATCGAACCCAAAGGTACGTAATACGAGCTCGAAGCGGACATAATGCAAGGCCGGTATGAAACTTAAAAAAATTATGATGATGCCAAAGAGAAAGTGATATCAGTGCGTATTGATCTGTTGCACTTGGATCATAATCATGAACTTTTTAAGAAGGATACAGAAAAGAATCAATTACAATGCAATAAGACGCATGATCCTGAATACATGGAGTTCATAAGTTCAATACAGGAGAGTCGAATCCCGCAACATTGTATTATGGATTATGTTTCAGAAATGCACGGTGGTCCTGAGAGTGTGCCTTTAACAGCACAGGACATGTATAACCTGTAAGTTTATAATAGTTTTAGATTCTAATTCAGAATTGAAATTTGCATATATGTTGATTTCGCCGAATGCTAAATATTGACAATAAGTACAGGAAAAAGGCAAAGCAACGAGAGAGAAATGCAAATGATGTGGCTAAGCTACTATCTTTTTTTGCATTATGCAAAAAGGATAATCCTCAATTTTTCTCTGACTTCCAATTGGATAAAGAGGGGAAGATTTTGAGCATATTTTGGTCACATGCAAGCCAGCAAGGGGACTACATGGATTTTGGTGATGCAGTCACATTTGACACAACGCATAAGACTAATCTGTATGAAAAACCACTAGGTATGTTTGTTGGTTCAAACCACCACCTCCAATGCACCATATTTGCCTTCGCATTATCGGGGGATGAAACTGTTGATATATTTGAATGGGTATTCAATGCCTTCAAAACATGCATGGGAATCGAAGGGCCACGAGTGATGCTGACAGGTACGACTGATAATAATGCATGAAATATATATACATAAAATATGTTTTAAATTTGATTTTATTTTCTTTCTAACATGGAATAAGGTTCATACAATTTTGACATCTATGAATGCAGATCAAGATCCTGCAATGCCAATAGCACTTGAGAGGGTTTTCCCACACACAATACGTCGATTGTGTCTATGACATGTGCAAAATAGGTATATGCCTTTTTTAAATGAGTTGTATGCAATGTTTGAGGAAATGGACTTTAAGACATGGTTCCAATCTATAATATATCAACCTTTGACTGAGTTGGAGTTTGAGACTGCATGGTCAATGCTAATTGAAGATTTCCATCTGCACGATAACATTACTCTCAACAAGATGTATGGAATACATAAGGATTGGGTGCCTGCCTTTTTCAAGAATGATTATTGTGGGCTAATGTTGTCTACACAGCGTAGCGAAAGCATGAACAAGCTTGTGAAAAGTGCACATGTCGATGCAAACACTCCGCTACATCAATTCGCCAAGCAAATGATGAAGCTTCTACACAGTAGGAAGATGAAAGAGTCAAAAGAAGCAGTGGGAAGCATGGTGAGTACAAAATGTTATGAAGTATACTTATATATTAATATAAGTGTCATCTAATCTGAATTATATATGACACAGGGTCAAAAGGAAACAAAGAAGCTATATATGTTTGAGATAAGGGTTGCAAGAGCATACACAAGGGCTGTGATGAATAAATTCCAGGAGTCTTTGAAATATGCAACTGCGTTCAAGATAATGCATGATCAAGAAGGGGGTGCGAATGATTGGGTAGTGCAACATACTACACGATCGAAGAAAATTGTGTGGGGACAACACCAATTCAAAGTTACAGCTGATGAAGAATCTAGAAAGTATACGTGTGAATGCAAACATTGGGAACATACAGGTATGGAGTACTAAATAGTAATTATATACATTTATATGAAAAACATATATAAAAATTCTTATGATCGTTATTGTTTTTATAGGACTATTCTATGTACATGTATTACGCGCGTTTATGCATCTTCAGATTGAACGGATACTTAAGGAATAAATTTTACAATGGTACACCTACTCAGCAAGACAAGATGTTCCGTTTTCAAGAGATGATAGGAATTTGAAGGGAAAGGGTTGAGAAACAAAATCATATAGACAGAAGATGTTGCTAAAAAAAGCAATGAAAGTAGTGCATCATGCTAGTTTGTCAAAGGCAGGTAATGATAGAGTCCTAGCAGTAATGGATGAGCTTCTCGAGGTACTTTCGCGTTTGGAGACAGATATATGAGTTGAGGAGACTTGTGGAACTAGTGGGGGAGATGGTATACAGGTATGTGATGTTTTACTATAAATATTGTTAACATAGTATTCATCCTAATACATTGATGACGTATGAAACAATAAAATATTAGGATGATGATGAAGACAATAGAGATGTTGAAAGAGATGGTGAATTGGGTGAAAGGATTGGCAATGTATTGATAGTAAAATATGATGCATATTCACTATACTGTTGTGTATGTTGAATTGTAACTGATATATAGTGAGCTTTGACCCAATTTTTTAGGATATTCAAGAAGTATCTAATATACTTGAAGGGGGTGTGGACAATGTTCAAATCCCTATACCAATATGTTCCTTTGAAGAGGTAATAACTTTAACAACTATATTGATTTGTGGTTGTACATACAAATGATTTATTAGTTTGTGTTATTGGCTTATGTTTGAGCTTAAAAATGTGTTGGCCGTTACAGGTTAATTTGCAGAATCACGCGGATATGAATGAGAGTGGTGGCCATGAACAAAATGATCATGCTAGAAAGGTAATAATGGTATTAGAGTGAATGTGGGATTGCATAATATTATGTGCTGAAAAAACTATATTTTTGAATTGCAGAAACTAGATTTTGCAGTCAATGGGATAAGCTTGGCAAGACCAAATAACTCAAAACCCAAGGGAAGAACAATCAAGGGGAGTGAACAAAAGGTTATTAAATTGGGCACAAAAGGTACAAAGAAAATGAACAGGAAATGCCAGAAGTGTGGTATTGCCGATGGTCACAACAATAGGACATGTTTGTCATTGGAGGAGAATAGAGCACGGTTGGCTAGCCTTGCTGGTCGTAAGAGAGGACGACCTCCTGGATCTAGGAACAAGGTTGGAAGTAACACTCCTCATTGGAATGAGACAACAACATCAAAAAACACGCAATTGATATCAACAACAGTGAGTCACCCAGTGATTAGTATGTTGTATGTGATACAAACATATTTTTGTCAGTAACATTGCATGTGTCACACATGATTTATATACAGTTGATTGTTGAAGTCTCTAAAATGTAGCGTATATTCTGTACTAATGTTGCATATTTGGTACTAATAAAACATCGTATACAACCTGATATGTGATATGATAATCGTATAATGGATGAACTATATGACCAGAAATGTGATGAATGAGCAATATGCATTGTGGATAACAAATAACAAAGAGTGTGAAAATGGTCGGCACACCAATAAGTATATAGACAGATTAACCAACAGTATAACATTAAATGAATTGATCGTAATAATAAGAAATGTGGTGCGCATAAATCATGTATGCAAATTAAGAAAAGAAGAACGTCATAACATCTAATTGATCATATTTAAGCCCACTAAAGTATCAGAACATCTGATGTTCACAAACAGAAAAGCATCATCACAGTCTAACCAAAAGTATCCGACCAACTGATGTTCACAAAAGTATCTGCATAACATCCTAAGACAAAGTAGCATAACAACTGTTCTAAACATCCCATGTAAGGAAGCTTCCTAACATTGTTAACTAAGATGCTTGACCAAAATACCATAGTAAGATACATGGCCCGCTCCATAACTTAGTTCTGACACATAGTTAACTACTTGCGCGCAAACATAAATCTCTGGATCTCTATTGGAAGTGGCAGCGCCTTGTTCATGCGATGAAATGTGAGATAATATAGGGCATGAGCGCGTAGGTCTCGAGAATTGTCCTGCAATAAAAGCATAGCATTAATTATACACGTATATAGCTAACATGTACAACGATGGCAACATGAACATAAATCATTAGCGTAGTCACTTACTGGTTGAGTGTAAGAAGTGATAGCACCTACATTGTGATCATAATACTTCATGTAACTCATTACATAAAAGCCACAATCATTTGACCCTGTTCTCATTGTTGGACAATTTGGTGGCATATCCATTGGAAAGTTGCCAAATTTGGGGAAGGATGCATTGGGGGCAAACATGTTGTAAAGCTTTGCTCAACCTACTCATTATAACCCTTGCTGAAAGTCGCCTAGAGGGGGGTGAATAGGGCGAAACTGAAATTTAGAAAGTTAATCACAACTACAAGCCGGGTTAGCGTTAGAAATATAAGCGAGTCCGAGAGAGAGGGTGAAAAACAAATCGCAAGCAAATGAAGAGTGAGACACAAGGATTTGTTTTACCGAGGTTTGGTTCTTGCAAACCTACTCCCCGTTGAGGTGGTCACAAAGACCGGGTCTCTTTCAACCCTTTCCCTCTCTCAAACGGTCACTTAGACCGAGTGAGCTTCTCTTCTCAATCACACGGGACACAAAGTCCCCACAAGGACCACCACACAATTGGTGTCTCTTGCCTTGGTTACAATTGAGTTTGATCGCAAGAAGAATGAGAAAGAAAAGAAGCAATCCAAGCGCAAGAGCTGAAATGAACACAAGTCACTCTCTCACTAGTCACTATTGATTGGAATTGAACTAGAGACTTGGGAGAGGATTTGATCTCTTTGGTGTGTCTTGTATTGAATGCTATAGCTCTTGTAATGTGTAGAATGTTGGAAACTTGGATGCAGTTGAATGTGGGGTGGTTGGGGTATTTATAGCCCCAACCACCAAAATGTGGCCGTTGGAAGTTTGCTGTCGGATGGCGCACCGGACAGTCCGGTGCGCCACCGGACAGTCCGGTGCACCACCGGACACTGTCCGGTATGCCAGCCACGTCAGCCAGCCGTTGGGGTTCGACCGTTGGAGCTCTGACTTGTGGGGCCTCTGGGCTGTCCGGTGGTGCACCGGACAGGTCCTGTAGACTGTCCGGTGCGCCAACTGCGCGTGCTCTGACCACTGCGCGCGCAGGCGCGCATTAAATGCGTTGCAGTCGACCGTTGCGCTTGAAGTAGCCGTTGCTCCGCTGGCACACCGGACAGTCCGGTGCGCCACCGGACACTGTCTGGTGCATACACCGGACGGTCCGGTGAATTATAGCGGAGCGGCCTCCATTTTCCCGAAGGTGGCGAGTTCAGCATCAAGTCCCCTGGTGCACCAGACACTGTCCGGTGGCACACCGAACAGTCCGGTGCGCCAGACCAGGGTGCCTTTGGGTTGTCTTTGGCTCTCTTTGTTTGAACCCTTTCTTGGTCTTTTTATTGGTCTATTGTGAACCTTTGGCACCTGTAAAACTTATAATCTAGAGCAAACTAGTTAGTCCAATTATTTGTGTTGGGCAATTCAACCACCAAAATCTATTTAGGAAAAGGTGTAAGCCTATTTCCCTTTCAATCTCCCCCTTTTTGGTGATTGATGCCAACACAAACCAAAGCAATTATAGAAGTGCAAAATTGAACTAGTTTGCATAATGTAAGTGCAAAGGTTGCTTGGAATGAAACCAATAATACTTACTAGATGCGCATGGATGTCTTTTATTTTTATTAACATTTTGGACCACGCTTGCACCACATGTTTTGTTTTGCAAACAGTTTTGGAAATTCTTTTCAAAGTTCTTTTGCAAATAGTCAAAGGTAAATGAATAAGATTTTGAGAAGCATTTTCAAGTTTTGAAAGTTTCTCCCCCTGTTTCAAATGCTTTTCCTTTGACTAGACAAAACTCCCCCTTAATGAAAACCTCCTCTTAGTGTTCAAGAGGGTTTTAGATATTAATTTTGAAGAGGGTATACCAATTTGAAATTATATCAAAATAAGATATCAATTGAAAAACTTCACCAATTAATAGACTCTATACCAAATAAACTATATTTTTGAAATTGGTGGTGGTGCGGTCCTTTTGCTTTGGGCTAATACTCTCTCCCCCTTTGGCATGAATCACCAAAAACGGATGCTTAAGTGAAATATAAGCCCTTTTTAAGCTACTCTCTCTCCCTTTGGATAGAAGATAGAAGTGAAGATTATACCAAAGTTGGAGAGTTGGAGCGATGGCGAAGGATGAATGAGTCGATGGAGCGGAGTGGAAGCCTTGTCTTCGCCGAAGACTCCTTTTCCCTTTCAATCTATGACTTAGCATGAAATGGACTTGAAAGAACACATTAGTCGTAGCACATGAAAGAGATGATCAAAGGTATATATATGAGCTATGTATGCAAGACATCAATAAAAATTCCTAGAATCAAGAATATTTAGCTCATGCCTAAGTTTGGTAAAAGTTTGTTCATCCAATGGCTTGGTAAAGATATCGGCTAATTGTTCTTTGGTGCTAACATATGCAATCTCGATATCCCCCTTTTGTTGGTGATCCCTTAGAAAATGATACCGAATGGCTATGTGTTTAGTGCGGCTATGCTCAACGGGATTATCCGCCATGCGGATTGCACTCTCATTATCACATAGAAGAGGAACTTTGGTTAATTTGTAACCATAGTCCCTAAGGGTTTGCCTCATCTAAAGCAATTGCGTGAAACAATGGCCTGTGGCAATATACTCGGCTTCGGCGGTTGAAAGAGCCACAGAATTTTGCTTCTTTGAAGCCCAAGACACCAGAGATCTTCCCAAGAACTGGCAAGTCCCCGATGTGCTCTTTCTATTAATTTTGCACCCTGCCCAATCGGCATCGGAATAACCAATTAAATCAAATGTGTATCCCCTAGGGTACAAAAGGCCAAACTTAGGAGTATAAACTAAGTATCTCAAGATTCGTTTTACGGCCCTAAGGTGAGCTTCCTTAGGATCGGCTTGGAATCTTGCACACATGCATATGGAAAGCATAATATCCGGTCGTGAAGCACATAAATAGAGTAAAGAACCTATCATCGACCGGTATACCTTTTGATCTACGGATTTACCTCCCGTGTCGAGGTCGAGATGCCCATTAGTTCCCATGGGTGTCTTTATGGGCTTGGCGTCCTTCATCCCAAACTTGTTTAGAATGTCTTGAATGTACTTCATTTGGCTAATGAAGGTGCCCTCTTGGAGTTGCTTCACTTAAAATCCTAAGAAGTACTTCAACTCCCCCATCATTGACATCTCGAATTTTTGTGTCATGATCCTACTAAATTCCTCACATGTAGATTCGTTAGTAGACCCAAATATAATATCATCAACATAAATTTGGCATACAAACAAATCATTTGCAAGAGTTTTAGTAAATAAAGTAGGATCAACCTTTCTGACTTTGAAGCCATTAGCAATAAGGAAATCTCTTAGGCATTCATACCATGCTCTTGGGGCTTGCTTGAGCCCATAAAGCGCCTTAGAGAGCCTATAGACATGGTTAAGATACTCACTATCTTCAAAGCCGGGAGGTTGCTCAACATAGACCTCTTCCTTGATGGGTCCGTTGAGGAAGGCACTCTTCACATCCATTTGATAAAGCTTGAAGCCATGGTAAGTAGCATAAGCAAGTAAAATGCGAATTGACTCAAGCCTAGCTACGGGTGCATAGGTTTCACCAAAATCCAAACCTTCGACTTGTGAATATCCCTTGGCCACAAGTCGGGCTTTGTTCCTAGTCACCACACCATGCTCGTCTTGTTTGTTGCAGAAGACCCACTTGGTTCCTACAACATTTTGGTTAGGACGTGGAACTAAATGCCATACCTCATTCCTTGTGAAGTTGTTGAGCTCCTCTTGCATCGCCATCACCCAATCCGAATCTTGAAGTGCTTCCTCTACCCTGTGTGGCTCAATAGAGGAAACAAACGAGTAATGCTCACAAAAATGTGCAACACGAGATCTAGTGGTTACCCCCTTATGAATGTCGCCGAGGATGGTGTTGACGGGGTGATCTCGTTGGATTGCTTGGTGGACTCTTGGGTGTGGCAGCTTTGGAACTTGCTCATCCTCCTTGTCTTGAACATTTGCATCTCCCCCTTGATCATTGTCGTCGTCTTGAGGTGGCTCATCTTCTTGATCTTCTTCTTCATCATCTTGAGCCTCATCCTCATTTTGAGTTGGTGGAGATGCTTGCATGGAGGAGGATGGTTGATCTTGTGCTTTAATGTGCTCTTCGATTTCCTTAGGACACACATCCCCAATGGACATGTTTCTTAGCGCGACGCACAGAGCCTCTTCATCATCTAATTCATCAAGATCAACTTGCTCTACTTGAGAGCCGTTAGTCTCATCAAACACAATGTCACAAGAAACTTCAACTAGTCCAGTGGACTTGTTAAAGACTCTATATGCCCTTGTGTTTGAATCATATCCTAGTAAAAAGCCTTCTACATCCTTAGGAGCAAATTTTGATTTTCTACCTCTTTTAACAAGTATAAAACATTTGCTACCAAAGACTCTAAAATATGAAACATTGGGCTTTTTACCGGTGAGGAGTTCATAAGATGTCTTCTTGAGGATTCGGTGTAGATACAACCGGTTGATGGCGTAGCAGGCGGTGTTGACCGCCTCGGCCCAAAACCGATCCAAAGTCTTGTACTCATCAAGCATGGTTCTTGCCATGTCCAATAGAGTTTTATTCTTCCTCTCCACTACACCATTTTGTTGTGGCGTGTAGGGAGAAGAGAACTCATGCTTGATGCCTTCCTCCTCAAGGAAGCCTTCAATTTGTGAATTCTTGAACTCCGTCCCATTATCGCTTCTAATTTTCTTGATCCTTAAGCCGAACTCGTTTTGAGCCCGTCTCAAGAATCCCTTTAAGGTCTCTTGGGTTTGAGATTTTTCCTGTAAAAAGAACATCCAAGTGAAGCGAGAATAGTCATCCGCAATAACAAGACAGTACTTACTCCCGCCGATGCTTATGTAAGCGATCAGGCCGAATAGGTCCATGTGGAGGAGCTCGAGTGGCCTGTCAGTCGTTAAGATGTTCTTATGTGGATGATGAGCGCCAACTTGCTTCCCGGCTTGGCATGCGCTACAAATCCTGTCTTTCTCAAAATGAACATTGGTTAGTCCTAAAATGTGTTCTCCCTTTAGAAGCTTGTGAAGATTCTTCATCCCAACATGTGCTAGTCGGCGATGCCAGAGTCAGCCCATGTTAGTCTTAGCAATTAAGCAAGTGTTGAGTTCAGCTCTATTGAAATCAACTAGGTATAGCTGACCCTCTAACGCTCCCTTAAATGCTACTGAATCATCACTTCTTCTAAAGACAATGACACCAATATCAGTAAATAGACAGTTGTAGCCCATTTTGCATAATTGAGAAACGAAAAGCAAATTGTAATCTAATGAATCAACAAGAAAAACATTGGAAGTGGAATGGTCAAGTGATATAGCAATTTTACCCAATCCTTTGACCAAACCTTGATTTCCATCCCCGAATGTGATAGCTCGTTGGGGATCTTGGTTTTTCTCATAAGAGGAGAACATCTTCTTCTCCCCTGTCATATGGTTTGTGCACCCGCTATCGACGATCCAACTTGAGCCCCCGGATGCATAAACCTACAAAACAAATTTAGTTCTTGTTTTTAGGTACCCAAACAGTTTTGGGTCCTTTGACATTAGATACAAGAACTTTGGGCACCCAAACACAATTCTTTGCTCCCTTGTGTTTGTTCCCAACATACTTGGCAACTACTTTGCCGGATTTGTTAGTCAAAACATAAGATGTATCAAAAGTTTTAAATGAAATGCTAGGTTCATTTGATGCACTAGGAGTTTTCTTTCTAGGCAATTTAGCACGAGTTGATTGCCTAGAGCTAGATGTCTCACCCTTATACATAAAAGCATGATTAGGGCCAGAGTGAGACTTCCTAGAATGAATTCTCCTAATTTTGTGCTCGGGATAACCGGCAGGGTACAAAATGTAACCCTCGTTATCCTGAGGCATGGGAGCCTTGCCCTTAACAAAGTTAGATAATTTTTTAGGAGGGGCATTAAGTTTGACATTGTCTCCCTTTTGGAAGCCAATGCCATCCTTGATGCCAGGACGTCTCCCACCATAAAGCATGCTACGAGCAAATTTAAATTTTTCATTTTCTAGTTCATGCTCGGCAATTTTAGCATCTAATTTTGCTATATGATCATTTTGTTGTTTAATTAATACCATATGATCATGAATAGCATCAATATCAACATCCCTACATCTAGTGCAAATAGACACATGCTCAAATGTAGATGTAGAGGGTTTGCAAGTTTTTAGTTCAACAATCTTAGCATGTAGAATATCATTTTCACTTCTAAGATCGGAAATGGAAGCATTGCAAACATCTAAGTCTTTAGCCTTAGCAATCAATTTTTCATTTTCAATTCTAAGGCTAGCAAGAGAGGCATTCAATTTTTCAATCTTAGCAATAGAAATATCATGATCATTTCTAAGATTGACATATGAATCATCACAAACATTTGAATCAAACTTAGCAATTAATCTAGCATTTTCATTTCTAAGGTTGGCAATCAAATCATGACAAGTGCTTAGATCACTAGTTAATTTTTCACATTTTTCCATTTCTAGAGCATAAGCATTCTTAACCTTAACATGTTTCTTATTTTCCTTAATTAGGAAGTCCTCTTGGCTATCCAAGAGTTCATCCTTATCATGAATAGCGCTAATCAATTCATTTAGCTTCTATTTTGTTCCATGTTAAGGTTGGCAAAAAGAGTAAACAAATTATCCTCCTCATTACTAGAATTGTCTTCATCACTAGAGGATGCATATTTAGTGGAGGATTTAGATTTAACCTTCTTCCTTTTGCCGTCCTTTGCCATGAGGCACTTGTGGCCGATGTTGGGGAAGAGAAGTCCCTTGTTGATGGCGATGTTGGCGGCGTCCTCGTCGGAGGAGGAGTCAGTGGAGCTCTCGTCGAAGTCCCACTCCCGGCAAACATGGGCATCGCCGCCCTTCTTCTTGTGGTATCTCTTCTTCTCCTTTCTTCTCCCCTTCTTGTCATCGCTCGTGTCACTGTCACTAGAAATAGGACATTTTGCTATAAAGTGACCGGGCTTACCACACTTGTAGCAAACCTTCTTGGAGCGGGGCTTGTAATCCTTCCCCCTCCTTTGCTTGAGGATTTGTCGAAAGCTTTTGATGATTAAAGCCATCTCATCATTGTCGAGCTTTGAGGCGTCGATGGGGAGCCTACTTGGTGTAGACTCTTC
The DNA here is from genome assembly GCA_029449295.1 of Zea luxurians. Lineage (NCBI taxonomy): Eukaryota > Viridiplantae > Streptophyta > Magnoliopsida > Poales > Poaceae > Zea > Zea luxurians. The sequence goes on from JAOPSE010000011.1 coordinate 52,448,450, forward strand.
CTTCTTCTCCTCCGTTGCCTTGAATGCGACGGGTTGTGCTTCGGGCGTGGAGAAGGTGCCTTGCTCGATGATTTTCTTTGAGCCTTTGATCATTAGCTCAAAACTTACAAACTTCCCTATAACTTCCTCAGGAGACATTAGCTTGTATCTAGGATCACCTCGAATTAATTGAACTTGTGTAGGGTTAAGAAAAACGAGGGATCTAAGAATAACCTTGACCATTTCATGGTCATCCCATTTTGTGCTCCCGAGGTTGCGCACTTGGTTCACCAAGGTCTTCAAGCGGTTGTACATAGCTTGCGGATCCTCCCCTTGGTGAAGCATGAAGCGACCGAGCTCCCCCTCGATCGTCTCTCGCTTGGTGATCTTTGTCACCTCGTCTCCTTCGTGCGCGGTTTTGAGCACGTCCCAAATTTCCTTTGCGCTCTTCAACCCTTGCACCTTATTATACTCCTCTCGACTTAGAGAGGCAAGGAGTATAGTAGTGGCTTGGGAGTTGAAGTGGTGGATTTGGGCCACTTCGTCCGAGTCATAGTCTTCATCCCCTACGGATGGTACCTGTACACCAAACTCAACAACATTCCAAATGCTTGTATGGAGTGAGGTTAGATGATGCCTCATTTTATCACTCCACATATTATAATCTTCACCGTCAAAAACCGGTGGTTTGCCTAATGGAACAGAGAGTAAAGGAGTACGCTTTGAAATACGAGGGTAGCGTAGGGGAATCTTACTATATTTCTTGCGCTCATGGCGCTTAGAAGTAATGGACGGCGCGTCGAAGCCGGAGGTGGATGGCGATGAAGAATCGGTCTCGTAGTAGACCACCTTCCTCATCTTCTTTTTCTTGTCGCCACTCCGATGCGACTTGTGGGAAGAGGATTCCTTCTCCTTCCCTTTGTTGCAGGACTCTCCCGATGGAGCCTTCTCGTGGCTTGTAGTGAGCTTGTCGCCGGTCACCATCTCCTTCTTGGTGTGATCCCCCGACATCACTTCGAGCGGTTAGGCTCTAATGAAGCACCGGGCTCTGATACCAATTGAAAGTCGCCTAGAGGGGGGGTGAATAGGGCGAAACTGAAATTTACAAAGTTAATCACAACTACAAGCCGGGTTAGCGTTAGAAATATAAGCGAGTCCGAGAGAGAGGGTGAAAAACAAATCGCAAGCTAATTAAGAGTGAGACACAAGGATTTGTTTTACCGAGGTTCGGTTCTTGCAAACCTACTCCCCGTTGAGGTGGTCACAAAGACCGGGTCTCTTTCAACCCTTTCCCTCTCTCAAACGGTCACTTAGACCGAGTGAGCTTCTCTTCTCAATCACACGGGACACAAAGTCCCCACAAGGACCACCACACAATTGGTGTCTCTTGCCTTGGTTACAATTGAGTTTGATCACAAGAAGAATGAGAAAGAAAAGAAGCAATCCAAGCGCAAGAGCTCAAATGAACACAAGTCACTCTCTCACTAGTCACTATTGATTGGAATTGAACTAGAGACTTGGGAGAGGATTTGATCTCTTTGGTGTGTCTTGTATTGAATGCTATAGCTCTTGTAATGTGTAGAATGTTGGAAACTTGGATGCAATTGAATGTGGGGTGGTTGGGGTATTTATAGCCCCAACCACCAAAATGTGGCCATTGGAAGTCTGCTGTCGCATGGCGCACCGGACAGTCCGGTGCGCCACCGGACACTGTCCGGTGCGCCAGCCACGTCAGCCAGCCGTTGGGGTTCGACCATTGGAGCTCTGACTTGTGGGGCCTCTGGGTTGTCCGGTGGTGCACCGGACAGGTCCTGTAGACTATCCGGTGCGCTAACTGCGCGTGCTCTGACCACTGCGCGCGCAGGCGCACATTAAATGCGTTGCAGTCGACTGTTGCGCTTGAAGTAGCCGTTGCTCCGCTGGCACACCGGACAGTCCGGTGCGCCACCGGACACTGTCTGGTGCATACACCGGACGGTCCGGTGAATTATAGCAGAGCGGCCTCCATTTTCCCGAAGGTGGCGAGTTCAGCATCAAGTCCCCTGGTGCACCGGACACTGTCCGGTGGCACACCGAACAGTCCGGTGCGCCAGACCAGGGTGCCTTTGGGTTGTCTTTGGCTCTCTTTGTTTGAACCCTTTCTTGGTCTTTTTATTGGTCTATTGTAAACCTTTGGCACCTGTAAAACTTATAATCTAGAGCAAACTAGTTAGTCCAATTATTTGTGTTGGGCAATTCAACCACTAAAATCTATTTAGGAAAAGGTGTAAGCCTATTTCCCTTTCACTTGCCCATGGGAATTTCCTTCCACCTAAATAGATTGGGTCATAATGGTAGTCCTTCCATGTAGTGCCATCGAGTTCTATACCATACGGATTCGAATCTAAAATGTGTATATACCGATTATGTAGGTTGATTACATACAGTGACCAATGTCCCCTACTAAGCATAGGTACCAATATCTGTTGATGAAAAAATGTAAATAAGTTACATGTTGCTGTTACACTGCCATGATGAGTAAAAAGTACATTTAATAAGAATATGTGTTTGCAAAGGAAATATACTAATGAATCTGTAAAAAAAGAATACTGAGGCATACCGATTTGCATTCATCCAGATTTACCATCGAAGGCAGTGTGTTATGTAAGCAACTCTGTAACACATTTTGGTCAAACAGCTGAGGGTTCTTACTATGACGTTCCTACTCTTCAAAATTTAGCAGAGCCTAGAAACAATATAGAGAGTGTGTCAGTATATTCAGTGAATAATTACAATAATTGTGAAGAAGAACATACCCCAACATTCACATCAAGTATTCATCTATTAGAAGTCATAGTTCGACGATGATTTTTGGAATCATCGTGAACACACTCAATGAAACACTGCATTAACACGTTCTCAAGACACTTCCCCTCTTAGAAAGATTCATAAATATCGAGACAGTTTCCACTGTATTCACCGTAATCTATGACAACCATGTATGGAGAAGAGCGTTATATATTCATATTACATACGTCAAACAAACTAATAAATACGGTCTTCATAATTTGTGTAACATGTATCTGCTTTGGTCAATGTCCTTGGAACAGAGTAGATCCCATAGAGAACGAACGCAATCAAGCTCTATAAGGAGTGGAGCAGTTCCAGAAAGTGTTGTCCCTTTGAGTGTATCATCCTGAGATGCAACCTGGTAATAAGTGTTTGAACATTAGAATAATTTGTTTAATGGCATAAAATGCATTATATAAGATGTATGTTATTATACTGACATGAGGAGTTGGTGTCTGATCAAAGACTGGTCCACTGTCATTGTGTTCCATGTCATCTGTTGCCATTTCACCTCTCTACTCAAAGGTATATAATTAGTAAATTATGTAATATTTATTGTACTAATGTAATTGTAAAATGGAAGTATAACATGAGATAGAGACTGCTAAACAAACATTTTTTTGCGGTGTCACGTCAAATATCGGCAAATGGGTCGACATATTTGATCTCGTAAATGTGCAAGCTGATGTGGGTTGAGGTGTGATATTTGTGTTCCTTAACATGTTGTTTCGAACATCAAAGCAGAAATCCTGTTGACAAATATTGTGGTTCGTGTCCAGCTAAAAAGAAATATGCAAACAATGTACGTATGATGCGTAAAAATATCATGGGATTGTATATATTACCTGATGTCCTGTATCAACATCCGCTTCATCAGGGCAAGTCTCCAATACCCTCCGAATATGTTGTTGTCTTTCATGAATTTCCTTAACCTGGGTACCACCTAGTTGGATCTCAAGTTGCGATGCTTGGGATGACAGATCCGGTGTGGGTTGGGTGGCATGGACAGTGTGTCCTTATACAAAATTATATTATAAATAATGTATGTCAAAACTTGCATTATAGAGTAAATGTTGCTGCATATACTAAAAATAACAAACTGTCTATACTTGTGCATAATGGCATTATCATATCCATTATACTTTACTACATATAAGCAAGATGCATTGATTTAAATAAACCAGAAAAGTAGTAATTGTTAATTCTGTTGACTGTGCATATAAAGAAACCCTATGCACATATAGTCTGTGTAATGTTCTAAATGTATGAAAAAGTGATAATTATATGACTGACCTACTGAATCATTCGAATTCCACGATTGCTGTGGCTCATCTATCTCATTTCCTAAATTATCAGACTCAGAACGTAGTACCTCGTCGATTAGCTCTATAAAGTTGTCTGCTATATCATATTGCTTCTCAACAATTTTGTTAAGGCTGTCTTTTATGACTAAGCATGCCTTGTCAACCTCCAAGTCATATGCAGCAAGTTTCTCTGTGAATTTAGTATGGTGACGGGGTGGGAGCTGGTTGATCTTACTTGACATCATATCCTTGATGGATAGAAGTTGGATGTTAATGGTGGGCTGAGGAGTAGGGGCGGGGCGCGGTGCATCAAAAATGTTGGACCTACACTTCGGCTGGTTGTTTAGAAAAAATAGTAAGAATCAATCACCACACTCCTAATCCATTTGTTTCATAAATCTTAAAAAATGGTATATAATACAGCAAAAACTTGCCTCGGATTGGCGATCGAGCTGAGGTACAACTGAATATCATGTCTCGGTCGAGCTTCGAAACTAAAAAAATAAGTGAAAGTTGAACTGTACCATGAGTTTGTATTGCAAACAATGGTACTCAAAACTAAGCACACATATTTGACATAAAATTTGTCATAAAATACACTTGTTTAAATATGAATAACTTACTTCACAATATTCGAAAGGTTCAGCCCCATGGTGTGCCTTCCTCTTGTCAGCTTTAGTCAATGCTTTTATGATATTCTTATCAAAGAATTTTATGCGAGGTGTACCAAGCTTATTTTGAGGGGCAGCGGCTGCATGTAGGTGATCCAGGTAATACAACTACAGAAAAATTTCAATATGCAAGGGTTGTGTAAGTAAACATAACAAACATCATAAAATATGATATATCATGCCTGTTGGGGGCCTTCGGCTTCCGAAGCTCCTCAAAAACATGATTTGACAGTATTTTCCGAGTGAAACATGTGAACAGGTATCTTCGGAGTCAGGTTGCGGGTGTACAAGAGCATGGTCAAGACGAAGCTTGACTGGGGTGTAAAGCGATCACGACGAAAGATAGGATGATCACGAAGCTACGTATAGAAAAGCTTCGGCATGGCGAAGGAAAGGAGGAACCGACCTAAGGATGAAAAGTCAAGTTAAACCTCAAAGGATTGCCATTAAGTTATTATCAAATGTAAAGGGCATCAATGTAATTTTACACGGGTTGCGTCCCGTGCCTATAAATAGATGAACAGCACCCTCGTACTGTTCACGCTGACTTGTCATACGCTTTTTCACGTTACGTCTGCATCCTTACTTTCCAACAATCCGAAGGTACACTTGTAATTTGTTTTTATGAATTTGGCGATAAAGATAAGTTGATGATAATACTCGAGCCATTGTTTGTATTTTATATATGTGTCCTTTTTTATCGTTAATCAATCTTATGAAAATCTTCTCCTTTGCAACCTTCGTCCAAGATTCATTATATCCGAAGGGATATAATGTCTTTAAGGACGAAGGAGCTTAACATTTAACACTTTCTATGTTGCCTTGTTCTTAACTCTTAGCATTTGAGAACAAGTCCCCAACATTGGCGCCCACCTCCGGTGAACTCACGCCCATTTTCCGAAGTTCTGAACACCTTCGGCAAGTGTCACCTTTGTCATGCCGCCTAAAAAAGCTTCAGCGACAGGGGCTGCCACTCTGCAGCCGCTGGACCCCAATCAAGATGTCGTTTCTCTTAGGGAGGCCCGAAGCCAGAAGAGGAAGGTCACCAGTCCAACGCCTCCGGAGGACGACTTGGATCAAGAAATCCAAAATTTAGAGATGATCAATCAACAGGTCCAACGGAAGAAGGAGAAGATGGCTCGTCTAGCTGATCTTCAAAGGCAGATAGACGAGGCCTCTGAAGAGCTTCGGCATCTTGCTCAAGATGACTAGAACCAAAGGCCCCCGCGCAGAGAGCTTCATGAAGAGGGCTTCTACAACGAGGGCGACTGGTATTAAGATTTCCATCACGGAAATTTTGCTTTTGATGATGCTTCTCCCTTGTCAACAGAACTGCAGGCTGTTCCTTGTCCACAGTCTTACAAGCCGCCTCAGCTCCCCATGTACGATGGTCATTCAGACCCGAAACAATTCTTGATGAGTTATGAGGCGACTATATCTTCGTACGGTGGCAACACGGCGGTCATGGCAAAGTCCTTCGTCATGGCTGTTAGGAGCGTTGCACAAACTTGGTACTCTTCCCTTAGACCAGGGACAATCACCTCATGGCAAAAGTTGAAGGACATGTTGATAACCAGCTTCCAAGGGTTTCAGACGAAGCCAGTCACTGCTCAAGCTTTATTCCAGTGCACCCAGGATCACGAAGAATACCTTCAGGCATATGTCCGAAGGTTCCTACGTCTGAGGGCACAGGCACCAACAGTGCCCAATGAAATTGTCATTGAGGCCATGATCAAGGGGCTTCGGCCAATACCTGTAGCTCAGTACTTTGCCAGGAAGCCTCCTCAAACTCTGGAGAAGTTGCTCCAGAAGATGGACGAGTACATTCGAGCTGACAATGATTTTCGCCAAAGAAGGGAGGAAGCTCTCAGGTTCTCTGAAATGACTAGGGGCTTCGGAGGAAGATTTTATCCAAGGCACGTCAGGTCAATTCACAATTCTACTCAAAATGACGACAAAGGGAGTCAACAGCAAAGGCCACAGTGCTCCTCGCAAGCTTCAGGGCAACAGCAAAGCTCCTTCCGGCCGCCAGCGCCAAGGGGCAGAGGCACTAGGGGCTTCGGGGGAAGATTTGGGGATCAACCAAGAAAAATTTACTGCCTATTCTGTGGTGAAGGCAAGGGCCACACTACCAGGATGTGTCACATTACCATCCAGAAGCAAAAGGAGCTAGCAGAAGCTGCTGCACAACAGAACCAGCCGAAGCAGGTCATGCATACTGCTTCGTACCATTCGCCTTACATTCCAGAATATGTAGGCAATCACCCTGCAGCCTCTGTTGCTTCGGCAAGCCAACCCCAAGCTTCCTGGCAACAGCTTCCACCGCCACCACCAATACAACGAGCTCTGCAGCCAGAAGGGAGCCAGCACTCTCATCCGTAGAGGGACTTCAGGGAGGAGTCTGAAGCTCGTACAGTCAATAGCACTGTGCCAGAGTTGAAGCACATTTACTGAAAATATCCTACCTCAACAGCAGCTTTTTGCATTTTCGCATTCAGTTTTACTTTCTTTGTAGTAAAGAACAGTTATGGGAAGTTTAAATGCCTTTTATCGGTCTTTCAAATTCTTGTAAAAGTTTAGCTTATTATCATAATGAAAATATATCTTTTCCATAGGCTTGAGTTACTGAGGCACAAGAACTTATGGTGGCACGGAGAACCTTCGAATTATCAAAAACTTGTTTTAAGGAACACACTGTAACTTCTTCAAAGTAGTAAAAAGCCGTTCCTAAAGGAGCGCAGTGTAAGTTTTCTGCTCAAAAGTCGTTCCAAAGGGAATGCAGAGCTTACAGCAAAAAAAACGCTGATTCCGCTGACAGTAAAAGGCGAAGAAGCTCCTAAGGGAGGCTTACAGCGAAAAGTCAGCGCTGAGATAAAAAGAGTATGTGCTCTATTGCAGAGATGTGTGTATCTTCGGCATAAATATCATTTTGCATAGCATAACATCATCGCACCATTCTGCATAACATAAGCATCATACATCATATTGCATGAAGAACGAGAAGGGGACACAGTATTGATCTTCGAAGACTGTTTTGGAAAAAGAGAAAATCGTGCTAAAGCATAAGATAAAATGGGAAGAAGTATAGCTTCGTTAGAGAGGCAACATAAAACTTTTTTATAGCTTCGAAGAATGTTTGCACGAAGCTTGGATATTCTTCATCAAGGGAGGTATGAAAATTCTTGTGATACATAAAGGATTTTCTTCACGAAGCATGAAAAGAAGGGAAGGTGTTTTTTCACCGAAGGCTCAAAAAGCAGTATGTATGCAAAATTTCATGCATCGTAAAGAATTGAGCCGTAAATAGATTATATATTACATTCAAAGTTACAAAATTTTACACATGTCATGTTCCAAGTGTTTTTTTACATTAGTACTTAATCTTCCCTAAGAACTACTTCTGCAGCTTCGTTTAGTAGCTGATTGACAACTTTGTCCATGATGGCTTCGGCCATTTGTCTAATTTCGTCGTCCCCCTTCGGGGGGGGGGGGGTCCGGAGCTGCCTCAGCAGGTTCTGAGGGAGGAGAGGATACGACTATATTACTATTACAGAATCGCGAACAAAGTTTAAAATCAAAAATCACAACAGAATAAAAGCCACTAACTAATACCTATTTGCCCTTCGGGCCCTGTGCCTTCTTCAGCAGCCTCCGCTACCTTCCTAGCGTCATGGATGTCTTTTTCGCTTCTCTGAATGATTTCTTGAGCCATTTCTCGGCCGCCATTGTCCCAAATGTCGGTGAAAAATTTTCCACCGACCTGGCTTGCTTCGGCTGAAGGGTCTTTGATATCTTCAGAGGATAAAGCAGCTTCAGACTGTGCTAAAGATTTCACATGTTCGCACCCTTTCTTCTCCAAAATAGTAACAATTCCTCTGGCGCCTGAAAAAGCACAAATGTCCCCGCGACTATTCAAGATTTCTTCGAAGGCCTCAGCTTCGTGACTGATCCATTCAATCGGGCCTTCTGGATTCCCTCTTGTGAAATTTTCTTCACTAGAAAATGCGCCGACGCTGGCGAAGCTGGATTTTATCTTTTTAACACATTCTATGGATTTATCATAGCACCTTTTCTTCGAAGCACGAAGCTCTTCAACATTTATTTCCAAATGATTTGCCCATTGATCACTTAGTTCTCGTTTTGTTTCTTCAAGAATGCGTTCTTCTTTAGCTCGGGCTAATTGTTTCGGAAGATCTTCGATTTCCCGCTTCTGAGCTTCGGCTTGAGTTTTAGAGCTAGCTTTGTCTTCCTTCATTTTATCCACCAATGTAACTAGAATCTTGTCCTTTTCCAAGGCTTCGTTTCTTAGCCTGATAACCTCTGTTCGAAGGTTGTTAAGAGCAATAGTGCAGCTCTCGTCTTCAGCATTCTTTTGTGCCCTTAAGGCATTGCTGAGTATTAAGCCCTATTCAAAAGAATAAATGGATTAACATAACAGTAAAGGACTAATTCAAAATTCACAAAATTCAAAATTTACAATCTTTGTACCTTCAGACTATTATATGCAAGACTATCTGCAAGATCCTCCTTTGTCATGGCGCAAAGGCCAGCTTCAAGCTTCGGGAATCCCATGCTTCTAGCCATCTCCCGGCAGAAAGATAATTCTTTATTGTCTGGGAGGCAGTACAGGAAGTCATCTTCGTCTGTCCCATTGAACACTACGGCCCCCTTCGGATACTTCAGTTCTCGGGCATAGTGATTAGCTTCAAAGATCTCATCTTTAGATAATTTCTTTCCCGAAGCATGTCGCACAATATAATCGCGTATTTTGGAAGATGCTTCGGGGACGACAGTGTCAATTTCCTCAACCAAAATTGGCTCTATCATTTTTGTTTTTTCAGTTTCCAAAGTTGCCTCTGTCAATTTTGTTTCTTCAGCTTTTAAATGTTTTACCTTGGTGGGCTCTGAAGGCCCAGCTTCAGTTACAAATTGTTGCTTCAAAGCTTCAGTAACAAAGGCTTCAGAAGCTTTAGCAGTTTTCTTCGGGGTTATGCTCGAAGATTTAATTGTTTCCAAAACATCTAACACATTAACCATCCTTTTTCTTTTCGGGGTCACTGCTCGACTCTTTTGGATTTTTGTTGAAGGACTTAAAATTTCTAATGTTTTTGCTTCTTCAGTCCTCGGTTCTCTTGTTTTCTCTGCTGCTGGTACTTCGGCCATTTCCTCGATTTTGGCCACTGGAGTTGGTTCTCTGGCTTCGGTGGCCGAAGAGGCCTCACCAATAAATTCAGGCACTGTGGCCAACTCAATATAACGTGGAGGGTGTGTGAGTACCTTTACCTTTTTCCTCTTCGGCGTTGGCTCACTAGGAGCAGCTGAACCAATTTCCTTTGCAGGAGAAGTATTTTTCCTTTTTTGGCCTCGCGATGGGTAATGGTAGTCAGGGTAGATAAACCCAATTGCATCAAATACTCGGTTAAGCCTCTTCTTCTTTCGGCCTCCGAAGGCCGCTGATAGTGCAGTATCTTCGGCCTTCGAGTACACCCCAAGCAATTCGTCACTTATGGCCTCAATACTTTTCAACCAGTCATCATCTGGTTCAACAAACTTATCTCCGTATTTGAATGTGTATTTTAGTCTAACTAGCCCGCCTTCGTCAGGTTCCTTGACGGTCTCTTTCGGCATTTCCCACTTTTCTACAAGTGGCCAAACTCTGAAGGCAATATGCTCTTGGACCAAATCCCTTGTCCCAATAAAAGAACAAACCACGCCGAAGGCTCTCTGGCATTCTTCGGCTGCTTCATCCATTTCCACCTTCGGTTTTCGGAGGCCGAAGCATTGCCAGATAGGGCGCATAATGATACCCTTGATATCTTCACGAGATTTCAGGTTGTTTTTCACGTAAAACCATTCTGTCATCCAGTCGCCAGGCCACCTCTTCCGAAAGGTTGGCACAGGGCAGCTTGACCCCGACCGAGCGCCGAAGCTGTAGCAGCCAAAGTTGTTATGATACTGCTCCTTGCCCCAGGGTTTTGTCTCATACAATAGCTCGTGTATGTTACAGAAGCTCTTTGCGTTAGGCTCCAAACCTTGGCTTCTCACGGCCCACACGAAAATGTTCATCCTTGTGATTGCTTCGGGGATAAGCTGGTGAAGGTAGATTTCAAATGTCTTCAATACTTCTACGACAAAATTACTCAAGGGAAATCGTAATCCAGCTTTCAAGAAGCTTCGGAATATCACGACCTCATTTTCCTCGGGAGTTGGACAAGTCTTCTCTCCTTCGTCAGCCCTCACAATAGACAAGTCCCGAAAGTGTAACACCCTAGGTGCTACTCAGGGTGTCCACCCCAGGGTTACCCCTTTTAACCCATTGTTACATAAAGATTTATGGGCAAAGTACTTCAATCTTGGAATTCAAGGTCCTAATCAAGTGCAAACTACCTTGGATATCATGCCCTAGCTTGTCATGCACATCTAAGTGGGACTCTCCCAAAACCCTAGAGCAAAACCTCCATAGGCAATAAGAACCCTAATTGAAGCCATGATCAAAAGATCATGTAAACATCATGATCATGGTTTGGGCCAAATATAAAAGTTGTAATATACTTAATAACCTACAAATAATAGTAAGGAAGTACCCCCAAAAAGTTTTCAGAAAAGTCCTAAAAAGATCACCAAAGGTTGAACACAAGGGAGAAATTCAGATTTTGCCTAAGTATAGAACCTAACCCTTGAGCAAAGACTCCACATGTTCACCTTGATCCCCTTTCTAAAACCTGCCAAACCAATTGACAAAATGGCGCCAAATTAACCCTAGAACACCCTGGCAAGAGATGACACCTACCCTAGGGCGCTAGACACGACTTGACACCCCTTTTGTCTCGGTTTGGACCCAGCAGACACAGCAAACTTCTTCCCTCTCTATCTCCCTGCCCTGACCATATCTCGACTTGGAACTCACAGCAAAAGGATAGGATTTGGAGCAGAGAAGTGACCGTACACAGTGACTTTGCCAAGATACGCACGCTATGGCGCTCAAATCGGTCGTTGAACCTTGGCAGAAGCAACCTTCCACGTGTTCGACGCGAGCTGGCATCCGGGAGCGCGCTCAGAGCACGCCCGTGCGCGAACCCCCGCGCGCCCGCGGCCGCCCGTGACCACGCCCGCGCCACGGCTATAAAACCCGCCCCAGTGCTCGGCTGCCTTCCCCATTGCCTCCTCCGTACCTCGCCTGACTTGCCCGAGCCAGCCATTGCCTCCGGCGACCTCCCCGCGACCCGCCAGTGCCGCCCAAGAGCAACCACCGTGGCCAACCCCTCTCCCGTCCTCCTCCGTTCGATCCAAGCCCCCAGATAGCTTCCTGGTGAGGCCGTGAGACTTGCTCAAGCTTGACCCGGGGACCCGCGTCACCGGAGTAGCCAAATCGTGCTCACCGGAGTTCAAGAACCCGCCGGCGCACGTGGACCGGGTAAGCCCCTGCACCGTTTTCCAATTCGATGCGCGCATGGCCTCTGTGTCACCCCGTGAAGCTCCTCGTGCACCCTAATTGAACTATACCGCCGTGGTTTGGCCGGAGCAGGCGCCGCCGACGATCCCCGCCGCCTATGTTCGTGGCCAGGGTAGCTCCGACCACCTCCGGCGACGACCCGCACATCGACGTGACCGTCGCGACCTCCCGAACGTCACTGACCACCTCGCCGGACCTCCCTCGCCGCCGGTAAGCCGCGCCATCCTTTTCTCTCCCGCGGCTACTGTTTCAATTGGGGGAAGGACTGCGGGTGAGAGGGAGAGAAAGCCAGGGGGTTAAGTGAAATGTCAGAGACTCAGGGAAATAGTGGCGCGAGGGTAGATCTGCGAGGTTTGACTCGGTTTAAAACCAGGGACCTCGGCGCAAACTGCTTTTTCAGAAAAACTCTATTAAAACCTGATTTAAATTCAAACAGAAACTTTAAAAACCCATAACTTCTGTTTGGTTTATCCAAATTTGGTCAAACTAATTTTGCCAGACTCTAAATAATGTAACCTATCTAAGAAAAATATAAAACCCCATAAGTACTAGAGAAAAATATAAGGTTCTGATTTAATTTTAGTTTTGACCAAAAACTTAATAATAGCAAGAAAAATGGTTGTACTATTTAACTAGGGTTGGAAAAATTTGGAGAAGTTTATATCTACCTACTGACCTAGTTAAAAATGTTAAACCCCTCTGTCCATTACATTAAGTTAGTTTTTACCCCTTATTCCATAATATGCTTAAGGTTAAGAAAAATAGAAAAAGTGACATAAATAATGAACCAGAGGGCACCCCTATTTTTGTTGAGATACTTAGTCAATATAGTTCACTGGAAAAATATATCATACCCTGTTGTAGTGTGAAATAAGAAAGATACCTTTTAAATTAATAAAATAAGGATAACTTAGAAAAACCCTACAAAAATAACCCTAAGGTGAAACCTCCCCAAACCTTAGGATAACTAATGTTTTGATAATAAGAACTTAAGAAAAATCTGAAATCTGTTGTTTGATATTTTTCAAATGACAAGTTAGTTCTAAGCACCCTTTTTGCACCAAACTTTAGAAATCCATCATTAATTAACCATCATGTTGCTCTCTGCCATTTTTGGTACCAGAGCTTAGTATCACTATTAGAGGCCAACAAAAATAACCTTTAGGACAGAACCTACCCCTAACTAAGAGGTGTAGTGTAAAGTGGCCCATTTTGCTGCGAGGTTTGATTCGGTTTAAACCCAGGGACCTCGACGCAAACTGCTTTTTCAGAAAAACTTTATTAAAACCTGATTTAAATTCAAACAGAAACTTTAAAAACCCATAACTTCTGTTTGGTTTATCCAAATTTGGTCAAACTAATTTTGCCAGACTCTAAATAATGTAACCTATCTAAGAAAAATATAAAACCCCATAAGTACTAGAGAAAAATATAAGGTTCTGATTTAATTTTAGTTTTGACCAAAAACTTAATAATAGCAAGAAAAATGGTTGTACTATTTAACTAGGGTTGGAAAAATTTGGAGAAGTTTATATCTACCTACTGACCTAGTTAAAAATGTTAAACCCCTCTGTCCATTACATTACCCCTTATTCCATAATATGCTTAAGGTTAAGAAAAATAGAAAAAGTGACATAAATAATGAACTAGAGGGCACCCCTATTTTTGTTGAGATACTTAGTCAATATAGTTCACTGGAAAAATATATCATACCCTGTTGTAGTGTGAAATAAGAAAGATACCTTTTAAATTAATAAAATAAGGATAACTTAGAAAAACCCTACAAAAATAACCCTAAGGTGAAACCTCCCCAAACCTTAGGATAACTAATGTTTTGATAATAAGAACTTAAGAAAAATCTGAAATCTGTTGTTTGATATTTTTCAAATGACAAGTTAGTTCTAAGCACCCTTTTTGCACCAAACTTTAGAAATCCATCATTAATTAACCATCATGTTGCTCTCTGCCATTTTTGGTACCAGAGCTTAGTATCACTATTAGAGGCCAACAAAAATAACCTTTAGGACAGAACCTACCCCTAACTAAGAGGTGTAGTGTAAAGTGGCCCATTTTGCCTAATTATTGTTATTTTTGTTTAAAGCCTAGCTTTTTTACTTTGAGCCTCAAATTCTTAAAACCAGCTAGAATAGCAAGTGACAACCCACTGTAATTTTTATAGAATTTTTGAAAATTTTTAAAATACTGTCGTAGTTCAAACCTACACTAGAAACCCTAAATGGAAATTAAAGAAAGGAAAATGGATAATGGAAATTAATGTCCTCTTAAGACCTTTGTAAATTTGTCCACTGAAATCTATAAAACAATGCAAATCCCCTATGTTATCCTAAAAGAAAACCTAAACCTAAAAGGGAATAAGTCTATGTATATATATATACCACTCAAAGACCCACATAGCCAGGGAACCCCAAGTTAATTCTTGACTTAATTTCTGTAGTTTAATGTTCTTAAATCTTGCATAATCATGACATACATGTTTATTGCATTTCGATAGACTGTAATCTTGCTGACGGAGAGTACATCCTCGTGCCGGAGCAAGGAGCTGCCCAGGAGGTTGCCCCAGACCCAGCACCCGAGCCTGCACCAGAGGACCTGCCTGCCACTGCTTTGGAAGGCAAGCCCCGGTTTATGCATAACCTGTTATTTATGCTATTTTACTTCACTTAATGATTGTAGGATTGATTGTGCACTTAGGTGTAGGAATTGTTTGAAACCCTAGCTGCATGATCTCAGGAATCCTTTTGAAATGAATACTAGTGTGACAGGTCGAGTAGTTGCTTTATTTAATAGGATCTCGGTAGAAGACGAGTGATTTTTCTAGCACTCGCGCGAGATCAGGAAATTGATTGTACCCACTTTCACACTGTCATGATACTAGTTGGTGGACAACAATCCATGGGGATTGGTTGCCCACGAGGTGGAAAATGAAATAAGGATTAACGTGCGGATACCTGTGTCAAGCGTTTGAACGTACTAAACACATACCGAGAAATATGGTAAATCGGTAAGCCTAGTACCTGAGTGAACCTGGCAGTGGACATATCCCCTCACGCGACCTGAGACGTAGTCTCCCATTCCGGTTATGGTGGGTACAAGTGCGGTCACTGCACGACGGCCAGTCGGGGTCAGTGAGGCATTGTACGCCAAGGCGGTGAGCCCTGATCTGCTGACGGGGAATCGATGGGGACGGTTGATATGGGTGGGGACGGAGTGCCCCTACATGTCGTGTGTTTAGGTTTACCTTGCAAGGATAAAACTCGATTCGAATCGTCTGCTTCTCGCAGCTAATGAGACTGCTTGATCCATTGTACTGCATTGAGTAACAAGTGGAACTGTGATGAGATGATACAAGATGTTGATTGCTAAAAATGCTTGCTACTATGTATGAGTAGATAGTACACTTTTAGCCTTAAGAGAGTCACACTTAATCTTGACAAAGTTAAAATCTTGATTTAGAAACTCAGCTAGTGCTTTTGGCAACCAAACCCCACAGCCAAACAGCTGCATGTCTAGAGGTAGAGGAGTAGACTCCTCACACCGGGTAAGTCTAGCTGAGTATTAGTATACTCAGCCTTGCTTGTGGCATAATTTTTACAGGTTCTCTGGAGGAAATGGCTGCTGGAGTGACTTGGCCATCCACCCTGCCACCGGGTTGGACTGTCGAGTGGGACCCTGCCTCGGCTGAGGAGGAGCATGAGGAGTGATGGGACAGGCTTCCCCATCTCTCGTTTTATTTACCGTTAGTTTATTTCCGCTGCACTTCAGAACATTGATGGTCACTTTTGCAAAAACTCCGATGATGACAATGATGATGTAATAATTTAACACTCTTCCATGCATGGTTTTATGCTTTATTGTATTTGCTCTGTGACTCACCATCGAGTGAGACTGTGGTACTTGATCCTGTCAGTGGCCGTGTCGGACTAGATCCGAGGGATTGACGGGTTATTCCCATTTAAGTGTGGTCTAGCCTCTAAGGCAGGGCTTAGGCACTTAAGTTGGAATAATTCGGGCAGTTCCGCCACAGCTGGTATCGGAGCTTGTACCACCACAGAGGAATCGATAAACCATAAATGCCATCCCTTTTCTAAAGTAAAATTTGATAGAAACAATGTTGGATAGATCGTAGGACGAGCAGGATAGACCTAGGACGTGAAGCCTTAGGATAATAGAAGGGTAGCTAGGTGGCTAAGTGACTAGGCCCTACATGCCACTTTTTAAAGGATGGGAGTTCTTCCCTAGTCCTTTTTATCTTCTGGAGAGGTCGTTCAGGACGCGCATGCATGCATTCTTAATTAAGCAAATGGATAACTAAGTAAAAGGACTTAAAAATGAGGTAACAGCCCACTAGGACCCCAATGCCTTTTTCTTTTTAGCTAGAGGCAGGCTGAGTTTTATTTTCCTTGTTCTTTTTGTAATTCTTTTTCTTTTACTTACGCTTAACCGTGCACAGATGACTTCCCACGGATCCTCCGAGGACGGAAATGCACTGACCCACACTGACGGACTTGCACGAGAGGGTTTTCCCCGCATCTTGTGGGAGGTACTTCAGGGGGCAGGATACTTGACACCCCCTCAGTACGCGGTGCAGCAGTTCGAGAAGCACCAGGTGCCTCGCTGTAGGGTGAGGATGACTTTGGAGCCTCATCCCCTGCAGCCAGGCTAGCGCTCCTTGGACTCTGAGTCTTTCGGGTACCGAGCGGAGGACACAATCGAGGCAATCGCTCTGCATGGACTGACTACTTTCTGCGGATTCCATCCCTTGGAGCTGGCTACCCACCCCATTGGGTTGTTCCCTGCGGAAAAGGAGGACGACCCGATGTGGAAGGATCGGGTGGAGCATGCCAAGGACATTTGGGCTCTCTACCCAGGCCACACCGCTCACTTGTCGGTACGATGCATGAACGCTCTGTATCGTCTGCAAGTGATGCGTGGGGAGGCCATGTCTCATTTGATGGCACTACTAGAGGCAACCAAGATCACCCTGGATAACAGGGAAGAGCTCGTGGTGGACTTGTCCCAGGAGCTGGTGGAAAAAGATTTGCAAGTGGAGCAGCTGTCTGATGAGATTCATGAGTTGGAGGAGCTAGTGGGCACCAGGGAGAACACAATCGAGGTTCTCGAAGATCAGCTCCTCAACACTCAGCAGCAGCTAGTAGAAGCAAATGAGCACCTAGACATGCATCACCAAGAGATCCATGATGAGGAGGCTGACGAGGACGTTGACATCGAGGGAGGGGAGGAGCCTGCTTCCAGTGTAGACACCGCTGGCTCAGGGAGACCACCTTCCCCCGAGTCAAGCGTTGCCTCGTTCGCTCACTAGATGCCAGGGATAATACTAGAGGTTGGAAATAGTTGGACTCCTCGCCGCTAGCTTAGCTTTTGCACCCTTAGGGTACTAGGCTAGGTAGAGTTGAGTCTTTTGGATCATTGTTGTAACCGTGTTAAACTCTCTTGGAGGTTCAGGGATGATTAATGGCAGTTTAAATTTGAACGGAAAGTTTATGTTTTTGGTTTATGTCGGGATCTATTAAATTGCTATAACTCCCCTACCGTGTTTAAACCTTAAACTTGGAGATGTGTTATTAAGCAACCATGTGATTTTTCAGATGGCTGGGAGAGCGCGCCGTGGTCAGAATGAGCACGTTCCTCCACCGCCACCGCCTCCCACTCTGCAGGAGCTCATGGCCCAGCAGAATGAGATCCTGAGACAGTTAGCTCAGCGTCAGCCACCACCTCAGCATTATGGTGGAGACCATCAGCGTCACCCCGTCGCTGCTACCTACCAGGAGTTCCTCAGTACTCAGCCACCATTGTTTACCAGGGCAGAGGACCCGCTTGATGCAGATGTGTGGTTGAGGGTGGTGGAATCCAAATTCCCACTGCTCCATGGGGCTTGCTCAGAGGTCACCAAGGTCAGGTTCGCCACCCAGCAGCTTCGCGGACCCGCGAGGACTTGGTGGGACCATTTTCTTGCCATGCAGCCAGAAGGTAGAGAGGTGGAATGGAGGGAGTTCAAGGCAGCTTTCAGGGGACACCATATTCCCGCTGGCATCATGGACCGGAAGCTCAATGAGTTTCTGGCACTCACTCAGGGCAACAGGACAGTGTTGCAGTATGCCCAGGCCTTTAATGATTTGTGCCAGTATGCTGGATACCATGCAGACACGGATGAGAAGAAGCGAGACAGGTTTAGACGGGGGCTCAGCACCAAGCTCCGTGATCGTCTCAACACCGTCAGGGCCAACAGTTACAATGAGTTTGTCAACATGGCTATCTCCCAGGAGGACTGCATTTTAGCTCGACAGGCGGAGAAGAAGAGGAAGACCCCTGTGGCAGGACCCTCAGCTCAGCCACAGCGCTTCAGGATTGTGTCTGACACACAGAACAAGGGACCTCAGCAGCAGCAAGGGAGGTGGGTGATCAGACCACCGCAGCAGCAGCAGGCACCCAACCGCACCCAATTTCCCGCTCAGAGAAGCAACCTGTAGCAGCAGCAATACCGTCAGGCCAATGACAACAGGTGCTTCACTTGTGGTAGCACGGGGCATTATGCCAAGAATTGCCCCAGAAACCAGCAGAGGCAGGGGCAGAATGTCAATCAGAACCAAGGCAAGAGACAGAAGGTGCAAGTGAGGCAGGGCAAGCTGAACTTCACTACCATGGCTGACATTCCAGAGGGAGCACCCGTCATGACTGGTATCTTTACAGTTTTAAATTATCCCGCTATTGTTCTTTTTTATTCCGGTGCATCACATAGCTTTATTAGTGCCAAATTTAGTGCCAAGTGTCAATTGCCCTTTCACCACACCAACGGGGGTATCACCATTTCAACACCCGGAGGCAGAATTGCCACTTACCAAATCAACAAGAATGTGCCTCTGAAGTTTGGTAGTTTTATAATTAAAACCAACCTTCTTATCTTGGGACTGGATAGTGTAGATATTATATTGGGAACTGATTGGTTGACCAAACATCAGGCAGTGATTGACATTGCAGCTAGGGCCATCGAAGTGCACTCACCAACCTGTGGTGCAACCACACTATATCTGCCTGACCAGGGATGCACCCGCTCTTGTGCCTTTGTTATGATAGAATCCCCAGTAGCACAGATCCCAGTGGTCTGTGACTACCCGGATGTGTTTCCGGATGAATTGCCAGGGATGCCACCTGACAGAGACCTTGAGTTCGCAATTGAGTTGCAACCCGGGACTGCTCCTATCTCCAAGAGACCCTATAGGATGCCTCCCGCGGAATTGGCAGAGCTGAAAAAGCAATTGCAAGAATTGTTGGACAAGGGGTTCATTCGCCCAAGTACTTCGCCATGGGGATGTCCGGCATTATTTGTGAAGAAAAAGGATGAAAGCTTGAGGATGTGTGTTGACTACCGCCCTCTCAATGCGGTGACTATCAAGAACAAATACCCATTACCCCGCATTGATGTTCTGTTCGATCAGTTGGTGGGAGCCAAGGTATTCTCCAAGATAGACCTTCGCTCAGGATACCATCAGATCAAGATCCGTGCCAGCGATATTCCCAAGACGGCTTTCTCTACCAGATATGGACTGTATGAGTTTTTGGTGATGTCTTTTGGGCTGACCAATGCCCCGGCCTATTTTATGTACCTAATGAACTCAGTGTTTATGCCAGAGTTGGATAGGTTCGTGGTCGTTTTCATTGATGATATTCTGGTCTATTCCAAGAATGAAGACGAGCACACTGAGCATCTGCACATCGTACTTCAGCGACTGCGCGATCACCGTCTTTATGCAAAGTTGTCTAAATGTGAATTTTGGCTGAAGGAGATTAAATTCTTGGGTCACACAATTTCTCAGGATGGGATATCGGTTGACCCTGAAAAGGTACAGGAGGTGATGGATTGGAAACCCCCGACTACAGTGAGGCAGATTCGGAGTTTTCTGGGATTGGCAGGGTATTATCGACGATTTATTCCGGATTTCTCCAGAATTGCCAAACCAATGACTGAATTGTTGAAGAAGGGAGTCAGATTTGAGTGGAGCCAAAAGTGTGAGGATGCTTTTCATACCTTGAGGCAACATTTGACAACAGCTCCAGTGCTAGCTCAGCCAGATAATACCAAGCCATTTGAAGTTTATTGTGATGCTTCTGGTACTGGTTTGGGATGTGTTTTAATGCAAGATAACAGAGTAATTGCTTATGCTTCCCGAGCACTCAGACCCCATGAGCAGAACTATCCTACACATGATCTAGAATTGGCAGCAGTGGTTCATGCTCTTAAGATATGGAGACACTATTTGATGGGAGCTCACTGCAACATCTACACTGATCATAAGAGCCTCAAATATATTTTCACTCAGGCTGATCTGAACATGAGGCAGAGGAGATGGTTGGAACTAATCAAGGATTATGACTTGGAAATGCATTACCATCCTGGCAAGGCCAATGTTGTGGCAGATGCCTTGAGCAGAAAGGCCCAGTGCAATTGTTTGAACATGGATGTGAGAGTTACCACCTTGTGTGACGAGTTGTGCAAGCTGAACCTAGAAGTGGTTCCTTCCGGTGGATTGAGTTATATCTCAGTGGAGCCCACATTGCAAGAGCAAATAGTCAGGGCACAGATTGGGGACAAGGGAGTTTAGGTTACCAAAGGAATGATCAAGCAGAAGGCGGAGAAATACAAGTGTTTCCGTCAGGATAGCAAGGGAATTTTATGGTTTGGAGATCGATTGGTTGTTCCCAAGGACCCAGAGCTCAAAAAGAAGATATTGGATGAAGCTCACCTTTCCAAGTTCTCCATGCACCCTGGTAGCAACAAGATGTACCATTATCTCAGATCTCTGTATTGGTGGACCAGGATGAAGAGGGAAATTGCCAAGTACGTATCAGAGTGTGACACTTGCCAAAGAATCAAGGCCAGTCACTTGCAGGCCGTAGGCCCCTTGCAACCCCTTCCCATACCATCTTGGAAATGGGAGGACATTTGCATGGACTTCATAGTAGGATTACCCAATACCTCCAGGCACCATGATTCTATATGGGTTATTGTGGACAGATTGACCAAGACTGCTCATTTCTTGCCAGTACACACCACCCACAAGACAGAGAAGTACGCCGAAATTTATGTTGATCAGATAGTAAGATTGCATGGTATACCAAAGACCATTATATCTGACAGAGGAGCACTGTTTGTGGCACGCTTTTGGGAGAAACTGCAAGAATCACTTGGAACCCAGGTCATACGGAGTTCAGCATATCACCCGCAAACAGATGGCCAGACAGAAAGGGTAAACCAGATTTTGGAAGACATGTTGCGGGCATGCGCACTACATTATGGAAGGGATTGGGACAAGTGTCTGTCTTTGGCAGAGTTTTCTTACAATAACAGCTATCAGTCCAGTCTGAAGATGGCACCCTTTGAGGCATTATATGGGAGAAGGTGTAGGACCCCACTAAATTGGTCTCAAACAGGAGAGAGGGAAATTTTTGGACCAGATTTGGTGCTTGAAGCAGAGGCAAAGGTTAGAATTATCAAGAAGAACTTAGAAGCTGCTCAGGCCAGGCAAAAGAGTTATCATGACAAGAGGCGGAAGCCTCTACAGTTTGAGGTGGGAGATCATGTCTATCTTAAGATATCACCAACCAAGGGTGTCCAGAGATTCGGGATCAAGGGCAAGTTAGCCCCTCGTTACATTGGACCCTATAAGATCAAGGCAAGTTGTGGACCCGTAGCTTACCAATTGGAATTGCCACCCCGTATGTCAGCAGTTCACAGTGTGTTCCATGTATCTCAGCTGCGGAAATGTGTTCGTCTACCCACTGAAGTGCTACCGGAACCGGACATTGAGATAGAACCAGACTTGTCCTACCAAGAGTACCCCGTCAAGGTATTGGATCAGAAGGAAAGATCAACTCGGGCAAGATCAATCAAAATGTATAAGATTCAGTGGAGTCATCATTCAGCAGAAGAAGCTACATGGGAGACGGAGGATTTTCTACGCTCTCGCTTCCCCGACTTTCTGCCCAAAGGAGTCGGTATGTAACCCCAAAACCCCACCCCCACCTGCCCTTTGAAATCAATTATAAGAAAAACTTAGATAACAAGGATAGTCTAAGTTGTGGATTTAACTTAAGAAGGGCTTCCTTCTGAAGTTGCAAAGTGGATGACATTCGAAGAACAGTTAAGAAAGTGAAACTTGAGTACAAGGGGAGAGTAGCACCAACACACCTTCAAGCATCCCTCCAAGGGACTCTACCTGAAATCTCGGGACGAGATTCCTTTAAGGGGGGAGGGCTGTAACACCCTAGGTGCTACTCAGGGTGTCCACCCCAGGGTTACCCCTTTTAACCCATTGTTACATAAAGATTTATGGGCAAAGTACTTCAATCTTGGAATTCAAGGTCCTAATCAAGTGCAAACTACCTTGGATATCATGCCCTAGCTTGTCATGCACATCTAAGTGGGACTCTCCCAAAACCCTAGAGCAAAACCTCCATAGGCAATAAGAACCCTAATTGAAGCCATGATCAAAAGATCATGTAAACATCATGATCATGGTTTGGGCCAAATATAAAAGTTGTAATATACTTAATAACCTACAAATAATAGTAAGGAAGTACCCCCAAAAAGTTTTCAGAAAAGTCCTAAAAAGATCACCAAAGGTTGAACACAAGGGAGAAATTCAGATTTTGCCTAAGTATAGAACCTAACCCTTGAGCAAAGACTCCACATGTTCACCTTGATCCCCTTTCTAAAACCTGCCGACCCAATTGACAAAATGGCGCCAAATTAACCCTAGAACACCCTGGCAAGAGATGACACCTACCCTAGGGCGCTAGACACGACTTGACACCCCTTTTGTCTCGGTTTGGACCCAGCTGACACAGCAAACTTCTTCCCTCTCTATCTCCCTGCCCTGACCATATCTCGACTTGGAACTCACAGCAAAAGGATAGGATTTGGAGCAGAGAAGTGACCGTACACAGTGACTTTGCCAAGATACGCACGCTATGGCGCTCAAATCGGCCGTTGAACCTTGGCAGAAGCAACCTTCCACGTGTTCGACGCGAGCTGGCATCCGGGAGTGCGTTCAGAGCACGCCCGTGCGCGAACCCCCGCGCGCCCGCGGCCGCCCGTGACCACGCCCGCGCCACGGCTATAAAACCCGCCCCAGTGCTCGGCTGCCTTCCCCATTGCCTCCTCCGTACCTCGCCTGACTTGCCCGAGCCAGCCATTGCCTCCGGCGACCTCCCCGCGACCCGCCAGTGCCGCCCAAGAGCAACCACCGTGGCCAACCCCTCTCCCGTCCTCCTCCGTTCGATCCAAGCCCCCAGATAGCTTCCTGGTGAGGCCGTGAGACTTGCTCAAGCTTGACCCGGGGACCCGCGTCACCGGAGTAGCCAAATCGTGCTCACCGGAGTTCAAGAACCCGCCGGCGCACGTGGACCGGGTAAGCCCCTGCACCGTTTTCCAATTCGATGCGCGCATGGCCTCTGTGTCACCCCGTGAAGCTCCTCGTGCACCCTAATTGAACTATACCGCCGTGGTTTGGCCGGAGCAGGCGCCGCCGACGATCCCCGCTGCCTGTGTTCGTGGCCAAGGTAGCTCCGACCACCTCCGGCGACGACCCGCACATCGACGTGACCGTCGCGACCTCCCGAACATCACTGACCACCTCGCCGGACCTCCCTCACCGCCGGTAAGCCGCGCCATCCTTTTCTCTCCCGCGGCTACTGTTTCAGTTGGGGGAAGGACTGCGGGTGAGAGGGAGAGAAAGCCAGGGGGTTAAGTGAAATGTCAGAGACTCAGGAAAATAGTGGCGCGAGGGTAGATCTGCGAGGTTTGATTCGGTTTAAACCCAGGGACCTCGGCGCAAACTGCTTTTTCAGAAAAACTTTATTAAAACCTGATTTAAATTCAAACAGAAACTTTAAAAACCCATAACTTCTGTTTGGTTTATCCAAATTTGGTCAAACTAATTTTGCCAGACTCTAAATAATGTAACCTATCTAAGAAAAATATAAAACCCCATAAGTACTAGAGAAAAATATAAGGTTCTGATTTAATTTTAGTTTTGACCAAAAACTTAATAATAGCAAGAAAAATGGTTGTACTATTTAACTAGGGTTGGAAAAATTTGGAGAAGTTTATATCTACCTACTGACCTAGTTAAAAATGTTAAACCCCTCTGTCCATTACATTAAGTTAGTTTTTACCCCTTATTCCATAATATGCTTAAGGTTAAGAAAAATAGAAAAAGTGACATAAATAATGAACCAGAGGGCACCCCTATTTTTGTTGAGATACTTAGTCAATATAGTTCACTGGAAAAATATATCATACCATGTTGTAGTGTGAAATAAGAAAGATACCTTTTAAATTAATAAAATAAGGATAACTTAGAAAAACCCTACAAAAATAACCCTAAGGTGAAACCTCCCCAAACCTTAGGATAACTAATGTTTTGATAATAAGAACTTAAGAAAAATCTGAAATCTGTTGTTTGATATTTTTCAAATGACAAGTTAGTTCTAAGCACCCTTTTTGCACCAAACTTTAGAAATCCATCATTAATTAACCATCATGTTGCTCTCTGCCATTTTTGGTACCAGAGCTTAGTATCACTATTAGAGGCCAACAAAAATAACCTTTAGGACAGAACCTACCCCTAACTAAGAGGTGTAGTGTAAAGTGGCCCATTTTGCCTAATTATTGTTATTTTTGTTTAAAGCCTAGCTTTTGTACTTTGAGCCTCAAATTCTTAAAACTAGCTAGAATAGCAAGTGACAACCCACTGTAATTTTTTTAGAATTTTTGAAAATTTTTAAAATACTGTCGTAGTTCAAACCTACACTAGAAACCCTAAATGGAAATTAAAGAAAGGAAAATGGATAATGGAAATTAATGTCCTCTTAAGACCTTTGTAAATTTGTCCACTAAAATCTATAAAACAATGCAAATCCCCTATGTTATCCTAAAAGAAAACCTAAACCTAAAAGGGAATAAGTCTATGTATATATATATACCACTCAAAGACCCACATAGCCAGGGAACCCCAAGTTAATTCTTGACTTAATTTCTGTAGTTTAATGTTCTTAAATCTTGCATAATCATGACATACATGTTTATTGCATTTCGATAGACTGTAATCTTGCTGACGGAGAGTACATCCTCGTGCCGGAGCAAGGAGCTGCCCAGGAGGTTGCCCCAGACCCAGCACCCGAGCCTGCACCAGAGGACCTGCCTGCCACTGCTTTGGAAGGCAAGCCCCGGTTTATGCATAACCTGTTATTTATGCTATTTTACTTCACTTAATGATTGTAGGATTGATTGTGCACTTAGGTGTAGGAATTGTTTGAAACCCTAGCTGCATGATCTCAGGAATCCTTTTGAAATGAATACTAGTGTGACAGGTCGAGTAGTTGCTTTATTTAATAGGATCTCGGTAGAAGACGAGTGATTTTTCTAGCACTCGCGCGAGATCAGGAAATTGATTGTACCCACTTTCACACTGTCATGATACTAGTTGGTGGACAACAATCCATGGGGATTGGTTGCCCACGAGGTGGAAAATGAAATAAGGATTAACGTGCGGATACCTGTGTCAAGCGTTTGAACGTACTAAACACATACCGAGAAATATGGTAAATCGGTAAGCCTAGTACCTGAGTGAACCTGGCAGTGGACATATCCCCTCACGCGACCTGAGACGTAGTCTCCCATTCCGGTTATGGTGGGTACAAGTGCGGTCACTGCACGACGACCAGTCGGGGTCAGTGAGGCATTGTACGCCAAGGCGGTGAGCCCTGATCTGCTGACGGAGAATCGATGGGGACGGTTGATATGGGTGGGGACGGAGTGCCCCTACATGTCGTGTGTTTAGGTTTACCTTGCAAGGATAAAACTCGATTCGAATCGTCTGCTTCTCGCAGCTAATGAGACTGCTTGATCCATTGTACTGCATTGAGTAACAAGTGGAACTGTGATGAGATGATACAAGATGTTGATTGCTAAAAATGCTTGCTACTATGTATGAGTAGATAGTACACTTTTAGCCTTAAGAGAGTCACACTTAATCTTGACAAAGTTAAAATCTTGATTTAGAAACTCAGCTAGTGCTTTTGGCAACCAAACCCCACAGCCAAACAGCTGCATGTCTAGAGGTAGAGGAGTAGACTCCTCACACCGGGTAAGTCTAGCTGAGTATTAGTATACTCAGCCTTGCTTGTGGCATAATTTTTACAGGTTCTCTGGAGGAAATGGCTGCTGGAGTGACTTGGCCATCCACCCTGCCACCGGGTTGGACTATCGAGTGGGACCCTGCCTCGGCTGAGGAGGAGCATGAGGAGTGATGGGACAGGCTTCCCCATCTCTCGTTTTATTTACCGTTAGTTTATTTCCGCTGCACTTCAGAACATTGATGGTCACTTTTGCAAAAACTCCGATGATGACAATGATGATGTAATAATTTAACACTCTTCCATGCATGGTTTTATGCTTTATTGTATTTGCTCTGTGACTCACCATCGAGTGAGACTGTGGTACTTGATCCTGTCAGTGGCCGTGTCGGACTAGATCCGAGGGATTGACGGGTTATTCCCATTTAAGTGTGGTCTAGCCTCTAAGGCAGGGCTTAGGCACTTAAGTTGGAATAATTCGGGCAGTTCCGCCACAGAAAGTATCTCCCTCTCATATTGACAACATGGTTTTCCTTAATGCTGGACTTACCAAAAACTGCATGGCTTGGTCGCCACGGTCGATCTTCGGAATCTTCACCACCACTATCCACATCGTAACTGTCACTGTCACAAGTATCTTCAGATAAACCCTCCAAAGTCTCCCTGGTAATCTTCTCTGTATTAGTCTTCGACATTGATTCAAGAAAACCCAGGTGCATTTCTTCAGAAAGGCTTAGCTTCGAACCACCAACGGCTTTCTTATCCTCAGGCATCTTCGAAAATGCTGACAAAACACACTTGAAACCGAAGCTTAAAAATCTAAAACCGAACAAGTGCTGTTGCGTGCAGGCTAGAAATTTTTTGAGTGACTAAAAGCGGATGGCAGGAGAGCGTGTCAAATAAACTTATGGCGAGCCCTTATTTATACACCCAGTGTGTCGGAAACTGGAGGGCCCAGTCTGTCAATGACTGCTGCTATTCTAGCAGAAGGAAGGTGTTTTTTCGGACCTTCGGCTCAAAGCCTTCGTCCACGTCGCAATATGAATTTATCATTACAGTAAATTAATATTGCGAGGGGCTACTGTTGGGGGCTTCGGCTTCCGAAGCTCCTCAAAAACATGATTTGACAGTATTTTCCGAGTGAAACATGTGAACAGGTATCTTCGGAGTCAGGTTGCGGGTGTACAAGAGCATGGTCAAGACGAAGCTTGACTGGGGTGTAAAGCGATCACGACGAAAGATAGGACGATCACGAAGCTACGTACAGAAAAGCTTCGGCATGGCGAAGGAAAGGAGGAACCGACCTAAGGATGAAAAGTCAAGTTAAACCTCAAAGGATTGCCATTAAGTTATTATCAAATGTAAAGGGCATCAATGTAATTTTACACGGGTTGCGTCCCGTGCCTATAAATAGATGAACAGCACCCCCGTACTGTTCACGCTGACTTGTCATACGCTTTTTCACGTTACGTCTGCATCCTTAGTTTCCAACAATCCGAAGGTACACTTGTAATTTGTTTTTATGAATTTGGCGATAAAGATAAGTTGATGATAATACTCGAGCCATTGTTTGTATTTTATATATGTGTCCTTTTTTATCGTTAATCAATCATATGAAAATCTTCTCCTTTGCAACCTTCGTCCAAGATTCATTATATCCGAAGGGATATAATGTCTTTAAGGATGAAGGAGCTTAACATTTAACACTTTCTATGTTGCCTTGTTCTTAACTCTTAGCATTTGAGAACAAGTCCCCAACAATGCCCCACAAAAAAACAATGAGCAAAAAAATTGCAATATATGTACATAAGACAAACTCTATACTTACAAGGACAATAATTGAGCATCCGTATATCGTCGTGGAGACGTTTGTGGTGCTTCGGTTATGGCACTTCTTCACCGCTTCACAAAGGTCATTAAATATAAGCTGGCACCAATCGGTCTCGTGGAAACGGTGCATTTCTTCTGTCAGAAGCACTTCATGGTTTGTTATGCCCCAGCTAGCAGTTGGAAACAACAGAAGGTTGAATAAGATAAGGAAGAAATATCTGATGGTAAGGTCATCATCCTCCCCTTTCCTTAAACGATCATGTAGCAATGTCACATTGAACTCGTCTTTAGCCAAACCAAGCTCTACCCTCAAGTTACTTGCTGCAACTGCTTCATCAATCCCCAATGATTTTCCACCGCCATGATTTGGTACACCAAGGATAAGATGCACAGTGTCCTTTGTGATTTTTAGTTCCTTTCCTGGACCAGGACGAATTGTCATGTCCTTGTGGTCAAGCTTATCCATCAACCAGCGAAGGTGGGATCTACTACACAGCGCATCTACTGTCATATCAAGAATGTTAGAGAACCTTTTACGTCTTATGGCCTGACGTTGTCTGTCATTCAATATGTGAATGCTTGCAATGACATCTTGTGGGTTGCACCTGACATTGAGCCTCTGTTATAAAATATAGAACCAAAATCAATTGTGTTATTATCAGAAAAAATATTCAGAATATTACAAATAGGATATTGTTTGTTGAGTATGCATAAAACTAACCTGTCGGGGAAGATCCTCTGCTTTTATCCTCTTTGTCACAACTTTTCTTAGTACTCTTGTATGGTTTCCAGAAACATTACGCTTCTTAACAGCTGGCATAAAGTCATCGTCATCAGAATCCAGCTGTACTATTTCATTGATCAAAGTTTGACTGTCAACATTTGGAGGATTTCCAACATTTTGACTTGGATTGGACTGTTTTGCGCACGGAATGTCAACGCTGAAACACGCCTGGCTTGACTGAATTGTTATACGTTTGGGATTATTCGGAGGACGGTCCACGTGCTTCATGTTTTTTTAGTCAAAACTGCATGCATAATACACAAAACTATAAACATTAATCTATTGGATATGCGGATGTATTGATTGTGAGGTATGATTGAATCAAATCAGTTCATGCATTCTTAAATTAACCTAATTGTTTTCAATAGCAAGCATAAAGCAATCTGAAATTTTGCATGATACTTATAATAGTGGTAATAAACATCATTAAATGGTAATGTATTAACTATAAACTACTGGAATAAATAAATGTATGCATATCACTAAACATATATAAAATTTTGAATAAATCATATACTCTACGAAAAACAACTAATTGATTGCTCCTTTACCAAACATGTGTTGCATACATGTTCTGTTCTGTTTTATAATCATAAAAAACTGAATATGTTTGAATAAAACAAAACTGTTTTATAATCATAATAATCTGAATATGTTCCAATAAAACAAAACTTGCTGTAAACAGTAATGTATTAGCTATAAACTACTGGAATAAATAAATGAAGCATATCAATAAACATATATGAAATTTTGAATAAATTATATACTCTACCAGAAACAACTAATTGACTGTTCCTTTACAAAAACCACTTGCATACATGATGTGTCCTGTTTTATAATCATAAAATATGAATATGTTTGAATAAAACAAAACTTGCTATAAACATTAATGTATTAACTATAAACTAATGGAATAAATAATGTCCTGTTTTATAATCATAAAAATCCGAATATGTCTTAAATAAAACAAAACTTGCTGTTAACAGTAATGTATTAACTATAAACTAATGGAATAAATAAATGTATGCATATCACTAAACATATATGAAATTTTGAATAAATCATATACTCTACGAAAAACAACTAATTGACTGCTCCTTTACCAAAAACAGTTGCATACATGTTCTATCCTGTTTTATAATCATAAAAAACTGAATATGTTTGAATAAAACAAAACTGTTTTATAATCATAAAAATCTGAATATGTTTCAATAAAACAAAACTTGCTGTAAACAGTAATGTATTATCTATAAACTACTGGAATAAATAAATGAATGCATATCACTAAACATATATGAAATTTTAAATAAATCATATACTCTATCAAAAACAACTAATTGACTGGTCCTTTGCAAAAAACACTTGCATACATGTTCTATTCTGTTTTATAATCATAAGAATCTGAATATGTTTGAATAAAACAAAACTTGTTGTAAACAATAATGTATTAACTATAAACTAATGGAATAAATAATGTCCTATTTTATAGTCATAAAAATCTGAATATGTCTTGAATAAAACAAAACTTGCTGTAAACAGTAATGTATTAACTATAAACTAATGGAATAAATAAATGTATGTAGTCACTAAACATATATGAAATTTTGAATAAATCATATACTCTACCAAATACAACTACTTGACTGCTCCTTTACCACTTGAACATCATCTATGTAAAAAATAACTATAACTGAGATGCATAAAAATGTATTCTAGTTTGCATAACCATCTATGCAAATGTGCGTAAATGTATTAATGCAACTGCATAAATATTTGTAACCGGCCGTAATCCTTAGAATGCAGTATGAACAAAAAAAACACATGTGTACATCAGGTTGTCGATTTAACCTTTTTAGGGTTTGCTACCTTTGTTCACGGTCGACGATGATCCCGGGTAATGCGGCTCGCTAGGGTTCGAAAGAACCTCGAGGAGGTTGTTGGGGGACGTCAATGATGAAACCACCGTAGATGGTTAGGGAAGGGCTACCGTCGGTCTGGAGCTAGAGCGGCACCGTTGACGACGGGTTGGACCAGGCTTCTGCCGAAGAAATGTGGATCGACGGTGGAGATTGGGGAAGCAGTCGCGTCGGCGGAGAAACTAGGGTTTTCTCCGGTCTGGAGTCCCGTCTCCTGTTGCAGCAGCGACGATAGTGGAGCGCGGATTGGGGTCAACAAGGGGTGCCGCTCTACTGCCGATTGCGACTGGATCGACAGCGAGTGGTGGAAGGAATGGAGTCGTCGGGGAGGGCGGAGTTGGCGGAGAGTCCCGGAGTCGCGCGGAGAGGGTTGGGGTTTTGCGGTGGTGTAGGCGGTTATGGAAACTGAGACCGGGAGAAGAAAGAGGAGGTAATGACGGCTGCACATCATTATATATGGAATGTGAAGATTTCGGTCGACTGTGAGTCCACGTGCGTACATATTTGGCTAGGGCTTCTTGTAGCTAAATAGAGCCCAGGGCTCTTAATACATATACTATATATATATAGGTTGTTGGTAATATAAGCCCTAGGCTTCCGATAGATATGAGAAGCCGCAGCCAGGGTAGTGGTCACGCACGTGGTCAGGTTGGGCCAGTGAGGCGCGTGCGTCCGCGCGATTGTAGGGCATGTTTATGCATGCGTAAACATGTGTTATATTTTGCGTAAACAGAAGGTGCGCACGTGGTGGGGTCGAGTTAGGATGTACGAAAGTGGGTCAGCGTCATGTTCGCTGGTTAGGTAGTTGGTTCCTACTCGTGTTTATGCTAGCATATTTAATGGTTCAGACTTGCATAACATGAGAGCGGCAACAAACTTTTCATCGGTTCGTTCAGGTGGGTCCACACACCACCGTGATTAGCACGCCCACGAAGCTGGAAGTTACCGTATATATCGGAACAGAAGATATAGAGCTGATCGTGCATGGGAGCTCAGGCGGATTTTAGCGTAAAACATGAACCAAAACAGCATAAATGGGTATAAATTTTAGTGTAAATCATCGATCTATTTCATAACAAAAATATGTATGGAAACAAAAAAATCTGATTTAAATGATTTATTTCCTCCATAAATATAGGATCTCTCCAACATCCATGCATCAAGGCTCATTATAACCAGTTTATGATATATTGATACTAGTTATACAACACGGTGAAGTTATTTATGCCCTATAGTGGACTACATAAAAAATCGATTTCTACTGCATATACACAAATTTAGAATGACAATAATGTGAGTTCAAAAGGAAATGGATCAGCATACGCGATATTTATGGAATCGTGGCAAATGATCTCATTTCTTAGAGCGGTTACCTTTTTTCTAAATTTCTATTTTGTTGCGTAAATGTGTGGGTCATAAATATATCTTATACATATGGCATAAATGGTAGGAACCCAATACACACTGGATTAACTAAACGAGATAATGCATAAAATCAATAAATCGTTTGCATAAAATATGAATAGAAATATCACAAACAGACAAAATAGATGGAAGCGGAGCCATAAACTGAAATATAGGTCGTAAAACCCTATTGACATTGGCATAAATATGTATACAAACTAGCATAAAAATAGGATCGCCGCCCTGTGGAACCGGCGCCTCGCATCTGGGATGCGCCACCACTTCGTGCCTAGGGGAGGATGCCATCGTCGCTTGCACCTAGATAAATCCACCATCGCTGCTCCCACCTTGGATGGCATCGCAGTCATACAAGCTCAGGGGTCGACCCTCGCGCGCATGAATCTCGAGATCCGTTGCACCAACTGCCTCGCCGTCATGCACGCCTTAGGGGTGTCGTCGTTGCTCACATGCCCCTGAGATCCACCGTCGCGCCGCCGCAGCCGCTCCCACGTCACTGCCATGCGCACCTCAAGGGGTCGATGCTGTGTGCATCTCAGGGAGACGCTATCGCGCTCGAGCCCCACGGGATCGACGGCCACTGCCACATCGCCGTCATGCGCACCTCATGGGGCCGCCGCCGCGTGCGTGCCCTCAGGATCCGATGCCGCAGCCGCTCCCACCTAGCCGCCGTGCGCGCCTCATGGATCCGCCGTCGCAAGCGTGTCCCCCAGATCCGCCATCGCGCGCTTGCTCCCAGGATCCGCCGTCGCGAGCGCCTCTCAGGGGTGGGGCGTAACTGCCGGCGTCACTAAAACTAAACCCTAGTGGCTAGCAATCTGGAGTTTCTTTTATAGACATTTTGGACCTAGTGCGGCTGGGTCAGGGCTTCCACTCAGCTATTGGAAGCCCATGGCTCTAAATACATAAACTATATATATAGTGAGGATATTGGAAGGCCTCCGCTTCTAATTGTATATAGGAAGCCCAGCCGCTTCCCTTCCTCCCCCATCGGACCAGCCTGACTGCTAGTCCTCCTGTCGCATGTCTCTCATTCCTTGTATGCGTGCAGTTTGTTTTCATTTGCATGGGTGAGAAATTAAAAAGTGTATCCTTTAATTGTTACATGCATAGAAACAAAAAAATCTGATTTAAATGTTTTATTCTGTCCATAAATATATTATCTCTATAACAACCATACATCTAGGCTTGTTAGAAACATTTTATGGTATATATACTAATACTAGTTATGCTACACGATGTAGATATTTATAAAATACGGTACGTTGTGTAGAAAATTAGTTTCTTGTTGCATGTGCAAAAATTTAGGATGACAAGAATGTGCGTTGAGAGGAAATAGATTGACATGCATGGAAACAAAAAATCCAATTTAAATGCTTTATTTCCCACATAAATATAGGATCTCTCCAATAGCACGTAGTTAGGCTCGTTGGAACCAGTTTATGACATATATGGATACTAATAATGCTACATTGTTTAGATATTTATGCATTGTGGTACATCGTGTAAAAAATTATTTCCTACTGCATGCGCACAAATTTAGGATGATAATAATGCATGTTGAAAGTAAATAGATTGGCATGCATGAAAACAAAAAATTTTATTTAAATGTTTTATTTCGTATATAAAAGTAGGATCTCTACAACAGTCATGTAGCTAGCATCGTTGGAACTAGTTTATGATATACATTGATATTAATTATGCTACACGGTATAGAAATTTATATAGTGTGGTAGACCGCGTTAAAAATTTCTTTCCTGTTGCATGCGCACAAATTTAGGATGGCAAAAATGTACGTTGAAAGGAAATGGATTGGCATGCATGAAAACAAAAAAATCTGATTTAAATGCTTAATTTCCTCCTTAAATATAAGATCTCTTTAACAGTCATACATTTATGCTCGTTAGAACCAGTTTGTAATATATATTGAGACTAATTATAATACATGGTGAAGGTATTTATGCACTGCAGTACACTGTCTACAAAATCTATTTTCTGTTGCATGCGGACAAATTTAGGATGGCAAGAATGTGAGTTGAAATAAAATGAATTGACATGCATGAAACCAAAATTCTGATTTTCAATGCTTTATTTTGTCCATAAATATAGGATCTCTTCAACAACCATATATTTACGATCATTAGAACTAGTTTATGATATATACTGATACTAATTATGCTACATGTGGAAGTTATTTATGCATTGTAGTACACTATGTTTACATAAAATGTGAATAGAAATATCATAAACATACTGAAAATTGCCTATAGGGGGGGTGAATAGGCAAGTGGAAACTTTTTCAACAAAAAACTAGAAATGAACTGGGTAAAACCGGTTCAGCCGGTGTCAAAACCGGTTCAACCGGTTTGCATGCACGAGCTCAACTAAAGAATGAGATATAAAACTGAATTGATCTCGAAATCCACCCAGTTAACTTTGGAAATGAGATGTTCTAGTTGACCCACACGGTTCAAAGTAGTAGATCTGAGAAGGGCACTTCTCAAAATCCACACACCAAAAAGATATAAACAAATCTTCCACAGAATGGTGAGAGAACGAAGAACACAAACCAACACAATGAGAAATAACACAAGAGACACAAGATTTATCCTGAGGTTCGGTCACACCACCAAGGTGCCCTACTTCCTCGTTGAGGCGCCCACAAAGAGTTGGGTCTCTTTCAACCCTAACCCTCCCTTTACCGACCACAAAGGTCAAGCCCACACACTAATCTTTGCTCAAACAAGCGGGTAATACAAACTTTCTTGTGGTCCTCCACAAGATTTGGAGACTCACAAGAGACACCTAGTCGTCTAGGAGCTAGAAGCTCCAAGAGTAATGAATCCACAAAGAACTCGATGTAGTACCAAAGCTCGAATGAAGAAGAGCAAGAGAGATTTGGAGATGAAGCACAAAATTGCAGCTCTTCAATCTTACTCAAAGATTTCTCTCCAAAGATTTGAAATGGGAGAGGCAAGAGGTGTGAGAGAGAGTGGGAGGTGTTTCTCAGGTTGGGAATGAAGTTTTGTGCGTGCTCGGCTGTGGGCGAGAGAGGTAGGAGTGAGTATATATAGGTGGGGCTCCAAAACTAGTCGTCTTTGACTTTTCTGCACAAAAACCGGTTGAACCGGTCCCAAAATCGGCTGAACCGTTTTCAAAAAGCCTGACACAGCAGACTGGCAGAAAAAGTGAACAGTACAAAAACCGGTTGAACCGGTTTTAAAACCGGCTGAGCTGGTTTCCACCAGACTGAAAATCGGTTGAGTGTCCGGTGAACCAGTATTTGAACCAGATAAACCAGCCTGAAAACCAGTTGAACCAGTATTTTCCAGAGAGCAATTTTGGCCAAGATAGACTTAACAAGGGTAAAATAGAAGTTTTGGATCAAGGATTTTGAGCTTTAGTACCAACACCAACCTTCTTTTTGGATCCCCCTTGATAGTACGACGATTCCTATACTCAAGTTAAATAAAATATAATTAAGTAAACTCCATGATTCATTGGTGTCTCATGTGTGATTTCTCCATGGCGTTGCTTCATAAGGATCACAAACATCTTTGTCTCACCTTTTGAAGTAAACACAAATCAAACTCTGTGACTCATACCATTTCACCATATATGAGTTCAAATCATGGCTTCAAGTCACCTTACTGATGCATCAACATATTATAACTCTTCATAGCTGATTAGTTCATTGACTTAGTGACAGTACTCTCTTCTTCACCTTAGCCATGGTACCTCAGTCCACGAGCCGTCGCTTGGCCTTCACCTTCGCTTAGTTCCTCGAAGCCCTTTCCTTGCTATCTTCACCCTATCAAGCCATTCTTGAGTCACATCATATTGAGCATCCATTGAGAGAATCATTTCTTCGATATTGTGAACCTTGCTTGAATGTCATCTAGATATAAATGCTAAGATCAATCAAGCTCTAGTTTGATTCTCAAAGAAGCATATATGGACTAATAGTAATAAGGTCAAGCCAATTCACGATTCCTCATATCTTATTCACTTTGGCTTGACCAATCCTCTTAATCACTTCAACCTCTATTCTGATCATATTTATGCATAGTGATTTCTCAGGTCTTGTCCATATATTCAAACCAATATAGAGACCATATTATATCCATTTGCATTGTCTCACTGGTTATTTAACCTTGTGTTGAACATTTGTTTACTAATCATTATACACTATTTAAGTATGTTCATCATACTGAATTTCCTGTTCAACACTTAGCAAACTTGTTTGACCTTTAAATGTGTTGTTATCCAAATCACCAAAACTCACAAAAGGGATGAATGCACTTTCAATCGCCCCCTTTTTGGTGATTGATGACAACACATTTAAAGCTTACATAAGATTTGATAAATAAGATTTTGAATCCTATGATATAGTTTCCTCCCCCTAAATATGTGCATTTCATAAAATACCAATTTTGTACTCAAATGCCAAAAGCACATATTTAGGTCAAAGTATGAAGACAACTTATATCATACTATTCATGGGGTACACTTTATCATAAAATAAACGTGATGCTCATGACATACTATGCACTTATCAACTTTCTATATCTTATGTTTTTCTTATGAATCTCCCTTTTTGTTAATTACTTATCCCCTTTTCAAAAATAAAGATAAGATTTCATGCAAAATTTCTCCCCCTTTGTCATAAATCTCCAAAAAGGATACAAAGAATATAAAGGGTAGAAATTATGATTAAGCAAGATGTGAACACACTATCATGAAAAGGTTCCTTAGATGACACAAAAGTAATGTAGAAGTGACAAGAAGTGATGTACCTTTGCGTTTTACCTTTCCAAGGGGGTGTTCCAAACTTGTGTTGGATTTAGAATTCATTTGCAAGCTCTTGTTGGTATAGTTGTGACATAGGTCTAAGATATTAAATGAAGATTGTCATACTAAATCGAAGGTGAAGCTTGATAGCTGGAGTCTAGATGTCACCTAGCATTTTCTTATCACAACAAGAGGCAACATGAAAATTGCAAAAGTATGGATTCTACAACTAGTGTTCATGTACGAAAAATATCAATTGAAAAACACCAATTGATACAATTTGTTAGATAAGCATATCACTAATTGCATATTACACTAAGTTCTCCTAAAGTTTTAGTGCGCACATATATATGAATTCAATTTATACTTGTTGAGAGTACTTATTTGCAACTTAATGTACCATTGGCATAAAAGGAGTATCCATTGAACATAATCATGCAACATAAGGAATATGTGCACTATTTAATCAATTAAGTTCTAGACAGGAGAATTTATAAGTTATGCTACTTTAGACATTTGCAAACCAAAAGAATATGATACATGTTTACCAGTTTTAGATGATGTTGGAGTAGCATATAAAAGAGAAACTCATTCTCAAAAGATATATTTAGTGGAGCAAAGAATCTTTGATACCCATCAAATTTACAGTGGAAGCGATTGTCTTTGCCCGAAAATTCCTTTCTAATTTGAGACTACACACATAATAGACTTGAAAATGAAGTTAGTCTCAAAGATTCAAATTATAGACTATTCTCCCCCTGAATGTGTGCATACAAGTGATGAATACTTGTTTAGCTTATGCACTTGGACTTGTGAGGCCAGGGGATTAAGTTCTACAATTTGAACCTTGGTACAAATAAAGTATGAAAATGTGAAATTGTACCAATGGAAGGAATTACTCATAATCAAAAGGTATACTAATAGATATGATATGCAATATTTAAGCCAAGATTCTTGAGAAGTTAGCATGTTTGACTCATACCTCACTAAGATGACTCAAGACTAACTTATGACATCACCACAAGAGGTATTAATCAAATATCTAGAGATTCTTTAATCGTCACCACAAGTGCAACCTTATGATGTGACTTAAGATATTGCATATACATGCACACTCTAGCATGTAAGAGCCTAGATATACAAATGTAATACAATAGTTCATGGAGTGACACAACTTTGTTTTATGCCACATGTTCTCCATTATAGTCATGAATTTCCATCTTAGCTTTTGATAGGCTTGACATTTCAAAGAGAAACATATCCTCTTCAAACGATCAAGAGAAACTCATTTTCTTGATAGGTTCAAGAGAAACTCATTTTCATTTTTATGGAACCATTCATCCTCATTTGATGTTCTCCAAGGTGTGAGACTACACAACATGAACTTGAAAGAAATCGTTAGTCTCACAAGATATAGGCTAAACTCTCTCTCAATTTGTGCATGCAAGAGTACACAAAGTACACTTATGCACATTAACAATGCGAGGTTAAAGGAGATGTTTGCACTATATCTTGGTTTAACATAACATGCTTTACATAGATGATGAAAATTAAACCAATTGAAAGTTTAAGAACTGAAAGTATATCAATTGAAATCCTGAAGGGTAAAGCATGCTAATATGAACCTCAAACCTCATAATGAAGGATATCATATAAATATGTCACTACATCTTCATTATTTGGTTGACAAAAAAGTGTAACTC
Source organism: Zea luxurians (assembly GCA_029449295.1). NCBI lineage: Eukaryota > Viridiplantae > Streptophyta > Magnoliopsida > Poales > Poaceae > Zea > Zea luxurians. The sequence goes on from JAOPSE010000011.1 coordinate 52,487,307, forward strand.
CCTTCTTGAATCACTGTGATCTCTTTTCTCTTTACGATTTCATCCAACCAAGTGATCTTGAACTTCTTTCATCTTTTCTTGATTCGATCATATTTGATATGAGATCAATTAAAACTCAATGATTGAAACAACCAAGACTCTTATATCCGTAGATTTTGAATCCATCTTGAAAGCACTTGGAAGGACCTTATTGAAACACTTAGAAAAGAGAGCATTAGAAACACAAGGGAGGGTTTCACAAATGATAATCCTTATATGTGGATGGAAAATGAATCATCATTCTTGAAACCCAAAAGGATAGATTAAATTCCTTTAAATTAGTGAACACATATAGTTGATGTCAAAGTTATATGCACCATTGAACATTTTATAATGCAATGAATTTAACCTATACTATGGTACATCCCACTAAGGATAGAATACTAAAAAACAACTGAAGGAGAGGAAGTTTTCATACCTTGGCCTCTTATAAACTTTATCTTACTTTAGTTGAATAATATCCTTTAAGCTTGTGATTTATCCAATTTAAAACAAGCACCATCTCTTAACATAGATTTTCTATGGATAAACTCAACACAAGAGATGGCATTAGTAGCACAAGCACTAGTTTCTTATTTAGCAACCTTTAATATGTGAAAGGCAAACGAGTTGCTAAAATAGAGAAACCTTATAATATGGACTAAATTTCCCTTGAGCCCTCATGCACAATATATTTTGAATGACATGGATAATATGCATGGTTGTTCAATGAAGTTTAAAGGGCTGACTTAATCCATATTATGGTGAGTGTCTAATATAGAAGAATCAAATCCAAATTAACTAGATAGAGAATACATCACATAGTTTTGGATTGTTGAACATATGGTAATTTTCATTATCTTACAATTGGACCTTTATTTCATAATCAACAACTTATGTATATCCTCTAGTGCTTCTTCTTCCTTAGTGGCTACACAAGTCACAAAAGAGATAAGATTTGAAAATAATATGCACTTGAGATTCAGTTGTTGCCACCCTTGCTACTATCTCCAAATATGATTTATACATCCATTATTGAGCACCTAGCTTGATTCAATGAAGGAGTGATCCTGCAAAACAAGTTTAAGCTTCGTATTTTGGTACCCAATTTGAATTGGGTCCTTTGAGATTAGTAGTAAGAGCCTCAGGTACCCACACATTCCTTATTATGATCTTTCTCTTTATGTAGACACCCACATATACTTGACAACAATCCTACATGGTTTCAGGTCAATATTCAATCACATAGATAAAAGCTAGAGTTAAGAATAGGAGCCTTTCTCCTTTTGTTATATGATTTGCTTTCAAATTGCTCTTCAAGCAACCTATCATGATCCTGTTATGAGCTTGGATGGGTTGATGCCAAGTGCCCTTCTTCCATGGTTGTTTCTTAGGGGCTTATACTTGGCGTTACCTTTTCTTGATGCATCATTGTTTGAAGGTCATCTTCTTGATGATGTACCTAGCTTGACCTTGGGTGCACCTAGCTTATCAAGGTTAGTCGCACAAGCATTCATATCATATCTTAACAAATGAGGACAAGTTATGCATGAAATTTACATTTTATTGATCCAATTTAGTGTGAAGCATATGGATACCGATGGAAGTAGATTTCTAAGATATCAATATATATGTTTCCAAAATTTAGAGAGTATGGATCACTAATTGCACCTTTCATAGTTTAAAAATCATATCCATGTTAGTGCATATGTATGTGATGAATATCAACAAAAATGATTCTTATGCACTTTTAGATTTAACGAAAAGGAAATTTCAAACTGCATCAAGAGTAGCTATTTATAAAACGAAGATTACAATCCATAAGAATGAGATACAATTCTACCATTATGGATTGAGTTAGTATAGCTTAATAAAAATAAACTTATTCTCTAAGACATAAGATATATAATGTGCTCCCACTAGATATGTGCATCAAGTATTTTCATGGCTTACCAAATGCACTTTCAATTCAATGAAGATTCTCAAGAGGAGTACATTACATATATTGGTCAAGGCATGGCAAATTCGCAAGGAATCAACTTATGCCTAAGAATACTTACCACCATATAGAACGTAACATTTGTTATACCAATTAAAAGGTCTTACTATATGAGATGGTGTCATCTAAGTATTCTTCTTTTCTTCATTTGTGGATACTTCCTTCTTTACCTTGTTATCTCTTTTCCTTTTAAAACTAGTTGAAAAAGCACTTTGAAAAGAGATATTAGTGGTACAAGGAAGTATTTAATGAATTATGATATTTATATATGAATGGCAAATAAATCATCATTTATGAGGCATAAAGGTATAAATTAAATTCCTTGTAAGATAATGCACATGAAGGAGTGAATTAACAATATGCACCAATTTACAAATTTAAGCCAAAAGGAATTTAACCTTCATATTGACATTTCTTTCCATAGAATAGATTATTACCAATTGAAAGAATGCCACTTGAAAGGAACTATTATTGATCACATACCAAATGAAACAATTAGTTCCATACCTTTGCCTTGAGCATTCCTAATCTTTCTTTTAGGTGAAGATTAACCTTTAATGCTTGTGATTTTACCAATTGAAAGAGCACAATCTCTACTTATGAATTTCATAAAAAAGCTTAAAAGAGATTGCATTAGAAACATAAGCAATAGTTTCCTATTTAGCAACCTCTATTATATGAATGACAAGAAGGTTACTAAATTAAGGAAACCTCATGATATGAACTAAATTACCCTTATAGGCATCATGCATAACATCAATTGAAACGAGATAAAAGTAGCATGATTATTTAATTAAGTTTATAGGGCAAGTTTAATTCATAACATGGTGAGTGATTAATGTAGAAGACTCAAAACCAATTTAAACAAGAGGGAATACTTCACATAGTATTGGATTGATCTTCTTTTAATGTTGAATGGCACACTCTATTTGGGAAACACATTCTCATGTTGTGAAACTACATAAATCACTTAGATAAAAACATTAGTCTCACAACTCTAGTCATATAGAGAATTTTCCTTTTGGTAAGTGCTTTAAGAATTTGAATTTCTTACTTAGCACTATATTCATTTAAGAACATGGGATAATCCACTTTATGTCTAGGTCATGGCAATAATATGATAATCAATTTGAAATATGCCACAAGACACATACAACCAATTTAAAGCATGTAGATTGTCACAATATAAACATATAAATTTGCAATCTACCATATAATTGGATCTTTTCTAAGGTAAGGTAAAATCTTTTAAGTTCATTCTAAAGTGCTTCATTTTTCCTATGTGGCTACAAAAGACACAAAGGAATATACTAATTAAAAGCAATGTGCACGTAAGAATTAATTGTTACCATCCTTTGGATATCACTTGGTTGTAGGCCTTTTGCTTGATTCCCACAAAGGTTAATCCTTATTCCCTACAACACAAGTTCTTGCTAGAGATCAATATGAAGTTAGTGATATAACAACTCAATTCATCGTTGGGTCAATCTTGAAGGATAGACAATGTAAGATTGATAGCTTGAGATAAGAATTGAGTTAAACTGCTCAAGCATCCCAAAGCTTCATATCATCTCTAGGTACCTGCAAAACTTATTAAGTACATTTTGGTACCCATCTCATGATGGGTCCATCAAGGTTAGCCAATAAGGACTTAGGCACCCAAATAGCCTTGGTCCTAGAATGTGGTAAACTCATCACCTTTCTAGCACAAGAGTCAAATTTGGGTCTCCTAAGCATATTTGAATGTATTGACAAGTTAGGCTTAGGAGTTTTACCCTTTGGACAAACCTTGAATAGATGACCTTTTTCACAGCAATTGTAGCAAATGCGATGCTTGTCCTTGCAATGCATTTGCCTTTTGCTTTCATCCTTTTTGATGGTCATCTTTCTTGATCGTGCAAGGTCTTGGTTCTTCATGTGGGGGCATGAATCAATTTCATGACCCTTCTCCTTGCATCCATAGCACCATCTATTGCTTCTCTTTGATCTTTCTTTGTTGAAGCACAAAGGTACATTGTTAGAGCAAATAGCATGAGCATCAATTTTCTTACCATGAATTTTTCTCATGCCCTTCTTGGAAAGCTTGGTATTCTTTTGAAGGGGTTTTGTGCATGCTACGATTGTCCCCTTCTCAAGCTTTTTCACCATATTATCACGATTATCTTGAGAAGGTTGAGCATGACACTTTCCCTTCAATTGAGTCAAGCTCCTTCTTAGTCTCTCATTTTCTTCCTTGAGCTCATTGTTTTCTTTTGTATGGGAAACATTACTTGTTCCTAAAAATTCTAGCTCAATGGAAGATTGGCTTTCTTGAGAGCACATTTGTTAGCACATGATAATATAGTTTCTATTTGAGTACATGTGCATAAGTGAGGTTGGTATGATTTCAAATTAGTTAACACAACCTCGTGAGCCATTTCTAACATGATATGTGAATCCATAAATTTATTATGAGAGCACACAAGCATATCGTGTTTTTCTTGCAAAGCTAGATTTTTAATATTTAACTTTTCTATCGTGTTCTTGAGCATAACATTTTTATTTTCTAATTGAGCAATATATGATGAATGATTAACAACTCTAATTTGCTCAATTGAAATGTCTTCATACCTTTGGACCAAATCACCATGAGAGCACTTTAGCTTCTCATGCTCTTTGGTCAACTTCTCTAAGTCTTCAATTTTTCTGATGAGGAAATCTTCTTGCTTATGAAGCATTTCTTTTTGTTCTTCTGCTCTTTTCATGAGTTTGAGCAAGCTCATCCAATTTTTCTTGTTTAGTTGAGCGAAGAATTGTTGAAGATCATCCTCGCCTTCACTATCACTTTCATGCTCCTCCTCATCCTCACTTTCGCTTTTAGTGTCACTCCCATTAGCGACAAAGCACATATGAGAAGTGGATTTGAAAGACGAACCTTGTGAAGAGGTGGATTCGTCGTTTGGTCTCCATCAATCATTTTCTTCTTCTTCAATCTTGTTCTTCGCCTCATCTTCCTTCATTTTGAGGAACATCCTTTCGGCGATTCTCATGGCAAGTTCTATTGCCCTAGGATCAACATCTGCACCAAAAGATGAAGTCGAGGCAACTTCAACTTTTTCAAGCTTAGAAGCACTTTCGTTTCTTAGTCCCTCCATGATCTTTTCCTCACACGGTTAAGCGTTAGAATGAGGATTAGGCTTTGATACCAATTGAAAGTTGCCTAGAGAGGGGGTGAATAGGCAAGTGGAAACTTTTTCAACAAAAAAACTAGAAACGAACTAGGTAAAACCGGTTCAACCGGTGTCAAAACCGGTTCAACCGGTTTGCACGAGCTCAACTAAAGAATGAGATATAAAACTGAATTGATCTCGAAATCCACCCAGTTAAGTTTGGAAATGAGATGTTCTAGTTGATCCATAGGGTTCAAAGTAGTAGATCTGAGAATGGCACTTCTCAAAATCCACACACCAAAAAGATATAAACAAATCTTCCACAGAATGGTGAGAGAACGAAGAACACAAATCAACACAATGAGCAAGAACACAAGAGACACAAGATTTATCCCGAGGTTTGGTCACACCACCAAGGTGCCCTACTTCCTCGTTGAGGCACCCACAAAGAGCAGGGTCTCTTTCAACCCTAATCCTCCCTTTGCCGATCACAAAGGTCAAGCCCACACACTAATCTTTGCTCAAACGAGCGGGTAATACAAACTTTCTTATGGTCTTCCACAAGATTTGGAGACTCACAAGAGACATCTAGTCATCTAGGAGCTAGAAGCTCCAAGAGTAATGAATCCACAAAGAACTCGATGTAGTACCAAAGCTTGAATGATGAAGAGCAAGAGAGATTTGGAGATGAAGCACAAAATCGCAGCTCTTCAATCTTACTCAAAGATTTCTCTCCAAAGATTTGAAATTGGAGAGGCAAGAGGTGAGAGAGAGAGTGGGAAGTGTTTCTCAGGTTGGGAATGAAGTTTTGTGCATGCTCGGCTGTGGGGGGAGAGAGGTAGAAGTGAGTATATATATGTGGGGCTCCAAAACTAGCCATTTTTGACTTTTCTGCACAAAAACCGGTTGAGCTGTCCCAAAACCGGCTAAACCGGTTTTCAAAAAGCTGTGGCTGACACAACAGACTGGCAGAAAAAAGTGAACAGTATAAAAACCAGCTAAACCGCTTTTAAAACCGGCTGAACCAGTTTCCAACAGACTGAAAACCGGTTGAGTGTCCGGCTGAACCAGTATTTGAATACCAGCTGAGCCAGCCTGAAAACCAGCTGAACCAGTATTTTCCAGAGAGCAATTTTGGCTAAGATAGACTTAAAAAGGTTGTACTACATACTTTCAATAAGGATTAACATGGGTAAAATAGAAGTTTTGGATCAAGGATTTTGTGCTTTAGTACTAACACCAACCTTCTTTTTGGATCCCCCTTGATAGTGTGACGGAACCTCCCAAGTCATTAGGCCCACCTACAGTTGTCCTTGTCCAACAGACCTCAGACAACCCTGGAGGTGTTCATGAATCACTTGACAAGTTTGGTATCTGCTTTTCTTACCTTTCCCAAGAGCGTTTCACCCGTCACGCAGACATTATAGATCATCGGAGATACGATAATGCGGAAGCGATTACATAAACTTACCTTTAATTAAAAAGTAAGACCAAGTTGTATATTAGAGACCAGGATATATTTAACTGAGTGTAGAGTATTATTATTACAGAACCAAGGGAGGCAAAAACCCCTCCCGATAAGTATCAAACAAAAGTTTTTATGGAGGAACCCTTCCTCCAGCAGCTCTATTCTTTGTTTTCTTCTTTCGGGACCACCTTGGAACAGAAACAACAAAAGTTTGTTGCTTCTTCACCTAAAAACAATAGGGAATAAAACCCTGAGTATGGAATTACTCAGCAAGACTTACCCGACTAAAGAAAAGGCTCTCAAGGGCATGCTGGTCATCAGGGAGTCAAGGTAAGATTTCTCAATAATCAAAGACTCTGTTTGCAAAAATGCTTACTAAAGTGGATCCTTAAAAATCCAAATTTTACTTGTCAGGTTAGGTAAGATTACCTGTCTCTAGAGTTCTTTCTATCCTAGTTCAATCACTTGACCTGCACTAGCCAATTTCTTAGCACCCTTAATCTTTACTGGAGTTCTACATGTAAGTCAGTGACCAAGTCTTCATAACCGCGAAGGTACGGCGATCCGAATCGATTATACTCAGCTGAGGATCTCCGATCACACGACATATGTAGCACTTAACCCTTGCATATGTCAACCCGCCACCGGGGTTCTTAAGACCAGATCAGGTTCACGCCAACCGAGAGCACAGATACACCACCGTCCAGCCTCTTGCCACGGAGGGTACATGCTACTCTCGCCATCTCTCCACTCCCATTGCGTGGTATCTTATTCTGGCATTAGTCTGCCCGAGGCAAAGCTTACCCATGACGAGGCATGTGACCAGTTAAAGGGTCCTCGGTCATCAAGCCTACATCGACACGGTCCTTAATCGACTCAGACGGAGACACTACACCGAGACTCTCTTCTCGTGCAAGTCACCCGCCCGGTCTCAGCTTAATCATTTTAACCCAAAGTTTGGTACCTGGCAGAGGTACATCTTTTCCGATGTTGAACCCATCATGGCCATGATGGATCCATCATCAAATTTTATTTTCAAAAACATCCCTCCCACTTTGCCACATCATCTTTTGTAAAAACAAAATCTTTTCTTTGCTAAAGCAATACTAAGCATAGTAAAAACTTTTTATAAAACAGGGATTCAAAGGTAGGTAATCAAATTCAAGGAAGGTAATGCAGTAATTGTTTTATCAATCAACTCCTATCACCTAATGCATCAAGCAAGTGAGAAAGATTTTTAAAAGAATCAAGGGGGTGGCAAATGCACCAGGGCTTGCCTTCGTTTATAGGTGAGTCAGGCTCGGATTCGCAGATATCAAAGTAAAAACAATTCCCTGCCTGATGTTCCGCAGGTGGTGGTGGTGAAGTCTTCTCTTCTTCTACTTCAACCTCTTCTTCGTTTTCTAGATATACCCATATATATATATATATATATATAAGAATGAATGCCATGTAATGCTCATGAGAGTGCAAAGATAATAAGAGTTTATTATCTAAGGTCTTGAATACAATTTTCCTTCACAGAACTCCGAGAACTTAGGGTTTCCGGAGTCAATAGTGCAGTTCAAAGAGCAGGGGGTGGGAGTTTTGGGTTCTAATTATCAAACAAGGTCCAAATCATACCAAAATCTACCCAAGGCTTCTAAATATTATTTTGAGCTCATATAAAAAGTTTGGGCATTTTTGGAATTATTATTGATTTTCTAAAAATCCAGAAGCAATACATTAGGTTATTTTAAATGACCCAAAATTCCCTATTTGTCCTGAAAATCATAAAACTATTTTTATTAAATACTATGGAAAATAAGGAATCTAGGAAAATTGGTTTGACATTTTTAGGATTTTTCTACAATTTATTACCGATTTCCAAAGCTTGCTAGAAAAAGAAAAAGAAAATTAATGAACAGTCTTGGCCCGAAACCGGCCCGAGCCGGCCTAGCTAGGGCAGAAACGCGCCCATGCGCGCGCGCCCGCGACGACCTTGCAAAAACACCCCTGGCTAACGGAATAACTAGAAGCAAGACCGAAACACTGTTTAGATGAGTGACTGACGATTGCAGAAAAAACCCCTCTGGTTCTATTTCTTTACACGATGAGGTCCTCGACGGCGCATCGAGCAGGAGGCAAAGCTCCGGCGAGCTAGACTGGCCGGAGGGAGCCAAGACTGGTGACCCCGAGCGGCTGACACCGAATTGGACCTTCCCCGATCAATTCCCCCAACTTAATTTCATGGTTGGTAGTCTATCAAGCTCTGTCCATGCAAACCACGGACGATGAGGATAATTGCGCACGTTCCCAGTGACCAGTGGTTTCCCAGTTCAATTAGGTGAGTTGGCGAGTATCACATACGTATGAGAGTGCTTAAACAAGGGAGCAGAGGGGAGGAGCTGACCTGAATTGGGCTGACCACGATGGGGTGTGTTTTACGGTGGCGGAAACCGAATTGGGGGAAATCAGAAATTCATGAGCTCTGGTGATCGATTAATGGTGGGAGCGGGTGCTTCGGCTTCGTGATTACATGGCGCAATAGACCCGGCCATCAATTTATAGGGTTGTTAAGCGGTGGCTGATGAATTTGGGGCGAGACGCGCGGTGGTCGGAGGAGAGGAGTTTACTGGCGGCGTGATTGGTGACAAACCCCGTGTCATCCACTTCGGTGATCATCGGACAGGCAACACACGGTTAACTGCGACGTGGTAAAGCGTCAGGACACGCGGCGGACGACGGTGGTGGCTCAATGGCGGTGAGAATCGCATCCAAGGGATCAGTGAACAAGGGGAGAGGCACGACGGCTAGCCGGAGTGGCGACACCTTTCACCCCGCGACGTTATCTATCCACTCCAGGCACGAATCGGGACGTCGACGGCACGAATCGCGGCGGAGGGATCGTCGACGGTGAGAGTTCTGCGCTGGCAGCCTGATCCAATTCAGGTTACTGTACCATCGCGAGCTCCCATCAGTGCACCTGACAGTCAATGTTTGGGCTTAATTTTCTCTCAAATTTCCATGGCAACATGACCGATGCTCTGCAGCAAAGTTGTAGTCCAATATACCATCTTCATCTTTGTTATAATATTCCAAGACAAATTCTTACTGAATTAGCCACAATTTGTCTCAAAAGGTGATCCAATTCCACTAATCATATAATCTTCAGATTGTTTTAGTCTGACAGCCCATCTTTGGGCTTACTTATCTCTAATTTCTTCGCAATAACTATGCTTACACTTTTAAGCAAAGTTGTTCTCCTTTCATAGAGCTACAAAGTTGATGTGGTGACCTAGGGTAAATTCTCACTAATTTGGAAGATACATGGGCTCAAAGTTGGATCAATCACATTGAAATTCAGACTTCATCAAAAGGGTCAATTGTGGCTCTTTTGCACTTAAGTCCAAATCTCAAGTTTTGGATTGCAAATCTTCATGATTGTGAACCCTATGACTTAAGACACTTTATTACCATGGTTTTTGCACTTTAGTCCAAAAGTGGACTAATTTTGCACTTAACCCCCTAGGGTTTGGATTTAGGGTTTTCCAGGGTCCTTTCTAGAGTTTTTGGTATTTCAAGGGTGTGAATGTAATGCAAGTCCCTTCTTAGTAACATTTTATGTCTATTTTTCTTAAGCTTTAGGGTTTTCTCCATTTGGGTGTTGCTTCACCCCTCAGATCCCTTCTTGAGGTTAAGTATCCTACACTAGGGTCTTATTTGCAAAATACCATAACAATACAACTTGTTTGAAAATTTTGCCTAGTGAATGCACTCTAGGTGTGTCAAAACATATGCAATGCCAATGCTTATGATGTTATGCTCAAGTTTTAGTAACAGTAACACCAGAGGTGTTACATCCTTCCCCCCATTAAAGAATCTCGTCCCGAGATTAAAAGTCCTAGGGTAAGTAGTGGAAAAGGAAATGCTTCACCTTTTTATTTCCTGAGTTGTGGTACAAGGCAGGGGTGGTTTGGGGCTCACTCCATTATTACCACAAGATTGTACACTTTACAAATTACAAGAGGCTAAAAAGCCTGGGAAATTCTTGTCTAAGAAATCTTGAGTTTCCCAAATAGCCTCATCTTCGGAATGCTGGTTCCACTGTATCTTGTAAAACTTGAGAGTTTTTCTTCGGGTAACCCTGTCCTTTTGATCCAAGACTCGAATAGGGTGCTCAGAATACATCAAGTCTGGCTCTAGGACAACATCTGTTACTTCAATGGTTCGATCTGGAACCCGAAGACATTTCTTCAACTGAGACACGTGGAACACATTATGTACAGCAGACAAGGTTTCGGGTAGTTGAAGTCGATATACCACTGGTCCACACTGTTCAAGTATAGGAAATGGACCAATGTATCGAGGTGCAAGCTTCCCTTTAACCCCGAAACGCGATATGCCCTTCATTGGTGAAACTTTTAAGTAAACGTAATCTCCCACGAGAAAGTACAAGGGTTGTCGTCGCTTGTCTGCATAACTTTTCTGACAAGCTTGAGCCTTCTTCAAATTATGAATTATTCTTTGCACTTTTTCTTCGGTTTCTTTCACCATATTAGGCCTAAAGAAGTACCTTTCACCAGGTTCAGACCAATTTAGCGGAGTACGACATCGTCGTCCATATAAAGCTTCGAAGGGTGCCATATTAATGCTTTCTTGATAGCTATTATTATATGAGAACTCCGCTAATGGTAAACATTCATCCCATTTCTATGAGAAGTCCAACACACATGCCCGCAACATATCTTCAAGTATTTGATTGACCCTCTCAGTCTGCCCACTTGTTTGAGGATGATAGGCCGAGCTGTGGAGCAATTTGGTACCCAGGGATTTATGAAGTTCTTCCCAGAATTTGGATACGAATTGAGGTCCACGATCCGACACTATAGTCTTTGGAACAACGTGCAAACTGAGAATGCGAGCAATGTATAATTCCGCATAGGTAAGAACCGGGTAATATGTCTTGACTGGCAGAAAGTGAGCAATTTTTGTGAGCCGATCAACAATAACCCAGATAGAATCATACCCTTTTGTGGTTCTGGGCAATCCCACAATAAAGTCCATACTAATATCTTCCCATTTCCATGTTGGTATTGGTAGAGATTGTAATGGACCAGCAGCATTCACGTGTATGGCCTTGACACGCTTACAAGTGTCACATCTAGCCACATAGCGTGCGATTTCAATCTTCATCTTCGTCCACCAATAATGTTGTTTCAGATCTTGATACATCTTAGTGCTTCCAGGATGAATGGAATAGCGACTAAGATGCGCTTCATCTAGGATTTGTTGGCGGACTTCTTCATTCTTTGGCACAACTATGCGGTTGTTAAACCATACAACACCTTGGTCGTCTTCTCTGAAACAATTGCCCTTTCCAGCCCTTATCTTCCCACGTACATGTTTCATACCCTCATCATTCTTTTGTGCGTCAATTATCCTTTGTAGGATGACTGACTCCATCTTCAAGTGATTTGAAGTCCCCTGTTGAATCATTCCCAGGTTTAGGTTTTCCATCTCCTGGCACAATGTAATGTCAGAAATCCTCATGGTTAAACACTGGCAAGAGGCCTTGCGACTGAGTGCATCTGCCACTACATTTGCCTTGCCTGGGTGATAATGGATCTCCAGTTCATAGTCCTTAATTAGCTCGAGCCATCTCCTTTGTCTCATATTGAGCTCGGACTGGGTAAAGATGTATTTCAAACTTTTGTGGTCTGTATAAATATGACAGACATTTCCCAGTAGATAATGACACCAGATCTTCAGGGCATGAACCACTGTAGCTAGCTCCAGATCATGAGTGGGATAATGCTCCTCATGCTGGCGCAACTGCCTTGAAGCATACGCGATTACTCGGCCCTCTTGCATTAATACGTAGCCAAGACCACTGCCTAATGCGTCACAATACACATCAAAGGGCTTATTAATGTCCGGTTGAGCTAATACCAGAGCAGTGGTTAACAATATCTTCAGTTGCTCAAAAGCTTCACTACACTTTGAAGACCAATTGAATTTAGTCTCATTCTTCAATATTCTTGTGATTGGCTTCACAACCTTAGAAAAATCTGGTATAAATCGGCGGTAATAGCCAGCTAGTCCAAGGAAACTTTGGACTTGATGAACAGTGGTTGGGGGTTTCCACTCCAAAATATCCTTGACCTTGCTGGGATCTACCGCAATCCCCCTGGCAGATAACACATGTCCTAGAAATTGAATTTCTTCCAGCCAAAACGCGCACTTACTGAACTTAGCATATAATTGATGTTCCCTTAGGCGCGTCAATACAATCTGTAAATGTTGAGCATGGTCCTCTTCATTCTTGGAATATATTAAAATATCATCTATGAAGACCACCACAAATTTATCCAACTCGGGCATGAATACCGAGTTCATCAGATAAGTGAAGTGGGCAGGAGCATTCGTCAGTCCAAAAGACATTACAAAGTACTCAAATAATCCATACCGCGTGGTAAATGCGGTCTTTGGTATATCCTTGGGCCGAATACGGATCTGATGATAGCCCGACCTGAGATCAATTTTGGAGAATACCCTTGCTCCAGTCAGTAGATCAAATAAAATGTCAATCCGTGGCAGAGGGTACTTGTTCTTGATAGTGACCTCATTCAGGGGTCGATAATCCACGCACATTCGTAATGTTTGATCCTTCTTCTTGACGAATATGGCGGGACAACCCCATGGAGATGAGCTTGGCCAGATGAATCCTTTCTCTAGTAGATCTTGTAATTGAATCTTCAGTTCTGCCAGCTCATTTGGAGGCATTCGGTATGATCTTCTAGAAATGGGAGCCATACCGGGCTTCAACTCAATTACAAACTCTACATCTCTTTCATGTGGCAATCCAGGCAAATCTTCTGGAAAGACATCTGGGAACTCACATACTACCGGAATATCCTTGATTTCTGGTATAATGGCTTCGTATATTCTGCCATTAGTTTTAGCTGGAATGGGGATAGACAAAAGAATTTCCTCTTGGTTATGACTCAACCTGATGGTTCTTTGATCAGTGTTGAGAGTTGCTTTATGTTGGGCCAACCAATTCATGCCCAAAATCACATCTATGTCTTGGCCTTTCAGAACAATCATATTAGTAAGAAAGTCCCGTCCGGCCAATGTTACGGGCACTTGGAAAGCCACTTCCTTAGTAAATATTTGTCCCCCAGGTGAATGAATTTTAAACCCTTCCCTTGATTCATGGTACGGAATGCAATGTTGCTCCACAAATTTCTTGCTGATGAATGTATGCGAAGCACCAGAATCAAAGAGAATAATTGCGGGATGACTGGCCACAAGGAACATACCCATCATTACCGGTTCACCGTCCGGTGTGGTGGCCACTTGAGTGTAATAAATTTGTCCTATCTTCTTTATGTTCTTGCCCGTATTTCCCTTAGCTTGAGAAGAATTCCCAGTACCTTGTTGATTGTTTTAGCGATTCTGCTTCGGGTAGGGCAATCCTTAATAAAATACCCAGATTTTCCACAATTGAAGTAGCCGGTTGACGAACTGGGAAGGGCAGGAAGACGAGTGCCAGGGCACCCGGCTGACTTGTTATAGTGGGGGCAGCATTGGGACGGATGAACACTGGTTGTTTGAATGGGAAGGAGGGTGGGCGTGATGAAGAACGACCCTGATTAAAAGGCCGGAGAATTAACCGTTGCCTTTTCTCGGGGCCCTGATTAGGCCGACTGCCTGTATTCCCCTTGGACTTTCCAGAATTTGCATATTTAGATTCAACTGCCAGCGCTGTGCTGACAGCCTTCCCGTAGGTGAGGTCGATGCAGGCAGCCATTTTCCTTTGCATCCGATCATTTAAACCCCTCATGAAACAGTTCTTCTTCTTTATGTTGGTGTTGACTTGGTCAATCGCATACTGAGATAAGTGATTAAATTTATTGAGATACTAGGTGACCGTATCTCCTCCTTGCTTCAACTTCATGAATTCCTCCTGTTTCATGTGGAGTACTCCTTCAGGTATGTAATGTTCCCGGAAGGCCAGCTTGAATTCATCCCAGGTGACTTGATGACCAGCCGGTTGTACGGCAACAAAGTTCCCCCACCAGGTGCTGGCAGGGCCACGCAATTGCTGAGCTGCGAATAGGGGCTTCTGAGTTTCGGAGCATCGAAGAAGTCCAAATTTCTGCTCAATGACGCGGATCCATTCATCCGCCTCTAAAGGGTCTTCCACTTTGATGAACAACGGAGGGCGCAGTCTCGGAGAAGTCTAGATAAGATGTCTCCCGGGGGCCTTGCGGATAGGCCCGTCCGCCTTGTTGTTGAAGTGGTTGACTTGCCATCTCCCGCAGAAAGCGGGTGTTTTCTGCTGTAGCGTTTACCAAGGCAGCGATGGCCTTGGCAAGTGTCGGGGGTATTGGAGGTGGATTCGGGGTCGCCTCCCTCCCACGAGAGGTACCAGCCCCATCCTGAGCGCGAGTCCTGGAAGGCATTTGAGGCAAAGAACATTGGGATCAATATGATATGCCATACAAACCATCCATTTCACATTACTTTAAAAGGTAATGTTACAGACTCGTACTTTACAATAGGATTACACCCCCTATTACACAATAGTATTACTTCTATCCTATACTATTCCTGCTTCCTGTCACTCTTAGTAGCCTCACTATTGGGCATAGGAGACCACTCATCGACCAACTTCATAGAGGGAGGGGGCCTGAAGAGGTCCAACTCGCCACCAGAAGCTTCTCCCGCTACTTGAGAAGGTCCGGCTTCTGCCCCGACAGGATCCGCAGGTGCACTGGGGTATAGTTGTGAGTACAATACATGAACTTCTTCATGTAAAGTATTACAATAAGCCTGTAAGGTATCGATAGCTGAGCTAAGTTCTTCTACTCGGGCTCGAGCTTTCGCCTCCTTAGCCTAGGCAAGCGAACGAGAGTGAACCGCCCAGTCGAGCACCAAATCTCGATCTGCGAGCTGATCTTGCAGGCGGCGGATGTCGCTTCTCAATTCATTGATTATGTCGCCATCCGCGACCCATATGTCAGTCTTGCGTTGGAGTTCTGTTTGAAGCCGATTAACTTTCGCTTCGAGATCCCTGATCGGATCATTACTCCCACTACTGCTATCCTCGTGTCTTGGGGCAAGTTGATGACGTGGCACACCAATCGGGCCAGTATGCTTTCGCGCAGTTTTCCTTGTGCGCGGTGGCATTTTTCTAAGGAGGAAAATCTTATTAACATAGTTCTTAGCATGATGCATGTGTAATTACAGAATCAACCTTAGTTGATTCAACCTTCTATACATTGCACTCTTCCCATCTGGTCTTTCATATAAACTCTTCATAAATAGTAGATAAGAAGGGAAGAAATTTTTCTAGATGAGTCTTTAGAAAATTATTTTGAAGATGCCTCATAATATCTGCAAAGAAGGGCTTCGCTCCGATACCAGCTGTGACGGAACCTCCCAAGTCATTAGGCCCACCTACAGTTGTCCTTGTCCAATGGACCTCAGACAACCCTGCAGGTGTTCCTGAATCACTTGACAAGGTCCAAATCATACCAGAATCACTTGACAAGGGCTTGCTGTCCAATAGAGCAGGGGTGGGGGTTTTGGGTTCTAATTATCAAACAAGGTCCAAATCATACCAAAATCTACCCAAGGCTTCTAAATATTATTTTGAGCTCATATAAAAAGTTTGGGCATTTTTGGAATTATTATTGATTTTCTAAAAATCCAGAAGCAATACATTAGGTTATTTTAAATGACCCAAAATTCCCTATTTGTCCTGAAAATCATAAAACTATTTTTATTAAATACTATGGAAAATAAGGAATCTAGGAAAATTGGTTTGACATTTTTAGGATTTTTCTACAATTTATTACCGATTTCCAAAGCTTGCTAGAAAAAGAAAAAGAAAATTAATGAACAGTCTCGGGCCGAAACCGACCCGAGCCGGCCCAGCTAGGGCAGAAACGCGCCCACGCGCGCGCGCCCATGGCGACCTTGCAAAAACACCCCTGGCTAACGGAATAACTAGAAGCGGGACCGAAACACTGTTTAGATGAGTGACTGACGATTGCAGAAAAAACCCCTCTGGTTCTATTTCTTTACACGATGAGGTCCCCGACGGCGCATCGAGCAGGGGGCAAAGCTCTGGCGAGCTAGACTGGCCGGAGGGAGCCAAGACTGGTGACCTTGAGCGGCTGACACCGAATTGGACCTTCCCCGATCAATTCCCCCAACTTAATTTCATGGTTGGTAGTCTATCAAGCTCTGTCCATGCGGACCATGGACGATGAGGATAATTGCGCACGTTCCCGGTGACCAGTGGTTTCCCAGTTCAATTAGGTGGGTTGGCGAGTATCACATACGTATGAGAGTGCTTAAACAAGGGAGCAAAGGGGAGGAGCTGACCTGAATTGGGCTGACCACGATGGGATGTGTTTTACGGTGGCGGAAACCGAATTGGGGGAAATCAGAAATTCGTGAGCTCTGGTTATCGATTAAGGGTGGGAGCGGGTACTTCGGCTTCGTGATTACATGGCACAACAGACCCGGCCATCAATTTATAGGGTTGTTAAGCGGTGGCTGATGAATTTGGGGCGAGACGCACGGCGGTCGGAGGAGAGGAGTTTACTGGCGCGCCTGATTGGTGGCAAACCCCATGTCATCCACTTTGGTGATCATCGGACAGGCAACACACGGTTAACTGCGACGTGGTAAAGCGTCAGGACACGTGGTGGACGATGGTGGTGGCTCAACGGTGGTGAGAATCTCATCCAAGGGATCGGTGAACAAGGGGAGAGGCACGGCGGCTAGCCGGAGTGGCGACACCTTTCACCCCGCGACGTTATCTATCCACTCCGGGCACGAATCGGGACGTCGACGGCACGAATCGCGGTAGAGGGATCATCGACGGTGAGAGTTCTACGCTGGCAGCCTGATCCAATTCAGGTTACTGCACCATCGCAAGCTCCCATTAGTGCACCTGACAGTCAATGTTTGGGCTTAATTTTCTCTCAAATTTCCATGGCAACATGACCGATGCTCTGCAGCAAAGTTGTAGTCCAATATACCATCTTCATCTTTGTTATAGTATTCCAAGACAAATTCTTACTGGATTAGCCACAATTTGTCTCCAAAGGTGATCCAATTCCACTGATCATATAATCTTCAGATTGTTTTAGTCTGACAGCCCATATTTGGGCTTACTTATCTCTAATTTCTTCTCAATAACTATGCTTACACTTTTAAGCAAAGTTGTTCTCCTTTCATAGAGCTACAAAGTTGATGTGGTGACCTAGGGTAAATTCTCACTAATTTGGAAGATACATGGGCTCAAAGTTGGATCAATCACACTGAAATTCAGACTTCATCAAAAGGGTCAATTGTGGCTCTTTTGCACTTAAGTCCAAATCTCAAGTTTTGGATTGCAAATCTTCATGATTGTGAACCCTATGACTTAAGACACTTTATTACCATGGTTTTTGCACTTTAGTCCAAAAGTGGACTAATTTTGCACTTAACCCCCTAGGGTTTGGATTTAGGGTTTTCCAGGGTCCTTTCTAGAGTTTCTGGTATTTCAAGGGTGTGAATGTAATGCAAGTCCCTTCTTAGTAACATTTTATGTCTATTTTTCTTACGCTTTAGGGTTTTCTCCATTTGGGTGTTGCTTCACCCCTCAGATCCCTTCTTGAGGTTAAGTATCCTACACTGGGGTCTTATTTGCAAAATACCATAACAATACAACTTGTTTGAAAATTTTGCCTAGTGAATGCACTCTAGGTGTGTCAAACATATGCAATGCCAATGCTTATGATGTTATGCTCAAGTTTTAGTAACAGTAACACCAGATGTGTTACAGATAGTACGACGATTCCTATACCCAAGTTAAATAAAATATAATTAAGTAAACTACATGATTCATTGGTGTCTCATGTGTGATTTCTCCATGGCGTTGCTTCATAAGGATCACAAACATCTTTGTCACCTTTTGAAGCAAACACAAATGAAACTCTGTGACTCATACCATTTCACCATATATGAGTTTAAATCATGGCTTCAAATCACCTTACTGATGCATCAACATATTATAACTCTTCATAGCTGATTAGTTCATTGACTTAGTGCAAGTACTCTCTTCTTCACCTTAGCCATGGTACCTCGGTCCACAAGCCGTCGCTTGGCCTTCACCTTCGCTTAGTTCCTCAAAGCCCTTTCCTTGCTATCTTCACCCTATCAAGCCATTCTTGAGTCACATCATATTGAGCATCCATTGAGAGAATCATTTCTTTGATATTGTGAACCTTGCTTGAATGTCATCTAGATATAAATGCTAATATCAATCATGCTCTAGTTTGATTCTCATAGAAGCATATATGGACTAATAGTAATATGGTCAAGCCAATTCACAATTCCTCATATCTTATTCACTTTGGTTTGACCAATCCTCTTAATCACTTCAACCTCTATTCTAATCATATTTATGCATAGTGATTTCTCAGGTCTTGTCCATATATTCAAACCAATATAGAGACCATATTATATCCATTTGCATTGTCTCACTGGTTATTTAACCTTGTGTTGAATATTTGTTCACTAATCATTATATACTATTCAAGTATGTTCATCATACTGAATTTCCTGTTCAACACTTAGCAAACTTGTTAGACCTTTAAATGTGTTGTTATCCAAATCACCAAAACTCACAAAAGGGATGAATGCACTTTCACATATAAAAGATGAAGGAGAACCATGAACTGACAATGTATCATAAAAACCAATTAACGTGGAATAAATATGTATACAAAATCACATAAAAACAGGGTCATCGATTCACCATCGCTCGTGCCTAGAGAAGTTCATCATCGTTGCTCGCGCCTAGGGAAGGCGGTGGTGTCACCGGAGGTGGGACGCTAGCGGGCGCCACTCCGGGATGCCCGCCTCTGAGGAGTCGACGTCGCGCGCGTCTCTGGGATCCGCTGTAACACCCTAAATTTTGGGACATAAAATTTCTTTCTATGTATCTACCAAATTCAGGTGTTACTCTAGACTCTCTATCTTTTTCTTTTAGCTAGAATTGAGTTAATTAGGTGATAGATTAATTATTTATTTTGTTAAAACAATATGAGTCATGAAATGTTGCATCATGCTGAGCTTAAGATATTCATTGAATTGTTGCACATGTTTGATTTAGTTTGAATTTGAATCTTGGTTTGTATTTGAATTGAAAACCCTAGGGAAAATAAAACAGAAAAGCATTAGAAATTCTAGAGAAAAATAGAAAAGCCATTTCGGCCCAGCTAGCCGAGCCGGCCTAGCCCACGCACGCGCGGTCGCGCTTCTGCTTCCCCCTGACAGGTGGCCCGCCTATCCAGCGCACGCCCTCTGTCCCCCTCTCTCTCCCACTGCCCGGTGTGCCAGGCCAATCGGCGCCAAACTCCCCTTCGCGCGTGCATTCCCTTCTCTCATTGAAAGGCGACCCCAGCTTGTCAACCCGTTCGCCCGTTTGCTCTCATGGGCGCTTGGGCCCTGCCTGTCAGACCTGTCCTCCTCCTCCGCAACTGTCATGCCCATGGCGTGCGCACCACCCGCCAGACCTGCGCCCACGTCTGCACGCCCCGCCCATGTCCCCTGAGCACTAGGTAAAGCCCCGCACACCCCCTCAACTCGCCCCTGTCTCACTTTCGTGCTCCCCCGCCCTCGCACTCACCCAACCATGGAGTTGTTTCCCCCTCGCCATCGCTGAGTCGTTACGTCATCGCCGTTGCACTTCTGCCAGCGCTTGGGCCACGGTGAGCTCCGCCTGAGCTTGGTGCCCCAGGAACCCGCAGTGGTTTCCCCTTTCCTCAACTCTACCGCTCGGTCCGCGCTCAGCCTCTTCCCTGCGTAGGTCGGAGATCGCCGCCGCCGCGATCCTTCGACGTCCGGCCAACCGGAGCCTCCCCACGCCACGCCAAGTCACCCTGAGCTCCATCCCAAGATGAGATGTCTGTTCCCGCACTCAATTTCTCCCAATTCCGCCCTATGCTTGGCCAATTTGGCTTCGCCGGTGTTGGCCGCACCGGTTTGCCGCGCCCGCGCAGTGACCAGCTGATTTAGCCCGGTCCCATGCCCCTGCTTTGGCCCGTAGTGTTCCCCTTAACCTGTCGTAGCTAGCCTAGGCCTTAGCGCGCCTTAGACCTCCTCTCCCCGGCTGAAATTCCTCGTCGAAGTTGTTCGGCCCACCTGGAGCACCTTCCCTTCATCATTCCCCCGTTTCCGGTCCCGCTCTTGCGGCCGGTAGTCTGCTAGTGAGTTCGCCAGACCCTCTTGACCCGTTCTAGCCCTCCTCAGTGACCCCAGACTCCCCAGTGACCGCGTCTGCCTCGCCTCCGACGACCTCACCACCGCAGAGGAGGCAACACCAGCCACCAAGTTGTAAAGCCCCGCGCACCCCATCACAACCGTCCGCCCTTGATCCAATGGTTGAGATCCGCGGATAACAGTTTGTGGCCGCGCGCTCTACCCCTGGGCCCCGCCGGTCAGCGCCTACGCCCCTGGCGCTGGGCCCGACTGGTCAGCCCGCCTTTCCCTCTGGTCGCTTATGCCCCACCCCCACTTGTCAGCCATGCTCGCTCGCCCGCACCCGCACGCTCGCTCCCTCATCTAATCCTGGTCGTCCATTTGCGATCTAGCGGTTGGAAAAGCCCGATACCCCTATAGTTCATAGTTTTGCTAAAGAGACCCTCAGTTCTCGGGTAATAGAACCCGCCGTCTCTAAGTTTTGCACACAGACCCATGACTTTTTTTAAATAGACCTCATGCCTTTTAAATAATCACAGAATTGGGCTTAGTTTTAGATTTCAAAGTTCAAAACTTGTTTATTTCATATCTTTTTCATATGAACTCCAAATTTAGTGGTCCAAATTGCAAAATGTTCATAGGAATGTTGTCTATTCAAATAAATTATATTCATCTATAGTCTGTGTATTCTAATTTTTTGACTATGCTATAGGTTAGTTTATGTGTTAATTTATTTATTTAAGAAAATAATTAAAAAGAAAAAAAACCTAATGATACTTAGGTGTTTAATTTTATTAAATTAATATTTTGTCATGTATGAAGTTATCCATGTTTTATGTCTCACTAAAATTAGTAGAACTAAACTATGTAATCCATAATGTCTAGGGAATCACTAATCTCTAAATAAATTAGTCCCTAGCATTTAAATCTATCCTGTCAAACTTGTGTTCACTTGATTGTACATGTTTGGTGTGTTGTTCATTTGTACTTTTCCAAATGTATTGAATGTATGATCGCTTTATTTAGACAACGAGCAGTCCGTGGTTCCTGAGTGTGTTGCTGAAGATCTCCCTGAGCAACAACCTGGTGAAGGCAAGTGTCCTCTGACCTATTATGTCCTACTTACTTTATAATTCACCGTCCCGCATTACTTTATTGAAACCTAAGGATTGACTAGTCTGTATTTACTTATCCTTGTTTACCTTTTGGGTAATCATGGTTAGCATTATGCTATTGCTTTATCTTAATCAATGAACATGATGTGAATATTTATGATACGATGATGTTATCTCGATGTTGATCCTGTGATACTTTAGGGGACTCAGGTTGTTTCCTGAGTACCTCTCCGTAAGGACCTCTTTGGGGAGTGACAACCCGAGATAACAGTGCAACCATGAGGGTGGAATGGGATGCCCTTAGCTGATTAATTAGAGGAACTAGAGGTGTAGTTGGCTTCACCATAGGGCCGTCAATGGGGTCCGGGCACAGTACTTGCTCTGTCGAGGCTGGTTGTAGAGGTTCTTGATTTGGTTTTGTTAGTCACCCTTCCTTTGGAGAGAGGTAATGTGTTTATCAAACTGGAGAAACCTAACGGGCGGCTATGACCTCTGGGAAATCTTTATAAAGGCTACGTAGTGATACCCTGCCAGGCCACCTAGGTAGTGGTCAATGGAGATTGGCTCTTTCCGGGCAGAATGGGAATCACGGCTTGTGGGTAAAGTGTGCGACCTCTGCAGAGTGTTAAAAACTGATATATCAGTTGTGCTCACGGTTAAGAGTGGCCTTGGGATCCTATTTGATTAGAAGAACTTTGGTTACTTTTATTATAATGATTAATGATGATGGTATAATTATGATCTCTGGTATTTCCTCTTAGAGGGAGTACATTTGGGTAATAACTGGATTTATTACTAAAACTTGGCTCTACTAATAGTAATAAATACATGACCAACAAAAAGCAACCGCTTAACCTAAACTCCACATACAGCTAGTCCACTTTAGCCAAACGGGGCATTTGCTGAGTACGTTGATGTGTACTCACCCTTGCTTTACAAACCACCCCACCTCAGGTTGTCCCCACTGTACTCAATGGTCAGGAGGAGATGTTGGCAACATGGAGGACTTTGTGGAGTTTTAGGACTATGACGAGTTCTACTTATCTTAGTGGCAAACCCCCAGTCAGCTGCCTGTGAAGGACATATCTACTACGTTTCGTATTTCCGCACTTTGATAATATTAATGTTAATGACTATGTTATAGAATCTATGGATGTATTGGACATCTTGATGTAATAAAGTACCTTTTCGCTATTTAATTTGAGGAATGTGTGACGATGTCCAATTATGTAATCGCTATGTACGTGAGTTTCTGATCCTGGCACGTACATGGTTCGCATTCGGTTTGCCTTCCAAAATCGGGTGTGACATAAGTGGTATCAAAGCCTTGCTGACTGGAGGACCGCTAACCTAGACTAGATTGGTCGCCCTAAGGACTATAGAACTCTACCCTTACCTTGATCTTTAGTATCATTTCAAAATTTGGTCATCTCGACTAATTCAATGTTATTACTCATCCTACAAAATTTGTCTCACTTTTCTCTCTGTTTAATTGGTGGTCTTATAGTTCTACTCTCACTCTTGTGCTTACGATGTCTTTTATAGATGGCTCGTATTAGATGCACTACACGTAAGTCAGTGATCCCCTTTTTGCCCTCTCGCCTGGCGGAGCGCCCACTACGCCGTTCGGTGACAGGTCAGTCCAGCCACCTGGAGAGACTGCATCATCGCCTACACGAGGAGCCGGAGCGCCGACGCCAGGAGCAGGAGCAGCAGGACTCTTCCCCCTCGCCTCAGGAGGAGGTGGAGTCTGGGAGGTAGTCTTCCCCTGCACCTCAGCCAGAGATGCCCCCTGCACCACCATAGGGCATCCCGGCTACTGGACGAGACCCTGACGGAGATGGAGATGACGACGACGCCAGTGATATTTTGAGCCACAACATGGAGCTCTCGGAAGAGCAGGGGCCAGAGGGATGGATTGCTATACCCATCACTCGTGACGCCGCTCGCGGGTGTCACTTTCACGACGCTCTCGACACCTTGTTGTGTCGGGCCTTCGACTGACACACTTGGTCCATCGAGTACCATTGTGTAGTCTATCAGCATCATCGTGGGTTATACCTGGACTAGTGGGAGGCTACTTGCTTGGTGCGTCATCATGACGATGATCTCCAGGGTGTAGAGGCCTTCTCAGAGCATTATTCTATTACTGAGAGGGACACTGCCGAGGCAGCCATGCAAGATGCTGCATGACGTGCACTTTCGCAGTATTGCTCGTTGTTCAGCGGGTTAGCTGATGGCCTTGACCTGAGTACTACCCTCGCTGTTCGACCGACAGTGCTGGAGGTGTGATTGTCTCGCCCGTTGGTGAGGGCAATCCCAGGCTGAACAGCATGGTCAACTTGGTCGTCGTGCTGAACACCGAGCTAGACCATGCCCTTGATGAATTGGGCAAGGTTCGGGCGGAGGTTACGGAATTGCGTGCTGAGCGTGCAGCGCGCCACTATTTGGATGGTGGTTCTCTCGCCCAGTCACGATTCAGCACCATTACCATTCGCTGCCTCGTGGTCGCTTCTATTATGGTACCCCTGACTGCAGGAACCAGATAGATTTGGATCCATAGATCGATGGAGTTGGAGTCTATAATAATGCTTAATTCAGTGTCTTAGTCTTAGTCAGTCTTAGTTAGAGTTAGTTTGCTTATCATATGTTTTGATGCTTGTTGTGATGAACTTGTAATGAAGTTGGGTCTTTGTAATGATTGTCACCATGGTGTGGATATCCCCTACCACTTGGTCTAGCTATTAATAAAGTTAGTTATTTAGTTGGGCAATCCCTTTATTTCTACTTTCCTCTTTATCTGAGGAGTTGTGTTTGAGAGTCAATGAGAATGATCAATTGTTCAGTGGTATGAAGATTTCCATATATCTTTTCTTATGTTGAAAGACAGCAAAGTCAGATCTGATGTGTGTGTGCTTTCTATAAATGTCTGAGAACAGGCACAGAGGTGGAAGGCATGCTTAGCAGGAGCAGCAGGTACCCCAGGAGGAGGTAGCTCAGCAGCAGTTGCCACTGCCACCCCCGATGACCATTGAGCAGATGTTCCTGATGCAGACCCAAGCAGTCCAAGCAATTGGTCAGACCTTACCAGCAATGCAGCAGGTGCAGCAGCAACCACCCCCACCTCAACCCTAAGTGCAAGTTCAGATGCCACATGTGCCTAGAGACAAGCGGACAGAGTTCATGAGGGGCCATCCCCCTATCTTTGCCCATTCCACTGATCCCATGGACGTCGAAGATTGGCTGCATACTGTCGAGCGCGAGTTGCACACTACTCAGTGCAATGATCGCGAGAAGGTTCTGTATGTTCCCCGTTTGTTCAGGGGAGCAGCATAGTCCTGGTGGGAGTCTTACCTCGCCACCCATGTCGACCCTGAAGCCATCACCTAGGAGGAGTTCAGAGACAACTTCCGTCATTACCATGTGCCTGAAGGACTGATGATAGTAAGGAAGGAGAAATTTCTGGCATTAAAGCAAAGCCCCCTATCTATCAGTGAGTACAAGGACAAGTTCTACGGCTGTCACGTTATACACCAAAAGATGTCAATGCGGATGCTAAGAGGCAGTACTGTTTTCTAAGAGGTTTGGATGACCCCCCTTCACTATCAACTGATGAATCACACTTTCCCTACCTCCCAGCATTTGCTCGACAGAGTCATAATGACTTAAAAGGAAGCGTCAAGAAATAGAAGACAGGAAACACAAGATTGGTAGATCTCAGGTCGAGGGTAGCAGTCGTCCCCGCTACTCAGGCAACCCACACCAACAATTCAAGCAAGGTCACCAGCACCAGCATCAGCGTCAGCACCAGCAGCAGTACCAGAGGCAGTTTCCTCAGCAGCAGCAGTATCGTCAGAGCAACCAACAGGGAGGAAATCAGTACCAGCATCAGAACAACCAGACAGCTCGCCTTCCTGCCCCAGCAACCAACCAGAACAATCAAGCAGCTCCAGCGCAAGTAGGAGGCCACGCATGCTTCTATTGTGGGGAACAAAACCACTGGGTGAAGCACTGCCCAAAGAAGGCAACCCAGCAGTCGCCAGCAGTCAACCCTTCAGTAAGACAAGGAGCACCACAACAAGCGCTAGGAGGCCGTCGTCATGCTTACAACCGTGGAAAGGTAAACCACCTACAGGCCGAAGCAATCCAAGATGCTCAGGACGTGGCAGTACGTATGTTTCCAGTCGAATCCCATCTAGCGAAGGTATTATTTGATACTGGTGCCACGCATTCTTTTGTTTCTACATCATGGGTAGAAGCACATAACATCCCCATAGAACCAATGATTCCACCTTTAAGAGTTAATTCAGTTGGGGGAAAAGTTCAATCCGATAGGATGTGTCCGAATCTAAGTATTGAAATAAGGGGGATAGACTTCCCCGCTAACCTAGTAGTAATGGGTACTCAAGGGTTAGATGTCATCCTAGGGATGAATTGGCTACACATAAACAAAGCCATCATCAGTTGTGATAAGAGGGCAGTCAAGTTGGTGTCCCCATCCGGAAAGGAAGTAGTAACTTAATTGTACTTGCCTGAACTAGAAGAAGGAGCTTGTCACTATTTGTTGGTAGATGACAAGGAGGCCAACCCAATTGAAGATATTAGAATTGTGTCGGAGTTCCCCGACGTGTTCTTTGAAGAGTTACTAGGCATGCCACCTGAAAGGAAAGTTGAATTCGCCATAGAGCTTATCCTAGGCACCGCCCCAATTTTCAAGAGAGCCTATCAAGTGTCCGGACCAGAATTGGTGGAACTCAAGAAGCAGATTGATGAGTTATTGGAGAAAGGCTGCATCAGACCAAATACCTCGCGTTGGGCGGCCCCAGTGTTATTTGTGAAGAAGGATGGTACAAAGAGGATGTGCATTGATTACAGATCTTTGAATGAAGTCACTATCAAGAATAAGTACCCTCTGCCAAGAATTGATGATCTATTCGATCAGTTGAGAGGAGCCAGTGTGTTCTCAAAGATAGATCTGAGGTCAGGTTACCATCAGCTCAGGATCCGACCTTCAGATATACCAAAGACAACATTTATCACTAAGTATGGGTTGTATGAGTTCACTGTCATGTCATTCGGTCTGACGAATGCGCCAGCTTATTTCATGTACTTGATGAATAGTGTGTTCATGGACTACCTCGACAAGTTCATAGTGGTGTTCATTGATAATATCCTTGTATATTCCCAAAATGAGAGAGCATGAAGAGCATTTGAGGAAAGTATTGTAAAGGCTACAAGATTGTCAGCTATATGCCAAGCTTAGCAAGTGCAAGTTCTGGATCAGTGAAGTCCTGTTCTTGGGTCATATTATAAACCGAAGTGGACTAGCTGTGGATCCAAAGAAGGTAGCACCGGTTCTAGACTGGAAAGCACCAAAAGATGTCTGTGGAATCAAGAGTTTCATCGGAATGGCTGGTTACTATCGTCGTTTCATCGAGGGTTTCTCTAAGATTGTTAGGCCAATGACAGCCTTGCTAGCAATGAAGGTGGAGTTCAAGTGGACCCCAGCATGCCAAGAATCATTTGAGACATTAAAGAAGAAGTTGACATCAGCGTTAGTATTGATTCTGCCAGATGTTCACAAGCCATTCTCAGTATATTGTGATGCTTAGTACACCGGACTGGGATGTGTATTGATGCAAGAAGGGAAAGTGGTGGCATACTTGTCTCGCCAACTGAAGATTCATGAGACGAATTAGCCCACTCATGATCTGGAGTTAGCCACAGTGGTGCCTGCACTGAAGACCTAGAGACACTATTTGTATGGGCAGAAGTGTATTATCTACACGGATCACAAGAGTCTCAAGTACATATTTACTCAGTCAGAGCTAAACATGAGGCAGCGAAGATGGCTAGAGTTGATCAAAGACTATGAGCTGGAGATACATTATCACCCAGGCAAAGCAAATGTGGTTGTAGATGCCTTGAGCAGAAAGAGTCAAGTCAATATGTTGGCCGCTCACCCGATGTCGTATGAGCTAGCAAAGAAATTCAATAGGTTGAGTCTTGAATTTCTGAACAACACCCAAGGAGTGATAGTCAAGCTGGAACCCACTGTAGAGAAAGATATCAGGAAAGGTCAGAAAGACGATGAGAAGATCAACAAGATCCGGCACCTGAACATAGATGGGAAAGGCATAGATTTCCGTGAAGACGCAGAAGGAGTGGTATGGTTCAAGGATAGACTGTGTGTTCCCGGCATCAAATCGATCCGGGAGCTGATTCTCAAGGAAGTGAGACAACATATTCTATACACCCTGGTAGCGAGAAGATGTACCAAGACCTGAAGAAAAGATTCTGGTGGTATGGTATGAAAAGGGAGATAGCGGAGTTTGTCGCTAGATGCGATAGTTGTCAGAGAATCAAGGCAGAACATCAGAGGTCCGTAGGTTTGTTGCAGCCGTTGCAGATTCCTTAGTGGAAATGGGATGGACTTTATAGTTGGTCTGACCTGCACTTGAGCGTGTTATGACTCCATCTGGGTAGTAGTGGACCGTTTAACAAAGGCGGCCCATTTCATACTAGTCAAGACCACCTATAACAGTGCAGTGTTGGCAGAATTATACATGTCTCAGATTGTATGCATGCATGGTGTTTTAAAGAAGATAGTATCAGACAGAGGCACCCAGTTCACTTCTCATTTCTGGCAGCAGCTACATGAAGCTTTGGGCACACACTTGAAGTTCAGTTCAGCTTATCACCCGTAGGCAGATGGTCAGACAGAGAGAACCAACCAAATTCTTGAAGATATGTTGAGAGCTTGTGCATTGCAAGACAAGTTAGGTTGGGGCAAGAGGCTACCATATGCAGAATTTTCCTATAACAACAGCTATCAGGCTAGTCTAAAGATGTCACCATTCCAAGCACTCTATGGGAAGAATTCCAGAACTCTGTTGCATTGGGACCAACCTGGCGAAAGGCAGGTGTTCGGTCTAGATATTATGCTTGAAGCTAAAGAGAACATTAGAATGGTTCGAGAGAATCTGAAGACAGCACAGTCCAGATAGCGAAGCTATGCTGACACCTAAAGAAGAGAACTGAGTTTTGAAGTGGGAGATTATGTCTACTTGAAAGTATCACCGATCAGAGGAATCAAAAGGTTTAGAGTCAAAGGCAAGCTAGCACCTCGATACATCGGACCGTACCACATTCAAGCAAGACGTGGAAAAGTGGCATATCAACTCAGCTTACCAGAAAATATGTCAACCATGCATGACGTATTCCATGTGTCTCAGCTGAAGAAATGCTTGTGAGTACCGGAAGAGCAATTGCCAACAGAGGACCTTGAAGTTCAAGAAGACCTAACATATATTGAGAAGCCAACTCAGATTCTGGAGACAACAGATCGGGTCACTCGGAGAAGCACCATAAAGATGTGCAAAGTCAAATGGGGCCATGACTCAGAAGAAGAAGCAACATGGGAAAGAGAAGATGATCTAAGTGCCAAGTACCCTGAACTCTTTGCTAGCCAACCCTGAATCTCGAGGGCGACATTCTTTTTAAGGGGGATAGATCTGTAACACCCTGAATTTGGGGGTATAAAATTTCTTTCTAAGTATGTACCAAATTCAGGTGTTACTCTTGTATGTCTCTCTAGACTCTCTCTCTCTATCTCTTTTTCTTTTAGCTAGAATTGAGTTAATTAGGTGATAGATTAATTATTTATTTTATCAAAACAATATAAGTCATAAAATGTTGCATCATGCTGAGCTTAAGATATTCTTTGAATTGTTGCACATGTTTGATTTAGTTTGAATTTGAATCTTGGTTTGAATTTGAATTGAAAACCCTAGGGAAAATAAAAAGAAGGCATTAGAAATTCCAGAGAAAAAGAGAAAAGTCATTTTGGCCCAGCCAGCCCATCCAGCTCAGCCCGCGTGCGCGCCCGCGCATTAGCTTCCCCTAACAGGCGGCCCTCGCATGTCATCCTATCCAGCGCACACCCTCTCTCCCCCCTCTATATCTCGCTGCCCGGTGGGCCAGTCCTGTCGGTACCAAATTCCCCTTCGCGCACGCATTCCCTTCTCTCTAACAGGTGACCCCAGCTCATCACCCCGTTCACCCGTTCGCCCTCGCAGGCACATGGGCCCTGCCCGTCAGACCCGTCCTCCTCCTCTGCAACTGTCGCACCCATGGCGTGCGCTCCGCTCGCCAGACCCACGCCCATGTTTGCACACCCCACCCACATCGCCCGAGCACTAGGTAAAGCCCTACACACCCCCTCAGCTCGCCCCTGCCTCACTTTCGCGCTCCCCCGCCCTCGCACTTACACAGCCACGGAGATGTTTCCCCCTCGCCGTCGCTGCGTCGTTCCGACGTCGCTGCTAGACTTCTGCCAGCGCTTGGGCCATGGTGAGCTCCGCCTGAGCTTAGCGCACCGGGAACCCACAGTGGTTTCCCCTTTCCTCAATTCTACCGCCCGGTCCACGCTCAGCCTCTTCCCTGCGAAGGTTAGAGTTCGCCGTCGCCATGATCCTTCGACGTCTGGCCAACTGGAGCCTCCCCACGCCATGCCAAGTCACCCCGAGCTCTGTCCTGAGGTGAGATGTCCATTCCCGCACTCAATTTCTCCCAATTCCGCCCTGTGCTTGGCCAATTTAGCGTCGGTTTGCCGTGCCAGCGCAGTGACCAGCTGATTTAGCCCGGTCCCATGCCCCTGCTTTGGCCCGTAGTGTTCCCCTTACCCTGCCATAGCTAGCCCAGGCCTTACCGCGCCTTAGACCTCCTCTCCCTGGCCAGAATTCCTCGCCGAAGTTGTCCGACCCGCCCGGAGCATGTTCCCTTCGTCGTTCTCCCGTTTTTGGTCCTGTTCTTGCGGCCGGTAGTCTGCCAGTGAGTTCGCCAGACCCTCTTGACCCATTCTAGCCCTCCCCAGCGACCCCAGACTCCCCAGTGACCGTGTCTGACTCGCCTCCGGCGACCTCACTAACGCAGAGGAGACAACACTGGCCACCACGTTGGAAAGTTCCGCGTGCCCCATCTCAACCGTCCGCCCCTGATCCAAAGGCTCAGATCCGTGGATAACGGTTCGCGCCCGCGCGCTCTGCCCCTGGGCACCGCCGATCAGCGCCTGCACCCCTGGCGTTGGGCCCGACCGATCAGCCCGCCTTCCCCTCTGGTCACTGACACCCCACCCCCACTTGTCAGCCACGCTCGCTCACCTGCGCCCGCGCGCTCGCTCCCTGATCTAATCCTGGCCGTTCATCTGTGATCTAGCTGTTGGAAAAGCCCGATACCCCTTCAGTTTGCAGTTTTGCTAAAGAGACCCTCAGTTCTTGGGTAATAGAACTCGTTGTCCCTAAGTTTTGCGTGCAGGCCCCTGACTTCTTTTAAACAAATCCCTGGCCTTTTAAATAATCACATAATTGGGCTTAGTTTTAGATTTTAAACTTCAAAACTTGTTTATTTCATATTTTTCATATGAACTCCAAATTTAGTGGTTCAAATTGCAAAATGTTCATAGGAATATTGTCTGTTCAAATAAATTATGTTCATCCACAGGCTGTGTACTCTAATTTTTGGCCTAAGCTATAGGTTAGTTTATGTGTTAATTTATTTATTTAAGAAAATAAATAAAAAGGAAAAAACCCTAATGATACTTAGGTGTTTAATTTTGTGAGATTAATATTATGTCATGGATGAAGTTATCCATGTTTTATGTCTCACTAAAATTAGTAGAACTAAACTATGCAATCCATAATGTCTAGGGAATCACTAATCTCTAAATAAATTAGTCCCTAGCATTTAAATCTATCCTGTCAAACTTGTGTTCACTTGATTGTACATGTTTGGTGTGCTGTTCATTTGTACTTTTCCAAATGTATTGAATGTATGATCGCTCTATTAGACAATGAGCAGCCCATGGTTCCTGAGTGTGTTGTCGAAGATCTGCCTGAGCAACAACCTGGTGAAGGCAAGTGTCCTCTGACCTATTATGTCCTACTTACTTTATAATTCATCGTCCCTCATTACTTTATTGAAACCTAAGGATTGACTAGCCTGTATTTACTTATCCTTGTTTACCTTTTGGGTAATCATGGTTAGCATTATGTTATTGTTTTAACTTAATCAATGAACATGATGTGAATATTTATGATACGATGATGTTATCCCGATGTTGATCTTGTGATACTTTAGGGGACTCGGGTTGTTTCCTGAGTACCTCTCTGTAAGGACCTGTTTGGGGAGTGACAACCCGGGATAACAGTACAACCACAAGGATGGAATGGGATGCCCTTAGCTGATTAATTAGAGGAACCAGAGGTGTAGTTGGCTTCGTCGTAGGGCCATCAATGGGGTCCGAGCACAGTACTTGCTCTACCGAGGCTGGTTGTAGAGGTTCTTGATTTAGTTTTGTTAGTCACCCTTCCTTTGGGGAGAGGTACTGTGTTTATCAAACTAGAGAAACCTAACGGGCGGCTATGACCTCTGGGAAATCTTTTAAAGGCTACGTAGTGATACCCTGCCAGGCCACCTAGTGTCACACCCGGGTTTCGGGGCACCAAGACCCGAGCGCGAACATAATTACTAGGTGTGTTGGGACCAAGTCTCACACATATGATGAATCATGGCACAGGATCGAATGTCACATATTTACTACATAACAGGAGTTCTATACAAAATAAATAAATAATTACATTATAAGGAGACAACGGTCCAGCAACCCGAAGTTGACTGGGAGACGACGACCTAGACCTCTCACGTACTCGTCACAGCATCCTCCATGCGCCTCATCCTGTGGTACCTGTTCTTGACCTGTGGGGGGGTGTGAGACAGCAAGAGTGAGCTCACATACGTTCATAGCTCAACAAGTTGTGGGGAATAATGTGTATGAACTCGCCAAAAAGGTGGGAGCTCACGTGAAGTGTAAGGCTTACCAAAGAGGATGGTTGAAGCTGAGCATTGCTTTTAAAGTTGGTCAAATTTTATTAGCAATTACTAAGTATAAGTAAATACCGACCCAATTAAGAAGTAGAACAAAAGTAACAACAACATCACCTGTGATGCAATGCATATGACAAATTAAAGTTAGTTCCATAATTTAATCATGTGAGGGTCCGAGCTGCTCATGACCGTGAGCACGGCTAGTATACCAGTTTTACACTCTGCAGAGGTTGCGCATCTTTACCCACAAGTCATGTTACCCATCTGCCAAGGGATCGCGACTTCCCATACACCTCTACCGAGGAGGCGAGGCAGGGTAACACTACGTGGCCTTTACAAAGTTCCACTAGCTTCAGAAAACCCGCTACAGTTTATAGGAAGCTCCAATGCAGGGTTCTTGCCTGACTGCCATCGCAGCAAAATCAACCAAGGACCTCCCTACACTGACCACTCCCCTACTGCCCTTGCCCCTTTCGGGTAAGGTAGTCTTCCACTAGCTTTCCTAATTAATCAGTCAAGGGCGTCCCATTAAACCCTTGTGGTAGCACTGTTTTCCCGGGTGGTCGCTCCATGTTCCAATTAACATAATGATCTTATCATAAACAGTAATAATAAACATATAATAAAAGTGTGATCATGAATAATGTACCTTCATACCCAAAACCACATAAAGCACTAGCAAGTACTACCCAAAAAGTTCAGTGGTAAACAAGGTATAAAGATAGACAAACTAGGGTAACCTATTGGGTCCCATCAAAATTAACCTATGCAGATCATTATGATTAATCAGAACATGGCTGGGTAAAAAGAAGTGATCAAGGGCACAACTTGCCTGGGACTTGAGATTCCAGGTACCAGGATGATCTTCAGGTGACTCGTGACCTCACTACTAGTCGTAGCAATACAGACAAACATGGTATAGGCAAAATTAACATTACACCAAACATATATGTAAAATACATATTAATAATCTACACATTAAAATAAAATTCTAGGAACATGAATCATTAATTTTGAAGTTGTAGATTTTAAGTTATGAATTTCTGAAGATTCTATGTGCTTTGTACAAGATTAATTAGGATATCAATTTTAATATGGCTTTTATGTTAAAACAGTGACACAAAATGATAAACAATATTATTACAAAATTATAGGAACTGGAATGGATTAATTGGACTTCATATGAATTTTCTATGAATTAAACCAATTCTAGCATTTATTTCTATATTAAAAATCAATTTCTATATTTATTTTTCTAATTTTTCCAACTATTTGAACTGGGCGCAAATAACAGAGAGACACAGGGGCTATCGCGCAAAAGTTCATGAGACTGAACTGCGGGTTGAATACGAAAAAGAGAAGGGGCTCTTTTGCAAAACCGGCGCACCAAAAGGGTATCCGCGATTTCTGGTCACCCGATCTGGTTTCAACACTCCCGATTAGATCCTGGTGCACAAACAAGCCTGCACAAACCCTGGGCCCTCCATTTCTAGATCTACGGTCACCACATGAAGCCATTAGATTCAGATCTAACGGCCCAGAACCTATCAAGGCGGGATCCTTTGTGCACCGCAGGATCATGATCAAACGACCATCGGTTAACACCTGAACCGTTTTCCAGAGATCAAATCAGAGTCGTCCATCTAGGGATCGATGGCCAGGTGGTCGTCTTCTACGCTTGGGGCTGAGCTCGGCGGCGCCCACTGCCCGTGTGGCGGCTCCCGCCGGTGAGTGGCGTGCCCGGTGTTCTGGTGCCCCATCCAAAAAACGGATCTAATCCAGACGTACAAGGGAGGACGGCGAACATCATGGGAGGTGTCTTACCGGCGCTAGGAGCATGTAGGGGACCGGCCATGGCGGTCAGTGGGGTTGGGCGCGGAGTTGAACTTCCGCCGAGAAATTGCGGCCCCACCCAACACCAATATGCAATTAGCTAGGTTGTCCAGGTGTAGTGCACCACCGAGACACCCCAGGGCGACGTATCGGTGTCTAGTGATGGCGTACGAGCGTGTTCATGGTGGCGGCCGGAATCTCCTCACTGCGCTCTCTCATCTCCCTCCTCGGTTCGCTCTCCCTGCACACGATGAAGCTCTTGATGATTCTCTGATGTTGGGCAGGGGTGGCGGCCATCAAATTATATACCATGGGCGACGAAATTCCGACCCATACTCCCTAGCTCGCAAATCGTGGTAACCACAACTGCATCCGCGCATCGCGCGGGGTTTGGCAGTGCTGCCCAACAGAAAAGCGGATGGGGAGGGGCGGCTTCAAATCTTATACTCCAAGAAGTACGACCGGAGGAATCGGGTCCGAGCCCCAAAACTCGCTCCGGTAGTTTGGTGACCGGAGATTTCGTCATGGAGGAGTTGCGCGCGACTTTGCTGCGGTATTTTCACGAGGTTGGTGATGAACCCGCCAGGTGGGACCCGTTCGTCGGCCACACACGCGAAGTGGGCGCGAGGAAGCAGGTTGCGGCCAGCCGAAGGGTTCAGGAGCGCGCGGGCCACTTGGGCCGAGAAAGACCCAAGCTGGGCCGAGCCAGGGAGGTTTCAGCCCAAGTGCTTTTGTCCTTTTTTTTTCTTTTTCTAATTTTATTTCCTGCTTTGTTTCTCTTTTTTTTCAAGTTTTAACTCCAAATCTAAATTTGAGTTTGAATTTCAATTCTCATATTGAATGCGGACGCAAAAATCTAACATGATTCAAACTAAATTATTATGTTATTAAGACAAAAATAAAAATTATTCATAGCCACTACTCTACTTAGAATAGTATGCACAAATAGGAATTAAATGATCAGTAATCCCACCATATACATTACTTCTATATTATTGTTTAAGTGCATGTTCGGAATGAATATTCATTGTTTATTTAACTTTAGTAACTAAGTTTTATTTCATAATTTTAATTGAGGACACTTTCAAATCTTAAATTTCTAAAGAACTCTAATAGGTTTTGATGAATTTAATAATTTTTTTTGTTCGGAAATTAGGATGTTACACCTAGGTAGTGGTAAATGGAGATTGGCTCTTTTCGGGTAGAATGGGAATCACGGCTTGTGGGTAAAGTGTGCGACCTCTGCAGAGTGTTAGAAACTGATATATCAGTCGTGCTCACGGTTAAGAGCAGCCTTAGGATCCTCTTTGATTAGAAGAACTTTGGTTACTTTTATGATAATGATTAATGATGATGGTATAATTATTATCTCTGGTATTTCGTCTTAGAGGGAGTACATTTGGGTAATAACTGGGTTTATTAATAAAACATGGCTCTACTAATAGTAACAAATACATGACCAACTAAAAGCAACCGCTTAACCTAAACTCTACATACAGCTAGTCCACTTTAGCCAAACGGGACATTTGCTGAGTACGTTGATGTGTACTCACCCTTGCTTTACAAACCACCCCACCCCAGGTTGTCCCCACTGTACTCAGTGCTTAGTTGGAGATGCTAGCAACATGGAGGACTTTGAGGAGTTTCAGGACTTCGACGAGTTCTAGTTATCTTAGTGGCAAACCCCCAGTCAGCTGCTTGTGAAGGCCTTATCTACTACGTTTCGTATTTTCGCACTTTGATGATATTAATGTTAATGACTATGTTATAGACTCTGTGGATGACTTGGACATCTTCATGTAATAAAGTACCTACTCTGCTATTTACTTTGAGCAATGTGTGATGTTGTCCAATTATGTAATCGTTGTGTACGTGAGTTTCTGATCCTAGCACGTACATGGTTCGCGTTCAGTTTGCCTTCCAAAACCGAGTGTGACATCCGCTGCCGCGTGCGCCTCTAGGATTTGCCCCCACATGCGCGCCTCATAGATCCACTGCCACTGTCGCGCTCCCTCAGGGCCATCGAAGCCGCTGTCGAAGCCTACCACGACTGGCGCAACCGCCATCGCCATCGAGCCTAGGGCGCGCCGCTACCGCTCGTCCGCTTCGGGAGCGCCATCGCCGGTCGCCTTCCTCGGGGCACCATCGTCGATGGCCCCCGGGATCGCCGCCACTTGCACGCCCGAGGAAATCGTCGATGTCGCTCACTCGCCCGAGGGAACCACCACCCCCGCTAAAACCTATTCCCTGGCGGCCTAAGGGTGTTTATATAGCCGCCCGAACCCGGCGCGGCTGAACCGGATGACACCATTGAGCCAAGGCTTCCTCTAGTTATTAGAAGCACATGGCTCAAAATATACAAACTGTATATATATATATATAAATAGACACACACACACTAGTACAATGCTTTACGACAGTATATAAATATTCAACAAAATATTAGCGCACAACAATTTAATAAAAACAAGCAATACATATGTTATCATCGACCTTAATATTTCATTTTTCGTCAATAATTAATACAAAACTAATCTTGGGATGTGGAGCGCCTCCCCTACCTCTCCCTCAGACCTTGGTTGTTCAGCCACATATCACCAGCGGTGCCTCCTCCTCTCTTTTTTGGATGTTCTGCCCCACTTGTTATAGAGGCGCATCGCGGCAGAGGGTCACGGCAGCAAGTCGAGTTGCTTGCCAACAGGGGAAGATAAAAGTGGTGCCGGGGGCATGAGCACATTTGAAGGGGGGCTCTAGCCCCCTATGTCCATGAAACTCCTTGGAATATAGAGGTGGAGTACAGAAGATAAAGGAGGAGGAAGAAGAGAGAAAAATGAACCCTCACTCCATTGGAGAAAAAGGTGAAGGGTAGAGAAGAAGGAAGGGGAAAGAAGAAGAGAGAAAATTAAGTCCTACCAACTTGTGTTGCCTTCACCATTCGTAGCCCCCATTTAAGGCTCCTTTGGTGGCTAGGGTCATGGTTCCCAAGGGGAGTCAGCACCAGGGGCAAAATCCCTGTCACCCTGATTCCTTGGGTGGGCACTCCTGGCGAGGCTACCTCCCCATGGTGCTCTTTGGCAGCCAATGTCTGCTACTTAGGTTACACTCATCAGCATAATAGATGCAAAGTAGTGCTCTTTGGAACAAATACAATGAAAACAATAGATGCAAAGTAGTGCTTCGAAGTTCTCACGTACACTACATCAACACAGTGCTAATTGTAAATTATTACCTTACACTACTTCAACACTTGAAAACATGTTGTTTTCAAAATTATTACCGTACACTACATCAACACAGTGCATAGTAAAATTTGGAAATAGGTCCAGGTGCAGTATCTGACAGTATCTCACGTACACTACATCACTTCAGTTTAGCATCATCTCCTGAATGCATGGCAAGGCCTAGAAGCAAAGATCGTCTTGATGTTTTGGATCTTCTTTTGCTACTATAGTGGCAACCACTTGATGAAAAACCCTTGTGTACTGCCTATTGAAGAAAAAACTCAGACAAATGTTTAAATATTCAATTCCTCATCTACTAAGGACTTAATGCTAAGAAAATTGTAGTTAGCTGTCACATACACGATAACAAAAGCAATGAATTGGTGCTCCAATAATATACAAATACAAAATGTACGCACGAAAGCATGTTAATAATTTATTATATGACAGGTGTCGGTGTTTTGAACCTCACTCTGACTAGTAAATTTATTGTGTGCATTCTGGGCTACGGATGATGTGCATAGTGGGTGCAAGTTTTATACTGTTTTGGGCAGAACATCGCTACTTCCAGTCATCGGCGGCTTGCTGAGAGCACCTAGAGGGCGCGAATAGGTGATCCTGCAAAAATCTACTCTAAAGAAGACAAACTTGGTTTATGATGAGTGTTAGTGAAAGCTAAAACCAAGTTGTTAGTGTAAAAATCTACTCTAAAGTACATAAGTAGATCCTCTTGTTTTTCTAGCAATCTATCATTTTCATTAAGAGCATCAATTGATTCATTAATTTTATCTACCTTAGATCTATCTAAGCCCTTAAAAATATTGCTATAGTCTACATCATCATCATCATCACATTCTTCATCACTAGAAGAGGTATAATTAGGAGTATAGTGGGTACGTACCTTGTTCTCTTTTGCCATGAGGCAAGTGTGACGTTCGTTGGGGAAGAGGGAGGATTTGTCGAAGGTGGAGGCAGCAAGTCCATCATCGGAGTCAGATGAAGAGCAGTCTGAGTCCCATTCCTTGCCGATGTGTGCCTCGCCCTTCGTCTTTCTATAGAACTTCTTCTCCTTCCCTTTCTTTTCTTGTACCTGGTCATTCTCATTATTAGGACATTGGGCAATAAAATGACTAGTCTTACCGCACTTGAAGCATGAACGCTTTCCCCTTGATTTGTTCTTGTTGGGGTAGTCCTTGCGTCCTTTTAATGTGGTCTTGAAGCACTTCATTACAAGCATCATTTTCTCCTCATTAAGTCCAACCGCCTCCACTTGCGCCACCTTGTTTGGGAGCGTCTCAGTGCTGGTCGTTGCTTTAAGTGCAACAGGTTGCGACTCGTAGATAGGAAGAGGTCTATTGGTGATGTCGTCGACGTACATCGCTTCTTTTTACCATCAAGAGCCCACTTACAAACTTACCAAGGATTTCCTCGGGCGACATTTTGGTATACCCGGGGTTTTCACGAATAAGATTAACAAGATGGGGATCAATTATAGTAAATGTTGGTCACTTGTTCTCAAATGCTATGAATTAAGAACAAGGCAACACAAATGTTAATGGTTACAGACCTTCGTCCTTCGAAGCATTATCTCCCTTGGGATATAATGATCTTCAGACGAAGGTTATGAAGGACATACCTTCATCATCTCAATATGTAAGAATAAAAACAAGAACATATGAGGTATAGAAAGAACATGAACAATTATATTAAATCATTAGATTATCATCATTCTCATTATATAATCATGAACAAATATTAATGATATTAAATTACATTTGTACCTTCGGTTTGACAGAAGGCAAAAAGTCCAAGAGTGATGTGCGAGCGATTACAAGTCAGCATGAACAGTACGGTGCTACTGTTCATCTATTTATAAGCACAGGACGTAGCCTGTGTAAAATTACATTCATGCCCTTGACATTCATTATTGACTAAGGATAAACTATTGAGGACTAGACAACCTTTTCCTCTTTAGGTCGGTTTCATTTTCCACTGCTAAGCCGAAGCTTCCCCGTCCGTAGCTTCGGAATTGGTTCGTCCTTCTCCCAGATTACGCCTTTTCATACCATGCGCACCTTCATCTCAAGAACGAAGGTTCCTGTGACAGTATATTATACTTGGAAAACATGTTAGTTGTGTTTTTTAGGACCTTCGGAAGATGAAGGCCCCCAACAGTAGCCCCTCGCAGTATTAATTTGTTCCTGTAACAATAAATTCATACAGTGATGTGAACGAAGGCCTTAAGCCAAAGGTCCGAAAAAACACCTTCCCTTCGCTAGAATAGCGAAATTCAATGACAAATGGGGCCCGCCAAGTTGCAGTGTGCTAAGCGTATAAATAGAAGCCCCCAGCGGCGGCATTTGATGCGCAATCCTATTGCTTGCGTTATTCTCTCAAAATTTTTAACTCTGGCTTATTAGTTCTCGCCTGATTTTCGAGCTTCGTCTTAAAGGCAAGTGTTTGCTCCATGTCTGAAGAGAAGATGTCTGAGGAGAAGAAGATATCCGAGGAGGAGAAGATGTATGAGAAGAAGAAGGTTGCAGATCCTTTTATTGCTGGGTTTTACGAATCCATGGCAAAAACCAATACGAAGAAAATCACAAAAGAGATAATGGCAGATTTATCTGAAGATTCTGATGATAGTGATGAATTTGATGTGGAAAGTAGTGGTGAAGATTCTGAGGACCGGCCGTGGAGACCAAGCCATACCATCTTCGGAAAGTCGACTATTAAACAGAGCCATGTTGATGCTATGAGGGGAAGATACTTTCGTGACATATCTATAGTTAGGGTTGGAGGAGACAGCACCGCCCCTGCTCCTGAAGAAAATGAAGTGGTTATTTACAAAAGCTTTCTGAAGGCATGTCTTCGGTTCCCATTAAGCAGATTTTTGGTTGAAGTGCTAAAGATATTTCAGATCTTTCTTCATCAACTCACTCCCGAAGCTATAATTAGAATGGGCTTATTTGTTTGGGCTGTGAGAAGCCAAGGGCTAGAACCTAGCGCAAGGTGTTTCTGCAGTATGCATGAACTGTTATACGAGACGAAGGCCACCGGCAAAGAGCAGTATCACAACAACTTTGGTTGTTATGGATTTATTGCTCGCTCTAATGCAAGCTACCCGGTTCCAACATACCGGAAAAGATGGCCCGGGGCCTGGATGGAGGAGTGGTTTTATGTTAAAAACAATCTGATTGAGAGGGAGGACATTAAAGAAATTATCCAACGCCCCATCTGGTCTCGCTTCGGCCTTCGAAGGTCGAAGGTCCCTATTGAGAGTGATGATGAAGCATGCCAAAAAGCCTTCAGCAATGTATGTGCTTTTATTGGCACCAGAGACATAATTCAAGAGCACATAGCCTACAGAGTGTGGCCGCTTGTAGATAGCTAGGAGATGCCGAAGGATACCGCTGCCGGTTCCACCGAAGGTGGATTAGTTCGATTGAAATTTACCTTTAGGTTCAGGGACCGGTTCAACGAACCCAATGACGATTGGTTGAAATGTATTGAAGCTACTAGCGATGAGTTGCTTGGGACATACACCAGGGCCAAAGATGATGCTTTATCCTCAGCCTTCGGTGGTCGGGGCAAGAAAAGATTGAACAGGGTTTTTGATGCAATTGGCTTCATATATCCTAACTACTGCTACCCCTTGAAAAGGAAAGGAAAAAAGAGGAAATTGCCGCTATGGCCACCCCAGCTGTGCCGAAGGGCAAGAAAATAAAGGTTCTTACCCACCGGCCTCGATAGATTGAAACGGTCGTAGTGCC
The DNA here is from genome assembly GCA_029449295.1 of Zea luxurians. NCBI lineage: Eukaryota > Viridiplantae > Streptophyta > Magnoliopsida > Poales > Poaceae > Zea > Zea luxurians. The sequence continues at coordinate 52,529,014 of JAOPSE010000011.1, forward strand.
TGAATTTGGTGAAGGGACCTCTTCCACTGTCGAAGCAAAACAAGCTGCTCCCGCCACCCAAAGCACTGAAGGATCGATTGTGATGCCGAAGGTGCCTACAGCCAGGCCAACCGAAGCCAAAGATGATGCGGCCAGAGAGCTAGAATTGGAAAAAACAGTGATGATTCCAAAAATTCTGAGCCCACCGTCAGAGGCAGAATTGCCGAAGATGCCAAAGGCTCCTGCCACAACTCCCAAGAGAAGCAAGATGGCCAGCGTGCTAGACGCTATCATGGAGACCACAAAAGCCTTGACCCCTGCTCTTACTAAGAAAGATGTCAAAGCCATCACAGTCCAGGCCGAAGCTGAAGCTAGGCCTTCAGTGCCCATTGAGATGAAGCCTGCCGCGCCTAAGGATAAAGCTGAGCAAGAAACTCCAGATACCGGCAGGGCAATGGGGTTGGATATGATAGAAAAACCTAAATCTCCTGCCCCGAGGCTCCAGCCGAAGATGTTGATTACATTATTCGACATGCTTCGGGGAAAAGATTATCCAAAGAAGAAATCCTAGAAGCCAGACACTACGCCTAGAAACTAAAATATCCGAAGGGGGCCCTAGTGTTCAATGGCACTAACAAAGATGATTTCCTATATTGTCTCCCGGACAACAAAGAAATATCCGTTTGCCAGGAGATAGCCAAAAATATGGGATTTCCGAAGCTTGAAACTGGCCTCGCCGCCATGTCAAGGATGACCTTGCGGATAGTCTTGCATACAACACTATAAAGGTTCAGAAGTTGTTTGAAGTTGAAAATGAAGTATTTCATTGTCATAATTCTTTCTTCTTCTTGCAGGGCTTAATTCTTATCAATGCCTTGAGGGCACAAAAGAACGCCGAGGACGAAAGCTGCTCAATAGCTCTCAGCAACCTTCGCTCAGAGGTAATTGATCTAAGAAACGAAGCTTTGGAGAAAGACAAGATTTTAATTTCATTGGTGAGTAAAGTGAAAGAAGACGAAGCTAAATACAACGCTCAGGCTGAAGCCCAAAAAGCCGAGGTTGAAGATCTTCGGAAACAACTTGCCGAAGCCAAAGAAAATTGTGAGGTCGCAAAGGCCAGCCAACAAATTAGTGAATGGTGGAAGGCCAGGCTAGAGAAAAATATTGAAGAGCTTCGCGAATCCAGGGAAAGATGTTTTGAAAAATCCTTGGATTGCGTGAAGAAGCTAAAAACTAACTTTTCCAAAGTGGGTGCATATTCCTCTGAGGAAAATTTTATCCGAGGGTGTTATTGAATAGATCAGTGGGGAAGCTGAAGCTTTTGAGGAAATTTTGAACGATCGCGGAGATATTTGCGCTTTCCCGGACGCTCAGGGACTTGCAGCTATTCTGGAGAAGGCTGGATGCGAACACGTCAAAGCTACAACCCAGGCCAAAGTTGCCTTCTCCATAGACGACATAAAAGACCCTTCAGCCGAAGCAACTTCAGTGGGCAGAAAGTTTTATTCTGATGTTTGGGTGAACGGTGGCCGAGAATTGGCCAGCAAAATTATAAAAAAGAATGAAAAAGACACCCATGACGCCTGAGAAGAAGCTAGGCGTGCTTCAGAGGCTACTAAACGTGAAAGGCGCATAGGTATTGTTTTTGAATTTTAGCTTCGGTACCTACTTTGTGGCTTCGAACAAATAGTTTACCAATTATAGCTGAATGGTCACTGCTGCCGGAGCCGTACAACCCCCTGGCTGATCCGGAGATGAAGGAAGCGTTGGATATAATAGGCATTGCTAACTCCATTATCGACGAAGTCGTCGATAAACTATTGAACGAAGTCGCAGAAAAAGTCCTTAGAGAAGACTAGACTTTATTGTAATAATTCTTTGTAATGTTTGATGTATGGAACAACTAATGAGACATGTAAATTAGTGTAATTTATTTATTTACGATGCATGAAATTTACATACACACTGTTTTGAGCCTTCGGCGAAAAAACACCTTTCCTTCTTTTCATGCTTCGTAAAGAAAGAAGCCCCTTTTATGGCGAGTCGGATAAAACTGTATTTCCCGAAGCTTACTTCGTGCCTCAGCATATTTCCATTTTAGCAAGTTTTTGCCAAAGATTAGCTTCGTATCCAATCTTTGTGCTGTTGATGCGATATGATGCATGATGTAAAGTTATGCGAAATGATATGATGACATGATACAAAATGGTGGCAATGTCGAAGACACACACACACGCCCATGCCGGAATACACAAGACTCTGCATCCCCTTAGGAACGTCTTTTGAGTCTTCAAGCTCTGCATCCCCTTAGGAACGACTTTTGAGCTTCTTCACCTTCTATTTCGGTGGCATTTAAGCTCTGCATCCCCTTGGGAACGACTTTTGAGCTTCTTCACCTTATATTTCGATGGTATTTGGCTCTGCATTCCTTTAGGAACGACTTTTGAGCAGAAAACTTACACTGCGCTCCCTTAGGAACGACTTTTGTATCTTCGGATCATAACTTTTGGCTCTGTATTCCTTTAGGAACGACTTTTGAGCAGAAAACTTATGTTGCGCTCCCTTAGGAGCAACGTTTGCAGCTTCGAATCATAACTTTTGGCTCTGCAATCCTTTAGGAACGACTTTTGAGCTTCGGAGTTTACTCTGTTTTCTTAGAAACATTTTTCGAGCTTTGGGAGTCCGTGAGATACATTTTACTCTGATACAGGCACAATTATTACAAGAATTTGAAATTTCTTGTTTCTCGTAGAAGAAATAAAATGGCATAAAAGATAAAAGGTACATCAAAGGTAGGATATTCCTCAGTATATATGCTTCGATTCTGGTACAGTGCTATTGACTGTACGAGCTTCGGCTCCTCCCTGAAATCGCGCTGCTATTGGGCATGCTGGTGCCCTTCTGGCTGCTGGCTTCGGGTGTGAGTAGGTGGCAATGGTGGTGGTAATGGGAGCTGGGGCCATGAAGCTTGTGAATGACTTGTTGAAGCAACAGAAGCTGCAGGTTGATTACCCACGTATTCTGGTATATAGGGAGAGTAGCACGAAGCAGTGTATAAAACTTGCTTCAGCTGATTCTGCCGCGCCTCTGCTTCAGCAATCTCCTTCTGCTTCTGAATGGTTACCTGGCATGTTCTTGAAGTGTGGCCCTTGTCTTCACCACAGAATAAACAATAGAGCTTTCTAGGGTTGATCCCCATACCTTCCTCCAAAGCCCCTGCCGCCTCTGCCCCTTGGGGTTGTTGGCCTGAAAGAGCTTTGCTGTTGCCCTGAGGATTATGAGCTATGTTGTGGCCTTTGAAGCTGGCTTCCTCTATCATCACTCTGGTTGGAGTTGTGGATTGATCTGACATGCCTAGGGTGGATTCTTCCTCCGAAGCCCCTAGTCATCTCAGAAAACCTATAAGCTTCTTCCCTTCTCTGGCGGAAATCATTATCAACCCGGATGTACTCATCCATCTTCTGAAGAAGCTTCTCTAAGGTCTGAGGGGGCTTCCTGGCAAAGTATTGAGCCCTAGGTCCTGGCCGAAGCCCTTTGATCATGGCCTCAATGACAATTTCATTGGGCACTGTGGGCGCTTGTGCTCTCAGACGTAAGAACCTTCGGACATACGCCTGGAGGTATTCTTCATGGTCTTGCATGCACTGGAACAAAGCTTGAGTAGTAACCGGCTTCGTCTGGAACCCTTGGAAACTGGTGATCAGCATGTCCTTCAGCTTTTGCCAAGATGTGATTGTTCCGGGCCGGAGAGAGGAGTACCAGGTTTGTGCGACATTCTTGACTGCCATGATGAAGGATTTCGCCATGATTGCAGTGTTGCCCCTATATGAAGATATGGTTGCTTCATAGCTCATCAGAAACTGCTTCGGATCTGAGTGCCCATCATACATGGGGAGCTGGGGTGGCTTGTATGATGGGGGCCATGGGGTAGCCTGCAGTTTTGCTGACAGAGGAGAAGCATCATCAAAAGCAAAATTTCCATGATGGAAATCATCATACCATTCATCATCATCATAGGAATTGTCCTGACGAAGCTCTCTGCGTTGAGGTCTTCGGTCCTGGTCATCTTGGGTGAGATGACGCATTTCCTCAGCGGTGTCGTCGATCTTCTTCTAAAGATCAGCAAGACGAAGCATCTTCTCCTTCTTCCTTTGGACCTACTGGTGAATTGCTTTGAGGTCCCTGATTTCTTGGTCTAATTCCTCCTCCTGAGGGGTTGGACTTGTAGCCTTCCTCTTTTGACTTCTAGCTTCGCGTAGTGTTTCTTGGTTGATGTCCAGTGGCTGCAGTGCAGCCCCTAGCCCTGAAGACTTCTTCGGCGGCATGACAAAGGTCATAGCTTTGCCAAAGGTGGTTGAATGAGTTCACTGGAGGTGGGCGCCAATGTTGGTCACTTGTTCTCAAATGCTATGAATTAAGAACAAGGCAACACAAATGTTAATGGTTACAAAGCTTCGTCCTTCGAAGCATTATCTCCCTTGGGATATAGTGATCTTCAGACGAAGGTTATGAAGGACATACCTTCATCATCTCAGTATGTAAGAATAAAAACAAGAACATATGAGGTATAGAAAGAACATGAACAATTATATTAAATTATTAGATTATCATCATTCTCATTATATAATCATGAATAAATATTAATGATATTAAATTACATTTGTACCTTCGGTTTGACAGAAGGCAAAAAGTCCAAGAGTGACGTGTGAGTAATTACAAGTCAGCGTGAACAGTATGGTGCTACTGTTCATCTATTTATAGGCACATGATGCAGCCTGTGTAAAATTACATCCATGCCCTTGACATTTATTATTGACTAAGGATAAACTATCGAGGACTAGACAACCTTTTCCTCTTTAGGTCGGTTTCATTTTCCACTGCTAAGCCAAATCTTCCCCATCCGTAGCTTCGGAACTGGTTCGTCCTTCTCCCAGATTGCGCCTTTTCATACCATGCACACCTTCATCTCAAGACTGAAGGTTCCTGTGACAGTATATTATACATGGAAAACATGTTAGTTGTGTTTTTGAGGACCTTCGGAAGATGAAGGCCCCCAACAGTAAATGACCTTAACATAAGGCGCACGACGTCATGATCTGTCCATCTTATGCTTCCATAGCTTTGTATCTTGTTCACCAAGGTCTTGAGCCTGTTGTACGTTTCAGTTGGCTCTTCTCCCCTTTTCACGGCGAATCTCCCCAGCTCGCCTTCCATCAATTCCATCTTGGTGATCATCGTAGCATCATCACCCTCATGAGAGATTTTGAGGGTGTCCCATATTTGCTTGGCGTTGTCCAAACAACTAATTTTGTTGTATTCATCCCTCCATAGAGACGCTAAAAGAACAATAGTGGCTTGGGCATTTTTATGAATTTGCTCATTAATAAATATGGCATTATCACTATTATCAAAATTCATTCTATTTTCTACTACTTCCCAAATGCTAGAATGAAGAGAAAATAAATGGCTACACATTTTATGTCTCTAAAAAAATCTTCCCCATCAAAGTGAGGGGGCATGCCAAGAGGTATAGATAATAAATGAGCATTGGAGTTGTAAGGAATTCGAGAATAATCAAAGGAATAGTTTTGATTAACCGTCTTTTTCTTTGACATTGAATCATTGTCGTCGTCGTCCTTTGTTGAAGACGAGGAGGCATCGCTGTCGTAGTAGATAATCTTCTTGATGTGTCTCTTCTTTCTATCCTTCCTTTTGTTATTTGAGCCTAAGTCAGTGGGCTTATCACCTTTTGGCTCATCAATGTTGAGGGTCTCCTTCTCTTTGTCGTTGATCACAATCCACTTTCCCTCAGGATCCATCTCTTCGGGTGATTAGTTCCTTGGTGAAGAGAATGACTCAGATACCAATTGAGAGCACCTAGAGGAGTGAATAGGTGATCCTGCAAAAATCAATTCTAAACAAGACAAACTTGGTTTATAATGAGTGTTAGTGAAAGCTAAAACCAAGTTGTTATGAGTAGAGATGGAGAGAGAGGAGAACTCTCCACTTGATTGCTCCTTTTAAATGTGTATCAAACTTAGGAGCAATAACAAAAGTGAATATGAGAACTCAAGAAGTCAACAATCGCAATAAAGTAAATGGACAATAGACACAACGATTTTATCATGTGGTTCGACCAATGCCTACTCCACGTTGTGGTGACCTCCTTCGGTCAAGGGTTTCACTCAACCCCTCTCAAGTGATCCAAAGATCAAACTTGAGTACCACAGTTTTCTTCCTTATATCAAATCCCGTTTGCGAGGAATCTCCACAAGTTGGAGTCTCTCATGCCTTAGACAAATGATCTTGATCAAAACCGGAGTAAGGAGGGAGTAGAAACACGCATAAGAACTCAATCACAGCAACAACACGCACACAAGTCTAGAAAAGAGCGCAAGAGTCAAAATGTCAGAGTCACAGCTCAAGAACACGCTCAAATCTCTATCTAATGAATCAATAGCATGGTCACGGAGTCTTGGAGTTGTAGTATGCTTAAAGTATGCTTGTGTAATAGCTCCATGCGCTTAGGGGTCCTTTTATAGCCCCAAGGGACCAAAGAGCCATTTAATCTTCATTTGGAAGGCACTGGTTGCCTTCTGTTCATGGGTGCACCGGACACTACACAGTGCAACAACTACAGATTGTCAATTGGCTGCTTTCCACTTCTGGGGCACGGGACTCTTCGATGCACCTGTTGACCGTTGGCTCCGGCTGACGTGTTAAGTAGTCGTTGGCCAGCTGGCACACCGGACTGTCTGGCACTCTGCGGGGACTATCTGGTGAATTATAGCCGACGAAGTCTATTTTCCCAAGATTGGCCTGTTCGGGCAGACTGTGCACCGGACTGTGCAATGCACACTGGACTATCTGGTGCACACCGGACTATCCGGTGGGTGGCACCAGACCGTCCGGTGCTACGCAGACCAGTCCAACTTGCTTGTTTTTCATTTCAATTCTCTTTTGCTCCTTTTGACTTGATTTCACATAGTCCCTAACACTTATACAAATATGATTAGTACCTAAAACAATTGACTAAGTGTTCGGAGCATACCTTTTTCACTTGGAACCATATGGATTTGTGGTATGCCCACTTTCAAGTCTAAAAGTGCCTTTTTCTCAATTTGTTTTAACTACTTGTGCTTATTGCTCATACAAGATGATGTTAGTCCAAACACAATGTGTTGAGCATTTAATCACCAAAACTAAATAGAAATGGTCAAAGGGCACATTTCCCTTTCACTTGCGCTACCGGCACCAAAGCTCGTAGTAGTGGTTACAAGCAGGCGAGAGAGGGAGGAGAGGCTCCCAAGTCTCTTATTAGTAGTGGAGGTGGTTACAGAGTGGAGTCCTAGCTAAGTCTTGGCTTGGCAACAGGGCTCCGACCTCTAGGTCCTACTCCTGTTCATCGGTCTTCTAGTCGTCATCTCGTCTGGGGTCCATCATTGCGTCTGTCGTGTGTCCGAGAGCACTCTCAAAAAAGAACCTCTCCTTGTGTCCGGGGGCACCCTCCTCCTTTTATAGGCCAAGGAGGGGGGTCGGCCAGCGGTGGCGTCCTTAGGAAGGAGCCATCGAATGATGGTAAAATTGGGCGTTCTACCATGGGGTAAAGCCACACGTGCATGGGGTAAAGCCATGTGTGCTTGCGGTCGCATAGCTGTCCCGTATTCTTTATGGTGGACGACGTGAGCAACATGGGCCCGAGCGCATCATTCGGGCTATGTCGACCACTGGCCTTTGTAGTCGGGGACTCGACGTGGTTCGTCATGTTGTGCCCCACCATCGGCCTGTGCACTTAGGCCTAGTCCTGTCCTGATAGGTCATGAGTGTGCCACTGGCTGGGGATGCGGGAGCCACAAATGCATCACAGTCCGAGGGGCTCATAGGTCATGAGAGCCTTTCTGGCCTGAGGGGTTCATAGGTCACGAGTGGAAGGCGGACCGGGCCTTTGCTGTGGCTCGACGCTAGGTGCAGTTAATGTGGCTGATTATTTATGATAGGTCAGTATCGGACTAGGCGTGGGATCCACTCGAGCGGTTTCCCTTCGGCATGCCCGGCCCCCCTATCAGGCTCCGCCACACCCAACCCCAGACTTGGTGCCATGGGGTTTATATGGGGGCAAGTTCTTCTAGGGTAGACGTTTACCTATCTCTTTCGGCTTACCAGGCCCCATTTGCCAAAGGCCTTTCCCTAGTGTGCTCACTGACCGATGGCCCCAGGGACCAGGGATCGTATCCCTGATAGTAGCCCATAGAAGGAGAATATATCCCTGATAGTAGCCCATAGAAGGAGAATATTTCCCTCAGGGGCTTCTCCTAGGTCGGACATTGTCTTGTCCCTTTTGTTGTTCATGACTAATGTGAGGCTCGCGAGGCCTGCTATTGGCTTCTAGGATCCAATCATGCTCTATAAGTAGAGGGTCCCTCTGAGCTTACTCCAACTAAATTCAGCCGCCGCTTTCTTGCTTCCCAAAAACAACATTTCTATTGGGAGGGTAACATTGTCTGAAGCTCTTCAAGATCCTCTCATCCAACCATGGATCATGGAAAGCGTCCCATGCTAGAGTGCCTTCATCAAGGTCGTTCCAAGAGTCACTCACCACAGGAAAGGTGGGTGGTTTCTGGGAACTCGTCCCTTTCTTGCTCCTCTGTCATCCCAGTGACAGGCTTTCTTTGTAGAGCGGTGGGCTCAAGCATCGGAGGAGAGGTCATATCACTCTCATCCTCCCCCTTGAAATATCTAGAGGGAGAATCAAGGGTTGTCCCTAATGGTAGTGAGCTTGCGCCGTCATCTCTGGCGACTAATGCCGCTAGCACCCCGACCATCGTTGGTCGTCCTATGGCAGCCTCAGGGTCGACCTTGAACCCGACCGTGTCATCCTATGCAGAAGGGTTATCGCGGATCCTTGTCCTTCTGGCCATGTATCGCCCCGTGCGGTCGGAACCTCGGCCCTTCCATTGCTGGTAATGGCCAAGCTTCAGGGGTGGCTGGAGGCGTCTCGCTTGGCTATGAGGAAATTAGGTGTTCGCATCGCGGGTCTTCAAGCACGGCTCGCCTTCATGGAGGCCCGCGTCTCGAGTAAGCTTCTTGCTTCACTCTTCATCTCTCCTTATTCTCCAGGGACGCTCAGACCTTCATCCTTTTTGCTCCCGAGCAAGGCAGGAGGGTGAGCTGACGGGGCTTCCTTGGGAGGTCGATGAGGTGGCCTAGAGCATCCGCGCTCATGGGGCAACCCATCTGCAGTGCTTGCTTGACATCCTGAGTCGTTCCCGACATGTCGTGGAACTCGATGTTCATCGCGGGGCCATCGTTGCCTTCGTCGTCGCCCAGTTTCGCACTAGGGTTGACCTTCGCGCTCCGATGACCCATCCCAGGGCGCCTCGTCTGTGGCCTTCGAGATCCTGATTCTAGGTTATGATGAGGCCGTGAGTGGTATCGATGGTGTTGTATCCTCGGAGGGTATGATTTGATGTGCGTCTTAGAGCGTCCTTTGGCGTCCACCTTTTGGTTTCTGGCGCAGGCTTCTGCCTTTGCGGCGGCGCAAGGTGTTAGAACAGGAGGGGGAGCGATGAGCTTCCCACCTAGTTTTCTCCTCTTTTGGATGTTTTGGCTCCGCGCCTAGCCCCAGAGCCTAGAATCGTGGCATCAGGAGACTCAGGGGCCCTTTTATGTAAAGGATGATGTAATCTGGGGAAAATCCCACCTTAATGGCATTTACCTTTGCATTCCCCCACTTATTGCGCACTAGGGAACGACTTACTCGTGCCCCCACCCTAGAGGTGGTGGTGTAGCCCGAGGCCTGGCATATTGGTAGGTTAGGCCTGCTTCCTCGTCTGTCGGGTCATCTCCGCTGGCACTTAGCTACAGGGTTCCGCAGGAAAGCCTTAATTTAATCACGTCGCTCTACCTATCTTGCCCACCTTGCTTTCAGTTCCCTTGTTCCTCGTCTTCCTCGCTTGGCCTATCCTTCTTGCGCTCGGGTCGTCTGTTGCGCTTCCTTATGGTAGACTGGCGCCGATCCTTGATGAGCTAGGATAACCTTCGGGCCCTCGTCAGGCGCGGTCTGGTTGACGACGGCGGATGGTTGATTTCGAGCGCTGAGGAGGTCCCGCCCCCTGTTGGTTACATGGTTTCGTTTGTTCATTTTCACGAGTGAGGGGTCGCCTTCCCCCTTCATCTTTTCGTCGCGAACCTCTTTAAGTATTTGCAGGTGCAACTTTACTACCTGAATCCAATTGGGATTCAGCACATAGCTGTCTTCATCGTCCTGTGTGAAGGGTATCTAGGCGTTGAGCCCAACCTCACTTTATGGTGATACTTATGCAATATTTTTCGTTTGCACAGTTAAAAGGGAATTCTTGATTTATGGTGTCTGTGATTGCCATAAAAAAATCAAATTCTTAATTAACTTTCACAACCTGCTATAATTTTTGAATGTGCCATAAAAATAGAAAACACATGCATACGCCTGTTGGCTGCCATAATTTTTGGATCTTCCTTAAAAACTAGGAAGCGCATGCATACGAGTGGTGGAGGGTCACACCCGCATACATGCGTCTGGTTGTTGGTTGGGCGGGATGCAGGAGATGTGGCTTCCTGTAATTATTGGAAGCCATATGCTCTCAATATACACTCCCTATATATATACCTAAACTATTTATCACCCCATATAATGATCACCCATTCTAAAATGTATTAACAACTAATGAAAATCTGTTAAGCATTCCAGTATGAGTGATCACGTTGCGCCTAGGGAGACGTATATAAAAAATGTAAGGCTCAAAAGTCGGATGAGGAACTGAGGATTGAACTAGGGTTCATGCACAGTTTTACTTTAACTTAATGATCAAGAGAGGAAAAGAATAGTAAAATGGATTATTCATGTAAGCTTTGTAGAACAAACATGCTAATCTGTTGTTGGATTTTGTGAAGACCCATCTATCTCAAATGAAATTCATTCCCATCCATTTCCTCAATCTTGTAAGCTTTGGCGCGTGTCCTTCCAGCTGGCACCCGACCGGGTCCACCTCACCGGCCCAGTGCCGACACCTCAGCCGGCGCCGGGGCCCGCGAAATCTCCTCGACCGCTGCTTTCTCTTCCTCTTCCTTTCCCATCCTTTCCACCCATCCACACCGCCACCACCGCCTACCTCCACCACCAGTCCATCTCCTCCGCAGCGTCTAAAGCACTATCCGGATATCCCCGCTCGCCGACGCCCGGACACATGGCCAGCTTCGGCGTCGACACCCGCCCGGCCGCCGCGGCCTCTGGCGGCGGCGTGGGCGTGGCGGGGACGACGAGGGAGGGCGCGCTCTCGTTCCTCTCCCGCGGGCTGCGGGAGGACCTCCGTCTCATCCGCGCGCGGGCCGGGGAGCTCGAGACCTTCCTCAGCGCGCCGGTGCCGGAACCCGAGCTGTTCGCGCGCCTCCGTCGCGCCTACTCCTCCTCGGCGTCCTCTTCGCGGACGCGGCTCGACCTGTCCGCCATCGGGAAGGCGTTCGAGGTCGACGCGTGGAGGGGCGCCAGGACTGCCAGGTGGAGGTGGGAGGCGGAGACGGAGGCGGAGGAGTGGGAGCCAGTCAGGATGGTCAAGGCGCATCTCAGGGAGCTCGAGCGGAGGAGGCTGGCCCAGTCGCCCAGCGACATGCTGCACAAGCTCAAGCTCAGCTTGGTAAAGCTCCCTAGAGACATTTCGTACAGTGAACTGTTCATTAGAATACTAAACCTCGGGAAGCAAACAACACAACCCAAAATCCAACACGGCTCAAATTGAGGAGGGCTGTCAACTTGAACTTACTTGAGTGTCTGTGTTTTGTCATTCAATTGGAAGTTGATTGTGGAAACTGTGCGGTTCCCTTAAGTGTCAAATGGAGATGTTTATTTGAATTTGGATGGGAATATTCATTCGATTCAAATTGAATTGCTTCGTGGGCACAAGTTTTATGTGGAATCATGCATATTTTTAGTAGATTTGCTAAAAAGTAGTTTTTTATGATCCAAAGGGCACACGAGAATTTGAAAAACAAGGTATGACAAAGCAAGATTTTAGTTAGTACTTTCCATAGTTGGAAGAAAATAGAAATGAGGCTACAAGGAGCACTCTGTGACTGTAAGCTGCTCAATAGATTTAATATTCCTTTTATGTGCCATGCGAAATAATAGAATTTTGATGAATTGAAATCATGAATCATGTACTGAATGAGTTAAGGAAAATAGTAATGTTAAACAACTGGAGGTTCAAATCTCATGGAAATGTTCTTCTGTGAAGTCTACAGGTGACAGGTCAACCAATTTTATTTTTCTTCATGTTTAGATTTTTATAAAAGGGAACTTATAGACTTTGACGACTCGAGTTCAACAATGAAAGTCAAATCTAGTCATAGTTTTCAGTCTTCAATAGATTTAGTATCTGGCTATCTGCATAATCATGTAATTTACACTTGCTTGGGATGTGTCAATCGTAATTAAGCTAATCCTGGGATATGCGTGAAGCAGACTGCTCTGGTTCCTGTAGCAGATTAATTGACCCACCGTTGCACTTCTTATTGCAGAAATCACTGACCTTTGCGCCTGAAGCGTCTGAGGTTAGTCCTCTTGATTCACTTGTTGCAATGTTGCATAGAGATACACTTCTGAAACCTTTTGCTCGTAGTGGTGTCTTTTATTTGCGTATATTTAATTACTCACTTCTGATAGTGACTTTTGCAAGAATGTTCAATCTAAAGAAAAATGATTGTGGTAAACGTTTCATTCAATATATTACTTATGTAACATTTTTCCTAAACCCTGGTACTGCATTTCTCTTCTGTATATCTGTGTAAATCTTTATTAAACAAAAGAGGAACATTCTATCTTGTTAGAGCACTGCCTAATCAATCTTGTTCACTTTTGCATTTCCATAATCAGTACCGCGCTTGTGCAGGATGTTCCGCCACTGGATTTAGGAGAACTTCTTGCTTATTTTGTAAAGCAATCTGTACCACTATTCGACCAACTTGGTATAAAAAGAGGTAAGATGCTATTTTTGTTTACAATAGCTAGAATATTTATCTTTCAGTGAGCTGATTATTCTTTCTTGTCTGCTTTAGATGTATGTGACAAGTTGGTGGAGTCTCTGTGCAGCAAGCGCAAGGACCACCCTGCATATAGTTTTTTGTCAGCAACTGAATCATCTTCATTGAAAAATGACAATGTTGGGAATGAACTCGACCTAAGAATAGCTAGCGTCCTACAGAGTACAGGACACCATTATGAAGGTGGATTTTGGAGTGATGGCCATAAGTCTGACATATCTGGCAAGAGACATGTTGCCATAGTCACCACTGCCAGTCTTCCCTGGATGACTGGAACGGCTGTGAATCCTTTGTTTCGAGCTGCATACTTGGCTAAATCTTGCAAGCAAGATGTAACTTTGGTAGTGCCCTGGCTTTGTAAGTCGGATCAGGAACTTGTGTACCCCAACAGCATGACTTTTAGTTCACCAGAAGAGCAAGAAACATATATGAGGAATTGGCTGGAAGAAAGAGTTGGTTTCAAGACAGACTTCAAAATATCATTTTATCCTGGAAAGGTAACTCTTCCTTTTTTTCAGCACAATGCTTGAACACTATGTGCATAGATCATGTAGTCGCAATTTTTCCAACTACAGTTTCAAAAGGAAAGGAGAAGCATAATTCCTGCTGGGGACACTTCACAGTTCATACCATCAAAGGAAGCTGATATTGCAATCTTGGAAGAGCCCGAGCACCTCAACTGGTATCATCACGGGAAACGATGGACAGATAAATTCAATCATGTGGTCGGTGTAGTGCATACAAATTATTTGGAGTACATCAAGAGGGAGAAGAATGGTGCTATTCAGGCCTTTTTCGTTAAGCACATTAATAACCTGGTCGCCAGAGCTTATTGCCATAAGGTACTCAGCGAATTATATTATTCCTCTGATGTTTGAGCCACCCGTGTGATGTGTGGTTGTAGACTATATTACAGGCTGTTTATTGTTTGTAGCCTGATGGTGTCTATGCTATGTAGATCTTGCGGCTGTCAGGTGCCACTCAAGATCTTCCCAAGTCGACGATCTGCAATGTGCATGGTGTGAACCCCAAGTTTCTGGAGGTTGGAGAGAGGATAGCAGCAGAGCGGGAGTCTGGCCAGCAATCCTTCTCTAAAGGAGCTTATTTTCTGGGGAAGATGGTGTGGGCCAAGGGTTACAGGGAGTTAATAGATTTGTTCGCAAAGCACAACAGTGATTTGGAAGGCTTCAAGCTGGACATCTATGGAAACGGTGAGGATTCACACGAGGTGCAATCGGCTGCCAGGAAGCTGAATCTGAACCTCAACTTTCATAAGGGCCGGGACCATGCGGATGATTCTCTTCATGGGTACAAACCAGAACTACTCAGTTGCCGTTTTCTTAAACACCCGTCTGCCTGCCTATATGGCACGATGTTATATCGTTGTCTTGTCGATTTGATTGTCTGTCCCCATGTTCCGTTTCCAGGTACAAGGTTTTCATAAACCCAAGCATCAGCGACGTCCTCTGCACCGCGACCGCGGAGGCGCTAGCGATGGGCAAGTTCGTGGTGTGCGCCGACCACCCGTCCAACGACTTCTTCCGGTCGTTCCCCAACTGCCTGACATACAAAACCTCTGAGGACTTCGTCGCCAGAGTGAAGGAAGCCATGGCGTGCGACCCGCAGCCCCTGACCCCGGAGCAGCGGTACAACCTGTCGTGGGATGCCGCCACCCAGCGGTTCATGGAACACTCCGAGCTCAACGAGGTCCTGAATGGCGACAGCAACAGCGAATGCGGCGGCTCCGTCGGCACCGAAACCAGCAAGAGCGTGGGCACAATAATGAGGAGATCCGCCTCGGCGCCGAACATGTCGGACGTCGTGGACGGCGGCCTGGCGTTCGTGCACTATTGCTTCACCGGCAGTGAGCTCTTGAGGCTGTCCACGGGCGCCGTCCCTGGAACCCGGGACTACAACAAGCAACATAGCCTGGACCTCCGCCTCCCGCCGCCCCAGGTACAGAACCCGGTCTACGGCTGGTAATTACTAGATATATAGGTATAGCTCTGCAGTCTGTAGCACTAGCTTTTTCATCTCCGCGTGTGTTTGTTTGCCAAAGGCGAGCCTTGTTCATTATTACCTACAAACAACAACTACGACTGTAAGGATGACAACGCTGCGTCGTGATTTTGTAAGACTAGTGCTAGATAGAGAGGCGAGCATTTCTTCAATCAAAAAATTAAAAAAAAAGGAAAGGAAAGAAAGACATGCGGGGCAGGGCCCTCTGTTTCCAACTTTTTGTTGCCAACAATTGCACGCTCCGCCCTCGTTCAGACTTGGCAGAGAGTTGGAGCTGCTCAGAGTTGAGGTCTGTACTGTGGTATGTAGCTGCATTGCAACCGATTACAGAAAGAGATAACTCATCTCATACATGCTAATTAATATGGGTTCATTAAGGACAGATCCATTCGAGACTGTCTGGCCTGAACTTTATAATATATCCACCTATGCAAACAGTCTAAAAAAGAAATAGTCATCCTAAAACTAGACATTGAGAAAGCCTTTGACAAGCTTGAGCATGAGGTCGTCATAAACATTTTGCAAAATAAAGGCTTTGGGGGCTAGATGGATTCATTAAAGCCTTGTTCGGTTATTTCTATGCTATATGGATTCGATGAGATTAGAAAAAAGTTAGTAGACATGTTGACTTGTAATGGATTTAAACCTACCAAATCTCTTTCAATCCATATGGATTGGAGTGAAACCGAACGGACCCTAAATGAAAATGATCATGGAATCTATAACTTTTGCAATCTTACTAAATGGGATGCCGGGAAAACCATTCAATTGCCGAAGAGGAGTGAGACAGGTGATAGTTATAATGATCTTACTGTGTCCAGATTAGTCAATCCGTGGTACTTAGGTATAATAGAGAGTGGATTTACACATGTGCTCACTGTGAACACATAAACAGAGGGTTAATTGACATACCGTCGTCTTGGCTTGGTGGAGATCCCTGGCCGTTGTCGCCGGGATGTTGCTGTCGTTGCTGTCATCATGCAGCGGAGAGACGGTCCGAGACGTAGTTAAGGTGTCGCTCTTCTAGTCACTCCGCCGTCTAGGCGATGGGTCCTGTTTATGGATTAGGGTTTAAGACGATGTACTGGTGTTAGTCTTTCCTACGCCCACTTAATCCTTTATATAGTGTCATGTGACCGGAGGCTCCAACTGAGGTCAACGTGGGCCCTCCCAACCAAGAGCCTGATTAAGGAGATGGATAGTTGGATTTAGTCCAATCCAACCACTGATGACCAGTTGTAGAGGACACACTCAACAACAGGGAGATCTGCTCTCCCCTCTATTGCTCGTACTGGTGGTAGATTTGTTACAGTACAAAGCAAAGGACCTTCGACTTCTTAGGCTGCCAATGCAACAAAGATGTGGGCATGACTTCTCCATTATCCAATACGCTGATGACACCATCCTGATTACGGAAGCCTGCCCCCAAACAACTCTTCTTCCTCAAGGCTATCTTAAACTCTTTTTCGGATTCTACAGGGCGTCGGGTTAACTATCACAACTCTAACATCTACCATGTCAACATATCTAAACAGAAAATAGAGGTGCTATCTATCGGTGTTTGGACTCGTGGCCCTAACCAACTGTTGTAATGATGGCGCGTGCCCTAGATCCAGATAGTGATGCGAGTTGACACAAGCGATTTATCCTGTTCGGGCAATATAAGGCCCTACTTCCCGCAGAGGGGGGATCAAGCTTATATTACTCGCACCGAGGTGCTTAAAGTAGGGGTTACAAGCTGAGCGGGAGAGGGAAGGACCCCAAGTCCCTGGACCTGATTGAGGCAAGTACCAATACTGAATGACAGGAGAAAATGAAGAAGTGTTTGCGTGCCCCTGTAAGAGTCATAAACTGTCCTATTTATACACCTAGGGGGTGCATGCTATCGCAGCTGGGGACTATTGTGCTTCTGAGGAAGGGTCCTTTGTGCCCTGTGACAGGTATGGCCTTGCACTATGTTGTTGATTTGAATCCGCTGGTTTCCTATTGAGAGCACCTAGAGGGGGTGAATAGGTGATCCTGTAAAAACTTAAAACTCAAGGCCACAAACTTGATTAAGTGTTAGAACAATAAAACCAAGTGGCTAGAGAGGAGTTCTTGCTAAACACGATAACCACAAAGAAATGGTTTATCCCGTGGTTCGGCCAAGTCCAACACTTGCCTATTCCACGTTGTGGCGTCCCAACGGACGAGGGTTGCACTCAACCCCTTTCAAGCGGTCCAAAGACCCACTTGAATACCATGGTGTTTCTCTTTGTTTCGCTATATCCCGCTTGCGAGGAATCTCCACAACTTGGAGCCTCTCACCCTTACAATTTTATGATCACAAAGAAGCACAGAAGTAAGGGTGGGAAAAGCAACGCACACAAGACACAAAATCAGAGCACAAACACGCACACAAGTCACAACTCGAGCTCGCAACACAACTCAAAGAGTTCTCTACTCAAATGGAGCTTTAGTTGCTATCACAAAGAATCAAATGCGCGGAAATGGAGTCTTGGTGCTTAGTGTTGATCAAAGAATGCTTGGTGTACTTCTCCATGCGCCTAGGGCTCCCTTTTATAGCCCAAGGCAGCTAGGAGCCGTTGGAAGCAATCCAGGAAGGCAAATCTTGCCTTCTGTCGGGTGGCGCACCGGACAGTTCAGTGCACCACCGGACATCCCCTGTTCATAGTCCGGTGCAGATTGCTTTCCTAAATAGGCGCAGCCGACCGTTGAAGATTTGGAGCCGTTGGCGCACCGGACACTGTCCGGTGCACACCGGACAGTCCGGTGCCCCCATCCGACCGTTGGCTTGGCCATGCGTCACACGCGGATTGCGTGGCCGACCGTTGGCGCGCCCGACCGTTGGCTCACCGGACTGTCCGGTGCCTCACCGGACAGTCCGGTGAATTATAGCCGTAGGCTGTAGACTTGGTTCCCGAGAGCAGCGACTTCGCCGCAGACGACTCACCGGACAGTCTGGTGATTTATAGCCGTACGTCGCCGTCAAGACCCGAGAGCAGGCTGTTCACTGGGACTGGTCCTGGCACACCGGACACTGTCCGGTGCACCATCGGACACTGTCCGGTGCACCACCGGATAGTCCGGTGCACCCAGACCGAGCAGCCTTTTGGCTGAACATAGCCAACTTTTCTCCAAAGCGATTTCTCCTGTTTCTAGCACTTAGACACAATACATTAGTCTTCAAAACAATATACTAAGTTTAGAAACATACCTTTAATCTCAATTTGCACTTCTTGAGTCTTTGGCACAAATATTACTCAAAGCATTTATGTGGAACACTAAATCACCAAAATCTTATAGAAATGGCCCAAGGGCACATTTCCCTTTCAATCTTCCCTTTTTTGGTGATTTATGCCAACACAACAAAAAGCAACTAAAGAAGTGCAACATCAATGCAAATGAGAACAAAAAATTGTTTTTGATTCAAATTTGGCATATTTGGATCATTCTTTGCCACCACTTGGTTTGTTTTTGCAGATCAAACTCAATTTTCATATCTCTAAGTCAAAGTCACTTGTTAAGGCATAGAGAGAGGTATTCCAAGAGAAATTGATCAAAGATTCAAAAACTCCCCCTTTTTCCCATAATCAAACATTCTCCCCACAAGAGACCAACTTTTGACAATAAGAGACAATAAGAGTATTTTAACAAAACAAAAGCTCTAACTCTACTATTTTCAAAATTCTCAAGTGGTAGCTGATCCATTTCTTGCTTTGGCCTTAATTTCTCCCCCTTTGGCATTAAGCACCAAAACGGGATCATTTTTGGCCCGTAAACCTCATTGCCTTACCAAAATCTTCAAATAAGAGTAAAAAGGCAATAAGAGCACGGAGATGAACTTGGAGTGAGTTACCCTCTCATCGGAGTGCAGTGGAAGTCTTTCATGGTCCAAGTCCATCTTTCCCTTTCAATCTACCTTTGAGACTAAATCAAGCAAACTCAAGCACACGATTAGTCTTAAAGGGTCAAGTTGTAGCATGCCTCCCCCTAAATAAGTGCATCACTTGCGAATGGACTTGTGAGGTCCGGGGATCATGAGTACAACTTGAGCACCACAAATAAATAATATGCATAAAGGAACATGATCAAAGGCATAAAACACATGTATGCTCTATAGCAATCCAAGTTACGTGAATCTAAGACATTTAGCTCACTACGCAGCCTGCAAAAGGTCTTCTCATCTAAGGGCTTGGTAAAGATATCGGCTAGCTGGTTCTCGGTGCTAACATAAAAGACTTCGATATCTCCCTTTTGCTGGCGGTCTCTCAAAAAGTGATGCCGGATGTCTATGTGCTTTGTGCGACTGTGTTCAACAGGATTGTCCGCTATGCGGATAGCACTCTCATTGTCACATAGGAGTGGGACTTTGC
The DNA here is from genome assembly GCA_029449295.1 of Zea luxurians. Classification (NCBI taxonomy): domain Eukaryota; kingdom Viridiplantae; phylum Streptophyta; class Magnoliopsida; order Poales; family Poaceae; genus Zea; species Zea luxurians. Next base: position 52,548,459 of record JAOPSE010000011.1, read on the forward strand.
TCAGATTGTAGCCAAAGTCCCTGAGGGTTTGCCTCATCCAAAGTAGTTGCGCGCAACACTGTCCTACGACAACGTACTCGGCCTCAGCGGTGGATAGGGCAACGAAAGTTTGTTTCTTAGAACTCCATGACACCAGGGACCTTCCTAGGAATTGGCACGTCCCTGATGTACTCTTCCTATGGACCTTACATCCAGCATAATCGGAGTCTGAATATCCAATCAAGTCAAAGGTAGACCCCTTTGGATACCAGATCTCGAAGCAAGGCATAGCAACTAAATATCTAAGAATTCGCTTAACGACCACAAAGTGACACTTCCTTGGGTCGGATTGAAATCTAGCACACATGCATACGCTAAGCATAATATTCGGTCTACTAGCATACAAATAAAGTAAAGACCCTATCATAGACCGGTATGCCTTTTGATCGACGGACTTACCTCCTTTGTTGAGGTCGACATGTTCGTCGGTTCCCTTTGGAGTCTTTGCGGGCTTGGCGTCCTTCATCCCAAACCGCTTGAGCAAGTCTTGCGTGTACTTCGTTTGAGAGATGAAGGTGCCGTCCTTGAGTTGCTTCACTTGGAACCCAAGGAAGTAGTTCAACTCGCCCATCATCGACATCTCGAATTTCTGTGTCATCACCCTGCTAAACTCTTCACAAGACTTTTGGTTAGTAGAACCAAATATTATGTCATCGACATAAATTTGGCACACAAATAGATCACCGTCATAAGTCTTGGTGAAAAGAGTTGGATCGGCTTTCCCAACCTTGAAAGCATTAGCAATTAAAAAGTCTCTAAGGCATTCATACCATGCTCTTGGGGCTTGCTTAAGTCCATAGAGCACCTTAGAGAGCTTACACACATGGTCGGGGTACCGTTCATCCTCAAAGCCAGGGGGTTGCTCCACGTACACCTCCTCCTTGATTGGCCCGTTGAGGAAAGCGCTCTTCACGTCCATTTGGAACAACCTGAAAGAATGGTGAGCGGCATAGGCTAACAAAATACGAATCGACTCTAGCCTAGCCACAGGAGCAAAAGTCTCCTCAAAGTCCAAACCTGCGACTTGGGCATAACCTTTTGCCACAAGTCGAGCCTTGTTCCTTGTCACCACCCTGTGCTCGTCCTGTTTGTTGCGGAACACCCACTTGGTTCCCACAACGTTTTGCTTGGGACGTGGCACTAGTGTCCAAACTTCATTTCGCTTGAAGTTGTTGAGCTCTTCCTGCATGGCCAACACCCAGTCCGGATCTAGCAAGGCCTCTTCTACCCTGAAAGGCTCAATAGAAGAGACAAAAGAGTAATGCTCACAAAAATTAGCTAATCTAGAGCAAGTAGTTACTCTCTTGCTAATATCACCCAAAATCTGGTCGACGGGATGATTCCTTTGAATCATCGCTCGAACTTGAGTTGGAGGGGCCTGTGGTGCTTCTTCCTCTTCAACTTGGACATCTTGTGCTCCCCCTTGATCACACACCTCATCTTGAGGGACCTGTTCGTCATCTTGAGTTGGGGGGTGCACCGTCGTTGAGGAAGAAGGTTGATCTTGCTCCTTGTGTTCCTGTGGTCGCACGTCTCCAATTGCCATGGTACGAATTGCGTCCGTTGGAACATCATCCTCATCTACATCATCAAGATCAACTTGCTCTCTTGGAGAGCCATTAGTCTCATCAAATACAACGTCGCTAGAGACTTCAACCAAACCTGATGATTTGTTGAAGACTCTCTACGCCTTTGAATTTGAGTCATAACCTAATAAAAACCCTTCTACATCTTTGGGAGCAAATTTTGAATTTCTACCTTTCTTCACCAGAATGTAGCATTTACTCCCAAAAACTCGAAAATATGAAACGTTGGGTTTGTTACCGGTTAGTAGCTCGTATGACGTCTTCTTAAGGAGGCGATGAAGGTAGACCCGGTTTATGGCGTGGCAAGCCATGTTCACAGCTTCCGACCAAAACCGCTCGGGTGTCTTGAATTCTCCAAGCATTGTCCTCGCCATGTCTATAAGTGTCCTGTTCTTCCTCTCTACCACACCATTTTGCTGTGGTGTGTAGGGAGCGGAGAACTCGTGCTTGATTCCTTCCTCCTCAAGAAACTCCTCCACTTGCAGGTTCTTGAACTCGGACCCGTTGTCGCTCCTTATCTTCTTGACCTTGAGCTCAAATTCATTTTGAGCTCTCCTTAGGAAGCGCTTGAGGGTCCCTTGGGTTTTAGATTTATCCTGCAAAAAGAATACCCAAGTGAAGCGGGAAAAATCATCAACAATAACAAGACCATACTTACTTCCCCCGATGCTAAGGTAGGCGACGATTCCGAAGAGGTCCATATGCAATAGCTCCAGAGGTCTTGATGTAGTCATCACGTTCTTGTTGTGATGAGCACTTCCCAATTGTTTACCTGCTTGACAAGCTGCACAAGGTCTATCTTTTTCGAAAGTTACATTTGTTAGACCTAACACATGTTCTCTCTTTAGAAGTTTGTGAAGGTTCTTCATCCCCACATGTGCTAGACGGTGATGCCACAGCCAACCCATGCTAGTCTTAACGATTAAGCATGCATCTAGATCGGCCTCCTCCTTCAAAAAATCAACTAAATAGAGTTTGCCGTCTAGTACACCCTTAAAGGCTAATGAACCATCACTCCTTCTAAAGACAGACACATGTACATTTGTAAATAAGCAGTTGTAACCCATATTACATAATTGACTAACGGACAACAAGTTATATCCGAGCGATTCTACTAAAAACACATTAGAAATGGAATGCTCGGAAGAAATAGCTATTTTTCCTAGTCCTTTAACCTTGCCTTGATTCCCGTCACCGAATATGATTGAGTCTTGGGAATGTTTGTTCTTGACGTAGGAGGTGAACATCATCTTCTCCCCTGTCATGTGGTTTGTGCATCCGCTGTCGATAATCCAGCTTGAGCCCCCGGATGCATAAACCTGCAAGGCAAATTAGGCTTGGATTTTAGGTACCCAACTCTTGTTGGGTCCTACAAGGTTAGTAACAATAGCCTTAGGGACCCAAATACAAGTTTTATCTCCCTTGCATTTTGCCCCCAATTTCCTAGCAACCACTTTCTTATTTTTACATGAAAGTACAAAATTAGTGTTGCAGGCATGAAAAACAGTAGCAGATTTATTTTGCATTTTCTTAGGTACATGATGAACAACATGGTTGCTAGACATATTTCTACCATGCACAAAGGAAGAACTTGAACCAAACATGGCATGTGAATCATAAGCATTAAAACACCTATTAGGATGAGCATTTCTAGAATATTTCCTATCATGATACAAGAAAGCATGATTTTTATGAACACTATTAGCCATAGGGGCCTTCCCTTTCTCCTTGGCGGAGATGGGAGCCTTATGACTTGTTAAGTTCTTAGCTTCCCTTCGAAAGCCAAGCCCATCCTTAATAGAGGGGTGTCTACTACTAGTGTAGACATCCCTTGCAAATTTTAGTTTATCAAAATCATTTTTGCTAGTCTTAAGTTGGGTATTAAGACTAGCTACTTCATCATTTAATTTAGAAATAGAAATTAAATGTTCATTGCAAGCATCAACATTAAAATCCTTACACCTATTGCAAATTACTACATGTTCCACATGAGAACTAGTCTTATTTGCTTCTACTAATTTAGCATTTAAATCATCATTAATGCTCTTTAAACTAGAAATAGTCTCATGACAAGCAGAAATTTCACATGAAAGCATTTCATTTCTTTTAGCTTCTAAAGCAAGAGACTTTTGCACACTTACAAATTTATCATGTTCTTCATATAAAAGATCCTCTTGCTTTTCTAAAAGTCTATCCTTTTCGTTTAGAGCATCAATCAATTCATTGATCTTTTCTACTTTTGCTCTATCTAATCCTTTAAACAAGCTAGTGTAATCAATTTCATCATCACTAGAGTCCTCATCACTAGAAGTAGAGTACTTAGGAGTTTCTCTAGTGATTACCTTATTTTCTTTTGCCATTAGGCACGTGTGGTGCTCGTTGGGGAAGAGCGAAGATTTGTTGAAGGCCGACGCGACGAGTCTTTCGTCGTCGGAGTCGGACGACGAACAATTCGAGTCCCACTCTTTGCCGAGGTGTGCCTCGCCTTTCGCCTTCTTGTAGGCCTTCTTCTTTTCCCTCTTCCCGCCTTTCTCTTGTTCCTGGTCATTAGTGTTGTCGGGACAATTAGCTATAAAATGACCATACTTACCACAGATGAAGCAGGAGCGCTTCCCCTTCGTCTTGCTCTTGTTTGGGTGCTCCTTTCTTCCTTTAAGCGCCGTCTTAAAGCGCTTGATGATGAGGGCCATTTCTTCCTCGTTAAGCCCGGCCGCCTCAACTTGTGCCACCTTGCTGGGTAGCGCCTCCCTGCTACTTGTTGCTTTGAGAGCAATGGTTTGAGGCTCATGGATTGGGCCATTTAGCGCCTCATCAACATATCTCGCCTCCTTGATCATCATTCACCCGCTCACAAACTTCCCAAGTATTTCCTCGGGCGTCATCTTGGTGTACCTGGGATTTTCACGGATAGAATTTACAAGACGAGGATCAAGGACAGTGAAGGACCTTAGCATAAGCCGGAAGACGTCATGGTCCGTCCATCTCGTGCTTCCATAGCTCCTTATTTTGTTGACCAGGGTCTTGAGCCTGTTGTATGTTTGGGTTGGCTCCTCCCCCCTGATCATTGCGAACCTCTCTAGTTCGCCCTCCACCAACTCCATCTTGGTGAGCATGGTGACATCATTCCCCTCATGCGAGATCTTGAGGGTGTCCCAAATCTGCTTGGCGTTATCCAAGCTGCTCACCTTATGGTACTCTTCCCTGCACAAGGATGCTAAAAGAACAGTGGTAGCTTGTGCATTTTTGTGAATTTGTTCATTTATAAACATGGGATTATCCGAACTATCAAAATGCATTCCATTCTCTACTATCTCTCATATACTTGGATGAAGAGAGAACAAGTGACTACACATTTTGTGACTCCAAAATCCGTAGTCCTCTCCATCAAAGTGTGGAGGTTTACCAAGAGGAATGGAAAGCAAATGTGCATTTGAATTATGCGGAATACGAGAGTAATCAAAAAAAAAGTTTGAGTTGACCGTTTTCTTTTTCTCGTAGTCGTCGTCGTCCTTTTGGGAAGAAGAAGACTCGTCACTGTTGTAGTAGACTATCTTCTTGATGCGTCTCTTCTTCTTCCCGTCCTTCTTCTTGTGACTTGAGCCCGAGTCAGTGGGCTTGTCGTCTTTTGGCTCATTGATGAAGGACTCCTTCTCCTTGTCGTTGATCACCATCCTCTTTTCCTTAGGATCCATCCCTTCGGGAGATTAGTCTCTTTCTTGAAGAGAACGGCTCTGATACCAATTGAGACACCTAGAGGGGGGTGAATAGGTGATCCTGTAAAAACTTAAAACTCAAGGACACAAACTTGATTAAGTGTTAGAACAATAAAGCAAAGTGGCTAGAGAGGAGTTCTTGCTAAACACGATAACCACAAAGAAATCAACACAGAGAGGCACAATGGTTTATCCTGTGGTTCGGCCAAGTCCAACACTTGCCTACTCCACGTTGTGGCGTCCCAACAGACGAGGGTTGCACTCAACCCCTTTCAAGCGGTCCAAAGACCCACTTGAATACCACAGTGTTTCTCTTTGTTTCACTATATCCCGCTTGCGAGGAATCTCCACAACTTGGAGCCTCTCGCCCTTACAATTTTATAATCACAAAGAAGCACGAAAGTAAGGGTGGGAAAAGCAACGCACACAAGACACAAAATCAGAGCACAAACACGCACACAAGTCACAACTCGAGCTCACAACACAACTCAAAGAGTTCTCTACTCAAATGGAGCTCTAGTTGCTATCACAAAGAATCAAATGCGCGGAAATGGAGTCTTGGTGCTTAGAATTGATCAAAGAATGCTTGTGTACTCCTCCATACGCCTAGGGGTCCCTTTTATATCCCCAAGGCAGCTAGGAGCTGTTGGAAGCAATCCAGGAAGGCAAATCTTGCCTTCTGTCGGGTGGCGCACCGGACAGTCCGGTGCACCACCGGACATCCCCTATTCACAGTCCGGTGCAGATTGCTTTCCTAAACAGGCGCAGCCGACCGTTGAAGATTTGGAGCCGTTGGCGCACCGGACACTGTCCGGTGCACACCGGATAGTCCGGTGCCCCCGTCCGACCGTTGGCTTGGCACGCGTCACACACGGATTGCATGGCCGACCGTTGGCGCGCTCGACCGTTGTCTCACCGGACATTCCGGTGCCTCACCGTATAGTCCGGTGCATTTTAGCCGTACGCTGTTGACTTGGTTCCCGAGAGCAGCGACTTCGCCGCAGACGACTCACCGGACAGTCTGGTGATTTATAGCCGTACGCCGCCGTCGAGACCCGAGAGCAGGCTGTTCACCGGGACTGGTCCTGGCACACCGGACACTGTCCGGTGCACCCAGACCGAGCAGCCTTTTGGCTGAACATAGCTAACTTTTCTCCAAAGCGATTTCTCCTGTTTCTAGCACTTAGACATAATACATTAGTCTTCAAAACAATGTACTAAGTTTAGAAACATACCTTTAATCTTGATTTGCACTTCTTGAGTCTTTGGCACAAATATTACTCAAAGCATTTGTGTGGAGCACTAAATCACCAAAATCTTATAGAAATGGCCCAAGGGCACATTTCCCTTTCACCTATGAGAGCAGAGGATGAGATCGAGGGGTCGGCTACACACTCGAGCCCCCTAGGTGAGGGGTCGCCTATACCATAGTGGTTGTAACATGGCGTAGGTATGGAAAAATATAAAACCCAAAATTGGTAGAAAAGAAAAATAATAAAGTAAATAAATAAATATATTTATGGTGTTTTGAGAATTTTTGAAACCTTTGGAAATTTATTAGGACCCTTCTATTTTCATAACCAATTAATGGAGTAAAAAAATTAGTCAATTAACCCATGAATAAATAAAGAAATAATCATCTGTTGCTAATAATTTTGTGTGATGCATTTTATTGAAAACATAACTTAAATTTAACCTTAAATTATAAATAAAAAATATAAAACAGAAAAATTGAGAAAAGAATGGTAATAAAGTCATTTAATTCTAGAAATAAATAATGAGAAGGAGAATAAATAATAATATTAAAAATAATAATATTCACATTAGGATTATGGGTGAAATTGGAAACCTGGAATTCAAAACAGAAATTTGTATTTGGTTTGAAAATTTGAAGATGGAAAATGGGAAATAGAAATCGAAAAAAGGGTAAACATCTGTATTGGGCCGCAAAACCAGAACTTGGCCCATCTCTCTTTCCTTGCCTCACCAGCCCACTGCGCGCACCGCGTCTCGCCCATCTAACACCACCATGTGGCCCCGTTGGTCGACCACTCCGCGTGCGCGCGCTGGCCAGCTTGCTCTGCCGTGTGGCCCCACCTACTCAACTCCGTGCTTACCCGAGCCGCACGCCGATACGTGGACCCATGTTGTCATCCCGCAGCTCGCGTAATAAACACCCGAAGTCCATCGTCGACCGGTGCGTGATTTTTGCGGGTGCCCCTACCGACACCCGCTCCATGGCCATAAATTCATGTGCCGGAGCTTGCCCCCTCGTGTTCCTTTCATCAATCCTAATCTCTATTGCTGGTACCGAGAGAAGAAACTAGTGTGTGCGCCTTCATTGATTCAGTCCCGCGCCGTCGAGGAAGCCCCGACCTACGCCGTCGAAACACTTGGGAGGGCGGTGATGGAGCTTCGTAGCCGCGTGGAGGTGCTGAGCGCAGCATTATTTTGTGGAGCCTCGACCATCTTCGTTCGAAATTGCTCACCGTCGGGAGTCGCCTGCCACGGATTCCGCCCTGACTCATGGACGGGTCGGTCTGCACCCACATCGCCGGTATGATACCCTTCCCCATGCTCATCTTTATTTCACGATCGCGTACCATCCAACCGCGCTTCTGAAAGGGAAATGTGCCCTTGGTCCATTTCTATAAATGTTTTGGTGATTAGATGCCCAACACATATTGACTGAGTTCTTATGTGCTAAATGAGTGAGAAGTGCAAATCAAAGAACAAGGTATGTTTCTAGACTTAGTAAATTGTTTTTGAATACTAACGTATTTATCTAAGTGCTAGAAACAGTGACAAGATAAAAAGAAAAGAATTGGAGAAGAGTTGGTTAAGTACAGCCAAAACCAGCACCAGCCTGGCACACCGGACTGTCTGGTGGTGCACCGGACAGTGTCCGGTGCCCCAGGCAGCTCGACGGTGAACTGGCTGCTTTTGGGAATCGACAGGGTGACTTCTCTAAAAATCACCGGACTGTCTGGTGGTGCACCGGATTGTCCGATGAGTCCTCAGCACCCGCGCCCAAGTACATCGGTGACGAACTCGTAAGCGCCGCGGCTAAAAATCACCGGACTGTCCGGTGGTGCACCGGACTGTCCGGTGGTGCACCGGACTGTCCAGTGAGTCAGAGCCGCCCACGGCCAACGGTCGCCTACGCAATCAACGAGCGACACGTGGCGAAGCCAACAGTCAGATAGTTGCACCGGACTGTCCGGTGTACACCGGACAGTGTCCATTGCGCCAACAGATCTGAAGATCCAACGGTCGGCTTCGCCAGAAAAGGAAAGAGATCGCGCATCAGACAGTTACAGTACCTGTTCGGTGGTGCACCGGACTGTTCGGTGCACCACTCGACAGAAGGCAGGAATTGCCTTCCAAGTTGATCTCCAATGGCTCCTAGCTACCTTGGGGCTATAAAAGGGACCCCTAGGCGCATGGAGCAGGAAACCAAGCATTCACTAAGCATCCTAAGACTCCCAGACTCCGCCTCCACACATTTAATCGTTTGTATTAGTGATTTGAGCTCCGTTCGAGTTGTGAACTCTTTGTGCTATGTTTTGAGCTCAAGTCTTGGCTTGTGTGCGTGGGTGTGCTGCGGATTGAATCTTGTGTGCGTTGCTTTCCCTTCCTTACTCTTGTGCTTTTTGTGATCAAAACTTTATAAGGGCAAGAGACTCCAACTTGTGGAGATTCCTTGCAAATGGGAAAAGATCTCAAAAGGAAAAGACTATGGTATTCAAGTCGATCATTGGATCACTTGAAAGTGGTTGAGTGCAACCCTCATCCATTGGGACGCCACAACGTGGAAGTAGGCAAGTGCTACTTGGCCGAACCATGAGATAAAAACCGCGTGTCTCTTGTGTTGCTTTTCTGTGATTGTCTTTTTCGCAAGAGCTCACTCCATAGTAACTTGGTTAAATCACACTAACATTTTCATAATCAAGTTTGTGGCTATTTAGTGTTTGATTTTATAGGATCACCTATTCACCCCCCTCTAGGTGCTCTCAGCTTCGGATTTGGCCCTCAGTGTAGGGGAATTGCTCGCCGTACTTCTTACCTTGCCGCGGGTCAGCACCTTACCGTGGGCTAGGGCTTTTGCGATGTATCTGCGGGTAGGAAGCCTCTTGTTAGGGTCGCCGTGTCTCTGGCATAGTATGGAGTAATCGAGATCTTGTGGTTGAGCCATCAATCATCGGGCGGGACCTCCTCCGTAGGGGTGCATTGCATCGTCGTGCTCGGGGTGGGAAGCTTGAGGATACCCATGAGCCATCCGATCTAACCTGGGTGGTTGTGATCAGATCGGCTCGTACCAGTTCGTGGGGTTGTTACCATCCGTTAATTTCTTGATAGGTGATCGAGATTGGTCTTAGGCATGGGGCAAATATGGACCCTAGATCTTGGATCCCACGACATCAATAGTGTATGGGTTCATTTAATGGAAGGCCTAATCTGAGCCATCCACTTAAGATCTATCGGCTGAGATGTGAAGATACCCCTTCGGCCTGGGAAAATTGCTAAAGAGCCCCTGTGTTTTTCCAGAATAAATCCACCATCCGTCTCTAGTGAGAAACTGTTGCGTTTAGGTCCTTTTATTTCCAATTAGGCCCCTGATCATACGAAAATTTATACCATCATCCATTTTAAGGTTAAGTGAATAGAATAAATTAGGATATCCCCGAAAATCATTATTTGGATAATATTAATTCAATAAATTTTAGGAATTCATAACTTATTTGTTTTAACTCTAATTTGATCCATTCCAGTTGCGTTAGCTTCATAATAAAATTGTCTACACACTAAAAATATTATTTTATCAGATCACCTATTTTTATAAATAGATACTTATTTATCCTGTGTTTAGTAGATTTATCTTACTAATCAAGGTTATAACCTATAATCAAGTTATAACTCAAATTAAAAGCTTAATTAATTATTCTTAGTAATATTTTCTCATATGATTTACATTAATCAACATATAATATAATTTTATTAATTAATTACCTAGGACTTTGGAAAATCATATCTTTCTAACCATAACTCTGAATTTAGTGATTCTTGGACCTACGATCTCGTAGCATCGCGTAGAATATCATTATTACACTGTTTGTTCTTATGGTTGCTATGATGTTAATTTTGCCTATACCATGTTTTTTTGTATTGCTACGATTAGCAGCGAGGTTACGAGAATCTTGAAGATCAAGCTAGTACTTGGAAATCTCGAGTCTAAGGCAAGTTGTGCCGTTAATCACTTTTCTTTACCAAATAATGCTCCTGTTAATCACTGTGACATGCTCAGGTTAATCGGCTGGGACCTAATAGGTTTCCCTAGACTTGTTTATCCCACACCTTGCTTACCACTAAACTTTTGGGTAGTTTTGATATTGCTCTACCTGGTTTTGGGATCAATATTACATTATGATCATGTTCCAGTTATACTGTTGTTTTAATTATTGTTCATAACAAGATTGAAAGTCGCCTAGAGGGGGTGAATAGGCGTAATCTAAAATTTACAACTTAAAACACAAACTACAAGGAAGGGTTAGCGTTAGAATTAAATTCAAGTCTGGGAGAGAGGGGGAAACAAATCAACCAAGGAATAAGGCAGGTGAACATGGTGATTTGTTTTACCGAGATTCGGTTCTAAAGAACCTAGTCCTCGTTGAGGTGGTCACAAAGACCGGGTCTCTTTCAACCCTTTCCCTCTGTCAAATGGTCACTTAGACCGAGTGAGCCTTCTTCCTTAATCTCGCGGGTCACTTAGACCCTGTAAGGACCACCACACAATTGGTGTCTCTTGCCTTTCTTACAAAGCACTTGAGAGTAAGAATTGAAAAGAAAAAGAAGGCCAAGACAAGCAAACAAGAGCAACAAAGGAACACAAGAGATCCTCTCACAAGTTCTAATGCACTAGAGTTGATTTGGGGACTTTGAGTGGATCGATTGCTTTGATTGTGTCTTGGAGTGGAGTCTATTGCTCTTATATTGAATGCAATGTTTAGAATGCTTGGGGTGCTTGGTGTTGCGGTGGTTGGGGGGTATTTATAGCCCTCAACCACCAAATGGCCATTGGGGAAGGCTGCTGTCGAAGGGCGCACCGGACAGTCCAGTGGCACACCGGACAGTCTGGTGAATTTTAGCAAAGTGCGCCTGTGAAAACCTGAGAGCGGTTGTTTGGACTCTGTATGGTCCTGGTGCACCGGACACTGTCCGGGGCGCCAGACCACAACACACTTGGTTTTATTTGCTCCGTTGAATTGAACCCTTAACTTGAATATTTATTGGTTTGTGTTGAACCTTTATGCACCTGTAGAACATGTATTCTAGAGCAAACTAGTTAGTACATATATTTGTGTTGGGCATTCAAACACCAAAATTAATTGTAGGAAAAGGTTAACTCTATTTCCCTTTCAATCTCCCCCTTTTTGGTGATTTATGCTAACACAAACCAAAGCAAATATATAAAGTGCAGAAATGAACTAGTTTGCATATGGTAAGTGCATAGGTTACTTGGAATTAAACCAATTGAAAGTCTTTTTACATATGAATAAGAGTGAATGGATTGCTTTCTTCTTGATTAACATTTTGGACCACATTTGCACCACTTGTTTTGTTTTTGCAAATCCTTTTGGGAAATCTTTTCAAATAGTCAAAGATATATGAATATGGTTGAAAGAAGAATTTTCAAGATTTGAAATTTCTCCCCTTATTTCAAATGCTTTTCCTTTGACTAAATAAAAACTCCCCCTAAATGAAATTCTCCTCTTAGCTTTCAAGAGGGTTTTTAAATGGATACCAATTTTGAAATCTTATTTTCATAATCTTATATACCAATTGATATTAATTGAAAGACAAACATTTGTGAAAACCAATTAAATCTTCATTTCGAAAATTTTGATATGGTGGTGCAGTCCTTTTGCTTTGGGCTTAATATTTTCTCCCCCTTTGGCATTAATCGCCAAAAACGGAGAACTTTGGAGCCCTATTACAACCTTCTCCCCCATTGATAAAAGAAGTATAAGTGAAAGATTATACCAATCGGAGAGATGGCGGAATCTCGGCAAAGGGTAAGTAATACCGATGGAGTTGAGTGGAAGCGATGTCTTTGCCGTGTACTCCATTTCCCTTTCAATCTAAGACTTAATACAAAAAATACTCATGGAAATATATTAGTCTTAGCTTAGGCACAAGAAGAATAAGAAATATGTATATGTACCAAGAGATATGATCAAAGGTATATAAAATAGCTATGTGTGCAACTTTTCAATCAAAATTCCGAGAATCAAGAATATTTATCTCATTCCTAAGTTTGCTAAAGGTTTTCTCATCTAGTGGCTTGGTAAAGATATCGGCTAATTGATCTTTGGTGTTAACATAAGCTATTTCGATATCCCCCTTTGTTGGTGATCTCTTAGAAACTGATACCGAATGTCTATGTGCTTAGTGCGGCTGTGTTCAACGGGATTATCCGCCATGCGGATTGCACTCTTATTATCACATAGGAGTGGGACTTTGCTCAATTTGTAGCCATAGTCCCTGAGGGTTTGCCTCATCCAAAGTAATTGCGCACAGCAATGGCCTGCGGCAATATACTCGGCTTCGGCGGTAGAAAGAGCTACTGAGTTTTGTTTCTTTGAAGCCCAAGATTGTCACACCCGACTTTAAGGAACAAAGCCAGGTGCATCTCATACATGCGCCAAGAAGACAACATATATAATAATAGAGTGTATAGAGATAAATGTCACAAATCATCAGAGTACTATTACATAGCGGAAGACTTATTACAAAATAAAAGAATAAATGTAAAACGAACTAAGGATCGTTGGCGCCAATGTCAACTAAGAAATGCCACCTAGATCAGATCATACTCCTCGCCTTGTGGCTCCTCCTGAACCACCTGTTCTTCTCCTGTGGGGGGGGGTGTGAGACAGCAAGGGTGAGCTCACACATGATCATAGCTCAACAAGTTGTGGGGAACCAGTGGACATAAACTCACAAAGGTGTGAGTTCATGTGATGTGTAAGGCTATTCAATGACAGGGGTTAAAGCTGAGCATTGCTTTTAAGTAGTTGGTCAAACTTTTATTAGCAGTTACTAAGTGTAAGTAAATACCAAACCATAAATAAAGTAATTGAACAAATTAATAATAAACCCATGCAATGCAAATGAAAAATTGAATTTAAGTTTCATAATTTAAACATCAGAGAGTCCTGAGCTGCTCATGACCGCGAGCACGGCTAGTATACCAGTTTTACACTCTGCAGAGGTTGTACCCTTTACCCACAAGTCATGCTACCCATCTGCCAAGGGGTCGCGAATCCCATACACCTCTACCTAGGAAGCGCGGCAGGGCAACACTACGAGGCCTTTACAAAGTTCCACTAGCTTCCGAAAACCCGCTATAGTTTATAGGACGCTCCAATGCAGGGTTCTTGTCTGACCGCCATCGCAGCAAAATCAACCAAGGACCTCCCTACACTGACCATTCCCCTACTGCCCTTGCCCCTTTCGGGTAAGGTAGTCTTCTACTAGCTTTCCTAATTAGTCAGCCAAGGGCGTCCCATTAAACCCTTGTGGTGGCACGTGGTTCTCAAGTTAAGCTCTATGTTCCAATTAACATTAATGAACTTGACATGAACATAAATAGAATAACAAGAATAATTGGAACATAGATATAATGAATGATTATCCCAAAACCATATAAAGCAATAGCAAACTACCCAAGTGATTCCGGGGTAAACAAGGTAATGAGATAAACAATCTAGGGTGACCTATCGGGTCCCATCAAAATTAACCTATGCATGAATAAGTGACATTAAAGAACATTATTGGGTAAAAGGTGGTCAAGGGCACAACTTGCCTTCAATGAGCTCCTGCTCAGCTACTTCAACCTGCTGCTCACTAGTGTCCTCAGCAACGGGCTCTTCTACTTGCCACAATACAAACAAGCACAGGATATAGAGAAAATTAACATTACACCAAGCATGTAAACAAAATACACAGAAATATTCTACATAATAAAATAAAATCCTAGGAATAGGAATCATAATTTTTGGAGTTATAGATTTTAAGTTATGAATTTTCAAAGGTTTTATGTGTTTAAAATAGGATTAGGTGTGGAATTAATTTTCTTACTGTTGTCATGATAAAACAGAGACATTAAGTGCTAGAGAATAAAATTACAAAATTTTAGGAACTGGAATGGAGTAATTTGGAGTTCATATGCATTTTCTATGAATTATTGAAGTTCTAGCAATTATTTTCCTATTAAATATCTATTTTCTATTTCATTTATTCAATTTAAACGATCTCTGGACTGGGCCTCATTTTCTGCAAAGTACAGGGGTCTCGGGGTAAAAATCTGTAGACTCAGAGTACAGTGCAAATGGATGGCGGGTTCTATTTCAAAGGAACCTAGGGTCTCTTATGCTAAAGTGCCCGTCCGAAGGGGTATCCTTCATTCTGAGCCGCCTGATCCTATACCTACGGCCCAGATTAGATCATAACTCGAGCAAACCGGTACGCAGCGTGGCTCCTCAGATCCAGATCTGACGGTGCACAACACGCCATCACCCTTAATCGCCAGCTCCGTCCGATCAACTGCCAACGCTCCAGATCGACTCTAGTGAACCGGTACGCACAGATCCGATCTAGACCGCACGTCTCTAATCCGATGTCCAGGCTCTTTCCCCCGACCCGACAGCGCCCCGGCGACGGAGCACAGCTCCCCGCGGCGGCGAAGCTCGCCGGCGTAAGCAAATCCATGGCACCAGTGCGCCATACCCTAATACTCTAGGCGCAGAATGAAATTGAGATGAAGGCGAACCAAGAGAGCGGGTCCTTACCCAAAGTCCGGCGGCGTTTCGGTCGGTCCACGGCAAAGCGCGAATGCGCGACGGCGGAGACAAATTGGGCACCCACTAGTCGGCTACCTGCCCCGGAATCGCCACCGGAGCGGACCAGGGACTCGAGCGAAGCTTTCGGGCCGCACACGGGGTTCCAATTTGGTGCCGAGCACGACCGTCGACGGTGAGGGCGGCTATCCGCCCGCTCGGTTCCCACGGACCACGGTGATAGCGCTCAACGAGGTAGGGGAAGGGCGGAATAGTGGATAGGCGAACGAGTCCACGGCCACCTAGGCTTTATACTCGCGGAGGCGGTCAACCGAGCTTATAGGATGCGCGACAATGGCGGAGCGCGGCTAGTATCCACCGCGGATCTCGTGGAGCTCCGTTGCCGCAGCCACGCGAGGGAAGAGGTGACAGGTGGGGCCTGCAGAGCAGCGATACAGGGAGATCATGACCGCGCGCGAGAGACCGCCCTGTGGACCCATCGTGTCGGCACGCGCGAGCAGAGCGAAGGGATGGAGCGGCTGACAGCGGGTCCCGCGGACCAGAGGCAGATCACGGCTGACGAACGGGCCCACATAGCAGAGACCCATGGCACACGCGCGGTGGGAGTTTGGGCTGCGCGGGGGCAGAAGCCAACTGGGCCGAAATCACGATCTTGGCCCATTCAAGCGTTTTTATCTTTTCTATTTTATTTTCTTTTCTCCCTTTCCCAACTCCAACTCCAATTTGAGTTTAAATTTGATTTCTGTGACAAACTTGTCTCCAAATTTAAATATCCCACTTGAATATGACATGAGATAAATTAATTTATTTTTAAGAAATTTTATTTGGTGATGGCTAATGTTTTCCCCTTCTCCACATTTCTTTAGAAGTTTGCTTTCCAACAATAGAATTTAAATCCATGTGTCTATTAATATATTAACAACACCTTTATTTTATTAACCACAAATGCACAATCAAGTAAAACTCAGCATGATGCATGGTTTATTTAGATGTTATTGGTTATTCAATCCCCCTTTTGATGGTGTTTATCCACATGTGACATTAACTAGAGATGGTACACACATATAGACAAAGGAAATATCCTCTCTTCATATGAGTTACAATTTTAGGTATTACAAAGATACCAGGGATCTCCCCAGAAACTGACAGGTCCCTAATGTGCTCTTTCTATCAATTTTACACCCTGCCCAATCGGCATCTGAATATCCTATTAAATCAAAGGTGGATCCCTTGGGATACCAAAGCCCAAACTTAGGTGTAAACTAAATACCTCATGATTCTCTTCACGGCCTTAAGGTGAACTTCCTTAGGATCAGCCTGAAATCTCGCACACATACATACAGAAAGCATAATATCTGGTCGAGATGCACATAAGTAGAGTAAAGATCCTATCATCGACCGATATACCTTTTGATCTATGGATTTACCTCCCGTGTCGAGGTCGAGATGCCCATTTGTTCCTATGGGTGTCTTGATGGGTTTGGCATCCTTCATTCCAAACTTCTTAAGTATGTCTTGAATGTACTTTGTTTGGCTGATGAGGGTGCCATCTTGGAGTTGCTTGATTTGAAATCCTAGGAAATACTTCAACTCCCCCATCATAGACATCTTGAATTTTTGAATCATGATCCTACTAAACTATTCACAAGTAGACTTGTTAGTAGACCCAAATATAATACCATCAACATAAATTTGGCATATAAATAGGTCCTTTGCAACAGTTTTAGTAAAGAGTGTAGGATCGGCCTTGCCGACTTTGAAGCCATTAGTGATAAGAAAATCTCGCAGGCATTCATACCATGCTCTTGGGGCTTGCTTGAGCCCATAAAGCGCCTTTGAGAGTTTATAAACATGGTTAGGGTACTCACTATCTTCAAAGTCAGGAGGTTGCTCAACATAGACCTCTTCCTTGATAGGCCAATTGAGAAAAGCACTTTTCATGTCCATTTGATAAAGCTTAAAGCCATGGTAAGTAGCATAGGCAAGTAATATACGAATTGACTCAAGCCTAGCTACGAGTGCATAAGTTTCATCGAAATCCAAACCTTCGACTTGTGAATAACCCTTGGCCATAAGTCGGGCTTTGTTTCTTGTCACCACACCATGCTCATCTTGCTTGTTGCGGAATACCCACTTGGTACCTACAACATTTTGATTAGGACGCGGAACTAAATGCCATACCTCATTCCTCGTGAAGTTGTTGAGCTCCTCTTGCATTGCCAGCACCCAATCCGGATCTCTTAGTGCATCCTCCACCCTGTATGGCTCAATAGAGGACACAAAAGAGTATTGTTCACAAAAATGTGCGACTCGAGATCGAGTAGTTACCCCCTTATGAATGTCACCAAGAATGGAGTTGATGGGGTGATCTCTTTGAATCGCTTAGTGGGCTCTTGGGTGTGGTGGTCTTTGACCCTGAACTTCTTGCTCATCTTCCTTGTCTTCATTGTCTTTATCTCCCCCTTGATCATTGTCCTCCTCTTGAGGTGGCTTGTCCTCTTGATCTTTATTTTCATCGTCTTGAGCCTGATCCTCCTCTTGAGTTGGTGGAGATGCTTGGTTGGAAGATGACAGTTGATCTTGTGCTTGTGAAGGCTCTTCAGATTCCTTAGGACACACATCCCCAATAGACATGTTCCTTAGCGCGATGCACAGAGCCTCTTCATCATCTAATTCATCAAGATCAAATTGCTCTACATGGGAGCCATTAGTCTCATCAAACACAATATCACAAGAAACTTCAACTAATCTAGTTGATTTGTTGAAGACTCTATATGCCCTTGTGTTTGAGTCATAACCAAGTAAAAAGCCTTCTACAGCTTTGGGAGCAAATTTAGATTTTCTACCTCTTTTAACAAGAATAAAGCATTTACTCCCAAAGACTCTAAAATATGAAACATTGGGCTTTTTACTAGTGAGGAGTTCGTATGATGTCTTCTTGAGGATTTGGTGAAGATATAACCAGTTGATGGAGTAGCAGGCGGTGTTAATCGTCTCGACCCAAAACCAGTCTGGTGTCTTGTATTCATCAAGCATGGTTCTTGCCATGTCCAGTAGAGTTCTATTCTTCCTCTCCACTACACAATTTTGTTGAGGTGTGTAGGGAGAAGAGAACTCATGCTTGATGCCCTCATCCTCAAGAAATCCTTCTATTTGAGAATTCTTGAACTCCGTCCCGTTGTCACTTCTTATCTTTTTTGATTCTCAAGTCGAACTCATTTTTGAGCCCGTCTCAAGGATCCCTTTAAAGTCTCTTGGGTTTGTGATTTTTCCTACAAAAAGAATACCCAAGTGAAGCGAGAATAATCATCCACAATTACTAGACATCACTTACTCCCGCTGATGCTTATGTAAGCTATCGGGCCGAATAAATCCATGTGGAGTAGCTCGAGCGGCCTGTCCGTTGTCATTATGTTCTTGTGTGGATGGTGAGTGCCAACTTGCTTTCCTGTTTGGCATGCGCTACAAACCATGTCTTTCTCAAAATGAACATTGGTTAGTCCTAAAATATGCTCTCCCTTTAGAAGTTTGTGAAGATTCTTCATTCCAACATGGGCAAGTCAACGATGCCAGAGCCAACCCATATTATTCTTAGCAATTAAGCAAGTATCAAGTTTAGCTTTGTTATCATTAAAATCAAGTAAATATAGCTGACCCTCTAGCACTCCCTTAAATGCTATTGAATCATCACTTCTTCTAAAGACAATAACACCAACATCACTAAAAAGACAGTTGTAGCCCATTTTACATAATTGAGATACAGAAAGCAAATTGTATTCTAAAGAATCTACAAGAAAACATTGGAAATAGAATGGTCAGGTGATATAGCAATTTTACCAAGTCCTTTGACCAAACCTTGATTTCCATCCCCGAATGTGATGGCTCTTTGGGGATCCTCTGTGATGGCTCTTTGGGGATCCTCGTTTTTCTCATAGGAGGAGAACATTCTCTTCTCCCCTGTCATGTGGTTTGTACATCCGCTGTCAATTATCCAACTTGAGCCCTCGGATGCATAAACCTACAAAATAAGTTTAAGCCTTGTTCTTAGGTATCCAAACGGTCTTGGGTCCTTTCACATTAGAAACAAGCACCTTGGGTACCCAAACACAAGTCTTTGAACCCTTGTGTTTGCCCCCAACATATTTGGCAACTACTTTGCCTGATTTGTTAGTACGCACATATGATGCATCAAAAGTCTTAAATGAAATGTTAGGCTCATTTGATGCAGCAGGAATTTTCTTTCTAGGCATTTTAACATGTGTGGTATGCCTAGAGCTAGATGCCTCATTCTTATACATAAAAGCATGGTGAGAAATAGAATGAGATTTCCTAGCATGAATTTTCCTAATTCTGTGCTCAGGATAATTAGCAGGATATAAAATGTAACCTTCATTATTCTGAACCATGGGTGCCTTGCCCTTTACAAAGTTAGACAATTTCTTGGAGGCATTAAGCTTGACATTGCTCCCCTGTTAGAAACCAATGCCATCCTTAATGCCAGGGCTTATCCCATTATAGAGCATGCTTCTAGCAAATTTGAACTTTTCATTTTCAATTTCATGCTCATTAATTTTAGCAGTTAATTGAGCTATATGATCATTTTGTTGTTTAATTAGAGCAAAGTGATCATTTATAACATCTCTACATCTAGTACAAATAGAAACATTTTCATCAGTAGATGTAGAAGGTTTGCAAACATTTAATTTTTCTATCTTAGCATGTAATATGGCATTCTCATTTCTAAGACAGGAAATAGAATCATTACAAACATTCAATTCTTTAATCTTAGAAACTAAGCTAGCATTTTCATTTCTAAGACTAGAAATTGAATCATTATAAACCTTTAATTTTTCAACCTTAGCAATTAAACTAGCATTCTAAGGTTTGTAATAGAGTCATGACAAATGATAAGCTCTTTAGGCAAGTTTTCACATTTTTCTACTTCCTGAGCATAAGCATTTTTCACTTTAACATGTTTTTTATTTTCTTTAATAAGGAATTCCTCTTGGCTGTCCAAGGGTTCATCCTTCTCATGAATAGCTTCTATTAATTCATTTAATTTTTCTTTTGTTCCATGCTAAGGTTGGCAAAAAGAATAAGTAAATCATCTTCATTTTCACTAGAGCTACCCTCATCACTAGATGTTGTATATTTGGGGTGGCTCTAGAGTGTACCTTCTTTTTCTTGCCGTCCTTAGCCATGAAGCACTTGTGGCCGACTGTAGAGCCCAAAAATTTGTATCAAAGAAAAATAAGGTTATGAATAAATAAATATGTTTATAAGTGGGTATCTTGGGATTTTGGAACCCTTGGGAGTTAATTGGTTTTCTCTTCTTTGTGCATATTTGAGTAATGGACTTATATGGGTTAACATAACAAATAAATAAATAAATAAAATGCCTCTCATGATAAAGTTATTGTATTGTTGCACTTTGTATTCAAATTTGTGAAACAAGCTTAAACTAAGAAAACTAGAATTTGAAAATGGAAATATAAAATAGAAAAAAAAAGAGAAGGGATATAAAACAAAAATATAAATAAAATATATATAAATAAATATAGTCAGAATTAATATCCCTAATTGCACAAAAATAAGTTGAAGTGATGAGCCATAGGAGTTTGAATTAAAAGTTTGAATTCAAATTTAACTTGGAAATGAAGAAAAGAAAATAGAAAATAAAATGGAAAAAAATTGAAAACCCTAACTGGGCCTTAGCACCGATTTCGGCCCACTATTTCAACCCAGCTCGCGCAGCCCATTTCTTCAGCTTGCCGCGCCGACACATGGGGCCCACTGGCAGTCACCCACTAACGCGCCCTCTCCATCTTTTCTCTGGCGCGTGGGGCCCGGATGACAGGAGTCTATCTTCTTCCCCCTGGCTTCTTCCAACCGAACGCGAGCTCGCCGCGCGCGCCGTGGGGCTGGGTTTCCGCTCGGTGGTTGGAGTCGACTCTGTGGCGCGTAGGATGCGGACCCCCCCTAGCTATAAATTCGTACGAGCTCGCCTCCCTCCCTTCATCTCCCCACTGCCTGCCACCGCGCTCATGGCCATGTGTGGGTTGAACCTCCGCCGTGGAGGGGGGAAATCCACTGCCGCGTAGTCGTTTGCTCCGGAAAGTACACGGGGACCTTCCTCAGGTTGTGGGAAGGGCGTCCGGGGACTTGCTTGGCGCGTATGGTGCACGGGGACGGCTGAATTGCTCGCCGGTGTGGGGCTCAATCTCTGGATCCGCGGTGCACCGTCGACCGGCCTCGTCACGGCCCCAAATTCCGGTATGATACCCATACCTATCCTTGGCATTCACTCAGCAACGCGTAGCATCTAGTTGATTTGGGAATCGCGCTTTCGTTCGCCGGGCAGGGTGGGCTCGCCGGCGTGCGCCGCCGCGGGGAATCCTGTGACGCTGGCGTCGGGAGCGTGGTGGGTGAGATCACGGTGGCCATTGATCGGCCAGCGGACGGCTGGAATCGCTCCTGGCTTACCGGTTCGGCCGTCGGAGTGAGGATGCGCGTGAGTCGTCGGATCAACCACCAGCGGATGAGATTAGATCCTTACGTACCCTTCGTCATTTTAATCCGTGCCGTCGGACTTCAATCGTGTGGTTCGGGGTGGATTGGATCGTTGGCATTTGTGGACCGTGGATCTCTGATCGCACGGTTGTCGTTGCGTACCGGTTCACTCAAGGGATGATTTAATCTGGACGGTTGGAATCAGATCGGGCGGCTGAGATCGAAGCTTACCCCTTCGCTTGGAATACTTTCTAAAGAGACCCTGCCTTTTCTCGGAATAAACCCGCCGTCCCCTGCGACTGTTGTCAGAGTCTTAGGAATTTTATCCCCGAGCCCCTGCACTTCTGTTTAATTGAGGCGCAGTCCTGAGGGTTATAAAATCATAGAAAATGATTTAGAAAATGATTTTTAGTGTTAAAATAAATCCAGAAACTTATTTAATTCATAACTAATTCATTCTTGCTCCAAAATGAACCATTCCAGTTTCTAAAATTTTGTAATAATATTCTTCATCATTTAGTGCCTCTGTTTTGTCATGAAAACAATTAGAAATTTAATCTCTCACTTAATCCATTTTAAACACATAAAACCTTTGAAAATTCATAACTTAAAATCTATAACTCCAAAATTAATGATTCCTGTTCCTAGAACCTTATTTTAATGTGTAGATTATTATTATGTATTTTGTTTACATGTTTGG
The DNA here is from genome assembly GCA_029449295.1 of Zea luxurians. Classification (NCBI taxonomy): domain Eukaryota; kingdom Viridiplantae; phylum Streptophyta; class Magnoliopsida; order Poales; family Poaceae; genus Zea; species Zea luxurians. The sequence continues at coordinate 52,570,867 of JAOPSE010000011.1, forward strand.
TGTAATGTTAAATTTGCCTATACTATGTTTGTTTGAATTGCTACGACTAGCAGTGAGGTCACGAGTCACCTGAAGATCATCCTGGTACCTGGAATCTCAAGGCCCAGGCAAGTTGTGCCCTTGATCACTTCTTTTCACCTATTCATGTTCTAATTAATCATAATGATCTGCATAGGTTAATTTTGATGGGACCCAATAGGTTACCCTAGTTTGTCTATCTTTATACCTTGTTTACCACTGAACTTTCTGGGTAGTACTTGCTAGTGCTATATGTGGTTTTGGGTATGGAGATACACCATTCATGATTATACTTTTGTTATCAGTTGTTATTTATGGTTCATGTTAAGATCATTATGTTAATTGGAACATGGAGAACCACCCGGGAAAACAGTGCTACCACGAGGGTGGAATGGGACGCCCTTGGCTGATTAATTAGGGAAGCTAGTGGAAGACTACCTTACCCGAAAGGGGCAAGGGCAGTAGGGGAGAGGTCAGTGTAGGGAGGCCCTCGGGAGGATTTTGCTGCGATGGCGGTCCTGCAAGGGATTCCTGCACTGGATCTTCCTATAAACTGTAGCGGGTTTTCGGAAGCTAGTGGAACTTTGTAAAGGCCTCGTAGTGGATCCCTAGCCATTCACCTCGGAAGTGTCTAAGGGCTTTGCAAACCCTGGCGACATGGGATACACGACTTGTGGGTAAAGATGCGCAACCTCTGCAGAGTGTAAAACTGGTATACTAGCCGTGCTCACGGTCATGAGCAGCTCGGACACTCACATGATTAATTTATGGAACTAAATTCAATTTGTCATATGCATTGCATTGCAGGTGAAGTTGTTAACTTTTGTTCTACTATTTAATTGGGTTGGTATTTACTTATACTTAGTAACTGCTAATAAAATTTTGACCAACTTTAAAAGCAATGCTCAGCTCTAACCAACTTCTTTGGTAAGCCTTACACTTCACGTGAGCTCCCACCTTTGGCGAGTTCATGCACATTATTCCCCACAACTTGTTGAGCGATGAACGTATGTGAGCTCACTCTTGCTGTCTCACATACACCACAGGTCAAGAACAGGTACCACTGGATGAGGCGCTTGGAGGATGCTGCGATGAGTTCGTGAGAGGTCTAGGTCGTCGTCTCCCAGTCAACTTTGGGTTGCTGGACCGTTGTCTCCTTATAATGTAATTATTTATTTTGTATAGAACTCCTGTTATATATAAAGATGTGACATTCGATCCTGTGCCACTATACATCATATGTATGAGACTTGGTCCCAGCATACCTGGTGTTTATGTTAACCCCGGGTTTTGGACCCCTAAAATCCGGGTGTTACAGAAGTGGTATCAGAGGAATGTTGACTGTAGGACGAAACCTAGATAGAACTGGACAACCCCTGTCTACTTACCTTTGCTACTCTGATTCTTTTCTAAAAACTTTTCTTAATCTTTTCTCATCTATTTCCGCTTTACTCTGATTATTCTTACCTTTTCTTTCTAAAGACAAATGTAGATTTCACACTTTGAAATCCAGTGCCTAAAGTGACTTTAGGAATAGGAAACCTAATCTTAGGAACAAAAACAAAACTATTTTTGTCTATGTATTTGAATGTTTGTGTTCTTATGATACTTGTCTGATTTGGATCTTTGTTTGAGTGTGATGAGTTGTGGAGTAATGTCCACAATTGCATCTGCATATACACATAAGTATTAAAATATATTTATAAAATAACTAGACAACCTAGATTGTCCCCCTTTGGAACATATCTAGCTTAAGAATCTTATCTTAAAAGATTCTCCCTTATCTTAATAGATCCATCTCATCTTAAAAGATACTCATCTTATCTTAAAAAGATTTTATCTCATCCTAATAGATCTAACTGACCTCAAAAGATTCTATCTTATCTTTTTGGATCCATCTTATCCTAATAAGCATATTTACCCTAGTCTAAAATATCAACCATGATCTAATTCAAAGTAATTAGATATTGTCTAGACTAATCCGATGATACCAATCTAGATCCCATCTAATCCAATATGATCCAATCTAAAGTGAGTTATTTAATAAATTAGTTAGTACTAGTGAAATAGATTAGACCTTACCCTATACAAAAAAATGTGTTAACCTAAATTGGTGCCATAGACTAACTTGACCATATGCAACTACCTTACCCATCCAATAGATGCATAATCCCTCTGTGTTAACCTAATAGAGCTTCTGATCTACCTCAAGTATTAACCAAACCATATTCTTATAAACAGGTTTTAAACCTAAACGGTTGTTTTAGACCAACTCGTCCGTGAAACCACGACCTAGCCTATGTGATAGGTTATCCAACTCATTCATCCCAAAAGCAAAGCAAAAATTTGTTCAATCTACCTACCCCATGTACCCACACCTATCTCAACTATGTGTCTAGTTATGGTAACACCAATACCCATTATCCTCGATGATAACACCAAACTTGATCGATATAACAGGTTACATAACTTATCCAACCAATCTAAAAGCAAACAACGAGACAGACTTTGCTTAAACTTATTTAACTCGTAACCACCTATTAACCTATTTTGTTTACCTAAGAATCTGCCTTCACTACATGTCCCAAATTCGGATAACAACTTCGAGAATGAAGATTGAAGGTGATCAACCCATCAAATCAAGGAAGGATAAGATTCAAGCCAGATCTTCAAAGGAGTCAAGACCCGCAATCTTGGATGAAGCCTTTCCTTACCCTACACTTTCTTACCCAAACCTATCTATGCTTTAAAAGACATCTTCTATCCTACATAATAAAGTGGACATACATATATACACCCATGCTTTCCTAATCACCTGCCAATTTGGGTTTAGATTTGAAAAAAAAAAAATCTTTTGATACTAAAACCACTTAGACACTGAAATTTAGATTTCAAACCAGTCTCTCTGTAACCCCTTTTCTTACAAATCTCGAGGACGAGATTATTTTTAAGGGGGGTAGGATTTGTAGAGCCCAAAAATTTGTATCAAAGAAAAATAAGGTTATGAATAAATAAATATGTTTATAAGTGGGTATCTTGGGATTTTGGAACCCTTGGGAGTTAATTGGTTTTCTCTTCTTTGTGCATATTTGAGTAATGGACTTATATGGGTTAACATAACAAATAAATAAATAAATAAAATGCCTCTCATGATAAAGTTATTGTATTGTTGCACTTTGTATTCAAATTTGTGAAACAAGCTTAAACTAAGAAAACTAGAATTTGAAAATGGAAATATAAAATAGAAAAAAAAGAGAGAAGGGATATAAAACAAAAATATAAATAAAATATATATAAATAAATATAGTCAGAATTAATATCCCTAATTGCACAAAAATAAGTTGAAGTGATGAGCCATAGGAGTTTGAATTAAAAGTTTGAATTCAAATTTAACTTGGAAATGAAGAAAAGAAAATAGAAAATAAAATGGAAAAAAATTGAAAACCCTAACTGGGCCTTAGCACCGATTTCGGCCCACTATTTCAACCCAGCTCGCGCAGCCCATTTCTTCAGCTTGCCGCGCCGACACATGGGGCCCACTGGCAGTCACCCACTAACGCGCCCTCTCCATCTTTTCTCTGGCGCGTGGGGCCCGGATGACAGGAGTCTATCTTCTTCCCCCTGGCTTCTTCCAACCGAACGCGAGCTCGCCGCGCGCGCCGTGGGGCTGGGTTTCCGCTCGGTGGTTGGAGTCGACTCCGTGGCGCGTAGGATGCGGACCCCCCCCCCTAGCTATAAATTCGTACGAGCTCGCCTCCCTCCCTTCATCTCCCCACTGCCTGCCACCGCGCTCATGGCCATGTGTGGGTTGAACCTCCGCCGTGGAGGGGGGAAATCCACTGCCGCGTAGTCGTTTGCTCCGGAAAGTACACGGGGACCTTCCTCAGGTTGTGGGAAGGGCGTCCGGGGACTTGCTTGGCGCGTATGGTGCACGGGGACGGCTGAATTGCTCGCCGGTGTGGGGCTCAATCTCTGGATCCGCGGTGCACCGTCGACCGGCCTCGTCACGGCCCCAAATTCCGGTATGATACCCGTACCTATCCTTGGCATTCACTCAGCAACGCGTAGCATCTAGTTGATTTGGGAATCGCGCTTTCGTTCGCCGGGCAGGGTGGGCTCGCCGGCGTGCGCCGCCGCGGGGAATCCTGTGACGCTGGCGTCGGGAGCGTGGTGGGTGAGATCACGGTGGCCATTGATCGGCCAGCGGACGGCTGGAATCGCTCCTGGCTTACCGGTTCGGCCGTCGGAGTGAGGATGCGCGTGAGTCGTCGGATCAACCACCAGCGGATGAGATTAGATCCTTACGTACCCTTCGTCATTTTAATCCGTGCCGTCGGACTTCAATCGTGTGGTTCGGGGTGGATTGGATCGTTGGCATTTGTGGACCGTGGATCTCTGATCGCACGGTTGTCGTTGCGTACCGGTTCACTCAAGGGATGATTTAATCTGGACGGTTGGAATCAGATCGGGCGGCTGAGATCGAAGCTTACCCCTTCGCTTGGAATACTTTCTAAAGAGACCCTGCCTTTTCTCGGAATAAACCCGCCGTCCCCTGCGACTGTTGTCAGAGTCTTAGGAATTTTATCCCCGAGCCCCTGCACTTCTGTTTAATTGAGGCGCAGTCCTGAGGGTTATAAAATCATAGAAAATGATTTAGAAAATGATTTTTAGTGTTAAAATAAATCCAGAAACTTATTTAATTCATAACTAATTCATTCTTGCTCCAAAATGAACCATTCCAGTTTTTAAAATTTTGTAATAATATTCTTCATCATTTAGTGCCTCTGTTTTGTCATGAAAACAATTAGAAATTTAATCTCTCACTTAATCCATTTTAAACACATAAAACCTTTGAAAATTCATAACTTAAAATCTATAACTCCAAAATTAATGATTCCTGTTCCTAGAACCTTATTTTAATGTGTAGATTATTATTATGTATTTTGTTTACATGTTTGGTGTAATGTTAAATTTGCCTATACTATGTTTGTTTGAATTGCTACGACTAGCAGTGAGGTCACGAGTCACCTGAAGATCATCCTGGTACCTGGAATCTCAAGGCCCAGGCAAGTTGTGCCCTTGATCACTTCTTTTCACCTATTCATGTTCTAATTAATCATAATGATCTGCATAGGTTAATTTTGATGGGACCCAATAGGTTACCCTAGTTTGTCTATCTTTATACCTTGTTTACCACTGAACTTTCTGGGTAGTACTTGCTAGTGCTATATGTGGTTTTGGGTATGGAGATACACCATTCATGATTATACTTTTGTTATCAGTTGTTATTTATGGTTCATGTTAAGATCATTATGTTAATTGGAACATGGAGAACCACCCGGGAAAACAGTGCTACCACGAGGGTGGAATGGGACGCCCTTGGCTGATTAATTAGGGAAGCTAGTGGAAGACTACCTTACCCGAAAGGGGCAAGGGCAGTAGGGGAGAGGTCAGTGTAGGGAGGCCCTCGGGAGGATTTTGCTGCGATGGCGGTCCTGCAAGGGATTCCTGCACTGGATCTTCCTATAAACTGTAGCGGGTTTTCGGAAGCTAGTGGAACTTTGTAAAGGCCTCGTAGTGGATCCCTAGCCATTCACCTCGGAAGTGTCTAAGGGCTTTGCAAACCCTGGCGACATGGGATACACGACTTGTGGGTAAAGATGCGCAACCTCTGCAGAGTGTAAAACTGGTATACTAGCCGTGCTCACGGTCATGAGCAGCTCGGACACTCACATGATTAATTTATGGAACTAAATTCAATTTGTCATATGCATTGCATTGCAGGTGAAGTTGTTAACTTTTGTTCTACTATTTAATTGGGTTGGTATTTACTTATACTTAGTAACTGCTAATAAAATTTTGACCAACTTTAAAAGCAATGCTCAGCTCTAACCAACTTCTTTGGTAAGCCTTACACTTCACGTGAGCTCCCACCTTTGGCGAGTTCATGCACATTATTCCCCACAACTTGTTGAGCGATGAACGTATGTGAGCTCACTCTTGCTGTCTCACATACACCACAGGTCAAGAACAGGTACCACTGGATGAGGCGCTTGGAGGATGCTGCGATGAGTTCGTGAGAGGTCTAGGTCGTCGTCTCCCAGTCAACTTTGGGTTGCTGGACCGTTGTCTCCTTATAATGTAATTATTTATTTTGTATAGAACTCCTGTTATATATAAAGATGTGACATTCGATCCTGTGCCACTATACATCATATGTATGAGACTTGGTCCCAGCATACCTGGTGTTTATGTTAACCCCGGGTTTTGGACCCCTAAAATCCGGGTGTTACACCGACGTTGGGGAAAAAGAGGCCCTTGTTGACGGTGATGTTGGCGGCATCCTCGTCGGAGGAAGAGTCAGTGGAGCTCTCGTCGGAGTCCTATTCCCGACACACATGGGCATCGCCGCCCTTCTTCTTGTAGTATCTCTTCTTCTCCTTCTTCCCTTTCTTGTGGTTGCCTCTATCACTATCACTTGAATTTGGACATTTGGCAATAAAATGATCGGGCTTACCATATTTGTAACACACCCTCTTGGAGCGGGGTTTGTAGTCCTTCCCCCTCCTTTGCTTGAGGATTTGGCGAAAGCTCTTGATGATGAGCGCCATTTCCTCGTTGTCGAGCTTAGAGGCGTCGATTGGTAGCCTACTTGGTGTAGACTCCCTCTTCTCTTCTTCCGTTGCCTTGAATGCGACGGGTTGCACCTCGGGTGTGGAGGTGGCTCCTTGCTCCAAATTGACAATATGTTTGGAGTTTTTGATCATAAGTTCAAAGCTCACAAACTTGCCAATTACTTCATCGGGAGACATCTGTTTATATCTAGGGTCTCCACGGATTAGTTGCACTTGAGTGGGATTACGAAAAACAAGTGATCTAAGAATAACCTTGACCATTTCATGGTCATCCCACTTGGTGCTCCCGAGGTTGCGCACTTGGTTCACCAAGGTCTTGAGTCGGTTGTACATTGCCTGTGGCTCCTCTCCCTTATTGAGGACGAATCGACCGAGTTCTCCCTCGATCTTTTCACGCTTTGTGATCTTGGTCACCTCGTCCCCTTCGTGCGCCGTCTTGAGGACGTCCCAAATTTCTTTAGCACTCTTTAACCCTTGCACCTTATCATACTCCTCTCGACACAAGGAGGCAAGGAGTATAGTTGTGGCTTGAGAGTTAAAGTGCCTAATTTGGGCAACCTCATCCGAGTCGTAGCCCTCGTCCCCCACCTTTGGTACCTGCACTCCAAACTGAACAATATCCCAAATGCTTACGTGGAGTGAGGTTAGGTGATGCCTCATTTTATCACTCCACATACAATAATCCTCACCATCAAAATATGGTGGTTTGCCTAAGGGAACGGAAAGTAGAGGAGTGCGCATTGAAATACGGGGATAGCGAAGGGGCATCTTACTATACTTCTTGCGCTCATGGCGCTTAGAAGCGATGGATGACTCGGAGCTTGATGTTGAGGGCGACGATGAGTCGGTCTCGTAGTAGACCACTTTCTTCATCTTCTTCTTCTTGTCGCCTCTCTGATGGGACTTGATGGAGGAAGAGGATTCCTCCTTGTGCTTGTTGCCGGACTCCCTTGAGAGAGTCCTCCCCGAGCTTGCGGGCTTGTCGCCGGTCACGATCTCCCTCTTGGCGTGATCTCCCGACATCACTTTGAGTTGTTAGACTCTAATAAAGCACCAGCTCTGATACCAATTGAAATTCGCCTAGAGGGGGGGGTGAATAGGCGTAATCTGAAATTTACAACTTAAAACACAAACTACAAGCTGGGGTTAGCGTTAGAATTAAATTCGAGTTCGGGAGAGATGGGGAAAACAAATCAACCAAGGAATAAGGCGGGTGAACACGATGATTTGTTTTATCGAGGTTCGGTTCTAAAGAACCTAGTCCCCGTTGAGGTGGTCACAAAGACCGGGTCTCTTTCAACCCTTTCCCTCTCTCAAACGCTCACTTAGACTGGGTGAGCCTTCTTCCTTAATCTCACGAGTCACTTAGACCCCGCAAGGATCACCATACAATTGGTGTCTCTTGCCTTGCTTACAAAGCACTTGAGAGTAAGAATTGAAAATAAAAAGAAGGCCAAGCCATGCAAACAAGAGCAACAAAAGAACCCAAGAGATCCTCTCACAAGTTCTAATGCACTAGAGTTGATTTGGGGACTTTGAGTGAATCGATTGCTTTGATTGTGTCTTGGAGTGGAGTCTATTGCTCTTGTATTGAATGCAATGTTTAGAATGCTTGGGGTGCTTGGTGTTGTGGTGGTTGGGGGGTATTTATAGCCCTCAACCGCCAAATGGTCGTTGGGGAAGGCTGCTGTCGAAGGGTGCACCGGATAGTCCGGTGAATTTTAGCGGAGCGCGCCTGCGAAAACCCGAGAGCGGCTATTTGGACTCTGTATGGTCCTGATGCACCGGACACTGTTTGGTGGCACACTGGACAGTCCGGTGCGCCAAACCACAACACACTTAGTTTTATTTGCTCCTTTGAATTGAACCCTTAACTTGAATATTTATTGGTTTGTGTTGAACCTTTATGCACCTGTAGAACATGTATTCTAGAGCAAACTAGTTAGTCCATATATTTGTGTTGGGCATTCAACCACCAAAATTAATTGTAAGAAAAGGTTAACCCTATTTCCCTTTCAAAGATCATTGTGTTAATTGGAACATGGAGCTTAACTTGAGATATCCGTGCTACCACAAGGGTGAAATGGGATGCCCTTGATAGACTAATTAGGAAAGCTAGTAGAGGACTACCTTACCCAAAAGGGGCAAGGGTAGAAGGGGAGTTGTCGGTATAGGGAGGTTCTCGGGTCGATCATGCTTTGATGGCTTTTCGGACGAGGGATTCCTATACTGTGCACCCTAGAAACTGTAGCGGGTTTTCTGAAGCTAGTGTAACTTTGTAAAGGCCTTGTAGTGGATCCCTAGCCATTCACCTCAGAAGTGTCTAAGGGTCTAGCTAACCCTAGCTAGACGAGATACATGACTTGTGGGTAAGGGGCGCAACCTCTGCAGAGTGTAAAACTGGTATATCAACTGTGCTCGCAGTCATGAGCAGCTCAGGACTCTCGCACGATTAATTTATAGAACTAAACTTAATCTATCATATGCATTGCATCGCGGGTGTTATTATCAATTGTGATTTCTTATTTAATTGGGTTGGTATCTACTTATACTTAGTATCTGCTAATAAAATTTTGACCAACTTTAAAAGCAATGCTCAGCTTTAACCATCTCCTTTGGTAAGCCTTACACTTCACATGAGCTCCCACCTTTAGTGAGTTCATGCACATTATTCCGCACAACTTGTTGAGCGATGAACGTATGTGAGCTCACCCTTGCTGTACTCACATTCCTCCTAGGTTAAGGATGTAACACCCCTGGTGTTACTGGTACTAAAACTTGAGCATAACATCACGTGCATTGACATTTCATATGTTTGTTACACATAGAGTGCATTCACTAGGTAAAAATTTCAAACAAGTTGTGATGATGTGTCTAGAAGTATGATTAACCCTAGGGTAGGGTACTTAGCCCTGACTTAAGGTTATGGATGAAGGTAGAGCCAAAATGGGCAAAAATTTCATAAGACATGAGAAATGGTCACTGAGAGCACCTAGAGGGGGGGGGGGGTGAATAGGTGATCCTGTGAAAACTTTAAACTTAAGCCACAAAAACTTGTTAAGTGTTAGCACAATAGTTGCCAAGTGGCTAAAGAGAAGTCTTAACAAAACACAATACCACAAGAGATCAAGCACAGAGGTGACACAGTGGTTTATCCCGTGGTTCGGCCAAGATCAACGCTTGCCTACTCCACGTTGTGGCGTCCCAACGGACGAGGGTTGCAATCAACCCCTCTCAAGCGGTCCAAAGACCCACTTGAATACCACGGTGTTTTGTTTTTCCTTTCACTATCCCGTTTGCAAGGAATCTCCACAAATTGGAGTCTCTTGCCCTTACAAGTATATGATCACAAAGAAGCACAGAGTAAGGGAGGGAAGCAACACACACAAATCCACAGCGAAACGCGCACACACACGGCCAAGAATCGAGCTCACAAGAGTATCACAAAGTTCTCACTAGAACGGAGCTCGAAACACTTAGAATGACAAACAAATGCGCAGAGACTGAGTGTGGATGATCAAGAATGCTCAAAGGTTGCTTGTGTGTCTCCTCCATGCGCCTAGGGGCTCCTTTTATAGCCCCAAGGCAGCTAGGAGCCGTTGAGAGCAAATCCGGAAGGCCATCCTTGCCTTCTGTCGTCAGGGGCACCGGACAGTCCGGTGCACACTGGACACTGTCCGGTGCCCGATTTGTTTCCATAACTGGCGCTTCCGACCGTTGCCGACCGTTGGCAGATCTGGAGCCGTTGGCGCACCGGACATGTCCGGTGCACACCGGACAGTCCGGTGCCGTCTTCCGACCGTTGGCTCAGCCACGTGTCCCGCGCAGACTGCGCGGCCGACCGTTGGCCCCGGCCGACCGTTGGCTCACCGGACAGTCCGGTGAATTTTAGCCGTACGCCGTCGGCGAATTCCCGAGAGCGGCCAGTTCGAGCCGAGTCAGCCTGGCGCACCGGACACTGTCCGGCGCACACCGGACAGTCCGGTGCTCCAGACCGAGCTGGGTCTTGGCAGCACACAGCCAAGTCTTTTCTCCTCTTCTCTCTTTTTCTTCTTTCTATTTCTAACACTTAGACAAATATATTAGTACACAAAACCAATGTACTAAGGCTTAGAAACATACCTTTATCCTTGATTTGTACCTTGTTCATCCATGTACATAAATTCACAATTAAGCACATGTGTTGGGCACTAAATCACCAAAATACTTAGAAATGGCCCAAGGGCACATTTCCCTTTCAATCTCCCCCTTTTTGGTGATTTATGCCAACACAACATAAAGCAAGTAGGACAAGTACAACAACACTTCAAATAAGAACTCAAATTATTTTGGTTCAATTTTGACATATATGGATCACTCTATGCCACCACTTGGTTTGTTTTTGCAAATCAAACTCAAATCTCTATCTCTAAGTCAAACACACATGTTGAAGCAAAAAGAGAGTTATTTCAAATGAGATTGATCAAAGATTTCAAAAAACTCCCCCTTTTTCCCATAATTAATACTTCTCCCCACAAGAAGCCAACTTTTGATAAGAGAGACAACATAAGAATTTTGCCAAAACAAAAACTCTATTCTACTATTTTCAAAATCTCTCAAGTGGTAGCTGATCCATTTATTGCTTTGGCCTTTATTTTCTCCCCCTTTGGCATCAAGCACCAAAACGGGATCAATCTTGGCCCTTCAACCCCATTGCCTCACCAAAATCTTCAATTTAGAGCAAATGGCAATAAGAGTTCATGAGATGGACTTGAAATAAGTTACCCTCTCATCGGAGTGCAGTGGAAGTCTTGCATGATCCAAGTCCACCTTTTCCCTTTCAAACAAACAAACTCAAGCATATGGTTAGTCTCAAGGGATCAAGTTGTAACACATCTCCCCCTAAACATGTGCATCACTTTGCAACGGACTTGTGAGGTCCAGGGAGTGTTTGTACAACTTGAGCACCATAATAAGCAACAATATGCAGAATGAACATGATCAAAGGCATAAATACATGTATGCTACAATTCAATCCAAGTTCCGCGAATCTAAGACATTTAGCTCACTACGCAGCCTGCAAAAGGTCTTCTCATCTAAAGGCTTGGTAAAGATATCGGCTAGCTGGTTCTCGGTGCTAACATAAAACACTTCGATATCTCCCTTTTGCTGGTGGTCTCTCAAAAAGTGATGCCGGATGTCAATGTGCTTTGTGCGGCTGTGCTCAACAGGATTTTCCGCTATTCGGATAGCACTCTCATTATCACATAGGAGTGGGACTTTGCTCAGATTGTAGCCAAAGTCCCGGAGGGTTTGCCTCATCCAAAGTAGTTGCGCGCAACACTGTCCTGCGGCAACATACTCGGCCTCAGCGGTGGATAGGGCAACGGAGGTTTGTTTCTTAGAGTTCCATGACACCAGGGACCTTCCTAAGAATTGGCACGTCCCCGATGTACTCTTCCTATCGACCTTACATCCAGCATAGTCGGAATCTGAGTACCCAATCAAGTCAAAGTTAGACCCCTTTGGATACCAGATCCCGAAGCAAGGCGTAGCGACTAAATATCTAAGAATTCGCTTCACCGCCACCAAGTGACATTCCTTAGGATCGGATTGAAATCTAGCACACATGCATACGCTAAGCATAATATCCGGTCTACTAGCACATAAATAAAGCAGAGAACCTATCATTGACCGGTATGCTTTTTGATCAACGGACTTACCTCCTTTGTTGAGGTCGGTGTGTCCGTCGGTTCCCATCGGCGTCTTTGCGGGCTTGGCGTCCTTCATCCCAAACCTCTTTAGCAGATCTTGCGTATACTTCGTTTGGGAGATGAAGGTGCCGTCCTTGAGTTGCTTCACTTGGAACCCAAGGAAGTAGTTCAACTCGCCCATCATTGACATCTCGAATTTCTGCGTCATCACCGTGCTAAACTCTTCACAAGACTTTTGATTAGTAGAACCAAATATTATGTCATCGACATAAATTTGGCACACAAACAAATCACCATCACATGTCTTAGTGAAAAGAGTTGGATCGGCTTTCCCAACCTTGAAAGCATTAGCAATTAAGAAATCTCTAAGGCATTCATACCATGCTCTTGGGGCTTGTTTAAGTCCATAGAGCGCCTTAGAGAGCTTACACACGTGGTCGGGGTACCGCTCATCCTCGAAGCCAGGGGGTTGCTCCACGTACACCTCCTCCTTTATTGGTCCGTTGAGGAAAGCGCTCTTCACATCCATTTGGTACAACCTGAAAGAATGGTGAGCGGCATATGCTAGCAAGATACGGATTGATTCTAGCCTAGCCACAGGAGCAAAAGTCTCCTCAAAGTCCAAACCTGCGACTTGGGCATAACCTTTTGCCACAAGTCGATCCTTGTTCCTCGTCACCACCCCGTGCTCGTCCTGTTTGTTGCGGAACACCCACTTGGTTCCCACAACATTTTGCTTGGGACGAGGCACCAGCGTCCAAACTTCATTGCGCTTGAAGTTGTTAAGTTCCTCCTGCATGGCCAACACCCAATCCGGATCTAGCAAGGCCTCCTCTACCCTGAAAGGCTCAATAGAGGAGACAAAAGAGTAATGTTCACAAAAATTAACTAGTCGAGACCGAGTAGTTACTCCCTTGCTAATGTCACCCAGAATTTGGTCGACGGGATGATCCCTTTGAATCATCGCTCGAACTTGAGTTGGAGGTGCCGGTTGCGCTTCTTCCTCCATCACGTGATCATCTTGTGCTCCCCCTTGATCATACGCCTCCTGTTGATGAACCTGTTCATCGTCTTGAGTTGGGGGATGCACCGTCGTTGAGGAAGAAGGTTGATCTCGTTCATCTTGTTCCTGTGGCCGAACGTCTCCAATCGCCATGGTTCGTATAGCGGCCGTTGGAACATCTTCTTCATCTACATCATCACAATCAACAACTTGCTCTCTTGGAGAGCCATTAGTCTCATCAAATACAACGTCGCTAGAGACTTCAACCAAACCCGATGATTTGTTGAAGACCCTATACGCCTTTGTATTTGAATCATAACCTAATAAAAACCCTTCTACAGCTTTGGGAGCAAACTTAGAATTTCTACCCTTCTTCACTAGAATGTAGCACTTGCTCCCAAATACACGAAAGTAAGATACATTGGGTTTGTTACCGGTTAGTAGCTCATACGAAGTCTTCTTGAGGAGTTGATGAAGATAGACCCTGTTGATGGCGTGGCAAGCCGTGTTCACAGCTTCCGACCAAAAGCACTCGGGGGTCTTGAACTCTCCAAGCATCGTCCTCGCCATATCGATTAGCGTCCTGTTCTTCCTCTCTACCACACCATTTTGCTGTGGTGTGTAGGGAGCGGAGAACTCGTGCTTGATCCCTTCCTCCTCAAGAAACTCCTCCACTTGAAGGTTCTTGAACTCGGACCCGTTGTCGCTCCTAATCTTCTTCACCTTGAGCTCAAACTCATTTTGAGCTCTCCTGAGGAAGCGCTTGAGGGTCCCTTGGGTTTCAGACTTATCCTGCAAAAAGAACACCCAAGTGAAGCGGGAAAAGTCATCAACAATAACTAAACCATACTTACTTCCTCCTATGCTTAGATAGGCGACGGGTCCGAAGAGGTCCATATGCAGCAGCTCCAGAGGTCTTGACGTGGTCATCACATTCTTGCTGTGATGTGCTCCTCCCACTTGTTTACCTGCCTGACAGGCTGCACAAGGTCTATCTTTTTCGAAATAAACATTTGTTAGACCTATCACGTGTTCTCCCTTTAGAAGCTTGTGGAGGTTCTTCATCCCCACATGTGCTAAGCGGCGATGCCACAGCCAGCCCATGCAAGTCTTAGCCATTAAGCATGCATCTAGACCGGCCTCTTCTTTTGCAAAATCAACTAAGTAAAGCTTGCCGTCTAGTACACCCTTAAAAGCTAGTGAACCATCACATCTTCTAAAGACAGACACATCTACATTAGTAAAAAGACAATTGTATCCCATGTTGCATAGTTGACTAACAGATAGCAAGTTGTAACCAAGAGACTCAACTAGAAACACATTTGAAATTGAGTGCTCTTTAGAAATTGCAATTTTACCTAACCCTTTTACCTTGCCTTGATTCCCATCACCGAATATAATTGAATCTTGGGAGTCCTTATTTTTGACGTAGGAGGTGAACATCTTCTTCTCCCCCGTCATATGGTTTGTGCATCCGCTGTCGATAATCCAGCTTGAACCCCCGGATGCATAAACCTGCAAGGCAAATTTAGGCTTGGGTCTTAGGTACCCAACTCATGTTGGGTCCTGCAAGGTTAGCACAAATGTCCTTAGGGACCCAAATGCAAGTCCTGTCTCCCTTGCATTTTGCCCCTAACTTCCTAGCAATTATTTTCCTATCCTTTCTACAAATAGCAAAGGAAGTGTTTAAAGCACAATAAATTATAGAAGGTTCATTCACTACTTTCCTAGGAGCATGAATAACATTCTTTCTAGGCACATGAGCAATATCTTTCCTAGGCATATGTACAACATTTCTCCTACACATATCTCTATCATGCTTATATGAAGAACTAGAAGCAAACATGGCATGAGAATCATAAACATCAAAATCATTATAAGCATTTCTAGCATGTCTCCTATCATGGTATAAGAAAGCATGGTTCTTTTTAGCACTACTAGCCATAGGGGCCTTCCCTTTCTCCTTGACGAAGATGGGAGCCTTATGGCTTGTTAAGTTCTTGGCTTCCCTCTTGAAGCCAAGCCCATCCTTAATTGAGGGGTGTCTACCAACCGTGTAGGCATCCCTTGCAAATTTTATCTTATCAACTTCACTCTTGCTAGTCTTAAGTTGGGCATTAAGACTAGCCAATTCCTCGTTTAATTTGGAAATTAAAACTAGGTGTTCACTACAGGCATCAACATCGAAATCCTTACACCTAGTGCAAATCATAACATGTTCTACACAAGAATTAGATTTATTTGCTACTTCTAACTTAGCATTTAAATCATTGTTAACACCTTGTAAAGTAGAAATGGTTTCATGACAAGTAGATAGTTCATAAGAAAGCATTTCATTTCTTTTCACTTCTAAAGCATATGATTTTTGTGCCTCTACAAATTTATCATGTTCATCATACAATAAATCCTCCTGCTTTTCTAAAAGCCTATCCTTTTCATTCAATGCATCAATCAATTCATTGATTTTATCTATCTTAGATCTATCTAAGCCCTTGAACAAGCATGAATAATCTATGTCATCATCATCACTAGATTCATTATCACTAGAAGAAGCATAAGTGGAGTCTTGAGTACTCACCTTCTTCTCCCTTGCCATAAGGCATGTGAGACGCTCGTTGGGGAAGAGGGAAGACTTGTTGAAGGCAGTAGCAGCGAGTCCTTCATTGTCGGAGTCGAAGGAGGAGCAATCCGAGTCCCACTCCTTTCCTAGATGCGCCTCGCCCTTTGCCTTCTTGTATTGCTTCTTCTTCTCTCTTTTGTTCCCCTTTTCCTGGTCACTTTCATTATCGGGACAGTTAGCGATAAAATGACCAAGCTTACCGCATTTGAAGCATGAGCGCTTCCCCTTTGTCTTGGTCTTGCTTGGCTGCCCCTTGCGACCATTTAGCGCCGTCTTGAATCTCTTGATGATGAGAGCCATCTCTTCATCATTGAGTCCGGCCGCCTCAATCTGTGCCACCTTGCTGGGTAGCGCCTCCTTGCTTCGTGTTGCCTTGAGAGCAAGGGGTTGCGGCTCGTTGATCGGACCATTCAAGGCGTCGTCCACATACCTCGCCTCCTTGATCATCATTCGCCCGCTAACAAATTTCCCAAGAACTTCTTCGGGCGACATCTTGGTGTACCTGGGATTTTCACGTATATTGTTCACCAAATGAGGATCAAGAACGGTAAATGACCTGAGCATTAGGCGGACGACGTCGTGGTCCGTCCATCGTGTGCTTCCGTAGCTCCTTATCTTGTTGATAAGGGTCTTGAGCCGGTTGTATGTTTGCGTCGGCTCCTCGCCCCTTATCATTGCGAACCGTCCAAGCTCACCCTCCACCAACTCCATCTTGGTGAGCAAGGTGACGTCGTTCCCCTCATGAGAAATCTTGAGGGTGTCCCAGATTTGCTTGGCGTTATCCAAGCCGCTCACTTTATGGTATTCATCCCTGCACAAGGAAGCTAGAAGAACAGTAGTAGCTTGTGCATTCTTATGAATTTGTTCATTAATGAACATGGGACTATCCGAACTATCAAAGTGCATTCCACTCTCTACAATCTCCCATATACTAGGATGGAGAGAGAATAGGTGACTACGCATTTTGTGGCTCCAAAATCCGTAGTCCTCTCCATCAAAGTGTGGGGGCTTGCCGAGTGGAATGGAGAGCAAATGTGAATGTGAACTTTGCGGAATCCGAGAGTAATCAAAAGAAAAGTTCGAATTAACCGGTTTCCTTCTCTCGTAGTCGTTGTGGTCTTCGTCCTTTTGGGAAGAAGTAGACTCATCGCTGTCGTAGTAGACGATCTCCTTGATGCGCCTTGTCTTCTTCTTCTTCCCTTCCTTCCGTTTATGACCCGAGCCGGAGTCGGTAGGCTTGTCGTCCTTTGGCTCGTTGACGAAGGTCTCCTTTTCTTTGTCGTTGATCACTATACCCTTCCCCTTAGGATCCATCTCTTCGGGCGGTTAGTCCCTTTGTGAAGAGAACGGCTCTGATACCAATTGAGAGCACCTAGAGGGGGGGGTGAATAGGTGATCCTGTGAAAACTTTAAACTTAAGCCACAAAAACTTGTTAAGTGTTAGCACAATAGTTGCCAAGTGGCTAAAGAGAAGTCTTAACAAAACACAATACCACAAGAGATCAAGCACAGAGGTGACACAGTGGTTTATCCCGTGGTTCGGCCAAGATCAACGCTTGCCTACTACACGTTGTGGCGTCCCAACGGACGAGGGTTGCAATCAACCCCTCTCAAGCGGTCCAAAGACCCACTTGAATACCACGGTGTTTTGTTTTTCCTTTCACTATCCCGTTTGCAAGGAATCTCCACAAATTGGAGTCTCTTGCCCTTACAAGTATATGATCACAAAGAAGCACAGAGTAAGGGAGGGAAGCAACACACACAAATCCACAGCGAAACGCGCACACACACGGCCAAGAATCGAGCTCACAAGAGTATCACAAAGTTCTCACTAGAACGGAGCTCGAAACACTTAGAATGACAAACAAATGCGCAGAGACTGAGTGTGGATGATCAAGAATGCTCAAAGGTTGCTTGTGTGTCTCCTCCATGCGCCTAGGGGCTCCTTTTATAGCCCCAAGGCAGCTAGGAGCCGTTGAGAGCAAATCCGGAAGGCCATCCTTGCCTTCTGTCGTCGGGGGCACCGGACAGTCCGGTGCACACCGGACACTGTCCGGTGCCCGATTTGTTTCCATAACTGGCGCTTCCGACCGTTGCCGACCGTTGGCAGATCTGGAGCCGTTGGCGCACCGGACATGTCCGGTGCACACCGGACAGTCCGGTGCCGTCTTCCGACCGTTGGCTCAGCCACGTGTCCCGCGCGGACTGCGCGGCCGACCGTTGGCCCCGGCCGACCGTTGGCTCACCGGACAGTCCGGTGCACACCGGACAGTCCGGTGAATTTTAGCCGTACGCCGTCGGCGAATTCCCGAGAGCGGCCAGTTCGAGCCGAGTCAGCCTGGCGCACCGGACACTGTCCGGCGCACACCGGACAGTCCGGTGCTCCAGACCGAGCTGGGTCTTGGCAGCACACAGCCAAGTCTTTTCTCCTCTTCTCTCTTTTTCTTCTTTCTATTTCTAACACTTAGACAAATATATTAGTACACAAAACCAATGTACTAAGGCTTAGAAACATACCTTTATCCTTGATTTGTACCTTGTTCATCCATGTACATAAATTCACAATTAAGCACATGTGTTGGGCACTAAATCACCAAAATACTTAGAAATGGCCCAAGGGCACATTTCCCTTTCAGACACAAGGTATCACATTTGATGGACTTTAGTGACACCAAAACCCCATTGTGCCTAAAACCCTAAAAACAAACCCTAGAAACCCTAATTCAAACCCTAGGGGGTAGATGTAAATTTTGTGCACTTTTGGACCAATGTGCAAATACCAAAGTATAGAACCCCACAAATCATGTGTTTTTCACATTTGAGGATTTGCAAGTTATATAGTGGGATTTGGACTTATTTGCAAAATGCACCCCATGCACCCCATATGATTAAGTCTGAATTCAGTTGAATAAGATCAACTTTGGAGCTCTTTATCTCAGAATTCTTGAGGATTTTGCTCTTGGTCAATATTGCAAACTTGTAGAGCTATGTAAGGAGAACAAATTTGATTAAGTGAGTCATTCTTAGTGCTACATGAAAATGGGAGAAAAATAGACCTAAAGTTGGTCTATCAGTCGAGTATAGCTCTAAAACTGGGCTGACAGTGAACTAGGGTCAAGTTTGGGGAGCTATTTTGAGTACGATTCAGTGAGAATTTAAGTATGGTTGCTATAGCAAGATTAAAGCTGGATTATTAGACAATAACTTTGTTACAGGCAGATTGGCAAGTTATCACATGAAAATTGGAGATTTGGGTACTGCAAATCATTCTGCCAGGCACCCTGATGAGAGGTCTGATGGTACAGTGCAATAGAAATATCCCAGGTGCAGCCCCCCTCGCCGTCGGTGACCTTGCGCCGGATCCACGCCGGCTGCCGTGATTCGTGCTGGGCGCGTAGTAGATATCAACGGGGAAGTAAAAAGATCTCGCAGGGGAACGGATTTGGTCACGGGGTGAAGTTTATCTTCTGCGCCTGTAGCCGTGCGACGTGGCCAGACCGACGGTGTCGTTGTGGTGCTCTGGCGACCTCAATTATGCCACATCATAGCTCTTCACCGCGTCGTGGTAACTATGGCACACCTAGGCTTGTAGTGTTAGAACCGTTGCACCAGCGGGTGCCATGAATGTACCGCCAGTAACTCTCCCCTCTCTCCGGCCACCAACGCACCTTTGTGAAATTGGACACCATCGCTCAAAGACTCTATAAATTGTGCATGTCATTAGCTCCGTTGGGTCATCACAAAGCCAGAGCACCCACCCTTGCCTCTGATTAGCCACCATAGCCTCCTAATTAGGTTTCCGCACCACCATAAACCCCACAACGTGGCCAGCTCTCTGCAGTTCCGTTCACGTCCTCCTTGCCCTCATTTCAATACCCCTGTGTGCTGTAGATGCTCATCGGCCTAGCCAATTGAACTAGACCTGGGTAGATCACCGGGAACACCTTGGATTGTCCTTGGTGTGCGCCATCACCGTGGACAGAGAGTTTTTGAGCTGGAGCTTTGCAATTGATTGGGGGGTTAAGGTCGTTATAGGTGGAATTAGGTGTCAGCCGGGCTTGGGATCCGGTCTTTGCGTATTCCAGCCGGTACAGGCTCACCGGAAGGCGCGCTCACCACTGTTCGACGTCGGGGACTTGGCGGTGTAAAGAAATAGAAGTGCGAGGGCCTCAGTGCAAATGTTAGTGAGACAAGGAAATAGTTCTACGGACTCTTTAAGGGTTTTTCAAATCGCCAAGGTCCTCTATGCAAACCTGGCAGCGCGGGCGCGCGCATGTGCGTTTCGCTTGGCGTTGGCCGGCTCGGGCTAAATTGAGCCCATTATTGTTTATGCTTTCTCTTTTTCTTTTTCTACCAGACTTATGAAATTTATAGGAAATTATAGAAAAATGATAAAAATATGAGACCAATTTTGTTGGAGTCCTAAATTTCTCTAGTATTTAATAAAAATAGTTCCAGGATTTGTAGTCCAAACCAGGAATTATGTACTATTTAAGAAGGCCAAAACCTAGACCTTCGGAATTTTAGAAATTGTTTGATAACTCCAAAAATCATAAAACTTTTTAGGAAAGCCTAACATGGTACTTGGAACCCTTGGGTGAAATTTGGTATGTTTTGAACATTGTTTGATCCCAAAACCCCAAAACCCTAGTTTCTTAAGAATAGAAATCCCTAACCCTGCTGGGGTGTTGACTGAGAAAACCCTAGTTTCCCTATTGCACCATTAAAGAAAGTTGTATTCAAGATACAACATGATGTACCTCTATTATCATTGCATTTTCATAAGCGTCACATGAGCATTCATGGTTATATATGGGTATGTATAGAAAACAAGGAAGAGGTAACTTTTGAAGAAGAGACTGCACCATCAGCTGAGAATCCACCTGCCGGGAACTGTTTTTATTTTGATATCTGTGGAACAGAGCTCGACTCCCATACAACACAAGGCAAGCCCCGGTGCATTTACCACTTCCTTGCTGTTTTAAAATCTTTATCACCTTATAAGATGCATTAGGTGATAAGAGTTGTGTGCTGAACCAATTGTTGCATTTCCTTCCTTGGAACTGTTTACCATTCCTTGACTACCTGTTTTATTAAAAGGTTTTTTCTGATGCTTAGCCCTGCTTTAGAAAAACAGATGTTTTCTTTTTAAAACAAAAGATGATGCGTCAAGTGGAATGGGATGTTTTCAAAGATAAAACTTGATGGTGAATCCATCATGGCCGTGATGGGTTCAGCATCGGAAAAAGATGTACCTCTGCTAGGTACCAAACTTTGGGTTTAAATGATAAAGCTAAGACCGGGTGGGTGACTTGCACGAGAAGGAAGTCTCAATGTAGTGTCTCCGTCTGAGTCGATTAAGGACCTGTCGATGTAGGCTTGCTGATTGAGGACCTTTTAACTGGTCACATGCCTCATCATGGGTAAGCTTGGCCTCGGACAGACTAATACCCGAAAGGCCAACACGCAATGGGAGTGGAGAGATGGCGGGAGTAGCGTGTACCCTCCATGGCAATTGGCTGGATGGTGGTGTATTTGTGCTCTTGGTTGGCATGAACCTGGTCTGGTCTTAAGAAACCCGGTGGCGAGCTGACATATGCAAGGGTTAAGTGCTACATATGTCGTGTGATTGGAGATCCCCAGCTGGGTATTAATCGATTCGGATCACCATTACTTCTCAAACATGAAGACTTGGTCACTGCCCTACACATAGCATTCAGTAAACTAAAAGGGTTGATAAAAGATGGCTAGTATAGGCCAAGTGCTTGAACTAGGGTGGAAAGAATTCTAGATTCAGGTAAGGACTTAACTTGTTAATAAAACTGGATTTTTAAGGATTCACTATTAGTAAGCATTTTTGCAAACAGAGTCTTTGATATTTGATCAACCTTACCTTGACTCCCTCAAGCCAGTATATCCTTGAGAGTATTTTCTTTGGATGGGTAAGACTTGCGAAAGTACACTTCATACTCAGGGTTTTTGAACCCATGTTGTTGTAGGTGAGGAAACAGCAGACTTTTGCTGTTTTTATTCTAAGGTGGTGCCCAAGGAAGAACCTCAACAGTGAAGTGGTGACGGGAGGATGTTGGCCTCCCTCTTGAAAAACAATATACTTTTGTGCGGGAGGGGTTTTTGCCTCGCATGTCTATAATAATAATATTTTATGCACTCATAGTACCCTGGTTTTGTAATAACTATAATAATCTTTCTCTAAATTAAGTTATTGTAATTGCTTCCGCTATTCTTTCCTCCGATGTGATGTAATATCTGCGTGACGGGTGAAGCGCTCTTGGGCGAGGATTTGAGGATACAGGTACCGAACTTGTTGAGTGATTATGTGCATCTACAGGGTTGTCCAAAGTCCGTTGGGCAAGGACAACTGTAGGTGGGCCTAATAAATTGGGTGGTTCTGTCAAAGGACATGTACCACTGGATGAGGTGCATGAAGGATGCTGTGATGAGTTCGTGAGTGGTCTAGCCGTAAATCAACTATGGTTGCTGGATCGATGTCTTCGTATGATGTAATTATTTATTTATTTATTTTGTATAGAACTCCTATTATATAGTAAATATGTGACATTCGTTTTTGTACTATGAGTCATCATATGTGTGAGACTTGATCCCAGCACACTTGGTGATTATTTCGCGCCCAGGTTTTGGACCCCTAGAACCCGGGTGTGACATAAGTGGTATCAGAGGAATGTTGACTGTAGGATGTAACCTAGATAGAACTGGACAACCCTTACCTACTTACCTTGCTACTCTGATTGTTTCTAAACTTTTCTTAATCTTTTCTCATCTATTGCTGCTTTACTCTTATTACTCTTACCTTTTCACTTCTAAAGACAAAAGCGGATTTCACACTTTGAAATCCTGTACCTAAAGTGACCTTTAGGAATAAGAGATTGACTCTTAGGAACAAAAACAAAACTGTTTTTGTAAGCATATACTTAACTGTTTGTTCTTATGATAACTGCTTGATTCGGTTCTTTGATTGAGTGTGATGAGTTGTGGAGTAATGTCCATAATTGCATCTGCATTATATCTAGTATCACATTTCTATCTTATCTTAGCGTATTCTATCTTATCCTTGGAGATTCATCCTATAAGCATAGTCAACCCGACATAGACACAAAACAACATAGTCAAGCTCTGCCCATGATCCTTCGGTTTATGACCAGCTACTAGCCTATCCATTTACCTACTAAATAATTAACCTTGCAAAACTATCTTACCATATATTTCTAACCCAGATGGTCAATACCAGGAAGGGAGGCGGTATTGATCTACCTGCTAATAACTGTCGCAGGAGGATTATTAACCAACCACAACCAGAGATGAGTCCTCCACCAAACCCTCCACCAGCTGGAACAGATCTCGTTGTTGCCGCTTATATGCAGCTGCTGCAGCAAATGGCAAACACCATGATGTTAATGCAAGCGCAAATGCGACAAGAATGTTAGGAGATGCGCTAGGAGCGGCAAGAAATACGACACGAAATGAGGCAAGAATGCCAAGAAATGCGCCAAGTATGGCAGGAATGACAGCAACTACCACCTCCACCACCACCAGCTCCGCCCAGGGATAAGCACCGGGAGTTTATGAGTCACAAGACACTAACATTCTCCAACTCCTCGGACCCCCTACAAGCTGATGACTGGTTAAAGTCCGTGGACAAGATGCTCAACATAGCCCAATGTACTGATAGGGAGAAAGTACTCTATGCATCGGGTTGCCTTACTAGCCCCACTGCGGATTAGTGGGATGCATATTGCACTACTCACACTGCTGCCAACACCATCACCTGGGTAGAATTCTCCACTCAATTCAGGAATTACCATATTCCTACTGGTCTTATGAAGATTAAAAAGGAGTTTCTATCCCTCAAATAGGGAGGGATGTTAGTAAGCGAATACAGAGATAAATTCATCTAGCTATCCTGATATGATCCTGGGGAGGTCGATGATGATATGAAAAAGTAGGAACTATTTCTGGAAGGTTTGATCGGGCCTCTACAATACCAACTGACATCACACACATTCCCGTCCTTCCAAAGACTACTGGACAAAGCTATTGCTCTGGAAAACAAGAGGGTTGAACTTGGCGAGAAGAGAAGGGTTACTAACCAGGGACAGGCTGGAAGTAGTTCCCGTCCCCGTTATACTACACCTCAAAGTACACCTGCCCGTGGTAGTTCCGGGCAACAGACTCAACAGACACAAGCTACTCCTCAAGCAGGCACTCTAGCTGGACCTGTTGCTCCTAATACCTCCACGAACAGGTCATGTTTCAAGTGTGGACATGCTGGACACTATGCCAACTACTGTCCCAATAGGGCTGCGTATACCACTCCAGCCCCAATGAAGCGAGGTCAGGCTTCAGTAGGCAAGAGTCAGCCCTTACCTGTCAATCGGGGTCAAGTCAACCATGTGACATTCGTTTCTGTACAACTATGGTTGCTGGATCGATGTCTTCGTATGATGTAATTATTTATTTATTTTGTACAGAACTCATATTATATAGTAAATATGTGACATTCGTTTCTGTACCATGAGTCATCATATGTGTGAGACTTGATCCAAGCACACTTGGTGGTTATTTCGCGCCCAGGTTTTGGATCCCTAGAACTTGGGTGTGACAAAAAGCCGCTTACGGGGTTCGTCAGCTCTCCTATACTTGATGACGTTAGGGTGTCCTTTGTCGCGGATATCGAGTCTGGAGCCAAGCTCGGGCGGGGCGGAAGTCTTCCCAAGGTGACGACCGAATCCTTCCTGACGTGCGCCACAGTCGACGGAGTGGCCTTCTGCGGGATTCGTGGTGGAGCAAGTAGCCAAGGCTGAGCTTGGGCGAGGCAGAAATGGTATCCAAGGTCGAGCTCAGCGTCGGGCAAGGTGGAGCTTGCGCCCGAGGACCGGTCTGCCCTTTTATCGTATTGGATGTCACGTTAGGGGGATGGCAAGTAGCATGCGCGCACTATGGCGCATGCGTAATCATGCTGTTGGCCTTGGACAAGATCGCAGTCTTGTTGCCGCTGTGCACCTATAACGTCCTGCAGGGTAGGTATGTGCATTGAATGTGGGTGTCCCCAATTGGCCCTCGCACGCCTTGTCTTCGTCACCTAAGACGGGTTCGGGCGTGGCGTAGTTTGCGGTCCTGGGGTGAGGTAGCCTCGGGCAAGGCGGAGATGGGGGACCCGAGGCATGAGAGGCTCAGGCGAGGCGGAGATCTGCCCGAACATGTTGCTTACTTGGGATCGAACTTGGGCGAGTTGGAGACTTTGAAGGACCCTCCAGGTGGGGGCTCGGTCGGGACGGTGCCTCTTTGGGGAAGACCCCGTGATGAGGACCTCAGGCAAGGTGGGGATCTAGTTCCTTGCTCTCGGGGGACATGTCTGGGCAGAGAACTTTTCGAGCGTGTTTTGAGGGTTTAATCTGGGTACCTCTAATAATCACACCCGACACTATTAAAAACCTTCAATGGTCAAACTGGGATTTCTCTGTTCGCATATCTTGGGTTGCCCATGAGTCTAAATAAACCGACTCTTGAGTCGTTTTCTCCAGCGGATTGAACGACGTCTGTCGTCAACCTCAATATACCTATCTTCAGCTGGCAGGCTATAGACGGTCAATGCAATTTTCTCATCACTAACCACCTTTTATATGTACACCCTCAAGCTCCCCAGCTCGGTGATCAAATAAATTGACAAATTTATAAAATATTTTTTATGGAGGGGAGCTGATTTGCATGTAAAGGAACCACCACAAGCAAGCCTGGCAGATTGCATGTCGACCAAAAAAAGCATGAAGGAATGGGAGTTCTCAATCTCACCACGCAGAATGAAGCATTACTACTGAAAAATCTTGACAAGTTCTGTAACTTTTTCATCTTCGCGTGGTTGTTTGCCAAAGGCAACCCTTGTTCATTACTACTACAAATAACAACCGGCACCACTGTAAAGGATGAAAACGATGCGTCGTGCTTTTTTTTATAAGACTTAGTGCTAGGTAGAGAGAGGTGAGCATTTGTTGAATCAAAAAAGAAAACGGAAAGGAAAGAAAAGAAGAGAAATACTGAGGCGGGCCGGGGCAGGCCCTCAGTTTCCAACTTTTTGATGCCAACCATTGCATCCTCGTTCAGACTGCTGGGCAGCGTTGGGTGTCCTCAGAGTTGATGTACGTACTCCCTCGATGATCTGAAAGTATCGTGTGTCGTATTTTGTAGAGTTAAATATTTTTTAAACTTGACTAGATTTTTAGAAGGAAAAAAACAATATTAATATCTGCACGTTTAAATAGGTTTACTATAAAAGTTATTATAAATATCCTCTGAGATGTGCATTTATGCACAGCGATGGCAGTTGCCGTCGGTTGCTGCCGCCCACACGACGCCCCATGTCCCTGTGTCTGCACGGCATACATACACCAGAGTGGCAGGGGCATGCCATGCCGCCGACCCTCCGCCCTCGCGTGCGCGTAGGGCACTGTTGCTACTACTACCCCTGCATCGCACTGCATTGTCCTGTCCCATTCGGTCGAGTGCTGCTGCGCAAATGGTGATGCTGCCGTTTGTTCTAGGCTCTACCTACTGATGAATGTGGTGGTGTACCATCGACCGTGATGATTGGTGAGCCATGCATGGCCTCGAGAGAATAATGGAGCGATCGGAATGTCCGTGTGGCTGGCCGTTTGGCTCAGGTACAATACAGGTACAGACCATGCACTGATGGGGCTCAGTGAATGCAGTGGGAACCAAACGGATGAGAAGAGAGCCCTACGCCCCTACCCTACACTTCCTACTGTGCTAGGCATGGGCCTTGTGTGCTCCCTCAGTCCCTCGCCCCACCGCTGTGGGTATCTCGTTCTCTCGTCCACAGCCTGTGGGCCTTTTTTCTCTCGTCACTAGCCACCGAGCAGCGAGCACTGCCCCATGCCAGGGGTGCTGCCGTCCCCGTCCTGTTTGAGTGAGTGCTCTAGCATTTAAGTAGTTTATAAAAGGATTGAAGAGTGTATAAATCTTTTAATAGATTAAAAACTCTTATAATGTAGGTTTGAGGTTAAAGTAGAATGAGGTGGGGGCGACATCGTCCCCTTTATTTTTTGGAATCATGCCGTCACAAAAAATTATTTCGTTTTTACCTCGTCCTCACGTGAATCTCATCCAAACATTATATAA
Source organism: Zea luxurians (assembly GCA_029449295.1). NCBI lineage: Eukaryota > Viridiplantae > Streptophyta > Magnoliopsida > Poales > Poaceae > Zea > Zea luxurians. The sequence continues at coordinate 52,598,008 of JAOPSE010000011.1, forward strand.
ACTGTCGCTGCCTTCTTTTATCACTCTTTATATATCCAACTAAACACACATTAATTCACTTCAATTACTTCCTTTATTAGAGTATCTAAACTAGGACTCAAGGTGCCGGTGATATACCGTGGTCCAATTTTTAGCAAAAAAAAAGTGTAGTTATTCTTCCTACTCTCTTCGTTTCACATCGCAAGTATTTCTTAGCTTTTATTTTTCTAAAGAAGATAAACAGCGAACCGACGAAGTACAAAAATCAAACATGCCCCAGTTGCCCGCAGTCATTATAATTGACGTATTTTGGGCCAGGCAAGCATACAAACACGTTTTAGCAATTAGACGTGTTGAACACAGAAAATGGCAGCGCGGACGGTTCGGTCCTGAGGCCGGATGGTCTGTGATCCGGCCGGTCCATGGTGGTAGCATGGACGGTCCGTGCGTGTGCAGAGTCAGTTAGGGTTCCTAGTTTCTCGCGGGATTTGTTACCTAAAACCGCGGGATTAGCTCGGTAAACAGTTTGTAGCGGATCCACACCTCCTCTTTATATAGATGAAGGGCTACGACCGATTGAACCCCCAACAATCGATCAAATCAAATTTATTTCTCGTTTTTACCTTTTGCATTAGGAGTAGTTCTAGTTTAGCCCTAGTTTAGCCTCTTAATCCCTAAATTCTTCGCTTCTCTTCGGCTCTACGTCGATTATAGGTGTTTAGGTCGGTCTGCCGAGCCTAGACAACACCTAGGATCTCTCCTCCCCGACGGAGTCCCTCCCGGGAGCGAGATCTAGGCACCGCCGGCAATCTTCGCCGGCCCTGCGTACGCACGGACCGTCCGGCCTATAGGCGCGGACCGTCCACGCCCGTCAGGCAGGAACACCGGCCGCTGAACCAGGTCGCGGACCGTCTGGCCTCTAGCCGCAGACCGTCCTCGCCTCTGCAGAGGGCACCGTCGCTGGTTGTCATCGCAGTGATTGGTGCCCAAATCAGCATCAACACACTTTTGGCGACTCCGCTGGGGATTAGGTGTCTAGATCTGCTAAAAATCGGCTCATAGATAGCCGGTTCTAAGGATCACCAAGATCTCCACCACCAACATCATCAAGCCAGCCATGGAGGCACTCCCGGCTGATGACCAAAGACCGTTTGAGGACCTCGTAATGCGTGATGAGAAAGAGGTGATGCGGCAATGGAACGAACAATGTGACAAGGAGGAGGTAGAACTGCTGCATAAACTCTCCGAACGGCGCAAAGAGGCGGCAGAAAAGTACTTGTCACACTTCATGGTGGATCGCCACCAGATGATCATCCGTCAAGGGGAGATCGATATGGAATCTCTCCTACCTCCACTTCAGGGTCCTGCTGTAAGTGCTCCAGATCTATCTCTTATGACTTTCATGGATCAACAAGGAGATCAGTTAAAGCAATATGTAGATGAATCTATTAAAATGCATCTACGTTCATACGAGAAATCAGCTGCTCCTAACTTTCCATCGCGAGAGTCTAATACAGAGCCACTCACGCCAAGTACATCGGCTACAAATGGGTCACCCTTGACCTAGCCATCATATGGTATGTCGATGCACGCTTTCGTGTCACCATCACAGCCGCTGCCACTAAGCACGCGGCAGGTTCTGGACGCGGCCGGACCGTCCGAGCACCATCTCAGACAGTCCGATAAGATACAATCTCAGTCCTCCAATCTTCACTGTGCACTGGTGAGATTGTAAGCACTGCTCGCTCCATGAGTTCAACCGAAGGTGCTTTTATTGTTTCAAAAAATACTTCTGAAGGCAACGGGAGCCCCTATGCCGCTGACTTGGCTAATAGGTCTGCATGTTCATTTTCTCCTCTTGGGATGTTTTTTACAGAGAAGCCTTCAAAAGTGGTTTTCATTCTTCGGACTGTATCGATATATTTCTCAAGCTTCGGATCTCTTGCTTTGCTGCTTTTGTCGATGTGGCCTGTAATAACTTGTGAATCAGATTTGAGGATTGTCCTTCTTATTCCCATTGCCTTAAGTTTTCGAAGCCCCAAGGGAAGGGCTTCGTACTCTGCAATGTTATTTGTGCAATTGAACTCCAGCCTTGCTGCGTAGCAGGTTCTGAGCATAGATGGTGAAATTAGAATGGCAGCTGCTCCTGCGCCGAAGGTTCCCCATGACCCATCGCAAAACACTGTCCAATCTTCGTCATCTTTTTTTTCTTTGTCCTGAGCCCCTGGCGTCCAATCAGTAATGAAGTCTGGTAATGCCTGAGATTGGATTGAAGACCTATGAACATAGTCTATGGTGAATTCATTTAGCTCTGCGGCCCATTTCCCAACTCTTCCTGTAGCTTCTCTATTCCTTATTATATCCTTGAGAGGTTGAGAAGAAGGTACTATGATATGATATGACTGGAAATAATGCTAAAGTTTCCTTGAGTCCATCAATACAGCATATAGTACCTTCTCCAACTCTGTGTAATTTTTCTTCGATGGACTGAGTACTTCAGAGACGAAGTATACTGGCACTTACTTTTTTGCTTGGCCATCTTGCTTTTCTTGCACCAATGCTGCACTAACTACAGCGTGGGAAGCAACTACATATAGCAATAATGGGGCTCCTGATGAAGGCGGGATTAAAGTTGTCAGTTCTATCAAGTATTGCCTCAGCTCTTCGAAAGCCTTCTTCTGAGTTGGTCCCCACTGGAAGACTTCGGCTGACTTCAATATTTCAAAAAATGGCAAGTTTCTTTCTGCCGATCTTGAAATAAATCTGTTCAATGAGGCCAGTCTTCCTGTTAGCCTTTGAGCACCTTTTCTTGACTTTGGTGGCTCCATCCGATGTATAGCTTCTATCTTATTTGAGTTGGCCTCAATTCCTTTTGTTGACACGAGACACCCAAGAAATTTCCCCTTCTTCACTCCAAAACACATTTTTCTAGGTCGAGCTTGAGGCTTGCCTTTCTAAAATTGGAAAATGTTTCTTGCAGATCAGCGATGTGATTTTCTTGCTTAATACTTTTGACTATGATATCATCAACATATGTTCGAAGCTTGTTTAGGGCTCGTCTTCTTTCTTTATCCAAATTTGATGGTAGCCTGAATAGCAGTCCAATAGACTCATGAGCTCTGAGGTAGCTGCTGTGTCCACAAGGGAGTCTATTCTTGGCAAAGGGAACTCATCCTTCGGACATGCCTTATTGTGATCTGTAAAATCAATGCACATCCTCCACTTTCCATTTGCCTTCTTCACCATCACAGTATTGGCCAGCCACTCTAGATATGTTACCACTCTAATTATTCTAGCACTCAGAAGCCTTTTGCCTTTGTTTCGGGCACCTTCGACTTTGTCGTCAGACATCTTCCGAACCTTCGGCTTTCTTGGTATGATAGTTGGATCTACATTAAGTGAGTGCTCGATAACATCTCTGTCACACCCGATTTTAAGGGACAAAGCCGGGTGCATCTCATACATGCGCCAAAGAAGACAACATATATAATAACAGAGTGTATAGAGATAAATGTCACAATATAATCAGAGTAATTATTACATAGCGGAAGTCTTACAAAATAAAAGATAAATATACAAGGATCTAAAATCCATCCTTGGCGCTAGAAAGTCAACTGGGAGACGCCACCTAGATCAAATCGAACTCCACATGGTGTGGCTCCTCTTGAACCATCTGTTCTTCTCCTGTGGGGGGGTGTGAGACAGCAAGGGTGAGCTCACACATATTCATCGCTCAACAAGTTGTGGGGAATAATGTGGCATGAACTCACCAAAGGTGGGAGTTAATAATAAAAGCTATGCAATGCATGTGACAAGTTAAGTTTCATAATTTAATCATGCGAGAGTCCTAAGCTGCTCATGACCGTGAGCTCGGCTAGTATACCAGTTTTATACTCTGCAGAGGTTGTACCCTTTACCCACAAGTCGTGTATCCCATGTCGCTAAGGTTTGCAAGGCCCTTAGGCACTACCGAGGTGAATGGCTAGGGATCCACAACGAGGCCTTTACAAAGTTCCACTAGCTTCCGAAAACCTGCTACAGTTTATGGGAAGAGCACTTGCAAGAATCCCTCGTCTGACCGCCATCGTAGCAAAATCAACCCGAGAACCTCCTTGCATGCAACTCCCCTACTGCCCTTGCCCCTTTCGGGTAAGGTACTCTTCCACTAGCTTTCCTAATTAGTTAGCCAAGGGGTCCCATTCCTCCCTTGTGGTGGCACGTGTTTCTCAAGTTAAGCTCCATGTTCCAATTAACATTAATGATCTTGACATGAACATAAATAGAATAATAAAATAATTGGAACATGGACATAATGAATTGTTATCCCAAAACCATGTAAAGCAATAGCAAAACTACCCAAGTGATTCAGGGGTAAACAAGGTAAAAGATAATCAGACTAGGGTGACCTATTGGGTCCCATCAAAATTAATCCTATGGATTGAATAATGATAATAAAGAATATTATTGGGTAACAAAAGTGGATCAAGGTCACAACTTGCCTAGGACTTGAGATTCCAGGTACCAGGATGATCCTCAGATCCACGTGACCTTACTGCTAGTCGTAGCAATACAAACAAACATGGTATTGACAAAATTAACATCACACAAACATAAGTACAAACTAAATAATAATGATCTACGTGTCGTAACGAGATCGTGGGTTCGAGAATTACTAAGATCGAAGTTACGATTAAGGGGTTATGATTTCATAGAAGATCTATGTGATTAAATATTAAACTATATTATAAATTGTTTAAGATAAATCATATGAGAGGTTATTCTATAAATAATTATCTCAACTTTAATCGAAGTCATTATTTGATTAAAGATCATCTAGTCAAATTATGATCAAGATCAGAGGTTAATCCAATAGACATAGATTAATCCAATTAACATAGGATAAATAGATATCTAATATAAAAGTATGAGACATGTATAATCAATGTTGTTACTGCGCAGTAAATATTCATACGAAGCTAACGCAACTGGAACGGATCAAAGCGGAGTTAAAACACAGGAGTTATGATTTTCCTAAGGTTTTATGTATTTGCTATAAGATTGATTAGGAAATAAATTTTAAAGTCGCTTTCATGTCAAATCAGTGGCACTATTTGATAAACAATAATATTATAAAATTATAGGAACTGGAATGAATTAATTTGGAGCTATAATGAATTTTCTATGAATTAAATAAGTTTCTGGAATTATTTTAACACTAAAAATCATTTTCTAATTGAATTTCTGAATTTTCCTATGATTCTGGACTGCGCGCATAAAAATAGAGGAGTGCAGGGGCTAAACTATAAAGATTTCCGAGACTCAGTGTAACCCGAGATAGACTGCGGGTTATTTTATAGAAACGGAGGGGCTTTTCTGCACATCGACACGGCTGAAAGGGTATCTTCGCATCATAGCCGTTAGATCAGCGCCCCACGGTCTAGATTAAATCAGGCGCTTGATGAACTAGTACGCGTAGAGGACCGTCGATCGAGCAATCAATGGTCACGATCTAACGTACGAAGAGGTATGCCCGATTCCAATCCCAAACGTAGGCCGGAGATCCAACGATTCTGCCTTATTGAAACTTATCCTCCGCACCTGTCCTAATCTCGGCCATCCAACAATGATCTAACGGTCCAAACTCGATTTCGAAACGGTATCCCCAACACCCGATAACAGCCGAACGATGGCTATCCAATGGCCCCGAGAAATCCTTGATGAAAGGGGGAAACGCCAGATAAGATCCTGGCCGCCCAGACCGGATCGGAGGGTTAGCCAGCGTCTTCAATGCCCAGACCCAAGCCATGGCGGGACGGACTGTCCGCGGTGGCGCAGTCCTCCGATGAGACCATGGTCGATGCCCCAATGCCCTAATTCGCTATCTAACGAGTTCTACCGTATGAGAAGGAGAAGGACGTGGTGGTGGATTTACCGGTGATGGAAACGGTGACAAGCCCTGCCCATGCGTGCGGTGCCACTGCGGCGGAGGGGACATTCTGATGACGAATTCCCATGGCTTCGAGTTATCATAGCTTCTAAGGTTGCGGCCCTCGGTCGAGCACCAACGAATCTCCCGGGCACTACCCGAAGCCCCAATGGCGGTGTAGGCATGAATTTCGTGTTGCGGCCATCGGCGTGCGCGTCACACGAGCGGGTCCTAGGGAGACGATGCGCACACTTATAGCCCGAGGGATGCCTATGGACCGAGGCCGCGTGATTCAGTTAGAGATCGAGTCCGTGCCGAGAAGGGGAACGGTTATGGCGAGCACCCAGGCGCCATCCGCGGCGAGGAGTTCGGCTCTAGCGTAACAACCAGGGGAGGAACAACGACCCAACTGTGAGAAACTGAGGAGCGGGCCCAACTTGTCGGTACCCCACTACCTAGCAATGAGACGCACGGCGCTGGCTGACGACGTGGCCCGCGTGTCAGTGATGCCCTGGCATTGTTGCACGCGAGGAGTTGGGCTTGTATTCCTGGTTGGGCCGGGGTGTCCCACACGCGCGAATGGACCGACGGTGAGAGGGTGAGCCCAATTAGGTTCAGGTTTCCACTTCTCCTTATTTTTATTCTCTTTGAATTTCTTCCTCAATATCAAATTTGGTACTTGAATTCAAATTTGATTTGAAGATTGCCCATAGGTTTTATGCACAAATAAAAGTACTACTTTTAAAGGGATATATTTATGTATATTTTTCTTTATATTTTATATTCCTCTCCTTTTATTTTCTTTCTCTTCCCATTCCCATTTCCAAATCCTAAATTTTAATTTAGCGTTCAATTCAAATTCTCACATCATTATTATATTTTTTATCCATATTATTGTTATTATTAAATGCACAAACAAACAAAACTCCAATATGATGCCTAGAGTATTTTTAGGTGTCATTAGTTATTTGTTCCCTTTATATATGGTTATTACCATGTTATAATGAGTATGGGGCAAAACATATAATGAGATCAACTCTCTTTTCTTATTATTTACAAACTGGGTAATACAATCTCTGTTAACACTACAAAGGTCATTGGCTGACCAAGCAAAGACATCCTTGTTGTTGAACAGAAATCTTAACAGAGTTTTTTCTTGTTCATCAGACAATTGAGATCCTAGCAACACCTTCTGCTCAGCTATGTCTTCATATAGAAGCATGGGCTTCGGTACTTGCTCTGTCCTTGTATTGTAAACATAGCTGAAGGTAATCGACATTGTTATCTTTTCAAGTGCCACTATCTGCCTTCCTCCAAAGCCACAGAGGGGATGAGTTGCATCATGTATCTTATCATCCCGCTCTTGCATCTGCCTGAAAGTTTTTGCAAAGATAATATATTTTGCACTACCTGTGTCTACAAGGATGTTGTGTACCAGAAACCCCTTGATGACACAAGATATAACCATTGCATCATTATGAGGATAATCCTTGAGCTGAAGGTACTCTTGGGAGAAGGTGATTGGTATGTGTGACCACTTGGACTTGATGAAGGGTCCTTGTACTCCAACAAGTTGTACCCTTCTTTATGCATCTTTCTTCTGCTTCTTGTTGGCTGGCTCAGAACTTGAACCACCCATGATTGGGAGCACTAGCTTCGTAGTTGAAGGTGCCATGGCTTGAGCTCCTTGCGAAGCCATTATCACTGTCGTGGAAGCGAGTTCACCGGAGGTGGGCACCAATATTGGTCACTTGTTCTCGAATGCTATGAATCAAGAACAAGGCAACACAATTGTTAAGTATTAGGGACCTTTGTCTTCTGAAGTATTGTTTCCTCACATACTCAATGATCATCGGACGAAGGTCATGAAGGACATGTCCTCATTATTTCGCAAATAAATTAGAATATATGAATATAGACATAAAAGTTATAGATTATCAATACGTCCGCATCATTATTGTTCAAAATTTACAAAAATTATTAATAGAATATGTATTACATTTATACCTTCAGCTTGCTCGAAGGTGAAGACGCGAGAGAGCGATTACAATCCAGCATGAATAGTATGGTGCTACTGTTCCTCTATTTATAGGCACGAGATACAGCCTAGGTAAAATTACATTCATGACCCTCGACATCTATTTATTGGCATCACTTAGATTATTAGGGTCTATCTAGTCCTTTCATCCTTTGCTCGATTTAAACCGAAGCTGATGGTAGCTTCGACACTTGTCGTCGTCGCTTCTAAGCGAGGTATTCATCTTGAGAACCTTCGGCAGAAGGAGAGAAGACTTTAGTATTAATTACTAAGCCGAAGGTGTTTTTGTCTTGAGGGCCTTCGGTGGAGAAGAAGACCCCAACAAGGCAAAATATTCTCCATGGCATGAAAAATCTAGCTCATTTCACTATCATCTCCATGCAGTTCTTACTCTCTCTTCCCAATCCCTCTATTTCTCTATTTGTTCCCCAACACTAAGAAGATAAAAGCCACTATGGAGTACTACCACCCGCGTGGACCCTTGTTGGTGCACGCACACACCTAAGATTGTGCACGCTGCTATCGAGTAGCCTCATAGCGGTGGCCTAAAACTCGTGTGTGATGCCTTTGCACACACCATTTGGTGATTGTGCCATCTCTTGCCCTCATCACTATCATTTCGGATAACAGGGTAACAGTATCTATCCTATCTATCTTATGTCTTGGATGGGGAGAAACTAGGGTAGTATTTTGGGCATTCCAAGTTAGGGTTAGAAACTGGATTGTAATATTATTCTCCTCTTCTTCTATGTTCTAATGAGATATTGACGTGAATTCAAGAATTTGGATAGGATTTGCTCGGATATGGTCCTCTTCCTATTTAGTCAGGAGTAAGAGTTCTTATTATATTAATCAACTATCTAGTATTATATATTTTAAAGATTTAATAGGCTATATTTGTGTTGGTAACATTACCTCTTTGAGAGATTCTATCAAACATTTGATGAGAAGTGAAAGCTTTAGAGCTCCCCTATCTTTGGTAGGGTTTGGTCCTGTTGTGGTTTTGGAAACCAGGCGACAATAATATTTTGTGTTCGGTGGGGATGCAAGCGCGGACTCACTCCGAATGGTGGATCACGGAGATCCGAGCAAAGAACTGAGACACTGGGTTATTGTGGTTCAGGATGGAGCCCCAGTTCAGTGTAGTGCTGATAGTAGTATTGCAGTAGAGTGTGATACAACTGGTGTGCTTGTGTGTAAAATGAAAGTTGCCCAATCCCTTTTATTGCTCAAGGGTTGGCTTTACAGTGGGGACTTATATTCTATAGGAGGAGCTCGGCTTGCTACCTTCGAATGGCGTTGTCTCCTAACGTCATCCATAGGGTCGTGTGCTACCGTACCCCTGGTATGACGTCCCATCTTGTCCTTGCGGTATACGAGTCCTTGTAGCTTGCTTGGTGCCAGAGTTGTGGTAACTGGCGGTTCCCGCAAAGTGGGCTTACAGCAAGGTTCAAGGACATGTCCGGTTCAACTCCATCTTCCGTCATACCCCTTATGTCACTTCAATCACACATAGGTATATGCCTTGTATGGTGTATTGTCTTGACATTTCTGGTGTATGGGCCACTATAGAGACTCTGGTGTTGAGGCCCCTGTGACTAGAGTTGACCAGCCCCGCGAGTCAATGAGGGCTTATCCGTGGGCGCGCGTGGGGGCATTCCATCATGTCTGTGTGACGCCTTTTGGTACTGGTAGGTATGACGTGACTACGGTTTGGTGATGCTGTGTCTTGTCATGACTGTTGTGGGACAACAGTGTCAGCCTAGGTTCCTTCCTTGCTGATCCACTCGATGGAGACTCGGTCGTTTGCCCTGCCTCGCAGACTTGCTCGGTTGGTCATCAGAGAGTTGGTCGGCCAGTCTGCCTCAAAGAGTTCGTCGGCGGAGTTGGTCGACCGGTTCCCTCGCAGAGTTGGTCGGCGGTGTTGGGCACCTTCTGGAGGATCGCCTGAGACACCCTCGCGTGAGTCGGAATTGCACTGCTCGTTCGAGGTTGGCCTCAGGTGAGTCATGACTGTGTCTCCCATCTAAGGTTGGCCCCAGGTGAGCCATGACCTTCTCACTCGGTGGGGACTTGATCGAGGTTTTTGGGCCTTGCCTTGGATACCCCGTTCCTAGGTACCCTACAGCAGCCCTCGAGCCTTCGTGTGACTCCTTGGAGTCGGTCAGAGGCTTCCTTGATAGGGTTCAGAAGCACTGAGTGCACGCAAGCGCATCAGTATGATGTAGCCACCGAGTAATCCGTTGAGGATTGCTTGGGGTTTATTTGGTTCCTGGTGAAGCCATAGGCCTGCTTTTTGCCAACCTCTCCTGACCTCTTGGCTATATCGGACATACTCCTGTTTGATACCATGGCTCTTGACACAACCCTTTGGGTTGGTCCCCAGAAGGGGGTAGTCTCTAGGGACAGACCTGTATGGAGTTTCTCTGAGGTGATGCCTGCCGGAGCGAGGTTTGAATGCACGCAAGAGCATCATTATGTTGTAGCCACCAAGTAATCCGTTGAGGATTGCATAGGGGTTTTTCTGGTTCCTAGGTGGAGATTAGGGCTTGCCTCCTATTTTTCTCTCTTGAACCGGCCTTCTGAGTTGGTCGTTGACGCCTATCGACCCATTACTTTGCACGCGTCTCCCCTTGGAAAGGATTTTGGCCCCTTTTTGGGTGATAGGGTCATCTTCCCCGACCTAGTCGGTGCGAGGGAAGGGGTCATTGAGGTATGAATGGGTTATCCAAGTGAGATCCAATCGTCCTTTTTATAGGGTCTGGTTTTGGTGAGTGGTCCCACTGGGGGGTCAACCCGTTGGGGCTTCTTATTTAGTCCTTCCTTATTGGATCATGTATTGGCCCTTTGGTCAGTCTGGCCGCCCGGAGGGGGGCATGTTGCCACCCCATCTGCCAGGTAGCCGCAGGAGAATGTGAGGTATGATCTTGGATGTGGGACCAAGCAAATGCCTATGAGTCGACCACCTGACTTGCGACTCGTTGGGAGCTTGCTCGGCCCACCCATCGCTCTGCGTGGGGAGGTAGAGTGAAACTGGGATGGAGTGGAGTTTGATTCTTACCCTATGTGAGGAACTCAAGTTGGCATGGTAGAAACAGAACCGTCATGGCTCTGTCCACATGGGCGGCTTGAAGAGGCATGAAATGGCCTGCTCACCTTATCGCGAGTAGTTGGCATGGCGGCGTGGTCAATTGTTTTAACCGCTGTTGATGCCTTTTCCCCGTGTGTCGCAGTTGGCATGGCGGCATGGTCAATCGTTTTGACCGCTGTTGATGCCTTTTCCCCCGTGTGTCTCTCGGAGCGTCCTCTAAGTCGCATGGGCCCTGCAAGATGTACCTACATATAGTCTTCCCCGCAGCGCCCGAGGTAGGGGAGTTACCGATGAGGCGGATCCCCCTATGTGGTTCGTGGGGTCCATCCTCCAGGCGTCACCTTACTTGTTGGTCCCTGTGTACAAAAAGGATATGAAGACACTTGTCGTCGGTTTTGCTCACCATGTTTTCTCGCCCGCGCTTCTTCTGCCTCGTGTTCTAGCTTCTACGTTCTTGCTTCCGTCTTGGTAGCTTTGTGATAATGGCGCCATTCCCTACCTGCTTAATCCGAGTTTGTCGCCTCATTGGCATTGAGAGGAAAGGGTTACTCCCCCCAAGAAAGTTTCTTGGTGGAGGTTGGAGAAGGAAGGTGACATGCGCTGCCTCGAGATGACAAGGTGTTGGTGCTTGCGCCTTTCTACGAGCACGGGATCGGTCTTCCCTTGCATCCCTTTGTTCAGGGGATTCTGTTCTTTTATGGGTGTAAAACCCAAAATCTATGTAAGAGAAAAATAACAAGATAAATAAATAAGTAGTAAAAAAATGAATTTTCGAATGTGCCTTTAATCAGACCATACATTTTAAAAGAGTATTATCTTAATATAAATTATTTGTGTGTGTGCATGAACTAAGTTGAATCTTGGTGAAAGGTATGTGTTATGTTCCTTCAAACTAAATGGGTCGACTTTAGAAACTCACAATTTTATCACACACTCAAAATACTATTTCCTATAAAGAATAATATATAGTTTATACTTGAAGTAGGGCCTAATAAAATAATAAAGTAATTAATAAATACATTTAAAATATTATCATCCCATGCTGGACCTCTGTTGTGCATTTAAGTTTGAAGTTTGAATTTAAATAACAAGTTGAAAACTGAAAATGCAATAAAAAAGACAAGAACTTGCCTGCTATCACTGCTGGGCTGAAACCCACGTGCAGCCCATTTCTCCTTGCGCTCGCTCGCTTCACTGACCGCCGGCCAGACCCAAAATTCCGCTCATGCATGTGATGAATCTGTGGTGCTAGCTGTGGGTCCCGCATTGTCATCCCTATCCTCTCAAACCCCCTTCCGCATCTGGCGCTAACTGATGCAAGGAACCGAGGTTTCCGGGCTCGATTCGTCGTCATCCCACCGTGAAGCTCGACTTTAGGAATATAAAAGCCATCCCCCGGTTTCCCCCTTGCTTCACGATCGACTTGGAACCTACGGCCCAGCGAGAACACAGGGAGAACCAGGAAAGGATGCCACCATGGTGCGTACAGGGACAGAGAAAGAGCAAGAAAGGATGGCGCTGCCATGAGCTTCAACCCTGTCATGCCACTGGCGTTCCTGGCCGGGTGACGGGGCAGATCGGTTGGACCTCGCCGCAGACGTACGGGTCCCCAGCGAGGCCTAGGTGTGGTTCTCCGCCACATGGTGACGGAGTAAATCCGCCGTGGGCCGCCCTATATCCTGGACGATGCTCCTATGCAAGTCATCCATGGTGAGGACCCTCCCCATGCAGTTCTACATATCCTTCTCTACATTTAGCACCTTTTGGGATCGTGGTTAGACATTGGGATTGTGTGACTGGGCTCGGCCTTCATGGCGTGCGGCACCTCACTGGCTCTCTCTCTCCCTTCAACACTCCAGTGCTCGAGCTCCCGGCACCGACCACTTTTCCCCATGGCCGTCGGCCCCTACGCCTCCCACTACTCCACACAGCCAGCATGGCAGCCAGACGCCGAGATCCATGGCGAGCTCCCTCGCACCCTCGACTTCCTCTACATCGGCAATGAACACGCCAGAAAACAGCGGGCTTCTTCCTTGTTGCGAGTCTGCAGCTGCGACATCGTGCATAGCGAGCTCCACCTCCCACGCCAAGCCCCTTTCTCCAAGAACTGTAGCAACCTCGACACCTCTGTGTCACAATCGTCGACCTGATCTACGCCGCTCCTGCGCAATGTCGTTGAACTCCACCTTGTCGATGCCACACGGAACTCGACCTCGCCGACGTGCCCAGAACACGTTAACAGGGTGGGCCAGCCATGGCAACCACCATGGGACTCTAGGCATCGAGCACAGCCTAGTCCCCACGCCGCGTGCGTTACTGCTACCTGCTCCTGCCACAGTCTATTGCCACTCGCTGCTCCGGTGAGCACTACCAACTCCGCTCAGCCGCTCGCAAGTACTCGCAGGTGCTTTTCCACTCCTTGTCTTGCTTGCCGTATAGTGCGAGAAAGAAAAAAAATGGTAGGCACGGCGTGTGTTGGAGAAAGAAGCAAGCAAATGTCCGTTCGTAGCCTCGTAGGGGTGTTTATGGCCAACACAGTAACAATGTTGCTTTAAATATGACACATGTTCTTACTAATTGTTTATTCATTGGTTATTAAGATAAGCTTTTTAATTAAAACTAATTTATAGTTTCTAGTCTACGCTTTTATAAATAAGTCTTAATATGATTACTAGCTCATGTGTTCCAATTTAATACTTTCTTGGTTTAAACATAACATCTGTTAGATCACATCTATTAGATCTACTACGCCTAAAATCTAGTTTTATTCATAACCCCCTTTTAACTTCGAATTGACCCATTCAAATTGTGTTAGCTTCGTAATAAAAATGCCAACGCATTAAACAACATTGTTTTATCATCACATGTTCCAAAAGTAGATAAATACCTGTTTAACTTATGATTAAACTTGCTAACCAAAGCTATTATTTTAATTTGTCTACAAGTATACTTTGAACAAAATATGATCTGTAATCAACTTATAACTTAGATTAAAGTTTAATTCATTATTTCTTTAACATCTTTTCTCATATGGTTTACATTAATCAACATAGAATATAGTTGTTATTATTTAATCACAAAATCATCCGAAAATCATATCTTTATACACGAAGCTCCGAATTTAGTGATTCTCGAACCCAGGATCTTGTAACTTCACGTAGATCCTTATGATTCAGTTTATTCTTATGTTTGGTGTGATGTTAATTTTGCCTATACCATGTTTGTCTGTATTGCTACGTTAGCAGTGAGGACGCGTGTCATCTAAAGAGCAAGTTGGTACCTGAAATCTCAAGTCCCAGACAAGTTGTGCCCTTGATCACTTCTTTTACCCACTCATGTTCTAATTAGTCATAATGATTTGCATAGGTTAATTTTGATGGGACCTAATAGGTTACCCTAGTTTGTCTATCTTTATGCCTTGTTTACCACTGAACTTATGGGTAGTACTTGCTAGTGCTTTATGTGGTTTTGGGCATTGAGATACACATTATTCATACTTTTGTTATCAGTTTGTTAATTACTGCTCATGATAAGATCATTATGTTAGTTGGAACATGGAGAACCACCCGGGAAAACAGTGCTACCACAAGGGTGGAATGGGACGCCCTTGGCTGACTAACTAGTAAAGCTGGTGGAGGACTACCTTACCCGAAAGGGGCAAGGGCAGTAGGGGAGTGGCCAATGTAGGGAGGTCCTCGGGTTGTTTTTGCTGCGATGGCGGTCAGACGAGAGATTCCTGCATTGGAGCTTCCTATAAACTATAGCAGGTTTTCTGAAGCTAGTGGAACTTTGTAAAGGCCTCATAGTGTTACCCTGCCTTGCCTCCTTGGTAGAGATGTATGGGATTGGCCATCTCTAAGCAGATGGGTAACATGACTTGTGGGTAAAGATGCGCAACCTCTGCAGAGTGTAAAACTGTTATACAAGCCGTGCTCACAGTCATGAGCAGCTCGGACACTCACATGATTAATTTATGGAACTAAATTCAATTTGTCATATGCATTGCATCACAGGTGTTGTTATTACTTTTGTTCTACTACTTAATTGGGTTGGTATTTACTTATACTTAGTAATTGCTAATAAAATTTTGACCAACATTAAAAGCAATGCTCAGCTTCAACCATCCTCTTTGGTAAGCCTTACACTTCACATGAGCTCCCACCTTTGGTGAGTTCATGCACATTATTCCCCACAACTTGTTGAGCTATGAACGTATGTGAGCTCACACTTACTGTCTCACCCCCCCCCCCACAGGTCAAGAATAGGTACCACAGGATGAGGCGCATGGAGGATGCGGTGATGTGTACGTGAGAGGTCTAGGTCGTCGTCTCCCAGTCAACTTTGGGTTGCTGGACCGTTGTCTTCTTATAATGTAATTATTTATTAATTTTGTATAGAACTCCTATTATATAGTAAAGATGTGACATTCGATCATGTGCCATGATTCATCATATGTGTGAGACTTGGTCCCAGCATACCTGGTGATTATGTTCGCGCACGGGTCTTGGTGCCCCTAAAACCCGGGTGTGATAGTGCGATGGGGATTCAGAACCTAAATCACAATTCCGTCTTGCACATGTCATGTTTTACCACCTTGTGCGAGGCATTCCTGGGGATCAACCCCCACTGGAAGTTGTGGCAATACTTCTTTCGGGTGACCCCGATGTAGGATTTAGGACACTGGCTAGAGGGGGGACTGAATAGACGGTTTTGACTAAAATGAAGTACACTAGACAAATTTAATCAAAACAACAATAGATGTAAATATTTCTAGCCTTGATGAAACAACAAAATGTAATGAGCAATTTAATCTAATGCCACAAAGATAAACAATATATAAGTTACCAACTACTTGTAAACAATGTAAAATAGTTGCGAGAAAGACACCGAGATTTATCCCGTGGTATCGGTGAATTGCCGTTCACCCCTAATCCATGTCGAGGTGGAATTCAAGCTCTCACTTGCTCCTCTACCAAGACATGGCTTGATCTTTGAGCCAAGTGGATAAGAACTCACTCAATACCTCGATTTCACTAGTGTCACCTTTGCCGCTCCGGCGAGGTAGGCGCAAACCTCTCACAATTAATTCCACGGCTCCTCCATAGTCTTCACGGAGAGCTCGACGAAGACAACACCCAAGCCATCTAGGATGCGGCAACCTCTAAGAGTAATAAGTCGATGACGCTTGCCCGGTGTATCACCTAGTGCCTCAAAGATTCCAACGAATGTGAATGCACTAGAGTGTATCAATCAATCACTAGAATGTGATCTCAATCAACTAGTGTGAGTGTTCGAGTGGGAGGCTCACAAATGAGTTCAATGTCTACTAGAAATAGCTAAGGGAGCCTCCACGCACGAGCTACACTCCTATTTATAGCCCCTCAGCACATATGTAGCCGTTATGTGCAACTTGCACAGATTCTGCGCACACGAGGACGGTCCGCGCCCTATGGCCGGATGGTCCGGTATCGGTGATTTGCTATTCACCCCTAATCCATGTTGAGGTGGAATTCAAGCTCTCACTTGCTCCTCTACCAAGACACGGCTTGATCTTTGAAAAGTGGACAAGAACTCACTCAATACCTTGATTTCACTAGTGTCACCTTTGCTGCTCCGGCGAGGTAGGCACAAACCTCTCACAATCAATTCTGCGGCTCCTCCATAGTCTTCACAGAGAGCTCGATGAAGACAACACCCAAGCCGTCTAGGATGCGGCAATCTCCAAGAGTAACAAGTCGATGACGCTTGCCCGGTGTATCACCTAGTGCCTCAAAGATTCCAACGGATGTGAATGCACTAGAGTGTCTCAATCACTCACTAGAATGTGATCTCAATCAACTAGTGTGAGTGTTTGAGTGGGAGGCTCACAAATGAGTTCAATGTCCGCTAGAAATGGCCAAGGGAGCCTCCACACACGAGCTACACTCTTATTTATAGCCCCTCAACACATATGTAGCTGTTATGTGCAACTTGCACAGATTCTGCGCACACGCGGACGGTCCGCACCCTATGGCCGGATGGTCCGCCATACCAGTAACGGCTATATCGACCGTTTGAAACCTGTCAGAGTTGTTAGAAAAGTCAGGGCCGGACGGTCCGCCCACTGGGACCAGACGGTCTGGATCCTGATACACTTGAGTAACAGAGTGCTTGATCAGTCTCAGTAATATGAGCGGACGGTTCGCTAATCATGGCCGGACGGTCCGTAGTACAAAGCCCCAAAACACACCGTCCCTACCCAAACTCGAATTTTCTTATGCGAACGGTCCGCCACAAGAAAGCAGGGACAAACCTCTCTGGCAGAGTCATAGACCGTCCGACCATCTGGCACGAACGGTCCGCCGTCCACAGGGAAACAAGTTTTTGCGCTATTTCAAAAGAATCTTAATTTTGAAACCCGTAGCGCTGTTAGCCCTTATGCACATGTTACCGTTTATGCTCTACGAGGCACTAAGTTATACACCATTCAAGTTCATTGACCCCTCTTAATAGTACGACTGTCTATCCTATTAATCCAGCCAGTTTCTTCTCTAGACACCTGCTGACTAACAAAAGCAAAAACCTATGTTTTACCTTTGCCTTCACTTGATCCACAATCAATGGTTATGATTCCTCAATATCTTTGCTGTACCTTGTGGTTCAGTCCTGTAATCTTATCACTCAAGAAATTGTTAGTCCACAATCAGTTGTCATTAATTGCCAAAACACCACTTAGGGTCCTAGATGATTCAGAATCTCCCCCTTTTTGGTAATTTATGACAACATCACGTATTTTTGTGTAAAGAAGATTTTGTTTCCCAATCTTTCTTACATTCTAGGTATAAGAAAGATTTGAGATGAGCTTTTGAGTGACTTATCTAGATTTTGAAGTTCATCTGAAATATTGATAAGCCATCACAGAAAAACTTAGAGAATAGGAATAACTCCCCCTAAATTTGTGCATAGAGAA
Organism: Zea luxurians; assembly: GCA_029449295.1. Lineage (NCBI taxonomy): Eukaryota > Viridiplantae > Streptophyta > Magnoliopsida > Poales > Poaceae > Zea > Zea luxurians. Next base: position 52,615,991 of record JAOPSE010000011.1, read on the forward strand.
TATCCAGATCACAAATTCACACACATAGTATATCGGAGTTTTTGGCGAAGACCTTCCTATAATCTTGGTTATCGAGGCACATAGTAGTATGAAGAATGGAAGGGGCAAATGAAAAACTACCTCGATTAACCATAAATAATTCAAACGGATAGAGCTTTAAACACAACAATGTAAACAAGGTTTTAAGCGACATAATAATTGAGTAGCGACATAATTACTAAGTAGCATTAAACACAAATGTAGCATAAGTAGCATAAATATGCATCAAGATCAGCAAGCTCTCCCTTGAATTATCAATGCTCTCTCCGCCTTTGGCATCTATTTCCACAAAGGGAACATCACTGCACACCTGGTGGAGGATGAGGATACATGCTATAAAAATGAGAGCTGAAGCTGTCAAATATTGAAGTGAACTGACTAAAATCATTCTGGAGTTGCTGCTGTCTTTCATCCAAAGCATGAACACTGTCACTGGTAGAGAGAGTTTCAAACTGATTGGACAAGGCACCCATATTGTCCTGAAAGCTTTGTTGCATATTGTTCATTCTGTTCATAATAGGATCATGCACAGTAGTGTGAATATGAGAACGAAGATCATTAAACTATGTATGCACCCCATCCAATTGAGTGTCAACAACTGTAAATCTCTCATGTAATTCAGAGAACTGACCATCAAATGTGGAGTGCAAATGATCAAAACGGTCATCTACATGTGACATCATGCTTTGAAACTGGCCATCAATATGAGTCTAGAGCCTTTGATGCATCTGATTAAAATAAGGATCAAAATAACCAGGGACAGGCTGCCAGTACTGACCTTGCTGTTGTGGAGGTGGAGGTGGTGGCTTGTGCTGCTCTGTAGGCTGATCACAGAAATCATGTCTCTGAGCTTCCTCATTATCAAGGAACGGTGTGAGAGGCCTGGTAAGAAAACCAGTTTCATTTTTGAATGGCCTGAACAGGGTGTGAGCAGTTTCACACCGCCCTTCGAATCTGGTTTTGGCTTTAATCAAGGCCATAATATATGGTGCATATGCCAGATTCTGGTTCTTATCCATTTTCAGATCATTTAACTGGCGCATCATGAAAAGAACAACACCCATGACTTCCCCTTTCATGACATGATCAATAATATTCTAGAATTTGTCACGGATCCTGCTTTTGTCTCCACTCTTTGGAGGAATGGTGACTCTAGCAATCTTGTCGATGACAGCCGGATGATGGCGCAGCCCTAGAGTCTCGCCGAACCGCCTAGGTATACCCAGCCGGACAGGTTCATAATATTGAGCGAAATCTTCAAACTGATCCTCAGTATAAAGATCGACTCCCTGAGATATAAGTGCATAATCCAGGCTATTAGCTGCTGTGAATTCAGCAAATGTAGCCACATATCTTTTAAACCTAGTCATCCATACAATGAGCTAAGCATCAATGTTGATTTCAGCAGTTGCAAGAAATTGCTTCACAGTTAATTCATTATGGTCAGTTCTTTGACCCATGAACTCATATAGACCACAGACCTGGAATTTGGCGAGTAAACCTTCCATAACAGTTTGGCCCTACATGTAGTCCCAGTCAATAACTTGATGTTTATGGAAGCATTGAATGTTGGTGTCACTGGGCAGAGAGAATTGATCCATAGTCCTTCTTGAGGAATACTCAGCCATTAAAAAGCACATCTTGGGATAAGTCCATCCTATAATATCAATTGGGTAGTATGGGTGAGAATGAGGAGCATCTTTGGTATCCAATGAAACACTGCCCCTAGCTGAGGATTGGGCTTCAGAGTCTGTGGTAGGATTATAGTCTGAATCGTCTGCACAATGACGTTTGGATAGAAATCGCCCTGCCATCTTCTTCTTGAGACCACTGAGTCCACTGAAAAACACAATATAAATAACCTCAATACCAAGATAATAACAAATTAAAAAGAATGACATCATGAGTAATGGGGTAATTTGTCTGGGGGTGGACGGTCCGCGCATCAAGGGTCGGACGGTCCGCGCTACACGGGTGAACGGTTCGCGACTGGTCAGAGGAGATTTTGGATCCCTAATGTGCTCCAAACATGAATCCCAACATTTAGGCAAAAATATCCAAAAGAGTGTAACCAAATTTTTATAGAGCGTTCATTAGGACAATCCTATCAAATTCCACTAATCAATTTGAAGAAAGATCTATCCAAGAACAGACCAGGGACCGATTTATGTAAACCCTAAAAATTGCAATAATTTGAGAGTTTGCATAAGAAAAGTGAATACCGAGAGGAAGACATCGTAGGGGATCACCACAGGAATTCTCGGACAGTCCGCGCTTTAGAATCGAAAGTGACAACAATCACAGAGAGTTGTTTCAAAACAGGGGGTAGGTGAGAGCGAGAGAGGCAAAAGAAAATGAAAGGGGTGTTGGCGGCGTCGGGTTACATAAAAAACCCACGCGCGGACGGTCCGCGTGACATGACCGGACGGTCCGCGACCTGATAGATACAGACCGTCTGCTCGGCTATCCGGACAGTCCCACAAACGAAGTGCCGGACGGTCCGCTGTCAGGGGCAGACAGTCTGCGGCCTGACAGAGTGATTTCCATATCTTGTGTAGTTAACATAGATTCTAAAAAAATTGACAATGTTATTAATCCTATGATTTGTATAGAGGAGTTTATATATAATAAACCTGAATGTGTAGACTTTTGCACATATAAAATTATCCTCATGTAATAAAAGTAATTGATCAAAAGTAGAAGATAAAGACCATCAAAAATAATCAAACCAAGTTTAATCCATATGTACTCATGTTCAAGCAACATTCAAGAGATCAATTATATTCATTTCACACCGCAACTTGCAAAACCTTGCTTCATCTAGCGGCTTTGTAAAAATATCCGTCAGTTGATCATCTGTGCCAATAGAATAAACAGAGATATCTCCCTTGCCAACATGATCTCTTAAAAAATGATGCCTAATATCAATGTGCTTCGTTCTTGAGTGTTGAACAGGATTTGTAGCCAATTTTATAGCACTTTCATTGTCACACAAGAGAGGTATATTTTTGAATGAAATCCCATAATCCAATAGGGTGTTCATCCATAGTAATTGAGCACAACAATTACCAGCCGATATATATTCTTCCTCAGTGGTGGAGAGAGCAACTGAATTTTGTTTCTTGGATGACCATGAAACAAGAGACCTTCCAAGAAATTGACAGCATCCTGATGTGCTTTTTCTATCAACTTTACACCCCGCATAGTTTGAATCCGAATAACCAATTAATTCAAATTGAGCACCCTTAGGATACCAGAGACCAATATTGGAGGTATGCTTCAAATATCTTAGAATTCTTTTAGCAACCTTTAAGTGAACCTCTCTAGGTGATGCTTGAAAGCGAGCACACATGCAAACACTAAACATAACATCGGGCCTAGATGCGGTAATGTAGAGCAAACTACCAATAATTGAACGAAAAAGTTTTTGATCAACAATGGTACCTCCCTCATCTAAATCAAGATGACCATTTGTTGCCATAGGAGTCTGAATAGACTTTGCATTTTCCAATCCAAACTTTTTGAGCATATCCTTCAAATATTTAGATTGACTTACAAAGATTCCATCTTTCAATTGTTTGATTTGAAGACCGAGAAAGAAGCTCAATTCTCCTATCATGGACATTTCAAACTCATTTGACATCATTTTACCAAACTCATCACAGAATAGCACATTAGTTGATCCAAAAATGATATCATCAACATAAAATTGACAAACAAATAAATCCTTACCAATTCTTTTAGTGAATAGAGTAGTATCAACTTTCCCAATTTTGAAGTTTTTGGAAAGCAAGAAATCCCTAAGCCTTTCATACCAAGCGCGTGGAGCTTGCTTAAGCCCATAGAGAGCCTTAGAGAGCTTGTACACATGGTTAGGTCTTTTGGGATCCTCAAAACCCAGAGGTTGTTCCACATACACTAATTCACTAATTTTACCATTCAAAAAGGCGCTCTTAACATCCATTTGGTAGAGCTTGATATTATGAGCACAAGCATAGGCGAGAAGAATTCGAATGGCTTCCAATCTTGCCACGGGTGCGAATGTCCCACCAAAATCCAATCCTTCTACTTGTGTATAACCTTGTGCCACTAGTCTTGCATTGTTTCTTATTACCAAACCAACTTCATTATGCTTGTTTCGAAATACCCATTTGGTTCCAATAACATTGTGATTCTTTGGTCTTTCAACAAGCTCCCTAACTTCATTAGGGTAAAATTGTTTAATTCCTCATGCATTGCATTCACCCAATCAACATCAAGTAGAGCTTCATCTACACGGTTAGGTTCAATACAAGATACAAAAGAGAAGTGTTCACAAAATGAAGCTATACGTGATCAAGTTTGAACACCCTTACTTATATCACCCACAATTTGATTTGGTGGGTGATCTTTTATGATTGAATGATGAATTCTTGACGTAATTTGAAAATCACTAGTTGTATTTTGAGGAGAAATTGCATGACCCGAGATGTCTTGAACATGATCATTCTCAATTTCATCATTATGTTGACTTTGTTGAATTTCCTCATTCATAGTTGAAGAGGATGGAATGACAACCATACTATCATCATCGTCTTCTATTGGCTTTATTTCACCGATAGCCATAGTTTTCATAGCATTTCTCAAATGAACTCCACCAACATCATCAAGGTTTTCATTTTCATCTTGAGAAACATTTGATTCATCAAACTCTACATCATATGCTTCTTCAATGATCCCATGAGTTTTGTTGAAGGCTCTATATGCCTTGCTATTTGATGAATATCCAAGGAGAAAACCTTCATCACATTTTTTTCTCAAATTTAGAGAGTCGACTACCCTTCCTCAAAATATAGCATTTGCAACCGATCACCCTAAAATAAGAAATGTTTAGCTTTCTTACAATAAGCAATTCATAGGGAGTCTTTTTCAAGAGCTTGTGACAATATAATCTATTTGATGCATGACAAGCGTTATTAATGGCTTCGGCCCAATAGGAGTCTCGCACATTATATTCGGCTAACATAGACCTAGCCATATCAATAAGAGTCCTATTTTTCCTCTCAACAATTCCATTTTGTTCCAGTGTGTATTTGGAAGAGATTTCATGTTTAATGCCCTTGTCATCACAATATTCATCAATTCTAGCATTTTTTAATTCCAACCAATATCACTTCTAACTTTCTTGATGTCAAAATCAAATTGATTTTGGCCCAGTATAGCAAATGACTTAAAGGTTTCAAATACAATTGATTTATCTCGAAGAAAATAGACCCAAGTAAATCTAGAATAATCATCCACAATTACAAGACAGTAGGAATTACCACCAATACTCATGAAGGATGTTGGTCCTAAAAGATCCATGTGAAGTAATTCCAATGGTCTATGAGTAGACATTTGACTCTTGTAGGGATGAGTATTTGCCACTTGTTTCCCGGCTTGACATGAACTACATAATTTGTTCTTTTCAAATTTCACATCCTTCAACCCTCGAACCAAATCATGCTTGGATAGTTGATTCAATTGTCTCATACCAACATGACCAAGTCTCCTATGCCATAGCCAACCTAGTGAAGCCTTAGATAATAGACAAGTTGTAAGTTTTGCCTCATTAGATGAAAAATCAACAAGATAAAGATTCTCATGTCTAAAACCTTTGAATATTAGATTGCTACCATCAACACTTAAGATGAGGATATCATCAACAGTAAAATTACAATTAAAACCTAAATTACATAGTTGAGCTACAGATAGCAAATTAAAGTTAAGAGAATCAATTAAGAGTACATTTGAAATGGAATGATCATTTGAAATAGCTATTTTACCCAAACCTTTAACCTTTCCTTTGCGATTGTCTCCAAAAGTGATGCTATCATAGGTTGAGTACCTTCCTCATTCATTTCGGTGAACATTCTCATATCACCGGTCATATGTTGAGTACACCCACTATCCAATACCCAATGATTTCCTCCCGCCTTGTAATTTACCTTAGCATCTCCTTTTGCCATAAGACAATGAGGAGATGAGAAAAGTGAGGGAGCCTCCTTGATTGCAATTCCAACATTTAATTTAGATGAAGAATCATCATCATCTGAACTTGCATCCGAATCCCATTCAACTAGATAAGCTTTGCCATCCCTCTTCTTGTGGTAGAACTTCTTTTTCTTCTTATCATCTCCATCCTTACCTTTGTTCTTCTTGTTTGGACAATTCATGGCAATGTGACCGGGTTCCCCACATTCAAAACATTTTCTATCATTGAAGACATTTCTTCTTGATGTTTGTCCCTTTCTAGGTTGACCCTTCTTTTTCCTCATGAATTTGTTGAATTTCTTCACAAAGAGAGCAAATTCCTCATCGCTTTCACTTCCGTTTCCTTCATCTTCACTTTCTTCTTTTTCAATTGCCTTTGAAAATTTAGCTTTGAGAGCTATTGATTCCCCTTTCACGTTTTTAGCCAAACTCATAGCTTCGGCTTGAGATTTCTTGAATATGTCTTGGGTAAGAATTTCTCCAAATACTTCGGTTGGAGACGTAGTGGTCAAATCACTCCTTACTAACGTGGTCACAATAGTGTCATATTTTTCTGAAAGAGATCTATGGAACTTGTGAGTGAAATCCACATCCGGTACATTAAAACCAAGTCTCTTGAGCTCGTTCACTATCTCATTTAAGCAATTAAATATGTCGGATACACTTTCATCTTCCTTCATGAGAAATTGTTCAAACTTTCATTTGCATACATATAGCTTTGCACTCTTCACAATTGTGGTTCCTTCATGAATTTCCATTAGCTTTGTCCAAATCTCATGATTGGTTGTGAGATTTTTGATGCGGTTGAACACATTTATGTCTAATGCATCATAGAATACATTCATTGCTTGATCATTGGTTAGAATGTTCTCATGATCATTGGGAGACGATTCATCTTCCTTCAATACAAGAAATCCATCTCTAACAATAGGCCAAATCTTTCCCTCCATAGCTTTAAGATGCATTGACATTCTTATTTTCCAATAGTCATAATTGTTCCAATCAAAATGCGGCGGCTTCCCAATGTGCACATTGTTGTTATTAGCCATTTTGTCCAACTCCGGAATGATAAAATCCACAATCAATGGAGTCCTTGGCTCTAATACCACTTGTAGGATCTAGGACACCGACTAGAGTGGGGGTGAATAGACGGTTTTGACTAAAATGAAATACACTAGACAAATTTAATCAAAACAACAATAGATGTAAATATTTCTAGCCTTGATGAAACAACAAAATGTAATGAGCAATTTAATATAATGCCACAAAGATAAACAATATATAAGTTACCAACTACTTGTAAACAATGTAAAATAGTTGCGAGAAAGACACCGAGATTTATCCCGTGGTATCAGTGATTTGCCGTTCACCCCTAATCCACGTTGAAGTGGAATTCAAGCTCTCACTTGCTCCTCTACCAAGACACGACTTGATCTTTGTGCCAAGTGGACAAGAATTCACTCAATACCTTGAATTTATTAGTGTCACCTTTGCCGCTCCGGCGAGGTAGGCGCAAACCTCTCACAATCAATTCCGCGGCTCCTCCACAGTCTTCACGGAGAGCTCGACGAAGACAACACCCAAGCCGTCTAGGAGGCGGCAACCTCCAAGAGTAACAAGTCAATGACGTTTGCCCGGTATATCACCTAGTCCCTCAAAGATTCTGTAACACCCCAGGTGTTTATCACCAGTTTAACAGTGATTATGGACTTAAGCACATAATATGGGTGAGAATAATGGTCTCTATTTCCTAAACACCTTCACCCATCCCAATTTTCGATATAGCATCTATCTCTATTTACCTGAACTGCCCAAGATATTTTTGTGTAGCTCGGTGTTAAACTGCTATTTGCGATGTCGAGCCTTGTGCCGGTTGAGTTACTTGTCTAAAGAGAATATGAATTTGGAAGCTCGACCCATTCTTATGATTTTATCCCGAACAAATTAATTTGAATTCGATGACAAAAGTGTTAATGCAACATTAAATCGGACTACACCCAGAATCCAAGAAAAATCAGGCGCAGGATTGCTAATTAAATTGTTCCCAAATCAAACATTGCCTAAATGCTATAGCCTGATTTAATTTGGTTCTTCCAAATCTTAATTTTAGATCCATGGTATTTTGGCAGGCGCTTTTGTGAGAGAGAGAAAATAAAAAAAAGAAATGAAAATATCTTCGTGGATTTTTTTGCTCAGCTGTTCCTATCCTACCATCGCCCCTCGTTCGTGGATTTTTTTTTAGCCGCCGTGAGTGTTGATATTTTCCAGCGCTCGAGCTCATCCTCTCCTTCAGCTCCCGGACACCGTGCTTCTTCCTGGCGGCGCTCCCTCCCTGCTTCTCTCCCTCTCACGTCTTCCTTCGTGCGCACGTGTCACGCCCTGGATTCCTCTCTCTCCCTCGCGTCTTCCTCCCCCTGCCATGGCGCCCCTCTCCCTGGTGCTTTCCCATGGTGCGCCCCGAGCTCCTCCTAGCCATGGAGCTCGCTGTCCATGCAGCTCGCCCAGCCCAGCCGCTCCTTCCTCTGCTCCTCCAAGCCGGTGTCCTCTGCTCGGCCTTAGCCGCCGCGCTGAGCTCCCTGCTCGTGCCATGTCCCTGTCCGTAGGCGGCGCGCGGACCCTTCTCCTCCCTGTGTTGATTCACTTGGCCGACCATCCCTGCTCCCCAGCGACGACTGCTCATCTTCCATGGCTGGCGCTTGCCCCCAACGCCGTTCTCCAGCTCAGCCTAGCCCATCTCCATAGAGCGGCGCGCCCTCCAGCTCTGGTGGCACGCGCGCTCCTTCCCTGTTGCCGCACGTGCCCCCTCTCCCTCAGAGTGCCCCTGGCTCGGACCCCGGCTCAGCCTTCTCCCTAGCGCCCGGTCGGAGCTCCCTGGCTCGCCCCTGCGCTCGCCCAGCCCCTGCTCACATCAACCAGCTCATACCGAGCACTCTGGCGTCCGCTCACCATGGAGCTTCCTCGCCAACGCACCCTCTCAGCTCGCTCGGCCTCAATTCCCATCGCGCCGCGCTCCTCCCTCTGTCCCTGCTACGCCGTCGACAGCTGGTTGCCTAGTTCTTGTCATGTGTGCCTGGGCGCTGCCCTAGTCGGTCGCCTCGGTGTGAATTCGCCGTCGCGTCCAAGATTTTGGCATGTCTCCCCGCTCGATGTCATCCCAAGCGCCGCATCGGACTTACCCTGTATGAAGTTCACCAAGTGCTCGACAAAAAGCTCGAATGAGTCGTACTGCCATCGTCTTCATCAAATGGAAATCATCATGCTGGCACGTCGATGTCGTCGATCGCCATCCTCGTCTACGCCAAGTCCCAAGCCGTGAAGACGCTCTTGTGCTGGCCACGCGTCACCAGCTCGACAAAATGAATCCCATGGGTATCTGGTCAAGAATAGAAATTATGTGCATCGCTCGCCAGATGTGTGTGATCAGAGACGTCAACCGGAAACCATCGTCGTGCTTCCGACTATCGCGTCGGATTAGTCAGGGTAAGCCAATTTGTTATTCGTGTTAGTGGATTAATGAATGGTCTGACTAGGTATATTAATCGTGATGATTCTGTGGTGAGTCGGATTGCTATTTCTATTATTAATTCGATGAAGGAATTTGTTTGATATACTAATTATATCGGTCCTATCGCCTTTGGTATATGTGTGTCGTGGTGGTAGGTATAATATTTATTAGGATGCCTGAGTCATTTACGGTGATTTGGTCGATGTCGTGTCGTGAAAGAGGTCTCAATAGGTCTCAGTGTTTGCGGGACTATAGGTGTTAAAATTGTAATCTTGTGAAAAACTCTATATTTGTTGATTGGTTAAGTGTTATAAATATATAATGGTTGTTACACAAAATATTTAGGGAGCGAAGAACATCATTAAGTCTATTCCTGTGAAAACCTGGGGACTGTTAGTGGAGAGTGCGCGTAAGCAGGTTAGATCTTTGGTTGTTTAGAAAGTCGTTTTGTAGAACTCTATGATGTATGATTATGTTGTACTTGTTGGATTAAGGATAAGTGATATGTTTAATTTAGTTGGTGTTATACATACTAGCCGAGAATAGTAATTCTAAAAGCAAGTGGAATAGTTTCTATTCTTAGTCTCTGACATGGGTATCCAGTAATGGTGAGTCAGAGTTTCTTATACTCTCGATGTTATGCTTTAGCTAAGGATAACATAGCGTGTATTCATATTCACTGCTTCTTGATGTTTGAATTAGATTTGGTTAAGCTAGAAATGCACACTTGGTCATATGTCGATAACTAGTGTTTCCATATGGAATAGTACAACGCCTCGCCGCTAGTTGTTTAATTCGCTATTGTGTAGCATTATTTAGGTTTATGATATTCCGGTTTATACGCATTCATGTGCATTATGCATATCAATTAGGTACGTTAAGTGATCACGTGATGTGGAGGACCAGAGCTGAGTCGACCACAAGATTTCACTACGCGTGAGCTTCTCCACAAGATGATGCTGATGGACGAACCTGAAGATGGATAATCTGAATAAGTGCCAACACAAAAGGCTGATCGTCAAGTGATCGACGTCTAACGAACACTAACGTAGTGTTTATTCCAGGCAAGCCCCGGTGCATTTACCTTTTCCTTGTGATTTTAAACTCTTTATCACTTAAATGATGCATTAGGTGATAGGAGTTGGGTGCTAAACCAATTGTTGCATTTCCTTCCTTGGAACTGTTTACCCTTCCTTGATTACCTGTTTTGTTTAAAATTTTTCTGATGCTTAGACTTGCTTTAGAAAACAATAATGTTTTGGTTTTAACAAAACATGATGCTTCAGATGGAATGGGATGTTTTCAAAAATAAGAATTGATGGTGGATCCATCATGGCCGTGATGGGTTCAACATCGGATAAGATGTACCTCTGCCAGGTACCAAACTTTGGGAGTATAAATGTTAAAGACGAGACCGGGCGGGTGACTTGCAGGAGAAGGAAGTCTCGGTGTAGTGTCTTCGTCTGAGTTGATTAAGGACCATACCAATGTAGGCTTGATGATTGAGGACCTTTTTAACTGGCCACATGCCTTGTCATGGGTAAGCTTTGCCTCGGGCAGACCAATACCAGAAAGGCCAACACGCAATGGGAGTGGAGAGATGGCGAGAGTAGCGTGTACCCTCCGTGACAAGAGGCTGGACGATGGTTTATCTGTGCTCTCGGTTGGCGTGAACCTGGTCTGGTCTTGAGAAACCCGGTGGTGAGTTGACATATGCAATGGTTAAGTGCTACATATATATGTCGTGTGGTTGGAGATCCCCAGCTGGGTATTATTCGATTCGGATCGCTGTTACTTCTCGGACATGAAGACTTGGTCACTGCCCTATACGTAGCAATCCAGTGAACTAAAAGGATGATAAAAGGACGACTAGTGCATGCCAAGTGCTTGAACTAGGATAGAAAGAACTCTAGATGCAGGTAACTTTACTTAACCTGACAAGTAAAAGTGGATTTTTAAGGATCCACTCATAGTAAGATTTTCTGCAAAAGAGTCTTTGAATCTTGTTAAACCATACCTTGATTCCCAACAGCCAGCATATCCTTAAGAGTCTTTTTCCTTAGTCGGGTAAGACTTGCGAAAGTACACTTCGTACTCAGGTTTTCGAACCCGTGTTGTTGCAGGTACTAGATTTGTGCTGCTGTGGATGATGTTAAGCGCCGGTGGGCACGACCTTCTTATAGGTCTAAGTAACTCTTCTATACTTCTTATTGAGGATGGTCACTTAAGCTAGCATATATTTCAAACTTATAAATAATTTATAACATTTCAAAGTTTATTTTTTTGAATCACTTTGTAACCACTCTGATAAACATAATGTAAATATGTTGTAACTTGTAACTTTTGTAATAAAGAAATTCCACTGCAAAATATTGGTGTGTGATTTGTGTTTACTTAATTTTGCGATCCTGGTTGTAAGTGGTTTATCCGGGGGTCCTTGGGACACTCGGATGGATCATGTTAAGTTATCCGGTGCACATGCATAGCCATCTGAGGTCTTTGAGACAAGGACAGGTGCATGTGGGCCCAATAACTTGGGAGGTTTTGCCATAGATTCCAACGATTGCGAATGCACTAGACTGTCTCAATCACTCACTAGAATGTGATCTCAATCAACTAGTGTGAGTGTTTGAGTGGGAGGCTCACAAATGAGTTCAATGTCTGCTAGAAATAGCCAAGGGAGCCTCCACACATGAGCTACACTCCTATTTGTAACCCCTCAACACATATGTAGGCATTATGTGCAACTTGCACAGATTCTGTGCACACGCGGATGGTCTGCGCCCTATGGCCGGACAGTCCACCATACCAGTAACAGCTATATCGAACGTTTGAAACCTATCAGAGTAATCAGAAAAGTTAGGGCCAGACGGTCCGCCCACTTGGACCGGACGGTCCGGATCCTGATACACTTGAGTAACAGAGTGCTTGATCAGTCTTAGTAATACGAGTGGACGGTCCGCCAATCATGGCCGGACGGTCCGCACATGGACCACTTACCGTCTGGCTAAAAACCCCGGACGGTACGTAGTACAAAGCCCCCAAAACACACCGTCCCTGCCCAAACTCGATTTTTCTTATGCGGACGGTCCACCTACCGGGGCCGAACGGTCCCCACAACAAAGCAGGGACATACCTCTCTGGCAGAGTCGCGGACCGTCCGGCTATCTGGCCCGGACGGTCCGTCGTCCTCAGGGAAACAAGTTTTTGCGCTATTTCTAAAGAATCTTAATTTTGAAACCCGTAGTGCTGTTAGCCCTTATGCACATGTTACAGTTTATGCTCTACGAGGCACTAAGTTATACACCATTCAAGTTCATTGATCCCTCTTAATAGTACGACTGTCTATCCTATTAATCTAGTCAGTTTCTTCTCTAAACACCTGCTGATTGGCAAAAGCAAAAACCTATGTTTTACCTTTGCCTTCACTTGATCCACAATCAATGGTTATGATTCCTCAAGATCTTTGATGTACCCTGTGGTTCAGTCCTGCAATCTTATCACTCAAGAAACTGTTAGTCCACAATTAGTTGTCATTAATTGCCAAAACACCACTTAGGGGCCTAGATGATTCACACCTGGGCCACGGTGACCAAGTGCATGTTGGTTTAGTCAACTTCCAACTCCACTCTGGCCGGAAGGTGTAACACCTGAAATCCTACTTTGAGATTCATAAGAAATTCTCTAAATTGAGTTGAGATAAAATGACTATTAATAATGATTATCTTCTTTTGTAAATCATCTTTCTCTAAATTGAGTAAATAATAATAAGCAAGAATTTGGTGATAGATCCAAAACTTAGAACTAATGGTTGGAACAAAAAATGTCTTTTAATAAGAATATCCTTACCTGCTAGCACTTTCCCTAAAATGAATATCTAATCTGTTGATGGATCAAATAAAGAGGATCCCTAATGAAATAGCAAATTATTTAAGTTAAAGCATCTCCTAATATAATTTATACACTAGAAAGTATTTCTATTAAAAGAAACTCTAATTGAGTGTGTGGATTTCTTATTTAGAACATTGACTTCAATGGGAATAATAAATAAATAAATAGAATAATAAAATATTGTGCATTTCATACTGGTACTTTTGTTTGTGCATTTAATTTGGACTGAAGCTAAAACCAAAATTTGAATCTAAACAGAATTGAAAGTAAAAGAGAAGTGAAAATTGAAATAAGAAATTAAAAAGGAGAGAGCTACTTGCACGCTGGGCCAAAATCTCCTAGCCGCGGCGCAAGTTCCCTCTTCCCACGCGTGTGCGCAGCTCACCAGCGTTTTCGCCACTGGCCTGCCATCGTGGCCGCTGACTCCGCGACCCACATCGTTAGACGCTTCTCAGAACACATGCCTTGAGCTTCATAGACAAACGGGCCCATCCTGCCAGGGTCATCCCTATCCTGACTCCAATGCACCACACACCAGGTATATATACTGGACCCTGTGGACTTCTACCGTCCCGGGATATAAATTCGGAGCCGTAATCCTTGCCCCTCTCGCCTAATCACCATGTTGTGATACAAAGAACCACCGCCAACACACAAAGAGATAGAGAAGGAGTGAAGTGCGCCCGCTGTCATGGATGTGTGCTTGCACCATCCACTAGGACCCTCTGTCGGGTCTGCGGGACTCACCCTATATTGTGCCTGTTTGGTTCAGCTTTTTTTTGACTAGCTTTTCTGAAAATCTGGCTGTGGGGAGAATCTGGCTGTGAGGAGAATCTGAGTATCATTACGATTACGTGTGGAGGAAGATAAAGTTGTTCATAGAGCTCAGGATCTAGAAAGTGACTAATTCCTACTATTACAACGACTCAATCAATTATGTGTTTATGTTGATTTTGGATGGTTTTTGCCCCAACGAATTTTATAGAAGCTGGCTGAAAAGCTGAGTGTTTGGCAGTTCGCAGCAGCTTTTGGTGGCCAGAAGCTACCAGAAGCTGAAACAAACAGGGCGGATGTTTCTGTGGTATCAACGTGCGGATTGGGCCACCGGCTCCGACGGAATTGCTCGCTGGAGTATCAAACCCGCCACGGATTGTCCTGCACGCGTGGGCAATGTCATCCGTGTCGCTATTGCCGGTGAGTACTCGATCTTCGTGTCTACCTCCATCTTCTATTTGCATTGCACGCTTCCGATGGAAAATAGGGGCAAGAGAGTTGAATTCGCCATTTGCTGTTCGTCGGCGAGGCGTCATCGTCGTGGGTGGGTGACGCCACCGTGCGCCTAGCCGGTGGGAGGAAGATGGTCTCCTGGGTCGTTGGATCAGCGACAACGGTTCAGATTAGGGCTAGGATAACTCGTCAGCGATTCCAAATCACTGTCGTTAGATATGCATCTGGCGATCGCGGATCAGGTCATGACATGGGTGGATGTGGACCACTAATCTCTGATCATGTGGCCTGCGATGCTTACCGGTTTGTAAAATGGGGCATTTGATCTTGTCTGCCTGTTTTAGATCGTACGACTCATCTCTACCGGTACCCTTTCAGCCGTGTCTAAATGCAAAAGAGTCCTTGTGCTCTAGGAGAATCAACCTACATTCCTATTTCAATATAGAATCACGACGATGAAGTCCAGACCATTATATTTTTAACCCTAGGATTATAGGTATTATACCCCGTAGTCCCTGGAACTTTAAAATACCCAAAATAAATCTGGAAAATAGTTTTCAAAGTAAAAATAAATATAAAATCTTAGGAAATTCAGATCTTCTCCGTTTTGACTCTGATTTGACACGTTCAAATTGCGTTAGATTCATAATAATATTGCTTACATGGTATAACACTAATTTTTATTATGTCACATACTTTTCTAAATAGGTATCTATTTAATCTATGTCTTCTAGACTAACCTTTCTAATCAAAGCTAATTTGCCTATAATTATAATTTGGCTAAAATAAGTTTTTTAATCAAGTTATAACTTAAACAAAAGTTGAAATAGTATTTTTTAATAGCTTTCTCACATGATTTATAGTGAACAACATAGAATATAGTTTTATTATTTGATCAACTAAAACTTCTGAAAACCATATCTCTTCAACTCCGATTTTAGTGATTCTTGAACCTAGAATCTCGTAGTGGTGTGTAGAATAATCTTACACTGTTTGTCCTCATGTTTGGTGTATTGTTTTTTATGTACTCCTTGTCTATTTGTATGTATTGCTACGAGTGGCAGCAAGGTCACGAGAGGTGAAGTACCTAGAATCTTAAGTCACAGGCAAGTTGTGGCCTTGATCACTTTTCTTTACCTAATATTGTTCCTGTTAATCACTGTGACATGCTCAGGTCAATTTGATGGGACCTAATAGGTTTTCATAGTATTGTTCATCCCACACCTTGCAAACAAATGAACTATTGGGTACATTTGCTATTATTCTACTAGTTTTGGGATTAATGTTATATCTAAATTACGATCATGTTCCATTAATATTGATGGTTCAATTATTGTTAATGATAAGACTATTATATTAATTGGAACATGTAGCTTAACTTGAGATAATAGTGCTACCATAAGGGTGGAATGGGACGCCCTTGGCCAAGTAATTAGGAAAGCTAGGGAGATGTCACACCCGGATTTTAGGGACCTAGGCGCGAACATAATCACCAGGTGTGATGGGACCAAGTCTCATACATATGATGAATCATGGTACAGAAACGAATGTCATAACTTTATTATATAATAAGAGTTCTGTACAAAATAATAATAATTACATCGTAAAGAGACAACGATCCAGCAACCCAAAGTAAACTGGGAGACGATGGCCTAGACCTCTCACGAACACATCATAGCATCCTCCATGCGCCTCATCCTGTGGTACCTGTTCTTGACATGTGGGGGGTGTGGGACAGCAAGAGTGAGCACACATATGTTCATCGCTCAACAAGTTGTAGGGAATATTGTGCATGAACTCACCAAAGGTGGGAGTTCTGGTGATGTGTAAGGCTTACCAAAGAGAATGGTTAAAGCTAAGCATTGCTTTTAAAGTTGGTCAAAATTTTATTAGCAGTTACTAAGTGCAAGTAGATACCAAACCATAATAATAATAGAACAAAATAAATAACAAATCCTATGCAATGCAAATGATAAATTGAATTTAGTTCCATAATTTAATCATGCGAGAGTCCTGAGCTGCTCATGGCCGCGAGCATGGCTAGTATACCAGTTTTACACTCTGTAGAGGTTGTACCCTGTACCCACAAGTCGTGTATCCCATGTCGCCAGGGTTCACAAGGCCCTTAGACACTTTCGAGGTGAATGGCTAGGGATCCACTAGGAGGACTTTACAAAGTTCCACTAGCTTCAGAAAACCCGCTACAGTTTCTAGGAAGAGCAATGCAGGAATCCCTTGGCTAACCACCATCGCAGCAAAATCAACCCGAGAACCTCCCTACATGCCTACTCCCCTGCTGCCCTTGCCCCTTTCGGTTAAGGTAGTCTTCCACTAGCTTTCCTAATTAGTCAGCCAAGAGCATCCCATTTCATCCTTGTGGTGGCATGTGTTTCTCAAGTTAAGCTCCATGTTCTAATTAAAAATGTGGGTGGACCGTCCGTGATCCCTCCAAAGGGGGCTCCGAATTATGTTTACTTCGGAATTGTAACACCCCTGGTGTTACTACAACTAAAATTTGAGCATGACATCATAAACATTGGCATTGCATATGTTTGACACACCTAGAGTGCATTCACTAGGTAAAAATTTCAAATAAGTTGTATTGTTCTAGCGTTTTGCAAATAAGACCCTCAATAGGGCACTTAATCCTAAAGGGGGAATTAAAGGGGTAAAACATAACCCAAATTGAGAAAACCTAAAAGCTTTAAGGGAAAAGTCATGAAATGATCCCAAGAATAAAGGTGAATTACATTTATACCCCTAAAGTACCAAAAACCCTAATTGGACCCCTGGAAAACCCTAAAGCCAAACCCTAGGGACCTATGTGCAAAATTAGTCCACTTTTGGACTAAAGTGCAAAAACCAAGTCAAATAAGTATCTTGAGTCATTTGGGTCACAAATATATGAATTTACAAGCCAAACCTTGAGTTTTGGATTGATTTGCAAAATGGACCCCAATTAAGAATTTATTCTAAGTCTGAATTTTAGTGTTATGGGCTCAACTTTTGAGCTTTGTAACTTTCAAACTATAGGGTTTTTGCCCTAGGTCACCACATCAAACTTATAGACCTATTAAGGGATAACAATTTTGCTTAAGAGTGCAAGCCATGTTATTGTGAAAAATCTAGAGATAATTAAGCCTAAAGTCAGGCTGTCAGGCTGATTCAGTCTGACTTTCAGATAGACAGTGACTTGGATCCAAGTTTGAGAGCCATTTCGACTAAGATCCAGTAAGAATCTACCTAGGGTTGCTATAACAAAGTTGTAGAGTTATTAAAGAGGAACAACTTTGTTATGGGTGTTTGGTTCTAGTACCGCATGGAATTGGGAGGAAATGGAGCTCCAAAGTGCTCTGTCAGGTCAACTAATGGGGAAATCGCCATGGTACAGTAACAACATGGGATCAGACTGCCAGCGCTGCTCGCTCGTCGCCGGTGACCTCCCTGCGCAAGGATTCGGGCTGCCGCCGCCCGGATTCGTATTGGAGATTAACGGATAACATCACGGGGTGGGGGAATCTTCGTCGCCGGTGAGCTGGACTCCACTCCGGTGACCCCCCCCCCCCCGTGCTTTCCCTCTACCCTGCGGCTTGAGCCGATAAGCTCGCCGGTGAACCACCATTCTCCGGCCTTGCGCCACGTGTCCCAACCTTATCACATTGCCGTGACTTCCTCTAGCTTCCCGTCGACCATCGGAATTACTGCCACGACACTGCACACGTATTCACCGCACCCGTGTTCGTCTTCACCTCCAGCCGCCAGCACGGCTCGGCCGAATTGATCATCACCGCTCACTCTCCCTATAAATTGAGCCCTCCACCAGTTCCGCAAGGTCATCCACTACCCAGCCACCAAGGATTTCTAGCAATCGATCACCAGTGTGCCCGAATTTCTTGTTTCCCCCAAATCAAGCTTCCGCCACCGTAAAACCAAGCCCGCCGTGGCCAGCCCTCCACAGGTCTGCTCATGCCCTCCCTGTTCCTATTCTAGCATCTTTGCCTGCTGGTGATGCCCCTCGACTCCTTTAATTGAGCTGGATCGCCCGGGATCACCGGGAACGCACTCATCTGTCCGCCACCCCCTCGGTTCACGTGGACAGAGCTGGATAGCTCACCAACTGTGCAATTAACTTAGGGGAAATGCTCGGGGTAGGTCTACGTTGGTGTCCGCTGCTCGGGAACGCCAGTCGTTGCTCCGTTTGGCCGGTCTGCTAGCTCATCGGAGCTCGGCCGCGTTCACAGTCGTCGGAAACCTTCCCCTGTGAAGAAATAGAAACCGGGGGTCTTATCTGCAAACGGTCAGCGACTTAGTGCAACAGTGACCAAACCCGTTTCCAATTAGCCTAAACCCTGAGGGCTCTTCTGCAAAGTCTTCCCCGCGGGCGCATGCGCGCGCTTTCCCTCTGGTGTTGGGCTGCCTGGGCTGAAATCGGCCCAGGAACTATTCATTCCTTATCTTTTTCTTTTTTCAGCAGAACTCCAACAATTATAGAAAATTGTAGAAAAATACTAAAATTGTCAAACCAATTTTCCTAGACTTCTTATTTTCCATAGTATTTAATAGAAATAGTTCCATGATTTTTAGGTTAAATAAGGAATTTTAAGGCATTTAAAGTAGTTTAAGGTATTAGTTCTAGATTTTTAGAAAATAAATGGTAATTCCATAATTGTCCAAACTTTTTATATGAGCCCTACACATTATTTAGAAGCCTTGGGTAGAGTTTGGGTTGATTTGGACCTTGTTTGATAACTAGAACCAAAACCCCCACCCCTGCTCTATGAACTCCATTACTGACTCCGGAAACCCTAAGTTCTCGGAGTTCCGTGAAGGAAAATTGTATTCAAGAACTTAGATAATAAGTTCTTATTATCTCTGCACTCTCATGAGTATTATATGGCATTCATTCTTATATAATTATATGTGATTAAATTTAGAAAACGAAGAAGAAATTGAAGTGACCGAGGAGAAAACACCACCACCTTCGGAAACTCAGGCAGGGTCTTGTCTCTACTTTGACATCTGCGGGCCTGAGCCTGACTCACCTACTAACGAAGGCAAGCCCCGGTGCATTTTCCACCTTCCTTGATGTTTTTAAAATCTTTCTCACTTGCTTGATGCATTAGTTGATAGGAGTTGATTGCTAAAACAATTCCTGCATTACCTTCCTTGAATTTGATTACCTTCCTTGATCACCCGTTTTACAAAAGATTTTGATGCTTAGCCTTGCTTAGAAAAACAAAATGTTTGTTTTACAAAATATGATGTGGCAAAAGTGGGTGGGATGTTTTCGAAAATAAAACTTGATGGTGGATCTGTCAAAGGCCTTGATGGGTTCAACATCCGGAAAAGATGTACCTCTGCCAGGTACCAAGTTTTGGGTTTTTAAATGATTAAGCTGAGACCAGGCGGGTGACTTGCATGAGAAGAGAGTCTCGGTGTAGTGTCTCCGTCTGAGTCGATTAAGGACTGTGTCGATGTAGGCCTGCGGACCGAGGACCCTTTAACTGGTCACATGCCTCGTCATGGGTAAGCTTTGCCTTGGGCAGACTAAGGCCAGAATAAGATAACACGAAATGGGCGTGGAGCGGTGGCGAGAGTAGCGTGTACCCTCCGTAGCAAGAGGCTGGACGGTGGTGTATCTGTACTCTCGGTTTGCGTGAACCTGATCTGGTCTTAAGAACCCCGGTGGCGGGTTGACATATGCAAGGGTTAAGTGCTACATATGTCGTGTGATTGGAGATCCTCAGCTGAGTATAATCGATTCGGATCGCTGTACCTTCGCGGTTATGAAGACTTGGTCACTGACTTATACGTAGAATTCCACTAAAGATAAAGGGATTGATTAGAAACTGGCTAGTGCAGGACAAGTGTTTGAACTAGGTTAGAAAGAAACTGTAGATGTAGGTAAGTTTACCTAACTTGACAATAAAACTGGATTTTTAAGGATCCACTTTTAGTAAGCATTTATGCAACAACAGAGTCTTTGATCTTGAGATACCTTACCTTGACTCCCTTATAACCAGCATACCCTTGAGAGTCTTTTCTTTAGTCGGGTAAGACTTGCTGAGTAATTCCATACTCAGGGTTTATTCCCCCGTTGTTTTTAGGTGAGGAAGCAGCAGATTTCTGTTGCTTCTATACCAAGGTGGTTCCACATGAGGAAAAACAAGAGTGAAGATGCGGGAGAACATGGTCCTCCATAAGAAACTTTTATGTAAAGACTTTTCGGGAGGAGTTTTTCCTCCCTTGGTTATGTAATAATACTACTCAGCACTCGTTTATAACCCTGGTCTGTAATAAGCAACTTGATCTTACTTTTTAAATAAATGTAAGTCTATGTAATCACTTCCGCTTTTCGATATCTCCGATGTTCTGTAATGTCTGCATGATGGGTGAAACGTTCCTGGAAAGGTAAGAAAAGATACCGAACTTGTCAAGTGATTCATGAACATCTACAGGGTTGTCTGATGTATGTTGGACAAGGACAACTGTAGGTGGGCCTAATGACTTGGGAGGTTCCGTCACAGCTGGTATCGGAGCGTAGCCCTTCTTTGCAGATATTATGAGGCATTTTCAAAAGGATTTTCTAAAAAACTCACCTAGAAAGATTTCTTCTATTCTTATCTCCCATATCTGAAGAATCTATATGAAAGACCAGATAGGAGGAGTGCAATGTATAGAAGGTATGAATCAACTAAGGTTGATTCTGTAATTACACATGCATCATGCTAAGAATAATACTAATAAAATTTTCCCCTAGAGAAATGCCGTCGCGCACGAGGAAGACCGCGCATAAGTCAACTGGCCCAATTGGAGTACCTCGTCATAAACTTGCCCCGCGGGATGAGGATAGTAGTAGCGGAAGCAACGATCCAATTGGGGATCTCGAAGCCCGCGTGAAGCAGCTTCAAACGGAACTGCAACGCAGGACCAGCATGTGGGTCGCGGATGGCGACAAGATAAACGAATTAAGGAGTTACATCTGCTGTCTGCAGGATCAGCTTGCTGATCGGGATTTAGCGCTCGATTGGGCGGTACAGTCTCATTTAGTGGCTTGGGCTAAGGCAGCAAAGGCTCGAGCCCGAGTCGAAGAACTTAGTTCTGCCATTGACAACCTGCAGGCGTATTGCAATACCCTACATGAGGAAGTCCATGTACTGTATTTGCAACTACATCCCAGTGCACCTATGGATCCTATCGGGTCAGAAGCCGGACCCTCGCACGTTGCGGGAGAAGCACTTGGTGGTGAGCTAGACCTTTTTAAGCCCCCTCCTTCTATGAGGCTGGTTGATGAATGGTCTCCCACACCCGACGACGAGGCTGCCAGGAACAACCAGAAGCAGGAATAGTGGTATAGTAGTAGAAATAAAAGTAGTGTATTGTAGATGTATAATAGGTAGTGTTATTGAATACTGGGTAATGTATCCTGTTGTAAAATCGAGTCTGTACATTACTCTTTTTGGTAATGTAAATTGGATGGTTTTGTCTTTGGCATATTATATTTGCTTTCAAATGTTTGTTGCCACAGATGCCGTCCAAGACCCGATCCCAGGATGCAGCTGGAACTTCCAGTGGGAGGGAATCTACCCCAAATCCACCTCCTGTTCCTCCCACACTGGCTGAGGCGATTGCCACCTTAGTGAATGCGACCGCTGATAATACCCGTTTTCTGAGAGAGATGGCGGGTCAACAGTTTCAGCAGCAAGGTGGGCGGGGTTATCAACAGGGCCCCCGCGAAACTTCTTACCTGGACTTCTCAGAGACACGTCCACCCCTGTTTGTTAAAGCTGAAGACCCGTTAGAAGCCGATGAATGGATTCAGGTTATTGAGCAAAAATTCGGACTTCTGTGTTGTTCAGAGACCCAGAAGCCTTTATTTACAGCCCAGCAACTACGCGACCCTGCCAGCACCTGGTGGGGAAATTTCGTGGTTGTTCAACCGGCCAATCATCAAATAACCTGGAAAGAATTCAAAGTGGCCTTTCGCGAGAATTATATACCCAAAGGTGTTCTTCACATGAAGCAAGAAGAATTTATGAAGCTAAAGCAAGGAGGGGATACTGTTAATCAGTATCTCAATAAGTTCAATCATCTATCACAGTATGCAATCGATCAAGTGAACACTGATCTGAAGAAGAAGAATTGTTTTATGAGAGGTTTAAATGATCGACTACAAAGAAAAATGGCAACCTGCATAGATCTTACTTATGGAAGAGCTGTCAGTACAGCATTGGCTGTGGAAGCGAAGTATGCAGGTGTCGGAAAATCCAAGGGATTTGGAGGTGACAGGCCTAGTAAGGGCCCGGTGAAAAGGCAACGGTTTGTTCTCCGGCCTTCTAACCAGAATCGCTCTCGTGCACCCTCCTTCCCTTTTAAGCAGCCAATAATTATTCGTCCCAATAATGCCCCCACTGCCCCAAGTCAGCCGGGTGCCGCAGGCACTCGATTCCCTGCTCTGCCCAGCTCGTCGACTGGATGTTTCAATTATGGCAAATCTAGACATTTCATCAAGGACTGCCCTTATCCAAAGCAGAACCAGTCAAATAATCAGCAAGGATCTGGAAATTCATCTCAAGTTAAGGGAAATACATCGGGCAAAAATACCAAGAAGACGGGACGCATCTATTATACACAAGTGGCCACTACACCGGACGGAGAGCTGGTAATGATGGGTATGTTCCTCGTGGCCAATCATCCTGCAGTCAGTCTCTTTGATTCTGGTGCTTCGCATACATTCATTAGCAAGAAATTTGTGGAGCAACATCACATTTCATGCCATGAATCAAAAGAGGGGTTTAAAATTCACTCACCTGGGGGACAAATCTTTCCTAGAGAAGCGGCCTATCAAGTGCCCGTAACATTGGCCGGACGGGACTTTCCTACCAATATGATCATTCTGAAAGGCCAAGACATAGATGTCATTTTTGGTATGAATTGGTTGGCCAAGCATAAAGCAACACTCAGCACTGATCAAAGAACCATCAGGTTGATTCATAATCAAGAAGAAATTCTCTTGCCCATCCCCATTTCAAACATAACTACTGGCAGAGTTTATGAAGTCATGGTACCGGAAATCAAGGATATTCCGGTAGTATGCGAGTTTCCCGATGTCTTTCCCGAGGATTTGCCAGGATTGCCACCTGAAAGGGATGTAGAGTTTGTAATTGAGTTGAAGCCCGGTACAGCTCTTATTTCTCGAAGATCGTACCGTATGCCTCCGAATGAGTTGGCAGAACTGAAGATTCAATTACAAGATCTCTTAGAGAAAGGATTCATCCGGCCAAGCTCGTCGCCATGGGGTTGTCCAGCCATCTTCATCAAGAAGAAGGATCAAACTTTACGGATGTGTGGATTACCGACCCCTGAATGAGGTCACTATCAAGAACAAGTACCCTCTTCCGAGGATTGACATTTTATTTGATCAACTGACCGGGGCGAGGGTATTTTCCAAAATTGATCTCAGATCGGGCTATCATCAGATCCGTATTCGGCCCGAGGATATACCAAAAAGCACATTCACTACACGGTATGGGTTGTTTGAATATCTGGTAATGCCTTTTGGGTTAACAAATGCTCCGGCCCACTTCACATATTTGATGAACTCGGTGTTCATGCTCGAGCTAGACAAGTTTGTGGTGGTCTTCATTGATGATATTTTAATATATTCAAAGAATGAGGAGGAGCATGCTCAACATTTACGGATCGTGTTAACGCGCCTGAGGGAACATCAGTTATATGCCAAGTTCAGCAAATGCGCGTTTTGGCTGGAGGAAATTCAGTTTCTGGGACATGTTCTATCTGCCAGGGGGATTGCGGTAGACCCCAGCAAAGTCAAGGATATTTTGGAGTGGAAACCCCCAACCACTGTTCATCAAGTCCGAAGTTTCCTTGGACTGGCGGGATATTACCGCAGATTCATACCAGATTTTTCTAAGCTTGTGAAGCCAATCACAAGTTTATTGAAGAATGATATTAAGTTCAATTGGTCTTCCAAGTGTAAAGAAGCTTTTGAACAATTGAAGATATTATTGACCACTGCTCCGGTATTGGCTCAACCGGATATCACCAAACCCTTTGATGTATATTGTGATGCATCAGACAGTGGGCTCGGCTGTGTATTAATGCAAGAAAGCCGAGTAATTGCATATGCTTCAAGGCAGTTGCGCCGACATGAGGAGCATTACCCAACTCATGATCTAGAGCTAGCTGCTGTGGTTCATGCCCTGAAGATTTGGCGTCACTATCTGCTGGGAAATATCTGTCACATTTATACAAATCATAAAAGCTTGAAGTATATCTTCACCCAGTCAGAGTTGAATATGAGGCAAAGGTGATGGCTTGAGCTTATTAAGGACTATGAACTAGAAATTCATTATCACCCAGGCAAAGCCAATGTGGTGGCAGATGCCCTGAGCTGTAAGGTTTCCTGTCACTGTCTTACGGTGAAGACCTCTGCCAATACCTTATGTCAGGAGATGGAGAAGCTAAACCTAGGAATGGTCCAACAAGGAACCCTGAGTCAGCTAAAGCTTGAGTCAGTCCTCTTGCAAAGGATAATTGATGCTCAAAAGGATAATGAGGGTATGAAACACATTCGTGAGAAGATAAGGGCTAGAAAAGCCAAATGTTTCAAAGAAGATGATCAAGGCATTGTATGGTTTAATGACCGCATAGTGGTGCCAAAGAATGAAGAGGTCCGCCAGCAAATTCTTGATGAAGCGCATCTTAGTCGCTATTTTATTCATCCTGGAAGCACTAAGATGTACCAAGACTTGAAACAACATTATTGATGGACGAAAATGAAGATCGAGATTGCGCGCTATGTGGCTAGATGTGACACCTGCAGACGTGTCAAGGCCATACATTTGAAAGCTGCTGGTCCATTACAGTCACTACCAATACCAACATGGAAATGGGAAGACATAAGTATGGACTTTATTGTGGGATTGCCCAGAACCGCAAAGGGGTATGATTCCATCTGGGTTATTGTTGATCGGCTCACAAAAGTTGCTTACTTTCTGCCAGTCAAGACAGTTCACCCCGTTGCTGTTTATGCCCAATTGTACATTGCTCGCATTCTCAGTTTGCATGGAGTTCCAAGAACTATAGTATCGGATCGTGGACCACAATTCGTATCCAAATTTTGGGAAGAACTTCATAAATGCCTGGGTACTAAGCTGCTCCACAGTACGGCCTATCATCCTCAAACAAGTGGACATATTGAGAGGGTTAATCAAATACTTGAAGATATGCTGCGGGCATGTGTTCTGGACTTCTCACAGAAATGGGATGAATGTTTGCCCTTAGCGGAGTTTTCATATAATAATAGCTATCAAGAAAGTATCAAGATGGCACCCTTCGAAGCTTTATATGGACGACGTTGTCGCACTCCGCTAAATTGGTCTGAACCTGGAGAAAGATACTTCTTTAGACCTGATATGGTGAAAGAGGCCGAAGAAAAGGTTCAGAAAATAATTCATAATATGAAGAAAGCCCAAGCTCGTCAAAAGAGTTATGCATACAAACGGCGAATGCCCTTGTATTTTCTTGAAGGGGACTATGTCTACCTGAAGGTTTCACCAATGAAGGGAGTATCGCGTTTCGGGGTTAAAGGGAAGCTTGCGCCCAGGTACATTGGCCCATTCCCTGTACTTAAGCAATGTGGACCAGTGGCATATCAACTGTAGCTCCCTGAAACTTTGTCTGCTATACATAATGTGTTCCATGTGTCACAATTGAAGAAGTGCCTTCGGGTTCCCGATCGGACCATTGAAGTAACAGATGTTGTCCTCGAACCGGACTTGACATATTCTGAGCACCCTATTCGGGTCTTGGATCAAAAGGACAGGGTTACCCGGAGAAAAACTCTCAAGTTCTATAAGATACAGTGGAACCAACATTCTTAAGAAGAGGCTACATGGGAAACTCAAAACTTTTTAGATAAGAATTTCCCAGGCTTTTTAGCCTCATGTAATTTGTAAAGTGTGTTTAGTTGTTGTAATTAAAAGTGAACCCCGCATCACCCCCTGCCTTGTACCAAAAATAAGGAAATAAAAATGTGACACATTTCCTTTTCCATTACTCACCCTAGAACTTTTAATCTCAAGACGAGATTCTTTTATGGGGGGAAGGATGTAACACCCCTGGTGCTACTGCAACTAAAATTTGAGCATGACATCATAAACATTGGCATTACATATGTTTGACACACCTAGAGTGCATTCACTAGGTAAAAATTTCAAATAAGTTGTATTGTTCTAGCGTTTTGCAAATAAGACCCTGAATAGGGCACTTAATCCTAAAGGGGGAATTAAAGGGTTAAAACGTAACCCAAATTGAGAAAACCTAAAAGCTTTAAGGGAAAAGTCATGAAATGATCCCAAGAATAAAGGTGAATTACATTTATACCCCTGAAGTACCAAAAACCCTAATTGGACCCCTGGAAAACCCTAAAGCCAAACCCTAGGGACCTATGTGCAAAATTAGTCCACTTTTGGACTAAAGTGCAAAAACCAAGTCAAATAAGTATCTTGAGTCATTTGGGTCACAAATATATGAATTTACAAGCCAAACCTTGAGTTTTGGATTGATTTGCAAAAAGGACCCCAATTAAGAATTCATTCTAAGTCTGAATTTTAGTGTTATGGGCTCAAATTTTGAGCTTTGTAACTTTCAAACTATAGGGTTTTTGCCCTAGGTCACCACATCAAACTTGTAGACCTAGTAAGGGATAACAATTTTGCTTAAGAGTGCAAGCCATGTTATTGTGAAAAATCTAGAGATAATTAAGCCTAAAGTCAGGCTGTCAGGCTGATTCAGTGTGACTTTCAGATAGACAGTGACTTGGATCCAAGTTTGAGAGCCATTTCAACTAAGATCCATTAAGAATCTACCTAGGGTTGGTATAACAAAGTTGTAGAGTTATTAAAGAGGAACAACTTTGTAATGGGTGTTTGGTT
This sequence comes from Zea luxurians, assembly GCA_029449295.1. NCBI lineage: Eukaryota > Viridiplantae > Streptophyta > Magnoliopsida > Poales > Poaceae > Zea > Zea luxurians. Next base: position 52,643,624 of record JAOPSE010000011.1, read on the forward strand.
CTGGTGCCGCATGGAATTGGGAGGAAATGGAGCTCCAAAGTGCTCTGTCAGGTCAACTGATGGGGAAATCGCCATGATACAGTAACAACATGGGATCAGACTGCCAGCGCTGCTAGCTCATCGCCGGTGACCTCCCTGCGCAAGGATTCATGCTGCTGCCGCCCGGATTCGCGCTGGAGATTAACGGATAACATCACGGGGTGGGGGAATCTTCATCGCGCGGTGAGCTGGACTCCACTCCGGTGACCCCCCCGTGCTTTCCCTCTACCCTGCGGCTTGAGCCGATAAGCTCGTCGGTGAACCGCCGTTCTCCGGCCTTGCGCCGCGTGTCCCAACCTTGCCATCGCATTGCCGTGACTTCCTCTAGCTTCTCGTCGACCATCAGAATTACTGCCACGACACTGCACACGTATTCACCGCACCCGCGTTCGTCTTCACCTCCGGCCGCCAGCACGGCTCGGCCGAATTGATCATCACCGCTCACTCTCCCTATAAATTGAGTCCTCCACCAGTTCCGCAAGGTCATCCACTACCCAGCCACCAAGGATTTCTAGCAATCGATCACCAGTGTGCCCGAATTTCTTGTTTCCCCCGAATCAAGCTTCCACCACCGTAGTACCAAGCCCGCCGTGGCCAGCCCTCCACAGGTCTGCTCATGCCCTCCCTATTCCTGTTCTAGCATCTTTGCCTGCTGGTGATGCCCCTCTACTCCTTTAATTGAGTTGGATCGCCCGGGATCACCGGGAACGCACTCATCTGTCCGCCACCCCCTCGGTTCACGTGGGCTAAGGCAGCAAAGGCTCGAGCCCGAGTCGAAGAACTTAGTTCTGCCATTGACAACCTGCAGGCGTATTGCAATACCCTACATGAGGAAGTCCATGTACTGTATTCGCAACTACATCCCAGTGCACCTATGGATCCTGTCGGGTCGGAAGCCGGACCCTCGCACGTTGCGGGAGAAGCACTTGGTGGTGAGCTAGACCTTTTTAAGCCCCCTCCTTCTATGAGGCTGGTTGATGAATGGTCTCCCACACCCGACGACGAGGCTGTAAGGAACAACCAGAAGCAGGAATAGTGGTATAGTAGTAGAAATAAAAGTAGTGTATTGTAGATGTATAATAGGTAGTGTTATTGAATACTGGGTAATGTATCCTGTTGTAAAATCGAGTCTATACATTACTCTTTTTGGTAATGTAAATTGGATGGTTTTGTCTTTGGCATATTATATTTGCTTTCAAATATTTGTTGCCACAGATGCCGTCCAAGACCCGATCCCAGGATGCAGCTGGAACTTCTAGTGGGAGAGAATCTACCCCAAATCCACCTCCTGTTCCTCCCACACTGGCTAAGGCGATAGCCGCCTTAGTGAATGCGACCGCTGATAATACCCATTTTCTGAGAGATGGCGGGTCAACAGTTTCAACAGCAAGGTGGGCGGGGTTATCAACAGGGCCCCCGCGAAACTTCTTACCTGGACTTCTCAGAGACACGTCCACCCCTGTTTGTTAAAGCTGAAGACCCGTTAGAAGCCGATGAATGGCGGGTTATTGAACAAAAATTTGGACTTCTGCGTTGTTCAGAGACCCAGAAGCCTTTATTTGCAGCCCAGCAACTACGCGGCCCTGCCAACACCTGGTGGGGAAATTTCGTGGCCGTTCAACCGGCCAATTATCAAATAACCTGGGAAGAATTCAAAGTGGCCTTTCGCGAGCATTATATACCCGAAGGTGTTCTTCACATGAAGCAAGAAGAATTTATGAAGCTAAAGCAAGGAGGGGATACTGTTTATCAGTATCTCAATAAGTTCAATCATCTGTCGCAGTATGCAATCGATCAAGTGAACACTGATCTGAAGAAGAAGAATTGTTTTATGAGAGGTTTAAATGATCGACTGCAAAGAAAAATGGCAACCTGCATAGATCTTACTTATGGAAGAGCTATCAGTACAGCATTGTCTGTGGAAGCGAAGTATGCTGGTGTCGGAAAATCCAAGGGATTTGGAGGTGACAGGCCTAGTCAGGGCCCGGTGAAAAGGCAACGGTTTGTTCTCCGGCCTTCTAACCAGAATCGCTCTCGTGCACCCTCCTTCCCTTTTAAGCAGCCAATAATTATTCGTCCCAATAATGCCCCCACTACCCCAAGTCAGCCGGGTGCCGCAGGCACTCGATTCCCTGCTCTGCCCAGCTCGTTGACTGGATGTTTCAATTGTGGCAAATCTGGACATTTTATCAAGGATTGCCCTTATCCAAAGCAGAACCAGTCAAATAATCAGCAAGGATCTGGAAATTCATCTCAAGTTAAGGGAAATACTTCGGGCAAAAATACCAAGAAGACGGGACGCATTTATTATACACAAGTGGCCACTACACCGGACGGAGTGCCGGTAATGATGGGTATGTTCCTCGTGGCCAATCATCCTGCAGTCATTCTCTTTGATTCTGGTGCTTCACATACATTCATTAGCAAGAAATTTGTGGAGCAACATCACATTTCATGCCATGAATCAAAAGAGGGGTTTAAAATTCACTCACCTGGGGGACAAATCTTTACTAGAGAAGTGGCCTATCAAGTGCCCGTAACATTGGCCGGACGGGACTTTCCTACCAATATGATCGTTCTGAAAGGCCAAGACATAGATGTCATTTTGGGTATGAATTGGTTGGCCAAGCATAAAGCAACACTCAACACTGATCAAAGAAGCATCAGGTTGAGTCATAATCAAGAAGAAATTCTCTTGCCCATCCCCATTTCAAACATAACTACTGGCAGAGTTTATGAAGTCATGGTACCGGAAATCAAGGATATTTCGGTAGTATGCGAGTTTCTCGATGTCTTTCCCGAGGATTTGCCGGGATTGCCACCTGAAAGGGATGTAGAGTTTGTAATTGAGTTGAAGCCCGATACGGCTCCCATTTCTCGAAGATCATACTGTATGCCTCCGAATGAGTTGGCAGAACCGAAGATTCAATTACAAGATCTCTTAGAGAAAGGATTCATCCGGCCAAGCTCGTCGCCATGGGTTTGTCCAGCCATCTTCGTCAAGAAGAAGGATCAAACTTTACGGATGTGTGTGGATTACCGACCCCTGAATGAGGTCACTATCAAGAACAAGTACCCTCTTCCGAGGATTGACATTTTATTTGATCAACTGACCGGGGCGAGGGTATTTTCCAAAATTGATCTCAGATCGGGCTATCATCAGATCCGTATTCGGCCCGAGGATATACCAAAAACCGCATTCACTACGCGGTATGGGTTGTTTGAATATCTGGTAATGTCTTTCGGGTTAACAAATGCTCCGGCCCACTTCACATATTTGATGAACTCGGTGTTCATGCCCGAGCTAGACAAGTTTGTGGTGGTCTTCATTGATGATATTTTAATATATTCAAAGAATGAGGAGGAGCATGCTCAACATTTACGGATCGTGTTAACGTGCCTGAGGGAACATCAGTTATATGCCAAGTTCAGCAAATGCGCGTTTTGGCTGGAGGAAATTCAGTTTCTGGGACATGTTCTATCTGCCAGGGGGATTGCGGTAAACCCCAGCAAAGTCAAGGATATTTTGGAGTGGAAACCCCCAACCACTGTTCATCAAGTCCGAAGTTTCCTTGGACTGGCGGGATATTACCGCAGATTCATACCAGATTTTTCTAAGCTTGTGAAGCCAATCACAAGTTTATTGAAGAATGATATTAAGTTCAATTGGTCTTCCAAGTGTAAAGAAGCTTTTGAACAATTGAAGATATTATTGACCACTGCTCCGGTATTGGCTCAACCGGATATCACCAAACCCTTTGATGTATATTGTGATGCATCAGGCAGTGGGCTCAGCTGTGTATTAATGCAAGAAGGCCGAGTAATTGCATATGCTTCAAGGCAGTTGCGCCGACATGAGGAGCATTACCCAACTCATGATCTGGAGCTAGATGCTGTGGTTCATGCCCCGAAGATTTGGCGTCACTATCTACTAGGAAATATCTGTCACATTTATACAGATCATAAAAGCTTGAAGTATATCTTCACCTAGTCAGAGTTGAATATGAGGCAAAGGTGATGGCTTGAGCTTATTAAGGACTATGAACTGGAAATTCATTATCACCCAGGCAAAGCCAATGTGGTGGCAGATGCCCTGAGCCGTAAGGTTTCCTATCACTGTCTTATGGTGAAGACCTCTGACAATACCTTATGTCAGGAGATGGAGAAGCTAAACCTAGGAATGGTCCAACAAGGAACCCTGAGTCAGCTAAAGCTTGAGTCAGTCCTCTTGCAAAGGATAATTGATGCTCAAAAGGATAATGAGGGTATGAAACACATTCGTGAGAAGATAAGGGCTAGAAAAGCCAAATGTTTCAAAGAAGATGATCAAGGCATTGTATGGTTTAATGACCGCATAGTGGTGCCAAAGAATGAAGAGGTCCGCCAGCAAATTCTTGATGAAGCGCATCTTAGTCGCTATTCTATTCATCCTGGAAGCACTAAGATGTACCAAGACTTGAAACAACATTATTGGTGGACGAAAATGAAGATCGAGATTGCGTGCTATGTGGCTAGATGTGACACCTGCAGACGTGTCAAGGCCATACATTTGAAAGCTGCTGGTCCATTACAGTCACTACCAATACCAACATGGAAATGGGAAGACATAAGTATGGACTTTATTGTGGGATTGCCCAGAACCGCAAAGGGGTATGATTCCATCTGGGTTATTGTTGATCGGCTCACAAAAGTTGCTCACTTTCTGCCAATCAAGACAGTTCACCCAGTTGCTATTTATGCCCAATTGTACATTGCTCGCATTCTCAGTTTGCACGGTGTTCCAAGAACTATAGTATCGGATCGTGGACCACAATTCGTATCCAAATTTTGGGAAGAACTTCATAAATCCCTAGGTACTGAGCTGCTCCACAGTTCGGCCTATCATCCTCAAACAAGTGGACAGATTGAGAGGGTTAATCAAATACTTGAAGAAGCTTGCGCCCAGGTACATTGGCCCATTCCCTGTACTTAAGCAATGTGGACCAGTGGCATATCAACTGCAGCTCCCCAAAACTTTGTCTGGTATACATAATGTGTTCCATGTGTCACAATTGAAGAAGTGTCTTCGGGTTCCCGATCGGACCATTGAAGTAACGGATGTTGTCCTCGAACCGGACTTGACATATTCTGAGCACCCTATTCGGGTCTTGGATCAAAAGGACAGGGTTACCCAGAGAAAAACTCTCAAGTTCTATAAGATACAGTGGAACCAACATTCTGAAGAAGAGGCTACATGGGAAACTCAAGACTTTTTAGATAAGAATTTCCCAGGCTTTTTAGCCTCATGTAATTTGTAAAGTGTCTTTAGTTGTTGTAATGAAAAGTGAACCCCGCATCACCCCCTGCCTTGTACCAAAAATAAGGAAATAAAAATGTGACACATTTCCTTTTCCATTACTCACCCTAGAACTTTTAATCTCGGGACGAGATTCTTTTATGGGGGGAAGGATGTAACACCCCTGGTGTTACTGCAACTAAAATTTGAGCATGACATCATAAACATTGGCATTGCATATGTTTGACACACCTAGAGTGCATTCACTAGGTAAAAATTTCAAATAAGTTGTATTGTTCTAGCGTTTTGCAAATAAGACCCAGAATAGGGCACTTAATCCTAAAGGGGGAATTAAAGGGGTAAAACATAACCCAAATTGAGAAAACCTAAAAGCTTTAAGGGAAAAGTCATGAAATGATCCCAAGAATAAAGGTGAATTACATTTATACCCCTGAAGTACCAAAAAACCTAATTGGACCCCTCGAAAACCCTAAAGCCAAACCCTAGGGACCTATGTGCAAAATTAGTCCACTTTTGGACTAAAGTGCAAAAACCAAGTCAAATAAGTATTTATTCTAAGTCTGAATTTTAGTGTTATGGGCTCAACTTTTGGATTGAGTTTTACAAGCCAAACCTTGAGTTTTGGATTGATTTGCAAAAAGGACCCCAATTAAGAATTTATTCTAAGTCTGAATTTTAGTGTTATGGGCTCAACTTTTGAGCTTTGTAACTTTCAAACTATAGGGTTTTTGCCCTAGGTCACCACATTAAACTTGTAGACCTATTAAGGGATAACAATTTTGCTTAAGAGTGCAAGCCATGTTATTGTAAAAAATCTAGAGATAATTAAGCCTAAAGTCAGGCTGTCAGGCTAATTCAGTCTGACTTTCAGATAGACAGTGACTTGGATCCACGTTTGAGAGCCATTTCGACTAAGATCCAGTAAGAATCTACCTAGGGTTGCTATAACAAAGTTGTAGAGTTATTAAAGAGGAACAACTTTGTTATGGGTGTTTGGTTCTGGTGCCGCATGGAATTGGGAGGAAATGGAGCTCCAAAGTGCTCTGTCAGGTCGACTGATGGGGAAATCGCCATGGTACAGTAACAACATGGGATCAGACTGCCAGCGCTGCTAGCTCATCGCCGGTGACCTCCCTGTGCAAGGATTCGTGCTGCCGCCGCCCGGATTCGCGCTGGAGATTAACGGATAACATCACGGGGTGGGGGAATCTTCGTCGCGCGGTGAGTTGGACTCCACTCCGGTGACCCCCCCGTGCTTTCCCTCTACCCTGCGGCTTGAGCCGATAAGCTCACCGGTGAACCGCCATTCTCCGGCCTTGCGCCGCGTGTCCCAACCTTGCCATCGCATTGCCGTGACTTCCTCTAGCTTCCCGTCGACCATCGGAATTACTGCCACGACACTGCACACGTATTCACCGCACCCGCGTTTGTCTTCACCTCCGGCCGCCAGCACGGCTCGGCCGAATTGATCATCACCGCTCACTCTCCCTATAAATTGAGCCCTCCACCAGTTCCGCAAGGTCATCCACTACCCAGCCACCAAGGATTTCTATTAATCGATCACCAGTGTGCCCGAATTTCTTGTTTCCCCCAAATCAAGCTTCCGCCACCGTAGAACCAAGCCCGCCGTGGCCAGCCCTCCATAGGTCTGCTCATGCCCTCCCTGTTCCTGTTCTAGCATCTTTGCCTGCTGGTGATGCCCCTCGACTCCTTTAATTGAGCTGGATCGCCCGGGATCACCGGGAACACACTCATCTGTCTGCCATCCCCTCGGTTCACGTGGACAGAGCTGGATAGCTCACCAACTGTGCAATTAACTTAGGGGAAATGCTCAGGGTAGGTCTACGTTGGTGTCCGCCGCTCGGGAACGCCAGTCATTGCTCCGTTTGGCCGGTCTGCTAGCTCATCGGAGCTTGGCCGCGTTCACGGTCGTCGGAGACCTTCCCCTGTGAAGAAATAGAAACCGGGGGTCTTATCTGCAAACGGTCAGCGACTTTGTGCAACAGTGACCAAACCCATTTCCAATTAGCCTAAACCCTGAGGGCTCTTCTGCAAAGTCTTCCCCGCGGCGCACGCGCGCGCGCTTTCCCTCTGGTGTTGGGCTGCCTGGGCTGAAATCGGCCTAGGAACTATTCATTCCTTATCTTTTTCTTTTTTCAGCAGAACTCCAACAATTATAGAAAATTGTAGAAAAATACTAAAATTGTCAAACCATTTTTCCTAGACTTCTTATTTTCCATAGTATTTAATAAAAATAGTTCCATGATTTTTAGGCTAAATAAGGAATTTTAAGGCATTTAAAGTAGTTTAAGGTATTAGTTCTGGATTTTTAGAAAGTAAATGGTAATTCCATAATTGTCCAAACTTTTTATATGAGCCCTACACATTATTTAGAAGCCTTGGGTAGAGTTTGGGTTGATTTGGACCTTGTTTGATAACTACAACCCAAAACCCCCACCCCTGCTCTATGAACTCCTTTACTGACTCCGGAAACCCTAAGTTCTCGGAGTTCTGTGAAGGAAAATTGTATTCAAGAACTTAGATAATAAGTTCTTATTATCTCTGCACTCTCATGAGTATTACATGGCATTCATTCTTATATAATTATATGTGATTAAATTTAGAAAACGAAGAAGAAATTGAAGTGACCGAGGAGAAAACACCACCACCTTCGGAAACTCAGGCAGGGTCTTGTCTCTACTTTGACATCTACGGGCCTGAGCCTGACTCACCTACTAACGAAGGCAAGCCCCGGTGCATTTGCCACCTTCCTTGATGTTTTTAAAATCTTTCTCACTTGCTTGATGCATTAGGTGATAGGAGTTGATTGCTAAAACAATTCCTGCATTACCTTCCTTGAATTTGATTACCTTCCTTGATCACCCGTTTTACAAAAGATTTTGATGCTTAGCCTTGCTTAGAAAAACAAAATGTTTGTTTTACAAAATATGATGTGGCAAAAGTGGGTGGGATGTTTTCGAAAATAAAACTTGATGGTGGATCTGTCAAAGGCCTTGATGGGTTCAACATTCGGAAAAGATGTACCTCTGCCAGGTACCAAGTTTTGGGTTTTTAAATGATTAAGCTGAGACCGAGCGGGTGACTTGCACGAGAAGAGAGTCTCGGTGTAGTGTCTCCGTCTGAGTCGATTAAGGACCGTGTCGATGTAGGCCTGCTGACCGAGGACCCTTTAAATGGTCACATGCCTCGTCATGGGTAAGCCTTGCCTCGGGCAGACTAAGGCCAGAATAAGATAACAAGAAATGGGCGTGGAGCGGTGGCGAGAGTAGCGTGTACCCTCCGTAGCAAGAGGCTGGACGGTGGTGTATCTGTACTCTCGGTTTGCGTGAACCTGATCTGGTCTTAAGAACCCTGGTGGCGGGTTGACATATGCAAGGGTTAAGTGCTACATATGTCATGTGATTGGAGATCCTCAGCTGAGTATAATCGATTCGGATCGCCGCACCTTCGCGGTTATGAAGACTTGGTCACTGACTTATACGTAGAATTCCACTAAAGATAAAGGGATTGATTAGAAACTGGCTAGTGCAGGACAAGTGTTTGAACTAGGTTAGAAAGAAACTCTAGATGTAGGTAAGTTTACCTAACTTGACAATAAAACTGGATTTTTAAGGATCCACTTTTAGTAAGCATTTATGCAACAACAGAGTCTTTGATCTTGAGATACCTTACCTTGACTCCCATATAACCAGCATACCCTTGAGAGTCTTTTCTTTAGTCGGGTAAGACTTGCTGAGTAATTCCATACTCAGGGTTTATTCCCCCGTTGTTTTTAGGTGAGGAAGCAACAGATTTCTGTTGCTTCTGTACCAAGGTGGTTCCACATGAGGAAAAACAAGAGTGAAGATGCGGGAGGACATGGTCCTCCATAAGAAACTTTTATGTAAAGACTTTTCGAGAGGAGTTTTTCCTCCCTTGGTTATGTAATAATACTACTCAGCACTCGTTTATAACCCTGGTCTGTAATAAGCAACTTGATCTTACTTTTTAAATAAATGTAAGTCTATGTAATCACTTCCGCTTTTCGATATCTCCGATGTTCTGTAATGTCTGCAAGACGGGTGAAACGTTCCTAGAAAGGTAAGAAAAGATACCGAACTTGTCAAGTGATTCAGGAACATCTACAGGGTTGTCTGATGTCTGTTGGACAAGGACAACTGTAGGTGGGCCTAATGACTTGGGAGGTTCCGTCACAGGAATGGTCCTATACATTTGTACTGCGAACGGTCCGGCCCCTAACAGCGCTTCCAATTTCAAGAGTTAAAAATCTTTTCAAAAGCATGTTTAAAAATTTGCTAAGTCTTGGGATAGGCGGACCGTTGGGGCCATGTGGGCAGACCGTCCGCGATCCCTCCAGAGGGGGCTCCGAAGTATGTTTACTTCGGACTGGTCCTGTACATTTGTACTGTGGACCGTCTGGGCCTTGGGACCGGACCGTCCACAGTCCTGACCAGAGTAAGCAGCTCTCGGCACAGTCCCTGTATTATTATGCGGACCGTCCACAGGTGCCAAATTGGTTTGGACAGGGACTGTGTGTTTTTGGATGTTTCTACTATGGACTGTCCGGAGAATAAGCCTGGACAATACTGTCTCCCAGGTCGTGGACCGTCCAGCCTTGTAGGGCGGATAATCCGTGTGTGTTAACTCTTCTGGATCAGAGCACTGGTGCTCCAAGTTGCCAGGTCTCGAATGGTCCGACCAAGGTTGGCGGACTGTCCGGACCTCGCTTTCAAACGGGGAAAATAGCCGTTATGTGTACGGCGGACCGTCCGGCCTCAGGACGCGGACCGTTCGCGCGTGCGCAGAATGTGTGTTGTTTGCACATAACGGTTGGATTTGAGAGGTGTGCTATAAATAGAAGGGGAGCTCATGTGTGAGGTCTCTCTTGGCCATTCCTTGCACACATTAAGCTCATTTGTGATCCTCCCATTCATTCTCTCACACTTCTTGCTTGAGATTGCATTCTAGTGAGAGATTGAGAGTTCCTAGTGCATTTGCATCCATTGGTGATCCTTGAGGCACTAGGTGGTACACCGAGCAAGCGTCATCGGCTTGTTACTCTTAGAGGTTGCCGCCTCCTAGACGGCTCGGGTGTTGTCTCCGTTGAGCTCTCCAAGAAGATTGTGGAGGAGCCGCGGGTTCGATTGTGAGAGGTTCACGCCTACCTCACCGGAGCGGTAAAGGTGACATTAGTGGAATCGAGGTATTGAGTTATTTCTTGTCCACTTGGCTCAAAGATCAAGCCGTGTCTTGATAGAGGAGCAAGTGAGAGCTCAAAGTCCACCTCAACATGGATTAGGGGTGATCGGTAAATCACCGATACCATGGGATAAAATCCGGTGTCTTTCTTTTCTTGCATTGCTTATTGCCGCGCAAGTGATTAGTATTTTGCATATTGTTCTTCAAGTATACATTCACCGTAGTTGTTTCACATAGATTGTTTACTTGTTGTCACTAGAGAATTTATACCGCTTGTCATATTGATTAAATTTCTCTAGTGTTTTTGATTTTAGTCAAAACCATCTATTCACCCCCCTCTAGCCGGTGTCCTAGATCCTACAAGTGGTATCGGAGCCGAGGACTCCATTGTTTGTGGATCTAATCATCCCGGAGTGGGACAAAATGGCTAGTAACAACAATGTGCACATTGAGAAGCCACCACATTTTGATGGGAATAACTATGACTATTGGAAAATAAGAATGTCAATGCATCTTAGAGCAATGGGTGGAAAATTTTGGCCAATTGTCAAGGATGGGTTTGTTGTGTTGAAAGCAGATGAACCATCGGCTAGTGACAATGAAAACATTCTTACAAATGATCAAGCCATGAATGTTTTCTATGATGCTCTTGACGTAAATGAGTTCAACCGTATCAAGAATCTCACAACTGCTCATGAGATTTGGATTAAGCTAATGGAAATTCATGAAGGAACTACAATTGTGAAGAGTGCCAAGCTATATGTGTGTAAAGGAAAATTTGAGCAATTCATTATGAAAGAAGATGAAAGTGTATCTGATATGTTCAATCGGTTAAATGAGATAGTGAATGAACTCAAGGGACTTGGTTTTAATGTACCAGATGTGGATTTCACTCATAAGTTTCTTAGATCCCTTCTAGAGAAGTATGAGACCATTGTGGCTATGTTAGTAAGAAGTGATCTATCTACAACTTCTCCAACCGAAGTATTGGGGGAAATTCTCACTTAAGGTATATTCAAGGAATCTCAAGCCGATGCTATATGTTTGGCAAAGAAAGTGAAGAATGAGTCAATCGCTCTCAATGCTAAAGCTTCTAAGGCAATTGAAAAAGAAGATAGTGATGATGAAGAAAATGAAAGTGGGAGTGATGGAGATATGGCTCTATTTTTAAAGAAATTCAATAAATTTATGAAGATGAAGATAGGTCAACCTAGAAGAGGCCAAACATCAAGGAGAAATGCTTTCAATGATAGAAAATGTTTTGAGTGTGGGGAACCCGGTCACATCGCCATGAATTGCCCTAACAAGAAGAAGAAGGGCAAAGATGGGGATGGTAAGAAGAAGAAGAAATTCTACAACAAGAAGAAAGATGGCAAAGCCTACCTAGTTGAATGGGATTCGGATGATAGCTCGGATGATGATGATGATGACACCTCATCCAAGCTTAATGCCGGAATTGCCATCAAGGAAGCTCCTTCACTTTTCTCATCCCCTCATTGTCTCATGGCAAAGGGAGATGCTAAGGTAAAAATCATCACCGATTTAAATGATATAAATGATGATGATGTTGTTGATGATGATGGCTATTCATATGATGATCCTATTAGAATGTTAGGTGAGGCCGATGACTACATGCACAAAGAAAAAGAAAAGTTTAAGACCTTGAAGGAATTGTATAAAAACCTCCAAGTGTCTTTTGAGGAGCTCAAGACCTCTCACAACGATCTAAAAGAGAATTGTGAAAAGCTTGCGGAAGCTCAAAACTCATCTATTGTGCATGAAGTTGTGGTGGTCACTAAGGATGTTGGAGTCACTTGTGACTTACTTGACAGTCCTACAAGTGAACCACAACCTACTAATTCTATTTGTGATAAATGCAAAATTTCTCTTATGAATGATAATATTGCTCTTGATGAATCACAAATCATTGTTGAGAATGAAGTATTAGTAGATAGAGTGAATGCTCTAACCCATGATCTAGAGAAGGCATATGGCGGAAAGGCTAAATTGGATTTCATATTGGGAAGTCAATGGTGCTCACTTAATCGTGAGGGTCTTGGATATGTTCCCAAGAAAGGAAAGAATGCTTTTGTAAAGCAAAAGACATTTTTTGTGAAAGAATGTGACAAAGTGTGTCACAAATGTCATAAGAAGGGACATATCAAGAAGAATTGTCCTAAGCTCAAGAATGTATTCTCCACTTGTTTTGAGCATTGTTATGTTCTTTCTCATAATGCAAAAGGTGTTCATGCTAAATTTGTTGGTACTTCAATTGTTGGCAACAAGAAGAAAGCTATTTGGGTGCCAAAGACCTTGGTCACTAACATCCAAGGACCCAAGCAAGTTTGGTTACCTAAAATAGATTGATTTCCTTTTGTAGGTGAACTACAAGGCGGGAGGGAATCATTGCGTGTTGGATAGTGGATGCACTCAACACATGACCAGAGATATGAAAATGTTCACCCAAATGAGTGAGGAAGATTGCTCAAATTATGATAGTATCACATTTGGAGATAATCGCAAAGGAAAGGTTAAAGGCTTGGGTAAAATTGCTATTTCGAATGATCATTCTATATCAAATGTGCGTTTGGTTGAGTCTTTGAATTTTAATTTACTATCTGTAGCTCAATTATGTGATTTAGGATTTAGTTGCAATTTCACCGTTGATGATGTTATTATCTCTAGTGTTGATGGTAGCAATCTTAAGTTTAAAGGTTTTAGATACGAAAATCTTTACCTTGTTGATTTCTCATCTAGTGAGGCAAAGCTCACAACTTGCTTATTCTCAAAGGCTTCACTAGGTTGGTTATGGCATAGAAGACTTGGTCATGTTGGAATGAAGCAACTCAATCGTTTAACCAAACATGATTTAGTCTGTGGCTTGAAAGATGTGAAATTTGAGAAGAACAAATTGTGTAGCTCTTGTCAAGCCGGAAAGCAAGTGGCGAATACTCATCCAAATAAAAGTCAAATGTCTACTCATTGGCCTTTGGAATTACTTCACATGGATTTATTTGGCCCAACATCGTTTGTGAGTATCGGCGGTAATTCCTATTGCCTCGTGATTGTGGATGATTATTCTAGATTCACTTGGGTTTACTTTCTTTGAGATAAATCTAATGTGTTTGAAACATTCAAGTCATTTGCTATATTGGCTCAAAATCAATTTAACTTTGACATCAAGAAAGTTAGAAGTGATAATGGGTCAGAATTCAAAAATGCTAGAATTGATAAATATTGTGATGACAAGGGTATTACACACGAATTTTCTTCCAAGTATACTCCGGAACAAAATGGTATTGTGGAAAGGAAGAATAGGACTCTCATTGATATGGCTAGGTCTATGTTAGCGGAATATAATATGTCGGATTCCTATTGGGCCGAAGCAATAAACACAGCATGTCATTCATCAAATAGGCTATATTGTCACAAGCTCTTGAAGAAAACTCCCTATGAATTGCTCATTGGTAGAAAGCCAAATATCTCATATTTTAGAGTATTCGGTTGCAAATGTTATATTTTGAGAAAGGGAAGCCGACTCTCTAAATTTGAGAAAAAATGTGATGAAGGTTTTCTACTTGGATATTCATCAAATAGTAAGGCTTATAGAGTTTTCAACAAGACTCATGGTATTATTGAAGAAGCATATGATGTTAAGTTTGATGAAACTAATGGGTCTCAAGATGAAAGCGATAATCTTGATGATGTTGGTGGAACTCAATTGAAAAATGCTATGAAAACAATGGCCATTGGTGAAATAAAGCCAAAGGAAGATGATGATGAAAATAGTGTGGTTGTCATTCCATCCTCTTCAACCCTAAATGAAGAAAATCACCAAAGCCAACAAAATAATGAAATTATGGATACTCATGATCAAGATACTTCAAGTCATTCGGTTTCTCCTCATGCTTCAACTAGCAATTATCAAACGATATCAAGAATTCATCATTCTATTGTGAAGGATCATCCGGTTGATCAAATTGTGGGTGATATTAGTAAGGGTGTTCAAACTCGCTCTCGTATACCTTCATTTTGTGAACATTTCTCTTTTGTATCTTGTATGGAACCTAACCGTGTAGATGAATCATTACTTGATGTCGATCGGGTGAATGCAATGCATGAAGAATTAAATAACTTCACTCGAAATGAAGTTTGGGAGCTTGTTGAGAGACCAAAGAACCACAATGTTATTGGTACAAAATGGGTGTTTCGCAACAAGCACAATGAAGATGGGTTAGTAGTAAGAAACAAGGCAAGATTAGTTGCACAAGGGTATACTCAAATAGAGGGATTGGATTTTTGTGAGACATTTGCTCCCATGGCAAGATTGGAAGCAATCCGGATCCTTCTTGCTTATGCTTGTGCTCATAATATCAAGCTCTACCAAATGGATGTAAAGAGTGCCTTTCTAAATGGTAAGATTAGTGAACTAGTGTATGTTGAACAACCTCCCGGTTTTGAGGACCCCAAAAGACCTAACCACGTGTTCAAGCTTTCTAATGCTCTCTATGGGATTAAGCAAGCCCCACACGCTTGGTACGAAAGGCTTAGGGATTTCTTGCTTTCTAAAGACTTTAAAATTGGGAAGGTTGACACTACCCTATTCACTAAAAGAATTGGCAAAGATTTATTTGTTTGTCAAATTTATGTTGTTGATATTATTTTTGGATCTACTAATGAATTGTTTTGTGAAGAATTTGGAAAAATGATGTCAAAATAATTTGAAATGTCTATGATAGGAGAATTGAGCTTCTTTCTCAGTCTTCAAACTAAACAATTGAAAGATGGAATCTTTATAAGTCAATCAAAATATTTGAAGGATATGCTCAAGAAGTTTGGCTTAGAGAATGCAAAGCCTATCAAGACTCCTATGGCAACAAATGGTCATCTAGACTTAGATGAGGGAGGCACTATGGTTGATCAAAAACTTTTTTGTTCAATAATTGGTAGTTTGCTTTACATTACCGCATCTAGGCCCGATGTTATGTTTAGTGTTTGCATGTGTGCTCGATTTCAAGCTTCACCTAGAGAGATTCACTTGAAGGCCACAAAAAGAATTCTAAGATATTTGAAGTATACCCCCAATATTGGTCTATGGTATCCCAAAGGTGCTCAATTTGAATTAATTGGATATTTGGATTCGGATTACGCGGGTTGTAAAGTTGATAGGAAGAGCACCTCCGGTTGTTGTCAATTTCTTGGAAGATCTCTTGTTTCATGGTCTTCTAAAAAGCAAAATTCTGTTGCACTCTCTACCGCCGAGGCAGAATATATATCGGCCGGTAATTGTTGTGCTCAATTATTATGGGTGAAACAAACTCTATTGGATTATGGGATCATTTTTAAGAATGTGCCTCTCATGTGTGATAATGGGAGTGCAGTAAAATTGGCTACAAATCTGGTCCAACACTCAAGAACGAAGCATATTGATATACGGCATCACTTCTTAAGAGATCATGTTGGAAAGGGAGATATCACAATATATTCAATTGGCACGGATGATCAATTGGCCGATATATTCACAAAGCCACTAGATGAAACAAGGTTTTGCTCACTAAGAAGTGAAATGAATGATATAGATCTCTCAAACGTGGCTTGAGCTTGAATACACATGTGTAGTATTGCATTTCGCTTCTAAATATGCTCTCTATGCTATTTATTGGGTATTTTTGATGAATTTTTCATTCTCGTTTGATCTAAGTGGTTTTATATGAAAATATGTATTCCTCAAATATATAATGTGTATATGCATGCATACTAACCCTTGGATTGGTCAAAATGTCCATATATGAGCGTCAAATCAGATTTAAAATTCAAAATCAGAAAGTGGACAAAGTTTGGAGATTTGAGCATCAGGCCGCGGACCGTCCGGGTAAGGACCATGGACCGTCCGTCGTATCAGGATCTGGACAGTCCAAGTCAGTAGAGCAGACAGTCTAAATTACCAGGGCCCAGACCGTCCGCCTTCCCGCGCGGCCTGTCTGCGATAGGCAGATAAGTCGACTAGAGGCATTCAGGTTGTCACTTTCATCAGTTGTCTTCTCCTCTCACACTCTCCACACACCAAAAGGCGACTGTTGTCGATTGTGAGCGGACGTAAAGTGAACTTGCGCACGGACTATCCGGAAGCTTGTTGGAAGTTCAACAATCATGTATTCATCCCAGTATTTCAAAATCTCATGGACTTTATCTCATTTCTTCAAATTTGGGGATTCTTCGGATTTTCTCTCTAATCTAGAATTGAGCAGTGGATTTACAAATATGATTGGGGGAATTGCTAGTGTTACTCATTGTAAATGTTGTGCAAAAATTTGAACGAGTTTGGATGGTTATTTTCTGCCAAATCTTTGATTGAATGAATGGGGCGGCTAGGGTTCTAGAAATTCGCCCCTGGATGGTCGCGGACCGTCCGCTAGGTTGGTGCGGATAGTCCAGACCCTTGGCGCAGACAGTCCGACCCCCTAGCGCGGACAGTCCGGCCCCTGACAGAAAGTTCCACTTTCTTTCTCTATGTTGTGGCGTTATCAACTATTCACCTGTGGCTATTTCTCACATATATTGCAGTGGTCTGAGTGGTATTAGAAAGAAGCTTGCCGGTCGTTTCAAATCAAAGCGCCCTCATGCTGATGATGCAGACTATAATCCAACCACAGACTCAGAGGCCCAATCTTCACCTGGGGGTAGTGTTTATATGGACACAGAAGATGTTCCACACGCTCATCCTGACTATCCAATTGACATCACTGGATGGACTTATCCAAAGAGGAGATTCTCTATGGTAGAATATTGCTCTAGGAGGACAGTCAATCAGTATGCTCTGCCCTCAGACACCAATATTCAGTTCTTTCACACTCAGCTTCAATTTGATGTCTTTTGGGGGACACTGATGGATACAAAAATTTCACAAGCATCTAGTTATGGATTGGACTTTTATGCTGGGTCAATCAGTCATGGAGGACTTGATTCCCAAATTCGAGGCATGTGGTCTTTATCACTTTATGGGCCAGAGGACAGACAACAGTGAGACAGCTGTGAAACAATTCCTAGCCACTGCAGAGATTGACACTGATGAACAGTCAATCACTTGGATGACTGGCTTCAAGAGGTACCCAGCAACCTTTGCTGAATTTGCAACTGCAAACAGTTTGGATTATGATACAATTTCAGCTGGGATTGATTTGTACACTGAGGAGAACTTTGAGGAATTTGTGCAATTCTATGAGCCAGCAAGGCTAGGAATTCCTAAGAGGTTTGGTGAGACAGCAGGACTGAGGCATCATCCTGTTGTGATTAACAAAATTGCCAGAGTCACAATTCTTCCCAAGAGTGGAGATAAGAGCAAAATCAGAGATAAGTTCTGGAACATTATCCACCATGTCATGAATGGTGAGGTAATAAATGTTGTTCTATTCATGATGAGACAATTAAATGACCTCAAAATGGACAAGAACCAGAACTTAGCCTATGCTCCATACATTATGGCTCTCATTAAAGCCAAGACCAGATTTGAGGGGCACTATGAGATAGTTCACACACCTTTTAGGCCCTTCAAGAATGAGATTGGATTTCTCACCAGGCCTCTTACTCCCTTCCTAGATGATGAGGAAGACGCTGGTGATGATGCAGGAGAAGCTCCTAAAGCTGATGCAGAGCAGATGCCTCCTCCTCCACCTCCTCCTCAGCCTCAGCAGTACTGGCAGCCTGGTCCAGGCTTTTTTGACCCTTACTTTCAGAACATGCAGCAAGGGCTCCAGACCCACATGGATGGCCGCTTCCAGGGCATGATGACCCATTTGGACCAGCGCATGGATGTCATGCAATCTCGCTTTGATGATAACTTGGATGCGATCAATTCTGAGCTTTCTGAGTTTCGCAGTCACATCCAAGACACTGTTACTGATCCAATTATGACCAGGCTGAACAACATGTAGCAGAGTTTTCAGGACAATATAGGGGCTTTGTCTAGTCAGTTTGACAATCTATCTACAAATGAAAGCATTCAAGATACAAGTCAGAGGCAGCAGCAGCTCCAGCAAGACTTTGGGCAGTTCTCCTCTCTCTTCGACACCTTCAGCACTCATTATCACAGCATGTATCCTCCACCTGGTGGTCAGTGAGGCCCCTCCTTTGCGGCAATTGATGCCAAAGGGGGAGAGAAGAGAAGAAGAGAAGTTGGGAAATGTCATATTCAAGGGGAGCTCGCTCATGTGGACATTGAGACTATGCATGTGCATGTTTACTATTTTATGTCTTATGCACTTGGTTATTATTTGAACTTTATGTCTTATGCATTTGGTGAACTATGTCTTATGGTTGTGGACAAATATTTGTAATATTCTGTGGGTTGAGCTATGTGTGTTAAATCTTATGTTTAAATTAGTTCGAATTATTCTGTGAATGGTTGATTGAGGAGTGATTAAATTTGCTGCGCTTATTTTACATATTACTTCTTGTATGCCTCGATAACCATGATTGTAGAACATCTCCATCAAAACTTCGATCGATTATGTGTGTTGTATCTTCAACTAGAAATATCATGCACACACATATGGGGAGCTATTCCTATACTCTGAGTTTTATTGAGATTTATCTATCCCTCGGACGGAACTTCAAATCAAGATAAGTCTTATGAAACTCACCTCTAAAATCCTTCTTATACCTAAGGTATGAGGGATATTTGAAAAACAAAACTTCTCTTTGATATAATGTGTAGTGTTGTCATCAATTACCAAAAAGGGGGAGATTGTGAATCATCTAGAACCCTTAGTGATGTTTTGGTAATTAATGACAACTGTTTGTGGACTAACGGTTCTTGGAGAAATAAGAATGCAGGGTTGGACCACATAGAACAGAAAATCTTGAGGATCTATAAGCATTGGTTGTGGATCAAGTGAAGGCAAAGGTATAAGATAGGTTTTGTTTTCACCGGTCTCCAGGAGTTTAGAGAAGATATTTGACCGGATTAGTAGGCTAGATGGCCGTACTATTAAGAGGGGTCAATGACTTTGGTTTGTGTAAAACTTAGTGCCTCATAGAGCATCTAGTGGTTGCATTTGCATGAGGACTAACAGCGCTTCCAAGTTTAAGAGTTAAAAATCTTTTCAAAAGTGTGTTTGAAAATTTGCTAAGTCTTGGGATAGGCGGACCGTTCGGGCCATGTGGGTGGACCATCCGTGATCCCTCCAGAGGGGGCTCCAAAGTATGTTTACTTTGGACTGGTGTTGTACATTTGTACTGTGGACCGTCCAGGCCTTGGGGTCGGACTGTCCGCAGTCCTGACCAGAGTAGGCTACTCTCGGCATAGTCCCTGTATTATTGTGCGGACCGTCCGGCAAGGGTCGGCGGACCGTCCGCAGGTGCCAAATTGGTTTGGGTAGGGATTGTGTGTTTTTGGATATTTCTACTACGGACTGTCCGGAGAATAAGCCCGGACAGTACTGTCTCCCAGGTCGCGGACCGTCCGGCCTTGTAGGGTGGACAGTCCGCGTGTGTTAACTCTTCATGATCAGAGCACTGGTGCTCCAAGTTGCCAGGTCTCGGACGGTCCGGCCATGGTTGGTGGACTGTCTAGACCTCGCTTTTCTGATAGCTCTGGCAGATTTCAAACGGGAAAAATAGCCGTTATGTGTACGGTGTACCGTCCGGCCTTAGGGCGCGGACCGTCCGCGTGTGCGCAGAATGTGTGTTGTTTGCACATAACGGTTGGATTTTGAGAGGTGTGCTATAAATAGAAGGGGAGCTCGTGTGTGAGGTCTCTCTTGGCCATTCCTTACACACATTGAGCTCATTTGTGATCCTCCCACTCATTCTCTCACACTTCTTGCTTGAGATTGCATTCTAGTGAGAGATTGAGAGTTCCTAGTGCATTTGCATCCATTGGTGATCCTTGAGGCACTAGGTGGTACACCGAGCAAGCATCATCGGCTTGTTACTCTTAGATGTTGCTGCCTCCTAGATGGCTCAGGTGTTGTCTCCGTCGAGCTCTCCAAGAAGATTGTGGAGGAGCCGTGAGGTCGATTGTGAGAGGTTCGCGCCTACCTCGCCGGAGCGGCAAAGGTGACATTAGTGGAATCGAGGTATTGAGTGATTTCTTGTCCACTTGGCTCAAAGATCAAGCCGTGTCTTGATAGAGAAGCAAGTGAGAGCTCAAAGTCCACCTCAACGTGGATTAGGTGTGATCGGCAAATCACCGATACCACGGGATAAAATCCGGTGTCTTTCTTTTCTTGCATTGCTTATTGCCGCGCAAGTGATTAGTATTTTGCATATTGTTCTTCAAGTATACATTCACCATAGTTGTTTTGCATAGATTGTTTACTTGTTGTCACTAGAGAATTTATACCGCTTGTCATATTAATTAAATTTCTCTAGTGTTTTTTATTTTAGTCAAAACCGTCAATTCACCCCCTCTAGCCGGTGTCCTAGATCCTACAACTATTTCCTTGTCTCACTGACGTTTGCACTGAGGCCCCTAGACTTCTATTTCTTCACAAGACCAAGTCCTCGACAGTGAACGATGGCGTGCGCGCTCTCCGGCGAACTCGTACCAGCCGTAATACGCAACAACTCGTGCCCTAATTCAATCTACACCTAATTTCTAACCTCGGCGGTCCACTAGGAGTCACTAACTTAACCTAAACAACATTCTAGAGTTCAGTCCATGTACACCATGGAGCTTGCGACTTTCCTGACGTGTTCCCGATGTTCTAGCGTGATATAGCCAAATTGGCCGAGCCGACGAGCATTACAAGCACACGAGAGTGCCAAAACACGAACCAGGAGGGCGAGAGCGGATCTAGAGATGGCTGACCACGACGGGGTGACTCACAGCGGCGCGGAGAGTGGATTTGGGGGAAATCCCAAATTAGGGCACTACGATGGACGATCGGGCGCGAGGAGTGGTTTACTGGGTTCGTAACAAGTAGGCGGAACATGCCGAGGCATCAATTTATAGAGGACTGCCGCAAGGAGGGCGAATTTGGACGAGGAAGCGTTCGCGGTGAGAAGAGGGAAGAGTCATCGGAGGTCACTAACGTGGCGCTCACTGGCTAACTATCTACGGTGGTCACTGCTGAATCCTTGCAGCGTGCGACGACGTGGTGAATCGATTATGACATGGCGCAATCGCGGTGAACGGCGATCTCCATGGCGATGACTGTCTAGCCACGTCGCAGCGCAAGTGGGTACAGTGACTGGGCGGTAATAGTGCCTCGACTTCATCCTCGCGCAAGATCTATTCACCGACGACCGTTATCTGCACGCCAGAGCGCATGAATCGCAGCACCGGCGAGGATCGCGGCACCAATTCACCGGCGGTGAGATACACTGAATCTGATCTTGTCCAGTCCCTGCACCATCGCGACCGTTCATCAGAGCGTCTAACAGAGCAACTTGCAGTGCTTTGCTCTCAATTTTTTATGTGGCAACTCACTAATCCGTCTGTAACAAAGTTAATCTCCTATAATCCAGCTTTGATTTTGTTACAGCAACTATGATCAAAAATCCACTAGATCATACTTGAAATTGCTCTCAAAGTTTGTCCTAGTTCACTGTCAGTCGAAAATCAGCTTCAGGGTTGACTGACAGTCTATTTTTAAGTCCATTTATCTCCCATTTCTGTACAGCACCAATGCTTAGTCACTTAATCAAACTTGTACCCCTAACATAGCTCTACAAGTTTGCTATATTGACCTAGGGCAAAATCCTCATAGATTAAGAAATGTAAGGCCTCAAACTTGGCCTAATTACACTGAAATTTCAGAGTTAACCACATGGGTGTTCTTGGGACTTTTTGCAATTAAGTCCAAATTGTTCCACATTACTTGAAAATCCTTCATTGTAAAAGTTGTTTGGTTTTTTATGTTCTACCACTTTGTTACATACACTTTGGTCTAAAAGTGTATAAAATTTGAAATCACCCCCTAGGGTACAAATTAGGGTTTTCTAGGGTTCCTTTTAGGGTTTTGAGCACTCTTGGGTTTTTGTGCCACTCAAATTCATCAAACTTAATCTCTTGTGAACATTTCCAATAGCTTTTGAGGTACTACTCAATTTGGCTTCACATTTACCCACATGCCCTAATCCCAGGGTTAAGTACCCTACCCTAGGGTTAAGAACACTTCAAGACATCACATCACACTTGTTTTGAAGTTTTAACCTAGTAGATGCATTCTAGGTGTAACAAACATAATGACTTGTCAATGCATATGATGCCATGCTTAAGTTTTAGTTCTAGTAACACCAGGGGTGTTACATCCTTCCCCCCATAAAAGAATCTCATCCCGAGATTCAAGGTCCTAGGGTAAGTAATGGAAAAGGAAACACATCACATCTTTATTTCCTTATTTATCTTACAGAGCAAGGGAGGGTATAGGGTTTATTCCAACTTTACAATGAGATATACAAATTTTACAGGTTACATGAAGCTAAAAACGTAGGAATTTTTTTTCTCCAAGAAATCTTGAGTCTCCCAGGAAGCTTCGTCTTTAGTGTGCTGGTTCCATTGTACCTTATAGAACTTAAGCGTCCTTTTTTGGGTGATTCTGTCCTTTTGATCCAGAACTCGAATGGGATGTTCCAAATAAGTCAACTCTGGTTCCAAAGTAACACCCACCACATCAATGGTTCGATCAGGAATCCGAAGGCATTTCTTTAATTGGGATACATGGAACACATTATGTACCGCAGATAATGAGTCGGGCAGTTTAAGTCTGTATGCCACTGGTCTGCATTGTTCAAGAATGGGAAACAGGCCAATATATCACGGTGCCAACTTTCCTTTTACCCCGAACCAATTAACACCCTTCATCGGTGACACTTTCAGGTATACATAATCATTTGCTTGAATGACCAAAGGTCGGTGTCGTTTATCCGCATAGTTTTTCTATCGAGCTTGAGCTTCTTTCAAGTTGTGTCTTATCCGTTGAACTTTTTCCTCTGTTTCTTTAACCAAGTCAAGTCTGAAAAACCACCGTTCTCCGGGTTCTAACCAATTTAAGGGTGTTTGGCATCGTCGCCCGTACAGTGCTTCAAATGGTGCCATTTTAATGCTTTCTTGATAACTGTTATTATAAGAAAATTCTGCCAATGGCAGACAATTATCCGATTTCTGCGGAAACTCCAGAACACATGCCCACAGCATATCTTCCAGTACCTGATTTACTCACTCAGTTTGTCCACTTGTTTGAGGATGATAATCCGAACTGTGGAGTAATTTAGTACCCAAGGATTTATGCAGCTCTTCCCAAAACTTGGATACAAATTGCGGTCTCCGGTCCGACACTGTCGTCTTTGGAACTTCATGTAAACTGAGAATACGAGCAATATAAAGTTCTGTGTATGTGGCCACTGTATATTTTACTTTGACGGGAAGAAAGTGGGCAACCTTTGTAAGTCTATCAATTATAACCTAGATAGAATCAAATCCTTTAGTTGTCCTAGGTAATCCCACAAGGAAATCCATACTAATATCTTCTCATTTCCAGGTTGGGATTGGCAAAGATTATAATGGCCCAGCAACCTTCATATGTATCGGTTTGACCCATCTGCAAGTGTCACACTTTGCCACATAGCGTGCAATTTCAATATTCATCTCAGTCCACCAATAATGTTGCTTTAAGTCTTGATACATCTTAGTGCTTCCAGGATGGATGGAATATCGACTAAGATGAGCTTCATCCAGGATTTGTTGGCGGACTTCAACATCTTTTGGCACTACTATGTGATCTTTAAACCATATTACTCCCTAATTATCTGTCCTGAAGCAATTTGCCTTACCGACCTCCATTTTCTCATGAATGTACTTCATACCCTTATCTGTTCTTTGGGCATCAATAATTCTCTGTAGAAGAACTGACTCAAGCTTCAAATTCGTCAAGGTTCCTTGTTGGATTATCCCTAGATTCAACCTTTCCATTTCTTGACATAAAGTGGTGCCAGGTGCTCTTACTGTAAGATAATGACAAAAAGTCTTGCGACTTAAAGCATCTGCCACCACATTAGCTTTGCCTCGGTGATAATGGATTTCCAGGTAATAATCTTTGATTAGCTCAAGCCACCTTCTTTGTCTCATGTTTAGTTCTGAATGGGTAAAGATATACTTCAAACTTTTGTGATCCGTATACAAATGGCAGGTATTCCCCAGCAGATAATGACGCCAAATCTTAAGGGCATGAACGACTGCAGCTAGTTCCAGATCATGAGTTAGGTAGTGTTCTTCATGCCGGCGCAGCTTCCTTGAAGCATACGCTATGACTCACCCTTCTTGCATCAGGACACATCCGAGTCCATTGCCTGACGTGTCACAATACACATCAAAAGGCTTTTCAATATCCAGTTGGGCCAAAACCGGTGCAGTGGTTAACAACACCTTTAGCTGCTTAAAGGCTTCATTGCATTTCAAGGACCAATCAAACTTTGTATAATTCTTCAATAATCCTGTAATGGGTTTAACAATCTTGGACAAATCCGGAATGAACCTGCGGTAATAACCAGCCAGTCCAAGGAAACTCTGAACGTGATGCACTGTAGTAGGTGAGCTCCAATCTAGAATATCCTTGACTTTGCTGGGATCGACCGCAATCCCTTTAGCGGACAATACATGTCCAAGAAACTATATTTCCTCCAACCAGAACGTGCATTTGCTGAATTTGGCATACAGCTGATGTTCCCTTAAGCGCGTTAGCACGATCTGCAAGTGCTTTGCATGCTCCTCTTCATTTTTGGAATATATTAGAATGTCGTCAATGAAGACCACCATAAACCTGTCTAACTCAAGCTTGAATACCGAATTCATTAAGTATGTGAAGTGGGCTAGAGCATTTGTTAATCCGAAAGACATGACCATATATTCAAATAATCCATACCGTGTAGTGAATGCGGTCTTGGGTATATCCTCGGGTCGAATACAGATATGATGATAGCCCGATCTGAGATCAATCTAAGGGAATACCCAGGCTCTAGTAAGTTGATCAAATAAAAAATCGATCCGAGGAAGAGGATACTTGTTTTTGATGGTAACCTCATTGAGGGGTCTATAGTCCACGCACATTCGAAGTGTCTGATCCTTCTTCTTGACGAAGATTGCTGGATATCACCACGGCGATGAACTTGGTCTGATGAACCCTTTCTCCAACAAGTCTTGTAGTTGAGTCTTGAGTTCTGCTAGTTCATTAGGTGGCATACAGTATGACCTTCTAGAAATAGGATCCGTACCAGGCTTCAACTCGATCACAAATTATGTGTCCCTTTTTGGAGGCAATCCAGGCAAGTCTTTGGGAAATACATCCAGAAATTCACATACAACCGAAATAACCCGAATTTCTTGCATTATGGTCTCAAAAACTTGTCCAGATGCTTTGACTGGTACAGCTATAGGGATGGACAATTGGACTTCTTCATGACCATAACTTAACTTAATGGTCCTTTGGTCCGTATTAATGATGGCTTTATTCTAAGCTAACCAATTCATTCCCAAAATCACATCTATACCTTGCCTCTTTATAACAATCATGTTTTTAAGGAATTCCCGTCCAGCCAAGGTTACGGGTATGTGGAAGGCTACTTCCTTAGTAAATATTCGGTCCCCAGGTGAGTGGATAACAAATCCCTCCCTTGATTCAATTCAATATATGCAATATTTCTCTACAAAAGTCTTGCTTATGAAGGTATGTGATGCACCAGAATCTAAAAGGATAACTGCTGGGTGGTGGGCAACGAGGAACATACCCATCATCATCGGTTCGCCTTCCGATGTAGTCGCCACCTGGGTATAATACACTCATCTAGTTTTCTTCAAACTTTTGTCCGTTGAAGAGTTGGTAATGTTCCCCTTTCCTTGATTTGAGTTCCCAGAAGTCTGCTGAAAGTTGGATTTGTTTTGCTTCGGATATGGGCAGTCCTTGATGAAATGTCCGGACTTTCCATAATTGAAGCAACCACTGGAGGAACTGGGAAGGGCAGGGAAACAAGCACCAGGGGCACTCAGCTGATTGGTCGAGATGGGGACAGGAGTGAGAAGAATAAATACGGGTTGTCTGAATGGATATGTAGGTGGGCGAGGAGAAGAACGATTTGGATTAAAAGGTCGGATTACCAACCTTGTTCTCTTTTCAGGTCCCTGAGTTGATCTTTCACCCACATATCCTTTTGACTTTCCTTGTCCCGCATTTTTGGCTTCAACTGACAGTGCTGTACTGACATCCCTGCTATATGTGACGTCCAAACACGTTGCCATCTTACGTTAGAGTTTGTCATTTAGTCCCCTCATAAAGCAATTCTTCTTTTTCAAGTCTGTATCCACTTGATCAATGGCGTACTGGGAGAGGTGATTGAATTTATTGAGATACTACATCACAGAATCTTCCCCTTGCTTTAGTCGGATGAACTCTTCCAGTTTCATAGTAGCACTCCTTCTGGAACATAATGTTCCCTAAATGCCAGTTTGAATTCTTCCCAAGTGACTTAATGTCCCGCAGGCTAGATGGCGGAGAAGTTTGCCCACCAGGTGCTGGCAGGGCCTCTTAACTGCTGAGCGGCAAATAGGGGCTTCTGTACCTCAGTGCATCGGATTAGCTCGAATTTCTGTTCCATTACTCGCACCCATTCATCATCTTCCAAGGGTTCCTCCGCCTTGACGAAGAACGGTGGGTGGGTTTCGGAGAACTCCAGATAGGTAGTGTCTCGTGGTCCTTGAGGGGGAACTCTTCCTCCGTGTTGTTGAAATTGGTTGCCCGCTATTTCACGCGAAAAGCATGTGTTGTCGGTGGTGGCGTTGACCAAGGTAGCGATAGCCTCGACCAGGGTAGGAGGTATAGGTGGTGGATTGGGAGTGTCCTCCCCGCCGCGGGATGTACCTACCCCATCATGAGCACGGGTCCGAGATGGCATCTAAGGCAAAGAAACATTTGGAAATATAACATGCCAAACATACACCATCTTTATTTCATTGCGGAATAGTAATGATTATACATACTCCATTATACAACTCGACTTCCTTACTTATTTTACATAAGTACATTACTTAGACTATACTACTCTAATCCTCTTCTTCCTTAGTTGTTCCGCTGCCTGCTTCAGGAGACCGTTCATCGCAAGATTCATGGAAGGAGGGGCTCCAAAAAGGTCAATCCCCCCATCAGATCCGCCATTTGTTGTTCCAAATGGTCCAGCTCCCATTGCTGCCACATCGGGTGGCACGTTTGGGTGCAGCTGATCATACAATACAAGCACTTCTTCATGCAAGGTGTTGCAGTACGATTGCAGGTTTTTGAGGGATGCACTAAGTTCTGCTACTCGAGCTAGAGCTTTGGCTTCATAGTCCCAAGTGAAAGAGCGTGAGTTTACGGCCCAGTCAATGGCCGTATCGTGTTTCGAAATTTTGTACTGCAAGCGATTAACTTCGGCTGATAGTTCAGCAATGCGACGACTATCGTGCGCATGCTCCCCACACCCGTGGCATAGTTCAGACTTGAGGCGATCCACTCTGGCCTCCAAATCCCTGATGGGGTCGTTACTTCCACTGCTGCTTCCTTCATGCCTAGAGGCCAGCTGATGTCGAGCCACACCCTGAGGTCCAGTTGATTTGCGCTGGGTAGTTTTTGTGCGCGCCATATCTCCATAAGAGGGGAAACTTTTATTTAGTATAGTTTAAACAAGATGCATGCATAACCTAATTATTATGGGATCAATCTTTCATCGATCCCCTACTTCCTTACATATACTGCACTCTGTTACTCGACTTTAAAAGATAAGTGACTACCAGAAAGAGGTAAGATAAGAATGAAAGAATGTTTCAAGGTAAGTGTTTGAAAACTCTTTTGAAGTACTACGTAATGTCTGAAGAGACAGGCTTCGCTCTCATACCAGCTATCACGAAACCTCCCAAGGTATTAGGCCCACCTACAGATGTCCTTGTCCTACGGACCTCGGACAACCATGTAGATGCACATAATCACTCGACAAGTTCGGTCATCTGTATCATCATCATATTGCCCAAGAGCGCTTCACCCATCATGCGGACATTACACACATAATCGGAGTAAGAATAAGCGGAAGGATTACAATAGCATAATTTACATTCATATATAAAAATAGTGACAGTATTTATTACAACGCCAGGTGTCTGAGTCCATAACATAA
Organism: Zea luxurians; assembly: GCA_029449295.1. Lineage (NCBI taxonomy): Eukaryota > Viridiplantae > Streptophyta > Magnoliopsida > Poales > Poaceae > Zea > Zea luxurians. The sequence continues at coordinate 52,672,317 of JAOPSE010000011.1, forward strand.
TATTACATATCAGGGAGGTAAAACATCCTCCCACCAACAAGTTCACGGATTTGCCTCCTCCTTTGGTACCACCTTCGAGCAGAAACAACAAAACTCTGCTGTTTCATCACCTACAACAACATGGGTTCGAAAACCCTGAGTACGGAGTGTACTTTCGCAAGTCTTACCTGACAAAGGAAAAGACTCTCAAGGTTATGCTAGCTTGTGGGATTCAAGGTAAAGCTAATCAAGAATCAAAGACTCTGTTTGCATAAATGCTTACTAACAGTGAATCCTTAAAAATCCAGTTTTATTATCAGGTTAAGTCATTACCTGCATCTAGAGTTCTTTCTATCCTAGTTCAAGCACTTGGCCTATGATAGCTGTCTTTTATTAACCCTTCACTTTACTGGATTGCTACGTGTAGGCCATTGACCAAGTATTCATATCCGAGAAGTAGCGGCGATCCAAATCGATTAATACCCAGCTGGGATCTCTAATCAAACGACATATGTAGCACTTAACCCTTGCATATGTCAACTCGCCATCGGGTTTCTCAAGACCAGAACGGGTTCACGCCAACCGAGAGCACAGATACACCACCGTCCAGCCTCTTGCCATGGAGGGTACGCGCTACTCTCACCATCTCCCCACTCCCATTGCGTGGTGGCCTTTCTGGTATTGGTCCGACCAAGGCAAAGCTTACCCATGATGAGGCATGTGGCCAGTTAAAATGTCCTCGATCAGCAAGCCTACATCGACATGGTCCTTAATCGACTCAGACGGAGAACTACACTGAGACTTCCTTCTTGTGCAAGTCACCTGCTTGGTCTCGTCTTTACTAGTTACAACTCAAAGTTTGGTACCTGGCAGAGGTACATCTTTTCCGATGTTGAACCCATCATGGCCATGATGGATTCACCATCAAGTCTTTTCTTTGAAATCTTCCCATCCAAAATGAAGCATCATCTTTGTTTAAAACTAAACATTTTGTTTTCTAAGGCAAGACTAAGCATTAGAAAACTTTTAAGTAAAACAGGTATCAAGGAATGGTGATCAGTTCCAAGGAAGGAAATGCAGCAATTGTTTATCACTCAACTCCTATCACCTAATGCATCATTTCAAGTGATAAAGAGTTTGAAATAACAAGGAAAGGGTAAATGCACTGGGGCTTGCCATGTGTTGTAGGAGGCTTAGGGTCTGTCCCACAGATATCAAAGTAGAAGTTGTTCTCGACAGGTGGAATTTCAGCTTGCGGGGCAACTTCTTCTTTGACTACCACTTCTTCTTCGTTTTCTATACATAACAATACATATACATGAATGCTTATGTGATGCTATGAATACGCAGTTATTATAGAAACACACTAAGTTGTATCTTGAATACAACTTTCCTTCATGGTATCCACAAGTCACTAGAGTTTCCTGGGTTCATACTCTATTAGGGTTAAGCACATATATCCTAGGAAGATAGTGTCTTAGGTTTGGGACCAAACAATGCCCAAAGCATGCCAAACTTTACCCAAGAGCTTTAATTGTCAAACTAAGTTTACCCAAAAAGTTTTATTATTTTTGGAGCTACCAAATTAATTCTAAAATTCTAAAAGCTAGGTTTAGGCATATTTAAATACTAAATACTTCCAGGTTTGAACTAAAAATCTTGGAACTATTTTTATTAAATACTAGATAAATTTAGGAGTTTAGCAAAATTCGTCCTATAATTTTACCATTTTTCTAGAATTTCCTATAAATTTCTAAGTCTGGCAGAACAAGAAAAAGGAAAAGAATGAATCGTGCTGGGCTGAATCCAGCCCAAACCGGCCCATGACCAGGAGAAACGCGCCCGCGCTGATGGTTTTGCGCAGAGGCCCTCGGTTATTTGAATAACCAGAAAAGAATCCCTGGCACTATTCCCTTGTCTCACTAACGTTTGCACTAAGGCCCCTAGACTTCTATTTCTTCACATGACCAAGTCCCCGACGGTGAACGACGTTGTGCGCGCTCTCCGGCGAACTCGTACTGGCCGTAATACACAACAATTCGTGCCCTAATTCGGTCTACACCTAATTCTAACCTCGGTGATCCACTGGGAGTCACTAATTTAACCTAAACACCATTCTAGAGTTCGGTCCACGTACACCGTGGAGCTAGCGACTTTCCTGACGTGTTCACGATGTTCTAGCACGGTATAGCCAAATTTGCTGAGCCGACGAACATTACAAGCACACGAGTGCCGAAACACGAACCAGGAGGGCGAGAGCGGACCTGGAGATGGCTGACCACGATAGGGTGACTCATGGCGGCGTGGAGATTGGATTTGGGGAAAATCCCAAATTAGGGCGCTACGGTGGGTGATCGGGCGCGAGGAGTGGTTTACTGGGTTCGTAACAAGTAGGTGGAACAGGCCGAGGCTTCAATTTATAGAGGACTGCCGTGAGGAGGGTGAATTTGGATGGGGAAGCGTTAGCGATGAGAAGGGGGAAGAGTCACCAGAGGTACGGTCACTAACGTGGCGCTCACTACTAACTATCTACGGCGGTCACTGCTGAGTCCTTGGAGTGTGTGACGACGTGGTGAATCGATTATGACATGGTGCAATCACGGTGAACGGCGATCTCCACGACGATGACCGTCCGGCCACGTCGCAACGCAAGTGGGTACGATGACTGTGCGGTAACAGTGCCCCAACTTCATCCTCGCGCAAGATCTTTTCACCGGCGACCGTTATCCGCACGCCAGAGCGCACGAATCGCAACGCCAACGAGGATCGTGGCGCTAATTCGCCGGCGGTGAGATACACTAAATCTGATCTTGTTCAGTCCCTGTACCATCACGGCCATTCATCAGAGCGCCTGACAGAGCAACTTGCAGTGCTTTGCTCTCAAATTTTTATGTGGCAACTCACTAATTCGTCTGTAACAAAGTTAATCTCCTATAATCCAGCTTTGATTTTTTTACAGCAACTATGATAAAAAATCCACTGGATCATACTTGAAATTGCTCTTAAAGTTTGTCCCAGTTCACTGTGAGTCGAAAATCAGCTTCAGGGTTGACTGACAGTCTATTTTTAAGTCCATTTATCCCCCATTTCTGTACAACACCAATGCTTAGTCACTTAATCAAACTTGTACCCCTAACATAGCTCTACAAGTTTGCTATTGACCTAGGGCAAAATCCTCATAGATTAAGAAATATAATGCCTCAAACTTGGCCTAATTACACTGAAATTTCAGAGTTAACCACATGGGTGTTCTTAGGACTTTTTGCAATTAAGTCCAAATTACACTGAAGGGTTTCTAACATCGTCAGCAGAGAAGGCAAAATCTAGCTGAGCTACAGCCTTGGCATGATCACAACCAGCCTTTTCCAAAATTGACACGGCCCCATGGGCATCGGCAAAAGAATAGAAGTCCCCTCTGTCACTAAGAATTTCATGGAAAGCTTCGGCCTCACCGTTAATCCATTGGATAACTCCATCAGGACCATTTCTACTCGAAAGAAAATGCACCAACTTTGGAAAAGTTGTTCTTTAGATTTTTAGCACATTCCATAGCCATATTGTAGCATTTTTCCTTAGCGTACGAAGCTCGTCAACATTTCTCTGAGCCCTTTATCTTTGGATTTCACATATTTCATGTTTTGACAGTTGCACATTAAAATTTTCAGTTGCTTCGACAACTTTCTTCTCTAGCTCTTGCACTTCAGCTTTGTGGGCTTCTGCTTGAGCAGATAGCTTAGCTTTGCTGGATTTCAGTTTCTGCACCTAAAATAGCAAAATCTTGTCTTTGGCGAGAGCTTCGTTTCTCAAAGTTATAACCTCTGATCGGAGGTTTCCAAGTGCTATTATCTCATCTTCGGCATCCTTTTGAGCCTTTAGAGCTTTACTTAGGATTAGACCCTGCCAAACAAAAGGGTGAACAAACAACAAGAGTAAGAATTACCGAAAAATAGCTCAAAAAGTACTAAATGCGAAGCCAAAATATACAAACCTTCAAGCTATTGTAAGCAAGACTATTCGTAAGCTGATCCTTTGATATAGCAGACAAACCGATCTCGAGCTTTGGAAATCCCATGTTATTCATCATTTCGCCACAAACATTAATTTCCTTATTGTCGGGAAGACAGTAGAGGAAATTGTCTTTGTCATCCCCTCCATATACCAAGGACCCTCGGGGGTATTTTAAGTCTCTGGCATGATGCTCTACTTCGACAATTTGTTCTAATGATAGCTGCTTTCCCGAAGCATGTCGAACAATGAATTCCAAGTCACCATGAGGAGGTGCTTTGGAGCAGGAGATTTAGATTTTTCAGGAGCATTTTCTTCCACCAGCCCTATTGGCATGGCTTTCGAAGGTCCGGCTTCGGTAAGAACATTAGCCGTGCTTACAATAGTTGCTTCTTTTGTGTCTCCAGATGTTTTACCAGATGTTTCGGCAAAAAAAGAGGCTGGCGCCTTTACGGATTCTAAAACAACATCTAAGACGCTAGCCATTCTCCTTTTCCATGGAGTTGTTGTTATCGTACTTGATGGCTTCGGCAGCTCTGTTATAGCTGCTGGGCTCAGCATCGTTGGTTGTTCTGATGCCTTCTTTGATTCTGGCTCTTTGACCGGGTCTGCACTAGCTTCGATCGGTATCAAAGAAGCTGTTTCTATGGCTAAGGGGGACAGCTTCTGCCCTTTCAATAAGTTTAGGCACATCGATCATCCCAATGGGTTTTGGTCTACGTGTCAAGACCTTAACTCTCTTCGCCTTTGGCACACTAGAAGATGTCAAAACAACAACTTTCCTTTTTCCCCTTGTTTGTGGACAGGAAAGCAGTAATTAGGGTAAACAAACCCAATAACATCAAAAACCGTGTTCAACCACTTTTTTCCTCGAGCACTGAAGGCAATTGTCATAGATTCGTCTTCTACCCAAGAGTACGCTCCATGTAATTCATCACTCGTTGCCTCTATAGCATCTAGCTAGTCATCATTTGTCTCATCAAATTGGCTTTTGTACCGGAAGGTATACTTGAGATAAACCAAGCCACTTTGACTGGAGCCAGCGTCGGCTTCCTTCGGCGTTTCCCATTCATTTGCAGGAGGCCATACTTTATAAGCAATGTGCTCTTGAACTAAATCTCTCATGCCAATATAGGTGCATATGGTGTTTTAAGCAATTTGGCACACTTGCACTTCATTCCCAAGTGTGATTGATGGCCTTCTAATGCCGAAGCGTGACCATATAGGACGTTGAATAACACCTCTCACATCCTCCCTCTGATCCAGGTCATTCTTCACGTAAAACCATTCCTTCATCCAAGAACCCGACCACTTCTTCCGAAATGTAGGCACAGGGTAATTTGCCTCAGAGCGAGCACGAAGCCATAACAGCCAAAATTGTTATGATATTGTTATTTTCCTGTCGCCTTCGTCTGGTAAGATAGCTCATGAATGTTGCAGAAGCACCTGGCATCCGGCTCATGTCCTTGACTCCTCATGGCCCATATGAAAACCCCCACTTTGATAAGAGCTTCAGGGGTAAGTTGATGAAGGTATATCTCGAATGTCTTCAAAACCTCGACCAGCATTTTGTGGAGCAGAAAGCGAAACCCAGCTTTCGTGAAGCTCCAGAAGACCACCACTTCATCACCTTTACGAAGGGGAACGGTGCTTTCTCCCCCCAGCCCTCACTATGGAAACATCATGAAAATATTTGCCTTTCATCGCTTCAATTTGCCCTTGTATGATAGTTGGCTTCCCAAAAACAACATGGCTTGGCCTCCACGGCCGATCTTTGACATCTCCGTTCCCGCTCTCCACGTCGAAACTGTCACTATCGCTAGAGTCCTCAGACAGCCCAGCCAACATCTCATTGGTGATCTTCTCTATGTTGGTCTTCTCCATGGCTTCATAAAACCCAGACATAGCTGGATCTGTGATCTTCTTCTATTCAGCCATTTAGGTGATGGTTGAGTAAATGCCGAAGCTCAAAAGTCAATCGAACACGCAAAACATGAAGAATGCTAGAATGGCAAACACAGCGCAAACAGCTAGATCGCACGAAAAATATTTGCGACACAGCCTTCTATATATATACTCAGAGCCCCATAGCTTAGTGGGTCCCATAGTTTAGAATGATTCACTATTCTAGCGAAGGGAAGGTGTTTTTTTGGACCTTCGGCTAAAGACCTTCGTTCATGTCACAATCTGAATTTGTTACATAGGAACAAATTAATATTGTGAGGGGCTACTTTTGGGGGCCTTCCTCTTTCGAAGTTCCTCAAAAACTTAATTAACCATTTGTTTTTAGCATGATATAGATTATTATAGGGAGCTTCGGATTTAGGATAGAAGTTTCTCCCCATAATAAAGGCATACGAGGTGAACATATAGTCTGAAGGCGATAAGAATGAACGCCGAAGCTATGGCTAGAGAATAACAGCTTTGGCTTACAATGGTGATGAAGACTTGATGCCAACCGAAAAGGAAAAAGACTAGCTAGTCCTTAATGATTTATGTTATGATCATAAGTAAATGTTAGGGACATAAATGTACTTTTACTCGGGTTGCGTCCCGTGCCTATAAATAGATGAACAGTAGCACCGTACTGTTCACGCTGAATTGTAATCACTCCTGCGTCAACACCTTCGAGCAAGCCAAAGGTATCAACTTAATATAGATTTTGTTAATATTCATATAAACTTTAGGGAATGCTAATATGAATGGATCAATGACTTGTATTCATTGCATTTGTCCTTGTGTATTTTTATTCATTTATAACAAAATGAAGGCATGTCCTTCATGACTTTTGTCCGATGATCATTAATTCGAAAGGAGGCAATGCTTCAAAAGACAAAGGTTCTTTAACTTTAACAATTATGTTGCCTTGTTCTTGATTCACAGCACTCGAGAACAAGTGGCCAACAGATGCGCAACCTCTGTAGAGTGTAAAACTGGTATATTAGTCGTGCTCACGGTCATGAGCAGCTCGAACCCTCACATGAGTAATCTATGGAACTAAACTTAATTTGTCATATGCATTGCATTGTGGGTGTTATTATTAATTTGATATTTTATTTATTTGGGTTGGTATCCACTTATACTTAGTAACTGCTAATAAAACTTTGACCAACTCTAAAAGCAATGCTTAGCTTTAACCATCTCCTTTGGTAAGCCTTACACTTCACATGAGCTTCCACCTTTGGTGAGGTCATGCACATTATTTGCCACAACTTGTTGAGCGATGAACGTATGTGAGCTCATCCTTGTTGTACTCACATCCCACCAGGTCAAGAACAGGTACAAATGGATGAGGCGCATGAAGGATGCTATGATGAGTTCGTGAGTGGTCTAGGCCGTCGTCTCCCAGTCAACTTTGGTTGCTGGATCGTTGTGTTCATATGATGTAATTATTTATCGATGTAATTATTTATCTATTTCGTATAGAACTTCGTTATATATTAAAGATTTTACGTTTGTTTCTGTACCATGAGTCATCATATGTGTGAGACTTGATCCCAGCACACTTGGTGATTATTTCGCACCCGCGTTTTGGACCCTTAAAATCCGAGTGTGACATCCATCGTGCCACAGCGATGCCACAACTAGCTCCAACATTCCAGCTGAAGTGGGGTGGGCCAGCTGCGGATTCCGCCCTTGTCGTGGTGCCTGCTGTCAACGTCGTGGCAACTGCTGCTATGAGAAGGACGGCGGAGGCGGTGGTGTCCCCCATGCTGCCCTCGGATCCCACAGGGCGCCGCATGGAGGTGGTTCCTCGGGTCGTGTCGTAGCTTCTCGTTCCTTCTCCGGTCACGCTTGGGAGAGTGGTTACTAGGAAGTGACCGTCTTGATATGTCGATTTGTTCCTCTTCTTTCTCTTGGTCCTTTGTTCTCTGCCTGATGCTCCATTCTTTTCTTCTTTTCGTCCAGTGCGTACGTGTCGCGCAAGTCCATGAGTGACACAACCTAGGTGGCTAGAATGACATTTGCATCCCCCAGACCCTTGGATTCTAGTCGCTAGGAGGCGCCCCCCTTTCGGTTCCTAGGGTGATCCCTCGAGCTATGCGACGTCGTCCTCCCCTATGGCCATGACACCGTCGTCTCAGGTCGTTCCACGAACGACGAGCGCGCCCCTCCTGGAGGTGGTCCTATCAAGTTGTCACCACCTACGTCCGCCCTAGGGGAACCCCTGGCAGTCGGCATAGGAGCCTCTGGTGTGTCTTCACAAATGAGCTCACCTGCTCTGTCACCACCTCTTCCCAGCCTTGCACCCCACCGACTGCCATTATAGCTGGTGGATGCTCAGAGGTTAGGTGACCATCCCTTGGGTCCTTCGGCCTTCGAGAGCAATCAACAGCGGCCATGGTCAATGGTGGGGTTGTGCTGCCCGTGCTACTCGCGAAGGGTGGTGATGTGGAGGTCTAGGAGTCTGAGCTGACGTGGCCCTAGAAACCATTGAGCGCATGCTCGACGGTTTCGAGGATACCATCTCGATTGCTAGCCATCGGTGATGGGGGATCTTCCCCTTTGGGCGGGTAAGTTTTTCTTTTGTATTTGCTCTTCTCATGATCTTTTGTTCATCTGGATTGCTCCAGCGACTTCTTGCTCAAGCAAAGGCTTGGTGGAGGCACTGCAATTAGCTTAGGTGGAGGCAGGGCGGCTTCCACTAGTACAGAGAAGCTCTATAGTGGCGGTCGTAAACCTATTTACAGTGGCGTTTTTCGTAACCGCTAGTGCTAGGGGCCAGTAGAAATCATCATTTTTACAGGCGGGTAACTGAGTACCGCCAGTGAAAATCGATTTTCACTGGCGGTCGGCGTAATAAAACCGCCAGTGAAAATCGTTTCCAGGAAACGAGAAACAGATTTTAAAAATAGCAAAAAAATTATTTTTATTAGGGGAGGCATTGGCCCACCCATCCCACATGCATGTCTCCGTCGAAGTCGCAAGTCACGACATTTTTCGTGCACTACGTGGTTGCTAGAAATCGAACCCCTGACCTCACCCTCACGCGTACCCTCCTCTATCACTCCGCCTATGACATACTTTGTGTCTAGTTTGTAGTTTTGTTGCCCACATATTAAAACCAAATGAGTGTAAATTGCTTGTTTGAGACCATAAACGAATTTAAATAAAAAGTTGTCAACTACAAAGTTGAATAATTTTTGAAGTTCTACAACTTTTATTTTGACACTTTTTTCATCCGAGGTCGTTTGCAAAATTTGAATTTTAAATTTGACAAATTTAGATACAATTTTTGAGAGCCGAAATGATTTCAAATAAAAAAGTTATCAACTATAAAGTTTTATAACTTTCAGAGATCTATAACTTTTATTTTGGTGGTTTCATCATACGAGGTCGTTTAAAAAACTCGAAAATTTAAGGATAAAAATAATTTCTAGTGGCGGTTCCTTAAGAAAACCACCACTAGAAATCGATTTTTACAAGCGGTTTCTTAAGAAAACCGCCACTAGAAATCATGGATTTCTACTGGCGGTTTTCATAAGGAACCGCCTCTGGAAATACGATTTCTAGTGGCGGTTTTCTTAAGAAACCGTCACTAAAAATAGCACAGGCGGTTGATAACCGAATCCGCCTGTAAAAATGTATCGCACCACAGGCTTTGAGCCTTTTTCTACTAGTGTTCAGACGAGTGCTGCTCGTGCCAAGGAGGAAGAGCATAAGTGTGCTGACCTCCGCTCCGAAATCCTATGTCTCCAAGGTGAGGTATCATCCTTGTGCATAGAGTGCGACGGTGCTTGCCGCGTCGTGCATTGCTTCCAGGACAAAAGTTCTCGACTTCGGGGGGGCGCTCTGTGGATCATAGTCTCACGCCGAGCTCGCCGGATCATCCTCGTGGGAGGTGGAGGTCTTCTTGGAGCAGGTGGGCTTGGAGCTTGCAAGGGAGCGTGATGCGATCGCAGGTCCTCCTCCTTTCTTGTTCTTCACTTCTTGATCATCTGCTGCCTTTGATTGCTTTGCGTTTTATCTCCTGTAGAACTCAATAAGATGATCACTCAGGCACGAGATGCGAAAACCACGGTGGACAAGGCGAGGGCGGTGGCCATAGAAAAAAAAACGCGTGAACTTTTGCTAGCTTGCGAAAATCCCGTTGTCGTGGGATGTCGAGCAAACGCCCTTCTTTCGAAAAGAACCTCCAAACTCCATGAGCTCTATCTAGTTGATGGCATGGTGTGTGCCCGCCACTGTCCTTCATCGTGGGCTGAAGCGCTCCTCGTTGATCGCTTGTGGGAGCTACATGACCACATGGAGCGATCTGTTGTCGAAGGTGTTTGCCGAGGTGGTGGCGTCGCCTTTGGCCAAATGGTTTCTCACTTCAATGAAATCGATGCCACCATCATCGCTGAGGGTTACGCTGGCAGTTGAAGCAATGAGGATCTAGATGCCATTGAGGATCAAGTCCGTCCCTTCGCCCAGTCGATTGTGAGCTAGATCGAAGTCAGGTCCTTTCTGACCGACCCCTGACAAAGGAGCCTCCCGTTGGTGGCCCATCTTCCTCTGTTTAGATGATGGCTCCTAGGATTTTTGTACCGTGCCTCCATGTGCTGCCTTGGTATGTGTAAGAACGTCTGCTTTCTGTTTTCCTATGTGCCTTGGTGCGGACAAAATGTAGAGAATAGTTTCAATGAGCATTCTCTCCTTTCATTGATTTTTTTGGACGAACATACATTACTGCGCCTCGCTTAGGTGGTGTAACCATTTTCCTAGCTCTATCGTCGAGATGCCCCTGTGCTTTGCACCTGCGCCTCCCTATCCGCTGACACTCACATGTTTGGTGACGTCAGCGCTGCCCAAGGTCGTCTCTTGGCCTCCTCCTTGCTTCTTGGGTCTAGCGACATTAGGGCCAGTCATAGTTGCATCGGCAGCGCCCAGACTGTCGCCTCCCGAGGACTAGACAAGCGTCAGGACTAGCTCGAAGCTTGCAAGTTCACATGTGTACACCGCCTTGAATGAGGTGGTCGCTGTGATGATCCCGTGTGGCACTGACATCTTTAGCTTCAAGTATGTGTAGTTGGGCACAACCATAAACTTGGCGTAGCACGACCTCCCGAGGATGGCATTGTAGCATCCCGGGAAGTCTACTACCTCGAACTGCAGTCGTTCGTTGTGGAAGTTGGCGGGATCCCCGAATGTGACGGGGAGGGTGATCCGCCCGAGGGGGTAAGCCTGATGGCCTAGGATGATGTCATGGAACGGCACCCAGCTTGGGCGCAACGTTGAGCACACAATGCCCAGACCATCGAAGGTCTCGATGTACATGATGTTGGTACCACTCCCCCCATCCATCCGCACCTTGGTGAGGCATTTTGACCCCATGATAGTGTATGTCCCGGGATGTGGGATCATGTCGGGGTGGTCATGGCAGTCGAAGACTATCGGGAATTCTGACCACCGTAGGTACCGCGGGACTAAGGGCTCCACGACAAATACTTCTCGTCTTGCTGCCTTGTGGTGGCATCGGTCTCTGTATGCCTCTCCCTTCTAAAGATCATAAGGCACCCCATGGTCTCGAAGAATTCTTCAGTGGGGGCTTCTTGTTCTACTGGCTTTGCCAGCTCTTCTTGCTTCACATTTTTGGTCGATGGCTTGGAAATGAAGCGCTTTAGGAGTTCGCACTTCCAGAGCTTGTGGCAGATGGGAAAGCCGTGATTTTGGCATGGCGAGTCCATCAACTTCTTGGAAGTGGTCATTGTTGTTCTATGTCAGTGGCCTGGGAAATCGATCTGTGGCAGCGACTTATCCTTCCTCGGCGCACGTGGGGTGGTAATTCCTCTGGCATCTGTCAAGGTGCTCCCACCGGTCCCTTCTCTCACCGCTAGGCTCTCCAGCGCCGTGCAGGTTTTTTCCCTTGAGGAAAATCACCCCACTACATCCTCCCCATATGCAAACTTGGTCACAATGTCTAAAAGGTCGGTGGCTATCTTTGGTCGCCCCCGTCCAAGCTCATGGACCAGGGCCTTGTTGGTGGTGTTGTAGGTGAAGGCACTCACCTAATCAACGTCGGTGTGTCCGAGAGTTCATTTCTTTTCTATGAGAATCTCTGGATGTAGTCCCAGAGGATTTCTGCCCTCTTTTGTGCGCACCTCTTGAGGTCCCACGAGCTTCCAGGTGCTTGTAGGTGCCATGGAAGTTTCCGACGAAACCCTCTTCTGAGGTCGGCCCAATCATGTATGGTGGCGGCATGAAAGTGCTCGAACCAAGCCCTTGCCCCTTTTGCAAGATGGACAAGAAGGAAATGAATGACCAAGTGGTCGTCCTTGATTCCTGCCATGAGGCACGCGAGCCGCAGTATTCCAGCCATACGCTAGGGTTTGTGGAGCCATCGTACTTGTTGACGTTGGTAGGCACATGTACCGTCGATGGAAATTGTGCCCTTTGGGTCTCTCGCTCAAAGGCGCGTAGTCCGGCCCTAGGCAGGCTAGGGCTTTATATGTGTCTTCTTTTTTCACGGTTGCTTGACCTCTCGTAGCTCCCGACGCCTATTATCGAGGATGTGCCGGTCATCGAGGATGTCTCCAATGTGAAGCTTTATGTGGACACGTGTCAAAGTAGACTGGGAGACCTACGCCCCTTGCTCTTAGACAAGGCCATGGGTGTGCCGCGGCTCTCCGTGCCTGCACGCTGCCGTCGATCCACCTCTGTTTGTTCTACCGCGACTCTCTCCACTAGGTTGTGGAGGTTGTGGTACATCGCCTTTGCCTCAGGCTCATCTGGCTCAGGGATCGATCGGAGCATCATGGCTATCGTAGCCATATTCTTCTTGGAGTTGAGGAAGTACTGTGCACCATTGCTGCTTTCCACGATCTGGTCGCATGTCTTTTTTGTCTGAGGCTATTTAGCCTCTAGGCGCCTTTGCTCGATGCTACCGTAAACTCGGTTGAGCCTCTCAACGAGCATGTCGAGCTCCTCCTCCTGCTAATGGGGGTGGCCTCGCGGGCGAGGATGCGCACCTGATGCTAGTGCTGGTATTCCTCCTCTTGGAGGGGGATCCCGAGCTCGGCCCCTCGTTGTTGCCTCATGGCGGTGTGGCCACGAAGCAGGCTCTTTCTTGCACCTCATCGGAGTCCAGGTCGGGCTCCATCAAAGCGCTGCTTGAGTCATCCTCAAGAAGATTGAGGATGGATGCCAGATGGTTTCTAAAAACGGCCACCATGGTTGACGGTGGGGCCGCTGTCCCCCACCGTTTAGCAGTGACGGCGGATGCATTGAGGCACCACATCAGGGCGGTAGAGCGTCTCTTGAGGCATCATTTCACCGCCTTGGTTTGGGTGGAATGCCTGGGCCCTGGGCCTGTGTCGTTAGCCTCATCATGGCTAACGGGGCAAAGCTCGCTGGTCTCTAGGGCGAGGAAGTTGAGGGAGCCAAAATTGATTTGGCTCTCGACAGTAAAGGTCTCGCTCTCGGAGGAGACTGGCACTAGTAGAAAAAGGCTCAAAGCATGCGGGACGATATATTTTTACAGACGGATTCGGTTATCAACCGACTGTGCTATTTTTAGTGGCGGTTCCTTAAGAAAACAGCCTGTAAAAATCTATGATTTCTAGTGGCGGTTTTCTTAAGAAACCGCCTGTAGAAATCGATTTCTAGTGGCAGTTTTCTTAAGGAACCGCCACTAGAAATCATTTGTATCCTTAATTTTTTGAGTTTTCCAAACAACCTCATATGACAAAACCAGCAAAATAAAAGTTGTAGATCTATAAAAGTTATAAAACTTTGTAGTTGACAACTTTTTTATTTGAACTCATTTCGGTTCTCAAAAATTGAATCTAAGTATGTCAAATTTAAAATTCAAATTTTGCAAACTGCCTCGGATGAAAAAAGTGTCAAAATAAAAGTTGTAGAACTTCAAAAGTTATGACAACTTTTTTATTTGAATTCGTTTACGGTCTCAAACAAACAATTTACACTCAAATGGTTATAATATGTGGACAATAAAACTACAAACTAGACACAAAGCATGTCATAGATGGAGTGATAGTGGAGGGTACGCACGAGGGTAGGGTCGACGGTTCGATTACTAACAACCGCGTAGCACGTGAAAAATGTCGCGACTTGCGACTTCGACGGAGACAGGCGGGTGGGGTGGAGTAGGCTGAATCCTCTCCTTAAATAATTTTTTTGCTATTTTAAAAACCAGTTTAATGTTTCTAAAAATAATTTTTACTAGCGGATTTATTACGTCGACCGCCAGTGGAAATCGATTTCCACTGGCGGTTTTCTTAACTCAACCGCCAGTGGAAATCGATTTCCACAGGCGGTCCTCAGTTACCCGCCTGTAAAAATAATGATTTTTACTGGCCTCTAATACCGACGGTTCTAAGAAACGCCAGTAAAAATAGGTTTAGAACCGCCACTATAGAGCTCCTTTGTACTAGTGTGGGCAGCTGTCCATCGAAGTGAAAAAGTTGCTTTGGCGCGCTTGCGGTCCCCTACCTGTCGTGTCAACTATTGTGGCTTTGGAAATAGGGGAAAATAAGATTTTTTATCGGTGGATATGCAAGTGAGGACCCACTGCGAATGGTAGATCACGGAGATCCGAGCAAAGAACTGAGACACTATGTTATACTAGTTCAAGCTGGAGCCCTCGTCCAGTGTAGAGCTGATAGTAGTATTGCAGTAGAGCGTGTTATAGTTGGTGTGCTTGTGTGTAAAATGAAAGTTTCCTAGCCCCTTTTATAGCTCAAGGGTCAGCTTTACATTCGGGACTTGTATTCTACAGGGGGAGCTCGGCTTGCTACCTCTGGATGCCATAGTCTTGTGACGTCGTTCGTAGTGTCATGCGCTACAGTACCCCTGGTATGGCGTCCCATCTTGTCCTTGCGGTATACGAGCCCCTATAGCTTGCTTGCTGCCAACGTTGTGGTACCTGGCGGGTCCCGCAAAGTGGGCTTACAGTAAGGTTCAATGTCATGTCCGGTTCAGATCCATCTTCCGTCATACCCCTTGCGTCACTATCAATCACATGTACGTATACGCCTGGTATGGTGTATTGTCTCGTCCTTTCTGGTGTATGGGTCACTGTAGAGACTCCGGTGCTGAGGCCTCCATGGGCGCTGGCGGGCGTTCCATCGTGTCTGTTTGACGCCTTTTGGTACTGATAAGTATGGCCTGGCCACGGTTTCGTGATGTTGTGTCTTGTCGTGGATGTTGTGGGCCGACAACGTCGGCCCAGGTTCCATCCTTGTGGATCCGCTCGATGGAGACTTGGTTGTTCGTCCTGCCTCAAGGAGTTGGTCGGCTGGTCTGCCTCGTAGAGTTGGTCGGTGGAGTTGGCCGGCCGGTTCGATTCGTAGATGTTGGGGGCCTTCGGCTTCCGAAGGTACTCAAAAACATGATTTAACAATGTTTCTGGAAGTATAATGCATGAACAGGTACCTTCGGACTTGAGTTGAAACCACAGCGTGAAGAAGCACAAGATGGAGTACGAAGGATAGCGCGAAGCTGAAGCTGTGTGCAGGAGAGCTTCGGCATGATAGCAGAAAAGGAAAACCGACTTAAAGATGAAAAGGCTATTTAGACCTCGATGGATTACTATAGAGTTATTAGCAAATGTAAAGGGCATGAGTGTAATTTTACATGGGCTGCGTCTCGTGCCTATAAATAGATGAACAGTAACCCCGTACTGTTCACAGGGACTAGGCATTGATCCTTGCGTCACGCTGGTACTTTTACCTTCTTTCAAGTCGAAGGTACACTTGTAATTTGATATTATTTCTATTTTTCCATAGTAATAAAATAGAAATGAGATAATAATAATGTATGACTGTTTACATTATCTTTTATGTTTTATGTGATTCTTTCTTCATCTCTATATGTTATGTTTATGAAGGTATGTCCTTCATTACCTTCGTCCGAAAGTCATTATATCCTAAGGGAAATAATGCTTCGAAGGATGAAGGGTTTTAACGTTTAACGTTTTCTGTGTTGCCTTGTTTTTTACTCATAGCACTTGAGAACAAGTCTCCAACATTGGCGCCCACATCCGGTGAACCCTTTTTCGACCACCTTCGGCAAGCATCGACCTTCGTCATGCCGCCAAAGAAAGCTTCGGCAACAGGGGCTGCCGCTCTGCAGCCGCTGGACCCGAACCAGGAGACCTTTTCTCTTCGGGAGGCCCGAAGCCAGAAGAGGAAGGCCACTAGTCCAACACCACAAGAGGATGAGTTGGACCAAGAAATCAGGAATATGGAGATGCTTCATCAGCAGGTACAGAAGAAGAAGGAGAAGATGGCTCGGTTAGCTGACTTGCAAAGGCAGATTGACGAAGCTACCGAAGAAGTGTGTCATCTTGCTCAAGATGAGCAGAACCGAAGGCCCCACCACAGAGAGCTGCACCATGAGGGCTTCTTCAACGAGGATGACTGGTATGAGGATTTCCATCATGGAAATTTTGCTTTTGATGATGCTTCTCCTCTATCAGCAGAACTGCAGGCTACGCCCTGGCCCCCGTCTTACAAGCCACCCCAGCTCCCCATGTATGACGGACACTCTGATCCGAAGTAGTTTCTGATGAGCTACGAAGCAACTATATCTTCGTATGGTGGCAACACTGCAGTCATGGCGAAATCCTTCGTCATGGCAGTCAAAAATGTTGCACAAACTTGGTACTCCTCTCTTCGGCCAGGAACAATCACATCATGGCAGAAGCTGAAGGACATGCTAGTGACCAGTTTTCAAGGGTTTCAAACGAAGCCGGTTACCGCTCAAGCCTTGTTCCAGTGCACGCAAGATCAAGAGGAATATCTCCAGGCGTATGTCCGAAGGTTCTTGCGTCTGAGGGCACAAGTGCCAACAGTGCCCAATGAAATTGTCATCGAGGCCATGATTAAGGGGCTTCGGCCAGGACCTTCAGCCCAATACTTCACCAGGAAACCCCCTCAAACCCTGGAGAAACTGCTTCAGAAGATGGATGAATACATCCGCGCTGACAATGATTTTCGATAGAGAAGGGAGGAAGCTTATAGGTTCTCCGAAATGGCCAGGGGCTTCGGAGGGAGAATCCACCCTAGGCACATCAGATCAATTCATTCCACTCAGAATGATGACAGGGGAAGTCAACAACAGAGGCCGCAATATTCTTCCCAGGCTTCGGGGCAGCAACAGAGCTATCCTCGGCCCTCAGCTCCAAGCGGCAGAGGCGCCAGGGGCTTCGGAGGAAGGTTTGGGGATCAGCCCAGGAAAATTTATTGTCTATTCTGCGGTGAGGACAAGGGCCACACTACCAGGATGTGCCACGTCACCATCCAGAAACAGAAAGAGATAGCAGAAGTTGCAGCCCAACAGAGCTAGCTGAAGCAAGTCATGCATGCTGCTTCGTACCACTCACCGTACATTCCAGAGTATGTGGGTAACCATCCTGCAGCCTCTGTTGCTTCGGCAAGCCAACCTCAGGCATCTTGGCAACAGCCTTCACCTCCAACACCATTGCAACAAGGCCAACAGCCAGAAGGGAGCCAGCACACTCATCAGCAACGAGACTTCAGAGAGGAGTTCGAAGCTTGCACAGTCAACAATATTGTGCCAGAATCGAAGCACATCTACTAGAAGATATCCTACTTCTGAAACAGTTCTGGCGTTCGTTATCATTTTTCTTTTTTAATAGAGAACAATCGTTAAAAGCCTAAGTTTTTCCTGTCATTTTCAATTCCTTGTAATAGCTTCGTTTTGGCCATAGTGGAAATGTATCTCTTTTACAGACTCACGAAGTCCAAAAAGTTGGTGAAGCACGAAAGTTGCTCTCAAGAGAGCACGGGGTTCACAATCACATTACAAATTTTGCCGAAGCAATAGAAAGTCGTTCTAAGGAACGCAGCGTAAGTTTCCCGAAGCAATAAAAAGTCGTTCCTAAGGAAGCGCAGTGTAAGTTTTCTGCTCAAAAGTCGTTCCAAAGGGAATGCAGAGCTTACAGCGAAAAATAAATGCTGATTCCGCCGAAGTAAAAGGCAAAGTGCGAAAAGTCAACGCGAATACCGCTGAAGTAAAAGGCGAAGAAGCTCCTAAGGGAGGCTTACAGCGAAAAGTCAGCGCTGATACACCGAAAAATAAGCGGTGAAGCCGAAAAATAAACGGCAAAAAGATTGTGTGCTTTACTGAGGGAATGTGTGTGTATCTTCGGCACAAATACCATTTTGCATAGCATAACATCATTACATCATTTTGCATAAGCATAACATCATACATCATATTGCATCAATGGCGCATGAAGGGGATTCAATGTTGATCTTCGGAGATTGTTTCGAAGAAGCAGTGCCAAGGCACAAAATAAGTATTGAAGAAGTATAGCTTTGTCAAACTCTAAAATGAAAAGGAGATCTATTGCTTACAAAGCATAATGATTTTATGAAGATTGGATGTTTTTACGAAATATGGATATTCTTCACAACGCATGAAAAGAAGGGAAGGTGTTTTTTCGCCGAAGGCTCAAAAACGGTATGTACGTAGAGTTTCATGCATCGTAAAGAATTCAGTTACAAGCAGCTTAAATATTACATTCAAAATTATAAAAATATTGCGCACTTTGTTCAGCAAATGTTACATTCCAAATGTTTTTACAATAAAAGCTATTCTTCTTTTAAAACTGCTTCCGCAGCTTCATTCAGCAGTCGATTAACAGCTTCGTCCAAAATAACTTCGGCCACTTTAGTGACTTCATCTTCTTTCTCTACTTCTGGGTTGGCCATCGACTCGAAGGGCTCTGGAGGAGGAGATAGTTCAGCTGCAATATAAAACGTAAATAAGTCCGAAGTCGCAAAATTAGTAAATAAAGTTAAAAATTTATTAAGCAATACCTATCTGCCTCTCAAGTTCCGTCGCTTTCTCAGCTGCCTTCGTCGCTTCTTTTGAATCATGCGAATCTTTTTCGTTCTTTTTTATCATCTCATGCGCCATCCCTCGACCGCCATTCTCCCAGATGTTAGTAAAGAATTTTCCGCCAATTAAGCTTGCTTCGACCGAGGGATCTTTTGTATCTTCAATAGATAAAGTAGCTTTGGCTTGAGCCAAAGCTTTCACATGGTCGCAGCCTGACTTCTCTAAAATAGCTGCGATTCCCCTGGCACCCGAGAAAGCGCAGATATCCCCGCGACCACTCAAAACTTCCTCAAAAGCTTCAGCTTCATTGCTGATCCAATCAATTGGGCCTTCAGGATCACCCCTTACGAAGTCGTCTTCGTTAGAGAATGCGCCAACATAGGCGAAGCTAGTTTTTATTTTCTTAACACACTCTATAGAATTTTCATAGCACCTCTCCTTGGATGCACGAAGTTCATCAACTGTTTTTTGTAAGTGGTTCCTCCAATATACACTAATATCTCGATCAGCCTCTACAAGGCCACATTTTTCTTTAGCTTTGAATAGCTGTTTCCGAAGATCTTCGATTTTGTATTTCTGAGCTTCAGCTTGGGCTTTGGAAGCAACTTCGTCTTCTTTTATTTTGTTCAACAATGAGTTTAATATTTTATCTTTTTCAAGACCTTCGTTCCTTAGTTCAATTACTTCGGAATGAAGGTTGTTTAAGGCTATGGTATACCCTTCATCTTCAGCACTTTTTTGCGCCCTGAGGGCGTTGCTAAGGATAAGGCCCTGCAAAAAATGCGGTATTGAGAGTAAGCAAATGGAAATTTTGTTTTTAAATACAAAAATATCATTTTCTCACCTTTAAACTATTGTATGCTAAGCTATCGGCCAACTCATCTTTTGATAACACTGAGAGCCCATCTTCTAGTGTCGGGAACCCGAAGCTCTTGCCCATCTCTCGGCAGACAGAAATCTCTTTGCTGCCTGGGAGACAATACAAGAAGTCTTCTTCCCCGCTGCCGTTGAATACCAGTGCCCCCTTTGGATATTTCAATCTTTGAGCATAGAATTGAGCCTCTCACTTTTCTTTCTCAGATAATCTTTTTCTCGAAGCATGTCGTATAATATAATCAGGAGCTTCAGATGATGCTTCAGGAATAGGAATGGCGATTTTTCTAGTTAGAATTACTTCTGTAGCTTCTTTCTCTGTCTTTTCTCCGATTTCCAAGGATTTCTCCTTGGCGGGCTCTGAAGGCCCAGCTTCAGTCTCGACTTGGATCTTGGTAGCTTTGGCCTCAATTTGTGTTTCCGAAGCTTCGGCAGCTTTCTTCGGAGTAGAGCTTGAAGATTTTATTGTTTCTAGCACATCTAATACGTTGATCATTCTCTTCCTCTTGGGAGTCGTTGAAAGATCCTTTTGTGCCTTCGGCATTGTCACCTCTGCCGAAGGACTTATTACTTCTAATATCCTCGTTTTCTCAACCTTCATCTCTTCAATGTTAATGGCCTTCGGCTCATCTGATTTGGCTGATGATGCCTTTGGCGATACAGACGATTCTTCATTTTTCTGCGTAATCGCAGGTTTCTTGCCTTCGGTCACCGAAGAGGTCTCACCGCCAAATTCGGGCACTGTGGCCGGTTCAATATAGCACGGTCGATGAGTAAGGTCCTTCACCCTTTTCCTCTTCGGCACAGGCTCGCTCGGGGCGGCTGAAACATCATCTCTCCCGGAACCTCCACTTTTTCTTTTTTGCCCCCGGGGCGGGTAACGGTAGTCAGGATACATGAACCCAAGAACATCAAAAACTCTGTTTAGTCTCTTCTTTTTCCGGTTCCCGAAGGTCGCAGATAATGCGTTATCTTCTGCTCTGGAGTACAGCCCAAGCAGCTCATCGCTTGTAGCTTCGACGCTTTTCAGCCAGTCGTCGTCTGGCTCGATAAACTGGTCTCTAAACCTGAAGGTATATTTTAGTCGAACCAAACCACCTTCGTGGGGATTGCTGATGGATTCTTTTGGCATCTCCCAGTTGGCTACCAATGGCCATATTCTGTAGGCCACGTGCTCTTGAACTAAGTCCCTTGTCCCGATGAAAGAGCAGACTAAGCCGAAGGCCTTGCGACATTCTTCGGCCGCTTCATCAATTTCTACCTTCTGTTTCCAGAGCCCGAAGCGTTGCCAGATAGGGCGCATGATTATCTCTTTAATGTCTTCTCGTGCCTTTAAATCATTTTTTACATAGAACCATTCTTTCGTCCAGTCTCCGGGCCATCTCTTCCGAAAAGTCGGTACTGGAGAGCTTGAGCCAGAACGGGCAACGAAGCTATAGCAGCCGAAATTGTTATGATACTGTTCTTTACCCCAGGGCTTTGTCTCATATAGCAGTTCGTGCATACTGCAGAAACTTTTTGCATTTGGCTCCAAGCCCTGACTCCTTACAGCCCATACGAAGATTCCCATTCTTATAATGGCTTCGGGGGTAATCTGGTGAAGGTAAATCTGGAATATCTTCAAAACCTCGACTACGAAGCTGCTCAGAGGTGTAATACCCAAATTGTAAAGGAAAATAAAAGGAGGAATTGTTTCCTTTGAATATGTGTGTATCTCCATTCATCATTACATGTGGCTACTCATGTCTAAAAATGAGTAAATCATTCATTACCAAGACACAAATAAATCATTGTATCATATTGGATCTTTGTTTGTGCATTTAAAACAATAATAATATGAACAAGAATAAAATATAGTGAGAAGAAGATTTGAGGAAAAAGGAGAAAAAAGAAATGATATGAAAATAAATAAATAATATGTATGTAATTATATTTCTAAAAAATTGGTATTTTTAAAGTCACAATATAATGTGAGGATAGTTGGCACAAGATTTGAATTTAAATCTAAATTTAATTTGGAATCTGGAAATAAAGAAAGAGAAAAGAAAATACAAAAAGAAAAGGGAAGAAGACTAACTGGGCTAAAACTCTGCCTCGGCCCACCTAACCAAACCCACACGCATCGGCCCAATACAGCATTTTACCGCGCGGCCGCTTTCCATAGCTCTCGTGCGCCACACTGCTGACAGGAAGGACCCACTTGGCTGCCTCTCCCTCGTGCCCGCTCCTTGCACTCCCACTGACTCGCGGGCCAGCCTTGTCGGGAGCTCCGTGCTCCACTGAAAAGCGGATTGGCGACCGTGGATTGCACGGGAGCCGGTGCACCTAACCCCCGCTAAATCTGCTGGCTACCCAAAACCACGACCCCGTGCATCCTGGCTAGATAAGGAGGGCTGTCGCTCCTTCCTTCGTGCGCAACGATTCCGCGAGAGTCGTTCACCATCACAGCCGATTTGGCGGTAAGAGAGAGAGGGAGCAGTGGGGAGCTCGAATCGCGCCGCCGAGGAATCATGGAAATCCGCATTCGCTGCTCCGGTCATCGTGAGTCTTCTCTTGAGTCTACCCCTGCTTCTTCTCGCTCGTTCGCACCCGGATTAACTCATCGGTGGGAGCTTGGTCGCCGGCAATTGCTCGACGGAGCAGGGACTCTGCCGCTGTGCGGTGGTCTACGTGGGCACGTGATTCTATACCTCTATCTCGGGCGGGTGCTCTACCTGGCGATTCGTGATGCTCTGCGCATAGTGTAGCGTCCTCGGAATTTGTCAATCGGGCATTCGGGTGCTGGTCGAAGCTCGCTGGTGATGCTCCGGTTGCCCTCTGTTTGTCGCAACCGGGAGGTGGGAGACGGGCCATTGGCCGTTGATTCCGTAGCAAGCGGTTAGGATTAGACGATGGGCGGACCGTTGATCCAGGGATGTGAGGTGGAGAATCGATCTGGCGAACCCTTTCGCACGTGCAGATCTGGGCCATGGATCCATGATCCGAGGGTCACAGTCGTTCGCCATTTCCTTTAAGTGGTGGCGTGATCTGGGCTGTTGCTTTGTGATCCTGCGGCCCAGGGCGTGAGATACCCATTCAGCCGAGACCAATTTGCAAAAGAGCCCTCCGCTTTAGAAGTAATCAACCCGCAGTCCTCCCCTCGGGGTCTCTGTGTCTGTGGGGTTTTTGCATGCAGGCCCCTAGGCTTACCAGAAAATGACGCACAGTCGAGGGGCGAATAAAAATAGAGAATTAACTAAGGAAATTGATTTTTAATGCAAAAGAAATTTCAGAAACTTGTAAAACTCATATAAAATTCATTTTAGCTCCTTTTCAGTTCATTCCAATTCCTAAATTTTCATAATATTATTGTCCATCCATTTGTACCACTGTTTTTACATGAAATACACATTAAAATTTATTTCTCACTTAACCCTATATTAAATGCATAAAATCTTTGGAAATTCATAACTTAAAATATATAACTCCAAAATTAATAATTCTAGTTCCTATGATCTCATTTTAGTATCTAGATTATTACTGTGTATTTTATTTATATGTTTGGTGTAATGTTAATTTTTGCCATACTATGTATGTATTGTGTTGAAGCGAGTAGACGAGCAAGCTACACAGGATTCTAAGGTTCAGCTGGTAGAGACTGCTGAGCAGGAGCTCGTTGAAGGCAAGTTGTGCCCTTGATCACTTCTTTTACCCATTCATGTTCTTAGTAATCATAATGATCTGCTTAGGTTAATTTTGCTGGGACCCAATAGGTTACCCTAGATTTGACTATCTTTATACCTTGTTTCACCACTGGTTTTACTACTAAACTTTTGGGTAGTACATGCTATTGCTTTATGTGGCTTTGGGTATAGAGATATTCATCACTCATTTTTATACTTGTTATTATCTGTTCATTATTTTCTGTTCATGATAAGATCATTATGTTAATGGGAACATGGAGAACCACCCGGGAAAACAGTGCTACCACAAGGGTTTAATGGGACGCCCTTGGCTGATTAACTAGGAAAGCTAGTGGAGGGCTTCCTTACCCGAAAGGGGCAAGGGCAGTAGGGGAGTGGTCAGTGTAGGGAGGTCCTTAGGTTGATTTTGCTGCGATGGCGGTCAGACAAGAACCCTGCACTGGAGCTTCCTATAAACTGTAGCGGGTAGTCTGAAGCTAGTGGAACTTTGTAAAGGCCTCGTAGTGGTACCCTGCCTCGCTTCCTTGGTAGAGGTGTATGGAGTCTGATCAACTCCGTGGCAAATGGG
This sequence comes from Zea luxurians, assembly GCA_029449295.1. Classification (NCBI taxonomy): domain Eukaryota; kingdom Viridiplantae; phylum Streptophyta; class Magnoliopsida; order Poales; family Poaceae; genus Zea; species Zea luxurians. Next base: position 52,696,236 of record JAOPSE010000011.1, read on the forward strand.
TAACACGACATGTGGGTAAAGATGCGCAACCTCTGCAGAGTGTAAAACTGGTATACTAGCCGTGCTCACGGTCATGAGCGGCTCGGACACTCACATGATTAATTTATGGAACTTAAACTTAATCTGTCATCTCATTGCATTTGGGACTATTTTATTATTACTTTTACTTATTATTATAATGGTTGGGTATTTACTTACACATAGTAACTGCTAATAAAATTTTGACCAACTTATAAAAGCAATGCTCAGCTTCAGCCTTTATTACATTGATCAGCCTTACACTTCCTGAACTCCCACCTTTGGTGAGTTCATGCCACATTATTCCCCACAACTTGTTGAGTGATGAACATGTGTGAGCTCACTCTTGCTGTCTCACACCCCCCACAGGAGAAGAACAGGTGGTCGAAGAGGAGCCGCCTAACACCGAGGCCTTCGACTTAATCTAGGTGGCGTTTCTCAGTTGACATTGGCGCCGACGATCCTTAGTTCGTTTTATATTTATTATTTTATTTTGTAATAAGTCTTCCGCTATGTAATAAATACTCTGATGTTTTATGACATTTATCTCTCTACACTCTGTTATTATATATGTTGTCTTCTTTGGCGCATGTATGAGATGCACCCGGCTTTGTTCCTTAAAGCCCGGGTGTGACAGATGTGGTATCAGAGGAAATGTTGACTGTAGGACGAAACCTAGATAGAAATGGACAAAACCCTTACCTACTTACCTTATTCTGATTCTTCTAAACTCACCTTACTCTGATTCTTTCTACACTTACCTTGATCCTGTCTCACCTTCTACTGTTCTACTCTGATTATTCTTATCTTCTCTATTCTAAGACAAGATGGATTTCATACCTTGGAATCCTACATTTATTACCTTCTTAAGAGATAGGGAACCTAAGACAAAATTAAAATTATTTTCTCTATTAAAAATGTTGGTTGAATGTTCTGATGATCAATGCCTGATTTGCTTCTTTGATTGATTGAAATAGTATAGACGGACATCTTAGTATGTACCACCATAAGGTAATGTATCAGCTTTAGTGGATAACACACTAATCTACTTAGCAAATAAATCCCCCGTAGCAACATTCCTCGTAATTACTCACCTTGTCTACAATTCTTCTTTTCTTACCCTATATTCCTAACCCAGATGTGCTACCCCTATACTGTTAGAAGAGAGCAGTATAGATTTGATCCTTGGTATGTCATGGTTAAGAAAGGCAAAGGCAGTATATACACTGTGCTAAAGGAACCGTAGAACTCAACAGTTCTAAAGGACAAAGATTTGAAGTTGAAGTTGCAGTAACTACCACCATCAGACTAGCGGCATTCTTAGTAGATGAAGTTGGTGGGTGACAACATCCGTGCAGTTAGGAATTTTTTGGATGTCTTTCTAGAGGAGTTATTAGGGATGCCACCATATAGGGAAGTTGAGTTGGTCACTGCTCTCTTACCTGGGACTGATCCTATTTCTAAACGGCCATATAGGATGTCCTTAGATGAACTAAAGGAACTTAAGAAGTAATTAACAGAGTTACAAGAGGCTGGGTACATTCGTCTGAGTTCCTCACCTTGGGGAGCGCCGGTTCTATTTATACAGAAGAAAGAAGGATCACAAGGGATGTGCGTGGATTATAGGACCCTTAATGATGTCATTGTGAAGCGCAAGTATCCATTACCCCGCATTGAGGATTTATTCAGATGAGAGGTGCAAGGGAATTCTCGAAGATTGATCTCCGATCGGGTTACCATCAAATGAAGATTAGGCCACCGGAAATTCCCAAGACGGATTTCTCGACCCGATATGATTTATATGAGTTCACTGTTATGTCATTTGAACTAACTAATGCACCAGCCTATTTTATGGATCTAAAGAATAAGGTGTTCATGATCTGGACAGATTCGTTGTGGTTTTCATCGATGATATTCTTATTTATTCCAAGAGTGAAAGTGATATGAGGAACATCTGAGATTGGTGCTACAGAAGCTACGAGGTATTCAACTCTACGCAATATTTAGCAAATGCGAGTTTTGGATTAGCGAGGTGCCATTCCTTGGACATATCATTTCTAATGGAGGGATATCAGTGGATCCTGCTAAAGTCAAGGAGATAGTGGTGTGGAGCATACCCATTACAGTTGCTGAGGTCCGGAGTTTCTTGGGACTAGTAGGATATTATCGGAGATTTATTGAAGGATTTTCTAAGATCGCTAAGCCTATGACCTCACTTCTGGAGAAGGAAAGAGAATCTAAGTGGGACGATAAGTGCCAAGATAGCTTCGATCAATTAAAGAAGAGGTTGATGTCGCCACCAGTGTTGGTTATGCCAGATCTACAGAAGGGATTTGACATTTATTGTGATGCCTGCGACCAAGGCTTGGGATGTGTACTTATGCGAGAAGGACATGTGATTGCCTACGCGTCTCGTCAGTTACGGAAACAAGAATTGAACTACCCCACTCATGACTTAGAACTGGCAGCAGTTGTGCATGCGCTTAAGATTTGGAGACATTATATTATGGGAAACAAGTGTCAAGTATGCATGGATCATAAGAGTTTGGAGTATATATTCACTCAGAAGGATCTCAACCTTAGGCAACGCCGATGGTTGGAGCTTATTCAGGATTATGAGTTGGAGATTCACTATCATCCAGGCAAGGCAAATTCGGTTGCAGATGCCTTGAGTCAAAAGGAGCATGTTCATTCAGCTGTTGTTGCCCAGCTACCCGATGAGATTGTTGAGGATTTTAGGAGACTTAACCTGGGGATAGTTGCTCACACTGAAGGAGTTATTATTGATGTGGAACCTACCTTGGAGCAAGAAATCCACAGAAGGACAGATTGGTGATGCTAAGATACAAGAGATTAGGGATCTGATTAATGAAGGTCGAGGTTCGGAATTCACGGAAGATGAGCAAGGCACTATGTGGTTCAAGGACAGGATATGTGTTCCTGATATTGAAAGCCTTCGTGAGACTGTACGGAAGGAAGCCCATGACTCGGATTATTCTATTCATCCTGGTAGTACCAAGACGTATCAGGATTTGAAGCAAAAATATTGGTGGTATGGATAAAAGAGAGATGTGGCTGCACATGTGGCTATGTGCGATGTGTGTCAAAGAGTTAAGGCTGAACACCAGAGGCCAGCTAGACTATTGCATCCACTAAAGATACCCGAGTGGAAGTGGGAAGAGATTGTTATGGACTTCATTACTGGATTGCCTCGCACCTCGAAAGGATATGATTCTATATGGGTTATTGTGAATAGACTGGCCAAAGTGGCTCCTTTCATTCCGGTCAAGACTACTTATAAGGTATCTCAACTAGCAGAGTTATATATGGCTCGGATTGTGTCTCTACACGGTGTACCGAAGAAGATCATTTTGGATAGAGGGTCACAGTTTACCCCTAGATTTTGGGAAAAGTTTTCATGAGAATATGGATATGAAGTTGAATTTTAGTTTGGCCTACCATCCTCAGACTGATGGACTGACCGCAAGGACTAACCAAGTATTGGAATACATGATGAGAGCTTGTACCCTTCAGCATGGTAGTAGTTGGGACAAGAGTCTACCTTATACTGAGTTCTCATATAATAGTTAACAGACCAGTCTAAAGATGTCACCGTTCAAGACCCTATATGGCAGGAAATGCAGGATTCCTCTACATTGGATCAGACTGGAGGAAGACAGTTCTTTGGATCTGAACTTATTCAAGAGGCAAAAGAACAAGTCCGTATAACTCGAGAGAATTTGAGGGTAGCTCAAACCAGGCAAAAGAGCTACGCTGATAATAGAAGAAGACCACTGAAGTTTGAGCAAGGTGATCAAGTGTACCTCAAAGTGTCACCACTTCGTGGAATGAGGAGATTCAAAGTCAAGGACAAATTGTCCCCTCGCTTTATTGGACCCTTTAGAGTTTTTAGGCGAGTTGGAGAGATGGACTATCAACTCGAGCTACCTGATAATCTAGCTAATGTGCATAATGTATTCCATGTGTCTCAACTTAAGAAGTGTCTCTGTGTCCCTGAGGAACAGTTACCAATGGAGGAGCTCAGCGTCCAGGGTGACTGGACTTACACGGAGTATCCTATCAAAATTCTTGATACATTGACTCGAGTTACAAGAAATATGGTGATAAAGAGGTGCAAAGTGCAATGGAGCCATCCAAGAGAAGATGAAGCTACTTGGGAGAAAGAAGAAGAGCTTCGCATAGATTCTCCCCATCTTTTCCCTAGTCCTTCCTAAATCTCGAGGACGAGATTCTTGTTAAGGGGGGTAGGATTTGTAATACCCAAATTGTAAAGGAAAATAAAAGGAGGAATTGTTTCCTTTGAATATGTGTGTATCTCCATTCATCATTACATGTGGCTACTCATGTTTAAAAATGAGTAAATCATTCATTACCAAGACACAAATAAATCATTGTATCATATTGGATCTTTGTTTGTGCATTTAAAACAATAATAATATGAATAAGAATAAAATATAGTGAGAAGAAGATTTGAGGAAAAAGGAGAAAAAAGAAATGATATGAAAATAAATAAATAATATGTATGTAATTATATTTCTAAAAAATTGGTATTTTTAAAGTCACAATATAATGTGAGGATAGTTGGCACAAGATTTGAATTTAAATCTAAATTTAATTTGGAATCTGGAAATAAAGAAAGAGAAAAGCAAATACAAAAAGAAAAGGGAAGAAGACTAACTAGGCTAAAACTCTGCCTCGGCCCACCTAACCAAACCCACACGCATCGGCCCAATACAGCATTTTACCGCGCGGCCGCCTTCCATAGCTCTCGTGCGCCACACTGCTGACGGGAAGGACCCACTTGGCTGCCTCTCCCTCGTGCCCGCTCCTTACACTCCCACTGACTCGCGGGCCAGCCTTGTCGGGAGCTCCATGCTCCACTGAATAGCGGATTGGCGACCGCGGATTGCACGGGAGCCGGTGCACCTAACCCCCGCTAAATCTGCTGGCTACCCAAAACCACGACCCCGTGCATCCTGGCTAGATAAGGAGGGCCGCCACTCCTTCCTTCGTGCGCAACGATTCCGCGAGTGTCGTTCACCATCACAGCCGATTTGGCGGTAAGAGAGAGAAGGAGCAGTGGGGAGCTCGAATCGCGCCACCGAGGAATCATGGAAATCCGCATTCGCTGCTCCGATCATCGTAAGTCTTCTCTTGAGTCTACCCCTGCTTCTTCTCGCTCATTCGCACCCGGATTAACTCATCGGTGGGAGCTTGGTCGCCGGCAATTGCTCGACGGAGCAGGGACTCTGCCGTTGTGCGGTGGTCTACGTGGGCACGTGATTCTATACCTCTATCTCGGGCGGGTGCTCTACCTGGCGATTCGTGATGCTCTGCGCATAGTGTAGCGTCCTCGGAATTTGTCAATCGGGCATTCGGGTGCTGGTCGAAGCTCGCTGGCGATGCTCCGGTTGCCCTCTGTTTGTCGCAACCGGGAGGTGGGAGACGGGCCATTGGTCGTTGATTCTGTAGCAAGCGGTTAGGATTAGACGATGGGCGGACCGTTGATCCAGGGATGTGAGGTGGAGAATCGATCTGGCGAACCCTTTCGCATGTGCAGATCTGGGCCATGGATCCATGATCCGAGGGTCACAGTCGTTCGCCATTTCCTTTAAGTGGTGGCGTGATCTGGGCTGTTGCTTTGTGATCCTGCGGCCCAGGGCGTGAGATACCCATTCAGCCGAGACCAATTTGCAAAAGAGCCCTCCGCTTTAGAAGTAATCAACCTGCAGTCCTCCCCTCGGGGTCTCTGTGTCTGTGGGGTTTTTGCGTGCAGGCCCCTAGGCTTACCAGAAAATGACGCGCAGTCCAGGGGCGAATAAAAATAGAGAATTAACTATGGAAATTGATTTTTAATGCAAAAGAAATTTTAGAAACTTGTAAAACTCATATAAAATTCATTTTAGCTCCTTTTCAGTTCATTCCAATTCCTAAATTTTCATAATATTATTGTCCATCCATTTGTACCACTGTTTTTACATGAAATACACATTAAAATTTATTTCTCACTTAACCCTATATTAAATGCATAAAATCTTTGGAAATTCATAACTTAAAATATATAACTCAAAAATTAATAATTCCAGTTCCTATGATCTCATTTTAGTATCTAGATTATTACTGTGTATTTTATTTATATGTTTGGTGTAATGTTAATTTTTGCCATACTATGTATGTATTGTGTTGAAGCGAGTAGACGAGCAAGCTACACAGGATTCTGAGGTTCAGCTGGTAGAGACTGCTGAGCAGGAGCTCGTTGAAGGCAAGTTGTGCCCTTGATCACTTCTTTTACCCATTCATGTTCTTAGTAATCATAATGATCTGCATAGGTTAATTTTGCTGGGACCCAATAGGTTACCCTAGATTTGACTATCTTTATACCTTGTTTCACCACTGGTTTTACTACTAAACTTTTGGGTAGTACATGCTATTGCTTTATGTGGCTTTGGGTATAGAGATATTCATCACTCATTTTTATACTTGTTATTATCTATTCATTATTTTCTGTTCATGATAAGATCATTATGTTAATGGGAACATGGAGAACCACCCGGAAAAACAGTGCTACCACAAGGGTTTAATGGGACGCCCTTGGCTGATTAACTAGGAAAGCTAGTGGAGGGCTACCTTACCCGAAAGGGGCAAGGGCAGTAGGGGAGTGGTTAGTGTAGGGAGGTCCTTGGGTTGATTTTGCTGCGATGGCGGTCAGACAAGAACCCTGCACTGGAGCTTCCTATAAACTGTAGCGGGTAGTCTGAAGCTAGTGGAACTTTGTCAAGGCCTCGTAGTGGTACCCTGCCTCGCTTCCTTGGTAGAGGTGTATGGAGTCTGATCAACTCCGTGGCAAATGGGTAACACGACTTGTGGGTAAAGATGCGCAACCTCTGCAGAGTGTAAAATTGGTATACTAGCCGTGCTCACGGTCATGAGCGGCTCGGACACTCACATGATTAATTTATGGAACTTAAACTTAATATGTCATCTCATTGCATTTGGGACTATTTTATTATTACTTTTACTTATTATTATAATGGTTGGGTATTTACTTACACATAGTAACTGCTAATAAAATTTTGACCAACTTATAAAAGCAATGCTCAGCTTCAGCCTTTATTACATTGATCAGCCTTACACTTCCTGAACTCCCACCTTTGGTGAGTTCATGCCACATTATTCCCCACAACTTGTTGAGCGATGAACATGTGTGAGCTCACTCTTGCTGTCTCACACCCCCCACAGGAGAAGAACAGGTGGTCGAAGAGGAGCCGCCTAACACCAAGGCCTTCGACTTAATCTAGGTGGCGTTTCTCAGTTGACATTGGCGCCGACGATCCTTAGTTTGTTTTATATTTATTATTTTATTTTATAATAAGTCTTCCGCTATGTAATAAATACTCTGATGTTTTATGACATTTATCTCTCTACACTCTGTTATTATATATGTTGTCTTCTTTGGCGCATGTATGAGATGCACCCGGCTTTGTTCCTTAAAGCCCGGGTGTGACAAGAGGGAGCCGAAACCCAGCCTTGAAAAAGCTTCGGAAGATTACGACTTCATTCTCCTCTAGAGTAGGACAAGTCTTCTCTCCGTCGTCAGCCCTCACAATAGCCATATTCCGAAAGTATCTCCCCCTCATGTTGTCAAGATGGCTTTGTTTAATAGTTGATTTTCCAAAAACTGCATGGCTCAGTCGCCAGGGTCGATCTTCGGAGTCCTCCCCGCCGCTTTCCACATCATAGCTGTCACTATCACCAGTGTCTTCAGATAAACCCTCCAAAGTTTCCCTAGTAATCTTCTCTGCATTTGTCTTTGCTATTGATTCAATAAAGCCAAGATTCATCTCCTCAGAAAGGCTCAGCTTCGATTCAGCGACAGCTTTCTTATCTTCAGACATCTTCGAAAATGCTGAGAAAGTGCTTTCAAAGCCGAAGCTTAAAAATTTAAAAAAGCCAAGCAAGTGTTGGTGCGCAAGAGCTAAAAATTGAGTAAGCAAGAGCAGATGGTAAGAAAGCGTGCTAAATGAGCTCATGGTGTGCTCTTATTTATACGCCTAGTGTGTTGCATGCTGGAGGGCCCGCTTATCAGTGGTTGTTGCTATTCTAGCAAAGGGAAGGTGTTTTTTCGGACCTTCGGCTCAGGGCCTTCGTCCTTGTCGCAATCTGAATTTATCATTCTAACAAATTAATATTGCGAGGGGCTACTGTTGGGGGCCTTCGGCTTCCGAAGGTCCTCAAAAACATGATTTAACAATGTTTCTGGAAGTATAATGCATGAACAGGTACCTTCGGATTTGAGTTGAAACCACAGCGTGAAGAAGCACAAGAAGGAGTACGAAGGATAGCGTGAAGCCGAAGCTGTGCGCAGGAGAGCTTCGACATGATAGCAGAAAAGGAAAACCGACTTAAAGATAAAAAGGCTATTTAGACCTCGATGGATTACTATAGAGTTATTAGCAAATGTAAAGGGCATGAGTGTAATTTTACATGGGCTGCGTCCCGTACCTATAAATAGATGAACAGTAACCCCGTACTGTTCACGGGGACTAGGCATTGATCCTTACGTCACGTTGGTACTTTTACCTTCTTTCAAGTCGAAGGTACACTTGTAATTTGATATTATTTCTATTTTTCCATATTAATAAAATAGAAATGAGATAATAATAATGTATGACTGTTTACATTATCTTTTATGTTTTATGTGATTCTTTCTTCATCTCTATATGTTATGTTGATGAAGGTATGTCCTTCGTTACCTTCGTCTGAAAGTCATTATATCCTAAGGGAAATAATGCTTCGAAGGACGAAGGGTTTTAACGTTTAACGTTTTCTGTGTTGCCTTGTTCTTAACTCATAGCACTTGAGAACAAGTCTCCAACAGTAGAGTTGGTCGGGTGTTGGGCACCTTCTGGAGGATCGCTCGAGATGCCCTCGAGCGAGTCGGATATGCACTACTCGTTCGAGGTTGGCCTCGTGTGAGTCGTGACTACGTTTTCCGACAGATGACAGTTTAGTTCATGTCATATCAAATATTTGAATGTCAATTAGTAGTGTTAATATAGTCTAATTATAAAATTAAAGACTAAATGATGAGATTGACTTATTAAGTCTAATTAAATTCATGCATAACAAATGTTCACTGTTGCATCACACGGGCAAATTCTAGACTAATTAAGTTTAATAGACTTTGTCTTGCCGTTTACCCCAATTCATGTAATTTTAAATTAACTATATATATTTCGGATTTCTAACATCCAAACCTCCAATATATATGATGGTACTAACATTTAATTCTCTCTCTAGATCCAAACGGCCCCTTTGTTTTTGGTAACATTACCTCTTTTGAAAGATTCTGTCCAACAGCTGATGAACAGTGAAAGCTCGAGAGCTCCACCATCTTTGTTTTGGCAACATTACCCTCTCCGAGAAATTCTGTCCAACAGTTGATGAACAGTGGAAGCTTGAGAGCTCCCAAGTCCCCACCTCCTGCGAAGGAGAGGCCATGCTCTACTCCGGGATCGAATTCGTTGCCGCCACGTCACGTCGAGAGGAATGTGGTCGTGTCGTCGCCTTGCTCTCCTCAGGGATCGAGGTCGTCGTTGCTGTGCTCCACTCTAGGAAGATTCTATCTGAGCGTGGAGCCGTGGACGACGGTGTCGAGTACACCACGACTGCATCCACAGCAACACTAGTTAGGATGGACCTAATTAAGCGGCTAAGCCATTGGACCAAACAGATCAAACGTGTAATTTTAAGGACCGCAGTACATCCGGCCGGATTGGCAGGGATCCTAGGCTGGAACGAACTGAAACGACCGCAGATCTCTCTTGCTACCCACACGTAGCACTGTAGTTGCGTTGCACTACATGCAGGTAGATCCTGATGCAGTAAACCTAGCAGCGGCAGTAAAAGACCGAGCAGGACAGCCGCGACAGGTACGGTAGATGTATGATCCAGCCCATGATAGAGCGGAGACGGGAGACCTAGGCGGCTAGGCCAGGCCGGGGGCTACGCTACGGCGGCAGTATCACGGCAGCAGCAATGAGTGGTACGGAGGCAAATGGCCGGCCGGAGCTAGCTGTGACTGTGTTTATCTTTCTTCTATTATATCCTGGAGGAGCGAGGAGACGCCGGCTTTTTACGCGCCTCCTTTTTCACCGCAAGGAAAGGAACGCCAGCCGATCCGAGTTGCTTGCTTTGCCTTGACGTCTCCATCCATCCATCCATCTCCATGTCGTCGTCCATGCTGAGTGGGCTTCACTGTGTGCAGATTCATGCTGTCTCTGTGATCCCCGCTTCTCTGTCCTGCAAGGCAGAAATGGTCGACGTTTGTGTCCCTGCTTCTCTGTCCTTAGAGAGAGAGAGACGGACGCAGCAGGTGCGCCACAGTGCTACCGGCCATGCCATGCCATGCCATGCCCCGCCTTCCATCCGTCGCCATGTCCTGTGCTGCCGCTGCATACCTTTGCGTTGTGTCGTCACGAACTTTCCTGTCGCCCATGATTAGGGCTTTAATCGAGGAGAATATCTTACCAAAACGAAGCCAGCAGGACCCCAGCAGCAGCCACGAGAGAGAGAGCGATGCTACTGGACGTCACGCGAAACTAGGCCGGACGCATATCATGGTCGACGTATCATCAGCGCGGGCAACCGTATCTCCACTAGATGGAGAGCCGTCAGAAAGGTCGATAGGGAATCCGATGACAACTAGTAGCAACAACGAGCTAAGGCCGGCTTTGCTAGATTTCTCATCTAAAAGGTACGCCGCAAAAACACAAATTTCACATGTACTTCGATAAAACTATTTGCTAACTAGAAGAACTATTATAAACATGCAACCACTAAAGTAAAACATGACATTTCCGACCGCTAAAAGTATGCTGTCAATGACTAAAAATTTTGAGAATCAAATTCACTGTTAGTACAAGTAAATAAACCTTTTAGGATAATAAAAATAAAGATAGTGACAAAGACTAAAAAACTAAGTTTACACTCACAGGAGCGTTGAACCGCAAAATAGGCATGAGGACGGTTGGGCCCTAGGGCCGGACGGTCCGTGGTCCAGACGGTCCGCGCCTGTAGGCCGGACGGTCCGCGCGTGCAGAACCGATTAGAGTTCCGAGTTTCTTGTTGTGTTTGTTGACCAGATTCACGAAATTAGCTCGGAGAGTTTGTTTGTAACGGGTCCAGCCCCACTCCTCTATAAATACAGAGGAATACGACCGATTTGTAATCATCAATCGAATCAATAACACTTTTATCTCGCATTTATTTCTTGTACAATTAGGAGTAGTTCTAGTCTAGTTCTAGTTTAGCCTCTCAATCCCCAAATTCTCCGCTTCTTTTCGACTCTAAGTCGATTAGAGGAGTCTAGGTCGGCCTGCTGAGCCTATACATCACCTAGGATCTCTCCTCCCCGACGGGGTCCCTCTCGGGACCGAGATCTAGGCGCCGCCGGCGACCTTCGCCGCCCCCTGTGCACGCGCAGACCGTCCGACCGTCAGGCAGGAAACCCTAAGCCCTGCGCCAGGTCGCGGACTGTCCGACCCCTGGTCGTGGACCGTCCGCCCCTGTGCAGAGAGCACCGCCGCCGGTTCTTGTTTAGTGATTGGCGCTCCAAAAGGGCACCAACACACTTTTTGGCGACTCCACTGGGGACAACACATATAGACTCATCAAATCGGCCCTCAATGATCGGTTCAAGGGATAGCTCTGATATTTCCCCAAGCAACATTATAGAGCCGACTTGGGAGACCTTGCCGGCTGACGAACAGCTCCAATTCGAGGAGCACAAGGAGCAGCTGATTCAAGAGGCAAAGGAGAAGTTCCTGGCCAACTTCAAGGTGGACAAGAACAATAAAGTCGTTTGGCAACAGGTGACGGATCCGGCTTCGCTCCGACCCACACCAGATACCCCCAATGTAAGTAACACAAACGAGCTACAATCTCTTAAGAATTATGTAGATGAACAACAAGAACAAATGCAAAATATCATAGGAGGTATGGAAAATGATTATAGGAGGCTAGTACGCGCATTTGATAAATCTACTGTCGCAAATTTTCCTTCACACGAGTTTGAATTGGGGGAAAACATGCGTAATTCATCGGCTACAAGTTGTCACGACCAGTTACAACCCCTTTATGGGATGCCGATAGATACGTGCCCTGGGCAACCACAACCTCCTACGCACATCGGCAACAAGTTAGCCGATCTGCACATGACCGGACCGTCCGCACGTGAGCGCGGACTGTCCGGACCAGCACAGGTCAGGCCCGTTTTTAATGAATTACCAAGACATGCACCCGAGCCACAACTTACTGCACAGAATCAAAATTACTTAGTCGGACCGTCCACATACAGCAACGGACGGTCTGCGTATAATCACGGACGGTCCAGACACATACCTGGACAGTCCGCGCATATCTCCAGACAGTTCGCATATACAACCGGACGGTTCGGCACAAAGTTTTTTGAGGAGGATTGTTACCTGAATCCTCACCCGTCCCAACAACACTTCCCATCACACTATGCAATGCATCAGCCCATTAATACACAATCCCAAGCCTAGGAAAGTTTTTCGGCCCCACCTAGAAGGCCGGAAAGGAACGATCAATCCTATGAGTCATATAGGGGAAATAGCAATGCACCATATAGCTCAAACCAATGGGGGGTAAGGCAACATGCTAATATCCAACCAACCCCACCTATGTTTGACTAGAGAGCTGGTGGTCTCGCACCGGCTACCATCGATATAGTGAGGGAAGAAATAGCCGGGGCATTCCGAGATAAGCTCAGAGTAAGCATGGTCCCTGGGGGGCAATCATATCGGAAACCTTATGACAGCCGATTTGATCACCACCCATATCCACAGGGAACCAGGATACCCGAATTTGCAAAATTTTCGGGTGACCAAGGAAAAAATACGCGTGAACACATAGGCCAGTTCTTAGCACAATTAGGAGAATTGGCCAACATAGAAGCATTTCGCGTGCGTTTATTTTCATTGTCTTTAACAGGAACCGCGTTCGCATGGTACGCTACATTACCTCCTAATTCTATTTTATCATAGGGGCATTTAGAACAAAAATTTCGTGATCACTTTTTCTTCGGTGACTATGAGTTAGATTTAGTAGACTTAGTGGCCCTGCGACAAGCGAAAGACGAGTCGGTTAATGATTAGACCCGGAGATTCCGGGATACAAGAAACCGATGTTTCCAAATTCATTTAGCAGAAAAACAACTAGCAGGATTAGCTTTTAATGGGCTGCGATATTATTTAAAAGAAAGATTAGAAGGTATCCAATTCTTTACGCTAGCACAATTACATCAAAGAGCTTTGGCCTGTGAAAGCCGAAGCAAAGAGACCGCCAAAAACATTCATCACAATGTCATATAGTAGAGTGCGACCAAAGTAGCTCGGACAATGAATCAACTAAAGTACATGCGGCTGAAATGGTTTGGCCAAAACAGGCTAAATCTTCGGCTTGTTCCTCCTTGCAGCCGGTTCAAAAGAAACGACAAGAAGATGTTAAGTTTACATTTAATGTTGGTAAATGTGATAAAATATTTGATGAATTACTCAAAAATGGCAACATTAAAATAAATCACACTGTTACATCCGCCGACGAGCTAAAACGTTGTGCATACTGCAAGTGGCATAATTCATTTTCTCATGCCACTAATGATTGTAATGTATTCTGTCGACAGATTCAAACGGGCATTAACGAAGGGCGATTGAAATTTCAGGAAATGCAGGTAGACACGGCGCCCTTTTCGATGAACATGATCGACTTCAAGGGCAAGAGGGTCCTGATTCGGCCAAACATAGCCGATAAAGGCAAAGGCAAAGAGATAATCATCGGCAACGCAAGAGAGGTCGATGGGAATCATAAGATTTCTTGCAGGAAGGTGGTGACCGAAAAGACTCCTGATGGAGGGGAGACTCTTAAGGTGACCATCACGACCTCCGGCACTGGGGGCAAGCACAGACCAAGGGGCAGGAACAGGAGCCCGTGATGTGCATCTCGGACGATCCGACGCATAGGCATAGACGGTTCGGGACCACGCCGGACAGTCCGGAGAATTCCAGCGGACGGTCCGGTTATACTCAAGACCCGTAACGACCGCGTACCTTCAAACCACGACAACCAGAGATAGGTACATGGAAAACAAATACATTTAAAGCAGCTGGTTGGCTGGTCAAAACTGGCCCGACCTTCGATCAATTATTGTCCAAGTATGTGAAAAAGAAGGCTGGACCCAGTAACCGGCCAGCAAAGCGACCTCGCTCGCCCTTTCATGAGCAACATCAGGTAAGACCGATTGGACCACCTCACCAATCGGAAGAAATGGAAGGTCATATTGTCCAATTAAGACCTAACATACCTGCATAGACACCTCCACCTCCATATCCACCTATGCCATATCCATACACATACATACCTCCGCCATATGTCCCAAATCAAATGTGGGGCATGCCACCATATCCATTTGAGATGCCACAGTACCCCACTTGTGGGGCACCCCAAACATCTATATTCAACAGGTTGGCACCTCCAGTACAAGACCGATTGAGCGCCGCTCAATCCGGTCACCAGGCATAGGCCCAACAAAATTGCCGGACTACTCGGCCTCAAAGGTCGACCAATCTGGCAGGGGGGCATATACCTGCAGCAACCGAAAGAACGACAAAAAAGGACATCATCAAAATAGGTATTTGAGAGCACCTAGAGGGGGGTGAATAGGTGATCCTGTAAAATCAAACACTAAATAGCCACAAACTTGGTTATTAAAGTGTTAGTGCGACTAAGTAGCTTTGAAGCAAGTTCTTGTGAACTCAACAATCACAGAGAAAGCAACATAAGAGACATGCGATTCTTATCCTGTGGTTCGGCCAAGTAACACTTGCCTACTTCCACGTTGTGGCGTCCCAATGGACGAGGGTTGCACTCAACCCCTTTCAAGTGATTTGATGATCAACTTGAATACCACGGTTTTTTCCTTTACGGGGCATTTGGATTCCTTCATTTTAGAGGAATTGGAATTCACTCAATAAAGTAACTTATTTAGTTTGGAATTTGACATTCCATCAGTTTCCAAAGTTCAGATATAAGCCTATCTCAAATTCATGGGGGTGGAGGATGAGAAATGATTTTATGCATCAGTAGAATTTGTTTCTACTATGTAACTTACATGACACTCTTTGTCTTACTCCTTTATAGTAAAAATGTAACACATAAATATCTTCAGCATCTTGCTAATAATAGTATACAAATATATTTTGCATAAAACCGAATTAGCTTAATTGATATATGCCTAAATTACTATTATTAGAATGGAATTCAATTCCAATGGTCCAAACGGGGTGTTAGATTATTTTCCCGTTTGCGAGGAATCTCCACAATTTGGAGTCTCTCGCCCTTACAATAGAGATCACAAAGAAGCACAAGAGTAAGGGAGGGAAAGCAACACACACAAGACCCAAATCCGCAACAACACCACACACACAAGTGAAAAAGTGAGCACACAAACATAGCGCGAGGAGTTTACAACTCGAAAGTGCTCAAATCTCAAGAACTATGATCCGATTGCGTGAATGCAGAGTCTAGGTGCCTTAGGATGTTTCTTGTAAGCTTGGTGTGCTCCTCCATGCGCCTAGGGGTCCCTTTTATAGCCCCAATGCAGCTAGGAGCCGTTGGAGATCAATTTGGAAGGCCATCCTTGCCTTCTGTCGAGTGGTGCACCGGACAGTCCGGTGCACCACCGGACAGCTCCTGTTCATGTTCGGTGCACGATCTCCTTCCATATCAGGCGCATCCGACTGTTGCTCCTCGGGGCTGGTTGGCGCACCGGACACTATCCGGTGCACACCGGACAATCCGGTGCACCCAGCCGACCGTTGGAGCAAGCCACGTGTTGCGCGTTGATCGCACGGACGACCGTTACCGCTGGCGCCTTTGGCTCACCGGACAGTCCAGTGCACCGCCGGACAGTCCGGTGAATTATAGCCACGTCGCCTTTTCCTTTTCTCGAGAGCGAGGAGTTCGTCCCGAATGACTCACCGGACAGTCCGGTGCACAACCGGACAATCCGGTGAATTATAGTCGTACGACTCCGTCATTTCCCGAGAGCAGCCGGTTCACCGTTGGCCAGCCTGGGTCACCGGACACTATCCGGTGTGCCAGGCCCGAGCAGGTATTGGCTGTACACAGCCAACTCTTTTCCAATTCGTTTCTTCTTTTCTCGGCACTGTTTCTAGCACTTAGATAAACATGTTAGTACTCAAAAACAATGTACTAAGTCTCGAAACATACCTTGTACCTTGATTTGCACTTTTCACACATTTAGCACAAGAGGACTCAATTAATATGTGTTGGGCATCTAATCACCAAATTACTTATAGAAATTGCCCAAGGGCACATTTCCCTTTCAATCTCCCCCCTTTTTGGTGATTTATGCCAACACATCAAAAAGCAACAAAAGGAAGTGCAACATCAATGCAAATGAAGACCAAACTGTTTATGCTTATGATTTGGCATATTTGGATCACTCTTTGCCACCATTTGGTTTGTTTTTGCAAATCAAATTCTTTTTCCTATCTCTAAGTCAAACACACTTGTTTGGACAAATCGAGGGATATTTCAAGAGTAAAATTGATCAAGTGCCAAAAACTCCCACTTTTCTCGTAATCAAAATTCTCCCCCATAAGAGACCAAATTTTGCAATAAGAGTATTTTGGACAAAACACAAATTCTAACTCTATTGTTTTCAAAATTCACAAGTGGTTGGCTGATCCATTTGTTTTGGCCTTGATTTCTCCCCCTTTGGCATTAAGCACCAAAACGGGATCATTTTTGGCCCTTTAACCCCATTGCCTCACCAAAAATGTCAATTAAGAGCAAAAAGACAATGAGAGCACACGTATGAACTTGGAATTAAATACACTAATACCGGAGTGCAGTGGAAGTCTTTTTGTCGTCCAACTTCACTTTCCCTTTCAATGTACCTTTGAGACTACATCAAGTGTACTCAAATAAACATGTTAGTCTCAAAGGGATCAAGTTGTAGCACATCTCCCCCTAAATGTATGCATCATTTGCATACAGACTTGTGAGGTCTGGGGATGACTTGTACAACTTAAGCACCACAAACATACAATAATTGATGTAAATGCACAAAGTAACATGATCAAAGGCATAGAACACATGTATGCTATAGATCAATCCAAGTTATGTGAATCTAAGACATTTAGCTCACTATGCAACCTGCAAAACCTTTTCTCATCTAAAGGCTTAGTGAAGATATCGGCTAGCTAGCTCTCGGTGCTAATGTGATACACATCGATATCTCCCTTTTGCTGGTGGTCTCTCAGGAAGTGATGCAGGATGTCTATGTGCTTAGTGCGCTGTGTTCAATAGGATTATCCGCCAAGCGAATTGCACTCTCATTGTCACATAGGAGTGGGACTTTGCTCAGATTGTAGCCAAAGTCCCGGAGGGTTTGCCTTATCCAAAGTAGTTGCGCGCAACACTGTCCTGCGGCAACGTACTCGGTCTCAGCAGTGGATAGGGCAACGGATGTTTGTTTTTTGGAACTCCAGGACACCATGGACCTTCATAGAAATTGGCACGTCCCTGATGTACTCTTCCTATCAACCTAGCACCCAGCATAATCGGAGTCTAAGTATCCAATCAAGTCAAAGGTAGACCTCTTTAGATACCAGATCCCAAAGCAAGGCGTAGAAACTAAATACCTAAGAATTCGCTTAACGGCCAGCGGTGGATAGGGCAACGGATGTTTGTTTCTTGGAACTCCAGGACACCAGGGACCTTCCTAGAAATTGGCATGTCCCTGATGTACTCTTCCTATCAACCTTGCACCCGGCATAACCGGAGTCTGAGTATCCAATCAAGTCAAAGGTAGACCCCTTTGGATACCAGATCCCGAAGCAAGACGTAGAAACTAAATACATAAGAATTCGCTTAACGGCCACAAGGTGACATTCCTTGGGGTCGGATTGATATCTAGCACACATGCATACACTAAGCATAATGTCCGGTCTACTAGCGCAAAGGTAAAGTAATGAACCTATCATGGACCGGTATGCCTTTTGATCAACGGACTTACCTCCTTTGTTGAGGTCAACATGTCCGTCAATTCCCATTGGTGTATTCGTGGGCTTGGCGTCCTTCATCCCAAACCTCTTGAGAAGATCCTGAGTGTACTTCGTTTGGGAGATGAAAGTGCCATCCTTGAGATCCTTCACTTGGAATCCAAGGAAGTAGGTCAACTCACCCATCATCGATATCTCGAATTTCTGCATCATCACCCTGCTAAACTCCTCACAAGACTTTTGATTAGTAGAACCAAATATTATGTCATCGACATAAATTTGGCACACAAAGAGATGACCATCACAGGTCTTGGTAAAAAGAGTAGGATCAGCTTTCCTAACCTTGAAAGCATTAGCAATTAAGAAATCTCTAAGGCATTCATACCATGCTCTTGGGGCTTGCTTAAGTCCATAGAGCACCTTAGAGAGTTTGTATACATGGTCGGGATACCTATCATCCTCAAAGCCAAGGGGTTGTTCTACGTATAGCTCCTCCTTGATTGGCCCGTTGAGGAAAGCGCTCTTCACGTCCATTTGGTATAGCCTAAAAAAATGGTGAGCGGCATAGGCTAATAAAATTTGAATTGACTCTAACCTAGCCACAGGAGCAAAAGTCTCCTCGAAATCCAAACCTGTAACTTGGGCATAACCTTTTGCCACAAGTCGAGCCTTGTTTCTTGTCATCACCCCGTGCTCGTCTTGCTTGTTGCGCAACACCCACTTGGTTCCCACAACGTTTTGCTTTGGACATGGCACCAGGCTCCAGACTTCATTTCTTTTGAAGTTGTTGAGCTCTTCCTGCATGGCCAACACCTAGTCCAGATCCTGCAAGGCCTCTTCTACCCTGAAAGGCTCAATAGAAGAGACAAACGAGTAATGCTCACAAAAGTTAGCTAAACGTGAGCGAGTAGTTACTCCCTTGCTGATGTCACCTAGAATTTGATCGACGGGGTGATGTCTTTGGATTGATGCTCGGATTTGTGTTGGAGGGGACCATGGTGCCTCCTCCTCCATCACTTGATCTTCCTGTGCTCCCCCTTGATCCTGCCCTTCTTATTGAGGTACCTGTACATCATCTTGAGTTGGGGGATGCACCATTGTTGAGGAAGATGGTTGATCTTCTTCATGTGGTTCCTGTGGTCGCACAACGCCTATCGCCATCGTGCGCATTACAGCCGTCAGAACTTCTTCTTCATCTATGTCATGAAGATCAACTTGCTCTCTTGGAGAGCCTTTAGTCTCATCAAATACAACATCGCTAGAGACTTCAACTAATTCTGATGATTTGTTGAAGACCCTATACGCCTTTGTATTTGAGTCATACCCTAGTAAAAACCCTTCTACTGCCTTGGGAGCAAATTTAGAATGTCTACCTTTCTTCACCAGAATGTAGCATTTGCTCCTAAATACACGAAAGTAGGAGACATTGGGTTTGTTACCGGTAAGGAGTTCGTAGGAGGTCTTCTTGAGGAGGCGATGCAGATAGAGCCGGTTTATGGCGTGGCAGGCTGTGTTCACACCTTCCGACCAAAACTGCTCGGGCATCTTGAATTCTCCAAGCATCGTTCTCACTATGTCGATTAGTGACCTGTTCTTCCTCTCTACTACACCATTTTGCTGTGGTGTATAGGGAGCGCAGAACTCGTGCTTGATGCCTTCCTCCTCAAGATACTCTTCAACTTGTAGGTTCTTGAATTCGAACCCATTGTCGCTTCTTATCTTTTTCACCTTTAGCTCAAATTCATTTTGAGCCCTTCTTAGAAAGCGCTTTAGGGTCCCTTGGGTTTCTGACTTATCCTGCAAAAAGAACACCCAAGTGAAGCGGGAAAAATCATCAACAATTACAAGACCATACTTACTTCCCCCGATGCTAAGATAGGCAACGGGTCCTAAGAGATCCATGTGAAGTAGCTCCAGTGGTCTTGATGTTGTCATTACGTTCTTGTTGTGATGAGTGCTTCCCACCTGTTTTCCTGCCTGACATGCTACACAAGGTCTGTCTTTCTCAAAACAGACATCGGTTAGTCCTAACACATGATCTCCCTTTAGAAGCTTATGAAGGTTCTTCATCCCAACATGTGCTAGACGGCGATGCCACAACCAGCCCATATTAGTCTTAGCGATTAAGCATGCATCTAGATCGGCATTCTCTTTCGAAAAGTCAACTAAATAGAGCTTGCCGTCTAATACACCCTTAAACGCTAATGAACCATCACTCCTTCTAAAGACAGATACATCAACATTTGTAAACAGACAATTGTAACCCATGTTGCACAATTGACTTACAGACAGAAGGTTGTACCCGAGCGACTCTACTAAAAATACATTTGATATGGAGTGCTCGCTTGTGATGGCTATCTTTGCCAAACCTTTGACCTTGCCTTGATTCCCATCTCCAAATATGATTGTATCCTAGGAATCCTTGTTCTTGACGTAGGAGGTGAACATCTTCTTCTCCCCCGTCATATGGTTTCTGCAACCGCTGTCGATAATCTAGCTTGAGCCCCCGGGTGCATAAACCTGCAAGGTAATTTAAGCTTGGGTTTCAGGTACCCAACTCTTGTTGGGTCCTACAAGGTCAGTCACAATAACTTTTGGAACCCAAATACAAGTCTTGTCTCCCTTGCATTTGGATCCCAACTTCCTAGCAACTACTTTTGTGTTCTTACGTGAAAGTACAAATGAAGTATTGCAAGCATGGTAAATGATAGAAGGTCCATTGCACATTTTCCTAGGCGCATGATGCACAACATGATTTCTCCTAGGCCTACTTCTACCATGAACAAAAGTGGAACTAGACGCAAACATAGCATGTGAATCATTAAAAGCATGATCATAACATCTATCATTATAAGCATTCCTAGAATATTTCCTATCATAAATATAGGCATGATTCTTTTGGGAACTACTAGTCATAGGGGCCTTCCCTTTCTCCTTGTTGAGAACGGGAGCCCTTTGGCTTGTTAAGTTCTTGGTTTCTTTTCAAAAACCAAGTCCATCCTTAATCGAGGGGTGTCTACCAACAATGTAGACATCCCTAGCAAATTTTAATTTATCAAATTCAATTTTGCAAGTCTTAAGTTGAGCATTAAGACTTGCCACCTCATTGTTCAATTTAGTAATAGAAGCAAGATGTTCATTACAAGCATCAACATCAAAATCCTTACATCTATTACAAATAATAACATGCTCTACACACGAACTAGTTTTATTAACTTCCTCTAGCTTAGCTTTTAATTCATCATTTAAATTCTTTAAACTAGAGACAGATTCATGGCAAGCAGATAACTCAGAAGATAGTATTTCATTTCCCTTAATTTCTAAAGCAAGAGATTTTTGCACACTAACAAATTTGTCATGTTCCTCATATAAAATATCCTCTTGCTTTTCTAGCAGTCTATCTTTTTCATTGAGAGCATCGATTAATTCATTAATTTTCTCTATTTTAGCTTGATCTAACCCCTTAAATAAATCCGAGTAATCTACCTCATCATCAGAAGATTCCTCAATGCTAGAAGAAGTGTACTTGGGGGTATCTCAAATATGTACCTTCTTTTCCTTGGCCGTAAGACATGTATGGCGTTCGTTGGGGAAGAGTGAAGACTTGTCGAAGGCCGAGGCAGCCAGACCTTCATCGTCGGAGTTGGATGAAGAGCAGTCAAAGTCCCATTCCTTTCCAAGGTGCGCCTCACCCTTCGCCTTCTTGTAGTTCTTCTTCTTTTCCCTCTTCCTATGCTTTTCTTGTCCCTAATCATTATCATTATCAGGGCATTGAGCAATAAAATGACCAATCTTACCATATTTGAAACAGAAGCGCTTTCCCCATGTTTTATTCTTATTGGGGTACTCTTTGCGTCCTTTGAGTGCGATCTTGAAACGCTTGATAATAAGCGCCATTTCTTCCTCATTGAGCCCGGTAGCCTCCACTTGTGCTACCTTGCTTGGTAGCGCCTCCTTGCTGCTTGTTGCTTTGAGAGCAACGGGTTGCGGCTCGTAGATGGGCGGTGGACCATTTAGAGCATCGTCCATGTATCGCGCCTCTTTCACCATCATGCGCCCGCTTACGAATTTTTCGAGTATCTCCTCGGGCGTCATCTTGGTGTACCTGGGATTTTCACGAATAAGGTTGACAAGATGGGGGTCAATTACAGTAAATGACCTTACCATGAGTCGGACGACATCATGATCCGTCCATCTTGTGCTTCCGTAGCTTCGGATCTTGTTGACCAAGGTCTTGAGCCTGTTGTAGGTCTGAGTTGGCTCCTCTCCCCTGATCATCGCGAACCTCCCCAGCTCGCCCTCCACCAGTTCCATCTTGGTGATCAAGGTGGCATCATTTCCCTCATGTGATATCTTGAGGGTATCCCAGATTTGTTTAGCATTGTCCAAGCCACTTACTTTGTTATACTCATCCCTGCAAAGTGAAGCTAGCAAGACAGTAGTAGCTTAGGCATTTTTATGAATTTTTTCATTAATAATCACAGGATTATCCGTACTATCGAAATGCATCCCATTTTCCACAATTTTCCAAATACTAGGATGGAGAGAAAATAGATGACTACGCATTTTGTGGCTCCAAAATGAGTAATCCTCTCCATCAAAGTATGGGGGTTTTCCGAGAAGAATAGAAAGTAAATGGGCATTCGAATTATATGGAATACGAGAGTAATCAAAAGAATAATTTTGATTGACCGTTTTTCTCTTGGACGAGGAGTCGTCGTCGTCGTCCCTTGGAGAAGAAGAGGATGCATCGCTGTCGTAGTAGATGATCTTCTTGATGCGTCTCTTCTTCTTGTCGTCCCTCTTCTTGTGACTCGAGCCTGAGTCAATGAGTTTGTCGTCTCTTGGCTCGTTGAATAGGGACTCCTTCTCCTTGTCGTTGATCACCATCCCCTTTCCCTTAGGATCCATCTCTTCGGGCGGTTAGTCCCTTAGATGAAGAGTACGGCTCTGATACCAATTGAGAGCACCTAGAGGGGGTGAATAGGTGATCCTGTAAAATCAAACACTAAATAGCCCCAAACTTGATTATTAAATTGTTAGTGCGACTAAGTAGCTTTGAAGCGAGTTCTTGTGAACTCAACAATCACAGAGAAAGCAACACAAGAGACACGCGATTTTTATCCCGTGGTTCGGCCAAGTAACACTTGCCTACTTCCACGTTGTGGTGTCCCAATGCACGAGGGTTGCACTCAACCTCTTTCAAGTGATCCGATGATCAACTTGAATACCACGGTCTTTTCCTTAAGAGTATTTTCCCGTTTGCGAGGAATCTCCACAATTTGGAGTTTCTCGCCCTTACAATAGAGATCACAAAGAAGAACAAGAGTAAGGGAGGGAAAGCAACACACACGACTCAAATCCGCAGCAACAACACGCACACAAGTGAAAAAGTGAGCACACAAACACAGCGTGAGGAGTTTACAACTCGAAAGTGCTCAAATCTCAAGAACTATGATCCGATTGCGTGAATGCAGAGTTTAGGTGCCTTAGGATGTTTCTTGTAAGCTTGGTGTGTTCCTCCATACGCCTAGGGGTCCCTTTTATAGCCCCAAGGCAGCTAGGAGACGTTGGAGATCAATTTGGAAGGCCATCCTTGCCTTCTATCGAGTGGTGCACCGGACAGTTCGGTGCACCATCGGACAGCTACTGTTCATGTCCGGTGAACGATCTCCTTCCATATCGGGTGCATCCGACCGTTGCTCCTTGAGGCTGGTTGGCGCACCGGACACTGTCCTGTGCACCCAGCCGACCGTTGGAGCAAGCCACGTGTCGCGCGTTGGTCGCACAGACGACCGTTGACGCTGGCGACGTTGGCTCACCGGACTGTCCGATGCACCACCGGATAGTCCGGTGAATTATAGCCACATCGTCTTTTCCTTTTCCCGAGAGCGAGGAGTTTGTCCTGGATGACTCATCGGACAGTCCGGTGCACCATCGGACAGTCCAGTGAATTATAGCCGTACGACTCCGTCGTTTCCCGAGAGCAGCTGATTCACCGTCGGCCAGCCTAGGTCACCGGACACTGTCCGGTGCACCACCGGACAGTCTGGTGCACCAGGCCCGAGCAGGTGTTGGCTGTACACAGCCAAATCTTTTCCAATTCGTTTCTTCTCTTCTCGGCACTGTTTCTAGCACTTAGATAAACATGTTAGTACTCAAAAACAATGTACTAAGTCTCAAAACATACCTTGTACCTTGATTTGCACTTTTCACACATTTAGCACATGAGGACTCAATTAATATGTGTTGGGCATCTAATCACCAAAATACTTATAGAAATTGCCCAAGGGCACATTTCCCTTTTAGTATTGCAGATGTCATCATACAGGAAAATAATGAAGGGCCCATGATTTTTGGTGAATCGGCCAACACAACAAAAAAAGAGGATACGGCTACCATCAAAACAGTCGATCCAAAATAGTCCATGCCTCGATGGTGCCCTTCAGGATTGACACGATCCCAAAAGAGAAAATTACAGCGCCTAAGGGCAAAAGAGAACTAGGAAAAGGAGGCAGAAAAGATATTCAATGACACACATCCATAGTACCTGCCACCACAAAAGAAATGGAGACTAAAGGCCGTTGAAGAAAAGCAAACGACCACAAAAATAGAAAGTAAAACAACACTAGTGCAACACCTTGCTTATATGACAGACAGCCCGGCCAAAAAGGCCGAACCATCTGCACCAAGCGTGGACCGTCCGACCCCTGAGTCCAGACCGTCCGCATCAAACCAGGGCGCCTCCGACGACGTGCCGACAACAATTGAGGAGGAGGACTTTCTGGGAGAGGACCTAGTTGACTACGAAGCCTCTCTAGAACACCAACGTATGGATGTAAATGTTATTACATTTTCCGCCGATTGTACTATTGTCGGCGATGATGAACCTGTCATTGCCCAATTTGATTTTGGTCCTAAAGAAACCGCTCTTCGTGCGCGGCCACATTGATGGGATACCAATTGCTAAAATGTTGGTAGACGAGGGGGGTAGCTATAAATCTAATGCCTTATTCATTGTATAGAAAATTAGGTAAACAAGATAACGAACTGGTCAAGACCAACTTGACCCTCAGCGGCGTTGAGACTGATAGTTCGATCAAAGCTAGGGGAGTCACGTCCGCTGAATTAACCATCGGGACTAAGACCCTTGTTGCTGCATTCTTCGTCGCTGATGTAGAAGGATATTACAGTCTAATTTTAGGTAGGGATTGGATTCACGCTAATCAATGTATACCTTCTACGCTGCATCAAATGCTAATACAATGGGTAGGACGACGATGTAGAACAAGTGCACGTTGATGCATCGGCCTGTATTGCTGTGGCTGATGCTCCTGTACTTTGGACCTATGAGACTGCTGCGTGTCTCACAGGAGTAGACTTTTCTGATTATCATTTCATAAGTATAGAGAAGAAGGCTTTCATTTCTGTAATGCTAGAGCTGATGGAGAATTGGCTAAATCCTAAATAAAGTTTAAATAATGAATACAAACAAAATACATGAGTCTCTGGTCACGGATGGTCCGATCCCTAAGGCCGAATAGTCCGATCTTTCACAAAACAGTTTGGTCTTTAAGACCGAACATCTACCACCTCGTAAAGTCAGTACTACAGATGATCCGGTCCCCGAGACCGGAGAGTCTGCCATCACACAAAGATCATATAATTCCTCTGTGGGGGACATGATAGAGGAATTCAGAGATCTCGATAAATTAGGACAGGGGTTTACGTCGGCTGATCCTTTGGAGGAGATCGACATAGGAGATGGTAAAACTCCAAGGCTGACTTTTGTAAACAAGACCCTAGAGACCGATCCTAAAAATGAAATTATCGGTCTATTGAGAGAATATTCGGATTGCTTTGCTTGGAATTACACTGAGATGTCAGGATTAAGCCGTGAGATCGTAGAGCATTGGCTGCCCATTAAGTCCGGTTTCAGACCTTTCAAACAGAAAGCTAGAACATTTCGTCTAGACCTTCTCCCACGAATCAAGGACGAAATTCACCGGCTGCTAGAAGCCAATTTTATTAGACCTTGCAGATACGCAGAGTGGGTCTCCAATATTGTGCCGGTGGAGAAGAAGGAGTCAGGTAAGCTTAGAGTATGTATTGATTTTCGCAATTTAAATAGAGCAACTCCTAAAGATGAATATCCCATACCCATAGCCGACACATTAATTAATAATGCATCAGGGAATAGAGTTATTAGCTTTCTTGATGGTAATGTCGGATATAATCAGGTTTTCATGGCCAAAGAAGATGCGTCTAAAACGGCCTTTATATGTCCAGGCTTCATTGGTTTATTTGAGTGGGTTGTCATGACATTTGGTCTGAAAAATGCTGGTGCTACTTATCAAAGGGCTATGAATTTGATCTTTCACGAGCTATTGGGAAACACTATGGAAGTCTACATTGATGATATTGTAGTCAAATCGACTAAGTTTAGTTCTCATGTAGCTGATTTGCGGAAAGCCTTTGATAAAATGCGTCGGTATGGTTTGAAAATGGACCCACATAAATGTGCTTTTGGAGTGTCGGCTGGTAAGTTTTTAGGATTCATTATTCATGAACATGGTATAGAAATAGACCCTGACCGAATCAAATCTATTCGGAATGTGGGACCTCCAACCTGTAAGGTCGAAGTACAGAGGTTTCTCGGCAAGATAAATTATTTGCGGAGGTTTATTTCTAACCTAGCCAGGAAGATTGATGCCTTCACCCCTATCCTTCGGCTTAAGAATGATGCCGAATTAACTTGGGGGCAGAATAGCAGGAAGCGTTTGATCTCATTAGAAAGTATTTGTCTTCGGCTCCCGCATTAAAAGCACCACATGTAGGAGTACCATTCAGATTGTACATTGCAGCTGAAGATAAGGTTATTGGGGATGTTCTGACACAAGTAACTGGAGGAAAGGAGCATGTGGTAACCTACCTAAGTCGAAGGCTGGTGGATGCTGAAACAAGGTATACTTTTATTGAAAAGTTATGCTTATGCCTATTTTATGCAAGCACCAAGTGTAGATGTTATTTACTATCTAGTCATTGCACAGTTGCCAGTCAAACCGAAGTGATTAAATACATGTTGCAAAACCTGATTATGAGTGGTAGGATTGGTAAATGGGCTTATGCACTTATAGAGTATGACTTGGCCTATGAACCATTGAAATCTATGAAAGGCCAGGCCGTAGCAGATTTTATTGTAGAACATCGGATCAATAATACTCATAAACTAGACATATCATACCTCACTATTGCTCCCTGGACTTTATATTTTGATGGATCGGTTTGCAATGAAGGGCAAGGAATTGGCATCATGCTTGTTTCACCAAGTAATGTCTCCTTCGACTTCTCTAGCCGATTAAAAACTAATTGCACTAACAATCAAGCCGAATATGAGGCCCTTTTGTTCGGCTTGGAGCTTTTAAATTGTGTGGGAGTAAAACATGTGAAGGCATTTGGTGATTCTCAACTAGTTGTCCAACAGGTATTAGAAGAATATCAATGTTTTGATGGTATTCTAAATAGTTACCTTGAAAAATGTTGGGGCATAATTCATTCTTTTGACGAATTCAGTATTCGGCACATCTCTAGAGTTGAGAATCATAGGGCTAACAATTTGGCACAAGATGCATCAGGTTATTGAATAAAGCGAGGGAGATTTCACAACACTGAAAATCTGATAACCGGTATAGGGCCAATCCCCAGGTCGCGGACCGTCCGAGTGAAGACTCCGGACTATCCGGGGTTGCTAAGAAAGTTCTCCTAATTGATTCGGCTGATAATGAAGCCGATGCAAGTGATTGGAGGACACCTATAATTGATTATTTACGAAATCCCAATATTAGGACGGATAAGAACATTCGGCATATAGCTTTCAAGTATGTTTTAATGAGTAATGAACTCTACCGCCGAATGGTCAACGACATCCTTCTTAAGTGCTTGAGCCCAGATGATGCTATATTAGCCATGGCCGAAGTACATGAAGTGATTTGTGGTACCCATCAATCGGCTCCGAAGATGAAATGGTTGTTGCAAAGATCTGGCTTCTATTGGCCTAACATGATAGCTGATTGTTTCAAGTACTACAAAGGATGCCAAGTATGTCAAAAATTCGGCGACTTACAGTTGGTCCCTGCAGCCGACTTACATCCTATCATCAAGCCTTGGCCTTTTAGAGGATGGGGACTGGAATTTATAGGTGAGATTCATCCTTTATCATCAAAAGGGCATCGGTTCGTGTTAGTTGCCACTGACTATTTTACCAAGTGGACTGAAGTCGTTGCTCTAAAGAACATGACACATAGGGAGGTAATTGAGTTCACAACCGAGCATATTATTCATAGATTCGGCATTCCCCAGACTTTGACTGCAGACCAAGGGGCTTCTTTTATGTCAAAGGAGGTACGTGAGTTTGCTGAATTATATAGAATTAAGTTACTTAATTCATCTCCGTATTATGCTCAAGCCAATGGACAGGCCGAGTCTAGTAATAGGACATTGATTAGCCTAATAAAAAAGAAGATATCTGATCATCCTAAGCATTGACATAAGATTTTGTTCGAAGCGTTATGGGCTCATAGAATATCTAAACATCGTGCTACTAAAGTATCTCCGTTTGAGCTAGTTTATGGGCAGGAAGCAGTGTTACTTGTAGAGATAAGTTTAAATGTTGTCAGGTTCGCCAAGCAAAATGATTTGGCTATCGATGATTATTATAATTCAATGATGGACAATATTGATGAAGTGACCGACAAAAGGGTGATAGCCTTAGGAGAAATAGAAGTACAAGATCATGGTCGCCAAAGCTTACAATAAGAAGGTCAAAACTAAATCGTTCTAGGTAGGGGACCTGGTATGGAAGACTGTCCTGCCTCTGAGGAGCAAAGACCGAAAGTTTGGGAAGTGGTCGCCAAGCTGGGAAGGCCCTTACAGAGTCACACAGGTGATGTCCGGTAATGCCTACTTGTTGCAAACATTACAAGGCAAAGACTTGCCCAAGGCGTTAAACGTGCGTTTCCTCAAGTAGTATCATCCTAGTATGTGGCAAGATGCCTAAGGAAACCGATGAGATCACATCGTGTTATTTGCTTTTGGTTCACTCAACTGTGCCAAAAGGCAGGGGGCATATGTTATTTGCATGTGGACAGTTCGGCCCTAGGGCTGGACGGTCCACGGTCCAGACGGTCCGCGCCTGTGGGCCGCATGATTCGCGCGCGCAGAACCGATTAGGGTTCTGAGTTTCTTGCTGTGTTTGTTGATGAGATTCACAGAATTAGCATGGGGAGTTTGTTTGTAACGGGTCCAGCTCCCCTCCTCTATAAATACAGAGGAATACAACTGATTTGTAATCATCAATCGAATCAATAACACTTTTATCTCGCATTTATTTCCTGTACAATTAGGAGTAGTTCTAGTCTAGTTCTAGTTTAGCCTCTCAATCCCCAAATTCTCCGCTTTTCTTCGACTCTACGTCGATTAGAGGAGTCTAGGTCAGCGTGCCGAGCCTAGACATCACCTAGTATCTCTCCTCCCCGACGGGGTCCCTCCCGGGAGCGAGATCCAGGTGTCACCGGCGACCTTCGCCGCACCCTGCGCACGCGCGTACCGTCCGGCCTATAGGCGTGGACCATCTGGCTGTCAGGCAGGAAACCCTAAGCCCTGCGCCAGGTCGCAGACCGTCCGGCCCCTAGCCATGGACTGTCCGCCCCTATGCAGAGAGCACTGCCGCCGGTTCTTGTTTAGTGATTGGCGCTCCAAAAGGGCACCAACAAGGAGAAACTGACTCATCTCTTCCATGTTGTTATACATGTAAAGTAAAGAAGTCTTCCATTCATCATTGGTGAAACAGTATGCTGTACCGTGTCCTACAGTTTTACCCCTTCATTAAAAAATTTCAAGATCACTGATAGGGGGCTCGTCGACATGATACCGCAACGCTGGGGCATTGACATTGTGTTCCTCTGCAAAGTATAGGCCCGTGAATGATGCTATCTCTTTGTATTTGAATTCTTCAGCAATGCACCCTTCAACTCGTCTCCTATTACCAACCATTGCACGTAGCTTCTTTAGTGTCCTTTCGATGTGATACATCCATCTATACTGCACAGGACCACCTACCTTAGCTGCATATGGTAGGTGAACAAGTAGATGTTGCATCGGATTGAAGAAACCTGGAGGAAATATTTTTTCAAGTTTGCATACCAAAACTGGTATGTGTTGCTCAAGATTCTTCATCATCTCTTTCTTTATTTCTTTAGCACAAAGATGTCTATAAAAGTAGCTTAGCTCCGCTAATGCTGGCCTTTCTGGTATTGGTCCGACCGAGACAAAGCTTACCCATGATGAGGCATGTGGCCAGTTAAAAGGTCCTCGATCATCTAGCCTACATCGGCTTGGTCCTTAACCGACTCAGACGGAGACACTACACCAAGACTTCCCTCTCGTGCAAGTCACCCACCTGGTCTCGCCTTTATTACTTAAAACCCCAATGTTTGGTACCTGGCAGAGGTACTTCTTTTCAGATGTTGAACCCATCCCAGTCGAGATGAATCCACCATCATGAGTCTTTTTTTTGTAAAAATCCCCATCCCATGTGAAGCATCACCATTTTCAAAAGAAAACCTTTTGTTTCTATATCAAGACTAAGCATTAGAAAACTTGTTTAAATAAAACAAGTAAACAAGGAATGGTAACCAATTTTCCAAGGAAGGAAATGCATCAACTGTTTAACACCCAATTCCTATCACCTAATGCATCATATAAGGTGATAAATACTTTAAAACAACAAGGAACAGGGATAATGCACCAGGGCTTGCTTTGTGTTGTAGGAGTCTCTGTTTCTACATCGCAGATGTCGAAGTAAAAGTTGTTCTCCACTAGAGGATTCGCAGTCTGTGGGACAACTTCTTCCTCTACTACGGATTCTTCCTCGTGTTCTATACATGAAAATACATGTACATGAATCCTTATGCTATGTCATGAATAAGCAATCATACAATAGAAATAGAGTAAGTTGTGTCTTGAATACAACTTTCCTTTACGGTATTAATCAATCACTAAGATTTTCTAGTTAGGTGTTTCTTTGAGATTAGTATTAAATAATTAATCCAATGAGGCTAGTTACTGGGTTTTCTGATCAAATAGTGTCCAAACCATTTCAAACTTCACTCAGGGTCTCTGACCATCATATTAAGCCTACACCAATAGTTTTATGATTTTTGGAATTACTAAACTATTTCTAAAATTCTAAAAGACTTTATTTAAGCACCTTTAAATGCTACATAATTCCAAGTTTGAAATAAAAATCTTGGAATTATTTTTATTAAATACTACTTGGTTTTAGGTATCTAACAAAATTGGTCTTATGATTTTATCAATTTTTACTATTTTTGATGGATTTTCTAAGCTATCAGGAAAAAGAAAAATAATGAATAGGGTTGGACTGAATCTGGCCCGAACTGGCACACTGACAGCAGAAACGCGCCCGCGTCCGCGTCCGCGCCCGCGCATGTGGTTTTGCATAAACGTACTTGGCCATTCACTGCCAATTTCACATAGGTCCTACTTCTATTCCTTCACGGTTCTAGGTCCCCGATGGTGATCGGGTCGAACACTTGGCTGGAGTCGTGGGTTTCTGTCGCCGGCGACCCCTCTTGAGGTAACAAGCACCCAGAACTTGTGCTCAAGACTACCCGAGCATATGCCCTCACCAAATTGGACTGGTCTGATCCTAATTCATGTTTGTTCATGACCACGGCAGCGCTAGAGCTCCGGTAAGCTCGTTCCGAGTAACAAAATGTGCTAGCGTTTAAATTGAAGCTAGGGCGATAATCACTAACTCACCAGAGGTAGGGTACACGCGTGAATTTGAACAGAGGGAGCACGGGAGGCCCGGTCGACATGAGGGCACTCTCAAGAGTGCTCTATGGCGGCAATGTGATGTTCTTGATGTCCAGCTGCAGTAGCGTTCAATCGGTCGAGCCGGTGAGCTTCACTATTACTAGAGGATGCTAAAACATGGCTTAGAGGGGCACGAGATAACCTGAGAAGGGCTAGCCACGATGGGGTGTCTCACGGCGGCGATGGTGACCAGTTTTGGGGAAATCCAGTGAACTTGCGCTCTGGTGAACAAAAAGGGTCGGCTGAGGGTGGACTGGGTTCGTAAGAGAGAGACGGAGCAAGGGGAACGCTCAATTTTCAGTGATTGTCCACGTGCTTTGCAAATTTGGGACGAAAGTGCACACGGTGGTGAATAGATGAGTCACCGGAGCTCATCTACCGTGGCGCTCAACGGAGTAAAGTCTTGGGGTGGTAATTGGCTATCTCTCACGACCAGCTGTGGCATGGTAACATGGTCTATGGCGTGGCGCAACCGAGATAAACAGTGGCCACCACGGCGACGGTCGCACGGCCACATCGCCGGGCAAGTGGGTACGACGGGGCAGACTCAATCCAATCCCCCTCTGATCTTTTCATCACCGCGGTAATATCCCACCCGAACCGAGCACGAATCTCTGCGACCAGCTCGAATCATTGAGCGGAGATCACCGGCGGCCAAGTTCCCTGCACCCGCTATCTTCTTCAGTTTACTATACCATGCAGAGCTCATTTGGTGCGCCTGATAGAGCAACTTGAGGGACCTTTTTCTTCGATTTCTATGTGATGAGCCACTAATCCAGCTACATCAAAGTTATTCTCCTATAAACCAGCTTCGACATTGTCATAAGGATCTTGAGCAGTTACTCACTAGAACAAGCATAATCCGGCTCCAAAGTTGATCAGAAACCACTGACAGTCTGTGTTCAGTGTAAGGCCTGACTGAAAGCTCGACTTCTAGGGCATTTTACTCCAATTTCTGTACAGTCCTAGGGCTCAGTCACTTAATCAAACTTGGACTACTATAATAGCTCTACAACTTTGCTATAATGATTTATAGAAAACCCTTCATGGATCAAGAGATACAGGAGCCTAAAGTTGCCATGTTGACACTGTTTTCAGAGTTAAGAACATGGGTACTCTTGGATCTTTGCAATTTACCCCAATTTTCACCACAAAACATGGAAATCCCCAAACATGAAAGTTGCTTAACTTTGGTTATTCTATCAGTTTGATGTATACACTTTTGACTAAAAGTGCATAGAACTCAAAATTACCCAATAGGGAACTAATTAGGGTTTTAGGGTTTCAAATTACGGTTTTGAGTGTTCTAGGGTACATATGGCACTTAAGCTCTAGTGCTCATCTCACAAGTCCACATGCTTCTAATCCTTGGGGAGATACTCTAACCTAGGATCAAGGGCCTCTTTGACCAAGTCAGATCATCACACGTGCTTGTTCTAAAATTTTAGCCTAGTGGATGCATCTTAGGTGTATCATACATAATGTAATGCCAATGCACATGATGTCATGCCAAAGTAATAGTTCTCGTAACACCAGGGGTGTTACATCCTTCCCACCATAAAAGAATTTCGTCCCGAGGTTTAAGGCTCTCGGATAAGTAATGGTAAAGGAAACGTGTGACAACTTTATTTCCTATTTTCTCTTACAGAGCAGGGGGTGGGTGTGTGGGTTTGTTCTAACTTTACAATAAAGTGCATAAACCTTAAAGGTTACAAGAAGCTAAGAACTTAGGAAATTTTTTTCTAAGAAATCTTTAGACTCCCATGTTGCTTCTTATTTTGTGCGTTGGTTCCATTGTACCTTGTAGAATTTGAGAGTCCTTTTTTGAGTAACTCAATCTTTTTGATTCAAAACTCGGATGGGATGTTCTTAATAGGTTTAGTCTGGTTCCAAATTCACATATGATATATCCACCATTTGATCAGGGATCTGAAGACACTTCTTCAATTAGGATACGTGGAACACATTATGTACAGCAGACAATGATTCTGGTAGTCAAAGTCAGTACACAACCTGCCCACATTGTTCAAGAATAGAGAACGAACCAATGTATTGGGGTGCTAACTTTCCTTTAACCCCGAATCGACTAACTGCTTTCATCGATGACACTTTCAAGTACACATGATCTTCGACTTGAAAAATCAATGGTCGACGTTGATAGAAGACGCAGCCCGATCTTCCGTGAGATACGATAACTTGATTGAGTGGAGATCTCGAAGTTGATGATCCAAGGCTCCGAGCGAACGGTTCCTCGCAATCACTACACCACGGCTCCGTTGGTTATCACCCATGACACACGAGTGACCTTGCCACGAAGGCTTATCCCTGCAAGCGCAATCAAGAACACAAGCAAGAACAAGAAAGAAACACAACCAAAATTGTATTGATTACGGGATGGGGTCTCACAAACCGATGACGGTGACACTGTTTGATGACAGAATTGATCTAAGCAAAACCCAAACCTAATGTGGCGGCAGCTTCTGAATAAATAGAGTATTAGGGTGTGCGTGACCCCAAGACTCACCCCTAATGGGCTCCGACGCGATACACGGCCCAATGGCCCAACAGACGGTGTCGCAGCACCAAAACAGAATCTGAACGCTGAATTGTTTCGACGATTCCTGTAGACTCCGGATGAATTTTAAGGTGGAACCAGTTGGGTTGGTTAGATAATCTATTTATCTTTACAACCATGTCAAGTCTGTCACAATCGGAGTTCGGATGCATCTTGGGCATCCATTTTAGTGCAGACTGGTCCTGGACCCCGAGATGGAGTCGTAGCCGAGTCGGACTTGATCTCCTTCCTATTGTGGGCGCCCTTGCTGCTCCTCCTCAACACCTTGGCCTTTCCCATGTCCTTGTTGGTTCTCTCCAAGGTTCCTTATCATCAAAACATCCATAGCCCCAAGCATAAGCTCTGAAACACAATTGACTAGGGTAGAACGTACCTGGAGATTTAGCTGCCGTGCACGTGATCGTGTTCTCGGTCCATTCATTGTATGTATAGAAGTGATGTCCTCATCATCCTCCCCCTCTTGAAGTGGAGTCATCCTCGACTCGATCTCATCTTCGTCACCCATATATGGCTTCAAATCTGAAATGTTAAAGGTGGGACTAACCCCAAAATCTGGAGGCAACTCAAGTGTATATGCATTATCATTAATTTTTGCAAGAACTTTATAAGGACCAGCAGCTCGTGGCATAAGTTTAGACTTCCTCAAATCAGGAAACCTATCCTTTCTCAAATGAACCCACACCAAGTCACCAGGTTCCAAATTCATTTCCTTCCTGCCTTTATTAGCAGCAATACGATACTTTTTGTTCATCTTTTCAATTTGCAACTTAGTTGTTTCATGTAACTTAAGAATGAATTCAGAACGTTGTGTAGCATCCAAGTTCACTATTTCAGAAGTTGGTAAAGGTAGCAACTCAATTGGAGCACGAGGATTAAAACCATATACTACCATAAATGGACTAAGCTTGGTTGTGGAATGAAAATTGATCTATTATAAGCAAACTCAATATGTGGCAAACATTCCTCCCACAACCACAAATTTTCCATCAAAACAGCCCGCAACATGGTAGATAAAGTGCGATTAACAACCTCTGTTTGCCCGTCAGTTTGGGGATGACAAGTAGTAGAAAACAACAACTTTGTTCCCAATTTAAACCACAAGGTTCTCCAAAAATGACTTAAAAACTTAGCATCCCTATCAGAAACAATAGTATTTGGCACACCATGCAAACGCACAATCTCAATGAAGAACAAATCAGCAACATGTGAAGCATTATCAGTTTTGTGACAGGGTATAAAATGTGCCATCTTTGAAAAATGATCGACAACGACAAAAACATTATCACTCCCCCTCTTTGTTCTAGGCAATCCCAAAACAAAATCCATAGAAATATCCTCCCAAGGTGCACGAGGAACAGGAAGAGGCAAATAAAGACTGAAAGGGAAATGTGCCCTTGGGCCATTTCTAAGTATTTTGGTGATTGAGTGCCAACACATGTGCTTAATTGTGAATTTATGTACATGGATGAACAAGGTGCAAATCATGAGATAAAGGTATGTTTCTAAGCCTTAGTACATTTGTTTTGTGGACTAACATATTTGTCTAAGTGTTAGAAACAGAAAGAAGAAAAAGAGAAAAGGGGAGAGAAAGACTTGGCTGTGTGCAGCCAAGGCTCAGCTCGGTCTGGAGCACCGGACTGTCCGGTGTGCACCGGACAGTGTCCGGTGCGCCAGGCCAACTCGGCGCGAACTGGCCGCTCTCGGGAATTCGCCGACGGCGTACGGCTAAAATTCACCGGACTGTCCGGTGTGCACCGGACTGTCCGGTGAGCCAATGGTCGGCTAGGGCCAACGGTCGGCCGCGCAATCCGCGCGGGACACGTGGCCGAGCCAACGGTCGGAAGACGGCACCGGACTGTCCGGTGTGCACCGGACTGTCCGGTGCGCCAACGGCTCTCAGATCTCCGCCGGTCTGCAACGGTCGGGAAGCGCTGGATAAGGAAAGAAATCGGTCACCGGACATGTCCGGTGTGCACCGGACTGTCCGGTGCCCCCGACGACAGAAGGCAAGGATGGCCTTCCGGATTTGCTCTCAACGGCTCCTAGCTGCCTTGGGGCTATAAAAGGAGCCCCTAGGCGCATGGAGGAGACACACAAGCAACCTTTGAGCATTCCTGATCATCCACACTAAGTCTCTGCGCATTCGTTTGTGTTTCTAAGTGATTCGAGCTCTGTTCTAAGTGAGAACTCTGAGATAGTCTTGTGAGCTCGATTCTTGGCCGTGTGTGTGCGCTTTTGCTGTGGATTTGTGTGTGTTGCTTCCCTCCCTTACTCTGTGCTTTCTTTGTGATCATATACTTGTAAGGGCAAGAGACTCCAATTTGTGGAGATTCCTTGCAAACGGGATAGTGAAAGGAAAAGCAAAACACCGTGGTATTCAAGTGGGTCTTTGGACCGCTTGAGAGGGGTTGATTGCAACCCTCGTCCGTTGGGACGCCACAACGTGGAAGTAGGCAAGCATTGGCTTGGCCGAACCACGGGATAAACCACCGTGTCACCTCTGTCTTGATCTCTTGTGGTATTGTGTTTTGTTGAGACTTCACCTTAGCCACTTGGCAATAATCGTGCTAACACATAACAAGTTTTTGTGGCTTAAGTTTGAAGTTTTTACAGGATCACCTATTCACCCCCCCCCCCCCCCCTCTAGGTGCTCTCAATTGGTATCAGAGCCGTTCTCTTCTCAAAGGGACTAACCGCCCGAAGAGATGGATCCTAAGGGGAAGGGTATAGTGATCAACGATAAAGAGAAGGAGACCTTCGTCAACGAGCCGAAGGATGACAGGCCTACCGACTCCGGCTCGGGCCAAAGACGGAAGGAAGGGAAGAAGAAGAAGACCAGGCGCATCAAGGAGATTGTCTACTACGACAGCGACGAGTCTACTTCTTCCCAAAAGGACGAGGACCACAACGACTACAAACAAAAGACGGTTAACTCAAACTTTTCTTTTGATTATTCGCGTATTCCGCATAGCTCAAATACTCATTTGCTTCCCATTCCACTTGGCAAACCTCCTCACTTTGATGGAGAGGATTACGAATTTTGGAGCCACAAAATGCGTACTCACCTGTTTTCTCTCCATCCAAGCATTTGGGAGATTGTGGAAAGTGGAATGAAATTTGATAGCTCGGATAGCCCTATGTTTATTAATGAACAGATTCATAAAAATGCACAAGCTACTACTGTGTTGCTAGCCTCTTTGTGCAGGGACGAGTATCACAAGGTGAGCGGCTTGGACAATGCCAAGCAGATCTGGGACACCCTCAAGATTTCTCATGAGGGGAACGACGTCACCTTGCTCACCAAGATGGAGTTGGTGGAGGGAGAGCTTGGACGGTTCGCCATGATAAGGGGCGAGGAGCCGACGCAAACATACAACCGGCTCAAGACCCTTATCAACAAGATAAGAAGCTACGGGAGCACGCGATGGACGGACCACGACGTCGTCCGCCTAATGCTCAGGTCATTTACCGTTCTTGATCCTCACTTGGTGAACAATATACGTGAAAATCCCAGGTACACCAAGATGTCGCCCGAAGAAGTTCTTGGGAAATTCGTTAGCGGGCGAATGATGATCAAGGAGGCAAGATATGTGGACGA
Organism: Zea luxurians; assembly: GCA_029449295.1. Classification (NCBI taxonomy): domain Eukaryota; kingdom Viridiplantae; phylum Streptophyta; class Magnoliopsida; order Poales; family Poaceae; genus Zea; species Zea luxurians. The sequence goes on from JAOPSE010000011.1 coordinate 52,734,457, forward strand.
CGCCTTGAATGGTCCGATCAACGAGCCGCAACCCCTTGCTCTCAAGGCAACACGAAGCAAGGAGGCGCTACCTAGCAAGGTGGCACAGATTGAAGCGGCTGGCCTTAATGATGAAGAGATGGCTCTCATCATCAAAAGATTCAAGACGGTGCTTAAAGGTCACAAGGGACAACCAAGCAAGACCAAAGCCAAGGGGAAGCGCTCATGCTTCAAATGCGGTAAGCTTGGTCATTTCATTGCTAACTGTCCCGATAATGAAAGTGACCAGGAAAAGGGGAACAAAAGAGAGAAGAAGAAGCAATACAAGAAGGCAAAGGGCGAGGCGCATCTAGGAAAGGAGTGGGACTCGGATTGCTCCTCCTCCGACTCCGACAACGAAGGACTCGCCGCCACTGCCTTCAACAAATCGGCTCTCTTCCCCAACGAGCGTCTCACTTGCCTTATGGCAAGAGAGAAGAAGGTGAGTACTCAAGACTCCACTTATGCTTCTTCTAGTGATAGTGAGTCTAGTGATGATGACATAGATTATTCTTGCTTGTTCAAGGGCTTAGATAGATCTAAGATAGATAAAATCAATGAATTGATTGATGCTTTGAATGAAAAGGATAGGCTTTTAGAAAAGCAAGAGGATTTATTGTATGATGAACATGATAAGTTTGTAGAGGCACAAAAATCATATGCTTTAGAAGTGAAAAGAAATGAAGTGCTTTCTAGTGAAATATCTTCTTGTCATGAAACCATTGCTACTTTACAAAGTGTTAACCATGATTTAAATGCTAAATTAGAAGTAACAAATAAATCTAAGTCTTGTGTTGAAAATGTTACAATTTGCACTAGGTGTAAGGATTTTGATGTTAACACTTGTAGCAAACACTTAGTTTCAATTTCAAAACTAAAAGATGAAGTGGCTAGTCTTAATGCTCAACTTAAGACTAGCAAGAGTGAAGTTGAAAAGATAAAATTTGCAAGGGATGCCTACACAATTGGAAGACATCCCTCAATTAAGGATGGGCTTGGCTTCAAGAGGGAAGCCAAGAACTTAACAAGCCATAAGGCTCCCATCTTCGCCAAGGAGAAGGGGAAGGCCCTTATGGCTAGTAATGCTAAAAAGAATCATGCTTTTATGTATTATGATAGGAGACATGCTATAAATGCTTATAATCATTTTGATTCACATGTTTATGATTCTCATGCCATGTTTGCTTCTAGTTCTTCTTATAAGCATGGTAGAGATATGTGTAGGAGAAATGTTGTACATATGCCTAGGAGAGATATTGCTCATGTACCTAGAAAGAATGTTATTCATGCTCCTAGGAAAGTAGTGAATGAACCTTCTATCATTTATTATGCTTGTAATGCTCCTTTTGCTATTTGTAGAAAGGGTAAGAAGGTAGTTGCTAGGAAATTAGGGGCTAGATGCAAGGGAGATAAATCTTGCATTTGGGTCCCTAAGGACATTTGTGCTAACCTTGCAGGACCCAACATGAGTTGGGTACCTAAGACCCAAGCCTAAATTTGCCTTGCAGGTTTATGCATCCGGGGGTTCAAGCTGGATTATCGACAGCGGATGCACAAACCATATGACGGGGGAGAAGAAGATGTTCACCTCCTACGTCAAGAATAAGGATTCCCAAGATTCAATTATATTCGGTGATGGGAATCAAGGCAAGGTAAGAGGGTTAGGTAAAATTGCAATATCTAATGAGCATTCTATCTCAAATGTATTCTTAGTGGAGAGTCTTGGATATAATTTGCTATCTGTCAGTCAATTATGTCAAATGGGATATAATTGTTTATTTACAAATGTAGATGTGTCTGTCTTTAGAAGATGTGATGGTTCACTAGCTTTTAAGGGTGTACTAGACGGCAAGCTTTATTTAGTTGATTTTGCAAAAGAAGAGGCCGGTCTAGATGCATGCTTAATGGCTAAGACTTGCATGGGCTGGCTGTGGCATCGCCGCTTAGCACATGTGGGGATGAAGAACCTCCACAAGCTTCTAAAGGGAGAACACGTGATAGGTCTAACAAATGTTTATTTCGAAAAAGATAGACCTTGTGCAGCTTGTCAAGCAGGTAAACAAGTGGGAGGAGCACATCACAACAAGAATGTGATGACCACGTCAAGACCTCTGGAGTTGCTGCATATGGACCTCTTCGGACCCGTCGCCTATCTAAGTATAGGAGGAAGTAAGTATGGTTTAGTTATTGTTGATGACTTTTCCCGCTTCACTTGGGTATTCTTTTTGCAGGATAAGTCTGAAACCCAAGGGACCCTCAAGCACTTCCTCAGGAGAGCTCAAAATGAGTTTGAGCTCAAGGTGAAGAAGATAAGGAGCGACAACGGGTCCGAGTTCAAGAACCTTCAAGTGGAGGAGTTTCTTGAGGAGGAAGGGATCAAGCACGAGTTCTCCGCTCCCTACACACCACAGCAAAATGGTGTGGTAGAGAGGAAGAACAGGACGCTAATCGATATGGCGAGGACGATGCTTGGAGAGTTCAAGACCCCCGAGTGCTTTTGGTCGGAAGCCGTGAACACGGCTTGCCACGCCATCAACAGGGTCTACCTTCATCGACTCCTCAAGAAGACTTCGTATGAGCTACTAACCGGTAACAAACCCAATGTATCTTACTTTCGTGTTTTTGGGAGCAAGTGCTACATTCTAGTGAAGAAGGGTAGAAATTCTAAGTTTGCTCCCAAAGCTGTAGAAGGGTTTTTATTAGGTTATGATTCAAATACAAAGGCGTATAGAGTCTTCAACAAATCATCGGGTTTGGTTGAAGTCTCTAGCGACGTTGTATTTGATGAGACTAATGGCTCTCCAAGAGAGCAAGTTGTTGATTGTGATGATGTAGATGAAGAAGATGTTCCGACGGCTGCTATACGAACCATGGCGATTGGAGACGTTCGGCCACAGGAACAAGATGAACGAGATCAACCTTCTTCCTCAACGACGGTGCATCCCCCAACTCAAGACGGTGAACAGGTTCATCAAAAGGAGGCGTGTAATCAAGGGGGAGCACAAGATGATCATGTGATGGAGGAAGAAGCGCAACCGGCACCTCCAACCCAAGTTCGAGCGATGATTCAAAGGGATCATCCCGTCGACCAAATTCTGGGTGACATTAGCAAGGGAGTAACTACTCGATCTCGATTAGTTAATTTTTGTGAACATTACTCTTTTGTCTCCTCTATTGAGCCTTTCAGGGTAGAGGAGGCCTTGCTAGATCCGGACTGGGTGTTGGCCATGCAGGAGGAACTTAACAACTTCAAGCGCAATGAAGTTTGGACGCTGGTGCCTCGTCCCAAACAAAATGTTGTGGGAACCAAGTGGGTATTCCGCAACAAACAGGACGAGCATGGAGTGGTGACGAGGAACAAGGCTCGACTTGTGGCAAAAGGTTATGCCCAAGTCGCAGGTTTGGACTTTGAGGAGACTTTTGCTCCTGTGGCTAGGCTAGAGTCCATTCGTATCTTGCTAGCATATGCCGCTCACCATTCTTTCAGGTTGTACCAAATGGATGTGAAGAGCGCTTTCCTCAACGGGCCAATAAAGGAGGAGGTGTACGTGGAGCAACCCCCTGGCTTCGAGGATGAGCGGTACCCCGACCATGTGTGTAAGCTCTCTAAGGCGCTCTATGGACTTAAACAAGCCCCAAGAGCATGGTATGAATGCCTTAGAGATTTCTTACTTGCTAATGCTTTCAAGGTTGGGAAAGCCGATCCAACTCTTTTTACAAAGACATGTGATGGTGATTTGTTTGTATGCCAAATTTATGTCGATGACATAATATTTGGTTCTACTAATCAAAAGTCTTGTGAAGAGTTTAGCAGGGTAATGACGCAGAAATTCGAGATGTCGATGATGGGCGAGTTGAACTACTTCCTTGGGTTCCAAGTGAAGCAACTCAAGGACGGCACCTTCATCTCCCAAACGAAGTACACGCAAGATCTGCTGAAGCGGTTTGGGATGAAGGACGCCAAGCCCGCAAAGACTCCGATGGGAACCGACGGACACACCGACCTCAACAAAGGAGGTAAGTCCGTTGATCAAAAAGCATACCGGTCAATGATAGGGTCTTTACTTTATTTATGTGCTAGTAGACCGGATATTATGCTTAGTGTATGCATGTGTGCTAGATTTCAATTCGATCCTAAGGAGTGTCACTTGGTGGCGGTGAAGCGAATTCTTAGATATTTAGTTGCTACGCCTTGCTTCGGGATCTGGTATCCAAAGGGGTCTAACTTTGACTTGATTGGGTACTCAGATTCCGACTATGCTGGATGTAAGGTCGATAGGAAAAGTACATCAGGGACGTGCCAATTCTTAGGAAGGTCCCTGGTGTCATGGAACTCTAAGAAACAAACCTCCGTTGCCCTATCCACCGCTGAAGCCGAGTACGTTGCCGCAGGTCAGTGTTGCGTGCAACTACTTTGGATGAGGCAAACCCTCAGGGACTTTGGCTACAATCTGAGCAAAGTCCCACTCCTATGTGATAATGAGAGTGCTATCCGAATAGCGGAAAATCCTGTTGAGCACAGCCGCACAAAGCACATTGACATCCGGCATCACTTTCTGAGAGACCACCAGCAAAAGGGAGATATCGAAGTGTTTTATGTTAGCACCGAGAACCAGCTAGCCGATATCTTTACCAAGCCTTTAGATGAGAAGACCTTTTGCAGGCTGCGTAGTGAGCTAAATGTCTTAGATTCGCGGAACTTGGATTGAATTGTAGCATACATGTATTCATGATTTTGATCATGTTCCTTTCTGCATTTTTGTTGCTTATTATGGTGCTCAAGTTGTACAAACACTCCCTGGACCTCACAAGTCCGTTGCAATGTGATGCACATGTTTAGGGGGAGATGTGTTACAACTTGACCCTTTGAGACTAACCATATGTTTGAGTTTGCTTGTGTTAGTCACAAAGGAGAATTGAAAGGGAAAAGGTGGACTTGGACCATGAAAGACTTCCACTGCACTCCGATGAGGGGTAACTTATTCCAAGTCCATCTCATGAACTCTTATTGCCATTTGCTCTTAATTGAAGATTTTGGTGAGGCAATGGGGTTAAAGGGCCAAAATTGATCCCGTTTTGGTGTTTGATGCCAAAGGGGGAGAAAATAAAGGCCAAAGCAATAAATGGATCAGCTACCACTTGAGAGATTTTGAAAATAGTAGAATAGAGTTTTTGGTTTGTCAAAATTCTTAAGTTGTCTCTCTTGTCAAAAGTTGGCTTCTTGTGGGGAGAAGTATTGATTATGGGAAAAAGGGGGAGTTTTTGAAATCCTTGATCAATCTCTTTTTGAATGACTCTCTTTATGCTTAAACATGTGTGTTTAACTTAGAGATAGAGATTTGTGTTTGATTTGCAAAAACAAACCAAGTGGTGGCAAAGGATGATCCATATATGCCAAAATTGATTCAAAATAAATTTAAGTGTTATTTGAATTGAGTTTGCACTTGTTCTAGTGGCTTTATGTTGTGTTGGCATAAATCACCAAAAAGGGGGAGATTGAAAGGGAAATGTGCCCTTGGGCCATTTCTAAGTATTTTGGTGATTGAGTGCCAACACATGTGCTTAATTGTGAATTTATGTACATGGATGAACAAGGTGCAAATCATGAGATAAAGGTATGTTTCTAAGCCTTAGTACATTTGTTTTGTGGACTAACATATTTGTCTAAGTGTTAGAAACAGAAAGAAGAAAAAGAGAAAAGGGGAGAGAAAGACTTGGCTGTGTGCAGCCAAGGCTCAGCTCGGTCTGGAGCACCGGACTGTCCGGTGTGCACCGGACAGTGTCCGGTGCGCCAGGCCAACTCGGCGCGAACTGGCCGCTCTCGGGAATTCGCCGACGGCGTACGGCTAAAATTCACCGGACTGTCCGGTGTGCACCGGACTGTCCGGTGAGCCAATGGTCGGCCAGGGCCAACGGTCGGCCGCGCAATCCGCGCGGGACACGTGGCCGAGCCAACGGTCGAAAGACGGCACCGGACTGTCCGGTGTGCACCGGACTGTCCGGTGCGCCAACGGCTCTCAGATCTCCGCCGGTCTGCAACGGTCGGGAAGCGCTGGATAAGGAAAGAAATCGGTCACCGGACATGTCCGGTGTGCACCGGACTGTCCGGTGCCCCCGACGACAGAAGGCAAGGATGGCCTTCCGGATTTGCTCTCAACGGCTCCTAGCTGCCTTGGGGCTATAAAAGGAGCCCCTAGGCGCATGGAGGAGACACACAAGCAACCTTTGAGCATTCCTGATCATCCACACTAAGTCTCTGCGCATTCGTTTGTGTTTCTAAGTGATTCGAGCTCTGTTCTAAGTGAGAACTCTGAGATAGTCTTGTGAGCTCGATTCTTGGCCGTGTGTGTGCGCTTTTGCTGTGGATTTGTGTGTGTTGCTTCCCTCCCTTACTCTGTGCTTTCTTTGTGATCATATACTTGTAAGGGCAAGAGACTCCAATTTGTGGAGATTCCTTGCAAACGGGATAGTGAAAGGAAAAGCAAAACACCGTGGTATTCAAGTGGGTCTTTGGACCGCTTGAGAGGGGTTGATTGCAACCCTCGTCCGTTGGGACGCCACAACGTGGAAGTAGGCAAGCATTGGCTTGGCCGAACCACGGGATAAACCACCGTGTCACCTCTGTCTTGATCTCTTGTGGTATTGTGTTTTGTTGAGACTTCACCTTAGCCACTTGGCAATAATCGTGCTAACACATAACAAGTTTTTGTGGCTTAAGTTTGAAGTTTTTACAGGATCACCTATTCACCCCCCCCCCCCTCTAGGTGCTCTCAAAGACCATGGGGGTTAAGTCGGGACTTAGCTTTGTTGCATGTGGTGCAACGAGAGACATAGCGCTCAACATCACACCACATCCGAGGCCAATAGAAATGAGTAAACAACACATCCTCGGTCTTCTTAACACCAAAATGTCCCATCATGCCACCTCCATGTGCTTCCTGCAAGAGTAGAAGACAAACGGAGCTAGCTGGAACACAAAACTTGTTAGCAAGGTAGAGAAGGCCTTCACGCGGCATAAATTTTTGCCACGTTCTTCCCTCTCTGCAATTTTCAAAAGCATCTTTGAAGTCCAAATCAGCAACATATAATTCCTTTATAGTCTCCAAATCAAAGATTTTATGATTAAGTTGGGATAGCATAGTATAACGTCTAGATAAAGCATCAGCAATCACATTTTCCTTTCCTTTTTTATGCTTAATAATGTAAGGAAATGATTCTATGAATTCAATCCATTTAGCATGTCGTTTGTTTAGATTAGATTGTCCCTTAAGATACTTCAAAGATTCATGATCTGAATGTATGACAAATTCTTTAGACCATAGATAATGTTGTCAAGTTTGCAAAATTCGTACTAAAGCATATAATTCTTTGTCATATGTAGAATAATTCAGAGTTGGACCACACAATTTTTCACTAAAGAAAGCAACAGGTTTACCTCCTTGAATGAGCACTCCTCCAATCCCATTGCCGCTCGCATCTGAGCTCGAATGTCTTGTCAAAATCAGGAAGTTGCAGCAGTGGTGCTTGTGTGAGCTTCGACATCAGGGCATCAAAAGCTTGTTGTTGTGATTGTCCCCAACGAAACGGCACTCCATTCTTTGTCAACTCGTGGAGAGGTGCTGCAATGGTGCTGAAATCCCACACAAATCGCCTGTAGAATCCTGCATGACCAAGAAAACTTCGAACCTGCGTGACCGTGGTTGGAAGTGGCCAGCTCGTGATGGTAACAATTTTTGCCTCATCCATCTCAATGCCCTGCGATGTCACAACATATCCAAGAAAAGACACACGATCGGTGCTAAAGGTGCACTTCTCAAGGTTACCAAATAAACGTGCATCACGCAAAACATCAAAAACAACATATAAATGTTCAATATGATCATCATGAGACTTACTATAGATAAGAATATCATCAAAATATACCACCACAAATTTACCAATAAAAGCACGTAAAACCTCATTCATCAATCTCATGAACATGCTAGGCGCATTAGTTAACCCAAAAGGCATGACTAACCACTCATAAAGACTGAACTTAGTTTTAAATACAGTTTTCCATTCATCACCTAAAGACATATGAATCTGGTGGTATCCACTACGCAAGTCAATTTTAGAGAAAACAATAGAACCACTTAATTCATCAAGCATGTCATCCAATCTAGGAATAGGATATCTATACCGAATTGTGATGTTATTAATGGCTCTACAATCAACACACATGCGCCAAGTGCCATCTTTCTTAGGAACCAAAAGAACAGGAACAGAACAAGGACTAAGGCTCTCACGAATGTACCCGCAGTCCAGAAGGTCCTGGACTTGGTGCTGAATCTCCTTAATCTCCTCGGGGTTGGTCCTGTAGGCAACATGGTTGGGCAAGCTCGCCCCTAGAATTAAATCAATCTTGTGCTCAATGCCTTGCACAGGTGGTAATCTAGGGGGTATTTCAAAGGGAAACACATCCATATACTCTTTTGCAAAAGGTTAGCAATAGCCGGTGGCAAAGCAATAGACGTATCATCAATGGAATAGAAAGCATTTTTGAACACTAAGGCATAGCAAAGTCCAACAGAGGCATGTAACTCATCAAGATCAGATTTAGTGGCTAGTAAAGTAGGAGTTTTAACTTAATAGGTTGCTGATTTTCAGAGTTCAAAACACCTTTTTGCTTAGCATTAGTCTTTTTCTCATGTTCAAAGTGGACAATTTCAGTGGGAGTCATAGGAAGCAACACAATTTTCTTTCCCTTATGCATGAAAGTATATTTATTAGATCTACCATGGTGAATAGCATCAGTATCAAACTCCTAAGGACGTCCCAGTAAAAGAGAGCAAGCATCCATAGTCACCACATCGAAATCAGCAAATTCATGGTAAGAGCCAATAGAAAAATGCACCCTTGCTGTTTTTGTTACCTTGAACTTACCGCTGTTGTTAAACCATTGAATGTGATAAGGGTGGGGACGCTCTTGTGTGGTCAAGCCAAGTTTCTTGACCACCTCAACGTTCACCAAGTTGTTGCAGCTACCACTGTCAATGATGGTATGTACACGGTAGTCCTTGACGATGAGGAACATGTAGAAGAGGTTGTGGTGCTGTCTGTAGTCGTCGTCACTAGCCATGGCACTCAAAGCTCATTGCACAATCAAGGCCTTATAGGTCTCGGTTGCTGTTGTACTAAGAACCTCTTCATCACCATCATAAGTCTCTGCAATGTTAGCTCCAACAGTATCTTCATCTTCAACATTAGAAGCACTAACATACCCACCATCACCAGTAGCAATGTATACCCATTTGCTGGGGCAATCTCATTGAATATGGCCAAGTCCCTGGCAGCGGTGGCACTTGATGTCGGAGGACAGGCCTATGGAAGAGGTGGTCGTAGCAGGTTTTGCTACAACACCTGAAGGCAACAAGGACTTGTTGTTGTCGTGTCCCTGTGATGCCGAAGGTGCAGTGCTGCGTGTGCCACTGGTGGCGGAAGATGTGGACGTCCGTACGCCCGAAGAGGATGACGCCTTGGCTGGCGCCGGTGGTAGGCGTGGCACGAAAGTGCTGCTCCTCCGCTGTTGACGACCCTGTAATTCTTTTTCTGCCAACATAGAAAGATGGAACAAGCGTTGTATAGAATGATATTCTTTATAATCAACAATATCCTGAATCTCCCGCCTCAATCCCCCATAAAACCTAACCATTTGATCCTCCGGATCCTCAACTACCCCATTGTAGCATACCTTTCTGAAGCTCTTAGTAGTATTCCTATACCGACATGTCTCCCTGATCTAAGTGTTGCAATTTTTTGAAGATCACGCCTATAAGAAGGGGGAACAAAGCGAGCTCGCATCTCCTCTTTTAACGCATTCCATGTTTGTGGTGCAGCACGTGTGTTAACAAGTTGATTCCACCAAATGATAGCAAAATCTCTAAATTCACCAGTGGCTTGTCTAACCCTATGCTGCTCAGGAACAAGATGGGAATTAAATTTTTGTTCTACCGTCATCTCCCAGTCTAAGTAAGCTTCAACATCATAAGAACCCATGAATGGTGGAATAGAGAACTTAATCTTAGCAAATGGATCATGGTCTGGTTTAGGATTATGATGACGACGTCTACCATTACCTCCCATACCTTGTCGATTACGTGCGAGGCGTTGTCGTAGCGGTGCATAAACATCGTCGTCATCGTCGTCGTCGTCCATAGGAGAGTGAGCTGGGGCTAGAGTTGGTGGTGGGGGACAAGCCTCCAATACGTCCATGCGTGTAACAAGTTCAGCAACTCGTCGATCAAGCTTCTCATAGGATGTCGCCGCAGAGTCCTGGTATTTTTTAAAAGCTTCAGTCATCGCGTGCATCATCTCCTTCAATTCCAACTGAGAGACACACTCATCGTCGTTAAGCTTAGGCCCCTTGTCCTTGTCCATTTGATTCTTTGGTCCTGTCATTGTTAGCACAAAACAGAGACAAAAAGGCAACAAATAATGTGAACCCTACAACTATCTCTCAGGGTGGTGGTACGGTGGTGGTGGTGGAATATAAATTATGAAGCGCCTTACCCCGCTCTTACAAGGTTCTTACCAGCACTGTAGGTGGCCAACGGTGACTGGTGTGACTGTCCAACGAGCGTGGGTGTGATTACAAAGGAGTACTTGTTCTGCTCGAGATAAAGCTAGAGCTCTGGGAAGGCTGACTAAATATATATATGTGGCACACAAGTCAGTAACAGATAACAATGCTGAATAAGTGTTCCAAGTACTCATCCTAGTTGCTGGCCTAGAAAATGTAATAGAACAGTTGGACCAAGGCACAAGAAAGGAGGTACAAGTATCTAGGTGTAGCAAGAAAATAGGCTTGGGGCAAAATAATCACAGAGGTGCACGGAACACTGGCGTTTCTGTTTATGTGCTTTTCTTTTTTTTTTGCGATTTTTTTTTCAAATATTTTTTTATATTTTTCTCTTTTGCAGCAGCACATTAGAAGAAAACACACCAAGTTTCAGATTTTTTTGTGCAATGACGCGTCCTCTGGAATTTCTACAAGTTTGCCCTAAAATCAGAATAAATGTTTGGAAAATGAGAAGTCCTATTTCCAAGCCGAATTTGGGAATTTTAAAAATAGCGAATCTGGCAAACCCAGAAAGAATCGGATGCAAAATTTAATTCTGAGCGATTTGAAAAAAATGGGCCCGATTCGAGTTCCGAAGCGAAAGTTACGGCCGTTTTAAGTTTGGACTCTGAATCAGGGTTTCTGGCGAGGTGTTGGAAGGGTGGGAGTTCGGTTTTGTGGATATGGTCGGTTTTAGAGATAGGATCTATTTTGTGGATAGGGTCGGTTGTAGAGATAGGATCTATTTTGTGGATAGGGTCGGTTTTAGATATAGGATTTGTTTTGTGGATATGGTCGGTTTAGATACAGGATCTGTTTTGTGTATAGGGTCGGTTTTAGAGATATGATCTATTTTGTGGATAGGGTTGGTTTTAGAGATAGGATCTGTTTTGTAGATAGGGTCGGTTTTGTAGGATGGAAGCGGATGGACACAATCAAACTGAACCAAAACAAATCTAAACCAGCAACCAAACTCAACCTAGAACACGAATTCAGAACTGCAGACTCTAAAACTAAATTGCGCAAAGGCTAAGGCGATGGTTTTAGGTCGAAATAAACTAATCGTAATTATTATTTTTTTGGCTTTTTGTGGACTATGGGACGAAACAAAACTAATCTAAAGGTAGGATTATACCTCACGGGTAACCTGGAAATCTGATACCAATTGATAGATGACGCGGCCCGATCTTCCGTGAGATACGATAACTGGATTGAGTGGAGATCTCGATGTTGATGATCCAAGGCTCCGAGCGAACGGTTCCTCATAATCACTACATCACGGCTCCTTGGTTATCACCCGTGACACACGAGTGACCTCGCCACGAAGTCTTATCCCTTCAAGCGCAATCCAAAACACAAGCAAGAACAGGAAAGAAACACAACCAAAATTGTATTGATTACGGGATGGGGTCTCACAAACCGATGACGGCGACACTGTTCGATGACAGAATTGATCTAAGCAAAACCTAAACCTAATGTGGCGGCGGCTGCTGAATAAATAGAGTATTAGGGCGTGCGTGACCCCTAGACTCACCCCTAATGGGCTCCGACGCGATACACGGCCCAATAGCCCAATAGACGGTGTCGCAGCACCAAAACAGAATCTGAACACTGAATTGTTTCGACGATTCCCGCTGACTCTGGATGAATTTTAAGGTGGAACCATTTGGGTTGGTTAGATAATCTCTTTATCTTTCCAACCATATCAAGTCTGTCACAATTGGAGTCCGGATGCATCTTGGGCATCCATTTTAGTGTAGACTGGTCCTGGACCCCGAGACGGAGTCGCAGCCGAGTTGGACTTCATCTCCTTCCTGTTGTGGTGCCCTTGCTGCTCCTCCTCAACACCTTGGACTTTCCCAAGTCTTTACTGGTTCTCTCCAAGGTTCCTAATCATCAAAACATCCATGGCCCCAAGCGTAAGCTCTAAAACACAATTGAGTAGGGTAGAACGTACCTGGAGATTTAGCTATCGTGCACGCGCTCGTGTTATCGGTCCATTCATTATATGTATAGAAGTGATGTCCTCATCAGACGTCGTTTATTCGCATAATTCTTTTGTCATGCTTGAGCTTCTTTCAAGTTATGTCTTATGCGTTGGACTTTTTCTTCCATTTATTTGACTAAATTAGGTCTGAAAAACTACCGTTCCCCGGGCACTGACCAATTCAAGGGTGTTCTACATCGCCGTCCATACAGAGCTCCAAATGATGCCATTTTGATGCTCTCTTGGTAGCTATTATTATAAGAAAATTCTTCCAATGGCAGACAATCATCCCACTTTTGTGGAAAATCCAAGACGCAAGCTCGTAGCATATCTTCTAGTATTTGATTTACTCCTAATGTATTTTGGGTAGAAGCTATTAACATTGCATGTCATGCTATAAATAGATTGCATCTTCATAAAATGTTGAAAAAGACTTCTTATGAAATACTTACTAACAAGAAACCAAAAGTGTCATACTTTGGTGTATTTGGATGTTTATATTAAAAAAGACCTAAATCATCAAAATTTGCACCTAAACTAGATGAAGGTTTTCTCCTTGGTTATGGATCAAATGAGCTTGTCTATCACGTCTTTGAAAAAACCACTGGTCGTGTTGAAGTTGCAGTAGATGTTACATTTGATGAATCTAATGGCTCTCAAGAAGAGCAAGTTCATGTAAGTGATGTAGATAAAGTGGAAACTCCATGTGATGCAATCAAGCAATTAGCTATAAGAGACATAAGACCCTACAAAGAAGAACTAGAAGAGACTGAGATGCTGCAGGTAGAAAATGAAGAATTTTTTTGCAGAATAATCACTAGCGGCAGTGTTGGCCAAAAGCCCGACAGTGCCGCTCATCGAGAAGTAAAGGATGTTGCTGGTCCTTCTAGCACAAAGGATGATTGTCCAGCTATTATTGAAGAAGATGAAGAAGAACATTCTGAAGCTCAACAGCAAACTGAGTATCCTTGGTTAAAGCAAATCATTCAAAGGGATCATCTAGTGGATAATGTAACTAGAAGTCTTCAAAAAGGGGTAACAACTCGTTCACATTTAGCAAATTTCTGTCAATATTACTCCTTTGTTTCTTCTTTGTACCTCTCTAGGTAGAATAGGCATTAGGAGATCCAGACTGGGTTCTAGCCATGCAAGAAGAATTGGACAACTTTGAAAGAAACCAAGTATCATCTCTTGTTGAAAGACCAAGCAGCAATATCATAGGAATAAAAGTGGGTATTTAGAAACAAACAAGATGAAAATGGAGTGGTTACAAGAAATAAAGCAAGACTGGTGGCTCAAGGCTTCACTCAGATTGAAGGATTAGACTTTGATGAAACTTATGCACTAGTAGTAAGACTAGAAGAAATCAGAATACTACTAGCCTATGCTCATCATGACTTCAAACGCTATCAAATGGATGTGAAGAGTGCCTTTCTTAATGGACCCATCCAAGAGCTAGTGCATGTTGAGCAGCCACTTAGATTTGAACAACCATAGCTACACAATTATGTGTATAAACTCCATAAGGCGCTCTATTTAAGCAAGCAGTAAGAGCATGGTATGAATGCCTTAGGGAATTTCTTCTCAAACAAGGCTTTGACAAAGGCAAAGCAGATCCTACCCTCTTTACTGACAAAGTCAATAAGGATATATTTGTCTACAAAATATATGTCAATGACATAATATTTGGTAGTAATAATCACTCTTTCTGTGAGGAATTTAGCAGAACTATGACCAAAAGATTTGAGATGTCAATGATGGGAGAACTAAAGTTCTTTCTTGGATTCCAAGTTAAACAAATGAAAGAAGGGACATTCATATGTCAAGCCAAGTATACAAAATATTTGTTGAAAAGGTTTGATATGGAGAATACCAAGCCAATCAAAACTCCTATGACAATCAATGGACATCTTGATCTAAACGTGGAAGGTAAAATAATGGATCAAAAGGTATGTCGATCCATCATTGGATCTTTACTATAACTATGTACATCTAGGCCCGACATTATGCTGAGTGTTTGCATGTGCACTAGATTTCAAGCAAATCCTAAAGAATGTCATTTAACTTCTATTAAGAAAACCTTGAGGTATTTAGTGCACACACCAAACCTTGGCCTCTAGTATCTCAAGGGCTCCATGTTTGATTTACTTGGCTATTCATATTTTGACTATGCCGGTTGCCAAGTAGATCGTAAAAGAACTTAGGGGTCATGTCAATTCCTTGGACGATGTCTGGTGTCTTGGAGTTCTAAGAAACAAAATTATGTAGCCTTACCACTGCTGAAGTTGAATATATTGCAGCTGGTGCATGTTGTGCTCCTTTGGATGCAACAAACAATAATAGACTTTGGTTGTCATTTTTCCAATACACCACTCTTTTGTGACAATGAAAGTGCCATTAAATTATTCAACAATCTAGTCAACCACTCAAGAACAAAACACATAGATATTCATCATCACTTTCTAAGAGACCATGGATCAAAAGGAGATATCGTTATTCACCATGTTGGAACCGAAAAATAGTTAGTCGATATCTTCACCAAGCCACTCTATGAGTCAAGATTGTGTACCCTACGGAGTGAACTAAATATCCTTGATTTTTGTAACATTGCATGAAAATAACTAAATTTGTTGATTGTTTGCATTAAATTATCTCATATCAACAATTTTCAAAATCAAGTCTCAAGAATATCTTTCAAAAACATTCTATGAAATAATAATTTGGGTGGCATCCATATCTATAGGAGAATGGAGTTGGAATCACTCAAAACTTATTTTCATAAAAGGGGGTTGGGCGAAAATGCCAGCCACTAGCAGTGCCGAACTTTATGTATTGATAATTAACCTTCCTCTTATTCTGTGTACTTATGACTCTTCTTATTCTATTCTTTTTTGTGTACGAGGCCGGCTGCACTGTCAATTTTGAACAGAAGCTTTCTCGTTCTCCTCTCTTCTCCTCCCATCTCCATATCACACAAAATCTCTCACAAATATGAGGTGCCTCCCAATCTAGAGGGATTTCTCCTCCTATTAGAGCCAGGGGAGATTAAGGCTCCTTGGATTCTTTCCTACTCCCCTTTCCTCATCAATCCAAGGTAATGTGATGTGTTCTGAAACCCTAGCCCTTTTTCTTTTAGATCTGTGCTGCTCCTTTGGGTGGATTGTGTTGGTGATAATAGTGTACATGTAACCATATGATTAGTTGCATGGATTAGAGATTCTAAGGTTGAAAGACAACAGTGGCATGTGCGGTAGTGTTGGGCTTAGAGCGGTAGTGCCGGGCTACGCTCATGATCTTTCAACCATCGATTCTCCTCTCCATGCATTGTTCCATGGTTTCATATACTCCATATCACACTATTCATTGATCCATCTCCTCTGGTGCAAATAGATGGCTTCGAGAGATGAACAAGAACACGACACAAAGATGAGGTCAGAGCACCATGGACTGATGAAGTAGCCAACCCGTCGTGGTGGTAGAAGCAGCAATGGTCAGTAGCAAATCCCCCGAGAGTAGGCCCAGCAAGAAATGCAATTGGAAATGTTTGGGCACTCAATTTAGGATGATGCTTGTCCTGGAACTCTAGAAAATATCAATGAGTATGACTTCTCCTATATGGTTCATTATTCTGAGGAAGTATAATAGAGGAGGCCTCAATACACTTTGGAAAGGCATAGGCTAAGCTATCAAAATCAGTTCCAAGCTAGTAGGGAAGCTCGTATGAAGATGCCCTATGTTGTGCCCAAAGAAACATGAGTTGATTATCTCTTCTGGAATGGATTCCTCTTTGATTTCTATGTGACTGTTCTCTACAATGCAAAGCATGACAGAGTGCTCCGTGTGAAGTATATTGATTGGATCACATAGACAGTAAATCAGATAAAGTATTGAAGAATATATTGAATGCTTGCAAGAGATATGGTCTCTATGACATCATGGGCTTCTAGCATAATTGGAACACTAAGATCCTCTATCAGTTCTTAGCCATATTCTATTGTGAGAGCTCCTGTCATGTGACACATTGGATGACTAAAGGCAAACACTACAGACTGGACTTTGTTACCGTTGCTCGTCTGCTGGGTTGTGGCTCTGAGGACATGAGTTTTAGTGAAATTCATGCGGAAAGAAACCTAATAGATCATGAGATTGCCTTTATGTTAGCTGATCCTTCTGCTGTTGCTGGTCTGGTAAGAGGTCTCAAGCCATTCTTCTATGTTCTTATCATCCTCTTTCGCCAGACTCCTTTGAGCTCTAAATCTATTCTATGAGAAAAGTGCAATTTGGACTTAGGTTAAGCTAAACTGGAGGCTAGAAATGCATCTTGGAGTAAGATGGTAAATCTTTAAGGTTTACACCTTTAGATATGTTGCATATGTCCATTACAATGTTTCTGGAGCTTGTATTTGATCTCTAACTCCTTTTGTAGAGAAAAGTGTATTTTGGACCTGTATTGAGCATATTGTAAATCGTGGTGAAATTATGGAGAAGAGGTATGTTTCTGACACTTAGTCAAATGAATTATATGCTAATTATGTTTCTCTAAGTCATAGGGAAGCTCCAAGAATAGCTAAAAAGACTTAGATAAGATAGGCTCAAAAGAGCCTAAGTCCAGTTGGTGTAGGCCTCACCGGACCTGTCCGGTGGCACACCAGACCAGGTCCGTGAGGGGCCTGGACATAGACGTTGGGCAGCTGGCGCACCGAACCAGGTTCATGTGCACCAGGCCACCTATACGGCCCAACTTGGCGGTTTCAGGAATTAATTTTAATAATCCACCAGACCGTGAATAGTGTTGCTCCGGTGGCGCACCGGACCACCTCAAAAGGTCGACATCGGTGCACGCTGGCGAGCCAACTGCTAGGCTCGGTTCGGTGGTGCACTAGACTGGTCTAGTGCCTACCAGCGAAGGAAGGTGCCCAATCAGATCTTGGACTGGGGGCACATGGACCTAGTCAGGTGGTGAACCGAATCTGTCTGGTATGCCCACAGATAGCCTAGATCTACAACTTTCAAAGGAAGGAGGCAATGGCTCCTAGGCCTCTTTGACCTATATAAGCAACCCCTATGCGCCTCCATTCAGTACATAAACTTCTCAAGGGACTCTCAACTCTCCGACACAAGCTTCTCAAGAGACTCTCAACACTCCGACACTCTGCCACAACTCAATCACGCGATTCTAGCGAGATCCGAGCGTCGTTTTAGTGTTATTGTTCATACTCGATGTATTGTGCACTTATGTTTCCATTTTGTGTTGAGTTGCTGGGTTTTTATCTCTTGTGCTTGTACTCTCGCCCTTCCTTATTCTGATTTTCGTGACTCTGATCTTGTGTATGGTTGCTAGATACACCAACTTGTGGAGAATCCTTGTGAATGGGAACCATATCGATAAGGAAGGTGTGGCACTCAAGTTTTGATCTATGTGATCACTTGAGAGGGGTTGAGTGCAACCCTTGTACAAAAGAGGACAATAAACGTTGATGTAGGTTTGGTCGAACCATGGGATAAAAATCGTATGTCTCACTTGTTTTTACTTTCTAGTGATTTTCTCTCTTCCTAAGTTCTCTCTATTCACTTGTGATATTGCTCTTAGTATAATTCACATCTTGGAAGAGCAATCAAGTGAAGGGAACTTTTCTCTCTTCTTGTTGTCTCAAATTTGATTTATATTGCACTAACTCTTTTTCAAGATCAAGTTTGTGGTTTTAGTGATAATTTTTGCAGGATCACTTATTTACACCCCACTCTAGGTGCTCTAAGAATTTTCAAAAGCATTTCTAAGTTTTGAAGGATTCCTTTTGGCCAAATAAACCTAAATAACTACTCCTTTTTGCATAAATAGTTTTTCTCCTCTTAGTTGTCAAGAGGGTTTTCACAAATGCAAAAGTACCAATTTGGAAGATTAAAATGTTTTGAAAACAAGGGGTTGGTGTGTCCTTTTGCTTTGGCCGAGTAATTTTTACTCCTTTGGCATTAAGCGCCAAAACCAAAGAAATTGAGAGGCCTTTTACAATAAAGGTATGAGTTGAATTACATGAGTTGGGAAAAGAGTGTTTGATACCGAACGGAGATACAGTGGAAGCACTCCCTTTGCCTACAACTCCATTTTGCTTTCAATCTATGACTAAGTTCATAAATAGACTTAGAAGCACATTAGACTTAGCCTTGGCACAAGAATAATAAGAAATATGCATTTGTACCAAATGAAAGAGATGAACATGATCAAAGGTATACTAAAAGAGAAATATGTGCAATATTTCAATCAAGGTTCTAAGAATCTAAGACATTTAGTTCCTATGCTCACAAAATCTCTTTTCATCCAAGGGCTTGTTGAAGATATCAGCTAACTACTTGTGGGTGTTAACATTTTTAATTATGATATCTCCCCTTTGCGAGTGGTCTCTCAAGAAGTGATATCGGATGTCTATGTGCTTTGTGCAGCTGCATTCAACATGATTCTCCACCATGCGAATAGCACCCTCATTGTCACATAGGAGACATACTTTGCTCAATTTGTAGTCATAGTCCCTAAGGGTTTGCCTCATCGAGAGCAATTGTGGACAACAATGTCCTGCAGCAATGTACTTGGACTCGGCAGTGGATAGAGCTACTAAGTTTTGTTTCTTTAAAAGCCCAATACACCAGGGATCTCCCTAGAAACTGACAAGTCTCGTATACTCTTTCTATCTACCTTACACCCAGCATAATGAGCATCTGAATACCTAATGAGATCAAAGTTTGAACCCTTGGGGTACCCAAGCCCAAATTTAGGAGTATGAACTAAATATCTCAAGATTCCTTTCATGGCCCTTAGGTGGCATTCCTTACGGGTGGCTTGGAATCTTGCACACATGCATACATAATGCATAATATCCTGTCTAGAAGCACATAAATATAGACGTGAACCTATCATAGATTAGTATACCTTTTGATCTACCAAGTTACCTCTGGTGTCGAGGTCGAGATTCCCATTTGTCACAGTAGGAGTCTTGATGAGCTTGTCATCCTTCATTCCAAACTTCTTGGGTATATCTTGAGTGTACTTTGTTTGGCATATGCAGGTGCCCTCCTAGAGTTGCTTGATTTGGAATTTGAGGAAATACTTCAACTCCCCCATCATAGACATCTCAAATTTGTATCATAATCCTACTAAACTCTTCATAAGATAACTTATTAGTAGACCCGAAGATAATTCATTAGCATAATTTTGACATACAAACAAGTCTTTGTCAATTGTTTTAGTAAAGGGTGTAGGATCTGTTTTGCCAAATTTGAAGCCATTTGCAATAACAAAGTCTCTCAAGCATTCATATTATGCTCTTGGGGCTTGCTTAAGCCCATAAAGCATCTTTGAGACCTTACAGACGTGAGAAGGTTACTCACAGTCTTCAAAGCCAGAAGGTTGCTCAACATAGATCGCTTCCTTGATGGGGCCATTGAGAGGAAGGCACTTTTCATATCCATTTGAAATAACTTAGACCCATGGTAATTAGCATAGGCTAGTAATATGCTAATTGACTGAAGCCTAACTACAGGTACAAAGGTTTCTTCAAAATCCTAACTACAGGCTTTGTTCCTTATCACCACACCATGCTCATCCTATTTGTTGTGAAATACCTATTTGGTTCCTAAAAATTTTTTGTTAGGACATGGAACTAAGTTCCAAACCTCATTCCTCATGAAGTTGTTGAGCTCCTCTTCCATTGCCATCACCCAGTCCGGATCTCTAAGTGTGTCTTCGATCCTGTAAGGCTCAACAGAAGACACAAAAGAGTAATGTTCACATAAATGAGCAATTCTAGAGCAAGTGCTTAACCCCTTTTGAATAACACCTAGGATAGGGTCAACGGGGTGGTATTATTAAATTGCTTGGCGGACCCTTGGGTGAGGTGGTCTTTGAGCCTGAATCTCCTACTCATCCGCCTTTTCTTGTTCATCTTCATCTCCCCTTGATCCATGCCATCGTTTTGATGTTGCTCATTGTATTAAAGTTGATCTTATTCTTCTTGAGCTTATACATCATCTTGTGTTTGTGGAGATGCTTGTATGGAAGATGATGATTGATCTTGCACTTATGGGGACTCCTCGGGCGCCTTTAGGCACACATCTCCAATGGACATGTTCCTTAGCACGATGCACGTGGCCTCCTCATCATCTAGCTCATCAAGATGAACTTTGTCTACTTGAGACCCATTAGTCTCATCAAACACAATGTCGCAAGAAACTTCAACTAATCCAGTGGACTTGTTAAGGACTCTATATGCCCTTTTGTTTAAGTTATAATCAAGTAAAAACTCTTCTACTACTTTAGGAGAAAATTTAGAATTTCTACCTCTCTTTACAAGAATAAAGCTTTTACTCCCAAAAACATGAAAGTAAGAAACATTGGGCTTTTTACCGGTAAGTAGTTCATATGATGTCTTCTTGAGGATTCGATGAAGATAGAGGCGGTTGATGGCATAGCAAAAGTTTTGATCTCTTCCACCCAAAACTGATCCGACGTCTTGTATTCCTAAAGCATGTCCCTCGCCATATCCATCAGAGTTCAGTTCTTTCTCTCCACAACACCATTTTGTTAGGGTGTGTAGGGAGAAGAGAACTCATGCTTGATGCCCTCTTCCTCAAGAAAGCTTTTAATCTAAGAATTTTTTAACTCTGTTCCATTATCGCTTCTGATTTTCTTAATCCTTAATCTGAACTCATTTTTAGCCCATCTCAAGAATCTCTATAGAGTGTCTTAGGTTTGAGATTTTTCCTACAAAAAGAACACCCAAGTGAAACGAGAATTATCATCCACAATGACTAAACAATACTTACTCCCACCAATGGTTGCGAAAAGAAATCGAACAAAATAGATCCATTTGAAGCAGTTTGAGAGGTCATTCAGTTGTCATTATGTTCTTGTGTGGACGATGGACTCCAACCTGATTCCCTGCTTGGCACGTGCTACAAGTCATGTCTTTCTAGAAATGAACATTTGTTAGTCCTAAAATGTGCTCCCCTTTTAGAAGCTTGTGAAGATTCTTCATGCCAACATGGGCAAGTCGGCGATACGAGAGCCAACCCATATTGGTTTTAACAATTAAGCAAGTGTCAAGTTCAACATTATCATCTGAGACATCAACTAAGTATAGTTTTCCTTTTAACACCCCCTTGAAAGCAATTGAATCATCACTTCTTCCAAAAACGGTAACACCAATATCAGTAAATAGATAGTTGTAGCCCATTCAACATAATTGGGATATAGAGAGTAGATTGTAATCTAAAGAATCTACAAGGAATACATTAGAAATGAAATGATCAGGAGATATAGCAATTTTACCTAACCCTCTTACGAGACCTCGATTCTCATCATCAAATGTGATTGCATTTTGGAGATTCTCATTTTTTCATAGGAGAACATCTTCTTCTCCCCTATCATATGGTTTGTGCACCCACTATCGAATATCCAACTTGATCTTGTGGATGCATAAACCAACAACACAGATTTAGGCTTCACATTTAGGTACCCAAATGGTCTTGGGTCCTTTCTTATTAGTAACAACCACTTTTGGTACCTAAACACAAGTCTTAGGACTCTTGGGTCGAGTACTAACATATTTGGCCACTACTCTGCTAGATTTGCTAGATAAGACATAGGATGCTACAAATGTATGAAATGACATGTGAGGTCCAGTTGATGCATCCTTCACTATTTTCTTAGGCAATTGAGCATGTTTAGCATGTGAAATAGGTTGCCTAGACCGAGATGCTTCCTTTCTATATATATGAACAACAGAATGAGAAGCATGAGCAGTTTTAGCATTTTTTAGTATGTTTAGCATGATACTTTTTTGGATAGACAATGTAACCTTCATTATCATGCACAATTGGAGCTTTGCCCTTCACAATTGAGGAATCATTTTTCCTTGGGCATTAATTTTGGTGTTGTCCTTGCCTCTAGATTGGAAGCCAACACCATCCTTAATGCTAGGGCGTCTCCCATTATAAAGCATGCTACAAGCAAATTTAAATTTCTCATTTGATAGCTCATACTTAGTAATCTTAACATCTAGTTTTGATATGTGATCATTTTGGTTCTTAATTAAAGCAAGGTGGTCATCAATAGCATCAACATTATTGTCTCCACATCTAATTCAAATAGAAACATGCTCAATAGAAGACATAGAAGCATGGTAAGCATTTAAATTCTCAATAGCAAGTAAATCATTATTTTTAGTTCTACGACAGAAAATTGAATCTTATAAAGATTATAGCTCATTAGACAATATTTTATTCTTTTTAGTTTCATGAGCTAAGGCCTTTTGTAGCTTACAAATTTCTCATGTTCCCTAATGAGTTGATCCTCTTGCCTTTCCAAGATTTCATCCTTCTCATTAATGAAATTTACTAATTCATTAATTTTCTCAAATTGTCTAGAGTTAAGACCTTTGAAGAGCAAGGATAAACTATCATCATCATCATCACTAGAGCTTTCCTCATCATCGAAACTAGTATAGTTAGGATTTTCTCTTGGTTGTACCTTCTTTTTTTCTCTCCTTGGCGATGAGGCACTTGTGGATGGCATTTTGAAAAGAGAAGACCCTTGTTGACGGTGATGTTGGGGGCATCCTTGACAGAGGAGTCGGAGGAGCTCTCGTTGCAGTCTCATTCCTTCCTGACGTGCACCTCACCGCCCTTCTTTTTGTGGAAGAACTTCTACTTCTCCATCTTTTTCCCCTTCTTGTCATCGTCCATGTCACTATCACTAGCATATGGACATTTTGCAATATAGTGACCAGACTTACCGCAATAGTAGCAAACCCTCTTGGAATGGGGCTTGTAGTCCTTCCCCTTCTGTTGCTTGAAGACTTGCTGAAAGATTTTGGTAATGAGGGCCATCTCTTCATTATTAAGATTGGAGGGGTCAATTGGAAGCCCCTAGCTTGGTGTGGTCTCATCCCTTTTTTCTTCTATTGCCTTGAACACAACGGGTTGCGACTCAAATGTATAGGAGTTGTCATGGGCATGTTCTCCATGTGTCCTTGACCATGATCACAAAGCTCACAAACTTTCAAAGCACCTCCTCGAAGGTCATCATCTCGTACCTAGGATTTTCACACAATAATTGAACAAGAGTAGGATTGCAAGTTAAGAGTGACCTTAGCATGTGTTTAATGACTTCATGGCCACTCCATTTGGTGCCCCAAGGTTGCAACTTAGTTCACCGTTGTTTTGAGCCGGTTGTACATTTCTTGTGACTCTTCTCCTTTGTCGAGGGTGAACCGTCTGAGTTCTCCATAGATCACCTCCATCTTGGTGTGTCGTCTTGAGGACGTCCCAAATTTCCTTGGCGCTCTTCAACCCTTATACCTTGTTGTATTCCTCTCTACACAACAAAGCTTGTGAGTTGAAGTGTCGGATTTGGGTTGCCTCATCTGAATCATAATCCTCATCTCCAACCTATGGTACCTGCGCTCCAAAATCAACAATATCCCAAATGCACTCGTGGCATGAGGTTAGATGATGCCTCATTTTATCACTCCATATAGAATAATATTCACCATCAAATTGTGGTGGCTTGCCTAATGGAACTGAAAGCAATTGGGGTGTGTTGGAATGAGAGGATAGTGGAACGGAATTTGATTACCCTTTTTGCACTCTTGATGCTTGGAGGAGGTCGATTCGACGCCAAATGTCAAAGGCGAAGAGTCAGTCTCATAGATTACCACCTTCTTCATCTTCCTTTTCTTCTTGCCATCCTTCTTCTTGTGTGACTTGGTCTAGCCGGTGGATTGTTCCTTCTACTCCTTATTCTTGTGCTTGTCATTGAATGACTTGATCTCTCCTGATGGCACCTTGTATTTAGGCTTGGATCCTGAAGGTACCTTCTCGTTCTTGGCGTGTTCACCTGACATCACTTCAAGTTGTTAGACACTAATGAAGTGTCGAGCTTTGTTACCAATTGAAAGTCGCCTACAGGGGGTGAATAGGTGAAATCCAAAATTTACAAACTTTAAACACAAACTTTACCCCGGGTTAGCGTTAGAACAAGTATAAAGAAAATTGGAGTGCAGGAGAGGTGTTCTTCTTGATTAGAGTTGCTCAATTGATTGTATATTACATTGGGGGCCAACTCAAAACAATCACAAGTAAGAGAACAAGAGAGAGGGGAGAGGAAGAATCAAATCGCAAGTAAAAATTGAGCTCAAGGAACATGACGATTTGTTTCTCGAGGTTTGGTTCCAAGGAACCTAGTCCCCATTGAAGAGTCCATAGAGGACAGGTCTCTTTCAACCCTTTCCCTCTCTCAAATGGTCACTTAGACCAGATGAGAATTCTTTTCTTCTCAATCAGACACTTAGTCCTGCAAGGATCACCACACAATTTGGTGTCTCTTGTCACCTTACAAAGTGAGAGAATTAAGGATGAAAATAATAAAGAGCATGTTAAAAACACCAAGCAAAAGAGCAATGAAAAGAACACAAGGTCACACTCTCTAGAATCTCTCACAAGGCACTAATCACTATTGATGTTAATTACTATTATGGCGCTTGGAGGATCTTTGAAGCTAGAGTGTGACTTGGAGTGGAATGTTTGCTCTTTCTATTGAATGTGAAGTGAATGAAAGCTTGGGAGGCTTAGGTGTAAATGAAGGTGATGGTTGGGCTTGTATTTATAGCTAGCAACCACCTCCATATTGTTGCTAGTTTTCTACCAAACGCGGACGGTTTGTGCGCCTAGTCCGAATAGTCTACCCCTACAAGATCAACGGCTGGATCGCAATTGTCAATTATAATAGCTATATCAACGACTATAATTGCATTAAATGTGTCGTCAGATGTCACGTAAAGTCTGATGTGGATAGTCTGGTCGTGCCTCCGAAGGGTCCGTGTGGACGCTAAGAATCATTTTACCGAACCCGGCACCTTCGGGATGTCTAATTTACATCGGGTGAATGATCCGCACATGACGCGTGGCAATCCGCAAAGGGTTCCAGACGATACTCCTTATCTCTTTTGACGGTCCATAGTTCAAGTGGCATTTTGACATAGTTCCTGTCTGAGATGTTCTTCGGTATGGCGGACGGTTCGAGCTCGGACTCCGAACAGTCTGTGACCCACTGAGTTGAGAGTTGATCTTCCTTGAACTATTTCTTGAGTACCTAAAATCATAACTTAGCAAACTCGTTAGCTCAAATGGTTGCAATGGCCGTCAATCACCAAAACAAGTGTAGAAATGGTTTTAAGACTCATTTCCCTTTCATATAGGAAGTGACAAAATGTTTTTGGCCTCTCAAAAGTTTTTCCCCCTTAGAGGAAGTTCTCCCCATATTTTGAAGTAATCTACCCAGTGTGAAAAATATATACCCCCTTTTGGAAAATACTCCCTCTTTGGAAAACATTGAACTTATAGATGGAAGAGAAACCAAAAATGATGAATAGACTAGACACCCCCTTTTTCTATGCATACTAAAATGATGAAAGATATTCTAGATATACCAAAAGAAATTTAATGCCTATGCATAATGGTAACATGGGGGTAAAAGATATCTATTAATCACATAGTCTATTCAAGTGGATGTAAATGATACCAACTAAAAGCTTATCATAAGAAAGACTAATTGAAAAACTCAATTAGTGATACTGAATGAAGAACTTGTCATCTTTAAAGTGGAAGCTTATTGTCAAACTCTAGGTACTTTATTTTCCTTCAATGAGATTACTACAGATATGATAGGCTTGAAAAGGGTGTTGGTCTCAAAGAAATCAAACTATAGAGTAACCTCCCGATAAAAGTGTGCATATAAGTTTTGAATACTTTTAGAAGACATGCACTTGATCTTTTAAGGTCAATATATCACTTGAAAGGTTAATGTCATGAGAGCGTTACCTCGGGTGATATTTAGGGGCAAATTATCTACAATTTAAACTTTGGCAAATATAACTTAAAATCATACTAATTGAAGATATCAACTAAAATATAGACTGCTAAGACACCAATTTAAAGAATTGAGCACATTAGTCTATATCAATTGAAATATTAGCATGAGTATCATTTATTTAGGAATTTAATTAAGCTTTGTGCCATCCTATGCTTAACATTTTAAACATTGTTGGTTTGCTCCAAGAATATGAATTAAAAGCGAGCAATCCTACCATATGATTTACCTCGAATGCATGATATTCAATTGAATGAAAGTACCAATTGAACAATCAATAATTATTAGCATGTGTCATGTAACACCCTGAATTTGAGGTATAAAATTTCTTCTCTGATGCCTACCAAATTCAGGAGCTACCTCTTGTTTCTCCCTCTCTAGTTTCCTCCTCTCTTCCTTTTTATTAGAATTATGTCTATTAGGTGGGAGATTAATTATTTATTTACTATACGAAAACCTATGGGAGTCATGAAATGTTGCATCATGCTGAGCCTAAATTATTCTTTTGTTTGGTGCACATGTTTGAATTATTTGAATTTGAATTGTGGTTGAATTTGATTTGAATTCCATAGAGAAAATAAAAATAATAGGCATTTAGAAATTTCGGAAAAATGGAAAAACCGTTTTCGGCCCAAGCAGCCCAGCCTAGCCTAGCTAGGCCGCGCGCGCACCCACATCCGCTGATAGGTGGACCCCACCCGTCGGCGCCACGTCTCTCTCTCTCCCTATCTCACGCGCTCTCTCCCTCTGCACGATGGGTTCGCCCTATCAGCTGACCGCTCGTTCGTGAGTTCTCTCTCGTTGGCCCACAGACCCCACCTGTCAGCCCCCTCCGCTTCCCTAACTTCCCACACGCACACCCCGCCATGGACGCGCCCACGTCGCTCTTTTCCCGGCCACCTCCCCATGCGCTCGACCTCCTTTTTGAGACCGCACCCCACTCACTCACTCCCCTCGCCCAGTAGCATCCCTCTTAGAGCTCTCGCATCTCTCTCGCACCACGTGCGAGCCTGTGGAGCACCATCGCCATCCGCTGTGACCTTGAGTCCGTTCCGCGGCCGCCGTTGAGCTTCTATCGTGTTCGTTGCCTCGGTGAGCTCCGCCTCCTTGCCAGCAACTCAAGACACCCCTTGGTTTTCCCCTACCCCGTATATTCCCCTCTGTTCAAGCTCACCGGACTCCTCGTCGTGCAGCCGTGTCGCCGCTGCCGTCGACCCAGGGACCCGCTGTGTTCTCGCCGTCGCTCAAGTGCTCCAGAGCCATCTCTCGAGGTAACCCACCTCCCCATGCCCCTGAGTTCCCATTCCCAGCCTTGTTGCTTGCGCAATCGCTTGCCAGAGTAAGCTAGTGCCACCATCGAGCCACTCTGCCGTGGACCGGTGCCCTCCGGTGCCTCTGCTCTGATGTTGTGCCTACGATCGAGTCCGTTGTGCCACCCCGAACCCGCCTGAGCCCTTTCCTAGAGCCCTAGGGCCCTAGCTTGCCCATGCCCTTGCCTCTAGTGAAGCTCTGCCACGGAGTCGGGTGGCGCCGCCGCTGGCAGGCAGGGAGACCCTGCCTAAGCTTGCTGTGGGATCTCAGGCGTCCGTCTGAGATCAAGTGGCCCAGATTTAATTAGAGTAGACCTAATCCTACCCATCCGATTCGGATCCGGCCGCTGAGATCCGCTCCGTCACCCGCACCCTGCAGCTGGGCCCAGCCGGTCAAGCCGCCTCGCCCTCGGCCGCTGACTTCCCTAACCCACTTGTCAGCTTGCGCGCGCTCGTGCTTAGATCTAATTTCAGTCGTCCATCTACGATTGGATGGCTGAGAATACCCCGTACCCCTTCATGTGGTCTTTTTAGAAATCAACCCACTATCCCTAGTTTTTGTGGGCAGTGAAAGGGAAATGTGCCCTTGGGCCACTTCTAGTATATTTTGGTGATTAAGTGCCCAACACATATTAAGTGAGTAATTATGTGCCAAATGATGGATGAAGTGCAAATCAACAAGAAGGTATGATTCTAGACTTAGTACATTGGTTTTTGTGTACTAATATATTTGTCTAAGTGCTAGAATCAGAGAAAAGAGAAGAAGAAAAGAACTTGGCTCGAAGCAGCCAAGACTCAGCTCAGTCTGGCACACCAGACAGTGTCTGGTGCGCCAGGCTGGCTTCAGGCGAACTGGTCACTCTCGAGAATTCGTCGGCGGTGTACGGCTATAATTCACCGGATTGTCCGGTGGTACACCGGACTGTCCGGTGAGCCAACGGCCGCCAGCGCAACGGTTGGCCGCCAAATCCGCGGGCGACGCGAGGCCCGCTCCAACGGTCTACAGGAGGCACCAGACTGTCCGGTGCGCCAACGGCTACAATTCTGCAACGGTCGGTTGTGCCATTTTAGGAAGGCGATCTGCACCAGACCATGAACAGTGCCTGTCCGGTGGTGCACCGGACTGTCCGGTGCGCCACCCGACAGAAGGCAAGAATTGCCTTCCCAGATTGCCTCCAACGGCTCCTAGCTGCCTTGGGGCTATAAAAGGGACCCATAGGCGCATGGAGGAGTAACCCAAGCATTCTTTGATCATCTCTAAGCACCAAGACTCCATTCTCGTGCATTTGATTCTTTGTGATAGTGACTTGAGCTCTAATTGAGTAGAGAACTCCTCGCATTGTGTTGTGAGCTCAAGTTGTGGCTTGTGTGTGTGTTTGTGCTCGTTCTTTGAGTCTTGTGTGTGTTGCTCTCCCCTCCCTTACTTCCGTGCTTCTTTGTGATCATCAATTATAAGGACGAGAGGCTCCAAGTTGTGGAGATTCCTCGCAAATGGGGGATAGTAAAAGAAAGAAAACACTGTGGTATTCAAGTTGATCATTGGATCACTTGAAAGGGGTTGAGTGCGACCCTCGTCCAGTGGGACGCCACAACGTGGAGTAGGCAAGTGTTATACTTGGCCGAACTACGGGATAAATCACCGTGTCTCTTGTGCTTATTTTCTTTGTGACTATTGTGTTTCACAAGAGCTCAGTCCTTAGCCACTTGATTCTATTGAGCTAACACTTAACCAAGTTTTTGTGGCTACAAATATTTGATTTCTACAGGATCACCTATTCACCCCCCCTCTAGGTGCTCTCAATTGGTATCAGAGCTGTTCTCTTCACGCAAGGGACTAATCGCCCGAAGAGATGGATCCTAAGGGAAAGGGGATGGTGGTCAACGACAAGACAAAGGAGTCCATTGTCAACGAGCCAAGAGATGATAAGCCTTTGGACTCTGGTCGAGTCATAAGAAAAGAGACAGGAAGAAGAAGAGGCGCATCAAGAAGATTGTCTACTACGACAGCGATGAGTCTTCTTCTTCCCCAAGAGATGACGAATACGACGAGAAAAAGAAACCGGTTAATTCGAATTTTTCTTTTGATTATTCTCGTATTCCGGTTAATTCCAATGCTCATTTACTTTCAATTCCACTTGGGAAACCTCCGCACTTTGATGGAGAAGACTACCCATTTTGGAGTCACAAAATGCGTAGTCACCTATTCTCTCTCCATCCAAGTATTTGGGAGATTGTTGAAAATGGAATGCTTTTTGATAGTGCTGACAACCCTGTTTTCATTAATGAGCAAATCCATAAAAATGCACAAGCTACCACTGTTTTGCTAGCATCCTTGTGCGGGGACGAGTACAATAAGGTGAGCGGCTTGGACAATGCCAAGCAAATCTAATACACCCTCAAGATTTCTCATGAGGGGAACGACGCCACCATGATCACCAAGATGGAGTTGGTGGAAGGCGAACTAGGAAGGTTCGCAATGATCAGGGGAGAGGAGCCAACTCAAACGTACAACAGGCTCAAGACCCTAGTCAACAAGATCAGGAGCTATGGAAGCACAAGATGGACGGACCACGACGTCGTCCGACTTATGCTCAGGTCCTTCACTGTTCTTGATCCTCATCTTGTGAACTCAATCCGTGAGAATCCTAGGTACACAAAGATGATGCCCGAAGAAATCCTCAGAAAGTTTGTAAGCGGGCGTATGATGATCAAGGAAGCAAGATACGTTGATGAGGCATTGAATGGCCCAATGCCCATCTACGAGCCTCAAACCGTTGCTCTCAAAGCAACAAGCAGCAGGGAGGCGCTACCTAGCAAGGTGGCGCAAGTTGAGGCGGCTCGGCTAAACGAGGATGAAATGGCCCTCATTATCAAGCGCTTCAAGACGGCGCTAAAGAGACGCAAGGAGCATCCCAACAAGAGCAAGACAAAGGGAAAGCGCTCCTGCTTCAAGTGTGGTAAGACTAGTCACTTTATTGCTAATTGTCCCGATAATGATAGTAACCAGGGACAAGAAAAAAGCGGGAAGAGGGAGAAAAAGAAGTCCTACAAGAAGGCGAAGGGCGAGGCGCACCTTGGCAAAGAGTGGGATTTGGATTGCTCTTCGTCCGACTCTGACGACGAAGGACTCGCCGCCTTAGCCTTCAACAAGTCGTCTCTCTTCCCCAACGAGCGTCACACCTGCCTCATCGCAAAGGAGAAAAAGGTAAGCGCTCGAGATACTCCTAAGTATACCACTTATAGCGATGAAGATTCTAGTGATGATGAAGTAGACTATTCTAGCTTATTTAAAGGTTTAGATATAGCCAAGGTAGAAAAAAAATCAATGAATTGATTGATGCATTAAATGAAAAGAATAGGCTCTTAGAAAAGCAAGAGGATATATTGTATGAAGAACATGATAAGTTTATTAGTGTACAAAAATCTCTTGCTTTAGAAACTAAAAGGAATGAGATTTTATCTTCTGAAATTTCCGCTTGCCATGAGTCTATTTCTAGTTTGAAGAATGTTAATGATGAGTTAAATGCTAAGTTATAAGTAGCTAATAAATCTAGTTCAAGTGTGGAACATGTCGTAATTTGTAATAGGTGCAAGGATTTTGATGTTAATGCTTGTAATGAACATCTTGCATCCATTACTAAACTAAATGATGAAGTTGCAAGTCTTAATGCTCAACTTAAGACTTGCAAGGTAGATTTTGACAAACTAAAATTTGCAAGGGATGCCTACACTGTTGGTAGACACCCCTCTATTAAGGATGGGCTTGGCTTTCGAAGGGAAGCCAAGAACTTAACAAGTCAAAGGGCTTCCATTTCTGCCAAGGAGAAAGGGAAGGCCCCTGTGGCTAATAGTGCTCAACGGAATCATGCTTTCATCTATAGTGATAGAAAACTTTCTAGAAATGCTCATAGGAGTTATGCTTATGATTCACATGCTATGATTGCTTCAAGTTCTTCTTTTGTGCATGGTAGAAATATGCCTAGGAAAAATGTTGTTCATATGCTTAGGAAAGTACGTAATGAACCTTCTACAAATTTACCATGCTTGCAATACTTCTTTTGCAATTTGTTGTAAGAATAAGAAAGTGATTGCTAGGAAGTTGGGGGCCAAATGCAAGGGAGACAAGACTTGCATTTGGGTCCCAAAGACAATTATAACTAACCTTGTAGGACCCAACAAGAGTTGGGTACCTAAAACCCAAGCCTAATTTGCCTTGCAGGTTTATGCATCCGGGGGCTCTAGCTAGATTATCGACAGCGGATGCACAAACCACATGACAGGGGATAAGAAGATGTTCACCTCCTACGTCAAGAACAAGGATTCCCAAGATACAATCATATTTGGAGATGGGAATCAAGGCAAGGTCAAAGGCTTAGGCAAGATAGCCATCACAAATGAGCACTCTATTTCTAATGTATTTCTAGTAGAGTCGCTAGGCTATAATCTACTGTCTGTTAGTCAATTGTGCCACATGGGCTACAACTGTTTATTTACAAATGTTGATGTGTCTGTCTTTAGAAGGAGTGATGGTTCATTAGCATTTAAGGGTGTACTAGATGGCAAACTCTACTTAGTTGATTTTTCGAAAGAGGAGGCCGATCTAGATACATGCTTAATAGCTAAGACTAGCATGAGCTAGTTGTGGCATCGCCGTCTAGCACATGTTGGAATGAAGAACCTCCATAAACTTCTAAAGGGAGAACATGTGTTAGGACTGACAAATGTGGTTTTCGAAAAAGATAGACCTTGTGCAGCTTGTCAAGCAGGTAAACAGGTGGGAAGCGCTCATCACAACAAGAATGTGATGACCACATCAATA
The DNA here is from genome assembly GCA_029449295.1 of Zea luxurians. Classification (NCBI taxonomy): domain Eukaryota; kingdom Viridiplantae; phylum Streptophyta; class Magnoliopsida; order Poales; family Poaceae; genus Zea; species Zea luxurians. The sequence continues at coordinate 52,767,106 of JAOPSE010000011.1, forward strand.
CCTCTGGAGCTACTTCATATGGACCTCTTCGGACCCATCGCCTACCTTAGCATCGGTGGAAGTAAGTATGGTCTTGTTGTTGTTGATGATTTTTCCTGCTTCACTTGGGTATTCCTTTTGTAGGATAAATCAGAAACCCAAGGGACCCTCAAGCGCTTTCTAAGGCGAGCTCAAAACGAATTTGAGCTCAAGGTGAAAAAGATTAGAAGCGACAACGGGTCCGAGTTCAAGAATTTACAAGTGGAGGAGTAACTTGAGGAGGAAGGAATCAAGCACGAGTTCTCCGCTCCCTACACACCACAACAAAATGGTGTGGTAGAGAGGAAGAACAGGACGCTCATAGACATGGCGAGGACGATGCTTGGAGAATTCAAGACGCCCGAGCGGTTTTGGTCGGAAGCTATGAACACAGCTTGCCACGCCATAAACCAGGTCTACCTTCATCGCCTCCTCAAAAAGACGTCGTATGAACTTCTAACCGGTAACAAACCCAACGTGTCTTATTTTCATGTATTTGGGAGTAAATATTACATTCTAGTAAAGAAAGGTAGGAATTCAAAATTTGCTCCCAAAGCTGTAGAAGGGTTTTTGCTAGGTTATGTCTCAAATACAAAGGCATATAGAGTCTTCAACAAATCATCGGGTTTGGTTGAAGTCTCTAGCGACGTTGTATTTGATGAAACTAATGGCTCTCCAAGAGAGCAAGTTGATCTTGATGATATAGATGAAGATGATGTTCCAACGGACGCAATTCGCACCATGGCGATTGGAGATGTGCGACCACAGGAGCACCAAGTGCAAGATCAACCTTCTTCCTCAACAATGGTGCAACCCCCAACTCAAGATGAAGAACAGGTTCCTCAAGAGGAGGCGTGTGATCAAGGGGGAGCACAAGAAGACCAAATTGTGGAGGAAGAAGCACCACGGGCCCCTCAAACTCAACTTCGAGCGACGATTCAAAGGAATCATCTCGTCGACCAGATTTTGGGTGATATAAGCAAGGGAGTAACTACTCGCTCACGTCTAGCTAATTTCTGTGAGCATTACTCGTTTGTCTCTTCTATTGAGCCTTTCAGGGTAGAAGAGGCCTTGCTAGATCTGGACTGGGTGTTGGCCATGCAGGAAGAGCTCAACAACTTCAAGCGAAATGAAGTTTGGACACTGGTGCCACGTCCCAAGCAAAACGTTGTGGGAACCAAGTGGGTGTTCCGCAATAAACAGGACGAGCACGGGGTGGTGACAAGGAACAAGGCTCGACTTGTGGCAAAAGGTTATGCCCAAGTCGTAGGTTTGGACTTTGAGGAGTCTTGCTCCTGTGGCTAGGCTAGAGTCGATTCGCATTTTGTTAGCCTATGCCGCTCACCATTCTTTCAGGTTGTTCCAAATGGATGTGACGAGTGCTTTCCTCAATGGGCCAATCAAGGAGGAGGTGTACATGGAGCAACCCCTGGCTTTAAGGATGAACGGTACCCCAACCACGTGTGTAAGCTCTCTAAGACGCTCTATGGACTTAAGCAAGCCCCAAGAGCATGGTATGAATGCCTTAGAGACTTTCTAATTGCTAATGTTTTCAAGGTTGGGAAAGCCGATCCAACTCTGTTCACTAAGACTTGTGATAGTGACTTATTTGTGTGCCAAATTTATGTCGATGACATAATATTTGGTTCTACTAACCAAAAGTCTTGTGAAGAGTTTAGCAGGGTGATGACAAAGAAATTCGAGATGTCGATGATGGGCGAGTTGAACTACTTCCTTGGGTTCCAAGTGAAGCAACTCAAGGACGGCACCTTCATCTCTCAAACGAAGTACACGCAAGACTTGCTCAAGCGGCTTGGGATGAAGGACGCCAAGCCCACAAAGACTCCAATGGGAACCGACGGACATGTCGACCTCAACAAAGGAGGTAAGTTCGTTGATCAAAAGGCATACCGGTCTATGATAGGGTCTTTACTTTATTTATGTGCTAGTAGACCAAATATTATGCTCAGCGTATGCATGTGTGCTAGATTTCAATCCGACCCAAGGGAGTGTCACCTTGTGGCCGTTAAGCGAATTCTTAGATATTTAGTTGCTACGCCTTGCTTCGAGATCTGGTATCCAAAGGGGTCTACCTTTGACTTAATTGGATATTCAGACTCCGATTATGCCGGGTGCAAGGTTGATAGGAAGAGTACATCAGGGACGTGCCAATTCCTAGGAAGGTCCCTAGTGTCTTGGAGTTCTAAGAAACAAACTTCTGTTGCCCTATCCACCGCTGAGGCCGAGTATGTTGCTGCAGGACAGTGTTGCGCGCAACTACTTTGGATGAGGTAAACCCTCCGGGACTTTAGCTACAATCTGAGCAAAGTCCCACTCCTATGTGACAATGAGAGTGCAATCAGCATGGCGGATAATCCTGTTGAACACAGCCGCACAAAGCACATAGACATCCGACATCACTTTTTGAGAGACCACCAGCAAAAGGGAGATATCAAAGTGTTTTATGTTAGCACCGAGAACCAGCTAGCCGATATCTTTACCAAGCCTTTAGATGAGAAGACCTTTTGCAGGTTGCGTAGTGAGCTAAATGTCTTAGATTCGTGTAACTTGGATTGATCTATAGCATACATGTGTTTTATGTCTTTTATCATGTTCCTTTATGCATTTTATTGCTTATTTATGGTGCTCAAGTTGTGCAAGGGATCCTCGGACCTCACAAGTCCATGTGTGAATGATGCACATATTTAGGGGGAGAAATGCTACAACTTGACCCTTTGAGACTAACTGTGTGCTTGAGTCTACTTAATTCAGTCTCAAAGATGGATTGAAAGGGAAAGGTGAACTTGGACCATGCAAGACTTCCACTGCACTCCGATGAGAGGGTAATTTACTCCAAGTTCATCTCCATGCTCTTATTGCCTTTTTAACTCTTAATTGACGATTTTGGTGAGGCAATGGGGTTTAAGGGCCAATAATGATCCTGTTTTGGTGCTTAATGCCAAAGGGGGAGAAATTAAGGCCAAACCAAATGGATCAGCTACCACTTGAGAACTTTGAAAATAGTAGAGTTAGAGCTTTTGATTTGTCAAAATTTGGTCTCTTACAGGGAGAATTTATGATTATGGGAAAAAGGGGGAGTTTTTGGATCTTGATCATTTTCTCTCTTGGATTATCTCTCTTTATGCCCAAACAAGTGAGTTTGACTTAGAGATAGGAAAATGAATTTGATTTGCAAAAACAAACCAAGTGGTGGCAAGGAACGATCCAAATATGTCAAATCTTGTAAAAGAAAATTTTTGTTCTCAATTTCATTGATGTTGCACTTCTATTTGTTGCTTTTTGAAGTGTTGGCATAAATCACCAAAAAGGGGGAGATTGAAAGGGAAATGTGCCCTTGGGCCACTTCTAGTATATTTTGGTGATTAAGTGCCCAACACATATTAAGTGAGTAATTATGTGCCAAATGATGGATGAAGTGCAAATCAACAAGAAGGTATGATTCTAGACTTAGTACAATCGTTTTTGTGTACTAATATATTTGTCTAAGTGCTAGAATCAGAGAAAAGAGAAGAAGAAAAGAACTTGGCTCGAAGCAGCCAAGACTCAGCTCAGTCTGGCACACCGGACTGTCCGGTGGTGCACCGGACAGTGTCCGGTGCGCCAGGCTGGCTTCAGGCGAACTGGCCACTCTCGGGAATTCATCGGCGGCGTATGGCTATAATTCACCGGACTGTCCGGTGGTACACCGGACTGTCCGGTGAGCCAACGGCCGCCAGCGTAACGGTCGGCCGCCAAATCCACGAGCGACGCGTGGCCCGGTCCAACGGTAGGCAGGAGGCACCAGACTGTCCGGTGTGCACCGGACAGTGTCCGGTGTGCCAACGGCTACAATTCTGCAACGGTCGGCTGTGCCATTTTAGGAAGTCGATCTGCACCGGACCATGAACAGTGCCTGTACGGTGGTGCACCGGACTCTCCGGTGCGCCACCCGATAGAAGGCAAGAATTGCCTTCCCAGATTGCCTCCAACGGCTCCTAGCTGCCTTAGGGCTATAAAAGAGACCCCTAGGCGCATGGAGGAGTAACCCAAGCATTCTTTGATCATCTATAAGCACCAAGACTCCATTCTCGCGCATTTGATTCTTTGTGATAGTGACTTGAGCTCTAATTGAGTAGAGAAATCCTCGCATTGTGTTGTGAGCTCAAGTTGTGGCTTGTGTGCGTGTTTGTGCTCGTGCTTTGAGTCTTGTGTGTGTTGCTCTCCCCTCCCTTACTTCCGTGTTTCTTTGTGATCATCAATTGTAAGGGCAAGTGGCTCCAAGTTGTGGAGATTCCTCGCAAACGGGAGATAGTAAAAGAAAGAAAACACCGTGGTATTCAAGTTGATCATTGGATCACTTGAAAGGGGTTGAGTGCGACCCTCGTCCAGTGGGACGCCACAACGTGGAGTAGGCAAGTGTTATACTTGGCCAAACCACGGGATAAATCACCGTGTCTCTTGTGCTTATTTTCTTCGTGACTATTGTGTTTCACAAGAGCTCGGTCCTTAGCCACTTGATTCTCTTGAGCTAACACTTAACCAAGTTTTTGTGGCTACAAATATTTGATTTTTACAGGATCACCTATTCACCCCCCCTCTAGGTGCTCTCAGGCAGGCCCTTGAGTTTTTGTAGAGAAGCCCCTAACCTTTTATTTCATCACAGAAATAAGCATGATTTTGTATTTTGAATTCCAAAACTTGTTTATTTCATATCTTTTGCATATGAACTCCAAATTGGGTGGTTCAAATTGCAAAATGTTCATAAAATTATTCTCTGCCTATTTAAATTATAATCTTTCACTATCTGCATGTCTTAATTTTATGTCTAGACTATAGGTTGATTTAAAGTGATGGGTTATTTATTAATAGGAAAATAAAAGGAAAATCCTAATGAATAGTTAGATGGTCAACTTTGTGAAAGTAATCTCATGTAACATATGAACCCATCCCTGGTATAATTTTAATAATTTATTAAGATAAATGAAGTTAATTTATGCAACCCCTGAGATAGGCAGTACTTAGAGAACCACAAACCTCTAGGTGTATTAGTCCACCCTATAACCTAGACTTCACTTTTGTATTTATACTTTTCTTTTGAACTTGTGTTCACTTGGTTGGGCATGTTTGATTTACTGTTTCTTTGTCATTATCCAAATGTGTTGAATGCATGATCGCTTTGCATAGACAACGAGCAGTCTGTGGTTCCTGAGTGTGTTGTCGGAGACTTCCCTAAGCAGCAACCTGGTGAAGGCAAGTGTCCTCTGGCCCATTATGTCCTACTTACTTTATAATTCATTGTCCCGCATTACTTAATTGAATCCTAAGGATGGACTAGTTTGTATTTACCTTGTCCTTGATTACCTTTTGGTTATTATGGTTAGCTTCATGCTATTGCTCTAATTTAATCAACGAACATGATGAGAATATTTATGATATGATATTATCTTGATTATGATGATGAATCTGTGATACTTTAGGGGACTAAGACTATTTTTTGAGTACCTCTCCATAAGGACCTATTCATTGAGAGACCACCCGTATAACAGTACAACCATGAGGGTGGAATAGGACGCGCTTAGCTGACTAATTACAGGAACTTGATGTGTAGTCGGCTTTGCCGTAGGGCCATCAATGGGGTTCGGGCATAGTACTTGCTCTGTCGAGGCTAGTTGCTGAGGTTCTTTCGATTTGGTTTTGTTAGTCACCCTTCCTGTGGGGATAAGTACAATGTTTATCAATCTGGAGAAACCTAACGGGCAGCTATGACCTTTAGGGAATCTTTGTAAAGTCTACGTAGTGAATCCCTGGCCATTCACCTCGGTAGTGAAGATTGGGTCTGTACAATCCAGGCTAGAAAGGGAATCATGACTCGTGGCTAAAGTGTGCAACCTCTATAGATTGTTAGAAACTGGTATATCAGCCGTGCTCATGGTTAAGAGCAGCTTTGAGATCCTCTTTGATTAGAATAACTCTGGTTACTTTATCATGATGATTAATGGTGATGGTTACAACTATGATTTCTGGTATTTCCTCTTGGAGGAAGTACTTTTGGGTAATAACTAGGTTTATTACTAAAACTTGGCTTACTACTAGTAATAAATATCTGACCAACTAAAAGCAAATTCTTTAACCTTAACCCCACATAAAGCTAGTCCACTTTAGCCAAACGGGACATTTGCTAAGTACGTTGATGTGTACTCACCCTTGCTTTAAAAACCACCCAACCCCAGGTTGTCCCCATAGCAATCAGTGCTCAGGAGGAGATGAAGGCAACATGGAGGACTTTCAAGAGTTTCAGGACTACGATGAGTTCTAGTCGTGTTTAATGGCGAACCCCCAGTGAGCTGCCTATGAAGGCCTTATCTTCTACGTTTTGTATATGCACTTTGATTATGTTAATGACTATGTTAAGTTAATGACTCTGTGGATGTCATGGACATATTGATGTAAAAAAGTACTATTTCCGCTTTTATTTTGAGCAAAGTGTGATGATGTCCAACTATGTAATCGTTGTGTACGTGAGTTTCTAATCCTGGCACGTACATGGTTTGCATTCGGTTTGCAATCTAAAACTGGGTGTGACATATGTGGTATCAAAGCCTTGCTGACTGTACGACTGCTAACATAGACTAGAATGGACGCTTTAAGGACTATAGACCCTTATTCTCACCTTGACCTTCGGTGTCACTTCAAAAGTTGGTCATCTTGACCAATTCTATGTTATACTTTTATCTATATACTCATCTTACAAAAAAATTATCTCACTTTGCTTTTGGTTTACTTGCTAGTCATATAGTTCTATTCTCACTCTTGTGCTTACGATGTCTTTTGTAGATGACCCATCTTAGATGCACTGCATGTAAGTCGGTGATCCCTTTATTTCCCTCTCACCTTGCGGAGCGTCCACTGCACCGCACGGTGATAGGATAGTCGAGTCACCTAGAGAGACTACACTGCCGCCTGCACGAGGAGTAGGAGCAGCAGGACTCTTCCCCCTCTCCTCAGCAGGAGGTGGAGTCTGGGGGGCAGCCCTCCCCTATGCCTTAGCTAGAGGTACCCCATCTGCTAGAGGAGACCCTGACAGAGACAACGACGGTGGCAGTTCGAGCCACAGTACGAAGCTCTCGGAGGAGCAGGAGCCGGAAGGATGGATCGCCTAACCCATCACTCATGACGCCGCCCGCGGTTGTCATTTCCATGACGCTTCCGACACACTTGGTCCATTGAGTACCATTGTGTACTCTACCAGCACCATCGCGGGTTATACCCGGACCAATGGGAGGCTAACTGCTTGGTGCATCGTCCGAACAATGATCTCCGAGATGCAGAGGCCTACTCAAAGCATTATTCTATCACTGAGCAGGACACTACCGAGGCAGCCATGCGGGATGTTGCACGGCATGCACTTTCATAGTATTGTTCGTTGTTCAGTGGGGTAGCTGATGGTCTCGACCTGATGTACTACCGTCGTCGTTCAACTGGCAGCACCAGAGGTGTGATTGTCTCACCGGGTGGTGAGGGCAATCCTAGATTGAGCAGCATGGTCAACCTAGTCGCCGTGCTCAACACCGAGCTGGACCACACCCTTAACGAGTTGGGCAAGGCTCGAGCGGAGATTGCGGAGCTGCGTGCTGAGCGCGCGGAGTGCCACCGTTAGGAGGAAGGTTCCCCCGCCCTTGTCGGGACTCAGCATCCCTACCGCTCGCCGCCCCGTGGTCATCATGCTTATGGCACCCCTGACAGCAGGACCAAGATAGATTTGAAGTCATAGATCGAAAGAGTCAGAGTTTGTAATAAATGTTTAAATTAGTATCGTAGTTGTAGTCAGTCTTAGTTAGTTTTAGTTTGCTTATCATGTGTTTCCATGTTTGTCGTGATGAACTTATGTTGAAGTTGGCTCTTTGTAATGATTGTCACCAAGGTGTGGGTATCCCTTGCAACTTCATGTAGTTGTTAATAAAAGTTAGTCATTTAGTTGGGCAACCTTTTATTTCCACTTTCCTCTCTATCTGAGAAGCTGTGTTTGGCTGTGTTGAGAATCAGTGAAGAGGCTCATTTGTTCAGTGTTATGAAGACGTCTATATATCTTTTCTTATGTTGAAAGACTGCAAGGTTAGGTCTGATGTGTGTATGCTTTCTACAAATGTCTGACAATAGGCACCGAGGTGGAAGGCGTGCCCAGCGACAGCAGTAGGCACCATAGGATGAGGCACCTCAGCAGTAGTTGCCACCACCACCCCCAATGACAATCGAGCAAATGTTTCTGATGCGGACTCAGGCAGTCCAAGCGATTGGCTAGACACTAGCAGCTACGCAACAAGTGCAGCAACATCAACCTCCACCTCAACCTCAAATGAGTTGCCCAGGGGGAAGTTCAGGAGCCAGCTCCCGAACCTGCCATAGAGGATCTTCCTGCTGCCCCAGCAATTGAAGGCAAGCCCCGGTTTTATGCATAATCGTTTGTATATTCTATTTTACTGCACTTAATGTTTGTAGGCTTGTACTATGCACTTAAGTGTAGGAATTGTTTGAAACCCTAGTTGCATGAACTCAGGTTTCCCTTGAGATGGATACTAGTATGCTAAGTCGAGTAGTTGCTATGCTAATTCAGGATCTTGGTAGAAGTCGAGTGATTTTTCTAGCAATCGCGCGAGGTCAAGAATTAGTTGTATCCACTTTTGATAAAAAATTATGATGGTCTATGGACACGGATCTATGGGGATGTCTTGTCTATGAGACGAAACTAGAATAAAGATTAATGTGTGGTACCATGTGTCAAGGGTTTGAAAGTACTAAGCACATGCTAAGAAATATGGTAAATCTGTAAGCCTAGTACCTGAGTGAACCTGCCTGCAGATATACCTTCCCACGTGCTAATGAGATAGGGTCTCCCATTCTGGTTATGGTGGGTACAAGTGTGGTCACTGCATGGGGGCGGCCGGGGTCAGTGGAGCATTGTATGCCATGGCAGTGGGCCCGTTCTGTTGATGGGGAATCAATGGGGATGGTTGATGTGTGTGTGGACAGATTACCCCTACATGTCATGTGTTTAGGTTTACCCTGCAAGGTTTAAAACCCAATTTGAATCGTTTGTTTCTCGCAGATAATGAGACTGCTTGATTTGTGCTACTGCATCGAGTAAGAAGTGAAATGTGTGTAACACCCTAATTCTATCAAATGAAAACAATCCACTTTTAATTATTAATTTCCAAAAGAAATGAAAAATATTTATGTTTTCAGATAATGAAATGGTGATATATATAAATTGAATAATTTCTTTATTGGATAAAATTTTCTTAAGTGTTTGACGCATTCATGCCAAAGTATAAAATTTGTTTGATGTATCCAATTTTTGGATTTAATTTGGTTGAAAAATCTTATTTTAGAAAATAATAATGAGTTATTAAAATATTGTTTTAGCAATTTGCATTTTGGTAGTTTTTGTAAGAACTCAAATGCATCAGCTAAAAGCAACTAAACTTTAGTTGATGAATCTATTAGAGAGGAAAAGTTATTTTTTAGAATAAAGAGAATACTAATATAAAAGATAACTAATCTTTTGAGTAATTTAAAATTTAACTAGGTCATTGATGCATTCTTTATCAGAGCATGATTTTTTTGTCATTAAGTTGAAAGAATTTTTATTATTTAATTTATTCTCTTTTGTGAAGCCCAATTTATTTAATAATAGAAATTTGCCTAAAATTTATTTATTAGATATTTTATTAATATAATTTTTGGAATATTTAAAACATGTATTATATATATATATATGAATAACTTACGTTAAGAAAAAAAGAAAACAAAAGGAAAAGGAATTTTGAAACAAATAAATAAAAGAAAAGGAAAATAAAAATGGAAATGAACGGCCGAGTGTTCTCCTCATTTAGCCATTCGACCAGAGAGCTCGTTCGTCACATACTTGTACAGGAGGCACAACCGGCCGGTGCGCTTGGACCTGCGCAGCCACAGGGTGTGGCTGCAGTGCACGAAGGCGAGCGTTTCTGGCACAGCAACACAGTGCGTCGATGGCGAGCGTTTCTATGGATCCGTCGTTGGCGTTTCTCAGTGTAATATAGAGGCATCAATGGCGCGAGCGTTTTAGACGTGCATTCATGGCATGTTACAACTGAGATTCAGGCGCCTCTCCCTCTCCACTCCTCCCCTATAAAAGGTGCAGCGTCCCTCCCCTTCTCCCTCTTCCAGTAGCACCCTCATCTCCTTCCTGCACTAACGACATCCTCTGCTACTATTCGTGAAGCCCTCTCTGCTAGCCGACGTGCCGCTCGGCACCTCGCTAGATCTTCGTCGTCGATCTCCCATGCTCCGATCACCACCTGTGTTGTATCCGAGGTCCCTTGCAATGACGTCGGAGCCCTTTACCTGTGCATCCGCTGCTCTATCCACGTCACCGCTCGCCCGACCCCCCGACGCCAACCTCTGCACACTAGCGCCCCATTCTCAGCTCGTCGTCGACGCCATGCTTCTCTCGTGCCGAGGCCCCTACCTGTCGTGTCGTCGCTTGAAGCACAATCAACATGTCGAGTTCTCTCGCCGGAGCACTCTACCTGCGACTCCATGCTCTGCTACGCAAAAGTTAAATAAGGTGAAAGTTTTGCGCTACACTTTAAAGTCTAGGCATAATTTCATATAAGATCTTACATTAATTTTTATTTTATAAATTGTGTATTTGAAATACAAATTGACAAGTAATTATTTTATTAGTTTTATAAATTGTTCTAACTACTTCAAAATAAGTATTAGCAACTGTGCACGTATTTTCGTAAGTTTAATTTGGTTTGTGACTATTGATTTATGTGTAGTTTTATAAATAAGAAAGGAAATAAATACTTTATATTTTTAACCACGAATAAGAGATAGTTATTCATAGTGTTATCTGTACACAAAACACAAATTTACTAGCTACCCCTCGTAGTCTACATTTATTTATATTTAGGTCCCGGATTCAATTTTTATTATAAAATGTGTATTAGGAACCCAAAAAATAGAAATTATTTTCTTAGTTTCATAATTATGGGATAAGTATTTTAATTAGTGTTTCCAACAGTTCACATATTTTTAGAGTTTAATTTAAATTACGGTTGTTATAAAGAAATATTAAATGGCATTTACAATAAATATCATGTTTTCATAATTTAACAATATCCATTATAGATATTTAAGTATAGCTTTTTTAAATATAAATTTAAAATAAATTGTAGATCACACGTTTCCTAATAACAACAAAAGATAATAATTATCTTTTCATATAAAATGAGATTTAGATTTATACTCAAGTTTTTCTTAAGTCGGATGTATTATACGCTTTGCAATATGAAATTGGCCATAAAGTTTTCCTAAATATGTTAAAAGTGGTATAATTAGAATTTATGTTTTTGGTAAATAGAACAATGAGTTTATCTAGTTTTCTTAATAGAGCTATAGGACCACATAACTCTCCATCAAAGACGATCAAATTAGTTAATTGTCTTCCCTTACAAAATGATTTAGTTTTATGTTCAAGTTTTATACATGTGAGTATATAAATTGCTTATTCATACTAAATGCAGAGTTTCCTAAAAATGCTAAAATAATAGAATTGGTGTTCATATCTTTAAATTGAAAATAATAGCCTATATGTTTAAATATAGTTTTCTTAACAAACTTAGGCTAAGTGTTTTCCTAATAAAATGATAATTATTTAATATCGTGAAACTTATTTAGTCTTATATTTAAGTTATTCATAATTATATGCTTTATAATAGTAATATGCTATATAGTTTTTTAAAAAAAGTGTTAAAATAGATTAATTAGCGTTCTTCCTTTTATAAACTGAAATGATATTTTATACAATATCGATTACAGTTTCCTTATTAATGAATTAGATCATTTGTTCCTAAATTAAAATGATTTAATTAGTTTTCTATGCATGATTAACCATCCACCAAATTGAGTCCATATTATTTATGTGTATCACTTTGTTTTTCCTAAAGAATAAAATAATAAAATTAGTGTTCATGTTCTTTTATAATTAAAATGATAGTTTTACATATTTTTTGTATATAACTTTCTTAATAAAGAATATAGGCCATGTACTTTCTAATAAAAATAAAAGATAGTTATTTGTTTATTATCTTTTGCATGAAACTTCACTTAAGGCATATATCATAGCTCTTCATAAATAGGTGTTTAACAATATGATTATGATCTTTTCACATAAAATTTGTTTAAGTTGTGTATTAGGTTTTCCTAGAATTAATGTTTTATAAAGTGTTTATAGCATTATGAACAATTAATGTTAGACATACCACATATGACTTTTATAAAAGATTAAAGTGGTAAACTTAATATTTGTATATTTATAATTAAGATATTTTCAAGGTTAGGTCATGTATTATAAAATATGAACCAAACATTTTTTAAAAGAGCGCCTTTTGTTATAACCAATGCTTGTGACATTTTGAAAAGCAAATGCTCTTCTCATTATGCTTTCTTCTGGCTTTTTCTATGGTGAATGTTGTACGTTATTGAGTGGTGTTTGTTTCTTCTTGTTTGTTTGTGTGATAATTAGAGATTGATCCAGAAGTTGAGAATCAAGATCTATTTTGTGGAAGAATCTCAAGTTTTCTATAAGCAAGGCAAGTGGTCTTCTCCCCCTGCATATTCTGTCTGATCCCATACAATACATTTAATAAAGTTTACTTTTGGATATATGCATAATTTAATGGGTTACCTATTCAGATGCATCTAACCTTTCCAACATTATTCCTTGTTTAACCTGGGATTATGATTTAATCAAATAGCTATGCTATTGCTACAACTTTATTTTTATGATGTCACTCTTTAATCATATTAATGTTCCAAATGGTAAGTTTACATTATTATTGTTAATCCGATGATTAAGCAAGATCATATTGTGATAATTAGAACATGGAGTGACCACCCAGGAAAACAGTGCAACCACCAGTGCTATCATGGGCTCTGGCTTTGGTAATTAGCTTTGTATGCTTAGTGCTTAGAAACCTTACCTAAAATATGGGCAAGAGGGGCGGCAGTGGTTTGGTGGCAGCTCACGTTAACATGGGGTGGTAGTCTTGGCTAAGGTACCTCGTCTAGAGGGTCACCAATACTAACATGGAAACTATTGGGGCCTTCATTTTCCGAAGGTCCTCAAAAACATGACTAACATGTTTTCCAGTATAGTATACTACCACAGGAAACTTCGGGTTTAAGATGAAAACATGCATGGTGTGAAGAAGCGTGATCTGGAAGAAGGATAGACCAACTCCGAAGCTGTGACTGGAGAAGCTTCGGCTTAGCACAAGGATGATGATGGAGGATGAAACCGACTAAAAGGAAAAGATTGCTCAGTCCTTGACAAATTACCTTTTAGTTAGTAGTAAATGTCAGGGACATAAATGTAATTTTACTCAGGCTGCGTCCTGTGCCTATAAATAGATGAACAGTAACACCGTACTGTTTAGGTTAACTTGTAATCACTCGCACGTCACTCTCGGACTTTTACCTTTTGTCAAGCCGAAGGTACAAATGTAATTTATATGTCATTGATATTTGTTCATGATTATATAATAAAAATATGGATAATCTAATGATTCAAGTTGATTATTCATACTCTTTTTGTATTTCATACATACCTCTTTATATCTTGATATATTAAAATAACGAAGGTATGTCCTTCATGACCTTCGTCCGGAGATCATTATATCCTAAAGGAGATAATGTTACAAAGGACGAAGGTCTTTAACCATTAACATTGGGTTCCCTTGTTCTTGATTCACAGCTTTTGAGAACAAGTGACCAATATTGGTGCCCACCTCCGGTGAACTCATTTGACCACCTTCGGCAAGCATCGACCTTCGTCATGCTGCCGAAGAAAGCAGCGCTAGGGGCTGCATTGCATCCACTGGACATTAATTAGAAGACGCTACACGAAACTAGGAGCCAGAAGAGGAAGGCTACTAGCCCAACACTTCAGGAGGAGGAGCTAGACCAGGAGATCAGGGACCTGGAAATCATTCACCAGCAAGTACAAAGGAAGAAGGAGAAGATGGCCCGCCTGGCCGATTTATAGAAGAAGTTTGACGAAGCTGCTGAGGAAATGCGTCATCTTACTCAAGATGACCAAGACCGAAGGCCCCAGCACAGGGAGCTTCGTCGAGAGAGTTCACTCAACGACGATGAATGGTATGATGACTTTCATCATGGCAATTTTGTTTTTGATGATGCTTCTCCTTTGGCAGCAGAGTTGCAGGCTACTCCATGGCCCCCATCATACAAGCCACCTCAGCTTCCTATGTATGATGGACACTCAGATCCTAAGTAGTTTTTGATGAGCTATGAAGCAACCATATCTTCATATGGAGGCAATACTGCAGTCATGGCAAAATCCTTCGTCATGGCAGTCCGAAGTGTGGCCCAGACATAGTACTCTTCTCTCTGACCAGGGACAATCACTTCATGGCAGAAGCTCAAGGATATGCTAATCACTAGTTTCCAAGGGTTTCAGACGAAACCAGTCACTGCTCAGGCTTTGTTTCAGTGCATGCAAGACCATGAGGAGTACCTTCAGGTGTACGTCCGAAGGTTTCTGCGTCTAAGAGCACAAGCGCCTACAATGCCCTATGAAATTGTCATTGAGGCCATGATCAAGGGGCTTTGGCCAGAACCTATGGCTCAGTATTTTGCTAGAAAACCCCCACAAACCCTGGAGAAGCTTCTTTAGAAGATGGATGAGTATATCCGGGCTGACAATGATTTCCGCCAAAGAAGGGAAGAAGCATACAGGTTTTCTGAGATGACTAGGGGCTTCGGAGGAAGAATTCATCCCAGACACGTCAGATCGATCCATAATTCCAACCCAAGTGAGGACAGAGGAAGTCAACCTCAAAGGCGGCAACACAGCTCCCAGTCTTCGGGGTCACAACAAAGCTCCTTCAGGCCACCAGCCCCAAGGGGCAGAGGCGGCAGGGGCTTAGGAGGAAGGTACGGAGATCAGCCCAGAAGACTATATTTCTTATTATGCGGTGAAGACAAGGGCCACACCACAAGAACATGCCAAATCACAATTCAGAAGCAAAAGGAGATTGCTGAAGCTAAGGCACGGCAGAATCAGCCGAAGCAGGTCCTACATACTGCCTCATGCTACTCTCCCTATGTCCCATAGTACGTAGCTAATCAACAGCCTACGACTGCTGTCGCTTCAGCAAGTCACTCTCTGGCTTCCTAGGCCCAGCTTCCACCGCCACCACCGTTACCACCTACTCTAACCCGAAGCCAGCAGCCAGAAGGGCACCAGCACGCTAAATAGCAGCGCAACTTTTGGGGAGGAGTCCGAAGTTCGCACAGTCAATAGTACTATGCCTGAATCCAAGCATATCTACTATTGGGGGCCTTCATCCTCCGAAGGTCCTCAAAAATATGATTTAATGAAATCTTCAAGTGTGACATGTGAACAGGTACCTTCGGACTCGGGCTAAAAGCATGTATGACGTAAAAAGCATGATCGTGACGAAGGTTGGAGTTGCTCTGAGGCCACGTACAAGGGAGCTTCGGCTAAATGGCGAAGAAAGGAACCGACTTAAAGGGGAAAAGGCTATCTAGTCCTCATAGAATTGTCTATAAGTTAATAATAAATGTAAAGGGCACGAATGTAATTTCTCATAGGCTGCGTCCTGTGCCTATAAATAGATGAATAGTTCCCCCGTACTGTTCACGTGGACTGGTACTGGTTCGTGCGTCACACTTGTACTTTTACCTTCGGTCAAGATGAAGGTACATATGTAATCTAATTTTGTTTCTATTTATCCATAATAATATAATGAGGACGAATTGATAACGTTATATAATTGTTCATGTTGTCTCTTGCATTTCATATGCTTCTCCTTTTATTAATATATACCGCGATGATGAAGGTATGTCCTTCATGACCTTCGTCTGAAGATCATTATATCCTAAGGGAAATAATGCTTCAAAGGACAAAGGGCATTAACATTTAACATTTTGTGTAGCCTTGTTCTTAATTCATAGCACTTGAGAATAAGTGACCAACATTGGCGCCCACCTCTGGTGAAATCTTTCAACCACCTTCGGCAAGCACTGACCTTCGTCATGCCGCCGAAGAAAGCTTCAACACTAGGGACTACTGCATTGCAGCCGCTGGACCCAAACCAGGAGACCCTCTCTCTCCGAGAGGCCCGAAGCCAGAAGAGGGAAGCCACCAGTCCAACACTCCAGGAGGAGGAGTTGGACCAAGAGATCAGGGATATGGAGATCATCCATCAGCAAGTACAAAGAAAGAAGGAGAAGATGGCGCAGCTGGCTGATCTTCAAAGAAAGATCGATGAAGCTACTGAACAAGTGCGTCATCTTGCACAAGATGAACAAAACCGAAGGCCCCAGTATAGGGAGCTTCATCAGGAAGGCCTATTCAATGAAGATGGATGGTATGATGATTTTAATCATGATGCCTTTACTTTTGATGATGCTTCTCCCTTGGCAGCAGAACTGCAGGCTACCCATGGCCCCCGTCATACAAGCCACCTCAGCTTCCCATGTATGATGGGCATTCAGATCCAAAGCAGTTTATGATGAGCTACGAAGCAACTATATCTTCATATGGAGGCAATACTGCAGTCATGGCGAAGTCCTTCGTCATGGCAGTCCGGAATGTAGCCCAAACATGGTATTCTTCTCTTCATCCAGGAACTATCATGTCGTGGCAGAAGCTTAAGGACATGTTGGTTACCAGCTTCCAAGGCTTTCAAACGAAGCCGGTCACAGCTCAGGCTTTGTTCCAATGCACGCAAGACCACGAAGAGTACCTTCAGGCATATGTTCGAAGGTTCTTGCGATTGAGGGCACAAGTGCCTACGGTGCCCAATGATATTGTCATTGAGGCCATGATCAAAGGTCTTCGCCTAGGACCTACAGCCCAATATTTCGCCAGGAAGCCCCCAAAAACTCTAGAGAAGCTGCTTTAAAAGATGGATGAGTACATCCGGGCTGACAATGACTTCCACCAAAGAAGGGAGGAAGCTTACAGATTCTTTGAGATGACCAGGGGCTTCGGAGGAAGAATCCACCTAAGGCATGTCAGGTCAATTCATAACTCCACTCAGAATGATGACAAAGGAAGTCAGCTGCAGAGGCCACAGTATACCTCACAATCTTCGGGGCAGCAACAAAGCTCTTTCCGGTCGCCAGCTCCAATAGGCAGAGGCGCCAGGGGCTTTGGAGGAAGATGTGGGGATCAGCCCAGGAAGATCTACTGCTTAATTTGTGGTGAAGACAAGGGCCATACTACAAGAATGTGCCAAATCACCATACAAAAGCAGAAGGAGATTGCAGAAGCCAAAGCTCGGCAGAATCAACCGAAGCAGGTCTTACACACTGCTTCGTGCCACTCACCCTACATACCAGAATATGTGGGTAATCATTCTATAGCTTCTGTTGCTTCGGCTAGTCAGCCACAGCTTCCACCTCCGCCACCACTACAACCTACCTATTCACGGGGTCAGCAGCCAGAAGGGCGCCAACACACCCAACAGCAGCGGGATTTCAGGGAGTAATCCGAAGCTCGCAAAGTCAACAGTACTGTGCCGAAGTCAAAGCACATCTATTGAGAGATATCCTACTTTCTAAAACACTTTTTTATTCTATGCCAGTTTGTTTTTTAATAAGGGACAAGTAAAGCAAATCTAGTTTTAATTCTTTGTAATAGTTTTGCTTCTATTAAAATGAAATATATCTTCTTCACAGATTTACGAAGCTCGAAAATTGCTGAAGCTCAAAAAGTCGTTCCTAAGGGAGCGCAGCATAAGTCTTGCTGAAGCCACAAAAAGTCGTTCCCAAGGGAGCGCAGTGTAAGTTTTCTGCTCAAAAGTCGTTTCTAAGGGAATGTAGAGCCAAATACTGCCGAAATATAAGACGAAGCGCGAAAAGTCAATGCGAAAAATACCGCCAAAATATAAGGCGAAGCGCAAAAAGTCAACGCGAAAAATACCGCCAAAATAGAAGGTAAGAAGTTCAAAAGACGTTCCTAAGGTGATGCAGAACTTACACCGAAAAATAAGCGGTGAAGCCAAAAAATAAACGGCAAAGAGACTTGGATCGTTCCTAAGGGGACACAGAGATGGTGTGTTCCAGTGTGGGCGTGTGGGTGTGTATCTTCGGCATTAACATCATTCGCATCATATCGTCACATCAACCCGCATAGCATCACATCATACATCATATTGCACTGATGGCATGAATTGAATACGAAGTCGACCTTTGGAGACTGCTTTATAAAAAATGGAAAGGTGCTAAGGCACAAAGTTAGCTAAGAAAATATAGTTTTGTCAGCTCTATTGCAAAAGAAGGGATCCTTTGTTTACAAAGCTGGGAGGTTTTTATGAAGCATGGATATTTTCATGAAGCACGGATTTTCTTCTTTGTAAAGCATGAAAAGAAGGGAAGGTGTTTTTTTGCCGAAGGCTCAAAAACGGTATGTATATAAAGTTTCATGCATCACAAAGAACTGAATTACAAATAATTCACACATTAGATTCAAAAATATGCACATCGAATATTACAGTCTTGATACAGCGAAGCTACATTGATCGTCTAAAAATGTTTTTACAATATTAGTCCTCTTTCAGGACCTTTTCCGCAATTTCATTCAACAACTTGTTAACAACTTCATCAACAATAGATTCGGCTATATTGATGATTTCTATTGCTTTCTTCGTTTCTGGGTCAGCCAGGGGGTCGAACGGTTTCGGTGGAGGAGACAGTTCAGCTGCAGTAGGAAAAATTAATCAGTTCGAAGTCACGAAAACAAACGACGAAGCTAAAGGTCGTAAAACAATACCTATCCATCTCTCGCGTTCTGCAGCTTCCTCAGCTTTTTTTGCCGCTTCTCGAGCATCATGAATATCTTTTTCACTTTTCTTCATTATTTCGTGAGCCATTTCTCGATCGCCATTTGCCCAGATGTCAGTATAAAATTTTCCGCCCATTAAGCTTGCTTCGGCTGAGGGATCCTTCGTGACATCCACGGAGAAGGCAGCTTCGGCCTGAGCCAGGGTTTTGACATGTTCGTAACCCGCCTTCTCCAAGATGGCTGAAATTCCTCTCGCACCAGAAAATGCGCAGACATCCCCGCGATCACTCAAAATTTCTTCAAAAGCTTCGGCCTCTCCGCTTATCTATTCTATAACACCTTCGGGGTCGCCTCGTATAAAGTTATCTTCATTTGAATAGGCGCTCACGTTGGCAAAGCTAGCCTTTACCTTCGCCACGCAGCCCAGGGATTTTTCGAAGCATCTTTCTTTGGACGTGCGGAGTTCTTCGACTGTTTTTTCTAAATAATTTCTCCAATATTAACTAATATCTCGGTTGGCCTCTGCGAGACCACATTTTTCTTTGGATTCGGCCAGCTGTTTTCGAAGGTCTTCAATCTCATTCTTTTGAATTTCAGCTTCAGCCTTGAAACTAGCTTCATCTTCTTTTACCTTGTCCACCAATGAAAGTAGAATCCTATCTTTTTCCGTGGCTTCGTTCCTCAGTCTGATAACCTCTGTTCGAAGGTTGTTGAGAGCTATAGTGCAGCTCTCATCTTCAGCATTCTTTTGCGCCCTTACAGCGTTGCTAATTATTAAGCCCTGCAAGAAAAGTTAAAAGGATTAACATAAGAATAAAAAGACTCCATTCCAGAGTCCATAAGCTTCAAAGTTCACAACTTCAGTACCTTCAGACTGTTGTACGCAAGACTATCTGCTAGATCGTCCTTCGTCATGGCACAGAGGCCAGCTTCAAGCTTCGGAAAACCCATACTTCTGGCCATCTCCTGGCAGACAGATAATTCTTTGTTGTCTGGGAGGCACTACAGGAAATCATCTTCGTCCGTACCATTAAACACTAAGGCCCCCTTCGGATACTTCAGTTCTCGGGCATAGTGTTTAGCTTCAAAAATTTCTTCTTCGGATAATCTCTTTCCCGGAGCATGTCGAATGATATAATCAAGATCTTCGGAGAGTGCTTCGGGGGGCAAGGGATTCGGCCTCTTTGACCGCACTCTTCTCAAAAGCTATATTAATATCTGGAGTTATTTCTTCGGCCTTCTGCTCGGTGGCGGCAAGCTTCGTCTTAGTAGGCACTGTGGGCTCTGCCTCGGCTTCAGCCTGGGTTAGTGTAGTCTTGACTTCTATTTGCTTAGTATTAGCCTTGGATTGCATTCTAATAGCTTCAGCAATGTCGGTGTTTCGGACCCGGGGGGTCCCTGGACCGACGAGTGAGATTGTCGCTGCGTGCCCCTGCCCAGATGGGTTGGTGCGGGATGGAACACAAGAGGTGGGACAAGCCTTGTATTATCCTGCACCAGGGGTGCCGCTCGTAGTAGGGGTTACAAGCACGTCGCGAGAGGGAGAGAGAGAGAGTGAGAGAGAGCCGGTTCGTTCGCTCCTTCCCCTGCGCGAACCCCCCTCCAGGATGGCCCTGGACCTCCCTTTTATAGACGCAAGGAGAGGATCCAGACGTACAATGGGGGTGTAGCTATGCGCTAACGTGTCCGGCAGAGAAATGCCTAAGCCTTGTGTACATGCCAACGTGGCTGTCGGGGGAGAGCTTGAGCCCTGTACACGTGATAGCGTGGCCATCGAAGAAGCGCCTGTGCCCTGTAGAAGCACAGCTGGCAGCGCGGCAAGGATCCTGCTGACGTCTCCTTGCTGCCGTAAGGGGTTGAGAGCCACCGGCGTCATGGTTGCACGTGGGGCACCATCATTACCCGTCGTCGGGGTAAGCCAGATGGGACACCGATCTTGTTCTTTGTAGCCTGAGCTGGCTAGGGATAGGGTAATGATGTATCCCCTATCGGCGCGGTCGGTCCGAGCCCAAGGTCGGGCGAGGTGGAGACTTCTCTTGAGGCCGAGGTCGGGGTCGGGCAAGGACGTGCTTCCTCCCGAGGCCGAGGTCGAAGCCGAGTCCGGGGGTCAGGCGAGGCGGAGACCTCCTCCCGAGGCCGGAGCTTGATGTCGGGCGAGGCGAAGCTTCCTGTTGCGCCCGAGACCGAACTCGGTGGTTGATTGTGACTTGTTGTCAGCTTCGCCTGGGTGGTTGGCACGGCAGTCGGAGCGGGGCGGGCGATGCTATTTTCCCGTCATATCGGACAGAAAAAGAGAGGGGCGAAGTGACTGCGGTCACTTGGGCCTGGCCGACTGAGGCGCGTGTGTCAGGATACGACGTCAGGCGTCCTCTGCATTGAATGTGCCTGCGAAGCGGTCGGTTGGTGAGGCGGTCCGGCCAAGGTTGCTTCATAACGAAGCCTGCCCGAGCCGGGCTTCGGGAGAGCCGAGGAGGCGCCCGCTGCCTGAGGAGGCCCTCGGGCGAGGCATGAACTCGTCTGGGACTACTGCTCCAGCCCGAGGCTGGGCTCGGTTGAGGTCGCGTCCCTTGGGTAGACAAAGCCTTGACTTGAACCGCACCCGTCAGTTGGTCAGATGGTGTTTACCAGCCGTGATTAGGAGCATTGGGGGTACCCCTAATTATGGTACCCGACAAGCAACCTTCCCTGTGGGAGCAGGGCCTATGGAATCAGTTGTTTCTAAAACATCTAATACATTTACCATCCTCCTTCTCCTAGGAGTTATCACAGAACTCTTTTGTGCCTTCAGCGCTGTGGCTTCTGTCGAAGGACTTAAAATTCCTGACATCTTTTTCACCTCTTCAGTTGTTGACCTGTTAGCCTTATCTTTGTCAACCTTTTTTTCAACTGGCTCAACCGAAGGTGCCTTCGGCATTGTAGATTTTCTTGATTCAGCAGCTGAAGATGCCTCCCCGCCAAACTCAAGCACCACGACCAGTTCAATATAACGTGGTCGGGGGGTAAGTACCTTCATCTTTTTGCCCGCAGCCTTCGGCACAGGTTCAGCCGGGGTGGCCAGAGCAGCAGGTTTCCTCTTCTTCCCTTGCCCCCGCACCGGGTAGTGGTAGTCGGGGTAGACAAAGCCAATGGCGTCAAAAACTCTGTTTATTCTCTTTTTCCCCGACCTCCGAAGGCTGTAGGCAGTGCATTATCTTCTGCCTTGGAGTATGATCCAAGTAGTTCATCACTTGTAACTTCGATGCATTTCAACCAATCATCGTTTGGTTCATCGAATTTATCCCCATATCTGAATGTATATTTCAGCCGGACCAGTTCACCTTCGCTAGACTTGGTAATAGTTTCCTTCGGCATTTCCCAACTCTCTACAAGCGGTCATACTCTGAATGTTATATGCTCTTGAATTAAATCTCTGGCACCAATGAAGAAGCAGACAGTACCAAACGCCTTTTGGCACGCTTCGGTGGCTTCATCAATTTCAACCTTCGGCCTTCGGAGGCTGAAGCGGGACCATATGGGGCGCATGATAACATCTTTGATGTCCTCCCTCGCTGACAAGTCGTTCTTCACATAAAACCATTCTTCCATCCAATTTCTAGGCCATCTCTTCTGAAATGTTGGCACAGGGTGACTGGTGTTGGGACAGGCGATAAACCCATAACAACCGAAGTTGTTATGATACTGTTCTTTCCTCATGGCCTTTGTCTCATACAGAAGTTTGTGCATGCTGCAGAAGTACTTCACACTTGGTTCTATCCCTTGGCTTCTTGGTGCCCAGACGAAGACTCCCATCCTCAATATGGCTTCGGGGGTCAACTGGTGAAGGAAAACTTGGTAGGTTTTCAACACTTTAACTACAAACATGCTCAGCGGAAACCGAAGCCCAGCTTTGAAGAAGCTTTGGAAAATCACAACTTCATTCCCCTCGGGGGCCGGGACGTTGTTGTCTCCGCCAGCCCTCACAATAGACATATCCCGAAAGT
Source organism: Zea luxurians (assembly GCA_029449295.1). Classification (NCBI taxonomy): domain Eukaryota; kingdom Viridiplantae; phylum Streptophyta; class Magnoliopsida; order Poales; family Poaceae; genus Zea; species Zea luxurians. Next base: position 52,789,987 of record JAOPSE010000011.1, read on the forward strand.
AACGTCCCCTCATGTTTTCAAGGTGACTTTGCTTGATGGTAGATTTTCCGAAAATTGTATGGCTTGGTCTCCAGGGTCGATCCTCAGAATCTTCGCCCCCACTTTCTGCATCATAACTGTCACTGTCACCAGTATCTTCAGATAGGCCCTCCAGTATCTCCTTAGTAATCTTCTCTGTATTTGATTTTGTCATTGACTCGATAAATCCAGCAATGTAAGGATTCACAGCCTTCTTCTCCTCAAAAAGCTTCTCTTCTTCAGCAGGCTTCGTCTCAGCAGCAACCTTCTTGTCTTAAGACATCTTTTCCTTCAGAGATGACGAAAATGTGTCTTTCTAACCGAATCTCAGAAAGCTTGAAAAACTAGCAAGCATTAGTAAGCAAGAGCTATGAAAATTAACAAAATAAAGCAAGTGGCACAAGCAGCGTACCAAATGAGGTTGGTACGAGTTCTTATTTATACGCTCGGCACGCTCCAAATTGGAGGGGCCCCGTCTGTCATTGACTATTGCTATTCTAGCAAAGGGAAGGTGTTTTTTCGGACCTTCGGCTTAAGGCCTTCGTCCATGTCGCAGTCTGAATTCGTTATCTTAAACAAATTAATACTACGAGGGGCTACTGTTGGGGGCCTTCGTCCTTCGAAGGTCCTCAAAAACGTGATTTAACGAAATCTTCAAGTGTGACATGTGAACAGGTACCTTCGGACTCGGGCTAAAATCATGATCGTGACGAAGGTTGGAGTTGCTCCGAAGCCACGTGCAGGGGAGCTTTGGCTAAATGGTGGAGAAAGGAACCGACTTAAAGGGAAAAAGGCTATCTAGTCCTCATAGAATTGTCTATAAGTTGATAATAAATGTTAAGGGCACGAATGTAATTTCTCACAGGCTGCGTCCTGTGCCTATAAATAGATAAACAGTTCCCCCGTACTGTTCACGCAGGCTAGTACTGGCTCGTGCGTCACACTTGTACTTTTACCTTCTGTCAAGCCGAAGGTACATATGTAATCTAATTTTGTTTCTATTTATCCATGATAATATAATGAGGACAAATTGATAACGCTATATAATTGTTCGTGTTTGTCTCTTGCATTTCATATGCTTCTCCTTTTATTAATATATACCGCGATGATGAAGGTATGTCCTTCATGACCTTCGTCTGAAGATCATTATATCCTAAGGGAAATAATGCTTCAAAGGACGAAGGGCATTAACATTTAACATTTTGTGTAGCCTTGTTCTTAATTCATAGCACTTGAGAACAAGTGACCAACATCTACTAAAGAATATCCTACCCTTGATGTATCTTTTTCTTTTCTGTCATCTTATTTTTCTTGTACAAAAAACAAGTAACGAAGGACTTAATTTTCGTCTCATGTAATAATTGTGCTTGTATCATTAAGTAAAATGCTTCTTCCTAACAGACTTCCGAAGCTACAAAAAGACGTTCTTAAGCGAGCGAAGTAAGTTCCGAAGATACTAAAAGTCGTTCTTGAGGGAGCGCAAAGTAAGTTTTGAAGCTACAAAAGTCATTCCTAAGGGAGCACAGAGTAAGTTCCAAGGCTCCAAAGTCGTTCCTAAGGGAATGCAGAGCCAAAATACCACTGAAATAGAAGGTGAAGAAGCTCCAAAGTCGTTCCTAAGGGGATGCAGAGCTTAGATACCACCAAAATAGAAGGTGAAGAAGCTCCAAAGTCGTTCCTAAGGGGATGCAGAGCTTAGATACCACCGAAATAGAAGGTGAAGAAGCTCCAAAGTCGTTCCTAAGGGGATGCAGAGCTTAGATACCACCGAAATAGAAGGTGAAGAAGCTCCAAAGTCGTTCCTAAGGGGATGCAGAGCTTAAAGACTCCAAAGACGTGCCTAAGGGGATGCAGTCTTGGTTGTTCCAGTGTGGGTGTGCGTGTGTGTTCGGCATAACCATCATATTGCATCATATCATCGCACCATTCTGCATAACATTACATCATACATCATATCGCATCAACGGCAAAAAAGGTTGGATACGACGCAGATCTTCGGCAATGAAAATGTGCTGAGGCACAAAGCAAACCTTCAGCCAATACAATTTTATCACAGCAGATTCGCCATAAAAAGGGGCTTCTTTCTTTACGAAGCATGAAAAGAAGGGAAGGTGTTTTTTCGCCGAAGGCTCAAAAATGGTATGTGCGTAAATTACATGTCTGATTAATTGTTTCGTACACCAAATGTTAATCATATCATTACAATAAAAGTCTAATCTTCTTTAAGGATCTTTTCGGTGGCTTCATTCAATAGCGTATCGACGACTTCGTCGACGATGGAGTTAGCAACGCTCATTACATCCAGCGCTTCTTTCATGACAGGATTGGCTAGGGGGTCATATGGCTTAGGCAGCAATGAGAGTTCAGTTGTAATAGACAAACTATTAGTTTGAAGCCAGAAAATAAACACCGAAGCTAAAATTCAAAAACAATACCTATACACCATGTGCGCTCGGCAGCTTCTTCGGCTTGCTTAGCTTCTTCTCGGGCGTCATGGGTTTCTTTTTCATTTTTCTTTATGATTTCGCTGGCCAATTCTCGGCCACCGTTCACCCAAACATCAGAGTAAAACTTTCCACCCACTAAAGTAGCTTCGACCGAAGGATCTCTCGTGTCGTCTGTGGAGAAGGCGGCTTCAGTCTGGGCCGCAGCTTTAACATGGTCACAACCAGCCTTCTCTAGAATTGCCGCAATCCCTCGAGTGCCGGTGAAAGCACAAATGCCCCCACGATCGCTAAGGATCTCTTCAAAAGCTTCGGCTTCCTCGGGGTCAACTCGAATGAAGTTCTCTTCGGAAGAGTAAGCACCCAGCCTGGCAAAACTGGTTTTCAATTTTCTTACGCAATCCAAGGATTTTTCAAAGCACCTCTCCTTGGATACACGAAGCTCCTTAACATTTTTCTCCAGTCTAGTGTTCGACCATTCACTTATTTCTTGCTTAGCTTTTGCAAGTTCAAAATTTTCATTAGCTTCGGCAAGCTTTTTCTGAAGGTCTTCAATTTCGGCTTTATAAGCTTCGGATTGAGTGTTAAATTTTGCTTTGTTTTTTTCACTTTATCCACCAATGAAATCAGGATTTTATCTTTTTCTGCGGCTTCATTTCTCAGCTTAATAACTTCTGACTGAAGGTTGTCGAGGGCTATCATGCAGCTTTCATCTTCAGCATTCTTTTGCGCCCTCAAAGCGTTGCTAAGAATTAAGCCCTACAAAAAGATAGGATCATCACGAGAATACAAGACAAGATAACCTATTTTTAAGTTCATCACTTCCGTACCTTCAAACTGTTGTATGCTAGGCTGTCTGCGAGCTCATTCTTTGACATAGCGGAGAGGCCAGCTTCAAGCTTCAGAAATCCCATATTTTTGGCCATCTCTCGGCAGACAGATTTTTCCTTATTGTCTAGGAGACAGTATAGGAAGTCATCTTCGTCTGGGCCGTTGTACACCAAGGCCCCCTTCGGGTATTTCAGTTCCCAGGTGTAGTGTCTGGCTTCTGCAATTTCTTCTTCAGATAGTCTTTTTCCCGAAGCATGTCGAATAATAAAGTCAAAATCTTCGGATGGGGCTTCGGGAATAGGACTTTTAGCCTTTTCAGGCGCATCCTTCTTCAGAGCCATGCCGGTTTCTAGAGATTTTTCCTCAACTCTCTCAGTTGCAGCAAGCTCTGCCTCCGTCGGCGCTGAGGGCTTAGCTTCAGTTTCAGCACGAGCCGCAACACCTTCGGCAACCTTCTTTGCAGGAGCAGGAGTCAATGCCCTTGTTATCTCCATGACAGCGTCCAGCACGCTTGCCATTCTTCTCCTCTTAGGAGTTATTGCAAGAGTTTTTGCCACCTTCGGCAACTCTGGCTCCGATGGTCCTATCGTTTCCTCTTGGTCTGGTTTCTCAGTCGTTTTTCCTTTAGCTTCGGAAGTTTGTATCAGCACCCCAGCCGATCCGATTGCAGAAACCTTCGGTACTGTAGCCGATTCTTTGGCGCTTCGACCGGCAGGAGCAGCTTGTTCTGCTTCGACAATGGAAGATGTTCCTTCATCAAATTTTGGCACTGGACATTTGCTGCCTCGACTTCAATGTACCTTGGTCGGTGGGTCAAAACCTTGATCTTCTTGCCCTTCGGCACAACAGAGACGGCCGAGGCATCAGTTTTCCTTTTCTTCCCCTGCTTTCGCGAGGGGTAAATGTAGTCTGGATATACGAAGCCGATAACGTCAAAAACTCTGTTCAGCCTTTTCTTGCCTCGCCCTCCGAAGGCTAAGGTCAAGGCATCATCTTTGGCTCTTGTATACGCTCCAAGTAACTCATCGCTAGTCGCCTCAACACATTTTAGCCAGTCGGCGTTCAGTTCATCAAACTGGTCTCTATATCTGAAGGTGTATTTCAAGTAAACCAATCCACCCTGACTAGACCCAGCAGCAGTCTCCTTCGGCATCTCCCAGTTATCCACAAGTGGCCATACTCTGTAGGCTATATGCTCTTGAACCAGGTCTCTCGTGCCAATGAAGGAACAAACATTATTGAAAGCCTTCTAGCATGCTTCGGTATCATTCTCAAGCAAAGTAGCCAGCCTTCGGAGGCCGAAGCGAGATCAGATGGGACGTTGGATAATCCCCTTTATGTCTTCCCTTTCAATTAGATTATTCTTGACATAAAACCATTCCTCCATCCAGGCCCCGAGGCACCTTTTTTGAAATGTTGGAATGGGATAACTTAGATTGGAGCGAGGAACGAAGCCAAAGCAACCGAAGTTGTTGTGATATTGCTCTTTACCAGTGGCCTTCGTCTCGTACAATAGTTCGTGCATATTACAGAAGCACTTCGCGCTCGGCTCCAGCCCCTGGCTTCTCACAGCCCAAACAAAAATACCCATTCTAATTATAGCTTCAGGAGTGATTTGATGAAGGAAGATTTCAAATGTCTTCAAAACTTCAACCAAAAATCTTCTCAAGGGGAATCGAAGACCTGCCTTCATAGAGCTTCTGTAAACAACAACTTCATCCTCTTTGGGTGCGGGGGCGGCGCTGTCTCCCCAAAACCTCACAATAGACATGTCACGAAAGTATCTTCCCTTCATGGCATCAATCTGACTCTGTTTAATGGATGACTTTCCAAAGATGGTATAACTTGGCCGCCAGGGCCAGTCTTCGGCATCTTCATTCCCACTTTCCACGTCAAAGTCATCACTATCATTAGAATCTTTAGATAAATCAGCTATTATTTCATTTGTAATCTTCTATGTGTTTGTTTTTTCCATGGCTTCGTAAAAACTAGCTAGGGTAGGATCAACAACCTTCTTCTCGTTAGCCATTTGGTGGAAAATCGAACAAATGCCGAAGCTCACAAAGCAAGTGAAATCTGACAGCAAGAAATTTAAAACTTGAGAAAACAGCACAAGCAATTGAAATGGCACAACAGATGTTGTCGCTGTGGGTTTATATTTATATGCCTAGTGCATTGTAACTTGGTGGGCCCCATTTGTCATTGTCTTTCGCTGTTCTAGCGAAGGGAAGGTGTTTTTTCGGACCTTTGGCTAAAGGCCTTCATTCATGTCGCAGTCTGAATTTGTTGAGCAACAAATTAACACTGCGAGGGGCTACTATTGGGGGCCTTCATTTTCCGAAGGTCCTCAAAAACATGACTAACATGTTTTCCAGTATAGTATACTGCCATAGGAAGCTTCGGGTTTAAGATGAAAGCATGCATGGTGTGAAGAAGCGTGATCTGGAAGAAGGATAGACCAACTCTGAAGCTGTGACTGGAGAAGCTTCGGCTTAGCACAAGGATGATGATGGAGGACGAAACCGACTAAAAAGGAAAAGACTGCTCAGTCTTTGACAGATTACCTTTTAGTTAGTAGTAAATGTGAGGGACATAAATGTAATTTTACTCAGGCTGCGTCCTGTGCCTATAAATAGATGAACAGTAACACCGTACTGTTCAGGTTGACTTGTAATCACTCGCACGTCACTCTCGGACTTTTACCTTTTGTCAAGCCAAAGGTACAAATTTAATTTATATGTCATTGATATTTGTTCATGATTATATAATAAAAATATGGATAATCTAATGATTCAAGTTGATTATTCATACTCTTTTTGTATTTCATACGTACCTCTTTATATCTTGATATATTAAAATAACAAAGGTATGTTCTTCATGACATTCATCCGGAGATCATTATATCCTAAAGGAGATAATGTTACAAAGGACGAAGGTCTTTAACCATTAACATTGTGTTGCCTTGTTCTTGATTCACACCTTTTAAGAACAAGTGACCAATAGAAACCTTAGCGGGTTGGTTTGTACTAAGTGTATTCTATGAAACCCTCATAGTGGATCCCTAGCCATTCACCTCGGAAGTGTTTACGGGTTTCGCCGACCTAGGCTAGAGGGGATACATAGCTTGTGGGTAAAGTTGTACCACCTCTATAGAGTGTAAAACTGATATGTCAGTCGTGCTCATGGTTAAGAGCAGCCTGGAACCTCACATGATAATTGAACATGAAGATGGAAATAAACAGTGATCGATTTTGTTTAAGCGGTATGCTTAAGTGGTTCGCTCAAGAGGTTGAGCTTCATGTTGATGGTATTTTCTCAAGTGGTTTGATCTTATGCTGATTATGAATTATGCTTAATTGGGTTTGGTATATACTTATACTTAGTAATCAGGTGTTGATAATAAAATGTTGACGAACTAAACTGCTAGCCGCATTAAAACTTTAGCCTTACCTTGTTAACCTTGCATTTTCACCCCACTTGCTGAGCCCCCACCATAAGTGAGCTCACCCTTAATTTTGATCAGAATTTGCAGACGAAGATTTTGATGGTGAACTAGATGGATGCTAGTCTAGTGATACCACCGGTCACCTTCCTGTGGAAGGATGCCCTTGTTCTGTTGTACTTTGATGAGTAATAAAGGTTAAGACATTATGTCTGCTCGAAGTGTAATATCTTAATATAATCTTTATTTACTCTTTTATGCATTGTCCTTTTGATATATTACACTTATGATGTCAACATATGTGTGGAAATAGATCCTGGCACACATATGCTATGCATTCGGTTTTACCCTTAAAATCGGGTGTGACAATGTGTTTTCATGATAAAGTGTTGCTTGCATTAAATGCTTGTTACCTTGTATGTTTAGAAGGATGCTAACTTAGTTTAAGGAACATTACAGAACTTGGAAAAGCTAAAACTTGTTTTAGACTCAGCTAGTGCTTTTGGAAAATGAAACCCCTCATCCAAACAACTTCATGGTCTAGAGGTAGAGATGTAGACTCCTCACACCGGGTAAGTCTAGCTGAGTATTTGTATACTCAACCTTGCTTGTGGCATAATTTTTATAGGTACTTCCTTGGAGGACATGTGTGACAGAACCTCCCCAGGTATTAGGCCCACCCACAGATGTCCTTATCGTAAGGACCTCAGACAGTCATGTGAGTGTGCATAATGACTCGAGAAGTGTAACACCCCGGGGTCCACAAACACCACGGAATGCTACTAAACAACACTTCTGACATCTATATATAAAATTTCGGCAGCATCCCCTTTGCAAAATTGCATAAAGGAGGGGGCAACAGAGTATAAACATATATCATGACTAAAACATACTAAGTATTATTAATCGGCTAGCAAGGAAAGATAAACATACGACCTGAACTGAATTAACCAGTGTGCACGACCATATAAAAAAATAAACAAACTTCCTTTGACAATAAGTTTCTAATTCAATCATGGCTGCGCCTAGGCAGCGTTATGGTGAGAGTGAAAGTGGACGTGCTGCTACTCCCCTCATTCCCAACATGTATCAAGTACCTGCATTGAGTAATGCAAGAGTGAGATGACACATCTCAGCAAGTAAAATAATATCAAACAGTTTAACCACATAAGAACATTGTTTTACCACCACTTGATTCCACAACCTTCTTATTACGAAGGTGCAGCACGTATACAACGTACAACACACCTAGTTACCACACCTCGCAGGTAGAAACTACAATAGTAACATAGTAATGTCACACTTCATATATTCCTCATGAGTGCAAATGTCTGCAAATGCAAGGATGACTTCTGCCTTCATACCTCTAAGGATATGAAGCCGCATCGTACCCCTCCTCGGGCAACGTACGATGCTAAAAATGTACCGGTACGGTCGGACCATAAGATCACGACATAACTTCAAAATGCAAGATGGATGATGCGATGTGCATATCATGCCTACAACACTTCATATAACATGATTCAAAAAGACACTTCAACTTCATCCAGATGGGAATCAACCACATATATCATTACCAAATTATGATCATCCACAATATTAAACAATTGAGAATTAATACTTCCAAACAAATAAACTTCATCATAGAATTCAATGATTAACATAATTAAAACTTATGCATACTCAATGACAGGGAATAGGATGCAAACCAAACGGTAGCAACCACCACTGTATTTACTTGCCTTTACCGGAAGTTCGGGCAAATCCCTAAGTACGATCCGGAAGTCCACCACCTGTTTTTGACACCCAACTTAGTACACCAAGTTCACATAATCAGGCTCATAAGCGACGCCGCACCTACGCACAAACTCAAACCCCGCCGCGGGTTACATCTCTCCCTACACCCACCAAACTGCAGCGGCGCTGCTTAATAATTTCATAACTTTAAAATTATGACAGCAGTGGTAACAAACAAAAACTCCAGAGGCATCTACATAAAATTCCCCACAAGTTTTGTATACAATTTATAATTAAATTCCAATATCTAATTAGCCCAAAACAGTCCACAAGATGAACCCTGTAATCTGTTTTTCTTTGTCTTTTGGACAGCGACATACCCGGATTCAAACAGCGATATCTTTTAAAATATAATTCCAAATCAAGCGCATAAGTACTCATTGGAAAGATAAGACAAATCCATACATGATTATCATACTGGTTAACACTAATTACCCACGAAAAATTCCCAGAAACTGCTAATACCACTGCTGTTCACCCACCTGAAAAATCTGTTTTTTTTTGGACAGCAACATAACCGGATTCAAACAACGATATCTCCTAAATTATAACTCCGAATCGAGCGCATAAGTACTTGTTGGAAAGATAACATAAATCCCTACATGATTCTCATACTGATTAACACTAATTACTCCCGAAAAATCCCCAGAAACTGCTAATACTGCTGCTGTTCATCCCCCTGAAAATCTGTTTTTTGGACAGCCACATACCCGGTTTCAAATAGTGATAACTTTTAATTTATAACTCCAAATTGAGCGCATAAATACTCGTTGGAAAGGTATGCCAAAGTTCTACATGATTCCCAAACTGATTCCCTTAATTCTCCACGAAAAATGCCCAGAAATCACTAATTCTGCTGCTGTTCGTCCACCCCCTTAAAATTCTGGACAGCCCTTCTACCAAATCGCACACGCAACATCTAAACAATTGGATTGCCGCATAAAATGAACAAATGAACAAGAGATAAACACAAGAATCACCTTGGGTTCTCCCCCCTTTCTTCCTCCCTTCCTCCCTCCACCGAAAACCGTTGAAGATTTGCACCACGCGACGGAGATCCGAGCGGCAACGAATGGCACCATGGGTGGAGGAGATGGGGGACGGCTAGAGTTTGATGTGTGGCTGCAAGTGCTTGAGAAAGGAGGAGATGGGAGGGGGCGGCCAAGAGGGTAGGGGAATGGGGGGGCGGCTGCACAAAGAAGGGGGGGTTAGGGGAAGGGCGGCTAGGGTTATGGGGGGTTAGTGGGCCGAAACAAGATTTGCGGCCCAACACGCCCACGCGACGGCTCCTGACCCCGATGCAAGTGCCTAACCAAAGAAATTCTACTGCCCTACTGGTGAATGTTTTTCCTCAAATTCCAAATTCCCAAAACGCAACCACCGAAAGAGAGAAAAAAACAAAAAGAATACCCTCCAACTTCTCTTCTTTGCAAACCGGGTGTCACACTCTACCCCCCTTAAAAAGAATTCGACCTCGAATTCCGACGCTTCTATCGGAACAACAAAAGAAAGATTAATGAATCAACAAAACTCACACATAAAGAAAAGTTCGAGTAAATCTGCCGCATCAGCACCTCAAGCTCCTAGGATTCTAAGATACGCAGCAGACGACACTCTAGAGTCTGCTCTTGCTACACAGGAATCGGCTCTAGCTCGATTTGATGGTCTGCATTCCGCAAATACTCCCTCAACAAAAAGACATGGAATGCTTGGTGTACTCTGATCACAGATTCCGACAATTACATGTGCTAAGCCCAGCTGCCAACTCGGCCAAGATAGTAGACGGTCCTATATACCTCGGACCAAGCTTTCCTGACACCAGATCAATCATTGACATATGCAAGTACTTCAAGGAATGTATATATGAATGCAAGGCATATAATGTTCCTATAGCCTAAACCAAACTTAGCCAAACAAGAGCAACTTCAAGAGAGCAACTTCAAGAGAGCAACTTAATGCTTGCATATTTCTAGATAGCAGCACAGCGGTTAATTGTTTTGCTCCTAACTCACAAAATATGCATCGAAAATTAGTAAACTAGGACTTTATGGAAAACTTATAAAGTCCACTATACCCTTGGTATTATCATCACAACAAGATTTGACACTTAGAAAGGTCAAACAATGCTAAACGTAAATTCTGTCCAGACTTGGACATAATTCAACTACTCAATTCAAAAATCCATAATTGGAGTCTCAATCATCCAATTCAGGTGCTCCTAGACTTTTTAGAAAGCTAGTAGAATTGTCTATAATTCATTTATAAACATATCAAGTTAATTCAATGCATATTACGGTCAAAAGACACGAGAAAGGCTCTACTGTCCAAATTTGGACAGATTCAGAGATCACACTTAAAGCAGTTGTAACTTAACTTATAGATCTCCAAAAAAATTAATCCAAAATTTGTTGAAACGATTAAGAAAAGTACTACAACTTCTTTATAATTTATAATAAGTTATTCGAAGTTTAAATTGGGCAAACAAGGTCAGCTTCGAAATCTGTACAGAATCTGCACAGATTTCAAGACTGGACTTGAGAAAATCATAACTCCCAAACTACTAGACCTATGGTCATGAAATTTTTACACAAGTAAGATAAAGAAGTTGGCTACAACTTTTATATATAACATCTCTACAGAAAAGATGGTTTACTTCATTGAACTAGCTGCATAACTAAAACTGGTCATGCAGTCCCAATAGCAAGCAATAGATTTTATCAGGTTCATTACTCTTCTAAGATTAAGCGTTCATTGAAAGACTAATAACTTTAGGTTCTTCATTACGAGACACCTAGAACAAATATAAGTATAGAAGCAATATGATAACTTTTTAAATCATTTAAGTCTAATCTCACATCATGCAAACAAGAATCAATTTAAGCATGTTATGTCTGCCCACATATTCATCCAAGCACATTCTATACATGATATCATAACTCCCTGCAGCTAACAAAATTTTGCAAATATAAACTCATTGAAAAGATTATAACATTCCCTAGAACTTTTATTATAATGAGGGTCTCGGAATTGGTTTCCAAACCGATAAAACAATGCAACTCTTTTGTTTCAAAACTGATAAGATTGAAACAATGGACAACTAAAATTCAAAAACCTATAACTCCTGCTATACTCAACTTAAACTACAACGAACACGCGTTGGAAAAGTTTTGAAAATTGTCCACGACTTTTGCAATAAAGTTGCACCCAAATTTATCCTTATAGCCCTCAACTCTACATGACTTACAGCTAAACTCAGCCTGAGATACTGCACATTAGAGATTCGACTTATATCCGGGCAACCACCTCTCCAAATCTATTTAACAGACAGTTACAAGTAAATACCCATTAAAAAGGTACTGAAAAGACCTACAAGTTTTGCTTAAAGAGAATTCGCAAATTTGTGCTCCGCAACTATCAAAACGCGGTCGATTTATTGGTGATTATAACGACGCCTAAAGTTCAGACACAACAGTGCAACAACTTCAGAGCAACCTAACTCCAATTATATGCAATGAGAATTAAAAACCCATACTCTTTGAAAAGATCATGAAATTAATAAAACTTTCATAATCCAACAAAACCCAAAATTTACCGTACTCAATGTCTATACATTTGTACAAAATTAAGGCTGTTATAGGAAACCCATAACTCTCAAATGTTTAGACCAAACTGGGTGATTGAGCATCCTATGCAAAGATGAAGAAACCTACTACAAAACATTCTAGATAAGTGAAGCCTGATTCAGCCTCCAACTAATTTAAAATGACTCCCAAAACAAAACAACACCTTACCCATAATAAAAAACAATATAAAATAAAACCCAAGGCATTGGCAGGTGCGATCAACACTAGGATTTTCCACTACCAAATGGGGATGCAACTCCCCAAAGCCTTTAAGCAACACTTCACCTAATAGGTTAGAACACTAAGCACATCAATCAACGAATTCAACAACCTCATTTGTTAATGCCACTAAGGTCAAACATCCATGTATCGACAATGTATGAAACACCTAACATACCTGTCTCTAACACTATAAAACATGGTTGTTATTACACTAGAATCCAACTATTAGAGCTCCCCACAACTATTCTGTTGACGTGAAGCAAATGGTGCTCATGTCATGTAACGTCTTTTCCTCCTCTCAAAAGAGATAAAATTTGCAATACTCATAAAGCAATGGAGGGATAACAACAAGAAAGAACTAATGTACTTCTTGACACAGACTCATGCAAAAGCTTCATAAATATTACTTCCAATACTAAAATAATAACACGATACTATGCTCAACAGGAGTAATTGGACGTCAATAAGACAATCCACATAACCAAACTACCTTGATTAACCTCACATACAACAAAACCTACTATTACTGCACTTGAACAATTTGTACCTCGTGATATCACAGGATGCATTCAAAGTAGTAGACATACATGATCTATCAGACCATCATTCATATAAGAAAAATTTCAATCCGATGCAACAACACCATCATTAAAGAGATAGATGACTAACAAACATAAGCAACTCCCAGTTAAGCATTGACTTTGTTTAAGATAAAGCGGTCCAAATAATGATTCAACAAGCATGCATAGAGAAACTGCTCATAAAAAAATCAAACTGCCATACAATGTTGGCAAATAAAAAAAATATAAAACGGGTTGTCAATATCGCCCACATGACTAGCCTGCAACAACTAAAAATTATACATAGCCTTATGGCTATTGAAACAAGCCATAGAAGGAAAACATGCACGACATAAAATCCACTTGAAACCACCCTATTTATTGTTAAAAATAAGGTTGCACATAATAAGAAAATCTATCAGGTAGATATGGTTGGACTTATCAATCTACGTCATCTCACAAATTCACTAGAGTTCTACCAGTCTAAAGATTTCATAGACATTACAACGTTGCCTCTGCTCTATAGAGACAAACCAATTTTATACTAAGATCAAGTTAGCAAGTAGCCACACTAGCCAAAAAAAGTGAGGCGCAAAGCATTGCACCCATGGAAACATTACATTGATAAGTTGGGTTGTAAGCCAACAGTCAATCAAACTCAACAACACCATAAAACTACATTATATGGTGTTTTCACACTACACCAAGTCGGATTAGACCCACTATACACAAGCTCAATAAACAATCGGTCCTATAAGTACAAGAACCCAAGAATCCTTTTGGGAAAAAACATCCACAGTCAAGCATATAGAAATATATGATGGTAATAGCTCAGAGATTTGAAAACATTGCATTCTAAAAAAACATCATGACGATATGTATATAAAACAAGTACATTAGTAGCTTCACTTGCATAATATCTTCAATAACAACCACATCAAGAAACCAATATTAAATAGAAGTAACATATCATATCAAGCATTACGTCGTTAACGACATACCCCATCAAACCATAAAGGGATTTGGAGTAAGGAAGTTCTAGTCATCTATACCATAAAATACTAATATGAAAGATATACGAACCCATACCCTTCCTATATGTCCAAGTGTGTCAAATTTATCTTCAAATTGCGTAGAATCTAAAGCCTATGCTTTGATACCAACTGTAACACCCCGGGGTCCACAAACACCATGGAATGCTACTAAACAACACTTCTGACATCTATATATAAAATTTCGGCAGCATCCCCTTTGCAAAATTGCATAAAGGAGGGGGCAACAGAGTATAAACATATATCATGACTAAAACATACTAAGTATTATTAATCGGCTAGCAAGGAAAGATAAACATACGACCTGAACTGAATTAACCAGTGCGCACGACCATATAAAAAAATAAACAAACTTCCTTTGACAATAAGTTTCTAATTCAATCATGGCTGCGCCTGGGCAGCGTTATGGTGAGAGTGAAAGTGGACGTGCTGCTACTCTCCTCATTCCCAACATGTATCAAGTACCTGCATTGAGTAATGCAAGAGTGAGATGACACATCTCAGCAAGTAAAATAATATCAAACAGTTTAACCACATAAGAACATTGTTTTACCACCACTTGATTCCACAACCTTCTTATTACGAAGGTGCAGCACGTATACAACGTACAACATATCTAGTTACCACACCTCGCAGGTAGAAACCACAATAGTAACATAGTAATGTCACACTTCATATATTCCTCATCAGTGCAAATGTCTGCAAATGCAAGGATGACTTCTGCCTTCATACCTCTAAGGATATGAAGCCGCATTGTACCCCTCCTCGGGCAACGTACGATGCTAAAAATGTACCGGTACGGTCGAACCATAAGATCACAACATAACTTCAAAATGCAAGATGGATGATGCGATGTGCATGTCATGCCTACAACACTTCATATAACATGATTCAAAAAGACACTTCAACTTCATCCAGATGGGAATCAACCACATATATCATTACCAAATTATGATCATCCATAATATTAGACAATTGAGAATTAATACTTCCAAGCAAATAAACTTCATCATAGAATTCAATGATTAACATAATTAAAACTTATGCATACTCAATGACAGGGAATAGGATGCAAACCAAACGGTAGCAACCACCACTGTATTTACTTGCCTTTACCGGAAGTTCGGGCAAATCCCTAAGTACGATCCGGAAGTCCACCACCTGTTTTTGACACCCAACTTAGTACACCAAGTTCACATAATCAGGCTCATAAGCGACGCCGCACCTACGCACAAACTCAAACCCCGCCGCGGGTTACATCTCTCCCTACACCCACCAAACTGCAGCGGCGCTGCTTAATAATTTCATAACTTTAAAATTATGACAGCAGTGGTAACAAACAAAAACTCCAGAGGCATCTAAATAAAATTCCCCACAAGTTTTGTATACAATTTATAATTAAATTCCAATATCTAATTAGCCTAAAACAGTCCACAAGATGAACCCTGTAATCTGTTTTTCTTTGTCTTTTGGACAGCGACATACCCGGATTCAAACAGCGATATCTTTTAAAATATAATTCCAAATCAAGCGCATAAGTACTCATTGGAAAGATAAGACAAATCCATACATGATTATCATACTGGTTAACACTAATTACCCACGAAAAATTCCCAGAAACTGCTAATACCACTGCTGTTCACCCACCTGAAAAATCTGTTTTTTTTTGGACAGCAACATAACCGGATTCAAACAACGATATCTCCTAAATTATAACTCCGAATCGAGCGCATAAGTACTTGTTGGAAAGATAACATAAATCCCTACATGATTCTCATACTGATTAACACTAATTACTCCCGAAAAATCCCCAGAAACTGCTAATACTGCTGCTGTTCATCCCCCTGAAAATCTGTTTTTTGGACAGCCACATACCCGGTTTCAAATAGTGATAACTTTTAATTTATAACTCCAAATTGAGCGCATAAATACTCGTTGGAAAGGTATGCCAAAGTTCTACATGATTCCCAAACTGATTCCCTTAATTCTCCACGAAAAATGCCCAGAAATCACTAATTCTGCTGCTGTTCGTCCACCCCCCTTAAAATTCTGGACAGCCCTTCTACCAAATCGCACACGCAACATCTAAACAATTGGATTGCCGCATAAAATGAACAAATGAACAAGAGATAAACACAAGAATCACCTTGGGTTCTCCCCCCTTTCTTCCTCCCTTCCTCCCTCCACCGAAAACCGTTGAAGATTTGCACCACGCAACGGAGATCCGAGCGGCAACGAATGGCACCATGGGAGGAGGAGATGGGGGGGCGGCTAGGGTTTGATGTGTGGCTGCAAGTGCTTGAGAAAGGAGGAGATGGGAGGGGGGGCGGCCAAGAGGGTAGGGGAATGGGGGGCGGCTGCACAAAGAAGGGGGGGTTAGGGGAAGGGCGGCTAGGGTTATGGGGGGTTAGTGGGCCGAAACAAGATTTGCGGCCCAACACGCCCATGCGACGGCTCCTGACCCTGATGCAAGCGCCTAACCAAAGAAATTCTACTGCCCTACTGGTGAATGTTTTTCCTCAAATTCCAAATTCGCAAAACGCAACCACCGAAAGAGAGAAAAAAAACAAAAAGAATACCCTCCAACTTCTCTTCTTTGCAAACCGGGCGTCACAAGAAGTTTGGTTATCTGTATCTCCATCATATCGCCCAAGAGTGCTTAACCCATCACGCAGACATTACACATCATCGGAGTAGAGAATAAGCGGAAAGGATTACAATAACACAATTTACATTCATACAAAAATATAGAAAGAGTAGTTATTACATGTCCAGGTACTTGAGTGTGAAATTTATTATTACATCACCGAGAGGCAAAACACCCTCCCCAAATAAGTTTCAGTGTTCATCCTCCTGCTTGGGAACCACCTTGGAAAAGAAACAGCAAAACTCAGTCGTTTCATCACTTACAACAACATGGGTTTGAAAACCTTGAGTATTGAGTGTACTTTCGCAAGTCTTACCCGTCAAAGGAAAAGACTCTCAAGGATATGCTGGCTTTTGAGAATCAAGGTAAAGCTTGTCAAGATTCAAAGACTCTTCTTGTAGAAAAGCTTACTAAGAGTGGATCCTTAAATATCCATTTTTATTATCAGGTTAAGTAGTTACCTGCATCTAGATTTCTTTCTATTCTAGATCAAGCACTTGGCCTTCTTTTATCATCCCTTCAGTTCACTTGATGCTACGTGTAGGGCAGTGACCAAGTCTTCATGTCCGAGAAGTAACAGCGATCCAAATTGATTAATACCCAGCTAGGGATCTCCAACCACATAAAATATGTAGCACTCACCCTTACATATATCAACTTGCACCCACGTTTCTCAAGACCAGAACGGGTTCATGCCAATTGAGAGCACAGATACTCCACCATCCAGCCTCTTGCCATAGAGGGTACACGCAACTCTCGCCATCTCTCCACTCCCATTGCGTGGTGGCCTTTCTGGTATTGATCCGACCGAGTCAAAGCTTACTGATATGACCACGCCATTAAGCAACATGTTACAACCTCCAAGTCATACTACATCAACTCAAGTACAATCAACATCATCACCGACCCAAGTCTTTGATGGACCAATTACACGTAGCCGAGCTAAGAAGCTACAGCAAGAGGTGCACACACTACTTTATGAATTTCAATTAAACACTAATGAGAAATTTATGCTACCTAAGTCGCGTATGTTGATATTACTTAGGTTCACCAAAGAGGAAAGACAAAACATATCAAGGGCGAATCAGAAAGAAGAGCTATGTCCGAGTCAGTCGAGCGCAACAGAACCATCCAGAAGAAACAGTCATATCTTTTGATTCCCAAAAGCTATGAAGGCCCATAAGTACTTTTTGGAAAGCTTTTGAAGTCTAGTTCCAATGCTTCTAAGGCCGACTTAATCAAATCTACCAGAAAGGCGGCCGACCTACTTTAGTGCTGACTGCTCAGAAGGTCAACAGTCTATTTGATGACCAAGTTTTCGTATTAAACTGCATCATTCTACGAAGTTTCATTAAGCATTCTATACATGGTGAGAAAGCTTATCAAGTCAGCTTTCCAATGCATCTAGCCCCACGTCATTTGGAGATTCTTAGGAGAAGTTATTATCAAAATACTGAAGGCTGCGTAGAAGTCAAACAGCCACACGGAATTCAGCTCTGCAGATCTTCCGAAGAGGCTCCTTCACATTAGCACGTTAAAATACTTCTGTTTCGTGTTTATACTCTCTAAGGCTAGTTGTTACTAATATAAATACCCCCAATGTCTATGATGTAAGGCAGCTTTTGAGAATCTAAAAATAGAACCCTTTTGTTCAACTATGTGCTAACAAATATTGAGAGTGATCTCTACCTCTTTGCTCTTGTGAATTCCTTCGCGGCATTGCAGAAGCGGCGGCTTCATCTGCTCCCAAGTGGTGCTCCTACTCCCTTCAAGGTCTCCTCGATTGATTGTAGGCTGTGTTAGTTGGTTCTTTGAGAGTGTGGTTGGGCGAATCCTCGATTTAGGTTGTCGGTTAAAGACAGTGGTTGGCTTAGAGTTTTATTTGTCAGGTTGCACTAGTTATCGCTGCTTGCAACAATTTATCTTGGCTTCTTCGAAGCTAGTTATCTAAAGATTTATCCTACGTCGTGAAGATCGAGCATCGTGACGCATCATCTTGTATCAAAGCCTCAGTTGCCACGGTAGGATTCTTTACCCTTAGCTACATATATTTTGTGTTCGTCCTATCCACCAAAAGGCCATAAAAAATTTTTGCCATAGCCCTTTGTTTCAATCTGTTGTTCCAGTGAGTTTTGTTAAGTTTCAGTCCTTAGAGTCTTTGTTTAGTTGCTGGTCACTCTATCCTTTGTGTTCCCTTTGAGCCTCTTATATATATATATCTGAAAATATCTACAAAAAGAAAAATTTTAAAAAATCTCATCATTTCCTTCGCGTTAACTTTGATCCCATCTACTATAGCTACTGGCTGAGTTCTTTGTTAGTTATTAAAAAGTGTGCAATTTCATATCTGATCTCTGTGTTTAGTTCTATAAAAAAGTATCAAAAAAAGATAAGAAAGAAAGGTATCAAAAAAGGTGTTGAGCAAGATTGTGAAAGAAAAGTAGAACGATCAGTTTGTTTATGTGCACAAGTACTGAAAGTTCATCAAGTTGTTCAACCAGTTTGCTATTGTCATTTGGTGCAAAATTTTGGTTGGGTCTGATCACAACACTTGCATTCCAATCATACTCCTTGATTTGCATCAAATCTGAAATTTCTTTGCGCATGTGTTTGATCTACTTACATCACTCGTATCTTGTGGTCAGCACTAGGCAGTGAACTTCTAGTTGGATTGTTATTTAACTTTACAACAACTAGGATTCAGATTGCATTCCTTTTTTGCTATTCCCCACCATGCTCCACATATAAGCCATCGTAATCGGTACTCTAGTCTTGTATTTGCTTAACCATCACTTTCTTGTTACCACCACACATTTTTCTTGCAACCCACAGGGACCTCATAAGAGCTTTGATTGGTAAGAGTGGTGATGTTATGAGATTCTATATAGCTTCATATTCCACCTATATTTGTTGCCTTGTCGCCACTAATTTCGCAGGAAGATTGAAAGTTCCCTTTGACCTGGGAACAGGATCTGGATATCGCCTAGAGGGGGGGTGAATAGGCGAATAAAACTTATTACTTTTAAAACTTAAATTCTTACTCTACTCGAAGACTTAGTACGCAGTGGAGTGAGAAGACTCTTCGAGTAGGTTGCAGCGGAATCAGAGATCCTGTCTCAAAAATGTCCTACACTTCAAATAAAGCTTATACCACAGATAAGTATTGAAGTGCAGATATAAAGATGAGTAAGACAGAGAGTCAGGATACAATACAGAGCACACAGACGCAAGGATTTATCCCGAGGTTCGGCCAAGCCTGAAATGCTTGCCTAGTCCTCGTTGGAGTTAGCCACACCTGGGCTTGGAGTCTATTTCAACTCCTTCCTCCGTTTGCTCAGATCTGTCAGTATGACAGATAGAGCCTTTCACTATTGAGTGGAGTTACAACAGAACCGCGGTTGCTTACAGACTTCTTGGCAGCACCCTGGCAGAGTAACGATATGCTCAAGACCTTGCTCTAGCTCTTAGCAGCACTACTCCTCTCTCTAAAGGCTTATAGCTGTGCCTTCTACACAAACTATAGAGTTACACACAAGAGGGAGAGCGAGAGTTGATTCCAGTGAAGTCTACACTTGTTGGCTGCCCCTTATCTATTGCTGGAGGCGCCTAGGGGTCCCTTTTATAGGCACAAGGAGCCTATGAGCCGTTGGAAGCAATCCAGGAAGGCAAATCTTGCCTTCTGTCGGGTGGCGCACCGGACAGTCCGGTGCACACCGGACACTGTCCGGTGCCCGATTTCTTTCCTTCTATGGCGAAGCGGACCGTTGGCAGTCTTGGAGTCGTTGGCGCACCGGACATGTCCGGTGCACACCTGACAGTCCGGTGCCTCCATCTAGCCGTTGGCTCGGCCACGTGTCCCGCGCAGATCGCGCGACCGACCGTTGGCCCGGCCGACCGTTGGCTCACCGGACAGTCCGGTGCACACCGGACAGTCCGGTGAATTATAGTCGTACGTCGCCGGTGAATTCCCGAGAGCGGCCACTTCGCTCGAGCCAGCCTGGCGCACCGGACACTGTCCGGTGCACTACCGGACAGTCCGGTGTGCCAGACTGAGCTGCTGTACATAGCCAAGCCCTTTGCACCTCTCTTCTTTTCTTCTTCTTTCTGTTTCTAACACTTAGACAAGTATATTAGTCCACAAAACCAATGTACTAAGTATAGAAACATACCGTCTCTTAATCATTACATCTATAGCATTTCACATGCTTGAGCTTTGATGTTGGACTCATAAATCATCAAGTCGGCTTGACTTGATCTAGATTGACATCACTTGGCTCCAACATCCTGTAAAGGTCACATAGAACATTTCCAAACACAGGAACAACCCAAACTAAAGATTAAGGTGAACTTAGCTCTTTTGGGCTGCTTCCAGTTCTGGTTTTGACACTTGTTCTCCTTCTAGTGACCTTGATCTCTTTCTTAGAGCTTGGTCTTGAGCCTTATGACTTACACCACATAACTGTAGTTGTTACCTCATTGGTTGTAAGTCACGTCCTTATGTAGTGATCCTTGATGTGCCGTAGCTGTTCTCAACTCGATCACCCTTGACTTTGCAAGCCTTCTTCTTCACCCTTGGCTTTGGGTTCCTCAGCCTCCTTAACCTTCTCCCGTGCACTTGGTACCTCGAAGCTTTTCTTGCCTCCGTCCTTGGCTTGATCAGTTGTCTCCGAGCTACGCACCCGAGTCTCACTTTATACAATGTCCATCTTACTTGTGATGTCCATTATGTATCCATAATCCAGTTCTTGGACAATCACATTTGTTCACTTGTGTTGAACCCTGTAAGCTTTACCTTAAGCACCTGTTCAACACTTAGTACACTTGTTAGTCCTTTAATTGAGTTGTCATCCAAACAACAAAACTCACAAGAGAGCTTTCAAAGATAGATCCCAATGCTGAGATTGAAGAATGTGTCACCATGATACAATTCAATGAGCTCAAACAAAGCATAGAAGACAAGCAAGATCGGTTGGCACAAGATCTTCAGACACTTATGGCTGAAATCATAGGTCGTCGTCGACTCCCTGATGGTGCAAGAAACCATGATGAAGATGGGGAAGAAGGTGAAGGAAATTATTCTAGAAGAGCAAGTGAACATGGGAGGAGGAATCAAGGTACTGCACGTGGTAGAGGAAGAGGGCGGAATCGAAGAAATGATGACAATTAAGAATCTGAATTTGGGGATGATGATGATCAGTCCCAACATCGCTATGGTCGTCGTCATCATAGAGGCGTCAACCAAGAAGAGAGATTTGGGAAACTAAAGTTTACCATGCCAAAATTTGATGGTAAATCTAATCCTGAAGATTATTTCACATGGGAACTGAAGGTGGAGAAAATCTTCCACCTACATAATTATTCAGAGAAGAAACTTGCAATGGCATCTCCTGAGTTTGAAGGATAAGCTCTGATTTGGTGGGAGCAACTTCTTCGTGATCGTGAAGAAGATGGAGAGGACCCTATTATTACTTGGCAAGAGATGAAGCAAGAAATGAGAATTTGTTTTGTGCCGAAGCATTATCGGCGTGAACTTTTTGATAAATTGCAGAATTTGGGGCAAGGAAGTTTCTCTGTTGAGGAGTATTATAAGAAGATGGAGAAGGCCATGATTAGAGCCAATGTGTATGAAGACGAAGAGCACACCATTGCACGTTTCATGGCTGGGTTACACCGCAACATTTAGCGTATTGTAGAGTTTCAGCCGTACCAATGTCTTATTGATTTGGTACATCAAGCCACCAAAGCTGAACGCCAGCTGCAACAAGATGCTAAGAGCAGCAAGCCCTTGTCATATGGTGCACAAACCATGACTGGAGGAAGCAAATCAATCTCAAGATTTACTGCTGCATCCTCAGCGACAAAAGGTTCAACTGGAGGCTTGCGATCCAATATTCAAGCCAATTCTAGTGGAAAGAACGATGCTGCTCCAAACACGAGTTATAAATCAACAACATCCACTTCTACATCAGTGGGTTCAACAGCCAAGAGTAGTGGTATTCAGTGCTTCAAATGTGGTGGTCGCGGTCATATCATTAAGGAGTGTCCAAATAATCATGTGATCCTTGTGACTGATGATGGAGAATCTACATCAGCTAGTGAAGAGGAAGCTAAAGTAGGAAATGTAGATGACACTAATAAATTTGAAGAACATACGGGATGTGAATTTGAGCATGGTACCGCTCTTGTGGTTACACAAATATTGAGTGTTCAAATGAAAGAAGCTGAAATTGGACAGTGACATAATCTATTTCAAACGAGAGCAAAAGTGCAAGACAAAGTAGTAAAGGTGACCATTGATGGAGGAAGCTGTCATAATCTTGTAAGTCGTGAGATGGTTGAAAAGCTTGGTCTGAAGTTGCAGCGACACCCTCATCCATATCATGTCCAATGGTTGAATGAATCAGGAGATATCAAGATTGGTTATAAGGTGAAAGTTTCATTCAACATTGGAGAGTTTGTTGACACAGTGGAGTGCGATGTTGCACCCATGTCTGTGTGTCACATGCTGCTGGGAAGACCTTGGCAATGTGACCGTTATTCTCAGCATTATGGAATAGCAAATCAGTACACACTAGATCTAAAAGGGAGAAAGTATGTACTCAAGCCTATGACCCCTCAACAAATCATGGCTGAACACTTACAAAAGAAAACTGAAATTAGTGCAGCAAGTAGAGAAGGAGAAGAGTAAAAGAAATTAAGTGCCATCCACAATTCGGTGAGTGAGTGTTACAAGCCAAAATCAAGAGATAAAAAGAAAGAAGAGGGAGAACATGTAGTTATGCTAGCCATAAAATCTGAGCTGAGAGATGTGAGGAACAACCCATATCAAGTGCTCTTTGTACTTGTGAGCAAAGATGTTTTGATTTCTCCTAACGACATAACATCTCTTCCTAGTGTTGTGGCTTATCTTTTGCAGGACTTTGAAGATGTGTTTCCACAAGAAACACCAGCTAGACTACCTCCAATTCGTGGGATTGAGCGTCAAATTGATCTCATTCCAGGGGCTACACTTCCTAACTGTCCACCATATCGAACCAATCCTGAAGAAACTAAGGAGATACAAAGGCAAGTGCAAGAACTTCTTGATAAAGGTTTTGTTCGTGAAAGTTTAAGCCCTTGTGTTGTTCTTGTGATTTTAGTACCCAAAAAGGATGGATCTTAGAGGATGTGTGTTGATTGGAGAGCTATAAATAATATTACTGTTTGCTATCGCCATCCTATTCCACGGCTAGATGGTATGCTTGATAAATTAAGTGGTTCCACAATTTTTACTAAAATTGATTTGAGAAATGGATACCATCAAATAAGAATTAAAACTAGAGATGAATGGAAAACTGCATTTAGAACAAAAAAATTTGGGTTGTATGCATGGTTAGTGATGCCATTTGGTTTGGCAAATGCTCCTAGTACTTTTATGAGATTAATGAACCATGTCTTAAGAACTTTCATTGGAAAATTTATTGTTGTCTACTTTGATGATATTCTAATTTACAACAAATCTTTTGATGAACATGTGAAACACATTTGGCAAGTCTTAGATGAGCTTAGAAAGGAGAAATTATTTGCTAATCTAGAGAAGTGTAGTTTTTGCACAGACCATGTTGTGTTTCTTGGCTTTGTTGTTTCAGAAAAGGGAATAGAAGTGGATAAATCCAAGGTGAAAGCAATCAAGGATTGGCCAGCTCCAATGAATGAAAGAACCAATATGGAAGCCTCCAAGCGTGCTGCATATATAAAAAAGCTACATGAGAAGACCAATGAAGCAATTGAGCTCAAAGCAGTGCGCAAGGCTGTAAGCATGAACAAGCATAGGAAGAAAGTGTTATTTGAACCGGGGGACGTGGTTTGGATTGACTTGCGCAAAGAGCATTTTCCTGACTAGCGCAAATTCAAATTGGTGCCACGAGGGGATGATCCATTTCATGTTCTTGCCAAGATCAATGATAATGCATACAAGATATATCTTCCACCAAGCTATGGCGTGAGCAACACGTTCAATGTTGCTGACCTCTTACCATTTACAAGTGAAGACACTTCAGAGTCTAGAACGACTCCTTTTCAAGGGGAGGAGGATGATACGACCACGCCATTAAGCAACATGTTACAACCTCCAAGTCATACTACATCAACTCAAGTACAACCAACATCATCACCGACCCAAGTCTTTGATGGACCAATTACACGTAGCTGAGCTAAGAAGCTACAACAAGAGGTGCACGCGCTACTTTATGAATTTCAATTAAACACTAATGAGAACTTTATGCTACCTAAGTCATGTATGTTGATATTACTTAGGTTCACCAAAGAGGAAGGACAAAACATATCAAGGGCGAATCAGAAAGAAGAGCTATGTCCGAGTCAGTCCAGCACAATAGAACCGTCTAGAAGAAATAGTCATATATTTCGATTCCCAAAAGCTATGAAGGCCCATAAGTACTTTTTGGAAAGCTCTTGAAGTCTAGTTTCCAATGCTTCTAAGGTCGACTTAATCAAATCTACTAGAAAGGCGGCCGACCTACTTTAGTGCTGACTAGTCAGAAGGTCAATAGTCTGTTTGATAACCAAGTTTTTGTATTAAACTGCATCATTCTATGAAGTTTCATTAAGCATGCTATACATGGTGAGAAAGCTTATCAAGTCAGCTTTCCAACGCATTCAGCCTCATGTCATTTAGAGATTCCTAGGAGAAGTTATTATCAAAATACTGAAGGCCACACATAAATCAAACAGCCACACGGAATTTAGCTCTGCAGATCTTCCGAAGAGGCTCCTTCAGATTAGCATGTTAAAATACTTTTGTTTCTTGTTTATACCTATCTAAGGCTGGTTGTTACTAGTATAAATACCCCCTATGTCTATGATGTAAGGCAGCTTTTGAGAATCTAAAAATAGAACCCTTTTGTTCAGCTTTGTGCTAACAAATATTGAGAGTGATCTCTACCCCTTTGCTCTTGTGAATTTCTTTGCGGGATTGCAGAAGCGGCAGCTTCATCCACTCCCAAGTGGTGCTCCTACTCCCTTCGAGGTCTCCTCGATTGATTGAGGCTGTGTTGGTTGGTTCTTTGAGTGTGGTTGGACGAATCCTCGATTCAGGTTGCCGGTTAAAGACAGTGGTTGGCTTCGAATTTTATTTATCAGGTTGCACTAGTTATCGCTATATCTTGGCTTCTTCGAAGCTAGTTATCTGAAGATTTATCCTACATCATGAAGATCGGGCATCATGACGCATCACTTACCCATAACGAGGCATGTGGCCAGTTAAAAGGTCCTCGATCATCAAGCCTACATCGGCTCGGTCCTTAATCGACTCAGACAGAGACACTACACCGAGACTCCTTTCTCGTGCAAGTCACCCGCCCGGTCTTGTCTTTATTATATAAAACCCAAAGTTTGGTACCTGACAGAGGTACTCTTTTCAGATGTTGAATCCATCACGGCCATGATGGATTCACCGCCATAAGTTTTTCTTTGTAAAAGTTCCCATCCAGTGTGAAGCATCACCTTTTGTTTTAAAACAAAACATTTTATTTTCTAAAGCAAGGCTAAGCATCAGAAAACTTGTTTAAATAAATCAAGTAACAATAAATGGTAATCAATTTTCCAAGGAAGGGAATGCATCAATCGTTTAGCACACAACTCCTATCACCTAATGCATCAAACAAGGTGATAAAGTTTTTAAAACAACAAAGGGATAATGCACCGGGGCTTGCCTTGTGTTGTAGGAGGTTCAGGGTCCACTCCGCAGGTGTCGAAGTAAAAGTTGTTCTCCATTGGAGGATTTTTAGCTTGGGAGACAACCTCTTCTTGAACCACGGTTTCTTCCTCGTGTTCTATATATTGTAATACATGTACATGAATGCTTATGCGATGTCATGAATATGCAGTTACACAATAGAAACGTATTAAGTTGCACCTTGAATACAACTTTCCTTCATGATACAAACTAATCACTAGGGTTTCCTAGTTGGTATTCTATTAGTATTAAGTAACTTAACCCTAGGAGGCTAGTTATTGGGTTTTTGACCAAACAGTGTTGAAATCATTTCACACTTCACCCAGGAACTCTAATCATCATATTATTTCTACCCAAAAAGTTTCACAATTTTTGGAGTTACTAAATTATTTCTAAAATTCTAAAAGGCTTGGTTTGGGCATCTTTAAATGCTACATAATTCTAGGTTTGGGATAAAAATCTTGGGACTATTTTTATTAAATCCTAGGTGATTTTAGGAGTCTAGCAAAATTGGTCTCATGATTTTACCATTTCTCTACTATTTTCTATAAATTTCCTAAGCCGACAGTAAAAGGAAAAGAAAAAATGATGAATAGTATTGGGCCGGATCTGGCCCAAGTCAGCCCGCGACAGAGGAAATGCCCGCGCGCCCGCGCCCGCATTACGGATTTACACCGAGGCCCTTAGGTATTTGAATAACCAGTAAAGAGCCCTAGATACTATTCACGTGTCTCACTGACATTTGCGCAAAGGCCTTGGACTTTTGTTTCTTCACGACTTTAGGTCCTCGATGGTGCCGCATCGAGCACATGGCCAGAGTCGCGGTTTCTCGGTGACGGCGACCCATACTTGAGGCAATAAGCACTCGGACGTCGAGCGCAAGTCTACGCGAGCATATGCCCTCACTCAATTGGACTGGTCTGACCCTAATTGATGCTTATTCACGGCCACGGCGGCGCTAGGGCTCTGGTGAGCGCGTTTTGAGCAACAAAACGTGGTAGCGTTCAAATTGAAGCTAGGGCGAGCTTCACTGATTCACCAGAGGTCGGGTACACGCGTGAATTTGAACGAAGCGGGTGTGGGGGAGTGAGTCGACGTGAGTGCGCCCTCGGACGTGTTCTGCGGCGGTGAGGTGATGTTCTCGATGCCCTATCGCGGTAGTGTTCAATCGGTTGGGTCAACGAGCTACATTAACATTCAAGGATGCTAAAACATGGCACAGAGGGGAATGAATGGACCTAGGAATGGCTGATCACGGCCGGGTGCCTCACGACGGTGTGAGTGACACGATTTGGGGGAAATCCGGTGGCTGGGGGCTACGGTGCACGAAAGAGGCTAACTGAGGGTGGTATGAGCACATAATAGAGAGGCGGAACAAGGGTAGTGCTCAATTCAAAGGAACTGGCTACGTGCTTCACCAATTTAAGTCGAAGATGATCACGACGGTGGTGGGATATTCCACTAGACGAGTTCGTCGTGGCGCCCGGCGGTACAACGACTCAAGGGCAGTAACTCCAGGCCTGCAATGGTTATAGCGACGTGGTGAAAGGGTCACGTCATGGCACAACTGTGAAGGATAGTGGCCACCACGGTGATGATCGCCCGACCACATCGCCGTGCAAGTGGGTACGGTGAACTGAACAGGACCCGAGCTCATCCCTACGCCAAGATCTTTTACCTTTAGCAATTATCCGCGCGCCATGGAGCACGAATCACAACGCCGGCATGGATCACAGCGCGGGTTCACTAGCAGCGGGTGCACTGCACCTGGGATCTTCTTCAGTTACTGTACCATGCGTTCTTCTTCAGTGTGCCTGACAGAGCGATTTGAGGAGCTCATTTCTCAAATTTTTATGTGACAACCTATTTATCCGACTACATCAAAGTTGTTGCCCATCATACCAGCTTCAACTTTGTTATATGGTTCTTGCTCATACATCCACTCTATCGAGCACAATTTGGTTCTAAAGTCGATCCAATGCCACTGTCAGTTTAACTTTCAGACCAGCACACGACTGACAGCCCAACTTCCAGGCCATTTTGCTCCAATTTCTGTACAGCTCTAGGGCTCAATCACTTAATCAAACTTAGACTACTTTAATAGCTCTACAAATTTGTTGTAGTGACCCATGGCAAAATCCCCATAGATCAAGAGATACAGGGACCTAAAGTCAGCATAATATCACTATTTTTCAGAGTTAAGCATTTGGGTGCCTTTGGGACCTTTTTGCAATTTACTCCAATTTGTTCCATAAAACTTGGAAATCTCCAAATATAAAAGTTGCCTAGTTTTTGTTACTCTACCACTTTGATATATGCACTTTGGTCCAAAAGTGCACGAAAATTTGAGTCACCTCATAGAGCACTAATTAGGGTTTCTAGGGTCCCAATTAGGGTTTTGAGTGTTCTAGGGTTTACGTGGCACTCAAACTTTCCAAGTTTAGTCTTTCTTGAACATCTCCACTAACCTTTGGGATTATACTCAAATTATCATCTCACACACCCACATGCTTCTAGTCCTTGGGTAAGTACCCTATCCTTGGGTTAAAGATCAGTTCAAGTCATCACATCACAACTTGTTTTGAAATTTTTACCTAGTGGATGCACTCTAGGTGTAACATACATAATAAAATGTCAATGCATATGATGTCATGCCAAGTTTTAGTTTCTGTAGCACTAGGGGTGTTAGAACATGGTTGCTTGTTTGACTTGGCCATCCACCGTGCCACCGGGTTGGATAGTGATGGGCTAGGCTTCACCACACTCCCTTTATATGGTGGCTACCACACGCTATAAGAAGCTCATCATGGGCATGCACTGCGAGGCGTGCATCCAGAACATCATAACTTTCTACGCCTTCATCCTTGGAGAGAAGGTCAGCATAAAGGATGTCAGAACCATGTCATTAACTTGAGAGTAATACATGTAGGTAAATACAGAACATCAATATCAACATTAAATATGCCTAATTTTATCTTCTAATATGTCATGCACTTGATTTCCTATAGATGACTCATTATTGGTGTGCCATGCACCCTGAGTGCTG
Source organism: Zea luxurians (assembly GCA_029449295.1). NCBI lineage: Eukaryota > Viridiplantae > Streptophyta > Magnoliopsida > Poales > Poaceae > Zea > Zea luxurians. Next base: position 52,819,402 of record JAOPSE010000011.1, read on the forward strand.
ACAACAGATGGTGCAAAGGTGGTGCTCCAATGAGTGAGATGAGACACACAACGCTTGCTAGGACCAGCGTTTGATGATGCCAAGTGCCTCCCACCATCAAGGCAGACGCAGCCTCACTGGATACACAGAAGCATTGGTACACAAATTCATTTATTTGTGCTAATGCTCGATTATACATGATTGCTAATCATCTTGTTGGTTTTCTCATTGTCGGTGTCACATGGTGGCCAGCCTTGCACCATCTCGGCATATGCTATGGCCCACAAGGGAAGGCGACGTTAGGTGTCACCTACAACCCGGAGGATGAGCCTGAGGCATGCAACAACTCCTTCATCCACACCCACCTCATTGAGTACACCGCCATGGCAAGGGAGGTCCATGGGCTAGAGTATGATCTGAGGGCCGAGGACATTGACAGAGATGTCCTCATGAGGGTCGGAGGAGGCAAGAGACATGGCTGGTATCGAATTGTCGATGGCATAATCGACTCGTCCTTCACTCCAACTCTATCTCAGGTTCGAGCAAGGAGTACGAGCACAAGCCTGGCCATACGACCTTGGTAGAAAACCTCACAATATTAGATACAAGAACTCTAGATTAGTGCTTCTATGCCTCATCATTCGTTGAGTTATATACCTTTTCTTGCATTATCATAACATTGGGGTGAAATATTACAGGCCTAGGGAAAAGAAGAGAGGAGGGAATATATGGAGTTGGAGGCGAGGATGAGGGTTGAGCGGGAGGTGGAGCGGGTGGCTCGCTTCGCCAATCAGTCGAGGATGACAGAGATGTTTCAGTATATGCAGAGTCTTGGCGCCGCAGCGGGTCTACCTCCACGAGCTAAAGTGTTCACTCCACCTCGACCTCATCAGTTTTCTACTATTGTGAGTACAAATTTTTGTAGTCAATTATGATATATATTTATCTTGTCTCACACATGAAATCTATTCTTTGTGCAGATACAATTGGCGGCATCAAATGACCCGCAAGCTTCGCCCAACCCTTTGCCTCACCAAAGTAATTCTCCACCTCGCTGATGCTCTTTAGAGAATTGTTTGTGACATACATTTGATGTTTCTAAACTTATGTGTGTGACTACTTGTCAGTTCTGTGAACTATTTTGGCAGACATGTGACTTTTAAGATGCTTGTGAAGAAACTTGTGATGTTTGTGAGATATGTGGGATCTGTAATATATATGATGGTTGTAATGTATATGATGGTTCTATGATGTGATGTATGTGATATCTATGAAGTATATGTGGTGTTGATGATATATATCTTTTGTTTGTTTGGATGGAATATCAAAAACAAATTAAAAAGGACGCATCTGGTCACTTTGCCGAGTGTTGCACTCGATAAAGGGTGCCTTTGCCGAGTGCAATGGTCATAGCACTTGACAAAGAAAAAACACCTGGTAACTGAGAAATCACCTTTGTGAGTGCCTTGGCCAAGGCACTTAGCAAAGGCTCCACCTATGCCGAGTGCGACAGATAAGGTACTCGTCAAAGGTGTAGCCTTTGCCGAGTGCTTCAGCAATCAGCACTCGGCAAAGTCTCCACCTTTATCGAGTGTCATGCGGCGCACTACGTATAGAAACTACGCAGGGGGCCGACGTAGCTTATTTTTACTGAGTGCCTCAGACCTAGACACTTGCTCGGCAAAGGCTCCGTCATCGTCGCCTGCTGCCGTCATGGTGACTTTACTTTGCCGAGTATCTATTGGCACTGACGAGTGTTCGATGGAAAGTACTCGACAAAGAAGTCGTTCCCGATGATCGGTTAACCGAACCCTTTTTGCCGAGTGTTTTTGAGCATTTGCCATGTCTAGTCGTGATTGTATAACTTTTATTTGTTCCACCTACAATTTAAAAAGGATCTTTATAAACTTCATAAGAGATAAAAGATAAAAGTGGATTGTAAGTAAGCCAAGTATTGTATGAGTGGGCTGTAAATATTAGCCCTGTTCTAAAGTTGTGATCGAGACTCATATCAACGTGTTATCTATGCTAATTAGCCTTAAATAGGACTATATATATACAAAAGACTGGTACTAGTATGTCATTAACCGGCATTTAGTAAGAAAGAAACAATAAATAAAGGGTCCCACCAGCTGTGTTATTGTAAAATAATTATACATCTTATTTATCAGAGTCTAAATATTAATAATTCTAATTCTAAATAAGTTTATTAAAAATATATTTTTATAACCAATTTAAAAAAATTATCAGCACTATAAATATTAATATTTTTTAATCGGGTTTAAGAAAACAACTCTTAAATTTAGGGATGTTTGAATGCACTATAGTGGCTAAAATTAGTTGAGGCATCTAAATATCCTAGCTAATAGTTCAGCTATTAGCTATTTTTGATAAATTAGTTAATAGTTAGTTAGCTATTATTAGTTAGCTAATTTTACTAATAATTTTTAGCTAACTAACTATTAGTTCTAGTATATTTAAACAATCCTTTTTATCTTTGGTCATTCATTCACAGTCCGGGTGCGGGCGGTCGTGGTTGCCCCTACGGCTTGGGAACGATCCAATCCAACCAACCAAGGAAACACGGAGCCATGCATGCAGGAATTGAAGGAGAGTATTTCCTGTGCTCGCATTATTTGGAATAGGCCAAGGTCAAGATTCTCACGCGGATCGTGTCTGGTAGCGTTGTTGAGAGTGGGTTGGTGCACACGCTGCCACTTCAACGTCCATGCTTGGCGCTTTCCACAGCCAGCAGCAGATCCCTCTTGGCCAGGGCACCCAACAGCGCCTCCGCTTCCTAGCTAGAACCTAGAAGCTACTATTATATTATGTCTTCCGTATGAGAGTGTATATATAGTGTTCGTTTTGTTTTTCTGCAACTTGCTATCTGTATTATATTGTTAATTGGTATTCAACAACACAACATGAATGTTACACCTCTCGTTGTCTGAAATAGTATTTTCTCTCTCTCTCTCTCTCTCTCTCTCTCTTTCTATATTCACATTTTTTAATTATATATCTAGATATATATTATGTTTAGTTACATAATAAAAATTATGAATCTAGAAATATAAAAATATATTGTGTCTGGGAACAGAAAAAGCTAGGGGCAATTTCTAGAAAGTTGGTTTTGAGGTTGACACTTTCCGTATCAAAGAAGAAGGTTCATCAGTTGTGGCGTTTGGAAGATGCATGTGTGTGTGTTTTATTTTTTGTAACTTGCTATAGTTGGTACCACTAGTTCAATGAATGTTACACCTAGTTGATTAGTTGAAGTCAGTTTTGAGGGTTACAATTATCGTATAAAAGAAGACTCATTTATTATGGCATTTGAAAGATGCCTATGGGCTTGTCAATCCACATGAGTAGAGTCTCTAGCTTAGCAAGGTCAGAAGGCATGGTGTTTGTTAAGGGACTGTTTGTGCTTCACTACTACATACCAAGATTTTCTATTCTAAATAAAATAAGGACCTTGAGACTTTTTTTTCAAAAATAGAAACAAAATAACTCAACCAACAATGATGTAGAAGCTATTTATAGAGGTGTTTCACTTTCTCGGTAGAGAAACTTATAAAACAACCTATCTCTAGAAATCAATTTTTAAAGATAAATAGAAAATATGTCGGTCTTTAAGGGGGTGTTTGAATGCACTAGAACTAATAGTTAGTTGGCTAAAAATTATTAGTTGAATTAGCTAGCTAACAAATAACTACCTCACTATTAACTAATTTTCCAAAAATAGCTAATAGTTGAACTATTAGCTACGGTGTTTGGATGTTTCAACTAATTTTAGCCACTGACTATTAGTTTTAGTGCATTCAAACACCAAAAATGCCTCTATTTTGAAAATGACTCTATTTTGAAAGGCGGCAAGAAAGTCCAACCGCCTCTAAAAATGGCATTTTTAGAGTTTGACAATTAGGAAAACAACCCACCTACAAAATAAGTGATAATATATATTTTATTCAAATCAAGTTGGATGAAGACAAACTTTATATTATGGTTGATGTCATTTCCATTTCAAAAAATTTATGATCCAAATATTATGTTTTCAAATTTTGAAATTTGAAATCCATTTTTCTAAAAAAGAAACGATCATGAATATAGACATGATACAAACCAAAGTTGTATCACTGATCCTACTAGACAAGATCTAAATTGTTTTAGTTTAAACATTTCCCATTTAAAATTGTTTAGGTTTCTAGTATTCATCATAATACTTGCTAAAGTGAATATAAAGGAATAATAGTACCATCCACGGGATCACAAGTGACTCTAAGATGCAATGATAAAGAAGCAACACATGACGACGATAGTCATGAGTTTGATCCTTATGATGTGTTTTTCATAAGAACACATCGAGGCTGCTAGTCTTAGTTTGATCCCCATGTGTACACGTGTATTTTGCATAAAAATTGTATAGCTTGTAGCTTGCAACCACGGATGGGTCATCTCGTGGGCTTTTTTAGAGTTATTCATTTATTATTTATTTTCTAGGTCCAAATCAAAAGTTATGTAAAACTATTTAGAGGGATAGATTAAATTCCATCTACCTCTAGCTAGAAGTTGACTTATATGGATAGCTAAATTTTGACCCTTCTCTATAAACCAACTTCTATAGTTGGCTAAATATCCACCTCAAGATATAAAATAATTTAGAGAGACACAAAGATAGAGAGTAGGAGAGCATGTTGCCTTTAGAGACTATTTTATACTAAAAATAGATCATGGTATTGTGCAAGCATCACTCGAAATCAACATTTTTTTGAGCTACATGGGATAGGAGGCATTATGTATTGAGGCATGTAACTAGTGGTGGGATGGGGGGCTCCATCCCCTTACCGCTCCCAAGCAAGTCTATAGTAACCACTAAAGCCTCTCCTAAAATTTAAAACATATATAGTATAATCTCATTATATACTTTATGGGTTTTATCGTTCAACGATGTTTTAATATAATACAATTTTGATGTTTTAATATAATACTACTTCAAATTATTATATATGTTTACTGTGAGTGATTTAGACTATCTCTAGCAGCTTACACATCTCTATATTCAAACTCTGCTCTACAGTACGATCTACAGTACAAGAAAACAATATTTTTGATAACTATATGGGTATGCTGCTGGACATAGTTTTAGTAAGATTATATCACTGTAGTGGTTTAATTCAGCCCTATCATAATTTTTTTTTGCTAGTTATATGTCCTTGTATATATTAGATATTGCTTTTGCATATCAATAATGAGAACCAAGCTGGCAAGCTTTATGACCCAACGGCACCAAGTTCACATCTTCGTCGAGCTAAGGAATACCCTTTCTGAGAAATCTACAAAAAAAAAATTAAGCTAGATTTCTACGTACTGAGAGAGTGTTTAAATGCATTAGAACTAATAGTTAATTGGCTAAAAATTATTAGTGGAATTAGCTAGCTAACAAATAGCTACCTAACTATTAACCAATTTACCAAAAATAGCTAATAGCTAAACTATTAGCTAGGATGTTTGGATGTCTCAACTAATTTTAGCCACTAACTATTAGCTCTAGTACATTCAAACACCCGTTAAATAGAGCTCATATCAAAATATATGTCAGTACGTTTTTAGTTGAGTTTGTTTTTAGTGTTGCCTCATATGCACTAGAAATTGTGTTAAGTTTTAGAGGTGTTTGAATATACTAGAGTAAATAGTTAGTGGCTAAAATTAGTTGAAGACACAAACATCCTAGCTAATAGTTCAAGCAACCCCTTAGGAGTGTTTGAGTTGTTGGTCGTTGTATTCTAGTTGGTTGGTTTTATACCTAGCTTTCACTTAAAAAACTAGACCGACAACCTTTTTATATTTTCTTTTACTAAAATGTACGGTAAATGTTTTACCGTCCTTTAATGAAACAAAAAAATGTGCCAGTGATTGGGAGGTCGAAGTAGTGCCTGCCTACTCTATTTGGTATTCGTCAGTAATGACGGAACCCAGCTTTATGGCAAGAACAAAAGTTAATTGAACCAAATTGGTCATCTACATAGTTCTTCCTGCTTTCTCCCCTACATCCATCCAGCGAGATTATTTCGATATATATCTGGACCTTCTAGAAGAAACATGTGCGCTAGTCAATTTCCAGATCAAAGAGACCAAGTGCAAGCATCCGCGCTAACGAGCCATCGAAATCTTTCTTGGATTGGATTTGATCATCTTCTCTAGCATTAATTAAACAATGAAATGCAACACGTTCCTGCTAACGGCCTAATTCCAAACACGGTGCGCATTATTCTTAATCATACATATATCAATCGCTTTCGGCAGCTATCCTGAAATAAAGTGGCGGCATATATATATTTTTGGGTGTGTGTATCCATAAAGCTTTTTAGGTCTGTGACTAAACATCCAAGGAAAAAAAATTGCATTACTTTCAAACATGACCTAAACAGCGAAGCAACATAAAAAAAAGATTCAAGCTGCTGAGACATAACATGTGTTGGACTGGTCAAGGAACACAGCAACAATTAGGATATAACATCATATCATACCTGAAAGGGATACATCTGCATTTGCTCCCTTTAGTTAAAGGATTAGATGACATGAGCAGAACTCTAATCTCTTCTCCACAACCATTACCTAGCATAGTGGGTATACAAGGAGAGAGGGAGAGAAAGGACATTTCAGCGGCAGATGGGGACCAAACGGAAAGTGAGCAAGATCAAACGACAAAGATCTGGTTTAGCAAAAGCTGGATTCTAGTGGTAAAAGTATGGATTGACGTGTGCGTGTCGCCAGTTTGATTGCTCTGCTAGCTAGTCAAGGGTCTCTAACCGCTGCAAGCATTAAGTCCAGCGAGATAAAAGTGAGAAACTCTAAGAAATTAGATAAAAAGATTAGCCAAATTTAATGATTTAGCTAGATTTTAGAGAAAAAAAATGTAGGCTAATCCAATAAACTCGGTAAACCTACAGACTGAATAGAGAATGAAGCAAACTATCCAAAAATAGAGAGCGAATATGGAGGGACAGAGAGCCACTAAATTTGAAAAGTCATTTACAGAGTCTATTGGATATACCTTTCTTCTAATATTAGCTAAATTTACCTTTATAAAACCATATACCTAGTCTCTTGGAGTTGCTCTTAGACCCTGTTTAAAAGCAGTTTTTAAGAAACTGGTTTATAGAAATTGAGCTGGTTTCAAACATACCAGTTTATGAATCAGTTTATAGAAATTAGATTCTTAGTTTCTTAAATATCAAGAAGCTAGACTCTCCTAACTAAAAGATAAAAATTGGTCTTTTAAGAACTGTGTTGCTTCTAAATAGAGGCTTAGTTTAATCATCAGGATAAGTGCTCGTCTGGAACTGGAATGCAGAAATCCCTGAAACACTTGGATCGATTTAAATGGAAGAAAGCTATCATTATACTGTAATTAACCTCTGGCCATATTTATTAGGTTCTAATCAAATGATCACCATGCATAGCCTCAATTACTCGCTAAATGGAGTACAACTTTGCTGGAAAAAGTCTTCAATCTAGCTAGCTAGCACAGGCGCAGCATTGGCCGTCTGAATGGCTTATCTATACACTTTATTACTTTCCCTCGCGCCCTTTATGCAAGGAAAAAAAAAGAAAAACTATACTATACTACAGTATTTTATTTGTTAAAAATCTAAACTGTCCCCCCACCCCACCCCACCCGAGCCCTCAAAAGCATACACGACCGCATGATTTGCACTCCAAGAAGGCCTTTTTCTGAAGGTCCATGTAACCATCATTGCTAATGCTCCACGGTATGATCAGGGTGTAGGCCAGGACGCGTACAAAAGTATGCAGCAACTAGCAATACTATAGTTTTGTGCTGCTGACACATGTCATATATTCCCAATTGAGCTGCTCCTTTTCTTTTCTTCTTATTCTTTATATTATCCAGGTATTTGTCTTGTTTGGAGCAATGCAACTTTTGGCAGTTGTGTACTACTGGTACTATAATAAAGCTTTGGTGACAGGTGGAAATTAAAATGACAAATAGCATTGCAGATAAATTAACGTGACGTTTGGTTCCCTATGGATTTAATTTTGATAAGTTCGATACCACATAAAATCTAATGCAAATCTCATTATCAGCTTAAGTTAAGCCCCTTTTTGGCAACAATATTTTTTATGACCATGGTTTTATAAAATATTATCCTTGCAATACCGTAGTTTTTGTCATCTCCCAAAATACCATGGTTTTTTATCGAGAAACGTTGTTTGGATACAACGTTGTAAACCATGGTATTGGACAAAAGCTAGCCATGCTATAAAAACTTTGGGTTGGAGTAGAGTTTTTTTCAATACTCCAAAAATATCATAATAGCTAGAATACTATGGATTTGAAAACATAGTTTCATGAATTCATCCTTATGATACAAAATATTATGATATTACTAAAACCACGGTTTTCTCTAGAAACTATATAGATGCTTTACTTCCAAACAGACCTAGATATTGTGAGGTCCTGGCACAATATCGAATACAAAAATTCAGGAGTTGTTTAGGTAATTATGAGATTCTAGAATAAGGCATGAACCCTAAATCAGCAACGACGACAGCGATCTTGTTTTTCCGGCTGTGTTTATTCTTGTTTGTTTACTGCTACGGTGATACTGGTGCCTTGGGTTAATGTAAAGACAAAAGGATGGCAAAAAGTGAAAGTAGCAACTGTTAATTTATGGACTCCCTCATAAACAAAGGCATCTTTTGGTCTAGAAATGATAAAATTTATGGACTCTACTTAATGATTATTTGTCAAACTAGTCCATCAAACCGTGTTCTTGTAGGACCAATAATTTTAAGAGACATACTTTACAAGTTTGTGAAAAAATCGGTACTACTATCTTTGTTCTCGAATATTTGTCGCTCTACGACAAATAAAAAACCTAAATTGTTTAGGATATCATTTATTTAGAAACTCCACTTTACTTAAAAATATAATTATATTTCTCTTATATGAAAGCCGGTTTGAAACGCGGCCTAAGAGCGTGTCCACGTCGTCTCAATAATTCTCAGTCGCTCGATGTCGCCAACGGTCACCGACCGCGCTGAAGCAGCTCTTTCTAGACCCTTCGCCATCGCCTTTTTCACGCACACAGATCCCCGGCATCGCGCCGTTGTACACCCTCACACTCCTCGCGTTGTCTGCCGCACCGCGTCCTCTCTCGCGCTACCGCTCGCTCTCCTGCTCTGCTTGGACCTACCATTGTACCGTCGTCTCCCTCGCTTCTCACCAGCGCCCCCTGCCTCGCCGCTGCTCGCAGGTTTCTTCCCGTTCGCTCTATCGCCTCCACCACATCCTCGACTGAGAAATAAGGAGCCCTAACCCCCCATCGCGATGGTCGTGTGGGCCTGACCGGCGCTGAGGTCGAAGATCCCGCGGTCGTGGATGGCGCAGCGATGTCGCTGACGTCATACAAGGGGGATCTACGGCGCGGCACCGATTGCGACCGAATTCTCGCCTCGCCTCACACCCACCGGACACTTCTTGGCCTCTTCCACTCCGTCGTCCTTGCAGCCGCGGTCGCGGACCTCGACAGCTCCGCAAAGTCATCCGAAGCTCATTCATTCAGGTAATATTTTTTCCTACAAGAACTTAGTCTGTACTTGGCTATAATGGAAGGCTAAATAATGTCTTTTATTTCTTTATGAATCTTTGAAGCAGTAACGACGTTAAGACTTCTTGAACACAATATGCTAATGGATTTGCAGTAGCGGATATTGAACGATCATCTCTGATCCTATGCGGTAAAGCATTTGCTGATTCAGCTATAGTGAAAGATGCACTTACTGCTATGACAGCCCCGATACTGTCTGCAAGAGGAGGCCTTCCGGTTCCAGGATGGTAAAGTCAGCTTATTACTCTTTGTTTCTTATGTTTCTATAAAGTTCTTAAATTCCTTCCATATTGTGTATTTCAGGATTCAGAGCTTTGGTGGTTCTATTGTATTATTGTTTGCCCTAGTGGAAATCATGATGTCCTGCGTAGAAATCCACATTGCTCTATTGTCCATTGACTGTGGTGCAGTCATCTCTTCCAAGGGGTCTACTGTTCTTTTCCCAACAAAGGCAAGCAAAGAGCCAAAACTTCTTAGAAAACTATCTGCAGTAATTATTATATCATATGATAGGTAATGAAGATTCCATGCTTTGATGACACTATTTGTCTTGTCTAAAACATGCAGTTTGTGGAGTGTTATGGTAGTTCTTTTGCTAAACAGGAATATCAATTTCTCTTGAATGATAGTTAAAATGAAAAATGGCTTGAAGTTGTGATAAGAAAGAATAGGACTATGTTTGTTAACAATATATTGGTATTTTTACTTTCAGCTCTGGTGCCATACCATCTATATGTATGCTCTCTCCTAGCCAGGCTGCTTACCATTTCTTGGCTGGATATCACGATGGAAAATTTGTCCCTGCGTACAGCAAAGCCCCCTCTCCTGGTGACCCACTTGCACTTGCAAGTTCCCTATTTTCACATGTAGGTGGTGAAAGTCGCCTAGAGGGGGGTGAATAGGGCGAAACTGAAATTTACAAATATGAACACAACTACGAGATGGGTTAGCGTTAGAAATAATAATGAGTCCGAGAGAGAGGGCGCAAAACAAATCACAAGCGAATGAAGAGTGTGACACGCGGATTTGTTTTACCGAGGTTCGGTTCTCGCAAACCTACTCCCCGTTGAGGAGGCCACAAAGGCCGGGTCTCTTTCAACCCTTACCCTCTCTCAAATGGTCCCTCGGACCGAGTGAGCTTCTCTTCTCAAATCAACCCGGGAATAAAACTTCCCCGCAAGGACCACCACACAATTGGTGTCTCTTGCCTCGGTTACAAATGAGTTTTGATCACAAGAACAATTGAGAAAGAAAGAAGCAATCCAAGCGCAAGAGCTCAAAAGAACACGGCAAATCTCTCTCGCTAGTCACTAAAGCCTTGTGTGGAATTGGAGAGGATTTGATCACTTGAGTGTGTCTAGAATTGAATGCCTAGCTCTTGTAAGTGGTTGAGAAGTGAAAAACTTGGATGACTTGAATGTGGGGTGGTTGGGGGTATTTATAGCCCCAACCACCAAACTAGCCGTTTGGTGGAAGCTGTCTGCCGAATGGTGCACCGGACAGTCCGGTGCACACCGGACATGTCCGGTGCGACAGCCACGTCACCCGGCCGTTAGGGTTCCGACCGTTGGAGCTCTGTCTTCTGGGCCCGCCTGGATGTCCGGTGGCGCACCGGACATGTACTGTAGAGTGTCCGGTGCGCCAGTATGGGCGTGCCTGACCTCTGTGCGCGCTGGCGCGCATTTAATGCGCTGCAGGTAGCCGTTGGCGCCTGAAGTAGCCGTTGCCCGCTGTTACACCGGACAGTCCGGTGTACACCGGACATGTCCGGTGAATTATAGCGGAGCAGCCGAAGCGAATTCCCGAGGCTACCGAGTTCGGAGCCGCGTCCTCTTGGAGCACCGGACACTGTCCGGTGTACACCGGACAGTCCGGTGAATTATAGCGCGCCGGCTCCGAGAATTCCCGAAGGTGAAGAGTTTGAAGTCGGTCTTCCCTGGTGCACCGGACACTGTCCGGTGGTGCACCGGACAGTCCGGTGCACCTGTCCAGGGTGCCTTCGGTTGGCCCTTGCTCCTTTGTTTGAACCCTTTCTCTTGATCTTTCTATTGGCTTATGGTGAACCTTTGGTACCTGTAGAACTTATAAACTTGGGCAAACTAGTTAGTCCAATTATTTGTGTTGGGCAATTCAACCACCAAAATTAGTTATAGGAAATAGGTGTAAGCCTAATTCCCTTTCAATCTCCCCCTTTTTGGTGATTGATGCCAACACAAACCAAAGCAAGTATAGAAGTGCATAATTGAACTAGTTTGCAAAGTGTAGGTGCAAAGGTTGCTTAGAATTGAGCCAATAAACACTTACTAGATATGCATGGATTGTTTCTTTATTTTTAATATTTTGGACCACGCTTGCACCACAAGTTTTGTTTTTGCAAATTCTTTTTGTAAATACTTTTCAAAGTCCTTTTGCAAAATAGTCAAAGGTAAATGAATAAGATTTTGAGAAGCATTTTCAAGATTTGAAATTTTCTCCCTTTGTCTTAAAATGTTTTTCCTTGACTAAAACAAAAAACTCCCCCTCGAATAAATTCTCCTCTTAGTGTTCAAGAGGGTTTTAAGATATCAATTTTGAAAATGCTACTCCCCCCCCTTTAGAACATAAAGAGGTACCAATTTGAAATTTTCCAATTGAAAATCATTAATTTTAAAATTAGGGTGGTGGTGCGGTCCTTTTGCTTTGGGCTCATACTTTCTCCCCCTTTGGCATGAATCACCAAAAACGGATACTTTGAGTGAGATATAAGCCCTTGCCTAACTACATTCTCCCCTTTGGCAAATAAAACATATGAGTGAAGATTATACCAAAGATGGAGAGTTATGCGGAGCGGCGGCGAAGGATGAGTAGTAGGGTGGAGTGGAAGCCTTTGTCTTCGCCGAAGACTCCAATTCCCTTTCAATATACCTATGACTTAGTTTGAAATACACTTGAAAACACATTAGTCATAGCATATATCAAAGAGACATGATCAAAGGTATATTTATGAGCTATGTGTGCAAATTAGCAAAAGAAATTCCTAGAATCAAGAATATTGAGCTCATGCCTAAGTTTGGTAAAAGTTTGTTCATCAAGAGGCTTGGTAAAGATATCGGCTAATTGATCTTTAGTGTTAATGTATGCAATCTTGATATCCCCCTTTTGTTGGTGATCCCGAAGAAAATGATATCGAATGGCTATGTGTTTAGTGCGGCTATGCTCAACGGGATTATCCGCCATGCAGATTGCACTCTCATTATCACATAGAAGGGGAACTTTGGTTAATTTGTAACCATAGTCCCGCAGGGTTTGCCTCATCCAAAGCAATTGTGCGCAACAATGGCCTGCGGCAATATATTCGGCTTCGGCGGTAGAAAGAGTGACCGAATTTTGCTTCTTTGAAGCCCAAGACACCAAGGACCTTCCCAAGAACTGGCAAGTCCCCGATGTGCTCTTTCTATTAATCTTACACCCTGCCCAATCGGCATCCGAATAACCAATCAAATCAAATGAGGATCCCCGAGGGTACCAAAGCCCAAACTTAGGAGTATAAGCCAAATATCTCAAGATTCGTTTTACGGCCGTAAGGTGTGATTCCTTAGGGTCGGCTTGGAATCTTGCACACATGCATACGGAAAGCATAATGTCCGGTCGAGATGCGCATAAATAAAGCAATGAACCGATCATCGACCGATATACCTTTTGATCCATGGACTTACCTCCCGTGTCGAGGTCGAGATGCCCATTGGTTCCCATGGGAGTCTTGATGGGCTTGGCATCCTTCATTCCAAACTTGGTTAGAATGTCTTGAGTATACTTCGTTTGGCTAATGAAGGTGCCCTCTTGGAGTTGCTTGACTTGGAATCCTAGAAAGTACTTCAACTCCCCCATCATAGACATCTCGAATTTCTGTGTCATGATCCTACTAAATTCTTCACATGTAGATTCGTTAGTAGACCCAAATATAATATCATCAACATAAATTTGGCATACAAACAAATCATTGTCAAGAGTTTTGGTGAATAAAGTAGGATCGGCCTTGCCGACTTTGAAGCCATTAGCAATAAGGAAATCTCTTAGGCATTCATACCATGCTCTTGGGGCTTGCTTGAGCCCATAAAGCGCCTTAGAGAGCCTATAGACATGGTTAGGGTACTCACTATCTTCAAAGCCGGGAGGTTGCTCAACATAGACCTCCTCCTTGATTGGTCCATTGAGGAAGGCACTCTTCACGTCCATTTGATAAAGCTTGAAGCCATGGTAAGTAGCATAGGCTAATAATATGCGAATGGACTCAAGCCTAGCTACGGGTGCATAGGTTTCACCAAAATCCAAACCTTCGACTTGTGAATACCCCTTGGCCACGAGTCGAGCTTTGTTCCTTGTCACCACACCATGCTCGTCTTGATTGTTGCGGAAGACCCACTTGGTTCCTACAACATTTTGATTAGGACGTGGAACTAAATGCCATACCTCGTTCCTTGTGAAATTGTTGAGCTCCTCTTGCATTGCCACCACCCAATCCGAATCTTGGAGTGCTTCCTCTACCCTGTGTGGCTCAATAGAGGAAACAAAAGAGTAATGCTCACAAAAATGTGCAACACGAGATCGAGTGGTTACCCCCTTATGAATGTCGCCGAGGATGGTGTCGACGGGGTGATCTCGTTGTATTGCTTGGTGGACTCTTTGGTGTGGCGGCCTTGGTTCTTCATCCTCCTTGTCTTGATCATTTGCATCTCCCCCTTGATCATTGCCGTCATCTTGAGGTGGCTCATCATTTTGATCTTCTCCTTCATCAACTTGAGCCTTGTCCTTATTTTGGGTTGGTGGAGATGCTTGAGTGGAGGAGGATGGTTGATCTTGTGCATGTGGAGGCTCTTCGGATTCCTTAGGACACACATCCCCAATGGACATGTTCCTTAGCGCGATGCATGGAGCCTGTTCTTCACCTATCTCATCAAGATCAACTTGCTCTACTTGAGAGCCATTAGTCTCATCAAACACAACGTCACAAGAAACTTCAACAAGTCCTGAGGACTTGTTAAAGACCCTATATGCCCTTGTGTTTGAGTCATATCCTAGTAAAAAGCCTTCTACAGTCTTAGGAGCAAATTTAGATTTTCTACCTCTTTTAACAAGAATAAAACATTTGCTACCAAAGACTCTAAAATATGAAATATTGGGCTTTTTACCGGTTAGGAGTTCATAAGATGTCTTCTTGAGGATTCAGTGTAGATATAACCGGTTGATGGCGTAGCAGGCGGTGTTGACCGCCTCGGCCCAAAACCGATCCGAAGTCTTGTATTCATCAAGCATGGTTCTTGCCATATCCAATAGAGTTCTATTCTTCCTCTCCACTACACCATTTTGTTGTGGCGTGTAGGGAGAAGAGAACTCATGCTTGATGCCCTCCTCCTCAAGGAAGCCTTCGATTTGAGAGTTCTTGAACTCCGTCCCGTTGTCGCTTCTAATTTTCTTGATCCTTAAGACGAACTCATTTTGAGCCTGTCTCAAGAATCCCTTTAAGGTCTCTTGGGTTTGAGATTTTTCCTGCAAAAAGAATACCCAAGTGAAGCGAGAATAATCATCCACAATAACTAGACAGTACTTACTCCCGCCGATGCTTATGTAAGCGATCGGGCCGAATAAATCCATGTGTAGGAGCTCCAGTGGCCTGTCACTTGTCATGATGTTCTTGTGTGGATGATGAGTGCCAACTTGCTTCCCGGCTTGGCATGCGCTACAAATCCTGTCTTTCTCAAAATGAACATTTGTTAGTCCTAAAATGTGCTCTCCCTTTAGAAGCTTATGAAGATTCTTCATTCCAACATGTGCTAGTCGGCGGTGCCAGAGCCAACCCATGTTAGTCTTAGCAATTAAGCAAGTGTCGAGTTCAGCTCTATCAAAATCTACCAAGTATAGCTGACCCTCTAACACTCCCTTAAATGCTATTGAATCATCACTTCTTCTAAAGACAGTGACATCTACATCAGTAAATAGACAGTTGTAGCCCATTTGACATAATTGTGAAACGGAAAGCAAATTGTAATCTAAAGAATCTACAAGAAAAACATTGGAAATGGAATGGTCAGGAGATATAGCTATTTTACCCAAACCTTTGACCAAACCTTGGTTTCCATCCCCGAATGTGATAGCTCGTTGGGGATCCTGGTTTTTCTCGTAGGAGGAGAACATCTTCTTCTCCCCTGTCATGTGGTTTGTGCACCCGCTATCGATGATCCAACTTGAGCCCCCGGATGCATAAACCTACAAAACAAGTTTAGTTCTTGACTTTAGGTACCCAAACGGTTTTGGGTCCTTTGGCATTAGATACAAGAACTTTGGGTACCCAAACACAAGTCTTGGAGCCCTTGTGTTTGCCCCCAACAAACTTGGCAACTACCTTGCCGGATTTGTTAGTCAAAACATAAGATGCATCAAAGGTTTTAAATGAAATGCCATGATCATTTGATGCACTAGGAGTTTTCTTTCTAGGCAACTTAGCACGGGTTGGTTGCCTAGAGCTAGATGTCTCACCCTTATACATAAAAGCATGGTTAGGGCCAGAGTGAGACTTTCTAGAATGAATTCTCCTAATTTTGCTCTCGGGATAGCCGGCAGGGTACAAAATGTAACCCTCGTTATCCTGAGGCATGGGAGCCTTGCCCTTAACAAAGTTAGATAAATTTTTAGATGGGGCACTAAGTTTGACATTGTCTCCCTTTTGGAAGCTAATGCCATCCTTAATGCCAGGGCGTCTCCCATTATAGAGCATACTCCTAGCAAATTTAAACTTTTCATTTTCTAAGTTATGCTCGGCAATTTTAGCATCTAATTTTGCTATATGATCATTTTGTTGTTTAATTAAGACCATGTGATCATGAATAGCATCAACATCAATATCTCTACATCTAGTACAAATAGATACATGCTCAATAGTAGATGTAGAGAGTTTGCAAGAATTAAGTTCAACAATCTTAGCACGCAAAATATCATTGTTATCTCTAAGATTGGAAATTGTAACATTGCAAACATCTAATTCTTTAGCCTTAGCAATCAATTTCTCATTCTCATTTCTAAGGCTAGCAAGAGAATCATTCAATTCCTTAATCTTAGCAAGCAAATCATCATTATCATTTCTAAGATTGGGAATTGAAACATTACAAACATTTGAATCAACCTTAGCAATTAATTTAGTATTTTCATTTCTAAGGTTGGCAATAGTGTCATGGCAAGTGCTTAGCTCACTAGATAGTTTTTGACATTTTTCTATTTCTAGAGCACAAGCATTTTTAACCTTAACATGTTTCTTGTTTTCTTTAATTAGGAAGTCCTCTTGGGAATCCAAAAGGTCATCCTTTTCATGAATAGCACTAATTAATTCATTTAATTTTTCCTTTTGTTCCATGTTAAGGTTGGCAAAAAGGGTACGCAAGTTATCCTCCTCATCACTAGCATTTCATCACTAGAAGACTCATATTTAGTGGAGGATTTAGATTTAACCTTCTTCTTTTTGCCGTCCTTTACCATGAGGCACTTGTGGCCGATGTTGGGGAAGAGGAGTCCCTTGGTGACGGCGATGTTGGCGGCGTCCTCGTCGTCGGAGGAGGAGTCGGTGGAGCTCTCGTCGGAGTTCCACTCGCGACACACGTGGGCATCACCGCCCTTCTTCTTGTGGTACCTCTTCTTTTCTCTCCTCTTGCCCTTCTTGTCGTTATCCCTGTCACTGTCACTTGATAATGGGCATTTAGCAATAAAGTGACCGGGCTTACCACACTTGTAGCAAACCTTCTTGGAACGGGATTTGTAATCTTTCCCCTTCCGTTGCTTGAGGATTTGACGAAAGCTTTTGATGATTAAAGCCATCTCCTCATTGTCGAGCTTGGAGGCGTCAATTGGTTGTCTACTCGGTGTAGACTCCTCCTTCTTCTCCTCCATCGCCTTAAATGCCACCGGTTGTGCTTCGGACGTGGAGGGTTCATCAAGCTCGTTGATCTTCTTTGAGCCTTTAATCATACATTCAAAGCTCACAAAATTCCCGATTACTTCCTTGGGAGTCATTAATGTGTATCTAGGATTACCACGAATTAATTGAACTTGAGTGGGGTTAAGGAAAATAAGAGATCTTAGAATAACCTTAACCACCTCGTGGTCGTCCCACTTCTTGCTCCCGAGGTTGCGCACTTGATTCACCAAGGTTTTGAGCCGGTTGTACATATCTTGTGGCTCCTCCCCTTGGCAAAGACGGAAGCAGCCGAGCTCCCCCTCGATCGTTTCCCGCTTGGTGATCTTGGTGAGTTCATCACCTTCGTGCGCGGTCTTGAGTAAGTCCCAAATCTCCTTCGCATTCTTCAATCCTTGCACCTTGTTATATTCCTCTCTACTTAGAGAGGCGAGGAGAATGGTTGTGGCTTGGGAATTGTAGTGCTCGATTTGGGCCACTTCATCCACATCATAGTCGTCATCCCCTACAGATGGTACCTGTGCACCAAACTCGACAACATCCCATATACTTTTGTGGAGTGAGGTTAGATGAAATCGCATTAAATCACTCCACCTAGCATAGTCTTCACCATCAAACGTTGGTGGTTTGCCTAATGGGACGGAAAGCAAAGGTGCATGTTTAGAAACGCGAGGGTAGCGTAAGGGGATCTTACTATACTTCTTACGCTCTTGGAGCTTAGAAGTGACGGACGCCGCGTCGGAGCCGGAGGTGGATGTCGACGAAGAATCGGTCTCGTAGTAGACCACCTTCCTCATCCTCTTTTTCTTGTCCCCACTCCGATGCGGCTTGTGGGAAGAGGATTTTTCCTTCTTTTCTTTGTGGTGTGAAGAAGAAGATCTTTTCTCCTTCCGTTTGGAGGAGTCCTTCTTCTTCTCCTTCCTCTTTGTGCGGGACTCTTCCGATGACGTGCTCCCGTGACTCGTAGTGGGCTTGTTGCCGGTCTCCATCTCCCTCTTGGTGTGATCTCCCGACATCACTTCGAGCGGTTAAGCTCTAATGAAGCACCGAGCTCTGATACCAATTGAAAGTCGCCTAGAGGGGGGGTGAATAGGGCGAAACTGAAATTTACAAATATGAACACAACTACGAGATGGGTTAGCGTTAGAAATAATAATGAGTCCGAGAGAGAGGGCGCAAAACAAATCACAAGCGAATGAAGAGTGTGACACGCGGATTTGTTTTACCGAGGTTCGGTTCTCGCAAACCTACTCCCCGTTGAGGAGGCCACAAAGGCCGGGTCTCTTTCAACCCTTACCCTCTCTCAAATGGTCCCTCGGACCGAGTGAGCTTCTCTTCTCAAATCAACCCGGGAATAAAACTTCCCCGCAAGGACCACCACACAATTGGTGTCTCTTGCCTCGGTTACAAATGAGTTTTGATCACAAGAACAATTGAGAAAGAAAGAAGCAATCCAAGCGCAAGAGCTCAAAAGAACACGGCAAATCTCTCTCGCTAGTCACTACACTAAAGCCTTGTGTGGAATTGGAGAGGATTTGATCACTTGAGTGTGTCTAGAATTGAATGCCTAGCTCTTGTAAGTGGTTGAGAAGTGAAAAACTTGGATGACTTGAATGTGGGGTGGTTGGGGGTATTTATAGCCCCAACCACCAAACTAGCCGTTTGGTGGAAGCTGTCTGCCGAATGGTGCATCGGACAGTCCGGTGCACACCGGACATGTCCGATGCGACAGCCACGTCACCCGACCGTTAGGGTTCCGACCGTTGGAGCTCTGTCTTCTGGGCCCGCCTGGATGTCCGGTGGCGCACCGGACATGTACTGTAGAGTGTCCGGTGCGCCAGTATGGACGTGCCTGACCTCTGCGCGCGCTGGCACGCATTTAATGCGCTGCAGGTAGCCGTTGGCGCCTGAAGTAGCCGTTGCCCGCTGTTATACCGGACAGTCCGGTGTACACCGGACATGTCCGGTGAATTATAGCGGAGCAGCCGAAGCGAATTCCCGAGGCTGCCGAGTTCGGAGCCGCGTCCTCTTGGAGCACCGGACACTGTCCGGTGTACACCGGACAGTCCGGTGAATTATAGCGCGCCGGCTCCGAGAATTCCCGAAGGTGAAGAGTTTGAAGTCGGTCTTCCCTGGTGCACCGGACACTGTCCGGTGGTGCACCGGACAGTCCGGTGCACCAGTCCAGGGTGCTTTCGGTTGGCCCTTGCTCTTTTGTTTGAACCCTTTCTCTTGATCTTTCTATTGGCTTATGATGAACCTTTGGTACCTGTAGAACTTATAAACTTGGGCAAACTAGTTAGTCCAATTATTTGTGTTAGGCAATTCAACCACCAAAATTAGTTATAGGAAATAGGTGTAAGCCTAATTCCCTTTCAGGTGGCCCTATTCTTTGTTTTTCTCTCTCTGGTTATTTAGTAACTCCTGTTAGTAACTACCTTATGCGCTCATTACTGTCTTTCTGGTCTTGGAACTAAAGATTGATGTGCTGCCTTTGCAGTTAAAAGAAGATGATACACCAATATATCTGGCCAACGCTAAGCACTCCTAAAAGTACATTGACACGGTAATATTGCATCCTTTTATGTATTGTTCACTTTGCCTTCAAGGAACGGACAGGGCAGCGGTTTGACTCCAGGGTGACTACGCTCGTCAGGATGCTCGCTTGAGCCTTCTGTGGCCCCCTCCTAGACCCGAACAGTGGTGGCGGCTACATTCGCCACAGCTCCACGACGATCTCCTTGGTGCTCCCTATAGTTATTACACGATATCAACTTAGGCTGGATTCTCTCTGGTCTTCTACTATCTTCACTTAGTTCAGTCACATGGCATTCATAATGAAATAGCTTTGGTTATTCCAGAGCATTTTAGTAGACATAGAGGGTCCTAATTTGGTCTTTCTACCAAAGCTTTCATTTGAAGCCAATATAAGGAGAAACATATCAAAGTTTGAGGTCAGATACTGGATCAAATTGAAAATTCTACCATTGTTTAGTTTCATAGTTACTGCAGCTTGTAAACTTAAATTGTGAAATGGGTACGCGCAGTTCTTAACATATGTTTAGTACCATGTGGATTGTTTTTTCCTCTGTTCCAAATAGGCAACAGTCTTTCCATTCTTTTATGCTTGAGGTATAGAATAACCACATGCTTGTATTAAACCTATCTTTTTTCTACTGTGTATTTTGACATCTCTGCTTTGCTTTAGTAGCTACAGTTTCTCTCTTAATTGCATGTTCCATCCCCCACCCCCCAATATACCACACCCACAGTTTCAATTTTGCATTGGTTTTGTTTTTCTATAATGCGGTACTTTCCTGATCCAAATATATGTTACTAAGTACCTTCTATGACAAATTTGATCTATATAATTAAAGTTATCCATACATATTTTTTGGAGATGTAAGTTATCTATATATAATTTTTGGGATACATGTTGCAACAAACCTCTTCGAATGAATGATCAAGCAAGTATAATTTCTTAGGATCTTTATAGATATTTTAATGTAATGGTCAGCAAACATAATTCATCTAAAATATTATTGCAGATATCTCACCTCTTAATAAATTCATTGATATGATATTGCAAATATCTCACCTTTATCTTCTTATTTAGTACCTCTATGCAGTTCGGCACATCTAAGCATAATCATATACAAATGCCTTTTTACTTGCACTTGAGTTCCCCTCAAGGCGTTATTCTAAATAAGGTTGGTCATATCTTCTTAAAGATTGTAATTTTTCGACCCTGATATATAATGAAGATTGTAATTTGCCGACCCTGATTTATAATGAAGTAGGTGTACTGATATTATAGTCAGTACACTCCAAAAAAAATCATATGCACATATTTCTGCTTATCAACTATTTTTCCAAAAAATTTATACTTAGATATATTTATGTTGTGTATTACATATTAACTCACACGTATTATTTATATACAAATTAAGATCTAACAAGCGGATTTAACTTGACCTGCGAGAGGTAAGACAGCCCCGGGTATTGTATTAAGAAGAAGACCTTCTCACATAGGTCAAGAAAACCCCCGAACCCACGAGAGGATTTTTTTAACCACAGCCTGAAATTCGCTCCCACAGGGAGTCGAACCCAGGACCTGAGGAGTGCTATTCAGACCAACTAACCAACTCAGCTAGAGGCCCTTTCGCAACAAGCGGATTTAACACCGCGTTAACACCGTGCGTAGAGCGCGCGGCAATACACTAGTCTCTTTTATCTGTGAAACAAGAGACATTTTAATGTACTAGCTCAGTGCCCGTGCGTTGCAACGGGATCATATAATAGCTCGATAACTTATATATACAAATGTGTGTTATATTGTTATGAGATGGAGGACGACATCCATGAGCCGTCCGGACGACGTTGAAGAGAAACTCGGGCATGTGACGCACGAGCACTCACCTAGTAGTGTATTATATAAGATTTAACAAGACAATTTAAAGGCAAAAATTCAAGAATGATCTTTCATAGACTACTGTAAATTCATGACTAAAAGCTCACTGTAATTGACTTGCTTGAAGAACACAATAATACTACTGTGAATATGTGATACAACTTAATCACAGTAGTAAAATTATATCTGATGTTGTATTTGGTAAAAAAAATATTTTTTAGAGTTCAGAGCCAACAAGTACAACGAACCTTACTATTCAGATTATTAATATAAAAACTCAAGATACGTGTAATCCTCAAACAATTATAAGCAACGTGTATAGGAATTTTAGACATAATAGTGCCTACCACATGCTTTAGTATTCAGATTATTAACACAAACTCATGACATAATGACCAAAAAATATTAACACACAAACATGTACATAATGTTGTTTAGGAATTTCAGACATATATAGAGGTCAAATAGAGGAATTTTAGACAATGAACAATTATCATCATCAATAGGCTAGAGTTCAAATTCTTAATATATGAACTTAACATATAATAGTGCCTCTAGCAGTGTCGCCTTAGTTTAAAAGCAGTAATATGGCATAAAGAAGAGAGGAGAGGAGAGGAGAGGAGAGAAGAGAAGAGAGGAAATAAACAATATCTATTGTTTTCCATATAAACTCATAAAGTTATATATATTCCAATCCCATGGAGAGACGAGGGGAGGAGAGTTATAAAAATCAATCCTGTTCTGTTTCTCCTTTCAGGCCTAACCCTATGCAGCAGCATATTCATCCAAGAAACCAACAACCTGTAACATATCCCTTATTATCCTACCCATTACAAACTTGTCATTAAAATTAAATTCAGTACTAACTAATATTATCTCGATCAATCTTCAAGGACATCAAGCTCGATTTTGCTATGCTACAGAGAATGGTGCATGTGGACCCTTCTTCCTTATATGCATCAGGTGGTCTAAAGTTGGCTTTAACCTTTAGCCCACCTTACATTAGAGATTTGGACATCAAAAGAAAGCTAAAACATTCTAAAGCTTTTAGATCTCTAAGTTTAGAAGAGGGAGGCAAACATGCCCTAGAATATTGGATATCGCAGTTACTGCTATCACCAAGTAACACACTAAAATGGGAAAGTTACGAATTTCCAAAGTTTCTATGTATTTGATATAGGATTAATTAGGAAATCAATTTTATTGTTGTTTTTCTGACAAAACAGAGGTATTATGTGATAAAAAATAATATTATAGAATTATAGAAATTGGAATAAACTCATTTGGATTTAATATGAAATTTCCATGAATTAAATGGGTTTCTGCAATTATTTTTAAACTAAAAATCGATTTCTAAACTCATTTTCTCTATTTTCTTTATTTCCTGGACTGCGTCCCAAATTCCAGAAAGATCAGGGGCCAAGCTATAAATGTTTTTTCTAGACTCAGTGAGCATACAGAGTGGACGGCGGGTTAAACACAAATAAAGTCTTAGTTGAAGTTGTACACAATTCAATATAAGTCACGTTGGCTAGAGGGTGGAAGGCTAGACATTCTACTCAATAGATCTAAGGTTCAATCTCTGAGCTGCACGGTTTAATTTTTTTCTGCGCGCTTACCTTCTTAATAAGTAGTATATAGATAGCCATGTGCCCGGTGCCCGGAGACAAAAAAAAAAGACTGGTCATCACAACATGGATTTGTTTCAAATAAAACTATAAAACATCATCTAAAGTAATTCTCCATTTTGCCCTTTGTGGAAGGAATGATGGCTGTCTCGGGAGCCGCGAAGGCAAGGGAAAAAAAAGAGGGAAAAAGGAAAAGGAAGGCAAGTAAACAAAGCAGCAATGCGGACGAAAGCGAGCGAGACACACAACACAACAGTGACGCTAGCTCTCTCAAGCAAATAGAGGCAGCAGAGCAGACCATAGAGAGTGGAGATCAGCCAGCAGCAGCAAGGCTGAGCCGCCGCCACCACGAGTGGAGTGGAGGCAGCAGCCAGCGACAAGGCTGAATCCGGGAGGTCCGAGCGCCGCAGCCGTGGCTGCCATCGCAGGCGCCGCCGCCGCTTGTGAGAGGCGCTCGTCTTGTATTCACGAGGAGGGCGACGACCCCCCCTCGGCAAAGGAGCTGGCCACTGGCCCCGCCCTGTGATGGCTGCTGCCCGTGCCCCGGCGGCGAGGGGACGCGTAGGTGCTCCGGAGGCGGCGGCTGCGTGGAGGGGCGGCGGTCTCCGCGCGAAGCAGGCCGGGCGCGCCAGCTGCCGCGGCGCGTAGACCGAGCGACTGGACGCCGTCTCTCTCTCTCTCTCTCTCGTAATCCGAGTCGGGGGCTCGGGGCTAGGGTTTTGGCGCTGAGGGCGCCGGGGTTCTAGCGGAGCGGCTGGAGGAAGAGGGGAGGGGGCGGGGGGCACGGAGATGGCGGTCGGGGACGCGCTGCGACGGCTGTGCGAGGAGATCGGGTGGTCCTACGCCGTCTTCTGGAAGGCCATCGGCGCTGCCGACCCCGTGTAAGCCGCCGCCTCCACTGTTTCCTCAGATTTTCTTTGGTTTTTGGTGTTCGAGCTTGTCCTCCCGCTGAATCTTACAAAAAAATGTAAGACTTTTGCCATTGTGCTCATTTTTCTTCGCTGGTCTCCTGCTCGTTCTCGTAACAAAAGTTTTTTTTTGGTCTTTGTGCTCATTCAACCATTCTTTTTCCAACCGTCAAGTTTTCGTTGCTAATCTGTTCTGAAAGTTCGCTCGAAGTTCCGTAGATGGGAATATCTGAGCTAAAAAAGCCGTACAATTTCCTCCAAATTTCATACTCCTCATCGCCTCATGGTTGTGGTTCCTCTGTCTCATTTTCCCCCTGGAAATGCACAGGCATTTGGTTCAGGAGGACGGCTACTGTGGCCACACGTCATGTCCTGTCGGATCTGAGCCTTCCGAATCTCTGCCCAGCGACGCCGGGTGCTCTGTTCCTGCTGCTAACACCATCTGCTCGCTTGTTCACAGCGTTATGGCGTCGCAGGTCCATGTCGTCGGACAAGGGTAAGCAAAAGCAGCCGCAGCGATTTCTTGGTTTGGCCGTTTGGCCCCTCCATCGTCTCTCTTGTTTAGAACGCGATGCGCCTGTGTTTTTTTTTGGCAGGACCGTAGGCCGTGCTGCGTTCAGTGGCAACCACCAATGGATCGTCCGCGGTACCGCCAATGGTCACGGGCTCTCCTCCGAGGTACGGCCAGTACTGCTTAGTTCTTCTCCCCTTCTGAGAATTCTCCAGCGAAATAAATGCGAACCCAATTTCAGTTTTGTCTGGTTCCATTGTGCTGCTGCCACCTCATTTAAAGCACTGTGGGTATAGCCTTCTTCAGTCCTTCAACTTTTGTCAGCTAGCGAGCTGCTTTAATTCTGGTCCGCTCACACTGGACCAAAAATAGTGGCAAGTGACGCAAGCATCTGTTCTAAATATATCTCCAAATAAGCTTATCCTAAAAATATATCCAAAGATCTATCTTATTGTATTACCTATATACTATCAATATTAATATTTTCTAATACTCCTTCCATCCCAAAATAGTAGTTGTTTCAGCTCTAGATTTTTATGTCTACGTTCATATGGATGATTATTAACATAGACATATATATAGAACACATACATTGATTATTGTATGAATCCGATAAAAGGGTAAAACGAATTTTAATTTGGGACGGAGGGAGTATATATTTAGCTGAAGTTAAAAATGGTTGGCTCTTCAAAAAGAACATTAACTATTTTGAGATTGAGGGAGTTTGAATGTGAAAAAAATAAGAGGGAGAAGATCTTACACCATGTTTGTCTTTTGACTAAACCAAGTCGCTTTTGTAAACATCTTGATCTTTTAACTATCTTCTGTCCAATTGGGTTTTGCGTTTATGTAACCTGGTTGTCAAGATTTTACACTATGTTTTCCAATTTTATAGGTTGCTGCGGAGATGAGCAATCAGTTCAGAGTTGGCATTCAGGTGGGTAGGACTGAGAATTGGAAATGTTAAAAAGTATATAGTCACCATTTGCTTCTGGACCTCATTCTGAACTTCTTGCTGCAGACAATTGCGATCATTCCTGTGCTGCCACGGGGTGTCCTGCAGTTAGGCTCTGCTGGTTTGGTAAGGCCTCACAGTTCCAGATCATGCTACAAAAGTAGAGAATTTTTTGAAGTATTCGTCAGAGTTGTTGAACACTATCAGTTGAAATTTCTAATTTTCTATATAAAGAACATTACTATCACACAAGGCTCTTGAAAAATAATTCTCCATCTGTGGATGGCAATGGAAGGTGGAAAAGAAAACAGTAGTGCATTGCTAAATGAAGTAGATGCCATTCAAAATTTTGGATATGTAAATTACAAAGCATGATGTTTCATCCACGCTGCTCCAAATCTGAAGACCTATCTTCAGAATGTCCATTGATTTCGTGGTAAAATTTCATCTATGCCTCCAGTCTTGTATCCTCGTTCATGATTGAACATCTAGACACCTTGGCACATAAAAATTCCCCACTATATAGTGAATCCTTTTTTGTCCTTAGTGTTGGAAATTGTTGTGAAGAACAGAAAAGATCGTGAAATCATTGTTTTAACTTCACTGTGATGGTTAGTAGTAGGGTTTTGCATGCTCTCTAAATATTTGGAAGTTGAAATAATCGGTTGATTTTTGGCAGGTTATGGAAAACATAAATTTTGTGATGTTTGCAAAGAAGTTTTGTTCTCAGCTAAACAACCGTTCAAGCATGGCTGCATCTGCTTCGGCTAAAAACGCTTTAAGTCAGCATGGTCAGTCACGTCCTGATAATGCAACTGTGTCAACTAGGACACCACCAAATGCATTGCTGAATGCATCTTTGCTTAAGGTTGCACAACAGAGTGGTCACCCTGTTAGAGAGCACGTTGTCTATGCTGAGCCTGACCTTAGGTTTAGACAACAAGCATCCTTCTGCGAGAACCAATTTGGAAGTAATTTACAGAGTGTTGTTATGAACTCAAGTTTGACCTCCCCAAGCTTGGCATCAGTTAAAAAGCAGCCACTCTTGATGAACAGCATTGGGCAGTTACAGTTCAGTAATTATGTGCATTCATCGGCAGATTTGGCAAGAGATGTCATATTAAAATCCCTTGTGGGCCAGGACTCTTCTGTCTGCGAAACTACAAACATGAATATGCATCGTGGAAGATATATGGTATCCAATGATATAAATGGTTCTGGGGATTTTGATTTTCTCCCTGTAGGTGCCAAAGCAAGCAGAGCCAACTTATCAACCAGTGTGTCGAGTCAAATATTGGACCACACAACAAGAACACTGCAGCAAAAACAGTCTCTTGTCCCATTCAAAGTCACCCAATCTTCTGAATTCAATAAGAAAATGGAGAACCCTGAAAGTGGATCATTTCAAACCCCTTCAGTTCCAACTTCTGAATCTGGTGGTCAGGTTTCTAACAGTTTCAACATGGACCAAGAGAATCAATTGAGTATGTCAAACAATGTACAACAAGTTCAAAAGATTAATAGATTTAGTGATCCAAGTGCTAATGTAAGCACTGAGAGAATGAAGAACAGTGATGTATGCGAGCCGGGAATGCCCATTGAGAGAGGTTCCTCGTTGCTAGTGGAGCCTGGTGCAGATAATGACTTGTTTGATATGCTTGGTTCTGAATTTTATCAGTTCTCCCACAACGTTGGGTCTGATTTGATCACCTGGAGTGGTACAGAGTCTCAGAATTCAGATAGAGATGGCCCTGAATCATCAATATATCTCAATAGCTCACCCCTTTTCAGTTCATTAGACAACGAGCTTCACTATTCTGGTATCTTATCACTAACTGATACTGATCAACTATTGGATGCTGTCATCTCAAATGTCAATCCAAGTGGTAAACAGTGTCCTGATGATAGTGCTTCTTGCAAGACTGCATTGACGGATGTTCCTAGCACATCTCATCTTGGTTCAATAGACTTGAAGAGATGTGAGTCCTCCGGCGTTCCTTCAGTGCTAATTAAGAACGAATTGGCACAGTTTGTTAAACAACCATGTATTTTTGACAAATCTCAGGAGAACTGTCTTTCCCAAAATAATGGAATGCACAAGTCTCAGATACGCCTTTGGATTGAGAGTGGTCAGAACATGAAATGTGAAAGTACTTCAGCTTCTAACAGCAAAGGTCTTGATACGCCAAGCAAGGCGAATCGCAAGAGATCTCGGCCCGGTGAAAGTGCTAAGCCACGACCTAAGGACCGGCAGCTGATACAAGACCGTATTAAAGAGCTTCGTGAGCTTGTACCGAATGGGGCAAAGGTATGCTCTTGCATGAATTCTCTGATGATAATTTGAAAGTTTGAATCATATATCTGATCTACAAACTACCTACAGCAGTGTACTAACAATTGCACATTTATGTCAATAGTGTAGCATTGATGGTTTGTTGGAGAAGACGGTTAAGCACATGCTTTTCTTACAAAGTGTGACGAAGAATGCAGACAAGCTCAAGGACTCTACCGAGTCTAAGGTATGCACATTCTTTACAGTCATGTTCTGGCCTTCTGGGTTATGAAATGACTAAGACAAGATAGTGATGGTATAGCTTACCTAACAAGGATCTCAAATTATTTTACTTAATCCTCCATAGTTGCAAAATGTCCTTAATACAAAGAGTCTTCTTCAACCAGATACTTGGTAGTGAAAATGGCCCCCTTTGGAAAGACTACTTCGAAGGTGGGGCTACCTGGGCTTTTGATGTCGGCTCTCAGTCTATGACATGTCCAATCATTGTTGAGGATCTTGACCGACCTCGTCAGATGCTTGTGGAGGTAATGACTATCGTACTACTTATTGTTTATGGCACTATGTTTCACCTAGAACGCATGTGATTGTGATGACTTGGTTGCCTCTACAGATGCTTTGCGAGGATAGAGGAATCTTCTTGGAGATAGCTGATTTCATCAAAGGACTAGGACTGACTATCTTGAGGGGTGTGATGGAAATGCGCAAAAGTAAAATCTGGGCACGGTTCACTGTTGAGGTAATGCAGCTAAATTTAATAATCAGGATTCTTTCAGATCAAAATCTGAAGTAAAAAACAGTAACTAGAAGTTCAAAATCTGAAGTAATAAACAGTAACCAGAATGGAAATCCAAAGGAATGAGATGATGCTGTTCCATGCAGGCGAACCGGGACGTAACCAGAATGGAGATCTTTCTATCGCTTGTGCGCTTATTGGAGCCAAACTGTGACGGCAGTGCAGCGGCGGAGAACGCTAGCAACATGAACATGCCTCTTGGCTTGGTGCACCAACCTGTCATCCCAGCAACAGGCAGCATCCAATGAGACTAGAGGAAACCCTGAAGCATCTTCCCAAGTGCTAAGAGCAGGAGCTCAGCTAACTTCTGCAGTGACTAGCATCGCCAATATGCCAGTGCACCGCCTGCTTTTCCTGAGACATCTTAATCCGTGCAAATGTTACATCCTTCATGAGACCAGGTCGCAGAAATGGAAGAAGGAAAACAACGGCAAGAGTGATTGTTAGGCAGTGTTTTGTTTGTATGATCTTAGTTTGTTTGTTAGTTAGCGCTGTTTGGTCGTATATTAGCGGATTTTTTTGGTACTGTTATTCAGAATGGAAATTCTTGGGTTGGTTTATTTCACACCAAAAAAGAGAGATGGAATACCACCTTTGTTATAAATCTTCTCACATCAGAACCAGTTAGCATGACTAGTGGAAAAACACCTGAGCAGATTGTCATTGCTCCGAACAGATACTGCTGCTGCCTGGCAACATTCAGAGGTACTAGATAACTGGATTCTAGCTGAGGCCACCAACAAACATCTCACTGGAGCAGCATTATCCACAATGTCATCTAACAGCACATGGTGCTGCCAATGAATCACAATGTGCTATGTTTACAGTAAGCAAAACAAATACTGAATTGCTGCAGATAATACTAGTAGGCCAATTTCTACAGCATACACTTCTAAGTCCAGTTCCAATATACCCTTTTCGCATACTTTACTGTATACCCCCCAATCCCTATGATCTACATATAAAATCTTGTACAATGTTTGGGTATCAACTAGTTACCTATCCTCCTATTTCTATATATACATCGTCCCATGATATATATCCCATCTTTACATTCCCAGCAAGACCTATGAGTTCAAGCTTAACTGCTTTATATACGCAAAGCATATTTAGGCTTGAACTCTTTATTTCTATACAAGCTCTAAATTAATTGATCGATGGAGAGATGATTTGATTAATTGCGTGGACGACTGCTATGCTATGCGTCTTTGGGGGGAGCTAGGCCACGAAGTCCCTCATGAGCTGCGCCGCGAACGACTTGGTGCTCTGCATGTTCATGTCGTAGCTGGTGGCGGCGCCGTGGCTGCCGCTGTCACCGGCCGTGGTGCTGCCCATGAGGAACGACGCGGTCTGCTCAGCGCTGCCTCCGGCGCCGTGCGGGAGGCCGAGCGTCAGCGACACCCCGCCGTTCCCGGCGAACGCGAAGGGCTCCGTGGCAAACTGCCCGTATGGCCCCGGCGCGAACAGCGAGTACCCGCCGCCGTCTTGGTGGTGGTCTCTCGCGCCGCCGCCGCCGCTCTCCATGAACTTCATGAGGAGCTCCCGGTGGCTGACCTCCTCGTGCTGCTGCCTCGCGGCCGCCGCGGCCTGCGCGTGCAGCGTGGCTATGTCGTGCACGTGGTGGAACGCCGGCGCCGGCTCGTCGCCGCGCGCCTTCTTGAGCCTCCGCCCCATCACATCGTCGCCGTCGTCTTCATCGTCGTCGTAGAACCCCGCGTGGGACTGTTGGTGATCGCCGCCGCCGAGCTCGAGCAGGGAGGAGCCATGGATGCCCTTGTTGGTGGACGCGCTCTCCGCCCTTGCCCCGCCACCTCCCACGCGCACCGCGGACTTGGACATCACGTTCGCCCTCGGCGTGACGCCGTCGATGGTGTCGCCGCTCTTGCTGCCGCCGCCACCGGACTTGCCCTCATCGTTGCCGCCACCTCCAGCGTCCTGGTCCTTGGTCTCCTCCAGGTACATCTCCTCCACCATGGGCTTCCACAGCCGCACCCTCGCATTGATGAACCAATTGGACACCTAACAGAAAGGAACAATTTTTTTTGGAAGTTAATTTAAGGAGCCAGTAAAACAGTCAAATTGATTAGCAGGATAAGAAAGAAAGAAAGATTCACAGCTTTACCGACCTGACTCCTGGTGAGCCCGGTTTGCTTGGCGAGCATGATCTTGTCCGAATCCTTGGGGTATCTGCGTGACGAGACAAGGATCCATGCGGACCAATTAGAGGCGGACACGATGAGGTGAGGGGCTGCATGCATGACGCCATGGGCACGAAAGCAAGCAAGCAAGCAAAGTGCCAAAACAAAGAGTAGCTAGCTCGAAGGGGCTTGCAGGCCCTACGTGCCCACCAGCCAGCTCTCGTCGGCGCGCCCAACAGGAGAGTACAAGGGATCATGATGAGCTACTGCAGAGCCTGCACTGCAGTGAGAAGCATGAGATGCATGCATGATGAGACTGGAAGGGAGAACTCACGGGTGCAGGAAGTGCTCGAAGAGCCAGGCGCGGAGGATGGAAACGGAGCGCTCGGGGAGGCCGCGCTGGGGCCGCCAGGCGCCGCCCTGCATCATGCCGAGCTGCTGCAGCGCGCGCTGCTGCCGGAGCTGGTGGTCGATGTAGCGGAGGCGGGACCCCACGGTGCGGCCCCCGGCGACGGCGGCGTCCGCGTCCTCGCCCAGCGCCCGGCTCGCCGCGCGCACCTGCGACGCTATCGCGTCCCGCAGACACCGGAACTGCCGCGAGATGGTGCGCAGCGCCAGCGCCGTGTACGTCCGCGCCGACCCGGCCCCCGCCGCCGCCTCGAACGACGACGACACCGCCTGCATCTGCCCGTGGTACTGCCGGTACCGCTGCTCCACCTGCCAGTGCCGTTGTTGTCGACATCGCCATGCGCACACATGACACAACAGTGTGAGTTATGCATTGACCGACCACTTCATTATTAATCAGGGCGTGCTAGCTGATTAAGTGGTTCGTTAGCGATCATCCAACCAACTGTTCGTCAACCAACTCTATCAATGCTGATCGGTGTGCAATTGCAACTGCTACACCTCCTGATACGATATCTTTACTACTCATGGTCATGGAAATTATGTTTTCTATTTACAAAACGATATAAAAAAACAAATGGTGTATTTGGATCCAGCTCGCAGTACAGTGTACACCAACGAAGCCGGCTATTGCAGACAAAAAGAGACACACATTTGATGAAGCAACGAATTGAACCCTGGTTGTACTGGTATGGACAAAGTACAGCCAAAAGAATGGAAGTGGTTGGGTTTAATTTATTTGCGCGGTCATGCATGCACACTCCAAATCTTATCTCTAAAGATGATGATTGTTTGCTGAAAGGCTTCCACTTGCCATATATTTCATTATTATGGCAGATGAAATAGTGGATGATATGATTTTTCATGGCCACTTGTTAGTTAAATAAATATGTCCATATATATAACTTCTATTGCACTTTGTCTTGGTCTATATGGTTAATTTCAATATATTATCTTCCAAAAAGAATATTCTTTCATGTAGTCGAATATTTGTCGCTTACTAATTCAATTCTAAACTAAACAACGACAGATAAAAAACGGAGGGAGTACTATATATTTGAACCGAACCTTTTAGTTGTTTACAAGCCTAAAAATAAATCAAGATATTTCCAAAAGGAAACAAGGTGTTTAAGAATCTCTAGGTATGAACGGTAGGAATAAACCAACATAATAACAACTAGTATTTTCGGATAGGTGCAAATCACAGAATAAAGTAGGAGGACAATAATTGCATGTTTGATTAAGGGAAGGATTTAAAGTGGGGAAGAAGTCCGATATATATCAATCAAACTAAAAATTAAAGGTGTGCACTGTTCCAACAACTTGTGTCACTCATCTTTCAGAAAAAGAAACAGCATAACAAAGATGACCGAAAGGCAAATGGTTCCTAGCCTTTTAATACGTAACACTGTGCTTAGACTGTAGAGGCAAACAAACAGCAAAAACATCACAAAAATATCTCTCCCTACCAAAATTTGAGTCGATATAACCAACACCTTTCATGAGAAACCAACAACCCTCTCTATGGTCAAGGCCTCATCAACAGCAATTGAAAACAGTTTCTTTTTTTCAAAAAATAAAAAACAAATCTTCTTTTTTGAAAAAAAATAAGATCGAGAGAAGACATCAAATGGAAAATAATTAACTTGCTCGTGAAATTAATCTTAGTAGTATGAATTGAAGCAATACTACTATGGTATTATACTGCTGAGTACTACTGACCTCGTCAAGCATGTTGAGAAGCTTGCTCTTCTTCATCTGCATCTCCTGCCGCTCCGCCGTGGACATCTCTGGCGCGGCGCCACCGCCGCTCTTTACGCCGGCACCGTCGTCGGTGCCGCCACCTGACGCGCCCTCCGAGTCCTCCTTCTTCTTCACCGCGGCCAGGCTCTTGGTCGCGGCGGCAGCGGCCGTCTTGGCGTCCTCGACGCCCTTGCTGACGCTGACCACCTCGTCGAGCAGCTCCTGCGCGGCCTTGAGGTACTTGGAGCTCATGACCATCTGCCCCTGCGGCGTGGCCGACACGCCCAGGTACTTGCCCTCGTCGGTGCAGGCGGCCACCGCGGCCACGGTGACCGGCGGCGCCTCGCGGGACGACAGGCTGAGCACGGCGCTGACCCCAGCAGCACCCGCGGCGCCGGGAGTCTGCGCCTGCGCCTGCGGCGACATGTCCGCGGCGCCGCCAGCCATGGCCGGGGTCCACAGGTTGTAGCCCGATGGCGGCGGCGCCTGGACCTGGAGCGGGATGCCGACGAAGTGCTGCTGCGCGGCCGGCGGCGACTGCTGCTGGTGGTGGTGCGCGAAGGACGCCGGCGTCATGGTGGTCACGGCCGAGTTGAGGAGCATCATGTTGGCCGCCCCCGGCGTGGACGCGCCGCCGTCGTCAGCGTAGCCGCCGGCGTAGCTCGGGTTCATGAGGTACAGCGTCTGCAGGCCGTCGGTGCTGGCCTGGATGTCCGTGCCGGCGCCACCGTGGTAGTACGCCGCCATCGCCTACAGGTCGACGCCGACGCCCCCAAAAATCTCGGCTTGTCGTGCTCTTGTGCGCGAAATTATCCTCAACTAATAGCGTGATGATGACTGCAAGATCGTAAGCAGGTGGTTTTGCCTGCAAGCCCAAGAGGAAGAACAAGAATCGAAGAGGTTATAAACACATAATACTACCTCAGATGAACAAAAAAAAAAAACGAAAAAGAATACCAAAGCAATGATTTGAGAAGTATGTGGCGTGAGAAGTGAAACTGGATCCATGAAGAGTGAAGGTTGCAGGGGGGAGAGGGAGATGTAGCTAGCTAGGGTGCAGCATGCCAGCATGTATATATGCATGGAAAAGGAAGAACACACTAAGCTAGCTATATCTAGCAGCTCGAGAGGAGATAGCTTGAGAGAGATGTGGAATAGGCATCAGTATCAGAGAGAAAAAAAATATATTAATAAGGAAAGGAAAAGGCAGGCATCATCCCATCTTCATCAAGTGATTTAACAAAGAAAAAAACGGGGTGCGCAGATGTCAACACAAGCACGCACACATACACATCACCCCAGCGCACACATCTATCTTCCTCCTCACCATCTCTATCTATTTCTCTATGTCAGTTACCTCAGGAACTGATGCAGCTACCAGCTTACGAGCTCCGGCACGTGCTGTCCTTTCCCTTGAACAAAAGAAAATTAGCTGCCTGCCTCTCTCTCCCCTTTATTCTCTCTATATGGGGAAAGAGAATTAGAGGGGGAGAGGGTTGTTGAAGATCGTCCTAGCTAGAGAGAGGCAGGAGGAAGAGAGGGCCGGAGAGGAGGGATGAGCAAGAACAAGAAGAAGGTGAAGAAGAAGGGGTGATGTAAGAGTACCAAGGTATCAAGAGCATGAGATCACTCATGTCAGTGCCCGAGTGTCTGCGAGAGCTCCTTTATTTCCCTTTTGCTCTCAATCTCTCTCTCTCTACAGAAGACACCGGCCTATATATCCCTCTCTCCTTCCTGCTTCCTCTGATCCTCTCTCTCGTCTATCTCCTCCAGCTGAAAGGGAAAAAGGCCGGGGGAGGGAGACCGGCTAGCAGGCCAATTAGCAAAGTCTTTTAGAGAGAGAAAAGAGAGAGAGAGAGATGAAAAAGGACAGTGGAGGAAGGATACCCACCTCCCACTTCCAATATTATCCTCACACAGCCCAGCCCCCACAATTTCCCCCTTTTTATTTTCTCTCTAGATTTCTAGCTAGCTACAAGATTTTTCTCCCCACTCCTCTCTCTTTCTCTCTCTCTCTCTCACACACACATGAAGCAATGCAAAAGCATTTTAGGTGTGCAGACCCCATCTGCACAGTTTTTGGCCTCGGGTGACCAATTTGAGCACACAACGCAATCAGAGAGGACTGGTGTGTACAAGTAGGGAGTGATTGCGCTGTGCCCTCAAATATCAACCGTGTGCATGTGGACCTTTATGTACCGTAAATTTGGTTAAAGCAACCTCACCCTCCTTTCTTTTTTTTCTTTTTTGTTAAACATGACTGTATACAAGAAGAAAACAGAGAATTCTTTTTTTTTTTTGAATTTTCCGCAAACACAATGATTTGGCTCGACGAAAGCCACGCGCACACCCCCAAGCTGTGATATGGTTCCCTCTTGCGTTAAGTGTTAACCAAGGCATTATATTCATAGGAGATACTTTGCAGAATAGACAGGTAGTGGCAAGAGCATACAAGAAATTATTTCAACAAAAATATTAATTGGACCAATTGAACCAATTGTTTCACCATATCTATCTCAAGGCCCGTTTGTTTTCCTTGATTCTAAGGAATTGGAATATAACTAGCGGAGCATGCTATGTTTTTATTTTTTAGAATATGATATTACATAACTTTATAAAGTTTATATATAAGTATATATCAAATTTATGGGATGAGAGATGTAAATTGATTCTATAGATTTAGATATGCTACTTTTTCTAGTGTACAACTTATAGCACACGCTTCTGCTTACTTCTTTATAGCATAAATGTAGTGTATAAGAGCAACTCCAAGAAAACATGTAAACTAACCCCAAAATAGATATTAGTCAAGAATAGTGGTTTTTCTTACTCCAACAGCTCCCTCATTTCCCCCCCAAAAAATTAGCGTCCCGCATCCACAGCCTCATCTCCCTCGTATTTTGGTGTGTTTCATCCCTCCCCAATAAATTCCTCAACGTATTAGATCATTCACAGCGTCCCGACGACTATACAGATTGCGCCACATGTCACATTTAAAGAAACTGTTGGAGTACCTATCATAATTTACTCTTAAAACTGTTTAACCTACTCTTAATAATCAGTTTTTAGGGTAAAATTTTTAACATCCTTTTGGAGTTGCTCTAACTATCTCTCTCGTATGATTTAGGATAATATACAAATAAATTGCATATTAACTTAATTAGTTTGTGTCTAAATTATTAGTTTGTGTTTAAATTATGATTATTAGAATGTAATTCAATTTCCAACCAAACAAGCCGGGCCCGAGTGTTTTCCATTTAGGAAAGGTACTGCATAATGTTCTGAGGTTTGGAAGTCCAAATGACTTGACATACTTTTTTTCTCTCCTCATCATTAGTCACAGAGAGAGAGAGAGAGAGCCGCCATAGTACTACGACTCTGAGACCTTGAGAGAGAGAGAGATTGGAGATGATCAGATGATAGGTGTATGTGGTGTCCTATTGGCACAAGTCGTGTAGTACGTACGTAGGGTACAGGGCACATGAATTGAGATAGATATGCTGGTGACAGATGAATCACAGACGAACTAGGACAGCTGCTGCCCTGACTGACACAGCTGAATGCACACTGACCTGCCCTGACTGACACAGCTGCGTGTGTCAGACGAACTAGGAAACGTCCACGTCCAGGCATCTTGCTATCTAGCTCGCTTCTTTCTTTCCTTCGCCTTTTGGAAGCTGTCGTATGCCAGGATTTTAATACAGTATACTTGTACCACTATATAGTCTATAGTCTATACATACTTGTATATATATGGGTGGGTGTGAGAGAGATGGCTTGGCGCCTCTGTGTCCCTTTTGCTTTTCCCAATCTTAATTTAGGGTGTTTGTTTATTCACTGGTCTACTTCAAATCTTAATCTTCCTGCTAAGTGAAGGGTCATGTTTGGTAGTCTTGTCTTTGCGCTGGTGATTAGGATAGTGGTTCGTGTTCTTTTCTACTACGTACTCTTAGGGTCATCAGGTGATGGATGGCTTTGGTGGACGTAAAGCGACTGGAAAGCTCAGGAATAATCGAAAGCTTAGCTGCATGTATCCAGGAATTGATTGTTATTCCAAGGAAATGAAGATGGTATATATGTTCATTTTTCAGAGACCAAATCAGCAGCATTTGCAGTTCAAGGGCATTTTGCTTGACACACACACACACACACACCCAGTGATACTGGGGAAGATATATCTTTGACAAATTAATATCCATGACTAATTGACTATGTAATGCTCTTTATCAAAGTAGGTTAGCTACTAGCTAGGGCTAGCTAGCGCATAAGCATCAATATATTATTTATACCTTTTCCGTGGTGTTCTTCCATTATATATGATGTGCCAACACGTTTCACGGTCATACGTGATTAGAAATAGAGCCGAGAAGGTTCTGTAATTATCAGAAATGGATGTCCTAATCAAGAAACACATGTCGTTTCTGCCGCGTGCAGAACAACAAAAAAGAAAGGGAGCGTGATGTTAATGTCGTCCTAGCTTGTTGACGATCAGCATCAGCATCCGCCTCTTACGCATGACATTGCCTACGAAGTTAGTCGTAGTCTATCAATTTTAACTATTCCCAAGAAAACAATATTCAACTGTGTATCAAGAAACTCAACACAAGGAACATACGCATCAAGCAAAGAATACAATAACTTTTGAGAGACCACTTATTAAATTCTAACGTCATGAACAGAGCAGAGCTTCGTTCATGGAGATTTTACGGGAGTGCTGCCAATTTTTTTTCTAAGACATTTGTAAAGGGTATATAGTGGGGTACCCTAGACACATCAATCCCAAATATGCTGACTTGTGGGTCTAACTCAGACTCGATCTCGAGGGAAATCGGTCCATATATCAGGATGAAGTCTACGCGCCTGAACAACTAAGGAAGCCATAGGATTCGTAGCAAATCTGGATTGTATCTTCATGTAACAGTAAGGCCCAATTTAGAAGGGAATCACTTGTAGACATAGGGATATGAATCTTTGTAATCTAGATAAACTAAGGCTCTTCGACCTGAGTCCTTGTCTGGTACGACATTGGTTTTCCTACCTGAAACTATCCCTCTCATTAAACAATAAAAGGAGGGACGAGGTGCTCCAAGGGGACAGAGACAACAGATCATAAGAAATAGCCATAACACACACACATGGTATTTTTGCAAGCTAAGAGCCCAAACCAGTTTATATTCTTGTGTCCTTATGCCTTTTTTCGAGGCAATTACTATAGGGAGTGATCCCTACAGTTTTCATTCCTCCAAGAAAATATTTACAGTTTACAGAGAGGAGGGGGAGATAGTTCTATGCACTGAGTGTTTACATCTGTTGCAGCCAATGTCTGATGCTATCCACCATCGAGGGCTTTACGCTATAACACATTTGATTTATTTTTGCTTCAAACATGTTCTTGCAGGTAGCTGTTGTAGGCGGAATAGCTTCAAAAATCCAGTTATTTCTACATCTCCAGATACACTAGGACATGATGATTATGGCTTCCATTTTCAATGGTTTTGTCATTTGGCACCTCATCCTCCGCATTGCTAATGATGTTTGGGGTATGGGGGGTGATACCCACAAGTTGCCAACATTGTAATACCCAAAAGGGCAAGAGTAGTGGAATGTCCAAGAATTGAGGAATATAAAGGGTTTAATTGACCACTTGTGTTATTATTTCCATTTTTGCATATTTCAAATCATGGAATTATCCTTGGCTAACAATAAATGTACTAAATAAAAGAATGGTGCATCATGTTGGAGTTTAATTGCTTGTGCATTTAATTATAAAAATAAACATAATAAAAACACATTAATAATGAAAAGGAGGTTTTGCCCTAATTTATAAACTTGGAAATTTGGAAAAGAAAGTATATAAAACATAAATAAACCTTATATTTCCCAAACAAACACTTCTTAAAAATTCACAATATAATCTGAGCACAAAATCTGCACAAAGTTTGAATGTAAATTTGAATTCAAATTTGGATTTGTAAGTAGAAAAAAAAGAGAAAAGAAAAGAATAAAACTAAACTAACCTAAGCAGGCCGGCTGCTTCCATTCCGGCCCACTAAGTCCTTTAACACCCGCGCGGCCCACTACTTCGCGCTGCGCATCCGCTGTGAACCGCGCCGACATGTGGGCCATACCTGTCACCCGCACACGCGCGCGCGCACCGTTCGTCTGTCTCTGGCGCGTGGGTCCTTGCGGTCAGCTTCGTCAACAACCCTCCGAGCATGGCGGCTGGCGCGGATCTCGCGGGTGGCCGTTGTGCGCTGACCCTGTCGCGCCCATATAGAGTTCCGTGACCCCCGAGCTCGTCTATCCCCCTCTCCTCATCCTACCGCCGCGATTACCACCGTTGCCATGAGTGCAGAGCACAGAGCTAGTCGTATTCCGCCGCCGCGGGCCAACTTCGATTCGCCGCCGACTTAGCCTCAGTGGGTGCCCGTGTGTCGTCACCAAGGGACCTTGGGAGCTTACACGGGGATCGCCAGCGATCGGGGTCGTCTCGGGTGCACTGAATTCCTCACCGGAGCTCCTTCATCGCCGCGTACCGCACTGTGCCGTGGACGGGTGTACTCCCCGACCTAGTTCCTGGTATGAAGTCCTCCTCCGAGTTCGCCTTGATCTCCTTTACGCGTAGCACCTGTCGGAATAGAGTTTAGGGCACTGGAGCACTTGATTTGGATCTCGCCGGCGAGGTTCGCCGTGGATTGTGGGCGGCGCCACCGTCGGTGTAACCGGAGGGCTGGGCGTTAACGGAAACTGTAGATCAGACGTTGGATGGCTGTGATTAGACGCTAGGTTACCGGTTCGGGTAGCTTGATCCTGACCGTAGGATCTGATCGGACAGATGAGAGTTCATTTTAGGGTTTTTAAATCCGAGCCGTAGATCGCGAATCGGACGTCCGTTATAGCGTACCGGTTCAAAACAACGGGAATCTAATCTTGACCGCAGATTCAAAATCCAGCGGCCGAGATCTAGTGATACCACTTCGTGGGTATGTTTTATAAAAGAGACCCTGAGCTTTCTCGGTATCAACCCGCCGTCCTAGGGGCGCTATTCACTGAGTCTCTGGTTTCTTGCGCCAGAGCCCCTGCGCTTTAAAGATTTTGACGCCCAGTCCAGAGACTTAGAAAATCAGAGAAATAAATACAAAAATTGATTTTTAATATATAAATAAGTGCTAGAATTTGTATAAATCATAGAAAATTCATTTGAACTCCAAATTGGTCCATTCCAGTGCCTAAATTTTTGTAATAATATTGTCTACCCATTAGTGCCTCTGTTCTGACATGACAAACACATTAAAATTATTCTTTCACTTAATCTTGTATTAAATGCATAAAACCTTAGGAAATCCATAACTTAAAATATATAACTCTAAATTTAATGATTCCAATTCCTGTGATCTTATTTTAATGTCTAGTTTATTACTGTATATTCCATTTGCATGTTTGATGTGATGTTAATTTATGCTATACTATGTATGTATTGTGTTGATGCGAGTAGACGAGCAAACCCCTGTGGAATCTGAGGTTCAACAAGTAGAGATAGCTGAGCAGGAGCTCGTTGAAGGCAAGTTGTGCCCTTGATCACTTCTTTTACCCATTCATGTTCTTATTACTCATAATGATCTGCATAGGATAATTTTGCTGGGACCCAATAGGATGCCCTAGATTTTGACTATCTTTATACCTTGCTTCACCACTGGTTTTACTACTAAAGTTTTGGGTAGTACATGCTATTGCTTTATGTGGATTTGGGTATAGAGATATTCATCACTCATTGTTATACTATTTATTGTTATCTGTTTTATTCTTCCTTGTTCATGTTAAAATCATTATGTTAATGGGAACATGGAGAACCACCCGGGAAAACAGTGCTACCACAAGGGTTTAATGGGACGCCCTTGGCTGATTAACTAGGAAAGCTAGTGGAGGGCTACCTTACCCGAAAGGGGCAAGGGCAGTAGGGGAGTGGTCAGTGTAGGGAGGTCCCTGGTTGATTTTGCTGCGATGGCGGTCAGCCAGGAACCCTGCACTGGAGCTTCCTATAAACTGTAGCGGGTAGTCTGAAGCTAGTGGAACTTTGTAAAGGCCTCGTAGTGGTACCCTGCCTCGCTTCCTAGGTAGAGGTGTATGGAGTCTGATCAACTCCGTGGCAAATGGGTAACACGACTTGTGGGTAAAGATGCGCAACCTCTGCAGAGTGTAAAACTGGTATACTAGCCGTGCTCACGGTCATGAGCGGCTCGGACACTCACATGATTAACTTATGGAACTTAAACTTAATTTGTCATTTCATTGCATTTGGGATTATTTTATTATTACTTTTACTTATTATTACTATGGTTTGGTATTTACTTACACTTAGTAACTGCTAATAAAATGTTGACCAACTTATAAAAGCAATGCTCAGCTTCAGCCTTTATTTCATTGATCAGCCTTACACTACATGAACTCCCACCTTTGGTGAGTTCATGCCACATTATTCCCCACGACTTGTTGAGCTATGAACGTATGTGAGCTCACTCTTGCTGTCTCACACCGCCCCACAGGAGAAGAGCAGGTGGTTCAGGAGGAGCCGCCTAACACTGAGGAGTTTGATCTGATCTAGGTGGCGTTTCTCAGTCGACATTGGCGCCGACGATCCTTAGTTCGTTTTATATTTACCTTTTTATTTTGTAATAAGTCTTCCGCTATGTAATAAATACTCTGATGTTTATGACATTTATCTCTATACACTCTGTTATTATATATGTTGTCTTCTTTGGCGCATGTATGAGATGCACCCGGCTTTGTTTCTTTAAAACCGGGTGTTACAGAAGTGGTATCAGAGCAAATGTTGACTGTAGGACGAAACCTAGATAGAAATGGACAAAACCCTTACCTACTTACCTTACTCTGATTCATTCTATACTTGTCTCACTCTGATTCTTTCTATACTTATCTTGATCCTGTCTCACCTTCTACTGTTCTACTCTGATCATTCTTATCTTCTCTATTCTAAGACAAGATGGATTTCAAACTTTGGAATTCCTACCCCTATGACATTTTAAGAGATAGGGAACCTCAGACGAAAATAAAACTATTTTCTCTATTTTAAAAATGTTGGTTGATTGTTCTGATGAAAAATGTCTGATTTGCTTCTTTGATTGATTGAACTATTATATATGGACATCTTAGTATGTGCCAGCATAAGATAACAAATTAGCTATGGTAGGTAAAACATTAAACTGCTTAGCTAATAAATCCCCCAAAGTAACATGATTGTAATTACTGCCTTGGCTACTATTTTCTTACCATATGTATCTAACTCAGATGGTCAATACCAGGAGGGGTGGTGGAATTGATTTGCCTCCTAACCAACACACTCGAAGGATATATAGACAACCTCAGCCACAGCCTGCAGAGATGAATCCTCCTAATCCTCCACCAGGCGGAGTTGACCCACTGGTTGCTGCTCAGATGGCGGTGATGCAGCAAATGGCAGACACTATGGCTGATATGCGTGCCCAGATGCAGCAAGAACGCCAGGAGATGCGTCAGGAAAGAGAAGATATACGACAGGAGTTGCGCCAGGAGCGAGATGAGATACGCCAGGAAAGGAGGGCGCAACAACAGCAGCTGCAACAACAACTTCAACAGCAGCAGCAACAGCAACAAGTGCCATTGCCTCCACCACCACCACCAGTTCCACCTCGTGATAAGCACCGGGAGTTTATGAGTCATAAGCCACCTACATTCGCTAGCTCACCCGATCCACTGGACGCGGATGATTGGTTGAAGTCAATTGAGAAGATGCTGAATATTGCACAATGCACTGACCGGGAGAAGGTTTTATATGCTTCTGGACGTCTGACTGGTCCTGCTGCTGACTGGTGGGATTCTTATACTGCTGCCCATGATGCTGCGGATACTATTACTTGGGCAGAGTTCAGTACACAATTCAGGAACTACCATATTCCCGCTGGTATGATAAAGATCAAGAAGAAGGAGTTTCTGGCATTGAAGCAAGGCAATATGTCAGTCAGCGAGTACAGAGACAAATTTATTCAGCTGTCAAGGTATGCTCCAGAGGAAGTTGCTGAGGATGAAAGAAAGCAGGAGCACTTCATTGAAGGACTGAATGGACCCTTGCAATATGCACTGGTTGCACACACTTTTCCATCATTTCAGAGGCTACTGGATAAGGCTCTTGCTATTGAACACAAGCGTGTTCAACTGGGTGATTTGAAGAGGAAGGCTATCTCGCAAGGACAGGGTAGCAGCAGTGTTCGTCCTCGCTACAGTTCACCACAGGGTACACCGACTCGACCAGGAGGACCACGCCCAGTTCAGCAATCACCACTGAGGACACCTACTCGTCAGGCTACCCCCACTGGCACCCCGACGAAGTTTGCAGGACAGAGTCCAGGTACTACGTGTTTCAAGTGTGGGAAGACTGGTCATTATGCAAATGTCTGCCCACAGAGGATTGCTACTACTCCAGCTCAGAACAAGCAACAGACCCCTGGCAAGGGATATTCTATAGCCAGGGTGAATCAAGTCAGCGTTGATGATACTCCTGATGGTGGAGACCTCGTAATTGGTATGTTTTATGTTAATGCAATTCCTGCAACCATATTATTTGATTCTGGTGCTACACATTCATTCATGTCTGCTAGATATGCCAACACAAATGAAATACCACTGCTAAATATGAGAAAACCCCTGATAGTAATTACACCTAAAGGGCCTGTTGAGGCGAATCAAATGACACGTAGATTGACCTTGACCATTATGGGTAGAGAATTTGGAGCTACTGCTATAATATTAGAGTCAAGCAGTATAGATCTGATCCTTGGTATGTCGTGGCTAAGAAGGGCAAAGGCCGTTATAGCATGTGGTAGAGGTACCATAGAACTCACTACCATTAAAGGAGAAAGATTTCAAGTTAATATTGCAGTAACCTCCTCATCCATGCGTGCAATGTTCTTTATGCCTGAGGAGTTTGTTGGTGACAACATCCGGGTGGTTAGAGATTTTCCGGATGTCTTTCCAGAGGAGTTACCAGGGATGCCACCTGATAGAGAAGTTGAGTTTGTGATTGATCTCTTACCTGGAACCGCCCCTATTTCTAAACGGCCCTATAGAATGTCCGTAGAGGAGTTGAAGGAACTTAAGAAACAGTTGACGGAGTTACAAGAGGCTGGTTACATTCGTCCAAGTTCCTCACCTTGGGGAGCACCGGTGTTATTTGTACAGAAGAAGGATGGATCGCAGCGGATGTGTGTGGATTATAGATCTCTTAATGATGTTACGGTGAAGAACAAGTATCCGTTGCCTCGTATTGAGGATTTGTTTGATCAGATGAGAGGTGCTAGAGTATTCTCGAAGATTGATCTCCGATCGGGTTACCATCAGATGAGGATTAGACCATCGGATATTCCCAAGACGGCTTTCTCGACTCGATATGGATTATATGAGTTCACTGTTATGTCGTTTGGATTGACCAATGCACCGGCATATTTCATGAATTTGATGAATAAGGTGTTTATGGAGTATTTGGACAGATTCGTCGTGGTGTTCAT
Organism: Zea luxurians; assembly: GCA_029449295.1. Taxonomy (NCBI): domain Eukaryota; kingdom Viridiplantae; phylum Streptophyta; class Magnoliopsida; order Poales; family Poaceae; genus Zea; species Zea luxurians. The sequence goes on from JAOPSE010000011.1 coordinate 52,864,298, forward strand.
CGACGATATTCTTATCTATTCTAGGAATGAAAGTGATCATGAACAACATCTAAGGTTGGTGCTACAAAAGTTACGGGATAATCAACTCTACGCTAAGTTTAGCAAGTGCGAGTTTTGGATTGACAAGGTGCCATTCCTTGGTCATATTATTTCTAATGGAGGGATAGCAGTGGATCCTGCTAAAGTGAAGGAGATTATGGAGTGGAGAGTGCCCACTACAGTTACTGAGATTCGGAGTTTCTTGGGTCTCGCAGGATATTATCGGAGATTTATTGAAGGGTTTTCTAAGATTGCCAAGCCTATGACATCGCTTTTGGAGAAAGGAAAAGAATTTAAGTGGGATGAGAAATGTCAAGAGAGCTTTGATCAATTGAAGGAGAGATTGATGTCACCTCCGGTATTGATTATGCCGGATCTGCAGAAGGGATTTGACATTTACTGTGATGCATGTGGCCAAGGACTTGGATGTGTGCTTATGCAAGAAGGTCATGTGATTGCCTATGCATCTCGTCAGTTGCGGAGGCATGAATTGAACTACCCCACTCATGATTTAGAGCTGGCAGCAGTTGTGCATGCACTGAAGATTTGGAGACACTACATTATGGGAACTAAGTGCCAAGTATACACGGATCATAAGAGTTTGAAGTATATATTCACTCAGAAGGATCTCAACCTTAGGCAACGCCGTTGGCTGGAGCTCATTAAGGATTATGATTTGGAGATTCACTATCATCCAGGCAAGGCAAATTTGGTTGCAGATGCCTTGAGTCGGAAGGAGCATGTTCACTCCGCTTTCGTTGTCCAACTGCCCGATGAATTAGCAAAAGACTTTGAGAGACTCAATTTGGGAATTGTTACTCATACTGAAGGAGTGACCATTGAGTTGGAACCTACCTTGGAGCAAGAGATTCGTAAAGGTCAGGTTGGTGACGCTAAGATTCAAGAGATTAAAGATCTGATTACGGAAGGTCGAGTTCCGGAATTCACGGAGGATGAGCAAGGTACTATATGGTTCAAAGATCGGATATGTGTTCCAGAGATCGATAGCCTCCGTGAGGCTATATTGAAAGAAGCTCATGATTCTGATTATTCTATCCACCCTGGTAGCACTAAGATGTATCAAGATTTGAAGCAAAAGTATTGGTGGTATGGACTAAAAAGAGATGTTGCTGCTCATGTGGCTAAGTGTGATGTGTGTCAAAGAGTCAAGGCCGAACATCAAAGACCCGCTGGATTATTGCACCCATTGAAGATACCCGAGTGGAAATGGGAAGAAATTGGTATGGATTTTATTGTTGGACTACCCCGCACTCCAGCAGGATATGACTCTATTTGGGTAATTGTGGACAGATTGATAAAGGTGGCTCATTTTATACCTGTGAGGACTAATTATACGGGAGCCAAGCTAGCAGAATTGTATATGACTCGGATAGTTTGTCTACATGGAGTGCCTAAGAAGATCGTGTCTGATCGAGGATCACAATTTACTTCTCGATTTTGGAAGAAGTTGCATGAGAGCTTGGATACAAAGTTGAATTTTAGTTCAGCCTACCATCCCCAGACTGATGGACAGACAGAGAGGACAAATCAAGTACTGGAGGATATGTTAAGAGCTTGTGCTCTTAAACACAGTGGCAGCTGGGAGAAGAGCTTACCATATGCTGAGTTTTCTTATAATAATAGCTACCAGGCCAGTTTGAAGATGTCACCCTTTGAGGCTTTGTATGGCAGGAAATGCAGGACTCCACTATATTGGGATCAAACTGGTGAAAGACAGTTCTTTGGGCCTGAACTTATACAAGAGGCAGAAGAACAAGTTCGAATGATAAGAGAAAATTTGAGAATTGCACAGTCCAGGCAAAAGAGCTATGCTGACAATAGGAGAAGACTACTGGAGTTTAAGGAGGGTGATCATGTCTATTTGAAGGTGTCACCACTCCGGGGTATGAGGAGATTTAAAGTTAAAGGAAAGTTGTCCCCTCGCTTCATTGGACCTTTTTTGATCTTAAAGCGAGTGGGTGAAGTTGCATATCAACTGGAGTTACCCGATCATCTGTCAGATGTACATGATGTGTTTCATGTGTCTCAGCTAAAGAAGTGCCTCAGGGTACCTGAGGAGCAGCTACCAATGGAGGACCTTAGTGTTCAAGAGGATTTGACTTATGCTGAGTACCCTATCAAGATTCTGGACACTTTAACTCGAGTTACAAGAAACAAGGTGATAAAGATGTGCAAAGTACAATGGAGTCACCATGGTGAAGATGAAGCCACTTGGGAAAGAGAAGAAGAGCTTCGCATAGATTTTCCCCACCTTTTTCCCTAGTCCTTCCTAAATCTCGAGGACGAGATTATTTTTAAGGGGGGTAGGATTTGTAATACCCAAAAGGGCAAGAGTAGTGGAATGTCCAAGAATTGAGGAATATAAAGGGTTTAATTGACCACTTGTGTTATTATTTCCATTTTTGCATATTTCAAATCATGGAATTATCCTTGGCTAACAATAAATGTACTAAATAAAAGAATGGTGCATCATGTTGGAGTTTAATTGCTTGTGCATTTAATTATAAAAATAAACATAATAAAAACACATTAATAATGAAAAGGAGGTTTTGCCCTAATTTATAAACTTGGAAATTTGGAAAAGAAAGTATATAAAACATAAATAAACCTTATATTTCCCAAACTAACACTTCTTAAAAATTCACAATATAATCTGAGCACAAAATCTGCACAAAGTTTGAATGTAAATTTGAATTCAAATTTGGATTTGTAAGTAGAAAAAAAAAGAGAAAAGAAAAGAATAAAACTAAACTAACCTAAGCAGGCCGGCTGCTTCCATTCCGGCCCACTAAGTCCTTTAACACCCGCGCGGCCCACTACTTCGCGCTGCGCATCCGCTGTGAACCGCGCCGACATGTGGGCCATACCTGTCACCCGCACACGCGCGCGCGCACCGTTCGTCTGTCTCTGGCGCGTGGGTCCTCGCGGTCAGCTTCGTCAACAACCCTCCGAGCATGGCGGCTGGCGCGGATCTCGCGGGTGGCCGTTGTGCGCTGACCCTGTCGCGCCCATATAGAGTTCCGTGACCCCCGAGCTCGTCTATCCCCCTCTCCTCATCCTACCGCCGCGATTACCACCGTTGCCGTGAGTGCAGAGCGCAGAGCTAGTCGTATTCCGCCGTCGCGGGCCAACTTCGATTCGCCGCCGACTTAGCCTCAGTGGGTGCCCGTGTGTCGTCACCAAGGGACCTTGGGAGCTTACACGGGGATCGCCAGCGATCGGGGTCGTCTCGGGTGCACTGAATTCCTCACCGGAGCTCCTTCATCGCCGCGTACCGCACTGTGCCGTGGACGGGTGTACTCCCCGACCTAGTTCCTGGTATGAAGTCCTCCTCCGAGTTCGCCTTGATCTCCTTTACGCGTAGCACCTGTCGGAATAGAGTTTAGGGCACTGGAGCACTTGATTTGGATCTCGCCGGCGAGGTTCGCCGTGGATTGTGGGCGGCGCCACCGTCGGTGTAACCGGAGGGCTGGGCGTTAACGGAAACCGTAGATCAGACGTTGGATGGCTGTGATTAGACGCTAGGTTACCGGTTCGGGTAGCTTGATCCTGACCGTAGGATCTGATCGGACAGATGAGAGTTCATTTTAGGGTTTTTAAATCCGAGCCGTAGATCGCGAATCGGACGTCCGTTATAGCGTACCGGTTCAAAACAACGGGAATCTAATCTTGACCGCAGATTCAAAATCCAGCGGCCGAGATCTAGTGATACCCCTTCGTGGGTATGTTTTATAAAAGAGACCCTGAGCTTTCTCAGTATCAACCCGCCGTCCTGGGGGCGCTATTCACTGAGTCTCTGGTTTCTTGCGCCAGAGCCCCTGCGCTTTACAGATTTTGACGCCCAGTCCAGAGACTTAGAAAATCAGAGAAATAAATACAAAAATTGATTTTTAATATATAAATAAGTGCTAGAATTTGTATAAATCATAGAAAATTCATTTGAACTCCAAATTGGTCCATTCCAGTGCCTAAATTTTTGTAATAATATTGTCTACCCATTAGTGCCTCTGTTCTGACATGACAAACACATTAAAATTATTCTTTCACTTAATCTTGTATTAAATGCATAAAACCTTAGGAAATCCATAACTTAAAATATATAACTCTAAATTTAATGATTCCAATTCCTGTGATCTTATTTTAATGTCTAGTTTATTACTGTATATTCCATTTGCATGTTTGATGTGATGTTAATTTATGCTATACTATGTATGTATTGTGTTGATGCGAGTAGACGAGCAAACCCCTGTGGAATCTGAGGTTCAACAAGTAGAGATAGCTGAGCAGGAGCTCGTTGAAGGCAAGTTGTGCCCTTGATCACTTCTTTTACCCATTCATGTTCTTATTACTCATAATGATCTGCATAGGATAATTTTGCTGGGACCCAATAGGATGCCCTAGATTTTGACTATCTTTATACCTTGCTTCACCACTGGTTTTACTACTAAAGTTTTGGGTAGTACATGCTATTGCTTTATGTGGATTTGGGTATAGAGATATTCATCACTCATTGTTATACTATTTATTGTTATCTGTTTTATTCTTCCTTGTTCATGTTAAGATCATTATGTTAATGGGAACATGGAGAACCACCCGGGAAAACAGTGCTACCACAAGGGTTTAATGGGACGCCCTTGGCTGATTAACTAGGAAAGCTAGTGGAGGGCTACCTTACCCGAAAGGGGCAAGGGCAGTAGGGGAGTGGTCAGTGTAGGGAGGTCCCTGGTTGATTTTGCTGCGATGGCGGTCAGCCAGGAACCCTGCACTGGAGCTTCCTATAAACTGTAGCGGGTAGTCTGAAGCTAGTGGAACTTTGTAAAGGCCTCGTAGTGGTACCCTGCCTCGCTTCCTAGGTAGAGGTGTATGGAGTCTGATCAACTCTGTGGCAAATGGGTAACACGACTTGTGGGTAAAGATGCGCAACCTCTGCAGAGTGTAAAACTGGTATACTAGCCGTGCTCACGGTCATGAGCGGCTCGGACACTCACATGATTAACTTATGGAACTTAAACTTAATTTGTCATTTCATTGCATTTGGGATTATTTTATTATTACTTTTACTTATTATTACTATGGTTTGGTATTTACTTACACTTAGTAACTGCTAATAAAATGTTGACCAACTTATAAAAGCAATGCTCAGCTTCAGCCTTTATTTCATTGATCAGCCTTACACTACATGAACTCCCACCTTTGGTGAGTTCATGCCACATTATTCCCCACGACTTGTTGAGCTATGAACGTATGTGAGCTCACTCTTGCTGTCTCACACCGCCCCACAGGAGAAGAGCAGGTGGTTCAGGAGGAGCCGCCTAACACTGAGGAGTTTGATCTGATCTAGGTGGCGTTTCTCAGTCGACATTGGCGCCGACGATCCTTAGTTCGTTTTATATTTACCTTTTTATTTTGTAATAAGTCTTCCGCTATGTAATAAATACTCTGATGTTTATGACATTTATCTCTATACACTCTGTTATTATATATGTTGTCTTCTTTGGCGCATGTATGAGATGCACTCGGCTTTGTTTCTTTAAAACCGGGTGTTACAAACATTGACGTGCGTAGTTACACCTTAGGAACAAGTGGCTAACAATTTCTTCCCTTTGCAAGATACAATTTTCACAGGTGTATGATTCCAATTCCATACTCCTTCTGAGCAGTGATCTAGTATTTAGCATGTCCTTTAAAAGTAGCCAAAAGAAGACCTTGTGCTTTGGTTGGCATTTCGATTTCCATAGCCAGCGATATATCAGATGGACCGATTCATGGCCAATCATGTGCTTATAGGCTTTATGCGACGAGTACTGCTGCGATCCCCACATGTACCACCAGCGGTCTGGAGTATTTGTGATCTGGTATTTCTGTATGGCTTCCCCAAGTAGTAGAAGTTGTTGAAATGCTTCCGCGGACATGGGGATGTGGAACATCTCTACAGGATGTCCTAGAGTTTTCGCCTGGAACATGGTTATATGTTTATTTACTGCAAACAACATTAGTTCAGGGTACATTTGTGCATGCACCTGGCTATCCCATCTGTCAATCCATAGCTGAATGGATCCTCCACATCAACTTGGGCAATCTCCTTGAAAATGTTGAGTGTTTTTAGGATACCCTTCAACCAGAATGACCCAACCTTTTTGGAAGATGGTAGCTTCTCGTCCTTGTAATGGTTGTCCCAGACAATATTCTCCATTATGTTAAACATTTTGTGAAGGTTTTTCATGAGGAGCACTTCATTTTGCTATGGCAGGTCAAGCAGACCCATTCCTCCCTGCTGCTTTAGCCTACACGCCAGGGCCCACGCCGCTTGTGGTGGATTTTTTGCGTTTGTGTCTACCCCACGCCACAGACAGTGGCATTTATATTTGTCAATTTGATTAATTATTGTCATGGGGAGTCTAAAGGTGCACATGTAGTACGTAGGTAACGACGAGAATACTGCATTTACCATCTGCAGTCTGCTAGCTTGTGATAAGAAGTGGGATGTTGATGTCAGCCTTCTTTCTATTCTTTGAATCATGGGAAGAAATGCTTCCACTTCAGGTTTTGTCAGCCCCATGGGGAGTCCTAGGTAGGTGAAAGCCATGGCTCCGACTTGTCATTGAAATGTCTTGGATAGAATATGCATTTTCTCTTCCGATACATTGATGGGATACATATTGGACTTATGATAGTTTATTTTGAGCCCTGTAGAGTCTGCAAAGGAATTTAGGATGGCTTTCAGGAAAAAGAGCTTCTTGGGACATGCTTCCATTACCATGATGGTATCATCTACGCATTGGATAAATGGAAAGTCTTGACCCCCACCATTCACAATTGGCAGCTTTAGAAGACCCAGATCATTGGCTTTATTTATTATAGATTGTAGAAGGTCTACAGCGAGGACAAAAAGTAGTGGGGACAGCGGATCACCTTGTCTAACCCCGCGTTTACAATGGAACTGCCTGCCTACCACGCCATTCAGTAAGACAGACGACGTTCCTGAACCCATGACCATTTTAATCTAGCTCACCCATTTGCTCCCAAAGCTTTTGTGTTGGAGGACTTGAATAATCACCTCATACTCTAGCTTGTCAAAGGCTTTTTTGAAGTCTAATTTAAGAATTACCATCTCTCTTTTGGTTTGTTTACACAGATGAAGGTACTCAAAAGATCACACCAGACAGTCCTATATTGACCTTTCTTTGATGAATTTGTACTGGTTTTGTGGATGAGGTTGGTGATTACTTTTTGAAGCTTGTTCACGAGCAGCTTTGTGAGCAACTTTACACTAGAGTTCAGGAGCGAGATGGTCATGTAATCATTTACTTTTGAAGGGGTGTCTTTCTTAGGTATCAGCGTGATGTAGGACCAGTTTATGCTCTTCATGCATATCAATTCTGTGTGAAAGCTATTGCACAGACCATAAAATTCTAGGGAGATTATGGGCCAACCTTTTTTCATGCTTCTATGTTGAAACCATCAAGGCCTGGGGATTTATTGGAGGGAAGGCTATTAATAATGCCATCAATTTCTTCAGGTGAAAAGGCCTGTTCTAGCACATAATCATTTTCAAGTGGATGCAGTAGTGTATTTGGGTCGAACACCATTGAGGTTTCTAGAGATGTCCCCAACCTTTCTTTATATGCTTCAAACAGTATATCAGATTTTTCCTCATGAGTTTTGGCTTCCCTCGTATTTTCATTTAAAGTTGCAATCGAATTTTAACAATGTCTGATTGTAGCATTGTAGTGGAAGAACTTTGTCCCTGCATCTCCATAGGTTGCCCATTTGATTTGTCCTCTCTGCTTCCAATAAATCTTCTATTGCTTTAACAATGTTTGTATCCTATGCAGAACAATGTTTCGGAAGTTCCACTCCTGTATGGTGAGGTCCCTGCTTTCTTCAATAAAGTCCAAGAATTGTGCGATCAATTTACCATTATTAATCAGTTTTTGTAGACTGGGAAGAGTTTTGTGCCAACTTTTGATAGCCTTCCTGGCCCTCTTGAACTTGGTTATCAGTATTTTTGCTAGGTTCGAGTGATGGGTGTGTTGTTGCCAGGAGTTCTGAAACACTATGTGAAAATCCTCAAGTTGCAGCCAGAAGTTTTCAAATATGAAAATTTGAGGTCTCGGGACACGTGTCTTGATTATGATTACCCAAGGGACATGGTCCGATGCATCCCTGGCTAAAGTGTGTGCTGTTGTACCAGGAAAATGTGTTGACCATGCTAGGGAGACAAAGCACCAATCCATTTTTTCAAGGAGCGGCTGCTGATGCATATTTGACCAGGTGAATTCTTTCCCTTTAAGGGGGATTTCTTGTACTCCAGCCTGACTAATCACATTGTTGAAGCTTAGCATATTTTGAATATTACCACTAGGTTTATTTTGGTTGTTGGGAGCACGGATGAGATTGAAATCCCCTAAGAGTATCCAAAGCATATCTGGCTGGATAGTAATATTAGAAAACCACTGTAGGGAACACTCTCGACTATCTGTAGTACACGGCACATATACATTTGTGAGCCACCATACTTGGTTTGTTAGTTGGGAGAAGAATTCAATAGTGTGATATAATTCATTCCCAAAAGCTATTTTCCCTTCAAAGCTTGTATTTTTTCTAAATAGTTAGAATACCCTAGACGCTCCATTAGATGGTGAGAAGTGAAATTTATCAAAATCTCTTGTGCAAAAGTTCCTAATATATGATTCCTAGAATAGCTCCCTTTTCGTTTCTTGAATGCACATAATATCACTTCCGGTTTCATTAATTGGTTTTTCAGGGAATTCCATTTTTCCTTTGAGTTGATCCCCCTTATGTTCTGAGAAAAAAATCTTCCGGTCATGGTGTTTGTGATTATTTGTGTGATCCATATAATAATTCATAGCACGTTGCAGAAGGTTGAATATGCATAGCATACTCAGTCCATGGCAAAAAAGCATTGCATAAAATACATCTAATTCCAGAGGTCATAATATTCCATAGGTGAAAACTAGATTTGCGACAAGGTATCATGAGATAGAGCCATATAGTATTATAACTGATTACATTATGCCAATCAACAACCAAAATATCACTAGCCATAATTGAAACCAACAGTTTAGTTTCGCCAAGATTAGAGCCTAGCTCCCACACACACATCAATGTGTAATAAAGAAAATCCAAAATAACAAGTTTACTGGCGACATCATGCCAGCTAGCCAAAGTTTCCTATATAATCAAAATTTCCCACATGGTCTCTATCATTTCCACATGAAGATTAAAGCGCAAAAGATAACAACACATGTTGTATCAAAATAAAGCTCTGATGGAGTTATTACTCCTTAGATGCCTTACACATCTTCTTGCCATCTCCTTTAAGATTAGAAGATACTTCATCATCATCTTCAGAAGCACTTTCTCCACCATTGCTGCTGTTGATGGACTAGACTGGTCTCTGGATTGCCATGCTTGTTCTCTTGTTGCCCATGAGAGAGTCTTCAAAGAGAGCTTCTAGGGATACCTTGCATAATTCTTCACGCAACTTTTTGATGATTTTGGTGGAGATTGTTGGTGGGGCATTGGAAGAGCAACTTAGACAACATTTTCCTTGCTTAGTGTCGGGGACCGTAATTAGGGGTACCCCCAATGCACCTTAATCTGGCTAGAAAACATCTTCAGAACAAAACATAAACGACCGATAAAGCGCGGGCTTCGCCTACGGAGGGACGCGACCTCATCCGAGCCCAGCCTCGGGCGAGGACAGAAGTCCCGGGCGAATTCACGCCTCGCCCGAGGGTCCCCTCAGTCAGCAGACACACCCTCGGCTCGCCCAAAGTCTAGCGCAGGCAAGCTTTGTCGTACAGCGACCTCGTCCGAATCGCCTTACCAACCGACCGTATCGCATGCACATTTAATGCGGGGATCGCCTGACACCTTATCCTGACACGCGTGCCTCAGTCGGTAAGGTCGAAGTGACCGCAGTCACTTTGCCCCCTTTACTGACCGTTCTGACAGGAAAACAACGCTGTTCACCCCGCTCTGGCAACTGTGCCAGCTATCAGGGAAGGGCCGACAACAGCAAGTCACGAGCTCCCCCGAGTTCGGAGGGAGCTCCGCCTCGCCCGACCCCAGGCCTCGGCCTCAGCATCGGCCTCAGGGGAAGGTCTCCACCTCGCCCGACCCCGACCTCGGCCTCGGTTTCGGTCTCGGGAGAAGGTCTCTGCCTCACCCAACCCTGGGCCTCGGCCTCAGCCTCGGCCTCAGAGGAGTCGCCGCCTCGCCCGACCTCGGCCTTGTATCAGCTACGCTACTGGGGATCCATCATTACCCTACCCCTAGCTAGCCGCCTCAGACTACGAGGGAACAAGACCGGTGTCCCGTCTAAGTTACTCCGGTAACAGGTAATGATGGTTCCCCGCGTGCGCCCATGACGTCGGGTGCTCTCAAACCCCCTACGTAAGCAAGAAAACGTCAGCAGGATCCATGCCGCACCGCCAGATATGTGTCTACAGGTCTCGAGGCGTTTCTCCGATGGCCACGTTGGTACACCTACAGGGCTCAAGGCACCCCTCCAACAGCCACGTCAGCGCATCTACAGGGCTCAAGGCACTTCCCCGATGGCCACGATATTTGTACAGGGCTCAGGGCACTTCCTTGCCAGCCACGTTAGCTCATAGCTACATCCCCATTATACAGCTGGGCATCTCCTTGCATCTATAAAAGGGATGTCCAGGGCCCCGGAAAAGGGGAGGGGCGCGAGAGAGAAAGGGAAGACGAACGCGCAACGTACGAACACATGTACGCACAACGCAGACGAGCGGAGGCAGGCAGAGTAGGAGAGACGCGGTAGAGGCAGCCCCAGACGGCCCGCCTCAAGGCCGAACCCTCTCCCTCTCGCTCTCGTTCTCGCTCTCGTTCTCGCTCTCCCGCAACGCTTGTAACCCCTACTGCAAGTGCCCTCTGGTGCAGGATAATATAAGCCTCATCCCATCGCTTGTGTTCCATCTTGCATCAACCCATCTGAACAGGGGCACGCGACACTAAAATTCAGTAGTCGGTCCGGCTGAGGGCCCCTCGGGTTCGAAACACCAACAGTTGGCGCGCCAGGTAGGGGCATGCTGCGTATTAACGAATACTTTCCCGTTGAGTTCCAGATGGGTAGCTTTCAGCAGCCTCTTCAGCCCGGGACGATGCTCCGCTTCGGAAGTCTCGAGTTCATGTCCCTCGACGGCAGCTACGACATGGTACTGCTCCATCCGCAACATGACAACAACGATGGTCGACGGCTCGCCCGGCGGAGGCGAACTCGATGACGACATCTCCCCGCGGCAGTAGAGGAACACCCGTGTTTACCCCGCCACCCTCGCCGGAGGAGGAGGAGACGGGGCAACCGTGGCCAGGCAGGAGGCGGCACCTCATCGGCTGTCAAACCAGAGCGAGCCGACGATGCCAGCACCCCTGCGGGGGACATGTCGGGTGTCGTCCTCGCACCTGAGACAACGACGAATGTCGCCTCCCCGCAACGGGCCAACCCCAAACGGACTGATGATGCCAGCACCCTCGTGAAGGATTTGCTGGATGTTAGCCTCGTACCTGCGATAATGGTGCAGTCCGTCCCCGACGTGACTTCACCACTGTCCATCGACCAAAAGGTACCGTCCGTTTTCCACCCTGTTCCCTTTAGATTTAGTTTCGATCCACCAAGCGACCCCGCTTCGGTGAGCGCTTTCGCTAGGGCATACCCTGACCTTCTGGGGTACCATATGTGGTCCTCTTGGGACCGACTGACGGCTGTCTCAACCTTCGGACCCGCGGGTTCTGAGGAAGAGGGCGACCCCGACGTCAGTTGGGATTTCTCCGGACTCCGTGATCCCAGTGCCATGCGCGACTTCATGTCCACATGTGACCACTGCCTCTCCGGCTGCTCTGACGATGGTCACAGCCTTGACGACGAAGGTTGCGACCCAACTCGCAAGTGCTACCACATCGATCAGGAGGATCACGACGGAGAAAACCACCTCGGTACGCCAGGAAGTGACGATGCCCTTGCACCTGCGTCTCGCGTTGATATCCCGCGGGAGCTAGCCGTGGTCCAAGTCCATGCGGGGGGTCAGGACACACAGCTTGAGCAACTCCGTGAGATGCAGACCAAGCTCGACGAAGAAGCGGGACGACTTGTGCAGCTCCGGCAAAACATCGAGCAGGAGTGGGCAGGCCAGGCACTCGCTGGAGGAGCGCGTCATCGGGCCCAGGACGACCAGCGCTGTATCGTTGACGATGCCAGGGCGATGCCGCCCCCGGCCTTCAACGGGTCCGGCCAGAGCCTAGCCGTAGCAGCAATGTTGCTTCGGACGATGCCGGAGCCATCCACCACCGAAGGGCCATGTATCCAGGGCGAGCTCAAGGGCCTCCTGGAAGACGCCGCTGTCCGACAAGCCGAGAGCTCTGCCTCTCGGAGGCGAGGAGACCCCTCGGAGCATCGCGCAGTGCCCTCCCGACGTATGCGGGAGGCCTCGGTCCACACCGAGCGCACACGGGACGGGACGCCTGCAGCCCCGGATCGCCTCGGCGCCGAGAAACACCGCTGCCACCGTCAAGCCTGCCTAGAGGAGAAGGTGCGCCGAGGCTACCATCCTCGGCGCGGGGACGCTACGACAATGAGGAGGATCGAAGCCCCTCACCTGAGCCACCGGGTCCGCGAGTCTTCAGCAGGGCCATAAGACGAGCATCGTTCCCGGTCTGTTTCCGAGCCCCGACTACCATCACCAAGTACTCGGGGAGACAATGCCAGAGTTGTGGCTTGCGGACTACCAGCTGGCATGCCAGTTGGGAGGGGCGGACGATGACAACCTCATCATCCGCAACCTCCCCCTTTTCCTCTTTGACGCCTGCTCAGGCCTGGCTGGAGCATCTGCCTCCTGCGCAGATCTCCGACTGGGACGACCTGGTCAGGGCTTTCATTGGAAATTTCCAGGGTACGTACGTGTGCCCTGGGAACTCATGGGATCTCCGAAGCTGCCGCCAGCAGCCAGGGGATCCCTGCGAGAGTACATCCGGAGGTTTTCAAAGCAGTGCACCGAGCTGCCCAACATCACCGACTCGAACGTCATTGGGGCATTCCTCGCTGGCACCACATGCCGAGACCTGGTGAGCAAACTGGGGTGCAAGACTCCTACCAAGGCAAGCGAGTTGATGGACATCGCCACCAAGTTCGCTTCTGGTCAGGAGACGGTCGAAGCCATCTTCCGAAAAGACAAGCAGCCTCAGGGAGAGCAGAAGGAAGACGCCCCTGAGGCGCCCGCCCAGCGTGGCGCGAAGAAGAAGGCCAAGAAGAAGGCGCAAGCGAAACGCAACGCCATCGACATGGATCTCGTCGCTGCTGTCAAGCACAAGAACCCTTAGAAGCCTCCCGGAGGGGCCAACGCGTTCAACAAGATGCTCAAGGAGTCATGCCCCTATCACCAGGGTCCCGTCAAGCACACCCTTGAAGAGTGCGACATGCTCCGGCGCTACTTCAACAAGGCTGGACCCTCGATAGAAGGTGGCAAAGACCAAGGCAACAAGGAAGAGGAGTTCCCTGATGTCCACAACTACTTCATGATCTACGGCGGACAGGTGGCGAACGCCTCGGCTCGGCACCGCAAGCAAGAGCGCCGGGAGGTCTGCTCGGTGAGGGTGGCAGCGCTAGTCTACCTAGACTGGTTCGACAAGCCTATCACCTTCGACCAAGGCGACCACCTCGACTTCGTGCCGAGCCCAGGAAGGCACCCGCTCATCGTCGACCCGATCATCGGCAACGTTAGGCTCTCCAAGGTCCTCATGGACGGAGGCAGCAGCCTCAACATCATCTACGCCGAGACCCTGGAGCTCTTGGGGGTTGATCGGTCCGAGATCCGGGCTGGTGCAGCACCCTTCCACGGGATTGGACCCGGAAAGCGCATCCTGCCCCTTGGGCAGATTGACTTGCCCGTCTGCTTTAGAACTCCCTCCAACTTCCAAAAGGAAACCCTCACCTTCGAGGTAGTTGGGTTCCAAGGGACCTATCACGCGGTGCTAGGAAGACCATGCTACACCAAGTTCATGGCCATCCCCAACTACACCTACCTCAAGCTTAAGATGCCTGGCCCCAAGGGAGTCATCACCGTCAGGCCCACGTACCGCCACGCTTACGAGTGCGACGTGGAATGCATGGAGTACGTTGAGGCCCTCGCCGAGTCCGAAGCCCTCATCGCCGACATGGATTGCCTCTCCAAGGAGGCGCCCGACGTGAAGCGGCACGCCGGCAACTTCGAGCCGGCCGAGGCGGTCAAGTCTGTCTCTCTCGACCCCAACAACGACGCCGGCAAGAAAGTCAGGATCGGCTCCGAGCTTGACCCCAAATAGGAAGTAGTGCTCGTCGACTTTCTCCGCGCAAACGTCGAAGTTTTCGCGTGGAGTCCCTCGGACATGCCGGGCATACCGAGGGATGTTGCCGAGCACTCACTGGACATCCGGGCTGGAGCCCGACCTGTGAAGTAGTCCCTGCGCTGTTTTGATGAAGAAAAGCGCAGAGCCATAGGCGAGGAGGTCCACAAGCTGATGGCTGCAGGGTTCATCAAAGAGGTATTCCATCCCAAATGGTTAGCTAACCCTGTGCTTGTAAAGAAAAAGGGTGTGAAATGGAGGATGTGCGTAGACTACACTGGTCTGAACAAAGCATGTCCAAAAGTTCCCTACCCACTGCCTCGCATCGATCAAATTGTGGACTCCACTGCTGGGTGCGAAACCCTGTCATTCCTCGATGCCTACTCAGGCTATCACCAAATCAAGATGAAAGAGTCCGACCAGCTCGCGACTTCTTTCATCACACCTTTTGGCATGTATTGTTATACTACAATGCCATTTGGCTTGAGGAATGCAGGTGCCACCTACCAGAGGTGCATGAACCATGTGTTCGAAGAACACATCGGCAGGACGGTCGAGGCTTACGTCGATGACATCGTCGTCAAAACAAGGAAAGCCTCCGACCTCCTCTCCGACCTTGAGGTAACATTCAGTTGCCTGAAAGCGAAGAGCGTAAAACTCAATCCTGAGAAGTGTGTCTTCGGAGTCCCCCGAGGCATGCTCTTAGGGTTCATTGTCTCTGAGCGAGGCATCGAAGCCAACCCGGAGAAAATCGCGGCCATCACCAACATGGGGCCAATCAAAGATTTGAAAGGAGTACAAAGGGTCATGGGATGCCTTGCGGCTCTGAGCCGCTTCATCTCGCGCCTCGGCGAGAAAGGGTTGCCCTTGTACCGCCTCTTAAGGAAGACCGAGCACTTCACTTGGACCCTCGAGGTCAAGGAAGCCCTCGGAAACTTAAAGGCGCTCCTTATAAATGCGCCCATCTTGGTGCCCCCCGCTGCGGGAGAAGCCCTCTTGATTTACGTCGCCGCAACCACTCAGGTGGTCAGCGCCGTGATCGTAGTCAAGAGGCAAGAAGAAGGGCATGCACTGCTTGTCCAGAGGCCAGTTTTCTTCATCACTGAAGTGCTATCTGAGACCAAGGTCCGCTACCTGCAAATCCAGAAGCTGCTCTATGCAGTGATTCTAACACGGTGGAAGCTGCGACACTACTTCGAGTCTCATCCGGTTACTGTGGTGTCATCTTTCCCCCTGGGAGAAATTATCCAGAGCCGAGAGGCCTCGGGTAGGATAGCAAAGTGGGCAGTGGAGCTTATGTGCGAAACACTTTCATTCGCCCCTCGGAAGGCCATAAAATCCCAAGTCTTGGCCGACTTCCTGGCTGAATGGACCGACACCCAGTTGCCGACGGCCCCAATACAGCCTGAACTTTGGACCATGTACTTCGACAGGTCGTTGATGAAGACTAGAGCAGGCGCGGGCTTGTTCTTCATCTCGCCCCTCGGGAAACATCTGCGCTACGTATTGCGCCTCCATTTTCCGGCGTCAAACAACGTGGCCAAGTATGAGGCCCTGGTTAATGAGCTATGCATCGCCGTCGAGCTAGGGGTTCGGCGCCTCGACGCTCGTGGTGACTCGCAGCTCATCATTGACCAGGTCATGAAGAACTCCCACTACCGCGACCAAAGAATGGAGGCCTACTGCGACGAAGTTTGGCACTTGGAAGACAAGTTCTACGGGCTGGAACTCAACCATGTTGCTCGACGGTACAACGAGACTGCGGATTAGCTGGCAAAAATAGCCTCGGGGCGAACCACAGTTCCCCCGGACGTCTTCTCCAAGGATATATATCAGCCATCCGTCAAAATGGACGAGGCGCCCGAGCCCGAGGAGGCCTCGGCCCAGCCTGAGGTACCCTCAGCCACCAAGGGTGAGGCCCTGCACGTTGAGGGGGAGCGGAATGGGGTCAGACCGGTTCCAAACTGGTAGACCCTGTACCTGGAATATCTCCTCTGAGGAGAGCTGCCCCTCGATAAGGCCGAAGCTCGGCGACTGGCTCGGCGCGCCAAGTCATTCGTCTTACTGGGTGATGAAAAGGAGCTGTACCACCACAGCCCCTCGGCATTCTTCGACGATGCATATCCATTGCCTAAGGACAAGAGCTGTTACAAGAAATACACTCGGGGGCTTGTGGTCACCATGCAGCACCTCGATCCCTCGTGGGAAACGCTTTTCGACAAGGTTTCTACTGGCCAACCGCGGTGGCCAACGCCACTAGGATTGTACGCTCCTGTCGAGGGTGTCAATTCTACGCAAGACAGACGCACCTGCCCGCTCAAGCCCTGCAGACAATACCTATCACTTGGCCTTTCGCTGTGTGGGGTCTGGACCTCGTCGGTCCCTTGCAGAAGGCACCCGGGGGCTTCAAGCACCTGCTGGTCGCCATCGACAAATTCTCCAAGTGGATCGAGGTCCGACCCTTAACCAGCATTGGGTCCGAGCAGGCGGTGGCGTTCTTCACAAATATTATCCACCGCTTTGGGGTCCCAAACTCAATCATCACCGACAATGGCACGCAGTTCACTGGGAAAAAGTTCCTAGACTTCTGTGAAGACCACCACATCCGTGTGGACTGGGCCGCCATAGCGCACCCAACGACGAATGGGCAGATGGAACGCGCCAACGGTATGATTTTGCAGGGACTAAAGCCGAGGATCTACAACGACCTCGATAAGTTCGGCAAGCGGTGGATAAAAGAGCTACCCTCGGTGGTTTGGAGTCAGAGGACGACGCTGAGCCGAGCCACGGGCTTCACACCGTTTTTCCTAGTCTATGGGGCCGAGGCTATCTTACCCACAGACTTGGAATACGGTTCCTCGAGGACAAAGGCTTACGACGACCAAAGCAACCAGACCAGCCGAGAGGATTCGCTGGACCAGCTGGAAGAGGCTCGGGACGTGGCCTTACTACACTCGGCACGGTATCAACAGTCTCTGTGACGCTACCATGCCCGAAGGATTCGGCCCCGAGACTTCCAAGTGGGAGACTTGGTACTTCGGCTATGGCAAGACGCCCGAGGGCACCACAAACTCACCCCTCCCTGGGAAGGGCCCTTCATCATCATCGAGATTTTGAAGCCCGGGACATACAAGCTGGCCAACGATCAAGGCGAGGTCTACAACAACGCTTGGAACATCGAATAGCTACGTCGCTTTTACCCTTAAAATGTTTCAAGTCGTTCATGTATCTCGCTTCCTTTACATGCATAAATAAAGTCTAACCATCAAGGAAGGATCAGCCTTGCCTCGGCAAAGCCCGATCCTCCCTCGGGGGCTAGAAGGGGGGAACCCCCTCTGCGTCAAAATTTTTCTCGGAAAAGTATTTTGCCAGAACGTCTTTCGTGCATTTCGACTATGTCAGTAGCGGAGTCCTAAAGACGAGCAAGAGAGACCTTGAGCGGCAAGGCCGACCGAGCCGAGGGACTCCTACGCCTCCGGGATACGGATACCTCACTCGTCACCTTCCGCGAAGGGTAGCTCACGCTCAGATAAGCGATTCTGCTACCGAACAAGTCCTAACGCTCGAAAACTTTTCTGCCAGAACGACTTTCATGCCTTTCTGACTGCGTCACTAACAGAATCCTAAAAACGACGGGAGAACACGTAAGCGGCAAGGTCGACCGAGCCAAGGGACTCCTACGCCTCCGGGATACGGATACCTCACTCATCACCTTCCGCGAGAAGTAACTCGCGCTCAGATAAGCGATTCTGCTACCGAACAAGTCCTAACGCACGAAACAAGAGAAAAGAAGACACAACTTTATAATACGACAGTAATGTTTAGGCCTCAGCGGCCGCAAAAGACATACGCATACGTCAAGCAAATTGTTCCTACAGGCTTAGACATCGGCAGGGGGAGGAGCAGCATGCTCGCGCGTCATTTCCACCCTCGGCAGAATCTGGCCTGGCCTCAGACGGCGACACGGGCGGAAGGATCTCCACCTCAAAGGAGGAAGCCAGCGCCGCACTTGGGCCCTCGACAGTCGCGTCAAGCCTCTCGACCTCGGCTAAGGCAGCCTCCTCTTTGTCGGGTAAGCAGTACCCCTCGCTAACCCGCTCCAGATCCACGTCGTAGTGGGAAGCGAGCACGGCGAAGGCTCGCCTAACGCCGTGGTGCAGCGCCCCGCAGAGTCTGTTGCGCACATGGCCGCCCAAGGCCCACAGATGACTCTGGGGGGAGCTACCCGAGGGGACGCCGTCGAGGCCAAAGGTCTGGCAGAAAGCCGAGATGGCCTCGGACATGGCCACGCACTCGGCCTCCTTTCGCTCAGTCGCCTCGGCAAGCGCCTTGCAGTTCTTGACGGACTCATCAAGAGCCATCTCGAACCCTGCAGACAGCAGGACAACATTCTTCAGATGCAAGGAGAAGAATGGAGACAAAAAACAAATTCACAGAGAGGGCAAAACATACCTTCGGCCCGGGCACGCTGCTGCGAGGCCTCGGCTAGCGTGGACTGAGCAGATCCGATGGCCTCGGCCAGGTCCTTCGCAAGGGCCTCAACCCAGCTCACGGCCTCGGCAGCTTGGCTTCGAGACTGGTCCCGCTCGCTGATAGCCTGGCCAAGCTCCAGCTACCACTGCCACATCTCCTCGGCCTAGGAAGCCACCTGCTCCCAGGCCGACGAAGCCTCCGCTCGTGCCAATGCCGCCTCTGTCCACGCCGCTGCTGCCTCCGACTTCAGCTCGTCGTAGAACAACCGAAGGTCCGCCACCTCGGCGCTCCGTTGGGCAAGGCGCTCATTGGCCTCGACAAGCGCGGCCCGCTGGGATCGCAGCGACCTCTAAACGTCTCTTTCGCGGCGGATGAACAACGACTTGGCGGTGCTCGCGTCCGCGAGCTCCTGAGGAAGGAAAATGAGATGTCACAAAGAATGCCCTGGTCACGCAAGGTGTACGTCTAAGTCCTTACCTGGAAAACCCTGGGAACATCCCTAGAAAGGGTTTCCAAGGTCGACCGAAGCAACCTCATCGCCGCCTCGATATACTCATGGAAACTCTCCCGAGCCTTCTCCTCCAACTCATCGTTGAGGAGGAGGAGGGGCTCCGAGGTGCCGCGGCCCCAGAACCGGAGCGGCTGCCCGCACCATTCATTGGGATTGAGCTGCGCAGGGATAAGGCTGCTGCTCCCCAGGACAGGCCACAGTTCTACACGCCCGTCCACCGAGGCGTCGGGTCCCCCTGCAGCCGAAGCGTCAGGTACCACCACCGTCAACGTACTGGGCCTCTCCTTGGCTAAGGTGGCGGGCCTCCGATCACCAGCCTCAGCAACGACGACCGCACTCTCCTCATGGCCGAGAACGGGGAGGTCGGGAATGACCATGGGTGGTGGCACCTCAACCATCCCGACGTCGGTGGCGACGGGCGGTTCCGCGGGCGAAACAGCAACGGCCCCGGCGGGAGTCGATGCCGGCGCCGACAACAAGTCAGGAGGGCTCGGGGCCGCGGCCGCGTCAGCAGCCTCCCCCGACATGATGGCCACTCCAACGGGGAGGTCAGCCGGGGAGGCTTGCCCCATGGCAACTCGTGCCGCCTGGGCCCCATGTTGGAGGGCGCCTTGCGCGGAGGCCAACCAACTGGCATGGCGCGCCGCAGCACCGGCCGCCAAAGCCGGCTTCGTCTTAAGAGCCTTCGTGGGGGCTAGGCCAGCCAAGCCCTGCCTTCGCGTGCTGAAAGAGAGAGACGGCAAGTTCAAGACACAAAATGAAAGAACCAAAACAGAGGCATCCTCAGATACTTACCCGCTCTAGGGCAAGGCCAATCGTGCCCGCGGGGAGGCCCCTTGGGCCCCTATCCCCATAGGCACTGCCGCAGGTTGCCCCGCCGCTGACTTCGACACCGTTTCTACCTCGGACGCCCGAGGTGCTGAGGGAACGGCCGACCCAGGCGTCGTCACGACGGCCGAGGGACCTGCCTCCTGTGCAGCCAGCGCGGGCGCCTGCTCTTGGGGGGCAGGCGGATTGGCCTGACCCCCCGGAGTCACAACAACTGTTTCGGCCAAGGGGTCAAGCCCCCCCCTCGGCCTGCCCCCGCTCCTTGGATTGGGACCTAGGTGTCCCAGCCCCATGCACTGGTGGCGCCAGCCCACTTGGAGGCTGGTTCGGCGACCCCTGGCCCAGCCTTGGGTCCGGGCTGAGGCCAAGTCGGGCCGCCATGTCGTCATCTTCGTCATCATCATCGTCATCATCATCATCGTCGTCAGGCGTCCTTGGCGACGGCTCCCTCGGGAGCCCATCCCTCGCCTGCCTCCGACGACGCTTCTCCAAGGCTTCCCGAGCTAGCATCCTCTTGCGAGCTCAGGCCTTTTCCGCGTCCTTCTTCTCCTTCTCCGCGGCAAGCCTCCACGCAGCTCGGTCCGCCGCATCCTCCGGGATCGGTGGCCGGGGGGTTTATAAATCCTCAACCCCTGGGGACGAACAAAAATCCCAACCGTGAGAATCAAAGGCGCAGAAAGCTCGGCGCGAAACAGGAGAAGGACCGAGCGCTTACCAGGGACACATACCCACGGTCAGGACACATCGCGGGCTGGCTAAGAGCGCCAGCGTCCGGCCTCCCCACCGTACCTGCCACCAGCTTGAGGAGGTCGTCGGCGGAGAGGGGGGTCAAGGACATCCGCGTGCCCTCCAAATCGACCCCCGGCTTCATCTCCGCAAGCCGCAGCCGCCGCTCTGCCAAAGGGAGCACCCTCCGACGGTGGATAGCGGCGACGACCCCCGCAGCGGTAAGGCCCCCATCTCATAACTTCTGCAAGGCCTCCAGAATAGGTTGGAGCTTCTCCTGTTTCTCGCGCGTGGCCCCCCAGCGCCAGTTAGTGCCGGCGGCGGTCACCACTCGTTGAGAAAACGGCGGAAGCATCTCGCCGTCGTTCCAAAGATAAAACCACCGGTTCTGCCACCCCTTGTTCGAAGACACAAGGGAGGCAAGGATGCACTGCTGCGTGCGCCCTGGCCTCAGCTGCAGGGTGCAGCCACCGGCCCGCACCGCCATACAGACCTTCTTCACCTCCGTCATCGCGGTGAAGAACTCCGCGGAGAAGAGATGGGTCCACAGGTCCCAGTGAGGGTCAATCCCCAGAAAACCCTCGCAAACCGTCGAAAAGATGGCCGCTTGCGCAATAGAGTTGGAGTTGAGGTTATGCAGCTCCACCCCGTAGTGGTGCAGGAGCGCCTGCATGAAGCGACTCGCTGGCACTCCAAACCCCCGCTCATGGAAGGGGATGAAACTGACCACATACCCCAGCGGCGGAGTCGGGTCGGCCTCGCTCGCAGGGCCATCCACTCTGGCTGCGGCCCATCGGAGAGGGGACGAAGCAGACCATCAGCAATGAGGGCCTCCAGATCCTCCACAGCGATGGTGGAGAAAGGCCACGGGTCGCGTGGTGGAATGACGATCATCTTGTCAGCCATCGCCGAACGGAGGTGGTGGAGGCGGAAGGGATGAGGTGTGTGGTGTGGCAGAACCTCCAAGTTATTGGGCCCACATGCACCTGTCCTTGTCCCAAAGACCTAAGACGGCTATGCATGTGCACCTGATAACTTAACAGGATCTGTCCGATTGCCCCAAGGACATCGGATAAACCACTTTCAACCAGAACCGCGGGATTAAGTAATACAAACCACACACACCAACATTTTTGCAGCAGAAATCTTATTACCAAATTTTACAAGTTACAAAAATTTTACATTATTTTATCGGAGTGATTACAAAAGTATAAGTTTGAAATATATGCTAGCTCAAATGACCATCCTCAATAAGAAGTATAGAAGGGTTACTCAGACTTATAAGAAGGCCGAGCCCACCGGCACTTAACACCATCATAGCAGCACAAGGTTAGAACCTAAAAAACAACAGGGAATAAAACACTGGGTACGGAATTACTCAGCAAGACTTACCCGACTAAAGAAAAGACTCTCAAGGGTATGCTGGCTAGAGGGATTCAAGGAGTGGTTTATCAAGAATCAAGGACTCTGTTTTGCAGAAAAGCTTACTAGAAGTGGATCCTTAAAATCCAGTTTTACTTGTCAGGTTAGGTAAAGTTACCTGCATCTAGAGTTCTTCCTACCCTAGTTCAATCACTTGACCTGCACTAGCCAATTTCATATCAACCCTTCATCTTCACTGGATTTCTACGTATAAGTTAGTGACCAAGTCTTCATAACCGCGAAGGTACGGTGATCCGAATCGATTATACTCAGCTGAGGATCTCCAATCACACGACATATGTAGCACTTAACCCTTGCATATGTCAACCCGCCACCGGGGTTCTTAAGACCAGATCAGGTTCACGCGAACCGAGAGCACAGATACACCACCGTCCAGCCTCTTGCCACGGAGGGTACACGCTACTCTCGCCACCGCTCCACGCCCATTTCGTGTTATCTTATTATGGCCTTAGTCTTCCCGAGGCAAGGCTTACCCATGACGAGGCATGTGACCAGTTAAAGGGTCCTCGGTTAGCAGGCCTACATCGAGACAATCCTTAATCGACTCAGACGGAGACACTACATCGAGACTCCTTTCTCGTGCAAGTCACCCACCTGGTCTCAGCTTAATTATTTCAAACCCAAAGTTTGGTACCTGGCAGAGGTACATCTTTTCCGATGTTGAACCCATCACGGCCATGATGGATCCACCATCAAGTTTTATTTTCAAAAACATCCCACCCACTTTTGCCACATCATCTTTTGTAAAAACAAAACATTTTGTTTTTCTAAGGCAATGCTAAGCATCAAAAATCTTTTGTAAAACGGGTGATCAAGGAAGGTAATCAAGTTCAAGGAAGGTAATGCATGAATTGTTTTAGCAATCAACTCCTACCAGAACTGTTGCTGGTTTTTCCTTTTCTTTTTCTTCGAGAGCCAAATAAATTGTAGGAAATTGTAGAAAAATCCTAAAATTGTAAAACCAATTTTTCTAGGCTTCTTATTTTCCATAGTATTTAATAAAAATAGTTTCATGATTTTTAGATTAAATAAGTAATTTTGAGGCATTTAAACTAGCTTAAACCATTAGTTCTGGATTTTTGGAAAATAAATGGTAATTCCAAAAATGTCCAAACTTTTTATATGAGCTCTACACATTAGTTAGAAGAATTGGGTAGAGTTTGGTTTGATTTGGACCTTGTTTGATACTTAGAACCCAAAACCCCCACCCCTGCCCTATGAACTCCTTTACTGACTCCGGAAACCCTAAGTTCTTGGAGTTCCGTGAAGGAAAGTTGTATTCATGACCTTAGATAATAAATTCTTATTATCTTTGCACTCTCATGAGCATTACATGGCATTCATTCTTATATACATATATATGGTTATCTTTAGAAAACGAAGAAGAAATCGAAGTAACTGAAGAGAAGACACCACCACCTTCGGAATCTCAGGCAGGAAACTGTTTCTACCTTGATATCTGCGGGTCCGAGCCTGACTCACCTATCAACAAAGGCAAGCCCCGGTGCATTTGTCACCTTCCTTGATGTTTTTAAAATCTTTCTCACTTGATTGATGCATTAGGTGATAGGAGTTGAATGCTTAAACAATTCCTGCATTACCTTCCTTGATCTTTGATTACCTTCCTTGATACCCTGTTTTACAAAAGGTTTTTACTATGCTTAGTATTGCTCTAGCAAAACAAAAGGTTTTGTTTTACAAAAGATGATTGACAAAGTGGGTGGTATGTTTTTGAAAATAAAACTTGATGGTGGATCCATCACGGCCGTGATGGATTCAACATCGGAAAAGATGTACCTCTGCCAGGTACCAAGTTTTTGGGTTTAAATGATTAAGCTGAGATCGGGCAGGTGACTTGCACGAGAAGAGAGTCTCGGTGTAGTGTCTCCGTTTGAGTCGATTAAGGACCGTCTCGATGTAGGCTTGATGATTGAGGACCCTTTAACTGGTCACATGCCTCGTCATGGGTAAGCCTTGCCTCGGGCAGACTAAGGCCAGAATAAGATAACACGGAATGGGCGTGGAGTGGTGGCGAGAGTAGCGTGTACCCTCTGTGGCAAGAGGCCGGACGGTGGTGTATCTGTGCTCTCGGTTCGCGTGAACCTGATCTGGTCTTAAGAACCCTGGTGGCGGGTTGACATATGCAAGGGTTAAGTGCTACATATGTCGTGTGATTGGAGATCCTCAGCTGAGTATAATCGAATCGGATCGCCGTACCTTCGCGGTTATGAATACTTGGTCACTGACCTATACGTAGAACTCCAGTAAAGATGAAGGGATTGATGAGAAATTGGCTAGTGCAGGACAAGTGATTGAACTAGGGTAGAAAGAACTCTAGATGCAGGTAATTTTACTAACTTGACCATAAAACTGGATTTTTAAGGATTCACTTGTAGTAAGCATTTATACAAAACAGAGCCTTTGATCATTGAGAAACCTTACCTTGACTCCCTTATAACCAGCATACCCTTGAGAGTCTTTTCTTTAGTCGGGTAAGACTTGCTGAGTAATTCCATACTCAGGGTTTTATTCCCTATTGTTTTTAGGTGAGGAAGCAGCAAATTTTTGTTGCTTTTGTACCAAGGTGGTATCAAATGAAGAAAAGCAAGACTAAAGATGCGGCAGGACCTAGTCCTCCATAAAAACTTTTATGTAAAAACTTATCGGGAGGAGTTTTTTACCTCCCTTGGTATTGTAATATTAAGTACTCTGCACTCATGCTTATTTACTGGTCTGTAATAACTAACTTGATCTTACTTTCAATAAATATAAGATTATGTAATTGCTTCCGCATTTCTATATCTCCGATGTTCTGTAATGTCTGCAAGACGGGTGAAACGTTCCTGGAAAGGTAAGAAAGTAGATACCAAACTTGTCAAGTGATTCAGGAACATCTACAGGGTTGTCTGATGTCTGTTGGATAAGCAAGAGTGCAGAGTACTTAATATTACAATACCAAGGGAGGTAAAAACTCCTCCCGATAACTTTTTACATAAAAGTTTTTATGGAGGACTAGGTCCTCCCGCATCTTCAGTCTTGCTTTTCTTCATTTGATACCACCTTGGTACAAAAGCAACAAAAATTTGCTCCTTCCTCACCTAAAAACAATAGGGAATAAAACCCTGAGTATGGAATTACTCAGCAAGTCTTACCCGACTAAAGAAAAGACTCTCAAGGGTATGCTGGTTATAAGGGAGTCAAGGTAAGGTTTCTCAATGATCAAAGACTCTGTTTTGCATAAATGCTTACTACAAGTGAATCCTTAAAAATCCAGTTTTATGGTCAAGTTAGTAAAATTACCTGCATCTAGAGTTCTTTCTAACCTAGTTCAATCACTTGTCCTGCACTAGCCAATTTCTCATCAATCCCTTCATCTTTACTGGAGTTCTACGTATAGGTCAGTGACCAGGTCTTCATAACCGCGAAGGTACGGCAATCCGAATCGATTATACTCAGCTGAGGATCTCCAATCACACGACATATGTAGCACTTAACCCTTGCATATGAAAACCCGCCACCGGGGTTCTTAAGACCAGATCAGGTTCACGCGAACCAAGAGCACAGATACTCCACCGTCGGGCCTCTTGCCACAGAGGGTACACGCTACTCTCGCCACTGCTCCACGCCCATTTTCGTGTTATCTTATTCTGGCCTTAGTCTGCCCGAGGCAAAGCTTACCCATGATGAGGCATGTGACCAGTTAAAGGGTCCTCGGTCATCAAGCCTACATCGAGACGGTCCTTAATCGACTCAGACGAAGACACTACACCGAGACTCTCTTCTCGTGCAAGTCACCCGCCCGGTCTCAGCTTAATCATTTAAACCCAAAAACTTGGTACCTGGCAGAGGTACATCTTTTCCGATGTTGAATCCATCACGACCATGATGGATCCACCATCAAGTTTTATTTTCAAAAACATACCACCCACTTTGCCAATCATCTTTTGTAAAACAAAACCTTTTGTTTTGCTAGAGCAATACTAAGCATAGTAAAAACCTTTTGTAAAACAGGGTATCAAGGAAGGTAATCAAAGATCAAGGAAGGTAATGCAGGAATTGTTTAAGCATTCAACTCCTATCACCTAATGCATCAATCAAGTGAGAAAGATTTTAAAAACATCAAGGAAGGTGGCAAATGCACCGGGGCTTGCCTTCGTCGATAGGTGAGTCAGGCTCGGACCCGCAGATATCAAGGTAGAAACAGTTTCCTGCCTGAGATTCCGAAGGTGGTGGTGTCTTCTCTTCAGTTACTTCGATTTCTTCTTCGTTTTCTAAAGATAACCATATATATGTATATAAGAATGAATGCCATGTAATGCTCATGAGAGTGCAAAGATAATAAGAATTTATTTTCTAAGGTCTTGAATAGAACTTTCCTTCATGGAACTCCGAGAACTTAGGGTTTCCGGAGTCAGTAAAGGAGTTCAAAGGGCAGGGTTGGGGGTTTTGGGTTCTAAGTATCAAACAAAGTCCAAATAAAACCAAACTCTAGCCAAGGCTTCTAACTAATGTGTAGAGCTCATATAAAAAGTTTGGACATTTTTGGAATTACCATTTATTTTCTAAAAATCCAGAACTAATGGTTTAAGCTAGTTTAAATGCCTCAAAATTCCTTATTTAATATAAAAATCATGAAACTATTTTTATTAAATACTATGGAAAATAAGAAGCCTAGGAAAATTGGTTTGACAATTTTAGGATTTTTCTACAATTTCCTACAATTTATTTGGCTCTGGAAGAAAAAGAAAAGGAAAAACCAGCAACAGTTCTGGGCCGATTTCAGCCCAGGCAGCCCAACCCAGAGGGAAAGCGCGCGCGCGTCCACGGCAGCGCTGGCGTCTTTACAGAAAGGACCTCGGGGTTTTTGCTAACTGGAAACGGGTTCTTTCACTGTTTCTCTGTGTCACTGACAGATTGCAGATAAACCCTCCGGTTTCTAATCCTTCGCAGGGGGAGGTCCCTGACGGCGTCGCGCGCAGCCGAGCTCCGGCAAGCACGTAGCCCGGCCGGAGGAGGCCAAGACTGGTGCTCAGCTTCGGCCTAAACCAAATTCATGACCTAGAGAATGTTTCCCCTAAGTTAATTCGAAGAATGGTACCCTACTTTGCCCTGACCACGGCGACCGTGAGCATTGCGGCTAGGCAGTCATGTTCCCGGTGATCAGAGGATTCCTAACTCAATTGCATGGGTCGACGAGTTTGAGGGAAGCTTAGGGATGCTAAAACGAGAATAGAGAGGGCGTGATCAGACCTGTGGAGGGCTAGCCACGGCGAGGTGCTTTCACGGCAGAGGAGAACTGTTTTGGGGAGAATTCAAAATTCGCGAGCGCTGGTGAATGATCGAGGGTGGGAGCGGGTGCTATGGCTTCGGGATGATCTAGCGCAGTTGCCCGGGCCATCAATTTATAGCGCTCGCAAGCGGTGGCCGGTGAATCGAGCGAGACGCACGGCGGCCGGGAAGGAAAAAGGCACTGGCGCAAGCGCTAGGTGGCTTCTACTCTGACGGTCTCTCCGGCGATCACCGGACGCCCCTAGCGTGACTATCCGCGACGTGGTAAAGCGCCCGGACATGCGGCGCAAGACCGAGCAACGACGATCCCCGGCGTGCCTATCAGCTCCAGCCGCAGGGCAGAAGGGTGCGGCGGTGAGTCACCGTAGTGACCTCCAGCTCACCGGCGACAAAGATTCTTTTACCCCGCGAGGTTATCCATTAGCCACGAGCGCGAATCCTAACGCCGACGACACTTATCGCGGTGGAGGAGTGATCGTCGGCGGTGAAGCGTTTTGAACCCGAGTAGTTACTGTACCATGGAGAACTTGATGGTGGATCCATCATGGCCGTGATGGGTTCAACATCCGGAAAATATGTACCTCTGCCAGGTACCAAACTTTGGGTTGAAATGATTAAGCTGAGATCGGGCGGGTGACTTGCACGAGAAAGGAGTCTCGGTGTAGTGTCTCCGTTTGAGTCGATTAAGGACCGTCTCGATGTAGGCCTGCTGACTGAGGACCCTTTAACTGGTCACGTGCCTCGTCATGGGTAAGCCTTGCCTCGGGCAGACTAAGGCCAGAATAAGATAACACGGAATGGGCGTGGAGCGGTGGCGAGAGTAGCGTGTACCCTCCGTGGCAAGAGGCTGGACGGTGGTGTATCTGTGCTCTCGGTTCACGTGAACCTGATCTAATTGAATCGTTTCTATATTTGCGACCTAGTGTATTAGTAAGATGAAGGATAGGTTTCGTGTTTTGAATGTTTTACTGGTAGGCGTGGTCAGTATTGCCTGTGATGAATGATGTTTGTTTAAAGAAGTTGATGTCGTGCTCTAGTATTTAGTATAATCAGTCTATGATATGATCGGTAAATGTTGTAACCAACTAATGTGTTATATAAATTAATCTGGAAAATAGTTTAGAAGGTTAATAAAGGTTCTTCTATAATTTTATAAACATTAGGTGTCCTAGAATCGTAAAGCTAAAATTTTAAGTCAGTTAGCTGATAAGTTGTGTTTAGACTAATTGTATTAAATGTGTATAGTTTGTTGTTCGTGATGTTTGTGTTAGGTTCGAGAAGCGTAATTAGTGCGCTTAATCGTATATCGATAACTAGTATTTCCGTATGAACGGTACAACGCCTCGCCGCTAAGTGTTTAAATTCGCCATTGCGTAGCACTATTTAGGGTTTTTGATATTCCTGTTTATATGCATTCATGTGCATTATGCAAATCATTTAGGTACGATAACTAATCGCGTGATGCGGGAGATGACCCAAGTCAACCCCAAGCGCGGGCTACTCCGCATGGTGAAGCTGAAGGACGAACGCAAGGATGGATGACGTGACAAGTGCCAAGACAAAGAATGGTCGTCAAGTGCTCATCGCCTAACCAACACTAACCTAGTGTTACTCAGGCAAGCCCCGATGCATTTTCCACCTACCTTGTGATTTAAAGATCTTTATCACTTGCTTGCTGCACTAGGTGATAGGAGTTGATTGATAAAACAATTCCTGCATTACCTTCCTTGAATTTGATTACCTTCCTTGATCACCTGTTTTACAAAAGATTTTGATGCTTAGCATTGCTTTAGAAAAACAAAATGTTTTGTTTTTTACAAAAGATGATGTGGCAAAAGTGGTTGGGATGTTTTTGAAAACAAAAGTTGATGGTGGATCCATCATGGCCATGATGGGTCCAACATCGGAAAAGATGTACCTCTGCTAGGTACCAGACTTTGGGTTTAAATAATAAAGCTGAGACCGGGCGGTTGACTTGCACGAGAAGAGTCTCGATGTAGTGTCTCCATCTGAGTCGGTTAAGGACCGTCTCGATGTAGGCTTGATGACCGAGGACCCTTTAACTAGTCACATGCCTCGTCATGGGTAAGCCTTGTCTTGAGCAGACTAAGGCCAGAATAAGATAACATGCAATGGGCGTGGAGCGGTGGCGAGAGTAGCGTGTACCCTCCGTGGCAAGAGGCTGGACGGTGGTGTATCTGTGCTCTCGGTTGACGTGAACCTGATCTGGTCTTAAGAACCCCGGTGGCGGGTTGACATATGCAAGGGTTAAGTGCTACATATGTCGTGTGATTGGAGATCCTCAGCTGAGTATAATCGATTCGGATCGCTGTACCTTCGCGGTTATGAAGACTTGGTCACTGACCTATACGTAGATCTCTAGTAAAGATAAAGGAATTGTTAAGAAATTAGCTAGTGCAGGTCAAGTGATTGAACTAGGTAGAAAGAACTCTAGATGCAGGTAATTTTACTTAACATGACATTAAAAATGGATTTTTAAGGATCCACTCATAGTAATCTTTTCTGCAAAACAGAGTCCTTGATTCTTGATAAGCCTTTCCTTGAATCCCTCTAGCCAGCATACCCTTGAGAGTCTTTTCTTTAGTCGGGTAAGTCTTGCTGAGTAATTCCGTACTAAGGGTTTTATTCCCTATTGTTTTTCAGGTTCTAACCTTGTGCTGCTATGATGGTGTTAAGTGTCGGTGGGCTCGGCCTTCTTATAAGTCTAAGTAACCCTTCTATACTTCTTATTGAGGATGGTCATTTGAGCTAGCATATATTTCAAACTTATACTTTTGTAATCACTCCGATAAAATAATGTAAAATTTTTGTAACTTGTAAAATTTGGTAATAAGATTTCTGCTGCAAAAATGTTGGTGTGTGTTGTTTGTATTACTTAATCCCGTGGTTCTGGTTGAAAGTGGTTTATCCGATGTCCTTGGGGCAATCAGACAGATCCTGTTAAGTTATCTGGTGCACATGCATAGCCGTCTGAGGTCTTTTGGACAAGGACAGGTGCATGTGGGCCCAATAACTTGGAGGTTCTGCCACAGGCTGGTATCGGAGCAGGATTAAGTATATACGGTCACATACGTATTTTGAAAACAAAAGTTTTGGTTTTGAAAAACCTATTTTCAACTAAACACATTGTTTGGTTTTGAAAAACCGTTTTGAAAAATTATAATGCTAGCGACATCCTCTCTTAAGCCTTAAAGTAAGGACTATCAAGTGGCTTACCACAACCGGGGGTATTGCATACATGTGTATTGTTATTTTTGAGGCCATTCAGTTTTGAATGGATCGACGCTTAAGGTAAGGTGAGATGTGAGAGCATGACCGAACAATCGTCGGTCTAGGGAAGAGTGTAAAAACCGCTTGATTATATACATGTTTTACATATGTATATATGAAGGCTGCGATGTGGAGTAATTACTTTTCCGGGAATTCAGTACCCCATGGATGTGTATGGGTATACAGACATGGGAATACTGAGAAGTGTAATGTACTTGCAACGACGCACCTATGCTCAGGTAAGAAGGTGAGTTACCATAATGAGTTGCCCTATGGTTAAAGTGTGGCAACGACGCCTTTGCGTGGCTCGGCGCTTAATGAAGAGCTGGCCTCCATATAGAAATATATGGAGTATAAACTGTGATAAACTGCCATGTGTGAACTGCATCATGGGAAATTAGGCTGTGATGGTGTTAAGTGCCGGTGGGCTCGGCCTTCTTATAAGTCTAAGTAACTCTTCTATACTTCTTATTGAGGATGGTCACTTGAGCTAGCATATATTTCAAACTTATACTTTTGTAAACACTCCGATAAAATAATGTAAAATTTTTGTAACTTGTAAAATTTGGTAATAAGATTTCCACTGCAAAAATGTTGATGTGTGTGATTTGTATTACTTAATCCCGCGGTTCTGGTTGTAAGTGGTTTATCCGATGTCCTTGGGGCAATCGAACGGATCCTATTAAGTTATCTGGTGCACATGCATAGCAATCTGAGGTCTTTGAGACAAGGGCAGGTGCTTGTGGGCCTAATAACTTGGAAGGTTCTGCCACATGTGGTTTCCTTTTCTCTGGCTGCTCTCTTAGGTTGCGGAAACCAAAGCAGAAGGCAAGCGCAAACGGCAGGATAAAGAACCACCACCGGCCCCTCTTCCGGGTATATAGAGGCCCGGGCGAGATCCACCGAAGGCCGCGGAATTTAAACTCGAAGGTGAAACGGTCTTTCTGTTCCTTGAACGGCTCGCGCACGCGCAACAGACGCCCAACGAATCGCCCATCCCGTCGCATTAACTCCTTGGCAGGGCAAGCGACACCTCCGGCAGGAGAAGCGGGCACCGTTTCGCCTCCGTTATGCTGACCGCGTCAAAAAGGTGCGCCACCTTATTTAAATTCATATCCTTTTCCTTTTCCTCTCTCTCTCTCTCTTGCCATAGGGACCGGGAAAGGGGATATTGCGAAAAGGATCCTTCTCGGCGAAGGAAACAGGCCCCGAGCCCTCCTACTGATCAGGGGTTTGAAGGTTGCGCCCTCCGGGGTTCGGCAACCGCCCTAGAGCACTCGGGCTCCGAGCCCATTACTGATCAGGGGTTCGAAGGCTGGCCCCTCGGAAGGGTTCGACAGCCGCCCCAGAGCACGCAGAGTTAGGGATGACCCTGGGTACGTCCGTTACATGGCCGAGGCTCGGGCTACGCTCCCGAGGTACCCTAGGACATTTTCGAGACAAGCGGGAACAATTTGTAATGGAATCCCACCGGAGGGAGGCACCAAGCCCTCGGATCCTATCGAATGGGTCCGGGTCCAGCAAATCACCTGCAGGTACTTTTGGAGTGCGCCTCTGGGCCACTAGCCAACCCTTATCGAATAGGGCTCGGGCGTCCACTCGGATCACCCGTTAGCAGCTCACCGGAAACACCATGTTCGGTGCCCCCCGGGGGTAACATGGCGCTTTCCCCCCTTCCTCCTTGCGAAAAGGCGACGAAGGGGCGTATAATAAAAGTCGAGATGGTCCTTGATCGTCCTCTCGCTCCGTGCAGAGGCTTGGGGGCTGCTCTCGCACCAGGCTACGGCCAAACTGTTGACCACGTCAACAAACCAGCGTGAAAACTCGAAGCCTGACCATGCACCCAGGCTACGGCCGGGCCGCATGAGAGAACAACAAGGCTGACCGAGGCATCACAAAAAGGATTAAGACCTCGGAGGAGTCAAACCACTCCTCCAAGGCCTCGGGGGCTACACCCGGCGGGTGAGCTCGCGCGCACCCACCGGAACAAAGCATAACCGAGAAGGGCCGGTCCCCTTGCAAAAAATCCGGCAGAACCTCCAAGCGAGTACTTACACTCCCTTTGAGGCTCGGAGGCTACTGTCGGGGACCGTAATTAGGGGTACCCCCAATCCACCTTAATCCGGCTAGAAAACATCTTTAGAACAAAACATAAACGACCGATAAAGCGAGGGCTTCGCCTATCGAGGGACGCGACCTCATCCGAGCCCAGCGTTGGGCGAGGACAGAAGTCCAGGGCGAATTCATGCCTCACCCGAGGGTCCCCTCAGTCAGCAGACACACCCTCGGCTCGCCCAAAGTCTAGCGCAGGCAAGCTTTGTCGTACAGCGACCTCGTCCGAATCGCCTTACCAACCGACCGTATCGCATGCGCATTTAATGCGGGGATCGCCTGACACCTTATCCTGACACGCGTGCCTCAATCGGCAAGGTCGAAGTGACCGCAGTCACTTCGCCCCCTTTACTGACCGTTCTGACAGGAAAACAACACTGTTCACCCCGCTCCGGCAACTGTGCTAGCTATCAGGGAAGGGCCGACAACAGCAAGTCACGACCTCCCTTGAGTTTGGCCTCGGGCGCAACAGGGAGCTTCGCCTCGCCCGACCCCAGGCCTCGGCCTCAACATCGGCCTCGGGGGAAGGTCTCTACCTCGCCCGACCCTGACCTCGGCCTCGATTTTGGTCTCGGGAGAAGGTCTCCGCCTCGCCCGACCCTTGGCCTCGGCCTCAGCCTCGGCCTCGGCCTCGAAGGAGTCGCCGCCTCGCTCAACCTCGGCCTCGTATCAGCTACACTACTGGGGATCCGTCATTACCCTACCCCTAGCTAGCCGCCTCAGGCTGCGAGGGAACAAGACCGGTGTCCCGTCTAAGTTACTCCGGTAACAGGTAATGATGGTTCCCCGCGTGCGCCCATGACGTCGGGTGCTCTCAAACCCCTACGAAAGCAAGGAAACGTCAGCAGGATCCATGCCACACCGCCAGATATGCGTCTACAGGGCTCGAGGCATTTCTCCGACGGCCACGTTGGTACACCTACAGGGCTCAAGGCACCCCTTCGACGGCCACGTCGGCGCATCTACAGGTCTCAAGGCACTTCCCCGACGGCCACGATATTTGTACAGGGCTCAGGGCACTTCCCTGCCAGCCGCGTTAGCTCATAGCTACATCCCCATTGTATAGCTGGGCATCTCCTTGCATCTATAAAAGGGATGTCCAGGGCCCCGGAAAAGGGGAGGGGCGCGAAAGAGAAAGGGAAGACGAACGCGCAACGTATGAACGCATGTACGCACGATGCAGACGAGCGGAGGTAGGCAGAGTAGGAGAGACGCGGTAGAGGCAGCCCCAGACGGCCCGCCTCAAGGCCGAACCCTCTCCCTCCCTCTCTCTCTCGCTCTCGTTCTCGCTCTCCCGCAACGCTTGTAACCCCTACTGCAAGCGCCCTCTGGTGCAGGATAATATAAGCCTCATCCCATCGCTTGTGTTCCATCTTGCATCAACCCATCTGGACAGGGGCACGTGGCACTAAAATTCACTAGTCGGTCCGGCTGAGGGCCCCCCGGGTTCGAAACACCGACACTTAGTGTCTTTCTTGTAACCATTAGTTTTTCTATGAGACAAAGACTACTTCTGACCTCAGTGTCTACAATCACTGTCCTTTCTGAGTCATGGCATCTTGGTGACTTTGTGGTTGTGAGTAGCTAAACCATCAGTTTTTATGCTGATGTTGATGCAACAATACTTTCTGCCAATGCTGACGCTGGCACTTTTTTGGAGGGTAGCTGCATGAGAGTTGTTTCCATGCCTAGCTCAACAAGAGACGATACTTCTTTAGATTTGAGGAACTTTTGGGCCCACTCACATGATTATGATTTTTGTAGCAAGCCCATAAAGAAAGCAACCCATGGTTTTGGCACCTTCACCATGTGGGCCTCTCCATCTTTGGAAAAGTCTGGAGCCCAAATGTTGTACCTGTTTGTAGCCATGAATTCTTTAAAGGCTGGATCAGCACTGAAGTGATCCATTCTTCTCATCAAGCCCACTTGAATGTTGCCCTCCAACAACATGTCTCAGTTCTCGATCTCGCGATCACCCCATATAAATTCATTGCCGAAAATCATCGATACTTAGCGCACCAAGTAGGGGCTCACGCTGATCATAATAGATCTAATGGCATCTACAGAATACACACAAGTAGATCAAGTTGACGATCATTATATGAAGATATCAATTCGTACTTTGACAACATCAACTCAAGACCTAACTGGAGTAAATCAAGATCTAATGACGTTGGCCTAGAACAGAACTTCACCTTGGCTTCAACTCGGACTCGGGATACAACATCAGCTTTGATGCAAGTTCGGACTCTGACTCAGACTTGGATGACATCCCCCTAGTACTATCCAACCACAAGAAAGAAGTAGGACAAATAGAGTTACACACTGCTACGATAACTTAGAATCTTGAAGGAATATGGTCCTAAATGAGCCGTCAACAGACAACAACATGTAACTTGCCTCAACGAAAAACAATCAGTCCCCAAAAGGCAACTGTCACACCCGGTTCCAGGGGGTAGAACCGAGCGCATACCATATGTGTGCCAGGATCCATTGCCACACATATGTTGACGTCACAAGTGTAATATATCAAAAGACAATGCAATAAAGGCGTAAAGAGAGTATAAAACTTTATTACATCATCTGAAACATTTTGTCTTAAACCAGTATCATATCAAAGTAAAGCGGAAATAAACAACTGGGCAATCTTCCACAGGAAGTTGACCGGCGCATCGTTAGACTTAAAATTCCTCGTCGATAAATTCTCCATCAAAGTCTCCAGCATCACCCTCTGATCAAAATATTAGCAAGGGTGAGCTCACTTATGGTCGGGGCTCAGCAAGTGGGGAAAAAATTAATGCAGGTATAACAAGGTGAGGCTAAGGTTGAGCAGTAAGCATTTTAGTTGGTCAACATTTTATTATCAACACCTGTCTTACTAACAAGAGTGAATCCCAAATATCCCAATTAAACAAAGGATTATGAATATAACAAAAACACTTAAGTGAAACCACTTAAGCAAACTGTTGGCAGATCATCGGATCTCAATTTATGTCCATCTTTAAGTTCAATTATCATGTGAGGAGTCCAGGTCGCTCATAACCGGGAGCACGGCTGATATATCAGTTTTACACTCTGCAGAGGTGGTACAACTTTACCCACAAGCCATGTATCCCATCTAGCCCGGGTTGATCGGACCCTTAGACACTGCCGAGGTGAATGGCTAGGGATCCATTATGAGGTTTTCACAAAATACACTTAATACGAAGCAACCCGCTAAGGTTTCTAAGACGATGGTGGTGGCCCCCTGGGTGAAGTACCTTAGCCAAGAATACGACCCCATGTTAACATGGGCTGCCAGCACCTACCGCTCCCCCTCTTGCCCATCTTTCAGGTAAGGTTGCTAGGCACTAAGCATATAGAGCTAATTACCAAAGCCAGAGCCATGATAGCACTCGTGGTTGCACTGTTATCCTGGGTGGTCACTCCATGTTCCAATTAAGTTTATAATAAGGTTATTTTAACCATCGGGTTAATGTCATAATTGCAAATTAACATTTTTGGAACATTAAAACCAATTCAAGAGTGACATTAAGAATCATTAAGTTGAGCGGTAGCATGAATCTTGCACAGCTTAATTATTTTCCCAGGTTAAACAAGGAATACAGGTAGTAAATCTAGGAAATCCTTAATTAGGTAAGCCCATCAAATTATGCAATATATCGAAAAGTAAACATTATTATATGCAATGAGTAGGTACAAACAGAATATGCAGAGGGAGAATCCACTTGCCTTGCTCAACAGCGTCTTGCGGGTCGTCCCCGAACGAGTTCGGATTCTCTACCACACAGTCCGCTTCTATTATAGTCGCACATCACACATACAAAAATAAAGTATACACCCATAAGTAAACATGCACCATTACATAATCATACACCATTACATGCACATTAACACGTCGTACTAATCACATTTTAATTACGTACTAATCGCGTAAATACTTATTAATTTAATTATAGCTATTAATGTGAATCCTAATGGTGAATTTAGGAGTGGGTGCAATAAGTATAATTTTAACTAATATTAATTTATTTTAACACCATCAATGAAGTTAAATAATACTTATGATCTTTTAATACTAATAAATAAATTAATACCCTTTATTCCTTCTATCTCAAATTAGTTAGTATAGCAAAAATGAATTTAATACTATTAATATTCTAAAAATCCTTATAAACTATTAATTAAACATTTTCTAACACGAGGTTATTTGACATAAACTAGTACTCTAACAATTTTAAGTTCTAAATCTGCGAACATGTTTATTTGACTAGGAAAAACCTATTTTACCATCTACCAATGATATTTTCTCCTCTCTTTATAAAAAAATATGCTAATAAAATAATTAGATAAATCATCTAAAATCCTATATTATTCAAATGACATGAGTTCTATACCATTTTCTAATCCATCAAAAGTGCACCTATAATTCTCCAAATAGTTTCTAGAATTTATTGTGACCAAAATTGACTATAATTTCTTATCTAGTATTTTTATCACCAACGTGTGACTATTAAATCTACGCCATATTTTTCTAAACCAAAATCAACGCGTCGGTTACATGGAATAACACGGTGCACTACTAATCGTATATTTTTAACAAATTCCGTAGCGCACACAAATACATAAATTGGAATCACATGTGTTCATATTACAACAAACGAACTATACAACACATGAATCGAATCGAAAGCACTTTATAAAATACATAAAATAAATTTGGGTCGCCAACAACCTCGGGTTCGTGCGTGTGACGGGGACGGATCGATGGGTTTCGGCCGGACGGAGAGCGGGGCTCGACTACAGACAGCTAGTACGCGGCTCCGGTGAACTCCGGCGACGAACGGCACACTCCGGCGACGAACGGCAACGGCACTAGCTATGAGCGAGGAGTGCTAGAGGGAGACAAACTCGAGTAGGGAAGAATGGAGAGGCCTCTGCTGCCTTTTATAGAGAGAGGGAGGGGAGAGGAGAGGTCACTGGCGCCATCAAAGAGACTGTCAATGGTGCTGCTGTTACTGCACGTAATGGAGAGGAGGAATGAGGGGAAGAAGAAACGGACACAATCAAACACCATTAACGACGGACGGCGCGTGTGTCGGTTGGACATTGGCTTCTTCGCGCGCGGGACGGACTCGGGGTCGCGGACGTCGGACACGGCCGGCGTGTGGCGCGGTGGGGCCAGGCGGGGCGTCGCGCTGCTTGCGCAGGGGCTGGCGCGGCTCGTGGCCGGGCGCCGGTGCTCGACGCGGCAAGGCCGGCTCGGCGCTTGCCTGCGCGGCGCGCGGCAGGGCAAGGCGCGAGCGCCTGGGCGGCTGCGGGCGGTAGAGTGAGCGAGCGCGCGAGAAAGTAGAGAGAGAAGAGAGGAGCGACGAGGGAGAGAGAAAACAGAGAGAGGAGAGAGGGAGTGGAGCGGCGACGGGAGAGAGGAATTAGGAGAGAGAGAGAAACGTGAGAGAGAGAGACATGAGGGAGAGAGAGACGTGAGTAGTAGAGGGAGCGGCGGCTTGGAATTATTCCTAGGGCGCGCGCGGCTCAGTAGTTTAGGGTTTGGAGTATTGGGCCCCTAGTGGGCCGGTTTAGTTTAGGAGTTTTGGTTTTTTTTTAATTCTGAAATGAATTTTTAAACAGCTCAAAAAATTACCAAAAATATTTATAAATAGAATACTTGTTTTTAGACTAATAATTACTATATTTCCTAATTATTGTTTAATTACTAGGATCTCTTTTTACGAATACCTGATAATAAACATCCGATAAGCAATCAAGCGCACACAACGAAAATTGTTTCAATATGCAAATAAATAATTAAACACTTAAAAAAATTATGACCCTAATTAAT
The DNA here is from genome assembly GCA_029449295.1 of Zea luxurians. Taxonomy (NCBI): domain Eukaryota; kingdom Viridiplantae; phylum Streptophyta; class Magnoliopsida; order Poales; family Poaceae; genus Zea; species Zea luxurians. The sequence goes on from JAOPSE010000011.1 coordinate 52,903,243, forward strand.
ATAATAACTAAATTCATTATTTTAATTGATGGCTTTTATGGTGTTACAAACCTACCCCTCTTAAAAGAATCTCGTCCTCGAGATTAAGAAACTTCCGAGAATAGCTGAGGGAATTCTGCTCTGAGTTCATCTTCTCTTTCCCAAGTGGCTTCATCTTCCGAATGATGACTCCACTGAACTTTGCACATGTTAATGACTTTACTCAGTGTAATTCTGCGAGATGTTTCCAGAATTCTGATTGGGTACTCCGAATAAGTCAAATCTTCATTAACATTCAGTTCTTCCATGGGTAACTGTTCTTCTGGTACTCTTAAGCACTTCTTGAGTTGTGATACGTGAAATACGTCATGGACATCTGATAGTCTATCGGGTAGCTCTAACTGGTAGGCTACTTCGCCTTTTCTTTCCAAAATCTTGAATGGGCCAATATAGCGAGGTGATAATTTTCCTTTAACCTTAAACCTTTTCATTCCTCTCATCGGTGAAACTTTAAGGTAGACAAAGTCTCCTACTTCAAACATCAACTCTCTTCTTCTATTATCAGCATAGCTTTTCTGTCTTGACTGTGCTGTCTTCAAATTTTCTCTGATAATCTGCACTTGCTTTTCCGCCTCTTGGAGAATCTCTGGACCAAATACTTGACTTTCTCCAGTTTGATTCCAATAAAGCGGTGTTCTACACTTTCGTCCATAGAGTGCTTCAAATGGTGCCATTTTGAGACTTGCTTGATAACTGTTGTTATACGAAAATTCTGCATAAGGCAAGCTTTTATCCCAGCTTCTACCATGCTTTAGAGCGCAAGCTCTTAGCATATCTTCCAAGACTTGGTTTGTTCTTTCCGTTTGCCCATCCGTTTGAGGATGATAAGCTGAACTAAATTTTAGCTTGGTATCCATGGACTCATGAAGTCTTTTCCAAAAGCACGAGGTAAACTGGGTTCCTCGATCTGATACGATCTTCTTCGGTACTCCATGCAGACAAACAATCCTTGACATGTATAATTCTGCTAACTAGGCTCCCGAGTAAGTTGTCTTCACAGGTATAAAGTGTGCTACTTTAGTTAACCTGTCTACTATGACCCATATTGAATCATAGCCATCTCGAGTACGGGGTAGTCCAACTATGAAATCCATACTGATTTCTTCCCATTTCCATTCAGGTACCTTGAGAGGTTGTAGCAATCCTGCTGGTGTTTGGTGTTCGGCTTTAACTCGCTGACACACGTCACATAATGCAACATGAGTAGCAACATCTCTTTTCAAACCGTACCACCAATACTTTTCCTTAAGATCTTGGTACATCTTTGTGCTTCCAGGGTGAATAGAGTAAGCTGAATCATGAGCTTCTCTCAAAATAAGTTGGCGTAAGTGCTCGATTTCCGGTACACAGATTCTCTTCTTAAACCATATTTTGCCTTGTTCATCCTCCGTGAAATCTGGGGCTTTACCCAAACTAATCAAAGTTTTAATTTCCTTAATCTTCTCATTGGACTCTTGTCCTTTACGAATCTCTTCTTCCAAAGTAGATTCGACTTCCATCACTGTTGCTTCTACATTATTGAGAAATCCAAGGTTGAGTCGTTCCATTTCCCAGCACAATTCTTGTGACATCAAACGAGTAGTGATGTTGTTCACTTGACCCTTACGGCTCAAAGCATCAGCTACTACATTTGCTTTTCCGGGGTGATATTGTATTTCCAAATCATAATCTTTAATCAACTCAAGCCATCTTCTCTGTCTGAGGTTGAGTTCCTTCTGAGTGAATATATATTTCAGGCTTTTGTGATCCGTGAAGATTTTGCACTTGTTTCCAATCATATAGTGCCTCCAAATCTTCAAAGCATGCACTACGGCAGCTAGTTCCAAATCATGTGTAGGATAATTCTTCTCATGCTTCCTCAACTGTCTTGAAGCATAAGCAATCACTTTTCCTTCTTGCATTAGCACACATCCAAGTCCAAGGTGTGATGCATCACAATACACATCAAATCCCTTGTGGATGTCTGGCATTACCAGTATTGGTGCAGTGGTTAACCTCTTCTTGAGTTCCTCAAAACAATTCTGACAAGCTTCATCCCATTTGAACTCTTTGCCTTTCTCCAGTAAAGAGGTAAGAGGCTTCACTAACTTGGAAAAACCTTCAATAAATCTTCTATAGTATCCTGCTAATCCAAGAAAACTTCTGATCTTGGACGCATCTGTGGGTTGCTTCCAATTTAGTATCTCACTTATCTTTCCTGGGTCCACTTTAATTCCACCATCGGTAACAATATGCCCTAAGAAAGCAACTTCTTTCAACCAAAAATCACATTTCGAGAATTTTGCGTACAGTTGGTTGTCACGAAGCTTTTGTAGGACTAGCCTTAGATGATCTTCGTGTGTTCCTTCATTCGGAGAGTATATCAGTATGTCATCAATGAATACGACCACAAACTGATCCAGATATTCCATGAATACTTTATTCATCAAGTTCATAAAGTATGCTGGTGCATTAGTCAGTCCAAATGACATGACCAAAAACTCATATAATCCATATCTCGTCGTGAAGGCTGTCTTCGGTACATCTTCTGCTCGAATCTTTAACTGATGATATCCCGATCTCAGATCTATCTTCGAGAATATCTTAGCTCCCTTCATTTGATCGAATAAATCTTCAATCCGAGGTAGTGGGTATTTATTCTTGATGGTTACTTCATTCAAACTTCTATAATCAACGCACATTCTTCTCGAACCATCCTTCTTGTTCACAAACAGCACTGGGGCTCCCCAAGGGGATGAACTTGGGCAAATAAAACCTTTTTCTAGTAATTCTTCTATTTGTTTCTTCAGTTCTACTAAATCTTTGCCATCCATTCTATAAGGTCTTTTCGAGATAGGTGCGGTTCCGGGTACTAATTCAATAGAAAACTCTATATCACGGTCAGGTGGCATACCTGGTAATTCTTCCGGAAATACGTCTGGGTATTCGCACACTACTTTGATATTTTCCAAGGGCTTTTCTTCCAAGTGATTGATCACTGTCTTCCCTTTTTCACCTGTTGACTTGTCTATGTTGACTTGGATTCTTTCACCTTGAGGACTTGTCAACGTAACTGTTTCGTTGGCACACCGTATCATTCCATCACAACTTTTCAACCAGTTGCATCCAAGAATCACATCAATCCCGTTGGATCCTAGGACCACTGGGTCGACTGTAAAATCTATTCCTTGAATCTTGATATTAACATGAGGGCATGAGTGTGTGGCCTTCATGTCACCTCCTGGTGAACTAATGTGTAATATCCTCTTTAGAGGGTACTTAGGTATGTTATGTTTTTCCACAAATGACTCAGTTATAAATGAATGTGATGCTCCAGAGTCAAATAAAACTGATGCAGGTATGGAGTTAACAAGGAACATACCATACACAATGTTGGCATCCTCAGGCACTGATTCCGCAGTGACGTGATTGACCCTTCCTCGGCTCTGGTTCTGCGGAGTCTTGTTCTGAGCAGATCCATGAGCGGGGGTGCTCTGGTCATTTCTCTAAGTGTTGCTCCTTTGGGGTGTTTGCTGGTTGCGCCTTGGGCAATTGTTGGCATAGTGGCCTAGTTCACCGCACTTGAAACAGCCGTTGGGTTGGACAGGTGCGTTGTTTCTGGCCTGAGTGTTGTTGGTGCCACCCAGACGGTTCTGTGAATTTCCACCAGACCTCTGGTTGGTCTGGGGGTTGCTCCTTTGTTGATTCTGATTATTTCTCTGGCCTTGCTATCCAGAGCGTTGTACTTGATAATTATTTCCTCCCTGATTTCCAGAGCGGAACTGCGAACCTTGAGCATTGTTTGGCCGGGTGTTCCTGCTGGACTGACCTTGGAATTTTCTCTTATGGTCAGATAGCTCCTTCCTTTTGCTTTCAAGGCCAATTGCCTTGTTCAGGAGTGTCTGGAAGTTGGGGAATGTGTGACTCTGAAGTTGATAGTTCAGAGGTCCAATCAACCCTTCCAGGAAACGCTCTTGGCGCTTCTCATCAGTGTCCACTTCCTCAGGGGCATAACGTGAAAGCTGAGTGAAGCGATCACGATACTCACTGACAGACATATTCCCTTGAGTAAGGGAAAGGAACTCCTTCTTCTTTAGCTTCATGATTCCAGAGGGGATGTGGTGAGCGCGGAAGTTCTCCTAAATCTCCTGCCAGGTTATGGTATCAGCGTTGGGATGTGCCGCTGTGAAGGCATCCCACCAATCGGACGCAGCTCCCTCGAGTCTTCCCGAGGCGTACAAGACCTTCTCTCGGTCGTTGCACTGAGTGATGTCCAGCTTCTTCCCAATGACTTTGAGCCAGTCATCGGCATCAAGAGGATCAACCGCATGGGAAAATGTCGGCGGGTGATGACTCATGAAATCCTGGTGTTTATCTCTGGCCGGGGGTGCATACTGCTGCTGCTGGGGTTGCTGATTCTGTTGGTTCTGTTGTAATTGCTGAACCGCAGCAGTAAGTCCTTGCAGAATCTGCATTTGGGCGGCGATGAACAGCTCCATATTGGGATTTGGTGGTGGCGGTGGTGGTGGTGCTTGTTGTCCACGCTGGTTCCGGTTGTTAGGTCCTTGACGTTGGTTCAACATCTGATTTGTTAGGAAGTGAAGTCCTTAGAAAAGTGAGGAGTAGAAAAGATTCAAGAGAGAAAATAGCTTAAGTTTTACAAATTTTATATGTTCTTATGGCCATCATTCCATAAGACCATAGCACTCAAACAAAGATTCAAATCAAGCATTTCAACCAATCACCATCACATGGTTGATATTTATTGATATAAAAATTTAAAGATAGTTTCATCGTCTAACGCGAAGCGTAACTTATTACAGCATGATCAACACTCCTAAAGCAGCCTAGTGACGGATCCGGGCTCTCCATAGCGCAGCCTCTTGCGGGGAGGAGACAACGCCACGGCGGGAACCTGAGCTTCTGGCGGATTCAGTCCCTGCAGTTGGGCTTCCAGGGCTGCAATCCTGGCGTGGGCATTCTCCAGCTCCAAGTGCACACTGTAGAGGTCCAGAGTGGCACTGTCCAGGTCGGTGTTGAGACCGGCCACTACACCAGCTAGGGTGTTGAGGCGATCCTCACCAGGCTCACCGGGGACAATGCTGGTCTGGCTTTCTCCACGCAGGCGCTGAGGGAGATGCCTGAACCTTGTGTTCTGCAGCTGCTGCCGGTAGGTGTGGCTAAGCGACCACAGGGTCTGACGGGCAGCGTCGCTGACAAAGGCAGCGTAGGTGGACAGCGGTATCAGGGACTCGTGAGCAGACAGAGTCCTGAATCCCCTGTCACCTGCATCCATCACCCTGACATGGATGCGAGTGATGTAATAGCAAGCCCGGGGAGGCTCGCTCACTCGCCTCGTCTCGTACAGGGGGCGGACGTAGGCTCCTAGCTCGTGCAGCACCTCCTGCAGCAGGTTGGGGAAGTGTCCTGTCTCGAACATTGATGTGTAATGTTCGACAACTGGACCAATCCCCATGAAGTGGTCCTGCTGGGCGTAGTCAGCTTCCTCGTGGACGTGTTCGTCCTCTCCGTCATCGTCGTCGTCGTCATCCTCGTCATCGCCGTCTCCGGAGTCATCAGGGTCGTCGCCTCCAGGTGCAGGTGCTTGGAAGGCTGGTGCCGACGATGCTGAAGTCGCTGACGCAGCTGTGAAGGCCAGGGACTCGGCCAACAGGGTGGGGGTCGGCAGCTGCTCATCCGAGCTGTCCTCCAGGTTGATCACGTTCTCCACTCGGACGGGAGGGAGATTCGCTGGAGCATCCTCGACTACCACTGGGTAGACCGGGATCTGCCGGGGCTGAGGGGCGTAGCTGGTGTTGACGCGGGTGGTTTGGAGAGTGCAAACCATCTACAAGAGAAGAGTCAACTTAGTTGAATTTCAAAGAGGTAAGACTGATAAAGGAATCTATAGGAATGAAATTAGCAAGTTTTGAACAACTAGGCTTTCCATTTCTAACTAATCTAACGACCTAGGGTCAGCATAGCTTTGATACCACTTCTGTCACACCCGGTTCCAGGGGGTAGAACCGAGCGCATACCATATGTGTGCCAGGATCCATTTCCACACATATGTTGACGTCACAAGTGTAATATATCAAAAGACAATGCAATAAAGGCGTAAAGAGAGTATAAAACTTTATTACATCATCTGAAACATTGTGTCTTAAACCAGTATCATATCAAAGTAAAGCGGAAATAAACAACTGGGCAATCTTCCACAGGAAGTTGACCGGCGCATCGTTAGACTTAAAATTCCTCGTCGATAAATTCTCCATCAAAGTCTACAACATCACCCTCTGATCAAAATATTAGCAAGGGTGAGCTCACTTATGGTCGGGGCTCAGCAAGTGGGGAAAAAATTAATGCAGGTATAACAAGGTGAGGCTAAGGTTGAGCAGTAAGCATTTTAGTTGGTCAACATTTTATTATCAACACCTGTCTTACTAACAAGAGTGAATCCCAAATATCCCAATTAAACAAAGGATTATGAATATAACAAAAACACTTAAGTGAAACCACTTAAGCAAACTGTTGGCAGATCATCGGATCTCAATTTATGTCCATCTTTAAGTTCAATTATCATGTGAGGAGTCCAGGTCGCTCATAACCGGGAGCACGGCTGATATATCAGTTTTACACTCTGCAGAGGTGGTACAACTTTACCCACAAGCCATGTATCCCATCTAGCCCGGGTTGATCGGACCCTTAGACACTGCCGAGGTGAATGGCTAGGGATCCATTATGAGGTTTTCACAAAATACACTTAATACGAAGCAACCCGCTAAGGTTTCTAAGACGATGGTGGTGGCCCCCTGGGTGAAGTACCTTAGCCAAGAATACGACCCCATGTTAACATGGGCTGCCAGCACCTACCGCTCCCCCTCTTGCCCATCTTTCAGGTAAGGTTGCTAGGCACTAAGCATATAGAGCTAATTACCAAAGCCAGAGCCATGATAGCACTCGTGGTTGCACTGTTATCCTGGGTGGTCACTCCATGTTCCAATTAAGTTTATAATAAGGTTATTTTAACCATCGGGTTAATGTCATAATTGCAAATTAATATTTTTGGAACATTAAAACCAATTCAAGAGTGACATTAAGAATCATTAAGTTGAGCGGTAGCATGAATCTTGCACAGCTTAATTATTTTCCCAGGTTAAACAAGGAATACAGGTAGTAAATCTAGGAAATCCTTAATTAGGTAAGCCCATCAAATTATGCAATATATCGAAAAGTAAACATTATTATATGCAATGAGTAGGTACAAACAGAATATGCAGAGGGAGAATCCACTTGCCTTGCTCAACAGCGTCTTGCGGGTCGTCCCCGAACGAGTTCGGATTCTCTACCACACAGTCCGCTTCTATTATAGTCGCACATCGCACATACAAAAATAAAGTATACACCCATAAGTAAACATGCACCATTACATAATCATACACCATTACATGCACATTAACACGTCGTACTAATCACATTTTAATTACGTACTAATCGCAAAAATACTTATTAATTTAATTATAGCTATTAATGTGAATCCTAATGGTGAATTTAGGAGTGGGTGCAATAAGTATAATTTTAACTAATATTAATTTATTTTAACACCATCAATGAAGTTAAATAATACTTATGATCTTTTAATACTAATAAATAAATTAATACCCTTTATTCCTTCTATCTCAAATTAGTTAGTATAGCAAAAATGAATTTAATACTATTAATATTCTAAAAATCCTTATAAACTATTAATTAAACATTTTCTAATACAAGCGAGGTTATTTGACATAAACTAGTACTCTAACAATTTTAAGTTCTAAATCTACGAACATGTTTATTTGACTAGCAAAAACCTATTTTACCATCTACCAATGATATTTTCTCCTCTCTTTATAAAAAAATATGCTAATAAAATAATTAGATAAATCATCTAAAATCCTATATTATTCAAATGACATGAGTTCTATACCATTTTCTAATCCATCAAAAGTGCACCTATAATTCTCCAAATAGTTTCTAGAATTTATTGTGACCAAAATTGACTATAATTTCTTATCTAGTATTTTTATCACCAACGTGTGACTATTAAATCTACGCCATATTTTTCTAAACCAAAATCAACGCGTCGGTTACATGGAATAACACGGTGCACTACTAATCGTATATTTTTAACAAATTCCGTAGCGCACACAAATACATAAATTGGAATCACATGTGTTCATATTACAACAAACGAACTATACAACACATGAATCGAATCGAAAGCACTTTATAAAATACATAAAATAAATTTGGGTCGCCAATAACCTCGGGTTCGTGCGTGTGACGGGGACGGATCGACGGGTTTCGGCCGGACGGAGAGCGGGGCTCGACTACGGACAGCTAGTACGCGGCTCCGGTGAACTCCGGCGACGAATGGCACACTCCGGCGACGAACGGCAACGGCACTAGCTATGAGCGAGGAGTGCTAGAGGGAGACAAACTCGAGTAGGGAAGAATGGAGAGGCCTCTGCTGCCTTTTATAGAGAGAGGGAGGGGAGAGGAGAGGTCACTGGCGTCATCAAAGAGACTGTCAATGGTGCTGCTGTTACTGCACGTAATGGAGAGGAGGAATGAGGGTGTAATACTCAAAGTTGTATACCAAGAGTAATAGAGAGAGCTCCTCAATTTGTGTGTCTCATATGCATCATAAAAAGAGCACCTATGTAATTGAGAGTGACTAAATAAAACAATTATTCTAAAATAAAGAAAAAGTGCATTTGTTGGAGTTTTTATGTTTGTGCATTAAATAAAAATAACAATAATATAAAATGACTAGGAATTGGATTAAGCCCTACATTGGAAACTAGGGTTTAAAAGGAAGAAGAGAAATGTTATGAAAATAAAAATAATATAAATATATTCCAAAAATTTGTATTTTATATTCCAGAATATGATTTGATAACAAATGTGCACAAGGTTTGAAAACTAAATTCAAATTCAAATTTAAACCTAGAAGAAAGAAAACAGAAAAATAAAAATGAAAAGAATAAAAAAGCTTACTTGGGCCGCTTGCCTCAATTCGGCCCGCTCCAGCTTCCCACCCGCGCAGCCCACACCTAACGCGCGCGGCCGACTTCCCTCTCACTGACTCTGCGGGCCCCGCAACCCAGAAACGCTGCTCGCGCTCCCTCACTGCCACGCGGGTCCCACCGTCCAGTCGTATCTCGCGTGCGCTCGGTCTCTCTGATCTGCGGGACCCGTATGTCAGCCACGTACCCACCTCCCCTTTTCTTCGCTCGCCGTTGCGCGATGTCCGCCGCGAGAACGCCGGCGTTGACCGCCCTCGGACGTTGCCCGCGCTGAATAAAAGCACACTCGTTCCTTTCCCTACTACCTTCTCGCACAAGCCTAGCTTCCCCCTGTGCCAATCGACGCCGCCGTTGCTACGCTCGCGGAAGGATTGTGGCCGCCGCCGTTGTCCCGGCCCGGTATCGCCGGTGGGTGGCCAGGGTGGTGTCGGGAGTGTTCATCGGCGTGTGGGGATCGTCTGCGTGAAGTATTGCGCTCGGTGACCCGTCCAATCGTCCAGAATTGCTCGCCGTCGTCGGTAATCCGCCGTGCTCCGTGGGCAGAGGTCTGTGCCGCGCGATTCACAGTAAGTCCTCCCCATTTCGTTTCGCCATACTCATAGCATCGTATTGATCACCACGGGTAGGGGGATTAGCGCCCGATGCGTCACATTGAGATTCGCCGGTGAGGGCTCCGCCGTTTGTTTTGGTGCGCCACCGCGCCTGTGTGCGTGATGGAGAAGACAAGCGTGCGCCGTTGGATGGATGATGGACGGTGTAGATTAGGTTAACAATTACCCCCTTCGTCCAATAGATCCGCGACCATAGATCTGCGATCCGACGGTTGCGAGCGTGTCTGGCTATTTTAAATCCGGACCGTAGACGGTGATCCAACGGCTGCGATCTTGTACCCGTTCGGTCGGCACTCGATCTAATCGGGGCCGTTCATTTGCGATCGGGCGATCAGAAACCTTTCATACCCCCTTCGCGAGTCAGAATAGCAAAAGAGCCCCCGCAGAATCATAAAACCAACCCGCCGTCCTCACTCACTATTTATTGAGTCTAGGGAATCTTGCGCCAGGCCCCCTGCATTTTCCAGAAAATGACGCCCAGTCCAGTGATCGTTTAAATTGAATAAATAAAATAGAAAATAGATTTTTAATATGAAAATAATTGCTAGAACTTTGATAATTCATAGAAAATTCATATGAGCTCCAAATTGGTCCATTCCAGTTCCTAAATTTTTGTAATAATATTGTCTACGCATTAGTGCCTCTGTTTTGGCATGAAAGGCTCATTTAAATTTATCTAATACTTAATCTTGTATTAAATACGTAAAAGCTACAGAAATTCATAACTTAAATTCTATAACTCCAAATTTAGTGATTCCAGTTCCTATGGTTTCATTTTAATGTGTAGATTTTTACTGTATATTTCATTCATCTGTTTGGTGTGATGTTGATTTTGGCTATACTATGTATGTATTGTGTTGATGCGAGTAGACGAGCAAGCCACTGTGGAAACTGAGGTTCAACAAGTAGAAGTAGCTGAGCAGGAGCTCATTACAGGCAAGTTGTGCCCTTGATCACATACTTTTCCCAGCCATGTTCTTATTAATTTTAATGATCTGCATAGGTTAATTTTGATGGGAGCCTTTATGTTACCCCAGTTTTGATTACCTCTATACCTTGTTCACCCCTGAAATATTTTTGGGTAGTACTTGCTATTGCTTTATGTGGATTGGGTATGGAGATACACTATTCATGATTATTCTGTTATTATCTTGTTATTATTGTTGTTCATGTTAAGATCATTAAATTAATGGGAACATGGAGCGACCACCCGGGAAAACAGTGCTACCACAAGGGTTTAATGGGACGCCCTTGACTGACTAATTAGGAAAGCTAGTGGAAGACTACCTTACCCGAAAGGGGCAAGGGCAGTAGGGGAGTGGTCAGTGTAGGGAGGTCCCTGGTTGATTTTGCTGCGATGGCGGTCAGCCAGGAACCCTGCATTGGAACTTCCTATAAACTGTAGCGGGTTTTCGGAAGCTAGTGGAACTTTGTAAAGGCCTCGTAGTGGATCCCTAGCCATTCACCTCGGTAGTGTCTAAGGGCCTTACAAACCCTGGCGACATGGGATACACGACTTGTGGGTAAAGATGCGCAACCTCTGCAGAGTGTAAAACTAGTATACTAGCCGTGCTCACGGTCATGAGCGGCTCGGACCCTCACATGATTAATTATGGAACTTAAATTCAATTTGACATTTGCATCGCATTTGGGATTATTTTACTATTACTTTTCTCTATTATTATTAAGGTTTGGTATTTACTTACACTTAGTAATTGCTAATAAAATTTTGACCAACTTATAAAAGCAATGCTCAGCCTCAGCCTTTATTTTATTGATCAGCCTTACACTTCATGAACTCCCACCTTTGGTGAGTTCATGCCACATTATTCCCCACGTCTTGTTGAGCTATGAACGTATGTGAGCTCACTCTTGCTGTCTCACACCCCCCCCACAGGAGAAGAACAGGTGGTCGAAGAGGAGCCGCCTAACACTGAGGAGTTCGATCTGATCTAGGTGGCGTTTCTCAGTCGACATTGGCGCCGACGATCCTTAGTTCGTTTTATATTTATCTTTATTTTGTAATAAGACTTCCGCTATGTAATAATTACTCTGATGTTTTATGACATTTATCTCTATACACTCTGTTATTGTATATGTTGTCTTCTTGGCGCATGTATGAGATGCACCTGGCTTTGTTCCTTAAAGTCGGGTGTTACAGAAGTGGTATCAGAGGAAATGTTGACTGTAGGACGAAACCTAGATAGAAATGGACAAAACTCTTATCTACTTATCTTACTCTGATTCATTCCATACTTACCTTATCTTGATCCTATCTCACCTTCTACTGTTCTACTCTGATCATTCTTACCTTTTCTACTCTGAGACAAGATGGATTTCAAACCTTGGAATCCCTACCCCTATGACATTCTTAAGAGTTAGGGAACCCAAAACAAAAGTTAAAACTATTTTCTTAAAAAAATGTTGGTTGATTGTGCTGATGCTAAATGTCTGATTTGCTTCTTTGATTGATTGAATTATTATAGATGGACATCTTAGCATGTACCAACATAAGGTATTGAATTAGCTATAGTAGGTGAAATATTAATCTGCTTAGCTAATAAATCCCCCAAAGTAACATGATTGTAATTACTGCCTTGTCTACTGCTCTTTCTTACCATATGTATCTAACTCAGATGGTCAATACCAGGAGGGGTGGTGGAATTGATTTGCCTCCTAACCAACACACTCGAAGGATATATAGACAACCTCAGCCACAGCCTGCAGAGATGAATCCTCCTAATCCTCCACCAGGCGGAGTTGACCCACTGGTTGCTGCTCAGATGGCGGTGATGCAGCAAATGGCGGACACTATGGCTGATATGCGTGCCCAGATGCAGCAAGAACGCCAAGAGATGCGTCAGGAAAGAGAAGACATACGCCAGGAGCGAGATGAGATACGCCAGGAGAGGAGGGCGCAACAACAGCAGCTGCAACAACAACTTCAACAACAGCAACAACAGCAACAAGTGCCATTGCCTCCACCACCACCACCAGTTCCACCTCGTGATAAGCACCGGGAGTTCATGAGTCATAAGCCACCGACATTTGCAAGTTCGCCAGATCCACTTGATGCAGATGATTGGCTGAAAGCAATTGAGAAGATGCTCAACATTGCACAATGCACTGACCGGGAGAAGGTTTTATATGCTTCTGGACGTCTGACGGGTCCTGCTACTGACTGGTGGGATTCTTATACTGCTGCCCATGATGCTGCGGATACTATTACTTGGGCAGAGTTTAGTACACAGTTCAGGAACTACCATATTCCAGCTGGTATGATAAAGATCAAGAAGAAGGAGTTTCTGTCGCTGAAGCAAGGAAGTATGTCGGTCAGCGAGTACCGCGACAAGTTTATTCAGTTATCCAGATATGCCCCTGAAGAAGTTGCTGAAGACGAGAGGAAGCAGGAGCATTTCATTGAAGGACTTAATGGACCCTTGCAGTATGCACTGGTTGCACACACCTTTCCATCATTTCAGAGGCTACTAGATAAGGCTCTTGCTATTGAACACAAGCGTGTTCAACTGGGTGATTTGAAGAGGAAGGCTATCTCACAAGGACAGGGTAGCAGCAGTGTTCGTCCTCGATACAGTTCACCACAGGGTACACCGACTCGACCGGGAGGACCACGCCCAGTTCAGCAATCACCACTGAGGACTCCACCTCCTCGACAGGCTACTCCCACGGGCACCCCGACGAAGTTTGCAGGACAGAGTCCGGGCACTCAATGTTTCAAGTGTGGGAAGATTGGTCATTATGCAAATGTCTGCCCACAGAGGATTGCTACTACTCCAGTTCAGAACAAGCAACAAACCCCTGGCAAGGGATATTCTATAGCCAGGGTGAATCAAGTCAGCGTTGATGATACTCCTGATGGTGGGGACCTCGTAATTGGTATGTTTTATGTTAATACAATTCCTGCAACAATATTATTTGATTCTGGTGCTACACATTCATTCATGTCTGCTAGATATGCCAACACAAATGAAATACCACTGCTAAATATGAGAAAACCCCTGATAGTAATTACACCTAAAGGGCCTGTTGAGGCGAATCAAATGACACGTAGATTGACATTAACCATTATGGGTAGAGAATTTGGAGCTACTGCTATAATATTAGAGTCAAGCAGTATAGATCTGATCCTTGGTATGTCATGGCTAAGAAAGGCAAAGGCCGTTATAGCATGTGGTAGAGGTACCATAGAACTCACTACCACTAAAGGAGAAAGATTTCAAGTTAATATTGCAGTAACCTCCTCATCCATGCGTGCAATGTTCTTTATGCCTGAGGAGTTTGTTGGTGACAACATCCGGGTGGTTAGAGATTTTCCGGATGTCTTTCCAGAGGAGTTACCAGGGATGCCACCTGATAGAGAAGTCGAGTTTGTTATTGATCTCTTACCTGGAACCGCCCCTATTTCTAAACGGCCATATAGAATGTCCGTAGAGGAGTTGAAGGAACTGAAGAAGCAGTTAACGGAGTTACAAGAGGCTGGTTACATTCGTCCGAGTTCCTCACCTTGGGGAGCACCGATGTTATTTGTGCAGAAGAAGGATGGATCGCAACGGATGTGTGTGGATTATAGATCTCTTAATGATGTTACAGTGAAGAACAAGTATCCGTTGCCCCGTATTGAGGATTTATTTGATCAGATGCGAGGTGCAAGAGTATTCTCGAAGATTGATCTCCGATCCGGTTACCATCAGATGAGGATTAGACCATCGGATATTCCCAAGACGGCTTTCTCGACTCGATATGGATTATATGAGTTTACTGTTATGTCATTTGGATTAACCAATGCACCGACTTATTTCATGAATTTGATGAACAAAGTGTTTATGGATTATTTGGACAGATTCGTCGTGGTGTTTATCGACGATATTCTTATCTATTCTAAGAATGAAAGTGATCATGAACAACATCTAAGGTTGGTGCTACAGAAGTTGCGAGATAATCAACTCTACGCTAAGTTCAGCAAGTGCGAGTTTTGGATTGACAAGGTGCCATTCCTTGGTCATATTATTTCTAATGGAGGAATAGCAGTGGATCCTGCTAAAGTGAAGGAGATAATGGAGTGGAGAGTGCCCACTACAGTTACGGAGATTCGGAGTTTCTTGGGACTCGCAGGATATTATCGGAGATTTATTGAAGGATTTTCTAAGATTGCTAAGCCCATGACATCGCTTTTGGAGAAAGGAAGAGAATTCAAGTGGGATGAGAAATGCCAAGAGAGTTTTGATCAATTGAAGGAGAGATTGATGTCACCTCCAGTATTGATTATGCCAGATCTGCAGAAGGGATTTGACATTTACTGTGATGCATGTGGCCAAGGACTTGGATGTGTGCTCATGCAAGATGGACATGTGATTGCCTATGCATCTCGTCAGTTGAGGAAGCATGAATTGAACTACCCCACTCATGACTTGGAATTGGCTGCAGTTGTGCATGCACTTAAGATTTGGAGACACTACGTTATGGGAACTAAGTGCCAAGTATACACGGATCATAAGAGTTTGAAGTATATATTCACTCAGAAGGATCTCAATCTTAGGCAACGCCGTTGGTTGGAGCTCATTAAGGATTATGACTTGGAGATTCACTATCACCTAGGCAGGGCGAATTTGGTTGCAGATGCCTTGAGTCGGAAGGAACATGTTCACTCCGCTTGCGTTGTCCAGCTACCTGATGAATTAGCAAAATACTTTGAGAGGCTCAACCTGGGAATTGTTACACATACGGAAGGAGTGACTATTGAATTGGAACTTACCTTGGAGCAAGAAATTCGTAAAGGTCAGGTTGGTGATGCCAAAATCCAGGAGATCAAAGATCTGATAACAGAGGGTAGAGGCCCGGAGTTCACAGAGGATGAGCAAGGCACGATATGGTTCAAGAATCGGATCTGTGTTCCCGATATTGATAGTCTTCGGGAAACCATATTGAAGGAGGCACATGATTCAGTTTACTCTATCCACCCTAGGAGCACTAAGATGTATCAAGATTTGAAGCAAAAGTATTGGTGGTATGGACTAAAGAGAGATGTGGCTGCACATGTGGCTATGTGCGATGTATGCCAAAGAGTTAAAGCTGAACACCAGAGGCCAGCCGGACTATTGCACCCACTGAAGATACCTGAGTGGAAATGGGAAGAGATTGGCATGGACTTCATTGTTGGATTACCCCGCACGTCTGCTGGATATGATTCTATATGGGTGATTGTGGACAGGTTAACCAAGGTAGCCCACTTTATTCCAGTGAAGACCACTTATTCAGGAGCTAAGTTGGCAGAGTTGTACATGGCACGGATTGTATGCCTGCATGGTGTGCCAAAGAAGATTGTGTCAGACCGGGGATCACAGTTTACCTCTCGATATTGGAAGAAGTTGCACGAGTCATTGGATACAAGATTGAATTTCAGTTTGGCTTACCATCCCCAGACTGATGGGCAGACTGAGAGGACTAACCAAGTACTGGAAGATATGTTAAGAGCTTGTGCTCTTAAGCATGGTGGAAGTTGGGATAAGAGTCTACCGTATGCGGAGTTCTCATATAATAATAGCTATCAGGCCAGTTTGAAGATGTCACCGTTTGAGGCTTTGTATGGCAGAAAGTGCAGGACTCCCTTGTATTGGAATCAAACTGGTGAAAGGCAGTTGTTTGGACCTGAGATTATACAGGAGGCAGAGGAACAAGTCCAACAGATCAGGGAGAATTTGAGAACTGCACAGTCCAGGCAGAAAAGCTATGCTGACACCCGGAGAAGACTACTTGAGTTTAAGGAGGGAGATTATGTCTATTTGAAGGTGTCACCACTCCGGGGTATGAGAAGATTCAAAGTCAAAGGAAAGTTGTCCCCTCGCTTTATTGGACCGTTCTTAATCTTGAAGCGAGTGGGAGAGGTTGCATATCAATTGGAGTTACCGGATCATCTTGCTGATGTTCATGATGTCTTTCATGTATCTCAGCTGAAGAAATGCCTCAGGGTACCTGAAGAACAGTTACCAATGGAAGACCTTAGTGTTCAAGAAGATTTGACTTATGCTGAGTACCCTATCAGGGTTCTTGATACTTTGACTCGAGTCACGAGGAATAAGGTTATAAAGATGTGCAAAGTGCAATGGAGCCACCATGGTGAAGATGAAGCAACTTGGGAAAGAGAAGAAGAGCTTCGTATAGATTTTCCCCACCTTTTTCCTAGATCTTCTTAAATCTCGAGGACGAGATTATTTTTAAGGGGGGTAGGATTTGTAATACTCAAAGTTGTATACCAAGAGTAATAGAGAGAGCTCCTCAATTTGTGTGTCTCATATGCATCATAAAAAGAGCACCTATGTAATTGAGAGTGACTAAATAAAACAATTATTCTAAAATAAAGAAAAAGTGCATTTGTTGGAGTTTTTATGTTTGTGCATTAAATAAAAATAACAATAATATAAAATGACTAGGAATTGGATTAAGCCCTACAATGGAAACTAGGGTTTAAAAGGAAGAAGAGAAATGTTATGAAAATAAAAATAATATAAATATATTCCAAAAATTTGTATTTTATATTCCAGAATATGATTTGATAACAAATGTGCACAAGGTTTGAAAACTAAATTCAAATTCAAGTTTAAACCTAGAAGAAAGAAAACAGAAAAATAAAAAAGAAAAAGAATAAAAAAGCTTACTTGGGCCGCTTGCCTCAATTCGGCCCGCTCCAGCTTCCCACCCGCGCAGCCCACACCTAACGCGCGCGGCCGACTTCCCTCTCACTGACTCTGCGGGCCCCGCAACCCAGAAACGCTGCTCGCGCTCCCTCACTGCCACGCGGGTCCCACCGTCCAGTCGTATCTCGCGTGCGCTCGGTCTTTCTGATCTGCGGGACCCGTATGTCAGCCACGTACCCACCTCCCCTTTTCTTCGCTCGCCGTTGCGCGATGTCCGCCGCGAGAACGCCGGCGTTGACCGCCCTCGGACGTTGCCCGCGCTGAATAAAAGCACACTCGTTCCTTTCCCTACTACCTTCTCGCACAAGCCTAGCTTCCCCCTGTGCCAATCGACGCCGCCGTTGCTACGCTCGCGGAAGGATTGTGGCCGCCGCCGTTGACCCGGCCCGGTATCGCCGGTGGGTGGCCAGGGTGGTGTCGGGAGTGTTCATCGGCGTGTGGGGATCGTCTGCGTGAAGTATTGCGCTTGGTGACCCGTCCAATCGTCCAGAATTGCTCGCCGTCGTCGGTAATCCGCCGTGCTCCATGGGCAGAGGTCTGTGCCGCGCGATTCACAGTAAGTCCTCCCCATTTCGTTTCGCCATACTCATAGCATCGTATTGATCACCACGGGTAGGGGGATTAGCGCCCGATGCGTCACATTGAGATTCGCCGGTGAGGGCTCCGCCGTGAGTTTTGGTGCGCCGCCGCGCCTGTGTGCGTGATGGAGAAGACAAGCGTGCGCCGTTGGATGGATGATGGACGGTGTAGATTAGGTTAACAATTACCCCCTTCGTCCAATAGATCCGCGACCATAGATCTGCGATCCGACGGTTGCGAGCGTGTCTGGCTATTTTAAATCCGGACCGTAGACGGTGATCCAACGGCTGCGATCTTGTACCCGTTCGGTCGGCACTCGATCTAATCGGGGCCGTTCATTTGCGATCGGGCGATCAGAAACCTTTCATACCCCCTTCGCGAGTCAGAATAGCAAAAGAGCCCCCGCAGAATCATAAAACCAACCCGCCGTCCTCACTCACTATTTATTGAGTCTAGGGAATCTTGCGCCAGGCCCCCTGCATTTTCCAGAAAATGACGCCCAGTCCAGTGATCGTTTAAATTGAATAAATAAAATAGAAAATAGATTTTTAATATGAAAATAATTGCTAGAACTTTGATAATTCATAGAAAATTCATATGAGCTCCAAATTGGTCCATTCCAGTTCCTAAATTTTTGTAATAATATTGTCTACGCATTAGCGCCTCTGTTTTGGCATGAAAGGCTCATTTAAATTTATCTAATACTTAATCTTGTATTAAATACATAAAAGCTACAGAAATTCATAACTTAAATTCTATAACTCCAAATTTAGTGATTCCAGTTCCTATGGTTTCATTTTAATGTGTAGATTTTTACTGTATATTTCATTCATCTGTTTGGTGTGATGTTGATTTTGGCTATACTATGTATGTATTGTGTTGATGCGAGTAGACGAGCAAGCCACTGTGGAAACTGAGGTTCAACAAGTAGAAGTAGCTGAGCAGGAGCTCATTACAGGCAAGTTGTGCCCTTGATCACTTACTTTTCCCAGCCATGTTCTTATTAATTTTAATGATCTGCATAGGTTAATTTTGATGGGAGCCTTTATGTTACCCCAGTTTGGATTACCTCTATACCTTGTTCACCCCTGAAATATTTTTGGGTAGTACTTGCTATTGCTTTATGTGGATTGGGTATGGAGATACACTATTCATGATTATTCTGTTATTATCTTGTTATTATTGTTGTTCATGTTAAGATCATTAAATTAATGGGAACATGGAGCGACCACCCGGGAAAACAGTGCTACCACAAGGGTTTAATGGGACGCCCTTGGCTGACTAATTAGGAAAGCTAGTGGAAGACTACCTTACCCGAAAGGGGCAAGGGCAGTAGGGGAGTGGTCAGTGTAGGGAGGTCCCTGGTTGATTTTGCTGCGATGGCGGTCAGCCAGGAACCCTGCATTGGAACTTCCTATAAACTGTAGCGGGTTTTCGGAAGCTAGTGGAACTTTGTAAAGGCCTCGTAGTGGATCCCTAGCCATTCACCTCGGTAGTGTCTAAGGGCCTTGCAAACCCTGGCGACATGGGATACACGACTTGTGGGTAAAGATGCGCAACCTCTGCAGAGTGTAAAACTAGTATACTAGCCGTGCTCACGGTCATGAGCGGCTCGGACCCTCACATGATTAATTATGGAACTTAAATTCAATTTGACATTTGCATCGCATTTGGGATTATTTTACTATTACTTTTCTCTATTATTATTAAGGTTTGGTATTTACTTACACTTAGTAATTGCTAATAAAATTTTGACCAACTTATAAAAGCAATGCTCAGCCTCAGCCTTTATTTTATTGATCAGCCTTACACTTCATGAACTCCCACCTTTGGTGAGTTCATGCCACATTATTCCCCACGTCTTGTTGAGCTATGAACGTATGTGAGCTCACTCTTGCTGTCTCACACCCCCCCACAGGAGAAGAACAGGTGGTCAAAGAGGAGCCGCCTAACACTGAGGAGTTCGATCTGATCTAGGTGGCGTTTCTCAGTCGACATTGGCGCCGACGATCCTTACTTCGTTTTATATTTATCTTTATTTTGTAATAAGACTTCCGCTATGTAATAATTACTCTGATGTTTTATGACATTTATCTTTATACACTCTGTTATTGTATATGTTGTCTTCTTGGCGCATGTATGAGATGCACCTGGCTTTGTTCCTTAAAGCCGGGTGTTACAGAGGGGAAGAAGAAACGGACGCAATCAAACACCATTAACGACGGACGACGCGTGTGTCGGTTGGACATTGGCTTCTTCGCGCGCGGGACGGACTCGGGGTCGCGGACGTCGGACATGGCCGGCGTGTGGCGCGGTGGGGCCAGGCGGGGCGTCGCGCTGCTTGCGCAGGGGCTGGCGCGGCTCGCGGCCGGGCGCCGGTGCCCGACGCGGCAAGGCCGGCTCGGCGCTTGCCTGCGCAGCGCGCGGCAGGGCAAGGCGCGAGCGCCTAGGCGGCTGCGGGCGGTAGAGTGAGCGAGCGCGCGAGAAAGTAGAGAGAGAAGAGAGGAGCGGCGAGGGAGAGAGAAAACAGAGAGAGGAGAGAGGGAGTGGAGCGGCGACGGGAGAGAGGAATTAGGAGAGAGAGAGAAACGTGAGAGAGAGAGAGACGTGAGGGAGAGAGAGACGTGAGTAGTAGAGGGAGCGGCGGCTGGGAATTATTCCCAGGGCGCGCGCGGCTCAGTAGTTTAGGGTTTGGAGTATTGGGCCCCTAGTGGGCCGGTTTAGTTTAGGAGTTTTGGTTTTTTTTAAAATTCTGAAATGAATTTTTAAACAGCTCAAAAAATTACCAAAAATATTTATAAATAGAATACTTGTTTTTAGACTAATAATTACTATATTTCCTAATTATTGTTTAATTACTAGGATCTCTTTTTACGAATACCTGATAATAAACATCCGATAAGCAATCAAGCGCACACAACGAAAATTGTTTCAATATGCAAATAAATAATTAAACACTTAAAAAAAATTATGACCCTAATTAATATAATAACTAAATTCATTATTTTAATTGATGGCTTTTATGGTGTTACAGCAACTTGCAACTATGACAAGTTGAGGTCATCATCATGTAACAAAATCATGATTGGGCTTACAACTGACAAGATCAGAGACAAGAGACCATTAAGCCCTAGGCTAGACCAATGAATTATGCCATTAACTTAGATCACAAATAACTTGGCTTAGTCATCTCTATTAATTTGGAGATGGACATATCTCAAATCTATGAACCATATATCCCAAAATTTGCTAGATTGGTCAGGTTCCAAGGATAGACAATCCATGTTGCACCTACATAGAATATTATCGACTCCAAACTCCTAGTCAATCAGCTCATACCCATGTGTCACACCCGAATTTAAGGACAAATCTAGATGCATCTCAAATGTATGCTAGGATCAAGTCTCACACATATGATAACTCAGTGTATATAAAACAATATAACATCTTTATTATATAATACAAGTTATGTTCAAAATAACTAAATAATTTAAACCATATGATGACAACGATCCCCACAAGCATAGTTGACTGGGAGACGACGACCTAGATCTCTCCGAACTCATCTTCATCATTCTCTTCCGGCGGTACCTGTTCTTGACCTAGTGTGGTTATAGCAAGGGTGAGCTCCCATACTGTCATCGTTCAACAAGTGTGGGTAAAAGTGTAGTGTGAGGCTTACCAAGGAATTTGGTTAAGGTAAGCATTGCTTTTAATTAAGTTGGTCAAAATTTTATTAGCAGTTACTAAGTATAAGTAAATACCACCCCAATTAAATAATTGATCAATATAGAAATAATTCTCAAAATGCAATGCAATGCATGACAGGTTAAGTTTAATTCCATCATTTAATCGTACGAGAGTCCTGAGCCGCTCATGACCGTGCGCACGACTGATATACCAGTTTTACACTCTATAGAGGTTGAACATCTTTACCCACAAGTCATGTTACCTATTTGTCAAGGGATCACGAGTTCCCATTCATCTCTACCGAGGAGACAAGGTAGGGTATCACTATAAAGCCTTTCCCAAGTTCCACTAGCTTGAGAAGACCCGCTATGGTTTTAAGTCAAAGGGAACATAGGCCTTGTTCCACGGTCTGTAACCCCATCGCAATAATTACAGCTAGCACTACACTCTGTAGCGACGACTCCCCACTTGCCCCTTTCAGGTAAGGCAATCCCTCACTAGCTTTCCTAATTAATTGGCTAAGAGCGTCCCATTCCACCCTTGTGGTAGCATTGTTTACTCGGGTTAAGCTCCATGTTCCAATTAAGAAAATGATGTTATCATGTATCATGAATAATCTATAAATAATCAATAGTAGTAATAAGGCATGATCATGATTCATATATAATATAAATCTCAAAACCAGGTAGAGCAATAGCAAGACTACCTAATAATTTATTTGTATGCAAGGTATAGGATGAACAGAACTAGGTAACCTATTAGGTCCCATCAATTTAAGCCTAACAGTGTCACGGTAATTATCAGAAACCTAAACATTCTTATGTCAGAAAAGGTGATCAATGACACAACTTTCCTTTCACTTGCAAATCCAACTGATTAGGTGCTTCCCCAAAAGTTGGGTTTTAGGTTCCTCGTTGTAACCTTGCTTCTATCGTAGCGATACATTCAAATAAGCAAATAATAGATAAAATAACAAAGATGAAAACAAACCACACATTAGTATTCTACACGTCGCTACGAGATCATAGGTTGAAATCCATAAAATCGGAGTTATAGTTAAAAAGATAGGGTTTTCTAAAGTTTTTAGGTGATTAAGCAATAAAACTATATTCTATATTGATTAATATGAGTTATGTGAGAAAAGATATAACTAACTTTTTCAACTTTAATCTAGGTTATAACTAAATCATATTTTAGTCAAATAAAATGTCATATTAACTTAGATTATAAAAGTTAAATCAATAAACATAGGCTAAACAAATTAGGTATCTATTTTTGAAAATATGTTTACATGATAAAATAATGTTATCAATATGTAGGCAATATTATTATGAATCTAACGCCACTAGAATGGATAAAAATCAGAGTTAGACTCCAAAAGTTATGGACTAAAGAAGTTTTAGATCTATTTAATATTAATCTTATGCTAACATATAAGTTTTAGGGGTTCATTTGCTAATCTCTGGACTTAAATGCAAAATCTTCATATGGTGGAGGGACAGTGGGTTGGTTTTATAAAATCCTAGGGGCTCTTTTGCACTGTTGACTTGAGAAGGGGTATCAGCTCATCCTGGTCGCCCAATCAAAATGCGACGACACAGAATAGTCCTCTTTTAAATCAAATTGGTACTCATTTTTATCCATAAGATCTACGATCAACACATGCAATTTAAAACACTCAGATTGATTCCTGTGGCTGATCTAGATCAAACGACACATATCAACATCACCCGAAGCGGTACGCTTGATCTAATCAGGACCGTCCACAACTAGATGAACGGCGCAGGGCCCTCCTCCTTGTCACGACAATCAGACAGTGGCACTGTCGGCCCTCCGTGGTGGCACATCACCAAAGTACTGCAAGCTGGTGCACCTAGTGCCCTAAATTTTAATCGGAATGGTGCTACGCGAAGATAGGAATGAGGCAAACTTGTCTGAGGCCATCATACCTCGCATTAGTGTGGCGGAAGCACTAGCCATGATGGATGGCGACTCGGCTGCAATCCGCCATCTCTGCCAAGTAATTCCATTGCGTGGATCGCTCCTCATGCCCGGTCGTGTCACGAGCAACCTCCAGCGGTCCCACGCAAACATCCATGGTCACCATGTGCGTTCTGATTGGCTACGTGAGCAAAGATCCATGGAGGCGGCCCACCCGCCTCTTCCTCTGTCTCTCTCCCTCACGGCTCGATTGGCGACCTCGGCATGGATGGTTTGAGGCCTAGGGAGGGGTCACAGGGCCTAATTATATGCACATGGGCGAGGCCAGAGCGATGAACAAGCTCAAATGGGGAGGGATCGGTGCGAATCCCGCCTGGATTCTAGCAACAGATTTCAGTTGTAACAGAATGAAAGAGAAGGGGATAACATTGACCACATGGTGGTGAAAATCCACGACACGACTTGGGAGGCGGCTATGACAGGGCGGGGCCTGCTTGTCGGCGCAGGGCAGTATTGGTCTCGGTGGAAGTGTGGGGTTCTGGGCCGTGACGTGAGATTTAGCCCAATTGGGGTCTTTTCTTTTTTTCTACTTTGAATTTCTTTTCCTATTCTTGTTTCATTTTCTATTTTAAAACTTCAAATTTAAATCTAGTCTTGTAGTTCAGATACAAATATTTAGATGCACAAACAAAAATCCCAACATGAATTCAAAGTATGATTTTATTTATTTATTTACGATCTTATCTAAGCAAAGTTTTTTAAATATGGAATCCTCACAAAAAATCATTATTTTAAGAATAATAATTCTCATCGTAAGACTTTCGTTAATAGATGCTTTAACTTAAATATATAATTTAATAAAAGGATAACTCATATAGGGATGTTTGATTTAATCTCTTATTAGAAAACATTTTTATTTAGGAGAAGTGACTTTAGAGGTAAGAAATTTTCTTAAAAGATAATTTAATTCAAAACCTTTAGAGAATTCTTCCAAAATACCAAGATTAGGATTCTAGGGTGTTACATCATGCTCCCTCAGAAGGTTCCTCAAATTCGAGAAGATCTAAAGCGGCTAAATGTCATGATGACCTACTCGGCTTTATAAGCTGGAGGTACACTGAGCTCTTACAAGGATGAAGAATACAACTAGGAAGAAAGGCTGAGTCATCATGCTGATCAAAGTATGGTCACCAATTCAACAATAATCCATGTCAAGGCCTTCATGGACCACTTGAGAAGAGTTCAACAGCCTTGAGATTTCAATACTGTGAAATTTAAAGCTTACAACATAAATACAAACCTGGTTGAGTGGTTGGAAATTTATCGTTTGTCTATCACATCGACAAGAGGAGGACCCTTCATCATGAAAAATTACTTTATCAAATACGTTGGCCCTATCTAAGAAGATGGTTATTAGGTTTACCGGTAGATTCCATCAATTCCTGGGAGGGACTAGTATACAAGTCTATTAGCCATTTCGTATCCCATGATAGCTAGGCAATAACTCAACCCCGCCTAGAACAAATAAGCGAGGGAAATGAGAAGTTCCTATTTAGTTACATCAAAAGATTGTGCGGTGAGATGGCCAATACCCCTGATAAGCTAGACAAGACTGTCATAAGGGTTTTGAAGGGGAACCTTTGGATCACCGTCTATCTTTGGAGATGACAAGAAAGTTCCTAACTCTCATGGCTACCATGTTCCAAACTGCCAAAAAATATGTTGTAAGTGAAGAAATTCACATAAGGCAACGACAACATAACCAGGTAAAACTACAGGAAAATAGACATTTTTTGTCAGCCAAGGCCATCGAAAATAAGGTCATTCTCGCCAAAATAGCTTATTTCTGACATTTTTGGCATGGCGGCCCTATTTTGCCATGGACAAGGCTTATTTTTTTGCATCTTTACTTTGCCCATCAAAAGTGAGCTTACCGGTGGTTATTTTCAGTGGCCACGTTAGGCCGCCGAAAATGAGCCTTTATGTTTGACGATCCTTAATTTTTGACAACTCCTGATCTAGCGGCCAAAAGTAACTGGTGCAATTTTTGATGGCTTTTTTGCCACAGAAAATTAGTCTAACACGATAATTTTTGGCAGCTTTATCTAGGCCACCAAATTTAATTAGACCGTCGAAAATTAATCTGTGCTAGAAACCCAAATTTCCTCCAATTTTACATACATTTCACATACACACAATATATCACCACAACCACATACATACAATTCCATACACACAATATCATATCACATACAATTCAAACACATATATCAACACAACCAACATAACTTCAACAAATTAACTCAATTCGACAAGTTTTCTTTCATTCAACTTGTTTCATACATTGAACAAGTCCATAATCCATCAATAAGTCTATACATCCATCAACATTACAACACAATAGAAAAAAACTAATATAGAACATAAATTAAAGAATAAAGTTCACCAACTAATAAAGACGGAATAAACTTCACAAACACTAGGGATTGTTGGAGTTCTATCTGCTATCACCAGAAGTGAATATATTGTTGGTGATGTCTGTAGCTAGATCATCCTACAATAAAGAACAAAGTCCACAATTAAAGACCAAAAGCTTATTTGTAGCATTATATATAACCAAACGGATATAGTTATTGAAATGTAAGAAAAATAACCTTGTCCGTAGCTGCTATTGCCATTGATGGAGGGGTATGGAATTGATTTCCCATATTAACTCTAGATCCCTAAAATATACAAGTTGAAATAGATTAGATATGTTCGATTGAGTACATTCAACTACAATTAACATAGTATGGTTTCACTAACTAAATTTGTAAAACTAAAGGTATAATTTACTAAGTTCACTTAGATTTACTACAATCTGCTAAGTTCTCAGAGATTGGCTAAACACAACTACAATATGCTAAATTCACCTAATT
The DNA here is from genome assembly GCA_029449295.1 of Zea luxurians. NCBI lineage: Eukaryota > Viridiplantae > Streptophyta > Magnoliopsida > Poales > Poaceae > Zea > Zea luxurians. The sequence continues at coordinate 52,929,780 of JAOPSE010000011.1, forward strand.
TGACTTTATATATCTAGAATGGATTAACTTAAAGACGATTTAGAAAGTACAACAGACCTGAGTTCCATATGATCCAAGAGTATGGTGCTGAGGAAACATCTGTGATGGTGGAAGGGGCATTGGCGGCAGGGGCAAGGACTAGGACGCACCGCTTTGCTTCTATTGGAACATTGCCTGCAAAAACAATATGTTTGTATTGTTAAAGACAACGATTGCTAAATATTGTAAAATAATGCTTACTGCAATCCATTGTTATTGTTGGCCTAGCACTCTTGTACTTTAGCCATGTACTCATCTTGCTGCTTCATGAAGTTGTACTACGCCCTCATTTGGTCATATAGGTTTTTGATGACTACATCTTGCTTCGTGTGTTGTTGTCTTCTACTATTACCACTAGAACTCTAAGAGCAAGATCATGTTTGTGATCAGACATCACTCGAGTCGATCACCCAGGTGAACATGGAGGAGCTTCAAAATTTAAAACATGTAAACATTAGTTACAAATACTAACAAAAACTAATAAATGATTAACTTATCATCCATGCGCCTTTCCACCACCACTCACATGCACCGTCGATTGATCAATGGGTCCATCCACAAATCGACATTCTCGCCATGGCGTCGAACCATCTCCTACCCATATTGCTCCTGCAATTAAGAAAACAAATTTAGAGTTAGATATTGTAACGCCCCGAATTTTGCAGTTGAATTTTTTTCTTTTCTTTACTCACCAAATTCGGGCGTTACCTTTTCTTTTTCTTTTTCCCCTCGCTAGACCTTGACCTTTTCCAAAGCTAGCGGGATTCGGTTTGAAATTCCCGTATAAAGAAAAACCCTAAATTACTTTATGTTGTTTGATGCACCATGCCGAACTATGCATTCTTTGATTGCTTGAAAGTGCAAATGCATTCATTTAGGAAGATCGGATTTCGAAAATGAGAGAAACCTTTTCTTTCTTTTTTTCTTTTTCTTTCTCTCTCTCCTCCCTTTTCTCCCTCCCGCGCCGTGGGCTGCTCCTGGCCGGCCCAGCCGCCCCCAGCCGGCCCAGCCGCCCCCCCGCGCCCCCTCTTGGGCCTAGCTGGCCCAACCGCCCCCCACTCCCTTCCCCTTATCCCTCTCCCTCTCCCTCTCTTTCTCCCATTCCCTTCCCACCCTAGCCGCCGCCCCCCTGCCCTAGCTCGGCCGCCCCCTGCCGCCGGCCCAACCGCCGCCGCCCCTCGCCGCTCGCTCGCCCGTCCCCGTCCCCGGTGAGCCCCCTCCCCCTCCTCCCTCCCTCTCCCCTCTCCCCTCTCCCCTCCTCTCTCTCCTTGGCCGGCCCAGCCGCCTGGCCGCGCCCCCAGCGCCTTGGCCGCGGCCCAGCCGCCCCTGGCCGCGCCCTGGCCGCCCTCGGCCGCCCGCCTGGCCGCGCCCCCGCCCCGGCTCAGCCGCCCCCTGCGCGCCCTGCCAGCCCAGCCGCCCAGCTCGGCCGCCCCCTGGCCGGTTCGGCCGCCCCCTGCGCGCCCAGCTCGGCCGCCCCATGCCCGCGCCCAGCCCAGCCGCCCCTGCCCCAGGCCGGTTCAACCGCCCCCTGGCCGGTTCAACCGCCCCCCCTTTTTTTATTTTTTTTATTATTTTATTTTATTTTATTTTACTTTCTGTTATCATTGTTATTTAGGCAGGCTAATCATTATTCATGTTATTGAAATGGAAACTTAATTTAGAATTCCGTTACGCTAGTTAATTCAAATAATCAATTGTTTATCTCGTTCAATGTTGATCAACTAAAAAATGACTAGGTTTCCATTAGTGCATATAACTAAATTCTTTTGTTAGAACCAATTGGAACTAGAGCGCATAATTTAACTAATCATTAGTGCATAAGCTTTAACCCCCCCCATGCGAGACCTTTTCCCGTTTCTTTCTAACCATAACAAATGCGATATCGAATGTCATACTTTATGCATATTCACTTTATTTGTTCCCTTGTATGGTGTACTGTTTGTTTCCTAATTTGGATGGATGGATGTATGTATGTTTGCAATCGCAAAGAGAACAATCCGGTCGAAGAGCCCGAGGAATTCGCAGGAGAAGCCCCTGAGCAGCAGTCGGTTGGTGGAGGCAAGTGTCCTTTGACCTATTGCTGTCCTATTCATTCTTTAATTCACCTCACGCATTACACATTTATACCTAAGGATTTACTAGCTTTTGTTATCCATGTCCTTGATTACCTATTTGGGTCGGATTATTACTGCTTAGTCTGATGCTATTGCTCAACTCTAATCAATGAACATGATGTGATTATCTATGATACGCTGTTTTCCCTTCTTATTTATGATTATATTTGTGACCTTCAAGGGGACTCGAGCGGTTTCTCGAGTGCCTCTCCGTAAGGACCTGTTCAATGGATGACCGCCCGGGAAAACAGTGCAACCATGAGGGTGGAATGGGACGCCCTTAGCTGAATAATTTGAGGAACCGGGGTGTAGATCACTTAGCCGTTGTGCCGTCAATGGGGCTCGGTGTATGCGGCTCGCTCTGCCAAGGTTGATTTGTCCCTTGGGGATGAGTGCGGTACATTTAGGAAACCTAACGGGTGGCTACAGCCCCGGGGAATCTTTGTAAAGGCTTCGTAGTGAATCCCTAGCCATTCACCTTGGGAGTGAATAAGGGTCTTGCAAGCCCGGGCTAGAGAGGGAATCACGACTTATGGGTAAAGTGCACAACCTCTGCAGAGTGTTATGAAACTGATATATCAGCCGTGCTCGCGGTTATGAGCGGCCAAGGGACCTCTAGAGATTAGTGATACTTGATCAGAGATATTTTGGTACAGGTGGCAATGAGATTGATGATTCTGGTTATGATTATGGTGCTGGTAAGTGGTATTCTTTCCGTTTGGAAAGGATACATTGGGCTAATAACTTGGGTAAATGTTAAAACCTGGCTTTCTACTAGTAAGTAATAACCTGACCAACTAAAAGCAACTACTTGACTTATCCCCACATAAAGCTAGTCCACTACAGCCAAACGGGATGCTTGCTGAGTATGTTGATGTGTACTCACCCTTGCTCTACACACCAATCCCCCCCAGGTTGTCAGCATTGCAACCACTGCTCAGGAGAAGATGAAGCTATGGAAGGAGACTTCCAGGAGTTCCAAGACTACGACGAGTTCTAGGCGTGGGTTAGCGGCAACCCCCAGTCGGCTGCCTGTGAAGGCCGCGTTATCTACGTTTCTTTTCCGCACTTTGATTTATTGTAAGGACTATATGGACGTCTCAGACGTATGATGTAATCGACTATTATTTCCCCTTTTAATACTATTTGAGCACTGTGTGATGATGTCCATGTTATGTAACTGCTGTGTACGTGAATAACTGATCCTGGCACGTACATGGTTCGCATTCGGTTTACCTTCTAAAAACCGGGTGTGACATAAGTGGTATCAAAGCCGTGCTGACTGTAGGACCGCTAACCTAGAGTAGAATGGTCGTTCTAAGGATTATAGACCTCTGTCACTGCCTTGACTTTGGTACCCCTTCAAAAGTTGGTCGTACTGACCAAACCTATGTTCTACTATATATTATACCTTGCTGAAAATTATGTTTTATTCTGACCCTTCATTTATTTATGATTCATTACTTGCTGGTCATATTAATTCTGTTCTCACCCTTTTGCTTGCGATATCTTTTGTAGATGGCTCGTCTTAGACACACTGCACGAAAGTCCGTCATCCCATTCTTACCCTCCCGCCTTGCTGAGCGTCCGCTTCGCCGTCCCGTGGCCGGACAGTCCAGCCACTTGGAGAGACTGCACCACCGCCTGCACGAGGAGCAGGAACGTCGACGACAGGAGCAGCAGGGCCCTTCTTTCTCGCTCCAGCAGGAGATAGAGTCTGTGAGGAGCTGCTCTCCTATGCTTCCCCTGGAGGCGCCCCCTGCACCACCACTGGGCGCCCTAGCTTCTGGAGTAGCTGCTGGAGGAGACCCAGACGACGGAGGTGGCGACGACAGCCCGAGCCACGACACTGACTTCCCTGCTGACCATGAGCCGGAAGGATGGGTGGCTCGACCCATCACTCGCGACGCTGCTCGCGGGTGTCACTTCCACGACGCGCTCGACACCCTGCTACGTCGGGCACTTGACCGGCATACTTGGTCCATCGAGTATCGCTGTGTGGTCTACCAGCATAGTCGCGGGGTCTACCCGGACCGCTGGGAGGCGACCTGTTTGGTGCGCCGTCCGGAGAACAGTCTCCAGGGCGCGGAGGCTTGCTCAGAGCACTATTCTATCTCTGAGCGGGACTCAGCTGAGGCAGCCATGCAGGATGCTGCACGGCGTGCGCTTTCGCACTACTGCTCGGTTCTCGGTGGGGTAGCTGACGGTCTCGACCTGAAGTATTACCCCCGCCGTCCATCTGGCAGCACAGGAGGCGTGATTGTTTCACCTGCTGGTGAGGACAATCCTAGGTTGAGCAGCACAGTCAACCTAGCCACCGTGCTAAACACGGAGCTGGACCATGCATTAGACGAGCTGAGTAGGGCTCGTGCTGAGATCGTCCTGCTGCGGGCTAAGCGCGCGGAACGTCGTCACTTGGATGATGGTTCCCCCGCTCCCGTTGGGACTCAGCACCCGTACCGCTCACCTCGGCGTGGACACCAGTCTTATGGCAATCCCGACTGCAAGACCAAGATAAATATAGAACCATAGCTCGTTAGAGTTGGATCTTGTAATTAATACGAAATATATATACATAGAAGCTTCAGTCTTAGCGTTAATCTCGGTCTTAGTTAGTCTTAGTTAGACAGGGTAGTTTGCTATATCCTGTGCATTTATGTTTGTCATGATGAACTATGTTTGGTTTGGATCTTTGTAATGACTGTCACCAGAGTGTGGGTATCCCCTGCATTTTGGTTTACCCATTATGTTAATGGAGTTAGTTATATAGTTGGGAAAACCTTTATTCCACTTTCCTCTTTATCTGAGAAGCTGTGTGGTCTGTGTTGGAGATCAGTGAAGATGCTCATCTGTTCAGTGCTGTTGGAGAATTCTATACTCTTTTCTTATGCTGCAAGATTTGCCAGATCAGTTCTGATGTGTGGTTGCGTTCTGCAGATGTCAGAGAACAGGCGCAGAGGTGGAAGGCGTGCTCAGCAGGAGCGAGCCGCTCCGCAGGATGAGGTGCCCCAGCAGCAGCACCTGCCACCCCCGCCCCCGATGTCGATCGAGCAGATGTTTATGATGCAGACTCAGGCAGTTCAAGCCATCGGTCAGACTCTGGCCGCCATTCAGCAGCAGCAGCAGCAAGCACCACCCCAGCCTCAGATGCCTCAGATGCCCAGAGACAAGCGTGCTGAATTCATGAGAGGTCATCCCCCAACGTTCGCTCACTCTTCTGACCCCATGGATGCTGAAGATTGGCTGCGCACTGTGGAGCGGGAGTTGCATACCGCTCAGTGTGATGACAGGGAGAAAGTCTTGTATGGTCCCCGTCTGTTGAGAGGAGCAGCCCAATCATGGTGGGAGTCTTACCTCGCCACCCATGCCAACCCCGATGCCATCACCTGGGAAGAGTTCAGAGGTAGCTTTCGTCAGTACCATGTGCCTGCAGGTCTGATGACAGTGAAGAAGGAGGAGTTCCTGGCCCTTAAGCAAGGGTCATCATCTGTCAGTGAGTATCGAGACAGGTTTCTGCAGTTGTCTCGCTATGCTCCTGAAGATGTCAACACCGACGCCAAGCGACAGTACCGTTTCTTGAGAGGCTTGGTTGACCCTCTTCAGTACCAACTGATGAATCATACCTTCCCGACATTCCAGCACCTGATTGACAGGGCAATCATGACGGAGAGGAAGCGTAAGGAGATGGAGGATCGTAAGCGCAAGATTAGTGGACCCCAGCCTGGAAACATCAGTCGTCCTCGTTTTTCAGGCAATCAACCTCAGCAGTTCAGGCAGAACCAGCGTCCACCTCAGCAGCATCAGCAGTTCCAAAGGCAGTATCCTCAGCATCAGTACCAGAACCGTCAGAGCAATCAGTCAGGAGGTCAGTTTCAGAGGCAGAATCAGCAGACACCTCGTCTTCCTGCCCCAGCAAGCCAGCAGAAGAATCAGGCAGCACCAGCTCAGGTTGGAAACAGAGCATGTTTCCACTGTGGAGAGCAAGGCCATTGGGTGATGCAATGTCCGAAGAAAGCAGCCCAGCAGCAGTCAGGCCCCAATGCCCCAGCAAAGCAGAATGTGTCCCAGCCTGGATCAGGCAACCGCTCTCAACCGCGCTATAATCATGGAAGACTGAACCACTTGGAGGCTGAAGCAGTTCAGGAGACCCCCGACATGATAGTAGGTATGTTCCCAGTCGACTCCCATATTGCAGAAGTGTTATTTGATACTGGAGCAACACATTCTTTCATTACTGCATCATGGGTAGAAGCACATAATCTTCCAATTACTACCATGTCAACCCCCATTCAAATTGACTCAGCCGGTGGTAGAATTCGAGCTGATAGCATATGTTTGAATGTAAGTGTGGAAATAAGGGGGATAGCGTTTCCCGCTAACCTTATAGTAATGGGTACTCAGGGAATAGATGTCATCCTAGGGATGAATTGGCTAGATAAGTATCAGGCAGTTATCAGTTGTGATAAAAGGACAATCAAGTTGGTGTCCCCACTAGGAGAGGAAGTGGTGACCGAGTTAGTCCCGCCTGAGCCGAAGAGAGGAAGTTGTTATCAGATGGTTGTCGATAGCAGTGAAGTAGACCCAATTGAGAGTATCAAGGTTGTGTCTGAATTCCCAGATGTGTTTCCAAAGGACTTACCGGGTATGCCACCAGAGCGGAAAGTTGAGTTTGCCATAGAGCTTCTTCCTGGAACCGCCCCTATCTTTAAGAGAGCTTACAGAATATCTGGACCAGAGTTGGTTGAGCTTAAGAAGCAGATTGATGAGCTGTCAGAGAAAGGTTACATCCGGCCAAGCACCTCGCCTTGGGCCGCCCCTGTCCTATTTGTGGAAAAGAAAGATGGCACCAAGAGGATGTGTATCGATTATCGAGCTTTGAATGAAGTCACGATCAAGAACAAGTATCCCTTGCCCAGAATAGAAGATCTGTTTGACCAGTTGAGAGGAGCCAGTGTGTTCTCCAAGATTGATCTGAGGTCAGGTTATCATCAGCTCAGGATCCGACCTTCGGACATTCCGAAGACGACATTCATTACCAAGTATGGTTTGTATGAGTTCACAGTGATGTCTTTTGGTTTGACCAATGCACCAGCGTTCTTTATGAACTTGATGAACAGTGTATTCATGGATTACCTTGATAAGTTTGTGGTGGTATTCATTGATGACATTCTGGTTTATTCTCAAAGCGCAGAAGAATGATGAGAAGATCAGTGAGATTCGGCGACTGATTTCGGAAGGCAAAGGCAAAGATTTTCGAGAAGACGCAGAAGGCGTGATATGGTTCAAAGACCGCTTGTGTGTTCCCAATGTCCAGTCCATTCGGGAGTTGATTCTCAAGGAAGCTCATGAGACAGCCTATTCGATTCACCCTGGCAGTGAGAAGATGTATCAGGATCTGAAGAAGAAATTCTGGTGGTACGGAATGAAGAGGGAAATCGCAGAGCATGTGGCTATGTGCGATAGTTGTCGGAGAATTAAGGCAGAGCACCAGAGACCTGCTGGATTGTTGCAACCGTTGCAGATCCCTCAGTGGAAATGAGATGAAATCGGTATGGATTTCATAGTCGGATTGCCTCGCACTCGAGCCGGCTACGATTCTATTTGGGTAGTAGTGGACCGTTTGACCAAGTCAGCCCACTTCATACCAGTCAAGACCAACTACAGCAGTGCAGTATTGGCAAAACTGTATATGTCTCGGATCGTTTGTCTTCATGGTGTGCCAAAGAAGATAGTGTCAGACAGAGGAACGCAGTTCACCTCTCATTTCTGGCAGCAGTTGCATGAAGCTTTGGGCACACATCTGAATTTCAGTTCAGCTTATCATCCGCAGACAGATGGCCAGACTGAAAGGACTAATCAAATTCTCGAAGACATGTTGAGAGCCTGTGTGCTGCAAGATCAGTCTGGATGGGATAAGCGATTGCCCTATGCAGAGTTTTCCTATAACAACAGTTACCAGGCCAGTTTGAAGATGTCACCATTTCAAGCGCTCTATGGAAGGAGTTGTAGAACTCCGTTGCAATGGGATCAGCATGGAGAGAAGCAAGTGTTTGGGCCAGACATTCTGCTTGAAGCCGAAGAGAACATCAAGATGGTCCGAGAGAATCTGAAGATAGCGCAATCGAGGCAGCGAAGCTATGCAGACACAAGAAGAAGAGAGCTGAGTTTCGAAGTCGGAGACTTTGTCTATCTGAAAGTGTCACCGATCAGAGGAGTCAGAAGGTTCGGAGTGAAAGGCAAGCTAGCACCCCGCTACATTGGTCCGTATCAAATTCTCTCAAAGCGTGGAGAAGTGGCCTATCAGCTCAGCCTGCCAGAGAATTTGTCTGCTGTGCATGATGTCTTTCATGTGTCCCAGTTGAAGAAGTGCTTGCGTGTGCCAGAAGAGCAGTTGCCAGTGGAAGGTCTCAAAGTCCAGGAGGACTTGACCTACGTCGAGAAGCCAGCTCAGATCCTTGAGATTGCAGATAGAGTCACCCGAAGGAAGACCATCAGAATGTGCAAAGTCAGATGGAATCACCACTCTGAGGAAGAAGCAACCTGGGAGCGTGAAGATGATTTGATGGCCAAGTACCCAGAGCTCTTTGCTAGCCAACCCTGAATCTCGAGGGCGAGATTCTTTTAAGGGGGATAGGTTTGTAACGCCCCGAATTTTGCAGTTGAATTTTTTTCTTTTCTTTACTCGCCAAATTCGGGCGTTACCTTTTCTTTTTCTTTTTCCCCTCGCTAGACCTTGACCTTTTCCAAAGCTAGCGGGATTCGGTTTGAAATTCCCGTATAAAGAAAAACCCTAAATTACTTTATGTTGTTTGATGCACCATGCCGAACTATGCATTCTTTGATTGCTTGAAAGTGCAAATGCATTCATCTAGGAAGATCGGATTTCGAAAATGAGAGAAACCTTTTCTTTCTTTTTTTCTTTTTCTTTCTCTCTCTCCTCCCTTTTCTCCCTCCCGCGCCGTGGGCTGCTCCTGGCCGGCCCAGCCGCCCCCAGCCGGCCCAGCCGCCCCCCCCGCGCCCCCTCTTGGGCCTAGCCGGCCCAGCCGCCCCCCACTCCCTTCCCCTTATCCCTCTCCCTCTCCCTCTCTTTCTCCCATTCCCTTCCCACCCTAGCCGCCGCCCCCCTGCCCTAGCTCGGCCGCCCCCTGCCGCCGGCCCAACCGCCGCCGCCCCTCGCCGCTCGCTCGCCCGTCCCCGTCCCCGGTGAGCCCCCTCCCCCTCCTCCCTCCCTCTCCCCTCTCCCCTCTCCCCTCCTCTCTCTCCTTGGCCGGCCCAGCCGCCTGGCCACGCCCCCAGCGCCCTGGCCGCGGCCCAGCCGCCCCTGGCCGCGCCCTGGCCGCCCCCTGGCCGCCCTCGGCCGCCCGCCTGGCCGCGCCCCCGCCCCTGCTCAGCCGCCCCCCTGCGCGCCCCGCCAGCTCGGCCGCCCCCTGGCCGGTTCGGCCGCCCCCTGCACGCCCAGCTCGGCCGCCCCACGCCCGCGCCCAGCCCAGCCGCCCCTGCCCCAGGCCGGTTCAACCGCCCCCTGGCCGGTTCAACCGCCCCCCTTTTTTTATTTTTTTTATTATTTTATTTTATTTTATTTTACTTTCTGTTATCATTGTTATTTAGGCAGGCTAATCATTATTCATGTTATTGAAATGGAAACTTAATTTAGAATTCCGTTACGCTAGTTAATTCAAATAATCAATTGTTTATCTCGTTCAATGTTGATCAACTAAAAAATGACTAGGTTTCCATTAGTGCATATAACTAAATTCTTTTGTTAGAACCAATTGGAACTAGAGCGCATAATTTAACTAATCATTAGTGCATAAGCTTTAACCCCCCCCCCCCCCCCCCCATGCGAGACCTTTTCCCGTTTCTTTCTAACCATAACAAATGCGATATCGAATGTCATACTTTATGCATATTCACTTTATTTGTTCCCTTGTATGGTGTACTGTTTGTTTCCTAATTTGGATGGATGGATGTATGTATGTTTGCAATCGCATAGAGAACGATCCGGTCGAAGAGCCCGAGGAATTCGCAGGAGAAGCCCCTGAGCAGCAGTCGGTTGGTGGAGGCAAGTGTCCTTTGACCTATTGCTGTCCTATTCATTCTTTAATTCACCTCCCGCATTACACATTTATACCTAAGGATTTACTAGCTTTTGTTATCCATGTCCTTGATTACCTATTTGGGTCGGATTATTACTGCTTAGTCTGATGCTATTGCTCAACTCTAATCAATGAACATGATGTGATTATCTATGATACGCTGTTTTCCCTTCTTATTTATGATTATATTTGTGACCTTCAAGGGGACTCGAGCGGTTTCTCGAGTGCCTCTCCGTAAGGACCTGTTCAATGGATGACCGCCCGGGAAAACAGTGCAACCATGAGGGTGGAATGGGACGCCCTTAGCTGAATAATTTGAGGAACCGGGGTGTAGATCACTTAGCCGTTGTGCCGTCAATGGGGCTCGGTGTATGCGGCTCGCTCTGCCAAGGTTGATTTGTCCCTTGGGGAGGAGTGCGGTACATTTAGGAAACCTAACGGGTGGCTACAGCCCCGGGGAATCTTTGTAAAGGCTTCGTAGTGAATCCCTAGCCATTCACCTTGGGAGTGAATAAGGGTCTTGCAAGCCAGGGCTAGAGAGGGAATCACGGCTTATGGGTAAAGTGCACAACCTCTGCAGAGTGTTATGAAACTGATATATCAGCCGTGCTCGCGGTTATGAGCGGCCAAGGGAGCTCCAGAGATTAGTGATACTTGATCAGAGATATTTTGGTACAGGTGGCAATGAGATTGATGATTCTGGTTATGATTATGGTGCTGGTAAGTGGTATTCTTTCCGTTTGGAAAGGATACATTGGGCTAATAACTTGGGTAAATGTTAAAACCTGGCTTTCTACTAGTAAGTAATAACCTGACCAACAAAAAGCAACTGCTTGACTTATCCCCACATAAAGCTAGTCCACTACAGCCAAACGGGATGCTTGCTGAGTATGTTGATGTGTACTCACCCTTGCTCTACACACCAATCCCCCCCAGGTTGTCAGCATTGCAACCACTGCTCAGGAGAAGATGAAGCTGTGGAAGGAGACTTCCAGGAGTTCCAAGACTACGACGAGTTCTAGGCGTGGGTTAGCGGCAACCCCCAGTCGGTTGCCTGTGAAGGCCGCGTTATCTACGTTTCTTTTCCGCACTTTGATTTATTGTAAGGACTATATGGACGTCTCAGACGTATGATGTAATCGACTATTATTTCCCCTTTTAATACTATTTGAGCACTGTGTGATGATGTCCATGTTATGTAACTGCTGTGTACGTGAATAACTGATCCTGGCACGTACATGGTTCGCATTCGGTTTACCTTCTAAAAACCGGGTGTGACAGATATGAATGATTCAAGACTAATCATAAATTGCAAACAACTCAATAGTCATTCAGTCGCCTGCTAGCTGCAACGGACCTTAGGGTGTGTCGGGTCCGAACCCCTATAACCCCACATGTACACGTCAATAGGACATGGCTCAACACCAGTTTCAACTTCATGTGTTTTGCAATTAGTAATATTAAACCTGTTCTCAAAATAGTATTTAACATATTTCACCATGTGTCGATCCATACATCCATCATCACTAAACTTATGGTTTCCACCCTCAATAGCGGAGCTCCTCTTCTTTATAGACTTTTCTTGAAATTTTGGTGAAACAACCACATTTCATAGTCTCCATGCAACCATTTTTGCATGCATGTTTAGTAATTGTCCACTTGTTTAATAACTTTACGTTTTGACACTTAGCAATTGGCGATAGAGAAAATGTGCAATTGATGAAAATGCTAGCCTTAGCTCTCCATTCAGCTGAGTGAGCCTAACATTTACTCTAACCATCATACATCCACCAATGATTCTTTGACATGTTTTTAGCTATAGAATAAAGCAAGTTATATAGTGTCGAGCGTCTTACATAGTCTATGGGTTAGGATATATCCTAAACCCACCCAAGAGTGACTGCATGATATTTATGACGAGGCTATAGGGTACAAAAGAAATTTTGGTAGCATAACCCCGTTGTTCTGTGTCTGCACACCTGAATATGGTGTAGTGGAGAACAACATGGGTTATGTCACCAAATTTTATTCGAACCACAAAGTTTGTCATAAATATAGTGCTATATCGATCACTCTGAGACTGTCGAAGTAAGGGAAAATTTCGGAATGGTAAATCTCACATGCGTTACTCACATGAGAAGTGCCGACCTGAAAAGGGTGACACATAAGTTTCATTACTCCAGTAACATAATATTAAAATAACAATCTAATTACCGAATATTAAAAATTAATATATTGCCACAACATTAAAAACAATTAAATACTTTATTGTGGGGTGGAGAGATACCTGTTCGATGTTGGCGAACGGGCAAAGTCAATTAGTAGGCAAGCAACGACTAGGATATCCAAAAACAAGAAAATTATTTATCACATAGATTAACTAGCTTCCTAATTATCAGTATTCATCACATAGGGCCAATATACATACTCATTTGTATTAATCAGAAAGATTAACTAGCTTGCTATATCATTATCCATCACGCAGAAAGATTATGCATACTCATCACATAGACACTACCTCACATAAATTAACTAGATTGCTACTTGCAATACAGTTCTATGCATACATGAAAATGACATCTTTGCAAGTTATCTTCATGCCTCATTATTTATATACCTAGCCAGGGGGATAAAATAAACTACCGAACAAATAATATGCGATGGCAAACTACATATGCATATAAAAAAACAAAAAATATATACATGGCATACTACATCAATGTTTTGATCCATTTACATGATCTATTAGTAGGCAAGGCTGACAATGAAAATAAATTTGTACTGATGATGCACACAACAGCGAGTGGGAGCCCACAAATATGGGCGCGATTGAGAACGCTGAGTAGACACTCGGTGGCGCATGGCTACGACGAGAGGGCACGCAGGGGCGACCAGTGGGCGGGCATGGAGGCTTCCAGCAAATAGGCGCGCGATGGCGCATGACTATGGCGAGAGGGCACACGAGGGCTACCGGTGGGCGGGTGCGTGCAGCGAGGTAGGAGCATGGGTAGGCGTGGCAGGACAGGAGAACGGAGGGCACGTGGCTGCGGCTAGCTGGCCGGATGCTGCGACAGCGGTGGGCGAGGAGCGAGAGGAGGCAGTGGGCGAGTGAGGAAAGAGAGAGAGAGAGAGAGAGAGAGAGAGGAAAGAAACTGCCCATCCTGATTGAAAGGGAAATGTGCCCTTGGGCCATTTCTATTATGTTTTGGTGATTAGATGCCCAACACATAGAGTTATGACTTCATTAAGCTAAGAGTTAAAGAGATGTAAATGGAAAAGCAAGTTACGATTCTAGCCTTAGTAAATTGTTTTTGGACTAACATTATTCTACTAAGTGCTAGGGATCTTTTAAAAGTGAGAGAAATTGAATTGGAGAAGTTTGGCTCAGGCAAGCCAGGCTTGCACCAGCCTGTGGTGCACCAGACTGTCCGGTGTGCATCAGACAGTGTTCGTTGCCTAGGCTGGTGCACCGGCGAACAGGCCGCTCTCGCTAAAATGCTGAAGGCATCGCAACTATAATTCACTGGACTATCCGGTGTGCCACGAGGGCCGGTGGCTGCAAAGGTCGGCTTCGCCAGAAAAGGAAGGGAATCGTGCACTGTTCACTGTCCGGTGGTGCACCAGACTATCAAGTGCGCCCACAGATAGAAGGCAACCAGAGCCTTCAAAATGGAACTTAAACGGCTCCTAGCTGCCTTGGGGCTATAAAAGGGACCGCTGGCGCATGGAGCTAAACACCAAGCAGTCATTGAACATCCAACAACGCCAAGACATCGAATTCACGCCTTTGCTTTAGTAGATTGAGATTTGGGCACTTGTTTTGAGCTGTAACTCCGCTATGTTGTCTTTGTGCTCCTCTCTCTCGTTTTGTGTGCGTGAGTCACTGCAAGTTTGTCTCGTGTGTGTGGTTCTATTCCCTCCCTTACTCTTGTGGTTTAATTGTGATCAATTGTGTAAGGGTGAGAGACTCAAAATTGTGGAGATTCCTCACAAAGGGAAAACATGGGATAAGGAATAAAACTGTGGTACTCAAGTTTGGTCTTTAGATCAGTTTAGAGGGGTTGAGTGCAACCCTTCACCGAAGGAGGTCACCGCAACATGGAGTAGGCATTGGCCGAACCAAGGGATAAAATCACTGTGTCACTTGTGCATCTTTCTATCGTGATTATTTTTCTTCCACAGAGTTCTCACTTATTCACTTGCGCTATTGTTCCTATGTTCAATACATATCCTAAAGGAATAATCAAGTGAAAGATTTCTCTTCTCTCTATTCATATCACCTTGGTTTTAATCCCACTAACATTTATTATAAACCATGTTTGTGTTGATTAGACTTGATTTTTACAGGATCACCTACTCACCCCCTCTAGGTGCTCTCACTGATGTTAACAATTTTCGAAGACCAGGGCTTGGCCACCGAAAATAAGCTAACGCTAGTGACCACCTTTCCCCCACCAAAAACATGCTTATTTTTAGCGGTTTTTTCCTTAAGCCACCCAATATTAGGTTATAATTTTCGGCTGCTTCTCCCTTGGCCACCGAAAATTAGTATCGCCACCAAAAGTTTGCGAATTTCCTATAATGCAATGCTCGATAGGTTTCATGGATTACTAGAAAAAGAAATGTAGAAATTTAGAATCGTCCTCCTGAGAAGTCAGGAACTTGGTGGGATATGAGCTTCAAGAGTTCCTAGATACAGCTTGTGTTTATCACAAGGAAGGACATCATACAACCAAGAACTGTCCCTTGTTGAAAAAATTTACTGACAAGATTTTAAGAAATATAGCAGAAACATCATTCCAACGAGATTGCTAAACAAGACAACTCGTTGGATCAAGCATTGTCCAAAACCATGTCAAATAGGTGGTATTCTTCAATTACAAGATAAGTAATTCATCTTTTTCATATGATATGTCTTGTCTCAACTTTTCAATAAAATGATGCACTATGGAAATGTTGAAACCACATATCCTATCTAAATCTATGTGAAGTTCTTTGTATCTGCATCGTTTTATTCCCACCTTACGAATAAATGCAGAATCCGTGCGATTCAATGGCAAGACACCGTCAAGGACAATTCCATCAATTTTATGAGTAACTTACCTTATTTCCTGTCATTAAACTCACCTCAAACATCTCTGTCACCGTATCACGCATGAGATGTTGGAGGGCTAGAATAGCCAAGTTGGTTAGGTGGTCTGAGTAGCATTCCTCAGGTCTTGAGTTCGACTCCCCGTGGGAGCGAATTTCAGGCTGTGGTTAAAGAAATCACCTCGTCTGTCCCATGCCAAAGCATAGATCTAAGGCCTGGTCCCAGTCACAGTCGTGTTCTCACATGGGCTATGGTGCCGCTTTGTATGGGTGGGGTAGGGATTTAGGGGTTTTCTCGACCTACGTGAGAAGATCTCCTTTTTAATACAATGCTCAAGGCCTGTCTTATCCCCCGTACGTCGGGTTTTTTATATAATATATGGAACAACATATTCATATAAATGTACTAATTTATTCTTTTACTCTTGTTAAAGGATAAAAAATGGGTTGCCCCCCTAACTCTGCTTGATCCGATCGTCACTCTAAGGTACTAGGCTTTGGCCCCACTTTAGAAACACTTGGATGATTTGACTTAGGTAAAGTTGGGGTTCCTCAGGGGAAGGGTGGTAGTACCACCTACATGGCTCTGCTACTGCTTGTGCGTAAGTTCCAAAGGCACCTTTGCCTTATTTCATCACTCTTTGGTAGTCACTCTAAGAGTTTCGAGGGGATCTGATCACCCCCATTACAATGGTACCAGGACAGAAATCTAGATGGAGTAGAAATCCCCCAGGGAAAACGACATTATCACCTACACAGCTCTAGTATCATATGTGACACATCCATGGCATAGAAAAAGTCCCTCCAGATTTGGTTCACCAACAACGCATCAGAAAGACCCTTCTAAGGGGAAACACAAAGACCCTTCCGAGAGAAAATAGAAAGACCCTTCCGAGAGTGAATAGAAAGACCCCTGCAGGAGTGAACAACAAGTCCCTTCTGAGTGCACAAGACTAATAAGTCCTAGGACTTGGCTCCCAAACATAAAGACCCTTTCGAAGGCACATAACATGACCCTCTCAGGGTAATAGATTACCAAGTCCCTGTACTTGGTCCATTAATAGAACCACCCCCTTTGTAGGCTCTCTTCATAGGAAGGTTCCTCTCCATTGAAAGAGTTGGACCTATACAACTCATCCTTTAATAATATTGACAGGAAAATGCTCCTTAAGGAAAGCATTAATATTGTCTTGGCCAACGACTTTGCAGTTACGTGCACATGTATGTCAGTACCTACATTATAACAGATAATACGTATGTTGTTTGAATTGCTTTACAGGTGTCAAATACCAAAGACTTAGCCACTCAGTGCACCTATGAATTCTTCCCAAAGGACACTGAATCATGAAATAGAAGATCTGAGTATTTGGTCTACACTAAATTTGTGATCTCTATGATTCTGGTTACAAGAAGACCGAGTTGTTGATGACTCTAGGTTCATTTTACTCGCGTAATTCTCAGTATAGATTGGTATCTTGCCTCTATGGATTTTTGAAAGGTCAAGTTGTCAGGACTTGGCAAATCTTACGCAGGCATCTCATTGATGAAATCGCCAGAATTGGTTAAAGTCCCAATGATGAAATCTCCCTAAGCATTATGATATTGAGGGAGATATCAGACTATATGGTTAGAGCAAAACATTAATTTGTAGTGAACAAAAGTGTCAGACCAAGGTGTTAAACCCAAAGCAGCTAGGTCATTGGACTATACGGTCACAATGCTCATCTCACAGAGGTGTCGCACCATAATTGTTCGTAGGACATCAAACCAATTTATACAGAGTTCAATGGTTTAGAAAGGTTCCAAAGAGGAGAAAGAGGCATCGAACTAGTTCGATAGTAGGCGTTAGACTATACGGACATAACCAACATTCGATAATGGCTAGATCTCATATAGTATTGATATAATAGTCATTGAGTGGTGTTGGATCCATCCACAATGGTCTGACGGTGCACCTGTCAGATGGCCCGACAGTGTGGATTGAAGCCTATTCTTGTTGCAATGTCAAGTTCACTCCTTGTGGTTATAAATAGGACCCCAAACTATTCAATTGAGAAATGTGGGAGATGAGGACAATACTAAGTGACATGAGACTCATACACAATAGCTCTAGACTCCCAAGTGTTCAGAGAATAACTCAATCATTAGTATAGGTGCTTTGCGAAGTGCTTAGGTTAATTAAACTACCACATATAGAGCTTTCTCTATGTTTTGTCATAGTGTTAGATGTGAGGTTAGAACACATCTTACCGCTTGGTGCTTCCACACACTATTGTAATAGTTTTATCCGAGGGGCTTGTAATTTGGTGTGATCACACCATCTATGTTTGTGGTGTGGTCGCCATCATATACTAGAGGGAACGAGACCCACAATATTTCGATTAGAAACTCAATAGTGAAGACGATAGAGAGCATTTGGAAGAGGCCACATCGAATCAACACTTACGCATGGAGAAGTCCTAGGACTATCCATAGAGTTACCTGACCAGGATGGCCCTCACGTGGGCTTCCCTTGCGTGGGCCTCCAACAAGAATTATGGAGAAGCTTGCAAGCTTCTCGATACCTCAATATCAATATTAGAGTTGTCAACGAAAAATTGTATCCTATCATTTAAGTTTCCGTATTTATATTGTGTTATCTTTGTTGTATGCTTTACCTCTCTAGCTTAGTTATAGGCTAGTGGATAGGTTTGAAACCTAGGTTGGATAACTCTTTGCAATAGAGATAACGACACTTAGTTAAAAATATAGATGTTGTTTGGTTCACATATTTATAACGTAATGGGTAACCGATAACGTTAAACTATGTTTATTTAAGTTCAACCGTAATGAGATACCACACTAAAAATTGATACCAGCTGTTGGGGACTTGTTCTCAAATGCTTCGAATTAAGAACAAGGCAACACAAAAATGTTAAATATAAATACCCTTCATCCGCTGAAGCATTATCTCCTCAAGGATTTAATGATCTTCGGACGAAGGTCGAGAGTAAAATATTACGAAGATTTCATCTTCGTAATCATACTTGTAAAACAATAAGCAATGAGAAATGAAATATATAATATAAAATATATTCACATATTTTATTATATGAACATCTAAGTATTAAAACATAATATTTAGGCACATTTATACCTTCGCCTTGGCGGAAAGCAATGATTCAAGCGTAATGTGCCCGTGATTGCAGGATCGCGTGAACAGTGCCAAGGTACTGTTCACCTATTTATAGGCACAGGGTGCAACCTGCGTAAAATTATATTTAAGCCCTTTACAATTGATTACAATAATGACACAAACATCATGGGTCTTTGAGTCAATCCATGTTTAAGTCGGTTCGGCCCTTCGTCTTGAGATCTATCATTATGCCGGAGCTCTCTAAGTAATAGCTTCGGCGCTTGCTCCTGAGAGTGTCTGCCGAAGATGTTCTCTTTCTTTAGGATCTTCGGCTACGAAGCACGCCCCCAACACCAGCCTATTCAAACTTATTAGCGCTGTTACTCGAGTGTGAATCATTATCATTACCATTACCATTTACGTTTCATGAACCAATCAACACCATAGTTACACATAAGATATGTTATTTATTGCATAGGTTTGGTCTAGGAGAAAAAATAGAGGCCATAGTTTTAGAGAGAAATTAGATAGCCTAATTCTCACCCTCTTAGCTAGACATCATTGTTCCTTTCAAGTTGTATATTTATTTTATAGAAATTTTCTATATTCAAGACCAAGACAATGAATATATTTTATAATATATATTGCCTTCAATATATAATCCTATTAATATATATATATATATATATATATATGATTCCATCAATATATAAAAATTTAAATATATATTAATATATTGTAAATGATGTAAATAAACATATATAGAGAATATTAAATAATTGGTATTTGGTATCCTCTAGATCTCTTAAGTATCGATCGGTTGGTAGATAGAATCAGCACAAAAGGAGCGTCGAGAATGTGGCTCCTCTATGATCATATAACCCCTTTAATATCTATAAACACTGCATTGTATAATAGAGTCTCTTAGTTTTCTCTTATGTTTGAATAATTATTTTAGTGTCTCTTCAACGTACATGCCCTAAGATCATGTAACCCTTTAGTATCGATTGTAGCCATCGACATATATTAAAGGCACCAATTAGCACCGAGACTAAGTACTAAGACCTAACCGATTGTTAACCGATACTAATGTGTCTTTTCGTAGTAGTGGCCGCATACATAGGCAAGAACATTATTCTTGAACATATTCTTTAAATTTAATTGGGCTTTCAGGGTAGATAGATGTTGAAATTTACTAAAAAGGTTGTAAAGGCAAAGTAAGTGAAAACGTTGCCTTACCATCCACGAAAATGGTGTGTCATCCATTATGTTTTATTTGCAAATAAGACCACATGTACACGAATACGTAAGCCATCCAAATAATAATATGTGTACCGATACTCATAAAACACTTGTTTTAAAGATTTCGGTCAATAATTTTTATAGGCTACCCATTATTTTTAATAAAACACTAATCTAATAATTAATTATATCTTGAGTATTGGTATTGTACCTTTTTAAACTCTCTCCATGACTGCTATTACAAATTAGCACACGCCCAATATATTGATATTTTCATAGGTAGTCCATAGATGATTTCATTATTTATTATGCGGTATATGAAGTTTAATACAGTTCATGATGATTTGCAGTACTGATAAACCAGCATGCATTTAGCATGCTAAATTTAACATCGCATGGTAACAAAGCCTCAAGCTACACATAGAAGTGAGGGGAATAAAAAAGCTACGGACCCTCTACACATGATAGCAACCGTAAACCGGGTGCATCATTATCGCTTTGCTTAGTGCATATTCCTTCTTTTTTTAAAAAAAATCACTTGTTTGGCACAACCCACACGTCTCATCGCTGATATTTATGTGTGTCGCGAGTTTGAGCCACATAGCCCTGATCCCTATTCTATTCCTTTTCCACTCCCATCGTGGTGAGGCATCCCTCTCACTCATCGTCCTTTTCCGCCTTTTTTCCATGCATACTTTTTATCGGCTTGTTATCATGCTAGGTATAAAATGTATTCTCTAATTGACTTCTAGACATCTCTATCAGATTTGTTGGTAAGTTGGTATGGTTGTCGTGAAACACCAATAATACTTGTCAGCACTCGAGGAGACTCGCAAAGCGTCTTTCGAAGTTTCATCAACACAATAAAATAGATCTACCATGAATTTTGATGAAAACCATGAGATTTGAGAGCCCTCACTTCTAGAGGCCAAGCCATAAACCGACATGTCCCAAAGCCCTGCAAAGATCTCCGGACACTTCTCATGATGCCCCTAGACTAGCACGACCCTACTGCCACTGCTGTCACGTTCTCCATCAAGTCATTATGGGAGACATGTTCTTTGCCGAGTATTTAGGACACTCAACAAAGGACCGTTTACACTCGACAAATGCTTTGTCGTTGAGTGCTACACTCAACAAATGGAGCTCTGGTAAAAATATCATCGGTAAAGTATTGTTTGTCGGGTGCTTTTTGTCGGACACCCGACAAAAACGTTGCCGAGTGCTGTAACCATACTAGGCAAACAAAAGGTTCTGTGAGGGCATGCATCATAATGATGGAGTCTTTGCTGAGTGCCACAACTCTGACACTCTACAAAGCAAGGTTCCAGGTGGCCCACTCAACGAGTTTTTTGTCGAGTGCTACGGACATTGCACATATGGTATAGTGAAACTTCTTTGGAGATTCTTCGATTGTAAGTAGCGTATGTGATAACTTTCGTGAAACCTTGTCAACTTTTTATTGCAGCCTTCACATATGATATAATGACATCTCTACAAGTTTCATGTTTTTTCGACTTCATTTGTTTTTTATACAATTTAAAAACAGCTAGACTGCAAGTTAATGGTCTTGTTTCGTGAACTGGATGTTCGAAATTTTTGGTCTGTTCCTGAATGAGGCATAAACTTATGCTCAATAACATCATTTTTTCCATTCATACTTTTCTATTATTTGAATGACTTGTCATTCAAATCTGAATTATCCAAATAAATCCAATCAAATGCGATAAAATTACTAAATATATCAAACACTTTGAGAAACATGCAAAAATTGCATATGTAGTTTTAGGTATTGTACACTACCGGAATCCGAGCCTTTGCCGAGTGCCGGACGCTTTGCCGAGTGTCTTTTCTCGGGCACTCGGCAAAGACGGCTTTGCCGAGAGCTGCACTCGGCAAAGCTCGGCTCTCGGTAACGAGCGTCTTTACCGAGCGTAGGACACTCGGTACAAATCCACACTCGGCAAAGGGGGCTCTCGGCAAAGGGCCGTCAGCGGCCGTCCCAAAGCTGACGGCCGTCAGTCTTTGCCGAGTGCCAACCGTCGGCTCTCGGCAAAGATGCTTCTTTGCCGAGTGCCGCGCAGCTGGCACTCGGCAAAGGAAGCTTTACCGAGTGTCTTATCCAGACACTCGGCAAAGTATATTTTTATTTTTTTGATTTTGTCTCCCAAACTTTTTGTGGTATGTTCCTACACTATGTAGACCTACATGTATCATTTGTGGACAATTATAACATAGTTTTCAATCGTTAGTAGATTTAGTTCGTTTTTTGAAATTCTTCGGAAAATTCAAATTTGAACTGCAGGTCACTCGAAACTTGGAAAACCGTGCATGAAAAAATGATATTCATGTTACTTAGCATAAGTTACGACCGATTTCAGAAGCGTACCGGAAACTTCGAGCAACATGCTCACTAAACATGGCCGTCAACTTGGCATGCACATGTTTAAAAATTGTATAAAACACAAATAAAGTCAGAAAATCATGAAACTTGTCCACGTGTCATGATATCATATGTAGAGGCTGTGATAAAAAATTTAGAATGTTTGGAGAAAGTTCTATTAAGTGATCGATGAAACTTGCCCAAACATATGAAGGAACGCTTGAACGCTTGACCGCAGAAGGAAGGAACGCTTGGCCGCAGAAGGAAGGAAACCATCATCGATCACATAGTGTCTCACAACTTTCTTCAAACATTCTAAAATTTTTATCACAGCCTCTACATATGATATCATGACACGTGGACAAGTTTCATGATTTTCTGACTTTGTTTGTGTTTTATACAATTTTTAAACATGTGGATGCCAAGTTCACGGTCATGTTTAGTGAGCATGTTGCTCGAAGTTTCCGTTACGCTTCTGAAATCGGTCGTAACTTATGCTAAGTAACATGAATATCATTTTTTCATGCACGGTTTTCCAAGTTTCGAGTGACCTGCAGTTCAAATCTGAATTTTCCGAAGAAATTCAAATAAACGAACTAAATCTACTAACGATTGAAACTCTGTTATAATTGTTCACAAATGATACATGTAGGTCTACATAGTGTAGGAACATACCACAAAAAGTTTGGGAGACAAAATAAAAAAATAAAAATATACTTTGCCGAGTGTCAGTTGGTTGACACTCGGCAAAGGAGGCTTTGCCGAGTGCCCACTGGTTGACACTCGGCAAAGAAATGTAAGTTAGACTTTGCCGAGTGTCAGCTCGTCAACACTCGGCAAAGGAGCCTTTGCCGAGTGTCCCCGATCTGGCACTCGGCAAAGCTTATTTTAAAATAAAAAAATCTTTGCCGAGTGCCAGATCACGGGCACTCGGCAAAGTGCGTTTACATAGCGCTGGTACGTTCTTCTTTCTCTCTCACTCACTCATCCGCGCCGCCGCCGCCGTAAATCGCCGCCGCGCCCACCGCGCCCGTGCCCTCGCTCGCCGCCGCGCCGCCGCGACCCCACCGCGCCCACCGCGCTGCCGCGACGCCGTCGCGCCCGTGCCCTCGCTCGCCCGCGCCCACGCTCGCCTCCGTCCTCCGCCTCCTCGTCCGCCCCTTGTTGGCCAACAAGCAGGCCGAGGACCTCCGCGGCAAGGTCGTCCTCGTCACCGGCGCGTCATCCGTCATCGGCGAGGTCAGTCTGCTGATTAATCGATCGTCTTATTAATTAATAATTCCATATATATTTCTTCATTGCATTGGCCCGCCCGACAGCACTACTGCTAGCTGCTGCAACTGCGTGCTGTGCGTGCGTAGGACGATGACGATCTCTCTCTCTCTCTGGCTGTTCACCTGCAGCTGCCCGGCCGGATGCCATGCAGGGTTTTAGTTTTATTACTACGGCTGCATATGCACACTGCCTGTTATGGATTTCGAAACGTCGTACTACATGTATATATAACTAAGCTTCATTCAACTTAATTACCTTATTAGCTGTGGACAAGTTAGTAGTTAAACAATAGCACTGCTATCCGTGGGTAGCTCTAGGATACGAAGTACTTTGTGTGGGGACGTATGAATGTGGTGCAAAACCAGACAAATTGGTGTAACAACGAACCATGCATGCAACTAAGGCAAAGGAATGAAAGTGAGAGGATCTTTTTTTTAAAAAAAATTATAGAGAGAGAGAGGTGAGAGGGTTGTGGATTGCCGGCCATCGTGCCGTTGAATTATGCGTGGATGTCAGCCATCGTGCTGATAGTTTTATTTGCAGGATTTTGAAACCTCCCCGTGCAGGGGAGGTGCTGCCGAAATTTTCTGTTGCTAGGCTTTTGTATTAACAGACTTGTGTTTCTTTTTTACAGAGAAGATACTTGTCTT
Organism: Zea luxurians; assembly: GCA_029449295.1. Classification (NCBI taxonomy): domain Eukaryota; kingdom Viridiplantae; phylum Streptophyta; class Magnoliopsida; order Poales; family Poaceae; genus Zea; species Zea luxurians. The sequence goes on from JAOPSE010000011.1 coordinate 52,953,785, forward strand.
CCTAGCCGCTGCGGGTCTCCCTGCACCGCGTCCCGTCGCCACTGCACCGACCCGCCACAGCCCCACTAGCCTGACTCCACCGCCACCCTAGGTATAACCTCTACATCCGCATCATGGTCGTAGATCACCTAACCCAGTTAGGCGTCTCCCGTTCGAAAGTGATACGGTGTAGATATGCAGATCTTTGCATATCTATAAATGTATCAGTTTCGAATTGTCCACGTTTTTTGGACAGCCCGCGGTTGCGTAGATGGTGTTAGTTTCATGCTCTACTCCGGTCTGAGATAGAGTTTCGGCGTCACCTCCCTGTTGTTCTCCGGACAGTACACTCTCCCTGCCAGGACGTGTATCCGGAGAATAGCGGGGAGGTGCTGCCGAAATTCTATCTCGGATCGGAGTAGAGCATGAAAACTAACTCCATCTACGCAACCGCGGGTGGGATTAGGACCTATCGTCACCTATTAGAAGGTAGGAACGTAGTGTACATGCATTACATGTCTATATTAAACTATACTCGGTTATATATGTTAGAGGATGGAGGACCGTGAGTGGATGTACACGGGCCATAGAGGAAGGAACGATGTCACCACTGAATGGATTAGAAAGACCGATGATTTCGTGGAACGGGCATATGGCGAAGCTGCTAAAGGAGCGAGTCTAGTCCCATGCCCGTGCAGCAAATGTGACAACCGGAAAAGAAAACCAAAGAAGACCATGGTAGAACATATTTGGAAGAATGGATTTACGCCGGGCTATACTCGGTGGATATTTCATGGTGAAGCGCATCGTACGAGAGAAGAGGTGCTAAGACAACGTGTCGAGGATTATGACGCGGATGCGGGGGTAGCGGATATGTTGAACGACTATCAGGAGGCACAGTACACGGGAGGATGTATGGATGACGAGCCAGAGCCGACTGCAAAGGCGTTCTACGACATGTTTGACGCGGCACAGAAGCCCCTTCACGGCCAGACAAAGGTTTCTCAACTGGATGCCATTGGGCGTGTAATGGCGTTCAAGTCGCAGTACAGCATCAGTAGAGATGCATTCGATGGCTTGTTGACAGTTATTGGGAGTCTGCTTCCGGATGATCACGTTTTGCCAAAGAGCATGTACGAGGCACAGAAACTACTTCGTGCACTTAAGATGACGTATGAGCAGATGCATGCTTGTCCGAAGGGCTGCGTGCTATTTAGGAAAGAATACGCGGAGGCAAAGTACTGTCCCAAGTGTAATTCGTCTAGGTTTATGGAGGTAGACTCTGGTGATGGACAGAAGAGGCAGCTCGACATCCCCTTGACAATCCTACGACACCTTCCGTTCATACCGAGGATCCAGCGTCTTTACATGACAGAGGAATCCGCGAAACAGATGACATGGCACAAAAATGGAAAACGATACAATCCTGACAAGATGGTGCACGCGTCAGATGGTGAAGCATGGAAACACTTTGATGACATTCACCGTGAGAAAGCCGAAGAGGCTCGTAATGTACGTGTTGCGTTGGCCACAGATGGGTTCAATCCCTATGGAATGAGCGCTGCCCCGTACACATGTTGGCCCGTGTTTGTTATCCCAATCAATCTCCCCCCTGGTGTGTGCTTTCAAAGGCAGAATATATTCGTGTCGTTGATAATTCCCGGACACCCGGGGAACAAAATGGGCGTGTACATGGAGCCTTTGATCGATGAATTGGTACGTGCCTAGGAGGAAGGGGTATGGACATATGACCGAGCTACGAAGACAAACTTCAGAATGCATGTTTGGTACCAGTACTCCATGCATGACTTACCGGCGTATGGGCTATTCTGTGCCTGGTGTGTTCACGGTAAATTCCCATGCCCAGTTTGCAAGGAAGCTCTCAGGTTCATTTGGTTGAAAAAGGGTGGCAAATATTCGTCCTTCGATAAACATCGACAATTTCTTCCTGCTGACCATCCATTCCGCCTAGACATCAAGAACTTTACGAAAGGTGTCGTAGTGACAGACCGCCCACCTGCAACGATGACTGGTGCCGAAATTCGTCAACAGATAGATGGGCTCGTGGCCAATACAGAAGGTGGTTTTGTGGGATATGGTGAGCAGCATATGTGGACACATAAGTCTGGCTTGACTCGGCTCCCCTATTATGATGACCTGCTCCTTCCACACAACATTGACGTGATGCACACTGAAAAGAATGTTGCCGAGGCACTATGGGCAACAATTATGGACATTCCTGATAAGTCAAAGGATAATGTGAAGGCAAGAGTGGATCTGGCAGCGTTATGTGATAGACCAAAACTAGAGATGAAGCCGCCAAGTGGCGGAAAGACGTGGAGAAGGCCTAAGGCCGATTTCGTCCTAAGCAGGGCCCAGAGGAAGGAAGTACTTCAGTGGATAAAGATGTTGATGTTCCCTGATGGATATGCAGCTAACCTGAGTAGGGGGGTGAACTTATCTACTATGCGAGTCTTAGGGATGAAGAGTCATGACTTCCACATATGGATTGAACGGATTCTTCCTGCGATGGTTCGAGGCTATGTCCCTGAGCATGTCTGGCTAGCGCTTTCAGAGTTGAGCTATTTCTTCCGTCAGCTTTGTGCAAAAGAGTTATCTCGGACCGTGGTTGCAGACTTGGAAAGATTGGCCCCCGTGTTACTGTGTAAGCTTGAGAAGATATTACCACCTGGCTTCTTCAATCCAATGCAGCATTTGATTCTTCATCTCCCCTATGAGGCACGAATGGGGGGCCCCGTGCAGGGACGTTGGTGCTATCCAATCGAGAGATGTCTAAAGACTATTCGAAAGAAATGTAGAAATAAATGCAAAATCGAGGCTTCCATTGCAGAGGCATACATTCTAGAGGAGGTCTCAAACTTCACAACAACTTATTATGGTGACAAACTGCCGAGCGTGCATAATCCACCCCCTCGTTACAATGATGGCGACAATGAATCGAACCTTAGCATATTTCGAGGCCAACTCGGAAGCGCAAGTGGCTCGACCACCAAGACCCTGACACATGAAGAGTGGCGGCATATCATGCTATACGTATTGACCAACCTTGAAGAGGTGACGCCATACATGGAACAATTTCTTCATGAATTCTGGCGTCGATCAAGGGACCCCACTCCATAGGAATATGACGCTCTTCTTAGAAAGGGTGTGAGAAATGGGTTGCCCGATTTCATTTCCTGGTTCAAACATAAGGTACGTGCTTAGTTTGTAAAAGAGATACGTCTTTAAACTCAATTTAGCGTCTTTTAACTTGCGAATACTTGCAGGGCCAAAGAGATCCGTCTATGAGTGCCGAATTGAGACAAGTAGCCAACGGCTTTGCTTATAGGGTCAAGAAATATTCTGGGTATGACGTCAATGGATACCGTTTTCGCACAACACACTACGACAAAAGTCGGCCCAATCGGAAAACAACGTGTTCTAGGGTCTTTACGCTGGGCCTTGACAATGTCGATTATTTTGGACGAATCGAAGAAATATATGAGCTCAATTTTTATGGTTCCAAACCTCTTACTCCAGTGATATTCAAATGTCATTGGTTTGACCCTCAAGTGACGAGACGGACACATTCTAATCTTGGGATAGTCGAAATTCGACAAGATTCCACCTTAGCAGGAGACGATGTCTATATCGTTGCCCAACAGGCCACACAAGTGTATTATCTCCCATATGCGTGTCAAACGAAAGAACATCTTAAGGGTTGGGATGTTGTGTATAAGGTATCGCCGCACGGGAGGTTACCTGTTCCTAACGATGAAGATTACAACTTAGACCCGGACACATATGATGGAGAGTTCTTCCAAGAAGATGGGCTAGAAGGGCGATTTGAGATAGACTTAACCGAAGCTATCGGAATGGACGTAGATATTGAAATGGTTGTTGATGAGGAGGAGGATGAGGTGCAAAATGATAATGACTTAGTAATCCTTGAAGGCAATGACATTACTGACGAACTTGCGTCTTCCGATGGTGTGGAGATTGAAATGCTTGATAGTGATGATGAGAGTTATGATCCGGCTAACCCCGACACATATGAAGATTATTTTTGATCGATGTAATGCTATATGACTTTTTATTTCGCACCTGTTTTTAAATACATCTTTTTATATGTGCTTATTTGTTTACTCTTAATTGCAGGTTGTTGGACAAATATGGTGGGCGGTTTCCTGAGGAGGAGGAGGGGGAGGAGGAGTAGGACGGCGGACGATGCAGAGCAGGCAGCGCAACAGGACGAGGCAGAGCAGGCAGCGCAGCAGCAGGCGGCGCCTCAGGACGACAACGACCAGCAGCAGGACGACGACGACCAGCAGCAGGACGCCTCAGGTTCAGGCGGCTCTAGTTCGAGGAGCATCTACCTGCGAGGCCCCGCGAGTCTCCCTCAGCGTCCCATACTTCGGGACAGACGGCCGCTGATTCGGCCGGAAGGGGAGAGGTATGTAACTTTATGTTCTTCATTCTTGTTCATATTATGTGTTCAAAATCATAATATAAACTAATACTTTTTATTTATCACTTGGACAGGTCTTGGACGGTTTTGGATTATGCTGGGGGTCATCGTCGCCCCCCCAATGGCATCCTCGGCCTGCTGTGCAGGGAACACTTCCCTGGACTTGTGGAGTAGCCGGAGTGACAGGCCCAGCCTTCACCTTTGACCACTACGCCGTCGCCCCCGATGCAGTAGACCGGGACGGCAGGGAATTCAATAACAAGGCGGAGCGGGTGAAGCAAGAGCTGTGGGTAAGTCTTAGTATAATGTAAAATATGTCGCATTCTTTGCAAATTCTTGAAATAATGTATGGATACATCGTTTTTGTATGCAGGATTTCTTCAGATGCGATGCTGGATACGAGGCTAGGGCGGATGTGGTGGCCACCACGAGCTGTAAGAAGCTCGTCATGGACATGCACTATGAGGCCTGCATCCAGGCCATCATCACCTACCACGGCTCCGTCCTTGGGGAGAAGGTGACCAAAACTCAAGCCCGAACCATGTCGTTGACCAGGGAGCAGTACCTGCAGGTAAAGTCATGCATGTTTGGTACCAGTACTCCATACATGAATTTTATTTTATCTTCTGATATGCACTTTACGTGTTTACTTTGCAGATGATTCCACATTGGTGCGCCGCACATCCTCTGTGCTGGGAGCAGATGGTGGATAGGTGGTGTTCGGCTGAGTGGGACGAGGCGCACACAGCTAGCCGGGAACGGCGTTTGATGATGCAAGGCCCCTCCCACCACCAAGGCAGCCGGAGCCTGGGCCAATATGCCGAAGCATGGGTACGCCACCTTTTTTATTTAGATATATAGCACTAAGTTAGATATTATTTCTAACTATCTCGTTGGTTTTCGTTGCAGTCGGCGTCACATGGTGGAAGGCCTTGCTCCACCTTCTCGGCCTATGCTATGGCCCATAAGGGTAAGGCGACGTCCGACGTCACCTACAACCCGGATGACGGGCCCGAGGCCTACACCAACCCCGCCGTCTACAGCCGCCTCCATGACTACACCGCCATGGCGCAGGAGGTCCATGGCCCAGACTATGATCCGAGCACCCAGCCGATCGACACCGATGTGCTCATGAGGGTCGGAGGAGGCAAGAGACATGGGCGGTACTGGATTGCCGACGGGGCAATCGACTCGTCCTCCACTCCCACTCTGTCTCAGGTGAGAGCAAGGAGCACGGGCTCGAGTCCAGCCATACGACCTCGGCACGACAGCTCACAGCATCGCATACAGCAACTCGAGGTTAGTGTAACTCGTCCTTCCTTGAGTTATATACCTACTCTTTGAGTTACTATAACGTTGGCTTGTAATATTACAGACCCAACTAGAAGAAGAGAGGAGGGAACGTCGCGAGATGGAGGCGAGGATGATGGCGGAGCGGGAGGCGGAGCGCCGGGCAGATCATCAGAGGATGGCGGAGATGTTCTAGTACATGCAGAGCCTTGGCACCGCACAGGGCATCGCTCCGCCACCTCCATTGTTCCCTCCAGTTGACCCTGCTCTCTTCCACACTCCTGTGAGTATCAAAATTGTAGTTAGATGTTTGTAATGCATCTGGTATAACACATGCAATCTCTTCTCTGTGCAGGGCCAATCTGGGGCGGCACCCAACAACCCTCCGGAAGGGTTCAACCCAACGCAGCCCCGGTCAAGCCGCCCACCTCCATGAGTGTTGTGTTTTCATTGTTTTAGACTTCTGTACTTGTGTATAATACTTATGTCTGTGTTTGATACTTATGTGAGAGCTTGCGACGTTAGAGACTTATGTTTGTGTTTGATACTTATGTTGAACACTTATGTTTGTGATGGATATTTATGTTTGTGGTGACGGTTTTATGTTTGTGTTGGCTATTTATGTCTGTGATGATATTTGTGATGTATATATGTGATATCTTCTGTTTGTGTGGATGGAATACAAAAAACAAATAAAAAAGGTATATACTGGTCACTTTGCCGAGTGTAACACTCGGCAAAGAGGCTCTTTGCCGAGTGTCAAGGTCATAACACTCGGCGAAGAGCACAGACCTGGGCACCGGCTTAGGTTCTTTGCCGAGTGTTACGTCCCTGGCACTCGGCAAAGAGGTCGGCTTTGCCGAGTGTCGCTTGGGACACTCGGCAAAGAACCTGACATGGGGACTCTCCCTGGCGGGTTCTCTGCCGAGTGTCCCAAGCGGCACTCGGTAAAGATGGATTCTTTGCCGAGTGCTGCACGGAAGACACTCGGCAAAACTAACTTCTTTGCCGAGTGTCACAGGGGACACTCGGCAAAGCCACCGTCTCCGTCACTCGACGCCGTAACGGCTGCTTTTCTTTGCCGAGTGCTCTCTGGCACTCGGCAAAGATCTTTGCCGAGTGCCCGATAAAAAGCTCTCGGCAAAGAAGGCTCTGCCGATGCACTGTTCGCCGAGCCTTCTTTGCCGAGTGTAACACTCGGCAAAGCTTTTGCCGAGTGTTTTGAACGCTTCGCCGAGTGCTTTAGGCACTCGGCAAAGCGATTGATTCCGGTAGTGGTAGGAACAAAGTAGAAAAAGTTTAGGAGAAAAGAAAAAAATAAAGACACTTTGCCAAGTGTAAAAAAGACACTTGACAAATGATGCCTTTGCCGAGTGCCAGTCCAAGATACTCAGCAAATTTAACGGTTGTGAGCTGCCATCGGCTGTTGATGGCGCTTTGCTGAGTGGTTTGCTTTGCCAAGTGTCCAACACTAGGCAAAATGTTCTTTGTCGAGTGTCTAGATATGTCTAGTGTTTTTATTTACCAAGTGCAACACTCGGCAAACTCTATCTTTGCCAAGTGCTCGACATTTTGCTCTCGGCAAATGGTTTTGTAGCGGCAAAGAACGCGTCTCCAGTAGTGAGTTGACATGTGATGTTAGGTAAGATAAGCTCTCATCCATCACATTTATCGTGAAGGGCAACACTGCAATCAAAAGCATCACTATTGCCAAACCTATGGTTGCAAGTGTACTTGTGAACACTCTATAGTGTGTGCAGGTACAATAGTCATTGTATGCACGATCAGGGGACTGGGGACTACAAGCAAATACACAAGCACTACAAAGGATGTGTGCTGCACCCACTATCAACTAAAACAAATTCAATGGCATAAACTCTTCTACTTGTGACTACAACATAATATGCTCGACACTATGTTGCATCAAAGGCATGCACTACGTACGACTCTATAACAATGATAATATATGAGTAGTTGGACCCCTTTTAAGCAAGGCCTGAAGAGACCATGGCACCTAAGAGGGTGAATTAGATTATTTAAAATTCTACTTCTTAAACTATTGCCTCTAATTTCTACATAATCAAAACATATGCAAGAAAGTAATGTATCTAAATGTGCAACTACAGTTTTACTTGTTGCGTTGCAATCTATACAACAAAAGGATTATGCAACCTAGGTTCCAATCCAATGACTAACCTAGCAAGCTAAACGAGGTAACTAAACACAAAACCTAGGAAATAAATAAATAAATAAATAAAGTATAAAAACTTAATGGAGATAGAGATGTAAACTCCTATCGATGACTCTCGTATTTTACCGAGGTATTAGGAAGCTCATGGTTCCCCCAATTCCATTAGATAGAGATTTGAGTGCATTTTTGAGCTGTGACTCTGTTGTGTTGTTTTATGCACTCTTTTCTTAACTCGTGTGCGTGTTGTTGCTGCGACTTAAGTTCTTGTGTGTGTTTCTACTCCCTCCTTACTCTTGTGCTTTGATTAAGATCATTTGTGTAAGGCATGAGAGACTCCAACTTGTAGAGATTCCTCACAAAGGGAACTTGATATAAGAAAGAAAACCATTGTGCTCAAGTTTGATCTTTTGATCACTTGAGAGGGGTTGAGTGCAACCCTTGACCGAAGGAGGTCACCACAACGTGGAGTAGGCATTGGCCAAACCATGGGATAAAATCGTCGTGTCTCTTTTACACTTACTTTACTGCGATTGTTGTCTTCCAAGAGTCCTCATATTTCACTTGTTGTTGGGGGCTTGTTCTCAAATGCTAAGAGTTAAGAACAAGGCAACATAGAAAATGTTAAGTGTTAAAGTCCTTCGTCCTCCAAAACATTATACCCCTTCAGGATATAATGAACTTCGGACGAAGGTTACGAAAGACGTACCTTCGAGAGTATAACATTAAGCAACGGAGTATTCATACAAATCATGAGATATAAAACAAGTATCTAAATATTATCACAAAATCATATCTATTTATATTATCATGGATGAATATAAATAACTTTAAATTATAAATGTACCTTCGGTCCTGAGGAAGGCAAAAATACAAGTGTGATGCGAAAGCAAATGACAGGTTCGCGTGAACAGTACAGGGGTACTATTCATCTATTTATAGACACAGGTCACAGCCTGTGACGAATTACAATTATGCCCCTTACAAAAGTTTACAACATTGACTCAGACCTCTATGGATAAAAAGGTCATTCTATCTCTATGTCGGTTTGTAATGCCGAAGCTCCTTGAAAAGGAACCTTCGGCCATCTCCTGGGAACAACTTCAGCCGAAGCTGCTTCTTCGTGTAAGACCTTCGGCGCAACGAAGCATGGCCCCAACACTTGTCTTGTTGTTCCTAAGTTTAATACACATTTCAAAGGAACAAACAAGTGAAGTGTTCACTTCTCCTCTCCATCTCTATTCATCGCAACTTGGTTTTAGCTTTCACCAACACTAGTTATAAACCAAGTCTGTCTTGATTAGGGTTGGTTTTTTGCAGGATCACCTATTCATGCCCCTATAGGTGCTCTCAGTTGGTATCAAAGCCGTTCTCTTCATCAAGGGACTAACCGCCAGAAGATATGGATCCTAAGGGCAAGGGGATTGTGAGTAATGACAAGGAGAAGAAGACCCTAAAAATGAACTCAAATCTCTATCTAAGAGAACAACAGTGTGGTCGCGAGGCCTCGAAGTTGTAGTATGCTCAAAGAATGCTTGACTAGTGCTCCATGGTGCCTAGGGGGTCCTTTTATAGCCCTAAGGGACCTAGGAGCCATTGGAGCTCTGTTTGGAATGCCCTGGTTGCCTTCTGTCTGTGGGTGCACTGGACACTGCATAGTGCAACAACTACGAATCTCACGATTGGTTGACTTCCTCTTCTAGGTGGCATCGGACCGTTCGGTGGTTGGCACCAGACTGTCTAGTGCGCTAGTTGACCATTAGCTTCGATCGACGTGTCAACTAGTCGTTTGATGGCTAGCACATCGAACTATCTGGCGCTCCATGTGGACTGTCTGGTGATTTATAGCCGATGAAGGCCTCATTTTCTCGAGAGCGGCCCTTTCGATCGGACCGTGCACCGGACTGTCTGGTGGGTGGCACCGGACCGTTTGGTCTACGCACACCAGTCCAACTTTTCCCTTTTTCTTTCTAATTCTCTTTTGCTCCTTTTAACTTGACTTCACATAGTACCTAACACTTAGACACATATAATTAGTACCTAAAACCATTGACTAAGTGTTTGGAACCATGTGGATTTGAGTTATGCCCACTTTCAAGCCTTAAAGTGCCTTTTTCTCAATTTGGTTTAACTACCTGTACTTATTGCTCATACAAGATGATGTTAGTCCAAACATAATGTGTTGAGCATTTAATCACCAAAACAAAATAGAAATGTCCCAAGGGCACATTTCCCTTTCACTTTCATGACCTCCTATAGGACTTCATCCTTCATCGATCGGGCTCATCGTTGGAAAGGCCAAAACCCTTTCTTGAGCGGAAGCTACTGTTCGACAGTGCATCTATCAAGCCCAGTCATCTCTATTTAATCCTAAGTGAAACAATCTATTTAATCCCACGTGTCAACCGCCTCATTTTTATTATTGATACTTAAAAATTTACAACAAGTTCGTGGCCGACTGGATGCCAGAGCGGGCCCTATCACTAGCTGATACTAAGCTTTTACATTTTATTTTTTCTGGCCGATCGTTGGGCTCGGCTTTAGCAAGCATATCTGATGCCTCCTCTACTCTGTAAGGCTAGTGGATAAGACCAGCCTTAATTTGTTTTTTGTCACTTCAACATGGTCGCAGCCTTCCAAGTCAATTCCTAAAATTGACCCATGTCTTTCTGCTTCCCACACGTTCATATCGGCGAGTGAGATTTCACTCGAATCATCCACAAGGACCACTTCCACCTCATCTCTGTCCCACTGAATCAAGCATTGATGCATCATTGATGGAATGCAGCAGTTGGCATGAATCTAGTCCCTTCAAACCCTGTTGCTTTGGTATCCACCATCATTCTATTGATGGGCTTGCCATTGATATAGCCCTTGATGTACATGGCCTTCAGATGCCTGTACCCCTTTTCTAGTGGCTTTTCAAACACTACTGGTTGTGGACTGAGATCCATCTGAGCCACATATAATTCTTCAGGTTTTGGTGCATGGAATTTTGGAGGGAGTACGAACACCATGTTATAGTAGCTGATGGTGTGTCATTGGCCTCCTCGTCGGCTTCCTCATCAGCCTCTTCATTGGCATCCGCATTGGCCTACATCTACTTGGGATGCCATTCCTTTCGATGACGCTGCTCCGTCCTCCTGGGATGCCGCACTTCTACTGCTAAGTTTGGGCGCGCTTTCCTTAGAATTTCGAGGTATTTGGCCTTAGCTTCTTCTAGGTTCAGTAATCGCTATACCTTGTGTTTCTGAGTATGGCTGAGACCATCAGGGCACCACCATGGCCGATGGTACTTTTCTTCTTCATCCTCAAAATCCCTTCTGTGCGATGATCCAGCCCACATGTCCTAGCGCGATACTAGTCCCAAAAATGGAATTACTAGAACTTCGTTGGCCTCCTGCCTTTGAGGCCCACACTTAGGATATTTGTTGACACTGGGCAGGTTCATGCCATCATCCTAGTAGTGTTTGAAGAATGGGCAATGCCAATGATCACGTGTACATTCTCATCTTCTCAAGCATTTCCCATTACAACACTCATATTCTTCATCCTCTGGTTCATGTTGGCGACGTTGTTTGTACTGGTATTCATACTTCTTGAGGAGATACCTGGATGCTGGTTGCCGATATCGCACATACCGAACCTGCTCCTAAGTGAAGTATTCCTTTTCGTCCCTTTGGGGCCGATCGCCTAGACCAACCTTATTTCTTCTTTCGTCATGGCACCGTGCAGGCCCTGCCATGTTGACGTCGAACGTGAAAACTTGACCCGCTCATTCAACCATGTTGATGCTCAAGAATGGCTAGCCAGCGACCTTCATTGTGAACTGCCCTAGATAAGTCGACCCTGCTCAATGGCTGATAGGATCTATCAGTGGATTTCCAATCATTAGTGGCTTGCGTGAATGAGTTGTGCCATTTGCAATATGATCTTCTTTATAATTCTTACACTATTCAGAGCTTTTGACCTTGGGGCAACTTCAACTGCTTCTCCTTGAGTAACAGATCAAATATTTGTTTAGAGTTACTCACATCAAAATCGAACCCCTTTATAGTCCTTGTTGCTTTCCCCACTTGCAAGACACGTGGTTTGCCCCCCCGAGTCCATTAAGCCATAGCGATGACTTGTTCATCCGCCGCGTCCTCAGCTTCCTTGGTCTCAACCATTCCCATGTGGTGTTTGAACTTGTCCTAGAATTTATCTTGATACAACTCCGAGTGGTATGATTCATAGGTTGTCCGCTTCTGTACCAGATGCACCAAGGAGCTGAACTCCAGTTGAAAAGTCAGATCTTTGATTGGCTTTGCATGACTGAGGGTTGCTAGCTTGACAACCTCCTTTTCTGTAATGAAGGATGAGTAGCATCAGTTCTTGACTGCTTTGAACCACAGGATGAACTCTGCGACGGTCTCCCCATGTTTCTACCTAACTTGTGCCAAGTCAGGGATCCAATCTTTAGTAGCCTCAAAGTGATACTAGATGTGGAACTGGTCCTTCATCTACTTCCATGTTCGGATCGAGTCCACGCCTAGCGAGGTATACCACACAAAGGTTGGTCCTTTAAGAGACTACAAAAAGAATCTCACTCGTAGCGAATTCAATACTGAAGTTGTCCCGAGCTGAGTCAGGTATCGACTCACATGCTCGATGGAGCTAGCCCCTTTCGTTCCATTGAATCTAGTGAACTCAAGGAGCCGATACTTAGGAGGCAGTGGAACCAAGTCATACTCACTAGGGTATGGCTTGGTATAGCTGACTGTTCTCTGCCTTAGGATCATGCCAAACTGATCCCTCAGAATGATGTGGATCTGATATGCAGTTGAGCCACTAAGGCTGAGCTCTCATGACTCAACCCAGTGGCGTATTTGTCGAGCCATGCTTGCTTCTCATCATCTAATCCAGAAACTCATGTAGCCCCAAATTATATTAGGTGCATTGTGTTGACATGATCCGGTACATACATGCACGAGTACCCTTGCATAACATGTTTAGGTGGTTTGTTGAAGTACTGACATTCATCAGTGTGTAACAACCCTGGTGTTAAGCATGCTTATATATCTCATATGCATCATGAAAGCATCATCATAAGCCTCATTTATCATTCATCGCTTACATCAAAATCTTGAAATGCTTGTTGTTTGGTGTGAAGTGATTTGGTGCTTGAATTAATAGAAAGGCTATGTTCTGGAATCTTAGTGTGGCGGAACCGCCCGAATTATTCCAACTTAAGTGTCTAAGTCCCACCTTAGAGGCTAGACCACACTTAAATAGGAATAACACGTTAGTCCCTCGGATCTAGTCCGACGAGGCCACTGACAGGATCAAGTACCACGTACTCACTCGATGGTGAGGCACAGAGCAAATACAATAAAACATAAAACCATACATAAAGGAGTATCAACTTTATTACATCATCATCGGAGTTTTAGCAAAAGTAGTGACCATTGTTTGGAATGCAGCGGAATAAAACTAACGATAAATAAATGGAGAGATGGGGAAGCCTGTCCCATCACTCCTCATGCTCCTCCTCCACCGAGGTAGGGTCCACTCGACTGTCCAACCCGGTGGCAAGGTGGACGGCCAAGTCACTCCAGCAACCATGTCCTCTAGAGAACCTGTAAAATTATGCCACAAACAAGGCTGAGTATACTAATACTCAGCTAGACTTACCAGTGTGAGAAGTCTACTCCTCTACCTCTAGACATGCAGTTGTTTGGCTGAGGGGTTTGGTTGCCAAAAGCACTAGCTAAGTCTAAAAATCAAGTTTTAGCTTTTTCAAGTTTTAGTGTGACTCTCTTAAGGCTAGAGTTATCCCTATCTAATCATACATGGTAGCAATCATTTTTAGCAATCAACATCTTTTGCTACATCAACACATTTCCACTTATTACTCAATGTAGCAGCATGGATCAAGCAGTCTCATTAGCTGCGAGAAGCAGACGATTCGAATCGAGTTTTTATCCTTGCAGGGTAAACCTAAACACACGACGTGGCGAGGCACTCCATCCCCACACACATCAACCGTCCCCATCGATTCCCCGTCAGCAGATCAGGGCTCACCGCCTTGGCGTACAATGCCTCACTGACCCCGACTGCCGTCGTGCAGTGACCGCACTTGTACCCACCATAACCGGAATGGGAGACCACGTCTCAGGTCGCGTGAGGAGGGCAATCTGCGAGCAGGTTCACTCAGGTACTAGGCTTACCGATTTACCATATTTCTCGGCATGTGCTTAGTACGTTCAAACGCTTGACACACGGTACCACACCTTAATCCTTATTCCAATTTCTGTCTCGTAGACAACGCATCCCCATGGATCGTTGTCCACAGACCACAATCATTACGATATCAAAATGGATACAACCAATTCATGACCTCGCACGAGTGCTAGAAAAATCACTCGACTTCTATTGAGATCCCTAATTAGCAAAGCATCTACTCGACCTAGCATACTAGTATCCATCTCAAAGGGAATCCTGAGTTAATGCAACTAAGGTTTCAGTCAACTCCTACACTTATGTGCACAGTACGAGCCTACAAACATTAAATGTAGTAAAATAGCTTATATAAACGGTTATGCATAAAACCGGGGCTTGCCTTCCAAAGCTGGGGCAGGCAGATCCTCGAGGGTAGGCTCTGGTGCTGGATCCTGGGCTACCTCCTGAGCAACTCCTTGCTCCGGCACGAGGATGTACTCTCCGTCAGTGAGGTTACAATCTATTGAATGAAATGAATAAGATAGATGTATGCCATGATATGCAGAATTTAGTAACCATTATGCATAGTGACGAGAAACTAAGTTAGTTGATATCTCAGGTTTTCTTGTTACAAGAAGCTCTTAGTGGTTTATGCTTAGCAACCTAGGTTTGAGGTTTTGCTTAGATGTAAACGTAGTGGATTAAGACTTGGATTGCCCTTTAAGGTTTTAGTAGGTACTCAGGGGGCTTTGCTGGGTTGGTTAGGGTAACATTTATCTCCACTACTAATTCCTCTTTTCCCTTTTTCTATTTATGCTTTTAAGGTGGGTTTGAACTACAACAGTGATTTCAAAATTTCCAAAAATTATGTAAAAATTACAGGGGTTAATATTGGTTACTGTAGTCTGTCCTATAAAATTTAGGTCAAAAATAAATAGAACCTTCTTTGGACAAAAATAGCAAAAGTTGGGGCAAAGGGGTTACTTTGCACTACAACCCTCATTTAGGTGTGGGCTCTGTACTAAGGGTTATTTTTGCTGGTATCTATGGGTAATAACATGCTTCTGTGCCAAAAATCACAGAGGGTTACTCAGTGGTTATTTAGTTATGATTTTCTAAAGTTTAATGTCAAAAAGACACTTATAACTAACTTGCTATTTGAAAAATATCAAACAACAGAACTTGTATTTTTCCTAGGTTCCTCTTAGCACAAGAATAGTTATTCCTAGGGTAGGGGTGTTTTCTCCATAGGATCATTTTCTTATGATTTTTCAAAGTTTTCTCTGTTTTTCATGAATAATTGTGAGTACAATTTCTTCTCACTGGACTATGGTTCAATAGATTTTTCTTGTGAACTACATAACTTAGGTATGCTAGGAAAAATATGGTTGCCCTCTGGTTTCCATTTTTAATCCCTTTTTTTAATTTTCCTAAGTTTGTGCATAAACATGCTTTAGTGAACAAACTCTCCTTAACCTTGTATACTGGGGTGTTTATTAATTTTTAACAGTATAACTACTAGGTTAGTGTCTCCACTATTTTTCTTAACCCTGGTCTAACAATATTTCTATTTTTCTTTCTAATATTAAGTTTTGGGTAGTTTTCTTATTTAATTCAAACTCTAGAAAATTATACAAGAACTATGGGGTTTATTATTTTTGTCTAATTGTTTATATTTCACAAAGTCTAGCAAAATTGGTTTGGCAAATTTTGGATGATTATTCTTCAAGTTATGCATTTATTTAGTTTTCTGTAATATTTAAAAGAAGAATAAATTCGAAATGGAAAAGAAATACAGGTTTGCGCTGAACCCCCTGGATTTTCTCTCCCTTTTCTCTCTCAAAACAGTCCTCGGTCTACCATTTGCATGAGTCACTGACATTACACAAAACCCCCTGGGCTTAGCCGAAATCTACCCCGCGCTCCGTGGCTGGCTTAAACAGTACCCGCGGCAAGGATTACGGCGGGGAGGCTTACCGACGGCAGTAGAGCTCCGGCAGGGTGGTCAGTGACGTCAGGGAGGTCACGGCGGTCACGTCGGTGTGCGGGTCGGTGTCTGGGGTGGTCAGAGCTGCCCTGGCCACGTGCGCAGGCGGCGGAGGAAGTCGGTGGCTCCTGCTCCGGCCAAACCACGGCGGTAGGGTTCAATTAAAGCACACGAGGAGCTCCACGGGGTGATGTAGAGGCCATGCGTGCAATGAATTGAGAAATAGTGCAGAGGTTTACCTGGTCCACGTGCTCCGACGGGATTCCGAACTCCGGCGAGCACGATTGCGCTATTCCGGTGGCGCGGGTCCTCGGTTCAAGCTCGGGCAAGCATCACGGTCTCCTAGGGGATCTATCCAAAGGCTTGGATCGAGCGGAGGAGGGCGGGAAAACGGTTGGCCATAGTGGTTGCCCTCGGGCGGCTCTGGCGGGTCGTGGGGAGGTCGCCAGAGCTATGGGCGAGCTCGGGGGAGTTAGGCGTGGTACAGAGGAGGCAACGGGGTGTGGCGGAACTGCCCGAATTATTCCAACTTAAGTGCCTAAGCCCTGCCTTAGAGGCTAGACCACACTTAAATGGGAATAACCCGTCAATCCCTCGGATCTAGTCCGACTCGGCCACTGATAGGATCAAGTACCACAATCTCACTCGATGGTGAGTCACAGAGCAAATACAATAAAGCATAAAACCATAAATTACGGAGTATTAAATTATTACATCACCATCAGAGTTTTGAGGAAGTAGTCATCATTGTTCGAAGTGCAGCGGAAATAAACTAACGGTAAATAAACAGAGAGATGGGGAAGCCTGTCCCATCACTCCTCATGCTCCTCCTCAGCTGAGGCGGGGTCCCACTCGACAGTCCAACCCGGTGGCAAGATGGACGGCCAAGTCACTCCAGAAACCATGTCCTCCAAAGAACCTGTAAAATTATGCCACAAGCAAGGCTGAGTATACTAATACTCAGCTAGACTTACCCGGTGTGAGGAGTCTACTCCTCTACCTCTAGACATGCAGCTGTTTGGCTGTGGGGTTTGGTTGCCAAAGCACTAGCTGAGTTTCTAAATCAAGTTTTAATTTTGTCAAATTTAAGTGTGACTCTCTTAAGGCTAAATATGTACTATCTACTCATACATAGTAGCAAACATTTAAGCAATCAACATCTTGTATCATCTCGTCATATTTCCACTTGTTACTCAATGCAGCATGGATCAAGCAGTCTCATTAGCTGCGAGAAGCAGATGATTCGAATCGAGTTTTTATCCTTGCAAGGTAAACCTAAACACACGACGTGGCGAGGCACTCCATCCCCACACACATCAACCATCCCCATCGATTCCCCGTCAGCAGATCAGGGCTCACCGCCTTGGCGTACAATGCCTCACTGACCCCGACTGCCGTCGTGCAGTGACCGCACTTGTACCCACGATAACCGGAATGGGAGACCACGTCTCAGGTCGCGTGAGGGGATATGTCCACTGCCAGGTTCACTCAGGTACTAGGCTTACTGATTTACCATATTTCTCGGCATATGTTTAGTACGTTCAAACGCTTGACTCACGGTACCACACCTTAATCCTTATTCCAATTTTTGTCCCATAGAGAACGCATCCCCATGGACCGTTGCCCACCGACCATCATCATTACGATATGAAAATGGATACAACCAATTTCCTGACCTCGCGCGAGTGCTAGAAAACTCACTCGACTTCTACCGAGATCCCTAATTAGTAAAGCAACTACTCGACCTAGCATACTAGTATCCATCTCAAAAGGAATCCTGAGTTCATGCAACTAGGGTTTCAAACAACTCCTACACTTAAGTGCACAATACAAGACTACAAACATTAAGTGTAGTAAAATAGCATATAGAACAGGTTATGCATAAAACCGGGGCTTGCCTTCCGAAGCTGGGGCAGGCAGATCCTCTGGTGCAGGCTCTGGTGCTGGATCCGGGGCTACCTCCTGAGCAGCTCCTTGCTCCGGCACGAGGACGTACTCTCCGTCAGCGAGGTTGCAATCTATCGAATGCAATGAATATGTGTGTCATGATTATGCAGGATTTAATAACTTTATGCTACAGGAAGGAAAACTAAGTTAGTTCGTAACTTAGGGTTTCTTGGTCATACGTGGCTTTTAGTAGTTTATGCTTATCATTCTAAGTTTAGATTTTGTTAAGGATAAGCATAGTGGATTTGTAATTCCCCTTATATACTTCAGTGGACAATTTACAAAGGGTTTTAGGGTCACACTAATTTCCATCATTTCCTTTTCCCCTTCTTTATTTTCTATTTATGAATTTTAGTGTGGGTTTGAACTACAACAGTGATTCCAAAATTTTCAAAAATCTGGTAAAAATTACAGTGGCTTGTCATTGGTCAATATAGTCTGTTCTAGGAGTTTGAGGTTCAAAATAAAAAGGTTATGCTTTAGACAAAAATAACAAAAGTTGTGTAAATGGGCCACTTTACACTACAACTCTTAACTAGGGGTAGGTTCTGCCCTAAGGGTTATTTTTGTTGGCATCTAACAGTAATAATAAGCTTCTGTGCCAAAAGTCACAGAAGATTAATTGGTGGTTATTTAGTTGTGATTTTCTAGAGTTTTATGCCAAAAGGTGCTTATAACTAACTTTTTATTTGAAAAATATCAAACAATAGACTTTAAATTTTTCTTATGTTCTTATTAACAACTCATTAGTTATCCCAAGGTTTGGGGTGTTTTTGCCTTGGGGTTATTTTTCTAGGGTTTTTCTAAGTTTGCCTTTTTTTTCTTAAAATCAAAGGTATCCCAATTATTTTTTACTAAACTAGAGTATAATAGATTTTTCTAGTGAACTATATTGATTAAGTAGACTAACAAAAATATGAGTGCTCCCTGGTTCCTTATTTAAATCACTTTTCCTATTTTCTTTAACTTTAAGCATAATGTGAATTAAATGGCAAACTCTACCTTAATGGGGTGTACAGAGGAGTTTATCATTTTTAAATAGGTCAGTAGGTGGTCATGCACTGCTCCAATTTTTCTTAACCTCAGTTAAATAGTGCAACTATTTTTCCTCCTATTATTTAGCTTTTGGCTAAATCAGTATTTAAATCAGAACCCTAAAGTTTTCTGTAGCACATAGGGGTTTTATATTTTTCTTAAGTAGTTTACATTATTTAGAGTCTGACAAAATTGGTTTGACCAAATTTGGATGAACTAAACAGAAGTTATGAATTATTAAAGTTTCTGTTCAAATTTAAATTCAGATTTAATAAAGGTTTTCTGGAAAAGCAGTTTACACCGAGGACCCTGGGGTATTTCCAAACTAACTCTCTCAGTTATACCCCCGCGCTACTATTCATTTGAGTCACTGACATTTCACAAAAACCCCCAGACTTCTTTCCTTCTCCCCCGCGGTCCTTCCCTAGGTTTAAACAGTGCCCGCAAGAAAGAAAAGGGCGGCGCGGCTTACCGGCGGTGAGATAGGTCCGGCGAGGGGCAGGGTTGGCTCGGGGAGGCTCTGGCGGTCACAGCGATGTACGGCTCGACGACGGGGATGGCCGGAATCGCCCGGTCCACGTGCGCAGGCAGGTATCCTCGTCGGCGACGGGTGTGCCGGCCAAACCACGACGATCTAAAGCAATCCAGTGGCACGGTGAGCTTCACAGGGTGATGTAGAGACTGTGTGCACAAGGAATCGGAAAATGGTCCAGTGGATTACCCGGTCTACGTACTCCGGCGCGGTTGTGAACTCCGGCGACCGTGGACTGGCCTCTCCGACGAAGCAGGCTTCGATTCCTCGCTTGGGGAGCTTCACCGAGGTGTGCTCACTCGTCTCCGAGGGTTGGACGGGGTTGGGAAAGGCTAGGCTGGCCGGTCCACGACGGCAGGGGCTCGGGTGGCCGCGGACACGCCGTGCGCGGGCAAACGGTGGTGAGTTGAGCTCCGGTGAGGTTTGAGCGTGCGCAGAGAAGTGTGGTCGACGCTTGAGTGGGCTTTATAGGCGCGGCGCACACAGGGGACACGGGCGCGGCTCGGCGCGGCGCGGGGTCGGGCGCGGGCGTGCTCTGGCGTGCGCAGAGCGCATCGAACACGTGGAGCTTTTCTTCTGCCCTTGTTCCACAGCACACCCAAGTCGCAAACGTGCGAATCTTGGCAAAAATACGGCGCGAGTCTTTTCCTGGCACCTAGGGCTGTCTCTCATCCGTGAGTTGCCATGGCAGATACGGCCTAGGGAGGGAGATCTTCGGTCGCCAAAACAGGTATGTCACTCTGCCCACCACGCGACAAAAACCATGCCAAGGCATATCAAACGTCAGAGTCTCGGGCTCAACTTTTTCCAGTGGGTGCCCTAGGTGGTATGCCACATTTTTGGTATAGAACATAGGTGGTTTTGGTGCCATCTTCAAGATAAACACGGTTGATCTTTAGTGTAGGTGTAGTTTTTGACATAGAGAAAATTTGAGAGCTCTAGCTCTCACTCTTCTTGGAGATTTGATTTGGGGTTTCTCCAGGGGTCTTTTTGCAATATTTCCTCGCTATAATTGTAGGTTAATAAGTTACTTAACTTTGTGTCAAAATTTTAACTCATGGTTTGCACAAATGCTCATCCTCTCCCCCTTTCAACCATGGCTTGGAAGATGGGGTTCAAGAGGGGTCTAGGGTTTATTCTCCTCTTGTCCAAGGTGGTATGTGCACAAAAGCTTGAGTGATGCTCTTAAGTCATTAACATCCTTGATTAACCCATGGCTTCCAAGGTTCTTAGGTTCTTGTCAAGTTTCTACCACATGTGATCACAGTTACCAGTGCATAGATGTGCTCTAGCAATGGTAACACCTAAGGTGTTACAGCCCTCCCCCCTTAAAGGAATCTCGTCCCGAGATTTCAGGCAGAGTCCCCTAGAGGGGGTGCTATGAAGGTGTGCCGGTGTGTGGTTTCTGCTTATCTTTGAGTTTCTCTAATTGACTGCTCTTCGAATGTCATCCTCTTTGCATCTTCAGAAGGAAGTCCTTTTTAAGTTAAATCCACAACTTAGACTACCCTTACTATCTAAGTTTTTCTTATAATTGTTTTCAAAGGGCAGGTGGGGGGTGGGGTTTTGGGTTACATACCGACTCCTTTGGGCAGAAAGTCGGGGAAGCGTGAGTGTAGAAAATCCTCAGTCTCCCATGTAGCTTCTTCTGCTGAATGGTGACTCCACTGAACTTTATACATTCGGATTGACCTTGCCCGTGTTGATCTCTCCTTCTGATCCAATACCCTGACAGGGTACTCTTGATAGGACAGGTCGGGCTCTATCTCAATCTCGGGTTCAGGTAGCACTTCAGTGGGTAGGTGAACACATTTCCACAGCTAAGATACATGGAACACATCATGAACAGCTAACATGCTGGGTGGCAACTTCAATTGATATGCTACAGGCCCACAAGTCTCCTTGATCTCGTAGGGTCCAATGTAACGAGGAGCTAACTTGCCCTTGATCCTGAATCTCTGGACACCCTTGGTGGGTGACACCTTAAGATAAACATGGTCTCCCACTGCAAACTGTAGAGGTTTTCGCCTCTTATCATGATAGCTCTTTTGCCTGGCCTGAGCAGCTTCTAAGTTCTTCTTGATGATTCTGACCTTTTCCTCTGCTTCAAGTACCAAATCTGGCCCAAATATTTCTCTTTCTCCTACTTGAGACCAATTCAGTGGGGTCCTACACCTTCTCCCATATAAGGCCTCAAAAGGTGCCATCTTCAAACTGGACTGGTAGCTGTTATTGTAAGAGAATTCTGCTAAAGAAAGACACTTGTCCCAATCCTTTCCATAGCGTAGCACACATGCCCTCAACATGTCTTCCAAAATCTGGTTTACCCTTTCTGTCTGGCCATCTGTTTGGGGATGGTATGCTGAGCTTCGTATGACATGGGTCCCAAGTGATTCCTGCAATTGTTCCCAAAATCGTGCCACAAATGGTGCTCCTCTGTCTGACACTATAGTCCTGGGTATCCCATGCAAACGTACTATCTGGTCAATATAGATTTCCGCATACTTCTCCGTCCTATGGGTGGTATGTACTGGCAAGAAATGAGCGGTCTTAGTCAATCTGTCCACAATAACCCAAATTGAATCATGGTGCCTGGAGGTAGTAGGCAATCCTACGATAAAGTCCATGCAAATGTCCTCCCATTTCCAGGATGGTATAGGAAGGGGTTGCAAAGGGCCTGCTGCCTTCAAATGACTGGCTTTGATCCTTTGGCAGGTGTCACACTCAGATATGTACTTGGCAATTTCCCTCTTCATTCTCGTCCACCAGTACAAAGATCTGAGATCATGATACATCTTGTTGCTTCCAGGGTGCATGGAGAATTTTGAAAGGTGAGCTTCATCCAATATCTCCTTTCTGAGCTCAGGGTCCTTGGGAACAACCAATCGATCTCCAAACCATAAAATTCCCTTACTGTCCTGCCGGAAGCACTTGTATTTTTCTGCCTTCTGCTTGAGCATGTCTTTGATAACCTGAACACCTTTATCCCCATTCTGTGCCTGGACTATTTGCTCTTGCAATGTGGGCTCCACCGAGATATAACTTAATTCACCGGAAGGAACAACTTCCAGGTTCAGCTTACACAACTCATCACACAGGGTGGTAACTCTTGCATCCATGCTCATACAGTTACACTGGGCCTTTCTGCTCAAGGCATCTGCCACAACATTGGCCTTACCTGGATGGTAATGCACCTCCAAGTCGTAATCCTTGATTAGTTCTAACCATCTCCTCTGCCTCATGTTCAGATCTGCCTGAGTGAAGATGTATTTGAGACTCTTGTGATCAGTGTAGATGTTACAGTAAGCTCCCATTAAATAGTGTCTCCAAATCTTAAGAGCATGAACCACAACTGCCAGTTCCAGATCATGTGTAGGGTAATTCTGCTCATGGGGTCTGAGTGCTCGGGAAGCATAAGCAATCACTCTGTTATCTTGCATTAAGACACAACCCAATCCAGTACTGGAAGCATCACAATAAACTTCAAATGGCTTGGTGTTATCAGGTTGAGCCAGCACTAGGGCTGTTGTCAAATGCTGCCTCAAAGTATGAAAGGCATCTTCGCACTTCTGGCTCCAATCATATTTGGCTCCCTTCTTCAATAACTCAGTCATTGGCTTGGCAATTCTGGAGAAGTCCGGAATAAATCGTCGATAATACCCTGCCAATCCTAGAAAACTCCGAATTTGCCTCACCGTAGTCGGGGGTTTCCAGTCCATTACTTCTTGTACCTTCTCAGGATCAACTGATATCCCATCCTGAGAAATTGTGTGACCCAAGAATTTAATCTCCTTCAGCCAGAATTCACATTTTGACAACTTAGCATAAAGACGATGATCGCACAGTCGCTGAAGCACGATGTGTAGGTGCTCAGTATGCTCGTCTTCATTCTTGGAATAGATCAGAATATCATCAATGAAAACGACCACGAACTTGTCCAACTCTGGCATGAATACTGAGTTCATTAGGTACATAAGATAAGCCGGGGCATTGGTCAGCCCAAAAGACATCACCAAAAACTCATAAAGCCCATATCTGGTGGAGAAGGCCGTCTTTGGAATATCACTGGCACGGATCTTGAGTTGATGGTAGCCCGAACGAAGGTCTATCTTGGAGAATACCTTGGCTCCCACCAATTGATCAAACAAGACGTCAATACGGGGTAGTGGGTATTTGTTCTTGATAGTCACCGTATTGAGAGGGCGGTAATCAACACACATTCTCAAACTCTCATCCTTTTTCTTCACGAACAAGGCAGGACATCCCCAAGGTGAAGTACTTGGGCGAATGAACCCCTTGTCCAACAATTCTTGTAGTTGCTTCTTCAGTTCTGCCAGTTCCGCGGGAGGCATCCTATAAGGTCTCTTGGAGATAGGAGCAGTCCCGGGTTGCAATTCAATCGCAAACTCAATGTCTCTGTCAGGTGGCATTCCTGGCAATTCATCCAGAAAAACATCTGGGTAGTCACAGACTACTAGGATCTTTTCCACTGAGGATTCTATCATGACAAAGGCACAAGAACGGGTACAACCCTGGTCGGGCAAAAATAATGTGGTTTCACCACAGGTCGGTGAGTGCACTTCAATGGCCCTAGCTGCAATGTCAATCACCGCCTGATGTTTGGTCAACCAGTCGGTTCCCAATATGATATCCACACTCTACAATCCCAAGATAAGAAGGTTGGTTTTAATTATCAGACTATCAAACTTTATAGGCACATTCTTGCTGATTTGATTGGTGGCAATCCTGCCTCCTGGTGTTGAAATTGTGATACCCCCATGGGTGTGATGAAAAGGCAATTGACACTTGGCACTAAATTTGGCACTAACAAAGCTATGTGATGCACCAGAATAAAAAAGAATAATAGCAGGATAATTCAAAACTGTAAAGATACCAGTCATGACGGGTGCTCCCTCTGGAATATCAGCCATGGTGGTAAAGTTTAGCTTGCCCTGCCTCACTTGCACCTTCTGCATCTTGCCCTGGTTTTGATTGACATTCTGCCCTTGCCTCTGCTGGTTTCTGGGGCAATTCTTGGCATAATGCCCGGTGTTGCCACAGGTGAAACACCTGTTGTCATTTGCCTGGCGATACTGCTGCTGCTGATTGTTCCTCTGAGCTGGAAACTGGGTGCGGTTGAGTGCCTGCTGCTGCTGCTGTGGTTGGATCACCCATCTCCCTTGCTGCTGCTGGGGGCCCCTATTCTGAGTGTCAGACACAATCCTGAAGCGCTGTGGCTGAGCTGAGGGTCCTGCCACAGGGGTCTTCCTCTTCTTCTCTGCCTGACGAGCTGTGATACAGTCCTCCTGGGAGATGGCCATGTTGACCAACTCATTGTAGCTGTTGGCCCTGACGGTGTTGAGACGGTCACAGAGCTTAGTGCTGAGCCCCCTCCTGAAACTGTCTCTCTTCTTCTCATCTGTATCCGCATGGTACCCAGCATACTGGCACAGAACATTAAAAGCCTGAGCATACTGCAACATTGTCTTGTTGCCCTGAGTGAGTGCCAGAAACTCGTTAAGCTTACGGTCCATAATGCCAGCTGGGATATGGTGCCCTCTGAAAGCTGCCTTAAACTCTCTCCAATCCACTTCATGGTCAGCTGGTTGCATAGCGAGATAGTGGTCCCACCATGTCCGCGCGGGTCCGCGAAGCTGTTGAGTGGCGAACCTGACCTTAGTCACCTCGGAACAAACTCCATTGAGTAGTGGGAATTTAGATTCCACTACCCTTAGCCATACATCAGCATCAAGTGGATCCTCTGCCCTGGTGAACAAAGGCGGCTGAGTACTGAGGAACTCCTGGTAAGTGGCCACTGCGGGGTGACGCTGATGATCTCCGCCACCATAGTGCTAGGGTGGTGGCTGACGCTGAGCTAGTTTTATTTTTGAAAGGGATGGTATTCATATTTTATTGATTCCTCTGTGGTGGTACAAGCTCCGATACCAGCTGTGGCGGAACTGCCCGAATTATTCCAACTTAAGTGCCTAAGCCCTGCCTTAGAGGCTAGACCACACTTAAATGGGAATAACCCGTCAATCCCTCGGATCTAGTCCGACTCGGCCACTGACAGGATCAAGTACCGCAATCTCACTCGATGGTGAGTCATAGAGCAAATACAATAAAGCATAAAACCATAAATTACGGAGTATTAAATTATTACATCACCATCGGAGTTTTGAGGAAGTAGTCATCATTGTTCGAAGTGCAGCGGAAATAAACTAACGGTAAATAAACAGAGAGATGGGGAAGCCTGTCCCATCACTCTTTATGCTCCTCCTCAGCCGAGGCGGGGTCCCACTCGACAGTCCAACCCGGTGGCAAGATGGACGGCCAAGTCACTCCAGAAACCATGTCCCCCAAAGAACCTGTAAAATTATGCCACAAGCAAGGCTGAGTATACTAATACTCAGCTAGACTTACCCGGTGTGAGGAGTCTACTCCTCTACCTCTAGACATGCAGCTGTTTGGCTGTGGGGTCTGGTTGCCAAAGCACTAGCTGAGTTTCTAAATCAAGTTTTAATTTTGTCAAATTTAAGTGTGACTCTCTTAAGGCTAAATATGTACTATCTACTCATACATAGTAGCAAACATTTAAGCAATCAACATCTTGTATCATCTCATCATATTTCCACTTGTTACTCAATGTAGCAGCATGGATCAAGCAGTCTCATTAGCTACGAGAAGCAGACGATTCGAATCGAGTTTTTATCCTTGCAAGGTAAACCTAAACACACGACGTGGTGAGGCACTCCATCCCCACACACATCAACTGTCCCCATCGATTCCCCGTCAGCAGATCAGGGCTCACCGCCTTGGCGTACAATGCCTCACTGACCCCGACTGCCGTCGTGCAGTGACCGCACTTGTACCCACCATAACCGGAATGGGAGACCACGTCTCAGGTCGAGTGAGGGGATATGTCCACTGCCAGGTTCACTCAGGTACTAGGCTTACCGATTTACCATATTTCTCGGCATATGTTTAGTACGTTCAAACGCTTGACTCACGGTACCACACCTTAATCCTTATTCCAATTTTTGTCCCGTAGACAACGCATCCCCATGGACCGTTGCCCACCGACCATCATCATTACGATATGAAAATGGATACAACCAATTTCCTGACCTCGCGCGAGTGCTAGAAAAATCACTCGACTTCTACCGAGATCCCTAATTAGTAAAGCAACTACTCGACCTAGCATACTAGTATCCATCTCAAAAGTTATCCTGAGTTCATGCAACTAGGGTTTCAAACAACTCCTACACTTAAGTGCACAATACAAGACTACAAACATTAAGTGTAGTAAAATAGCATATAGAACAGGTTATGCATAAACCCCGGGGCTTGCCTTCCGAAGCTGGGGTAGGCAGATCCTCTGGTGCAGGCTCTGGTGCTGGATCCGGGGCTACCTCCTGAGCAGCTCCTTGCTCCGGCACGAGGACGTACTCTCCGTCAGCGAGGTTGCAATCTATCGAATGCAATGAATATGTGTGTCATGATTATGCAGGATTTAATAACTTTATGCTAAAGGAAGGAAAACTAAGTTAGTTCGTAACTTAGGGTTTCTTGGTCATACGTGGCTTTTAGTAGTTTATGCTTATCATTCTAAGTTTAGGTTTTGTTAAGGATAAGCATAGTGGATTTGTAATTCCCCTTATATACTTCAGTGGACAATTTACAAAGGGTTTTAGGGTCACACTAATTTCCATCATTTCCTTTTCCCCTTCTTTATTTTCTATTTATGAATTTTAGTGTGGGTTTGAACTACAACAGTGATTCCAAAATTTTCGAAAATCTGGTAAAAATTACAGTGGCTTGTCATTGGTCAATATAGTCTGTTCTAGGAGTTTGAGGTTCAAAATAAAAAGGTTATGTTTTAGACAAAAATAACAAAAGTTGTGTAAATGAGCCACTTTACACTACAACTCTTAACTAGGGGTAGGTTCTGCCCTAAAGGTTATTTTTGTTGGCATCTAACAGTAATAATAAGCTTCTGTGCCAAAAGTCACAGAAGATTAATTGGTGGTTATTTAGTTGTGATTTTCTAGAGTTTTATGCCAAATAGGTGCTTATAACTAACTTGTTATTTGAAAAATATCAAACAACAGACTTTAAATTTTTCTTATGTTCTTATTAACAACTCATTAGTTATCCCAAGGTTTGGGGTGTTTTTGCCTTGGGGTTATTTTTCTAGGGTTTTTCTAAGTTTGCCTTATTTTCTTAAAATCAAAGGTATCCCAATTATTTTGTACTAAACCAGAGTATAATAGATTTTTCTAGTGAACTATATTGATTAAGTAGACTAACAAAAATATGAGTGCTCCCTGGTTCCTTATTTAAATCACTTTTCCTATTTTCTTTAACTTTAAGCATAATGTGAATTAAATGGCAAACTCTACCTTAATGGGGTGTACAGAGGAGTTTATCATTTTTAAATAGGTCAGTAGGTGGTCATGCACTGCTCCAATTTTTCTTAACCTCAGTTAAATAGTGCAACTATTTTTCCTCCTATTATTTAGCTTTTGGCTAAATCAGTATTTAAATCAGAACCCTAAAGTTTTCTGTAGCACATAGGGGTTTTATATTTTTCTTATGTAGTTTACATTATTTAGAGTCTGACAAAATTGGTTTGACCAAATTTGGATGAACTAAACAGAAGTTATGAATTATTAAAGTTTCTGTTCAAATTTAAATTCAGATTTAATAAAGGTTTTCTGGAAAAGCAGTTTACACCGAGGACCCTGGGGCATTTCCAAACTATCTCTCTCAGTTATACCCCCGCGCTACTATTCATTTGAGTCACTGACATTTCACAAAACCCCCCAGACTTCTTTCCTTCTCCCCGCGGTCCTTCCCTAGGTTTAAATAGTGCCCGCAAGAAAGAAAAGGGCGGCGCGGCTTACCGGCGGCGAGATAGGTCCGGCGAGGGGCAGGGTTGGCTCGGGGAGGATCTAGCGGTCACAGCGATGTACGGCTCGACGGCGGGGATGGCCGGAATCGCCCGGTCCACGTGCGCAGGCGGGTATCCTCGTCGGCGGCGGGTGTGCCGGCCAAACCACGGCGATCTAAAGCAATCCAGTGGCACGGTGAGCTTCACGAGGTGATGTAGAGACTGTGTGCACAAGGAATCGGAAAATGGTCCAGTGGATTACCCGGTCTACGTACTCCGGCGGGGTTGTGAACTCCGGCGACCGTGGACTGGCCTCTCCGGCGAAGCAGGCTTCGATTCCTCGCTCGGGGAGCTTCACAGAGGTGTGCTCACTCATCTCCGAGGGTTGGACGGGGTTGGGAAAGGCTAGGCTGGCCGGTCCACGACGGCAGGGGCTCGGGTGGCTGCGGACACGCCGTGCTCGGGCAAACGGTGGTGAGTTGAGCTCCCGTGAGGTTTGAGCGTGCGCGGAGAAGTGTGGTTGACGCTTGAGTGGGCTTTATAGGCACGGCGCACACAGGGGACACGGGCGCGGCTCGGCGCGGCGCGGGGTCAGGCGCGGGCGTGCTCTGGCGTGCGCAGAGCGCGTCGAACACGTGGAGCTTTTCTTCTGCCCTTGTTCCACTGCTCACCCAAGTCGCAAATTTGCGAATCTTGGCAAAAATCCGGCGCGAGTCTTTTCCTGGCACCTAGGGCTGTCTCTCATCCGTGAGTTTCCATGGCAGATACGGCCTAGGGAGGGAGATCTTCGGTCGCCAAAACAGGTATGTCACTCTGCCCACCACGCGACAAAAACCATGCCAAGGCATGTCAAACGTCAGAGTCTCGGGCTCAACTTTTCCAGTGGGTGCCCTAGGTGGTATGCCACATTTTTGGTATAGAACATAGGTGGTTTTGGTGCCATCTTCAAGGTAAACACAGTTGATCTTTAGTGTAGGTGTAGTTTTTGACTTAGAGAAAATTTGAGAGCTCTAGCTCTCACTCTACTTGGAGATTTGATTTGGGGTTTCTCTAGGGGTCTTTTTGCAATATTTCCTCCCTATAATTGTAGGTTAATAAGTTACTTAACTTTGTGTCAAAATTTTAACTCATGGTTTGCACAAATGCTCATCCTCTCCCCCTTTCAACCATGGCTTGGAAGATGGGGTTCAAGAGGGGTCTAGGGTTTATTCTCCTCTTGTCCAAGGTGGTATGTGCACAAAAGCTTGAGTGATGCTCTTAAGTCATTAACATCCTTGATTAACCCATGGCTTCCAAGGTTCTTAGGTTCTTCTCAAGTTTCTACCACATGTGATCACAGTTACCAGTGCATAGATGTGCTCTAGCAATGGTAACACCTAAGGTGTTACACGGGGAAGGTAGCCGGGCACTGGGTGGGCTTTATAGCCGCAGCGCGGGTGTGGTCACGGGGCAGGCGCGGGCGCGCGGGGGTTCACGTGCGGGCGTGCTCTAAGCGCGCCCCCGAGTGTCAGCCCACGTCGAACACGTGTGGGTTTACTTCTGCCAAGGTTCAACGGCCGATTTGGTCGACTTAGCGTGCAGATCTTAGCAAAACCCCCGTGTACGGTCTCTTCCCTGCACCAAATCCTACCTTTTTGATGTGAGTTCCAAGCAAAGATATGGTCTGGTTAGAGAGATATGGGGGTGAGAAGTCGGCTCTGTCAGAGATGTCCATACCGAGACAAAAGCCATGCCAAGTCGTGTCAAATGGCTTAGGGTTGGGTTCAAACTTTTCCAGGGTGTTCTAGGGGTCTTTGGGCGCCATTTTGTCACTTGGGCATAAGGTTTTGAGGTTGGGATCAAGGTGAACATGTTTGATCTTTGAAAGAGGGTCGGTTTTGAACTTGAGCAAATCCTGATTTTTCTTTTATGCTTAACTCTTTGGTGACCTTTTTGGGGTTCTTCTGAATCCTTTTTGGGGTCACTCTCTTTCTATGTTTTATAGGATATTAAGTGTACTACAACTTTTATAATTAGTCCAAGTCATGACAATGTGATTTACATAGACTTTTTGCCATAATCCCCTCTAAGGCTCCATTTGCCTACAAGGGATTTGAATTAGAGTTTGAGTCATTCTCTTCTCTTTAGGGCATGATAAGGCCAAGGCATGACTTCTAAGATGGGTTACACCTACTTAGGGTCTTGATCCCCAAGTTTGGTGTCTTTTGCTCAAACCAAACCACATGTGATGATGGGCTCAATAGTGTAGTCTTGAGTGAAAATCCCAAGTAACACCTGGGGTGTTACAGCCCTCCCCCCTTAAAGGAATCTCGCCCCGAGATTGTGGGTGGGGATCCTCTAGAGGGTACCCAGAAGATGGGTCTGCGTGGTGTAGATTCTTTAAGCCAAGTTTCTCTAATTAACTGCTCTTTGAGTGTCATCCTCTTTGCAACTTCAGAAGGAAGTCCTTTTTAATTTATTTTCAAGGCTTATTATCCCTTTAACATCTAGGTTTTTCTTGTATTTAGATTCAAAGGGCAGGTGGGGGGTGGGGTTTTGGGTTACGTACCGACTCCTTTGGGCAGAAAGTCGGGGAAGCGAGATCGTAGAAAATCCTCAGTCTCCCACGTAGCTTCTTCTACTGAATGGTGACTCCATTGAACCTTATACATCCTGATCGACCTCGCCCGAGTTGATCTCTCCTTTTGGTCCAGTACCTTGACGGGGTGCTCTCGATAGGACAAGTCTGGTTCTATCTCTAACTCTGGTTCAGGTAGCACTTCTGTCGGTAAGCGGACACACTTTCGTAGCTGAGATACGTGGAACACATCATGAACTGCTGATATGTGGGGTGGCAACTTCAATTGATATGCTACAGGCCCATAAGTTTCTTTTATCTCATAGGGTCCGATGTAGCGAGGAGCTAACTTGCCCTTGATTCCAAATCTCTGAACACCTTTGGTGGGTGACACCTTAAGATAAACATGATCTCCTACTTCAAACTGTAGAGGCTTCCTCCTCTTGTCATGATAGCTCTTTTGCCTGGCCTGAGCAGCTTCTAGGTTCTTCTTAATGACCCTGACCTTCTCCTCTGCTTCAAGTACCAAGTCAGGTCCAAATATTTCCCTCTCTCCTGCTTGAGACCAATTTAGTGGTGTCCTACACCTTCTCCCATACAAGGCCTCGAAAGGTGCCATCTTTAGACCGGACTGGTAGCTGTTATTATAAGAGAACTCTGCCAATGAAAGACACTTGTCCCAATCCTTTCCATAGTGCAGCACACATGCCCTCAACATGTCTTCCAAAATCTGATTCACCCTTTCTGTCTTACCATCTGTTTGAGGGTGGTATGCTGAGCTTCTTATTACATGGGTCCCAAGTGACTCTTGCAATTGCTCCCAGAAATGTGCTACGAATGGTGCTCCTCTGTCAGACACAATAGTCTTTGGTATTCCATGCAAGCGTACTATCTGGTCAATGTAGATTTCTGCATACTTCTCTCACCTGTGGGTGGTATGTACTGGCAAGAAATGCGCTGTCTTAGTAAATCTATCCACAATGACCCAAATAGAGTCGTGGTGCTGGGAGGTATTGGGCAATCCCACAATGAAATCCATGCAAATATCCTCCCATTTCCAAGATGGTATGGGAAGGGGCTGTAAAGTGCCTGCCACCTTCAAATGACTGGCCTTAACTCTCTGGCAAGTGTCGCACTCAGATATATATTAGCAATTTCCCTTTTCATTCTGGTCCACCAGTACAAAGATCTGAGATCATGATACATCTTGTTACTGCCGGGATGCATGGAGAATTTGGAAAGGTGAGCTTCATCCAATATTTTCTTTCTAAGTTCGGGGTTCTTAGGAACAACCAATTGGTCTCCAAACCATAGAATTCCCTTGCTGTCTTGACGGAAGCACTTGTACTTATCTACCTTCTGCTTGAGCATTTCCTTGATGACTTGAACACCCTTCTCACCAATTTGAGCCATGACTATCTGCTCATGCAATGTGGGTTCCACTGAGATATACTCCAAAGTTCCTGAGGAAACAACTTCTATGCTCAACTTGCATAACTCATCACACAGGGTGGCAATCTTGGAGTCCATCGTTACAGAGTTGCACTGGGCCTTTTGACTTAAAGCATCTGCCACAACGTTGGCCTTGCCAGGATGGTAATGTACATCCAAATCATAGTCCTTGATGAGTTCCAACCATCTCCTCTGCCTCATATTCAAATCAGCCTGAGTGAAGATATACTTGAGACTCTTATGATCAGTATAGATATTACAATGAGCTCCCATCAAGTAGTGTCTCCATATCTTGAGAGCATGAACTACGGCTGCTAACGCCAGATCATGTGTGGGGTAGTTTTGCTCATGGGGTCTGAGTGCTTGGGAGGCATAGGCAATGACTCTGTTATCTTGCATCAAGACACATCCCAATCCAGTACCGGAAGCATCGCAATAAACCTCAAATGATTTGGTGTTGTCAAGCTGGGCTAGCACAGGTGCTGTTGTCAAATGCTGCCTTAGTGTATGAAAGGCATCCTCACATTTCTGACTCCATTCGTATTTTACTCCTTTCTTTAACAATTCCGTCATTGGCTTGGCAATTCTGGAGAAATCCGGGATAAATCGCCGATAATACCCTGCCAATCCTAGAAAACTCCGAATCTGTCGTACAGTGGTAGGAGGTTCCCAATTCATCACTTCTTGCACCTTCTCTGGATCAACCGATATCCCCTCCTAAGAAATAGTGTGACCCAAAAATTTGATCTCCCTCAGCCAGAACTCACATTTGGACAATTTAGCATACAACTGATGGTCGCGCAGTCTCTGAAGTACTATATGCAAATGCTTAGTATGTTCGGCTTCATTCCTTGAATAGACCAATATATCATCAATGAAGACCACCACAAACTTGTCCCGCTCTGGCATAAATACTGAGTTCATCAAATACATGAAATAAGCCGGGGCATTGGTCAGCCCGAAGGACATCACCAAGTACTCATAAAGCCCATATCTGGTAGAGAAAGCCGTCTTCGGGATATCTCTGGCCCTGATTTTTATCTGATGATAGCCAGAGCGAAGATCTATCTTGGAGAATACTTTGGCTCCCACCAACTGATCAAACAATACATTAATGTGGGGCAATGGGTATTTGTTCTTGATAGTCACCGCATTGAGAGGGCGGTAATCGACACACAATCTCAGACTCTCATCCTTCTTCTTCACAAATAAGGCTGGACATCCCCATGGTGAAGTACATGGGCGAATGAACCCCTTGTCCAACAATTCTTCCAACTGCTTTTTCAATTCCGCCAACTCTGCTGGTGGCATCCTATAGGGTCTCTTAGATATAGGGGCAGTTCTGGGTTGCAGTTCAATCGCAAACTCTATGTCTCTGTCGGGTGGCATCCCTGGCAATTCATCCGGAAAAACATCTAGGTATTCACAGACCACTGGAATCCTTTCGATGGGTGAATCTATCATGGTGAAGGCACAGGATCGGGTACAACCCTGGTTTAGCAAATATAATGTAGTTTCGCCACAAGTAGGAGAGTGAATCTCAATGGCCCTTGTCGCAATATCAAGTACAGCCTGATGCCTGGATAACCAGTCAGTTCCCAATATGATGTCCACACTCTCCAAACCCAAGATGAGGTGGGTGGTTCTAATCACAAGACTACCAAATTTTATAGGCACCTGCCTATTGATTTGATAGGTGGCAACCCTGCCTCTTGGTGTTGAAATTGTAATACCCCCATTGGTATGATGGAAAGGTAACTGGCATTTGGCACTAAATTTTGTACTGATAAAACTATGTGATGCACCAGAATCAAAAAGAATGATTGCAGGTTTATTCAAAATGGAAAAGATACCAGTCATGACGGGTGCTCCCTCTGGAGTATCAGCCATGGTGGTGAAGTTCAGCCTGCCTTGCCTCACTTCCACCTTCTGCCTCTTTCCTTGGTTCTTGTTGGAATTCTGCCCCTGCCTTTGCTGGTTCTTGGGACAATTCTTGGCGTAGTGTCCAGTGCTGCCACAAGTGAAGCATCTGTTATCATTGGCTTGATGGTACTGCTGCTGCTGTGGCTAGTTGTTGTTCCTCTGAACTGGAAGCTGAGAGCGGTTGGGTGCCTGCTGCTGTTGCTGAGGTCGAATCACCCAACGTCCTTGCTGCTGCTGAGGTCCCCTGTTCTGAGTGTCAGATACAATCCTGAAGCGCTGTGGCTGAGCTGAAGGTCCTGCCACAGGGGTCTTCCTCTTCTTTTCTGCCTGACGAGCTGTGATGCAGTCCTCCTTAGAAATAGCCATGTTGACTAATTCATTGTAACTGTTGGCCCTGACGGTGTTGAGACGGTCGCGGAGCTTAGTGCTGAGCCCCCTCCTGAATCTGTCCCTCTTCTTCTCATCAGTGTCTGCGTGGTACCCAGCATACTGGCATAGGTCATTGAAGGCCTGAGCATATTGTAACACTGTCCGATTCCCCTAAGTGAGTGACAGAAACTCATTAAGCTTGCGATCCATAATGCATGTTGGTATATGATGCTCTCTGAAAGCTGCCTTGAATTCTCTCCATTCCACCACGTGGCCATCTGGCTGCATAGCGAGAAAGTGATCCCACCATGTTCGCGCGGGTCCTCGAAGCTGCTGAGTGGCAAAACGAACTTTGGCCGCATCTGAACAATTGCCGGCAAGTAATGGGAATTCGGATTCCACTACCCTGATCCATACATCAGCATCAAGTGGGTCCTCTGCCTGAGTGAACAACGGCGGCTGAGTGCTGAGGAACTCCTGATAAGTGGCCGCTGCTGGGGGACGCTGATGGTGATCACCACCACCATAGTGTTGAGGTGGTTGCTGACGCTGAGCCAGCTGTCACAGAATCTCGTTCTGCTGAGCCATCAACTCTTGCATGGTAGGAGGCGGTGGCGGGGGTGGAGGAATGCGCTCATTCTGCGCACGACGCACTCTTCCTACCATCTGAAAAATTTAAGGGTGATCTCAACATTATACTTCTGATGTTAGGGTTTATACGTGGTGAAAGATCTGAAAGGGTAAAACCAATATTTTGTTGCATAATTTCTAAAATTTATAAAATACACTACATGGCATAACACTTTTCTTCATAATGTAAAGCCGACATCATTCATCATCCAACTTCCAAAAGAGTTTGTTACGATTACATCATTGACCCAAAAGACTCAACTCTGTCTAGCTTAGTACCCTAAGGGTGCAAAAGCTAAGCTAGCTCCGAGGAGTTCTACCTACCCACTTCTAATTCTATCTCTGCCACCTAGTGAGCAAACGAGGCAATGCTCGACTCGGGGGAAGGTGGTCTCCCTAAGCCAGCAGTGTCCAGACTAGATGCGGGCTCCAGCTCCTCTCCTCCCTCGATGTTGACATCCTCGTTGGCCTCCATGTCCTGGATCTCCTGGTGGTGCATATCCAAATGTTGGTTAGCCTCCGCAAGTTGCTGCTGAGTGTTGATGAGCTGATCCTTGAGAACCTCAATGGTGTTCTCCCTGGTCCCCACTAGCTCCTCGAGCTCCTGGATCTCATTGGACAACTGTTCTACCTTTAGGTCCTTTTCCACCATCTCAGTGGACAGGTCTACCACAAGTTCCTCTCTGTTATCCAAGGTAATCTTGGTAGCCTCCAACAATGCCATCAAATGGGACATTGCCTCTCCTCGCATTACTTGCAGACGATACATGGCATTCATGCATCGCACTGTCAAGTGAGCAGTCTGCCCTGCGTAGAGAGCCCATATGTCCTTGGCATGCTCCACTCGATCTTTCCACATTGGGTCGTCCTCATTATTAGCGGGGAACAAGCCAATGGGATGAGTAGACAGCTCCAAGGGGTGAAAACCACAGAAAGTAGTCAGCCCGTGGAGAGCAATGGCCTCGATAGTATCCTCAGCCCGGTATCCGAAAGACTCGGAGTCCAACGAACGCCAGCCTGGCTGCAAGGGATGAGGCTCTAGGGTCATCCTCACCCTACAGCGGGGCACTCGGTGCTTCTCAAACAGCTGCACCGCGTACTGGGGAGGCGTCGTGTAACCGGCTCCCTAAAGTACCTCCCACAAGATACGGGGAAAACCCTCTTGTGCAAGTCCGTCCGTGTGGGACTGTGCGTTCCCTCCGTCCGAGGATCCGTGAGAAGTCATCTGTGTATGGTTAAGCGTAAGTGAAAAAGAAAAAGAATTATAAAATAAAAAATGGGATCAAAGCTCGGCCTCTCTATGGCTATGACAATGTCACTGGGTGTACTCAATTTGCCATTATCATGTATAAAATTTTTTACTAATTGTTAATAGCTTTTAGTAAGGATGCATGCATGCTCATCCTAACGACCTCATTCCAACTTAGAGGAAATAGGGAAAAGCTCCCATTCCGCATAGTAGCCGGTAGGGCTTACTCAATTAGCCACCTAGCTACCCCTCTATCATCCTAAGGCTTCACGTCCTAGGTCTATCCTGATCGTCCTAGCGATCTATCCAACATTTGTTTCTATCAAGTTTTATATTTTGAAAAGGGATGGTATTTACAGTTTATTGATTCCTCTGTGGTGGTACAAGCTCCGATACCAGCTATGGCGGAACTGCCCGAATTATTCCAACTTAAGTGTCTAAGTCCCACCTTAGAGGCTAGACCACACTTAAATAGGAATAACACGTTAGTACCTCGGATCTAGTCCGACGAAGCCACTGACAGGATCAAGTACCACGTACTCACTCGATGGTGAGGCATAGAGCAAATACAATAAAACATAAAACCATACATAAAGGAGTATCAACTTTAGTACATCATTATCGGAGTTTTAGCAAAAGTAGTGACCATTATTCAGAATGCAGCGGAATAAAACTAACAATAAATAAATGGAGAGATGGGGAAACCTGTCCCATCACTCCTCATGCTCCTCCTCCACCGAGGTAGGGTCCCACTCGACTTTCCAACCCGGTGGCAAGGTGGACGGCCAAGTCACTCCATCAACCATGTCCTCCAGAGAACCTATAAAATTATGCCACAAGCAAGGCTGAGTATACTAATACTCAGCTAGACTTGCAGCTGTTTGGCTGAGGGGTTTGGTTGCCAAAAGCACTAGCTGAGTCTAAAAATCAAGTTTTAGCTTTTTCAAGTTTTAGTGTGACTCTCTTAAGGCTAGAGTTATCCCTATCCAATCATACATGGTAGCAATCATTTTTAGCAATCAACATCTTTTGCCACATCAACATATTTCCACTTATTACTCAATGTAGCAGCATGGATCAAGCATTCTCATTAGCTGCGAGAAGCAGACGATTCAAATCGAGTTTTTAAACCTTGCAAGGTAAACCTAAACACACGACGTGGCGAGGCACTCCGTCCCACACACATCAACCATCCCCATCGATTCCCTGGCAACAGAAAGGGGCTCACCGCCTTGGCGTACAATGCCTCACTGACCCCGACTGCCGTCGTGCAGTGACCGCACTTATACCCACCATAACCGGAATGGGAGACCACGTCTCAGGTTGCGTGAGGAGGGCAATCTGCGGGCAGGTTCACTCAGGTACTAGGCTTACCGATTTACCATATTTCTCGGCATGTGCTTAGTACGTTCAAATGCTTGACACACGATACCACACCTTAATCCTTATTCCAATTTCTGTCTCGTAGACAACGCATCCCCATGGATCGTTGTCCACAGACCACAATCATTACGATATTAAAATGGATACAACCAATTCCTGACGTCGCGTGAGTGCTAGAAAAATCACTCGACTTCTACCGAGATCCCTAATTAGCAAAGCAGCTACTCGACCTAGCATACTAGTATCCATCTCAAAGGGAATCCTGAGTTAATGCAACTAAGGTTTCAGACAACTCCTACACTTAAGTGCACAGTACAAGCCTACAAACATTAAGTGTAGTAAAATAGCTTATATAAACGGTTATGCATAAAACCGGGGCTTGCCTTCCAAAGCTGGGGCAGGCAGATCCTCGAGGGTAGGCTCTGGTGCTGGATCCTGGGCTACCTCCTGAGCAACTCCTTGCTCCGGCACGAGAATGTACTCTCCGTCAGCGAGGTTGCAATCTATCGAATGAAATGAATAAGATAGATGTATGCCATGATATGCAGAATTTAGTAACCATTATGCATAGTGACGAGAAACTAAGTTAGTTGATATCTCAGGTTTTCTTGTTATAAGAAGCTCTTAGTGGTTTATGCTTAGCAACCTAGGGTTGAGGTTTTGCTTAGATGTAAACATAGTGGATTAAGACTTGGATTGCCCTTTAAGGTTTTAGTAGGTACTCAGGAGGCTTTGCTGGGTTGATTAGGGTAACATTTATCTCCACCACTAATTCCTCTTTTCCCTTTTTCTATTTATGCTTTTAAGGTGGGTTTGAACTACAACAGTGATTTCAAAATTTCCAAAAATTCTGTAAAAATTACAAGGGGTTAATATTGGTCACTGTAGTCTGTCCTATAAAATTTAGGTCAAAAATAAATAGAACCTTCTTTGGAAAAAATAGCAAAAGTTGGGGCAAAGGGGTTACTTTGCACTACAACCCTCATTTAGGTGTGGGCTCTGTACTAAGGGTTATTTTTGCTGGTATCTATGGGTAATAACATGCTTTTGTGCCAAAAATCACAGAGGGTTACTCAGTGGTTATTTAGTTATGATTTTCTAAAGTTTAATGTCAAAAAGACACTTATAACTAACTTGCTATTTGAAAAATATCAAACAATAGAACTTGTATTTTTCCTAGGTTTCTCTTAGCACAAGAATAGTTATTCCTAGGGTAGGGGTGTTTTATCCTTAGGATCATTTTGTTATGATTTTTCAAAGTTTTCTCTATTTTTCATGAATAATTATGAGTACAATTTCTTCTAACTGGATTATGGTTCAATAGATTTTTCTTGTGAACTACATAACTTAGGTATGCTAGGAAAAATATGGTTGCCCTCTGGTTTCCATTTTTAATCCCTTTTTTTAATTTTCCTAAGTTTGTGCATAAACAAGCTTTAGTGAACAAACTCTCCTTAACCTTGTATACTGGGGTGTTTATTAATTTTTAACAGTATAACTACTAGGTTAGTGTCTCCACTATTTTTCTTAACCCTGGTCCAACAATATTTCTATTTTTCCTTCTAATATTAAGTTTTGGGCAGTTTTCTTATTTAATTCAAAACTCTAGAAAATTATACAAGAACTATGGGGTTTATTATTTTTGTCTAATTGTTTATATTTCACAAAGTCTAGCAAAATTGGTTTGGCAAATTTTGGATGATTATTCTTCAAGTTATGCATTTATTTAGTTTTCTGTAATATTTAAAAGAAGAATAAATTTGAAATGGAAAAGAAATACAGGTTTGCGCTGAACCCCCTGGATTTTCTCTCCCTTTTCTCTCTCAAAACAGTCCTCGGTCTACTATTTGCATGAGTCACTGACATTACACAAAACCCCCTGGGCTTAGCCGAAATCTACCCCGCGCTCCCTGGCTGGCTTAAACAGTACCCGCGGCAAGGATTACGGCGGCGAGGCTTACCGGCGGCAGTAGAGCTCCGGCGGGGTGGTCAGTGACGTCGGGGAGGTCACGACGGTCATGTCGGTGTACGGGTCGGTGTCTGGGGTGGTCGGAGCTGCCCTGGCCACGCGCGCAGGCGGCGGAGGTCATCGGCGGCTCCTGCTCCGGCCAAACCACGGCGGTAGGGTTCAATCAAAGCGCACGAGGAGCTCCATGGGGTGATGTAGAGGCCATGCATGCAACGAATTGAGAAATAGTGCAGAGGTTTACCCGGTCCACGTGCTCCGGCGGGGTTCCAAACTCCGGCGAGCACGATTGCGCTATTCCGGTGGCTCGGGTCCTCGGTTCAAGCTCGGGCAAGCATCACGGTCTCCTAGGGGATCTATAGAAGGCTTGGATCAAGCGGAGGAGGGCGGGAAAATGGTTGGCCATGGTGGTTGCCCTCGGGCGGCTCTGGCGGGTCGCGGGGAGGTCGCCGGAGCTATGGGCGAGCTCGGGGGAGTTAGGCGTGGTACAAAGGAGGCAACGGGGAAGGTAGCCGGGCACTGGGGTGGGCTTTATAGCCGTGGCGCGGGCGTGGTCACGGGTCGGCCGCGGGCGCGCGGGGGTTCGCGTGCGGGCGTGCTCTAAGCGCGCCCCCGAGTGTCAGCCCACGTCGAACACGTGTGGGTTTACTTCTGCCAAGGTTCAACGGCCGATTTGGTCGACTTAGCGTGCAGATCTTAGCAAAACCCCCATGTACGGTCTCTTCCCTGCACCAAATCCTACCTTTTTGATGTGAGTTCCAAGCAAAGATATGGTCTGGTTAGAGAGATATGGGGGTGAGAAGTTGGCTCTGTCAGAACTGTCCATACCGAGACAAAAGCCATGCCATGTCATGTCAAATGGCTTAGGGTTGGGTTCAAACTTTTCCAGGGTGTTCTAGGGGTCTTTGGGCGCCATTTTGTCAATTGGGCCATAAGGTTTTGAGGTTGGGATCAAGGTGAACATGTTTGATCTTTGAAAGAGGGTCGATTTTGAACTTGAGCAAATCCTGATTTTTCTTTTATGCTTAACTCTTTGGTAACCTTTTTGGGGTTCTTTTGAATCCTTTTTGGGGTCACTCTCTTTCTATGTTTTATAGGATATTAAGTGTACTACAACTTTTATAATTAGTCCAAGTCATGACAATGCGATTTACATAGACTTTTTGCCATAGTCCCCTCTAGGGCTCCATTTGCCTACAAGGGTTTTGAATTAGAGTTTGAGTCATTCTCTTCTCATTAGGGCATGATAAGGCCAAGGCATGACTTCTAAGATGGGTTACACCTACTTAGGATCTTGATCCCCAAGTTTGGTGTCTTTTGCTCAAACCAAACCACATGTGATGATGGGCTCAATAGTGTAGTCTTGAGTGAAAATCCCAAGTAACACCTGGGGTGTTACACTTAGATTATTAAGAAGTACTTGTGTGTAGCTAAACCAACTTGAAGAAATTTAGATTTTGTTTTGGTTAGTTTTCCAACCTTGATTTCATGTGATGATATCTTCTAAACTTGTATGTGATATGTGAGGTTTAGTGAATGTTTTGCTTAATAAGTTAGGATATTACTAAGAACCAAAACCTAAGGACTAAGTGTCTAACTCCATAAAACTAATAAGTGGATGGACTCAATTTATAAAAGCAATTAAGTTCAACAGTAATAAAGATTTGGGAGGAATGGGTTAAAAGAAATAGAAAAATCTAATTTTTCTAAGTCCATTTCTTTACCTCTCTTCAAACACTGACATGTTCATCTAAAAATAATCTTCAAATAAAATTGCTCCAATTACAAAAGTTGTAGATAATTACTTGAGACACAACCTGTAAAAAGTTGACAAAATTTTGAAGTCGTTTGACATGTTTTGACATGGCTAGACTTCGGATTGCCACTGATTTTCGCAGCCCTAACAAACCCAAGTTTGAAGGTCATTAGCTTGTAAACCAACAACGTAATCACCCTAAGCCCTATACAAAGTTGTAGCCGGTAGATTGGGGTGCAATTCGTCTATAGTGACTGATGCTTGAGGAGCCCGTCTTCTTGTCATTTTCACGGCTGCAAGCTTGGTAGATTGCACTGGCCAAGTGGCGCTCGCCTGAATACATGGAAGCCGAGGTCTGAGCACTACGCATTGCCTCAGCGTGTGGGCAAGCCCACTGTCGTGCCCCTGCTCCATTTGTGCCAAGCACTCTAGTCCTCTTCTGCGCTCGTCTCCTCTTCCTCCCACACTCGTCGCGCTTCTCCCTCACTCACGCGCCTTGTCCCCCCACTCCGACGTCGCGCCACCATGCGTGGAGAGCTCTCGTAGCGACACTGCCTCCATCCTCCTCTGTCCATGCCAAGCCCCGTACCCGCTCCATCATTGTGTTCCGAAACCCCAGAGCTTACGCTTGAGCTCGAAGGACGCAGGACCTTCTTCGTACTTCGGTTCACGCCGGCGCGTGTGGACAGAACACCCCCGTCTGCCAACCGTCAAACCGAGGTCGTCGTCGAGTTCGCCTTTGTCGGCCGCATCTGCCTGTCACCTCGCCATGCTCGCCTCGATGGCAGTAAGCCACCGGCCGAGCTGCACTCCCTCTCTTTCTCTCTTTGTTCTAGGAAATGAGACAAGAGTAGCGGGCAAAAATAGGAAGAAGCCCAGGGGGCTAAGTGTACAAGCGTTGACTCATGTGAATAGTTAACTAAGGACCGATCTGCGAAGGTTTTATTAGAGTAAAGTCCAGGGACCTCTACGCAGTCATGTTTTCTTTAGTTATTTCGTTTTTCTTTTATTTATCGGCTGAAAAGGCTCTAGAAATTCATAGCTCAAAATTTGAAGCTCTAATATTTCCCTATAACAGATCTATAGTATAGAGCCATTGCATGTTGAGTTTCTGGTACTTTTACATAGGGTTTTAATTTAAACAAAGAAACTAAGTTTTCTTTTTAAAGCCATATTAATTAGAATAATCGTCAGAAAAATATGGTTCCAATTTTGTTAGGTTTCT
Source organism: Zea luxurians (assembly GCA_029449295.1). Taxonomy (NCBI): domain Eukaryota; kingdom Viridiplantae; phylum Streptophyta; class Magnoliopsida; order Poales; family Poaceae; genus Zea; species Zea luxurians. Next base: position 52,996,815 of record JAOPSE010000011.1, read on the forward strand.
GATTGGATTACCTATCTGTGATAAATATATTGTGGGTACGTTTGGTGGATGAAATGATTTTTATGAATTAAAAAGTGAAATTGTTGATCTCCTAGAAATTAGTAAATATATAGCAAACTCGCTGAGATTGGTGTGAAAATTTTTGTGAGCATGACTTATATGATATGTCACCCCTGAATTAAATATGATCTACTAGCTATATGGAAATATTTTGAGTTAGGATTTAAAAACAGAAAAGGTTTTTTTCTTTAGAAAATCATAGAAAAATATTTCTGGAGAAAATATCCATGTAAACTTTTGTGCCATGTTATTGTGCTATGTAAATCATGGGAAAATTATAATAATTGTTGTTTGGCTAGTTTGGTACTACAAATTAGTTTAAAATGATTTTCTATCATTTCTTGTTATTTTTGTGTAGTAAAAAAGAATAGTCCAAATAAGTTGATACTTCTGTGGTGAGGTATTGTAGGTGAACCCTGCTCACTGTAATTTTTGTAGTAGTTTTTGGAGAAGTCTAATTAATAGTTACTATGTAAGTCCAATTAAGTGGAGTGTAAGGATTTAAGTAATTGTAAGTGATTCTTGGTTTAGTTATGATTAAGACTTGCTTAATGAAGAAAACACTTGCAGTTATGATAGTCCAATTCATTTAGTAAGTCCTTCTCACTAAGTAATAAACTAATCTTAAAATAAATGAAGTACATTGAATATGTGTGTGTGCACATGTATGTGTAGTGTGATTTGGAATAGGAGTATACCTTTTATCCCTACTAGTGTAAACGGTGATGGACTGTATGATTTCTTAAAACAATAATCAGGACCAACCAAGAAAAGACATACTACATGTTCTTGGACGATGTAGGCTATCTTGTAGAACCAATTCGTAGTAACCTCTGAAAAGTAAACCGTAAAGAATGTCGCAAACCACATGCACCCATAAGCATCATGCATCTCTTGCACTATGCATCACCTATCCTCATACTACATCCATGCATCATACAGGATCACAGTAGGAAGTGCTAGTAGGGATTGCCGAGGAGCTGTAGGAAGTTCTCGTTGAAGAGGGTGTGCTGGAAGCCGAAGCTTAGGAATGTCCTGATCACCGCCCCAGTTCCTTCGAGAATGTCGAGCTACGACATCTCATTTCCTATGTTTCACAGTAATTAATTTATGCACTACCTGCCTATGTTTGTTGCATTGGGTTGTAGGAGTTGTTTGGAAACAATTGCTGCATTTATCCTTGATTACCTTATTTACCCTATCCTTGCCACCTGGGAAATTTAAGTACGCTTAAAAATGCTTAGGCCTTCTTAGACGGTAGACGTCCTGTGATTTCCTATCACCTGATATAGGTGGTTACCCCATGTTTGGTTGGGATAAAGTCATCTGGTGATATCTATGGTAGTGTAAAGGTTAAATTTGAGACTGGGCGGAGTCTTATGGGGAATGTAGGCCATAGCGATCCCGCCTGTGTCGATTAAGGACCATACCGTTGTGGTTCCTCGATTCATGTTGAATTTATGCCTAAACACTTAGCTAGCCAGATAATTTGTTCCGACCGTGAAGCTAGAATACTATTCTAGCCAGATTCGACCTCATGGTGCACTTACTGTTGTGGGTGAGGAGTGACGGGGACATAGTGAGATGACCCATGGTGTATAGGACGCCCTGACCCTCTGGTAGTCGGGTGTTCCCTGAGTATGGTGACCCCTGTGCAATCCGCGATGTGCAGTTAGGCTGCTACTAGAGTGAGTGTGGTGGTGATCGTATCTCATGAAATACTGTGGGTATGATTTGTGTTAGGAGTACCCCGCCAGATGGTTAGTAAATGATTCGAATCGCCATCGCTCTTAGATAGTGAGCACTTGACTTGAGCTATCTCATCGTAGTAAGAACTATGATTTCTATGAGAATGATGATAGGGATTAAGAATGATGATAATTCGGATTAAAATCAAGGGTTGGGTTAATTTTTTTTGGTTAATCATCAACAGTTTTTATTAACTTGATTCATCACTAAAGTTATAACTAGACTTATAGTGAATTTGGCAATGATCACGTAGATAATTAGGTGCAAATCTAGTTCTGCAACAAGATAGGTATTAATACTGAACTGCTAAAAGTGGATTAATAAACTTGACACCCTTTTAAGCTGTTAATCACTACATCAATTCCTGTTATTCTTACAAAACAAAGGGCAAACCCCAAATAAAGCTTTGCATAATCCTTGGAGTCTTTTACTTACTTATTTCCTGGTTTTGGATGGGTCAGTTTAGCTGAGTACATTCTAGTACTCAGGGTTCTATTCCCAATGTTGTTGCAGATGGCCAGATGTTCTATGGATACTATGAGCATTGCTTATACTCGGCTACGAGAAATGACTAAGCCATGGGCATGGCTTCTCCATTCTTCTCTCATGCTTTTGGTGGGTTGACAACCCTAATGTTGGCACTGTATTTTGAAAACCACACACGTGTTCCTGGCTTTACTTGAAAATTGATTCCGCTAAAACTAATCACTACGGTGATGTTACTTGTTATGTCACATTTGGGCCTTCGTGTCGACTAAGTTATAATTACTCTATTTACTATGATCTACTTTAATTTTAGTGGAATGTTGTATCACGTGATGCAGTGAATGTTAATTTATTAGGATCTTGGTTGCGATGGAAAAGTTTGAGATCCTTCACGATTTCATTAGACCCCTAGGTTTATATGGGTTCAAGTGTGTGAAATCACTATCGGGCAGATGGTTTTCATACATGACCTCTTATAAATCTGGTTGAATCGCTGCAATCAGGACCACCACCCAGTTTGTAGACGACGTACGTCGACAAACTCTGTCTTTGGGGCGACGACTGAATATGGTAGCGGTGGCCTGGATTGGAACAAAATCTCTCCCTTATGGCTCCATAGAGCCAGACCTGTCGGGGAGTATTGATGCTTCATTATTTCCTAAACGACACAAAGGGCCATATGCTCGAACACGTTCACTAGGCTCTCAGAGTGATGATGTAGTGAATGAGCCACCATGTAGTCGACTTCCTAGAGTAGAGCTCTGGTGTGCTCTTTTGAATGCATCGAAATATCTACTTCATCGAGGGCGCCTTCAAGTGAGAACCCCTTCCACCTAATGCCATGGTTGCGGGTCCTTTCAAAAGAGCTGATGAGATCAACTTCAAAGAGAGCATTCACCTAATCATATCTTGCGTGCCACCTGACCTATACCGATCAGGAAGGTGACGATGAGCTCCAAATTGGTTTCCTGCACAAACATACATGTGCAAACGTTAGTCCAAGCCATGTTCGGATCCCCGGGCCATATCAACTGATAGGAGCCGATTGTCTCCTGACATCAGATTCGGTCTATGTATCAAACACACACACAGAACTGATGGCACTTCGAGACCCCAGTTCTCTTGCGTCCAGTAAATCCAAACTACTTCGGTTAAAGCTTTAACTGCATAATTAGAACATCCTATGTGTAGCGAGCCTAGCGAGCATGGAAGATGGTAGAGCGCCAGCTAGATCAGAGGCCTAAAAACCAGCGAGAGCTGACTCCTGGAACAATCCATGTTCAAGCCAACGCAAGGCATCCAACATGTCATCAGAACAACCGACCTATGTGCAAGGCGCCACACTCTTGCTGGATGGTTAGATCCTTGATGGACAAGAACTAACCATAATAGGTTAGATCTGTCGAACGGTGTGGAGTGAGGCGCCACACTCTTGCTCAAGGACGTGCACAGGGATGGCTGGACGCTTACAGTCGGCAAATGACGTTTGTACATAATGAAGCTGCCGATACTACTCCGTAAATGCTACAATAACTAGTGCTTCTCACCATAAAAACGCTTTAATGCGAGAAAACAAAAGGGTAAATGAGTGAGAACGACATCACCATGATCATGAGGTGCGATCAGTGCGACATGGCACTTACCCTTTGAAAACCCTAAAATAGGGGTGGCGATGCGCTGAAAGCTTGTGGTCGCAAACATGTGAAGAATTACGATTACCCTAATGAGTGACCTTAGGTACATATTTATAGTTCAGGGACTTATCATCCTATTGAACCCTAATGCGTCGAGGTTGAACTCTATCTTTCCTATTTTCAAGCTGATTCAAACTAATCTACTAGATACATAGCCGGCTTGGCCCATGAAATACCCGCACAAGGGCCAATTCTTGAGCTTTTATTAATTGGTAGTTGAAGCCCATTTTAGTCGCAGCCACTTCTGGTCTAGTTAAATTATGGTGATAACAACCCTTGCGCGTGTGCGCATCATCATCGCTTGTTTGTGTGCAACAAGCGTTGTAGTAGCTGTCGTCCTCGCATGCTATCGCACGTGTTGTTTCGCACGCATCACGTGCACCATTTTTGTGTGTCACGCGCTTTGTCGCGCATTGTTAGTTCGCTTCACTTTGAACCGCTCGTGTGAATTAAATTACTTATTTAACCTCCGATTATTCAATTAGCAAAATTAATTGAAACTATATAGTGGCTTTATTTTTTGCATACAATAAATACCTGTTAACATGACTATGTCGAATTAAATATTCTAGTTCTAATTCTCTTAGCGTAAACGCGATATCCCTCGATCGTAGTTTCGGCTCTCGCAATTTCCCTTTCTCATGTGATCGTCAATGCGGGTTCTATGTCGCTTTGCACATTTAAATGATCTATGTTGTTGTATGGTGTATTGATTCTATCTATTTCAAGAATGTTGAACGTATGTTTACAGTCGCATAGATAACGGTTCGTTTGTGGAGTCCGAGGGAGTTGCAGGAGAAGACCCTGAGCAGCAGCTGTTTTGTGAAGGCAAGTGTCCTCTGACCCATTTATGGCCTATTCACATGATAATTCATTTCCCCGAATTACATAATTAAAACCTAAGGATTGACTAGTTTTTATTCGTCTTGTCCTAGATTACCTTTTTGGGTTATACTATTTATGATTGGCTTTATGCTAGCACTCTACTTTAATTAATTAACATGATGAGATTACTTTATGATACGATGTTTTGCTCTGGATATGATTATCATCTTGTGATACTAAAGGAGGCTCGGGCTGTTTCCTGAGTCCTTCTCCGTAAGCAAGTTGGGGTATAGTTTGCTTAGCCATCATGCCATCAATGGGGCTCGAGGTGCAGTACTCGCTCTACCAAGAGTGGTTTGCCCCTTTGGGGAGGGTGATGAGGACATCACTTCTATACATACAATTTATGGACCGATAACACGATCGCATGCATGACAGCTAAATATCCAGGTACATTCTACCCTAGTCAATTGTGTTTCAGAGCTTACGCTTGGGGCCATGGATGTTTTGATGATTAGGAACCTTAGAGAGGACCAACAAGAACTTGGGAAAGGCCAATGGGTTGAGGAGGAGTAGCATGGATGTCCACAACAGAAAGGACATCATGTTCGACTTAGCTGCGATTCCATCTCGAGTTTCATAACCAGCCTGTACTAAAATGGACGCCTAGGACGCATCCGAACTCAGATTGCGACAGACAAGATATGGTTGGAAAGATAAAGAGATTATCTAACCAGTATCTAACCAACCCAACCGGTCCCACCTTAAAATACATCCGGAGTCAATGGGAATCGTCGAAACAATTCTGTTTTGGTGCTGCAACACCGTCTGTTCGGCCGTTGGCCCATGTATCACGTCGAAGCTCATTAGGGGCAAGACTAGGGGTCATGTCCACCCTAGTACTCTATTTTCAGCAGTCGCCATCACATTAGGGTGGGTTTTGCTTAGATTATTTTGCTGAATAGTATCACCGTCATCGGCTTGTGAGACCCCATCTCGTAATCAACATGGTTTGGTTGCGTTCTTCCTGTTCTTGCTGGTGTTCTTGATTGCGCTTGAAGGGATAAGCCTCCGTGGCAAGGTCACTCGTGTGTCATGGGTGATAACCAATGGAGCAGTGGTGTAATGATTGTGAGGAGCCATTCGCTTGGAGCCTTGGATCATCAACGTCGAGATCTCCACCCAATCAAGTTATCGAACCTCGCTGAAGATCGGACCTTGTCCTCTATCAAGTGGTATCAAGATTCAGGTGGCCTGTGAGGTATAATCTTACCTTTAGATTCATTATTTTCGTCCTATAAACCCACAAAAAGCAAAAAACATTACGGTCCATTTATCCCGACCTAAAACCATCGTCTTAGGCTTTGCACAATTCAGTTTTGGAGTCCGCAGTTCTGAGTTCGTGTCCTAGGTCAAGGTATTGTTACTGGTTTAGATTTGTGTTAGGTCAGTTTGATCATTACCATCCTCTGCCACCCAACAAACTCAATCTCGACAAAACCGACCTATCCACAAAACCGACCCTATCTACAAAACCGACCTATCCACAAAACCGACCCTATTCACCCTTCATTTGCCTCGCCAACAACCCTAATTAGTTTGTTGGGTTAGATTTTTGGGGTCGGTTTGGTCACCACCATCCACTATCATTCCATAAACTCAATCTTGATAAACCTATCCAATCACCCAAACCGACCATACCCACAAAACTGCCCCCACCCTTCCAATGCCTTGACAAAAACCCTAATTCAGAGTCCAAACTTGAAACGGCCATAACTTTCGCCTTGGAACTCGAATCAGGCCCATTTTTTTCAAACCGCACAGATAAACTTTGCATCTGATTCTCTCTGGCTTTGCCAGATTCACCATTTTTAAAATCCCCAAATTCGGCTCGGAAATAGGAGTTATCATTTTCCAAACATTTAATCCGATTTTAGGGCAAACTTGCAGAAATTCTAGATGACATGTCATTATGCAAAAAAAATCTAAAACTTGGTGTTTTTCCTTCTTATGTGCTGCTGCAACAGAGAAAAATATAAAAATATTTAGAAAAAATAAAAATCAGAAAAAAACAACGACTAGAGCAAAAATCAAGAAAAGAGAAAAAAGAGTAGCACATAAGGAGAAACGTCAATATTCTATGCACCTCTGTGATTAATTTGCTCCCAACTTGTTCCCTGGCTGTACCTAGATACTTGTTCGTCCTTTCTTGTGCCTTAGTCCCACTATTTTAATACATTTTCGAGGCCACCAACTATGACGCGTACTTAGAACACTTACTCAATATTGCTATCTGTTACTGACTTGTGTGCCATATATATAGTCAGCCTTCCCATAACTCCACCTTTCTCTCGAGCAGAACAAGCGCTCTCTGGACAGTCACATCAGCCACCGTTTGCCACCTGCAGTGCTGGTAAGAACCTTGTAAGAGCGGGGTAAGACGCTTTCATAACTTGTGTTCCGCCACCACACCCTGAGAGATAGTTGTAGGGTTCACATTGTTTGTTTGTTGCCTTTTTGTCTCTGTTTTTGTGCTAACAATGACAGGACTAAAGAACCAAACAAACAAGGAGAAGGGCCCTAAGCTTAATGATGATGAGTGTGTCTCTTAGCTGGAATTGAAGGAGACGATGCGCGCGATGACTGAAGCTTTCAAAAAATAACAGGACTCTGTGGCAACATCCTATGAGCATCTTGATTGACAAGTTTCTGAACTTGTTACATGCATGGATGTGCTGGAGGCTCGTTCCCCACCACGAGCTCCAGCCCTAGCTACTAGTGCAGTAGTGCTCTCTCCTATGGAGGATGACGACGACAATGACAAAGATGTTGATGCATCGCTGTGACGACACCACGCATGTAATCGACAAGGTATGGGAGGTAATGGTAGACGTCGTCATTATAATCCTGAATTAGACAATGATCCATATGCTAAGATTAAGTTCACTATTCCACCGTTCATTGGTTCTTATGATGCTGAAGCTTACTTAGACTCGGAGATGATGATAGAACAAAATTTTAATTCTCATCTTATTTCTGAACAGCATAGGGTTAGACAAGCCACTTGTGAATTTAAAGATTTTGCTATCATTTGGTGGAATGAACTTGTTAACACAAGTGTTGCACCACATACATGGAATGCGTTAAAAGAGGAGATGCAAGCTTGCTTTGTTCCCCCTTCTTATAGACGTGATCTTAGAAAAAATTGCAACGTTTAGATCAGAAAGACATGTCTGTGCAGGAATACTACCAAGAGCTTCAGAAAGGTATGCTATGATGTGGGATAGTTGAGAATCCGGAGGATCAAATGGTTAGGTTTTATGGGGGATTGAGGCGGAAGATCTAGGATATTGTTGATTATAAAAACTATCATTCTATACAACATTGTTCCATCTTTTTATGTTGGTAGAAAATGAATTGCAAGGTTGCCAACAGCGGAGGAGCAACACCTTCATGCCACGACAGCCATCGGCACCAGCCAAGGTGTCATCGTCTTCAAGCGTACGGACGTCCACACCTTCCTCCACCCAGCAGCACACGCAGCACCGCACCTTCGGCATCACAAGGACACAACAACATTAAGTTCTTGGTACCTTCGGGTGTTATAGCCAAACCAGCTACGACCACCTCTTCCACAAGCAGCTCCTACAACATCAAGTGACACCGCTGCTAGGGACTTGGCCATATGCAGCGAGATTGCCCTAGCAAACGGGCATACATTGCTACTGGTGATGGAGGGTATGTTAGTGCTTCTGATGTTGAAGATGAATATACAGTTGGAGCTAACATTGCAGGGACTAATGATGCTAATGAAGAGGTTCTTGGTACCACAGCGACAGAGACCTATAAGGCCTTGATTGTGCAGTGATCTTTGAGCGCCACAGCAGGTGACGACGACAACAAATAGTGCCACAACCTCTTCAACATGTTCCTCATCATTAAGGACTATCGTGTACATACCATCATTGACGGTGGTAGCTGCAACAACTTGGTGAACGTTGAGGTGTTTAAGATGCTTGGCTTGACAACACGAGAGCATCCCCATCATTATCACAGTCAATGGTTTAACAACAGCGATAAGTTCAAGGTAACACAAACGGCAAGGGTGCACTTTTCAATCGGCTCTTACCATGACTTTGCTAATTTTGATGTGGTGACAATGGATGCTTTCTCTCTTTTATTGGGACGCCTTGGGAGTTTGATATTGATGCTATTCAACATGGTAGATCTAATAAATATACTTTCATGCATAATGGATAGAAAATTGTGTTGCTTCATATGACTTCCACTGAAATTGTCCACTTTGAGCATGAGAAAAAGACTAATGCTACACAAAAAGGTGTTTTGAACTCTAAAAATCAGCAACCTATTATGTTAAAAAATCCTTCATTGCTAGCTACTAAATCTGATCTAGATGAGTTACATGGCTTTGCTGGACTTTGTTATGCCTTAGTATGCAAAAATGCTTTGTATTCCATTGATGATACATCCATTGCTTTGCCACTGGTCGTTGCTAACCTCTTGCAGGAATATATGGATGTGTTTCCCTTAGAGATACCCCTGGATTACCACCTGTGTGAGACATTGATCACAATATTGATTTAATTCTAGGGGCGAGTTTGCCCAACCGTGCTGCCTACAGGACCAATCCCGAGGAGACTAAGGAGATTCAACACCAGGTCTAGGACCTTCTGGAGCGTAGGTACATTCATGAGAGCCTTAGTCCTTGTTATGTTCCTGTTCTTTTGGTTCCTAAGAAAGATGGCACTTGGTGCATGTGTGATGATTGTAGAGCCATTAATAACATCACAATTCGGTACCGATATCCTATTCCTAGATTGGATGACATGCCTGATGGATTAATTGGTTCTATTGTTTTCTCAAAAATTGACTTGCGTAGTGGATACAACCATATTCGTATGGCTTTAGGTGATGAATGGAAAACTGCATTTAAAACTAAGTTCAGTCTTTATGAGTGGTTAGTCATGCCTTTTGGGTTAACTAGTGCACCTAGCACCTTCATGAGATTGATGAACGAGGTTTTATGTGCTTTCATTGGTAAATTTGTGGTGGCTTAAATCGATGGTATTCTTATCTACAACAAGTATCATGATGATCATATTGAACACCTACTTGTTGTTTTTTATGTCTTGCGTGATGCACGTTTATTTGGTAACCTTGAGAAGTGCATCTTTAGCACCGATCGTGTTTCTTTTCTTGGATATGTTGTGACATTGCAGGGCATTGAGATGGATGAGGCAAATATTGTTGCCATCACAAGCTAGCCACTTCCGACCATGGTTACGCAGGTTCAGAGTTTTCTTGGTCTTGCAGGATTCTACAGGTGATTTGTGCGGGATTTCAGCACCATTGTAGCACCTCTCCACGAGTTGACAAAGAATGGAGTGTCATTTTGTTGGGAGCTACCATAACAACAAGCTTTTGATGCCCTTAAGTCGAAGCTCACACAAGCACCACTGCTGCAACTTCCTGATTTTGACAAGACATTTGAGCTTGAGTGTGATGCGAGCGACATTGGGATTGGAGGAATGCTCATCCAAGGAGGTAAGCATGTTGCTTTCTTTAGTGAAAAAATGCATGGTCAAACTCTGAATTGCTCTACATACGACAAATAACTATATGCTTTAGTACGAGTTTTACAAACTTGACAACATTATATGTTGTCTAAAGAATTTGTCACAAATCGAATCATGAATCGTTGAAGTATCTTAAGGGACAATATAATCTAAACAAATGTCATGCTAAATGGATTGAATTCTTAGAATCTTTTCCTTACATTATTAAGCATAAAAAGGAAAGGATAATATGATTACTGATGCTTTGTCTAGACGTTATACTATGTTATCCCAACTTAATCATAAAATCTTTGGTTTGGTGACTATAAAGGGATTATATGCTGATGATTTGGACTTCAAAGATGCTTTTGAAAATTTCAGAGAGGGAAGAATGTGGCAAAAATTTATGCTGCGTGAAGACCTTCTCTACCGTGCTAACAAGTTGTGTGTTCCAGCTAGCTCCGTTCGTCTTCTACTCTTACAGGAAGCGCATGGGGGTGGCTTGATGGGACATTTTGGTGTCAAGAAGACTGAGGATGTGCTGTCCACTCACTTCTATTGGCCTCGGATGCACCGTGGTATTGAGCGCTACGTCTCGTGTTGCACCACGTGCAACAAAGCTATGTTCCAACTTAACCCACATGGTCTTTATATGCCTCTTCTTGTTCCTAGTGCACCTTGGGAGGATATTTCTATAGACTTTGTTTTGGGGTTGCCTAGAACAAAGAGGGGGAGTGATAGCATTTTTGTGGTTGTCGATCGTTTCTCCAGGATGAAACATTTTATACCCTATCACAAAACTGATAATGTTTCGCATGTTGCTGATTTGTTTAATGAGATTGTGCAGTTGCATGGTGTGCCAAATACTATTGTTTCTGATAGGGATGCTAAGTTTAGGGTTTAGGGTTTAGGTTACAAAGTTGGCCCTCTCTCCTTTGTTGCTTCTCATGCATTAGTCACATGGAGCTAAAGCTTCCTAGCTTTTTGTCTGTACATGCGTCGCTTCGAGTGAGGGACAGCTTTGTACCATTTTAAAGCACCTGAAACACACTTGAAATCCATTAGTGAAACAATGTTTTGAGGGCCTTCATCAAAGGTATTCCCCCCATAGAGAACGAACCCCAAGGGAGAAGCTATATTGGCCTTAGGGCTATCACTGCCAGGGGCTAGAGAGAGGACCAGTTTGAATCCCCTATGGCGCGAAGAACTCGACCTCTAATATCAAGGACCACCCCTTGACCCTAGGGTTATCACTTTTGAGGGGAAAGGGGAACCATTTAGAGGCCTTATGGTGTCAATGGCCCATAAACCCAAGGAATGAGTTTACACCTATCCCTATGACTATTGTTGCATAAAGGACAAGTGGGACAATGAAAGCCCCCTCTTGACCTTGGGAACATTGCTTTTAGGGTCCAAGGGGAATCCCTTTGAGGCACTTGTAGTTCCAAGGACCCCGAACTAGAATGCAAAAGTCTCCTCTAGTTCCAAGGGCTATCCTTACCCAATGACTTAGGGAGGCCCTATGTGGGACCCTTGTGGTGTCAAGGGCCTATTCCGTAATGACACAACTTACCCCTTGAGCCTAGGGCTATCATTGCTCAGAGGCAATGGGAACCTATTTGGGGAGCATATGGTGCTAAGGACATTGGACCTCATGAACATAATTTGCCTCTTGACCATGGAGATCCATAGATCGAGGGGTAAGGGAGGACTAGGCCTAATCCTTTGTTGTACCAAAGTACAGTGCTAAGAAGAATATAGAGACTTGAACTTATATAACAAAAACAAAAATTAATAGACCTAACACTATGTTAAATTGTATATATACAAACTAGAACAAGATAATGGAGGGAAAAGGGCTAATATTGTCGTTGTAGTCGTTGTCCCACGCATCCTTCGATCCATTGTTATTATCATTATAGTTAAAGTTGGTTGTCTCCCTTATACAGTGGCTAGCGACCTTCCCTATGGTTCATGTGACCTCATTCTCCACCCAAGGGCGGCGATCCTCCTTTGGCCCTAGAATATTAGGTCTAGGGGAGGTCTAAGTGCTAGCTCTTCAATGTGAACAACGTATTAGTGGCCACATTGAGTGTTCATAGACCTCCTTTGCTAGCTATGTGTTCACCTTGTTGTGGATCTCCCCCAGCTTGGTGGTAACTTGTATGAAGCTAATGCATATGTACTTGGTTGTATCCCAAACATAGGACCCCATCCTAATGGTCCTAAAACCTATAGCGACTAGAGCCTTGCATGTCTCCTCAAGGGAATCCCTTGCTAGGTTGCACTCCTCATTCTAGTACATTCAAATCACGGTGAGATCCTCCTGCAGAATCACCATTTTAGTTGTATAGGGCCTTGGAAGATTGTGCTAGACCTTGCATCGCCTTTTGGGCAACCATCCTCTTGCTAGGATCCTAAGGCTATCCTCCTTGGAGAGGCAGGTACTCTAACTCCATTGTAGGTTCTCTTTGCCTTGCTCTAGCTCCTTTTGTATGTTGTGGAGTTCATAGGCATTATATAGTAGAAGCTTCTTGCAAATAACCATCTTCTCATTGAAGACCTATTTTGTAGCATGAAACACATGCGGCGCATTAAGAGGTAGGCCACCGTGGATGAAAGCATTTGCCCCTAGGTTGTAATCCTGACAACGTCCGACTCCACTGCTTTCCATCGAAGATGGAGGTCTTCTAACTTCATGGCCCTTGCAACCTCCAATTCAACATCCCTAACCTCCTAGGCCTTAATATTGGTTGCTAGATCTTCCTCTACCCATGTGGAGGTCTCATCCTTCTTTGAGGTGACAATGAGCAGCTTCGTCGCCTCCTTCCTATGGTGAAGTGCCATCTCCCACATGGACTTGGCCTCCTTTTGTGCCCTGGTTGTAGTAGCGCTAATAGCTAGTGTCTGCTTGCTCCTTCATCTTCTAATGTTCTCCTCCATGTCCTTTCTTTGGAGGGCGTATGTGGCCATTGGCAAGCAGGATTCCTAGAAGTCAACCACTAGTTGGTCTAGCATTAGCTTGATGGTCTCTTACTTGTTCTTTAGTAGCTCCCACTCAATGATAGTCATGGTGTGCATCTCTTTCATGCCTTGTAGTCCCACAATAGTACTATGCCTAGAGGCTGTGGAGACCTCTACAAATTGTATACTTCGCTGTTGCGAGCCTGCTATTACATGAAACCCCACCCAATTCGGGGGTCATTGTTGGCCTCGTGGCTGGGGAACATACCTGCCCTTCTTGCCTCTATGGTAATGGCCTCCTAAGACTAAGCTCTAATGGATACCCCTAGCATGCTCCTACTCTAATAGGAGCCCTTCATCACTATTAGTGATAGGCATCACTGGGGAACATTGTCGTCGGTCAAGGCCTCTAGCATCACTCCACCGAGAGCGTTGCCTACTACTACATATCATTTGAGCACTAATGCATCTGAGGACACCATTATCATCTCTATCGTGGGGGTCTCATCACCAGTCGACCATGACCATAAACTTTTCTTTGTGCTAAGCTCATTGCTAGAGATGTCAATGACATGGGGCTCACCACCCCTAATAATGGTTGTCGTTGCCTTTTGGTTCCCTTCAACATGGAATTTCTTTTATGATGATATAGTTGGTCCTAGTAGTGACCCCTTGAGTCTTGCTCCCTACCGAGGGCATTTCCTATCATTGACCAAAGAAGGTGTGAGCCACAAGATCCATTAAGAGCAAGACATGATAGGAAAAACACAACAACAATATAAGTACCTTAGCCTATTATTTACATGGTACCATACCATTACAAATAGGGCCTCCTCTATGACTATATATAGCTTCTTGTGCCTAGTGTAACAACTGAAATCCTATTTTGGGATTTATAAAAGTCTCTCCAAAAGATTCAATTTAAAATTTCTTTTAACAATATATTTCCTTTCTTTAGAAAGTATCTCCCTAAAGTAAATAAGTAGTGATATTTAAATTCTGATAGAATTAAACTTGAAAACTAGAATTGAGAAAACATAGGATAACATAAGGAAGATTTTTCAAATGTTTAATTGGTGAACTGATCTTAAATAATTTTTGGGGACCTCCTCTTAGCAGAGACTAAATAAAAGATCCTTATACAAATTAATGTATGTAATATGATTTAGTAATTACAACTATTCACTAAAATATTAGTTTGATGTACTAAGAATGGTTTTTCTACGATAATATTTTGAGTTTCATATTGAAAAGCATGCGATTACTGGATAAAATAAAATTAATAAAAAAATTCAATATGCATTCCATGCTGAGTCCTAATTGGCTGGGCATTTTGAATTTGAAACCCAAGTTTGAATTCAAACCTAGAATATGAAAACTTAAATAGAACAAAAAAAGAAAAGAGAAAAGCTCCAATGGGCCGAACCCCCCTAGTCGGCCCACTTGCGCTTCCCGTCCACTCCTGCACGGCCCAACCTAGGACACCCCACACACCGACTGGCTGGTCGCACGGGACAGCCTCACACCACGCGCACTCGTCTGTGCTGTGTCCGATAGGTGGGATCCCCATTAACCACTATTCATCTTCTTCGATTCACAACAAAAACCACGCTGACGCCTAGGGTTGTTGGGAATGTGCCGGATTCCTCAGGCGCAGACTCCGCTAGCTGGGGTATAAAATCCATGCATAGTCACGCCCCTCTGTTCATGTCCGGAGTCGGGATGGCCAGCCCTCACTCGGCACTGCATGAATAGAGAGATGTGTGTGTTTAGGGAGCTGCCATGCCTGAGATCTCTCTACATTACCAGCGCTCCATAGAATCTTAGGCCTGATGCTTTGTTGGACTGCACCAGTACTCGCGGTACTCTCGCCGAGCTCACCCGGTGGTCTAGGCGATCGGAATTTCTCGCTGGTGGTCGAGCAGAACCGTGGATCCACCCAACGTCGTGGGGAGCCCCGTATCTGCCGCCCCTACTGGTAAGAACCCCTTTGTTGAGTTCGCCATCATCTCCTCCGCACGTAGCACCTTACGGTTGGGAGAATAGTGCACCAGTGGGCGAATCCCGCAACTCTAGTGCGCTCTGCTACCGGGAAGACGGGTGGCGTCGCCCACGCCAGTCGCGTGGTGAAGACAAAGGGAGAAGCATCGATTTTTGGTGAACGACTCAGATTGAACGCTGCGTACCCCTTCGCCGGTTTGATCTGAGCGGTTGGAACCGATCGAATGGACCTGGAGTGATCACAATTATTTTCAATATGGGTCATTGATCTGACCGGGGACGACTACGATTAGACTGGACGCTTACCTCTTCATTGGTTGAATATGTAGCGTTGATCTCAGATCTATCGGTTGTGATGCGCGCGGGGTTAAGGCAGCTGAGCCAACTTTGCATAAGAGCCCTCGGGATTTAGGATAATAAACCTGCCGTCCATTTTTCAGTGTAAAGAAAATTAAATTAAATGAAGACTTTGCGTATTAGCCCCTGGAGTTTATTTTTAGGCACAAAATTATACAAAAATGCACAAAACCTAGGAAAATCCATATCTTGCTCATTTTAACTTTGATTTGGTCCGTTCAAGTCGCGTTAGTTTTGTAATAAAGTTGCCTACATAGTAGCAATATTAGTTGATCATGTCCCATAACTTTTATAAGTAGATATTATTTAACCAATATTTTGGTAGATTAATCTTTCTTAATCTATCCATAATTATAACCAAACTAGGATATGATCTCTGCTCAAGTTGTACCTTTAATATAGTCTCTCATATAATTTACATTAATCCATATAGAATCTAGTTTTTTATTATTCAATCACGCAGGTCTTCCAAAAACTATACATCTTAAACCGTAACTCCGATTTTAGTAGTTCTTGAACCTAGGATCTAGTCACGATGCATAGATCATCATTATGCAGTTTGTTCTTATGTTTAGTGTGATGTTAATTTGCTTATACCATGTTTGTTTATATGGCTACGATTAGCAGTGAGGTCACGAGCATCTAAAGACCAAGTTGGTACCTAGGAATCTCGAGTCTCGGACAAGTTGTGCCCTTGATCACTTTTCTTTACCAAATAATGTTCCTGTTAATCACTGTGACATGCTCAAATTAATTTGATGGGACCTAATAGGTTTCCCTAGCATTGTTAATCCCCCACCTTGCAAATAGATGAACTATTCGGTAGATTTGCTATTGCTCTACCTGGTTTTGGGAAACTAATGTTTTACTATGATCATGTTCCAATTATGTTGTTGTTTAATTATTGTTCATGATAAGATCATATTGTTAATTGGAACATGGAGAACCACCCACGAAAACAGTGCTACCACAAGGGTGGAACGGGACACCCTTGGCCAAGTAATTAGGAAAGCTAGGGAGAGATTACCTTACCTGGAAGGGGCAAACTGGGAGGCGTATGTTGGGGGCCTTACTCATCCAAAGGTCCTCAAAAACATGACTAACAAGGTACTTTCAGTATAATGATGATTATCACAGGGAGCTTCGGTTCACAAAGGGAGTGTTCTCCTTCACCGAAGGACTTCAAGACTAAGGCATAGCTCGAAAGCGTCGACAATGAACGACCGAAGCTACAACCAAAGGGAAACAACTTCGGCTTCAAACAATGGCGAAGACCAAACATGGAGCCGAGCCGAAGAGGATAAGACTAGCTAGTCCTTAATGATTTATGTTATAGTGATAAGTAAATGTTGAGGTTATAAATGTACTTTTACCTGGGCTACGTCCCGTGCATAAATAGGTGAACAGTATCACCGTACTATTCACGCTGGATTGTAGTCGCTTTTGCGTCAACACCTTCGAACAAGCTGAAGGTATCAGTGTAATATAAGTTTTGTTAATGTTCGTGTGTACATTATAAAATAAATATGTGAATGAATTGATGGATTATGTTTACTATCTCTATGTACTTGTATTATTATAAATCGTGAAGGCATGTCCTTCATGACCTTCATCTAAAAATCATTATATCTAAGAGGATATAATGCTTCGGAGGATGAAGGTCCTTGACCTTTAACAATTGTGTTGCGTTGTTCTTGATTCACAACATTTGAGAATAAGTGACCAACAGCGTCGCTGCTAGAGTATAGGAAGGTCCTTAGGTCGAACTGTCTGTAAAGCTTTTTGGACGAGGGATTCCTATGCTTTCTTCTTCCTTAATCTGTAGTGGGTTTTCTCGAACTAGTGGAACTTTGGAAAGGCCTCGTAATGCTACCCTGCCTCGCTTCCTTGGTAGAGGTGTGGGGGTCCGTACAACCCCGTGGCAAATGGGTAACACAACTTGTGGGTAAAGATGCGCAACCTCTGTAGAGTGTAAAACGGTCATGAGCGGCTCGGACACTCACATGATTAACTTATGGAATTAAACTCAATTTTTCATTTGCATTGCATCATGGGTGTTATTATCAATTGTGATAACTTATTATTTGGGATTGGTATCTACTTATACTTAGTAACTGCTAATAAAATTTTGACCAACTTTAAAAGCAATGCTCAGCTTCAACCATCTCCTTTGGTAAGCCTTACACTTCTCATGAGATCCCACCTTTGGCGAGTTCATGCACATTATTCCCCACAACTTGTTGAGCGATGAACGTATGTGAGTGAAAGGGAAATGGGCTTAAAACATTTTCTATAATCGATTTTGGTGTTTGACGTCCATCACAAACCACGTGGACTAACTAGTTTGCCTAGTGATCATTTATCTCAGGTGCATAAAGTTCAACACAAACCAAGAAAGAAGTTAAGTTGGGGGATCAACAAAGTTTGGAGCAAAGGCTAGGAATGGTGTTGCCAGTGGTGCACCGGGTAGTGTCCGGTGTGTGTCCGGTGCTAGGGCCGAGCACCCTCCCAACTAGCCACTCTCGGGATTTCTAGAGACGCGCTTCGCTATAATTCGCCGGACTGTCCGGTGTGTACCGGACATGTGATACCCAATTTTCTGAAAAAAGAAGTTAAATTTATTTTTCCCTTTTCTTTCGTGATCTGTGTAGTTGGGGTTGGAGTTTTTTAGGAACCATTCACCAGTAAAACAGTAGAATACTTGTTGGATTTGTGCACTGGGGTCGGGAGCTGACGTGAGAGCGAGTTTGGGCCGTGGATCTCGATCCGGCGATGGGGAGCCCATTAGTTTCCCCCCTTAACCCTAGCCGCCCCTCCCTCTAACTCCCCCACCTCTTTGGCCGCCCCCCTCTCTCTTCCTCTCTTGCAGCCGCCCCAATCCCTCTCCTTCGTCGCCAAGTGATTGCAGCGCCACCCCTCAACCCTAGCCGCCCCCCCTCTTCCTCTCTAAGGTGGAGCCTCCCCGCTTGGTGTCCGTCGTGTGGGTGCGAGTCTTCCATGGGAGTTTGGAGGGAGGAAGAAGGAAGAAAAGGAGGAAAGGAGGAACCCAAGGTGATTTTCGTGATCATTTTGTTGTATTTGTGCTGCAATCCAATTGGTTACATGTTTACCTATGCGATTTGGTAGAGGTGCTGTCCAGAAATTTAGTGGGTGGACGAACAGCAGTAGTTCTAGGGATTTCTGGGAATTTTTCGTGGGCAATTAGTGGGGATTAGTGGGAGAATCATGTAGAGCTTTGTCATACCTTTCCAACGAGTACTTATGCGCTCGATTCGGAGTTATAATTTAGGAGATATCGTTGTTTGAATCCGGTTATGTTGTTGTCCAAAAAAACAGATTTTTCAGGTGGGTGAACAGCAGTAGTATTAGCAGTTTCTGGGAATTTTTCGTGGGTAATTAGTGTTAACCAGTATGATAATCATGTAGGGCTTTGTCTTATCTTTCCAATGAGTACTTATGCGCTTGATTTGGATTTATATTTTAAAAGATATCGCTGTTTGAATCCGGGTATGTTGCTGTCCAAAAGACAAAAAAAACAGATTACAGGGTTCATCTTGTGGACTGTTTTGGGCTAATTAGATGTTTAAATTTAATTATAAATTGTATACAAAACTTGTGGGGAATTTTATGTAGATGCCTCTGGAGTTTTTGTTTGTTACCACGGCTGTCGTAATTTTAAAGTTATGAAATTATTAAGCAGTGCCGCTACAGTTTGGTGGGTATGGGGAGAGATGTAACCCGCGGCGAGGTTTGAGTTTGTGCGTAGGTGCGGCGTCGTTTATGAGCCTGATTATGTGAAATTGGTGCACTAAGTTGTGTGTCAAAAACAGGTGGTGGACTTCCGGATCGTAGTTAGGGATTTGCCCGAACTTCCGGTAAAGGCAAGTTAATACAGTGGTGGTTGCTACCGTTTGGTTTGCATCCTATTCCCTGTCATTGAGTATGCATAAGTTTTAATTATGTTAATCATTAAATTCTATGATGAAGTTTATTTGTTTGGAAGTATTAATTCTCAATTGTCTAATATTGTGGATGATCATAATGTGCTAATGATATATGTGGTTGATTCCCATCTTGGATGAAGTTGAAGTATCTTTTTTGAAATCACGTTATATGAGGTGTTGTAGGCATGACATGCACATCGCATCATCCATCTTGCATTTTGAAGTTATGTCATGATCTTATGGTCCGACCGTACCGGTACATTTTTTAGCATCGTACGTTGCCTGAGGAGGGGTACGATGCGGCTTCATATCCTTAGAGGTATGAAGGCAGAAGTCATCCTTGCATTTGCAGACATTTGCACTCATGAGGTATATATATGAAGTGTGACATTACTATGTTACTATTGTGGTTTCTACCTGCGAGGTGTGGTGACTAGGTGTGTTGTACGTTGTATACGTGCTGCACCTTCGTAATAAGAAAGTTGTGGAATCAAGTGGTGGTAAAACAATGTTCTTATGTGGTTAAACAGTTTGATATTATTTTACTTGCTGAGATGTGTCATCTCACTCTTGCATTACTCAATGCAGGTACTTGATACATGTTGGGAATGAGGGGAGTAGCAGCACGTCCACTTTCACTCTCACAATAACGCTGCCCAGGCGCAGCCATGATTTAATTAGAAACTTATTATCAAAGGAAGTTTGTTTTTTTAACTAGTCGTGCGCACTAGTTAATTCAGTTCATGTCGTATGTTTAACTTCTCTTTGCTAGCCGATTAATAATACTTAGTATGTTTTTGTCATGATATATGTTTATACACTGTTGCCCCCTCCTTTATGCAATTTTGCAAAGGGGATGCTACCGAAATTTTATATATAGATGTCAGAAGTGTTGTTTAGTACCATTCCGGGGTGTTTGTGGACCCCGGGGTGTTACAGGACATTGTCCGGTGAGCCAACAAGTGCGCGGTCAGAAGTCAGAGCAGGAAGTCAGATCGCACCAGACATGTCCAGTGTGCCACCGAACTGTCCGGTGCTGCTACAACATAAAGGACTTCAACTGTCAACCGCTCCAAACCCCAATGGGCAGCTAACGTGGCACACACCAGACACTGAACAGTGTCCTATCCAGTGCACCACAGGACTGTCCGGTGCGCCATCGACAACAACGGCTAGAATAGTGGTTGGGGCTATAAATACCCCCAACCACCTCCATTCAAGTTATCCAAGTTTTCTGAACTTCACATTCAATACAAAAGCAAAAGACTACACTCCAAGACACAATCAATAGATCAAATCCTCTCCAAGCCTCAAATCAACTCAATTGCTTAGTGACTTGAGAGAGGGTGTTTTGTGTTCTTTTGTTGCTCTTGTTGCTTGGATTGCTTTCTCCTTCTCATTCTTATTCTTCTAAGTGTTTTGTAAAGCTAGCAAGAGACACCTAAGTGTGTGGTAATCCTTGCGGGGTCTTAGTGACCCAAGTAATTAAGGAGAAGCCTTGACCGGTCTGTTTGACCGATTGAGAGAGGGAAAGGGTTGGAATAGACCTAGCCTTTGTGGCCTCCTCAACAGGGACTAGGATCTTTGGAACCGAACCTCGGTAAAAAAATCACTATGTTCACTTGTTGATCTTCACTTGATTTGTTTCCCCTCTTTCCTCTCTAAAGTTCCCTTGCTCATATTGATTTGAGATTGCTCCCAAAGTTATCCTCATTTATTGAGCAACTTTAAGCAAGGAGAACTATCTTCCGCACTCCGATTTAATTCTAACGCTAACCCTGGCCTTAGTGCAAGTTCAAAGTTTGTAAATTTCAGGTTTCGCTATTCACCCCTGTAGGCGACTTTCAATTGGTATCTGAAAGGGAAATGTGCCCTTGGGCCATTTCTAAAGTGTTTTGGTGATTAAGTGCCCAACACATATTCTCTAAGTGTTAATTTGTGCCAAAGATTGAAGAAGTGCAAATCATGTAACAAGGTACGTTTCTAGACTTAGTACATTGATTTGGGTACTAATGTATTGTGTCTAAGTGCTAGAAACAGGAGAAAAATAGATTGGAAAAGAGTTGGCTGTGTACAGCCAACTGCTGCTCGGTCTGGGTGCACTGGACTGTTCGGTGGCCAGACGAGTCCAAGGTGAACCGCCCGCTCTCGGGGGCGTACGGCTATAATTCACCGGACTATCTGGTGGTGCACCGGACTGTCCGGTGAGTCGTCCGCGGCTAAGTCGTCGCTCTCGGGAAAATTTCAACGACGTATGGCTAAAATTCACCGGACTGTCCGGTGCGGCACCGGACTGTCCGGTGCGGCACCGGACTGTCCGGTGAGCCAACGGTCGACTGCGCAACGGTCGGCCACGCAATCCGCTGGCGACACGTGGCCCGCGCCAACGGTCGGCAGGGGGCACCGGACTGTCCAGTGAGCACCAGTGTCCGGTGCGCTAACTGCTACGGCGCTGCTACGGTCATCTACGCCAGAAAAGGAAACAGATCTGCACCGGACCATCTACAGTGACTGTCCGGTGGCGCACCGGACTGTCCAGTGCACCACCCGACAGAAGGCAAGATTAGCCTTCCAAGATTGCCTCCAATGGCTCCTAGCTGCCTTGGGGCTATAAAAGGGACCCCTAGGCGCATGGAGGAGTTACCCAAGCACACTCTAAGCATTCCAAGACTTCTAGCCCTCACTTTCACACAATCGTTCATCGTTCTTGAGATTGGAGCACGTTTCGAGTTGTAAACTCTCTGCGCGTGTTTTGTGTGCTCATCTTCTCACTTGTGTGCGTGTTTGCTGTGTGGATTTAATTCTAGTGTGCGTTGCTCTTCCCAACCTTACTCTGTGCTTTCTTTGTGATCAATCTTTTAAGGGCGAGAGGCTCCAACTTGTGGATATTCCTCGCAAACGGGAAGAAAACTATAAGGAAGAATACCATGGTATTCAAGTTGATCATAGGATCACTTGAAAGGAGTTGAGTGCAACCCTCATCCATTGGGACGCCACAACGTGGAGGTAGGCAAGTGTTATACTTGGCCGAACCACGGGATAAACCACTGTGTCTCTTATGTTGTCTTTCTCTGTGATTATTGTGATTCGCAAGAGCTCACTCTCTAGCCACTTGGTTCTATTGCACTAACATTTTTATAACCAAGCTTGTGGCTATTTAGTGTTGAATTTTACAGGATCACCTATTCACCCCCCTCTAGGTGCTCTCAGTATCAAAGCCTGGTGCTTCATTAAGAGTCTAACAACTCGAAGTGATGTCGGGAGATCACGCTAAGAGGGAGATAGTCACCGGCGACAAGGCCGAAGGCTTGGGAAGGAAGAATGAACGGACTCCATCAAGAGAGTCCGGCGACAAGTAGAAGGAGGAATCCGCTTCCTCCATCAAGTCACATAGGAAGGGTGACAAGAAGAAAAAGAAAATGAAGAAGGTGGTCTACTACGAGACCGACTCTTCATCACCTTCTACATCCGGCGCTGAGTCTACTATGTCAAAGCGCCAAGAGCGCAAGAAGTATAGTAAGATGCCTCTTCGCTACCCTCGCATTCCTAAATGTGCTCCCTTACTCTCGGTACCCCTAGGAAAACCACCATACTTTGATGGTGAAGACTATTGTATGTGGAGTGACAAAATGAGGCACCATCTAACCTCACTCCACGAAAGCATTTGGGATATTATTGAGTTTGGAGCGTAGGCACCACAGGTGGGCGACAAGGACTACGACTCAGATGAGGCCACCCAAATTAGGCATTTTAACTCCCAAGCAACTTCTATACTCCTCGCTTCCTTGTGTCGAGAGGAGTATAATAAGGTGCAAGGGTTGAAAAATGCCAAAGAAATTTGGGATGTCCTTAAGACGGCGCACGAAGGGGACGAGGTGACCAGATCACCAAGCGCGAGACGATCGAGGGAGAGCTCGATCGATTCATCCTCAACAAAGGAGAGGAGCCACAAGCAATGTAGAACCGGCTCAAAACAATGGTCAACCAAGTGCGCAACCTCAGGAGCACCAAGTGGGATGACCATGAAATGGTCAAGGTTATTCTTAGATCTCTTGTTTTTCGTAATCCCACTCAAGTGCAACTAATCCGTGGAGATCTAAGATATAAACAGATGTCTCCTGAGGAGGTAATTGGTAAGTTTGTGAGCTTTGAACTTATGATCAAAGACTCCAAACATATTGTCAACTTGGAGCAAGGCACCACTTCCACACCCGAGGTGCAACCCGTTGCATTCAAAGCAATAGAAGAGAATATGGAAGAGTCTACACCGAGTAGACTACTAGTCGATGCCTCCAAGCTGGACAACAAGGAGATGGCTCTTATCATCAAGAGCTTCCAGCAAATCGTCAAGCAAAGGAAGGGGAAGGACTACAAACCTCGTTCCAGGAGGGTTGGCTACAGGTGTGGTAAGTCTGGTCACTTTATTGCAAAATGTCCATATACAAGTGACAGTGACAGGGACGACAACAAGAAGGGGAAGAAAAAGATGGAAAAGAAGAGATACTACAAGAAGGGTGGCAAGGCATATATGTGGTGGGAATGGGACTCCGGCGAGAGCTCCACCGACTCCTCCTCCGATGAGGACGCCGCCAACTTCGCCATTAACAAAGGCCTTCTCTTCCCCAACGTTGGCCACAAATGCCTCATGGCTAAGGACGGTAAAACGAAGGTACATTCTAGATATACCCCCAAATATACTACTTTCGATGATGAGGGTAGCTCTAGTGATAATGAAGATGATTTAACTTCTCTTTTTGCTAACCTTACTAAAGATCAAAATAAGAAAAAATGAATTAATAGAATCCATTAACGAGAAGGATGATCTCTTGGAATGCCAAGAGGAATTTCTCTTTAAGAAAAATAAAAAATTTGTTAAGTTGAAGAATGCTTATGGTCTAGGAGTAAAAAAATGTGAAAACTTATCTAAAGAGCTTAGCATTTGCAATTATTCAATTTCTTGTCTTAGAACTAAGAATGATAATTTAACTGCTAAGATAGAAGAATTGAATGCTTGCAATGTTTCTACATCTACTATTGAAAATGTCACCATTTGCACTAGATGTAGGGATGTTTATATTGATGCTATAGATGATCACCTTGCAATGATTAAAAAACAAAATGATCACATAGCAAAATTAAATGCTAAAATTGCCGAGCATGAGTTAGAGAATGAAAAATTTAAATTTGCTCGTAGCATGCTTTACAATGGGAGACACCCTGACATTAAGGATGGTATGACTTTCAACAAGGGAGTCAAAGCAACACCGAACTTAATGCATGTTGGTTACTCGTTCTCAAATGTTGTGAATCAAGAACAAGGCAACACAATGTTAAAGATTAGGTACCTTCGTCTTTCGAAGCATTATCCAAACATGAGCATAATGCTCATCAGTCAAAGGTTAAGAAGGACATACCTTCATCATTTGATATGTAAATAAGGACTCATAAGGATGAGGACAATAACTACGTCTTAATGATTCATCCATATTTATGTTCCATAAAACATGTATGAATATAAACAGGATTAACATTACATTGATACCTTTGGCTTGCTCGAAGGTGTGAATGCGAGAGAGTGAATACAATCCAGCGTGAACAGTACGGTGTTACTATTCATCTATTTATAGGCACGGGACGCAGCCCGGGTAAAATTACATCCATGTCCTTGAACATTTGTTTACAAGTAACTTAAACTAATAAGGTCTATCTAGTCTTTTTCTTCTTTGCTTGATCTGAGCTGAAGCTACCGAGCTTTGGTGTTTTGCATCGTTGCTTCCTTCTGAGGTCTTTGTCTTGAGAGCCTTCGGCAGAAGTGGGACGATCCTCTTGTGTCATTTTGCTGAAGGTGTTTATGTCTTGAGGATCTTCGGTGGAGAAGGCCCCCAACAGTGGCCCCTTCACAGTGCTCGATCGTTTTTCGTAACGAGCTCGGTCCACGAAAACACGAAGGCTTCAGAATGCCAAAGGTCCAAAAAACACCTTCACTGAGCTTGTTATTGAAAAACGATTAAAATATTCTTGGTGCTAGGTGGTCCACCATTCAGTCAGTGTAGATGGTCTGGCGGTTCGCCTTCTTCTATTGAGAAGTTACCACAGCATTCATTGCCATCGCACTGTTGTGCTATTAAAAATTTTAACCAAAGCCAAAGCTTCCTGTGTTACACTTTCAAACAAGTGCTTCATCGTTCAAAATTACCTTCGTCTTAAGGAGTCTGAAACTAAAAATGGTCACAGTAAGATCCACTGCTAGGGTGTCCCGTGAGGGAGACGAAACCGAAATAACTGAAACAGCACCGATATCAAAGGTGATGAGAAGATCAGGTTTAGTTGTACTGGAAGAAGCAATTGCCGAAGGTGCTACTGATGAAACTGAACAAGTTGTAGCCGAAGATGGAAGTGATAGTGACAGTGAAGAAGACAATAGCATTCTGAGCCCGATGAAGCCTAGTCATATCGAGTTTGGAAGATCCACCGTGATAGCAGGAGATTTGGTTGTGATGAAGAAGCTGGGTTATTTTGGAGAAAATGATGATGAACTCATTCATTTTGCTGGAGAGGAGGTGGTGCTAGAGCCGAAGGACAATGAAGTTGTTGCGTTTAAAAGCTTCTTCAAGGCAGGGCTTCGGTTCCCCCTGTATGATATGATAGGGGAGGTTTTGAAAAGGATTGAAATATATCTCCACCAGCTAACACCGAATGCCATTGTCAGGCTTAGTGTCTACATATGGGCTCTCCGAAGCTAGGGTAAAAGTGCGAATGCCGAAGGGTTCTGCCGAGTGCACGAGCTGCAAGATCAGACGATGGCCACAGTCGATGGTTTACATAAAAACTTCGGGTGTTATAATTTTGCCTACCGGAAGGACACCAAGGCCCCGGTGATCGGCTACCGCACTAAATGGCCGACTGGGTGGACTAGCGAATGGTTCTTGAAGGCCGATAAGAAGAGAGAAAAATTTATGACTATGGTAATGAGTCCTCTGAGATTAAGCTTCGACATAATGAGGCCGCTGTGCAATATGCAACTTGGCTCCCCATGCCAGCTGGCCTAAGTAGAATTTAGAGTGGTAGCTGGTCATATTAGCACTAGGGACTTAGTGCAGGAATATCTGGCGAATAAAACTTTTCCAACATCTAGCGGATGGGGGATGCCAAAGAAGAAAGAGGAAGGGAAAAATATGACCTTGTTCGACTTCCCTACCGTTTCAAATTTCAGAAGAAATTTAAAGAACCATGTTCTGAATGGTTAGAAGTGATTGAAACTATGTGCAATGAAATCCTTGGTAACTATACGAAGAAGGAAGACCAGTTAATGACCGCTGCCTTCGACACCCGGCCGAAACGAAGGTTGAATCGGGTGATGGATGCCATGAATTTTGAATATCTAGATTACGATAGACTTGACGAAGGGGCCGGGGGAGCGAAGAGAAAAAGGATTGTCAGTATTCTGAGTAGGCAAGCTGTTCGGTCTATCAAGAAAGACCAAAAAACTTTGAAGAAGATGAAGACAGTGCTGGAGCTAGGGCTGACAATGGGCCATAGATTTTACACTATAAGATTTAAGGATCGAATCGAGTTAGGATTGGGCTCTATTTCTATTCATTTTTGAACTATAATTTATTTAGGGCCTTGACATTTTGTGAAGAACCATTTGGATCACGATCCATTACCACCCCTAGCTAGAGCCAAAGGCATTAGCTCCTAAGAAACGGAAGCTTGCTGATGAGTCCTTGGAGAAGACAAAGACACAAGATGAGCTAAAACCAACTGCATGCCCTTCATCTTCTGCTGCTGATGTCTCGGAAATATTGAAGGTAATGACTGAGTCCTTCCCATTCACACCGCTAAGTCCCTTGGGATTGGAATTAACAAGCCTCTTACAGAAAAAGGAAATTTCTTTGGCTGCTGATGGGAGAGACAGGGGCCCGAAGAAGCGATTGAACAAACCCCGCCTCCAGCTTCGATAGAGAAAATTGTCGAACCAACTGGTGCCGAAGCTGCCGCTGTAGCTGAAGACGAAGGGCTTACAACCACCATGTCCGAAATTGACAGAATTATATCAGACGTGGCTGCGGAGAAGGAGGTGGCCACGGAAGTTTCAGACAAGGGGAAGAAGGCTGAAGAAACCTCTTCAGAAGAAGCAAACTTCGACCTATGGCAACTGGGTGGCCAACAGCTCTCCAAAGAGGATATGGCAGAGTTGAAGGAATTTGCTATCAACTGTGGCTATCAGCCGGAGTCCATGCTCTTTGGCGCGGTGGATGAAGAAGTTGTAGGGTGCATCCGCGATCATGCTGGTGCTAAAATCATAATACCCTGTCTAAGAGTGTTGGATTCCCGAAACTTGAAAAAGACATCAGCTGCTACAGGCGCCAGCATATCATAGGGAATCTGTTTTATTCCAACTTTAAAGTAAGAACCTTCTTTCAAGTTTGTCACACCCGGTTTTGAAGGTAAACCGAATGCGAACCATGTATGTGCCAGGATAAGAAATTCATGTACACAGCGATTACATAAATGACTCATCATAGCACAATGCTTTGAATTATAATAAAGAGTAAGTAATAATATTAAAGAATAGAGTCATTTACATAATATGAATCAAAGTGCACATAATAGAAACGTAGACAACGTAAATAAACCCACCACAAATAGCTGACTAGGGAAGGTTGCTGGCCTAATCCCCGAACTTGTGGAAGTCCTGGATCTTCTGGAGATCTGCCTCGACGCCTTCTTCTTTACCTGAGCATAGATTACACCAAAGGCAACCTGGTGTTTTGTGAAAGCAAGGGTGAGTACACAACAACTTACTCAGCAAATGTCCCGTTTGGCTGAGGTGGACTAGCTTTATGTGGAGTTAAGCTCAAAGCAGTTGCTTTTAGTTGGTCAGATATTTATTATTAGTGGAAGCCAAGTTTTACCATATAACCAACCCATAGATCATTTCCTCATCGAGGAACATCATTATAATCATCGAACCAAAACCGTAAATAGAACCATTGTATCTCAGATCATCTCTATCTCTAATCAAAGAGGATCCCAAGGCCGCTCTTAACCGTGAGCACAGCTGATATGTCAGTTTCATTCCTCTGTAGAGGTCGCACACTTTACCCACGAGTCATGATTCCGTTTCTGCCCGGAGAGAGCTACTCTCCATTTACCACTACCTAGGTGGCCTGGCAGGGTATCACTACGTAGCCTTTACAAAGACTCCCCTTATGCAAAGCTGCTCGTTAGGTTTTGCTAGTCGTACAAACGCAGTAAACCTCCCCAAGGTGGGTGACTAACAAAACCAAATCGAATGAACCTCTACACCCCCTTGGCAGAGCGAGCACTACACCCTGGCCGCCATTAACGGTCCTCCGGCAAAGCCAACTACACCCCAGGTTCATCTAATTATTCAGCTAAGGAACATGGCCTGAGTCCCCTAAAATATCATAATATCATCATCGAGATAACATCATTGTATCATAAAAATTCACATTATGTTCATTGATTAAGTTAAAGCAAGAGCATAAAGCTAACCATGATAACCCAAAAGGTAAACAAGGATAAGGTAAATACAGACTAGTCAATCCTTAGGTTTCAATAATATAATGCGGGACGGTGAATTAAAAGTGAATGGGACATAATAGGTCAGAGGACACTTGCCTTCACCAAACAGATACTCAGGGTCTTCAACTGTGCAGAACTCAAAGAACTAGATCACTTGGTCGCCAACGCTCAACCGTCGATTCCTCGAAGCTCAGAAACGAAAACCGCGATCTAGTCACAATGCGAAGCAAAGACGAACAAGCACAAACAAACAAACAAACACACACACACACACACACACATATATATATATATATATATATATATATAAGAATATTACACCATACAAGATAAAACATTATAAAAGTGAGCAATATCAAATAGAGAGCGCTCCTACAATTACGCGAGGATAAGAAACGCGACGGTCGAAGCTACGGTCGAGAAGATACCGCGTTTACACCAACCAAGTATAACTATAACTTTTAATTTGACATTATCAAATATAAATTATATCTAATATTTAGTTTTGATTAACCTGCTATACTAACTGTTGTCAGATAAACCAGTAATTTAATTAAAGCGAGGGATTCTAAGCAAGACAAATTTACAACGCACGAAACAACACGACAGCGTGCAAACGACGCGCGGATACGCATGACAAAACACGCTGACGACACCCGAAATAATGCGCGCGACCAGCGCTAATGACTCGCGAACCAGAACGACACCACGTGCGGAACAGCTCGCGCGATAGGTGAGAAATACTAAATAGAAGACGCGTTTATACTAAACAAAGATTAAATAGATAGTGCTATTTAAGTTAATATTACCCATGTTAATGTTTATTATAAAAGCGTAAGTTGAACACCACACGCTTAATTCAATTAGAATATTAATCTAATAACTATTAGTCGACCAAACCTTAAGTTAATTATCTATAATATGTGACCTGACGAATTAAAGTTATTACCATGAGTGTTTATAAGCGAAAACAATTTATTATCACGCGCAGACACCGCGTGACACGTGATCAACACACGAGACCGGCACGTGACAAAGCGTGCGAACAGCACGCGCGACACGCGACGACGCACGTGACAACACGTGAAACAGCATGCGGCACGCGAAACAACACACACGATAGCGTGCGACAGGCTTGAGTCAACGCGACTACGCGCGCGAACTACGCGCAAACGATGCCGCACACGAACAACAGCGAATAAATAATTAATTAAAAGTATTTAAGCTGGTATTAATCATGTTAATTAATATTTATGTTTACAAAAGCACAAATTAAAACTATAGACTCATTTTAATTGAATTGTTATTTTAAATAACCAACAACTAAACAATAATTGATTAATTAGCGCGAGCAACAATAACAGAAATAATTAAATAACGTGCGGACAGCGCGCGAGACGCATGCGATCAATAAGTGACGACACACATTGCAACACGTTTATACTAACAAGTATTAATTCGAAAACATTCGATCAGGCGCAATTATATTAATATGTATCTATAAAAGCGCAAATAAAACCAGAAATTAGTTTTATTCAAATTGTTATTCTAATAAATGTTGGATAACAAGTAATTAACTAGTTGATTAAAACTTACGTCGTGACAAAGTAATGTTACAAATGTGGAATTGACGCTGCTACGGAGTTGACGCGACCGAAACGAGTCGAAACAGGTTTACGACGCATAATGTATTGAATAATTAACAATTCACAGCTAAATAAGGACGCGACATACCAATACCACTAGATCATGCTTAAACGTGAAAAACTATATTTCTAAGTTGATTTTAGTTAATATAAATTATTTGCGTAAGATATTTTAGATAAATTGAATTATTAATTAGTCAACGATTAAACAAGAATTAATTACTAAGCATGAACGATTATAGTGAAGCGATTAACTAATGTGTGCGGATCGTGTGCGTGATACGTGCGAAATAGTGCAAACGGACGGTGACGGCGCACACAGATGAGGGTACGTCCGTGGCACAAGCACGACGACAAATGCGGAGCTACGACGACGCCGTTTGGGACTAGGTTCGGCGACTTGCGCATGAGCAGAAGCTCGTCGCGCTGGGTTGGTGAACGCGTCGTGCGACCATTAAACGACGCAACATGCGCCAAGGCACGAGCAACCGCGCCAGGTACAGAGGCGAAGCCACTCGGCTATGCCCACACGAGGCGCGCTGCGCAGGGCAGAGACAGGGAGAGGAAAGAGGAGGGGGCAGGTAGATGGAGGAACCGCTCCCCTCGGCGGACGACGAACAACCATGGCATGACTAATGGGGCACCGACGAAGACGAAGTGAGCATGAATGGCGGGCGCGGCGAGGCTGGTGCTACGCGGCTCTGGCGTGGCACAGCGCGGGCGGTTGGTGCTCGACCGACGCAGGGGAACCGCCAAATGGCCGAGGTCGGCTGGGAGCAAAGCTGGCCACGCTACGCCAGACTGCAGGAGCAGGGACACACGAGTGCAGGCTGCTCGGCCGGCTAGGCCATGCGCGGGTGGGGCTGCTATGCCTATGCGCGCTTGCAGGGGGACGAGGACGTCGCTGTTGGCGGGCTGGGGACGGAGGCGCCGCACCCACGACTGGTGCGCGTGGCCATGCACAGAGAAGGGAAAGATGGAGGATAGGCAGAGCTCACCTCACGATGAATGATGGTGGGTAGCGAGATCGATGAACTTTGGCATGCAGTGCAACGCGAGACAAATGACAGCGTGCAGGTCACGGTCATCGAGGCGCTTGGGCACAAGCGCTCTAAGCGAGGGCAAGGCGGTATCGGCGTGGGCTCCTCCAGCGCCTGGTGTGGTGACCCGAGGCACCACAAGCACGCAAGGGCATAGCTTGGACGAACGACAGCGCTGACGCTGAGGGTGACCTTTGGTGGCTGCTGTGTGGGCGAGGGAAAGCGGAGGGCGGTTCTGGGTGAGAAAGATGGGGTGAGGGTCGTGGGCACAATCACCTTGCGATTTGGGCGTGGTATCAGTTTCATCTAGAAGATGAACAGGAGCATGCTAGCTGTGGGAGCAGGGGCGGTGGGAGGTGAGGGCGACGTGGGCTGTTGCGGTAGTTGGGGAAGACGAGCAAAGGACCGGCTGACCGGTGGGCCTAGGACCATGGCGGTGGCTAGGGTTTGGGGGAGGGGCGCTAGGCTCAGGCGGCTTGGCGCGCTCGGCCTAGGGGACACGGTTGCCGCCGCGGGTGGGTCGCACATGAGGGAGGGGGAGGCTAGGTGGGGCGGCAAGGGGAGGGGCAGGGGAAATGTCCTGGTGGGCCGCTAGCGCGGCTGGGCTGGCCAGGGGGGAAGGAGGGGAGAAGGGGAGGAAAATGGTTTTTTGTTTTTATTTGATTTCAATCTATTTCTTGTATATTTTCGTTTCTTCTTACTATTTGAATCCAAAGTCCTAATTAAATGACTGCCCAACAAAATCACCCCACAAACAAAATAATATATGCTTTAGCATGATGCAACAATCAAACCTTCTCTAGGGTTTTATTTTACTAGGCTTACACATAGATATAAAACAAAATAATTCTTCACTCTTTTGGAAAAGAAAAGAAAAGCAAGGAAAAGAGAGTGTAACACCTGAATTTGGTGGATATTAGAAAACAAATTTTATACCCCCAAATTCAGGGTGTTACAAAGTTACCCCTAATGTGTCTGTATTAGCTTAAATATTCTAAGTTTGGGCTTGCTTTTACAGAGTTTATTACTAAGCAAAGCTTTAAAGATGTAACAAGATGACAAGGACAAGAAGAATGAAATTATAATCAAAGGTTTAGAAGATAAGGTCAAAGAACTCGAAGACTCTTTGAAGGAAAAAGACGAAATGTTGTGCTCAGCCGAAGGGTCCCTTGCCGAAGCGCAAGCTCAAAATAAGAAGTTGGGCAAAGAACTGGCAGATGCTCAGGCACTTTTGAAGGAAAACTCTAGTCGATTCAACTAGGAAAATGAAGCTTTGAAAATGACACTTAAGGTTGAGACTGAAAAAATACAAAGCTTAGTGAGGCGCTGAGAGCTCTCAAGGAGAGATGCTTCGACTTTGCAAGCCAATGCACCGCTCGGTTGAGACATTTTCAATTCGGTTGGAGCTGCATCTGAAGAAACCAGCCTCTCTACCGAAGATATCCCTAGGGCACTCGAATGCATTGAAGAGGAGGTTGACGTCCTTGATGAAGTCATAACTGGCCATGGAGACTTCTGTGCGCTGGTAGCTTCTCGTGGTACGGCTGCCGCCTTCATAAAAGCCGGATGCAATCACGCGAGAGCTGTTAATAGGCCAAATTTCAATCTTTCATCATCGGACCTGGTTGATGTTCCAACCGAAGCCCGAAGCATAGGGAGCATGTTTATTACCCAAATTGGGGCTAAGGGCGGGCGTGAGTTGGCTGGAGACGAAGCCCGGAAGCTGCTTAACACAGTATGGGACTTTACCTTTGTTCTTTTACCTTAATATTTTTTCTTATTAGATTTCTGATTACCCTATACTTTGTTATTCTCTAGAATGATGGCACCAAAGGTCAATGAGCCGAAGCTAGCTCTGAAGTGCTAAAGAAGACCATAGAAACTCCTTTTGTTGTCATTTGTAGAAACACATGGAAATCCTTTGTACCATATGACAAAATGTTGTAATTGAAAGTGAACAAATTATTGTAAATATTTGTAAATACCGTGTAATACCATTTTACCTTTAGTTCATGTGTGAACTGCTTTGCTGTGGACGAAACCAATGCTTGTAGCCTTTTGAGCCGAAGGCGAAAAACACCTTCCCTTCTTTTCGTTCACATCGAAGCATTTTTCATATGCAGCGAGATTTCATTTGAGACGAAGCATCTTCGTATACAACGTAGTTTCATTTGATATGAAGCATCTTCATATACAATGAAGCATTTTGTCATCGAAGACAGGCATCTCCTGTTTTCCTGTTAATGTCTATGCTTTATGTCATGATGATGAGCCTACGAATGTCTAATGTATGTTGTATGAATGCAAAAGATGATGTGATGAAATATGCAAATGTATGCCAAAAACAGACCCAGACTCTGCATCCCCTTAGGAACGACTTTGAAGTCTCTTCACCTTTTACTTAGGTGGCATTTAAACTCTCATCCCCTTGGCAACGACTTTGGAGCTTCTTCACCTTTAATTTAGGTGGTACTTTAGCTCTGCATTCCCTTATGAACGACTTTGGAGCTTCATAACTTACTTTGTGTCCCTTTAGGAACGACTTTGAAGCTTCTTCACATCTTAGGTGACATCTTAGCTCTGCATCTCCTTAGGAACGACTTTGGAGCTTCATTATAGTTTTTTACACTCGATGGTGTAATCCCAGATTTTACATTTTACATGTGGGGGAATTTGACCCTTGCATTGCACAGGGCTGCACAATAAAAAATTAAAATTACAGCCTATGGCCTCATTAAAAATCTTTCTCCCCTCTTGAAAGGAAAGGGTGCCATAAGGAAAAGTAAGAAAATTACATGGTTTATGAAAGGGAATTAGGCTTACGCCTAGTTTCTAAATAATTTTGGTGGTTGAATTGCCCAACACAAATATTGGACTAACTAGTTTGCTCTAGTGCATAAGTTATACAGGTGCAAAAGGTTCACACTCAGCCAATATAAAGATCAAGTTTTGGATTCGACAAAGGAGCAGAGAGGCAACCGAGGGCACCTCTGGGTGGAGGCACCGGACTGTCCGGTGTGCACCGGACAGTGTCCGGTGCGCCCAGAGGACTCCAACTCAAACTCTTCGCCCTCGGGAATTCTCGGAAGCCGGCGTGCTATAATTCACCGGACTGTCCGGTGTGCACCGGACTCCAAGGAAGCGCGGTCTCCGGAACTCGCCAGCCTCGGGTTCGCGCGGCAGCCGCTCCGCTAAAATTCACCGGACTGTCCGGTGTGCACCGGACTGTCCGGTGTGCCAGCGGAGCAACGACTATTTCGGCGCCAACGGCTCCCTGCGGCGCATTTAATGCGCGTTCTGCACGCGCAGTCGTCAGGCGTGCCCATACCGGTGCACCGGACATCAAACAGTACATGTCCGGTGTGCACCAGACACCCAGGAGGGCCCAGAAGTCAGAAGCTCCAACGGTCAGAATCCAACGGCATTGATGACGTGGCAGGGGCACCGGACTGTCCGGTGTGCACCGGACTGTCCGGTGCGCCATCGAACAGACGCCTCCAGCCAACGGTCAAGTTTGGTGGTTGGGGCTATAAATACCCCAACCACCCCACCATTCATTGCATCCAAGTTTTCCACTTTTCAACCACTTACAAGAGCTAGGCATTCAATTCTAGACACACCAAAAGAGATCAAATCCTCTCCAATTCCACTCAAGCCTTTAGTGACTAGCGAGAGAGATTTGCCGTGTTCTTTTGAGCTCTTGCGCTTGGATCGCTTTCTTTCTTTCTCATTTGTTCTTGTGATCAAAACTCAATTGTAACCAAGGCAAGAGGCACCAATTGTGTGGTGGCCCTTGCGGGGAAGTTTTGTTCCCGTTTGATTGAGAAGAAGAAAAGCTCACTCGGTCCGAGGGACCGTTTGAGAGAGGGAAGGGTTGAAAGAGACCCGGCCTTTGTGGCCTCCTCAACGGGGAGTAGGTTTGCGAGAACCGAACCTCGGTAAAACAAATCCGCGTGTCACACTCTTCATTTGCTTGCGATTTGTTTTGCGCCCTCTCTCGCGGACTCGTTTATATTTCTAACGCTAACCCGGTTTGTAGTTGTGATTATTTTTGTTTCGCCCTATTCACCCCCCCCCCTCTAGGCGACTTTCAATTGGTATCAGAGGAGGTTCTTCATTAGAGCCTAACCGCTCGAAGTGATGTCGGGAGATCACACCAAGAGGGAGATGGAGACCGGCGATAACAAGCCCACTACAAGCCAAGGGAGCACTTCATCAGAAGAGTCCCGCACCAAGAGAAGGGAGAAGAAGAAGAACTCCTCCAAGCGGAAGGAGAAAAGATCTTCCTCTTCTCACCGCAAGGAGAAGAAGGAAAAATCTTCTTCTCACAAGCCGCATCGGAGTGGGGACAAGCACAAGAGGATGAGGAAGGTGGTCTACTACGAGACCGACACTTCATCGACATCCACCTCCGTCTCCGACGCGGCATCCGTCACTTCTAAACGCCAAGAGAGTAAGAAGTATAGTAAGATTCCCCTACGCTACCCTCACATTCCGAAACATACACCTTTACTTTCCGTCCCATTAGGCAAACCACCAACTTTTAATGGTGAAGATTATGCTATGTGGAGTAATTTAATGCGATTTCATCTAACCTCTCTCCACAAAAGTATATGGGATGTTGTTGAGTATGGTGTACAGGTACCATCTGTAGGGGATGAGGACTACGACACGGACGAAGTGGCCCAAATCGAGCACTTCAACTCCCAAGCCGCAACCATTCTCCTTGCCTCACTAAGCAAGGAGGAATACAACAAAGTACAAGGGTTGAAGAACGCAAAGGAGATTTGGGACCTACTCAAGATGGCGCACGAGGGTGATGAACTCACCAAGATCACCAAGCGGGAAACGATCGAGGGGGAGCTCGGTCGCTTCCGTCTTCGCCAAGGGGAGGAGCCTCAAGATATGTACAACCGGCTCAAGACCTTGGTGAACTAAGTGCGCAACCTCGGGAGCGCAAAATGGGATGACCACGAGGTGGTTAAGGTTATTTTAAGAGCACTTATTTTCCTTAACCCCACTCAAGTACAATTAATTCGTGGTAATCCTAGATATCCACTAATGACCCCCGAGGAAGTTATCGGGAATTTTGTAAGCTTTGAATGCATGATTAAGGGCTCGAAGAAGATCAACGAGCTTGACGAGCCTTCCACATCCGAGGCGCAACCGGTGGCCTTCAAGGCAACGGAGGAGAAGAAGGAGGAGTCTACACCAAGTAGACAACCGATTGACGCCTCCAAGCTCGACAATGAGGAGATGGCCCTAATCATCAAAAGCTTTCGGCAAATCCTCAAGAAACGGAAGGGGAAGGATTACAAATCCCGTTCCAAGAAGGTTTGCTACAAGTGTGGTAAGCCCGGTCACTTTATTGCAAAGTGTCCTATGTCTAGTGACAGTGACAGGGGCGACGACAAGAAGGGAAGAAGAAAGGAGAAGAAGAAATATTACAAGAAGAAGGGCGGCGATGCCCATGTTTGTCGGGAGTGGGACTCCGACGAAAGCTCAAGCGACTCCTCCGACGACGAGGACGCCGCCAACATCGCCGTCACCAAAGGCCTCCTCTTCCCCAACATCGGCCACAAGTGTCTCATGGCCAAGGACGGCAAAAAGAAGGTAAAATCAAGGTCCTCCACTAAATATGAAACATCTAGTGATGAGGATGAAGATAAAAATGAGGAGGATAACTTGCGCATTCTTTTTGCTAACCTTAACATGGAACAAAAGGAAAAATTGAATGAACTAATTAGTGCCATCCATGAAAAGGATGATCTCTTGGACTCCCAAGAGGACTTCCTAATCAAGGAAAATAAGAAACATGTTAAGGTTAAAAATGCTTATGCTCTAGAGGTAGAAAAATGTAACAAATTATCTAGTGAACTAAGCACCTGCCATGACACTATTGTCAACCATAGAAAAGA
This sequence comes from Zea luxurians, assembly GCA_029449295.1. Lineage (NCBI taxonomy): Eukaryota > Viridiplantae > Streptophyta > Magnoliopsida > Poales > Poaceae > Zea > Zea luxurians. Next base: position 53,034,627 of record JAOPSE010000011.1, read on the forward strand.
GAATGAGAAATTAAATGCTAAGGTTGACTCTCATGTTTGTATTGATTCAACTTCCAATTCTAAAGATGATAATATTGATTTACTTGCTAGAATTGATGAGTTGAATGTTTCTCTTGCTAGCCTTAGAGATGAGAAAGAAAAATTGCTTGCTAAGGCTAGAGATTTTGATGTTTGCATTTCTAACCTTAGAGATGAGAATGATATATTACATGCTAAGGTTATTGAACTAAAATCTTGCAAACCCTCTACATCTAATGTTGAACATGTTTCTATTTGTACTAGATGTAGAGACATTAATGTTGATGCTATTCATGATCACCTAGCTTTAATTAAAAAACAAAATGATCACATAGCACAACTTAATGCTAAGATCAGTGAACATGACTTAGAAAATGAAAAATTTAAATTTGCTAGAAGCATGCTCTTTAATGGGAGACGCCCTGGCATTAAGGACGACATTGGCTTCCAAAAGGGAGACAATGTCAAAATTAATGCCCCTCCAAAGAACTTATCTAACTTTGTTAAGGGCAAGGCTCCCATGCCTCAGGATAACGAGGGTTACATTTTGTACCCTGCCGGCTATCCTGAGAGCAAGATTAGAAAAATTCATTCTAGGAAGTCTCACTCTGGCCCTAACCATGCTTTTATGTATAAGGGTGAGACATCTAGTTCTAGGCAACCAACCCGTGCCAAGTTGCCTAGAAAGAAAACTACTAGTGCATCAAATGATCATGCTATTTCATTTAAAACTTTTGATGCATCTTATGTTTTAACTAACAAATCCGGCAAGGTAGTTGCCAAAGTTGTTGGGGGCAAACACAAGGGCTCCAAGACTTGTGTTTGGGTACCTAAAGTTCTTGTATCTAATGCCAAAGGACCCAAAACCGTTTGGGTACCTAAAGTCAAGAACTAAAATTGTTTTGTAGGTTTATGCATCCGGGGGCTCAAGTTGGATACTCGACAGCGGGTGCACAAACCACATGACAGGGGAGAAAAAGATGTTCTCCTCATATGAGAAAAACCAAGATCCCCAACGAGCTATCACATTCGGGGATGGAAATCAAGGTTTGGTCAAAGGTTTGGGTAAAATTGCTATATCACCTGACCATTCTATTTCCAATGTTTTTCTTGTGGATTCCTTAGATTACAATTTGCTTTCCGTATCCCAATTATGTAAAATGGGCTACAATTGTCTATTTACTGATATTGGTGTTACTGTCTTTAGAAGAAGTGATGATTCAATAGCATTTAAGGGAGTGTTAGAGGGTCAGCTATACTTGGTTGATTTCGATAGAGCTGAACTCGACACTTGCTTGATTGCTAAGACTAACTTGGGTTGGCTTTGGCACCGCCGACTAGCCCATGTTGGAATGAAGAATCTTCACAAGCTTCTAAAGGGAGAACACATTTTAGGACTAACCAATGTTCATTTTGAGAAAGACAGGATTTGTAGCGCATGCCAAGCCGGAAAGCAAGTTGGTGTCCATCATCCACACAAAAACATCATGACTACCGACAGGCCACTGGAGCTCCTACACATGGATCTATTCGGCCCGATCGCTTACATAAGCATCGGCGGTAGTAAGTATTGTCTTGTAATTGTGGATGATTATTCTCGCTTCACTTGGGTGTTCTTTTTGCAGGACAAATCTCATACCCAAGAAACTTTAAAGGGATTCTTGAGACGGGCTCAAAATGAGTTCGGCTTAAGGATCAAGAAAATTAGAAGCGACAACGGGACGGAGTTCAAGAACTCTCAAATCGAAGGCTTCCTTGAGGAGGAGGGCATCAAGCATGAGTTCTCTTCTCCCTACACTCCACAACAAAATGGTGTAGTGGAGAGGAAGAATCGAACTCTTTTGGACATGGCAAGAACCATGCTTGATGAGTACAAGACACCGGATCGGTTTTGGGCCGAAGCGGTCAACACCGCCTGTTACGCCATCAACCGGTTATATCTTCATCGAATCCTCAAGAAGACATCTTATGAACTCCTAACCGGTAAAAAGCCCAATATTTCATATTTTAGAGTCTTTGGTAGCAAATGTTTTATACTTGTTAAAAGAGGTAGAAAATCCAAATTTGCTCCTAAAACTGTAGAAGGCTTTTTACTAGGATATGACTCAAACACAAGGGCATATAGAGTCTTTAACAAGTCCTCAGGACTTGTTGAAGTTTCTTGTGACGTTGTGTTTGATGAGACTAACGGCTCTCAAGTAGAGCAAGTTGATCTTGATGATATAGGTGAAGAACAGGCTCCATGCATAGCGCTAAGGAACATGTCCATTGGGGATGTGTGTCCTAAGGAATCCGAAGAGCCTCCACATGCACAAGATCAACCATCCTCCTCAACACAAGCATCTCCACCAACTCAAATTGAGGATGAGGCTCAAGATGTTGAACAAGAAGATCAAGAAGATGAGCCAACTCAAAACGACGGCAATGATCAAGGGGGAGATGCAAATGATGAAGACAAGGAGGATGAACAACCAAGGCCGCCACACCCAAGAGTCCACCAAGCAATACAACGAGATCACCCCGTCGACACCATCCTCGGCGACATTCATAAGGGGGTAACCACTCGATCTCGTGTTGCACATTTTTGTGAACATTACTCTTTTGTTTCCTCTATTGAGCCACACAGGGTAGAGGAAGCACTTCAAGATTCGGATTGGGTGATGGCGATGCAAGAGGAGCTCAACAATTTCACAAGGAATGAGGTATGGCATTTAGTTCCACGTCCTAATCAAAATGTTGTAGGAACCAAGTGGGTCTTCCGCAACAAGCAAGACGAGCATGGTGTGGTGACAAGGAACAAAGCTCGACTCGTGGCCAAGGGGTATTCACAAGTCGAAGGTTTGGATTTTGGTGAAACCTATGCACCCGTAGCTAGGCTTGAGTCAATTCGCATATTATTAGCCTATGCTACTTACCATGGCTTCAAGCTTTATCAAATGGACGTGAAGAGTGCCTTCCTCAATGGACCGATCAAGGAGGAGGTCTATGTTGAGCAACCTCCCGGCTTTGAAGACAGTGAGTACCCTAACCATGTTTATAGGCTCTCTAAGGCGCTTTATGGGCTCAAGCAAGCCCCAAGAGCATGGTATGAATGCCTTAGAGATTTCCTTATTGCAAATGGCTTCAAAGTCGGCAAGGCCGATCCTACTTTATTCACTAAAACTCTTGACAATGATTTGTTTGTATGCCAAATTTATGTTGATGATATCATATTTGGGTCTACTAACAAATCTACATGTGAAGAATTTAGTAGGATTATGACACAGAAATTCGAGATGTCAATGATGGGGGAGTTGAAGTATTTTCTAGGATTCCAAGTCAAGCAACTCCAAGAAGGCACCTTCATTAGCCAAACAAAGTATACTCAAGACATTCTAAGCAAGTTTGGAATGAAGGATGCCAAGCCCATCAAGACTCCCATGGGAACCAATGGGCATCTCGACCTCGACACGGGAGGTAAGTCCGTGGATCAAAAGGTATACCGGTCAATGATTGGTTCATTGCTTTATTTATGTGCATCTCGACCGGATATTATGCTTTCCGTTTGCATGTGTGCAAGATTCCAAGCCGACCCTAAGGAATCACACCTTACGGCCGTAAAACGAATCTTGAGATATTTGGCTTATACTCCTAAGTTTGGGCTTTGGTACCCTCGGGGATCCACTTTTGATTTGATTGGGTATTCGGATGCCGATTGGGCGGGGTGTAGAATTAATAGGAAGAGCACATCGGGGACTTGCCAGTTCTTGGGAAGATCCTTGGTGTCATGGGCTTCAAAGAAGCAAAATTCGGTCGCTCTTTCTACCGCCGAAGCCGAGTATATTGCCGTAGGCCATTGTTGCGCGCAATTGCTTTGGATGAGGCAAACCCTGCGGGACTACGGTTACAAATTAACCAAAGTCCCTTTGCTATGTGACAATGAGAGTGCAATCAAAATGGCCGACAATCCCGTTGAGCATAGCCGCACTAAGCACATAGCCATTCGGTATCATTTTCTTCGGGATCACCAACAAAAGGGGGATATCGAGATTTCATACATTAACACTAAAGATCAATTAGCCGATATCTTTACCAAGCCACTTGATGAACAATCTTTTACCAGACTTAGGCATGAGCTCAATATTCTTGATTCTAGGAATTTCTTTTGCTAGTCTTGCACACATAGCTCATAAATATACCTTCGATCATGTCTCTTTTATATATGCTATGACTAATGTGTTTTCAAGTATATTCCAAACCAAGTCATAGGTATATTGCAAGGGAATAGGAGTCTTCGGCGAAGACAAAGGCTTCCACTCCGCTCTACTACTCATCCTTCGCCGTCGCTCCACATCATCTCTCCAACTTTGGTACAATCTTCACTCATTCATTTTATGTCCAAAGGGGGAGAAAGTATTTCATTGGGCTCTAATGATTCCGTTTTTGGCGATTCATGCCAAAGGGGGAGAAAATATGAGCCCAAAGCAAAAGGACCGCACCACCACCTAATTTTATAAATTTGATGATTTTAAATTGGTAAATTTCAAAATTGGTATCTCTTTATGTTCTAAAGGGGGAGCAACTAGTATTTTCAAAATTGATGTCTTAAAACCCTCTTGAACACTAAGAGGAGACCTTATTTGAGGGGGAGTTTTTGTTTAGTCAAAGGAAAAGCATTTGAACAAAGGAAGAAAATTTCAAATCTTGAAAATGCTTTGCAAATCTTATTCTTTTACCTTTGACTATCTTGCAAAAGGACTTTGAAAAGAATTTTACAAAAGAGTTTGCAAAAACAAAACCTGTGGTGTAAGCGTGGTCCAAAATGTCAAAAACAAAGAAAACAATCCATGCGCATCATGCAAGTATTTATATTGGTTCAATTCCAAGCAACCTTTGCACTTATATTATGCAAACTAGTTCAATTATGCACTTCTATATTTGCTTTGGTTTGTGTTGGCATCAATCACCAAAAAGGGGGAGATTGAAAGGGAATTAGGCTTACGCCTAGTTTCTAAATAATTTTGGTGGTTGAATTGCCCAACACAAATATTGGACTAACTAGTTTGCTCTAGTGCATAAGTTATACAGGTGCAAAAGGTTCACACTCAGCCAATATAAAGATCAAGTTTTGGATTCGACAAAGGAGCAGAGAGGCAACCGAGGGCACCTCTGGGTGGAGGCACCGGACTGTCCGGTGTGCACCGGACAGTGTCCGGTGCGCCCAGAGGACTCCAACTCAAACTCTTCGCCCTCGGGAATTCTCGGAAGCCGGCGTGCTATAATTCACCGGACTGTCCGGTGTGCACCGGACTCCAAGGAAGCGCGGTCTCCGGAACTCGCCAGCCTCGGGTTCGCGCGGCAGCCGCTCCGCTAAAATTCACCGGACTGTCCGGTGTGCACCGGACTGTCCGGTGTGCCAGCGGAGCAACGGCTATTTCGGCGCCAACGGCTCCCTGCGGCGCATTTAATGCGCGTTCTGCGCGCGCAGTCGTCAGGCGTGCCCATACCGGTGCACCGGACATCAAACAGTACATGTCCGGTGTGCACCGGACACCCAGGAGGGCCCAGAAGTCAGAAGCTCCAACGGTCAGAATCCAACGGCATTGATGACGTGGCAGGGGCACCGGACTGTCCGGTGTGCACCGGACTGTCCGGTGCGCCATCGAACAGACGCCTCCAGCCAACGGTCAAGTTTGGTGGTTGGGGCTATAAATACCCCAACCACCCCACCATTCATTGCATCCAAGTTTTCCACTTTTCAACCACTTACAAGAGCTAGGCATTCAATTCTAGACACACCAAAAGAGATCAAATCCTCTCCAATTCCACTCAAGCCTTTAGTGACTAGCGAGAGAGATTTGCCGTGTTCTTTTGAGCTCTTGCGCTTGGATCGCTTTCTTTCTTTCTCATTTGTTCTTGTGATCAAAACTCAATTGTAACCAAGGCAAGAGGCACCAATTGTGTGGTGGCCCTTGCGGGGAAGTTTTGTTCCCGTTTGATTGAGAAGAAGAAAAGCTCACTCGGTCCGAGGGACCGTTTGAGAGAGGGAAGGGTTGAAAGAGACCCGGCCTTTGTGGCCTCCTCAACGGGGAGTAGGTTTGCGAGAACCGAACCTCGGTAAAACAAATCCGCGTGTCACACTCTTCATTTGCTTGCGATTTGTTTTGTGCCCTCTCTCGCGGACTCGTTTATATTTCTAACGCTAACCCGGTTTGTAGTTGTGATTATTTTTGTTTCGCCCTATTCACCCCCCCCCCCCTCTAGGCGACTTTCAGTTTACACATAATATCGCCGAAGCTTATCTGCATTATATTCCAAGATCATGGAGTGTCATTGTCGTCCATGTCTTTCAACCCGTAAGATCCAGGTCTCGACAAAGATACCACCAAAAAGGGACCTTCCCACTTAAGCTGAAGCTTCCCCACTGTATCTGGGTTGGCCACTCTTCAAAGCACCAAATGTCCTAGCTTGATATTCCTCAATCGTACAGATCACGCTATTTGATTATTTTGGCCTGGTATTTATTGATGTGTTCTATTGCTTGCAGTCTAGTCCCTTCTATGGTGTCTTTTATATTTTGCAATCACCTTTATCTTCTGTCGAAGCTAAGGTTCTTATTGAACCCATTCTTGCTTCTTCCGGTGTTATTGCTTTGTCACCAAATAGAAGCTTGAACGGGGTAAATCCTGTTAACCTTGAGACAACAGTGTTGTGATTCCATACTACCTTTATTAATTCGTCTGGCCACTTTCGTCTGGGCTAGTTGAAGATTGATTTCATTGTCCCTATTATTATGATTCCATTTGCTCTTTCTACTAGCCCATTTGATTCCAGGTGTCTCATTGATGCAAAGTGTATTTTTGTACCGATCTGGTTACAAAAATCTTTGAATGTTTCAGCATCAAATTGAGTCTCGTTATCAACCGCGATAACCTTCTGCACACTTTGAGAAATATTCTACTGCTACCACAACATATTTCAAGTATCCTTGTGCTGGTGGGAGCGGGCCTAACAAAGCTAAGCCCCATCTCTGCAGCGGCCAAGTAGGTTGGATTAGTTGTGTTAGAGACGAAGGTTGTTTCTAGTCTCTGGCACATTTCTGACAATTTTCACATTTCTGGACCAAGTCCGCTGCATCCGAAGCTACCTTCGGCCAATAATACCCTTGTATAAAAACCTTTCCCAGTAAAGGCCTAGACCCAATATGAGCTCCACACGGTCCTGCATGTATTTCCTTCATCAACTCTTGGCCTTCAGTTCTAGACAAGCAATTTAGTAATGGAGAGCAAACTCCTTGTTTGTACAACTCTCCCTCTATGATTACATAGGGTCTTGTTCTTGCTTCCATTCTTTTATTGTAGGCTTCGTCATCCTAAAGACAACTGCCTTGCAAGAAGGATACAATCTCTGTCCTCCAATCTTCACAGTGCACTGGCGAGATTGTAAGCACTACTCTCTCTATGAGCTCGACTGAAGGTTCTTTTATTGTTTCAAAAAATACTTCCGAAGGTAATGGAAGCCCCTGTGCCGCTGACTTAGCTAATAAGTCTACATGTTCATTTTCTCCCCTTGGGATATTCTTTATAGAGAAACCCATCGAAAGAGGCTTCCAACCTTCGGACTGTGTCCAGATACTTCTCAAGCTTCGAGTCTCTTGCTTTGCTGCTCTTGTCAACGTGACACGAAATAACTTGTGAGTCGGTTTTGAGGACTGCCCTTCTTATTCCCATCGCCTTAAGTTTCTAAAGCCCCAAGAGAAGGGCTTCGTACTCTGCAATATTATTTGTGTAGCTGAAGTCCAACCTTACTATATAACAGGTCCTGACCTTGGACGGTGAAACTAGAACGATAACTGCTCCTGCGCCGAAGGTCCCCCACGACCCATCACAAAATATTGTCCAAGCTTCAATGTCTTTATTTCTTTCTTCGTCCTGAGCCAATAGCGTCCAATCGACAATGAAGTCTATTACCGCTAGGGACTGGATCGAAGATCTATGAACATAATCAATAGTGAATTCATTCAGCTCTGTAGCCCACTTTCCGACCCTTCCTGTAGCTTCTCTGTTTTTTATTATGTCCTTGAGAGGTTGTGAATAAGGTACTATGATATGGTACATTTGGAAATAATGTCGAAGCTTCATGGAGGCCATTAGCATAGCATACAGTACCTTCTCCAGCTATGTGTAATTCTTCTTTGATGGGCTGAGTACTTCGGAGACAAAGTATACTGGCACTTGTTTCTTCACTTGGCCATCCTGCTTCTCTTGTACCAGCGCCACACTAACAGTAGCGTGGGAAGAAGCCACATAGAGAAGCAATGGAGTTCCTAATGAAGGTGGGGTTAATGTTGTTAGCTCTATCAAATACTGCTTCAATTGTTCGAAGGCCTCTTGCTGAGTTGATCCCCATTGGAAAACTTCGGCTCACTTCAGCACTTTAAAGAATGGCAAGTTCCTTTCTGCTGATCTTGAAATAAATCTATTCGATCATGCCAGCATTCCTGTTAACCTCTGGGCACCTTTTCTTGACTTCGGTGACTCCATCCAAAGTATGGCTTCTATCTTACTTGGATTGGCTTTGATATCCTTTGTTGATACCAAGCAACCAAGAAATTTTCCCTTCTTCACTCCAAATACACATTTTTCTGGATTTAGCTTGAGACCAGTTCTTTTGAAATTATCAAACCTTTCTTGCAAATCAGCAATGTGATTTTATTTCTTCATGCTCTTTACTATGAAATCATCAACATATGTCAGCACATTCCTGCCAATTTGGGAGTGAAGGACTTTGGCAATCATCCTGCTAAAGCTCCCTCCAGCGTTCTTGAGCCCCTCAGGCATCCGAAGGTAGCAGTAAGTCCCACTAGGGGTTATGAAGCTTGTCTTAGGCTCATCCTCCTTCTTCATCTAGATTTGATGGTAACCTGAGTAGCAATCCAATAAACTCATGAGCTCTGAAGTAGCCATTGCATCCACAAGAGAATCTATCCTTGGTAATGGGAATTCATCCTTCGGGTATGCCTTATTGAGATCTGTGGAGTCAATGCACATTCTCCCTTTTCCATTGGCGTTCTTCACCATCACAGTATTGGCCAGCCACTCTGTGTATGTCACTTCTCTGATAACACCGGCACTCAGAAGCCTTTTGACTTCATTTCGTGCACCTTCGGCTTTATCATCGGACATTTTCCGAAGCTTTTGCTTTCTTGGTGTGATGGCTGGTCACATTGAGTGAATGCTCAATGACATCTCTATTGACACCACAAAGATCATTGGCTAACTAAGTGAAAGCTCTCTTGTGAGTTTTGTTGTTTGGATGACAACTCAATTAAAGGACTAACAAGTGTACTAAGTGTTGAACAGGTGCTTAAGGTAAAGCTAACAGGGTTCAACAAGTGAACAAATGTGATGGTCCAAGAACTGGATTATGGATACATAATGGACATCACAAGTAAGATGGACATTGCATAAAGTGAGACTCGGGTGCGTAGCTCGGAGACAACTGATCAAGCCAAGGATGGAGGCAAGAAGAGCTTCGAGGTACCAAGTGCACGGGAGAAGGTCAAAGAGGCTGAGGAACCCAAAGCCAAGGGTGAAGAAGAAGACTTGCAAAGTCAAGGGTGATCGAGTTGAGAACAGCTACGGCACATCAAGGATCACTACATAAGGACGTGACTTACAACCAATGAGGAAACATATCTAGTTATGTGGTGTAAGTCATAAGGCTCAAGACCAAGCTCTAAGAAGGAGATCAAGGTTACTAGAAGAAGAAGCAGTGTCAAAACCAGAACTGGAAGCAGCCCAAAAAGAGCTAAGTGCACCTTGACTTTTAGTTTGGGTTGTTCCTATGTTTGGAGATGTTCTATGTGACCTTTGCAAGATGTTGGAGCTAAGAAATGTCAATCTAGATCAAGTCAAGCTGACTTGATGATTTATGAGTCCAACATCAAAGCTCAAGCATGTCAAATGCTATAGATGTAAAAATCAAAGAGAAGGTATGTTTCTAGACCTAGTACATTGGTTTTTGTGTACTAACATATTTGTCTAAGTGTTAGAAACAGAGAAAAGAAGAAAAGAAAAGAGATGCAAAATGCTTGGCTGTGTACAGCCAAGACTCAGCTCAGTCTGGCACACCGGACTGTCCGGTGGTGCACCGGACAGTGTCCGGTGCGCCACGCTGAACTCTGGTGAACAGGCCACTCTCGGGAGAAGCTGGCGGCGTACGGCTATAATTCACCGGACTGTCCGGTGGTGCACCGGACTGTCTAGTGAGCCAACGGTCGGCTGGGCCAACGGTCGGCCGCGCAATCCGCGGCGTGACGCGTGGCCGAGCCAACGGTCAGATGGGGGCACCGGACTGTCCGGTGTGCACCGGACAGTGTCCAGTGCGCCAACGGATCCAGGACTGCAACGGCCGACTGCTCCATTTCTGGAAGGAAATCGGGCACCGGACAGTGTCCGGTGGTGCACCGGACTGTCCGGTGCGCCACCCGACAGAAGGCAAGATTTGCCTTCCTGGATTGCTTCCAACGGCTCCTAGGCCCCTTGTGCCTATAAAAGGGACCTCTAGGCGCCTCAATCAGTAGAAGAAGAGCAGCAAACAAGTGTAGACATCACTCGAATCAATTCTCACTCTCCCTCTTGTGTGTATCTCTCTAGTTTATGTAGAAGGCAAAGCTATAAGCCTTTAGAGAGTGGAGAAGTGCTGCTAAGAGCAAGAGCAATGTCTTGAGTGTATCATTACTCTACCGGGGTGCTGTCAAGAAGTTTGTAAGCAGCCACGATTTTGTTGTAACCCAACTCAATATAGTGAAAGGCTCTATCTGTCATACTGACAGATCTGAGCAAACGGAGGAAGGAGTTGAAACAGACTCCGAGCCCAGGTGTGGCTAACTCCAACGAGGACTAGGCAAGCATTTCAGGCTTGGCCGAACCTCGGGATAAATCCTTGCGTTTGTGTGCTCTGTTCCGTATTGTATTCTGACTCTCTGTCTTACTCGCTTTTATATCTGCACTTCATTGCTTACTTGTGGTACTAGCTTTCCTTGAAGTGCATGATATTCTTAAGACAGGAACTTCAATTCCACTGCAACCTACTCGAAGGGTTCTTCACTCCACTGCGATCCTGTCTTCGAGTAGAGTAAGAATTAAGTTTTAAAGTGACAATTTTTATTCGCCTATTCACCCCCCCTCTAGGCAACATCCAGATCCTGTTCCCGGGTCAAAGGGAACTTTCAATTGGTATCAGAGCTAGGCCTCTCCAGTGTGGGCTTAGCCGTCCGGAGATGACGATGTCGTCACAAGAGGTAACTGTAGAACTTCTTTTAGGCGATGGTTCTAATTACAAGTCTTGGTCTGTCTCTATTTATAATGCTTTCATGAGTGTTGATGCTGATTTGAGACAGGTCTTTAGTAGAAGTATTTTTCCCTCTAATGTTAGTAAAAATCCTTCTAATGATGAACTAAGATGTCTATCTCTAAATCACCATGCTTGCAACATCTTAGTTGATTCTCTTTCTAGAAGTGCCTATTTTGCCATCATGAGTAGTGATAGTGACTTATTTGTTGATGCTCATGATCTATGGACTAAACTTAAGTTGAAATTTTTTAAGTCCATATGCACTTCCTCTGCTCCCTCTATTGCTGGTGATACTAACTTGTCCAAGGGAGAAGAACAAGAACGATGGCAACCAAACGATGAATCCACCTCATCAACAGGTTTGTCTTCCACTAGTAATAAATGTTTTATTGCTAACAATGATGATGGAGACAAAAGCGATGATGAGGGAGAGGACGAGGAGTCTACATCATCACAAGGTACATTTTCCTGTTTTGCTTCCACTAATAGTAATGACAGGGAAAATGAGACCGACGATGTGGAAGAAGAGGAGATTCGCCGTTTCTACACCCATCTCAACAAAGAAGACAAAACTCTCTTGATTAAACTGTTGAGAAGGAACAAGGAACAAGGCAAGACGCTTCTCAGGCTAGAGGAAACTCTCATCAAAACAAACAACAGCCTGGAGAAGATGACCAAAGAACATGAGGAGCTAAGGTGCTCTCATGATGTCTTGGTCCAACGGTATGATTCAATTTTAATTGAGCAAAGTAGTAATGATGATGCTTTATCTTGTGTTGCTCAACTTAGAATGAAAAATGCCATGCTTGAGAGGCAAGTAGAATTGCTAAGTCATGATAAACTAGTCCTCACTGAAAAATATGATTCATTGTCTTATTCTCATGATAATCTCTTGGATAGACATATCATGCTTAATGTTGCTCATGAGGTTATAATTGCGAACTTAAATTCATGTGAACCTCATTCTCGCACGTGTGCGCATTTGAATTGTATATCACCATGTGCTAACCCCTGTTGCTCAAAAGAAAGCCAATCATTGATTGAGCAACAAGTTTTAGGGTCACAAAAGAAATTGTGTGGGAACAAGAAGCAAAGACAACTAAGGAGAAGACACATAGCTCAACTTTCTCAAGATATCCACGGGCGCATGGTGAAGAAGCTTGAGAAAGGAAAAACTGCAGCAAGTGTTAGGCTCCATAAGAAGGATGTTCCTAAAGATGAAGAAATCAACATGAGCTTGGAAAAAGGTAAAGACTTAATTAATCATGTTGTTTGCACTGACCATGTCTCTATGTCATCTAAAAGTAACAAGAGAAGAGGAAAACGGAGGTGCTTCAAGTGCAAGGCATTAGGCCACCTAATCGCATCTTGTCCATACAAAGACAAGGACGAAGGGATAAGGAGATGTTTTGGATGCAACAACAAGGACCACATGATCACTTCATGTCCGCTAGTGATGAACCAAGCATGTGCACTCTCCAACATGACTCTCACCAAGGAAAATGACAAACAGCAAGCGTCATGTCAGGTTGAGCGACGCTTCTGCTACAAGTGTGGTGAGCAGGGTCATCTATCCAAGGTATGTAATAAAGGTGAGGTTCCTAAGCAAGTAAATTTGTTTCAATCTTATTCGCTTAGGAGACCCAAATCATACTCTTATGCTAGATCAATCATGAGATCACCTAGGACTAGCACACATGCTATTTGGGTACCAAAGGCCTTTTTGGATGATCAATATGGACCCATCCCGAGATGGGTACCAAACTGTGCTAACTAGACCATGCAGGTGCCTTGAGATGAACTGGAGACCATGGGAGAGCTTAAGACGATTATCTCAAACTCTATGCTTAAGCTGTTAATTGTTTTGGTGTTTATTCATTGACCCAAGGTTGAATTATTGTGAGATACTAATCCCATGTTCATCTCAAGTGAAAAGTTGAATAGGTCCTTAATCATTATTGGTGATTCAAGCAAAGGACCTTAATGAGATTCTGCAACTTGCGCTCCATAGGATGGCACCCTTGTATCTTAAGTACTTTGTTGATAATCAGTACTGCTCTTAAGTCTGATTGATGTGCTACCTGTCCTTGGAGCAGTTATACTTTTTTGATTACCTGTGTTGAGTATCTTTCAATCAATGATTAATAATCATCAAGATCGTAACCATGCTTGCTTAATCATGATTGTGTGCTTTAGAGGTTATGTCTCTTGATTCATTTAATGGGTAGTTTTTCATTAGATATATCCACCATGATTAACTCTTGTTGTGATCGTGAATAAACCTGTATTCCGTTGTGAGTTATGCTATATGGTTTTAGTGATTAACCTGTGTGCAAATATGACATATTGTTTAGTTTATGTTCATAATTACTCTAGTCTGGTATTGTGTGAATACAAACTCCATGTTGTGCCTCTAATGCACCCTTTTGAGCTAAGGCGCATGAGCAAAAGGAGCCCTCAATTAGTGACAACTGGTGCTCTCATGGCAATTCGGAAAAAGGCAAAGGTACGGAAAATGGAACTATGCAGTTTCAGTGAATATCTTGAAGTTCCATTGATTGTGATCACAGCTATGGTCTTGCCTCTGAATTGGTAGTATCTTGGCCTAGGTGCTCCTTACTTTAAAATGTTGTTTCTTCTGGTGTACCAAAAGAACCTTCTTAATTATGATGTGCTTAGACATTGCGCTTTATAAACATGATAGTGTTGTTTTTCAATTGGTATATGTGGTGCAATGATAGTCAAGTATGAAGCATGTCTAGGTTGCGTGTAAATGTTATACCTCTTGAGGCATGCATTGTTGTATTAAATCAACCCTTAATTTGGTATTCAATTGTTATCTCTTTGTGATGAAATTGAGAGTATTCCGTGACTAAGATATGTTGTGATCCCCCTCTAGTTCTAAGAAAGTTAGAATGTGCAAAGTGCAAGTTATTCAAATACTTGATGCACAAGTGTAGGGGGAGCACACATAACTTGCATCTTTTGAGACTAATTGTATCTTGAGCGATCTTGTGTAGTCTCAAGGTGGAAAAGAGAAGATGAGCAAGAAATGGAGCAATCAGGACTGGGGTACCTCTGTAAGTCAAGGAATTGGTATCTTAAGTCGTGAGTAATTGCATATTTTTAAATTGCTCATGCTCTATAAAATTTGGTGATACTAGATCCTTAAATATCATGGAGCTATGATAATAAATGATCTTGCAATTGGTATCTTTCAATTGGTAGCCGTGATAGTTTGCTTCAATTGACATCTTTTGGTAATCACTAGAATAGAAGCTTCATCTTGTGCCACAATACTATAACTTGCTCTAAGCTTGGTGTCTTAGCAACAAGAAAAGGTTAGGATAAAGGATCAGGCACAAGCGTGGAGAAGCTCCCAAGAGACTAATACTTTCAAGAGAGGAAGTACACCACATCTGGGCAAATGTACAAAGGAAGTATTGATCTTTTGCGTATATGTACCTTAACTTTCCTCCAAATACTTGTGGTGCATTTGTTGAATGTGTAAGGGGGAGTATTGTTAGTGTGTGTTTACCTCCTCAACACCCTGCTGTCCCTTGACATCATCCTATGTTCTTGCTTGAGTATGGTTTTTGGTGTTTGATGTCAAAGGGGGTGAAGTTATGCATTAAAGCTTATCTCAACCTGAGAGGAAAGCTTATCCTAAGGGGTGATGTGTTAGTTTGAGCTTTGCTAGTGTGTTATTCATATGCTTCTTGCAGTATTATATGTGTTGCATCATATGGACTAGTGCTTCCGCTGCTATGAATTAATTGGCATCTATTGTGTTCATTCTGAAATAGATATTCATGTGGATAATGGTGCATGTGGTCAATAGATTATGCATGTGGTTAATAGATTAATGGTGCTTTACGATTGCTTCAAATTAGTATCTTATTTTAAATTGGTATCTTAATGGTGAATAGTGGTAGGTTGATATTCCTGTGATATATCCACTAAATTGAATGGTGTTTAACTCTGATTATGTGCATTTGTGTGTTATAGCATCATGGTTTGATTCTTGACACAATGCATCCCAAAAAATGCTAAGGTGTAGAAATGTTTCGAATTGCCTAAGTATGTGCAAATTGGCGTGTGAGGCCAAAATTATGTTTTTGAAGTAAGCACATATTTAGGGGGAGCATTCTATAAACTTAGAATTCAAAATTTGTGCTTCAAATCTTATTCTTATGTAAGCTTTAATTGTGTTGCCATCAATCACCAAAAAGGGGGAGATTGAAAGCTCTCTTGTGAGTTTTGGTGTTTGGATGACAACTCAATTAAAGGACTAACAAGTGTACTAAGTGTTGAACAGGTGCTTAAGGTAAAGCTAACAGGGTTCAACAAGTGAACAAATGTGATGGTCCAAGAACTGGATTATGGATACATAATGGACATCACAAGTAAGATGGACATTGCAAAAAGTGAGACTCGGGTGCGTAGCTCGGAGACAACTGATCAAGCCAAGGATGGAGGCAAGAAGAGCTTTGAGGTACCAAGTGCACGGGAGAATGTCAAAGAGGCTGAGGAACCCAAAGCCAAGGGTGAAGAAGAAGACTTGCAAAGTCAAGGGTGATCGAGTTGAGAACAGCTACGACACATCAAGGATCACTACATAAGGACGTGACTTACAACCAATGAGGAAACATATCTAGTTATGTGGTGTAAGTCATAAGGCTCAAGACCAAGCTCTAAGAAGCAGATCAAGGTTACTAGAAGAAGAAGCAGTGTCAAAACCAGAACTGGAAGCAGCCCAAAAAGAGCTAAGTGCACCTTGACTTTTAGTTTGGGTTGTTTCTATGTTTGGAGATGTTCTATGTGACCTTTGCAGGATGTTGGAGCTAAGAAATGTCAATCTAGATCAAGTCAAGCTGACCTGATGATTTATGAGTCCAACATCAAAGCTCAAGCATGTCAAATGCTATAGATGTAAAAATCAAAGAGAAGGTATGTTTCTAGACCTAGTACATTGGTTTTTGTGTACTAACATATTTGTCTAAGTGTTAGAAACAGAGAAAAGAAGAAAAGAAAAGAGATGCAAAATGCTTGGTTGTGTACAGCCAAGACTCAGCTCAGTCTAGCACACCGGACTGTCCGGTGGTGCACCGGACAGTGTCCGGTGCGCCACGCTGAACTCTGGTGAACAGGCCACTCTCGAGAGAAGCCGGCGGCGTATGGCTATAATTCACCGGACTATCCGGTGGTGCACCTGTAACGCCCCGAATTTTGCAGTTGAATTTTTTCTTTTCTTTACTCGCCAAAATTCGGGCGTTACCTTTTCTTTTTCTTTTTCCCTCGCTAAACCTTGACCTTTTCCAAAGTTTTAGCGGGATTCGGTTTGGATTTCCCGTGTAAGAAAAACTCTAAAGATACTTTGTGTTGTTTGATGCACCATGCCGAACCTTGCATTTTTTGATTGTTTGAAAGTGCCAACGCATTCATCTAAAAGATCGGATTTCGAAAACAGGGAAATAATCTTTTCTTTTTCTTTCTCTCTCTTTCTCTCTCCTCTTTTTCTCTCTCTCCCGCGCCGTGGGCCGACCCCGGCCGGCCCAGGCCCCTGCGCGCCCCCCTCTTGGGCCTTGGCAAGGCCCAGCCGCCCCCCCATCCCCTTTTTCTTTTTTTTCCAAAACCCCCCTCTCCCTCTCCCTCATTCTCTCCCTCTCTCTCTCCCACCGCCGCCCTACTCCTTGCCCTAGGCCGCCGCCGCCGCCCCCTGCTCGGCCGCCGCCCCTCGCCGTCGGCCACCCCCGCCGGTGAGCCCCCTCCCCCCTCCTCCCTCCTTCCCCCTCCCCTCCTCTTTCCCCCATCCGGCCATGGCTCAGCCGCCCGCCCCTGGCCGCGCCGGCCCTGGCCGCGCCGCCCGGCCGCCCCCGGCCGCCCCTTGGCCGGCCACGGCCCCTCCCCGGCCAGCCCCCCCCCCCCCGGCCGCGCCCCCTCGCCCGCCTGGCCCCTGGCCGCCAGCTCGGCTGGCCTCGGCCGCCAGCTCGGCCGGCCTTGGCCCCAGCTCGGCCGCCCCCGGCCCCCAGCTCGGCCGCCCCGGCCCCCAGCTCGGCCGCCCAGCCCAGGGCCGGTTCAACCGCCCTAGGGCCGGTTCAACCGCCCCCCCCTCTGTTTTTTTTTATTTTACTTTTTTTATTTTATTTTATTTACTTTCTGTGATCATAATTACTTTATTTTAGGTAGACTGATCATTGTTCATGCTATGGAAAATAGGAAGTTTAATTTAAAATTCCGTTATGCTATTGATTCACGTAGTTAATTGTTTATCCCGTGCAATGTTGATCAACTAAAAATGATTAGGTTTCCATTAGTATATATATATAACAGAATTCTTTTGTTAAGAATCAATTGTAACTAATCATTAGTGCATAAGATTTAACCCCCCTGCGAGACCCTTCCCGTTTCTTTCATAACAAATGCGATGTCGAATGTCATACTTGATGCATATTCACTTTACTTGTTCTCTTGTATGGTGTACTGTTCTTTCGTATTAAATATGTGGATGGATGCATGTATGTTTGCAATCGCATAGAGAACGATCCGGTCGAAGAGCCTGAGGAATTCGCAGGAGAAGCCCCTGAGCAGCAGTCGGTTGGTGGAGGCAAGTGTCCTTTGACCTATCTCTGTCCTATTCATTCTTTAATTCACCCCCCGCATTACACATTTATACTTAAGGATTGACTAGCTTTTGTTATTCATGTCCTTGTTTACCTATTTGGGTCGGATTATTACTGCTTAGTCTGATGCTATTGCTCAACTCTAATCAATGAACATGATGTGATTATCTATGATACGCTGTTTTCCCTTCTTATTTATGATTATATGTGTGACCTTCAAGGGGACTCGAGCGGTTTCTCGAGTGCCTCTCCGTAAGGACCTGTTCAATGGATGACCGCCCGGGAAAACAGTGCAACCATGAGGGTGGAATGGGACGCCCTTAGCTGAATAATTAGAGGAACCAGGGTGTAGTTCGCTTAGCCGTTGTGCCGTCAATGGGGCTCGGTGTATGCGGCTCGCTCTGCCAAGGTTGATTTGTCCCTTGGGGAGGAGTGCGGTACATTTAGGAAACCTAACAGGTGGCTACAGCCCCGGGGAATCTTTGTAAAGGCTACGTAGTGAGACCCTGCCTATTCACCTTGGTAGTGTTTAAGGGTTTGATCAGCCCGAGGCAAGAGGGAATCACGGCTTGTGGGTAAAGTGCGCAACCTCTGCAGAGTGTTATGAAACTGATATATCAGCCGTGCTCGCGGTTATGAGCGGCCAAGGGAGCTCCAGAGATTAGTGATACTTGATCAGAGACATTTTGGTACAGGTGGCAATGAGATTGATGGTTCTGATTATGATTATGGTATTGGTAAGTGGTATTCTTTCCGTTTGGAAAGGATACATTGGGCTAATAACTTGGGTTAATGTTAAAACCTGGCTTTCTACTAGTAAGTAATAACCTGACCAACTAAAAGCAACTGCTTGACTTATCCCCACATAAAGCTAGTCCACTACAGCCAAACAGGATACTTGCTGAGTATGTTGATGTGTACTCACCCTTGCTCTACACCCGAGGCAAGAGGGAATCACGGCTTGTGGGTAAAGTGCGCAACCTCTGCAGAGTGTTATGAAACTGATATATCAGCCGTGCTCGCGGTTATGAGCGGCCAAGGGAGCTCCAGAGATTAGTGATACTTGATCAGAGACATTTTGGTACAGGTGGCAATGAGATTGATGGTTCTGATTATGATTATGGTATTGGTAAGTGGTATTCTTTCCGTTTGGAAAGGATACATTGGGCTAATAACTTGGGTTAATGTTAAAACCTGGCTTTCTACTAGTAAGTAATAACCTGACCAACTAAAAGCAACTGCTTGACTTATCCCCACATAAAGCTAGTCCACTACAGCCAAACAGGATACTTGCTGAGTATGTTGATGTGTACTCACCCTTGCTCTACACACCAACCCCCCCCCCCCAGGTTGTCAGCATTGCAACCACTGCTCAGGAGAAGATGAAGCTGTGGAAGGAGACTTCCAGGAGTTCTAAGACTACGACGAGTTCTAGGCGTGGGTTAGCGACAACCCCCAGTCGGCTGCCTGTGAAGGCCGCGTTATCTACGTTTCTTTTCCGCACTTTGATTTATTGTAAGAACTATATGGACGTCTCAGACGTATGATGTAATCGACTATTATTTCCCCTTTTAATACTATTTGAGCACTGTGTGATGATGTCCATGTTATGTAACTGCTGTGTACGTGAATAACTGATCCTGGCACGTACATGGTTCGCATTCGGTTTGCCTTCTAAAACCGGGTGTGACATAAGTGGTATCAAAGCCGTGCTGACTGTAGGACCGCTAACCTAGAGTAGAATGGTCGTTCTAAGGATTATAGACCTCTGTCCCTGCCTTGACTTTGGTATCCCTTCAAAAGTTGGTCCTACTGACCAAATCTATGTTCTACTATATATTATACCTTGCTGAAAATTTTGTTTTATTCTGATCCTTCATTTATTTATGATTCATTATTATTCTGATCCTTCGTTTATTTATGGTTCATTAATTGCTGGTCATATTAATTCTGTTCTCACCCTTTTGCTTGCGATGTCTTTTGTAGATGGCTCGACTTAGACACACTGCACGAAAGTCCGTCATCCCATTCTTACCCTCCCGCCTTGCTGAGCGTCCGCTTCGCCGTCCCGTGGCCGGACAGTCCAGCCACTTGGAGAGACTGCACCACCGCCTGCATGAGGAGCAGGAACGTCGACGACAGGAGCAGCAGGGCTCTTCTTTCTCGCTCCAGCAGGAGATAGAGTCTGTGAGGAGCTGCTCTCCTGTGCTTCCCCTGGAGGCGCCCCCTGCACCACCACTGGGCGTCCCAGCTTCTGGAGTAGCTGCTGGAGGAGACCCAGACGACGGAGGTGGCGACGACAGCTTGAGCCACGACATCGACTTCTCTGCTGACCATGAGCCGGAAGGATGGGTTGCTCGACCCATCACTCGCGACGCTGCTCGCGGGTGTCACTTCCACGACGCGCTCGACACCCTGCTACGTCGGGCACTTGACCGGCGTACTTGGTCCATCGAGTATCGCTGTGTGGTCTACCAGCATAGTCGCGGGGTCTACCCGGACCGCTGGGAGGCGACCTGCTTGGTGCGCCGTCCGGAGAACAGTCTCCAGGGCGCGGAGGCTTGCTCAGAGCACTATTCTATCTCTGAGCGGGACTCAGCTGAGGCAGCCATGCAGGATGCTGCACGGCGTGCGCTTTCGCACTACTGCTCGGTTCTCGGTGGGGTAGCTGACGGTCTCGACCTGAAGTATTACCCTCGCCGTCCATCTGGCAGCACAGGAGGCGTGATTGTTTCACCTGCTAGTGAGGACAACCCTAGGTTGAGCAGCACAGTCAACCTAGCCGCCGTGCTAAACACGGAGCTGGACCATGCATTAGACGAGCTGAGTAGGGCTCGTGCTGAGATCGCCCTGCTGCGGGCTGAGCGCGCGGAGCGTCGTCACTTGGATGATGGTTCCCCCGCTCCCGTCGGGACTCAGCACCCGTACCGCTCACCTCGGCGTGGACTCCAGTCTTATGGCAATCCCGACTGCAAGACCAAGATAAATCTAGAACCATAGATCGTTAGAGTTGGATCTTGTAATTAATACAAAAAATATATATACATAGAAGCTTCAGTCTTAGCGTTAGTCTCGGTCTTAGTTAGTCTTAGTTAGACAGGGTAGTTTGCTATATCCTGTGCATTTATGTTTGTCATGATGAACTATGTTTGGTTTGGATCTTTGTAATGATTGTCACCAGAGTGTGGGTATCCCCTGCATTTTGGTTTACCTATTATGTTAATGGAGTTAGTTATATAGTTGGGAAAACCCTTTATTCTACTTTCCTCTTTATCTGAGAAGCTGTGTGGTCTGTGTTGGAGATCAGTGAAGATGCTCATCTGTTCAGTGCTGTTGGAGAATTCTATACTCTTTTCTTATGCTGCAAGATTTGCCAGATCAGTTCTGATGTGTGGTTGCGTTCTGCAGATGTCAGAGAACAGGCGCAGAGGAGGAAGGCGTGCTCAGCAGGAGCAAGCCGCTCCGCAGGATGAGGTGCCTCAGCAGCAGCACCTGCCGCCCCCGCCCCCGATGTCGATCGAGCAGATGTTTCTGATGCAGACTCAGGCAGTTCAGGCCATCGGTTAGACTCTGGCCGCCATTCAGCAGCAGCAGCAGCAGCAGCAAGCACCACCCCAGCCTCAGATGCCTAGAGACAAGCGTGCTGAATTCATGAGAGGTCATCCCCCAACGTTCGCTCACTCTTCTGACCCCATGGATGCTGAAGATTGGCTGCGCACTGTGGAGCGGGAGTTGCATACCGCTCAGTGTGATGACAGGGAGAAAGTCTTGTATGGTCCCCGTCTGTTGAGAGGAGCAGCCCAATCATGGTGGGAGTCTTACCTCGCCACCCATGCCAACCCCGATGCCATCACTTGGGAAGAATTCAGAGGTAGCTTTCGTCAGTACCATGTGCCTGCAGGTCTGATGACAGTGAAGAAGGAGGAGTTCCTGGCCCTTAAGCAAGGGTCATCATCTGTCAGTGAGTATCGAGACAGGTTTCTGCAGTTGTCTCGCTATGCTCCTGAGGATGTCAACACCGACGCCAAGCGACAGTACCGTTTCTTGAGAGGCTTGGTTGACCCTCTGCAGTATCAGCTGATGAATCATACCTTCCCGACATTCCAGCACCTGATTGACAGAGCAATCATGACAGAAAGGAAGCGTAAGGAGATGGAAGATCGTAAGCGTAAGATCAGTGGACCCCAGCCTGGAAGCAGCAGCCGTCCTCGTTTTTCAGGCAATCAACCTCAGCAGTTCAGGCAGAACCAGCGCCCACCTCAGCAGCATCAGCAGCGTCAGCAGTATCAGCAGTTCCAAAGCCAGTATCCTCAGCATCAGTACCAGAACCGTCAGAGCAATCAATCAGGAGGTCAGTTTCAGAGGCAGAATCAGCAGACACCTCGTCTTCCTGCCCCAGCAAACCAGCAGAGCAATCAGGCAGCACCAGCTCAGGTTGGAAACAGAGCGTGTTTCCACTGTGGAGAGCAAGGCCACTGGGTGATGCAATGTCCGAAGAAGGCAGCCCAGCAGCAGTCAGGCCCCAATGCCCCAGCGAAGCAGAATGTGTCTCAGCCTGGAGCAGGCAACCGCCCTCAGCAGCGCTATAATCATGGAAGATTGAACCACTTGGAGGCTGAAGTAGTTCAGGAGACTCCCGGCATGACAGTAGGTATGTTCCCAGTCGATTCCCATATTGCAGAAGTGTTATTTGATACTGGAGCAACGCATTCTTTTATTACTGCATCATGGGTAGAAGCGCATAATCTTCCAATTACTACCATGTCAACCCCCATTCAAATTGACTCAGCTGGTGGTAGAATTCGAGCTGATAGCATATGTTTGAATGTAAGTGTGGAAATAAGGGGGATAGCGTTTCCCGCTAACCTTATAGTAATGGGTACTCAGGGAATAGATGTCATCCTAGGGATGAATCTGCTAGATAAGCATCAGGCAGTTATCAGTTGTGATAAAAGGACAATCAAGTTGGTGTCCCCACTAGGAGAGGAAGTGGTGACCGAGTTAGTCCCGCCTGAGCCAAAGAAAGGAAGTTGTTATCAGATGGCTGTCGATAGCAGTGAAGCAGACCCGATTGAGAGTATCAAGGTTGTGTCCGAGTTCCCAGATGTGTTTCCAAAGGACTTACCGGGTATGCCACCAGAGCGGAAAGTTGAGTTTGCCATAGAGCTTCTTCCTGGAACCGCCCCCATCTTTAAGAGAGCTTACAGAATATCTGGACCAGAGTTGGTTGAGCTTAAGAAGCAGATTGATGAGCTGTCAGAGAAAGGTTACATCCGGCCAAGCACCTCGCCTTGGGCCGCCCCTGTCTTGTTTGTGGAGAAGAAAGATGGCACAAAGAGGATGTGTATCGATTATCGAGCTTTGAATGAGGTCACGATCAAGAACAAGTATCCCTTGCCCAGAATAGAAGATCTGTTCGACCAGTTGAGAGGAGCCAGTGTGTTCTCCAAGATTGATCTGAGGTCAGGTTATCATCAGCTCAGGATCCGACCTTCGGACATTTCGAAGACGGCATTTATTACCAAGTATGGGTTATATGAGTTCACAGTGATGTCTTTTGGTTTGACCAATGCACCAGCCTTCTTTATGAATCTGATGAACAGTGTATTCATGGACTATCTCGATAAGTTTGTGGTGGTATTCATTGATGACATTCTGATTTATTCTCAAAGTGAAGAAGAGCATGCAGATCATTTGAGGATGGTATTGCAGAGATTGCGAGAGCACCAGTTGTATGCAAAGTTGAGCAAGTGTGAGTTCTGGATCAGTGAAGTCCTGTTCTTGGGTCACATAATCAACAAAGAAGGATTGGCTGTGGATCCGAAGAAAGTGGCAGACATTCTGAACTGGAAAGCGCCAACGGATGCTCGAGGAATCAAGAGCTTCATTGGAATGGCCGGATATTATCGGCGATTCATTGAAGGGTTTTCGAAGATTGCGAAACCAATGACAGCGTTGCTAGGCAACAAGGTTGAGTTCAAGTGGACCCAGAAATGTCAAGAGGCCTTCGAAGCGCTGAAAGAGAAGTTGACAACAGCGCCTGTCCTAGTCTTGCCTGATGTGCACAAGCCCTTCTCTGTGTACTGTGATGCTTGTTACACAGGTTTGGGATGCGTGTTGATGCAAGAGGGAAGAGTTGTGGCTTACTCGTCCCGACAGCTGAAGGTTCATGAGAGGAATTACCCAATCCATGATCTAGAGTTGGCAGCAGTGGTTCACGCACTGAAGACATGGAGGCACTATCTGTATGGACAGAAATGCAATGTTTACACAGATCACAAGAGTCTGAAGTACATATTCACTCAGTCAGAATTGAACATGAGGCAGCGAAGATGGTTAGAGTTGATCAAAGACTATGAGTTGGAGATCCATTACCATCCAGGCAAAGCGAACGTAGTGGCAGATGCTTTGAGCAGAAAGAGTCAAGTCAATCTGATGGTCGCTCGTCCGATGCCTTATGAGTTGGCCAAGGAGTTCGACAGGTTGAGTCTCGGGTTTCTGAACAATTCGCGAGGAGTCACAGTGGAATTGGAACCTACCTTGGAGCGAGAAATCAAAGAAGCGCAGAAGAATGATGAGAAGATCAGTGAGATCCGGCGACTGATTCTAGATGGCAGAGGCAAAGATTTTCGAGAAGACGCAGAAGGCGTGATATGGTTCAAAGACCGCTTGTGTGTTCCCAATGTCCAGTCCATTCGGGAGTTGATTCTCAAGGAAGCTCATGAGACAGCTTATTCGATTCACCCTGGCAGTGAGAAGATGTATCAGGATCTGAAGAAGAAATTCTGGTGGTACGGAATGAAGAGGGAAATCGCAGAGCATGTGGCTATGTGCGATAGTTGTCGAAGAATTAAGGCCGAACACCAGAGACCTGCTGGATTGTTGCAACCGTTGCAGATCCCTCAGTGGAAATGGGATGAAATCGGTATGGATTTCATAGTCGGATTGCCTCGCACTCGAGCCGGTTATGATTCTATTTGGGTAGTAGTGGACCGCTTGACCAAGTCAGCCCACTTCATACCTGTCAAGACCACCTACAGCAGTGCAGTATTGGCAGAACTGTATATGTCTCGGATCGTTTGTCTTCATGGTGTGCCAAAGAAGATAGTGTCAGACAGAGGAACGCAGTTCACCTCTCATTTCTGGCAGCAGTTGCATGAAGCCTTGGGCACACATCTAAATTTCAGTTCAGCTTATCATCCGCAGACAGATGGCCAGACCGAAAGAACCAATCAAATTCTTGAAGATATGTTGAGAGCCTGTGCGTTGCAAGATCAGTCCGGATGGGACAAGCGATTGCCCTATGCAGAGTTTTCTTATAACAACAGTTACCAGGCCAGTTTGAAGATGTCACCGTTTCAAGCGCTTTATGGAAGGAGTTGTAGAACTCCGTTGCAATGGGATCAGCCTAGAGAGAAGCAAGTGTTTGGGCCAGACATTCTGCTTGAAGCTGAAGAGAACATCAAGATGGTCCGAGAGAATCTGAAGATAGCGCAATCGAGGCAGCGAAGCTATGCAGACACAAGAAGAAGAGAGCTGAGTTTCGAAGTCGGAGACTTTGTCTATCTGAAGGTGTCACCGATCAGAGGAGTCAGAAGGTTCGGAATCAAAGGCGAGCTGGCACCCCGCTACATTGGTCCGTACCAAATCCTCTCAAAGCGAGGAGAAGTGGCTTATCAGCTCAGTCTGCCAGAGAATTTGTCAGCTGTGCATGATGTCTTTCATGTGTCTCAGTTGAAGAAGTGCTTGCGTGTGCCAGAAGAGCAGTTGCCAGTGGAAGGTCTGGAAGTCCAGGAGGACTTGACCTATGTCGAGAAGCCAGCTCAGATCCTTGAAGTTGCAGACAGAGTCACCCGAAGGAAGACCATCAGAATGTGCAAAGTCAGATGGAGTCATCACTCTGAGGAAGAAGCAACCTGGGAGCGTGAAGATGATTTGATGGCCAAGTACCCAGAGCTCTTTGCTAGCTAGCCCTGAATCTCGAGGGCGAGATTCTTTTAAGGGGGATAGGTTTGTAACGCCCCGAATTTTGCAGTTGAATTTTTTCTTTTCTTTACTCGCCAAAATTCGGGCGTTACCTTTTCTTTTTCTTTTTCCCTCGCTAAACCTTGACCTTTTCCAAAGTTTTAGCGGGATTCGGTTTGGATTTCCCGTGTAAGAAAAACTCTAAAGATACTTTGTGTTGTTTGATGCACCATGCCGAACCTTGCATTTTTTGATTGTTTGAAAGTGCCAACGCATTCATCTAAAAGATCGGATTTCGAAAACAGGGAAATAATCTTTTCTTTTTCTTTCTCTCTCTTTCTCTCTCCTCTTTTTCTCTCTCTCCCGCGCCGTGGGCCGACCCCGGCCGGCCCAGGCCCCTGCGCGCCCCCCTCTTGGGCCTTGGCAAGGCCCAGCCGCCCCCCCATCCCCTTTTTCTTTTTTTTCCAAAACCCCCCTCTCCCTCTCCCTCATTCTCTCCCTCTCTCTCTCCCACCGCCGCCCTACTCCTTGCCCTAGGCCGCCGCCGCCGCCCCCTGCTCGGCCGCCGCCCCTCGCCGTCGGCCACCCCCGCCGGTGAGCCCCCTCCCCCCTCCTCCCTCCTCCCTCCTTCCCCCTCCCCTCCTCTTTCCCCCATCCGGCCATGGCTCAGCCGCCCGCCCCTGGCCGCGCCGGCCCTGGCCGCGCCGCCCGGCCGCCCCCGGCCGCCCCCTGGCCGGCCACGGCCCCTCCCCGGCCAGCCCCCCCCCCCCCCCCGGCCGCGCCCCCTCGCCCGCCTGGCCCCTGGCCGCCAGCTCGGCCGGCCTCGGCCGCCAGCTCGGCCGGCCTTGGCCCCAGCTCGGCCGCCCCCGGCCCCCAGCTCGGCCGCCCAGCCCAGGGCCGGTTCAACCGCCCTAGGGCCGGTTCAACCGCCCCCCCCCCCCTCTGTTTTTTTTTATTTTTTATTTTTATTTTATTTTATTTACTTTCTGTGATCATAATTACTTTATTTTAGGTAGACTGATCATTGTTCATGCTATGGAAAATAGGAAGTTTAATTTAAAATTCCGTTATGCTATTGATTCACGTAGTTAATTGTTTATCCCGTGCAATGTTGATCAACTAAAAATGATTAGGTTTCCATTAGTATATATATATAACAGAATTCTTTTGTTAAGAATCAATTATAACTAATCATTAGTGCATAAGATTTAACCCCCCTGCGAGACCCTTCCCGTTTCTTTCATAACAAATGCGATGTCGAATGTCATACTTGATGCATATTCACTTTACTTGTTCTCTTGTATGGTGTACTGTTCTTTCGTATTAAATATGTGGATGGATGCATGTATGTTTGCAATCGCATAGAGAACGATCCGGTCGAAGAGCCCGAGGAATTCGCAGGAGAAGCCCCTGAGCAGCAGTCGGTTGGTGGAGGCAAGTGTCCTTTGACCTATCTCTGTCCTATTCATTCTTTAATTCACCCCCCGCATTACACATTTATACTTAAGGATTGACTAGCTTTTGTTATTCATGTCCTTGTTTACCTATTTGGGTCGGATTATTACTGCTTAGTCTGATGCTATTGCTCAACTCTAATCAATGAACATGATGTGATTATCTATGATACGCTGTTTTCCCTTCTTATTTATGATTATATGTGTGACCTTCAAGGGGACTCGAGCGGTTTCTCGAGTGCCTCTCCGTAAGGACCTGTTCAATGGATGACCGCCCGGGAAAACAGTGCAACCATGAGGGTGGAATGGGACGCCCTTAGCTGAATAATTAGAGGAACCGGGGTGTAGTTCGCTTAGCCGTTGTGCCGTCAATGGGGCTCGGTGTATGCGGCTCGCTCTGCCAAGGTTGATTTGTCCCTTGGGGAGGAGTGCGGTACATTTAGGAAACCTAACGGGTGGCTACAGCCCCGGGGAATCTTTGTAAAGGCTACGTAGTGAGACCCTGCCTATTCACCTTGGTAGTGTTTAAGGGTTTGATCAGCCCGAGGCAAGAGGGAATCACGGCTTGTGGGTAAAGTGCGCAACCTCTGCAGAGTGTTATGAAACTGATATATCAGCCGTGCTCGCGGTTATGAGCGGCCAAGGGAGCTCCAGAGATTAGTGATACTTGATCAGAGACATTTTGGTACAGGTGGCAATGAGATTGATGGTTCTGATTATGATTATGGTATTGGTAAGTGGTATTCTTTCCGTTTGGAAAGGATACATTGGGCTAATAACTTGGGTTAATGTTAAAACCTGGCTTTCTACTAGTAAGTAATAACCTGACCAACTAAAAGCAACTGCTTGACTTATCCCCACATAAAGCTAGTCCACTACAGCCAAACAGGATACTTGCTGAGTATGTTGATGTGTACTCACCCTTGCTCTACACACCAACCCCCCCCAGGTTGTCAGCATTGCAACCACTGCTCAGGAGAAGATGAAGCTGTGGAAGGAGACTTCCAGGAGTTCCAAGACTACGACGAGTTCTAGGCGTGGGTTAGCGGCAACCCCCAGTCGGCTGCCTGTGAAGGCCGCGTTATCTACGTTTCTTTTCCGCACTTTGATTTATTGTAAGAACTATATGGACGTCTCAGACGTATGATGTAATCGACTATTATTTCCCCTTTTAATACTATTTGAGCACTGTGTGATGATGTCCATGTTATGTAACTGCTGTGTACGTGAATAACTGATCCTGGCACGTACATGGTTCGCATTCGGTTTGCCTTCTAAAACCGGGTGTGACAGCACCGGACTGTCCGGTGAGCCAACGGTCGGCTGGGCCAACGGTCGGCCGCACAATCCGCGCGTGACGCGTGGCCGAGCCAACGGTCAGATGGGGGCACCGGATTGTCCGGTGTGCACCGGACGGTGTCCGGTGCGCCAACGGCTCCAGGACTGCAACGGTCGACTGCTCTATTTCTGGAAGGAAATCGGGCACCGGACAGTGTCCGGTGGTGCACCGGACTGTCCGGTGCGCCACCCGACAGAAGACAAGATTTGCCTTCCTGGATTGCTTCCAACGGCTCCTAGGCCCCTTGTGCCTATAAAAGGGACCTCTAGGCGCCTCAATCAGTAGAAGAAGAGCAACAAACAAGTGTAGACATCACTCGAATCAATTCTCACTCTCCCTCTTGTGTGCATCTCTCTATTTTATGTAGAAGGCAAAGCTATAAGCCTTTAGAGAGTGGAGAAGTGCTGCTAAGAGCAAGAGCAAGGTCTTGAGTGTATCGTTACTCTGCCGGGGTGCTATCAAGAAGTTTGTAAGCTGCCATGGTTTTGTTGTAACCCAACTCAATATAGTGAAAGGCTCTATCTGTCATACTGACATATCTGAGCAAACGGAGGAAGGAGTTGAAACATACTCCAAGCCCAAGTGTGGCTAACTCCAACGAGGACTAGGCAAGCATTTCAGGCTTGGCCGAACCTCGGGATAAATCCTTGCGTCTGTGTGCTCTGTTCCGTATTGTATTCTGACTCTCTGTCTTACTCGCTTTTATATCTGCACTTCACTGCTTACTTGTGGTACTAGCTTTCCTTGAAGTGCAGGATATTCTTAAAATAGGAACTTCAATTCCACTGCAACCAACTCGAAGGGTTCTTCACTTCACTGCGATCCTGTCTTCGACTAGAGTAAGATTTAAGTTTTAAAGTGACAATTTTTATTCGCCTATTCACCCCCCCCTCTAGGCGACATCCAGATCCTGTTCCCGGGTCAAAGGGAACTTTCACTAAGCAAAAACATCCTTATTGTTGAACAGGAATCTCAACAAAGTTTTCTCTTATTCATCGGACAATTGGGATCCCAACAGCACCTTCTGCTCGGCTATGTCTTCGCACAAGAGCATGGGCTTTGGTTGATCTGCTGAAGCAGCCTTGTCCCTTTTATGCTTATATTGTTGATGAGCTTCGGCTTCATCTATGTTATGGATGGCCTTCGAACCTGTCCAGTTCCCTTCGGCTCTCTGGCAGCCTCTTGGCTCCCATGCACAGCGATAGGTCCTTAGTCAGAAGGTATCTTCATGCACAGATATGCTGGGTGAAGTATTGCTTCGAAGGCGTTCAATGTCCCTCGACCAATGATTGCATTGTAAGGATACGCCATATCAATAATGTCAAAGACAACTTGCTCTATCCTTGTATTATGAACATAGCCGAAGGTAATCGACATGGTTATCTTGCCAAGTGCCACTATCTGCCTTCCTCCGAAGCCACAGATGGGATGTGTTGCATCATGTATCTTATCATCCTATTCCTGCATTTGCCTAAAAGCTTTTGCAAAGATGATATCCATTGCACTACTTGTGTCTACAAGGACATTGCAAAGATAAAACCATTGCATCATTATGGGAATAATCCTTGACCTGAAGGTCTTCCTAGGAGAAGGTAATTGGTATATGAGACCACTTGGACTTGATGGAGGGTCCTTGTACTCCAACAAGTTGTACCCTTCTCTATGCTTCTTTCTTCTGCTCTTATTTGATAGTTCAAAACTTGAGCCGCCTGTGATTGGGAGCACCAGCTTCGTAGCCGAAGGTGCCACAGCTTGGTTGTCTTGCGAAGCCATTGTCGCAGTCGTGGAAATGAGTTCACCGGAGGTGGGCGCCAATGTTGGTTACTTGTTCTCAAATGATGTGAATCAAGAACAAGGCAACACAATGTTAAAGATCAGGGACCTTTGTCTTTCGAAGCATTATCCCCACATGGGCATAATGCTCATCAGACAAAGGTTAAGAAGGACATACCTTCATAATTTGCTATGTAAATAAGGACTCATAAGGATGAGGACAATAACTGCATCTTAATGATTCATCCATATTTATGTTCCATAAAACATGTACGAATATAAACAAGATTAACGTTACATTGATACCTTCGGCTTGCTCGAAGGTGTGAATGCGAGAGAGTGAATACAATCTAGCGTGAACAATACGGTGTTATTGTTCATCTATTTATAGGCATGGGACGGTAAAATTACATCCATGTCCTTGAACATTTGTTTACAAGTAACTTAAACTAATAAGGTCTATCTAGGCTTTTTCTTCTTTGCTCGATCTGAGCCAAAGCTACCAAGCTTCAGCGTTTTGCATCGTTGCTTCCTTCCGAGGTCTTTGTCTTGAGAGCCTTCGGTAGAAGGGGGATGATCCTCTTATGTCATTTTGTGTCACACCCGGTTTTAGGAGGCAAACCGAATGCGGACCATGTACTTGTCAGGATCAGCAATTCATGTTCACAACAGTTACATAATCGGACATCATCACACAGTGCTCGAATAATAACATAAAAGAGGGTAATAGTTGATTACATCAAGATGTCCGAGACATCCACATAGTCATTAACAATTATCAAAGTGCGGAAATGGAACGTAGATAAACACAGCCTTCACAGGCAGCCGACTGGGGGTTGCCGCTAACCCACGCCTAGAACTCATCGTACTCTTGGAACCCCTGGAAGTCCTCCTCCATGACTTCATCTTCTCCTGAGCAGTGGTTGCAGCGTGGACAACCTAGGGGGTTGGTGTGTAAAGCAAGGGTGAGTAGACATTAACATACTCAGCAATTGTCTCGTTTGGCTGTAGTGGACTAGCCTTATGTGGGGTTAAGGTCAAGCAGTTGCTTTTATTTGGTCAGATAATTATTACTAGTAGAGAGCTAAGTTTTAGCATTAACCCAAGTTGTTAACCCAAAAGTACCCTTTTCAAATGGAAAGAATACCAGAAACCATTACCATAATCATAATCAAAACCTTCATCATCATTATCACTTGTACATAAAACAACTCTGATCAATGTGTCTCTAATCAATGGAGCTCCCTTGGCCGCTCATAACCACGAGCATGGCTGATATATCAGTTTTATAACACTCTGTAGAGGTTGCGCACTTTACCCACAAGCTGTGATTCCCTTTTGCCTCAGGCCGATCAAACCCTTAAACACTACCAAGGTGAATAGGCAAGATTTCACTACGTAGCCCTTACAAAGATTCCCTGAGGCTGTAGCCACCCATTAGGTTTCTTTAATGTACCGCATTCCTCCCCAAGGGCAATCCAGCCTCGGTAGAGCGAGCCGCATACACCAAGCCCCATTGACGGCACGACAACGAAGCAAACTACACCTCAGTTCCTCTAATTATTCATCTATGGGCGTCCCATACCACCCTCATGGTTGTACTGTTTTCCCGGGCGGTCATCCAACGAACCAATCCTTACGGAGAGGCACTCGAGAAACCGCTTGAGTCCCCTTAAATGTCACAATATCATCATCATAATCAAAGGGAAAACAGCGTATCATAAATAATATCATCATGTTCATTGATTAGTGTGAAGCACTAGCATAGAGCTAAACCAAAATAACCCAACTCACATAGGTAAACAAGGACATGATAAACAAAGCTAGTCAATCCTTAGGTATAAATTGTGTAAATGCAGGGAGTGAATTATAAAATGAATAGGACATAGATGGGTCAAGGGAGACTTGCCTTCACCATCCAGCTGCTGCTCAGGGTCTTCACCTGCAACTCCTTCGGACTCCGCTAACTAACCATTATCTATACGAGTTCAAACATGCATTCCACAAATTTAATATAAAAAGAACAGTACACCACACAATAGAATATAACAAATAAGCAGACGCTTAGCACAGGGCTCGCACCTACGACTAAGCGAGAAAGGGAAAACAACGGTCGAGGCTACGGTCGAAAGACGATTATGTTAAGCAGTTATAGAGTAAAGTACTTGTCTAAACATAACCATATTAATTTGACAATCCCGCTATGCATAAAATAAAGTTATGCTACGCATTTAATTATTATAAACAATTCAAGGTAAATTTAAAAAGGGTGGTCACGCGGTGAAACACATGACGACACACGCGAATTAAACTAAAAACTGGGACGAGTTGCCACGAGACAGAGCGTGCGACAGCACACACGAACTAAGCTAAAAATAAAATGAGTCGTCGTGCAGCGAAACATGCGACACAACACTTAGACAAAATTGAAACTAAGCAAATCGTTGCGTGACGAAGCATGCAACGAAACACTTGAATGAAATATGAAAATAACGTAAAGCGTCGCGCAACGAAGCGCATGACGGCATACGTCACTTAAACTGAATTTAAAACAAAATGTCGCGCGACTAAACGCGCGACGTCACGCATTAAATAATCTAAAATTAAAATAAATCGTCGCGCGACGAAGCACAATAATAAATCTGAATTTAAAATAAATCGTCGCGCGACGAAGCGTGTGACGCATCACATAAATCAAACTAAATTTAAAACTAATCCAACTGAAATTTAAACGTCGCGCGCGCTAGGGCTGAGCGCGCGGGAACGGGGCTGCACGCTCACGCAGACGCGCTGCACGCACTGGGGCCGCGCCGGGGCACGCAGGGGTCGTGCCGCGAGGGCCGCGCCACGGGGCCGCGCCGCTTGGCCGCACCGCGAGGGCCACGCCGGGGCGAGCCGCGCCGGGGGGCTGCGCCAAGGCGAGCCGCGTCGCCAGGCCGCGCGCAGGGACACACGCGTGGGGGGGAAGGGGCAGGGACGTGCGTAGGGAAGGGGAAAGGGGAGGGAGAGGGAGAGGGGAGCTCATCTTGGGATCCAAAACCCGGCGATAACCGTCCATCGGATCACTCCTAAGGCAAGGAGATGGGAGAGAGGTGGAAGAGAGGGAGTTGCTGCGCGGGAAACCAAAATGAGAGAGAGAGGGAGGGGGAGCGCATGGGGGTGTGGGGGCACCAAGGGTCACAGGTCGGGCTAGGCAGGGTCGCAGGCCGGGACGGAAGCCCACAACACGCACGACCACTGATCGGAATTCAATTGCGAATCAAAAACCCAAAACGAGGTGAGACGGATGCACGATTAAACACAATTATCAGACGAAAGAAATATGCTTCGGCATGATGCAACACCCATGTCAACTTAGATTTTTGTTTACACGCGATACGGACACCAGTCGTTATACTGCTTTGGAAATGGGAAGAAGGAGCAAAACGGGAAGAGAAAAGAGAGTAACACCTGAATTTGGTGAGTATCGAAGAAGAAAAATTCTACCTCTCCAAATTTAGGGCGTTATATTTTGTCGAAGGTGTTTATGTCTTGAAGACCTTCGGCGGAGAAGACCTCCAACAATGCCCCCAAGAACAGATTGCCTAACTTTGTAAGGGTAAGGCTTCCATCGTTCAGGATAGAGAAGGTTACATTTTATATCCTAAAAACTATCCTGAGCATAAGATTAAGATGATTCATGCTAGAAAACCTCATAATGTTTCTCATCATGCTTTTACGTATAGGAATGAGGCATCTAGTTCTAGGCATTCAACTAATATCAAAATGCCTAAAAAGAAAATTGCAAATGCACCAAATGAGCATAACTTTTCATTTAAGACTTTTGATGCATTTTATGTGCTAACAAACAAGTGAGGCAAAGTAGTTGCCAAATATGTTAGGGGAAAACACAAGAGTCCCAAGACTTATGTTTGGTACCAGAGGTGCTTGTTTCTAATGTCAAAGGACCCAAGATCGTTTGGGTACCTAAGAACAAGGCCTAAATTTGTTTTGTAGGTTTATGGATCCGGTGGATCAAGTTGGATAATCAATAGCGGGTGCACAAACCACATGACAGGAGAAAATGATGTTCTCCTCATATGAGAAAAATGAAGATCCCCAAAGAGCAATCACATTCGGGGATGGAAATCAAGGTTTGGTCAAAGGTTTGGGTAAAATTGCTATATCCCCTGACCATTCCATTTCCAATGTTTTTCTTGTAGATTCTTTAGATTACAATTTGCTTTCTGTCTCTCAATTATGCAAAATGGGTTACAAATGTCTCTTTACTGATATAGGTGTTACTGTCTTTAGAATAAGTGATGATTCAATAGTATTTAAAGGAGTGTTAGATGGTCAGCTATATTTGGTTGATTTTTATGATAACAATGCTGAACTAGATACTTGTTTAATTGCTAAGACTAATATGGGTTGGCTCTAGCATCGTTGACTTGCCCATGTTGGGATGAAGAATCTTCACAAACTTCTAAAGGGAAAACACATTTTAGAACTAACAAATGTTCATTTTGAGAAAGACAGGATTTGTAGCGCATGCCAAGCAGGGAAGCAAGTTGGAGTCCATCATCCACACAAGAACATCATGACTACCGATAGGCCACTTGAACTACTCCACATTGATCTATTTGGCCCGATCGCTTACATAAGCATCGGTGGGAGTAAGTAGTGTCTTGTTATTGTGGATAATTATTCTTACTTCACTTGGGTATTCTTTTTGCAGGAAAAATCTCAAACCCAAGAGACCCTAAAGAGATTCTAGAGATGGGCTCAAAATGAGTTCGGATTAAGAATCAAAAGGATTAGAAGCGACAACGGAACGGAGTTCAAGAACTCACAAATCGAAGGATTTCTTGAGGTGGAGGGAATCAAGCATGAGTTCTCTTCTCCCTACACACCTCAACAAAATGGTGTAGTAGAGAGGAAGAATAGAACTCTATTAGACATGGCAAGGACCATGCTTGATGAGTACAAGACATCGGATCGGTTTTGGGTGGAGGCGATTAACACCGCCTGCTACTCCATCAACCGACTCTACCTTCACCGAATCCTCAAGAAAACATCATATGAACTCCTCATCGGTAAAAAGCCCAATGTTTCTTATTTTATAGTTTTTGGGAGCAAATGCTTTATTCTTATTAAGAGAGGTAGAAAATCTAAATTTGCTCCTAAAGCAGTAGAAGACTTTTTACTTGGTTATGACTCAAACACAAGGGCATATAGAGTCTTCAACAAGTCCACTATATTAGTTGAAGTTTCTTGTGACATTGTGTTTGATGATTCTAATGGCTCTCAAGTGGAGCAAGTTGATCTTGATGAATTAGATGATGAAGAGGCTCCATGCGTCGCACTAAAGAACATGTCCATTAGGGATGTATGTCCAAAAGAATCAGAAGAGCCTCCACAAGCACAAGATCAACCATCATCTTCCATACAAGCATCTCCACCAACTCAAGATGAGGATAAGGCTCAAGAAGAAGAGGATGAAGATCAAGACGATGAGCCACCTCAAGAGGAGGACACTGATCAAGGGGAGATGAAGATGATCAAGACAAGGAAGATGATCAAGAAATTCAAGACCAAAGATCACCGCACCTAAGAGTCCACCAAGCAATTCAAAGAGATCACCCCGTCAACTCCATACTTGGTGACATCCACAACGGGTAACCACTAGATCTCGAGTTGCTCATTTCTGTGAACATTACACTTTTGTGTCTTCTATTGAGCCATACAGGATAGAGGATGCACTAAGAGATCCGAACTGGATGGTGGCAATGCAAGAGGATCTCAACAACTTCACGAGGAATGAGGTATGGCATTTAGTTCCACGTCCTAACCAAAATGTTGTAGGTACCAAGTGGGTATTCTGCAACAAACAAGATGAGCATGGTGTGGTGACTAGGAACAAAGCCCAACTTATTGCAAAAGGTTATTCACATGTCGAAGGTTTGGATTTTGATGAAACCTATGCACATGTAGCTAGGCTTGAGTCAATTCATATATTACTTGCCTATGCTACTTACCTTGGCTTTAAGTTGTATCAAATGGACGTGAAGAGTGCCTTCCTCAATGGCCCTATCAAGGAAGAGGTATATGTTGAGCAACCTCTCGGCTTTGAGGATAGTGAGTACTCTTCTCATGTGTATAAGCTCTCAAAGGCGCTCTATGGGCTCAAGCAAGCCCCAAGAGCATGTATGAATGCCTGTGGAACTTTCTTATCACTAATGGCTTCAAAGTTGGAAAAGCTGACCCTACTCTGTTCACTAAAACAGTTGCTAAAGACTTGTTTATATGCCAAACTAATGTTGATGATATTATATTTAGGTCTACTAACAAGTCATCTTGTGAAGAGTTTAGTAGGATCATGATACAGAAATTTGAGATGTCTATAATGGGGGAGTTGAAGTATTTCCTTGGATTTCAAATAAAGAAACTCCAAGAGGGCACCTTCATCAGCCAAACTAAGTACATTTAGGACATACTCAAGAAGTTTGGAATGCAGAATGCCAAACCCATCAAGACACACATGGGAACAAATGGCATCTCGACCTCGACACAAGAGGTAAATCCGTAGATCAAAAGGAATACCGGTCGATGATAGGATCTTTATTCTATTTATGTGCTTCACGACCGGACATTATGCTTTCAGTATGCATGTGTGCAAGGTTTTAGGCAAATCCTAAGGAAGTTCATCTTAGGGCCATGAAAAGAATCATGAGATATTTAGTTTACACTCCTAAGTTTGGGCTTTGGTACCCCAAGGGATGTACCTTTGATTTAATTAGGTATTCCGATGCCGATTATGCCGGATGTAAAATTGACACGAAGAGCACATCAGGGACTTGTCAGTTTCTAGGAAGATCCCTGGTGTCTTGGGCTTCAAAGAAACAAAATTCAGTAGCTCTATCCACCGCCGAAGCTAAGTATATTATTGCAGGACATTGTTGTGCACAATTACTCTGGATGAGGCAAACTCTTAGGGACTATGGCTACAAATTGAGCAAAGTCCCTCTCCTATGTGATAATGAGAGTGCAATCTGCATGGCGGATAATCCTGTTGAACACAGCCGCACTAAGCACATAGACATCCGGTATCACTTTTTAAGAGATCACAAACAAAAGGGGGATATCGAAATTGCTTATGTTAGCACTCACAACCAGCTAGCTGATATCTTTACCAAGCCCCTAGATGAAAAGACTTTTAGCAAGCTTAGGAATGAGCTAAACATCTTAGATTCTCGAAACTGTGATTGAAACATTACACACATTGCTCATTTATATATAGCTTTGATCATGCCTCTTTCATTTGGTACAAATACATAATTCTTATTCTTCTTGTGCCAAGGCTAAGACTAATATACTTTTGCTGGGGTCTTTCTCTTCGCCGAAGGTCCTCAAGATATAAATACCTTCGGCAAAATGCCACAAGAGGTCCGCCCCGCCTTCGTCGAAGGTTCCCAAGACGAAGGCTTCGAGAGAAAGTAGCAACACAGAACACCGAAGCTCAGTATCTTCAACTCAGATCAAGTGAAATAGGAAAAGACTAGATAGACCTTGTTAGTTTATGTTGTTTATAAACAAATGTCTAAGGACGTGGATGTAATTTTACCCGGGCTACGTCCTGTGCCTATAAATAGATGAATAGTACCACCATACTGCTCACGCTGGATTGTAATCACTCTCTCACATCCTTGCCCTCGAGCAAGCCGAAGGTATCAATGTAATGTTAATTCTGTTAATATTCATACATACTTTATGGAATACAAATTTGAATGAATTAATAAGATGCAGATTCTGTCTTCATTCTTTCACATTCTTATTCATATATTAAATGACGAAGGTAAGTCCTTCTCGACCTTTGTCTAATGAACATTATTCCCATGCAAGGATAATGCTTCGAAAGACGAAGGTCCCTAATCTATTGTGTTGCCTTGTTCTTGATTCACAACATTTGAGAACAAGTGACCAACACTGGCACCCACCTCCGGTGAACTCACTTCCACGATTATAACAATGCCTTCACAAGACAACCAAGCTGTGGCACCTTCAGCTACGAAACTGGTGCTCCCAATCACAGGCGGCTCAAGCTCTGAACTAGCCAATAAGAAGCAGAAGAAGGATGTTTTATGTCTTAATATATAGTAAAATCAATACATCTAAACAAGTCAGAAAATAGTCCAATTTAGGATGTATAGAGAACATGTAATATTATAACACGAGTAATATGTTGTACCATGATATTTTTCTCTAGACTAGGAAAAAGAAGTTCATGATGAGCACTGTGGCTGCCTAGAGCACGAACACTATAGAAAACATTCAATTTTTGGCGGCCAGGGACCATAGAAAATAAGTTTTTTTGTCAAAATTAGCTTATTTTCAACAACTTTATTGTAACTTTTGACAATATCTTGTCCTCGAAAGTTTGGTGTAAAAAAAACAAGCCTTATTTTTTACCGTCGCGGTCAAATATTACTTTTTTAGGCGATCAAGAGATAACCGAAAAAAATAACCTAGAATTAGTTATTTTTGTGACTATCCCTTGCCGTCGAAGATAAGTAGATTATTTTCGGTGGCCAAAGACAACCGCAAAAAATAATCAATTTTAGGGATCTAGAATTTCCCTACACATCCTTATACAAATCACATGCATATCCATATACATCATATACTCATTTTATCAATTTATAGTCAATATCACCCAAGTATACCATTTAACAATAATATACCATCAGAATCTATATACACATTTCATCCATTTAACAACATTATACCATCACAATCAACAAATTCAAATATCATTTTATAAAGTCATCAATAAAGCAAACGAATATCTTATTCTCATATAGCGAAAAACGAAGTATTATGGTCACTCAGGATCATGAGAGTTGTGTCTACTACCATTGGAACCAAATATGATATTAACTAAGTCAGTGGCCCGACCGTCCTATAATAAAGAACAAAGTCTACCATTAGAGTACAATTTAGGACTTATAGCATTATAAGTAATACAATAAATATAGTTATTATGATTAACAAACTAACCTTGTCTCTAGATGCTGGTGTCACTTATGGAAGGGTTTCATATACATTTTCCATATTTACTTCTAATCCCTAAAATGTACAAGTTCAAATAGATTAAATAGCTAGGATTGAGTGCGTTCAGCTAGCATAGATCAAGTATAGTTTCATGCAATAAATTTGTACAACTGAAGCTACTATTTACTAAGTTCACTTAGATTGACTAAATATGTCTAGAATGTGCTAAGTTGTACTGAATTTGAGAAAGTTCATCAAACTTTAGCTCTAGGAGGTCTTGAAGGATATAACTGCAGCGACATAGACAACGATGGTGGCTACTGCCACTGTGGCAAGATATTTGTCTAAGAATATTCTATTGTTGCAACATTGACTATAAATGCAACTAGTTAGTAGTGCTAAATAGTCAAAATGCTAATTGTTGTAACATCATACTTACCATAATCCAATTTTATTCCTAAGAGGTGTAGTTAGCAAAGTACTCCTGCTACTACCTATTGTACTCTTCATGCCTCATGTTGGACTCATTTTTTGCCATGAGTGCCATGCAACGACATCGACTACAAGTACCGTCCAAACTCTAATAGAAAGATCTTCTCTATGATCGGACATCTCTTGAGTTGATCACCTCGTTGAATATGGAGTAGCTTCAAAATTTAAAATATGTCATTTTTAGTTAAACTTAATAACAAATTTTATGAAATTATGGTCTCAATGTTCATGTGCCATTCTACCACCACTAGCATGAACCACCATTAGGTAAAATGGTCCATGTCGGCAATCGATGTCTTTCGCCATGGTGTCACACAATCTCCTGCCCATATTGCTCCTACAATTAGGAAAAATTACAACTTAGAGCTTGAATGTTCCACAACTAATTATAACTTGTGAATAACTAACTAATTGTTCTAAAGCTTGCTGACTACACAAGACCTTATGTTGTGTCAGATCTGGTCCTCTATGCCCCAAAGGTACACATTAATGGATGACGGCTCAACACCAGTTTGAGCTTCCTGTATATAGAAATTAGTAGCATAAAACCATAGATATGTTTTGAAAACTACTATTTTCTATGTCTCAACATTTGTCAAGTCGTACAAACGTATCCATTGCCCCCCAAAGGTATGCTTTTCACCCTTGCTCATAGTTCTTCTCTTCTAGTTGACTTCTCATTCTTTAGAAGCCGATAAATGGCAAAGGGTCCGATAAGCATCGAGACAGTCTTTCAACCATAGAAGTTGGACCTACACATATATTAATGTATCAAAACAATAGTAATATATTAAATTAGTAAACTTGATTCCAAATATCATTTGCTTTCCAAAATATACTCAAGAATCTTTTGAATGGTTCCACTGTAGTTAATTTATTGTCCAAGTGCATCGACCAGCCTAGTCACAACTTTGAAACTAATTATGGTTGCTCAAGGACAAGAGGCCTCAAATGGGGCTGACTAGAAGCAAAATTCATTAACATCGTACTGACCATAGCTTCTAATAGTCACCCTCCCATAGGGTAGTTACTGTAAGTCATCATCGACACTAATAACTTTTCACTATAAATTATATAAAGTTAATGGAAAATACCAATCCCATTAGAGAGAATGGAAAATGAACCATGAAGAGATTATGTGTAAGATGAAAACTAGTCAATGAAATTAAGCCCTCCATTTATCCCATGTCGTCACATCACAACTAGTTTATTTATTTGTAGGTTGATGTTTATACCTGTAATTCCACTTATCAAGCTCATTATATAGAAAAACAAATGGATAAGGACTAGACCAACATGACTATGGTATAAATTAATACAATTGACACTTACATAAAATATGGTTCCATCTCTTCCTTATTTATATACATGTACAACAGAGCAGACATTCATTCCTCTTGAGGATGATAGTAGGTAATGCTACTGCCACTCATAGGAGGATCATCATTCATAATGTATCGCATTCTAGGAGCATTGACATTGTGTTCGTCCATATAATATACACTAGAGAAGTAAGATATCTCCATAATAAAATGCTTTGGTGATGCCATCTTCAAGTCTTGCTTTATTGGCAACCATTTTTAAGATATGTGAGGGCCTTTCAATGTGATACATCCACATATACTTCATAGGGCCACCAACCTTAGCTTCATAAGAAAGATGAACAAGAAGATGTTGAATTAGATTAAAAACCCCAAGGAAAAAAATCTTTTCCAATTTTCATACAAGCACAGGCATCTCTTTTCCAACTTCTCCATCATATCTTTCTTGATTTGTTTAGCACAAACCTATTTATAGAAAAAGCTTAGCTCATCTAGCGCTTTCCACACACATCATCAAGGTACCCAAAAAACATTATAGGCAAGAGTCTTTCCATTAGTATGTGGTATTCATGGCTCTTGAAACTATTATGTTTCCATGTATTTATGTTGACAGCCCGTTACAATTCTACAGCATAATGTCACTCCCGGTTTTAGAAGGCAAACCAAATGTGAACCATGTACGTGCCAGGATCAGCAATTCACATACACAGCAATTACATAACTAGACATCATCACACAGTGCTCAAATAATGAAGCAGAAAGGGTATTAATTTGATTATATCATGATGTCCGAGACATCCACATAGTCTTAAACATAGATCAAAGTGCGAAAACGAAATGTAGCAAAACACGGCCTTCACAGGCAGCAGACTCGGGGTTTGCCGCTAACCCGCGCCTAGAACTCATCATAGACTTGGAACTCTAGGAAATCCTCCACCACGACTTCATCTTCTCCTGAGCAGGGGTTGTAATGTGGACAACCTGGTGTATTGGTGTTTTAAGCAAGGGTGAGTACACATCAACGTACTCAGCAAATGTCCCGTTTGGCCAAAGTGGACTAGCTGTATGTAAGGTGAAGCTTAGAGTGGTTGCTTTTAGTTGGTCAGGTAATTATTACTAGTAGAGAGCCAAGTTTTAGCAATAATCCTAAGTTATTAACCCAAAGGTACTCCTTCCCAGAAAGAACACCGGAATCCATAATCATAATCATCACCAATAAAACCATTATTAACCTCATCATCGTCTGAAATCATAGTATCCCTAATCAAAGGAGCTCCCAAGGCCGCTCATAACCATGAGCACGGCTGATATATCAGTTTCTAACCCTCTGCAGAGGCCGTACACTTTACCCATGAGCCGTGATTCCCTCTCTAGCCCGGGTTTTCAAGACCCTTGTTCACTCTCGAGGTGAATGGCCAGAGATTCACTATGAAGCCTTTACAAAGATTCCCCAAGGATGTAGTCGCCCGTTAGGTTTTCTAAATGTACCGCACTCCTCCCCAAGGGGCAAACCACCCTCAGCAGAGCGAGCCACATACACCGAGCCCCATTGACGGCACGATAGCAAAGCAAACTACACCTCAGTTCCTCTAATTAATTAGCTAAGGGCATCTCATTGCACCCTCATAGTTTGTACTAT
This sequence comes from Zea luxurians, assembly GCA_029449295.1. Classification (NCBI taxonomy): domain Eukaryota; kingdom Viridiplantae; phylum Streptophyta; class Magnoliopsida; order Poales; family Poaceae; genus Zea; species Zea luxurians. Next base: position 53,077,619 of record JAOPSE010000011.1, read on the forward strand.
TATCCTGAGTGGTCATCTGTAACACTATAAAAACCATCAACTAAAAATAATGCATTTAGTTACTAATGGTAATTATGGTAATAAATTTTTCATTCAAGTGTTTGTTATTTATTTGCATTTGAAATAATTTTTGATTGCTCATGATTGATTTTGGATATTTAATAGCATTTCTTCTTAAATGAAAATCGAAATAAATAATATAATAATAATTAGTCCAAAAATAAATATTTTATTTATAAATAATTTTGGTATAATTATTATGAATTTTAGGGTTATTTAAAAATATATTTTGAAATTAGAAAAAATAAAAAGAAAAAACAAAAGAAACCCTCATCTAAACCCTAACCCTAAAAGCCCACTAAGGCCCATGTAAGCCGTCGTGCCCCCTAGCTTCTCCCTGCCTAGTCGCCGCCACCCTGCTCTCATCTCCCTCCCCTTTTTCTCTCAATTGCAAGTGGGCCCATCCGGCTCTATCTCTCACCTTTCCCTCTCCCCTCTCTCCCAGGCGCGCCGCCAGGAGCCCCGCACTGCCCCTGTGCGCCCGACCGCTCGACACACGCGCCCAGCGCCACACCAGCTCGACGCTGTGCCCGACCGCGACCCCACCGCGTCGAAGCCCCGACGCGCCGCGTATATGTTGATGTCACAAGGGTAATGTATAAAAAGAACAATGCATAAAAGTGTAAATGACGATTATATTAACATATTACACCTCGAACAAACATAATGTCTTAACCTTTTATTCATCAAAGTACAGCGAAACATGGACATCCATCCACAGGAAGATGACCGGGGGTATAACTAGACTAGCATCCATAGAGCTCAGCATCATATCTTCATCTGCAAACTTCTGATCAAAACTTAAGCAAGGGTGAGCTCACTTATGGTCGGGGCTCAGCAAGTGGAGGAAAAACTAATGCAAGTTTAACAAGGTGAGGCTAAGGTTGAGCAGTTGAAAGGGAAATGTGCCCTTGGGCCATTTCTAAGTCTTTTGGTGATTGAGTGCCAACACATGTGCTTAATTGTGAATTTATGTACATGGATGAACAAGGTGCAAATCATGAGATAAAGGTATGTTTCTAAGCCTTAGTACATTGGTTTTATGGACTAACATATTTGTCTAAGTGTTAGAAACAGAAAGAAGAAAAAGAGAAAAGGGGAGAGAAAGACTTGGCTGTGTGCAGCCAAGGCCCAGCTCGGTCTGGAGCACCGGACTGTCCGGTGTGCACCGGACAGTGTCCGGTGCGCCAGACTGGCTCGACTCGAACTGGCCGCTCTCGGGATTTTGGCCGGCGGCGTACGGCTAAAATTCACCGGACTGTCCGGTGCGCACCGGACTGTCCGGTGAGCCAACGGTCGGCCAGGGCCAACGGTCGGCCGCGCAATCGGCGCGGGACACGTGGCCGAGCCAACGGTCGGAAGACGGCACCGGACTGTCCGGTGTGCACCGGACTGTCCGGTGCGCCAACGGCTCTCAGATCTCCGCCAGTTTGCAACGGTCGGGAAGCGCTGGATAAGGAAAGAAATCGGTCACCGGACATGTCCGGTGTGCACCGGACTGTCCGGTGCCCCCGACGACAGAAGGCCAGGATAGCCTTCCAGAATTGCTCTCAACGGCTCCTAGCTGCCTTGGGGCTATAAAAGGAGCCCCTAGGCGCATGGAGGAGTGACACAAGCAACTCTTGAGCATTCTTGATCATCCACACAAGTTATTTGCGCATTCGTTTGTGATTCTAAGTGATTCGAGCTCTGTTCTAGTGTGAACTCTGAGATAGTCATTCGAGCTCGAGTCTTGGCCGTGTGTGTGCGCTTTTGTTGTGGATTTGTGTGTGTTGCTTCCCTCCCTTACTCTGTGCTTTCTTTGTGATCATATACTTGTAAGGGCAAGAGACTCCAATTTGTGGAGATTCCTTGCAAACGGGATAGTGAAAGGAACAACAAAACAACGTGGTATTCAAGTGGGTCTTTGGACCGCTTGAGAGGGGTTGATTGCAACCCTCGTCCGTTGGGACGCCACAACGTGGAAGTAGGCAAGCATTGGCTTGGCCGAACCACGGGATAAACCACTGTGTTCCTCTGTGCGTGATTCTTGTGGTATTGTGTTTTGTTGAGACTTCACCTTAGCCACTTGGCATTAATCGTGCTAACGCTTAACAAGTTTGTGTGGCTTAAGTTTGAAGTTTTTACAGGATCACCTATTCACCCCCCCCCCCCCCTCTAGGTGCTCTCAATTGGTATCAAAGCCGTTCTATTCACAAAAGGGACTAACCGCCCGAATAGATGGATCCTAAGGGGAAGGGTATAGTGATCAACGACAAAGAGAAGGAGACCTTCGTCAACGAGCCGAAGGACGACAAGCCTACCGACTCCGGCTCGGGTCAAAGACAGAAGGAAGGGAAGAAGAAGAAGACCAGGCGCATCAAGGAGATCGTCTACTACGACAGCGACGAGTCTACTTCTTCCCAAAAGGATGAGGACCACAACGACTACGAGAGGAGAAAACCGGTTAATTCGAACTTTTCCTTTGATTACTCTCGTATTCCGCAGAGTTCACATTCTCATTTGCTCTCCATTCCACTTGGCAAGCCCCCACACTTTGATGGAGAGGACTACGGATTTTGGAGTCACAAAATGCGTAGTCACCTATTCTCTCTCCATCCTAGTATATGGGAGATTGTAGAGAGTGGAATGCACTTTGATAGTTCGGACAGTCCCATGTTCATTAATGAACAAATTCATAAAAATGCACAAGCTACTACTGTTCTTCTAGCTTCTTTGTGCAGGGATGAATACCATAAGGTGAGCGGCTTGGACAACGCCAAGCAAATCTGGGACACCCTCAAGATTTCTCATGAGGGGAACGACGTCACCTTACTCACCAAGATGGAGTTGGTGGAGGGCGAGCTTGGACGGTTCGCGATGATAAGGGGCGAGGAGCCAACGCAAACGTACAACCGGCTCAAGACCCTTATCAACAAGATAAGAAGCTACGGGAGCACGCGATGGACGGACCACGACGTCGTCCGCCTAATGCTCAGGTCCTTTACCGTACTTGATCCTCATCTCGTGAACAATATTCGTGAGAATCCCAGGTACACGATAATGACGCCCGAGGAAGTACTTGGAAAATTCGTGAGCGGGCAGATGATGATCAAGGAGGCAAGATACGTCGACGACGCGTTGAACGGACCACTCCACGAGCCTCAACCCATTGCTCTAAAGGCAACGAGGAGCAAGGAGTCGCTACCTAGCAAGGTGGCGCAAGTTGAGGCGGCTGGCCTTAATGATGAAGAGATGGCTCTCATCATTAAAAGATTCAAGACGGCGCTAAATGGTCGCAAGGGGCAGCCAAGCAAGACCAAGACCAAGGGAAAGCGCTCGTGCTTCAAATGCGGTAAGCTTGGTCATTTTATTGCTAACTGTCCCGATAATGAAAGTGACCAGGAAAAGGGGAACAAGAGAGAGAAGAAGAAGGCATACAAGAAGGCAAAGGGCGAGGCGCATCTAGGAAAGGAGTGGGACTCGGATTGCTCCTCCTCCGACTCCGACAATGAAGGACTCGCCGCCACTGCCTTCAACAAATCGGCTCTCTTCCCCAACGAGCGTCTCACTTGTCTTATGGCAAGAGAGAAGAAGGTAAGTACTAAAGACTCCACTTATGCTTCTTCTAGTGATAGTGAGTCTAGTGATGATGATATAGATTATTCTTGCTTGTTCAAGGGCTTAGATAGATCTAAGATAGATAAAATCAATGAATTGATTGATGCATTGAATGAAAAGGATAGGCTTTTAGAAAAGCAAGAAGATTTATTGTATGATGAACATGATAAGTTTGTAGAGGCACAAAAATCATATGCTTTAGAAGTGAAAAGAAATGAAATGCTTTCTAGTGAAATATCTTCCTGTCATGAAACCATTTCTACCTTAAGAAGTGTTAATATTGATTTAAGTGCTAAACTAGAAGTAGCTAGTAAATCAAATTCTTGTGTTGAACATGTTGAAATTTGTACTAGGTGTAAGGATTTTGATGTTAATACTTGTAGTGAACACCTAGTTCTAATTTCCAAATTAAATGATGAAGTGGCTAGTCTTAATGCCCAACTTAAGACTAGCAAGAATGAAGTTGATAAAATAAAATTTGCAAGGGATGCCTACACGGTTGGTAGACACCCCTCAATTAAGGATGGGCTTGGCTTCAAGAGGGAAGCCAAGAACTTAACAAGCCATAAGGCTCCCGTCTTCGTCAAGGAGAAAGGGAAGGCCCCTATGGCTAATAGTGTTAAAAAGAACCATGCTTTCTTATATCATGATAGGAGACATGCTAGAAATATCTATAATGATTTTGATTCACATGTTTATGATTCTCATGCCATGTTTGCCTCTAGTTCCTCTCATAAGCATGATAGAAATATGAGTAGGAGAAATGTTGCGCATATGCCTAGGAGAAATATTGCTCATATGCCTAGAAAGAATGTTATTCATGCTCCTAGGAAAATAATGAATGAACCTTCTACCATTTATTATGCTTGTAATGCTCCTTTTGCTATTTGTAGAAAGGGTAAGAAGGTTGTTGCTAGGAAATTAGGGGCTAGATGCAAGGGAGATAAATCTTGCATTTGGGTCCCTAAAGATATTTGTGCTAACCTTGCAGGACCCAACATGAGTTGGGTACCTAAGACCCAAGCCTAAATTTGCCTTGCAGGTTTATGCATCCGGGGGTTCAAGCTGGATTATCGACAGCGGATGCACAAACCATATGACGGGGGAGAAGAAGATGTTCACCTCCTACGTCAAGAATAAGGATTCCCAAGATTCAATTATATTCGGTGATGGGAATCAAGGCAAGGTAAAAGGGTTAGGTAAAATTGCAATTTCTAATGAGCATTCTATCTCAAATGTATTCTTAGTGGAAAGTCTTGGATATAATTTGCTATCTGTTAGTCAATTATGTCAAATGGGATATAATTGTTTATTTACAAATGTAGATGTGTCTGTCTTTAGAAGATGTGATGGTTCACTAGCTTTTAAGGGTGTACTAGACGGCAAGCTTTATTTAGTTGATTTTGCAAAAGAAGAGGCCGGTCTAGATGCATGCTTAATGGCTAAGACTTGCATGGGCTGGCTGTGGCATCGCCGCTTAGCACATGTGGGGATGAAGAATCTCCACAAGCTTCTAAAGGGAGAACACGTGATAGGTCTAACAAATGTTTATTTCGAAAAAGATAGACCTTGTGCAGCTTGTCAGGCAGGTAAACAAGTTGGAGGAGCACATCACAGCAAGAATGTGATGTCCACGTCAAGACCTCTGGAGCTGCTGCATATGGACCTCTTCGGACCCGTCGCCTATCTAAGCATAGGAGGAAGTAAGTATGGTTTAGTTATTGTTGATGACTTTTCCCGCTTCACTTGGGTGTTCTTTTTGCAGGATAAGTCTGAAACCCAAGGGACCCTCAAGCGCTTTCTCAGGAGAGCTCAAAATGAGTTTGAGCTCAAGGTGAAGAAGATTAGGAGCGATAACGGGTCCGAGTTCAAGAACCTTCAAGTGGAGGAGTTTCTTGAGGAGGAAGGGATCAAGCACGAGTTCTCCGCTCCCTACACACCACAGCAAAATGGTGTGGTAGAGAGGAAGAACAGGACGCTAATCGATATGGCGAGGACGATGCTTGGAGAGTTCAAGACCCCCGAGTGCTTTTGGTCGGAAGCCGTGAACACGGCTTGCCACGCCATCAACAGGGTCTACCTTCACCGCCTCCTCAAGAAGACGTCATATGAGCTACTAACCGGTAACAAACCCAATGTATCTTACTTTCGTGTTTTTGGGAGCAAGTGCTACATTCTAGTGAAGAAGGGTAGAAATTCTAAGTTTGCTCCCAAAGCTGTAGAAGGGTTTTTATTAGGTTATGATTCAAATACAAAGGCGTATAGGGTCTTCAACAAATCTTCGGGTTTGGTTGAAGTCTCTAGCGACGTTGTATTTGATGAGACTAATGGCTCTCCAAGAGAGCAAGTTGTTGATTGTGATGATGTAGATGAAGAAGATGTTCCGACGGCCGCTATACGAACCATGGCGATTGGAGACATTCGGCCACAGGAACAGGATGAACGAGATCAACCTTCTTCCTCAACGACGGTGCATCCTCCAACTCAAGACGATGAACAGGTTCATCAAAAGGAGGCGTGTGATCAAGGGGGAGCACAAGACGATCAAGTGATGGAGGAAGAAGCGCAACCGGCACCTCCAACCCAAGTTCGAGCGATAATTCAAAGGGATCATCCCGTCGACCAAATTTTGGGTGACATTAGCAAGGGAGTAACTACTCGATCTCGATTAGTTAATTTTTGTGAGCATTACTCTTTTGTCTCCTCTATTGAGCCTTTCAGGGTAGAGGAGGCCTTGCTAGATCCGGATTGGGTGTTGGCCATGCAGGAGGAACTTAACAACTTCAAGCGCAATGAAGTTTGGACGCTGGTGCCTCGTCCCAAGCAAAATGTTGTGGGAACCAAGTGGGTGTTCCGCAACAAACAAGACGAGCACGGAGTGGTGACAAGGAACAAGGCTCGACTTGTGGCAAAAGGTTATGCCCAAGTCGCAGGTTTGGACTTTGAGGAGACTTTTGCTCCTGTGGCTAGGCTAGAGTCTATTCGTATCTTGCTAGCATATGCCGCTCACCATTCTTTCAGGTTGTACCAAATGGATGTGAAGAGCGCGTTCCTCAACGGGCCAATAAAGGAGGAGGTGTACGTGGAGCAACCCCCTGGCTTCGAGGATGAGCGGTACCCCGACCACGTGTGTAAGCTCTCTAAGGCGCTCTATGGACTTAAACAAGCCCCAAGAGCATGGTATGAATGCCTTAGAGATTTCTTACTTGCTAATGCCTTCAAGGTTGGGAAAGCCGATCCAACTCTTTTCACTAAGACTTGTAATGGTGATTTGTTTGTGTGCCAAATTTATGTCGATGACATAATATTTGGTTCTACTAATCAAAAGTCTTGTGAAGAGTTTAGCAGGGTGATGACGCAGAAATTCGAGATGTCGATGATGGGCGAGTTGAACTACTTCCTTGGGTTCCAAGTGAAGCAACTCAAGGACGGCACCTTCATCTCCCAAACGAAGTACACGCAAGATCTGCTGAAGCGGTTTGGGATGAAGGACGCCAAGCCCGCAAAGACTCCGATGGGAACCGACGGACACACCGACCTCAACAAAGGAGGTAAGTCCGTTGATCAAAAAGCATACCGGTCAATGATAGGATCTCTACTTTATTTATGTGCTAGTAGACCGGATATTATGCTTAGCGTATGCATGTGTGCTAGATTTCAATCCGATCCTAAGGAGTGTCACTTGGTGGCGGTGAAGCGAATTCTTAGATATTTAGTCGCTACGCCTTGCTTCGGGATCTGGTATCCAAAGGGGTCTAACTTTGACTTGATTGGGTACTCAGATTCCGACTATGCTGGATGTAAGGTCGATAGGAAGAGTACATCGGGGACGTGCCAATTCTTAGGAAGGTCCCTGGTGTCATGGAACTCTAAGAAACAAACCTCCGTTGCCCTATCCACCGCTGAGGCCGAGTACGTTGCCGCAGGTCAGTGTTGCGCGCAACTACTTTGGATGAGGCAAACCCTCAGGGACTTTGGCTACAATCTGAGCAAAGTCCCACTCCTATGTGATAATGAGAGTGCTATCCGAATAGCGGAAAATCCTGTTGAGCACAGCCGCACAAAGCACATTGACATCCGGCATCACTTTTTGAGAGACCACCAGCAAAAGGGAGATATCGAAGTGTTTTATGTTAGCACCGAGAACCAGCTAGCCGATATCTTTACCAAGCCTTTAGATGAGAAGACCTTTTGCAGGCTGCGTAGTGAGCTAAATGTCTTAGATTCGCGGAACTTGGATTGAATTGTAGCATACATGTATTTATGCCTTTGATCATGTTCATTCTGCACTTTGTTGCTTATTATGGTGCTCAAGTTGTACAAACACTCCCTGGACCTCACAAGTCCGTTGCAATGTGATGCACATGTTTAGGGGGAGATGAGTTACAACTTGACCCTTTGAGACTAACCATATGTTTGAGTTTGCTTGTGTTAGTCACAAAGGAGAATTGAAAGGGAAAAGGTGGACTTGGACCATGAAAGACTTCCACTGCACTCCGATGAGGGGTAACTTATTCCAAGTCCATCTCATGAACTCTTATTGCCATTTGCTCTTAATTGAAGATTTTGGTGAGGCAATGGGGTTAAAGGGCCACAATTGATCCCGTTTTGGTGCTTGATGCCAAAGGGGGAGAAAATAAAGGCCAAAGCAATAAATGGATCAGCTACCACTTGAGAGATTTTGAAAATAGTAGAATAGAGTTTTTGATTTGTCAAAATTCTTAAGTTGTCTCTCTTGTCAAAAGTTGGCTTCTTGTGGGGAGAAGTATTGATTATGGGAAAAAGGGGGAGTTTTTGAAATCCTTGATCAATCTCTTTTGAATGACTCTCTTTATGCTTAAACATGTGTGTTTAACTTAGAGATAGAGATTTGTGTTTGATTTGCAAAAACAAACCAAGTGGTGGCAAAGGATGATCCATATATGCCAAAATTGATTCAAAATAAATTTAAGTGTTATTTGAATTGAGTTTGCACTTGTTCTAGTGGCGTTATGTTGTGTTGGCATAAATCACCAAAAAGGGGGAGATTGAAAGGGAAATGTGCCCTTGGGCCATTTCTAAGTCTTTTGGTGATTGAGTGCCAACACATGTGCTTAATTGTGAATTTATGTACATGGATGAACAAGGTGCAAATCATGAGATAAAGGTATGTTTCTAAGCCTTAGTACATTGGTTTTATGGACTAACATATTTGTCTAAGTGTTAGAAACAGAAAGAAGAAAAAGAGAAAAGGGGAGAGAAAGACTTGGCTGTGTGCAGCCAAGGCCCAGCTCGGTCTGGAGCACCGGACTGTCCGGTGTGCACCGGACAGTGTCCGGTGCGCCAGACTGGCTCGACTCGAACTGGCCGCTCTCGGGATTTTGGCCGGCGGCGTACGGCTAAAATTCACCGGACTGTCCGGTGCGCACCGGACTGTCCGGTGAGCCAACGGTCGGCCAGGGCCAACGGTCGGCCGCGCAATCGGCGCGGGACACGTGGCCGAGCCAACGGTCGGAAGACGGCACCGGACTGTCCGGTGTGCACCGGACTGTCCGGTGCGCCAACGGCTCTCAGATCTCCGCCAGTTTGCAACGGTCGGGAAGCGCTGGATAAGGAAAGAAATCGGTCACCGGACATGTCCGGTGTGCACCGGACTGTCCGGTGCCCCCGACGACAGAAGGCCAGGATAGCCTTCCAGAATTGCTCTCAACGGCTCCTAGCTGCCTTGGGGCTATAAAAGGAGCCCCTAGGCGCATGGAGGAGTGACACAAGCAACTCTTGAGCATTCTTGATCATCCACACAAGTTATTTGCGCATTCGTTTGTGATTCTAAGTGATTCGAGCTCTGTTCTAGTGTGAACTCTGAGATAGTCATTCGAGCTCGAGTCTTGGCCGTGTGTGTGCGCTTTTGTTGTGGATTTGTGTGTGTTGCTTCCCTCCCTTACTCTGTGCTTTCTTTGTGATCATATACTTGTAAGGGCAAGAGACTCCAATTTGTGGAGATTCCTTGCAAACGGGATAGTGAAAGGAACAACAAAACAACGTGGTATTCAAGTGGGTCTTTGGACCGCTTGAGAGGGGTTGATTGCAACCCTCGTCCGTTGGGACGCCACAACGTGGAAGTAGGCAAGCATTGGCTTGGCCGAACCACGGGATAAACCACTGTGTTCCTCTGTGCGTGATTCTTGTGGTATTGTGTTTTGTTGAGACTTCACCTTAGCCACTTGGCATTAATCGTGCTAACGCTTAACAAGTTTGTGTGGCTTAAGTTTGAAGTTTTTACAGGATCACCTATTCACCCCCCCCCTCTAGGTGCTCTCAGCAGTAAGCATTTTAGTTGGTCAACGTTTTATTAACAACACCTGTCTTACTAATAAGTGTGAATCCCAAGTATTCCCATTAAACAAAAAGGTATAAGAGTATAATAAAAACACTTAAGTGAAACCACTTAAGCAAACCATTGACAGGTCATCGGATCTCGATTTATTTCCATCTTCAAGTTCAATTATCAGTGAGGAGTCCATGCTGCTCTTAACCATGAGCACGGCTGATATATCAGTTTTACACTCTGCAGAGGTGGTACAACTTTACCCACAAGTCGTGTATCCCCTCTAGCCTGGGTCGGCCAAAACCCGTAAACACTTTCGAGGTGAGTGGCTAGGGATCCACTATGAGGCTTTCATAGAATACTCTTAATACTAAGCAACCCGCTAAGGTTTCTAAGTTGGTGTGGTGACCCTCTGGGTGAGGTACCTTAGCCAAGGATACGTCCCCATGTTAACGTGTGCTGCCACCACTGCCGCTCCCCCTCTTGCCCATATTTCAGGTAAGGTTGCTAGGCACTAAGCATATAAAGCTAATTACCAAAGCCAGAGCCATGATAGCACTCGTGGTTGCACTGTTTTCCCGGGTGGTCACTCCATGTTCCAATTATCACAATATGATCTTGTTTAATCATCGGATTAACAACAATAATGTAACTTACCATTTGGAACATTGATATCATCAGTAGGAGTAACATCATAAAGTTAAAGTTGTAGCAATAGCATAGCTACTTGATTAGATCAAAACCTAGGTTAACAAGGAATAAGGTTGGAAAGGTTAGGTGTATCTGAATAGGTAACCCATCAAATTATGCACATATATCCAAGAATAAACTTTATTAAATGTATTGTTTGGGATCAAACAGAGTATGCAGAGGGAGAAGTCCACTTGCCTTGCTTATTGAAAATTTGAGGTTCTTCCATGGAATAGCACTTGATTCTCAACTATTAGATCAATCACTGAATATCACACAAACAAACAAGAAGAAACAAACACCATTCAATAACATACAACATTCACCATACGAAAGCTAAAAGAAAGCCTAACGAAAAGAGCGTTCGCTTTTCTAAAACATTACACGCAAGGGTTATAATAAAAAGGTATTCTTTTCAAAAATGTGTGATCTATACTTTATAAAACAAGACATGAGCTTAAAAGTATCTTAATTAAAAATCTACAAATATTAAGTTCACCAATTTAATCTTTTATAAATCGTCATATGTGATATGTCTAAGATTAAGGGTTTATAGGATGATAAAACACATTATAATAATATTAACCCTTTTTAACCTTTTAGAGGAGATATGTGTTATATATTTAAGATTAATGCGTTATGAAATACATTACTAATTTATGAAGCATTGTGGAACATATAATAAAACATTTATTTGAAAAGACCTTAAGGTACAAGCCTAAACAGGTTTTATGTGAAAAGGTCATTAAAAAAATAGTTATATTTATTTTTATTAAGAAAATACATGATCTAATAGATTTTTATGAGAGGTAATGAAACAGTTAATTATCTTTACCTTTGCTTGAGAAAACACTTGCCTCTATTTTCATTAAGAAAGTTATATACAATACAACATATAAACTCATATTTTAAATATAAAATAATATGAACACTAATTTCATTAGTTTATTCTTTAGGAAAAACTAAGTGATATATAAATAATATGGACTAATTTGATGGATAATATTAATCATGTCTAGAAAACTAATTGATATATATATATGACATGGACTAAGTTTGATTAAATGGTTAATTAAGCCTATATAACCAGTTGTGAACCAATTGAAATATAAATCTAATTAACTAGATTATGAGAGAACATAATTACTCTATTACTTATCTTTACCTTTAGTTTAGGAACAAATGACCTAGATATTTAATACTATATTCATTGGTATATTATTAACAATCATTTTAGTTATGACGGTGTGAGCATTTAATTAAGCCATTATCTCATTATTAGAAAAGTTATATGACACATTTCTATTGTAAAGCATATAATTATAGATACTTAAATATGAGACTAAATGAGTTTTATGTGAAGGGATAATAAATAATTATCGTTCTATTAGGAAAACACTAAATCTATATTTGTTGAGAAAACTACATTCAAATCGATAGGTCATCATTTTAAAGATATGAACACCAATTCTATCATTTTAGTTTATAAAAGCAATGACCCTTGTTATCTTTTAATTAAGAAATTGTAAATAATCTATTAATTGGACATATGTTTATTTTCTATTTTTATTAAGAAACATATGTCTACATATTCTTTTAAGTTTCTATTTAATATGGCTATACTTAAACATCTATAATGAACCTGGTTAAATCAAAAACATGTTATCTATTAAAAAGGTCATTTCAAAATTAGAAACAAATTATCTACTTCTTTAGTAAGCAACCTATGTTTATCAACATACTATCAATTTCTTTATTAGAAAAGTGTGAGCGCCTAATTAAGTCATTTTAACATTATTATAAATTCTACTCTTTCGGTTTTCTCCTTTCTAAATAGAATTTATACATATAACTAAAAATTGTTTATTTAATTCTTCTAACATTAATATTCTAAGAAGTACTAGTAAATTACTAAATGGGACTTTTAATAACATATTCATGGTTATTATGAGATAGATAAATATCTTACTAATTCTAAGTACTTAAGTGCTATACTTATGAATTCATTTATCATGAATAGTAAAATATATATTTTCATTTGACCGAAAATACGTGGCTCAATACCTATTTCAATTTCTTATATTACTTATATCAATACTAACCGATTATCGCTCCACACACTAAAGCAAAATCAATTATAAACATTTCTAGTATGAAAATCACCGCGGTAGTGAATAGTGACGGTGTTCATTTTTAGAATTATAAAATCATACGCATATTCAAAGTAGTGTCGCGGGGTTCAATTTTGGCTACCCGTATACATCGAAATCTCTAAAATCATACACGTGAATCGCCAAATCGCATCATCATAATATTACAACGATAATTCACAAATTCATAAATAAATTCAACACATGCTTTAGAAAATAAATTAATATTTTGGGTTATCCTCAACCTTGGGTCAACGGACGATGGTGAACGGGCTCGAGCGAGCGATGGCAGCACGGCACGGCGAGGGTGTAGAATCTAGGTGCGAGATGTAGAGGAACAGAGACAGCCTTGGATCGACAGGATCGGCAAATGACGGAATGGTACTACGCGTGACGACGTGTGATGCTGCGAGTGGACACGTGGCGCACCACAACGAGCAGGGCGGTAGGCTCTCTGGATGAGCTCCGGCAAGGGAACTCAGCCACAACGATGAGCGCGAGGGAATCCTAGGGCGACCTCTGTTGGCGGCCAGGAAGGAGCAGAGAGCTTTGGCAGCGATAGTCTGCTAGTGGCGAGCGCGACAACAAAGTGGAGAGCGAAGGGCGAGGAGAGAGCAGCAAGGATGAGAGGGAGAAGAGGGAGGCGAGTCCAATTTATAGAGGACGAGAGGAAGAGGAGAGGGCGCCGGTCGGTTTCAAGGCGGTCATCAATGGAGGGAGGTAGTAATGGGGAGAAAATGGCTCCATTGAAGCCTCTTTACTCGCCATGAAGAACGGTTGCGGGTTCCTGGCTTGGCGGTGGCTTGGTACGCAGCGTAGTGCATCGGGGTCGCGCGGTGCGCAGGGGCGGCGTCGGGTCTTGGCGTCGGTCTACAGCTGCGTCACGCGCTGGGCGTGGCTCGGCATGGGCACGAGGTCGGGGCAGGGGTGCTCAGCTTTGGTCCATGGCACGTGCGGTCGGGGACACTGGGAAGCAGGGGCGTCATGGCTGGCCCTGGCGGTTGCTCCTGGCACGGGGTGGCGCGTGGCTCTTGGCGGCCGGTTTCGTCCGGTCGGGGCTAGCTTGAGTGCAGGCGGCGGCGGCGAGGGGAGAGAGAGAGAGGAATGGAAGAGAGAGAGAGAGGGGCCAGGTGGGAGAGAGAGAGAGGTTGGGGAGGGAGAAGCAAGTGGCGGCGGCCAGAGGAAGAGGAGGGCGCGCGCGTTAGGGTTAGGGGTGCGGCTGGGGGATGTTGGGCCCTGGTGGGCCGGCTAGGTTAGGGTTTGGTTTCTCTTTTTTTAATACTAGTTCCCTTCTAAAAAATTCAGAATATATTTAAATATATATAAGTATAAATAAAAAATAAATTTTATATTTATTCAAAACTTGATTATTTAACAACTTATTATATTTTATGAAATGAATTCACATAGAAACGGAATAATTTCAAGAATGTTATCAACACCTCAAAATACTTTACTGTCCATTAATTCATTATTATTTTATAAAAAATGTGGTTTTCATATCATTTTGAATTCCAATAATTGAATTTGAAATTCACTAGCAAACAAAGAAATCATGCACCGATAATGAATACAACAAACACTTGGTAATATTTTATCTATTCAAGAATTATTCAATTTATTTATATTACCATTTTATTATTAGAAATCATAAGTAATTATTTTTCTTTCTACTGAATTTTAATAATTCAAATAGGGATGTTTGCATTTGCTAGTTTTAAGGTGTTACAACAGCCACCCAGGCCGACCGAGCCCAAGCGTCGTGCCCGCGCCAGGACCCCGCGCGTCCGTTTCTTCTTCGTGAGTTATGAAGATTCAACTCTACCATTCCTCCTCCCCACTTTTCTCCCTTGAAACCGACGCATCAATGGCGCCATGAAGAACCCGTCGGCCATCCCTCTCTCTCCCCGGTGACCTCTCTTCTCCCCTCCCTCTCTATAAATATGCCGAGCTCCTCTCTCTCCCTCCTCCCTACCCGAGCTTGCCCCATTCTCTCTCTCAATCTCCTCGCCGTTTGAGCCATCGCCGCTATTGTCGGAGTTCGCCACACCGTCGGCGGAGCCCGTGGAGCTCACCGGAGCTACGCCCCCACCGTACCAAGCCTTCACCTAGACGCATGTCCAAGCCCGTCCGCCGTTCGTCGTGAGGTTGAAGACGACCCAAAACAATTTTGTGTATTTTCGAAATCACTTTTTGATTCAGTTTGCGAATTTTATAATTATTGTGTTGTAATATGAGCATGTGTGATTCGGAATTCATACGTATGTGCGCTATGGAATTTTTGGTAGATATATGTGATAAGTAGTGCACCGCGATTATTCATGTTATTTGTTTGCGATGACCTTTAGAATGTTAGATTAGAGAGAAGTATGACAAAAATGGATAGACACATGATGGTGATAAAAACACTAGATAGGTAATTTTATAGTTAATTTTGTTCACAAGGAATGTTGGAAATTATTTGGAAGATTATAATCGTAGGTTTATTTTAATAGGTTCATTTGAATGGAATTAGTAAATGGTATAGAATCCATGGCAATATAAATATTATAGGTTAATAGATGATTTATCTTTGATTATTTTAATGGTACTTTCTTTTAGGAAGGAAATATAAAACTAAAAGAATACCACTGGTCATAATGAAAATAGGTTTTTACTAGCCAAAATAAAGATGTTCATAAGTATAGCACATAACTTCTTAAGATTAGTAAAATACTTGTTTATGTCAAAATAACCCTATTTATGTTATAAAAAGCCCAATTGGTGATTTATATTGATTCTTGAATATTAATCATGAATAAACCATTTTTAACTATACACATAAATTCTAGTTAGAAATAAAAGGAATGAAATCTATTAGTCTATTTATTAGTAATAAAGAAAATAATTAGCCTTTATTTTTCATAAAGAATGTTAATGCATATTAATACTAGTTAAAACTATTAATATAGCACCTACTCATAATTTCATCATTAATGACTCGCGATAATAGTCATAAATGAATTAATAAGTATTTACGCTTTAGGTCGTATTTATGAGTGTGATAAGTGTGATGTATGAATGCGAATGTAATGGTGAATGATTACCCCTATACTGGTGAATGTTTATTTATTTGGCGTACGTATTCTTTTGCATGTGCGATACGTAAATCGATGCTAGAAGTGGACTGTGAGTTAGACGAGTCTAACACGTTCGAGGACGACACGCAGGACACGTTCAAGCAAGGCAAGTGGATTCTCCCTCTGTATATTCTATTTGTACCCAATTAATGTATATAATAATGTTTACTTTTTGGATATACTACATAATTTGATGGGATTTACCTAATTAAGGATTTCCTAGATTTACCAACTGTATTCCTTGATTACCCTGGGAAAATACTATGCTTTGCAAATTTGTGCTACTGCTCAACTTATTTATTTGATGTCACTCATTATTTGATATTAATGTTCCGAAAATAAAATTGGTATTATGATGTTAACCTGATGGTTAAAAAAATATTGCATATTAATTGGAACATGGAGTGACCACCTAGGAAAACAGTGCTACCATGAGGGTGGTATGGGACGCCCTTGGCTAAATAACTAGGGAAGTCTTATGTTGGGTGCTAGTCATGGTCGACTGGAACAGGGGCATCTGACAAGCGCTTATATTTCTGGCTCAGGTATATTAGATTTGGGCATAGTTCCCAAAGCTTTACCCTGCAGACTGAACTATAAGTTGGTTATGTTAGATGTGCTCTATGCAATTTAACCATTTCCAGCATTTGCATATTGAGGACTCTAGGGAAAAGCCTCGTAGTGAGACCTTAGCCATTCACATCGGAAATGAATACGGGTCTGATCAACCTAGGCTAGAAGGGAATCGTGACTCATGGGTAAAGATGCGCCACCTCTGCAGAGTGTAAAATTGATATATTAGCCGTGCTCGCGGTTACGCGTGGCCTGAACCCTCACATGATAATTGAACTTAAAGATGGACAATAAATCGAGATCCGATGATCTGCCAATGGTTTGGTTAAATGGTTTCACTTAAGTGTTTTTGATATACTCTTATACATTTATTTAATGGGAATACTTTGGATACACACTTATTAGTAAGACAGGTGTTGTTAATAAAATATTGACTAACTAAAATGCTTACTGCTCAACCTTAGCCTCACCATGTTAAACTTGCATTAATTTTTCCCCCACTTGCTGAGCCCCGACCATAAGTGAGCTCACCCTTGCTAATATTTTGATCAGAGGGTGATGCTGGAGACTTCGCTGATGACGATGATGAGTTTTAAGTCTAACGATGCGCCGGTCATCTTCCTGTGGGAGATAACCCATATGTAGTTCTGCCTTACTTTGATGTTGATACATGTTAAAGATACAGTGATTCAGATGATGTAATTAAGTACTCTACTCTCTTTACGCCTTTATTGCATTGTCTTTTGATATATTACACTTGTGACATCAACATATGTGTGGAAATGGATCTTGGCACACATATGCGATGCACCCGACTCTGCCCCGAGAATCGGGTGTGACATCATCCAACAAACCAGAGGCACTCGAGAAACCGCTCGAGCCTCCTTAAATATCACAATGCCATCCCCATATCCAAAAGTAAACCTCGTACCATAAATAGTCTCATCATGTTCATTGATTAGAGTAGAGCGCTAGCATAAAGCTAATCCAGATATAATCCAACCCAAATAGGTGATCAAGGACAGGATAAACAAAAGACTAGTAAATCCTTAGATATAAATTATGTAAATGCGGGGAGATGAATTATAAAATGAGTAGGACAAAGATAGGTCAGAGGACACTTGCCTTCACCAACCAGCTGCAGCTCAGGGCCTTCTCCTGCAACTTCCTCGGACTCCGCCAACGGACCGTTATTTATACGAGTGCAAGCATACATTCCACATTTTTAACATACAGGGAACAATACACCATACAATAAAACAGATCAATTAATCAGACACGTGGCGTAAAGCTTGCACCTACGACTACTCGCGAGGGAAAGGAAATGCAACGGCTGAGGCTATGGTCGAGAGATATTACCTGCACACTACGCGAATATTAATTACAATGTTCTATTTAGCCTAGCAATATTAGCAAGTATTCAACACATGCACTGATAGAATTAACACTTAGTTTTGATTGGTTTACTACTTGGTTAGTCATCGTTTAATGGCATAGTTAATTCACTTGAGTGACCCTAGGTAAAGTGAATTATTGACACGTAATCAACGCGCTAGACGACATGCATAATATGCGTGGACGGCACGTGACGATTCTAGCACGCGATACGTAGGCAAATGCGAGACAAGCGGCAGGAACGCGTGCACGCACAAAGGGGAATTAGACGGGAGGGGGGTAGACGCATGCTATCGTCAAGCGAGGACATGGGTGTGGCCTGACGATCGACATGTACGGGGGGAAAGTTCAGTCGTGGCCATTTAACGTGGCTGCACAGTGACCGCGTGGTCGCGGCAAGCGCAGACGGGTGCACGTGATCCATGTCAGGGCACATAGGGTCCGTCGAGGCACACGAGAGCGGGTCGCGGGCACGAGCCATGCCGAGCCTGTGCCAGGGCTGTTGACCGCACGTCGGATCGTGCGCCAGGCCGAGCTACACGGACGCAAGCCACCGCGCCGGGCCTCGGGCACATAGGCCGTGAGCCGCGTCGGGGCGCTGGCCGCGCGCCACACCATGCCAAGACGTAGGCACACGCTGGGCGGAGAAGGTGGTTCAGTCGCGGGCGCCTAGGGGCGCGGCTACCGCGCGCTAGGCACTAGCGCCGAACGTGTCACACCCGGTTCTGGGGGCAAAACCGAATGCATAGCATATGTGTGCTAAGATCCATTTTCCACACATATGTTGACGTCCCAAGTGTAATATCAAAAGACAATGCAATAAAGGCTTAAATAGAGTAGAATAACTTTATTACATCATCCAGACATAAGTATCTTAAACAGTATCATCAAAGTGTAGCGGAAATAACATGGGTAATCTCCCACAGTAAGATGACCGACGCATCGTTAGACTCATTATTCATCAAAATCTCCATCAAGATCCTCTTCATCACCCTCTGATCAAAATATTAGTAAGGGTGAGCTCACTTATGGTCGGGGCTCAGCAAGTGGGGGAAAATTAATGCAAGTTCAACAAGGTAAGGCTAAGGTTAAGCAGTAAGCATTTTAGTTGGTCAATATTTTATTAGCAACACCTGTCTTACTAATAAGTGTGTCCCAAATATCCCAATTAATCAAAGGCATAAAATTATATAAAAACACTAAAGTGCAATCACTTAAGCAAAACCATTTGTGAATCATCGGATCATGATTTATTCTCCATCTTTATGTTCATTTATCATGTGAGGGTCCAGGTTGCTCTTAACCGTGAGCACGGCTCACATATCAGTTTTACACTCTGCAGAGGTGGTACAACTTTACCCACAAGCCTTGTATCCCACCTAGCCTAGGTTGTACGGACCCATAAACACTACCGAGGTGAACGGTTGGGGATCCACTATGAGGTTTTCACAGAATACACTTAATACAAAGGAACTTGCTAAGGTTTCCAAGCTGGTGTGGAGGCCCTCTGGGTGAGGTACCTTAGCCAAGAACACGTCCCCATGTTAACGTGAGCTGCCACCACTGCCGCTCTCCCTCTTGCCCATATTTCAGGTAAGGTTGCTAGGTACTAAGCATATAAAGCTAATTACCAAAGCCAGAACCATTATAGCACTCGTGGTTGCACTGTTATCCCAGGTGGTCACTCCATGTTCCATTTAATATGAAATAATCTTGTTTAACCATCGGGTTAACATCATAATACAAATTTCATTTTCAGAATAGTAATATCATTGAAAAAAAGTAACATCATTTTTATCAAGTTGAGCGATAGCAAAATTTGCAAAGCATAGTATTTTCACAGGGTAATCAAGGAATAAATTTGTTAATTCTAGGAAATCCTTAATTAGGCAAATCCCATAAAATTATGCAATATATCCAAAACGTAAACATTATTATATGCATTACTTGGGTACAAGTAGAATATGCAGAATGAGAATCCACTTGCCTTGCTCGAAAGTGTTTTGTGGGTCGTTCTCGAATGAGTTTGGTTCGTCTACCTCACAGTCAACTTCTAGCATCAATTTGCGTATCATACATACAAAAAGAATACGTATGCTAAATAACATACACTATTACAGGAGTAATCATTCACCATTACATACACATTCATACATCACACAATTATCCTCATTAATAAGTCTTAAAGCATAAATACTTATTAATCCCTTATGACCATTATTGTGAGTCGATATTGGTGAAAATATGAGTAGGTGGCTATAACACTAGTTTTATCTGGTATAATATGTATTAACATTCTTTATGGAAAATAAATGCTAATTATTTTCTATATTACTAACAATAGACTTTTAAGTTTTATCCCTTTTATTTCTAAATAAAAATTATGCGTATAGCTAGAAATTGTTTATTTATAATTCTTCTAACACTAATATTCTAAGAACTAATGTAAATCACTAATTGGACTTTTAATAATATAATCATGGTTATTATGACATAAACAAGTATTTTACTAATTCTAATTAATTTAGTGCTATACTTATGAACATATTTATTTTGACTTAGTAAAAATCTATTTTCATCTGACCGAGAAAACGTGGTCTAGTATTTTCTTCTACTTCCTCATATCAATAAAGTTACACTTAGAACACTACTAACAATTACCGTTCCATATGCTAGAGCGAAGTTTAATTGTAAATGTTTCTAGTATGAAAATCACCGAGTTAATGAATAGTGACATTATTCATTTTTAAAATTATAAAATCATACACCTATCCAAAATATTGTTGCGGGGTTTGTTTATGGCTACACGTACACATCGGAGTCTCTTTTTGATAATTTTTAAACTGAAATTAATTTAATTTACAAAACCAGGGACTAAATCGCAAAATTACCTTCTTCTACCTTGGAGCTTCTTGCTCAAGCGCAGGGAGGGAGATGGAGGTCGGTGAGCAGGGAGCACGGCGCAGGACAGGGATGGCGCGGCGTTGGGCGGGTGGTCAGGCGGATGGTCCAGCGTGGATGAGCTCCGGCGATCGACGAACGGCGGCCAACAGTCACGAACACGCGCGGGCGAGAGAGAGCACGAGGAGGGTGTGAGGGAGTTCAAGCAGGGGAGGGAGAGCTCTGAGGGCGTGGCTGGACCTTTTATGGGGGAGGAGAGGGAGAGGAGAGGGCGCTGGGGGGAGAGAAAACGGCTGGCGGGTCCATCAATTGCGATAACGGCGGTCGCGGTTTTCTCAAATAATGGCGAGGTAAATGGGGGAGGGAGAGGAAGGGGAATCCGGCCGTTTCTGGCTCTGCGTGGCGTGGCCTGGGCGGGGGCGGCCTGGCACTGGCGCGGCCAGGGCGCGGGCGGCCCGCGGGTGCGGCGGCGGTGCAGCCAGGGGCGGGTGCGCGCACCTGAGTGCGGCGGCAGCGTGGCCAGGGAGGAGAAGGTGGCGCCTGCGGGTGGGGGCCGCAGGTAAGTGAGAGAGGGAGAAACAAGGGGGCGCGGCTGCTGGGCCCATTGGGCCAGTTAGGGTTAGGTCTCGGCTAGGCCGAATTCGGCCTCGCCGAGCTCCGTGTTTTTTTTCTTTTCAATTATAAATATATTTTTAAATAATTCAATAGTCAGAATAATTATACCAAAATTATTTATAACTAAAATATTTATTTGTGGACCATTATTTCTATGTTAATCAATTGGATTTTCATTAAGAAAGAAATTCTACTAAACATCCAAAACCAAATATGAGCAAACAAAAATTATTCTAGATGCAAATAAAAATCAAACATTAGAAAGAAAATTTATTACCATAATTATCATTAATAAAATGCATTATTTTATTTGATGGTTTTTGTAATGTTACAAACCTACCCCTTTAAAAGAATCTCGTCCTCGAGATTAGGGAACTTCTGAGAATAATTGGGGGAATTCTGCTCTAAGTTCATCTTCTCTTTCCCAAGTGGCCTCATCTTCTGAATGATGACTCCACTGAACTTTGCACTTGTTAATAACTTTACTTCGAGTAATCCTACAAGATGTTTCCAGAATTCTGACAGGGTACTCCGAATAAGTCAAGTCCTCATTAACATTCAGTTCTTCCATAGGTAATTGTTCCTCCGGTACTCTTAAGCATTTCTTGAGTTGTGACACATGAAATACGTCATGTACGTCTGGTAAACTGTCAGGTAGCTCCAACTGATATGCTACTTCTCCTTTTCTCTCGAAAATTTTGAATGGGTCAATGTAGCGAGGAGATAATTTTCCCTTAACCTTAAATCTTTTAATTCCTCTCATTGGTGAAACCTTAAGGTATATAAAGTCTCCTACTTCAAAGATCAACTCTCTTCTTCTATTGTCAGCATAGCTTTTCTGTCTCCATTGTGCCGTCTTCAAATTCTCTCTGATAATCTGCACTTGCTTTTCTGCTTCTTGGAGATTTTCTGGACCAAATACTTGACTTTCTCCGGTCTTATTCCAATAAAGCGGTGTTCTACACTTTCGTCCATAAAGTGCTTCAAACGGTGCCATTTTTAAACTTGCCTGGTAACTATTGTTATACGAGAATTCTGCATAAGGCAAACTTTTATCCCAGCTTCGACCATGCTTTAGAGCGCAAGCTCTTAGCATATCTTCCAACACTTGGTTTGTTCTTTCTATTTTCCCATCCGTTTGCGGATGGTAAGCTGAACTAAAGTTTAGCTTGGTATCCATGTACTCATGTAGCCTTTTCCAAAAGCGTGAGGTAAATTGAGTTCCTCGGTCCGATACGATCTTCTTCGGTACTCCATGTACACAAACAATCCTCGACATGTATAACTCTGCTAACTGGGCTCCCGAGTAAGTTGTCTTCACAGGTATAAGATGTGCCACTTTAGTTAACCTGTCCACTATAACCCATATTGAATCATAGCCAACTATGAAATCCATACCGATTTCTTCCCATTTCCATTCACGTACCTTGAGAGGTTGTAGTAATCCTGCTGGTCTTTGGTGCTCGGCTTTAACTCGTTGACACACATCACATAATGCAACATGAGTAGCCACATCTCTTTTCAAACCATACCACCAATACTTTTCCTTTAGATCTTGGTACATCTTTGTGCTTCTAGGGTGAATAGAGTAAGTCGAATCATGGGCTTCTCTTAAAATAAGTTGGCGTAGGTGTTCGATTTCTGGTACACATAATCTTTTTTTGAACCATACTGTGCCTTGTTCATCTTCTGTGAAATCTAGGGCTTTACCCAAACTAATCAGAGTTTTAATTTCCTTAATTTTCACATCAGATTCCTGTCCTTTACGAATCTCTTGTTCCAAAGTAGATTCAACTTCCATAACTGTTGCTTCCATATTATTGAGCATACCAAGGTTGAGTTGTTCCATTTCCCAGCACAATTCCTATGACATCAAATGAGTAGTGATGCTATTCACTTGACCTTTACAGCTCAAAGCATTAGCCACTATATTTGCTTTTCCTGGGTGATATTGTATTTCCAAATCATAGTCTTTGATTAACTCAAGCCATCTTCTCTGTCTTAGGTTGAGTTCTTTCTGACTAAATATGTATTTCAAGCATTTGTGATCCGTGAAGATTTTGCACTTGTTTCCAATCATTTAGTGTCTCCAAATCTTCAAAGCATGCACTACGGCAGCTAGTTCCAAGTCATGCGTAGGATAATTCTTCTCATGCTTTATCAACTACCTTGAGGCATAAGCTATCACTTTTCCTTCTTGCATTAGCACACATCCAAGTCCAAGGTGTGATGCATCGCAATACACATCAAATCCTTTGTGAATGTCTGGCATTACCGATATTGGTGCAGTAGTTAACCTTTTCTTGAGTTCCTCAAAACATTTCTGGCATGCTTCATCCCACTTAAACTCTTTACCTTTCTCCAATAGTGAGGTAAGAGGTTTCCCTAACTTGGAAAAACCTTCAATAAATCTTCTGTAGTATCCTACCAATCCAAGAAAACTTTTAATCTTGGACACATCCTTCGGTTGCTTCCAATTTAGTATTTCGCTTATCTTTCCCGGATCTACTTTAATTCCACCATCAGTAACAATATGTCCTAGGAAAGCAACTTCATTCAGCCAAAAATCACACTTCGAGAACTTTGCATATAATTGGTTGTCACGAAGCTTCTGTAGGACTAGTCTTAGATGATCTTCATGTGTTTTTTCATTCGGAGAGTATATCAGTATGTCATCAATGAATACAACCACAAACTGATCCAGATATTCGATGAATACTTTATTCATCAGGTTCATAAAGTAGGCTGGTGCGTTAGTTAGTCCAAACGACATGACCAAAAACTCATATAACCCATATCTCGTAGTGAAGACTGTCTTGGGTACATCTTCTGCTCGAATCTTTAGCTGATGATATCCTGCCTTAGATCTATCTTCGAGAATATCTTACCTCCTTTCATCTGATCAAATAAATTTTCAATCTGAGGTAAATGGTATTTATTCTTAATTGTTACTTCATTCAAACTCCTATAATCAACACACATCCTTATCGACCCATCTTTCTTGCTTACAAATAGAACTAGGGCTCCCCAAGGGGATGAACTTGGGCGAATGAAATCTTTTTCTAGTAATTCCTCTATTTGTTTCTTTAGTTCAACTAAATCTTTGACATCATTCTATAAGGTCTTTTTTAGATAGGTGCAGTTCCGGGTAATAATTCAATAGAAAACTCTATATCACGATCAGGTGGCACACCTGGTAATTCCTACAGAAATACGTCTGGGTACTCACACACTACCTTGATACTTTCTAGGGGCTTTTCTTCCAAGTGGTTTACCATTGTCTCTCCTTCTGCATTTGTTGACATATCTGTCCTAACTTGGATTCTTTCACCTTGTGGACTTGTCAACATAATTGTTCCTTTGGCACATTGTATCACTCCATCACAACTTTTCAACCAGTCACATCCAAGAATCACATCAATACCATTGGATCCTAGGACCAATAGGTTGACTAGAAAATCTATTCCTTGAATCTTGAGATTAACATGGAGGCATGAGTGTGTGTCCTTCATATCACATCCTAGTGAACTAATATGTAACATCTTCTTAAGAGGGTACTTTGGAATGTTATGTTTTTCCATGAATGACACAGTTATAAATGAATGAGATGCTCCAGAGTCAAATAAAACTGAAGCAGGTATGGAGTTAATAAGAAACATACCATACACCACGTCGACATCCTCAGGAACTGATTCTGCTGTCACGTGATTAATCCTTCCTCTATTATGGTTCTGTGAAGTTTTATTCTGTGCAGATCCACGAGCAGGTGCATTCTTGAAAGGGAAATGTGCCCTTGGGCCATTTCTAAGTATTTTGGTGATTGAGTGCCAACACAAGTGCTTAAGTGTAAATCTATGCCAATTGATGGACAAAGTGCAAATCAAGTCTAAAGGTATGTTTCTAGACTTAGTACATTGTTTTTAGAACTAATGTATTGTGTCTAAGTGCTGGAAACAAGAGAAATCGAATTGGAAAAGACTTAGCTTTGTTCAGCCAAAGTCTGCTCAGTCTGGGTGCACCGGACTGTCCGGTGGTGCATCGGACAGTGTCCGGTGCGCGAGGCTGGCTCTGGCGAACTTACTGTTCTCGGGACTTCGACGGCGGTGTACGGCTATAAATCACCGGACTGTCCGGTGGTGCACCGGACTGTTCGGTGAGCCGTTCACAGGCGAAGTCGTCACTCTCGGGAAGTGATTATCGGCGTACGACTATAATTCACCGGACTGTCCGGTGGTGCACCGGACTGTCCGGTGAGCCAACGGTCAGCCGGGCCAACGGTCGGCCGAGGATTCCGCGCGTGACGTGTGGCCGAGCCAACGATCACAATGGGGCACCGGACTGTCCGGTGTGCACCGGACAGTGTTCGGTGCACCAACGGCTCTTAATCTGCAACGGTCGGCTTCGCCAAATAAGGAAGGAAATCCGCACCGGATAGTGTCCGGTGGTGCAACGGACTGTCCAGTGCGCCAGGCGACTGAAGGCAAGAATTGCCTTCCTGGAATGCTCTCAACGGCTCCTAGCTGTCTTGGGGCTATAAAAGGGACCCCTAGGCGCATGGAGGAGTACACCAAGCATTCCCCAAGCATTCTAAAGCACCAAGACCTCGATTCCGCGCATTTGATTCCTTGTGATAGCATCTAGAGCTCTTTTTGAGTTGTGAACTCGTCGGGTTGTGTTGTGAGCTCTTGTTGCGACTTGTGTGCGTATTGTCACTCTGATTTTGTGTCTTGCGTGCGTTGCTCGTCCCTCCCTTACTCCGTGCTTCTTTGTGAACATCAAAGTGTAAGGGCGAGAGGCTCCAATTTGTGGAGATTCCTCGCAAGCGGGATATAGTATACAAAGCAAAACACCGTGGTATTCAAGTGGGTCTTTGGACCGCTTGAGAGGGGTTGATTGCAACCCTCGTCCGTTGGGACGCCACAACGTGGATTAGGCAAGCGTTGGACTTGGCCGAACCACGGGATAAACCACTGTGTCTATTTGTGTTGATCTTCTTGTGGTTATCGTGTCTTGCTTAGACTCCTCTCTAGCCACTTGGCATTATTGTGCTAACGCTTAATCAAGTTTTTGTGGCCTTAAGTTTAAGCTTTTACAGGATCACCTATTCACCCCCCTCTAGGTACTCTC
This sequence comes from Zea luxurians, assembly GCA_029449295.1. NCBI lineage: Eukaryota > Viridiplantae > Streptophyta > Magnoliopsida > Poales > Poaceae > Zea > Zea luxurians. Next base: position 53,104,156 of record JAOPSE010000011.1, read on the forward strand.
AATTGGTATCGGAGTCGTTCTCTTCAAGAAAGGGACTAACCGCCCGAAGAGATGGATCCTAAGGGCAAGGGGATTGCGATCAATGATAAGGAGAAGGAGTCCTTCGTCAACAAGCCGAAGGACGACAAGCCTACCGACTCGGGCTCGGGCCACAAATGAAAAGATGGGAAGAAGAAGAAGACAAGGTGCATCAAGGAGATCGTCTACTACAACGACAGCGACAAATCTTCCTCTTCCCAAAAGGACGACGACAATGACTACGAGAAAAGAAAGACGGTTAATTCAAACTTCTCCTTCGATTATTCTCGTATTCCGCATAGTTCAAATACACATTTGCTTTCCATTCCTCTTGGCAAACCTCCACACTTTGATGGGGAGGACTACGGATTTTGGAGTCACAAAATGTGGGGGACAGATATCCCCCGGGTCCACTGGAAGGGTAAAAGACCTCACGAAAGGCCCAAGGGCCCAATAAATCGTAAGGTCATTCCTTCATGGGCCTGGGGAGGGACAATTAGTAAAGCAGATCGACGTAAGGCCGGATCGGTGCAAGACCGGACGGCCCCACAGCGTTGAGCAAGAAACCACAACAGAAGATCTAACTTTCCCACGCTGGAGCCCCATGCAACGGAACCAGGCGAGGATAGGTCGGCAGAATCATAGGAAGATAGACCCAAACAGTTCACTATCTTTTAGGTGCACGTTATTATCATATCCACATGTATTGCCCCACGGTCGAATATATAAGGCCCGGGTAGCACCCCTTCAGAACAATCGATCCCAACTCTACTACTACTTAGCCATCCACTTCAACTCTCTACCTTGTAACTTGTTACACAAAGCATATTCGCCAGGACGTAGGGTGTTACGCATCTCAAAGCGGCCCGAACCTGTAAACACTGTCCATTGTCTCTCGTGCATCTGGCACGAACCATTCTGCTACAGTCGGCGACACCGTCCTACTCCTAAAACACCTCGAGGGGCAACCCCAGGTGTGCGGTCGGACCCAAAACACCGACAGCTGGCGCGCCAGGTAGGGGGTGTGTCAACGATCTAAGCTAGCTCAATGGCCGTCACCTTCCACAGCAAGATCACCTTCCGTCCCGGATCCATGTTCTGCTTTGGAACGATCTCGTCCATAGCAGACGAAGAGGGAACTCTACACCGCATTGTAGATCCGCCGAGAAAGAAGTCTCCTCCAACAAACTCCAAAGATACCGGAGAAGCAACCTCCAGCTCTCCGAAGGAAGATCGCCACGACAGCCGCGCCATTCTACCTCGACATTCTTTTCATCGGGAGAGTGGAGTCGCCTCCCGTCTCTGACGACGAGCCAACCGCGCCTGGGGAAGAACCACCTCAGCGGGAATCCCATCGACGAAGAAACCGGTGCCGAAACATCCGGCGACATCACCAAGCCAGAGAACGGGATCCGGAGCAGCCTGTCTCGCGAGACGAGGTCTCGGAGATGGGAGAAACTCCGGAAGAATGCGTCTTCAGAGAACGAAGGAACTCCCAACGACATGATCGTCGACGAGCTCAGGAACAAGCCAAGGAAGACGCAAGGCAGCGCCGGGAAAATCCACTCTTCGGTCGCAACCTGAACCCCGACTTCGCCCGAGCCATGAACACGCCGAGTGAAGTCGGAGGAGTACTAGCTCGGATAGCTGATGGACTCCCTCGGACTCCCGATGCCGAGGGCTATCGACGCCTGTTCACCCAAGAAGCCAACCATCTTCTACATCTCGCTCACCCGCCGAACGATTTGCGACACGCCATCAACAGTCGCCGGGACGCGCGAAGCTCCATCAACGCTTCGCGTGAACGACAGCATGAGAACGAGATCCGCCGCCGGGAGGAGTACGACAGGGATCATGGCATCCCAACTCGGAGTCAAGCCACCAGAACCGAGTCAACGACGGCCTCGACTGGCGGTACTACCCGAGGACGGTCGAGGAACCTCAACAACTACTCCCCTCCCTGGGACAGACATCATCTCCGACGACAGGAGGACACATGTGGAGTGTCTGCCCTTACTCCGTGCCTTAGGGCCATTCAGTGGCCCCCTAACTTCAAGGTATCCAATGTCGACAAGTATGAACCTAAGCAGGATCCAGGAGGCTGGCTGGCCGTCTACACCACCGCCGCTCGAGCCGCCGGAGCATCCAAAGGCGTGATGACTGCGTACTTACCCATTGTCCTCGGGCAAGACGCACTACAATGGCTGCGACATCTACCTCGACACTGCATCGACGACTGGAGCGACTTCAGTCGACGCTTCACCGCCAATTTTCAGTCCCTCTCCGACAAACCGGCGCAACCATGGGACCTCAAATCCATCAAGCGCCGGGGGGACGAAACTCTCCAGTCATACCTCAAAAGGTTCCAGACCATGAGAAATCGTATCCCCGAGGTCACGGAGGCGACCGTGATCGAGGACTTCTACAAAGGATCCAACGACTCGACCTTCGTCCGAGCCATATTGCAGAAGGCGCCAACTACCTCCAAGGAGCTGTTCCGGGAAGCCGACCTCTACATCACCGCCGACGAGCGAGCCCAGGACCTCATCGGGGGAGCGAAGCCCGCACCGGCAGCACCACGACGTGACGCGAACCAGCAACATGACAAACGCTGGGAGAAGAGACCGCGCGAAGAGGTGCATGCCGCCGGACCACCTACCTCTCGCGCTCGGGGAGGACCCCGCGGAGGCGAGCGTACGCTGGACGACATCCTCGACGCCCAGTGCCCGTACCACAAGGACATGCGCCACACTCTTCGGAACTGCAGGGACTTCAAACACTCCGTCGGGCATGGCCGACCCTTCCAACCTCTTCCTCCTCCTCTGCCGCGGGGGGGACCAGAAGAACCACGACAACCCCAGCAGTAGGAGGAGGGAGGAGGAGGAGCCTTCCCGCGCGTTGACAGGGAGGTCAACGTCATCTTCGGCGGACACGGATCGCATGAGAACAGAAGACAACAAAAGCTCAACGATCGCCTGATACTGGTGGCAACCACCGGTCCTCCCGCTCCGTACCGATGGTCGGAGCACCCGATCACCTTCACTCGGGCGGACCAATGGCTCAACTTCGATCACCCAGGCAAATACCCGCTCCTCGTCGATCCGGTGATCCGAGAGAGCAGGGTGAAGAAGGTGTTAGTGGACGGGGGGAGCAGCATCAACGTCACCTTCCCCCGGACACTCCGAGGCTTGGGAGTTCACCTCAAAGAACTCCACGAGTCAGACACTCCTTTCTTCGGCATCGTGCCGACTGAAGGGGAATATCCGTTGGGACACATCTACATGCCCGTCACCTTCGGAACTCTAGAGAACTACAGAACCGAGTTCCTGAGGTTCGAAGTGGCGAATTTCGACTGCGGGTACAACGCCATCATCGGGAGGCCGGGATTGGCAAAATTCATGGCCATTCCGCATTACACGTACATGATATTGAAGATGCCGGGACCACAAGGAATCATAACTATGCGTGCTGACCTCCAAGGCGCCATAGAATGTTTTCGAGTGGCCATCCAGGCGGCCCTCACCACCAAACCGACGGCGACTTCTTCGATCCAGGCAAACTCTAAGCCTGAGGAAGACCATACAGCACCGGCGAACGAAGCTCAAGCCGCGACCTCTATGCGGCCGACTGAAGAAACTAAAAGGATCAATCTGGGGTTTGCTGATGAACGCAAGACTTCCATCATCAGCTCCAGCCTGGATGATAAATAGGAAGGCGCGTTCGTCCGGTTTCTGCAAGACAACCGAGACGTATTCGCATGGCAACCTGCGGATATGCCGGGAGTCCCGAGAGAACTGGCCGAGCACAAACTGAAGGTCTACCCCCAGGCAAGGCCGATCCGGCAAAAACTACGTCGTTTCACGCCCGACAAGAGAGAGGCCATTCGCGCTGAGCTGGCCCGCTTGGTCGCGGCTGGGTTTATAAGAGAGGTGTTACATCCCGAGTGGTTGGCCAACCCTGTTCTTGTACTCAAAAAGAATAAAGTGGATTGGCGCATGTGCGTCGACTACACAGATCTCAATAAACATTGTCCAAAGGATCCCTTCGGGCTCCCTAGGATAGATCAGGTGGTAGACTCCACCGCCGGATGTTCTATGCTATCTTTTCTAGACTGCTATTCCAGATACCATCAGATCAGTCTGTCAAAGGAAGACAGCGTTCATCACTCCCTTCGATGCTTTCTGTTATACCTCCATGCCGTTTGGCCTCAAAAACGCTGGAGCGACTTATCAGAGAGCCATTCAAACATGCTTAGCTGATCAATGGGGCAAGCGTGTGGAAGCCTACGTAGATGATGTGGTAATCAAAACGGAGAACTCGGAAAACTTCATCGAAGACTTGCAGCTGGTTTTCAACAGTCTACGGCGGTATCGGTGGAAGCTTAATCCCGAAAAATGTGTTTTTGGGGTACCAGCAGGAAAGTTACTCGGATTTATTGTCAGCCACCGGGGAATTGAAGCTAATCCGGATAAAATTGAAGCTATCATGAAAATGGAGGCACCATGATCACAAAAGAAGGTTCAGCGACTTACCGGATGTATGGCAGCCCTGAGCAGATTTATATCCAGGCTGGGAGAAAAAGGTTTACCATTTTACAAGCTGCTCAAGAAGGTGGACAAGTTTCAGTGGACTTCAGAAGCGCAGGAAGCCCTAGACGCGCTGAAGAAATTCTTGACAACCCCGCCAGTACTGAAACCACCACGGCGAGCCACATCGACTCAATCAGCTGAAGATTTGCTGCTGTATATTTCTTGCACGACTCACGTGGTAAGCACCACGTTGGTAGTCGAGCGAGCAGAAGAAGGACATGCCTACCCAGTGCAACACCTTGTTTATTTCATCAGTGAAGTTCTGGGTCCCTCGAAGAAAAAGTATCCTCAAGTTTAGAAGCTATTATACGCAGTACTTCTAACTGCCCGCAAGCTACGTCACTACTTTGATGACCACAAAGTCATAGTAGTCACCGGTTTTCCGATAGGGGATATTCTTCGCAACAAGGAAGCCATTGGCTGAATAGCCAAGTGGGCCTGTGAACTGGGATCTCATGACATCGAATTTCGACCTCGTACTGCCATTAAAACACAAGCATTGGTTGACTTCGTATCAGAATGGACTGAACAACAAGTACCAGAGAACCCAGAAACTGCAGAAGTATGGAGGATGTATTTTGATGGCTCGCTGAAGCTGCAGGGAGCAGGCGCGGGAATTCTCTTCATCGCACCTGGAGGCGAACACCTCAAATACGCCCTCCAGTTGTTATTTCCAGCCTCTAACAATGCAGCCGAGTATGAAGCTCTGATCCATGGACTAAACATTGCCATATCATTAGGCATCAAGAGATTAATGGTATACGGAGATTCTCTGGTAGTTATAAGCCAGATAAACAAAGAATGGGACTGTTCGAATGATTCAATGGGAAAATACTGCACTACCGTCCGGAAACTAGAAGATAAATTTAAAGGCCTAGAATTTCATCATGTAGAAAGAGATCGAAACACGGCAGCCGATGTATTGTCCAAGCTAGGATCCAGTCGAACTCAGGTCCCACCCGGAGTCTTTGTACAAGAAATACCACAACCAAGCATCTCAATGGATCAGGCAGAAGAGTGTAATATCGTGAATCAACCAGAGTCAGACTCTGATGACTGGAGAAGGCCGATCATTAGATATATAAAGAATGAAGAGGAACCAGATGACAAAAGTGTAGCCGAGCGCATCGCCAGACAGTCAGCCCACTACACACTCATTGGGGAAACATTATACAGAAGGGGTGCATCAGGCGTCTTCATGAAGTGCATTCTCTCATCTACTGGGAAGCGACTTCTGGATGAGGTCCATGCTGGGCAATGCGGAATACACGCAGCATCCAAGACACTAGTCGGGAAGGTCTTCAGATCAGGATTCTATTGGCCAACAGCGAAAAGCGATGCAGCCGAGTTAGTTCAGAGGTGCGAAGCTTGCCAGTACTTGTCAAAGCAAAAACATCTACCAGCATAGCAATTGCAGACCATACTAGTAACTTGGCCCTTCGCATGCTGGGGACTGGATATGATTGGACCTTTCAAGAAAGCTCAAGGAGGATACACTCATGTACTGGTAGCAATCGACAAATTCACCAAATGGATAGAATCCAAACCCATTGCTTCCTTAACCTCAGCCAAGGCCGTTGAATTCATACAAGACATAATATTCAGATTCGGAATACCAAACAATATCATAACTGACTTAGGATCCAACTTCACAAGTTCAGAATTCTTCGATTTCTGCGAGCAAAAGAGCATTCAGATCAAGTATGCTTCGGTAGCGCACCCGAGGGCCAACGAGCAGGTTGAACGAGCTAACGGGATGATACTGGAGGCACTCAGGAAAAGGGTCTTCGAAAAGAATGAAAAGTTCGCAGGAAAGTGGATAAGGGAATTGCCCTACGTCGTTTGGAGCCTAAGAACCCAACCTAGCCGAGCTCTACATGGAAACACTCCTTTCTTCATGGTCTATGGGTCAGAGGCAGTATTACCCGCCGATCTCAAGTTCGGGGCGCCGAGGTTGGTCTTCGAAAGCATAGCAGAAGCCGAAGCTACTAGGCTGGAGGACATTGATGTACTCGAAGAAGAACGGCTGAATGCAGTAATTCAATCAGCACGATACCAGCAGACTCTGAGACGCTATCACGACAAGGTCGTGCGACAACGATCCTTCTCAGTGGGAGATCTCGTCCTCCGCCGAATTCTAACGGGGGAGGGACGGCACAAGTTGTCGCCCTTATGGGAAGGACCATTCATAGTAGCAGAAGTCACTCGGCCAGGATCATATCGTCTCACTCAGATGGACGGCACAGAAATTGGGAATTCCTGGAATATAGAACACCTCAGGAAGTTTTATCCTTAGCTATATTTCAAAAGCTATCAGGACAACGATGTACTCTGTAAAACGAGAGATATGTCTTCAATAAAGAAGGCTTCAAAAATACTCAATTTGTTCATGATTGACTAGCACTCTTACTTAACTCGGGGTGACCACTATGCCCTGCCAACGGAGCAATCGGCTTAAATCGGCAAAGACTTAAGATGGTGCAACATGCTCACGCTTACTTAACTCGGGGTGACCACTATGCCCTGCTAAGGGAGCAATCGGCTTAAGTCGGCAATGACTTAGGGCGGTGCAACATGCTCACGCTTACTTAACTCGGGGTGACCACTATGCCCTGCTAACGGAGCAATCGGCTTAAGTCGGCAAAGACTTAAGACGGTGCAACATGCTCACGCTTACTTAACTCGGGGTGACCACTATGCCCTGCTAACGGAGCAATCGGCTTAAGTCGGCAACGACTTAGGGCGGTGCAACATGCTCACGCTTACTTAACTCGGGGTGACCACTATGCCCTGCTAACGGAGCAATCGGCTTAAGTCGGCAAAGACTTAAGACGGTGCAACATGCTCACGCTTACTTAACTCAGGGTGACCACTATGCCCTACTAACGGAGCAATCGGCTTAAGTTGGCAACGACTTAAGGCGGTACAACATGCTCACGCTTACGTAACTCGAGGTGACCACTATGCCCTATTAACAGAAACAATCGACTTAAGTCAGCAGCGACTTAAGGCGATCTGACGTGCTTACGACTACTCATATAGGGATGACTTCTATATCCCGTAAACAAGTTTCAAAACCATCACACAGCCTTTTACTACTGCAAATTTACGTACTGTTGAATTCTGAAACAATAGGAGAATAACAATATCATTCAAGGGCTAAACTGGTGTCCTCTAACAAATGTCTGATCATGCTAACCGCACGCTCAAAGCACGCAAAATATTTCTCTATTTCGCGATATCTTTCTCAGGAGCAACCGACGAGGAAGGGTGACTTGAGGAATCAGGAGCAGCATTCACGTCAGCCCTTATATCTTCAGGAACAACCACACCAGGTCTCCTCATCAAGATTCGTCCCGCTCGAATGGCCTTATCCATGGCTCTGTCGCGCTGGGCTCTCAGAGTAATGGAAGTTTCTTCAGCAACCTTGGCAGCCAATTGAGCGGTTTCTAGCTCCTAGGCGATGGATTTCTTGGAAGCACGGAGTTCTTTGATAGTAGCATCCTTAGCCGATATCAACTGCCTGAGACGGATCACGTCATCCGTGGATTCCTGCAGCCTATAGCGAAGATTATCTAACTCCTCCATGGTGAAGCGATGACTCCTCTCCAGGATACGCCGTTTCCAAGACAGAGACACGCTGTTGAAGTAACACCGGATTCCAACGTGCAAGAGATAAAGCTCCTTCTGGAACAGAAGCACCCTGCAACCTCAGCTGGCTAGCCATCCCGTCCACCAGAGCCTGATAAGGAGAACAGACGAATGTAATGACAGCAGTTCATACGGTACAAAAGTCAGGACAGAATATATCACAGTACCTGGAGATTGGAGAAGAACGAAGGGACTCCCAAATCGTGAGAGATCAATTGATGACCGGGCGTAAGGTCGCCACCCAAAGCAGCTTGCAACAAACCAGCGGGAACCAACTCAGTGCCATCAACAGAGCTCAAAACTTGGCCAGCGGGGATGCTGCCCTCTAAAGCGACTCCCTGGTCCAAACTTTGGGCTACCACCATGCCGCCGGAGTGTGGAGGCGATCCCGCATGAACGTCCATGGAAGTACAAGAGGGAGACCCCGCTCGGACACCCTCGGGGGCTGGGTCATAGTTTGCGCTACCCACGTGAGCCGGATCATCTCCGGCAGAACCCTCGGGGGCTGGGCAGTGGCTTACACTTCCCACCCGAGCCGAGTCACCCTCGGCAACACCCTCGGGGGCTGGGTAAACGTCAACACCATCCTTGAGGGCTAGGTTCTCTGCAGTAGCCGCCTCTAAGGCTGAAGGCCCCTCAGTTACTTCCATGGGACCAGGATGATCCAAGTCAGTCTCCTGACCATCAAGACCGCGCTCTAAGGTTGATGAGGCGCGGGATGACCTCAACCCAGCATCGAGCACATCAGCACAAACCTCCATCACACCATCATCCACTGACTCTGATAATAGGTCCTCTGGAACCATATCCTCTAGAGTCTGATCAAAGTTTGCTAGAGATAACTCCTGTAAACCAACGAGAGCTAACAGAGCAGGAGAAGGAACCCCACTGCTTTCCCCACTGACAATATACTGCCGACTGTTCTTCCGAGTCAGAGGGACCTCATCTTCTTCCTCCCTGTCGTTTTCATCAACAACATAAGCAACACACCCATTGGGATCAGCATCGGATGGAGCACCCCCATTGGGTTCAGCAGCAGATGGAGCACCCCCATTGGGGTCGGCGTCAGTAAAATCAGGCACGGGAACCTCCTCAGCAGCAGGAACCGAAGGACCAGCGCCCCGATCCAAACTAGATACTTGCCGAAGACGTCTCTTTTTCTTTTTCTGCTCATCAGCAGAAGGATCAAGTTGATTGGCTCGGCAAGGGCGTCTCGGGCGAGCACTGGCAGGCTTATGAATATCCAAAGTCGTACTAGCTTCTGGGAGAGGCGCCACCACCAATGTCCCGGCAGGAGCAGCATCAGGAGAGTCCTCAGCCAGCAAATCAAGCATAGCACTTATTTCTGCATCACTAGGATCCAAAGGCACGTCAAAGTGAACTTGCCGTTCGTCATCAGGAATTTCCCCGAGCGAGGCAACCAAAGTGTTAACTTCTTCGGCAGAGGGTCGCACTCTAAGGCCCAAACCGCCATCAGCGACAGGTGGATTCGACACAAAAAGAGTGAAGGCCTTGGGAGGAGGCAGGTTCCATGCTGAGTATGCCACTGGGGCACCAATATTTGATACCTTGCCTCTAAGAATCATCTCAAGACGGTTCACCAAGTCTATAGAGGGAATTTTTCTGTTGGTAACCCGAGTTGAATCAGCTAGACCTCGGTACAGATAAGCCGGGTATGCCCTGTCCTTCAACGGCTGAATATTCTTGAAAACAAAATCAGCAACCACAGCCTTAGCAGTCAGACCCCTTTCTTTCAGCAGTCCAACTTCAGCAAGCAAAGCCCCCGCCTCAGCTACCTCCTAATCCGTGGGAGACTCGATCCAACTCGGAGTGCGAACATCCGGCTGTCTTCCCGACCGTGGGGGGAGAGAATTTCCATGGTTCTCAACAATAAACCATTCCAAGCGCCATCCCTTGATACTGTCTTTGAGAGGGATTTCAGGATACTCAGTCTTCCTCCCACGGCGCATCTCCAAACTAGCACCCCCAACCAGCTGATGCTGCCCCCCGGCCATCCTAGGGCGACAATGATACAAGTACTTCCACAACCCAAAATGTGGCAGGATGCCAAGAAAAGCCTCACACAAATGAACGTAAATGGAAATTTGCAGAATAGAATTGGGATTCAGGTGGGTCAAGTTAAGGCGATAAAAATCAAGGAGGCCGCGAAAAAAGGGAGAAATGGGGAGAGCGAGACCGCGGAGAAGAAAAGGAACGTAAATCACGGATTCATGGGTATCCTCTGTCGGGACAGTGACCCCATGACAAATCCGCCAAGAACAAAGCTCCCTCGGGGGAAGGACCCCGATGGACACGAGGTGGAGAAGGTCAGGCTCGGAGACAACAGACATGTGGTTACCTGCGAAAGGCAACTGGCTATTGGGGTCGATGGGGGGAATTACCGCAGCGGATGAACTCGAGGCCTTTCTCTTGGGCGCCATCTCAACTCTACTGGCGAACAGAGCGAGAGCCGAATTGCAGAGAGGATCTGGAGGCAGGAAAGCAAGAACTAGGGCACGAAAAGCAGAGGCGGCTGAAAGCGCAGTATATGCGGGATATTCCCGAGTCAGATACCGTCTCCAAAAGCGCCTAGTCAGCACCCGGCAGTTACTTCTAAAACACCGGCGTGCCACGTTGGCATCCGGCGGCTACTTCTAAAAACCCCGGTGTGCCACATCATCACTCGGCTATTATCCTCAAAAGTGGCCGACACGGCCCGTTTTAATTCGGCTGTTATTTCTAAGACGCTGACGTTGTCACCAGTCGCTCGGCATTTATCTCTAAAGTGCCGACGATATCTTCAGTCTCTCGGCGGTTACCTCTAAAGCGCCGACGATGTCTTTAGTCGCTCGGCAGCTATCTCTAAAGCACCGACGATGTCCTCAGCACCCGGCAGTTACTTCTAAAACACCGGCGTGCCACGTCGACATCCGGCGGCTACTTCTAAAAACCCGGTGTGCCACATCATCACTCGGCTATTATCCTCAAAATGGCCGGCGCAACCTGTTCTAACTCGGCTGTTATCTCTAAAACGCCGATGTTACCTCCAGTCGCTCGGCAGTTACCTCTAAAACGCCGACGACGTCATAAGTCACTCGGTAGTTACCTCTAAAACGCCGACGCGGTCATCAGTCATTCCGTCGGTGACACGGCTTCGTCATCACTCGGACGCTATTTCATAAGCGCAAATGTTGACAATAATGGCTCGGCCATCACCCCTAAAAGCGTCGGTGTGATGCCCGAGTTATTTAATTACTATCCCAAAGGAGTCAACTTCATAAATAAGGCGAGCGGAGGAATGATTCAAAAACTCTAAGTTATGCCACAAACATGACAGCAAGATAATCTGCACAGAGGAGACGAAACTATTCTTCATTAAGGGAAGTTGTCATACTTACAAATCAACTCATAATGAGTTGATACTTCCCTACTACTACTACTACTACTACTACTACTACTACTACTACTACTACTACTACTACTACTACTACTACTACTACTACTACTACTACGCTACACTATACTACTCTACATTACTAATACTACTACATTATTTCACTATACTACTTCTAATCTACACTAATATTTAAAAACCAGTGGCATTTAGCCACTGGCCTTGTTGCTGCCCCTGCTGCTGCCGCCGTTGCCGCCCCTGCTGCCGCCGTTGTCGCCCCTGCTGCCGCCGTCGCCGCCGTCACCGCCGTCGTCGCCGCCATCGCCTCCGTCGTCGTCGTCGTCGTCATTGCCTCCGCCACCGCCACCACCGTCCTCCTCGGACGAGTCCTCCTCGTCCGAGGAGTACTCCGACTCATCCGAGCCCACGAGCCTGGAGCGCTCGACGGCCCGGATGTAAGTCCAGACCTCCGCGGTGATCCCCTGAGAGTCGTCCGAGTCGTCGGACGACGCTGGGGGAGGGACGGGAGCTGGAGACCCCTCGGACTCAGAGGAGAACTCCTCCTCTGAGTATTCCGAGTCGCCAAAGTCCTTAGACGGAGGAGTCGGCTCGCGCTTGTGTTTCTTGCCCATGGTGGAAATGCAAGGAGAGGAAGAAAGCAAGCAGTGGAGAACAGCAAGAGATGTGAAAAAACCAGAGAGGCAAAGGCACTATTTATAGAAGAAGAAGGCAACCGCTCACCTCCAACCGTGGTCACTGAACAGTCGCGAAGCATTCAATACACACTTCAACCCATCTGAAGACGCGCGGCTGACACAGTTTCACGCAACACAACACCCATTGGGACTCCAGTCAACAGCGCGGATGATATGATTACGCCCGTCGTCACATCACATTACTACTCAGAAGCAGCCGGCTAAAACGCTCAGCGTACCAAGCCGTCCCTTGCCCACACCCATTGGGGGGGACGCCCAGGAATTATCAGTATATTTTTCAAAAACTGTCACATCCGTGCAGGGCGTGCAATGAACACCTCAAGACAAAAATGAGATATCAGTAAGGATCAAAGGAAAGCCAAATATAGCCGGTGAAGTACAAAATCTGACCGACGGAAGCGACGTGAAGACTAGCCAGGGAACGTCCATCAAATGTCCAATCAGTCGCAGAGCAAATAAATTGCACCACCTAGCAAGATATGGGCGGATCACGAACTCGGCTGCAAAAGAAAAAATACATGCTGACCTCGGATGCATAATATTGATGACATAATGCTGACCTCTAAAGCATAATATGGATGACATAATGCCGACTTCTAAGGCATCCAAAAAAAAGAGAAAATATGACTCTCGGCAAAAGGACACGAAGTAAAGACCTTTGAGAGGATTGTTTTCAAAAATCCACTCAAAGCTCGGGGGCTACACCCATTGGGTGCACCTTCGGTGCACCCCATGGATCACCATTTCAAGCCAAGATAATGCCGACTTCTAAGGCATAGGGCAAGATTAAAGACAAGGCTGACCTCCAACCAAAGTGCAAGTGGGAAATAAAAGTGATTTCTGATGAAGACCTTCGGGTGGATTATTATCCAGAATCCACTCGAAGCTCGGGGGCTACACCCATTGGGTGCACCTCCGGTGCACCCAATGAAATTCAAGGTCCTACGAAATGAAATGCCGACCTCTAAGGCACAAGTATGAGGCAAAACTACGGATTTCGAGTGAAGCAAAGCAGAAGAAGACAGTAAGAAATCATTTTCACCAAACTGCCCGAGAAGCATTTCTTGTTGTAAACAAAGCCTGCAAGTTGAGCCTAGGATCTTTGGGCCGATTATCTCAAAATCAACCCAAAGATCGAGGGCTTGTGGGGGACAGATATCCCCTGGGTCCACTGGAAGGGTAAAAGACCTCACTGAAAGGCCCAAGGGCCCAATAAATCGTAAGGTCATTCCTTCATGGGCCTGGGGAGGGACAATCAGTAAAGCAGATCGACGTAAGGCCGGATCGCTGCAAGACCGGACGGCCCCACAACGTTGAGCAAGAAACCACAACAGAAGATCCGACTTTCCCGCGCTGGAGCCCCATTCAACGGAACCAGGCGAGGATAGGTCGGCAGAATCATAGGAAGATAGACCCGAACAGTTCACTATCTTTTAGGTGCACATTGTTATCATATCCACATGTATTGCCCCACGGTCGTATATATAAGGCCCGGGGAGCACCCCTTCAGAACAATCGATCCCAACTCTACTACTACTTAGCCATCCACTTCAACTCTCTACCTTGTAACTCGTTACACAAAGCATATTCGCCAGGACGTAGGGTGTTACGCATCTCAAAGCGGCCCGAACCTGTAAACACTGTCCATTGTCTCTCGTGCATCTGGCACGAACCATTCTGCTACAGTCGGCGACACCGACCTACTCCTAAAACACCTTGAGGGGCAACCCCAGGTGTGAGGTCGGACCCAAAACATCGACACAAAATGCGTAGTCACTTGTTCTCTCTCCATCCAATCATATGGGAGATTGTAGAGAGTGGAATGAAATTTGATAGCTCAGATAGTCCTATGTTTATAAATGAACAAATCCATAGAAATTCACAAGCTACTACTGTCCTCTTAGCATCTTTGTGCAGGGAAGAGTACAATAAGGTGAGTGGCTTGGACAATGCCAAGCAGATCTGGGACACCCTCAGGATCTCACATGAGGGGAACAGCGTCACCATGCTCACCAAGATGGAGTTGGTGGAGGGTGAGCTTGGGAGATTTGCAATGATAAGGGGAGAGGAGCCAACCAAACATACAACCGGCTCAAGACCCTCATCAACAAAATAAGGAGCTACGGAAGCACGCGATGGACGGACCACGACGTCGTTCGCCTAATGCTAAGGTCTTTTACTGTCCTTGATCCACATCTTGTGAACAATATTCATGAAAATCCTAGGTACACCAAGATGTCACCCGAAGAAGTACTTGGGAAGTTTGTGAGCGGGAGAATGATGATCAAGGAGGCGAGATACGTGGACGTCGCGTTGAACGGTCCAATCCATGAGCCTCAACCCATTGCTCTCAAGGCAACGAGGAGCAAGGAGGTGCTATCTAGCAAGGTGGCGCAAGTTGAGGCGGCCGGGCTCAATGATGAAGAGATAGCCCTCATCATCAAGCGCTTCAAGACGGCGCTAAAGGGACGCAAGGGGCAGCCTAACAAGAACAAGACGAAGGGGAAGCGCTCATGCTTCAAATGTGGTAAGGTTGGTCATTTTATCGCTAACTGTCCCGATAATGATAGTGACCAGGAACAAGGGAACAAGAGGGAAAAGAAGAAAGCTTACAAGAAGGCTAAGGGTGAGGCACACCTTGGCAAGGAGTGGGACTCGGATTGTTCGTCGTCCGACTCCGACAACGAAGGACTCGCCGCCACCGCCTTCAACAAATTGGCCCTCTTCCCCAACGATCGTCACACATGCCTCATGGCGAAGGAGAAGAAGGTATGTACTCGGAATACTACTTATGCTTTTTCAAGTGAGGATGAGTCTAGTGATGATGATGAAATAGATTATTCATGTTTATTCAAGGGCCTAGATAGAACCAAGGTTGATAAAATTAATGAATTAATTGATGCCTCGAATGATAAGAATAGGTTATTAGAAAAGCAAGAGGATCACTTGTATGAAGAACATGATAAGTTCGTAGAGGCACAAAAATCCCTTGCCTTAGAAATTAAAAGGAATGAGATGCTTTCTTGTGAATTGTCTGCATGCCATTACTCAATTTCTAGTTTAAAAAGTGTTAATGATGATTTAAATGCTAAGTTAGAAATAGCTAGTAAATCAATATCTTGTGTAGAAAACGTTGTAATTTGCAATAGGTGTAAAGATTTTAATGTTGATGCTTGTAGTGAACACCTAGTTTCAATTTCTAAATTGAATGATGAAGTGGCTAGTCTTAATGCCCAACTTAAGACTAGCAAGAGTGAATTTGACAAGCTATAATTTGCAAGGGATGCCTACACAATTGGTAGACACCCCTCAATTAAGGATGGTCTTGGCTTCAAGAGGGAAGTCAAGAACTTAACATGCCATAAGGCTTCCATCTCCGCAAAGGAGAAAAGGAAGGCCCCTATGGCTAGTAATGCTAAAAAGAACCATGCTTTCATGTATCATGACAGGAGACATCCTAGGAATGTTTATAGGAGTTATGATGTTTTTAACTCACATGCCATGATTGCTTCTAGTTCTTCTATTATGTATGATAGAAACTTGACTAGGAAAAATGTTGTTCATCATGTGCCTAGAAGAAATATTGTTCAGGCTCCTAGGAAAGTAATGAATGAACCCTCTACAATTTATTATGCTTGCAATGCTTCCTTTGCTATTTGTAGAAAGGATAAAAAGGTAATTGCTAGGAAGTTAGGGGCCAAATGTAAGGGAGATAAAACTTGCATTTGGGTCCCTAAGACTATTGTAACTAACCTTGTAGGACCCAACAAGAGTTGGGTACCTAAAACCCAAGCCTAAATTTGCCTTGCAGGTTTATGCATCCGGGGGTTCAAGCTGGATTATCGACAGCAGATGCACAAACCACATGACGGGGGAGAAGAAGATGTTCACCTCCTACGTCAAGAACAAGGATTCCCAAGATTCAATCATATTCGGTGATGGGAACCAAGGCAAGGTGAAAGGGTTAGGGAAGATTGCTATTTCATCCGAGCACTCTATTTCTAATGTGTTTTTAGTTGAGTCACTTGGATATAATTTGTTATCCGTTAGTCAATTATGCAATATGGGATATAATTGTTTATTCACAAATGTAGATGTGTCTGTCTTTAGAAGGTGTGATGGTTCACTAGCTTTTAAGGGTGTACTAGACGGCAAACTTTATTTAGTTGATTTTGCAAAAGAGGAGGCCGGTCTAGATGCATGCTTAATTGCTAAGACTAGCATGGGCTGGCTGTGGCATCGCCACTTAGCACATGTGGGGATGAAGAACCTTCACAAGCTTCTAAAGGGAGAACACGTGATAGGTCTAACTAATGTGCATTTCAAAAAAGATAGACCTTGTGCAGCTTGTCAAGCAGGAAAACAGGTGGGAAGCTCTCATCATATCAAAAATGTGATGACCACATCAAGACCTTTGGAGATGCTTCATATGGACCTCTTCGGACCCGTCGCCTATCTAAGCATAGGAGGAAGTAAGTATGGTCTTGTTATAGTTGATGATTTTTCCCGCTTCACTTGGGTATTCTTTTTGCAGGATAAATCTGAAACCCAAGGGACCCTCAAGCGCTTCCTAAAGAGAGCTCAAAATGAGTTTGAGCTCAAGGTGAAGAAGATAAGGAGCGACAATCGGTCCGAATTCAAGAATCTTCAAGTGGAGGAGTACCTTGAGGAGGAAGGGATCAAGCACGAGTTCTCCGCTCCCTACACACCACAGCAAAATGGTGTGGTAGAGAGGAAGAACAGGACGCTCATAGACATGGCGAGGACGATGCTTGGAGAGTTCAAGACCCCCGAGCGCTTTTGGTCAGAAGCCGTGAACACGGCTTGCCACGCCATCAACCGGGTCTACCTTCACCACCTCCTCAAGAAGACTTCGTATGAGCTTCTAACCGGTAACAAACCCAATGTATCTTACTTTCGTGTATTTGGGAGCAAATGTTACATTCTAGTGAAGAAAGGTAGAAATTCTAAGTTTGCTCCCAAAGCTGTAGAAGGGTTTTTGTTAGGTTATGACTCAAATACAAAGGCGTATAGGGTCTTCAACAAATCATCGGGTTTGGTTGAAGTCTCTAGCGACGTTGTATTTGATGAGACTAATGGCTCTCCAAGAGAGCAAGTTGTTGATCTTGATGATGTAGATGAAGAAGACGTTCCAACGGCCGCAATACGCACCATGGCGATTGGAGATGTGCGGCCACAGGAACAAAAGGAGCAAGATCAACCTTCTTCCTCAACAATAGTGCATTCCCCAACTCAAGACGATGAACAGGTTCATCAAGAAGAGGCGTGTGATCAAGGGGGAGCACAAGATGACCATGTAATGGAGGAAGAAGCACAACCGGCACCTCCAACCCAAGTTCGAGCGGCGATTCAAAGGAATCATCCCGTCGACCAAATTTTGGGTGACATTAGCAAGGGAGTAACTACTCGTTCGAGATTAGTTAATTTTTGTGAGCATTACTCCTTTGTCTCTTCTATTGAGCCTTTCAGGGTAGAAGAGGCCTTGCTAGATCCGGACTGGGTGTTGGCCATGCAGGAGGAGCTCAATAATTTCAAGAGGAATGAAGTTTGGACACTGGTGCCTCGTCCCAAGCAAAATGTTGTGGGAACCAAGTGGGTGTTCCGCAACAAACAGGACGAGCACGGGGTGGTGACGAGGAACAAGGCTCGACTTGTGGCAAAAGGTTATGCCCAAGTCGCAGGTTTGGACTTTGAGGAGACTTTTGCTCCTGTGGCTAGGCTAGAGTCCATTCGTATTTTGTTAGCATATGCCGCTCACCATTCTTTCAGGTTGTTCCAAATAGATGTGAAGAGCGCTTTCCTCAATGGGCCAATCAAGGAGGAGGTGTACGTGGAGCAACCCCCTGGCTTCGAGGATGAACGGTATCCCGACCACGTATGTAAGCTCTCTAAGGCGCTCTATGGACTTAAGCAAGCCCCAAGAGCATGGTATGAATGCCTTAGAAACTTTTTAATTGCTAATGCTTTCAAGGTTGGGAAAGCCGATCCGACTTTATTCACTAAGACTTGTGATGGTGATTTGTTTGTGTGCCAAATTTATGTCGATGACATAATATTTGGTTCTACTAATCAAAAGTCTTGTGAAGAGTTTAGCAGGGTGATGACGCAGAAATTCGAGATGTCGATGATGGGCGAGTTGAACTACTTCCTTGGGTTCCAAGTGAAGCAACTCAAGGACGGCACCTTTATCTCCCAAACGAAGTACACGCAAGACTTGCTAAAGCGGTTTGGGATGAAGGACGCCAAGCCCGCAAAGACACCGATGGGAACTGACGGACACACCGACCTCAACAAAGGAGGTAAGTCCGTTGATCAAAAAGCATACTGGTCCATGATAGGTTCTTTGCTTTATTTATGTGCTAGTAGACCAGATATTATGCTTAGTGTATGCATGTGTGCTAGATTTCAATCCGATCCAAGGGAGTGTCACTTAGTGGCCGTGAAGCGAATTCTTAGATATTTAGTCGCTACGCCATGCTTCGGGATCTGGTATCCAAAGGGGTCTACCTTTGATTTGATTGGATACTCAGATTCCGACTATGCTGGATGTAAGGTCGATAGGAAGAGTACATCGGGGACGTGCCAATTCTTAGGAAGGTCCCTGGTGTCATGGAACTCTAAGAAACAAACTTCTGTTGCCCTATCCACCGCTGAGGCCGAGTATGTTGCCGCAGGACAGTGTTGCGCGCAACTACTTTGGATGAGGCAAACCCTCCTGGACTTTGGCTACAATCTGAGCAAAGTCCCACTCCTATGTGACAATGAGAGTGCTATCCGCATAGCGGAAAATCCTGTTGAGCACAACCGCACAAAGCACATCGACATCCGGCATCACTTTTTGAGAGACCACCAGCAAAAGGGAGATATCGAAGTGTTTTATGTTAGCACCGAGAACCAGCTAGCCGATATCTTTACCAAGCCTTTAGATGAAAAGACCTTTTGCAGGCTGCGTAGTGAGCTAAATGTCTTAGATTCGCGGAACTTGGATTGATTTATAGCATACATGTGCTTATGCCTTTGATCATGTTCCTTATGCATTTTGTTGTTTACTTGTGGTGCTCAAGTTGTACAAACACTCCCAGGACCTCACAAGTCCTTTTGCAAATGATGCACATATTTAGGGGGAGTTGTGCTACAACTTGACCCTTTGAGACTAACCGTGTGCTTGAGTTTGCTTGATTTAGTCTCAAAGGAGGTTTGAAAGGGAAAAGGTGGACTTGGACCATGAAAGACTTCCACTGCACTCCAATGAGAGGGTAACTTATTCCAAGTTCACCTCATGTACTCCTATTGCCCTTGTATTCTTATTTGAAGATTTTGGTGAGGCAATGGGGTTAAAGGGCCAAAGTTGATCCCGTTTTGGTGTTTGATGCCAAAGGGGGAGAAAATAAGGCCAAAGCAATAAATGGATCAGCTACCACTTGAGAAATTTTGAAAATAGTAGAATAGAGCTTTTGGTTTGTCAAAACTCTCTTATTGTCTCTCTTGTCAAAAGTTGGCCTCTTATGGGGACAATGGTTGATTATGGGAAAAAGGGGGAGTTTTTGAAATCTTTGATCAATTTCTCTTGGAACAACTCTCTTTATGTCTCTACAATTGTGTTTGAATTAGAGATAGGAGATTGAGGTTGATTTGCAAAAACAAAACCAAGTGGTGGCAAAGTATGATCCATATATGCCAATTTTGAATCAAAACAATTTTGAGTTCTCATTTGTATTGGTGTTGCACTTCTTTTAGTTGCTTTTTGTTGTGTTGGCATAAGTCACCAAAAAGGGGGAGATTGAAAGGGAAATGTGCCCTTGAGTCATTTCTAAGTATTTTGGTGATTGAGTGCCAACACAAGTGCTTAAGTGTAAATCTATGCCAATTGATGGACAAAGTGCAAATCAAGTCTAAAGGTATGTTTCTAGACTTAGTACATTGTTTTTAGAACTAATGTATTGTGTCTAAGTGCTGGAAACAGGAGAAATCGAATTGGAAAAGACTTAGCTTTGTTCAGCCAAAGTCTGCTCAGTCTGGGTGCACCGGACTGTCCGGTGGTGCACCGGACAGTGTCCGGTGCGCCAGGCTGGCTCTGGCGAACTTACTGTTCTCGGGACTTCGACGGCGGTGTACGGCTATAAATCACCGGACTGTTCGGTGAGCCGTTCACAGGCGAAGTCATCGCTCTCGGGAAGTGATTAACGGCGTACGGCTATAATTCACCGGACTGTCCGGTGGTGCACCGGACTGTCCGGTGAGCCAACGGTCAGCCGGGCCAACGGTCGGCCGAGGATTCCGCGCGTGACGCGTGGCCGAGCCAACGGTCACAATGGGGCACCAGACTGTCCATTGTGCACCGGACAGTGTCCGGTGCGCCAACGGCTCTCAATCTGCAACGGTCGGCTTCGCCAAATAAGGAAGGAAATCCGCACCGGACAGTGTCCGGTGGTGCACTAGACTGTCCGGTGCGCCAGGCGACTGAAGGCAAGAATTGCCTTCCTGGAATGCTCTCAACGGCTCCTAGCTGTCTTGGGGCTATAAAAGGGACCCCTAGGCGCATGGAGGAGTACACCAAGCATTCCCCAAGCATTCTAAAGCACCAAGACCTCGATTCCGTGCATTTGATTCCTTGTGATAGCATCTAGAGCTCTATTTGAGTTGTGAACTCGTCGGGTTGTGTTGTGAGCTCTTGTTGCGACTTGTGTGCGTATTGTCACTCTGATTTTGTGTCTTGCGTGCGTTGCTCATCCCTCCCTTACTCCGTGCTTCTTTGTGAACATCAAAGTGTAAGGGCGAGAGGCTCCAAGTTGTGGAGATTCCTCGCAAGCGGGATATAGTATACAAAGCAAAACACCGTGGTATTCAAGTGGGTCTTTGGACCGCTTGAGAGGGGTTGATTGCAACCCTCGTCCGTTGGGACGCCACAACGTGGAGTAGGCAAGCGTTCGACTTGGCCGAACCACGGGATAAACACTGTGTCTCTCTATGTTGATCTTCTTGTGGTTATCGTGTCTTGCTTAGACTCCTCTCTAGCCACTTGGCATTATTGTGCTAACGCTTAATCAAGTTTTTGTGGCCTTAAGTTTAAGCTTTTACAGGATCACCTATTCACCCCCGCCCCCCTCTAGGTACTCTCAATTCTGGTCAGTTCTCTGGCTGCTGTTCTTCTGAGGTGTCTATTGGTTACGCCTTGGGCAGTTGTTAGCATAGTGGCCAAGTTCGCCACACTTGAAACAACCATTGGGTTCGACAGGTGTGTTGCTGTTGTTTTTGGCCTGTGTATTTACGGCGCTTCCTTGACGAGTCTGTGAATTACCACCAGACCTTTGGTTGGTCTAAGAGTTGTTCCTCTATTGGTTCTGAGTTTGATTGCTTCTCTGGCCTTGTTGTCCAGAGCATTGCATTTGATAGTTATTTCCACTCTGATTCCTAGAGCGAAACTGAGAACCCTGTGAGTTATTCTGGCGAGTATTCATGCTAGACTGACCTTGAAATTTCCTTTTATGATCAGACAATTCTTTTCTTTTGCTCTTAAGGCCAATTGCCTTGTTCAGCAGAGTTTAAAAGTTGGGGAATGTGTGACTTTGCAGCTGATAGTTTAGTGGTCCAATCAAACCTTACAAGAAATGCCCTTGGCGCTTCTCATCAGTGTCCACTTCTTCCGGTGTGTATCGAGAAAGTTGGGTGAAACGATCCCGATACTCGCTAATGGACATACCTCCTTGAGTGAGGGATAAGAACTCCTTCTTCTTTAGTTTTATTATTCCCGAGGGAATATGATGAGCATAGAAATTTTCCTGGATTTCCTGCCAAGTTATAGTATCTGCGTTTGCATGGGCTGCTGTGAAAGCATCCCACCAGTCGGACGCGGCGCCTTCGAGTCTTCCGGAAGCATATAAAACCTTCTCCCGGTCGTTGCACTAGGTGATATCCAGTTTCTTCCTGATAACCTTAAGCCAGTCATCGGCATCCAAGGGGTCAACCGCATGAGAGAAAGCAGGCGGGTGGTGGCTCATGAAATCCCGATGCTTATCTCTAGCTTGGGGTGCATTCTGCTGTTGCTGCTGGTTCTACTGGTTTTGTTGTAAATGTTGCACAGAGGCAGTGAGTCCTTGCAGAAGCTGCATTTGTGTTGCGATAAATTTCTCCATATTGGGGTTCGGTGGCGGTGGTGGCAACTGCTGACCACGCTGGTTTCTGTTGTTCCTGGGACCTGAGCGAGCGTTCACCATCTGGTTGGTTAGAAAGGGCAATTCTTGGGTAAGTGAGGAGTAAGAAAGATTCTAGAGGGGAATAGCTAATTATTAAAGTTAAGTTTTTTTGTTCTTATGGCCATCATTCCATAAGACCATCGCACTCAAGCAAAAATCCAAATCAAACATTGCAACCAACACCATCACATGGTTGTTATTATTATAAGCATAAATTATAAAGGAAGTGTTCATCGTCTAGCACGAAAACTATCTTATTACAATATAACTTAAAAATTTATAGCAGCCTGATGATGGATCCTGGCTCTCCATAGCAGATCCTCTTGTGGGGAGGGGACAATGCCATGGCAGGGACTTGGGCTTCTAGGGGATCCTTCCTCGTAGCTGAGCTTCTAGGGCTGTAATCCTTGTGTGGGCATCCTCTAGCTCCAAGTGAACCCTAGAGAGATCTAGGGTAGCACTGTCCAGGTTGGTGTTAAGACTTGCCACTACACCAGCTAGGGTGTTGAGGCGATCTTCTCCAGCTCCACCTAGAACAATGCTAGTCTGGCTTCCTCCACTAAGACGCAGAGGAAGATGCATGTACTTCGTGTCATGCAACTGCTGCCGGTAGGTGTGGCTGAGAGACCACAAAGTCCGCCTAGCAGCATCGCTAACCGAAGCAGCATAGGTGGATAGCGGTGTCAGGGACTCATGAGCTGATAGAGTCCTGAACCCTCTATCCCCTGCATCCATCACTCTGACATGAATGCAAGTGATGTAGTAGCAAGCCTGAGGAGGCTCGCACACTTGCCTTGTCTCGTACAAGGGTCGGACGTAGGTTCCCAATGCATGCAGAACATCCTACAGCAGGTTGGGGAAGTGCCCTGTCTCGAACATTGATTTATAATGTTCGGTGATAGGCCCTAACCCCATGAAGTAGTCCTACTACACATCGTCGGCTTGTTCGTTGACGTTCTCCTCGTCATCATCTTCGTCGTTGTCATCTTCATCATCGTCCCTAGAGTCTTCTGGGTCATCGCCTCCGGGAGCAGGGGCTTGAACTGCTGGTGCAGGCGGTGCC
Source organism: Zea luxurians (assembly GCA_029449295.1). NCBI lineage: Eukaryota > Viridiplantae > Streptophyta > Magnoliopsida > Poales > Poaceae > Zea > Zea luxurians. The sequence goes on from JAOPSE010000011.1 coordinate 53,127,801, forward strand.
GAAGCTGGTGATCTAGCTACGAAGGCTAGTGACTCTTCCAACGGGGTGGGCATAGGCAGAAGTTCCTCCGAGCTGTCCACCAGGATGATTCCATTCTCCACACGAAGGTGAGGGAGATCCACAGGAATTTCCTCGACTACCACTCGGTAGACAGGAACTTGTCGTTGCGGAGGGGCATAGTTGGTGTTGACTCGGGTGGTTTGAACGGTGCGAAACATCTACAAGAGAAATTGTCAACTCGAATGAATTTTTAAAGAGGTAAGGCTAATAAAATAATTTTATAAGAACGAAATTAGCTAAGATTTGAACAGACTAGGCTTTCCATTTCTAACAAGTCTAACGACCTAGGGTCAGCATAGCTTTGATACTACTTCTGTCACACCCGGTTCTAGGGCAAAACCGAATGCATAGCATATGTGTGCCAAGATCAATTTTCCACACATATGTTGACGTCACAAGTGTAATATATCAAAAGGCAATGCAATAAAGGCGTAAAGAGAGTAGAATAACTTTATTGCATCATCAAGACATAAGTATCTTAAACAGTATCATCAAAGTATAGCAGAATAAACATGGGTAATCTCCCACACGAAGATGACCGGCGCATCATTAGACTCAGTATTCATCAAAATCTCAATCAAGGTCCTCTATATCACCCTCTGATCCAAATATTAGCAAGGGTGAGCTCACTTATGGTCGGGGGCTCAGCAAGTGGGGAAAAATTAATGCAAGTTTAACAAGGTATGGCTAAGGTTAAGCAGTAAGCATTTTAGTTGGTCAATATTTTATTAGCAACACCTGTCTTACTAATAAGTGTGTCCCAAATATCCTAATTAATCAAAGGCATAAAATTATATCAAAAACACTAAAGTGCAATCACTTAAGCAAAACCATTTGTGAATCATCGGATCACGATTTATTCTCCATCTTTATGTTCATTTATCATGTGAGGGTCCAGGTTGCTCTTAACCGTGAGCACGACTAACATATCAGTTTTACACTCTGCAGAGGTGGTACAACTTTACCCACAAGCCTTGTATCCCACCTAGCCTAGGTTGTATGGACCCATAAACACTGCCGAGGTGAATGGCTGGGGATCCACTATGAGGTTTTCACAGAATACACTTAATACAAAGGAACCTGCTAAGGTTTCCAAGCTGGTGTGGAGGCCCTCTGGGCGAGGTACCTTAGCCAAAAATACGTCCCCATGTTAACGTGAGCTACCACCACTGCCGCTCCCCCTCTTGCCCATATTTCAGGTAAGGTTGCTAGGTACTAAGCATATACAGCTAATTACCAAAGCCAGAACCATTGTAGCACTTGTGGTTGCACTGTTATCCTGGGTGGTCACTCCATGTTCCATTTAATATGAAATAATCTTGTTTAACCATCGGGTTAACATCGTAATACAAATTTCATTTTCAGAACAATAATATCATTGAAAAAAGTAACATCATTTTTATCAAGTTGAGCGATAGCAAAATTTGCAAAGCATAGTATTTTCCCATGGTAATCAAGAAATAAAGTTGGTAATTCTAGGAAATCCTTAATTATGCAAATCCCATCAAATTATGCAATATATCTAAAACATAAACATTATTATATGCATTACTTGGGTACAAATAGAATATGCAGAGGAAGAATCCACTTGCCTTGCTCGAAAGTGTCCTTTGGGTCGTCCTCGAACGAGTTTGGTTCGTCTACCTCACAGTCAACTTCTAGCATCGATTTGCGTATCATAGATACAAAAAAATACGTATGCCAAATAAACATACACCATTACAGTAGTAATCATTCACCATTACATACACATTCATACATCACACAATTATCGTCATTAATACGTCTTAAAGCATAAATACTTATTAATCCCTTATGACCATTATTGTGAGTCGATATTGGTGAAAATATGAATATGTGGCTATAACACTAGTTTTATCTGGTATAATATGTATTAACATTCTTTATGGAAAATAAATGCTAATTATTTTCTCTATTACTAATAATAGACTTTTAAGTTTTATCCCTTTTATTTCTAAATAGAAATTATGCGTATAGCTAAAATTGTTTATTTATAATTCTTCTAACACTAATATTATAAGAATTAATGTAAATCACTAATTAGACTTTTAATAACATAATCATGGTTATTATGACATAAACAAGTATTTTACTAATTCTAATAATTTAGTGCTATACTTATGAACACACTTATTCTGACTTAGTAAAAATCTATTTTTATCTGACCGAGAATACGTGGTCTAGTATTTTCTTCTACTTCCTCATATCAATAAAGTTACACTTAAAACACTACTAACAATTACCGTTCCATATGCTAGAGTGAAGTTTAATTGTAAATGTTTCTAGTATAAAAATCACCGAGTTAGTGAATAGTGACATTATTCATTTTTAAAATTATAAAATCATACACCTGTCTAAAATATTGTTGCGGGGTTTGTTTATGGCTACACGTACACATCAGAATCTCTTTTCGATAATTTCTAAACTAAAGTTAATTTAATTTACAAAACCAGGGACTAAATCGCAAAAATGCCTTCTTCTACCTTGGAGCTTCTTGCTCAAGCGTAGGGAGGGAGATGGAGGTCGGCGAGCAGGGAGCACGGCGCAGGATAGGGGATGGCGCGGCATTGGGTGGATGGTCGGGCTGATGGTCCGGCGTGGGCAAGCTCCAGCGATCGACGAACGGCGGCCGACAGTCACAAACACGCGCGGGCGAGAGAGAGCACGAGGAGGGAGTGAGGGAGCTCGGGCAGGGGAGGGAGAGCTCCATGGGTGCGGCTGGACCTTTTATAGAGGAAGAGGAGAGGGCGCTAGGGGGAGAGAAAACGGTCGGTGGCTCCATTAATGGCCATAACGGCGGCGGCGATTTTCTCCAATAATGGCGAGGTAAATGTGGGAGGGAGAGGAAGGGGAATTCGGCCTTTTCTGGCTTGGCGTGGCGTGGCCAGGGTGTGGGCGACCAGGCGCGCGGGTGCGGCAGTGGTGCAGCCAGGGCGCGGGCACGCGCGCCTGAGTGTTGCGGTGGCGCGGCCAGGGAGGAGAAGGTGGCGCCTGCGGGTGGGGCCCGCAGGTAAGTGAGAGAGAGGGGGAACAAGGGGGCGCGGCTGTTGGGCCCATTGGGCCGGTTAGGGTTAGGTCTTGGCTGGGCCGAATTCGGCCTAGCCGAGCTCCGCGTTTTTCTCTTTTCAATTATAAATATATTTTTAAATAGTTCAGAAGGTAGAATAATTATACCAAAATTATTTATAACTAAAATATTTATTTGTGGACCATTATTTCTATGTTAATCAATTGGATTTTCATTAAGAAAGAAATTCTACTAAGCATCCAAAACCAAGTATGAGCAAACAAAAATTATTCTAGAAGCAAATAAAAATCAAACATTAGAAAGAAAATTTATTACCATTATTATCATTAATAAAATGCATTATTTTAGTTGATGGTTTTTATAATGTTACAGAACGCGAGGAAGGGGAGAGGGCTCGGGAACGAGGAAGAAGAGAAAAAGAGGGATAGAGGGTTGGCTGGGGTATGCTTGCGATCAAGCGACCGAAGAGAAGGGGGGTTTGGCCGGGTCGCTCGGCCGAGCTCTGGCCATGCTAGGCGGGTGCCACGCCGAGCACTACAAGAAGTGAAGAGGAGAGGGATGTGGAAGGGGAGGGGGCGAGCTCACCTCAGACAGGGGCGTAGATGGCCTCCACGGCAAGCTCCGAGCTGGGCGATTCGGCGTGGATGGGCGGGTTTGGCGGCTCCTGCTGCCTGCACGGTGTCGAGCGAGAGGGGAGGGGGCAAGATGGAAACTGGGCAGGACATGGGTTGAAGACGTCATTAGCGCAAGGCTGACGAGCGGGCTCCATGAGCGACAGCGGCGCTGGGCAACTGCCCACGTGTGCACGCGCGCGGCGGCTGCGGGCCGGACGGTTGGGGTGGGCCGAGCGGGCGCCATGCAGCTGGCCCGCGGCGAGGTGTTGAGCTGGCGCGCCGCGCGGGAGGGGTGGGGGTAGGTCGCGGCTGTGCGGCGCGCTAATGGGCCGCGCGAGCCGAGCAGGCTAGGGGTGGTGAGTTGGAAGAGGGGGAAAAGGGGGCTGCTAGGTGGGCTGGTTTCCTTTGCATTTCTTTTGCTATTTGGTATTTTGGTTTATAAACTTCGAAATTCAAATGAACTTCATGAATTTGAATGAATGCCAAGTCACAACAAATGAACATACAAAAGAAAGTGCTATCCCGGCATGCTATGCAACAATCAAGGCCTCTCTAGGGTTTTTACTTAAATAAGGTACGGACATAAACCCCTCGACTACCTTGAAAGAGACGGAGCAGAATGGAAAGGAAAAGGAGAGAACGAGTAACACCTAAATTTGGTGGATATTGGAGAAGAAATTTTATACCCCCAAATTCAGGGTGTTACACATAACCATCGAGGAATTTCAATTTCCATTCATATAAGTAGTTCTTATTATCTTTAAGTTTAAGCCAAAATGACACACATGGTGTTGGTCACCTATTCTAGTACCTAAGAATGGATCAAAACAGTGCAACACAATTAATAATAGAAAACATTCGTACCTTTGGTTTATTTGAAGAATGAACAAAAGGAAGAAGATTATCAAAATAGAGAATCTTTTAGATCAAATACAATTATACAAGGAAGAATAATTGTTGTTGTGTTCTTGTTATTGTTCCACTCCCTTCGTAAACTATTATAGATGTACCTTCGTAACTAAGAGGATGGTAAAAAGTTACATCTTCTAAGGAAAAACTATTCTAGTTCTCCTTTTCATCGTGTCCCTCTACATGGTACTGTACACCTATTTATAATGGCGACTTGTAATGCATCTTTCTGTTAAATTACAAATATGCCCTCAGTTCTTATACATATGAACTATAAATATTGTAGGGATAGCATTGTCTTTCCCTCTTATGAACGTGTTGGCTGAACATCAATATACTTCTTCTTTGCCTTCGTTCATCTTCCTCTACATGTTGTGGTTTCGAAGCCAAAGTTCCTCAACTTCGGTTACGTACATGTGCTTCTTCAGACAGGGAATTGGACCGAAGGCTGGTTTCATAGCGGCTTTGGGACACTTTAAATGTGCTTAAACCGGTTGGTGAAATAATGCTTCGAGGACCTTTGACAATAAAAGGGCTCCAACACATGGTTTACTCCCACTATCAACGAGCTCAACTATTTGATGGTTATGAATCTTTACTAAATCTCTCCAGACCTTATCATTGTCCTTTGTCTTGTCCATATTTATGCACGTGCTTATGATGCTTTTAGTAACATTACGTTCTTGATGCATACCATCAATGTTATGCATTAGAATCAATGCCTTAGCATATGAAAGCACCCATATTCCACATATGTAAGTCTAGTTGGGCTCCACTTCAAATCCTATGTACTCATCCCCTTCTGTATTTATGATCATTTTATTTATATTATCAACAATCTCTTGCAAGCTTTGATGTTTTTGTGGTCCATTTTTTATGGTTGTGTCTCTCCTGAAGCTATGCTTCTATACTCTAAAGATGTGTCTGGGTTGTAAGCAACGTCTATGACAATCAAAGTAGCAGATCTTCCCAGCATGGGTAAGGAAAAAATAATCGGTGCCCGAACCATATATTGGACAAGTCAATTTTCCATGAACGCTCCATCTAGAAAAATGTCATATGCAAGAAATTATGAGCTAGCCACAGATATGCGTCATGAAGGGTGAATTTCTACTATTTGAACCTATCATAAGCTTTGATTCTTTTCTATAACTCATTCAACTCTTTAATCAAGGGTGTCAACATCACGTTGAGCTTTGGTCTAGGATGTTCCAGACCTAGTATGATGAGGCAAAAAAATATAAATTCATACTTCATGCAAAAAGATGGTGGCATGTTATATGGAATGGCAAACACAGGCCAACAGGACTAGGATGTGGTAGTTTGACCTAAAGGTCTGAAGCCATTGGTCCCTAGTCTAATGCAAATATATCTCACATCCTTAGCAAACTCTAGACCAAAGTTGTATGGAACCTTTCACTTCTCCATTTGAAGGGTGCATCATTACTTCTCTGTTCTCTCCCACACCTTCTTTCTACCACCGCAAATGCATGGTCATTCATTTAGAGAGGAATAATCATTTTTATCCGAGGTACAATGGGTATGTAACGAAATTTCTTAAGATCAACCTCTGTTATCACAATTTCACCGTCATCATTTAGGACCCCAACGTACCTCATTTTGCCACATTTCAAGCACTTATTTTTTTGTGTTCCTTCTAAAAAGCATGCAAATATGTGGATAGATATCAATATTCTGGTATACAATGCCTTTTGAGTAGTTTCTTGGATTGGTATATGTCTTTAGGCATCTTATGAGGCTTCAAAAGGACATCCCTAAATAATTCCACAAGATCGTTGTAGTAGTTGTTGGAGAGAAAAAATGGCTTGATACCCATGACATGGGTCACAAAAGCAAGTAAGGTCACTTTCGTTTGTTCGTGTAACGGCTCTTTAGAAGCTTTAAGGAGCCCAAGGAACTCCTTAACCTTTATTGTTGGCTCATCCTCAATATTTAGATTAAATTCTTGTTTTGAATCTTCAAGCATCGTGTCCATCCTATCGATGTCCGGCCTAGTACTATCTTCCTCTTCTGTTATAAATGTAGTGTATTTCTCACCACGAAACACCCATGTTTCATAATCTACCATGAAACTATTTTTGACATAGTTGTTTACTCATTGTGACCTTATCAGGTAAACTTAGCATTTTCGCCGTTGTTGCACGAAACACTAGATCTTATTGATAGTCGACAAAGAAGTGGCGTGATTGATAAAATTGTTAGTCTTAGTGATCCATTCAGTTGAGTAAGTCTAAGTTTTATTCCAACCATCATAATATACCAGTGATCCCCATCCATATTTGAGGCTATAAAATAAATGAAGTTATATTATGATGAGTGTTTTACATTGTTTATAGGTAAGGATATGTTCTAAACCCACCCAAAAGTAATCGACACAATGCGGAATTATGATGAGCCAAGGTGGTTCGAGCAAAATTTTGACAGCATAACCCTGTTGTTGTCCACCTGCACGCCCGAATATGGTGCAGCGAAAAATAGCTTAGATGGTGTCATCGAAATTTTGTTCGAACCATATAGCTTGTCATTAGTATCATAATATATCGGTCACTTGGAGGCTATCAAAAATAAGGGATAACTCGGGACCGACAAATCTCGCGTGTATGACACACGTGAGAAGTGTTGATCTGAAAAGGATGATGCATATGTTTTGTTAATGTACCAACATAATATTAACAAAATTATATAATTCTTTGCAAGACCAAGTTGCACATAATTTTCATTGACGGATGGAGTGGCCGAGCAAGCAAAGACAGTTGGGTATGGGTGGAAATACATTATCAATACTAGGCGCGCGGAGACGAAAGGGCATGAGTGGGGACGCGGGGGGTTGGCTGTGGATGGTTAAGGAGCGATAGAAGGCATCTGAGAGGCGGGTCACGGGCATGGGGTGTAGCGATGTGAGGTGGAAGAACGGTGGCTAGTGGACTCAAGCTTAGAGGAGACAGGACCGAGCGCGGGAAAGAAAGATACTTAGTTTATAGCTTTTATTTTCAGTGGTTGGCAGCTGGCTGTCGAAATTTAAGTTATTTTAGCAGCCTTGCCGAAAATTATTTTAGCAACCAATTGTTTATCGATAACATGAAGAAGATTAATGGTGTGCCTGTGGCAAACTAGCGATTATATCTCTCTCTTGCAGGAGTGTAATTCTAATACAGTAGCAGCGTAAATTTAACTAATTAGAAATAAAAAACATATTAATATATATTAAATATAAGTATCGCCAGATTTATCATGAAATGTAACTTTAAAATAAATTAACTTAAAAATAAAACCATGAATATAATTTACTAAAAAACTAATTATATATGTATTATTAGAACTGTTATTTGACTTATAGCTGGGATTCTTTTCGGTACCGAAGAAGCTGAGACATGCGAACGCAATTGCACGTGAACGAGCGAAGGCCAAAAAAAATCAGGCCAAAAACCCGGCGTGCACGCCCTCCATCCACGGCCGCACGCATGCGGTGGGAACGGCGACACGTCGCCCCGATCCCGCCTTGCACCTGCCCCGCGCTGACTGGCACTAGGGCCCCACCGGTCATAGCAGACGGCACCTGCCCGGTCGCTTTTGGCGGTGGTGGGCTTTTGTTTGCCCCACGTGCCAACCACCCTGACGGAGCCGCGCACCCGCCCGGGCCCCGTCCATTTACGCCGTTCACACAGCTGGGTGGAGCCACGTGTCGACGGGGGAGGGAGGTGGGAGGAATGGAGAAGGTGTTCTCGCGAGCCCGGGCGCAGCAGCTGCGCCGGCCGCAGAGGATCCTGAGTGATTCGGTGGGGCGGGGCCTCCCCCCACCCCCACCAGTCGCAGTCGCGGGCCCTTCCGCGTCGGCCGGGGAAAAGGTCAAGGGGCCACCCAACGGGCGCTCGGCAACTCGGCGCCACGTCGCTGTCGGGGCGCGTGTGGGCCCACGGAGGCCACTCTCTCCCCGTTGGCGCCTCCCCTCCCCTTGCCCGCCCGCAAGGAATATGTGTGCGGGGCCCGCCGAGGGGAACCGTCCGCGTGGAGCTTGTCCGGCCCTCGCCAGTGGCCTGCCTAGCCTAGCCTAGCTTGGGCCCCGCGCGCGCGGCCACGGGCGTGGTCGTGGAGGAGGAGGAGGAGGACTGGAGGAGGGGGGCCGGAGTTGAGGAGGGCGCGTGCGGTGCCGTGTCGGCAGGTGAGAAGGGCGCGCGGCGTGGGCGTGGTCCGCCATGGTCGGGGCGGGGGCCTCCGCTCCGCTCTGCTCCGGGCGCAATGGTTGGTACGTACAGTTTGAACGATCTAGGCAGGCCAGGTCTCGATCCAGCGATTTAGCTCACGTGTGTGGTCTCGTACGTACGCGCGCGGACGGATGATGTGAAAGCAGTTGTAGTGGTAGTGGGCCTTGTTGTCTTCCGATCCTCCTCCTGCTTTGAGCTCGAGCTGGGGTCGGAATCGGATGATCCGGGGCCCTATCGGCCAAGGACCTCCAGATCTTGTCGGTGCATGTTTGATGTTTCTGTTTAACTGTGTGGGGCCGCGCGGTCGATCGATCTTAAACCAGCTAGGAAAATGAGTTATTTTCGATCTTGCCATGCATAGCATAGCATAGCATAGCTGGTCGAAGCCACTACTTGCATGCATGCGCAAACTTTGCTAAAACCAACCCAAAGGAAATTAAAAGGGAAAGGACAGGATGCATATGGTGTGCTATATATATCCATTGTAGTGTGCACGCACAAATGACAATGATTTGAGCTGCTAAGCTACTAGCATTCTTTTAATTTAAACAAACCATTGCTGGCTAGCTTTTGATCCTTTGCAGAAAAGCTACTACTACCGTACTGCCTCCGTCTCGCTGGAGCTGGATACATCTCTTTCTCTGCACGTCGCGCTCCGTATCTTTCCGGGCGGGCGCGCGTCGGGCCGGTTAGTTGGCCTGCCCTGCACCTGCTGCACCTGCACCTGCACCTGCACCGAAGAAGAAAGCCCGCCTGCGCTTTCCCGTCAGCTTTCTACCGCCGAGCTTCCAGTTTGGGAAGGTAGCTCCATTATCTTCAGGCCATCATGCGTGCAAGCGTCCTCCGCTGCGCTCGAATATTTTGCCGAAGCTAACTAACGCGCGTGCTTTCGCTCGTCTCGTTACATCTCGTAGTCAGGCAGCTGATGACTGGTCAGAACAATACTTTTTTTTCCTCTCGACGAAGACGACAGTGTAGATTACTGTTTGTGTCATGGACCACTACAGTAAATGGAACAACGTCCGACGGCCAAAACCGTCGGACATAAGGTTCAAACCATCGAAAATATTTAATGTCCGACGGCATTACCCTATCTCCGACGGCTTTAAGCTGTCGTAGATAATTCGTCGGAAATAGTGTAATGTCCGACGGCAGCCGTCGGCGGCTGCCTCTGCCCGTCGGACATAAGGTACAGCAACCGTTTTACCGGTCAGCCTGTGGGGCCCACAGGCTTATGTCCGACGGCCCGGCGCTAGGCCGTCGGACATAACCAAACCTTATGTCCGACGGCTACCACTAGGCCGTCGGACATAATAAATTACAGAATTTACATAAAATTCTGTTTTTTAAAAAATCTGACATTTACAAAACAAAAACAGATTTAATGCACATATACACATTCACACTCACAAATATACACATTCAAATAAGTATTCACAATCACAAATATTCTCACATAAATATTAACATTCACAAATTTAACATCAACATATAGGTCCGACGGTTGTTGCAAACTGATATTGTGTCTCACAAACAAGTGTTGCAAAGTGTTTCATAAATTAACATCACGACACATCAATCATATCCATCGCCTGGATGGTTCGAGTAGCCACCTCCTCCGGCTGGACTCTGCGTGTTGAAAAGGTTGTTCACCCACGAATGTGTTGTGTCGTCTTGACCAAACCCATCACCAGGTGCGGCAACTGAAGCGGGTGGTGTCTGAAATCCCTATAACACAAGCACATGAAATAGTAACCACTCAGTTGTTCATTTAAACATATAAGACATCTATGAACATGTCACACACGCATATGTGTACATACCATAGGGAATTGTGACGGAGGCGGAGGTGGAGGCACCAACATTGGCATTGGCAGTGCAAAGTCCGGAGGCGGCATCCCATATGTCGGCATCGGGACGCCCGCTTGTTGGGCTAGTTGCTACAAATTATATACAAGTCATTGTTGAGCAAATAAGATACACATCAAGTGTTTTGCAAAATAAGCTACAAAATGTTACTTCAACTTACCGAGAGAAGAGCTTGATTTTAGGCCTGGAGGCTTGCATAATACTCGTCCCTCTTCTTCTGATACTCGGCTGCTTTTTCTGGTATTCAGATTATTGCCTCTGGTACTCCAATCACTACTACAGGGAACCTCTGTACAGGCGGTCCGGTTAGCCTCTACACAGGCGGTTCCAGGAACCGCTTGTGGTGCACCGACTGTGATGTAAAACAACATCACAGGCGGTCAATTAAAAACTGCCTGTGATAGACACACATCACAGGCGGTCCGGTTTAAAAGAACCGCCTGTGATAGACACACATCACAGGCGGTCCGGTTTAAAAGAACCGCCTGTGTTAGCACACATCACAAGCGGTTTTAATTATAAGTCCGACTGTATTTCAATATGCAGATTCCAGATTCATATTTAGATTCCAGATTCATATACAGAATTAATAACAGATTCAAACACAGATTCAAACACATATTCCATACACATATTCATCATACAAAGATTCCATACACAGATTCAAACAAGTTCTATAGCAGGTTCCATACACAGATTCATCCACATATCAAGTTCCATCATACACAGATTTATACACATCAAGTTGCATAACAACTCAACATCTCAAAGTTCCATAGACAACTAAACATCTAAAGTTCCTAACTAAAGACCTAAACACTGTGTGATATTGTGTACAAACTTAGTTCTGGGAATTTTTGCAAATTTCCATTTACATTGTAGAATAGCCCTTGTTGATGAAGAACTTCACGGCGCATAAAGTAAAGCAAGTCTCTTACAACCTTAGCCACGCCGGTGGAAACCATATCTCTTTCTAACCATTCAGCATTGATCTTAGATTTAGGAACCTGCAATGAAAGCAAAAAGCAATCGGTGCTAAGAGTAATGTGATGAGCAACAATATAACATAAAAATTGCAACATAGACAATGATAGCGAACTTACATCCTCACGATTGACCATGTAATGGAAGGTGACACGACACCATTCGCATACATAATAACCACACAGGACAGTACCCGGAGGTTGTTTGTCACCATATGGAAATAATGATATTGACAAATTAGGCTTGTCCTCTGGATGTTCGCCGCCAAGATCTTTCCAATAAAAACGGTATGCACTGCATATAAGAATAGCATTGTGAGATTAAGAATACATTTGTTAAGTTGTAATAAGTACAAGTGTGCAATAATAATCATACTTCTCTAAAATCTTCAAGAAGTCATTATACGTAGCCTTTTCCATTCTCAGTGAGTCGAAGACCACGACTTTACCATCCTTTGGCCAGATCATGATACAAATGTAGTGGTCACTATATAGACATAGACGAAAACACATGTTAATATCACGATTGCCATAATTTATAGTTCAAAATTAAACCATGTCGATAACTTACTTAAAGTGGTGCGGAGCTATTATTAAGTCCTTGCCATGTTGTACATGATTATACATGGCTCGTCCAATGTATGCCGCCATTACCTTCATTTTCTTTCTCTGATTCTGTTTGACGGCTTTCTCAAATTCAGCATCGTCCAAGTCTTTGTATTCTTCTCCTTGCCTCCGAGCAACTACTTTGTAGCGAGCTTGAGATATCATCAACGGGTCAAGAAACTCTGTCTTAAGTTGTTTCTTCTTATCATCCATGTATTGCGTCCTACGTGTAATAGTGTTAATCGTTAGACTCTCGTTTATGTGTGCGTGTACAAAACTAACAAATATGAAAGTTTAGAGGTACTTACAAGCAAAAGAGGGTTAAGTAGTTGGTTTCCATCCTTTGTCGGTGGTACAACGACCAGAGATCGTCAAAGAATAAATGCCGCACAGGATCTATATGATCATTGCTCCAAAATGCATCTTCTGGCACAACAAATGTGAATTCCTCGAGTTTGTATTTGTTGCTAGCCACCATGTACCACTCATGCATTCTAATCTCCGGAGTCGACAACTTAGAAAGTTGCACCGTCGTTAAGAACAGCCTCCCATTCACAAATTTAGGAGGAACATCCTCCTTCTTGTATACCGAGATATTGGTTTTAAGACGTAATGATTCTCGAGTATGAATCATTCCATCTTCTTCCCATACTTCGAAATTGTCTATTTGGGTCGACCGTGTGCCTACTCCATGAGATGCTGATTCCGCTTTTGATTGATTAGTCATAACTCTCTGCAATTTATGCAGGTAGCGTGCCACTGATTCTGACGGTTTCTTGACATCGTCAGTGGCGATTCGCTTATGAATTTTCTTTGAAATAGTTGGCCCTTCAACATTGGTGCCAACCTTTGGTTCCTTTTTGATGTTGACGTCGACATTCTGAGGAACAATTTTGTCTATGTCCCCCTCGTCGAGTTCCTTCGCAAGAGGCGATATGATTGTTTCAACGATTTTTTTGGAGGTCGGTGTCATATTTTCCTGCACCATGGGGTGTGGAATGATCGAACTAGCTTTTTGTTGCATTGGTGTTGAATTCGGCTCATCACCAAACTTGATGTTGCGTCGATGCCAAAGGACCAACTCGTTCATTGCCTCCTGCAAAGTTATGATCCCCTCAACTGGAAAATCTATCTCCCAATCTTCACAACCACTGTCTGTGATTTCTAGAACTTGGACCACAGCATAGTGTGGCGGGACAGGATTGTCCTTGTAGTTAACAAGTCCTGGTTTTACCAAACCAGTAGCAGCTTGCTTTGTTTTTGTCCCAGATCGATTGATTGGAATATGAAGAAAGCAAGGCTTGTCCTCAACAATATCGTCTACAGGGTACTTGGTCAAGTCTTGCACAGATCCAACGCTGCTAGGGACTATAGGTGGACTCATGTGGCTTGGCTTGAGTTCAAATGATATGCATTCTGCTTTCTTCATTTTGTTCATCACGTCATTAATAGCCTTTTGTACCCTTTCTCTTCAAGGGTCCTTTTTGACTTCTCGTGTTTCCTATATGACGACGCATACTCTGGAAACGCCTCTCTCCAGGAAATCTTAGAAGAGATTCCCCGAGCACGTCCAGTGTGTTCAGGATTGCCTAGTGCTGCAGTTAGTATGTCATTCTCCCTCCGAGGCTTAAATTCTCCTTTTTTCTCTTATCTGCATATTCTTGATTTTTTGTCGAAACTTCGCCTACCAATTCTGGATGCAAAAGTTTGCCGTCCTCACTCAAACCTGCCCGACCTAAGATCCAACGAATAGCTCTGTCATTGATATCTTTTAATATTGGGTCCAAAGTGCCATTAGTTATAGCTTCCTCGATAATCCTGTTCCACTGCACAACTTTATGGTGATATCCGCTTGACCCCAGGCGATGGGGGTGTTTGTTCATCTTCGCTCTCTGAGAATTAGTTTCGCCCAGTTCTTTGGCCTTCAGTTCGGTCTTCTGACGAACAAATTCCTCCCACTGAGCTTGAGTGATTTTCCCCATTTTCTTGGGTGGAGGAACCTTATTCTTCTTAACAAAGTCCCTATTCATCTCGGCCTTCCACCCACGAAACATCTTGGCCATAGCAGAGAGCATCGACTTCCTTACTGCATCCTCTGTGCCTTTTGGGAACTTGAATGACTCAGACAACTTAGCCCATAGCTTGTTGCGGGTGTCTTCATCTAAATCCTTCCATTTTTGAAGTGTGATTGGCACTATATCTCTAACAGTAGACCCGCAGGAATTTCGAAACTTTGTAACCACGTCAAGTGGTTCTTCAGGAAACCCCTCTGCATTTAGTTTTGTTACGTACATAACTGCACCTTCTTTTATCTGATTTGGACCTCGTCGCCCTCATTTCCGCTTATGTGAAACGGATGATTCAGGCATTGGAGCATCCTCCGTGTTTCGTGTAGAAGATGCATCCTCTTTCTTCTCTTCATTTGAAATCTATATAGTGAAAAAATTAATGGCCTTTCATATATGAACATTATTTTACAATATAGTCGGCATATTTCTATTTACCTCTTCATCGTTGGGAATATAGTCGGCATCAAGCTCATCTGATGTTTTTTTCTTCCTTGGAGGTATAGGAGTACAAGGATTGTCGTCACAAGAACTATCCTCCCCGCTCCCTTCACCGGAGCTGCTCGTTGTCTGCCATTCAAGTTTGGTCGCGTCTTCATCAACTTTGTTAGACGCACCGGTGCAGACCACATCCATACTAGGCTGCTCGTTGTCTGCCATTCAAGCTGGTTCCATCGATAAAGGGATATACTGTTAGTCTGATATACTGGTTCCATCAATAAGGGAACTTGGAGAAAAGGTAATTCAAAACAAATCGAGCCCAAACCCCCCTACGGGGCAGGATCGGGTCGGGAAGCAAGCTCGCAGATAGAAGGGCACTTTCCAATGCAGTTAGACAGAGAAGGCATGGCTGTGATGTTATAATGCTGAAGGACCCCAAGAAGAGATTATGCCCTATAGTCTACCACCTCTCGTTATTTGTGGGCTTCACCGAGGGCGGGAAACATTTGGTGACATCAAACGACCTTCGGGCTGGGGACGTCTGCGAGCTTGTTAAGGGGCCAGACGATGGTGAGCCGGTGTACTCTGTCCGGATGTGTGGTCACAAAATTTAAAGCCGCCCCGGCTTCATCTGTGCGCTTCTCTTCTCTTATGTCAGCTACTAAGATCACTTAGCACCCCACCTAAGAGAAGAGAAGCACACACATGCAGCCGGGGCGGCTTTTAATTTTGTGACCACACATCCGGACATAGTACACCGGCTCAACATTGTCTGGCCCCTTAACAAGCTCGCAGACGTCTTCAGCCCGAAGGTCGTTTGCTATCACCAAATGTTTCCAGCCATCGGTGAAGCCCACAAATAACGGGAGGTGGTAGACTACAGGGCTTAATCTCTTCTTGGGGTCCTTCAGCATTATAACATCACAGCCATGCCTTCTCTGTCTAACTGCATTGGAAAGTGCACTTCTATCTGCGAGCTTGCTTCCCGACCCGATTCAGGCATTCCGTCGATGCCATTCTCCATATAAGTCCCAAACAGAGAATAGGGATGAGGTAGTCAAGATTGTAGGTTCCATCAATAAGGGAACTTGGAGAAAAGGTGATTCAAAAGAAATCGAGCCCAAACCCGCCTCCGGGGCAGGATCGGGTCGGGAAGCAAGCTCGCAGATAGAAGTGCACTTTCCAATGCAGTTAGACAGAGAAGGCATGGCTGTGATGTTATAATGCTGAAGGACCCCAAGAAGAGATTAAGCCCTGTAGTCTACCACCTCCCGTTATTTGTGGGCTTCATCGAGGGCGGGAAACATTTGGTGACATCAAACGACCTTCGGGCTGGGGACGTCTGCGAGCTTGTTAAGGGGCCAGACGATGGTGAGCCGGTGTACTCTGTCCGGATGTGTGGTCACAAAATTTAAAGCCGCCCCGGCTTCATCTGTGCGCTTCTCTTCTCTTATGTCGGCTACTAAGATCACTTAGCACCCCACCTAAGAGAAGAGAAGCACACACATGCAGCCAGGGCAGCTTTTAATTTTGTGACCACACATCCGGACATAGTACACCGGCTCACCATCGTCTGGCCCCTTAACAAGCTCGCAGACGTCTTCAGCCCGAAGGTCGTTTGCTATCACCAAATGTTTCCAGCCATCGGTGAAGCCCACAAATAACGGGAGGTGGTAGACTACAGGACTTAATCTCTTCTTGGGGTCCTTCAGCATTATAACATCACAGCCATGCCTTCTCTGTCTAACTGCATTGGAAAGTGCACTTCTATCTGCGAGCTTGCTTCCCGACCCGATTCAGGCATTCCGCCGATGCCATTCTCCATATAAGTCCCAAACAGATAATAGGGATGAGGTAGTCAAGATTGTAGGCGCTAGTGCTCAACTACTAGCATCTATAGATATGGACACAAGTCCAAATTTGGTGCTACTCGGCACCATCGATATCACTATAAAAAAAATACATCAAAGAGATCCACTTCCCAATAGTACTCGAAGATAGTTCATTGACTTGACACTCTCTAAGAGGTTCATACAAAATACATTATCTCTAAGAGTGAAACCTACGATACTCATATCGTGTTGTTTAGGACTAAACATCAACAACCCCTTGACTGGTCGCTATCATACTCAATTCCAAAATATTTTTCCAATATGTCGGCTTGAGTAAGGAGATCTGGGCTTGGGAGTTCCTCCAAATCATCTGCAGCTTCATCATCTTCAGCATATTGCAGGGCTTCATCTTGAATAATTTTAGCCCTCTTGGAGTCAGCATACTTTTTGATGGACAGAGCACACTTCTCAAGCATGTCGTATACATCTCCAATTTGAAACAAAGTGGTCTTAAGTGTGTACACTGATTCTGGTTCACTAGTATCCACAACCCCATCAGTCACTAGACTGCGAATGATGTCAACATGTGTCTCGATGACTCGAACTGAGCTCTCAACCATGTCAAGTGACTCTTTTTCCATCTCTAAAACTGAAAATGGCCAAGACTCACAATCAAAATTGAGATCGCAACAAAGGCAGGGATCAGAGGGAAAACAAGGATGTGGCTTATAGGGCAAAAAGAGGGGTCCAAATAACATTGTCATGGCTATGAACAAGTCAAAGATGGGAGATAAGAACAAGTCTTATAACATAGGGAGATAATAACATTGTCATGGCTATGTACTTCCATGATGTATGTGGCCATAAGCACATTTGCCCTAATGATTATCAAACAAAGATAGGTAGTCAAAAAACACTAAAAATAGACTTGTTGCCACAATCACTATGGAGATTTTCTACCAAGAAGGGGTCCTAGTAGTTGCATCAACTATCCATGACAAGATCAAACAACTGACATCGATGGAGGGACACAAAATTCTTCATTCGAAGGATACTAACACCTTAATGGTATACAAACATTTAATCACAAGGGATACAAGCTACTAAAGCAAAAATGGTGACCTTAACAAAATATGTAAGTGAAAACACCAACAATATAAGCATAATGACCAACATTAACAATATAAGATTAACAATAATTAATCTAAGCACTGATAATTAATCTAATGTACACTATCTGCAATGTAGTGCACCATGATCAAGGAGTGCACTGAGGAATCAAGGCATGACTAGCAGAAACAAGTAATCAAGGCATGAATTTGTAACAAGTAATCAAGGCATGATCAAGGAGTGCACCGAGGAATCAAGGCATGACTAGCAAAAACAAGTAATCAAGGCATGAATTTGTAACAAGTAATTAAGGCATGATCAAGGAGTGCACCGAGGGCTCGGAGATGGGCACGGCGGCGCACTCGGCGCTCGGGGACGGGGACGGCGGCGCTTGGCCTCGGGGACGGGGACAGAGGCGCTCGGGCTCGGAGATGGAGACGGCGACGCTCGGGCTCGGAGATGGAGACGGCGACGCTCGGGCTCGAAGATGGGGACGGGGACGGCGGAGTTGGGCTCGGGGACGGCGCGGCGTGGCGGGCGCCCAGCTCGGAGACGGTGGCGCTTGGGCTCGGGCTCGGCGACGGCGTGGCGGGCGCTCACGGCTCGGAGACGGGGACGGGAACGGCGGCGCAGTATCAGCCTGGCGGCGTAGTATCAGCTCCGGGCGAAACCTGGACCCTAAACCACCGTACCGAGGCTTTTATATTGTAAACACATCACAGGCGGATTTTTAGAAAAACCGCTTGTGATGTATAACATCACAAGCGCTTTTCTATTTCGACCGCCTGTGATATGTAAACTTCACAGGCGGTCGAAATAGAAAAGCGCTTGTGATGTTATACATCACAAGCGGGTTTTCTAAAAATCCGCCTGTGATGTGTATGTAGTATAAAAGGCTCGGTGGTTCCAGCGCAGGAACCCTAACTTCCGGAGCCCGACACGCCGCTAGGCTACACACTGTAGCGGCGGCGGATTTTTTTGATCTACGGGGAGAAGGTTTTGTTTTTGATTTTCGGGCTTGATTTCAAGAGTTTATGCATATATATGATCTCCGTTTGTTTTCTTTCTCATTTTGATATGATTTTTTGCCTCAATTTTGTAATATAGACCGGAATTGAAGAAAAACTCAGGAATTCCAAGATTTGGACTTGTAGTTGATCTAATTTAAAGATTTTTTATGAAGAGTTGTCTCACCTCAAGGTACCTATATTGCTGCAATCTTGTTTCATTTTCATGCACATTAATTTGTTCATGATTTAGGGATTAAATTCAATTAATTAGGGATATTTTAAAAAATTTTTGTCTCATGTGCTAGGTACATCTCGATATGATCTTGTTTCACTTTCATGAACATTTATTTTTTCATGTTACATCTCGATATTGACGTTAATCAATATAGGGATAGGTAATGGACCGAGGTTGGATGTACAATGTGCCAAGACCACATCCGTCGTACATTCGAAATTTGAGAAGCTTTATTGAAGCGGCCAACAAGCACGCGAATTTGCGAAAGAGCAAGGAGATATTATGTCCGTGCATCGATTGTGATAATAAGATAGCTTGGAGAGATATAGGAGTAATCTAATCACATCTGCTAAAAAGAGGGTTTAAAAACAATTACACGATATGGTCAGAACATGGTGAGTTGGATCCGTGTGAAGTGCCTGGTAATGACGAGAGAGTTGTCGGAATTTTAGATCTTAAAGTTGATGGTGAAGTGGATAATGTGGATGCTAATCAATATTTTGAAGAATTTGATTGTGAAGAGATGTTGCGCCATATGGAACCAGAAATGTTAAGTTCTGTGGGATCGCAGAAAGGGCTATCTAAAATGGAGGGACTGGAAAGTGCCTCAAAAGAACCTTTATATGATGAATCAAAGGGTTGTGACAAAGAGTTTACTACACTGCGTACAGTTCTAAAACTTCTGAAGTTGAAGGCTAGCGCCGGATGGTCTGATACTAGCTTCACAGATCTTTTGAATTTTCTGTCTCAATTACTACCAAAACCCAACAAACTACCAACAAGCACTTATAAAGCGAAGAATCTTATATCTCCCATAGCTCTGGGTGTGCAAAAAATTCATGCATGTTCGAACCATTGTATTCTGTATCGCGGCGATTTTGAGAACGCATCAAGATGCACAGTTTGCAATGTCAGTCGATACAAGAAGAGCTACAATCAAGACTGTGTAAAAAAATTCCCGAAGAAAAATAAAAACAAGAAATCCACTATTGGACCTGAAAGTGACGATGACACTTTTGATGACATGGATGGGAAAAAGAAGTCAAAGAACCCAGCTTTGGTGATGTGGTATCTTCCAGTAATTGATCGCTTAAAACGTTTGTTCTCAAATCCTAGGGAGGCTGAGCTTATGCGTTGGCATGTTGAAAATCGCAAGCAGAATAACAAACAGATTCGACACCCTGCTGATGCATCACAATGGAAAAATTTCGATCTTATGTATCCTGAGTTTGCCAAAGAAACCAGAAATGTAAGATTTGCTTTGGGTACAGACGGAATGAATCCATTTGGTGAAAAAAGAAGTGTACATAGCACCTGGCCCGTGACTTTAACGATGTACAACCTTCCATCATGGCTCTGTCACAAAAGAAAGTATATTATGTTGACTATTCTTATTCAAGGTCCGAAATCAGCTGGTGTTGATATTGATGTGTTCCTAGAACCTCTTATGGAAGATATGACAAAGCTCTGGAATGAAGGAGTTAGAATATGGGATGAGTATTGCCGTGAGTATTTCAACTTAAGAGCAATTATATTTGTTACCATCCATGATTCTCCTGGTGGCGCCACACTATCAGGGCAAAAGACTAAAGGAAAGAATGGTTGTGTAGTGTGCGTCGATGGAACTGCTTCCATGTACCTTAAATCATCCAAGAAGTTGGTGTTCATGGGACACAGACAGTTCTTGATGAAGCAGCATAAGTACCGAAAGATGAAAGAGGAATTTAACAATCAACTGGAAAGTGAAGGTGCACCAAAGCCTTATAGTGGGAAACTTGTTTTTGAAATTGTAAAGAACATTCATGTTGTATTTGGAAAGGGAAAAAACAAAGGAGAAAAGAGAAAGAGAACTAACCCTTCAACTTACACAACTTTCAAGAAGCAATCAATATTTTTCAAGTACCTCCCATACTGGAAGGATATGGAAATTTGCCACAGCATTGATTTGATGCATGTAACAAAAAATGTTTTTGACAGCATCATTGGAACCTTGCTGGGCATGCCGAGTAAGACAAAAGACGGACTTAAATCACGCAATGATCTAGTAGATCTTCAAATCAGACCGGAACTTCATCCAGTGGATAGTGGCAAAGGGAAGCCTTACCTCCCCCTAGCTAGCTACAACTTGTCAGTTGAGGAGAGAACAAAGATTTGCAAATGTTTGCGTGGGGTCAAAGTGCCCACAGGTTTCTCATCCAATATCAGCAGACTAGTCAGGATGAAGGACTTGTCTCTATTTGGCTACAACTCTCATGACTGCCATGTGATGATGACGGTGTTCCTCCCAATTGCGGTAAGAACCCTCGAAACAGAGCATGTCAAAGTTGTCATCACACGCTTGTGTTACTTTTTCAATGCGGTTTCACAAAAAGTAATAGCTTTAGAAGACTTGGACTATCTAAAGGCATACATCATCGAGACTATGTGCAAGCTTGAAATGTGTTTTCCTCCATCATTTTTTGATATGCAAGTACACCTAATCATACATCTCGTGGATCAGATAAAAATATTAGGGCCACTATATTTACATCATATGTTTCAGTTGGAGCGATACCTGGGAGTATTAAAAGGTTATGTGCGAAATCGCGCTCACCCAGAGGGTTCAATCATGGAGGGATACACTACAGAAGAAGTGATTGAGAGCTGTATAGATTACATCAGTGACGGAACAATGATAGGTGTGCCTGTACCTAAACATGAGGGTAAACTATGTGGGAGAGGGAGAATGGGCAAGAAAACTTTTCGTGTTGAGGATTACAAGCTAGTACATTGTGCTCATGGTAGTGTACTACAACATCTCACGATAGCCGAGCCTTACATAGAGGAACACCTGAATGAGCTTCGTAAAGAAAATCAGAACCGCACAGAGGACTGGATCATGAGGGAGCACAAACATCGTTTCAGCGAATGGTTAATGGACAAAAACATCCCATTCGGAGACTCTTCGGAAGAGAAAACAATGAAGAATTTGGCTTCTGGGCCATCGTGTTTTGTGACATCATGGCAAGCATATGACATCAATGGGTACACATTCTACACTAAATCAAAAGACATGAAAAGTGTTGCACAAAATAGCGGTGTTCGTATCGATGCTTTTGACCTACATGGACAGAAGACCACATATTTTGGATTCATAGAGGAAATATGGGAACTTGATTATGGCCCAAGCATGAAAATACCCTTATTTAAGTGCCAATGGGTACAACATCCCGTGGGGGTGATAGTGGATAACTACGGACTCACACTGGTAGACTTAAAGAAAGTAGGATATAAAGATGACCCGTGGGTTCTCGCCGAATGTGTTGCACAAGTGTTCTATGTACTCGATCCAGCAGATGAGAAGATGCATGTAGTTATTTCTGGAAAGCAAAAAATTGTTGGAGTTGAGAATGTGGGAGACTAAGATGAGGAATACAATAAGTATGAAGAGATGTTCGTCTTTAACGGTCCAGAGAGAATCAAGCGTGTGGAAAAGAAAATTGATAAGAACTTAAAGCCATACATGCGGAAAAATGGTAGTTCATGAAAAATTGTATGAATCAAATTGTATTTGTTATCATGTATGATCGACTATGAATTGTGGTTGCCAATTAATTTAAAATCTCTCTAGTTATCTATGTGTGCTATTATAATTCATTTAAATTGTATTTGCATATTATTGTTAAAAATTAAATATTAATTCATTTAAATTGTATTTGCATATTTCTGTTAAAAATTAAAATTATTTTCATATTTAAATTGTATTTTCATATTTTTACAATCACAGGCGGTTTTGTCTTAGGGTCCGCTTGTGAAAAGGATAGAGCACCACAGGCGGTCCTAAACAAAAACCGCTTGTGATACTATCACATCACAGGCGTACTGAACCGCCTAGGACATCACAGGCGGTTTTCTAACCGAACCGCCTGTGATGTAAAAAGCCTACCGCTTGTATAGAGCCAAATTGTACTAGTGAATTGTTCCCTCAAGACTGATTGATGGTACTCTGCCTGTTGACGCAACACTGCAAGCTCTATCTCATGGGCGGATGATCGTGAACGGGACGACTGTGAAGACGACGATGTGGATTGTCGTCCACGGCGTCTCAGCTCTCTGGAATCAATCGTAGAATCAAAAATACCCAACCTACAAGAGTGAACCATGCACTTAGTATAGTAACTCATGGCTCAGTTGAATCGCAAGCATATGATGACAATTTTGAAAACCAAATCAAATAATCTCACCGTCCATGGGCTTGTCCTCCTGCGCTAGCATATGCTGCCTGAGGGTCGATTGGCTGGCTCCTCCAATCATACTCCTCCCCATGGCGTTGAACCATCTCCTGTCCATACGAAGCCTGGAGGCAAACAATATCAAATATAAGTGCATAACCCCTATGCCCTTGCAAACAATATCAAACACATAATAGAGTATCAAAAACTCACTAGACGGTCGGTGGCCGTCTGAGTGCATAACACATCAGGATTCTGAGGATCAGAACCCCTATGCCCTTGCATATACACCTCCACATCCGTGGGCGTACGACCGGATTTGACTTCTTGTACATAAAAGTTATAATGACACATTTCTATGTGATTCAAAGTTACGACAAACTGTGACTTACCATTCGCTTAGCCAAGCGCACATGACCATCACCGCTAAATGAACTAAAACAAGCTAATTAAATTACATAATCAAATTTTGGCCGTCGGACATAACAAACTAAGCAATCAAATACATGAATACATACAATTCTAATCAAATACATGAATACATATAATTCTAAGAAACAATGTTAAGAATACTCACTTAGCGGTAGTTGTGGCTATGCCGTTGGCGAGGAGCAGCAGCGCGGGAGACACCGGACAGCGGGCGTGGGGAGCCGGACGGGGCTGGCGCACGGTGGCCGGCGGCGGGCGCTCGGTGAGCGCGCTGGCGCGGCGGCGACGGGCACGGCGGCGAGGCGACGGCGCGGAGAGAGAGAGAGCAGCGAGCGCGAGAGAGAAATGAAAATCGAAACGGCCCTGGCGCCGTTACCTTGAAATCAGTAATCTCCGACGGCTACGCTGCCAGCCGTCGGACATAACCTTATCTCCGACGGCCTTGTACACAGCCGTCGGACATAACCTTATATCCGACGGCCTCGTACACAGCCGTCGGAGATAAGCAGTATTTCCGAGCGCCCGTTGTGGCCGTCGGACATAACCTTATCTCCGACGGCCGCCTACGAGGCCGTCGGAGATAAGATGGCCGTCGGATGTTTGTTAGTTTACTGTAGTGGACACTATTCATTTCGCATATATATATATATATACTATACTTAAAGCACCAGTTTCAATGGTCGTCCAGCGTCATTCTTTTACAAAAAAAGTTCCTATGTACATTTCTTCCAAATCAACTCAGCGTAAAATGTTAAAAAGCGGTGAAGGAGGTGGGGTTTGAACCCACATCCTGATAGAAGGGCGAAGCTATCTAACCAGTAGAACATCATATTTAATTGTTTATAATATTGAATATAAATTGTACATATGTATATATGAATTTTTGTAGAATAAAAAAATAATAATTATGCCGGGCCGGGCCAGCACTACGGCTCAAGCACCGCACGGTGCTCGTGTCGGGTTGGTCCAGTCACTATTAAATGGGCCATGCCTCAGGCCGACTCGCCAAACACGACCCATTTGACCATCTATACCTCCACACGATAATGATGGTCCTCGCCTCAGTTGCCACCACCTCGTTCGCCATTCTACTTCTTTTCTCTCTCTCCCCTCATGCCTCCACATTCACGCCACCCCATTCTTGGCAAAGTGTGTAGGAGCAGGCATCTCCTCCCCATATTCGTCCGACACCAGCCCCGACACCGACTCGCGCAGTGGTTGTTGTACGTCCACGAGGACGTTTCACATCATGCGCGCACCATCGTTTTCGTCGTCGTCGGACGTCTCGTCCGTCTTCCCAGCCTTCGCCCTGTTCTTCCTTCCCAATCTGCTACCCCCGCCCCATGGTCACAGCCGCGAGTCGACCGATGCTCGTCGACGCGGGTACGAGGCGAGTCGGTCATGCTCCTGGCCTTTCTCTGTGCGTGCCGTCGAGGAGGACATGGTGGCGCCTGCCACACTTAGGTTATCTTGGTGATGAGGAGTCCAGGTCTGAGATATTAGACAACCAAGGCCCGTAGCGTGACAGCAGTCGACATATGCTACGGAGTTGGTGGTGGTGTTGTGTCGCTTCAGCGGGTCCAGGGCTGGGAAGACACTCGCATTCTCTCTCCCTTCTCGGACTGACGGCTGGTGCGGGTGCCTCTCGGTTTGGAGCTGTTTCGGCTAGGCTTCTTTCTCCGTTTGCGTGCTCTCTCCCTATATATCTAGCGGTATACTACCTATATCGCCTCCAGATGTCCAGGTCTTTGTTGTGTCCTTCTCCGGCAACGAATAGGTATGTCCGCCTCTTTCCTTCCCCTCCTGCTTTACGAAACCTTGGAAATAAGGGAGGCGATGGATGGGGTCTCTGATTTGCTGTCTATGGTATCCGTGCGTTCATAAAAAATATTATGTGAAAATCAGAGACAATCAATAAAAAAATCTTGAGATCTTTTTGGTGGATAATTTATGTGGATATTGTTGTGAGCCGTCGAAACGCACGGGTAACCGACTAGTATATATATATATGGTGCTCTCATCTCTGATGACGACGACGAACACAATTCAACGAGAACAGAACAGCTACAGCGTCCGTGCGTCCGTCGTTACATCTTAAATAAAGTCCCCCGACGACGACGGTGGGCGACAGCAATGACTCGTGACATGATCTCTACCTCCTAGTCCCAGCTAACCACGAGCGAGAGACCCCACTCTGCAGCTGCAGCTGCAGCACCCAACTGATGGCTGACTTGACAAGCCCTTAGCTTGGTGGCACCGTGTAGTAGTAGCTGAAAGAGCATGCCCTTGCATTTGGCGCGCGCACCTAGCATGCATGCCTTGCCCGCCCGCCCACCTGTCGATACCCTGGAGGCGACGGGTCGGCGATGGATGGAGCTAGCTAGCTGGAGTCCAATCAGCTGATCTCTCCCTGCCGATCGTGAAATCTACCTGGATGTGACGAGCGAGCTGGCTACGGATCCCCCTTCTTCTTTATTACCTGCTGCAGCAGCTAGCCTGCAGACAGATACGGCACTCGTGCTCCATAAAGCTGCCGCTGCCGCTGCCGCTGCCGCTGCTGGGCGGAGGAGAAGATGCGAGACACTAGGCCCCCTGCCGGAAAAGGCGTCGGAGATAAGCTAGCTTTGTGCGCCAGGTCTTTCGATCCATCGTCCTCCTGTCTCCGCCGGCCGCCGGCGACGACAACTGATGGATGGATGGAAGGATGGATGCTGCTGCTCGTGGCCTTAATTTAGCTTTTCGGTGTCGACGATCTTGCTGCGGTACAAGGCTAAATAGATTATTATTAATAATTATATATGATGATGAATCATCAGGCATTAATATTATCAGATAAGGGTTTTCTTTTTCAATATATGCATTACTGGAATTCGGCTCTTTGCCGAGTGCCAAATGTTTCGCCGTTTCGCCGAGTGTTTTTTTCGGACACTCGTCAAATAAGCTATTTGTCGAATGCCAAACAAAAAACCCTCGGTAAAATAAAACACTCGACAAATAAACTGTGTTTTATTTTTGACACTCGGCAAAAAAAAATTTATCGAGTGCTTTTTTAACATTCAGCAAAGAAGCTATTTGCCGAGTGTTAAAGAGTGTCAAATATATAACACTCGACAAAGAGCTTCTTTATTTGCCAAGTGTTTTTTCAAAACTAGGCAAAGACAATTTAAAAATCACAATTTAAAGTAGTAAATTAATTAAAATGAAAAAGTTTTCAACTACAAATCTGTATAACTCATCATGATGTACAATTTATATTTTAAACATTTCTTTATATAATAAAATAAAAGTAAATTTGTTCATAAAACCCATATCTCTCTCGTAGTTTATGAAATTATGAGAGAGATGTATTAGATTTGTGCATATTGTTAGAACCATCATGTGAAATAAACAAATGACCAAACAACCAAAATAAGCTTTATAGATTTTGAGAAGTTATAGAATTTTGTATTTTTCAACTTTTTCATTTCAAGTCATCTTGTTAACTAAAACTACATCTGAATTTTAAAAATTTAAAATTTGAATTTTGAAAACGACCTCGAGAGAAAAAAACCACCAACATGAAAGTTATAGGTATTGAAGAGTTATGAAACTTTATAGATGACAATGTTTTGGTTTGAAATTATCTTGTCATGCAAAACTATGTTTGAATTTTTGAAACTACCTCGGATGGAAAAACCACCAAAATAAAAATTGTAGGTCTTGAAATGTAATAAAAGTTTGTAATTGACAATTTTTTATTTGAAATCATCTTATCATTGAAAATTCGTGTGAAGTTTTCAAATTTCAAATTCAAATTTTGTAAACGACCTCAGATGTAGAAATTATCAAAACAGAACTTGTAGATCTTGAAAAGTTATGCAACTTTATAGTTGGTCATATTTTCAAATGAATTCATTTGATGTCTCAAATAATCAAATTACTCTCGATTTGTTAGAGTACATGAGGAATGAAAACGTAATATAGACATAATTTATGTAATAGTGTAGCAGTAGAGAAGGGTATGCGACAAAACATGTAAATTTGATTCAAAATGATAGGGCGATGACTATGATAATGGGTAGTGGTTGGAGATTTATTCACATAATTTAAAAAATGTTTTGCTATTTTTGGGGCTTTTGCGATTCTTAATTTGCCGAGTGCTTTTCGACACTCGACAAAGTTTTTGCCGAGTGTCCAAAAAAAAGTACTCAACAAAGAATCATTTGCCGACAAAATATTTGCCGAGTATTCTTTGTCGAGTGTTACACTCGACAAAGACTTTGTCAAGTGTAAAATGGCTTAGACACTCAGCAAAGAACGCGATTCCGATAGTGATGTGTGTTAGCTAGCTTTGGAACGATTAGCTTTGGAACGATTCTAATTATTCTAAAGTAGTAGCATCTAATTTGGTTATTGCCACCGACAAAACTTCCTGCTTTGTTTATTTTGGAGAAGAATGGATTGGACATTTCATGAGTCCCAACTGACATGCAAAATATGATATGCATGTGTTTTGATCATTGGTGACAATCCTACCCAGTGCCATCAACTTGACTGACGGCCCTAATGTAGTCCATGTCCTGATGATCATGTCCAGCCTAGCATGCTTGTGCGGACATTGTACGTATATGACATGCATGCATGTACTTTCCCAAATTTTACATGTAACCAAATTTTCCTCCTACGTTCATGGCTACTTCCGCAAGGCAGTCAAAATGTTCACTTGCGTTAATGGATATTTTGGTAGGGAGTCAAATTGTCGACGACCTGCATTAATGGATTAAAAATACAAAAAAACATGAACGAGCCCATCTATGGGCCTACTGAGATTGTCTCTTTCCTATTCCAGCTTCTATCTAGTCTCCTATTTCAAACTCTACTACGTAAACAATACACTCTAAAACAGTGTTTTGCACCACTATATACACGGTCGGCTGGAGACAACAGCCGTGTTTGATCCATGGTCAGCACTTCATCTTCTCCTCACCAATGTTGGGCAGCGCCGCAGCAGCCCACGACGGATGCCTCGCCTTCTCGGTAGAGGTGTATGGGATTCATGATCCCATGGCAGATGGGTAATACAGTTTGCGGGTACAGATGCGCAATCTCTGCAGAGTGTAAACTGGTATATCAGCCGTGCTCACAGTAATGAGCGGCTCGGACACTCACATGATTAACTTATAGAATTAAACTTAATCTCTCATTTACATTGCATTGTGGGTTTTATTATTAAATTGTGATCTCTTATTTGACTGGGTTGGTATCTACTTACACTTAGTAACTGCTAATAAAATTTTGATCAACTTTAAAAGTAATGCTCAGCTTTAACCATCTTCTTTGGTAAGCCTTACACTTCACCTGAGCCCCCATCGTAAGTGAGCTAATGCACATTATTCCCCATAACTTGTTGAGCGATGAACGTATGTGAGCTCAGCCTTGCTGTACTCACACCCCTAGGTCAAGAGCAGGTACCACAAGGTGAGGAGCATGAAGGATGTCGCAACGAGTTCGTGAGTGGTCTAGGCCGTCGTCTCCCAGTCAACTATGGTTGTGGAGGCTCGCTGTCTTCGTATGATGTAATTATTTAGCTATTTTTACAGAACTCTTATTTAGTAAAGATGTGACATTCGTTTATGTACCATGAGTCATCATATGTGTGAGACTTGATCCTAGCACACATTTGATTCACGCCTGGATTTGCCCTTAAATTCGGGTGTGACAATAGGTGCCACCCTCCTTGTTGTGCCTACCACCACTAGAGCTCAGGCGCCCACAGACCTCCCTCCACTAGATCTAAAGTGGAGGAGGATGGAGTGGGTCGCGCTCATCGGATCCGCTGTGGATCCAAGCCTCAATCGCAAACCCTGATGGGGATAGAGACCCACCACCACACGAAGGCGAGGTAGGTATCGAGTTCTCACCAGATCTATCCATGCCACTGGATGGTGCATGCATGGCCCCCTGTGTCCATCATGAGGCATGGCTCTACTGCCCTTGCCAAATTCGCCACAATGCCACCCCCACTGCATCTGGCCTTATTGGATTCACTGCATCTGGCCCACCACTATGTTTGTGAGAGGGAGGCAAAGTGTAGCATAAGGGAGATAAGGGTGTCGTGTGTCACACCCGGTTTTGGAAGGCAAACCGAATGCGAACCATGTATGTGCCAGGATCAGAAACTCATGTACGCTGCGATTACATAATTGGACATCATCACAAAATGCTCAAGTAAATAGCGGAAAGGTACTTTATTACAATAAGATGTCTGAGACATCCACAGTCTAATACATAGGCATAGTCATTAACATTAATATCAAAGTGCGGAATACGAAACGTAGAAGATAAGGCCTTCACAGGCAGCTGACTGGGGGTTTGCCACTAAGAAAAACTAGAATTCATCGTAGTCCTAGAACTCCTCAAAGTCCTCCATGTTGCCAGCATCTCCTCCTGAGCACTGAATACAGTGGGGACAACCTAGGGTGGGGGTGGTTTGTAAAGCAAGGTTGAGTACACATCAACGTACTTAGCAAATGTCTCGCTTGGCTAAAGTGGACTAGCTGTATGTGGGGTTGAGGTTAAGCAGTTGCTTTTAGTTGGTCAAGCATTTATTACTATTAGTAGAGCCAGGTTTTAGTAATAAACCCAGTTATTACCCAAAAGTACTCCCTCCAAGAGGAAATACCGGAGATCAGAATTATAACTAACATTATTAATCATCATCATAAAGTAATCAAAGTTCTTCTAATCAAAGAGGATCCCAAGGCAGCTCTTAACTGTGAGCTCGCCTGATATACCAGTTGCTAACACTCTGCAGAGGTTGTACACTTTACCCACAAGTCATGATCCCTTTCCAGCCTGGGTTGTACAGACTCGATCTTCACTACCGAGGTGAATGGCCAGAGATACACTACGTAGCCTTTACAAAGACTCCCCTGGTGCATAGCTGCTCGTTAGGTTTCGCCAGTCGTACAAACGCAGTACACCTCCCCAAGGTGGGTGACTAACAAAACCAAATCGAATGAACCTCTGCACCCCCCCCCCTTGGCAGAGCGAGCACCACGCCCAACCCCCATTGACGGCCCTTAGGCAAAGCCAGCTATACCCCCAGGTTCATCTAATTAATTAGCTAAGGGCGTCCCATTCCACCCTCATGGTTGCACTGTTATCCCGGGTGTCACTCCACGAACAGGTCCTTACGGAGAGGTACTTAGGAAAATGGCCTAAGACCCCTAGAGTATCACAATATCATCATCGAGATAACATCATCGTATCATAAATAATCTCATCATATTCATTGATTAAGTTAAAGCAATAGCAAAAATCTAACCATGATAACCCAAAAAGGTAAACAAGGATAAGGTAAATACAGACTAGTCAATTCTTAGGTTTTAATAACATATTGCGGGACAGTGAATTAAAAGTGAATGGGACATAATGGGTCAGAGGGCACTTGCCTTCACCAGGTTGTTGCTCAGGAAGATCTTCAGCAACACACTTAGGAACCACGGACTGCTCGTTGTCTAAATAAAGTGATCATGCATTCAATACATTTGGTAAATGACAAATGTACAACACATCAATCATGTACAAACATGGGAACACATCTCAAAAAGAAAAGCATAAACTCAAAAGGGAGTTTAAATTATAGGGTAGACTAATCTCACTAAGTAGTTGATTACTCTTTAAGTGTTGTTCATGATTACATAATCTAATTCTATTTCTTTTAATGAGACATAAGAGTTACACCAGAGATAAATTCATACCTCACATGCTATTATCTTCATTATCTTCCCAATATTAAACATCTATTTACCACTAGGGTTTCCCATTTTATTAAGTGAATAAATCAGTACATATATTAAACCATAGTTAAACATAAAAATTAGAGTGTGCAGATTGTGAATGGAACTAATTTATTTAAATAGAGAGTATCCCTATCAACATTTTGCAATTTGAATCACTAAATTTGGAGTTCATATGCAAAAGATATGAAATAAACAAGTTTGGGAGTTTAAAATATGAAAATAGATCTAATTATGTAATTATTTAAAAGCCTAGGGTTCAATTTGCAAGATTACAAGGGCCTGCGCGCGAAAACCAGGGACGGCGGGTTGATTCCCAACAAACCAAGGGTCTCTTTAGCAAAACTACCGTGCGAAGGGGTACGGGGTCTACTCAACCGTTAGATCTAAAATCAATGGCCGAGATTAGATCCACAGGCGAGCGCGGGGGCGCGGGCGCGCACTGACCAGTGGGCCAGTGCGGTCAGTGACCGAAGTGGGGAGGGCGGACTGACCGGCCGGGCCCGGTGCCAGGGGCACAGGCGACCGACAGGTGGATCCGGACGCAGGGCGCACGTGCGCGAAGCAGTAACCCGTGATCTAGTCCGCGCGATAGAGATAGAACGTGGGAGATCAAAGCTGGGGGGGCTGATTGGCTGCAGGTGGCGCCACTCCTCCTCGCGGTGGTGAGGTCGTCGGAGTTGGGGTGGGTGTGTGCTATGGAGGTTCCGGGGTCGCCGGGGTTGGCTAGAAACGAAGAGGAAGGCGCGGTGAACTCGCTCGTGAGGATTTGACTACGAGACCGGGGTCAGAGAGGGGAGAATGGCAAAGGGAGAACTCCGAGCGGGTCATGGTTGTTCCAATGAGGAATTCTGGCCGCGGGGAGGGGGTCTGAGGTGCACTAGGGCCTGGACTAGTTTCAGCAGAGCGAGGGGGATATCAGGGACCGACGCGTGGACATTAGACCGGACCAATTCGGCCGGTCACCACGTGGGCGCGGAGGACCGCCACGGTCGAACTCCGGCGAAGCCAAAATTGGCCGGTGACAAAGCATAATTGGGGAAACTGAGCATGGGAACAGATGTCTCACCTCGAAGCGAAGCTCAAGGTCGCTTGGCATGGCTTCTAGCGAGCTAGGTGACCGGCACGGCGGGCGCGGGTCTCCGGCGAGGTCGAGCGGCAAGGGCAGAGCGCGAGAGAGAGCGAGACTGTGCGAAATGGGACGAGGGAGCGAGTGCGGGTGCGGGCGGTGCTAAAAAAGGAGCTGGGGTGCATGGGCGGGTGACATGGTCGGGGATCTCGGCGTGCGTGCGCGAGTGCTGGTCCATGGCTGGTCGCGGGGAAGGCGGAGCTGACAAAGGGGTCCCACGACGCAGTGAGAGGGAACAGGTGCGCGGGGGAAACGGTTCAGCGCGCTGACGAGGCAGGCCCGCGAGGCAGCGAGGGAGAGGAGCGCATGGGTGAGGGCAACTGGCGCCGACAGAACGGCCCCACTAGGCAGAGGGAGAGGGAGAGACAGCGCGGGCTAAGGGGAAACGCCACTGACAGGTGGAGCCCACCTGTCAGGTAGCACGGGCGCGCGCGCGCGACCCTGCTGGGCTGGACTGGGCCGGTTTGGGCTGCTTTGGGTTTTTCTATTTTTCTTGGAATTTCTAATTGTTTTTCTATTTCTTTTTCTCTAGGGATTTCAATTCAAATTCCAACCAAGTTTTAAATTCAAACTAATTCAAACATGTGCAACAATTCAAAGAATATTTAAGCTCAGCATGATGCAACATTTCATGACTCATAATGTTTTGGCAAAAATAAATAATTAAATCCCTCCCTAATTAAGCTAAGTCTACTCAAAAGGAAAAGAGAGAGAGAGAAACTAGAGAGAGAAGAGTAACACCTGAATTTGGATGATAATAAGAAAGAAATTTTATACTCCCAAATTCAGGGTGTTACAGACCTATCCCCCTTAAAAAGAATCTCGCCCTCAAGATTCAAGGTTGGCTAGAAAAGAGCTCAGGGTACTCGGCTTTCAAATCATCTTCTCTTTCCCAGGTTGCTTCTTCTTCTAAGTGATGGCCCCATTTGACTTTGCACATCTTGATGGTGCTTCTCCGAGTGACCCGATCTGCTATCTCTAGAATCTGAGTTGGCTTCTCAATATATGTTAGATCTTCTTGATCTTCAAGGTCCTCTATTGGCAACTGCTCTTCTGGCACTCTCAAGCATTTCTTTAGCTGAGACACATGGAACACGTCATGCACAGCTGATAGATTCTCTGGTAAGCCGAGTTGATATGCCACTTCTTCGTGCCTTGCTTGAATTTGGTACGGTCCGATGTATCAAGGTGCTAGCTTGCCTGTGACTCCAAATCTTTTGATTCCTCTGATTGGTGACACCTTTAAGTAGACATAGTCTCCTACTTCAAAACTCAGTTCTCTTCTTCGGGTGTCAGCATAGCTTCGCTGTCTGGACTGCACTGTCTTCAGATTCTCTCGGACCATTCTGATGTTCTCTTCGACTTCAAGCAAAATATCAAGACCGAACACCTGTCTTTCGCCGGGCTGGTCCCAATGCAATGGAGTTCTGCAATTCCTCCCATAAAGTGCTTCAAATGGATACATCTTCAGACTGGCTTGATAGCTATTGTTGTAAGAGAATTTTGCATACGGTAGCCTTTTGTCCCAACCTATCTTGTCTTGCAAAGCACA
Organism: Zea luxurians; assembly: GCA_029449295.1. Classification (NCBI taxonomy): domain Eukaryota; kingdom Viridiplantae; phylum Streptophyta; class Magnoliopsida; order Poales; family Poaceae; genus Zea; species Zea luxurians. Next base: position 53,161,910 of record JAOPSE010000011.1, read on the forward strand.
AGCCCTCAACATGTCTTCAAGGATATGGTTGGTTCTCTCTGTTTGACCATCTGTCTGTGGGTGATAAGCTGAGCTGAACTTCAAGTGTGTGCCCAAAGCTTCATGCAACTGTTGCAAAAAATGAGAGGTGAACTGAGTACCTCGATCTGATACTATCTTCTTCGGAACGCCATGCAAGCACACACGACATATATAGTTCGGCCAACACTGCACTATTGTAGGTGGTCTTGGCTGGTATAAAATGGGCCGCCTTTGTCAAACGGTCCACTACTACCTAGATAGAGTCATAACCAGTACGAGTGCAAGGCAAACCGACTATAAAGTCCATCCCGATCTCATCCCATTTCCACTGAGGGATCTGCAATGGCTGCAACAAACCTGCGGGTCTCTGATGTTCTGCTTTAATCCTCTGACAACTGTCACATACAACCACATACTCTGCTATCTCCCTTTTCATACCGTACCACCAGAATCGTTCTTCAGGTCTTGGTACATCTTCTCGCTACCAGGATGTATAGAATATGCTGTCTCATGAGCTTCCTTGAGAATCAGTTCCCGGATTGATTTTATGTCGGGAACACACAGTCTATCCTTGAACCATACCACTCCTTCTGCGTCTTCACAGAAATCCTTTCCTTTTCCATCTATGATCAGATGTCGAATCTCGTTGATCTTCTCATCATCCTTCTGGCCCTTCCTGATGTCTTGCTCTAGAGTGGGTCCCAACTCAATTGTCACTCCTTGAGTGTTGTTCAGAAATCCGAGACTCAATCTGTCAAATTCCTTCGCTAGCTCATGTGGCATGGGGTGAGCGACCAACATATTAACTTGACTCTTTCTGCTCAGAGCATCTGCAACCACGTTTGCTTTGCCTGGGTGATAATGAATCTCCAGCTCATAATCTTTGATCAACTCTAGCCATCTTCGCTGCCTCATGTTTAGCTCTGACTGAGTGAATATATATTTGAGACTCTTGTGGTCTATGTAGATATCACACTTCTGCCCATACAAATAGTGCCTCCAGGTCTTTAGTGCATGAACCACTGCTACTAGTTCCAAGTCATGAGTAAGGTAATTCTTTTCATGAACCTTCAACTGTCGGGACGAGTATGCCACTACTCTCCCTTCCTGCATTAACACACATCCCAGGCCAGTGTACGAAGCATCACAATATAGTGAGAATGACATGTGTACGTCTGGCAGAATTAATACTGGAGCTGTTGTCAATTTCTCCTTCAATGTCTCAAAGGACTTTTGGCATGCTGGGGTCCACTTGAACTCAACCTTCTTTGCCAACAAGGCTGTCATTGGCCTGGCAATTTTGGAGAAACCTTCAATGAAATGCCGATAATAATTAGCCATTCCAATGAAATTCTTGATTCCTCGGACGTCTTTTGGTGCTTTCCAGTCCAGAATAGCTGCTACCTTCTTCGGATATACAGCCAATCCCTCTTGGTTTATGATGTGACCAAAGAATAGGACTTCGCTGATCTAGAACTCACACTTGCTAAGCTTGGCATATAACTGACAATGTCGTAGCCTTTGAAGTACTTTTCTCAAGTGCTCTACATGCTCCTGCTCATTCTGGGAATATGCAAGGATATCATCAATGAACACCACTATGAACTTGTCGAGGTAGTCCATGAACACACTGTTCATCAAGTACATGAAATAAGCTGGCGCATTCGTCAAACCGAATGACATGACCATGAACTCATATAGCCCATACTTGGTGATAAAGGCTGTCTTCAGTAAGTCCAAAGGCCGAATTTTGAGCTGATGGTAACCTGACCTCAGATCTATCTTCGAGAACACACTGGCTCCTCTCAACTAATCGAATAGGTCCTTGATTCGAGGCACGGGGTACTTATTCTTGACAGTAACTTCATTCAAGGATTTGTAGTCAATGCACATCCTCTTTGTTCCATCCTTCTACTCCACAAATAGCACTAGGGCTGCCCAAGGCGAGGTACTTGGTCTGGTGTAGCCTTTCTCCAACAATTCGTCAATCTGCTTCTTGAGTTCCACCAATTCTAGTCTAGACACTCGATATGCTCTCTTGGAAATAGGGGTGGTGCCGGGTATAAGCTCTATGACAAATTCAACTTTCCTTTCAGGTGGCATACCTAGTAACTCCTCGGGAAACACATATGGGAATTCTGATACTACATTGATAGCTTATGATGGTTCAATCTCCTCAATATGGGCAGTGACTTGGTGACAGCTTCCTTTCCTTGGTCCAGACAAGACCAACTTCACTAACACTTCTCCTGATGAGGACACTAACTTCGCCGTTCTCTTGTCATAGCTAAGACTGGCTTGATACTTGGTTAGCCAATTCATCCTTAGGATGACATCTATAGTCGCATCCTAGTTACCCATAACTATTAGATCATCAGGGAACTCTATCCCCCTTATTTGAACTCTTGCACTAGGGCAAAATCTATCCGTTTGGATTCTCCCACCAATTGAACTAACCCTCATAGGTGGATACATGTGTGTTACGCGTATATTGTGTGATTCTACCCACGATGCAGTCACAAAAGAATGTGTTGCTCCAGTATCAAATAACACATTTGCAAAATGGTACTCAACTAAGAATGTACCTAGTGCCACTCCTAGGGTCTCCTGAACTATGTCGGCCTCCAGGTGGTTCACCTTTCCGTACTGGACTCGAGGCTGCCCACGGTTGTTGCCTCCATGTTGCAATGCATCCTACTTGACTAGGGCATTGGGAGCTGGATGCTGTTGAGCTGCTTTTTTGGGCAATGATTCACCCAATGGCCTTGTTCCCCATAGTGGAAACATGCACGACCTCCTCCTTGCGCTGGTGCTGCTTGGTTGTTCTGGTTGGTTACTGGGGCAGGAAGGCGAGGTGCCTGGTTGCTCTGACGTTGATACTGATCTCCTACTTGCTGGTTGTTCTCACGGTACTACTGCTGCTGAGGAAACTTCCTCTGGTACTGCTGCTACTGGTTCTGATGCTGATGCTGGTGCTAGTGACCTTGCTTGAATTGCTGAGGTGGGTTGCCTAAGTAGCGGGGATGACTATTACTCCCGACCTGAGATCCACCAATCTTGTGTTTCCTGTCCTCCATCTCCCGACGCTTCCTTTCAGTCATAATAGCTCTATCGATCAAATGCTAGAAGGTAGGGAAAGTGTGGTTCATAAGCTGATAGTAGAGGGGATCAACCAATCCTCTCAGAAAGCAATACTACCTCTTGGCATCCGTGTTGACATCTTCTGGGGCGTAACGTGACAGCTGCAGAAACTTGTCCCTGTACTCACTGACAAATAGGGGACCTTGCTTCAAGACGAGAAACTCCTCCTTCCTCACTATCATCAGTCCCTCGGGCACGTGGTAGCGATGAAAGTTATCTCTGAATTCCTCCTAGGTGATGGCCTCAGGGTTGGCATGGGTGGCGAGGTAAGACTCCCACCAAGACTGTGCTACTCCCCTTAGCTGTCGGGGACCATACAACACCTTCTCACGATCGTTGCATTGAGCAGTGTGCAACTCACGTTCCATGTTACGCAGCCAATCTTCGGCGTCCATGGGATCAGTAGAATGGGCAAAGACAGGGGGATGGCCCCTCATGAATTCTGCCCGCTTGTCTCTGGACACCTATGGCATCCGGACTTGCACTTGAGGTTGAGGTGGGGGTGGCTGATGAGGTCATCCTCCACTATTACCCATTGGCAAAGACGCAATTGGCCCAGTTGGCCCAATTGTAGTCGGACGGCGACCGTGTGAGCCTCAGAATTATCCCACCTCGCTTAACTTGGGAGGAAGAAGCCACTTTAAAAGGGAGAGCCACCCTTCCCCCATTGGACTAGTCTTTTGGGGCGATTGGGCCTTTCCCTGAGTTGGGTGTGCTTAATGAACTGTTGGGCTCCGAGCAACCCTAATTTGTTGGGCCTCGGCCAACCCCACCTGGGCTGGGTGTATCATCTAGTATCAAAGCTAGGGGCTATTTTAAGAAGGTGGGAATGATGAGGACATCCTCCACTATTACCCATTGGCAAAGACGCAATTGGCCCAGTTGGCCCAATTGTATTCGGACGACGACCATGTGAGCCTCAGAATTATCCCACCTCGCTAAACTTAGGAGGAGGAGGCCACTTTAAAAGGGAGAGCCACCCTTCCCCCATTGGACTAGTCTTTTGGGGTGATTGGGCCTTTCCCTGAGTTGGGTGTGCCTAATGAACTGTTGGGCTCCGAGCAACCCTAATTTGTTAGGCCTCGGCCAACCCCACCTAGGCTGGGTGTATCAGTGGCTGCTACTGCACCTACTGCATCGCTGCTAAGGTCTGACCAATTGCTTGCACTGCTTGGGTCTGCATCAGGAACATCTGCTTAATGGTTATCGGGGGTGGCGGTGGCAACTGCTACTGAGCTGCATCTTCCTAGGGTGCCTGCTGTTCTGGCTGAGCATGCCTTGCACCTCTGCGCCTATTCTCAGACATCTGTAGAAATCACACACATATCAGATCTGACTCTGCAATCTTTCAGCATAAGAAAAGATGTATAGAAAATCTTCATAGCACTAAACAATTGATTATCTTCACTGGTAGCTTCTCAGATAAAGAGGAAAGTGGAAATAAAGGGATTACCCAACTAAATAACTGACTTTATTAATAACTACACCAAGTTGAAGGAGTTACCCACACCTTGGTGACAATCATTACAAAGATCCAAATTCATTACAGGTTCATCACGACAGGCATCAAGACATACGACAAGCAAACTAACTCTAACTAAGACTAACTGAGACTAAGACTCTGAATTGAGCATTATTACAGACTTCGACTCTGTCGATCTATGGATCCAAATCTATTTGGGTCCTGCAGTCAGCGGTACCATACTCGAAGCGACCATGAGGCGGTAAACGGTAAGGGTGCTGAATCCCGATAGGGGCAAGAGAACCACCATCCAAATAGTGGCGTGCTGCGCACTCAGCACGCAATTCTGCAACCTCCACCCGAACCTTGCCCAACTCATCAAGGGCATGGTCCAGCTCGGTGTTGAGCACGACAGCCAGGTTGACCATGCTGTTTAGCCTAGGATTGCCCTCACCAACAGGCGAGACAATCACACCTCCAGCAATGTCGGTCGAATGGCGAGGGTAGTACTTCAGGTCAAGGCCATCGGCTACCCCGCTGAACAACAAGCAATACTGAGAAAGTGCTCATCGTGCTGCATCTTATGGCTTCCTTGGTAGTATCCCTCTCAGCAATAGAATAGTGCTATGAGAAGGCCTTTGAACCCCAGAGATCATCGTCCAGACGGCGCACCAAGCAAGTAGCCTCCCACTAGTCCGGGTATAACCCACGACGGTGTTGGTAGACTACACAACGGTACTCGATAGACCAAGTGTGTCAGTCAAAGGCCCGATGCAGCAAGGTGTCGAGAGCGTCGTGGAAGTGACACCCGCGAGCGACGTCGCGAGTGATGGGTCTAGCAATCCATCCCTCCGGCTCTAGCTCCTCCGAGAGCTCCATGCTATGGCTCGAGCTACCACCGGCGTCATCTCCGTCACCGTCAGGGTCTCCTCCAGCAGCCAGGATGCCCTATGGTGGTGCAGGGGGCATCTCTGGCTAAGGTGCAGGGGAAGGCGGCCTCTCAGACTCCACCTCCTGCTGAGGCGAGGGGGAAGAGTCCTGCTGCTCCTGGTCCTGCTCCTACTCCTGGCGTCGCGCTCCTACTCCACATGCAGGCAACGATGCAGTCTCTCCCGGTGATTGGACTGAACTGGCACAGTGCGATGCATTGGACGCTCCGCTAGGCGAGAAGGCAAAAAGGGTATCACTGACTTACGTGCCATACATCTAATACGAGCCATCTACAAAACATCATAAGCATAAGAGTGAGAGTAGAACTATAAGACCAGCAAATAAACAGAAAGAAGTGAGGCAAAATTTTTTATGAAATAAGTAGATAACATAGAATTGGTCAAGATGACCAACTTTTGAAAGGACACTAAGGTCAAGGTAAGGGTAGAGGTCTATAGTCCTTAGGGCGACCATTCTAGTCTAGGTTAGCGGTCTTACAGTCAGCAAGGCTTTGACACCACTTATGTCACACCCGGTTTTGGAAGGCAAACAGAATGCGAACCATGTACGTGCCAGGATCAGAAACTCACGTACACAGTGATTACATAATTGGACATCATCACACAATGCTCAAGTAAATAGCAGAAAGGTACTTTATTACAATAAGATGTCCGAGACATCCACAGAGTCTAATACATAGCCATAGTCATTAACATTAATATCAAAGTGCGGAATACGAAACGTAGAAGATAAGGCCTTCACAGGCAGCTGACTGGGGGTTTGCCACTAAGAAAAACTAGAATTCGTCGTAGTCCTAGAACTCCTCAAAGTCCTCCATGTTGCCAGCATCTCCTCCTGAGCACTGAATACAGTGGGGACAACCTGGGGTGGGGGTGGTTTGTAAAGCAAGGGTGAGTACACATCAACGTACTTAGCAAATGACCTATTTGGCTAAAGTGGACTAGCTATATGTGGGGTTGAGGTTAAGCAGTTTCTTTTAGTTGGTCAAGCATTTATTACTATTAGTAGAGCCAAGTTTTAGTATTAAACCCAGTTATTACCCAAAAGTACTCCCTCCAAGAGGAAATACCAGAGATCAGAATTATAACCAACATTATTAATCATCATCATAAAGTAATCACAGTTCTTCTAATCAAAGAGGATCCCAAGGCCACACTTAACCGTGAGCTCGACTGATATACCAATTTCTAACACTCTGCAAAGGTTGTACACTTTACCCACAAGTCGTGATCCCTTTCCAGCCTGGGTTGTACAGACCCGATCTTCACTATTGAGGTGAATGGCCAGGGATACACTACGTAGCCTTTACAAAAGACTCCCTTGGTGCATAGCTGCTCGTTAGGTTTTGCCAGTCGTACAAACGCAGTACACCTCCCCAAGGTGGGTGACTAACAAAACCAAATCGAATGAACCTCTGCACCCCCCGTGGTAGAGTGAGCACCACGCCCCAGCCCCCATTGACGGCCCTTAGGCAAAGCCAACTATACCCCAGGTTCATCTAATTAATTAGCTAAGGGCGTCCCATTCCACCCTCATGGTTGCACTATTATCCCTGGTGGTCACTCCACGAACAGGTCCTTACGGAGAAGTACTCAGGAAAATGGCCTGAGCCCCCTAGAGTATCACAATATCATCATCAGGATAACATCATCGTATCATAAATAATCGCATCATGTTCATTGATTAAGTTAAAGCAATAGCAAAAAGCTAACCATGATAACCCAAAAAGGTAAACAAGGATAAGGTAAATACAGACTAGTCAATCCTTAGGTTTTAATAATATAATGCAGGACAGTGAATTAAAAGTGAATGGGACATAATTGGTTAGAGGACACTTGCCTTCACCAGGTTGTTGCTTAGGAAGATCTTTAGCAACACACTCAGGAACCACGGGCTGCTTGTTGTCTAAATAAAGCGATCATGCATTCAATACATTTGGTAAATGACAAATGAACAACACATCAATCATGTACAAACATGGGAACACATCTCAAAAAGAAAAGCATAAACTCAAAAGGGAGTTTAAATTATAGGGCAGACTAATCTCACTAAGTAGTTGATTACTCTTTAAGTGTTTTTCATGATTACATAATCTGATTCTATTTATTTTAATGAGACATAAGAGTTAAACCAGAGATAAATTCATACTTCACATGCTATTAACTTTATTATCTTCCCAATATTAAACATCTATTTTCCACTAGGTTTTCCCATTTTATTAAGTGAATAAATCAATACATATATTAAACCATAGTTAAACATAAAAATTAGAGTGTGCACATTGTAAATGGAACTAATTTATTTAAATAGAGAATATTCCTATGAACATTTTGCAATTTGAATCACTAAATTTGGAGTTCATATGCAAAAGATATGAAATAAACAAGTTTGGGAGTTTAAAATATGAAAATAGGTCTAATTCTGTAATTATTTAAAAGCCTAGGGTTCAATTTGCAAGATTACAAGGGCCTACGCGCGAAAACCATGGACGGCGGGTTGATTTTCAACAAACCGAGGGTCTCTTTAACAAAACTACCGCGTGAAGGGGTATGGGGTCTACTCAACCGATAGATCTAAAATCAACGGCCGAGATTAGATCCGTAGGCGAGCGCGCGGGCGCGGGCGTGCACTGACCAGTGGGCCAGGGCGGTCAGTGTCCGAGGCAGGGAGGGAGGACTGACCGGCCGGGCCCGGTGCTAGGGGCACAGGCGACCGACAGGTGGGTCCAGACGCAGGACGCGCGTCCGTGAAGCGGTATCCCGTGATCTAGACTGTGCGATAGAGATCGGACGGGGGAGATCAAAGCCGAGGGGCTGATTGGCTGCAGGCGGTGCCGCTCCTCCTCACGGCGGTGAGGTCGCCGGAGTTGGGGCGGGTGTGTGCTACGACGGTACCGGGGTCGCCGGGGTTGGCTAGAAACGAAGAGGAAGGCATGGCGAACTCACTGGTGATGATTTGACTATGAGACCAGGGTCAGAGAGGAAAGAATGGCGAAGGGAGAACTCCGGGCAGGTCGGGGTTGTTCCGGTGAGGAATTTTGGCCGTGGGGATGGGGTCTAAGGCGCGTTAGGGTCTGGACTAGTTTCAACAGAGCGAGGGGGATATCAGGGACCGACGTGGGGACACTGGACCGGACCAATTCGGCCGGTCACCGCGCGGGCGCGGCGGACCGCCATGGTCGAACTCCGGCGAAGCCAAAATTGGCCGGCAACAAAGCATAATCGGGGAAACTGAGCATGGGAACGGATGTCTCACCTCAGAGCGAAGCTCGGGGTTGCTTGGCATGGCTTCTGGCGAGCTAGGTGACTGGCATGATGGGCATGGTCTCCGGCGAGGTCGAGCGGCGAGGGCAGAGCACGAGAGAGAGCGAGACTGTGCGAAATGGGACGAGGGAGCGAGTGCGGGTGCGGGTGGTGCTCAAAAAGGAGCTGGGGTGCGTGGGCGGGTGACATGGCTGGTGATCTCGGCGTGTGTGCGCGAGTGCGCGCGTGCTGGTCCACGGCGGGTCGCGAGGATGGTGAAGCTGACAAATTGGTCCCACGACGCAGCGAGAGGGAATGGGTGCGCGGGGAAACGGTTCAACGCGCTGATGAGGCGGGCCCACGAGGCAGCGAGGGAGAGAAGCGCATGGGCAAGGGCAACTGACGCTGACAGAGTGGCCCCATTGGGCAGAGGGAGAGGGAGACAAGGCGTGGGCTGAGGGGAAATGCTGCTGACAGGTGGAGCCCACCTTTCAGGCAACGTGGGCGTGCGCGCGGCCCTGTTGGGCTGGACTGGGCCGGTTTGGGCTGCTTTGGGTTTTTCTATTTTTCCTAGAATTTCTAATTGTTTTTCTATTTCTTTTTCTCTAGGGTTTTCAATTCAAATTCCAACCAAGTTTCAAATTCAAACTAATTCAAACATGTGCAACAATTCAAAGAATATTTAAGCTCAGCATGATGCAACATTTCATGACTCATAATATTTTGGCAAAAATAAATAATTAATTCCCACCCTAATTAAGCTAAGTCTACTCAAAAGAAAAAGAGAGAGAGAGAGAGAGAAACTGGAGAGAGAGAAGAGTAACACCTGAATTTGGATAATAATAAGAAAGAAATTTTATACCCCCAAATTCAGGATGTTACATCATGCCTGATAGAGAGAGGTGACACGTCGAGGATCCTCTTTGGTTGTCCTTGACTCTTTTCCTTTTTCACTTATGCCATTTCCAGAACTAGAGTCTTAGATCATGGGCCTTCACAAGGGTGCGGATGAGGTGGTTGCCTTCGTCCAGGCCTAGGGTACCAATCAAGGAGAGCGCCTTTTCGATGTCACCAACTGGGTGCGCCTGGCCGTCCGTCGCGACACCCATCGTGGTGCCGCTGGGGCTCTAGCCTTCGTGCAATTTCGGTCAGGCTATGAGCTTGGTACTGGAGACCTGTGAGAGGACGCGACTGCCAGCGCCCTAGAGGACTTTGAAGACGACTTCAGCATAGCCGCCAAAGCTGTCGTCGACACCCTTTTACTGGAAGATGTGATCAACAGATCTCCCTAGTTAGTTCGTGTCCGCGCCTATGCTTTTGTAATGATGTTGTTTCTTTCTAAACTGTTGGTGAAATGGTTCCCTTCCCTTTCGTGTCTCTGATATTTTCATAGCGTTTAGTGCGAAAAACGGGTTTTCGTATACTTATTTTGTGACTTCATTTGCTTCCCGATTGCGAACCAAGCGGCCATGACGTGATTCACGGGCTCGAGAAGACAGTTTCGCAAACCTTTGGCCCACTCCAGTGCTGGGCCAGTCGTCCTTGGTTTTTTTACGTCCCACATGTCTTTGGGGGATCAGGAGTGTCGCATCATGGGTAGCGGGATCTAGTCGTGTTGCTGCCCAAGCATGTTTCCGTCTGTGACCTGTCATATGATTATTCGTAGCAGGGCGCCTACTCCAGGTTCTCTGCTGGCAATGATAGGTTTGTCTAGGGGAGAGCATCTTCCCTCCCCATGCAATCTATTAATCGGAAGAGGAAGAGCACGTTGTCTCGTGCCCCCCTTGACAATAGAGTTCACAACAAGCCTCTTTTATGCGAGGCGAGCCCCCGAGTCCCCTGTTCATTACGGGGGATCCATCTGGAGGGCACGCCCCATACTTTTACTGCTCCTTCCCATGTATGCTGTCTCCCTAGAGAGGAATGGTGAGCTGTACCATATTCCCCTCGGTGGTTGAGATCATGGCGCTCAGTGAGCCTCGATCGGCTGATCCGAACGGACCCTTTGTTTTGCGAAGCGAGCTCCTGAGTCCCCCATTTTCTATAGGGGATCCTTCTAGGGGTGTGCCTCAACTTTTTAATACTCCTTCCCATGCTTTTTGTTTGCCAGAAGGGGAAGGGTGAGCTGTACCATGCTTCCCTCGATGGTCAAAATCATGGCACTCAGTGAGCTACAAACAGGTGATCCTAGTGAGGCCACAACTCCTTTCGTAGGATCCTGGCACGAGGTCCACTAGTGACCATCCTCATACTCTCAGGTTCTGAAGGTAATGGGCATAGCTAGCTTTCCTAGTGCCATCACCTGCTGCCCTCCAAAACCATAGAGAGGAAAAACTAAATCTTGGATCTTATCTTTGGGCTCTTGCATCTGCTTGAAAGCCTTTGCAAATATGATATCTGCGGTGCTGCCTGTGTCGACCAGGACATTGTGCACCACGAAGCCCTTGATAGCACAAGAGATAGTCATGGTGTCTCTATGTGGATAATCTTTGAGACGAAGATCATCCTGGGAGAAGGTAAGAGCGATATGGGACCACTTGGTCCTAATGTAGGGTCCTTGGACACCTACATGTGATACCCTTCTTTGGGAGTCTTTCTTGTATTTCTTGTTAGTGGGTCCAAAACTCGAGCCCTAGTGATCGGAAGTGCAAGCTTCTTCAATGTCGATGCGGAAGCATGATGGCTTGCCATCGTTCAAGTTGTTGTGGTCGTGGAATTACCGAAAGTGGGTGCCAATGTTGAATACTTGATTTCTATCCCTTGAAGGCATTGAAAAGCAAGGCAACACAAGTTAAAAACATGGGCCTTCATCCTTAACTGAACACTTCCTCAAAATGTTAATGTGAAGGACGAAGGTCTTCAAAAGAGGGTGTAAATAAACAATGTAAAAATAAAAACAACAATGAGTAATGGAGTATGAAACTCATCTCATATGCCTTAGAATTTTTATTCCATCCTCTTTTGTATCAAACAAGTTTACAAACATACCTTTGGCTCCTTGACACAAGGTGGCACGAAGGTTCTTCGAAGGCTACACAACATGAAGCTATGGTTCTCGAAAAAGTGAATTTACGTATGGTACTATTCACGTATTTATAGGGAAGGAGAACAACTTCGTGAAAAGTTGCAAACATGCCCATGAAGTTTACACACATGTATTACAAACGACATAGGGATATTAATGACTTTTATCTTTATTTCTTGTTGCACAAGTCCTAAACTTCATATCCATGACATATTGCATTCGAAGCCTCATTCATGCCAAAGTTAGTGGCTTCCGCTCACATCTTCGCCACTTGCACACTTAGTCGAAGCTCCACCTCTTGTTGCTTCGGCTTTTCTTATCAATCTCTCAGCCAAAGGCTAGCTTCGTCCGTCGTTAGTTTATGCACCTGAAACACGTTTGTTTATGCCAAAGTGAAGGTATATTGAGGACCTTTGTTAGAGTAGGCCCCCAACAGATGGTCTCTCCAATCAAGTGCATAATGTTCTCGTACTCTCTACATTAGGTCTCAAAGAGTCTAGTTTTGACATGATTGTTACCCTCATGGAATTTATCTAGGGTAGACCAGATCACATGAGCCGTATCCAAGTGCCCAACTCTCTCAAACTCAAAAGTGAGAGACACGAGATCATATGAAGCTTAAACTTGTTTTGCAGGATCACTCCTTCAATGGATCAAGTTGGGTGCTCGATAATGGATGTATAAATCATATTTGGAGATAGTAGCAAGGGTGGTAACAACTGAATCTCAAGTGCATATTATTTTCAAATTTTATCTCTTTTGTGACTTGTGTAGCCACTAAGGAAAAAGAAGCACTTGAGGATATACATCAGTTGTTGATTATGAAATAAAGGTCCAATTGGAAGAAAAATGAATCTTATCATATGGTCAACAATTTAAAACTATGTGATGTATTCTCTCTATCTAGTTAATTTGGATTTGATTCTTCCATATTAGACACTCACCGTAATGTGGCTTAAATTAGACCTTTGGACTTCATTGAATAACCATGCATATCTAAATCCATGTCATTCAAAAATGTATTATGCATGAGGGATCAAGGGAAATTTAGTCCATATTATGAGGTTTCTTTATTTTTAGCAACTCACATGTCTTCCACATATAAAGGGATGCTAAATAAGAAACTATTGCTTGTGCTACTAATGTCATCTCTTGTGTTGAGTTTATCCATAGAAAATCTATGTCAAGAGATGGTGCTTGTTTCAAATTGGATAAATCACAAGCTTAAAGGATATTATTCAACTAAAGTACAATGAAGTTGATAAGAGGTCAATGTATGAAGACTTCCTCTCCTTCAGTTGTTTTAGTATTCCATCCTTAGTGGGATGTACCATAGTATAGGTTAAATTTCTTGCAATATAAAATGTTCAATAGTGCATATAACTTTGACATCAATCATATGCAGCACTAATTTAAAGGAATTTAATAAATCCTTATGGGTTTCAAGAATGATGATTCATCTGCCATCCACATATAAGGATCATCATTTGTGAAATCCTCCCTTGTGTTTTTAATTCTCTATTTTCTAAGTGTTTCAATGAGGTCCTTACAAGTGCTCTCAAGATGGATTCAAAATCTACAAATATAAGAGTCTTGGCCCTTCAATCATTGAGTTTCAATTGGTCTCATATCAAGTATGATCAAATCAAGCAAAGTTGAATGAAGTTCAAGATCACTTGGTTGATGAAATTGTAAAGAGAAAAGAGATCATAGTAAATCAATAAGGGAGTTTAACTATCATGTAAACCAAATAATGAAGATGTAGTGACATAATCATATAATATACTTCATTATGAGGTTTGAGGTTCATATTAGCTTGCTTTACCTTTCAGGACTTCAATTGATGTACTTTTAGTTCTTAAACTTCAATTGGTATAATTTTCATCATCTATGTAAAGCATATTATGTTAAATCAAGATATAGTGCAAACATCTCCTTTAACCTCGTATTGTTGATGTGCATGAGTGTACTTTGTGTACTCTTGCATGCACAAATTGAGGGAGAGTTTAGCCTACATCTTGTGAGACTAATGATTTCTTTCAAGTTCATGTTGTGTAGTCTCACACCTTGGAGAATGTTGAATGAGGATGAATGGTTCCATAGAAATAGTCAAGTATTTACCACATGCCACCCCATGAACCAGTTCTATTGAGAAACTAATGCATTTGTGTTGTTCTTTGAAGAAAATGAGTTTCTCTTGAACCTATCAAGAAAATGAGTTTCTCTTGATCTTTTGAAGAGGATAAGTTTCTCTTTGAAATGTCAAGCCTATCAAAAGCTAAGATGGTAATTCATGATTATAGTGGAGACCATGTGACGTAGAACAAAGGTGTGTCACTCCATGAACTGTTGTATTACATTTGTGTATCTAGGTTCTTACATGCTATTGTGTGCATGTGTATGTGTTGGGGGTATGCTTCGTAGCCGAAGATCCTAAAGAAATAAACACCTTCGGCAGATCCTCTCCAAAGCAGTGCCGAAGCTATCAACTATAAAGCTTCGGTACAGTGACATGTCTCAAGACGAAGGGGTGAACCAACTTAAAGATGAAATGACTTAAAGACCCATGATATTTTGTGTCATTATTATAGTTCATTGTAAAGGGCATAAATGTAATTATATACAGGCTATGGACTGTGCCTATAAATAGGTGAACAGTACCCCCGTACTGTTCCCGTGCTCTCCTGTAATCATGCATTGGGTATTTGTTTTTGCTTCATGCTGGTATTTTTGCTTTTCTTCAAGCCGAAGGTACATTTGTAACTTGTCATCATTTTTACAATAATAAAATATAAATGAGCAAATAATGATAATCACGTGTTCAAATTATTTTACATATTTTTACCCTTCCTCATTATTTGTTGTATTTATGAAGGTTATCTTTATAACCTTCGTCCGGAATCCATTATATCCCGAGGGAAATAATGCTTCGATGGACGAAGGACCCTAATATTTAACAATTTCTATGTTACCTTGTTCTTGATTCATAGCAGTTGAGAACAAGTCCCCAACAATATGCAATATCTTAAGTCACACCATAAGGTTGCACTTGTAGTGACAATTAAAGAATCTATAGATATTTGATTAATACCTCGTGTGCTCATGTCATGAAGTCAGCCTTATGTCATCTGAGTGAGGTATGAGCCATACATGCTAACTTCTAAAAAACCTTGGCTTAAAATGTTGCATATAATGTCTATTAGTATACCATTTGACCATGGGTAATTCCTTAATTTGGTACAATTTCACATTTTCATATTTTGCTTGTACCAACGTTCAAATTGTAGAACTTAATTCCTGGGCCTCACAAGTCCAAGTGCATAAGCTAAACAAATATTTATCACTTGTATGCACAGATTTAGGGGAGAATGGTTGTCACACCCGGGTTTCGGGGGCACCAAGACCCGGGCGCGAAATAATCACCAAGTGTACTAGGACCAAGTCTCTCACAAATGATGACTCATGGTACAGAAACGAATGTCACATCTTTACTATATATTAGGAGTTCTGTACAAAATAGTTAAATAATTACATCATATGAAGACAATGGTCCAGCAACCCAAAGTTGACTGGGAGACGACAGCCTAGACCACTCACGAACTCATCGTAGCATCCTCCATGCGCCTCATCCTGTAGTACCTGTTCTTGACCTGTGGGGGGTGTGAGACAGCAAGGTGGAGCTCACATACGTTCATCGCTCAACAAGTTATGGGGAATAATGTGCATGACCTCACCAAAGGTGGGAGCTCATGTGAAGTGTAAGGCTTACCAAAGAGGATGGTTAAAGCTAAGCATTGCTTTTAATGTTGGTCAAAATTTTACTAGCAGTTACTAAGTGTAAGTAGATACCAACCCAAATAAGTAATACATCAAAATTGGTAACAACGCCCGCGATGCAATGCATATGACAAATTAAGTTTAGTTCCATAAATTACTCATGTGAGGGTCCAAGCCGCTCATGACCGTGAGCACGGCTGATATACCAGTTTTACACTCTGTAGAGGTTGCACATCTTTACCCACAAGTCATGTTACCCATCTGCCAAGGGGTCATGAATCCCATACACCTCTACCAAGGAAGCAAGTCAGGGTAACACTACGAGGCCTTTACAAAGTTCCACTAGCTTCAGAAAACCCGCTACAGTTTCTACGAAGCCCCAATGCAGGGATCCCTCGCCTGACTGCCATTGCAGCAAAATCAACCTGAGTACCTCCCTACACTAACCACTTCCCTACTGCCCTTGTCCTTTTCGGGTAAGGTAGTCCTCCACTAGCTTTCCTAATTAGTCAGCCAAGGGCTTCCCATACCACCCTTGTGGTAGCACTGTTTTCCCGGGTGGTTCTCCAGGTTCCAATTAACAATATGATCTTACCATGAACAATAATTAAACATCAACATAATTGGAACATCATCATAATGAACATTAGTTTCCCAAAACCAGGTAGAGCAATAGCAAATCTACCCAATAATTCATCTGTTTGCAAGCTGAGGGATAAACAATGCTAGGGAAACCTATTATGTCCCATCAAATTAACCTGAGCATGTCACAATGATTAATAGTGAACATTATTATGTAAAAAGGAGTGATCAAGGGCACAACTTGCCTGAGACTCGAGATTCCAGGTACCAATTTGCTCTTCAAGTGACTCGTAACCTCGCTGCTATACGTATCAATACAAACAAATATGGTATAGGCAAAATTAACATCACACCAAATATAAGCACAAGGTGCGTAATAATAATCTACGTATCGCTACGAGATCGTGTGTTCAAGAATTGCTAAAATCGGAGTTATAGTTAAGAAGATATGGTTTTTAGAAGATTTTCATGATTAAATAATTAAAATTAGGCCTTAAATTTATTTTATAAATCATGTGAGATATACCTTAAAGATTAACTATAATATAGGTCATATCTTAGTTAAGGATCACCTTCTATTCAAATTATAATTAAAAACGTATTACTTTAATTAGATAGATTAATCTACTATACATAGGGTAAATAAGTACCTGATTACCAAAGTATGTGATATGGTGAAAATTAGTGTTACACTATATAGGCAATATTAGTATGAATCCAACGCAATTTGAACGGGTTAAATCAGAGTAAAAACGCGGAAGATATGATTTTTCTAACCTTCTACAATTGTTTTTATATTATAACTCAGCTTCCAGAATTTCTTTATAACCCAAGGGTTGTTTTACAAGTTTCCGGGACCTAGATGTAAGAATCCCCAAAGGCTGAGGACGGCGGGTTTGTTTTACTAAAACCGTAGGGCTCACATGAAAAAGCCCACGACCAAAGGGGTATCCTCGATTCTCAGCCGTTGGATCTCCATTCAACAGCCCAGATTAGATTCGAAGCCTAACCGAACCGGTACGCGCTGAGGGTCATCGATCAAGCCATCTATGGTCATGATTTAATGCGTGAAGGGGTACGTGACATGGACCGTCTGATTCCAATCTGACGGCAACAATGCCATCCATAATACCATGCGATCTCGGCCTTTAAATCAAAGATGTACGATCCATGTTTTAATGAAACACGATCCAATCTAACACATTGGTCAACCGATCAATGGCATGGATTTCTCCGCAAACAGGTATGCGCAGGAACTAATCTACACTATTGATCATCAGACCAATGGTGCCCACGACTTCTTCCTCAACCTGGACTCCCAACGGCGACAGGCAGGGCCTTTGCGGCGGTACCCCCACCGGCGCATGCCCAAGCCCCACCCCAAAGCTCTAATCTTAGCGCAAATGGGATACTCACACAGCCAAGAGCTTAACGAATCCGATGATGGCTTGCTTACCATGGGTCGCCGTGTCCCTTGCCCTGCCCATGACGACCATTGGCCCGGCGAGGGTTCTTGGCTCCAGTGAGGAATTCCTCCCACTATACTCATCTTTCGCGCTTGGGAGGACCGTCCCGGTGTACACCGACCCCCCGCGAACAGCAATTTCCTTTCTCCGCGCTCGAACGGCGACAGGCACAGGAACAGCGGTGGCGGCTTGAATCCTTTCCAACAATGGCAGCGAGGTGCCTCGGGTTCCTTGACTTGGCACGGAGATCGAAGATGTGGATGAAGGGGTGCCTTATATAGGGCAGAGGGCTCCTAGGTCGGTGGGTCGTTGCAACAGACCCCGAGTTCGACGAGGACCGACAATGGTGCAGTGCCAATAGCTTTGGGAGAGAAAGCAGCTGACAAGTGTGTCCCACCAGTCACCGCGAGGTGAGGCGGACACCGGCGCCCAGCGAGCGCGCGATGGGCTATGCGGAGGCTGACACATGGGCTCCGACTGTCGGCGAAATAGGCAGTTGGGCTAGGTGCGGGGAGAAATGGAGAGGGGGTTGGGCCGACCACCCGCTTCAGGCCCAACAGCCGATAGATCATTCTATATTCTCTTTTTTCATTTTGTTTTATTTCCTATTATTATATTCAAATTCAAATTCGAATTTGATTCAAGTTTAACTCAAATTTCGAAAATGCATTAGATCAGTACTTCAACATGTGTTTGCAGAAATATTTCATTTATTTTTACTGTATTTATTTATTCATTAATATTTTTAACTACATAGTTAATGGGAGGAATATCCCTCTTATTTTAAAAAATCTTCTTCTGATTATATATCTACATCATATGTTTTAAGGAACACAATTACATAAATTTTATACTAATGGATAGTTTTATCTCAACCTTTCTTTATATATTGATTTGTCACTTAATTAATTTAGTACTCTCAATTGTTTATGAAGAGGAAAGGTTCTAATAAATTCCCAAGGTTCCTAAAAAAATTCTAGAAACACTATCATAAATATTTTTATTTCTTTATTTTATTAGTTTTTTCTCCTACCAAATTTTGGGCTTTACAATGGTCTATAATTTGAATCTTTAAGACTAACTTCATTTCCATGTCTATTATGTGTCTAGTCTCAAATTAAAGAGGAATTTCAAGCAATGACAAGCACTTCCACTGAAAATTTGATGGGTACCAAAGATTCTTTGCTCCAATAAATGTTTCTTTTATACATTTCATAAGAGAATGAGTTTCTATTGTATATGCTAGTACAACATCATTGGTAAATATGTATCACATCCTTTTGGATTGCAAATGTCTAAATTAGCATAGCTTATAAATTCTCTTGTCTAGAACTTAATTGATTAAATAGTGCACATGCTCCTTATGTTACATGATTATGTTCAATTGATACTCCTTTTATGCCAATGGTACTTTCAATTGCAAATAAGTACTCTCAACAGGTATCAATTGAATCGTATATATGTGTGCACTAAAACTTTACGAGAATTTAGTGTAATATGCAATTAGTGGTCTGATTATCTATCAAATTGTATCAATTGGTGGTTTTCAATTGGTATTTTTTGTACATGATAACTAGTTGTAGAATCCATGCTTGTGCAATTTTCATGTTGCCTCTTGTTGTGATAAGAAAATGCTAGGTGACATCTAGACTCCAGGTACCAAGATTTACCTTCGATTTAGTATGAAAGTCTTCATTTCATATCTTGGACCTATGTCACAACTATACCAACAAGAGCTTGCAAATGAATTCTAAATTCAACACAAGTTTGGAACCCCCGCTTGAAAAGGTAAAATACAAAGGTACATCACTTCATGTCACCTCTCCATTACCTTTGTGCCATCTAAGGACCCTTTTCATGATAATGTGTTCAAATCTTTCTTAATCATAATTTCTACCCTTTATATACTTTGTATCCTTTTTGGATTTATGACAAAGGGGGAGAAATTGTGCATTACAGCTTACATTTAATCTTATGTAACTAAGTATAAGAAGACTTTTGAAAAAGGAGAGAAATAATTAACAAAAGGGGGAGAATGATAAGTAAAACATAAGATGTAGGAAATTGATGAGTGCATAGTATGTCATGAGCATCACATTTATTTTATGACACATTGCACCCCATGAATAGTATGATATAAGTTGTTACTTTGACCCAAATATGTGCTTTTGGCATTTGAGGCAAAAATGGTACTTTCTGAAATACACATATTTAGGGGGAGAAAAGTATATCATATGATTCAAAATCTTATTTATCAAATCTTATGTAAGCTTTAAATGTGTTGTCATCAAGCACCAAAAAGGGGTAGATTGAAAGTGCATTCATCCTTTTTGTGGGTTTTTGTGATTTGGATAACAACACATTTAAAGGTCTAACAAGTTTGCTAAGTGTTGAACAGGAAATTCAGTATGATGAACATACTTGAATAGTGTATAATGATCAATGAACAAAGGTTCAACACACAAGGTTAAATAACCAATGAGACAATGCAAATGGATATAATATGGTCTCTATATTGGTTTGAATATATGGACAAGACTTGAGAAATCACTATGCATAAATATGATCAAAATAGAGGTTGAAATGATTAAGAGGATTGGTCAAGCCAAATTGAATAAGATATGAGGAATCGTAAATTGGCTTGACCATATTACTATTAGTCCATATATGCTTCTATGAGAATCATACTAGAGCTTGATTGATCTTAGCATTTATATCTAGAAGACATTCAAGCAAGGTTCACAATATTGAAGAAATGGTTCTCTCAATGTATGCTCAATATGATGTGACTCAAGAATGACTTGATAGGGTGAAGATAGCAAGGAAAGGGCTTCATGGGATCGGGCGAAGGTGAAGGCCAAGCGACAGTTTGTGGACCGAGGTACCATGGCTAAGGTGAAGAAGAGAGTACTTGCACTAAGTCGATGAACTAATCAGCTATGAAAAGTTACATTGTGTTGATGCATCAGTAAGGTGACTTGAAACCATGATTTGAGCTCATATATGGTGAAATGGTTCAAATCACATGGGTTGATTTATATTTGCTTCAAAAGGTGAGACAAAGATTTTTGTGATCCTAATGAAGGGACTCCATAGAGAAATCACACATGGGACACCAATTACTCAAGGAGTTTACTTAATTATATTTTATTTAACCTGAGTATTGGAATCATCATACTATCAAGGGTGATCCAAAAAGAAGGTTGGTGTTTGCCAAAGCTCAAGCCTCTATATTCAAAAGTTATTTTGAAAACCAAAATTGTTTGGACACTCTGTGTATGACTGTTGTTAGGATTGAGAAATGGAGAGCGTTCCTGTTGAAAAACAGTTGAGCTTTTTCAGCTGAGTTAAACTTCTTCAGCTGAGTTGAGCTTTTTCAGCTGAGTTGAACTTCTTCAGCTGAGTTGACTTTTTCAGCTGAGTTTAACTTCTTTAGCTGAGTTGACTTTTTCAGCTGAGTTGAATTTCAACTTCAACTATGAAACTCTCTGACCAAAACCAGTTGAACTTGCCTCTAGGCCAGTTGAACCGGAGTTTCTCTCCTAAACTTTCTAGTCAAAACCGGTTGAACTGGTCCCTAGGGGAGGTTCAACAGGTCACTGGGACATCTGCCCAGTCTGACCTGCAGTCTGCCAGTCAGACTGGCTATTAGCTGACACCAGGGCAGTTGAACCGCCCCCTAGGGCTAGTTCAACCAATGTCAGGTCAGTTTGACCAGACTGTCCAGCAGTCTGCCAGTTAGACTAATAGTCAGCTAGGGGCGGTTGAACCGGTCCTAGGGGCAGTTCAACTGATCCTCCACATCAAAATCAGCCCAATGGCTAGTTTTGAAGTACCACCTATATATACTCACTCCTACCTCTCTCCCCACAGTAGAGCATGAATTGAACTCCATTTCTAACTGGAGAAACACCTCCCACTCTCTCACACATCTCTTCCCTCTCCCCTTTCAAATCTTTGGAGAGAAATCTTTGAGTGAGATTGAGAGCTGTGGTTTTTGTACTTTATCTCTAAATCCTTCTTGCTCTTCTTCATTCGAGCTTTGGTACTACATCGAGTTCTTTGTGGAATCATTACTCTTGGAGCTTCTAGCTCCTAGACGACTAGGTGTCTCTTGTGAGTCTCCAAATCTTGTGTAAGACTACAAGAAAGTTTGTATTACCCGCTCGTTTGAGCAGAGATTAGTGTGTGGGCTTGACCTTTGTGGTCAGCGAAGTGAGGATTAGGGTCGAAAGAGACCCGGCTCTTTGTGGGCACCTCAACGAGGAAGTAGGACACCTTTTGTGGTGTGACCGAACCTTGGGATAAATCTTGTGTATCTTGTGTTCTTTTTCATTGTGTTTGTTCGTGTTCTTCGTTCTCTCACCATTCCGTGAAAAAATTGTTCATAACTTTTTGGTGTTTGGATTTTGAGAAGCGCCCTTCTAAGATCTACTACTTTGAACCATATGGATTATCTAGGGCATCTCATTTCCAAAGATAACTGGGTGAATTTCGAGATCAATTCAGTTTTATATCTCATTCTTTAGTTGAGCTCGTGCAAACCAGTTGAATCGGTTTTGACACCGATTGAACCGGTTTTACCCAGTTCTTTTCTAGTTTTTGTTGAAAAAGTTTCTGCTAGCCTATTCACCCCCATCTAGGAAACCTTTAAAAACGAATCAAAAGCACAACTTCATCAGTTTTGGTACATGATTCAAAGCCACGCTGGCTACATGTGGTTACAGCCACACATCCTCAAAATCTCATGCACACGGATGTCGAAGTTCAAAGCACCCATCTCTAGGCTAGAGCTATTACAAACTAGAAAATGAAAAACTCCAAGAGAGCAACTAAGACAACTAAATGAGATGAAGCCCCTAAAGAGATGGCTACACAACCATCCCTCTCTTCTATTTATAGAGAGTTATTCTACTTCCCTAAGCTACCCCTAAATACATAGAGCTTATCCAGTCAGCTAGGGGCAAAATGGATCAACTTCTTGAATTTTGATTTGAAGGTCACACACTCTTTGCGAAGTTGCTTTGCCTCGACGCATCCTTCGTGATGATGCCACGTGTCGCCCCTAATTCCCACTGGAACCTTACCACCAAGTTTTGAGGTTCAAACCCAACGAAACCAGTGAACTGTAGCATTGGCTGTTTCTTAGGCTCAACCATCGAAAACTCCATAGGTAGCTGTTGGAGCGAAGGTCATCCGCCCCCTCGATCGGTCTGCTTAAAACATAACTAAGCAGGTTATGTCAGTCACAGGAAGTGAAGTCTACCTCAACCCGCACCGAAGGCAGCGCCTCAATTGGAGAACTAGCGAAGGCATGGGAGCGAAGGGACTAGTCAGCCTCTCAGGGGCTCTTCAAGACTTCGCTTGCCATGACTCCAAGCACCGACCTTAGAAAGACTCGAAGACCCGGCGCCTCAAGTGAAGACCGCAGTTTTTGCCCGCGTGGGTTGGCGTAATGGGCCCACATTGCGCCCCATTGGCTTACTCGGGCCCACGTGTAAGCACCACCCAGGGATAGGGTTGATGGTGTGTTTGTTCAGGTAATACTTAATTCCATTGTAATGACCTGTAATGACCCCCAAGGGGGAATATTCTAGGTATAACGTAGGTAACCAAAGGCACGATTGTACTTATAAGGGCATGTACATTCACCTGGTTACCTATAAATACCCCTGCATTGTACATTGACGGGACACACTTAACAACACCGTTGTCCTAGCCCGTTGTGTTGCTGAGCATCAGAGCATTCCTACCTTCCATTGCTTGGGGCCACTTGACCACGTGTTAGTCAGGTTCCAAAAGTAGCATACGACATATGTGTCCCCTACATCCTGGACATGTGTCCGGTCGGTCTGCAACCATGTCGGCGACACGATCCAGTCCTCCACGTCCTCATGCTCATTAGTGCCCCTAGGTGTCAGCCACCATGGCTAGACATCCATCTTCTCTAGTCCCTTAGTTAAGACTCAACACTCGTCCTTCACCGCACCCAGTCCATTGGTACGAACCCGCATGACATTCACCTTCGCCGTTGACCACCATCTCCTAACTGCACACCTGCACACCATAAACCGAAAGACATGTTTGAACATACACAAACTCACACATTAGTTAGTCCAACTGACTCACCCCAAGGTGCTACCCGTTGATAACCACTCATCACAATCCGAACATAAGGGCACAAGTCAACCTTGTGTTTGCACTTTTAAAAGAAAAGATTAGTTTGAAAATCATAATATAATCTAATCACAATTTTAGGTTCAAGATTAGAAACATTAACTTCTTTATTTTAACATTTCTATAAAACTATATGATATATAACATGGATTAAGTTTTATGAAATAATTACTTAATCCTATATAATTATTTATGAAAAAGTTAAATATAAGCCTAAATTACACTCCATGTAGAAAGATAATAATCTATTAATTATATTTATTTTTATTTAAGAAAACACATAATCTTTGTTTTTTTAATTTATACTTAAGAAAACCTATAATTAAACAACTAATAATTACAAAAAAATTCTAAATTTTAGATATAAGAAAACTGATGTAAAAACTGTTTTAAAATGTTAGTACATTATTATGAAGCTAACAAGACAAAAACCATTTTATTTGGATTTCAAATACTCATTTTATATTAAGAGCTCTGCGGTAGGAACATATAAGTTACCATCGACTTTAGAGGGTAAACAGAAGAAAACATGGGCTGGCTGGCCTAATAATCAAAACCCAAGTGGCTAACGTGCTAAACAAGCAAACTGGCCGGTGGCTCAAATAATAAAAAGAGCAGGGACCGACACATAATCATTTGGACCTATGTGAAACAATTTTTGAACTATATAAATATGGACATGATTAAAACAAAGTGTGGGCGTTTGCTGCTAAACATTCATCTTCTACCTCGATCGCCGGTGATGGAGATTCTCAGCGTCTATATAGTGGGCTCGACGGCATGTGAACAGCATAGAGGAGTGGGGAGATCGTGAGCAGGGACAATAGCGAGCTTGGAGAGGGACTCGTTGGCAGTAGGCGACCCTAGAGATGCTCTGGCTACGATTGGCGGTGGTGGCGATGCATGGCGAGCAAGGGCATCAAGCAGGAGGGCACGGTAGAGAGAGAAGAGGAGTTCCAATTTATAGGGGTTGAAGGGGACAAGAACGACGTTGGAGAGAGGAATCGATGGTGAGAGTTATTGTCAAGTGGGGGGGGGGTGGGAGAGAGAGCGGCATTAGCGCTCGGTGGGGAGAGGGGAAACAGGTGCAGGAGTCGATGCTCCACTGAGCGAAAGCGACGAGACTGCGGTCATTCGAGAGCGCGCTGGAGATGCAGTGGCATGTGGGTGAGAAGAAGAAGAAAGGGTTGACAGACAGGGGCCACTTGTGAGAGAGAGCGTGATGACCCGCTCACGGTGAAAAGTGGGCTGGATTCTTGGGTAGATGGGCTGAATTTGGGTTTTTTCTTTTTCCAAACTTTTTCACAATCTTTTCTTTTTTCTAATTCCAGAATTATATATATACTAGCTGAATGCCCGTGCGTTGCAACGGAAATATATAATACCAGTACACTACGATAACTTATATATAAAATGTGTGTTATATTGTTATGAGAAAAGGTTTCATAATCAATTTGTGATCCTAGCCCTACATGAATTTTATTATTTTAATCTAGTTGTTTCACCATTACATTGCAATCATCAGTATCATGCAGACTTCTATATATGCCATGATTTGTATAGTCTCATCATTGGAGAGCACGTTCCACACATGCCGGAAGAAATTCCCTCGTACATCGTTAGTCATCAGACACACACACCACCATACACTCTTGCTTAAACAAAAAGGCAAGTGTGTGTGTTTGCGAAGAGAATTAAAGGTAGGCCGATACAAAAGCTACCCTGACGGTGGCGAGGATGACGAACTGGTCACTGTTGTCGATCCTCCTCTGCATCACCTCCGACGCCAAGATGACGCCACAGTCCTCGATATAGCAGTCGTCGAACGCGCGCGACATGACGAGTACCGATGACTCTTGGTTAGGCTACCAAACGAAGTGCACTCCAGGCTCATCAGCGAGGTAGTACCCCTGTCTGTTGCACCACCAGATGTGCTACTCCACTACATACATCATGTTTGAGGACACTCACACAACGTCAGCAACGGCCATCGTCCCAGCGCACAGGAATTCATGTTCGATCAGTAGCGACTTACGTGGCAGGTTGGGCTTCAGGTGGACGATGAGCTATACGGCGTGATGGTGTCGTCGTCGGATGCTGTGTCTAGAACAACCCGAGAGTCGTCGACGTTGGCGACAACCATGAGGCCCCCTACTTAACAATGGACAGCGCGGTGCAACTGCTCTAGACCGCGTCCAAGCGACGGCTTCGCGGGAGCTTGTCGTACACAGTGGCGCATGCGACCATGTAGGACTGCTTCTAGAGGTCGAACTGGCAGTCGCCAAGCTTCTTCTCGTCATTGATGAGCGACGCCAACGCAAGTGTCTCCTGCTAATGGTGTTTGTTTGGAGTTTCAAGTAAGAAACATGGATTCATGCTTGGCGTTGGTTTATGAAAATGACTCACAAGTCTGATCCATGGAAAAATATTACGAAGAATAAATGTCACGCATGCAAAAAAGGGAATTTAAGTATAAAACATTATTCAAACAAAAGAAATTGCATGCAAAACTCTTCTTTAAATAATATTACCTCCATCCAAAAATATAATTCAAGAATCTCGGTGATACTTATCTAGTACTACGCATTGTGCAAGTTTAGTAAGTGGGCTTGGTGAGAGATGTAGTACATGTGTTTCCTGTCATAGATGCAAACATAAACACACATGTGGTGTAGCGGTAGCTACTCTTGGCCTTTGCTTGAGAGGTCATGGGTTCAAATCCCCTTAAGGACATATGTGTTTTTTTAATTTTAGTTAGACATGGGTAAAGATGTCAATGGGAATTCCCCACCGGGTTATAGCATCCCATACCCATCCCCATCATGTTTGATCCATCCCCATACCCATCATGGGTACAAAACTCATCTCATACCCATCCCCATTCGGGTTTCGGGTCCCCAATGGGTCCCCATCCCCAATTAAGGGATAACTAGGTACTAACATGTAGCACAAACAATCTAGATTTCAGACATCACTACATCGGCAAGCACTCATCCATGAACCATGATCCATTCATCCATCCATCAAAAAAGAAATAAGTGATTCAGGACCGATAGAAGAAATGGAGAAATGGAGTTTGCTCACCTTCCTTGGTCACTATCTAAGTTCGTTGGCGCCTGAGAATCCATGGTCGTCACCGTTGTCTGGGCAGGGCGTAGCATATGGCTGGTTATTTTAGGGTTTTGTTTTTTGCTAGTCTGCTAGTTGCCTTGTCGTGTTGCCTTGTTGGGCTAGGACCTGGGGCCTGGTGCACTGACGTGCTGGGCTTGGTGGCCGGCTCGGCCTCAACTCATTCATACAAACATGATAGGTGTACACTGTTGGAACTTGCTCTCCTGGGCAAGATGATCCAACGGGTGAGTGAACGGAATGCAAATAAGGTTTAACTCGAGATGGCGATTGCTCTGTTAATCTAGCCTCTCAACGGCGCTGTATGGGGGTATTTATAGGTGCCCGGGTGCCCAATGTCCTGATGTGAGGACGTTTATGCCCTCAGGCACCTAGATTATCCCTAGAATATTCCCATAATGGAGGGTTACAGACTGTTATTACAAAAGAGCCGTTACAAATCGGGCCCGTAACACGCCTCTCCGTGCAGGGCCTATCACGATGGGCCGCCATACCACGTGGGCCTCTAGGTTGGGTGAGGACGTCGGATGGTGGGACTTCGTCGTGGGCCTTCGTCTTGTGGTGAGAAGGACGAAGGGTGACCTACGCCGGTCATCTAGCTTCCGTTGGTGCGTCGAGGTGACGAGGGCCTGGAGCGAAGGGTAGCGTCTTTGCCTTCACCCCAACATTTGCCCTCCGAGGGACCAGTTCGACTAAGTCATCTGGTGCCGAAGACGTCGCTAGATGGTGGAGACGTTGCCCTCGCTCGAAGTGGTTCCGCGGGGGTTTTTGATGTGACCGTTGACGGACGCAGCACTGTTGGACTGCGGGTTTCCCGAAGCGTCGCGTCCTGTGTATATAAAAGGGGGGGTGCGGGTCAGGTTCTCTTACCTTTCTGTGCGCCGCAAAACCCTAGCCTCCTTTTGAAACCGTTCACCCGCTCGCCTGCCCTCCTTGCTCCTGTTCGTCGGAGATCTGGCCCGCGTCAAGCAGACCGCGCGCCGCCACCGACGGTACGTAGCCATGCTGTCTTCTTCCTCGTCTGCTCCAAACACGCCGTCGGCTGATTCATCGTCCAAGGATACCTTGAGCAATGTGGCGGCAGTGGAGCTACATCCGGGTGATACGGTGGAGTTAGGCGTTTTGAGGATTTCCTTGGTCCGTGTGCAGGATATGCAGCATCTGGGGTATTTTGGCAGCGGAGTTGGGCATGTCCCGGGGGCGGAGGAGGTTACTCAACCCGAGGGTGAGTTAATCGTGTTTGAGGCGTTTTTCACCGCTGGCCTTTGCCTGCCTGCACATCACTTTGTGGCGGAGGTCCTGCAAAGATTTGAGGTCCAGGTACACCAGCTGACACCTAACATCGTGGTGGCCCTGGCGAAGTATGACTGGGCGGCGACTTCGTATGGCGGTCAGCCTTCTGTGGAGGTCTTCGCCAAACATTACAATCCGCATTGGCAAAAAATAAAAATTGGACACAAGATTGCACAGTTTGGATCGTGCACGTTTACGCCGAGGACCGGAAAGACTTCGATGGAAGTCGTGGAGTTAGTTCCTTGTGCCCGCAATAAGTGGGGCAATTGGTGGGATTTCTGGTTTTATGTTTCCGAGGGCGAAGTCAAAGACCACCCGGGGCTCCCCGTGGCCGTGATGTGCTCCCATTATTATGTTGCGTACCCGCAATTTGAGGTGGCGGAGGATGATGAAAATGAAGGAGCCCTTCAGTGCGCTGCTCGCATGAGTAGCGGGCGTGATTTAGTTGAGGAATTCATCAGTTATGGGGTGTGGCCCTTGGCACATGGCTAGGCGTTGGGCGAAGTATGCCCTCGCGAGATGCCCTCCCTGGGCGGGCAGCGAGTGCGAAGTCTAGCCTTCGCGTTGGATTTGCGTGGCCAAGATCCAGCCGCATTCGTTCATGAAGTGGAGGACGGTGCGGCTAGGATTGTGGGGCGATAGGTGCCGAGGACAGAGGGCCTTCGGAGTTGGGATATCCGGGGGTCCAATGTTAGATTGAATCGGGTCTTCGAATTGAACTGTTTGCCATACAGTGGCTATCCCGGGGATGACGTTGCCGACCGCCGCGGGAAGAAACTGGTGGACGTGACCGAGGAAGGGCCTACACAGGAGGCTGCCCCAGCCACTAAGAAGAGAAAAATAAGTACTACAGTGGGGGAG
The DNA here is from genome assembly GCA_029449295.1 of Zea luxurians. Taxonomy (NCBI): domain Eukaryota; kingdom Viridiplantae; phylum Streptophyta; class Magnoliopsida; order Poales; family Poaceae; genus Zea; species Zea luxurians. Next base: position 53,191,037 of record JAOPSE010000011.1, read on the forward strand.
TGGGGGTCTCTGATAGTTTTGTTGTGGAGTTGATGGGGACATGCGCGGCCCCGGGGGGAAGGATGTCTTCGCCCGAGCTCCGGGAGTCTTCGGCGCGAATGTTGAAGGTTACCAGGGGTCGATGGCTAAAGAATGTTCCAATCCCCCGCGCGGCTGGCGAAGACATATTTATGTCTTGCATGGCTTGTGACTTGAAGATTTTCCCTTACGGACGGAATGTTGCTACTGTTGTGTCGGCAGTGATGGAGAAGGATCGTTAAGACGCTGCTTAGAAGCGTCGGGCGGTCGTTAGGATCAGGGATCCTTTCCGCGAGGCCAAGAGGGTGCGGGGGGCGCGAAGTCTGATGCCTCAAGCAGCAGCAAGCCAGCGCCGACTGCGAAGCCAGCAGCCCTTGGGCCCAAGAAGTCTTCGACAGGTGCGAAGGCTGCCTCCTCTGGCGCGGGCAAACCACCCTCGGGTGAGCCCGTCAAGGGGCGAAGGGTGCCCTCCCTGGCGCGTGTTGATGAGGTGGGGGCGCGTGTCGCCGACTTCGACACAGACATCAATGTGTCGGATTATCTTGTTGGTAAGTTTTTTTAACCAATAATATGGTGAAGGCTCGGATGCAGGGCAACTACCTCTTGTCCCGACTCTGGTGGCGGCCCCTTCGCCTACGGCGGCGATTGGGGCAAAGGATGCTTCGTGGGACCCGTGGTCCGCCTTCTGCGCGAGCGGCATGATTTCGTCGGCCGCCGCCACTAAGGATGTGGCGGGCTCCATGTCCCAGCAGTTGAGGCGGGCATCGCAGCAGCTGAATCATGTAAGTCGTGGTGGACTTTGATGTTTCGTTGGTTTTATGAGGTTGTGAGTCTCATGGCTTTTGTGTCAAGCGTCCAACTTCGCCGACCATGTCGCGTCGGGTGCTCTGACTGCAGAGTTTGCTACCGAAGTCGAGTGTCTCCGGGCGCAGCATGTGGATGCTGTCCAGGAGAAGTCGGCTGCGGAGAGCAAAAGCCGTAGGCTGACTGAGAAGTTGGCCGCAATGGAGGCCGAGAAGGGGGAACTCCGGCGCCAGCTGGTGGAGGAGAGGCGGGAGGCGAACAAGGCCATTACCGATGCGCAGGCTGTGCAGGCCGATGCCAAGCTTGCTCGGGCGAAGGGCAGTCTCGCCCGCCAACGTGCCGAGGATTTGGAGGCAAGGCTCAACAGCCTACGCAATCGCGTGGATAAACCCGAGGCCTCGACGCGCGCGGAGGTCGCGCGGATGCATGCGCAGTTCGTGGACGCGTACCGGGAGCTGGGTGCGCGTACCGTCGCCTTCGACACGCCCAACCAAGAGGTGGGCCTCCGCTTCCTTGAGTGGTTACAGGAGGAGCTGGTGGTGCTTCCGACCATCGTGACGGGCCTCATGTCTTTTGCCTCCCTCATCACCTGCAAGGGCGCTGTGAATGCTTTGTCCCGCGAGGGGTGCAGGCATTTCGAGGTCTTCGACCAATCGGACGAGAACTTCGAACGCGAAATCTTCCAGGTCGAAGACCCGGTGCTTAAGCAGTCCGCAGGGGTGCTCTTTGATAGGATGTGGGGTCCGCACGACTGAGAGGTGGTTCGGGAGAGGTCTGACAGGGCAATTGATCAGGTGAGGGCTCATTTTGCACGGTTATGTGTGTGAGTGTGGTGGTTTTGCTGAATCTGCTTATTTCTACAGATGGCACATGCCAAGGGGGTCGAAGACCTTGGTGATCTGGACAGTGCGCTGCCCATGACATCGGGGGTGGAGGTGGCTCCGCCATCCGATGCTAGCGAGGTCCCCTCAACGGTCCCTGCACCGATGGTGCCAACTGGAGCCAGCGAAGACCCCGCGTCGACGGGCGAGGACGCCTTGAAGGCGGTGGCCGAGCCGGCTTCCGAAGACCTCACGGCCTTGGCCGGGCCTTCGCAGGTGGCTGAATAGGTGTTGAGGAGTTTGTAAATTTTGTCTGTGTGATACTGAACCTCAGTTGCTGCATAGATTCTGAGGTTTGGGCCTACACACGCAACCGCTACTGACAATACTATGTTTGTGGCGGCTTCGACCGTGGCTGCCGATGATGATTCGTTTGGCTCTGTGTCTAAGTGTTTTGAGTCTGATGAGTCTAGGAGTTCGATTGCGTGGATGGAGTAGTCTTCAGATGAGGACTTGGACTATTTTGCAGCGTTAGATGTGGCTGTAGCGGAGCCTTCGCCGCGCGTGGAGGGTTCCGAGGGGCTCCCGGGTGCGAGTACTGGGTATAGGCGGCGAAGGGCGGTGGCGAAACGGAGAGTGAGTGAATTGTCGAGAAGTGGTAGGCGTCATCGTACTGAGATGGAGAGTGGTCGTCTTCGCGTGGACGGGATTGGTAAACGGGAATTGTTGTCCTCGCTGGTTGGGGTGAGCGTAGGTGAAGGGGAGCTGCGGAGTCTTTTTGAGGGTGAGGAGTTGAGGATAATGCTGTTCAACTACAGGGAGATGGGTATCATCCCGAAGGTTGAGCCAATGTAATATATGATGCCCTCGCTGTGTGTATGTAACCGTAATTTGTATGATAAGGCTGTGCGCCTTCGTTGATCCGGCCGCATGCGTAGGCGACTTCTGCACGGAGTCTTTTGTGAAAGACTTCGACCTTTACGTACTTATTGTACTGGTCCAGCTGCACCCTTAGGCGACTTTTGCACGGAGAATCTTTTGGAAAAAACTTTGATTTTGCGCACTTATTATTCTGGCTGCACCCTTAGGCGACTTTTGCACGGAGAGTCTTTTGGAAAAGACTTCAACTTTGCGCACTTGTTGTGCTATTTCGGCTGCACCCTTAGGCGACTTTTGCACGGAGAGTCTTTTGGAAAAGACTTCGATTTTCTGCACCTATTATTCTGGCTGCACGCTTAGGCGACTTTTGCACGGAGAGCCTTTTGGAAAAGACTTCGACTTTGCGCACTTGTTGTGCTATTCCGGCTGCACCCTTAGGCGACTTTTGCATGGAGAGTCTTCTGGAAAAGACTTCGATTTTGTGCACTTATTGTGATAGTTCGGCTGCACCCTTAGGCGACTTTTGCGCATAGTGTCTTTGACGAAGACTTCGATTAACGCACTTGTTGTGCTGTTCCGGCTGCACCCTTAGGCGACTTTTGCGCGACGTGTCGCACGCGAGGGTAGTCAATGTTGCCCCTCGTGGTGACTTCGGTGTGGTCGAATGCTGAAGACCGTGGATGCGTTCTTTTTCGACATATTGTGTCTTAGTTTTTGCAGGGGATTTTTGCAGGTATATTACATGGCTCCGCCTCATTAAAAACCTCACCCCCCGGGAGGAAAAGAGTGCGGGCCGGAATGATACTGTTTGGTGAATTACAAGGGCGTGTTAGCCCTGAGGATTCAAACAAAAAATTTGCGGAGATTGTCGATATTCTAGGAATGCTCTAGGTCCTCGCCGGATGGCGTTGTTAGCCTATACGCGCCGGGGGACGCCTTCGTCTTGACGATGAATGGACCCTCCCACTTTGGCTCCAGCTTTCCCCGTGACTCTGTCTAGGTTGTTCGAACGAGTACGAGGTCCCCTTCGTCGAATTTTCTTGGGACGACTGCGTGGCCGCGCCAGGCCTTCGTTTGAGCTTGGTATTTGTTGAGGGGCTGCAGGGCGAAGACACGGTCTCCATCGATGAGGTCATTGGAGGTTGGTTCGTCTACGTCGGGGACGGTTGAAGCGCTTGTCCGTGGTGACCCATGTTTGATTTCCTATGGGGTCATGGCCTCCGATCCGTATAGCAGGCGAAAGGGAGTGAATCTAGTCGCCCGGCATTCGGTCGTGTTCAGCGCCCAGACTGCTTCAGGTAATAGGTCGGCCCATTAACCCTTCTTGTCGTCAAGAAGCATTTTCTTGATGGCAGTGAAAATCTTGCCGTTGGTGCGCTCCACGACGCCATTAGATTGTGGGTGATATACTGAGGCGAAGGCAAGCTTGGTGCCAATGGAAAAGCAAAAAACCCTGAAGTCCTGACTATTAAACTGTTTGCCATTGTCGACCGTGAGCTCAGACGGGACTCCAAATCGGCAAATAATGTTTTGCCAGAAGAATTTCTGGGCATTCTTCGACGTTATTGTGGATACTGCCCTTGCCTCGATCCACTTGGTAAAATACTCGACGGCGACGAAGGTGAACTTGAGGTTCCCTTGGGCTATGGGTAGTGGCCTGACAATGTCTAGCCCCCAGCGTTGAAGTGGCCATGTGTGAGCGATCAGCTTTGTGAATTGCGAGGGGTTGCCTGAACGGGGAGAAAACTTCTAGTAGGCTTTGCATGATCTTGTCACTCGATTTGCGGCGCAGATTATAGCAGGCCAGTAGAAACCTTGACGGATCACCTTGGCAGCGAGGGCCCTAGGCCCCGAGTGAGAGCCGCAAGTGCCACTGTGGACTTCGCGCAGGATCTGGAGGCCTTCGGTCTCTGTGACACATTTGAGCATGGGTTGACTAATCCCTTTCTTGTATAGCTGGCCCTCAATATGTGTGAAATCCTGGCTTCGGTGTTTGAGGCGCTTGGCCTCGTTGACATCACCTAGATTGTAATATCCTTGCAAGAACAGGGTTATTGGGGCCCGCCAGTCTTCGGCCATGATGAGGTTGACGATGCGATGGCCCTCCGCGTTGGTGGTTATTTGCAGACCCTCTAGATTGCGGACGGCTGGTGTGCCGATGACGTGGTAGAACACGTCGGAGGGCAGGGCTTCGCCTCTGGCTGTTGCTTTGGCTAACGCGTCGGCTTCTTCGTTCCTTGCGCGGTCCACATGCTGCAGGGTGAAACCCTTGAATTGTTTCTCAAGACTGCGAACGGCCGTAAGATACTACAGAAGCGCGGGGTCTTTTGCTAAATAGTCTTTTTTGATCTAGCTAGCAACGACTTTGGAGTCTGTCTTGATTATGCAGGTGGTCACGCCGAGTGCTTTCAGCTTGCGAAGGCCCATGATAACGGCTTCGTACTCTACTATGTTGTTTGTGCAGCTGTCGGATTCCAGAGCAAAGTTGAGGCGTGCTGCATATCTGTGCTTGACGCCGGTGGGTGATGTGATAATTGCAGCCGCGCCTGCCCCCGCATGGCACCATGCATCGTCACAGTGGATGGTCCACACCTTCTCTGAGGGCTCTTCTTGCTGCGGTGCCGGCCCTGTCTAGTCGACAATGAAACCTGCGAGGACTTGCGACTTGATTGCTGTCCTGGGCTCGAAGGTAACGTGGTATTCGGAGAGTTCGGCTGCCCATTTGGCGATACGGACGGACGCCTCCGGATTTCTGAATAATTCGCCGAGTCCCCTGTCCGAGGTGACCCGCACCTTGAACGCTTCGAAGTAGTGGCGCAACTTGCGCGATGCCATGACGACTGCGTAGGCAATTTTTTCCAACTCCGTCATGTTGCATTTGGAAGTCGTGAGGACTTCAGAGACGTAATAAACTGGACACTGCCGAGTTGTGCCCTCTCTGTCTTGCTCTTGGACCAACGCTGCGCTGACTACGTGTGGCGAAGCTACGACGTAGAGCAACAGAGGTAGCGAGGGGTCGGGGCTTGTAAGGGTTGCCAACTCTAACAGGTGCTACTTGAGTGATGCAAAGGCTGCCGCTTGCTCTGGTCCCCATGCAAAGTCTTTTGCGCCGTGTAGTGTCTTGAGAAAAGGTTGGCTTCGCTCTGTGGACTTGGAAATGAATCTGTTGAGGGCGGCCAATCTGCCTGTCAGACGCGAAACGTCTGGCTGACTGCGGAGGCGTCATGTTGATGATAGCCTGGATCTTGGTCGGGTTGGCCTTGATCCCACGGTGCGACACCAGGTAGCCTAGTATCTTCCCCTGGCGAACTCTGAAGACACACTTCTCGGGGTTTAGGCGAAGTCATGCGTCCCGCATGTTCGCGAATGTCTCTACGAGGTCGGCTAGATGATCCTCTTTGTTTTTGCTGGCGACAACGATGTCGTCCACATACGTGAAAATGTTCCGGCCTACTTGGCTCTCAAGCACCGTCTTGGTGAGGCGAGAGAAGGTGGACCCAGCGTTCTTTAGTCCCTCCGGCATTCTGACGAAGCAATACGTGCCGAAGGGCGTGATGAAACTGGTACTGGCCTTGTCTTCCTCCTTCATATATATTTGGTGATAGCTAGAGAAGCAGTCGAGGAGTGACATGACTTCACATCCGGCCGCACTATCGATGATCTTGTCGATCCGAGGCAGCGGGAAATTAGGCAAGCCTTGTTGAGGCTGGTGAAATCGATGCACATCCGCCACTTGCCACTTTTCTTTTGCACCATGATTATGTTGGCGAGCCACGTAGGGTAGGCGATTGACTCGATGAAATTGGCCTCCAGTAGGCGGTGTACTTCGGCTTTGGCGGCTTCTATTTTTTCATCGGACATTGGGCGCACCGAAGGGTCGATGCCCAGATTGTGCTCCATGACGGTGCGACTGACTCCGACCAGGTCAAGGGCAGACCACGCGAAGACGTCCTTATTTCTGGAGAGACAAGAGATGAGTTTCTCCTCGTCTTGCGAAGTCAGGTCTTCGCTTATGATGACCATTTGCTTGGGCGTTGCCTGGTCAAGGGGGACTGTCTTCGTTCCATCATTGCTCTGCAGCTGTGCCTTTTCATGCTCGTTGGCGGCTGGGCGGGTAGCCTCGGGGACTTCGCGCTGCATCATAAGGCAGTGTACATTCAGTTGCCCTAGAACGAAGTCTCTTTCAATGTTGCGCGCAGTCTGCTGGTTGCCATAGACTGTGATCGCGCCTTGCGGACCCGGGATTTTCATGCATAGGTAAAGTCCGTGGATGGCCGCTTCAAACTTGTTGATGGAGCGCCGACCCATTATGGCGTTGTACGGGTATACCATGTCGACGATGTCGATGGTGACCTGCTCACTTCGTGCATTGGGTGCTACACCGAAGGACATGGGTAGCTCTATCTTGCCCACAGGAAAGGTGCCCTTGCCGTCGAAGCCATATAGGGGATTGTCCGAAGGCTTAAGTAAACTGTGGCTGATGCCCATGCGGTCGAAAGCATGGAGGAAGATAATGTCCGCCTGGTTGCCGTTGTCGACAAAGACTTTGTGCAGGTCCCAGCCTGCCACACTGCAGTTGATTACCATGGCGTCAATGTGGGGTGCGCTGCGCAGGTCGACATCTCTGGCGTCGAAGGTCAGCAACACATGGGACCACTTCGCTTGCACGACTGGGCCAGTGACGACGACATGGTTGATGCTTCGGTAGTGGTCCCTCTTCTGTCACTTCGTGTCGAAGTCGACACTGGACCCCCCAATGATCATGTGAATGACTCCGTGATACGGCTGATCAACGAAGTCTTCCTGTTTTGGTGCCTGAGGATGAATTGGGTGGTGGATGTTTGGCTGATGCGGATGCGAAGGCGGGAGTGGGGGTGGTATGACTTGTACCTCCTGGTGGTGTTGGTATGCGTGGTTAGGTGGATGTTGAGCGGGGACGTGGTTGTATGGTTGTGGGAGGTGGTGTTGATATGTGTGCGCGACAACTCTTGGGTTGTCGGCTCGTTGTGCCCGAGACATCTTGTCCCTAGTGGCCTTCGTTTCTGGGCAGTCCCTCGTTGGGTGCGCGCAGTCTTCGCCGTGAAACAGGCAGTAAAATCTGCGCGGCTCCTACGCCCGTCCTCGGCCACGACCATGAGTGCCATTGCCCGCGGCCCTAGGGGGAATAATCTTGACGGCGAGGGGCCTCGCCGGTGGGGTGCTGGTTGGCAATGTTATGCACCTGCTGCTAACTGCGGCTGTCCCGACCGGAGTCTAACTGCGAAGGTGTTGTCCATGTTCGGCTGGACTACAGAGGGTCCTTGGGTTTCCTCTGGGACTCGACCTTGCGCTGGTGGAGCTCTTCGGATCTGGCATACTTTTCAAATAGCTGATAGAGCTTTTGGAGGTTCTTGGGTGGGTCCCTGATGCAGTGACTGTAAAGGACGCCAGACCGAAGGCCACTGATGGTGTAGTGAATGGCAATTTGGTCGTCGACCGAAGGCAGTTGTGACTTGAGAGTCAGGAACTTGCGGTAGTACTCCCGTAGGGTTTCTTTCTCCAGCTGTTTGCAGAGTGATAGTTCGGCCAAGGCATCGGTGTCTGGGCGGTACCCTTGGAAGTTGAGCAGAAATTTGTCCCGGAGACTTCTCTAGGAGTCGATGGACAATGGGGGCAGCCTGGTGTACCAGGTCAGGGCCGGACCTTCGAGGGCGATGATGAAGGACTTGGCCATCGTGGCGTCATCCCCTCCGGATGATGCGACAGTGACTTGGTAGCTCATGATGTACTGTGCTGGTTCGGTGCTGCCATTGTAGTTGGAGTAAGTCCCTGCCCTAAAGTTGGTGGGCAATGGTGACACTTGCAGTTGCGGTGCCAGGGGGTTTCGCTCGTCAAGGTAGTTGAGGCCTTGGAATGCTGCGGCATGCGGGGCGAAGGGTCCGCGTTGAGGAATAAATAGGTCTCCGACTGGCGCGCGCTGTTGGAGGGGCGGGGCGTGCTGCAGATCATGTTGGCCTTCATGCTACATGAGCGCAATCACTTGCTCGAGTTCCTGAGCCCTCTGCTCCTCATCTCGTATCATCTGGCGCACCTTGGCCTGCACGGAAACGCGTTGGCGCTTGGCCTTGAGGATTTCTTTCTGCTTCTGGAGGTTGCGGTTTTTGATGCGTAGGGCCCGCAGCTGTAGTTGTTCTTCTGCGGAAACGCTGATGACTTCGCCGTCCTCTATGGCGTCTTTGCCCTCTAGCGGAGCAAAACCTGGGGGTGGTTCCTGTGGCTGTCCTCTGGAGCTGCAGGTGCGGAGGCTGCCCTCGGGAGTTGGTTGATCGTTGCGCTGTCTCTTGCTGACGGCGTCGTCTTCGCAGGCTTCTTGGTGGGTGGTGTCTGCAAGGGCCTTGCCCTTTTTCTTGGCTAGCAGCGCTGCCTTTGCTGCTTCGTCAACGGATGGGGCTGCCTTCGAACTAGCTCTCTTGGGTGCCATCGCGGGTGGTTTGACTCTCTGTGCAAAAGTCACCAAAGGGTGCAGCCGGAATAGCACAACAAGTGCGCAAAGTCGAAGTCTTTTCCAAAAGACTCTCCGTGCAAAAGTCGCCTAAGTGTGCAGCTGGAATAGCACAAGTGCGCAAAGTCGAAGTCTTTTCCAAAAGACTCTCCGTGCAAAAGTCGCCTCCTAGGCACCCACCGTATGTTGGAACTTGCTCTCCTAGGCAAGATGATCCAACGGGGGAGTGAAAGGAATGCAAATAAGGTTTAACTTGAGATGGCGATTGCTCTGTTAATCTAGCCTCTCAAGGGCGCTGTACAGGGGTATTTATAGGTGCCCGATGCCCAATGTCCTGATGTGAGGACGTTTATGCCCTCAGGCACCTGGATTATCCATAGAATATTCCCATAATGGAGGGTTATAGACTGTCATTACAAAAGAGCCGTTACAAATCAGGCCCGTAACACGCCTCTCTATGCGGGGCCTGTCACGATGGGCCGCCATACCACGTGGGCCTCTAGGTTGGGTGAGGATGTCGGATGTCGGGACATCGTCGTGGGCCTTCGTCTTGTGGTGAGAAGGATGAAGGGTGACCTGCGCCGGTCATCTAGCTTCCGTTGGTGCGTCGAGGTGACGAGGGCCTGGAGCGAAGGGTAGCTTCTTTGCCTTCGCCCCAACATACACGTATGAAATACCCATGGGTAATCGGGTTCGGATTGTTGCTTCCCAAACCCATACCCGTTTACCCAATGAGTGGAGATTTTGTCATATATCCATACCCATGGGGACAATTTTCGTCCCATACCCGTACCCTAATAGGGGAATTCCCCACGGGTTGGTGGGTATCGGGTCACCATTGACATCTCTAGACATGGGTTGTTCGGGGGAATTGTCAGGGACCATAATTAGGGTACCCCCAAGACTCCTAAAACTCGGCTGGTAAACACCATCAGCACAAAGCTGCAAAGGTCTGATGGGCACAATACAGGTCAAAGCTCCGTCCGCTCAAGGAACGCAATCTCGCCCCGCCCGAGCCTAGCCTCGGGCAGGAACGGTAGACCCAGGCAGATTCACGCCTCGCCCGAGGGCCTCCTCAAGCAACAGACGCACCTTCGACTCGCCCGAGGCCCAGTTCGGGCAGGCTTCGCGGAGAAGCAACCTTGGCCAGATCGCCTCGCCAGCCGACCAGATCGAAGGAGCATTCAATGCAAGGATCACCTGACACCTTATCCTGACGCGCGCTCCTTAGTCGACAAGGCCGAAGTGACCGCAGTCACTTCGCCCCTCCACTGACTGACCTGACAGGAAAACAGCGCTGCCTGCACTACTCCAATTGCTGTGCCACCCGCCAGGGTGAGGCTGACAGCAGCCAAGTCCAGCCTCGGGCGCCATAGGAAGCTCCGCCTCGCCCGACCCCAGGGCTCGGACTCAACCTCGACCCCAGACGACGGTCTCCGCCTCGCCCGACCCCAGGGCTCGGACTCAACCTCGACCCCAGACGACAGTCTCCGCCTCGCCCGACCCCAGGGCTCGGGCTCAGCCTCGACCCCAGACGACGGTCTCCGCCTCGCCCGACCCCAGGGCTCGGACTCAACCCCGACCTCGGACGACGGTCTCCGCCTCGCCCGACCCCAGGGCTCGGACTCAGCCTCGACCCCAGACGACGGTCTCCGCCTCGCCTGACCCCAGGGCTCGGACTCAGCCTCGACCTCGGAAGAACCTTGGGCTCGGGCCGACCACGTCGCAGGGGGGTACATCATTACCCTACCCCTAGCTAGTTCAGGCTACGGGGAACAAGACCGGCGTCCCATCTGGCTCACCCCGGTAAAACAAGTAATGATGACACCCCGCGTGCTCCATGACGACGGCGGTCCTCAGCCCCCTACGGAAGCAAGGAGACGTCAGCAAGGTCCCGACAGCCCCGACAGCTGTGCTTCTACAGGGTTTAAGCGCTCCTCCGACGGCCACGACATCACATGAACAGGGCACCAACACCTCTCTGACAGCCCCGTCGGCATGTACATAGGACTCTGGCTCCTCTCTGCCGGACACGTTAGCACACTGCTACACCCCCATTGTACACCTGGACTCTCTCCTTACGTCTATAAAAGGAAGGTCCAGGGCCCTCGTACGAAAAGGTGGCCGCGCGGGAGGATGGGCTGACGAGCAGGCTCTCTCTCTCTCTCTCCCTCACGAATGCTTGTAACCCCCTACTGCAAGCGCATCCGCCCTGGGCACAGGACAACACGAGCCGCAGTTCCCCTTATTGCTTTTCCCCTTGTGTTCCGTCTCGCGCCGACCCATCTGGGCTGGGACACGCAGCGACAATTTACTCGTCGGTCTAGAGACCCCCCAGGGTCGAAACGCCGACAGTTGGCGCGCCAGGTAGGGGCCTGCTGCGTGTTGACGAACAGCTTCCCGTCAAGCTCCAGATGGGTAGTCTCCAGCAACCTCTCCAGCCCAGGACGCTGCTCCGTTTCGGGAGTCTCGAGTTCATGTCCCTCGACGGCAGCTACGACATGGTACTCCTTCCTCCGCCGCGCGACAACGACAATGGCGGCCGTCAGCCCGCCCGCCGGCGGCGGAATCGACGACGTCTTCCCCGCGTGGCGGAAGAACAGCATCCGAGCCTGTCCCGTCACCATCCCCATCGATGGAGGAGGAGGCGGGGCAACCATGGCCAAGCAGGAGGCGGCACCTCGTCGGCTGTCGAGCGAGTCGACGATGCCGACGCCCCAGCGGGGGACACGTCGGGCGTCGACCTTGTGTCTGAGACGAAGACGGGCGACGTTTCCCCGCAACACGCCAACCTCAAGCGGACGAATGATGCCTGCACGCTCGCGAAGGACCTGCTGGGCGTTAGCCTCATACCTGAGATAACGGTGCAGTCCGTCCCCGACGCGACTCCATCACCATCCATCGATCAAGAGGTACCATCTGTTTTCCACTCTTTGCCTTTTAGATTCAGCTTCGACCCACCAAGCGACCCCGCTTCGGTGGACGCTTTCATAAAGGCATATCTGAACCTTCCAAGGTATCATATGTGGTCAACCTGGGACCGATTGATGGTCGTCTCGACCTACAGGCCCCCGGGTTCCAAGGAAGATGACGAGCCCGACTATGGTTGGGATTTCTCCGGGCTCGGGAACCCTAGTGCCATGCGGGACTTCATGACCACATGTGACTACTGCCTCTCCGATTGCTCCGATGATAGCCACAGCCTCGGCGACGAGGACTGTGGCCCAAGTCGCGAATGTTTCCACGTCGATCTAGGGGGTCTCGACGAAGGCAACCACCTTGGTATGCCGGAGGACGGCGATCCCCCTAGGCCTGCGCCTCGCGTTGACATCCTTCGGGAGCTAGCTGCGGTCCCAGTCCCTGCGGGGGGTCAGGACGCACAGCTCGAGCAAATCCGCGAGAGGCAGGCCAGGCTCGACGAGGAAGTAGGCCAACTTGTGCAGCTCTGGCAGAACATCGGGCAGGAGTGGGCAGTCTGAGCACCAGCCGGAGAAGCGCGTCATCTGCCCCAGGACGTCCAACACCGCGTCGCTGACGATGCCAGGGCAAGGCTGCCCCCGGCTCCCAGTGGGGTCGGCCAGAACCTGGCTGCAGCAGCAATACTACTCCGAGCGATGCCGGAACCATCCACCACCGAGGGACGGCGTATCCAGGGAGAACTCAAGAATCTCCTGGAGGATGCCGCGGTCCGATGGGCCGAAAGCTCTATCTCCCGAAGGCAGGGGTACCCCCGAGAGCATCGCGCTGCGACTTCCCGATTCATGCGGGAAGCATCGGTCCACACCGGGCACACGCGGGACACAGCGCCTGCGGCCCCGGATCGCCTCGGCAATGAGCACCATCGCCGTGACCGTCGAGCCCACCTCGACAAGAAGGTGCGCCGAGGCTACCACCCCAGGCGTGGAGGACGCTACGACAGCGGGGAGGATCGGAGTCCCTCGCCCGAACCACCCGGTCCGCAAGCTTTCAGCCGGGCCATACGACAGGCGCCGTTCCCGACCCTGTTCCAGACCCCGACTACCATCACCAAGTACTCGGGGGAGACGAGGCCGGAACTGTGGCTCGCGGACTAGCGGCTGGCCTGCCAGCTGGGTGGAACGGACGATGACAACCTCACATCCACAACCTCCCTCTGTTCCTCTCCGACGCTGCCCGAGCCTGGCTGGAGCATCTGCCTCCCGCGCAGATCTCCAACTAGAACGACCTGGTCAAAGCTTTCGCCGGCAACTTCCAAGGCACATATGTGCACCCTGGGAACTCTTGGTGTTGGGGCTATGCTTCGTCGCGCCGAAGGTCTTGTAGGAAGAAGCAGCTTCGGCTGAAGCTGTCCGCAGGAGATGACCGAAGGTTCCTCTTCATGAAGCTTCGGTATTACAAACCGACTTAAAGATAGAATGACCTTTTAGTCCATAAAGGTCTAAGTCAATGTTGTAAACTTTTATGAGGGGCATAATTGTAATTCTTTACAAGCTGTGTCCTGTGTCTATAAATAGATGAACAGTACCCCTGTACTGTTCACGCTGACCTGTACACGCTCGTACGTCTCGCTTGTGTTTTTGCCTTCTACCAAGCCGAAGGTACAAATGTAATTCAATATTGTTCTTATTCTTTCATGATTATATAATAAGGACATATAATAATGTTATATGATTATTCACGTTATTCTCTCATGTTTCATATGCTTCTCCTTTTATCGATATAAACTATAATGATGAAGGTATCACCTTCATGATCTTCGTCTGAAGATCGTTATATCCTGAGGGAAATAACGCTTCGGAGGGCGAAGAATTTTTACCATTAACTTCTTTCTGTGTTGCCTTGTTCTTAACTTATAGCATTTGAGAACAAGTCGCCAACATTGGCGCCCACCTCCGGTGAACTCACTTCCACTTTTTTGAGCTGATGGCTTCGTTCAACGATCAAGCTGGAGCTGCTTCGGCTCCGAAGCTGCTTCTTCCGATAACAGGCGGTTCATGTTCAGAGCTAGCTAACAAGAAGCAGAAGAAGGAAGCACAGAGAAGGGTACAACATGTTGGGGTGCAAGGACCCTTCATCAAGTCGAGATGGTCTCACATTCCTATTACCTTCTCCCAAGAGGACCTTCAGCTCAAGGATTACCCACACAACGATGCCATGGTTATCTCTTGTGTTATCAAAGGATTTCTGGTCCACAATGTCTTGGTTGATACAGGCAGTGCAGCTGATATTATATTTGCTAAGGCCTTCAGGCAAATGCAAGAGCCAGAAGATAAGATTCATGATGCCACGCACCCTCTCTACGGCTTCGGAGGAAGACAGATTGTAGCGCTGGGCAAGATCTCCATGTCAGTGACCTTCGAGTTCATCAACAACACCAGAACTGAGCAAGTTGTGTTTGACATTGTTGACATGGAATACCCTTACAATGCAATTATTGGTCGTGGCACCCTCAATGCTTTCGAAGCAATTCTTCATCCTGCTTATCTTTCCATGAAGATACCTTCGGATCAAGGACCCATCGCTATTCATGGAAGTCAGGAAGCTGCCAGAAGGGCCGAAGGAAGCTGGACTGACTCAAAAGCAATCCATAACATAGATGGAGCTGAAGCTTGTGAACAGTACAAATTTAGAAGGGAGAAAGCAGCTTCAGCAGATCAGCCGAAGCCCATGCTCTTATGTGAGGACATAGTAGAGCAGAAGGTGCTGTTGGGCTCTCAATTATCCGAAGAGCAGGAGAAAACCTTGATAAGGTTTTTGTTCAACAACAAAGATGTTTTTGCATGGTCAGCTAATGACCTCTGTGGAGTAAATCGGGTTGTTATTGAACACTCGCTCAATGTTGACCCATCCTTCAGACCCAGAAAGCAGAGGCTTCGGAAAATGTCTGATGATAAGGCCGAAGGTGCTCGTAATGAAGTAAAAAGACTCCTCAGTGCAGGAGTTATCAGAGAAGTAAAGTACCCAGAATGGCTAGCTAACACTGTTATGGTAAAGAAGGCCAATGGCAAGTGGAGAATGTGTATCGATTTTACAGATCTCAACAAGGCTTGTCCGAAGGACGAATTCCCATTGCCAAGGATAGACTCTTTAGTTGATGCAGCAGCTTCTTCAGAGCTCATGAGTCTGCTAGACTGTTACTCAGGCTATCACCAAATCTGGATGAAGAAGGAAGATGAGCCGAAGACTAGCTTCATAACCCCAAGTGGCACATATTGCTATCTTCGGATGCCTAAGGGGCTCAAAAACGCTGGAGGAAGTTTCAGCAGAATGACTGCGAAGGTCCTCCAGTCTCAGATAGGCAGAAATGTGCTAACTTATGTTGATGACATCATTGTGAAAAGCACGAAACAGGAAAATCATATTGCTGATTTGCAGGAGACCTTCGCCAGTTTCAGACAAGCTGGCTTAAAGCTAAATCCAGAAAAATGTGTCTTCGGAGTAAAGAAGGGGAAATTTCTTGGATGCTTGGTTTCAACAAAGGGAATTGAAGCTAATCCAAGTAAAATTGAAGCTATACTTCGAATGGAGCCACCAACTACAAGAAAGGGGGCCCAAAGATTGGCAGGGAGGCTGGCATCTCTCAATAGATTCATATCCAGATCAGCAGAAAGAAATTTACCATTCTTCGAAGTGCTGAAATCAGCCGAAGTCTTTCAATGGGGACCAAGTCAACAAAAAGCCTTTGAAGAACTGAAGCAATATTTGATAGATTTAACAACATTAACTCCACCAACGCCAGGGGCTCCTTTGTTGTTATACGTGGCAGCTTCGCACTCAGCAGTAAGTGCAGCACTTGTCCAGGAGAAGCTCGATGGCCAAGTCAAGAAGCAGGTTCCAGTGTATTTTGTATCTGAGGTCCTTAGTGTATCAAAGAAAAACTATACAGAATTGGAGAAGGTATTATATGCTGTTTTGATGGCATCCAGAAAGCTTCGGCATTATTTTCAAGCATACAATATTATTGTTCCTTCTTCGCAACCGTTGAAGGATATTATGAGAAATAGAGAAGCTACTGGACGGATTGGAAAATGGGCTGCAGAGCTCAATGAATTTTGCATTGATTATGTGCATAGATCCTCGATCCAGTCTCAAGCGTTGGCAGATTTCATTGCCGATTGGACGCTAGGGGCTCAGGATGAAGAAACAAATAAAGATGCCGAAGTGTGGACAGTGTTTTGCAATGGGTCTTGGGGAACCTTCGGAGCAGGAGCAGCCGCTGTGTTGGTCTCACCATCCAAAGTTAAAACTTGTTATGCGGCAAGACTCGATTTTAGCTGTACAAACAATATTACTGAGTACAAAGCCCTGCTTTTGGGCCTTCGGAAATTAAAAGCAATGGGAATCAGAAGGGCCATCCTTAAAACTGATTCCCAGGTTGTTTCGGGTCATATCGACAAGAGTTGCAAGGCTAAAGATCCGAAGCTTGAAAAATATCTAGACACGGTCCGAAGAATCGAAGCTTCCTTCGAAGGATTTTCTGTCAAAAATATCCCTCGAGGACAAAATGAGCATGCTGATTTGCTAGCTAAGTCAGCAACACAGGGGCTGCCTTTACCTTCGGATGTGTTTTTCGAAACAATAAAGGCACCTTCAGTGGAACTCCTTGAAAGAGCAGTCCTCAACATATCTCCTGTTTATAGCGAAGATTGGAGAACTGAGATCATCTCTTACCTTCAGGGTAAGTTCCTTTCAGATGACGAAGCTTATAACAGGAGGATAGAGGCAAGAGCTCGTCCATATGTCATGATAGAAGGGGAGTTGTACAAGCATGGAGTTTGCGCTCCGCTACTCAAGTGTTTATCTAGAACCGAAGGTATAGAGTTGATGAAAGAAATACATGCAGGCATGTGTGGATCTCACATTGGATCTAGGCCGTTACTTGGAAAAGTTTTCCGCCAAGGGTTTTATTGGCCGAAGGCAGCTTCGGATGCAGCGGAATTAGTTCAAAAGTGCGAAGGATGTCAGAAATGTGCAAGAGATCAAAAGCAACCTTCGTCTTTAACACAGCTCATACAACCCATCTGGCCATTGCAAAGGTGGGGCCTTGACTTGTTAGGTCCACTACCACCGGCCCAAGGGAATTTAAGATACGTTATAGTGGCTGTGGAGTATTTTTCTAAATGGATTGAGGCAAAGCCATTAGCCACAATAACTTCGGCCACTGTCCAAAAGTTTTTCTGGCAGAATATTGTTTGTCGTTTCGGGGTACCAAAGGCCATCACTGTAGATAATGGAACACAATTCGACTCCGAAGCTTTCAGAGATTTCTGTGATCAAATTGGTACGAAGATCCATTTTGCATCAGTCAGGCATCCGGAGTCAAATGGGCTCGTTGAAAGAGCCAACGGCATTATAATGACAGGAATAATGAAGTTAATCTTCAATCAACCCAGGGAAAGTGGCCAGATCAGTTAACCAAAGTGGTGTGGAGCCATAATACAACAGCATCAAGGTCTACAGGCTTTACTCCATTCAAGTTATTATTCGGTGACGAAGCAATAACTCCGGAAGAAGCTAAAACTGGATCAATAAGAGTAGTAGCTTCGGCAGAATCAGGTCCTGAAGATGCTTGTTTTGTGGAAAAAGATGCTTTAGAAGGGATCAGGCTTCAAGCTGTGGAGAATATCAATAAATACCAAGCCGAAACAGTCAAATGGCGAGATAGAAAAGTTCGGCTAAAGAATATTGAGCCGGGACACTTGGTGCTTCGGAGAGTGGCCAACCCAGACACAGTGGGCAAGTTACAGTTGAAATGGGAGGGACCTTTCTTAGTAGCATCTTCATCAAGACCTGGTTCATACAGATTGAAGGACATCGACGGCAACGACATTCCAAGATCTTGGAATGCGGATGAGCTTCGGCGATATTATGTGTAACTTGATGTAACTTTTTATGTCTTTTCTTTTTCATGGCACCCTTTTCCTTTCTAAAGGGGGAGAAAGGTTTTTAATGGGGCCATCATATGTAATTTCCTTTTTTAGTTCTATAAGAGCAAAATCCCCTAAGGAATGTAAATGTAAAAGCTGAGAACGCACCATTGAGTGCCGAAAACTGAAAAAGCGAAGAAGCTCCAAAGACGTTCCTAAGGGAATGCAGAGCTTACAGCGAAAAGTCAACGCTGATTCCGCCAAAAGTAAAAGGCGAAGAAGCTCCAAAGTCGTTCCTAAGGGAATGCAGAGCTGATGTGTGATTGTTTCTAAGGAAATAATGGCTAAGGGTATGGCTTCGGATATGTGTTTGGACATTCATTCGCACATCACATTACATCATAGCATTTGCATTCATAAACATTCATTTAGGCATATATAGGATAATCATCATCATGGCATAAGTGGTTGCTTCGGCGTAAGAGAAGAGCTTCTTCGCGTACAAAAAGGAGGGCTTCAGAAGAAAGGGAAATGTTGTTTTCTATGCTTTGCTGTGTACGAAAAGAAGGGAAGGTGTTTTTTCGCCTTCGGCTCAAAAAAGATAATTTCGTCCGCACCAAAGCACTTCACATACATTGATAGAAGGGTAAGAGCATAATACAAGGTATGAGCAGAACTCATTAAAGACAAGTTTAGTTACATTTACACAAGTTATCTCAAAAGTTTCCTGAGTCTGTCTACAGTCTACTCCTACTTAATCTTCGAGGGATTTTAGCTTCGGCGTTACTCTTCTAATCATCGACTTCGGCTTCGTCATCCTACATGAATCAAGTTGTTGAAAGTCAAAATCGAGCTTGAAGGAAGAGGTAAGCACAGGGTATGATTTCTTACTGGTTCAAGATGACTCCGAGCTTCATCTCCAGCCTTTTCTCGCCCGCCTTTTGTCCATATCATTTTTATAAATCTATTGGAAATACTTCGGGCGAGATCAGGGATGTCATCTAGGATTGACGGTGATAAAGTGAAATTGGGCCTATTGACAATCTTTCCATGGTCACAGCCAGCTTTTAGGAAAGCTGCAGCAGTGCCCCAAGAAGCTACCCAGGCACAGAAGTCACCGTGCCCAGCTATAACTTCGTCGAGCTCGTCAATTTCACCCTCAATATGTTCGAAGGTCTTCGGTAAATCTTCAGCTGAGGGGGTGAATTTATCACTGCTGGCTCCAACTGAGTGAAAAATTTTTCTTAGCCGTTGAATGCATTTGTTGCTAAATTCCAAACATTTTTCTTGAAGGTCCGCCAATAGTTTTTTCAAATCTGAATTTTGTTGAGCTTCGGCTTCAAGTTTTGCCTTAAGTTCTTGCTTTTCTTGTTCAAACTGCTTAGATTGGCAGAGAAGCTTCATGTTCAGTTCTCTTATTTTTGCTTTGGCTTCCGCCAATGAACCTTCAGTTGCCTGGAGCTCAAAGTTTTTCTTCTCAATATCAGCTGATTGCTCCTTTATTTTGCTTTCTAAATTTTCAATTATAACTTCGTGTTTCTTGTCTTCAAAGTCTTGCTGCATTTTCAAGGCCTTGCTCAACAGCATACTCTGCATGAAAACAGTCTTCGTTAGACATGTTTTCATTATTGAAAACAATAAAAGTCAAGGGAATAGTAGTTCACCTTGAAATTGGAATAAAATAAACTACCAACGATATGTTGTCGTCGGTAGCGGCTAATGTCCATTTCCAGCTTCGGAAAACCGATACTCTTTGACAGAGTACTGATAACTTTGGCTCCAGTTTGGTTTCGGATACAATCTAATTTTTCGTCATCAATACCTCCGAAGAGGAGTGCTCCTGGTTTGTACCCACAAGATTTGGCATATTCTTTAAGCTCTTCTATTTCGGGTTTTGACAATTTTTCTCCAACTAAATTTTGAAACATAAAGGCTTCGTTCTCTGAAGCTTCGTCAGCAATTTCCTTTCCTTTCCCCGACGCTGCGGCCGCGGCCTCTTCGGCGGCAGCGGTAGCTTCTTCTGTGGCCATGTCCAGCAGTATTTTGTTGATGTGTTCAATTGTGCTTTCCAGGTTCACATCTTCAGTTGAGGCAGCTTCGGCAGCTGCGACCTCCGAAGGTGTGATTTCAATATCTGTTCTTTCCTCAGCCGCTGGTGTCTTCTGAGCCGAAGCTCTTGGTGGTGTCTTGTCAATAACCTCTGTCACAGTGATAATTCTTTGTCTCTTCGCTTTAGCCGTCTTCTTCGTTTTTTCGGGCTCCTTTTCCTTCTGAAAAAACTTTGTCAGTTGAGGCCCTAATGGACTTAGCTTCGCAGGCAGGGATTCAGTCATTACCTTCAAAATTTCCTCCACGTCAGTGGCAGAGGGTGATGCGGGGGTTTCTTCTTCGTCAGATATTTTTTGCTTCGGAGAAGACGCTTTCCTCTTCTTCGGAATTCTCTTCTTTGATGGTTCTTTCTCATCTTCGTTTAAGGCTTCAGTTGTCCTTTTCCTTTTCTGGCCCCCGGCACCTTTGTTCAGATTTTCATAGTTAGGGTATTCAAAACCCAGGGCGTCCAGCACTCGATTCAGTCTTCGCTTCGGACGGGTGCCGAAGGCCGCAGTCATCAATTGATCTTCTTTTTTGGAGTAATTGCCAAGTATTTCATTGCACATTACTTCAATTGTATCCAGCCACTCTTCACAAGGTGTTTTAAAGTATTTCTTAAACTTGAAATAGTAAGGTAAACGCACAAGTTCACCTTCTTTTTTCTCCCCCTCTAGCTTCGGCATTTCCCATTCTTTTAAAGTAGGAAAAACCCTGAAGGCCAAGAACTCCTGAACTAGGTCTCTTGTACTGATATGCTCTGCAATAGTTCTGAATTCATCCATTGCCTGTTGTGTTTGACCTTCTGGTGTCATGTTGCAGCGAGGTCGGGTTTCTCCGAAGATCAGTTCGAGTGGGCTTTGCACAAGCTTCTCCTTGTCGTCGTCAACCTTGACATAGAACCATTCTGATTTCCAGCCTGCCGGCCATTTGCTTCGGTAGCTGATTACAGGAAACTTTGTGGTTTTCCGATAAGCAAAATTATAGCAACCAAAATTGTCATGCAATCCATCTTTTCTAGCCTTCGTCTGATAGTGCAGTTCGTGAACTCGACAAAAGCTGTCTGCAAACGGCTCCACCGCTTGGCTTCGGAGGGCCCAAATATAAACGCTAAGCCTAACGATAGCGTTAGGAGTTAACTGATGAAAGTAGATACCAAACCTCTTCAGTACCTCTGCAATAATCTCATGTAGGGGGAATCTTAATCCAGCCTTTAGAAAGCTCTTGAAAATGACAATTTCATCCTTCTCCGGCTTTGGGGTAGTCTCTTCTCCCCCGAAGCGTAACAGCTTCTTCTGATTCTCATTGAAAAAGCCTGACTTTACCATTTTGGAGAGATCAGCCTTCGAAACAGTAGACCTTCCGAAGTCCAAGTGGCTGGGCTTACTTGGCATGGCAATACGATAATCATCTTCGGGATCAGTTTCTTCAACGTTCTCTTCTTCTGCTTCGGTAGTTGCTTGTTCTGCTTCGACGGTGGGGGTTCCTTCCGAAGTTACCAGTCCGGATTGTTGCATTGCTTCGGAGATGGGAACAGTCTCCGAACCTTCAACTTCGCCCCCCTCACGCTCAACCCTAGCAATAGAACGCACTCTGGCCATTTAATTCTGAATTTGCGGGAATTAAATACTTTTTCTTCCGAAGTTTCGTCTTCTGACAAAGTAGGCTTCAGGCTGGAGCTTCGTTTGATTCCGAGAGTCAAGCTTCGGCTATGGTTAAAAATTTTGGCAGCAAAACAGTGCAAATAGCAATGAATGCTGTGGTAACTTCACACCTACCTGTCTGTTTATATAGTACTGCAGGTAAGAAGGCGAAACGCCAGGATTTTTACATCAGGCGGACAGCCGCTTGCACTCGCTGCGCGGTGGACCGCAGAGACAAAACAGTAACTCTACAAGGTGGGACTACTACGTCCTCGGAAACTGAATCGTTTCTCGACAACGAGCTCAGGGAAGGTGTTTTTTGGACCTTCGGCTTCCCGAAGCTTAATAGACTTTTTTCACGGATCAAGCTCGTTACGAAAAACGATCTAGCGCCGCGAAAGGGGCTACTGTTGGGGCTATGCTTCGTCGCGCCGAAGGTCTTGTAGGAAGAAGCAGCTTCGGCTGAAGCTGTCCGCAGGAGATGACCGAAGGTTCCTCGTCATGAAGCTTCGGTATTACAAACCAACTTAAAGATAGAATGACCTTTTAGTCCATAAAGGTCTAAGTCAATGTTGTAAACTTTTATGAGGGGCATAATTGTAATTCTTTACAAGTTGTGTCCTGTGTCTATAAATAGATGAACAGTACCCCTGTACTGTTCACGCTGACCTGTACACGCTCGTACGTCACGCTTGTGTTTTTGCCTTCTACCAAGCCGAAGGTACAAATGTAATTCAATATTGTTCTTATTCTTTCATGATTATATAATAAGGACATATAATAATGTTATATGATTATTCACGTTATTCTCTCATGTTTCATATGCTTCTCCTTTTATCGATATAAACTATAATGATGAAGGTATCACCTTCATGATCTTCGTCTGAAGATCGTTATATCCTGAGGGAAATAACGCTTCGGAGGGCGAAGAATTTTTACCATTAACTTCTTTCTGTGTTGCCTTGTTCTTAACTTATAGCATTTGAGAACAAGTCGCCAACACTTGGGATCTCCGAAGTTGCCGCCAGCAGCCAGGAGAATCCCTGCGGGGCTACATCCGGTGATTTTTGAAGCAGCGCACCAAGCTGCCCAACATCACCGACTCAGATGTCATCGACGCGTTCCTCGCCGGCACCACTTGCCGCGACCTAGTGAGCAAGCTGGGTCGCAAGACTCCCACCAGGGCGAGCGAGCTGATGGACATCGCCACCAAGTTTGCCTCTGGCCAGGAGGCGGTCGAGGCCATCTTTTGGAAGGACAAGCAGCCTCAGGGGCGCCCGAAGGAAGACGTCCCCGAGGCGTTCGCTCAGCGCAGCACGAAGAAGAAGGGCAAGAAGAAGTCGCAAACGAAACGCGAAGCCGCCGACGCAGATCTTGTCGCCGCTGCCGAACACAGGAACCCCCAGAAGCCTCCCGGAGGGGCCAACCTGTTCGACAAAATGCTCAAGGAGTCGTGCCCCTATCATCAAGGTCCCGTCAAGCACACCCGTGAGGAGTGCGTCATGCTTCGGTGCTACTTCCACAAGGCCGGGCCACCGGCGGAAGGTGGAAAAGCCCACGACAACGACAAGAAGGAAGGCCACAAGGCAGAAGAGTTCCCCGAGGTCCATGACTGCTTCATGATCTACGGTTGGTGGGTGGCGAACGGCTCGGCTCGGCATCGCAAGCAGGAGCGCCGGGAGGTCTGCTCGGTGAAGGTGGTGGCGCCAGTCTACCTAGACTGGTCCGACAAGCCCATCACCTTCGACCAAGGCGACCACCCCGACCGCGTGCCGAGCCCGGGGAAGTACCCGCTCGTTGTTGATCCCGTCATCGGCAACATCAGGCTTACCAAGGTCCTCATGGACGGAGGCAGCAGCCTCAACATCATCTACGCCGAGACCCTCGGGCTCTTGTAGATCGATTTGTCCACGATCCGGGCCGGTGCGGTGCCCTTTCACGGGATCATCCCCAGGAAGCGCGTCCAACCCCTTGGGCAACTCGATCTGCCCGTCTGCTTTGGGACTCCCTCCAACTTCCGAAAGGAAACCCTCATGTTCGAGGTGGTCGGGTTCCGAGGAACCTACCACGCAGTGCTGGGGAGACCATGCTACACCAAGTTCATGGCCGTCCCCAACTACACCTACCTCAAGCTCAAGATATCGGGCCCCAACGGGGTCATCACCGTCGGATCCACATACCGACACGCGTACGAATGCGATGTGGAGTGTGTGGAGTACGCTGAGGCCCTCGCCGAGTCTGAGGCCCTCATCGCCGACCTAGAGAGCCTCTCCAAGGAGGTGCCAGATGCGAAACGCTACGCCGGCAACTTCAAGCCAGCAGAGGCGGTTAAGTCCGTCCCTCTCGACCCCAGCAACGACGCCTCCAAGCAAGTCCGGATCGGCTCCAAGCTTGACCCCAAACCGGAAGCAGTGCTCGTCGACTTTCTCCGCGCGAACGTCGAGGTTTTTGCGTGGGGTCCCTCGGACATGCCTGACATATCGAGGGATGTCGCCGAGCACTCGCTGGATATCCGAGCTAGAGCCCGACCCGTGAAGCAGCCTCTGCGCTGATTCAACAAAGAAAAGCGCAGAGCCATTGGCGAGGAGATCCACAAGCTGATGGCTGCAGGGTTCATCAAAGAGGTATTCCATCCCGAATGGCTAGCCAACCCTGTGCTTGTGAAAAAGAAAGGTGGGAAATGGCGGATGTGTGTAGACTACACTGGTCTAAACAAAGCATGTCCGAAGGTTCCCTACCCTCTGCATCGCATCGATCAAATCGTGGATTCCATTGCTAGCTGCAAAACCCTGTCATTCCTTGATGCCTACTTAGGGTATCACCAAATCAAGATGAAAGAGTCCGACCAGCTCGCGACTTCTTTCATCACACCCTTTGGCATGTACTGCTATATTACTATGCCATTCAGTTTAAGGAATGCAGGCGCGACATACCAAAGATGCATGAACCACATGTTCGGACAGCACATTGGCCGAACGGTCGAGGCTTACGTCGATGACATCGTAGTCAAGACGAGGAAAGCCTCCGACCTCCTCTCCGACCTTGAAACGACATTCAAGTGTCTCAAAGCGAAAGGCGTAAAACTTAATCCCGAGAAGTGTGTCTTCGGAGTCCCCCGAGGCATGCTCCTGGGGTTCATCATCTCCGAGCGGGGCATCGAGGCCTACTCGGAGAAAATCGTGGCCATCACCAACATGGGGCCTATCAAGGACTTGAAAGGAGTACAGAGGGTCATGGGATGCCTTGCGGTTCTGAGCCGCTTCATCTTGCGCCTCGGCAAAAGAGGTCTGCCCCTGTACCGCCTCTTAAGGAAGACTGAGCGCTTCACTTGGACCCCCGAGGCCGAGGAAGCCCTCGGGAACTTAAAGGCGCTCCTTACAAGCGCGCCCATCCTGGTGCCCCCCGCTGCCGGAGAAGCTCTCCTGATCTACGTAGCCGCGACCACTCAGGTGGTCAGCACCGCGATCATAGTCGAGAGATGAGAAGAAGGGCATGCATTGCTCGTCCAGAGGCCGGTCTACTTCATCAGTGAGGTACTGTCCAAGACCAAAATCCGCTACCCGCAAATTCAGAAGCTACTGTACGCGGTAATTCTGATGCGGCGAAAGTTGCGACACTACTTCGAGTCTCATCCGGTGACTGTGGTGTCATCCTTCCCCCTGGGGAAGATCATCCAGTGCCGAGAGGCCTCGGGTAGGATTGCGAAGTGGGCGGTGGAGATCATGGGCGAGACAATCTCGGTCGCCCCTCGGAAGGCCATCAAATCCCAAGTCTTGGCGGATTTCGTGGCAGAATGGGTCGACACCCAGCTTCTAGCAGCTCCGATCCAACCGGAACTTTGGACCATGTTTTTCGACGGGTCGCTGATGAAAACAGGAGCGGGCATGGGCCTACTCTTCATCTCACCCCTCGGGAAGCACCTCCGCTAAGTGTTGCGCCTCCATTTCCCCGTGTCCAACAACGTGGCCGAGTACGAGGTTCTGGTTAACGGGTTGCGCATTGCCATCGAGCTAGGGGTTCGATGTCTCAATGCTCGTGGCGACTCGCAACTTGTCATCGACCAAGTCATGAAGAACCCCACTGCCGCGACCCGAAGATGGAAGCCTACTGCGACGAGGTTCGGCGCCTAGAAGACAAGTTCTACAGGCTCGAGCTCAACTACGTCGCCCGACGCTACAACGAGACTGCGGACGAGCTGGCCAAAATAGCCTTAGGGCGGACAACGGTCCCTCCGGACGTCTTCTCCCGAGACCTACATCAACCCTCTGTCAAGACCGACGACACGCCCGAGCCCGAGAAGGCCTCGGCTCAGCCCGAGGCACCCTCAGCCCTGCCCGAGGCACCCTCGGCTCAGCCCGAGGCACCCTCGGCCACCGAGGGTGAGGCACTGCCCGTCGAGGAGGAGCGGAATGGGGTCCCGCCTAATCGAAACTTGCAGACCCCGTACCTACAATATCTCCACCGAGGAGAGCTACCCCTCGACGGAACCGAGGCTCGGCGATTGGCGCGGCGCGCCAAGTCGTTCGTCTTGCTGGGTGACGGAAAGGAGCTCTACCACCGCAGCCCCTCAGGCATCCTCCAGCGATGCATATCCATCGCCGAAGGTCAGGAGTTATTGCGAGAAATACACTCGGGGGCTTGCTGTCACCACGCAGCGCCTCGAGCCCTCGTTGGAAACGCCTTTCGACAAGGTTTCTACTGGCCAACCGCGGTGGCCGACGCCACTAGGATTGTACGCACCTGCCAAGGGTGTCAGTTCTACACAAGGCAGACCCACTTGCCCGCTCAGGCTCTACAAACAATACCCATCACCTGGCCGTTTGCTGTGTGGGGTCTGGACCTTGTCGGTCCCTTGCAGAAGGCACCCGGGGGCTTCACGCACCTGCTGGTTGCTATCGACAAATTCTCCAAGTGGATTGAGGTCCGACCCCTAAACAGCATCAGGTCTGAACAGGCGGTGGCGTTCTTCACCAACATCATCCATCGCTTTGGAGTCCCGAACTCCATCATCACCAACAACGACACCCAATTCACCGGCAGGAAGTTCCTGGACTTCTGCGAGGACCACCACATCCGGGTGGACTGGGCTGCCGTAGCTCACCCCATGATAAATGGGCAGGTAGAGCGTGCCAACGGCATGATTCTACAGGGACTCAAGCCGAGGATCTACAATGACCTCAACAAGTTCGGCAGGCGATGGATGAAGGAACTCCCCTCGGTGGTCTGGAGTCTGAGGATGACGCCAAGCCGAGCCACGGGCTTCACGCCGTTTTTCCTAGTCTATGGGGCCGAGGCTATCTTGCCCACAGACTTAGAATACGGCTCCCCGTGGACGAGGGCATACGACGCCCGAAGCAACCAGACCAACCGAGAAGACTCACTGGACCAGCTGGAAGAGGCTCGGGACATGGCGTTACTACACTCGGCACGGTATCATCAGTCACTGTGACGCTACCACGACCGAGGGGTTCGGTCCTGAGATCTCCAGGTGGGCGACTTGGTGCTTCGGCTACGACAAGACGCCCGAGGGCGCCACAAGCTCACGCCTCCCTGGGAAGGGCCATTCATCATCGCCAAGACTTTGAAGCCCGGAACATACAAGCTGGCCAACAGTCAAGGCAAGGTCTACAGCAACCCTTGGAACATCCGACAGCTACGTTGCTTCTACCCCTAAGATGTTTTCAAGTCATTCATATACCTCGTTTACATACACAAGTAAAGTCTAACCATCAAGGAAGGGTCAGCCTTGCCTCGGTAAAGCCCGACCCTCCTTCGGGGGCTAGAAGGGGGGAACCCCCTCTGCTTCAAAATTTTCCTCGAAAAAAGTCTTTCGGCCAGAACATCTTTCGTGATTTTCGACTACATCGATAGTGGGATCCTGAAAACGACGGAGTACACGTAAGCGGCAAGGCCGACCGAGCCGAGGGACTCCTACGCCTCCGGGATACGGATACCTCACTCATCACCTTCTGCAATAAGTAACTCACGCTCGGATGAACAATCCTGCTAACCGAACAAGTCTTAACGCTCGAAAACTTCTCTGCCGAAACGATTTTTCGTGCCTTCTCGACTATATCGATAACAGAATCCCGCGGACGAGCAAGAGTACACGTAAGCGGCGAAGGTCGACCGAGCCGAGGGACTCCTACGACTCCGGGATACGGATATCTCACTCATCACCTTCCGTGATAAGTAACTCTCGCTCTGATAAACGATTCTGTTACCAACAAGCAAGTCCTGATACTCGAAACAAGAGGAAAAGAAACGCAGCTTTATAACACGACAATGACATGTTTGGGCCTCGGCGGCCACAAAAAACATGCGCATGCTACAAACAAACTGTTCCTGTAGGTTCAACATCAATAGGGGGAGCAGCAGCACCCTCGGCATCGTCTCCGCGTTCGGCGGAATCTGACCCAGCCTCGGACGGCAACACGGGCTCTCCACCTCGAAGGAAGATGTCAGCACTGCGCCTGGGCCATCGCCGCCAGGGTCTCCTCCAGGAACTCGGCCCAAGCAGACGGCTTGTCCGGCCGCTCCGTGGCCTCAGCCAGCTGTCCCCCAAGGACACCAGCCCGGCTCATGGCCTCGGCAGCCCGACTTCGAGGTTGGTCCCACCAGTGGATGACCCAGCCAGGCTCTGGCCACCGCTGCTACACCTCCCCGGCCTGGACCGACGAAGCTCCCTTTTCGAGCCAACTCCGCCTCTGTCCATGCTGACACCGCTGCCTCTGGCTCCGGCTCATCGCAGAGCGGCCGAGGGTTTCTTTAACTTGGCAAGAGAAGCCTTGAGTGGCAAGGCCGACCGAGCCGAGGGACTCCTACGCCTTCGGGATACGGATACCTCACTCGTTACCTTCCACGCAGGGCAACTCACACTTGGTTAAGCGATTCAGCTAGCCGACATGCGAGACCTGGTGCTCGAAATAGGGAAGAAACATGGCTCTACGCCCAAGTACACAGATGTTCAGGCCCCGACAGCCGCAATGAACATACGCCGGCACTCAAGATGCCATTACAAACGGAACTCCAGTTCCGTTCCCGCGGGTATGAACAACCTCCATAACAGGAGGCCCGCGGGACGACGAACTCCAAGCGGCTCACTGGCAACCGCTCTGACAGCAGCGACAACGACCTCCGCTCTAGGTGGCCAAACAGCAGCAGCGATGACCTCAGGGCAGATGCTGCTGCGACAAGGCCCTCGCCCACATCCCCACTCGAGGGGCAAGGACAAGCTATCAAAGCCAAAGAGCCGGAGGCCCAGAGCGCAGATGGCGCCGACGATCTCGTCGGCGACGAGGACTTCTCCAGCTGCCACCACCTCAGCTCCGACGACGGCAGCCACCTGCCTACCGGCAGATCCCCACTCAAGTCCTCCCGGACGGGCGAGCACCGACCTCCGCGCGGAGGCGTCGTGCCGGAGCACGGGCAGGACAGCCCAAGAACACGAATGCCGCCCTAGCAGCGCGCGACGTCTTGGACGGTCCCCCGGTACGTGCGGCGCGACAGCCGCCCGTACGGCGGCTAGATAGCCACACTCCGCCCGACGGCGGGAGGGGGCATCGGAAGCTGAGCCAGAGCCAGCTGAGCCAGCGAGCCCAACACGCTGAAGATGACAACGCTCGCGGCTGACCAGCCCCGCGTTGTCAAAGTCCGCCCCCTCCGCTAGACCGGTGGGCGCCCTCTACCCTGAAGGCTGAAGAAGAAGGTGGCCCACCGACCCGTGTGGGAGGTAGAGCTCCGGCTCAGCTTGCCCTCCGCCCCAGCAAGGATAATGAAGATCCTTGAAGGTGAGGGCGGGGCAGAGGCCGCAGCCCGGCTTGCTTCTCCCCACCATCGAACTGGTGGTCACCGCCTTGGGTGACCATTGGTGAGGAGATGCAGATGGGCTGCCTGACGAAAATCTTTGAAGTCGAACGATGGCTGAAAGGTACCGATCTCCACGAGATCGCGCTCCTCCAACGGCAGCAAGAGCAAGACGACGCTGGGGCACCCCATCCGGGGGCTCGGAAGGTGGAAGGGCGCGATGCATGGAGAGAATGCGGAGGCGTGACTGCCACCCAGGGAGCCTTTCCCTTTTTAAAGGCAACTCACCCCACTCGCGTCTTCAAGCGTCGTGGGCTAAGTCTTCACCAACGCGCTCAAAGATCCTCCCCCTACGACACGGGGGCTGGGTCCCACACGACATGCAAGATGGCCCAGGGCAGAAGAAGCCAAACCGCCGCGTGCGGAGCGTGTAACCGCCCAGCGGTTACAAGCATTCCTCCGTCTTCGCCGAAACCAGCGGGTGAAAGGGCGGACCGCCATGCAAGCAGCATGCAACCACGCCATGGAGATGCACCCTTTCGACTTCGACGCGTCTAGCATGGAGTCCCAGGCCCACACGTCATGTAACCGGCACGCCGGTTACTACGTGCGAGAAACTGCAGCGCCACTTGCGCCAGCGCCGCGCCTTCTCGACTGTGGAACCGGTGCCGCAATTCGGGGCAACCCTGCGCGTGGACCAGCAGTGCCAGCCAAACGCGCCGGTCACGGGTCAGTCAGCCGCGGGAGAAGGCGCGACGGTCGATATGGCCAGAAGTGGGCCGACACTAATGGTGGCAACAGGCAAGCAGAAGCGGCGGTCAAATCGTCTGCAGGCACACGTCCCCTCCTGGAGCAGCAGGAGAGCTCTCTCCCACGGCGTGAAGATGACGCGCCCGTGTTCTGTTCCTCGAACGGCTCGCGCATGCACAACGGCTCCCCCGCGAACCACTCATCCTGTCGCATTAACTCCGCGGCAAGGCAGGCGATACCTTTGGCAGGCGAAGCGGGCGACGCTTGCCCTCCGCCATAATGACCGCGTCAAAAAGAGGTGCGCCACGTCGTTCAATTTCATATCATTTTTCTCTTCCCCTTTCTATCTCTTGCTACAGGGACCGGGAAAGGGGATACTCCGAAAGGGATCCTTCTCCGCGAAGGAAGCGGGCCCCAAGCCCTCCTACTGATCAGAGGTTCGAAGGCTAGCCCCTCGGAAGGGTTCGACAGCCACCTCAGAGCATTCGGGCTCCGCGCCCACTACTGGTCAGAGGTTCGAAGGCTGGCCCCTCAGAAGGGTTCAACAGTCGCTTTAGGCCACTCGGGCTCCGCGCCCACTACAGATCAGAGGTTCGTAGGCTGGCCCCCCGAAGGGTTCGACTAGTCGCCCTAGAACATGCAGAGTGAGGGATGACTCTGGGTACGTCCGATACCCTAGGACATTTCCGAGACCAGCAGGAGCGATTCTATAACGGAATCCCATCAGAGGGAGGCATCGAGCCCTCGGACCCTATCGAACGGGACCGGGTCCGGCAAATCACCTGCAGGTACTTTTGGAGCGCGCCTCTGGGCCACTAGCCGACCCTTATCGAACGGGGCACGGGCGTCCACTCGGATCACCCGTTAGCAACTCACTGGAGACACCATGTTCGGCGCCCTCCGAGGGCAACATGGCGCTTTCCCCCCCCCCCCCTCCTCCTTGCGGAAAGGCGACGAAGGGGCGTATGAAAAAAGCCGAGTCAGTCCCTGACCGTCCTCTCGTCCTGTGCAGAGGCTCGGGAGCTGCTCTAGCAAACCCGACTCCGGCCAAACCGTTGACAGCGTCAACATACCAGCCCGAGAACTCAGAACCTGACTATGCACCCGGGCAACGACCAGTTCGCATGAGAGAACAACCAGACCGGCCGAGGCATCACGAAAAGCATCAAGACCTCGAAGGAGTCAAACCACTCCTCCGAGGCCTCGGGGGCTACACCCGGCGGGTGTGCTCGCGCGCACCCACCGGAACAAAATGCAACCGAGAAAGGCCGGTCCCCTTGCAAAAAAATGCGACAAAGCCTCCAAGTGAGTGCCAACACTCCCTTCGAGGCTCGGGGGCTACTGTCGGGGACCATAATTAGGGGTACCCCCAAGACTCCTAAAACTCGGCTGGTAAACACCATCAGCACAAAGCTGCAAAGGCCTGATGGGCGCAATATAGGTCAAAGCTCCGTCCGCTCAAGGAACGCAATCTCGCCCCGCCCGAGCCCAGCCTCGGGCAAGAACGGTAGACCTAGGCAGATTCACGCCTCGCCCGAGGGCCTCCTCAAGCAACAGACGCACCTTCGACTCGCCCGAGGCCCAGTTCGGGCAGGCTTCGCGGAGAAGCAACCTTGGCCAGATCGTCTCGCCAGCCGACCGGATCGAAGGAGCATTCAATGCAAGGATCGCCTGACACCTTATCCTGACGCGCGCTCCTCAGTCGACAAGGCCGAAGTGACCACAGTCACTTCGCCCCTCCACTGACTGACCTGACAGGAAAACAACGTCGCTTGCACTACTCCGACTGCTGTGCCACCCGCCAGGGTGAGGCTGACAGCAGCCAAGTCCAGCCTCGGGCGCCATAGGAAGCTCCGCCTCGCCCGACCCTAGGGCTCGGACTCAACCTCGACCCTAGACGACGGTCTCCGCCTCGCCCGACCCCAGGGCTCGGACTCAACCTCGACCCCAGACGACGGTCTCCGCCTCGCCCGACCCCAGGGCTCGGGCTCAGCCTCGACCCCAGACGACGGTCTCTGCCTCGCCGACCCCAGGGCTCGAACTCAACCTCGACCTCGGACGACGGTCTCCGTCTCGCCCGACCCCAGGGCTCGGACTCAGCCTCGACCTCGGAAGAGCCTCCGCCTCGCCCGACCTTGGGCTCGGGCCGACCATGTCGCATGGGGGTACATCATTACCCTACCCCTATCTAGCTCAGGCTACGGGGAACTAGACCGGCGTCCCATCTGGCTCGCCCCGGTAAAACAAGTAATGATGACACCCCGCGAGCTCCATGACGACGGCGGTCCTCAGCCCCCTATGGAAGCAAGGAGACGTCAGCAAGGTCCCGACAGCCCCGACAGCTGTGCTTCTACAGGGTTTAAGCGCTCTTCCGACGACCACGCCATCACATGAACAGGGCACCAACACCTCTCCGACAGCCCCGTCGGCATGTACATAGGACTCTGGCTCCTCTCTGCCGGACACGTTAGCACACTGCTACACCCCCTATTGTACACTTGGACCCTCTCCTTACGTCTATAAAAGGAAGGTCCAGGACCCTCGTACGAAAAGGTGGCCGCGCGGGAGGACGGGCTGACGAGCAGGCTCTCTCTCTCTCTCCCTCGCGAACGCTTGTAACCCCCTACTGCAAGCGCATCCGCCCTGGGCGCAGGACAACACGAGCCGCGGTTCCCCTTATTGCTTTTCCCCCTTGTGCTCCGTCTCGCGCCGACCCATCTGGGCTGGGACACGCAGCGACAATTTACTCGTCGGTCCAGGGACCCCCGGGGTCGAAACGCCGACAGGAATGGAAATGAGAATGAGCTTTGCTGGGAGGGGGAATGAGAAAGACAAAACAAAGAATGTGACAGAACATAAGAATGAGAAACGCAGAACAAGGAACGAGAATGACACAATAGGGAATGGTGGCAGAACACAGAATGACAGACTACTCTTGCAGTCTTAATAAGTAGTAGAGATATATTTCAAACATCAGAATAAATTCAAGAATATTATTAATACAGTGGTGGAAAGTCCCATACAGTCAACGAGATGGAACAGTGATTAGGAAGATGGACCAGCGAGGTACTCAGTTGTGACGATCGGGCCAACAACGAGAGGCTCCATAATATTGGTAGGGTTTATGAAAGTGTGAGAAGAGGTACCAGGAGCAAAGCTTCTTGTTGATACCGTGAGAAAGTGTTAAGGTTTGGATAATGCTCGATTGACCATGAGTCCATGAGTACTGACAATCATCGAGTACATAAAAACACGATGGAGAGAGAGCCTGACTGCCTGAGTCGGTAGATGTACGTTTTCATAAAAAAAATAAAGCAAAGCACATCTACAGGAAATCTATAGATGTACTTTTTCATACAAGTTGAGATTAAACATTTGAAGAAGCCACATCATTATCAATCAGAATTATTGCTAAACAAATAACCATTATTCCATTCCAGCAAAAAAAAAAAAAACTGTGCACACCTACATCCCCTTGATATTCTGGAGAAGCGGATGCACTTGAATGCTGATCCGATCGACTTGTCATCTGCAGATAAATATGTGTTCAAACTTGCATGCATATATATTCCACCGCCGGATTGATCAATGGAGTGCATTTAGACCAAACAAGTCCTCTGCCTCCCTCCAAACAACGAACTGTAGATGCAATATGACAACATATGATATAATATTTGTGTACTATAATGTACTAATGTTCATCCTTTGAAACAGCCAGCTAGAGAGCGATAGGGCAACAACCATATCTTCGATTGCGACCTGCAGCGGTGCAAAATGCCAGTGATTGTCTGTACTGTAATTAGCTGTTTTCTATTCATTCAAATTTTAAAAAAACATGTCTCCTGATAGTTTCACAAAAGAAAAGGTGTTATATATATATATATATATATATATATATATATATAGGAACGAGGTAATGGAAGCCCTGGGCTTCCATTAGTACCAGGAAGCCCCAGTCAGGTATTGTCACGTCCCGTACCAGCGTGCGTCCCATCGGGCACGGGTTCTTACTCGAACAGATTTTAGCGTAAAACGTAAACCAAAACAGCGTAAATGATTACGAATTTTAGCGTAAATCTTAGATTTGTTTCGAAACGGTGAATGCGCCCCGAAAATTATGTCGTAAAAATCTCGCGTGTCCCATCGTGAGCGGGTTCTGACTTGGACAGATTTTAGCGTAAAACATGAAACAAAACAGCGTAAATGATTATGGATTTTAGCGTAAATCGTAGATCTGTTTCGAAACGGCGAATGCGGTCCAAAAATTACGACGTAAAAATCTCGCACGTCCCATCATGATTGGATTCTGACTCGGACAGATTTTAGCATAAAACATGAACCAAAACAACGTAAATGAGTATAGAATTTATCGTAAATCCTATATCTGTTTTGTAACAGCAAACGGGGCCCAAAATTACGGCGTGAAAATTGCGTGCAGCCGATCGTGCGCGAGTTCTGACTCGAATGATTTCAGCGTAAAACGTGAGCTAAAACAGCGTAAATGAGTACGAAACTTAGTGTAAAACACGCGCACAATCTCACTTTGCAAGAGATTGCTGTAAAACACATCAAAAAGTGTCATAAATTTGGCGTAAAACGCAGTAAGACTGTTTTTAATGGAAGCATAAAACACAACAAGAAGTGTCGTAAAATTTAGTTTGAAAATGCATAAATCACGATGGTCTCATAGGGCACTTGTTTCGTTCACAGTATATCAAAATATAAAGTACAACGATATTTTGCCAATATTGTTGCAATCATACACGATTTATTTGACATGACAAAAAACGAGGAGCTAGCCCTGTCTTCGATACTTCAGACATTTCGAACCATTAGCCTTTAGCTAAGGTCGTGGTCCGAAATGGAAGCATCGCTGCTCGGCTCTTATCAAAACAGGTCTGTGTAAGCCTGTATAAAGCATAAAGACACGTCAGAACAAGCATAAGTACTGGGGGTGCATTGTTCTGAAAAGGACCAATTCAAGTCATCGTAAAAGCATAATAGGAAGAACAAAAACAATGTAGGATTGGTGGTCTACATGTTTACAAAGCGGAGCATACGCGCGATCTAGTAATTGGGCCTAATAGCGTATTCAACCACGGGTTTTATGTTGTCATCAGTCGTCACAGTGCACCAGTTGTAAAATATTTAGATCCATGCCACTACTGCTAATAAATGCAAATGGCAATTTAGAGCCGGTATTTTATACCTCAATTATTAGCTCTACACTTGTACAACAAGCTTATCCATCTAAATGTTAGAGTCTATGACCACTTATTACTGCAAACTTACGCGAATGGCCACTAGGAAAGCTCTTGTGCCCATCTTGTAAGAAGTTTCCTCACCATGGCAAATCACATCACCAGTCACTTGATCGTATAACTTCACCCAATATATCATAGAGGCACTGTGTTAATTTTAGGATGAAAATCATCTCTAGGAGTATGTAGTAATTAATAGTGACCAATAGCATTTACACTTTACAATTTCCAAAAAAGGGTCAATCACCTCGCACTGAAGAACAAGAATGTATGATCAGCTAGAGTCCCACCAACAGACTTCAGAGCAGCAATAATCCCTGCAAGAACTACATCAGTCGTGCCCTGTAAATATCAGGGCTAAAGAGTTAGTACTGTTGTCTGGAATAAAATTCATTGGCTTTTAAGAAAAGCAAGATAAATTAACTAGCATCTGATTTGATTACATGGATATCATCATTAAATACAAGATGGTTTGTCCTGTACTTCTCAAGAAGTGTAAAAGCATTGTGGTTTGCAAAGTCCTCAAACTGTGATGCCAAAGAAATTTTAGAAAGTGGTCTGCTACAGTTCGTTAGGAAACAAATAATATATTTTCAATCATTTTCCATACCTGGACAAGAACTTTTTGTCCATAGTTCTGCCTAACTGCAGCCATAAACTCATCCAGAAATTCAGAGTATTCCTGATTCAGAAAATGATTATCCAAATTGCTGAAGTACAAAGGATAAAATAGGAATTTCTCATTTAAACAACCTAAAATCAATCACCATAATCCATTAAGCCAAACACTCTGATTATT
This sequence comes from Zea luxurians, assembly GCA_029449295.1. NCBI lineage: Eukaryota > Viridiplantae > Streptophyta > Magnoliopsida > Poales > Poaceae > Zea > Zea luxurians. Next base: position 53,227,233 of record JAOPSE010000011.1, read on the forward strand.
ACAATTCATAATCCCAATCGAACCATGATCCAAGTAGGTGCTTAACTACCTTGCTGAAGTGCCGCTGATGTAGGCACTCCTTCGCCAGCCCACACATGCCATAGTAAGACATCAGATTGGATGTTACTTGAGAATATCGCTGTGTTAATAGAGTCATATATTCATGTGCTTTTGATAAATATGTAAATTAGAGTCATTTGCAGCAAAGCTACCTTACTGTCCACCTCAATTCATGTGGTCACTGAACATGGCATGCCTACAAATTATAACATGAAGTAAAAAGGCATGTGTTCTTAAATGCTCTCTCCCCTCTGCCGAAACCAACTAATTAAACTTGGGTGAGAAAATCGACAATTTAGGAAGAAATACTATGTTAATAAAAGGCATGTGTTTATCAGCTAAGAACAATATTATCCGCACATTAGAGATCCAGTAGGGCCTGACGGAGATAAATTAGAACCTTACAGTCATCAAAGCAGCAGACTAAGAACAGTTAAACACATGGTCGCCACACAGGCATCAACGAACGTAGAGCATCTTGATCCTCCAAGTTTCAGATTTGCTACTGCCCTTGCAGTCCGATGTAGGGGCCACTTTAACATCCGAATGAACCTGGCACCTACAAGCTGATGTACAATTCGTGCTTAATAACTAGATCTTACTCGCGGGGTTGCAAACCGAAGCGGATCCGGGCACCGCCTGGCCGCAGGCGGGGGTGCGGTCACGTGCTCGCCAGATCCAGCTACTGTTGACCTTCTCCTTGCCTTCCACTGCAGGCACCGGAGCAGGGGGCAGTACTCCTACCGGCGGGGGCCTGAAGAATATGGCAGCCGCCTCCGCCTCCACGCGACAAGCGACGGCGGAGGCGTGCAGTAGCCACGTCCACCACGCGCACCTCGCGGCTCTCCTCAACGCTTCCACGCGCTTGCCTTCGCTCCCTCTCAGCCGCCTCCACCTCCCGCTCTCGCTCCCCACGGCCTCCCGCCTCGTCGCGTCCTTCCCTCCACTCCTGCTCCTCGTCTGCTTCCTCCGCGCGCTCCACCTCCTCCCCTCCTCGCCGATGCGCCCCTTTGACTCACTCATCAAGTCATATGCGGAGGCTGTGAGATCCGGTATGCGTATGAGCTTCTCGAGGAAGGGGTTGAAGACCTCGACGAGGCGCTGGTCGGACTTCAGTGGGGATGGCGGCGGCGCAGCATCCACGGAGGCTGTGAGATCCGGTAGCCACGGCCGTGATGCACTAGGTGGATCCGGATCTGGGCGGGGTGGTTGTTTGGATCGGGGAGTGGGGCTCGGAGGCGACGGCGGCGTGAGTGGAGGTACAACTGTCACCACTGAAACCCTATTTTTTCTTACACACAGCTGCTGTCGGAAAGGTTGGATAGAGTGATCCGTTTTATACGATGGTGTTATAGCAAAATAAACGTAAACTTATGTACAACAAAGCGTAAAGATGAGGTTATATTAGATGGACTAGGTGGTGTGCTTGAAGCACCTGGTCGATCGATTGAGTGGGGTTAGGGCTTTCTCTAATTAGAGAGAGCCCAGGGCTCCTAATACTATATATATATATATATATATATATATAGCGTGAACTTTTTTTTCAAAAGCTACAAAAAGGTAGGCAAACTTGATTGTTTAGCGGTTTAATGGAAAAAGTGCTAATTTCATGAATTGTGCATGGAAAGGTTTAACTAGACAAACTTTTTTTTACAAGCATAAATTACTGAAATACATGTAAAATAACTAGGAGGCTATATTATTTTCACGTTTATTACTTAACATTCATCATATCCATCTGTGTAATGTTGCGATGAACACTCAATATATTTTATAGTTCAATAATTATTCGATGATTTATAACATCATTTGTTAAGTAAACAAAAACTAAATGAGATATAGATTGTAGTCCTCCATACTAAATAATAAATATCTAACTTGAACTAAATTACTGGTACTAAAAATATGTCGTGTGGCTAAATTATATAGCGGTGTTTATATATCTAAACCAAAGTGTATTGATGACAATAGCGAAACAATTGACAATGAGATGTGGCGTGCGATAGACCTTTAAAAAGCTATAGTGCACTATATTTAAAGCGTGAAAATTAAAATCATGAGTACAACACATGAATACGTGGTACATATCTCCGTCTCGATCCACTCTAGATCTATCGTCATCTAGTCGAATCCAAACACAACAGCAGTAACCATTTTCAGTGGTTGCGGCTATTTTTGGCGGTCAGGAGCTACCAAAAATAGTTAGTTAATTTCGACGGCCGACGGCTTCTAAAACAGCTGTCCAAAATTATATTATTTTCGGCGACCTCTGACACAATCGTCAAAAATTAAGGTTATTTTCGGTGGCCTCTGGTGTAGCCACTGAAAATTAACGGTTACAAACTCCCTTTTCATTTTCTCTCTATCTGATCCACGTGCCCGCTCGTTCAATATCATCCATGTGACGACCGACCTCACCCTGCCTTGTGCGCTCCCACCTGTCGCCACCCTCGCCACGCCGTCATGCGTGCCCGTCCTCGGCCCTACGCGCTCGTGCTCGCCCCCACCCTTCCTCGTTCGTGCGGTGCCTATAACACCTCTGGTGTTACTGTCACTAAAACTTGAGCATAACATCATGTGCATGGCCATATCATATGTTTGATACACCTAGAGTGCATTCACTAGGTAAAAATTTCAAATAAGTTGTAGTGATATGATTTGATGTGTGATTAACCCTAAGGTAGAGTGCTTAACCCGAAATTAGGGCTTATGGATATAAGTGAAGCCCAAACAAGCTAAAACCTCAAAGGACATGAGAAATGGTCATAAGGTATCACATGTGATGGACCTTGGTGGCACCAAAACCCTAATGTGCCCAAAACCCTAAAGACAAACCCTAGAAACCCTAATTGAAACCCTAGGGGGTTAATTGTAAATTTTGTGCACTTTTGGACCCAAGTGCAAATACCAAAGTAATAGAACACTACAAATCATGTGTTTCCTATATTTGAGAATTTGCAAGTCAAATAGTGGGATTTGGACTTAATTGCAAAAAGCACCCCGTGCACTCCATATGCCTAAGTTTGAATTAAGTTGAATGGGGTCAACTTTGGAGCTCCATGTCTCAGAATTCTTGGGGATTTTGCTCTTGGTCAACATAGCAAACCTGAAGAGCTATGTTAGGAGTACAAATTTTATTAAGTGACTAAGCACTGGTGCTATACAAAAATTGGAGATAAATGGACCTAAAGTAATGTTGTCAGCCTCATACTGGCGTGACAATGAGTTCAGATAAACTTTCGACTTGATTCAAGCTCAATGGAGTAAGTAAATGAGCAAGGTCTCTATAGTCGAATTGTAGCTGGTTTATAGAGCTACAACTTTGATACAGGTGGATGGTTGAGTTGCTACATGAATTTTGGAGAAAATCACCCCCAAATATGTTCTGTCAGACGCTCTGATGAGGATCTTGATGGTACAATGTCTGCAGAAATATCCCAGATTCAGCCCCCCTCGCCGTCGGTGACCTTGCACGCGGATTCGCGCTGGCACCGCGATTCACGCCGAGTTAAACGCTGTCACACCCAGATTTAAGGGACAAAGTCGGGTGCATCTCATACATGCGCCAAAGAAGGCAACATATATAATAATAGAGTGTATAGAGATAAATGTCACAATATAATCAGAGCATTTATTACATAGCAGAAGTCTTACAAAATAAAAGATAAATACGGATTGAACTAAAATCCATCCTTGGCGCCAGAAAGTCAACTGGGAGACGCCACCTAAATCGAATCGAACTCCTCATTGTGTGGCTCCTCTTGAACCACCTATACTTCTCCTGTGGGGGGGTGTGAGACAGCAAGGGTGAGATCACACATGTTCATCGCTCAACAAGTTGTGGGGAATAGTGTGCATGAACTCAGCAAAGGTGGGAGTTCATGTGAAGTGTAAGGCTGATCAACAAAATAAAGTTTGAAGCTGAGCATTGCTTTTATAAGTTGGTCAAAATTTTATTAGCAATTACTATGTATAAGTAAATACCAAACCTTAGCAACAATAAGTAAAAGTAATAATAAAATAATCCCAATGCAATGCAAATGACAAATTGAGTTTTAATTCCATAGATTAATCATGTGAGGGTCCGAGCTACTCATGACCGTGAGTACGGCTAGTATACCAATTTTACACTCTGCAGAGGTTGCGCATCTTTACCCACAAGTCATGTTACCCATCTGCCAAGGGGTCATGAATCCCATACACCTCTACCGAGGAGGCGAGGCAGGGTAACACTACGAGGCCTTTACAAAGTTCCACTAGCTTCAGAAAACCCGCTACAGTTTATAGGAAGCTCCAGTGCACGAATCCCTCGCCTGACCGCCATCTCAGCAAAATCAACCCAAGGACCTCCCTACACTGACCACTCCCCTACTGCCCTTGCCCCTTTCGGGTAAGGTAGTCATCCACTAGCTTTCCTAGTTAATCAACCAAGGGCATCCCATACTACCCTTGTGGTAGCACTGTTTTCCTGGGTGGTCTCTCCATGTTCCCATTAACATAATGATCTCATCATGAACATAAATAACATAACAGAATAATAGGAACATGGATGTAATTAAATATTATCCCAAAACCATATAAAGCAATAGCATAGCTACCCAATTGATTTAGGGATAAACAAGATAAAAAGGATAACCACTCTAGGGTGACCTATTGGGTCCCATCAAAATTAAACCTATGCATTGATAAGTGATAATAAAGAACATTATTGGGTAAATGAAAGTGATCAAGGGCACAACTTGCCTGGCACTTGAGATTCCAGTTACCAGGGTGATTCTTCGAATCCTCGTGACCGCACTGCTAGTTGTAGCAATACAAGCAAATATGGTATAGACAAAATTAACATCACACCAAACATAAGTACAAACTGAATAATAATGATCTACTCGAAGCTACGAGATCGTGGGATCGAGAACTACTAAGATCGGAGTTACGATTAAGGAGTTATGATTTTATGGAAGATCTATGTAATTAAAATATTAAACTATATTATAAATTGGTTAGTATAAATCATATGAGAGAATATCTTATAAATATTTAACTCACTTTGTTCTAAGTTATAAATGGACCATAGATCATATTTTAATAGATTATAACAGATTAACAAGGCTATCCAACATCAATTAAATACAGATCTAATTATAAAATAATGAGATTTGGTAATATAAATGCTATCATTGCATAGTAAATATTTATACGAGACTAACGCAACTTGAACGGATCAAATCAGAGTTAAAATGGAGGAGTTCTGAATTTCCTAAGGTTTTATGTATTTGATATAAGATTAATTAGGAAATAATTTTAATACAATTTTCATGTTAAAACAGAGACATAAGGTGATAAACAACATTATTACAAAATTATAGGAACTAGAATGAACCAATTTGGACTCAATATGAATTTTATATGAATTAAACAAGTTTTAGGAATTGTCTTTATATTAAAAATTCAATTTCTAATTCAATTTCCCTGTTTTTCATATTCACTGGACTGCGCCTCAATTAAATAGAAATGCAGGGGCCAACATGAAAAATATCTTAGACTCAGTCTACTCCTGCAGTGGACCGCGAGTTCATTTCCTAATTCTTCGAGGTCTTTTTAACAAAACTTCCTGCCCGAAGGGGTATCAGTCGCGATCAGCCGTCCGATCCACAACGGATGCCTCGGATTAGATTGCTTTATAACTGAAGTGGTATGCAATATGGAGCGTCAGATTCAATTCTACGGCCCAGATTTTATCTAGGTTCCAATCAACGCCATCCATCGGATCAACCATCGAAGCTCCGGATTTATTTCTCCGAACCGGTGCTCTACTTCTAATCTGAGCCGTCACTAGAGAATCGAACGGCCCACGCTCCCATCTTCTTTCCACCACCAGACGCGCGGCGGCGCCGCCCGCAGATGCGACCACGACCCGCCGGAGCTACTGCCTCCCGCCACACTAGTGCTCCAAACCCCAACCCAATTAGTTCTACGCATGGAGGAGAGCTAGGCGAACACGACAGAACACTTACCGACGATTGGTGCGGTAGAAGCCCTGGCCACAGCGAGGCTTGGTTCCGCGGCGGAGGTCAACATCGGTGAGAAATCGCGGGTCCCTCGATTGGTAATCCCATCAAGAGAAGCCCGGTATGTCGTCCACGCCACCAGGCGAAGCCTTCAGACCAACTGGTTGGATTCCAAGCGGTAGCGTGGGTGAGTTCCATGGCGGCCAAATCTTCCCACGCCCGCTCCTCTCGGTCTCACGGCGTGGTGGTCAGGAAGGAGGCGCCCAGGGCGCGAGCATCGATGCCTGCTCAACGATGGCGTTAAGGAAGGCGGGGATGGAGGAGAGCGCCACCCACAAGCGGGACTGGAACTCGACCTCCCCTGCTGTTTATGGTACTCTGGTGGCGGCCACTTTGCTTCGTCTGTGACGAGTTCCTGGTGGGCATGATATCGATGATTAGGGAAGGCCGCATGGGTAGGATTATATGCTCCTAAGGAAGGGGTCCGAGCGGCAAAATGGGCCACGACCCCGGAGGAGCAGCGCTGGCATGCACAGGGTTAGTTGAGCTCCGTCTAGTGCGGGATTCCGTGAAGACGACTCCACAATTGAGCAGGCCCACACGTAAGCAAGATGAGGGCAGGCGTGCGTGTGAAGAACAAGCACCAAGTTGCTGACAGCTGGGCCCCATGTGGCAGTGACGGCAAAGGTGTGGCTGGGTAGAGCAGTTGGGCCGCGCGTGGAGGAGGGTTCAATGGGCCGAGCCAGGCTCGGGCCCAGAAGGTGTTTTCTCTCTTTTTTATCTGTTTCTTTTATTTTCTTTCCCAAGTCGAAGACTTCTATTCAAATTTAAATTTCTATTTTGATCTTCGACTTCAAATATAACTCACAAATCTAATATGAATAATGATTTTACTACCCGCCATAATATTATATTTTTTATCTTATAATGTGTATTCATTTATTTTTCTTCTCTCCTCTTTTCTCTTTTATTTGATTTACAAATTTTCAACTTCAAATCCGAGTTATGGTTTCAAATTTCAAATTTAAATTTGGTTGTGACTTGCACATATATCAATGCACAAAATTAGAATTTTATGACAAAAAGAATATTTCTTTATGTTATATATATATATGTACTTCCTTTATTATATATGGTATTCTCTTCTCTTTCTCCAAAGTTTTGCTCCCCATTTCATTTCAAGTTTAAAGTTCATATGCAAGAGTGCAATAAAATTCCATATTTCAGTTATCAAATCACAGTCTCATAGATTATGCTTCTATTATCTATTACTTCCCTTGTCATTTATTTATGGGGGGCTAAATGGGTCCATAAACATTTTCCTTTATTTTATCTTTAGGATTTCAAACTAAATTCAAATTCAAGTTTTGAATTTCAGCTCTTGAATCATACACTCAAATTCTAATATAAGGTAACTCTCTCAGTTTCCCCTTAATGTTATTTATGATAGTTCCATATGGGAGAGAATAGTTTACTTACTCGTTTAAATAAATGCTCATAGTGTATTATTTAATGAAATAAATAATCATCTAGTTGAATAGAAAACTTTTCTATTACTTCTTTTCTAAAATAATTCTTGGCTTCAAAATTCAGTCATCAATTTTCAGAACTCAAGTATGATTTGAGATGTCTGAATTTGCTATTTTATTTTCTTCATATATTTATTTTATTATTATATTTTTCATTCTACCAAATTTAGGTCTTACAAATCCTACTCCCCTTAACAGAAATCTTGTCCTCGAGATTTGTAAGGAAAGGGTGTATACTCATATTGTCTCAACACATATGCACAAACAAAAATCTCGGCATGATGCATAATTTATTAGCAACGCATGGGGTCACTTAGACCTTATTATTCCTCCTAAAATAGTATCATACTAAATACTGACTAAAGTAACATTTAGATCTTACAAATAGTAGTATATATATTTATGTAGCTTGGTGGAGCTGGGGTGGTGGTGGAGGTAGTGGTTGTTGTTGTCGTTGTCTCTCCAACCGTGCTTGCCTTATTTCTTGGCGAATCTCCAGCCGGTCCTGACGTGTTTCCTAGAGTTCTTGTCATATCTGATTTTGCATTTCGGTAACCATGTCTGACATTAGTTGTATTACCAGCATTTGGGCGGCAACCACTTGATCAATTCCAACAGGTGGAGGATTTGGAGGGTTCATTTCTGTTGGTTGCTGTCTGGTAATCTTCCCTTCCTAGTATTGACCATGAGAGTTAGAAGCATATGGCAAAATAGTTTTGCAAGGGAATTTATTCAATAAGCGGAATGAATAAACTAGTAGCTGGTTATGATCTGAAGATTCTTTAGTAGTGCTTAATCTTTGTTTTATATCAAGATTGGGATAACTAGTCGTATAAGGTGAATGTCCAAAGGTATGATAGAATCTATCATAATGAGATAGATACAGGTGAGATAGACTACATGATGTAGATCAAGAGTTTGTTTGATGTTAGGTTGGATAGATAGATTATGCAATCCATCATGACTCTATGGGTTGGGTTAGCTCATGGTTGAGTTGATCTAATGTGCTAAGTTAACACCTGGCTAGAAGAGTCCAAATTCCAATAATCTGTTTAAGCAAGCCACATTGGATTGGATCACACTAGATTCCATAATCTCATTTAAGAATATCATTTAGTCGAGCATATCCAGCTGACTTTATCTTTATGAAATTCTAGTATATATATATATATATTTAAGGAAAACTTCCAATTATTACTTTTTTACACCTAAAATTCTTCATGCCATAAGCAGGTGAGGCTTAGAAAACAAGGGTACATCATGTTTTAGATATTTGGTGAGTATAGAGGAGATTTGGGGGCAGAAGAAAGTTTGGTAGGAGAGATTTTATTCCGGGTGGTGGATCTTGATTCATATGAAGATCTGTTTCTACTAATATCCTTCCTTGTCGAAGTTAACCTTCTTCTTGAGTCTGTTTTAGGGACCATTGGTCGTGGTGTTAGATGCCATCATCAAGGTGGGATAACAATTGCGAGTGCACCGGGTAGGTGGAGTAAATAGAGTTTTACTTTGCTCTTGGGATGATTGGGTTGGGCAACCTATAACATAGGCTAGGTCGTGATTCATGGACGAGTTGGTCTTGGACACAATTTAGGTTTAGAATCCATTCGTGTGAAGATGGTCTACTCTGTGTTACCAGCATTAACTAACTTGTTTAAGTAACTTCCTTTAGATCAGATCATATCAGATTAGGTAGGGTATAGGTTAGATTGGATATAACTAGATTAGACTAGTTTGAGTTGGATAGATCTACTAGGGTAGGATATATTATTATATGTTAGAATCTTTTGAAATGGGATGGTTTATATGGGTAGGTAGATCAGAATTTCCGTTTAAATTAAAACAGAGGAGTTTTGCAACCATTGAATGGTTGAGGTAGTTGCATAAAGCCAGGTTGGACTAAGGATCCAATTTAGATTAAAACATCTTTGTCAGAGTAGGATCCAATCTTATTTTACCAGTATTATCTAACATGTTTGTCCATTAGATTAGATCTGACCAGATTAGATGGGATCAGAATAGATTGATGTAACCAGATTAGACTAGATAAGATCTACTAAATTTATTTTGGAATAGATCATGTTTGTTACGCTATTATGAGATAAGCAAAGTGGTTGGGATAAGTATGCTTGTTAGGACAAGATGAGTCTCTAAGATTATGGTAGAATCTTTTGAGCTTAGTTAGATTTATTAGGATAAGATAAAATCATTTCAAGATAAAATGAATCTATTAAGATAAGAAAGAATCATTTAAAATAAGATGGATCTATTAAGGTGTTTGGGGCCTTCGTCTTCCGAAGGTCCTCAAAAACACGACTAACATGTTTACCAAGTATAATATATGTACAGAAACCTTCGGACATGGGATAAAGCTGTACATGAGATGAAGGACGCAGTCCGGGAGAAGGATGAACCAATGCCGAAGCTACCCGTGGAAAAGCTTCGGCTCAGCAGTGGAAAATGAAACCGACTTAAAAGGGAAAAGGCTGTCTAGTCCTCGATAGATTATCCCTAGGTCAATAGTAAATGTCAAGGGCATGAATGTAATTTCACATAGGCTGCGTCCTATGCCTATAAATAGATGAACAGTGACATCGTACTGTTCACGCTGACTTGTATTCACTCGCGCGTCACACTTGGACTTTTGCCTTCTGTCAAGCCGAAGGTACAAATGTAATTCGATATTGTTCATGTTCATTCATGATGACATAATAAAGATATATTAATAATGTCATATGATTATTCATGTTATTTCTTATGTTTCTTCTTTCATTAAATATGCTGCGATGATGAAGGTACGTCCTTCATGACCTTCGTCTGAAGATCATTATATTCTAAGGGAGATAATGCTTCGAAGGACGAAGGGCCTTAACCATTGTCATTTTGTGTTGCCTTGTTCTTAATTCATAGCATTTGAGAACAAGTCCCCAATATTGGCGCCCACCTCCGGTGAACTCAATCGACCACCTTCGGCAAGCTGTGACCTTCGTTATGCCGCTAAAGAAAACTTCTTCAGGGCTAGGGGCTGCACTACAGCCACTGGACGTCAACCAGGACATGATGCGCGAAGCTCGAACTCAAAAGAGGAAGGCTACAAGTCCAACACCCTAGGAGGAGGAGTTGGACCAGGAGATAAGGGATCTCGAAGCTATCCATCAGCAGGTTGAAAGGAAGAGAGAAAAAATGCTTCGTCTTTCTGATCTACAGAAGAAGATTGATGAAGCTGCTGAAGAAATACGTCATCTTACTCAAGATGACCAGGACCGAAGACCTCCACAAAGAGAGCTTCGTCAAGACAATTCCTACAATGATGATGATTGGTATGACGATTTCCATCATGGAAATTTTGCTTTTGATGATGCTTCTCCTCTATCAGTAGAACTGCAGGCTACCCCATGGCCCCCATCATACAAGCCACCTCAGCTCCCCATGTATGATGGGCACTCAGATCCGAAGCAGTTCCTGATGAGCTATGAAGCAACTATATCTTCGTACGGGGGCAATACCGCAGTCATGGTGAAGTCCTTCGTCATGGCAGTCTGAAGTGTGGCCCAGACATGGTACTCTTCTCTCCAGCCAGGGACAATCACATCATGGCAGAAGATTAAGGACATGCTGGTCACCATCTTTCAAGGGTTTCAGACGAAGCCAGTCACTGCTCAGGCTTTTTTCCAGTGCACTCAAGACCATGAGGAATACCTTTAGGCATATGTTCGAAGGTTCTTGCGTCTGAGGGCACAAGCGCCCACGGTGCCTAATGAAATCGTCATTGAGGCCATGATTAAAGGTCTTCGGCCAGGGCCTACGGCTCAATACTTTGCCAGGAAGCCCCTCAGACTCTAGAGAAGCTGCTTCAGAAAAATGGATGAGTACATCTGGGCTGACAATGACTTCCGCCAAAGAAGGGAGGAAGCTTATAGATTTTCTGAGATGACTAGGGGCTTCAGAGGGAGAATTCACCCTAGGCATGTCAGATCAATCCACAGCTCTAGTCAGAACGATGACAAAGGAGGCCAGTTTTAGAGGCCACAGCACAACTCACAATCTTCAGGACAGCAGCAAAGCTCCTTTAGACCACCAGCTCCAAGTGGTCGAGGCGATAGGAGCTTCGGAGGAAGATATGGGTTTCAGCCCAGGAAAATCTATTGCTTATTCTGTGGTGAAGACAAGGGCCACACGATAAGAACGTGTCAGATTACCATCCAAAAGCAAAAAGAGATCGCCGAAGCAGAAGCCCAGCAGAATCAGCCGAAGCAGGTCTTACATACTGCTTCGTGTCGCTCTACCTACATACCAGAGTATGTGGGCAATCAACCTGCAGCTTCTGTTGCTTCGGCAAGCCATTCACAAGCTTCCTGGCCTCAGCTTCCAACGCCACCACCATTGAAACCTGCTTATACCCGAAGCCAGCAGCCAGAAGGGTGCCAGCACTCCCAACAACAACGTGACTTCAGGGAGGAGTCCGAAGCTCGTACAGTCAACAGTACTGTACCAGAGTCGAAGCACATATACTGAGCAATATTTTGCTTCTGAAATACTTTTATTTTCTATGCCATTTTGCTTTTTGTATAAGGAACAAGCAATGAAAACTTAGTTTTAATTTCTTGTAATGATTCTGCCTCTACCAAAATGAAATATATCTTCTTCACAGATTTACGAAGCTCAAAAGTCATTCCTAAGGGAATGCAAAGCCAACATAAACGAAGCTACAAAAAGTCATTCCTAAGGGAGCGCAGTGTAAGTTTTCTGCTCAAAAGTCGTTCCTAAGGGAATGCAGAGCCAAAATTGATGAAGCTACAAAAAGTTGTTCCTAAGGGAGTGCAGTGTAAGTTTTCTGCTCAAAAGTCGTTCCAAAGGGAATGCAGAGCTAAATACCACCGAAATATAAGGCGAAGAAGTTCAAAAGTCGTTCCTAAGAGGATGCAGAACTTATACCGCCGAAATAGAAGGCGAAGAAGTTCAAAAGATGCTCCTAAGGGGATGCAGAACTTATATCACCGAAATAGAAGGTGAAGAAGCTCAAAAGTCGTTTCTAAGGGGTTGCAGAGCTTGTGTGTTCCAGTGTGGGCATGTGGGTGTGTGTCTTCGGCATCCTCATCATTTTGCATCATATCATCGCATCATTTTGCATAACATTACATCATACATCATATTGCATTAACGACACAAGAATCGAATACGAAGCCAATCTTCGGCAAATGCTTCGTCAAATTGAAAATGTGCTAAGGCACGAAGTAAGCTTCGGGAAATATAGTTTTATCAGCCTTGTCATAAGAAGGGATCTCTTTCTTTATGAAGCATAAAAAGAAGGGAAGGTGTTTTTTCGCCGAAGGCTCAAAAATGGTATGTGTGTAAATTTTATGCATCGCAAAGAAATAAATTACAATAATTTACATATTCGATTTAATGTTACATACATCAAATGTCAAATAGTTTTGTTACAATAGAAGCCTAATCATCCTTCAATTGTTCCATACATTCCAGCATTTCAAAATGTTTTTACAATAAAATCTATTCCTCTCTAAGGACTTTTTCTGCAACTTCGTTCAAGAGCTTGTCGACGACTTCATCGATAATGGAGTCTGCCATGCTTATAATTTCCAATGCTTCCTTCATTTCTGGATCAGCAAGGGGATCATACGGCTCTGGAGACGGGGATAGTTTAGCTGAAGTAGGTAAACAGATTAGTTCGAAGCCACAAAGCAAGTACTAAAGCTAAAATAATCAAGAAATAATACCTATACGCCTTTCGCATTCTGCATCTTCTTCAGCTCGTTTTGCTTCTGCCTGGGCATCGTGGGTGTCTTTTTCACTCTTTTTTATAATCTCGTGGGCCAACTCTCGGCCACCATTCACCCAGACATCATTATAAAATTTCCCACCCATTAAAGTTGCTTCAGCTGAAGATCCTTCGTATCGTCTATGGAGAAGGCAGCTTCGGCCTGGGCTATAGCCTTAACATGATCACATCCGGCCTTCTCCAGAATAGCCGAGATTCCCCGCGCACCGAAAAACGCGCAAACATCCCCTCGATCACTCAAAATTTCCTCGAAGGCTTCAGCTTCTCCACTTATCCATTCAACAATGCCCTCGGGGTCGCCTCGTATGAAGTTTTCTTCCGCAGAGTAGGCGCCCACTTTGGCGAAGCTAGTTTTTAATTTCTTCACGCAATCCAAGGATTTCTCAAAGCACCTTTCCTTGGATTCGTGAAGTTCTTCAACATTTTTCTCTTGCTTATTTTTCCAATATTCACTGATTTCTTGATTAGCCTGTGCGAGCGCGCAATTCTCCTTAGCTTCGGCCAGTTGTCTCTGAAGGTTTTCAATTTCGGTTTTCTGGGCTTCGGCCTGAGCTTTGTGATTAGCTTCGTCCTCCTTTACTTTGTTCACCAATGAAATCAAAAATTTGTCTTTCTCTAGACCTTCGTTTCTCAATTCAATCACCTCAGAGAGAAGGTTGTTAAGAGCCATTGTACAGCCTTCGTCTTCGGCGCTCTTCTAAGCCCTCAAGGCATTACTAAGAATTAAGCCCTGCAAAGAAGAAGAAAGAGTTGAGCATGGCAGTAAAATACTTCATTTTCTAGCTTCAAAGTTAACTTCTATACCTTTATACAATTGTACGCGAGGCTGTCAGCAAGATCATCCTTCGATAAGACCGAAAGGCCTTCTTCAAACTTAGAAAATCCCATACTCTTAGCCATCTCCCGGCAAATGAATATTTCTTTGTTATCCGGGAGACAGTACAGGAAATCATCTTCGTTACTACCATTGAACACTAAGGCCCCCTTCGGATATTTCCGTCTTCGGGCATAGTGTTTGGCCTCCAAGATTTCTCCTTTAGATAATTTCTTCCCCGAAGCATGTCGAACAATGTAATCAGTATCCTCAGCTAAGGCTTCAGGGACAGGGGATTTTGCTTTTTCTGTCATGACTTGCTCTATCGTCTTGCCGGTATCTAAACTTTGCTGACCCACCTTATCTTCAGGCACGACAGTCTTCGGCTTAATAGGCGCTGAAGGCCCAGCTTTGGCTTCGACTTGATTTTTGGCAGCTTCGGCAGTTTTCTTGGTAGAAGCAGGAGTTAAGGCCTTCGTGGTCTCTATAACAGCGTCTAATACGCTGGCCATCCTTCTCCTCTTGGGAGTTGCTGCAGGAATTTTCTGCATCTTTGGCAAATCTGCCTCTGCCGGTGGGCTCAGGATTTCTGGCGTTTTCATCACTTCTTCCACCTGTGGCTCTTTAGTCTTATCATCTCTAGCTTCAGCTGGCCCGACTGTAGGTACCTTCGGCACTACAATCGGTTCTTCAGCACTCTGCGCAATCGGAGCAGCTTGCCTTGCTTCGGCAGTTGAAGAGGCTCCTTCGCCAAATTCAGGCACCGCGCCGGTTCAATATAACGAGGCCGGTGGGTTAGAACCTTCACCTTTTTGCTCTTCGGCTCAGCTAGGGTGGCCGAAGCGGCAGTCTTTCTCTTTTTCCCTTGCCCTCGTAGCGGGCAGTGGTAATCAGGGTATACGGAGCCAATCGCATCAAATACCCTATTCAATCTTTTCTTGCCTCAACCCCGAAAGCTGCGGACAAAGCATTATCTTTGGCCTTGGAGTATGCCCCGAGTAGCTCATCACTGGTAGCTTCAATACACTTCAGTCAGTCATCGTCTGGCTCATCAAACTTCTACCTAAATCTAAAGGTATACTTCAATCGGACCAGACCACGCTCACTAGAATCGGCGGTGGTCTCCTTCGGCATATCCCAGCTCTCCACAAGTGGCCATACCCTAAAGGCTATATGCTCTTGAATCAAATCCATCATGCCAATGAAAGCACACACAGTGCTAAAGGCCTTTTGGCATGCTTCAACATTGCCGTCAATTTCCACCTTGGCCTTCAGAGGCCGAAGCAAGACCAGATGGGGCGCTGAATGATTTCTTTGATGTCTTCCCTTGTCTTTAAATCATTTTTAACGTAAAACCACTCTTCCATCCATGCCCTGAGCCATCTTTTCCGGAATGTTGGCACTGGGTTGCTTGCATTGGGGCGAGCAATAAATCCATAACAACCGAAGTTGTTGTGGTACTGTTCTTTGCCAGTAGCCTTCGTCTCATATAAAAGCTCGTGCATACTGCAGAAGCACTTCGCGCTTGGCTCTAGCCCCTGACTCCTTACAGCCCAGACAAAAATCCCCATCCTAATTATAGCTTCGGGGGTAATCTGATGAAGGAAGATCTGGTATATTTTCAGCACTTCAACCACAAACTTGCTCAGCGGGAACTGAAGACCTGCCTTTAAGAAGCTTCGGTATATAACAACTTCGTTTTCCTTCGGAGTAGGGGCAGTATTGTCTCCTCCAACTCTGACAATAGACATGTCACGAAAGTATCTCCCCCTCATGGCATCAATATGACTTTGCTTGATAGTCGATTTTTCCGAAGATAGTATGGCTTGGGCGCCACAGCCGATCCTCAGAGTCTTCATCCCCACTTTCCACGTCATAACTATCACTGTCACCAGAATCTTCGGATAAACCCTCCATGATCTCCTTAGTAATTTTTTCTGTATTTGTTTTTGCCATGGACTCAATAAATCTAGCAATGAAAGGATCTACAACTTTTTTCTCTTCATATAGCTTCGTCTCCCTGGCTGTTTTCTTCTCTTCAGTCATCTTCTTCTCACCACTCATCTTCTTCTTTTCAAATTTGGAGCAAACGTGTCTTTAAACTGAAGCTCTAAGAACTTGAAAATCAAGCAAGAGCTAATGAGCAAGAGCTAAAAGTTTGAGAAAATAACGCAAATGGCAGAAATGGCGTATCAAATGCTGCCGCTATGGTTCATATTTATACGCCCAGTGCTTTATAACTTGGTGGACCCCGTTTGTCATTGACTGTTGCTATTCTAGCAAAGGGAAGGTGTTTTTCGGACCTTTGGCTTAAGGCCTTCGTTCATGTCGTAATCTAAATTCGTTATTATAACAAATTAATACTGCGAGGGGCTACTGTTGGGGGCCTTTGTCTTCCGAAGGTCCTCAAAAACACGACTAACATGTTTCCCAAGTATAATATATGTACAGGAACCTTCGGACATGGGATAAAGCTATACATGAGATGAAAGACGCAATTCGGGAGAAGGATGAACCAATGCCGAAGCTACCCATGGAAAAGCTTCGGCTTGGCAGTGGAAAATGAAACCGACTTAAAAGGGAAAAGACTATCTAGTCCTCGATAGATTATCCCTATGTCAATAGTAAATGTCAAGGGCATGAATGTAATTTCACACAGGCTGCGTCCTGTGCCTATAAATAGATGAACAGTGACATCGTACTGTTCATGCTGACTTGTATTCACTCGCATGTCACACTTGGACTTTTGACTTCTGTCAAGCCGAAGGTACAAATGTAATTCGATATTGTTCATGTTCATTCATGATGACATAATAAAGATATATTAATAATGTCATATGATTATTCATGTTATTTCTTATGTTTCTTCTTTCATTAATATATACTGCGATGATGAAGGTATGTCCTTCATGACCTTCGTCCGAAGATCATTATATTCTAAGGGAGATAATGCTTCGAAGGACGAAGGGCCTTAACCATTGACATTTTGTGTTGCCTTGTTCTTAATTCATAGCATTTGAGAACAAGTCCCCAACATAAGGTAAGAAAGAATCTTGTAAGATAAGATGGATCTATTAAGATATATTCTAGTGGGGGTATTCTTACTTGGTCTAGTTTATCTTATAAACAATTTATGAGGATAAGAAAAAAATTTAACACAAGATGAACCTGTTAGGATAAGATAGATTTTTTCAACTTAAAGGATTCTATCTGAAATAGATCCCTCTTTAATGGAGGATAATCTAAGTTGTTTAGTTATCTCATGAATTCTATTTATGCCTATACATATATGCAGATGTAATTGTGGACATTACTCCACAACTAAGCACACTCAATCAAAGATCCAAATCAGACAGGTATCATAAGAACAAACACTCAAGCGTATAGATACATATAAAAATAGTTTTATTTTTTTGTTCCTAAGAGTAGGTCTCCTATTCCTAAATGTCGCTTTAGGCACAGGATCTCAAAGTGTGAAATCCACTTTTGTCTTTAGAAGGAACATGTAAGAATAATCAGAGTAAAGCGGAAATAGACGAGAAAAGATTAAGATAAGTTTAGAGAAGAATCAGAGTAAGGTAAGTAGGTAAGGGTTTGTCCATTTCTATTTAGGTTTCGTCCTACAGTCAACATTCCTCTGATACCACTTCTGTCACACCTGGATTTAAGGGATAAAGTCGGGTGCATCTCATACATGTGCTAAAGAAGACAACATATAACAGAGTGTATAGAGATGAATGTCACAATATAATCAGAGTATTTATTACATAGCGGAAGTCTTACAAAATAAAAGATAAATATGGATGGAACTAAAATCCATCCTTGGTGCCAGAAAGTCAACTGGGAGACGCCACCTAGATCGAATTGAACTCCTCGTTGTGTGGCTCCTCTTGAACTACCTGTACTTCTCCTGTGGGGGGGGTGTGAGACAGCAAGGGTGAGCTCACACATGTTCATCGCCCAACAAGTTGTGGGAAATAGTGTGCATGAACTCACCAAAGGTGGGAGTTCATGTGAAGTGTAAGGCTGATCAACAAAATAAAGGTTGAAGCTGAGCATTGCTTTTATATGTTGGTCGAAATTTTATTAGCAATTACTAAGTATAAGTAAATACCAAACCTTATTTATAATAAGTAAAAGTAATAATAAAATAATCCCAATGCGATGCAAATGACAAATTGAGTTTAAATTCCATAGATTAATCATGTGAGGGTCCGAGCTGCTCATGACCGTGAGCACGGCTTGTATACCAGTTTTACACTCTACAGAGGTTGCGCATCTTTACCCACAAGTCATGTTACCCATCTGCTAAGGGGTCATGAATCACATACACCTCTACCGAGGAGGCGAGGCAGGGTAACACTACGAGGCCTTTACAAAGTTCCACTAGCTTCAGAAAACCCGCTACAGTTTATAGGAAGCTCCAGTGCAGGAATCCCTTGCCTGACCGCTATCGCAGCAAAATCAACCCAAGGACCTCCCTACACTGACCACTCCCCTACTGCCCTTGCCCCTTTCGGGTAAGGTAGTCATCCACTAGCTTTCGTAGTTAATTAGCCAAGGGCATCCCATACTACCCTTGTGGTAGCACTGTTTTCCCGGGTGGTCGCTCCATGTTCCCATTAACATAATGATCTTATCATGAACATAAATAACATAACAGAATAATAGGAACATGGATGTAATGAAATATTATCCCAAAACCATATAAAAAATAGCATAGCTACCCAATTGATTCAGGGATAAACAAGGTAAAAAGGATAACCAATCTAGGGTGACCTATTGGGTCCCATCAAAATTAAACCTATGCATTGATAAGTGATAATAAAGAACATTATTGGGTAAATGAAAGTGATCAAGGGCACAACTTGCCTGGCACTTGAGATTCCAGTTACCAGGGTGATTCTTCGGATCCTCGTGACCGCACTGCTAGTCGTAGCAATACAAGCAGACATGGTATAGACAAAATTAACATCACACCAAACATAAGTACAAACTGAATAATAATGATCTACGCGAAGCTACGAGATCGTGGGATCGAGAACTACTAAGATCAGAGTTACGATTGAGGAGTTATGATTTTATAGAAGATCTGTGTGATTAAAATATTAAACTATATTATAAATTGGTTAGTATAAATCATATGAGAGAATATCTTATAAATAATTAACTCACTTTGTTCTAAGTTATAAACGGACCATAGATCATATTTTAATAGATTATAGCAGATTAACAAGGCTATCCAACATCAATTAAATACAGATCTAATTATAAAATAATAAGATTTGGTAATATAAATGTTGTTATTTCATAGTAAATATTTATACGAGACTACGACTCAATTAAACAGAAATGCAGGGGCCAACATGAAAAAATATCTTAGACTCAGTCTACTCCTGCAGTGGACTGCGGGGTCATTTCCTAATTCTTCGGGGTCTTTTTAACAAAAATTCCTGCCCGAAGGGGTATCGGCCGCGATCAGCCGTCCGATCCACAACGGATGCCTCGGATTAGATCGCTTTATAACTGAAGCGGTATGCAATAGTGAGCGTCAGATTCAATTCTACGGCCTAGATTTTATGTAGATTCCAATCAACGCCATCCATCGGTTCAACCATCGATGCTCAAGATTTATTTCCCCGAACCGATGCTCTACTTCGAATCTGAGTTGTCACAGGAGAATCCAACGGCCCGCGCCCCCATCTTCTTTCCTCCACCAGACGCACGGCGGTGCCGCCCACAGATGCGACCACGACCCGCCGGAGCTACTGCCTCCCACCACACTAGTGCTCCAAACCCCAACCCAATTAGTTCTACGCATGGAGGAGAGCTAGGCGAACACGACAGTAGAACATTTACCGATGATTGGTGCGGTAGAAGCCCTGGCCACGGCGAGGCTTGGTTCCGCGGCGGAGGTCAACATCGGTGAGAAATAGCGGGTCCCTCGATTGGTAATCCCATCAAGAGAAGCCCGGTATGCCGTCCACGCCACCATATGAAGCCCTCAGACCCATTGGTTGGATTCTGAGTGGTAGAGTGAGTGAGTTCCATGGCGGCCAAATCTTCCCACACCTGCTCCTCTCGGTCTCACTGCGAGGTGGTCAATAAGGAGGCGCCCAGGGTGCGAGCATCGATGCCTGCTCAATGGTGGTGTCAAGGAAGGCGGGGATGGAGGAGAGCGCCACCCACGAGCGGGACTGGAACTCAACCTCCCCTGCTGTTTATGGTACTCAGATGGCGGCTACTTTGCTTCGTCTGTGACGAGTTCCTGGTGGGCGTGATGTCGATGATTAGGGAAGGCCGCATGGGTAGGATTATATGCTCCTAAGGAAGGGGTCCGAGCGGCGAAAAGGGCCACGACCCCAGAGGAGCAGCACCTGCATGCACAGGGTTAGTTGAGCTCCGTCCGGTGCGGGATTCCGTGAAGACGACTCCACATTTGAGCAGGCCCACACGTAAGCGAGAAGAGGGCGGGCGCGCGTGTGAAGAACGAGCGTCGAGTTGCTGATAGCTGGGCCCCATGTGGCAGTGACGGCAAAGGTGTGGCTGGGTGGAGCAGTTGGGCCCTGCGAGGAGGGTTCAATGGGTCGAGCCAGGTTCGGGCCCAGAAGGTGTTTTCTCTCTTTTTTTATCTGTTTCTTTTATTTTCTTTCCCAAGTCGAAGACTTCTATTCAAATTTAAATTTCTATTTTGACTTCGACTTTAAATATAAAACACAAATCTAATATGAATAATGATTTTACTACCCGCCATAATATTATATATTTTTTTATCTTATAATGTGTATCCATTTATTTTTCTTCTCTCCTCTTTTCTTTTTTATTTGATTTACAAATTTTCAACTTCAAAACCGAGTTAAGGTTTCAAATTTCAAATTTAAATTTGGTTGTGACTTGCACATATATCAATGTACAATATTAGAATTTTATGACAAAAAGAATATTTCTTTATGTTATATATATATATGTATATATGTACTTCCTTTATTATATATGGTATTCTCTTCTCTTTCTCCAAAGTTTTGCTCCCCATTTCAATTCAAGTTTAAAGTTTATATGCAAGAGTGCAATAAAATTCCATATTTTAATTATCAAATCACAGTCTCATAGATTAGGCTTCTATTATCTGAATTAATATTATCTATTACTTCCCTTATCATTTATTTATGGGGGGCTAAATGGGCCCATAAACATTTTCCTTTCTTTTATCTTTAGGATTTGAAACTAAATTCAAGTTCAAGTTTTGAATTTCAGCTCTTGAATCGTACACTCAAATTCTAATATAAGGTAACTCTCTCAGTCCCCCCCTTAATGTTATTTATGATAGTTCCATATGGGAGAGAATAGTTGACTTACTCGTTTAAATAAATGCTCATAGTGTATTATTTAATTAAATAAATAATCATTTAGTTGAATAGAAAACTTTTCTATTACTTCTTTTCTAAAATAATTCTTGGTTTCAAAATTCAGTCATCAATTTACAGAACTCAAGTATGATTTGAGATGTCAGAATTTGCTATTTTATTTTCTTCATATATTTATTTTATTATTATATTTTTTTCCTTCTACCAAATTTAGGTCTTACAAACATAGATAATGATCCCCGGGTGAAAAGATCTCGTCGTGGATGAACTTAGAGCACAGTAGTCGCTCTGTCGCTCATCTACTTGCCGGCGACGTGGCCGCGCGACCATCACCGTCGTGCCGCCGTTCCTCGCGGTTATGCCACGCCGTCAGCCATCTTACCACGTCGCAATTGATCCCAATACACAGCCCATCTATCGCCTAAGGCCTTCCACGGTCACCCGCGCCAGTGACTCAGTCCCTCTCTAAGGCCGCCGCGCGTCTTCTCCAAAATTAGTCGCCACTGCCGATGGAACCTATAAATTGCTGCCCTAGTGAGCTCCGCTAAGTAGTTGTGCACCCAGTGAACAAGCCCTCACCTCCAATCGTCCCCACAGCTCCCCAATTTGGGATTTCCTCCAAATCTTAAAAGAACAATGCAGTGTGTGAGCTCGCCGTGGCCAACTCTCCACAGGTCCGATCACGCCCTCCTCGCTCTCGTTTCAACATACCTATGTGCTATAGATGCTTAGCGACCCGGCCAATTGAACTAGACCGTGCTAGATCGCCGGGAACACCTCAGTTCATCCGCAGTTCGCGACATCACCGTGGACAGCGTGATTGTGAGCTAAAACCTTGCAATTGATTGAGGGATTATGGTCGTTATGGGTAGAATTAGGTATCAGCCACACTGGAGCGTCGGTCGTTGTGTTATCCGGCTAGTACAGGCTCGCCAGAGCCTCTGCTCCGCCGTCCACGGTCGGGGACCTCAATTCGCGAAGGAATAGAAAGTGAGGGGCCTCGACGCAAAATGTCAGTGACACATAGGAATAATGCGCAGGAGTCTTTACGAGTTATTTAAAAGAGCAAGGTCCTCTGCGCAAAGTGAATACCGCGGGCGCGTGCGGGCGCGCTTTCGCCTGTGCGTGGGCCTACTTGGGCTAGTTTCAGCCCATTACTATTCACCTTTTTCCTTTTCCTTTTTCTGCCAGACTTAGGAAATTCATAGGAAATCATAGAAAAATGGTAAAAATATGAGACCAATTTTTTTGGACTCCTAGATTTCTCTAGTAATTAATAAAAATGGTTCCAAGAATTTTAGCCCAAACCAGGAATTATTTAGTAGTTAAGAAAGCCAAAACCTAGTCTCTTGGAATTTTAGGAATTATTTAATAACTCCAAAAATCACCAAACTTTTTGGATAAGCCTAATATGGTATTTAGATCCCATGAGTGAAGTTTGATTTGCTTTGGACATTGTTTGTTTCCTAAACACAAAACCCTAGCTCCTTAGGGTTAAAATGTCTAACCCTACTAAGGTGTTGAAGAAATAGGAGACTCCTCCATCAACAGAAAATCCACCTGCCAGGAACTGTTTTTACTTTGACATCTGTGGAACAGAGCCTGACTCTCCTACAACACAAGGCAAGCCCCGGTGCATTTGCCACCTCCTTGTTGTTTTTAAATCTTTATCACCTTATATGATGCATTAGGTGATAAGAGTTATGTGCTAAACCAATTGCTGCATTTCCTTCTTTGGGACTGTTTACCATTCCTTGATTACCTGTTTTATTAAAAAGGTTTTCTGATGCTTAGTCCTGCTTTAGATAAACAAATGTTTTGTTTTAAAACAAAAGATGATGCTTCCAGTGGATTGAGATGTTTTCAAAAATAAAACTTGATGGTGGATCCATCATGGCCGTGATGGGTTCAATATCGGAAAAGATGTACCTCTGCCAGGTACCAAATTTTGGGTTTGAAATGATAAAGCTGAGACCGGGCGGGTGACTTGCATTAGAAGAGAGTCTCGGTGTAGTGTCTTTGTCTGAGTCGTTTAAGGACCGTGTCGATGTGGGCCTGCTGACCGAGGACCCTTTAACTGGTCACATGCCACATCATGGTTAAGCTTTGCCTTGGGCAGACTAATACCAGAAAGGCCAACACGCAATGGGAGTGGAGAGATGGTGAGAGTAGCGTGTACCCTCCATGGCAAGAGACTGGACGGTGGTGTATTTGTGCTCTCGGTTGGCGTGAACTCGGTCTGGTCTTAAGAACCCCGGTGGCGAGTTGACATATGCAAGGGTTAAGTGCTACATATGTCGTGTGATTGGAGATCCTTAGATGAGTATTAATCGATTTGGATCGCCGTTACTTCTCGGACATGAAGACTTGGTCACTGACTTACATGTAGCATTCCAATAAACAAAAAGGGTCGATAAAAGACGACTAGTGCAGGTCAAGTGCTTGAACTAGGGTAGAAGGAACTCTAGATTCAGGTAATGACTTAACTTGCTAATAAAACTGGATTTTTAAGGATCCACTATTAGTAAGCATTTTTGTAAACAGAGTCTTGATTCTTGGTTAAGCCTTACCTTGACTCCCTTAAGCCAGCATATCCTTGAGAGTCTTTTCTTTTGATGGGTAAGACTTGCGAAAGTACACTCTGTACTCAGGGTTTTCGAACCCATGTTGTTGTAGTGAGGAAACAACAGACTTTTGCTGTTTTTGCACTAAGGTGGTGCCCAAAGAAGAACCTCATCAGTGAAGCCGCGGGAGGATGTTGGCCTCCCACTCGTAAAACAATATACTTTTATGCGGGAGGGGTTTTTGCCTCCCAAGTCTATAATAATAATACTTATGCACTCATACCCCTGGTTTTGTAATAACTATAACACTCTTTCTATATTTTGAGGAATGTAAATTAAGTTGTTGTAATTCGCTTCCGCTTATTCGTTCCTCCGATGTGTCGTAATATCAGCGTGATGGGTGAATCGCTCTTGGGCGAGGAAAAATGATACAGATACCGAACTTGTCGAGTGATTATGTGCATCTACAGGGTTGTCCAAGGTATGTTGGATAAAGACAACTGTAGGTGGGCCTAATAACTTGGGAGGTTCCGTCACAGCTGGTATCGGAGCGAAGCCTATCTCTTTAGATATTATGAAGAAGTTCAAAAAGAATTTTCAAATACTTATCCAAGAATTATTCTTTCCTTGCCACTTTCTGGAAGTTCTCATCTTATAAGACCAGGTAATAGAGTGCAATATATAGGAAGTTGGGAATCAACAGGGGTTGATTCCATAATTATTGGGTTATGCATGCATCATGTTTAAAAATTATACCAATAAATCTTCCCTCTTATGGAGATATGCCGCGTATGAGGAAAACCGCGCGCAAGTCCACTGGACCTATTGGCGTGCCTCGTCACAAGTTGGTTCCCAGACATGAAGGTAGCAGTAGCGGCAGCAACGATCCAATCGAAGACTTGGAAGCCCAAGTGGAACAGCTTCGGATGGAGCTACGTCACCGAAACAGGGTGTGGGCACAAGACAGTCAGCGTATAACTGAGTTGGCAGCTGACGTCAGAAGCCTGCAAGACCAGCTTGCTGAACAGGATTTGGTGGTTGATTGGGCCATCAACTCACGTTTGGTTGCTTGGGACTATGAAGCCAAAGCTCGTGCTCGTGTGGCAGAGCTTAGTGTGGCCCTCGACAACTTGCAGGTGTACTGCTATACTTCACATGAGGAAGTACATGTACTTTATGCGCGACTGCACCCGGACGTGTCTGCCGACACAATTGCAATGGGAGCCGGACCATCAGGGACAGCAGGTGAAGAACCTGATGGGGAGTTGGACCTTTTTAGGCCTCCTCCTTCCATGAACCTGGCTGACGATCGGTCTCCTGCAACAGGGAACGAAGAAAACAAGGACAACGAAGACTAGACTAGTATAGTTTAGGAACTATACCTATGTAAAATAAGTAATGAAGTCAT
Source organism: Zea luxurians (assembly GCA_029449295.1). Lineage (NCBI taxonomy): Eukaryota > Viridiplantae > Streptophyta > Magnoliopsida > Poales > Poaceae > Zea > Zea luxurians. The sequence goes on from JAOPSE010000011.1 coordinate 53,252,780, forward strand.
GTTGTACACTTGAGTCTATATCATTACATTTTGGTAATGTAAAATGATGGTGTGTATCGGCATGTTATATTTTTCCCAAATGTTTATTTGCCTCAGACGCCATCATGGACTCGTGCGCATGACGGTGCGGGGACTTCCCATGGTCGGGAAGATACTCCTAATCCGCCACCTGTACCACCAACGCTGGCCGAGGCTATCACTACCTTGGTTAATGCTACTGCAGATAATACCCGCTTCTTACGTGAGATGGCGGGTAATCAATTCCAATAGCATGGCGGAAGAGCTCCTCCATAGGGACCACGTGAAACCTCGTATCTGGAATTCTCTGAAACGCATCCTCCACTCTTTGTTAAAGCAGAAGACCCTCTTGAAGCTGATGAGTGGATAAGGGTAATGGAGCAGAAGTTCAGATTAATCCGTTGCACAGAAACACAAAAGTCGTTGTTCGCCGCCCAACTACTGAGAGGCCCTGCCAGTACCTAGTTGGGAAATTTTGTGGCAGTTCAACCAGCCGGACATCAGGTCACTTGGGATGAATTTAAGTTAGCATTCCGTGAACACTATATTCTAGAGGGAGTGCTTCACATGAAACAAGAGGAGTTTATTCGATTAAAACAAGGAGGGGATACTATGATGCAGTATCTCAACAATTTTAACCATTTATCCCAATATGCTATTGAACAAGTAAACACTGACCTGAAGAAAAAGAATTGCTTCATGAGGGGACTCAACGACCGGCTCCAACAGAAAATGGCCACCTGTCTGGATCTTACTTACAGCAGAGCTATCAGCACGGCGCTGGCAGTAGAAGCCAAGAACACAGGCCAAGGAAAATCAAAGGAATTTGGAGGTGACAGGTCCAATCAGGGACCTGAGAAGCGAACCAGGTTGGTAATCCGACCTTTTAATCAGAATCGTTCTTCGCCTCGTCCACCCTCCTATCTGTTCAAACAGCCTGTTTTCATTCGTCCTACCACTGCCCCCACTTCCACAAAATAGCCGAGTGCCCCTGGTGCTCGTTTCCCCGCCCTCCCTAGTTCCTCCACTGGCTGCTTCAACTGTGAAAAGTCTGGTCATTTTATCAAAGACTGTCCATATCCGAAGCAGAATAAGTTCAACAATCAACAGAACTCTGGGAGCTCCAATCAATGCAAAGGAAACATGGCTAATAATTCAGCGGGCAAAAATGTCAAGAAGACTGGGCGAATTTATTATACTCAAGTGGCCACTACACCGGAAGGAGAGCCGGTAATGATGGGTACGTTCCTTGTGGCCAATCACCCAACAGTTATTCTCTTTGATTCTAGTGCTTCACATACATTCATAAGCAAGAAATTTGTGGAAAAGCATTGCATTCCTAGCATTGAATCAAGGGAAGGATTTATTATCGATTCACCTGGGGGACAAATATTTACTAAGGAATTTGTCTTCTATGTGCCATTAACATTGGCTGAACGGGAATTTCCCACCAATATGATTGTTTTAAAAGGCCAAGACATAGATGTAATTCTAGGCATGAATTGGTTAGCCTAGCATAAAGCTATCCTCAACACTAACTTAAGGACTATCAAGTTGAGCCATGGTCATGAAGAGGTTCTCTTATCCATCCCTGTAGCTGTCCCAGCCAAACCATTTGGACGGGTATATGAAGCTATCATCCCAGAAATCCGGGATATTCCGGTAGATGTGAAATCCCGGATGTCTTTTCAGAAGATTTTCCTGGATTGCCTCCAGAAAGGGATGTAGATTTTGTCATCGAACTGAAGCCTGGTATAGCTCCTATTTCGAGAAGGTCGTACCGGATGCCACCAAATGAATTGGCAGAGCTCAAGACTCAATTACAAGATTTGCTTGAGAAGGGATTCATTCGGCCCAGTTCATCACCTTGGGGATGTCCCGCAATTTTTGTTAAGAAGAAGGATCAAACACTTCGAATGTGCGTGGACTACAGACCCCTTAATGAGGTCACTATCAAGAACAAGTACCCTCTTCCCTGGATCGATATCTTGTTCGATCAACTTACTGGAGCTCGGGTATTTTCCAAGATTGACCTCAGGTTAGGTTATCATCAGATCCGTATTCGACCCGAAGATATACCCAAGACAGCATTTACTACGCGGTATGGATTATTTTAATATTTGGTTATGTCCTTCGGATTGACAAATGCTCCAGCCCACTTCACGTATCTAATGAACTCGGTATTTATGCCCGAGGTAGACAAATTTGTGGTGGTCTTCATTGATGATATCTTGATCTATTCGAAGCATGAAGAGAAGCATGCTAAACATTTACAGATCGTATTAACGCGCTTAAGGGAACACCAATTATATGCTAAGTTCAACAAATGCGCATTTTGGTTGGAGGAAATCCAATTTTTGGGACATATATTGTCTGCAAATGGGATTGCGGTTGACCCCAGTAAGGTCAAGGATATTCTAGAGTGGAAACCGCCAACCACTGTACATCAAGTTCGAAGTTTCCTTGGGCTGGCAGGCTATTACCGCAGATTTATTCCGGATTTCTCCAAGATTGTGAAACCAATCACAAGTTTGTTGAAGAATGATACAAAATTTAACTGGTCCTCAAGATGCAACGAAGCCTTCGAGCAGCTGAAGGTATTATTGACCACTGCTCCGGTATTGGCTCAACCGGATATTGAAAAGCCTATTGATGTGTACTGTGACGCATCGGGCAGTGGCCTCGGATGTGTCTTAATGCAGGAGGGCCGAGTTATAGCGTATGCTTCAAGACAGTTGCACCGGCATGAGGAGCATTATCCAACTCATGACTTGGAATTAGCTGATGTGGTTCATGCCCTTAAAATATGGCGTCATTATTTGCTGGGAAATATCTGCCATATATATACAGATCATAAAAGTTTGAAGTATATTTTTACCCAGTCAGCACTAAACATGAGGCAGAGAAGATGGCTTGAGCTGATTAAGGATTATGAATTAGAAGTCCACTATCACCAAGGAAAGGCCAATGTGGTGGCAGATGCACTAAGTCACAAGGCCTTTTGCCATTGTCTTACAGTAAGGACTCCGGACACCACATTATGTCAAGAATTAGTGAAATTAAACCTGGGGATGATACAACATGGAACCTTGAACCAATTGAAGCTTGAGTCAATTCTTCTGCAAAGAATTATTGATGCCCAAAGGAATGATAAGGGTATGAAATATATTCACGAGAAAATAGAAGCTGGCAAAGCTAATTGCTTCAGAAAGGATGATCAGGGCATAGTATGGTTTAATGATCGCATAGTTGTGCCTAAGGATGCCGACGTCCGCCAACAAATTTTGGATGAAGCTCATCTTAGTCGATATCCCATTCATCCTGGAAACACTAAGATGTATCAAGATTTAAAGCAACATTATTGGTGGACAAAAATGAAGATTGAGATTGCACAATATGTGGCGAAATGTGACACCTGTAGATGTGTCAAAGCAATACATATGAAGACTGCTCGTCCACTGCTATCTTTGCCCATCCCAACTTGGAAATGGGAGGACATTAGCATAGACTTCATTGTGGGATTACCTAGGACAACAAAAGGATTTGATTTTATTTGGGTTATAATTGATCCGCTTACCAAGATAGCCCATTTTCTGCCCGTCAAGACAGATCACCCAGTTGTTGTCTATGCCCAGTTATATATTGCTCGTATTCTTAGTTTGCACGGAGTTCCAAAGACAATAGTGTCGAATCGCAGACCGCAATTTGTATCCATGTTTTGGGAAGAACTACATAAGTCCCTGGGTACTAAGTTGCTCCACAGTTCGGCCTATCATCCCCAAACAAGTGGGCAGACTCAGAGAGTAAATCAAATACTTGAAGACATGTTGCGGGCATGCGTTCTAGAATTCCCACAAAAATGGGATGAATGTTTACCATTGGCAGAGTTTTCGTATAACAATAGTTATCAAGAAAGTATTAAGATGGCACCATTTGAAGCTTTGTATGGACAACGGTGCCGTACCCCCTTGAATTGGTCTGAACCAGGAGAAAGGTGGTTTTTCAAACCTAATATGGTTAAAGAGATGGAAGAAAAGGTTCAACGAATCATACATAACTTGAAAAAGGCACAAGGTCGACAAAAGAGTTATGCAGACAAACGACGCCGACCCTTGTACTTTCAAGTCAAAGATTATGTATACTTGAAAGTATCACCAATGAAGGGTGTGACTCATTTTGGTGTAAAGGAAAGCTTGAACCCCGATACATTGGTCTGTTTCCAATTCTTGAACAATGTGGGCTAGTGGCATACCGACTCCAACTACCCGAAACATTGTCTGCGGTGCACAATGTGTTCCATGTATCCCAATTGAAGAAGTGTCTTCGGGTTCCAGATTGAACCATTGATGTAGTGGATGTTACCTTGGAACCAGACTTAACATATTCAGAACATCCCATTCGAGTCCTGGATCAAAAGGATAGGGTCACCCGAAGAAGAACTCTTAAATTCTATAAGGTACACTGGAACCAACATACTGAAGATGAAGCTACCTGGGAGACTCAAGACTTCTTAGAAAAGAATTTCCCTGGCTTTTTAGCTTCATGTAACTTGTGAGATTTGTACAATTGTTTGTAAAGATGGAATAGACCCCATACCAACCCCTGCTCTATACGATAAACAAGGAAATAAAGATATGTCGCGTTTCCTTTTCCACTACTCACCCTAGGACCTTAAATCTCGGGACGAGATTCTTTTTTGGGGGGAAGGATGTAACACCTCTGGTGTTACTGTCACTAAAACTTTAGCATAACATCATGTGCATGGGCATATCATATGTTTGATACACCTAGAGTGCATTCACTAGGTAAAAATTTCAAATAAGTTGTAATAATATGATTTGATGTGTGATTAACCCTAAGGTAGAGTGCTTAACCCTAAATTAGGGCTTATGGATATAAGTGAAGCCCAAGCAAGCTAAAACCTCAAAGGACATGAGAAATGGTCATAAGGTATCACATGTGATGGACCTTGGTGGCACCAAAACCCTAAAGAAAAACCCTAGAAACCCTAATTGAAACCCTAGGGGGTTAATTGTAAATTTTGTGCACTTTTGGACCCAAGTGCAAATACCAAAGTAATAGAACACTGCAAATCATGTGTTTCCTATATTTGAGAATTTGCAAGTCAAATAGTGGGATTTGGACTTAATTGCAAAAAGCACCCCATGCACTCCATATGCCTAAGTCTGAATTCAGTTGAATGGGGTCCAATTTGGAGCTCCATATCTCAAAATTCTTGGGGATTTTGCTCTTGGTCAACATAGCAAACCTGAAGAGCTATGTTAGGAGTACAAATTTTATTAAGTGACTAAGCATTGGTGCTGTAACAAAATTGGAGATAAATGGACCTAAAGTAATGCTATCAGCCTGATACTGGTCTGACAGTGAGTTCTGATAAACTTTGGACTTGATTCAAGCTCAATGGAGTAAGTAAATGAGCAAGGTCTCTATTGTCGAATTGTAGCTGGTTTGTAGAGCTACAACTTTGATATAGGTGGATGGTTGAGTTGCTACATGAATTTTGCAGCAAATCACCCCAAATATGTTCTGTCAGACGCTCTGATGAGGATCTTGATGGCACAGTGTCTGCAGAAATATCCCAGATTCAGCCCCCCCCCTCGCCGCCAGTGACCTTGCGCTCGGATTCATGCCGGTGCCGCGATTCACGCCCAGTTAAACGTAGATAACGATCCCCGGGTGAAAAGATCTCGCCGTGGATGAACTTGGAGCACAGTAGTCGCTCTGTCGCTCATCTACTTGCCAACGACGTGGCCGCGCGACCATCACTGTCGTGCCGCCGTTCCTCGCGGTTATGCCACGCCGTCAGCCATCTTACCACGTCGCAATTGATCCCAATACACAGCCCATCTATCGCCTAAGGCCTTGCCACGGTAACAACCACGGTCACCCACGCTAGTGACTTAGTCCCTCTCTCTGGCTGTCGTGCGTCTTCTCCAAAATTAGCCGCCACCGCCAATGGAACCTATAAATTGCTGCCCCAATGAGCTCCTCTAAGTAGTTGTGCACCCAGTGAACCAGCCCTCACCTCCAATCGTCCCCCTTAGCTCCCCAATTTGGGATTTCCCCCAAATCTGTCATGAACACCGCAGTGTGTGAGCTCGCCGTGGCCAGCTCTTCACAGGTCCGATCACGCCCTCCTCGCTCTCGTTTCAACATCCCTGTGTGCTATAGATGCTTAGCGACCAGGCCAAATGAACTAGACCGCGCTAGATCGCCGGGAACACCTCGGTTCATTCGCAGTTTGCGCCATCACCGTGGACAACGTGATTGTGAGCTAAAACCTTGCAATTGATTGAGGGATTATGGTCATTATGGGTAGAATTAGGTGTCAGCCACACTGGAGCGTCGGTCGTTGCTTTATCCGGCCAGTACAGGCTCGCCGGAGCCGCTGCTCCACCATCCACGGTCGGGGACCTCAATTCGCGAAGGAATAGAAAGTGAGGGGCCTCGACGCAAAATGTCAGTGACATATAGGAATAGTGCGCATGAGTCTTTACGAGTTATTTGAAAGAGCAAGGTCCTCGGTGCAAAGTGAACACCATGGGCGCGAGCGAGCGCGCTTTCGCCTATGCGTGGGCCGACTTGGGCTAGTTTCAGCCCATTACTATTCACCTTTTTCCTTTTCCTTTTTCTGCCAGACTTAGGAAATTCATAGGAAATCATAGAAAAATGGTAAAAACATGAGACCAATTTTTTTTGGACTCCTAAATATCTCTAGTAATTAAGAAAAATGGTTCCAAGAATTTTAGCCCAAACCAGGAGTTATTTAGTATTTAAGAAGGCCAAAACCAAGTCTCTTGGAATTTTAGGAATTATTTAAAACTCCAAAAATCACAAAACTTTTTGGATAATCCTAATATGGTAATTAGATCCCATGAGTGAAGTTTGACTTGCTTTGGACATTGTTTGTTTCCTAAACCCAAAACTCTAGCTCCTTAGGGTAAAAATGTCTAACCCTACTAAGGTGTTGACCTAGAAGACCATAGTTTCCCTGGTAAACCGTGAAGGAAAGTTGTATTCAAGATACAACTTGATGTATCTTTTCTATTATTGCATTTTCATAAGCATTACATGAGCATTCATGGTTATATATGGTTATGTATAGAAACGAGGAAGAAATAACTGTTGAAGAAGAGGAGACTGCTCCATCAACAGAAAATCCACTTGTCAGGAACTGTTTTTACTTTGACATCTGTGGAACAGAGCCCGACTCTCCTACAACACAAGGCAAGCCCCGGTGCATTTGCCACCTCCTTGTTGTTTTTAAATATTTATCACCTTATATGATGCATTAGGTGATAGGAGTTGTGTGCTAAACCAATTGCTGCATTTCCTTCCTTGGGACTGTTTACCATTCCTTGATTACCTGTTTTATTAAAAAGGTTTTCTGATGCTTAGTCCTGCTTTGGGTAAACAAATGTTTTCTTTTTAAACAAAAGATGATGCTTCAAGTGGATTGGGATGTTTTCAAAAATAAAACTTGATGGTGGATCCATCATAGCCGTGATGGGTTCAACATCGGAAAAGATTTACCTCTGCCAAGTACCAAACTTTGGGTTTGAAATGATAAAGCTGAGATCGGGCGGATGACTTGCACGAGAAGAGAGTCTCGGTGTAGTGTCTCCATCTGAGTGATGGTGGATCCATCATGGCCATGATGGGTTCAACATCGGAAAAGATGTACCTCTACCAGGTACCAAACTTTGGGTTTGAAATGATAAAGCTAAGACCGGGCGGGTGACTTGCACGAGAAGAGAGTCTCGGTGTAGTGTCTCCGTCTGAGTCGTTTAAGGACCGTGTCGATGTGGGCCTACTGACCGAGGACCCTTTAACTTGTCACATGCCTCATCATGGGTAAGCTTTGCCTCGGGCAGACTAATACCAGAAAGGCCAACACACAATGGGAGTGGAGATATGGCGAGAGTAGCGTGTACCCTCCGTGGTAAGAGGCTGGACGGTGGTGTATCTGTGCTCTCAGTTGGCGTGAACTTGGTCTGGTCTTAAGAACCCCGGTGGCGAGTTGACATATGCAAGGGTTAAGTGCTACATATGTCGTGTGATTGGAGATCCTCATCTGAGTATTAATTGATTCGGATCGCCGTTACTTCTCGGACATGAAGACTTGGTCACTGACTTACACGTAGCATTCCAGTAAACAAAAAGGGTTGATAAAAGACGGCTAGTGCAGGTCAAGTGCTTGAACTAGGGTAGAAGGAACTCTAGATTCAGGTAATGACTTAACTTGCTAATAAAACTGGATTTTTAAGGATCAACTATTAGTAAGCATTTTTGCAAACAGAGTCTTGATTCTTGGTTAAGCCTTACCTTGACTCCCTTAAGCCAGCATATCCTTGAGAGTCTTTTCTTTTGACAGGTAAGACTTGCGAAAGTACACTCCGTACTCAGGGTTTTCGATCCCATGTTGTTGTAGGTGTGGAAACAATAGACTTTTGTTGTTTTTGCACTAAGGTGGTGCCCAAAGAAGAACCTCAGCAGTGAAGCCATATGAGGATGTTGGCCTCCACTCGAAAAACAATATACTTTTATGTGGGAGGGGTTTTTGCCTCCCAAGTCTGTAATAATAATACTTATGCACTCATACCCCTAGTTTTGTAATAGCTATAACGATCTTTCTATATTTTGAGGAATGTAAATTAAGTTATTGTAATTCGCTTTCGCTTATTCGTTACTCCAATGTGTCGTAATATCTGCGTGACGGGTGAACCGCTCTTGGGCAAGGAAAAAGGATACAGATACTGAACTTGTCGAGTGATTATCTGCATCTACAGGGTTGTCCAAGGTCCGTTGGACAAAGACAACTGTAGGTGGGCCTAATAACTTGGGAGGTTCTATCACAGTGCGCGCTCGTCAGCCATCCGCCGGCCGTTGGCGCCCACACCCGTCCATCAATCGTCCTCGTGTCCACGCTTGTCTGCCCCGCCACAAACTAGGACCGCACGAGCTCACCGTCACCGCCACCGCACGCCGTCATCCTCGGCCGGCACTTTATCTACGTCGACCGGTCATCACCCCATGAGAGGTTAATTTTTTTGTATTTTATTCCATATTTTCGGCGGTCGTAGTATATTTGTTGACGAAAACAATATGTATTTTATGATTAGTATATTTGTTTGATTAGGGTGTTTGATTAGTATGTATTTTTTATTAGGGTGTATTATTGTTTAGTTTGATTTTGTTAATAACACGTGTTATATATAGTATTTCTCGGTAATTTACTTTCATATTAGCGTGTGTTATAGTATTTTGAAGTAGTGTAACCTACGTGTCACCCATTTCAGATAGGTTCGTCTCACGTGCTCGACGGGGCGCGAATTTATGACAAGCCAGTAGGATCCGAAAGGAATTTTGGTGGCATAACCTCACTGTTCTCCACTACACCATATTTAGCGTGCAGCTGGAGCAGCGAGGTTATACTTGTGAATTTTTTAATAATATTGAAATTATGACCAAATAGCTAATTTTCTTGTTTTTCAAGGTATTCTATGTTTACCGGTGTGATCGATTCGACGGAGTTGCGGTTTCATGGGGGCTCTTCATCGCAGGCGGGTTGTGGTAGTAACCATAGTCGGCGCTCGAGCATGGAGGAGGCTATGATGGAGTAGCAAGAAAGGTTTTGTGAAGAGCTACGGCAGCTGCAAATGGCATTCGTCCGACAATAATCAGAGTACATGGCTTCTTACAACGCCCAAGCGCAACAAGCAATGAACGCGAGTGTCTTAATTATTCTTAACATGGTCGTATATTTGTCCTATAACTAATATATTGTATTTGCAATAGTATTGGTTTCCAAAGCATGCACAACAACAACCATTTGTTTTCCCGCAATTTCAATCGCCGATGCCTCAGTGGAATTACATGCTCCGACACCTACACCGCAAGTGCATCGATAAGTACCTCTACTGGAATGTATTATGAACAAGAACTTACTATGAACCAGCTTCGGTGCGTCGATCAAATTAATTTTAGTTTAGACTTTTCGTTTGTATTAACCTTACAAATCTTGACTTAACTTGATTTTATAGGGATCGTGGGTTATGGGCCACAACACGCTACCACTGGTGATACCAACACCGGTAGGAGCTTCTGGAGGGAAGGGAGATACTACAAAACAAGTTAGTTTGACAAACAATTCGTTTGAACAGTGGCCAACTTAACACTTTAGTTATTAATTTATTCTTCTTTCTTTCAGACTCCAAACCAGACAGACGACTTTGTAAACAACTTCTTCGCTTTTAGAGGTAGTGGTTACAACTCAAACGACCCTGATATATGATGATTTAACTCTTTGGTGAATTTGGTCGATGCGATGAATTTGATATGAACTATGATGGATTCTGATGTATTTGTGATGGATTTGTGGATTTGTGTTGGATTGTAATCGATTTGTGAGGTATATGTTGGAATGTGATGTATTTGTAAGGAATTATGGTGAATGTGTGTAATTCTCAAAAAATATGTTGCTGCAATAATGATGTGCTGTGCTGGGATGTATATTGTTTGAATTTGTTGTTAATTTTACATTTTTCATTTTTATTCTAAATATTCTTAGTTTCGGCGGCCTACTTTTAGCCACCAAAAATAAGCGTGTATAGTATTCGGCGGCTATTTATTTCGGTGGTCTGCTGTCAGACGCCAAAAACAAACTCTAGTTTTTGGCGGCCAATATAAAACCAGCGAAAATTAGTTATTTTCTGCGGCCGGGACCAGGCCACCAAAAATAATATCTTATTTTCGGCTAATTTTTTTGACTGCCAGATATCGCCGAAAATAGACTATTTTAGTGAAATAAACTTTTCCCAGTCTCGTATTCTTTTCATTCTTCTCATTACGGATCATACATAGTTGTTACGCGTGCTTCGGGCTTTGCTCACATAATCGACGTGACTCCACCCCCCCCCCCCACACACACAATGATACAACCACGTACGGTACGAAACCCAGATAAGCAAATCAGTGACCTTGACCTCGATTCCCTTGTTGAGGACGACATTTATGTGGTGCAGCTAGGTCCTTTGAGGGACCTCTCCCTCAGTGGATGACATGGAAGTTGGACTGTCTACAAGGCCAATCATCGACAAATGCAAGCAGGACTGCATACAACAAATTTATGCTCACTAACAATCCCAAACGCAAGCAATTACAACAAGTTTAATAATACATCTGACTGCATACTACCGTTTAGTCCATCTATATAGTAGTAAGCTCTTCACTATTAATGCAGGATCACACTAGTCTCTCACAAAGCTTTTTGGTTCTTGTGTCTAAGTTGGCTGTAAGATTACAGCCCGCTTCTTATCTCTCGTTTCTTCTCACTCCTCCACCTTAGGATTTAGTCAGCTTATAATCTTTCATGATACATTACAAGGTATAGTTACAAGAGCACAAGCACATTAATTGAATCTTTGGATGTGTTATTTTCTAGTCAATTATTTCTTCTATCCTTATGGTTGGTGGAGCACATATTTGTTGATTAGTAAACTTGGAATGCACCAACAAGGACTTAGAAAAGACCAAAGAATCGAACAGTACGTCTATATCACACAGGAGTATAAGGCCAACTCGACTTTAACTCCACTTCAGACTATGATCAATCTGCACCAGAATTGATGCCCATAACATATACAGACTCCTTTTTTGACGTTATTTCTATGCACAAAAAGAAAAAGAGATACATTTTCCAATCCAACTAGTGTCACTTCAAAATTTCTTTAGAGTCAGTGGAAATCATCAAAACTAGTCATCGTCTAGAATTTGTCCCCATGTTGCGTCATCATCTTTTGGCCTGTTGAGCCATGTATCGTGTTGGAGTTTATTGAGGGCATGTCTAGGGGTCTTGCATGCCCTTAAGCCTTATATATTCAGTAGTTGTCAGCATATTATGGTTCAAGTTTTAGCTAAGATACAATTTGTTAAGAACAATATTGTCGAACATCGGTTAGGTGAACCTCACATTCGTAATAAATTCAATTGATTCAACTTTCAAATTGTTCTTGTTTGTATTCTCAATTGAACTAGCAGAAATAAGTCTTATGGGTGAGGTCAACCATGTGGAGCAAATGAAAACCAATAGAGCAATGGTGTAGTGATTGAAAGGAGTCATTTTTTCAAAGCCTTGGATCATCAACATCGAGATCTTCACCTCAATTGACTTATCTTTCGAAATATCATGCCTAATCTTTCTATCAAGTGCTATTAAAGCTTAAGTTATCCACGAGGTATTTTCTTGAGCCCTTTAGATTGATTTTGTGTACGCATTCCATAGTGCATAGGAAGCTCACAAACGATTTGTGTTTTCCATCCTATAACCTTCGCTTAGCCCTTGTACAATTTAATTCCGAAGTCCACCATTAAGAGTTTGTGTCCTAGGTCAAGTTGCATTTCTAGTTTAGATTATTGTAGGCTCAACTTTTGTCATCTTGTTTTTTGCCATCCATAAATTCCATCCACTAATCTTGCTATCAGCGATTTGTGCTTCACCAAAACTCTAATTTGGTGTCCATTCATAAATAGCCATAACTTTGGCATATGAACACGAAATTCGAAACTTTTTAAATCTCTTTTAAATAAATTTGCATCTGTTCAAATTGGACTATGTCAGGTTTAGTATTCTCATTTAGGAAATTTGGTCTAAAAGTTGGAGTAATTAAGCTCCGAAGTTTCTACATGTTTTAATTTTTTTGTAGATTTTTTAAATGGCATCTCTATGCATAGGAAAATCTTAAACTTGGTGTGCTTTCATCTTATGTATTGCTGTTAAGAGAAAATATAAAAAATAAATTTTAAAAAAAATAAGACAATAAGAGAAAAAACATCTAATAGAAAAGAAACAATAGTTCCACATAGACAATAGCACCATTAAACTATGATATTATTGCCTTTTTACTTTGTTATTTGTTATCCCTAATACATGTTAGCTATCTTGATCCTTCATGCAACTATATTAATACAATTGTTGGGGGCCTTCCTCCTCCGAAGGTCCTCAAAAATACAGCTAACCATTTGTTTATAGCGTACTACTGAACACTACAGGAGCTTCGTTGTAAAGGTTCATGATGGGAGTCTTCTTCTCCGTCGAAGGTACTTAAGACGAAGGCTTTGCCTAAAAACGACGTCGATGAATACCAAAGGTATAGCTGAAGAGCAACAGCTTTGGCTTAAAGTGGCGACAAAGATCAAGCATGATGCCGAGCCAAAGAGAAAAACACTAGTTAGTCCCTAATGATTTATGTCACAATTATGAGTACATGTTAAGGTCATAAATCTATTTTTACTCGGGTTGCGCCCCGTGCCTATAAATAGGTGAACAGTGCCCCTACTGTTCACGCTAGATTGTAATTGCCCTTGCGCCAACACCTTCAAACAAGCTGAAGGTATCCATGTAATATAAGTTTTGTTAATGTTCATGTGTATATCATGAAAGGAATATATGAATGGATGAATGAATTACATAAATTGTCTCTTTAGATTCCAATTCTCACAAAACATGAAGGTGTATCCATCATGACCTTTGTCCGAAGTTCATTATATTCGAAAGGAGATAATGCTTCGAAGGACGAAGATCCTTAATCTTTAACAATTGTGTTGCCTTGTTCTTTAATCACAACATTTGAGAACAAGTGACCAACATTGGCGCCCACCTCCGATGAACTCAAATGACCACCTTCGACAAAAGCTCGAGCAACCACCTTCGTCATGCCGCCGAAGAAGGCAATAGCACCAGGGGCTGCCCTTGCACCACTGGACATCAACCAAGAAGGGCTCCTTCTGAGAGAAGCTCGAAACCAAAAAATGAAGGCCATCAGCCCAACATCACAAGAAGAGGAGCTAGACCAAGAGATCAGAGACCTAGAGGCCATCCACCAACAAGTGGATAGGAAGAGAGAGAAAATGCTTCGGCTATCTAAACTTCAGAAGAAGATTGATGAAGCTGCCGAAGAGATGCGTCATATCACGCAAGACGAGCAAGGAAGAAGGCCACATCAGAGAGAGCTTCTTCAAGAAAGCCCAAGCTATGATGATGTATGGTATGATGATTTCCATCATGGTAACTTTGCTTTTGATGATGCTTCTCCTCTAACAGCAAAGTTGCAGGCTATCCCATGGCCACCATCCTATAAACCACTACAACTCCCCATGTATGATGGGCATTCCGACCCGAAGCAGTTTCTTGTGAGCTATGAGGCGACCATATCATCATATGGTGGCAACACAACTGTCATGGCGAAGTCCTTCGTCATGGCAACCAGGAGTGTGGCTCAAACGTGGTATTCTTCCCTTCGGTCGAGAACAATCACGTCATGGCAGAAGCTGAAGGACATGCTAGTAACCAGTTTCTAGGGTTTCCAGACAAAGCCAGTGACTGCTCAAGCTCTGTTCCAATGCACACAGGACCATGAGGAATACCTGCAAGCGTATGTCGAACGTTTTGCGTCTCAGAGCTCAGGCGCCAATGGTGCCAAATGAGTTTGTTATTGAGGCTATGATCAAGGGGCTCCGACAAGGATCAACAGCGCATAATTTCTCCAGGAAGTCCCCACAAACTTTGGAGAAGCTTCTGCAAAAGATGGACGAGTACATCAGGGTCGACAATGACTTTTGGCAGAGAAGGGAAGAAGCCTATACATACTCCGAGATGACCAGAGGCTTCAGAGGAAGACTCCACCCTATGCATGTTAGGACAATCCATAACCCCAGCTCAAGCGATGATAGGGGAAATCATACTCAAGGGCATCAGCACAGCTCTCAATTATCAGGGACACAACAAAGCTCCTTCAGGCCACCAACTCCAAGAGGCAGAGGAGGTAGAAGCTTCGGTGGAAGATTCAGCTTCCAACCAAGAAGGTTGTTTTGCTTATTCTGTGGAGAAGATAAGGGGAATACAACAATGACATGCCAGGTCACGATACAGAAGCTTCGGCTAAGAATCTCATCAAAAAGCTTCGGCTTCACCGATAATCCACTGGATAACCCCGTCAGGATCACCATGGATAAAGTTCTTCTCCAAAGAGAATGTGCCAACCTTAGCAAAACTATTTTTCAAATTATTACAACATTCCATAGCAACCTTGTAGCACTCCTATTTAGCCTGACAAAGCTCCTTGACATTTTTCTAATCTCTTAATCGTTCCATATCAGATATCTCGCATTTTGTTTATTCCACATTGAAATTTTTAGTTACTTCATCGAGCTTCTTCTCCAATCCTTACATTTTGGATCTGTGCAATCCCACCTGAATATATAGTGCATATTCTAAATCAGCAATATGCTTTGCATCTTTCTCTTGCTTCTTTTCAAACTCCTTGATTTTTTTATCTGCTTCAGAAAGGCTAGACAGCCTAGCTTCGCTAGATTTTAACCTCTCAACCAAGGAGAGCAGGATTTTATCCTTCTCAAGAGCTTCATTCCTAAGCGTACTTCCGAACGAAGGTTTCTAAAAGCTGTCTGAGTGCTTTCGTCTTCTGCATCCTTCTGGGCTTTCAAAGCTTTGCTAAGGATAAGACCCTGACAAACAAAAAATATACAAATATTAATAAGTATTACTACAAATTGTTTGCTGGAAACTCACCTAACAAAAATCAGAAATGCAGAAATAAAAATATACAAACCTTCAAGCTGTTATAAGCAAGGTTGTCTGCAAGTTGGTCCTTCGTAATTGCAGATAGACCAAGCTCAAGCTTCGGATATCCCATGTTGTCCATCATCTCCCGACAGACATTTATCTCCTTGCTGCCTGGTAGAAAGTAAAGGAAATCATCTTCGTCGTTTCCTCCGTATACCAAGGACCCTCGGGGGTATTTCAGGTCCTTCGCATAATGTTGTACTTCGGCAATTTGCTATTCTGATAGTTGTTTCCCCGAAGCATGTCGAACAATATATTCTAAATCACCCTGAGAACATGCTTTGGATATAGGTGATGTTGGCTTTTCCGGAAGACTTTCCTTCGCCAGCTCTACTGGCTTAGCTTCCCGAAGGTCCTGCAACAGCTACTTCTCTTAGATCTTCAGTTTTGTCCTCGAAAGCTTCAGTAGCAATAGGAGTTGGCATCTTCATAGATTTCAAAACAGCATCCAAAACACTGGCCATTCTCCTTTTCCTAGGAGTCATTATTGTAGCAGTTGTTAACTTCGGCAACCCCGTCGTGGTTGGGGGACTCAGCAGTTTCGGATGCTCTTCTGCCTTTGAGCTTTTTGCTTCTGTCTCCTCTACTGGATCGACACTAGCTTCGACTGCCACAGCAGGAATTATCTCCGAAGCCAAAGGGATGGCTTCAGCATGTTCAGCAATCTCCATCTTTTATGTATCAAGCACTATAGCTATCCTCCCTAAAGAACGTGGCTTCTGCCTACGAGTCAAAACCTTAGCTCTTTTCGGCTTAGGCACGGTAGAAGAGGATGAAGTTGCCATTTTCTTTTGACCCTTGTTTTCGGGCAGGAAAGTAGTAATCAGGATAAAAAAAATCCGATCACATCAAAAACTCTGTTCAGTCTCCTCTTGTCGCGAGTGCCGAAGGCAGTTGTCATGGCTTCGTCCTTTGCCTTCGTATAAGCTCCCAACAGCTCATCGCCAGTAGCCTCAACAGCCTCAAGCCAATCATCATTCGGCTCATCAAATTGACTTCTATAGTGATAGATGTATCTTAGATAAACCAGACCACCTTTGCTAGAGCCAGCAGCAGTCTCCTTTGGCATCTCCTAGTCATTTACAAGCGGCCACACCATGTAAGCAATATGCTCTTGAACCAAATCACTGGTTCCAATGTAAGTACACACCATGTTGAAGGCCAACAAACATTCTTGCACTTTGTTCCTACTTGCAATCGATGGCCTACCGATGCTGAAGTGTGACCGTATGGGGCGCTTGATTATACCCCTCACATCTTCCCTCTCACTTAGATCGTTCTTGACATAAAACCATTGCTTCATCCAAGAGCCTGACCATTTCTTTCGGAATGTTGGCACATGATACCTCACATCAGAACGGTACACAAAGTTGTAACATCCGAAGTTGTTATGATACTGCTCCTTTTGAATTGCCTTCGTCTGGTAGGATAATTCATGAATGTTGCAGAAGCACTTGGCATCTGGCTTCAGCCCTTGGCTTCTCATAGCCCAAATAAAAACTCCAACTTTAATTAAGGCTTCAGGAGTAAGCTGATGAAGGTATATCTCAAATGTATTTAGCACTTTGACTAGCATCTTGTGCAAGGGAAAACGAAGTCCATCCTTCATAAACTTTTAAATACTACCACTTCATCTGCTTCAGGAAGAGGAACAGTGCTTTCTCCTCCAGCCCTTACTATGGATATATCATGGAAATATCTGCCCTTCATCGCTTCAATTTGCCCTTGTTTGACAGTTGATTTTCCAAAAACCACATGGCTTGGCCTCCACGGTCGATCTTCGGCATCTTTGTTCTCACTTTCAACATCAAAGCTCTCGCTATCGTTGGAATCCCTAGATAACCCAGCTAGCATTTCATCAATGATTTTCTCAACGTTGGTCCTCTCCATGGCTTCATAGAAACCAGCGAACGCGGAGTCTACGCTTTTCTTATCTTTGGCCATTTCGATGATGATCACAATAGAAAGCCAAAGCTCAAAAAATAATTGTGTCACAGAAGAAGAAATCTAAAACGACAATCACAACACAAAAGCTAGATAACACGAAAAATATTCTCAGCGCAAGCCCCTATATATATACACAAAGCACCACTGAGCGGTGGGGCACATGATACAGAATGATTCGCTATTCTAGCGAAGGGAAGGTGTTTTTTCGGACCTTCGGCTAAAGGTCTTCGTTCATTTTGCAGTCTGAATTTGTTATAAAGAAACAAACTAATACTGCGAGGGGCTACTATTGGTGGCCTTCCTCCTCTGAAGGTCCTCAAAAATACAGCTAACCATTTGTTTCTAGCGTACTACTGAACACTACAGGAGCTTCGTTGTAAAGATTTGTGATGGGAGTCTTCTTCTCTGTCGAAGGTCCTTAAGACAAAGGCTTTGCCTGAAAACGATGACGATGATACCGAAGCTATAGCCGAAGAGCAACAACTTCAGCTTAAAGTGGCGACGAAGATCAAGCATGATGCCGAGCCGAAGAGGAAAAGACTAGTTAGTCCCTAATGATTTATGTCACAATTATGAGTACATGTTAAGGTCATAAATGTATTTTTACTCGGGTTGCATCCCGTGCCTATAAATAGGTGAACAGTACCCTCGTACTGTTCACGCTAGATTGTAATTGCTCTTGCGTCAACACCTTCAAACATGCCGAAGGTATCCATGTAATATAAATTATGTTAATATTCATGTGTATATCATGAAGTGAATATATGAATGGATGAATGAATTACATAAATTGTCTCTTTAGATTCAATTCTCACAAATCATGAAGGTATATCCTTCATGACCTTCGTCCAAAGTTCATTATATTTGAAAGGAGATAATGCTTCGAAGTACGAAGGTCCTTAATCTTTAACAATTGTGTTGCCTTGTTCTTTAATCATAACATTTGAGAACAAGTGACCAACAACTGTATTTAGACCAACAACTAGAACAAGTTATATGGATATTTACTCAACATTGCTATTTGTTTTTGCCTTGCGTACTATATAAGAGAGAGAGATAGCTTCATGCCAAGCTGCGTCTTCTCTTGAGTAAAACAGGTAGTCTTTTTTGCAAACATGACATACTATAGTGCTAGTAAGAACTTAGTAAGAGAGAGATAAGACGTTTTATCATGTTCTGTTTCCACCTTCCACTCTATTGAGTAGTCTTAGAAGTTATACTAGTTATTATCTCTTTTGTTTCTATTCCAAGTATGATAGGGGACAACACGGAGCGACCAAGGAATGAGTGTATTTTCCATCTGTAGCTTCGTGACATGATCCAAACGATGAATGTTGCTCTTTATAAGTACAAAGGTACTTCAGAGGCATCTTTAGATAGGATGGATACATGAGTTTCTGGCCTTGTTGATCGTATGGACAAGTTGAAGGCTCGCCTACCACAATAGATGAGCAATGGCAACAATTTTCCTACTCAAACGATTGATGATGAGGTGGTTGACGATGAGTTTGATGAATCAGACCTATGAGCCACTCATGAGAAATAGTTGCGTCGACATTAGGGCTGGGCAAAAAACCCGTAACCCAAACTCGGAATACCCGAACCCAAAATACCTGAAACTCGAATTTTGTTCGGGAATTTCAGGTAGCAACTTGCGAAACCCGAATTTATTTCGGGTAATTCGGGTATCATAATCGGATCGGGTACCTGAAATACCCGAATTACCCAAACTTTCATGTGTTATGTACTCATGTCATTCTTAATTATTAATTTGTACATCTATAATTATGTGTAAGTGTACATGTCTTGTGATTGTAGATTGCTTATGTTTTTTATGTCCATGTATATCATTATTTAAACTGTATTTTTATACTAATTTAATAGGGTGCATGTGTTTTTATGAAGCTGACACAACAGTTCGGGTATTTCGGGAATACCCGAACCCGAAATTCCGGGTATCCGAATTTTTGGGTATTATAAAACCCGTTGTAATTTTGGGTATCGATTCTCAAAACCCGAAATTTTAAATACCCGAATTACCCGATCCGAAATTTTCGGGTAACCCGAATGCCCACCCCTAGTCGACTTGTAGTTCGTAATCGCTAAGGTATATGATGTAATCCTCATCAATCCCCATTTACCATCATCACAATGATGATTGAGGTAATAATAATGTCCTTTTGTTAAAATTAAATCTTTGATTCCACCTTTCTATGGTGCTTATGATGTAGAGACTTACTTGGTTTGGGAAATGACCATTGAACAAAAATTTAGTTCATGTCTTGTTTCCCCAATAACATAGAGTTAGACAAGCTACTAGTGAGTTCAAGGACATTGATATCATTTGGTGGAATAAACTTGTGAAAACATGTGTTGTGTTATAGACATGGGCTAGGTTAAAAGAGTTGTGAGGTATGTTTTCTCCTTATTTTCAATATTACCTACCTAAGAAATTGTGATGCTTTGATCAAGGGGCATGGTTGTGCAATAGTAACCAAGAGTTGCAAAAAAAGGTTTCTTATATTGTGGGGTAGTTGAGGACTAGAAGGATCATATTGTTAGGTTTTATAGGCGATTGAGATATGATATTTAGGACATTATTGATTATAAGGAATATCATTCTATACAATGCTTGTTTCATTTCTATGTTGGTAGAAAAATGTAGGGTTGCCAGAAGTAGAAGCAGATACATATACCTTCGCACCACGACACCCTATGGCACCAAAAAGGTTAGCACCTTCCTCAAGCATACACGCACCCACATCTCCATCCAACACTAGCGCATGCAACACTGCAACTTCTACATCACGTGTTCTAGACAACAAGTCTAGTGTGCCCTAGGGTGTAGTTGCCAGGATTTCTTCTTTGAACACACCCACCCATCGCACTTTATACATTAAGTGCCCCCGCTACCACAACTTGGTCATGTGTAGTGGGTTGCCCAAGAAAACAGGCGTACATTGCAACTAGTGATGGTGGGTAAGTTAGTGCTTCTGATATTGAGGACAAAGATATTTTTGAGGCTAACATTGTAGTGAAAAATAATGATAGTACTAATGAGGAGGTTCCTACTACGGCTATGACCGAGAAATATATTACTTTTATTCTACAACGAGCTTTTAGTGCCAAGGTCTAGCATGATGATATCCTACAAATTTC
This sequence comes from Zea luxurians, assembly GCA_029449295.1. Taxonomy (NCBI): domain Eukaryota; kingdom Viridiplantae; phylum Streptophyta; class Magnoliopsida; order Poales; family Poaceae; genus Zea; species Zea luxurians. The sequence continues at coordinate 53,273,565 of JAOPSE010000011.1, forward strand.
ATAGTCTTCTCCACATGTTTCTCATCGTTAAGGACTATCATATACATACAATCATCAATGGAAGTAGTTACAACAATTATGATGGTGGAGAATCTTGGTTTGACCATGAGGGAGCATCCCCATCCTTACCACATTTAATGGTTCAACAACAACAGAAAGGTTTAGGTAACTCAAATAGTGAGAGTGCCTTTTCTATCGGGCCTATCATGGTTGTGCTAATTTTGATGTGATCCCTATGGATGCTTGTTATCTTTTTTAGGGGGCATCCTCGAGGGTTTGATATGGATCCTATTCACCATGGTAGAGCTAATAAGTACACCCTCATGCATAAAGGTAGAAAAATACTTTACTTCCAATGACTCCTAAAATTATCAAGTATGAACAAGATGAAAGATTCTTAAAAATAAGCACATTGATGTTTTAGACTCTGAAAAGCAGTAAGTGATTAAGTTTAAAAATCATATTTTGCTTGCTACTAGATCTGATCTTGATGAGTTACATGGATCAAATAGGATGTATTATGCCTTTGTATGCCAACAAGTTTTTTATGCCATGGGGAATTAGCTCGTTGCATTTTCCACTTGTTGCTAACCTTTTGTAGAACTATATGGATATGTTCCCATTAGAGATACCCCCTAGATTATCACTAGTGGGTGTGTTGAATACAAGTTTGATTTAATACTAGCATCAATCTTGCTAAATTGTGTCGCTTATAGGACCAACCAAGGGAATACTAAGAAGATTTGGTTATATGTATAAGATCTTTTAGATCGCAAGTACATTCTATAGAGCCTTAGTCCTTGTTTTGTTCCTATTCTTTTAGTTTCTATGAGAGATGATTCTTGGCTCATGTGTGTTGATTGTAGAGCCATTAATAACATCACTATTCGATATCACCACCCTATCCCTAGATTGGAATACATGCTTGATGAGTGAAGTAGTTCTATTATTTTCTCAAAATTAACTTGCATAGTTGTTACCACTAGATTCATATGGCTTTAGGATATGAATGGAAAATTGTCTTTAAAATAAAGTTTGGCCTGGTTAGTAATGCCTTTTGGGTAAACTAATGTACCTAACACTTTCATGAAATTGTTGAATGAGGTTTTATGTCCATTCATTGGTAAATTTGTGGTGTTTTATTTTGATGATATATTTATTTGCAGCAAGTCTCCGGATGCACATCTTGAGCATTTACATGATGTTTTAATATCTTATGTGATGCATGTTTGTCCGGTAACCTTAAGAAGTGCACCTTTTGCACCGATCGAGTGTCTTATATTGGTTATATTATACATCATAGGGCATTGAGTGTTAGAAATATGCCCTAGAGATAATCATAGAGATGAGCATATTTCTTTGTATCCATGATATATATATTTCTTAATTGAATATCCATGAAAGGCACCTGTATTGGTTAGCAATTATGTGAATTGTTTGTGAGATTATTTACTTGTATGGTTATTCTAAATGATGTCCGTAGTCAGAGTCGATGACTACATTTCACAAGTCATGGACATGGAGATGTTAAACTAATAATGTGGGTGTATGTATGACATGAGGCTGGATCGACCCAACGTGAGATATTGTAATATAGTTCTATTTTTGCAACATATATACTCTATCCTTAGACCTGAGATTGTTGCATGTTCTCAAGATGTGAATTGACTAACTTAGGGACTATCAAACGCTACTCCATAACTGGGTAGTTGTAAAGGTAATTTTTGGTTTGCTAGGAAGCACATTGTGGCATGGTTAGCCAAGATGGAATTTGTCCCTCTCTTCTTGAGAGAGATATCTCTGGGTCCCTCGAGTGATTGGATCAAGAAATGCATGGCCGTGCTAGGGTTAAGTGTTAACCAATGAAAGGATTCCAATTCATAGTATCGAGGAAGAGACATCAGCTTAGAGCCAGACCAAATATCGTGAGACAAAGGGAACATCATGTACGTAATGTTGCAATTGTTCGCCTGATATAATCATTACGTGCGCATAGGAGTTGATATGTCTTGCTAGAGGCCGCTATCAATTATTGGGCTAAGTAAGAGTACTTGGGCCATGTCTATATGTATGTGAACCTATAGGGTCACACACTTAAGGGGAAGGAAGCCTATGTAACACCCTGAATTTGGGGGTATAAAATTTCTTCTCTAATACCTAGCAAATTCAAGTGTTACTCTTTTTCTCACCTCTATAGTTTTTCTTTTCTATACTCTCTAATAGGATTTGGGTTATTTATGGGAGAGATGTATTATTTTGTTTCTTGGGAATATTAAAACCTAGGGTATATATGAATGTTTGCATCATGCTGAGCCTAGATTATTCTTTTTGTTTGATGAAAATGTTTGAATTATTTGAATTTGAATTGTGGTTTGGTTTGATTTGAATCCCTAGAGAAAAAAAGAAAAGCAATTAGAAATCTAAAAGAAAATGGAGAAAATTGTTTCAGCCTAGTCAGCCCAGTCTAGCCTAGCTAAACCCCCCGCGTGCATGCCCTCCCCCTCCTTGATAGGCGGTCTCCGCCTATCGGCGCCAACCCACGCCCTCGTGCTTTCACTCCTTCTCTCCATCTGCCCAATGGGGCCAGCCTATCAGCGCCAACTCCCCCTTGCTCGCGCGCCCGCTTCCTCCCGCTGTCCAGTGGGCCTGCCCTGTAGTGCTGGTCGCCCGTCGCGTATCCTCTCTTGCTGGCCCGCGAACCCCACCCATTAGCCCCCTCTGTTTCCCTAACCTCCCACCCACACACCCCGTTGTGGATGCCCCCACGTCGCGCTTCTCACGGCCACCTCCCCACATGTCCAACCCCTTTTTTGAGGTTGCGCACCCACTCACTCACTCCCCTCGCCCAGTAGCGCCTCTCTGCAGAGCTCCCACACCCCTTCTCTCGCACAGCGCGCGCCCGAGAAGCCCCACCGCCATCCGCCATGATCTTGGGTCCGTTTCGCGGCCACCGTCGAGCCTCCGCCATGTTCGTTGCCTCGGTGAGCTCCGCCTCCACGCCAACAACTCAGGACACCCCTCGGTTTGCCCCTTTCCCCTCTATTCCTCTCTTCTCGGGCTCACCGAACTCCCCACCCTGCAGCCGTGTCGCCGTCGCCATCGACCCGAGGCTCCGCTTTGTCCTCGTCAACGCTCAAGTGCTCCAAAGCCTTCTCTCGAAGTAACCCACCTCCCCATGCCCCTAATTTCTCATTCCCTGTCTCAGTGCTTGCACAATTGCTCGCCGGAGTAGGCTAGCACCGCCGCTGGGCCACTCCATCGGAGACTGCCACCCTCCGGTGCATCTGTGCCGGTGTCGTGCGCACTGTCGCGTTCGCAGTGTCACCTGAAACTACTCGTGCCCTTCCCAGCACCCCTGGACCCCCAGCGTGGCCACGCCCACGCCTCCGGCGAAACTCAGATGCGGAGTCGGGCGGCCTCGCCCCTGGCAACCCAATAACCCAACCCGAGCTCGTTAGATCTCAGACGTTCGTCTGAGATTTGATGGTCCGGTTTTCAAATAGACTAAATCTAACCCTAGTCATCCGATGGGGATCTGGCCGCTCGGGTGCGCGCCCACGCCCCTGCAGCTGGGCCCGGCCGGCCGAACCTGGCCCGCTTGTTAGCCCACGCTCGTGCCTGCGCTCGATCGTCGATCTGTGATCGGATGGCTGAGAACACCCTATACCATTTGCGTGGTCTTTTTGTTAAACAGACCCTCGACTTTTTAGAAAACAACCCGTAGTCCTGTGTTCTTGCACGCAGACCCCTGGTTTCTTGCAGAAAAGCCCCTGGACTTTATTTTTATCACAAAGATAGGTCTAATTTTGTATTTTGAATTCCAAAACTTGTTTATTTCACATCTTTTGCATATGAACTCCAAATTGGGTGGTTTAAATTGCAAAATATTCATAAAATTATTCTCTATCTGTTAAATTAGTATCTTTTACAGTCTGCATGTCTTAATTTTATGTCTAGGATGTAGGTGCATTTGAAGTAATGGTTTATTATTCAAAAAGAAATAAAAAGGGAAACACTAACGATAATTAAGTGATTAACTTTGTGAAGTTATTATCATGTAACGTATGAACCCATCCCTGGTATAATTTTAATAATTCATTAAGATAACTATAGTAGGTTATGTAATCCACTGAGATAAGCAGTACTTAGAGAACCACAAACCCCTAAGTGTATTTGTTTACCCTAGAATCTAGATTCCACTCTGGTATTTGTACTTTTCTATTGAACTTGTGTTCACTTGATTGCACATGTTTGGTGTATTGTTCCTTTATCATTTCCCAAATGTGTTGAATGAATGATTGCTTTGCTTAGACAACGAGCAGTCTGTGTTTCTTGAGTGTGTTGCTGGAGACTTCCCTGAGCAGCAACCTGGTGAAGGCAAGTGTCCTCTAACCCATTATGTCCTACTTACTTTATAATTCATTGTCCAGCATTACTTTATTGAAACCTAAGGATTGACTAGCTTTGTATCTACCTTGTCCTTGATTACCTTTTGGGTTATTATGGTTAGCTCCATGCTATTGCTTTACTTTAAATCAATGAACATGATGAGAATATTTATGATACAATGACATTATCTTGATAATGATGATGAACTGTGATACTTTAGGGGACTCAAGCTGTTTCATGAGTACCTCTCTGTAAGGACCTATTCGTTGAGAGACCACCTGAGATAACAGTACAACCATGAGGGTGGAATGGGACACCCTTAGCTGAATAATTAGAGGAACTTGAGGTGTAGTTGGCTTCGACGTTGTGCCATCAATGGGGTCCGGGCAAAGTACTTGCTCTGCCGAGGCTGGTTGCCGAGGTTCTTTTGATTTGGTTTTGTTAGTCACCCTTCTTGTGGGGAGAGGTATTGTGTTTATCAAACTGGAGAAACCTAATGGGCAGCTATGACCTCTGGAGAATCTTTGTAAAGGCTATGTAGTGAAACCTTGCCTACTCACCTTGGTAGTGTTTGAGGGTTTGATTGACCCGAGGCAAAAAAGGGACCACGACTGTGGGCAAAGTGTGCAACCTCTGCAGAGTGTTAGAAACTGGTATATCAGTTGTGCTTACGGTTAAGAGCAGCCTTGGGATCCTCTTTGATTAGAATAACTTTGGATACTTTTATGATGCCCTTTCCCTCTCTCAATCGGTCACTTAGATCGTTTGAGTGCTTCTCCTTAATCACACGGGTCACTAAGACCCTGCAAGGATCACCACACAATTAGGTGTCTCTTGCTAGCTTTACAAAGCACTTAGAAGAATTAAAGTGAGAATAAGAAAGCAATCCAAGCAACAAGAGCAACAAAAGAAACACTAAATACCCTCTCTCAAGTCACTAAGCAATTGAGTTGATTTTGAGGCTTGGAGAGGATTTCATCTTCTGATTGTGTCTTGGAGTGTAGGCTTTTCCTCTTGTATTGAATGTGAAGTTTTGAAAACTTGGATTACTTGAATGGTGGTGGTTGGGGGTATTTATAGCCCCAATCACTATTTTAGTTGTTGTTGTCGATGGGCACACCGGACAGTCCGGTGGTGCACCGGACATGGCACTATTCACTATCTGGTGCGTGCTATGTTAGCCGACCGTTGGGGTTTGGAGCGGTTGACCGTTGAAGTCATTTGTCCTCTTGCGGCACCGGACAGTCCGGTGTGTTCTGACTTTGCAGTTTTGACCTCTGACTTCTATGTTGTCCACTATTCACTGTTCACCTCAGTCGACCGTTGGGCACAGTTGACTGTTGCTCCGTTGCCTCACCGGATAATTCGGTGCACACCGGACAGTCCGGTGAATTATAACGGAGCGACTCCCAGAAAAACCCGAGAGCGGCCAGATCGTGGGTGCCTTGGCCTAGGCACTGGACAGTGTCCGTTGCGCCACTGGCAGCACCAATGCTTGTCTTTGCTCCAAACTTTGTAGAGTTCCCTAACTAACTTTTTTTGTTGGTTTATGTTGAACTTTATGCACCTAAGATAAATGACAACTAGGCAAACTAGTTAGTCCACGTGGTTTGTGATGGACATTGTAACATCCCAGGTGTTACTCAAAGCCCTGGCCAAAGAAGCACATTTGTGTCCTACTCAAACTTTATGCTAAAATGGAAAGTGAAGGAACTCAAAGTTTAGAGGCATGGTTAAGATAGGCATTAACCCTAACAAGAAAGAAATCCTATCCTTCATACAATGTTCCCCCACAAACAAGATTCTAAAACCCTAATTCCTTCTTAAGCCCTTAAACTCTAACCATGGGATTCAAGGGGAAAGAGTGGGCTAATGATTAAAACATAAAAAGGGACCTTTACTAAAGATGAAGTGTATTAGTAAAGCTACAAAATTTATTAAGAGAAGTGTTGCAAAAAGGCCCAACAAAAACCTCAAAATAGTTCACTAAGTGAAAAGCACACTAGAGCCATCAAAATTTCTCTAAGTCCCCAAAACCACCCTAGCCCAAAGATCAAAGGTGTTCACCTTTGTGCTGGCGCCAAAACCCCTTGGTCCAAATAACAAAAAGTGGCCAAACTACCTAAGGCACCCCCTAGAAAATTTTGAACCCAAGCCAAGGCCATTTGACAAGGGTTGACATCAGTATTGTCTCGGATGAACAGTGCCGACAGACCTGACATGGCGCCCACATATCTTGTGACCTAGGGCAAATCTTCCCTTGGAACTTACATGAACTAGCTAGCCCTAGGTGCCAGGAAGAGTTCTTGCACAAGACCCTTGGCGAGATTCGCACGTTTGTGATCCCAGCAGGCGTTTGAACAAGGGCAGAAACAAACACACACGTGTTCGATGCGTTCTGGTGCGCCAGAGCACGCCCTCGGCGCTCCGCCCACGCACACAGCCCCGCGCCATGCCAACCACGCGCCCACGCCCGCGCCCGTGGCTATAAAAGCCATCCCGGCCTCGACTGTACACCCTCGCGCGTCACTGACCCAACCCGAGCTCAAGTTCGCCAGAGTTTGCCCCATGAGCGAGGTGCCAACGTTCGCGCAAGCCACAACCACCATAGACCCGCCAACCCAGCCACTCCTCGCCCCATTTGACCCTCGAGTTAACTTCTACGGACCTCGGTGAAGCTCCCAGAGCTGGGGATTGGACTCTACCTCACCGGAGACGCCGGATCGACGACGTCGGACTTCAACCGGCCGCCGTCGCATGTGGACCGAGCTCCACGGTAAGCCGTTCGTCGATTCTTTGTACCTATAGCATCCTTAGCACCCCTTGAAGCTTCCTGTGCCACTTGATTGAGCAATACCGCCGTGAGCAGGCCGGAGCGCACGCCACCGACGAGCCTGACCGCCTGCGCTCGTGGTCAGACCGATACCGGCCATCACCGTCGATGAGCAGCACCTCGACGTGACTGCTAGGACCTCCCGGATCTAACCCCACCCTTCACTGGACCTCCCTCGCCGCCAGTAAGCCACGCCACCCTGTTTCCTCTCTGCGGGTACTGTTTCAAGGGGGGAGGGAGCTCGGTTGAAAAGAAGAAGTCGAGGGGTTTTGCGTAGTCAGTGACTCAGAGGAATAGTACCACAGGGGTATAGTTTAAAGAAATAGTTAAGGGATAACCTAGGGGCCTCGGTGTAAACTGGTTTTTTCCTTAAACCTTTAAAACATAAATCATTTAAATGCAGACAGAGCTTACAAAATTCATAACTCCAATTTTATCCAGCCAAATTTGGTCAAACTAATTTTGCTAGGTTCTAAATAATATGAACTACTTAGGAAAAATACCAAACACTCTAAATACTGCAAGACTTTTTAAAGTTTTGATTTAAATAGTAAACTGACCAAAAGCTAAATAAAGAAGGGAAAATAGTTATACTATTGGACTGAGGTTAAGAAAAATTTGAGAGATACTTAACCACTAATTATCCTGTTTAAAAATAATAAACCCCTCAGTGCACCAGATTAGGGAGGGGTTTCCCATTAAAACTTGCTTTGATTCAAACTTAAAGAAAATGAAAAGGGGAGTTTAAAATAAGAACCAGAGGCCAACTACATTTTTGCTAGCTTACTTTAGTAACATAGTTCACTAGAAAATTTTGTTGAACCCTCTGTTAGTACGAAAGAAATGCACCACATTTTATTTCATGAAAACAATGAAAACTTAGAAAAATCCTAGAAAAATAACCCTAAGGAGAACCCACCCCAATCCTTAAGATAACTAATAATATGCTAGTATGAATCTAAGAAAAATATAAGTTTTGTTGTTTGACATTTTTCAAATAACAAGTTAGTTATAAGTACCTTTTTGACATTAAACTTTAGAAAATCACAACTAAATACCCAGTGGGTCTTTTTCTGTGATTTTTGGCACAGAGACCTATTATCACCCATGAATCTTAGCAAAAATAAATTTTTGTCCAGAAACCTCACCTAAATCAGAGCTATAGTGTAAAGTGCTCTTTTACCCTTACTTTTGTTATTTTTGCACAAGAAGTATCTAAATAAATTCCAACCTCAAATTTTTAGAATCAACCACAGAGGTCAGTATTTACCCACTGTAATTTTTGTAACGTTTTTGGAAAATTTTAAATTGCCATGATAGTTCAAAAGCACTCAATAAGAAGCATAATAGAAGTAAAATGAGAATTATGGGAGAAATTAGTGGTGTGCAAATTAAATCCTCCAAGAGCCCAAACAAACATCCAAGGGATGACTAAAATTTTAAGTTCATTGAAGACCCTAAAATGAGTGGATGAAACCCTTAAGGCCGACAAAGAAAACCCTAGTGTACCCACTTATTTTAATATTGTTTCACCATACGTAGTATTTACAAATTGGAATATCATTAATATATATATATATATATATATATATATATATATATATACCTTGTTCATTGCATTCGATAGATTGTAGTCTCGCTGACGGAGAGTACATCCTCGTTCTGGAGCAAGGAGTTGCTCAGGAGGTAGTCCAGGAGCCAGCACTAGAGCCTGCCATCGAGGATCTGCCTGCCCCAGCTTTGGAAGGCAAGCCCCGGTTTTATGCATAACCATTTATATATGCTATTTTACTACACTTAATGATTGTAGGTTTGTACTATGCACTTAAGTGTAGGAGTCGTCTGAAATCCTAGTTGCATGAACTCAGGATTTCTTTTGAGATGGATACTAGTATGATAGGTCGAGTAGCTGCTTTACTAATTAGGGATCTCGGTAGAAGTCGAGTGATTTTTCTAGCACTCACGCGAGGTCAGGAATTGGTTGTATCCATTTTTATATCAGAATGATGATGGTCTGTGGACACGGATCCATGGGGATGCGTTGTTTACGAGACGGAAATTGGAATAAGGATTAACGTGCGGATACCTGTGTCAAGCGTTTGAACGTACTAAGCACATGCCGAGAAATATGGTAAATCGGTAAGCCTAGTACCTGAGTGAACCTGGCAGCGGACTTTGCCCCTCACGCGACCTGAGACGTGGTCTCCCATTCCGGTTATGGTGGGTACAAGTGCGGTCACTGCACGATGGCAGTCGGGGTCAGTGAGGCATTGTACGCCAACACGGTGAGTCCTGTTCTGTTGACGGGGAATCGATGGGGACGGTTGATGTGTGTGGGGATGGAGTGCCTCGCCACATTGTGTGTTTAGGTTTACCTTGCAAGGTTTAAAAACTCGATTCAAATCGTCTGCTTCTCGCAGCCAATGAGACTGCTTGATCCATTGTACTGCATTGAGTAATAAGTGGAAATGTGTTGATTGGCAAAAGGTGTTGATTGCTAAAATGCTTGATACCATGTATGATTAGTTAGGTACACATTTAGCCTTAAGAGAATCACACTAAAACTTGAAAAGCTAAAACTTGATTTTAGACTCAGCTAGTGCTCTTGGCAAACCAAACCCCTCAGCCAAACAGCTGCATGTCTAGAGGTAGAGGAGTAGACTCCTCACACCAGGTAAGTCTAGCCGAGTATTAGTATACTCAGCCTTGCTTGTGGCATAATTTTTACAGGTTCTCTGGAGGATATGGTTGCTGGAGTGACTTGGCCGTCCATCTTGCCACTAGGGTTGGACAGTCGAGTGGGACCCTACCTCGGCAGGGGAGGAGCATGAGGAGTGATGGGCCAGGCTTTCCCATCCCTCCATTTATTTACCGTTAGTTATATTCCGCTGCATTCCGAACAATGATCACTACTTTTGAAAACTCCGATGATGTTGTAATAATCTTAAGTACTTCTTTAATGTATGGTTTTATGCTTTATTGTATTTGCTCTGTGCCTCACCTTCGAGTGAGTACGTGGTACTTGATCCTGTTAGTGGCCTTGTCAGACTAGATCCAAGGGACTGACATTTTATTCTCATTTAAGTGTAGTTTAGCCTCTAAGGTGGGACTTAGGCACTTAAGTTGGAATAATTCGGGCGGTTCCGCCACAGACGTCAACCACCAAAATCGATTATAGGAAATGTTTTAGCCCCATTTCCCTTTCACCAGCCTGTCGGCGCCAACACCCCCTCGCTCGCGCGCCTGCTTCCTCCCACTGTCCGGTGGGCCCACCCTGTCAGCGCTGACCGCCCGTCGTGTGTCCTCTCTCGCTAGCCCATGGACCCCACCCATCAGTCGCCTCCATTTCCATAACCTCCTGCTCGCACACCCCGCCATGGACGCACCCATGTCGCGCTCCTCACGGCCACCTCTCCACGTGCCCAACCCCCCTTTTTGAGGCCACGGACCTACTCACTCACTCCCCTCACTCAGTAGCACCCCTCTATAGAGCTCTCGCACCCCTTCTCTCGCACAATGTGCGCCCGAGAAGCTCCACCTCTGCCTGACGTGATCTCTGGCCCTTCCACGGCCTCCATCGAGCCTCTACCGTGTTTGTTGCCCTGGTGAGCTCCGCCTCCACGCCAACAACTCAGGACACCCCTCGGTTTGCCCTTTCCCCTCTATTCCTCTCTGCTCCAGCTCACCGGACTCCCCACTATGCAGCCATGTTGCTGCTGCCGTCGACCCGAGGCTCCGCTATGTTCTCGTTGTCGCTCAAGCGCTCTAGAGCCTTCTCTCAAGGTAACCCACCTCCCCATGCCCCTGATTTCCCATTCCCTACCTCGGTGCTTGCACAATTGCTCGCCGGAGTATGCTAGCGCCGCCGCCGGGCCACACCGCTGTAGACTGCCACCCTCTGGTGCCTCTGCGCCGGTTTCGTGCCCACGACCACGCTCGTCGTGTCACCCTAAAACCACCCGTGCCCTTACCAGCGCCCTAGGACCCCCAGCATGGCCTCACCCTCGCCTCCGGCGAAACTCCACAACAGAGTCAGGCAGCACCACCACTGGCAACCTAATAACCCAGCCCGAGCTCGCTGTTAGATCTCAGGCGTCCGTCCGAAATCTGATTGCCCAGTTTAAATAGACTAAATCTAACCCTAGTCGTTCGATGGGGATCTGGCCGCTCGGGTGCGTGCCCTCGCCGTGCCCCTGCAGATGGGCCCGGCCGGTCATCCAGCCCCGCCCCAGTGCCGCTAACGCCCCTGGCCCGCTTGTCAACCCACGCTCATGCCCGCACGAGCGCGCTCGCACTCGGGGTTGATCTCGGTCGTCTATCTTTGATCTGATGGCTGAGAACACCCCGTACCCCTTTGTGTGGTATTTCTGTTAAAGAGCCCCTCGACTTTTTAGAAAACGACCTACAGTCATGTGTTCTTACGCGCAGACCCCTGGTTTCTTGCAGAGAAGCCCCTGGACTTTATTTTTATCACAGAAATAGGTCTAATTCTGTATTTTTAATTCCAAAACTTGTTTATTTCATATCTTTTGCATATGAACTCTAAATTGGGTGGTTCAAATTGCAAAATATTCATAAAATTATTCTCTATCTGTTAAAATTAGTATCTTTCACTATCTGCATGTCTTAATTTTATGTCTAGGCTATAGATGCATTTAAAGTAATAATTTATTATTCAAAAAGAAATAAAAAGGGAAACACTAATGATAATTAAGTGATTAACTTTTTGAAGTTATTATCATGAAATTTATGAACCCATCCTTGGTATAATTTTAATAATTCATTAAGATAACTATAGTAGGTTATGTAATCCACTGAGATAAGCAGTACTTAGAGAACCACAAACCCCTATGGCCCTGTTTGTTTCGTTGGAATTGAATTCCATTTTAATAATTATAATTTAGATAAAACTAATTAAGTTCATATATTTATATATGTAATATATTTGTATATTATCCTAAATCATATGAGAGAGAAAGTTATATATTATATTTATGTTATAGCGAAGCAAGTAGAGGAGTGTGTTATTAGTTGTGCACCGGAAAAATAGCATGTAAATATATAGAATCAATTTCCATCTCTCACCCCATGAATTTGAGATAGGCTTATATGATAACTTTGGAAAGTGGTGTAATGTCACATTCTAAAAAAATAGCCTATTCCATTAGTAAGATTCTAATTCCTCAAAATGAAAGGAAACAAACGGGACCTAAGTATATTTGTTTACCCTAGAATCTAGATTCCACTCTGGTGTTTGTACTTTTCTATTGAACTTGTGTTCACTTGATTGCACATGTTTGGTGTACTGTTCCTTTATCATTTCCCAAATGTGTTGAATGAATGATTTTTACTGCTTCAATTGGTATCATTGATAAATCTTTTATGAGGGCAAGTCTTATTTGTTTCCTACATGCTTTTAATGTCTTCCTTTTTGGTGGATAATGCCAAAGGGGGAGAAGTTTTAGGGACCAAAGCAATAAAAATTGTATCAAACACCAAACACCACCAAATTAAAATTTCTTAATCTTTGTTCCTTCAAGTGTTTTTCGTTATTTGGTCTAAAATAGGAAGTAAGTGAATTATGGAGTTAGGGGGAGGCTTAAGTCCCTAATCTCACCTTAAGGGGACACTCATGCATCCTAGCAAGTAGATTGCATATTTTCATTCAAAAGATTATTATATTTGTTTGCTTTGGTTGTGTTGTCATCAATCACCAAAAAGGCGGAGATTGTAAGGAAAATGGACCCCGGGCCATTTGGCTCAAAAGATTTTGGTGTTTGATGATCAACATAACCTGTGGACTAATGTGTTTGCCAGTGTTTATGTTTGTAGTTCATAGGATGCTAAGGTTACTTGGACTAAGGCAATGAGGAAAGCAACACCTCAAAAGAAGACATTATGAAGATCACAAGTAAAGATCAACAAGTATCAAGCAAGTCCAAGAAACAAAGAATAGTATTGCCACTAGCGGACTATCCGGCTGAGATCACCGGACTATTCGGTGGCACACCGGACTGTCCGGTGCCACACGCTGGACTGTCCGGTGCACCAAGGAACAGTAGCCCAATGACTAGTTCTAGGTGGCACTGGTGGAGAGAAGCCACTGGACTGTCCGGTGTGACATCCAGACTATCCGATGTAAAAGCCTGTAGCGCCAACTTTCACCTGCGGTGACAAATCCAATGGCTAGGCGCACCAGACAGTGGCACCGGACTGTCCAATGCCTCCACTGGACTGTTCGGTGTGCCGCAGAGAGCAACAACTTTTCTCTCGTGGCTAGAATTGTGTTGGGGCCTATAAATACTACCCCAACCGGCCATTTCAAGGTGTGGGAACCCAAGCAACATACCAAGGCATATTGTAGACATTTCTAAGTGCTCAAACACCCAAGTGCTTAATAGAATCACTCAGTGATTAGCGTAGGTGCTTTGCAAAGTGCTTAGATTAGTTAGACTGCTTTAGCGCTTGCTCTAGGTGAATCCTAGTTAGTTAAGTGAGTTTATAAAAAACACACAACCCCTCGGCTCTTGCGTGAGCCAATGTAATTGTGCTGAGTGGGGCGAGAGTCTTGCAAGACCGTGACAACTGAGTTTGTGTCACGGCCGCCACCGTGTACCGGAGGGAACGAGGCTCGTGGCATTTTGGCCGAAAGCTCGTTAATCGAGGCGGCGGGGAGCGTCCGAGAGGACCAGAAGTGGAGCACCACTTGCGTCTGGAGAAGGCTCGGGCTCTCTATAGAGTTACTCGACCGAGGTGCTCGGCCCTCACGTAGGCTTCCCTTTGCGTAGGGGCACAAATGAGGGTTAGTCGTGACCTTGAGTGGTTCTGGATTCACCCCCCTAGGTGTCACCTGTTTTCTTCAGTCGTGTCACATCTTTTGGCCTATTGGGCCAGGTATCGTGTTAGAGTCCATTGAGGACACGTCTAGGGGTTTTTCATGCCCCTAACCCTTATATATTCAGTAGCTGCTGCCATATTAGGGTTTAGGTTTTAGATTAGATTTGATATGTTAAGAACAGTATCGCAAACATCAACTTTATGAATTCCACCTTGGTAATCGATTCAGTTGATTGCAACATTCATGTTCTTGCTTATGTTTTCGATTGTACTTCCAAGAACATGCTTTCTTAGCAAGGTCATCCATGTGGTATGGGTGATAACTGATGAAACAGTGGTGTAGTTATTGTGAGTAATCGTTCATTTAGAGCATTGTATCATCAATGTTGAGATCTCTACCTCAATTGACTTTGCTTTTGGAAGATCGAGACTAATTTGTATATGACATAACTCACAACACCTTTACTCAAGATTTTAGCTGCTTTTGGCTTCAAAAATTACCTACCTACCAGCATATACGGAAAACAAAATTTTGTTTCTCTATGTTCTCATCGCATGAAAGAGGGAGGCATAGCCCTCCCCGCACAGGCATGGCCCCAACGTGTGGCCCTGCCCTAGTGTCCTCGATAATTCATTAGCGTGAGTGTGGCTCCAGCATTGGCCCCAACAACGGCCACAACATAGGGCCCTGCCTCACCCTAGGGTGGGTATGGCTTCGACGACATCCCAGAAGTGGGCACAACACTAACATGTGGCATGTGCAGCAGCCCTAGCAAGCAAACCTAGCAAGAGGAAGAAGATAAAGATGTGTTTGTAGAGTGAAGTCCACTCATGAGAGAGAAAGATGTGTGACCTGCTCGCGAGTGAGTTAGATTGAATGTAGTTTTTTCGAAAGCTACCTGTTGGTTACTTGTTTTTAATTGCTATGAACCAAAAACAAGGCAACACAATTGTTAAACGTTAAGGACCTTCGTCCCTTGAAGCATTTTCTTTTTTCGGATATAACGATCCTCGAACGAAGGTCATGAAGAACAAGTCTTCATCATTAATAAACATTAAAACATTACTACAAACATAACATTATATTATTTATTCATCTCATATCATATGTTAAAACCATGCTACAATCCATTCCATATGTTAATAAAGTGATGCAGAATGTACATTACATTTGTACCTATGTCTTGCTCGAAGCTATAAAGCGTGAGTACAATTCCAGTCTAGTGTGAACAGTACATGGGGCACTGTTCATCTATTTATAAGCATGGGACGCAGCCCAAGAAAAAGTACATTTATGACCATAATACATACACATTATCCTAATTAAAGCATCAAGGATTAATGGGTCCTTTCCTCTCTGGCTCAATGTCACGTCTGACCTTCATAACCATCTTGAGCCGAAGCTATAATCCTTCGGCACTTTACGCATGCCTATTGCAGCTTCAGCGCTCAGTCCCTTTGGTTGTAGACGATTTCTTTGTCCTGAGGACCTTCGGCAGAGAAGGCGACCCCCAACAGTAGCCCTTCATGGTTGTAGGTCATTTTTTCATAACAAGCTCAATCCGTAAAACACACGAAGCCTTCTGAATGTCGAAGGTCCAAAAACACCTTTCCTGAGCTTGTTATTAAAAGTGAATAAAAAGTTATAGCCTGTGCCGGTCCACCGATCAGTCACTATGAGCGATGCGGCGGTTCGCCTTTTTCACCTGGAAGACTATATAAACAGATGAGTTGGTAAGAAGTTACCACAGCATTCATTGCCATTGTATCATTGTGTTGTTGAAAAAATTTACTAAAGCCAAAGCTTTATGTGCTCTACGTACTTGTTGTCTAGTCTTCGAACAATCATCAAGTTAGTTGAAAGTTAGCTTCGTCTTAATAACTGAAATGGCTAGAATCAGGTCTACTGCTAGGCTGACAAACGAAGGTGAAGAGACTGAGGCAACGGAGATAGCTCCAATCTCAGAAGTTATGAGGCGCTCAAGGTTGGTTGTTCAAGAGGAAGGAGAAGCTTCTCTTGAGAAGGATACCCGTAATGCTGAAGCTAAAAATATTACTTCTGAAGCTGGAAGTGATGACAAAGAGGATGATGGTATACTGAGTCCAAGCAAGCCTAGTCATATCAAGTTCGATAGATCCACCATGAAACCTGAGGACTTAGTTTTGATGAAAAAACTTGGTTATTTCTGGAAAAATGATGATAACTTGATAAGATTCGCGGGTCAGGAGATAATTCTAGAGCCGAAGAATGATGAGAAGGTGGTTTTTAAGAGCTTCTTCCATGTCGGACTTTGATTCCCGTTGTACGAGATCATTGGTGAAGTATTAAAATATTTGAAATATGTCTTCATCAACTGACACCAAACACTATAGTCATGCTCAGTGTCTACATATGGGCTCTCCGAAGCCAGGTAAAACAGTGCCAATGCTGAAGGATTCTGCAAAGTCTATGAACTCCATTATCAGACCAAGGCAAGAGTAGATGGTCTGCACAAAAACTTTGGATGCTATAATTTTGCATATCGAAAAGATACGAAGGCCCCTGTGATGGGATACCGCACCAAATGGACTAGTGGCTGGACAAATGAGTGGTTTATGTGAAAGCTAATGAGAATAGAAGGGAGAAGCTTATGAGTATGGTGATGAGTCCCTTGAAATTAAGCTTCGACATTACGATACCATTGTCTAACATGCAACTCGGTTCCCCATGCCAGCTAGCTGAAGTAGAATTCAAAGTTGTGGCCAAGCACATAAGTACTCGGGACTTAGTGCAAGAATACTTGGCCTAGAAAACTTTTCCCACATCAGGTGGGTGGGTAATGCCGAAGAAAAAAGACAAAGGAAAATTTTGAACTTGTGAGACTACCGTACCGCTTTAAGTTTCAAAAAACTTTCAACGGCCCTTGTGTCAAATGGTTGGAGGTCATTGAAACAATGTGCAATGAAATCCTTGGAAATTACATTAAGAAAGAGGACTAGCTAATGATTGCTGCCTTCGGCACACAAGAGAAATGAAGGATAAACCGAGTGATGGATGCCCTTGGCTTTGAGTATCCTAATTATGATAGGCTTGATGGACAGGCCGGGGGTGAAGAAGAAAAGAGTTGTAAGCATTCTGAAAAGATAAGCACATAGATCTGTCGAGAAGGACAAAAATATAAGGTTATCAAAAAGGCCAAAGTTGTTGCCAGAACCTTCGGCATCTAAGAAATGGAAGATTGTAGAATCGAGCCATGAAGAAGAGAAATCTTCTCCGCCAAAGCACTCTGTCGATACCCCTTTGGCAACTTCTATTGGCGTAACAGAAATTTTAGAGTTAATGACTGAACACTTGCCTTTCACCATGCTAAGCCCTCTAGGATCAGAGCTACCAAGCTTATTACAGCCAAAGAAGAAAGATGCTAGGAAAACTGTTGAATCAGAGACAGAAAAGGGGCCTTCGGCACCCGGTGGGGGAAATGCCCAGAAGAAGCGTCATATGATGACTGTGATGAGGGTCATTCTTGATACCCCCCACCGAAGATTCAAAAGAGGACTACCCCCTCTATCGCTGACGAAGCTAATGAAGCGCCTCAATAGGCCGAAAGAAGTGGCGGTCCTGTCGGGACAACTTTATCAAAGATTGATAGACTTATTGCTGACGTGGTGCTTGAGAAGAATACCTAGGGGACGATCACTCCTGAGTTTTCGGTGTCAAAAGGGAAGAAGACTAAAGAAGCCTCTTCGGAAGCTAAAAGCTTCGACTTACGAAACCTGGGAGGCCAATAGCTTTCCGGAGAGGATATATCAGAATTGAAAGAATTTGTTGTGTCTAGTGGTCACCAGCCTGGATCCATTGTCTTCGGCAGCGTAGATGAAGAGATCTTCGGATGCATCCGCGATCGGGCTAGGGCAAAATTGTAAGTACGCTATCAAAGAGTATCGGATTCCCAAAGCTTGAAAGAAACATTAGCAATTATAGAAGACAACATATCACGGGAGTCTTGTTTTACTCAAATTTTAAGGTATGATTTTCTGTTGTTCCTCCTTCGTCCAATCAGCTTTAGTGTTTCAAGAGTGAAGATCTAATACAACTTCATCTGTTGAACAGAGTCTGCTATTGAGCAAAGCTTTGAAACTGCAACAAAAGAAAAAGATTGAGGACCCTAAAAATTCTTTAAAGGAAAAAGACTCATTGCTTAGTACATCCAAAGGCTCTCTTGCTGAAGCTCGTCTTGAAAATGAGAAGCAAGGTTATCAAATTTCAAATCAGAACATAAGGATCAAAAGGTTGGGTAAATATCTGTGTTGGGGGCTTTCTTCTCCGTCGAAGGTCCTCTAAGCAAAAACACCTTCAGCAAGGCCATATGCAAGCAGGCGCAACACGAAGGTTTATGCCGAAGCTGTAATCAAGGGAGCTTCGGCATGATGACATGACTGAGACGAAGGGCAGCACCGACTTAAAGAGGAAAAGACTGCTTAGTCCCTAATAATTTGTGTCATGATCATAACTAGTTATCAAGGATATAAATGTAATTTTGACCGGGTTGCATCCCGTGCCTATAAATATGTGAACAGTACCCCCTTACTTTTCACACTGACTTGTATTCACTTGCACGTCATCCTTGGATTCTTACCTTCTATCGAACCGAAGGTACAAATGTAATCAATATCATTAATGTTCGTTCATGATTATGTAATAAGAACATAAATAACAATCTGATGATTTAATGTGATTATTCCATGTTCTTTTCATGTTTCATTTGTTCCTATTCTCATTATTAATTACTGAGATGATGAAGGAATGTCCTTCATGACCTTCGTCTGAAGATCATTATATCCTGAGGGAGATAATGCTTCGAAGGACGAAGGTTTTTAACTACTAACATTTGTGTTGCCTTGTTCTTAACTCATAGCATTTAAGAACAAGTCCCCAACATTGGCGCCCACCTCTGGTGAACTCACTTCCACTGTTGAGACGATGGCTTCGTTCAACAACCAAGTTGTAGCACCTTCGGTCATGAAACTGGTGCTCCCAATCACAGGCGGAT
This sequence comes from Zea luxurians, assembly GCA_029449295.1. Classification (NCBI taxonomy): domain Eukaryota; kingdom Viridiplantae; phylum Streptophyta; class Magnoliopsida; order Poales; family Poaceae; genus Zea; species Zea luxurians. Next base: position 53,292,654 of record JAOPSE010000011.1, read on the forward strand.
CGAGCTCAGAGCCAGCTAACAAGAAGCAGAAGAAGGAAGCACAGAGAAGAGTGCAGCATGTTGGGGTGTAAGGACCCTTTATCAGATCCAGGTGGTCTCATATCCCAATCACCTTCTCCCAGGAGGATCTTCAGCTTAAAGACTATCCACACAATGATGCTATGGTTATATCTTGTGTTATCAAGGGATTTCTGGTCCACAATGTTCTGGTTGACACAGGCAGTGCAGTGGACATCATATTTGCAAAGGCTTTCAGACAGATGCAAGAACCAGAGGACAAGATTCATGATGCAACACACCCTCTTTGTGGCTTCGGAGGGAGGCAGATTGTAGCACTTGGTAAAATGACAATGTCAGTTACCTTCGGTTATGTCCACAACACAAGGTCTGAACAAGTTGTCTTTGACATCGTTGACATGGAATACCCATACAATGCAATCATTGGTCGAGGGACGCTTAATGCCTTCGAAGCCATACTCCACCCAACGTACTTGTGCATGAAGATACCTTCGGAATAAAGGCCCATTGCTATCCATGGAAGTCAAGAAGCTGCCAGAAGGGCTGAAGGGAGTTGGACAGATTCAAAGGCGATCCATAACATAGATGGAGCTGAAGCTTGTCAACAATATAAGCACAAAAGAGAGAAGGCTGCTTCGGCAGATCAGCCGAAGCCTATGCTCCTATGTGAAGATATAGCAGATCAAAGGGTACTGCTGGGATCTTAGCTATCTGATGAGCAAGAAAAGACTCTGCTAAGATTTTTGTTCAACAACAAAGATGTCTTCGCTTGGACAGCCATCTTTCAGGCCAAGGAAGCAAAGATGATCTTTGTGGTGTTAACAGAGATGTCATCGAACATTCACTTAATGTGGATCCATCTTTCAGGCCAAGGAAGCAAAGACTTCGAAAGATGTCTGAGGATAAAGATGAAGGTGCTCGGAACGAAGTAAAGAGACTTCTCGGTGCTGGTGTTATCAGAGAAGTAACATATCCAGAATGGCTAGCCAACACTGTAATGGTGAAGAAGGCTAATGGCAAATGGAGAATGTGTATTGATTTCACAGATCTCAACAAAGTATGTCCAAAGGACGAGTTCCCATTACCAAGAATAGACACCCTTGTAGATGCAGCAGCTTCTTTGGAGCTCATGAGTTTATTGGACTACTACTCAGGCTATCATCAGATTTGGATGAAGAAGGAAGATGAGCCAAAGACTAGCTTCATAACTCCCAGTGGTACTTATTGCTACCTTCGGATGCCTGAGGGGCTCAAGAATTATAGAGGAAGCTTCAGCAGAATGACAGCCAAGGTCCTTCACTCTCAAATAGGAAGGAATGTACTAACTTATGCTGATGACATCATAGTAAGAAGCACGAAGCAAGAGAATCATATTGCTGACTTGCAAGAGACATTTGCCAATTTCAAGCAAGCTGGTCTTAAATTAAATCCAGAAAAGTGTGTTTTGGAGTAAAGAAGGGCAAGTTTCTTGGCTGTCTAGTATCAACGATGGGAATCGAAGCTAACCCAAATAAGATCAAAGCTATCCTTCAGATGGAGCCACAAAATTCAAAGAAGGGGGCTCAACGATTGGCAGGAAGGTTGGCATCGTTAAATAGATTTATATCAAGATCAGCAAAAAGCAATCTACCATTCTTTGAAATACTAAAGTCAGCCGAAGTTTTCCAATGGGGTCCGGCTCAGCAAAAGGCTTCTAAAGAGTTAAAGCAATACTTGATAGACTTGACAACTCTCACTCCACCTTCGCCAGGGGCTCCGTTACTCCTATATGTAGCAGCCTCTCACTCTGCAGTCAGTGTGGCGCTTGTACAGGAGAAGCAAGATGGCCAAGTCAAAAGACAAGCACCAGTATATTTCGTCTCCAAAGTTCTAAGCTTATCAAAGAAAAAATTATACAGAATTGGAGAAGGTATTATATGCTGTGTTGATGGCCTCCAGGAAGCTTCGGCATTATTTTCAAGCATATCATATAGTTGTTCCTTCATCACAACCTCTGAAGGACATAATGAGGAATAGAGAAGCTACTGGAAGGATTGGAAAATGGGCTGCCAAGCTCAATGAATTCACTATTGATTATGTACATAGATCCTCAATTCAGTCCAAGGCGTTAGCAGATTTCATTGCTGATTGGATGCCAGTGGCTCAGGGAGAAGAAGTAACAAAGGACGCCGAAGCCTAGATAGTCTTCTGTGATGGTTCTTGGGGAACCTTCGGTGAAGGAGCGGCTGCTGTTCTAGTAGTGCTCTCTAAAGTCAGAACATGCTACGCAACAAGGTTGGACTTCAGTTGTACAAATAATATTGTTGAATACGAAGCTCTTCTGTTGGGGCTTCGGAAGCTAAAGGCAATGGGAATAAGAAGGGTGATCCTTAAAATTGACTCCCAAGTCATTTCTAGTCATATAGACAAAAGTAGCAAGGCAAGAGATCTGAAGCTTGAAAAATATTTGGATACAGTTCGAAGGTTGGAGGCTTCCTTCGAAGGAGTCTCTGTAAAAAATATTCCAAGAGGGGAAAATGAGCATGCAGATCTGCTAGCTAAGTCAGCGGCACAGGGGCTCCCTCTACCTTCGAAAGTATTTTTTGAGACAATAAAAGCACCTTCGGTGGAACTTCTGGAGAGAGCAGTGCTTGCAATATCACTTGAACATAGTGAAGATTGGAGGACTGAAATCATATCTTTCCTCCAAGGTTTATGTGGATCTCACATTGGGTCTAGGCCTTTGCTGGGGAAGGTTTTCAGACAAGGATTTTATTGGCCGAAGGCAGCTTCGGATGCAGCAGATCTGGTTCAAAAGTGCGAAAATTGTCAAAAATGTGCAAGAGACCAGAAACACCTTCGTCGCTAACCCAGTTAATACAGCCAACCTGGCCATTGCAAAGATGGGGCCTGGATTTGTTAGGTCCACTCCCACCAGCACAAGGCAACTTAAAGTATGTTGTAGTTGCAGTAGAATATTTTTCTAAGTGGATTGAGGTGAAGCCCTTGGCTATAATAACTTCGGTCATGGTCTAAAATTCTTCTGGCAGAATATTGTTTATCGCTTCGGTGTGCCAAAGGCAATAACTGTGGACAATGGAACACAATTTGATGTCAAAATATTCAAAGATTTTCGTGACTGAATTGGTATGAAGATTCATTTTGCATCAGTCAGGCATCCAGAATCAAATGGGCTGGTAGAAAGAGCAAATGCCATTATAATGACAGGAATAATGAAGCTAATCTTCAATCAAGCCAGAGGAAAGTGGCTAGATGAGTTGATTAAAGTGGTGTGGAGCCACGACACAACTACGTCAAGGTTAACAGGATTTACACTGTTCAAGCTCCTATTTGGTGACGAAGCACTAACTCGAGAAGAAGCAAGACAAGGTCAATAAGAACAACAGCTTCGGCAGAAGACGAAGCTGATTATCAAATAACAAAAGATACTATAGAAGGGACCAGACTTCAGGCTATAGAGCACATCAATAAATATCAGGCCAAAACAATAAGGTGGCGTGATAGAAAAGTTCGATTGAAAAACATCAAGCCAGGACATGTGGTGCTTTGGAGAGTGGCCAACCCAGATACAGTGGGCAAGTTGCAATTGAAGTGGGAAGGTCCTTTTCTAGTAATATCTTCGTCAAGACCCGGTTCTTATAGATTGAAGGATATGGACGGCAACGACATACCCAGATCTTGGAATGCGGATGAGCTTCAGCGATACTATGTGTAATTTGATGTAATCTTTTTTCATTTTTTCTATGGCACCCTTTTCCTTTCAAGAGGGGAGAAAGGTTTTCAATGGGGCCATAGCTTGTAATTTTTCATTCTTATTTAGCCTTACGAGGGCCAAATCCCCCAAAAATGTAATATGTAAAATCTGAGCCTGCACCATCGAGTGCAAAAAGAAAAACAGGGAGAAGCTCAAAAGACGTCCCCAAGGGGATGCAGAGCATGACAAAGCTGCAAAAAGTCGTTCCTAAGGGAGCACAGCGTAAGTTTTCTGCTCAAAAGTCGTTCCTAAGGGAATGCAGAGCCAAAAATTTGACGAAGATGCAAAAGTCGTTCCTAAGGGAGCGCAGAGTAAGTTTTCTGCTCAAAAGTCGTTCCAAAGGGAATGCAGAGCCAAATACCACCGAAATATAAGGTGAAGAAGTTCAAAAGTCATTCCTAAGGGGATACAGAAATTAAATGCCACTGAAATGGAAGGTGAAGAAGCTCAAAAGTCGTTCCTAAGGGGATGTAGAGCTTAAAAGACTCAAAATTCATTCCTAAGGTGATGCAGAGTCTGGGTGTGGTTTCGTGTGTGTGTTCGGGACATTCATTTGCACATTACATTACATCATTCATTGCATTCATACACATTCATTTAGATATTTCTAGGATCATCATCATCATAACATGAAGCACGAACAGAAATCCTCCATCTTCGAAGACAGTGCTTTGATGAATACAAAGAAGCTTCATCTCAAACGAATACATGTGACACAACAGCATGCTTCGTTGTGTACGAAAAGAAGGGAAGGTGTGTTTCGCCTTCGGCTCAAAAAATACAAGTTTCGTCCACATCAAAGCAACTTGTATATGGATGAAAAGGTAAAAATATATTACAAGGTATGGACAGTTATACATCATTCAATCCTTGATTATAGTTTTTTGTACAGAGTTAATACAGATGTTCCTAAGCTCTATACAGGCAAGCTTAAAGAAAAGCTTGAGCAGCCTTTGGAATGTGCTTCGAATTATCAATCTTTGGCACCACCATCCTGCAAACAAACAAATGGTATAAGGTAAAAAGTGGTTACAAGATAAGGTAAGCAACAGGAATAAGTTCCATACCGATTTGAGTAAGTTTCGGGCTTCATCACCAGCCAGCTCTCGCCCACCTTTAGCCCAAATCTGTGTTATAAATCTGCTCCCTATGCTCTGGGCTTCACTGGGAATATCAACCAAATCTGTTGGAGACAGGCTGAAGGTTGTCTATTCACAATCTTTGCGTGCGTGCAGCCAGCCTTCAGAAATGTTGCAGCTGTGCCGCGAGAAGCTAGCAGGGCACAGAAGTCACCATGCCCGGCTATCACTTCATCAAGCGCCTCTACTTCGCCTTCAATGTGATCGAAGGTGCTTGATATGTTTTTAGCCGAAGGGGTAAATTTTTCAGCGATGGCTCCAACCGAGTTGAAAACTTTTTTCAACCGTTGTACGCAACGGCTACCAAAGTTCAAACACATGTTCCGAAGCTCTTTCAAAGATTGTTGCAGCTTTATATTTTTGTCAGCTTCGGCTTCGTATTTTGTTTGCAAATTTTTTTTTCTCTTGTTCGAAGATCTCTGATTTTTGGACAAGTTCCTTGCTTAATTTAGCATTTTCGGCTTGAATTTCTGCAAGTGAACCCTCCATTGCCTAAAGCAGGAAGTCTTTTTTCTCTAGATCGAGAAGCTTCATAGTCTTTAATCTTGTTTTCCAAGCCCTCGATTATGATTTTGTTTTTTTTGTCCTCGAGGTCTTGTTGCATCCTCAGTGCTTTACTCAGAAGCATACTCTGTAAAAATAAGCCTTCATCAGAAAACTTTGCTTCATCATAAAATTAAAAGAAACTAATAGGAATTTTTACCTTGAAATTGGAATAGAACAGACTGCCGACGATATGTTGTCGTCGGTAGCCGCTAATGTCAGCTTCAAGCTTCGGAAATCCGACACTCTTCGAAAGAGTGCCGATTATCTTTGCCCCAGCGTGGTCTTGAATACATCTTAGGGCCCCTTCATCGATTCCACCAAAGAGCATGGCTCCTGGCTGGTAGCGACAGGAAATACCATATTCCTGTAGCTCCTTCTTTTCAGCCTCCGATAATTCTTGACCGACCAGGTTCCGAAGGTCGAAGTCCATTTCCTCCGAAGCGGCATCGGCAATCTTCTTCCCTTTGCCAGGCATTGTGGCCATGGCCTTCTCTGTAGCCGCAGCTATTTCTTCCGCAACCATACCCAATAGTAATTTATCAATTCCAGACAATGTGCTCTCCAAGTTGGCAGCTTCGGTGGCAGCTGCAGCTTCGATAGATGTTTTAGCTTCGGCAGCGGCCTCGGCATTTGCAACAGGTGTAATTCTGGATGGCGGCGTCCGTTCAATGGCTTGCATAATAGTAACGATTCTTCATTTTTTCTGTCCATCCGCTTTCTTTGTAGCCGAAGGTTCGTCCTTCTTCTGTAAAAGATTTATCAGTTCTAGCCCAGAGGACTTAGCAGCTTGATAGGTAGAGATTCAGTCATTACCTTTAAAATTTCTGCCACTTCGGCAGTAGGGGGTGTCGAAGGAGTCTCCTCTTCTACCTTAGTCACCTTCGGCTCTGGAATTTCAGCCTTTCTTTTCTTCGAAGCTGCCACCTTTGGCTCAGGAGTGGATTTTCTCTTCCTTAAAACCTTCTCATCCTCCTTCACCATTATGGCAGCTTATCTATTCAGAATGCTGACAATTCTTTTCCTTTTTACCCCTTCGGCACCCTTGCTAAGCCGTTCATAATCAGGGTATTCAAATTTTAGAGCATCCATCACCCGATTTAACCTTTGTTTTGGCTGGGTGCCGAAAGCTGCTGTCATCAATTGGTCTTCTTTTTTGGTATAGTTTCCCAATATTTAATTACACATAGTTTCAATCATTTCTAGCCATTCTTGGCAAGGCACCTTGAACTGTTTTTCAAATTTGAAACAATAAGATAATCGAACAAGTTCATGTTTCTTCTTTGTTTCCTTCATCTTCGGCATCCCACAGCCACTTGACGTTGGATACGTCTGGTTGGCCAGGTATTCCTACACCAAGTCCCTGGTGCTGATTTGCTCAGCCACCACCCTGAATTCTACTCCGACCAGCTGGCATGGCGACCCTAGCTACATGTTGCACAGGGGCCTGGTCATTTCGAAGTTTAAGGACAGCGGGCACATGACCATTGTCATCAGTTTCCCCCTCTTCTCATCAGCCTTAATATAAAACCATTCACCTTTCCAGCCGGTTGGCCATTTTGTGCGGTAACTGAGAACTGGAGCCTTCGTATCCTTGCGATACGCAAAATTGTAGCAACCAAAATTTTCATGAAGACCGTCTGCCCTGGCCTTCATCTGGTAGTCCAACTCGTGCACTCGGCAGAACGCTTCGGCATCTGGGCTCATCCCTTGGCTTCGGAGGGCCCAGATGAAGACGCTAAGCCTAATAATGGCGTTAGGAGTCAGCTGATGAAGATATATTTCGAAATTTTTCAAGACTTCCCCTATCATCTCGTTCAGAGGAAATCGCAGTCCTACTCTGAAGAAGCTCTTGAAAACCACTACTTCATCACTCTTCGGTGCAGGGGTGGTCTCTTCTCTGGCAAATCAGACAAGTTTGCTTTCAGCTTCCCCAAAGTAGCCCAGCTTCATCATCATGGGCATGTCAGCTTCAGACACTGTAGATTTCTCAAAATCTAGATGGCTAGGTTTTGTTGGGATCAAAATACTATAATCTTCCTCATCTTCATCAATATTTTCTTCTTCGACAACGGTCTGTTCAGCTTTGGCAACAGGAGTATCTTCGTCAGTAGTTCCCTCTGTCACAACTAGACCTGATTATTTCATGACTTCAGAAATTGGTGCTGTCTCAGTGATCTCGGTTTCTTCTCCCTCACGAGACACCCTTGCAGTCGAACGCACTCTGGCCATTTGATGGATTTTTCGCGGTTTTAATGAAGTTGATGGTTGTTTTTGCAGTTTTAATGAAGCTCACTCGTCTGACGAAGCTTACTTTAAATGATGAAGTGCTCACTAGAGAGCGCAGCGCAGAAAGCTTCGGCTATGGTTAAATTTTTTAACAGCACAACAGTGCAATGGCAATGAATGTTGTGGTAACTCCTCACCAACCCGTCTGGTTATATAGTGTTGCAGGTGGGAAGACGAACCGCCAGGTCGCCCACACTCGTTGAACGGTGGACCACTCAGCGCTCGGAATATTATAATCATTTCTCGGCAACGAGCTCAGGGAAGGTGTTTTTCGGACCTTCGGCTTTCCAAAGCCTTCGAGTTTTTCGTGGATCGAGCTCGTTACGAAAAAACGATCTAGCACCATGAAGGGGCTACTGTTGGGGGCCTTCTTCTCCGTCGAAGGTCCTCTAAGCAAAAACACCTTCGGCAAGGCCATATGCAAGCAGGCGCAACATGAAGGTTTATGCCGAAGTTGTAATCAAGGGAGCTTCGGCATGATGACATGACTGAGACGAAGGGCAGCACCGACTTAAAGAGGAGAAGACCGCTTAGTCCCTGATAATTTGTGTCATCATCATAACTAGTTATCAAGGATATAAATGTAATTTTCACCAGGTTGCATCCCGTGCCTATAAATAGGTGAACAATACCCCCGTACTGTTCACGCTGACTTGTATTCACTTGCACGTCATCCTTAGATTCTTACCTTCTGTCGAACCGAAGGTACAAATGTAATCAATATCATTAATGTTCGTTCATGATTATATAATAAAAACACAAATAACAATCTGATGATTTAATGTGATTATTACATGTTCTTTTCATGTTTCATATGTTCCTATTCTCATTATTACTTACTGAGATGATGAAGGTATGTCCTTCATGACCTTCGTTTGAAGATCATTATATCCTAAGGGAGATAATGCTACAGAGGACGAAGGTTTTTAACTACTAACATTTGTGTTGCCTTGTTCTTAACTCATAGCATTTGAGAACAAGTCCCCAACAAGCTAAAAGAAGCAAAAACAACTTCGGAAGAAAGCATGAGCCGATTCAACCGTGAATTCGAAGCCTTAAATATGAAAGTCAAGGTCAATGCTGAGAAGAACTTTAAGCTTAGCGAAACACTAAAAACTCTTTGGGACAGATGCTCAGCTTTGCGACGCAATGTTCCTCTCGGTTGAAGGGCATTTTCAATTCTGTTGGAGCTACATCCGAGGAAGTTAGTCATTCTATTGAAGATATTCCAGGGGCACTTGGATGGATTGAAAAAATAGATTGAAGATATTGACGAAGTTATAGTCGGCCACGATGACTTCTATGCACTAGTGGCTGCCCGTGGAACAGCTGCTATTTTCGCCAAGGCTGGGTGCAACCACCTGAAAATTGTCAATAAACCAATCTTCGGCCTTTCAGCATTAGACTTGGACAATATCCCGGTCGTAGCTAGAAGCGTAGGCAATAGATTTATCACTCAGATCTGGATGAAGGGTGGCCGGGAAGTTGCTAGAGACGAAACATGGGCATTAATTAACAAGGTATGAAGATTTTCCTGCTTTCATACTTCTTCGTGTTTTATCACATTATGCTTCATAATGTGTTTTATTTCCAGGGCGATATTGATGAAGATTGACGAGCCAAAGGGTATCCCAATAGTCTTGAAGAATGCTTTCGAGGCTGTCTTTCCATTTTGTCAGTAGTCCTAAAAGATGCTCTTAGAGCTCTTTTTGTAATTGAAAACATTATATCCGGCAAAAAATTGTCAAAGAATGTAATATTTTGTAAACTTTTATGAATACCTTGCAATATTACCTTTCTTCTGTCATTACTTGCTTCGCTGTGGACGAAACAAAGATTACCTTTTTTGATCCGAAGGCAAAAAACACCTTCCCTTCTTTTCGTTCACATCAAAGCATTCTTGAGCTAAAGCATACTTTGAGCCGAAGGCAAAAAAACACCTTCCGTTCTTTCTCGTTAGTGTTTCATGCTACGTGTCGTGGTGTGATGAAGCTAAGAGATGTCTAATGAATGCTTGTATGAATGCAAAGTATCATGTGATGGAGTATGCAAGTGCATGACGAAGATAATAAAACCCACACAAACACAGACTCTGCATCCCCTTAGGAACGACTTTTTAGAGTCTCTTCACCTTCGTTTGGTGGTTATTTTAGCTCTGCATCCCCTTAGGAAGGACTTTGGAGCTTATTCACCTTTTACTTAGGTGGTATTTTAGCTCTGCATCCCCGTAGGAATGACTTTGGAGCTACTTCACCTTTTACTTAGGTGGCATTTTAGCTCTGCATCCCCGTAGGAATGACTTTGGAGCTTTTTATATTTTTACACTCGATGGTGTAATCTCAGACCTTTTCATTTTACATATTGGCGAAATTTTCCCTTGTATTGGATAGGGCTGCGAAAAGAAAATGAAAATTACAACCAATGGCCCCATTAAAAACCTTTCTCCCCTATTGTAAGAAAAAGGGTGTCGTAGGAAAAAGAAAATCACATGACTGTTACACATAGTATCTCCGAAGCTTGTCTGCGTTACAGGATCTTGGAATATCAGTCCCATCCATGTCTCTTAACCTGTATGATCCTAGTCTTGATGAAGATACTACCAAGAATGGGCCTTCCCACTTGAGATGTAGCTTCCCCACTGTTTCTGGGTTAGCTATTCTTCGAAGTACCAAATGCCCTGGCTTAATATTCTATAGTCTAACTTTCTTGTCCCGCCACTTTGCTATTTCGGCTTGGTATTTATTAGAATGATCTATTACCTGAAGTCTGACCCCTTCTATAGAGTCTTTTGATATTTTATAAGTGTCTTCGTCCTCTGCCGAAGCTAAAGTCCTTATTGACCTTGTCCTTGCTTCTTCTAGCATTATTGCTTCATCACCGAACAAAAGCTTAAATGGGGTGAAACCTGTTGATCTTGAGAGAACATTATTGTGATTCCACACTACCTTTACTAATTCGGTTGTAACACCCCATGTGTTTATATTTCGCTCGACAACGAGTACGGATGTAAGCACGTAATCAGTGGATAAAACGGATGCCAAAATTTTAAACATCTTCGCTTATTGCGATTTTAATATCGCATTTGTTCCGTCTACCGCGAGTGCGACATCGTTTTTATTTTATCTATCCGGGCTCTTCCTAAAGTTTTCATAATGTTTGGAACGTCGTGTACCGAAAATCGGTACGTCCGGTGAGTATTAAAAAATTCATCGCTCGCGCGAATACAAATTCGGAAACTTGACCCACTGAGATGATTTTATCCGAAACAAATTTATTTAGAACTCGACGAATAAAGTTTTCAAAACAAGTTATCAGAGCCATAATCAGTTAATTCTATTTGTCTCATTTATCGTCACCAATAAAATTTTGGTCCGACTAAATTAGACCACGCCCAAATCCTAATACCAAAACCCGGACGTCTGAAATTTGTTTCGACAAAATAAATAAGATTCAGATGAATCCGATTTGGTTTCGATTAAAACAAACCATGTCGCAAGTATTATCGACCATTTAGTTGTAACTAAAAATCTCAATCCCAAAATATCTATGATTTCTGTAAAAAAAGGAAAAGAAAAATAAAATAAAAATCTATGGATTCTATCCTATCCACCCGCCGCCCCTACCCCTTGATCTTTTTTTCATCCGCCGCCTTGGTCTATTTTATCTGCAGCGCTCGCACGGTCCTTATCTCCTGCGCGCTCATTCTTCTTCCTCCCCTCAGCCGCTCCTCTCTCCTCCCTCCATCTCTCCTTCACGTGCCATGCGTCTGTTCGGATGTGGATCCTCCGCTCGGAGCTCCTAGCGCCCTGGTCCCTCTGCTTTCTCCCATGGCTCCTCCTCTTGCTTGGATTTCAGTTTCTCTCTCGCGGCTTTCTCTATCTCTCTCTACTCGTCCGGCCGGTGCCCATGGCCGGTCTGTGTCTGCGCCCAGCCGAGCGGTTCTCTGCTCCTGAGCGCCAAACTCCTCTGTTGGCTGCGTCCTGCTCACCTTCAGTCGTCCATGGAGCTGCTCACGCCCAGCTGTTTCTCTCCCTCCCTCTATTTCTTCCTCGCTGCGCGCCGCGGTGCTCAGCTCTCCAGCGCCGGTGCCTAGCTCGCCAGGGCCGCGTGTGCTTCAGCGCAGCGCTCTGCTCACGGAGTTCCTTCGCGGCGTTCATCTCCCTGCTCAGCTCGCCGCGCCAAACTACCCAGCACCTCTATGCTCCTTTCATTCCTAGCGCGTCAACTTGAGCTTGCTGATGATGCTTTGGTTGGTCGTCCCTACTCCCTGCTCGCCAGCGTTTGTCCTCTGCTCTAGCTTGCAGTCGCTGCGTTGCCGAGTCCTTGGCCGTCGTGCCCTGCACGCTTTCCTCTGCCGCGCGCTCGCCGAGCTGTGCGTTGCTAGGATCCGAAGCGCCGTCCTTCGTTTGGATAGCAACGGCGTGCGCAAAAGCTATGTTGCTGTTGTTGGAGGCTTCTCAACGAAATATCTAGCAAAGGGTTGAAGCTCCAGTGCATCACCGTCGTTTCGCTATGTCCGGCATCGTGCCTTTTTTGTGCCAGTCGTCGGTTTCCTATTCACCACAACGTCGTCGTCCCCTGCGTCGTGCCTAGGATTTCGCCGCGCGTCCTGTTTCCTGCTCGCCAGCACGTCCTCTCGGCTCGCTTGGCCTTAATCTCCATCGCGTCATCGATCTTGCCAGTTATCGTCGTTCGCCGTCGACCTCGCTTGGCCCTATATCATTAGGCTAGTCAACTATGTTCGCTGCCGCGCGCGCTTGTCTCTGATGCTTCTCGCGCGATATTTGGATCTCGCCGATTGGCCCCGCCATCCTTGTTTCCCTCTGGTCGCGATAAAATCCTGTCCCACCGGGTCATTAGGTGTTGTTCCTAGCTCACTATGGAGTTTGCTGGGCTCGCCATATGTTTAAATGTCGTCCAAGGTTCACCTGCAACTGCGGTCTCGTCATGTCCGTCGGTCTTCAACTTCAGCGACCACTATCATCTTCATCAGCAACATCGTCGTTGTCTCCTTGGTGCTCGTTGCTGACTCCGCTACCTATTTGAACCAGAGTTCATCGTCATCTTACCCATGTCGTGGCCACAACTTCCTATGCCTCTAGTCCACGTTGTCGTTCCCCGCGTCAGCAAGAAATTCCAAGAATTGGATGAAGACGGAGCCAGCAACGTGATACGCACCAAGTGCTCGACAAAAGCTCGAACAAGCCGTCGATCGTCATCCTCGTCTACGCCAAGCCCCCAAGCCGTAAAGACTCTAGTGTTGGCCATGCATCACCAGCTCGACAAAAAGGAATCCTATGGGTAGTTGATCAAGAATGGAAACTGTATGCTTCGCTCGCCCGACGTGTGATCAATAACGTCAACCGGAAACCGTAGTCATGCTTGCGACTATTGCGTCGAATTAGTCAGGGTAAGTAAGTTTTTTATTCGTATTAGTGGATTGATGGATGGTCTGACTAGGTTTAATATTTATTAGATTGCCTGAGTCATTTTAGTAAATTGGTCGATGCCGTAGGATAAAAGAGGTCTCAATAGGTCTCAGTGTTGCGGGACTATAGGTGTTAAAAATGGAATGTTTTATTAATATATAAGATACACAATTTAAAGAGTTAATAAAAAGCTAGGAATAAAATAGATTTTCTAGTGTTATTATATCAATTTGGTTAATGGATGTAGTTGATGCCCTGCTGTGATATCCATGATGATTAATGCTTGGTTTTAAATGTTTCATCCTTTTTAGTGTAGATTATCTATCTTATACTCGTTATACTCGTGCTCATACATGTGCATCATGCATCTCATGAGGTACGATAAATAATCGCGTGATGCGGAAGACGACCCAAGTCGACCCCAAGCGCGGGCTAATCCGCAGGATGAAGCTGATGGACCAACCTGAAGATGGTTAAATCAAGCAAGTGCTCGGTCGAGGGATACTCGTCAAGCAGACATCGCCTAACAAACACTAACCTAGTGTTATTCAGGCAAGCCTCGGTGCATTTGCCACCTCCTTGAAGTTTTAAAATCTTTATCACCTTGTTTGATGCATTAGGTGATAGGAGTTGTGTGCTAAACCGTTGATGCATTTCCTTCCTTGAAAATTGATTTCCCTTCCTTGATATCCATTTTGAAAAGAATTTTATGATGCTTAGCCTTGCTTTAGCATACAAAAATGTTTTGTTTTAAAACAAAGGTGATGCTTCAATGGGTGGGAATGTTTTCAAAAATAAAACTTGATGCTGGATCTGTCAAAGGCCTTGATGGGTTCAACATCGGAAAAGATGTACCTCTGCCAGGTACCAGACTTTGGGTTGAAAATAATAAAGCTGAGACCGGGCGGTTGATTTGCACAAGAAAGGAGTCTCGGTGTAGTGTCTCCGTCTGAGTCGATTAAGGACCGTGCTGATGTGAGCCTGCTGACCGAGGACCCTTTAACCGGTCTCATGCCTCGTCATGGGTAAGCTTTGCCTCGGGCAGACTAATACCAGAATAAGATAACACGCAATGGGAGTGGAGAGATGGCGAGAGTAGTGTGTACCCTCCGTGGCAAGAGGCTGGACGGTGGTGTATCTGTGCTCTCGGTTGACGTGAACCTGATCTAGTCTTAAGAACCCCGGTGGTGAGTTGACATATGCAAGGGTTAAGTGCTACATATGTCGTGTGATTGGAGATCCTCAGCTGAGTATAATCGATTCGGATCGCCGTAACTTCGCGGACATGAAGACTTGGTCACTGACTTACGCGTAGCAATCTAGTGAACTGATGGGATGATAAAAGACGGCTAGTGCAGGTCAAGTGATTGAACTAGGGTAGAAATAACTCTAGATGCAGGTAATTTTACTTAACCTGACAAGTAAAAATGGATTTTTAAGGATCCACTGTTAGTAAGCATTTCTGCAAAACAGAGTCTTTGATTCTTGATAAGCCATACCTTGAATCCCTCTAGCCAGCATACCCTTGAGAGTCTTTTCTTTAGTCGGGTAAGTCTTGCTGAGTAATTCCATACTCATGGTTTTATTCCCTGTTGTTTTTCAGGTTATAGTTTTGTGCTGCTGATGATGGTGTTAAGTGCCGGTGGGCTCGGCATCCTTATAAGTCTATGTAACTCTTCTATACTTCTTATTGAGGATGGTCACTTGAGCTAGCATATATTTCAAACTTATACTTTTGTAATCACTCCGATAAAATAATGTAAACATTTTTTGTAACCTGTAAAATTTGGTAATAAGATTTCCGCTACAAAAATATTGGTGTGTGTGATTTGTATTACTTAATCCCGCGGTTCTGGTTGTAAGTGGTTTATCCGATGTCCTTGGGGCAATCGGACGGATCCTGTTAAGTTATTTGGTGCACATGCATAGCAGTCTAAGGTCTTTGAGACAAGGACAGGTGCATGTGGGCCTAATAACTTGGGAGGTTCTGCCACAGTCTGGCCACTTTCCCTTTGGCAGATTAAAGATTGATCTTATTATTCCTATGATAATGATTCCATTTGCCCGCTCTACTAAGTCGTAGGATTCCGGATGTCTTACTGATGCGAAGTGTATTTTTGTTCCAATCTGATCAAAGAAAGTTATGAACGCTTCAGAATTAAATTGTGCTCCATTTCAACTATGATAGCCTTCGGCACGCCGAAGCGGCAAATGATATTTTGCCAGAAAAACTTTTGGGCTATGGCCGAAGTTATCGTAGATAGTGGTTTGGCTTCGATCCATTTTGAGAAATATTCCACTGCTACTACAACATATTTCAGATTCCCTAGGGCTGGTGGAAGAGGTCCCAGCAAATCTAGTCTCCATCTTTGCAAAGGCTAGGTGGGCTGAATTAGTTGTGTTAGAGATGAAGGTTGTTTCTGGTCCCTATCACACTTCTGGCAATTTTCACATTTTTGCACTAGGTTTGTTGCATCTGAAGCAGCCTTCGGCCAGTAAAACCCTTGTCGAAAAACCTTGCCAAGTAGTGGTCTGGATCCAATGTGGGCTCCACATATTCCTGAGTGTATTTCCTTCATCAGCTCTTGCCCTTTGGCTCCGGATAGGCATTTTAGCAATGGGGAGCATACTCCTTGCTTAAACAATTCCCCTTCTATAGTCATATATGGCCTTGTTCTGGCATGCATTCTTTTTATGTAAGCTTCATCATCCGAGGGGTAATTGCCCTAGAGAAAAGATACAATTTCTGTTCTCCAATTTTCTCTACGCACAGGTGATATTGTAAGCACCGCCCTTTCCATGAGTTCAACCGAAGGTGCTTTGAGAGTTTCAAAGAATACTTCTGGGGAGTGGAAGCCCATGTGCCGCTGATTTGGCTAGCAAGCCTGCTTGTTCATTGTCTCCTCTTGGGATATTTTTCACTAAGAATCCTTCGAAGGATGCTTCCATTTTTCGGACTGTGTCAAGATATTTTTCAAGCTTCGGATCCCATGCCTTACTGCTTTTGTCAAACCGGCCTGTGATTACTTGAGAGTCAGATTTAAGTACTTCTCTTCTTATTCCCATGGCCTTAAGCTTTTGAAGCCCCAAGAGAACTGCTTCGTATTCTGCAATGTTGTTTATGCACTTGAATTCCAGCCTAGTCACATAGCAGGTTTTGATTTTTTATGGTGAAATTAAAACAGTTGTTGCACCTGCGCCGAAGGTTCCCCACGAGCCATCACAGAACATTGTCCAAGTTTCGTCATCTATTAGATGTCCTTCTTCATCAGCCCTTGGCATCCAATCGGCAATGAAGTCTGCTAGTGCTTGAGATTGGATTGAAGATCTATGAACAAAGTCAATGGTCAATTCGTTCAACTCTGTAGCCCATTTGCCAACCCTTCCTGTAGATTCTCTATTTCTTATGATGTCTTTTAAGGGTTGAGACGACGGTACTATTATATAGTAAGACTGAAAATAATGCCTGTTGTTCACTTCTTCTCAAATGCTATGAGTTAAGAACAAGACAACACAAAATGTTAAATGTTAATATCCTTCGTCCTTCGAAGTATTATTTCTCTTAGGATATAATGATCTTCAGACGAAGGTTACGAAGGACATACCTTCATCAATGCAATATATGTTAATAAAAGAAGAAGCATATGAAATATGAGAAGCAACATAAACAATCATATAACATTATTAATTCATTCTCATTATATTATCCTGGAAAGACAGGAACAATATTGAACTACAAATGTACCTTCGGCTTGACAGAAGGTAAAAGTACAAGTGTGACGCAAAAGCGAATACAAGTCAGCGTGAACAGTACTGGGGTACGGTTCATCTATTTATAGGCACAGGACGCAGCCTGTCAGAAATTACATTCATGCCCTTCATATTTATTATTGACTTATGGACAACTATACGAGGACTAAATAGCCTTTTCCCTTTAAGTCGGTTCCTTGTTCTGCCATTTAGCCGAAGCTCCTTTGCTCGTAGCTTCGGAGCAACACCAGCCTTCGTCACGACCATGTTCTTCACATTGTGCATACTTTTAACCCGAGTCCGAAGGTGCCTGTTCACATGTCACACTTAAAAGACATTGTTAAGTCGTGTTTTGAGGACCTTCGGAAGATGAAGGCCCCCAATAGTAGCCCCTCACAGTATTAATTTGTTTAAGATAATGAATTCAGACTGCGACATGGACGAAGGCCTTAAGCCGAAGGTCCGAAAAAAACACCTTCCCTTTGCTAGAATAGCAACAGCCATTGACAAACGGGGCCCCCCAATTTGGAGCGTGCTGAGCGTATAAATAAGAACTCACACCAGCTATATTTGATACGCTGCTTGTGCCATTTGCTTTACTTCCTCAATTTCATAGCTCTTGCTCACTAACGCTTGCTAGTTTTTTAAGCTCTCTAAGCTTCGGTAAAAAAGACGCATTTTCGTCATTTCTGAAGAAGAAATGTCTCAAGACAAGAAGGTTGCTGCTGAGACGAAGCTAACTGAAGAGGAGAAGCTTTTTGAGGAGAAGGCGGCTGTGAATCCCTATATTGCTAGATTTATTGAGTCAATGGCAAAAACAAATACAGAGAAGATTACTAAGGAGATACTGGAGGGTCTGTCTGAAGATACTGGTAATGTAGAAAGTGGGGACGAAGATTCTGAGGATCGGCCCTGGAGGCCAAGTCACTCGATCTTCGGAAAATCAACCATCAAACAAAGTCATCTTGAGAACATGAGAGGAAGGTATTTTCGAGATATGTCTATTGTGAGAGCTGGCGGAGACAACAACATCCCTGCCCCTGAAGAAAATGAAGTTTTGATCTACCGAAGCTTCTTCAAAGCTAGACTTCAGTTCCCTTTGAGTAAGTTTGTGGTTGAAGTGCTGAAAATATATCAGATTTACCTTCATCAGATAACCCCCGAAGCTATTATTAGAATGGGGATTTTTGTCTAGGCTATAAGAAGCCAAGGGCTGGAGCCAAGCGCGAAATGCTTTTGCAGTATGCATGAGCTTGTATATGAGATGAAGGCCATGGGCAAAGAACAATATCATAACAATTTTGGCTGTTATGGATTTATCGCTCGCCCCAACGCAAGCCACCCGGTGCCAACATTCCGGAAAAGGTGGCCCAGAGCTTAGATGGAGGAATGGTTTTACGTGAAGAATGATTTGAAGGCAAGCGAAGATATTAAGGAAGTCATTATGCGCCCCATTTGGTCCCGCTTCAGCCTCCGAAGGCCGAAGGTTGAAATTGATGATGCTGCGGAAGCGTGTCAAAAGGCCTTCAGTACAGTCTGCTCCTTTATTGGTACAAGAGACTTAATTCAAGAGCATATAGCATTCAGAATATGGCCGCTTGTAGAAAACTGGGACATGCCGAAGGAGACCATCGCCAAGTCTAGCGAAGGTGACCTGGTCCGGCTGAAGTATACATTCAAGTTTGGGGATAAATTCGATGAACCAAACAATGACTGGCTGAAATGCATCGAAACTACAAGTGATGAACTGCTCGGGGCTTATTCCAAGGCAGAGGATAATGCTCTATCTACAGCCTTCGGAGGTCGAGGAAAAAAGAGAATGAACATAGTTTTTGACGCCATCGGCTTCGTCTACCCTGACTACCGCTACCCGCTGCGGGGACAGGGGAAGAAGAGAAAAGCTGCTGCTTTGGCCTCCCTAGCTGAGCCTGTGCCAAAGGCTGCGAGCAAAAAGATGAAGGTTCTTACCCACCGACCGCGTTACATTGAACCGGCTGTGGTGCCCGAGTTTGGCAGGGAGGCCTCTTCAGCTGCTGAAATAAGAAAAGCTATTCCTCCCGTGCAGAGGACTGAAGAGCCGACTACAATGCCGAAGGCACCTTCAGTTGAGCTAGTTGAAACGAAGGTTGACAAAGAAAAGGCTGAAAAGTCAAAAACTGAAGAAGTAACAAAGATGCCAGAGATTTTAAGCCTTTCAACAGAAGCAACAATGTCGAAGGCACAAAAAAGTTCTGCTACAACTCCTAAGAGGAGGAGGATGGCAAATGTACTAGATGTTGTACTAGAAACAGCAAAAACCTTGAATCCTGCTCCTTCCAGAAAAATTGCCGAAGCTTCTAAGGCACAGCTCGAAGCTGAAATGAAACAAGCAGAAATCGAAGCTACAATAATTGAAACTGAAACCGAGGCTGGGCCTTCAGAGCCCGCTGAGATAGAGGCTGTCGAAATTAAAGAGAAGGCAACCAAAGAAAAGGCCACAGAGCAAATTTCGTCTAAAAAGGTTGCAACTCCTGCTCCCGAAGCTTTAAAAGAGAGCCTTGATTACATCATTCGCCATGCTTCGGGAAAGGGACTTTCTCAAGAAGAAAAACGACAAGCACAACACTATGCTCAAAAATTGAAATGCCGAAGGGGGCGTTAGTGTTTAATGGCAGTGGAGAAGAAAATTTTTTGTACTATCTCCCAGATAATAAAGAGATATTCGTATGCCAGGAAACAGGTAGAAGCATCGGATTCCCGAAGCTAGAAGATGGCCTTTCAATATTATCAAAAGATAAACTTGCTGACAGTTTGGCGTATAATAGCATAAAGGTATAAAGGCTAATTTAGTATTTTGAAAACAAAATATTTTATTTGTTTATACTTAATTCTATCTCACTCTTGCAGGGCTTAATTCTTAGCAATGCCCTTAGGGCACAGAAAAATATTGAAGATGAAGGATATACAATAGCTCTGAACAACCTTCATTCAGAGGTAATCGAACTAAGGAACGAAGGTCTTGAAAAAGACAAAATCTTGATTTCATTGGTGAAAAAAGTGAAAGAAGATGAAGCCAGCTTCAAGGCTCAAGCTGAGATCCAAAAGAATGAGATTGAAGACCTTCGGAAATAATTGGCCGAAGCCAAAAAAAAGTGCGGTCTTGCCGAAGCTAACCGAGATATCAGTGAATATTGGAAGAACTATTTAGAAAAAATAGTTGAAGAACTTCGCGCGTCCAAAGAAAGATGCTTTAAAAAATTATTGGGCTACGTGGAAAAGATAAAGGCTAGCTTCGCCAACGTGGGCGCCTATTCAAATGAAGATAACTTCATACGAGGCGACCCTGAAGGTGTTATCGAGTGGATCAGCCTAGAAAGATCTATTGTTTATTTTGTGGTGAGGATAAGAGCCATACTACAAGAATGTGCCAAATCACCATTCAGAAGCAAAAGGAGATAGCAGAAGCCGAAGCTCGGCAGAATCAGCCGAAGCAGGTCTTGCACACTGCTTCGTGCCATTCTCCCTACATACCGGAGTATGTGGGCAATCATCCTGCAGCTTCTATTGCTTCGGCTAGCCATTCACAGGCTTCCTGGCCACAACTTCCACCCCCACCACTACTACAACCGACCTATTCCCGAAGCCAACAGCCAAAAGGGCACCAGCACTCTCAACAGCAATGGGAATTCAGGGAGGAATCCGAAGCTCGCACAGTCAACAGTACTGTGCCGGAATCAAAGCACATTTATTGAGAGATATCCTACCTCTGAAAAAAATTACATTCTATGTTATTTTTGTTTTCAATAAGGAACAAGTAATGTAAATTTAGTTTTAATTCCTTGTAATAGTTTCGTTTCTATTAAAATGAAATATATCTTCTTCACAGATTCATGAAGCTCAAAAATTACCGAACTATATCCTCCACCGGAACCATTCGACCCCCTGGCCGACCCAGAAACGAAGAAAGCAATAGAGATCATCAATATGGCCGAATCTATTGTTGACGAAGTTGTTAACAAGTTGTTAGATGAAGTTGCGGAGAAGGTCCTAAAAGAGGACTAGTACTTATTGTAAAAACATTTTTAGATGATCAATGTAACTTTTGCTAGACTAAGACTGTAATATTTGATGTGTATAGTTTTGAATCTAATCTGTAAATTACTCGTAATTCACTTCTTTGCGATGCATGAAACTTTTATATACATACCGTTTTTGAGCCTTCGGCAAAAAAACACCTTCCCTTCTTTTCATGCTTTGTAAAGAAAAAAGATCCATGTTCATGAAAATATCCGTGCTTTGTAAGAACATCCCAGCTTCGTAAACAAAGGATCCCTTCTTTTGCAATAGAGCTGATGAAGTTGTATTTCTCAGCTTACTTTGTGTCTTAGCACATTTTCATTTTTTATAAAGCAATCTCCAAAGGTCAACTTCGTATTCAATTCGTGTCATCGGTGCAATATGATGTATGATGTGATGCTATGCGGGATGATGTGATGATATGATGCGAAGGATGATGCTAATGCCGAAGATACACACCCACACGCCCACACTGGAACACACCATCTCTGCGTCCCCTTAGGAACGATCGAAATCTCTTTGCCGTTTATTTTTCGGCTTCACCGCTTATTTTTCGGTGTAAGTTCTACATCCCCTTAGGAACATCTTTTGAACTTCTTTGCCTTCTATTTCGGCGGTATCACCGTTGAATTTTCGGTGTAAGTTCTGCATTCCCTTAGGAACATCTTTTGAACTTCTTTGCCTTATATTTCGGCGGTATTTGGCTCTGCATTCCCTTTGGAACGACTTTTGAGCAGAAAACTTACACTGCGCTCCCTTAGGAATGACTTTTTTGTAGCTTCGTCAAAACTTACACTGCGCTCCCTAAGGAACGACTTTTTGTAGCTTCGTCAAAACTTACGCTGCGCTCCCTTAGGAACGTCTTTTTTTATAGCTTCAGTATTTATCTAGCTCTGTATTCCCCTAGGAACGACTTCGTGTGTTTTTTCAGACCTTCGGCTTAAGGCCTTCGTCCATGTCGCAGTCTGAATTCATTATCTTAAACAAATTAATACTGCGAGGGGCTACTGTTGGGGGCCTTCGTCTTCTGAAGGTCCTCAAAAACACGACTTAACAATGTCTTTTAAGTGTGACATGTGAACAGGCACCTTCGGACTTGGGTTAAAAGTATGCACAACGTGAAGAGCATGGTTGTGACGAAGGCTGGTGTTGCTCTGAAGCAACGAGCAAAGGAGCTTCGGCTAAATGGCGGAACAAGGAACCGACTTAAAGGGAAAAAGGCTATTTAGTCCTCGTATAGTTGTCCATAAGTCAACAATAAATATGAAGGGCATGAATGTAATTTTTGATAGACTGCGTCCTATGCCTATAAATAGATGAATAGTACCCCCGTATTGTTCACGCTGACTTGTATTCGCTTTTGCGTCACGCTTGTACTTTTACCTTCTATCAAGCCGAAGGTACATTTGTAATTCAATATTGTTCCTGTATTTCCAGGATAATATAATGAGAATTAATTAATAATGTTATATGATTGTTTATGTTGCTTCTCATATTTCATATGCTTCTTCTTTTATTAACATATATTGCATTGATGAAGGTATGTCCTTCGTAACCTTCGTCTGAAGATCATTATATCCTAAGGGAAATAATGCTTCGAAGGACAAAGGATATTAACATTTAACATTTTGTGTTGCCTTGTTCTTAACTCATAGCATTTGAGAACAAGTGAACAACATTGGCGCCCACCTCCGGTGAACTCTTTTGACCACCTTCGGCAAGCACTGACCTTCGTCATGCCGCCGAAGAAAGCTTCAGCGACAGGGTCTGCTGCACTGCAGCCACTAGACCCAAACCAGGAAACTCTTTCTCTCTGAGAAGCTCGAAGCCAAAAGAGGAAGGCCACCAGTCCAACACTCCAGGAGGAGGAATTGGACCAAGAGATCAGGGACATGGAAATCATCCATCAGCAAGTACAAAGGAAAAAGGAGAAGATGGCCGGCTGGCTGATCTTCAAAGGAAGATCGACAAAGCTACTGAAGAAGTGCGCCATCTTGTTCAAGATGAACAAGACCGAAGGCCCCAACATAGGGAGCTTCATCAAGAAGGCTTATTCAACGAAGATGGATGGTATGATAATTTTAATCATGATACCTTTATTTTTGATGATGCTTCTCCCTTGGCAGCAGAACTGCAGGCTACCCCATGGCCCCCGTCATACAAGCCACCTCAGCTTCCCATGTATGATGGGCACTCAGTCCCAAAGCAGTTTCTGATGAGCTACGAAGCTACTATATCTTCGTATGGGGGTAATACTGCAGTCATGGCGAAGTCCTTCGTCATGGCAGTCCGGAATGTAGCCCAAACCTGGTATTCTTCTCTTCAGCCAGGGATTATCACGTCGTGGCAGAAGCTTAAGGACATGCTGGTGACCAGTTTCCAAGGCTTTCAGACGAAGCCAGTCACAGCTCAGGCCCTATTCCAATGCACGCAAAACCATGAGGAATACCTCCAGGCGTATGTCCGAAGGTTCTTGCGATTGAGGGCACAAGCGCCCACAGTGCCTAATGAAATTGTCATTGAGGCCATGATTAAGGGCCTTCGGCTAGGACCTACGGCTCAGTACTTTGCCAGGAAGCTCCCACAAACTCTAGAGAAGCTGCTCCAGAAAATGGATGAGTACATCCGGGCTAACAACGACTTCCGCCAAAGAAGGGAGGAAGCTTACAGATTCTCGGAAATAACCAGGGGCTTTGGAGGAAGAATCCACCCGAGGCATGTGAGGTCAATCCATAATTCCACTTAGAGTGACGACAAAGGAAGTCAGCCTCAGAGGTCACAATACACCTCACAGTCTTTGGGGCAACAGCAAAGCTCTTTCAAGCCACCAGCTCCAAGGGGCAAAGGCGCCACGGGCTTTGAGGGAAGATTTGGGGATCAGCCTAGAAAGATCTACTGCTTATTCTGTGGTGAGGACAAGGGCCAAACTACAAGAATGTGCCAAATCACCATTCAGAAGCAAAAGGAGATAGCAGAAGCCGAAGTTCGGCAGAATCAGCCGAAGCAGGTCTTGCACACTGCTTCGTGCCATTCTCCCTACATACCGGAGTATGTGCGCAATCATCCTGTAGCTTTTGTTGCTTCGGCTAGCCATTCACAGGCTTCCTGGCCACAACTTCCACCCCCACCACCACTACAACCGACCTATTCCCGAAGCCAGCAGCCAGAAGGGCACTAGCACTCTCAACAACAATGGGAATTCAGGGAGGAATCTGAAGCTCGCACAGTCAATAGTACTATGCCGGAATCAAAGCACATTTATTGAGAGATATCCTACCTCTGAAAAAAAATTACATTCTATGTTTTTTTGTTTTTCAATAAGGAACAAGTAATGTAAATTTAGTTTTAATTCCTTGTAATAGTTTCGTTTCTATTAAAATGAAATATATCTTCTTCACAGATTCATGAAGCTCAAAAATTGTCGAAGCTCAAAAGTCGTTCCTAAGGGAATACAGAGCTAGATAAATATCGAAGCTATAAAAAAAGACGTTCCTAAGGGAGCGCAGCGTAAGTTTTGACGAAGCTACAAAAAAGTCGTTCCTAAGGGAGCGTAGCGTAAGTTTGATAAAGCTACAAAAAAGTCGTTCCTAAGGGAGCGCAGTGTAAGTTTTCTGCTCAAAAGTCGTTCCAAAGGAAATGCAGAGCCAAATGCCGCCGAAATATAAGGCAAAGAAGTTCAAAAGACGTTCCTAAGGGAATGCATAACTTACACCGAAAAGTCAATGGTGATACCGCCGAAATAGAAGGCGAAGAAGTTCAAAAGACGTTCCTAAGGGAATGCAGAACTTACACCGAAAAATAAGCGGTGAAGTCGAAAAATAAACGGCAAAGAGATTTCGATCGTTCCTAAGGGGACGCAGAGATGGTGTGTTCTAGTGTGAGCGTGTGGCTGTGTATCTTCGGCATTAGCATCATCCTTCGCATCATATCATCACATCATCCCACATAGCATCACATCATACATCATATTACACCGATGACACGAATTGAATACGAAGTCGACCTTCGAAGATTGCTTTATAAAAAATGAAAATGTGCTAAGGCACAAAGTAAGCTGAGAAATACAACTTCATCAGATCTATTGCAAAAGAAGGGATCCTTTGTTTACGAAGTTGGGATGTTCTTACAAAGCACGGATATTTTCACGAAGCATGGATCTTTTTTCTTTACAAAGCATGAAAAGAAGGGAAGGTGTTTTTCGCTGAAGGCTCAAAAACGGTACGTATGTAAAAGTTTCATGCATCGCAAGGAAGTAAATTATGAGTAATTTACAGATTAGATTCAAAACTATACACATCAAATATTACAGTTTTAGTCCAGCAAAAGCTACATTGATCATCTAAAAATGTTTTTACAATAAGTACTAGTCCTCTTTCAGGACTTTCTCCGTAACTTCATTTAACAACTTGTTAACAACTTCGTCAACAATAGATTCAGCCATATTGATGATCTCTATTGCTTTCTTCATTTTTGGGTCAGCCAGGGGGTCAAATGGTTCTAGTGGAGGAGATAGTTCAGCAATTTTTGAGCTTCGTGAATCTGTGAAGAAGATATATTTCATTTTTATAGAAACAAAACTATTACAAGGAATTAAAACTAAATTTACATTACTTGTTCCTTATTGAAAAACAAAAATAACATAGAATGTGTTGAGGGTATGCTTCGTAGCCGAAGATCCTAAAAGAGGAAAACACCTTCGGCAAGATCCTTTCAAGAACATCGCTGAAGTTATCACCGATAGAGCTTCGGCACAGTGACAAGTCCCAAGACGAAGGGGGCGAACCGACTTAAAGATCAAATGACTCAAAAACCCATGATGTTTTGTGTCAGTATTGTAATTGATTATAAAGGGGATAAATGTAATTTCACATAGGCTGTGTCCTGTGACTATAAATAGATGAACAGTGCCCCTGTACTGTTCACGCAATCTGGTAATTGTTGACGCTTCACACTCGAACTATTGTTTTCCGTCAGGGAGAAGGTATAAATGTACTCAAATGTCATGTTTTTATATTTAGATCGATATAATAAAATATAAGAATAATGTTATCTGCTTCTAACATATGTTTTATATGTTGTGCTTCATTTTACATTGTTCTATAAACCTGATCACGAAGGCATGACCTTCGTGATATTTAATCTGCGACCCTCGTCCGAAGTTCATTAAATCCTTGGGGAGATAATGCTTCAGCGGACGAAGGGCATTAACATTTAACATTTTTATGTTGCCTTGTTCTTAATCCATAGCATTTGAGAACAAGTCCCCAACATTGGCGCCCACCTCCGGTGAACTCACTTCCACTTTTTGAGTTGATGGCTTCGTTCAAGAACCAGGTTGCAGCTGCTTCGGCTTCGAAGCTGGTCCTCCCGATCATAGGCGGTTCATGCTCAGAACCAGCCAACAAGAAACAGAAGAAGGAGGCATAGAGAAGGGTATAGCATGTCGGGGTGCAGGGACCCTTCATCAAGTCAAGATGGTCTCACATCCCAATTACCTTCTCCCAAGAGGACCTTCAGCTCAAGGATTTCCCTCACAATGATGCTATGGTTATTTCTTGTGTTATCAAAGGGTTTCTGGTCCACAATGTTCTAGTTGATACAGGCAGTGCAGCTGATATCATATTTGCTAAGGCCTTCAGACAAATGCAAGAGCAAGAAGACAAGATTCATGATGCTACACACCCTCTCTATGGCTTCGGAGGAAGACAGATTGTAGCACTTGGCAAGATCACCATGCCAGTGACCTTCGGATTTGTTAACAACACCAGAATTGAGCAAGTTGTGTTTGATATTGTCGACATGGAGTACCCCTATAATGCAATCATTGGTCGTGGAACACTTAATGCTTTCGAAGCAATTCTTCATCCAGCATATCTTTGCATGAAGATACCTTCGGATCAAGGACCTATTGCTATTCATGGGAGTCAGGAACCTACCAGAAAAGCTGAAGGGAACTGGACAGATTCAAAGGCAATCCATAATATAGATGCAGATGAAGCTTGTGAGCAGTACAAGTATAGAAGGGAGAAGGCTGCTTCGGCCGATCAGCCGAAGCCCATGCTTTTATGTGAAGATATTGCAGAGCAGAAGGTGCTGCTGGGATCTCAATTATCTGAAGAACAGGAGAAAACCCTGATAAGGTTTTTGTTCAATAACAAAGATGTCTTTGCATGGTCAGCCAATGATCTCTATGGTGTTAGCAGGGATGTCATTGAGCACTCGCTAAATGTTGATCCATCCTTCAGACCCAGAAAGCAGAGGCTTCGGAAAATGTCTGATGACAAAGCCGAAGGTGCTCGGAATGAAGTGAAAAGACTCCTTAGTGCTGGAGTCATCAGAGAAGTGAAATACCCAGAATGGCTAGCCAACACTGTCATGGTGAAGAAGGCCAACGGTAAATGGAGGATGTGTATCGATTTTACTGATCTCAACAAGGCTTACCCGAAGGATGAGTTTCCATTACCAAGGATAGATTCTCTAGTAGACGCAGCAGCTTCGTCAGAGCTTATGAGTCTACTGGATTGTTATTCAGGCTATCATCAAATTTGGATGAAGAAAGAGGATGAACCGAAAACCAGCTTCATAACCCCTAGTGGAACATATTGTTATCTTCGGATGCCTGAGGGGCTCAAGAATGCTGGAGGAAGCTTCAGTAGAATGACAGCGAAGGTTCTCCATTCTCAGATAGGCAGAAATGTGCTAACCTATGTTGATGATATTATAGTAAAAAGCACGAAGCAAGCAAATCACATCGCTGATTTGCAGGAGACGTTCGCTAATTTTAGACAAGCTGGTCTGAAGCTGAATCCATGGAAGTGTGTCTTCGGAGTGAAGAAGGGGAAATTCCTTGGTTGTCTGGTTTCAACAAAAGGAATCGAAGCTAATCCAAATAAAATCGAAGCTATTCTTCGGATGGAGCCGCCAAGCACAAAGAAGGGGGCTCAACGGCTGACAGATTGGCATCTCTGAATTGATTCATATCTAGATCAGCAGAGGGAAATTTACCATTCTTTGAAGTGCTGAAGTCAGCTGAAGTCTTTTAATGGGGATCAGCTCAGCAGAAAGCCTTCGAAGAGCTGAAGCAGTATCTGATAGAACTAACGACCCTAACTCCACCAGCGCCAGGGGCTCCTCTGTTGTTGTATGTGGCAGCTTCGCACTCGGCAGTGAGTGCAGCACTTGTCCAAGAAAAGCTTGAAGGACAAACCAAGAAGCAAGCCCCAATATACTTCATTTCCGAAGTCCTCAGTCTATCAAAGAAGAACTATACAGAATTGGAGAAGGTGTTATATGCTGTCTTAATGGCCTCCAGGAAACTTCGGCATTACTTTCAAGCATATCATATAATTGTTCCTTCGTCACAACCTTTGAAGGATATCATGAGGAACAGAGAAGCTACTGGAAGAATTGGGAAATGGGTTGTGGAACTCAACGAGTTCAGCATTGATTATGTACATAGATCCTCAATACAGTCTTAGGCGTTAGCAGACTTCATGGTTGATTGGACGCCAGGGGCTCAGGGAGAAGAAACAACTAAAGATGCCGAAGCTTGGACAGTATTCTACGACGGTTCTTGGGGAACCTTCGGGGCAGGAGCAGCTGTTGTGTTAGTTTCACCTTCCAAAGTTAGAACTTGCTACGCAGTAAAACTTGATTTTAGCTGCACAAATAATATTGTTGAGTACGAAGCTTTGCTTTTGGGGCTTCGGAAGTTAAAGGCAATGGGGATTAGAAGGGCGGTTCTCAAAATCGATTCCCAAGTTATTTCTGGTCATGTTGACAAGAGTTGTAAATCAAGAGACCCGAAGCTTGAGAAATACTTGGACATGGTCCGAAGCATTGAAGCTTCCTTCGAAGGGTTTTCTGTCAAGAATATTCCTCGAGAAGAAAATGAACATGCTGATTTGCTAGCCAAGTCAGCAGCACAGGGGCTGCCCTTACCTTCGGAAGTATTCTTTGAAACAATAAAAGCACCTTCGGTGGAACTTCTTGAAAGGGCAGTGCTCAATATATCTCTTGTTCATAGTGAAGATTGGAGAACTGAGATTATGTCTTTCCTCCAGGGTAATTTCCTTTCAGATGACGAAGCTTATAATAAGAGAATAGAGGCAAGAGCTCGGCCATATGTCATAATAGAAGGGGAGTTATACAAGCATGGAGTTTGTTCTCCATTGCTCAAATGTTTATCCAGAGCTGAAGGTATAGAATTGATGAAGGAAATACATGCAGGCCTGTGTGGATCTAACATTGGATCTAGGCCCTTGCTGGGAAAAGTTTTTTGTCAAGGATTTTACTGGCCGAAGGCAGCTTCGGATGCAGCAGAATTAGTTCAAAAATGCGAAGGCTGTCAGAAATGCGCAAGAGATCAAAAACAGCCTTCGTCTATGACTCAGTTAATACAACCAACTTGGCCATTGCAAAGGTGGGGCCTTGATTTGTTAGGCCCGTTGCCACCAGCACAAGGAAATTTAAAATATGTTGTGGTGGCAGTAGAATATTTTTCTAAGTGGATTGAGGCAAAGCCTTTAGCCATAATAACTTCGGTTACCATTCAGAAGTTTTTCTGGCAGAATATTGTTTGTCGCTTCGGAGTGCCGAAGGCCATTACTGTGGATAATGGAACACAGTTTGATGCCGAAACTTTTAAAGAATTCTGTGGAGAAATTGGCACGAAGATCCATTTTGCATCGGTTAGGCATCCAGAGTCAAATGGACTTGTCGGAAGAGCTAACGGCATCATAATGATGGGAATAATGAAATCAATCTTTAATCAGCCCAGAGGAAAATGGCCAGATGAATTAATTAAAGTGGTGTGGAGCCACAATACAACAGCATCAAGGTCAATAGGCTTTACACCATTCAAGTTATTATTTGGTGACGAAGCAATAACTCCAGAAGAAGCAAAAGCGGGATCAATAAGAACAGTGGCTTCGGTAGAGGACGAAGCTGATTACTCTGTGGAGAAAGATGCTATAGAAGGGATCAGGCTTCAGGCTGTGGAAAACATCAATAAATATCAAGCCGAAACAATAAAATGGCGTGATAGAAAGGTTCGGCTAAAGAACATTAAGCCAGGCCATTTGGTGCTTCGGAGAGTGGCCAACCCAGATACGGTAGGTAAGCTACAGCTGAAATGGAAAGGACCTTTTCTGGTAGTATCTTCGTCAAGACCCAGTTCTTATAGATTAAAGGATATGGACGGCAACGACATTCCTAGATCATGGAATGCGGATGAGCTTCGGCGATATTATGTCTAGCTTGATGTAATTTTTCTGTTCTTTCCTATGGCACCCTTTTCCTTTCCAAAGGGGGAGAAAGGTTTTTAATGGGGCCATAACATGTAATTTCTCTTTTTCTTATTTCAGCTCTATAAGAGCAATATCCCCCAAAGATGTAAATGTAAAAGCTGAGCACGCACCATCGAGTGCAAAGAAAAAAGAAAAAAAAAGAAAAACAGGGAGAAGCTCAACAGACGTCCCTAAGGGGATGCAGAGCACGACGAAGCTACAAAAAAGGCCGTTCCTAAGGGATCGCAGCGTAAGTTTTCTGCTCAAAAGTCGTTCCTAAGGGAATGCAGAGCTTACAGCGAAAAATAAACGCTGATTCTGCCAAAGTAAAAGGCGAAGAAGCTCCTAAGGGAGGCTTACAGCGAAAAATAAACGCTGATTCCGCAGAAGTAAAAGGCGAAGAAGCTCCTAAGGGAGGCTTACAGCAAAAAGTCAGCGCTGATACACTGAAAAGTAAATGGTGAAGCCGAAAAATAAACGGCAAAGAGACTGTGTCTATTCCTAAGGGAACGGAGACTATGGTTTTGGCTTCGGATATGCGTTTGAACACTCATTTGCATGATACATCACATCATAGCATTTGCATTCATAAACATTCATTTAGACATACGTAGGTTCATTATCATCATAACACAAGTAATCGCTTCGGCTCTAAAGATCATGCTTCGGCTAAGGAGAAAAAAGAAGTAGTTCTTTTGCTTCGCTGCGTACGAAAAGAAGGGAAGGTGTTTTTTCGCCTTCAGCTCAAAAATGATAATTTCGTCCACACCAAAGCATTCCATACATTGATGGAAAGGTAAGAATATATTACAAGGTATGGACATAGTTCACAGAATACAATTAATTACATTTGTAAAAATTACTACAGAAAGTTTTTAGAATCTCTTCTATAGTCATTCATCTAAGCTTCATCAATATTCACTGAGCTTCAGCTTCAGTGTCGCTATCCAATAAAAGCTTCGGCGTCATCTGCTTACTCCTCAAGCTTCAGTTTCGGCTTCATCATCCTACACGAATTAAAAGTATTATAAGCGAGATTCAATTTCGAAGGAAGAGGTAAGCATGAAGGTATAATTTTGTTACCGGCTTGAGATGGCTCCGAGCTTCGTCACCAGCTTTCTCTCGCCCACCCTTTGTCCATACCACCTTTATAAATTTGTTCCCAATGCTTCGAGCGAGGCTGGGAATATCATCCAGAACTGCTGGTGATAGGCTGAAATTGGGTCTGTTGATAATTTTTCCATGTTCACAGCCAGATTTCAGGAACGCAGCAGCAGTGCCCCGAGAAGCTACCAGGGCGCAGAAGTCACCATGTCCGGCAATAACATCATCGAGGTCATCAATCTCACCTTCGATGTATTCGAAGGCTCCTGGTAGATCTTCAGCTGAAGGAGTAAATTTTTCACTGCTGGCCCCGACCGAATGAAATACCTTCTTCAGCCGTTGAATACATTGATTGCTGAATTTCAAACATTTACTTTGAAGGCCTATCAATGATTTTTTTTTCAAATCTAAACCCTTCTGGACTTCGACCTCAAGTTTTTCATTAAGCTTCAGCCTTTCCTGTTCGAAACTTTCTGACTGGCAGAGAAGCTTTGTGTTCAGTTCTGTTATTTTAGCTTCGGCTTCTGCTAATAAGCCTTCAGTCGTCTGGAGTTCGAACTCTTTCTTTTCAAAAGCAGCTGATTGTTCTTTTATTTTGTTTTCCAAGTTTTCAATTATAACCTCATGCTTTTTATCTTCCAGATCCTGTTGCATCTTCAAAGCTTTGCTCAGTAGCATACTCTGTACGCGAACAACTTTCGTTAGGAAACTTTTTTGTTATGAAAAATAAAAAGTTAGACAGAAATTTTTTACCTTAAAATTGGACTAAAACAAACTACCGACGATGTGTTGTCGTCGGTAGCGGCTAATATCGGCTTCGAGCTTCGGGAAACCGATACTCTTTGATAGAGTAACAATAACATTCGCTCCGGCCTGATCCTGAATGCAGCCTAGCTTCTCATCATCAACACCCCCGAAGAGAATCGCCCCCGGCCGATAGCCGCAAGATATGGCATACTCTTCTAGTTCTTATTTTTCGGCTTTCGTCAGTTCTTGCCCAATCAAGTTTTGAAAATTGAAAATTTCGTCTTCCGATGTTTCTTCGGCAATTTCTTTCTTTTTCCCGGGTTCTGGGGCCGAAGCTTCTTCGGTGGCCCCAGCAGCTTCTTCTGCGGCCAGGTCTACCAGAATTTTATCTATATCAGCAACCATGCTTTCTAAATTAATACCTTCGGCTCTGGTAGCTTCGGCATCTGTAGCCTCCGAAGGTGCAACTTTAGTAGCTGTCGAACTTTTAGCAGCTGGTGCCTTCGAAGCTGAAGCTCCTGGTGGTGTCTTTTCAATGACCTCTGTCACCGTGATGATTCTTTGCT
Source organism: Zea luxurians (assembly GCA_029449295.1). Taxonomy (NCBI): domain Eukaryota; kingdom Viridiplantae; phylum Streptophyta; class Magnoliopsida; order Poales; family Poaceae; genus Zea; species Zea luxurians. Next base: position 53,325,336 of record JAOPSE010000011.1, read on the forward strand.
TTAACTGCTTCCCTCGATTTCACAGGCTCCTTTTCCTTCTGAAAAAGCTTCGTCAGTTGTAGCCCCAGAGGACTTAGATTGACAGACAAAGATTCAGTCATTACCTTTAAAATTTCCTCTACTTCGGTAGCAGAGGGTGTTGCAGGAGTTCCTTCTTCTTCGTCAATTGCTTTTTGCTTCGGAGACAAAGCTTTTCTCTTCTTCGAAACACCTATTTTCGGCTCAGACTCTGGTTTTTTCTTTTTCGTTTGTTCTTCATCGTCTTTGTTTAGAACATCAGCTACTATTTTTCTCTTTTGGCCTTCAGCACCCTTATCTAGCCACTCGTTGTCAGGATATTCAAAACCCAGGGCATCCATTACGCGGTTTAGCCTTCGCTTCGGACGGGTGCCGAAGGCTGCAGTCATCAATTGGTCTTCTTTCTTAGAATAATTTCCAAGTATTTCATTACACATCACTTCGATTGTGTCCAGCCACTCTTGGCAAGGTACCTTGAAAAGTTTCTTGAATTTGAAATGGTAGGGCAACCGAACAAGTTCCCCTTTCTTCTTCTTCCCCTCTAGCTTCGGCATTTCCCACTCCTTTAAAGTCGGGAATACTCTGAAGGCCAGAAATTCCTGCACCAAGTCCCTAGTGCCAATATGATCTGCAATCACTCTAAATTCAGCTAGAGCAATCTGACTTGGACTCCCTGGTAACATGTTGCACGGGGGTCGGGTCTCTCCGAAGATCAATTCCAACGGACTCTGGACCAACTTATCTTCATCTTCGTCAACTCTCACGTAGAACCACTCAGATTTCCATCCAACTGGCCATTTGCTTCGGTAACTGATCACTGGGAACTTTGTAGTCTTACGGTAAGCAAAGTTGTAGCAGCCAAAATTTTCATGAAGACCATCTCCTCTAGCCTTGGTCTGGTAGTGCAGTTCGTGCACTCGGCAGAAACCTTCAGCAAATGGTTCCACCCCCTGGCTTTGGAGAGCCTAGATATAAACATTTAGCCTAACGATAGCGTTAGGGGTTAGCTGATGAAGGTAGATCCCAAATTTCTTCAGCACTTCAGCAATCATCTTGTTCAAAGGGAATCTTAAACCAGCTTTAAAAAGGCTTTTGAAAACCACTACTTCATTATTTCCCTGCTTCGGGATGGTCTCTTTTCCACCAAAACGAATCAACTCCTTCTTCGCTTCATTAAGATAGCCTAACTTCACCATCTTAGGAAAATCAGCTTCGGAGATGGTGGACTTTCCGAAGTCCAGGTGGCTAGGTTTGCTCGGCACTGCACTGCTATAATCATCTTCGAAATCAGTTTCTTCAGCATCAGCTTGTCCGGCTTCGGCGACAGGAATATCCTCTGATGTTACCAGCCCAGACCGCCTCATTGCTTCGGAAATTGGAACAGTTCTAGTAGCTTCGGCCTCATCTCCTTCACGGTTAATCCTGGCAGTAGAACGCAATCTCGCCATCTGATTATGAATTTTTTGGAATTTTTTGAAGTTGTTGACTTTCTCGATTTCTCTGAAGTTCTTTCTCTTGTGACGAAGCAGAATCAAAAGTGATGCTTCGCTTGAGCACAATGATCAAGCTTTGGCTATGGTTAAATTTTTTACATCACAACAGTACAATAGCAATGAATGTTGTGGTAACTTCACACCTACCCGTCTGTTTATATAGCGCCGCAGGTGGGAAGGTAAATCGCCAAGGTCTTCCGCACCGGAAAAACAACCACCCACACTCATTGACCGGTGGGCCACAAGGACCGCGAACGTGAATCGCCAGGGCGCGCGCAACTGCTGCAAGATGGGGCCACCTCGCGCGTGAATTATTTTAATTGTTTCTCGTCAACAAGCTCAGGGAAGGTGTTTTTTCGGATCTTCGGCATCCCGAAGCCTAGAAGATTTTTTCACGGATCAAGCTCGTTACGAAAAACGATCTAGCACCACGAAGGGGCTACTGTTGGGGGTATGCTTCGTAGCCAAAGATCCTAAAAGAGGAAAACACCTTCGGCAAGATCCTTTCAAGAACAACGCCGAAGTTATCACCGATAGAGCTTCGGCACAGTGACAAGTCCCAAGACGAAGGGGGCGAACCGACTTAAAGATCAAATGACTCAAAAACCCATGATGTTTTGTGTCAGTATTGTAATTGATTATAAAGGGGATAAATGTAATTTCACATAGGCTGTGTCCTGTGACTATAAATAGATGAACAGTGCCCCTGTACTGTTCACGCAATCTGGTAATTGTTGACGCTTCACACTGGAACTAATGTTTTCCGTCAGGAAGAAGGTATAAATGTACTCAAATGTCATGTTTTAATATTTAGATCGATATAATAAAATATAAGAATAATGTTATCTGCTTCTAACATATGTTTTATATGTTGTGCTTCATTTTACATTGTTCTATAAACCTGATCACGAAGGCATGACCTTCGTGATATTTAATCTGTGACCCTCGTCCGAAGTTCATTAAATCCTTCGGGAGATAATGCTTCAGCGGACGAAGGGCATTAACATTTAACATTTTTATGTTGCCTTGTTCTTAATCCATAGCATTTGAGAACAAGTCCCCAACAGAATGTAAAAAAATTCAGAGGTAGGATATCTCTCAATAAATGTGCTTTGATTCCAGCACATTACTGTTGACTGTGCGAGCTTCGAATTCCTCCCTGAATTCCCGTTGCTGTTGAGAGTGCTGGTGCCCTTCTGGCTGCTGGCTTTGGGAATAGGTCGGTTGTAGTGGTGGTGGGGGTGGAAGTTGTGGCCAGGAAGCCAGTGAATGGCTAGCCGAAGCAACAGAAGCTATAGGATGATTGCCCACATATTCCAGTATGTAGGGAGAATGGCACGAAGCAGTGTGCAAGACCTGCTTCGGCTGATTCTGCCGAGCTTTGGCTTCTGCTATCTCCTTTTGCTTCTGAATGGTGATTTGGCACATTCTTGTAGTATGGCTCTTGTCCTCACCACAGAATAAGCAGTAGATCTTTCTAGGCTGATCCCCAAATCTTCCCCCGAAGCCCCTGACACCTCTGCCCCTTGGAGCTGGTGGCCTGAAAGAGCTTTGCTGTTGCCCCGAAGATTGTGAGGTGTATTGTGACCTCTGAGGCTGACTTCCTTTGTCATCACTCTGAGTGGAATTATGCATTGACCTGACATGCCTCGGGTGGATTCTTCCTCCGAAGCCCCTGGTTATTTCTGAGAATCTGTAAGCTTCATCCCTTCTTTGGCGGAAGTCGTTGTGAGCCCGGATGTACTCATCCATTTTCTGGAGCAGCTTCTCCAGAGTTTGTGGGGGCTTCCTGGCAAAGTACTGAGCCATAGGTCCTGGCCGAAGGCCCTTAATCATGGCCTCAATGACAATTTCATTGGGCACTGTGGGCGCTTGTGCCCTCAATTGCAAGAACCTTGGGACATACACCTGGAGGTATTCCTCATGGTCTTGCGTGCATTGGAACAGGGCCTAAGCTGTGACTGGCTTCGTCTGAAAGCCTTGAAAACTAGTCACCAGCATGTCCTTAAGCTTCTGCCACAACGTGATAGTCCCTGGCTGAAGAGAAGAATACCATGTTTGGGCTAAATTCCGGACTGCCATGACGAAGGACTTCGCCATGACTGCAGTATTACCCCCATACGAAGATATAGTTGCTTCGTAGCTCATCAGAAACTGCTTTGGGTCTGAGTGCCCATCATACATGGGAAGCTGAGGTGGCTTGTATACGGGGGCCATGGGGTAGCCTGCAGTTCTACTGCCAAGGGAGAAGCATCATCAAAAGTAAAGGTATCATGATTAGAATCATCATACCATCCATCTTCGTTGGATAAGCCTTCTTGACGAAGCTCCCTATGTTGGGGCCTTTGGTCTTGTTCATCTTGAACAAGATGGCGCACTTCTTCAGTAGCTTCGTCGATCTTCCTTTGAAGATCAGCCAGCCACGCCATCTTCTCCTTCTTCCTTTGTACTTGCTGATGGATGATTTCCATGTCCCTGATCTCTTGGTCCAATTCCTCCTCCTGGAGTGTTGGACAGGTGGCCTTCCTCTTCTGGCTTCGAGCTTCTCGAAGAGAAAGAGTTTCCTGGTTTGGGTCCAGTGGCTGCAGTGCAGCAGCCCCTGTCGCTGAAGCTTTCTTCGGCGGCATGACGAAGGTCAGTGCTTGCCGAAGGTGGTCGAAAGAGTTCACCGGAGGTGGGTGCCAATGTTGTTCACTTCTTCTCAAATGCTATGAGTTAAGAACAAGGCAACACAAAATGTTAAATGTTAATATCCTTCGTCCTTCGAAGCATTATTTCCCTTAGGATATAATGATCTTCAGACGAAGGTTACGAAGGACATACCTTCATCAATGCAATATATGTTAATAAAAGAAGAAGCATATGAAATATGAGAAGCAACATAAACTATCATATAACATTATTAATTCATTCTCATTATATTATCCTGGAAAGACAGGAACAATATCGAATTACAAATGTACCTTCGGCTTGACAGAAGGTAAAAGTACAAGCGTGACGCAAAAGCGAATACAAGTCAGCGTGAACAGTACGGGGGTACTGTTCATCTATTTATAGGCACAAGACGCAGCCTGTCAGAAATTACATTCATGCCCTTCATATTTATTATTGACTTATGGACAACTATACGAGGACTAAATAGCCTTTTTCCCTTTAAGTCGGTTCCTTGTTCCACCATTTAGCCGAAGCTCCTTTGCTCGTAGCTTCGGAGCAACACCAGCCTTCGTCACGACCATGCTCTTCACATTGTGCATACTTTTAACCCGAGTCCGAAGGTGCCTGTTCACATGTCACACTTAAAAGACATTGTTAAGTCGTGTTTTTGAGGACCTTCGGAAGACGAAGGCCCCCAACAATGCCGAAGCTTCCTGGAAGCCATCAACACAACATATAGCACCTTCTCCAACTCTGTGTAATTCCTTTTTGATGGACTTAATACTTTGGAAATGAAGTACACTGGGACTTGTTTCTTTGCTTGTTCATCCTGCTTTTCTTGAACTAGTGCTGCACTGACTGTAACGTGGGAGGCAGCTACATACAACAGCAGTGGGGCTCCTAGTGAAGGTGGAGTCAAGGTTGTTAAATGTATAAGATATTGTTTCAAATCTTCAAAGGCCTTTTGCTGAACCGGTCCCCATTAAAAGACTTCGGCTGACTTTAATACTTCGAAGAATGGTAGATTCCTTTCTATTGATCTTGAAATAAATCTATTTAGTGATGCCAGCCTTCTTGTCAATCTCTAGGCACCTTTTCTTGACTTTGTTGGCTCCATCCGAAGTATAGCTCCTATCTTGCTTGGGTTGACTTTAATCCCCTTTGTTGATACTAGACAACCAAGAAATTTTCCTTTCTGTACCCCGAAGACACATTTTCTGGGTTTAACTTGAGGCCAGCCTTTCTGAAGTTGGCAAATGTTTCTTGCAAATCAACAATGTGATTTTCTTGCTTCGTGCTCTTGACTATGATATCATCAACATATGTCAAAACATTCCTGCCAATCTGAGTACAGAGAACCTTGGAAGTCATTCTGCTAAAGCTTTCTCCAACATTCTTGAGCCCCTCAGGCATCCGAAGGTAGCAATAAGTTCCACGGGGTGTGATGAAGCTTGTCTTAGGTTCATCGTCCTTTTTCATCCAAATCTGATGATAGCCTGAGTAGCAGTCCAGCAGGCTCATGAGCTCCGAAGTGGCTGTCGTATCTATAAGAGAGTCTATTCTTGGCAAAGGAAATTCATCCTTTGGGCATGCCTTGTTGAGATTTGTGAAATCAATACACATTCTCCACTTTCCGTTGGCCTTTTTCACCATCACAGTATTGGCTAGCCATTCTAGATGTGTCACTTCTCTGATTACTCCGGCACTCAGGAGTCTTTTGACTTCATTTCTTGCACCTTCGGCTTTATCATCTGATATCTTCCGAAGCTTCTGCTTCCTTGGTCTGATGGTTTCATCCACATTGAGAGAATGCTCGATGACATCTCTGTTGACACCACATAGATCATTGGTTGACCAAGCGAAGACATCCATGTTATTGAATGAGAACTTTGATAAAGCCTTTTCTTGTTCCTCAGATAACTGGGATCCAAACAACACTTTCTATTCAGCTATGTCTTCACACAAAAGCATGGACTTTGGCTGGTCCGCCGAAGCAGCTTTATCTCTTATGTATTTATGCTGCTGGTGAGCTTCAGCTTCGTCTATGTTGTGAATGGCCCTGGAATCTGTCCAATTCCCATCGACCCTTCTAGAAGTCTCCGGGCTTCCATGTACAACAATGGGGCCCTAGTTTGATGGTATTTTCATACACAAATATGTTGAATGAAGTATCGCTTCAAAAGCATTCGATGTTCCTCGTCCAATGATTGCATTGTAAGGATAATCCATGTCTACAATATCAAACACAACTTGCTCAGTTCTGGTGTTGTGCATGTAGCCGAAGGTGATTGGTATTGTTATTTTCCAAGTGCCACTATCTGTTTTCCTCCGAAGCCACACAGGGGGTGTGTTGCATCATGTATCTTGTTGTCTTGTTCTTGCATCTGTCTGAAAGCTTTTGTAAAGATAACGTCTGTTGCACTGCCTGTATCCACCAGGACATTGTGGAACAAGAACCCTTTAATGACACAGGATATGACCATGGTAGCATTGTGGAGATAATTCTTGAGCTAAAGGTCCTATTGAGAAAATGTAATCGGCACATGAGACCATTTAGACTTGATGTAGGGTCCTTGTACTCCAACATGTTGTACCCTTCTTTGTACTTCCTTATTTTGCTTCTTGTTGGCTGGTTCAAAGCTTGAACCACATGTGATCGGAAGCACGAGCTTCATCGCCGAAGGTGACACAGCTTGATGACTTTGCGAAGCCATTGTTGTGGTCATGGAAGTGAGTTCACCGGAGGTGGGCGCCAATGTTGGTTACTTGTTTTTAATTGTTGTGAACCAAAAACAAGACAACACAATTGTTAAACGTTAAGGACCTTCGTCCCTTTAAGCATTATCTCCTTTTGGATATAATGAACCTCGGACGAAGGTCATGAAGAACAAGTCATCTCCATTTACAAACATTAAAAAATTACTACAAACATAACATTATATTATTTATTCCTCTCATATCATATGTTAAAACCATGCTACAATCCATTTCATATGTTAATAAAGTGGTGCAGAATGTACATTACATGTGTACCTATGTCTTGCTCGAAGGTAAAAAAGTGTGAGTACAATTCCAGTCTAGTGTGAACAGTACAGGGGCACTATTCATCTATTTATAGGCATGGAGCGCAGCCCAAGCAAAAGTACATTTATGACCCTAATACATACACATTATCCTAATACAAGCATCAGGGATTAACGGGTCTTTTCCTCTTTGGTTCAATGTCACGTCTGACCTTCGTAACCATCTTGAGATGAAGTTATAATTCTTCGGAACTTTACGCATGTTTGTTGCAGCTTCGGCGCTCAATCCCTTTGGTTGTAGACGATTTCTTCGTCCTAAGGACCTTCGGCAGAGGAGACCCCCAACACTACCATAGTTTAGCCAAACAGCTTTCTACTTTATCACAGTACATATTCCATAGCAACTTTTCTATAGACCATAGCTCATTATTACTTTTTCAAAAGCCACAACTCAATCAAACACACCCTGTTGGCGCCGATTTGGGCGCCAATCACTATGATGTGTACCGACGGTGGTGCTCTCTACGGCATCGCAGACGGTCTGCGACCGATGGTTGGATGGTCCACGACCTAGCACAGAGGCTGCCTAGCCCTGTTGACAAGCCAGACGATCCGCACCTGGTGGTCGGACGATCCACGTGTGCGCAAGGGCGGCGTCGTTCACAAACAGCAGCTAGATCTCGCTACCGGGAGGGACCCCATCGGGGAGGAGAGATCCTAGGGTTTGACTTGGGATTAGCAGGCTAGCTAAGACGCCTCTATACAACATAGAGTCAGAGAGAGGTGAAGATTAGAGGGAGAAAGATATGTTACTATCTACTCCTAGGGCAAAAGGTAAAGAACGGAAGATATATTGATTGTTGATCGATTGTTGGTGTTTTAATCGGCCATACCCCTTCAAATATATCAGGGGGAGGTCTAGACCCGTTCCTAGGTATTCTCCAATAGTTCCCGTGAGATTAGAGGGATAAACACGCGAGGTAGGAGTTTAACCTCCTGATCTAATCCTATCGCGGACCATCCGCGCCTGTGGTCAGACTATCCGCAGGCCGGATCGTCAGGGCCTCAATGCGGGCCGTCCGGCCATGCCCAGTGCGACAAATGCTGATCAACACATGCCCCCATGCCTTTTGGGGAAGCTGAGCGAATCAAAAGCACTGGTGGAAGCTAGAATAAACTCGATGTCACAACATCGGCTTTCTTAAGCGTCTTGCTATATAGTAGGATGATATTGCCGTGTGATCTTGTAAGGGCCTTTATCAGACTGTCACCTCTGACATTGCTAAGCGTCATATTAGTCATAACCAGCTCGGCATCCTACTTAACTAATTTTCTGTGTGCTTGGGCGAGGCTCCATAGTCGACTAGATCCTCTCCCAGTACATCATCCTCCTCGATGTTACCTTCGTCCATAGGTGTTGGCGCGTCATCGGAGGTTTCCTAGCGAGGTGCGAACAGTTCGGACTCAGGGGTCAGGCAGTTTGCTCTGTGCTCGAACTGTCTGACTACTAGAGTCGGACGGTCTACCATATCTGTAGAGAGCTATGTAATTTTTGAGGCTTCTTGGCGAAGCGCAGACGGTCCGGTCTCAGGGGTCAGACAGTCTACCGTACCTGCAAAGAACTATGTAGCTGTTGTTTCGTTTTCTGTCTTCGTGGTCGCTTGAGTTGCTTCGGCGGTCTTTGGTCTCCACCTCTTTTGTGGTGGTGGGTATTGCAGATGTGTATCATTAAATATTTTATGTGCCTCTTCTTCTTTGCTCTCCTTTGTTCTTAGGCACTGCAATTTGCGTGTTTGAGACCATGTTAGACTCGATGGACACCATCGTGGCATGGAGTATTTCAGGTTAACTACTTTGTTGGTTGCTCTTGTGTCTTTCTCCTCATTTATCTTAGCTGATTTACCAAAAAAACATGGGCCCTTCACTGTTCCCATATATGACGATATCTGTTGTACCAATCTTGTTGATATCTCCGCATGTCATCCTCTCGACGTTCGTAGATATTTTCTCTCTATGTTCCCCTGTTGAACCGGTCGGCCTTTGTGGCCAAGTAGTCCAGCAATCTCGTTGGACCTGTATCTGGTGGCCAGATTGAGGTGAACCCAATCGGTCTTGCACTGGTTGTGCCAACCTATCAAATACAAAAGTTTGGGGTGCCCCCTAGGCGGGGTACTATGGCATCCCATATGGGTATGGTGGCAATGCCCCACATTTGATTGGGTACATAAAGTGGTGGAAGATATGCATAATGATATAGCACAAGTGGGTATGGGGGTGGAGGTGTCCATGTAGGTACATTGGGTCTTAGTTGAATATCATTACAAGCTAACTCTTCTGATTGGGGGGAAGACCTAATCTATCTGACATGTCGTCGCTCTTGGGTAGGTGAGCGAAGTTTCTGTGATGGCCGATTATTGGGACTAGGCATCTTTTTCACATATTTAGATAATAGCTGATCAAATGTCGGGTCGGCTTTGGCCAACCGACCGGACGCTTTAAAAGTATTTGTCTTCCACGTACCTATTTCTGGTCATCGAGGTTTGAAGGTATGTGGTCGTCGTTGTTCCTAGACGCTGCCAGACCATCCGTCCGATGTGCCCGGACTGTTCAGCGATGTTCCAGACTGTTCGCGCCTGCGCATCGGACCGTCCACAATGCGCAGAATAGGGGGTCATGCTTAGTCACCTACCTGCACTTGCCTCCAAGTGTTGGAGGCAGTGATGGTGATCTTTAAGGTCCCCTCTCCATCTGGGTCTTCTTTGCAACCACTTTCCTGCTAGAAATTTTACTATTTTCATCGTCTTCCCGTGGGTTGCCAATGATTATATCCTTCCCTTTGCCCTTATCGGTCATGCTAGGTCGAACCAAGAATTTTTTATCATCGAAGTTGATCATATTCACTGGAAAGGGTTCAGTGCCCACCTGCATTTCCTGAAATTTCAATCGGTCCTCGTTAATGGTCGATTGGACCTGTCATCGAAATATATTACAATCATTAGTGGCACGAGAGAAAGAATTATGCCACTTACAATAAACAAAACGTTTAAGTTCGTCGAAAGATGGAATAGTATGATTTATTTTAATGTTGGTGTTTTTTGAGTAATTCATTGAATATTTTGTCACACTTACCAACATTAAATGTAAATTTATCATCTTCTTGCCCTTTCTTTTGAATCGGTTGTAAAGAGGGACAAACTGAAGATTTAGCCTATTTTGGCCAAACCAACTCAGTGTCGTACACCTCTTATGGTTCGTCATCCAAGCTACTCATGTTACAATCTATTGTATGGACGTTGTGACGAACTGCTTTAGTTGTTCCTTTGCATCGGCTTTTGCAAGCCAAAGCTTTCTGGTGTAATTGAGCTAGCATAAAAAATTGAATGCCTTCTAATCTCTCTCTTAAGTAATAAGACATTCCATCAAATGCTAATCCAGCTAGTTGTTTTTGAGGTGAATCTCAAAACATCGGTTCCTTGTGTCTGAGAATCTCCGGATGTAGTCATTGACTGATTCATCCTTCCCTTGTCGCAGAGCTACTAGATCTATCAGGTCTAACTCATAATCGCCAGAGAAAAAGTGATCATGGAATTTCTGTTCTAAATCCCCCACACAAATAAATAGAATTAGGCGGCGGCGTGGTGTACCAAGCGAATGCAGTCCTAGTTAGAGACAATAAAGTAAACAGACGTGGAACGCCTCTATATCGGACAATTCTTCTAGCTGTGCTAGGAACTGGTCTATGTGCTCGTGTGTGCTTTTACCTTGCTCACCAAAAAAATTACAAATTCGGGTATCCTTGTTCCCTGGAGGTACGGGTGGTAATCAAATCGGTTGTCATAGGGTTTCTGATATGACTGCCGCCCTCCCCCCGGATCATGCTAACCCCGAGCTTATATCGGGACGCCCTAGTCATCTCTTTCCTTACTATGTCAATAGCGGTCGGTGGTAGCCCACCAGCACTTTGTTTCAGCATAGGTGTGGGTGTTCGGGTAATATGTCGTTTTCCTGTCAAGGGGTTTGGGTTTTGTGGGGCATGCTTGCCCCTGGTGGCTCATATGGCTGGTCATCTCTTTCTGGCCTTCTAGGGGGTGAAAAGTACTCGCACCCATGTATCTGGGTTGTCGTATTATGGTATTGGGGTTCCATGGGGTGTAACGGGAGGTTTGGCTAGGACTGGTGTAAAGATGAAAAATGATAATTAATGTTATGTTTTGTATACTCCGCATCGGACTATCTGGTCTGACGCACGAACCGTCCGGCTGTGTGCGCGGACTGTCCGGCCGTATAGCCGGACCGTCCGGTGATGTCTTCGGACTGACCGACCATACGCAAGGACGATTCAAAAGATTCTGTTAGGGTTTGCGTAAAATGTGGTGGCCCTGGCACGGATTTCAATAACTCAGTTCGGAAAACGGGGCCAGCTTCCGCTGGTCCAAACGGTCCGCACGCAGGAGCGGACAGTCTAGCCATGCCAATTTGAAGTCAATAGATCGCGTGTATTTTCCCTAGTCTTACCCTCGTGTGATGGAAAATTAACGACATCAGATTTATCAAATACACGTGCTAGCCTCTTATAATCCTCTTGCATACCCCCTAGTATTTGTTGCATTTGTTCTTATTGCTCATCTATGTAAGATCTAAGGGATTAGATTTCGTTTGTTTCACTTACTTTGGGGTAGTTGTAGTAGGTCGAAGCAAAGCCAAATTAGTCGCCCGCTGCTAGATGACTTTTTTATTTCGGTCCACCTTGAAGTTAGCTAGGAACTTCGCCTAGGCCTCCTTGATCAGCTGCTCCTTGTGTTCCTCGAACTCCTGCTGATCTTCAGTCGATAGTCTCCATACTCGGCTCGATGATGTTGTTAGGAGAGACGTAAGAACTATCCTTTGAACTAGCCATTAAGGGCCGATCTAATAGATCTTCACGCGATATCCCCAGCAAAGTCGCCAAAAAGTGTGTTTGTGCCGATCTGGGTGCCATGATGTGTACCAGCGACAGTGCTCTCTGTAGCAGCACTGATGGTCCATGACCGAGGGCCGAATGGTCTGTGACCTGGCGCAAAGGCGGGTTTGCCCTGCCGACAAGCCGGACGATCCGCGTCTGGTGGCTGGACGGTCCACGCGTGCGCAAGAGCGGCGACGTTCGCTAAAAAAACCTAGATCACACTCCCATGGAGGAGAGATCCTAGGGTTTGTCTTGGGTTCGGCAGGCCACCCAAGACGCCTCTATACGACATAGTCAGAGAGAGCTAAAGATTAGAGGGAGAAAGCTATGTTACTGTCTACTTGAAAGCATCTAGGCCCCTGGCTGGTTTTAGTGATTAATGACAACGTAATATGATATGTGACTAACGTGTGTTTTGCAGAGACAAATGGTAAGTTAGGTCGCATTACAAGAAGATGTACTATAACGGTGATAAGAACTTTAAGCGACGGCTAAAACGACGAAACAAAAGATGAAGGTCTTCGTATTCCGAGTGTCAAGGAGTTGTGGATACTCGGTATAGAGTTAGGTCTTTTATTTTGTTTTAGCCGTACTATAAAGAGGGGTTGTCGATGAGTAGTTTTACCAAGAGAGTTCTAGTGTAGTGTTGGTGCATATTCACACTCACATCTAGTGCTAGGTATCACTCTATAACACACTCACAAGTTAGAACGAAAACGGATTCGAAAACACAAGAAAACAAGACTTAGGGTTTCTGGCCTAGGGGCACTGGACTGTCCGGTGTGCACCGAACTGTCTGGTGCGCCCTCTGTCAGTGGGGCCAAGCTGGCCCGGGGAAGTGCTTCTTCTCCCCAGAAACCCGAGAGCGAAGAGTTCAGAAAATTGAATTATAGCCGGCACACCGGACTGTCCTGTGTGCCAACTGCCCAACGGCTAGCTATCAGAACTAGTCGTTAGAAGTGACCATTGGCGCACCATTGGCGCACCGGTGGCGCACCGGACTGTCCGATGCGCCCATGCGTAGCCAGGGTTGGTAACGGCTAGTTGGTGGGTGAGGGCTATTTATACCCCCCTCCACCCACCATATTGAATGTCTTGATGTCCACATTTACTCCCATACATTGCTAGAGCATTGCAAGCACCACAAAGCATAGTGAGGTGATTAGAAAATCTTAATCCCGCATTAGGACCTCATTAGTGCTAGCGAGAGCCACCTAGAGCACACACCGCATGCATTAGGTTTCTCTTGGTTAAGTGAAAGTCTACGGCTTGTTACTCTTGGTGATCGACATCACCTAGACGGCTTGGTGGCGTTGGGAGCTCGGTGATCACCTTGGAGGAATTGTTGGTGACCTGGCTCGAGATTGTGAGCGGTCGTGAGAGATCCACCGCGTCGGAGTGGCAAAGGATAATCTCATAGTGAGCACTTGGTTCTTGCGAGGACCAAGGGGGAGCGATACCCTTGCGCGGGTGCTCCAACGAGGACTAGGGAAGAGTACCGACTCTTCGATATCTCGGGAAAAATTGAAGGAGTCTTCTAAACTTTGCTTTACATTCCGTACTTAATTCAAGCATTTTACCTTGTGCGTTTGTTTAGCAAGTAGTTCAAGCATTGTCTTAGCATTGTTGTATTTCTAGTAGTATTTTCTTATTGCTAGTTATTGGGGTGAAGTTGGACCCTTGCTTAGGGTTTAATTATTGTTGATTCTTAGAAAAGCCCAATTCACTCTGCCCCTCTCTTGGGCATCGTGATCCTTTCACTACTCCTAGGACAAAAAGTAAAGAACGAAAGATATATTGATTGTTGATCGATTGTTAGTGTTTTAATCAGTCGTTCCCCTTCAAATGTATAAAAGGGTCTAGACCCGTTTCTAGGCGTTCTCCAACAGCTCCCACGAGATTAGAGGGATAAACACGTGAGATAGGAGTTTAACCGTCTGATCTAATCCTATCACAGACCGTCCGGGTCTTAATGCCGAACCATCCGGCCATGCCCAGTGCCACAAATGGTGCTCAACACACCCTTTAAGTGTTTCAATCGAACACAACTTTTAAGGTCGACTCTAGCAGTTCACATAAATTTTGCTCATGAGTACTGTTTTGCACTGTAGACTACACTATTCGTGTAGTGGAGCTTGAATATGAGTATAGGTAAGATTCTGACATAGTCTAAGCGTTTCACCACAACTGTAAGAGGTGCCACCAAGTCCAAAGTCCGGTCACTGTCGTGAGGACCAAGGAACGAGCTCAACTGCCATTTCTATGACAACAGTAGTTTATGTCAGACGAGACGGCAACAAGTGGCATTTTCAGTAGGAAATGCGACGACAAATCATTTCGAGAAACAGGAGGATGATCCATCAAGTAACGTCTCTAGTCTCTACGTGCGTCTTGGAAATCAGACACGGAGGTTTCTGTCTGTTACTGTATTACATAGATGGCAAATATAAGTAATATATCTAATAATATCCACGTGAATTTGCGCTGTTTGGGTATTATAGTAGTTATTATATTTCATCCAAAACAACAAGGAATCACTTAGTTTGGTTAAAAAAAATACATACCTTTTGCCTCCTGAGTGTGCGACCGGACAAATATTGGGAAACAGAGATGGCATCTCGCGCAACATATTGATTTACTCAGCAACACAAACAGTACAGCTATACACTTGGAACTTTCAAAACTTTACAAGCCTCAGCATAAGACAGGGGGAGAATAACTTAATTCTTGGGGGGGAATTAAAGAATGATACATTACATTCAACACCTACAAGATCTCACTGTAAGTTGTTCTGGTTGACTACATCAGGGGGATAATTTACATAACCTCTGATATACATCTGTACAGATCATTCTTAAGCACCAAGCACTTCCTCAATCCAACTTATGCACCATCAAAATATAATTGCAAAGGCTTTGTGTTTCAGTAACTCACCGTGGAGCAATGCAAGTGCGTTCAAAATTGTTGCGACTCCTCTCTGAATTAGCATGTTTTCTCTTGGGTCAGAGTTGGTATGTGAACGAGGCTTGCTCTTTGCGGCCTTTCTCATGTATGTCTTCTATTAGCTGGCGAAGCTCTGGGAAGACTGTCACGAGGACCTGCTCTAGCATTGCATATGCGAGCTGTTTGATGCAGACGTTGGACTACAGCAGATAGTTATATAAGAATGGTGTCTCATCTTAGAGCTTAGATACAGGGATTTTGAATTTTACTTACTTGGAGGAAGTAGTACATGTCCCTTGCGCTGCGCCGGTACTGCTTGTATCCAATTATGCTGACCAAGGCCGATGGAGTTCCATCTGAAAGGGCATTGCAATTTGCAAATCATTATTTTTCACCATCGAGAGGAGCAAATTATGTTAGTTAAATGGCATGGTACAGAAGGCATGTGATAGACAGATATAAACTTGAAGTGTGTTTCCTAACTGGTGCCTTTCTTTAGGAGCAAAGAAAAAACATATTTGCTGGACACAAACTGAACTAGCATGCTCGAACACCACATGTAGTCATGTAGAGTCGCACACATACATCATCCTAACATTTTCAGGAGGAAAAACATAAATAGAATGACCAAATAATGCCAGGGCGCCAAAATAGTCAATAGACTAACCTAAAATAAGTTTTTTGACCTCACTGGCATTTCTGGATGCCTCAAGATGAAGTTCAAAAGAGCTTGTGCGGCCCTTTTTATTGCCAACAGCCAGTGTGGGACTCCCTAATGACTGCTTGTCAAATTCACTTGTGCCTGCATTCCCTTTATATTCATCCAACTTGGTGAAGAATATACCATTTGGCCAAAGGGTCTGTAAATAAGAAATACATTAGTTGAACAGAAAAATTAAACAAAATTTGGACTCCATTACTTCATTAATAATATAATACCTATAAACCGTAAAGGATAAAGAAAATATTGAGATGCACATATTACAAAAGATAGATCCATGTGAAATTTTGTGCATGGAACAGCTCTTCACATGGTTTGCCCAATCACTGAACGCGTTGGGCCTCCTCCAAGCGTCCGGCACGCGGAAGAAGGGCTTGGAAACGATTGGAGTACTCCTCCACGGTGCTCGTGCGGCGGCACTCCGATAGTTCGAACATCGGGGCAGAACGGAGGGGAGGACCAAATCGCAAGTTTAGGAGATCCTTGAAACGTCCCCATGTTGGTGTGCCGTCGTCATCCTGCAGTTGGGTAAACCACATCTGGGCGACGTCGTCCAGGTGGTACGACGCCAGTGCCACGCGCTCCTCTGCCATAGTTCTGTGGTGGTGGAAATAGGCGTCGCATTTGTGGAGGAAGAGCATGGGATCGGTCGTACCGTCGAAGCGAGGAAAATCCCACTTCCTATGTTTGTGGTGGAAGTCTTGATCACATAGGCCTTCCGCACGTCGGGCAGCAACGTTGCCGCCGGAGGATGAAGATGTGTCCTTGATGGCCGCCATGTCTGACTTCAAGGTCGTCATCTCCGCGGTGAGGAACTTCAGCTGTGCCATGACCTCGGCGAGGGAGGGTTCGGCCATGGTGTTGTTGTTGGTGTCCGAGGCAATGGATGGGGGGCTAGCGATGGCAGCAGCTGCGGTGGAGGAGCGGCTGGAGCGGGTGGGGGAGGATCGACGTGACCGTGATACCAGGTTGCCAAGGGCAGTGGTACCCAAGGCAGCGGGACCCCGGCTACGTAGTTCGTAGTCGCGATCCGTCGTCGCCGGCAGGGTTTTCCCCCCACGCCGTCGCCAACTTTGTCAACCGGGTTATACCCCCTGGTTGCCGACCTAGAGAGAGGAAGAGGGATGAGATAGGCTAATAATACTTGATTTATTATCTCCTGTGCGGTTACAGTTTTATATGGCCAGAGGCCCAACCGAAAGGAGCAACAAACTCCATAATCTAAGGAACTCCCTAATCTAAGGAACTGAATAACAGCACTCCACAATCTAAGGGACTGGATAATGTTAGAGTGTTAGGCCTGTTAAGGCTAGGCCCATGTGGCCCATGTAAACACTATATAGCTAACCTGCAGGGTTAGCCCTAATCTATGGAATATTCACTCCAATATGGTATCAGCCTGGTTTCCATCCCTACAGCCGCCGCTGCCCTAGCCCTAGGGTTTCTGGCGCCGCCACCCTCCCTACAGCCGCCGCTGCCCTCGCCCTAGGGTTTCTGGCGCCGCCACCCTATCCTAGGGTTTTAGCCGCCGCCGCCAGACTCCCGCCCAGGGCTTCCGCCGCCGCCGCCCTCCTCCTGGCGGCCCTGTCTGCCTGGCACCGCGCCCCCGCGCCTGGCAGTGTCCCTGCTGCGCAGCGCCTGGCCGCGTCCAGCCGCGGCCCCGACGCCGCCGTGCGCGCCCTCAGCCGCTCAAGGACCGGCCCACCGCCCAGGGCGCCTCCACCGCCGCCACTTCTTTCCCGGCGCGCCCATGGCTGGTCAGCAGCGCCCCTCTCTCTCCAACTCCTCCTTCCCTCCCCTCTCCTCCTGGGTGCGCGCTGCATCCCCTGGCCGACGCGCCGCCGTGCCCCACCCCCTGCCAGCCGCCGCCGACCCTACCTCCCCTGCTGGCGCGCCCACCCTGGTAGCAGGAGCGTGGGGGTCGGTTCCCGTCTCCCCCGCACTTGGGACCGCGTGGGGGGCTGCGCCTAGCGCCACCGGTGGGGACCCCACTGCTGCCGGCGCCGCCTCTGCTCTTGCGGTCGTGGCGGCTGTGGTTCCAGCGGGAACTGCCGATCTAGAGGACTCCAACCCGCCACCGCCAATCCCCCCGTCGATGGTTGTCGATCTGCCGCCTCCTCCACCGATCACCCACCAGGACTACACTGTCGCCGCCCTCACCGCTGCTCGTGCGGAGCACGCTGCTCGACAGGCCCGCTTGCGGGAAGCGGCCCTCGCGTGGGAGCGCGAGCGCGAGGCCGCCGATGCTATCGCTGCTCAAATTGCCGCGGCGGAACAGCACCTCGCTTCGCCTGCGGCCCACGACGGCGGGGCCACCTCCGCTAACACCATGGGCGGCGTGTACGACGTCCCGACCGTACCGACAGTCGGGACCGGGCCCCGGACCATCCCCGCGGTGCTCTGGCATGACCCGGCTGACCCGCTTGTGGCTCAGCTCCACCTACAGGCTGGGAGTGTCCAGAACATTCGCCTGATGGTTCCGGTCGTCCTGGAGTCAGAGTCGCCATCCTACACGCGTTGGCGGGACTTGCTTCTTCTCACCCTTCGCCGCTACGCCCTGGATGACCACGTCCTCTGCGACCCCACCGGTGTGGCGCCGACTGCTGCGTGGGTGCGCCTCGACAGCATCGTGCTCACCTGGATCGTGGGGACGATCTCCGTCGACCTCCACAGCCTCCTCCGGAACCTTCCTCACGCTCGGGCTGTTTGGCTTGCCATCGAGGGCCAGTTCATGGGCAACGCCGAGGCCCGGGCTCTCCGCCTCGACGCCGCTTTTCGCACCTTCGTCCAGGGGGACCTCAATGTCAGTGCGTACTGCCGCAAGATGAAGACCATGGCGGACTCACTTGGCGATCTGGGCTGCCCCGTGGAGGACCGCATCCTAGTCCTCAACGTCCTCCGCGGCCTCGGTGATCGCTACACCCACCTCCGGTCATTGCTCATGCGCCAGCGCCCCTTTCCTACCTTCCTCCAGGTTCACGACGACCTCGCCCTAGAGATCACTCTGGGGGCTCAGGCTGCATCGATCTCCGGCCCGGGGTCCTCGTCCTCTTCGACAGCACTGGCGGCTTTCACCCTGACCCGTCCGCCTACTCCGTCACAGTCTGCCCTTGGCCCTCGCCCTCCCGGGCCGAGCATGGGCGGCGGGGGTCGAGGTGGCGGAGGCGGGGGCGGTGGTGGACGTCGCCGCCGTGGTGGCCGCGGTGGTGGCGGTGGTGGTGGTTCCGGTGGTGGTGCCCGTGGCCACGCATCGACGCCGGGACCCCAGCAGAGTGCGCCTTGGCCCACTTTCCACCACCCGTGGTAAGGGCGCATCTCCATGTGGCCGTTCCAGGGGCCTGGCTCTGAGGCTCGGCCTCCGGCGGCCATGTTCGCTGGTGCGCAGCCAGGGTTCGCCTTCGCCTCTCCGTCGCCCTGGACCTCGACACCTGCCGCTTCATCGTGGCCCACGTCTCCGGCTACTCCACTGTCCAGGCTGGTTGGTTGGGACGCGGCCGCCCTAGCTGCCTTCCAGACTCCTACTCTGACTCCGCCGATGGGTCCCGAGTGGATCGCGGACACCGGTGCTACCTACCACACCACCCCCGACCCTGGTATACTCACCTCTGTTCGCCCTCCTTCTTCCTCTCTCCCCTCGTCCATCATGGTGGCGAATGGCTCGTGTCTTCCTGTCACATCTGTGGGTGCCGCCGGCCCTCCCGGCTCTTTTCGCGTTCCCGATGTTCTTGTCGCTCCTTCTTTGGTCCACAATCTTCTTTCTATTCGTCGGTTTACTGCTGATAATTCTTGTTCTGTCGAGTTTGACTCTTTTGGTCTTACTGTGAAGGACTCGGCAACTCGACGCCCCCTCCTCAGATGTGACAGCACCGGCCCCCTCTACACCCTTCGGCTTCCGTACGCCACATCTTCTTCGTCTTCGTCACCTGACACAACTGCTGTTTTTGCTGCTGCCACGTCTTCTACCACCTGGCATCGTCGCCTTGGTCACCCCGGACGCGATGCCTTGATGCAGCTTACTCGTAGTGCCACTATCCCATGTACTAGATCCCATGATGAGCATCTTTGTCATGCGTGCCAGTTAGGCCGCCATGTTCGTCTTCCTTTTTCTTCTTCTTCCTCACATGCTACTCATGCATTTGATCTTGTACACTGCGATTTGTGGACTTCACCTATTACCAGTATGTCAGGCTACAAATACTATCTTGTGGTGCTTGATGATTTTTCTCATTATGTGTGGACTTTTCCTTTGCGTGCCAAGTCTGAGACTTTCCCCGCCCTCCGCCACTTCTTCGCCTGGGTGTCCACTCAGTTCGGCCTCACCATTAAGGCCGTTCAGTGTGACAATGGTCGGGAGTTCGATAACTCCACCTCCCGCGACTTCTTTCTCTCCCACAGGATGCAATTGCGGATGTCTTGCCCGTATACCTCCTCCCAGAACGGCAAGGCTGAGCGCATGATCCGCACGACCAACGACACCATCCGCACTCTTCTTCTCCAGGTGCACCTTCCGGCTCGTTTCTGGGCCGAGGCCCTCCACACCTCTACCTACCTCCTCAACCGTCTCCCTTCCACTGCGTGCCCGGCCCCCACTCCTCACCAGGCACTCTTCGGTACCCCTCCGCGTTATGACCACCTCCGTGTCTTCGGGTGTGCTTGCTACCCGAACACCGCTGCCACTGCTCCTCACAAACTAGCACCCCGTTCCACCCTCTGTGTGTTTCTCGGGTATTCCCCGGACCACAAAGGCTACCGCTGCTTTGACCTCTGCTCTCGCCAGGTCCTCATCTCTCGCCATGTGGTGTTTGATGAGTCCGTATTTCCCTACTCCACCACCACACCACCCTCCTCCGACCCTGACCTTGACCTCTTCACTCTCTTTCAGACTGACGCGGTGGTCGAGCCACCTCTCCTTCCTCTCTCTGCAGGTACTCGCTCACCACCTGTCGGTCCTACTCCCGGCCCGGTACCTAGCTCGGGTTCGGTGGTGTCGCCTACGGTGGTGTCGCATCTCCGCGGAGCCCCGTCTCTGATCGCCCCCGGGCCGAGCGAGGGTGGTGGGACTGCACCGCCTACGGGGCCGTCGGTTACGACCCCTCCGGCCCGCTTCGCCCAACCGGTGCGGGTCTACCAGCGCCGGCTGCCGCCGCCGGGGTTCGCACCTCCACCGTCGCCGCCCCTGCCGCTGTCACCGCTGGTGGCCCAGTCCCCGCCAGGGACACCTACACCTCCGCCGCGGCCACCCGCGGCCCGTGTCGAGACGCCGGTGTACCATCCACCGCTCCTTCATCGCGACCCGCGGCATGTCCACCCGATGGTGACGCGGCACGCGGCCGGTACCCTGTCGTCCCGTGTCCTGGCGGCCACGACCGCAGACTCGCAGGTTTCTCCGGTACCCTCCTCCGTCCGCACCGCCCTGCTGGACCCCCACTGGCGTCAGGCGATGGAGGAGTACGCGGCGCTCGTCGCCAACCAGACGTGGGATCTGGTGCCCCGTCCGCCCGGCACCAACGTCGTCACCGGCAAGTGGATCTGGACACACAAGCGACGTGCCGATGGTACCCTGGACCGGTACAAGGCTCGCTGGGTTCTTCGGGCTTCACTCAGCGCCCCGGAGTCGACTACGATGAGACCTTCAGCCCGGTTGTGAAGCCGGCCACCGTCCGCACGGTGCTCTCGCTGGCCCTCGCTCGCTCCTGGCCAGTTCACCAGCTCGACGTCAAGAACGCCTTCCTACACGGCGCTCTCACCGAGACCGTCTACTGCTGTCAGCCTGCGGGGTTCGTGGACTCCTCTCGCCCTGACATGGTCTGCCGGCTCAACAGGTCCCTCTACGGCCTCAAGCAGGCCCCCCGGGCGTGGCATTCCAGACTGGCTACATTCCTGGTGACACTGGGCTTCGTGGAGGCCAAGTCCGACACGTCTTTGTTCGTCCACCATCATGGCGCAGAGACTGCCTACTTGCTACTCTACGTGGATGACATTGTCCTCACCGCCTCCAGTCCGTCTCTTCTTCGCCGCTTCGTCGACGCGCTTCAGCGGGAGTTTCCGGCCAAAGATCTGGGCGTGCTTCACCATTTCCTGGGGGTCACTGCTGAGCCTCGCCCCTCAGGACTCCTTCACCAGCGACAGTATACTCTTGACATTCTGGAGCGGGCCCAAATGAGTGACTGCAAGCCCTGCTCCACCCCAGTCGACACGCAGGCCAAGCTCTCTGAGGCCACGGGTGACCCAGTCGCGGACCCCACCGGCTACAGGAGTCTTGCCGGTGCCCTTCAGTACCTCACCTTCACCAGGCCGGACATCTCCTACGCCGTGCAGCAGGTCTGCCTCCATATGCACGACCCTCGGGAGCCCCACCTTGCGGCGCTCAAGCGCCTCCTCCGCTACCTCCGGGGCACCGTCGACTACGGACTGCTTCTTCACCGGTCTACCTCCTCCAAGCTGGTCGTCTACACTGATGCTGACTGGGCCAGGTGCCCAGACACTCGGCGCTCCACCTCCGGCTACGCTGTCTTCTTAGGCGGCAACCTTGTGTCCTGGTCGTCGAAGCGCCAGCCGGTCGTTTCCCGCTCAAGTGCAGAGGCGGAGTACCGTGCCGTGGCCAACGGCGTGGCGGAGGCTGCCTGGCTCCGGCAGCTCCTTACCGAGCTTCACAGTCCCCTCTCCAGGAGCTCGGTGGTCTACTGCGACAACGTCAGCGCGGTCTACCTCTCCACCAACCCAGTGCAGCACCAGCGGACCAAGCATGTCGAGATCGATCTACACTTCGTCCGTGATTATGTCGCCGCCGGTACTGTTCGGGTCCTCCACGTCCCGACCACCTCCCAGTTTGCCGACATCTTCACCAAGGGTCTTCCGTCCTCGACCTTCGCCGAGTTTCGCTCCAGCCTCAACATCAGTAGTGGCTAGTTGAGTCTGTGGGGGATCCTATTGTGTGATGTACTTCTTTTTGAGTCCAGTCTGTGTACTCCGCTGCGTCGGACGTCCAGACTGCGGGGGGGTGTTAGAGTGTTAGGCCTGTTAAGGCTAGGCCCATGTGGCCCATGTAAACACTATATAGCTAACCTGCAGGGTTAGCCCTAATCTATGGAATATTCACTCCAATAGATAACAGTAGGCTATCCTATCCTATCCCTTAGCTGTCCTGCATGGCCGCTGCTTGCTCTCGGGCGCGGCGCACGTCACGGGCACGACGTCGCCTCACATACGTGCGCCCGACCATGACAATCACACAATTAGAAGTACCCCGTATCTGAATCAAACATTGCTGATTGGTCGAGACATTGGTCGAGAAAAGCAAGTCGTCACGTTGACAAAGCTCAAAGGAAGGGATTTAATAGCACTGATTTTGGGGCCCTGGATTTTATTGAATCATAGGAACAAATATGTTTTTTCCTGGCATCTCCCCGTCCTTGCAGGTTGCACATCAATTCTTCGAGGAGTTGAGACTCTAGGGGTCAAGCTGGAGCTAAAAAGCTCCAAGAACTGAGCCTAGGTTGTGATGAGGGCTAGTTGCAAATTCTTTATATGGTCATTATCCAAGTTTGATTTGGCGATCTTTTTTTAGTATTACAACCCCTCTGATTTTCTACTGGATTTAGAGTGGTTGCTTTTAAGGAATCATTTCCTCCTCTCTTTAACAAAACATACACTCGCCTGCAAACAGTAGTGCCACGGAGGCATACCATCAGAATTGTTGTTTTTTGTTAAGGCCCATAATGGCCCATATTAGCTGTGAATATATATAGTCTACCAAGTCCTAAGGACTACATGCTCTCTCTAATCCAAGGTTAGTAACATGGTACCAAAGCAGGTTAGGGTTAGAGCCTAATCTCCACATTTTTTCCCACATGCCGTCGTCGCGGCCAACTTTCTCAGGCCGCCGTTGCGGCCTTCTCTCCGGCCTCGTCAGGCCCCCTCACCCGCCGTCGTGGCCGGCACTGCAGGACACGCCACCGTCATCTTCCACGCCGGATCCGCGCTACAGGCCACACCACTGTCGTCTTCCGCGCTGGATCCGCCTGGACCGTGCGTCGGTGGCGTCTTCTGCGCCAGATCCACGCCAGCCCGCGCCATCGTGCGCCATTTGCATGTCGGGACGTCGTCTTCTGTGTCGGATCCGCCTCTGGACGCCTGCGTTCCACGCCGAATCCGCACCCGCCTCGATCCGACCGTCGTCGGTTAGCGCCGTCCGCCCTCTGTTGTCCACGCAGTACCAGTGTACCACTATGGTCCACGCAGGACCTACCCGCCTGGCATCCACCCATCTCCAGCCAACATCGTCTCTGATGAGGACCTGTCCCGTGCAAACTGCTGGCCAGATCCGCTCCAGGCTGACCAGATTCGTGTCCCTCCACAATGGTGCTCTTCTGGTTGCTCCTAGCACTTGTTCCCGCCAGAGGATCAGGCTTGAGACAGAGAAGGTTATCTCTTCACTTGTTTACATTATTCATTGGTCTGCATCCTTTCTACGTCACATCAATCGATCATCATGTCAGTCAATGCTATTGTGGTTAATATCATCCTTGATGGTTAGAATTATCCAGAGTGGGCTTTCTATGTTCAGACTGCTCTACGTGGTCATGGTCTGCTTTTTCACTTAAGACTATCTCCAGCAGACTCCCTATTTCACTCCCTATCTCCCTATTTCAAACTTCACTCTATAAACAATGTAATCTATAGTGCAAAACAGTACTTTACACGGCCTACTGAAGATGTCCTAACTGAAGATCCTCCTGCTTTACGTGAGGATCGTAGCAAAGTTGCAGACGTTAAAACTTGGCAAATCAATGATGGCAAAGTGATGGCTGCCATGGTTAATATAATAGAACTAAACCATCCATGATTATGACCTTGTCCAGGTTCACCACTTCTAAAGCTATTTGGTCTCATCTGAAGGGCCGGTTTGTTCAAGATAGTGATGCTCTCTTACACACTATTATGCAACAAACACATGTTAGAATGAAATGACTTTTGATGATTACTATTCTGCTTTTTTCTCGAACACGCAGGAGAGTTGTGTATCATTATATTAAAAGGAGAAAGAAACAAGGTCCAAAATAGACCGAATTACTATTCTGCTTTTGATCTTTTGATGAGTTCTTTGCTATCTATGGTGCCAGCCTGTGCAACTAATCCATGTCCGACTCATCAGTTTATTGAAAAGTTCTTTAGGTACATATTTGTTATGGGGGTTCGGGTTGAATATGACTCTCTTCGTGCACGATTGCTCCACAGTTCTGATATTCTCACAATGGCAAAGGCATTGTCTGATCTACTTGCTGAAGAGACTCGCCTCAAAGCCTTGTCTTCTGCTACTGGTTCTAGCACTCAGTGTGTTGGCTGCTGCTCACAAGTCATATGTAGCAAGTTATTCCTCGGTACCTTGTGAGCATTGCAAGAATACTCATCGGTCTGAAAATTGTTTTGTTAAATTTCCAAAGAAGTTGGTTGATTTCCATGCACGACGGGCAACTCGTGGTCGTGGCACAGGTTCTTTACCTAGAGGTTCAATTGCTATTGCTTCTACTTCACCAGCTACAGCCTCCTCATTGTCTTGAGCTCTTGACTCAAGGGCCTCCTTTCATGTGACATCTGATCAGTCACAATTAGTCTCTTCTACACTTGTCACAGAAGATGCCTTTGTTCTGACCGCATATGGTACTTTATGCCATATAACCCACAAGGGTTCTCTTTGCACTCCTCAGTTTATTGTTCCTAATATATATTTTGTTCCTGAGTTGTCCATGAATCTTCTCTCTGTTGGACAAATTACAGACCAAAATTGCTTTGTTGGATTTGATGACTCGTCTTGTTTCGTACAGGATCGTCGCACAGGGGCTGTGATTGGGACTGGTCGTCGCCGTAGCACTGCTCCTCACCTCTACTTCCTCGACAGCTTGCGTCTTTCATCGACTTCATCATCTTCGACTCGTGTGCTTTCTGCAGCTTCGGTCTATGCTGCCTCTTTTGCCCAATGGCATCACCGTCTAGGTCATTTGTGTGGCCCGCGGTTGTCCACCTTAATAAAATCAGGTTGTTTAGGTCGTACGTCATCTGAATCTATCTTTCATTGTAAGGGTTGTCATCTTGGAAAAATACAACTTCCTTATTTTACTAGTGATTCTCATTCTGCTAGACCATTTGATCTTGTTCACTCTGATGTTGGGGCCCAGCTCCTTTGGTTTCAAAAGGTGGAAATAAATATTATTGTTGGAAGAATGACCGTTGGATTAACTGGGCCAACCCTAGGGGGTGGCTAATATAGGATTTATACATGGGCCACATGGGCTTAGCCTCATGGGCCTAATCCACATATTCTAACACCCCCCAGCAGTCTGAACTTCCGTCGCAGCGGAGTTTACAGACTGGACTCGAAAAGAAGAAGTACATCACACACAATAGGATCCCCCACAGACTCAACTAGCCACTAATGATGTTGAGGCTGGAGCGAAACTCGGCGAAGGTCGAGGACGGAAGACCCTTGGTGAAGATGTCGGCAAACTAGGAGGTGGTCGGGACGTGGAGGACCCGAACAGCATCGGCGGCGACATAATCGCGGACGAAGTGTAGATCGATCTCTACATGCTTGGTCCGTTGGTGTTGCACTAGGTTGGTGGAGAGGTAGACCGCGCTGACGTTGTCGCAGTAGACCAGCGTGCTCCTGGAGAGGGGACTGTGAAGCTCGGCGAGGAGCTGCCGTAGCCAGGCAGCCTCCGCCACGCCGTTGGCCATGGCACAGTGCTCCGCCTCGGCACTCGAGCGAGAAACGACCGGCTGGCGCTTCGACGACCAGGACACCAGGTTGCCGCCTAAGAAGACGACGTAGCCGGAGGTGGAGCGCCGAGTGTCTGGGCACCCAGCCCAGTCAGCGTCGGTGTAGACGACCAGCTCGGAGGAGGTAGACCGATGAAGAAGCAGCCCGTAGTCGACGGTGCCCTGAAGATAGCGGAGGAGGCGCTTGAGAGCCGCGAGGTGGGGCTCCCGAGGATCGTGCATATGGAGACAGACCTGCTGCACGGCGTAGATGTCTGGCCTGGTGAAGGTGAGGTACTGAAGGGCACCGGCAAGACTCCTGTAGCCGGTGGGGTCCGCGACTGGGTCACCTGTGGCCTCAGAGAGCTTGGCCTGCGTGTCGACTGGGGTGGAGCAGGGCTTGCAGTCACTCATCTGGGCCCGCTCCAGAATGTCAAGAGTGTACTGTCGCTGGTGAAGGAGTCCTGAGGGGCGAGGCTCAGCAGTGACCCCCAGAAAATGGTGAAGCACGCCCAGATCCTTGACCGGAAACTCCCGCTGAAGTGCGTCGACGAGGCGGCGAAGAAGTGACGGGCTGGAGACGGTGAGGACAATGCCATCCACATAGAGAAGCAAGTAGGCAGTCTCTGCTCCATGATGGTGGACGAACAGAGACGTGTCTGACTTGGCCTCCACGAAGCCCAGGGTCACCAGGAACGTAGCCAGTCTGGAGTGCCACGCCCGGGGGGCCTGCTTGAGGCTGTAGAGGGACCTGTTGAGCCGACAAACCATGTCAGGGCGAGAGGAGTCCACGAACCCCGCCAGCTGACAGCAGTAGACGGTCTCGGTGAGGGCGCCGTGCAGGAAGGCGTTCTTGACGCCGAGCTGGTGAACTGGCCAGGAGCGAGCGAGGGCCAGCGAGAGCACCGTGCGGACGGTGGCCGGCTTCACAACCGGGCTGAAGGTCTCATCGTAGTCGACTCTGAGGCGCTGAGTGAAGCCCCGAAGAACCCAGCGAGCCTTGTACCGCTCCAGGGTACCATCGGCCCGCCGCTTGTGCGTCCAGATCCACTTGCCGGTGACGACGTTGGTGCCGGGCGGACGGGGCACCAGATCCCACGTCTGGTTGGCGACGAGCGCCGCGTACTCCTCCTCCATCGCCCGACGCCAATGGGGGTCCAGCAGGGCGGTGCGGACGGAGGAGGGTACCGGAGAAACCTGCGAGTCTCCAGTCGTGGCCGCCAGGACTCGGGGCGGCAAGGTACCAGTCGCGTGCCGCGTCACCATCGGGTGGACGTGCCGCGGGTCGCGGTGAAGGAGCGGTGGGTGGTACACCGGCGTCTCGACACGTGCCGCGGATGGCCGCGGCGGAGGTGTAGGTGTCCCTGGCGGGGACTGGGCCACCGGCGGTGCCGCCGAGTGAGAGGTCACCGGTGGGGACGGCAGCGGTGGTGGCGACGGTGGAGGTGCGAACCCCGGCGACGGCAACCGGCGCTGGTAGACGTGCACCGGCTGGGCGAAGCGGGCCGGAGGGGTCGGTACCGACAGCCCCGCAGGCGGTGCAGTCCCACCACCCCCGCTCGGCCCGGGGGCGATCGTAGACGGGGCCCCGCGGAGAGGCGACACCACCGGACCCGGGCAAGGCACCGGGCCGGTAGTAGGACCGACAGGCGGTGAGCGAGTACCTGCAGAGAGAGGAAGGATAGGTGGCTCGACCAACGCGTCAGTCGGAAGGAGAGTGAAGAGGTCAAGGTCAGGGTCGGAGGAGGGTGGTGTGGTGGTGTAGGGAAATACGGACTCATCAAACACCACATGACGAGAGATGAGGACCCGACGAGAGGAGAGGTCAAAGCAGCGGTAGCCCTTGTGGTCCGAGGAGTACCCGAGAAACACAGAGGGTGGAACGGGGTGCAAGCTTGTGAGGAGCAGTGGCAGCGGTGTTCGGGTAGCAAGCACACCCGAAGACACGGAGGTGGTCATAGCGCGGAGGGGTACCGAAGAGTGCCTGGTGAGGAGTGGGGGTCGGGCACGCAGTGGAAGGGAGACGGTTGAGGAGGTAGGTAGAGGTGTGGAGGCCCTCGGCCCAGAAGCGTGCCGGTAGGTGCGCCTAGAGGAGAAGAGTGCGGATGGTGTCGTTGGTCGTGCGGATCATGCGCTCAGCCTTGCCGTTCTGGGAGGAGGTATACGGGCAAGACATCCGCAATTGCATCCCGTGGGAGAGAAAGAAGGCGCGGGAGGTGGAGTTATCGAACTCCCGACCATTGTCACACTGGACGGCCTTAATGGTGAGGCTGAACTGAGTGGACACCCAGACGAAGAAGTGGCGGAGGGCGGGGAAAGCTTCAGACTTGGCACGCAAAGGGAAAGTCCACACATAATGAGAAAAATCATCAAGCACCACAAGATAGTATTTGTAGCCTGACATACTGGTAATAGGTGAAGTCCACAAATCGCAGTGTACAAGATCAAATGCATGAGTAGCATGCGAGGAAGAAGAAAAAGGAAGACGAACATGGCGGCCTAACTGGCACGCATGACAAAGATGTTTATCATGTGATCTAGTACATGGGATAGTGGCACTACGAATAAGCTGCATCAAGGCATCGCGTCCGGGGTGACCAAGGCGACGATGCCAGGTGGTAGGAGACGTGGTGGCAGCAAAAACAGCAGCAGTGGCAGGTGACGAAGACGAAGAAGAGGTGGCATGCGGAAGCCGAAGGGTGTAGAGGGGGCCGGTGCTATCACATCTGAGGAGGGGGTGCCGAGTTGCCGAGTCCTTCACAGTAAGACCAGAAGAGTCAAACTCGACAAAACAAGAATTATCAGAAGTAAAACGACGAATAGAAAGAAGATTGTAGACCAAAGAAGGACCGACAAGAACATCAGGAATACGAAGAGCCGGGAGGGCCGGCAACACCCACAGATGTGACAGGAAGACACGAGACATTCGCTACCATGATGGACGAAGGGAGAGAGGAAGGAGGGCGAACAGAGGTGAGTATACCAGGGTCGGGAGTGGTGTGGTAGGTAGCACCGGTGTCCGCAATCCACTTGGGACCCATCGGCAGAGTCAGAGTGGGAGTCTGGAAGGCAGCCAGGGCGGCCGCGTCCCAACCAACCAGCCCGGACGATGGAGCAGCCGGCGGCGTGGGCCACGACGAAGCGGCAGGCATCGAGGTCCAGGGCGACGGAGAGGCGAAGGCGAACCCCGGCTGCGCACCAGCGAACATGGCCGCCGGGGGACGAGCCTCAGAACCTAGCCCCTGGAACGACCACCACATGGAGATGCGCCCGGACCACGGGTGGTGGAAAGTGGGCCAAGGCGCACCCTGCTGGGGTCCCGGCGTCGGTGCGTTGCCACGGGCACCACCGCCGGAACCACCACCACCACCGCGGCCACCACCGCCCCCGCCTCCGCCACCTCGACCTCCGCCGCCCCTGCTCGGCCCGTGTGGATGAGCGCCAAGGGCAGAATGTGACGGAGGAGGTGGATGGGTCAGGGTGATAGCCGCCAGTGCTGTCGAGGAGGATGAGGACCCCGGGCCGGAGATCGATGCAGCCTGAGCACCAAAGTGATCTCCTCCAGGGCAAGGTCGTCGCGGACCTGGAGGAAGGTAGGGAAGGGACGCTGGCGCATGATCAACGACCGGAGGTGGGTGTAGCGATCGCTGAGGCCGCGGAGGACGTTGAGGACGAGCATGCGGTCCTCCACGGGGCAGCCCAGATCACCAAGTGAGTCTGCCATGGTCTTCATCTTGCGGCAGTACTCACCGACGCTGAGGTCCCCCTGGACGAAGGTGCGGAAGGCCGCGTCGAGGCGGAGAGCCCGGGCCTCGGCGTTGCCTAGGAACTGGCCCTCGATGGCTAGCCAAACAGCCCGAGCGTGAGGAAGGTTCCGGAGGAGGCTGTGGAGGTCGACGAAGATCGTCCCCACGATCCAGGTGAGCACGATGTTGTCGAGGCGGACCCACGCGGCAGTCGGCGCCACGCCGGTGGGGTCGCAGAGGACGTGGTCATCCAGGGCGTAGCGGCGAAGGGTAAGGAGGAGTAAGTCCCGCCAGCGTGCGTAGGACGGCGACTCTGGCTCGAGGACGACAGGAACCATGAGGCGAATGTTCTGGACACTCCCAGCCTGAAGGTGGAGCTGAGCCACGAGCGGGTCAGTCGGGTCATGCCAGAGCACCGTGGGGATGGTGCGGGGCCTAGTGCCGACGGTCGGTACGGTCGGGACGCCGTACACGCCGCCCACGGGTGCAGAGGAGGTGGCCCCGCCGTCATGCGCCGCCGCCGCCGCCGGTGGGAGGACTGCTCCCTACGTCGCGCGCGCTCCCCCGGTCTCCCCTGCGCTCGAGCCGGAGTGGGGTCAGGACCTAGCGCCGCCGGTGGGGCCCTCACCGCCGCGAGCACCGCCTCTGCCCTTACTGCTGTGGCGACTGCGGTTCCCGCGTGGGTTGCAGATCCGGAGGACCCTCCCCCGCCAATTCCCCCGTCGCTGGTCGCCGATCCACATCCTGTCATCGATCAGCCGCCTCCTCCACCGGTCGCCCATCAGGGATACACTGTCACCGCAACGTGGAAGTAGGAGGGGGGAGGAGGCGGCTGCTCAGCCATGGGGGGATGGGTGGCGGCGCAGTAGCGTGGCGGGCAGAAGCAGGAAACGTCAGCGCCGGCGAGCAGAGGAGTATGGGGCGCGGCCGACGCGATCCAACAGAGAGGGGCGGAGCTGAAGGGGCGGCCGGCGAGCAGAGGAGTAGGGGGCGCGGCCGGCCAGAGGTGGGCGCGGCCAGAGGCGGTGAGCGCGGCCGGAGCAGCGCGGCCCAGCCGGGCAGCGCAGCGCGCAGGGAGCGGGGCGGCGGCGGCCAGGGCGCCTGGCGGCGCAGGACGGGGGCCTGGGGGCGCGGGCCCGGGGCGGCGGCGGCCAGGGCAGGGCACATGGTGACGCAGGCCTGGGGCGGCGGCGGCCAGGGCAGGGAAAACCTAGCCACCGGCGGCTGAGGGGTGAGGGAGGAGCGAAAACCTAATCTGTGATACCATGTTGGAAGAATGACCGTTGGATTAACTGGGCCAACCCTAGGGGGTGGCTATATAGGGTTTATACATGGGCCACATGGGCTTAGCCTCATGGGCCTAATCCACATATTCTAACAATTATGTTATTTTTGTTGATGATCATTCTCGTTACACTTGAATTTATTTCATGAAATGATGTTCTGAGTTTCTTCCTATCTATAGGTCTTTTGCTCGCATGATTCACACCTAGTTTTTGTTCCTATTAAAAAATTTCGCTCTGATTCTGGTGGTGAATATTTATTTGATTCTTTTCGATAATTTCTAACTTCAGAGGGTACTCTTGCACAGCTTTCGTGCCCTGGTGCGGTGCACATGCTCAAAATGGTGTTGCTAAACGCAAGCATCGTCATGTCATAGAAACTGCTCACACCCTTTTGATATTCTTTTGTTCCCTTGCATTTTTGGTGTGAAGCAGTGTCTACCGTTGTCTACCTCATCAATAGACAACCATCATCAAAACTCTCACGCCCCATTTGGATCATTAGAATTGAATTCCATTCTAATAATAATAATTTAGGTATATATCAATTAAGCTAATTCGGTTTTATACAAAATATATATGTATACTATTATTAGCAAGATGTCGGAGATATTTATGTGCTATATTTTTACTATAGAGGAGTGAAACGAAGAGTGTCATGTAAGTTACAGAGTAGAAACAAATTCTACTACTGTATAAAATCATTTCTCATCCCCCACCCCGTGAATTTGAGATAGGCTTATATCTGAACTTTGGAAAGTGGTGGAATGTCAAATTCCAAACTAAATAAGTCACTTTATTGAGTGAATTTCAATTTCTCTAAAATGAAGGGATCCAAACGCCCCGTCAGGGAAAATTCCTGGTGAAGTTCTTTTTGGAACTCCTCGCTATGACCATCTTAGAGTTTTTGGATGTACATGCTACGTGTTGTTAGCCTCTCGTGAACGGACTAAATTAACTGTTCAATCTGTTGAGTGTGTTTTTCTTGGATATAGTCCGGAGCACAAAGGCTATAGATGTTATGATCCTTCAGCACGTCGCATTCGTATTTCACGTGATGTGAGTTTCAATGAAAACCGACCTTTCTTTTATAACTCACTCACACATTCATCTTCTTTTTCCACAGAGTCCACCTCTTTCTTGTGCCTTTCTCCCCATCCATGCTCCATCATCTGGGTCTTCATCTTCCACTACACCATCGTCTACCACATCCTCATCTGATGTTCTCATTCCCATTACAGATCCTTCTACCTCAACACTCACTTCACACTTCACTTCTAAACCACCAGTTACCAAAACCTACATTCGTCGTCCTTGCACTTGTCCCACGGCCGGTCCTGATGGCAAACCTGTTGTTGATGTTTGTACTAACAATGATGACTCTCCAGCTGTTTCTAATGATCTACAGATTGTTGATGGGTCACAGGTTTATGATGTGTTACCAAATCACCAAGGATATCTTCATGATCGTAGTACAATTGAACCTCCAGATCACTGTGGATTTCCTAGTGTTGCTGCTGTAATTGTTGAACCATCTAATTATCATGAAGCTTCTGGTATTCATGAATGGCAGCTTGCTATGCAAGAAGAGTTGGACACTCTTGATCGAGCGGGTACTTGGGATCTTGTTCCTTTACCATCACATGCAGTCCCTATAACATGTAAATGGGTCTTTAAGATTAAGACCAAATTTGATGGTTCAGTTGAGCGATATAAAGCTCGTCTTGTGACCAGATGTTTTCAACAGACTCGGGGTCTAATTATGATGAAACCTTTGTATCGGTCGCACATATGACGACTGTTCATACTTTGATTGTTGTTGCAGCATCTTCTTCATGGACTATCTCTCAGATGGATGTCAAAAATGTTTTACTTTATGGTGATTTACACGAAGAAGTTTATATACACCCATCACCAGGAGTTGATATTCCTTTCGGCCATGTCTGTCGTCTGCGTAAAGCTTTATATGGATTGAAAAAGGGCCCTTGTGCTTGGTTTCAAAGGTTCGTCGCTGTCATAAGGGCTACTGGTTTTACCTCTAGTGATCATGATCCCGCGTATTTCTTTATTCCTCTTCACGAGGGCTCACCTTGCTCCTATTATATGTTGATGACATGCTAATTACGGGTGATGATCCAGAACATGTCTCTCAAGTAAAACAACATCTTAGTGAGCAGTTTAAGATGTCTGATTTAGGCCCTCTTAGATATTTTCTATGGACTGAGGTATTACAATCTACAAAGTGCTATTATCTCTCAGTCTAAATACATCCAAGACATATTGCTCGCTCTGGTTTGACTGATAATCATACAGCTGCAACACCCATGGATATTCACTTACAACTTTGTCCGAATGATGGTTCACCACTACAGGATCCATCCAGATATCGGCATATAGTCGGTAGTCTAGTCTATCTCAATATCACTCGACCGGATATTGTACATGTTGTTCATATTCTGAGTCAGTTTATCTCTGCGCATATTTCAGTTCATTATGGTCACTTGCTTCGTGTATTGAGATACTTACAGGGAACCACATCTCGAGGCTTATTCTATGATTGTAATAGTCCTCTTCGGCTTCATGAAATGGGAACCATATGCTGATATCTAGTAACCAGTCCTTCCAATCAGGCCAATTAAATGCCTTTGGGTTACAAGTTTCTACAGTATTGATTACTCTTATGCCACTTGGGCGAGTGATCACACTAATCGCTGCTCTATTATAGGTTATTGAATTTTTCTTGGTTCCTCTCCTATTGAAGGAAATCAAAGAAGCAAGCTATTGTATCAAGATCCAGTGCAGAAGCAAAACTTCGAGATCTTGCTACCACTACTGCCGAGATTATATGGCTACGATGGTTATTGGCTGATCTTGGTGTCTCTTGTGATACTCCTACGCCTCTTCTGTGCGACAGCACTAGAGCCATTCAAATTGCAAATGACCCTGTGAAGCATGAACATACAAAACATATTGGTGTTGATGTTTTCTTCACACGGTCTCATTGTCAACAGAAAACTATTGCTCTTCAACATGTGCCCTCAGAAATACAAGTTGCAGACTTCTTCACAAAAGCACAAACAAGAGAACAATATCGTCTCAACTTGTTTAGACTCAATGCTTCAGATCCTTTGCTTCCACCTTGAATTTGAAGGGGGTGTTAAGGCCCATAATGGCCCATATTAGCTGTGACTATATGTATTCTACCAAGTCCTAAGGACTACATGCTCTCTCTAATCCAAGGTTAGTAACATTTTTATGGTATTTCCCCCAGCCTTGGTGGTGCTTTACCCTTGCTGGTTAGGAGCGTCGGTTGTGGATTCTAGCAGGAACTAAGGGTTTGTCTTTGTTTACAGCCCCTCTCTATGGTGGTAAGCTTAGTGCTAGTGGGGTCGTCCTAATTTCTGTTTCTGGTGCAAATGTAATTCAGAGTTAGGGGGTTAGGGCTCTAGCCCCTTCTTTCTTCTTAATATAACGATGTTCAGCTCTCTTGCGTTTTCTAGGAAAAAAACATCACAGAGGCATCAAGAGTAATAACAAATTTTAAACTAAAAAGAGAACCAAGATAAATCTAGTGAAGGAAAAAAGAGAGGAAGATGTGTCTCCTTACATCTTGAATCCAATGTATTCCTTGTACGATGACATCTTCTCTTCGGAGCCAATTGATTTGTCTTATGATCCATTCATCAATTGCATCTTCCATGACCAACTGCAAAATTTGTTTTGATATCCAAAGAACCTGTCTCCTACAGATTACATAACATTAGTAAAACCCCATGTTTTGTAATTGAAAGAATGAAACAGCTAGATTGCAGAAGTGATTGAGTTGTAGAATTGAAGCATAGATGGTGAAAATACAAGTGTGTGTGTGCATGGCTATGAAAACAAAAAAAAAATTGCGACAACCCACCCAAATTTCATTAGCATCTAAACAAACATCGGAGAATATACTGCCAAGATACATGAAATGGGAATCATATGCTGATATCTAGTAACCAGTCCTTCTAATCAGGCCAATTAAATGCCTTTGGGTTACAAGTTTCTACAGTATTTCAGTGTATCGTTTACTTTATTTGTACTATGTAACAGTAATCTGAAACTACTAAAGTACTAAGCAAATTCTGAGGAACAAATTTGATAAAGTTGATTATAAAGAAACTAACCGTATCCAACCCCGTCGCTTTAGCTGGAATACTTTGTCAACCAGGTTCAATAAAGGCACACTAACATTTGTTGGCATCCACTGCCAAAATAGAAGAGAAGGTTTATCAGTAAAAAGAAAAACAGTAACAACACCTGTTCCCTATGATCTGTATCAAATAAATTATGTAGTAGCAGGGTATGGTGTACCTCAGGAGGAATTCCTGTTGGATCCTCGAATGCATTTAGAGATGACATGTTTGAAGAATCAGAATATTCCTTTGCAGATTTTCCTATTTGGTCGCTGGCTTGTTTATCCAAACTAGAGCATGTTTCGATGTGCTCAACATCATTTGAAGTATGTCCTCTATTATTGACCTCATTGTCTGAATGGCATCCACTATTCACAGAAGAGATGTGATCTTCATAGTTACTATCACCATCTGAAAGGCTATGAGCCCTTTCCAAGTTTCTTTGATGCAAGTTGTGGTTATCTTTCTCTTCCTGGTTCCAAGATAGAGACATCCTATTATCTGCAAATTGGGCAGTTGCACTAGAAGGTGATGTGCCGACCGCCCGTTTCAAACCATCTGAAACTCCTTTAAATTGTCGAACAATGTCATCCATAGCATCATCAACATTAACTGTTTTAAGAAAAATAAAATGTCTTCAAGAAAAGAACATAGCAAGTTACAGCTTTTAAGGGGGAATACAAGTATGGGGCATGCATACCAGCCAAGGTTTTCATAACAGAGGAGGACTTTCCAGCAGAGTAAGTCTACAAAGTGGAGAAGAATTGAAGTGCTAAGAACCTCAAGAAAGCAGAAGCACTGAATGAAGATGTGTGCATTCCTTGTCATTAAGGACAAGGCTATAAGGATTTGCTTGGTGTAAATCACACACCTTTGAGGATGCACTCAGAAAATCCAAAACTTCATGCTGCTCTGCAATATTAGCTATAGACAATAGATCCTATTGAACACAAAATGAATATTATACATTTGAAGTAAAAGATGAGCAAAAATGCAAGAGAACCAAACATACTTGAAGATATTTGTCCAGGAGAATGCACCGTTGGTGCACAAGATAATCATCAACGCTAGATGAAAGAAAACTCTTTGGAGGCAGATGTAATGAATAATTAGGTATCTCCTTCAGTTGTCGATGGAGACGTTCAAAATTCCGGTATCTACAGATACAAGCTATAGGTCAGGACCATACATGTTCCTCTCTCGAAGCTGCAATTAATTTACAAATATGTCAAGTAAAACCATGCCTTCTTTTCACAAACCAGCTCTTGTTATCCGCATCAGTCACCACAATAGAATAAACTGCAAAAGATTTTGAACCTTGTTTCTCAAAATATGCACCAACAACCTGAAAAGAAATAATGAACCCAACAAAACACATCAGCTGTGGAGATTGCAGAATGACATTACTTCACATCAATGGATGTATATTGTATCAAAAACAAGACTGATGGTGACATTAAATCACTAGACCTGATATATAATGTAATCATGCAGGAATGGAAACGGTTCGAAGTTAATTACTCCCTCCGTCCCAAAATATAATTCGTTTTAGACTAATCATACATCCATTAAGTAACATGAATATAGTTTGTATGTATGCCTATATTCATTATCATTTGAATGAATGTGGACGGAAAAAAAAAAGTGGGCTAGAAAGAACTATATTTTGGGACGGATGGAGTATTAATTATCAGACCAAATCACCACAAAAAATACCAATTTTCCCCATGTGACGTTGAATAACTTCATATGTTCAATGTATGCCACTGCTATCTCACCGACATGTGGGCTGGGCCTCACACACAAGCCTCATTCAGTGACATCTCATGTTTTTTTCTCTTAATGAGGACTAGATACAAATTAAGCACAGGGTTCTACAGATCTAATTCTAATCGGACACCAAGTACTACAACATAAAACCAATGGAAGCCGCATGCTAATCAGAAAATGCGGAATAGGATAAAATGAAGAGATATTCATATAGTTTAGATTACTTACGGAAGGCTGAAAAACCAGAACATGTTGGCAAGTAATACCAAGACTGAAGCAAGTGATTGATTTCTAAATTGGCACTGCAGGTGACGGCCGGTGGCGGCAACCAGAGATGGAGGCGCTCACGAGCGGCCGCCGGGACAGTCGGCGCGTCTGTGGCTAGGACGGATGCCGAGGCCAAAGGGGACAACGACGGCGCTGGCGCAGGCGCGCAAGGGGGCTTAGGCAGGCGAAGGCAAGCGCACGGCCAGCGGCGGGCACGCG
The DNA here is from genome assembly GCA_029449295.1 of Zea luxurians. NCBI lineage: Eukaryota > Viridiplantae > Streptophyta > Magnoliopsida > Poales > Poaceae > Zea > Zea luxurians. Next base: position 53,363,340 of record JAOPSE010000011.1, read on the forward strand.
CGGGCGAGTGCAGGCGCACGGCCGGCGGTGGGCGTGTGCGCACGCGGGTGGCGGCGCGCAATGGCGTGGTGCGCGGTCAGCGGGCGACGGCTAGCGTGCAGTGGCGGGCGACGGCGGGCGAATAGTGGCAGGCACAGCCAGCGGCGACGCTGTGAGCCCTAGCTCTGTACCATGTTAAAGAGGAATGAAATGACAACTTGTATATTCCATAGGGCCCAAAGGGCAAAAGTACATGAGGTAACTTTACTGAGAGAACCCTAGATTCTAGAGAAAATACACTATCAGTGAGAAACTATCAGTCTTGGTGTCTGGCTGGGGCAAAAGCCCTCCAGGAGTTAGTCGCTAGAATCGGCACCTACAGGTCTTAGAGGTCATGGTCGTGGTCGTGGTCGTGTCCCTTTGCCTAGTCTGTAAGTCTGAGTCCGATGTACTGTTTTAACCCTGGGGGATCCTAATTTCCCAGGGGGGTTTCTCTATTAATGGCACGCAGGTCTCCTGCGCGGTTCGATAAAAAAAAACATAGTATACACACTGATAGTATAACCTTTAGTAATAAAATTGCACACGAAATTGCGGTGAATACTAGCAACACAACCATGGCAGGTTGGTCAAATTTATTCAATTAACCTAAATGATCAAATTTATTCAGTAAAAACAGCAAGTTTGAGGCTTCTTGTTAGATGATGATACTGGAATTGTTCTAGTGATAGGATTAGAAAAAATTACCCGACATCTTATCTTCGGAACATGCATTAGCACCTCAACATGTGAGGCAGGACCAACACCTCTCTCATCCTGATTTATCCTCACATTTAGCCTTTCACTGGAAACCATGGGCTGGTTACTTTTTGCCAAATATCTTTTCTCAATATCAGGAGTACTATTACACCGTTTTAGTTGGGCTTTTACTCTGTTGCTGGTTTCATGTGGTTTTTCCTTGCTGGTGAAATTAACTTGACTCCCCTCTTTTGGTTTCACTTCATTCATATTTTGTAGAGCAAGTGGATGACTACCTGTGACGAAGGTAGATTGAGCATTCCTATTTTTACTTTGCATCAAATTGACCATGTATTTATCATCAACAGATGCAATTCTCTCGTTGAAGTTAGAGGATAGCTCTTTACCAACTGCCCCTGCACTTGTACTATTATCTGAACCTTCAGAGCCTTTCTGTCTTGATGAGTGGTCTAATTTAACCATTTTCTTTTGATAATTTCTTCCAATTGCCCACATGTTCTCAAGATTCTCAGGGGCAAGAACCTCTGACCTTCTTTTAGTAGCTGCATCCAATACCGCCGCCCAGTCTGGCTGACGAGGTTGGATGGTACCATCATTGTCATCCTCTGACACTTTTGACTTTCCACATTCAGAAGTAACAAGTGATCTCATCCCAGAATTATTTGGTGGAACTAAACCGCTAGTTTCTACAGTCAAATTCCTTGATTCCATTTGACAACCTTGTGAGCCTCCTTTGTAAGGCACTAGTGTTACTGTTCCTGTATTAGCCATGTTTGTACCTCCAGCGCTACCTGTATCTTTGGCATTTAGAAGGTAGACAACCAACTCATTGATGTAGCTGAAACAAAAACAAATAAAAAAAATAAAGATTTGGAACAAAGCTTAGGTGCAGGTAAGGGCAGAAAGTAAAATTGGAATATTAGATAACTTAAAATACAGTTAATCAGCCCATAGAATGCTTGAAGCCTATATTGCCATAAATCAGCCGCTTTGGCAGACAACTTACACAGGGCTTGCGAAGTTCATAACAGGCTGCAAGATTAGGCAGGTCATCAATTCCCTGGAGAAACAGCGAACTAGCGGACTCTGAGCATCCTGTGGTCTCAACACTAGAGCCATAATGCCCCCAACAATTTCTTGAAGAACCTAAAATCCATATTAATTAATGGATGATTATTGTATAACATGAATGCTAAAATGGTTTCCTATTACCTTGTACTCATGCTCTGAAGATAACAGTGCTGGATGAAGTTCCTGTGAAACTATTAGGTGCTGCTTCAGTCTCTCATCTATTTCCTCTGAAGACAAAGTCCTCATGACATCAACGCCAATTAGAATTTCATTTTTCCGAAAAATATCTAAATGATTACCAATCAAATCAACCATATCCCTGAAATAGGAAAAAAAAAGCTTTAACATAGAAACATTACTCAATAATGATGGTACACATTAGATAGTATACCAAGCCTTTAGTCACCTTGTTAGCATGTCAACTAGATTCATCTCTTTCACCCTGCCTGACAATTCACCAAGAGCATGAAGTACTAAGCCACGTATCAGTTCTGGTGCCTCTCTGTCGGGAGTAATATCTGAGTACCACAAGTCTAAAACAAAGTCTCGTAAAATTTTCTCAATGAAACTTTCAAAAGCAGCCTCAACAGAAGGTGAACCAACTTTCCTTCTCCATCTGGAGACTGGTGGTACAGTCGAAAGGCGATGATCATTTGCAGACAACTGTCTCTTTGAGGCTTGAGACAAATGTGTCTGCTTACGTACAGGGTGTTCCCTCCAACGGAACTCCACTTTGAAGGAGAGATATCGCAGAAATGCAAGTATAAGGATTGACATGGGCACATTTGTCCACATTGATTTACTTGTATCTATTTGAAACAAAATGATATGGATCTTAGCATGGACACAAGCGACTGGACTATATATTTAAGAAGAAATATACTGCGTATACAAACATAAAGAAACCTCTGCGCACAAAAATAAATCAATAATAAGGGTTGAAAGATCAATAATTACTAAGTGTTCAAAGGTTGCCAACACGTTCACAGAGCAGAAAGTGAAACAGAAAAAAAGGAAGGAAAGAAGGCTATTTTGACAAGTAAAAAGATCAGAGAAAAATATATGCATGCTTAATTTAAAATATAATAATTAATAAAATTACACATGACCAAATAGTGAAGTTAAAATGTTAATTTATCTGAAGCTACTTTTCCACTGACAACTAGCCAATTACTTCAAAAATGGTTCACAAGTGGTGGGACTATAGGCAATTATTTTTCTGCAAGCTAACTCATTAATACGTAAACAATAGACAAGCAAAATCCACTTCACGTCTCTCACTGGATTATCTTTGCCTTCATTTGTTGATATCATGAAGGCTCAAGACATCATTGCAGTGTCATGACTGAACTCTGAGCCAAGTTGAGTAAAAGACAGAGAAGACTCACTATATGATTCAGAAGGACACAAACTAGCTGCTATTTGCATTCGTGTTCAACCATTACTTGCAAAAGGGACTCTAGCTGAATTGGTTAGGTGCTCTGAGTAGCGCTCCTCATGTGTGAGAAAGTCTTCTTATTTTCTTAATACAATACCCAGGGGCTGTCTTACCCCTTGTAGGTGGAGTTTTTTTTGGTTCAACCATTAATTCGAAACCACAACTTGCCAACAACAACTAGATAGATGCCCCACATATCCACCACATCGTTTGAGTGGTTACTAAAGCTAAGCTAAAATTCTCTGAAGCATCGTAACATAAAACTTTTGCATGCATTCATAACACATTCTGTAGCTTGTAAGAGCAATTCCCTAGACCTCACACTATAGGTAAATAACATAGAAATGTGTGACACAAACTCATCTTCAACCCCCGAGTCAAAATGTGGCACCTGGGTGATTATGGCTTGGAAATTTACATACAAACTGTACCTCACCTCAGAGTAGAATGAACATCACTATCTTTTCAAGCTTATCCAATCGCTAATGCCAATACCTCTGCTTCATACTCGGCACGTTTTAATAACCACCAAAACATCTATCGTTTGCATCGGACCATCCAGAAGCACTCTAGCCACAATGAAATCTCACAAAGAGAGTCTAAGGAAACCCTAGATTAACACTTCCCATCTCCAGCAGTTTCATAAACAATGCATGCAGAAGTTTCTAAAATGAAATTAAGGATCCTAAACTTCGGATTTTCAGGATCTCAAGCAAATCCAGCAAGCCTTCTTAGTAACTGTAACCGAAAAGCAGCAGCAGTAGTAGTATTAACTAAATAGAATGCAGGCAGAAAAGCAGTAGCCAACTTTCAAAAAAATGCCACGTAACAGGCATTACAGGTCACTACAGAATAGATTCAGGAGCTATCAGATGGTGTGACTACAAGCGCTAGCTTCCCGGTCAACAAAAGGTCTCTAGTTTGTAACGCATGAGCCATCAAATCACATCGCAATCCCAGCATTTACAGAAGCAAGCTACACAAATTTTCTCGCACCTATGCTGTGTCCATCAGATAGACACGAAATGGCAAGGTTGTAGTCGCTAACGAACCAATCGTATCCCTCGTCTGGGCGATGCTGCGGAACATTTGTGTTGTATGTGTGGGTGGGGGTGGCAAAACCAATTCGGTCGCAAATGAGGCACGGAAGCAGAGAGGGACAGAGGGGGACGTGCTCACGCGTGAGGAAGTAGGAGACGGCGAAGATGCAGAGCGCCCACCAGACGGTGCGCAGCTTTGCCTCCTCGATCAGATCGTCGACGCTCTCCATCCTCTTCCGCATCTCGGCCTGCGCGCGCGCCACGGCGCGGCCCGGCCCGTGGGAGGCGGCGAGGGATCCGGTGTGACCGATTAACGGATGCGGAATCCCCGTAACGAGCTCCGCCTTCGCCGGAGAAGAAGGCCGTGCCGGGCGGTGCCGGCGGCGACTCGCCTCCACGGCGATTTTTATTTCTGGGTTATTTTGTCTTTTTTTGGAGTTTTCTTAGGATTTGTAGAAACGTGCCCGGGGTCTCGAACCAGCCTGTGTGCTCTGTTGTGAGGCCCACCTAGCGAATGCGTGTAGCCGAATGCCATGTGGGTCCATATAGCCACGCTCCACGCTGACGAGTGGGGCCTTTATGCGATGGTTCCACACTTCCACCGGGAGAAATTTGGATTCGTGTCATAACTTAGAACTAGGTGAGTGCCCGTGCGTTGCAACGGAACCGAATAATAACACGATAATTTAGTACTTTCTTAGGTTTGTTTAGGTCCAGTATTATAAATATCATAATATCTTAAACGTAAAGAGGTTCTCGTACTTTTGCTACATAGGCACTTCTTCCGTCAATTTGCTACCTCTAATGTTCGAGTTTTTTTTGTCTTGTCTTGTTGCTACAACAGATTCATGTGCTGCCACAAGTGAGGATGTCAGCGCATGACACTACATCTGTAGGCAGATCTGTTCAAGTTGTACATTGACGCTGTTGGTCACATCAAACCCTGCGCAAGGAATAGTTTGGATGGAGCATTCTTCTCCCCTGTGAAGGGTGGGGTGCCATCAAGCAGCATTGAACCATCACAACCCAGTATCTTACATGATTCCTATGATTAGTAGCTGAAGAAATGTGAAGTACTAAGCATATGTGCAGATTCGATGGCACTTGCATCGATCGGCGCTATAGATTACCACATGATCCAAATGCGGTAATAGTCCCACCAAAGATTCAAACGGTTTTTTTAAATATATATATATATATATATATATAATACCAAAAAAACTGCCTTCCGGTGGCTAATTCGAATCAATATAACGAAGTAACTGAAGGGAGAGAAGTTTCAGATAAATAAACCTTTATTTCAAGGCGAGATATCATATGTGCTAGAGCAGCCCGGATGCAGATACCCCAAACGAGATGCTTACCGTGAAAGCACGACGCATCCCAATCTTTGGAGATTTGAAGAATCCCCGACCTCCAAGAAATCAAGAATCAGCAGGAAATCTGTTTCGCTCGCTCACTCACCAAGTTTATCTTGGTCCCCTCCTGGCCGGGAAGATACCGGTCAAATATAATGATATCTATAATGCTATTGTATTATATGTTGGTAATAAGTCGTGTCAGAGTGGGGAAGGAAAAAAAGAGTCGCTAGCTGGCAGGAATGTTAGTTGAGTTTTCGTTTTCTTTTAATAATGAAGACGAAATATCCGTTGAGCTGAAACTGGCAGAGCAGCCTGCCCTGCCTGAAGCCACAAGCGGCCTGGAAAACCAGGAGCCGAGCCACCAGGAACGAAGAAGACAAAACAGACAGAAACAGAAGGCGGGGGCCTCCCATTTGGTTCCCCTCCCTCCCCGTTCCCAGGCTTCCAGTAGGCAGGGCAGCCACTGGTTCCACTCGCCCGTTCAGCTATAAGTTAGTCGAGACAGGGCCTTGCACTCAGACTCATCAGTTCAATTCAATCCAATCCAATCCCACCCCGCCCCGCCCCTTCCAAGAACTTCAATCGTCCAACAAAAGCAGGAGTCGCATCCCAGATCCCCCCGCATCAGAGACAGGCAGGGAGGGAACCGAGATCCTCCGTCCGAGTCGATGGAGTCAACGGTGGAGCGGATAAGCTCGTCGGTGCAGTCCTGGGTGAAGGACCACGAGCTCGCAGCCATCGGTGAGTCAGTCTCAGCCTTTGTTGCGGATCCACCACTGCTGCTTAGTGTTCCGTTTCCGTTCTTGAAGACGATGATCTTCTGCTGAAACTGAAACCGCTAGCTGTCTGCCTGTCTATGTGCGCGCGCACGCCCAGGAGGCGTGTGGGCTGCGGCGGTGGGCGCTTCGGTGGCGTACAGCCGAAGGAAGGCGCCGCAGCACTCCCGCACAGAGCTCGGCAGCACTCCCGCATAGAGCCAGCGCGGGATCCGCGGCGGGGGCGAGATCCGGGGCGGGGGCGGCAGGGGACGGTGCCTGGGTCGTGGGGGAGGGGCACGACGGGGGCTAGCGAGCTGCTTCCATGCGCGCGCGTGGGAGGGTGCGGGGTCAGGCGGGGGCAACCAGGGTGTGGACGCTGACGCTACTATCTTAATAGAGTAGTATAGATATGAAATGTGGATTTTTTTAACCTTGCTATTTGCAATGTTCAAGGACAATGTCTAATTACGACCTACTTTTTTGAATTGCTTTTAATTACAACCATGTGAGATGGACTCTTGAACAGGTTTTCATCTACAGCAAAATAATCGACATAATAGATAAATATGGGCTACAAGTACATGACTCCATTAAAGATAGTGAGGCAAGCATCTAACACACTATTCATGCCTCAAATCAACAATTAGTAACTTGAGACCCACGTTAGCATGCTCGTTTTTGAACCACCGCATGCGCTTCCAACATCGAGTGCATACTGCTGGCGCCTAGTAAACTATAGTATAGCTGAAATATGGGTTAGTACACGCCATTATAGTTTTGTTGTTTTTGAAGCACGCTGCACACCATAACTATTCGTGAAACTATATCAGTGCCATTATAATTCTCGCGAAAGCTGAAAATGCCATTATATACGTCTGCTGAAAATGACATTATATAAGACGATGGAGTTGCCTATTTCACCATACATGAATCCGTCTGGGCATATCATGTACTCCTACCTGGCAATGGGATGGCGAGAATGTCGCCTGGCGCGGCGACGGGACTCCCCATGGCATTGACATTCATGACATCCGTGACGGTGGTCTCGTAGCTTGCAGCGATGGCGGGCACGGTGTCCCCGACCTGCACGACGTAGGAGAGGTACACCGCGGGGAGGTTGTTGTCGGATGAGTTGAAGCAGACGCATGGCAGCGGAATGGCGAGCTTCTGGCCGGCGTCCAGCGGCGCGTCGGGGTCGGCGGAGGTGAGGCCGTTCTCGTTGCGGATCTGGTCGGAGGAGGCGAGCCCCGCGAAGACGACGTCGGAGACGGTGGCGATCGTGTCGGCCGGGCGCGCGGCGTAGCGGACGGAGACGGACTTGCGGACGCCGTCGGCGCAGGAGCAGCGGGTGGGCACGCGCACGAAGAGGCCCATGGGCAGGATGCGGTGCGCCGCCCCTGGGGCGCCGAAGTCGAGCGCGTTGGCGGCCAGCAACGCCGCCGGGTCGACGGCGAAGAGCGCGGCCACCTCGGACACCTTCATGTCGACGTAGAGCGTGTAACCCAGCAGCGCCGGGCAGGAGTCGGACCCCGAGCACGGCTCGATCGTCGTCTTCGCCTCCGCGCCGCGCGGCGCCACCGATACCACGGCCACCACCACCGCCACCACCATCACAGCCGCCATCACGAAGCCACGCGACTTCGCCATTACCGAGAGATGCTAGCACTTGCGAGTGCGAGCTTGGACTATGGAGCTCGTGACTATAGTGCTCTCCGCCTCTGGTCGAGGGAGAGAGAGAGCCGAGAGGCGTGGTATGTAAGCCGGTGAGTAATGGCGGGAGGGGAGAGGAGGCTGTTGTTTGCTTTTGGCAGCGCTAGGAATCTGTGCCAAGCGAGGGGAAGAGGGAAAGGTAGCAGAGGCCCGCGGCCACTCGTTGTCTTCGAGGATGCCCACTGGCGCGCGCGTGGGAGGACGCGGGGTCAGGCGGGGGCAACAGGATGTGGACGCTGACGCTACTATCTTAATAGAGTAGTATAGATTCGCTCAAATGCATTATAAAAACATGTTTCACATAGAGATCATTATCAATTATATAATTACAGATAAAATATTATTTAGAGGATTATTTAAAACTTCATCTTATTTTACTAAACTGACCGGATGCTTATGCCCCTGGCCATAATCGTCGTCGCTCAACTCATTTTATCGCAGGCTGCCACTCCCAACTTGCCTCTCTCTCTCTTCTCATCCTCACCTCGCTTCTCTGCTGGACTAGGGATGGCATCGGGGAATTTGCCGCCGGGGAATAGCTTTCCATCCCCGTCCCCGTGACAAAAAAAAATTTACGGGGATTCCCACGAACGCTTGCGGGGAACATTTCTTCTCCATCCCCGTTCCTTGCGAGGATAAATCCTCCACGGGGATCCTCATCCCCATATAAATTATAATTAGGAAATACGTTCTTTGTTATTAATGTAAAATATTATCACTTATATAAATTATCAGATGTAAGAAATCATTATTCATACATCAAAATGAACACATTTATACAATTAGTGGTCTTTTGACAAAGAAATTATTTATTTTTATCGTTAACTAGTACACGAAAAAACCATCACATGCAAGTTTAACGGGTCCCCGCGAAAAATGGGGATGGGGAATGCTTCCCCGTCCCATCCCCGTTTAGCTGTCAGGGTATCAATTTTCCCCATTTATATCCCCACGGGGAAGTTTCTTCCTCGTTTCCATCCCCTAATGGAGTAATTCCCCACGTGGGATCGGAGATCGGGTCCCCATTGCCATCTCTAGCTTGGACTGAGAGGCGGCGCCCGATATCCCTGTGGTGGCGGTGTCCAGCTCCCAGCGGCCTCCACTGGCGGCGCCTAGATCTCGGCTTGCACCGGCGACGGGCCAGCTCACCTCGGCATTCCACCGGCGGCGCCCAGTTTGAGACTCCCAGTTCCATCGATACGCACAACCATGCCTAGTTCTCTATAGCGTGTCTAAGTTGTCTTGTATAGTAGGATTAATTCAGCAAATCACACAACTAGACTGTCAATTTGTTCTTGCCCTTTGATTAATTCAGCAAATTGCACGACACCCTATAACCCTAAGTTCTCTTGTATAGTAGGAGGAAGTGGGTAGATGGAATACAACTGGAATGATATTATGTACGTGTATCGTTCTACATTTACTATTTTTTCTACAAATCAAGCTGAGTAATATTGACAATAGCAGTAGTGTAATTCATTTTTATGTTTTATTTTCAGCCTTGACGATGAGCCCTCGCATGGTAGTACATCGTAGTGAGCACTCAGAGGTTTTTATTGACTGGGATGCACTACAAATTGTTGAGAGCCAAGATGAGGAAGGTAGGATAGAAATTGTTGACGATGACAGGATGTATGAGTTGATCGGGTTGAGAGCTAAGGATGAAGCTGTTGAGAAGGTGGGTGAAGCTTTCAAGAGGCAGGAAAATGAACCTAGTAGTGGTGGCAAAGAAACTGTTGACGTAGCCATCCATGTGATGATGAAATTCTAGATGAGAGGGTGGTGTTGCATGACCCAGACAAGCCTTGTATGGATATTGGAATAGTGTACCCCATTGTGCGTGACTTTAGGCTAGCTGTGAGACAGTTTGCAATCAATGAAGAGTTTGAGTTAGAAATATATAAAACTGATCTGATTCGATTTATTGGTAATTGCAAAGGAGAAGGTTGCCCTTGGCATATTGTGGGACACAGGCAACAATCTGGGAATAGTGTTATGGTATAGACTTGTGAGCCTAAGATGTTTGTACATAGGATATTGTTTATGTTGTTACTAACTGAGGTTTATTATTGCAGGTGGTTGTCTTAATTGAGGAACACACTTGTACTTCCAGTGCTAGAAGCAAAACCACAACCCCTACTAGTGCTTGGGTAGCAACAAAGGTTATCCATCTCTTTAAGGAGTCAAACATGGGTCCGAAGGAGCTATGGAAAAGGTTGGAAGAAAAATATAAGTGTGAAATTCATTATAACATGGTTTGGAAGGGGAGGCAATTGGCTATAAAGAGTTACATGGCAGTTGGAAAGAGAGTTTTCAAATGCTTTTCGATTGGAGGGCAGAGGTGTTGAGTCGTTCTCCGGGGAGTGTCATTGAGATTGACATTAAGGAGGTAGATGGCAAGATTTGTTTCCATAGTTTTTTGTGCATTAGTGTAACACCCCATTGCTCCCACACAATGAATGTTACCAAATACCCTTCCCACAAAACTTAAACAACATAAGAAAAGAAATAGAGATAGAAAGTAAAGAAAAATCCGGCAGCACCTCCCTTGAAAGTAGCATAACGAGAGGAACATAAAGTTTATACATAATGTAAAAGAAAGATAAACCACATAGTATAATTACAATGCAAAGGTAGTAATGAATATTCATGACCAAAATAAAAAAAGAAACGAAATCCAGCCAACCCAAAAGCAAATTCGACTACCATGAAGACTAGAACATATTAATCCCCTAGACTTGAACCCCTATTAACATCATTACTAAGCAGTGGTACAATTATTTAAGGGTGTAGTAGTCGTGTTGCTACTTCCCTTCTTTTCCAAAAGCAAAGATCAAGTGCCTGCATCAAACAATGCAAGAGTGAGATGACACATCTCAGCAAGTAAAAAGATCGAACAACAATTGGACAATGTAAACAAACCGTGTTTAAACAACCACGTAGTTCACAATTTTCTTCTTCAATATTAAATTGCAGCAAGTAAACAAGTAACCAATTACTCAGTTCTAAAATGAATCACAAAGTGAAGATCCACAATATCCACACCACCATAACAGGTTCCACACTTCACCCATGAATGCACATGGCTACAGATGCAGTAATGACTTCTGCCTTCATACCTCTAAGGATATGAAGCTGTATCATACCCTTCTCGGGCAACATATGATGCTTATTGTACCGGTACAGTCAGACCATAAGATCGCGATGAAACTTCCATGCAAAGGATGATGAATGCACTATGCATGTCAACAACATGAGTCCACCCCAAATAACATGTGTTAAACATATACTTCCACCCCTTCCAAATAATAATCAACATGTGTAACTTGATCAAACCACACCCTCAACATATGTAATTAATAGAACATGAATATCTTCAAGCAACGATACCCAACAAGGAATATGAGGATGAACACAATTGACATAAATATAATCAAGTATAGGACACATTAATCAACCGACGGGATAAACCATCACTATTTTACTTGCCTTCACCGAGGAATTTGGACAAAGCCCTAAGTGTGATCCGGAAGTCCACCACCTGTTTTTGACACACAACTTAGTGCACAAATCCACATAACAAACGCTCATAAACGACACCGCACCTACACACAATTCCGAACCCGTCGCGAGCGACTTATCACCCCCCATCACCCACCAACTGCAGCGGTGCTGCTTGACAATTTCATATCTTTAAATTTATGAAAGTAGTGGTAACAAACAAAAACTCTAGAAGCATCTACATAAAATTCCCCACAAGTTTTGTATTCAAATTATAATTAAATTCCAACTTCTAATTAGCCCAAAACAGTCCACAAGATAAACCCTGCAATCTGTTTTTGGACAGCAACCTAGCCGGGTTCAAACAACGATATCTCCTAAAATATAACTCCGAATCGAGCGCATAAGTACTCATTGGAAAGGTATGACAAAGCTCTACATGAATCTACCACTGATTATCACTAATTACCCACGAAAAATCCCCAGAAACTACTAGAACTACTGCTGTTCGCCCACCCACAAAAAATTTGGACAGCACCTCTACCGATTCGCATAGGTAAACATATAACCAATTGAATTTCAGCGCAAAAACATAGATAACCTCAAGACCACCTTGAGTTCCACCTTTTCCTCCTTCCTTCTTCCCACCAATTCTCCACTTGAAACTTGCACCAACACGAAGAAGATCCGAACGAGGAAGGACGACACTTGGAGAAGAGGAGATGGGGGGTGGCGGCTAGGGTTGTAGGGGATGGCTGCTGCAAGAACTTGAGAATGAGGGAGAGATGGGGGAGCAGCCAACAAAGGAAGAGGGGAGGGGGCGGCTGCAACCAAAGGGGAATAAGGGCGGCTAGGGTTAAGGGGGGGACTAGTGGGCTCCCCACCGTCGGATCGAGATCCACAGCCCAACTCGCTCTCACGTCTGCTCCCGACCCCAGCGCACAAGTCCAACAAGAATTCTACTGTTTTACTGGTGAATGCTTCCTAAAAACTCCAAACCCTAGTAGCATAGGACCCGGAAGAGAAAACAAAGAAAAAAAGAACAAACTTCAATTTCTCTTCTTTTTGAAAATTGGGTATCACACTCTACCCCCTTAAAAGAATACGACCTCGAATTCCGACGCTTCTATCGGAACGACAAAAGAAAGATTAATGAATCAATAAAACTCACCCAAAATGAAAAGTTCAGGATATTTCTACCGCATCAGCTCCTCAAGTTCCCAAGTAGCCTCGCGCTCAGACTGATTAGTCCACAAGACCTTAACATACTTAATTGATCTCTTCCTCATAACACGCTCCGAGGACTCCAAGATACGCACCGGACGACACTCCAGAGTCAGATCCTACTGCACAGCAATTGGTTTCATCTCGACCTGATGGTTAGGATCCTGCAAGAACTTCCTCAATATAGAGACATGAAATACCGAGTGTACCCCTGCCATGGAATCCGACAATTGCATGCAATAAGCCAGGCTGCCCACCCGGGCCAAAATAGTGAACGGTCCAATGTATCTCGGGCTAAGCTTTCCGGAGACACCGAACCGAACAACTCCTTTAGTAGGTGATACCCTGAGAAGGACTTGGTCACCCACTGCAAATTCCAAGTCTCGCCTCCTCACATCAGCATAACTCTTCTGATGGCTCTGAGCGGCCAAAATATTCTGAAGAATTTCCTGAACCTTCTCAAATGTGTGCTGAACCCAATCAGGACCAACCAGAGATCTCTCTCCCATGGTCTCCCAGCATAGAGGGGAGATACACCGCCTGCCATATAAAGCCTCATATGGTGCCATCTTGATGCTAGCCTGGTAGCTGTTGTTATAAGCGAACTCGGCCAAAGCGAGATGATCCTCCCAGCTACCCTTCCAAGATAGAACACAAGCACGCAACATATCTTCTAAGGTTTGGATAGTTCGCTCTGTCTGGCCATCAGTCTGAGGGTGAAAAGCGACACTAAGAGAGAGTTTGGTACCCAATGCACTGTGAAGACTCTCCCAGAATTTGGATACAAATTTGGAGTCTCGATCTGAAACAATGGACTTGGGCACCCCGTGAAGCCTGATTACTTCTTTCATGTACAAGGGAACCAACTCTGAAGCAGAATTTGTAGTCTTAATGGGAATAAAGTGTGCAGACTTAGTCAAGCGATTCACTACCACCCATATAGCATCCCTGCCTCGAGGAGAACGAGGTAAGCCCACCACAAAATCCATGGTGATATGCTCCCACTTCCACTCCGTAATTTCCAATGGCTTCAGTAAACCTGCAAGCCTCTTATGCTCGGCCTTCACGCGCTGACATACTTCACAGGCGGCCACATACTTAGAAACGTCAACCTTCATCCGCTTCCACCAGAAGTTTTGCTTCAAATCTCGGTACATTTTGGTTTCGCCAGGGTGAACGGTGTAAGGCGTTTTATGAGCTTCTCTCAAGATATCCATCTTCACCTCTGATTTCTGAGGCACACAAAGACAGCCCCTGATACGAACCAAATCATTCTCATCAATGGTGAACTCCCGGGGTTTACCATCGCCAACCCTCTTTCGAGCTTCCTGCAATAAACGATCCTACTACTGAGACGCACGCACTCTCTCCATGAGGGAGGATTGAATAAGCATCCGAGTCTCCTCACTAGCGGTGCCGACATAACACAAAGTGATCCCCAAACGGTCGAGATCTACGATCAAAGGCAAGGTCACTTTTGGAACCCCGGACCTGCTAAGGGCATCAGCCACCACATTTGCCTTCCCCGGGTGATAATGAATGGACAAATCATAATCTTTAATCAATTCAAGCCACCAATGCTGCTTCAAATTCAGCTCCTTCTGAGTGAAAATATACTTGATACTTTTATGATCGGTGTAAATGTCACAAGACTCGCCATAAAGATAATGTCTGCACGATTTTAGAGCAAAGACCACTGCGGCCAATTCGAGATCATGAGTTGGATAATTCCCCTCATGCTTCCTCAACTGCCTTGAGCCATAAGCAATCACTCTGCCTTCCTGCATCAACACACAACCAAGACCAATTCGAGAAGCATCCGTATAAACTGTGAAATGCTTACCACTCTTAGGCAAAGCTAGGATAGGGGTGTCCACCAACTTGTTCTTCAATGTCTGATAACTGACCTCACAATCGCTGGACCAGACGAAAAGAACACCCTTCTCCAAGAATCTAGTCAAAGGCTTAGCAATGCTGGAAAAAATTGGTACGAAGCGTCGATAATATCCGGTATGCCCCAAGAAACTTCGAATTTCAGAGACACTAGAAGGTCTCTTCCACTCCACCATAGCCGCAACATTCTTGGGATCAACCGCAATGCCCTGCTAATTAATCACATGACCCAGGAAAGCCACTTCGGACAGCCAAAAGGCACACTTCTTCAATTTGCCATAAAACTGATTCTTCCTAAGAGCACCCAGAACGAGACGAAGATGCCGCTCATGCTCTGCCTCGGTCTTTGAATAAATAAGAATATCATCCAGGAACACGACCATAAAGTCGTCCAAGAACTCATGTAACATCCTATTCATTGCTTCCATAAAAGCAGCAGGGGCATTAGTTAAGCCAAAAGACATGACTATGAACTCGTAATGCCCATACCTGGTGCAAAAGGCTGTCTTCTTAATATCCTCTTAACGAATCCTCAATTGATGATAACCAGAGTTCAAATCAATTTTTGAGAACACCTGGGCACCCCTCAACTGTTCAAAGAGAACCTCAATACGGGGTAGCGGATATTTATTCTTGATTATCACTTGATTCAAAGCACGATAATCCACACATAACCTCTTGCTTTTATCCTTCTTCTCAACAAACAATATTGGGGAAGCCCATGGTGACCTGCTAGGCCGAATGAAACCCTTAGCCAGCAGATTATCCAATTGCCACTTCAATTCAACCTGCTCCTTTGGAGCCATCCGATACGGGGCCTTATGAATAGGCTGTGTACCTAGAATCAGTTTGATTTCGAAAGCTGCATCGCGATCCGGTGGAAGGCCTAGAAGCTCTGCTAAAAATACGTCGGCAAAGTCACACACCACGCGGATGTCTTGCAGCCGCAAGGCAACCTCACTCTCCACCATCATGGAGAAAAAGATTCTCGACTTCCTTGACCGACGATCCGGAAGCAATTGCGACAACAAGGATAACGTGAACTTTGGTGAACCTCCCAAGAATACCACCTCCCTACCCGACGACGCCTGCAATAATACTGTCTTCCAAAAACAGGATATAACTTCGCGATACTGAGATAACCAATCCATACCCAAGATAACATCAAATGCCCCCAAGGAAATCACAACAAGATTAGCTGAAAAGACCTCATCAGAAAGAATGACAGAACAACCTTGACAAACTGAACAGCTACTAATGGAGCCACTAGCAGAACTAACCATAATTGGGTGACCCAATCTCTGCACCGAAAGACCAGCCCGCGACACAAAATTCTTCGAAACAAACGAATAGCTAGCGCCAGAGTCAAAAAGAGTATGGGCCACAAACGAATCAACTGAGATCGTACTTGTCACCACGTCTCCCTACTCCCTGCCATCCGCAGAGGGTAGCACATATGCTCCGGAAATACCCGCAGAAGACGAAGCTCCCGGAGTGAAGTTAACAGAGGAACCCCACTGAGTTGTCGGGTGAGGCAGACGCGGAGCTCCAAACTGAGACGGAATAGGAGTAGTCGGGGCAGGAGTAGGCGCGACCAAAAACTGAGGAAAATCTTGCATAGGCACGAACTGAGGAGTCTCGGGCACAAAGAACTGCTACGGAGGAAGTGACACTGAAAATTGCTGCTCAACGCTTGACATCATGTTGACAGTGCCCTGAGAAGAGGAGGAAGTCACTGGCTCCCATCTGAGCTTCCCATTAGGATTCCTCCTGCACACCACATCCTTGTGATCTTGGCTGCAGATAGAGCACCTGCCACTCCACTGACACTCAGCACGGTGATGCGCATCACCACAACGGAAACATGCTAGCCCCAGCCCGGGCTTAGGAACAGCCCGATACCTCTGAGTACTTCCTCCCGAGGTACTCGATTCAGAGGATTTGCCACGGTAGGGGTGGTGGCGCTGGTGCTGAGACTTGCCCCTCTTGTGGGCTGGACCCCCAGTGTTGCCTCTCCTCGCATCCTGGCCACGAGGCTGATCCACACCCAAAGACTTCTGTGACTCCATGGTGTATTGGTGTTGCATCTCCACACCCAATGCCTGCTCCACTGTAGTACAAAAATCCACCAACGGAAAGGTGCCCAGAGCATGTCTGATAGAAGGTTTCAGGCCCTGATGGAACTGGCTCGCCTTCTCCATCTCATTGTAAGACACATGAGGAACAAAGTGGACCATCTTGTTGAAGCCCACTTCATACTCGGTGACGGACTTCTTCTCTTGCTTGTAGGACTGCAAATCAATCTTCATTTTCTCTAGGAAAGTGACTGGGTAGAACCTCCTCTCAAACTGCCCGATGAAAACATCCTAGGACAGGACTCCTGGTGAAGAGGAGTGAGCTGCCTACACGCCTCTCCACCAAATTTGAGCCTCACCCTTCAGCAGCTGTGTGCCAAAGCAAACACGATCACCATACAAAATCTCAAAGACGTCCATCTTATCCTCCACATAAGTCAGCCAATCTGCCGCCTCGACCGGAGTACCACTGCCATCAAAGGTGTCCAGCTTCATGCCCATCCACTGCATCAGAGAAAGACCACTAACGGGAAGGGGCACCTCAGCCCCGCCACCTGGAGCAGCACCCCTAGGGATAGCACCCCCGGGTACTCCTCCACCTCCAGCACCCTGAGCAGCACCCGCAGGGGCAACAGGAATAGCTTGCCTCAGAATGGCCAACTCCTGCTGCATGGCCTGCATTGCGGCTAACATTGCCGCCGGACTCATAGAATCCCCACTAGGAACCTGCGGGCTGCCATGAGCCCTACGAGGCGGCATAACTACAGCCACAAAAGTAAGTAGATAAGTAAATAAGATTGGCATAGCACCTCACCAATAATGTCAAACTAGTACTGACAATATCATAATGTATCAACAGTAAAGCAGGAAACCCATCCTATATGTGCAGTGTGTCAATTTATCATTATTTCACTTGCTAGGACCTACAACCTATTCCTCTGATACCAACTGTAATACCCCATTGCTCCCACATAATGAATGTTACCAAATACCCTTCCACAAAACTTAAACAACATAAGAAAAGAAATAGAGATAGAAAGCAAAGAAAAATCCGGCAGCACCTCACTTGAAAGTAGCATAATGAGAGGAACATAAAGTTTATACATAATGTAAAAGAAAGATAATCCACATAGTATAATCAGAATGCAAAGGTAGTAATGAATATTCATGGCCAAAATAAAAGAAAGGAAATCCAGCCAACCCAAAAGCAAATTCGACTACCATGAAGGCTAGAACATATTAATCCCCTAGACTTGAACCCCTGTTAACATCATTACTAAGCAGTGCTACAATTATTTAAGGGTGTAGTGGCCGTGCTGCTATTTCCCTTATTTCCCAAAAGCAAGGATCAAGTGCCTGCATCAAACAATGCAAGAGTGAGATGACACATCTCAGCAAGTAAAAAGATCGAACAACAATTGGACAATGTAAACAAACCGTGTTTCAACAACCACGTAGTTCACAATTTCCTTCTTGAATATTAAATTGCAGCAAGTAAACAAGTAACCAATTACTCAGTTCCAAAATGAATCATAAAGTGAAGATCCACAATATCCACATCACCATAACAGGTTCCACACTTCGCCCATGAATGCACATGGCTACAGATGCAGTAATGACTTCTGCCTTCATACCTCTAAGGATATGAAGCTGCATCATACCCCTTCTCGGGCAACGTATGATGCTTATTGTACCTATACGGTCGGAGCATAAGATCGCGACGAAACTTCCATGCAAAGGATGATGAATGCACTATGCATCTCAACGACATGAGTCCACCCCAAATAACATGTGTTAAACATATACTTCCACCCCTTCCAAATAATAATCAACATGTGTAACTTGATCAAACCACACCCTCAACATATGTAATTAATAGAACATGAATATCTTCAAGCAACGGTACCCAACAAGGAATATGAGGATGAACACAATTGATATAAATATTCGCAAGTATAGGACACATTAATCAACCGATGGGATAAACCATCACTATTTTACTTGCCTTCACCGGGGAATTTGGACAAAGCCCTAAGTGCGATCCGGAAGTCCACCACCTGTTTTTAACACACAACTTAGTGCACAAATCCACATAACAAACGCTCATAAACGACACCGCACCTACACACAATTCCGAACCCGTCGCGAGCGACTTATCACCCCCATCACCCACCAACTGCAGCGGTGCTTCTTGACAATTTCATATCTTTAAATTTATTACAGTAGTGGCAACAAACAAAAACTCTAGAAACATCTACATAAAATTCCCCACAAGTTTTGTATTCAAATGATAATTAAATTCTAACCTCTAATTATCCCAGAACAGTCTACAAGATAAACCCTGCAATCTGTTTTTGGACAGCAACCTAGCCAGGTTCAAACAGCGATATCTCCTAAAATATAACTCCGAATCAAGCGCATAAGTACTCGTTGGAAAGGTATGATAAATCTCTACCTGATTCTCCCACTAATTACCACTAATTATCCACGAAATATCCCTAGAAACTACTAGAACTGCTGCTGTTCGCCCACCCAAAAAAAATCTGGATAGCACCTCTACCGATTCGCATAGGTAAACATATAACCAATTGAATTTCAGCGCAAAAAAATAGATAACCTAAAGATCTTGAGTTCCACCTTTTCCTCCTTCCTTCTTCCCACCAATTCTCCACTTGAAACTTGCACAACACGAAGAAGATCCGAACAAGGAAGGACGTCACTTGGAGAAGAGGAGATGGGGGGTGGCGGCTAGGGTTGTAGGGGATGGCTGCTGCAAGAACTTGAGAATGAGGGAGAGATGGGGGGGGCGGCCAACAAAGGAAGAGGGGAGAGGGGGCTACAACCAAAGGGGAATAGGGGGGCGGCTAGGGTTAAGGGGGGGACTAGTGGGCTCCCCACCGCCGGATCGAGATCCACGGCCCAACTCGCTCTCACGTCTGCTCCCGACCCCAGAGTACAAGTCCAACAAGAATTCTACTGTTTTACTGGTGAATGCTTCATAAAAACTCCAAACCCCAGTAGCACAGGACCCAGAAGAGAAAACAAAGAAAAAAAGGAACAAACTTCAATTTTTCTTCTTTTTGAAAATTGGGTATCACAATTAGCCGCTTGCATTCAAGGATTCTTGGAGGGTTGCAAGCCATACCTTAGCATAGACTCAATTGCCCTCAGCGGTAGATGGAATGGGCATATGGTTGCAACCACAACTATTGATGGTCATAACTAGATGTATCCACTTGCATTTGGATTTCATAGATGGTGAAACTAATGATAATTGTATGGTTCATGAGGCAGCTGAAAAAGGCAATAGGAGATCTTCCATTGCTTGTTGTATGTATAGATGCATGCAAAGGGTTAGAAAATACAGTAAAACTTGTTTTCCCTCAGGCTGACCAAAGAGAATGCTTTAGGCATCTCATGTAGAATTTTGTTAAGAGGTTTGGAGGTGACATATTCTCTAAGATGTACCCTACAGCTAGGGCATATAGGCTAGAAGTTTCACAATACTTTTCAATCAAGTTGTGGAAGCTTCCCTAGATGTAAAGAAATGGCTAGATATACCACAAGCTCAAATGGAGGAGAAGTCAGTTTAACCCTGTCATCAAGTGTGATTATGTCACCAACAATCTAGCTGAAGTCTTCAACAACTGGATTAAAGATTGGAAGGACCTTCCTGTTGTTGAGCTTGCAGACAAGTGTAGGGCGATGATAATGGTGTTGTGGGAGAAAAGGAGAAGAATTGGAGAAAAAACTTAATGGCAAGATCTTACATGTTGTTTTACAACAGTTGGAGGCAAGGACTAGATGCCTAGGGCATCTATCAGTGACAAAGGTTTTTTTTCTTTGCACAGGTTGAGGATAGCACAAACACTCACAATAGGCATGCAGTGAAGTCATATTTTGCATGAGTGTACATGCCTAGAGTGGCAGCACATCAGCAAACCTTGCCCACATGCATTGGCTTTGATTACAGCACAAGAGAGTGTGGATGTGGAATTGGAGGATTTTGTGCATGAGTTCTACTCGGTACAAAGGTTCAAAAATGCATACAAGAGAATAATTGAACCACTACCAGATATGTCTCAATGGCCAATAGTGGATCTGCCCTATGTGGTTGCTGCACCACTTGACAAGAGAGGTAGAGGAAAGTATAAGAAACTAAGAATTAAGAGTTGTTTAGAAGGTGGGAATAGCAAAGGGAAAAAGTAGCTACAGAGAGGCAAGGAAGCTGACAAGAATGAAGTACTAGAAGATGACATGGAGGCTTCAAACCAATCTGAGAAGGGGAAATGAAGATGATTAGAGGCAAAAGAAAGTGCAAAAGATGTGGAGAATTAGGTCACAGTGAAACTAGCTACAAGTGCCCATTAAACGGAACAAAGAAAAGGTAAGTGATGAAATGTCTAATTTGGACATGTGCACTGTTATATTTGTTTTTAACTGTGATGTCCAACTTGTAGGAAGAGAAAGCCTCACGTGAATAGAACAAAGTATGGGGATAATGCCAAAATCCCCAAAAGTCAACTTCAAGAAAGTGTCCAAGGTCAAGGTGTTGTCCAAGGTGAAGCTATTGTCGAACTTGAAGAAATTGTTCAAGATCATGGTGTTGTCCAACAAGGGAGTCTATTTTACAGGACAGCCCAATCAGAGTCACTAGGAGGTAAACATATCAATATGATTATGTTGCATCAAATCACAACTAGTTTTCTCTTTAAATTATATTGTGCATCATTTTTTCAGCTGGCTTGCTATGCTGCTGGGAGATGGATGTACAGTCACCTCCCAAGAATACAACTCCTAAGAAGATGCTAGTGAAGAAGCTCACACCAAGGAAGCTGAAGAGAATCTAATAAGCTGTTGTTTTATGTGTTATCCAATATTTTAGTTCTCCTAAGAAGATGCTAGTGTTAGAAGTGAACCTTGTATGGAGATCGTAGTTATTTTGTTGTGCAATGGGTGCTGTTATTTTGGACTAGCTGTTAGAAGTGAACCTTGTAAGCTAGTTATTTTGGACTGAAACAAATGTGTGTTGTTATTTGAAACAAATGCTCAAGATCATGAACTGTTAGTGAGCTGTTACTTGAAACAAATATTCATAAGTTATTAGTGTACACAAGTTACTATCTTTTGTTATTATCTAAGATTATGAACTTTGTTTGTGCCCAAATATGCAGCAACTCTTTTTTTTGCTGAGGCTCATAGGAGTGTTGAATTGTGCAGCAACTCTATTAATGCACACAAGCTGCCCAAATGTGCCAGGCTCCAGCTGAAAGTTGGATGGGAGTGTGCAGCCTGGAACCAAGTGTAAAATGAGTTGAGCGACGTCGATTTTGGCCAGTGGCACAAGCGTCCAGTTAGTTTAGTAAAATAAGGTGAAGTTACAAATAACCCCCTAAGTGGCATTTTGTCTGTAAGCATATGATTGATAATGGTTTCTTAGCAAAGTGTGTTCCCATAATGGCATTTGAGCGAATCCTAAGTTTCATAATGGCATAAATCCAAATTTCTATTCCACTGGCCATGTTCACGCGCTTGGAAGTGGTGGGACCACCATGTTAGTGGTCGGGATGCTGGTTTAACAGTCAATAACCATAGTCTTGCCTGCACCCGATATGTGGCCCTGTAGTGGCCCACTGGGGCTGATGATTCTGGACAGGCTAGGATAGAATGAAGGGCATGGACAACTAGATCGTGGTGTGGATTCACATTAATCTAGAGCAAGGCCAACTTTTTAGGCTAGTTTAGCAACCCTATTTTCTAAGGAATTTTCATTTTTCTAATAAAAATTAGATCATTTTATCTGAGAAAATAAGAATCTTTTGGGAAAATAGAGTTTTTAAACTAACCCTTATATATTTTTACTACAAATCAAGGGCCCTAGATGCCTTTGTTTAAGGTTGTGAATAGTGTTGTAAATTATGACGGGTCGGGCGAGGGCGGCCTGTCCCAATCCAAGCCCATCGAGCTTCGGATCAAACGGGTTCGGATCAAGAAGGCCCAACAAAATTGGGTCATGTCATGTCAGTCCAAAAAGTAGAAATAGTGGCCAAGCAGGCCCTAAAGCACATAAAGTTTAAATATTCACAACCGCATAAAGTTTAAATATTACAACCACATAAGATCTATAGCTTACTAAATTAAAGACATTAAATAATGCTAGCATAATTTGGCCGCATAAAATTCAAATATTACAACCAGATGAAGTTCATAGCTTACTAATTAAAGAAATTAAACAATATGGACTTCATTGGGATGTGACAGAATCCGACGGGCTGGAATTTTAGGTCTGGCCCAGGCCCGTGTCACACCCGGTTTTAGGGGCAAAAGCGAATGCATAGCATATGTATGCCAGAATCTATTTTCCACACATATGTTAACGACACAAGTGTAATATATCAAAAGAAATGCAAAAAAGGCGTAAAAGAGAGTATAATAATTTATTACATCATCCGGACTTAAGAGTCTTAAACAGTATCATAATCAAATTATAGCAGAAGTAACACGGTCGATCTCCCACAGGAAGATGACCAGAGCGTCGCTAGACTCAGTACTCATGATCACCATCATCAAAGTCTTCCTCATCACCTTGTGATAAAAAATTTAGCAAGAGGTGAGCTCCCTTACGGTGGGGGTTCAGCAAATGGGAGGAATTATGCAAGGTTAACAAGGTAGGCTATGTTGAGCGGTACGCCTTTTAGTTGGTCAGTATTTTATTAACATCTTATTTACTAATTATAAGTTATCCCAAAACTGAATTAATCTTGAGCATAATGATTATATCTCAAAAGCACATAAGTGAACCCACTTAAGCAAACCATTTTAAACCACTTATCATGTGAGGATCCAGGTCGCTCTTAACCGTGAGCACAACTGATATATCAGTTTTAAATTCTATAGACGTGGTACAATTTCATCCGCAAGCCGTGTATCCTCTCTAGCCTGGGTTGTACGGACCCTTAAACACTGTCGAGGTGAATGGTTATGGATCCACTATGAGGTTTTCACAAAATACACTTAATACAAAACAACCTGCTAAGGTTTCTAGGTCAGTTTGGAGGCCCTCTAGGCGAGGCAGCTTAGCTAAGACTCTGCCCCCTATTGCCCATTATCGGGTACCATAATTAGGGGTACCCCCAACGCTCCTAATCGTGGCTGGTAAACACCCTCAGACCAACTGACGGGTGCAGTTCAAGCCAAGACTTCATCTACCCAAGGGACGCGATCTTACACGAGCCCAGCCTCGGGTTGGAACAGTAGTCCCAGACGAGTTCACGCCTCGCCCGAGGGCCTCCTCAGGCAGCGGGCGCCCCTCGGCACTCCCAAGGCCTAGCTCGGGCAGGCTTCGTTGTGAAGCAACCTTGGCCAGACCGCCTCACCAACCGACCGCTTCGCAGGCACATTAAATGCAGGGGATGCCTGACGCTGTATCCTGACACACGCACCTCAGTCGGCCAGGCCGAAGTGACCGTAGTCACTTCGCCCCTCTTCTTTACTGTCTGATATGACAGGAAAACAGCGCCGCTCGCTCCACTCCAACTGCCGTGTCAGCCACCCCGGCAACGACTGACAACAAGTCACGATCAACCACCGAGTTCAGCCTCGGGCGCAACAGGAAGCTCCGCCTCGCCCGACCTCATGCTCCGGCCTCAGGAGGAGGTCTCCGCCTCGCCCGACCTAAGGCTCCAGCCTCGGGAGGAGGTCTCTGCCTCGCCCGACCCCTGGACTCGGCCTCGACCCCGGTCTCGGGAGGAATCGCGTCCTCGCCCGACCCCGGCCTCGGCCTCAAGAGAAGTCTCCGCCTCGACCGACCCTGGGCTAGGACTGACCGCACTAATAGGGGATGCATCATTTCCCTATTCCTAGCCTGCTCAGGCTACAAGGAACAAGACTAGCGTCCCATCTGGCTTACCCCGGCGACGGGTAATGACGGTGCCCCGCGTGCACCATGATGCCGGTGGCTCTCAGCCCCTTACGACAGCAAGGAGACGTCAGCAGGATCCTCGCCGCGCTGCCAGCTGTGCTCCTACAGGACTCAGGCGCTCCTCCGGCGGCCACGCTGTCACATGTACAGGGTCCAAGCTTTCCCCCAACGGCCATGTTGGCATGTACACAGGGCTTAGGCACTCCACTGCCGGACACGTTAGCGCATAGCAACGCCCCCCGTTGTACGTCTGGATCCTCTCCTTGCCTCTATAAAAGGGAGATCCAGGGCCACCCTGAGGGGGGTTCGCGCAAGGAAAGCGGCGGATGAGCTCTGTGTCCCCTCTCTCTCTCACGCGACACGCTTGTAACCCCTACTGGGAGCAGCACCCCTGGTGCAGGATAATACAAGGCTTGTCCCACCTCTTGTGTTCCATCCCGCGCCAACCCATCTGGGCAGGGACATGCAGCGACAATTCACTCGTCGGTCCAGGGACCCCTGGGTCCGAAACGCCGACAGTTGGCGCGCCAGGTAGGGGCCTGCTGCGTGTTAACGAACACCTTCCCGTTGAGATCCAGATGGGGAGTCTTCAGCAACCTCTCCAGCCCAGGACGATGCTTTGCTTTGGGAGTCTCGAGTTCATGTCCCTCAACGGCAGCTACGATGTGGTACTCCTCCCCCCGCGGCGTGACGACAACGACAGTCTCCGACTTGCCCGGCGGCGGCGAGCTCTACGACAGCATCTCCCCACGGCAGAAGAGGAGCACTCTGGTCGTCCCCGTCACCCTCCTCGTCGGAGGAGGCGGAGACGAGGCAACCATGGCCACGCAGGAGGCAGCACCTTGTCGGTTGTCGCACCAGAGCGAGTCGACGACGCCGGCACTCCCCCGGGGGACATGTCGGACATTGTCCTCGCACCTGAGATGATGGCGGGTGTCACTTCCCCATGACGTGTCAGCCCCAAGCGGACTGATGACGCCAACACCCTCACAGAGGACCTTTTGGGCGTTACCCTCGTACCTGAGATGACGGTGTGCTTCGCCCCCGACACGACTTCACCACCGTCCATCGACCAAGAGGTACCGTCCGTTTTCCATTCCGTACCTTTTTGGTTCAGCTTCGATCCACCTAGCGACCTCGCTATGGTGAGCGCCTTCGTAAAGGCGTATCCAAACCTTCCGGGGTACCACATGTGGTCAACCTAGGACCAACTGACAGCCGTCTCAACCTTCAGACCTGCGGGTTCTAAGGAAGAGGACGACCCCGACTCCGGTTGGGATTTCTCTGCCCTCAATGACCCCGATGCCATGCGGGGCTTCATGTCCGCATGTGACCACTGCCTCTCCGGTTGTTCTAACGATGGCCATGACCTTGACGACGAGGGTCACGGCCCAAGTCGCGAATGTTTCCACGTCGATCTGGGAGATCACAACAAAGGCAACCACCTCGGTATGCTAGAGGTTGACGATCCCCCTGGGCCCGTGTCTCGCGTTGACATCCTGCGGGAGATAGCTGTGGTCCCAGTCCCCACGGGGGGTCAGGACATACAGCTCGAGCAAATCCGTGAGATGCAGGCCTGGGTCGACGGGGAAGCAGGCCGGCTTGTACAGCTACGACAGAACATCGAACAGGAGTGGGCAGGCCGAGCACTCGCCGGAGAAGCCTGTCACCGGCCCCAAGACATCTGGCGCTGCATCGTCGACAATGCCAGGGCAGCGCTGCCCCCGGCCGTCAGCGGGTCCGGCCAGGACCTAGCTGCGGCGGCAATGCTGCTTCGAGCCATGCCGGAGCCATCCACCACCGAGGGACGGCGTATCCAGGGCGAACTCAAGAATCTCCTAGAAGGCGTCGCGGTTCGACGAGCCGAGAGCTCCGCCTCCCGTAGGCGAGCCGACCCCTCGGAGCATCACGTGGTGTCCTCCCGGCACATTCGGGAAGCCTCGGTCCATCCCGAGCGCACGCGGGACGAGGCGCCCGCCGCTCGGGAACGCCTCGGCAACGAGCACCACCATCTCGACCATCGAGCCCGCCTCGACGAGAAGGTGCGCCAAGGCTACCATCCTAGGCGCGGGGGACGCTGCAATAGTGAGGAGGATCGTAGTCCTTCGAACGAACCACCCGATCCGTGAGTCTTCAGCTGGGCCATACGACGAGCGCCATTCCCTGCCCGTTTCCGAGCCCCGACTACTATCACCAAGTACTCGGGGGAGACGAGGCCGGAGCTGTGGCTCGCAGACTACCGACTGGCATGCCAGTTGGGAGGGGCAGATGATGACAACCTCATCATCCGTAATCTACCCCTTTTCCTCTCCGACGCCGCCCGAGCCTGGCTGGAGGATCTGCCTCCTGCGCAGGTCTCCAACTGGGACGATCTGGTCAAAGCTTTCGCGGGGAACTTCCAAGGCACGTACGTGCGCCCTGGGAACTCGTGGGACCTCCGAAGCTGCCGCCAGCAGCCAGGAGAGTCCCTTCGAGAGTACATCCGGTGGTTTTCAAAGCAGCGCACCGAGCTGCCCAACGTTACCGACTCGGATGTCATCGGGGCTTTCCTTGCCGGCACCACTTGCCGAGACCTGGTGAGCAAACTGGAGCGCAAGACTCCCACCCGTGCGAGCAAACTGATGGACGTCGCCACCAAGTTTGCCTCGGGTCAAGAGGCGGTCGAAGCCATCTTCCGAAAGGACAAGCAGCCTCAGGGGGAGCCGAAGACAGACGCACCCGAGGCGTCCGCCTAGCGGGGCACGAAGAAGAAGGCTAAAAACAAGTCGCGAGCGAAGCACGACGCCGCAGACGCGAATCTCGTCGCTGCGGCCGAGCACAGGAACCCTCGGAAACCTCCTGGAGGGACCGGCGCATTCGACAAGATGCTCAAAGAGCTGTGCCCCTATCACCAGGGGCCCGTCAAGCACACCCTCAAAGAATATGTCATGCTCCGGCGCTACTTCCATAAGACCGAGCCCCCGGCGAAGGATGGCAAGGGCCATGGCAACGACAAGAAGGAGGGCGGCAAGGAAGAGGGATTCCCGAAAGTCCATAACTACTTCATGATCTACGGCGGGCAGGCGGCGAACGCCTCGGCTCGGCACCGCAAGTAGGAGCACCGGGAAGTCTGCTTGGTGAAGGTGGCTGTGCCAGTCTACGTAGACTGGTCCGACAAGCCTATCACCTTCGACCAAGGCGACCACCCCGACTTCGTGCCAAGCCTGGGAAGGTACCTGCTCGTCGTCGATCTGGTCATCGGCAATGTTAGGCTCTCCAAGGTCCTCATGGATGGAGGCAGCAGCCTTAACATCATCTACGCCAAGACCCTGGAACTCCTAGGGGTTGATCGGTCCAAAGTCCGGGCCGGTGTGGCACCCTTCCACGGGATCGCGCCCGGGAAGCGAATCCTACCCCTCGGACGGATCGACTTACCCGTCTGCTTCGGAACTCCCTCTAACTTCCGAAAGGAAGCCCTCACCTTTGAGGTTGTCGGGTTCCGAGGAACCTACCATGCGGCGTTGGGAAGACCATGCTACGCCAAGTTCATGGCTGTCCCCAACTACACCTACCTCAAGCTCAAGATGCCGGGCCCGAATGGGATCATCACCGTCGGATCCACGTACCGCCACGCGTACGAATGCGACGTGGAGTGCGTGGAGTACGCCGAGGCTCTCGCCGAGTCCGAGGCCCTCATCGCCGACCTGGAATGCCTCTCCAAGGAGGTGCCTAACGCGAAGCGGCACGCCGGCAACTTCGAACCAGTTGAGGCGGTCAAGTCCGTCTCTCTCGACCCCAGCAACGACGCCAACAAGCAAGTTCGGATCAGCTCCAAGCTCGACCCCAAACAGGAGGTGGTGCTCGTCAACTTTCTCCGCACAAACGCGAAGTCTTTGCGTGGAGTCCCTCGGACATGCCCGACATATCGAGGGATGTCGCCGAGCACTCACTAGACATCAGAGCTGGAGCCCGACCTGTGAAGCAAACCCTGTGCCGCTTTGACGAAGAAAAGAGCAGGGCCATAGGTGAGGAGATCCACAAGCTACTCGCGGCAGGGTTCATCAAAGAGGTATTCCATCCCGAATGGTTAGCTAACCCTGTTCTTGTAAGGAAGAAGGATGGGAAATGGAGGATGTGTGTAGACTACACTGGTCTAAACAAAGCATGTCCGAAAGTTCCCTACCCTCTACCTCGCATCGATCAAATCGTGGACTCCACTGCTGGGTGCGAAACCCTAGCATTCCTCGATGCCTACTCAGGCTTTCACCAAATCAAGATGAAAGAGTCCGACCAGCTCGCGACTTCTTTCATCACACCTTTTGGCATGTACTGTTACACTACAATGCCATTTGGGTTGAGGAATGCAGGCACCACTTACCAGAGGTGCATGAACCACGTGTTCGGACAACACATCGGTAGAACGGTCGAGGCTTACATCGACAACATCGTTGTCAAGACGAAGAGAGCCCGACCTCCTCTCTGACCTTGAAATGACATTCAAGTGTCTGAGAGCGAAAGGCGAGAAACTCAATCCCGAGAAGTGTGTCTTCGGAGTCCCCCGAGGCATGCTCCTTGGATTCATCGTCTCCGAGCGTGGCATCGAGGCCAACCCGGAGAAAATCGCGGCCATCACCAACATGGGACCGATCAAAGATTTGAAAGGAGTACAGAGGGTCATGGGATGCCTTGCGGCTCTGAGCCGCTTCATCTCACGCCTTGGCGAGAAAGGCTTGCCTCTGTACCGCCTCTTAAGGAAGGCCGAGTGCTTCACTTGGACCCCCGAGGCCGAGGAAGCCCTCGGAAACCTTAAGGCGCTCCTTACGAACACACCCATCCTGGTGAATCCCGCTGCAGAAGAAGCCCTCTTGATCTACGTAGCCGCGACTACTCAGGTGGTCAGCGCCACGATCGTAGTCGAGAGACGAGAAGAAGGGCATGCACTGCCCGTCCAGAGGCCAATCTACTTCATCAGCGAAGTGCTTTCCGAGACCAAAGTCCGCTACCCACAGATCCAGAAGCTGCTCTACGCAGTGATCCTGACACGGCAAAAGTTGCGACACTACTTCGAGTCTCATCCGGTGACTGTGGTGTCATCCTTCCCCCTAGGGGAGATCATCCAGTGCCGCGAGGCCTCGGGTAGGACAGCAAAGTGGGCAGTGGAGCTTATGGGTGAAACGCTATCATTCGCTCCTCGGAAGGCCATAAAATCCTAGGACTTGGCAGACTTCCTGGCTGAGTGGACTGACACCCAGTTACCGACAACTCCAATCTAGCCCGAGCTCTAGACCATGTACTTCGATGGGTCGCTCATGAAAACAGGAGCGGGCGCTGGCCTGCTCTTCGTTTCACCCCTCGGAAAGCATCTTCGCTACGTCATTCGCCTCCATTTTCTGGCATCAAACAACGTGGCCGAGTACGAGGCACTGGTTAACGGGCTACGCTCGAGGCGACTCGTAGCTTGTCATCGACCAAGTCATGAAGAACTCTCACTGCCGTGACCGGAGGATGGAAGCCTACTGCGACAAAGTCCGGCGCCTGGAAGACAAGTTCTATGGGCTGGAGCTCAACCACATCGCCCGACGGTACAACGAGACTGCGGACGAGCTGGCGAAAATAGCCTCGGGGCGAACGACGGTTCCCCCGGACATCTTCTCCAGAGACCTACATCAACCATCCGTCAAGATCGACGACGCGCCCGAGCCTGAGGAAGCCTCGGCCCAGCCCGAGGTACCCTCGGCCAAACCCGAGGCACCCTCGGCCGAGCCCGAGGTACCCTCAGCCGGACCCGAGGTACCCTCGGCCATCGAGGAAGAGGCCTTGCCCGTCGAGGAGGAACAGAATGGGGTCACGCTAGATCCGAACTGGCAGACCCCGTACCTAGAATATCTCCTCCGAGGAGAGCTTCCCATCGACAAGACCAAAGCTCGGTGGCTGGCTCGGCGCGCCAAGTCATTCGTCTTGCTGGGTGATGAAAAAGAGCTCTATCACCGCAGCCCCTCGGGCATCCTCCAACGATGCATATCTATCGCCCAAGGGCAAAAACAATTGCAAGAAATACACTCGGGGGCTTGCGACCATCATGCAGCTCCTCGAGCCCTCATGGAGAATGCCTTCCAACAAGGTTTCTACTGGCCAACCGCGGTGGCCGACGCCACTAGGATTGTGCACTCCTGCCGGGGGTGTCAATTCTACGCAAAGCAGACGCATCTGCCCGCTCAGGCCTTGCGAACGATACCCATCACCTGGCCATTTGCTGTGTGGGGTCTAGACCTCGTCGGTCCCTTGTAGAAGGCACCCGGGGGCTTCACGCACCTGCTGGTCGCCATCGACAAATTCTCCAAGTGGATCGAGGTCTGACCCCTAAACAGCATCAGATCCGAGCAGGCGGTGGCGTTCTTCACCAACATCATCCATCGCTTCGGGGTCCCAAACTCAATCATCACCGACAATGGCACGCAGTTCACCGGAAAAAAGTTCCTAGACTTCTGCGACGACCACCACATCCGTGTGGACTGGGCCGCCGTAGCTCATCCCATGACGAATGGGCAGGTGGAGCGTGCCAATGGTATGATTTTGCAGGGGCTCAAACCAAGGATCTACAACAACCTCAACAAGTTCGGCAAGCGGTGGATGAAAGAGCTACACTCGGTAGTCTGGAGTCTGAGGACGACGCTGAGCCGCGCCACGGGTTTTACACCATTCTCTCTAGTCTATGGGGCCGAGGCCGTCCTCCCCACGGACTTAGAATATGGCTCCCAGAGGACCAAGGCGTACAACGACCGAAGCAACCAGACCAGCCGAGAAGACTCGCTAGACCAACTCGAGGAGGCTCGGGACGTTGCCTTACTACATTCGGCACGGTACCAGCAGTCGCTGCGGCGCTACCACGCCCGAAGCGTTCGGTCCCGAGGCTTCCAAGTGGGAGACTTGGTGCTTCGCCTGCGACAGGACGCCCGAGGGCGCCACAAGCTCACTCCACCCTGGGAAGGGCCCTTCATCATCACCAAGATCTTGAAGCCCGGAACATACAAGCTGGCCAACGACCAATGCGAGGTCTACAGCAACGCTTGGAACATCCAACAGCTACGTCGCTTCTACCCTTAAGATGTTTTAAGTCGTTCTTGTACCTCGTTTACATACATAGAGTCTAACCGTCAAGGAAGGGTCAGCCTTGCCTCGGCAAAGCCCGACCCTCCCTCGATGGGCTAGAAGGGGGAACCCCCTCTGCATCAAAATTTTCCTTGGAAAAGTTTTCCACCAAAACGACTTTCGTGTTTCCTGACTATATCGATAACAAAACCCCGCAAAACGAATAAGAGCGCATGTAAGCGGCAAGGCCGACCGAGCCGAGGGACTCCTACGCCTCCGGGATACGGATACCTCACTCATCACCTTACTCGGATAAGCAATTCTGCTACTGACGAACGAGTCTGGATACTCGAAACAAGAGGAAAAGAAATGCAGCTTTATAACACGACGACAAAGTGTTTAGGCCTCGGCGGCCACGAAAGACACATGCATGTTCCAAACAAACTGCTTCAGCAGAATCAGGCATCGCCCGGGGGAGGAGCAGCACCCTCGGCTTCGTCTCCTCCCTCAGCGCCGTCTCCACCCTCGGCGAGATCCGCCTCGGCCTTGGACGGTGACGCAAGCGGAAGGATCTCCACCTCGAAGGAGGACGCCAGCACCGCGCTTGAGCCCGCGACGGCCGCGTCAAGCCTCTGAACTTCGGCCAGGGCAACTTCATCTTCGTCGGGTAGACAGTACCCCTCGCTGACCCGCTCCAGATCCACATCGTAGTGGGAAGCGAGCACGGCGAAGGTCCGCCTAACGCCGTGATGCAGCCGCCTCGCGGAGTCTGCTGTGCACATGGCCGCCCAAGGCCTGCAGGCGACTCTGGGGGAGCTTCCCGAGGGGACGTCGTCAAGACCAAAGACCTGGCAGAAGGCCGAGATAGCTTCAGACATGGCCACACGGTCGGCCTCCTTCTGCTCAGCCGCCCGGGCAAGTGCCTTGGCAGGCTCGTTGAGGGCTGACTCGAACTCTGCAAACAGCCAAACGGAATTCTTCAGACACAAGTTGAAGAATGAAGATCGAAGTCACACAGCAGCCAAAACATACCTTCAGCCTGGGCACGCTGCTCTGAGGCTGCGACTTGGGTGGACTGGGCAGACCCGACGGCCGCGGCCAGGTCCTCCGCAAGGGCTCCGGCCCGAGCAGACACCTCGGCTAGCTGGCCCCCAAGGGCCTCAGCCCGGCTTTCAGCCTCGGTGGCCTGGTTCCGCGATTGGTCCCGCTCGCCGATGACCTGGCCAAGCTCCAACTGCCATTGCTGCGCCTCTGCGCGTGCCGCCGCTGCCTCCACCCCCAGCTCATCACAGAGCAACCGAAGGTCCACCGCCTCGGCGCTCCGTTGGGGGAGGCGTTTGGTAGCCTCGATAAGCGCGGCCCTCAGGAACCGCAGCGAACCCTAGACGTCAGCCTCACGGCGGATGAACGACGACTTGGCGGTGCTCAGATCCGTCAGATCCTGAGGAAGGGAAGCAGGGCGTCACAAAGAATGCCCTGGCCATGCGAAAGGTATGCCTGAAATCCTTACCTGGAGGATCCTGGGAACGTCCCTAGAAAAGATCTCCATGGTCGTCCGAAGTGACCCCATTGCTGCCTCGGCATACTCACGGAGCTCATCCCAAGACTGCTCCTCCCGCTCATCGTCAAGGACAAAGAGGGGTTTCGGGGCGCCGCGGGTCCAGAACCGGAGCGCCTGCGCGCGTCGCTCATTGGGATCACGCCGCGCGGGGATGAGGTCGCCGCTCCCCAAGACGGGCCACGGTTCTGCACCCCCCTCCTCCAAGGCGTCGGGACCCCCTGCAGTCGACGCATCGGGTACCCCTCGACTAAGGAGGCAGGCTCCCGATCAGCGACCTCGAGCAGCGGCACCTCAACCATCTCAGCATCAGCGGCGATGGGTGGCTCCACGGGCAGAACGGCAACAGCCTCGGCAGAAGCTGGTGCCGGCGCCGACAACACGTCAGGTGGGCTCAAGGCCGCGGCCGCGTCAGCAGTCTCCCCCGGCATGACGGCCGCCTCGACGGAGGGGTTAGCCTGGGGAGCTCGCCCCATGGCAACTCGCGCTGCCTAGGCCCCCCGCTTGGAGGCACCTTGTGCGGAGGCCGACCGACCGGCGTGCCACGGTGCGGCACTGGCTGCAGAAGCCGGCGCCGTCTTAAGGGCCTTCCGGGGAGCCAGACCGGCCGAACCGTGCCTCCGTTTGCTGGGAGGAAAAGGTAAAGCAGGATCAGGACACACGAGGAAGGAGCCAGGACATAGGTATCCTCAGATACTTACCTGCTCCGGACCATGGCCAATTGTGCCTGTGGGGAGGCCCCTCGGGCCTCGGTCCCCGCAGGCGCCGCCAAGGTTCACCCCGCTGCCGGCTTCAGCACCGTTCCCACTTCGGGCGCCCGGGGCGCCGAAGGGATGGCCTGCCCACACGACGTCACGACGGCCTGAGGATCAACCTCCTGTACGGTCGGCACGGGCGACTGCTCACGGGGGACAGGCGGGACGGCCTGACTCCCTGGGGTCACCTCAACTACCTCGGCCAAGGGGTCAAGTACCCCCTCAGCCTGCCCCTGCTCTTCGGACAGGGACCCTGATGTCCCGGCCCCGGATACCGACGGCGCCAGCCCACTCGGGGGCTGGCTCGATGACCCCTGGCCCAGCCTCAGATCCGGGCTGAGGCCAAGGCGGGCCGCCATGTCGTCGTCTTCGTCATCATCGTCGTCATCGTCGTCGTCAAGCGTCTCCGGCGACGGCTCCCTTGGGAGCCCGTCCCTCTCCTGCCTCCGACGGCGCCTCTCCAAGGCGTCCCGAGCCCGCATCCGCTCGCGAGCCCGAGCCTTTTTCGCGTCCTTCTTCTCCTTCTTCTTCTCCGCAGCGACCCTCCGCGCGGCTCGGTCCACCGCGTCCTCCGGGACCGGTGGCAGGGAAGGCTTGTAACACCCCAACTCCTAGAGATGAGCGGAAATCCCAACTGAGAGAATCAAAGGCAACCTGACACAAGATAGGAGAAGGAGTGGACACTCACCAAGGACACGCACCCACGCTCGGGACGCATCAAGGGCTGGGTAAGGGCGCCGGCGTCCAGCCTCCCCACCGTGCCCGCTACCCGCTTGCAAAGGTCGTTGGCAGAGAGGGGGACCGAGGACATCTGCGAACCCTCCAAGTCGACTCCCGGCATCATCTCCGAAAGCGGCAACCGCCTCTCTGCCAAGGGAAGCACCCTCCGGCAATGAATGGCGGCAACCACCCCCGCGGCGGTGAGCCCCCCATCTCGTAACTCCTGCAAGGCCTCCAGAAGGGGCTGGAGTTTCTCCTGTTTCTCGCGCGTGGCCCCATAGCGCCAATTGCTGCCGGGAGCAGTCACCACTCGTTGAGAAAACGACGAGAGCCTTCCATCGTCATTCCGGAGGTAAAACCACCGGCGCTGCCACCCCTTGTTCGAAGACACAAGGATGGCGGGGATGTACTGCTGCGCGCGCGCCTGCCTCAACTAGAGGGTGCAGCCGCCGGACCGCACCGCCATACGAACCTTCTTCTCCCCCATCGTCAAGGCAAAAAGCTCCGCAGATAAGAGATGGGTCCACAGATCCCAGTGGGGGTCAATCCCCCAAAAGCCTTCACAAACTGCCGCGAAGATGGCCGCTTGCGCAATGGAGTTGGGGTTGAGGTTGTGCAGCTCCACCCCGTAGTAATGCAGGAGCGCCAAGCATGAAACGGCTTGCTGGCACTCCGAACCCCCGCTCATGGAAGGAGACGAAGCTCAGCACGTACCCCGGCGGCGGGGTCGGGTCAGCCCTGCTCAGAGGGACCATCCACTCCGGCTACGGGTCACCGGAGAGGGGACGGAGCAAACCGTCGGTGACAAGGGCCTCCAGATCGTCCACCGTGACGATGGAAAAAGGCCACGGGTCGCGCGGTGGAACGACGGTCACCCGGTTGGCCATCGCCAAACGAAGGGGGTGGTGGCGGAGCGGACGAGGTATGCGATTTTCTTTCTCTGGCTATTCCCTTAGGTTGCGAAAACCAAAGCAGGAGGCGAGCAGCAGAGTAAAGAACCGCAACTGGTCTCTCTTCCGGGTATATAAAGGCCCGGGCAAGACCCGTTCAACACTTCGCCTGAACCTGCCGTGAAGTTCAAACTCAAAGACGAAATGCCCGTTCCTCGAACGACTCGCGCATGCACAACGGCTGCCCCGCGAACCACCCGTCCCATCGCATTAACTCCCCGACGGAGCAGGCGACACCTCTGGCAGGCGAGGCGGGCGTCGCTTCGCCATAATGACCGCGTCAAAAAAGGTGCGCCACCTTATTTAAATTCATATCCTTCCCCTCCTCCTCTCTCTCTTGCCACAGGGACCGGGAAAGGGGACGTTGTGGAAAGGATCCTTCTCGGCGGAGGAAGCGGGCCCCGAGCCCTCCTACTGATCAGGGATTCGAAGGCTGGCCCCTCAGAAGGGTTTCGACAGCCGCCCCAAAGCACTCGGACTTCAAGTCCATTACTAATCAGGGGTTCGAAGGTTGGCCCCTTGGAAGGGTTCGACAGCCGCCCCAGAGCGCCCGGGCTCCGTGCCCACTACTGATCAGGGGTTCGTAGGCTGGCCCCTCGGAAGGGTTCGACAGTCGCCCCAGAGCACGCAGAGTGAGGGATGACTCTGGGTACGTTCGATACATAGCCGAGGCTCGGGCTACGCTCCCGAGGTACCCTAGGACATTTCCGAGACCGGCGGGAACGATTTGTAACGGAATCCCACCGGAGGGAGGCATCGAGCCCTCGGACCCTGTCGAAGGGGTCTGGGTCCAGCGAATTACTCGCAGGTACTTTTGGAGCGCGCCTCTGGGCCACCAGCCGACCCCTAACGAACAGGGCATGGGCGTCCACTCGGATCACCCATTAGCAGCTCACTGGAAACACCATGTTTGGCGCCCTCCGAGGGCAACATGGTGCTTTCCCCCCTCCTTGCGAAAAGGCGACGCAGGGGCATAAATAAAAGTCGGGAAAGTCCTTGATCGTCCTCTCGCTCCGTGCAGAGGCTCGGGGGCTGCTCTCGCACCCGGCTACAGCCAAAACTGTTGACAGCGTCAACAAACCAGCTTGATAACTTGGAACCCGACCACGCACCCAGGCTACGGCTGGGCCGCATGAGGGAACGATCAGACCGGCCGAAGCACCACAAAAAGCATTCAGACCTCAGAGGAGTCAAACTACTCCTCCGAGGCCTCGGGGGCTACACCCGGCGGGTGCGCTCGCGCGCACCCACCAGAATAAGGCAAAAACCGAGAAAGGCATGTCCCCTCATCGAAAACGCGGCAAAAGCCTCCAAGCGTGTACCATCACTCCTTTCGAGGCTCAGGGGCTACTGTCGGGTACCATAATTAGGGGTACCCCCAATGCTCCTAATCGTGGCTGGTAAACACCCTCAGACCAACTAACGGGTGCGGTTCAAGCCAAGACTTCGTCTACCCAAGGGACGCGATCTTACCCGAGCCCAGCCTCGGGTTGGAACAGTAGTCCCAGACGAGTTCACGCCTCGCCCGAGGGCCTCCTCAGGCAGCGGGCGCCCCCTCGGCACTCCCAAGGCCCAGCTCGGGCAGGCTTCGTTGTGAAGCAACCTTGGCCAGACCGCCTCACCAACCGACCGCTTCGCAGGCACATTAAATGCAGGGGATGCCTGACGCCGTATCCTGACACACGCACCTCAGTCGGCCAGGCCGAAGTGACCGCAGTCACTTCGCCCCTCTTCTTTACTGTCCGATATGACAGGAAAACAGCGCCGCTCGCTCCGCTCCGACTGCCGTGTCAGCCACCCCGGCAACGACTGACAACAAGTCACGATCAACCACCGAGTTCAGCCTCGGGCGCAACAGGAAGCTCCGCCTCGCCCGACCTCATGCTCCGGCCTCGGGAGGAGGTCTCTGCCTCGCCCGACCTCAGGCTCCGGCCTCGGGAGGAGGTCTCCGCCTCGCCTGACCCCCGGACTCGGCCTCGACCCCGGTCTTGGGAGGAATCGCGTCCTCGCCCGACCCCGGCCTCGGCCTCAAGAGAAGTCTCCGCCTCGACCGACCCTAGGCTCGGACTGACCGCACTAATAGGGGATGCATCATTTCCCTATTCCTAGCCTGCTCAGGCTATAAGGAACAAGACCGGCGTCCCATCTAGCTTACCCCGGCGACGGGTAATGACGGTGCCCCGCGTGCACCATGACGCCGGTGGCTCTCAGCCCCTTACGACAGCAAGGAGACGTCAGCAGGATCCTCGCCGCGCTGCCAGCTGTGCTCCTACAGGACTAAGGCGCTCCTTCGGCGGCCACGCCATCACATGTACAAGGCCCAAGCTCTCCCCCAACGGCCACGTTGGCATGTACACAGGGCTTAGGCACTCCACTGCCGGACACGTTAGCGCATAGCTACGCCCCCCGTTGTACGTATGGATCCTCTCCTTGCCTCTATAAAAGGGAGATCCAGGGCCACCCTGAGGGGGGTTCGCGCGAGGAAAGCGGCAGACGAGCTCTGTGTCCCCTCTCTCTCTCATGCGACACGCTTGTAACCCCTACTGCGAGCGGCACCCCTGGTGCAGGATAATACAAGGCTTGTCCCACCTCTTGTGTTCCATCCCGCGCCAACCCATCTGGGCAGGGACACATAGCGACAATTCACTCGTCGGTCCAGGGACCCCCCGGGTCCGAAACGTCGACACCCATATTTCAGAAAAGGTTGCCAAGCATTAAGCATATTAAGTTAATTATCAAAGCCAGAGCCATGATAGCACTTATGGTTGCACTGTTATCCTGGGTGGTCACTCCATGTTCCGTTTAATACAATATGATCTTGTTTAATCATCGGATTAACAATAATAGCACAAATTTCATCTTTGGAACAATAAAATCTTAAAAGGAGTGACAACTTGATAATAAAGTTGAGCAATAGCATAATTACTAAGCATAGGGTGAAACCCAGGTTAATCAAGGAATAAGGTTGGTATTTCTAGGTAATCCTATTTAGGCAAAACCCATCAAAATTTTGCACATATCCAAAAGTAAATCTTATTGAATGTATTATTTGGGTATAATAAGAAATGAAGAGGGAGAATCCACTTGACTTGCTCAAAAGTATCATGTGGTTCTTCCTCAAATGAATTTGGACCCTCTACCACACAATCAACTTCTAATAGATTCGCACATCGCACATACAAAAAGAAAACATACACCAATAAATAAACATACACCATTCAACAAACAATAAAACATGTATTATATAAATCATGCTTATAAAAGATAAACAACCAAAAATAAAACTTGCTTCACATCTATAATATAAACCTAACCATAACTTTAGAATTAATCATTTAGAAATACCAATCATTTCATTTTATTCCTTTAGTATAAACTAAGTGATACTTATAGTATGGACTAAATTTGATGATATGACTGATCAAGCCAATATATCTAGTTGTGAACAACTTGAGACTTAAGTTAAAAAAATTATGAAAAATATAATTATCTAATAACTATTTTTGTTTTTAATTTTAGGAACTTATAATATAATTTATCAAGAAGGATGTATGTTCAACAGGATATAGCCTATTATTTTTGTTATCTAATCAAATCATTTTAATATTTATTAGAAAACTCTATTTTATTAATGTAATTAAACCATTCATATTTGCATATAAACATATGAGACTATATTATACATCTAAATCAATATTTATGTAAAAAGATAATTATTCATCTATCAGCGGCGAACTTCGGAGGCGGCGCGACGGTTCTGACGACGAACAGAGAACGGTGGTGAGCTCTACGGGCACAACAAGCAGAGGGCACGAGACGAGCTCTGATCGTGGGGAACGACTCTATGGGGACACGGGCTCAAGATTTATAGAGAAGAGAAGGGAGCAGAGAGGCACCGAGAGGGGAGAAGAAGGGCCGGCAGTGCCATTAATGGAGGATGAAATAGTCAGCTTCAATGCAACAAAGATTCAACCTAGTAAAGGGGAAGGGGAGAGGAGGAGCTAGGAAGCGTATGTAGCGTCCACTTCCTAGGGAGGCGGAGGAGAGGGGCAGGACGAGCGGCTTCGACCATGGCGTCCCTTGATTTTTTGAATTTTATTTTTTAAAGAATAGGTTATATACTTAAAATTATAAATAAATATATTTTTAAATATAAATATATATATAATAAATCTATTAAGTTTCATAGATAAATTACTAAATATTAATTTTAGGCGAAAGTCTATTATTTAAATGAATTGGGTTTCGCAATAGAGAATAAAAAATTCTTTCTAATTCATTAACAAACAAAAAAATCATGTTTAATAATGAATGCATCAAACATTTTCACAAAATTTCTTAAATCCGGTTATATCGTGTTGGTCACTTGTTCTCAAATGCTGTGAATTAAGAACATGGCAATACAATTGTTAAACATTAGAGACCTTCGTCCTTTGAAGCATTATATCCCTTCGGATATAATGATCTTGAGACGAAAGGATATATCTTTATAATTAGAAAGAATGAGAGTTCATAGGGATAATATATATGCCATTCATCCATATATTTATTTCATGGTAAACATATGAATAAAATTCATGTTACATTGATACCTTCGGCTTGCTCGAAGGTGTTGACGCGAGAGCGATTACAATCCAGCATGAACAGTACAGAGGTACTGTTCACCTATTTATAGGCACGTGATGCAACCCGGGTAAAAATACATTTATGACCTTAATACTTGTTCATAACCGTAGCCTAAATCACTAGGGATTAGTTAGTCTTTTCCTCTCCGGCTCAGCATTATGCTTGATCTTCGTCACCGTTTTAAACCGAAGCTATTACTCTTTAACCATAACTTCGGCGTTCATTGTTGCCATTCTTGGGCTATACCTTTGTCTTGAAGACCTTCGACAGAGGAGAAAACTTTCATCATAAACTGAAGCTCCCTGTAATAATTAATATTATGCTAAAAGCAAATGGTTAGTCATGTTTTTTAGGACCTTTGGAAGAGGAAGACCCGCAATAGTAGCCCTCGCAGTATTAATTTGTTTCTTTATAACAAATTCAGACTGCGATACGAACAAAGGCCTTTAGTCGAAGGTCCGAAAAAACACCTTCCTTCGCTAGAATAGCGAATCGTTCTAAATTTTGGTACCCACCAACTAGTGGAGCTTTGAGTATATATATGGAGGCCTGCACTATGAAAATTTTTTGTGCCATCTAGCTTTTTGTGTTGTGATTATCAATTTAGCTCTTGCCTTTTGTGAGCGCAACCGTTCTTTTTGAGCTTCGTCTTTTGTTGTGATCACTGTCACAATGGCAGAAGATAAGACTGTATGTAACACCCCTGGAGTTACTGTCACTAAAACTTGAGCATAACATCATAAGCATTGGCATATCATTTGTTTGTTACACTAGAGTGCATTCACTAGGCAAAAATTTCAAACAAGTTGTATTGATGTGACATGTCATGGGTAAAACCCTAGTGTAGGGTACTTAACCCTAAACTAAGCTTAGGGGGTCAATAAAGCCCAAATGAGTTAAATTCTCAAAACTTATTCAAAATGGTCATAAGATATCAAATCTAATAGGAATTGATAGCATCCAAACTCTAGAAGTGCCAGAAACCCTAAAAAGGACCACTGAAAACCCCAAATAGAAACCCTAGGGGGTTATATGCAAATGTTGCGTACTTTTGGACCTAAGTGCAAAAACGATGAAGATTGGGTACCTTAAGTCATATGGTTTACATATTTGAAGATTTGCAAAAGAAGCCATGAGATTTGGGCCTAATTGCAAAAAGGCCACTCTAGTGATCCTATGGTTAAGTCTGAAATACAGTTGAACAAGGCTGACTTTGCAGCCCTACATCTCAGAATTCTTGAAGTTTTTGCTCAAAGTCAATATAGCAAAGTTGTAGAGCTATCATAGGAGAACAAGTTTGATTAAGTGACTGAGCACTGGTGCTGAATAGAAATTGGAGTAAAATAAGCACCAAGTTGGGCTGTCAGTCAATTTTGAAACTGAAACATGGCCACCAGTGGCACTGGCCGAACTTTGGGATCAAGTTTGGGTAGGATCTAGTGCTCAATTGAGGATAGTTGCTATAGTCGAATTAAGGATGGATTATTGAGCTACAAATTTGTTACAGAGAGATTAACACATTCTCACGCAAAAATCCAAGATCTTGCTGTCGCAAGTTGCTCGGTCAGGCGCTCTGAATCAGATCTTCAATGGTACAATGCCACACAAATATCAACAGATTCAGGGTACCTCGCCCCCGGTGATTCACGCGCCCGGATTTGCGCCGGTCACCGGGATTCGTGCCGGGCACGATGTGGATATTCACGGGGAGGTGAAAGATCTCGCGGGGAGGCAGATAGGGTTGTAGGGGAAGCTTATCACCGTGCCTGTAGCCGTTGCGACGTGGCCGGACCACCGGTGTCATCGTGGACACTCTGGTGACCTTAATTATGCCACACCGTGACTCTTCACTATGCAGTAGTAACCGTGGCACAATTATGCTTACCCTCTCTGAACCACTGCACCGGTGAACGGCACGATTGCGCCACCAGTGGCC
The DNA here is from genome assembly GCA_029449295.1 of Zea luxurians. Taxonomy (NCBI): domain Eukaryota; kingdom Viridiplantae; phylum Streptophyta; class Magnoliopsida; order Poales; family Poaceae; genus Zea; species Zea luxurians. The sequence goes on from JAOPSE010000011.1 coordinate 53,405,683, forward strand.
TCTTCCTTCTCCGGCCGCCACTGCACCAACTCCAAATTACGAGCCACCACCCCCAGAGCCTACAAATTGAGTGTGCCATTGGGTCCGTAAGGTAGTGAAGCACCCAATCCTCCAAGCCGTGCCTCCAATTACTCACCTAAGCTCGCTAATTTGGGATTTCCCCCAAATCAACCAAGAACACCGTGCAGTGTGAGCTCACCATGGCCAGCCTGCTCCAGGTTGATTCATAACCCTCTGTTGAATGTTCTAGCATCTCTAGGATCTTCTGTTGCTTGTAGGCTCAATTGATTGAACTAGACCGTACCGAATTTCCCGGAACACCGTAGCTTCTTCTCGAGTTTAGCCGTCGTCGCGAATAGGCGTGCTCCGGCCCGGATTAGTGCGATTGATTGAGGGGTTAGTGTCGCTGAGGGTAGAATTCAGTGCCGGCTAAGTTAGGGGTCCGGTCTTGGCATATTCCGGCCAGTATAGGCTACCCGGAGACGTGCTCGTCGCCGACCACCATCGTGGACCTGGTGTTGAGAAGGAATAGAACTTTGAGGGTCTTGGTGCAAACGTTAGAGAGACAAACAAATAGTGCTTTGGGTTGTTTACTGCTTATTCAAAAAGCTGAGGGCTTCTGTGTAAAACCACCAACGCGGGCGCGCGCACGGCATTTCGCCTGGGCGTGGGCTGTATTGGGCCAGTTTCAGCCCAGAACTGTTCATAGTTTTCTCTTTTTCTTTTCTGCCAAGCTTAGAAAATCCATAGAAAATTCTAGGAAAATGCTAAAAATACAAGACCAATTTTTCTATGTTCCTAATTTTCTATAGTATTTAATAAAAATAGTTTTATGATTTTTATTCCAAATGGGGAATTATGGAGTATTTAAAATGGCCAAAACCCATACCCCTGGAATTTTAGAAATTAATTAATAATTTCAAAAATCACCAAACTTTCTAGATAAGCTTTAAATATTATTTAGAAGCCTTGGGTAAAGTTTGGCATGATTTGAACCATGTTTGGTACCTAGAACCCAAAACCCTAGTCTCCTGCCCTATGAACTTCACTATAGACTCCAAAAACCCTAGTTTCCTGGAGATCCGTGAAGGAAAATTGTATTCAAGACCTAAGATAATGTACTTTTATTATCTTTGCATTTGCATAAGCATTACATGAGCATTCATGATTATATATTGCTATATATAGAAAACGAAGAAGAGATAGATGTTGAAGAAGCAAGGACTACACCACCACCACCTGAAGAACCTCAGGCAGGGACCTGCTTTTATTTTGACATATGTGGAGCAGAGCCTGACTCACCTATAACACAAGGCAAGCCCCGGTGCATTTGCCACCTCCTTTGCTTGATGCATTAGGTTATAGGAGTTGTGTGCTAAACCAGTTGCTGCATTTCCTTCCTTGAGGATTTGATTACTTTTCCTTAATCCCCTGTTTTACAAAAAGGTTTTTTCTTATGCTTAGCTTTGCTCTAGAAAAACAAAATGTTTTCTTTTGACAAAAGAGAATGCTTCAAGTGGGTGGGGTGTTTTCAAAAATAAAACTTGATGGTGGATCCATCATGGCCATGATGGGTTCAACATCAGAAAAGATGTACCTCTACCAGGTACCAAACTTTGGTTTGAAATGATAAAGCTGAGACCGGGCGGGTGACTTGCACGAGAAGAGAGTCTCGGTGTAGTGTCTCCGTTTGACTCGATTAAGGACCGTCTCGATGTAGGCTTGATGATCGAGGACCTTTTAACTGGTCACATGCCTCGTCATGGGTAAGCTTTGCCTCGGGTAGACTAATACCAGAATAAGATAACACGCAATGGGAGTGGAGAGATGGCGAGAGTAGCATGTACCCTCTGTGGCAAGAGGCTGGATCATGGTGTATTTGTGCTCTCGATTGGCGTGAACCTGATCTGGTCTTAAGAACCCCGGTGGCGAGTTGACATATGCAAGGGTTAAGTGCTACATATGTCGTGTGATCGGAGATCCCCAGCTAGGTATTAATCGATTCGGATCGCCGTTACTTCTCGGACATGAAGACTTGGTCACTGCCCTACACGTAGCATTCCAGTGAACATGAAGGGTTGATAAAAAGATGGCTAGTATAGGTCAAGTGCTTGAACTAGGGTAGAAAGAACTCTAGACTCAGGTAATGACTTAACCTGCTAATAAAATTGGATTTTTAAGGATCCACTATTAGTAAGCATTTTTGCAAACAGAGTCTTGATTCTTGATTAAGCCTTACCTTGACTCCCTTGAAGCCAGCATATCCTTGAGAGTCTTTTATTTTGACAGGTAAGACTTGCGAAAGTACACTTCGTACTCAGGGCTTTGTCCCATGTTATTTTATGTGAGGAAGCATCAAATTTTTGTTGCTTTTGTTCCAAGGTGGTGCCTAAGGAAGAAAACCAAGGCTAAAGCCTAGGGAGGAAGTGTCCTCCTTTAAGAAAAACTTTTTACTGGTAATCGGGAGGGGTTTTTGCCTCCCAAGATATGTAATAATATTACTCGAGCACTGTTATAGTTTACTAGTCTATAATAATACTACTCTTTCTATACTTTAATCTAAAATAAAGTTGTTGTAACTGCTTCCGCATTCTCGTACCTCCTATGTGTTGTAATATTTGCATGACGGGTGAAACGCTCTTGGGCAAGGTAAAGATTACACATATCGAACTTGTCAAGTGATCAGGTGCACCTACAGGGTTGTCTGAGGTCCGATGGACAAGGACAACTGTAGGTGGGCCTAATGACTTGGGAGGTTCCGTCATAGCTGGTATCGAAGCGAATCCCATCTCTACAGATGTTATGAGGCATTTTCAAAAAGAATTTTTAAAAGCTTACCTAAGAAAACTTCTTTCCTTCTTATCTAACTACCTTCTGAAATACTTATATTAAGACCAGATAGTGGAGTGCAATGTATAGAAGGTTGTGAATCAACTAAGGTTGATTCTGTAATTATGCATGCATCATGTTAAAAACTATACTAATAAGATCTTCCCCCTTATGGAGATATGCCGCCGCGCACTAGGAAAACTGCGCGCAAGTCCACTGGACCGATTGGCGTGCCTCGCCATCAGCTAGCCCCAAGGCATGAGGATAGTAGCAGCGACAGCAATGATCCCATTAGAGATCTAGAAGCTCAGGTGGAGCAGCTTCGAACGGAATTGCATCATAGAAATAGTGTGTGGGTCGAGGATTGTCAGCACATAAATGAGTTAAGAACTAACATCCGACATCTGCAAGATGAGCTTGTCGAACGAGATTTGGCACTCGATTGGGCTGTCAACTCGTGTTCCATTGCTTGGGACCGAGAGGCTAAAGCTCGAGCCCGTGTGGAGGAGCTTAGCACGGCCGTTGATAATTTGCAGGTGTACTACAATACATTGCATGAGGAAGTTCATGAATTGTATTCACGACTGCACCCTGACGTACCTGCAGATCCTGTCGGAATGGGAGCTGGACCTTCTGGAACAGCAGGTGAAGCATTTGGTGGGGAACTAGATCTTTTCAAGCCCCCTCCTTCAATGAACCTGGCTGATGAATGGACTCCTACACCCGACAACGAAGCTGCTAAGGATAATAAATGCTAGCAGTAGTATAGTGTAGAAATAGTGTTAATGTAGAATAGGTAATGTAGTCATGTTGTACTATGAGTTTGTAACATTACATCTTAAGTAATGTAAACTGATGGTATGTATCAGCATGTGATATTTTCCAAATATTTCTTTGCTTCAGATGCCATCTCAAACTCGTTCATATGACGGCGCGGGAACATCCCGTGGCGATGAAGATGCACCAAATCCACCGCCGGTTCCACCCACGCTGGCCGAGGCTATCGCCGCCTTGGTCACTGCGACCACTGACAACACCTGCTTCCTTCGTGAAATGGCGGGACAGCAACTTCAACAACAAGGCGGGATGGCTTATCCACAAGGAACCCACGAAACTTCGTATTTGGATTTCTCGGAAACCCGTCCCCACTATTCGTCAAAGCCGAAGATCCCCTTGAAGCTGACGAATGGATTCGGGTCATTGAGCAGAAGTTTGGACTCCTCCGATGCACGGAGACCCAGAAGCCATTATTTGCGGCTCAGCAGTTAAGAGGCCCTGCCAGCACCTGGTGGGGAAATTATGTGGCCATCCAGCCTGCCGGCCATCAAGTCACCTGGGACGAATTTAAGTTGGCATTTCGGGAGCACTACATTCCAAAAGGAGTGCTCCATATGAAGCAAGAAGAATTCATGAAGCTTAAGCAACTCAACAAGTTCAATCATTTGTCCCAGTACGCCATTGACCAGGTCAACACTGACCTGAAAAGGAGGAACTATTTTATGAGAGGCCTTAATGACCAGCTACAACGAAAGATGGCCACCTGCCTCGACCTTTCCTACAACAGGGCTGTCAGCACAGGTTGGCAGTTGAAGCTAAGTATGCAGGCCCAAGCAAGTCAAAGGGCTATGGAGGTGACAGGTCCAACCAGGGGCCTGAAAAGCGACAAAGGTTGGTGATCCGACCTTTCAATCAAAACTGTTCTTCACCTCGTCCACCCTCCTACCCCTTTAAATAGCCTGTATTCATTCGCCCTGCTACTGACCCCACCTCAACAACTCAGCCGAGTGCCCCTGGTACTCGTTTCCCTGCACTCCCGAGTTCATCTATTGGTTGCTTCAATTGTGGGAAGTCTAGACATTTCATCAAAGACTACCCATATCCGAGGCGGAACAACTCCAATAATCAGCAGAACCCAGGGAGTTCCAGCCAAGGCAAGGGAAACACGACAAGTAATGCAGCGGGCAAGAATATGAAGAAAACTGGGCGAATCTATTATACACAAGTGGCCACTACACCGGAGGGAGAACCGGTCATGATGGGTATGTTTCTCGTGGCCAATCACCCTGCAGTCATTCTCTTCGATTCTGGTGCTTCACATACATTCATAAGAAAGAAGTCTGTGGAGAAATATTGCATTCCATGCATTGAATCAAGGGAAGGGTTCATTATTCATTCGCCTGGGGGACAAATATTCACTAAAGAAATGGCTTTCCATGTGCCCAACACATTGGTTGAACGGGACTTTCCCACAAATATGATTGTTCTGAAAGGCCAAGATATGGATGTAATTCTGGGCATGAATTGGTTAGCCCAGCATAAAGCTATCCTCAACACTGATCTGAGAACCATCAGGTTGAGCTATGGCCAGGAAGAGGTTCTCTTGTCCATTCCCATAGCTACTATAGCTAAACCAATTGGCAGAGTTTATGAAACCATCATACCGGAGATCCAAGATATTCGGGTAGTATGTGAATTCCCGGACATCTTTCCGGAAGATCTACCTGGATTGCCTCCAGAGAGAGATGTAGAATTTGTGATTGAGTTGAAGCCCGGTATGGCTCCTATTTCTAGAAGGTCGTACTGAATGCCTCCGAATGAGTTGGTAGAGCTCAAGACACAATTACAAGAGTTGCTAGAAAAATGATTCATCCGACCAAGCTCGTCACCTTGGGGTTGTCCAACCATCTTTGTCAAGAAGAAGGATCAAACGCTTCGGATGTGCGTGGATTACAGACCCCTTAATGAGGTCACAATCAAGAATAAGTACCCTCTTCCCCAGATTGATATCTTATTTGATCAGCTTACCGGAGCTCGGGTATTTTCCAAAATTGACCTCAGGTCGGGTTACCATCAGATCCGTATCCGACCCGAAGATATACCCAAGACCGCATTCACTACGCGGTATGGATTATTTGAATATCTGGTTATGTCTTTCGGATTAACAAATGCTCCTGCCCACTTCATATATCTTATGAACTCGGTGTTCATGCCCGAGTTGGATAAATTCATGGTGGTATTCATTGATGATATTTTGATATATTCCAAGAATGAAGAGGAGCATGCTCGGCATTTGCGGATCGTATTAACGTGCTTAAGAGAGCATCAATTATATGCTAAATTCAGTAAATGCGCATTTTGGCTGGAGGAAATCCAATTTTTGGGACACGTATTGTCTGCTAAGGGGATTGCGGTTGATCCCAGCAAGGTCAAGGATATTTTGGAGTGGAAACCACCAACCACTGTACATCAAGTCTGAAGTTTCCTTGGACTGACTGGTTATTACCGCCGATTTATTCCAGATTTTCCAAGCTTGTGAAACCAATCACAAGTTTATTGAAGAACGATACCAAATTTAATTGGTCTTCAAGATGCAATGAAGCCTTCGAGCAGCTAAAGGTGTTATTGACCACTACTCCGGTATTAGCTCAACCGGACATTGAAAAGCCTTTTGATGTGTATTGTGACGTAGCAGGCAATGGCTTAGGTTGTGTCTTGATGCAAGAAGGCCGAGTTGTAGCGTATGCCTCAAGACAGTTGCACCGGCATGAGGAGCATTATCCAACTCATGACCTGAAATTAGCTACCATGGTTCATGCCCTGAAAATATGGCGTCATTATCTGCTGGGGAATATTTGTCATATCTATACAGATCATAAAAGCTTGAAGTACATCTTTACCCAGTCAGAGCTGAATATGAGGCAGAGGAGATGGCTTGAGCTGATTAAGGATTATGAATTGGAAATTCATTATCACCCAAGCAAGGCCAATGTAGTGGCAGATGCACTAAGTCACAAGGCTTCCTGTCATTGTCTTACAATGAAGACTTCTGACATTACATTATGCCAAGAAATGGAGAAGTTGAACCTGGGAATGATTCAACATGGAACTTTTAATCATTTGAAGCTTGAGTCGGTTCTTCTACAAAGAATAATTGATGCACAAAGAAATGATAAGGGCATGAAACACATTCATGAGAAAATGGAGGCCGGTAAAGCCAACTGCTTCAGAAAAGATGATCAAGGCGTTGTATGGTTTAACAACCGCATAGTTGTGCCCAAGAATGATGAGATCCGCCAGCAAATTTTAGATGAAGCACATCTTAGTCGCTATTCTATTCATCCCGGAAGCACTAAGATGTATCATGATCTAAAGCAGCATTATTGGTGGACGAAGATGAAGATTGAAATTGCACGCTATGTGGCGAGATGCGACACTTGCAGACATATCAAGGCCATACATATGAAAACTGCTAGTCCATTGCAATCGTTACCTATCCCAACTTGGAAATGGGAGGATATAAGCATGGACTTTATTGTGAGACTGCCCAGAACAGCAAAAGACTATGATTCTATTTGGGGTTATCATTGATCGACTTACAAAGATCGCCCACTTTCTCCTAGTCAAAGTAAAGTATCAAGTAATCGCATATGCGAAACTGTATATCGCTCGCATTCTCAGTTTGCACGGTGTCCCGAAGACAATAGTGTCGGATCGTGGACCTCAATTTGTATCCAAATTCTGGGAAGAACTTCACAAATCCATGGGTACCAAGTTGCTTCACAGTTCGGCCTATCATCCCCAAACCAATGGGCAGACTGAGAGAGTGAATCAGATACTTGAAGATATGTTGTGAGCATGTGTTCTGGAATTCCCACAGAAATGGGATGACTGTTTACCCTTAGCGGAGTTCTCATACAATAACAACTATCAAGAGAGCATCAAAATGGCACCCTTTGAAGCTTTGTATGGACGACGGTGTCGTACTCTGTTAAACTGGTCTGAACCAGGAGAGAGATGGGTTTCAGGCCTAATATGGTAAAGGAAACAGAAGAGAAGGTTCGATGAATAATACATAATTTGAAAGAAGCCCAAGCTCTACAGAAGAGTTATGCAGACAAACGACGCAAACCCTTGTACTTTCAAGTTGAAGATTATGTCTACCTGAAAGTCTCACCAATGAAGGGTGTATCTCGTTTCGGGGTAAAGGGGAAGCTTGCACCCCGGTACATTGGCCCGTTTCCTATTATTGAAAGATATGGACCAGTGGTGTACCGACTCTAATTACCCGAAACATTGTCTGCAATGCACAATGTGTTCCACGTATCTTAATTGAAGAAGTGTCTTTGGGTTCCAGATCTAACTATTGAAGTGACAGATGTTGCCTTAGAACCAGACTTGACATATACAGAACATCCTATTCGAGTCTTGGACCAAAAGGACAGGATTACCCGAAGGAGAACTCTCAAGTTTTATAAGATACAATGGAACAAACATACAGAAGACGAAGCTACTTGGGAAACTCAAGACCTTTTAGAAAAGAATTTCCCAGGCTTTTTAGCTTCATGTAAATTGTAAGATATGTACACTTGTTGTAATAAAGGAATAAACCCCATACCACCCCTGCCTTGTACCAATGATAAGGAAATAAAGTTATGACGCGGTTCCTTTTCCATTACTTGCCCAAGACTTTTAATCTCGAGACGAGATTCTTTTATAGGGGGAAGGATGTAACACCCCTAGTGTTACTGTCACTAAAACTTAAGCATAACATCATAAGCATTGGCATATCATATGTTTGTTACACTAGAGTGCATTCACTAGGCAAAAATTTCAAACAAGTTGTATTGATGTGACATGTCATGGGTAAAACCCTAGTGTAGGGTACTTAACCCTAAACTAAGCTTAGGGGGTCAATAAAGCCCAAATGAGTTAAATTCTCAAAACTTATTCAAAATGGTCATAAGATATCAACTCTAAAAGGAATTGATAGCATCCAAACTCAAGAAGTGCCAGAAACCCTAAAAAGGACCACTGAAAACCCCAAATAGAAACCCTAGGGAGTTATATGCAAATGTTGCATACTTTTGGACCTAAGTGCAAAAACCATGAAGATTGGGTACCTTAAGTCATATGGTTTACCTATTTGAAGATTTGCAAAAGAAGCCATGGGATTTGGGCCTAATTGCAAAAAGGCCACTCTAGTGATCCTATGGTTAAGTCTGAAATACAGTTGAACAAGGCTGACTTTGGAGCCCTACATCTCAGAATTCTTGAAGTTTTTGCTCAAAGTCAATATAGCAAAGCTGTAGAGCTATCATAGGAGAACAAGTTTGATTAAGTGACTGAGCACTGGTGCTGAATAGAAATTAGAGTAAAATAAGCACCAAGTTGGGCTGTCAGTCAATTTAGAAACTGAAACATGGCCACCAGTGCCAGTGGCCAAACTTTGGGATCAAGTTTTGGTAGGATCTAGTGCTTGATTGAGGATAGTTGCTATAGTCAAATTAAGGATGGATTGTTGAGCTACAAATTTGTTACGGAGAGATTAACACATTCTCATGCAAAAATCCTAGATCTTGGCATCACAAGTTGCTCGGTTAGGCGCTCTGAATCAGATCTTCAATGGTACAGGGCCACACAAATATCAACAAATTCAGGGTACCTCGCCGCCGGTGATCCACACGTCCAGATTTGTGCCGGTCGTCGGGATTCGTGCCGGGCACGCTGTGGATATTCAAGGGGAGGTGAAAGATCTCGCGGGGAGGCAGATAGGGTCGCAGGGGAAGCTTATCACCATGCCTGTAGCCGTTGCGACGTGGCCGGACTGCCGGTGTCATCGTGGACACTTCGGCGGCCTCAATTATGCCACGCCGTGACTCTTCACTACGCGGTAGTAACCGTGGCACACTTAGGCTTACCCTCTCTGAACCACTGCACCGGTGAACGCCACGATTGCGCCACCCGTGACCTCTTCCTTCTCCGGCCGCCACCGCGCCAACTTCAAATTACGAGCCACCGCCCCCGGAGCCTATAAATTGAGTGTGCCGTTGGGTCCGTAAGGTAGTCAAGCACCCAATCCTCCAAGCCGTGCCTCCAATTACTCACCTAAGCTCGCCAATTTGGGATTTCCCCCAAATCAACCAAGAACACCGTGCGGTGTGAGCTCACCATGGCCAGCCTGCTCCAGGTTGATTCATAACCCTTTGTTGAATGTTCTAGCATCTCTAGGATCTCTTGTTGCTTGTAGGCTCAATTGATTGAAGTAGACCGTACTAAATTGCCCGAAACACCATAGCTTCTTCTCGAGTTTAACCGTCATCGTGAACAGGCTTGCTCTGGCTCGGATTAGTGCGATTGATTGAGGGGTTAGTGTCGCCAAGGGTAGAATTCGGTGCCGGCTAAGTTAGGGGTCCGATCTTGGCATATTCCAGCCAGTATAGGCTCACCGGAGACGTGCTCGTCGCCGACCACCATCGCGGACCTGGTGTTGCGAAGGAATAGAACTTCGGGGGTCTTGGTGCAAACGTCAGACAGACAAACAAATAGTGCTCTGGTTTGTTTACTGCTTATTCAAAAAGCTGAGGGCTTCTGTGTAAAACCGCCAACGCGGGCGCGCACGCGATGCATTTCGCCTGGGAGTGGGCTGTATTGGGCCAGTTTCAGCCCAGAACTGTTCACAGTTTTCTCTTTTTCTTTTCTACCAAGCTTAGAAAATCCATAGAAAATTCCAGGAAAATGCTAAAAATACAAGACCAATTTTGCTAGGTTCCTAATTTTCTAAAAATTGTTTTATGATTTTTATTCCAAATAGGGAATTATGGAGTATTTAAAATGGCCAAAACCCATACCCCTGGAATTTTAGAAAATAATTAATAATTTCAAAAATCACCAAACTTTCTAGATAAGCTTTAAATATTATTTAGAAGCCTTGGGTAAAGTTTGGCATGATTTGAACCATGTTTGGTACCTAGAACCCAAAACCCTAGTCTCCTGCCCTATGAACTTCACTATAGACTCCAAAAACCCTAGTTTCCTGGAGATCCGTGATGGAAAATTGTATTCAAGACCTAAGATAATGTACTTATATTATCTATGCATTTGCATAAGCATTACATGAGCATTCATGATTATATATGGCTATATATAGAAAAGGAAGAAGAGATAGAAGTTGAAGAAGCAAGGACTACACCACCACCACCTGAAGAACCTCAGGCAGGGACCTGCTTTTATTTTGACATCTGTGGAGCAGAGCCTGACTCACCTATAACACAAGGCAAGCCCCGGTGCATTTGCCACCTCCTTGCTATTTTAAAATCTTTCTCACTTGCTTGATGCATTAGGTGATAGGAGTTGTGTGCTAAACCAGTTGCTGCATTTCCTTCCTTGAGGATTTGATTACTTTTCCTTAATCCCCTATTTTACAAAAAGGTTTTTCTTATGCTTAGCTTTGCTCTAGAAAAACAAAATATTTTGTTTTGACAAAAGATGATGCTTCAAGTAGTTGGGGTGTTTTCAAAAATAAAACTTGATGGTGGATCCATCATGGCCATGATGGGTTCAACATCGGAAAAGATGTACCTCTGCCAGGTACCAAACTTTGGGTTGAAATGATAAAGCTGAGACCGGGCAGGTGACTTGCACGAGAAGAGAGTCTCGGTGTAGTGTCTCCGTCTGAGTCGATTAAGGACCGTCTCGATGTAGGCTTGATGATCGAGGACCTTTTAACTGGTCACATGCCTCGTCGAGGGTAAGCTTTGCCTCGGGCAGACTAATACCAGAATAAGATAACAGTCAATGGGAGTGGAGAGATGGCGAGAGTAGCGTGTACCCTCCGTGGCAAGAGGCTGGATGGTGGTGTATCTGTGCTCTCGGTTGGCGTGAACCTGATCTAGTCTTAAGAACCCCAGTGGCGAGTTGACATATGCAAGGGTTAAGTGCTACATATGTCGTGTGATCAGAGATCCCCAGCTGGGTATTAATCGATTCGGATCGCCGTTACTTCTCGGACATGAAGACTTGGTCACTGCCCTACACGTAACATTCTAGTGAACATGAAGGGTTGATAAAAAGATGGCTAGTATAGGTCAAGTGCTTGAACTAGGGTAGAAAGAACTCTAGACTCGGGTAATGACTTAACCTGCTAATGAAATTGGATTTTTTATGGATCCATTATTAGTAAGCTTTTTCGCAAATAGAGTCTTGATTCTTGATTAAGTCTTACCTTGACTCCCTTAAAGCCAGCTTATCCTTGAGATTCTTTTATTTTGATGGGTAAGACTTGCGAAAGTACACTTCATACTCAGGGCTTTGTCCCATGTTGTTTTAGGTGAGGAAGCAGCAAATTTTTGTTGCTTTTGTTCCAAGGTGGTGCCTAAGGAAGAAAACCAAGACTGAAGCCTCAGGAGGAAGTGTCCTCCTTTAAGAAAAATTTTTTACTGGTAATCGGGAGGGGTTTTTGCCTTCCAAGATATGTAATAATATTACTCCAGCATCTTATAGTTTACTGGTCTGTAATAATACTACTCTTCCTATACTTTAATCTAAAATAAAGTTGTTGTAACTGCTTCCGCATTCTCGTACCTCCGATGTGTTGTAATATCTGTGTGATGGGTGAAACGCTCTTGGGCAAGGTAAAGTTTACAGATACTGAACTTGTCAAGTGATCAGGTGCACCTATAGGGTTGTTTGAGGTCCGATGGACAAGGACAACTGTAGGTGGGCCTAATGACTTGGGAGGTTCTGTCACACTGTAGATCCCGCACTTGCTGGTTTTTACGAAGCTATGGAAAAAACCAACGTGGAGAAGATCACTGACGAAGTGATAGTGACAGTTTTGATGTGGAGAGTAGCAATGAAGATGTCGAAGATCGACCTTGGAGGCCAAGCCATGTTGTTTTCGGGAAATCAACTGTTAAACAAGGGCAAATTGAATCGATGAAGGGAAAATATTTCCACGACATATCCATAGTGAGAGCTAGAGGAGAAAACACCGTTCCAGTTTCTGAAGTTGATGAGGTGGTAGTATTTAAAAGTTTTATGAAGGCTGGACTTCGTTTTCCATTGCACAAGATGCTAGTTGAAGTACTAAAGACATTTGAGATATACCTTCATCAACTTACTCCCGAAGTTTTGATTAAAGTAGGGGTTTTTATTTGGGCCATGAGAAGCCAAGGGCTGGAGCTAGATGCTAAATGTTTCTGCAACATTCATGAATTATCCTATCAGACAAAAGCAATTGGGAAGGAACAATATCACAATAACTTCGGGTGCTACAACTTTGTACTCCGTTCTGATGCAAGGTACCCTGTGCCGACATTCCGAAAGAAGTGGCCGGGCTCTTGGATGAAACAATGGTTCTATGTGAAGAATGATCTGAGTGAGAGGGAAGATGTGGAGGGTATTATCCAACGTCCCATATGGTCATGCTTCAGCATTAGGAGGCCGCTAATTGCAAGTGGGAACGAGGTGCAAGCGTGCTTGATGGCTTTTAACACTGTGTGCACCTACATTGGTACGAGGGATATAACACAAGAGCATATTGCTTACAAAGTATGGCCACTGGTGAATGACTGGGAAATACCGAAGGAAGCTACTGCTGGCTCCAGCGAAGGTGGTCTGGTTTACTTAAGATACACCTATCGCTATAGAAGTCAATTTAACGAGCCGAATGATGATTGGCTTGAGGCTGTTGATGCCACTAGTAATGAGTTGTTGGGAGCTTATTCAAGGGCAGAAGACGAAGCAATGACAACTGCCTTTGGCGCTCGCGACAAGAGGAGGCTGAACAGAGTTTTCGATGTGATCGGATTTTTTATCCTGACTATTGCTTTCCTGCCCAAAATCAAGGGTTAAAGAGAAAAATGGCAGCTTCATCCTCTTCCATCGTATCTAAGCCAAAAAGAGCAAAGGTTCTGACTCGCAGACCGAAGCCACATCCTTTAGAGAAGGCAGCTGTAGAGTTTGATACAGAAAAGATAGAGAACGCTGAACATGCCGAAGCTATCCCTTTAGCTCCGGAGACAACACCTGCTGCGACAGTTGAAGCTAGTATCGGTCCGGCAAAAGGGCATCCAAAGCTGCTGAATCCCTCAACCGTAACTGAGTTGCCAAAGCTAACATCTGGTGCGGCCATGACAATAACTCCTAAGAAAAGGAGGATGGACATCGTTTTGGATGCTGTTTTGAAATCCACGAAGACGCCAACTCCTGCTTCTACCGAAGCTTCTGACGAGAAAATTGAAGATGCAAGGGAAGTAGCTACTTCAAGCGCTTCTTCTATTCATGTTGAAGTAGGACCTTCGAGAACTGCGCCAGTAGAACTGGTGAAAGAAAGTCTTCTAGAAAATCCCACGTCACTTATTCTCGAAGCACCTCCCCATGGGAACTTGGAGTATATTGTTCGACATGCTTCGGGAAAGCGACTATGAGAAGAGCAGATTGCCGAAGTGCAACACTATGCCAAGGACTCGAAATACCCTCGGGGGTCCTTGGTATATGGGGGAAATAATAAAGATGACTTCCTTTACTGTTTGCCAGACAACAAAGAGATAAATGTCTGCCGTGAAATGATGGACAACATGGGTTATCCAAAGTTTGAGCTTGGTCTGTCTGCAATGACGAAGACCAACCCGCAGATAGCCTCACCTACAACAGCTTGAAGGTTTGTATACTTTGACTTCGCATTTGGTAATTTTTGTTTTGGTGAACTATTTCTATGGTAATTCTTATCGTTATTATTTGTTCATTCTTTGCTTACCAGGGTCTAATTCTTAGTAAAACTTTGAAAGCTCAAAAAGACGCAGAAGATGAGAGCAACCAAATAGCAATTGGGAACCTTTGGTCGGAGGTTATAACTTTGAGAAATGAAGCTCTTAAGAATGATAAAATCCTGCTCTCTTTGGTGGAGAGGTTGAAATCTAGTGAAGCTAGGCTTTCTAGCCTTTCTGAAGCAGAGCAAAGGATGAAGGGATTTGAAGAGATACAATTAAAAGATGCAAATCAAATTGCTGACTTGAAGTATGCACTGTCTACTCAAGTGGAATTGCATAGATCTGAAGTGCAAGAATTAGAAAAGAAACTTGACGAAGTAACTGAAAATTTCAATGTGGAACAAACAAAACGTGAGATATCTGACATGGAACGGTTGAGGGTGTAGAAAAATGTTGAGGAGCTTCGTCAAGCTAAAGAGGAATGCTACAACGTTGCTACGGAATGTGCTAACAATTTGAAGAATAATTTTGCTAAGGTTGGCGCATTCTCCTCAGAATAGAACTTTATCTGTGGTGATCCTGACAGGGTTATCCGGTGGATTAACGACAAAGTTGAAGCTTTTGAGGAGATTCTCAGTGATAGAAGAGACTTCTGCGCCTTCGTCGGCGCCCACAGAGCTGTGTCAGTCATTGAGAAGGTTGGCTTTGAACATGCCAAGGCTATGGTTCAACCAGGATTCTCGCTCTCAGCCAACGACATTAGAAACCCTTCGGTCGAAGCCGCTTCACTAAGTGGAAAGTTTTACAGCAAAGTTTGGCTGAAGGGTGGCCAGGAGATAGCTGATGAGGCTATCAGAAAAAACGAAAAAGAGTCTCATGATGCCTTGGAAGAGGCCAGGAAAACCAAAGAAGCTGCAGAACGTGCAAGACTCATAGGTACATCTATCGTGAATTACCTTCGTAAATTATTTTAGCTTCGGAACTAACAAGCACTTGTACTATGGTGCAGCTGAGCTCTCTCCCCCTCCGGAGCCATACGACCATGAAGCTGATCCCTCTCTGAAGAGGGCGCTTGATGTAATTAGGATAGCTAACGAAGCCGTTGATGAAGCTGTCAACAGATTACTAAACGAAGCTGCCGACAAAATTTTCAAAGGGGATGACTAGAGCTTGTCTATTGAGACTTTAGAATTTCTATATATAACTTTATTTATGCAAGAAACACTTATCAACTATTGGTATATTTAATGATGTAATATATTTCTTTGTGAGGCGTGAAATCTTCGTACATACCGTTTTTTGAGCCACGGGCGAAAAAACACCTTCCATTCATTTCACGCTTCATAAAGAAAGAAACCCCCTTCTTTGCCAAAAGTTACTCTGAAGATCTCACCGTAAATGTTGCATAAGAATACCATTGTTGAAGGTATAAACCCCGTATGACAACACCTCTGTCAAAGGCGTGGGTCTTGTATTATTGATACGTTCTTTTGTGACCCTTTGCCGAAGATAGACTTAACCTCATGGGTTAGCCAATATGTTTGAAGGAGCAATTTTCCTTCTTTTCCAATTGTTTCTGTCGATGCAAAATGATATATGATGCGATGTTATGCCATATGATGTGATGATATTATGCAAATGATGTTGATGTACGAATTATAAAAAATAAGACTCTACATCCCTTAGGAACGACTTTGGAGTCTCTTCACCTTTTACTTAGGTGGTATTTTAGCTCTCCATCCCCTTAGGAAAAACTTTGGAGCTAAGCTCTGCATCTCCTTAGGAACGACTTTGGAGCTTCTTCACCTTTCACTTAGGTGGTATTGTAGCTCTGCATCCCCTTAGGGACAACTTTGGAGCTTCTTCACCTTTTACTTAGGTGGTATTCTAGCTCTACATCCCCTTAGGAATGAATTTGGAGCTTCTTTACCTTTTTTGTTATACTTTATGGTGTAACCATAGATTATTTACAACAGTCCGAAAGTTGAACCTTCTTATATTGTCTTCAGGGGAAAATATAAAGGCAAAAAAGTAAAGATTACATTAAGTATGAAAATTTTCTGTTTGAGCCCCTATATTGCTTCAGTAAATATGTCTCGACTTAGGCACAATGTTGTTGACTGTGCGAGCTTCAGACTCTTCATTTGTATCACGCTGTTGATGCGCTTGGCGGTGCCCTTCTGGCTGCTGATTGTGAGGCAAGGTTGGTGCCATAGGTGGTGGTGGTGGTAGCGGGGCCCATGCAGCTTGAGAGTGACTTGCCGAAGCAACTGATGCTGTGGACTGCTAGTTGCCCACATACTCGGGAATGTATGGAGAATAGCACGAAGCAGTATGCAGGACCTGCTTCGGCTGATTCTGCCGCACTTCGACTTCAGCTATTTCTTTTTGCTTCTGGATCATGACTTGGCACGTCCTTGTTGTTTGTCCCTTATCTTCCCCACAGAATAAACAGAACAACCTTCTAGGTTGGGAATTAAACCTTCCTCCGAAGCTTCTTCCTCCTCTACCTCTTGGAGCTAGTGTCCTGTAAGAACTTTGTTGCGTCCCTGAAGACTGGGAGCTTTGCTGATGGCCTTGAGTGTGGTTTCCCCTATCATCGCTTGAATTGGGATTATGGATTGTCCTGACATGCCTAGGGTGGAGTCTCCCTCCGAAGCCCCTGGTCATCTCGGAGTATCTATAGGCTTCTTCCCTTGTCTGTTGAAAGTCATTATCGGCCATGATGTACTCGTCCATCTTTTGCAGAAGCTTTTCCAAAGTTTATGGTGGTTTCCTGGCGAAATACTGCACCGTCGGTCCTGGTCGGAGCCCTTTGATCATAGCTTCGATAACATTCTCGTTCGGCACCATTGGCACCTAGGCCCTGAGACGTAAAAACCTTCGGACATACGCTTGCAAGTATTCCTCATGGTCCTGCGTGCACTAGAATAGAGCTTGGGCAGTTACTGGCTTCGTCAGGAAGCCCTGAAAATTGGTTACCAGCATGTCTTTCAGCTTCTGCCATGACGTGATCGTCCCCGAGCGAAGGGAGGAATACCACATCTAAGCCACACTCTTGACTGCCATGACGAAGGATTTCGCCATAACAGCTGTGTTGCCACCATATGATGATATGGTTGCCTCGTAGCTCATAAGAAACTGCTTCGGATCAGAATGGCCATCATACATGGGAAGTTGTGGTGGTTTGTAGGATGGTGGCTATGTGGTAGCCTGCAATTATGCTGCTAGAGGAGAAGCATCATCAAAAGCAAAGTTACCATGATGAAAATCATCATACCATTCGTGATCATTGCTTGGTCTTTCTTGACGAAGCTCTCTCTATTGTGGCCTTCGTCCTTGGTTGTCTTGTGTGATATGCCGCATTGCTTCGATAGCTTCATCAATCTTACTCTGAAGTTCAGCTAGCCAAAGCATTTTCTCTCTCTTTCTCTGCACTTGCTGGTGTATGGCCTTTAAGTCCCTGGTCTCTTGGTCTAGCTCCTCCTCCTATGGTGTTGGGCTGATGGCCTTCCTTTTCTAGTTTCGGGCTTCTCTCAGAGAGAGCCCCTCTTGGTTGATATTCAGCAGCTGAAGGGCAGCCCCTGGCGCTATTACTTTCTTCGGCGGCATGACGAAGGTGGTTGGTCGAGCTGTTGCCGAAAGTGGTCGTTTTAGTTCACCGGAGGTGGGCGCCAATGTTGGTCACTTGTTTTCAAATGCTGTGAATCAAGAACAAGGCAACACAATTGTTAAACATTAGGGACCTTCGTCCTTCGAAGCATTGTCTCCCTTCGAATATAATGATCTTCAGATGAAGGTTATGAAGGATATATCTTTATCATTAGCAAGAATGAAAGTTCATAGGGATAATATATATGCCATTCATCCATATATTTATTTCATGATAAACATATGAATAAAATTCCTGTTACATTGATACCTTGGACTTGCTAGAAGGTGTTGACGCGAGAGCGATTACAATCTAGCGAGGGTACTGTTCACCTATTTATAGGCACAAGACGTAGCTCGAGTAAAAATACATTTATGACCTTAATACTTGTTCATAACCGTAGCCTAAATCACTATAGATTAGCTAGTCTTTTCCTCTCCAACTCAACATTATGCTTGATCTTCGTCACCGCTTTAAATCGAAGCTATTACTCTTTGACCATAACTTCGGCATTCATCGTTGTCATTCTCGGGCTATACCTTCGCCTTGAAGACTTTTGATAGAGCAGAAAACTTTCATAATGAACTGAAGCTCCCTGTAATAATCAATAGTATGCTAAAAGCAAATGGGTAGTCATGTTTTTGAGGACCTTCGGAAGAGGAAGGCCCCCAACACATCGCTACTTTAACTATTCAAAAATATTTTTCTTCCTAATGAAAGTGAATTTAATTAGATTGTTTTAATTGATGAATTTGAGGTGTTACAGCCCGTTGGTAGACCGTGCTAGTTCGACCTATATTATTTCGTGTTGGACCATGCTTTGGGCTTATGTTTTTGGGTAGTGCTCGTGCTAGCCTAAAAACCCAACTCATATTCACAACACTAGCTTTCTTTTTGGTGTGAAGCCGTGTCAAAGCAAAATATATCTGATTTAATAAACATATATGTAAACTAGCGAGTTGCCCATGCTTTGCTACATTTTTGTATATTATATAAATAAGTATTGATATATTTATTCAAATATAATTATTGTTTCTATAGCTACATTCTTAAAAAAGCTCGTCAGATCTAAAAAAGTTGAAGCAAACATTAGATGTCTCGTCGTAGGACTCGTTGCAAATTGATTTGAAAGTTTCAATATTACTTAGGAGGGGGAGTTAAAGGGGGGATAAGAAAAAAACACTCTCCATGCTTCTCTTCTAATTCCCCACCTCTAGATGCACCGCGTTTCTTTCTCCATCCAAGGTGTCTCTATGACATACTAGCTAGCTCATCCTTCTGACATGTCTATTAGCCTCTAATTGACAGAATAATATATTAACTTGACTCTTATCTATCTCATGCTCTCTCACTCACACAACTAATTTCTTCTCGTTTCTTATATTCCATCTTATCTCTCTCCCTTTCTCTTTATTTCAAATCAATTCATAACAAAAAAACCAAGGGCTAGTTTGGCAATAATAGGCAAATATCCTTGGAGGAAAATTCCTACCCTTGATCCACTTCACGCAGGTTTTCTAGGGGAGGCAAATATCCACGGGAGGAAAATATCATGTCTACCATTGGAAGCCGATACAGAAAACTGATACTACACTATGAAAAAATAAATGTTGCACTATGTACATGATCGATCGTATTGCTGCGAACTGAGCATGTCTATTCATTTGAAAAACAGATATTGTCGTGTGAACTAATAGCTCCAAACATGAGGTGTAGCAATACATGATCGATTGTATTGCTGCAATACAACAATACTGTACTATGAAAAATGGCAAGATAAAACCAATATGAAGGATTCAACTGATAGCTCCAAACATCAATATTTGAGGATTGTCTTTCTGACACCAATATGTCTATTGTTTCAGGTGAACACATAAAACAGATACTGGAGTTCACCACATTGACAAATATTGCATTGATATAAAACAAATACTGGAGTTCACCACATTGACAGATACTGGTTGATAGAAAACAAATACTGGAGTTCACCACATTGATAGATACTGGAGTTCACCACATTGACAAATCAAGAAAATGTTAAAAACAACAGAAATCAAGAAAATGTTAAAAACAATAATGCTGCTAGGTATAGCAAAAGAATAATAAAAATACATCCATACCTCACATCATATGTTGAGCCCACGTATCACTGCTTCTAAGCAACCTGCAATTAGCACCAAAGAAGACATTAGGTGTTTGTACTCCAAAGTACCACATTTACCAGATTAATAAGGTTAATGGTATTAGAGTAGGGACATACCTAATTTTGCGCTTGAGCCAAATTTCTCTAACATCGTGCTCTATTGTTGTTAAGGAAACCTCTTTGTTTGTTGTAGATTCAAAAAGCTCCAAAACATATGATTTGTCCTCGGCTGTTAATCCATCCATTCCTTTCAGTTCACCTTGGAATTTGCTAATGGAAAATTGTTCCTCCTACCTCTTCTGTTCTTTAAGGATGCGTTTGGTTGCAATGACAGGACGAGACGGGATGAGACGATCCCTCAAATAAGGTTGTTTGGTTCAGGGTCAAGGGTTGGGACAGGACTATCCCAGTGTTGTCTCCAGTTATCCCTCAAAATTGGAGGGACGAGAGAGGACGCCAGGGGACATCCCTGTCCTGGCTGTCCCGCAACCAAATGCACCCTAAGATTTTCTTTGAGAGTTTCAAGTGTTTCTGTAGTTTGGATCTTTTTAAACTCCACAACTTTCAAGAGCTAATCCAATATGTCTTTGCTTACGCTTTCTCCCACTGTCACCTTCTCTCTTGCTTGATTCTTGATTAGATGGGACAAATTGAGCTTCAGTGGGTTCATTAGTTCTAACTGGGACATATTGAGCATCAGTAGACATATTGAACACACTTTTGGTTTCTTGTCCATCCAAATCAAGTGAATTAGTACTCAAGGGATTGAGACTTTGTCCAGACACACTCCTTGATGGAGTTGAAGGTGGAGGAAGATCAACAGTAGTTGATGTGAAATTTAACTCTCAAGTAGCCACACTACCTACACAAAATGTAGCAAAAGTATACTCTGTTGTGAGGACTACTGATCAAGAAATTAAGTTTGTCTACAAACAAAATTAGTTTGTCCACAAACACCATATTATAAGCTAGACATGGTAGAGAAAGATGGGGGCAAACTTTATAGGAGAAAATGAATCAGTGTCATGATCTAGCTACATCTACAACAAAAAGGTGCAGCAACTACAAACAATATATAATTATTTCTGCTACCGCAAAAAGGTGCAGCAGCTAGAACATATATACTCTAAAACACACAACACGTGCCATGATCTAGCTAGTATTTAGCTTGACTCAGATGAGACATACATACAATAAATTCATAAAAAGTTTGTTAACATACATAATCTGAAACTCAAAAAGGAGACAAGCAATAATCTGAAACTCAGATGAGACATACATGCAATAAACACACAGAATCTACAAACAGTATTGCCAAAAGCAATAATTATTCTAGAATTTATTTCCAAAAGCAATAAATTCAGAAAGGAGAACTAATAATTATTCTAGAAGTTGTCTACAAACATAATGGTGCTATAGATGGCCAACTGAAAGGAAGGCAAGCTATTAACAGCTCATCACAATAAATAAACATAATCTTGAATTATACACACATGCACCTTCATATAGCCCTTCCAAATTGTAAAAAAGAGGGAACGACCTGTTGCAAAACTTTGATACCTTTGGGTGAGCCTATTAAATAGAACATGAAATGTAATTTGTTATTAGTGCCAAAAGTGAACATATTGAATGCACAAAGTTAGAATCATACAAAGAAAGTTTGCTTACATGAATCAGCCTTGGCAAAACTTCTGGTTCAGCCAGTACCATGCATAGAGTGTCATTCCAACCAACCCCGCTTTCTTTTCTTGAATCCCTTATTGCCTTGTAGTATCCTTTAAGCTCTCTCTTCTTCTCTTGTAGTTGTAGTTTAGAGAAATGAGCTAGAGGGAACTTTTCATTGAACTTGGTAGTGATACTATTCCATCCACCACGATTCCAACCATTTTGACCTTTGAATTTTGGGTTATCTTTGTGATCATGCATCACATCGACTAAGCCTTTCCATACACATTGTTCCAAATCATCCTTTTTCAAAACTGAGATTGTGGAAATAATAGTACACATCTAGGCAACTTTAAGTTCATAACTAGGAAACTTTAAGTTCATAAGTAATAATAGTACATAACCAATGAACTAGGCAACTATCTACATGAAAACTACAAACCATAAAGACTTCATAAGTAGTAATAGTACATAACTGATGAACTAGGAAACTAGCTACATGATAAACTATAAGCCATTATAGGCACCCCAAATCTAGCTATTGTAGGCAACCTACATCTGAAGTGCGATCTGGTCTCTTAGAGCGCTCACATCACTTGATTTTGTGTCATTGAGATAGTTGGTATCTCCCTCTGGGACATCAACATATTGACTTAGAGAGATATACTATGGATGTGTCAAGCCATCTTTCGTCTCCATTTTGCCCTCTAATTATGTTGTGAAATACTACAGTTGCAGATGTGATATTGATTTAGTTCTCTATGGGATGAAATGTGCCTACTTTTAGAATCAGGAACCTTTTCTTTAGAACATCGATGGCCCTCTCTATATGGTTATGGAGAATTGCATGGTGGTGGTTGAACAACTCTATGTAGTTCGCATAACCACTTTGTGATGAACGACGCCTCCTAAACTCATTGAGATGGTATCGAACCCTCTATATGGTGCAATGAAGGATGATGTATTTGCATACCCACCATATACTAGACAAAACTTTCCTTCTAGCACATTAAATCCTTTGCTAATAGCAGATCGAAGCACCCCTGCATCTGAGGTTGTGTCACACTCGGGTTTTAGGGGTCTAAAACCCGGGCACGAACATAATCACCAGGTGTGCTGGGACCAAGTCTCACACATATGATGAATAGTGGTACAGAAACAAATGTCACATTTTTACTATATAATAGGAGTTCTGTACAAAATAAATAAATAAATACATCATAAGGAGACAACGATCCAGCAACCCAAAGTTGACTGGGAGACAACGGCCTAGACCTCTCACGAACTCGTCATAGCATCCTCCATGCGCCTCATCCTGTGGTACCTGTTCTTGACCTGTGAGGGGTGTGAGACAACAAGAGTGAGCTCACATACGTTCATCACTCAACAAGTTGCGGGGAATAATGTGCATGAACTCGCCAAAGGTGGGAGCTCGTGTGAAGAGTAAGGCTTACCAAAGAGGATGGTTGATGCTGAGCATTGCTTTTAAAGTTGGTCAAAATTTTATTAGCAATTACTAAGTATAAGTAGATACCAACCCAATTAAGTAGTAGAACAAAAGTGATAACAACACCTGCGATGCAATGCATATGACAAATTGAATTTAGTTCCATAATTTAATCATGTAAGGGTCTGAGCTGCTCGTGACCGTGAGCACGGCTAGTATACCAGTTTTACACTCTACAGAGGTTGCGCATCTTTACCCATAAGTCATGTTACCCATCTACTAAGGATAACGACTCCCATACACCTCTACCTAGGAGGCGAGGCAGGGTAACACTACGAGGCCTTTACAAAGTTCCACTAGCTTTAGAAAACCCGCTACAGTTTCTAGGAAGCTCCAATGCAGGGACCCCTCGCCTGACCGCCATCACAGCAAACTCAACCCAAGGGCCTCCCTACACTGACCAGTCCCCTACTGCCCTTGCCGCTTTCGGGTAAGGTAGTCCTCCACTAGCTTTCCTAATTAGTCAGCCAAGGGCGTCCCATACCACCCTTGTGGTAGCACTGTTTTCCCGGGTGGTCGCTCCACGTTCCAATTAACATAATGATCTTATCATGAACAATAAATAACAAACTGATAAACAGTATGATCATGAATAATGTGTATCTCAACACCCAAATCCACATATAACACTAGCAAGTACTACCCAAAAGTTCAGTGGTAAACAAGTCATAAAGATATTCAAACTAGGGTACCCTATTGGGTCCCGTAAAAAATAACCTATACAGATCATTATGATTAATAAGAACATGATTGGGTAAAAAGAAGTGATCAAGGGCACAACTTGCCTGGGACTTGAGATTACAGGTACCAACTTGCTCTTCAGGTGACTCGTGACCTCACTGCTAAACATAGCAATACAAACAAACATGGTTCGAGAACCACTAAAATTGGAGTTACGGTTACAGAGTTATAATTTATTGAAGATCTATTTGGTTTAAATATAAAACTATATCATAAATTGATTAGTGTATATCATGTGAGAAACTATTCTATGATTAATAATTCCACCTTAATCTTAATTATAACTTGACTAGAGATCAATTTTTAATTATAATTATGGATAGGTTAGCTTTGGTTTAGAAGAGTTAATCTAGTAGACATAGGATAAATAAATATCTAACTACAAAAGTATGCAACATGGTATAATTAATGTTGTTACTGTGTAGTAAATATTTATACGAAGCTAACACAACTGGAACGAGCCAATTCGGAATTGAAACAGAGGAGTTATGAATTTCTGAAGGTTTAAGTGTTGGATAAAAAGAAACTAAGTGCATAATTTCTAATCTAAGTTTCATAACAAAATGAGGTTACTAGATGATAAATAATATTACAATGAATCCAATGCAACAGGAATGGATTAAAAAAGAGCTAAGATGAATTTTCTATGAATTATATAAGTTCTGGAATTATTTTGGCACTAGAAATCCATTTTCTAAATTATTTTTCCTATTTTCACAGAATTCTGGACTATGCACACAATAACGAGGGAGTTCGGGGGTCAATTTGTAAATTTTAGGGTACATCTGCAATTACTTTGTGCTTCCCGTGGACGGTGGGTTGTTATGTATGAACTGTGGGGGCTCTTTTGTAAAACAACTCAGGCGAAGGGGTATGCTCTAATCTGGGTCGCGTGATCACGAACCGATGGCCTAGATCATATCTTGTTTTATGTGAACCGGTGAGCCACAGGATCTCGGATCAATGGTCCCAGAGACGCCCGCGCTCGGATCCAAACGGGACGGTCGGATTGCTACCCAACGGTTCAGATTGAATTAACACCAATCGTTATCTCGATTCTAATCTCATCCGCCAACCGTGAATTCAACGGTCAGGAGGCATCCCGCACCCATGCCTTTCAGTCACGGCGGAGCACGCCCCGCACAGCGATGCTCCCTACCGGTGAACGCCTACAAGGCAGCACCGAGCCCTGCATCCCGGTCCCAGTGCGGCAACACAACACGGATAACACAGCGGGCATGTTGGAGAACATCTTACCGGTGATTTTGTATCCAGGGTTCCCGGCCATGGTGCGAGGTAGTGTTGCGGCGGAGAGAAGGTTCCGACGAGAAATGCCCAAAGCCTCGTGCATCTCCCTATCAAATTGGTGGCAGTAGTTGTTCCCATGCTTCTAGGCGATGCTCTTTGCCTGTTTGTTTCGGATTTTCACGGCTTCTGGCCACCAAAAGCTGCTGCGGACTGCCAAACACTCAGTTTTTCAGCCAGCTTCTATAAATTTCGTTTGTGTAAAAACCATTCAAAATCAACATAAACATATAATCGGTTGAGTCGTCGCAATAGTAGTAATCCATCACTTTATAGATCCTGAGTCCCATGGACAACTTTATCTTCCTCTGCACGTAAAGCTAATGATATTCAGATTCTCTACACAGCCAGATTCTCCCCACAGCTAGATTCTCGGAAAAGCTGGTCAGAAAAAAGCTGAACCAAACATGCCCAATGTCTCCCTCCATGGCCCCAATCGGCGCTGCAGGCATAGGTTCGAACTTCGCCCTCAACCTTGCGGCACGCTCAGTTACTCCCTCAATCCCGCGGCTTGGCGGCTTACAAATGCTAGGATTTTGCACAATAAGGGGGACAGGGATTCGGTATTTAAATACCTAGTTCGGTGCGATAGGTAGCCCCGAGGAGCAACAGCCTAGCGAGATCCGCGCGAGCTCCGCCGTTTGCGCGCGGTTTATTGCGTGGCTCCGCGGAAGGGATGACAGCGCGGGCCCACTATTCGGCGACTAGGCGCGTGCAACCAGAGACTGCCCCAAAGGGCCCCATCTATCAGCGTGAGGGCGTGCGAGCGCGTAGTCCTGGAGCAGGCCGAGCGAAAGTAGAGTTGGTATTGGGCCGGAGGGAGGAAAATTAGCCGAGCTGAGGGTTCTCTTCTTTTTCTTTTTCTTTTCTATTTCTTTCAAACTTTCAAATTCCTATTCCAAATTTTATCCTATTTCAACTTTCTGTTTTGAATTTCCAATTCTCATTCTCAAATATAAACCTAATGTGAATATATATCCTATTGTTTATAATATTATTATTTATTCTTTTCTCAATTATTTATTTATGAAAGGTCTTAAATGACTTCATTAAAATTTCCTTTCTCCAATTCTATTTTATGTTTTCATTTAAATTTTTTATGTCAAGTTTAAATTTATGCTTCCTTATTTCAATAAAATGTATCACCACAAATCCATAGGTATGAGATGCCCACTTTTTCATATGACTCCTTAATATCTTTAGTTGATTATGAACAGGAATTGTCTTACTAAATTCCAAAGGTTTCAAAAAAATTCTAGAACACTCTCATAGATATTTTTATTTCTTTATTTTATTATTTTAGGATTTTTTTTCTTCCAATTTTAGGCTTTATAGGCTGACCCCTCCCATCTACATGAAACAAATGTGAAATTGAGGTCAAAGTCGTAGGCTACCATAACATTATGTGAAAGAGTTCATTTCCTATTTCTATATGGAGAGGCCCTATGTTCAGCTATGGTGATGGGTATATGTGTGCCGTCGATTGTACCAATGTAGTTCTGCAAGGAAAAGAATAATGAAAGATATTGAGGCCATGTGGCAAACTGGCAATGAAAGGGAAACACTTAAGCGAATCGTGTGTTTGGAATTGATAGCTCACCTGAAAAATGGCATGAACCTAGAATCTGTTGCAATTTTGGTATGAGTTTGAACAGAGCTAGGAAGCTTCACAAGGCACTGAGTTAGTGTGGGAACAATATCAAATATTTCATTTATTTTCTTATGGATAGTCTCTCCACTATGTTAAAAATTCTTCTGTAGCATTTGGTTACTAGCATTGTGGGAGACCATGTACATGAACATCCCAAGCTGCTCCTCAACAATAACTCTTTATGTGTCTCGTAGTAAATTCTCTCTTCTAAGAAAATTTGATGTGGTTTTGAATATTGTTGGCTCCATTCAAAACTCAGATTTGCACCAACTCTCATGTCCTTCAAGGATTTCTCTAACGTTTTTAGCACCAGTGAGTGAGGAGGTGTGGATGGGCTCTTTCTCTTCTGAGAGGTATGGAATTATAGCGGGGAGAATAACAATGAACAACTCATCATCGTCTTCTTCCTCATCTAACAAAAATTGTCTAACTTTCTCCTCCCAAGAACCCATATCTAGAGAAGCGAAGATAGTTCTTATAAGGAACTTAAGCATGAAAAACATGGAGATAGCTCTTTTGTACAGGTCTATTTGACTCATGAAATAAGAACAAAAGGCAAGTTATCACAAATCCATTGAGAAACTAGGAGAAACTTTAGAAGGTAACTAGGAGCATACTATTGTCAACATACAAACTTGAGTAACAACTGTAGAGAGGATGTACTGCCACCACCCTTTACTGATCACTCGGGGTAGTCTAGATGATATTAGAATCACCTGCGACCACACCATAATAAGAAACATAAACCTTGTGAAATGCATGCAACAACATGATGTATATTCTAAAAATGGCAATGTTCAAGTACTAGGATCAATAATGCCAAGGCAGCAATAGACTCGAAAGTATTACCACAAACATTTCTAAGGAAAATCTAAAAACCAAACAACAAACCATGATTACATTTAGAACATTGTCGTTGACAAATTGAAATGGCTAAGTCATCCACAATCCTATATCAAATCACTAGATATGGATTGATATTCGCACCTTTGGTTACTTTTATTCTAGGGATTCAGTAATTATTGCTTCCTGCGATAGTGCGACACAATAGCTCCTCGATCGGGTCCTTGGCCAACAATTGCTCAACTGGGCACCATTTTCGCAAAGCATGTTTTCAGTAGTGTCACCCTGTATCCTCTTCATGATGCTTTGCAGCTGCAACCGAGCTAAGTGACCTCACCCTAACAAGAAGCCCAGTTCTCATTAGTGTTAGCTAGATGGTAGAGCTATGGAGGCTATTAAAGAATTGATGGAAGCTAAAGCAGGGCCAATACTAGTGAAGCTTGTGTAGCTAAAGCGGACACTTGTGACATGAAGACAAGACAAAGACAAAGATAGTGGCAACCGACCGGCAAGGAGGAGGAGCTGAGAAGCAAAACGTACATAGAACGAAAACTAGATTCAGCCAGATACACATCAAGCAGCCGCTAACCGCCAGCACCCCCTCGTTGCCCACATCCATGCTCTCCAAGCAAGCAAATTCAAGAGGAGTTGAGAAGCAAGCAACAACCAAGCAAATACGCACACCAAGACCCAAGATCTATAGGACTCACAAACGCACACCACGACATTCTAGCAACCGTCCTAGCCTGCCAAGACGCAAGATCCACTCCTCCCCATGAGCGAACGCGTAGCCTTCCACTCCACCCCGCACAAACCAAGCAAAAGTACGCCAACGAAAGTAGGGCGGGGTCAAGATCTACAAGAGCTCACATTATCGAGGGGAAGGGGATGGTGTCGGAGAAGACGATGGAGCAATGGTGGAGGCGCTCACGGGAATACCATAGGAGGAGGCGCGTGTGGGGATGGATGAGACGAGATGGTGGACAATCGTTGGGGGATAGTGTCTGTAACACCCCAGGTGTTACCCAAGGCCCTGGCTCAATACATGCACTCATGACCTGTTATCACATGTGTTAAGTGGAGGAGAAGGGTGCACCAAAACCTTAGAAACCATGGATTGATTAAGGAATGATCATGACAAAAGAAATACCCAAGATTTTCATACATCTTCACCTTGAAAAAGTGGCTCAAACCCTAGACCTCCTCTTGAGCCATTAGACCCCCAAACACTGGATTAATGGAAAGCATAAGCAAATGAACATTTCATGACTTAAACCCTTCACCAAAGTTTAAGTACATTAATATATCTACAAAATACAGTAAGGGGAATATCACAAAAAGACCCCTCAAAGACCCCAAAATCAGCCCCCCAAGTGGAGGACACTATAAAGTAACCCCCATTTTCTCTAAGTCAAAAATCAACCCTAATCTAGAGATCAGAAGTGTTCACCTATTTGATGGCGCCAAAACCTCATGGTCTAAATAACAAAAGGGAGCCAAATTACCTAAGGAACACACTGGAAATGTTTGAACCAAAGCCAAGACCGTTTGACACGAGTTGACACCTGTTTTGTCTCGGGTTGAACAGTGCAGACAGACAGGACTTGGCGCCACCATATCTTCTAAGCCAGACCCGATCTCCCCTTGGAACTCACATGAACTAGGTAGCTCTAGGTGCAGGGAAGAAATCTTACACAAACCATATGGCAAGATTCGCATGTTTGGGTGCTCACCAGGCGCAAGAACTTGGGTAGAATAACACAGCCACGTGTTCGACGCGCCATGGCGACGCCAGAGCACGCCCCGGCGCTCGGCCCCGCGCGCGCCGCACCGCGCCAAGCCAAACCTATGCCCACGCCCACGCCCGCGCCTATAAAGCCAACTGAGGCCTCGACCGTACGCCCCCGCTCGCTCTCAACCTCGCCGGAGCGCAAGATCACCGGCGTTCGCTCTGCGCACGGTCTGCCAGCACCTGAGACCCGACCACCGTAGACCGGCCACCCTAGCCATTCCCTGCCCCGTCCGAACCTTGAGATAGCCTCTACGTACCTCAGTGAAGCTTCCAGAGCCAGGAATCAAACTCTACCTCGCCGGAGACACCGGATCGACGTCGCCGGACTTCAACCGACCGCTGGCGCATGTAGACCGAGCTCCACGGTGAGTCTTTATTCGATTCCTTGCATGGATAGTTTCCTTAGCACCCCGTGAAGCTCCCTATGCCCTTGAATTGAACTCTACCGCCGTGAGCAGGCCGGAGCACACGCCGCCGACGAGCCTGCCCGCCTGCGCACGTGGCCCGACCGATTCCGGCCTACACCGTCGATGAGCCGTACCTCGACGTGATTGCTAGGACCTCCCAAAGCTAACCCCGCCCTTCGCCGGACCTCCCTCGCCGCCGGTAAGCCGCGCCGCCCTGTTTACTTCCGCGGTCACTGTTTAAAAGGGGGAGGGATCTCGGGGAGAAAGAAGAAGAAGTCGGGGGGGGGGTTTGAACAGTTAGAGACTCATATGAATAGTTCCGCAAGGGCATAAGTTGAAGACTTGGTTTAGGAAAAACACAGGGGTCTCGGTGTGTCGGCGTTCCGAGACCGGGGGGTCCCCGAGCCGACGAGTGAGAGTGCCGCGTGCCCCAGCCCAGATGGGTCGAGCGCGTGGGCGAGCGCGAAGGGGGGAACAGAGAGAGAGAGGTCGGTGGCCGGAGCCGGGTCGTGAGGGAGTCGGAGAATTCCCGCGGCCTTCGTGTTCGTCCCGCGCCCAGGTCGGGTGCGCTTGCAGTAGGGGGTTACAAGCGTCCGCGCGAGGTGAGGGGAGCGAGCGGCCCCTAGAGAGCGCCTGCCCCTGCCCTTCGTCCCCGCGAGGCCAACCCTCTCTAAGAAGGCCCTGGTCCTTCCTTTTATAGTCGTCAGGAGAGGATCCAGGTGTACAGAATGGGGGTGTAGCAAGGTGCTACGTGTCTAGCGAGAGAGAGCTAGCGCCCTAAGTACATGCCTAGGTGGCAGCCGGAGAGATCTTGGCACCCTGTTGGTGTGGCGTCGTGGCTGTTGGAGGAGTAACGGAGCCGGACGGGGAGACAGCTGTCGGAGTGGCTGGACCCTTGCTGACGTCCTCCTGCTTTCGTAAGGGAGCTGAGAGCCGCCGTCGTCACGGTCTAGCGGGGCGCCATCATTTTCCTATCTGGCGTAGCTGGCCAGATGGGACACCGGTCTTGTTCTCTGCGACCCAAGTCGGCTCAGGGCAGGGTGATGATGACGCTTCCTGTCGACGTGGCGGTCTCGTGTCCTAGGTCGGGCGTCGTGGAGGCTCCTCCGAAGCCGAGGTCGAGTCCGTCCTGCAAGACAGAGACAGAGTCCGAGCCCTGGGTCGGGCGAGGCGGAGATCGTTCGGCAGAGGCCGAGGCGGAGTCCGAGCCCTGGGTCGGGCGAGGCGGAGTTCGTCGTCTTCCGGGGCCTTAGCCCGAGTCCGAGCCCTTGGGCGGAGCAGAGTTCGCCGTCTTCCGGGGCCTTAGCCCAAGTCCGAGCCCTTGGGCGGAGCGGAGTTCGCCGTCTTCCGGGGCCTTAGCCCGAGTCCGAGCCCTGGGGTCGGGCGGAGCGGAGTTCGCCGTCTTCCGGGGCCTTAGCCCGAGTCCGAGCCCTAGGTCGGGCGGAGCCTCTTATGGCACCTCTGGCGAAGTCTGGTCGCCCGTCGGTCTTACCTTTTGCGTTAAACGCCCCGGTGACTCGGTCGGTTGGCGCGGTGATTTAGTCAGGGTTTCTTCTTATCGAAGGCGGGGCCTAGGTCGAGCCGGAGATGCGTCTGCCGTGAAAGAGGAGGCCTCAGGCGAGACGGAGTCATCTTAGGGTCGGCTGCCCTCGCCCGAGGCTAGGCTCGGGCGTGGCGTGGTCAAGTCACTCGTATGGACTGATCCCTGACTTAATCAAACCCATCAGGCCTCTGCAGCTTTATGCTGATGGGGGTTACCAGCTGAGAATTAGGCGTCTTGAGGGTACCCCTAATTATGGTCCCCGACACGGTGTAAACTGGTTTTTCATAAAACCTTTAAAACATTATTTATTTAAATGTAAACAGAGCTTGTAAAATTCGTAACTTCAGTTTTATTCAACCAAATTTGGTCAAACCAATTTTGCTAGGTTCTAAATAATATGAACTACTTAGGAAAAATACAAAACACCCTAAGTATTGCAGGAAATTTTAAAGTTTTGATTTAAATAGTAAACTGGCCAAAAGCTAAATAAAGAAGGGAAAAATAGCTACACATTTAGACTGGGGTTAAGAAAAATTAGAGAGGTACTAAGCCACTACCTAGCCTATTTAAAAATAATAAACCCCTCAGTACACCAGATTAGGGGAGAGTTTACCATTTAAACACTTTTTGACTCAAAGTTAAAGAAAATAGAAAAGGGACTTTAAAATGAGAACCAGGGGCAACCACATTTTTGCTAGCTCACTTATTTAACATAATTCACTGGAAAATTTTGTTAGATCCTCTGTTAGTACAAAAGAAATGCACTATCTTTTATTTCATGAAAACAATGAAAACTTAGAAAAACCTTAGAAAAAGAATCCTAAGGAGAACCCACCCCAAACCTTGGGATAACTAATAATATGTTATTATAAATTTAGGAAAAATGTAAATTTTGTTGTTTGATACTTTTCAAATAACAAGTTAGTTATAAGTACCTTTTTGGCATTAAACTTTAGAAAATCACAACTAAATATCTAGTAGGTCTTTATCTGTGATTTTTAACATAAAGTCCTACCATCAACTATGAATCTTGGCAAAAATAAAATTTAGTACAGAGACCTCACCTAAATTAGAGCTATAGTGTAAAGTGCCCTTTTTACCTTTACTTTTGTTAATTTTTCACAAGGAGTGTCTGAATTAAATTCAACCTCAAACTTTTAAAATAACCTACAGAGGTCAATGTGTACCCACTATAATTTTTATAACATTTTTGGAACATGTTAACTTGCCATGATAGTTCAAAAATACTTAATAAGAAGCACAATAGGAAGAAAAATGGGAATTTTGGGAGAACCAGATAATGTACAACTAAAACCTTCTAAGAATCCCATGAAACCTAAAGGTGTAAGTAAAGATTGTAAGTTCATTCAAAACCCCAAAAATGAAGGTATAAAACCCTTAAGGACAACCAAAGAAAACCCTAGTATACCACTATTTTAATACCGTTTCACCATGCTCAG
Organism: Zea luxurians; assembly: GCA_029449295.1. Lineage (NCBI taxonomy): Eukaryota > Viridiplantae > Streptophyta > Magnoliopsida > Poales > Poaceae > Zea > Zea luxurians. The sequence goes on from JAOPSE010000011.1 coordinate 53,438,710, forward strand.
TATTTCCAAAATACCATATCATTAATATGCATACATCTTATTCATTGCATTCGATAGACTGTAATCTCACTGACGGGGAGTACATCCTCATTCCGGAGCAAGGAGTTGCTCAGGAGGTAGTCCAGGAGCCAGCACCAATGCCTGCCATCGAGGATCTGCCTACCCCAGCTTTGGAAGGCAAGCCCCGGTTTTATGCATAACCTATTCTATATGCTATTTTACTGCACTTAATGTTTGTAGGCTTGTATTGTGCACTTAAGTGTAGGAGTTACCTAAAACCCTAGATGCATTAACTCAGGATTCCTTTTGAGATGGATACTAGTATGCTAGGTCGAGTAGTTGCTTTACTAATTAGGGATCTCGGTAGAAGTCAAGTGATTTTTCTAGCACTCGCGTGAGGTCAGGAATTGATTGTATCCATTTTATATCAGAATGATGATGGTCTGTTGATGATGGTCCATGGGGATGCATTGTCTACGAGACGGAAATTGGAATAAGGATTAAGGTGTGGTACCGTGTGTCAAGCGTTTGAACGTACTAAACATATGCCGAGAAATATGGTAAATAGGTAAGCCTAGTACCTGAGTGAACCTGCCCGTAGATTGCCCTCCTCACGCGACTTAAGACGTGGTCTCCCATTCCGGTTATGGTGGGTACAAGTGCGGTCACTGCACGACGGCAGTCGGGGTCAGTGAGGCATTGTACGCCAAGGTGGTGAGCCCCTTTCCGTTGACGGGGAATCGATGGGGATGGTTGATGTGTGTGGGGACAGAGTGCCTCGCCATGTCGTTTGTTTAGGTTTACCTTGCAAGGATAAAAACTCGATTCGAATCGTCTGCTTCTTGCAGCTAATGAGACTGCTTGATCCATGCTACTACATTGAGTAACAAATGGAAATGTATTGATTTGGCAAAAGATGTTGATTGCTAAATGCTTGATACCATGTATGATTAGATAGGTACACATTTAGTCTTAAGAGAGTCACACTAAAACTGAAAAGCTAAAATTTGATTTTAGACTCAGCTAGTGCTTTTGGCAAACCAAACCCCTCAGCCAAACAACGACATGTCTAGAGGTAGAGGAGTAGACTCCTCACACCGGGTAAGTCTAGCTGAGTATTAGTATACACAGCCTTGCTTGTGGTATAATTTTTTTACAGGTTCCCTGGAGGATATGGTTGCTGGAGTGACTTGGCCGTCCATCCTGCCACCGGGTTGGACAGTCGAGTGGGACCCTACCTCGGCAGAGGAGGAGCATGAGGAGTGATGGGACATGCTTCCCCATCCCTCCATTTATTTACCGTTAGTTATATTCCGCTGCATTCCGAACAATGATCACTACTTTTGATAAACTCCGATGATGTTGTAATAAATTAAATACTCCTTAATGTATGGTTTATGGTTTGTTGTGTTTGCTCTATGCCTCACCTTCGAGTGAGTACGTGGTACTTGGTTCTGTTAGTGGCCTCGTCAGACTAGATCCGAGGGACTGGCGTTTTATTCCTATTTAAGTGTGGTCTAGCCTTTAAGGTGGGACTTAGGCACTTAAGTTGGAATAATTCGGGCGATTCTGCCACAGTGTCGAAGGAGGCATGCCTGAGGATGGACGAGACAAGGCGACACAGAATCGCCGGTGTTGGGGGCCTTCCTCTTCTGAAGGTCCTCAAAAACTTAATGAACATGTTTTTCAGTGTAACATAGACTGTCACAGGAGGCTTCGTCTTTGAGATGAAGGCGTGCATGGTATGAAGGTGTTGTCTGAAGGAAGAATAAACTAGCTCCAAAGCTGTGGCCGAAGAAGCTTCGGCTTAGCACGATGATGATGGTGAAAGATGAAACCGACCTAAAGGAGAAAAGACTGCTTAGTCCTCAACAGCTTGCCTTTTGGTCAACAGTAAATGTCAGAGACATGAATATAATTTTGTTCAAGCTGTGTCTTGTGCCTATAAATAGATGAACAGTAACACCATACTGTTCACGCTGAATTGTAATCACTCTCGCGTCACTCTCGCTTTTCCATCCTCTATCAAGCCGAAGGTATAAATGTAATATAAATATCATTGATGTTTATCCATGTTTATAAGATAAAAATATAAATAATCTAATGATTTGTAATGATTGTTTATATTCTTTTGTGTTTCATATGTCTCTATTTACATTTTATTCACTGAAATGATGAAGGTATGCCCTTCATGACCTTCGTCTAAAGATCATTATATCCTAGAGGAGATAATGCTTCGAAGGACGAAGGTCTCTAATCATTAACAATTGTGTTGATTTGTTCTTGATGTATAGCATCCGAGAACAAGGACCAACATTGGCGCCCACCTCCGGTGAACTCATTAGACCACCTTCGGCAAGCGTCGACCTTCGTCATGCCGTCGAAGAAGACAGCAGCGCCAGGGGCTGCATTGCAGCCACTGGACACTAATCAGGAGACGCTACGTGAAGCTAGGAGCCAGAAGAGGAAGGCTACTAGCCTAGCACCTCAGGAGGAGGAACTGGACCAAGAAATCAGGGATCTGGAAGCTATCCATCAACAAGTCCAAAAGAAGAGAGGGAAGATGCTTCGGCTCGCTGAGCTTCAGAGGAAGTTTGATGAGGCCGCCGAGGAAATGCGTCACCTCACCCAGGACGACCAAGACTGAAGGCACCGGCACAGGGAGCTTCGTCAAGAAAATTCAAACAATGATGATGAATGGTATGGTGATTTCCATCATGGCAATTTTGCTTTTGATGATGCTTCTCCCTTGGCAGCAGAATTACAGGCTACCCCATGGCCCCCGTCATATAAGCCACCTCAGCTTCCTATGTACGATGGGCACACAGACCCAAAGCAGTTCCTGATGAGCTATGAAGCAACCATATCTTCATATGGGGGCAATACTGCAGTCATGGCAAAATCCTTCGTCATGGCAGTCAAAAGCGTAGCGCAAACTTGGTATTCTTCTCTTCGGCCAGGGACAATTACGTCTTAGCAGAAGCTAAAGGACATGCTGGTCACTAGCTTCCAGGGCTTTCAAACAAAGCCAGTCACCACTCAAGCTCTGTTCTAGTGCACACAGGATCAGGAAGAGTACCTCCAGGCGTATGTCCAAAGGTTCCTGCGACTGAGAGCCTAGGCGCTTACAGTGCCCAATGAGATTGTCATTGAGGCCATGATCAAGGGGCTCAGACCAGGACCAACGACACAATATTTTGCAAGGAAGCCGCTGCAAACCTTGGAGAAGCTTCTCCATAAAATGGATGAATACATCAGAGCTGATAATGATTTCCGGCAAAGAAGGGAAGAAGCTTACAGATACTCTGAGATGGCTAGGGGCTTCGGAGGAAGATTCCAACCTAGGCATGTCAAGTCAATCCATAATGCCTGCCCAAGTGATGATAGGGGAAGCCAACCCCAAAGGCAACAACACAGCTCCCAATCATCAGGGCCGCAATAAAGTTCCTTCAGGCCACCAGCTCCAAGAGGCAGAGGGGGCAGAAGCTTCGGAGGAAGATACAGGGATCAGCCTAGGAGACTGTTTTGCTTGTTCTGCAGCGAAGGCAAAGGCCACACCACAAGAACGTGCCATGTCACAATTCAGAAGTAGAAAGAGATTGCCGAAGCTGGAGCACGGCAGAATCAGTCGAAGCAAGTCCTACATACTTCTTCATGCTATTCTCCCTACGTCCTAGAGTACATAGGTAATCAACAACCTACGGCCTCTGTTACTTCGGCAAGCCACTCTCAAGCTTCCTGGGCCCACTCTGGCCCGAAGCCAGCAGCCAGAAGGGCAACAACACGCTCAGCAGCAGCACGATTTTTCGGAGGAGTCCGAAGCTTGCACAGTCAATAGCACTGTGCCCGAATCCAAGCACATCTACTAAAGAATATCCTACCTTTGGTGCATCTTTTTTTTCTGCCTTTTTTGTATGAAAAACAATTCACGAAGGATTGAATTCCAATTTCATGTAATAATATTGTACTTATATCATCGAGTGGGATGCTTCCTCTTAACAAGATTACAAAGCTACAAAAGTCGTTCCTAAGGGAGCGCAGAGTAAGTTCCGAACCTACAAAAGTCCTTCCTAAGGGAGTAGAGAGTAAGTTCCGAAGCTCAAAAGTCATTCCTAAGGGAATGCAGAGCCAAAATACCACCAAAATAGAAGGTGAAGAAGCTCCAAAGTCATCCCTAAGGGGATACAGAGCTTAAATGCCACCGAAATAGAAGGTGAAGAAGCTCCAAAGTCGTTCCTAAGGGGATGCAGAACTTAAATATAACCGAAATATAAGGTGAAGAGACTCAAAAGACATCCCTGAGGGGATGCAGAGTCAAGGTATTTCTGTGCGGACATATCTTTGGCATAAACATCATGCTGCATCATATCATCACATCATTCAGTATAGCATTACATCATACATCATGTCGCATCAGCAACAAAGTTGAGAAGAAGGAAAATTGTTTCTTTAAAAATATAGATGAATGAAACAATGTGCCAGAGCACAAACCAACCCTTCAGCAGTTACAATCTTATACGCCAGGAAATTTTTTTGTCGACAACAATATCATGCAACAGCTGTGCTATAGAAGGGTTTTTTACGAAGCATGAAAAGAAGGGAAGGTGTTTTTTCGCCGAGGGCTCAAAATGGTACGTACACAAATTTCATGCATCGCAAAGAAATATATTACACTAATATACACATAAATATACAATGTTTAACTTGTACGAATATTCCATCACACAAATGTTACATTTCTTAGCTACACAAAAAAATCTAGTCTTCCTTCAAAATTTTCTCAGCAGCTTCATTCAGAAGTTTGTTGACAGCTTCGTCAACAGCTACTTCACCAATTCTTATAGTTTCTAGTGCCGCTTTCATGGCTGGATCAGCTTCGGGATCATAAGGCTCAAGTGGCAGTGAAAGTTCAGCTACAGTAAAAGTAATAAGTTGTTAATCCGAAGCCAGGAAAAATACTGAAGCTATGAAATAATTAAAATATCTATGCGCCTTGCACGCTCGGCAGCCTCTTCGGCTCGCTTGGCTTCCTCCCGGGCTTCATGGGTTTCTTTCTCATTCTTCTTTATAGCTTCGTCGGCTAGTACTCGACCGCCTTTCATCCAAACGTTGGAGTAAAATTTTCCGCCCATCAGAGTCGCCTCAGCCGAAGGATCCTTCGTGTTCTCCACAGTGAAGATAGTCTCCGTCTGGGTTGCAGCTTTAATATGTTCGCAGCCAGATTTTTCCAAAATTGCTACAACCCCTCTGGCACCGGCAAAGGCTCAGAAATCACCATGGTCACTAAGGATCTCTTCAAAAGCTTCAGCTTCTTCACCGATGCATTCAATGATTCCTTCGGGATCGCCTCTTATAAATTTTTGCTCGGATGAGTAAGCACCCACCTTTGCAAAACTATCTTTCAGCTTCTTGCCACAATCCAAGGATTTTTCGTAATATCTTTCCTTCGATTCCCGAAGCTCATCTACATTCTTTTGCAATCTTGCACTAGTCCACTCGCTTATTTTCTGTTTTGCTTTAGCCACTTCAAAATCTTCATTCTTCTCAGCAAGTTTTTTCTTTAAGTTTTCAATTTCGGCTCTATGAGCTTCGGACTACGCGACAAGATTGGCTTCACTAGCCTTGACTCTGTCTACTAAGGAAAGCAGAATTTTATCCTTCTCTGCAGCTTCATTCCTCAATTTGATAACCTCTGATCGAAGGTTACCAAGGCCTATCTGGTAGCTTTCATCCTCAGCATTCTTCTGTGCTCTCAAAGCGTTGCTCAGAATTAAGCCCTACAAAAAGGGGGAGACAAAGGATCAGCACAAGAATAAGAGACACAAAAAATAATCTGCTTATAAGTCCATAACTTCTGTACCTTCAGACTATTGTATGCAAGGCTGTCTGCGAGGTCATCCTTCGACATAGTAGAAAGTCCAACTTCAAGCTTCGGAAATCCTATGTTTTTGCCATCTCCTAGCAAACAGACATTTCCTTGTTGTCCGGGAGGCAGTATAGAAAGTCATCTTCATTGGTGCCATTATACACCAAGGCCCCTTCGGGTACTTCAGTTCCCGGGCGTAGTGCTTGGCTACCACAATTTCCTCTTCTGACAACTTTTTACCCGAAGCATGTCGAATAATGAAGTCAAGATCCCCAGTAGGTGCTTCGAGAGTAGGAGATTCAACCTTCTCAGGTGCGTCTTCTTTCTTCAGAACCAGACCGACGTTTGAAGGTCCTTGTTCAATACTCTGTCCAGTTCCAGCAGGCTCTGTTTCAATGGGCACTGAGGGCCCAGCTTTGGCTTCAACGCGAAGTATAGCAGCTTCAGCAGTCTCCTTTGCAGGAGCAGGAGTTGACAACCATGTCGACTCTAAAACACTGTCCAGCACACTAGCCATCCTCCTCCTCTTGGGAGTTATTACAGGAGCTCTGGGCAGCTTCGGCAACTCTGACTCTGGTGGTGGGCTCAGGATTTTTTGCAATCCTGCCAATTCTCCTAGCTCTAGCACTTCGACCGTTTTTCTGTGACTTCGACAGAATGCTTTGGCACTCTGGCTGATTTGATTTTCTCTTGCCCTATTATTTCCGGCATTTCAGCCGATTCTTCCTTGGAGCCAGGAGGAGCAGGCTGTCCTGGCTCAGCGGTGGAAGGTGTCCCTTCAACAAGCTTCGGCACCGTGGCTGTTTCAATATATCTAGGCCGGTGCGTCAGCACCTTGATCTTTTTGCCCTTCGGTGCAGCAGAAATGGCCGAAGTAGCAGTTTTTCTCTTTTTTCCCCGCTTTCGCGAGGGATAGCTATAATCTGGGTATACAAAACCAATAACATCGAAAACTCTGTTTAGTCTTTTCTTGCCTCGCCTTCCGAAGGCTAAGGTTATGGCATCATCTTCGGCTCTCGTGTAAGCCCCAAGCAACTCATCGCTAGTCGCCTCAACATAGTTCAACCAGTCATCACTCGGCTCGTCAAACTGATCTCTGTATCTAAAGGTGTATTTCAGATAAACCAAACCACCTTGACTGGACTCGACAGCAGTCTCATTCGGCATTTCCCAGTCATTCACAAGAGGCCACACTCTATAGGCTATGTGCTCCTGGACTAGGTCCCTTGTGCCAATAAAGGTGCATACATTGTTGAAAGCCTTCTGGCATGCTTCGATATCGTTTCCAAGAGCAGTAGCTGACCTTCTGATGCTGAAGCGAGACCAAATAGGGCGTTGGTTAATCCCCTTTATATCTTCCCTTTCAACCAAATTATTCTTTACGTAAAACCATTCCTCCATCCAGGCCCCGGGCCACCTTTTTCGAAATGTTGGAACTGGATAACTTACATTAGAACGAGGCACGAAGCCATAACAACCAAAATTATTGTGATACTGCTCCTTGCCAGTAGCCTTCGTCTCATACAGCAGCTCGTGCATGTTGCACAAGCATTTTGCACTTGTCTCTAGTCCTTGGCTCCTCACTGACCAAATGAAAATCCCCATCCTAATTATAGCTTCGGGGGTAAGCTGATGAAGAAAACTCTCAAAGGTCTTTAGCACTTCAACTAGAAATTTACTCAATGGAAACCGAAGCCCTGCCTTCATGAAGCTCCTATAAACTACAACTTCATCCACCTCGGGTGCAGGGGCAGCGCTGTCCCCTCCAGCTCTCACAATGGACATATCACAAAAATATCTTCCTTTCATCGCATCAATCTGACTCTATTTGATGGATGACTTTCCGAAGATGGTGTGGCTCGGCCGCCAGGGCCGATCTTCGGCATCTTCATTCCCACTTTCCACATCAAAATTTTCGCTATCACTAGAATCTTCAGACAAACCAGCTAGCATTTCATTTGTAATCTTCTCTGTGTTTGTTTTCTCCATAGCCTCGTAAAAATTAGCTAGAGCAGGATCAACAACCTATTTCTCTTCAGCCATTTGGTGAGCACTTGTGCAAAATGCCGAAGATCACAAATCAAGCAAAATCTGACAGAGCAAGAGAATTTAAACTTGAAAAAATAGCACAAGCGATTGAGATGGCGCATCAAATATTATCACTGCAGGTTCCTATTTATATGCCCAGTGCATTGCAACTTGGAGGGACCTACATGTCATTGACTTTCGCTATTCTAGCGAAGGGAAGGTGGTTTTTCGGACCTTCGGCTAAAGACCCTCGTCCATGTCACAGTCTAAATTTGTTAAATGCAAAAACAAATTAATACTACGAGGGGCTACTGTCGGGGGTCTTCCTCTTTCGAAGGTCCTCAAAAACTTAACTAACATGTTTTTTAGTGTAACATAGACTGTCACAGGAGGCTTCGGCTTTGAGATGAAGGCGTGCATGGTATGAAGGTGCGGTCTGAAGGAAGGATAAACTAGCTCCAAAGCTGTGGCTGAAGAAACTTCGACTTAGCACGATGATGATGGTGAAAGATGAAACCGACCTAAAGGAGAAAAGACTGCTTAGTCCTCGACAGCTTGCCTTTTGGTCAACAGTAAATGTCAGGGATATGAATGTAATTTTGTCCAGGCTGCGTCCTATGCCTATAAATAGATGAACAGTAACACCGTACTGTTCACGCTGAATTGTAATCACTCTCGCGTCATTCTCGCTTTTTCATCCTCTATCGAGCCGAAGGTATAAATATAATATAAATATCATTGATGTTTATCCATGTTTATAAGATAAGAATATAAATAATCTAATGATTTGTAATGATTGTTTATATTCTTTTGTGTTTCATATGTCTCTATTTACATTTTGTTCACTGAAATGATGAAGGTATGCCCTTCATGACCTTTGTCTAAAGATCATTATATCCAGAGGAGATAATGTTTCGAAGGACGAAGGTCTCTAATCATTAACAATTGTATTGCTTTGTTCTTGATGTATAGCATCCGAGAACAAGGACCAACAGCCGGGTCTACCAAGGCCGGGGTAGTTTCCTATGGAAAATTGGGACTAATTTCTGTAGGAGATTGAGCTGCCAAAGAACATATATGAATAATCCAGGGACAATCTACGCGTGGGCTTTCTCCTGGGAGAAAAGGCCAAGAAACCGGCTGGTTTTTGGGCCGCCAAACCAGCCCTAAATCTAGAGTCATTCAACTAAGACGGCCTCGAAATGATCTCTCCGTGATGTCCCCACAACGATTAGGATGTAAGGACGTGCTCTAAAACTCTCCAATGACATACCCTTTGTCTCCCACTATTTGGAGGAGAAAATGAAATCCCACCTCACATGGGAAGCTCTAATCTCTCTCATTAATCATCTTTTTAACTGTGAACTTAATTATTTTTAAGTCTAATTGACTGATAACAAATAACAATATATATTATGGTACTATAAATATTATGTAATTTTTTAAACTTCAGAAACTAATGTATAAAAGTTTAATAGTCCAGTTAAAGTATATATAGAGAGCTAAATACGGTGGATGGTTAGAGAAGAGGTAAAATAGGAGGAAGGAAATCTTCTTATTAAACCTTACTCGAATTTCAGCCTCCCTCCACGTTTCACGGGGTTTCTTCTTATCATCTTGTCGGCACGTGGCAGGAAGAAGCGGCCAGTGTCATGGACCCGAACTTTTTATGAAATCACGTTCAGTCCGCTCCCTCTAGCCTCTGGTAGAGATGTCTAAATGGGACGCCCGGTCGGGCCCGGGTCCGATGAAGCCCGACCCGTTTTGGGCCTGGCCCGCCAGGCACGGTTAGAAAACCGGGCAGGGCCATCTAGACACACGGGCTCAATTTCCTGTCCGAGCTTGGCCCGTAACGGGCCGGACCGGCCCGTTTAGCACGAAAAAACGGGCCGAAAAGCGGGCTATGCGGGCCGGTAAGCACGTTTTAGTATAAAAAAGCGGGTTTAACGGGCTTAGAGATAAACGGGCCATGCCAGGCTAGCCCACCGTGCCTAGTTTCTTGTCCGATCCTGGTCCGTTTATTCGTGCCGGGCCGGCCCAAGCCCATATAGAATCGGGCCGTGCCAGGCTCGGACCGAGCCCAAACAACGGGCTTCATGCCAGGCTCACGGGCCTCGTGCTTATTGGACATCTATAGCCTCTGGCCTCTCTCCCTCCCATGTCGCCTCCTCCTCCCACTTCTCACTCCCAAGCATTTCATTCCCCAAACCACCGTGGATTTCTTTGCAGATGGGAACATGAGCAGGCGCGGCAGAGGCGCCAGCGAAAGTACTGTGTAGGCAAAGCGCTTCTCTCCAATCTCGCTTTCTGGTCCGTCTGCTCCCTTTCGCTCCTCGCCTTCATCCTCTCACGGTCTCCCCCACGGTGCCGACTCCACGGGCCACGCCCGAGACCTTTTTTGTTGGAGAGAGCGCGCAAAACAGAATCAAAGATGAATTCATTAGAGGAGCTTTCCCGCGCCGCTCCCTCCACGTCCGCCTCCTAGGAGGGTGCCACCTGGGAGAAGAAGGTACACGCGCATTGGCGTGCATTAGGCACTCTAGGGGCCACTCTGTCCTCGTTTATAGACAGACAGACAGAGCTGTGAATTGCGACGCATGCGCGAAGTGGACAGGCTGCCAGGCTACTAGATGTTTTCAACTTTCCCTAATCAGTGCATGCATCATGTGTGTACATAAATCGGAGAGTGATGGCTGTGAAACAATGATAATATCCACGGATCAAGTCGGCAGATGGTAATGATGATGAGGCAGCTGTTGTGAAGCAGCAGTGGCCGAGAATATCTCCAAAATATATCGCCATTGCATTATAAGTGCGTTAGGGATCTCTTAGATTGTACTTTAGTCGATGCTCAGGAGATGGCTAGCAGTGTTCTACGTAAAGGACCGGTGAGATGACCAGAGGTGGTGAATGGGAGCAAATCAAATCTTGCTCCTAAGAACCAAAAAGTGAGTTCTTAACTTCAATTAAGAAGAAGATATCGCTCAAACCAAAAGCACATCAACCAACTAGTGATCTTATGAACTCAAAATATTCATAGAACTCACACGAGACTAACAAAACAAATAGATCGCAAATCAGACACCAAAAAGTCCAAATCAACTCAAAATCGTGTCTCTATCGGGTGGTGTTTTCAGCAGCTCAAAATTTAATTTTACATGTGAAACTAAACCAAATGGACTCTTAATTGATCTAAAATTTTACACACACCTTGACAAATGAGTTTTCAAGGTCTACACAAATTTTGAACTCAAATGGATTTGTAAATCAATCACAAATCCGAAAATATGAATATACTTGGGGTTTTGTTGGGTTTTGACTTTTTGACCAAAACAAGTTCGGATCAATCCACAACCAAAAACTGTGCAACCCAGAGATTCTTAGTGGTCTAAGGACTGAATCAAACCTAGAGAGAAATCCCAAAACAATACCCAACTCAAGAACTCAAACATTCTTCCACAATCCAAAGAGAAAAGGAAAGGGAAGAGAGCAAGAACAAAATCGAATCAAAACTGCAACAAAGACAAAACTGAGCACATGATTCAACAAACCTTGTGGATAGATCTGTTACATCCTTCCTTTGAATGATGAGGTGAAGATTACAAAGACATAGATGTGGAGTTCAAATCATTTGCGGATTTTGAGCTAAACTACTTCAAAAACTAGAGAATGAAACTAGGGGTTTCTAAACACAAATGAGCTCGCCAAAAGAGAGATAGCCAAAGAGATGGATGTCCACAACAACCCACCCAAATATTTATATAAGGTTATTTCACTAGTCTAAACTACCCCTAAATACATAGCGCATATCCACTTAACCAGGGGCAAAATGGATCAACTAATGGGATTTTGATCTGACGGCCACACGCTCATACGAACTTGCTTTGCCTCGATGCACCCTTCATGATGACACCACATGCTGCCTCCGATTTCCGCTGAAATCACACCACCGAGGTTTGAGGCCCGAACTTAGCAAAACCAGCAGCTAGGTGGTTTTGAGGCTTAACCAATGAAACCGCACACGAGTAGTGCACCGCATGCGGGTCTGCCACGCCTGGACACATGTCCCGCCAGTCATCGACCGTGCCGACTACATGATCCGCTCCACCATGTCCTTGTGCCCATACATGTCCTAGGTGTTAGCCACCATGGCTCATCACCCGTTAACTCTGGTCCCTCGGTCAAGTCCCAGTGCTCATCCTTCGCCGCTCCCGGTCCGTCAGCACGAACCTGCATGACCTTCACCTTCATCGTCGACCACCGTTATTATGCTCCACACCTGCACACCACAAGCTGACATACATGGTTGCATAACACATAACTCATGCCCCGGTTAGTCCAAGACTCAACCTGAGATGCTACCCGTTAACAATCACTCATCATCAACCCAAACCATAAGGAACAAAATTAACCTTGTGTTTGCATCTCCCCCTTGATGAGTCCATTGTCAACACCACCACATGAACATACATTAGCAGAAATAAAGAATAAGAAGAGAAGCCCACTCAAATGACCAAAAGTTTGATAAAAGCCAAAAAGGTCATTCAGAGTAAGTGAAAGGGAAATGTTCCATAAGGCTATTTCTACCTGTTTTGGCGATTAAGTGCTCAACCCACCATCTTCAACTAACTATCTTTATATGAGTATGAGCACAGGTCCATTAATGGCAAACTGAAGAGATCAAGTCTAAAAGAGCTCAAACAGGGGCCCAAATTTGCAACTTGGAGTAAAATGGTATATTTGTGAGTTTTAAACCTTTAGATATGTTGCATGAGTCTATTACAATGTTTCTAGTACTTGTGCTTGGGCTCTAACACCTCTTATAGAGAAAATCACTTTTTGGGCTTGAGTTGAGCTATATTGAATACCTTGGAAAAATTGTAAGTAAAAGATATGTTTCCTACACTTAGTAAATTGCATTAGGTGCTAACTATGTTTGTCTAAGTCATAGGGAAGCTACCAAAGACAACCAAAAAAGGTTTAGAGAAGTTTAGCTCAAAATAGCCAAAGTTGGCTTGGTGTGGGTTGCACAGGACTTGGTCTTTGTGATTGCCCGCACCTCGAGTTAAAATGCAATGCAAGTGGAAAGGAGAAAAGGACGCGAGCTCCCTATTGTTTGAAGCCGAAAGAACGAGAAGAGATACTTTCATGGTTGACAACAGTGAAGTTCCTAGATCGCTATGCGACAAATATAAAACGAGCAGTTAACCTCGACATGGGTAAACTAATTGGGCTAAAGAGTCACGATTACCATATTTTTATAGAAAGAATCTTGTCGGTAATGTTTCATGGATATTTCAGTACCAGGCTGTGGAAGATACTAGCTGAGCTTAGTTACTTTTATCGATAGATATGTGCAGAGAAAATCTCAAAGAAACTGATGCAGAAGCTTGAGAAAGAAATTGGTGTACTTATTTACAAGATGGAAAAAGAGTTTCCACCTGGATTTATGAATTGTATGCATTGCTGGTGCATCTTCCTTAGGAAGCTTTGGTAGGAGGACCGTCACAGTTTAGATGGATGTATAGTCAGGAAAGAGAGCTGAAAAAACTTAAAGCAACAGTGCCAAACATGGCTAGGATAGAGGGCTGCATTGCAGAGGTATTTACAATGAAGGAGATTACAATCTTTTCAGGGAAGTATTTCTCACGCAAAAATGACATCAATGCTTACACGATGCGGTGCTAATTCGAACAGGAAGCCCCGGTAACCAAGCTTAGTGCTTTCCAGTGGCAGGGTAAAGGTGTCAGAGCTTCTACCTCACATCTTGTAGATACGTCAGAGTGAAACGAATCATTTCTTTTCTTGTACAACAATTTGAAGGATCTTCATCCATATTTTGAAAAATTTGACAACACGTATCGAGTACCTTCTCAACGACTCACATAGAAGGAATTAGATGACCTACATTTAAACAGGGTGTCCAGCGGTCCTTCCTTTGTTCAGTGGTTCCATGAATATGTAACTATCTTCGTACCCATTTTCTTGAACTTCTATTCCATATATTTCGAATAATTTAACAATACTGATTTTCTTGCACATGCATGTAGTGTACGGAACCTGATGTTGAAGTCTCAAATGACTTGGTACAAATATCACATAGTCAATTGAACGCAAAGAAATTCGATCGTTATGATATCAATGGGTACCATTTTCAAACGGAAAAACAACGGAGCATCAGTAAGTGCATATAATGCCGACAATGAACTGTTTCACTATTATGGTATTGTTGAAGATATAATCGAGTATATGTTTGGAGGTCGTAGACCTCTAAGGTTTGCGACCTTTGATTGTATGTGGTTTGATCCTCGAGCTGGGACGCGAGTCGATGAGTTTGGAGTTGTCGAGATAAAGCACACATCACGATACAAAGGCAATGAGTACAACAATATTATGGTTGCCCATTAAGTGAATCAGGTGTACTACTTAAGTTATCCTCACCCAAGCTTGAAGGCTTGGTGGGTTGTCCATAAAGTTAATCTAGAAGTCCACCCTGAGCGGTATGATAGCTATAACGTAAGCGTCACAAATGATGATCTTCGGGATGTATATCAAGAAGACGGTGATCAAAGAAATATTGATGAAGATGATGATATTGTATCTGAAGGGACAACCTTTGATGAATTAGTATCTCGACCCATCGAACCCATAGAGTTAATGGACGAAGATCTAGGTCCTTCGAATGCAAAACGTTGAAAGTCATCAATCTTGAAAGACTCATTAATGCACGTGTCAGGGAAGAGGATTCTAATGCTGACGATTTTTTATTACTATAATTTATGTATGTTTGTTACTATAATTTATTCCATACACCTATTTTAAATTTATTTTATAATTGAATAATTTATACTAACTATTGTGTGTAAATTGTGCAGATGTTGAGGGTGTTTGGTAAGGGAAAGGGAAGAAAATGGTGAAGGCTCCTCTAGGTCCACTCAATCCAGGTCGAGTAGGGAGGCCAATCCTTCTGTTGACACCCCCTCTTTCTTGTTTATGGTACTAGATCTTAATGTTGTTTGTATCTTAATGATATTTGATAGATAGTCGTGTGTATCTTAATATTATTTCCATTCGTAGGGCACCACATCTAGTCGATAGAGGCTAGAACAACCCATATCACCTCTTTCAGACTAGCGGCGTCTGTCAGATCAGCCAGTTGCAGATTAGGCGATAGATGATGAGGCCGATCAGGTGGCAGATGACAAGGCCGATTAGACGGCAGCAGATGAGGCAGAGACAGATGAAGTGGTAGCTGCTGGGAACATTAGGTATTTTATGCTTAATTAACACCTTTAAATTTTATAATAATATTAGTTTCATTTTTGAATAACAAGTTTTATTTGCGTAGGTTTCGTCAGTCCCTAACGTTGAAGCCTCAAAAGGAATTTGAGCAGCAACACATAATAAAGTCAAAGGGGACCAGGAGTTAGGAAGAGGTGGATTAGGACGGGCAAGGCCACCGTACACCAGTCAACACCGTGATTGGGATCTGTTGTAGATTCTTCTACCTGGGGATGGTCATTGTGGCCGGTACCGTAGCGACTACTGTCTAAAGCCATTGGACCTTCAAGCCTTATGGATGCGTTAGGTCCCACGCAGACGCGTTGTGGGAAAGCTTCTGGGTTAGTTTTTCTCCCTCTTTAATTTTTATCGTATTTCACTTTGATGGTAACAAACAATAATTTATCTATATTGTAGGTACAATATCGTTTGCCCGATGATATGAGCCTTGATGATTAGCACATGCGACAGGTTTTTAACATCAATGCCAAAAGAGTTGTGAAGGGCATGATGTATGATGCACGAGTCAAGGCGGTGGTAGTCTGGCATAAGCGCTAGAAGACAAACATGAGTAGAGAGGCGGCTAAGAAGATACACTTGACAGCTGCGCAGTACAGGGAAAGTGAGGTGGATTGGCTGAGCCAGCATCCGGATGCTTGGCTCTAGTTGTGCGATTATTTGGCTTTGGATGAGTTCAGAGCTAGATCAGATAGGAATCGTGGCAATCGGTTGAGTAAGCCTGGTTTCCACTGTTTTGGGGCTGATGGTCATGCGGGCACGGCTAAACGCCTGGTAAGTTAAATGATTACCAATTCTATTTCTTAAACAAATCTATGGACATGTAATCTTGTATTGCAGGCTTCTCGAGATGGCGTAGAGCCTACCATTGTCTAGACTTACGTCATGGGGCACAAGGGTCAAGATCCATATCACCCGGAGATTCTTTGTGAGGACAATGCATCACAAATGTTGGTACGTCCGAATACTAACTCAAAACTCTAGTTTTGCATTTTCATTTGAAATCAATGTTTTGCAGGGTCGCTATATTAAAACCATGCGAGAGATACATGGACTAGACGTTGACTGGATGACAACTGACTTTGACACGACGACAGCTTATGTGGCAGGTGGAGGTGTGCGATATGGGAGGTACTTTGTATTGTCGATTCATTTTATTTCGATAACTGTGATTGTACCCTATTGTGTATATTATAACACTCTATGCAGGTTTCCTATCGGCGACGTCGATGTGGATCGCCGAAGTTATAGTAGGCAGTCATCCTCCTCTATGGGGACCGATCGACCACGACGATCATCTGCACAGGACGAGGAGATGCAACAAATGTGTTCGAAGATGCAACAAATGCGACAACAGATGTAAATGATGCAGTCACAAAATATGTATATGTGGATGCAATCAATAGGTAATAGCTCGACTTCAATTTATTTATTTATCAATTTTTCCAAATAATTCTAAGTGCATAGTTGGTAATCTATTTGCTTGCAGACGTACGGTAGCGGAGTACCTCAGCAAGGCATTACACCGACTCCGCCAGCGAACCCTGCGTCTTCGCATGGTGATGCACACAGGTAAAGTAGTGCAATTTTATCAAGTTAGAGTTCTAAATCGTAAACATGACACTTTTTCTCTTATTATAAGGTTTTGGAATAGGTCCCCACAACCAAATGATGCCCCAACGATGTCGTGGGTATATGCTCTACAGATGCCGCCTCAGATGACTCCACAGATGCCGCCTCAGATGCCAACGTCGATGCTGCTGCCATAGATGTCGTGGAGGTATCCTCCTATGGGACCATCACAAATGCCTTGGGGATATGGTCCATGGCGGACACATCCACCTGCATCACCTAGAGTGGTAAGTTAAGTCTACATTGAGCTTTAATAAACTAAAATGTAGTAAATCAAGCTAAATCCATATGGTAACATATGTACCACTTCTTTTGTAGGGTTCTGGTTCGTGTCCTACTCTGGACGATGCTACGAGCTTCGTCGATCAAATCTTCAACCCAACCGATGACCCACCTCAAGCTCGATGGACTTGTGGACTTCTAGACTTTTTATGTGATGTTTGGACATGTTTATGCGATGTTTGGACTTGTGCCATGTGAACTTATGGACCATTGTGTATATATGCGTGTGAACTTGTGTTTAAGACTTGTTTTGGACTATTGTGTGTATATATGTTTGCGGGTTTTAAAATATAAACCCTGTTCTAGAGGCTTCCCATCCAAGGAGAGAGCTAGAACATGGTTTATATTAAAAAAATTCATAATAAGAACATCAACCAAGCCAACGTTCTTAACTCCACGTCAGCTTATCGACGTTCTTAATGCCATGTGGCAATGCCCACAGTTGGCCAAGTGGCCATTTAAGAACGTTGGTCTCCATGGCTGACGTTCTTAATGCCATGTGGCTTGCCCACGAAGCCTCGTCTGAGTGCCACGTGGCTAAGAACATCGTGCTCTTCGTACTGATGTTCTTAATGTAGTAAGAACGTCAGTTTTGCCCTAATCAGCGTTCTTAACTTAAAAATGTCGGCCCCAACTGTGATATCCTGGCCCGGTGAATTGTGTATTATCATGGCCCAAGGCTTAATATGATTGATAGAATACTCATATCAACAAGGTGCATCTTCTTTTTCGAAAGCCTGTCTCGAAATAACCTCTTGGTTAAGCGTGCTTTGCCTAGAGCAATTTTGGGATGAGGTGACCGACCAGGAAGTCTTCCCGGGTATGCACGAGTGAGGACAAAGTGTGCAAAAAGACTCGTGTTTCATATGTGGGGATGGTCTACGGTCCTTGAGGGCTCTCAGGAGTAAGTATCGCCGGTCCTGGAGTGGGTGGGGGGTGTTACACCAATGTTCTTAGTTGATTAAGTATGTCAAACACTATACGTTTGTTAAGTATGTCGGTAAGCCAACGTTCTTAACCTAAGAACGTCGGCCAATTAGAGTAAGAATGCTGGTTCCTGTCCAATGTTTTTTCCTTGTTTTCCTGTAGTGATGCCTCATGGCTAAGGATAAGAAGGTATTTACACGTGAAACTTCTAAATATACTTCAAGCGATGAGGAGTCCGATGATGATGATATAGATTATAGTGATTTATTTAAGGGATTATATAGATCAAAAGTTGATAAATTAATGAGTTGATTGATACTTTGAATGATAAGAATAGGTTAATAGAGAAGCAAGAGGATTTGTTTTTTGAGGAAACTGATAAAATTGTAGAAGTAGAGAAATCTCTTGCTTTGGAAAAGAAAACGAATGAATTATTATCTTTTGAATTATCTTCATGTCATTCTTCCATTTCCAGCCTTAAGACCGCAAATGATGATTTGAATGCTAGGCTAGAAATATTGAGTGTTGCTAGTTCATCTTTAGAACATGTTTCAATTTGCATTAGATGCAAGGATGTCGATATTGATATATGTGTTTCAAATGTTGCTTTAATTGATGACTTGAATGCTAAAATCAAAAAATTAAATGCTCAAGTTAAAATGCTAACGATAAACTAGGTAAAATAAAATTTGTTAGGGATGCCTACACCATTGGTAGACATCCCTCCATTAAGGATGGTCTTAGCTTCCAAAGGGGAGCCAAGGACACAAAGAGCCATAAGGCCCCCAACTTCATTAAGGAGAAAGAGAAAGCGCCTTTGACTAGTAGTTCGCATTCTTCTCATGATAGCAAGAACCATGCTTACTTGTATGCTCATGTTAAGAATGCTTCTCGTAATGCTCGCTATGTTCATCATAATGCTTGTATTGATCACCATGTTTATCATATGCATCATGATGTTGCTTTCGATTCTCATTCCATGATTGCGTCTTCTAGTAGATCATCCTTTGCTCATGTTAGTAGTATACCTAGGCGCCATGCTCATCGTATTGTTTCTCATGCGCCTAAGACTAGGAATGCATCTCATTCTATTTCATACTCTACATTTGATGCTTCCTATGTGTTATATTGCAAGTCAAGTCGTGTTGTTGCTTCTCATGTGGGACCTAAAAGCAAGAATGGTAAAACTTGCATTTGGGTGCTAAAGTCTTATGTAACTAACTTGATAGGACCCAACACTAGTTAGGTACATAAACCACAATACTAAATTATCTTGTAAGTTTATGCATTCAGAGGCTCAAGTTGGATTATTACTAGTGGGTGCACAAACCACACGATGAGGGAGAAGCGGATGTTCTCTTCCTACATCAAGAACACGGATTCCCACGAAATGATTACCTTTGGAGATAGGAACCAAGGTGTAATACCCCTAGTGTTATGAGAAGTAAAACTTTGACATATCATTTTATGCACTGGCATCAACTTTCTTGTTAGATCTAGAATGCATTCACTAGGCTAAAACTTTAAAAAACGAGATGTTGTGCTTGCTTGAGTATAGGACTTGGTAAGACCATTCCTTAAGTTATGTTGGGGTGAATATCTCCATGGGCTAGTAGCATGTGACTTTATGTTTTAAGCACAAAGGAGTGACCTTGCTATGTTGGGTAGACATGTTTTAAGAGGTGAGGGTTAGAAGAGGTAATTAAAGGTGATTAAGAGCTCCAAAACCCTAATTAGATCCAAAAGATAAAATCTTGATCTAGCCACTTTTTGCCAAAAATATATATACCAAAGTTGTAGAGTAACAAAAACTAAGCAACTTCTATATTTGAAGGTTTCCAAGTGTTATGGAGAAATTTGGAGAAAATAGCAAAAGTTCACAAGTGCCTTAAGTTTGAAATGTGAAAAATAGTGACAATAAGCAAAGTTTGAGCCTTATAACTCTTAACCCTTAAGTATTTTGTAAAGAGTCATTATGACAAAGTTGAAGAGCTTAAATAGGAGTATCAACTTGGTAAAGCAACCTACCCAAAAACCACATGGAAATTGGTGAAAAATGCCCTCAAAGTTGCTCTCTCATACAACAGTTTGTTCTGAATCTGACTTGTACCCAACTTTAGAGCCCTGCAATGGTTGATCTTGGGATGGCAATTTAATCCATGGATTCGGATATCTGTTGGATATCCGACCCGACGGATCCAGATATGGATATGTTTTTTGACCCGCGGGTTAGACCCGTATCTGACCCGAGGTAAAGTGGGCATGGATTTGGATATTAAACCTCACCCACGGGTTATTCGTTGGATATCCAAAATTAACCAATACTAGAATTTTTTCCCAGGCAGGAAGACAGCCCAACCGATTTGTTGTTGACAGATACCCTATGGCAGTGTGCCTGCTCTGTGCCTATCACACCCGGTTTTGAAGGTAAACCGAATGCAAACCATGTATGTGCCAGGATCAGTAATTCACGTACACAACGATTACATAAATGACTCATCATAGCATAATGCTTCAAATTACAATAAAGAGTAAGTAATAATATTATAGACTAGAGCCATTTATATAATATAAATCAAAGTACACAGGATCGAAACGTAGCCAACGTAAACAACCCACCACAAACAGCTGACTGGAGGAGGTCGCTAGCCTAATCCTCGAACTCGTCGAAGTCCTGGAACTCCTGGAGATCCGCCTCGACGCCTTCTTTACCTGAGCATAGATTGCACCAAAGGCAACCTGGTGTTTTGTGAAAGCAAGGGTGAGTACACATCAACGTACTCAGCAAATGTCCCGTTTGGCTATAGTGGACTAGCTTTATGCGGGGTTAAGGTCAAGCAATTGCTTTTAGTTGGTCAGGTAATTATTACTAGTAGAGAGCCAGGTTTTAACATTAACCCAAGTTGTTAACCCAAAAATACTCTTTCCAAACGGAAAGAATACCAGAAACCATAATCATAATCATAACCACAATAGAAACCAACATTATCCTCATCATCATCTGTAAACAAAGTAGCCCTGATTCAATGTGTCTCTAATCAATGGAGCTCCCTTGGCCGCTCATAATCGTGAGCACGGCTGATATATCAGTTTCATAACACTCTGCAGAGGTTGTGCACTTTACCCATGAGTCGTGATTCCCTCTCTAGCCCGGGCTTAAAAGACCCTTATTCACTCCCAAGGTTAATGGCCAAGGATTCACTACGAAGCCTTTACAAAGATTCCCTGAGGCTGTAGCCGCTCGTTAGGTTTCCTAAATGTACTGCACTCCTCCCCAAGGAGCAATCCACCCTCGGCAGAATGAGCCGCATACACTGAGCCCCATTGATGGCACGACAGCGAAGCGAACTACACCTCAGTTTCTCTAATTAATTAGCTAAGGGCGTCCCATACCACCCTTATGGTTGCACTGTTTTTTCGAGTGGTCATCCAACGAACAGGTCCTTACGGAGAGGCACTCGAGAAACCGCTCGAGTCCCCTAAAATACCACAAGTATATCATCATATCCAGAATAAAATCATAGTATCATCATTGTATCTCATCATGTCTATTGATTAAAGTAAAACACAAGCATGAAGCTAACCATAGTAACCCAAAAGGTAATCAAGGACAAGGTAAATAGAAAGCTAGTCAATCCTTAGGTTGTTCATAATATGCGAGACAGTGAATTATAAAGTAAATGGGACATAATGGGTCAGAGGACATTTTCCTTCACCAAACAGATGCTTAGGATCTTCAGCCTCGTGGAACTCGTAGAGTTTGATCTCTTGGTAGCCGAAGCTTGACAGTCGATTCCTCGAAGCTCGGAAATGGATTGCAGTCTAATCGCAACACGAAGCGAAGATGAACAGGCACAAGCAAACAAACATTTACTTGCATAAGAACATTACACCATACAAGATAAAATATTATAAAAACGAGCAATATAAAATAGAGAGCGCTTCTACGGTTACGCTGAGAATATGAAACACGTCGGTCGGAGCTACGGTCGATAAGTTAACGTGTTTACGCTAAACAAGTACTAATTAGAACATCCAATTCAACATAATTATATTAATTGATATTAATCAAATTTAAATTAATACTACTACTTAGTTTTGACTAACTTACTATTTTAATAGTTGATGATTAAATAAATAACTAATTAACTCACATGAGTAATTATAAGCGAACTGTTTAATCTCGCGCGCGGAGAACGCGCGATACACTCGAACAATGCGAAGCAAGGCGCGCGACAACGCGTGCGAACAACACGCGCGACACTCGCGAACGACACACGACGACACGCGCGAAACAGCACCGCGGCAAGCGCACGAATCGACAATGCGAAACTAATAAATAAATGACAACATAATTACACTAAACAATTATTAATAAATAACATTTCAGTTAAGGTTAATCATATTAGTAACTAATTATAAATGCGCAAATCGAATTCCTAAATTAGATTTTAAAATTGAATTGTCGTTCCAATAGCCATTGGTTAAACAAATATTTAAATAAATTAAATAAAATGTGCAACAGTGGGAATAATTTTTTTTAAATTAAGATAATTTTAATACGAATTTACGCAACTTGAATGGATCGAATTGGTTTTAAAACATAAAAGTTATGATTGTTTTAAACCATACTGTAATTCACGCGTACTAAATTTACAGAACTGTCATCTTCTTGCTTTCTCTTCTGCCTCACGCAGAAACTCCATGGCCAGGGGGAAGGAGCACGGGCTGCGCAGTGGGAGGGAGGAGCTCGACCGTCGCCAGGGGGCCGGCCACGCCGCGTAGGGCACGCGCGCCCACGGGCGAGGGCCGCGCCAGGGGAGAGCTCACGCGGGCAGGGGCTGCAGCCAAGGCCATGGTCGGCCGGCCAGCCATGCCGAGCGGCCGGGGGGCCGCGCCCGCAAAGGCCCCGCGTGCACGGGCCGGGGGCAGAGGTGCGGGGGGGATCGAGGTGCTACCCCAAACCCTAGAAATTGAAGAAAATGAAGAACAAGAATGGAGGAGCTCACCGGGGAAGAAGACTCTCGCTGGAGCCGAGAGAAAATCCGTTGATTGCCGGAGATTCGTGGATCCAATCGACGAACCGAACGCGCCCCGACGAAGCCCTTGACGAGTCGAACGCAGCGGTACCCTCGGATTTTGCAAGCGATGCATGGATTGGGAGTAATTGCTCGCCGGAGTTGTAGCCGGAGTTGGAACCGCTTCGAACTTCGGTGAGCAATACCGGGAGCTAGGGATCGGATTTGGAGAAACCGTTTCATGTTCTGGAACGGGCTCGACGAGATGAAGTCGGACATGTATATATATCTAGGGTTCGTACGAGATGAAAATTCAGTTAAAATTCGGATTTTACCATTTTTAAAATTTGGAAAAGCCTAGAAATCCATATTTTGTGCTCAAAATATTATATATTCTTTCAAAAACTCCAGAAAAATTCCTATAAATGTTTTGGCACCTAATGAACTAAAAAAACATAATTAGAATTTCTAAAAAACATTTTTAAGTTCCTCAAATAAATAGATTTTGGTTTCCAGAAAATAGAAAATTATTCCGAAAAATATGAAAATTTACCGAGCGCTTCTATAAGATATGTTAACATGTTTCAAACACATTTTGCGCTTAGAAACACCATGCAATGGCACGAATGCAACAACCAAAGTGCCTCTAGGGCTCATTCCACTAGGTTTACACCAATATAAAACAAAATAATTCTCCATTTCTAGGAAAAAAGAAAAGGAAAGCAAAGAAATGAAAGAGTAACACCTGAATTTGGTGGATATTAGGAAAGAAATTTTATACCCCCAAATTCAGGGTGTTACAAATCTAACCCCCTTAACAAGAATCTCGCCTTCGAGATTCAAGAAGAGGTTAGCAAGAAAATGAGATTGGTTTATTGGTTTTTTTGTAGGTTCTTTAACTCAATTTCGATTCTTCCAGCTTAACTTGCGAACTGGTTGCTTTGACCTTTAGATGCTCATGACCAGCTAAGGCAATTCTTGAGGATCTCCTGGACCTGTGGGTTAGGACCCACACACGCTTTCGCTGCGCCGCTCTAATCTTGTTGGTTGATGTTGATCACATTGTCTTCATTAGGGTTTGCGGCTAACCCCCTTAACAGGAGCATTGATAGACACTTGATGAAGACATTGCCAACTCTGATCTTGACTGATTTGGCAGAGTTGGAGGTTGCCAAATGGACAGGTGCAAGAGGAAAGAATAGCGAGGAAAGGTAAGTATAGACAGATTAGAGAGAGCAGGGAGAGAACTCAACTACTTAACTCTATGACACTCACCTAGTAAACAGATGCCATTGCGGACCAAGGGCCACAACACATCAACACTCATTCCAAAGAAGCAAATCAGTCATAGCAGAAGGACAAACATCATGAGCACACAACAACAAACATCTCGTTGCTATATGTTCCTTTTAATTAAATGGTGGTCTTTTCTTACAATGTGGAAACTATTATAAGGCCATCGAAGGACAAGGGGAGCGATAAAACATGCAGGATAGGGGCATGAGCATAGTAAAGGATGGAGCTAAAGCAATGATTGTAACCGATAAGGGAGAGAATGCAACCAAGGTCAGGATAGGTAAAACACCATTCTCAAATCGAGATGGAAAAGATGATATTTCAAAAGGTAGGCATAAGATAAGTATCATGGAAAGATCTAGATATTAGGAAGGTAAGGGTGATATCGAGCAAAAGCTAAGACTTGCAATGCGACAGAGGAAAAGGGAACGAACAAGAGCGGGATGGGTAAGACATCACTCTTGAAATAAAATGGGAGAGGCGGCTTTAAAAATACAGGTACATGATAAGCATCAAGGTAAAGATCGAGGGATGACAAGGGTTAAAGTGATAACGGACAAACACGTGACAAAGGATGTATTTTAGACAAAACTTGCAAGGCGTCAAAGAAGGGGGAGCAATCAATGATGAAATAGATGAGGCATTATCCCCGAACAGGAATGGAAAAGAGGGGGCTTCAAAGGGTAGGTTCAAGGTAAGCAGGAAGGCAAGGGCATATATATCACAAGGGTTTTAAAAGTAATAATGGACAAGGATGTAGGAGAGGAGGTAAATAGGCATAAGACAAAGGATATAAGTACCATAAAGGATGAAGTTAAGACCGGACCTGCAAATGGAAAAGGAGAGGGTACGTCCAAGGGCTAGATAGGTAAATTTCCA
The DNA here is from genome assembly GCA_029449295.1 of Zea luxurians. Classification (NCBI taxonomy): domain Eukaryota; kingdom Viridiplantae; phylum Streptophyta; class Magnoliopsida; order Poales; family Poaceae; genus Zea; species Zea luxurians. Next base: position 53,463,937 of record JAOPSE010000011.1, read on the forward strand.
CTCTCAAATTGAGGTGGAAGAGGGGATTTTTAAAGAGTAGGAATAAAGATGAGTATCAAGGCAATATCGATGGATGACAAGGCGAGGGTGATAGCAATAAAAAATACAGCAAGGGATGGAATTAACACAAAACTTGTAAGACGACAAGAAGTGAAAAGAAATCAAGGAAGAGATAGGTAACTCGCAACTCTCAAACTGGGTCGAAGGAGAGGGGAGGCTTTTAAAGGATAAGTTCAAGGTGAGCATTTAGGTAGAAGACATAAATATCGCAAGGGTCAAAGGCGATAATAAACAAGGGCATAAGGGAAAAGTTGAAGGCACAAAAGAGCCAGTAGTATAAGTACAACAAAGAATGGAGTTACATCAAGGCTTACACGCGGTAAAGAAGAGGATATTGCCAAGGGTGAGGTAAGTAAAACACCGCTCCCAAATTGGGATGGGAGATTGGAGATTGTAGATAACAGACATAATGTAATCGCCAAGGTAAGGTTAAGGGATGAGAAAGGCAAAGGCAATAACAAACAAAAACACGACAAAGGATGGAGTTAAAAACTCGAAAGTGACAAAGAATATGATACGTCCAAGAGAAAATTAGGTAAACCATACAACTCTCAGATTGAGATGGGAGAGAGAAGATTTTAAAGGGCAGGTATAAGATAAACATCAAGTTAAGATATAGAGGTGATAAGGGTAAATGTGATAATGATGAAAAGCATAACCATGGACAGAGTTAAGGCAAGACTGACAAAGTGGAGAAAACAAGCAAGGGTAAGATAGGTAAGGTTCCAACAAAATGGTTGAAGTAAAGAAAATTAATTACTAAGTGGAGTTACAAGGAGACAACAAGATCACCAAGGATATGCAAAGTAAAATGACCGCTCATGGATCATTAAGAAACAAGGGTGGTCAAGGACATGTAAACTGAAATGTTTAAGTGGGCAGTGGAAATTCAGAGGTAACTATTTGAAAAAGAGTATTGGAGAATCTAGGGATATGCGCATGTCAATAACAAAGGACTAGAGTTCGCCAGATCTGTCGGGGACCATAATTAGGGGTACCCTCAAGACGCCTAATTCTCAGCTGGTAACCCCCATCAGCATAAAGCTGCAAAGGCCTGATGGGTATGATTAAGTCAGGGATCAGTCCATACGAGTGACTTGACCACGCCACGCCCGAGCCTAGCCTCGGGCGAGGGCAGCCGACCCTAAGATGACTCCGTCTCGCCTGAGGTCTCCTCTTTCACGGCAGACGCATCTCCGGCTCGCCCTAGGCCCCGCCTCCGATAAGGAGAAACCCTGACTAAATCACCGCACCAACCGACCGAGTCACCGGGGCGTTTAACGCAAAAGGTAAGACCAGCGGGCGACCAGACTTCGCCAGAGGTGCCATAGGAGACTCCGCCCGACCCAGGGCTCGGACTCGGGCTAAGGCCCCGGAAGACGGCGAACTCCGCTCCACCCGACCCAGGGCTCGGACTCGGGCTAAGGCCCCGGAAGACGGCGAACTCCGCTCCGCCCGACCCAGGGCTCGGACTCAGGCTAAGGCCTCGGAAGACGGCGAACTCCGCTCCGCCCGACCCAGGGCTCGGACTCGGGCTAAGGCCCCGGAAGACGGCGACCTCCGCCTCGCCCGACCCAGGGCTCGGACTCCGCCTCGGCCTCTGCCGAGTAATCTCCGCCTCGCCCGACCCAGGGCTCGGACTCTGTCTCTGTCTTGCAGGACGGACTCGGCCTCGGCCTCGGAGGAGCCTCCACGACGCCCGACCTAGGACACGAGACCGCCACGTCAATAGGAAGCGTCATCATCACCCTGCCCTGAGCCGACTTGGGTCGCAGAGAACAAGACCGGCGTCCCATCTGGCCAGCTATGCCAGATAGGCCATGATGGCGCCCCGCTAGATCATGACGACGGCGGCTCCCAGCTCCCTTACGAAAGCAGGAGAACGTCAGCAAGGACCCAGCCACCTCGACAGCTGTCCCCCCGTCCGGCTCCGTTACTCCTCCAACAGCCACGACGCCACACCAACAGGGTGCCACGATCTCTCCGGCTGCCACCTGGGCATGTACATAGGGCGCTAGCTCTCCCTCGCTAGACACGTAGCACCTTGCTACACCCCCATCTTGTACACCTGGACCCTCTCCTTACGACTATAAAAGGAAGGGCCAGGGCCTTCTTAGAGAAGGTTGGCCTCGCGAGGACGAAGGGCAGGGGCAGGCGCTCTCTCTCAGGGCCGCTCTCTCCCCTCACCTCGTGCGGACGCTTGTAACCCCCTACTGCAAGCGCACCCGACCTGGGCGCGGGACGAACACGAAGGCCGCGGGAATTTCTCCGACTCCCTCACGACCCGGCTCCGGCCACCGACTCTCTCTCTCTCTCTGTTCCCCCCTTTGCGCTCGCTCCACGCGCTCGACCCATCTGGGCTGGGGCACGCGGCACTCTCACTCGTCGGCTCGGGGACCCCCCGGTCTCGGAACGCCGACAGTTGGCGCGCCAGGTAGGGGGACGCTGCGTGTTGACGTTCGATTTCCCGTCAAGCTCCAGATGGGCAGTCTCCAACGACCTCTTCAACCCGGGACGGTGCTCCGTTTCGGGAACCTCGAGTTCATGTCGCTTGACGGCGACTACGACATGATACTCCTTCCACCGCCGCGCGACGGCGACATTGATGGCGGACAGCCCGCCCGCCGGCGGCGGAATCGACGACGTCTTCCCCGCGTGGGGGAAGGACAACTTTCGAGCTCGCCCCATCCTCTCCCTCGCCGTCGGAGGAGGAGGAGGCGGGGCAACCGGGGCCGAGCGGGAGATCGCGCTCCGACGGCTGTCGAGCAAATCGACATCCCCGGCGCCTCGACGGAGGACACGCCAAGCGTCGCCCTCGCGTTCAAGGCAGACGCGAGCGCCATCCCCCCGCAACACGTCGACTCCGAGCAAGTGGACGACGCCAGCACGCTCACGGAGGGCCTGCAGGACGTCGCCCTCGTACCCAAGACGACGACGCGGTCAGCCCCCGACACGACTTCATCGCTCCTCGTCGACGAAAAGGTACCGACTGCTCCCCATCTTTCGTTATTTCGACTCGGCCTCAGCCCGCCTGGCGACTTCGCTTTGGCGGGCACTCACATTGAGGCGAGTGCAACCTCTCTGGGGTTTCGTGTGCGGTCGCCTTGGGACCGATTGACGGGCGTCTCGACCTACGGACCCTCTGGGTCCGAGGAAGATGACGACCCCAGCATCTGCTGGGATTTCTCCGGATCTGGAAAACCTAGTGCCATGCGGGACTTCATGACCGCATGTGACTATTGCCTCTCCGACTGTTCCGACGGCAGCCGCAGCCTTGGCGACAAGGACTGCGGCCCGAGTCGCGAATGTTTCCACATCGAGCTAGGGGATCCCTCCGGAGGCGGCTGTCTCGGCATGCCGGAGGACGGTGATCCCCCTAGGCCAGCGCCTCGCGCCGACATCCCGCGGGAGCTAGCTGTGGTCCCCGTTCCGGCGGGGGGTCACGACCCACAGCTCGAGCAAGTCCGCGGGGCGCAGGCCGGGTTCGATGAAGGAGCAGGAGCGCTCGAGGCAATCCGCCAGAACATCGGGCAGGTATGGGCGAGCCAACCCCCGGCCGGAGGAATACGTCACCTGCCCCAAGGTCTCCAGCACCGCATCGCCAACGATGCCAGGGACAAACCGCCACCCGCATCCGGCGGGACTGGCCAGGACCTGGTCGCTGCAGCGATGCTCCTCCGCGCGATGCCGGAGTCATCAACCACCGAGGGTCGGCGAATCCAGGGAGAACTCAAGCATCTCCTGGAAGGCGCTGCGGCCCGGCGGGCCGAGAGCTCTGCCTCCCGCAGGCAGGGATACCCCTCGGAACCTCGTGCCGCGACTTCCCGACTCACGCGGGAAGCCTCGGCCTTCACCGGGCGCACGCGCACCACCGCGCCTGCGGCCCCGGGCCACCTCGGCGTCGAGCACCCTCATCGCGACCGTCGGGCACGCCTAGACGAAAGGGTGCGCCGAGGTTACCACCCCAGGCGTGGGGGGCGTTACGACAGTGGGGAGGATCGAAGTCCCTCGCCCGAACCACCCGGTCCGCAGGTCTTTAGCCGAGCCATTCGGCGGGCGCCGTTTCCGCCCCGATTCCGACCCCCGACTACTATCACGAAGTACTCGGGGGAAACGAGACCGGAATTGTGGCTTGCGGATTACCGCCTGGCCTGTCAGCTGGGTGGGACGGACGATGACAACCTCATCATCCGGAACCTCCCCCTGTTTCTCTCCGACACCGCTCGTGCCTGGTTGGAGCACCTGCCCCCGGGGCAGATTTCCAGCTGGGAGGATTTGGTCCAGGCTTTCGCCGGGAACTTCCAGGGCACGTACGTGCGCCCCGGGAATTCCTGGGACCTCCGAAGCTGTCGGCAACTGCCGGGAGAGTCCCTTCGGGACTACATCCGGCGGTTCTCGAAGCAGCGCACCGAGCTGCCCAACATCACCGACTCCGATGTCATCGGCGCGTTCCTCGCCGGCACCACCTGCCGCGACCTGGTGAGCAAGCTGGGTCGCAAGACCCCCACCAGGGCAAGCGAGCTGATGGACATCGCCACCAAGTTCGCCTCCGGCCAGGAGGCGGTAGAGGCCATCTTCCGAAAGGACAAGCAGCCCCAGGGCCGCCCGTCGGAAGATGCTCCCGAGGCGTCTACTCCGCGCGGCGCCAAGAAGAGAGGCAGGAGGAAGTCGCAAGCGAAACGCGACGTTCCCGATGCAGACCTTGTCGCCGCCGCCGAGCGCAAGAACCCTCGGAAGCCCCCCGGAGGTGCTAACCTCTTCGACAAGGCACTCAAGGAGACGTGCCCCTACCATCAGGGGCCCGTCAAGCACACCCTCGAAGAGTGCGTCATGCTTCGGCGTCACTTCCATCGGGCCGGGCCACCCGCAGAGGGTGGCAAGGCTCACGACGACGACAAAAGGGAGGATCGCCAAGCAGGAGAGTTCCCAGAGGTCCGCGATTGCTTCATGATCTACGGAGGGCATGCGGCAAACGCCTCGGCTCGGCATCGTAAGCAAGAGTGTCGGGAGGTCTGCTCGGTGAAGGTGGCGGCGCCAGTCTATCTAGACTGGTCCGACAAGCCCATCACCTTCGACCGAGACGACCACCCCGACCACGTGCCGAGCCCGGGGAAGTACCCGCTCGTCGTCGATCCTGTCATCGGCGACGTCAGGCTCACCAAGGTCCTGATGGATGGAGGCAGCTGCCTCAACATCATCTACGCCGAGACCCTCAGGCTCCTGCGCGTCGACCTGTCGTCTGTCCGAGCAGGCGCTGCGCCATTCCACGGGATCATTCCCGGGAAGCGCGTCCAGCCCTTCGGACAGCTCGACCTCCCTGTCTGCTTCGGAACACCCTCCAACTTCCGAAGGGAGACTTTGACGTTCGAGGTGGTCGGGTTCCGAGGAACCTACCACGCAGTGTTGGGAAGGCCATGCTACGCGAAGTTCATGGCCATCCCCAACTACACCTACCTGAAGCTCAAGATGCCGGGCCCCAACGGGGTCATCACCGTCGGCCCCGCGTACAAACACGCCTTCGAATGCGATGTGGAGTGCGTGGAGTACGCTGAGGCCCTCGCCGAGTCCGAGGCCCTCATTGCCGACCTGGAAAGCCTCTCCCGAGAGGTGCCGGACATAAAGCGGCATGCCGGCAACTTCGAGCCAGCAGAGACGGTTAAGGCCGTCCCTCTCGACCCCAGTGGCGACGCCTCCAGGCAGATCCGGATCGGTTCCGGGCTCGACCCCAAATAGGAAGCAGTGCTCGTCGACTTTCTCCGCGCAAACGCCGACATTTTCGCGTGGAGTCCCTCGGACATGCCCGGCATACCGAGGGAAGTCGCCGAGCACTCGCTGGATATTCGGGCCGGGGCCCGACCGGTCAGACAACCTCTGCGCCGATTCGACGAGGAAAGGCGCAGAGTGATAGGCGAGGAGGTCCACAAGCTGATGGCAGCAGGGTTTATTAAAGAGGTATTCCATCCCGAATGGCTTGCCAACCCTGTGCTTGTGAGGAAAAAAGGGGGGAAGTGGCGGATGTGTGTAGACTACACTGGTCTCAACAAAGCATGTCCGAAGGTCCCCTACCCTCTACCTCGCATCGATCAAATCGTGGACTCCACTGCAGGGTGCGAAACCCTGTCTTTCCTTGATGCTTACTCAGGGTATCATCAAATCAAGATGAAAGAGTCCGACCAGCTCGCGACTTCTTTCATCACGCCCTTCGGCATGTACTGTTACATCACAATGCCGTTCGGTTTGAGGAACGCGGGTGCAACGTACCAGCGGTGCATGAACCATGTGTTCGGTGAACACATTGGTCGCACGGTCGAGGCCTACGTCGATGACATCGTAGTCAAGACGAGGAAAGCCTCCGACCTTCTCTCCGACCTCGAACTGACATTCCGGTGTCTCAAGGCAAAGGGCGTCAAGCTCAATCCCGAGAAGTGCGTCTTCGGGGTGCCCCGAGGCATGCTCTTGGGGTTCATCGTCTCCGAGCGGGGCATCGAAGCCAACCCGGAGAAGATCGCAGCGATCACAAACATGGGGCCCATCAAAGACTTAAAAGGCGTACAGAGGGTCATGGGATGCCTCGCGGCCTTGAGCCGTTTCATCTCGCGCCTCGGCGAAAGAGGCCTGCCCCTGTACCGCCTCTTAAGAAAGGCCGAGTGCTTCACTTGGACTCCCGAGGCCGAGGAAGCCCTCGGGAACCTGAAGGTGCTCCTCACCCAGGCGCCCATCTTGGTACCCCCAGCGGATGGAGAAACCCTCCTGGTCTACGTCGCCGCAACCACTCAGGTGGTCAGCGCCGCGATCGTAGTCGAAAGGCAGGAAGAGGGGCATGCTTTGCCCATTCAGAGGCCAGTCTACTTCGTCAGCGAAGTGCTGTCCGAGACCAAGATCCGCTACCCACAAGTCCAGAAGCTGCTATACGCTGTGATCCTGACGAGGCGAAAGCTGCGACATTACTTCGAGTCCCATCCGGTGACTGTGGTGTCATCCTTCCCCCTGGGGGAGATCATCCAGTGCCGAGAAGCCTCGGGACGGATCGCGAAGTGGGCGGTGGAAATCATGGGCGAGGCAATCTCGTTCGCCCCTCGGAAGGCCATCAAGTCCCAGGTACTGGCGGATTTCGTAGCCGAATGGGTCGATACCCAGTTGCCAACGGCTCCGATCCAGCCAGAGCTCTGGACCATGTTTTTCGACGGGTCGCTGATGAAGACGGGAGCTGGCGCGGGCCTGCTTTTCGTCTCGCCCCTCGGAAAACACCTGCGCTATGTGCTCCGCCTCCATTTCCCGGCGTCCAACAATGTGGCTGAGTACGAGGCTCTGATCAACGGACTGCGAATCGCCATCGAGCTAGGGGTCCGACGCCTCGATGCGCGCGGCGACTCGCAGCTCGTCATCGACCAAGTCATGAAGAACTCCCACTGCCGCGACCCGAAGATGGAGGCCTACTGTGAAGAGGTTCGACGCCTGGAAGACAAGTTCTACGGGCTCGAACTTAACCACATCGCCCGGCGCTACAACGAGACTGCGGACGAGTTGGCGAAGATAGCCTCGGGGCGGACAACGGTTCCCCCGGACGTCTTCTCCCGGGATCTGCACCAACCCTCCGTCAAGATAGGCGATGCGACCGAGCCCGAGGCACCCTCGGCCTCGTCCGAGGTAACCTCGGCCCAGCCCGAGCCATCCTCGGTTCAACCCGAGGAACCCTCGGAGCCCAAGGGCGAAGCGCTGCACGTCGAGGAGGAGCAGAACGGGGTCGTGCCAGATCAAGATTGGAAGACCCCGTACCTGCAATATCTCCGCCGAGGAGAACTGCCCCTCGACCGAGCCGAGGCTCGGCGAGTAGCGCGACGGGCAAAATCATTCGTCCTGCTGGGCGATGAAAAGGAGCTCTACCACCGCAGCCCCTCGGGCATCCTCCAGCGATGCATCACCATCGCCGAGGGTCAGGACCTCCTGCAGGAAATACACTCGGGGGCTTGCGGTCATCATGCAGCACCTCGAACCCTCGTTGGGAATGCTTTCCGCCAAGGCTTCTACTGGCCAACGGCGGTGGCTGACGCCACTAGAATTGTCCGCGCCTGCGAAGGGTGCCAATTCTATGCGAAGCAGACCCACCTGCCCGCTCAGGCTCTGCAGACGATACCCATCACTTGGCCCTTCGCTGTGTGGGGTCTGGACCTCGTCGGCCCACTGCAGAAGGCGCCCGGGGGCTACACGCACCTGCTGGTCGCCATCGACAAATTCTCCAAGTGGATCGAGGTCCGACCCCTAAACAGCATCCGGTCCGAGCAGGCGGTGGCGTTCTTCACCAACATCATCCATCGCTTCGGGGTCCCGAACTCCATCATCACCGACAATGGCACCCAGTTCACCGGCAAAAAATTCTTGGATTTTTGTGAGGATCACAACATCCGGGTGGACTGGGCCGCCGTAGCTCACCCCATGTCGAATGGGCAAGTGGAACGTGCCAATGGCATGATTCTACAAGGGCTCAAGCCTCGGATTTACAACGACCTCAACAAGTTCGGCAAGCGATGGATGAAGGAACTCCCCTCGGTGGTCTGGAGCCTGAGGACGACTCCAAGCCGAGCCACGGGTTTCACGCCGTTCTTCCTGGTCTACAGGGCCGAGGCAATCCTGCCCACGGACCTGGAATACGGCTCCCCGAGGACGAGGGCCTACAACGTAGAAAGCAACCAAGCCAGCCGAGAAGACTCGCTGGACCAGCTGGACGAGGCTCGGGACAGGGCCTTACTACACTCGGCACGGTATCAGCAGTCCCTGCGACGCTACCACGCCCGAGGGGTCCGACCCCGAGATCTCCAGGTGGGCGATCTGGTGCTTCGGCTGCGGCAAGACGCCCGAGGGAGGCACAAGCTCACGCCCCCCTGGGAGGGGCCGTTCATCATCGCCAAAGTTCTGAAGCCCGGAACGTACAAGCTGGCCAACAGTCAAGGCGAGGTCTACGGCAACGCTTGGAACATCCAACAGCTACGTCGCTTCTACCCTTAAGATGTTTCCAAGTTGTTCATATACCTCGCACCCACGCAAAGTTTAGTCAACAAGGAAGGGTCGGCCTCGCCTCGGCAGAGCCCGACCCTCCCTCGGGGGCTAAAAGGGGGTTAACCCCCTCTGCGTCAAAATTTTCCTCGAACAAAAAACCTCTTTCACCAGAACATCTTTCGTGCTTTTTGACTACTTCGGAAAGTGGGTCCTGGAAACGACGGGGTACACGTAAGCAGTCAAGGCTGACCGAGCCGAGGGACTCCTACGCCTCCGGGATACGGATACCTCACTCATCACCTTCTGCGATAAGTAACTCGCGCTCGGATAAAGTGACTCCGCGGATCGAATGAGTCTTTACGTACGGAAGCTCTTCTGTTGAAGCAGGTTCTTCGACACTTCTCGACCGAGTCGGTAACAGGGCCTCATGGATGAGTAAAAGTACGCGTAAGTGGCGAGGCCGACCGAGCCGAGGGACTCCCACGCCTCCGGGATACGGATACCTCACTCATCACCTCCCGCGAGAAGCAACTCTTGCTCGCACTAACATCCCTGCTACCGACAAAAAGTCCAGATACTCGAAACAAGAGGAAAAGAGACACAGCTTCACAACGCAACAAGGGTGTGTGTTCTGGCCTCAACGGCCACACAAGGCCCACGCTACAAGACGATCTGACCCTGCAGGCGCGGATCTTGACGCCGGAAGAGGGCGAAGACACCCTCGGCATCGACAGCACCTTCGGCAAGGCCCGACCTAGCCTCGGACGGCGACGCGGCCCGAGGGCCTCCGCTCCGAAGGACGACGTCATCACCGCGCTCGAACAATCTCTGCCGGGGACTTCTCCGGGAACCCGGCCCGAGCGGACGGCTCGGCCGGCCGCCTCCGAGGCCTCGGCCGACCACCTCCCGAGGGCGCCAGCTCGGTTCGAAGCCTCGGCTGAGCAACCCCGACGACGATCCTGCCAACAACCCGGCTAGGCTCCGGCCAACCAGGTTTCATTTCCGAGCTAACAACGCCTCTGCTTGTGCTGATATCGCTACCCCTGGCCTCGGCTCGTCGAAGAGCGGCCGAGGGGTCTCTTTAACTAAGCTAGAGGAGCCTCGGACAACAGGTCCGACCGAGCCGAGGGATTCCTACGCCTCCGGGATACGGATACCTCACTCGTCGCCTGGACACGGGGCGACTCATGCTTGGTGAAGCGATTCAGACAATCGACAGGCAAGTCTTATTGCTCAGAAATGAGGAAAAAACACGGCTCTGTGCCGGAGTTACATACATGTTCAGGCCCCGAAAGCCGAAAATGAACAAAAAACCCGGCACCCGAAGTGCCACTACAAGCGGAACTCCGGTTCCCCCCCGCAGGTACGAACAACCCCACTCGATAGGGGCGGGCCTGCGGGGCAGCGGAAAGACTCTCACCCCCCGAGGACGAGAGCCAGCCATTCAGGCCGGGAGACGGAGACCCAGGGCTACTGACGGAGTTGGCAATCTCATCAGTAGAGAAGCCAGTTCCGTCCGCCGACGCCTCGGGACCCCCCACTTCCGGCATGGCTAGAGGAAGTCTCCGTGATGCTGGAGGATGCCGTTCTCACCCCAGGAACACGGGGAAGAAGAGGGCAACCGACCCACACGGAGACAGCTCCCTGGCTCGCCTCGTCCTCCCTCTTGGCCTGGTGATGAAAATCCTTGAGGCCGAGGGAGGGGCAGAGACCGCAGCCCGGCTCGCTTTCCCCCACCATCAAGCCGGAGGTCGCCCTCTTGGGCGATCGCCGGTGGAGGGGTGCAGCCGTGCTGCATGATGAAAATCCTTGAAGCCGAACGATGGCTGAAAGGTACCAACTCCCACGGAGTTGCGTCCCTCCGACGATGGAGCGAAAAGACGGCGGTTTCCCCCCATCCGGGGGCTCGGAAGATGGAAAGACGCAATGCATAAGGGAGGTAGGAGACATGGTCACGAAGAGGGTCGCCCTCCTTTTAAAGGCAACTCCCCCTGCTTGCGCCCTCAACCGTCGCGGGCGGAGTCTTCTCCAACACGCCTCCAAAGTCCTCCCCTACGACACGGGGGCTGGGGCCCGCCTGTCATGCAGACCGACTCCAAGCAGAGAAAGCCGAACCGCCGCGCACGACGCACGCAACCGCCCAGCGGTTACAAGTAACCCTCCACTTTTGCCCAGACCAACGGGCAAAAGGGGCGAGCGGCCATGCAGGCGGCATGCAACCGCGCCAAGTGGACGCGCCTCTCCGACTCCTGACAGGCCAGCGCGACGGCTCAAGCCCACGCGTCGTTCAACTGGCGCGCCGGGCGCTGCATGCGAACCGCCGCGCCTCTCGCTCCACCACCGCACCTCCTCGATTGCGGAACCGATACCGCGACTCGAGGCTGCCCAGCCTGCGATCCAGCGGCGCCAGCCTGGCGCAGCGGTCAAACGCGGTCAAAAATGGGCCGACAGTGATGACGGTGGCAGGCGCGCGAGGGCAGCAGTCACGCCATCGGCCAGGCTCACGTCCCATCAGGAGGCAGCAAGAGAACCCCCTCTCACGGCGTGAAGACGACGCGTCCGTGACCCGTACCTCGAACGGCTCGCGCACGCGCAACGGCAACCTCGCCAACTACTCACCCCGGCGCATTAACTCCGCGGCTCGACGGACAGCGCTACGAGCGGGAGCGGCTGGTGACGTTTCGCCTTCGCCAAAACGACCACGCCGAAAAAGGTACGCCACGACGTTCAATTTCGAACCCATTTCCCTTTTCCTTCTTTCTCTATCTCTTGCAACAGGGACCGAGAAGGGGGATAACCCCAAAGGGATCCTTCCCCGTGAAGGAACTAGGCTCCGAGCCTCCCTACTGATCAGGGGTTCGAAGGCTGGCCCCCCGAAGGGTTCAACAGCCGCCTCAGATCGCGTGGGTCCGACACCCACTACTGGTCAGGGGTTCGAAGGTCGGCCCCCGGAAGGTTCCACGACCGCCTCAGGCTACTCGGGCTCCGTGCCCCCTACTGATCAGGGGTTCGAAGGCTGGCCTGTCGAAGGGTTCACAGCCGCCTCAGACGCCGAGCGAGGGATGACCAGGGGTACGTTCGATACATAACCAAGGCTCGGGCTGCGCTCCCGAGGTACCCTAGGACATTTCCGAGACCAGCGGGAACGACTCTGTAACGGAATCCCATCGGAGGGAGGCAACGAGCCCTCGGACCCCGTCGCCAGGGGACCGGGTCCGGCAGATCACCCGCAGGTACTTTTGGGCGTGCCTCCGGGCCCCTAGCCGACCCCCAACGAACGGGGCACGGACGTCCACTCGGATTACCCGATTGCAGCTCACCGGAGACACCATGTTCGGTGCCCGTCGAGGGTAACATGGCGCACTCCCCCCCTCCTCCTTGCGGAAAGGCGACGTAGGGGCGTATATAAAAAGTCGAGTCTGTCCCTGATCGTCCTCTCGCTCCGTGCGAGGGCTCGGGGGCTGCTCTCGCAAACCCGGCTCCGGCCGAACCGTTGACAGCGTCAACATACCAGCCCGAGAACTTGGGCCCCGACAGTGCACCTGGGTTACGCCCTGCTCGCATAAGGGAACCGCTAGTCACGCCGAAGCATTACGCAAGGCATTAAGACCTCGAAGGAGTGAAACCACTCCTCCGAGGCCTCGGGGGCTACACCCGGCGGGTGCGCTCGCGCGCACCCACCGGAACAAAAGTACCACCGAGAAAGGCTGGTCCCCTTGCAAAAAAGTGCGATGCAAGCCTCCAAGCGAGTGTTAACACTCCCTTCGAGGCTCGGGGGCTACTGTCGGGGACCATAATTAGGGGTACCCTCAAGACGCCTAATTCTCAGCTGGTAACCCCCATCAGCATAAAGCTGCAAAGGCCTGATGGGTATGATTAAGTCAGGGATCAGTCCATACGAGTGACTTGACCACGCCACGCCCGAGCCTAGCCTCGGGCGAGGGCAGCCGACCCTAAGATGACTCCGTCTCGCCTGAGGTCTCCTCTTTCACGGCAGACGCATCTCCGGCTCGCCCTAGGCCCCGCCTCCGATAAGGAGAAACCCTGACTAAATCACCGCACCAACCGACCGAGTCACCGGGGCGTTTAACGCAAAAGGTAAGACCAGCGGGCGACCAGACTTCGCCAGAGGTGCCATAGGAGACTCCGCCCGACCCAGGGCTCGGACTCGGGCTAAGGCCCCGGAAGACGGCGAACTCCGCTCCGCCCGACCCAGGGCTCGGACTCGGGCTAAGGCCCCGGAAGACGGCGAACTCCGCTCCGCCCGACCCAGGGCTCGGACTCAGGCTAAGGCCTCGGAAGACGGCGAACTCCGCTCCGCCCGACCCAGGGCTCGGACTCGGGCTAAGGCCCCGGAAGACGGCGACCTCTGCCTCGCCCAACCCAGGGCTCGGACTCCGCCTCGGCCTCTGCCGAGTAATCTCCGCCTCGCCCGACCCAGGGCTCGGACTCTGTCTCTGTCTTGCAGGACGGACTCGGCCTCGGCCTCGGAGGAGCCTCCACGACGCCCGACCTAGGACACGAGACCGCCACGTCAACAGGAAGCGTCATCATCACCCTGCCCTGAGCCGACTTGGGTCGCAGAGAACAAGACCGGCGTCCCATCTGGCCAGCTATGCCAGATAGGCCATGATGGCGCCCCGCTAGATCATGACGACGGCGGCTCCCAGCTCCCTTACGAAAGCAGGAGAACGTCAGCAAGGACCCAGCCACCTCGACAGCTGTCCCCCCGTCCGGCTCCGTTACTCCTCCAACAGCCACGACGCCACACCAACAGGGTGCCACGATCTCTCCGGCTGCCACCTGGGCATGTACATAGGGCGCTAGCTCTCCCTCGCTAGACACGTAGCACCTTGCTACACCCCCATCTTGTACACCTGGACCCTCTCCTTACGACTATAAAAGGAAGGGCCAGGGCCTTCTTAGAGAAGGTTGGCCTCGCGAGGACGAAGGGCAGGGGCAGGCGCTCTCTCTCAGGGCCGCTCTCTCCCCTCACCTCGTGCGGACGCTTGTAACCCCCTACTGCAAGCGCACCCGACCTGGGCGCGGGACGAACACGAAGGCCGCGGGAATTTCTTCGACTCCCTCACGACCCGGCTCCGGCCACCGACTCTCTCTCTCTCTCTGTTCCCCCCTTTGCGCTCGCTCCACGCGCTCGACCCATCTGGGCTGGGGCACGCGGCACTCTCACTCGTCGGCTCGGGGACCCCCCGGTCTCGGAACGCCGACAAGATCGTAGCAATTTAATGACGAAAGAGGAAAGAATCCCAAAAAGACAAGAAGGTTATGGTCAGAGGGCATCTACAAAGATGTCGCAAGCACAAGAGTGAGATCAGGTCTAAGGCCCCGTTTGTTTTGTTGGAATTGAATTCCATTTTAATAATTATAATTTAGACAAAACTAATTAAGTTCATTTATTTATATATGTAATATATTTGTATATTATTCTAAATCATATGAGAGAGATAGTTATATACTACATTTATGTTATAGCGAAGTAAGTAGAAGAGTATGCTATAAGTTGTACATCGGAAACATAACATGTAAATCTATAGAATCAATTTCCATCTCTCACCCCATGAATTTGAGATAGGCTTATATGGTAACTTTAGAAAGTGGTGGAATGTCACATTCTAAAAAATAGCCTATTCCATTAGTAAGATTTCAATTCCTCAAAATGAAAGGAAACAAACGGGACCTAATAGATTGAGAGAAGTATAGACCATACTAGAATAAAATACTTTTGGCAAGGGGGCATATAGGAGCACAACATAGAATTAGTCGAGGTGACTAATATTTTGAAGCAGAATCAAGGATGAGGTGAAGTAATAATCAATAAGTCCTTAAAACGGCCAATGCTACTCTAGGTCAGCGGTCCTACAGTTAGCACGACTTTGATACCACTTATGTCACACCCGATTTTGAAGGTAAATCGAATGCGAACCATGTACGTGCCAGGATCAGTAATTCACATACACAACGATTACATAAACGACTCATCATAGCACAATGCTTCGAATTACAAAAAAGAGTAAGTAATAATATTACAGACTAGAGCCATTTACATAATATAAATCAAAATACATAGAATCGAAACGTAGCCAACGTAAACAACCCACCACAGGCAGCTGACTATGGGAGGTCGCTAGCCTAATCCTCGAACTCGTCGAAGTCCTGGAACTCCTGGAGATCCGCCTCGACGCCTTCTTTACCTGAGCATATATTGCACCAAAGGCAACCTGGTGTTTTGTGAAAGCAAGGGTGAGTACACATCAACGTACTCAGCAAATGTCCCGTTTGGCTATAGTGGACTAGCTTTATGCGGGGTTAAGGTCAAGCAACTGCTTTTAGTTGGTCAGGTAATTATTACTAGTAGAGAGCCAGGTTTTAACATTAACCCAAGTTGTTAACCCAAAAATACTCTTTCCAAACGGAAAGAATACCAGAAACCATAATCATAATCATAACCACAATAGAAACCAACATTATCCTCATCATCATCTGTAAACAAAGTAGCCCTGATTCAATGTGTCTCTAATCAATGGAGCTCCCTTGGCCGCTCATAATCGTGAGCACGGCTGATATATCAGTTTCATAACACTCTGCAGAGGTTGCGCACTTTACCCACGAGCCATGATTCCCTCTCTAGCCCGGGCTTGCAAGACCCTTATTCACTCCCGAGGTGAATGGCCAAGGATTCACTACGAAGCCTTTACAAAGATTCTCTGAGGTTGTAGCCGCCCGTTAGGTTTCCTAAATGTACCGCACTCCTCCCCAAGGGGCAATCCACCCTCGGCAGAGCGAGCCGCATACACCAAGCCCCATTGACGGCACGACGGCGAAGCGAACTACACCTCAGTTTCTCTAATTAATTAGCTAAGTGCGTCCCATACCACCCTCATGGTTGCACTGTTTTCCCGGGTGGTCATCCAACGAACAAGTCCTTACAGAGAGGCACTCGAGAAACCGCTCGAGTCCCCTAAAATGCCACAAATATATCATCATATCCAGAATAAAATCATAGTATCATCATTATATCTCATCATGTTTATTGATTAAAGTAAAGCGCTAGCATGAAGCTAACCATAGTAACCCAAAAGGTAATCAAGGACAAGGTAAATAGAAAGCTAGTCAATCCTTAGGTTGTTCATCATATGCAGGACATGAATTATAAAGTAAATGGGACATAATGGGTCAGAGGACACTTGCCTTCACCAAACAGATGCTGAGGATCTTCAGCCTCATGGAACTCGTAGAGTTTGATCTCTTGGTCGCCGAAGCTTGACAGTCGATTTGTCAAAGCTCGGAAATGGATCACAGTCTAATTGCAACGGGAAGCGAAGACGAATCGGCACAAGCAAACAAACATTTACTTGCATAAGAATATTACACCATACAAAATAAAATATTATAAAAACAAGCAATATAAAATAGAGATCGCAATATAAAATAAAGAGTGCTTCTACAGTTACGCGAGAATATGAAACACGTCGGTCGGAGCTACGGTCGATAAGTTAACGGGTTTACACTAAACAAGTACTAATTAGAACATCCAATTCGACATAATTATATTAATTGATATTAATCAAATGTAAATTAATACTACTACTTAGTTTTGACTAACTTACTATTTTAATAGTTGATGATTAAATAAATAACTAATTAACTCACATGAGTAATTATAAGCGAACGCTTTAACCTCGCGTGCGGAGAACGCGCGAATGGCGCGCAGCAAGGCGTGCAACACACGAGAACGCCGCACGACACACGCGAACGGCGCACGACAACGCGTGCAAACAACACACGCGACACTCGCGAACGACACGAGACGACGTGCGCGAAACAGCACCGCGGCACGTGCACGGTACGCGCGGACCGACAATGCAAAACTAATAAATAAATGACAACATGATTACACTAAACAATTATTAATAAGTAACATTTCAGTTAAGGTTAATCATAATGGTGACTAATTATAAATGCGCAAATCGAATTCTTAAATTAGATTTTAAAATTGAATTGTCGTTCAGTATCCATTGGTTAAATAAACGTTTAAATAAATTAAATAAAATGTGCAACAGTGGGGATAAATATTTCTAAATTAAGATAATTTTAATACGAATCTAACGCGACTTGAATGGATCAAATCGGTTTTAAAACGCAAAAGTTATGATTGTTTTAAACCATACTATAATTTGCGCGTACTAAATTTACAGAACTGCCATCTTCTTCCTTTCTCTTCTACCTCACGCAGAAACTCCATGGCCAGGGGGAAGGAGCACGGGCTGCGCAGGGGAGGGAGGAGCTCGACCACCGCCAGGAGGCCGGCCATGCCGCGCAGGGCACGTGCGCCCGCGGGCGGGGGCCGCGCCTGGGGAGGGCTCACGCGGGCAGGGGCTACGGCCAAGGCCATGGTCGGTCGGCCAGCCACGCCGAGCGGCCGGGGGGCCGCGCCCGCAGAGGCCCCGCACGCACGGGCCGGGGGCAGGGGTGTGGGGGATCGAGGTGCTACCCCAAACCCTAGAAATTGAAGAAAATGAAGAACAAGAATGGAGGAGCTCACCGGGGAAGAAGACTCTCGCTGGAGCCGAGAGAAAATCCGTTGATTGCCGGAGATTCGGGGATCCAATCGACCAACCGAACGCGTGCCGACGAAGCCCTCGACGAGACGAACGCAGTGGTACCCTCGGATTTCACAGACGATGCACGGATTGGGAGTAATCGCTCGCCAGAGTTGTCGCCGAAGTTGGAACCGCTCCGAACTTCGGCGAGCAATACCGGGAGCTAGGGATCGGATTTGGAGAAACCGTTTTGTGTTCTGGAACGGGCTCGACGAGATGAAGTCGGACATGTATATATATCTAGAGTTCAGACAAGTTGAAAATTCGGTTAAAATTCGGATTTTACTATTTTTAAAATTTAGAAAAGCCTAGAAATCCATATTTTATGCTCAAAATATTATATATGCTTTCAAAAATTCCAGAAAAATTCCTAGAAATGTTTTGGCATCTAATGAACTCAAAAAGCATAATTGGAATTTCTAAAAAACATTTTAAGTTACTCAAATAAATAGATTTTGGATTCTGGAAAATAGAAAAATATTCCAAAAAATATGAAAATTTACCGAGCGCTTCTATAAGATATGTTAACATGTTTCAAACACATTTTGCACTTAGAAACACCATGCAACGACATGAATGCAACAACCAAAGTGCCTCCAGGGCTCATTCCACTAGGTTTACACCAATATAAAACAAAATAATTCTCCATTTCTAGGAAAAAGAAAAGGAAAGCAAAGAAATGAGAGAGTAACACCTGAATTTGGTTCATATTAGGAAAGAAATTTTATAACCCTAAATTCAGGGTGTTACAATTCCCCCTCTCTAGCTCTCCTAGCGCTAGCTCAAGTGCTCAACACTACACTAGGATCAGATCATTAGAACTTTAGAAGGCAGAAGGCCAAAAGCAGAAGAGACATACAGACATATATTTGTTGTCATTTGAGAATGTATTTGTTGACATACAGACATGTTCTTAAACTATTTATTTGTCATGCGGACATGTATTTGTTGATAACTAGTCAATCATGCAAACATGTGCAACTTTCTATTCTAAATTTATTATTGCAATTCAAGACATTTATTTTTTGTCATGTTGAGAATGTTGCTTGTTGAAGGACATGTATATTTGTTTAATTTTTTTATTAAGTTTTTAGTTGTGTATATGGTGAATTGAGAAGAAATTTGATTAATTATGTTACTGAATTGTTGAAAATGGTTTTTTGTCATATCCGATGGATTTCCAAAACCTGATGGGCATGGGCATGGATATGAATTTGTATCTGTGGGTATAGTCTCGGGCGGATATTAACTACGACCGTCGATATAGTTGCGAGCGGATATTTGCAATATCTGATCCGAATCCGACCCGTTGCCATCCCTAGGTTGATCCAGTGAGCTAGAGACTATGGTCACCATAGCAAAGTTGAAGACCGTACATTGGTGAATAAACTTCCTATAAGGAGTTGGACTTAGTGCTGTGTAAATTCTAAAGTAAATTGCACCCAAAGTTGGTCTATTAGACAAGTCGAAGAGGGGATTCAGTCATGTACAGTACCATGGTTTGCTGAACCTGCCGCCGATGAACCTTGCACCGTGATCTGCGCTCGGTGCCGTGATTCGTGCACAACTAAGGACAAATTCTACATCGAGGGTGAAAAGATCTTGGGGGAGGGTGAACCCGGGCAATGGACAGGCATATCTGCCATACCCAATTGCTCCTGCGGCCGGCTGTGTTGGTCGCCGCTTACCCTTGCTGTGCCACGCAGCAATCCCTTCACCACGTCTCTGTGGTCATGGCGAGCCGTAAAATGTTGCCCCAAGTCACTAAGCTACCTACGCGCCACGGTGAGCAAGCACTAGTGAAAGACCCGACACCATCGTGGGCATTCTTATCCAAATTCATGGCATGCATGGCTGGTTTAACGCCTCAAAATCCTATATTGGGATTTAGGAAGATTCACCCAAAAAGATTGCAATTAAGATATCTTTATTAATAGGGATTTTGTTACCTTAAAATAGTAGTAATAATAAAATAACATGATAAGTAAGATAATAATGGTACGCTTTGGATTACACCAAGGTCATATTTGAATACTAGACAGTGATATTAAAAAAAAACATGAAGATTTAATTATTCTTTTATATTATGCTTTATAAAATCATTTATAAAAAATGAGTAAATATATAAAGTTATATTTTTGCCTACCTGTTGGAGTTTTTGCTGATGCATATTCGAAGTTAACATTGGTTTGAAATTGAAACTTGAATTTGAAAGCAAAATAGCAAATAGGAAATGAAAAGAGAAAAAAAGGAAAAAATGAATAACCTGCATCTGGGCCGTCTCCTTCTCTCGGCCCAGTGACTCCGCTTCTCCCTCACAGCCACGCAGCCCATGGGGGGGTGGGGGGGGGGGAACACCGACACTGACAGGTGGGGCCAATACTCCAGCCTCTATACCAGGACCCACGTCTGCATCCTTGCCTCGCTGACATCTGAGACCCAACATCAGATCCGTCTTCCACGTAGCAACCTGCGCCAAATTTCCATGGCAGTCACAACCATTGGCCGAAATCCCCGCCTCGGACTCGTTCCTAGACACTATAAGAATCCCCGCACCCCCCTTGACCCCGCCAATTGAAGCTAGGTTACCTTCTCTAGGGCGGGTAAGGAAGAAACCTTGCCGCCATAGGAGGGTGTAGGAGGGTGTCGTGCTCGCCGCCGTCGTGCTGTCCCAAGCTATCTAGGGAGCTTCGCCTCGACATGTGGGTGGTGTCCACGGCCTCACCGTGCGGATTTAGCAGCTGGGGTGTGGCGAATTCATCGTTGGAGATGGGGTTCCGCCATGGACCCGCCGTGCCACGTGGATAGCTTTGATCTACCTCCCACCCATTGGTAATGCTCCTCGAATCGACTCTATATCATCTTCGCTTTGTTTAGCACCTAGTTACGCTTAGCATCGAGCCCTGGCATGACCGTTGGGTGCTCCTCGGTGATGGCGCCGCCGCGGTTGGTGCGCTCCGCCATGCTCAGTCGGCGAGGAGACCCTCGCTGGCTAAGCATGGCGGAGCGCACCAACCGCGGCGGCGCCATCACCGAGGATCGCGCAAAGGTCACGCCAAGGCTCGAATCTAAGCATAACTAGGTGCTAAAAATGCGGAGATGGTATAGAGTCGATCCGAGGAGCATTACAGACGGGTGGGAGGCAGATCGAAGCTGTCCACGTGTCATGTCGGGTCCATGGCGGAACCTCATCTCCGGTGACAAATTCGCCACACCTCGGCTGCTAAATCCGCAAGATGATGCCACGAACACCAACCACATGTCGATGCAAAGCTCCCCAATAGCTTGGGACAGCCCGACGACGGCGAGCACGACACCATCCTACACCCTCCTACGCCGGCGATGTTTCTTCCTTACCCGCCCCAGAGAAGGTAACCTGGCTTCGATTGGCGGGGTCAAGGGGGGTGCGGGGATTCTTATAGTGTCTAAGAATGAGTCCGAGGCGGGGATTTTTACCAATGGTTGCGACAGCCACGACAATTTGGCACAAGTTGTTACGAGGAAGATGGATCTGACGTTGCGTCCGAGATGTCAGCAAGGCAAGGATGCATACGCGAGTTTTGGTATAGAGGCTGGATTATTGGCCCCACCTGTCGGTGCCGGTGTGAGATATCTTGGCCCCTGGGATGGTGATTTCCTGGCCCAAGGCTTAATAGAATTAATAGAGTATCCATACCAATAAGGTGCATCTTCTTTTTCAGAAGCCTATCTCGAAAAAACCTCCAAGTTAAGTATGCTTGGCTTGGAGCAATTTGGGATGGGTGACCGACCAGGAAGTTTTCTCGGGTGTGCATGAGTGAGGACAAAGTGCGCACAAAAGACTCGTGTTGGTCTGTGAGAACGATATATGATCCTAGAGAGCTGCCAGGAGTAAGTACCGCTGGTCTAGGGATTGGATGGGTGTTACAAGTGGTATTAGAGCCGACCCTCGAGGTTTGACGATCGTGTGTGGGTTAGGGGTTCGGGTATATGGTGCATGGTGCATGTGGGCCAAGAGTGGTCACATGGCATGGCATATGACGACACTAGACACCTAGACGTGGCTAAGAGGGGAGATTCCTGGATTGGGGTTGACCGACAAGGACGTCGGTCTTCTAAGGGGGCGGATTGTGATATCCTGGCCCCTGGGATGGTGATTTCGTGGCCTAAGGGTTAATATAATTAATAGAGTATCCATACCAACAAGGTGCATCTTCTTTTTCGGAAGCTTATCTCGAAAGAACCTCCAAGTTAAGTGTGCTTGGCTTGGAGCAATTTGGGATGGGTGACCGACTGGGAAGTTTTCTTAGGTGCGCATGAGTGAGGACAAAGTGCCCAGAAAAGACTCGTGTTGGTCTGTGGGGACAATATATGATCCTAGAGAGCTGCAGGAGTAAGTACCGCCGGTCCAGGGATTGGACGGGGTGTTACATGGTGTCCCCCCATGGGTCGTGCGGCTGCGAGAGAGAAGCGGAGTCACTGGGCCGAGAGGAGACGACCCACATGCAGGTTATTCCTTTTTTGTTTTTTCTCTTTTCATTTTCTATTTCCTATTTTGCTTTCAAATTCAAGTTTCAATTTCAAACCAATGTTAACTTCGAATACACATCAACAAAAACTCCAACAGGTAGGCAAAAAATATAACTTTATATATTTACTCATATTTTTATAAAAGATCTTATAAAGCATAATATAAAATAATAATTAAATCTTCATGTTTTAATATCACTGTCTAGTATTTAAATATGACCTTGGTGTAATCCAAAGAATACCATTATTATCTTACTTATCATGTTATTTTATTATTACTACTATTTTATGGTAACAAAATCCCTATTAAAGATATCTTAATTGCAATCTTTTTGGGTGAATCTTCATAAATCCCAATATAGGATTTCGAGGTGTTACACTAGTCCCTTTAAATCGGATACTCTCGCTGCTTCGCCCTTTGTTACTCATCCGATCCACCCTCAGCCATGCCTTCTCGTCCACCATACCTCAAAGTCATCAAAATTTCCCTAAATCGGTTACCGCCGCCGTGAGGTGCTTCACCGTAGCTAGAGCTCCTCTAGTTGGTTTGAGCCTCTTTGGTCTTTGTTCTAGTACCTCTGTAGCCTCCAGTTGCTCACTGACCTAGTCAATCAAACTCTACCGCAGTAATTCTCGGTGAACATCGTCTCCCCGTCAATGGAGACCACCGCAGACCACCTCACATCGACCCACTGCTCCGTCCAAATGCTCATCTTCTTGACCATTGTTTTTTATTCCTAGTGAGTCACTAATGCTCGCCATGCTTTGTATTTGAACGCTGACACCATGTACCACTAGGAACAATCCCGTCGGAGCTCTAGCTTCGCCATTGTCGTGAGCAGAGGGCTTCCTGAGACGGTTTAGCTCGATTAATGCATGGATTAAAGTATCCTTACCTCAAGGATGGGGCCTGTGTGCTTGCTACTACGAGAGAGGGTCACCGACGACGACCTTGCATGGCCTGAGCCAGGTGCTCGACCGGTGTCCACGTGGTGGCGTGGTTTTGTGAATGAGATAGAGTGGAAGGGCCTCTGAGTGATGTTAGTGAGACAACAAAATAGTGTGTAGGACTCTTTACTGGTTCTTTCAATCACTAAGGTCCTTTGTGCAAAGTGACACGCGATCGCAGGCGAGTGTGCGTTCTACGCGGGTTTGGGCCTGTTCAGGCTGGATTCGGTCTAGTCCTGTTCATGAGTTTTCCTTTTCTTTTTGCTCGTAGCTTGAAAATCTATTAAAAACTATAGAAATTGCAAAAATCTTGGGACCAACTTTGCTAGACTCCTAAAATCAGATATTTTTAATAAAAGTAATTTTAGGATTTTTAGTGCAAAACATAAATTATCTAGGATTGAAAGGTGCCTATGTAAAGCATATTAGAATTTTAGAAATAGAATTTAAGTTCCAAAAATTATGAAAATGTTGGGTAAACTTAATATGCTTGTTCTAACCTCTAAGTGAAATGTGAGTCTGTTTGGAAAATGTTTGATAAAAGAACATGGTATAGCCTAAAGGAATAATCTTTTTACAAATAAAACAAGAGTAGGGTTTAGTTCTAAAGCTACGTTAGGAATATCAAGGCTACTGAAAGTAGATATATTGAAAGGGTGAGTTAATATGACCTTTAGAAGATTAGATGTCTAGTAGGTCCTAATACTTTTTATGCACCGTGAAGGAAAGTTGTACTCAACACGTCTAAATTGTTTTCTATTATATAAGTTGCATCTTCATACCATAGCATAAGCATTCATGAACATTATTGCGTGTAGAACACGAAGAAGATTTTGTTTTAGAAGAAGTTGTCCCTCCACTAGAAGATCCTCCTATGGGCAACAATCTTTATTTCGATATTTGTGGAACTAAACCTTGGCCAGAATTTCCTACTGTAGGCAAGCCCCGATGCATTTACCCTTTCCTTGTTGTTTTAAAATCATTATCACCTTATATGATGCATTAGGTGATAGGAGTTGTGTGATATACAATTGATGCACTACCATTCCTTGGAATTGGATTACTATTCCTTGATACATGTTTTATAAAAAGACCTAATAATGCTTAGTCCTGCTTAGAAACTTAAAAATTGTTGGTTTTAAAAGATTGATGTGTAACACTGGTTATGGGTTTTTTTGTAAAAGGAGAAGAACTTATGGTGGTGAATCCATCATGGTCCTGATGGATTCAACACTCAAAAAGAGTACCTCTGACAGGTACCAAAAATTGGGAAATGGTTTGAATAAATCGAGACCAGACGTTGAGCAGGAAAGGTCGCCTGTCTATGTCATTTAAGGACTGAGCCGGTGTAAGGCCTGCTAGATCAATCTTTTGTTAGCTCACCACATACCTTGGTATTGGACATGGTAAGCCTAATCTCGGGTGGACCAATACCAGAATAGCTTGCCCGCACTGGCGTGGGAGATGGCGAGAATTGTGTGTACCCTCTGTGGCAAGAGGCTGGATAGTGGAGTAACTGTATTCTCGAGTAGTGGGAACCCGTTCTAGTCTTGAGATACCTAGGTGTGGGTTGGCATATGCAAGGGTTAAGTGCTACATATGTCATGTGGTTAGAGATCCTCAACTAAGTAAATCGATTTGAATCGCCGTTGCTTCCTTGGTTATGGAGACTTGGTCATCTGACTTGCATTGTAGTTAAGAAGTGGAATGAAATTTGAAAGAAAGGGTAAAAGAAATCTAGATTAGGCCAAGTGATTGATCTAGATCAGTGAAATCTAGATTTAGGAAATTACTTAATTTGGAAAGTAAAAAGAAAGATTAAGGACCAACATTAGTAAGCTTTTATGCAAAAGAGACCTTGATTCTCACTAAACTTTACCTTGATTCCCTTAAGCCAACATATCCTTGAGAGTCTTTTCTTTAGTTGGGTAAGACTTGTGAAAGTACCTTCGTACTCAGGGTTCTTTGAACCCATGTTGTTGTAGGTGATGAGCTTGTGGAATTTTGTTGTTTCTGCACCAAGGTTGTTCCATAGCTTGAGGAAAAAACTTAAGTACGAACTCGTGGAAGGTGTTTACCTTCTAGTTATGTAATAAGTAGGTTGCACTCAAACAACTATATTGTAATAATTACTCTCTTCCTATATTGGCACTTAAACATATGATTATAAATCAAGTTATTGTAATCCTTTCCGCTATTTCTCCGATATGTGTGTAATGTCTATGAGATGGGTTACTTGCTATTGGGAGATGTTGAAGAAGATGCAAGATCCATGTCCTGTCAAGCTATTTGGTACACCTGCACAGTTGTCTGAGGTCCTTAGGACAAAGACAGGTGTTGGTGAGCCTAATATCTTGGGACGTTCCGTCACACAAGGCAAGGTAAAGGGGTTAGGTAAGATTGTGATTACTACCGATCATTTAATTTCTAATGTCTTTTTTGGTAGAATCACTTGGTTATAATTTAGTTTCATTTAGCCAACTTTGTCACATGGGATACAACTGCTTATTTACAAATGTTGATGTAACTATCTTTAAAAGGAGTGATGGTTCATTAGCTTTAAAGGTGTACTAGACGATAAGCTTTAGTTGGTTGATTTTACAAAAGAGAATGTCGATTTAGATGCATGTTTAATCTCTAAGACTAACATGGGCTGGTTGTGGCGTCGCCGTTTAGCACATGTTGGGATGAAGAACCTTCATAAACTTCTAAAGGGAGAACATGTGTTGGGACTAATTGATGTCTGTTTTGAGAAAGACAGATCTTATGCAATGTGTCAAGTAGGAAAGCAGGTGGGAACAAGTCATCCAAGCAAGAACATAATGATGAAGTCAAGACCATTGGAACTACTTCATATGGATCTCTTTGGACCCATCGCTTATCTTAGTATCGGGGATGTAAGTATGGTCTCGTTATAGTTGATGACTATTCTCGCTTCATTTGGGTATTCTTTTTGCGGGATAAATCTGGAACGCAAGGATCTCTCAAGCGCTTCTTAAGACAAGCTAAAAATGAGTTCGAATTGAGAATAAAAAAGATAAGGAGCGACAACGGTTCTGAGTTCAAGAACCTTGAAGTGGAAGAATATCTTGAGGAGGAAAACTTCAAGCACGAGTTTTCCACCCCTACACACCACAACAAAATGACATAGTGGAGAGGAAGAACATGGCGCTCATTGACATGGCAAGAACAATCCTTGGAGAGTATAAGACGTCAGACCGGTTTTAGGCAGAAGCTATGAACACGACTTGCCATGCCATAAACCAACTCTATCTACAACGCCTCCTCAAGAAGACTGCTTACGAGCTTATAACTGGTTACAAACCCAATGCATCTTACTTTCATGTACTTGGGAGCAAATGCTACATTTTGGTTAAGACAGGTAGGCATTCTAAATTTGCTCCCAAATCTGTTGAAGGGGTTTTACTTGGTTATGATTCAAATACAAAAGCATATAGGGTCTTCAACAAATCTTTTAGACTTGTTGAAGTCACTAGTGATGTTGTATTTGATGAGACTAACGGCTCTCCAATAGAGCAAGTTGATCTTGATGATGTAGATGAGAATGAGGTTCTGATGGCCGCACTAAGGACCATGGAGATTGGAGATGTACTACCGCAGGAACCACAAGAACAAGATCAACCTTCTTCCTCAACTATGGCACAACCCCTACTCAAGATGAGGAACATGTACGTCAAGATGATGGCATTAATCAAGGGGGCGCATGAAGAAGAAGACAAGGAGGAAGAAGATGTTCCACATGCACCTCCACCCCAACTCTGTGCCACCATATAATGTGATCATCTGGTGAACCAAATCCTAGGAGATATAAGCAAGGGAGTAAATGCTCAATCTCATGTCGCTAATTTTTGTGAATATTACTCTTGTGTCTCTTCTATTGAATCCCTCAGGGTAGAAAAAGCTTTGAAGGATCCGGACTGGGTGATGGACATGCAAGAGGAGCTCAACAACTTCAAGAGAAATGAAGTCTGGAGCTTGGTGCCACATTCAAAGCAAAACGTTGTGGGAACCAAGTAGGTGTTCTGCAAACAAGATGAGTACGAGGTGGTGATAAGGAACAAGGCTCGACTTGTAGCAAAAGGTTATGCCCAAGTCGCATATTTGGACTTAAGGAAACTTTTGCTCCTGTAGTAGGTTAGAGTCTATTCGCATATTGTTGGCCTATGCTGCTCACCACTCTTTCAAGCCTTTTCGAATGGATGTGAAGAGCGCCTTCCTCAATCGACCAATCAAGGAGGAAGTCTACATGGATCAATGTCACACCCGGTTTCAAGGGCAAAACCGAATGCATAGCATATGTGTGCCAGGATCTATTTCCACACATATGTTGACATCACAAGTGTAATATATCAAAAGAATAATGCGTAAAAGCGTAAATAAAGATTATATTAACATATTACACTTCGAACAGACATAATGTCTTAACCTTTATTCATCAAAGTACAACCAAACATGGACATCCTTCCTCAAGAAGATGACCGGGGGTATCACTAGACTAGCATCCATCGAGTGCACCATCAAAATCTTCATCTTCAAACTTATGG
This sequence comes from Zea luxurians, assembly GCA_029449295.1. Taxonomy (NCBI): domain Eukaryota; kingdom Viridiplantae; phylum Streptophyta; class Magnoliopsida; order Poales; family Poaceae; genus Zea; species Zea luxurians. Next base: position 53,491,634 of record JAOPSE010000011.1, read on the forward strand.
TCTAAAATTAAGCAAGGGGTTAGCTCACTTATGGTGGGGGCTCAGCAAGTGAGGTGAAAATGCAAGGTTAACAAGGTAAGGCTAAAGTTTAATGCGGTTAGCATTTTAGTTGGTCAACATTTTATTAACAACACTTGATTACTAAGTATAAGTTTATACCGGCCCCATATTAAGCATAAGGAAAATTCACCAACATAAATAATCACCAGCATATGCTCAATCCACTTGAGCGAACCACTTAAGCATACCGCTTAAGCAAAACCGATCACGATTTATTTTCATCTTCAAGTTCAATTATCATGTGAGGGTCCAAGGTGCTGTTAACCGTGAGCATGGCGGATATATCAGTTTTACACTCTGTAGAGGTGGTACAACTTTACCCACAAGTTGTGTATCCCCTCTAGCCTAGGTTGATCAGACCCATACTCACTACCAAGGTGAATGGCCAGGGATCCACTATAAGGCTTTCACAAAATACACTTAGTACGAAACAACCTGCTAAGGTTTCTAAGTCGATGTGGAGGCCCTCTAGGTGAGGCAGTGTAGCCAAGACTACATCCCCATGTTAACGTGAGCTACCACCATCAACCGGTCCCCCTCTTTCCCATATTTTAGGTAAGGTTGCTAGGCACTAAGAAAATTAAGCTAATTACCAAAGCCAGAGCCATGATAGCTGTCATGGAACCTCCCAAGTTATTAGGCCCACCTACAGATGTCCTTGTCCTAAGGACCTCGGACAACCATGTAGATGCACATAATCACTCGACAAGTTCGGTCTTCTGTATCAACATCATGTCGCCCAAGAGCGCTTCACCCATCACGCAGACATTACATCACATCGGAGGAAAGAATAAGCGGAAGCGGATTACAATAACTTAATTTACATTCATAAAATATATAGAGTATTATTACAGTACCATGTGTTATGAGTGCATATAATATTATTACATACCAGAGAGGCAAAACACCCTCCCGCATAAAAGTTTAGTGTTTTCAAACTGGGAGGCAAACATCCTCCCGCACACATGATCACTGATTTGGCTCCTCCTTTGGTACCACCTTCGAGCAGAAACAACAAAACTTTGCTGTTTCCTCACCTACAACAACATGGGTTTGAAAACCCTGAGTACGGAGTGTACTTTCGCAAGTCTTACCCGACAAAGGAAAAGACTCTCAACGATATGCTGGCTTATACGATTCAAGGTAAAGCTGATCAAGAATCAAAGACTCTGTTTGCATAAATGCTTACTAATAGTGGATCCTTAAAAGTCCAGTTTTATTATCAGATTAAGTCATTACCTGCATCTAGAGTTCTTTCTATCCTAGTTCAAGCACTTGGCCTATGCTAGCCGTCTTTTATCAACCCTTCACTTTACTGAATTGCTATGTGTAGGCCAGTGACCAAGTCTTCATGTCCGAGAAGTAACAACGATCCAAATTGATTAATACCCAGCTGGGGATCTCCAACCACATGACATATGTAGCACTTAACCCTTGCATATGTCAACTCGCCACCAGGTTTCTCAAGACCAGACCGGGTTCATGCCAACCGAGAGCACAGATACACCACCGTCCAGCCTCTTGCCATGGAGGGTACACGCTACTCTTGCCATCTCTCCACTCCCATTGCGTGGTGGCCTTTCTGGTATTGGTCTGCCCGAGGCAAAGCTTACCCATGACGAGGCATGTGGCCAGTTAAAAGGTCCTCAATCAGCAAGCCTACATCGGTGTGATCCTTAAGCGACTCAGACGGAGACACTACATCGAGACTTCCTTCTCGTGCAAGTCACCCGCTCGGTCTCGTCTTTATCATTTACAATCCCAAAGTTTGGTACCTAACAGAGGTACATCTTTTTCGATGTTGAACCCATCGCGACCATGATGGATCCACCATCAAGTCTTTTCTTTGAAAACTTCCCTTCCTGTATGAAGCATCATCTTTTTTTAAAACAAATCATTTTGTTTTCTAATGCAAGACTAAGCATAAAAAAACTTTTAAGTAAAACAGGTATCAAGGAATGGTAAACAGTTCCAAGGAAGGAAATGCAACAATTGTTTATCACCCAACTCCTATCACCTAATGCATCATTTCAAGTGATAAAGAGTTTAAAACAACAAGGAGAGGGGTAAATGCACCGGGGCTTGCCTTGTGTTGTAGGAGACTCGGGATCTGTTCCACAAATATCAAAGTAGAAACTGTTCTCGGCAGGTGAAATTTCAGCTTGTGGGGCAGTTTCTTCTTCGACAATTACTTCTTCGTTTTCTATACATAGCAATATACATACATGAATGCCCATGTGATGCTATGAATATGCAGTTATAATAGAAACACATCAAGTTGTGTCTTGAATACAACTTTCCTTCATGGTACACCTGAGTCACTAGGGTTTCCTGAGTTAGTACTCTATTAGAGTTAGGCAAATTCTACCTTAGGAAGCTAGGGTTTTAGGTTTGGGATCAAACAATGTCCAAAACATGTCAAACTTTACCCAAGGGTTTTAATCATCATATCAAGTTTACCCAAAAGTTTTACTATTTTTGGAGTTATTGATTTAATTCTAAAATTCTAAAAGGCTATGTTTAGGCATTTTTAAATGCTAAATAATTTCTGGTTGGGACCAAAAATCTTGGAACTATTTTTTATTAAATACTAGAGGAATTTAGGAGTCTAGTAAAATTGGTCCCATGATTTTATCATTTTTCTAGAATTTCCTATAAATTTCCTAAGCCTGGCAGAAAAAGAAAAGGAAAAGATTAAACATTGATGGGCTCAAATCAGCCCAAGTCAGCCCACGAACGGGGAAATGCGTGCGCGCCCGCACTGTCAATCTTGCTCAGAGGACCCCGACTATTCGAATAACTGGTAAAGAATCCCTAGCAACTATTCACTGTCTCTCTGACATTCACACTTAGGCCACTGCACTTCTCTCTCTTCGCAACGCCAGGTCCCCGATGGCGAACGACGGTGAGCGCGCCCTCCAGCGAACTTGTACTGGCCGGAATGCGCAACGGCAGGTGCCCTAACTTGGTTTACGCCGAATTCAGACTTTGGCGATCTACTGGGACACACTAATTCAACCCGAACACCACTCAAGGGCTCGGTTCACGCATACCCATGGTGTTGGAGACATTCTTAACACGTTCCTAATGTTCTAGCGTAGTATAGCTTAATCGGCCTGGCCGACAAGCATCACAAGCATGCGGGAGTACTGAAACACGGACAACGCGGATGAGAGCGGACCTGGAAATGGCTGACCATGGCGCGAGGTCACACGGCGACGCGGAAAACCAATTTGGAGGGAATCGTGAATTGAGGAGCTATGGTGGACGATCAAAGGCGAGGGCTGGTGCACTGGGCGCGTAACAACCTAGCGGAGCTAGCTGAATGCTCAATTTATAGAGATCAACAACGATGGTGTCCAATTTGGGGAAGACACGCTGGCGATCGGAGGGAGGAATAAGTTACTGGCGTGAGCTACCGTGGCAGTCACTGGCTAATGAGCTACGACGGTCACTGGTTACTCTCCACGACATGTGACGACGTGGTAAAACATCTTAAGGCGTGGTGCGACCGAGTGAATAGCGGCAGCCACAGCAACGGCCGCACAGCCACGTCGCCAACAAGTGGGTACGGCGACTGGGCGATCACGGTACCCCAAACTCATCCACGGTGAAGATCTTTTCACTACCGATCGTAATCCGCACATCAGAGGGCACGAATCGTGGCGGCCGGCGCGGAGGCCACCGGCGGCAAGGTGCATTGAACCTGCGATCTTGTTTAGTACTGTACCATGGGAGCTCCATTCAGGACGCTTGACAGAGCAACTTGCAGGGCCTTGATCTCAAATTTTTATGTGGCAACTTATTAATCCATCTGTAACAAAGTTATTGATTTATAATCCAGCTTTGATTTTTCTATAGCAACCATACTCAAATAATCACTGGATCCTACTCAAATTCGATCTCAAAGTTCATCTGATTTCATTGTCAGTCAAAATTCAGTTCCTGGGTTGACTGACAACAAGAATTCAAGTCCATTTATCTTCGATTTTTGTATAGCATCAATGCTTAATCACTTAAGCAAAGTTGTCCTCCTATCATAGCTCTACATGATTGATGTATTGACTTAGAGAAAAATCTTCATGAATCAAGAGATACAAAGCTCCAAAGGTGACCTAATTCCACTGAAATTTAGAGTTAGCCACATGGTGTTCATGGGACTTTTTGCAAATAAGTCCAAATTTCTCCACACTACTTGAAAATCCTCTAATGTAAAAGTTACTTAGTTTTTGATGTTCTATCACTTTGATTTTTGCATTTTGGTCCAAAAGTGTAAAGAATTTGAATTCACCCCCTAGGGTACAAATTAGGGTTTTCTAGGGTTTCTTTTAGGGTTTTGAGCACTCTAGGGTTTTTGTGCCACTCAAATACATCACTCTCGATCTCTTATGAATATTTCCAATGACTTTTGAGGTATTACTCATCTTGGCTTCACTTTCACCCATAGGCCCTAATCCTAGGGTTAAGTACCCTACCCTAAGGTTAAGAATACTTCAAGCATGTTTTGAAATTTTACATAGTGGATGCATTCTAGGTGTGACAAACAAAATGAAATGTCAATGCATATAATGTCATGCTTAAGTTTTAGTGCCAGTAACACCAGGGGTGTTACAATAGCACTCGTGGTTGCAATGTTTTCCTGGGTGGTCACTCCATGTTCCAATTAACACAATATGATCTTACTTAATCATCAGATTAACAACAATAATGTAAACTTACCATTTGGAACTTCAATCTCATTAGCTGGAGTACCAACATAAAGCTAAAGTTGTAGCAATAGCATAACTACTTGATTCAACCATAACCCTAGGTTAAAAAAGGAATAAGGATGGAAATGTTAGATGTATCTAAATAGGCAACCCATCAAATTATGCATAGAATCAATATAAACTTAGTTATCATGTGTTGATTAGGATCAAACATAATATGCAGGGGGATAAGTCCACTTGCCTTGCTTATAGAAAACTTGAGATTCTTCCACAGAATAGATCTTGATTGTCAACTACTGGATCAATCTCTAAACAACACACAACAAACAAGAAGAAACAAGCACTACTCAATAACATACAACAATCATTATAAATCAAGCTAAAAGAAAAACATAACAAAAGACCATTTATGTTTCAAAAACATCACAAACAAGAGTTATAATAAAAGGTATTCTTTTTGAAAAGGACTGGTCTATACTTTATAAAACTAGGCCTAAACTTGAAAATATCTTAATTATAAATGTACAAATATTAGGTTTACCATTTTAATCTTTTATAAAAGCATATGTGGTATGTCTAAGGTTAAGAGTTCATCAGATTATAAACACATTATAAAACATTAGTTTTATGAAAAGCTAATAAATAACTTAAACATATTTTTATGTGAAAAGATCATAATCATATTATTAAACACCTATTTATGAAGATCTAGGTTATATGTCTTAAGTGGATTTTTAAAGATAATGAACAAATAACCATCTTTTAATTTCATTAGATAACACATGGTCTATACTTTATTAAGAAAGCTACATTCATAACTAACATTTTAATTATAAAAGAACATGATCACTAATTTCATTATTTTATCCTTTAAGAAAAACTAAGTGGTATATATATAAATAACATGGACTCAATTTGATGGACGAATTATTCATGCCTATGTTACTAATTAAGCCATTTTATCATTATTAGAAATCTCTATTCTTTCTTTGTGTGAATAACAATATATTTATGCATATAATCGTATAAAACTTTGATATGAAACCAAATCATATTTTGTGATGAAGATAACTAAATAAATGTCTTTCTACTATTTTTAACTAAGAAAATTATGTTCTAGTTTATTTAAATTTCCTAATCAGATAAATTACACATAAATTAGTTATAACAATCATAATTCAAACTTATTTTAAAAACATGTAAATTATTGAATCATTGATTTTAAATCAATATCACGAATTTATGAAATTAACAAATTAAAATATAGTTTTATTTGAATCTCACATGTGTATTTTAAAATAGGAAAAATTGATAGAGAATCGTAGCTGTAACATCCTAAATTTGGGGTATAAAAATTTTCTTCTAATATCCACCAAATTCAAGTGTTACCCTCTCCTTTCTTTGGTTTCCTTCTCTTTTTTAAATAAATGAGGGTTATTTTGTTATGTATTTGGGTAAGCATAGTGAAGTGAGCCCGAAAGGCGCTTTGGTTGTTGCATAGTGTTTCTATGTGGGAAATATGTTTGAAACTTGTTAATATTCAATGTAGACGTTCTCGGTAAATTTTCATATTTTTCTAAAATTTTTCTTTTTTCTGAAATTTAAAATATATTTATTTGAGGTACTTAAAAAATTTCAAAAATTCTAAATATGTTTTTTGAGTTCATTGGATGCTAAATCATGTCTAGGAATTTTTCTAGAATATTTGGAGCCGTCGAGATATTTTTTTGTTATTAAAAACGATTTCAGCCTTTTTCTAAAATTACTTTTAATTTTAAAATGCGATAATTACAAAAAATAAAATATCTTAAAACCCTAGCAATATATATATGGATGGAATCCTCTTGTCGAGCCCTTTCTGAATTTCGAAACCCCATCTCCAGTCTAGAGCCGAAACTCCTGGAATTGCTCGCTGAAGTTCAGAACGGTTCCAACTCCAGCGAGCAATTACTCTCGATCCGTGTGTCGTCGGAATCCAAGGGCACCGTTGCATTTGTATCGTCGAGAGCTTCATCCTAGTGCCTTCGATTCGTCAATCCGACCGACGGTTTGTCCCCAATCGACGTTTTCATTTCGGCTCCGTCGATGTTGTCATCTCCGATGAGCTCCCTCACCATTGTTGCCATAGAGTTCTTCGTTTTCTCTCTCCCGCACGTGAGGCCCCTCTCTCCCTCCCCTCTCTTCCTTTCCTGGCGGCGACGCCCCTCCCCCACGCACCCTTCCCCCTCCCCTACGCAGCCTCCCAATGGCGGGCCACGCCCCCGTGTGCACGCGTAGTCCCCTCCCTGCGCGGCGGCGCTCGACCCCATTGACGGTGGCAGCCTGGCCTCCCTTCACCCCTGCGCGCCGGCCACTTCCCTTCCCCCTTCCCCTCTCTCTTCCATGGTTGAGAGTGAGAAGGACGAGGAAGAAGAAGGTTGTTTTGTGAAAAACCACCTGGACAATTTTAAAACTGTACATGAAATTTATTTCAATTTAAAACCGCGATAACTTTTGCGTTTTAAATCTGATTCACTCCGTTAAAGTTGTGTTAGATTCATATTAAATTGTCTACATGTTAGAAGTATTTTTATCTGATGTTACACGTTTTATTTAGTTTATTTAAGCATTTGTTTGACCGATGGATACTAGAATGACATTTCAATTTAAATCTAATTTAGGATTTTGATTTGCGCATTTATAAGTAAACATTAGCATGGTTAACCTTAGAAATATTCTTTATTAATAATTATTTAAATATACTATCTATTTAATAGTCCTCACGTGTCGTGTTGACCCGCGCGCCGTGCGCGTGCTGTTCGTGTGCTGTCGTGCTGTTTCTCGCGTTGCGCATTTCGTTTCGCACCGATAGTTCGTCTCGCTTAGAGTCGCTAATGTTATTTAAATTACTTATTTAACTAAGAGCTGTTAGCGTAGTAGATCAATTAAAACTAGGTGATAGTTCTAGGTTACATTTAATAAATGTTGATTAATATAATTATATCGAATTAAATGTTCCAATTAATACTTGTTTAGTGTAAAAGCGATAACTTCTCGACTGTAGCTCCGACTATCGTATTTCTTTTCCTCGTGTGACTGTAGTAGCGAGCTTTATTTCATATTGCTTGTTTTTATTATGTTTTTCTTTGTATGTTGTAATGTTCTTATGCATATATTAGGTGAGTGTCCGTGCGTTGCAACGGAAACATATAATATCATGATAACTTATAAACAAATATGTGTTATACTGTTATGTGAAAATGTTTCGTAATTAATTTGTGATCCTAGCCATACATAAATTTTGTTATTTCAATCTAACTATTTCATCACTACATTGCAACCAACAGTACCGTGCAGACTTCTATACATGATTTTAAAAATGTCATATCAGTTGCATCATTTAAATGCTAAGACTATCACAATAAATTACAAACTTGTACAAACCTTCAAAAACTACCACAAGGTCTTATAATTCAAACGGATACACCCGATGTGTTCTTTTCTTCTTTACAACTTGCTTGTTGACAGAAACCCCAAGCATGTCATTAATATCAATAAAATATGCCCTGCAGCACAAGTAATGGTGTGGTTGGATGGGAGGGAGCAAGCATCGAGCTTGATGAAACGAACTCATAGAGCACACATATGCTGCAAATCCATAGAGCATGAGAAGTAAACAAACTTGTAAATCTGAAGGACTATCATCACAAAACTTGCATATCCAACCACCTATTAATGAAAACCACTTAAGAAGGCATTAAAACCACTCATGGACCAAATTTAAAATAAAATCTATTGATTCTCAAAGTCATCAAATTATCATAACCTTAGTCCCTACATTGTAGGAAAGTCAGATTATTCCATCACTAACTGAACACGGAACATAACTAAGTAAATAGGGGCAAAGAAAAGGTAACATTTCAGACCATAGATGCAATATTAAATTTTTGCTTTGCACCTCATGTGATCAGAATTCAGAACCATAAGTGTGGCACTTGTAATCTCGCATGTGTGCAACCGAAGGAAATAGTAAACTGCAGATGAAGTCTCCTTTGAATAACATGCATATACCACAACTATTTCAGATTTGTAAATTTCCATTGCCTTAAACATTTACAGTAGTCAAACAAAATATTTTCTTCACATGTGCTCTATTGGGAATACACTAAGATTGGATAAAAGATGATCACTACTTGTCCATGAGCTTGATCTCACTTCATGGTCCAAGCTTTATTTGAGCATGCAGTCTTATCAATGGAGTTGCCAGTATCAATCTTGATGTTGCAGAAATCCATTACACAAATCTAAATGTTAATGCTGAAAAAGAAGAGAAAAAGAGAACCATGAGCTCCAAATAATTCAGGACAACTCAACCTGAACACAACCCTTACAAGGATAGTTGAAGACAAAATTCAAAAGAAAAGCACGATCCTCCAAAAGATTGAAATTACCTGCATTGGATGATACAATACTAGTATCAGATAAAAAGGGCCTTGTGTGGAGAACAAGTATCTTAGAAAAACATTTAATGATATCATGGGCAGATAGTACATTTAATGATATCATGGGCAGATAGTTGCGGAAGTATTCCCCCATAAATTGAGATTCAGTAACAAACAAAATAGTTCTTTTACAAGAAAAAAGTAAGGTAACTTGGCAATCTGCTACAATAAGCAATAGAATTTGAAAAATTAGTAAGGCCCTTCCTTTGCTCTGTTGATAACCTAGTAGAACCCTGCTTCCCTACTAATGCATATCTCAGCTGATCAAGCTCTACCAGAGCCATAACCTCCTTGATAAATTCCTGCAAAATAGCTCAAAGTGTGCATTATCTAAAATAACCACTTGCCCCTAGATTAAAAAGAGTTAGTACAAGTTAATTTTGTGAAACATCATTGTTAGTGGTTGAAATGGTAATATCATTCCCTTGTTGATTTCACCTTTAGTCTGCCCTTTGACTTCATAATTTCTGCTATTATTTTCTGCAATTCAAAAATAATTTAACTCTTCAATCAAGTAAACTACTTTATCTTCATGTTGACAAGAAAATTTTAGCTTAGCAAAAAAATACACACTGTAATTAATGAAGGTAGACAAATCAATAGATGATATAAACATAATTATTAGAATTTATTTACTCTTAAATAATTACTTTCTTCCACTCAAAGTATAAGTTATATTTTATTTTGCCTAGACTATCGAAGTTAATATTTGGCCCTTATTTCTCATATTGTGTATGAATTTATATAGTCCATATTGTGTATGAGAGCTTTTAAATATCAACCGGTTATACAGTTTTAATGTGCTGATTGTTTTGTATTTTATTCATATGCTAATAATATATATATATATATAGACATACACATAATGTTGGACTTGAATAAATTAAAATGGACCTTATATTTTTAATGGAGGGAGTAATATTGAACTTCATATGCATATAATGTTTAGCAAGAATAAGCAAGTTTCAATATGTACCATGAAAGATGTTAGAACATACACAGAGCAAAACAATCATATCTTTTTTGAACGCATTATAGAAAAAATCTTATAGTATAATCATGGTTGTTAGGAAAATGAAAATCACGTGCAATTGCATGTCCATCTGATATACTGTCAGTCAATGCATCATTGGTTTCTTCAGAATTAGATGGAACATTTGCTTAGGCTTCTGTAGAGCTTCAAAATTAGTTACAATTTAATTTTGAGAAGTCAAAAGGCACCATACTAAAGAAGGATTTAGAATTATAATTGCATTTCCATGCTTACGGTTAAGGAATTCCAAAGCAAGAGTAAACAAAGCATTGAACAAGATAGCATAAGCCAATAAAGCACAAACTCCAGTCTAGTACCAGTAATCTTGTGTAGGGAGACTGTGAAATAGGAACATTGGTCCAACAGGACGGTTTCCAGCACCAAATACCTATATGCAATTCCAAACTTTCAGTCCCGAAAACAAATGGCGCCTTACAATAGCCCGGGCCTTCCCCATCTAACAATACACTGCCCAAAGAAAAGAGGTTAACTCAGCTATTCAAGGTAAAGGAACAAACATTGATATGCGCGCAAGGCTGGGCTGGCACGTAAGGCCAGGGACGCCGTGCCGGAGGCCTCCACTCACGGGGGCTGCCACGCTGTACAGAAACATAACCCATTAAATTCCTATAACGAATTATAATTTGGGACAAAGGGAGTAACTGATGAACTGGGATCTAAATTTTCAAAGTTTTTGTTCTCCTCCAGATTTAAGTTGTACGAAACTAATACAAGACCAATGCACTATAAATGTGGAACTTCAAACAAAAACAACGATGAACATTGTGTTGACTGAATATTGTTCACAATTGGGATCCAAGAGCAAAAATAGGATTGGGCCACACGCCATCACCTGTTTTTTGTTTCTGCTTGCATCCTAGGATACAAACGAAAAAATACGGAGGCTTCAATTTTCTCTCTTCGCTACATTTTGGCCGACATCATCTCATTTGTTCTAAACAATGGCCTTCTCCCTTCATTCACTTCTACCTTGCCTCATCCGCCTGTCGTCATTGTCTCCCCCAGTCCGCCGGCCACCTCGTCGAATGGCGAAGGGAATCAAAATGATGCAGTGCATCTTCGTCCTCTTCGATTCCACGTAACCTTGGCTCTACAATCTCCCAACTTCTCTGGCTGCTAACAGTCATCGCTTTGATTCAATATGTGTCATTCACTAAAGCATCACATAAGATCAATGATATCTGTACCAAGACACCATTCAGTACCTTGATAGTTTCTTTCTCACCGTGTACCCAGAGTGTTGGCACCTCCTCGACTTCCCCGTGCTTAGGTTCCAGCCGTTCTACCCCCGGCGCGCTCGTCTTCGCCAGTGCCGTGGAGTCGTTCTACCTCCTCTCTGACCTATTCTGCCTCCTGCCTCGTTCCTTGTTGAGCTCACGCGCCTTCGCGCAGCCGCCACCCCAGAAGACGTCATCCTCTCAATGCCAGAGACGACCACAGGGGAGCACCGGGTGCAGCTCGGCTTCTCGTCCTCCATCGCGGAGCAGTTCCTTTTGCGACCTTTCCTCGTCAGGATATTCTTCGACCCGACGCTCGACAAGTCGTCCCGCCTCTTCGAGCTTGTGTTCAAGCGCCTCACCCTAGGTGACAACGTCCTGTCGAAGGACGGCATCGACGCCATCGTGGCGCAGCTCGCCTGCCCACGGGTGTTGGGGTGGGGGTTTGAAGAGTGGAGATAGGAGCAAAGAAGGCGGCGACCATGGTGTTCTCCCCCGTGGGCACCCTCTCCAACAAGGTCCTTGTCGGGCTCACGTGCCTCCACGCGACCACCACCCCGGACGACGTCATCCTCTTGCCGCCAGAGACGGCCACAAGGATGTGGATGACGGCGGCGCCGAGGATGCGAGGAGGATGGGGACGGGGTGGGGGCTGCGCGCGCGGTGGCATGGGAAGGCATCGTGGCGACGACGCTAGATCTGCACGTTGGATGAGATGCGGGGGCAGGGGAGGATGGGCAAGGCTGAGGGTATGGCGGCACGGGGCTAGGGTGAGCGCGTGTCGGGGCAAGGGCGCGGAATGGCGGATCTGCTCGATCTCAAGGCTTGGCGGGGGCTGGAGATCACGCGGCTGACCAGGGCGCGGTGAGGCAGGGGCGCCGAGGCGGTGTCTACGGGCATGAGATCTCAGCGCGGGAGCGGGGATGATTACGGAGGTGGTCGGGGCGAGAGGCAGAACGGTGCACGGTGTGGACGCCTACACACCGTGCTTATAGAGTAGTAGGGATAGGGATATGGATGTTTGCTTGTGCCTGTTCATCTTCTCTTCGCGTTGCGATTAGAACGCGATCTGTTTCCGAGCTTCGGTGAATGATGATCAAACTCCAATGACCAAGTGAACAAGCTCCTCGAGTTCTACAAGGTTGAAGAGTTTGAGCATCTGTTTGGTGAAGGCAAGTGTCCTCTGACCTATTTATGTCCTATTCACATGATAATTCATTTCTCCACATTACATAATTGAAACCTAAGGATTGACTAGCTTTCTATTTACCTTGTCATTGATTACCTTTTGGCTTATTATGGTTAGCTTTATGCTAGTGCTCTACTTTAATCAATGAACATCATGAGATGCATTTATGATACTATGATTTTATTCTGGATATGATGTTGAACTAGTGGCCTTTTAGGGGACTCGAGCTATTTCCCGAGTATCTCTCTGTAAGGACATGTTCGTTGAGAGACCACACGGGAAAACAGTGCAACCATGAGAGTGTTATGGGACACCCTTATCTAATTAATTGGAGGAACTTGGGGTATAGTTTGCTTTGCCGTTGTGCTATCAATGGGGGCTGCGGCATAGTGCTTGCTCTGCTAAGGGTGGGTGCCGGTTTTGTTATAGTCAGCCACCTTAGGGAGGAGTACTGTGTTTGTACGACTAGCTAAACCTAACAGGCGACTACACACTAGGAAAATCTTTGTAAAGGATACGTAGTGAAATCTTGCCGACTCACCTCGGAACTGTTTGAGGGTTTGATCAACCCGAGGCAAAAAGAGAGTCACAACTCATTGGTAAAGTGTGCAACCTCTGTAGAGGAATGAAACTGATATATTAGCCATGCTCATGGTTAAGAGCGGCCTTTAGATCCTGTCGGTGTTTTGGGTCCGACCGCACACCCGGGGTTGCCCCTCAAGGTGTTTTAGGAGTAGGACGGTGTCGCCGACTGTAGCTAAATGGTTCATGCCAGATGCACGAGGAACGATGGACAGTGTTTACAGGTTTGGGCCGCTTTGAGATGCGTAACACCCTACGTCCTGGCGAGTATGCTTTATGTAATGGGTTACAAAGGAGTTCCCTAAAGCTAGAACGTAGAGAGCTGGAGTGGATGGCTGGGTAGTGGGATCGATCGTCTTGAAGGGGTGCCCCCTAGGCCTTATATATTCGACCGTGAGGCAATACAAGCTGATATGATAACAATGTGCACCTAAAAGATAGTGAACTGTTTGAGCCTATCTTCCTATGATTTTGCCGACTTATCCAAGCCTGGTTTCGTTGTACGGGGCTCCAGCGCGGGAAAGTCGGATCTTCGGTTGTGGTCACTTGCTCGACGTTGTGGGGTCATCCGGGCTTGCACCAACCCGGCCTTACGTCGATCTGCTTTACTGATTGTTCCTCCCCAGGCCCATGAAGGAGTGACCTTACGATCTATCGGGCCCTTGGGCTTTTCGTGAGGTCTTTTATCCTTCTAGTGGACCCGGGGGATATCTGTCCCCCACAAGCCCTCGATCTTTGGGTTGATTTTGAGATAATCGACCCAAAGATGCTAGGTCCAGTGTGCGGGCTTCATTTACGATAAGAAATGCTTCTCGGGCAGTTCGGTAAAAATGATCTCTTACTGTCTCCTTCTGCTTTGATCTCTTGAAAACTAAATCTTTGTCTCACACTCATGCCTTGGAGGTCGGCATTTCGTATTGTAGGACCCTGAACTTCATTGGGTGCACCAAAGGTGCACCCAATGGGTGTAGCCCCCGAGCTTCGAGTGGATTTTGGAAAATAATCTACTCGAAGGTCTTCATCAGAAATCATTTTTACTTTCCACTTGCATTTTGGTTGGAGGTTAGCCTTGTCTTTAACCTTGCCTTATGCCTTAGAAGTTGGCATTGTCTTGACTTGAAGTAGTGATTCATTGGGTGCACCGAAGGTGCACCCAATGGGTGTAGCCCCCGAGCTTTGAGTGGATTTTTGAAAACAATCCTCTCGAAGGTCTTTATTTCGTGTCCTTTTGCCGAGAGTCATATTTTCTTTTTTCGAATGCCTTAGAAGTCAGCATTATGTCATCGATATTATGCTTTAGAGGTCAGCATGTGTTTTGTCTTTTGCAGCCGAGCTCGTGATCCGCCCATATCTTGCTAGGTGGTGCAATTTATTTGCTCTGCAACTGATTGGACATTTGATGGACGTTCCCTGGCTAGTCTTCACGTCGCTTCTGTTGGTCAGATTTTGTGCTTCACCGGCTATATTTGGCTTTCCTTTGATCCTTACTGATATCTCATTTTTGTCTTGAGGTATTCATTGCATGCCCTGCATAGATGTGACAGTTTTGAAAAATATACTGATAATTCCTGGGCGTCCCCCCCCAATGGGTGTGGGCAAGGGACGGCTTGGTACGCTGAGTGTTTTAGCCGGCTGCTTCTGAGTAGTAATGTGATGTGACGGCGGGTGTAATCATATCGCTCGCGCGGTTGACTGGAGTCCCAATGGGTGTTGCGTTGCGTGAAACGACGTCAGCTGTCTAACGCATCTTCAGACGGGTTGAAGTTTATATTGAATATTTTGCGACTGTTCAGTGACCGTGGTAGGAGGTGAGCGGTTGCCTTCTTCTTCTATAAATAGTGCCTCTGCCTTTCTGGTTTTTTCACATCTCTTGCTGTTCTCCGCTGCTTGCTTTCTTCCTCTCCTTCCATTTCCACCATGGGCAAGAGCAACAAGCGCAAGCGTGAGCCGACTCCTCCCTCGGAGGATTTCGGCGACTCGGAATACTCGGAGGAGGAGTTCTCCTCTGAGTCCGAGGGGACTCCGGCTCCCGTCTCTCCCCCAGCGTCGTCTGACGACTCAGACGACTCACAGGGGCTTGCCGCGGAGGTCTAGACTTATATCCGGGCCGTCGAGCGCTCCGGGCTCGAGGGCTCGGATGAGTCGGAGTACTCCTCGGACGAGGAGGACTCGTCCGAGGAGGACGGTGGCGGCGAAGACGACGACGACGACGATGACGGAGGCGATGGCGGTGACAGCGGCGGCAGGTGCGACAACGGTGGCAGCAATGGTGGCAACGGCGGCAGCAGCAAGGGCGGCAACGGCGGCAGCAGCAGGGGTGGCAACGGCGGCGGCAGCAGGGGCGGCAGCAGCAAAGGCAGCAACAGGGCCAGTGGCTAGATGCCACTGGTCTTTAGATGTTAGTATAGTATAGTGAAATAATGTAGTAGTATTTAGTAGTGTAGAGTAGTATAGTGTAGCGTAGTAGTGGTAGTAGTAGTAGCAGTAGGGAAGTATCAACTCATAATGAGTTGATTTGTAAGTATTGTAACTTCCCTTAATGAAGAATGACTTCGTCTCCTCTGTGTCGATTACTTTGTTTCGTAGTCGGTTAATCTCTGTCGTGGTATTTATGGCCTGTGATGTTCTCTATCTGTTATGTTTGTGGCATAACTTAGAGTTCTTGAATCATTCCTCCGCTTGCCTTATTTGTGAAGTCGATTCCTTTGGAATAGTGATTAAATAACTCGGGCATCATATCAACGCTTTTAGGGGTGATGGCCGAGCTATTATCGTCAACATTTACGCATTTGAAATAGCGTCCGAGTGATGACGAAGCCACGTCGGCGTCGGAATGACTGATGACCACGTCGACGCTTATAGAGGTAACAGCCGAGTGACTTATGACGACGTCAGCGTTTTAGAGATAACCGCCGAGCGACTGAAGATGACGTCGGCGTTTTAGATATAACAGCCGAGTGACTGGAAGATGACGTTGGAGTTTTAGAGATAACTGCCGGGTAACTGAGGACAACGTCGGCGTTTTAGAGGTAACTACCGAGTAACTTATGACAACGTCGACGTTTTTAGAGGTAACTGCCGAGTAAGAACGGGCTGCGTCGGCCACTTTGAGGATAATGGCTGAGTGATGATGTGGCATACCGGTGTTTTTTAGAAGTAACTGTCGGGTGATGACATGGCACGCCGACGTTTTTAGAAGTAACTGCCGGGTGATGACATGGCACGTCGACATTTTTAGAAGTAACTGCCGGGTGACTGGGCGCTTTTTGGAAACGGTATCTGACTCGGGAATATCCCATAAGTACTGCGCGTTCAGCCGCCTCTGCTTTCCGCGCCTTAGTTCTTGCTTTCCTGCCTCCAGGTCCTCTCTGCAATTCGGCTCCCGATCTGTTCGCCAGTGGAGTTGAGATGGTGCCCAAGCGAAAGGCCTCGAGTTCATCCGCTGCGGTGATTCCCCCCATCGACCCCAACAGCCAGTTGCCTTTCGCAGGTAACCATATGTCTGTTATCTCCGAGCCTGACCTTCTCTGTCTCGTGTCCATTGGGGTCCTTCCCCCGAGGGAGCTCTGTTCTTGGCGGGTTTGTCGCGGGGCCACTGTTCCGACAGAGGATACCCATGAATCCGTGATTTATGTTCCTTTTCTTCTCCGCGGTATCGCTCTTCCTATTTCTCCCTTTTTCCGCGGCCTCCTTGATTTCTATCGTCTTAATTTGACCCATCTGAATCCCAATTCCATTCTGCAAATTTCCATTTACGTTCATTTATGCGAAGCTTTTCTTGGCGTGCTGCCACATTTTGGATTGTGGAAGTACTTGTATCATTGTCGCCCTGGGATGGCCGGGGGGCAGCATCAGCTGGTTGGGGGTGCTAGTCTGGAGATGCGCCGTGGGAGGAAGACTGAATATCTTGAAATCCCTCTCAAGGATAGTACCAAGGGATGGCGCTTGGAGTGGTTTATTGTTGAGAACCACGGAAGTTCTCTCCCTCCTCGGTCGGGGAGACAGCCAGACGTCCGCACTCCGAGTTGGACCGAGTCCCCCACGGATCAGGAGGTGGCTGAGGCAGGGGCTTTGCTAGCTGAAGTTGGACTGCTGAAAGAGAGGGGTCTGACTGCAGAGGCTGTGGTTGCTGATTTTGTCTTCAAGAATATTCAGCCATTGAAGGACAGAGCATACCCGGCTTATCTGTACCGAGGTCTAGCTGACTCAACTCGGGTTACCAACAGAAGAATTCCCGCTGTAGATTTGGTGAACCGTCTTGAGATGATTCTTAGAGGCAAGGTATCAAATGTTGGTGCCCCAGTGGCATACTCAGCCTGGAACCTACCTCCTTCCAAGGCCTTCACTCTTTTTGTGTCGAATCCACCTGTCGCTGATGGCAGTTTGGGCCTTAGAGTGCGACCCTCTGCCGAAGAAGTTAGCGCTTTGGTTGCTTCGCTCAGGGAAATTCCTGATGATGAACGGCAGGTCCACTTTGAGGTGCCTTTGGATCCTAGTGATGCGGAGATAAGCGCTATGCTTGATATGTTGGCTGAGGACTCTTCTGATGCTGCTCCTGCTGGGACATTGGTGGTGGTGCCTCCCCCAGAAGCTGGTACAACCTTGGATATTCAGAGACCTGTCAGTGTTCGCCCGAGACGCCCTTGCCGAGCCAATCAACTTGATCCTTCTCCTGATGAGCAGAAGACAAAAAAGAGACGTCTTCGGTGAGCATTTAGTTTGGATCGGGATGTTGGTCCTTCGGTTCCTGCTGTTGAGGAAGTACCCGTGCCTGAATTTACTGACGCTGTTACTGACGCTGACCCCAATGGGTGTGATCCGTCTGTTGCTGATGAAAACGACGGGGAGGAAGAAGATGAGGTCCCTTTGACTCGGAAGAACAGTCAGCAGTATGTCGCCAGTGGGGAAAGTAGTGGAGTTCCTTCTCCTTCTCTGTTTTCCCTCATTGGTCTACAAGAATTGTCCCTGGCGAACTTTGATCAGACTCTTGAAGATATGGTTCCAGAGGATCTGTTATCAGAGCCAGCGGATGATGGTGCGACGGAGGTTTGTGCTGATGTGTTCGACGCCGGGTTGGGGTCGTCCCGGGCAGCGTCCCGCGCCTCATCGACCTTAGAGCGCGGTCTTGAGGGTCAGGAAGCTGTCTTGGATCGTCCTGCTCCTATGGAAGTAACTGAAGGACCCTCAGCCTTGGAGATGGCTACTACAGAGAACTTAGTCCTCGAGGATGGTGTTGACGCTTACCCAGCCCCCGAGGGTGTTGCCGGGGATGACTCGGCTCGGGTGGGAAGCGCAAGCCACTGCCCAGCCCCCGAGGGTACTGCCGGAGATGATCCGGCTCAGGTGGGTAGCGTAAACTATGGCCCAGCCCCCGAGGGTGTCCGAGCGGGGTCTCCTTCTTGTACTTCCATGGATGTTCATACGGGATCTCCTCCACACTCCGGTTGCACGGTGGTAGCCCAAGCTTTGAGTCAGGGAGTCGCTTTAGAGGCTAGCGTTCCCGCCGACCAAGTTTTGGGCTCTGTTGATGGCACTGAGTTGGTTCCTGCTGGTTTATTGCGAGCTGCTTCGGGTGGTGACCTTGTGCCGAGTCATCAATTGATCTCTCACGATTTGGGAGTCCCCTCGTTCTTCTCCAACCTCCAGGTACTGTGATATATCCTAGCCTGACTTTTACACCGTACGAACTGCTGTCATTACACTCATCTGTTCTTCATATCATGCCTTAGTGGAAGGCATGGCTAGTTAGCTGAGGTTGCAAGGTGCTTCCGTTCCAGAAGGAGCTTCGTCTCTGGCACGTTGGAATCCAGTGTTGCTTCAACATCGTGTTTCTGACTTGGAGGCGACAAATGATGGTTAGCGCTCTTTTGCTTCTCTTCGTCTACCTTATCAAACTGCTTTACATTTTGACCCTTTTTGCTTGATTGTCTCTCACCAGATATGGCTCGGCTGATTTCCGTTCTTGAAGAAAAACATTCTCAAGGCCAGGCCGAAATGGTCCGGCGGTGTTTTGATTTTGAGGAAAAATATTCTCAAAACCAGACTGAGCTGGCCCAGGTCTCTACTGCTCTAAATGACGCTAAGACGCTGAACTCTACTCTTCGCGCTCAGCTTGATTCAGAAAAGGTGACTTATGAAACTGTGCCTTGTATTGCTGTGTTCTTATTGCTTGCTTGATGTTTGAAGGAGTTGATTCTTGTTTGTAGGAAGAAAAACGTGCCCTTGTTGCTTCTCGCGACAATCTTGACAGACTGTATCGTGATTCTAGCAACTCGTTGACCATCCTGGAGAGGAGTCATCGCTTCACTATGGAAGAGTTAGACAACCATCGCTGTAAGCTGTAGGAATCCATGGATGACGTGATCCGTCTCCGGCAGTTGATATCGGCTAAGGATGCTGTTATCAAAGAACTCCGTGCTTCCAAGAAATCCATCGCCCAGGAGCTAGAGACCGCTCAGTTGGCTGCCAAAGTTGCTGAAGAAACTTCCATTACTCTGAGGGCCCAGCACGACAGAGCCATGGATAAAGCCATTCGCGCGGGGCGAATCTTGATGAGGAGACCCAGCGTGGTTGTTCCCGATGATATAAGGGCTAACGTGAACGCTGCTCCTGATTCCTCAAGTCGCCCTTCTTCGTCGGTTGCTCCTGAGAAAGGCATCGCAGAATAGAGAAATATTTGCGTGCTTTGAGCGCGCGGTTATCACGATCAGATATTTTGTTAGAAGACTCTAGTTCGGCATTTGAATGATATTGTTGCTCTCCTATTGTTTTAGAATTTGGCAATCCGTAAATTTGCTAGAGTAAAATGCTGCGTGATGATTTTGAAACTCGTCTACGGGATATAGAGGTCACCCCTATTTATGAGTAATCGTAAGCATGTGAGATCGCCTTAAGTCGCTGCTGACTTAAATCGATTGCTCCGTTAGCAGGGCATAGTGGTCACCCCGAGTTAAGTAAGCGTGAGCATGTTGCACCGTTTTAAGTCATTGCCGACTTAAGCCAATTGCTCCGTTAGTAGGGCATAGTGGTCACCCCGAGTTAAGTAAGCGTGAGCATGTTGCACCGTTTTAAGTCGTTGTCGACTTAAGCCGATTGCTCCGTTAGCAGGGCATAGTGGTCACCCCGAGTTAAGTAAGCGTGAGCATGTTGCACCGTTTTAAGTCATTGCCGACTTAAGCCGATTGCTCTGTTAGCAGGGCATAGTGGTCACCCCGAGTTAAGTAAGCGTGAGCATGTTACACCGTTTTAAGTCGTTGCCGACTTAAGCCGATTGCTCCGTTAGCAGGGCAAAGTGGTCACCCCGAGTTAGGTAAGAATGCCAGTCAATCATGAACAAACTGAGTATTCTTGAAGCCTTTCTTTATTGATGACATATTTCCCACTTTATAGAGTACATTATCATCCCGATAGCTTTTGAAATACGGCTAGGGGTAAAACTTCCTGAGGTACTCTATATTCCAGGAGTTCCCAATTTCTGTGCCCTCCATTTGAGTGAGACGATATGATCCCGGTCGAGTGACTTCTGCTACTATGAATGGTCCTTCCAATGAGGGCGACAACTTGTGTCGTCCCTCCCCCGTTAGAATTTGGCAGAGGACGAGATCTCCCACTGAAAAGGATCGTTGTCGCACGGCTTTGTCGTGATAGCGTCTTAGAGTTTGCTGGTATCGTGCTGATTGAATTACTGTGTTCAGCCGTTCTTCTTCGAGTACATCAATGTCCTCCAGCCTAGTAGCTTCGGCTTCTGCTATGCTTTCGAAGATCAACCTCGGCGCCCCAAACTTGAGATCAACGGGTAGCACCGCCTCTGACCCATAGACCATGAAGAAAGGGGTGTTTCCATGCAGAGCTCGGCTAGGTTGGGTTCTTAGGCTCCAAACGACGTAGGGCAATTCCCTTATCCATTTTCCTGCGAACTTTTCATTTTTATCGAAGACCTTTTTCCTGAGTGCCTCCAATATCATCCCGTTAGCTCGTTCAACCTGCCCGTTGGCTCTTGGGTGTGCTACTGAAGCATACTTGATCTGAATGCCTTTTTGCTCGCAGAAATCAAAGAACTCTGAACTTGTGAAGTTGGATCCTAGGTCAGTTATGATGTTGTTCGGTATCCCGAACCTGAATATTATGTCTTGTATGAATTCCACGGCCTTGGCTGAGGTTAAAGAAGCAATGGGTTTGAACTCTATCCATTTAGTGAATTTGTCGATTGCTACCAGTACATGAGTGTATCCTCCTTGAGCTTTCTTGAAGGGTCCAATCATATCCAGTCTGCAGCATGCGAAGGGCCAAGTTACTGGTATGGTCTGCAGTTGCTGTGCTGGTAGATGTTGTTGCTTTGACAAGTATTGGCAAGCTTCGCACCTCTGAAGTAACTTGGCTGCGTCACTTTTCACTGTTGGCCAATAGAATCCTGACCTGAAGACCTTCCTGACTAGCGTCTTGGATGCTGCGTGTATTCCACAGTGCCCAGCGTGAACCTCCTCTAGAAGTCGCTTCCCAGTGGATGGGAGAATGCACTTCATGAGGACGCCTGATGCACCCCTTCTGTATAATGTTTCCCCAATGAGTGTGTAGTGAGCTGAATGTCTAGCGATGCGCTCGGCTGCATTTTTGTCATCTGGTTCCTCTTCATTCTTTATATACCTGGTGATCGGCTTTCTCTAGTCATCAGAGTCTGATTATGGTTGATTTACGATATTACACTCTTCTGCCTGATCCATTGAGATGCTCGGTTGTGGTATTTCTTGCATAAAGACTCCAGGTGGGACCTGAGTTCGACTGGACCCTAGCTTGGACAGTACATCGGCTGCCGTGTTCCGATCTCTTTCTACGTGATGAAATTCCAGACCTTCAAATTTATCATCTAGTTTTCAGACGACAGTGCAGTACTTTCCCATTGAATCGCTTGAACAATCCCATTCTTTGTTTATCTGGCTTATGACCACCAACGAATCTCCGTACACCATCAGTCTCTTGATGCCTAGTGATATAGCAATGTTCAGTCTATGAATTAGGGCTTCATACTCGACAGCAGTTGTTGGAGGCTGGAAATAGCAACTGGAGGGCATATTTGAGGTGCTCGCCTCCAGGTGCGGTGAAGAGAATTCCCGTGCCTGCTCTCTGCAGCCTCAGCGAGCCATCAAAATACATCCGCCATACTTCTGCAGTTTCAGGGTTGTCTGGTACTTGTTGTTCAGTCCATTCTGATACGAAGTTGACCAGCGCTTGAGTTTTGATGGCGGTGCGAGGTCGAAATTCGATGTCATGAGATCCCAGTTCATAGGCCCACTTGGCTATTCGGCCAATGGCTTCCTTGTTGTGAAGGATATCCCCTATTGGAAAACCAGTGACTACTATGACTTTGTGGTCGTCAAAGTAGTGACGTAGCTTGCGGGCAGTTAGAAGTACTGCATATAATAGCTTCTAAACTTGAGGATACTTTTTCTTTGAGGGACCCAGAACTTCACTGATGAAATAAACAGGATGTTGCACTGGGTAGGCATGTCCTTCTTCAGCTCGCTCGACTATCAACGCGGTGCTTACCACGTGAGTCGTGCAAGAGATATACAGCAACAGATCTTCAGCGGGTTGAGTCGACGTGGCTCGCCGTGGCGGCTTCAGTACTCGCGGCATTGTCAAGAATTTTTTCAGTGCATCTAGGGCTTCCTGTTCTTCTAAAGTCCAGTGAAACTTATCCACTTTCTTGAGTAGCTTGTAAAATGGTAAACCTTTTTCTCCCAGCCTGGATATAAATCTGCTTAGAGCTGCCATGCATCTGGTAAGTCGCTAAACCTTCTTTTGTGATCGCGGTGCCTCCATTTTCATGATAGCTTCAATCTTATCCGGATTAGCTTCAATTCCCCGGTGGCTGACAATAAATCCGAGTAGCTTCAATTCCCCAAAGATACATTTTTCGGGATTAAGCTTCAATCGATATCGCCGCAGACTGTTGAAAACCAGTTGTAAGTCTTCGATGAAGTTTTCCGAGTTCTCCGTTTTGATTACCACATCATCTACATAGGCTTCCACACGCTTGCCCCAGTGATCGGCTAAGCATGTTTGAATGGCTCTCTGATAAGTCGCTCCAGCATTTTTGAGGCCAAACGGCATGGAGGTATAACAGAAAGCACCGAATGGAGTGATGAACGCTGTTTTTTCCTCGTCTTCCTTTGCCAAACTAATCTGATGGTATCCGGAATAGCAGTCCAAGAAAGACAGCACAGAACATCCAGCGGTGGAGTCTACCACCTGATCTATCCTAGGGAGCCCGAAGGGATCCTTTGGACAATGTTTGTTGAGATCCGTATAGTCGACGCACATGCGCCAATCCACTCTATTCTTTTTGAGTACAAGAATAGGGTTGGCTAACCACTCGGGATGTAACACCTCTCTAATGAACCCAACCGCGACCAAGCGGGCCAGCTCGACGCGAATGGCCTCTCTCTTGTCGGGCGTGAAACGACGTAGTTTTTGCCGGATCGGCCTCGCCTGGGGATAGACCTTCAGTTTGTGCTCGGCCAGTTCTCTCGGGACTCCCGGCATATCCACAGGTTGCCACACGAATATGTCTCAGTTATCTTGCAGAAACTGGACGAGCGCGCCTTCCTATTTATTGTCCAGGCTGGAGCTGATGATGGCAGTCTTGCGCTCATCAGCGAATCCAAGGTTGATCCTTTTAGTTTCTTCAATCGGCCGCATAGAGGTCGCGGCTTGAGCTTCATTCGCCGGTGCGGCAAGGTCTTCCTCAGGCTTAGCGTTTGCCTGCGTTGAAGAAGTCGCCGACGGTTTGGTGGTGAGGGCCGCCTGGATGGCTACTCGGAAACACTTCGCGGCGCCTTGGAAGTCAGCGCGCACAGTTATGATTCTTTGCGGTCCCGACATCTTCAATATCATGTACGTGTAATGCGGAATGGCCATGAATTTTGCCAATCCCGGCCTCCCGATGGTGGCGTTGTACCCACAGTCGAAGTTCGCCACTTCGAACCTCAGGAACTCGTTCTGTAGTTCTCCGGAGTTCCGAAGGTGACGGGCATGTAGATGTGGCCCAGCGGGTATTCCCCTTCAGTCGGCACGATGCCGAAGAAAGGAGTGTCTGACTCGTGGAGCTCTTTGAGATGAACTCCCAAGCCTTGGAGTGTCCGGGGGAAGGTGACGTTGATGCTGCTCCCCCCGTCCACTAACATCTTCTTCACCCTGCTCTCTCGGATCACCGGATCAACGAGGAGCGAGTATTTGCCTGGGTGGTCGAAGTTGAGCCATTGATCTGCCCGAGTGAAGGTGATCAGGTGCTCCGACCATCGGTACGGAGCGGGAGGACCGGTGGTCGCCATCAATATCTGGCGATCGTTGAGCTTTTGTTGTCTTCTGTTCTCCTGCGATCCGTGCCCGCCGAAGATGACGTTGATCTCCCTGTCAACGCGCGGGAAGGCTCCTCCTCCTCCCTCCTCCTGTCGTTGGGTTGTCGTGGTTCTTCTGGTCCTCCCCGCGGCGGAGGAGGAGGTAGAGGTTGGAAGGGTCGGCCGTGTCCGATGGAGTGCTTGAAGTCCCTGCAATTCCGAAGAGTGTGGCGTATGTCCTTGTGGTACGGACACTGGGCGTCGAGGATGTCGTCCAGCGTACGCTCGCCTCCGCGGGGTCCTCCCCGGGCGCGAGAGGCAGGTGGTCCGGCGGCGTGCACTTCTTCGCGTGGTCTCTTCTCCCAGCGTTTGTCGGGTTGCTGGTTCGCGTCGCATCGTGGTGCTGCCGGTGTGGGCTTCGCTCCCCCGATGAGGTCTTGAGCTCACTCGTCGGTGGTGATGTAGAGGTCGGCTTCCCGGAACAGCTGTTCGGAGGTAGTCGGCGCCTTCTGCAATATGGCTCAGACGAAGGCCGAGTCATTGGATCCTCTGTAGAAGTCCTCGATCACGGCCGCCTCCGTGACCTCGGGGATATGATTTCTCATGGTCTGGAACCTTTTGAGGTACGAACGGAGAGTTTCGTCCCCCGGGCGCTTGATGGATTTGAGGTCCCATGGTTGCGCTGGTTTGTCGGAGAGGGACTGAAAGTTGGTGGTGAAGCGTCGACTGAAGTCGCTCAAGTCGTCGATGCAGTGTCGGGGTAGATGTCGCAGCCATTGTAGTGCATCTTGCCCGAGGACAATGGGTAAGTACGCAGTCATCACGTCCTCGGACGCTCCGGCGGCTCGAGCGGCGGTGGTGTAGATGGCCAGCCAACCTCCTGGATCCTGCTTAGGTTCATATTTGTCGACATTGGATACCTTGAAGTTAGGGGGCCACTGAATGGCCCTAAGACGTGGAGTAAGGGCAGACACTCCACACGTGTCCTCCTGTCGTCGGGGATGATATCTGTCCCGGGGAGGGGAGTAGTTGTTGTGGTTCCTCGACCGTCCCCGAGTAGTACCGCCAGTCGAGGCCGTCATTGACTCGGTTCTGGTGGCCTGACTCCGAGCTGGGATGCCGTAATCCCTGTCGTACTCCTCCCGGCGGCGGATCTCGTTCTCATGTCGTCGTTCACGCGAGGCATTGATGGAGCTTCGCGCATCTCGGCGACTGTTGATGGTGTGTCGCAGATCGTTCGGCGGATGAGCGAGAGGTAGAAGATGGTTGGCTGCTTGGGTGAACAATCGTTGATAGCCCTCGGCGTCGGGAGTCCGAGGGAGTCCATCAGCTATCCGAGCTAGTACTCCTCCGACTTCACTCGGCGTGTTCATGGCTCGGGCGAAGTCGGGATTCAGGTTACGTCCGAAAAGTGGATTTTCTCGGCGTTGCCTCGCATCCTGCTCGGCTTGTTCCTGAACTCGTCGGCGATCGCGCCGTCTGGAATTTCTTCGTTCTCTGAAGACGCGTTCCTCCGGAGTTTCTCCTATCTCTGAGACCTCGTCCCGCGAGACAGGTTGCTCTGGATCCCGCTCTCCGGCTTGGTGATGTCGCCGGATGTTTCGGCGCCGATTTCTTCGTCGATGGGACTCCCGCTGAGGTGGTTCTTCTCCAGGCGCGGTCGGCTCGTCGTCGGAGACGGGGGGCGACTCCACTCTCCCGATGAAAAGAACGTCGGGGTAGAATGGTGCGGCTGTCGTGGCGATCTTCTTTCTGTTCTCCTTTGAGGGTGGAGGCACGGAAAGAACGACTTGCTTCCTCCCGGTCTCTTTCTTTCTTGCGATTTGTGTCCATTCTTTCGTCGGGGAAGTAGACAGTGGAGTTCTCCGGGTCAGCGGGCCCTCGGCCCCTGGCTTGCTGAAGGCGACCTTTTTTAGAAGCGCTGGAGGTTGCATTTTTCTTTCCCTACTCCGATATTCTCGGAGTTCGTTGGGGGAGACTTCTTTTTTGGCGGATCCGCTTTGCGGCGTAGAGTCCCCTCTTCATCTGCTACGGATGAGATTGTTCCAAAGCAGAATACAGATCCGGGACGGAGGGTGATCTTGCGGTAGAAGGTGACGGCCATTGAGCTAGCTTAGATCAGCGACACACCCCCTACCTGGCGCGCCAGCTGTCGGTGTTTTGGGTCCGACCGCACACCCGGGGTTGCCCCTCAAGGTGTTTTAGGAGTAGGACGGTGTCGCCGACTGTAGCTAAATGGTTCGTGCCAGATGCACGAGGAATGATGGACAGTGTTTACAGGTTCGGGCCGCTTTGAGATGCATAACACCCTACGTCCTGGCGAGTATGCTTTATGTAATGGGTTACAAAGGAGTTCCCTGAAGCTAGAACGTAGAGAGCTGGAGTGGATGGTTGGGTAGTGGGATCGATCGTCTTGAAGGGGTGCCCCCTAGGCCTTATATATTCGACCGTGAGGCAATACAAGCTGATATGATAACAATGTGCACCTAAAAGATAGTGAACTGTTTGAGCCTATCTTCCTATGATTTTGCCGACTTATCCTCGCCTGGTTTCGTTGTACGGGGCTCCAGCGCGGGAAAGTCGGATCTTCTGTTGTGGTCACTTGCTCGACGTTGTGGGGCCGTCCGGGCTTGCACCGACCCGGCCTTACGTCGTTCTGCTTTACTGATTGTTCCTCCCCAGGCCCATGAAGGAGTGACCTTACGATCTATCGGGCCCTTGGGTTTTTCGTGATGTCTTTTATCCTTCTAGTGGACCCGGGGGATATCTGTCCCCCACAGATCCTCTTTGTTATTGATACAAATGGTTCGGAATACAATGGTTATGGATGATGAAGATGGTTCTATTAATGATGTTTCTAACTATGTATTATGGTATTTCCTCTATGAGGAGGTACTCTTTGGGATAATAACTTGGGATTGATGATAAAACTTGACTTATAGTAATGAATAAAACTTGACAAAGTAAAAGCAACCTGCTTTAACCCTAACTCCACATAAAGCTAGTTCATCTTATCTAAACGGGACATTTGCTGAGTACGTTGATGTGTACTCACCCTTGCTTTCACAGAACACTAGGTTGCCTTTGGTGCAATCTATGCTCAGGTAGAGAAGAAGAAGGTGTCGAGACAGATCTAGGAGTCCTAGGACTTTGACGAGTTCGAGGATTAGGCTAGCGACCTCCCCCAGTCAGCTGCATGCGGTGCAATAGTAGATTCAGCGCTTGACAAGTAGGGGCAACTCCAGACGTTGACTGCTCATGCGAATCGTAGGTGAGGTTGTCGTCGAGCGCGGAGCCCCGACAGGGTTGTGGCGCTCACTAGTACAAAGAAGCTCTATAGTGACGGTTGTGAACCTATTTTCACTGGCGTTTCTTATAACCGTCGGTGCTAGAGGCCAGTAGAAATCATCATTTTTTTATAGGCGGGTAACTGAGGACCGCCAGTGGAAATCGTTTTCCACTGATGGTTGAGTTAAGAAAACCGCTAGTGGAAATCGATTTCTACTGGCGGTCGACGTAATAAAACCGCTAGTAAAATTATTTTCAGAAACATTAAACCGATTTTAAAAGCAAAACAATTATTTAAAGTCACGACATTTTTCGCGCAAAATTCATGTTAGGAATCGAACCGGCGACCTCACCATCGCGCGTACCCTCCACTACCACTTCGTCTATGACATACTTTGTGTCTACTTTATAGTTTTTTGTCCACATATTACAACAAACTGAGTGTAAATTGCTTGTTTGAGACCGTAAACGAATTCAAATAAAAAAGTTATCAACTACAAAGTCGAATAACTTTTAAGGTTCTACAACTTTTGTTTTGACACTTTTTTCATCCGAGGTAGATTGCAAAATTTGAATTTTAAATTTGACATACTTAGATTCAATTTTTGAGAACCGAAATGAGTTCAAATAAAAAAGTTGTCAACTACAAAGTTTCATAACTTTTAGAGATCTACAACTTTTATTTTGATGATTTTATCATACGAAGTCATTTGAAAACTCAAAAAATTAAGGATAAAAATGATTTCTAGTGGCGGTTTCTTAAGAAAACCGCCACTAAAAATCGATTTCTACGTGCGATTTCTTAAGAAAACTGCCACTAAAAATTATATATTTTTACAGACGGTTTTCTTAAGGAACCGCATGTAGAAATACGACTTTTAGTGACGGTTTCTTAAAGAACCGCGACTAAAAATAGTACAGACGATTGATAATCGAATCTGTGTGTAAAAATATATCGCACCGTAGACTTAGTCTTTTCTACTGGTGGCTAGCACAGTCATCAGCGAGGAATCGACGACGACGACTAGTCGACTAGCACGGGCGCACGGCCGCACAGGGACGTCATCAGCACGGCAAAAATCACCAACAAACGACGACGAACGATGACGGCAGGCGCACAGCAAAAGAAAGACAGGGCGTAAGCGCGCGAGTCAACGAAGGCGAGAACTCTGGCAAGGGCGTGGCAACAGCAGAGGGCAACGGTTTTGGCGACGACTCAGCACTGGCGAGCTATGCACGCGGGCGGTGAGCAGATCGAAGAGGAGTGTGACAGCGCGCAGCAGTGGAGGAGAGTGAGCACGCGGCGCGCAGACGGCATCAGAGTGCGGGAGAACGACGAGGATCGTGAGGGGACCTCGGGGATGTACTCGCCGGCGGCGGGGATGACCGGGGAGCTCTGGCGGCGGCGGTCTACGTTCGGCGGCGTGGCTTCCACTTGGGCGGCAGGCATGGAGCACGGGAGGATGGAGAGAATATCCAGAACCGGTTGAGCGTGGCATGGGCTGCGATTTATAGGGGCGGAATCGCAAGCGACGTCGGCCATTAATGGCGAGCGGAGAAACCATGATCGCATGAGAGGGAAGGAAGGGGAAGAAGTGGACAGGCGTATGCGGCTGTTGGCGGCTGCTCCACTAATCCGGAAGGTGAGTAGACGGCGTGGGAGGTGGATAGACGCAGAACGCAGAGCCGACGGTGGCGGCCGACGCTACCCTCCCAAACGTGCGTGCGAACTAGGAAATGGGAGAGATTTGACATTATGAAACACGACGGATGCGGCTTCAATGAAATAGAAGCTCAGGCGAGGGTTTCTCCATTATAGAAAAGCTGGGCATAGCCAACACTCTAAAATAGACATACCAACTCTATTAACAGGTAACGACAATCTCAAACTCACGCCGTCATATTTCCATTACCATATACGTGAGGCCTGCTCCTCGCTCTTGCTGCCGTCCACGGACATGGCACTGACAGTGTTGGAGAGCACCGAGCAGCAGCTCCTCCCGTGCCAGCAGTCCGTCGAGCAGGGACCGCTCGTGCCCGGGCTGCGGCGACGACGAGCGCGGGGGAGGAGGTGGCCCCGCACGCGGCCCCGCCCAGGGCGTTCCCGCCGCCGCTGCCGTCGCTGGCGCGGCGCAGGTGGAGCCCACCACCATGGAGATCTCCACCACACATGGATTTCTCCGGCGGCGGCGTTGGCCGCAGCCGCGCCGAGCTGGCCCGGTGGCTCGAGATCGCCCGGAAGCTACTCGCCGCGCGAGACCTGGTCGGCTGCAAGCGACTGCCCAACTTATTATACTGAACAGTTATTCCTGAAGAACTAACCACACTATGACCAGCAGGGGAGAAAGCATTGGTCTGATCCACACTAGGGTTGTTCCTTGTATGTCCAGTGCCAACCAGCGTTGCCTTGCTGCTTGTATGTGATGCAGCCTGAGTGAAATCTTTCTGCTGTTTTGAAAGCACTTCAGTCAATAGCAAAGATCTCTCCTCACTCTCAAATGTAAGCCATACTCTCAGATCACGTGGGAAGTAACTTGTCCACTTTGATAGTTGCAAAAGAGTAAATGGACCCTGAACATTCCCAGAAGGATCCTTGTAGTGCCAGACTTTCTCCGGCTCCATGTCATTTGACATTGTTACTCCAGAAGATGAAAGTGATCCAGCTTCATACATAGTTCTGTTTGCTGTGCTGTTCTCCAAACTTCTTGCTCCTGATCCACATATTGTACTTTCTGTTGACAAGTTTTTTTGATGGTGGCTACAATCAGAAACTTTTTGAGGATGGTTCTGCATAGTGCTAAGATATCTTGATATTCGTCGTGATATGGTTGTATCTGGTCTTGTCCGATCTACCGACTTTCCAACTGCATATAATAAACAAGCAAATGCTCAGACACTACACTTAATTAAAGCTTAGGTTCAGAAATCTGATTTATTGTAATAGAGTTGATGCTTATCGCAACATTAATTCAAATGTACTGCATTGCAACTTTGCAAGAAAATTACGGTGCAGTATAGTAGATGTATATTTAGACTATACTGCAACAAACCACATGAAATTATGATACAGCTCCAAGAGAATTCCAATATTTATTAATCAACAAACAACATGAAGCATTAACATTACAGGAAGATATATACCAGTTCTTTTCTCATCTGTTTCTTCAGCAGACTCATAATTAGGATCCATATGTGAGTCAACATGCACTTCCAGAACTTCATTAATCCTGCGGGTTCTTTCCTCAGAATCGTTGAGAAGCTGCAGCTTTTCTACATATTCTCTAAGTGTATGATACAGTCAAGGATCACAAAATAATGAAACATGCAGTACAAGTAATAGCCTATAGTTCTATAATACAAATAAAGTTGTACTTGATTATTATGAATATTCGCAATTCCTGAGCAGAGGATTACGAGCTATTGGAAGCATGCCTCTAGCATTAAAAGACCTATGGCGAAGCTATGACAAGAAAATGGACACCGCTCTTCATTTCATCCCCGCCGTGGACACCGCTCTTCATTTCATCCAAGAAGCCTTTGCTGATCTCTCCAGCAACGCCTCGCCTGCTCCTGTCGTTCGCGGACACGGCCGCCCCTGCCCTGGACGAGCTGTACAGGAGGAGCGGCGACCAGCCGGAGACCGAGTAGCAGGCCGACGAGGAAGACGAAGAGGTCGAGGTCGTGGAGAACGCGACGGGGATGGCTGCCGCGCGAAGTCTTGGTCGGAGGCAGCGGCGCCCGGCTGCCGCGCGAAGGAGAACGATGGAGATGGAGAACACGACGGGGATGGAGGAGAACTGACGGCGACGGCGCTGGGGACGGAACCCGGTTTCAACGAGACTAATACTGCTCTGAATCCGTTAATGGAGTTGGCATGTCTATTTTAGAGTGTTGGCTATGCCCAGCTTTTCTATAATGGAGAAACCCTCGCCTGAGCCTCTATTTCGTTGAAGCCGCATCCGTCACGTTTCATAATGTCAAATCTCTCAGGAAATGGTGGTGCTGTGCCATGGAGATGAAGGGGCAAGATAGAGGGCCCACACGACATAGAAATGAAAGGAAAAGAAACGTGTGGCTAGAAAAGAAATTACTTGATAGCTAGAGCCGATTTGTAAGAGCGAGAATGAGAGAAGTGGGGTCCACATGTTGGTGAAAGAAATAGAGGGGGAAAGGGCCATGCGAACAGGGTAGGAGGATGCCGTTAGCTTTCTTTTATTTTTCTTTTAATTTTCAAATCCCTTTTTATTACTTACTCAGAATATACATAAATAGATTAATACATATAATCTCTAAGATAATGATAATTTCATGAAAATAAAACACATGATTTTAAGATGGTGATTATTTAGTATCTCAAATATTTTTATAAAAGTTCCATGCCAAGAAATAAATCCAAATTAATGTATAAATATATACATTTCTAAAATCATAATAACTTCAAGAATATAACTAACTCAATAAGATTGTTATTCTAGTGGAAGCATAGTTTTAGGGAAAAAATCAATTAATCAACTAAAAGATATTCACCAAAAAAGTAATAATATAAATAGAATGTTGCAAACACTACCAAACGAATGGCATTTCAAAATACATGTTTTCCAATATTTTAGCAAGTCATTTTTACTGTATAAAATGAGTTTTTTCACACCAACTAAAATCCGAAAATTAGATACATCAAACAAAAATTGTCTAGCATGAATGCATCAAACATTTGAAAATATTTTATCTAATCAAGAAATTGTTCAATTTAGTCATATCACCATTTCATTATTTGAAAACATAAATATTTTCCTTTCTTCTGGAACTTAATAATATAAACTAAATTATTTTCAATTGATGGATTTAGGGTGTTACAATCAACCACATGGCTTCGAGGATGACAGGTATCTCGACCATATATACAAGCTCTCTAAGCCGCTCTATGGGCTTAAGCAAGCACCAAGAGCATGGTATTAATGCCTTAGAGATTTTATTATTTCAAATGCCTTCAAGGTCGGGAAAGCTGATCCAACTCTTTTCACTAAGACTTATAATGGTGAATTGTTTATATGCCAAATATATGTCGATGACATTTGGTTCCACTAATGAAAAGTCGTGTGAGGAGTTTAGCAGGCTAATGGTGCAAAAGTTCGAGATGTCCATGATGGGCGAGCTAACATTCTTAATAGGATTTCAAGTCAAACAATTCAAGGATGACATCTTTGTCTCCCAAACGAAGTACATGCAAGACATTCTTAAGAAGTTTGGGATAAAGGACACAAAGCCCATCAAAACGCCGATGGGAACAAACAGACACTTGGACCTCAACGCGGGAGGTAAGTCCGTAGATCAAAAGGTATATCAATCTATGATAGGTTCCTTGCTTTTATTTATGTGCAAGTAGACCAGATATTAGGCTTTTCGTATGTATGTGTGCTAGATTTCAATCCGACCCTAAGGAATATTACCTTGTTGTCATGAAGCGAATTTTGAGATATTTGTTTCACACGCCTCACTTTGGGCTTTGATATCTGTAACGGTTCAAAATCTTATTCTAAGACTTAAGAAAATTCTCCAAAGGTTTTGGATTAGAATATCTTTTAATCACAATTTTCTTACCTTTGAGGTCACATGTACTAAAATAAATATGTTTTCTAATAAAAGGAAATTATTCTTATCATATATTTGGTAACATTTAAAATATAGTATATATCCATAAATGATATGCATTAGGAAATATTTTTCTTAATAATAAATATTTTCATGTGCATATTTAAAAACATTTGCTTAAATTAATAAAATAATAAATAAATAAAATTATACTTTGCATTTCAATTTGACTGTGCATTTAATTTGGTGTTTAAACTGGTTTTGAATTTAAATTATATATATATAACATAAAATAGAAATAGGAAATAGGAAACTAAAAAAAGAAGACGCACATGACTTACTTGCAGCTTGGGCCAGCCGATCCAACTCCCTTCCAATTAAGCCAACGTAGCCATCCACACATTTTGTTTTTTTATTTCTTTAGCCACTTGCATCTACCCCGGCATCAGCATGACACCATCAATTAAATTAATCCCACACACTGGCAGCCAGGTCACATTGTTAGCGTCTTCCCAATACCACAACATGCCAACCCAACATGTGTGCGCGCCTAGCAAAGCCTGCTCATGCTCATTCTCGCGCGTGGTCGCAACTGCCTTCTCCGTCCGTAGCCATCGGACTCGGTTACGTCAGCTAGGCACCGGCTAGCCGATGCGTCGGATATTTAGGGGCTGTTTGGTTCGTGGCTAAATATGCCACACTTTGCCTAAGGTTAGTCGTTCGAATTGAAGAACTAACCTTAGGCAGAAAAGTTAGGCAAAGTGTGGCAAGTTAGGCATCAAACCAAACAGGCCCTTAGGGCGCCACACCCCCTTCCTTGGCCGCCCAGACGGAGGTAATTTGATCAGCATTGGAGCGAGCACAGAAAGCAAGGCAAGAGAAAGAGAGGGAAGCCACCACTGGGGAACTCCATAGCGCACACAGTCGAGCCACAGAACCAGGGATCTAGAGCCTCGACGGCGGGAATAGTGAGGGAGGGGGTAGCCACCACCGTCGTCCTTGGCTACGTCGTTGATCATATCTCCTGTTCAACATTAAAAACCGAGATGTTCAACAACAGCACGGGATAGAAGAGCTTGATTAGAAGTTAAGTTAGTGGTAGGTTAATGGTCTTTACCGCGTGATAGGCTTAGACATTTTCCACCTGATAGATAACCACCACCACATACTCTTTTACATGCTAGACTGTCATGCAGAATAAATTTAACTGTTAGTACAATCATGATAAATTGGCAACAGTTAGGTCATGACTTTGTAAACAAATAATTTTCATTTTTAACAAACATATCTAACCAATCAGATCACGTCATGTCACCTATCTCTGTGCAACACTACTAATTTATTAAAAATACGATATCTTCTCGGTCAAATAATTTGTTTTAATTTGTTCAAGTTACGTTAGATTCATATTAATTTTGCGTACGTAATAATAACACTGTTTTAATTATGCCACATGTTTTGAATAATTAATTAATGTTAATTAGCTAGGCAATCTAGTTAATCTAATTTATAGTTGCAATCTACGCTTATTATAAATAATTATTAGAGTGATTAATATCAACTCAAATATTTCAATTTAATACCTGCTTAGCTTAGATACATCATCCATTAGATTTATTGCGCCTAAAAATATTGTTTTACCCTTAACTTCTTCATTTAACTCCGATTTTAATGGTTCTCGAACCTACGATCTTGTAACGACGCGTAGAATATTCTTAAGCAATTTATTCTTATTTTTGGTGTAATGTTACCATATCCATTATTTAATTGATTGTATTTATTGCTACGAGTAGAGGCTAGGTGACAGGAATCTAAAGCCCAACTTTTGGGTCACACCTGGATATCGCAAGTATAAGACAAGTTGTGGCCTTGCTCATTCGTCTTTACCTAATAATGTTCTGTTAATCACTGTGACATGCTTAGGTTAATTTGATGAGACCTAATAGGTTTCCCTAGTATTGTTTATCCCACACCTTGCAAACAAATGAACTATTGGGTAGATTTGCTACTGCTCTATCTGGTTTTGGGAAATTAATGCTATATATGATCATGTTCCATCAATACTGTTGGTTTAATTATTGTTCATGATAAGACTATTTTATTAATTGGAACATGGAGAACCAACCGGGAAAACAGTGCTACCACAAGGGTGAAATGGGACGCCTTTGGCCAAGTAATTAAGAAAGTTAGGAAAAAATTACCTTAACTGAAAAGGGCAAGCGGGGAGGCATCGCTGCAGAGTATAGGGAGGTCTTCGGGTCGATTTGTTTGTAAAACTTTTGGGACAAGGGATTCCTATGCTTCCTTCTTTCTGAATCCGTAGCGGGTTTTCTCGAACTAGTGAAACTTTGGAAAGGTCTCGTAGTGCTACCCTGCCTCGTCTCCCAAGTAGAGATGAATGAGAAGTCGCGATCCCTTGGCAGATGGGTAACATGACTTGTGGGTAAAGATGTGCAACCTTTGCAGAGTATAAAACTGGTATATCAGCCATGCTGACGGTCATGAGCGACTCGGACACTCACATGATTAAATTATGGAATTAAACTTAATTTGTCGTTTGCATTGCATTGTGGGTTTATTATTAATTGTGATCTCTTATTTATTTGGGCTGGTATTTAATTATACTTAGTAACTGCTAATAAAACTTTGACCAACTTTAAAAGCAATTCTCAGCCTTAACCATCTTCTTTGGCAATCCTTACACTTTATATGATCCCCCACCGTAAGTGAGCTCATGCACATTATTCCCCATAACTTGTTGAGCGATGAACGTATGTGAGCTCACCCTTGCTGTACTCACACCCCTAGGTCAAGAACAGGAACCACAAGATGAGGAGCATGAAGGAGGTCGTGATGAATTCATGAGAGGTCTAGGCTGTCGTCTCTCAGTCAACTATGGTTGCGGGGGATCATTGTATTCATATGATGTAATTATTTAGCTATTTTGTACAGGAATCCTTTTATATAATAAAGATGTGACATTCGTTTCTGTACCATGAGTTATCACATGTGTGAGACTTGATCCTAGCACAAATTTGATTCGCGCCTGGATTTTCCCTTAAATCTGGGTGTGACAGTATCCTAAGGGATATACCTTTGACCTAATTGGATACTCGGATTCTGATTATGCCGGGTGCAAGGTAAATAGTGTCAAACCCAGATTTTAGGGGTCCAAACCCGGGAGGGATATCAAATGTGTGCTGTGATCAAGTCTCACATATATGATGACTCATAGTACAGAAACGAATGTCACATCATTAATATATAACGAAGTTCTGTACAAAATAGTTAAATAATTACATCATACGAAGACAACGATCTAGCAACCATAGTTGACTAGGAGATGATGACCTAGACCACTAATAAACTCATCACAACATCCTTCATGCGCCTCATCCTATGATACCTGTTCTTGACCTAGGGGATGTGAGTACAGCAAGGGTGAGCAATGAAAATGACAAATTAAGTTTAATTCCATAAGTTAATCATGTGAGTGTCCGAGCCACTCCTGACCGTGAGCACGACTGATATACTAGTTTTACACTCTGCAGAGGTTACACATCTTTACCCACAAGTCGTGTTACCCATTATCCACGGGGTTGATCGGACCTCATACACCTTTACCGAGAAAGCGTGGCAGGGTAGTACTATGAGGCCTTTCCAAAGTTCCACTGGTTCGAGAATACCCACTACGGTTTCAGGATGAAGGAAGCATAGGAATCCCTCGTCCGAACTGCCATCATAGTAGTTCGACCCGAGAACCTCCCTATACTCTAGCAGCGACACCTCCCCGCTTGACCCTTTCGGGTAAGGTAATCTCTCCCTAGCTTTCCTAATTACTTGGCCAAGGGCGTCCCATTACACCCTTGTGGTAGCACAACTTGCCTTAGACTTGAGATCCCCAGGTACCAACTTGGCCTTTAAATTCTCGTGACGTCCTCGCTATTCATAGCAATACAAACAAACATGGTATAAGATAAATTAACATCACACGAATCATGAGAACATATTGAATAATATTGATCTACGCATCGTAACGAGATCGCGGGTTTGAGAACCACTAAATTTGGAGTTACGGTTAAAGAGTTATGATTTTCTGAAGATTTAGGAGTTTGATATAAAACAAATTAAGTGCATAAATTTAACCGTATGTTTCATACTAAATAAGGTTACTCATTTTACTTAACCTCTGGGCTGCGCGCATAAATTCTAGAAAGCTCGGGGTTTTGTTCATAAATATCAGGACTCAGTTGCAATTACTTTCTAACTGGGTTGGATGGCGGGTTGATTCGGGAAAAGACAGGGTCTCTTTTACAAAATAGCACGACCGAAGGGGTATCTTGAGGTCTCGACCGCAAGATCTGATCTGAGTAGTCCAGATTAGATCAAGTCTTAAGCGAACCGGTACACTACTATGGTCGTCAAATCGACTATCAACAACCCAGCTTTAATGAGAAACGATCTATTCCTCACTGTCGATCCAACGATCAACCACCCAGAGCCGCCCACCGAACGGGTATGGCCAATCTAATCCACACCACCCATCTAGATCCAACTGCTCGGATTCATTACTACTCGATCCAATCTCACACGCCTATCCACGATTGGACGGCTGAGATCCTAAACGCTGAACCGCCCGGTCCCAGCCAGATCAATGACCATGGATAACCCTCACATCTCTCTCACCTCGTTCTATCGACCACCGATGTGCAACGCCGAGGCACGACGACGCCATTGGAGAAGCATTAGCCCGGCTAATTCTCATTCCAACCTTGGAATCGAACGATGATACACGATGAGGAGGCTACGATGAGTACGGTCAAAGACTACTCACCGGAGGCACCACAGGGATTGGCTCTGACCGCGACAGGGGGCGGATACGCGGTGGAGAGTATCTCCGGCGAGCAATCCCTGTGCCACCGAGACCTCCGGAGCTCCAAATCCTTCATGCTCGTGATCTTCACCTTCCAGCGAGCCTCCCTGCTTAGTTGGTCGACCCCGAGCTCCCGTGGTGGTGAGGGGATGCTACTGCGGTGCTCGTCACGACACCTCCCTCTTCTATGACGGTGACTGGTCCTCCGTGTCGTGATGCTCGCGGCTACATTGAGTTTTGCATGGACGAGGGGAGCCACAGGGTCAGCTTTTATACGTCGGGGAACAGACCTCGCCAGTAGGCATCAAGCGCGATGGTCACCACGATACGAGGCGCCGGTGCCACGTTCTATTACGTGCGGGGGGATACTCTGACCGGTGGGGACCACAGCCTAGTGACCCAGGCAACAGCATATGTGCGCAGAAGAGGCTGACGACCGTGGCCCACCAGTCGGCGCCCAGTCTGTTGGTAACGCAGGAGAGCCATCTTGGGCCGAGGTGGGCGAAATCGGCCCAAGCGTAGGTATGAGTTTTATTTTTTCCTTTTTCTTTTTCTTTTCTTATTTTCTATTTTATTTTCAAATTCCATATTCAAGTATTCAAACTTAAAATTAAACTATTTTTTTAAATTTCAGATTTCCAAATGTCTAATACCATCCTAATGGGAATATAAACTCTACTGTTTACAAATTTTATTCTTCTTCCTATTCAATTATGGAAGGAATAAATGATTTTATTAAAATTTCCTTTCTCATTTTATGT
Organism: Zea luxurians; assembly: GCA_029449295.1. NCBI lineage: Eukaryota > Viridiplantae > Streptophyta > Magnoliopsida > Poales > Poaceae > Zea > Zea luxurians. The sequence continues at coordinate 53,530,773 of JAOPSE010000011.1, forward strand.
TTTGCATTTCTTTCTCCATTTCAAAATCTAATATTTTAATTTGAATTTGTTGGTGAGTTTCACCCATAGATTAAGTGCACCAATAAAAGTGCCAACATGAAGGAATATATTTATTCATGTATATTTTTCTTTATAGTGTACATTCTTTTCCTTCTCTTTTATTTTCTCCTTCCATTTTCAAATTCTAATTTTCAAACTTAAACTTGTCTCACAAATTTGAATACAAATGCAAAAATACAAGAACCTCAACATGAGATGCATATTTCTGTATTTATTTATTTGTTATTGTGACTAATTTTATTTCCATTAATTGAATATACAAAAAGTAAAAGAAAACCAAATACTCTCCAAAGGTTCCATTATCCCAAAACACCAACATGTAAATATATTTATCTATTTATTTTATTATTTTTCGCTTGTACAAATTTTGGGCTTTACAAATTCTACCCCCTTAAAAATAATCTCGTCCTCGAGATTAGTAAGAAAGGGATACAAAAAGAATTGTTTGCAGTCTATGTGTTAGTTTCTAATTGGTTTTAATACCAAAAGTTTTTTCAAGTCTATGACACAAATTAGCAGGTGATTAGGAAAGGATGGGTATATATATATGTATAGCCACCTAATTATGTAGGATAAAAGATGGGTAGGTTAGGGCAATAATAGTTTGGGATAAGAAAGATTATGGTAAGGTAAGGTTTTCATCACGAATGATGGGTCTTGTCTCATTTGGAGATCTGGCTTAGATCTTATCCTTCCTTGATTTGATGAGGTCAATCATCTTCGATCTTCGTTCTTGAAGTTGTTATCCAAATTAGGGACATGTAGTTAAGGCAGATTCATAGGTAAACAAAATAGGTTATTAGGTGGTTATGAGTTAAATAAGTTTAAGCAGAGTCTGTCTTGTTGTTTTGCTTCTGGGTTGGGCTAGGTAGGTTATGCAACCCAACATGTAGGCCAGGATGTTTGTATACGACCAAGTTAGTACAGGGCACCAATTTAGGTTAAAACATGTCTATAGAAGTAGGGTCTAATCTATTTCACCAAGATTAACTAACATGTTAGATAACTCACTTTAGATTAGATCAGATTTAGATTAGATGGGATCTAGATTAGACAGGATATGACTAGACTAGTTTAGATTAGATAGATCTATTAGGGTAGGATGATTCCTTTATTAGGATAAGTTTGGATCTTTTGAGATAAGATGGATCTATGAGTGTAGAATAGAATCTTTTAAGATGAGATGGGTATTGTTAGGCTAGATACTTTAGTGAGGGATATTTTAGGTTGTCTAGTTATCTTATAAACATATTTTTTATGCCTAAATATGCAAATGCAATTGTGGACATTACTCCACAACTCATCACACTCAATCAAAGAACCAAATCAAATAGTTATCATAAGAACAAACATTCAAGCGTATAGATACCTACAAAAATAAAATAGTTTTTTGTTGCTAAGATTAGGTCTCCTATTCCTAAAGGTCACTTTAGGTACAAGCTTTCGAAGTGTGAAATCCACTTTTGTCTTTAGAAGTGAAAAGGTAAGAGTAATCAGAGTAAAGCAACAATAGATGAAAAAATATTAAGAAAGAATCAGAGTAGAAAAGGTAAGTAGGTAAGGGTTATCCAGTTCTATCTAGGTTACGTTCTACAGTCATCATTCCTCTGATACCACTTCTGTCACACCCAGATTTTAGGGGTCCAAACCTAGGCGTGAAATCAAATGTGTGCTGGGATAATGTCTCACACTATGATGACTCATGGTACAGAAACGAATGTCACATAATTAATATATAATGAAGTTCTATACAAAATAGTTGAATAATTACATCATACTAAGATAACGATCCAACAACCATAGTTGACTGGGAGACGACGACCTAGTCCACTCACAAACTCATCACATCATCCTTCATGCGCCTCATCCTATGGTACATGTGCTTGACCTTGGGGGATGTGAGTACAGCAAGGGTGAGCTCACATATGTTCATCGGTCAACAAGTTGTGGGGAATAATGTGCATTAACTCACCAAAGGTGGGAGCTCATGTGAAGTGTAAGACTTACCAAAGGAGATGGTTAAAGCTGAGCATTGCTTTTAAAGTTGGTCAAAATTTTATTAGCAGTTACTAAGTATAAGTTGATACCAACCCAATTAAATAAGAGATCACAATTGATAATAACACCCACAATGCAATGAAAATGATAAATTGAGTTTAATTCCATAAGTTAATCATGTGAGTGTCCGAGCCGCTCATGACCATGAGCACGGCTGATAAACTAGTTTTACACTCTGCAGAGGTTGGACATCTTTACCCACAAGTCGTGTTACCCATTTGCCACGGGGTTGATCGGACCCCATACACCACTACCGAGGAAGCGAGGCAGGGTAGCACTACGAGGCCTTTTCAAAGTTCCACTAGTTCGAGAATACCCACTACGGTTTCAGGATGAAGGAAGCATAGGAATCCCTCGTCTGAACTGCCATCGCAGCAGTTCGACCCGAGAACCTCCCTATACTCTAGCAGCGACGCCTCCCCGCTTGCCCCTTTCGGGTAAGGTAATCTCTCCCTAGCTTCCCTAATTACTTGGCCAAGGGCGTCCCATTTCACCCTTGTGGTAGCACTATTTTGCCGGGTGGTTCTCCATGTTCCAATTAACATGATGATCTTATCATCAACAATAATTAAAACAAAAACATAATTGGAACATGATCATAATTAAACATTAATTTCCCAAAACCAGGTAGAGCAATAGCAAATCTACCCAATAGTTCATCTGTTTGCAAGGTGGAGGATAAACAATACTAGGGAAACCTATTAGGTTCCACCAAATTAACCTGAGAATGTCATAGTGATTACCAGAGAACATTATTAGGTAAAGGAGTGATCAAGGGCACAACTTGCCTTAGACTTGAGATCCCCATGTACCAACTTGGTTTTCAAATTCTCGTGACCTCACCGCTAATCGTAGCAATACAAACAAACATGGTATAGGCAAAATTAACATCACACCAATCATGAGGACATATTGAATAATATTGATCTACGCATTGTAATGAGATCGCAGGTTTAAGAAACACTAAATTTGGAGTTACGGTTAAAGAGTTATGATTTTCTGAAGATTTAGGAGTTAGATATAAAACAAATTAAGTGCATAATTTTAACCGTATGTTTCATACTAAATAAGGTTACTAGATGGTAAACAATATTAACATGAATTTATTGCAACTGGAATGGATCAAAAAGAAGTTAAAATGATTTACTTATGAATTAAACAAGTTTCTGGAATTATTTTTATACTAAAACATTTTCTATATTAATATACTCATTTTTAACCTTTGGACTGCACACATAAATTCTAGAAAGCTCGGGGTTTTGTTCATAAATATTAGTACTCAGTTGCAATTACTTTGTAACTGGGTTGGATAGCGGGTTCATTCGAGAAAAAGACAGGGTCTCTTTTACAAAATAGCACGACCGAAGGGGTATCTTGAACTCTCGACCGCAAGATCTGATCTGAGTGGTCCAGATTAGATCAAGCCTTAAATGAACCAGTACGCTACTATGGTCGTCAGATCGACGATCAACGACCCAGCTTTAATGAGACGCGATCTATTCCACATTGTCGATCTGAGGATCAACCATCCAGAATCGCCCACCGAATCGGTATGACCAATCTAATCCACATCACCCATCTAGATCCAATGGCAAGGGTTCATTACTACGCGATCCAATCTTACACGTCTATCCACGATCGGACGACTGAGATTCTAAACGCTAAATCGTTATCCCACGACTTGATCTCAGCCGTTCCTGGCCAGATCAATGGCCATGGACAACCCTCACATCTCTCTCTCACCTCGTTCCATCGACCGCCGGCGTGCAACGCCATGGCACGATGGCGCCATTGGCAAAGCATTAGCTCGGCTAATTCTTGTTCCAACCTCAGAATCGCACGGTGATACACGGTGAGGAGGCTAGGACGAGTACGGTCAAAGACTACTCACTGGAGGTAACGCAGCGATGGGCTCTAATCGCGACAGGGGGCAGATCCGTGGTGGAGAGTATCTCCAGCGAGCAATCCCTATGCCACCAAGACCTCCGTAGCTCCAAATCTTTCATGCTCGTGATCTTCACCTACCAGCAAACCTCCCTGCACAGTTGGTCGACCTCGAGCTCCTGTGGTGGTGAGGGGATGTTGCGGCGACGCTCGTCACGACACCTCCCTCTTATGTGATGGTGACTGGTCCCCTGTGTCATGATGCTTGCGGCTGCATCGAGTTTGGCGTGGACGAGGGGAGCCACGAGGTCAGCTTTTATACGCTGGGGAACAGACCTCGCCAACAGGCATCAAGCGCGATGGACACCGCGATACGCGGCGCTGGTGCCGCGTTCTATTACGCACGGGATGGATACACCTAACTGGTGGGGGACCACAGCCCAGTGACCCAGGCGAGAGCATATGCGTGTGGAAGAGGCTGATGACCGTGGCTCACCAGTCGGCACCTAGTCTGTTGGCAACGAGGGAGAGCCATCCTGGGCCGAGGGGGCGAGATCGGCCCAAGCACAGGTATGAGTTTTATTTTTTTTATTTTTATTTTTCTTTTCATCTTTTCTATTTTCTTTTCAAATTCCAAATTCAAGTATTCAAACTTAAACTTAAACTGCTGTTTTAAATTTCAGATTCCCAAATGTCTAATACCATACTAATGGGAGTACAAACTGTACTGTTTACAAATTTTATTCTTCTTCCTATTCAATTATGGAAGGAATAAATGATTTTATTAAAATTTCGTTTCTCATTTTATGTTTTGCATTTCCTTCTCCATTTTAAAATCTACTATTTTAATTTGAATTTGTTGGAGAGTTTCACCCACAGATTAAGTGCACCAATAAAAGTGCCAACATGAAGGAATATATTTATTCATGTATATTTTTCTTTATAGTGTACATTCTTTTCCTTATCTTTTATTTCTCCTTCTATTTTCAAATTCTAATTTTCAAACTTAAACTTGTCTCACAAATTTGAATACAAATGCAAAAATACAAGAACCTCAACATGAGATGCATATTTCTGTATTTATTTATTTATTTGTTATCTTGACAAAATTTATTTCCATTAATTGAATATGCAAAAAGAAAAGAAAACCAAATACTCTCCAAAGGTTCCATTATCCCAAAACACAAACATATAAATATATTTATCTATTTATTTTATTATTTTTCTCTTGTACAATTTTTGGGCTTTACAAATAGGAAGAGCACATCAAGGGCATGTCATTTTTAGGGAGGTCACTAGTGTGTTGGAGTTCAAAGAAACAAAATTTTGTTGCCCTATCCACCACTGAGGCCGGGTATATTGTCGCAGGCCATTGCTGTGTGTAATTGCTTTAGATGAGGCAAACCCTTCGGGACTTTGGCTACAATTTGAGCAATGTCCCAGTCCTATGTGATAATGAGAGTGTGATCCACTTAGCAGATAATCCCATTGAACACATCTGCACTAAGCACGCAGACATCTGGCATCACTTTTTGAGAGACCACCAGCAAAGGGGAGATATCGATATATGCCATGTTAGCACTGATCACTAGCTAACCGATATCTTCACCAATCCTTTAGATGAGAGGAGGTTTTGTGAGCTGCATAGTGAGCTAAATGTCTTAGATTCATGCAACTTGGATTGATCTATAGCATACATTCTTTATATGCCTTTGATCATGTTCTTTATACTTTAATTCAAATAATTGCTTATTTTGGTGCTCAAGTTGTATAATGTCATTCCCGAACCTCACGAGTCCTTGTGCTTTGAGACATATGTTGAGGGGGAGGATATGCTACAACTTGACCATTTGAGACTAATGTTTTTGTTTGAGTTGAGTGGATGTAGTCTCAAAGGAGGATCGAAAGGGAAAAAGGTGAATTTGGACAAAGGAAGGCACTTCCATTGCTTAATTGTGTATCATTGTACTTGTGACACCCCTGGTGTCTATTTCGTGTTATGATGTGAGTTTTGTCCTGAGTTTAGATGCTCAGTGAAAATTTCTATTTCTCGATCGCGTCTATCTCCTTTTATCAAGTTACTCATGAAAGTTTCACTAAATTTGGAGTTATTCGATCTCGAGAAATGCCAAATTTGGAGCCTGTTAAAACTTTTGTTTCTTGAAGCAAATGCAAATTCGAAAGTCAATATCGTCTCACAAATCTCGTCTAGACTCATTTGTTCGGACTCTTGATAGTTGTGATGTTATCCGATATGTGTCCGAATCCTTTCTTGATATTTGGTCTATGTTCGAATATTTAATCTGAATCCACATTCTCTAGCAGAATCTCTGTTGTCTCAACCTCTAATTAATTCTTATGCAAATCGACTTGTTTTCTCTATATCATAATTCATCTCTATCTATCAAGTGTCTTCTAAAGATTTCTCGAAGTTTGAAACAAATGCTCACATAAAAGATGAATCCTATGCTTGCTTGAAACTGCTCTTTGAACAAATGCAAATTTTGAAGTTCAACCAAGCCTTGCCATCTTGCTCAAACAACTCTATATGAACTCTACAACAAAAGTTATTAAGGGCTTGTGCCATGAAAATGTCAAGAAAATACCCCAATTGCCTTAAAAATATAATTTGAAGCCTTATAATGATACTACTTTGACCAAAGTAAAACTTCGAATTATATTCAAGATACGAGGTTTGAACTTTAATAAAAGTTGTAGAGTTATACAACAAATTTTATAATTATACCTAGCCTTGATTCAATTTCTAAATATCTCAAATACTGCCCTCAAGATGGAATAAAAATCTAATTTCAGGATTTGAAATCCTTCTAAGTTTGAAATCAGTGTCGATCGGGTTGACGTCTCGTGTTCTCAAATTTTTGTTGAACAACTCAAGTTTCCCCAAATATAAATGTTGTTAATAACAAATAGAGGCACAACATGTTAAAAGATGGCATTCATCCGATTCCGTTTGACATATTTTGACACTCAGTTTTCACAAGTTTCCATTGATTTCTAAGCCTCTGACAGACCAATTTTTGTGGGTCTATATCTCTCTAACCATTGCCCGAATCACCTCAAGTTTTGTACAAGATTTGTAGAGTATAGATCAAGGAAAATATCTTTTATAGTGACTGAGATCCGAATCCAAACAGAACACGCCAAAAATGCCCGTCCAAAGTCAGTACTGTAGCAAGCGCCACATGTTCGTTGCTTTAGCTCTAAGGAAAACAGCAGCCACCCCTATCCTCCAATGGTGGTGACGCCCACAGCTTTATAAGCATGTCATGCTCTTCTTAGCACTCCATCGACTGCACTCGCTCCTCTCAGCCCTCCTCTACTCCCGTACCAACTAGCCCCTCCTTGACCACCATTGTCGAGCTCGTGGAACTCCGTGGCCACGCCTGCTCGAGCCGTTTCTGGCCAGGCCGGGGCCGACACCGGGCATGGCGCATGCTGGGAATGCCGTGGTCCGCGTCCCCTCGCTTGCCTTGCCGCCGGCGAGCCTCTGGCCGGCCATTTTGCTCTCCCCGTGGAGGTATCTGGAGGTAGAAGGATGGACCCCGGGCACAAATTTGACCAAGTGCAGGGGGCTAACTGCGCATCCCGTGACCCACTTCAATAGTACAAAAAGGACCTGTTTGCTGGAATAAAGTCATGGCTTGTTCCAGGGGCTTATGCGCAAAGGTGATTTTCCCTTTTTCTGTTTATATTCCATATTTTGTGCTGAACTTTGAAAAACCATAGAAAACTGTAGAAAAATAGTAAAAGGTTAAATGAGAACTTTTTGGAATCCTTGCGAAATTCTCTATGCTATGGATACATAAGTTGGAATGTTTTAGTATAAATATTTGGCTGTAGAAATTCGTATTTAAAACTGGTTTACAAAATAAATGAACTTGCTTCTCTCCATAGTTTTAATTATAAAAATCCAAAAATGATGAAACTTGTTTTGTTAGTTAGATGTTGTCATACTATAGCTAAGAAAAATATAAAACTTATATGTTGTTCACTGTTTTCTTGGTATGTTAATTAAAACATGTTAAATAGGGAAAAGAAGATTGATTTGCTTGTTATTTTTTGATCTGTAGCTCTAGTGGTCCAAATGGATTGAAATTTTTATAGTGGACCCTCTGTCTGATGCTTAGTGACTCGTAAAAGTTCATGATTTATGGTCGATCTATCACTGAGTTAGTGATTTAACTTGCTTGATGCACATTAAGTAGTTTTAAATGATTTACAAATAATATATAGATGTAAAAATGGAAAATGGTGTTCCACTGTCCTTGCATGATATTATAGTAGCTTGAGAAAACTTAATATGGTCATGCATCCAAGAAAATAATTAGTTTTAGATTTAACTTGCTCTCACATGCTTTATTGCATTAACAATTTGTTATTTTTGTAGTAAATAAAATATAAAACCTGAGCATGTGAAATTTATACATTAGTCAAGATTAGTCATTACCTATGCCTCATAAAAATGCAAGCCCCCAAATTAGATAGTTTCATATGGTGCTAAAATAACACCCATTTTATAATTATAAAAAGAGTTAGTGAAAAATTAGAAGTAAACAAAAGCTTGCATGTTTCTTGGAATGATTGGAATTATACCTTAATACCAATTAGAGGACAAATGGTTGTGTTATGATAGTTTAGAGCAAATTGTGGAGCTTCATCATAATATTGCTTGGTAGCTAAGTTAAGTAGGTTTGTCTATCAAGTGAAATTTTTGCATGAATGTTCTCTGATTGTGATGATGATTTAGTAAAGCAAATTGTATTTTCTTTAGATGTGCTCTATACAAAAGATTTATTTAACTTCAATATCTAGCTCATCCTAAAAATTCATGAGCTAAGGATTAATGGTTTAGAAGTTATGTTTCTCACAAGTTCAGTACCTGAATCTGTCCAATATCTATACAGATTTTAGAGATTGCAATATTGCTTAAGTTAATATTAGAATCAGTTCTTGGTGGTCACAATAAAGTTGTAGATGACTTTCTTATCTTGCTTTTGTTAAAATTTGAAAGCCATAAGTCTCATCGTTTAGAAGCTATGCTTTTCACAAGTTCAGTAACTGTATCTGTCCAATTTCGGTACAGATTTTAGAGATCGCATTGTTTGCTTAAGTTCAGTTTAGAATCAGTTCTTTATGACCATTAGAAAGTTGTATATAACTTTCTTATCTTGTTGGTGTTAAAATTTCATAACCATAAGCCTGATATTTTAAGAGCTATGAATTTTACAAAATGGTTGATGTGTTCTATTCAGTCTCTGGACAGATTTCGAGAACTGTATTGTTTGGGTTGATTAAAATTTGAACCACTTTTGGGTGATTATAAAAGTTATGTAGTTCTTTTACCAAGCTTTCCAAAAAGTCTTAGATCATCCTTTTTGGTGGTCTAAAGCTCAGGTTATAGATGTATTAAGTAGGAAGACTGAATCTGTCCAAATCTGGACAGCAAAGCCTTCCTAGTGTCTTTTACTCTTGATACATGTTAAATCAACCTAAGATGTTTATAAATGATTTGTAGACAATTTCTTTATCTTTCTAGAAAGTCTAGGATCACTTGTTTGGATACATGAATCTCTAGTTATGAATTTTCGAAGTGGCAAGTCTGAATATGTCCAAATCTGGACAGAGCTGTCGTTTGTCACGATTTAGCCTTGTTAAGTGTCTAATCAGATTGGGACAACAGTACCAAAGTTGTAGAAAATTTCTTATGCTTTCCAAAAAGTATTTGATCACTATTTTTGGATGAATGTCTTGTGAGTTATAACTGAACAAGTAACTGATGTGCTGCTGTCCTAATCATGTTGAATGTGATTGATTGCTCTACTCCATTGTGTTTTCTTGAGTCGACTGCTTGCTTGTTTTGGGTTTTAATTGAACATGAGTAATAATGATAGTGACTAATATAATTGGGGTTATATATAAGTAAGTAGTACACATCTCACTAAGTTAGTGAACTAATTTGGTTAAGGTCTAATAAGTAGCTTAACTTAATCAACAGTTAGCAAGTGCAGTTATATATTGGGGAAACAAAATGAATAATGTCCTGTCTTTGGCTTTCTGCTAATACTACTAAGTAACCAATGTCATTAAAGTAGTATAATATGTAATTGTGATAAAACTATCTCCTTATGTGTGTTCTCTGGGTGTATGCTTGCAGTAGAATGCTGTGAATGATTGTAAAACCCGATTAAGTAACTTAAGTATATCTATGTGTAAGTCATTGTAAATTTATGTGTACTTAACTAGTTTAATAATAAGTAACCAATGAATGATTAAAGTGAACGCGGTGAATGCTTATGCTTATGATGTCGTGTTTGCAATGGTTAATTATAGGAAGTGTTTGTTGTTTTCCAGTGATGATTGATTACATATGCCCGACGACGTGTAGATAGCTAGCGCTAGTGTGTATGGTTGTTCATGATGTCTTGCTATTTAGTGTTTAGTTTATTACCGTCTATTTTGGGATTGTCTTGTGATTTATTTCATCATATCCATACATATGCATCCTGCATCTCATTTAGGACCGAGAGATGATGATCGTGCAAGCGATGTGGTGCCAACCACAAGATGCAGTTGGTGGACGACTCAAAGAAGGATGGACTTAACCAGTGGATGCTCGCCAAGCGAGTGTCATCTAGCAAACACTATCTAGTGTTGGATTCCAGGCAAGCCCCGGTTTTATGCATAACCGTTTATATATGCTATTTTACTACACTTAATGTTTGTAGGCTTGTATCGTGCACTTAAGTGTAGTAGTTGCCTGAAACCCTAGTTGCATGAACTCATGATTCCTTTTGAGATGGATACTAGTATGCTAGGTCGAGTAGTTGCTATGCTAAATCAGGATCTTGGTAGAAGTCAAGTGATTTTTCTAGCACTCACGCGAGGTCAGGAATTGGTTGTATCCATTTTGATAACGAAATGATGATGGTCTGTGGACACAGATCCATGGGGATGCGTTGTCTACGAGATGAAATTGAAATAAGGATTAACATGCGGATACCTGTGTCAAGTGTTTGAACATACTAAACACATGTCGGGAAATATGGTAACCGGTAAGCCTAGTACCTGAGTGAAGCCGGGCGCAGACTTTCCCTCTCACTTGTCCTGAGACGTGGTCTCCCATTCCGGATATGGTGGGTACAAGTGCGGTCACTGCACGGTGGCAGCCGGGGTTAGTGGAGCATTGTATGCCAAGGCGGTGAGCCCTGGCCGCGAACAGGGGATCGATGGGGACGGCTGATATGTGTGGGGACGGAGTGCCCCTACATGTCGTGTGTTTAGGTTTACCTTACAAGGTTAAAACTCGATTCGAATTGTCTGCTTCTCATAGCTAATGGGACTGCTTGATCCATTGTACTACATTGAGTAATAAGTGGAAATGAGATGACTGGCAAAAGATGTTGATTGATATATGTTTGATACCATGTATGAATAGCTAGGTACTCATCTAGTCTAAAATTATTATTCTAGAACTTGAAAATCTAAAACTTGTTTTAGACTCAGCTATTGCTTTTGGCAAACCAAACCCCACAGCCAAACAACTTCATGGTCTAGAAGTAGAGGAGTAGACTCCTGACACCGGGTAAGTCTAGCTGAGTATTAGTATACTCAGCCTTGCTTGTGGCATAATTTTTGCAGGTACCTCCTTAATTTGGTTGATGGTGTGACTTGGCCTCCATCCCTGCCACCGGGATAGACGGTCGAGTGGGTTACTGCTTCTGCAGGAGAGGACCAGGAGGAGTAGCGTGGCCAGCTTCGCCATGTTACTTGGTTTTCTCCGTTAGTTATTTTCGCTGCATTAAAAATTATGGTTACTATTTCTGAAACTCTGATAATATAATCACTACTGATACTTCCTTAATTTATGGTATTATGATTTTTTGTATTTCTCTGTGCCTCACCTTCGAGTGAGCTAGTGGTATTCGATCCTTGGTAAGTGGCTTTATCGGACTAGATCCGAGGGATTGCCAGTTTACTCCGATTTAAGTGAGTCGTTGCCTCTAAGGCAAGACTCAGGCACTTAAGCTGGAATAATCTGAGCGGTTCCGCTATAGTACTTTGTTTCAAATTCACTTGGTTCTTCATTGCCTTTGATTTTAATTCGATTTCTTGGTGAGGCAATGGAGTTAGGCCACTAGTTTCTATGTTTTGGCGCTTAATCCCAAAGGGGGATAAATTAAAGGCCAAAGCAACTGGATCAACCACCACTTAGAATTTTAAAGTTTTTGAGCTTTTAAACTTGTCTTTTTATCAAAACCCTCTTGATAGCAAAGAGGTGCCCTCTTATTGCAAAAACTGCTCTCTTGTGTGGGAATAGTTATCTTATGAGAAAAAGGGAGTTTTTTGGAGTTTGGTCAAAACAAGTGTTTAAAACTAGTTTGTTTTGCAAAACTAAGTGTTTTTGATTTAGAAGTTAGAAAAATGGCTTTGATTGCAAAATCCAAAACAAGTGGTGGCTAAAGGATCCAAATATGCCAAATCCTGTGTGTATCTTCTCAGTTTGAGTTTGAGCTTCAATTTGCCTCTTTTGACTCATATTGGTTTTAGTTAGTCAAATTTGAGTTGCTTTAGGTGTGTTGGCATAAATCACCAAAAAGGTAGAGATTGAAAGGGAAATGTGACATAGGGCCATTTCTATCTGTTTGGTGATTAAGTGCTCAATACACCATCTTGAACTAACTATCTTTATATGAGTATGAGCACAGGTTCATTGAAGGTAAATTGAAGAGATAAAATCCAAAAGAGCTCAAACAAGGGATGGGAGTGCGATCTACATGGCGGATAATCCCATTGAACATAGCCGCACTAAGCACATAAACATCTGTAATCACTTCCTGAGAGACCACCAACAAAGGGGAGATATCGATATATGCCATGTTAGCACCGATCACTAGCTAGCCGATATCTTTACCAAGCCTTTTAGATGAGAGCAGGTTTTGTGAGCTGCATAGTGAGCTAAATGTCTTAGATTCATGGAACTTGGATTGATCTATAACATACATTCTTTATATGCCTTTGATCATGTTCTTTATGCTTTAATTCAAATAATTGCTTATTTTGGTGCTCAAGTTGTATAATGTCATTCCCGAACCTCACGAGTCCTTGTGCTTTGAGACATATGTTGAGGGGAGGGATATGCTACAACTTGACCATTTGAGACTAATGTTTTTGTTTGAGTTGAGTGGATGTAGTCTCAAAGGAGGATCGAAAGGGAAAAAGGTGAATTTGGACAAAGGAAGGCACTTCCACTGCTTAATTGGGTATCATTGTACTTGTGACACCCCTGGTGTCTATTTCGTGTTACGATGTGAGTTTTGTCCTAAGTTCAGATGCTCAGTTAAAATTTCTATTTCTCGATCGTGTCTATATCCTTTTATCAAGTTACTCATGAAAGTTTCACTAAATTTGGAGTTATTCGATCTCGAGAAATGCCAAATTTGGAGCCTGTTAAAACTTTTGTTTCTTGAAGCAAATGCAAATTCGAAAGTCCTTATGCTCAAGTTGTAGAATGTCATCCCCAGACCTCATAAGTCCTTATGCTTTGATGCATATGTTGAGGGGAGGATATGCTACAACTTGACCCTTTGTGACTAATGTTTTTTTTTAGTTGAGTGGATGTAGTCTCAAACGAGGATTGAAAGAGAAAAGGGTGAATTTGGACAATAGAAGGCGCTTCCACTGCTTAAATGGGTATCATTGTACTTTGTTTCAAATTCACTTGGTTCTTCATTGCCTTTGATTTTAAGTTAATGTTTTGGTGAGACAATGGGGTTAGGCCACTAGTTTCTCCATTTTGGTGCTTAATGCCAAAGGGGGAGAAATTAAAGGCCAAAGCAACTCGATCAACCACCACTTAGAATTTTAAAAGTTTTGAGCTTTTAAACTTGTCTTTTTGATCAAAACTCTCTTGATAGCAAAGAGGTGCCCTCTTACTGCAAAAATGCTCTCTTGTGTGGGAATGGTTACCTTATGAGAAAAGGGGGAGTTTTTGGGAGTTTGATCAAAACAAGTGTTTAATACTAGTTTGTTTTGCAAAACCAAATGTTTTTGACTTAGAAGCTAGAAAAATGGCTATGATTGCAAATCCAAAATAAGTGGTGGCTAAACGATCCAAATATGCCCAATCCTATGTGTATCTTCTTAGTTTGAGTTTGAGTTTTAATTTACCTCTTTTGACTCATATTGGTTCTAGTTTGTCAAATTTTAGTAGCTTTAGGTGTGTTAGCATAAATCACCAAAAAGGGTAAGATTGGAAGCGAAATGTGCCATAGGGCCATTTCTATCTATTTTGGTGATTAAGTGCTCAACACACCATCTTGAACTAACTTTCTTCATATGTGTATGAGCTCAGATCCATTGAAGGTAAATTGGAGAGATCAACTCCAAAGAGCTCAAACAGGGGCCCAAATATGCAACTTGGAGTAAAATGGTATATTTATGAGGTTTGAACCTTTAGATATGTTGCATGGGTCTATTACAATGTTTCTAGTACTTGTGGTTGGGCTCTAACACCTTTTGTAGAGAAATACACCTTTTGGGCTTGAGTTAAGCCATATTGAATACCCTGGAGAACTATAAGTAAAAGGTATGTTTCCTACATCTGATTTGGGTTGCATGAGACCGGTCTGGAGGTGCACTGGACAGGGTACGTGCGACCTAGCGGCACTATTCACTCTCAGGATTTTTCCTTTAAAAATCATCGGGCCATGAATAGTACTTCGTTTAGTGTGTCGCCTGACTGCCTCCAACGACTCTCTCTAATGACGCGCGGACGACCAATGGCTAGCTGACATTACTAGTCGGTCTAGTGGCGCACGAGAGCGGTTTGGTGCCCATCACCTATAGAAAGGCGCTAATCAGATCCTAGACTGGGCTACATAGGCTCAGTTCGGTGCGCTCGCAGACTGGAAGTTTTTTTGTAGCTTCCATATGGGGGAGACAATGGCTCCTATGTTCCTTGGGGCTATAAAAGGACCCCCTATGTGCCTCCAACTAGTACCCAAGCACCTCAAGAGCTTACCAACACTCCGAAACTCTGCAACCACGCATTCTAGTGCTTTTAGTGAGATCTAAGCGCCAACTTTGTGTTGTTCTTGTGAATTCTTGTACTCGTGCTATTGTATTTGTGTTTTTATCATATGCTGCTGCGATTTGATCTTGTGTGTGTAATCTATCTCCCTCCCTTACTCTAAGTTGTGACTTTGATCTTTTGTAAGGTGGTGAGAGACTTCGAGTTGTGGAGATTCCTCACAAACGAGAATACTCGAAATATAAGGAAGAACTACAGCACCCAAGTTTGATCTTTGGATCACTTGAGAAAGGTTGATTGCAACCCTTGTCCAAAGGAGGACACCACAATGTGGAGGTAGGATTTGGCCGAACCATGGGATAAAAATCGTTGTCTCACTGTCTCCTTTACTTTCTTGTGATTTTCCTTCTTCCCATGTTCTCCTTTCTCACTTGTGATATTGCTTTTAGTATAATTCACATCTTGAAAGAGTAATCACGTGAAGAGAACTTTTCTCTCCTTTTCTTGTCCCAAACTTGGTTTTAGTTCACTATAACTTCATTATTAGACCAAGTTTGTGTTGTCTTAATTATTTTTGTAGGATCATCTATTCACCCCCTCTAGGTGTTCTAAGTAAGCAAAGCTTGGTCCCCAAAGAAATGGGCATTGACAAGAAAGGCTAGCCCTTAAGAAGAGGCAAAAGCAGGGCTCAACACCACTAGCTACATACCAAAATAGATCGGAACACAAAATTAGCAAGAATGCTGAAGTCAGAGCTAGTTCCTCCAGAAAGAGGCAAACGACTAGCTCAAATTCTCCCAAATTTGATGGTGACTCCCCTTGATAGGAGCACAAGAAAAAATCCAGAATCCAGAAGAAAATCTAGAATTTCTTCCCAAGCTCTAGAAATCTAGAGTCTCTTCCCCATGAGAGCTCTATCCCTGAAAGATCGAAAGTCCTTCCCCTTGTTGAGAAATGGACTCATCAAACCACAACCAAGGGTAGAGACATAAACCCCTCCCCCCCGTAAAAAGTGCATAAAGGCAAAAGAGAGAGTAGAAATTGCAGGTGTTTCAGGAGTATACCAGTCAGATTGTAAAAATGCTCTAAGTGGTGTCGTGCTATGTGTGCAGCAATAAATGCACATGCTAGCAGACACTTAAACTGATTATTTGCGTAAGAGATGTGAAATGTAAGCATTTTGATTCAATTTTAAGCATGTCAAAAGAGAAGTTCAATTCTAAAACAACACTAGGCATATAGTAAGCAGGAAATCAAAGGTAAACAAGGTGAACTACCCTAAACGATGGTCACTCATCATGCTAAAATAATATTTAAAATTGATATCAAATGAAAATTTTCAAGTTTATCAGAGTTTGCAGCGGATCACAAATATCATTGAGAAGCATGTGATAGCAAGAGGTTGTTAGCATTGCCATTATCTAACTTTTCAACTAGGTGTAGCCTATGTAGAAAAGCAATCAGAAGCTAAATACACCAATTTCGATCATCCACTATACTGCTCAAGTTCATCCAAAAGTGCAAAAGGTAGTAGTCTCGATACAATGATGTGGTGATAAATACAAACCCATCTTGATCTTTCTGAATTTTCACTTATCTTGATTTAGATTTTAGCACAAAATTAATGAATCAGGACAGTGAATGACTCAAGGCATGAGACATAGCCACCTAGCATACTAGTGACAACAAAAAAGATCTCAACACATCCTACACGTGCTAGGTGCCAATCTCAATGGTGAACAATTTTTAGATTTAGCAAGTAATAGTCAAGTTCACAATTATGAAAGCATGCTTAGCTCAACATATTGTATCAATATGAGAAAAAGGAGCCTAAGCATGCCATAACATCATCATGTACACAAAGAACACACTACTAAAAGCATAGTCACATTCTAGCGATTATACAAGTGAAGCTCAAAATGCTATTGCAGATATGATACAAAAATCAAGAAACGAAAGCTATAACCTACATGAAAATCAAAAGAAAAGAAGAAAAAACAAAAAGGGAGCCCTCAGTCAAAAAGGGAAGCAAACACCCAATTCCCCTCGCAAATGAGCAAATGTGGACTGATTGAGGGGTTTGGTCAAAATGTGAGCTAGCTATCTATGGGTATCAACGTGGTGCAACTCGATGTCCCCTTTCTCATAATTATCTTAGAGAAAGTGAAAGTGAACATCAATGTGCTTGGTCTTCGAATGCAGCACATGATTCTTGGAAACATTTATGGCATTTGTCCTATCGCAAAGCAAGGGCACATGATGAAACTCCAAGCCAAAATCCCATAAAGTAGTCATCATCCAAAGCAACTGTGACCAACATTTAGCGGCAGCGACATACTCAGCCTCTGTTGTAGACTGAGCAACGCTAACCATTTGCGCGATGACCAGGAAACTAATGAAGGCCCCCAAAAGCGACAATTCCCAGAAGTAGACTTGCGATCCAAACGACATCCTGCAAAATCTGCGTCCGAATACCTACACAAAGATAGGACAAAAGACGAGGAGTACCACAAACCAAACTTAGGAGTGAAACAAGGTACCTCATAATCCGTTTGACTGCCTTCCTATGGGAAGTGCGCAAGAAAGCCTAGAAGCGAGTGCACAGACACACTAAGAAGTGTATGTTCGGCCTCATTGTAGTCAGGTACAGTAGGAAGCCAATCAGGCTCCTGTACTCATTCTGGACCATGGGTTCACTATCCTCATCGGCATCTAGAGCTGTCATGGTGGACATGGGCGTCAAAAGAGGCTTGGCCTCTCCCATGGTAAACTTCATCAAGACGTCCTTTGTGTATTTGCCTTGGTGCACAAAAGTCTTGTGTTGGGTCTGTTTGATTTGCAGCCTAAGGAAGAAGTTGAGCTCTCCCATCATGCTCATCTCAAACTCCCTACTCATAGTATCTAAAAACTTGGAAACTAGAGCATAAGAAGAATCACCAAAGATGATATCATCCATGTATATCTGAACTAAAATGGTATCGTTGTCATGCTTGAGGAGAAAAAGAGTTTTATCAACATAGCCCATTTTAAAACCCTTTGCAATCAAGAAAGATTTCAAACGCTCATACCAGACTCTAGGGGCTTGTTTCAAACCATACAAAGTTTTTTGGAGTTTAAAAACATGGTTTGGAAACTTTGAACTCTCAAAATTAGGAGGCTACCTCACATAAAACTCTTCCTCTATATACCCATTTAGAAAAGCACTTTTGACATCGAAGCAGCAAAAGCAAGAAGGATTATAATGGCTTCTAAACAGGCAACTAGGACAAAGGTTTCCCAAGAATCAATACCCTCTTTTTAGCAAAACCCTTGGGCAACCAATCTCGCATTGTTTTGCACTACTATCCCATCCTCACTATATTTGTTTTTGAAAACCCATTTGGTATCGATGGGATGATAGTTTGAAGGAGGTGGCATCAAAACCCAAACCTCAATTTTCTTAAAATTTTCAAGATACTCATACATGGCATTGACCTAGTTAGGATTAGACAAAGCGTGTCCAACCTCTCAGGGCTCAAAAGAAGCAACAAAAGCTGAGTGGGCAAAATGAGAAATCTGCTGTGACCTGGAGCGAGTGATTCGCTCATGAAGCTCCTTTGTCATCTACTAAGGTGTGACGACGCTGGATGTGTCGTGGTGCGTCCCTTGAGGAGGTTGCTTCCCCTCTATAGAAGCCTAATCGCCTCCAGGCTCAGCAGGTTTTGGCTCGAGTGGATCTCAAGTCGTGGAAGAAGTGATATTGGGTCCGTTAGACAAAGTAGTGGAGGCAGGCTCGACTAGGTAGCTGGTGGAAATGACTTGGGATGTCCCTAATAGGCATAATCTTGCTGCTCCTCCACAAAGATGGTTTCACCATCTGATCTGGTTCTACATGCTCAACAATAGAGGATGGTCTAGGCAAAGTCTCATCAAAAGTCACCTCACAGGTCACCAAGATACAGTTAGTTTCAAGGTTAATAACAAGATAAGCACCATGACCGTGTTGACAACGCCTGTTGGGTCGTGCCCTGGTCTGAGCTCGCCTATTTAAGGGAGCTAGCCCCCTTCACCTAATTGTCAGTATTTAGTCTCGACGACACATTATGGGGTATACCACGTAGTGCTTTTGGGTGGTCGGTGGAGTCGATTGTAGCTCGATGGTTAGTGTAGGGCACGACGGAATGTAGAGAATTAGATAGGCTTGGTCCGCTTGATCACATAATACCATACGTCCTATGTGCTTATGGAGTTGTATTGCATGGTGTTCTTGGTTACCCGGAGGTATAGAGCTAGTAAATCAACTCTATCTGCCAAGAGGATCTAAAACTTTCTTAGGGGCTCCTCTTATGCCTTATTTAGACAGAAGTGGGGTTACACACATGACCCCGTGAATGTTATCAGTCCACCACTATCTACGGAAATGGCATCAACTCATCCAGGGGTCAGCGAGTCTTCAGGGAGCTCGCACGTCCTCTGCCTGCACAGAATTTGGTTCGAGCATCTTCGCACCCACGCAACCACCTTCTACGCCTGCTTCTGGTTGTGCGCAAATGAATGGTCTATGATGTTCATGCGCTTGGCCCATTGAGGCATCTGAGATGGGCCACAAACCATAATCGAGCCACCAGAACCTGGGGGGATATTCACCCCCCACTCTAACCCTAGCACTTCTTCCTCCCTTCCATCCACCATTATTGTCGCCGCCAAAGCTTTGCTTCGTCAGTTTCCAGTCATCATCCCCATTCCTGATTGAGTGGGATCTCGAGGAGCTTCCCATCAACCCCTTCATCATCACTGAGCTGCTGCCGAGCTTTCCCATCCTCCCTAAGCTCCTTGGCCATGAGGAGCAATGCCTAATGTCGCTGCTCTTCGTTAACGAGCCTTCTCTGCCTTCCCCGTTGCTTCCTACCGCCGTGGTGAGCTTTGGTGAGCTCTAGGCGTGCTCATGCATGCATCCCTCCCTCCTTTCTCCTCTGTCTTGCAAAACAGCATGCCTCACTGCCGACGCGTTGCGCCGCGGACGCGTGGTGCACGCTCTAGCCATGCTTCAGCCGTGCCATGGATGCGCCCGCGTTCCCAGCTTTGATGTGGGTAGAACCCACCTTCTAGGGGGGCAACTTAGCTCTATCCCCACTGGTCAACCTCTTTTGCTAGCCAAGCCTAAGTAAGAAATGTTTAGCGTGGGAGATAATCCAAAGAAAATATATTTTCCATTTCATGAAAATGGGGTAATGTTTGAAATGCAATATCTTGAGTTTGCTTGATCCAAAATTTATGAAACTTGTATAGTGGCTTGATATTATGTTAGTCTTTACTTTAAAATTAATTTTGATATATATTCCTATTTAGAATGTATTTCTAATTACTATTTGTTGGGGGCCTTCGTCCTCCGAAGGTCCTCAAAAACATGATTTGACAATGTTTTCCAAGTGGATTATATGAACAGGTACCTTCGGACTCAGAATTATGAACATGAAGTACGGTCAGAACGAAGCCTGAACCAGACGAAGGGGGATTGAAATGGAGGACGGGCTGATTACCAAGCTCTACGAAGGATGATGCACAGCCGAAGCTGTGCGCAGGAAAGCTTCGTCGCGATAGCAGAAAGGGGAACCGACTTAAAGATGAAAAGACTACTTAGGCCTTGACAGATTTCCATAAGTCATTAGCAAATGTAATGGACATGAATGTAATTTTGTATGGGCTGTGTCTCACGCCTATAAATAGATGAACAGTACTCCCGTACTGTTCACGCTGACTTGGCATTTGCTTTTGCGTCATCCTTGTACTTTTGTCTTCCTGCAATCCGAAGGTACACTTGTAATTTGAAGTCATTTCTATTGATATACGATAATAAAATAGAAATGACATGATAATAAAGTTTAAATGTTTATATTACTCTTAATGTTGCTTATAAGTCCTTCGTCATAATTTATCACACTTACGAAGGTACATTGTCTGTGACCTTCGTCCGGAACACATTATATCCTGAGGGGAAATAATGTTTCGAGGGACGAAGGACCTTATCATTTAACACTTTCTATGTTGCGTTGTTCTTAATCCGAAGCATTTGAGAACAAGTCCCCAACATTGGCGCCCACCTCCGGTGAACTCACTTCCACTTCGAGTTTTTCGAACACCTTCGGAAGCTATAGACCCTCGCTATGGCGCCGAAGAAAGCTTCAGCGACTGGGGCTGCAGCACTGCAACCGCTGGACCCCAACCAGGAGACCGTCTCTCTTCGGGAGGCCCGAAGCCAGAAGAGGAAGGCCGTCAGCCCGACGCTTCAGGAGGATGAACTAGACCAAGAGATCAGGGATATGGAGATGCTTCATCAACAGGTGCAGAGGAAAAAGGAAAAGATGGCCAGGCTAGCTGAGCTGCAAAGGCAGATAGACGAAGCTTCTGAAGAAGTCCGTCATCTTACCCACGATGAACAGAACCGAAGGCCTCAACAAAAAGACCTTCATCAGGAGGGCTTCTTCAACGAAGATGACTGGTATGACAATTTCCATCATGGAAATTTTGTTTTCGATGATGCTTCTCCTCTGTCCGTTGAGCTGCAGGCTACACCTTGGCCTCCGTCCTATAAGCCACCCCAGCTTCCCATGTTCGATGGCCATTCAGACCCGAAGCAGTTCTTGATGAGTTACGAAGCAACAGTGTCTTCGTATGGTGGCAACGCTGCAGTCATGGCAAAGTCTTTCGTTATGGCCGTCAGGAGTGTTGCTCAGACCTGGTATTCCTCCCTTCAACCAGGAACGATCACTTCATGGCAGAAGCTGAAGGATATGTTGTTAACCAGCTTTCAAGGATTTCAGACGAAGCCGGTCACTGCTCAAGCTTTGTTCCAGTGCACTCAGGATCATGAAGAATACCTTCAGGCGTATGTCAGAAGGTTCTTGCGTTTGAGGGCGCAAGCACCAACGGTGCCCAATGAAATTGTCATCGAAGCCATGATCAAGGGGCTTCGTCCTGGACCTGCAGCTCAATACTTTGCTAGGAAGCCTCCTCAGACTCTGGAGAAGCTGCTCCAGAAGATGGACGAGTACATTCGTGCCGACAATGACTTTCGCCAAAGAAGGGAGGAGGCTTTCAGATTTTCTGAAATGACCAGGGGCTTCGGAGGAAGATTTTATCTGAGGCATGTCAGGTCCATCCACAACTCTACTCAAAATGATGATAAGGGAAGTCAGCAGAGCAGACCGCAGAGCTCTTCACAGGCTTCGGGGCAACAGCAAACTTTCTTCCGGCCACCAGCTCCAAGAGGCAGAGGCGCCAGGGGCTTCGGCGGAAGATTTGGAGATCAACCAAGGAGGGTATTTTGCTTATTCTGTGGTGAAAACAAGGGCCATACCACCAGGATGTGCCATGTTACCATCCAGAAACAAAAGGAGCTAGCAGAAGCTGCAGCGCAACAGGGCCAGCCGAAGCAGGTCATGCATACTGCTTCGTACCATCAGCCTTACATCCCGGAATACGTGGGCAACCACCCTGCAGTTTCCGTAGCTTCGGCGAGTCAACCTCAAGCTTCATGGCAACAGCCCCCGCCCCCACCTCCGCTGCAACAAGGCCAACAGCCAGAAGGGAGCCAATATGTTCCGCACCAAAGGGATCTCAGAGAGCAATCTGAAGCTCACACAGTCAATAGTACTGTGCCAGAGTCGAAGCACATTTATTGACAAATATCCTACTTTGATAGCAGTCTTTTCCGTTTAGTTCTATTTTCTGTGTAATAAAGAACATTTCAGTTTTCATGTAATAGTTTCGTGGTTGGTTATGAGGAAAACCTATTTTCTCCACAGGCTTAAGTTGCTGAAGCTTAAAAATTTGCGGTAACAAGGAGGACCTTCGAATCATTAAAAATCCTTCGAAGCAACAAAAAGTCGTTCTAAGGAACGCAGAGTAAGTTGCTAAAGTTACAAAAAGCCGTTCCAAAGGGAGCGCAGTGTAAGTTTTTTGCTCCAAAGACGTTCCTAAGGGAATGCAGAGCATACAGCGAAAAGTCAACGCTGATACTGCCTAAGTAAAAGGCGAAGAAGCTCCAAAGACGTTCCTAAGGGAATGCAGAGCTTACAGCGAAAAGTCAACGCTGATACCGCCTAAGTAAAAGGCGAAGAAGCTCCAAAGACGTTCCTAAGGGAATGCAGAGCTTACAAAGATATTTTGTGTGTATCTTCGGAACAAACGTCATTTGCATAACATAACATCATCACATCATTTTGCATAGCATAAGCATCATACATCATGTTGCATATGGCAAAAGAAGGGGACACAGTATCAACCTTCGAAAGGACGCTTTGAGAAAATGAAAATTGTGTAAAGTCACGAAGGAATACAATGATAATCTTCGGAATTCAGCTTCGGAGAATGTCTTCTTCACGAAGCATGAAAAGAAGGGAAGGTGTTTTTTCGCCGAAGGCTCAAAAATGGTATGTATGTAGGATTTCATGCATCGTAAAGAATTGAATAATGAAAAGAGACTTGTATATTACATTCAAATGTACAAAATATTACATAGATCACACTTCAAATGTTTTTTCTAATAACACCTAGTCTTCTCTTAATACTACTTCGGCAGCCTCATTTAGAAGTTGTTCAACAACTTTATCCATGATAGCTTCGGCCATTTGTTTGATTTCGTCATCCTCTTTTGTGTGAGGGTCAACAGACGATCCAGCAGGTTCTGAGGGAAGAGAATATTTTTGCATTACTATTACAAACCGCGAGCAAAGTTTGAAATAAAAATTACAACACAATAAGAGCGACTAATTAATACCTATTTGCCCTTCGGCAACTTCTGTCACTTTCCTAGCATCATGGATGCCTTTTTCACTCCTTTGAATAATTTCTTGCGCCATTTCTCGGCCACCGTTGTCCCAGACATCAGTAAAGAATTTGCCACCAACCATGCTTGCTTCGGCCGAGGGGTCTTTGATGTCTTCGGAGGATAAGGCAGCTTCGGACTGAGCTAAAGATTTTACATGTTCACAACCTTTCTTCTCCAAGACAGTAGCAACTCCTCTGGCGCCCGAAAAAGCGCAGATGTCACCGCGGCTACTCAGGATTTCCTCGAAGGCCTCTGCTTCGTGACTGACCCATTCCATTGGACCTTCGGGATTGCCTCTTGAGAAATTCTCTTCACTGGAAAATGCGCCCACGCTGGCGAAGCTGGTCTTTATCTTCTTTACGCATTCCATGGATTTTTCGTAGCATCTTTTCTTAGAAGACCGAAGCTCTTCCACGGTTGCTTCCAAATGATCAGCCCATTGGTCGCTACATTCACGTCTTGTTTCTTCAAGTATACGTTCTTCTTTCGCCCGGGCCAATTGCTTCTGAAGATCTTTAATTTCGCGTCTGTGAGCTTCGGCCTGAATCTTTGCAGCAGCTTCGTCCTTTTTTATCTTGTCTACTAATGTAAGCAGAATTTTATCTTTTTCTAGAGCTTCGTTTCTCAGTTTAATAACTTCTGATCGTAAATTGTTGAACACAATTTCGTAGCTCTCATCTTCGGCACTCTTTTGTGCTCTTAATGCGTTGCTTAGGATTAAACCCTACACAAAAAGAATCCATATAAGAATAAAGGAATGAATTACGTATTGCAAAATTTTTTCAAACGTCTAATTCCCATACCTTCAGGCTATTATATGCAAGACTATCCGCGAGATCTTCCTTCGTCATAGCGCATAGTCCAGCTTCAAGCTTTGGAAACCCCATACTTCTAGCCATCTCCCGGCACACAGATAATTCTTTGTTGTCAGGGAGACAGTATAGGAAGTCATCTTCGTTTGTCCCATTGAACACCACTGCTCCCTTCGGATATTTTAACTCTCTGGCATAGTGATTGGCTTCATAAATTTCTTCTTCAGATAATTTCTTCCCCGAAGCATGTCGCACGATGTAATCACATATGTTGGAAGGAGCTTCGGGGGCGGCAGTGTCAATTTCTTCAACCAAATTTGGTTCTGATATTTTTGTTTCCAAAGATTGTTCCTTGATGGGCTCTGAAGGCCCAGCTTCAGCTTCAGGTTGTTGCTTCGAAGCTTCAGCAACTACAGCTTCGGTAGACACTTCAGCAACTTCAATAGTCTTCTTTGGAGTTGTGCTTGAAGACTTAATTGTCTCCAAAACATCTAACACGTTCACCATTCTTTTTCTTTTCGGAGTCACCGACGGGCCCTTTTGATTTTTTATTGTTTCGACATTTGCTGAAGGACTTAAGATTTCCGATATTTTTGGCTCTTCAATCTTCGGTTTTTCTGCTTTTTCTGCTGAAGGCGCTTCAGTTTTCTCTTCTATCTTTGGCACTGTTGCTGGTTCTGTAGCTTCAGAGGCCAAAGAGACTTCACCAATAAATTCTGGCACTGTGGCCGGCTCAATAAAACGCGCTCGGTGGGTGAGCACCTTTATCTTTTTCCTTTGCGGCGCTGGCTCGCTAGTGGCACTCGTGGTAGCTTCTGTCGCAGGAGAAGTATTTTTTCTTTTGCGACCCAATACCGGATAGTGATAGTCAGGGTAGACAAACCCGACTGCGTCAAATACCCGGTTGAGCCTTTTCTTCTTTCGGCCTCCGAAGGCTGCTGATAACGCAGTGTTCTCGGCCTTCGAATATGCCCCAAGCAGTTCGTCACTTAATGTTTCAATGTTTTTCAACCAGTCGTCATCAGGTTCAACAAACTTATCCCCGTATTTGAACGTGTATTTCAGTCTGACCAGTCCGCCTTCGTCGGACTCTTTGATGGTCTCCTTCGGCATTTCCCACTTTCCTGCAAGTGGCCACACCCTGAAGGCAATATGCTCTTGGACCAAGTCCCTTGACCCAATGAAAGAGCAGATTACGCCGAAGGCTCTTTGGCATTCCTCGGCTGCTTCATCCATTTCAACCTTCGGCCTTCGAAGTCCGAAGCGTTGCCAGATGGGGCGCATAATGATACTCTTGACATCTTCTTGCGCTGTTAAGTCATTCTTTACATAGAACCACTCTGTCATCCAGGCTCCGTGCCACCTCTTCCGAAAGGTTGGCATAGGGCGGCTTGACCCGGAGCGGGCTCCGAAGCTGTAACACCCAAAGTTGTTGTGATATTGTTCTTTCCCCCAGGGCTTCGTCTCATATAACAACTCATGAATGTTGCAAAAGCTTTTAGCATTTGGTTCTAAACCTTGGCTTCTCGCAGCCCAGACAAACACCCCCATTCTTATGATAGCTTCGGGAGTAATTTGATGAAGGTAGACCTGAAATGTCTTCAGGACTTCAATAACAAAGTTGCTTAGGGGGAATCGAAGCCCAGCCTTGAGAAAGCTTCGGAAGATTACGACTTCATCTTCTTCGGGGGTGGGAGAAGTCTTTTCTCCAGCATCAACCCTCACAATAGATATATCTCGAAAATACCTCCCCCTCATATTATCAATATGATTCTGCTTAATAGTGGTTTTCCCGAAAACCGTGTGACTTGGCCGCCATGGTCGATCTTCTGACTCTTCCCCACCACTTTCTACATCATAACTATCGCTGTCACCAGTATCTTCAGACAAACCTTCCAGAATCTCCTTGGTAATTTTTTCCGTATTGGTCTCTGCCATTGCTATAAGGAACCCCAAGTTCTTTTCTTCGTCAAGGCTCAGCTTCATCTCAGCAGCGACCTTCTTATCTTCAGACATCTTCGGAAACACTAAAAAACTGTTTTCAAAGCCGAAGCTTCAAAACCAAAATATCAGCAAACCTTAGTGCGCAAAGAGCTAAAAATTTAGTGGGCGAAAGCAGATGGCAAGCGAGAGTACCAAAATGAGTTTGCGTTACGATCTTATTTATATGCCTAGTGCGTTGAAAATTGAAAGACCCCGCTTGTCAGTGAATGTTGCTATTCTAGCAAAGGGAAGGTGTTTTTTCGGACCTTCGGCTTAAGGCCTTCGTCCATATCGCAATCTGAATTTGTCATTAACAAATTAGTATTGCGAGGGGCTACTGTTGGGGGCCTTCGTCCTCCGAAGGTCCTCAAAAACATGATTTGACAATGTTTTCCAAGTGGATTATATGAACAGGTACCTTCGGACTCAGAATTATGAACATGAAGTACGGTCAGAACGAAGCCTGAACCAGACGAAGGGGATTGAAATGGAGGACGGGCTGATTACCAAGCTCTACGAAGGATGATGCACAGCCGAAGCTGTGCGCAGGAAAGCTTCGTCGCGATAGCAGAAAGGGGAACCGACTTAAAGATGAAAAGACTACTTAGGCCTTGACAGATTTCCATAAGTCATTAGCAAATGTAATGGACATGAATGTAATTTTGTATGGGCTGTGTCTCACGCCTATAAATAGATGAACAGTACTCCCGTACTGTTCACGCTGACTTGGCATTTGCTTTTGCGTCATCCTTGTACTTTTGTCTTCCTGCAATCCGAAGGTACACTTGTAATTTGAAGTCATTTCTATTGATATACGATAATAAAATAGAAATGACATGATAATAAAGTTTAAATGTTTATATTACTCTTAATGTTGCTTATAAGTCCTTCGTCATAATTTATCACACTTACGAAGGTACATTGTCTGTGACCTTCGTCCGGAACACATTATATCCTGAGGGGAAATAATGTTTCGAGGGACGAAGGACCTTATCATTTAACACTTTCTATGTTGCGTTGTTCTTAATCCGAAGCATTTGAGAACAAGTCCCCAACACTATTCAGTTTTGTAGTAGTTAATGCATAAATAAAAATGAGGAGTGGAAAAAATGGTGAAAGCAATTTATTTAGCTTTCTTATAAATGAGAGTGCTTGATCTGAAATTTTGGAGCATAGAAAGTAATGTGTGGGTTGTTGGTGCATTTGTCTTATTTATATTGTTTGAAAAATGGTTTAATGTGTAGAAAATAAACGATGCATGCTAAAAATACCAACTCAGATTTGTTAATCAAGTTATTTAGTGCAGAATCCCTTGAAGTTAACATTGTTGTTGTGTGTTAATAATAATTCCTTGTTATGTATTACTTGCTTTCTTAAGTAATTAAAAAAGAGAATGGCTATGGTTAGCAATGTACTAAAATGACCTACTTCATGTAAATGATTCTTTTGCTATTGTGAACATAACCTTGTTGTTATGAGAATTTTTATTCAAATTTATGTGATTATGTTTGGATGTTAATGCCCCTTGAAGCTAGGAAATGTGTGATGAAACTTGTGTTCATCCAAAGCATTTTGTGCACCCTTTTTCGTGACATGTGTGATGTGATGTTTAATTAAAATTCTGTAACACCCCGTCCAATCCCTAGACCAGCGGTAATTACTCCTGGCAACTCTCTAGGATCATATATCGTCCCCACAGACCAACACAAGACTTTTGTGCGCACTTTGTCCACACTCAAGCGCACCCGAGAGAACTTCTCGATCGGTCACCCATCCCAAATTGCTCCAAGCCAAGCACGCTTAACTTGGAGGTTCTTTTGAGATAGACTTCCGAAAAAGAAGATGCACCTTGTTAGTATGAATACTCTATTAATTTCTATTAAGCCTTGGGCGAGGATATCAGCATCCCAGGGGCCAGGATATCACAATCCACCCCCCTTAGAAGACTGACGTCCTCGTCGGTCAACCCCAATCTAGGATCCTCCCATCTTAACCATGTCTGTGTGTCTAGTGTTGTCACATGCCATGCCATGTGACCACTCTGGGCCCACATGCACCATGCGCCATATATCCGAACCACTAACCCACACACGCTCGTGAAACCTCGAGGGTCGGCTCTGATACCACTTGTAACACCCCGTCTAATCCCTGGACTGGTTGTACTTACTCCTGGCAGCTCTCTAGGATCATATATTGTCTCCATAGACCAACACGAGTCCTTTGTGCGCACTTTGTCCATACTCATGCGCACCCGAGAAAACTTCTCGATTGGTCACCTATCCCAAATTGCTCCAAGCCAAGCACGCTTAACTTGGAGGTTCTTTTGAGATAGGCTTCCGAAAAAGAAGATGCACCTTGTTGGTATGGATACTCTATTAATTCTATTAAGCCTTGGGTTAGGATATCACCATCCCAGGGGCCAGTATATCATATATTCCCATCGTCATTCATATGCATACCATTCTCATGAGCATTTGCACACATGTTTCATTCTAATTCTTGCATTCATTCAATAGAGAGTGAAAATCTAGACCGATCAAGCCAAACGAGCCTAAGCCCAAAGCTAGTGTTTTAGAGAAGTTAATTGAAGCACCAGGCAAGCAGCTAAGCATGTGTTCAATTACCTAAATTTTTGCATGTTAATTATGATATGGTGTATACTATGGGTTGCATGTGGTAAAAGATGTGTTTATTTATTATAGTGCTTATGTTGATGCTTTACCTTCCTTGTACTTGTACCTTATTCCTTGTCACTTGATTAGTTGGGTTAATTACTCTAAAATTTTGACAATGGCTTAGAATGCTTAGATTAAGTCTCTCATGGTTATGAGATGTAATTCTTTAGAGGATAATCAACCAAGTTCTAAGGGATTCTTTTTATGTCAAATGGTAAAGTTGGAATGTTATTAAATTTTGATGCAAGACATGAGCATGTTGTAGGGTCACGAGAATGGAGTCTCGTTGACATAGACCACTTGAGTTGATCAGGGGTCATCTATTGTTGACATTTGTTTGAGCATTTCTTGTGCTGCCACATATCCTCTTATGTGGAGTATGAGTTAATTAACTAGTTGCTCCATGCTTGCGGACACAGTCTTGGACATGTGGTCCATGTGACATGGTAGAGGATGTCTAGGGTTGTCCCTAGTGGACCTAGGTAGGCCTCCACATGAGCTAGGCTTGTACTTGTATGTTTGATAATCTTTGGGAAAGATTGACATGAGTACCCCTTGTTCACTGTGGATAAGTGAATGAGTGGTATAGTTATTAGTAGTGTAGGTAAAGTATTATCCTCCTTGCAAGGTTTTTCATGAATCAACCATGCTCACGGTTATGAGCTTTGCACTTTGCAATCGGATATATTTTAGTGTTACAATTATGCTTATAAGTCATGATTACTTTGAATGCGGTATCCCATATACTTTACTTATTAATCATGTTGTCATATGTTATATATTGCGTTGAACTAAAATTGGTGGGAAGAACAAGATAAGTGAAAGCAACTAGCTGATGTAAGAGTTGTTCCACCTACTACTCTCAAAATTAAGGATATGTCATAGTGGCTTTCATGCAACAATCACTTAACCTTAAAGCTTCATCCTTGCTATAACCACATGCATACACCTTGTATTTATTTTATTGTGTATGTCTTGTGAGTACATTCTTGTACTCATGGTACTATGTTGGATATGTTTTGCAGGTAAGCAGGAGGCCTAGTATGGCTACATCAAGATATTTTAAAAACAAATTGAACTCCAATAGTTAAGCCTTAGATAATGTATTTTAGGAAATAAATGACATTATTAGGAAAGAAAATGTTGAGGATGATGTACAAAACAAGGATATGACACTAATATGGGGTGTATTATATTTAAGTCACTTCATGGCATTATCCTATATATATATTATTAAAATTTGTAAGATAGGGCATTGTTGAGACTATTTTTAAGAGTTGAGCTCTATATTTTAAGACAGGCCATTGATTTAAGGTATTGTTGTAGACGCTTTAAGGCCCTATCCTCCCCCTAAAAAGGTTAATTATAGAAAGTTGATCCCCAAGACAAAGTGTATGTCTCACCAATTCTGGAAAGTAAGCTAAATACATGGTTCTGAAAAGCCTAGAGTTCATTCCTAAGATTTGCAAAATACAAACTTCACTTTCTAAACATAATAATTGTTGAAACACTTGCATAGATGTATACATATACCATCCTTTTAGTTAGTATTGCTGGGGAGGACACCAAACATAGCCTCGATCGTAGAGCGAAGACCATGTTGGGCGAAGGCTAAACTTGCCCTAGTTCTAAACTAATGAAAACCACACTTTAACATCAATTGCCTTCACAGGTTCACTGGTGCAGGGACTCCGACCAAAGAGGCCTCTGATCGAGCGGGCCCAGCATTGAGGGGCATGCCAAGCGGTGACCAGATGACCAAGACTTCACTACACCTCGGAAGCGAAGTCCTTGTCACCCTTCGCGACATACCGAAGGCGAAGCCCTTGCTCAACCTCCATTCAGCCCAACCGCCAAAGGGCAGTTGGGGACTTTGCCATGCTCCAGAGGCGACTCTTCCACTACCACTAGCGTCTCAGACTCCATCACCCAACTTACACGCAGGCCATGGATTGGCCACTGGTTGGTGGGCCCCCAGGTCAGCAGCAACCTCCAGCCGTTTTTTCATTCGTTCGATGACATGTGGGTCCCGCCAGTCGGTTTCAGCACCTACCTCGTGAAAGGCTCGCTACCGCAACGAAATCCATAGAAATTGGTAGAGATTGTGGACCTGGGGTTTCTGTGCCGGTGCATATAAATGAGGCCCCTGGCACCCCTACCCGTAGCCATGAATAATCGTATAGAGAGAGAGGAGGGAGGTAGAGCTTGAAGTCGCCGCCATCGCCGAATAGAGGGGAGCTCAGAGAGAGATCGAGTGCCTCCGCCAACGCGTGGCTACGCTGCTCCTTCACCCTGGCAGGGCGCTTTTAGGTTCGCCTATGATCGTCGAGTGTGCGCATGGGGGTAATCACACACTGCGCTGGCCAGTGACGGAGCAATTGTTTGCCATCACATATCGTCGCCGCAGATCCACTGTGCGGCGTGGTCGGCTACGTCTACACCTTGAATCATGGTGGTAAGTCTCCTTGTGCGTTCGCTATCCTTTCCGCTTGGTTTTGCACCGATCAAATTGGTGAATAGGGCTCGGGGTCTCCATCTAACTGGCCTCCAGTGATGTCTGCCACCATGAGGGTTGATATGGTGACAAGGGGATCACGGGGGGATTGAAGGGGATTGAGGGGGAAATGAACTAATTTCTCCCTCAATCCTCTCCAATCCTCCCGTGATCCCAGGTCACCAAATCAGCCCTGAGGGTGGGTGACTCCACCTAGGCGGGGTCGGGAACAAGGAAGCGATCCATGTCCATTGAATCCGTCCTCAACGCACGGGATTAAAAGCTACGGACCATTCACCAGGATGCATTCACCACCGTGGATCTGAAATCGTGTCATGATCAGGCAGATCACGTTTCATTAAATCACAGTTGCTGATCCTAGATCCTATGGATCTGGCTGCATACCGATTCAACTTTAAGTGGATCTGATTAGCGCCACTCATGTTAGATAGGACGGCCAGAGCGTGTCTATACCCCCTTCAGCCGAACAAACTTGTTAAAGAGACCCTGGGGAATTATAGAATCAATCCACCGTCTCTCCGCAGTAGAAGTCTTCACATCTCGGTCCCTGGTATTTGCAAATTACACCCTAGAAGCCATTTTTAGTATAAAATTTGTATTAAATGACTCAGAAATTATAATATTCATATCTTGTGGGTAAAGTGTGCAACCTCTATAGAGTGTTAGAAACTGGTATATCAGCCACGCTCACGGTTATGAACAGGCTTGGGAGCTCCTTTGGTTAGAGTTACTCTGGATACTTTTGTGATGATGTTTAGTGATGATGATTATATTTATGGTATTTGGTATTTCCTCTTGGATGGAGTGCCATTTGGGTAATAACTTGGGATTATTGTTAAAACTTGGTCTCTATTAGTAATAAATACCTGACCAGCTAAAAGCAACCGCTTTAAGCTTAACTCCACATACAGCTAGTCCACTTTAACCAAACAGGACATTTACTGAGTACGTTGATGTGTACTCACCCTTGATTTAAAACACCCAACCTCAGGTTGTTCCCATTGCAAACAATGCTCAGGAGAAGATGAAGGCAACATGGAGGATTTTCAGGAGTTTCAAGACTTTGTTGAGTTCTAGATTAGTTTAGTGGCAAAACCCCAGTCAGCTGCCTATAAAGGCCTTATCGTACTACGTTTCGTTCAGCACTTTGATTATGACTTAAGTTAATGACTCTATGGATGTCTTGGACATCATGGTGTAATAAAGTACTTAATTCTGCTATTATTTTGAGCAATGTGTGATGATGTCCAATTATGTAATCGCCGTGTACGTGAGTCTCTGATCCTAGCACGTACATGGTTCACATTCGGTTTGCCTTGTAAACCCGGGTGTGACAAGTTAGTAGACGGGGGTAGCATCGTAATTTGGGACCACCTACCCTTGGACGGGCCTATAAATATGATCGTCCTACAGCCACATGGGACACGCATAATGAGAAGCTATAGTTCGCACCAACCAGTTTGTCGCCCTATCGTTCTCAGCGTCTTGTCACTAAGTGTTTGGGACCACTTGGCAGTGCGTTATTGCCCAATATTTGGTGCCCACCATTCGTGTGACAAAGACAACACCCATGATGCCTCCGAAGAAAAACACCCACCCTAGCTCAACATCAAAGGAAGAAGATGCCAGGGCCACCCTCGCCGCCAAGAAAGGCAAGGTCGTCCTCGCCTCTGACCACTCCCCACCACTAAACCCAAAGCCTCCGCCAATCCGCAGTGTGAAGGCCTCACCACAAAGCAAAAGGTAGTAAACACCGAAGAAGATGGCGAAGTCCACACCAGTAGCTCTGAGGACTCGCAAGACCCTCTGTCATACCCAAAAAGTCTGCCCTAGCAAGGCAAATCTAGCCGAACTTGATGAGAAATCAACCCCCAACTCCCCCAAGCTTTGACACCGTGGCACACCATCAGGTTCACCCATTCAGAATGCCTCCAAAAGACATCACAGACCTCCAGGACATTCAGGACCTCAACATAAACACCGAGTAGTAGCTTTTGCTCAAAAGCCTTTGCATGTGCAGCTCAAACCTCCAAAAGCAAAGAGATTCCCTCGCATGCAAGTAGTAGCGTAGCGAGGCCCAGGCTAGGGTCCACCTCCTCATCCAATAAGAGAAAGAGCATCTTTAGGCCCTCGAGCAAGAAATTTCACAACTACAGGCACATGACAACGCTCAGCCTTCGCAAGGTCGTGTAAGGTTGAGTAGTTTCGACAAAGTCAGTCAGCCCCTACATAATGACGCTTTCTAGGCCTTCAACTTCACAGATAGTTAGTGCCCACTCTCCGCCAGACTGCAGATGATGCCTGGCCAAACAACAATAGGCCTAGAAACTGGCCAAAATACAATGGGAAGGCTAACCCATCGCAGTTCATCATGAGCTACCAAGTCGTAGTTGCCTCATCTAGCGGAGACAACAATGCAATAAAAAATCCTTCATCATCACCCTGGAAGGCCTCCCTCCAACTTGGTACACCGGCTGCCTCCTACGATGATTAACACATGGGCTGCACTTCATGAGAAATTCCTCCTCAACTTCCAGGGGTACAGGTCATAGTCCAATGCCCTCATTGATCTATCATTATGCCGACAACTGGAGAAGGAAAGCCTCTGTAGTTACAATTGGGGCGAAGGCGAAGATGCCACCCTTCGCTCGAAGTCTTCGCCGACCTCGCTGCACCGACGAAGGCAAGACGACGGGCAGACCTACCCTTCGCCCCACACGTCGCTGGACGAAGGCTTGTGACAAGGTCGTCTCATCCTGCGACCTCACTCGACATGGAGGCCCACGTATGATCCGGCCCATTGTAACAGGCCCTGCGTGGCCGCTGCGCATTACGGGCCTAATTTGTAAAGGTCTCCCTGTAATTACGGTCTGTAACCCTGCTTTATGGGAATATTCCGGGGATAACCTAGGTGCCTGAGGGCACATGCGTCCTTAACACGGGACGCTGGGCACTCAGATACCTATAAATACCCCTGTACAGTGCCCTTGAGAGGCTAGGTTAACAGAGCTATTGCCATCTCGTGTCGTAGCCCCGTTGACACCACTTTTACTCCCCAGTTGGATCCACTCGCTCAGGAGAGCAAGTGCCAACAGTTACTATAACAAGTTCATCCCTCTCAAGTCTCAATTATCGTCAGTAGAGGATGGAATCACAATCCATTATGCCATCAGCGGTTTGCACGCTGGCCCATTGTACAACCACTGCACCAGGGACCCCCCAACAACCATTCAAGAGTTATATCAACTATTTGAAAAGTATGCAAGGTCCAAAGACCTCCACTATCGCAAACTCGAAGCACAACGCTAGCCAAAGCACCGTTCACACCTAGGGAGCTCCAAAACTTGGGTGCGAATGCAATAGCCTCTTCCGCAGACCCAAATCAACAATATTCAGCAGCAGTAACCTGAAGACACCCACCACAGTTACGATCAAGGTTACCAACCGACAAGAGGGTACATGACCCTAAGGGGAAGAGGGCGTGGACAAGGACCACCTCGTGAGTACAAGCCTTATTGCATATTTCATGAAAGCTCCAATCATTCAACCGAAGAACGTCGAGCATATAAAGAGGTGAAAGAGAGGATGGACGTAGAAAAAGGGAAAATGGACTACCTAGAACAGCTAGCGAAGGCCGTGGTACACACTTTCCAACCATAGTTTCAACATCAGCAAGAAGCATACAAAAACTACCCACAGTACTAGCCAAACTACCAATAGCTGCTAGCACACCCAAAAAGATTACAACTACCCATGCCCCCTCCACAACCAATCCACCTGAAAGTCACCTAAAGGGGGCGAATAGGCGAAACCAGTAAATTATAAACTTTGAAGACAAACTTCACCTGGGGTTAGGATTAGAAACAAATTATAATGAATATGGTGTGTGGAAGAGAGTTCTTCTTGCTGTGAGTTGCTCAATCAAATGCAGATGACTTTGGGAGCTAACTCAAAAGATTGTTAGCATGAGAACTTTAGAGAGAGGGGAGAGGAAGAATCAAATCGTTAGGTGAAGATCAACACAAATGAACACAACGATTTGTTTCTCGAGGTTCGATTCCAATGAACCTACTTCTCATTGAGGAGGCCACAAAGGCTGGGTCTTTTTCAACCCTTTCCCTCTCTCAATCGATCACTTAGACCGGTTGAGTCCTTCTTAATCTTAAGGATCACTAAGACCCCACAAGGATCACCACACACTTAGGTGTCTCCTGCTAGCTTTACAAATCACTAGAGAGTTTAGAAGGAGATGAAGAAAGCACAATTAAAAGCCAACCAACAAGAGCAACAAATGAAACACAAATCACACTCTCTCAAGTCACTAGTCGCTAATGATCGCTTGTTTTGATTGGGGCACTTGAAGAGATTGGAAGCTTTGAATGTGTATTGGAATGGATTGCTAGCTCTTGTATTGAATGTGTATGAGTAGAATGCTTGGGTGTGTTGAATGGAGGTGGTTGGGGTTGTATTTATAGCCACCAACCACTTCCTAGCAGTTGCCTCCTTCCTGCCAACCGTGGATGGTCTGCGCCCCTGGTCTGGACGGTCCGCCCCTGCACATCAACGGCTAAAATTGCAACGGTCAGTAGTAACTGCTATATCAAAGACTATAGTGCATTTAATGCGTTGTCAGATAAAGCAGTCGCGGACAGTCCGGTCGTGCACCCTGGACGGTCCGTGAGGACGCTAAAAATGAATTTTACCGAACCCGTCACCTTTGATTTTTCTGGTTTTTCAACGACCGGACGGTCTGCGCTTGGTCCCGGACGGTGCTTGCTTCTCCTTCGAACAATCCATAGTGTTAACGTGTGTTTTTGTAGTGTTCCTGTCTGAGGCTCTCCCTGTTGTTGTGGACGGTCCACCGCAAGGGCCCGAACGGTCCGCGCATAGGTGAATTTCCAAAAAGCTTCTGCTGTCCGGAATAATCTACGATATTCTGGACAGTCGACTTAGAATTGATGTATATGAACTTTATGCACCTGAGAAATGATCAACTAGGCAAACTCATTAGTCCATGATATTTGTGATGAGCATCAAACACCAAAATCGATTATAGGAATGGTTGAGGCCATTTCCCTTTCAATCCCCCCTTTTTGGTGATTGATGCCAACACAAACCAAAGCAAGTACAAAGTAGAGAAATGTAGCTAGTTTGCATTTTGACATATGTGCATAAGTTACTTTTGAAATGAAAGCAGTTCTGAGTATATGAGTGTTTTGATATAGTCAAAATTTTGGACCACATTTGCACCACTTAGCTTGTTTTTAAAATCTTTTTGGAAAAGTGTTTTCAAATTCTTTTACAATTAGCCAATGGTATAAGAATATAATTTCAAAAGGCATTTTCAAGTTTTGAAAGATTTCCCCCTTTTTCAAATGCTTTTCCTTTGGCTTAATAAATGCTCCCCCTGAAAAAGTTCTCCCCTTAGTTGTCAAAAGGGTTTTTTTGCAAATGTAATAGTTCCAATTTGGAAAAAGTTTTTGGAAAATAGGGTGGTGGTGCGGTCCTTTTGCTTTGGCCTATTAATTTCACCCCCTTTGGCATTAAGCGCAAAAAATAAAGAAATCTAGAGGCCTCTAACAAGAAAGATATGAAAGTAAATACATGAGTAGGACAAAGGATATACGATACTGACAAAGTTGTAGTGGAAGCCTTGCCTTTGCGTATAACTCCATTTCCCTTTCAATGTAAGACTAAGTATAGAAGTACACTTGGAAGAACATTAGTCTTAGCTTTGGCCCAAGAAGAATAAGAAATATGCTTTTGTACCAAATGAAAGAGATATGTCATGATCAAAGGTATAAAATGAGCAATGTGTGCAAGATTTCAATCAAAGTTCTGAAAATCAAATACATTTAGTTCATTCCTAAGCTTGTTAAAAGTCTTTTCATCTAGGGGCATGGTGAAGATATCATCTAACTAGTTGTGGGTGCTAACATAAGCAATTTTAATATCTCCCCATGGTTGGTGATCTCTCTTGAAGTGATATCGGATGTCTATATGCGTTGTGTGGATGTGTTCAACGTGATTGTCCACCATTCGAATTGCACTCTCATTGTCACATAGGAGAGAGACTTTGCTCAATTTGTAGCTATAGTCCCTAAGATTTTGTCTCATCCAGAGTAATTGTGCACAACAATGTCCTGCAGCAATATACTCAACTTCGGCGGTGGATAGAGCTACTGAATTTTGTTTCTTTGAAGCCCAAGACACCAGGGATCTCCCTAGAAACTAACAAGTCCCTGATGTACTCTTTCTATCAATCTTACATCCAATATAATCAACAGCAGAATACCTGATTAGATCAAAGGTAGATCCCTTGGGGTACGATACCCCAAACTTAGGAGTGTAAACTAAATATCTCATGATTCTTTTCACGACCCTTAGGTGGATTTTCATAGGGTCACCCTGGAATCTTGCACACATGCATACTGAAAGCATAATATCCAGTCGTGAAGCACATAAATAGAGTAAAGATCCTATCATTGATTGGTATACCTTTTGATCTACAGATTTACCTCCTATGTCGAGGTCGAGAGGCCCATTTGTTCCCATAGGAGTCTTGATGGGTTTAGCATTCTTCATTCCAAACTTCTTGAGAATATCTTGAATGTACTTTGTTTGGCTAATGAAAGTGCCCTTTTGGAGTTGCTTGATTTGAAATCCAAGGAAATACTTCAACTCTCCCATCATGGACTTCTCAAATTTCTGTATCATAATTCTATTGAACACTTCACAAGATGACTTGTTAGTAGACCCAAAGATAATATCATCAACATAAATTTGGCATATAAACAAGTCTTTGTCAATTGTTTTAGTGAAGAGAATATGGTCAGCTTTTCCAACTTTAAAATCATTAGTGATAAGAAAGTCTCTTAGGCAT
The DNA here is from genome assembly GCA_029449295.1 of Zea luxurians. NCBI lineage: Eukaryota > Viridiplantae > Streptophyta > Magnoliopsida > Poales > Poaceae > Zea > Zea luxurians. The sequence goes on from JAOPSE010000011.1 coordinate 53,569,502, forward strand.
TCATAACATGCTCTTGGGGCTTGTTTGAGCCCATAAAGCGCCTTTGAGAGCTTATAAACATGTGAAGGATACTCGCTATCTTCAAAGCCGAGAGGTTGCTCAACATACACCTCTTCCTTGATGGGACCATTGAGGAAGGCACTTTTCACATCCATTTGATATAACTTAAAGCCATGGTAAGTAGCATAGGCAAGTAATATTCAAATTGACTCAAGCCTAGCTATGGGGGCATAGGTTTCATCGAAATCCAAACCTTCGATTTGTGAATACCCTTTTGCAACAAGTCAAGCTTTGTTCCTAGTCACCATACCATGCTCATCTTATTTGTTGTGGAATACCCACTTGGTACCTACAACATTTTGGTTAGGAGACACAAAAGACTTGCTCATCTTGTTTGTTGTGGAATACCCACAGTCAAGCTTTGTTCCTAGTTCCTCTTGCATTACCGCCACCCAGTCTGGATCTATAAGTGCATCCTCTATCATGTATGGCTCAATAGAAGACACAAAAGAGTAATGTTCACAAAATGAGCAACTCGAGATCAAGTGGTTACCCCATTTTGAATGTCACCAAGTATGGAGTTGACGGGGTGATCTTGTTGAATTGCTTGGTGGACTCTTGGGTGAGGTGGTCTTTGATCTTGAATCTCTTATTCATCCTCCTTTTTTTGATCAACTTCATCTCCCCCTTGATTGATGCCTTCTTGAGGTGGCTCATTGTCTTGAACTTGATCTTCTTCTTCTTGAGTTAGTTCCTCATCTTGAGTTGGTGGAGATGCTTGTATGGAAGAAGATGGTTGATCTTGTGCTTGTGAAGGCTCTTTGGGTTCTTGTGGACACACATCTCCAATGGACATTGTTGGGGGTCTTCTTCTTCGCCGAAGGTCCTCAAGACAAAGGTATCTCTAGCAAAGTGATGTTGAGGATCCTCTCTGCCGAAGGTCCCCAAGACGTAGATACTATCCGGGAGCTATAATGACGAATACTGAAGCTTCTACCGAAGGACGACAGCTTCGGCTTAAAGGTGATAACGAAGGTCAAGCATGGCGCAGAACCAAAGAGGAAAAGACCAGTTAATCCCTGATGATTTATGTTACAGTTATGTATACAAATTAAGGCTATAAATGTATTTTCACCCGAGGTGCGTCTTAGGCCTATAAATAGATGAATAGTACCCCCGTACTGTTTATGCTGGATTGTAATTGCTCTCGTGTCAACACCTTCGAGCAAACCAAAGGTATCAATGTAATATAAATTCTATTAATGTTCATGTGTATATTATGAAATACATAAATAAATGAATGACTAGATTACATATATCGTCATATGGACTATTATTTTCACAAATCATGAAGGCATGCCCTTCATGAGCTTCGTCTGAAGATCATTATATCTAGGAGGAGATAATGCTTTGGAGGACGAAGGTCCTTAGTCTTTAACATTGTGTTGCCTTATTCTTGATTCACAACATTTGAGAACAAGTGACCAACATTGGCGCCCACCTCTGGTGAACTCACTTCCACGACCATGACAATGGCTTCGCAAAGTGACCAAGTTGTGACACCTTCAGCTATGAAGCTGGTGCTTCTAATCACAGGCGACTCAATCTCTGAACTAGCCCATATGAAGCAGAAGAAGGAAGCACAAAGAAGGGTACAACATGTTGGAGTACAAGGACCCTTCATCAAATCCAAGTGGTCTCATGTACCAGTCACATTCTCCTAGGAAGACCTTCAGCTTAAGGACTACCCCCATAATGTTGCAATGGTCATATCTTGTGTTATCAAAGGGTTTTTGGTTCACAATGTCGTTGTAGACATAGGCAGTGCAGCGGATATCATCTTCGCAAAAGCCATCAGGCAGATGCAAGAGCAAGATGACAAGATACATGATGCAACACATCCCTTGTGTGGCTTTAAAGGAAGGCAGATATTGGCACTTGGAAAGATAACAATGCCAATCACCTTCGGTTATGTTCACAACACAAGAACAGAACAAGTTGTATTTGACATTGTCGATATGGACTATCCTTAGAATGCAATCATTGTTTGAGGGATGCTGAATGCCTTCGAAGCAATACTCCATCCAGCATATCTGTGCATGAAGATACCTTCTGATCAAGGTCCTATCTCTGTGCATGGAAGTCAAGAGGCTGCCAGAAGGGCCGAAGGGAACTAGACAGATTCAAAGGCCATCCATAACATAGATGAAGCCGAAGCTCATCAACAGTATAAACATAAAAGAGACAAGGCTGCTTCAGCAGATCAACCAAAGCCTATGCTTCTGTGTGAAGACATAGCCGAGCAGAAGGTGTTGTTGTGGTCCTAATTGTCTGATGACCAAGAGAGAACTCTATTAAAGTTTCTATTCAACAACAAGGATGTTTTTGCTTAGTCAGCTAACGATCTTTGTGGTGTCAACAGAGATGTCATTGAACACTCACTCAATGTAGATCAGGCTATTATACCAAGGAAGTAGAAGCTTCGGAAGATGTCTGATGACAAAGCCGAAGGTGCAAGAAATGAAGTCAAAAGACTCCTCAGTGTCGGAGTAATCAGAGAGGTGACATATCCAGAGTGGCTAGCCAATACTGTGATGGTAAAAAATGCTAATGGAAAGTGGAGGATGTGTATTGATTTTACGGATCTCAACAAGGTAGGCCTGAAGGATGAGTTCCCCTTGCCAAGAATAGACTCCCTTGTGGACGCAGCAGCCACTTTGGAGCTCATGAGTTCATTGGACTACTATTTAGGCTATCATCAAATCTGGATGAAGAAGGAAGATGAGCCTAAAACAAGCTTCATAACCCCTAGTGGGACTTACTGCTACCTTCGGATGCCCGAGGGGCTCAAGAATGCCGAAGGAAGCTTCTACATAATGACTTCCAAAGTCCTCAGCTCTTATATTGGTAGGAATGTCTTGACATATGTCGATGATATCATAGTAAAAATCACGAAGCAAGAAAATCACATTGCCGAATTGCAAGAAACATTTGCCAATTTGAGGAAGGCTGGTCTAAAGCTTAATCCAGAGAAATGTGTCTTCGGGGTGAAGAAGGGGAAATTTCTTAGGTGCCTTGTATCAACAAAAGGAATTGAAGCAAATCTAAGTAAGATAGAAGCTATACTTCGGATGGAGCCACCAAGGACAAGAAAAGGTGCTCAGAGATTAACAGGAAGGCTGGCATCTCTAAATAGATTCATCTCAAGATCAGCAAAGAGGAATTTGCCATTCCTTGAAGTGCTAAAATCAGCTGAAGTCTTTCAATGGGGACCAATTCAATAAAAGGCTTTCGAAGAGCTGAAGCAATATCTAATACAATTGACAACATTGACTCCACCTTCGTCAGGAGCCCCATTGCTACTGTATGTAGTTGCTTCCCACGCTGCAGTCAGTGTAGTGCTGGTGCAGGAGAGACAAGATGGTCAAGCAAAGAATCAAGTCCCAATATACTTCGTCTCTAAAGTACATAGTCCATCAAAAAGAAATTACACAGAGCTAGAGAAAGGTACTATATGTTGTATTGATGGCTTCCAGAAAGCTTCAGCATTATTTTTAGTCATATCACATTATAGTACCTTCATCTCAGCCTCTCAAGGACATTATAAGAAAAAGAGGAGCCACGAGGAGAGTTGGAAAATGGGCTACATAACTGAATAAATTCACTATTGATTTTGTCCATAGATCATTGATCCTATCCTAAGCGTTAGCAGACTTCATTGTTGATTGGATGTAAGGGGCTTAGGATGAAGGAAGCATAATAGACAATGAAGCTTGGACAATATTCTGTGATGGGTCTTGGGAGACCTTCGACGCAGGTGCAGCTGCTATTCTAATTTCACCATCCAAGATCAAAACCTGCTACGCGGCTAGATTGGAGTCAACTGCACAAATAACATTGCAGAGTACGAAGTTCTTCTTTTGGGGCATCAAAAGCTTAAGGCGATGGGAATAAGAAGGGCAGTCCTCAAATCTAACTCACAGGTCATCACAGGCCACGTTGATAAAAGCAGCAGAGCAAGAGTTCCTAAGCTCAAGAAGTATCTTGATACAGTCCGAAGAATGAAGCCTCCTTCGAAGGTTTCTCAGTGAAGAATATCCCAAGAGGAGAAAATGAACATGCAGATTTGCTAGCCAAATCAGCGGCACAGGGGCTCCCACTCCCTTCAGAAGTATTATTTGAAACTCTAAAAGCACCGTCAGTTAAGCTCATGGAGCGAGCAGTGCTTACAATCTCACCTATACACAACGAAGGTTGGAGGACTGAGATTGTATATTACCTGCAAGACAATTATCCTTCGGACGATGAAGCTTACATAAAAAGAATGCAAGCTAGGACAAGATCTTATATGATCATAGAAGGAGAATTGTTCAAACAAGGAGTTTGTTCTCCACTGCTGAAGTGTTTGTCTAGAGCCAAATGTCAAGAGCTAATGAAAGAGATACACGCAGGGATATGCGAAGCTCATATTGGATCCAGGCATTTGCTTCGAAAACTTTTTAGACAAGGATTTTATTGGTCGAAGGCAGCTTCGGATGCAGCAGACCTAGTTCAAAATTGTGTAAACTGCCAAAAGTGTGCTAGAGATAAAAACAACCTTCGTCTCTAACTCAGCTAATCTAGCCCACTTGGCCACTGCAAAGGTGGGGCCTAGATTTACTAGGCCCACTTCCACCAGCGCAAGGAAACTTGAAGTATGTTGAGGTAGCAGTGGAGTACTTTTCAAAGTGGATCGAAGCTAAACCCCTAGCTCCAATCACTTCGGCTACGGTCCAGATGTTCTTCTGGCAGAATATTGTTTACCGGTTCGGTGTGCCGAAGGCTATCATGAAACTTAATTAGATGTTGAAATATTCAAAACTTTTTGTGACCAAGTTGGTAACTGAATTATTATAACAGGAATAATGAAGTCAATCTTCAATTTGCCAAAAGGAAAGTGGCTAGATAAGTTAGTAAAAGTGGTATGGAATCACAACACTATTGTCTCAAGATCAACAGGGTTTACTCCATTCAAACTTTTATTCGACGACGAAGCAACAACACCAGAAGAAGCAAGAACGGGTTCAATAAGGACCCTAGCTTCGGCAGAAGACGAAGAGGCTTGCAAAATAACAAAATACACCATAGAAGGAACTAGGCTTTAGGCAATAGATCACATCAATAAATATCAGGCTGAAACAGTTAAATGGCGAGACAGGAAGGTACTTCGAAGAGTGGCCAACGTAGACACAGTGGGAAAGCTTCAGCTTAAGTGCGAAGGTCCCTTCTTGGTGGTGTCTTCGTCAAGACCTGGATCATACAGGTTGAAAGATATGCACGGAAATGACATTCCAAGATCTTGGAATGCAGATGAGCTTCAGAGATATTATGTGTAAACTATTTAATATTCTTACTTTTCCCTATAGCACCCTTTTCCTTTCAAGAGGGGAGAAAGGTTTTTAATGGGGCCATAGGTTGTAATTTTCATTTTTCCTTGTACAGCCATGTGCAATAGAAGGGCCAATTTCCCCCACATGTAAAATGTAAAGATCCGAGATTACACCATCGAGTGTAAAAAGTATAAAAAAGCTCCAAAGTCATCCCTAAGGGGATGCAGAGCTAAAATGCCACCAAAGTGAAAGGTGAAGAAGCTCCAAAGTCGTTCCTAAGGGGATGCAGAACTTAAATGCCACTTAAGTCAAAGGTGAAGAAGCTCCAAAGTCGTTTCTACGGGGATGCAGAGCTTAGCTCCAAAGTCGTTCCTAAGGGGATACAGAGCTGAAATACCACCTAAGTAAAAGGTGAATAGACTGCGAAGTCGTTCCTAAGGGGATGCAGAGTCTAGGTGTGTATTCGCGTGAGTTTTTTTACTTTCGGCATACATTTGCATACTTCATCACATCATCTTTTGCATTTCATACAAACATACATTAGGCATTTGTAGCTTCATCGCATCATGGCATAACACATAACACATTAACAGGAGAAGAAGCGAGGGCTTCAGCATTCAACGAGAAAATGTTTCGTGGTGAACAAAGAAGCTATGTTTCAAATGAGGAAAACACTTCGTTATATATGAGGGGGCCATTCTTTGATTTTGGCCCAAAGGTTCTTCGATGTGAATGAAAAGAAAGGAAGGTGTTTTTTGCCTTCGGCTCAAAAAGCCGTGAGCATTGGTTTCGTCCACAGCAAAGCAGACAACGGTCGAATAAAAGGTAAAGTAGCATTACGAAGCATTCACAAATATTTACAAAAATCTATTCACATTCAATTACAATTCTTTGCTGAATGATACACTTTCTTGTAAAAAGAACCTCCAAAAGTGTTTCTACAAATATTAACAAGAGAAGCTTCTGAAGTCTCCTTCAGCGCTCCAGAACAAGCTTCGGTTCTTTATCCTTCGACAGTATTACCTTGAAAAATGACAAAGGCAAGGATATTGAGGAATATGGTAAGGAAAAATAAAATAAAGGCAAAAAGGTAAAGGAGATTTTCTATACTTTGTTAAGTAGGTTTTGAGCTTCGTCTCCAGCCATCTCTTGGCTGCCCTTTGCCCAGATCTGAGTGATGAATCTGTTGCCTATGCTTCGAGCTTTGGCTGGAATATCAACTAGGTCAGATGGCGTAAGGCTAAAATTTGGCCTATTAACGGCTCTTATATGATTACATCCAGCTTTGATGAAAGCAGCAGCCGTGCCACGAGAAGCCACTAGCGCACAGAAATCACTATGGCCAGTTATAACTTCGTCGAGGACGTCAACCTATTTCACGACACATCCAAGGGCCTCAGGAATATCTTCAGCAGAAAGGTTAATTTGTTCAGATACGACCCCGACATAATTGAAGATACCATTCAGGCGAGCGATGCATTGAGTAGCAAAGCTGAAGCATTTATCCCGAAGGGTTTTGATTGCTTCGTTCAGCTTAAGATTCTTTTCAACTTCGGCTTTGATTGTCATGTTTAGTGCTTTGGACTCACGATTGAAACGATCCAAGTTTATTTCCAAAATTGTTCAGGTTTCTTCCAGCTCTTTGCTCAATTTTTCATTTTGGGATCGTGCTTCGGCGAGAGAGCCTTCGGCCGATTGCAGTAGACTGTCTTTTTTCCTTCAATGAAGTTTCAAGCTTATTAATCCTCTTTTCCAAGCCTTCGATAACAAACACAGTGTTCTTGTCTTCGTCGTCCTGCTGCATTTTCAGGGCCTTACTCAGCAACAGACTCTGAAAGGATGAATTAAAGTTAAATCTCTATTACTGAAACACTTAAATCAGCATGATGAAAGAAAAATAGAAGAGGAACTTTACTTTAAAATTTGAGTAAAATGAGCTGCCAATAATGTGTTGTCTTCTGTAGCAATTGATGTCCTTCTCTAGTTTCAGGAATCTGATGCTCTTTGATAATGTGCTTATAATTTTAGCTCCGGTGTGGTCGCGAATACATCCCAAAATCTCTTCGTCGACGCCGCCAAAGAGCATGGATCTAGGCTAATAACCGCAAGATGAGGCAAATTCCTTCAGTTCTGATATATCCTCTTTGGAAAGTTGTTGGCCACCTAGGTGCCGAAGATCAAAATTTTTATCTTCCGGAGAGGTCTCTTCAATTTTCTTTCCCTTATCAGCAGCCGCTTCGGCCACATTTTTCTCAGGAACCACATCAGATATGAGTCTATCAATTTTCGACATTGTGGTAGAAAGATTATCAATCTCAGGTATAACTTCAATAACTTCGTCTTTGGTAGTATCTTCAGCATCAGCAGGCATAGTAGTCTTTTCAGCCGAAGCTGGGGGCGGGGTCTGTTCAATGACTTGCATCACGTTCATCATTCGTCATTTCTTCTGCCCCTCGGCATTCCCCCGGTAGCCGAAGCGGTCTCCCTTGACTGCAATAGGCTAGTCAGATCTAACCTTAGAGGACTTAGCATTGCGAACGAGATGGGTCCAGTCATTACCTTTAGAATTTCCGAAACATCAATAGAGGAAGGCAAAGAAGGGCCTGCAGTCTTTTCTGGCACATCTTGTATCTTCGTCTCTGTAGGAGATATTCTGACAAGCTTTCGTTTCTTGGGAGCTGAATCCTTCGCCTCCCTAGAACTTTTTTGCTTCTTGATAGCCCTCTGATCTTCCATGACGGATCGAATGGCCCGCCTGTTCAGAATGCTAACAATTCTTTTTTTTTGCCCCTCCGGCCCCTTCATCAAGTCTGTCGTAATCTAGATACTCAAAGCCCAAAGCATCCATCACCCGATTCAACCTTCGTTTCTCACGGGTGCTGAAGGCCGCTGTCATCAGCTGATTTTCTTTCTTTGTATAGTTACCGAGAATTTCATTGCACAATGTTTCTATCAGCTCTAGCCATTCTGTGCAGGGTTTGTTGAATCTTTTTTTGGAACTTAAACCGATAAGGAAGTCAAACAAGTTCATACTTTTTTACCTCTTCCTTCCTCTTCGGCATTCCCCACCCGCTAGAGGTTGGAAACGTCCTGTTGGCCAAGTATTCTTGCACTAGGTCCCTAGTGCTAATATGTTTCGCCACAACTCTAAACTCCACCTCGGCCAGTTGGCACAAGGACCCCAGCTGCATATTGCACAAGGGTCGAGTCATGCCGAAGTTCAGCCTCAAGGGACTCATTACCATGCTCATGAGCTTCTCCCTCTTCTTCTCATCAGCCTTCATGTAAAACCACTCATTCATCCATCCGGTCAGCCATTTAGTGCGGTAGCCAATCACGGGGCCTTGGTATCCTTTCGTTATGCAAAATTATAGCACCCGAAGTTCTTGTGCAGACCATCGGCTCTGACCTTCGTCTGATAATGAAGTTCGTGCACTAGACAAAACCCTTCAACATTGGCACTTTTTCCTTGGCTTCAAAGAGCCCAAATATACACACTGAGTCTAACAATGGCATTAGGGGTCAGTTGGTATAGGTAAATTTTGAGCTTCTTCAAAACTTCACCGATCATCTCATAAAGGGGGAACCAAAGTCCTGCCCTGAAGAAACTTTTGAAGACTACAACTTCATCCTCTTTTGGCTCTAGAATCACCTTCTCTCCAGCAAAACGAACCAGTTCGTCATCATTCTCTTCAAAGTATCCTAGTTTCTTCATTAAAACTAGATCCTTTGCCTTAACTTAGGATCTCCTGAATTCGATATGGCTAGGTTTGCTATCACCTTCGGCAACAGCCTATTCAACTTTAGTATCAACAACACCTTCAACAATAGTATCTTCTTGCACAACCAACCCAGAACGCTTCATCACTTCCAAGATGGGAGCTGCCTCAGTGGTTCCAGCCTCGTCTCCCTCGTGTGCCACCCTAGCAGTAGACCTTACTCTGGCCATTTCAGTGTTTAGTGTCTAGCTATTGGGGGCCTTCGGCTTCCGAAGGTCCTCAAAAACATGATTTAACAATGTTTATGGAAGTATAATGCATGAACAGGTACCTTCGGACTTTAGTTGAAACCACAGCGTGAAGAAGCACAAGAAGGAGTACGAAGGATAGCGCGAAGCCAAAGCTGTACGCAGGAGAGCTTCGGCATGATAGCAGAAAAGGAAAACTGACTTAAAGATGAAAAGGCTATTTAGACCTCGATGGATTATTATAGAGTTATTAGCAAATGTAAAGGGCATGAGTGTAATTTTACATGGGCTGCGTCCCGTGCCTATAAATAGATGAACAGTAACCCCGTACTGTTTAGGCGGACTAGGCATTGATCCTTGCGTCACGCTGGTACTTTTACCTTCTTTCAAGTCAGAGGTACACTTGTAATTTGATATTATTTCTATTTTTCCATAGTAATAAAATAGAAATGAGATAATAATAATATATGACTGTTTATATTATCTTTTATGTTTTATGTGATTCTTTCTTCATCTCTATATGTTATGTTGATGAAGGTATGTTCTTCATTACCTTCGTCCGAAAGTCATTATATCCTAAGGGAAATAACGCTTTGAAGGACGAAGGGCTTTAACGTTTAACGCTTTCTGTGTTGCCTTGTTCTTAACTCATAACACTTGAGAGCAAGTCCCCAACACTAGCAGAGAAAGTTACGATTAAATGATGGCACGTTTGTTCGAAGCATAATGCAGCAGGCTTCGGCTTCAGTAAAAATTTTTAGTAGCATAATGGTGCAATAACAATGAATGTTGTAGTAACTTCTCACCAACTCGTATGTTTATATAGCCCAGCAGGAGAAGAAGGCGAATCGCCAATACGCACGTACTGGCTGATCGATGGAGCGACAAACGCTGTGAATTTTATATTTGTTTTTTTAATAGCAAGTTCAGGGAAGGTGTTTTTTGGCCCTTCGGCATTCCAAAGCCTTCATACTTTTCACGGATCGAGCTCGTTATGAAAAAAATGATCTAGCACCATGAAGGGGCTACTGTTGGGGGTCTTCTTCTCTGCCAAAGGTCCTCAAGACAAAAGTATCTGTAACGCCCTGAATTTGGGAGTAGAATTTTTTCTTCTTTTCTCTCACCAAATTCGGGCGTTACTCTCTTTTCTCTTTCCGTTTCGCCCCCTTTTTCCCAATTTCAAACCAGTATAGTGACAAGTGTCTGTGTCATGTATAAACAAAACCTAAGTGTCATGGGTGTTGCATCATGCCGAAGCGCATTTCTTTGTCTGATGTTGCGTGTTCGTCTCATTCCGTTTTGGTTTTTGGTTCGCGATTGGAGTCCGTTTGATGGTCGTGCATGTCGTGGGTTTCGATCCGCGATGTGACCCAGCCCAGCCCGACCCGGTCCGGCCCGCGCTCCCCTGGCGCCCCTGCCCACCCGCTGCGCCCCCCTGCCCCAGATCCGTTTGGCTCATTTGATTTCTCCCGCGCAGTAACCTCCCTCTCCTTCTTCCACCTCTCCCTCTCTCTCCCTCGTGGTGCCCAAGGGTTTGGAGTCGAGATCGCCGGAATTGGATCCCCGGAGGTGAGTTTTCCTCTCCCCTTCCCTCTCCCTCTCTCTCTCCTCCCCCTCCCCTTCTTCTTCCCTGCGTCCCCTCCCCTGTCCCCATCGCGCGCGCCCCTGGCGGGCCCTTCCCTCCCCTCCCCCGCGCCGCGCCCTGCGCGCTGGCCGCTGGCGAGCCCCTCCTGGCGAGCCGCACCCCGGCCCCCACGCGCGCCCCTCCCCGGCGGCGCCCAACCCCGCACCCTCCCTCCACGCGCGCGCTCGCGCCCTGGCGAGCCCGGCCGCGCCGCGCCCGGCGAGCCTTTCCCCGGCCCCACGCCCGGCGAGCCCTAGCGGCCGCGCCGTGCCCCGCCGAACCCACGCCCTCCCCTGCCCCGGCGAGCCGCGCCCCGGCAAGCCCTTCCTCTGCCGCGCGCGCTCTGCTCTAGCGAGCTCTGCCCCCTGTCAAGCCCCTCCCCGGCGAGCCCCGCCCCCGCGCCGCCCCTCACGGCCGTGCCCTGCCCCCTCCCCGGCGAGCCCCCTCCCCTCGGCAGCGCCCAGCGAGCCCTAGCGGCCGCGCCGTGTCCCGCCCTCCCCGCGCCCGCGCCCTGGCGAGCCGCGCCCGGCAAGCCGCGCCCCCCGGCGGCCTCCCGGCGCCTCGCGAGCCGCTCCCCTTCCCGGCCGTGCCCCGGCGGCTGCGCCCTCGCCGCGCGCCCTGGCGGCCGTGCCCGGCCCCGCGCCCCTGCCCGCACCTGTGCCCCGGTGACTCACGTCCCGCGTGCCTCACGGTTCGCGTGCCTTCGGCGTGCGTAACGTGCTCTCGCGCGTGCGACCGTAGTCGCACTGCGCTTAATCTCGTTTTAATCTATTTTAAATTGTTTAGTCGACGTGCTGCGTCGCGCGACGAATCTTTTAATTTATAAATATTAGTGTGCTGCGTCGCACGCTTCGTCGCGCGACGATCTATTTTAATTTCAGGTTGTTTAAGGTGCGATGTCGCGCGTCCAGACGCGCGACATTCCACTTTAAACTCAGACCTGTTGATGTATGTCATTGTGCGCTTCGTCGTGCGATGCTTAACGTCTCTTTATAATTAATGCAAGTGTCTCGTTGTGCGCTCTGTCGCGCGACGAGTCGTTGATTTCTTAATTCAATCTAAATGTTATGTCATACGTCTCGCCGTCCGACCACTCGCTTTCATTCATCTTCAATTGTTTATAATGATTAAATGTGGAACTTGACTTTACTTTGTGCTAAAACGTAGTGTTCAAATTAATTCCCTTCTATTAAGCGAGTGGTTTAATTTATAATAATGTAATGTGATCGTTTCTCGACTGTCTTTTTTCTCTTTCTCTCTTAACATTAATTGCGAGCCCGCATGGAACGTCTATTTATTTACTGCATTCTATTGCATGGTGTACTGTTCTTTTGTATTAAATGTGTGGATGTATATATGTTTGCGTCTGCATAGAGAACGATCCGGTTGAAGAGCCCAAAGAACTCGCAGGTGAAGCCCCTGAGCAGCAGTCGGTTGGTGGAGGCAAGTATCCCTTGACCTATCTCTGTCCTATACATACCTTAATTCACCTCCCGCATTACACATTTATACCTAACGATTGACTAGTTTTTGTTATCCATGTTCTTGTTTACCTATTTGGTTTGGATTATTATTGCTTAGTCTTATGCTATTGCTCAACTCTAATCAATGAACATGATGAGAATTATCGATGATACGTTGTTTTCCCCTCTTTTATTATGATGTTATACTTGTGACCTTCAAGGGGGCTCGAGCGGTTTCTCGAGTGCCTCTCTGTAAGGACCTGTTCGTTGGATGACCGCCCGGGAAAACGGTGCAACCATGAGGGTGGAGTGGGACACCCTTAGCTGAGTAATTAGAGGAACCGGGGTGTAGTTCGCTTCGTCGTCATGCCGTTAATGGGGCTCGGTGTATGCGGCTCGCTCTGCCAAGGTTGATTTGTCCCATGGGGAGGAGTGTGGTACATTTAGGAAACCTAACGGGTGGCTACAGCCTCGGGGAATCTTTGTAAAGGCTACGTAGTGATGCCGTGCTGGACCACCTAGGTAGTGTTCAATGGGGAGTAGCTCTCTCCGGGCAGAAAGGGAATCACGGCTTGTGGGTAAAGTGCACAACCTCTGTAGAGTGTTTGAAAACTGATATATCAGCCGTGCTCACGGTTATGAGCGGCCAAGGGAGCTCCAGTGATTAGTGGTACTTGATCAGAGATGTTCGGATTTGCAGGTGGCAATGAGATTGATGGTTCTTGGTACTGACTCTGGCAATTGTAAGTGGTACTCTTTCCGTTTGGAAAGGAGTACGTTTGGGTTAATAACGTGGGTTAACTCTAAAACTTGGCTTTCTCTACTAGTAATAATAAATCTGACCGACTAAAAGCAACTGCTTGACTTACCCCCACATAAAGCTAGTCCACTACAGCCAAACAGGATACTTGCTGAGTATGTTAATGTGTACTCACCCTTGCTCTACACACCAACCCCACCCCCAGGTTGTCCGCATTGCAACCACTGCTCAGGAGAAGATGAAGCTATGGAAGGAGACTTCTGGGAATTCCAAGACTACGACGAGTTCTAGGTGTGGGCTAGCGGCAACCCCCAGTCGGCTGCCTGTGAAGGCCGCGTTTATCTACATTTCGTATTTCGCACTTTGATTTATTGTAAAGACTATGTGGATGTCTTAGACATATGATGTAATCGACTATTATTTCCCTTTTTAATACTATTTGAGCACTGTGTGATGATGTCCATGTTATGTAACTGCTGTGTACGTGAATTGCTGATCCTGGCACGTACATAGTTCGCATTCGGTTTGCCTTCTAAATCCGGGTGTGACATAGGTATCAAAGCCGTGCTGACTGTAGGACCGCTAACCTAGAGTAGAATGGTCGTTCTAAGGATTTTGGACCTCTGTCCCTGCCTTGACTTTGGTATCCCTTCAAAAGTTGGTCGTATCGACCAAACCTATGTTCTACTATATATTATACCTTGCTGAAAATTGTGTTTTATTCTAATCCTTCATTTATTTATGGTTCATTACTTGCTGGTCATACTAGTTCTGTTCTCACTCTTTTGCTTGCGGTGTCTTTTGTAGATGGCTCGTCTTAGACTCACCGCATGGAAGTCTGTCATCCCCTTCTTACCCTCCCATCTCGTGGAGCGTCCGCTTCGCCGTCCCGTGGCCGGTCAGTCCAGTAACTTGGAGAGGCTGCACCACCGCCTGCATGAGGAGCAGGAGCGTCGACGACAGGAGCAGCAGGGCTCTTCTTTCTCGCTCCAGCAGGAGATAGAGTCTGTGAGGAGCTGCTCCCCTGTGCTCCCCCTGGAGTCGCCCCCTGCACCACCACTGAGCGCCCCAGCCCCTGGAGTAGCTGCTGGAGGAGACCTAGACGACGAAGGTGGCGACAGTAGCTCGAGCCACGACACCGACTTTTTTGCCGACCAGGAGCCAGAAGGATGGGTTGCTCGACCCATCACTCGCGACACTGCTCGCGGGTGTCACTTCCACGATGCGCTCGACACCCTGCTATGTAGGGCACTTGACCGGCGTACTTGGTCCATCGAGTATCGCTGTGTGGTCTTCCAGCATAGTCGCGGGGTCTACCCGGACCGCTGGGAGGTGACCTGCTTGGTGCGCCGTCCGAAGAACAGTCTCTAGGGTGTTGAGGTCTGCTCAGAGCACTATTCCATCTCTGAGCGGGACTCAGCTGAGGCGGCCATGCAAGATGCTACACGGCGTGCGCTTTCGCACTACTACTCAGTGCTCAGTGGGGTAGCTGACGGTCTCAACCTGAAGTATTACCCCCACCGTCCATCTGGCAGCACAAGAGGCATGATTGTCTCACCTGTTGGTGAGGACAACCCTAGGTTGAGCAGCACAGTCAACCTAGCCGCCGTGCTAAACACTGTCGGTGTTTTGGGTCCGACCGCACACCCGGGGTTGCCCCTCAAGGTGTTTTTAGGAGTAGGACGGTGTCGACAACTGTAGCAAAATGGTTCGTGCCGATTGCACGAGGAACAATAGACAGGGTTTACAGGTTCGGGCCGCTTAGAGATGCGTAACACCCTACGTCCTAGTGAGTATGCTTGGTGAATGTGGTTACAAGAGAGCTCTCTAGATTGAGAATACAGAGAGTTGACGTGGATGGCTAAGTAGTAGGATCGATCCATTTGAAGGGGTGCCCCCTAGGCCTTATATATTCGACCGTGGAGCAATACATGAGGATATGATAACAACGTGCGCCTAAAAAATAGTGAACTGCTCGAGTCTATCTCCCTATGATTCTGCCGACCTATCCCCGCGTGGCTCCGTTGCATGAGGGCTCCAGCGCGGGAAAGTCGGATCTCTGTTGCGATCGCTCGCTCGACATTGTGGACCATCCAGGTTTACACCGATCCGGCCTCGTGTCAACCTGCTCCGCTGATTATTCTTCCCCAGGCCCACGAAAGAATGGCCTCACGATTTATTGGGCCCTTGAGCCTTTCGTGAGGTCTTTTACTCTTTTAGTGGACCCGAGGGATATCTGTCCCCCACAAGCCCCCGATCTTTGGGTTAATTTAGAAGTAATCAGCCCAAAGATCCCAGGTCCAGCTTGCAGGTGATTTGAAGAGAACGACTTCTTGCTGTTTCCCCCTGCTTTTGATCCTTCTCAAACCGAAGCTTTATTTCGTACCCGTGCCTTAGAGGTCGGAATTTTGCTTTGCAGGACCCTAAACTTCATTGGGTGCACCGGAGGTGCACCCAATGGGTGTAGCCCCCGAGCTTCGAGTAGATTTTTAGAAAATAACCTACTCGAAGGTCTTCCTTTTGTGTCTTTTTGCTGAAGATTATCCTTTCTGCTTGTAAAAAATCGGCATGATGTCATCCGCACTATGTCATCAATATTATGCTTCAGAGGTCAGCATGTATTTTGTCTTTTGTAGCCGAGTTCGCAATCCATCCATATCTTGCTAGGTAGTGTAATTTATTTGCTCTGTGACTGATTGGACATTTGATGGACGTTCTCTGTCTAGTCTTCAAGTCGCTTCTGTCGACCATATTTTGTATTTCACTGGCTATATTTGGCTTTCCTCTAATCCTCACTGATATCTCATTTTTGTCTTAAGGTATTCACTACGTGCCCTGCACAGATGTGACCATTTTGAAAAATATACTGATAATTCCTGGGCGTCCCCCCCCAATGGGTATGGGCAAGGGACGGCTTGGTACGCTGAGTGTTTTAGCCGGCTGCTTCTGAGTAGTAATGTGATGTGACGGTGGGTGTAATCATATCCTCCGCGCTGTTGACTGGAGTCCTAATGGGTGTTGTGTTGCGTGAAATGGCGTCAGCCGCCTGACGTGTCTTCAGACGAGTTGAAGTGCTTATTGAATGCTTTGCGACTGTTCAGTGACCGCGGTTGGAGGTGAGCGGTTGCCTTCTCCTTCTATAAATAACGCCGTTGTCTCTCTGGCTTTTTCACATCTCTTTGCTGTTCTTCTGCTGCTTCCACCATGGGCAAGAACAACAAGCGCAAGCGTGAGCCAACTCCTCCATCGGAGGAGTTTGGTGACTCGGAGTACTCAGAGGAGGAGTTCTCCTCTGGGTCTGAGGGGTCTCCGGCTCCCGTCCCCCTGCGTGAGTCGTCTGATGACTCAGACGACTCCCAGGGGCTCGCGGCGGAGGTCTAGTCGTACATCCGGGCCGTCGAGCGCTCCGGGCTCGAGGGCTCGGATGGGTCGGAGTACTCCTCGGATGAGGAGGACTCGGACGACGGCGGCGAGGACGAGGACGATGACGACGGTGACGACGACGACGATGGCGGCGGTGACGGTGACGGCAGCGGCAGCGGCAGGGGCAGCGGCGGTGGCAGCAAGGACGGTGACGGCGGCGGTAGTTGGGTCAGCAACCGGGGCGGCAGCAGCAGGGGCAGCACCAGGGGCGGCGGCGGCGGCAGCAACAGGGCCAGTGGCTAGATGCCACTGGTCTTTTAGATATTAGTATAGTATAGTTAGAATAATGTAGTAGTAATGTAGAGTAGTATAGCGTAGTGTAGTAGTAGTAGTAATGTAATGTAGTAATAGTAGGGAAGTATCAACTCGTAAAGAGTTGATTTGTAAGTTTGTTATCTTCCCTTCTAATGAAAGAATGACGTTGGCTTCTCCTTGATAACTCGTCTTGCATGTTTGTAAAACTGATTCCTTTGAGACAGTAGATGAATAACTTGGGGATCACACTGACGCTTCCAGAAGTACCTGCCGAGTAACTTGTAGATGGTGTCGGCGTTTTAGAGGTAACACCGAGCAACTGAAGACTGTATCAGCTTTTTAGAAGCAACGCCGAGTGATTGGAAAGCGACGTCGGCATTTTAGAAGTAATGCCGAGCGACTTGGGATGATGCCAGAGGGCGACGTCAGCGTTTTAGAGGTAATACCGAGCGACTGAAAGGTGATGTCGGCGTTTTAGAGGCAGCGCCGAGCGACTGAACACTATACCAGCGTTTTAGAGGCAACACCGAGTGATTGGAAAGCGACGTCAGCATTTTAGAGGTAATACCGAGCGACTGAAAGGCGATGTTGGCATTTTAGAGGCAACGCCGAGCGACTGAACACTATACCAGCGTTTTAGAGGCAACGCCGAGTGATTGGAAAGCGACGTCAGCATTTTAGTGGTAATGCCGAGCGACTGAACGAGAAGTCGGTGTTTTGGAGGCAACGCCGATCGACTAGAAGGCGACGTTGGCATTTTTAGAGGTAATGCCGGGCGACTGAACACGGAATCGGCGTTTTGGAGGCAACGCCGAGTGATAGCAGGCCGCGCGAGCCAATTTGAGGACGATGGCCGAGTGATGAGGTGGCGCACCGGTGTTCTGGAGATAACTGCCGGGTTTCCACGTGGCATGCTGGGGTTTCGAAATAGCCGCCGGGTGATGACTGGGCACTTTTTGAAATGGTATCTGGCTCGAGAATATCCCATAAGAGCTGCGCTTTTAGCCGCCTTTGCTTTCCGTGCCCTAGTTCTTGCTTTACCGCTTCCGAATCCTCCCTGCCATTCGCCTCCTACTCTGCTCGCTGGTAGAATCGAGATGGCACCCAAGAGGAAGACCGCGAGCTCGTCTACTGTGATGATTCCTCCAATCGATCCCAACAGCCAGTTGCCTTTCGCAGGTAACCACATGTCCGTCATTTCTGAAACTGAACTTCTTCATCTCGTATCCATCAGGGTTCTTCCTCCGCGGGAACTCTGTTCTTGGCGGATTTGCCATGGGTTTACTGTTCCGACAGAGGATACCCACGAGTCCGTTGTTTACGCCCCTTTCCTTCTCCGCGGCCTTGGCCTTCCCATCTCTCCCTTTTTCCGCGGCCTCCTTGATTTCTATCATATTAACCTGACCCATCGGAACCCCAATTCAATTCTGCAAATCTCCATTTTCGTTCACTTATGCGAGGCCTTTCTTGGCATGCTGCCACATTTTGGTTTGTGGAAATACTTGTATCATTGTCGCCCTGGGATGGCCGGGGGACAACATCAGTTGGTCGGGGGTGCCAGCTTGGAGATGCGCCGCGGGAAGAAAGCTGAATATCTCGAGATCCCCCTCAAGGACAGCATCAAGGGATGGCGCCTAGAGTGGTTCATAGTTGAGAATTATGGGAATTCTCTCCCCTCCCGGTCGGGAAGACAGCCGGACGTTCGCACCCCAAGCTGGACCGAGTCTCCCACAGATCAGGAGGTAGATGAGGCAGGTGTGTTGCTAGCTGAAGTTGGACTGCTGAAAGAAAGGGGTCTGACTGCTGAAGCTGTGGTTACTGACTTTGTTTTCAAGAATATTCAGCCACTGAAAGACAGGACCTATCCAGCTTATCTGTATCGAGGGCTAGCTGACTCCACTCGGGTTACCAACAGGAGAATTCCTTCTACAGACTTGGTGAGCCGACTTGAAATGATCCTCAGGGGCAAGGTGTCAAATGTTGGTGCTCCAGTGGCGTACTCGGCCTAAAACTTGCCTCCTCCCAAAGCCTTCACCCTTTTCGTGTCGGATCCACCCATTACTGATGGCAGTTTGGGCCTTAGAGTGCGACCCTCTGCTGAAGAAGTCAGTGCTTTGGTTGCCTCGCTTGGGGAGATTCCTGATGATGAACGGCAAGTTCATTTTGAGGTGCCCCTGAACCCTAGTGATGCAGAGATAAGTGCTATGCTTGATCTGCTAGCTGAGGATTCTTCCGACGCTGCTCCTGCTGGTGCGTTGGTAGTGGCGCCCCTCCCAGAAGCTGATACGACTTTGGATGTTCAGAAGCATGTCAGTGCTCGCCCGAGGCGCCCTTGCCGAACCAATCAGCCTGATCCTTCTGTTGATGAGCAGAAGAAGAAAAGAAGACGCCTCCGGCGAGTGTCCAGTTTTGATCAGGACGCTGGTACCTCGGTTCCTGCTACTGAAGAAATGCCTGCGACTGGACTTATTGATGCTGACCCCAATGGGTGTTCCCAATCTGCTGCTGATCCCAATGTGGGTGCTCCATCTGTTGCTGACCCCAATGGGGGTGATGCTTGTGTTGCCAATGTGGATGATGAGGAGGAAGAGAATGAAGCTCCTTTGACTCGAAAAAATAGTCGGCAGTTCATCGCCAGCGGTGGAAGTAGTGGAGTTCCCTCTCCTGCTTTGTCTGCCCTCATTGGTCTGCAAGAACTGTCCCTAGCCAACTTTGATCAGACTCTCGAAGATATGGTTCCAGAAGATTTGTTATCGGAGCCAGTGGATGATGGTGCAATGGAGGCTTGCGTTGACGTGCTTGATGCTGGGTTGAGGTCATCCCGTGCCTCGTCGACCTTAGAGCGCGATCTCGAGGGTCGGGAAGCTGACTTGGATTGTCCTGGTCCTATGGAAGTGGCTGAGGGCCCGTCAACCTTAGAGGTGGTTACTGCAGAGAGCTTGGACCTCAAGAATGGTGCTGACACATGCCCAGCCCCCGAGGATGTCGCTAGGGATGACTTGGCTCGGGTGAAGAGTGCAAGCCACTGCCCAGCCCCCGAGGGTGCTGCCGGGGATGATCCGGCTCAAGTGGGCAGTGCAAACCATGACCCAGCCTCCGAGGGTGCCCGAGCAGGGTCTCCTTCCTGTACTTCCATGGACGTTCATGCGGGATCTCCTCCACACTCTGGCTGTATGGTGGTAGCCCAAACCGTGGACCAGGGAGTCGCTTTAGAGGGCAGCGTCCCCGCTGATTGAGTGTTTGGCTCTGTTGAAGGCACCGAGCTAATTCCTACTGGTTCATTGCACGCTGCTTCGGGTGGTGGCCTCACGCCTAATTATCAACTGATCTCTCCTGATTTGGGGATCCCTTCGTTCTTTTCCAACCTCCAGGTACTGTGATGTATTTTAGCTTGGTTTTCACATTGTGTGAACTGCTGTCATTACACTCATCTGTTTTCCTCATCAGGCTTTGGTGGATGGGATGGCTGGCCAGCTGAGGCTACAGGGTGCTTCTATCCCAGAAGTAGCTTCGTCACTTACATGTTGGAATCCAGTGTCGCTTCAACGTCGTATCTCTGAATTGGAGGCAACCAACACTGGTTAGTGCCCTTTTGCTTTTCTTTGCCTTCACTGTAGACTGCTCTATATTTTGACCATTATTTTGTTTGATTATCTCCTGCTAGGCATGACTCAGCAGATTTCCACTCTTGAAGAAAAACATTCCTGAGATCAGGCTGAATTGGTCCAGCGATGCTCTGACTTTGAGGAAAAGTACTCTCAGAGTCAGGTTGAGTTGGGTCAGGTCTCCGCTGCTTTAGATGACGCCAATGCACTGAGTTCTTCTCTTCATGCTCAGCTCGACTCTGAAAAGGTGATTTATGAAACTGCGCTTTGCCTTGTTGTGCTGCCATTACTTGCTTGGTGTTTGAGGGGGTTGACTTCTGTTTGCAGGAAGAAAAACGCATCCTTGCTGCTTCTAGAGACAATCTTGAAAGGTTGTATCGTGACTCTAGCAACTCGCTGACTATCTTGGAAAGAAGTCATCGCTTCACCATGGAAGAATTAGACCTCCAACGTTGTAAGCTGCAGGAATCCATGGATGAGGTAACCCGGCTCAAGCAGTTGATATCAGCAAAGGATGCTACTATCAAAGAACTCCGAGCTTCCAAAAAATCCATTGTCCAGGAGTTAGAAACTGCTCGACTGGCTACTAAAGTTGCCGAAGAAACTTCTGTTACTCTCAAAGCTCAGCGCGACAGAGCCATGGACAAGGCTATTCGGGCGGGACGGATCTTGATGAGGAGACCCGGCGTGGTTGTTCCTGAAGACATAAGGGCTGATGTGAATGCTGCCCCTGATTTCTCGAGTCGCCCTTCTTCGTCGGTCGCTCCTGAAAAAGACATTGCGAAATAGAGAAACATTTTGCGTGCTTTGAGCGCGCGGTTAGCATGATTGGGTATTTGTTAGAGGATGTCAGTTCAGCATTCGAATGATATAATTACTCTCTTA
The DNA here is from genome assembly GCA_029449295.1 of Zea luxurians. NCBI lineage: Eukaryota > Viridiplantae > Streptophyta > Magnoliopsida > Poales > Poaceae > Zea > Zea luxurians. Next base: position 53,590,853 of record JAOPSE010000011.1, read on the forward strand.
TTGTCTCAGAATTTATCAGTTTGTAGATTTGCAGTGGTGAAATGACGCGCGATGATTATGAAATTTGTTTGCGGGATATAGAAGTCATCCCTGTATGAGTAATCATAATTACGTCAGATCGCCTTAAGTCGCTGCTGGCTTAAGTCGTTTATTTTTGTTAATAGGGCGTAGTGGTCACCCTGGATTGCATAGGCATGAGCATGTTGCACCGGCTTAAGTCGCCACTGACTTTAGCCGATTGCTCCATTAGTAGGGCATAGTGGTCACCCCGAGTCAAGTAAGCGTGAGCATGTTGCACCGCCTTAAGTCGTTGCCGACTTAAGCCGATTGCTCCGTTGGCAGGGCATAGTGGTCACCCCGAGTTAAGTAAGCGTGAGCATGTTGCACCGCCTTAAGTCGTTGCCGACTTAAGCCGATTGCTCCGTTGGCAGGGCATTGTGGTCACCCCGAGTTAAGTAAGCGTGAGCATGTTGCACCGCCTTAAGTCATTGCCGACTTAAGCCGATTGCTCCGTTGGCAGGGCATAGTGGTCACCCCGAGTTAAGTAAGCGTGAGCATGTTGCACCGCCTTAAGTCGTTGCCGACTTAAGCCGATTGCTCCGTTGGAAGGGCATAGTGGTCACCCCGAGTTAAGTAAGCATGAGCGTGTTGCACCGCCTTAAGTCGTTGCCGACTTAAGCCGATTGCTCCGTTGGCAGGGCATAGTGGTCACCCCGAGTTAAGTAAGCGTGAGCATGTTGCACCGCCTTAAGTCGTTGCCGACTTAAGCCGATTGCTCCGTTGGCAGGGCATAGTGGTCACCCCGAGTTAAGTAAGCGTGAGCATGTTGCACCGCCTTAAGTCGTTGCCGACTTAAGCCGATTGCTCCGTTGGCAGGGCATAGTGGTCACCCCGAGTTAAGTAAGCGTGAGCATGTTGCACCGCCTTAAGTTGTTGCCAACTTAAGCCGATTGCTCCGTTAGCAGGGCATAGTGGTCGCCCCGAGTTAAGTAAGCATGAGCATGTCAACCGTGAACAAACTGAGTATATTTGAAGCCTTTCTTTATTGATGACACATTTCCATTTTACAGAGTATATCGTCGTCTGATGGCTTTCGAAATGCAGCTAGGGATAAAACTTCCTAAGGTGTTCTATGTTCCAAGAGTTCCCAACTTCTATGCCATCCATCTGAGTGAGGCGATACGATCCGGGCCGAGTGACTTCTGCTACCATGAAGGGTCCTTCCCATAAGGGTGATAACTTGTGCCGTCCCTCCCCAGTTAGAATTCGGCGGAGGACGAGATCTCCTACTGAGAAGAATCGTTGTCGCACAGCCTTGTCGTGATAGCGCCTTAGAGTCTGCTGGTACTGTGTTGATTGGATTACCGCGTTTAGCCGTTCTTCCTCAAGTACATCAATGTCCTCCAGCCTGGTGGCCTCAGCTTCTGCTATGCTTTCGAAGACCAACCTTGGCGCCCCAAACTTGAGATCAGCGGGTAGCACTGCCTCCGACCCATAGACCATGAAGAAAGGAGTGTTTCCATGCAGGGCTCGGCTAGGTTGGGTTCTTAGGCTCCAAACGACATAGGGCAACTCCCTTATCCACTTTCCTGCGAACTTTTCATTCTTGTCGAAGACCTTTTTCCTGAGTGCCTCCAGTATCATCCCGTTGGCTCGCTCAACTTGCCCGTTTGCCCTTGGATGTGCTACAGATGCATACTTGATCTGAATGCTCTTTTGCTCGCAGAAGTCGAAGAACTCTGAACTTGTGAAGTTGGATCCTAAGTCAGTTATGATGTTGTTTGGTATCTCGAATCTGAATATTATGTCTTGTATGAATTCCACGGCCTTAGCAGAAGTTAAAGATGCGATGGGCTTGAATTCTATCCATTTAGTGAATTTGTCGATTGCTACCAATACATGAGTGTATCCCCCTTGAGCTTTCTTGAAAGGTCCAATCATATCTAGTCCCCAACATGCGAAAGGCCAAGTTACTGGTATGGTCTGCAGTTGCTGTGCTGGCAGATGTTGTTGTTTTGACAAGTATTGGCAAGCTTCGCACCTCTGAACTAACTCGGCTGCATCATTCTTTGCTATTGGCCAATAGAATCCTGACCTGAAGACCTTCCCGACTAGTGTTCTGGAGGCTGCATGTATTCCACATTGCCCAGCATGGACCTCCTCCAGAAGTTGCTTCCCAGTGGCCGAGAGAATGCACTTCATGAGGACGCCTGATGCACCCCTTCTGTACAAGGTCTCCCCAATGAGTGTATAGTGAGCTGACTGTCTGGCAATGCGTTCTGCCGAGTTCTTGTCGTCTGGTTCTTCCTCATTCTTTATATACTTAATGATCGACTTTCTCCAGTCATCAGAGTCTGATTCGGGTTGATCTATGATGTTGCATTCTTCTGTTTGATCCATTGAGATACTCGGCTGTAGTATTTCTTGCACAAAGACTCCAGGTGGGACCTGAGTTCGACTGGATCCTAACTTGGATAGTACATCGGCTGCTGTGTTCCGATCTCTTTCTACATGATGAAATTCCAGACCTTCAAATTTGTCTTCCAACTTTCGGACGGCAGTACAGTATTTTCCCATCAAATCGTTTGAACAATCCCACTCTTTGTTTATCTGGATAATGACTACCAGAGAGTCTCCGTATACCATCAATCTCTTGATGCCCAATGATATGGCGATGTTCAATCCATGGATCAAAGCTTCATACTCGGCTGCATTGTTAGAGGCTGGAAACAGCAACTGGAGGGCATATTTGAGGTGCTCTCCTCCAGGTGCGGTGAAGAGAATTCCTGCTCCTGCTCCCTGCAGCTTCAGTGAGCCATCAAAATACATCCTCCATACTTCTGCTGTTTCTGGGTTCTCTGGTATTTGTTGTTCAGTCCATTCTGAAACGAAGTCAACCAATGCTTGAGATTTTATGGCAGTACGAGGTCGAAATTCGATGTCATGAGACCCCAGTTCATAGGCCCACTTAGCTATTCGGCCAATTGCTTCCTTGTTGTGAAGAATATCCCCTATCGGAAAGCCGGTGACTACTATGACTTTGTGATCATTAAAGTAGTGACGCAGCTTGCGGGCAGTCAGAAGTACTGCATATAATAGCTTCTGCGCTTGAGGATATTTTTTCTTCGATGGACCCAGAACTTCGCTGATGAAATAAACAAGATGTTGTACGGGGTAGGCATGTCCTTCTTCTGCTCGCTCGACTACCAACGCGGTGCTTACCACGTGAGTCGTGCAAGAGATATATAGCAACAGATCTTCAGCTGGTTGGGTTGACGTGGCCTGTTGTGGTGGTTTCAGTACTGGTGGTGTTGTCAAGAATTTCTTCAGTGCATCTAGAGCTTCCTGTGCCTCTGAAGTCCATTGAAACTTATCCACCTTTTTGAGCAGCTTGTAAAATGGTAGACCTTTCTCCCCCAGCCTGGATATAAATCTGCTCAGAGCCGCCATACATCCAGTAAGTCGCTGAACCTTCTTTTGTGATCGAGGTGCTTCCATCTTCATGATGGCTTCAATCTTATCCGGATTAGCCTCAATTCCCCGGTTGCTGACAATAAACCCGAGTAACTTTCCTGCCGGTACCCCGAAAACACATTTCTCGGGATTAAGCTTCCATCTATACCGCCTCAGACTGTTGAAAACCAATTGTAAGTCTTCGATGAAGTTTTCTGAGTTCTCTGTTTTGATAACCACATCATCCACGTAGGCCTCCACACGCTTGCCCCAGTGATCGGCTAAGCATGTTTGGATGGCTCTCTGGTAGGTTTCTCCAGCGTTTTTGAGGCCAAACGGCATGGAGGTATAACAGAAAGCACCAAATGGAGTAATGAATGCTGTTTTTTCTTCATCTTCCTTTGCTAAACTAATCTGGTGGTATCCGGAATAGCAATCCAGGAAAGATAGCACGGAACACCCAGCGGTGGAGTCCACCACCTGATCTATCCTTGGGAGCCCGAAGGGATCCTTCGGACAGTGTTTGTTGAGATCAGTATAATCAACACACATGCGCCAATCCACTTTATTCTTTTTGAGTACAAGAACAGGGTTGGCTAACCACTCGGGATGTAACACTTCTCTAATGAACCCGACCGCGACCAAGCGGGCCAGCTCAGCACGAATGGCCTCTCTCTTGTCGGGCGTGAAACATCGTAGCTTTTGCCGAATCGGCCTTGCGTGGGGGTAGACCTTCAATTTGTGCTCGGCCAGTTCTCTTGGGACTCCCGGCATATCCGCAGGCTGCCATGCGAATACGTCTCGGTTATCTTGCAGAAACTGGACGAGCGCGCTTTCCTATTTGTCGTCCAAGCTGGAGCTGATGATGGCAGTCTTGCGTTCATCAGCGAACCCCAGGTTGATCCTCTTGGTTTCTTCAGTCGGCCACATAGAAGTCACGGCCTGTGCTTCGTTCGCCGGTACTGCAAGGTCCTCTTCAGGCTTAGAGTTCGCCAGTGTCGAAGAAACCGCCGACGGCTTGGTGGTGAGGGCTACTTGGATGGCCACTCGGAAACACTCTGCGGCGCCTTGGAAGTCGGCGCGCACAGTTATGATTCCTCGCGGCCCTGGCATCTTCAGTATCATGTACGTGTAATGAGGGATGGCCATGAATTTGGCCAGTCCCGGCCTCCCGATGATGGCGTTGTACCCGCAGTCGAAGTTCACCACTTCAAACCTCAGGAATTCGGTTCTGTAGTTCTCCGGAGTTCCGAAGGTGACTGGCATGTAGATGCGGCCCAGTGGGTATTCCCCTTCCGTCGGCACGATGCCGAAGAAAGGGGTGTCCGACTCGTGGAGCTCTTTGAGGTGAACTCCTAAGCCTTGGAGTGTCCGGGGGAAGGTGACGTTGATGCTGCTCCCCCCGTCCACTAACACCTTCTTCACCCGGCTCTCTCGGATCACCGGATCGACGAGAAGCGGGTATTTGCCCGGATGGTCGAAGTTGAGCCATTGATCCGCCCGAGTGAAGGTGATCGGGTGCTCCGACCACCGGTATGGGGCGGGAGGGCCGGTGGTCGTCACCAATATCTGGCGATCGTTGAGCTTTTGCTGTTTTTTGTTCTCCTGCGATCCGTGCCCGCCGAAGATGACGTTGACCTCCCTGTCAACGCGTGGGAAAGCTCCTCCTCCTCCTCCCTCCTCCTGCTGATGGAGTTGTCGTGGTTCATCTGGTCCTCCCCTCGGCGGAGGAGGAGGTAAAGGTTGGAAGGGTCGGTCGTGTCCGACGGAATGCTTGAAGTCCCGGGAATTACGAAGAGTGTGGCGCATGTCCTTGTGGTACGGGCACTGGGCGTCGAGGATGTCGTCCAGCGTGCGTTCGCCTCCACGAGGTCCTCCTCGGGCGCGAGAGGCAGCTGGTCCGGCGGCGTGTACTTCTTCGCGAGGCCTCTTCTCCCATCGTTTGTCGGGTTGCTGGTTCGCGTCGCGTCGTGGTGCCGCTGGTGCGGGCTTTGCTCCTTCGATGACGTCCTGGGCCCGCTCGTCGGCGGTGATGTAGAGGTCGGCTTCTCGGAACAGCTCCTCGGAGGTAGTCGGCGCCTTCTGTAGTATGGCTCGGACGAAAATCGAGTCATTGGATCCTCTGTAGAAATCCTCGACCACGACCGCCTCCGTGACCTCGGGGATACGATTTCTCATGGTCTGAAACCTTTTGAGGTACGACCGGAGAGTCTCATCCCCCCCGGCGCTTGATGGATTTGAGGTCCCACGGTTGCGCCGGCTTGTCGGAGAGGGACTGGAAGTTGGCGGTGAAGCGTCGACTGAAGTCGCCCCAGTCATCAATGCAGTGTCGGGGTAGATGTCGCAGCCATTGCAGCGCGTCTTGCCCAAGGACAATGGGTAAGTACGCGGTCATCACGTCTTCGGACGCCCCGGCAGCTCGAGCAGCGATGGTGTAGACGGCTAGCCAACCCCCTGGATCTTGCTTAGGTTCATATTTATCGACATTGGATACCTTGAAGTTTGGGGGCCATTGAATGGCCCTAAGGCATGGAGTGAGGGCTGACACTCCGCATGTGTCCTCCTGTCGTCGGTGATGATGTCTGTCCCGGGGAGGAGAGTAGTTGTCGTGGTTCCTCGACCGTCCCCGGGCAGTTCCACCAGTCGAGGCCGTCGTTGATTCGGTTCCGGTGGCTTGGCTCCGAGTGGGGATGCCATGATCCCTGTCGTATTCCTCCCGGGGGCGTATCTCATTCTCATGCCGTCGTTCGCGCGAAGCGTTGATAGAACTCCGCGCGTCCCGGCGACTGTTGATGGCGTGCCGCAAATCATTCGGCGGGTGAGCAAGAGGTAGAAGATGGTTGGCCGCCTGGGTGAGCAGGCGTCGATAGCCCTCAGCGTCGGGAGTCCGAGGAAGTCCATCAGCTATCCGAGCTAGTACCCCTCCGACCTCGCTCGGCGTGTTCATAGCTCGGGCGAAGTCGGGATTCAGGTTGCGCCCGAAGAATGGATTCTCCCGGCGTTGCCTTGCATCTTGCTCGGCTTGTTCCTGAGCTCGTCGACGGTCACGTCGTCGGGAGTTCCTTCGTTCCCTGAAGACGCGTTCTTCCAGAGTCTCTCCTATCTCCGAGACCTCGTCTCGCGAGACAGGCTGCTCCGGATCTCGTTCTCCGGCCGCGTGATGTCGTCGAATGTTCCTGCACCGGTTCCTCCGCCGGCGGGATTCTCGTTGAGGCGGTTCTTCTCCGGGTGCGGTCGGCTCGTCGTCGGAGACGGTAGGCGACTCCACTCTCCCGATGAAGAGGACGTCAGGGTAGAACGGTACTGTCATCGCAGCGACTTTCTTTCCGTTCTCCTTTGAGGGTGGAGGAACGGAAAGAACGACTTGCTTTCCCTTGGTCTCCTTCTTCCTCGCGATCTGTGTCCATTCTTTTGTCGGGGAAGTAGACGGTGGAGTTCTCCGGGTCAGCGGGCCCTCGGTTCTCGATTTTCCGGAGATGATCTTTTTCCGGAGAGCTAGAGGTTGTGCTTCTCCGGCATTTTCGGAGTTTATTGGAGGAGACTTCTTTTCCAGCGGATCTGCAATGCGGTGTAGAGTTCCCTCTTCATCCACTATGGATGAGATTGTTCCGAAGCAGAATACGGATCCGAGGCGCAGGGTGATCTTACTGTAGAAGGTGACGGCCATTGAGCTAGCTTGGATCGTCGACACACCCCCTACCTGGCGCGCCAGCTGTCGGTGTTTTGGGTCCGACCGCACACCCGGGGTTGCCCCTCAAGGTGTTTTTAGGAGTAGGACGGTGTCAACAACTGTAGCAAAATGGTTCGTGTCGATTGCACGAGGAACAGTAGACAGGGTTTACAGGTTCGGGCCGCTTAGAGATGCGTAACACCCTACGTCCTGGTGAGTATGCTTGGTGAATGTGGTTACAAGAGAGCTCTCTGGATTGAGAATACAGAGAGTTGACGTGGATGGCTAAGTAGTAGGATCGATCCATTTGAAGGGGTGCCCCCTAGGCCTTATATATTCGACCGTGGAGAAATACATGAGGATATGATAACAACGTGCGCCTAAAAAATAGTGAACTGCTCGAGTCTATCTCCCTATGATTCTGCCGACCTATCCCCGCGTGGCTCCGTTGCATGAGGGCTCCAGCGCGGGAAAGTCGGATCTCCGTTGCGATCGCTCGCTCGACATTGTGGACCATCCAGGTTTACACCGATCTGGCCTCGTGTCAACCTGCTCCGCTGATTATTCTTCCCCAGGCCCACGAAAGAATGGCCTCATGATTTATTGGGCCCTTGAGCCTTTCGTGAGGTCTTTTACTCTTTTAGTGGACCCGGGGGATATCTGTCCCCCACAAACACGGAGCTGGACCATGCATTAGACGAGCTGAGTAGGGCTTGTGCTGAGATCGCCCTGCTGCGGGCTGAGCGCGCGGAACGTCATCACCTAGATGATGGTTCCCCCGCTCCCGTTGGGACTCAGCACCCGTACCGCTCACCTCGGTGTGGACACCAGTCTTATGGCAACCCCGACTGCAAGACCAAGATAAATTTAGAACCATAGATCGTCAGAGTCGGATCTTGTAATTAATACGAAATATATATGTAGAAGCTATAGTCCTAGCGTTAGTCTCGCTTTTAGTTAGTCTTAGTTAGACAGGGTAGTTTGCTATATCCTGTGCATTTATGCTTGTTATGATGAACTATGTTTGATTTGGATCTTTGTAATGACTGTCACCAGAATGTGGGTATCCCCTGCATTTTGGTTTACCTGTTATTTGTTAATGGAGTTAGCTATTTAGTTGAGAAACCTTTTATTCCACTTTTCTCTTTATCTGAGAAGCTGTGTTGGTCTGTGTTGGAGATCAGTGAAGATGGTCACCTGTTCAGTGTTGTTGAAGAATTCTATACTCTTTTCTTATACTGCAAGATTTGCAAGATCAGTTCTGATGTGTGGTTGCATTCTGCAGATGTCAGAAAACAGGCGCAGAGGAGGAAGGCGTGCTCAGCAGGAGCATGCAGCTCTGTAGGATGAGGTACCCCAGCAACAGCAACTGCCGCCCCCGCCCCCGATGTCCATCGAGCAGATGTTCCTGATGTAGACTCTGGCAGTTCAAGCCATCGGACAGACTCTGGCCGCCATTCAGCAGCAGCAGCAGTAGCCACCACCTCAGCCTTAGATGCCTAGGGACAAGCGTGCTGAATTCATGAGAGGTCATCCCCCAACGTTTGCTCATTCTTCTGACCCCATGGATGCGGAAGACTGGCTGTGCACTATGGAGCAGGAGTTGCATACCGCTCAATGTGATGACAGAGAGAAAGTCTTGTATGGTCCTCGTCTGTTGAGAGGAGCAGCCCAGTAATGGTGGGAGTCTTATCTCGCCATCCATGCCAACCCTGACACCATCACCTGGGAAGAGTTCAGAGGTAGCTTTCGTCAGTACCATGTTCCTGCAGGTCTGATGACAGTGAAGAAGGAGGAGTTCCTGGCCCTCAAGCAAGGGTCATCATCTGTCAGTGAGTACCGTGACAGGTTTTTGCAGCTGTCTCGCTATGCTCTTGAAGATGTCAACATAGACGCCAAGAGACAGTATCGTTTCCTAAGAGGCTTGGTGGACCCTCTGCAGTATCAGCTGATGAATCATACCTTCCCAACATTCCAGCACCTGATTGACAAAGCAATCATGACAGAGAGGAAGCGTAAGGAGATGGAGGATCGCAAGCGCAAGATCAGTGGACCCCAGCCTGGAAGCAGCAATCGTCCTCGTTTCTCAGGCAATCAACCTCAGCAGTTCAGGCAGAACCAGCGTCCACCTCAGCAGCAGCAGCAGTTTCAAAGGCAGTATCCTTAGCATCAGCATCAGAATCGCCAGACCAATCAGTCAGGAGGAGGTCAGTTCCAGAGGCAGAATCAGCAGGCACCTCGTTTTCCTTCCCCAGCAAGCCAGCAGAACAATCAGGCGGCACCAGCTCAGGTTGAAACAGAGCATGTTTCCACTGTGGAGAGCAAGGCCATTGGGTGATGCAATATCCGAAGAAGGTAGCCTAGCAGCAGTCAGGCCCCAATGCCTCAGCAAAGCAGAAAGTGTCTTAGCCTGGAACAGGCAACCCCTCTCAGCCGCGCTATAATCATGGGAGACTGAACCACTTGGAGGCCGAAGCAGTTCAGGAGACCCCCGGCATGATAGTAGGTATGTTCCCAGTCGACTCTAATATTACGGAAGTGTTATTTGATACTGGAGCAACGCATTCATTCATTACTGCATCATGGATAAAAGCACATAGTCTTCCAATAACTACCATGTCAACCCCCATTCAAATTGACTCAGCCGGTGGTAGAATTCGAGTCGATAGCATTTGTTTGAATGTATGTGTGGAAATAAGGGGGATAGCGTTTCCTGCTAATCTCATAGTAATGGGTACTCAGGGAATAGATGTCATCCTAGGGATGAATTGGCTAGATAAGTATCAGGCAGTTATCAGTTGTGATAAGAGGACAATCAAGTAGGTGTCCCCACTAGGAGAGGAAGTGGTGACCGAATTAGTCCCGCCTGAGCCGAAGAAAGGAAGTTGTTATCAGATGGCTGTCGATAGCAGTGAAGCAGACCCAATTGAGAGTATCAGGGTTGTGTCTGAGTTCCCAGATGTGTTTCTAAAGGACTTACCAGGTATGCCACCAGAACGAAAAGTTGAGTTTGCTATAGAGCTTCTTCCTGGCACCGCTCCCATCTTTAAGAGAGCTTACAGAATATCCAGACCAGAGTTGGTTGAACTTAAGAAGTAGATCGATGAGTTGTCAGAAAAAGGTTACATCTAGCCAAGCACCTCGCCTTGGGCCGCCCCCGTCCTATTTGTGGAGAAGAAAGATGGCACCAAAAGGATGTGTATCGGTTATCGAGCTCTGAATGAGGTCACAATCAAGAACAAGTACCCCTTAACCAGAATAGAGGATCTGTTCGACCAGTTGAGAGGAGCCAGTGTATTTTCAAAGATAGATCTGAGGTCAGGTTATCATCATCTCAGGATCCGACCCTCAGATATTCCGAAGACGGCATTCATTACCAAGTATGGGTTGTATGAGTTTAGTGTGATGTCTTTCGGTCTAACAAATGCACCAGCTTTCTTTATGAACTTGATGAACAATGTATTCATGGATTATCTTGATAAGTTTGTGGTGGTATTTATTGATGACATTATGATATATTCTCAAAGCGAAGAAGAACATGCAAGTCATTTGAGGATGGTATTGCAGAGATTGCGAGAGCACCAACTGTATGCAAAGTTGAGCAAGTGCGAGTTCTGGATCAGTGAAGTCCTATTCTTGGGTCACATAATCAACAAAGAAGGATTGCTGTGGATCAGAAAAAAGTGGTAGACATTCTGAACTGGAAAGCGCCAACAGATGCCCGAGGAATCAAGAGCTTCATTGGAATGGCCGGATACTATCAGCGATTCATTAAAGGGTTTTCGAAGATTGCGAAACCAATGACAGCTTTGCTAGGCAACAAAGTTGAGTTCAAGTGGACCCAGAAATGTCAAGAGGCCTTTGATGCGCTAAAAGAGAAGTTGACTACAGCACCTGTCTTAGTCTTGCCTGATGTGCACAAGCCCTTCTCGGTGTATTGCGATGCTTGTTACACAGGTTTGGGATGCGTGTTGATGCAAGAGGGAAGAGTTGTGGCTTACTCGTCCCGACAGCTGAAGGTTCATGAGCAGAATTACCCAATCCATGATCTAGAGTTGGCAGCAGTGGTTCACGCACTGAAGACATGGAGTCACTATCTGTATGGACAGAAATGTGATGTTTACACAGACCACAAGAGTCTAAAGTACATATTCACTCAGTCAGAGTTGAATATGAGGCAACGAAGATGGTTGGAGTTGATCAAAGACTATGAGTTGGAGATTCACTACCATCCCGGCAAAGCGAACGTAGTGGCAGATGCTTTGAGCAGGAAGAGTCAAGTCAATCTGATGGTCGCTCGTCCGATGCCTTATGAGTTGGCCAAAGAGTTTGACAGGTTGAGCCTCGGATTTCTGAATAATTTGCGAGGAGTCACAATTGAGTTGGAACCTACCCTAGAGCGGGAAATCAAAGAAGCGCAGAAGAATGATGAGAAGATCAGTGAGATCCTATGACTGATTCTAGACGGCAGAGGCAAAGATTTTCGGGAGGATGCAGAAGGTGTGATATGGTTCAAAGACCGCTTGTGTGTTCCCAGTGTCCAATCTATTCGGGAGTTGATCCTCAAGGAAGCTCATGAGACAGCTTATTCGATTCACCCTAGAAGTGAGAAGATGTATCAGGATCTGAAGAAGAAATTCTGGTGGTACGGAATGAAGAGGGAAATCACAGAGCATGTGGCTATGTGTTGATAATTGTTGGCGGATCAAGGCAGAGCACCAGAGACCAGCTGGATTGTTGTAACCGTTGCAAATTCCTCAGTGGAAATGGGATGAAATCGGTATGGATTTCGTAGTCGGATTGCCTCGCACTCGAGCCGGCTACGATTCCATTTGGGTAATAGTGGATCACTTGACCAAGTTAGCCCACTTCATACCTATGAAGACCAACTACAGCAGTGCAGTATTAGCAGAGTTGTACATGTCTCGGATCGTTTGTCTTCATGGTGTGCCAAAGAAGATAGTGTCAAATAGAGGAACGCAGTTCACCTCTCATTTCTGGCAGCAGTTGCATGAAGCTTTGGGAACACATCTGAATTTTAGTTCAGCCTATCATCCGCAAACAGATGGTCAGACCGAAAGGACCAATCAAATCCTTGAAGACATGTTGAGAGCCTGTGCGTTGCAAGATCAGTCTGGATGGGACAAGAAGTTGCCTTATGCAGAGTTCTCCTATAACAACAGTTACCAGGCCAGCTTGAAGATGTCACCATTTCAGGCACTTTATGGGAGGAGTTGTAGAACTCCATTGCAATGGGATCAGCCTGGAGAAAAGCAAGTGTTTGGGCTAGACATTCTGCTTGAAGCCGAAGAGAACATCAAGAGGGTCCGAGAGAATTTGAAGATAGCGCAATCAAGGCAGCGAAGCTATGTAGACACAAGAAGAAGAGAGCTGAGTTTCGAGGTTGGAGATTTTGTCTATCTCAAAGTGTCGCCGATCAGAGGAGTCAGAAGGTTCGGAGTCAAAGGCAAGCTAGCACCCCGCTACATTGGTCCGTATCAGATTCTCGCAAAGCGTGGAGAAGTGGCCTACCAGCTCAGTTTGCCAGAAGGCTTGTCCGCAGTGCATGATGTCTTTCATGTGTATCAGTTGAAGAAGTGTTTGCGTGTGCTAGAAGAGCAGTTGCAAGTTGAAGATCTGGAGGTCCAGGAGGACTTGACCTACACAGAGAAACCAGCGCAGATCCTTGAGACTGCAGACAGAGTCACCCGAAGGAAGACCAACAGAATGTGCAAAGTCAGATGGAATCATCACTGTGAGGAAGAAGCAACATGGGAGCGTGAAGAAGATCTGATGGCTAAATACCCTGAGCTCTTTGCTAGCCAACCCTGAATCTCGGGGGCAAGATTCTTTCAAGGGGGATAGGTTTGTAATACCCTGAATTTGGGAGTAGAATTTTTCTTCTTTTCTCTCACCAAATTCGGGCGTTACTCTCTTTTCTCTTCCCGTTTTGCCCCCTTTTTCCCAATTTCAAACCAGTATAGTGACAGGAGTTCATGTCTTGTATAAACAAAACCTAAGTGTCATGGGTGTTGCATCATGCCGAAGCACATTTCTTTGTCTGATGTTGTGCGTTCGTCTCGTTCCGCCTCGGTATTCGGTTCACAATTGGAGTCCGTTTGATGGTCGTGCGTGTCGTGGGTTTCGATCCGCGATGTGACCCAGCCCAGCCCGACCCGGTCCGGCCCGCGCGCCCCTGGTGCCCCTGCCCACCCCCTACGTGCGCCCCCCTTCCCCAGATCCGTTTGACTCATTTGATTTCTCCCGCGCAGTAACCTCCCTCTCCTTCTTCCACCTCTCCCTCTCTCTCCCTCGTGGTGGCCTAGGGTTTGGAGTCGAGATCGCCGGAATTGGATACCCGGAGGTGAGTTTTCCCCTCCCCTTCCCTCTCCCTCTCTCTCTCTCCTCCCCCTCCCCTTCTTCTTCCCTGCGTCCCCTCCCCTGTCCCCGTCGCGCGCGCCCCTAGCGGGCCCCGCCCCGGCCGCGCCCTCCCCTCCCCCGTGCCGCGCCCTGCGCGCTGGCCGCCGGCGAGCCCCTCCCGGCGAGCCGCGCCCCGGCCCCCGCGCGCGCCCCTCCCCGGCAGCGCCCGACCCCACGCCCTCCCTCCCCGCGCGCGCTCGCGCCCTGGCGAGCCCAGCCGCGCCGCGCCCCCCGCATCCCGCGCCCCGGCGAGCCCGGTTGCGCCGCGCTCGGCGAGCCCTAGTGAGCGCGTCGTGCCCCGCCGACCCCGCGCCCTCCCCTGCCCCGGCGAGCCGCGCTCCGACAAGCCCTTCCCCAGTCATTCGCGCTCTGCCCCGGCGAGCTCCGCCGCCCGTCGAGCCCCTCCCCGACGAGCCCCGCCCCTGCGCTGCCCCTCGCAGTCGCGCCTGGCCCCCTCCCCGGCGAGCCCCCTCCCCTCCCCTCGGCCGCGCCCGGCGAGCCCTAGCGGCCGCGCCGCGTCCCGCCCTCCTCGCGCCCGCGCCCTGGCGAGCCGCGCCCCCCCCCGGCGGCCTCCCCGCGCCCGGCGAGCCGCTCCCCTTCCCGGTCGTGCCCCGGCGGCTACGCCCTCGCCAGGTGCCCCGGCGGCCGTGCCTGGCCCCGCGCCCCTGCCCGCACCCGTGCCCCGGCGACTCGCGTCCCACGTGCCTCACGGTTTGCGTGCCTTCGGCGTGTGTAACGTGCTCTCGCGCGTGCGATCGTAGTCGCACTGCGCTTAATCTCGTTTTAATCTATTTTAAATTGTTTAGTCGACGTGCTGCGTCACGCGCTTTGTCGCGCGACGAATCTTTTAATTTATAAATATTAGTGTGCTGCGTCGCACGCTTCGTCGCGCGATGATCTATTTTAATTTCAGGTTGTTTAAGGTGCGATGTCACGCGTCCAGACGCGCGACGTTCCACTTTAAACTCAGACCTATTGACGTATGTCGTCGTGCGCTTTGTCGCGCGATGCTTAACGTCTCTTTATAATTAACGCAAGTGTCTCGTTGTGCTCTCTGTCGCGCGACGAGTCGTTGATTTCTTAATTCAATCTAAATGTTATGTCGTATGTCTCGCCGTACGACCACTCCCTTTCATTGATCTTCAATTGTTTATAATGATTAAATGTGGAACTTGACTTTACTTTGTGCTAAAACGTAGTGTTCAAATTAATTTTGTAACACCCTAGGTGTTACTCAGGGTATCCACCTAGGGCTACACCATTTAAACCTATTATCACATGTGGTTAAAACTTGGAGGAGAGGGAGTACTTAAGACCTTGGAAGCATGAGTTAGTTAAGAAATGCCAGGGACCAAGGTATTACCCAAGCCTTTAGGCAATGACCACCTAGGGCAAAGGAGGATTGAACCTTGGACTCTCTCTCTCTCTCTTGAAGCCTTTAGTTGAGAGAAAGATTAGGCAAATGCACATTCCATGATTTAAACCCTTAACCAAAGTTTAAGAGTACCAAAATGTTTACAAAAGACAGCAAAGGAACTTTACAAAAAGACCCCTAAAGGACCCCTAAATCAGCCCCAAGTGGAGAACACTATGGAATCACCCCATTCCCTCTAAGTCCCAAAATCAGCCCTAATCTAGAGATCAGGGGTGTTCACCTAGCTAATGACACCAAAACCCCAGGGTCTAAATAACAAAAAGGAGCTAAATTATCTAAGGAACCCCCTGGAAGAGTTTGAACCCAAGCCAAGACCATTTGACACGGGTTGGCACCTATTTTGTCTCGGGTTGAACAGTGCAGACACACAAGACTTGGCGCCACCATATCTCCTAAACCAGACCCGATCTTCTCTTGGAACTTACATGAACTAGGTAGCCCTAGGTGCAGGGAAGAAATCTTGCATAAGCCATAGGGCGAGATTCGCACGCTTGGCTGCTCAGCAGGCGCAAGAACAAGGGCAGAAGGCAACGGCCACGTGTTCGGCGCACTCTGGACTCGCCAGAGCACGACCGCGCGTGCCCCCGCGTGCCCCGCGTCGCGCCAAGGACCAGCCGGCGCCATGGCCCGCGCCCGCGCCTATAAAACCCCCATGGACCTCGACCGTACCCTTCCGCACGCGCTCGACCTCACTGGAGCCCAAACCCACCGGCGTTTGCCCGTGCACTGCGTGCCCGCGGCCGCCCGATCCCCCTACCACCGTAGACCGGCCAACAGACCCCTTCCCAGCCCCGTCCAGCCCTCGGAGAAGACTGTGCACACCTCGGTGTGGCTCCCCGAGCAAGGAATCGAAGTTTGCTTCGCCGGAGAGGCCCCAGTCCACGGTCGCCGGACTCCACCCGAACGCCGGCGAGCGTAGACCGGGTAATCCTCTGCTCCATTCCTCGATTTCTTGCGCACATAGCCTCTATGTCACCCCGTGAAGCTCACCGTGCCATTGGATTGAACTAGGTCGCCGTGGTTTGGCCGGCACACCCGCCGCCGACGAGAGCACCCGCCTGCACACGTGGACCGGGCGATTCCGGCCACCCCCACCATCGAGCCATATACCGTTGTGACCGCCAGGACCTCCCGAAGCCAACCCCGCCCCTCGCCGGACCTCTCTCGCCGCCGGTAAGCCACGCCGCCCTTTTCTTTCTCGCGGGTACTGTTTAAACATAGGGAGGGACCACGGGGGAGAAGAAGAGAAAGTTAGGGGGTTTTGCGCAATGTCAATGACTCGGATGAATAGTAGCGCAGGGGTACAACTGAGAGAGTTAGTTTGGAAATAATCCAAGGACTTCGGTGCAAAGTGGTTTTCCAGGGAACCTTTAATTAAATCTGATTTAAAATTGAAACAGCACTTGAATAATTCATTTCTGATTTATTCATCCAAATTGAGTCAAACCAATTTTGTCAGATCTTAAATAATATAAACTACTGAAGAAAAATATGAAACCCCGATGTGCTACAGAAAACATTAGGGTTCTGAATTAAATACTGATTTGGCCAAAAGCTAAATAATGGGATGAAAAATAGTTGCACTATTTAACTGAAGTTAAGAAAATTTGGAGAAGTACATGACCACCTACTGACCTATTTAAAAATGCTAAACCCCTCTGTACACCCCATTAAGGTAGATTTTGCCATTTATTTTACATTATGCTTAAGGTTAAAGAAAATAGGAAAGGTGATTTAAATAAAGAACCAGGGAGCCCCCATATTTTTGTTAGTATACTTATTCAGTGTAGTTTACTAGAAAAATTGATTATACCCTAGTTTAGTATAAAATAAATAGGATGCCTTTTATTTTAAGAAAACAAGGAAAACTTAGACAAACCCTAGAAAAATAACCCCAAGGCAAAAACACCCCAAACCTTGGGATAACTAATGGGTTGTTATTATGAACATAAGAAAATTTTGAAGTCTGTTGTTTGATATTTTTCAAATAACAAGTTAGTTATAAGCACCTTTTTGGCATAAAACTTTAGAAAATCACAACTAAATAACCACCAATTAACCTTCTGTGATTTTTGGCACAAAAGCTTATTATTACGGTTAGATGCCAACAAAAATAACCCTTAAGGCAGAACCCACTCCTAGTTTAGAGTTGCAGTACAAAATGACCCATTTACACAACTTTTGTTATTTTTGTCTAAAGCATAGCCTTTTTATTTTTGAACCTCAAATTCCTAGAATAAGCTATAGTGACCAATGGCAAGCCACTGTAATTTTTACAGAATTTTTGGGAAAAGTTAATTCACTGTTGTAGTTCAAAACTACACTAGAATTCATAAATAGAAAATAAAGAAAGAGAAAATGAATAAGGGAAATTAGTGTCATCCTAATACCCTTTGAAATTGTCCACTGAAAAATATAAGGGAAATACACATCCACTATGACTATCCTTAACAAAGCCTAAACCTAGTGTGATAAGCATAAACCACTGAAAGCCACGTATGACCAAGAAACCCTAAGTTACTAACTAACTTGGTTTTATCTTCCTTTAGCATAATGTTGTAAAATCCTGCATAATCATGACATACATATTCATTGCATTCGATAGACTGCAACCTCGCTGACGGAGAGTATGTCCTCGTGCCGGAGCAAGGTGTTGCTCAGGAGGTAGCCCCAGATCCAGCACCAGAGCCTGCACCAGAGGATCTGTCTGCCACTGCTTTGGAAGGCAAGCCCCGGTTTTATGCATAACATGTTATTTATGCTATTTTACTATACCTAATGATTGTAGGATTGATTGTGCACTCAGGTGTAGGAGTTGTTTGAAACCCTAGTTGCATGATCTCAGGAATCCTTTTGAGATGGATACTAGTATGCTAGGTCGAGTAGCTGCTTATTTAATTAGGATCTCGGTAGAAGTCGAGTGATTTTTCTAGCACTCGCGCGAGGTCAGGAATTGGTTGTATCCACTTTCTTATCATAATGATGTTGGTTGGTGGACAACAATCCATGGGGATTGGTTGTCCACGGGATAAAAATTGGAATAAGGATTAAGGTGTGGTACCGTGAGTCAAGCGTTTGAACGTACTAAGCACATACCGAGAAATATGGTAAATCGGCAAGCCTAGTACCTGATTGAACCTGGCAGTGGACTTTACCCCTCACGCGACCTGAGACGTGGTCTCCCATTCCGGTTATGGTGGGTACAAGTGCGGTCACTACACGACGGCAGTCGGGGTCAGTGAGGCATTGTACGCCAAGGCGGTGAGCCCTGATCTGTTGACGGGGAATCGATGGGGACGGTTGATGTGTGTGGGGACGGAGTGCCCCTACATGTCGTGTGTTTAGGTTTACCTTGCAAGGTTTAAAAACCCGATTCGAATCATGTGCTTCTCGCAGCTAATGAGACTGCTTGATCCATGCTGCTACATTGAGTAACAAGTGGAAATATGATGAGTTGACACAAGTTGTTGATTGCTAAATATGTTTGATACCATGTATGAGTAGATAGTACACATTTAGCCTTAAGAGAGTCACACTTAAACTTGACAAAGTTAAAACTTGATTTAGAAACTCAGCTAGTGCTTTTGGCAACCAAACCCCACAGCCAAACAGCTGCATGTCTAGAGGTAGAGGAGTAGACTCCTCACACCGGGTAAGTCTAGCTGAGTATTAGTATACTCAGCCTTGCTTGTGGCAAAATTTTACAGGTTCTTTGGAGGACATGGTTGCTGGAGTGACTTGGCCGTCCATCTTGCCACCTGGTTGGACAGTCGAGTGGGATCCTGCCTCGGCTGAGGAGGAGCATGAGGAGTGATGGGACAGGCTTCCCCATCCCTCCATTTAATTATCGTTAGTTTTATTCCGCTGCACTTCGAACAATGATGGCTACTTTTGCAAAACTCCGATGGTGATGTAATAATTTAGTACTCCTTGATGTATGATTTTATGTCTTATTGTATTTGCTCTGTGACTCACCTTCGAGTGAGATCCTGGTACTTGATCCAGTCAGTGGCCTCGTCGGACTAGATCCGAGGGATTGACGGGTTATTCCCATTTAAGTGTGGTCTAGCCTCTAAGGCGGGACTTTGGCACTTAAGTCGGAATAATTCGGGCAGTTCCGCCACAAATTCCCTTCTATTAAGTGAGTGGTTTAATTTATAATAATGTAATGTGATCGTTTCTCGACGGTCTTTTTTCTCTTTCTCTCTTAACCTTAATTGCGAGCCCTCGTGGAACGTCTGTTTATTTACTGCATTCTATTGTATGGTGTACTGTTCTTTTGTATTAAATGTGTGGATGTATATATGTTTGCGTCTCCATAGAGAACGATCCGGTTGAAGAGCCCAAAGAACTCGCAGGTGAAGCCACTGAGCAGGAGTCGGTTGGTGGAGGCAAGTATCCCTTGACCTATCTCTGTCCTATACATACTTTAATTCACCTCCCGCATTACACATTTATACCTAAGGATTGATTAGTTTTTGTTATCCATGTCCTTGTTTACCTATTTGGGTTGGATTATTATTGCTTAGTCTTATGCTATTGCTAAACTCTAATCAATGAACATGATGAGAATTATCGATGATATGCTGTTTTCCCCTCTTTTATTATGATGTTATACTTGTGACCGTCAAGGGGGCTCGAGCGGTTTCTCGAGTGCCTCTCCGTAAGGACCTGTTCGTTGGATGACCGCCCGGGAAAACAGTGCAACCATGAGGGTGGAGTGGGACGCCCTTAGCTGAGTAATTAGAGGAACCAGGGTGTAGTTCGCTTCGCCGTCGTGCCGTCAATGGGGCTCGGTGTATGCGGCTCGCTCTGCCAAGGTTGATTTGTCCCTTGGGGAGGAGTGCGATACATTTAGGAAACCTAACGGGTGGCTACAGCCTCAGGGAATCTTTGTAAAGGCTACATAGTGATGCCCTGCTGGACCACCTAGGTAGTGGTCAATGGGGAGTAGCTCTCTCCGGGAAAAAAGGGAATCACGGCTTGTGGGTAAAGTGCACAACCTCTACAGAGTGTTTGAACACTTATATATCAGTCGTGCTCACGGTTATGAGCAGCAAAGGGAGCTCCAGTGATTAGTGGTACTTGATCAGAGATGTTCGGATTTGCAGGTGGCAATGAGATTGATGGTTCTTGGTACTGACTCTGGCAATTGTAAGTGGTACTCTTTCCGTTTGGAAAGGAGTACGTTTGGGATAATAATGTGGGTTAACTCTAAAACTTGGCTTTCTCTACTAGTAATAATAAATCTGACCGACTAAAAGCAACTGCTTGACTTACCCCCACATAAAGCTAGTCCACTACAGCCAAACAGGATACTTGCTGAGTATGTTGATGTGTACTCACCCTTGCTCTACACACCAACTGTGGGGGATAGATATCCCCCGGGTCCACTAAAAGAGTAAAGGACCTCACGAAAGGCCCAAGGGCCCAATAAATCGTAAGGTTATTCTTTCGTGGGCCTGGGGAGAAACAACCAGCAATGCAGAGCGACATGAGGCCGGATTGGTGCAAACCCGGACGGCCCATAGCATCGAGCGAGTAACCGCAACAGAGATCCGACTTTCCCGCGTTGGAGCCTCCATGCACCGAAGCCACGTGAGGATAAGTCGGCGAGGGTTACGTAAAGGATAATCTCAAGAGGTTCACTATCTTTTAGCCACTTGTTGTTATCTTATCCATATGTACTGCCCCACGGTCGAGTATATAAGGCCTAGGGGGCACCCCTTCAGAACGATCGACCCATTCTTTAGCCACCCACATCAACTCTCTGTATTCTCGATCCAGAGAGCTCTCTTGTAACCATATCCTCCAAGCATACTCATCAGGACGTAGGGTGTTACGCATCACTAAGCGGCCCGAACCTGTAAATCTTGTCCACCGTCTCTCGTGCGATCGGCACGAACCATTCTGCTACAGTTGTTGACACCTTCCTACTCCTAAAACACCTTGAGGGGCAACCCCGGGTGTGCGGTCGGACCCAAAACACCGACAGCTGGCGCGCCAGGTAGGGGGTGTGTCGACAATCTAAGCTAGCTCAATGGCCATCTCCTTCTACAGCAAGATCGCCCTATGCCCCGGATCTATGTTATGCTTCGGAACAATCTCATTCGTAGCGGACGAAGAAGGAATTCTGCACCGTATCGCGGATCCACCGGAAAAGGAATCTTCCTCAACAAACTCCGAAAATACCGGAGAAGTGCGACCTCCGGCTCTCCGAAAGAAGATCACTACGACGGCAGCACCGTTCTACCCCGACGTCCTCTTCATCGGAAGAGCGGAATCGCCCGTCATCTCCGACGACGAGCCAACTGTACCCGGGGAGGAACCGCCTCAGCGAGAGTCCCGTCGACGGAGGAACCGGCGCAGGAACGTTCGACGACATCAAGCAGCCGGAGAGCAGAATCCAGAACAACCTGTCTCGCGAGACGAGGTCTCGGAGGTAGGAGAAACCCCGGAAGAACGCGTCTTCAGAGAGCGAAGGAACTCCCGACGACGTGATCGTCGGCGAGCTCAGGAACATGCTGAGCAGGATGCGAGGCAACGTCGAGAGAATCCATTCTTCGGGCGCAACCTGAACCCCGACTTCGCCCGAGCCATGAACACACCGAGCGAAGTCGGAGGGGTGCTGGCTCGGATAGCTGAAGGACTTCCTCGGACTCCTGACGCCGAAGGCTACCGACGACTGCTCACCCAGGCGGCCAACCATCTTCTACCGCTCGCCCACCCGCCGAACGATCTGCGACACGCCATCAACAGTCGCCGAGACGCGCGAAGCTCCATCAATGCTTCGCGGGAACGGCGGCATGAGAACGAGATTCGTCGTAGAGAGGAATACGACAGGGATCATGGCATCCCGACTCAGAGCCAAGCCACCAGGACTAAGTCGGCAACGGCTTCAACTGGCGGAACCACTCGGGGACGGTCGAGGAATCACGATCACAACTCCCCTCCCCGGGACAGACATCGACCCCGACGACAAGAGGACACGTGCGGAGTGTCCGCCCTTACTCCGCGCCTTAGGGCCATCCAATGGCCTCCCAACTTCAAGGTATCCAATGTTGACAAATATGAACCTAAGCAGGATCCATGGGGTTGGCTAGCCGTCTACACCACCGCTGCTCGAGCTGCCGGGGCGTCCGAAGACGTGATGACCGCGTACTTACCCATTGTCCTTGGGCAAGACGCGCTGCAATGGCTGCGACATCTACCACGACACTGCATCGACGTCTGGGGAGACTTCAGTCGACGCTTCACCGCCAACTTCCAGTCCCTCTCCGACAAGCCGGCGCAACCGTGGGACCTCAAATCTATCAAGCGCGGAGGGGACGAAACTCTCCGGTCGTACCTCAAGAGGTTTCAAACCATGAGGAATCGTATCCCCGATGTCACGGAGGCGGCCGTGATCGAGGACTTCTACCGAGGATCTAATGATTCGGCTTTCGTCCGAGCCATACTACAGAAAGCGCCGACTACCTCCGAGGAGCTATTCCGGGAAGCCGACCTCTACATCACCGCCGACGAGCGAGCCCAGGATCTCATCGGAGGAGCAAAGCCCGCACCGGCAGCACCACGACGCGACGCGAACCAGCAACCTGACAAGCGGTGGGAGAAGAGGCCACGCGAAGAAGTGCACGCTGCCGGACCACCCGCCTCTCGCGCTCGAGGAGGACCTCGTGGAGGCGAACGTACGCTGGACGACATCCTCGACGCCCAGTGCCCGTACCACAAGGACATGCGCCACACTCTTCGTAACTGCCGAGACTTCAAGCACTCCGTCGGACACGGCCGACCCTTCCAACCTCTACCTCCTCCTCCGCCGAGGGGAGGACCAGATGAACCACGACAACCCCATCGGCAGGAGGAGGGAGGAGGAGGAGGAGCTTTTCCGCGCGTTGACAGGGAGGTCAACGTCATCTTCGGCGGACACGGATCGCAGGAGAGCAGAAGACAGCAAAAGCTCAACGATCGCCAAATACTGGTGGCGACCACCGGCCCTCCCGCTCCATACCGGTGGTCGGAGCACCCGATCACCTTCACTCGGGCAGATCAATGGCTCAACTTCGACCACCCGGGCAAGTACCCGCTTCTCGTCGATCCGGTGATCCGAGAGAGCCGGGTGAAGAAGGTGTTAGTGGACGGGGGAAGCAGCATCAACGTCACCTTCCCCCGAACACTCCAAGGCTTGGGAGTTCACCTCAAAGAGCTCCACGAGTCGGACACTCCTTTCTTCGGCATCGTGCCGACGGAAGGGGAATACCCGCTGGGCCACATCTACATGCCAGTCACCTTCGGAACTCCGGAGAACTACAGAACCGAGTTCCTGAGGTTTGAAGTGGCGAACTTCGATTGCGGGTACAACGCCATCATCGGGAGGCCTGGATTGGCCAAGTTCATGGCCATTCCGCATTACACATACATGATACTGAAGATGCCAGGGCCACAAGGGATCATAACTGTGCGCGCCGACTTCCAAGGCGCCGCAGAATGTTTCCGAGTGGCTATTCAAGCAGCCCTCACCGCCAAGCCATCGACAGCTCCCTCCGTAATGGCGAACTCTAAGCCTGAGGAGGACCTCGCAATACCGGCGAATGAAGCTCAGACCGCGACCTCTATGCGGCCGACTGAAGAAACCAAGAGAATCAACCTGGGGTTCGCCGATGAGCGCAAGACGGCCATCATCAGCTCCAGTCTGGATGACAAATAGGAAAGCGCGCTCGTCCGGTTTCTGCAAGACAACCGAGATGTATTCGCATGGCAACCTGCGGATATGCCGGGAGTCCCAAGAGAACTGGCCGAGCACAAACTGAAGGTTTTTCCCCAGGCGAGGCCGATTCGACAAAAGTTACGTCGTTTCACGCCTGATAAGAGGGAAGCCATTCGCGCCGAGTTAGCTCGCTTGGTCGCGGCTGGATTCATTAGAGAAGTATTACATCCCGAGTGGTTAGCCAATCCTGTTCTTGTACTCAAAAAGAATAAAGTGGACTGGTGAATGTGTGTTGATTATACAGATCTCAACAAACACTGTCCGAAGGATCCTTTTGGGCTCCCAAGGATAGATCAGGTGGTGGACTCCACCGCTGGATGTTCTATGCTGTCTTTCTTGGATTGCTATTCCGGGTACCATCAGATCAGTCTGGCAAAGGAAGACGAAGAAAAGACGGCATTCATTACCCCGTTTGGTGCTTTCTGTTATACCTCCATGCCGTTTGGCCTCAAAAACGCTGGAGCGACTTACCAGAGAGCTATTCAAACATGCTTAGCCGATCACTGGGGCAAGCGTGTGGAGGCTTATGTGGATGATGTGGTGATCAAAACACAGGACTCAAAAGACTTCATCGAAGATTTGCAACTGGTTTTCAACAGCCTGAGGCGGTATAGATGGAAGCTTAATCCCGAAAAATGTGTTTTTGGGGTACCAGCCGGAAAGTTGCTCGGATTTATTGTCAGCCACCGGGGAATTGAGGCTAATCCGGATAAGATTGAAGCTATCATGAAGATGGAAGCACCTCGATCGCAGAAGAAGGTTCAGCGACTTACGGGATGCATGGCAGCTCTAAGCAGATTTATATCCCGGCTGGGAGAAAAAGGTCTGCCATTTTATAAGTTACTCAAGAAGGTGGATAAATTCCAGTGGACTTTAGAAGCACAAGAAGCTCTGGATGCTCTGAAAAAATTCTTGACAACACCACCAGTACTGAAACCACCTCGGCGAGCTACGTCAACTCAACCAGCTGAAGATTTGCTATTGTACATCTCTTGCACGACTCACGTGGTAAGCACTGCGTTGGTAGTCGAGCGAGTAGAAGAAGGGCATGCCTACCCAATACAACATCCTGTCTACTTCATTAGTGAAGTCCTCGGCCCCTCAAAGAAAAAGTATCCTCAAGTTCAGAAACTATTGTATGCAGTACTTCTAACTGCCCGCAAGCTGCGTCACTACTTTGACGACCACAAAGTCATAGTAGTCACAAGTTTTCCAATAGGGGATATTCTTCACAACAAGGAAGCCATCGGTCGAATAGCCAAGTGGGCCTGCGAGCTGGGATCTCATGACATCGAGTTCCGACCTCGCACCGCCATCAAAACTCAAGCACTGGTTGATTTTGTATCGGAGTGGACTGAACAACAAGTACCAGACAACCCGGAGACTGCAGAAGTATGGCGAATGTATTTTGATGGCTCACTAAAACTGCAGGGAGCAGGAGCGGGGATTCTCTTCACTGCACCTGGAGGCGAACACCTCAAGTATGCCCTCCAGTTGCTATTCCCGGCCTCCAACAATGCAGCCGAATATGAAGCTTTGATCCATGGATTGAACATTGCCATATCATTGGGCGTCAAAAGATTAATGGTATACGGGGATTCTCTGGTAGTCATCAGCCAGATAAATAAGGAGTGGGATTGCTCAAACGGTTCGATGGGAAGATACTGCACTGCCGTCCGAAAGCTGGAAGATAAATTCGAGGGCCTAGAATTTCATCATGTGGAAAGAGATCGGAACACGGCAGCTGATGTACTGTCCAAGCTAGGGTCCAGTCGATCTCAGGTCCCACCCGGGGTTTTTGTGCAAGAAATTCTGCAGCCAAGTATCTCAATGGATCAAATAGAAGAGTGCAACATCATAGATCAATCCGAGTCAGATCCCGATGACTGGAGAAGGCCAATCATTAAGTACATAAAGAATGAAGAAGAACCAGACGACAAGAATTCGGCAGAGCGCATTGCCAGACAGTCGGCTCACTATACCCTTATTGGAGAGACATTATACAGAAGGGGTGCATCAGGTGTCTTCATGAAATGCATCCTCCCATCTACTGGAAGGCAACTCCTGGAGGAGGTCCACGCTGGACAATGTGGAATACATGCAGCCTCCAGAACACTGGTCGGGAAGGTCTTCAGGTCAGGATTTTATTGGCCAACAGCAAAGAACGACGCAGCCGAGTTAGTTCAGAGGTGCGAAGCCTGCCAATACTTGTCAAAGCAACAACACCTGCCAGCACAACAGCTGCAGACCATACCAGTAACTTGGCCTTTTGCATGCTGGGGACTGGATATGATTGGGCCTTTCAAGAAAGCTCAAGGGGGATACACTCATGTATTGGTAGCAATTGACAAGTTCACTAAATGGATAGAATTCAAGCCCATTGCTTCCTTAACTTCTGCTAAGGCCGTGGAATTCATACAAGACATAATATTCAGATTCGGGATACCAAACATCATCATAACTGATTTAGGATCCAACTTCACGAGTTCAGAATTCTTTGACTTCTGCGAGCAAAAGAGCATTCAGATCAAGTATGCATCTGTAGCCCATCCAAGAGCCAACGGGCAAGTTGAGCGAGCCAACGGGATGATATTGGATGCACTCAGGAAAAAGATTTTCGATAAGAATGAAAAGTTCGCAGGAAAGTGGATAAGGGAATTACCCTATGTTGTTTGGAGACTAAGAACCCAACCTAGCCGAGCTTTGCATGGAAACACTCCTTTCTTCATGGTCTATGGGTCGGAGGCAGTGCTGCCCGCTGATCTCAAGTTTGGGGCGCCAAGGCTGATCTTTGAAAGTATAGCAGAAGCGGAGACCACCAGGCTGGAGGACATAGACGTACTCGAGGAAGAACGGTTAAACGCAGTAATCCAATCAGCAAGATACCAGCAGACTCTAAGGCGCTATCACGACAAGGCTGTACGGCAACGATTCTTCTCAGTAGGGGAGCTCGTCCTTCGCCGAATTCTAACGGGAGAAGGACGACACAAGTTATCACCCTTATGGGAAGGACCCTTCATAGTAGCAGAAGTCACTCGGCCCGGATCATATCGCCTCACTCAGATGGATGGCACAGAAGTTGGGAACTCCTGGAACATAGAACACCTGAGAAAGTTTTATCCTTAGCCGTACCTCAAAACTGCTGGGATAACGGTGATGTACTCTGTAAAGTGGAAATATGTCATCAATAAAGAAAAGGTCTCAAGGATACTCAATTTATTTACGATCGACTTGCATTCTTACTTAACTCGGGGTGACCACTATGCCCTGCTAACGGAGCAATCGGCTTAAGTCAGCAACGACTTAAGGCGGTGCAACATGCTCACGCTTACTTAACTTGGGGTGACCACTATGCCCTGCTAACGGAGCAATCGGCTTAAGTCGGCAACGACTTAAGGCGGTGCAACATGCTCACGCTTACTTAACTCGGGGTGACCACTATGCCCTGCTAACGGAGCAATCGGCTTAAGTCAGCAACGACTTAAGGCGGTGCAACATGCTCACGCTTACTTAACTCGGGGTGACCACTATGCCCTGCTAACGGAGCAATCGGCTTAAGTCGGCAACGACTTAAGGCGGTGCAACATGCTCACGCTTACTTAACTCGGGGTGACCACTATGCCCTGCTAACGGAGCAATCGGCTTAAGTCGGCAACGACTTAAGGCGGTGCAACATGCTCACGCTTACTTAACTCGGGGTGACCACTATGCCCTGCTAACGGAGCAATCGGCTTAAGTCGGCAACGACTTAAGGCGGTGCAACATGCTCACGCTTACTTAACTCGGGGTGGCCACTATGCCCTGCTAACGGAGCAATCGGCTTAAGTCGGCAACGACTTAAGGCGGTGCAACATGCTCACGCTTACTTAACTCGGGGTGACCACTATGCCCCGCTAACGGAGCAATCAACTTAAGTTGGCGGCAACTTAAGACCAATGCAACACGCTCGCGCCTATATAATTCAAGGGACGATTTCCATATCCCACAAACAAAATTCTCAGTCATCATGCGTCATTACTACCAAACTCATTAACTAAAAAATTCTGATACAATGAGAGAGTAACTATGTCATTCAAATAAACTGGTGTCCTCTAACAAATATTCAATCATACAAGCTGCGCGCTTGGAGCACGCGAAATGTTTTCTCTATTTTGCAATGTCTTTTCCAGGAGCAACTGACGAAGAAGGACGACTCGAGGAATCAGAGGCAGCGTTCACGTCAGCCCTTATATCTTCAGGAACGACTACGCCAGGTCTCCTCATCAGGATTCGTCCCGCTCGAATGGCCTTATCCATGGCCCTATCGCGCTGGGCTCTCAGAGTACTGGAAGTCTCTTCAGCAACCTTGACAGCCAACTGGGCAGCCTCTAGCTCCTGGGTAACAGATTTCTTGGAAGCACGCAGATTCTTGATGACAACGTCTTTAGCCGATATCAACTCCCTAAGGCGAATCACATCATCCAAGGACTCCTGCAGCTTATAGCGAAGATTGTCTAACTCCTCCATGGAAAAGCGATGACTCCTCTCCAGGATGGTCAGCGAGTTACTAGAATCACGATACAACCTATCAAGATTGTCACGAGAAGCGGCAAGGATACGTTTTTCTTCCTGCAAGCACAAGTCAGTTCCTTCAGAAAACCAGGCAAATAATAGGAGTACAGCAAGGCGAAAGCGCAGTTTCGTATATCACCTTTTCAGAGTCGAGCTGAGCATGCAGGGAAGAACTCAACGCATTGGCATCATCTAAGGCGGCAGAGACCTGACTCAGCTCAATCTGACCTTGAGAGTACTTTTCCTCAAGATCAGTGCATCGCTGAGACAGTTCAGCCCGATCTTGAGAATGTTTTTCCTCAAGAAGTGCAATCTGTCGAGTCATTCCTAGCAAAAGATAACCAAACAAAACGAGGTCAGAAGGTAAAACAGTCCACAACAAGCGCGAAGAAAAGAAAAAAGGGCACTAACCAGCGTTAGTCGCCTCCAACTCGGATACACGACGATGAAGTGACACTGGATTCCAACACGAAAAAGACGAAGCCACTTCTGGGATAGGAGCACCATGCAATTTCAGCTGGCTAGTCATCCCATCCACCAAAACCTGATGAGAAGAACAGATGAGCATAATGGCAAAAGTTCATGCAATGTAAAAATCAAGCTAAGAAACAGCACAGTACCTGGAGGTTAGAGAAGAACGAAGGGATCTCCAAATCAGGAGAAATCAGATGATAACCAGGTGCAAGGTCATCACCCGAAGCAGCTTGCAACGGAACAGTGGGAATCAGTTCAGCGCCTTCAACAGAGCCGGATACCCGATCAGCGGGGACGCTGCCCTCCAAAGCGACGCCCCGGTCCAAAGTTTGGGCCACCACCATGCAGCCAGAGTGTGGAGGTGACCCTGCGTGAACGTCCATGGAAGTGCCGGAAGGAGACCCTGTTTGGGCACCCTCGGGGACTGGGCCATAGTTGGCACTGCCCACTTGAGCTGGATTATCCCCGGCAGCACCCTCGGGGGCTGGGCAGTAGCTCGCACTCTTCGCCCGAGCTAAGTCATCCCCGACGACACCCTCGGGGGCTGGACATGTGTCAACACCATTCTTGAGGTCCAAACTTTCAGCAGTAACCACCTCTAAGGTTGATGGGCCCTCGGCTACTTCCATGGAATCAGGACAATCCAAGTTAGCATCCTGACCCTCGAGATCGCGCTCTAAGGTTGACGAGGCACGGGATGACCTCAACCCAGCGTCCGGCACGGCACCACAAGCTTCCGTT
The DNA here is from genome assembly GCA_029449295.1 of Zea luxurians. Lineage (NCBI taxonomy): Eukaryota > Viridiplantae > Streptophyta > Magnoliopsida > Poales > Poaceae > Zea > Zea luxurians. The sequence goes on from JAOPSE010000011.1 coordinate 53,620,364, forward strand.
ACATCATCATCCACTGGCCCTGATAACAAGTCCTCTGGGACCATATCCTCAAGAGTTTGATCAAAGTCGGCCAGGGATATGTTTTGCAGACCAACAAGGGCAGATAAAGCAGGAGAAGGAACTCCACTACTTCCCCCACTGGCAAGGAATTGCCGACTGTTCTTCCGAGTCAGAGGGACCTCATTCTCTTCCTCTCCGTCGTCTTCATCAGCAACACTGGCAACACCCCCATTGGGATCAACGACGGATGGAGTACACCCATTGGGATCAGCGTCAGTAAATTCAGGCACAGGAACCTCCTCATCGGCAGGAACCGAGGGACCAGCACCCTGATCCAAACTAGATACTCGCCGAATACGTCTCTTCTTCTTTTTCTGCTCATCAACAGAAAGATCAGTTTGATTGGTTCGGCGGGGACGCCTCGAGCGAGCACGGACAGGTCTCTGAACATCCAAGGTTATACCGACCTCTGGGAGAGGTGCCACTGCCAATGTCTCAGCAGGAGTAGCGTCAGAAGAATCTTCAGCCAACATATCAAGCATGGCATTCATTTCCGCATCATTAGGATCCAAAGGCACCTCGAAATGGACTTGTCGTTCATCATCAGGAATTTTCCCAAGAGAGGCAACCAAAGCATTGACTTCTTCATCAGAGGGCCGCGTTCTAAGGCCCAAATTGCCATCAGTCGCAGGTGGATTGGACACGAAAAGAGTGAAGGTTTTGGCAGGAGGCAGATTCCAGGCCGAGTACGCCACCGGAGCACCAACATTGGATACTTTGCCCCTGAGAATCATCTCCAGTCGGCTCACCAAATCTGCAGAAGGGATTCTCTTGTTGATAACTCGAGTTGAGTCGGCTAGCCCTTGATACAGATAAGCCGGGTGGACCCTATCTTTCAGTGGTTGAATGTTTTTGAAAACGAAGTCAGCAACTACAGCTTCAGCAGTTAAACCTCTCTCTTTCAATAGTCCAACTTCAGCTAGCAGCACACTGGCTTCGGCTACCTCCTCGTCTGTGGGCGACTCGGTCCAGCTTGGGGTGCGAACATCTGGCTGTCTTCCTGACCGGGGGGGGGGAGAGAATTTCCATAGTTATCAACTATAAACCACTCCAGACGCCATCCCTTAATGCTATCTTTAAGGGGAATCTCAAGATATTCAGTCTTCCGTCCCCGGCGCATCTCCAAACTGGCACCCCCGACCAACTGATGTTGTCCCCCGGCCATCCCAGGGCGACAATGATACAGATGTTTCCACAAGCCAAAATGCGGCAGCACGCCGAGAAAGGCTTCGCATAAGTGGACAAAGATGGAAATTTGCAGAATTGAGTTAGGGTTCAGATGGGTGAGGTTGATGTGGTAGAAATCAAGGAGACCGCGGAAAAAGGGAGAAATAGGAAGGCCAAGGCCGCGGAGAAGAAAAGGAGCGTAAACCACGGACTCGTGGGTATCCTCTGTCGGGACCGTAGTCCCATGGCAAATCCGCCAAGAACAGAGTTCCCGTGGAGGAAGAACACCGATGGACACAAGGTGGAGGAGTTCGGCTTCAGAGATGATAGACATGTGGTTACCTGCAAAAGGCAATTGGCTGTTGGGATCGATTGGAGGAATCACCACGGCGGACGAGCTCGCGATTTTCCTCTTGGGAGCCATCTCGTGAGCAGATTGGAGGCGAGCGCAGAGAGGGTTTGGAAGCGGGAATGCAAGAACTAGGGCGCAGAAAGCAAAGGCGGCTAAAAGTGCAGCTCTTATAGGATATTCCCGGACCAGATACCGTTTCAAAAAAGTGCCCAGTCATCACCCGGCAGTTATTTCTAAGATCTCAGCGTGCCACGTAGTCATTCGGCAGTTATTTCCAAAAACTGGTGGGCCACCCCATCACTCGGGTGTTATCCTCAAAATAACTCGGCATTACCTCTAAAATGTCGACGGCGACCTTCAATCACTCGGCGTTGCCTCTAAAACGCCAGTCTCGTGTTCAACCGCTCGGCATTACTTCTAAAATGCCGACGTTGACCTTCGCTCACTCGGCATTACTTCTAAAAAATGTCAACGGCGACCTTCAATCACTCGGCGTTGCCTCTAAAACGCCAGTCTCGTGTTCAACCGCTCGGCATTACTTCTAAAATGCCGACGTTGACCTTCGCTCACTCGGCATTACTTCTAAAATGTCAACGGCGACCTTCAATCACTCGGCGTTGCCTCTAAAACGCCAGTCTCGTGTTCAACCGCTCGGCATTACTTCTAAAATGCCGACGTTGACCTTCGCTCACTCGGCATTACTTCTAAAAATGCTGACGTCGACTTTCAATCACTCGGCGTTGCCTCTAAAACGCTGATCTGGAGTTCAACTACTCGGCATTACTTCCAAAATGTCGACGGCGACTTTCGATCACTCGGCGTTACCTCTAAAACGCCGACCTCACGATCAATCGCTCGGCGTTACTTCTAATGTCGATACAGACTGCAATATTACTCGGCGGCTACTTCTGGAAGCGTCAGTATGATGATCAAGTTGTCTGTCTATTGTCTCAAGAGAATCAGATTTATAATCAAACAAAACGAGTCATCAAGATGAAACCAAAGGCATTCTTCATTAAGGGAAGTGGCAATACTTACAAATCAACTCATTATGAGTTGATACTTCCTTACTGCTACTACTACTACTACACTACACTATACTACTCTACATTACTAATACTACTACATTATTTAACTATACTATTTCTAATCTATACTAATATCTAAAAAGACCAGTGGCATCTAGCCACTGGCCCTGCCCCTGCTGCCGCCGCCCTTGGTGCCGCCCCTGCTGCTGCCGCCCTTGGTGCTGCCCTTGCTGCTGCCGTTGCCGCCGCCCCCGCCACTGCCGCTGCCGTCGTCGTCGTCGTCGTCGTCGTCGTCGTCGTCGTCGTCGTCCTCGCCCTCGCCGCCGCCGTCCGAGTCCTCCTCATCCGAGGAGTACTCAGACTCATCCGAGCCCTCGAGCCCGGAGCGCTCGACGGCCCGGATGTACGTCCAGACCTCCGCGGCTATCCCCTGGGAGTCGTCCGAGTCATCGGACGACGCCGGGGGAGAGACGGGAGCCGGAGACCCCTCGGACTCGGAGGAGAACTCCTCCTCTGAGTATTCCGAGTCGCCGAAGTCCTCCGATGGAGGAGTCGGCTCGCGCTTGCGCTTGTTGTTTTTTCCCATGGTGGAAGCAAGCGGGAAAGAAGAGAAGGAAGCAGTAAGGAATAGCGAAGAGATGTGAAGAAACCAGAGGGGTAACAGCGTTATTTATAGAAGAGAAAGGCAACCGCTCACCTCCAACCGCGGTCACTGAACAGTCGCAAAGCATTCAATATGCACTTCCACCCGTCCGAAGACACGTCAGGCGGCTGGCGCCGTTTCATGCAGCACTACACCCATTGGGACTCCAGTCAACAGCGCAAAGGATATGATTACACTCGCCGTCCCATCACATTACAACTCAGAAGCAGCCGGTTAAAACACTCAGCGTACCAAGCAGTCCCTTGCCCACACCCATTGGGGGGGGACGCCCAGGAATTGTCAGTATATTTTTCAAAATGGTCACATCTGTGCAGAGCATGCAGTAAATGCCTCAAGACAAAAATGAGATATCAACAAGAGTTAGAGGGAAGCCAAGTATAGCCAGCAGAGTGCAAAATATGGTCGACAGGCATGACTTGAAGATTAGACAGAGAACGTCCATCGAATGTCCAATCAGTTGCAGAGCAAATAAATTACGCTACCCAGCAAGATATGGAAGGATTGCAAACTCGGCTGCAAAAGACAAAATACATGCTGACCTCTGAAGCATAATATTGATGACATAGCACGGATGACATCATGCCGACTTTTTTATAAGCAGAAAGAGTAATCTTCAGCAAAAGGACACCAAAAGAAGACCTTCAAGCGAATTATCCTCAAAAATTCCACTTGAAGGTCGGGGGCTACACCCATTGGGTGCACCTTCGGTTCACCCCATGGATTATCATTCCAAGCCAGGATAATGCTGATTTCTAAAGCATAGGACAAGATCAAAAAGCCAATCTTCAACCGAAGTGAAGGAACACAAATGGAATTAATCTCCACTGAAGACCTTCGAGTAGATTATTTTCTAAAATCTACTCGAAGCTCGGGGGCTACACCCATTGGGTGCACCTCCGGTGCACCCAATGAAGTTCAGAATCCTGCAAATAGGAATGCCGATCTCTAAGGCACAGGCACGAAACTAGGTTTTGGTCAACAAGTGATCGAAGCAAGAGAAGAACAACAAGAAGCCATCTTCAAATCACCTGCAAGCTGGACCTGGGATCTTTGGGTTGATTACCTCTAAATTAACCCAAAGATCGGGGGCTTGTGGGGGATAGATATCCCCCGGGTCCACTAAAAGAGTAAAGGACCTCACGAAAGGCCCAAGGGCCCAATAAATCGTAAGGTTATTCTTTCGTGGGCCTGGGGAGAAACAACCAGCAATGCAGAGCGACATGAGGCCGGATTGGTGCAAACCCGGACGGCCCATAGCGTCGAGCGAGTAACCGCAACAGAGATCCGACTTTCCCGCGTTGGAGCCTCCATGCACCGAAGCCACGTGAGGATAAGTCGACGAGGGTTACGTAAAGGATAATCTCAAGAGGTTCACTATCTTTTAGCCACTTGTTGTTATCTTATCCATGTGTACTGCCCCACGGTCGAGTATATAAGGCCTAGGGGGCACCCCTTCAGAACGATCGACCCATTCTTTAGCCACCCACATCAACTCTCTGTATTCTCGATCCAGAGAGCTCTCTTGTAACCATATCCTCCAAGCATACTCATCAGGACGTAGGGTGTTACGCATCACTAAGCGGCCCGAACCTGTAAATCTTGTCCACCGTCTCTCGTGCGATCGGCACGAACCATTCTGCTACAGTTGTTGACACCTTCCTACTCCTAAAACACCTTGAGGGGCAACCCCGGGTGTGCGGTCGGACCCAAAACACCGACACCAACCCCCCCAGGTTGTCCGCATTGCAACCACTACTCAGGAGAAGATGAAGCCGTGGAAGGAGACTTCCAGGAATTCCAAGACTACGACGAGTTCTAGGTGTGGGTTAGCGACAACCCCCAGTCGGCTGCCTGTGAAGGCCGCGTTTATCTATGTTTCGTTTTTCGCACTTTGATTTATTGTAAAGACTATGTGGATGTCTTATACATATGATGTAATCGGCTATTATTTCCCTTTTTAACACTATTTGAGCACTGTGTGATGATGTCCATGTTATGTAACTGTTGTGTACGTGAATTGCTGATCCTGGCACGTACATGGTTCGTATTCGGTTTGCCTTCTAAAACCGAGTGTGACAGTATCACTGGCAAAGTGATGTTGAGGATCCTCCTTGTCGAAGGTTCTCAAGACGAAGATACTATCTAGAAGCTATAATGAGGAATACCGAAGGTTCTATCGAAGGACGACAACTTCGACTTAAAGGTGATGACGAAGGTCAATCATGACGCTGAACCAAAGAGGGAAAGACCAGTTAATCCCTAATGATTTATGTTATAGTTATGTATACAAATTAAGGTTATAAATGTATTTTCACCCGGGTTGCGTCCCAGGCCTATAAATAGGTGTACAGTACCCCCGTACTGTTCACACTAGATTGTAATTGCTCCCGTGTTAACACCTTTGAGCAAGCCGAAGGTATCAATGTAATATAAATTCTGTTAATGTTCATGTGTATATTGTGAAATACATAAATAAATGAATAACTAGATTACATATATCGTCTAGATGCACTATTATTTTAACAAATCATGAAGGCATGCCCTTCATGACCTTCGTCTGAAGATCATTATATCTAGGAGGAGATAATGCTTCGGAGGACGAAGGTCCTTAGTCTTTAACAATTGTGTTGCCTTGTTCCTGATTCACAGCATTTGAGAACAAATGACCAACAGACATGTCCCTTAGCGCGATGCACGGAGCCTCTTCATCATCTAACTCATCAAGATCAACTTGATCTACTTGCGAGCCATTAGTCTCATCAAACACAATGTCACAAGAAACTTCAACTAATCTGGTGGACTTGTTGAAGACTCTATATGCCCTTATGTTTGAGTCATAACCAAGTAAAAAGCCTTCTACTACTTTAGGAGCAAATTTTGAATTTCTACCTCTTTTAACAAGAATAAAGCACTTGCTCCCAAAAACTCTAAAATAAGAAACATTGGGCTTTTTACTGGTGAGGAGTTCATATGATGTTTTCTTGAGGATTCAGTGAAGGTAGAGCTGGTTGATGGAGTAGCAAGCGGTGTTAATCGCCTCCACCCAAAACCGATCAGTTGTCTTGTATTCTTCAAGCACGGTCCTTGCCATATCCATAAGAGTTTTGTTCTTTATCCCCACAACACCGTTTTGTTGAGGTGTGTAGGGAGAAGAGAACTCATGCTTGATGCCCTCCTCCTCAAGAAATCCTTCAATTTGAGAGTTCTGAACTCTGTTCCATTGTCATTTCTAATCTTCTTGATTCTCAATCCAAACTCATTTTGAGCCCATCTCAAGAATTTCTTTAAGGTTTCTTGGGTTTGTGATTTTTCCTGCAAAAAGAACACCCAAGTGAAGCGAGAATAGTCATCCACAATTACAAGACAATACTTACTCCCACCGATGTTTATGTAAGCAATCGAGCCGAATAGATCCACGTGGAGTAGCTCAAGCGGCCTCTCGGTCGTCATGATGTTCTTGTGTGGATGATGAGTTCCAACTTGCTTGCCTGCTTGACATGCACTACAAATTCTATCTTTCTCAAAATTAACATTGGTTAGTCCTAAAATGTGTTCCCCTTTAGAAGCTTGTGAAGATTCGTCATTCCAACATGAGCGAGTCGGTGATGCCAGAGCCAGCCCATATTACTCTTATCAATTAAGTAAGTGTCTAGTTCAGCATTATTATCAGTGAAATCAACTAAATATAGCTGACCATCTAACACTCCCTTAAAAGCTAGTAAATCATCATTTATTCTAAAGACAGTAACATCAACATCAGTAAATAAACAGTTGTAGCCCATTTTGCATAATTTAGATATAGAAAACAAGTTGTATCCTAGAGATTCTACAAGAAAAACATTAGAAATTTAATGGTCAGGTGATACAGCAATTGTATCCAATCCTTTGACCAAACCTTGATTCCCATCCCCGATTGCGATTGCTCTTTGGGGATAATCATTTTTCTCATATCAGGAGAACATTCTTTTCTCCCCTGTCATGTTGTTTGTGCACCCGCTGTTGATTATCCAACTTGTTCCACCGGATGCATAAACCTACAACACAAACTTAGGCCTTGTCCTTAGGTACCCAAACGGTCTTGGGTCCTTTCACATTAGAAACAAGCACATTGGGTACCCAAACACAAGTCTTTGGACTCTTGTGCTTGCTCCCAACATATTTGGCAACTACTTTGCCAGATTTGTTAGTAAGAAAAAAAGATGCATCAAAGGTCTTAAATGAAATGCTATGTTCATTTATGTCCAATTGAAGCCTCATTACTGTAAATATAAGCATGATGAGCAACAGGATGAGATTTCTTAGCAATAATTCTTCTAATCTTATGCTTAGGATAGTTTTCAGGATATAAAATGTAACCTTCTCTATATTGCACCATGGGAGCCTTGCCCTTAACAAAGTTGAAATCTTGTTTCTATGGGCATTAAGTTTGATGTTGTTTTGGCTCCCAGGTTGGAAGCCAACCCCATCTTTAATGTTAGGGCATCTCCCATTGTAAAGCATACTACGAGCAAATTTAAATTTTTCATTTTCAATCTCATGCTCGGCAATTTTGGCATTCAACTTAGCTATGTGATCATTTTTTTCTTTAATCATAGCAAGGTGATCATTCATAGCATTAACATCAATATCTCTACATCTAGTGCAAATAGTAACATGCTCAATGGTAGATGTAGGAACTTGGCAAGCATTAAATTCCTCAATCTTAGCAATTAAACTAACATTTTCAGTTTTGAGACAAGGAATTGAATCATTGCTTGTATTTAGCTCTTTAGTCAAGTTTTTGCATTTTTCAACTTCAAGAGCAAAAGCATCTTTTAGCTTAACAATTTTTTTGTTTTCCTTAACGAGCAAATCTTCTTGGCATTCCAAGATTTCATCCTTCTCGTTAATGGTTTTTATCAATTCATTGGTTTTCTCCTTTTGTTCTATGGTAAGGTTTGGAAACAGGGAAGACAAATCATCATTCTTTTCACTAGAGCTACCCTCATCATTGGAAGTAGTGTATTCAGGGGGATCTCTAGAGTATACCTTCTTCTTTTTGCCCTCCTTGGCCATGAGGCACTTGTGGTCGACGTTGGGGAAGGGAAGACCTTTGTTGATGGCGATGTTAGCGGCGTCCTCTTCGGAGGAGGAGTCAGTAGAGCTCTTGTTGGAGTCCCACTCCCTTCCTATGTGTGCCTCGCTGCCTTTCTTATTGTTGTAGTACTTTTTATTCTCTATCTTCGTCTTCCCTTTCTTGTCGTTGTCCCTGCCACTATCACTTGCATATGAATATTTAGCAATATAGTGACCGGACTTACCACATCGGTAGCAAACCCTCTTGGAGTGGGGTTTGTATTCCTTCCCCTTTCTTTGCTTGAGGATTTGTCGGAAGCTCTTGATGATAAGAGCCATCTCCTCGTTGTCAAGCTTGGAGGCATCAATTGGAAGCCTTTTGGTTGGTGTGGGCTCCTCTTTCTTTCCTTCCATTGCCTTGAATGCAACGGGTTGCACCTCAGGTGTGGAGGTGGCACCTTGCTCTAAGTTGACAATGTGTTTGGAGTCTTTGACTATAAGTTCAAAGCTCACCAACTTGCAAATCTCCTCCTCGGGAGACATTTGCTTATACCTAGGATTCTCATGAATTAATTACACTTGAGTGGGATTATGAGAAACAAGAGATCTTAGAATAAGCTTGACCATTTCATGGTCATCCCTCTTGGTGCTCCCGAGGTTCTAGACTTGATTCACCATGGTCTTCAGCCGGTTGTACATGGCTTGTGACTCCTCCTTTGTTGAGGATGAACTTACCGAGTTCTCCCTCAATTGTTTCCCTCTTGGTGATCTTGGTTACTTCGTCCCCTTCATGCATCGTTTTGAGGACATCCCAAATTTCTTTGGCATTTTTCAACCCCTGCACCTTGTTGTACTCCTCTCTACACAAGGAAGCGAGGAGTATGGAGGTGGCTTGGGAGTTGAAGTGCCTCACTTGGGCAGCCTCATCGGAGTTATAGTCCTCATCACCCACTTGTGATGCATGTGCTCCAAACTCAACAATATCCCAAATGCTTTCATGGAGTGAGGTTAGATATTGCCTCATTTTATCACTCCACATACAATAATCTTCACCATCGAAGTATGGTGGTTTGCCTAATGGAATGGAAAGTAAAGGAGCATGTTTAAGAATGCGAGGATAGCGAAGAGGAATCTTACTATACTTTTTACGCTCTTGGCGTTTTGAAGATGTAGACTCGGCGTCGGAGGTTGAGGGCCTGGAAGAGTTGGTCTCGTAGTAGACCACCTTCTTCATCTTCTTTTTCTTCTTGTCGTCCTTCTTGTGTGATTTGATGGAGCAGGCGAATTCATCCTCGTCCTCCTTGTGCTTGTCGTCGACCTCTTTTGATGGAGTCTTGCCTTCATTCTTTTTCACGAAGATTCAGGCTTTTCCCCAGTGATCAACTCCTTTTTAGCGTGTTCTCCCGATATCATTTTGAGTTGTTAGACTCTAATGAAGTACCGGGCTCCAATACCAATTGAAAGTCGCCTAGAGGGGGTGAATAGGCAAAACCTGTAAATTATAAACTTTGAACACGAACTTCACCCGGGGTTAGGATTAGAAACAAATTATAATGAATACGCAGTGCAAAAGAGAGTTCTTCTTGCTATGAGTTGCTCAATCAAATGCGGATGACTTTGGGAGCTAACTGAAAAGATTGTTAGCAAGAGAACTTTAGAGAGAGGGGACAGGAAGAATCAAATCGTAAGGTGAAGATCAACACAAATGAACACAACGATTTGTTTCTCGAGGTTTGGTTCCAATGAACCTACTCCTCGTTGAGGAGGCCACAATGACCAGGTCTTTTTCAACCCTTTCCCTCTCTTAATCGATCACTTAGAACGGTTGAGTGCTTCTTCTTAATCTCAAGGATCACTAAGACCCCGCAAGGATCACCACACACTTAGGTGTCACTTGCTAGCTTTACAAATCACTAGAGAGTTTAGAAGGAGATGAAGAAAGCACGATTAAAAGCCAAGCAACAAGAGCAACAACTGAAACACGAATCACAATCTTTCAAGTCACTAGTCGCTAATGATCACTTGTTTTGATTGTGGCACTTGGAGAGTTTAACACCTCAAAACCATCAACTAAAATAATGCATTTAGATTATTGGTGGTAATTGCAATAAAGAATTTTTCTTTCAAGTATTTGATCTTATTTACCTTTAGAATAATTTTTGTTTGCTCACATTTGATTGATGGTTGTTTTTGTGGAATTTCTTTTATATTGAAAACCCAATGAATTAATATGAGCACTTTGGTCCAAAATTAAATTATTTAATGGTAATATTTTTGGGTATAATTATTATAAATTTTCAGAAACATTTAAAAATATATTTATTTGTGTTTTTGGAAAATAGGGATAAAAGAAAAATAAAAAAACAAAACAACCAAACCCTAGCCCAGCAGGCCGAACCGGGCCACCAAACGGCTCAACCACCCTCCACCCCTCTCTCACCGCCACGGAGGCCCCACCCGTCAGCACCTTCTTCCTCCCCTAGTCGCGCCGCCACTGTGCCCTATGCGCGCGCGCCCACGCCGTGCCCCGTACCCGGCTGAGCCGCCTCGGCGTCCCCTCACCACCCGCAACGCCTGAAACCGCCACCCCTTCCTCTCCCCCCATTCACTCCCCACTTCCTCTCTCCATCAACGGAGTAACGATCGCCATTATTGGTCGATGATGTAGGAAGTTGACTGCCTCTTCCTCTCCCTGGTAGCCGAGCCCTCTCCCCTTCCCCTCTTCCCCTATAAAAGGCCAATTCGAGCTCCCCCTCTCCCCTACCAAAGTCGCCCAGGCTCTCCCTCTCCTCTCTACCTACTCATGCAGGACAGCAGGAGTGCCGCTCGGACCGTCCGTCACTGTCCGCGCCGAGCCCCTGCTCGCCGGAGTCGCTCCTGCTAGACCATCCACGGCCGAGCCTCACCGTCGAGCCGAGTGGAGCCACGCCTCCCCATCCGCCCTGCACCTGCGCGTCCGTCTCCCTCCCCCTTGCCGAGCTCTCCCCTGTAACACGCTAGTGTTACCCAGGGTTTTTCCCTCAATGCCCACCTTGTGACCATTATCACATGTGAAGTAAATTGAGCAGAAGGCACCAAAATATAGAGGCAAGAACTTAATCATGTATTTTTCACACTAGGAACCATGCCTTAACCATATGAAGTGTAAGAAAGAAGAAAATGCCAAAAACCCTAATAACCCTTCCTGAAGGGCAATGGAGCATTGTTAAGAAAACTCAATAAAGACCAAGAAAACTACATTACCATGACTTGAGTCAATTATGAAAGTTGTAATACACTAAATAAGATACAAAAAATAGTAAGAGAGTTTTCCCAAAAGAATTTTTCAAAAACCCCCAAACAGGCCATTCAATTGGAGGCTCTCTATAAAAATCTGAATTTCAGATTTCTGAATTTCAGCCCCTCACACAAAACTCGAGCACGTTCACCTTAATCCCTAATCCAAAACCGTGGGCTTCCTTAAGCAAAAATGTGCTAAACTAACCCCTCTATCACATATCTAAAGATGGCATTGGGATTCGAACCCTAGACACGACAAAACCAAAGATTTGCCACGGGCTCGGGCTGTGAGACAGACCCTACTTGAGAGCTCCATATCTTTAGAACCAGTAGGCCAAATCCTTTTACCCCCACACATAATCGGTAGCTTATAGGTAGGGGAAGAGGTTTTGTGCACTGACCAAGGCAAGAGCAGGCTTGGATGAGTGACTACTCGCGCTAGAACTCGGGTAGAAGAAACGCACACACGTGTTTGACCCTGGTCGGCACACCGGCGTTCGCCCAACGCTCGCCCCCGCGCACGGTCAGGTCCACCACGTGCCCTCCTCGCGCCCACGCATATAAAGGCCAATAGCCCCTGCACGTCCGTGCCTCAGCTTCGCACACCCACCACGCTCAATCATTAGAGCTTTGGCCATGAATCGAAAGCTCCTCTGCCCGCTAAGCCGCCCGAGCTCCGGCCACCATGGCCAGCTTACCCTAGCCGTCCCTAGTCCATGCCAGCAGTCCTATTAGCTTCACTTGAGACCCGTGAAGCACTCCAAGCCCTCAGACCCAGCGCACCCTCACCGGAAACCCTGAATCATCCTCGCCGGACTTCTTCCGCTCATCGGAGAGCGTGGACCGAGTAAGTCACTGCACCATTTCCCAATTCATCGCGTATACCGCCTCTGTGTCACGTGGTAAAGCTCCCCGAGCCAACCAATTGAACTATCCCGCCGTGAGCAGGCCGGAACACTTGCTGCCAACAAACTCCCCCGCGTGCGCATGAGAACTGGCCGACTCCGGCCATCTCCGACGCCGACCTGCACCTCGACGTGACCGTCGTAACCTCTGCGACCTCCATGAACACCTCACCGGAGCTAGATCGCCGCTGGTAAGTCCCACCACCCTTTTCTTTGTCGCGGGTACTGTTCCAATAAGGTTAGGACCGCAGGTTAGATTTAGGTTAACCCTTGGGGGTTTTCTGCATTGTTAGAGACTCGATTGAATAGTAGCCCGAGGACCTGTTTGCAAGAGACGTAGGAAAATTTTACCAGGGACCCTAGCGCAAAGTAGATTTTCCTTTTCCATTTAAAATTCAATTATTGAAATCTGCAACAAAATAGTTAAATGCATAACTTAAGGAATACTCATCCGAATTTGGTCAAACAAATTTTGTTAGGCTTTGTGAAATATGCACTATCAGATAAAAATAGTAAACATCATGTTTTCTGTACTAACTTTTAGAGTTTTGAATTAAATAAGAAAACTGCCCAAACCTTAACAATACAGAGAAAAATAGAAATACTGTTATACTGGACACGAGAAAAAATTTTGGAGATACTCACCTAGTATACACACTGTTTAAAATTAATGAACACCCTAGTATACAAGAATAAACCAGAGATATTCATTAAAGACTATTTCTGCCCAAACTTTAGAAAAATAAAAAAGGGATAGAAAATAGAAACTAGAGAGTGGCCATATTTTTCCTAGTATGCCTAAGTGATATAGATCATAGGAAAAATATATGGAACCCTAGTCTAGTACTGATCTAAGGTTATAATTTTATTAGGCATTAAGAAGTCAAGAAAAGCGATGATTAAAAATATAAGGGTAAATACAATAATGGCAAGAAACATTCAGTAGACCCCTGACCACTAACATGCCACTATAAAAATGGTAAACACCCAAACCATCACAGTAAGTGGGTTAAACAAACAGAACTTGGATTTAGCCAATACTTCAAATAAATCAAAAGAAAGACTAAAAATGTGAAACAGTGAGCAAACCAATTTTTATCCAAATACTTATGATGTAAACCACCAGAGAAAAATATGAAACCAAGATAAAAATATGATGTAATACACCTCACTCCTTACCCCATGAAAAAGACCATATATTCCAAGAAATTCTACCACCTCTTCCCTATGAGCAAAATCAACCAACTTCAATAATGATTGCTCTTGCATAAAGAAGAAGTTAAGAAAATTTGGAAATCTGTTGATTGACATTTTTCAAATATAGTAGTAGTAGAAAGCACAACTAAGCCTTAAAACTTTGGAAAATCCCCATAAATTAACCAGTAAATATCATTGGCAAAAAAATGGTATAAGGTCATATTATTGAACCTAGATACCAGCAAAAATAAACTTTAGAATAAATTCCACTCCTAGATGAGAGTTGTAGTTCAAAGCACCCCCTCTGCCCTAAATTTTAATATTTTTGTATAGAGAAAGACATTCTCATTTTTGGCCTAAATTTTTGAGACTGAAATATATACACCAGTGAAAATCCACTATAATTTTACATAATTTTTGTAAATTTTTAAATCAATGTTGTAGTTCAAAACTACCCTAAAAGCATAAATGGAAAAAAAAGAAAAGAGAGAGAATTAGTAAAAGTGATAAATCCTACCCATAATGATTTCAGCAAGGATCTTGATAAACTTTTCACTAAGACAATAAAAGTCAGTGGAATACCAAAATAATCTGACCACTTAAACTTGACCATACTTGATTCTAAAATGACCAAGTATGCCACTAAAACCTCCAATAGAAGGGTTTGGTTTGATATCACTAACTTAATCATTTCACCTTGCATCACCATTACTAAATTACATACCATAGCATACATATCTCTTATTCATTGCATTCATTTAGATTGCAACCTCGCTGACGGAGAGTACATGCTCATCCCCGAGCAAGGAGCTGCCCAAGAGGAAATTCAGGAGCCAGCTCCAGAGCCTGCCACCAAGGATCTCCCAGCAGCATCAGCTTTTGAAGGCAAGCCCCGGTTTTATGCATAACCGTTTATATATGCTACTTTACTACACTTAATGTTTGTAGGTTTGAAATTTGCACTTAAGTGTAGGAGTTGCTTGAAACTCTTAGTTGCATGAACTTAGGATTCCTTTTTGAGATGGATACTAGTATGCTAGGTCGAGTAGTTGCTTTGCTAATTAGGGATCTCGATAGAAGTCGAGTGATTTTTCTAGCACTCGCGTGAGGTTAGGAATTGATTGTATTCATCTTGATAACGGGTTCTATGATGGTCTATGGACTTGGATCCAGGGTGGATGCCTTGTCTATAAGACGGAAATGGAATTAAGTATTAATGTGTGGATACCTGAGTCTAGTGCTTGAAAGTACTAAACACATGCCAGGAAATATGGAAACCGGTAACCCTATTACCTGATTGAAGCCGGGCGTGGACTTTATCCCTCACTTGTCCTGAGACTGGGTCTCCCATGCTAGCTATGGTGGGTACAAGTGTGGTCACTGCACGACGACAGCCGGGGTCAGTGGAGCATTGTATGCCAAGGCGGTGAGCCCTGGCCACAAACGGGGAATCAATGGGCACGGTTGACGTGTGTGGGGACAGAGTGCCCCTACATGTCATGTGTTTAGGTTTACCTTGCAAGGTTAAAAATCGATTCAAATCATCTGCTTCTCGCAGCTAATGAGACTACATGACCCCTTGTACTGCATTAAGTAAAAAGAGAAATGAGGTTCTACTTGAGATAACATGTTGATTGTACTAAATGATTGTTACCAGGTATGCTTAGAAAGGAGCAAACCTAGCTTAATTAAATATGCTAGAACTAAACAAGCTAAAACTTATTTTAGACTCAGCTTGTGCTTTTTGGCAAATCAAACCCCTCTGCCAAACAGCTGCATGGTCTAGAGGTAGAGGAGTAGACTCCTCACATCGGGTAAGTCTAGCTGAGTATTAGTATACTCAGCCTTACTTGTGGCATATTTTTCAGGTACGCTACAGGGTATGGTTGATGGTGTGACATGGCCTTCCACCCTGCCACCGGGTTGGATGGTCGAGTGGGATGCTTCCTCGATAGGAGAGGACCAGGAGGAGTAGTGGGCTAGGCCTTGCCCTATTCCTCAATATCGAGGTTATCGATTATCCACTGCATTTAATTCCGAACTTGTTATCTTCTCTCAAAACACTGATTTATGTAATAACTTTAGTACCTTAATTTGTGGTTTCATGTTTATTGTATTCTCTCTTTGCCTCATCTTCGCGTGAGTTAGTGGTATTCGATCCTTGATAAGTGGCTTTATTAGACTAGATCTGAGGGACTGACGAGTTATTCTGATTTTAGTGTGTTGCTGCCTCTAAGGCGTGACTTGGGCACTTAAGCTGGAATAATTCGGGTAGTTCCGCCACAGCTGGTATCGGAGCGAATACCATTACAGAGGAATCAGTAAGTCATGAATGCCAAGTTTTCAAAAATAAAACCTTGCTTAGAAGCCAGTGTTGGAATCGCCAGGACTAGAACGCTAGACCCAGGACGAAAGGCCTTAGGAACAGTGGGAAAAATAGATGGCTAACTAAGTAGGCCATATAGGCCAGTCTTAGAATAGTAGGGATGCCCTAGAAGCACCCCTCTTATCAATGAGAAGACGTTCTTTCCAGCATGCATGCATTACAAAACATGAAGAAATTAGAAACTAAGGAAAAGTGCATCTAATCATGAACTTAACAGGCATTGTTAATAATGAATAATGAAAGCGGTTGGAATAGACAAATCTAAATTATCCCACCTCCTTTTAACAAATCGGCACATGTTTTTCCTTTCCACTGCCATAACACTTACATCTAATCCTCTTTCACAGTTGACTTCACCCACCCCCATCAATGGAGGAGACACTCATTTTAGTTTCGACAACCTTTCTCATGAGGGTTTTCCCTCCTTGTGGGAGGTGCTCTGCTCCACTGGTTACCCTACACCCCCTCTGTACACGGTGCAGTTGTACGAGGAGCATCGGGTGCCACGTTGCAGGGTTTGGCTGACCCTGGAGTCTCACCTTCTGCAGCCGGGTTGGCGTTCCCTTGACTCCATGACTGTCGGGTTCAGGGCAGACGACACCACTGAAGTCGCAGCGCTGAAAGCCCTGACATCCTTCTACGGGTATCATCCCTTGGAGATGGAGATGCACCCATTGGGACTCTTCCCCGCCAAGAAGAGGGATGACCCCATGTGGTGCAATAGACTAAGCCACGTGAAGGACATGTGGGCTATGCATTCCGACCAGGTTGGGAGGATCACTATTCAGTGTATGAGCGCATTGTATCGCCTACAGGCCCTACAGAGCGACGCCATAGCACACCTCACTAATCTTGCTCAGACTACTAAGATCACTCTCGACAGTCGAGAGGACTTCATGGTTGACTTGTCTTCGGAATTGGTGGAAAAAGACCTACAGGTGGAACAATTGAGCCAGCGCATCGCAACTTTAGAGCAGGTGGAAATCTAGGATAACACCATCGATATCCTAGAGATCCAGTTCCATGATGTGTAGGAGGAACTTGAGGAAGCCAATGACCACCTGGAGATGCACCACCAGGACATGGAGGCAAATGAGGCAGGAAGCGAGGGAGAGGAGGATCCCGAGGAATTAGGGCCAGCTGCAGGTCCAAATGCGACTCCCTCCAGAGTTCCCCCTTCACCTGCTTCTAGCGTTGCCCCTACCACTCAGGGTTGATGGGTTAGTTGACATATTAGGAGCATAGGAACCCACGCGAGCTTAGTTTGGCATCAGATTTTGGACTAGGCTTATGGGTAAATTCCCCTAAAATGTTGTAACTCAGGGAAAGACTTTTATGAGCAATGAATGCAAGCATTTTATTCTCGTTCGGTTTCAGTACTATGTTATGACATTTCCTTCTCATAATATAAAAGATTTTGTTGGAACCATGAGTCGAGATAACAATGGCAAAAAAAATTATGTTTTCAGATGGCAGCTAGGCAGCGTCGCGGGCAGAACGAGCAGGTTCCCCCGCCACCTCCTCCAGCTCCCATGGTGCAGGAGCTAATGGCTCAGCAGAATGAGATTCTGCGGTAGCTATTGCAGCAACAGCCCCACCCTCAGTAGTATGGTGGAGGCCAACCGCAACGCCCTCCGGCCGCGGCTACTTACCAGGAGTTCTTGAGCATGCAGCCACCCTTGTTCACCAAGGCAGAGGACCCACTGGACGCCGATGTGTGGCTCAGGGTTGTGGAGTCAAAGTTTCCACTCCTCATGGGAGCTTGCTCTGACGACACGAAGACCCATTTTGCTGCACAACAGCTTCATGGACCTGCTAGGACATGGTGGGACCATTTTCGTGCCATGTTGCCAACTGACCGTGTGGTGACATGGGAGGAATTCAAGATGGTCTTCAGGGGACACCATATTCTAGCAGGGATTCTGGATCGCAAGCTGAATGAGTTCTTGGCCTTCACTCTGGGAACCCGCACTGTGCTACAGTATTGCCTAGGCTTTCAATGACCTGTGCCAGTATGCGGGTTATCATGCAGATTCAGATGAGAAGAAGAGAGACTGTTTCAGCAGGGGACTCAACACCAAGCTGCGTGAGCGCCTCAACACTGTTCAGGCTGACAGCTTCAATGAACTGGTCAACCTTGCCTATCACAGGAAGATTGCATTATAGCTCACCGGGCAGAAAAGAAGAGGAAGGCCCCAATGTTAGCAACTTCAGCTCCACCCCAAAGGTTCCAGATTGTCTCCAACAGTGAGAGCAGGGGATTCTAGCAGCAAGCCGGAAGATGGGTCATTAGGCCGCCACAACAGCAGCAAGCACCCAACCGTTTCCCCGCTCCCGCTCCAAGGAACAGTCAACCTCAGTAGCAGCAACAGTTCTGCCAAGGGAATGGAAACAAGTGCTTCACATGTGACAATGTAGGCCATTATGCCAAGAATTGCCCATGGAATCAGCTAAGGCAGATGCCAGCACCCAACCAAGATAAAAGGGAGGAAGCAGAAAGTGCAAGTCAGGCAAGGGAAGCTCAACTTCACCACTCTAGAGGAGCTACCTGAAGGAGCACCCGTCATGATTGGTACTTTTTCTGTTTTTTAATCAACCTGCATTAATTCTGTTTGACTCTGGTGCATCACATAGTTTCATTAGCCAGAAGTTCAGTGCCAAATGTCAACCGACTTTCTATCTTACCTAAGGGTCTTTCATGATAGCAACGCCAAGGGGCAAAATTGCAACAAATCAATTAAACCGCAGTATACCTATCTAGCTGGGAAGCAAGGTGTGCAAGACCACCCTCCTTATTTTGGGGATGGATAGTGTGGATGTCATATTGGGCACTGATTGGATGACCCTAGCACCAAGTAGTGCTAGATGTCGCCAACCGCATCGTCGAAGTCCATTCCCCTACCTGTGGAAAGTTCACCTTATATCTGCCTAGCCAAGAAACTACTCAGTCATGTGCTTTTTCCATGATAGAGTTACCCTTGAAGAAGATTATAGTGGTTTGCGAGTATGCAGATGTGTCAGCACCCTAGATCAGGGGTACCCCTTACTATGGTATGAAGACACGATGCCTGTGCGGCTACCCCTAGCCGTGCGGAGAACAGCCCCAAAGATATCTCGTGAGCACTTGAGATGGTGTTCTCAGAGGCAACGTCATCAAGCCCAGACATCCTCAAGAAGGCGCAGGACCCCTGTGCGCACAACCCGGACCCCCGAATACGGCCCGGGACCCCCAAAGTAAAGGAGCCCGGAGCCATTGGATGGAGTTCGGACCCCTCCAAGTAAGCTCCTGACCACCCATAACAAGGTCTCGGGATAGGAAGTGTCGTGGCCTAGGCAAGGGTCCAGTGTTGACGCGTGTCCGGGCTCTATCCGGCGCGCCTCCGCTCCCCGCTCGGCCAAGGGCCCAATGCTACCACATGGCTTATTGCCTGTGACGTAGGCCAGCGGGCGGAGCATGACGTAGGGACTCTGGGCCACGTGGCCTCCGCATTTATTGCAGAGAGGATGCGCTGCCTGTCCACCCTGCTGTCAGGTGATGTGCCCCTTCGGCATTTAATGTGTCCTGTCCACTCCACTGGTAGATAGCGCCCAGCAGGCGGCGTGCCCATCTAATCTGAACAGTATGCCTGTGCTGTAGGATGCGCTATGTCCACCAGCACTCGTGCATTACCAGAGAAGCTTCCCCAGCACACCAACACTACACGGATCACAGGTGTCAAAGCACAGGAAGATTGCTCCAGCATCCAACTATTGCTGCCCCAAGTCTTACATCCATTGTGCTCCTAGGCCCACATGTCGGGGCTCAGCACTGTTGTACACGCCCCCCTTGAACTATAAAATGGGGAGCATGCAACGTTACAAGGGAGGGGATCCGAGGGACACACTTAGACTCTCTCAAGCAATACAACATACAGTGGAGTAGGGTATTACACTCCGGCAGCCCGAACCACTCTAAACTCTTGCATGTTCTTGTGTTCATTCCTACATCTCGCAACAGGCAAAATGCTTAAGGCCCCTCCACATCTTAGGACTTAGGGCGGGTGCACTCCGCCACCCGGCCGGAGAATTTCCTCTCCGACATTTGGCGCACCAGGTAGGGGGCCTAGGCTTGAAGCTTTTGCTTGTTTTCCTGCTCGACGCCATGGTCCATATCGTCGAGCACCAAGATTTCATGCCCGAGGACTATATGCTGGAGGAGGAAGCTGCCTCTTCCGCTCCGTGGGCCACCAACCTCCCGGCGCCTGGTGTGGCGGCAGCTGTGCACTCTGCATGACAGCACACTCCCACGCAGGCGTCCAGGGCGTCTAGGGCTGCGCCTGGGGCTCTGTCAGCAGCAAGGGAGTTGCTGCGCCACCCTCCAAGCCCCACGGCCTCTCCAAGTGCCATGAAGTAGTAGCGCGATGACAGGGATCGCCTTCTTGGCATGGCGAACTCTGCCTCAACTAGGCCCAAGCCTCGG
The DNA here is from genome assembly GCA_029449295.1 of Zea luxurians. Lineage (NCBI taxonomy): Eukaryota > Viridiplantae > Streptophyta > Magnoliopsida > Poales > Poaceae > Zea > Zea luxurians. Next base: position 53,640,916 of record JAOPSE010000011.1, read on the forward strand.
TCATCCCAGCGTCAGCATGAGGCGTCGGCGTCTGTGCGCTCACCCTCGGTGACGGCAGCGCCAATTGAGGACCTGAGGGTGGAGCTCAACCGCCGACGTGTGGTGGAGGGTGCTCCGGTCTCTCTGGAGAAGTCTAATGACCTGCGAACAGAACTCACCCACAGACGCCCGTGTCTCCCTGGATAGGGCGCAAGAGTGCCGACAAAACATCGAGGGGCGTAACCTCGATCAAGACTTTGCAGCAGTAACACTGCAAACGCCAGCGGGTGCCCGGATCCAGGCCGGTGTCCCATTGGCTGGCGTAGGCTGCGTCGCTCTCACAGATCATCTCCGCGCGGCATCTTGGCCATCCATGTTCTAACCGCACTTGCCGGAAAAGTACGATGGTACGTCAAACCCGTCGGAATTTCTGCTGGTGTACGTCACCGCTATCATAGCAGCAGGTGGAAACACCGCTGTGATGGCGACATATTTTCATGTCGCCTTGTCTGGGCCCACCTGGACTTGGCTCATGAACCTTGCCCCAGGGTCAATCTACTCCTGGGAAGAGCTATGCGCATGGTTTACAGCGAACTTCGCTAGTGCTTACCAGCAACACGGCGTGGAGGCCCACCTCCATGTAGTGAGGCAAGAGCCCGGAGAAACTCTCCAGACATTTATCTCCCGCTTCACCAAGGTGCGAGGTACTATACCTCGAATCTCCGATGCTTCTATCATCATGGCCTTCCACCAAGGGGTACGTGATGAAAAGATGTTGGAGAAGTTGGCCACGCATGACAAGTGCGCCAGGGCTGCTGAGGGCTGTGCGTGGCACTCAGCGCCACAGACCGGGGCTGCCAAATGGGCGGCTCGGGTGCCGTCGCTCAGGACGGCAAGAAAAAGAAGAAAAAGAACCGCGGCAACGAGAAGCCGCACTCCGCCGCTCTGGTCGTAGCAGCTGCGACTGGGGGGCCGGGGCGACCGCACCTAACGCCCACAGCCACAGAGGGGTAACGGCGACACATGCCCCGTGCACCCCAACGGTCGCCACAGCGCCGCAGAATGTCACGAGATCATCGACCTCGTGAAACGTGTCAGCACGCGGCGCGAGCAGTCTTCCAGGGATGGCTCCCCACCTCGTCGCCGACCCGGCAAGGAAGGGGCCGACGACGAAAAGGTGGCTGCGGCCGAACCAGACCTTGGGTATCAGTCACCCAGGGGGTCCTGAAGGATGTCTTCACTGGAGGCTCCAATTCTGGTGAAGACAACTAGACGGACCACCAGGGGGCTCCGTGCTACCTAGTCTACGGGGCCGAAGCCCGCCTTCCCCCGAAAACCCTTCTGGACTCCCCATGGGTCCAGCCTTTCGATGGGTTTGTGTAGGAGCCACTATAGTGCAAGGACATGGACTCAAGCGGCGGACTCAGATGTCAAGTTGCAACCCGAAATGCACATCGTAACCAGGCGCTCAAGTACTATGGCCGACGGTTCGTGCATAGTAGGGAACCCAGGGTCGAGACCTAATCCTGCGGTGAAGTACTGAACCAAGAGGGGGTCTGCAACCTCTCCCCCAGCAGGGAGGAACCCCTAAAGGCGATGGAAATATGCCAACCCGGGGGATGCCAACTTTGCTATAGCTGAAGAAGTACCCCTTCCTATCTCTGTAAGTTCAATCCATAGAAGCAACTCTGAGGGTTTAAATTTTTCTTCTTTTATAGTTAAATTTCGCATATGTGTACACCAGCCCGGTGAGGTCTGCCCACATAAACCCGACCTGATGGTTTACACCCATGCATGTCAAGTTATAAAGAGGAAATTCACCCCCTCGGACGCGTTTCTATAACAACTTTATCTTCCTGCTTCATGGATTTGACCTACAGTTTTCAGATATTACCTTTTATCTAACCCACCCGCACAGTTCCCATCTGTCCTAATATGACGATATCCGAATTGTGCAGCCAGGCTTGCAGTTTAGGACCTCCTTTATGAGAGTTGGGAGGTCCGATAGCCTGGGGGGCGGTTCCAAAGAACGGGAGCTCGTTCCATGGAGTGGTCCGGAGCAGTGTAACTGCTTAGCCTGGTCCTGTATCGTAAGCCTGCACAGCCCACCATTCTGTGACGGGTGCCTTAGTATTCCTATGGGTCCGACAACATGGGGTCCGGCTCCAGAAAATGGACACTTGTCTCCTGGGGTGGTCCGGAGCCGTGTAGCCGCTTAGCCTGGTCCCGTACCATAAGCCTACACACTCCACCACCCTGCGACGGGAGTTCAAGTATCTAGAGCCACGATCCAAGGGGGTCCGGACACATAACTTGGCCACCCAGACTAAACCCTGTGAGTCCCGAGCATGTATCAAAGGATGGCTAATGTCAGTCAGGGGACTCTATGGGTGTGCTACTAACACTCCCTAGCTAAAGCTATGTACAGGTCCAGATCCCGGTCGAGGCTGCCTCCCGGGAGATGTTGACAACTCTTTTAGATACGCTGGTATCCAACCTCGACATATCAAGCCTGCATCCCAGGCAGGGGGCCAGATACGAGGGAGGAGTCAACAACACCATGCACAGCAGGGACAGGTGGCTACTCAGATATGTGCTAACACTGCTTGATAGGTAGTACTCAAAAAAGTACCTTACAAAGGCGAAAAGTTATTACATTGGGTTATTACATTGGCCTTCAAGCGGAGCCCTAGCTCCATCTCTACAGGTATAAACTACTCGACGCCAGCAGGATCACGCTGGAAGCTCGCGGCCACTGTCCTTGCGGAATCCTCTAGGACGGCTTGCCAGCGGTGATGGCCGCCTCAATGCGTGCGCCATTGCGAAGAGGTCCTTGCCCCTGTCCTCCTACGGGGGGCGACAATGAAGCCATTAAAGCCAAAGAGTTAGAAGCTCGACGGCAGGTGGCGCTGGTGGTCTGGCCAGCGGTGGCGACCACCTCAGAAACGAGCGGCTCACCAGTGGAGGTGACCACTGCACCAAGCGGCTCGCCAGCGGAGGAAACCACCTCTGCACCGGGCAGCCTCACCAGCGGCAGCGACCACCTATGCGCCGACACCTTGCCAACGACGGTGGCCACCACAGCACGTGCGCCGTGGCGAAGAGGCCCTCGCCCCTGTCCTCCTACGGGGGTGAGGACAAGACCATCCAATAACATGGCCGCCACCTCCACGGCGTATGACGTCATGTACAACCCCCGGGCAACGTCGGAGCATCGCGACCGGCGGCACAGGGGACGCTACGGATGCGGCGGACCTGCGCATGACGCGACCGTCGCCCATGCGGTGGACAGATAGCCACGCTCCGCTTGGCGGTGGGAGGCAGCGTCGGAGGCGGCACCGAAGCCGTCGAAGCCAAGGAGCCAGACACGCGGCAGCTCACGGCGCCTGCAGCCCGGCCGGCTCCGCGTAGCCGAAGTTGGCCTCCTTCGCGAGGCTGGTGAGCATCCTTTCCCTCGAATGCTGGAGGAAGAAGGGAGCCACCAGCCCATGCGGAAGGCAGGGCCACAACCCGGCTCGCTCTCCACCCCTGCAAAGCTGATGAACATCCTTGAAGCTGAGGGCAGGGAGGAGACCGTAGCCCGGCTCGCTTCTCTCCACCACAAGGCTGGTGGTCATCCTTCTAGATGACCTCTGGTGGGAGACCACAGCCGGGCTGCATGATGAAAATCCTTGAAGCTGAGCGATGGCAGAAGAGTGCCAACCCCCACAAAATCACGCTCCTCCAACAACAGCAAGAAGAAGACAAGATCGGCAGCACCACCACGAAGGAAACAAGGAGCACGAGCTCCCCGGCGGTGAGATCGCTGGGGGGTGGCACTGACGAGGATCCTTCCAGCAAACATCAGCGCGCTCCATCCAGAGGCCTGGAAGGCGGAAGGGCGCGCCGAATGGAAGAGAAGCGAGGCATGGCTGCTGCCCGAGGGATGAGCCCCTTTTTAAAGGCAGATTTCCTCGCTCGTGCCCCGAAGCGTCACGGGCGAGTCTCCCCCAATGCACGCCATGGTATCCAGCCTATGGCATGGGGCCCGACCCTGCATGACTTGCAGCTGGCTCAGAAGGAGCGTATTACTGCCCCGCGGTAGGTGCGCTGCTTCATCTTCGCCGCGACCAACGGTCCAACCTCAGGCACGGGGGCCAAGTCTCCATGTTAGGCACCTCGCGTGCCGGTTCCTTCGTGCGGAGAAGACGGACCGCCGCGGAAGAGGCATGCCACCGCCTACGGTGATGCGCCCCTCTGCCTCCAGTAAAAACAACGGCCCAGTCTCTCACGCAGGGGCCCGGACCCACGAGTCATCCACCATGGGTGATAGTCCCTAGGTGCAGGGGAGTCAAATCGCCGCTCGCGCCAATGTCGCGCCTCCTCAGGACAACCGCAGAAGACGGGGAGGTTAAATTTTCAAAGCTAATGCAGCAGTATCAAGGCGCCCTACCCGTGACCTAGCGAAACAGTCAAATACGGAAGTCACGGGTCAATAGCAGGCGAGCTAGAGCAGCATGGCAGTCGCCAATCAAACTTTGGCCCCACCTGCAGGCTCGTTCCCTCCCCTGAGGCAGGCCCGAGGGCCACTGTCGGCACCCTTGATCAGGGGTACCCCTTACTACAGTATGAAGACACGATGCCTATGCGGCTACCCCTAGCTGCGCGGAGAACAGCCCCAAAGATATCTCGTGAGCAGTTGAGATGGTGTTCTCGGAGGCAACGTCATCAAGCCTAGACATCCTCAAGAAGGCGCAGGACCCCTGTGCGCACAACCCGGACCCCCGAATACGGCCTGGGACCCCCGAAGTAAAGCAACCCAGAGCCATTGGATGGAGCTCGGACCCCTCCAAGTAAGCTCCAGACCACCCATAACAAGGTCTTGGGACAGGAAGTGTCGTGGTCTAGGCAAGGGTCCAGTGTTGACGTGTGTCTGGGCTCTATCCGGCGTGCCTCCGCTCCATGCTTGGCCAAGGGCCCAATGCTGCCACATGGCTTACTGTCCGTGACGTAGGCCAGCGGGCGGAGCATGACGTAGGGACTATGGGCCGCGCGGCCTCTGCATTTATTGCGGAGAGGATGCGCCGCCTGTCCACCCTGCTGTCAGGTGATGTGCCCCTTCGGCATTTAATGCGTCCTGTCCACTCTGCTGGCAGACGGCACCCAGCAAGCGGCGTGCCCGTCTAATCTGAACAGTATGCCCGTGCTGTAGGATGCGCTATGTCCACCAGCACTTGTGTATTACCAGGGAAGCTTCCCCAACACACCAACACTACGCGGATCACGGGTGTTAAAGCGCAGGAAGATTGCTCCAGCATCCAACTTTTGCTGCCCCAAGTCTTACATCCATTGTGCTCCTGGGCCCACATGTCGGGGCTCAGCACTCTTGTACACGCCCCCTTGAACTATAAAAGGGGGAGCATGCAACATTACAAGGGAGGGGATCCGAGGGACACACTTAGACTCTCTCAAGGAATACAAAATACAGTGGAGTAGGGTATTACGCTCCGGCGGCCCGAACCACTCTAAACTCTTGCATGTTCTTGTGTTCATTCCTACATCTCGCAACAGGCAAAATGCTTAAGGCCCCTCCACATCTTAGGACTTAGGGCGGGTGCCCTCCGCCACCTAGCCAAAGAATTTCCTCTCCGACAAGATGTTTTTCTTGACGAGTTGCCAGGAATGCCGCCGAATCGGGATATCGAGTTTGCCATCGAATTGCAACTGGGAATGGCACCTATCTCCAAGAGGCCCTACCAGATGCCACCCGCCGAGCTGGCAGAATTAAAGAAGAAGTTCCAAGAATTGCTGGACAAGGGTTTCATCCGCCCAAGTACTTTGCCTTGGGGATGTCCAGCCTTGTTCATGAAGAAGAAGGATGAAAGCTTAAGATTATGTATAGATTACCGCCCACTCAATGCGATGACTATCAAAAACAAGTATCCTTTGCCTCGTATTGATGTTCTTTTCGACCAATTGGTCAGAGCTAAAGTGTTTTCCAAAATAGACCTTCGCTCCGGCTATCATCAGATCCAGATACGAGCAAGTGATATTCCAAAGACTGCCTTCTCAACTAGATATGGGCTGTATGAGTATCTAGTGATGTCGTTTGGATTGACAAATGCACCCACCTACTTCATGTACCTGATGAACTCAGTCTTTATGCCTGAACTGGACAAACTCGTGGTGGTCTTCATCTATGATATCTTGGTGTACTCAAGAAATGATGAAGAGCATGCCGGTCATTTGCATGTAGTGCTCCAACGTCTGAGAGAACACCGTCTTTATGCCAAATTGTCAAAATGTGATTTCTAGCTAAAGGAGATCAAATTCTTGGATCACACTATCTCTCAAAAGGGAATAGCAGTGGATCCAGATAAGGTACAAGAAGTAAAGAATTGGAAGCCACCCACAACTGTCCACCAGATTTGGAGTTTTCTAGGATTGGCCGGGTATTATCGACTATTCATTCCAGACTACTCCTGAATTGCGAAGCCCATGACAAAATTGTTGAAGAAGGGAGCAAAATTTGAATACGGTCAGAAATGCGAGGATGCCTTCCACACCTTGAGGCAACACCTAACCACAGCACCTGTGTTAGCGCAGCTTGACAACAACAAGCCGTTTGATGTGTACTTTGATGCCTCGGGCACTGGACTAGGTTGTATTTTAATGCAAGACAACTGAGTCATTGCCTATGCGTCAAGAGCACTCAGGCCTCATGAGCAAAATTATCCTACTCATGATTTAGAGTTGGCAGCCGTGGTTCATGCAATGAAAATGTGGTGGCACTACTTGATGGGAACCCACTACAACATCTATACTGATCACAAGAGCCTCAAGTATATCTTTACTCAGGCTGATCACAACATGAGGCAGAGAAGATGGCTAGAATTGATCATGGACTACGACTTGGAAGTGCATTACCACCCGGGGAAGGCCAATGTAGTTGCAGATGCCTTAAGTCGGAAGTAACAATGAAACTATATGATGATGGATTCTCGCATCACTACCATGTGCGATGAGTTGAGTAAGATGAGGATTGAGGTAATTCCTTCTGGTACCTTGTCTCACATCTCCGTCGAGCCAACCTTGCTAGACTAGATTGTTATGGCCCAACTAGGTGACAAGGGAGTGCAAATCATCAAAGAGAATCTTCATCAGAAAGTGGAGAAGTATAAGTGTTTTCGCCAAGACTGCAAGGGGATACTATGGTTTGAAGACAGATTGGTGGTCCCTAAAAATAGAGGCCTCAAGAAGAGAATCTTGGATGAGGCTCATCTCTCCAAATTTTCCATGCACCTAGGAAGCACCAAGATGTACCATGATCTGAAGCCCCTATATTGGTGGACCAGGATGAAAAGGAAGATAGCCCAATGTGTATCGGAATGTGACATATGTCAGAGGATAAAGGCAAGCCACTTAAAATCAGCTGGTGCCTTGCAACCCCTATCGATACCTTCATGAAAATGGGATGACATCAGCATGGATTTCATTGTGGGTCTACCCAACACCTCTCGACATCATGATTCAATCTGGGTCATTGTGGACCGATTGACAAAAGTGACACATTTTCTTCCCGTGCACACCACCGATAAGGCTCATAAGTATGCTGAGTTGTACATTGACCGAATTGTGTGTTTGCATGGATTACCCCGGACAATTCTCTCTAACCGAGGAGCCCAATTTGTGGCAAGATTTTGGGAGCAATTGCAAGAGTCCTTGGGAACCAAGCTGATAAGAAGTTCGGCTTACCACCCCTAGACTGATGGTCAGACCGAAAGGGTAAATCAGATTCTTGAAAATATGTTAAGTGCTTGTGCGATCAATTATAGCAAGAACTGGGATAAGTGCCTCTCTTTGGCAGAGTTTGCTTATAACAACAGTTACCAATCCAGTTTGAAGATGGCACCTTTTGAAGCCCTATATGGAAGAAGGTGTCGAACACCCCCCAACTGGTCACAACCTGGAGAAAGAGAAATCTTTGGGCCCGACCTGGTGTCGGAAGCCAAAAGAAAAGTCAAACTGATCAGGAAGAACCTAGAAGCTCCTCAGGCTAGGCAAAAGAGTTACCATGACAAGAGAAGGAAACCCCTCCAGTTTGAAGTGGGAGATTTCGTGTATCTAAAAGTATCGTCCACAAAAGGAGTGCAAAGGTTTGGGATCAAAGGCAAGTTAGCCCCTCGCTACATTGGACCTTATGAGATCATAGAAGCATGTGGATCCATGGCATACAAATTGAAGCAGTCACCAAAAATGGCTGCCATCCACAATGTATTTCTGTAACACCCCACTGGTCACACACAATGGATATTACCAAAACTCCTCCCACCAAACTCACTCAACACAAGAGATGTAATAAAGAGAGAAAATATTGCAAAATCCGGCAGCACCTCCTTTGAAACTAGCATAACATGGAGGGGAAACATGTAGTTCATTCAGGATATAAAGACAGATAATTCACGTAGTAGAATCTAAATGCAAAGGTGGTAAAACACATTCATGACCCAATAGAAGCAAAATGAATGAGATAACGAACTCAGCCCACCCCAAAACAAACGCTCAACCAAGAACAAAGTAATTCACTAGACTTGACCCTCTCTGATTAACAACATTATTAAGTGGTGGTTCCTTTATTAAAGGTGTAGTGGCCATGCTGCATCAAACAATGCAAGATGTGAGATGACACATTTCAGCAAGTAAACATAGCAACAACAAATTGGACATTGTAAATCAACTGTACTTAAGCAACCACGTGGTTCAAAACTTCCTTTTTGAACATTAAATTGCAGCAAGTAAACAAGTAACTAAATACTTAACGCCAAGAAGAATCACCATGCACAAGTCCAGATTATCCACATCCACATAATATATTCCACACCTCTCCCATGAATGCACATGGCTACAGATGCAATAATGACTTCTGCCTCCATATCTCTAAGGATATGAACTGCATCATACCCCTTCTCGGGCAACATATGATGCTCAATGTACCGGTACGGTCGGACCTTAAGATCGCAACAAAACTTCAATGCAATGGATGATGAGTGCATTATGCATGACAATATCATGAGTTCTTCCCAAATAAAATGTGCTAGACATATACTTCCACCCATTCCACATAATAACCACTTGAGTTACATAATCAAACCTCAAACTCAACATATGAAATCCATGAAACATGAACATTTTCAAATGATGGTACTCAATAAAAAAATATGAATATGAACACAATAGCACTACATAATCAAGTATATGACTCCTCATCTGACAGACGGAATAACCATCACAGTTTTACTTGCCTTCACCGGAAGTTTGGGCAAATCCCTAAGAACGATCCGGAAGTCCACCACCTGTTTTTGACACCTAACTTAGTGCACCAAATTCACATAAAAAGCCTCAAAACAACGCCGCACCTACGCGCAATCTCAAACCCCGCCGTGGGTAACAATTCTCCCCACACCAACCAAACTGCAGCGGCGTTGCTTAACAATTCCATAACTTTAAAATTAAGACAGCAGTGATGTCAAACAAAAACTCCAGAGATAACTACATAAAATTCCCCACAAGTTTTGTATATAATTTATGATTAAATTCTAACATCTAATTACCCCAAAACGGTCCACAAAATAAACCCTGCAATCTGTTTTTTCCTGATTTGGGTAGCGACATACTCGGATTCAAACTGCGATAACTTTTAAAATATAATTCCGAATCGAGCGCATAAGTACTTGTTGCATAAGTACTTGTTGGAAAGATAAGAAAAAGCCCTACATGATCCTCATACTGATTAACACTAATTACTCCCGAAAAATCCCCAGAAACTACTAATACTGCTGCTGTTCATCCTCCTGAAAATCTGTTTTTTTTTGGACAGCCACATACCCGGATTCAAACGGTGATAACTTTTAATTTATAACTCCAAATTGAGTGCATAAATACTCGTTGGAAAGATAAAACAAAGTTCTACATGATCCCCAAACTGATTCCCATTAATTTTTCACGAAAAAAGCCCAGAAACTGCTAGAACTACTGCTGTTCATCCACCACCTAAAATTCTGGACAGCTCCTCTACCCAATCGCATACGCAACATCTAATCAATTGAATTGCAGCGCAAATAAACAAGAGATGAACAAAAAAATCACCTTGGATTCTCCCCCTTTCCTTCCTCCCTTCTTCCCTCCACCAAAACGATTGAAGATTCGCACCACGCGACGACGATCCGAGTGGCAAGGAATGGCACCTTGGGAGGAGGAGATGGGGGGGCTAGGGTTTGGGAGGGATAGTGGGCCGAATCACCAATCGCGGCCCAACTAGCCCACGCGACAGCTCCCGACCCCATCGCAAGTGCTAAACCAAAGAAATTCTACTGCCCTAGTTGTGAATGTTTTCCACAAATTCCAAATCCCCAAAAATGCAACAACCGAATGAGGAAAAAAAACAAAAAGAACAACCCCCAACTTCTCTTCTTTGCAAACCGGGTATCACACTCTACCCCTCTTAAAAAGAATTCGACCTCGACTTTTGACGCTTCTATCGAAACGACAAAAGAAAAGATTAATGAATCAACAACACTTACCCACAACGAAAAGTTCCGGGTACTTCTGCCGCATCAGCTCCTCAAGTTCCCACGTAGCCTCGCGCTCAGACTGATTAGTCCATAAGACCTTGACATACTTAATTGATCTCTTCCTCAATACACGCTCCGAGAATTCCAATATACGCAACGGACAACACTCCAAAGTCAGATCCTGCTGCACCGCAATTGGTTCCATCTCAATCTGATGGTCTGGATCCCGCAAGAACTTCCTCAACATAGAGACATGAAAAACCGGGTGTACCCCTGCCATGGAATCCGGCAGTAGCAAGCAATAAGCCAGGCTGCCCACTCGGGCCAAGATAGTGAACGGTCCAATGTATCTCATGCTGAGCTTCCCAGAGACACCGAACCGAACAACTCCCTTAGTGGGTGATACCCTGAGAAGGACATGGTCACCCACAGCAAATTCCAGATCCCACCTCCTCACATCAGCATAACTCTTCTGACGACTCTGAGCTGCCAAAATATTCTGACGAATTTCCAAAACCTTTTCAGAAGTTTGCTGAACCCAATCAGGACCAACCAGGGATCTCTCTCCCAAAGTCACCCAGCACAGAGGAGAGATACACCGCCTGCCATACAAAGCCTCAAATGGTGCCATCTTGATGCTAGCCTGGTAGCTGTTGTTATAAGCAAACTCTGCCAGTGCAAGATGATCCTCCCAGCTACCCTTCCATGACAGAACACAAGCATGCAACATATCTTCCAAGGTTTGGATTGTTCGCTCTTACTGACCATCCGTCTGAGGGTGAAAAGAGACACTAAGCGAAAGCTTGGTGCCCAATGCACTATGAAGACTCTCCCAGAATTTGGATACAAATTTGGAGTCTCGATCAGAAACAATAGACTTAGGTACCCCGTGAAGCCTGACTACTTCCTTCATATACAAGAGAACCAAATCTGAAGCTGAATTTGTGGTCTTCATGGGAATAAAATGCACAGACTTAGTCAAGCGATCCACTACCACCCATATAGCATCCGTGCCACGAGGGGAACGAGGTAGACCCACCACAAAATCCATGGTGATATGCTCCCATTTCCACTCTGGAATTTCTAATGGCTTCAGCAAACCTGCAGGCCGCTTATGCTCGGCCTTCACGCGCTGACATACTTCACAGGCGGCCACATACTTAGAAACGTCAACCTTCATCTGCTTCCACCAGAAGTTTTGCTTCAAATCTTGGTACATTTTGGTTTCGCCAGGATGAACGGTGTAAGGCGTTTTATGAGCTTCTCTCAAGATATCCATTTTCACTTCTGATTTCTGAGGCACACAGAGACGGCCCCTAAAACGAACCAAATCATTCTCATCAATGGTGAACTCCCGTGGTTTACCATCACCAACCCTCCTTCGAGCTTCCTGCAATAGACGATCCTGCTACTGAGCCGCACGCACTCTCTCCATGAGAGAGGATTGAATAAGCATCCGAGTCTCCTCGCTAGCAGTGCCAACATAACACAAAGCAATCCCCAAACGGTCCAGATCAGCGATCAACGGTAAGGCCACCTTTGGAACCCCGGACCTGCTAAGGGCATCGGCCACTACATTAGCCTTCCCCGGGTGGTAATGAATGGACAAATCATAATCTTTAATCAATTCCAGCCACCGACGTTGCCTCAAATTCAGCTCCTTCTGAGTAAAAATATACTTGAGACTCTTATGGTCGGTGTAAATGTCACAAGCCTCGCCATAAAGGTAATGCCTCCACGACTTTAGAGCAAAAACCATCGTGGCCAATTCAAGATCATGAGTTGGGTAATTCCCCTCATGCCTCCTCAACTGCCTTGAGCCATAAACAATCACTCGGCCTTCCTGCATCAACACACAACCAAGACCAATACACGAAGCATCCGTATAAACTGTGAAACGCTTACTGCTCTCAGGGAACGCTAGGATAGGGGCGTCCACCAACTTGCTCTTCAATGACTGATAACTACCCTCACAATCGTCGGACCAGACGAAGGGAACACCCTTCTCCAAGAGTCTAGTCAAAGGCTTAGCAATGCTGGAAAAATTTGGTACGAAGCGCCGATAATATCCAGCGAGCCCCAAGAAACTTCGGATTTCAGAGACACTAGAAGGTCTCTTCCACTCCACCACAGCTGCAACATTCTTGGGATCAACCGCAATACCCTGCTGATTAATCACGTGCCCTAGGAAAGCCACTTTGGATAGCCAAAAGGCACACTTCTTCAACTTGCCATAGAATTGATTCTTCCTTAGGGCACCCAGAACGAGACGGAGATGCTGTTCATGCTCGGCCTCTGTCTTTGAATAAATCAAAATATCATCCAGGAACACGACCACAAAATCGTCCAGGAATTCATGCAACATCCTATTCATTGCTTCCATAAAAGCAGCAGGGGCATTAGTTAAGCCAAAAGACATGACTATGAACTCATACTGCCCATACCTGGTGCAAAAGGCAGTCTTCTCAATATCCCCCTCATGAATCCTCAATTGATGATAACCAGAGTTCAAATCAATTTTGGAGAACACCTGGGCACCCCTCAACTGCTCAAAGAGGACCTCAATTCGGGGAAGCGGATATTTATTCTTGATTGTCACTTGATTCAAAGCGCGATAATCCACACACAGCCGCTTGATTTTATCCTTCTTCTCAACAAACAATATTGGGGAAGCCCATGGAGACCTGCTAGGCCTAACGAAACCCTTAGCCAGCAGATCATCCAATTGCCGCTTCAATTCAATCTGCACCTTTGGGGCCATTCAATACGGGGCCTTATGAATAGGCTGCGTACCCGGGATTAGCTTAATCTCAAAAGCTGCATCGCGCTCCGGAGGAATGCCTGGAAGCTCTGCCGAAAACACGTCAGCAAAGTCACACACCACCCGGATGTCCTGCACCCGCAAGGCAGCCTCACCCTCCACCACCATGGAGAAAAGGATCCCCGACTTCCTTGACCGGCAATCAGGAAGCAATTGCGCCAACAAGGATAACGTGAACTTCGGGGAACTTCCCAAGAATACCACCTCCTTACCCGACGGCGCCTGCAATAACACTGTCTTCCAGAAGCAGGATATAACCGCGCGATACTGGGATAACCAATCCATACCCAAGATAACATCGAATGCCCCAAGGAAATCACCACCAGATTGGCCGAAAAGACCTCATCAGAAAGAATGACGGAACACCCCTGACAAACTAAACAGCTACTAATGGAGCCATTAGCAGATCTAACCAAAATTGGGTGACCCAACCTCTGCACCGAAAGACCAGCCCGCGACACAAAAACCTCCGAAACAAACGAATAGCTAGCACCAGAGTAAAAAAGAGCATGGGCTGCAAATGAATCAACTGAAATCGTACCTGTCACCACGTCTCCTTGCTCCCTGCCATCCGCAGCGGGTAGCACATAAGCTCCAGAAATACCCGCAGAAGAGGAAGCTCCCGGAGTGAAATTAACAGAAGAACCCCACTGAGCCACCGGATGAGGCTGGCGTGGAGCTCCAAACTGAGACGGCATAGGAGTAGACGGTGCAGGAGTAGGCACGGCCTGATACTGAGGAAAACCCTGCATCGGCACGAACTTAGAAGTCCCAGGCACATAGAGCTGCTGCAGAGGAAGAGGAACAGAAAACTGCTGCTCAGCACTTGACATCATGTTGATGGTGCCCTGAGAAGAGGAGGAAGTCACCGGCTCCCATCTGAGCTTCCCATTAGGATTCCTCCTACACACCACATCCTTATGGTCCTGACTGCAGATAGAACACCTGCCACTCCACTGGCACTCTGCACGGTGATGCGCATCACCACAGCGGAAACACACCAGCCCCAGCCCGGGCTTAGGGACAGCCCGAAACCTCTGAGTACTTCCTCCCGAAGTACCCGAGTCAGAAGATTTGCCATGGTAAGGATGGTGGCGTTGGTGCTGAGACTTGCCCCTCTTGTGGGCTGGACCTCCCGTGTTGCCCCTCCTCGCATCCTGGCTACGAGGCCGATCAACACCTGAAGACTTCTGCGACTCCATGGTATACTGGTGTTGCATCTCCACACCCAGTGCCTGCTCCACCGTGGTATGGAAGTCCACCAACGGAAAGACCCCAGAGCATGCCTGATAGAAGGCTTCAGACCCTGACGGAACTGGCTCGCCTTCTCCATCTCATTATAAGCCACATGAGGGACAAAGCGGACCATCTTGTTGAAGCCCACCTCATACTCTGTGACAGACTTCTTCTCCTGCTTGTAGGACTGCAAGTCAATCTTCATTTTCTCCAGGAAGGTGACCGGGTAGAATCTCCTTTCAAACTGCCTGATGAAAACATCCCATGACAGGACTCCTGGTGAGGAGGAGTGCGTTGCCTGCACGCCTCTCCACCAAATTTGAGCCTCTCCCTTCAGCAGCTGTGTGCCAAAGCGAACCCGATCTCCATATGCAATCTCGAAGACATTCATATTATCCTCCACATAAGTCAACCAATCTGCTGCCTCAACCGGAGTACCACTGCCATCAAACGAATCCAACTTCATGCCCATCCACTGCATCAGAGAAAGACCACTGACTGGAAGAGGCACCTCGGCCCCACCACCTGGAACAGCACCCGCAGGGACAGCGCCCCCAGGCACTTCTCCACCACCAGCACCCTGAGCAGCACCCCCAGGGGCAACAGGAATGGCTTGCCTCAGAAGGGCCAACTCCTGCTGCATGGCCTGCATCGCGGCTAACATTGCCGCCGGACTCATCGAGTCCCCACTAGGAGCTTGCGGGCTACCCCGAGCCCTACGAGGCGGCATAGCTGCAGCCACAGGGATGAGAATAATAAGTAAATAAGATTGGCATAACATCTCTTCAGATAATGTCAAACTAGCACAGACAATAACATAACATATCAATAGCAAGCCAGAAATCCTATCCTACATGTGCAGTGTGTCAATTTATTATTACTCCACTTGCTAGGACCTACAGCCTATTGCTTTGATACCAACTGTAACACCCCACTGGTCACACACAATGGATATTACCAAAACTCCTCCCACCAAACTCACTCAACACAAGAGATGTAATAAAGAGAGAAAATATTGCAAAATCCGGCAGCACCTCCTTTGAAACTAGCATAACATGGAGGGGAAACATGTAGTTCATTCAGGATATAAAGACAGATAATTCACGTAGTAGAATCTAAATGCAAAGGTGGTAAAACACATTCATGACCCAATAGAAGCAAAATGAATGAGATAAGGAACTCAGCCCACCCCAAAACAAACACTCAACCAAGAACAAAGTAATTCACTAGACTTGACCCTCTCTGATTAACAACATTATTAAGTGGTGGTTCCTTTATTAAAGGTGTAGTGGCCGTGCTGCTACATCCCTCTTTTTCCCAAAAGTAGAAATTAGGTTCCTGCATCAAACAATGCAAGATGTGAGATGACACATCTCAGCAAGTAAACATAGCAACAACAAATTGGACATTGTAAATCAACTGTACTTAAGCAACCACGTGGTTCAAAACTTCCTTTTTGAACATTAAATTGCAGCAAGTAAACAAGTAACTAAATACTTAACGCCAAGAAGAATCACCATGCACAAGTCCAGATTATCCACATCCACATAATATATTCCACACCTCTCCCATGAATGCACATGGCTACAGATGCAATAATGACTTCTGCCTCCATATCTCTAAGGATATGAAGCTGCATCATACCCCTTCTCGGGCAACATATGATGCTCAATGTACCGGTACGGTCGAACCATAAGATCGCGACAAAACTTCAATGCAATGGATGATGAGTGCATTATGCATGACAACATCATGAGTTCTTCCCAAATAAAATGTGCTAGACATATACTTCCACCCATTCCACATAATAACCACTTGAGTTACATAATCAAACCTCAAACTCAACATATGAAATCCATGAAACATGAACATTTTCAAATGATGGTACTCAATAAAAAAATATGAATATGAACACAATAGCACAACATAATCAAGTATATGACTCCTCATCTGACAGATGGAATAACCATCACAGTTTTACTTGCCTTCACCGGAAGTTTGGGCAAATCCCTAAGAACGATCCGGAAGTCCACCACCTGTTTTTGACACCTAACTTAGTGCACCAAATTCACATAAAAAGCCTCAAAACAACGTCGCACCTACGCGCAATCTCAAACCCCGCCGCGGGTAACAATTCTCCCCACACCAACCAAACTGCAGCAGCGCTGCTTAACAATTCCATAACTTTAAAATTAAGACAGCAGTGGTGTCAAACAAAAACTGCAGAGATAACTACATAAAATTCCCCACAAGTTTTGTATACAATTTATGATTAAATTCTAACATCTAAATACCCCTAAACGGTCCACAAAATAAACCCTGCAATCTGTTTTTCCTGATTTGGGCAGCGACATACTCGGATTCAAACAGCGATAACTTTTAAAATATAATTCCGAATCGAGCGCATAAGTACTTGTTGGAAAGATAAGAAAAAGCCCTACATGATCCTCATACTGATTAACACTAATTACTCCCGAAAAATCCCCAGAAACTGCTAATACTGCTGCTGTTCATCCTCCTGAAAATCTGTTTTTTTTTTGGACAGCCACATACCCGGATTCAAACAGTGATAACTTTTAATTTATAACTCCAAATTGAGCGCATAAATACTCGTTGGAAAGGTAAAACAAAGTTCTACATGATCCCCAAACTGATTCCCATTAATGTTTCACGAAAAAAGCCTAGAAACTGCTAGAACTACTGCTGTTCATCCACCACCTAAAATTCTGGACAGCCCCTCTACCCAATCGCATACGCAACATCTAATCAATTGAATTGCAGCGCAAATGAACAAGAGATGAACACAAAAATCACCTTGGATTCTCCCCCTTTCCTTCCTCCCTTCTTCCCTCCACCAAAACGATTGAAGATTCGCACCACGCGACGACGATCCGAGCGGCAAGGAATGGCACCTTGGGAGGAGGAGATGGGGGGGGGCGGCGGCTAGGGTTTGGGAGGGATAGTGGGCCGAATCACCAATCGCGGCCCAACTAGCCCACGCGACAGCTCCCGACCCCATCGCAAGCGCCAAACCAAAGAAATTCTACTGCCCTAGTTGTGAATGTTTTCCACAAATTCCAAATCCCCAAAAATGCAACAACCGAATGAGGAAGAAAAACAAAAAGAACAACCCCCAACTTCTCTTATTTGCAAACCGGGTATCACAATTCCATGTATCCCAAGTCAAGAAGTATGTTCGTTTGCTAACAGAGGTCATAACAGAACTAGATGTGGAGATAGAGCCAGATCTATCATATCAAGAGTACCCTTCCAAGGTTCTGGATTGCAAGGAAAGATCAACTCGTGCGAGGTCGATCAAAATATATAAGATCGAATGGAGCAACCATTCAGAGGAAGAGGCTACCTGGGAGACTGAAGATTTTCTGCACTCAAACTACCCTAATTGTCCACCAAAGGAAATCGGTACGTAACCATACCCCAGCCCCTTGCCCTTTGAATCCAAATATAAGAAAGATGATCTTAACATAAACCAAGTTAAGATATAAAACAAAAACAAAAAGGACTTCCTTATGAAGTTGCAAAGAAGATGACATTCAAAGAGCAAGTTTTCTAAAGAACCTTAATAAGCCAACCCACATTATGAAAGCAAGTCGTAACCTTCTCCTCACCCCTAGAGAACCCTGACCCGAATCTCGGGGTGAGATTCTGTAACACCCACTTTGTAATTTGTTAGAAATAATATCAACAGAGAAATAATTTCTCTTTATGTGAGTTTGATCTTTATGCATCATCATATGTGAACACCATATTCAAACAA
The DNA here is from genome assembly GCA_029449295.1 of Zea luxurians. Taxonomy (NCBI): domain Eukaryota; kingdom Viridiplantae; phylum Streptophyta; class Magnoliopsida; order Poales; family Poaceae; genus Zea; species Zea luxurians. Next base: position 53,659,280 of record JAOPSE010000011.1, read on the forward strand.
CAAATAAATAATAAAAGTATATGCCCCTAAATTATGCATCATGCTGGATTTTGTTTTGTGTGCATTTTGTGACAACATAAAATAATTTGAAGAAGAAATATATTAACTTCCCAAAATAGAATTTAGAAGATAAAAGGAGGTTTTAGAATTTAGAAAGAAGAAAGAAATATTATGAAACACCAAAATAAATACATAAATAAATAAGTGGGCCCCAATTGATGTATTCAAATGGAATAATTGATTTGAGCACAAATCTTGTGGAGAAATCTTAATTCAAGTTTTAGATTTGGAAATGAAGATGGGAAGGAGAAAGAATATAAATGTAAAGGAAATTTATATATATTTCCAAAATTTAATACTTTTAAAGTCACATTATAAATTGAGAATAAACTTGACACGAGTTTGAATTCAAGTTCGAAATTCAAATTGAAATTGAAAATAAGAAATTGAAAAGGGAAAAAAAAAGAAAACAGAAAAAGAGGAACAAGCTTACTTGGGCTCACTGGCGGCTATTCGGCCCACCAGGGGATTTCCCTTCCGCGGCCCAGGTCTTCAGCCGCGTGCGCCTGCCCTTTTGCGCCGACAGCTGGGCCCCGGGTGCCAGCCTCTCCTTCCGCGCCTGTCACGCACGCGCCGTGTCTATTTTGCCACTGCCACGTGGGGCCACGCCGTCATCGTCCAGCTCCGCGCGAATGTCGCACGATTCAACCACCCCCGCCGTGCTCGCCGTAGGAATCGGCCGTCGTGGCCACGTTCTCGCGTGGACTCACGCACTCCCTGGCTACAAATGTGGCCGTCTCTGTTACCGTGGCAAGACCGCTTCCTGTTCCCTCGACGTCAACTGGGTAGCTCCCAGGGAAGAAGCCACCGCACCACCCAAGTCGCCGCCGCGGCGGATAGCCGTGTCCACCCGGAATTGGCGACCCGAGAGTAGCCGTGGGGTTTTAGTAGGAATCCTTGGATCGAGCTCTGGCCACCCGAACCGAGAAGGAGCTCCCCATCGCCGTGAATTGCTCATCGGCGCGCCTCCTCCGCCGTGGAGCCGCACTCCGTCGTGAACCCGCGCGGCCTTCGCTTAACCCTCCGGTGAGACACCCCCTTTGTAATTGAACTTGATTCAATTTCGTTTTTTTTGCACCACGATGGGAGCGCTGTCGCCAGAGCGGGCGAATTTGGCGGTGCGCCGGTGAGTCTCCGCCGTGGAGAGCTCCTGGCGCCGCCTCGGGCTGGCTTGTGAAGGGGGAGGGCTCGGTTACCGTCCGATCCAATTCGGACGGGGGCGATTAGAAGAAAGCGTATCCCTTTTTAGTCGTTGGAAATCTCAGCTGTTCATCTAAAAATCAAGGGCTCCCGACGAATCTAGGTGTGAGTGAGTTTGAACCGTTGATCTATGACCTGACGGGTGGGATTAAGTCGTCGCGTTTATGTGCTTGGATTGAGTGTGGACCGTAGGATCTGGATCGATCGGCCCACAATAGAAAATACCCCTTCGCGGGCACTTTTGTTAAAGAACCCCCTGGTAATTAGAGATTCAACCCGCCGTCCATAGCCACTATACCCTGTGTCTTAGGATTCTTACCCCGAGCCCCCTGTGTTTCTTAGCATTTGAGGCCCAATCCAGAGAACTTTGAAAATTAGAAATTAATATCAGAAATCAATTTTTAGTGCATAAATAAATGTTAAAACTTGTATAATTCATAGAAAATGCATAGGAACTCAAAATTAATCCATTCCAGTTTCTAAATTTTTGTAATTTTATTCTTTATCACCTAGAGCCTCTGTTATGTCATGACAACAGTAAGAAAATTAATCTCACACTTAATCTTATTTAAAGCACATGAAACCTTTGAAAATCCATAACTTAAAATCTATAACTCCAAAAATTATGATTCCTGTTCCTAGAATTTTATTTTAATATGTAGAATATCTCTGTGTATTTTGTTTACATGCTTGGTGTAATGATAATTTTTCCTATATCCTGTGCTTGTTTGTATTGTGGCGAGTAGAAGAGCCCGTTGCTGAGGATCCTGGTGAGCAGCAGGTTGAGGTAGCTGAGCAGGAGCTCATTGAAGGCAAGTTGTGCCCTTGACCACTTTTTACCCAATAATGTTCTTTAATATCACATATCCATGCATAGGTTAATTTTGATGGGACCCAATAGGTCACCCTAAATTGTTTATCTCATTACCTTGTTTACCCCTGAATCACTTGGGTAGTTTGCTATTGCTTTACATGGTTTTGAGATAATCATTTATTACCTCTATGTTCCAATCCTTTTTGTTATTCTATTTATGTTCATGTTGAGATCATTAATGTTAATTGGAACATAGAGCTTAACTTGAGTACCACGTGCCACCACAAGGGTTTAATGGGACGCCCTTGGCTGACTAATTAGGAAAGCTAGTGGAAGACTACCTTACCCGAAAGGGGCAAGGGCAGTAGGGGAGTGGTCAGTGTAGGGAGGTCCCTGGTTGATTTTGCTGCGATGGCGGTCAGCCAGGAACCCTGCATTGGAACTTCCTATAAACTGTAGCGGGTTTTCGGAAGCTAGTGGAACTTTGTAAAGGCCTCGTAGTGTTACCCTGCCTCGCCTCCTTGGTAGAGGTGTATGGGAAGTCGCGATCCCTTGGCAGATGGGTAACATGACTTGTGGGTAAAGGGTACAACCTCTGCAGAGTGTAAAACTGGTATACTAGTCGTGCTCACGGTCACGAGCAGCTCAGGACTCTCTGATGTTTAAATTATGGAACTTAAATTCAATTTTGTCATTTGCATTGCATGGGTTTATTATTAATTCTGTTCTATTACTTTTAATATGGTTTGGTATTTACTTACACTTAGTAACTGCTAATAAAATTTTGACCAACTACTTAAAAGCAATGCTCAGCTTTTAACCCCTATCTTTGATTAGCCTTACACATCACATGAACTCACACCTTTGTGAGTTTATGTCCACTGGTTCCCCACAACTTGTTGAGCTATGATCATGTGTGAGCTCACCCTTGCTGTCTCACACCCCCCCCCCCCCACAGGAGAAGATCAGGTGGTTCAGGTGGAGCCGCCTAACACTGAGGAGTTCGATCTGATCTAGGTGGCGTTTCCCAGTCGACATTGGCGCCGACGATCCTTAGTTCGTTTTATATTCATTATTTTATTTTGTAATAAGTCTTCCGCTATGTAATAAATACTCTGATGTTTTACGACATTTATCTCTATACACTCTGTTATTATATATGTTGTCTTCTTGGCGCATGTATGAGATGCACCCGGCTTTGTTTCTTAAAGCCGGGTGTGACAGATTCTTTTAAGGGGTGAGGGTTGTAACACCCCAGTGTTACCTAGGGTTTTTCCCTCAATGCCCACCTTGTGACCATTATCACATGTGAAGTAAACTGAGAAAAAGGCACCAAAATTTAGAGGCAAGAACTTAATCAAGTATTTTTCACACTAGGAACCATGCCTTAACCATATGAAGTGTAAGAAAGAAGAAAATGCCAAAAACCCTAATAACCCTTCCTGAAGGGCAATGGAGCACTGTTAAGAAAACTCAATAAAGACCAAGAAAACTACATTACCATGACTTGAGTCAATTTTGAAAGTTGTAATACACTAAATAAGCTACAAAAAATAGTAAGAGAGTTGCCCAAAAGAATTTTTCAAAACCCCCAAACAGGCAATTCAATTGGAGGCTCTCTATAGAAATCTGAATTTCAGATTTCTGAATTTCAGCCCCTCACCCAAAACTCGAGCGCGTTCACCTTAATCCCTAATCCAAAACCGTGGGCTTCCATTAGAAAAAATGTGCTAAACTAACCCCTCCATCACATATCTGAAGATGGCATTGGGATTCGAACCCTCGACATGACAAAACCAAAGATTTGCCATGGGCTCGGGCTGTGAGACAGACCCTACTTGAGAGCTCCATATCTTTGGAACCAGTAGGCCAAATCCTTTGACCCCCACACATAATCAGTAGCTTATAGGAAGGGGAAGAGGTTTTGTGCACTGACCAAGGCAATAGCAGGCTTGGATGAGTGACTACTCGCGCTAGAACTTGGGCAGAAGAAACGCACACACGTGTTCGACCCTGATCGGCATGCCAGCGTTCGCCCAACCCTCGCGCGCTCGCCCCTGCGCACGGTCAGGTCCACCGCACGTCCTTGCCTATGCTTCACACACTCACCGCACTCAATCACCCGAGCTTTGGCCGTGCACCGAGAGCTCCTCCGCCTGCCAAGCCGCCCGAGCTCTGGCCACCGCGGCCAGCTCACCCCAGCCGTCCCTAATCCATGCCAGTAGTTTGGTTAGCTTCACAAGAGACCCATGAAGCTCCCCAAGCCCTCAGACCCAGCGCACCCTCACCGAAAACCCTGAATCACCCTCGCCGGACTTCTTCCGCTCACCGGAGAGCGTGGACCGGGTAAGTCACTGCACCATTTCCCAATTCCTCGCGTATACCACCTCTGTGTCACTTGGTAAAGCTCCCCAAGCCAACCAATTGAAATATACTGCCGTGAGCAGGCCGGAACACTCGCCGCCAACGAATCCCCCACCTGCGCACGAGGACCGACCGACTCTGGCCATCTCCAACGCCGACCCGCACCTTGACGTGATCGTAGTAACCTCCCCGACCTCCCTGGACACCTCACCAGAGCTAGATCACCGCTGGTAAGCCCCGCCGCCCTTTTCTTTGTCGTGGGTACTGTTCCAATAAGGTTAGGACCGCGTGTTAGATTTAGGTTACCCTGGGGGTTTTCTGCATTGTCAGAGACTCGGTTGAATAGTAGCTCAAGGACCTGTTTGTAAGAGACGCAGTAAAATTTTACAGGGACCCTAGCGCAAAGTAGATTTTCCTTTTCCATTTAAAATTTAATTCTTTAAATCTGCAGCAAAATAGTTAAATGCATAACTTAAGGATTACTCATCCGAATTTGGTCAAACAAATTTTGTTAGGCTCTGTGAAATATGCACTATCAGACATAAAAAGTAAACCTCATGTTTTCTATACTAACTTTTAGAGTTTTGAATTAAATAAGAAAACTTCCCAAACCTTAATAATACAGAGAAAAATGGAAATATTGTTATACTAGACTTGAGAAAAATTATGGAGATACTCACCTAGTATACACACTACAACAACAACAACAACAAAGCCTTTTTGTCCCAAGCACGTTGGAGTAGGCTAGAGATGAAACCCCGTATGAAAACCTCAGAGCTCAACCCCCAAAGAAAAAAGGGGAAATAAAGGCAAAGGAGAACCAAAAAACGATGAAACGGGGAAACACATAAAAGAGATAAAACCCACAAGAACCAGCAAGATCTAAATGGGCACAAGAAAAGGTCAAACGATTAAAGAGGAAAAGCGAAACTATAAATCAAGGTTCTGGCACGTGAATTGCACACTTCCACCCCTTCCTATCCACGGCGAGCTCTTTATCAATATTCCACTCCTTCAGGTCCCTCTTCACAGCCTCTGCCCACGTCAAGGTTGGTCTACCTCTACCTCTCTTCACATTCTCGGGATGCCTAATTATTCCGATATGCACTGGTGCCTCTTCAGGTCTTCGTTGGATATATAGATGGCCAGCCGTGCCGGGCTAATCGGGCCGGCCCGAGGCACGGCACGGCCCGTAGTGCCTGGGCACGGCACGGCACGGTTGGTGTCGGGCCCGTGCCGGCACGGCCCGACATGTAGTGCCGTGCCTGGGCCGAGCACCAGGCACGCTGGGCCGGCACGGGCACGTCACGATTATGTCCCAGGCACGGTTAGGCACGGCTATAGGATACACAAATATCCCGTCCCCCCCTCATCTCTGGGCCCGCCTCGTCAGACACTCTCACTCTCTCGCCTCGCCCGTTGTCTCTCGCGGTCTCGCCCTCGGTCTCTCCGTCTCCTGGCGATTTGGGGGCGATTCGACTCCGCCGCGGCGGCGCCGCCTCACCGTCCGACTCCGCCGCTCCACCTCACGGTCCGACTCCGGTACGGTGCTCCACCGCTCCTCCTCACCGTTGTCTCTCGTGGTCTCGCCCTCGGTCTCTCCGTCTTCTGGCGATTTGGGGGCGATTTGACTCCACCGCCTCCTCACCGTCTGACTCCGCCGCTCCACCTCACGGTCCGACTCCGGTACGGTCCGACGAGGTTGAGACTTCCTAATCTAGTGCTTGTTCTTGTGATCTGTGCTTGTGATCTGTGCTCGAACCCCGAACCCTAATCTACTCTACTGCCTTCTTGCTCTGTGATTGTACCCGTGAGGGATCAATCTGGTGCTCCGGCTTTGGTAAGCTACTCTTGTGATCTGTTCTTGTGATCTATGTTTGTGATCTGTGTTCGAACCCTAAACCCTAATGTACTCTACTACCTTGTGTTCTGTGATTTTAGCCGCCCGTGAGGGACCGATCTGGTGCTCCGGCTCTGGTATGTTCTTAATCTGGTGCTTGTTCTTGTGATCTGTGTACCAACCCTAAACCCTAATCTACTATAATACCTTCTCTGATTGTAGCCGCCGCGAGGAACCGATCTGGGGCTCCGGGTTTGGTAAGTGCTTAATCCAGTGCTTGTATTTCTGATCTGTGTTGGTTCAAACCCTAATCTACTATACTTTACCTTGTGTTCTTTGAGTTGAGCCGCCCATGAGGAACCGATCTGGTGCTCCGGCTCTGGTAAGTCCTTAATCCAGTGCTTGTATTTGTGATCTGTGTTGGTTCAAACCCTAATCTACTCTATTGTTCTGTGATTTTAGCCGTGAGGAACCGATCTGGTGCTCCGGCTCTGGTAAGTCCTTAATCCAGTGCTTGTATTTGTGATCTGTGTTGGTTCAAACCCTAATCTACTCTATTGTTCTGTGATTTTAGCCGTGAGGAACCGATCTGGTGCTCCGGCTTTGGTAAGTCCTTAATCTGATGGCCTGTGCTCTGTGATCTGTGCTTGATGGCCGACGACGACAGCGTGCCTGCCCAAACTGGTGGCAGTGAGGCTGCTGTTCCTTCAACGGCGGCGGAGCCCATCAACATAGATCCTGACACTGTTGTGGCCGATGCTGAGGCAGACACACCTACTAGTTGTCGGGTAAGAAATAGAGCTTCCACATCTGATGTTTGGAATGACTTTGACAAAATATATAAGGTTGTTGATGGTGTGAGGGTCAGGTGTCAGGCTAAGTGCAAAGTTTGCAAGTGTGTTTTGTCTGCTAAATCTTCTGGTGGCACTGGTCATCTTAATAGGCATAGAACTGCATGCAAACTGAAGCATGGCAGAAATGCCTTTGCCCAGTCCCTGCTCCAGTTTAATCCTGATGGTAGTGCTAGATTGTGGGAGTACAATGCTGATGTTGCTAGGTCTGAGATGTGTCGTTTGATAAGTAGGCTTGATCTACCTATTTGCTTGGCTGAATCATCTGCTTTTGAAGAGTACATTAAAAAGGCTCATAATCCTAGATTTTCTGCTGTCTCTAGGCAAACAACCACTAGAGATATTAAAAAGTATTACAATGATTCACGTGCTAAGCTTCTTGAAACATTTACAAATTCTGTTTCTTCTGTTGCTGTGACATCTGATATATGGTCTGGGAATGCTAAAGAGGATTACTTGAGTGTTGTTGTACATTATGTTAATTCTGCATGGGAATTGGAAAAAAGGATAATAGGACTAAGGTTGATTGATGTCTCACATAGTGGTGAAAACATATCTGAGAGGATATTTGAGGTGTTAAAAGAATATGGTCTTAATGATAAAACCTTTTCTGTAACCCTGGACAATGCTTCTGCTAATACATCTGCTATGGGGAGACTTACTCCTCTACTTAGTGGTTATGTTGGGGATGTTTTTTTGCATCAAAGGTGTGCATGTCATATTCTGAATTTGATTGTTAAGTCTGGTTTAAAAAGGATTCAACCTTATCTAGAATCATTTAGAACTGCTATATCATTTTTGAACTCTTCTAATCAACGCATTGCTTTATACAAATCATATTGCATTGCTATGAATACACGTCCTCGTAAGTTTGGATTGGATATGGAGGTAAGGTGGAACTCCACTTACCTTATGCTTAAGCATCTACTGCCTTACAGGAACACATTTGATGTGTTCATTCAAACTCACTACCCTAGAGCTGTAGGTGAACCTTTGCTTTTGTCTGATGATCACTGGTATGTTGCTGAAAAAATCCTGGTATTCCTTGAACTATTTTATGACTCAACCTGTGTTCTATCTGGTGTCTACTATCCAACATCTTCATTGATGATGCATCATATAATTCAGATTGCTAAACATCTAAATTCATATGAACATGATAGATTGCTTGGAACTGTTGTCTTTCCTATGCAAACTAAGTTCCTTAAGTACTGGAGGGATATTCCACTTCTCTATTCATTTGCATTCATTCTTGATCCTAGAGCTAAATTGAGGGGCTTCAATAGAGTTCTATCTATTTTAGCTGGTGTCACACACCATGATTACTCTGGTTATTTAACTCTTGTAAGAGCACAATTAACTGAGGTATTTAACAAGTATGAAGCTAAGTTTGGTGCAGTGCCCTCAGTTAGACCCTCACAATCAACAAGGACTGGTAAGAAAAGGACTAACTGGGGTATGATATATGGTGATGATGATGATTTGTTTTCAACCCCAATTGGTGGAACAGGTTCTTCTTCCAACCCCACTCCATCTGCTTCTCTCTCTAGACACACTTCAGCTAGTGCTTTGCTGCAAGCAGCAAGCAATTGTGCATCCCTTGGGGCTGGTTCTGAGTTATCAGCATATTTGGATAGTGATACTGTCCAGAAGTATGATGATGACTTTAATCTGTTGACATGGTGGCAGGATCACAAGCTGACCTACCCATCTCTTTCTATGTTGGCTAAGGATGTACTAACTGTGCCTGTCTCTACCATTTCATCAGAAAGTGCTTTCAGTCTCACTGGCAGGATTATCGAGGAGCGTCGACGTCGACTGACCTCGGAGATGGTCGAGATGCTGACCTGCATCAAGGACTGGGAGGAAGGGAATGCAAGGACCCAACACACTGTTGAGAACAAAGAACTTGAAGACTCATTCTCTGATCTATATCTTGATGATGAACAAGTTCCAGTTGACACTCCAGGGTCCTCTCATGCATCTCAATCTCAGACACCTACTGATCCACAACCACATGTCGAAGACTGATCTTCTTTAGCTAGTTTGATCATATTTCTGCTGATGTGCCTGTAACTAAACTGTACACTGTAAACAATGACTGTAAGAACACTAAATGAGCTGTGGGCTGTACTCTTTTTTCCTATCTAGGGTTTTCTCACAAGGGTGAGTTTTTACCTAGATAGGTTTTTAATGAGGCAGCCATTGCACTAAACAGCTCAGTATTAGGTATTTTAGTATGTTTAACTGTGTGTTTGTGAATTATATGTGGTTTTGTGTGTTTTCTGGTGTAGTGCCCGGGCCGGCCCTGGCACTATGGGCTGGCCGTGCCTGCCGTGCCGGCACGACACGGCTAAGGACCCTTAGTGCCGTGTCTGGGCCTGGGTTCAGGCACTAGTGCCGGGCCGGCACGGCACGGTTAATAGTCGTGCTAAACGGGTCGTGCCCTAACCGTGCCGTGCTTGGCCGTGCCAGTGCCGTGCCGTGCCGGGCCGCCCGTTTGGCCATCTATAGTTGGATATGTCCAAACCATCTCAAACGATGTTGCATAAGCTTCTCCTCAATTGGCGCCACTCCTACTCTCTCTCGTATATCATCATTCCGGACTCGGTCTCTCCTTGTGTGGCCACATATCCAGCGCAACATACGCATCTCTGCCACACATAGTTGTTGGACATGTCGTCTTTTAGTGGGCCAACATTCTGCTCCATACAACATAGCCGGCCGAATTGTTGTCCTGTAGAATTTGCCTTTTAGTTTGTGTGGCACCCGGGGGTCGCATAAGACACCCGCCGCTTGCCGTCACTTCAACCATCTAGCTTTAATTCTATGACTGACATCCTCATCGATGTCTCCATCCTTCTGAAGCATTGATCCTAAGTAACGAAAAGTGTCTTTCTTGGGTACCACTTGCCCATCAAGACTAACATCGCGATCTTCATACCCCATGGCACTGAAATCACACTTCATATACTCCGTTTTAGACCTACTAAGCCTAAAACCTTTTGCTTCCAGCGTCTGCCTCCACAATTCCAACTTTTGCGAAACACCACTCCTACTCTCCATTTAAAAAAATGAACACCCCAGTATACAAGAATAAACCAGAGATATCCATTAAAGACTATTTCTTCCCAAACTTTAGAAAAATAAAAAAGGGGATAGAAAATAGAAACCAGAGAGTGGCCATATTTTTCCTAGTATGCCTAAGTGATATAGATCATAGGAAAATATATGGAACCTTGGTCTAGTACTAATCTAAGGTTATAATTTTATTAGGCATTAAGAAGTCAAGAAAAGATATGATTAAAAATATAAGGGCAAATACAATAATGGCAAGAAAAATTCAATAGACCCCTGACCACTAACATGCCACTACAAAAATGGTAAACACCAAAACCATCACAGTAAGTGGGTTAAACAAATAGAACTTGGATTTAGCCAATACTTCAAATAAATCAAAAATATGAAACAGGGAGCAAACCAATTTTTACCCAAAAACTTATGATGTAAACCACCAGAGAAAAATATGAAACTAAGATAAAAATATGATGTAATACACCTCACTCCCTACCCCATGAAAAAGACCATATATTCCAAGAAATTCTACCACCTCTTCCCTATGAGCAAAATTAACCAACTTCAAGAATTATTGATCTTGCACACATAAGAAGTTAAGAAAATTTGGAAATCTGTTGTTTGACATTTTTCAAATATAGTAGTAGTAGAAAGCACCACTAAGCCCTAAAACTTTGGAAAATCCCCACAAATTAACCAGTAGGTATCATTGGCTAAAAATTGGTATAAGGTCATTTTATTGCACCTAGATACCAGCAAAAATAAACCTTAGAATAAATTTCACTCCTAGAGGAGAGTTGTAGTTCAAAGCACCCCCTCTGCCCTAAATTTTAATATTTTTGTACAGAGAAAACCATTCTTAGTTTAGGCCTAAATTTTTGAGACTAAAATATATACACCAGTGAGAAGCCACTATAATGTTTACAGAATTTTTGTAAATTTTTAAATCAGTGTTGTAGTTCAAACCTACTCTAAAAGCATAAATGAAAAAAAAGAAAAAGAGAGAATTAGTAAAAGTGATAAATCCTACCCATAATGATTTCATCAAGGATCTTGATAAACTTTTCACTAAGACACTAAAAGTCAGTGGAATACCAAAATAATCTGACCACTTAAACTTGACCATACATGCTTCTAAAATGACCAAGTATGCCACTAAAACCTCCAATAGAAGGGTTTGGTTTGATAACACTAACTTAATCATTTCAACTTGCATCACCATTACTAAATTACATACCATAGCATACATATCTCTTATTCATTGCATTTATTTAGATTGCAACCTCGCTAACAGAGAGTACGTGCTCATCCCCGAGCAAGGAGCTGCCCAAGAGGAAGTTCAGGAGCTAGCTGCAGAGCCTGCCACCGAGGATCTCCCCGCAGCCTCAGCTTTTGAAGGCAAGTCCCGGTTTTATGCATAACCGTTTATATATGCTAATTTACTACACTTAATGTTTGTAGGTTTGTAATATGCACTTAAGTGTAGGAGTTGCTTGAAACTCTTAGTTGCATGAACTTAGGATTCCTTTTTGAGATGAATAATAGTATGCAAGGTCAAGTAGCTGCTTTGCTAATTAGGGATCTCGGTAGAAGTCGAGTAATTTTTCTAGCACTCACATGAGGTCAGGAATTGATTGTATTCATCTTGATAACGGGATCTATGATGGTCTATGGACTTGGATCCAGGGTGGATGCCTTGTCTATGAGAAAGAAATGGAATTAAGGATTAATGTGTGGATACCTGAGTCAAGCGTTTGAAAGTACTAAACATATGCCAGGAAATATGGTAACCGGTAAGCCTAGTACCTGACTGAAGCCGGGCGCGGACTTTATCCCTCACTTGTCCTGAGACTGGGTCTCCCATGCTAGCTATGGTGGGTACAAGTGCGGTCACTGCATGGCGGCAGTCGGGGTCAGTGGAGCATTGTATGCCAAGGCGGTGAGCCCTGGCCTCGAACAGAGAATCGATGGGGACAGGGTGCCCTTTTATGTCATGTGTTTAGGTTTACCTTGCATGGTTAAAACTCGATTCGAATCATCTGCTTCTCGCAGCTAATGAGACTGCTTGACCCCTTGTACTGCATTGAGTAAAAAGAGAAATGAGGTTCTACTTGAGATAACATGTTGTAGTATTCAAATTGTAAGAAAGTGCAAAAGGAGAAAGAGTTTTCCCCCATATATATGTGTGTTACCTATATTCATCGTTTCATGTGAAAACCACATTTAAACAAATAAATACTTAAGAGAAGACACTCAAATAATACATGCATCATGCTGGGATTTTATTTTGTGTGCATTCGGTGACAACATAAGATAATGTAAAAAGAAATATGTTAAAGTCCAAAGTGGAAATCAAAACTAGAGGAAATTCTAAAAATGTAGAAGAGAGAAACAAACAAATATTTGGTGAAATAAAAACATAAATAATATATGTAAATATACCCCCAAATTAGAACTTGTCATGACATAATGTAATCTATGGATAAAATTTGCCACAAAACATTTGAATTTGAATTTGGAGCTGATTTGAATTGGAAATAAAAGGGAAACAGAAATAGAAAATAAAAAAAGAAAGTGGCATGGTGCTTGGGCCCAATATGACCCAGGGCTCGGCCCACTTGGCCAATTCCTCCAGGCGAGACCGCCGCGCCCCTGCACTGCCTGGTGGGGCCTCCTTGCCAGCCGCATACCGCGCTGCATCTGATCGGGGCGGGTCGCTGTCATGTGGGGCCAGGACGTCGGCCTTATCCTCCCCGTTCTATTGCGTCTTCTTCGCGGAACCGAGCTCAACCGCGCGCGTGAGGTTGGGATCCTCCGCGATCCTCGCGTGCGCGTGGTGTAACGGGTCGGGAGTAGTTGTGGACTCCTTCTCCAGCTATATAGGGCGCTGGCATCCTCTTGTAGCCGCAATCGCACCCCTGGCGGCCATTACCGTGGGAGTGAGACCGCACGGTCGACCGGAGTGAGAGAGGAGCGGCCGCCACCTTTCAAATCACGCCCTACCATCGATTCGCCTCGGGGTGGAGCTCAAGGTGTCGACAATCGACTGTGGGTGCACATCCAAAGCTCACCGGTGCTCGGGACCAACACACGTCACCGGAATTTCACGTCGGAGCAGGCTTCTACTCCAACATCCGCCCCACACCGTAGACCGAGAACACTTGGCGTCGTCCCTGGTAATAATCTTCCCTATCTCGTTCACCGTTCGTCGTGCTGCAGTTAACTCCTTGCGGATGGGACCTAGGACGCCGGGGCGTGGTTGAATACTTTACCGGAGTAGCTCCGCCGCGGATGGTGCGCCGCCGTGGTCCGGTCGGTTTGGGGCGCGATCGGATCTTGGGCGATTAAAATCTCTGTCGTCGATCTAATTTTCAACGGTCGATGTTCGTATGCCGCATCATAAACCCGCTCTTATAATCCAGCGCGTAGGATCTAGATCGGACGGTGCATAGCGTCCCATACCCCTTCAGCCGAAGCCTTTTGCATAAGAAACCCTGACCAATACAGAAATCAACCCGCAGTCCTGCGTGGGTTGAGTCCGAGTCACAGGAATTTTTGTAGATTAAACCCTGTGGTCTCTGGTATTCGAGGCCTAGTCCAGTCAGCTCGGAAATCAGAGAAATAAAATAGAAATGGATTTTTAGTGAATAAATAATTGCTAGAAATTTGTATATTCCATAGAAAATTCATATGAACTCCAAATTGCTCCATTCCAGTTTCTAAAATTTTGTAATAATATTGTCTATCACCTAGAGCCTCTGTTATGTCATGAAAACAGTAAGAAATTTATTTATCACTTAATCCTATTTAAAGCACATAAAACCTTTGAAAATGCATAACTTGAAATCTATAACTCAGAAAATTATGATTCCAGTTCCTAGGTTTTTATTTTAATATGTAGAATATCTCTGTGTATTTTGTTTACATGCTTGGTGTAATGTTAATTTTCCCTATATCCTGTGCTTGTTTGTATTGTGGCGAGTAGAAGAGCCCGTGACCGAGGATCCTGGTGAGCTGCAGGTTGAAGTAGCTGAGCAGGAGCTCATTGAAGGCAAGTTGTGCCCTTGACCACTTTTTACCCAATAATGTTCTTTAATATCACATACTCATGCATAGGTTAATTTTGATGGGACCCAATAGGTCACCCTAGATTGTTTATCTCATTACCTTGTTTACCCCTGAATCACTTGGGTAGTTTGCTATTGCTTTACATGATTTTGGGATAATCATTTATTATATCTATGTTCCAATTATTCTTGTTATTCTGTTTATGTTCATGTTGAGTTCATTAATGTTAATTGGAACATAGAGCTTAACTTGAGAACCACGTGCCACCACAAGGGAGGAATGGGACCCCTTGGCTGACTAATTAGGAAAGCTAGTGGAAGACTACCTTACCCGAAAGGGGCAAGGGCAGTAGGGGAGTGGTCAGTGTAGGGAGGTCCCTGGTTGATTTTGCTGCGATGGCGGTCAGCTAGGAACCCTGCATTGGAACTTCCTATAAACTGTAGTGGGTTTTCAGAAGCTAGTGGAACTTTGTAAAGGCCTCGTAGTGTTGCCCTGCCGCGCTTCCTAGGTAGAGGTGTATGGGACTCGCGACCCCTTGGCAGATGGGTAACATGACTTGTGGGTAAAGGGTACAACCTCTGCAGAGTGTAAAACTGGTATACTAGCCGAGCTCACGATCATGAGCGGCTCAGGACTCTCTGATGTTTAAATTATGGAACTTAAATTCAATTTGTCATTCGCATATGCATGGGTTTGTTATTAATTTTGTTCTATTACTTTACTTATGGTTTGGTATTTACTTACACTTGGTAACTGCTAATAAAATTTTGACCAACTACTTAAAAGCAATGCTCAGCTTTAACCCCTGTCATTGAATAAGCCTTACACATCACATGAACTCACACCTTTGTGAGTTTATGTCCACTGGTTCCCCACAACTTGTTGAGCTATGATCATGTGTGAGCTCACCCTTGCTGTCTCACACCCCCCCACAGGAGAAGATCAGGTGGTTCAGGAGGAGCCGCCTAACACTGAGGAGTTCGATCTGATCTAGGTGGCGTTTCCCAGTCGACATTGGCGCCGACGATCCTTAGTTCGTTTTATCTTTATTACTTTATTTTGTAATAAGTCTTCCGCTATGTAATAAGTACTCTGATTATTGTGACATTTATCTCTATACACTCTGTTATTATATATGTTGTCTTCTTGGCGCATGTATGAGATGCACCTGGCTTTGTTCCTTAAAGCCGGGTGTGACAGAAGTGGTATCAGAGGAAATGTTGACTGTAGGACGAGACCTAGATAGAAATGGACAAACCCTCTCCTACTTACCTTACTCTGACTCATTCTATACTCATCTCATCTTGATCTTGTCTCACCTTCTACTATTCTACTCTGATCATTCTTACCTTTTCTACTCTAAGACAAGATGGATTTCACACCTTGGAATCCCTACCCTTATGACATTTTTAAGAGATAGGGAACCTAGGATGAAAATAAAACTATTTTCTCTATTAAAAATGTTGGTTGATTGTTCTGATGATAAATGTCTGATTTGCTTCTTTGAATGATTGAATTATTATAGATGGACATCTTAGTATGTACCACCATAAGGTAATGAATTAGCTATGGTAGGTAAAATATTAATCTTCTTAGCTAATAAAATTCCCCAAAGTAACCTGCTTCGTAAATACCTACCTTGTCTACTATTTTCTTACCATATGTATCTAACGCAGATGGTCAATACCAAGCGGGGTGGTGGAATTGATTTGCCTCCCAATCGACACACTCGGAGAATATACAGACAACCCCAGCCACAACCTGCAGAGATGAACCCTCCTAATCCTCCACCAGGCGGAGTTGACCCACTGGTTGCTGCTCAGATGGCGGTGATGCAGCAAATGGCGGATACTATGGCTGATATGCGTGCCCAGATGCAGCAAGAACGCCAGGAGATGCGTCAGGAAAGAGAAGATATACGACAGGAGTTGCACCAGGAGCGAGATGAGATACGTCAGGAAAGGAGGGCGCAACAACAGCAGCTGCAACAGCAAATGCAGCAACAACAGCAACAAGTGCCATTGCCTCCACCACCACCACCAGTTCCACCCCGTGATAAGCACCGGGAGTTCATGAGTCATAAGCCACCTACATTCGCTAGCTCACCTGATCCACTGGACGCGGATGATTGGCTGAAGTCCGTTGAGAAGATGCTGAATATTGCACAGTGCACAGACCGGGAGAAGGTTTTATATGCTTCTGGACGTCTGACTGGTCCTGCTGCTGACTGGTGGGATTCTTATACTGCTGCCCATGATGCTGTGGATACTATTACTTGGGCAGAGTTCAGTACACAATTCAGGAACTACCATATTCCAGCTGGTATGATAAAGATCAAGAAGAAGGAATTTCTGTCGCTGAAGCAAGGAAGTATGTCAGTCAGCGAGTACCGTGACAAGTTTATTCAGTTATCCAGATATGCCCCTGAAGAAGTTGCTGAAGACGAGAGGAAGCAGGAGCATTTCATTGAAGGACTTAATGGACCACTGCAGTATGCTCTAGTGGCACACACATTTCCGTCATTTCAGAGGCTGCTTGATAAGGCCCTGGCTATTGAACACAAGCGTGTTCAGCTGGGAGATTTGAAGAGAAAGGCTATCTCACAAGGACAGGGTAGCAGTAGTGTTCGTCCTCGCTACAGTTCACCACAGGGTACACCGACTCGACCGGGAGGACCACGCCCAGTTCAGCAATCACCACTGAGGACTCCACCTCCTCGACAGGCTACCCCCACTGGCACCCCGACGAAGTTTTCAGGACAGAGTCCAGGCACTACTTGTTTCAAGTGTGGGAAGGCTGGTCACTATGCAAATGTCTGCCCACAAAGGATTGCTGCTACTCCAGTTCAGAACAGGCAGCAAACTCCAGGATCTGGCAAGGGATACTCTATTGCCAAAGTTAATCAAGTCAGCGTTGATGCTACTCCGGATGGAGGGGACCTCGTAATTGGTATGTTTTATGTTAATGCAATTCCTGCAACCATATTATTTGATTCTGGTGCTACACATTCATTCATGTCTGCTAGATATGCCAACACAAATGAAATACCACTGTTAAATATGAGAAAACCCATGATAGTAATTACACCTAAAGGGCCTGTTGAGGCGAATCAAATGACATGTAGATTGACATTGACCATTATGGGTAGAGAATTTGGAGCTACTGCTATATTATTAGAGTCAAGCAGTATAGATCTGATCCTTGGTATGTCATGGCTAAGAAAGGCAAAGGCCGTTATAGCATGTGGTAGAGGTACCGTAGAACTCACTACTACTAAGGGAGAAAGGTTTCAAGTTAACATTGCAGTAACCTCCTCACCCATGCGTGCAATGTTCTTTATACCTGAGGAGTTTGTTGGTGACAACATCCGGGTGGTTAGAGATTTTCCGGATGTCTTTCCAAAGGAGTTACCAGGGATGCCACCTGATAGAGAAGTTGAGTTTGTTATTGATCTCTTACCTGGAACCGCCCCTATTTCTAAACGGCCATATAGGATGTCCGTAGAGGAGTTGAAGGAACTTAAGAAGCAGTTAACTGAGTTACAAGAGGCTGGGTACATTCGTCCGAGTTCCTCACCTTGGGGAGCACCGGTCTTGTTTGTACAGAAGAAGGATGGATCGCAACGGATGTGTGTGGATTATAGATCTCTTAATGATGTTACGGTGAAGAACAAGTATCCGTTGCCCCGTATTGAGGATTTATTTGATCAGATGAGAGGTGCAAGAGTATTTTCGAAGATTGATCTCCGATTGGGATACCATCAGATGAGGATTAGACCATCGGATATTCCCAAGACGGCTTTCTCGACTAGATATGGATTATATGAGTTTACTGTTATGTCGTTTGGATTAACCAATGCACCAGCTTATTTTATGAACTTAATGAACAAGGTGTTTATGGAGTATTTGGACAGCTTCGTCGTGGTATTCATCGACGATATTCTTATTTATTCTCACAGTGATAGCGATCATGAGGAACATTTGAGATTGGTGCTACAGAAGCTACGAGATAACCAGCTATATGCCAAGTTCAGCAAGTGCGAATTTTGGATTGGCGAGGTGCCATTTCTTGGTCATATTATTTCTAATGGAGGAATATCAGTAGATCCTGCTAAGGTTAAGGAGATAATGGAGTGGAGAGTACCCACTACAGTTACGGAGATTCGGAGTTTCTTGGGACTCGCAGGATATTATCGGAGATTTATTGAAGGGTTCTCTAAGATTGCCAAACCTATGACTTCGCTTTTGGAGAAAGGAAAAGAATTTAAGTGGGACGAGAAGTGTCAAGACAGCTTCGATCAATTAAAGAAAAGATTGATGTCGCCACCAGTATTGGTTATGCCAGACCTACAGAAAGGATTTGATATCTATTGCGATGCATGTGGCCAAGGCTTAGGATGTGTGCTCATGCAAGAAGGACATGTGATTGCTTATGCTTCTCGTCAGTTGCGGAAACATGAGTTAAACTACCCCACACATGACTTGGAATTGGCAGCCGTCGTGCATGCGCTTAAGATTTGGAGACATTATATCATGGGAACCAAGTGTCAAGTGTATACGGATCATAAGAGTCTGAAATATATATTCACTCAGAAGGATCTCAACCTTAGGCAACGCCGTTGGTTGGAGCTTATTAAGGATTATGATTTGGAGATTCACTATCACCCGGGCAAGGCAAATTTGGTTGCAGACGCCTTGAGTCGCAAGGAGCATGTTCATTCAGCTATTGTTGCCCAGCTACCCGATGAGATTGTTGAGGATTTCAGGAGACTTAACCTGGGGATAGTCGCTCATACTGAAGGAGTTACTATTGATGTGGAACCCACTTTGGAACAAGAGATCCGCAAAGGACAAATTGGTGATGCTAAAATAAAAGAGATTAAGGATCTGATTACTGAAGGTCGAGTGCCGGAATTCACGGAAGATGAGCAGGGCACTATATGGTTCAAGGACAGGATGTGTGTTCCTGATATTAAAAGCCTTCGAGAGACTATTTTAAAGGAGGCCCATGACTCGGATTATTCTATTCATCCTGGTAGTACCAAGATGTATCAGGATCTGAAACAGAAATATTGGTGGTATGGATTGAAAAGAGATGTAGCTGCACATGTGGCTATGTGCGATGTATGTCAAAGAGTTAAGGCTGAACACCAGAGGCCAGCTGGATTATTGCATCCACTGAAGATACCCGAGTGGAAATGGGAAGAGATTGGTATGGATTTCATTACTGGATTGCCTCGCACCCAGAAAGGATATGATGCTATATGGGTGATTGTGGATAGATTGACTAAAGTGGCTCACTTTATTCCTGTGAAGACTACATATAAAGGTTCTCAGCTAGCAGAATTATATATGGCTCGGATTGTGTGTTTACATGGAGTACCGAAGAAGATCGTGTCAGATCGAGGTTCGCAGTTTACCTCAAGATTTTGGAGAAGCTTTCATGAGAACATGAGTACAAAGTTGAATTTTAGTACAGCTTATCACCCTCAGACGGATGGACAGACTGAAAGGACTAATCAAGTATTGGAAGATATGTTGAGAGCATGTGCCCTTCAGCATGGAGGAAGTTGGGATAAAAGTCTACCTTATGCTGAGTTCTCATATAATAATAGTTATCAGGCCAGTCTGAAGATGTCACCTTTTGAGGCTTTATATGGGAGGAAGTGCAGAACTCCTTTGTATTGGGATCAGACTGGAGAGAGACAGTTCTTTGGGCCTGAACTGATTCAAGAAGCAGAAGAACAAGTTCGTATAATTCGAGAGAATTTGAGAGTGGCTCAAACCAGGCAAAAGAGCTATGCTGATAATAGAAGGAGGCCACTGGAATTCGAAGAAGGAGATTATGTGTATCTCAAGGTGTCACCACTTCGTGGAATGAGGAGATTTAAAGTCAAGGGCAAATTGTCCCCTCGTTATATTGGACCATTCTTGATCTTTAGGCGAGTTGGGGAGATGGCATACCAACTCGAGTTACCTGCTAGCCTATCGGATGTGCATAATGTGTTCCACGTATCTCAACTAAAGAAGTGTCTCCGTGTGCCCGAGGAACAGTTACCAATGGAAGAGCTCAGTGTTCAAGGTGATTTGACTTACACGGAGTACCCGATCAAGATTCTTGATACATTGACTCGGGTTACAAGAAATAAGGTGATAAAGATGTGCAAAGTACAATGGAGTCACCATGGTGAAGATGAAGCAAATTGGGAAAGAGAAGAAGAGCTTCGCATAGATTTTCCCCACCTTTTCCTAGATCTTCTTAAATCTCGAGGACGAGATTATTTTTAAGGGGGGTAGGATTTGTAGTATTCAAATTGTAAGAAAGTGCAAAAGGAGAAAGAGTTTTCCCCCATATATATGTGTGTTACCTATATTCATCGTTTCATGTGAAAACCACATTTAAACAAATAAATACTTAACAGAAGACACTCAAATAATACATGCATCATGCTGGGATTTTATTTTGTGTGCATTCGGTGACAACATAAGATAATGTAAAAAGAAATATGTTAAAGTCCAAAGTGGAAATCAAAACTAGAGGAAATTCTAAAAATGTAGAAGAGAGAAACAAACAAATATTAGGTGAAATAAAAACATAAATAATATATGTAAATATACCCCCAAATTAGAACTTGTCATGACATAATGTAATCTATGGATAAAATTTGCCACAAAACATTTGAATTTGAATTTGGAGCTGATTTGAATTGGAAATAAAAGGGAAAGAGAAATAGAAAATAAAAAAAAGAAAGTGGCATGGTGCTTTGGCCCAATATGACCCAGGGCTCGGCCCACTTGGCCAATTCCTCCAGGCGAGACCGCCACGCCCCTGCACTGCCTGGTGGGGCCTCCTTGCCAGCTGCATACCGCGCTGCATCTGATCGGGGCGGGTCGCTGTCATGTGGGGCCAGGACGTCGGTCTTATCCTCCCCGTTCTATTGCGTCTTCTTCGCGGAACCGAGCTCAACCGCGCGCGTGAGGTTGGGATCCTCCGCGATCCTCGCGTGCGCGTGGTGTAACGGGTCGGGAGTAGTTGTGGACTCCTTCTCCAACTATATAGGGCGCTGGCATCCTCTTGTAGCCGCAATCGCACCCCTCGCGGCCATTACCGTGGGAGTGAGACCGCACGGTCGACCGGAGTGAGAGAGGAGCGGCCGCCACCTTTCAAATCACGCCCTACCATCGATTCGCCTCGGGGTGGAGCTCAAGGTGTCGACAATCGACCGTGGGTGCACATCCAAAGCTCACCGGTGCTCGGGACCAACACACGTCACCGGAATTTCACGTCGGAGCAGGCTTCTACTCCAACATCCGCCCCACACCGTAGATCGAGAACTCTTGGCGTCGTCCCTGGTAATAATCTTCCCTATCTCGTTCACCGTTGGTCGTGCTGCAGTTAACTCCTTGCGGATGGGACCTAGGACGCCGGGGCGTGGTTGAATACTTTACCGTGGTCCGGTCGGTTTGGGGCGCGATCGGATCTTGGGCGATTAAAATCTCTGTCGTCGATCTAATTTTCAACGGTCGATGTTCGTATGCCGCATCATAAACCCGCTCTTATAATCTAGCGCGTAGGATCTAGATCGGACGGTGCATAGCGTCCCATACCCCTTCAGCCGAAGCCTTTTGCATAAGAAACCCTGACCAATACAGAAATCAACCCGCAGTCCTGCGTGGGTTGAGTCCGAGTCACATGAATTTTTGTAGATTAAACCCTGTGGTCTCTGGTATTCGAGGCCTAGTCCAGTCAGCTCGGAAATCAGAGAAATAAAATAGAAATGGATTTTTAGTGAATAAATAATTGCTAGAAATTTGTATATTCCATAGAAAATTCATATGAACTCCAAATTGCTCCATTCCAGTTTCTAAAATTTTGTAATATTATTGTCTATCACCTAGAGCCTCTGTTATGTCATGAAAACAGTAAGAAATTTATTTATCACTTAATCCTATTTAAAGCACATAAAACCTTTGAAAATGCATAACTTGAAATCTATAACTCAGAAAATTATGATTCCAGTTCCTAGGTTTTTATTTTAATATGTAGAATATCTCTGTGTATTTTGTTTACATGCTTGGTGTAATGTTAATTTTCCCTATATCCTGTGCTTGTTTGTATTGTGGCGAGTAGAAGAGCCCGTGACCGAGGATCCTGGTGAGCTGCAGGTTGAAGTAGCTGAGCAGGAGCTCATTGAAGGCAAGTTGTGCCCTTGACCACTTTTTACCCAATAATGTTCTTTAATATCACATACTCATGCATAGGTTAATTTTGATGGGACCCAATAGGTCACCCTAGATTGTTTATCTCATTACCTTGTTTACCCCTGAATCACTTGGGTAGTTTGCTATTGCTTTACATGATTTTGGGATAATCATTTATTATATCTATGTTCCAATTATTCTTGTTATTCTGTTTATGTTCATGTTGAGTTCATTAATGTTAATTGGAACATAGAGCTTAACTTGAGAACCACGTGCCACCACAAGGGAGGAATGGGACCCCTTGGCTGACTAATTAGGAAAGCTAGTGGAAGACTACCTTACCCGAAAGGGGCAAGGGCAGTAGGGGAGTGGTCAGTGTAGGGAGGTCCCTGGTTGATTTTGCTGCGATGGCAGTCAGCCAGGAACCCTGCATTGGAACTTCCTATAAACTGTAGCGGGTTTTCGGAAGCTAGTGGAACTTTGTAAAGGCCTCGTAGTGTTGCCCTGCCGCGCTTCCTAGGTAGAGGTGTATGGGACTCGCGACCCCTTGGCAGATGGGTAACATGACTTGTGGGTAAAGGGTACAACCTCTGCAGAGTGTAAAACTGGTATACTAGCCGAGCTCACGGTCATGAGCGGCTCAGGACTCTCTGATGTTTAAATTATGGAACTTAAATTCAATTTGTCATTCGCATATGCATGGGTTTGTTATTAATTTTGTTCTATTACTTTACTTATGGTTTGGTATTTACTTACACTTAGTAACTGCTAATAAAATTTTGACCAACTACTTAAAAGCAATGCTCAGCTTTAACCCCTGTCATTGAATAAGCCTTACACATCACATGAACTCACACCTTTGTGAGTTTATGTCCACTGGTTCCCCACAACTTGTTGAGCTATGATCATGTGTGAGCTCACCCTTGCTGTCTCACACCCCCCCACAGGAGAAGATCAGGTGGTTCAGGAGGAGCCGCCTAACATTGAGGAGTTCGATCTGATCTAGGTGGCGTTTCCCAGTCGACATTGGCGCCGACGATCCTTAGTTCGTTTTATCTTTATTACTTTATTTTGTAATAAGTCTTCCGCTATGTAATAAGTACTCTGATTATTGTGACATTTATCTCTATACACTCTGTTATTATATATGTTGTCTTCTTGGCGCATGTATGAGATGCACCTGGCTTTGTTCCTTAAAGCCGGGTGTGACACATGTTGATTGTACTAAATGATTGTTACCAGGTATGCTTAGAAAGGAGCAAACCTAGATTAATTAATTATGCTAGAACTGGACTAGCTAAAAATTATTTTAGACTCAGCTAGTGCTTTTTGGCAAATCAAACCCCTCAGCCAAACAGCTGCATGGTCTAGAGGTGGACGAGTAGACTCCTCACACCGGGTAAGTCTAGCTGAGTATTAGTATACTCAGCCTTGCTTGTGGCATATTTTTTAAGTACGCTACAGGATATGGTTGATGGTGTGACTTGGCCTTCCACCCTGCCACCGGGTTGGACGGTCGAGTGGGATGCTACCTCAACAGGAGAGGACCAGGAGGAGTAGTGGGCTAGGCCTTGCCCTATTCGTGAATATCGACATTATCAATTATCCACTGCATTTAATTCCAAACTTGTTATCTTCTGTCAAAACTCCGATTTATGTAATAACTTCAGTACCTTAATTTGTGGTTTCATATTTATTGTATTCTCTCTGTGCCTCACCTTCGCGTGAGCTAGTGGTATTCGATCCTTGGTAAGTGGCTTTATCAGACTAGATCTAAGGGACTACCGGGTTATTCCGATTTAAGTGTGTTGATGCCTTTATGGCGTGACTTGGGCACTTAAGCTGGAATAATTCGGTTGGTTCCGCCACATCCTCCGTGTGAAGGTTAGCCCAAGTAGAAGACGACCATTTTGCGTTTTAGCCCCTGGGTTTGTGTAAAATTAGTTCAGATATTATACAGTTCAGAAACCATTAAAAATAGATCCCTGTTTATTTCTTGCTACTCCCTGATGTATACGTTTAATTGTGAATCAGCCCCTACACAATATTTTGGATATGGACATTATTTTTATATTTTGAAAATAAATAATGTCACGATTTTCATTAACTTTGTGATTTAATACTAGAAACATTTGCGATTAACTTCTAATTTTCACGCATAAAACAATATTATGTTAGTAGTTGTTTAAGTGTAGTTTTACTGATATAAGAAATTGAAATAGGTACTAGGCCACATCTTCTTGGTCAGGTTAAAATATAAATTTTTGCTAGTTGTGATATATGTGTTCATACGCATATCGCTTATTCACTAAGAGTTAGTAGAATATCTATTTATGTAGAAATAGCCATGATTATGTTACTATAGTCCAAAATTAGTAATTTACAGTAGTTCTTAGAATATTAATGTTATGTGATTTATAAATAACATTGTAACGATACAAATAATTTCCATTTAGAAAATAAAGGATAAAAACAAAAGAATATTATTAGTCATAAAGAAAAAAATTAATTAGTAATTTATTTCTGTAGAATTTGTTAAGTCATTTCATCTAATCTATGCTAGGTAAAATACTTTCGTAGTCGTGTGCCCATTTAATTTTCACCAGTGATAATTCAAAGTGGAGATTTTAGTGGATTAATAAAATAAGTACGATTTAGGCACTATTTATAAGTATAGTTTGTGTGGTATGTGATTATTCATGTATTGGTGAATGTTACCCATGTAATGGTGTATGTTTATTTATTTGGTGTATGTTTTGTTTTGTATGTACGATATGCGAATCGATAATAAAAGCTCACTGTGTGGTAGACGAACCAAACACGTTCGAAGACGACCCATAGGACACGTTCGAGCAAGGCAAGTAGATTCTCCCTCTGCATTTCTATTTGTACCCAAGTAATGCATATAATAATGTTTACTTTTCGGATATTTGCATAATTTGATGAGATTTGCCTAAATATAATTTTCCTAGAATTACCAACCCTATTCCTTGATTACCTTGGGATAAACATTATGCTTAGCAATTTGTGCTGCCGCTCAACTTGATAATTATGATGTCACTCATTAATGATACTATTGTTCCAGAAATGAAATTTGTATTATAATGTTAACCCGATGGTTAAACAAGATCAATTCATATTAAATGGAACATGGAGTGACCACCTAGGATAACAGTGCAACCACGAGTGCTATAATGGCTCTGGCTTTGGTAATTAGCTCTATAGACTTAGAGCTTAGCAACCCTACCTGAAAGATGGACAAGAGGGGGCGGTAGTGGTTTGGTGGTAGCTTATGTTAACATGGGGTGGTAGTCTTGGCTTAGTTACCTCGCCTAGAGGGCCATCAATACTGATGTGGAAACCTTAGTGGGTGGCTTTGTACAAAGGATATTTTGTGGAAGCCTCATAGTGGATCCCTAGCCATTCACCTAGGAAGTGTTTACGGGTCCGATCAACCCAGACTAGAGGGGATACACGGCTTGTGGGTAAAGTTGTACCACCTCTGCAGAGTGTAAAACTGATATGTTAGCCGTGCTCACGGTTAAGAGCAACCTAGACCCTCACATGATAATTAAACTTAAAGATGGAAAATAAATTGTGATCCGATGATTCATAAATGGTTTGCTTAATTGGTTTCACTTATGTGCTTTTGATATAATTTTGTACCTATGTTTAATTAGGAATTTTGGGATACACTTACAATGAGTAAGTCAGACGTTGTTAATAAAATATTGACCAACTAAAATGCTTACCGCTTATCCATAGCCTACCTTATTAAACTTGCATTACTCCTCCCACTTGTTGAGCCTCGATAATAAGTGAGCTCACCCCTTACTAATATTTTAATCAGAGGGTGATGAAGAAGACTTTGTAGATGATGTTGATGAGTATTGAGTCTAATGATGCGCCAGTCACCTTCCGATGGAAGAGTGTCCATGTTTATTCCGCTGTACTTTGATGATGATACTTTTTAAGGCACTATTGTCTGGATGATGTAATAAAGTTACTCTACTCCCTTTTACACTTTATTACATTGTCTTTTGATATATTACACTTGTGACATCAATATATGTGTGGAAAATGGATCCTGGCACACATATGTTATGCATTCGGTTTTGCCCTAAAAACCGGCTGTGACAGAGAGATTGGAAGCTTTGAATGTGTATTGGAATGGATTGCTAGCTCTTATATTGAATGTGTATGAGTATAATGCTTGGGTGTGTTGAATGGAGGTGGTTGGGGATGTATTTATAGCCACCAACCACTTTCTAGCCGTTGTCTACTTTCTGCCAACCGCGGACGGTCCGCGCCCCTGGTTCGGACGGTCCGCCCTTGCACAACAACGGCTGAAATCGCAATGGTCAGCAGTGATGACTATAGTGCATTTAATGTGCTGTCAGATGTTAGATAAAGCAATCATGGACAGTCCAGCCGTGCACCCCGATCGGTCCGCGAGGATGCTAAAAGATGAATTTTACCAAACCCGTCACCTTCGGGTTTTCTAATTTTTCAATAATCGGATAGTCCGCGCCTGAGGCCGGACGGTCTGCGCTTGGTCCTAGATGGTGCTTGCTTCTCCTTCGGACAGTCTGTAGTGTTAAAGAGTGTTTTTCTAGTGTTCCTGTCTGAGGCTCTCCATGGTGTCACGGACGGTCCACCGCAAGGGCCCAGACGGTCCGCGCACAGGTGAATTTCCAAAAAGCTTCTCCTATCCAGAATAATCTACAGTATTTCGGACAGTCGACTTAGAATTGATGTATATGAACTTTATGCACCTGAGAAATGATCAACTAGTCAAACTCGTTAGTCCATGAGATTTGTGATGAGCGTCAAATACCAAAATCGATTATAGGGAATGGTTGAGGCCATTTCCCTTTCACCACCATCAGAGGCATCTACCGCCACCACCGCCAAATAAAGAAGAGGCCTACCCACAACCCCTGGTTCATGGCATCATAAACGTGATTAGCGAAGGCTCAAGCTTAGACTTTGATACTAAGAGTAGAGGAGAGAATATTACCGAGGTGTAAATCATGTTGTAAACAATGGATGGTCGTCAAGACAAAGTGGTCGCACATCCCACTGACCTTCGACCAAAACGACATCAATCTCTGCAATGCCCCTCACACCGATGCCATGGTTATCAGCTGCAATGTAGCAGGCTGAGAGATTCGCAAGGAACTCATGGACAATGATGGCTAGGCCAATATCATCTTCCTCCACGTATTCAAAAGAATGGGCATAAATCTGAAGCAGCTCCAGCCGGCGGACAACCCCTTATTCGGGTTCGAAGGGAAGCCACCCTATCGCTCGGGAAAATCGTCCTACCACTGTCCTTCGGTACCGGTGCAAATGCACGGACACAGCACATCACATTCTATGTCATCTACATGGTACCCATACAATGCAATAATAGGCAGGGGGACATCGACGCCTATGAAGTAGCAATTCACGGGTTATACCTATGTATCAAAATCCTAGGATCTAGCGGAGTCATTACGGTCTTCAGCAATCAGCAGATTTCTCAGAACATAGAGAGGGACTTCGTCCTCGGGCAGCGGAACATTCATTGCTTGGACGCTAACACACCGAATTTTTTCTTTTTTAGCCCTATTTTCAAAAAATATTTACGTTTGGACCCCTAGAAATTTTAAATGCAACTTTGGACCCCGATACTCAGCGCCATGGGCTATGGCGCCGAGGTAACACAGCTCGGCGCCATAGCCCATGGTGCCGAGCTATGACGTGGCGATAATGGCTAATTGCGGCTAGAGCTGACTTGGCATCGAGTTGGCGCCGCCTCGCCCTCGTAGTTCGGCGCCACAGATCTTGGCGCCGAGCTACGGACGCCTATAAAACTGCCTGCTGCTAGACGAGAAGACCTCATCTCCTCTCAATTCAAAACTTCATCAAAAACTTGTTGTATTCAAAGTTTCGAGTTGCAACACTTCGTAGAGCAAGGTATGGTGTCTCACTGATTCGTTTTGTATATTGGATTGTACTTTTTCGGTTATTAGTTTCCAATGTTGCTCATAATATATATAGTATCGTTAATATGATGAGTACATTTCATATGATAGTTTGTGTAAACCGATTATAAAGTCTATTAGGTACAAGTGATAATTATAATCGTTTATTAGATGAAAGACATGTACCGGGAGGCATTGTGGCAGAAGATAGGTCGTCCTTAGGAGTTATATCCGGACGTGTCTAGTAAGGATGCTCCTGTTCCTCCTGAACTTCCTGTGCCTAATTGTTACTATGGCAGACTAGCTTGGATATGTCAATCCAAACATCCAGACACGGCTACTCGCTGTTTCTACCTTTGTGGCGGTTTTAACGTACGTAGCTTATGACTTGTGACTTAATTTTGTTCGAATTTTTTATTTACTAGATGTGTAATAGTGCTTCGTTCCATTGTTTTAGGAGCACCTGAGGTGTTTCTTTTTTCAGTGGATCAACGGTCCTGATAAATTTGACCCTCGATATCTTCTTTTCGCTAATTGGCTGTGTGGAAGGACTAGTCATGAGCGTTTTAAGCGTTGGGTACCTCCTCCCCCGAATTCTCCACCAATGACGGATGCAGAGAGGGAGTAGCAACAGAAAGAAGGATGGACTCACCGCCTCGATGCGATTGTGGAGATCATGCTATCATCGACGAAGACACAGCGAAGTACTTCGTGTGTCCGAACATTGATTATGTGAGCCCATCGATGCGCTAATTGTATAAACTTGTTATTTTTTATAATAAATTACTAATTTATTCTCCTGCAGCCATACGAGTGGCGTAAGTGTCACTTCAGAGAGTGGTTGTATGGTCCTTTGTCCCATTGGCCAGAGGCAGAGGTAAAGGAAAAGAAAAAAATCAGTGGGCGGAAGAGTTGAAGTTTGATCCAGTACTCTACAAATGTGGTATTGAAGTTAAGTATGGATTAGTTCCTTCCGAGCTTGGTGTTGGATATTTTTGTGGACATATGATAGATTATGATGAGGTTGGTATTTATTTATTATTTTACACCAGTTGTAATGTTAGACCCATACTTACTATTTTTTTGTAGGAGACGAGGAAATGTAGTTGGGAGAGTTACGACGATAAAGGAGAGGTGATGCGCACAATAGAGTCGAAGAGATTAATGGGACAGAAGATGCGTTGTGGATCTTAGTTCGTCGATTCGTACTTTAACGATCGCATACGCGACATGCGTAGGTACACGAAATCTGCCTTTTTTGATAGCCCGAAGCGTGCAGAGCAGAGGAGGTTGAAGGCGGCACATGAGAAGAGAGCACAGGTTGCAAGGGAATGGGAGGCAGCTAGAGCCGAGAAACAGATGTTGGATAATCTTGCTGATCGTCTCAAGGGAAGTGAGTGACAAAAATGATACTATAATTTTGTTAGTACAATTTATTTATACTGACTTTGCTAACTTATTTTTCTCATTATATTTGCAGAGATTGGATGTGGCGTAAACTATATCGCAGATGTGGCACATGCAAGATATGCTCATGAAAAAATGGCGACGGTGGAGCTGATGGAGGAGGAGGACGACGACACATCTAGATTGAGTGAGCTTATCGCTCTCGCAGAGGCAGGATTACATGGGCAAGAGGAGGACGACACATCAAGGTTGAGTGAGCTCATCGCACTAGCTGAGGCAGGATTACGTGCTCAAGAGGAGGACGAGTTTATGTCTCAGGCCACCGAAGAGGTAGAGGCGGCTTATTACAAGCAGAAGTCTGATGAGGCTGAGGCTGAGGATGAGCTATTCTCCCAAGCTGCAGATGAAGCAGAAGCCAATTATTACAAGAGAACTGCTGACAAGTGTGATGCAAGACAATGCAGCAAGTGGAACGAGGTTGTCGTTGAGGATTACGCGACAGATGACTCCGAAGATGAATTACTTATAGATTGTGATTCTTATTTAACAAACTTGTAGCCTGTTATGTAGTACTTTCATATTCATATTGTTTTATTGCATGTGTCATGTTTTTTACAATTCACAACAAAAATTCGCAAGAGTTCCCTTTGTTTTATTAACAACCACAGTTATAATAATCACATATTATAAGACATCACCACATTTCAACATACAATACATCACAAAATAACAGAGAATATGACAAAAATCCACATGACATAGTGGTTAATACAATGTCCACATAACATAGTCCAAAATACATCGTTCACATCACAAAGTTTTCATCGTTAGTCCATATCACAAAGTTTTCAACATACGACCACATCACGTAGTTTTCATTTCCTCCTAGTCTTACCCTTGCCCTTGGCCCTAAGAGCATTGGTGCCTAGAGTGTAGGAGCATCCTGCAGCTATGATGGTCCAATCTCCTCCTGACCTGTGGCGCCAGTGGCGTCGTCGTTGTCGTCGTCGTGGTGGTGCACGTCTTGAAACGTATCCTGCGTTGATCGCGAGGAGCTCAGTCCAGCTGTAGATGGTCCAACTACAGAAATGGGACGCTGAATGTCCGACTGCATAGCAGGCACAGGCAGCTGCACGTCAACGCTCGCTAGAGACCGGCATCCACAACGAGCCGCTGCACGACGAAGACGACGTGATACCCTCTGTAATTGAAAGATGAGTTACATACATATGTTAGAACATACAAATAAACAATTTCGCTTCTAAACATTCATACTCACTGATAGTAACGAAAGCGTAGTACTGTCTGAAGTTCTCTATGAGATACGCTCAAGTTCAACAACAGATACGAGCATAGAGTTTCCCTATTCACAAGTTAGAACATTAGGATGCACAAAACAAGACATAATGCATTGAATTAACAGAACTAATTTTAGTAAAGAACTTGGTACCACTCTGTCAAGGATTGGAGCAGCCTCAATGTGGGACCCTAGTCGAGCCGCTATGTCGAACGAAGTGTCTTCGTCGTCTGACGATTCTTGCTCGGCATAGTCAGCAGCTGTCTAATGTCCCTTAAGCTTGCACCTAGTCACACCAGCATACCAAATCAAATACCTTCGGAAGTTGTAGTTTGTGTGCGGCTGGTCGTTGACATAGTTTAGATCCCCCTGCTAATCCCATTCATCAATATAATCACGATGGTGGGTCTCGAAGTCCGTGACCTTCTTTTGCCTCTATCTGTCGAACCTGCAAAAGTTAGACACATATATTAGTAACTAATTGCATATTTGAAATAATAGTTAGAATAACTAGTGGACAAAGTCACTCACTTGTGAAGTTGTATTGAAGTCGAGAATGGCTCGACCGGAAACTCTTGTCGCAATCCGAACTATCGAGCAACTTTGTGGGGCAAGTGGTACTCAACAACATAAAAACAAATGAGGGGACACCTCATTAGGTAGATGTTCTCGTGTATTGAGCACACGCTGCTCAACTGTATGCTGGCGAAATATGGATCAAGATACGGTTGCCAGGTCACCTGGAGAAGTATTAGAATTCACATATAAGTTTATAGTCATTTTACCAACCTCTTAAGAAAAAATATAAAAGTAGACAACTCACCATCGAAGGAGTAAGTGCGTCGAGCTCATTTGAGTACTCCACGTACGCATGCTGGTGTCGTGCGAATGGCTCCTCGACTTGGTCCCAGCGGTAGGCAGCCATGGGCTTAAGCCAATGTCCGGCTACCACGAACCACTGACGAGGAGCAAACTTTCTTGGTCGACCAACGTGTATGTGTGCCCACATCCATGGCTGTAGTAGGTAGACACACCCACCTAACCTAGCGGTCCTCGACGAACGACGACAAGCCTCGCAAAGTTGCCTGTAGAGGAAGGCCAACACTGCAGAAGCCCAGCTGTAACCTCCTGTCGTATCACAGTCAGTCAGGTAGGGCAGAAACATCCATGACGCGTTGTCGCCTGTCTCGTCTAGAAAAAGAACTGAACCAAATAGGTGGAGAATCCAAGCTCGACAATGGTAGCCAACCGTCTACTCGTCTGCACTAGGTGGACACTCACCAAAAGCGTACCTAAGCCAGGTGAGTGGAACTCCAGTGTTGTGGCTACCTCGTAGGTCATTAGGAAGCAATCTCCCAAGGAAGGCCTCCACCCTCTGCCTCCAACCACCTGGTGCTGCCTGACCGGTCACTGGACGACCCATAATGCTGAGACCAAAAATCTTCTGGCAATCTTCTAGCGTCATGGTCATCTCACCGCAGGGAAGGTGGAAAGTGTGAGTCTGTAGCCGCCACCTATTGGAAGACAAACGAATACGAAATCATTAGTATGCAAAGTAGATGTGATTATTGTAAAAGTTAAACAAATATAGAAGTCTTTACCTGTCGACTAGAGCCGTCAATGCCGCTGGGTTGAAAATGGGCAGTCCACGGCGAACCTGGAACGGTACGATGTCCAAGCCAGCCCTCTCTAGGAGAGGAGTGTACCTATCATCGTACCTCATCTCCTCCAGAAACCGGACGTGGGTCCGGACCCGCAGAACGGGCAACACCTAGCAATCAAAGTAATTTGATTAGTCAAATATACGCCGCATATACTAATTCAAAATTTTAATATATGTGCAAAATATTACCTCTCCCTCTGCGGTGAGACGGGCCTGTGGTGCTCGTCGTAGTGAGGGTCCAGCAAGTGGAATTGCGCCATCCTACAAATTAAGATATCAAGGTTAGTAAAAATATTAAAATGTAACAAACACATTGACATAGTACAATAAAAGTCTAATCAAACGAAATAACGATGGATATGAACAACATGTTAAAGACACTTACTAGGATGATCCTGAACTGGATCATGGGTCAATGGGATCTCCTGGGGGGTACCACCGGATTAGAAGCCCCACAAACGCCAGGAAGAGGACGAGAAATCTCATACTCGTGCGGCCCCGATTGAGCATCGGGCACAACAACCACTTCTTCCAGAAGCTCTACCAAAGGAGCTTCAATACGAGATGTATTTGGCATTTATGGAGACAACCCGACTGGAGCATCACAATGACTAACAGATAACTTTTGAACAACCACATCCAAACATGGTGGAACCATCGTCTTCACAATTCTTACATATCTCACCCAATCATCTTCTGAGGCAATGGAGATCAACCGTCGGACAACCGTTCCATATGTAATAAGGGACAACAAATCCTGAATTGATATTCTAGGGTCATTTATGTTGCAACTAATCTCCTCACAAGCTCGAGCGAAAATCTTGTCAAAAGATGGTCTTTCATCGAACATCATGGTCATGATCTTCATACCAAAAAACTAACATTCCCATAAGCATCTATCTCCACGCTTCCTCTATGGTATAGTGTCACTAGGGTGTCCATCTATTGCAAACACATATTACTAACTCAATATCCATTAAATGTAGTATCTGACTAACACTATCAAGTAAAAAAATAGGCAGCACCTCCCCTATATGGTCAGGTTTCTAAAACCTGCAGATAAACCTTCAGCGTGATGGCTGAACATATAAAAGTACTAAACTAAATAAACCCTAAGCTAAATAAAAGCTAAACAATGTTAATTAACACTAACTACTACCTTACAAGTAAACCATAAACCCTAAACTATGCTACAAAATTAATGACTAATCACTAACGACTAACTAATAACTAATACCTAAACCTAACTCATTAATAATTAAAAATGGCACATGGCATGAGAACTAATTATAAATAACTTATAAATAACATGTAAACAATAACTAAAAACTAACTAAACAATTAATATCAAATAAATACATATAAATTATTTTAAAATTAGAAAAAAAAAAATTACCTCACAGCAGCCGGCGGCGGCTCGGGCGGTGGCGCGGGAGCGCGACGGGTCGGCCGGCCGGGCGGCGCGGCGCAGGGCGACGAGCAGGGGGCCGGACGGCGCTCGGGCGGCGTGGCGGGGAGCAGGTGGCCGGGCGGCGTCGCGGGGAGCGGCCGGCGATCACGGGAGCGGCGCGGCGCAGGGGACCGCGCGACTGCTCGGGCAGGTGACGCGGCGGAGGGGCCTCGGGCGGGCGGTGCGGCGGAGGGGCCTCGGGCGGGCGGCGCGGTGCAACGAAAATGACGGGAGCGTGACTGGAAAGGAAGAAGATACGCGGCTCGGGTGCTTGTGTCCTAGCTCGGCGCCAAGATCTATGGCGCCGAGCTAGGCGCTACATCGGCTACCGCGTCATCCAGCTCGGCGCCACAGATTAGGGCGCCGAGATGTGTTATCTCGGCACCGCATCCCATGGCGCCGAGCTTTGGGTCCAAAGTTGCATTTAAATTTTCTAGGGGTCCAAACGTAAATATTTTTCAAAAATAGGGCTGAAAAAGGAAAAATTCGGTGCTAACACACTGGCACAAAATTCAGATACATTGGCGAAGTCCGACAGGCAGCGGAATTCAATCCAAGGTGACGAAGGGGCCATGAAATTACCCCTCGACACGGCCCTACCCAATCATGCTATGCTAATCGGGGAAGGCCTAACCCCACAGGAGGAATCTAGCTTGCTCGATTGCCTGCACCAAAATAAAGGTTGAGAATGATGTAGAAAACAAGGATATGACATTGATATGGAGTGTATTATATTTAAGTCACTTCATAGCATTTTTCTATAGATTTTTAAAAATTTTGTAAAATAGGGCACTGTTGAGACAATTTTTTAAGAGTTGAGCTCTATATTTTAAAATGGAGCTTTGATTTAAGGTACCGTTGTAGATGCTCTAAGGCCCCTACTGTCCTCCCCTAAAAAGGTGAATTATAGAAAGTTGATCCCCATGTCCATGTGTATTTCTCACCAATTCTGGAAAGTAAGCTGAATACATGGTTCTGAAAATCCTGGAGTTCATTCCTTAGATTTGGAAAACACGAACTTCTTCACTTTGGAGACATAATAATGGTTGAAACACTTGCATACATGCATACATAAACCATCCTTTTAGTGAGTATATATAACTATATATACCAATTTATTAAACACACATGCACACTGTTCTTAAAGGAAAACACACACACACAGATCCACACGCCAAAGCATTCAACATGTAGGTGATGAGGCCGCCGGCTGAGGAAGCTGGATTATATTTCAGGGGTATAGCTCGATGATTGATCGAACACCTAAAACTGGTATGATTCTGTAGTCACTGAAACCAGCTTCAAAGATGATGTTCCTCCATTCCTGCTCATCTCTCTCAAGGCCGTTGACGATCATAAAGAAGAGATCAGACATGACCTGTGTCTCTTTGTTCTTAAGGTTTGGAGGCCCTGCACCAACCACGGTATCTACTATTATCACCTTGCCGCCTGCATCTCGTGGAGGTATAGCTTTCTTGCAGTTCTTTAGTATCGTGACACACTCAGTGTCACCCCAGTCGTGCATGATCCACTGGAATAAGAAATCAAAAGGCAGTGTTAACTCCTGGTTAGTGTCAACTCTTGGGCTAAAAAACAGAAATGGGTGTCCATATCAAACAAGTAGAAGACATATATACCTTGAGGAAGACAGCATTCGCTGGCGGAATGGCGTCAAACATGTCGCCAGCAACGAAGCTGAGCCCGGCGCAAGCGGGAGCGGTTGCGACCACGTGTGCAAGGTCCAGCACGGTGCACTGTATGGCAGGGAACGCCGCAGAGATGGCCTGCGCCGCCGCGCCATGGCCGCCGCCAACGTCGACCAGGGAGCGTATCCCCTGAAACACGTCGCCGCACTCCCTGACGGCGATGTCCATGAGGAAGCGGGTATCCGCGACCATCCCGGCGTTGAAGAGCTGGCTCACGGACGGGTCGTGGCCGATGACGTCCCACACGTTCTTCCGGTGGGACAGCTCGAAGAGCGGCAGGTCTGTGGCCGGCAGCGCGCTATCGAACCACGTGCCGAGGTCAAGGAACGGGGCCACGAAGACGTTGTTAAGGATGAGGCTCAGTGTTGGAGCCAAGTTCTGTGACGAGCCGACAAGAAGTCTGGAGGCCGGAGTGAGGCTGTAGACGTGCTGATCGCCGTCATCGTCGGACGAGTTGTTGGCGACGCTGAAGATGCCGGCGACTGTGAGCACGCGCATAAGCCTGCGCAGGCACGGTGTCTTGGACGGGTGGAGCGCGGCCTTGGTGGCTATCTGGGTGAGCGTGGCGGTGCCGCCGTGGCAGTGGATGGCGTCGGCGATGCCGAGCTCCAGCGCCGACTTGAACGCCATGGACTTGATGAACGCGAACGTGCTGTGCCAGAGCTCGAGCTGAGCGTCGAGCAGCGCCTGCTGATCGTTGTTGCAGCGTTGCTCCATGATGGAACCCATGGCGTATTGGTGTCGGTGCGTGGCGCTGCTATTAGCTTATTATTATAATATGTACCCTACGTTGAATATATAGCATGTAGGCTAGCTACATCTCTATATATAGGCTCATGTTTTGACAGCAGCCGTAGAACGGTACTTTTCCCTTCGTCTCTATATTCAAAAAGGTGCAGAACATCTACCACTTGATGAATTGAGACAAGGCGTCTGTCGCTTTGCGCTTTTCCATACCTGGCGAGCAAGAAAGATATGGCGACTGGTGACCCATCCGTGTCATCTGAGCACCTAATAATACCATGAAAATCAGATTAAGATGTCACACTCAGCAGGTGTTTCTTACTTCAGCATGTGAAGTCATTTTCTTTCCCGCCCCCATGAATCCCGTTTTCATTTCTAGTCCCTAGTCTGTCCAATTATAATTTTGCACTAGTATAGAAAAGATCTGTAGAGGGCAGTGACATGTTTTTTTTTTTTGCTTAACTGACAACAGCCTTTATAGAGCTCACCAGCGGCTCCAATCAAATTAGTAGCTTCTGGAAATACATTTTTCAAAGATGTGGCTCTAATTTAAAGATGTCTTTAGATCCATTTATAATATAAATAATAGCTGCGAGAAACGTAGCCTAAAAAAGAGAGCTTCCATCCCTTAATTTTAGTACCGGTTTCGTAGAGACCGGTAAAAAAATAATGGGAGGAAACCATGTTAACGGTTTCTTCTTTTGGTTTTAACACAAAAATCTCCTGTTGGCGGCTACACTCGGTACTAATGTCAAGGCTTTAGTGTCGATTGAATCTACTAACAGATACTAATACCTTTAATACTAGTTTAAACCACCAACCGATACTAAAAGCTGAGTTTTAGTACAAGTGTGGAGAAAGAACCGATACTAATATGTACCCTATATATGTCACTATATGTGTACACGCCTTCAATGAACCTCCTGCTTCACCTGTCCATAGCGTCACCGCCACTCTATCGCCCATAGTGATCTTCCTTGCCTTCACCCTAGGACTCCAAGCAACTAGCCACCTTCGCCCAAGGACTCTAAGCAGTCGCCTTCACCAAAGAGTTGGTGGTAAGATTACTAACGACTTTGGATTGTGGTAAGGTTACTTAGCCACTCTACTTGTTAATTAGTTGTAAGAAGGACGTCAATAAGGTTGGCCTCATGCGACCTAGTCGGTCTATATGTATGTGGTGGGGTTTCTAAAGTCGGTTGTTTTCATGACCTATGCAATAGGGTAAAGCCCATATTGGCCAGTGGTTTTGATGATCTAGATTATTGTGCAAGTTTGTATTTATGATTCAAGTATAATATTTGTCCATAATGTATACACTGTATTTTGGATATATGATGTACACATTATTTAGTGAAATGCTTCTTTCATTTTAGATCAATATGTCATACATATTGTGCCTTACAAAATACTTAGTGAAATATCTCATTTATTATTATCTTTTAATCCCATACATTTTCAATCGCCTAGTCTATGAAACTAAAATGTCAATTGGAATGCCTTTCTTCTGGTTCTTGCTCCACCACATGTTGTATGTCTTAATGCGGATCCGCACCCCAGCGTCGAACTCAGCCGTCTGACATCGGCCATGCACACCTGCCCCCGAGCCACCAATTGTGTCACTCCTCTCCGGCGACCGCGTTAGTTGTCGTGCATCGGGATCAAGTAACCTGAAAGGGAAATAGGCTTACACCTTTTTCCTAATTGATTTTGGTGGTTGAATTACCCAACACAAATAATTGGACTAACTAGTTTGCTCTAGATTATAAGTTTCAGGTGCCAAAGGTTCACAATAAACCAATACAAGTCAAAAGAATGGGTTCAAACAAAGGGAGCAAAAGACAACCGAGGGCAGCCCTGGTCTGGCGCACCGGACTGTCCGGTGTGCCACCGGACAGTGTCCGGTGCACCAGAGAACTCCAACTCCGAACTCACCAGTCTCGGAAATTCTGGGAGCCACTCCACTAAAATTCACCGGACTGTCCGGTGTGCCAGCAGAGCAACGGCTACTTCAGCGCCAATGGTCGTCTGCAACCGCATTCAATGCGCTACAGTGCGCGCCAGAGTCACAACAGCGCCAGAAGGCGCACCGGACTGTCCGGTGGCCCAGAAGATAGAAGCTCAACCGGTCGAACCCTAACGGTCGGGTGACGTGGCTGGCGCACTGGACAGTGTCCGGTTGCGCACCGGACTATCCGGTGCGCCCGTCGACAGCAGCCTCCACCAAACAGCTAGTTTGGTGGTTGGAGCTATAAATACCCCAACCACCCCACCATTCATTGCATCAAAGTTTTCCACCTTCCAACACATTACAAGAGCTATAACATTCAATACAAGACACACCAAAGAGATCAAATCCTCTCCCAAGTCTCTAGTTCAATTCCAATCAATAGTGACTAGTGAGAGAGTGACTTGTGTTCATTTGAGCTCTTGCGCTTGGATTGCTTCTTTTCTTTCTCATTCTTTCTTGTGTTCATCTCAATTGTAACCGAAGCAAGAGACACCAATTGTGTGGTGGTCCTTGTGGGGACTTAGTGTCCCCTGTGATTGAGAAGAGAAGCTCACTCGGTCTAAGTGACCGTTTGAGAGAGGGAAAGGGTTGAAAGAGACCCGGTCTTTGTGACCACCTCAATGGGGAGTAGGTTTGCAAGAACCGAACCTCAGTAAAACAAATCCTTGTGTCTCACTCTCTATTTGCTTGCGATTTGTTTTTCACCCTCTCTCTCTCGGACTCGCTATCTCTCTTGGAACAAATAAGGGTATAGTCGATGAAAATCACGACGAATCTATCCAAATCATGAACACCTTATTCTTCAGATCCATAAAATAGACTGGTGTATTGGTTAGTCCAAATGACATAACTATGAACTCATATAATCCATATTGGGTCGAGAAATCCGTCTTGGGAATATTCGATGGCCTAATCTTCCTTTGATGGTAACTTGATCAGAGTTCAATCTTTGAGAATACCCTTGCACCTCTCATCTAATTAAGTAAATCCTCAATGCGGGGTAATGGAAACATGTTCTTCACCGTAACATCATTAAGAGATCTATAATCCACACACATTCTTTGTGATCCATCCTTCTTCTGTACAAATAGAACCGGCACTCCCCAAGGTGAAGAACTCAGACGAATGTACCTAGCCTCCTATAACTCCGTTAGCTGCTTCTTAAGTCCTTTTTAACTCTTCTACAGACATTCTGTATAGCCATTTAGAAATAGGAGCAGTCCCAGGTAAGAGATCCATGACAAACTCAACTTCCCTATCTGGTGGCATCCCTGATAACTCCTCTGGAAAGACATCCAAAAAAAAAAATCTCTAACCACACGGATGTTGTCACCAATAAACTTCTCATCTACTAAGAATGTCGCTAGTCTGATGGTGGTAGTTACTACAACTTCAACTTCGAATCTTTCTCCTTTGGAACTGGTGAGTTCTACGATTCCCTTAGCACGGTGTATAACCTGCCTTCGTCTTTCTTAACCATGACATACCAAGGATCATATCTATAGTGCTCTCTTCTAACACTATAGGGGTAGTCCATCTGGGTTAGAAATATAGGGTAAGAAAGGAAGAATTGTAGACAAGGCGAGTAATTACGAGGAATGTTACTATGGAAGATTTATTAGCTAAGTAGATTAATGTGTTAACCATTAAATCTAATACATTACCTTATGGTGGTACATGCTAAGATGCCCAACTATACTATTTCAATCAATCAAAGAAGCAAATCAAGCATTTATCATCAGAACAATCAACCAACATTTTTTTAATAGAGAAAATAGTTTTAATTTTTGTCTTAGGTCTCCTATCTCTTAAGAAGTTCGTAAGTGTAGGATTCCAGGGTATGAAATCCACCTTGTCTTAGAGTTGAAAAAGATAAGAGTAATCAGAGTATGACAGCAAAAAGGTGAGACAGGATCAAGATAAGATAAGTATAGAATGAATCAAAGTAAGGTAAGTAGATAAGGGTTTGTCCGTTTCTATCTAGGTTTCGTCCTACAGTCAACATTTCCTCTGATACCACTTCTGTCACACCCGGCTTTAAGGGACTAAGCCAGGTGCATCTCATACATGCGCCAAGAAGACAACATATACAATAACAGAATGTATAGAGATAAATGTCACAATAATCAGAGTAATTATTACATAGCGGAAGACTTACAAAAATAAAAGATAAATATAACACGAACTAAGGATCGTTGGCGCCAATGTCAACTGAGAAACGCCACCTAGACCGGATCAAACTCCTCGATACTTGACTCCACTTGAAACCACCTGTTCTTCTCCTGTGGGGGGGTGTGAGACAGCAAGGGTGAGCTCACACATGTTCATCGCTCAACAAGTTGTGGGGAATAATGTGACATGAACTCACCAAAGGTGGGAGTTCATGAAGTGTAAGGCTGATCAACAATAGAGGTTAAAGCTGAGCATTGCTTTTAAGTAGTTGGTCAAATTTTATTAGCAGTTACTAAGTGTAAGTGAATACCAAACCATAATAAAATAATAGAACAAAATTAATAACAGATCCCATGCAAATGCAAATGACAAATTGAGTTTAGGTTCCATAATTTAATCATCGGAGAGTCCTGAGCCGCTCATGACCGTGAGCTCGGCTAGTATACCAGTTTTACACTCTGCAGAGGTTGTACCCTTTACCCACAAGTCGTGTTTCCCATGTCGCCAGGGTTAGCTAGGCCCTTAGACACTACCAAGGTGAATGGCTAGGGATCCACTACGAGGCCTTTACAAAGTTCCACTAGCTTCCGAAAACCCGCTACAGTTTATGGAAAGTTCCAATGCAGGGTTCCTGGCTGACCGCCATCGCAGCAAAATCAACCAGGGACCTCCCTACACTGACCACTCCCCTACTGCCCTTGCCCCTTTCGGGTAAGGTAGTCTTCCACTAGCTTTCCTAGTTAGTCAGCCAAGGGGTCCCATTCCTCCCTTGTGGTGGCACGTGGTTCTCAAGTTAAGCTCCATGTTCCAATT
Organism: Zea luxurians; assembly: GCA_029449295.1. Taxonomy (NCBI): domain Eukaryota; kingdom Viridiplantae; phylum Streptophyta; class Magnoliopsida; order Poales; family Poaceae; genus Zea; species Zea luxurians. Next base: position 53,700,985 of record JAOPSE010000011.1, read on the forward strand.
AACAATAACATAATGATCTTGACATGAACATAAATAGAATAACAAAATAACTGGAACATGGATATAATGAAATATTAACCCAAAAACCACGTAAAGCAATAGCATAACTACCCATATGATTCAGGGGTAAACAAGGAGAAATGGATAAACAGACTAGGGTGACCTATTGGGTCCCATCAAAATTAAACCTATGCATGGTAAATGATTATAAAGAACATTATTGGGTAACAAGAGTGAATCAAGGGCACAACTTGCCTTCCACGAGCTCCTGCTCAGGTACTTCTTCTTGTTGAACCTCAGATTCCACAGTGGCTTGCTCGTCTACTCGCATCAACACAATACATACATAGCATAGCATAAATTAACATCACATCAAACATGCAAATAGAATATACCGTGATAAACTAGAAATTAAAATATGACCACAGGAATTGGAATCACTAAATTTGGAGTTATAGATTTTAAGATATGAATTTCTGAAGGTTTTATGTGATTAAAATATGATTAAATGATAAATTAATGTTCTTACTGTTTTTATGCCAAAACAGAGATACTAAATGATAGAGAAGATTATTACAAAATTTTAGAAATTGGAATGGGGTAATTTGGAGTTCATATGAGTTTTCTATGGAATAAACAAGTTCTAGGAGTTGTTTTTGTATTAAAAATACATTTCCTAATTTATTTAATCTGATTTTCCTTTCCCTGGATTGCGCCCCAATATTCAGAAAGGTTAAGGGCTCAGGCGTAAGAAAACCCCAGACTCAGAGGGCTGCAGCATTGGACGGCGGGTTGATAACACAAAACCCCAGGGTTTATTTTACAAATCCTGCGGCTGAAGGGGTACGGGAGGATTGCAGCCGCACGATTAGATTTAAATGGCCCGGATTAGAAAATGAAGAGGTATGCATCCAGAGCCCTAGGATTTGAGATCAATGCTCTGGATTTTAAAACGCCAGGAACACCCCTCGCCCCTCCATCCATCGATCAACGGCCAGGATGGGCCATGGCCGAAACACCATCCTACACCTATTCACGATCGCACAATCACGATCCGACGGCCATGGTTCTTCTCTCTCACCTTAATCCCGAGACGGCGGCGCATGGCCCTGACGCGGCGGAGCCATGGCCGGCGCACTCCCAAATTCGGCTCCAGCAATCGAACTTCGATCCGAAGGCAATATCACGCAAAGGATAGCGATGCGATACGATGGGGAGGTTGCTCACCGTGATTCCAAGAGTGCCCCGGGCCATCCACGGGGAGCGGCGGATCCCAGCGTTCGACGATGAATCCCGGCCGCCACAGGGTCAATTCCCAACGGCCGATGCACAGTGACACCTCAACGCAGGCTTCCCCGGCGGCGGTTGAACCCAATCTGCGGCAACCGGTCACCAGGGCGCGGAACGGATCGACGGTCACGATGCCGCACCCACCTTCGGGTTCCCGACTTCGACGGCTGCGGTGGCACTCGGGTTGGCATTGCAAGGGGCGAGGCATCTGGTTTCGATGGGAATGGAGGGAGGACCGGCGTAGAGCTTTATGTAGCACGGGTCGCGTTACTGGGGTCGCCAACAGGAGCTAGAATCTCGGATTTGGTTGCGCGCGGTAGTTGAGCTCGGCGCGGATTTGGGGAAGAAGAGCGGAAGAAGGTGAGCCGCACGCGGCGAGGGACGCGGCAGAGAAGCTCGCTATGGGGAGGAACCAGGGGCCCGTCCGCGCGGTGGAATAGTGCATCCGGCCCGTGGAACAGCTGCCTGGAATCCAGGGCATGGCGTTGACGGATTCCGCAGCTCGCGGCACACCCGCCATGCGCGCCGAGAGGAGCGCGGCGGCCTGCGGCTTCCGTTTGCGACCGAGCGGGGGAGAAGGGAGTGGTCCTGACGAGTGGGCCCCAGAAGTCAGAGAGCGGGCGCGAGAGCGACCAGCCAAGCGCGCGCGTTCGTGAGGTATGGCTGAGTACGCAGGAGGTAGCTGACCAGTGGGGTCCCGGTGTCAGCGCGCGAAAAGAACTGGGCTGCACGGTGGGGTTAGGTGGGCCGGGTTCAGGGATTAGGCCTGCTCGCGGTTTTCTCTTTTATTTCTCTTTTTCTTTTCTGTTTTGTTTTACTCTTTTTATTTTTCAAATTTCAAATTTGAATATGGATCTTGTTATGAATTTCACCATTGGCCAAATGTTCAACTTCATTTATCCAGTGTAAGATTAGTATTTGTTTTTATATATTTATTTTTATCCACAAAATATTTTATTTCTCCTCCTTTCCAATTTTTAGAATTTCTTTTTTTTACATCTTAAGTTCCTCTTTGGCCTTTAGTATATCTCTTTTCACATTATTATATTTATTTATATTGTCACAAAGTGCACACAAGAGTGAAAAAAACCAGCATGATGCAAAATTTTGTGGTATGTCTTTTATTAATTATTTGTTTTTAAATGTGGTGTTCACATGCTCCATTAAATAGAGACAAAATATTCAAGGGAATAACCTCTTATCATATGATGTACACATTTGGGTGTTACAAATCCTACCCCCCTTAAAAATAATCTCGTCCTCGAGATTTAAGAAGAACTAGAGAAAAGGTGGGGAAAATCTATGCGAAGCTCTTCTTCTCTTTCCCAAGTTGCTTCATCTTCACCGTGGTGACTCCATTGGACTTTGCACATCTTTATCACCTTATTTCTTGTAACTCGAGTCAAAGCATCCAAAATCTTGATCGGGTACTCCGTGTAAGTCAAATCACCTTGAACACTGAGCTCTTCCATTGGTAACTGTTCCTCGGGAACACGGAGACTCTTCTTAAGTTGAGACACGTGGAACACATTATGCACATCTGATAGACTAGCAGGTAACTCAAGTTGGTATGCCATCTCCCCAACTCTTCTAAAGATCAAGAATGGTCCAATATAGCGAGGGGACAATTTGCCCTTGAATTTAAACCTCCTCATTCCACGAAGTGGTGACACCTTGAGGTACACGTGATCTCTTTCCTCGAATTCCAGCGGTCTTCTTCTATTATTTGTGTAGCTCCTTTGCCTGGTCTGAGCTATCCCCAAATTCTCCCGAATTATACGGACTTGTTCTTCTGCCTCTTGAATAAGTTCAGGTCCAAAGAACTGTCTTCCTCTAGTCTGGTCCAAAAATAGAGGAGTCCTACATTTCCTGCCATATAGAGCCTCGAACGGTGACATCTTCAGACTGGCCTAAGAACTCAGCATAAGGTAGACTCTTGTTCCAACTACTACCATGCTGAAGGGCACAAGCTCTCAACATGTCTTCCAATACTTGATTAGTCCTTTCAGTCTAAGGTAGTCCGAACTAAAATTCAACTTCGCATCCATATTCTCATGAAAACTTTTCCAAAATCTGGAGGTGAACTGTGATCCTCTATCCAAAATGATCTTCTTCGGTACACCGTGTAAAAACACAATCCGAGCTATATATAACTCTACCAATTGAGATCCCTTATAAGTAGTCTTGACCGGAATGAAGTGAGCCACTTTGGTCAGTCTTTCCACAATCACCCATATATAGTCATATCCTTTCTGGGTGCGAGGCAATCCAGTAATGAAATCCATATCAATCTCTTCTTACTTCCACTCGAGTAGCTTTAATGGGTGTAATAGTCTAGCTAGTGGTGTTCAGCCTTAACTCTTTGACACACGTCGCTTCTGTAGCACCAATCTTAGATATTTCTCATGATCACTATCTCTCTTGGAACAAATAAGGGTATAGTCGATGAAAATCACGACGAATCTATCCAAATCATGAACACCTTATTCTTCAGATCCATAAAATAGACTGGTGTATTGGTTAGTCCAAATGACATAACTATGAACTCATATAATCCATATTGGGTCGAGAAATCCGTCTTGGGAATATTCGATGGCCTAATCTTCCTTTGATGGTAACTTGATCAGATTCAATCTTTGAGAATACCCTTGCACCTCTCATCTAATTAAGTAAATCCTCAATGCGGGGTAATGGAAACATGTTCTTCACCGTAACATCATTAAGAGATCTATAATCCACACACATTCTTTGTGATCCATCCTTCTTCTGTACAAATAGAACCGGCGCTCCCCAAGGTGAAGAACTCAGACGAATGTACCTAGCCTCCTATAACTCCGTTAGCTGCTTCTTAAGTCCTTTTTAACTCTTCTACAGACATTCTGTATAGCCATTTAGAAATAGGAGCAGTCCCAGGTAAGAGATCCATGACAAACTCAACTTCCCTATCTGGTGGCATCCCTGATAACTCCTCTAGAAAGACATCCAAAAAAAAATCTCTAACCACACGGATGTTGTCACCAATAAACTTCTCATCTACTAAGAATGTCGCTAGTCTGATGGTGGTAGTTACTGCAACTTCAACTTCGAATCTTTCTCCTTTGGAACTGGTGAGTTCTACGATTCCCTTAGCACGGTGTATAACCTGCCTTCGTCTTTCTTAACCATGACATACCAAGGATCATATCTATAGTGCTCTCTTCTAACACTATAGGGGTAGTCCATCTGGGTTAGAAATATAGGGTAAGAAAGGAAGAATTGTAGACAAGGCGAGTAATTACGAGGAATGTTACTATGGAGGATTTATTAGCTAAGTAGATTAATGTGTTAACCATTAAATCTAATACATTACCTTATGGTGGTACATGCTAAGATGCCCAACTATACTATTTCAATCAATCAAAGAAGCAAATCAAGCATTTATCATCAGAACAATCAACCAACATTTTTTTTAATAGAGAAAATAGTTTTAATTTTTGTCTTAGGTCTCCTATCTCTTAAGAAGTTCGTAAGTGTAGGATTCCAGGGTATGAAATCCACCTTGTCTTAGAGTTGAAAAAGATAAGAGTAATCAGAGTATGACAGCAAAAAGGTGAGACAGGATCAAGATAAGATAAGTATAGAATGAATCAAAGTAAGGTAAGTAGATAAGGGTTTGTCCGTTTCTATCTAGGTTTCGTCCTACAGTCAACATTTCCTCTGATACCACTTCTGTCACACCCGGCTTTAAGGGACTAAGCCAGGTGCATCTCATACATGCGCCAAGAAGACAACATATACAATAACAGAATGTATAGAGATAAATGTCACAATAATCAGAGTAATTATTACATAGCGGAAGACTTACAAAAATAAAAGATAAATATAACACGAACTAAGGATCGTTGGCGCCAATGTCAACTGAGAAACGCCACCTAGACCGGATCAAACTCCTCGATACTTGACTCCACTTGAAACCACCTGTTCTTCTCCTGTGGGGGGGTGTGAGACAGCAAGGGTGAGCTCACACATGTTCATCGCTCAACAAGTTGTGGGGAATAATGTGACATGAACTCACCAAAGGTGGGAGTTCATGAAGTGTAAGGCTGATCAACAATAGAGGTTAAAGCTGAGCATTGCTTTTAAGTAGTTGGTCAAATTTTATTAGCAGTTACTAAGTGTAAGTGAATACCAAACCATAATAAAATAATAGAACAAAATTAATAACAGATCCCATGCAAATGCAAATGACAAATTGAGTTTAGGTTCCATAATTTAATCATCGGAGAGTCCTGAGCCGCTCATGACCGTGAGCTCGGCTAGTATACCAGTTTTACACTCTGCAGAGGTTGTACCCTTTACCCACAAGTCGTGTTTCCCATGTCGCCAGGGTTAGCTAGGCCCTTAGACACTACCAAGGTGAATGGCTAGGGATCCACTACGAGGCCTTTACAAAGTTCCACTAGCTTCCGAAAACCCGCTACAGTTTATGGAAAGTTCCAATGCAGGGTTCCTGGCTGACCGCCATCGCAGCAAAATCAACCAGGGACCTCCCTACACTGACCACTCCCCTACTGCCCTTGCCCCTTTCGGGTAAGGTAGTCTTCCACTAGCTTTCCTAGTTAGTCAGCCAAGGGGTCCCATTCCTCCCTTGTGGTGGCACGTGGTTCTCAAGTTAAGCTCCATGTTCCAATTAACAATAACATAATGATCTTGACATGAACATAAATAGAATAACAAAATAACTGGAACATGGATATAATGAAATATTAACCCAAAAACCATGTAAAGCAATAGCATAACTACCCATATGATTCAGGGGTAAACAAGGAGAAATGGATAAACAGACTAGGGTGACCTATTGGGTCCCATCAAAATTAAACCTATGCATGGTAAATGATTATAAAGAACATTATTGGGTAACAAGAGTGAATCAAGGGCACAACTTGCCTTCCACGAGCTCCTGCTCAGGTACTTCTTCTTGTTGAACCTCAGATTCCACAGTGGCTTGCTCGTCTACTCGCATCAACACAATACATACATAGCATAGCATAAATTAACATCACATCAAACATGCAAATAGAATATACCGTGATAAACTAGAAATTAAAATATGACCACAGGAATTGGAATCACTAAATTTGGAGTTATAGATTTTAAGATATGAATTTCTGAAGGTTTTATGTGATTAAAATATGATTAAATGATAAATTAATGTTCTTACTGTTTTTATGCCAAAACAGAGATACTAAATGATAGAGAAGATTATTACAAAATTTTAGAAATTGGAATGGGGTAATTTGGAGTTCATATGAGTTTTCTATGGAATAAACAAGTTCTAGGAGTTGTTTTTGTATTAAAAATACATTTCCTAATTTATTTAATCTGATTTTCCTTTCCCTGGATTGCGCCCCAATATTCAGAAAGGTTAAGGGCTCAGGCGTAAGAAAACCCCAGACTCAGAGGGCTGCAGCATTGGACGGCGGGTTGATAACACAAAACCCCAGGGTTTATTTTACAAATCCTGCGGCTGAAGGGGTACGGGAGGATTGCAGCCGCACGATTAGATTTAAATGGCCCGGATTAGAAAATGAAGAGGTATGCATCCAGAGCCCTAGGATTTGAGATCAATGCTCTGGATTTTAAAACGCCAGGAACACCCCTCGCCCCTCCATCCATCGATCAACGGCCAGGATGGGCCATGGCCGAAACACCATCCTACACCTATTCACGATCGCACAATCACGATCCGACGGCCATGGTTCTTCTCTCTCACCTTAATCCCGAGACGGCGGCGCATGGCCCTGACGCGGCGGAGCCATGGCCGGCGCACTCCCAAATTCGGCTCCAGCAATCGAACTTCGATCCGAAGGCAATATCACGCAAAGGATAGCGATGCGATACGATGGGGAGGTTGCTCACCGTGATTCCAAGAGTGCCCCGGGCCATCCACGGGGAGCGGCGGATCCCAGCGTTCGACGATGAATCCCGGCCGCCACAGGGTCAATTCCCAACGGCCGACGCACAGTGACACCTCAACGCAGGCTTCCCCGGCGGCGGTTGAACCCAATCTGCGGCAACCGGTCACCAGGGCGCGGAACGGATCGACGGTCACGATGCCGCACCCACCTTCGGGTTCCCGACTTCGACGGCTGCGGTGGCACTCGGGTTGGGATTGCAAGGGGCGAGGCATCTGGTTTCGATGGGAATGGAGGGAGGACCGGCGTAGAGCTTTATGTAGCACGGGTCGCGTTACTGGGGTCGCCAACAGGAGCTAGAATCTCGGAGTTGGTTGCGCGCGGTAGTTGAGCTCGGCGCGGATTTGGGGAAGAAGAGCGGAAGAAGGTGAGCCGCACGCGGCGAGGGACGCGGCAGAGAAGCTCGCTATGGGGAGGAACCAGGGGCCCGTCCGCGCGGTGGAATAGTGCATCCGGCCCGCGGAACAGCTGCCTGGAATCCAGGGCATGGCGTTGACGGATTCCGCAGCTCGCGGCACACCCGCCATGCGCGCCGAGAGGAGCGCGGCAGCCTGCGGCTTCCGTTTGCGACCGAGCGGGGGAGAAGGGAGTGGTCCTGACGAGTGGGCCCCAGAAGTCAGAGAGCGGGCGCGAGAGCGACCAGCCAAGCGCGCGCGTTCGTGAGGTATGGCTGAGTACGCAGGAGGTAGCTGACCAGTGGGGTCCCGGTGTCAGCGCGCGAAAAGAACTAGGCTGCACGGTGGGGTTAGGTGGGCCGGGTTCAGGGATTAGGCCTGCTCGCGGTTTTCTCTTTTATTTCTCTTTTTCTTTTCTGTTTTGTTTTACTCTTTTTATTTTTCAAATTTCAAATTTGAATATGGATCTTGTTATGAATTTCACCATTGGCCAAATGTTCAACTTCATTTATCCAGTGTAAGATTAGTATTTGTTTTTATATATTTATTTTTATCCACAAAATATTTTATTTCTCCTCCTTTCCAATTTTTAGAATTTCTTTTTTTTTACATCTTAAGTTCCACTTTGGCCTTTAGTATATCTCTTTTCACATTATTATATTTATTTATATTGTCACAAAGTGCACACAAGAGTGAAAAAAACCAGCATGATGCAAAATTTTGTGGTATGTCTTTTATTAATTATTTGTTTTTAAATGTGGTGTTCACATGCTCCATTAAATAGAGACAAAATATTCAAGGGAATAACCTCTTATCATATGATGTACACATTTGGGTGTTACAGATGTTCTCCTCCTATGAGAAAAACCAAGGTCCCCAACGAGCTGTCACATTCGGGGATGGAAATCAAGGTTTGGTCAAAGAATTGGGTAAAATTGCTATATCACCTGACCATTCCATTTCCAATGTTTTTCTTGTAGACTCTTTAGATTACAATTTGCTTTCCGTATCTCAATTATGTAAAATGGGCTACAACTGTCTTTTTACGGATACGGGTGTTACTGTCTTTAGAAGAAGTGATGATTCAGTAGCTTTTAAGGGAGTATTAGAGGGTCAGCTATACTTAGTTGATTTCAATAGAGCTGAACTCGATACTTGCTTAATTGCTAAGACTAACATGGGTTGGCTCTGGCATCGCCGACTAGCCCATGTTGGGATGAAGAATCTTCACAAGCTTCTAAAGGGAGAGCACATTTTGAGACTAACAAATGTACATTTTGAGAAAGACAGGATCTGTAGCGCATGTCAAGCAGGGAAGCAAGTTGGTGTTCATCATCCACATAAGAACATCTTGACGACTGACAGGCCACTCGAGCTCCTCCACATGGACCTATTCGGCCCGATCGCTTACATAAGCATCGGCGGGAGTAAGTACTGTCTTGTTATTGTGGATGACTATTCTCGCTTCACTTGGGTATTCTTTTTACAGGAAAAATCTCAAACCCAAGAGACCTTGAAGGGATTCTTGAGACGGGCTCAAAATGAGTTCGGCTTGAGGATCAAGAAAATTAGAAGTCATAATGGGACGGAGTTCAAGAACTCACAAATCGAAGGCTTCCTTGAGGAGGAGGGCATCAAGCATGAGTTCGCTTCTCCCTACACGCCACAACAAAATGGTGTAGTGGAGAGGAAGAATATAACTCTTTTGGACATGGCAAGAACCATGCTTGATGAGTACAAGACTTCGGATCGGTTTTGGGCCGAGGCGTTCAACACCGCTTGCTACGCCATCAACTGGTTGTATCTACACCGAATCCTCAAGAAGACATCATACGAACTCCTCACCGGTAAAAAGCCAAATGTTTCATATTTTAGAGTCTTTGGTAGCAAATGTTTTATTCTTGTTAAAAGAGGTACAAAATCCAAATTTGCTCCTAAGGCTGTAGAAGACTTTTTAGTAGGATATGATTTAAACACAAGGGCATATAGAGTCTTTAACAAGTCCACTGGACTAGTTGAAGTTTCTTGTGACATTGTGTTTGATGAGACTAACGGCTCTCAAGTAGAGCAAGTTGATCTTGATGAATTAGATGATGAATAGGCTCCATGCGTCGCACTAAGGAACATGTCCATTGGGGATGTGTGTCCTAAGGGTCTGTTTGGTTGGGCTGTGGCTGTGAAAAAAGCTGCTGTGGGCTGTGAGCTGTGAGAAAAGCTGTTGTGGGCTGCGAGCTGTTAAAAATCTAAAAAGTGTTTGGTGAAAACCACTAAAAGTCGCTAAAAGTTTTTCCATATATATTTTCACAGTTCCATCCAAAAGCCGCTAAAAGCAGGTCTAGAGGTGCTTTCAGTTTTGCACTGCAAGAAAGTCGGCTTTTAGAAAAAGCTGCTTTCTAGATCCAACCCTTTGGTTTGGCTTTTGGCTTTTAGGGGGTAAAAGCCAAAGCCAAAAGCCAAACCAAACACACCCTAAGAAATCCAAAGAGCCCATTCAAGCACAAGATCAACCATCCTCCTCCATGCAAGCATCTCCACCAACTCAAGATGAGGATGAGGCTCAAGATGATGAAGAAGAAGATCAAGAAGATGAGTCGCCTCAAGAGGAGGGCAATGATCAAGGGGGAGATGCAAAAGATCAAGACAAGGAGAATAAGCAAGTTCCAAGGCCGCCTCACCCAAGAGTCCACCAAGCAATCCAACGAGATCACCCCATGAACACCATCCTCGGCGACATTCATAAGGGGGTAACCACTAGATCTCGTGTTGCACATTTTTGTGAGCATTACTCTTTTGTTTCCTCTATTGAACCACACAGGGTAGAGGAAGCACTTCAAGATTCGGATTGGGTGATGGCGATGCAAGAGGAGCTCAACAACTTCACGAGGAATGAGGTATGGCATTTGGTTCCACGTCCTAACCAAAATGTTGTAAGAACCAAGTGGGTCTTCCACAACAAGCAAGATGAGCATGGTGTGGTGACAAGGAACAAAGCCTGACTTGTGGCCAAGGGATATTCACAAGTCGAAGGTTTGGATTTCGGTGAAACCTATGCACCCGTAGCTAGGCTTGAGTCAATTCGAATTTTACTTGCATATGCTACTTACCATGGCTTCAAGCTTTATCAAATGGACGTGAAAAGTGCCTTCCTCATTGGACCAATCAAGGAAGAGGTCTATGTTGAGCAACCTCCCGGCTTTGAAGACAGTGAGTATCCTGACCATGTTTATAGACTCTCTAAGGTGCTTTATGGGCTCAAGCAAGCCCCAAGAGCATGGTATGAATGCCTAAGATATTTTCTTATTGCTAATGGCTTCAAAGTTGGAAAAGCCGATCCTACACTCTTTACTAAAACACTTGCAAATGATTTGTTTGTATGCCAAATTTATGTTGATGATATCATATTTGGGTCTACTAACGAATCTACATGTGAAGAGTTTAGTAGGATCATGACTCAAAAATTCGAGATGTCTATGATGGGGGAGTTGAAGTATTTCTTAGGATTTCAAGTGAAGCAACTCCAAGAGGGCACCTTCATTAGCCAAACAAAGTACATTCAAGACATTCTAACCATGTTTGGGATGAAGGATGCCAAGCCCATCAAGACACCCATGGGAACTAATGGGCATCTCGACCTCGACACGGGAGGTAAATCCATAGATCAAAAGGTATACCGGTCGATGATAGGTTCTTTACTCTATTTATGTGCTTCACGACCGGATATTATGCTTTCCATATGCATGTGTGCAAGATTTCAAGCCGATCTTGAGGAAGTTCACCTTATGGCCGTAAAACGAATCTTGAGATATTTAGTTTATACTCCTAAGTTTGGCCTTTGGTACCCCAGGGGATCCACATTTGATTTAATTGGTTATTCCGATGCTGATTGGGCAGGGTGCAAAATTAATAGAAAGAGCACATCGGGGACTTGCCAGTTCTTGGGAAGATCTCTGGTGTCTTGGGCTTCAAAGAAACAAAATTCTATGGCTCTTTCAACCGCCGAAGCCGAGTATATTGCCGCAGGCCATTGTTGCGCGCAATTACTTTGGATGAGGCAAACCCTTAGGGACTATGGTTACAAATTAACCAAAGTTGCTCTTCTATGTGATAATGAGAGTGCAATCCGCATGGCGGATAATCCCGTTGAGCATGGCCGCACTAAACACATAGCCATTCAGTATCATTTTCTAAGGGATCACCAACAAAAGGGGGATATCGAGATTGCATATGTTAGCACCAAAGAACAATTAGCCGATATCTTTACCAAGCCACTGGATGAACAAACTTTTACCAAACTTAGGCATGAGCTCAATATTCTTGATTCTAGGAATTTTGAATGATATTTTGCACACATAGCTCATATATATACCTTTGATCATCTCTTTCATGTGCTATGACTAATGTGTTCTTTCAAGTCCATTTCATGATAAGTCATAAATTGAAAGGGAAAAGGAGTGTTCGGCGAAGACAAGGCTTCCACTCCACTCCATCGAATCATTTATCCTTCGCCGTCACTCCGCACATCTCTCCAACTTTGGTATAATCTTCACTCATGTATTATTTACCATAGGGGGAGAAGGTAGTTTCAAGGGCTTATATTTCACTCAAATATCCGTTTTTGGCGATTCATGCCAAAGGGGGAGAGAGTATTAGCCCAAAGCAAAAGGACCGCACCACCACCAATTTCAAAAATGTAGTCTTTGAGTTATGAAAAGAATTTTTCAATTGGTCTCTTGTTTTTGATATAATTTCAAATTGGTATACCCTCTTCAAAATTAATATCTAAAACCCTCTTGAACACTAAGAGGAGGATTTCATTAAGGGGGAGTTTTGTTTAGTCAAAGGGAAAGCATTTGAAACAGGGGAGAAAATTTCAAATATTGAAAATGCTTCTCAAACTCTTATTCATTTACCTTTGACTATTTGCAAAAGAACTTTGAAAAGATTTTCCAAAACATTTGCAAAACAAAACTTGTGGTGCAAGCGTGGTCCAAAATGTTAAATATGAAAAGAAAGCTATCCATGCGTATCTAGTAGAAATAGTTATTGGTTTCATTCCAAGCAACCTTTGCACTTACATTATGTAACTAGTTCAATTCTGCACTTCTATATTTGCTTTGGTTTGTGTTGGCATCAATCACCAAAAAGGGGGAGATTGAAAGGGAAATAGGCTTACACCTTTTTTCTAATTGATTTTGGTGGTTGAATTGCCCAACACAAATAATTGGACTAACTAGTTTGCTCAACATTATAAGTTTTATAGGTGCCAAAGGTTCACAATAAACCAATACAAGTCAAAAGAATGGGTTCAAACAAAGGGAGCAAAAGACAACCGAGGGCAGCCCTGGTCTGGCGCACTGGACTGTCCGGTGTGCCACCGGACAGTGTCCGGTGCACCACCAGATAATGTCCGGTGCACCAGGGAACTCCAACTCCGAACTCGCCAGTCTCGGGAATTCTAGGAGCCACTCCGCTAAAATTCACCGGACTGTCCGGTGCTACACCGGACTGTCCGGTGTGCCAGTAGAGCAACGGCTACTTCAGCGCCAACGGTCGTATGCAGCCGCATTCAATGCGCTACAGTGCGCGCCAGAGTCAGAGCAGCGCAAGAAGGCGCACCGGACAGTCTACAGGACCTGTCCGGTGCACCACTGGACTATCCAGTGGCCCAGAAGACAGAAGCTCCAACGGTCGAACCCTAACGGTCGGGTGACATGGCTGGCGCACCGGACAGTGTCCAGTGGCGCACCGGACTATCCGGTGCGCCCGTCGACAGCAGCCTCCACCAAACGGCTAGTTTGGTGGTTGGGGCTATAAATACACCAACCACCCCACCATTCATTGCATCCAAGTTTTCCACCTTCCAACACATTACAAGGGCTATAGAATTCAATACAAGACACACCAAAGAGATCAAATCCTCTCCCAAGTCTCTAGTTCAATTCCAATCAATAGTGACTAGTGAGAGAGTGACTTGTGTTCATTTGAGCTCTTGCGCTTGGATTGCTTCTTTTCTTTCTCATTCTTTCTTGTGTTCATCTCAATTGTAACCGAGGCAAGAGACACCAATTGTGTGGTGGTCCTTGCGGGGACTTAGTGTCCCGTGTGATTGAGAAGAGAAGCTCACTCGGTCTAAGTGACTGTTTGAGAGAGGGAAAGGGTTGAAAGAGACCTGGTCTTTGTGACCACCTCAACGGGGAGTAGGTTTGCAAGAACCGAACCTCGGTAAAACAAATCCTTGTGTCTCACTCTCTATTTGCTTGCGATTTGTTTTCACCCTCTCTCTCTCGGAATCGCTTATATTTCTAACGCTAATCCGGCTTGTAGTTGTGCTTAAACTTTGTAAATTTCAGATTCGCCCTATTCACCCCCCTCTAGGCGACTTTCATAACCACCATAATGTTACATTGATTTGACTCGAGTTTTTAGTTCAAACATTGTTCTTTTTAATTGACTTAAGTTGTTGGATCCAATCTACAATCGGAATCATGTGGAAGCTCCCCTGCAAAGTTTAATAATGCTTTTTTTATACAACAATATTACATACATATTTTGAAAAATTCTTATGTGAAGTATGTTTTTTTTCCTATGTGCAGAGAACTGATGGAGATTCAAAGGAAAATCTATCTTGGTCTCTATAGTCGGAGGTTTTTTGTGGAGGAGACGAGTTGTGGAGAGCTACTAATATTTTTGTACTAGAATGTTTAAAAACTTGTAGATGAGCAAACAACATGACCCAAGATGAATTAATAGGTCAAATTGAGCAAATGGAAAAGTTAGTCCAAGATCATAAGGTACTAGTGGAATCCATATTGTAATCTGAAACTTATTTTCTACTTTGGGCCTTTTACAATTGTCATTTTAAAATGTAGAAGGGAAAATAATAACTTATAGATAATTTGAGTACATGGCTAGAGGTGTTCCATTGTATTGAGCCTGACGTTGTCCCAGATTCTCAAGTCATCCCAACTGCTTCACCAATGAACATAAAGAGGTTGAAGACGTCACACACACCTAGTAGTTCCAACACGAAATCAAGCATTGGTCAAAAATTTGCTGGGTTGCTACAAGAAGATAGAAAAATAACATATTATATTTGCAGTGGTCCAATGAATATGGACATGTGTACTAAAAAACTTTTAGAGTGTGGTTTCATAGGCAAAGTACTTCACCTTGCCATTAAAATACTGAAAGAAGATTTGGAAGATCGTCAGATATTCATGACATTAGGTAGACATGAAGCTAAAACTTTATTTTCAATTCTGTTGGGATTATAACTAGATGATGTTGAGTGTGCGTTGAATGATGTGAAGAATTAATGTAGTGAATGTGAACTATGAGTTATTAACTATTGAGTGATTGTGAGCTCTAGGTTGTGAACTAGATGTGATGAATGTTATGAACTATGTTGTTTTTATATTGTACTACCTCCATTCTCGAATATTTGTCATCCGCTAGTTCATTTATGAACTAAACCATGCCAAATAAAAAAGAACAGAGGGAGTATGTATGTTATGAACATTGTTTTATGTTGTATGTTATGAACACTGTATCAGTTATGCAAAGAATAAAGCGCCTAGAGGCATGTTTAGTTTTGGTTATAGCAAGAATAGTATTGATTGTACCCAAGAATTGGTAAAAAAATTAATGGAAGAAAGGTTCAGTACCAGTTTTACTTGTCAGAAGCATTAATACAGGTTAGTGGCTAGAACCAGTAGTAATGTCAAGGCTTAAGTACCTATTTAAGACACCAACTAGTACTAATACATTTAGTACAGGTTGGTAATAATAACTAATATTAATCCTATTGTTTTATAAGTCCTCTCCTTCCTCGAGCTGGTGCTAAGAACACAAAGCTCTCTATTCCTTGAGCTGGCGCCATAAGCTGAAAAAGAAGTGAGGTGTTGTCCATTTTTTTGAAGAAATTATTGAAAATTTCACTCATTCAAGCATAAAAAAGGTTAGCAAGTACAATCTCTAATATAATGCAATTGAAATTGTTGTTTCTAAGCTTAAAATTTTTAATATTTGTGGTTGATTTGTATAATTTAGGGAGAAACACACAAGTTCATCCTCTACTATATGTTGCAATTTATATGAATACAATAAAACATAGTAGCAACTAAGATTTGAGCTCTGTGGGCTACATAAGTTTGATCAATGATGGTTGGTGTGTAATATTTTTTGATTTGTGTGAATTAATTATCTCATATGTTGTGTATTATGTATGAATGTAATATAATACTCTATAAGAGGGGAAGTGTTGTCCAATTTTTGCCAAGAATTTGTTGAAGAATGAACCCATTTAACTATGAAAAAAGTTAGCAAATTCATCCTCTCGTATAGTTTAGTTGAAATAGTTATGTTTTATTTGTTTACATTTCATATTTTAGGATAGTTATATCATATGTTCATTACAAAGATTGGATCGATAATGTTTTATATAAATAATGTAGATAGAACACAAATGGATGTGCAACATGGATCGATGCTCTAAAGGATATATCAAAGGCATTCAATATTTTCTAAAGATGGCTGAGAGACACAAGATTAGAGGTTTCATGTGATGTCCTTGTAGAGACTCTAGGAATGAGAGAGAATACTCGTCAACAGCACCAATTCATCTCCAATTGCTACAAAGGGGTTTTATGCCTAACATTTTTGTTGGACCTAGCATGGAGAAACAGGGGTTCAAGAGGACAAACAAGAGGAGTATGATGACACACTTTCAAACTGTGCTCAATACAATTCTTTTGTAGATGTTATAATGGGTGAGTCTGAAGATACTGAGGACAATGATGCTCTAACACAAATGTTGCATGACAAAGAGAAAGACTATGACAATGAAAATGTTAGAAAAAACTAGAGCGCATGTTATATCTAGATTGTAAACATGGCCACAAAAAAGTTATGTAGCACCTTGGAATTGTTGTAGTTGAAGGAAACAAATGGTATTAGTGACAAGGCTTTCAATGAGATATTAAGTCCAATAAATAAGTTTCTTCTAGAGGGGAACATATTATCATCATCAACATATGAGGCCAAAGAAGTTGTTTGCCTTGTCTGCTTGGAAGTATAGAAGGTACATGCATGTCCTAATGACTATATACTATATTGTGGTGAGGTGAATGAGAAATTAGAAGTTTGCCCATTTGGCAAGGCATCATGATATAAGATAATACATGATGACACTTTTGATGCTAAGGGAGAACCATTAGTGGATGAGCTGTTGTAGTTGAGATCCGAAGGTGGGATGAGCACAAGGAGGCTTTTGACCTACGTGCTTTGTTATTCAATACCATCAATGTCTAGTCTGCACTTTTAAATCTACCAGGACAATCCAACAAGAGATTTAGGGCCTACACCCATTGCTTAGATGAGACTGATAGCTTGTATCTGTGTCACTATAGAAAAGTTATTTACATGGGCCATCGTTGATTCCTTGTTGCCAAACACCCGTTAAGAAGAAAAAGTAAGCATTGGAATGGGCAAGCATACCATCGTGCCAAGCCAATTCATTGTGGTGTCGATATTGTATTTCAAATGGTACAAAACTTAAACATAGTTTCTCGAAAGAGATCTGGTCACCATCCTGCTCCTGTGGCAGAACCGCCTAGATTATTCTAGCTTAAGTGCCCGAGTCGCACCTTAATGGCAGCAACACACATAAATCGGAATAACACGTTAGTTCTTCGGATCTCGTCCGATAGAGCCACGTACCAAGGATCGAGTACCATTAGCTCACATGATGGTGAGACTCAGAGATGATACAATAAACATGAAACCACAAATTAAAGTACTTGAGTTATTACATAAATCGGAGTTTGGTAAAAGATAACAAGTTCTTAATAGTGCAGAGGATAATAGATAACGTCGGTACTGAGGAATAGGGCAAGGCCTAGCCCACTACTCCTCCTAGTCCTCTCCTACCGAGGCGGCATCCCACTCGATCGTCCAACCTGGTGGTAGGGTGGAGGGCCAAGTCACACCATCAACCATGCCCTGGAGTGTACCTGTAAAAATGATGACACAAGCAAGGCTGAGTATAATAATACTTAGCTAGACTTACCCGGTGTGAGGAGTCTACTCCTTTACCTCTAGACCATGAAGTTGTTTGGCTGAGGGGGGTTTGGTTTGCCAAAAGCACTAGCTGAGTCTAAAAACAGTTGTAGCTTTTTCAGTTCTAGCTTATTTAGTTAAGCTAGGTTTGCTCCTTTCTAAGCATACATGGTAACAATCATTTAGTGCAATCAACATGTTATCTCAAGAGTCATCATTTCACTTTTTACTCGATGCAGTACAAGGGGTCAAGCAGTCTCATTAGCTGCAAGAAGCAGACGATTCGAATAGAGTTTTATCCTTGCAAGGTAAATCAAAGCACACGACATGTAGGGGCGCTCCGTCCCCACACACGTCAGTTGTCCCCATCGATTCCCCGTTTGCGGCTAGGGCTCACCGCCTTGGCATGCAATGCCCCACTGACCCCGGCTGCCGTCGTGCAGTGGCTGCACTTGCACCCACCATAGCTAGCATGGGAGACCACGTCTCAGGACAAGTGAGGGATAAAGTCAACGCCCGGCTTCACTCAGGTACTAGGCTTACCGATTACCATATTTCCCAACATGCATTTAATACGTTCAAACGCTTGACTCAGGTATCCGCACATTAATCCTTAAGTCCATTTCCGTCTCATAGATAAGGCATCCACCCTGGATCCATGTCCATGGACCATCATAGATCCCGTTATCAAGATGAATACAATCAATTCCTGACCTCGCGTGAGTGCTAAAAAAATCACTCGACTTCTACCGAGATCCATAATTAGCAAAGCAGCTACTCAACCTAACATTCTAGTATCCATCTCAAAAAGGAATCCTAAGTTCATGCAGCTAGGGTTTCAAGCAACTCCTACACTTAAGTGCACAATACAAGCCTACAGATATTAAGTGCAGTAAAATAGCATATATAACGGTTATGCATAAAACTGGGGCTTGCCTTCAAATGCAGGTGTAGCGGGAGGTTCTTCGGTGACGAGTTAGGGAGCTGGTTCCCGAGCCTCTTCTTCTTGTTGTGCCTCTTGCTTTTGGATCAAGACGTACTCTCCGTCCGCGAGATTGCAATCTAATGAATGCAAATGTATGAGTATGAATGCAACATATTTATATTCATTTGTACATATCCAAGGTGCATACTAGGATTCAAGGATTTCTCTTCCCTTTTAATGCTTAAGGTCTTTTATAGGATAGGTTGAACTATGCTTCTGATTTAGAAATTTCTAAAAATCCTATAAAAATTACAGTGGTTTATTATTGGCTTACACCAGTCTGTCTCAAAATTTGACTCCTAAAATGGTAGTGGTTCTCTCTATACAGAAATAACAAAATCTTGGGCAGAGGGGGCACTTTAAACTACAACCCTTGTGTAGAAGTGGCTTCTGCCCTATAACTCATTTTTTGTTGGTGTTTATGGGTGATATTATGCTCCTATGCTAGATTTTAGCCAAGGATACCTAATGGTTAATTAATGGTGATTTTCTAAAGTTTGGGGTCTTAGTGGGTGCTTTCTACTACCAATCTATTTGAAAAATGTCAAACAACAGATTTCCCAATTTTTAGTTTCATTTTTGCGCAAGAGCAATCATTCCTAAAGTTGGTTATTTCTACTTATAGGGGATGGGTTGTATGATTTCTTAGAATATATAATCTTTTTCATGGGGTAGGGGGTGGGGTGTATTCCACTGTATAACTACCTTATTTTTATATTTTTCCTTTATAGCGCACGTCACAAGTACTTAGGGAAAAATAAGTTTGCTTACTGTTTTCCACTTTTGGTCTTTCTTTTTTTGAAGTATTGGCAAAATCCTAGTTTTATTTGTTTAACCCACTTACTATGATATTCTGGGGTGGTTACTATTTTTGTAGTGGTACAATAGTGGTCAAGGTTCTACTAAAATTTCTTATCACTATTGCATATGTCCTATTATTTTTAATCATTATCTTACTTAAATACTCAATACCTAAATAAAATCATAAGTTCCAGAACAGTACTGGACTAGGGTTCCATATATTTTTCCCTTGAACTTTATCACTTAATCATGCTACGAAAAATAATATTGCCCTCTGGTCTCTATTTTTAGTGCCCTTTTCTAGTTCTCCAAATTTTGTGTAAAAACAAATCGTAGGGGATAAAATTTGCTTAATCATGGGTTCTGGGGTGCTTAATATGTAACACCCCAGGTGTTACCCAAGGCCCTGACTCCCTACTTGCACCCATGACATGTTATCTCATATGGTTAAGTGGAGGAAAGGGAGTACCAAAAACCTTGGGAACCATGGGTTAACTCAGGAATGTTCATGGCAAAGCATGACCCAAACATGTTATGCAATTATCCCCTTGGGCAAGAGAAGATTAAACCCTAGACCCTTCTTGAGCCCTTAGCTCTCAAAACCCTGGTTGAAGGGAAAGGTTAAGCAAATGCACAAGTCATGAGTTAACCCTTAACCAAAGTTTAAGTACACATTAAAATCTATAAAATGCAAAGGGGAAACATTGCAAAAAGGCCCCTTAAAGACCCAAATTAATTCATTAAGTAGAGAGCACACTAGAACTCTCTAATCTTCTCTAAGTCAAAAATAAATCGTAATCTAAAGATCAGACGTGTTCACTTAGTAAATGGCGCCAAAACCACTTGGTCTGAATACCAAAAAGGAGCCAAACTACCTAAGGAACCCACTGGAAAAATTTGAACCCGAGCCAAAACAATTTGACACGATTTGACATCACTTTTGTCTTGGGGTGAACAGTGGGACAACCCAGATTTGGCATCCGCATATCTTCTGACCTAGGGCGTATCCTCCATCGGAACTCACATACAAGAGATAGCCATAGGTGCCAAGAAGAGGTCTGCGTAGGATTTTTGCCAAGATTCGCATGTTTGCGATCTCAGCAAGCGTTTGAACAAGGGCATAAACACACCTCCACGTGTTCGACGCGCCCTGACCTCGCTAGAGCACGCCCTGGCGCCCGACCCCGCGTGCACCACGCCGCACCGAGCCAAAACCGTGCCCCCGCCCGCGCCTATAAAGCCAGCCGAGGCTTCAACCGTACGCCCTCGCCCACTCCCGACCTCGACGGAGCGCAAGATCACCGGCGTTTGCCCTGCACACGGCTTGCCAGTGGCCGCCCGAGAACCCACCACCGTAGACCGGCCAACCGAGCCATTCCTAGCCCCGTTCGACCCTCGAGAGAGACTCTACGTGCCTCGGTGAAGCTCCTAGAGCAAGGAATCGAGCTCTGCCTCGCTGGAGACAGCGGATCACGGTCACCGGACTTCACCCGATCACCGGCGAGCGTAGACCGAGCTCCACGGTGAGTTTTTCTTTAATTCCTTGCACGGTAGACTCCTTAGCACCCCATGAAGCTTCCCATGCCCTTGGATTGAACTATATCGCCGTGGATAGGCCGGAGTACACGCCGTCGACGAGCTCGCCCGCCTGCGCACGTGGACCGGTCGATTCCGGCCATCACCGTCGTCAAGTCGTACCTTATCGTGACCGCAAGGACTTCCCGGAGCTAACCCCACCCTTCGCCGGACCTCCCTCGCCGCCGGTAAGCCGTGCCGCCCTATTTGCCTCCGCGGGTACTGTTCAAAGGGGGGGAAGGACCTCGCGGGGAAAGGAGAAGAAGTCAGGGGGGTTTTTGAATGGTGAGAGACTCAGAGGAATAGTTGCGCAGGGGCATAAGTCAGAGAGTTGGTTAAAGAAAACCCTAGGGTCCTTGGTGTAAGCTGGTTTTCCAGAAAACCTTTAAACATTTTTCATTTAAATACAAACAGAGCTTGTAAAATTCATAACTTCAGCTTTATTCAACCAAATTTGGTCAAACCAATTTTGCTGGACTCTAAATAATGTGAACTACTTGGGAAAAATACAAAACCCCTAAGTGTTGCAAAAGGTTTTAAAGTTTTGAATTAAATAGTAAACTGGCCAAAAGCTAAATAAAAGAGGGAAAAATAGCTACACTATTAGACTGGGGTTAAGAAAAATTAGATAAGCAATTAGCCACTCCCTAAGCTGTTTAAACATAGTACACCCCTCAGTACACCAAAGTAAGGAAGGGTTTACCATTTAAACCCTTTTTAGCTCAAAGTTAAAGAAAATAGAAAAAGGTAGTTTAAATAAGAACCAGGGGACACTACAAAAATACCCCTCATATTGCAACACATTTATGCGTTGCTAGAAGTTGAAATAAGTGTTGCTAAGACTTATACCAACACATAATTATGTGTTGCCTATGCTGCCGTTGCTAGGGTCTACTGCAACACTTATATATATGTTGGTAAGTCATGGCTATAAGCGTTGCTGTGCCGCAACGGACATTTATTCCCTACTGCAACACTTACATGCGTATGTACCAACAAAGACGGGTTGACCCATATTGGATTTGACAACATTTTGTGTTGGGGACTTGTTCTCAAATGCTAAGAGCTAAGAACAAGGCAACATAAAAAGTGTTTAAATGTCAAATTCCTTCGTCCTTATAAACATTATGCCCCTTCGGATATAATGAATTTTGGACGAAGGTTACGAAGGAAAAGACCTTCGCAAGATTGATAAATGGTAAAAAAGAGCACATATATGAAACACGAGTAATGATATGAATATTATCATCAACTTATTTTTATTACCAAATTCATAAAAACAAATTACAAATGTACCTTCAGATTGATGAAAAGTAAAGGTACAGACGTGATGCGAAAAAGCGTATGCCAAGTCAGCGTGAACAGTACGGGAGTACTGTTCATCTATTTATAGGCAGGGACGCAGCCCGTGTAAAATTACATTGATGCCCTTTACATTTATCAATAACTTTATAGCAATTCTTCGAGGTTTAATTTGACTTTTCATCTTTAAGTCGGTTCCTCTTTTCTGCCGTCATGCCGAAGCTTTTCTGCACATAGCTTCGTGATCGTCTTATCCTTCGTCGTGGTCGCTTTCCATCCCAGTCAAGCTTCGTCTTAACCATGCTCTTGTACACCCGCAACCTGACTCCGAAAATACCTGTTCACATGTTTCACTCGGAAAATATTGTCAAATCATGTTTTTGAGGACCTTCGGAAGCCGAAGGCCCCCAACAGTAGCCCCTCGCAACATTAATTTACTGTAATGATAAATTCATATTGCGACATGGACGAAGGCTTTAAGCCGAAGGTCCGAAAAAACACCTTCCTTCTGCTAGAATAGCAACAGTCATTGATAAACGGGACCCTCCAGTTTTCGACACACTGGGTGTATAAATAAGAGCTCACGCCGCAAGTTTATTTGGCACGCTCTTTTGCCATCTGCTTTTACTCACCCAAGTTTTTAGCCTACGCGCAATAGCACTTGCTCGGTTTTAAATATTTAAGCTTCGGTTTCGAGTGTGTTTTGTCAGCATTTGCGAAGATGTCTGAGGATAAGAAAGTTGTTGGTGCTTCGAAGCTAAGCCTTTCTGAGGAGATGCACCTGGGCTTTCTTGAATCAATGTCAAAGACTAATACAGAGAAGATTACCAGGGAGATTTTGGAGGGTTTATCTGAAGATACTGGCGACAGTGAAAGTTATGATGTGGATAGTGGTGGTGAAGATTCCGAAGATCGACCCTGGCGACCAAGCCATGCAGTTTTTGGTAAGTCTAGTATTAAGGAAAGTCATCTTGTCAATATGAGAGGGAGATACTTTCGGGACTTGTCTGTTGTGAGGGCTGACGGAGGAGAGAAGACTTGTCCGACTCCCGAGGAAAATGAGGTCGTGATATTCTGAAGCTTCTTAAAAGCTGGATTACGATTTCCCTTGAGCAGTTTTGTCGTGGAAGTACTGAAGACATTTGAAATCTACCTTCACCAACTTACCCCCGAAGCAATCATAAGGATGAACATCTTTGTGTGGGCCATGAGAAGCCAAGGTTTGGAACCTAACGCAAAAAGCTTCTGTAACGTACACGAGCTATTGTATGAGACAAAACCCTGGGGCAAAGAGCAGTATCACAACAACTTTGGCTGCTACAGCTTCGGCGCTCGGTCTGGGTCAAGCTGCTCTGTGCCAACCTTTCGAAAGAGGTGGCCCGACAACTAGATGACAGAATGGTTTTACGTGAAAAATGACTTGAAATCACGTGAAGATATCAAGGGTATCATTATGCGCCCTATCTGGCAACGCTTCGGCCTCTGGAAGCCGAAGGTGGAAATGGATGAAGCAGCCGAAGAATGCCAGAGAGCCTTCGGCGTGGTTTGCTCTTTTATTGGGACAAGGGATTTGGTCCAAGAGCATATTGCCTTCAGAATATGGCCACTTGTAGAAAAGTGGGAAATGCCAAAGGAGACCGTCAAGGAACCTGACGAAGGTGGACTAATTAGGCTAAAATACACATTCAAATACGGAGATAAGTTTGTTGAGCCAGATGATGACTGGTTAAAAAGTATTGAGGCCATAAGTGATGAATTGCTTGGGGTATACTCGAAGGCCAAAGATACTGCATTATCAGCGGCCTTCGGAGGCCGAAAGAAGAAGAGACTTAATCGAGTATTTGATGCAATTGGGTTTGTCTACCCCGACTACCATTACCCAGTGCGAGGCCAAAAAAGAAAGAATACTTCTCCTGCAAAGGAAATTGCTTCAGCTGCTCCTAGCGAGCCAGCGCCGAAGAGAAAAAAGGTAAAGGTTCTCACACACCGGCCACGTTATATTGAACCGGCCAAAGTGCCTGAGTTTATTGGTGAGACCTCTTCGGCCACCGAAGCTAGAGAACCAACTCCAATGCCAAAAATCAAAGAAATGGCCGAAGTACCAGCAACAGAGAAAACAGAAGAACCGAGGACTGAAGAAACAAAAACATTAGAAATTTCAAGTCCTTCAACAAAAATTGAGGCAGCAAAAAGCCAAAAGGGTCCAGCAGCGACCCCGAAAAGAAAAAGGATGGTTAATGTGCTGGGTTTTAGAGACAATTAAATCTTCAAGCATAACTCCGAAGAAAACTGTTGAAACTTCTGAAGTGTCTATTGAAGCCTTTGTTGCTGAAGCTTCGAAGCAACAATTTGAAACTGAAGCTGGGCCTTCAGAGCCCACCAAGGTAAAACCTTTGGTAGCTGAAGAAACAAAATTGACAGAGACAACTTTGGAAACAGAAAAAACAAAAATGACCGAGCCGTTTTTGGTTGAAGAAATTGACACTGCCGCCCCCGAAGCATCTTCCAAAATACGTGATTATATTGTGCGACATGCTTCGGGGAAGAAATTATCTGAAGAAGAGATTTTTGAAGCTAATCACTATGCCCGAGAACCGAAGTATCCGAAGGGGGCCCTAGTGTTCAATGGGACAGACGAAGATGACTTCCTGTACTGTCTCCCAGACAACAAAAAATTATCCGTCTACCGGGAGATGGCTAGAAGCATGGGGTTCCCGAAGCTTGAAGCTGGCCTTTGCGCCATGACGAAGGACGATCTTGCGGATAGCGTTGCATACAATAGTCTGAAGGTACAAAAATTGTGAATTTTGAAGTTTATGAATTTTGAATTAGTCTTTTGTTCTTATGTTAATCCATTCATTCTTTTAAATAGGGCTTAATACTCAGCAATGCCTTAAGGGCACAAAAGAATGCTGAAGATGAGAGCTGCACTATTGCTCTCAACAGCCTTCGAAAAGAGGTTATCAGGTTAAGAAACGAAGCCTTGGAAAAAGACAAAATTCTGCTTACATTGGTGGATAAGATAAAGGAAGACGAAGCTAGTTCTAAAGCTCAAGCCGAAGCTCAGAAGCACGAAATCGAAGATCTTCGGAAACAATTGGCCCGAGCTAAAGAAGAACGCATACTTGAAGAAACAAAACGAGAACTTAGTGATCAATGGGCAAATCATTTGGAAATAAATGTTGAAGAGCTTCATGCTTCCAAGAAAAGGTGCTATCATAAATCCATAGAGTGTGTTAAGAAGATAAAATCCAGCTTCGCCAGCGTTGGCGCATTCTCTAGCGAAGAAAATTTCATAAGGGGGAATCCAGAAGGCCCGATTGAATGGATCAGTCACGAAGCTGAGGCCTTCGAGGAAATCTTGAATAGTCGCGGGGACATTTGTGCTTTTTCGGGCGCCAGGGGAATTGTTACTATTTTGGAGAGGAAAGGGTGCGAGCATGTGAAATCTTTAGCACAATCCAAAGCTGCTTTATCCTCTGAAGATATTAAAGACCCTTTAGCCGAAGCAAGCCTGGTCGGTGGAAAATTTTTCACCGACATTTGGGACAATGGCGGCCGAGAAATGGCTCAAGAAATCATTCAAAAAAGCGAAAAAGACATCCATGATGCTAGGAAGGTAGCGGAGGCTGCTGAGAAAAGCGCAGAGCCCGAAGGGCAAATAGGTATTAACTAGTGGTTTTTATTCTGTTGTAATTTTTGATTTCAAACTTTGTTCGCGGCTTTTAATAGTAATATAGCTGTATCCTCTCCTCCCTCAGAACCTGCTGAGGCATCTCTGGGCCCCCACCCAAAGGGGGACGACGAATTTAGAAAAATGGCCAAAGCCATCATGGACAAAGTTGTCGATCAGCTACTGAACGAAGCTGCAGAAGTAGTTCTTAGGGAAGATTAAATGCTATTGTAAAAATATTTGGAATGTGACATGTGTAAAACTTTGTAACTTTGAATGTAATATATAATCTATTTATGGTTCAATTCTTTACGATGCATGAAATTTTGCATACATACCATTTTTTTGAGCCTTCGGCGAAAAAACACCTTCCCTTCTTTTCATGCTTCGTGAAGAAAATCTTTTATATATCACAAGAATTTCCATACTTCTCTGATGAAGAATATCGAAGCTTCGTGAAAACATTCTTCGAAGCTATAAAAAAGTTTTATGTTGTCTCTCTAATGAAGCTACACTTCTTCTCAATTTATCTTGTGCCTTAGCACGATTTTCTCTTTTTCAAAACATTCTCCGAAGATCAATACTGTGTCCCCTTCTTGTTCTACATGCAATATGATGTATGATGCTTATGTTATGCAAAATGATGTGATGATGTTATGTTATGCAAAATGATATTTGTGCCGAAGATACACACATCCCTGCAATAGAGCACACAATCTTTTTATATCAGCACTGACTTTTCGCTATAAGCCTCCCTTAGGAGCTTCTTCGCCTTTTACTTCAGCGGAATCAGCGTTTATTTTTCGCTGTAAGCCTCCCTTAGGAGCTTCTTCGCCTTTTACTTTCAGCGGAATCAGCGTTTATTTTTCGCTGTAAGCCTCCCTTAGGAGCATCTTCGCCTTTTACTTTCAGCGGAATCAGCGTTTATTTTTCGCTGTATGCTCTGCATTCCCTTTGGAACGACTTTTGAGCAAAAAACTTACACTGGGCTCCCTTAGGAACGACTTTTTACTACTTCGAAGAAGTTGCACTGCGTTCCTTAGAACAAGTTTTTGATAATTCGAAGGTTCTCCGTGCCACCATAAATTCTTGTGCTTCGGCAACTCAAGCCTGTGAAGATATATTTTCATTATGATAATAAGCTAAACTGTTACAAGAAATTGAAAAAACGATAAAAGACACTTAAACTTCCCATAATTGTTCCTTACTATAAAGAAAGTAAAACTGAATGCGAAAATGCGAAAAGCTGCTGTCGAGGTAGGATATTTTGTCAGTAAATGTGCTTCGACTCTGGCACAGTGCTATTGACTGTGCGAGCTTTGGACTCCTCTCTGAAGTCCCGCTGGGGGTGAGAGTGCTGACTCCCTTCTGGCTGTGGACCTCGTTGTATTGGTGGTGGCGTTGGAAGCTGTTGCCAAGATGCTTGGGGTTGACTTGCCAAAGCAACAGAGGCTGCAGGGTGATTGCCTACATATTCTGGAATGTAAGGCGAATGGTATGAAGCAGTATGCATAACCTGCTTCGGCTGGCTCTGTTGCGCTGCAGCTTCTGCTAGCTCCTTTTGCTTCTGGATGGTAACATGGCACTTCCTGGTGGTATGGCCCTTGCCTTCACCACAGAATAGGCAGTAAATTTTTCTTGGTTGATCTCCAAATCTTCCCCCGAAGCCCCTGGCGCCTCTTCCCCTTGGCGCTGGCGGCTGGAAAGAGCTTTGTTGTTGCCCCAAAGCTTGCGAGGAGCACTGTGGCCTTTGCTGTTGACTCCCTTTGTCATCACTTTGAGTAGAATTGTGAATTGACCTGACGTGCCTCGGATAAAATCTTCCTCCGAAGCCCCTGGTCATTTCAGAGAACCTGAAAGCTTCCTCCCTTCTATGGCAAAAATCATTGTCAGCTCGAATATACTCGTCCATCTTCTGGAGCAGCTTCTCCAAAGTTTGAGGAGGCTTCCTAACAAAATACTGAGCTGAAGGTCCTGGCCGAAGCCCCTTGATCATGGCCTCAATGACAATTTCATTGGGCACTGTTGGTGCCTGTGCCCTCAGACGTAGGAACCTTCAGACATATGCCTGAAGGTATTCTTCGTGATCCTGGGTGCACTGGAATAAAGCTTGAGCAGTGACTGGCTTCGTCTGAAACCCTTGGAAGCTGGTTATCAACATATCCTTCAGCTTTTGCCATGAGGTGATTGTCCCTGGCCTAAGAGAGGAGTACCAGGTTTGTGCAACACTCCTGACAGCCTTGACAAAAGACTTTGCCATGACCACCGTGTTGCCACCATACGAAGATATCGTTGCCTCATAACACATCAAGAATTGTTTCGGGTCTGAATGACTGTCGTACATGGGGAGCTGGGGTGGCTTGTAAGACTGTGGCCAAGGAGTAGCCTGCAGTTCTGTTGACAGGGGAGAAGTATCATCAAAAGCAAAATTTCTGTGATGGAAATCTTCATACCAGTCGCCCTCGTTGTAGAAGCCCTCTTGATTAACCTCTCTGCGCGGAGGCCTTTGGTTCTGGTCATCTTGAGCAAGATGTCGAAGCTCTTCAGAGGCTTCGTCTATCTGCCTTTGAAGATCAGCTAGACGAGCCATCTTCTCCTTCTTCCGTTGGACCTGTTGATTGATCATCTCCAAATTTTGGATTTCTTGATCCAAGTCGTCCTCAGGAGGCGTTGGACTGGTGGCCTTCCTCTTCTGGCTTCGAGCCTCCCTAAGAGAAACGACATCTTAATTGGGGTCCAGCGGCTGCAGAGTGGCAGCCCCTGTCACTGAAGCTTTTTTCGGCGGCATGACGAAGGTGATGCTTGCCGAAGGTGTTCAAAACTCAAAAAATGGACGTGAGTTCACCGGAGGTGGGCGCCAATGTTGGGGACTTGTTCTCAAATGCTAAGAGCCAAGAACAAGGCAACATAAAAAGTGTTTAAATGTCAAATTCCTTCGTCCTTATAAACATTATGCCCCTTTGGATATAATGAATTTTGGACGAAGGTTACGAAGGAAAAGACCTTCGCAAGATTGATAAATGGTAAAAAAGAGCACATATATGAAACACGAGTAATGATATGAATATTATCATCAACTTATTTTTATTACCAAATTCATAAAAACAAATTACAAATGTACCTTCAGATTGATGAAAAGTAAAGGTACAGACGTGATGCGAAAAAACGTATGCCAAGTCAGCGTGAACAGTACGGGAGTACTGTTCATCTATTTATAGGCACGGGACGCAGCCCGTGTAAAATTACATTGATTCCCTTTACATTTATCAATAACTTTATAGCAATTCTTTGAGGTTTAATTTGACTTTTCATCTTTAAGTCGGTTCCTCTTTTCTGCCGTCATGCCGAAGCTTTTCTACACATAGCTTCGTGATCGTCTTATCCTTCGTCGTGGTCGCTTTCCGTCCCAGTCAAGCTTCGTCTTAACCATGCTCTTGTACACCCGCAACCTGACTCCGAAAATACCTGTTCACATGTTTCACTCGGAAAATATTGTCAAATCATGTTTTTGAGGACCTTCGGAAGCCGAAGGCCCCCAACATTTTGCTTAGATTTATGGCAACAAATTTATGCGTTGCAATGTTGTTGAACCGTATAACAATGGCAACATTTAGAATGGATTTGTGAGAGCACATATATGTGTTGCAAGAAATAAACCATTTGTTGAATAGAAATTAATATACAACATCATTTGCCATTAGTAAAATGAGAAGCTCCAATTCATCCTAGGCATATGCAATGGACAAACCATTTCTCATTGAAATAAAATAGTCAATATACAGAGTAACACAACTTAAAAATAATCACCACTTCATGTGTGTATAAATATTTTTAGAGACAAATATATAAACATATGACTCATCCAAAACAATATTGAACTTCATCCTAGGTAAATTAGGAAAGCTTTTTTTGGTAGCATAGTCTTCAAAATCTGTAGAAATCTTGCAGCTCTGAAACCAAAAATAAAATTGAATCAATGTGGATTCATAGTGCAGCTCTAAAACTGAAACCTGGCAGCTCTGAAACTGAAATTAGATTTGAATCAATGTGGATTCATAGTGCAGCTCTGAAACTAAAATCTGGCAGCTATAAAACTGAAACCTGGCAGCTCTAAAACTGAAATTAGCTGGCAGCTCTAAAACTGAAATTAGCTGGTAGCTCTGAAACTTCATCCTATGTACTAAAACTGATGAACAATATGAAAGCATTTCAGAATAATATATGCGCTAAAGAATACAATAATGTGATAGGAGAGCACAGGAATGAACGAGTTGATAAATGCAAGATCAAAGGAGAGCACAAGTATGAATGAGCCGACCGAGAAATGCAAGAGTGCGCTTTCCTACGAGAATGGGATTGAGAATAGGGGCGTACTGAGACAGCCGAACGGGCAATGGTCGACCCGCCAGCTCTGAAACCGGAGGCGATGGCAGCACTTCTGTGCATGCATGGAGGGACCAGGGAGGAGGAAGGTTCAAGAAATAACTGCTTCCATGTCGAGGGCCCATCGTTCTGCTGCTAAATGCCTACTCTCGATCGAGAAAAAAAAAATCCAAGATCCACCATCAGTTTGGAGTGAGTGCCCCGCCATGAGTTGGGATCTTTATCTTTTAGAGACAATTTGGCAAACTAGGAATAAACGTCTCTGTTGTTACTATGACCAAGAACAGGAGCAGTGATGGCTGTTGCTGCTGATATAGTGATCTGAGGCGACCAATCTCCCACTCAAACATTTCCTGCAGGACTACAAAATTGAGGATAAAAGTTTAGACTAGAAATCATAGTAGCCATCCAGTTTTCAGTAAAGCAATGCACAATAGTTAAATTATAAAACAAATCAATACGAAGATGATTTTTATACCAACTCATAGTTTTTCAATCCTAACTTCAATGATTTCATAATCACTTTTAAGATCACGACCTCGTACCTGGTAGAAGGCACAGATCAGGCGTGCAAACTGTACGAGGCCTCGTGCGTGGTAGTCGTCTATAGCTGAAAGCAGGTATGTTTTTTTACTGAACTTACAATTCAGTGTTTGTCATTGCATAAGCGGTAGCTGGCAGCGAAAGGTCGCTAGTTAGCTAGTCTCTTGGTGTTAGTTTCATAGAGAGGCAACGCAAATCACCTTTGCCAATGGTCGATTGGTTACTCCAAAGTGCAAACAAATCTTATATCACTTGTTAGTTAAGGTGCATTGTAAATCTGACAAAATGGCACCCAGTTCTGCCACCTGCTGATGATGAGCATGTGTGGAGCGCGAAACAGATAGTGCTGTTTGTTCCACTCTGAGCTTTTATGAACTGCTTGCTCTTTTGCTAACAGTATTGGAAGCCGATGAGCAGTAGTGATGTTCACTTAGCTAGCTGTTACGTCAGTTAGCTATTTAGCTCCTTCAACAAACCTTTCCTGGACCCCTGTCTGTTCTGTCAGCACATTAACATAAGAAACCCAATGGCAGGAAACAAGAAGCTAATGGCTCGATCAGGCCTTTTGCACACCCCACAATTTTAGAACTCGGGTTCATAGTATTCTGAAGTAGCTGATACATAAGCCTGGAAAACAGCACAGCTAGTGGGATGCAATCGTTTGTGACACTGCCAGGCAGAAATGGGAGGCATCAGTAAAGCACTGCTGGTGGAGGGTTTCAAACTTCAGGATGGCATAAGTTCCAAATGTCACGAGCCTTTGCAGCATGTACAAACTCCATTACTCCATATGAGATCTCATTTGAAACACCAATATAGTGAATTGTGATATTCTCGATTACCTTTTGTATGAGCTAATAGAACTGAGAAAAAACATAGAACAACTCAATGTGCCTCTGTTTACAAAACAATTGCATATGTTGAATAGCTACCATTTGTCTGAAAAATACTTACATGACTTCTATCAGATGTATGTTATGTAAAATATTCTAAAACATATAGTACCAGCAAATGTAGTTTGATCTCGTGACTATACGGTAGTATTGTTCATGTTGTAGTGGGTTATAGTCTATGTTTCTATGACTTTTATTTGCAATAATATTTTACTTACTTATATTGATGAGGACCAATAGAAACCACTCTCTCCCAGCATAAGCAAGCAGGGTTTGACGCATAGAAGGAAAAGGTGTGTTGTACCTCCTCATCGATCAGTACAAGATCAGAATGCAGAAGTTTTTTATCATCTCCAGGATCATAGAAGTCCCAGTCCTAGTAACCTGAACGCATAGACGCTCGCTACAAATGTCATGACAAGGAAAACAGAGCAAATGTGAGAATCTATTAATCCTGCACTCAATATGAACCAAGCTCAGGGGAGGGCGAGCGCGTGCCCTCGAGGCAATCATCGAGTGGGAGGCCCGACTGTAGCAGACACGAGATCTTGAGGATGCGCGTGTTTAGGGCATGCACCTCGTGGTCCATCTCGGTGGTTAAGTTCTTCATGAAGTCCGAGAGCGCGATAGCCAGGCGTCGCTCCTCCTCAGCACACCGCGTCTTGCGCTTCCCTCCCCAAGTCCCGCCCTAGCAGCCAGAGTTGATGGCTATGGAGTCATAGCGGGTGCGATGGCGAAATGAGTCTCCGATGCCCGAGTCGAAGCCATCGCTATTGTGGTGGGGCTCGGAAGAGTTAGAGTGGGGCGGGTCAGAAGAGGGATCATGTGAGGGAGCAGGCTAGGGTTTCGGCGGAAGCCATAGTCGTGGTTGCGCTATAGAGAGGTGGGGAGAGCCGTTTGGAACTGCAGAGAGAAAGGATAGAGGACGCCCGCGTGAGGTGATCCAACCCGCATGGACGGTCACAATCTTGTTGACGACGTAGACGGCTCCAGAGGTATGCGAGTTTTAATTGAAGTAATGAAGAATTTGGGCCCGTGAGTTATCTATACATAGTAGTTTGTGTTCTAATATTAAATATTACTAGCAACACATATTAACTGTTACCACATCCCATTTAATCAATACATTCCGCTAGCAATGCATTTTAAGTGTTGCCATATCCTATTTAAATAACGGATGGTGTTAGCAACACATATTAAGTGTTGCTACTAATTTCTTACAACACATAAAATGATGTGTTCCTGCGGATGTGTTGCTATAGGGGGGTTTGTGTTGTAGTGGGGCAACCACATTTTTGCTAACTCACTTATCCAACATAGTTCTCTAGAAAATTTTGTTAGACCCTCTATTAGTTCAAAAGGAATGCAATACCTTTTATTTTGGGAAAACCATGAAAGCTTAGAAAAACCATAGAAAAATAATCCTGAGGAGAAACCACCCCAAACCTTGGGATAACTGATATTTTGTTATTATGAATATAGGAAAAATATGAGTTCTGTTGTTTGATATTTTTCAAATAACAAGTTAGTTATGAGTACCTTTTTGGCTTTAAACTTTAGAAAATAACAACTAAATATCCAGTAGGTCTTTTTCTGTGATTTTTAACACAGAGGCCTATTATCACCTATGAATCTTGACAAAAATAAATGTTGACCCAAAAATCCCACAGAAGTCAGAGCTATAGTGTAAAGTGCTCTTTTACCCTTACTTTTGTTAATTTTACACAAGTAGTACCTGAATAAATTTCAACCACAAATTTTGAGAATAACTCACAAAGGTAAATGTTTGCCCACTGCAAATTTTACAATGTTTTTGGAGAATGTTAACTGACCTTGATAGTTCAACATGCTTAATATGAAGCACAATAGCAAGAAGGGAATTTTGGAAGAAATAGATAATGTACAACCAAAACCTTCCAAGGAACTCATGGAACATAAAAATATAATTAAAGAGTGTAACTTCATTCAAAATCTCAAAGATGAAAGTACAAGACCCTTAAGTATACCCAAAAGAAACCCTAGAGAACCACTAAACTTAAGCACTCTTTTTGCTATGCATAATCTTTAACATTTTTATGCATATATCTTACTCATTGCATTTGATAGACTGTAATCTCGCTGATGGGGAGTACATCCTCATTCCAGAGCAAGGAGTTGCTCAGGAGGTAGTCCAGGAGCCAGCACCAAAGTCTGCCATCAAGGATCTGCCTGCCCCAGCATTGGAACGCAAGCCCTAGTTTTATGCATAACCTATTCTATATACTATTTTACTGCACTTAATGTTTGTAGGCTTGTACTATGCACTTAAGTGTAGGAGTTGACTGAAACCTTAGTTGCATGAACTCAGGTCTTCCCTTGTGATGGATACTAGTATGCTAGGTCGAGTAGCTGCTATTGCTAATTAGGGATCTCGGTAGAAGACGAGTGATTTTTCTAGCACTCGCGCGAGGTCAGGAAATTGGTTGTATCCATTTTTATATCGGAATGATGATGGTGTGTGGACAACGATCCATGGGGATGTGTTGTCTATGAGACGGAAATTGGAATAAGGATTAAGGTCTGGTACCGTGTGTCAAGTGTTTGAACGTACTAAGCACATGCCGAGAAATATGGTAAATCGGCAAGCCTAGTACCTGAGTGAACCTGCCCGCAAACTTTGCCCCTCACGCGACCTGAGACGTGGTCTCCCATTCCGGTTATGGTGGGTACAAGTGCGGTCACTGCACGACGGCAGTCGGGGTCAGTGAGGCATTGTACGCCAAGGCGGTGAGCCCTGATCTGTTGCCAGGGAATCGATGGGGACGGTTGATGTGTGTGGGGACGGAGTGCCTCGCAACGTCTTGTGTTTAGGTTTAGCTTGCAAGGATAAAAACTCGATTCGAATCGTCTGCTTCTCGCAGCTAATGAGACTGCTTGATCCATGCTGCTACATTGAGTAACAAGTGGAAATGTGTTGACTTGGCAAAAGATGTTGAATGCTAAATGCTTGATGCCATGTATGATTAGATAGGTACACATTTAGTCTTAAGAGAGTCACACTAAAACTTGAAAATGCTAAAATTGATTTTAGACTCAGCTAGTGCTTTTGGCAAACCAAACCCCTCAGCCAAACAACTGCATGTCTAGAGGTAGAGGGGTAGACTCCTCACACCGGGTAAGTCTAGCTGAGTATTAGTATACTCAGCCTTGCTTGTGGCATAATTTTTACAGGTTCTCTAGAGGACATGGTTGCTGGAGTACTTGGCCGTCCAGCTTGCCACCGGGTTGGACAGTCGAGTGGGACCCTACCTCAGCAGAGGAAGAGCATGAGGAGTGATGGGACAGGCTTCCCCATCTCTCCGATTATTTATCATTAGTTTTATTCCGCTGCATTCCGAATAATGATCACTGCTTTTGTTAAAACTCCGATGATGTTGTAATAAATTAATTACTCCTTATTACTTGGTTTATCTTTTATTGTATTTGCTCTGTGCCTCACCATCGAGTGAGTACGTGGTACTTGATCCTGTTAGTGGCTTCGTTGGACTAGATCCGAGGGACTGACGTTTTATTCCTATTTAAGTGTGGTCTAGCCTTTAAGGTGGGACTTAGGCACTTAAGTTGGAATAATTCGGGCGGTTCCGCCACAGCTGGTATCGGAGCTTGTACCACCACAGAGGAATCAATAAACCGTAATTACCATCCTTTTTTTTTGAAAAGTAAAACATGTTAGAAACCCCTGTTGGATAGAGTGGTAAGGAGATAAGGATGAACATAGAGCGCGAAGCCTTAGGATAATGGGAGGGTAGCTAGGTGGCTAATTGAGTGAGCCCTACCGGCTACTGTAAGGGAGGGGGATTTTCCCTATTTCTCTAAGTTGATGTGATGTCGTTTAGGACGAGCATGCATGCATCCTTTATTTAAACTACTTGGTAATTGGGTAAGAACTTTAGATACATGATAATGAAAGATTAAGTACACTTAGTGACCTTATCGTAACCTTCAATAGGCCAAGCTTTGATTCCCTTTTATTTTTATAATTCTTTTTCTTTTCCGCTTATGCTTACCCGCGCACAGATGACTTTTCACGGATCCTCGGAAGGAGGGAACGCACATTCCCACACGGACGGACTTGCACAAGAGGGCTTTCCCCGCATCTTGTGGCAAGTGCTGCAGGGAGCCGGTTATACGACGCCTCCCCAGTACGCGGTGCAGCTGTTCGAGGAGCACTGGGTACCACGCTGTAGGGTGAGGATGACGTTGGAGCCTCATCCCTTGCAGCCAGGCTGGCGTTCGTTAGACTCTGAGTCTTTCGGATACCAGGCTGTGGACACTATCGAGGCCATTGCTCTCCACGGGTTGACGACCTTTTGTGGCTTTCACCCCTTGGAGCTGTCTACTCATCCCATTGGCTTGTTCCCCGCGGAAAAGGAGGACGACCCAATGTGGAAGGATCGAGTGGAGCACGCCAAGGATGTGTGGGCTCTCTACCTAGGGTAGACTGCTCACTTGACTGTGCGATGCATGAATGCCCTGTACTGCCTGCAAGCAGTGCGAGCTGAGGCAATGTCCCAACTAATGGCCCTAATGGAGGCTACCAAGATCACCCTGGATAACAGGGAGGACCTTGTGGTAGACCTGTCCACTAAGCTGGTGGAGAAGGACCTCCAGGTGGAGCAGATGGCCACCCAGATACAAGAGCTTGAGGAGCAGGTAGGAGCCAGGGAAAACACCATCGAGGTTCTCGAGGATCAGCTTATGAACACTCAGCAGCAACTTGAGGAAGCTAACCAGCACTTGGATATGCACCATCAGGAGATTCAGGATATGGAGGCCAACAAGGATATTGACATCGAGGGAGGAGGAGCCGGAGCCCGCATCCAGTCTGGACACTGCAGGCTCAGGGAGACCACCTTCCCCCGAGTCTAGTGTTGCCTCGTTTTCCCATTAGGTTTCAGAAGGATTGAATAGAAGCGTGCGGCAGTAGAACTCCTCAGAGCTAGCATAGCTTTTGCACCTTTGGGGTACTAGGCTAGAATGAGTTGAGCCTTTTGAGCACTATTGTAACCCTTAGAAAACTCTTCTAGATTTATGAATGATGAATGATGTCGATTTTTACTTATGAAGAAAAGTTTCAGGTCATGTCGTATCCTTTATGAAAAATGCAAGGAAAAAAATGTTGGCATGCTGCAACCTTGCCTTTTCAAAATCTTTCACCATGTATGAACCCTAATATCAAAGGTATGATATTAAGAGCACCCTGAATTTTCAGATGGCAGGAAGAGTGCGCCATGGACAGAAGAACGAGATTCTGTGACAGTTTGCTCAGCGTCAGCCGCCACCTCAGCACTATGGTGGTGGTGATCACCATCCGCGTCCCCCAACAGCAGCCAGTTATCAGGAGTTCCTCAGCACTCAGCCGCCGTTGTTCACTCGGGTAGAGGATCCACTTGATGCTGATGTATGGCTCAGGGTAGTGGAATCCAAATTCCCGCTGCTTAATGGAGTTTGTTCAGATGTGGCAAAGGTCCGGTTCGCCACCCAGCAGCTTCACGGACCCGTGCAGACATGGTGGGATCACTTCCTCGCTATGCAACCAGTTGACCATGTGGTGGAATGGGGAGAATTCAAGGCAGCATTCAGAGGGCATCACATACCGGCAGGCATTATGGACCGCAAGCTTAATGAGTTTCTGGCACTTACTCAGGGAAATCGTACTGTGTTGTAGTACGCTCAGGCCTTCAATGACCTGTGTCAGTATGCAGGCTATCATGCAGGCACTGATGAGAAGAAGAGGGATAGGTTCAGGAGAGGCCTCAGTGCTAAGCTCCACGACCGTCTCAACACCATCAGGGCCAACAGTTATAATGAGTTAGTCAACATGGCCATTTCTCAGGAGGACTGCATCACTGCTCGGCAGGCAGAAAAGAAGAGGAAGACCCCTGCGATAGGACCTTCAGCTCAGCCCAAGCGCTTCAAGATTGTATCTGACACTCAGAACAGGGGACCTCAGCAGCAGCAAGAACGATGGGTGATCCGACCACAACAGTAGCAGCAGGCACCCAACCGCTCTCAGCCCCCAGTTCAGAGGAACAACAATCAGCCACAGCAGCAGTACCGTCAGGCCAATGACAACAGGTGTTTCACTTGTGGTAACACTAGACACTATGCCAAGAATTGCCCCAAGAACCAGCAAAGGCAGAGACAAAATTCCAATCAGAACCAAGGCAAGAGGCAGAAGGTGCAAGTAAGGCAAGGCAGGCTGAACTTCACCACCATGGCTGATATTCCAGAGGGAGCACCCGTCTTGACTGGTATCTTTTCAGTTTTGAATTATCCTGCAATCATTCCTTTTGATTCTGGTGCATCACACAGTTTTATCAGTACCAAATTTAGTGCCAAGTGTCAGTTACCTTTTCACCACACAAATGGGGATATTACAATTTCTACACCAGGAGGCAGGGTTGCCACCTATCAGATCAACAGACACATACCAATAAGGTTGGGTAGCTTCATATTTAAGACCACTCTCCTGATCATGGGATTGGATAGTGTGGATATCATTCTGGGGACTGATTGGTTATCGCGACACCATGAGGCAATTGATGTTGCAGGTAGAGCCATAGAAGTTCACTCCCCACTGGATGGAGAAATCACCTTGTACCTACCCGACCAGGGTTGTACCCGTTCCTATGCCTTCGCTATGATAGAGTCACCGGTTGAGAAAATTCCAGTGGTATGTGAATACCCCCGATGTTTTCCCAGATGAATTGCCAGGGATGCCACCCGACAGAGACATAGAGTTTGCAATTGAATTGCAACCCAAAACTGCACCTATATCCAAGAGACCCTATAGGATGCCCCAGCAGAGTTGGTGGAACTGAAAAAGCAATTACAAGAGTTGTTGGACAAAGGATTCATTCGCCCAAGTACTTCTCCATGGGGATGTCCAGCCTTGTTCGTAAAGAAGAAAGATGAGAGTCTAAGAATGTGTGTTGATTACCGCCCTCTCAATGCGGTAACCATCAAAACAAAGTATCCATTGCCCCGCATTGATGTATTGTTTGATCAGTTGGTGGGAGCCAAGGTATTTTCCAAGATAGACCTTCGCTCTGGCTATCATCAGATTAAAATCAGGGCCAACGACATTCCGAAGACAGCCTTTTCTACCAGATATGGGCTTTATGAGTACTTGGTGATGTCTTTCGGACTGACCAATGTCCCGGCTTATTTCATGTATTTGATGAACTCAGTTTTCATGCCAGAGCTGGATAAGTTTGTAGTGGTTTTCATTGATGATATATTGGTATACTCAAAGAATGAAGACGATCATGTCAAGCACTTGCATACAGTACTTCAGAGACTGCGCGACCATCGTTTATATGCTAAGTTGTCCAAATGTGATTTCTGGCTAAGAGAGATTAAATTTTTGGGTCACACCATTTCTCAGGATGGGGTATCAGTTGATCCTGAGAAAGTACAAGAAGTGATGGATTGGAAACCTCCTACCACTGTGCGGCAGATTCGGAGTTTTCTAGGATTGGCAGGGTATTATCGTCAATTTATTCCGGATTTCTCCAGGATTGCAAAGCCAATGACTGAATTGTTGAAGAAAGGAGTAAAGTATGAATGGAGTCAGAAATGTGAGGATGCCTTTCATGCATTGAGGCAGCATCTAACAACAACACACGTGCTAGCACAGCCTGACAATACCAAACCCTTTGAGGTTTATTGCGATGCTTCAGGTACTGGATTGGGATGTGTCTTGATGCAAGACAACCGAGTTATTGCCTATGCATCCAGAGAACTCGGGCCTCATGAGCAGAACTACCCCACTCATGATCTGGAGTTAGCAGCCGTAGTTCATGCTCTCAAGATTTGGAGACATTACTTGATGGGGGCTCATTGTAATATCTATACTGATCACAAGAGTCTTAAGTATATTTTTACTCAGGCAGATCTGAATATGAGGCAAAGAAGATGGTTGGAATTAATCAAAGACTATGATTTGGAAGTGCATTACCATCCGGGCAAGGCCAATGTGGTAGCAGATGCCTTAAGTCGGAAGGCCCAGTGCAACTGTGTGACTATGGACTCCAAGATCGCCACTCTGTGTGACGAGTTGTGCAAGCTGAACATTGAAGTTTTTTCCTCAGGTACCTTGAGCTATATTCAGTAGAGACCACTCTACATGAGCAGATAATTATGACCCAGATTGGTTACAAGGGTGTTCAAGTCATCAAGGAAATGTTCGAGCAGAAGGTAGATAAGTACAAATGCTTCCGTCAGGACAGCAAGGGAATTCTATGGTTTGGGGACCGATTGGTTGTTCCTAAAAATCCCAAGCTCAGAAAGAAAATATTGGATGAAGCTCACCTTTCTAAATTTTCCATGCACCCCGGCAGTAACAAGATGTATCATGATCTCAGATCTTTGTACTGGTGGACCAGAATGAAGAGGGTAATTGCCAAGTATATATCAGAATGCGACACTTGCCAAAGAGTCAAGGCCAGTCATTTGAAGGTGGCAGGCACCTTATAGCCCCTTCCCATACCATTTTGGAAATGGGAGGATATCTGCATGGATTTTATCGTGGGTTTGCCCAACACCTCCCGGCACCACGATTCTATTTGGGTCATTATGGATGGGTTGACCAAGACAGCTCATTTCTTGCTAGTGCATACCACCCACAGGGCAAAAAAGTATGTAGAAATTTATATTGACCAGATAGTTTGTTTGCATGGAATACCAAGGACTATTGTGTCTGACAGAGGAGCCCCATTCGTAGCACGTTTCTGGGAGCAATTGCAAGAATCACTTGGGACCCATGTAATAAGAAGCTCAGCATACCATCCTCAAACAGATGGTCAGACAGAAAGGGTGAATCAGATTTTGGAAGACATGTTGAGGGCGTGTGTGCTACACTATGGTAAGGATTGGGACAAGTGCCTTTCATTGGTAGAATTCTCTTATAACAATAGTTACCAGTCCAGCCTAAAGATGGCACCTTTTGAGGCCTTGTATGGGAGAAGGTGTAGAACACCGCTAAATTGGTCACAAGCGAGAGAAAGGGAAATTTTCGGACCTGACCTGGTACTTGAAGCCGAGGAGAAAGTCAGAGTCATTAAGAAGAACCTAGAAGCTGCTCAGGCTAGACAAAAGAGTTATCATGACAAGAGGAGGAAGCCTCTACAATTTGAGGTGGGAGATCATGTTTATCTTAAGGTGTCACCCACCAAAGGTGCTCAGAGATTTGGAATTAAGGGCAAGTTAGCTCCTCGCTACATTGGGCCCTATGAGATCCAAGAGACTTGTGGACCTATAGCGTATCAATTGAAGCTGCCACCCCATATGTTAGCAGTTCATGATGTGTTCCACGTATCTCAGCTACGGAAGTGTGTCCGCTTACCCACAGAAGTGCTACCGGAACCAGAATTGGAGATAGAACCAGACTTGTCTTATCAAGAGCACCCCGTCAAGGTATTCGACCAAAAGGAGAGATCAACTCGGGCAAGGTCGATCAAGATGTATAAAGTTCAGTGGAGCCACCATTCAGTAGAAGAGGCTACTTGGGAGATGGAGGATTTTCTACATTCTCGCTTCCCCGACTTTCTGCCCAAAGGAGTCGGTACGTAACCCAGAACCCCACCCCCACCTGCCCTTTGAATCTAAATATAATAAAAACTTAGTTGTTAAGGGTAAAGTAAGCTTTGAAAGTAACTTTAAAAGGACTTCCTTCTGAAGTTGCAAAGAGGATGACATTCGAAGAGCAGTTAATTAGAGAAACTTGGCTTAAAGAATCTACAACACACAAGCCCACCTTCTTGGTACCCCTCTAAAGGATCCCTACCCAAATCTCGGGACGAGATTCCTTTAAGGGGGAGGGCTGTAACACCCCAGGTGTTACCCAAGGCCCTGACTCCCTACTTGCACCCATGACATGTTATCTCATATGGTTAAGTGGAGGAAAGGGAGTACCAAAAACCTTGGGAACCATGGGTTAACTCAGAAATGTTCATGGCAAAGCATGACCCAAACATGTTATGCAATTATCCCCTTGGGCAAGAGAAGATTAAACCCTAGACCCTTCTTGAGCCCTTAGCTCTCAAAACCCTGGTTTAAGGGAAAGGTTAAGCAAATGCACAAGTCATGAGTTAACCCTTAACCAAAGTTTAAGTACACATTAAAATCTATAAAATGCAGAGGGGAAACATTGCAAAAAGGCCCCTTAAAGATCCCAAATTAATTCATTAAGTAGAAAGCACACTAGAGCTCTTTAATCTTCTCTAAGTCAAAAATAAACCCTAATCTAAAGATTAGACGTGTT
Source organism: Zea luxurians (assembly GCA_029449295.1). Classification (NCBI taxonomy): domain Eukaryota; kingdom Viridiplantae; phylum Streptophyta; class Magnoliopsida; order Poales; family Poaceae; genus Zea; species Zea luxurians. The sequence goes on from JAOPSE010000011.1 coordinate 53,743,141, forward strand.
CACTTAGTAAATGGCGCCAAAACCACTTGGTCTGAATACCAAAAAGGAGCCAAACTAATTAAGGAACCCACTGGAAAAATTTGAACCCGAGCCAAAACCATTTGAGACGATTTGACATCACATTTGTCTCGGGGTGAACAGTGAGACAACCCAGATTTGGCGTCCGCATATCTTCTGACCTAGGGCGTATCCTCCATCGGAACTCACATACAAGAGATAGCCATAGCTGCCAAGAAGAGGTCTGCGCAGGATTTTTGCCAAGATTCACATGTTTGCAATCTCAGCAAGCGTTTGAACAAGGGCAGAAACACACCTCCACGTGTTCGACGCGCCCTGACCTCGCCAGAGCATGCCCCATGCCCCAACCCCGCGCGCACCGCGCCACGCCGAGCCAAAACCGTGCCCCCGCCCATGCCCGCGCCTATAAAGCTAGCTGAGGCTTCAACCGTACGCCCCCGCCCACTCCTGACCTCGCCGGAGCGCAAGATCACCGGCGTTTGCCCTGCACACGGCGTGCCAGCGGCCGCCCGAGAACCCACTACCATAGACCGGCCAACCGAGCCATTCCTAGCCCCGTTCAACCCTCGAGAGAGACTCTACGTGCCTCGGTGAAGCTCCTAGAGCAAGGAATCGAGCTCTGCCTCGCCGAAGACACCGGATCAAGGTCACCGGACTTCACCCGATTGCCGGCGAGCGTAGACCGAGCTCCACGGTGAGTTTTTCTTCAATTCCTTGCACGGGTAGACTCCTTAGCACCCCGTGAAGCTTCCCATGCCCTTGGATTGAACTATATCATCGTGGATAGGCTGGAGTACATGCCGCCGACGAGCTCGCCCGCCTGCGCACGTGGACCGGTCGATTCCGGCCATCACCGTCGTCAAGTCGTACCTCGTTGTGACCGCAAGGACATCCCGGAGGTAACCCCACCCTTTGCCGGACCTCCCTCGCCGCCGATAAGTCGTGCTGCCCTATTTGCCTCCATGGGTACTGTTCAAAGGGGGGAAGGACCTCGGGGGGAAAGGAGAAGAAGTCAGGGGGGTTTTTGAATGGTCAGAGACTCAGAGGAATAGTTGCGCAGGGGCATAAGTGAGAGAGTTGGTTAAAGAAAAAGCTAGGGTCCTCAGTGTAAGCTGGTTTTCCAGAAAACCTTTAATTTTTTTTCATTTAAATACAAACAGAGCTTGTAAAATTCATAACTTCAATTTATTCAACCAAATTTGGTCAAACCAATTTTGCTGGACTCTAAATAATGTGAACTACTTGGGAAAAATACAAAACCCCTAAGTGTTGTAGAAGGTTTTAAAGTTTTGAATTAAATAGTAAACTGACTAAAAGCTAAATAAAAGAGGGAAAAATAGCTACACTATTAGACTGGGGTTAAGAAAAATCAGAGAAGCACTTAACCACTCCCTAAGCTGTTTAAAAATAATACACCCCTCAGTACACCAAAGTAAGGAAGGGTTTACCATTTAAACCCTTTTTAGCTCAAAGTTAAAGAAAATAGAAAAAGGTAGTTTAAAATAAGAACCAGGGGGCAACCACATTTTTGCTAACTCACTTATCCAACATAGTTCTCTGGAAAATTTTGTTAGACCCTCTGTTAGTTCAAAAGGAATGCAATACCTTTTATTTTGGGAAAACCATGAAAGCTTAGAAAAACCTTAGCAAAATAATCCTGAGGAGAAACCACCCCAAACCTTGGGATAACTGATATTTTGTTATTATGAATATAGGAAAAATATGAGTTCTGTTGTTTGATATTTTTCAAATAACAAGTTAGTTATGAGTACTTTTTTGGCTTTAAACTTTAGAAAATCACAACTAAATATCCAGTAGGTCTTTTTCTGTGATTTTTAATACAAAGGCCTATTATCACCTATGAATCTTGACAAAAATAAATGTTGACCCAAAAACCCCCATAGAAGTCAGAGCTATAGTGTAAAGTGCTCTTTTGCCCTTACTTTTGTTAATTTTACACAAGTAGTACCTGAATAAATTTCAACCTCAAATTTTGAGAATAACTCACAAAGGTAAATGTTTACCCACTGCAAATTTTACAACGTTTTGGAGAATGTTAACTGACCTTGATAGTTCAACATGCTTAATAAGAAGCACAATAGCAAGAAGAAGGGAATTTTGGGAGAAATAGATAATGTACAACCAAAACCTTCCCAAGGAACTCATGGAACATAAAAATATAACCTTTACAAATTTTCATATCATTTTTTATGCATATATCTTACTCATTGCATTTGATAGTGTAATACTCAAGTTGTATACCAAGAGTAATAAAGAGAGCTCCTCATTTTGTGTGTCTTATTTGCATCATAAAAAGAGCACCTATGTAATTGAGAGTGACTAAATAAAACAATTATGCTAAAATAAAGAAAAAGTGCATTTGTTGGAGTTTTATGTGTTGTGCATTAAATAAAACCATGAGGATAAAAATAATAAGGTATTAATTATTTGAAGCTTGATTTAACCCTAAATTTGAAAATTAGGGATTTGAAAATAAGGAAAAGAGAAGAGATAGGAAAATATAAATAAAATGTATCAATAATTATCTTCAGTCTTAGTATTTTTAATGGCAAAAATAGAGTTTATAAATGAGGATCCACAAAAGTTGGAACTAATTCAAATTTGGTTTGAAAATGAAGAAAATAGAAAGAAAAATGAAAAAGAAAAAGATAAAAACCTTACCTGGGCCCTGAACCTGGAATTCGGCCCACCAGGGGGGGAACCACCGCGCGGCCCACTCGAGCCACGCTGCGCCGCGCCCACTGAGGACTGGGGCCCGCGGGTCAGATCCTCGCCCCGCACGCGCGCCGGCGTTCTCTGCTGCGCGAACCCGCGTGTCAGCCTCCCCTTTTTCACGACGCTGCGCGGTGGGCCCTGCATGTCATCCCCTTCGCAACCGAGTTCGCGAAGCCTTCGCCGCACCGTTCGCGCTCATCTCGCGGGGGAAGCACTCCGGTGATCTCGGAGCTGGGCAACGGCCGTGCTCCTGCACGTCTTAAAGGCCCCGTTCCCATCGCCCGACACCCTTGACCGCTTTCCGTTCCCTGGAACGCAAACGCGCCGCCGCAGTGGTAGAACCCAACCCGCCGCCGCGATTGCCCTCACCCACACCGCGATTAGTCCTCTGCGCTATAGCCTGGGCACCTGCTTGGCGCGACGATGCTTCGGCCGCCGTCAATTTCCCCCGCCGGCGTACTGCGCAAGCTCAATTCGTCGCCGTAGTGAAGACCTCCGCCGTGCGCCGTGGGCAGGCCTCCCGGTGACCTAATCCTCGGTAAGAATCCCACCTCTGTATTCTTCATCTTCCCAATTCCATTTTGCACCAACTGATTTGGCGAATCAACTCACGGGTGGGCGAATTCGGGGTCGCTCCGGCGATGGCTTGCCGCGGCGAGGCGCGGTGTGCCGTCGGGGGGGGATCGAAAGGTAGACGATCGCTTGTGACCGTTGGATCCAGCGTGTACGGCCCTGATTAGATCCCGCATACCCTTTCACTGCGCTTCGGTTTTGTCCGTTGATCTAGATCGGACGGGTAGAAACGAATCTAGGATAATAAAATCCTACCCGTCGTGATTGCATCCAACGGCTCTCTGCGCGTACCGCTTCGCGACCGCGCAGATCTAATCCCTACCGCCCGTGTGTGATCCGACGGCCCAGATTGCACCGTACCCCTTCGCGGGTCATTTTGTTAAAGAGTCCTCGGGTTTCCGGGAAATAAACCCGCCGTCCATGTGTTACTATTCTCTGTGTCTAGGATATCTTGCGCAGAGACCCCTGAGCTTTCTGGAATTTGACGCCCAGTCCCGAGAGTATTAAAAACAGAGAAATTAATATTAGAAATTCATTTTTAATACAAAAACAAATCTAGAAACTTGTAAAATGCATAGAAAATTCATTTTAATTCCAAATTGAGTCATTCCAATTTCTAAAATTTTGTAATATTATTCTCTATCATTTAGAATCACTGTTTTGACATGAACTCTGTTAGAAAATAAATTTATCATCTAATCCTATTATAATCACCTTAAATCTTAGGAAATTCATAACTTGAAATATATAACTCCAAATTTAGTGATTCCAGTTCCTATGGTTTCATTTCAATGTGTAGATTTTTACTGTATATTTCATTCATCTGTTTGGTGTGATGTTGATTTTGGCTATACTATGTATGTATTGTGTTGATGCGAGTAGACGAGCAAGCTACTGTGGAAACTGAGGTTCAACAAGTAGAGATAGCTGAGCAGGAGCTCATTACAGGCAAGTTGTGCCCTTGATCACTTACTTTTCCCAGCCATGTTCTTATTAATTTTAATGATCTGCATAGGTTAATTTTGATGGGATCCTTTATGTACCCCAGTTTTGATTACCTCTATACCTTGTTCACCCCTGGAATATTTTTGGGTAGTACTTGCTATTGCTTTATGTGGATTGGGTATGGAGATTCATTATTCATGATTATTCTGTTATTATCTTGTTATTATTATTGTTCATGTTAAGATCATTAAATTAATGGGAACATGGAGCGACCACCCGGGAAAACAGTGCTACCACAAGGGTTTAATGGGACGCCCTTGGCTGACTAATTAGGAAAGCTAGTGGAAGACTACCTTACCCGAAAGGGGCAAGGGCAGTAGGGGAGAGGTCAGTGTAGGGAGGTCCCTTGTTGATTTTGCTGCGATGGCTGTCAGCCAGGAACCCTGCTTTGGATCTTCCTATAAACTGTAGCGGGTTTTCGGAAGCTAGTGGAACTTTGTAAAGGCCTCGTAGTGGATCCCTAGCCATTCACCTCGGTAGTGTCTAAGGGCCTTGCAAACCCTAGCGACATGGGATACACGGCTTGTGGGTAAAGATGCGCAATCTCTGCAGAGTGTAAAACTAGTATACTAGCCGTGCTCACGGTCAAGAGCGGCTCGGACCCTCACATGATTAATTATGGAACTTAAGTTTAATTTGACATTTGCATCGCATTTGGGAATTATTTTACTATTACTGTTCTTTATTATTATTAAGGTCTGGTATTTACTTACACTTAGTAATTGCTAATAAAATTTTGACCAACTTATAAAAGCAATGCTTAGCCTTAGCCTTTATTTCATTGATCAGCCTTACACTTCATGAACTCCCACCTTTGGTGAGTTCATGCCACATTATTCCCCACGACTTGTTGAGCTATGAACGTATGTGAGCTCACTCTTGCTGTCTCACACCCCCCCACAGGAGAAGAACAGGTGGTTGAAGAGGAGCTGCCTAACACTGAAGAGTTCGATCTGATCTAGGTGGCGTTTCTCAGTCGACATTGGCGCCGACGATCCTTAGTTCGTTTTATATTTATCTTTATTTTGTAATAAGACTTCCGCTATGTAATAAGTACTCTGATGTTTTATGACATTTATCTCTATACACTCTGTTATTATATATGTTGTCTTCTTGGCGCATGTATGAGATGCACCCAGCTTTGTCCTTTAAAACCGGGTGTTACAGAAGTGGTATCAGAGGAAATGTTGACTGTAGGACGAAACCTAGATAGAAATGGATAAAACCCTTACCTACTTACCTTACTCTGATTCTTTCTACACTTATCTTGATCCTGTCTCACCTTCTACTGTTCTACTCTGATCATTCTTACCTTTTCTACTCTTGGACAAGATGGATTTCACACCTTGGAATCCCTACCCCTATGATATTTTTAAGGGATAGGAAGCCTAAGACAAAATTAAAACTATTTTCTCTATTTAAAAATGTTGGTTGATTGTTCTGATGATCAGTGCCTGATTTGCTTCTTTGATTGATTGAAATAGTATAGATGGGCATTTTAGCATGTACCACTATAAGGTATTATATTAGCTTTAGTAGGTGACACACTAATCTACTTAGCTAATGAATCCCCCAAAGTAACATGATTGTAATTACTGCCTTGTCTACTGCTCTTTCTTACCATATGTATCTAACTCAGATGGTCAATACCAGGAGGGGTGGTGGAATTGATTTGCCTCCTAACCAACACACTCGAAGGATATATAGACAACCTCAGCCACAGCCAGCAGAGATGAATCCTCCTAATCCTCCACCAGGCGGAGTTGACCCACTGGTTGCTGCTCAGATGGCGGTGATGCAGCAAATGGCGGACACTATGGCTGATATGCGTGCCCAGATGCAGCAAGAACGCCAGGAGATGCGTCAGGAAAGAGAAGATATATGACAGGAGTTGCGCCAGGAGCGAGATGAGATACGCCAGGAAAGGAGGGCACAACAACAGTAGCTGCAACAACAAATGCAACAGCAACAATAGCAGCAACAGCAGCAACAAGTACCACTGCCTCCACCACCACCACCAGTTCCACCTCGGGATAAGCACCGGGAGTTTATGAGTCACAAGCCACCAACCTTTGCCAGCTCGCCAGATCCACTTGATGCAGACGATTGGTTGAAGTCAATTGGATAGATGCTCAACATTGCACAATGCACTGACCGGGAGAAGGTTTTATATGCTTCTGGACGTCTGATTGGTCCTGCTGCAGACTGGTGGGATTCTTATACTGCTGCCCATGATGCTGCGGATACTATTACTTGGGCAGAGTTTAGTACACAGTTCAGGAACTACCATATTCCAGCTGGGATGATAAAGATCAAGAAGAAGGAGTTTCTGTCGCTGAAGCAAGGAAGTATGTCAGTCAGCGAGTACCGCGACAAGTTTATTCAGCTATCCAGATATGCCCCTGAAGAAGTTGCTGAGGATGAGAGAAAGCAAGAGCATTTCATTGAGGGGCTTAATGGACCACTGCAGTATGCTCTAGTGGCACACACATTTCCATCATTTCAGAGACTGTTGGATAAGGCTCTTGCTATTGAACACAAGCGTGTTCAACTGGGCGATTTGAAGAGGAAGGCTATCTCACAGGGATAGGGTAGCAGCAGTGTTCGTCCTCGCTACAGTTCACCATAGGGTACACCGACTCGACCGGGAGGGCCACGCCCAGTTCCGCAATCACCACTGAGGACTCCACCTCCTCGACAGGCTACCCCTACTGGCACCCCGACGAAGTTTGCAGGACAGAGTCCGGGCACTCAATGTTTCAAGTGTGGGAAGATTGGTCATTATGCAAATGTCTGCCCACAGAGGATTGCTACTACTCCAGCTCAGAACAAACAACAGACCCCTGGCAAGGGATATTCTATAGCCAGGGTGAATCAAGTCAGCGTTGATGATACTCCTGATGGTGGGGACCTCGTAATTGGTATGTTTTATGTTAATACAATTCCTGCAACCATATTATTTGATTCTGGTGCTACACATTCATTCATGTCTGCTAGATATGCCAACACAAATGAAATACCACTGCTAAATATGAGAAAACCCCTGATAGTAATTACACCTAAAGGGCCTGTTGAGGCGAATCAAATGACACGTAGATTGACATTAACCATTATGGGTAGAGAATTTGGAGCTACTGCTATAATATTAGAGTCAAGCAGTATAGATCTGATCCTTGGTATGTCATGGCTAAGAAAGGCAAAGGCTGTTATAGCATGTGGTAGAGGTACCATAGAGCTCACTACCACTAAAGGAGAAAGATTTCAAGTTAATATTGCAGTAACCTCCTCATCCATGCGTGCAATGTTCTTTATGCCTGAGGAGTTTGTTGGTGACAACATCCGGGTGGTTAGAGATTTTTCGGATGTCTTTCCAGAGGAGTTACCAGGGATGCCACCTGATAGAGAAGTTGAGTTTGTTATTGATCTCCTACCTGGAACCGCCCCTATTTCTAAACGGCCATATAGAATGTTCGTAGAAGAGTTGAAGGAGCTTAAGAAGCAGTTAACTGAGTTACAAGAGGTGGGGTATATTCGTCCGAGTTCCTCACCTTGGGGAGCACCGGTGTTATTTGTGCAGAAGAAGGATGGATCGCAACGGATGTGTGTGGATTATAGATCTCTTAATGATGTTACGGTGAAGAACAAGTATCCGTTGCCCCGTATTGAGGATTTATTTGATCAGATGCGAGGTGCTAGAGTATTCTTGAAGATTGATCTCCGATCCGGTTACCATCAGATGAGGATTAGACCATCGGATATTCCCAAGACGGCTTTCTCGACTCGATATGGATTATATGAGTTTACTGTTATGTCATTTGGATTAACCAATGCACCAGCTTACTTCATGAATTTGATGAATAAGGTGTTTATGGAGTATTTGGACAGATTCGTCGTGGTATTCATCGACGATATTCTTATCTATTCTAAGAATGAAAGTGATCATGAACAACATCTAAGGTTGGTGCTACAGAAGTTGCGAGATAATCAACTCTACGCTAAGTTCAGCAAGTGCGAGTTTTGGATTGACAAGGTGCCATTCCTTGGTCATATTATTTCTAATGGAGGAATAGCAGTGGACCCTGCTAAAGTGAAGGAGATAATGGAGTGGAGAGTGCCCACTACAGTTACTGAGATTCGGAGTTTCTTGGGACTCGCAGGATATTATCGGAGATTTATTGAAGGGTTCTCTAAGATTGCCAAGCCTATGACCTCGCTTTTGGAGAAAGGAAGAGAATTCAAGTGGGATGAGAAATGCCAAGAGAGCTTTGATCAATTGAAGGAGAGATTGATGTCACCACCAGTATTGATTATGCCAGATCTGCAGAAGGGATTTGACATTTACTGTGATGCATGTGGCCAAGGACTTGGATGTGTGCTTATGCAAGATGGTCATGTGATTGCCTATGCATCTCGTCAGTTGAGGAAGCATGAATTGAACTACCTCACCCATGACTTAGAGTTGGCTGCCGTTGTGCATGCACTTAAGATTTGGAGACACTATATTATGGGAACTAAGTGCCAAGTATACACGGATCATAAGAGTTTGAAGTATATATTCACTCAGAAGGATCTCAACCTGAGGCAACGCCGTTGGTTGGAGCTCATTAAGGATTATGACTTGGAGATTCACTATCACCCAGGCATGGCGAATTTGGTTGCAGATGCCTTGAGTCGGAAGGAGCATGTTCACTCCGCTTTCGTTGTCCAGCTACCTGATGAATTAGCAAGAGATTTTGAGAGACTCAACCTGGGAATTGTTACACATACGGAAGGAGTTACTATTGAATTGGAACCTACCTTGGAGCAAGAAATTCGTAAAGGTCAGGTTGGTGATGCTAAAATCCAGGAGATCAAGGATCTGATAACAGAAGGTAGAGGCCCAGAGTTTACGGAGGATGAACAAGGCACGATATGGTTCAAGAATCGGATCTGTGTTCCCGATATTGATAGTCTTCGGGAAACTATATTGAAGGAGGCACATGATTCAGTTTATTCTATCCACCCTGGGAGCACTAAGATGTATCAGGATTTAAAGCAAAAGTATTGGTGGTATGGACTAAAGAGAGATGTGGCTGCACATGTGGCTATGTGCGATGTATGCCAAAGAGTTAAAGCTGAACACCAGAGGCCAGCCGGACTATTGCATCCACTGAAGATACCTGAGTGGAAATGGGAAGAGATTGGCATGGACTTCATTGTTGGATTACCCCGCACGTCTGCTGGATATGATTCTATATGGGTGATTGTGGACAGGCTAACTAAAGTAGCCCACTTTATTCCAGTGAAGACCACTTATTCAGGAGCTAAGTTGGCAGAGTTGTACATGGCACGGATTGTATGCCTGCATGGTGTGCCAAAGAAGATTGTGTCAGATCGAGGATCACAGTTTACCTCTCGATATTGGAAGCAGTTGCACGAGTCATTGGATACGAGATTGAATTTTAGTTCGGCTTACCATCCCCAGACTGATGGGCAGACTGAGAGGACCAACCAAGTACTAGAGGATATGTTAAGAGCTTGTGCTCTTAAACATGGTGGAAGTTGGGATAAGAGTTTGCCTTATGCAGAGTTCTCTTACAATAATAGCTATCAGGCCAGTTTGAAGATGTCACCGTTTGAGGCTTTGTATGGCAGAAAGTGCAGGACTCCCTTGTATTGGAATCAAACTGGCGAAAGGCAGTTGTTTGGACCTAAAATTATACAAGAAGCAGAGGAACAAGTTCAGCAAATAAGGGAGAATTTGAGAACTGCACAGTCCAGGCAGAAAAGCTATGCTGATACCCGGAGAAGACTACTTGAGTTTAAGGAGGGAGATTATGTCTATTTGAAGGTGTCACCACTCCGGGGTATGAGAAGGTTCAAAGTCAAAGGAAAGTTGTCCCCTCGCTTTATTGGACCCTTCTTAATCTTAAAGCGAGTGGGAGAAGTTGCATACCAATTGGAGTTACCGGATCATCTTGCTGATGTTCATGATGTCTTTCATGTATCTCAGCTGAAGAAATGCCTCAGGGTGCCTGAAGAACAGTTACCAATGGAAGACCTTAGTGTTCAAGAGGACTTGACTTATGCTGAGTACCCCATTAAGATTTTGGATACTTTGACTCGAGTTACGAGGAATAAAGTTATAAAGATGTGCAAAGTGCAATGGAGCCACCACGGTGAAGATGAAGCAACTTGGGAAAGAGAAGAAGAGCTTCGTATAGATTTTCCCCACCTTTTCCCTAGATCTTCTTAAATCTCGAGGACGAGATTATTTTTAAGGGGGGTAGGATTTGTAATACTCAAGTTGTATACCAAGAGTAATAAAGAGAGCTCCTCATTTTGTGTGTCTTATTTGCATCATAAAAAGAGCACCTATGTAATTGAGAGTGACTAAATAAAACAATTATGCTAAAATAAAGAAAAAGTGCATTTGTTGGAGTTTTATGTGTTGTGCATTAAATAAAACCATGAGGATAAAAATAATAAGGTATTAATTATTTGAAGCTTGATTTAACCCTAAATTTGAAAATTAGGGATTTGAAAATAAGGAAAAGAGAAGAGATAGGAAAATATAAATAAAATGTATCAATAATTATCTTCAGTCTTAGTATTTTTAATGGCAAAAATAGAGTTTATAAATGAGGATCCACAAAAGTTGGAACTAATTCAAATTTGGTTTGAAAATGAAGAAAATAGAAAGAAAAATGAAAAAGAAAAAAGATAAAAACCTTACCTGGGCCCTGAACCTGGAATTCGGCCCACCAGGGGGGGAACCACCGCGCGGCCCACTCGAGCCACGCTGCGCCGCGCCCACTGAGGACTGGGGCCCGCGGGTCAGATCCTCGCCCCGCACGCGCGCCGGCGTTCTCTGCTGCGCGAACCCGCGTGTCAGCCTCCCCTTTTTCACGACGCTGCGCGGTGGGCCCTGCATGTCATCCCCTTCGCAACCGAGTTCGCGAAGCCTTCGCTGCACCGTTCGCGCTCATCTCGCGGGGGAAGCACTCCTGTGATCTCGGAGCTGGGCAACGGCCGTGCTCCTGCACGTCTTAAAGGCCCCGTTCCCATCGCCCGACACCCTTGACCGCTTTCCGTTCCCTGGAACGCAAACGCGCCGCCGCAGTGGTAGAACCCAACCCGCCGCCGCGATTGCCCTCACCCACACCGCGATTAGTCCTCTGCGCTATAGCCTGGGCACCTGCTTGGCGCGACGAAGCTTCGGCCGCCGTCAATTTCCCCCGCCGGCGTACTGCGCAAGCTCAATTCGTCGCCGTAGTGAAGACCTCCGCCGTGTGCCGTGGGCAGGCCTCCCGGTGACCTAATCCTCGGTAAGAATCCCACCTCTGTATTCTTCATCTTCCCAATTCCATTTTGCACCAACTGATTTGGCGAATCAACTCACGGGTGGGCGAATTCGGGGTCGCTCCGGCGATGGCTTGCCGCGGCGAGGCGCGGTGTGCCGTCGGGGGGGGATCGAAAGGTAGACGATCGCTTGTGACCGTTGGATCCAGCGTGTACGGCCCTGATTAGATCCCGCATACCCTTTCACTGCGCTTCGGTTTTGTCCGTTGATCTAGATCGGACGGGTAGAAACGAATCTAGGATAATAAAATCCTACCCGTCGTGATTGCATCCAACGGCTCTCTGCGCGTACCGCTTCGCGACCGCGCAGATCTAATCCCTACCGCCCGTGTGTGATCCGACGGCCCAGATTGCACCGTACCCCTTCGCGGGTCATTTTGTTAAAGAGTCCTCGGGTTTCCGGGAAATATACCCGCCGTCCATGTGTTACTATTCTCTGTGTCTAGGATATCTTGCGCAGAGACCCCTGAGCTTTCTGGAATTTGACGCCCAGTCCCGAGAGTATTAAAAACAGAGAAATTAATATTAGAAATTCATTTTTAATACAAAAACAAATCTAGAAACTTGTAAAATGCATAGAAAATTCATTTTAATTCCAAATTGAGTCATTCCAATTTCTAAAATTTTGTAATATTATTCTCTATAATTTAGAATCACTGTTTTGACATGAACTCTGTTAGAAAATAAATTTATCATCTAATCCTATTATAATCACCTTAAATCTTAGGAAATTCATAACTTGAAATATATAACTCCAAATTTAGTGATTCCAGTTCCTATGGTTTCATTTCAATGTGTAGATTTTTACTGTATATTTCATTCATCTGTTTGGTGTGATGTTGATTTTGGCTATACTATGTATGTATTGTGTTGATGCGAGTAGACGAGCAAGCTACTGTGGAAACTGAGGTTCAACAAGTAGAGATAGCTGAGCAGGAGCTCATTACAGGCAAGTTGTGCCCTTGATCACTTACTTTTCCCAGCCATGTTCTTATTAATTTTAATGATCTGCATAGGTTAATTTTGATGGGATCCTTTATGTACCCCAGTTTTGATTACCTCTATACCTTGTTCACCCCTGGAATATTTTTGGGTAGTACTTGCTATTGCTTTATGTGGATTGGGTATGGAGATTCATTATTCATGATTATTCTGTTATTATCTTGTTATTATTATTGTTCATGTTAAGATCATTAAATTAATGGGAACATGGAGCGACCACCCGGGAAAACAGTGCTACCACAAGGGTATAATGGGACGCCCTTGGCTGACTAATTAGGAAAGCTAGTGGAAGACTACCTTACCCGAAAGGGGCAAGGGCAGTAGGGGAGAGGTCAGTGTAGGGAGGTCCCTGGTTGATTTTGCTGCGATGGCTGTCAGCCAGGAACCCTGCTCTGGATCTTCCTATAAACTGTAGCGGGTTTTCGGAAGCTAGTGGAACTTTGTAAAGGCCTCGTAGTGGATCCCTAGCCATTCACCTCGGTAGTGTCTAAGGGCCTTGCAAACCCTGGCGACATGGGATACACGGCTTGTGGGTAAAGATGCGCAACCTCTGCAGAGTGTAAAACTAGTATACTAGCCGTGCTCACGGTCAAGAGCGGCTCGGACCCTCACATGATTAATTATGGAACTTAAGTTTAATTTGACATTTGCATCGCATTTGGGAATTATTTTACTATTACTGTTCTTTATTATTATTAAGGTCTGGTATTTACTTACACTTAGTAATTGCTAATAAAATTTTGACCAACTTATAAAAGCAATGCTCAGCCTTAGCCTTTATTTCATTGATCAGCCTTACACTTCATGAACTCCCACCTTTGGTGAGTTCATGCCACATTATTCCCCACGACTTGTTGAGCTATGAACGTATGTGAGCTCACTCTTGCTGTCTCACACCCCCCCCCACAAGAGAAGAACAGGTGGTTGAAGAGGAGCTGCCTAACACTGAAGAGTTCGATCTGATCTAGGTGGCGTTTCTCAGTCGACATTGGCGCCGACGATCCTTAGTTCGTTTTATATTTATCTTTATTTTGTAATAAGACTTCCGCTATGTAATAAGTACTCTGATGTTTTATGACATTTATCTCTATACACTTTGTTATTATATATGTTGTCTTCTTGGCGCATGTATGAGATGCACCCGGCTTTGTCCTTTAAAACCGGGTGTTACAGATAGACTGTAATCTCGCTGACGGGGAGTACATCCTCATTCCGGGGCAACGAGTTGCTCAAGAGGTAGTCTAGGAGCCAGCACCAGAGTCTGCCATCAAGGATCTGCCTGCCCCAGCATAGGAACACAAGCCCCGGTTTTATGCATAACCTATTCTATATACTATTTTACTGCACTTAATGTTTGTAGGCTTGTACTATGCACTTAAGTGTAGGAGTTGACTGAAACCTTAGTTGCTTGAACTCAGGTCTTCCCTTGTGATGGATACTAGTATGCTAGGTCGAGTAGCTACTATTGCTAATAAGGGATCTCGGTAGAAGACAAGTGATTTTTCTAGCACTCGCGCGAGGTCAGAAAATTAGTTGTATCCATTTTTATATCGAAATGATGATGGTCTGTGGACAACGGTCCATGGGGATGTGTTGTCTACAAGACGGAAATTGGAATAAGGATTAAGGTGTGGTACTGTGTGTCAAGCGTTTGAACGTACTAAGCACATGTCGAGAAATATGGTAAATCAGCAAGCCTAGTACCTGAGTGAACCTGCCCGCAGACTTTGCCCCTCACGCGACCTGAGACGTGGTCTCCCATTTCGGTTATGGTGGGTACAAGTGAGGTCACTGCACAACGGCAGTCGGGGTCAGTGAGGCATTGTACGCCAAGGCGGTGAGCCCTGATCTGTTGCAAGGGAATCGATGGGGACGGTTGATGTGTGTGGGGACGGAGTGCCTCGCCACGTTGTGTGTTTAGGTTTACCTTGCAAGGATAAAACTCGATTTGAATCGTCTGCTTCTCGCAGCTAATGAGACTGCTTGAATTCATGGTGCTACATTGAGTAACAAGTGGAAATGTGTTGACTTGGCAAAAGATGTTGAATGCTAAATGCTTGATGCCATGTATGATTAGATAGGTACACATTTAGTCTTAAGAGAGTCACACTAAAACTTGAAAATGCTAAAATTGATTTTAGACTCAGCTAGTGTTTTTGGTAAACCAAACCCCTCAGCCAAACAGCTGCATGTCTAGAGGTAGAGGAGTAGACTCCTCACACCGGGTAAGTCTAGCTGAGTATTAGTATACTTAGCCTTGCTTGTGGCATAATTTTTACAGGTTCTCTGGAGGACATGGTTGCTGGAGTGACTTGGTCGTCCAGCTTGCCATCAGATTGGACAGTCGAGTGGGACCCTACCTCAGCGGAGGAAGAGCATGAGGAGTGATGGGACAGGCTTCCCCATCTCTCTGTTTATTTATCATTAGTTTTATTCTGCTGCATTCCGAACAATGATCACTGCTTTTGTTAAAACTCCGATGATGTTGTAATAAATTAATTATTCCTTATTATTTGGTTTATGTTTTATTGTATTTGCTCTGTGCCTCACCATCGAGTGAGTATGTGGTACTTGATCCTGTTAGTGGCCTCGTCGGACTAGATCCGAGGGACTGACGTTTTATTCCTATTTAAGTGTGGTCTAGCCTTTAAGATGGGACTTAGGCACTTAAGTTGGAATAATTCGGGCGGTTCCGCCACATAATATTTTTAAACCTTGTAAATACTGGTCAAGTATCTCTACAAATTTTTCCAACCCAAGTCTAAAAGTATTTCTACCGTTTTCCTTACTTCTAAGGTTTAAGTGGTTTTTATATTTAAATCAAAACTCTAAAAGTAATATAGGAAATATGGGGGCTACTATTTTTGCTTGGTATTTTATATTATACAGAGTCTAGCAAAATTGGTTTGACCAAATTTGGATGAATATTATTTAAGTTATGCTTTTTCTAAGTCTGCTGTATATTAAAATGAATTAGAAATTCAAAAATGGAAAAGAAAAGCACTGTTGCGCTCGGGTCCCTAGCGTAAATTTCCCTAGTTCCTTACAAATGACCTTGGGTTACTATTCATATAAGTCGCTGGCATTGTGGAAACCCCCTTAAGCTTGTGAACTATCCAACCCACGCTCCTAACCTCACTGAAATAGTGACCGCTGTGAAAAAAAGGGAGGCGGGGCTTACCGGCGGCGGTCTAGCTCCGGTGAAGTGTCCTCAGAGATCGGGGAGGTTCCGGCGAACACGTCGATGGGCTGATGCTGGCCGGTGGTGGTCGGAGTCGTCCTGGCCATACGCAAGGGCGAACGAGCTTGTCGGCGGCGAGGGGCTAGGCCTGTACACGGCGGTAGAGTTCAAGTGGTCGGCTCGGGGAGCTTTACCAGGTGACGCAGAAGCTATGCACACAAGGAATCGAAAAATGCTACACTAGTTTACCCGGGTCACGTGCTCCGGCGGTGAAGGATTCCGGCAAGGGCGATCTGGCGTCTCCGGTGAGGTAGCACTTGGTCTAAGGGCTTGGGAAGCTTCACGGGACTCCGGTGAGGCTAACCGAGCAGTTGGCGCGGGCGAGGGGTGGCTGGGGTGAGCTGGCCGCGGTGGCTGGAGCTCAGGCGGCTCGACGGGCGGTAGAGCTCTCGGTTCATGGTCAAGGCTCCGGTGATCGAGCGTGGTGAGTTTGCGGGGCTGAGGCAAGGATGTCCGAGGGGCTGAAGGCCTTTATAGGTGCGGGCACAAGGAGGGCGCGCGACAGACTGACTGTGCGAGGGGGCGAGCGCGTGGGGGTTGGGCAAGCGCCGGCGTGCCGACCAGGGTCGAACACGTGTGTGCATTGTTTCTGCCTGAGTTCTGGCCCGTGTAGTCACTCGACCGGGCCTGCTCTTGCCTTGGTCAGTGCACAAGACCTCTTCCCATTCCCACAAGCTACTGATCTTTTGTGGTGGTCAAAGGATTTTTCGCCTGGATCCAGAGATATGGTGCACTCAAATAGGATCTGTCTCACACCCCGAACCCGAGGCAAATATCTGGTTTTGTCGCTTCAAAAATCCAAATCCCAATGCCATCTCCAGATGTGTGGTAGAGGGGTTACTTTAACACAAATTTGTCAATGGGAGCCCATGGTTTTAAATTCGAAATCTTCATGAACGCGGGCGATCTTTGCAAGAGGGGCTGAAATATAGTTACGGAAAATCTTGAGTTTCTTTGGGGCCCTCGGCTTGAGTGGCTTATTTAGGGATTTTGCAAAATCTTTTTGAGCCAGCTTTCTTACTATCTTTTGTAGGTCATTAGTTGAATTACAACTTTTATATTTGGCCCAAGTTATGACAATGTGATTTTCTTGGTCTTTTTATTGAGTTTCTTTTCAGTGTTCCATTGCTCTTAAAGAGAGACCTTTTAGGGTTTTGGCACTTCCCTTCTTCCTTAAGCTTTATATGGTCAGGGTATGATTCCTAGGGTGAATAAGACTTGATCAAGGTTTGGCTCCTCAAGTTTGGTGCCTTTTGCTCCAACTAAACCACATGTGATAATAGGTCACAATGTGGGTACTAATGAGAAACCCTGAGTAACACCTGGGGTGTTACAGCCCTCCCCCTTAAAAGAATCTCGCCTCAAGATTCGAGTCGAGGTCCTCCAGGGGGAGGAGGTGGTTATTGCTTGCTTGCGTGGTATTGGTTAGCTTCTTAAGGTTTATGAGAAAATCTGCTCTTCGAATGTCATCCTCTTTGCAACTTCAGAAGGAAGCCCTTTTTGTCATAATTTCATATCTTAAATTGGTTTTCATTAAGAGCATCTTTCTTATATTTGGAATCAGAGGGCAGGGGGCTGGGGCATGGTTACGTACCGACTTCCTTAGGTAGGCAATCGAGGTAGTTCTTGCATAGAAAACCCTGAGTCTCCCACGTGGCCTCTTCTTCCGTATGGTTGCTCCATCGAATCTTATACATCTTGATTGTCTTTGCATGAGTGGACCTTTCCTTGCAATCCAGAATCTTGGAGGGGTGTTCTTGGTATGATAGGTCTGGTTCTATCTCTACATCTGGCTTGGTTATGACTTCCGTCGGTAGCCGAATACACTCTTTAGCTGGGATACATGGAACACATTGTGTATGGTAGATATCTTTGGAGGTAATTTCAACTTGTATGCCATGTGCCCACATGCCTCTATGATCTCATAGGGTCCAATGTAGTGAGGGGCTAGTTTGCTTTGATCCCAAATCTTTGTACTTTTTTTGTTGGCAATACCTTTAGATAAACGTAATCTCCCACTTCAAAATATAAGGGTTTCCTCCTTTTGTCGTGGTAACCCTTCTGCCTGGCCTAAGCAGCTTCTAGGTTCTTCTTGATTACTTTGACCTTTCTTTCGGCTTCCGACACCAGGTCGGGTCCAAAAATTTCTCTCTCCCCGAGATGTGACCAGTTTAGGGGTGTTCGACATCTCCTTCCATACAGGGCCTCAAAGGGTGCCATCTTCAGACTGGATTGGTAACTGTTGTTATAAGCAAATTCTGCCAAGGAGAGACACTTGTCCCAATTCTTGCCGTAATCGATTGCACAAGCCCTCAACATATCCTCAAGGATCTGATTTACCCTTTCTATCTGACCATCAGTTTGAGGGTGGTAAGCCGAACTTCTTATTAGCTTAGTTCCCAAGGACTCTTGTAATTGTTCCCAAAATCTAGCTATGAATTGGGCTCCCCGGTCAGAGACAATTGTCCAGGGTAATCCATGCAAACACACAATTCGGTCAATATACAATTCTGCATACTTTTGTGCCTTATCGGTGGTGTGCACTGGAAGAAAATGAGCCACTTTTGTTAATCGATCCATAATGACCCAGATTGAATCATGATGTCGAGAGGTGTTGGGCAAATCTACAATGAAATCCATGCTGATGTCATCCCATTTCCATGAAGGTAACGACAGGGGTTGCAAGGCACCAACTGACTTTAGGTGACTTGCCTTTATCCTCTGACATGTATCACATTCCGACACATACTTGGCTATCCCTCTTTTCATCCTTGTCCACCAATACAGGGGTTTCAGATCATGGTACATCTTGGTGCTCCTTGGGTGCATGGAGAATTTGGAGAGGTGAGCCTCATCCAAAATTTTCTTCTTGAGGTCTGCATTTTTAGGAACTACCAGTTGGTCTTCGAACCATAATATCTCCTTACTGTCTTGGCGGAAACACTTATACTTCTCCACTTTTTGGTTAAGATTCTCTTTGATGATTTGCACTCCCTTGTCACTGAGTTGGGCCATAATAATATGGTCTAACAAGGTTGGTTCGACGAAGATGTAAGTCAAGGTACCAGAAGAATTACTTCAATCCTCATTTTACTCGACTCGTCACATAGGGTATTGATGCGAGAATCCATCGTCATACAATTGCATCATGACTTCTGACTTAGGGCATCTGCTACCACATTGGCCTTCCCAGGGTGGTAATGCACTTCCAAGTCATAGTCCTTGATTAATTCCAGCCATCTTCTCTATCTCATGTTGAGGTCAGCCTAAGTAAAGATGTACTTGAGGCTCTTGTGATCTGTATAGATGTTGCAGCGAGCTCCCATCAAGTAATGCCTCCACATTTTTAAGGCATGAACCACGGCTGCCAACTCTAAGTCATGAGTAGGATAATTTTGCTCATGACGTCCGAGTGCTCTTGACGCGTAGGCAATGACTCAATTGTCTTGCATTAAAACACAACCCAACCCAATGCCAGAGGCATCACAATACACATCAAATGGCTTGATGTTGTTAGGTTGCGCCGACAAAGGCGCTATGGTCAGATGTTGCCTCAAGGTGTGAAAAGCATCTTCACATTTCTGACCCCACTCAAACTTTGCTCCCTTCTTCAATAGTTCCATCATGTGCTTAGCAATTCAAGAGAAAACTGGAATGAATCATCGATAATACCCTACCAACCCTAGAAAACTCCAAATCTGACGGACAGTGGTGGGTGGCTTCCAATTCATCACATCTTGTACTTTATCCGGATCAACTGCTATTCCTTCCTAAGAGATAGTGTGGCCCAAGAATTTAATCTCCTTCAACCAAAAATCACACTTAGACAATTTGGCATAAAGGCGGTGCTCTCTCAGGCGTTGGAGTACTACATGTAGATGACCATCATGCTCTTCTTCATTTCTCGAGTATACTAAGATATCATCGATGAAGACCACCACAAATTTGTCCAGTTCAAGCATGAAGACTGAATTCATCAGGTACATGAAGTATGCGGGCGCATTCGTCAACCCAAACTACATCACTAGGTACTCATACAGCCCATATCTAGTTGAGAAGGCCGTCTTCAGAATATCACTTGCTCGTATCTTGATTTGGTGATAACTGGAGCAAAGATCTATTTTGGAAAACACTTTAGCTCCAACCAACTGGTCAAAAAGAACATCAATATGAGGCAAATGATACTTGTTTTTGATAGCCACCGCATTGAGTGGGCGGTAATCTATGCATAATCTTAAGCTCTCGTCCTTCTTCTTCACGAACAAGGCTGGACATCCCCAAGGTGAAGTACTTGGGTGGATAAATCCCTTGTCCAACAATTCTTGTAACTGCTTCTTCAATTCTGCAAGCTCAGCGGGTGGCATCCTGTAGGGCCTCTTGGAAATAGGTGTCATTCCCAATTGCAATTCAATGGCGAACTCGATATCCTGATCTGGCGGCATTCCTGTCAGTTCATCAGGAAAGACATCTGCATACTCGCAGACTACTGTAATCTTATTCAAGGGTAGCTCTATCATGGAAACGGCACATGGCCGAGTGGTTTCTTTGCTAGGCAGATATAAGGTAAATTTTCTGCAAGTCGGAGAATGGACTTCAATGATGCGGTTTGTGACGTCTAGTACTACTTGGTGTTGGGTCATCCAATCAGTTCCCAAGATGATATCCACATTATCCATCCCCAAAATGAGGAGGGTGGTCTTGCACACCTTGCTTCCCAGTTCGATGGGTATGTTGTGGTTTAGTTGGTTTGTTGCAATTTTGCCCCCAAGCGTTGCAATCATGAAAGCCCCTTGGGTATGGTAGAAGGGCAGTTGGCATTTGACACTGAATTTTGGCTGATGAAGCTATGTGATGCGCCGGAGTCAAACAGAATTAAAGTCGGTTGATAAAAAACGGAAAAAGTGCCAGTCATGATGGGTGCCCTTTCGGGTAGCTCCTCCAGAGTAGTGAAGTTGAGTCTCCCTTACTTGACTTGCACTTTTTGCTTCTTCCCTTTTTCTTGGTTAGGTGCTGGCATCTGTCTTGGCTAATTTCATGGGCAATCTTTGGCATAATGGCCTGCATTGCCACATGTGAAGCACTTGTTTCCATTTCCTTGTATGAACTATTGCCGGTATTGCTGTCGTGGGGGCTAATTGTTCCTTGGAGCGGGAGCGGGGAAACGGTTGGGTGCTTGCTGCTGTTGAGGCGGCCTGATGAACCATCTCCCTGCTTGCTGTTGGGATCCCCTGCTTTGATTGTTGGAGACAATCTGGAACCTTTGAGGTGGAGGTGAGGACCTTGTCATTGGTGCCTTCCTCTTCTTCTCTGCCCGGTGGACCAAGATGCAATCCTCCTTTGAAATGGCAAGCTTGACCAGTTCATTGTAGCTGTCGACACGAATAGTGTTGAGGCGCTCACGGAGCTTGGTGTTGTGCCCCCTTTGGAAATGGTCCCTCTTCTTCTCATCAAAGTCTGCATGATAACCAGCATGTTGGCACAGGTCATTGAAGGCCTGGGCATATTGCAGCACGGTGCGGGTCACCTGAGTCAGTGCCAAGAACTCATTAAGCTTGCGATCCAATATCCCTGCGGGAATGTGGTGTCCTCTGAAAGCAGTCTTGAATTCCTCCCACATCACCACGTGGTCAGCGGGTAGCATGGCGAGGAAATGGTCCCACCATGTCCTTGCAGGTCCACGGAGTTGCTGTGCGGCGAAGCGAGTCTTTGTGGCGTCAGCGCAAGCTCCCATGAGAAGTGGGAACTTAGACTCCATGACCCTGAGCCACACATCAGCGTCCAGTGGGTCCTCTGCCTTGGTGAATAGTGGCGGCTGGGTGCTTAAGAACTCTCGATATGTAGTTGCAGCTGGTGGGCGTTGCTGCTGTCCTCCACCTAACTGCTGAGGGTAGGGCTGGTGCTGCACCAGCTGCCGCAGGATCTCTTTCTGCTGAGCCATTAGTTCCTGTATTGTGGGAGCTGGGGGAGGTGGTGGGGGAACCTACTTGTTTTGTCTGCAATGAGGTCTAGCTGCCATCTGAAAACAGAAATTTTGTCGTTGTTACCTCGATTCAAGGTTCCAAACAGTGACTTTATATCATGGGAAGAAAAATGACATAAAATTATATCAAACCAAACGGGGATAACCATTCATTCATTGCATTGTTCATACAGGTTTCTCCGGGTTACATCTTATTAGGAGATCCACCCTAAAGACTAGTTCAAAAGTTGATAGCAAAAGCTAAGCTTACGTGGTTTTCCCGTTCTCCTAACATGTTTAATTCTAACCCGTCTAACCCTGATTGGTAGAGGCAACACTGGTCGTAGGTGAAGGGGGCACTCCGGAGTGGGCCGTGTTCGGACCGGAAGCTGGCTCTATTTCCTTGGGATCCTCCTCTTCCTCACTGCCTGCCTCATTAGCGTTCATGTCTTGGTGATGCATTTCTAGGTGAACATTGGCCTCCGCAAGCTCCTCTTGCACATCATGGAGCTGGTTCTCTAGGATCTTGATGGTGTTGTCCCAGATTACCACCTGCTGCTCCAATGCTTGGATGCGGTTGCCCATATGTTCCACCTTTAGATCCTTCTCCACCAATTGTGAAGACAGGTCGACCACGAAGTCCTCCCTATCATCGAGGGTGATCTTTGTAGCTTGAGCGAGCCTAGCGAGGTGCGTCATGGCGTCACATTGCAAGGCCTGCAGGCGGTACAGTGCACTCATACACTGGACGGTGATTCTCGCAACCTGGTCAGGATGCATGGCCCACACATCCTTCACGTGGCTCACTCTATTACACCACATCGGGTCATCCCTCTTCTCAGCGGGGAAGAGTCCAAGGGGGTGCATCATCATCTCTAGTGGGTGATATCCGTAGAAGGTCGTCAAAGCTTTTAGTGTTGCAGCCTCAGCGGTGTCGTCCACTCTGAACCCGACAGTTTCAGAATCAAGTGAACGCCACCTAGGCTGCAGAGGGTGAGACTCCAGGGTCAGCCAAACCCTACAACATGTCACCTGATGCTCCTCGTACAACTGCACCATGTATAGAGGGGGTGTGGGGTATCCAGCGGAGTAGAGCACCTCCCACAAGATAGGGTAACATAGTCAAAGCTAAAACGGGTGTCTCCTCCATCGGCTGGGGTGGGTGAAGTCATCTGTGAAAGAGGGGTAAGTGTAAGTGCTAAGGTAGCGGTAAGGAGATAAGTGTGCTTAAGTTAAAGAAGGTGGGTCGACTGAGATTAATCTATTTTAGCTCATTTTCCTGCTACTCATTCTTAACTAATGTTGTTAGGGGTCATGATTCAATGCATTCTCTTCAACTTTTAATTATTCATGTTCTATAATGCATGCATGCTTGAATGAACGTCCTCTCCTCAATCAAAGGGGTGCTCCTAGGGCATCCCTTCTATCCTAGTGTCGGCCTTTATGGCCTACTTGTATAGCCACCTATCTATCCCACTATTCTTAAAGCCTTTCATCCTAGGTCTAGCGTTCTAGTCCTGACGATCCAACGCTGGTTTCTAAGCAAGTTTTATTTTTAAAAGGTTGTCATTCATGACTTATTGGTTTCTCTGTAATGGTATTCGCTCCGATACTAGCTGTGGTAGAACCGCCCATATTATTCCAGCTTAAGTGCCCGAGTCGCACCTTAAAAGCAGCAACACATTTAAATCAGAATAACCCGTTAGTTCTTTGGATCTTGTCCAATAGAGGCACGTACCAAGGATCGAGTACCATTAGCTCACACAATGGTGAGACTCAGAGACAATTCAATAAACATGAAAACACAAATTAAAGTACTTGAGTTATTAAATAAATTGGAGTTTGGTAAAAGATAACAAGTTCTTAATAGTGTAGCGGATAATAGATAACATCGGTACTGAGGAATAGGGCAAGGCCTAGCCCACTACTCCTCTTGGTCCTCTTCTGCCGAGGCGGCATCCCACTCAACCGTCCATCCTAGTGGTAGGGTGGAGGGCCAAGTCACACCATCAACCATGTCCTGCAGTGTACCTATAAAAATGATGCCACAAGCAAGGCTGAGTATACTAATACTCAACTAGACTTACCCGGTTTAAGGAGTCTACTCCTCTACCTCTAGACCATGAAGTTGTTTGGCTGAGGGGGGTTTGGTTTGCCAAAAGCACTAGCGGAGTCTAAAAACAATTTTAGCTTTTCCAGTTCTAGCATATTTAATTAAGCTAGGTTTGCTCCTTTCTAAGTAAACATGGTAACAATTGTTTAGTGCAATCAACATGTTATCTCAAGAATCCTCATTTCACTTTTTACTCGATGCAGTACAAGGGGTCAAGCAGTCTCATTAGCTGCGAGAAGCAGACGATTCGAATCGAGTTTTATCCTTGCAAGGTAAACCTAAACACACGAGATGTAGGGGCACTCCATCCCCACACACATCAGTCGTCCCCATTGATTCCCCGTTCGCGGCCAGGGCTCACCGCCTTGGCATGCAATGCCCCACTGACCCCGGCTGCCGCCGTGTAGTGGCTGCACTTGCACCAACCATAGCTAGCATGGGAGACCACGTCTCATGACAAGTGAGGGATAAAGTCCGCACCTGGCTTCACTCAGGTACTAGGCTTACCGGTTATCATATTTCTCGACATGCGTTTAGTATGTTCAAAAGCTTGACTCAGGTATCCGCACATTAATCCTTAAGTCCATTTCCATCTCATAGACAAGGCATCCACCCTGGATCCATGTCCATGGACCATCATAGATCCCATTATCAAGATGAATACAATCAATTCCTGACCTCGCGTGAGTGCTAGAAAAATCATTCGACTTCTACCGAGATCCCTAATTAGCAAAGCAGCTACTCGACCTAGCATTCTAGTATTCATCTCAAAAAGGAATCCTGAGTTCATGCAGCTAGGGTCTCAAGCAACTCCTACACTTAAGTGCATGGTACAAGCCTACAGACATTAAGTGCAGTAAAATAGCATATATAACGGTTATGCATAAAACTGTGGCTTGCCTTCAAATGCGGGTGCAGCGAGAGGTTCTTCGGCGACGAGTTCGGGAGCTGGTTCCCGAGCCTCTTCTTCTTGCTGTGCCTCTTGCTCTTGGATCAAGATGTACTCTCCGTCCGTGAGATTGCAATATAATGAATGCAAATGTATGAGTATGAATGCAACATATTTATATTCATTTGTACATATCCAAGGTGCATACTAGAATTCAAGGAGTTGTCTTCCCTTTTAATTCTTAAGGTGCATACTAGGTTGAACTATGCTTCTGATTTAGAAATTTCCAAAAATCCTATAAAAATTATAGTGGTTTCTTATTTGCCTATAACAGGCCGTCTCAAAATTTGAGGCCTAAAATGGTAGTGGTTCTCTCTGTATAGAAATAACAAAATCTAGGGCAGAGTGGACACTTTAAACTACAACCCTTGTGTAGAAGTGGCTTCTGCCCTATAACTCATTTTTTGTTGGTGTTTATGGGTGATATTATGCTCCTACGATAGATTTTAGCCAAGGATACCTAATGGTTAATTAATAGTGATTTTCTAAAGTTTGGGGTCTTAGTGGGTGCTTTCTACTACCACTCTATTTGAAAAATGTCAAACAACAGATTTCCCAATTTTTTAGTTTCTTCTTTGCACAAGAGCAATCATTCCTAAAGTTGGTTTTTTACTAATAGGGGATGGATTGTATGATTTCTTAGAATATATAATCTTTCTCATGGGGTAGGGGGTGGGGTGTATTCCACTTTATAACTAACTTTTTATATTTTTCATTTATAGCACACGTCACAACTACTTAGGGAAAAATAAGGTTGTTTACTATTTTCCACTTTTGGTCTTCCTTTTTTATTTTTTTAAAGTATTGGCAAAATCCTAGTTTTATTTGTTTAACCCACCTACTCTGATATTCTAGGGTGGTTACTATTTTTGTAGTGGTACAATAGTGGTCAAAGGTCTACTAAAATTTTCTTATCACAATTGCATATGTCCTTTTATTTTTAGTCATTATCTTACTTAAATACTCAATACCTAAATAAAATCATAAATTTGAGAACAGTACTAGACTAGGGTTCCATATATTTTTCCCTTGAATTTTATCACTTTATCATGCTAGGAAAAATAATATTGCTATCTGGTTTCTATTTTTAGTGCCCTTTTCTATCTCTCCAAAGATTGGGTAAAAACAAATCCTAGAGGACAAAATTGGCTTAATCTTGGGTACTAGGGTGGTTAATATTTTTAAACCTTGTAAATACTAGTCAAGTATTTCTATAAATTTTTCCGACCCCAGTCTAAAAGTTTTTCTACCCTTTTCCTTATTTCCAAGGTTTAAGTGGTTTTTCTATTTAAATCAAAACTCTAAAAAGTAATATAGGAAATATGGGGGCTACTATTTTTGCTTGGTATTTTATATTATACAGAGTATAGCAAAATTGGTTTGACCAAATTTGGATGAATATTATTTAAGTTATGCTTTTTCTAAGTCTGTTGTATATTAAAATGAATTAGAAATTAAAAAATGGAAAAGAAAAGCACTCTTGCGCTCGGGTCCCTGGCGTAAACTTCCCTGGTTCCTTACAAACGAGTCCTCGGGTTACTATTCATATAAGTCACTGACATTGTGGAAACCCTCTTAGGCTTGTGAACTATCCAACTCGCGCTCCTAACCTCATCGGAATAGTGACCGCGACGGAAAAAGGGCGGCATGGCTTACCGGCGACGGTCTAGCTCCGGTGAAGTGTCCTCGGAGATCGAGGAGGTTCCGGCGAACACGTCGATGGGCTGATGGTGGCCGGTGATGGTCGGAGTCGTCCTGGCCACGCGCGGGGGCGGACGAGGTCGTCGGCGGCGAGAGGCTTGGCCTGTACTACACTAGCTTTTGTTAATTTTGTGTAGGAAGGACCTTAATTATTTTGACACCAAACTCATATGGAAACTTCCAGTAATCAGTAGAAAGCTACTGTAATTTTTGTGGAATTTTTAGGATTTTCTAGATAGTTGTTGCAGTTCAAACCACCGTTTAAATTAATTAAAAGAGAACTAAAGGATAACTAGGAATCATAGGGCTAATTTATGTCAAACTTAAGTAGACCCATACTGACCTTTCAAGTCAGTTAGCCAAGTTTTAATCATCCTCTTAATTCCACAAAAAGCCTACATTAATGCTTCCTTTGCAAACATCTTTCGTAGAATTAAGTAACTTAATTCTTTATTGATGTATTTCGTAGTTTTTGCCAAGAACCATACTAAAGTATCATTTTTAGTACCAGATCAAATAAGCGGGACTGAAGGTTATCGGTTGGGAATTCGATACTATAGCCGGTTTCCAACCGGTATAGATGGTACTTTCTCTAGCAGTGAGGGCTTCAACAAAAAAATTCATATCTAAGGGAAAGAGTTTGCTCTTGATTTCTTTGTTGGGGAGACTAGGGTCGGTGAGTACATGCCATTTCTAACCGCTATTGAAGGTTTAGCGCTAGATTACTTGAATAATTAGGTTCTTCCTTTTCTCTTATTTTGCATGCATGGTGCTTGAGGCAACTACAAAATAAAGCTAGATAAAACCTTTGGAAGGTCTTAGGTCGAATATGATCCTACCGTTGTTTAGTGGCCATGTCTTGATTGGTATGATTTGTTATTTACGCCCCGTTTGGATCATTAGAATTAAATTTCATCCTAATAATAGTAATTCAGACATATATCATTTAAGCTAATTCGGTTTTATGAAAAATATATTTGTATAGTGTTATTAGCAAGATATTTGAGATATTTATGTGCTATATTTTTACTATAGAGAAGTGAGACGAAGAGTGCCATGTAAGTTACAGAGTAAAAACAAATTCTACTAATACATAAAATCATTTTCAATCATCCATCCTATAAATTTGAGATAGACTTAAATCTGAACTTTGGAAAATGGTGGAATGTCAAATTCTAAACTAAATAAGTTGTTTTATTGAGTGAATTTTAATTTCTCTAAAATGAAGGGATCTAAACGCCCTGTTAGTTATTTTTTAATAGTGATACTTTGGATCCATGATTAGATCTAGAGCTAGAATCATTTTGTTAGCCAACCTGTTTAGTTTGATTTCGGAAGGGGTTAAGTTCACATCAATAATGGGTTGACAATTATAAATATCTGTCAGTACTTTCTTTCAGTGTGGTGATCACAATGATTAGGGCATGTATAGTGGGTGTTTTAAGTTATGTCTTAGAGTGTGCCTAGGGATGTGAATGTAAAAAATCTCAAAACATGTATTTTGACAAAGATACAGTGTCTTATCTCTATATTCGAGACAGGAGACTATCTGATTGGTCACTTTAATTTATTGAATGCTCTGATTGGTACAATGAATATGGTAAGACAAATGTTTTAGACATTAATACTGTATTATGTTGTGTTTTAGTTGTGTCTTATACTTGGAGTATCGTGCAGCTGTATTTAGGTTGTACATGCCCTTAAAGTACAAATCGGTGCATTGTTTCTATAATAAATTGTAGAAGTGAAAATAGGGGAGAGCTTTATCTTGACGAATCTTTTTTTTTTATTTCGCTTACAGCAGCAGGTGCGACACGGATCGATCAACGTACACAGAACCACATGCTTAGTTAATTATGATAGGGCCGGACCTAAGTATGTGCGAATAGCGCGTTTGCACAGGGTCTCCAAAAATTAAGGGACCCAAAAGTTAGCAGATTTATTCTTGTTTTATAATTTTGTATAACACATGTTAATTTGTAGCATCTATTTTTCTATGGATCGTACCGCTGCGCTGAAGCGGAACTGTCGAGTGCTACACCAAAAAATGAATCTTTATAGGATCCTAACACGTCTGTCCACGACAACGAAGTTTCTCTAAACTAAAGCTATTAAATTCATATTTGTGTTCTACTAGGACACAATAAAGACGTATTATTTAGCCACAATAACACTCGAGAGTGAAGGCCTAGGGAAGATCGAATATAATCATATTATAGAAATTTTTATAAACCATACCAAAAGAACGGTGTTACTCAAATAAAATAGATATGTTTTTTATATGCTATTACAATATATATTATTGTAAGTTGTAGATTGTTGGACCATGTTCAACACTTCACTCATATGGTAATCTAAAACACTGTGTAGACTATACTATTCGTAAAGTAAAGTTTGAATATAGGTATGTTAGTCAATAGATAAACCTTATTAACTATTTTTAATAAAAATATAGATCCTATTAGTTTTGGCACAGTGCCTCAAATTTATTCGAACGGGCCCTGCGACGACAAAAAAAAAACTGTCCATTCTTGGCTTTTGCATACGAATGGATCATCAGATGCATATCACAGATCGCACTAGTGAACCAACCATATCGATCTTTTCGCCCACCAATCACGTGGAAATCGAGAAAGCAACGTGAATGATTGTCCCATGTTCTTATCAACAGCCGACAAGGACAGTCGGACATGTCACAGCAGTGTCACTCTCATCACATTGCCCTTACTCTATTGATCGATGGCGTGTGCCACAGTTGGGCAATTTTTTCCTTAGATCTTTGACAGTAGAATAGTAGATACGTACGGTTCAGACTTCAGAAGCACCAGGAACGTGCAAGTCGAGAAAGCGACTCATGTCCCTGGATTAGAGATGGTAATTAGTACCCTAAACTACTCGATAGTTATTTACTCTATTAGGGTAGGTATACGTGATACTCA
This sequence comes from Zea luxurians, assembly GCA_029449295.1. Taxonomy (NCBI): domain Eukaryota; kingdom Viridiplantae; phylum Streptophyta; class Magnoliopsida; order Poales; family Poaceae; genus Zea; species Zea luxurians. The sequence goes on from JAOPSE010000011.1 coordinate 53,772,718, forward strand.
ATTTTTCAAAAAAAATTAAAGTTATTTTTTCTTTTTTTTCTCTTCCGTGTTCTGTGTTTTTGGGGCTTCGAGTTTTAGAAGGCATAACCTTAGTGAAGCAGTAGAACTTTTCTCGACTTTTACGCTGGGGCCGGGAGCGGATGTGAGAGCGGGTTTCGGCCATAGATTTTGATCCGTTGGATGGGAGCCCACTATCTCTCTCCCCAACCGTAGCCGACCTCCCCCTCCCCCCCCTTTTGTTTGCAGCCGCCCCCCTCTCTCTTGTCCCCTTTGGCCGCCGCCCCCCTCCCTCTCCTCCTTCCCCAAGTTCTTGCAGCCCCCCAAAGTTCTTGCAGCTACCATCACACAACCCTAGCCGCCACCCCCATCTTCTCCTCTCCAAGGTGCAACCCCTTTCCATTTGGATCTTCTTCGTGTTGGTGCAAGCCTTCAATTAGAGTTTGGTGGGAAGAAGAAGGAAGGAGGGAAGGAAGAACTCAAGGTGATCTTGTGGTTGTCTATGTATTTGTGCTGTAATTCATTTGATTATACGTTCACCTATACGATTTGGTAGAGGTGCTGTCCAGAATTTTGGATTTTTCAGGGGTAATTAGTGGTAATCATTATGAAAATCATGTAGAGCTTTGTCATATCTTTCCAAAGAGTACTTATGCGCTCGAGTCGGAGGTACATTTTAGGAGATATCATTTTTTGAACCCAGCTAGGTGGCTGTCCAAAAACTGAACGCAGGGTATATCTTGTGGGCTGTTTGGGGCCATTTAGATGTTGGAATTTAATTATCGTTTGAATACAAAACTTGTGGGAAATTTTATGTAGATGCTTCTGGAGTTTTTTGTTGGATATCGCTGCTGTTATAATTTTAAAGATATGAAATTGTCAAGCAGCGCCGCTGCAGTTTGGTGGGTGATGGGGAGAATTGTCGCTCGCGACGGGTTTGGAATTGTGCGTAGGCGTGGCGGTGTTTATGTGCGTTTGTTATGTGGATTTGTGTACTAAGATATGTGTCAAAAACAGGTGGCGGACTTCTGGATCATACTTAGGGCTTTGTCCAAATTTCCGGTGAAGGCAAGTAAAATAGTGATGGTTTATACCGTTGGTCGATTTATATGTCTTGTACTTGATTCATATCCATGTCAAATGTGTTCATCCTCATATTCCATTTTGAGAATTGTTGCTTAAAGTTATTCATGTTCTACTATTTACATATGTTGAGGGTGATATTCGAGTATGTTACACATGTTGATTATTATTTTGAAGTAGTGGAAGTATATATTTAACACATATTAGATGAGGCGGTCTCATGTTGGTGTCATGCATAGTGCATCCATCATCTTTTGCATGGAAGTTTCATCGCGATCATATGGTTCGACCGTACCGGTACAATAAGCATCATACGTTGTCCGAGGAGGGGTACGATGCAGCTTCATATCCTTAGAGGTATGAAGGCAGAAGTCATTATTGCATTTGTAGCCATGTGCAGTCATGGGTAAAACGTGGAACATGTCATGGTTATATTGATATTGTGGATCTTCTCTTTGTTATTCTTTTTGCAGAACTGGGTATTTGATACCTAATATACTTGCTGCATTTTAATATTTAAGAAGGGAGTTGTGAACTTCGTGGTTGGTAAAACACGGTTTATTTACGTTATCCAATTGTTGTTTGATCATTTTACTTGCTAAGATGTGTCATCTCACTCTTGCATTATTTTGATGCAGGCATTTGAACTTTGCTTGGGAAAAGGAGGAAAGTAGCAGCACGGTCACCACACCTCTAAATAATTATACCACTGCTTAGTAATGATTTTTAAACAGGGATTTTGGGTCAGGGATGTTGATTATTCTGAAGTAGTGTGTGCCAGCAGTCTACTATGTTCTAGTCTTTATGGTGGTTGTATTTTGGTTGGCTGAATTAATTTTTGTCCGGAATGTTTATTTCCTCTTTTGCATCTTGATTATATACTGTGGATTACCTTTCTTTTACATCTTGTATAAACTCTGTGTTTCCCTCGTTATGCAACTTTCAAAGGAGATACTGCCGAATTATTTTTCTGTCTCTATTTTTTGTATGCTTTCTAATTTGTGGGAAGGGTTTTTGGTAACACCCATTGTGTGGAAGCAATGGGGTGTTACAGTATATAATCTAAATGTTCTACCCATAAATTTTTTATTGGGCAAAACCTTCACCCAATGGTTAAACGAGCATTAGAACGTTCCACCCTCACCCATACTTGTTAACTTGTGGGTATAAAATACCCAATATAAACTTAGCCCAAAAGCATGAACTTTGGCTTGAGTCATCCATCTTTTTTGACTATTTAACAACCTTTTGAACGATAATATCATATAAGGCTTAACAATTATTTAATGACCATGTAATGAAACATATAATGTGTTACGTAGTATTATTCTAGTGTTGCTACTTTATTCAATTATCTATGATATTTTTGAATAGATGATTGAATGATGCTAGAAATTTTACAATTATATTTAGATAGATATACTTGACATGTGTATAATGTAGATGTTTAATCTTTGTGGGTACGGGTGACCCATACCTACATGAGTATAGGTATAGGGGTAAATCCATACATACAAGAAGATATAGGTGACTCGACGGAGCTATTTTTCGTCGTTGGTATGAGTATGTGATAGTAATATCCGACGAGTATTTATCCATTGCTATCTCTACTCTGGATTAGATTGCATTGGACGCGACAAATGCTAATCGATTATTTATAATGACTAGAGCACTATATATAGTGACTTATTTTTGAAAAACGATCGAGAGGCACGAGATTTAATTGGCCACAAATTAGATGTTTTGAATAACTTATTGCCACATATTTCTAATGTTGTGCTAGAATAAAGAGAAGATGAAGTTCGCTAGACTTTATATCCGAATGGATAGTGCTGAGTGAAATCTCACTATTTGGCCTTGATCTATAGTGACGTATCTAATATAATAAATAAGAAAATAAGGAAAATGAGAACATCCCTAAAAATTAAGATGTTTCTATGGTACTTAATTAAAAGTGTTATTTTAACTAAAGACAATCTAGTTAACCGAAATTGGCAAGGTAGTAAATAATATTGTTTTTGTCACAAAATCGAGACAATTAATCATTTATATTGGGGGTCTTCTTCTCTGCCGAAGGTCCTCAAGACAAAGGTGTCCCTGACAAAGTGATGTTGAGGATCCTCTCTGCTGAAGGTTCTCAAGACGAAGATACTATCTGAGAACCATAATGACGAATACCGAAGCTTCTAACCGAAGGACGACAACTTGGGTTTAAGGTGATGACGAAGGTCAAGCATGACGCTGAACCGAAAAGGAAAAGACCAGTTAATCCCTGATAATTTATGTTACGGTTATGTATACAAATTAAGGTCATAAATGTATTTTCACCTGGGCTACGTCCTATGCCTATAAATAGGTGAACAGTACCCCCATACTGTTCACGCTGGATTGTAATTGCTCTCGCGACAACACCTTCGACCAAGCCGAAGGTATCAATACAATATAAATTTTGTTAATGTTCAAGGCTATATTACAAAATACATATATGTATGAATGATTAGATTACATATATCATATAGATATGGACTATTATTTTCTTAAATCACGAAGGCATGTCCTTCATGACCTTCGTCTGAAGATCATTATATCCAGAAGGAGATAATGCTTTGGAGGACGAAGGTACTTAATCTTTAACAATTGTGTTGCCTTATTCTTCATTCAAATCATTTGAAAACAAGTGAACAACATTGGTGCCCACCTCCGGTGAACTCACTTCCACGACCACGACAATGGCTTCGCAAGGTGACCAAGTTGTGACACCTTCGGCTATGAAGCTGGTGCTTCCAATCACAGGCGGCTAAAGCTCTGAACCAACCAATAATTAGAAGAACGAAGCACAAAGAAGGGTAAAACATGTTGGAGTGCAAGGACCCTTGAGCAAATCCAAGTGGTCTCATGTACCAATCACATTCTCCAAGGAAGACCTTCAGCTCAAGGACTACCCACATAATGATGCAATGGTCATATCTTGCGTTATCAAAGGGTTTCTGGTTCACAATGTCCTTGTAGACACAGGCAGTGCAACATATATCATCTTCGCAAAAGCCTTTAGGCAGATGCAGGAGCAGGATGACAAGATATATGATGCAACACACCCCTTGTGTGGTTTTGGAGGGAGATAGATAGTAGCACTTGGAAAGATAACAATGCCAATCACCTTCGGTTATGTTCACAACACAAGAACAGAACAAGTTGTATTTGACATTAATGATATGGACTATCCTTACAATGCAATCATTGGTCGAGGGACGCTAAATGCCTTTGAAGCAATACTGCATCTAGCATATTTGTGCATGAAGATACCTTCTAACCAAGGTCCTATCGCTATGCATGGAAGTCAAGAGGCTGCCAGAAGAGTCAAAGTGATCTGCATAGACTCAAAGGCCATCTATAACATAGATGAAGCAGAAGCTCATCAATAGTATAAACATAAAAGAGACAAGGCTTATTCAGTAGATCAACCAAAGCCTATGCTTCTGTGCGCAGACATAGCTGAGCAGAAGGTGTTGTTGGGGTCCCAATTGTCCGATGAACAAGAGAAAACTATGTTAAAGTTTTTATTCAACAAAAAGGATGTTTTTGCTTGGTCAGCTAACGATCTTTGTGGTTTCAACAGAGATGTCATTGAACACTCACTCAATGTAGATCCGGCTATTAGACCAAGGAAGCAGAAGCTTCAGAAGATGTCCAATGACAAAGCCGAAGGTGCAAGAAATGAAGTCAAAAGACTCCTAAGTGCCAAAGTAATAAGAGAGGTGACATATCCAGAGTGGCTAGCCAATACTGTGTTGGTGAAAAAGGCTAATGAAAAGTGGAGGATGTGTATTGATTTTACAGATCTCAACAAGGCATGCCCGAAGGATGAGTTTCCCTTGCCAAGAATAGACTCCCTTGTGGATGCAGTAGCATCTTTGGAGCTTATGAGTTTATTGGACTACTATTCATGCCATCATCAAATCTGGATGAAGAAGAAAGATGAGTCTAAAACAAGCTTCATAACTGTAAACCCCAAAATTGGTAAAAAAAATTATTGATAGAGTCAAATATGAGAAGGAGAATAAAATAGTAATACTTAAAATAATATGGTTTATATTCACATTTGGATTTCAACTTGAGACTAGGAAACAAATGAATAATAAAATGGTGTTAAAATGGGATATTCATCTCATTAACGATATAATAAATATGTTTTTAGTAAAAGAACAAATGAAAAGACCACTAGGAAAATGAAGCTATTCCTCTTTTACCTATACATTGAAAGGTACCCTTTAAAGAAATCATATCTTAATAGAAAATTAATTCTCTAGAATAAACTATTTATGGGTGAGCTACATAGCTACAAGCATTTGCAAAAATAGGATAATAAATAAATATGTATATAGAAATATATAGTTTTGCATAAATGCCGAAGCTTTATGTTGTGCATATTATTTTGAATGAAAAACTTGAACTCAAATTTGAAATTGAGGAAGAAATAGGAAAATAGCAAATAAAACAAAAATAAAAAAATAAAAAGGAAACAAACCACGCACTAGGCCAAATCCTCCTCTCCTCGGCCCACTCCTATTTTTTACCACACACGCACGGCCCAGCTGGAAACCATGGGCGTTGACATGCGAGCTGTCCCGTCAGTCCCCCGCGTGCCGGTGTCTCTGGGCGCACCACTGGGTTCATTCGCTGACGCTTGGGTCCATCGGGTCAGACTGATCTTCCCCGTGGCAGGTTGTTGCGTCTGGGCCGAGTTTCTCGCCGCGGCATTCTGACCGGTCGTGCGCCAGCTGTTCATGACTATAGATCGGGACCCCTCGCCCCATAAGTATGAGCCCTGCCACAATCCTGGGCCACCCTCCATCGAAGTTTGGCATTGTTTCCATGGTGCTCGATAGTGCTCATCGGCACCATGAGGAGAAGGGGGGAACTATTGCGCCGCCGTCGGTGAATCGGAACCAAGCCATTACTGGGGGCTCGATAGTTGCACTGCGGGGATCGACAACGGGCTTCAAAGCTTGTATTGTTGTCGTTCAGTGGAGAAGGACCTCGGGTCCACCAGAATTTCTCACCCGTGCTGCTGCTCCGCCGCGGGACCACTAGCGCCATGGTCGGAGAACATCAGCATCCTCACCATTGTTACATGAACCCTATATATTTTGAGCAATCCTGTCTTCGTGTAGCGCTCCCCAGATTGGGATCTAGAGCATAGGACCGCCGTCCAGCGGGCTCATCGGCGATGCCTAGCCGTGGCCATAGGGCAGCGCTGCCGTTACCAAGCTGCGGCGATGGGGATGGGATCTGGGCCGTCAATCCCAGATAAAGGGCTAGGATTTGATCTCGGATACTGGTTCGGCCTGAACTCTTCTCGGTCGTCCGATGTGGATCAGGCGCGTGATAATTGACCTAAGGACTTAAAATCTGTGTGCCTGGTCGAAGATCCAACGACAAGGATTGTGTAACTCTTCGCTTAAAGGAATCATATAATCTGGTGCGTATGATTTTGATCTGGCGGCCTTAGTGAACACGTACCCCTTCGGCCATGCCATTATGCAAATGAGCCCCTGTAATACTCTCAAATCAACCCGTCGTCCATGCAAGGCATAGAAACATTACAAGTGGGTCCTGAAACTTACAAAATAGACCCTGGATTGTAGTAAAATAGTGACCGTAGTCCAAATGCCGTGTATGATTATAAATTTAATTTGAAAATTGCTTATTAGGTAGGAAATTAAATCTAAGAACCTAAAGAAACCCATAACTTCCTCATACTAGCTCCAATTTGATCCATTCAAATTGCGTTAGCTTCGCAAAAATATTGTCTACGCAGTGGCAACATTAATTGTACCATAGAACATATTTTTATAATTAGATATTTGCTTAGCCTATGTTTAGTAGATTATACCTTTTAACCAAAGTCAAACTAGACGATGATAGTGATTTGACTATAATATGATTTCTAAACAAGTTATAATCTGGATTAAAGTTTAAACTATTTGGAGTATATTTTCTCATATGATGTATATTAACCAAATTATAATATAGTTTAATATTTAAACCACATAGATATTCAGTAAATCATAACTCTATAACTGTAACTCCGATTTTAGTGATTCTCATTTTACGATCTCGTAGCTTCGTGTAGATCATTATTATTCAGTTTGTACTTACGTTTGATGTGATATTAATTTTGCCTATGCCATGTTTGTTTGTATTGCTACGACTAGCGCGAGGTCACGAGTCATCTGAAGAGCAAGTTGGTACCTGGAATCTCAAGTCCCAGGCAAGTTGTGCCCTTGATCACTTCTTTTTACCTAGTCATGTTCTGATTAATCATAAAGATCTACATAGGTTAATTTTGATGGGACCCAATAGGTTACCCTAGTTTGACTATCTTTATGCCTTGTTTACCACTAAACTTTTTGGGTAGTACTTGCTAGTGCTATATGTGGATTTGGGCATTGAAATACACATTATTCATACTTTTGTTATCAATTGTTATTTACTGTTCATGATAAGATCATTCTGTTAATTGGAACATGGAGCAACCACCCAGGAAAACAGTGGTACCACAAGGGTGGTATGGGACGCCCTTGGCTGACTAATTAGGAAAGCTAGTGGAGGACTACCTTACCCGAAAGGGGCAAGGGCAGTAGGGGAGTGGTCAGTGTAGGGAGGCCCTTAGGTTGATTTTGCTGCGATGGCGGTCAAGCGAGGGGTCCCTGCATTGGAGCTTCCTAGAAACTGTAGCGGATTTTCTGAAGCTAGTGGAACTTTGTAAAGGCCTCGTAGTGTTGCACTACCTCGCTTCCTTGGTAGAGGTGTATGGGGCCCGTACAACCCCGTGGCAGATGGGTAACATGACTTGTGGGTAAAGATGTGCAACCTCTGCAGAGTGTAAAACTGGTATATCAGCCGTGCTCACGGTCATGAGCAGCTCAGACCCTCACATGATTAATTTATGGAACTAAATTCAATTTGTCATATGCATTGCATCGCAGGTGTTGTTATTACTTTTGTTCTACTACTTAATTGGGTTGGTATTTACTTATACTTAGTAATTGCTAATAAAATTTTGACCAACTTTAAAAGCAATGCTCAACTTTAACCATCTCCTTTGGTAAGCCTTACACTTCACGTGAGCTCCCACCTTTGGCGAGTTCATGCACATTATTTGTAACACCCCAGTGTTACCTAGGGTTCTTCTCAGTTCTAACTCAAGAACCATTATCTCATGTTGATCAAATTGAGCAAAAGACACCAAAAACTAGGGAACACAAATTCAACTAAGTCATTTTGTCTTAAGAATCATGCCTAAATCATACCATGCACTCAAAGTGGAGAAAAATGTCTAAACCCTAGAATAACCTTAAATGGGCCATTTAAGTAAAAAGGAAGAAATTGGTAAAAAGACCATGAAAAACATGGAATCATGGCTTAGGCCAATTATAAAAGTTGAAATACACTAATTAAGCTACAATAACTATTAGAAAAGTTTGGCCAAAATAATTAATTAAAATTCCCAAAAGGCCATCCAAGTGGGAGCTCTCTTGGGAAATCTGAAAATTCAGATTTCTGAATTTCAGCCCTCACCTAGAACTCGAGCACGTTCACCTTGATCCCTAGCTCAAAGCCTTAAGCCCCCATTGACAAAATTGTGCTAAATTAACCCCTTTGCAACGTGTGTGAAGATGGCATCGAGATTGATGCCCTAGACACGTCAAATCTAGGATTTCATCTAGGGTTTCAGCAGTGAGACAAACCAGATTTCATCACTCCATATATTTGGCTCTAGTAAGTGTAACGCCCTGAATTTGGGGTTAGATTTTTTCTTCTTTAATACTCACCAAATTCAGGCGTTACTCTCTTTTCTCTTCCCGTTTTGCTCCTTCTTCCCAGTTTCAAAGCAGTATAGTGACTGGTGTCCGTATTGCGTGTAAAACAAAAAATCTAAGTTGTCATGGGTGCTGCATCATGTTGAAGCATATTTCTTTTGTCTGATGTCGTGTTTAATCGCGTGTTTGCGTCGTCTCATTTTGGATTTTGATTCGTGATTGGATTCCGATCAGTGGTTCTCGTGTTGTGGGATTTCGACCCGCGACGCGACCCAGCCCGGCTCGGCCTGGCCCAGCTCGGCCTGGCCCTAGCCCGCGTGCCCCTGCCTCTCCCCCATGCACACCCCCTCCTCTCTATCTCTCTCATTTGATTTTTCCCGCGTAGCAACCTCCTCTCCCTCTCCTCCACCTCTCTCTCTTCCCCGTTGTGCCCTAGGTGATTTGGCGGCGGTTATCACCAGATTTGGATCCCCGAGGTGAGCTCCCCTCCCCTCTCTCTCTCTTCCTCTTCCTCCCCTTCCCTTCCCAGCGTGCGCCCCGTTCATCCCCCGCGCGTGCGCGCGCCCTAGCGGCGTGGCTCATCCCTGGCTCGCGGCTCGGCCTCCCGAGCATGGCCCCCTCAACCCCCCGGCGTGGCTCCCTTGGCACCTGGCAGCACGGCCCCCTTGCCCCCCCCCGGCGCCCCTGTGTGCGGCCGCCTCGGCGCCCCTGCGCGTGGCCATCCTGGCCCCGGCCCGCGACCGTCCTGGCCCCCCGGCGCGCGGCTCCCCTGGCCCCTGCGCGCGGCCCCTCGGCCCCCTGTGCATGGTCGTCTCGGCCCCCTGCGCGCGGCCGCCTTGGCCCCTGCGCGCGGCCGTTCCTGGCACCTGGCGTGGCCGTCCCGGCCCCCTGGCCTCTCGGCGCGGCCGCCCTTGCCCCCCTGCACGCGGCCGTCCTGGCCTCGGTGTGCGTGGCCCCTACCCTCGGCAGCGTGGCCCCTCGGCGCGGCCCCCGGCAGCGCTGCCATCGTGGCTCGCGTAACGCGTTCCCGCGCGCGCAGCCCCACACGCGCGGTGATTGATTTTTGGTTTTAATTAATTTTAAACTTTATTTAATTAACGTGCTGCGTCTCGCGCTTCGTCGCGCGGCGATTTAGTTTGATTTCAGATTCTATTAGTGTGCTGCGTCGCGCGCTTCGTCGCCCGACGACCCATTTTAATTTCAGATTAATTAATGTGTGGCATCGCGCGTCCAGTCGCGTGACTTTTTGTTTTAAATTCAGTTTAGATGACGTAAGCCGTCGTGCGCTTCGTCGCACGATGCTTGACGTCATTTTTATAATCAATTCAAGTGTCTCGTGGCGTGCTCTGTCGTGCGAGGAGTCATTTTATTCTTAATTCAGTCTAAGTGTTGTGTCGCGCGTTTCGCCGCGCGACAATCCTTTTAAATTAACTTTGATCTGTTTATAATGATTATATACGGAACATGACTTTATCCTATGCACCGAGCGTCTATTATTTATGATATTTTATTGCATGGTGTACTGTTCTTTTGTATTAAATTTGTGGAATGTATGTTTGAACTCGTATAGATAACAATCAGTTGGTGGAGTCCGAAGGAGTTGCAGGTGAAGATCCTGAGCAGCAGTTGGTTGGTGAAGGCAAGTGTCCCTTGACCCATCTATGTCCTACTCATGCTTATAATTCACTCCCCGCATTTATATGATTTATACTTAAGGATTGACTAGCTTTTGTTTATCTATTCCTTGTTTACCTATTTTGGTTGGGTTATTTTGGTTGAGCTATATGCTAGTGCTTCACATTAATCAATGAACATGACAAGATTATCTATGATACATTGTTTTCCCTTTTGATTATGATGATATACTTGTGGCATTTAAGGGGACTCGAGCTATTCCTCGAGTGCCTCTCCGAAAGGACTGGTTCGTTGGATGACCGTCCGAGAAAACAGTGCAACCATGAGGGTGGAATGGGACGCTCTTAGCTGAATAATTAGAGGAACTGGGGTATAGTTCGCTTCACCGTCATGCCGTCAATGGGGCTCGGTGTATGCGGCTCGCTCTACCAAGGGTGGTTTGCCCCTTGGGGAGGAGTGCGGTACATTTAGGAAACCTAACGGGCGACTATAGCCTTAGGGAATCTTTGTAAAGGCTACATAGTGAAACCCTACCTATTCACCTTGGTAGTGTTTAAGGGTTTGATCGGCCCGAGGCAAGAGGGAATCATGACTTGTGGGTAAAGTGCACAACCTCTGCAGAGTGTTATGAAACTGATATATCAGCCATGCTCGCGGTTATGAGCGGCCAAGGGAGCTCCATTGATTAGAATTACTTTGATCAGAGATGGTTGGTTTACAGGTGGTGACGAGGATGATGGTTATGATTATGCTTATGGTAATGGTAAGTGGTATCCTTTCTATTTGGAAAGGGTACTATGGGTTAAGAACTTGGGTTAATGCTAAAACCTGGCTTTCTACTAGTAATAATAACCTTAGAGATACTTTGATCAGAGATGGTTGGTTTACAGGTGGTGATGAGGATGATGGTTATGATTATGCTTATGGTAATGGTAAGTGGTATCCTTTCCGTTTGTAAAGGGTACTATGGGTTAACAACTTGGGTTAATGCTAAAACCTGGCTTTCTACTAGTAATAATAATCTGACCAACTAAAAGCAACTGCTTGACTTAACCCCACATAAAGCTAGTCCACTACAGCTAAACGGGACAATTGCTGAGTATGTTGATGTGTACTCACCCTTGCTTTACACACCAAACCCCCCTAGGTTGTCCACGTTGCAACCACTGCTCAGGAGAAGATGAAGTCGTGGAGGAGGACTTCCAGGAGTTCTAAGAGTATGATGAGTTCTAGGCGTGGGTTAGCGGCAAACCCCCATTCGGCTGCCTATGAAGGCCGTGTGTATCTACGTTTCTTTTCCGCACTTTGATAATTGTTAAAGACTATGTGGATGTCTCGGACATCATGATGTAATCGACTATTATACTTTCTTTTATGTTATTATTTGAGCACTGTGTGATGATGTCCAGTTATGTAACTGCTGTGTATGTGAATTGCTGATCCTGGCACGTACATGGTTCACATTCGGTTTGCCTTCGAAAACCGGGTGTGACATAGGTGGTATCAAAGCCGTGCTGACTGTAGGACCGCTAACCTAGAGTAGAATGGTCGTTCTAAGGACTATAGACCTCTATTATCACCTTGACTTTGGTATGCCTTCAAAAGTTGGTCATATTGACCAAATCTATGTTCTACTATATATATTATACCTTGCTGAAAAAATTTGTTTTATTCTAATTCCTAATTTTATGGTTTACTTGCTGGTCATATTAGCTATGTTCTCACTTATGCTTACGGTGTATTTTGTAGATGGCTCGTCTTAGACACACTGCACGGAAGTCAGTCATTCCTTTCTTGCCTTCTCGTCTCATGGAGCGTCTGCTTCACCGCCCGGTGACTGCTCAGTCTAGCCATTTGGAGAGGCTGCACCACCGCCTGCACAAGGAGCAGGAGCATCAGCAACAGGAGTTGGAGCAGCAGGGCTCTTCTTCCTCGCTTTAGTAGGAGGTAGAGTCTGTGAGGAGCTACTCTCATGTGCCCCCACTGGAGGCGCCCCCTGCACCACCACTGGGCATCCCGGCCGTTGGATTAGCTATTGGAGGAGACCCCAACGATGGAGGTGACGACAGCAGCTTGAGCCACAACACCGACCTTTCAGAGGAGCAGGAGCCAGAGGGATGGGTTGCTCGACCCATCACTCTTCACGCCGCTCGTGGGTGTCACTTCCATGGTGCGCTCGACACCTTGCTACGCTAGGCACTTGACCGGCGTACCTGGTCTATCGAGTATCGTTGTGTTGTCTTCCAGCACAGTTGTGGGGTTTACCCGGACTGCTGGGAGGTGACTTGTTTGGTGCGCCGTCCGGAGAACAGTCTTCGGGGTGCGGAGGTCTGCTTAGAGCATTACTCTATCTCTAAGCAGGACTCAGCTGAGGCGACCATGCAAGATGCCGCACGGCATGCGCTTTCGCACTACTGCTCAGTGCTCGGTGGGTTAGCCGATGGTCTTAACCTGAGGTATTACCTCCTCCGTCCATGTGGCAGCACAGGAGGCATGGTTGTCTCACCTGTCGGTGAGGACAATCCTAGGTTGAGCAGCACAATCAACCTAGCTGTCGTGCTAAACACGGAGCTAGACCATGCCTTAGATGAGCTGAGTAGGGCTCGTGCTAAGATCGCCCAGTTGTTGGCTGAGCGTGCGGAGCGCCGTCATCTAGAGGATGGTTCTCCCGCCCCCATAGGGACTCAGCACTTGTACCGCTCACCTCAGCGTGGACACCTTGCTTATGGTAACCCCAACTGTAGGACCAGGATAAATTTAGAATCATAGATCGTCAGCATCGGATCTTGTAATTAATGCTTAAAATAGAAGTTATAGTTTTAGCCTTAGCCTTACTCTCAGTTAGTTTTAGTTAGATAGGGTAGTTTGCTTATCCTGTGTTTTTATGTTTATCATGATGAACTATGATGGATTTGGATCTTTGTAATGACTGCCACCAAAGTGTGGGTATCCCCTGCACTTTGGTTTACTTGTTAATGTTAATAAAATTAGTTATCTAGTTGGGAAGCCCTTTCACTCTACTTTCCTCTTTATCTGAGAAGCTGTGTTTGCCTGTGTTGGGAGTTAGTGAAGATGCTTATTTGTTTAGTATTGTGGAAGGATTCTATACTCTTTTCTTATGCTGCAAGTTTGCAAGATCAGTTCTGATGTGTGATTGCATTCTGCAGATGTCATACAACAGGCGTAGAGGAGGAAGGCATGCTCAGCAGGAGCAGGTAGCATCGCAAGATGAGGCACCTCGGCAGCAGTTGCCACCACCTCCCCGATGACGATAGAGCAGATGTTCTTGATGCAAACTGAGGCAGTACAAGCTATTGGTCAAACTCTGGCCGCTATGCAATAGCAGCAGCATCAGCCCCCACCTCAGATGCCTCAGATGCTCAGAGACAAGCGTGCTGAATTCATGAGAGGTCATCCCCCAGTGTTCGCTCACTCTGCTAACCCCATGGATGCTGAAGATTGGCTGCGTACCGTGGAGCGGGAGTTGCACACCGCTCAGTGCGACGACAGGGAGAAAGTTCTGTATGGTCCCCTTTTGTTGAGAGGAGCAGTTCAGTCTTGGTGGGAGTCCTACCTCGCCACCCACACCAACCCCGACACCATCACCTGGGAGGAATCCAGAGATAATTTTCGTCAGTACCACGTTCCAGCAGGTCTGATGACAGTGAAGAAAGAGGAATTTCTGGCACTCAAGCAAGGGCCCATGTCCGTAAGTTAGTACCAAGACAGGTTTCTGCAGTTGTCCTGCTATGCTCCTGAAGATGTCAACACAGATGCCAAGAGGCAGTATCGTTTCTTGAGAGGCTTAGTCAATCCCCTGCACTATCAGCTGATGAATCATACCTTCCCCACCTTTCAGCACCTGATTGACAAAGCAATCATGACAGAGAAGAAGCACAAGGAGATGGAGGATCGCAAGCGCAAGATTGGTGGACCTCAGCTTGGAAGAAGCAACCGCCCCCGTTTCTCAAGCAACCCGCCTCAGTAGTTCAAGCAGAATCAGCACCCGCCTCAGCAGCAGTTTCAGAGACAGTACCCCCAGCATCAGTAATAGAATTGCCAGAACAATCAGTTAGGAGGAAGTCAGTTCTAGAGGCAGAATTAGCAGGCACTTCGCCTCCCCACCCCAGCAACCAACTAGAGCAGTCAAGTAGCCCCAGTTCAAGGCGGAAGCAGAGCATGTTTCCATTGTGAAGAGCACTGCCATTGGGTGATGCAATGTCTGAAGAAGGCAGCTCAGCAGCAGTCAGGCCCTAGTGCCCCAGCAAAGCATAATGTGTCTCAGCTAGGAGCAGGCAACCGCGTCCAGACACACTACAACCATGGGAGACTGAACCATTTGGAGGCTGAAGCAGTCCAGGAAACAGCAGGCATGATAGTAGGTATGTTTCCAGTCGATTCTCATATTGCAGAAGTATTATTCGATACTAGAGCCATGCATTTGTTTATTACTGCATCATGGGTAGAAGCACATAATCTTCCAATAACTACTATGCCAACCCCCATTCAAATTGATTCAGCCGGTGGTAGAGTTCGAGCCGATAGTGTTTGCTTGAATGTAAGTGTGGAAATAAGGGGGATAGAGTTTCCCGCTAACCTCATAGTAATGGGTACTCAGGGAATAGATGTCATCCTAGGGATGAATTGGCTAGATAAGTACCAAGCAATTATCAGTTGTGATAAGAGGACAATTAAGTTGGTGTCCCCACTAGGAGAAGAAGTGGTAGCTGAGTTAGTCTCACCTGAGCCTAGGAAAGGAGGTTGTCATCATATGGCTATTGATAGCAAGGAGGCAGATTCACTCGAGACTATCAAGGTTGTGTCAGAGTTTTCGGATGTGTTCCCATAAGATCTACCAGGTATGCCACTTGAGCGGAAAGTTGAGTTTGCCATAGAGCTTCTTGCTGGCATCGCCTCCATTTCTAAAAGAGCTTACAGGGTATCTGGACTAGAATTGGTTGAACTCAAGAAGCAGATCGATGAGCTGTCAGAGAAAGGTTACATTGAGCCAAGCACCTCGCCTTGGGCCACCCTTGTCCTGTTTATGGAGAAGAAAGATGGCACCAAGAGGATGTGCATCGATTATCGAGCTCTGAATGAGGTCACAATCAAGAACAAGTACCCCTTGCCCAGAATAGAAGATATGTTTGACCAGTTGAGAGGAGCCAACATGTTCTCAAAGATAGATCTGAGGTCAAGTTATCACCAGCTCAGGATTCGACCTTCAGACATTCTGAAGACGGCATTCATTACCATGTATGGGCTATATGAGTTCACTGTTATGTCTTTTGGCCTAACGAATGCACCAGCCTTCTTCATGAATCTAATGAACTGTGTATTCATGGATTATCTTGACAAGTTTGTGGTGGTATTTATTGATGACATTCTTATATATTCTCAAAGTGAGGAGGATCATGTGGATCATTTGAAGATGGTATTGTAGAGATTGCGAGAGCACCAGTTGTTTGCAAAGCTGAGTAAGTGTGAGTTATGGATCAATGGAGTCCTGTTCTTGGGTCACAAAATAAACAAAGATGGATTAGCCTTGGATCCGAAGAAAGTGGCAGACATTCTGAACTGGAAAGCGCCAACAGATGCCCTGGGAATCAAGAGCTTCATTGGAATGGCCGGATATTATCGGCGATTCATTGAAGGGTTTTCGAAGATTGCAAAACCGATGACAGCTTTGCTAGCCAACAAAGTGGAGTTCAAGTGGACCCAAAAGTGCCAAGAAGCCTTTGAAGTGCTGAAAGAGAAGTTGACTACAACGCCTGTCTTAGTCTATCCTGATGTGCACAAGCCCTTCTCGGTGTATTGCGACGCTTGTTACACTGGCTTGGGATGCGTATTGATGCAAGAGGGAAGAGTTGTGGCTTACTCGTCCCGACAGTTGAAGGTTCATGAGAAGAATTATCCAATCCATGACCTAGAGTTGGTAGCAGTGGTTCATGCACTGAAGACATGGAGGCACTATCTGTATGGGCAGAAATGTGATGTCTACACAGACCACAAGAGTCTGAAGTACATATTCACCCAGTCAGAGCTGAATATGAGGCAACGAAGATGGTTAGAATTGATCAAAGACTATGAATTGGAAATTCATTACCATCCAGGCAAAGCGAACGTGGTAGCAGATGCGTTAAGCAGAAAAAGTCAAGTCAATATGATGGTCGCTCATCAGATGCCTTATGAGTTGCCAATGAGTTTGACAGGTTGAGCCTCGGATTTCTGAACAACATGCGAGGAGTCACAGTTGAGTTAGAACCCACCTTAGAGCGGAAAATCAAAGAGGCACAAAAGAATGATGAGAAGATCAGTGAAATCCAACAACTGATTCTAGAAGGAAGAGGCAAAGATTTTTGGGAAGATGCAGAAGGTGTGGTATGGTTAAAGGACCGCTTGTGTGTTCCCAATGTCCAGTCCATTGGGGAGTTGATCCTCAAGGAAGCCCATGAGACAGCTTATTCTATACACCCTGGAAGTGAGAAGATGTATCAGGATCTGAAGAAGAAATTCTAATGGTATGGAATGAAAAGGGAGATCGCAGAACATGTGGCCATATGTGATAGTTGTCAAAGAATCAAGGCAGAGCATCAGAGGTCAGTTGGATTGTTGCAACCATTGTGAATCCCTCAGTGGAAATGGGATGAAGTCGGGATGGACTTCATAGACAGATTGCCTCGCACTCGAGCTAGCTACAATTCCATTTGGGTAGTGGTGGACCGCTTAACCAAGTCATCCCACTTCATACCTGTCAAGACTAGATACAGCAGTGCAGTATTGGTGGAGCTATACATGTCTCGGATCGTTTGTCTTCATGGTGTACCAAAGAAGATAGTGTCAAACTGAGGAACGCAGTTCACCTCTCATTTCTGGCAGCAATTGCATGAGGCCTTGGGTACACATCTGAAATTTCAGTTCAGCTTATCATCCGTAGACAGACGGTCAGACTGAAAGAACGAATCAAATCCTTGAAGATATGCTAAGAGCCTGCATGCTGCAAGATCAGTCCGGATGAGACAAGAGATTACCTTATGTAGAATTCTCCTATAACAACAGTTACCAGGCCAGCTTGAAGATGTCACCATTTCAAGCGCTTTATGAAAGGAGTTGTAGAACTCCGTTGCAATGGGATCAGCTTGGAGAAAAGCAAGTGTTTGGGCCAGACATTTTGCTCGAAGCTGAAGAGAACATCAAGATGGCTCGGGAGAATCTAAAGATAGCGCAATCAAGGCAGCGAAGTTATGCAGACACAAGGAGAGAGCTGAGTTTGGAAGAAGGAGATTTTGTCTACCTAAAAGTATGGCCTATCAGAGGAGTCAGAAGATTCAGAGTCAAAGGCAAGCTAGGACCCTGCTATGTTGGTCCGTATCAGATTCTTGCAAAGCATGGAGAAGTGTCCTATTAGCTTAGTCTGCCAGAAGGTTTGTCAGCGGTGCATGATGTCTTTCATGTGTCTCAGTTGAAGAAGTGTCTGCGTGTGCCAGAAGAGTAGTTGCCAGAGGAAGGTCTAGAAGTCCAAGAAGACTTGACCTACATAGAGAAGCCAGCGCAGATTCTTGAGACTACAGATAGGGTCACCCGGAGGAAAACTATCAGAATGTGCAAAGTCAGATGGGGTCACCACTCTAAGGAAGAAGCAACCTGGGAGCGTGAAGACGATTTGATGGCCAAGTATCCTGAACTCTTTGCTGGCCAACCTTGAATCTCGAGGGCGAGATTCTTTTAAGGGGGATAGGTTTGTAACGCCCTAAATTTGGGGGTAGATTTTTTCTTCTTTAATACTCACCAAATTCAGGTGTTACTCTCTTTTCTCTTCCCGTTTCGCTCCTTCTTCCCAGTTTCAAAGCAGTATAGTGACTGGTGTCCATATTGCGTGTAAACAAAAAACCTAAGTTGTCATGGGTGCTACATCATGCCGAAGCATATTTCTTTTGTCTGATGTCGTGTTTAATCGCGTGTTCGCCTCGTCTCGTTTCAGATTTTGATTGCGATTGGATTCCGATTAGTGGTTGTGCGTGTCGTGGGATTTCGACCCGTGAAGCGACCCAGCCTGGCCCGGCCTGGCCCAGCTCGGTCCGGCCCTGGCCTCCACGCCCCTAGCGCCACTGCCTCTCCCCCATGCGCCCCCTCCTCTCTATCTCTCTCATTTAATTTTTCCCGCGCAGCAACCTCCTCTACCTCTCCTCCACCTCTCTCTCTCTCTTCCCCATTGTGCCTTAGGTGATTTGGTGATGGTTATCGCCAGATTTGGATCCCCAAGGTGAGCTCCCCTCCCCCCCTCTCTCTCTCTCTTCCTCTTCCTCCCCTTCCCTTCCCTGCACCCGCCCCCTTCTTCCCCCACGCGTGCGCGTGCCCAGGCGACGCGGCTCCTCCCTAGCCAGCGGCTCGCCCTCCCCCGCCCCCTTAGCCTCCCGAGCGTCGCCCCCTCGGCCCCCCGGCGCGGCTCCCTCGGCCCTCAGCGGCGTGGCCCCCTCGGCCCCCCTTGCGCGGTCCCATGTGCCCCTTCACGTGGCCATCCTTGTGACAGAACCTCCCAAGTCATTAGGCCCACCTACAGTTGTCCTTGTCCAACGGACCTCAGACAACCCTGCAGGTGCCCCTGATCACTTGACAAGTTCGGTATCTGAATTCTTTACCTTGCCCAAGAGCGTTTCACCCGTCACGCAGACATTACAACACATCGGAGGTACGAAAATGGGGAAGCAGTTACAATAATTTACTTTATTTTAAAGTAAGAGTAGTATTATTACAGACCAGAGAAAAATATAAGAGTGCTGGAGTACTATTATTACATAACCTAGGAGGCAAAACCCCTCCCGATAAACATTAAATAAAAGTTTTTAACGGAGGACCTTTCCTCCCGGGGCTTCACTCCTGGTTTTCCTCCTTAGGCACCACCTTGGAACAGAGGCAACAAAAGTTTGCCACTTCCTCACCTAAAACAACATGGGACAAAACCCTGAGTACGAAGTGTACTTTCGCAAGTCTTACCCGTCAAATTAAGAGACTCTCAAGGATATGCTGGCCTTTGGGAATCAAGGTATGGCTTATCAAGAATCAAGGACTCTGTTTGCAGAAATGCTTACTAATAATGGATCCTTAAAAGTCCAATTTTATTAGCAAGTTAAGTCATTACCTGAATTTTAGAGTTATTTCTACCCTAGTTCAAGCACTTGACCTATACTAGCCAATTTCTTATCAACCTTCTTGTTCACTGGAATGCTACGTGTAGGTCAGTGACCAAGTCTTCATGTCCGTGATGTTACGGCGATCCGAATCGATTATACTCAGTTGAGGATCTCCAATCACACGACATATGTAGCACTTAACCCTTGCATATGTCAACTCGCCACCGGGGTTCTTAAGACCAGATCAGGTTCACGCCAACCGAGAGCACAGATACACCACCGTCCAGCCTCTTGCCACGGAGGGTACACGCTACTGTCGCCATCTCTCCACTCCCATTGCGTGTTATCTTATTCTAGTATTAGTCTGCCCGAGGCAAAGCTTACCCATGATGAGGCATGTGACCAGTTAAAGGGTCCTCGATCATCAAGCCTACATCGACAAGGTCCTTAATCGACTCAGACGAAGACACTACACCGAGACTCTCTTCTCGTGCAAGTCACTCGCCCGGTCTCAGCTTTATCATTTCAAACCCAAAGTTTGGTACCTGGCAGAGGTACATGTTTTCCGATGTTGAACCCATCATGGCCATGATGGATCCACCATCAAGTTTTATTTTTGAAAACATCCCACCCACTTTGAAGCATCATCTTTTTGTCAAAACAAAGCATTTTTTTTCTAGAGCAAAGCTAAGCATAAGAAAAACCTTTTTGATAAAACAGGGGATTTAGGAGAAATAATCAATTCCAAGGAAGGAAATGTAGCAATTGGTTTAGCACACAACTCCTATCACCTAATGCATCAAGTAAGTGAGAAAGATTTCAAAATAACAAGGAGGTTGCAAATGCACGGGGGCTTGCCTTGTGTTTCTGGTGAGTCAGGTTCTGCTCCACAGATATCAAAATAAAAGCAGTTTCCTGTCTGAGGTTCTTCAGGTGGTGGTGGTGTAGTCCTTGCCTCTTTAACCTCTATCTCTTTTTTGTTTTCTAGATATAGCCATATATAATCATGAATGCTCATGTAATGCTCATGAGAATGCAAAGATAATAAAAGTATATTATCTAATGTCTTGAATATAACTTTCCTTCATGGTTCTCTGGGAAACTAGGGTTTTCGGAGTCTATAGTGAAGTTCATAGGGCAGGGGACTACGGTTTTGGGTTCTAAGTACTAAACATTGTCCAAAGCATACCAAATTTTACCCAAGGCTTCTAAATATTACTTAAAGCCTATCTAAAAAGTTTGGTGAATTTGGGATTATTAATTACTCTCTAAAATTCCAGAAGTATGTGTTTTGGCTATTTTAAATGTCTCATAATTCCCTATTGGAACTAAAAATCATGAAACTATTTTTATTAAATACTATAGAAAATTAGGAGTCTGGCAAAATTGGTCTAGTATTTTTAGATTTTTTCTACAGTTTTCTAGAAATTCTTTAACCCTCGTAGAAAAAGAAAAGGAAAAACAATGAATAGTGTTGGGTTGAATTCAGCCCAACCGGCCTATAAAAGGGGAGAACCCGTGCACTCCCGCGTGGCGGTTTTACACCGAAGCCCTCAGGGTTTTGAATATATAAGGAAGAATCCAACGCACTATTTAACTAGGTCACTGACATTTGCGAATAAGCCCTTGCACTTCTATCTCTTCACATCTCGCAGTCCACGACGACGAACAGCGTTGGGCCGAGCTCTAGTGAGCTTGTACCGGCCGGATCCCACAACGACCGGTGCTCCCGTGCGGCAGACACCAAATTGGACCCCTCTTAATCATTTCCCCTCACTCAATTTCACCAATGAGGTTCTACATCAACTGGTCCACGGAGACAGCGTGAACAATCGGATGAGTGAACGCGTTCTCGGTGATCTAGGGCCTCCTAGCTTAATCGGATGGGTCAGCGAGTATCAGGAGCAAGTAAGGGTGCTGAAACAAGAGGACAGCGGACATGAACGTACCTGAAACTTGTTGGCCACGCTGAGGTCACACTGCTCGGTGTTCTTGGTTGATTTGGGGGAAATCCCAAATTGGGGAGCTCTAGTGGATGATTTGAGGCATGGGTTGCTGGATGAGGGGCTTGACTACTTAACGGAGCCATGGGTATGCACAATTTATAGCAGGCTTGAGTGGTGGCCAGTGAATTAGAGGGAGACGCCCAGCGGCTGGAGAAAGAGGGGGTCACTAGCACGCGCGATTGGTGGCAATTACCATGGCAAGCTCCCCGGCGACCACCCGATGGGCTAATGTGAGACACGGCGGTGTGGTTAACGTGCCAAGGCACGTGGCGCAAGGCAGCGAAGTGGCTATCTCCGGCGAACCCATCCGAAGCAATCGTGATCTGCTCGGGTACAGTAGCCGGAGTAAAATAGTGGCAGGAGTGTATCCATGGCGTGATATTTACTTACCCCCTAGTGTTATCTAACTGATCTGAGCATGAATCACCACGACGAGCGTGAATCCGAGCGCACGGCTCGTCAGCGGCGAGGGGATCTGAACCTGATCCTATCTGTTTACTGTACCATTGGAAACGTTCGATAGAGCGCCTGACAGACCACATCGCAGGGCTTAGATCTTAGATTTTTACATGACAACTTGTTAATCTGCCAGTAGCAAAGTTGTTGTCCGATGATCCAGCTACAATCTTGCTATAGCAATCATAGCCAAATAATGACTGGATCATGATCGAATCACAGCTCAAAGATTGCCCAATCTCACTGTTAGTCTGAATTCAGACTTAGGGCAGTCTGACACTCCGACTTTGGGTTCATTTTACTCCAAATTTTTCATGTGATCAAGACTTAATCCCTATAGCAAAGTTGTTCCCCTTACATAGCTCTACAAATTTGATGTGTTGTTCCTAGGCAAATTCCTCATAATTTGGAAGATACAGGGTTCTAAAGTTGGCCATAATGCATTGAAATTCAGACTTAGCCATTGGAGCACAAATGTGGCCTTTTTGCATATTAGCCCAAAACTTATGGTTTCATTTGCAAATCTCCAAATATGTGAACCATATGACTTAAGATACCCTATTCCCATGATTTTTGCACTAAGGTCCAAAATGTGCACACTTTTACAAATAACCCCTTAGGGTTTCAGTCCAGGGTTTTCCAGGGATCTGTTTAGGGTTTTTGGTACTTCTAGGGTTTGGATATCACTTAAGTTCATTAATGGTGACATTTTATGATCATTAGTAATAAGTTTTGAAGTTTTCTTTTGTTTAAGCTTTGTTTACCCTTCTGAGCCCAGTTTAGGGTTAAGTACTGTACCCTAGAGTTTCACCCCTGAAATGTCATATCAAGACAACTTATTTGAAAATTTTGCCTAGTGAATGCAGTCTAGGTGTGACAATCACATGATATGCCAATGCTTATGATGTTATGCTCAAGTTTTAGTGATAGTAACACTAGGGGTGTTACATCCTTCCCCCCATAAATGAATCTCGTCCCGAGATTAAAAGTCTAGGGTAAGTAATGGAAAAGGAAATGTGTCATACTTTTATTTCCTTATTTTTGGTACAGGGCTGGGGTGGTATGGGGTTCATTTTTCTATTACAATAAGTGCACACATCTTACGATTTACAAGAAGCTAAAAAGCCTGGGAAATTCTTATCTAAAAAGTATTGAGTTTCCCAAGTAGCCTCATCTTCCGTGTGTTGGTTCCACTATATCTTGTAAAACTTGAGAGTTTTCCTTCGGGTAATCCTGTCCTTTTGATCCAAGATTTGAATAGGTGTTCAGAATATGTTAGGTCTGGTTCTAAGGCAACATCCGTCACCTCAACGGTTCGACCTGGAACCCGAAGACACTTCTTCAATTGAGACACGTGGAACACATTATGTACAGCAGACAATGTTTCGGGTAACTGGAGTCGGTATGCGACTGGTCCACATTGTTCAAGAACAGGGAAGGGACCAATGTACCGGGGTGCAAGCTTCCCTTTTACCCCAAAACGTGATACACCCTTCATTGGTGAGACTTTTAGATAGACATAATCTTCAACTTGAAAGTACAAGGGTTTTCGTCGTTTGTCTGCATAACTCTTTTTGCGAGCTTGGGCTTCTTTCAAATTATAAATTATTCGTTGAACCTTTTCTTCTGTTTCCTTTACCACATCAGGCCTGAAGAAATATCTTTCACCTGGTTCAGACCAGTTTAACGGAGTATGACACCGTCGCCCATACAAAGCTTCAAAGGGTGCCATTTTAAAGCTCTCTTGATAGCTATTATTGTACGAGAACTCCGCTAATGGTAAACAATCATCCCATTTCTATGGGAATTCCAAAACACAAGCTCGCAACATATCTTCAAGTATCTGATTTACTCTCTCAGTTTGCCCACTAGTTTGAGGATGATAGGCCGAACTGTCGAGTAACTTAGTACCCAAGGATTTGTGAAGCTCTTCCCAGAATTTGGATACAAATTGAGGTCCACGATCTGACACGATTGTCTTCGGAACACCATGCAAACTTAGGATGCGAGCAATATACATCTGGGCATAAGTGAGGATCGGATAATTTGTTTTGACTGGCAGAAAATGAGCAATCTTCGTAAGCCGATCAATTATAACCCAAATAGAATCATACCCTTTTGTTGTCCTGGGTAATCCTACAATAAAGTCCATGCTTATATCCTCCAATTTCCATGTAGGGATAGGCAAAGATTGCAATGGACCAATAGTCTTCATATGTATGGCTTTGACACGTCTGCAAGTGTCACATCTTGCCACATAGTGTGCAATTTCAATCTTCATCTTCGTCCACCAATAATGCTGTTTTAAATCATGATACATCTTAGTGCTTCCGAGATGAATAGAATAGCGACTAAGATGTGCTTCATCTAAAATTTATTGGCGGATCTCATCATTCTTAGGCACAACTATGCGGTTGTTAAACCATACAACACCTTGATCGTCTTCCCTGAAGCAGTTGGCTTTACCGGCCTCCATTTTCTCATGAATGTGTTTCATTCCCTCAAAATTTCTTTGTGCGTCAATTATTCTTTGCAGGAGGACTAACTCAAGCTTCAAGTGATTTGAAGTTCCATGTTGAATCATTCCCAGGTTCAACTTCTCCATTTCTTGGCATAACGTAATGTCAGAAGTCTTCATTGTAAGACACTGACAGAAAGCCTTTCGACTTAACGCATCTGCCACTACATTGGCCTTGCCTAGGTGATAGTGAATCTCCATTTCATAATCCTTAATCAGCTCGAGCCATCTTCTCTGCCTCATATTTAGCTCTGACTGGGTAAAGATGTAATTCAAACTTTTATGATCTATATAGATATGACAGATATTCCCCAGTAAATAATGATGCCATATTTTTAGGGAATGAACCACTACAGCTAATTCCAAGTCGTGAGTTGGATAATGTTCCTCATGCCGGCGCAACTGCCTTGAAGCATAAGCTATCACTCGGCCCTCTTGCATTAGAACGCAGCCTAGACCACTGCCTGATGCGTCACAATACACATCAAAGGGCTTTTCAATGTCTGGTTGAGCTAATACCGGAGCGGTGGTCAATAATACTTTCAGCTGTTCAAAGGCTTCATTACATTTTGAAGACCAATTAAATTTAATATCATTCTTCAATAAACTTGTGATTGGCTTCACAAGCTTGGAAAAATCCGGAATAAACCGGCGGTAATAACTAGCCACTCCAAGGAAACTTCGGACTTGATGTACAGTGGTTGGGGGTTTCCACTCCAAAATATCCTTGACTTTGCTAGGATCCACCGCAATCCCGTTAGCAGACAACACGTGTCCCAAAAATTGGATCTCCTCCAGCCAAAATGCGCATTTACTGAATTTAGCATAGAGTTGATGCTCCCTTAAGCGCGTTAACAACAACAACAACAACAAAGCCTTTTTGTCCCAAGCACGTTGGGGTAGGCTAGAGATGAAACCCCGTATGAAAACCTCAGAGCTCAACCCCCAAAGAAAAAAAAGGGGAAACAAAGGCAAAGGAGAACCGAAAAAACGACGAAACGGGGAAACACATAAAAGAGATAAAACCCACAAGAACCAGCAAGATCTAAATGGGCACAAGAAAAGATCAAACGATTAAAGAGGAAAAGCGAAACTATAAATCAAGGTTCTGGCACGTGAATTGCCCACTTCCACCCCTTCCTATCCACGGCGAGCTCTTTATCAATATTCCACTCCTTCAGGTCCCTCTTCACAGCCTCTGTCCACGTCAAGGTTGGTCGACCTCTACCTCTTTTCACATTCTCGGGACGCCTAATTATTCCGATATGCACTGGTGCCTCATCAGATCTTCGTTGGATATGTCCAAACCATCTCAAACGATGTTGCATAAGCTTCTCCTCAATTGGCGCCACTCCTACTCTCTCTCGTATATCATCATTCCGGACTCGGTCTCTCCTTGTGTGGCCACATATCCAGCGCAACATACGCATCTCTGCCACACATAGTTGTTGGACATGTCGTCTTTTAGTGGGCCAACATTCTGCTCCATACAACATAGCCGGTCGGATTGCTGTCCTGTAGAATTTGCCTTTTAGTTTGTGTGGCACCCGGGGGTCGCATAAGACACCCGCCGCTTGCCGCCACTTCAACCATCCAGCTTTAATTCTATGACTGACATCCTCATCGATGTCTCCATCCTTCTGAAGCATTGATCCTAAGTAACGAAAAGTGTCTTTCTTGGGTACCACTTGCCCATCAAGACTAACATCGCCATCTTCATACCCCATGGCACTGAAATCACACTTCATATACTCCGTTTTAGACCTACTAAGCCTAAAACCTTTTGCTTCCAGCGTCTGCCTCCACAATTCCAACTTTTGCGAAACACCACTCCTACTCTCCTCAATAAGTACCACATCATCGGCAAAAAGCATACACCACGGTATATCTCCTTGTATGTCCCTTGTGACCTCATCTATCACCAAAGCGAAAAGATAAGGGCTCAAAGCCGACCTTTGATGTAGTCCTATGTTAATTGGAAAGTCATCGGTGTCCCCATCACTTGTTCGGACACTTGTCACAACATTACTGTACATATCTTTAATAAGATTAATGTACTTTGTTGCTACTTTGTGTTTTTCCAAGGCCCACCACATTACACTCCTAGGTACTTTGTCATAAGCCTTCTCCAAGTCTATAAAGACCATATGCAGGTCCTTCTTTTGTTCTCTAAATCTCTCCATAAGTTGATCCGTAAATGTCGAGCATGCTCCTCTTCATTCTTGGAATATATTAAGATTTCATCAATGAACACCACCACAAATTTATCCAACTCGGGCATAAATACCGAGTTCATAAGATATGTGAAGTGGGCAGGAGCATTTGATAGTCCGAAAGACATAACCAGATATTCAAATAATCCATACCTTGTAGTAAATGCGGTCTTGGGTATATCTTCGGGTCGGATACGGATCTGATAGTAGCCCGACCTGAGGTCAATCTTGGAAAAAACCCGAGCTTTGGTATGCTGATCAAATAAGATATCAATCCGGGGAAGAGGGTACTTATTCTTGACTGTGACCTCATTAAGGGGTCTATAATCCATGCACATCCGAAGTGTTTGGTCCTTCTTCTTGACAAAGATGGCTGGACAAGCCCATGGCGATGAGCTTGGCAGGATGAATCCTTTTTCTAGTAGATCTTGTAATTGGGTCTTGAGTTCTACTAACTCATTCGGAGGCATTCGGTACGACCTTCTAGAAATAGGAGCCGTACCGGGCTTCAACTCAATCACAAATTCTACATCTCTTTCTAGAGGCAATCCAGGTAAATCTTCCAGAAAGATGTCCGGGAATTCACATACTACCGGAATATCTTGGATCTCCGGTATGATGGCTTCATATACTCTGCCAATTGGTCTAGCTGTAGTAGCTACGGGAATGGACAAGAGAACCTTTTCCTAGCCATAACTCAACCTGATGGTTCTCAGATCAGTGTTGAGGATAGCTTTATGTTGGGCTAACCAATTCATGCCCAAAATTACATCTATATTTTGCCCTTTCAGAACAATCATATTTGTGGGGAAGTCCCATTCAGCCAATGTTATGGGCACGTGGAAAGCCACTTCTTTAGTGAATATTTGTCCCCCAGGCGAATGAATTATAAACCCTTCCCTTGATTCATTGTATGGAATGCAATGTTGCTCCACAAACTTCTTGCTTATGAATGTATGTGAAGCACCAGAATAAAAAAGAATAACTGCAGGGTGATTGGCCACGAGAAACATACCCATGATGACTGGTTCTCCTTCTGGTGTCGTGGCCACTTGCGTATAATAAATCCGCCCAGTTTTCTTCATATTTTTGCCCGTTGTATTGTTTGCCGCATTTCCCTAGCCTTGAGTGGAATTCCCTGAACTCTACTGATTATTTGATCTGTTCTGCTTTGGATATGGACAGTCCTTGATAAAATGCCCGAACTTTCCACAATTAAAGCAGCCTGTTGAAGAGCTTGGGAGGGCGGGGAAACGAGTACCAGGGGCACTCGGCTGATTTGTTGAGGTGGGGGCAGTGGCAGGTCGGATAAAGATAGGTTGTTTAAAGGCATAGGAGGGTGGACGTCATGAAGAGCAGTTTTGATTAAAAGGTCGGATCACCAACCTTTGTCTTTTCTTAGGCCCCTGATTAGACCTGTCACCTCCATAGCCCTTTGATTTTCCTGGGCCTGCATATTGGCTTCAACTGCCAACGCTGTGCTGACAGCCCTGCTGTATGAGAGGTCGAGGCAGGTGGCCATTTTCTACTGCAGCCGGTCATTAAGGCCCCTCATAAAACAATTTTTCTTCTTCAGGTCAGTGTTGACCTGATGAATAGCATATTGGGACCAATGGTTGAACCTGTTGAGATACTGTATGACAGTATCTCTACCTTGTTTGAGCTTCATAAATTCTTCTTGTTTCATATGGAGCACTCCTTCTGGAATATAGTGCTCCCGAAATGCCAGTTTGAATTCGTCCCAAGTAACTTGATGGCCAGCCGGCTGAATAGCCACATAATTTCCCCACCAGGTGCTGACAGGGCCTCACAACTGCTGCGCCGGAAATAAGGGCTTTTGAGTCTCTGTACATCGGAGAAGCCCAAACTTTTGCTTGATAACCCGGATCCACTCGTCTGCTTCAAGGGGATCTTCAGCCTTGACAAATAGCGCGGGACGCGTTTTTGAGAAATACAAATATGAAGTTTTGTGGGGTCCTTGTGGATAGGCTCGCCCGCCTTGCTGTTGCATTTGCTGTCCCGCCATTTCCCGAAGAAAGCGGGTGTTATCGGCTGTTGCAGTGACTAAGGCAGTGATAGCCTCAGCCAAGGTTGGGGGTACTGGTGGCGGATTAGGAGTTGTTTCCCTCCCATGGGAGGTTCCTGCACCATCCTGTCCATGAGTCCTAGATGGCATCTGAGGTAAATAACATTTGGAAAATATAATATACCAAAGCATACCATCCATTTTACATTACTTAAAAGGGTAATGATACAGACTCGAATTTACAATAGGATTACATTACCCATTTTACATCATATCTAAACTATACTATTCTAGTTTCTTATCACTTTTGGTAGCTTCACTGTCGGGCGTAGGAGACCATTCATCAACCAACTTCATAAAGGGAGGGGGCCTGAAAAGGTCCAATTCACCACCAAGTGCTTCTCCCGCTGCTCCAGAAGGTCCAGCTCCCATTCCAACAGGATCGGCAGATACGTCAGGGTGCAGTCGTGAATACAACATATGAACTTCCTCATGTAGTGTATTACAATACACATGCAAGTTGTCGATAGCCATACTAAGCTCCTCCACACGGGCTCAAGCTTTGGCTTCCTTGGCCCAAGCAAGTGAACATGAGTTAACAGCCCAATCGAGTGCTAAATCTCGTTCAGCAAGTTGGTCTTGCAGATGTCAGATGTCAGCTCTTAACTCATTTATTCATTGACCATCCTCGACACATATATTATTTCTGTGACATAACTCCGATCGAAGCCGCTCTACCTGAGCTTCTAGATCACCAATAGGACCATTGCTGCCACTACTACTATCCTCATGCCTTGGGGCTAGTTGGTGCCGAGGCACGCCAATTGGTCCAATGGATTTGCGCGCGGTTTTCCTTGTGCGCGGCGACATATCTCTAAGGGGGAAAAATCTTATTAATATAGTTCTTATCAGGATGCTTGCATAATTACAGAATCAACCTTAGTTGATTCACAACCTTCTATACATCACACTCTACTATCTGGTCTTTTAAAATTTGTATTTCAGAAGGTAGTTAGATAAGAAGGAAAGAAATTTTCTAGATAAGTCCTTGAAAAGTCTTTTTGAAAATGCCTCATAACATCTACAGAGATGGGCTTCGCTTCGATACCAGCTGTGATAGAACCTCCCAAGTCATTAGACCCACCTACAGTTGTCCTTGTCCAACGGACCTCAGACAACCCTGCAGGTGCCCCTGATCACTTGACAAGTTCGAAATCTGAATTCTTTACCTTGCCCAAGAGCCTTTCACCCGTCACGCAGACATTACAACACATCGGAGGTACAAAAATGCGGAAGCAGTTACAATAATTTACTTTATTTTAAAGTAAGAAAGAGTAGTATTATTATAGACCAGAGCAAAATATAAGAGTAATGGACTACTATTATTACATAACCTGGGAGGCAAAAACCCCTCCCGATAAACATTAAACAAAAGTTTTTAACGGAGGACCTTTCCTCCTGGGGCTTCACTCCTGGTTTTCCTCCTTAGGCACCACCTTGGAATAGAATCAACAAAAGTTTGCCGTTTCCTCACCTAAAACAACATGTGACAAAGCCCTGAGTACGAAGTGTACATTCCCAAGTCTTACCCATCAAATTAAAAGACTCTCAAGGATATGCTGGCCTTTGGGAATCAAGGTATGGCTTATCAAGAATCAAGGACTCTGTTTGTAGAAATGCTTACTAATAGTGGGTCCTTAAAAGTCCGGTTTTATTAGCAAGTTAAGTCATTACCTAAATTTTAGAGTTATTTCTACCCTAGTTCAAGCACTTGACCTATACTAGCAAATTTCTTATCAACCGTCTTGTTCACTGGAATGCTACGTGTAGGTCAGTGACCAAGTCATCATGTCCGCGAAGTTACGGCAATCCGAATCGATTATACTCAGCTGAGGATCTCCAATCACACAACATATGTAGCACTTAACCCTTGCATATGTCAACTCACCACTGGGGTTCTTAAGACCAGATTAGGTTCACGCCAACCGAGAGCACAGATACACCACCATCCAGCCTCTTGCCACGGAGGGTACACGCTACTCTCGCTATCTCTCCACTCCCATTGCGTGTTATTTTATTCTGGTATTAGTCTGCCCAAGGTAAAGCTTACCCATGATGACGCATGTGACCAGTTACAGGGTCCTCGATCATCAAGCCTACATCGACAAGGTCCTTAATCGACTCAGACGGAGACACTACACCGGAACTCTCTTCTCGTGCAAGTCACCCGCCCGGTCTCAGCTTTATCATTTCAAACCCAAAGTTTGGTACCTGGCAAAGGTATATCTTTTCCGATGTTGAACTCATCATGGCCATGATGGATCCACCATTAAGTTTTATTTTTGAAAACATCCCACCCACTTTGAAGCATCATCTTTTTGTCAAAACAAAGCATTTTGTTTTTCTAGAGCAAATCTAAGCATAAGAAAAACCTTTTTGATAAAACAGGGGATTTAGGAGAAATAATCAATTCCAAGGAAGGAAATGCAGCAATTGGTTTAGCACACAACTCCTATCACCTAATGCATCAAGTAAGTGAGAAAGATTTCAAAATAACAAGGAGGTGGCAAATGCACCGGGGCTTGCCTTGTGTTACTGGAGAGTCAGGTTATGCTCCACAAATATCAAAATAAAAGCAGTTTCCTGCCTGAGGTTCTTCACATGGTGGTGGTGTAGTCCTTGCCTCTTCAACCTCTATCTCTTCTTCGTTTTCTAGATATGGCCATATATAATCATGAATGCTCATGTAATGCTCTTGAGAATGCAAAGATAATAAAAGTATATTATCTAATGTCTTGAATATAACTTTCCTTCATGGTTCTCCAGGAAACTATGGTTTTCGGAGTCTATAGTGAAGTTCATAGGGCAGGGGACTAGGGTTTTGGGTTCTAAGTACCAAACATGGTTCAAAGCATACCAAATTTTACCCAAAGCTTCTAAATATAACTTAAAGCCTATCTAAAACGTTTGTTGAATTTTGGGATTATTAATTACTCTCTAAAATTCCAGAAGTATGTGTTTTGGCTATTTTAAATGTCTCATAATTCCCTATTGGAACTAAAAATCATGAAACTATTTTTATTAAATACTATAGGAAATTAGGAGTCTGGCAAAATTGGTCTGGTAGTTTTAGCATTTTTCTACAGTTTTCTAGAAATTCTTTAACCCTGGCAGAAAAAGAAAAGGAAAAACAATGAATAGTGTTGGGTTGAATTCAGCCCAACCGGCCTACTGAAGGGGAGAACCCGCACGCGCCCGCGCCCATGGGGCGGTTTTACACCAAAGCCCTCAGGGGTTTGAATATCTAAGGAAGAATCCTACGCACTATTTAACTGGGTCACTGACATTTGCGAATAAGCCCTTGCACTTCTATCTCTTCATAGCTCGCAGTCCACGACGATGAACAGCGCTGGGCCGAGCTCCGGTGAGCTTGTACCGGCCGGATCCCGCAACGACCAGTGCTCCCGTGCGGCAGACACCAAATTGGACCCCTCTTAATCATTTCCCCTCACTCAATTTCACCAATGAGGCTCTACATCAACTGGTCCACGGAGACAACATGAACAATCGGATGAGTGAATGCGTTCCGGGTGATCTACGGCCTCCTAGCTTAATCGGATGGGTCAGTGAGTATCAGGAGCAAGTAAGGGTGCTGAAACAAGAGGACAGTGGACATGATCGGACCTGAAACTCGTTGGCCACGGCGAGGTCACACCGCTCGGTGTTCTTGGTTGATTTGGGGGAAATCCCAAATTGGGGAGCTCTAGTGGAAGATTTGAGGCATGGGTTGCTGGATGAGGAGCTTGACTACTTAACGGAGCCGTGGGTACGCGCAATTTATAGCAGGCTTGAGTGGTGGCCAGTGAATTTGAGGGAGACACGCGGTGGCTGGAGAAAGAGGGGGTCACTGGCACGCGCGACTGGTGGCAATTACCGTGGCAAGCTACCCGGCGACCACCGGACGGTCTAACGTGAGTCACGACGGTGTGGTTAACGTGCCAAGGCACGTGGCGCAAGGCTGCGAAGTGGCTATCTCCGGCGAACCCATCTGAAGTAACCATGATCTGCTCGGGTACGGTGGCCGGAGTTAAATAGTGGCCGGAGTGTATCCACAGCGTGATATTTACTTACCCCCCGGTGTTATCTAACTGATCCGAGCGCGAATCACCACGTCGAGCGCGAATCCGAGCGCACGGCTCGTCAGCGGCGAGGGGATCTGAACCTGATCCTATCTGTTTACTATACCATTGGAAACGTTCGACAGAGCGCCTGACAGACCACTTCGCAGGGCTTAGATCTTAGATTTTTACATGACAACTTGTTAATCTGCCAGTAGCAAAGTTGTTGTCCGATGATCCAGCTACAATCTTGCTATAGCAATCATAGCAAAATAATGACTGGATCATGATCGAGTCCCAGCTCAAAGATTGCCCAATCTCACTGTTAGTCTGAATTCAGACTTAGGGCAGTCTGACAGCCCGACTTTGGGTTCATTTTACTCCAAATTTTTCATGTTATCAAGACTTAATCCCTATAGCAAAGTTGTTCCCCTTACATAGCTCTACAAATTTGATGTGTTGACCCTAGGCAAATTCCTCATAATTTGGAAGATACAGGGTTCTAAAGTTGGCCCTAATGCACTGAAATTCAGACTTAGCCATTGGAGCACAAATGTGGCCTTTTTGCAAATAAGCCCAAAACTTATGGTTTCATTTGCAAATCTCCAAATATGTGAACCATATGACTTAAGATACCCTATTCCCATGATTTTTGCACTAAGGTCCAAAATGTGCACACTTTTACAAATAACCCCGTAGGGTTTCAGTCCAAGGTTTTCCAGGGGTCTGTTTAGGGTTTTTGGTACTTCTAGGGTTTGGATATCACTTAAGTTCATTAATGGTGACATTTTATGACCATTACTAATAAGTTTTGATGTTTTCTTTTGTTTAAGCTTTGTTTTCTCATCTGAGCCCAGTTTAGGGTCAAGTACTGTACCCTAGGGTTTTACCCCTAAAATGTCACATCAAGACAACTTATTTGAAATTTTTGCCTAGTGAATGCACTCTAGGTGTGACAAACACATGATATGCCAATGTTTATGATGTTATACTCAAGTTTTAGTGATAGTTACACTAGGGGTGTTATAATCCTGGCCCCCGGCGTGCGGCCGTCCTGGCCCATGCGCGCGGCCCCTTGGCCCCCTGTGCGTGACCGTCCCAGCCCCCTGCGCGGCCGCCTTGGCCCCTGCGCGCGGCCGTTCCCGGCCCCCGGCGTGGCCGTCCCGGCCCCCTGGCCACAGCGGCGTTCCCTGCCCCCGGCGCGGCCGTCCTGCCCCCTGGCCCCTCGGCGCGGCCACCCTCGGCCCCCTGTGCGCGTCCGTCCCGGCCCTGGTGTGCCCGGCCCCTGGCGCGTGGCCCCTGCCCTCAGTAGCATGGCCCCCCGGCGTGGCCATTGGAGCACAAATGTGGCCTTTTTGCAAATAAGCCCAAAACTTATGGTCTCATTTGCAAATCTCCAAATATGTGAACCATATGACTTAAGATACCCTATTCCCATGATTTTTGCACTAAGGTCCAAAATGTGCACACTTTTACAAATAACCCCGTAGGGTTTCAGTCCAGGGTTTTCTAGGGGTCTATTTAAGGTTTTTGGTACTTATATGGTTTGGATATCACTTAAGTTCATTAATGGTGACATTTTATGATCATTACTAATAAGTTTTGATGTTTTCTTTTGTTTAAGCTTTATTTTCCCATCTGAGCCTAGTTTAGGGTTAAGTACTATACCCTAGGGTTTTACCCCTAAAATGTCACATCAAGACAACTTATTTGAAATTTTTGCCTAGTGAATGCACTCTAGGTGTGACAAACACATGATATGCCAATGCTTATGATGTTATACTCAAGTTTTAGTTATAGTAACACTAGGGTTGTTACAATCCTGGTCCCCGGCGCGCGGTCGTCCTGGCCCCTACGCGCGGCACCTTGGCCCCCTGTGCGTGACCGTCCCAGCCCCCTCGCGCGGCCGCCTTGGCCCCTGCGCGCGGCCGTTCCCGGCCCCTGGCGTGGCCGTTCCAGCCCCTTGGCCCCGGCGGCGTTCCCTGCCCCTGGCGCGGCCGTCCCAGCCCCCTGGCCCCTCGGCACAGCCACCCTCGGCCCCCTGCGCGCGTCCGTCCCGGCCTCGGTGTGCCCGGCCCCTGGCACGTGGCCCCTGCCCTCAGTAGCACGGCCCCCTGGCGTGTGGCCCCTGGCCCCCTGCGGCGCTGCCCTCGCGGCTCGCGCAACGCGTTCCCGCGCGCGCAGCCCCACACGCGGTGACTGATTTTTGGTTTTAATTAATTTTATACTTTGTTAATTAAAGTGCTGCATCGTGCGCTCCGTCACGTGGCGAATTAGTTTGATTTTAGATTCTATTAATGTGTCGTGTCGCGCACTTCATCGCACGACGACCCATTTTAATTTCAGATTAATTAATGTGTGGCGTCGTGTGTCCAGTCGCGTGACGTTTCGTTTTAAATCCAATTTAGATGACGTATGCCGGTGTGTGCTTCGTCGCACGACGCTTGACTTCATTTTTATAATTAATTCAAGTGTCTCGTGGCGCGCTCCGTCGCGCGATGAGTCGTTTTATTCTTAATTCAGTCTAAGTGTTGTGTCGCGCGTTTCGCGGCGCGACAATCCTTCTAAATTTACTTTGATCTGTTTATAATGATTAAATACGGAACATGAATAACGTGACGGCCAAATTAATACCATTATGTTTAGACGAGTACTTTGATTTACAATCGTGAAACATAATTGCTCTTCGACCGTAGCCTCGACCGTTACTCTCTCTTTCTCGCTTAGTTGTAGGCGTGAGCCCTGCACCAAGCGTCTATTTATTTATGATATTTTACTGCATGGTGTACTGTTCTTTTGTATTAAATTTGTGGAATGTATGTTTGAACTCGTATAGAAAACGGTCAGTTGGTGGAGTCCGAAGGAGTTGCAGGTGAAGACCCTGAGCAGTAGCTGGTTGGTGAAGGCAAGTGTCCCTTGATCCCATCTATGTCCTACTCATGCTTATAATTCACTCCGCACATTTACATGATTTATACTTAAGGATTGACTAGCTTTTGTTTACCTTGTCATTGTTTACCTATTTTGGTTGGGTTATTTTGGTTTAGCTATATGCTAGTGCTTCACATTAATCAATGAACATGACGTGATTATCTATGATACGCTGTTTTCCATTTTGATTATGATGATATACTTGTGGCATTTAAGGGGAGTCGAGCTGTTTCTCGAGTGCCTCTCCGTAGGGACTAGTTCGTTGGATGACCACTCGGGAAAATAGTGCAACCATGAGGTGGAATGGGACACCCTTAGCTGAATAATTAGAGTAACTGGGGTGTAGTTCGCTTCGCCATCGTGCCGTCAATGGGGCTCGGTGTATGGGGCTCGCTCTGCCAAAGGTGGTTTGCCCCTTGGGGAGGAGTGTGGTACATTTAGGAAACCTAACGAGCGACTACAGCCTCAGGGAATCTTTCTAAAGGCTACATAGTGAAACCCTGCCTATTCACCTTGGTAGTGTTTAAGGGTTTGATCGGCCCGAGGCAAGAGGGAATCACGGCTTGTGGGTAAAGTGCGTAACCTCTGCAGAGTGTTATGAAACTAATATATCAGCCGTGCTCGCGGTTATGAGCGGCCAAGGGAGCTCCATTGATTAGAAATACTTTGATCAAAGATGGTTGGTTTATAGGTGGTGACGAGGATGATGGTTATGATTATGCTTATGGTAATGGTAACTGGTATCCTTTCCGTTTGGAAAGGGTACTATGGGTTAACAACTTGGGTTAATGCTAAAACCTAGCTTTCTACTAGTAATAATAACCTGACCAACTAAAAGCAACTGCTTGACTTAACCCCACATAAAGCTAGTCGACTACAGCCAAACAGGACAATTGCTGAGTATGTTGATGTGTACTCACCCTTGCTTTATACACCAAACCCCCCAAGGTTGTCCATGTTGCAATCGCTACTCAGGATAAGATGAAGCCGTGGAGGAGGACTTCCAGGAGTTCTAAGATTACGATGAGTTCTAGGAGTAGGTTAGCGGCAAACCCCCAGTCGGCTGCCTGTGAAGGCCGTGTGTATCTACGTTTCTTTTCCGCACTTTGATAATTGTTAAAGACTATGTGGATGTCTTGGACATCATGATGTAATCGACTATTATACCTTCTTTTATGTTATTATTTGAGCACTGTGTGATGATGTCCAGTTATGTAACTACTCTGTACGTGAATTGCTGATCCTAGCACATACATGGTTCGCGTTCGATTTTCCTTCTAAAACCGGGTGTGATAGTCAGCAAAACCCATATGCCTCTACACATAAACGACAAAGGAAGGTCAGGTGAAGAGATCTCTCAATAGGATCATGGCCATAATCGCGAAGATTTTGGAGCTAATCCGCTCTTGAACTTGACCACTCTTTGCGCTGCCTCGTGCTCGACGCCGTGCCCAGGCGCCAGAGCGCGCACTGGCGCTTGCCCGCTCACCCCCCTAGAGCACGTGTCAGAGCCACCCTCGGCCGTGCTTGCCCGTGCCCTTAAAGACCACCCCCGGATGCGCCACACCTCACTACACACTTATCCTCGCTGACCAGACCCCGTCATTAGCTCCGGCGCGCTCTGCGCCGCCCGCCTGAGCCACCCCAGCGCTGGCCACCGCGGCCAGCCATTTCCAGAGACCCCTAGCCTCACTCGAGCCTCTGGACAGCTTCCCCGAGGAGCCGTGAAGCTTCTCCAAACAAGTATTGAGGCCCTGCCCCACCGGAACAGTGAGATCACTATTGCCGAACATCGGCCGCTCGCCACCGCACGTAGACCGAGCTATCAGGTGAACCATTCTTCAATTCCTCAAGTCCATGCCTCCCCTGGCACCTAGTGAAGCTCGCTGACCAGTTTAATTGAACTCTACTGCCCTGGATAGGCCGGAGCCCTCACCACCGACGAGCTCCCCCGCCTGCGCACGTGGACCGGCCTACTCCGACCATCCCCGGCGACGATCCACGCATCGACGTGATCGTCACAACCTCCCCTACGCCCTCAACCACCTCATCGGAGCAACCTCGCCGCTGGTAAGCCCCTCCACCCTTTCCTCCATCGCGGGCACTGTTTAATTGGGGGAAGGACCTCAGATTAGGTTTAGTAAAACCCCAAGGGGTTTTCTGAATTGTCAGTGGCACGTTTGAATAGTGACCCGAGGACAAGTCTGTAAGGAAATTAGAAAACACACGCCAGGGACCCCGATGCAAAGTCATTTCCCATTTAACCATTTCTGATTATTCTTTTTAATGAACAGAGAGCTTAGAAAATTCATAACTTGAAAAATATTTAACCAAAATTTGCCAAACCAATTTTGCTGGATTCAAAATAATATGAACTATCAGGCAAAAATAGTAAACCCCATGTTTTCTGTATTAATTTTTAGAGTTTTAAATTAAATAAGGAAACTGCCCAAACCTTATAAATACAAAGAAAATTGAAATGCTTCTGTGCTAGGCTTAAGAAAATTTGTGGAGATACATACCCAACATATGCACTATTTAAAAATACTAAGCACCCTAGTATACAAGATTAACTCAAGTTTTGCTATTAATGACTATATCTGTCCAAAACATAGAAAATTAAGGAAAGTAGTGGA
The DNA here is from genome assembly GCA_029449295.1 of Zea luxurians. NCBI lineage: Eukaryota > Viridiplantae > Streptophyta > Magnoliopsida > Poales > Poaceae > Zea > Zea luxurians. Next base: position 53,811,291 of record JAOPSE010000011.1, read on the forward strand.
AAATAATAAATAGGGAATAAGGGTAAAGAAAATTCAGTGGACTCCTAATTGCTAGAACACCACAACAAAAATAATAGACACCCCAACCCCTCACAATAAGTGAGCTAAACAATTAAAATATGGAATTGGCCCATGTTCTAATTAAATCATAAGGAAGCCTAAAATTGTGCAACAATAGGCAAATAAATTTTTACCCAACTATTGATGAAGTAGACCACCACATAAAAATATGAAACCTATTTAAAAATATAAGGTAACACCCATTACCCCCTACCCCATGAAAAAGGCCATATAATCCAAGAATTTCTACCCCCTTCCCTTAAGCAAAAAGTTGCCAAATTCTAGAATGATTGCTCTTGCACAAAGAAGAAGATAGGAAAAATTAGAGATCTGTTGTTTGACATTTTTCAAGTATAGTGGTAGTAGAAAGCACCCCATTGGCCACGAACTTTAGAAAATCACAGTAAAATGACCCATAGGTGCTAGTGGCTAAAATTTGGTACAAAGTCTTATTACTACACCTAAATGCCAGCAAAAATAATTCACTGTTAAAGGAGAGTTGTAGTTCAATGCACCCCTTTGCCCTACAACTTGATAATTTTGTACAGAGAGAACCCGTAACATTTTGAGCCTAAATTTTTAAGACTAAGAGTTATACACCAGTGAGAAGCTACTGTAACGTTTACAGAATTTTTGGAAATTTATAGAACTGGGTTGTAGTTCAAGCCCACCTTAAAAGCATAAAAGAAAAGGAGAAGAGATAAATTGGGAAGAATAATGAATCTCACCCCAATGGATTCAGCTAGGAATCATAATAAATTTTCACTAAGACATTAGAGGTAAATCAGTGGAACACTAAAATAATCTGACCATTTAACTTAACCATACTTGATCCTAAAAAAATAGCTAAGTATACCACTAGAACTCAAGTAGTAAGATTTAACTTTACTTATCTATTAATCATCTCTATTACTACCACATTGCATGTCATGGCATACATATATCTTACTTATTGAATTCATTAGATTGCAACCTCGCTGATGGAGAGTACATGCTCATTCCCGAGCAAGGAGCTATCCACGAGGAAGACCAGGAGCCAACTCCCGAGCCTACCACAGAGGATCTCCCCGCAGCCCCAGCATTTGAAGGCAAGCCCCGGTTTTATGCATAACCAGTTTATACATGCTACATTACTACACTTAATGTTTGTAGGCTTGTAATGTGCACTTAAGTGTAGGAGTTGTTTGAATCCCTTAGTTGCATGAACTCAGGATTCCTTTTTGAGATGGATACTAGTATGCTAGGTCGAGTAGCTGCTTTGTTAAATAGGATCTCGGTAGAAGTCGAGTGATTTTTCTAGCACTCGCGCGAGGTCAGGAATTGATTGTATTCATCTTGATAACGGGATCTGTGATGGTCTATGGACTTGGATCTAGGGTGGAGGCCTTGTCCATGAGACGGAAATAGAATTAAGGATTAATGTGTGGATACCTGAGTCAAGCGTTTGAAAGTACTAAACACATGTCGGGAAATATGGTAACTAGTAAACCTAGTACCTGAGTGAAGCCGGGCGTGAACTTTCCCTCTCACTTGTCCTGAGACTGGGTCTCCCATGCTAGCTATGGTGGGTACAAGTGCGGCCACTGCATGACGGCAGCCAGGGTCAGTGGAGCATTGTATGCCAAGGCGGTGAGCCCTGGCCACGAACGGGGAATCGATGGGGACGGTTGATATGTGTGGGGACGGAGTGCCCCTACATGTCATGTGTTTAGGTTTACCTTGCAAGGTTTAAAACTCGATTCGGATCGTCTGCTTTTCCCAAATAATGAGACTGCTTGACCCCTTGTACTGCATTGAGTAAAAAGTGAAATGAGATTGATTCGAGATAACATGTTGATTGTACTAAATGATTGCTACCATGTATGCTTTAGAAGAAGCAAACTTAGCTAAAGTTAATGATACTAGAATTGGAAAAGCTAAAATTGGTTTTAGACTCAGCTAGTGCTTTTGGCAAATCAAACCGCTCAGCCAAACAACTGCATGGTCTAGAGGTAGAGGAGTAGATTCCTCACACCGGGTAAGTCTAGCTGATATTAGTATACTCAGCCTTGCTTGTGGCATAATTTTTGCGGGCACTTCCTTGCATTATTTGGTTGCTGGTGTGACTTGGCCTTTGTCCCAGCCACCGGGATAGACGGTCGAGTGGGTTACTACTTCCGCAGGAGAGGACCAGGAGGAGTAGCGTGGCCAGGCTTCGCCATGTTACTCGATTTTCTCCGTTAGTTATTTCCTCTGCATTAAAAACTATGATTACTATTTCTAAAACTCTAATAATGTAATCACTGTTGATACTTATTAAATTTGTGGTATTATGCTTTTTTGTATTTCTCTATGCCTCACCTTCGAGTGAGCTAGTGGTATTCGATCCTTGGTAAGTGGCTTTATCGGGCTAAATCTGAGGGACTGACGAGTTATTCCGATTTAAGTGTGTTGCTGCCTCCAAGGTGTGACTCAGGCACTTAAGATGGAATAATTCGGGCGGTTCTGCCACATTATTCCTCACAACTTGTTGAGCGATGAACGTATGTGAGCTCACTCTTGCTGTCTCACAGCCCCACAGGTCAAGAACAGGTACTGCAGGATGAGGCGCATGGAGGATGTTGTGATGAGTTCGTGAGAGGTCTAGGCCGTCGTCTCCCAGTCAACTTTGGGTTGCTGGATCGTGTCTTCATATGATGTAATTATTTATTTTGTACAGAACCCCTATTATATAGTAAAGATGTGACATTCATTTCTGTACCACTATTCATCATATGTGTGAGACTTGGTCCTAGCACACCTATTGTTTATTTCGTGCCCGGGTTTTGGACCCCTAAAACCTAGATGTGACAGAAGTGGTATCAGAGCGATGTTGACTGTAGGACAAAACCTAGATAGAACTGGACAACCATTATCTACTTACCTTTGCTACTCTGATCCTTTCTAAACTTTCCTTAAGCTTTTCTTATCCACTGTTGCTTTACTCTGATTATTCTTACCTTTTCTTTCTAAAGACAAACTTGGATTTCACACTTTGAAATCCTATGCCTAAAGTGACTTTTAGGAATAGGAGACCTAATCTTAGGAACAAAAACAAAACTATTTTTATAGGTCTCTATGCACTTAAATGTTTGTTCTTATGATATTGTTTCATTTGGATCTTTGATTGAGTGTGATGAGTTATGGATTAATATCCACAATTACATCTAAATATGCATATAGGTATACAAAAAATATATATGTAAAAAAGAGCAAATAAAGTGAATAAATTGATCTATATTGTAGACCATCCTATCTTGAAAAGATTCTATCTTACTCATCTTATCCTACACCCTATACTTATCTCATCCAAGTGTAACAACCATGATCTAATTAAAGTTAATGAGATTCTATCTAGTCTAATCTAGTTATACAAATCTAACCTAAAATTGGTGCCCTAGACCAACTTTACCATATACAACTACCTGACCTTATGCAACTACCTTAACCACCCGATAGTTGCATAACCTCTCTGTCATTAACCTAACAGAGATTCTGACCTACCTACACCATATTATCCATCCTATCTCAAAAAAATTCTAACATATCCTAATAATATTTATCCTACCTTAGTAGATCTATCAAGCCCAAACTAGTCTAATCTAGTCATATCCAATCTAATCTAGACCCTATCTAATCTAACATGATTTGACCTAGTGGGTGATTCTTAATGCTAGTACAAAATATAAGGCCATACTCTTAATTCACTTAAGACTAAATGGGTGACTTAAATCAACTCGGCCATACCCAACAACTTCACCTACATAACATGTTACATAACTAATCCCATCTAGCATATAGCTACCTACTAAACCCTCTACTCACCTGTTACCTACAGATCTATCTTGACCTCTTGTCCCAAACTCGATGGGTGACACCCAAGCCCAAGAAGAAAGAGATCAATCTCATTAAACAAAAATAGGAAACAAGTTAGACCCCTAAAGGAAGCTCGATTATACCATAGTACACTCATTCTATGTCAACACTCACTTAATAGTTAAGACCTGATGTACCCTTGTTTTCTATGCCACACCTGCTAATGGCATGAAGAATTTTAAGTGTATAAAAATATACTAACTGGAAGTTCCACATAAATATATATATATATATACTAGAATTCCATAGAGATAAAGTCAGCATGATATGCTTAACTAAATGATGTTCTAATGTGATCTAATCTAATGTGGTCTACTTAAAATAGATTAGTGATACTGGTAGAAGTGATTGGGCCCTACTAGCCAGGTATTAACTTAACTTAGCACATTAGACAACTCAACCATGAGTAGAAGAGCTAACCCAACCAATAGAGTCATGATGAATTGTATAATCTATCTATCCCCACCTGACATCAAACAAGATTTTGATCTACATCATGTAGTCCATTTCACCCTTAACTATTTCAACCATATGCCCCAACTCTGTTGATATACATTAACCTCGAATTAATGAGACCAAGATCGGAGATGAAAAGATCAACATAGACAAGGAAGGATATAACAGTCAAAGCGATTCTCAAGAGGAATCAAGACATAAACATTTCGGATGAAGTCTTTTTCTTGCCATAATATTTCTTACCTCAACCTGTCCAGCTTATAACCTACATAATATGTAGCTGGAAAGCTATGCTCTTCCAACCACCCATTATTGACTAAATAAAAAAATTGAGACTCTGGATTTTTGAACCAATTATAAACTAAAAGCTAATTTACACATCAATCTCTCTATATCCCTTTTCTAACAAATCTCGAGGACATGATTTCTGTTAAAGGGGGTAGGATTTGTAAACCCCAAAATTGGTAAAAAAAATTATTGTTAGAGTCAAATATGAGAAGTAGAATAAAATAGTAATACTTAAAATAATATGGTTTATATTCACATTTGGATTTCAACTTGAGACTAGGAAACAAATGAATAATAAAATGGTGTTAAAATGGGATATTCCTCTGAGTAACGATATAATGAACATGTTTTTAGTAAAAGAACAAATGAAAAGACCGCTAGGAAAATGAAGTTATTCCTCTTTTACCTATACATTGAAAGGTGCCATTTAAAGAAATCATATCTTAACAGAAAATTAATTCTCTAGAATAAACTATTTATGAGTGAGCTACATAGCTACAAGCATTTGCAAAAATAAGATAATAAATAAATATGTATATGAAAATACATAGTTTTGAATTCATGCCGAAGCTTTATGTTGTGCATATTATTTTGAATGAAAAACTTGAACTCAAATTTGAAATTGAGGAAGAAATAGGAAAATAGCAAATAAAACAAAAATAAAAAAATAAAAAGGAAACAAACCACGCACTGGGCCAAATCCTCCTCTCCTCGGCCCACTCCTATTTTTTTTACCACACGCGCGTGGCCCAGCTGAAAATGATCGGCGCTGACAGGCGGGTCGTCCCATCAGTCCCCCGCGTGCCAGTGTCTCTGGGCGCACCACTGGGTTCATTCGCTGATGCCTGGGTCCATCGGATCAGACTGATCTTCCCTTTGGTAGGTTGTTGTGTCTGGGCCGAGTTTCTCATCGCGGCATGCTCACTGGCCGTTCGCCAGCTGTTCATGGCTATGGATCGGGACCCCTCGCCCCATAAGTACGAGCCCCGCCGCAATCCTGGGGCACCCTCCATCGAAGTTTGGTGTTGTTTCCAAGGTGATTGACAGCGCTCATCGGCACCGTGAGGAGAAGGGGGGGGGGGAACTATCGCGCCTCCGCCGGTGAATCGGAACCACGCCATTGCTGGGGCTCGATAGTTGCGCTGTGGGGATCGACGACGGGCTTCGAAGCTTGCGTTGTTGTTGTTGGGCGGAGAAGGACCTCGTGGCCACTAGAATTTCTCACCCGTGCCGCTGCTCCGCCGTGGGACCACTAGTGAGAACATCAGCATCTTCACCGTTGGTACGTGAACCCTATATCTTTTGCTGGGATCCTGTCTCCGTGTAGCGCTCCCCGGATTGGGATCTAGAGCACAGGACCGCCGTCCAGTGGGCTCATCGGTGATGCCCCGCTGTGGCCATAGGGCGGCACCGTCGTTAGCAAGCTAGGGCGATGGGGGTGGGATCTGGGCCATCAATCTCAGATGAAGGGCTAGGATTTGATCCCGGATACCGGTTTGGCCTGAACTCTTCTCGGCCGTCCGATGTGGATCGAGCGCGTGATAATTGACCTAAGGACTTCAAATCCGGGCGCCTGATCGAAGATCCAACGGCAAGGATTGCGTAACTCTTCGCTTAAAGGATTCATATAATTTGGTGTGTAGGATTTTGATCTGGCGGCCCTAGTGAACCCGTACCCCTTCGGCCATGCCATTATGCGAATGAGCCCCTGTAATACTCTCAAATCAACTCGTCGTCCGTGCAAGGCATAGAAACATTACAAGTGGGTCCTGAAACTTACAAAATAACCCTAGATTGTAGTAAAACAATGACCACAGTCCAAATGTCGTGTATGATTATAAATTTAATTTGAAAATTGCTTATTAGGTAGGAAATTAAATCCAAGAACCTTAAGAAACCCATAACTTCCTCATACTAGCTCCAATTTGATCCATTCAAATTGTGTTAGCTTCGTAAAAATATTGTCTATGCACTGGCAACATTAATTGTACCATAGAACATATTTTTATAATTAGATATTTGCTTAGCCTATGTTTAGTAGATTATACCTTTTAACCAAAGTCAAACTAGACCATGATAGTGATTTGACTATAATATGATTTCTAAACAAGTTATAATCTAGATTAAAGTTTAAACTATTTGGAGTATATTTTCTCATATGATTTAACCAAATTATAATATAGTTTAATATTTAAACCACATAGATCTTCAGTAAATCGTAACTCCGTAACCGTAACTCCGATTTTAGTGATTCTCGTTCCTACGATCTTGTAGCTTCGCGTAGATCATTATTATTCAGTTTGTACTTATGTTTGACGTGATGTTAATTTTGCCTATGCCATGTTTGTTTGTTTTGCTACGACTAGCGCGGGTCACGAGTCATCTGAAGAGCAAGTTGGTACCTAGAATCTCAAGTCCCAGGCAAGTTGTGCCCTTGATCACTTCTTTTTACCCAGTCATGTTCTGATTAATCACAATGATCTGCATAGGTTAATTTTGATGGGACCTAATAGGTTACCCTAGTTTAACTATCTTTATGCCTTGTTTACCACTGAACTTTTTGGGTAGTACTTGCTAGTGCTATATGTGGATTCAGGCATTGAGATACACATTATTCATACTTTTGTTATCAGTTGTTATTTACTGTTCATGATAAGATCATTATGTTAATTGGAACATGGAGTGACCACCCGGGAAAACAGTGCTACCATAAGGGTGGTATGGGATGCCCTTGGCTAACTAATTAAGAAAGCTAGTGGAGGACTACCTTACCTGAAAGGGGCAAGGGAAGTAGGGGAGTGGTCAGTGTGGGAAGGCCCTTGGGTTGATTTTGCTGCGATGGCGGTCAGGCGAGGGGTCCCTGCATTGGAGCTTCCTAGAAACTGTAGCAGGTTTTCTGAAGCTAGTGGAACATTGTAAAGGCCTCGTAGTGTTACCCTGCATCGCTTCCTTGGTAGAGGTGTATGGGGCATGTACAACCCCGTGGCAGATGGGTAACATGACTTGTGGGTAAAGATGCGCAACCTCTGCAGAGTGTAAAACTGGTATATCAGTCGTGCTCACAGTCATGAGCAGCTCGGACCCTCACATGATTAATTTATGGAACTAAATTCAATTTGTCATATGCATTGCATCACAGGTGTTTTTATTACTTTTGTTCTACTACTTAATTGGGTTGGTATTTACTTATACTTAGTAATTGCTAATAAAATTTTGACCAACTTTAAAAGCAATGCTCGGCTCTAACCATCTCCTTTGGTAAGCTTTACAGTTCACGTGAGCTCCCACCTTTGGCGAGTTCATGCACATTATTCCCCACAACTTGTTCAGCGATGAACGTATGTGAGCTCACTCTTGCTGTCTTACACCCCCATAGGTCAAGAACAGGTACCGCAGGATGAGGCGCATGGAGGATGCTGTGATGAGTTCGTGAGAGGTCTAGGTCATCGTCTCTCAGTCAACATTGGGTTGCTGGATCGTGTCTTCATATGATGTAATTATTTATTTTGTACAGAACCCCTATTATAGAGTAAAGATGTGACATTCGTTTCTGTACCACTATTCATCATACGTGTGAGACTTGGTCCCAGCACACCAGGTGTTTATTTCGTGCCCGGGTTTTGGACCCCTAAAACCCGAGTGTGACAATAACCCCTAGTGGGACTTACTGCTACCTTCGGATGCCCAACGGGCTCAAGAATGCCAGAGGAAGATTCAGCAGAATGACTTCTAAAGTCCTCAGCTCTCAAATTGATAGGAATGTCCTAACATATGTCGATGACATCATAGTAAAAAGCACATTGCCGACCTGCCAGAAACATTCGCTAATTTTAGGAAGGCTGGTCTCAAACTCAATCCAGAGAAATGTGTCTTCGGGGTGAAGAAGGGGAAATTTCTTGGGTGCCTTGTATCAACAAAAGGAATTGAAGCAAATCCAAGCAAGATAGAATCTATACTTCTGATGGAGCCACCAAAGACAAGAAAAGGTGCTAAGAGATTAACAGGAAGGCTGGCATCTCTAAACAGATTCATCTAAGATCAGTAGAGAGGAAATTGCCATTCTTCGAAGTGCTGAAATCAACCGATGTCTTTCAATGGGGACCGATTCAACAAAAGGCTTTCGAAGAGCTGAAGCAATATCTGATACAATTGACAACGTTGACTCCACCTTCGTTAGGAGCTCCATTGCTACTGTATGTAGCTGCTTCCCACGTTGCAGTAAGTGCAGCGCTGGTGCAGAAGAGATAAGATGGTCGAGCGAAGAAGCAGGTCCTTGTATACTTCATCTCTAAAGTACTTAGTCCATCAAAAAGAAATTACATAGAGCTAGAGAAGGTACTATATGCTGTATTGATGGCTGCAGAAAGCTTCAACATTATTTCCAGTCATAGCACATTATAGTACCTTCATCCCAACCTCTCAAAGACATTATAAGAAACAGAGAAGCCATGGGGAGAGTTGGAAAATGGGCTACAGAACTGATTGAGTTCACTATTGATTTTGTCCATAGATCTTCAATCCAATCCCAAGCGTTAGCAGACTTCATTGCTGATTAAATGCCAGGGGCTCAGGACGAAGGAAGCACAACAGACAATGAAGCTTGAATAGTGTTCTGTGATGGGTCATGGGGGACCTTCGGCGCAGGTGCAGCTGCTATCCTAATTTCACCATCCAAGATCAAAACTTGCTATGTGGCCAGATTGGAGTTCAACTGCACAAATAACATTGCAGAGTATGAAGTTCTTCTTTTGGCGCTTTGAGAGCTTAAGGCAATGCGAATAAGAAGGGCAGTCCTCAAATCTGACTCACAGGTCATCACAGGCCACGTTGATAAAAGCAGTAGAGCAAGAGATCTGAAGCTCGAGAAGTATCTTGATACAGTTCGAAGAATGGAAGCCTCTTTCAAAGGTTTCTCAGTGAAGAATATCCATGTTGTTCACTTATTCTCAAATGCTATGAATCAAGAACAAGTCAACACAATCGTTAAAGATTAAGGATCTTCGTCTTCCGAAGCATTATCTCCACATAGGGATAATACTCATCAGACGAAGATCAAGAAAGTCATGCCTTCATTATTTAATACGTAAAAAGGAATACGAAAGGATAAAGATGAAGATTGGATCTTATTAATTTATTTATATTCATATTTCATAAGACATAAACACAACAGTATTGATATTACATTGATACGTTCGGCTTGCTCGAAGGCGTGAATGTGGGAGAGTGATTACAACTCAGTGTGAACAGTATGGTTGTACTGTTCATCTATTTATAGGCACGGGAGACAGCCCGGGTGAAATTACATATATGTCCTTGTCATCCATCTACAATCATAACATAAAACATTAAGGACTAAGTAGTCTTTGTCCTTTTTAGTCATCATTATACTTGGTCTTCGTCATCACATCATGCCGAAGTTGTGTGGTTATAGCTTCGTCGTCCATTTTTATCACCTTTAGGTTAAATTTTTACCCTTGTCATGAGAAAGGATCTTAATTCCGAAGCTGAAGCCTCCTGCAATAATCCATGTCATGCTAAAAACATATAGTCAGTCACGTTTTTGAGGACCTTTGTAGGAAGAAGGCCCCCAACAGTAGCCCCTCGCAGTATTGATTTGTCTCTTTGTAACAAATTTAGACTATGACATGAACGAAGGCCTTTAGCCGAAGGTCCAAAAAAACACCTTCCCTTCGCTAGAATAGCGAATTACACTGACCTACGGGACCCACCAAACTGTGGGGTTCTGAGTATATAAATAGAAGGCTGTGTTGTGAGTATTTTTAGGGCTATTTGAGTTGCTCGCATTGTGTTTGTCATTTTAACCTTCCATACTTCATCGAGTTTGATTGGATTTTGAGCTTTGGCATTCTAGCAACCATTGTTCAAATGGCTGACAAGAAGAAGATCATTGACCCAGCGCTGGCCGGATTTTATGAAGCCATGTAAAAAACCAACGTGGAGAAGATTGCCAATGAGATGTTAGCTAGGATATTTGAAAATTCTAGCGATAGTGAAAGCTTCGATGTAGAAAGCGGAAATGAAGATGCCGAAGATCGGCCATGGAGACCGAGTCATGTTGTCTTTGGAAAATCAACTATTAAACAAGGGCAGATCGATGCAATGAGGGGGAGGTACTTTCGTGATATCTCAATCATGAGGGCCGGAGAGGAGAATAATTTTCCTCTTCCCGAAGCTGACGAAGTGGTGGTTTTTAGAAGCTTCATGAAAGCCAGGCTTCGGTTTCCTTTGGACAAAATGTTGGTCGAAGTTCTGAAAACCTTTGAAATTTACCTTCATCAACTTACTCCTGAAGCTATCATTAAAGTGGGGATCTTTATATGGGCCATGAGGACCAAGGACTGGAACCAGATGCAAGATGCTTTTGCAACATTCATGAGTTATCTTATGAGACGAAGGCTATCAAAACGGAGCAGTATCACAACAACTATGGTTGTTACAGCTTCGTGCCTGGATCTGAGGCAAGCTACCCAGTGCCTACGTTTCGGAAGAGGTGGCCAGGCTCGTGGATGCAAGAATGGTTTTACGTAAAGAATGACCTAAGTCAGAGGGAGGATGTGATATGGATTATTCAAGGCCCTATTTGGTCTTGCTTCGGGATTAGGAGGCCAACCACTTCACTTGGGAACGATGTGCAAGCATGCTAGGCAGCTTTCAACATAGTGTGCACCTACATTGGCTCAAGAGACTTGGTTCAAGAGCACATTGTTTATAGAGTGTGGCCACTTGCAAATGGGTGGGAAATGCCAAAGGAGGCTGCTGCTGGCTCTGGCAAAGGTGGTTTAGTCTAGCTGAAGTATACCTTTAGGTACAGGAACTAGTTTGATGAGCCAAATGATGACTGGCTAGATGCCATAGAAGCAACTAGTGATGAATTGCTTGGAGCATATTCGAAGGCCAAAGATGACGCCATGACAAGTGCCTTCGAGGCTCGTGGCAAAAGAGGCTGAACAGGGTATTCGATGTCATCGGATTTGTATATCCAGACTACTGTTATCCTTCACGAAAGCGAGGAAAGAAGAGGAAAGCTGCTACTTCGGTGACTTCTAGCGCATCAAAGTCAAAAAAGGTTAAAGTTTTGACACGTCCGCCAAGGTGCATTGAAACGGCCGACGTGCCGAAGCTAATTGAGGGGCTGCTCCTATTGCAGAGCCAAGTCGCTCTATGTCAGTCGAAGCTAGGACAAAACCGGCTAAAGAGCCGAAACTGGAGAAGGTGGCAGAGCAATTAAAAGCATAGAGTCTACAATGCACAACAGAACTACCGAAGCCATCAAGCATCCCCACAACAACTCCAAGGAAAAGAAGAGTGGCCAGCGTGTTGGATGCTATTATGGAATCTGTGAAGACATCAAATCCTGCTTCTACTGAAGCGCTTAGCATAGAGGGTAAAGCTTCAATGAAATCTGACGAGGCCGCCATGATGCAATCTATTTCTGAAACTAGACCTGTTGGTCACTTGTTCTCAAATGCTATGGATCAAGAACAAGGCAACACAAATTGTTAATAGTTAGAGACCTTCATCCTTCGAAGCATTATTTCCTTTTGGATACAATGATTTCTTTTCGGATACAATGATCTCCAGGCGAAGGTCATGAAGGACATACCTTCATCATTTTAGCATAGGAATATGAGTAATTAAGTAGTTGAACATAAATAAATAAAGATCATGATTATGAATCAGTAATATATTTATATTACTATGAATATGATTAAATATCAATAATATTCGTATTACATTGTTACCTTCGGCATGGCATAAGGTAAGGATGCGAGAATGGCGCAAGAGTGATTACAATCCAGTGTGAACAGTACGGGGGTACTGTTCATCTATTTATAGGCACGGGACGCAGCTCGGGTACAATTACATTCATGTCCTCGAACATTTGTTTATAAGTAATTGGAGCTAATAAGGTCTATCTAGTCCTTTTTCCTTCTTCGCTTGATCTGGACCGAAGCTAATGGCCTTCGGCATCTTGCACTGTCGCCAAAACCCTTGAGCATCGTCTCGAGGAGTTGAACCAAGGCTGAAGATAACTTTAGCAAGCTTTTGTATCATTTTGTCGAAGGTGTTTTTGCCTTGAGGACCTTTGACGGAGAAGAAGACCCCCCCCAACAGTAGCCCCTTCGTGGTGCTAGATCGTGTTTTGTAACAAGCTCGATCCACGAAAAACACGAAGGCTTCAGAATGCTGAAGGTCTAAAATACACCTTCCCTGAGCTCGTTGCCGAGAAATGATTAAAATATTCTGCGCCTCGGGTGGTCCACTGCTCAGCCAGTGTAAGTGGTATGGCGGTTCGCCTTCTTCCCCTATAGCACTATATAAACAGACGAGTTGGTGAGGAGTTACCACAACATTCATTGCCATCGCACTGTTTTGCTGTTAAAACTTTTAACCATAGTCGAAGCTTTCTGTATTGCATTTTCGAACAAGCGCTTCGTCACTTGAGATCAACTTCATCTTAAAAAGCGTGAACACTGAAATGGCCAGAGTACGATCCACTGCTAGGGTGTCTCGTGAGGGGGACGAGACCGAAGCGACTGAAAGAGCACCAATATCAGGAGTGATGAGGCGATCGGGTCTTGTTGTGCCAGAGGAGACTTTTGCCGAAGGTACCTCCACTGCTGAAGCTGAACAGATTGTGGCTAAAGGAGGAAGTGAGAACAAAGGTGAGGAGGACAACACTATTCTAAGCCCAATGAAACCTAGCCACATTGAATTTGGTAAATCTACTGTGACGGCAGACGACATGGTTATGATGAAAAAATTGGGCTACTTTGGGGAAGTCGAGAGCAAGCTTGTCCGGTTTGCCAGGGAAGAGGTGGTTCCGTAGCCAAGTGTTGGGGCGAAGGCGAAGACGCCACCCTTCGCTCGAGGCCTTCGCCGTACTCGCTGCACCAACGGTGGCAAGACAGCGGTAGACATACCCTTCGTCTCATACGCAGCCGAACGAAGACCGGTGATGAGGTCGTCTCATCCTGCGACCTCGTCCAGAACGGAGGCCCACGTGTGATCCGGCCCATTGTAACAGGCCCTGCGTGGCCGTTGCGCGTTACGGGCCTAATTTGTAAGGGCCTCCCTGTAATTACGGTCTGTAACCCTACTTTATGGGAATATTCCGGGGATAATCTAGGTGTCTGAGGGCACATGCGTCCTTAACACCGGGACACCGGGCACCCAGACACCTATAAATACCCCCACACAGTGCCCTTGAGAGGCTAGATTAACAGAGCTATTGCCATCACGTGCAGAAACCCTGTTAGCATCACCACACCTCCCCGTTGGATCATCTTGTGCCTGTGAGCAAGTTCCAACATTTGGCGCCCACCGTTCGTGCTACGAAACAACCACCCGCGATGACACCCAAGAAAGCTAGCTCGAAGGCTGACGAGGCTGCGAAGGCAGCACTGCTGGCCACAAAAAAGGGCAAGGCCCTCGCACTCACCCACTCCACCCACCAAGAGGCTACTAAAACCGACGCTCACCGCACCTGCGAAGACGACGCTCATCGCACCTGCAGCCCTGGACAGCCGCAAGAAAGCTAGTTCCCTGCACTTTGATGGTGTGAGCACTTTGATGGTGGAGGGTGTTGCTGATAAGTGTGCGCGACGACTCTAGGGTTGTCGGCCTGTTGTGCCCGTGCCATCCTGTCTCTGGTGGCCTTCGTCTCTGGGTAGTCTTTGGTTTGGTGGGCGCAGTCTTCGCTGTGGAAAAGACAGTAGAATCGGCGCGGCGGCTGCGCGCGTCCCCGGCCCCTACCGCGAGTTCCATTTTCGCGGCCCTGGGGGGGATATTCCAGGCGGCGAGGGGCATCACCAGCGAGGTGCTGGTTGGCAATGTTGTGCACCTGCTGCTGATTGCGGCCGTCTCGACCGGAGTCTGGCTGCGGAGTTCTCGTCCACGTGCGGCTGGACTGTGGGGCATCTTTGGGTTTCCTCTAAGACTGAACCTTGCGCTGGTGGAGCTCTTCGAATTTGGCGTATTTTTCAAATAGCTGATATAATTCCTGGAGGTTCTTGGGCGGATCTCTGATGCAATGGCTGTAAAGGACGCCGGCGCGAAGGCCACTGATGGCGTAGTGGATGGCAATCTGGTCATCGACCGAGGGCAGCTGTGACTTGAGTGTGAGAAACTTGCGGTAATACTCCCGCAGGGTTTCCTTCTCTAGCTGCTTGCAGAGTGAGAGTTCGGCCAAGGCGTCGGTGTCCGGGCAGTACCCTTAGAAATTGAGCAGGAATTTGTCCTGGAGACTTCTCCAGGAGTCGATGGACAGCGGTGGCAGCCGGGTGAACCAGGTGAGAGCCGAGCCCTCGAGGGCGATGATGAAAGACTTGGCCATCGTGGCATCGTCCCCACCGAAAGATGCAACGGCGACCTGATAACTCATGATGTACTGTGCTGGGTCAGTGCTGCCGTTGTACTTGGGATAGGTCCCTGCTCAGAAGTTGGCAGGCCAGGGTGTCACTTGCAGGTGTGGTGCCAGGGGGCTTCGCTCGTCGAGGTAGTTGACTCCTTGGAATGGCGCGGCGTGTGGGATGGCACGGTCGCGGTAGGGAAAGTGCAGGTCTTCGACTTGTGCGCGTTGCTGCAGGGGTGGCTCTTGTTGCAGGCCGAAGTGGCCTTCGCGCTGCATTAGCGCGATCTCTTGCTCGAGTTCCTGGGCCTTGTGCTCTTCGTCTCGTATCATTTGCCGCACCTTGGCCTGTGCAGATACACGTTGGCGCTTGGCTTCAAGTATCTCTTTTTGCTTCTGGAGATTGCGGTTCTTGATGCGCAGGGCGCGCAGCTGCAGCTGTTCTTTTGTGGAGACGCTGATGACTTCTCCGTCCTCGGTGAAGTCCGTGCCCATCCAGGGTCGAAGTGCTCACATCGTCAAAGTGTAACATGACGGAACTCGAAAAGATTGCATATGCAATTGTTATGTCTTCGCGCAAACTGCGCCACTACTTTGAAGCATTCAAGGTCCACGTCACCTCAGATAGGGGACTCGACGAATTATTCAGAAACCCGGAGGCATTGGTACGGATCGCCAAATGGGAGGCCGAACTCTCCGGCTACCACATCACTTTCGAGCCCAGGACGGCGATCAAGTCACAAGTTCTAGCAGACTTCGTCGTCGACTGGACCGGGCCAATAACACAGCCGGACCCGTCTGCAGAGAAAGTTTGGACAATCCACTGCGACGGTGCTTGGTGCCATGCGGGGGCAGGCGCTGCTGCAGTCATCACCTCACCCACCGGGGTCAAGCACAGATACGCGGCACGCTTAAGCTTCGCTCTGGAATCTGACAGATGCACAAACAACATAGCAGAATACGAAGCTGTCATCCTCGGCCTCCGCAAACTAAGAGCCCTCGGTGTCACCAACTGCATAGTCCGAACAGACTCCAAATTAGTCGTCGGCCAGGTCGAGAAAGATTATGCAGCAAAGGACCCCGCTCTTATGCAATACCTCGCGGCCATCCGAAGTCTCGAGAGACAATTCAAGGGATTCACATTGCAGCATGTGGACCGGGCCAAGACTGAAGAAGTCAACGCATTGGCCAAGGCAGCCGCCAGGGGTGAAGCCCTACCCTCCGACGTGTTCTACCACGTCATCGGCACGCCAGCCGTCCGCAGCCCTGAAGGGCTCCAAATAACCAACGACAGCGAGGGCCACCGCCTAATCAACCTCATCATGACCGAAGACTGGTGGGCGCCGATAACCCTGTACCTGCAGGGGTACTATCACCCAATCGACATCAATGAGGCCAAGCGCCTCCACCACCGAAGCCGGGACTTCGCACTGATCGAGGGCCAACTTTACAAGAAGGGGGTCAGTCAACCAATGCTTAAGTGCGTCACCGAGACCGAAGGCGTCCAAATCCTGCGCGAAGTCCACAAGGGGACCTGCGGCTCCCACGCGGGGCCTAGGGCCCTAGCGGCAAAGGTGATTTGCCAAGGTTTATACTGACTCGCCATTATTTGCGCCGCAAATCGGGTCGTCAGATCCTTCGAAGCCTGTCAGAAATTTTCCCCACGCTCGGGGCGCCCCTCGCAGTTCACGAAGCTGATCGCCCACACGTGGCCCCTTCAGCGCTAGGGCCTAGACATTGTCGGGCCCCTGCCCACGGCTTAGGGGAACCTCAAGTTCACCTTCGTCGCCGTTGAATACTTCACCAAATGGATTGAAGCGAGGGCAGTATCCACCATCACATCGAAGACAACCCAGAAATTCTTCTGGCAAAATATTGTTTGCCGCCAACGGCAAAATTTTCACAGCCGTCCGAACTCACGGTCGACAACGGCAAGTAGTTCGACAACCAAGATTTCAAAGACTTCTGCTTCTCTATCGGCACCAAGCTTGCCTTCGCCTCCGTGTACCACCCCCAGTCCAACGGAGTCGTGGAGCGCGCCAACGGCAAAATTTTCACAGCCGTCAAGAAAATGCTCCTCGATGACAAAAAAGGCAAGTGGCTCGACTTGTTACCCGAAGTGGTCTGGGCACTGAATACAACTGAGTGCAGGGCGACTGGGTTCACCCCCTTCCGCCTATTATACGGATCGGAGGCCATGACTCCGCAAGAAATAAAGCATGGGTCGCCTCGGACAGCCGCGTCGGCTGTCCCAGACGTAGACGAGCCGACTTCGAAGGACCTCATCGACGGAGACCGCGTCTTCGCCCTACAAGCTCTGGACAAATACCAAGCCCAGACAAAGGCATGGCGCGACCAGGCAGTCATCCCAAGGGAATTCAGCGAAGGGGACCTCGTACTCGTCCAGACAGCTCGAATAGAGTCCAGGGGCAAGCTGGAGCCCAAGTGGGAGGGCCCTTTCATTGTCAAGACGAAGGCCTCCCCCAGCGCATACAGGCTCGCAACGCCAAACGGCGAAGACTTGGAGCATTCCTGGAACATCGATAATCTCCGCAAATTTTTTGTTTGACTCATCAGGGCCAGCTCGCCCTTGTAATTCGCAAAGACTATTTTTTATTCTGGCCCGCACTCTTTTCCTCCCGGGGGGTGAGGTTTTTAACGAGTCGGAGTCATGTAATATACAAGTGCAAAATCCCCCGCAAAATCTACGTCGAAAAAAGACCGCGCCAACGGTCTTCGACATTCGACCAATACATAGTCACCGCGAGGCCCAGCATCAGCCACCCTCGCGTGCAACAACTCCACGCAGAAGTCGCCTAAGGGTGCAGCCGGACTAGCCCAACAAGTGCGAAAAATCGAAGTCTTCCGCGAAGACTATCCGCGCAGAAGTCGCCTAAGGGTGCAGCCGGACTAGCACAACAAGTGCGAAAAATCAAAGTCTTCCGCGAAGACTATCCGCGCAAAAGTCGCCTAAGGGTGCAGCCAGACTAGCACAACAAGTGCGAAAAATCGAAGTCTTCCGCGAAGACTATCCATGCAGAAGTCGCCTAAAGGTGCAGCCGAACTAGCACAACAAGTGCGAAAAAACAAAGTCTTTCGCGAAGACTATCCGCGCAGAAGTCGCCTAAAGGTGCAGCCGGACTAGCACAACAAATGCGAAAAATCAAAGTCTTTCGCGAAGACTATCCGCGTAGAAGTCGCCTAAGGGTGCAGCCGGAATAGCACAACAAGTGCGAAGAATCGAAGTCTTCCACAAAAATTATCCGTGCAGAAGTCGGCTAAGGGTGCAGCCGGACTAGCACAACAAGCGTGGAAACGACTACGCCAAACTGTCCGCGCAAAGACCGACTACATGCGCACCAGACCAACCTAACCAATACACCAGACCAAGCGCGTAACGCCTTCGTAAGCATAGCCGAATGTGCGAAGACACACAGCCTCATCATACAAGCCATTAATATCAACAAGCGAGGGCATCACACTTTACATCGGTTCAACCTTCGGAATAATTCCCATCTCCCTATAGTTAAATAGCATTATCCTCATCTCCTCACTCACAAAAAGACTTTGCAGCTGCCCCTCACCTGCACTCACGGCGGCCGGCAAGGACAACAGTTCCTGCCTGCCAGCCCTGTTCACACGAAGCCGACCGCCGTCCGCCTCACTCACCCTACGCTTCGCAACCGCCCTTCGACGCCTACGCCCCACACTCGGACCAGGCACAACCTCAGCATCCACAGCACGCGGCGAAGCCTCCGCCGCTGCCACATCCAAGGCCGCAAAGTAATCCAAGTCCTCATCCGACGACTCTTCAGTCCACCCAACCGAACTCCCAGAATCATCAAAATAAGAAAGCTTAGACGCAGATTCATCCGATTCATTCCCATCGTCCACGGTTGAAGCCGCCAAAAAATTAGCAGTAGCGGCTGCGTGCGCAGGCCCAAAATCTTGAACCTGCGCAGCAACCAAGGTTCAGCAACATATACAAAATTCCCTAACTACCCACACCCACTATGCCACCTGTGAAGACCTAGCCGTTGTGGGATCCTCCACTGCCGCCATCTTCGCAGGATCCTCAGCCCTCGGCATAGCAGTTGGCGACGAGCCACCGCCGGCCGCGGTGGCTGCGGGGGCATCAGGGGCGCCTCCGGCGGTCTCTGGGGCCGGCGTCGGGGCGACCTCGGCCACAGCCGCCACCGGGTTCGACTCCGACTCAGGCTGCCCGCTGTTTAAAGCCTCGAAGTCGTCCACCTTCTCGTTACGCGCCGCCTAAGATACAGCACGCAGATTCAGCAAACCCACATATAACCCACAACACCACCAAACAAAAATCAACCATTACCTGACCCCTCGCCATCTCAGACCGCTCCTTGACCACCTCCCGGCCGTGAGGACCCCACATCCGGTCGAAGAGGGCTCCCGCAGATTCCTTCACCACAGGGTCCTCAACCTTGTAGATATCACGCTCGAAATCCTCATCAGCTTGGTCGAAGACCTCATAGTGCCGGCACCCCTCGCGGGACAGCGCGTTCATTGCCCCTTCGCTGGTGACCAGGGAGGCATAGGACATAAACCCCTCCACAATGGTGGGTAGTGCCAGCAGCTCCTGCAGCCACTCCAGGCAGCGAAGGCTGAGCTCTTGGTCTGGCACTTCGAAGTCAGCGGTCCGCGCGCCCAGCTCATGGTACGAGTCCACAAGCTGTTTGCGCGTCCGCTCGGCCTCCGAGCGTGTCGAAGCCTCGACCCTCTCCACACGGGTCTGCAGGGCGTTGAACCGCTCCTCCAATTCCTCGGCACGCTATCTGGCGAGGCTGCACTCCGCCCACGCCAGATTGGCCTCCGCCTGCACAGACTGCGCCTTGGCGAGGGCCTCATTAGCCTCCTTCCTCTCCTCCGCCAGCTGGCGCCGGAGGTCAGCCCTCTCACCCTCCAGCGCGGCCACCTTATCCGCCAGCTTGCGGCACTTGCTGTCGGCGGCCGACTTGTCCCGGACGGCGTCAGCATGTTGCGCCCGAAGTCTCTCGACCTCGGCAGACACAACCGCCGTAAGGGCCCCCGACGCAGCGCGGTCTGCGAAGTCAGCCGCCTACAAGACACCCATAAGACCACAGCCCCAGCGAAGCTGGTAAAAGCCGAAGTCTAGCTCAATTTACCTGACTTAACGCCTCCTTCGGCCGGCGGGACATTGCACCCACCTTGTCCCTGACGGCAGTGAGTGCCGGAATCTCACCACCGGCACTAAGAGCACCACCCTTCGCCCTAGGCTCCGCGACAGCTACCGTGGTCGCCACGGCGGGCGGAACAACAACAAGCTGGCCTTCGCCCGACCCTGCGACGTATCAATATATTAAAAAAAACTCGAGCTAACGACTTACCAACAAGATAATCGTCCACACTAATATCCGTGGCAAAGTCGGGAACGCGCTTGCCCGGTGGAGGCAACTCTCGAGCCTTCTCGGCTCCCGCCGGGACAGACTTGGTACTTCCGGCGGCGGCCGCCTTCGCAGCCTCCGGCACCCGGCTGGACCCAGGGGTGGCCGACTTCGACGCCTGTGCCGTCTGGCTTCCGCCGGGGGCGGCAGCCTTCGCATCCCCCCGCAACCTCTTCGGCGTGGCCTCAGGCAGCCTGACGACCGCCTGGCATTTTTGCGCAGCTCCCTGGCGATCCTTGTCCATCACTGCCGACAAAACAGCAGCAATATTCCGCCCATAAGGAAACACCTTCCAATCACGAACCATGCGAGATGTAAAAAAATCTTCGCAGGCCGCGCGGGGGATAGGAACATTCTTAGGCCACCGACCCCCAGTAACCCTCAGCATCCGCGCCGAAGACTCCCGGAGCTCAGGCGAAGACATCCTTCCCCCCGGGGTCACGCACGTCCTCATCAATTCCCTAGCAAAACCATCGGAAACCCCCAGTCCTCCCGCAGCAATACCTAGTTTCCTTTTCTTAGAGGATGGGGCGGCCGCCGGCGCGGGGTCGTCTCCGGTCTCCGCCACCAGGTTCTTCCCGCGACGATCCACATCGTCTTGCCCGGGATAACCGCCATACGACAGGCGGTTCAATTCGAAGACCCTGTTCAAGCGGTCATTAGACCCGTGTATATCCTAGCTACGCTGGCCTTCTGTCTTCGACACGTACCGACCAACAATCCGCACCGCCCCATCCTCCGCCTCACGCACAACGGTGGCCGGATCGTGACCACGCAGATCCAGTGCGAAGGCGGGACTTCGCACCAGCATCCCACCACGGGAAGGCATCTGGCGAGGGCATACTTCGCCCAGCGCCTAGCCATGCGCCAAAGGCCACACCCCATACACCACAAACTCCTCAACCAAATCGCGCCCGCTGCTCAGGCCGGCCGCGCACCGAAGGGCCCGTTCGTCTGCATCCTCCTCCGACACTTCAAACTGTGGGTATGCTGAGTAATAATACGAGCACATCTCAGCCACGGGGAGCCCCGGATGGTCTTCGACTGTGCCCTCCGCAACGTAGAACCAAAACTCGTGCCAGTTGCCCCATTTATTGCGGGCGCAAGGAACCAACTCAACTACCTCCATCGAGGTCTTGCCGGTCTTCGGCGTAAATGTACAGGATCCAAACTGTGCAACCTTATTTCCGATCATCCTTTTCTGCCAGTGCAGGCAATAGTACTTCGCGAAGACTTCGACCAATGGTTGTCCGCCGTACGAAGTCGTCGCCCAGACATATTTCGATAGAGCCACCACGGCATTCAGAGTCAGCTGGTGGATCTGGACGTTAAATCTGCGCAGCACTTCTCCCACGAATCGGTGCGCAGGCAAGCGAAGACCAGCGGCGAAGAATGCCTCAAAAACAACCAACTCGCCTTCTGGCTCGGGGACCTCCTCCGTCCCCGGCACACGAGTGACTCCGCCGCCAAAGTAACCAAGCCGCTGCATATCTTGCACGCGGACCGAGGACATCCGCGACACACCGAAATTCAACGTGTCGCCGGCGTGCAACTCCTCCGCCGCCACAGCGCTCAGCGTCTCCTCAGACGACGCGTCGGCCGGCGGCGTAGCGGCAGAAGAAGAAGAAGAGGTCAGCATCGCTACGTACCGGCGGAGGCGGCGGGCGGTCTGCTTCACGCGGGCCAGATTGCCGGCGAACAAGAGCAAGGAGGGCAGACGAGCAGCAAGAGGTTTGAGAAGGCAGTTAGGGTTTTCGCGGAGCGCGGAAAGACAAAGTTCAAAACGCGCCGCCCCCCGTCCCCCTTTTATACACAGGGCGCGGCGCTTCGGGAAACCCGCAATCCAACAGTACGGTGTCAATCAACGGTCATGTCAAAAACCCCCGCGGAACCACTTCGAGCGAGGGCAGCGTCTCCGCCATCTAGCGACGTCTTCGGCACCAGGTGACTTAGTCGAACTGGTCCCTCGGAGGGCAAATGTTGGGGCGAAGGCGAAGACGCCACCCTTCGCTCGAGGCCTTCGCCGTACTCGCTGCACCAACGGTGGCAAGACAGCGGTAGACATACCCTTCGTCTCATACGCGGCCGGACGAAGACCGGTGACGAGGTCGTCTCATCCTACGACCTCGTCCAGAACGGAGGCCCACGTGTGAACCGGCCCATTGTAACAGGCCCTGCGTGGCCGTTGCGCATTACGGGCCTAATTTGTAAGGGCCTCCCTGTAATTACGGTCTGTTACCCTGCTTTATGGGAATATTCCGGGGATAATCTAGGTGTCTGAGGGCACATGCGTCCTTAACACGGGACGCCGGGCACCCAGACACCTATAAATACCCCCGCACAGTGCCCTTGAGAGGCTAGATTAACAGAGCTATTGCCATCACGTGCAGAAACCCTATTAGCATCACCACACCTCCCCGTTGGATCATCTTGCGCCTATGAGCAAGTTCCAACACCAAGGGAGGATGAAATTGTTGTTTTTAAGAGCTTCTTCAGAGCAGGGCTTCGATTCCCTCTACATGAGATGATTGGAGAAGTTTTAAAGAATTTTGAGATATACATTCATCAGTTGACACCCAATGCAATCGTTAGACTTAGTGTCTACATATGGGCTCTCTGAAGCTAGGGTATGAGTCCTAATGCCGAAGCTTTTTGTCGGGTGCACGAGCTGCACTATCAAACGAAGGCCAGAGCGGATGGTCTTCATAAGAACTTTGGCTACTACAACTTCGCATATCGGAAAGATACAAAGGCCCTAGTGATTGGCTATCATACCAAGTGGCCGACCGGTTGGACAAGCGAATGGTTTTACATAAAAGCGGACGAGAAGAAAAGGGAGAAGCTAATGACCATGGTCATGAGTCCATTGAAATTAAGCTTCGGGATGACAAGGCCCTTGTGCCACATGCAGCTTGGCTCCCCATGCTAGCTAGCCGAAGTAGAATTCACAGTGGTAGCAGCCGAAATCAGCACTAGAGATCTAGTACAAGAGTACTTAGCAAATAGAATATTTCTGACCTCTAGTGGCTAGGGAATGCATAAGAAAAAGGAGGGGGGCAAAAAGTACGATCTTGTTCGGCTCCCTTACCGATTTAAATTTGAGAAGCAATTCAAGGAGCCATGCAAAGAGTGGCTAGAAATGGTTGAAACAATGTGCAACCAAATTCTTGGCAATTACACCAAGAAGGAAGACCAATTAATGATTGCTGCCTTCGGCACCCGGCCGAAACGAAGGCTGAATCGGGTGATGGACGTGTTAAACTTCGAATACCCGGATTACGAGAGGCTTGACAAAGGGGCCGAAGGGGTGAAAAGGAAAAGGATTGTCAGCATCCTGAGTAGGCAAGCTGCTTGGCTAGTGATGGAAGATGAAAAAGTTTTGAAGAAATCAAAATCAGCTCCTGAACCGAAGGCGACAATCTCTAAAAAGCGAAAGCTTGACACATCTGTGACACCCCAGGTGTCAGTTTTGTGTTATGTCGGGAGATTTATCTTAATCTCGGATGCTCAGTGAAAATTTCTATTTCTCGCTCGCGAATGTCTCTGATTATCCAGATTATTCCCTCACGTTTCACCGAATTCGGAGTTATTCAGTCTCACAGAAGGCCAATTTTGGAGCCTGTTAAAACTTTTATTCTTGGCGCGAATGCAAACTCGTTAATCAATCTCGATTTATAAATCTTGTCTAAAGCTCATTTAATCAAGCGCTCGACAGTTGCTAGTCGAGCTGTGTCCGAATCCAATTTCTCAATGATTCGATCTATGTCCAAAAATTAATCTGACTCTGTACTCTCAAACGAAATGCTCAATATGTCGTCTCTAATCAAATTTATCCGACTCGGCCAAATATCTCATGTCCGAACCGAATTCAAAACCCCGTATCGACAGTGATTTTAAATTGTCACGATTCGATTTCTCCGACTAAAAATCCGAAGCCGATCGGAAGTCTGAGAGAAACATTTATTTCTAAAATAGTGCGCGAGGAATTATTTCCGAGCGAAATCAAATCCAACTCTCGGCCAAATTAATCGCTCAATCGTCCGTTCGTCGAAACTCTAATTCGCTCTGTTCTCCGTAGAGACGAATTCCGCAGGAGCGTTTGTATTTCGGGAAATAATTAGCAATCGGATATTCCGTGTTTAAGCAAAACACCATAAAATAAAATGGAAATAAATTAGCGTGGCCCGATTTAGCGTTTTGGGCCAGCCCAAACCAGCCCAATAGGCCCACTAAGAAACCCTAACCCTACCTCATGCCTATAAATAGCAGCCCTCTCCCCTTGCACTTGGTTATTTTGCACTCCCACCCCTCAAAAATTTCCAGCCGCCACAGCCTCCTTGCCTTCTTCTCCCTCGCGCAGCCGTCCTCCCATGCACAGCAGCCAGCGTAGGGAGCTCAGCTCCACCTCTCCCCATGGCTACGAGCTCCCTTCTCTAGCTGCGCGGCGCCCTCCCTGCTCCTCCTTGTGGCGAGCGGCTGCAGCAGGGACTCCCATGGCCAGACCTCTGCTCCTCTCTTCACGGCGCCCCTTCTTCCTCCCGCTTCACGGCAGCAAGCACCTTCCATGGACGCCGAGCTCCCAACCATGGCACCCCAATCCCTTCTTCCCCCTACTTGGAGCTTCCCATGGCGCCCCCTTCTCTCCCCTTGGCCATGGCTTCCTCTGCTCCTTGCTCCATGACGCCCAGATTTTTCAGCAGAGAGCTTCTTCCCCATGGCGCTCCCTCCCTGCAGGTCACCAGCAGCCTCTCCATGGTCGGCGCTCCCTGTCCTCCTCCCGACGCGCGCCCCTGCGAACCTCCCTAGCGGGCTGACCTCTCCTTGCTCCATGCCGACGCCCCCCTGCTGCTAGCTCTGCACCCATGGCGAGCAGCCCCCCCCTGCAGCGAGCTCCACCGCCAACCTGCGCAGCAAGCCGCGCGCTGCAGCATCACTATCCTTCGCCTTGCGTCGTCGCCGAGCTTCGCCACTCTACCCTCCTCCAAAAACAGCAGCCCTGCGCAGAACCCCTCTCCTAAGAACAGCACCCTTGTCGCCTTCCTAGGACAACCCCTTCCCTTGCTCCTTTCCGACGTGAGCAGGGTGCTCGACGAAATGTGCAGCAGCCCCGACGGCTCCGCGCGCTGCCGGCTTGCTGTTTTGTTGCGCAGTGAGCAGCACGCCGTGATGCCCGTCGATGGTTTGCTATTTTTGCGCAGCCCCGTCGTCGTCGTTGTTCACCCCGGTGAGACCACGGCAATCCTTGTTTGATTCCGCATCGGCGTTATTTTCATATGATTAATTGTGTATGCGTGCTGTTTTATTTTTGTTTTGTGGAGGAGAGGCACCCTGTGTTTTGCGTGGAGAAGGCAAGCCGCTCGACGCTCGTCGATGTTCGTAGCGATGCACAAATAGGAATCACCATCGTCCTCACAAACACCGATTGTGTTTGTTTATGGTGAGTCGATGCATGTCGCTCTCGATCGACTCGTTTAATTAATTTGAATGGATGTGTGTAAAATGTTTCGGTTATGTACATTGGTAGGATCACGGTTGCGATTGGAGAACAAAAGGTTATGCGATGTGTGCGATTTGTAGTTGTACAATTATATTTTAGTCGATGTGATGTACATTGGTGTTGGAAGGTGTGTGGGTATAAAATGTTTTGGTCATATGTCGTAGCAAGGTTGCCTTTACGTTTTGGTAAGCAAACATGATGTGCTGTTTAATGTGATGAGTAAATTGGAAATACATGGGATGCGACAATTTAATTAGTGCACGTATGTGCGTGTGTGCTATGGTGTATTATAGTGGTGGTGGCGTAAGATATTTGATTGAGGTGTGCGGGTATATGCCGTAATATGGTTATACTCGCGACGAGGAAAGATGTATGCATTGGGTAACACGACGCTTAGGTCGCTATTATATGGTCGTGTGAAGGATGCTCATGATGGTCGTGAGATTGAGGAGTGATGTAGTGGCAAGCGAGAAGTAAGTTTAATTTTTCAACGATTAGTGGATAGTAGCTGTCGGAGTTGTCATGGTTTCTGTTGTATGGCGGATTGATGCCTTGCTTGGTCAAGTATCGTATTCCATTCTCATTGGATAAATAAATGTCTTATTGATCGATTAGAGGTCTTATATGAGCGTTATCGCAACCCAATAATTATGGGAAGCAAGTAGAATTCATGAGTCAATCCTTGCTAAAATTGAAGAACTGTCCGATAACATATGCACATGGGTGGTTTAGGTCCCTCAGTAGCCAATGTAAGTCTTACGGAGTTTTATGCCAGGTGTTAATGCCTCTATGTTAGACCTCCTAAAATATGGTGTTTTAAGTGACTTGTGTGTTAACTAATTCGAGTGGAGAAATGGTTAAGAAGAACTAATTAACCTGCTTCAACCCATGTTTCGAGTTACAATGTATAAAATGGTTTGCTAAGTCTTATACGGTGTTAGCCAACTCATGTTAAGTAAGAGTCGATGGCGTAAGTGATTGTGATATATATACATGTGGTGTCTCGGACTGCGTTAATAATAGGCAAGCCGACGTGTATGTCGTAGTTATGATGAATTACTTGTTGTAGTCTAAATGCGTATGGTTATGATCGCGGGTAAAAAGTAGTAGTACTCATGTGATGTCTAAATTAAAACGCGAATTGTTGGATGATTATCGTGAAGAATGCGTTGTTAATTGGTTG
Source organism: Zea luxurians (assembly GCA_029449295.1). Classification (NCBI taxonomy): domain Eukaryota; kingdom Viridiplantae; phylum Streptophyta; class Magnoliopsida; order Poales; family Poaceae; genus Zea; species Zea luxurians. Next base: position 53,838,473 of record JAOPSE010000011.1, read on the forward strand.
TAGTAATTTTAGTGCACTAAATGATTTGGATAAAATTTGTTAGTCTACTTGCTAGTCCTTATTTAATTAATTTAACTCTAAGAAATGGTAAAGTTCTAGAATGATTCAAGTCTCTAGAATGCGGCGATTCTTGAATTTTATAGGAGCTGAAATTTGTTGATTGCTGTTTTGGACTGCACGCGTTGTTTTAGTTGTGCTGTATGTTTGATGAGCTAAATTGTATTTTCTGTGGATATGTGCTATACAAAAGTGGTAGATAACTTTATTATCTTGCTGGTGTTAAAATTTGACAGGCATAAGTCTGATCGTTTAGTAGTTATGCTTTTTACAAATTCAGTAACTGAATCTGTCCAAATTCTGTACAGATTTCAGAAACTGCATTGTTTGCTCAAGTTAATGTAGCAATCTGTTCATGGTCGTTACAAGAAAGTTGTAGATGTTTTTCTTCTCTTGCTTTTGTTAAAATTTCATAACTAAAGGCCCGATGGTTTAAGAGTTATGAATTTTACAACTTGGTTCCTGTGTTCCGTCCACTGTCAGAACAGATTTCGAAAACTATACTGTTTGATTTGATTAAACCTGGAATCACTTTTTGGTGATTATAAAAGTTATGTAGTGCATTGTCAAGCTTTCCAAAAAGTCCTGGATCACTATTTTTGGTGGTCTGAAGATTTAGTTATGGATGTTTAAAGTCTGAAGACTGAATCTGTCCAGTTCCGGACAGCAAGGTCTTCTAGTGTCTTTTATCCTTAGTTAAATATTGAATCACCATGAGATGTTCTCAAATAATTTGTGGAAAATTTAATTAGCTTTCCAGAAAGTCTAAGATCACTTTGTTTGGATGTCTGAATCTTCAGTTGTGAATTTTTGAAGATGCAAGCCTGAATCTGTCCAAATCTGGACAACGCTGTTGTATTAGCACGTTTTGACCTTGCTAAATGCTGAATCATGTTGTAATGACAATACCAAAGTTGTAAAGCACTTTTCAAGATTTCTAGAAAGTCCTAGTTTACTATTTTTGGTTAAATATCTTGTGAGTTATGACTGAAACAAGTGACTGCTGTATTGCTGTCCAAAAATTCTGCTAGTGCGCTTTTGATTGTTTAGTTCACCCTCGTCGCTAAAAATGTTTGGTTTGCTCTTAAGTAATGTAGACTTTCCATGGTTAAGCTAGAGATGACATGTGTGTCTTGTTTTATATGTTCCTTTCTCTAGTGATTGCGATATAGGAGTTCCGTAGTTATTGATGCCTATGTCGTATTTAAGCTTACGTTGTCTTGGTTGGACTTGTGTGGTCGGTGATGCTGTTACGCGATCAATAGGAGAACTAATGAAAAGCCGTATCCAAATAAATAAAATGCGCGTATTTGTGATGTCATTTTTGTGTTGCGTAAATATAGAAAATGTTGTCATCTTTTAATGGTGTTAATGTTGATCGCTGATAACGTGTAGATAACTAATGCTAGCGTATGGTTGTTTACGGTGTCTTCCCATTTAATGTTTAGTTCGCCACTGTATCCTTGTATATCTTGTGTTACTTTTATTATATTCATACATATACATCTTGCATCTCATTTAGGACCGAGAGATGATGATCGAGCATGTGATGTGGTGCCAACAACAAGATGCAGTTGGTGGACGACCTGAAGAATGGACTTAACCAATGGATGCTCGCCAAGCGAGTACCCCCCAGCAAACACTATCTAAGTGTCAAATTAAAGGCAAGCCCCGGTTTTATGCATAACCGTTTATATATACTATTTTACTACACTTAATGTTTATAGGCTTGTATTGTGCACTTAAGTGTATGAGTTGACTGGAACCTTAGTTGCATGAACTCAGGATTCCTTTTGAGATGGATACTAGTATGCTAGGTCGAGTAGCTGCTTTACTAATTAGGGATCTCGGTAGAAGTCGAGTGATTTTTCTAGCACTCGCGCGAGGTCAGGAATTGGTTGTATCCATTTTCATATCGTAATGATGTTGGTCCATAGACAACGATCCATGAGGATTAGTTGTCTACAAGACGAAAAATTGGAATAAGGATTAAGGTGTGGTACCGTGTGTCAAGCGTTTGAACGTACTAAACACATGCCGAGAAATATGGTAAATCGGTAAGCCTAGTACCTGAGTGAACCTGCCCGTAGATTGCCCTCCTCACGCGACCTGAGACGTGGTCTCCCATTCCGGTTATGGTGGGTACAAGTGCGGTCACTGCACGACGGCAGTCGGGGTCAGTGAGGCATTGTACGCCAAGGCAGTGAGCCCCTTTCTGTTGCTAGGGAATCGATGGGGACGGTTGATGTTTGTGGGGACAGAGTGCCTCGCCACGTCGTGTGTTTAGGTTTACCTTGCAAGGTTTAAAAACTCGATTCGAATCGTCTGCTTCTCGCAGCTAATGAGACTGCTTGATCCATGCTGCTACATTGAGTAATAAGTGGAAATGAGTTGACTGGCAAAAAGGTTGATTGCTTAAAAATGTTTGATATCATGTATGAGTAGCTAGGTACTCATCTAGTTTAAAAGGATCATACTAAAACTTGAAAAGCCAAAACTTGATTTTAGACTCAGCTAGTGCTTTTGGCAAACCAAACCCTCAGCCAAACAGCTGCATCTCTAGAGGTAGAGGAGTAGACTCCTCACACCGGGTAAGTCTAGCTGAGTATTAGTATACTCAGCCTTGCTTGTGGCATAATTTTTGCAGGTACCTCCTTGATTTGGTTGATGGTGTGACTTGGCCTTCATCCCTGCCACTGGGATAGATGGTCGAGTGGGTTACTGCTTCAGCAGGAGAGGACCAGGAGGAGTAGCGTGGCCAGGCTTCGCCATGTTACTCGGTTCTTCTCCGTTAGTTATTCCGCTGCAATAAAATTTATGGTTATTATTTCTGAAACTCCGATAATGTAATCACTATTGATACTTATTAAATTTGTGGTACTATGCTTTATTGTATTTCCCTGTGCCTCACCTTCGAGTGAGCTAGTGGTATTCGATCCTGGTAAGTGGCTTTATCGGACTAGATCCGAGGGACTGACGGGTTATTCCTGTTTAAGTGTGTTGCTGCCCATAAGGGTGCGACTTGGGCACTTAAGTTGGAATAATTCGGGCGGTTCCGCCACAGCTGGTATCAGAGCGAATACCATTACAGAGAAGTCAATAAGTCATAATTTCCAACCTTTTCTAAAAGTAAAACTTGCTAGAAACCAATGTTGGATAGATCGTCAGGACGATCAGGATAGACCTAGGACGTGAAGCCTTAGGAAATAGATGGGTAGCTAGGTGGCTAGTTATTTAGGCCATAAAGGCTACTACTACTATTAATAAGGATGTTGTAGAAGCACCCGAAAAATTAGTTAGGCCTGAGAAGACGACTAGAATGAGCATGCATCATGATTGTCGCATCATTGTCTCTTGTGCATCAACATGCTTCTCTCACCTTTATTCCAATAATCAGAAGTTGTCAATAATGTGATGTACTACTATTTTATGAGCTACAAGAAGTGCCTTGTCCTGTGTTGTTATGATAGTCTTGATTAGGTTGTGTTATGTGTTTCACTTGTCTTGCTATCTAGGTGGTATTGTGATTATTCAACCCTTCTTCCCAAAGCTAGCAAAAAAAATTTGTTGCTTGTTCTGTTCATAAAAAGACCCCCATCCAAACAACCTTGAGTTAGCAAGTGAACCCTCCTTTTTTTAAAAAAAATTATGCTTGTGTTGGCATTTTCTAGCCCTTGTGTGTTGCACTATTGAAATTGCACCTGCACAACTTGTAGACCCCCATAGCTTGACTGCTAGACCAACCCAAGTCCCCTGGTGCACTTGTTGTGTCAAAAAAATTTATTGTTGGTGTCTAGTTGCGCAAACCCTATAAAGGCCATGTTTCTTTCCATAAATCCCTGCCCCTAAAACTTCATAGCATTTCTGTCGATCATCCTAGATGATCCTGTTTGCCTACCTCTCCTTTCGCCTGGATCTGATAATCCTTTTTCTTGTGAATCATAGTTTGCTTTATCATCCGAATCTCTGGATCCCTTAATGATTCTGCCTCGTTATCTGGTTATCTGCTATAGCCCGTTCTCAAGCATCGGATGTTGAATTGCCTAGATCTCTCATTTCTAATCATTCTCATACTCTTTCTCCGAGGATCATGACCCTTGTTTTATCGATTTTTATCTCTAAAAGGTGTATCCATTTGGTTCAAGAAATTTTGCTGTTGTCCTTGGTTCTCTCATGTCTCTGAAAGCTTATCAATTTCGATCTCATGGTTGGTTCCTCCTCATATTAAATATCATATCAATCTTTGGCTGATAATCCCCGTGATGATCATAAAATAGTTCTCTGAGTTAAAGAAAATTCTCATGTGATGCTCTTTTGTTAGCAATCTTTGCTTCAACTCCGGCCACATTCTTATTTTCTGAGCCATACTCTCATGGGCTCCATCTATCTGTGCTATGTGGATTTCTCATTGGTTGCATTTAGTAATGGTGTCATGACTAACTGACTGATGGTGCCGCGATGAAACCGAGAGCCTCCTGTGGGCGCGCACACATGGTTGAGCTACTCGACACTGCGCTGGTATCGTGGTTAATAGTCGTGATCCATTACGAGACTATACTGATGTGCTATCTTTTGTGAACACTCTCTCAAAGTGATCGCTGCATTTTATCTCAATATTTCGCGATATTCTATCCAAATCTATGTTCAGTATCTTGTCAGATCCCATCTCATGAATTTGCGTCTATCTCTAGCCTGGGAGTTACATGCTTCTCCACCCTTGAAGATCCTCATTCGAATCTCGGGACGAGATTCTTTTAAGGGGGGAAGGCTGTGACACCCTGGGTGTCAGTTTTGTGTTATGTCGGGAGATTTATCTTAATCTCGGATGCTCAGTGAAAATTTCTATTTCTCGCTCGCGAACGTCTCTGATTATCCAGATTATTCCCTCACGTTTCACCGAATTCGGAGTTATTCAGTCTCACAGATGGCCAATTTTGGAGCCTGTTAAAACTTTTATTCTCGGCGCGAATGCAAACTCGTTAATCAATCTCGATTTATAAATTTTGTCTAAAGCTCATTTAATCAAGTGCTCGACTAGTTGCTAGTCGAGCTGTGTCCAAATCCAATTTCTCAATGATTCGATCTATGTCCAAAAATTAATCTGACTCCGTACTCTCAAACAGAATGCTCAATATGTCGTCTCTAATCAAATTTATCCGACTCGGCCAAATATCTCATGTCCGAACCGAATTCAAAACCCCGTATCGACAGCGATTTTAAATTGTCATGATTCGATTTCTCCGACTAAAAATTCGAAGCCGATCAGAAGTCTGAGAGAAACATTTATTTCTAAAATAGTGCGCGAGGAATTATTTCCGAGCGAAATCAAATCCAACTCTCGACCAAATTAATCGCTCAATCGTCCAGTTTGTCGAAACTCTAATTCGCTCTGTTCTCCGTAGAGACGAATTCCGCAGGAGCGTTTGTATTCCGGGAAATAATTAGCAATCGGATAATCCGTGTTTAAGCAAAACACCATAAGATAAAATGGAAATAAATTAGCGTGGCCCGATTTAGCGTTTTGGGCCAGCCCAACCCAGCCCAATAGGCCACTAAGAAACCCTAACCCGTACCTCATGCCTATAAATAGCAGCCCTCTCCCCTTGCACTTGGTTATTTTGCACTCCCACCCCTCAAAAATTTCCAGCCTCCACAGCCTCCTTGCCTTCTTCTCCCTGGCGCAGTAGTCCTCCCACGCACAGCAGCCAGCGCAGGGAGCTCAGCTCCACCTCTCCCCATGGCTGCTGAGCTCCCTTCTCCAGCTGCGCGGTGCCCTCCCTGCTCCTCCTTGTGGCGAACGGATGCAGCAGGGACTCCCATGGCCGGACCTCTGCTCCTCTCTTCACAGTGCCCCTTCTTCCTCCCGCTTCACGGCAGCAAGCACCTTCCATGGACACCGAGCTCCCAACCATGGCGCCCCAATCCCTTCTTCCCCCTACTTGGAGCTTCCCATGGCGCCCCCTTCTCTCCCCTTGGCCGCGGCTTCCTCTGCTCCTTGCTCCATGACGCCCTAGATTTTTCAGCAGAGAGCTTCTTCCCCATGGCGCTCCCTCCCTACAGGTCGCCAGCAGCCTCTCCATGGCCGGCGCTCCCTGTCCTCCTCCCGACGCGTGCCCCTGCGAACCTCCCCAGCGGGCCGACCTCTCCTTGCTCCATGCCGACGCCCCCTGCTGCTAGCTCTGCACCCATGGCGAGCAGTCCCCCTGCAACGAGCTCCACTGCCAACCTGCGCAGCAAGCCGCGCGCTGCAGCAGCACTGTTCTTCGCCTTGAGTCGTCGCCGAGCTTCGCCACTCTACCCTCCTCCAAAAACAGCAGCCCTACGCAGAACCCCTCTCCCAAGAACAGCACCCTTGTCGCCTTCTTAGGACAGCCCCTTCCCTTGCTCCTTTCCGATGTGCGTAGGGTGCTCGACGAAATGTGCAGCAGCCCCGACGGCTCCGCACGCTGCCTGGCTTGCTGTTTTGTTGCGCAGTGAGCAGCACGCCGTGATGCCCATCGGTGGTTTGCTATTTTTGCGCAGCCCTGTCGTCGTCGTTGTTCACCCCGGTGAGACCACGACAATCCTTGTTTGATTCCGCATCGGCGTTATTTTCATATGATTAATTGTGTATGTGTGCTGTTTTATTTTTGTTTTGTGGAGAGGCACCCCGTGTTTTGCGTGGAGAAGGCAAGCCGCTCGACGCTCATCGATGTTCGTAGCGATGCACAAATCAGAATCGCCATCGTCCTCACAAACACCGATTGAGTTTGTTTATGGTGAGTCGATGCATGTCGCTCTCGATCGACTCGTTTAATTAATTTGAATGGATGTGTGTAAAATGTTTCGGTTATGCGCATTGGTAGGATCGCGGTTGCGATTGGAGAACAAAAGGTTATGCGATGTGTGCGATTTGTAGTTGTACAATTATATTTTAGTCGATGTGATGTACATTGGTGTTGGAAGGTGTGTGGGTATAAAATGTTTTGGTCATATAGTCGTAGCAAGGTTGCCTTTACGTTTTGGTAAGCAAATATGATGTGTTGTTTAATGTGATGAGTAAATTGGAAATACATGGGATGTGAGAATTTAATTAGTGCACTGTATGTGCGTGTGTGCTATGGTGTATTATAGTGGTGGTGGCGTAAGATATTTGATTGAGGTGTGCGGGTATATGCTGTTATATGGTTATACTCGCGACGAGGAAATATGTATGCATTGGGTAACGACACGACGCTTAGGTCGCTATTATATGGTCGTGTGAAGGATGCTCATGATGGTCGTGAGATTGAGGAGTGATGTAGTGGCAAGCGAGAAGTAAGTTTAATTTTTCAACGGTTAGTGGATAGTAGCTGTCGGTGTTGTCATGGTTTCTGTTGTATTGTGGATTGATGCCTTGCTTGGTCAAGTATCGCATTCCATTCTCATTGGATAAATAAATGTCTTATTGATTGATTAGAGGTCTTATATGAGCGTTATCGCAGCCCAATAATTATGGGAAGCAAGTAGCATTCATGAGTCAATCTTTGCTAAAATTGAAGAACAGTCCGATAACATATGCACATGGGTGGTTTAGGTCCCTCAGTAGCCAATGTAAGTCTTATGGAGTTTTATGCTAGGTGTTAATGCCTCTATGTTAGACCTCCTAAAATATGGTGTTTTAAGTGACTTGTGTGTTAACTAATTCGAGTGGAGAAATCGTTAAGAAGAACTAATTAACCTGCTTCAACCCATGTTTCGAGTTACAATGTCTAAAATGGTTTGCTAAGTCTTATACGGCGTTAGCCAACTCATGTTAAGTAAGAGTGGATGGCATAAGTGATTGTGATATATATACATGTGGTGTCTCGGACTGCGTTAATAATAGGCAAGCCGACGTGTATGTCGTATGGCGGGTTATGCCATTCCTTTGGTTAATCAACTTATTAGATGGCTTTGGTTAAGCTCGTAGTTATGATGAATTACTTGTTGTAGTCTAAATGCATATGGTTATGATCACGGGTAAAAAGTAGTAGTGCTCATGTGATGTCTAAATTAAAACGCAAATTGTTGGGTGATTATCGTGAAGAATGCGTTGTTAATTGGTTGTAGTAATTTTAGTGCACTAAATGATTTGGATAAAATTTGTAAGTCTACTTGCTAGTCCTCATTTAATTAATTTAACTCTAAGAAATAGTAAAGTGCTAGAATGATTCAAGTCTCTAGAATGCGGCGATTTTTGAATTTTATAGGAGCCGAAATTTGTTGATTGCTGTTTTGGACTGCACGCGCTGTTTTAGTTGTGCTGTATGTTTGATGAGCTAAATTCTATTTTCTGTGGATATATGCTATAGAAAAGTGGTAGATAACTTTATTATATTGCTGGTGTTAAAATTTGACAGGCATAAGTCTGATCGTTTAGTAGTTATGCTTTTTACAAATTCAGTAACTGAATCTGTCCAAATTCGGTACAGATTTTAGAAACTATATTGTTTGCTCAAGTTAATATAGCAATCTGTTCATGGTCGTTACAAGAAAGTTGTAGATGTTTTTCTTATCTTGCTTGTGTTAAAATTTCATAACTAAAGGCCTGACGGTTTAAGAGTTATGAATTTTACAACTTGGTTGCTGTGTTTCGTCCACTTGTCAGAACAGATTTCGAAAACTGTACTGTTTGATTTGATTAAACCTGGAATCACTTCTTGGTGATTATAAAAGTTATGTAGTGCATTATCAAGCTTTCCAAAAAGTCTTGGATCACTATTTTTGGTGGTCTGAAGATTTAGTTATGGATGTTTAAAGTCTGAAGACTGAATCTGTCCAGTTCTGGACAGTAAGGTCTTCTAGTGTCTTTTATCCCTAGTTAAATATTGAATCACCTTGAGATGTTTATAAATATTTTGTAGAACATTTAATTAGCTTTCCAGAAAGTCTAAGATCACTTTGTTTGGATGCCTGAATCTTCAGTTGTGAATTTTTGAAGTTGCAAGCCTGAATCTGTCCAAATCTGGACAGCGCTGTTGTATTAGTATGTTTTGGCCTTGCTAAGTGCTAAATCATGTTGTAATGACAATACCAAAGTTGTAAAGCACTTTTCAAGCTTTCTAGAAAGTCCTAGTTTACTATTTTTGGTTAAATATCTTGTGAGTTATGACTGAAACAAGTGACTGATGTATTGCAGTCCAAAAATTCTGCTAGTTCGCTTTTGATTGTTTAGTTCACCCTTGTCGCTAAAAATGTTTGGTTTGCTCTTAAGTAATGTAGACTTGCCATGGTTAAGCTAGAGATGATATGTGTGTCTTGTTTTATATGTTCCTTTCTCTAGTGATTGCGATATAGGAGTTCCGTAGTTATTGATGCCTATGTCGTATTTAAGCTTACGTTGTCTTGGTTGGACTTGTGTGGTCAGTGATGCTGTTACGCGATCAATAGGAGAACTAATGAAAAGCCATATCCAAATAAATAAAATGCGCGTATTTGTGATGTCATTTTTGTGTTGCGTAAATATAGAAAATGTTGTCATCTTTTAATGGTGTTAATGTTGATCGCTGATAACGTGTAGATAACTAATGCTAGCGTATGGTTGTTTACGGTGTCTTCCCATTTAATGTTTAGTTCGCCACTGTATCCTTGTATATTTTGTGTTACTTTTATTATATTCATACATATGCATCTTGCATCTCATTTAGGATCGAGAGATGATGATCGAGCAAGTGATGTGGTGCCAACAACAAGATGCAGTTGGTGGACGACCTGAAGAATGGACTTAACCAATGGATGCTCGCCAAGCGAGTACCCCCAGCAAACACTATCTAAGTGTCAAATTAAAGGCAAGCCCCGGTTTTATGCATAACCGTTTATATATACTATTTTACTACACTTAATGTTTGTAGGCTTGTATTGTGCACTTAAGTGTAGGAGTTGACTGGAACCTTAGTTGCATGAACTCAGGATTCCTTTTGAGATGGATACTAGTATGCTAGGTCGAGTAGCTGCTTTACTAATTAGGGATCTCGGTAGAAGTCGAGTGATTTTTCTAGCACTTGCGCGAGGTCAGGAATTGGTTGTATCCATTTTCATATCGTAATGATGTTGGTCTATGGACAACGATCCATGGGGATTGGTTGTCTACAAGACAAAAAAATTGGAATAAGGATTAAGGAGTGGTACCGTGTGTCAAGCGTTTGAACGTACTAAACACATACCGAGAAATATGGTAAATCGGTAAGCCTAGTACCTGAGTGAACCTGCCCGCAGATTGCCCTCCTCACGCGACCAGAGACGTGGTCTCCCATTCCGGTTATGGTGGGTACAAGTGCGGTCACTGCACGACGGCAGTCGGGGTCAGTGAGGCATTGTACGCCAAGGCGGTGAGCCCCTTTCTGTTGCTAGGGAATCCATGGGGACGGTTGATGTGTGTGGGGACGGAGTGCCTCGCCACGTCGTGTGTTTAGGTTTACCTTGCAAGGTTTAAAAACTCGATTTGAATCGTCTACTTCTCGCAGCTAATGAGACTGCTTGATCCATGCTTCTACATTGAGTAATAAGTGGAAATGAGTTGACTGGCAAAAAGGTTGATTGCTTAAAAATGTTTGATATCATGTATGAGTAGCTAGGTACTCATCTAGTTTAAAAGGATCATACTAAAACTTGAAAAGCTAAAACTTGATTTTAGACTCAGCTAGTGCTTTTGGCAAACCAAACCCCTCAGCCAAACAGCTGCATGTCTAGAGGTAGAGGTGTAGACTCCTCACATCGGGTAAGTCTAGCTGAGTATTAGTATACTCAGCCTTGCTTGTGGCATAATTTTTGCAGGTACCTCCTTGATTTGGTTGATGGTGTGACTTGGCCTTCATCCCTGCCACCGGGATAGATGGTCGAGTGGGTTACTGCTTCTGCAGGAGAGGACCAGGAGGAGTAGCGTGGCCAGGCTTCGCCATGTTACTCGGTTCTTCTCCGTTAGTTATTCCGCTGCAATAAAATTTATGGTTATTATTTCTGAAACTCCGATAATGTAATCACTATTGATACTTATTAAATTTGTGGTATTATGCTTTATTGTATTTCTCTGTGCCTCACCTTCGAGTGAGCTAGTGGTATTCGATCCTGGTAAGTGGCTTTATCGGACTAGATCCGAGGGACTGACGGGTTATTCCTGTTTAAGTGTGTTGCTGCCCATAAGGGTGTGACTTGGGCACTTAAGTTGGAATAATTCGGGCGGTTCTGCCACAACATCGCCTTCTTCTAAGCCGAAGATAGATGAGACAAGAAAAGAAGCTCCTCTGACACCCTCTGCTTCGAAGCAGCCGAAATTTTGAAGGTAATGACTGAATCCCCGCCCTTCAAGCTGCTAAGTCCTCTGGGATCAGAACTACAAAAATTTTACAGAGGAAAGAACAACCTTTAGCTATCAAGGATAAAGTTACAGAACAAAAGAAGCGACGTATTGTAAATGTAATGGAAGCAATTGAACGAACACCGCCCTCAGCTTTAGCGGCCAAAGTAGCGATTCCGGTTGATGCCAAAGCTGAGGTTGAAGGTGCTGCCGAAGCCAAAGATGCTGATGAAGCCGAAACGACAATGTCAGATATTTATAGGCTTTTGGTCAAACATATTTGTAGATGTGGCTACAGAAGAAACCATGGCCACAGTGCCAGATAAAGGAAAGTAAATTGATAAAACTCCTTTAGACAAAGGGAACTTTGACCTTCGGCACCTGGGCGGTCAGGAGCTGTCCGAGGATGACAAGGAGGAGTTGAAAGAATACGCAATATCTTGTGGTTACCAGCCGGGATCTTTGCTCTTTGGCGGGGTTGATGAAGAAATCCTAGGATGTATTCACGACCGCGTCGAGGCCAAGATAATCGACACTCTGTCTAAGAGTGTCGGATTCTCGAAGCTAGAGGCCGATATCAGCGGTTACTGACGACAACACATTGTTGGTAGCCTATTTTATTTCAATTTTAAGGTTATACCTTTATCTAGATTTTTTACCTTCGTGATAAGTTGAGCTCTCTAACTTTGTTCTATTTTTGTAGAGCATGCTGCTAAGCAAAGCATTAAAAATGGAGTAGGATACCGAGGACAGGAAAATGAATTCATAATTAAAGGCTTGGAGGATAAGATAAAAGAACTTGAATCCTTTCTGAAGGAAAAAGACATCCAGCTGTAGACAGCCGAAGGTTCACTTGCGAAATTACAATCCTAAAATTCTAAGTCAAACAAGGAACTGAGCGAAGCTCGGATGATTTTGGATGAAAGTTCATGGCGCTTCGACCCAGAGACGAAAGATCTTAAAATAATGGTCGAAGCTGAAGCTGAAAAGAATACAAGGTTGCACGAGTCTATTAAGGATCTTCGGAACAAGTGTGTAGATTTTGCCACCCGGTGTGTAGATCGGCTTAAGGGGATATTTAACTCAGTTGGAGCTGCTTCTAAAAAGTTTACTCCTTCGGCCGAAGATATCCCCGGGGCCTTTAATCACATTGAAAGCGAAGTTGAAGCCCTCAACGAAGTTATAAGCGGGCACAGAGATTTCTGTGCCCTGGTAGCTTCTCGAGGCACATCTGCTGCATTTATGAAGGCTGGATGCACTCACGCCAAGACGGTTAACAAACCAACTTTCAATCTTTCAACGTCAGATATAGTGGATATCCCAGCCGAAGCCCGAAGCATGAGTTGGCTGGGGATGAAGCTAGGAAACTGCTTAATTCAGTATGAACCTTTTACCTATCTTTTTACCTTGGTTCTCCTTTATTAAATTTCCAATTACCTTATACCTTCATCTGTCTACAGGAAGGTGGCGCCAAAGGTTGTTGAGCCGAAGCTTGTTCCAAAGGCCTAAAGACTCTTAGGACTTTTTTGTAACTATCTGTAGAAAACTTAGGGTCTCTTTGCATTATTTTGGCAAAGAATTGTAATTGTTAGTTGAACAAAATATTGTACTAATTTGTGAATATCTTGTAATATAATTTTACCTTTTTTCTCCTGTATGAATTGCTTTGATATGGACTAAACCACCACTTGCAACTTTTGAGCCGAAGGCAAAAAACACCTTCCCTTCTTTTCGTTCACATCGAAGCATTTCTTTTTTATTAAAGATGACTCACCTTCATACGCCATTTAATTTTACCTAAGACGAAGCATCTTCATTTTCAACGAAGCATTTTATCACCGAAGGCTCTTCTGTCTTTTTCCTGTTAGTACTTTATGTCATGATGATGATGATGATCCTACGAATGGTTAATGAATGCTTGTATGAATGCAATAAATGATGTAATGAGCAATGCAAATGCATGCCAAAAACACACCCAGACTCTGCATCCTCTTAGGAACGACTTTGGAGTCTCTTCACCTTTTACTTCGGTGGTATTTCAGCTCTGCATCCCCTTAGGAACGACTTTGGAGCTAAGCTCTGCATCCCCTTAGGAACGACTTCGGAGCTTCTTCACCTTTTACTTAGGTGGCATCTTAGCTTTGCATTCCCTTAGGAACGACTTTTGAGCTTCGGAACTTACTCTGTGCTCCCTTAGGAACGACTTTGTAGCTTCTTCACCTCTCAGGTGATATGTTAGCTCTGCATCCCCTTAGGGACGACTTTTGAGCTTCTCCCTGTCCCTTTTTGCACTCAAAGGTGCAAATCTGGATGTTACAATTTACATATGGGGGAAATTTTCCTTTATATTGTACACACCTAAACAAAGAATGAAAATTACAACCTATGGCCCCGTTAGAAACCTTTCTCCCCACTTGAAAGAAAAAGGGTGCCATAGGGAAATAATAAGAAAATTACATTGTTTACACAAAATATCTTCGAAGCTCATCTGCATTCCAAGATCTTAGAATGTCATTTCCGTCCATGTCTTTCAACCTGTAAGAGCCATGTCTTAATGAAGATACAACTAGAAAGGGTCCTTCCCACTTAAGCTGAAGCTTCCCCACTATATCAGGGTTGGCCACCCTTCGAAACACCAAATGACCTGGCTTGATATTTTTCAATCTCACTTTTCTGTCATGCCATTTGACTGTTTTAGCCTGGTATTTATATTAATGTGTTCTATGGCTTGAAGGCTGGTTCCTTCTATGGTATCCTTTGTTACTTAGCAGTCACCTTCATCTTCTATCGAAGCTAAAGTTCTTATTGAACCCGTTCTTGCTTCTTCCGGTGTAATTGCTTCGTCGTCGAACAGAAGTTTGAATGGAGTAAATCCTGTCGACCTTCATACAGCAGTCTTGTGGTTCTAGACCACTTTTATTAATTCATCTGGCCACTTTCCCTTGGGCTGATTGAAGATTGACTTCATTATTCCTGTTATTATAATTCCATTTGCCCTTTCTACCAATCCATTTGACTCTAGATACCTCATTGATGCGAAGTGTATTTTTGTACCAATTTGGCTAGAAAAGGTTTTGAAAGTTTCATCATCGAACTGAGCTCCATTATCAACAGTGATAGCCTTTGGCACGCCGAAGTGACAAACGACGTTTTGCCAGAAGAATTTTTGTACTGTGGCCGAAGTTATTGTAGCCAAAGGCTTCGATTCAATCCACTTAAAGAAATATTCCATCGCCCCCATAACATATTTCAAGTTTCCTTGTGCCGGTGGGAGTGGTCCTAACAGATCCAAACCCCATCTTTGCAGTGGCCAAGTTGGTTGTATTAGTTGAGTCAAAGACGAAGGTTGCTTCTGGTCTCTAGCGAATCTTTGGCAATTTTCACATTTCTGTACTAATTCTACTGTATCCGAAGCTGCCTTCGACCAGTAGAAACCTTGTCTGAAAACCTTCCCCAGCAGGGGCCTAGATCTAATGTGGGCCCCACATAGTCCTGCATGTATCTCCTTCATTAGTTCTTGCCCTTCGGTTCTGGATAAACACTTGAGCAATGGAGATCAAACTCCGTGCTTGTATAACTCCCCTTCTATTATTACATATGGTCTTGTCCTTGCCTCCATTCATTTATTATAACCTTCGTCATCCGAAAGATAGTTGCCCTGGAGAAAAGATACAATCTCAGTCCTCCAATCTTCACTGTGTACCGGTGAAATTGTGAGCACCGCTCTTTCCATGAGCTCAACTGAAGGTGCTTTTATTGTTTCAAAGAACACCTCCGAAGGTAGTGGAAGCCCCCGTGCTGCTGATTTGGCCAATAAGTCTGCATGCTCATTTTCTCCCCTTGGGATGTTCTTTACAGAGAAACCTTCAAAAGAGGCTTCCAACCTTCGGACTGCATCTAGATATTTTTCAAGCTTCGGATCTCTTGCCTTGCTACTTTTGTCCACATGTCCCGATATAACTTGTGAGTTAGTCTTGAGAACTGCCCTTCTTATACCCATTGCCTTAAGTTTCCGAAGCCCCAAGAGGAGGGCTTCATACTCTGCAATATTATTTGTGCATCTGAAATCCAATTTTACTGCATAACAAGTTCTATGTTTGGATGGTGCTACTAGGACAGGAGCTGCCCCTGCACCGAAGGTTCCCCAGGACCCATCAGAAAATACCGTCCAAGCTTCGGCATCATTTATTCATTCTTCATCCTGAGCCCCTAGCGTCCAATCGCCAATGAAGTCTGCCAACGCCTGAGATTGAATCGAAGATCTGTGTACATAATCAATGGTGAATTCGTTGAGTTATGCGGCCCATTTTCCGAGCCTTCATGTGGCTTCTCTATTCCTCATTATATCCTTTAGGGGTTGTGATGAAGGCACTATTATATGATATGCTTGGAAGTTGTGTCGAAGCTTTCTTGTGGCCATCAGTACAACATACAGTACCTTCTCCAATTCTGTGTAATTCTTCTAATTCTTCTTTGATGGGCTGAGTACTTCGGAGATGAAGTATATTGGTGCTTGCTTTTTTATCTGGCCATCTTGTTTCTCTTGTACAAGTGCTGCACTAAATGCAACATGAGAAGCAGCCACGTATAGAAGCAATGGGGTTCCTGATGAAGGTGGAGTTAGGGTTGTTAGATCTATCAAATACTGCTTCAGCTCTTCGAAGGCTTTCTGTTGGGCTAGACCCCATTAGAAGACTTCGACTGATTTCAATCTTTGAAAGAAAGGCAGATTCCTCTATGCTGATCTTGAAATGAATCTGTTTAGTGATGCCAGCCTTCCTGCTAACCTTTGAGCCCCCTTTTTTGAATTTGGTGGCTCCATCCGAAGGATAGCTTCGATTTTGCTTGGGTTAGCTTCAATACCCTTTGTCGACACCAATTAGCCAAGAAACTTGCCCTTCTTTACTCTGAAGACACATTTTTCTGGATTTAACTTGGGACTAGCTTGTTTGAAATTGGCAAATGTCTCTTGCAAATCGGCAACATGGTTCTCTTGTTTTGTGCTTTTTACTATGATGTCATCAACATATATTAGCACATTTCTGCCAATTTGAGAGTGAAGGACTTTGGCAGTCATTCTGCTGAAGCTTACTCCAGCATTCTTGAGCCCCTCAGGCATCCGAAGATAACAATAAGTGCCACTAGAAGTTATGAAGCTTGTCTTCGGCTCATCGTCCTTTTTCATCCAGATTTGATGATAGCCTGAGTAGCAATCCAATAAGCTCATGAGTTCCAAAGTGGCTGCTGCATCCACTAGAGAATCTATTCTTGCCAATGGGAATTCATCCTTAGGACATGCCTTGTTGTGATCTATAAAATCAATACACATTCTCCATTTTCCGTTAGCTTTCTTCACCATGACAGTGTTGGCCAACCACTCTGGGTATGTTACTTCCCTAATAATGCCGACACTTAGAAGTCTTTTTACTTCAATTCATGCACCTTTGTCTTTATCATCAGACATTTTCTAAAGCCTCTGTTTTCTTGGTCTGAAGGACGAGTCCACATTGATTGAGTGTTCAACGATGTCTCTATTGACACCACAGAGATCACTGGCTGTCCAAGCAAAAACATCTTTGTTGTTAAACAAAGATTTTAGCAAGGTCTTTTCTTGTTCATCAGATAGTTGAGATCCCAACAATACTTTTTGCTCAGCTATGTCTTCACACAAGAGCATAGGCTTTGGTTGGTCTACCGAAGCAGCCTTTTCTCTTTTGTGCTTATACTGCTGATAAGCTTAGGCTTCACCTATATTAGGAATTGCCTTTGAGTCCGTCCAACTTCTTTTGGCTCTCCTGGCAGCTTCTTGACTCCCATGAAGAGCAATGGGCCCTTGTTTCGAAGGTATCTTCATACAGAGGTATGCTGGATGGAGTATTGCTTCGATGGCATTGAGTGTCCCTCGACCAGTGATTGCATTGTATGGATACTCCATATCAACAATATCAAAGACAACTTGCTCTGTCCTTGTGTTGTTAACATAGCCGAAGGTGACTAGCATTGTTATCTTGCCAAGTGCCACTATCTGTCTCCCTCCAAAACCATAAAGAGGGTGTGTTGCATCATGTATCTTATCATCTGGCTCTTGCATTTGCCCGAAGGCCTTCGCAAAGATGATATTTTCTGCACTGCATGTGTCCACTAAGACATTATGGACCAAAAATTCCTTGATGACACAAGATATGACCACTGCATCGTTGTGAGGATAATCTTTATGCTGAAGGTCTTCCAGAGAAAAGGTGATTGGAATAGACTTGATGAAGGGTCCACTACAACACACCTTACGAGACATTCACCTTGTGTCATTGATAAGTGAATATATGTCATATATTGAAACCTATGACACTTGTGTGACGTTTTTTGGTTCGTCATGTATGTGACGTGGCTAAACATGTTCTATGACAATTTGAAGTTTTTCTGTCATTAAAATTGTGACAATTCTACTTCGTCATAGATTTTATGACATTTGCATATTGTCATTACTCCAAACAAGAATGTCACTAATAATCAGCTAGAGGCTTGCCATGTGGACCAAATTTTGTCATAAAATCATGAGTACTGGTGATGTGGAGTTGATGTGGCAAATGCTTATGATGTTTATCAATATGACATGTCACTTTTCAATGACGAACTTCGTTGTCATAATTATAAAATGGCTCGTCCTAGTGCTGGGCCAAAATTGTGGCCTCATTAAATCTAATTTGTAATTTTCTATGAATACAATTTTATATTAGCAAAATCTGTAGCCTATTTTTTGAGCAATCACATTCAAATGTACAAATGTTCGCATGTCTTATTTCACAAAATTTACGTATCAAAAGACCAAAATTATAGCAAACACAATTTCTAATTCATAGGTCACAATACGTCTTATAAGAAGCAACAATGTTCAACACAACTTAGAGCTACCAGTAACAAAAATCAACAAACTTGGACCTACTTAGTTCTACATGTAAACAACTAGCAACCAACTATTGATAAAACTAGACATAGTTCAACTAAAAACCAAATTTCAGAACAGAAACATCCTACAATAGTTCACTATTGGGGGCTTAGTAACTTTATGACCCTAGATTGTGTTGACCCTGGTTGAAGCTCAATAGTTGGCGAAGGAGACCATGCATTTCTTGTGATGTCTTCGTTAAAACCTCTATTTCCTCAGAATGTTTTACCCTTGAAGTTTCTGATTCCATCTTCAAATTATCCAACTTTTGTCGAAGTTCTCCTTTTTCTTGCTTCTCATTCTCAAGCTCAACTTGAAGATCGTGGACCTATAAATAAACATAACTTATTACTTCATATCTAGACATGCACATATAGAGAAATAAGAACAAGAACATAATTAATAAATAATATATAAATATGTAATCAGACACCAAAGCATCAGGTGGTCTACATATATGGGCAATAATGTTGGTTCTAAACAATTTGCTAGTTGTGCTGTTAGTCAAGAATGGAATATGATCTGCTAGTTGTGCAACAAAATGTGCTATCAAAATAGTTTTAAATTTTCTAGATACTATCTGCATTCATTGTAGCTACTTTCAGCTGCTCTTGTTGTATGTACAATTGTATAGTAATGCTATAGTAACTTATGAGAGTAGATCTCAGCAACCTACAACCATTTATTCTTGACCTAATACCCTTATCTTTGTCCATTTACAGTACTTACTACAACATAATAAGCTATGCCATCAGCCACAGCCACTAATTCTCACAGTCAAACAAGATGTTCTCTATGTCAAACCCTTTAGAAAAATTACATGTTGCATGTACAAATGATCCAAAGAAAGAAGGGAACATGACTGGTATGTGAAACACTCGTACCTGTGATGATATTGCACCTCTAGAGGTACTCTGGAGGCTGAACAAACACCTGCAACACGAAGAAAAGTAGTTGATTTGACAACCCGAGAAACAGCTTCTTTTGCTAACTTTGGTTCCTGTCCATCTTGTACTGGTTCGCTCATAATGCCTTCCATATCATCCTAGCAAAATGACAGTAGTAGATGTTTCTTACATGGTATTATTCATGTATACTTTATGTAGAGAAGGAATAAAAGTAAACAATCACTTACAATTTCTTTCTGTACAGACTCGGTAAATCCATTATTTTTGCTACAATGGAAGTTCTTGAATAGATCAATTGAGGTGGGCTCTACATCTTTGAATATATCTTTCTTCTAAAATAATTGCAAACAGTAATGAGCTATTATCTTGAAACAAGAACATGGTCTCAAGAATAGTGATCATACACATTATTGTTTCATTTCTTACCAGAACATGGGCCTATGCAATGTAGCATCGAGATCCAGTGCGCTGATGTAACCGGACATTCTCTCGATTTAGCTGGTTTTTGGTACACTTTTCCTACATATGATACATGAGTGACATGACACAAGAAAGTATCTGGATAATATAAAAGATTCAATGCAAGATAGCATGAATGCAACAAGATGAGATCTTGCGTCTTCAAGAAAACATTGATAATAAACAGTTGCATTGCTTATAGGGGAAGCTCTTAAACATTTAAGAATATTTAGATTTTAGGGCAGCATATTCTGACAAAGAACTTGAAAGATGTGCATATACTTAGTTGTAATTAGAAATCATCAACGTGATGAAAAAACAATTTGAATATTTGGTCATGAGCTCATGACAACAGTGTTAGGATGTGGGAAAGTATAAATTCAATTGGAAATTGGAAGTTGTGCTGCACACATACAAACTTGCTAGGATTTTAGGTTGAACTTGGATGGTTCAGGTTATGCAAAAAACATGCTAACCCTTTTGTTTTATTTAGAAAGCAAAGTAAGCCCTAAAATTCAAACGACCACAATGAGCTTTGCCATCAAAAGTAAGATCAAAATGAACATGTAGGGAGCCCTACGAAAGCTGGAAAGATAAATGCCCATAACCGTGCAACCTCAACCTCTAAAGGTTATAACAAATTCATGTATTTTCCCTATCTTTTGTTAAGAAAGAAACATGGTGTGTCTTGGGCTTGGATTTAACTATGCAACGAAAAAGTTAGGCACCAGCTTTTAGGACTAAAATAAGCTTGCTTCTTTTGTTCCTCTCCAACTGCCTAACTGCAACACTAAGTGGTCATTTAGGTATCAATTGTTCTGACCTAAGATGTAGTCTATAAGACATTTTCCTTTCTATCAGTTGCCTTTTCTTGGAAATATTATTATTTTCCTTATCTATGATGTTGTCGAACATGCAGTTTCTTCAGTATATGTGCACATGCAGATGATCCACCATTTCTGGAGAAGCTACTTGGTCTGCAAAGTTCATTTCTAAATCTTTACTATTTTGCAATTAGTTTGAGCAGCAGCTAAAGCTCAGAAGCTGAGCGTCTGAGGCTCTAAACACTAATGCTACAGTATTTAGTATAAGTGCACATTCATTTAGATTAACCAATCATGGAAACCAAAATGACAACAAAAGATCATAAAGCTTTAACAGATCAAATTCAACTAGCAACAATACTCAAGCTTGTTAAATTTTTATTGACTGAAAAGAATAAATGAACACTTAGCTACCAACCAATATTGGTATGGTGTCCACAATTAACATTAGAAGCTCAAAGGAAATACGTAACAAATTCTAGCATCACTAACTCACTATGTTCAAAAGGAGAATGTAGCATACCTTATCTAATTATTTTAAACATATTATTATTTAATTGGCATACCTTGTGCTTTGCGTCTGACCACATCTCCACCAATGCTTTCCATTGATGGTCTGTAATATGTTTAACTGGCGATGTGGTCCTCACTTGATTTGCTGGTATCCCATTGAAATATTTTTTTTCAGCTGGTACCTCATCTGTCATTGTCCACCCTTGAGCAAATCGGCACATGCGGCTTTGATTGCATTATTGTTGGTGTCCATGGTGAATTGGGCCTAGTAAAGAGCATAAAGGTTAGAATTTCAAAATGCAAAAAAGTAGAATGATATTTGAATGGAGTAACATTGAATGATTGAATTTCACTTACAACAACTTTGCCGATATAGTTTGTAACAATTGACTTATCCTTCTTGTACTCTTTCCAATGCCGGAGGATCGACATTTGCTGCCTAAGTATAATCCCGCCCTCTGATGCAAGTTCGGCAGCTTGCATAGGTGCTTCTGGCCGTATCTTTCCTTCAGCAATGTGTATGGGGATGTTAGTGCATAAACCTATACTTATCCTATCCAGTTCTCTGCCCATACTTCTATTCCTTTTTCCATTTGGATCTATGGTTGCCTCAAGTGCACCTAATGAAATCATATTAATCGGTTAGTGTCAATCTTCAAGTTGTTGTTTGCAACACACAATCAGGTTATGTATATAATGAAGCCAGAAGAATTGTAAAGATGATATTGCTAATCTAGCCAGAAGGACATTAATCAGGTTCTGAATTAATCTTCTCTATATTAGGTTAGAACAACAGATAGGAAGCGCCTAATATATGTGATTACTATCGTCTTTCCTAATCCTAATTGAAACTAGTGCATTCCAATTACTATATTTAGCTTCCACAGTTTTATTAAGATCTCTGAAAGGTACCCATGTTAATGTGTTGTATAATGTATGTGCACGAAATGGATAGCCTACTGTCAGGTTCTGCATGCATATCTATTGGATTTGGTTCTATGACATGGTAATTTTTTATATAGTGATGGCAAGGTATGCTGGTTAATCTATTTTGTTGAAGTTGACCACATTTCAAAATGTTTTCTTCCATTTCTATATCTTGTTTTCTTTGTGCATTGTTATTGCAGTTTTGTTTTATCTTTGTACTTGTTTCTTAGTATGAGGTATTGCACAACAAATGAACAGCAAGTTATCCACAGTTCCACACTGAAAAATACGATGCTAGGAAGTATTGTAGCATGGATTCGATTAGGTAGTATCTAGTTAAGAAGCTTCAATAAAATTGCAAAGTGTGATGCTTATTGGTTTGTTAAATATGGAAAAGTTATCTCCAGTTTTGAGCCACGCTCATTATTATGTTTACCGATTACCAGAGTTTTCTCCAAGTTTTTATTTTAAAAAATGTTTATGTTTTTTAGTTTATGTGGGTTGGTGTTTTCTCTAAATGTTTTATTTTAAAGCTGTTTCTACTTTCTATCTAGCTTCGTGTTTTCTGCAAAAAATTTATTTTCAAAATTGTTTTTTGTCATTTTTGCATTGTTTGGTTGGTGTTTTCTCCAAATTTTTAATTTTAAAATTGTTCCTATTTTTATAGTTTGATTATCATTTTAGCTATTTTTATATAACAAATTACTCATGAATATATTAGATCTAGGTCTATAGTAATATATTTATAGAATAATACATGTGGGAAATTCAAGCTTAATCAATTTTTATTTAAACATGATTTCATATTCAAACTTATTTCATAGTCATTTTGATTTATTTCATTATTTGTAGTGGCGTCTACATTTTTGCTTTTTAGGAAATTCACATGAGAATTATGACGACCAACATTATCATGAAATAGTGACACTACCTAATTGTCATAAGATTGAAAGAGTGTTCGTCACAAATGTGACACCTTTCATATTTATGACGATTTTGCATTGGTCTTAATGACAAAGTTTTACTTTTCATCACTAAAGTCAATCATCCCCTACAAAACGTCATAAGTAGGAGAGGCTTATGACATTTTGATCTATTGTCAAAAGGCATTCGTCATAGAAGGCTATATGTGTTGTAGTGTACGTCCTTGGACTCCAACATGATGTACCCTTCTGTGTGCTTCCTTCTTCTGTTTCTTGTTGGCTGGTTCAGAACTTGAGCCGCCTGTGATTGGAAGCACTAGCTTCGTGCCCGAAGATGCCACAGCTTGGTTGCTTTGCGAAGCCATCGTCATAGTTGTGGAAGTGATTTCACCAGAGGTGGGTGCCAATGTTGGTCACTTGTTTTCAAATGCTATACATCAAGAACAAGGCAACACAATTGTTAATAGTTAGATACCTTCGTCTTTCGAAGCATTATTTTCTTTCGGATATAATGATCTCTAGACGAAGGTTATGAAGGACATACCTTCATCATTTTAGCAAAGGAATATGAGTAGTAGAACATAAAGAAATAAAGATCATGATTATGAATCAGTAATATATTTATATTACTATGAATATGATTAAATATAAATAATATTCGTATTACATTGTTACCTTCGGCTTGGCAGAAGGTAAGGATGCGAGAATGGCGCAAGAGTGATTATAATCCAGTGTGAACAGTACGGGGGTACTATCCATCTATTTATAGGCATGGGACGCAGCTCGGGTACAATTACATTCATGTCCTCGAACATTTGTTTATAAGTAATTGGAGCTAATAAGGTCTATCTAGTCCTTTTTCTTTCTTCGCTTGATCTACCTTCGACATCTTGCACTATCGCCAAAGCCCTTGAGCTTCGTCTCGAGGAGTTGAACCGAGGCTGAAGATAATTTTGGCAAGCTTTTGTATCATTTGTCGAAGGTGTTTTTGCCTTGAGGACCTTCGGCGGAGAAGAAGACCCCAACAGGACCCTCGGAAGTTCCCGCTGAAACTAGACCTTCGGAAAGCACACCGATAATCCTGGAAAAAGAGGGGGCTTCTGAAAAACCCAAATCTCCTGCTCCTGAAGCACCTGCTAAAGAGTTGGAATTCATTGTGTGACATGCTTCAGGGAAGCAATTATCAGAGGAGCAGATTGCCAAAGCAAAACAATATGCCAAGGATCTGATGTGCCCCCGAGGATCCTTGGTGTACAGTGGCAGTGACGAGGATGATTTCCTTTATTGTCTGCGAGACAATAAAATGATCTATGTTTGCTGAGAAATGATGAAAAATATGTGGTACCCGAAGCTTGAACTCGGCCTATCTGCAATGTCAAAGGATGATCTTGCAGATAGCCTTGCTTATAATAGCCTGAAGGTGCATATTTTTTTTTGTAAAATAAATTATATTTGTAGCTTTTCTTGCTATCATTATTTTCTCATATTTTTTTATTAGGGCTTGATTCTAAGTAAGGCTTTAAAGGCCCAAAAGGAAGGAGAAGATGTGAGCTGTCAAATAGCTCTTAGGAATCTTCGATCAGAAGTCATTACACTAAGGAACGAAGCTCTCGAAAAAGATAAGATATTGCTTTCCTTAGTGGATAGGCTGAAAACTAGCGAAGCCAAACTTAGTGCACAAGCCGAAGCTCACAAAGTCAAAGTTGAAGATTTAAAGAAGAAGCTTGCAGAAACGAGCGAAAAATTTGAAGTTGCAATGGTGAAGCACGAGATAAGCGAAATTGAAAAATCAAGGGCACAAAAGAATGCCGAAGAGCGCCACGACTCCAAAGGGAGATGTTACAAAATATCCATGGAATTCGCCAAGAATCTAAAGAACAGTTTTGCAAAGGTGGGAGCATACTCTTTCGAGCAGAGGTTCATCCGTGATGACCCCGATGGGGTTATCCAGTGGATCAGCGGGGAGGTCGAAGCTTTTGATGAGATACTCAGTGATCGAGGGGATTTCTATGCTTTTGCTAGTGCCCGCGGGGCTGTATGAATTTTGGAAAAGGTCGGCTGTGACAATGCGAAGGCTGTTGTTCAGCCAGAATTTATTATCTCAGCCGACGACATTAAGAATGCTTCAGCCGAAGTGTCTTTGTTAAGCGGTAAATTTTACTGCGAAGTATGGATAAAGGGCGGTTGTGAGATAGCTGATGAAGCTATTAGTAAAAATGAAAAAGAATCTCACGACGCTCAGGAAGAGGCCAAAAAAACTGAAGAAGCTACAGGGCGCGCAGACTTATAGGTACCTTTACTGAGATTTAGCTTCGGAGTTCGTTTTCAGCTTCGGAATTGACAAACATTTTTTATAATGTAGCTGAACTCTCACCTCCACCGGGGCCATATAACCCCGAAGCTGACTCGGCCATGAAGGAAGCCTTAGATATGATAAGAATCGCTAATGAAGCTGTTGACGAAGCCGTCGACAGACTGCTAAATGAAGTCACTGAAAAAGTGCTGAAAGAAGACCAAATCTTTGTATTCTTGAAAGTGTAATGCTTGTATATGACTTTCGTCTTTTGTAAGAAACGAACATTAAGTTTTTGTATGTATTTCACTGTAAAATATTTCTTTGTGATGCATGAACCTTTGTATGTACCGTTTTTTAGCTATTGGCGAAAAAACACCTTCCCTTCTTTTCATGCTTCACGAAGAAAAAGATTCTCCTTATATTACTGCCGACGAAGATTAACTTCCTGTGGGAAAATATATCTGCCAAAGGCATGTCTTGTGCTATAATGTTCTTTTCATAATGCGGCCAACTTTTTCGAAAGAACTACTTTTATTTGTTTCTCCCCAACTCTTTAGTGATGCAAAATAATGTATGATGCGTTGCTATGCGATATGATATGATGGTATGATGCGTAATGTTATTTGTGCCAAAGGTAAAAAAACCAAACGGATACACACCCAGACTCTGCATCCCCTTGGAAACGACTTTGGAATCTCTTCACCTTTTACTTAGGTGGTATTTTAGCTCTGCATCCCCTTGGGAATGACTTTGGAGCTAAGCTCTGCATCCCCTTAGGAACGACTTTGGAGCTTCTTCACCCTTGATTTAGGTGGTGTTTAAGCTCTGCATCCCCTTAGGAATGAATTTGGAGCTTCTTCACCTTTGATTTAGGTGGTATTTTAGCTCTGCATCCCCTTAGGAACGACTTTGGAGCTTCGAAACTTACTCTGCAATCCCTTAGGAACGACTTTGGAGCTTCATAAACTATTGCTGCCACACTCGATGGTGTAATCATAGGCCTATTTCTTCAAACTCAAGGTTAAACCTTTATGCATTGTCTTTTCAGGAAAAAACATAAAGGCAAAAAGAGTACAAGTATATTGAATGAGGGCACTGTTTGGCCGGAATGCTGCGACATTTTCAATAGATATGCCTTGACTCGGCCACAGTGCTATTGACTGTGCGAGCTTCGGACTCCTCCTGAAGGTCACGTTGTTGCTGAACCTGGCGATGCCCTTCTGGCTGTTGATTGTGAGTCGGGGCAGTCGGCAGTGGCGGTGGTGGTGGCAACTGGGCCCAGGAAGCTTGGGAATGACTTACCGAAGCGACAGAAGCCGTAGGTTGTTGATTGCCTACATACTCTAGGATATACGGAGAATAACATGAAACAGTATGCAAGACCTGCTTTGGCTGACTTTGTCGTGCTTCGGCTTCAGCGATTTCCTTCTGCTTTTGGATCGTGACTTGGCACGTCCTTGTAGTGTGTCCTTTGTCTTCACTACAGAATAAGCAGTACAATTTCCTGGGCTGATTACCAAACCTTCCTTCGAAGCTTCTCCCCCCTTTGCCTCTTGGGACTGGTGGCCTGTAGGAAGTTTGTTGCATGCCCAAAGACTATGAGCTATGTTGGCTACTTTGAGCGTTGTTGGCCCTGTCATCGTTTGCATTGGGATTGTGGATTGTTCTGACATGCCTGGGGTGAAGTCTTCCTCCAAAGCCCCTAGTCATCTCAGAATACCTATATGCTTCCTCCCATCTTTGACGGAAATCATTGTCAGCTCGGATGTATTCATCCATCTTATGGAGAAGCTTCTCCAAGGTCGATGGCGGCTTCCTTGTGAAATATTGAGCTATGGGTCCTGGTCAGAGCTCCTTGATCATGACCTCAATGACAATCTCATTAGGCACTGTAGGCGCTTGAGCTCTTAATCACAAGAACCTTCAGACGTATGCCTGCAGGTATTCCTCATGGTCCTGCGTGCATTGGAACATGGCCTAGGCAGTGACTAGCTTCGTTTGGAAGCCCTGGAAGCTGGTGACTAGCATGTCCTTCAGTTTCTGCCCTGGCCGAAGAGAAGAATACCATGTTTGAGCCACACTTCTAACCGCCATGATGAAGGACTTCGCCATGACTGCAGTATTGCCCCCATACGAGGATATTGTTGCCTCATAGCTCATTAGGAACTGCTTTGGATCTGAATGCCCATCATACATGGGGAGCTAAGGTGGCTTGTAGGATGGTGGCCACGGGGTAGCCTGCAATTCTGCTGCCAAAGGAGAAGCATCATCGAAAGCAAAGTTACCATGGTGAAAATCGTCATACCATTCATCTTCATTAATTGGGGTCTTTGACGAAGCTCCCTGTGTTGGGGCCTTTGGTCTTGGTCATCCCGAGTGACATGACGCATTTCCTCAACTGTTTTGTCAATTTTCCTCTGAAGGTCGGCCAACCGAAGCATTTTTTCGTTCTTCCTCTGTACTTGCTGGTGAATCGCTTCTAAGTCCCTAATCTCCTGGTCTAGTTCCTCCTCATGAAGTGTTGGGCTAGTAGCCTTTCTCTTCTAGCTCCTAGCTTCTCGCAGGGAGAGTGTATCCTGATTTGTGTCCAGTGGCTGCAGAGCAGCCCCTGGCGCTGTCATCTTCTTCGGCGACATGACAAAGGTGGATGCTTGTCGAAGGTGGTCGTGCAGGTTCACCGAAGGTGGGCGCCAATGTTGTCCACTTGTTCTCAAATGCTATGAATCAAGAACAAGGCAACACAATTGTTAAAGATTAAGGATCTTCGCCTTCCGAAGCATTATCTCCACATAGGGATAATATGTAACACCCTAGGTGTTACCCAAGGCCCTGGCTTAATACATGCACCTATGGCCTATTATCACATGTGTTTAATTGGGGAGAAGGGGCACCAAAACTTTAGAAACCATGGCTTAATTAAGTGATGATCATGATAGAAGGAATACCCTAGCTTTTCATGTATCTTCACGTTGGAAAAAGATGCTCAAACCCTAGACCCCCCTCTTGAGCCATTAGACCCCAAGCATTGGATTAGTGGGAAAACTATGCAAATGACCAATTCATGACTTAAACCTTTTACCAAAGTTGAAGTACATAAATAGATCTACAAGAAAGGGTAAGGGAGTTATTCCAAAAGGGTCCCACAAAAAACCCCAAATTAAGCACCCAAGTGAAGAGCACTCAAGAGCAACCAAATTTTCTCTAAGTTAAAAATTAGCCCTCTTCTAAAGATCAGAGGTGTTCACTTAGTTGCTGGCGCCAAATCCACATGGTCCAATTGACAAAAAGGAGCCAAATTACCCAAGGCACACCCCTGAAAAATTTGAAACCAAACCAGAACCGTTTGACACGGTTTGACACAAGTTTTGTCTCAGGATGAATAGTGCCGACAACCCTGACTTGGTGCCACCATATCTCCCAAACCAGATCCGATCTTCCCTTGGAACTCACATGATCTAGGTAGCCCTAGGTGCAGAGAAGAGATCTTACGAAAGTCTTATGGTGAGATTTGCACGTTTGGCTGCTCAGCAAGAGCTAGAACTCGGGCAGAAAGAAACGGACACGTGTTCGATGTGCCCTGGCAATGCCAGAGCACGCCCCGGCGCTCGACCCCGCACGCCGCGCCGCGCGACGCTCGATCCCGCGCCCACGCCCGCGCCTGCGCCTATGAAGCCGACCAAGGCCTTGACCGTACAACCCCGCTTGCTCTCAGCCCCGCTCAAGCGCAAGATCACCGGAGCTCGCTCTGTGCACGGCGTGCCAGCGGCCACCCGAGCCCCGACCACCGTGGACCGACCACTCCAGCCCTCCTCCACCCCATCCAATCCCTCGGCTAGCCTCCCTAGAGCTCAGTGAAGCTCCTCGAGCCCTCGGACCAAGCACCACATCGCCGGAGGTGCCAAATTGACGTCGCTGGACTTCACCCGACCGCCGGCGCACGTAGACCGAGCTACACGGTGAGCCACTCTTCGATTACTTGCGCCTACAGCACCATTGACCTCCAGTGAAGCTCCCCGTGTGGTTTGATTGAACTCTACCGCCGTGGGCAGGCCGGAGCACGCACCGTCGTCGAGCCCGACAGCCTGCACACGCGGCCAGCCCTACTCCGGCGATCACTGCCGGGGATCCGCCCCTCGACGTGACTGCTAGAAGCCCCCGGACCTCACCCGACCCTCCACCGGACCTCTCCAACTACTAATAAGCCACGCCACCGCTTTTTCTCTCTGCGGCTACTGTTCCGGCGAGGAGGGAGCGCGGTTTAAGAAAGGGAAAAAGCCAGGGGGTTATTGGAAATGTTAGTGACTCTGGTGAATAGTTTCCTAGGGGCACGAATTTAAGGTTTTGGTTAAGGAAAACCCCAGGGGTCCTGGTGCAAAGCTGTTTTTTTAAACCTTTAGATTTATTCTTTTTCAAATAAGCAGTAGACTTAGAAAATTCATAACTTGAATTGTAGTCAGCCAAATTTGGTCAAACAAATTTTGTTAGAACCTGCATTTCATGAACTACCCAGCAAAAATGATAAACACCATGGTTATACAAAGCTTTTTAGAGTTTGTATTTAAACAAGTATAGTACCCAAACCTTAATAAACAGTGGAAAAATAGAAAGACTTTTAGGCTAAGGCTAAGAAAAATTGGAGACATACTTAACTAGTAATTACATTGTTTAAAAATATTAAACTCTCTAGTATACTAGATTAAGGAAAGATTATCCATTAAAACTTGTATTGGCCCAAACCTTAAGAAAATGAAAAAGGAAATTTAAAATGAGGACCAGAGGGCAACCATATTTTTCCTAACTTGCTTAGGTGATGTAGTTCATAAGAAAATTTTGTTGAACACTCATTTAGTACGAAGAAAATGCACCACCTTTTATTTAATGAAAACAGTGAGAACTTAGAAAAATCCTAGAAAAATAATCCTAAGGAGGAACCACCCCAACCTTAGGAACAACTACTAGTAGGCTAGTATGAGTCTAGGGAAAATGCAAGTTCTGTTGTTTGATATTTTTCAAATAGCAAGTTAGTTATAAGTGTCTTTTTGGCATTAAACTTTAGAAAATCACAACTAAATAACCATTAAGTCACCTTCTATGATTTTTGGTATAGAAACATGTTATTACCCATAGATGCCAGCAAAAATAACTTTTAGTGCAGAACCCCCACCCAAATGAGAGTTGTAGTACAAAGTGACCATCTACCATCATTTTTGTTATTTTTGCCTAGAGTTTATCGTAATTATTCTTAACCTCAAATTTTTAGACTAGACTACAGTAACCAATGTTAACCCACTGTAATTTTTTACAAAATTTTTGAAGAAGTTTAGATCACTAGGGTAGTTCAAACCCTCCTTAAAAGCATAAGTAAAGATGAAAAGGAGAATTAGTGGAAGGAAAGAATGTTACACACACCCCTCCAACTAGACCTCCCTGAGTGCTCACTAAAACTTTTAGGGATGACCAGAATCTTAATTCCACTCAAAGCCTAGACCAGGCAAGTATAAAACACTTAGAGCATGGTACGATAGAGAAACCCTAGTTTACCACTACCTTAATATTGCTTCACCATACATCATGTTTACTAAATTTGTGTATCATTAACGTACATGTATCTAATTCATTGCATTCGATAGATTATAATCTCACCGACGGAAAGTATGTACTAATTTCGGAGCTAGGGGTTGCTCAGGAGGGAGTCCAGGAGCCAGCACTAGATCCTGCCACTGAGGATCTCCCTACCTAGCTTTTGAAGGCAAGCCCCAGTTTTATGCATAACCATTTATATATGCTATTTTACTGCACCTATTGATTGTAGGCTTGTACTATGCACTTAAGTGCAGGAGTTGCCTAAAACCATAGTTGCATGAACTCAGGATTCCTTTTGAGATGGATACTAGTATGCTAGGTCGAGTAGCTGCTTTGCTAATTAGGGATCTCGGTAGAAGTCGAGTGATTTTTCTAGCACTCGTGCGAGGTCAGGAATTGGTTGTATCCATTTTATATCGGAATGATGATGGTCTGTGGACAACGATCCATGGGGACGCGTTGTCTACGAGACGGAAATTGGAATAAGGATTAATGTGTGGTACCTGTGTCAAGCGTTTGAACGTACTAAACACATGTCGAGAAATATGGTAAATTGATAAGCCTAGTACCTGAGTGAACCTGCCCGCAGATTGCCCTCCTCTCGCGACCTGAGACGTGGTCTCCCATTCCGGTTATGTGGGTACAAGTGCGGTCACTGCACGACGGTAGTCGGGGTTAGTGAGGCATTGTATGCCAAGGCGGTGAGCCCCTTTCTGTTGATGGGGAATCGATGGGGATGTTTGATGTGTGTGGGGATGGAGTGCCTCGCCATGTCGTGTGTTTAGGTTTACCTTGCAAAGTTAAAACTCGATTCGAATCGTCTGCTTCTCGCAGCTAATGAGACTGCTTGATCTATTGTACTGCATTGAGTAAGAAGTGGAATGTGGTGACAATCAACAGATATTGATTGAAATAATGTTTAACACCATGTATGAATAGCTAGGTATCCATCTAGTCTAAAGGATTACACTAAAACTTGAAAAGTTAAAACTTGTTTTTAGACTCAGCTAGTGCTTTTGGCAAACCAAACCCCTCAGCCAAACAGCTGCATGGTCTAGAGGTAGAGGAGTAGACTCCTCACACCGGGTAAGTCTAGCTGAGTATTAGTATACTCAGCCTTGCTTGTGTCATAATTTTACAGGTACTCTGGAGGATATGGTTGCTGGTGTGACTTGGCCGTCCACCTTGCCACCGGGTTGGACAGTCGAGTGGAACCCTACCTTAGCAGGAGAGGAGCATGAGGAGTGATGGGCTAGGCTTCCCCGTCCTCCCTTTATTTCATCGTTAGTTAATTTCCGCTGCATCAAGAAACAATGGTTAATGCTTTTGAAACTCCGATGATGATGTAATAACATTAAGTACTTCTTTAACTTATGGTTTTATGCTTTATTGTATTTTCTCTGTGCCTCACCTTCGAGTGAGTATGTGGTACATGATCCTGTTAGTGGCTTTATCGGACTAGATCCGAGGAACTGACGATTTATTCTGATTTAAGTGTGGCCTTGCCTCTAAGGTGGGACTTGGGGCACTTAAGTTGGAATAATTTGGGTGGTTCTACCACATAATACTCATCAGACGAAGATCAAGAAAGTCATGCATTCATTATTTAATACATGAAAAGGAATACGAAAGGATAAAGATGAAGATTGGATCTTATTAATTCTTTTATATTCGTATTTCATAAGACATAAACAAATATTCAATAGTATTGATATTATATTGATACCTTCGGCTTGCTCAAAGGCATGAATACGGGAGAGTGATTACAACTCAGCGTGAACAGTACTGTGGTACTGTTTGTCTATTTATAGGCACGGGACATAGCCCGGGTGAAATTACATATATGTCCTTGTCATCCATCTACAATCATGACATAAATAATTAAGGACTAAGTAGTCTTTGTCCTTTTTTAGTCATCATTATACTTGGTCTTCGTCATCACATCAAGCCGAAGTTCTATGGCTATAGCTTCGTCGTCCATTTTTATCACCTTCGGGTTACATTTTTACCCTTGTCACGAGAAAGGATCTTAATTCCGAAGCTGAAGCCTCCTACAATAATCCATGTCATATTGAAAACATATAGTCAGTCACGTTTTTGAGGACCTTCAGAGGAAGAAGGCCCCCAACAATCCCAAGAGGAGAAAATGAACATGCAGATTTGCTAGCCAAATCAGCGGCACAGGGGCTCCCACTCCCTTCAGAAGTATTCTTTGAAACTCTAAAAGCACCTTCAGTTGAGCTCAGGGAGCGAGCGGTGCTTACAATCTCACCTGTATACAGCGAAGATTGGAGGACTGAGATTGTATCTTTTCTGCAAGGCAATTATCCTTTGGATGACGAAGCTTACATCAAAAGAATGCAAGACAGGACAAGACCTTATATGATCATAGAAGGAGAATTGTTCAAACAAGGAGTTTGTTCTCCACTGTTGAAGTGTTTGTCTAGACCCAAAGGTCAAGAGCTAGTGAAAGAAATACACGCAGGGATTTGCGGAGCTCATATTGGATCCAGGCCTTTGCTTGGAAAAGTTTTCAGACAAGGATTTTATTGGCCAAATGCAGCTTCGGATGCAGCGGATCTAGTTCAAAAATGTGAAACTGCAAGAAGTGTGCCAGAGATAAAAAACAACCTTCGTCTCTAACTCAGTTAATCTAGCCCACTGGGCCACTACAAAGGTGGGGCCTAGATTTACTAGGCCCACTTCCACCAGCGCAAGGAAACTTGAAATATGTTGTGGTAGCAGTGGAGTATTTTTCAAAGTGGATCGAAGCTAAACCCCTAGCTACGACCACTTCGGCTACGGTCCAGAAGTTCTTCTCGCAGAATATTGTTTGCCGGTTCGGTGTGCTAAAGGCTATCATAGTTGATAACGGAACACAATTTGATGCTGAAACATTCAAAACTTTTTGTGACCAAATTGGTACAAAAATACACTTTGCATCTGTGAGGCATTCAAAATCAAATGGATTGGTAGAGCGAGCTAATGGAATTATTATAACAGGAATAATGAAGTAAATCTTCAATCTGCCAAAAGGAAAGTGGCCAGATGAGTTAGTAAAAGTCATATGGAATCACAACACTGTTGTCTCAAGATCAACAGGGTTTACTCTGTTCAAACTTTTATTCGGCGACGAAGCAATAACACCAGAAGAAGCAAGAACAGGTTCGATAAGGACCCTAGCTTCGGTAGAAGACAAAGAGGTTTGCAAAATAACCAAAGACACCATAGAAGAGACCAGGATTTAGGCAATAGATCACATCAATAAATATCAGGCCAAAACAGTTAAATGGCGAGAGAGGAATGTAAGATTAAAAAATATCAAGCCAGGACACTTGGTGTTTCGAAGAGTGGCCAACCCAGACACAGTGGGGAAGCTTCATCTTAAGTGGGAAGGTCCCTTCTTGGTGGTGTCTTCGTCAAGACCTGGATCATATAGGTTGAAAGATATGGACGGAAATAACATTCCAAGGTCTAGGAATGCAGATGAGCTTTGGAGATATTATGTGTAAACTATGTAATTTTCTTACTTTTCCCTATGGCACCCTTTTCCTTTCAAGAGGGGAGAAAGGTTTTTAATGGGGCTATAGGTTGTAATTTTCATTTTTTCTTGCGCAGCCCTATGCAATACAAGGGCTAGTTTCCCCATATGTAAAATCTAAAGATGTGGGATTACACCATCAAGTGTAAAAAAGTATGTAAAAGCTCCAAAGTCTTCCCTAAGGGGATGCAGAGCTAAAATGCCACCTAAAGTGAAAGGTGAAGAAGCTCCAAAGTCATTCCTAAGGGGATGCAGAGCTTAGCTCCAAAGTCGTTCCTAAGGGGATGCAGAGCTGACATACCACCTAAGTAAAAGGTGAAGAGACTCCAAAGTCATTCCTAAGGCGATGTAGAGTCTCGTGTGTATTCGTGTCACACCCGGGTTCTAGGGGTCCAAAACCCGGGCGCGAAATTATCACCAAGTGTGCTAGGATCAAGTCTCACACATTTGATGACTCATGGTACATAAACTAATGTCACATCATTAATATATAACAGAGTTCTGTACAAAATAGTTAAATAATTACATCATACAAAGACAATGATTCAGTAACCAAAGTTGATTGGGAGACGACGGCCTAGACCACTCACGATCTCATCACAGCATCCTTCACACGCCTGATCCTGCGGTACCTGTCCTTGACCTGGGGGATGTGAGTACAACAAGGGTGAGCTCACATACGTTCATCGCTCAACAAGTTGTGGGGAATAATGTGCATGAACTCACCAAAGGTGGGGGAGCTCATGTGAAGTGTAAGGCTTACCAAAGGAGATGGTTAAAGCTAAGCATTTCTTTTAGAGTTGGTCAAAATTTTATTAGCAGTTACTAAGTATAAGTAGATACCAACCCAATTAAGTAAGAGATCACAATTGATAATAACACCCACGATGCAATGCATATGACAAATTAAGTTTAGTTCCATAAATTAATCATGCGAGAGTCCTGAGGTGCTCATGACCGCGAGCACGACTGATATACCAGTTTTACACTCTGAAGATGTTGTGCCCTTTACCCACAAGTCATGTATCCCGTCTAGCCAGGGTTAGCTAGACCCTTTGACACTTCCGAGGTGAATGGCTAGGGACCCACAATGAGGCCTTTACAAAGTTCCACTAACTTCAGAAAACCCGCTACAGTTTCTAGGAAGGGCAATATAGGAATCCCTCGTCCGAAAAGCTATCGCAGCATGATCGACCCGAGAACCTCCCTATACGCAACTCCCCTACTGCCCTTGCCCCTTTCGGGTAAGGTAGTCCTGCACTAGCTTTCCTAATTAGTCAGCCAAGGGTGTCCCATTCCACCCCTGTGGTAGCGCGTGTTTCTTAAGTTAAGCTCCATGTTCCAATTAACACAATGATCTTGTCATGAACAATAATTAAAACAACAGTATAATTGGAACATGATCATAATGTAATATTAATCCCAAAACCAGATAGACCAATAACATAACTACCCAAAAGTTCAGTGGTAAACAAGATGTGAGATAAACAAGTCTAGGGAAACCTATTAGGTCCCATCAGATTAACCTAAGCATGTCACAGTGATTAACAGGAACTTTATTGGGTAAAGAAAAGTGATCAAGGGCACAACTTGCCTTAGACTCGAGATTCCCAGGTACTTCACCAAATTAGTCTTCAGATTTCTCGTGACCTCACTTCTATGCGTAGCAATACATGCAATCAAGCAAATAATGGGTATGGTAACATTACACCGAAGCATATGAATAAATAACGTAAGAATATCCTACATGTCGCTACGAGATCGTACGTTCGAGAACCATTAAAATCGACGTTAAAACAAAGAATTTATGGATAAAACGATATTTTAAGTGTAATAAATCTAATAGATGGGATCTAACAGATATTGCATTTAAACTAAGAAGGTATTAAGTTAAAATATTTGAGTTGGTATTAATCATTAACAATTATTTATAAAATGCGTAGGTTAGAACTATAAATTAGATTAACTAGATTGCCTAGCTAATTAACATTAAGTAAACAAATATTTAATTAAGTAATTAATTAATTGATTAAAACATGTGGTATTAAAATAATGTTATCATTGCATACACAAAATTAATATGAACCTAACATAATTTGAATAAATTAAACAAATTATTTGATGATGAATCTTCAATCACACATTGTTGTTGGTCATCTCGGTTTTGACGATGAACCAGAGATCTGATCGATGAATCGGAAGCACGATGACGAAGCTCTCGCCGAGCTGGACACGGCGATGTTCTGGGTTGCCCCAGAAAATGAACGGACAGAGAGAAATTCCTAGCCAGAGTTGTCTCTAGAGTTTGGGCGGGAGTCAAACTTTAACGAGATGGTCATAGAGGCTTATGGCTGCGAACCTAACTAGAGGCGGGCTGTTGTGGCTTGGATGGCAGCAGTGCTGCTACGAGGCTATGGAGGAGATGAGTTTATGATTGTTGGCTTAAGGTGTTACGGTGGCATGTATTTATATAGGCTGGGAGGTGGGTGGTTACATGATACATCTAATCTGGTACTTATCTATTACAATCATATCCTATATATTAGGAACTCTAACAAACTCAAAACCAAATCTGTTACATGATAGATCTAATTTGATACTTATCTGTTACAATCCTATCTTATCTATTAGGAACTCTAACAAACTTGAAACCAAATCTGTTACATGATAGATGTAATATGGTACTTATCTGTTACAATTATATCATATTTGTTAGGAACTCTAGCAAACTCAAAACCAAATCCGTTGCGCACGTGAGAAGTTTGGTCGGGCGGTTACAATAACTACGGTGGTTAGATTGTTACGAACAGTAATGGATGGCTGATGTCATGGATGATGTAATAGTGATGCAAGATTCGACAAGTGGAATAAAAAAATAGGAGGAAAAACTCACGTGGGCTGTGTTCCTTAAGTGGCCGATTAGGTAAGCCTTTTATTTGCTATTCTTTTTTCTGTTTTTTTCAGATTTAATTATCGCATTCAAATCTAATTTTAAATTTTAAAACCATATTTATATGCACAACCAAAACACCAACATGAATGATAATATTTTACACTTATTTACTCCTTAATTACTTTGCTCAAATAATTATTTGTATGCATGAAATTTAATAAGCATGGAATTCACATAGTTATATAACCCAATAGGAGTAATTTATATGGAATAACTCACTATCCTATTTATTATAGTTTAAGTATATAACCAACATTTTATATTTACTATTTATTAAATTGTAGGGAAGATAGTATCAATTCATAACTTTGTTATAATATGCTTGAAATTTTAAATCTTTAGAGAATTTTCTTAATTCACCAAGATACGATTTTGTAATGTTACAATTCGTGTGAGTTTTTTATCTTCGGCATACATTTGCATACTTCATCACATCATCTTTTGCATTTCATACAAACATACATTAGGCATTTGTAGCTTCACCGCATCATGACATAACGCATAATGCATTAACAGGAGAAGAAACGAGCGCTTTGGCCTTCAACGAGATAATGCTTCGTTGTGAATGAAGATGCTTTGTTTTAAATGAAGATTGTTTTTCAGAAAAAGAAAGGAAAACACTTTGTTATATATGAAGGGGCCATTCTTTGATTTTGGCCCAAAAGGTGCTTCGATGTGAACGAAAGGAAGGTAAGGTGTTTTTTGCCTTCGGCTTAAAAAGCTGCGAGTGATTGGTTTCGTCCACAGCAAAGCAGACAACAGTCGAATAAAAGGTAAAGCAACATTACGAAGCATTCACACATATTTACAAAAATCTGTTCACATTCAATTACAATTCTTTGCTGAATGGTACACTTTCTTGTACAAAGAACGAACCTCAAAAAGTGTTTCTACAGATATTAACAAGAGAAGCTTCCGAAGTCTCCTTCAGTGCACCAGACCAAGCTTCGGTTCTTTATCCTTCGGCAGTATTACCCTGAAAAATGACAAAGGCAAGGGTATTGAGGAATATGGTAAGGAAAAATAAAATAAAGGAATAAAGGTAAAAGAAATTTTCTATACTTTGTTAAGTAGGTTTCGAGCTTCGTCTCTAGCCATCTCTCGCTCACCCTTTGCCCAGATCTGAGTGATGAATCTGTTGCCTATGCTTCGAGCTTCGACTGGAATATCAACTAGGTCAGACAACGAAAGGCTGAAATTTGGGCTTTTAATGGCTCTTATATGATTACATCTAGCTTTGATGAAGCAGCAGTCGTGCCACGAGAAGCTACTAGCGCACAGAAATCACCATGGCCAGTTATAACTTCGTCGAGAACGTCAACCTCTTTCGCAACACATCCAAGGGCCTCAGGAATATCTTCAGCAGAAAGGTTAATTTCTTCAGATACGGCCCCAACAGAATTGAAGATACCCTTCAGCCGAGCGATGCATTGAGTAGCAAAGCTAAAGCATTTATCCCGAAGAGTTTTGATCGCTTTGTTCAGCTTAAGATTCTTCTCAACTTTGGCTTTGATTGTCGCGTTTAGTGCTTCGGACTCATGATTGAAATGATTCGAGTTTCTTTCCAAAAGTGTTCAGGTTTCTTCCAGCTCTTTACTCAATTTTTTCATTTTGGGATCCAGCATCGGCGAGAGAGCCTTCGGCCTATTGCAGCAGGCTGTCTTTTTACTTTTGTGAAGCTTCAAGCTTATTAATCCTCCTTTCCAAGCCTTCCATAACGAACTTAGTTTTCCTATCTTCGTCATCCTACTGCATTTTCAGGGCCTTGCTCAGCAACAAACTCTGAAAAGAATGAATTAAAGTTAAATCCCTATTACTAAAACACTTAAATCGACATCATGAAAGAAAAAATAGAAGAGGAACTTTACTTTAAAAGTTGAGTAAAATAAGCTGCCAATAATGTGTTGTCTCCTGTAGCAACTGATGTCCTTCTCTAGTTTTGCGAATCTGATGCTCTTTGTTAATGTGCTTATAATTTTAGCTCTGGCTAGGTTGCGAATACATCCCAAAATCTCTTCATCGACACCACCAAAGAGCATGGATCCGGGCTGATAGCCACAAGATGCAACAAATTCCTTCAGTTCTGATATATCCACTTCGGAAAGTTGTTGTCCACCTAGGTGCTGAAGATCAAATTTTTTTTTCCAAAGAGGTCTCTTCAGTTTTCTTTCCCTTATTAGCAGACGCTTCGGCTACATTTTTCTCAGGCACCACATTAGACATGAGTCTTTCAGTTTCTGACATTGTGGTAGCAAGATTATCAATTTTGAGTATAGCTTCATTAACTTTGGCTCCGGCAGTATCTTCAGCATCAGCAGGCATAATAGTCTTTTTAGCCGAAGCCGGGGACAGGGTCTGTTCAATGGCTTCAATCACGTTCATCATTCGTCGTTTCTTCTGCCCCTGGCATTCCCCCCGGTAACCAAAGGGGTCTCCTTTGACTGCAATAGGCTAGTCTGATCTGACCTTAGAGGACTTAGCATTGTAAACGGGATGGGTTCATTCATTACCTTCAGAATTTCTGAAACATCAACAGAGGAAGGCGAAGAAGGGTCTGCAGTCTTTTCTGGCACATCTTGTATCTTCGTCTCTATAGGAGATATTTGTCACACCCGGTTTTAGAAGGCAAACCGAATGCGAACCATGTACGTGCCAGGATCAGTTATTCACGTACACAGCAGTTATATAACATGGACATCATCACACAGTGCTCAAAATAGTATTAAAAGGGGAAATAATAGTCGATTACATCATACGTCTGAGACGTCCATATAGTTCTTACAATAAATCAAAGTGCGGAAAAGAAACGTAGATAACGCGGCCTTCACAGGCAGCCGACTGGGGGTTGCCGCTAACCCACACCTAGAACTCGTCGTAGTCTTGGAACTCCTGGAAGTCTCCTTCCACAGCTTCATCTTCTCCTGAGCAGTGGTTGCAATGCTGA
This sequence comes from Zea luxurians, assembly GCA_029449295.1. Lineage (NCBI taxonomy): Eukaryota > Viridiplantae > Streptophyta > Magnoliopsida > Poales > Poaceae > Zea > Zea luxurians. The sequence goes on from JAOPSE010000011.1 coordinate 53,878,637, forward strand.
CAACCTAGGGGGGGTTTGGTGTGTAGAGCAAGGGTGAGTACACATCAACATACTCAGCAAGTATCCTGTTTGGCTGTAGTGGACTAGCTTTATGTGGGGATCAGTCAAGCAGTTGCTTTTAGTTGGTCAGGTTATTACTTACTAGTAGAGAGCCAGGTTTTAACATTAACCCAAGTTATTAGCCCAATGTATCCTTTCCAAACGGAAAGAATACCACTTACCAATACCATAATCATAATCAGAACCATCAATCTCATTGCCACCTGTACCAAAGTATCTCTGATCAAGTATCACTAATCTCTGGAGCTCCCTTGGCCGCTCATAACCGCGAGCACGGCTGATATATCAGTTTCATAACACTCTGCAGAGGTTGCGCACTTTACCCATAAGCCGTGATTCCCTCTCTAGCCCGGGCTTGCAAGACCCTTATTCACTCCCAAGGTGAATGGCTAGGGATTCACTACGAAGCCTTTACAAAGATTCCCCGAGGCTGTAGCCACCCGTTAGGTTTCCTAAATGTACCGCACTCCTCCCCAAGGGACAAATCAACCTTGGCAGAGCGAGCCGCATACACCGAGCCCCATTGACGGCACAACGGCTAAGCGGACTACACCCCGGTTCCTCTAATTATTCAGCTAAGGGCGTCCCATTCCACCCTCATGGTTGCACTGTTTTCCTGGGCGGTCATCCATTGAACAGGTCCTTACGGAGAGGCACTCGAGAAACCGCTCGAGTCCCCTTAAATGCCACAAGTATAATCATAAATAAGAAGGGAAAACAGCGTATCATAGATAATCACATCATGTTCATTGATTAGAGTTGAGCAATAGCATCAGACTAAGCAGTAATAATCCGACCCAAATAGGTAAACAAGGACATGGATAACAAAAGCTAGTCAATCCTTAGGTATAAATGTGTAATGCGGGAGGTGAATTAAAGAATGATTAGGACAAAGATAGGTCAAAGGACACTTGCCTCCACCAACCGACTGCTGCTCAGGGGCTTCTCCTGCGAATTCCTCGGGCTCTTCGACCGGATCGTTCTCTATGCGAGCGCAAACATACATACATCCATCCACATGTTTAATACAAAAGAACAGTACACCATACAAGGGAACAAATAAAGTGAATATGCATCAAGTATGACATTCGACATCGCATTTGTTATGGTTAGAAAGAAATGGGAAAGGGTCTCGCAGGGGTTTAAAGTTTATGCACTAATGATTAGTTACAATTGGTTCTTAACAAAAGAATTCTGTTATATATATACTAATGGAAACCTAATCATTTTAAGTTGATCAACATTGCACGGGATAAACAATTAACTACGTGAATCAATAGCATAACAGAATTTTAAATTAGACTTCCTATTTTCCATAGCATAAACAATGATCAGCCTACCTAAAATAAAGTAATTATGATCACAGAAAGTAAATAAAATAAAATTAAAAAAAAAATAGGGGGGGCGGTTGAACCGGCCCTAGGGGCGGTTGAACCGGTTTTGCGCAGGGCGGCTGGGCTGGGGCGGGCGCGCGGGGAGGGCGGCCGAGCTGGGGGCCGGGGCGGCCGAGCTGGGGCCAAGGCCGGCCGAGCTGGCGGCCGAGGCCAGCCGAGCTGGCGGCCGAGGCCAGCCGAGCTGGGGCCAAGGCCGGCCGAGCTGGCGGCCGAGGCCAGCCGAGCTGGCGGCCAGGGGCCAGGCGGGCGAGGGGGGCGCGGCCGGGGGGGGCTGGCCGGGGAGGGGCCATGGCCGGCCAGGGGGCGGCCGGGGGCGGCCGGGCGGCGCGGCCAGGGCCGGCGCGGCTAGGGACGGGCGGCCAGGGGCGGGCGGCTGAGCCATGGCCGAATGGGGGAGAGAGGAGGGGAGGGGGAAGGAGGGAGGAGGGAGGAGGGGGGAGGGGGCTCACCAGCGGGGGCGGCCGATGGCGAGGGGGCGCGGCCGGGCAAGGGGCGGCGGCGGCGGCCTAGGGCAAGGAGTAGGGCGGCGGCGGCTTAGGGAGAGAGAGAGAGAAAATGAGAGGGAGAGGGAGAGGGTTAGGGGAAAAGGGGAGGATGGGGGGAGCGGCTGGGCCTTCCAGGCCCAAGAGGGGGGCGCGCAGGGGCCTGGGCCGGCCGGGGTCGGCCCACGGCGCGGGAGAGAGAGAAAAAGAGAAGAGAGAAAGAGAGAGAAAGAAAAAGGAAAGATTATTTCCCTGTTTTCGAAATCCGATCTTTCTAGATGAATGCATTTGCACTTTCAAACAATCAAAAAAATGCAAGGTTCGGCATGGTGCATCAAACAACACAAAGTATTTTAGAGTTTTTCTTTACACGGGAATTCCAAACCGAATCCCGCTAACTTTGGAAAAGGTCAAGGTTTAGCGAGGGAAAAAGAAAAAGAAAAGGTAACGCCCGAATTTTGGCGAGTAAATAAAAGAAAAAATTCAACTGCAAAATTCGGGGCGTTACAATATTCTAGCAAGCTTTCATTTCTTGGAGCTGAATCCTTCAGCTCTGCTAGAACTTTTTTGCTTCTTGATAGCCCTCTGATCTTCCTTGATGGATCAAATGGCCTGCCTGTTCAGAATGCTATATTTTTCTTTTTGCCCCTCCAGCCCCTTCGTTAAGCCTATTGTAATCTGGATACTCAAAGTTCAAAGCATCCATCACCCGATTCAACCTTCGTTTCTCACAGGTGCCAAAGACAGCTGTCATCAGCTGATCTTCTTTCTTCGTATAGTTCCAGAGAATTTCATTGCACATTGTTTCTATTAGCTCTAGCCATTCAGTGCAGGGTTTGCTGAATCTTTTTTGGAACTTAAACGGATAAGGAAGTTGAATAAGTTCATACTTTTTTCCCTCTTCCTTCCTCTTTAGCATTCCCTACCCGCTAGTGGTTGGAAACGTCCTATTAGCCAAGTATTCTTGCACTAGGTCCCTAGTGCTGATATGCTCAGGCACAATTCAAAACTCCACCTCGGCCAGTTGGCATGGGGACCCCAGCTACATATTGCACAAGGGTCGAGTCATGCCGATGTTCAGCCTTAAGGGACTCATTACCATGCTCATGAGCTTCTCCCTATTCTTCTCCTCAGCCTTCATGTAAAACCACTCATTCGTCCACCCGGTTGGCCATTTAGTGCGGTAGCCAATCACGGGGGCCAATGACTTAGTCATCGACTTATAATTTATATCGATGCACACTTAAGTATAGTCACACAATAGATGATGTGATGACTACGTCGTCATGCCATCACTTCACCACACAATCCAAGGTAATAAAACAACTCTAACCGAACTCACAATTTAGTCGACCGACTCCTAATTCCCTGACATGTTGGAATCAATACTCTTATAATTATATAATGTGTGTTATTTTAGCACCATATGAGAGTTTCTAATTTGGGGCCGGGATTTTTATGAGGCATAGGTAATAAAAAATCATGACTAATGTACAAATTTTACGTTCTCAAGTTTTATATATTAATTATTACAAAAATGACAAATTGTTAATGCAATAAAGCATGTGAGGACAAGTTAAATCTAAAACTAATTATTTTCGATGAATTCATGACCATATTAAGTTTTATTAGGCTACTACAACGTCATGTTAAGATAGTCGAACACCATTTTCCATTTTTACATCCATATATTATTTATAAACCATTTAAAACTACTTAATTGCATCAAACAAGTTAAATCACTAACTCTGTGATACATGCACCATAACTTATGAAATTGTTAACAGTAACCAAGCATCACACAGAGAGTCTACTATAAAAATTTCAAGCCATTTTGAGCAGAAGAGCTATAGATCCAAAAATAACAAGTAAGTCAATCATCTTTTTCTGATTTAACATAATTTAATTAACACACCAAGAAAATAGTAAACAACATATGGGTTTTATATTTTTCTTGGCTAGAGTATGACACCACGGGCGACCACGATCAGTGGTGCCTCCCACCCCTAGTGAGGCTTGGGCACAAGCGGAAAGCTCGAGCTGCAGAGCGACAGTGACGGCGCTGCGCAAGAGTTGTCCTGTGCGCAAACAAAAGAAGAGGAAATGAGGGAGGAGAAGGAGGAAGGGAGAACGAGCCGGGAGCGGGAGTTTGGGAGGCCTAGGGTGCCCATTTATAGGTGAGGGAGCAGCCAAGAGTGCGGACACAAGGCAGCCATAGCAGACGCAAGCTCTATGCATGGCGGCCACGTGTCCCCCTTGCAGCAATCCATCAAACACATGGCGGGTGCTACAGTGCCAACCTTGCACGACGAGTTTTGGCCTTTTCTGTTTGGATTCAGATCTTGATAACTGTAGGAGATATTTCCCGTGATCTACACTCTACAAATCTTGTATAGGGCTTGAGGTCATTCGTGCATCGGTTAGAGAGATAATGTCCGCCGAAAACATGTTTGTCACTACTATGGAAAACAGTGAAAATTGAGTGTCAAAACATGTCAAACGGAATCAGATGAATGCCATCTTTTGGTATGCAGTGCCCCTAATAGTTACCAACAACTTTTATATTTCGTCCAACTTAAGTTGCTTAACAAAAATTTAGGAACGTGAGACGTCAACCTGACCAACACTGGTTCCAGACTTAGAAGGATTCGAATCCTGAAATCAGATTTTTATTCAGTCTTGAGGGCACTGTTTGAGATGCTTGGCTACAACTTTTATTAAAGGTCAAACCTTGTATCTTGATTATAAATTGACATTTCACTTTGGTCAAAGTAGTATCGTTATAAAGCAGTGTTTGGCTGTGCTGAGAGTCAGTAAAGATGCTCATTTGTTCAGTATTGTGAAAACTTCTATATATCTTTTCTTATGCTGAAAGACTGCAGAGTTATATCTAATTTGTGTAAGCTTTCTACAGACTTCTGACAACGGGCGCAGAGGTGGAAGACGTGCTCAGCAAGAGCAGCAGGCACCCTAGGAGGAGGCACCTCAGTAGCAATTGCCACCGCCACCACCGATGACCATTGAGCAGATGTGTCTGATGCAAACTCATGTAGTCCAAGCGATTGGCCAGACTCTAGCAGCAATGCAGTAGGTGTAGCAGCAACAACCCCCACCTCAACCTTAGATGCAAGTGCAGATGCCACAAATGCCTAGGGACAAGCGAGCGGAGTTCATGAGGGGTCATCCCCCTGTATTTGCCCACTCTGCAGACCCCATGGATGCCGAAGATTGGCTACGTACCGTGGAGTGTGGGTTGCACACTACTCAGTGCAGCGATCATGAGAAGGTTTTGTATGGTCCCCGCCTGCTAAGGGGAGCAGCACAGAGGTGGGAATCTTACCTCACCACCCATGCCGATCCTGAAGCCATTACCTGGGAAGAATTCAGGGATATTTTCCATCGATACCATGTTCCACTAGGTCTGATGACAGTGAAGAAAGAGGAGTTTCTAGCATTGAAGCTAGGTCCCCTGTCTGTCAGTGAGTACAGGGACAAGTTTCTACAGTTATCTCGTTATGCACCTGAAGATGTCAACACAGATGCCAAGAGGAAGTACCATTTCCTGAGAGGTTTGGTCAACCCCCTTCACTACCAGCTGATGAACCACACATTCCCCACCTTCTAGCACCTGATCGACAGAGCCATCATGACCGAGAAGAAGCAATAGGAGATGGAGGATATGAAACACAAGATCAATGGGCCGCAGGCCGAGAGTAGCAATTGTCCCCGTTTCTCTGGCAACCCACCCTAGCAATTCAAGCAAGGTCACCCTCAAGGACACTAGCACCAGCATCAGCATCAGCGTCACCAGCAACAATAGTATCAGAGGCAGTTTCCTCAGCAGCAGCAGCAGCAGTACCGCCAGAACAACTAGGCACCTCGCCTTCCTGCCCTAGAAACCAATCAGGGCAACCAAGCAGCTCCAGTGCAAGGAGGAGGCCGCGGATGTTTCCACTATGGGGAACAAGGCCACTGGATGAATCATTGCCCAAAGAAAGCAGCTCAGCAGTAGTCAGCTCCTAATGCCCCTGCCAAACAGAATGCACCACAACAAGGAGGCAACAACCGTGGGCAGCTTCGTTCCCAGTACAGAAAGGTGAACCCCTGGAGGAAGACATAGCCTAGGAGACCCCAGGAGTGGCACTATGTACGTTCTCAATCAAATCTCATTCTGCAAATGTGTTATTTGATATTGGAGCAACCTATTCTTTTGTGACTGCATCATGGGTAGAAACACACAACATACCAGTGGCACCCATGTATCCACCTATGAGGGTTAGTTCAATTGGTGGGAGAACCCAAACAGACAGTTTTTTCCCCAGTGCAAGAGTTCAAATAAGGGGGATATAGTTCCTTGCTGATATGATAGTAATGGGTACCCGGGATGTAACCATAGATGTCATCCTAGTGATGATTGGCTAACCCTATATCAAGCAAGCCTTAGCTGTGACAAGAGGACTGTGAAGTTAGTGTCCTTATCTAGAGAGGAAGTGTTAGTGGAGTTGGTCTTGTCTGGACCGAGGAAAGGAAGCTGTCACCAAATCACTGCCCATATTGAGGAAGTCAATCCACCGGAAGCTATCAAAGTAGTATCAGAATTCCCGGATGTGTTTCCCGAGGATTTACCAGGCATGCCACCTAAGAGAAAAGTTAGTTTTCCATAGAGCTTATCCCTCGCACCGCCCCTATTTCCAAGAGAGCCTATAGAGTGTCCAGACTAGCATTAGTGGAACTCAAGAAGCATATAGACGAGTTGTTGGAGAAGGGTTACATTAGACCCAGCACCTTGCCTTGGGCCACCCCAGTGTTATTTGTGGAGAAGAAAGATGGTACGAAGGGGATGTGCATAGATTACTGAGCTATGAATGAAGTCACTATCAAGGACAAGTACCCTCTGCCCAGAATTGAAGATTTGTTTGATCAGCTGAGAGGAGTCAGTGTGTTCTCGAAGATAGATCTGAGGTTAGGTTACCATCAGCTCAAGATCCGGCCTTCGATATACCAAAGACAACATTTATCAACAAGTATGGACTTTATGAGTTCACCATCATGTCCTTCGGTCTGACAAATGCGCTAGCTTTCTTCATGTACTTGATGAATAGTGTGTTCATGGACAACCTCGACAAGTTTGTAGTAGTGTTCATTCATGACATCCTCATATATTCCCAGAATGAGCAAGAGCATGAAGAGAATTTGAGGAAGGTATTAAGAGGCTACAGGATTGTCAGCTGTATGCCAAGCTTAGCAAGTGTGAATTTTGGATCAGCGAAGTCCTGTTCTTGGGTCATATTATAAACCGAGACGGATAGTTGTGGATCCGAAGAAGGTAGCAGCTATTCTGGATTGGAAAGCACCAAAGATGTATGGGGAATCAAGAGTTTCATTGGAATGGCCGAATACAATCAGTGTTTCATTGAAGGTTTCTCCAAGATTGCCAGGCCAATGACAGCCTTGCTAGCAAAGAAAGTTGAATTCAAGTGGACCCCAGAGTGCCAAGAGTTCTTTGAAACGTTGAAGAAGAAGTTGACAATGGCACTAGTATTAATTTTGCCAAATGTTCATAAACAATTCTCAGTGTACTGTGATGCTTCGTACACCGGTGTGGGATGTGTGTTAATGCAAGAAGAGAGAGTATTGGCATACTCGTCCCGACAGTTGAAGATTCATGAGAGAAATTACCCCACTCATGATCTGGAGTTAGCAGTAGTGGTTCATGCACTGAAGACCTAGAGGCATTATCTATATGGGCAGAAGTGTGATATTTACACAGACCACAAGAGTCTCAAATATATATTCACCCAGTCAGAGTTAAATATGTGGCAACAAAGATGGCTGGAACTATTCAAAGGCTATGAGCTGGAGATACATTATCACCCAGGCAAAGCTAATGTGGTTGCAGATGCGTTGAGCCGAAAGAGTCAAGTCAACATGTTGGCCGCTCATCCGATGCCATATGAGGTAGCAAAGGAATTCGACAGGCTGAGTCTCAGATTTCTGAACAACAGTCAAGGAGTGATAGTTGAGCTAGAACCCACTCTAGAACAAGATATCAAGAAGGGCCAGAAAGATGATGAGAAGACGCGGAAGGCGTTGTATGGTTTAAAGATAGGTTGTGTGTTCCTAACGTCAAATTGATCCAGGAACTGATTCTCAAGGAAGCTCATGAGACAGCTTATTCCATACACCCTAGCAGCGAGAAGATGTACTAAGACCTGAAGAAAAGATTTTGGTGGTACGGAATGAAAAGGGAGATCGTAGAGTATGTTGCCATATGCGATAGTTGTCAGAGAGTCAAGATAGAGCATCAGAGGCCCGCAGAACTATTGAAGCCATTGCAGATTGCTCGGTGGAAATGGGATGAGATTGGGATGGACTTTCTAGTCGGTCTGCCGTGCAATCGAGCCGGTTACGACTCCATCTGGGTAGTAGTGGACCACTTGACAAAGGCGACTCATTTCATACCAGTCAAGACCACCTATAATAGTGCAGTGTTGGCAGAGATATATATGTCCTAGATTGTATGCTTGCATGGTGTTCCAAAGACGATAGTGTCTGACCGAGGAACCAAATTCACTTCTCATTTTTGGCAGCAGTTGCATGAAGCTTTGGGTACACACTTGAAGTTCAGTTCAACTTATCACCCGCAGACAGACAATCAGACCGAGAGAACCAACCAGATCCTAGAAGACATGTTGAGAGCTTGTGCTTTGCAAGACAAGTTAGGTTGGCACAAGAGGCTACCTTATGCAGAATTCTCCTACAACAACAATTATCAGGCCAGTCTGAAGATGTCACCATTCCAAGCACTCTATGGGAGGAATTGTCGAACTCTGTTGCATTGGAACCAGCCCGGCGAATGGCAGGTGTTCAGTCCAGATATTTTGCTTGAAGCCGAAGAGAATATCAGAATGGTTCAAGAGAATATAAAAATAGCGCAGTCTAGGCAGCGAAGCTATGCTGACACCAGAAGAAGGGACCTAAGTTTCGAAGTGGGAGATTATGTCTACCTGAAGGTGTCATCCATTAGGGGAATCTAAAGGTTTGGAGTCAAGGGCAAGCGAGCACCTCGATACATCGGACCATACCAGATTCAAGCAAGACGTGGAGAAGTGGCATACCAACTCAGCCTTCTAGAGAGTCTATCAGCCGTGCTTGATGTGTTCCATGTGTCTCAGCTGAAGAAGTGCTTGCGAGTGCTAGAGGAGCAATTGCCAACTGAGGACCTTGAAGTTCAAGAAGACTTAACCTACATCGAAAAGCCAACTCGGATTCTGTAGACAACAAATAGAGTCACTTGAAGAAGCACCATCAGGATGTGCGAAGTCAAATGGGGCCATCACTCAGAGGAAGAAGCAACTTGGGAAAGAGAAGATGATCTAAAAGCCAAATATCCCGAACTCTTTGCTAGCCAATCCTGAATCCAAGGGCGAGATTCTTTTTAAGGGGGATAGGTTTGTAACACCCTGAATTTGAGGTATAAAATTTCTTCTCTAAATGCCTACCAAATTCAGGTGTTACCTCTTGTCTCTCTCTCTAGACTTCCTCACTCTTCCTTTGGATTAGAGTTTAGTCAATTAGGTGAGGATTTACTATTTATTTATTATATCAAAACCTATGTGAGTCATGAAATGTTGCATCATGTTGGCCTAAATTATTCTTTTAGTTGATGCACATGTTTGAATTGGTTTGAATTTGAATTTGGTTTGAATTTGATTGAAATCCATAGACACAAATAAAATATAAAAGACATTAGAAATTTAAGAAAAAAGGAAAAGGAAAAGCAGCCCAAGCCCCTCAACCGCTCGACCTTTCGGCCCACGCCGCCTTGTCCCGCCGGCGCCCTCTCCCTCTCGCCTGGCCCCGCGTGTCAGCGGCGCATCCGCCTGACACCTCAGGTCCACCGGGCAGTCTCCCTCTCTTCCCCTCATCTTGGGCTAGCTTCGGTGCTTGGCCCATCCCGTCCCCCCCCCCTCTCGGCTGGCCCATGCGCCGTGGGCGCCCTGTCTCGTGGTCACTGCCGAGTGGGGCCCGCTTGTCATCCCTCCCCTTCAACCGCTCGGCTGCCTCGCGGGGCTCCGTGCTTATGGCAGAACTGCCCGAATTATTCCAGCTTAAGTGCCTCAGTCACGCCTTAGAGGCCACAACACACTTAAATCGGAATAACTCGTCAGCCCCTCAGATCAAGTCTGATAAAGCCACTCATCCAGGATCAAATACCACAATCTCACTCGAAGGTGAGTCACAGAGGAAATACAATAAAACAGGAAAAACCTCAAATTAAGGTACTGGAGTTGTTACATAAATCAGAGTTTTTCAGGTCAACTGAAATAAGTTCATAAGATAAACTGCAGCAGATAATCGATATCGTCGATAGGTGAGGAATAGGGTAAGGCCTAGCCACTACTCCTCCTGCTCCTCTCCTGTTGGAGCAGCATCCCACTCGACCATCCAACCCGGTGGCAGGGTGGTAGGCCAAGTCACACCAACAACCATATCCTAAAGCGTACCTGCAAAAAATTATGCCATAAGCAAGGCTGAGTATACTAATACTCAGATAGACTTACCCGGTGTGAGGAATCTACTCCTCTACCTCTAGACCATGTAGCTGTTTGGCTGAGGGGTTTGGTTTGCCAAAAGCACTAGCTGAATCTAAATCAATTTTTAACTTTTCCAATTCTAGCATAATTAATTTAGCTAGGTTTGCTCCTTTCTAAACATACATGGTAACAATCATTTAATACAATCGACATGTTATCTCATTTAAATCCTCATTTCACTTCTTACTCAATGTAGTACAAGGGGTCAAGCAGTCTTATTAGCTGCGAGAAGCTGACGATTCAAATCGAGTTTTAACCTTGCAAGGTAAACCTAAACACACGACATGTAGGGGCACTCCGTCCCCACAGACGTCAACCATCCCCATCGATTCCCCGTTCGCGGCCAGGCCTCACCACCTTGGCATACAATGCTCCACTAACCCCGGCTGCCGCTGTGCAGTGATCGCACTTGTACCCACCATAGCTAGCATGGGAGACCAAGTCTCAGGACACGTGAGGGGTAAAGTCCGTGCCCGGCTTCACTCAGGTACTAGGTTTACCGGTTACCATATTTCCCGACGTGTGCTTAGTACATTCAAACGCTTGACTCAGGTATCCACACATTAATCCTTAATTCCTTTTCCCGTCTTATGGATAAGGCATCCTCCCTAGATCCAAGTCCATAGTCCATCATAGATCCCTTTATCAAGATGAATACAATCAATTCCTGACCTCGCGCGAGTGCTAGAAAGATCACTCGACTTCTACTAAGATCCAGATTTCGCAAAGCAGCTACTCGACCTAGCATATAGTATCCATCTCAAAAAGGAATCCTGAATTCATGCAACTAAGGGTTTCAAGCAACTCCTACACTTAAGTGCACATTACAAGTCTACAAACGTTAAGTGTAGTAAAGTAGCATATATATAACTTGGTTATGCATAAAACCGGGGCTTGCCTTCAATTGCTGGGGCTACGGGGAGATCCTCGATGGCAGGCTCGGGAGCTGGCTCCTAATTTTTCTCGTGGACAGCTCCTTGCTCAGGGATGAGCACGTACTCTCCGTCAGCGAGGTTGCAATCTAATGAATGCAATGAGTAAGATATATGTATGGCATGATATGCAATTTAGTAACTAAGATTGTATGGTGAAAGATTAATTAAAAGGAAATAGAGCTAAGTCTGGCTATTAGAGATTTTTGGGGTGTACTTAGTAAGTTTGGGTCAAGTTTGATTACTGAATGGTTAGACCATTTTTAGTGTTCTACTGATTTTACTTTTTATATCTTAGTGATATTTTTAACAAGATTCTTAGGTGCAATTATTGGGGTGATACTGATTAATCTTTCTAATCCATCTTTTTTATTTCAATTTCTTTTATGCATTTAAGGTGGGTTTGAAATACAAGATAGTTTGACAAATTTCCAAAAATTCTGTAAAAATTACAGTGGCTTTCTCACTGGTGTATAACTCTCTGTCTTAAAATTTGGGGCTTAAAAAGTGAGAGGTTCTCTCTGTATAAAATTATTAAATATCAGGGCAGAGGGGGTATTTTGAACTACAACTCCCTTTTACAATGGGTTATTCTCTAAGGCTTATTTTTGCTGACATTTAGGTGTAATAACATGGTCGTGTACAAATTTTCAGCCACTAATACTAAATGGTTATTTTACTCTGATTTTCTAAAGTTTCTAGTCAAAAGGGTGCTTTCTACTACCACTATACTTGAAAATATCAAACAACGGATTTCTAAATTTTCTTATCTTCTTCTTTGCGCAAGAGCAATCATTCTAGAATTTGAAAACTTTTTGCTTAAGGGAAAGGTGGTAGGAATTTCTTGAATTAAATAGCCTTTTTCATAAGGTAGGGGTAAGGCTAGCTCTAGCAAGGCACCCTAAATGGTTCTGTACCCTAAATATAGAGGATCAAATGGTCCTCTACGCCCTCCAGCATCGTCCTCTAAACGGTTCTCTAAATTTAGAGGACGCTGCTGGATTCTCTATATATAGAGTTTCTCTAAACGGTCCTCTATCCATTTGAATATTTTAAATAACCGGTTTAGCAAAACTAAAATATGTACAATATATTTGAGAGTATGACAAATACGTATGTACAAAAAATAATATAAAAAATATCTCTAATATAGATATTTGAGTATAGAGGATGTGATTTAGAGGATGTTGTTGGAGAGGAAGGAGATATAGAGGATGAAATCTTTTAGAAGAGACTGTAAAGGACGGATATAGAGAATGGATATATAGGACGTTGCTGGAGACAACCTAATGAGTGTTATTCTGTAGTTTTGAATAGGTTTTGCATTTTTCTCTGGTGGTCTATTCCATTAATAATCTGGTAAAAATTTATTTGCCCATTGTTGCTCACTTTTTGGCTTACTTATGACTAATTGGAATATGGCTAAATACCAAGTTTTATTTGTTTAACCCACTTAAGATGATGGGCTGAGGTGTTTATTATTTTTGTAGTGGTGTTCTAGTAGTTAGGAGTCTACTGAATTTTTCTTACCAATTTTGAAATGGTCCTCATATTTTAATAATGGCCTTTCTGGTTTTATTAGTGCCTAATAAAACATTCCACCTTGAATTTGTTCTGGACTAGGGTTCTTTATATTTTTCCTAAGTTCTTCATTATTTAAGTGGATTAGGAAAAATAAATACATCCTCTGTTCATTAATTTTTATTTGTTTTCCTAATTTCCTAAGTTTTGGGCAGATATGGCTTTTAATAGATAAACCTATGTTAATCTTTTATACTAGGGTGCTTAGTATTTTTGAGCAGTGCCTTAGTTGGGTTTGGACTTCTACAAATTTTCTTAAGTCCAGCACAGAAGCATAACTATTTTTCTTCATTTTATTAAGGTTTGGGTAGTTTCGTTATTTAATTTCAAACCCTAGAATTTAAAACAGAAAGCATAGGATTCAGTATTTTTATTTGATAGTTCATAATATTTTGAATCCAGTAAAATTGGTTTGACTAAATTTGGTTAAACAATTCTCAAGATATAAATTTCCTAAGTTCTCTGCCTATTTTAAAAAGTAAACAGAAATGGTTTAAAGGAAAAAGGTTTTGCATCTGGGTCCCTGGCGAAAGGTTCTAAGTTCATTACAGACAGGTCCTCGGTTTAATATTCACATGAGTCTATGACTATGCATAAAACCCCCTAGGTGTCTGCTAATTCGAACCCGCAATCCTTCCCTAATGAAACAGTCACCACAGCGGAGGAAAAGGGCGGAGGGTCTTACCGATGGTGAGACTGGTCCAGTGAAGTGGTCGAGGGTGTAGGGGAGGTCTTGACAGTCATGCCGATGTGCGGATCGTCTCCGGTGATGGTCGGAGTAGGTCGGTCCACGTGCACAGGTGGGCGAACTCGACGGCGGTGAGGACTCCGGCCTATCTAGGGTGGTACAGTTCAATTGAACGGGTCAGAGAGCTTCACTGGATGTTAGGGAAGACGTAGGCGCGAGGAATTGGAAAATGGCTTACCGGTTAGCTTGGTTCACGCGTGGTGGCGGGTGATCAAAGTCCGGTGAGGGTGATTTGGGGTCTCCGACGAGGCTCTACTGGGTCCGAGGACTTGGGGAGCTTCACGGGCCTCAGGCGAAACTAACCGAGTAGCTGGCGCAGCCTGGGAGCAGTTGGAGTGAGCTGGCTGCGGTTGTCGAGGCTCGGGTGGCTTGGCGGGCGGTGGCGCGACATGTCCAAGGTAAAGTTCAGTGAACTCTGGCTTGGGCAGGACCGAGAGCGTGCGGGGGAGTACGGCCGAGGCCTGGGGCTGCTTTATAGGCACGGTGCAGTGCACGGGCGGGCGTGGACCGGTGTGGGCGCGCGGGCGTGCGTGGCTGGGCGCGGGTGTGCGACTGGCGTGAACCGGGTGTGTCAGTCGCGATCGAACACGTGGCTTCATTGTTTCTGCCCGAGTTCTAATGCCGATAGGGCGCAGATCTTTGCGAATTTGGGCAAGATCGTTGTGTAAGATTTGTTCTCCCGACTACACTCTGTCGTTTGCGCGTGGAGCCGAGCGATTTCGGGTCAAGGGTAGAGAGTTGTCGCCTCGGCAATATGGCAGTGTCACAGGGTGGAGTCCCGAGGCAAATCCCAGCCTAGATCATGTCAAATGGTCGAATTTTGCTCCCAAATTTCTGCAGGGTGTGTTCAAGGTAATTTGGCGCCACTTTCATATTTGGGTTTTGTAGATTTGAGTTTTGGAAAATAGAGAACACGGCTGAACTTTACAAAGGGCTGAAACTTTAGTTCTGAATTTTCTGAATTTCCTTTTTGAAGTTTAGCTTGTTGGGTCTTTTTGAGAATTTTGCAAAGCTTTGCTGATCAAACTTTCTTACTATATTTTGTAGTTCATTTAGTGTACTTTAACTTTGTTATTTGGTTCTCATCATGATTATGTGTTTTTCAAAATCTTTTTACAAGTTTTTCCCTCTTTGCACTAAAATGGCCAATTTAGGGTTATTTAGGGTTTTTGAATCCTTCTCACCCTGAGGTGCATGACATGATTAAGACATAATTCTTAAGATGAAAAAGACTTAATTAAACCTTGTTCCTAATTTTTGAAGTCCTCTACTCAACATGGTTCACATGTGATAATGGTTTTGAGTTAGCTCTGAGAAGAAACCCTAGGTGACACTGGGGTGTCACAACCTTCCCCTTAAAGGAATCTCGTCTCGAGATTCGAGTCAGAGTCCTCCTGGGGTCAAGCAAAGGTTAAGGCTTGCTGGAAGTGGGTGGTTTATTCATTAAGGTTCTTCTTGGCAACTGCTCTTCAAATGTCATCTTCTTTGCAACTTCAGAAGGAAGTCCTTTTAGCTTTAGTTCTACAATTAACTCTTTTTATATTAAGATCATTTTTCTTATATTTAGATTCAAAGGTCAGGGGGAGGGGTTGGGCATGGTTACGTACCAATTCCCTTAGGTAGACAATCGGGGAAGTTGGAACGTAGAAATTCCTCAGTCTCCCAAGTAGCCTCTTCCTCTGAGTGATTACTCCATTGGATCTTATACATCTTGATCGATTTAGCCCGAGTTGATCTTTCTATCCAGAACCTTGGAAGGGTACTCTTGGTATGATAGATCTGGCTCTATCTCCAAGTCTGGTTCTGCTATGATCTCGGTCGGCAATCGGACACATTTCTTTAGCTGGGATACATGGAATACATCGTGGATGGCAGACATTTTTGGAGTTAACTTCAATTTGTATGCCACGGGTCCACATGCTTCTATGATCTCATAAGGTCCAATGTAACGAGGGGCTAGCTTGCCTTTGATCCCAAACCTCTGCACTCCTTTCGTGGGTGATACCTTCAAATATATGAAATCTCCCACTTCAAACTGGAGAGGTTTCCATCTCTTATCATGGTAACTCTTCTGTTTGGCCTCAGCAGCTTCTAGATTCTTCCTGATTAGCTTGACTTTCCTTTCGGCTTTAGTCACTAAGTCAGGTCCAAAAATTTCTCTTTCTCCAGGTTGAGATCAGTTGAGGGGTGTTCGACACCTTCTTCGATATAGGGCTTCAAAAGGCGCCATCTTTAGGCTGGATTGGTAACTATTGTTATAAGCAAACTCTGCCAAAGAGAGGTACTTATCCCAGTTCTTGCCACAATCGATCGCACAAGCCCTAAGCATATCTTCAAGAATTTGATTTACCCTTTCGGTCTGACCATCAGTCTGCGGGTAGTAAGCTGAACTTCTAATCAGCTTGGTTCCCAAAGACTCTTGCATTTGTTCCCAAAATCTGGCAACAAATTGGGCTCCTCTGTCAGAGACAATGGTCCAGGGTAATCCATGCAAACACACGATTCGGTCAATGTATAGCTCTGCATAATTCTGGGCCTTATCAGTGGTGTGCACTGGAAGAAAATGTGCCACTTTTGTCAATCGGTCCACAATGACCCAAGTTGAATCATGATGATGAGAGGTGTTGGGCAGACCCACAATAAAATCCATGCTGATGTCATCCCATTTCCATGGAGGTATAGATAGGGGTTGCAAAGCTCCAGCTGATTTCAAGTGGCTTGCCTTTATCCTCTGACATGTGTCACATTTTGATACATATTGGGCTATCTCCCTCTTCATTCGGGTCCACCAATACAAGGGCTTCAGATCATGGTACATTTTGATGCTTCCTGGAGGCATGGAGAATTTGGAGAGATGAGCCTCATCCAAGATCTTCTTCTTGAGATCCTTATTTTTAGGAACCACCAATCTGCTTTCAAACCACAATATACCCTTTCCATCTTGGCGGAAACATTTATACTTCTTTGTCTTCTGATGGAGGTTCTCTTTAATGATTTGCACTCCCTTGTCACTGAGTTGGGCCATAATTATCTGGTCTTGCAAAGTTGGCTCAATGGAAATGTGAGACAAAGCACCAGAAGGAATCACTTCAATCTTCATTTTTATCAACTCATCACATAGGGTGTTGATGCGAGAATCCATCATAACACAGTTGCATTGCGATTTCCGACTCAAGGCATCCGCTACCACATTGGCTTTCCCTGGGTGATATTATACCTCTAGGTCATAGTCCTTGATCAGCTCTAGCCATCGTCTCTACCTCATGTTGAGATCAGCCTGAGTAAAGATATACTTGGGGCTCTTATGATCTGTGAAGATGTTGCAGTGGGTTCCCATCAAATACTG
Source organism: Zea luxurians (assembly GCA_029449295.1). Classification (NCBI taxonomy): domain Eukaryota; kingdom Viridiplantae; phylum Streptophyta; class Magnoliopsida; order Poales; family Poaceae; genus Zea; species Zea luxurians. Next base: position 53,895,777 of record JAOPSE010000011.1, read on the forward strand.
TCTCCACATTTTCAATGCATGAACCACCGCTACTAACTCCAAGTCATGAGTGGGATAATTTTGTTCATGAGGCCTGAGAGCTCTTGATGTGTAAGCAATGACTCAGTTGTCTTTCATCAAAACACAACCTAGTCCAGTGCCAGAGGCATCACAATACATATCAAATGGCTTGCTGTTGTCGGGTTGTGCTAACACCGGTGCTGTGGTCAGATGTTGCCTCAATGTGTGGAAGGCATCTTCACCCTTCTGACCCCAAACAAACTTGGCTCCCTTCTTCAACAGTTCAATCATGGGCTTCGCAATTCGAGAGAAATCCGGAATCAATCTTCAATAATAACCAGCCAATACCAAAAAACTTCGAATCTGACGGACAGTCGTTGGCGGCTTCCAGTTCATCACCTCTTGCACCTTATCGGGATCAACAGCTATACCTGCCTGAGAGATAGTGTGACCCAAGAATTTGATTTCCTTTAGCCAAAAATCACATTTTGACAATTTGGCATAAAGACGGTGCTCTCGCAGACGTTTAAGCACTACATGCAAATGACCGACATGTTCTTCTTCGCTCTTTGAGTACACCAAGATATCATCGATGAAAACCACCATGAACTTGTCCAGTTTAGGCATGAAGACCGAGTTCATCGGATACATGAAGTACGCTGGTGCATTGGTCAGCCCAAATGACATCACCAAATATTCATACAGCCCATATCTAGTTGAGAAGGAAGTCTTCGGAATATCACTTGCTCATATCTTGATCTGATGATAGCCGGAGCGAAGGTCTATCTTGGAAAGCACTTTGGCTCCGACCAATTGATCGAAAAGAACATCAATATGAGGCAAAGGATACTTGTTCTTGATAGTCACCAGATTAAGTGGGCGGTAATCTATGCACAGCCCCAAGCTTTCATCTTTCTTCTTCACAAACAAGGCTGGACATCCCCAAGGCGAAGTACTTGGGCGGATGAAACCTTTGTCCAACAATTCTTGCAATTGCTTCTTCAATTATGCTAACTCAGTGGGTGGCATCCGGTAAGGTCTCTTGGAAATAGGTGTCGTTCCCGGTTGCAACTCGATGGCGAATTCAATATCCTGGTCTGGTGGCATTCCTGGTAATTCATCAGGAAAAACATATGCATACTCGCAGACCACTGGAATCTTCTTCAAGGGTAACTCTATCATAGCAAAAGCACATCATCGAGTAGTGTTGGGGACTTGTTCTCAAATGCTTCGGGTTAAGAACAAGGCAACATAAAAAGTGTTAAATGTTAAAGTCCTTCGTCCTTCGAAGCATTATCTCCCTTCGAACATAAAGAATTCCGGACGAAGGCTATGAAGGACGAACCTTCATAAGCACAATAAATAATGAAGTAGGATTCATACACAAGATATGAAAAATAATATAAACACTTTTAAATGTTATTATCAACTTATTTTTATTTGTGTTACTGTATTAACAATAATAGATTATAAATGTACCTTCGGCTCGAAGGAAAGCAGGGGTACAAGCGTGACGCGAAAGTAAATGCCAAGTCAGCGTGAACAGTACGTGAATATTGTTCATCTATTTATAGGCAAGGGACACAGCCCATGTAAAATTACATTCATGCCTGTAAGGAAAATGGACCCCGGGCCTTTTGGCTAATTGAGTTTTGGTGTTTGATGAACAACACAATCCGTGAACTAATAAGTTTTCTAGTGTTTATGTTTGTAGTTCACAGGATGCGAAGAGAATTGGACCAAGGCAAATGAGGATGCAACACCTCAAAAGAAGACATAAAGAGATGCATAGGAGTCCAATACTCAAGAACAAAGAAGCCCGAAGAAATCAGCGAAGAAATCCAAGATGAGGGCTGTCAGCCAGCGCCTGGTGGCGCACCGGACATTGGTGTCCGGTGTGCACCGGACTGTCCGGTGAGGCACCGGACAGTCTGCGCAGAGAGGCCACGGACAGGCGCTCTCTGGCTGTAGCACCGGACTGTCCGGTGTGCACCGGACTATCCGGTGTGCCAACGGGCAGACGGCAACGGTCGGATCCAACGGTCGACTGCTACAGGCACCAACGGTCGGCTGACGTGGCGTGCACCGGACATCTACTGTGCAGTGTCCGGTGGTGCACCGGACTGTCCGGTGCACCCGACGACAGAAAGCTGCTGCTTTCTGTCCAACGGCTAGTTGAGGGTGTGGAGGCTATAAATACCACCCCAACCGGCCATTCTCAAGTGTGAGAGCCCAAGCAACATACCAAGACACATAGTGCATATTTCCAAGTGCTCAAACACCCAAGTGCTTAATAGAATCACTCGGTGATTAGCGTAGGTGCTTTGCGAAGTGCTTAGGTTAGTTAGACCGCTTTAGCGCTTGCTCTAGGTGAACCCTAGTTAGTTGAGTGAGTTTTGTAAAACCACACAACCCCTCGGCTCTTGCGTGAGTCGTTGTAATTGTACCGAGTGGGGCGAGAGTCTTGCGAGACTGTGACAACCGCGTTTGTGTCACGGCCGCCACCGTGTACCGGAGGGAACGAGGCCCGTGGCGTTTCGGCCGGAAGCTCGATAGTGGAGACGGCGGGGAGCGTCCGAGAGGAGCCAGAAGCGGAGCACCACTTGCGCGTGGAGAAGGCCCACGGCTCTCTACGGAGTTACTCGACCGTGGTGCTTGGCCCTCGCGTGGGCTTCCCTTTGCGTAGGGGCACCAACGAGGATTAGTCGGGACCTTGCGTGGTTCCGGATACCTCGGTAAAAATATCGGCGTCATCCACGAGAGTTTGCTTCTCTACTTAGCTCTTTATATTCCGCATTTATATTAAGCATTTAAGTTTCAATCTTGTTGTCATACTTATTTAGTGTAGATTGAAACTTAGTCTTTGCGGTAGAGATAGCAACACTTAGACAAAACCTAGTTTGCACATTCTAGTTTTGATTATTTGCATAGGTTTTGCTCTAGGGATTTAATTGTGGCCTAGTTTAGTAAAAGTTTTAGAAGTCCTAATTCACCCCCCCCCCTCTTAGGCGTCACCCGTTTCCTACAAGTGGTATTAGAGCCCGGTTTGGCTCATTTGAAACGCTTTAGCTTCACCGCTAAAAGAGCCGACGCTTTTTAGAGGAAGGGATGGATACCCATAGGCCACCACACTTCGACGGCACTAACTTCCCATATTATAGTGCTAGAATGGCTTGTTACCTAGAGGCCGTTGATCTAGGTGTTTGGAGAGTCACTCGTGACGGGATGAAACCCCTCAAGAATCCCGAGAAACCCACCACGAGTGAGGAAAAAGAAATTCATTTAAATGCTAGAGCTAAAAATTGCTTGTATGAATCTCTTAGCATGGATATTTTTAATCAAGTATTTACCTTGAAAACTGCTAATGAGATTTGGCTAAAACTGCATGAGCTCCATGACGGCACATCCAATGTCCGTGAGCAAAAACATTGCCTAGTCTTAAATGAGTATAATTCTTTTGCCATGAAAGATGATGAGCTTGTTAGAGACATGTATTCTCGTTTGAATCTAATTATCAATGAGCTCAATTCTATTGGCATTAATAAGCTAGGTGATGCGGACATTGTGAGGAAGATTATCTCCCTGCTACCACAACAAAGATATGGGAGCATCATCACCATCCTTCACAACATGGAAGATTTGAGCAACATGACCCCGACCATTGTGATTGGGAAAATCGCGGCCTTTGAGATGTCGCGAAAAATGAGTCGGGGAGAGGAGCCAACTTCCTCAAGACCATATGCTTTTGCATGTGATGAAAGGAAGGGCAAAAAGAAGGCTCCCACTCCAAGTTCCTCAAGCGAAGAAGAGGAAGAAGAAGAAGAAAGTGATGATGATAATCAACCGTGCACATCATCCTCCGAGGACGAAGAAACAATCCGACGCTTCGGAAAGGTAATGAGGATGATCCGCAAGATTAATCTAATGGGTGTGCCCCTGCAGGTCGAGGATCTTCTCTTTAACATTGACAGGAAAAAGCAAAGGAAGAGAGGATGCTTCGCATGTGGGGAGAAGGGCCACTTCAGGGACAACTGTCCAAATATGGCCAAACCCAAAAAGGAGAGGAGCAAAGGCAAGGCGCTCACAAGTGTTAGAACTTGGGATGATTCTTCAAGTGAAGATGAACCTCCAAGGACGCGTAGCCACCGGTCCTCGTCACGATCATCACGGTCATCACACAAATGCCTTATGGCAAGAGGTAACAAAAGCATTCCATCCTCTAGTGATGAAAGTAGTAGTGATGATGAAGGCGAGGGAAAGGCCTCTCTAGAAGAGCTTGCGGAAGCCATAAAATTTTTCCAGCATGTTTGCACTAAGCAAAAAGCTCAACTTAAAACTTTGAAAAATAAGTTGGTTAGCTCTCAAAATGATTACAAAGGTTTGCTAGAAAAATTTGAAACTTTTGCAAACTTAAATAGTAAGCTATCAACTAAAATTGAGCTATTAGAATCTAGTGCTCCATCCACTGCTACCGATGATAGCCTTATTAAAAAGAATGAAAAACTTAAGGCTAAGTTAGCTAGCTCCCAAGAAGCTATTGAAAATTTGCTAGAGAAAATGGAAATTCTTAGCATACACAATAATGAGCTAACTACTAAGCTAGAAAACATTGGTAGCACCCCAGCAGCATCTTTAGTTGAAATACCTGAAATAATTAAGAAAGATGCTTCTACTTCCTGCTTTGATTTAATTGATGATTCTAACCCCTGCAACCAAGTCGTTGTTGAGAATATTGTTGTAGAGACATGTACGGATGAGGTTGCAAAGGAAAATGAACAATTAAAGCAAGAAGTGGCTCGCCTTGGCAAGGCTTTGTATGACAAGAAAGGCAAAGCCAAACAAATCCGACCTCCACAGGATAACACCACTGCGGGAGTGAACAAGCCTGTAGAGGGAGAAACTGTGATTTGTAGGCTATGCCACAAGGAAGGCCACAAGTCTTTCCAATGCAAGGCGATGACCGGGGATAAACAAAGGCAAAAGCTCAAGCAAAAGCCATCAAGCAAAATCTCCAACATCTACAAGGTGAACAAAAAGGATGCTACACCATATTTGATCAAGAAGAAAAAGAACGGAAAGGTGATAGCAATCAAGGCCAACAAGCAAGCCAACAAAGGAAAAGGGGCCAAACGCATCTGGGTGCCAAAAGAGATAATTTCAACCATGAAAAGCACCAAGAAGGTTTAGATCCCGAAAGGGAAGTGAGTGGACCAAAGGCATCGGGAAATTTGGAGACTTGGCTAAATTGGGATGTATATCATGGGATACATCATATTGGATCAAGTTTATTGCCAAGTGGGTTAGTGAAAATTTTGGACCCAAATTTCCCACCCATGACTAAGGTAACTAGTTTTATTGTATTTCTCATTTTTAGATATGCGTATCTATTTACCTTGTATCTAGTTTACCTTTCTTGCCTAGTATTACATGTGTTATGTACTTTTGCTTAAAATCATGCATACTAAGTAAATCATATGGTAGGATTGCTTGTTTTTAATTCATATACTTAAAGCAAACCTACATGGCTTAAAATGTTTATTTAAGCACGGCACATAGCTTTTATATCACTCCATAGTAAATGATGCATCAATTGAAAATCTTGATTTCTACAAAGTGTATCATTTAACTTATATGTGCCAAAGTTTGGATTATAGATAATTTGCCCCTCTTGATATCAAATCAAAGTGCATGTCTCCTACAAGTATTCAAAACTTGTATGCACACCTTTAGGGGGAGGTTACTCTATAATCTAACACTTTGAGACTAACATCTTTTCAAGTCTATTTCATGTGATAGTCTCATTGTAAGGAAAATAAAGTCCCCGGAGAAAGACAACAATCTTCCACTGCAAAATCTCCAAGAACTCTCATGTCTCTCAAGCTCACCATTGACTTTCAATTGGTATCTTTTGAGACTACATTCAGTATCATTTACATGTCTTCTCCAATATTTGATTAGACTATATTTCATATCATATGCTTCCATGTTGCTAAAAATGCATAAGTAGTTAACTCATATTCTGTTACCTATGCATAAGGGAAGTTAGTCTTTTCAAATCATGTCTTGCACCTCTAATTTTCACATGCTTTTTCCTAAGTAGAGGATCTCTGTCAGGGGGAGTATTTCTTCATCTCTAAAGGGGGAGAAAAACTCTTTCTAAAGGAGACAACTCATTTACGGGGAGTAATCTTTTGAGGACTCTTTCAAGTGGTATCATTCACATAGTTTAATTTAATATCCTTCTAGTGATATCATTTGATACAATTCTTGATGAGGGCAAGCTTTTATTAACTTCCTACATGCTTTTAATGTCTTCCTTTTCGGTGGTTGATGCCAAAGGGGGAGAAGTTTAGGGACCAAAGCAATGAAAACTATATCAAACACCAAACACCACCAATTTCAAATTTTATATCTACAAATGGCTTTTTAAGTGGTTTTGGTTATTTGGTCCAAAAATAGGAAGTAAGTGAATTATGGAGTTAGGGGGAGGCTTAAGTCCATAATATCACATTGTGGGGACAATCATGCATCTTAGCAAGTAGATTGCATATTTTCACTCAAATACTTGTATTATTTGCTTGCTTTGGTTGTGTTGTCATCAATCACCAAAAAGGGGGAGATTGTAAGGAAAATGGACCCCGGGCCTTTTGGCTAATTGAGTTTTGGTGTTTGATGAACAACACAATCCGTGAACTAATAAGTTTTCTAGTGTTTATGTTTGTAGTTCACAGGATGCGAAGAGAATTGGACCAAGGCAAATGAGGATGCAACACCTCAAAAGAAGACATAAAGAGATGCATAGGAGTCCAATACTCAAGAACAAAGAAGCCCGAAGAAATCAGCGAAGAAATCCAAGATGAGGGCTGTCAGCCAGCGCCTGGTGGCGCACCGGACATTGGTGTCCGGTGTGCACCGGACTGTTCGGTGAGGCACCGGACAGTCTGCGTAGAGAGGCCACGGACAGGCGCTCTCTGGCTGTAGCACCGGACTGTCCGGTGTGTCGGATCCAACGATCGACTGCTACAGGCGCCAACGGTCGGCTGACGTGGCGTGCACCGGACATCTACTGTGCAGTGTCCGATGGTGCACCGGACTGTCCGGTGCACCCGACGACAGAAAGCTGCTGCTTTCTGTCCAACGGCTAGTTGAGGGTGTGGAGGCTATAAATACCACCCCAACCGGCCATTCTCAAGTGTGAGAGCCCAAGCAACATACCAAGACACATAGTGCATATTTCCAAGTGCTCAAACACCCAAGTGCTTAATAGAATCACTCGGTGATTAGCGTAGGTGCTTTGCGAAGTGCTTAGGTTAGTTAGACCGCTTTAGCGCTTGCTCTAGGTGAACCCTAGTTAGTTGAGTGAGTTTTGTAAAACCACACAACCCCTCGGCTCTTGCGTGAGTCGTTGTAATTGTACCGAGTGGGGCGAGAGTCTTGCGAGACCGTGACAACCGCGTTTGTGTCACGGCCGCCACCATGTACCGGAGGGAACGAGGCCCGCGGCGTTTCGGCCGGAAGCTCGATAGTGGAGACGGCGGGGAGCGTCCGAGAGGAGCCGGAAGCGGAGCACCACTTGCGCGTGGAGAAGGCCCGCGGCTCTCTACGGAGTTACTCGACCGTGGTGCTTGGCCCTCGCGTGGGCTTCCCTTTGCGTAGGGGCACCAACGAGGATTAATCGGGACCTTGCGTGGTTCCGGATACCTCGGTAAAAATACCGGCGTCATCCACGAGAGTTTGCTTCTCTACTTAGCTCTTTATATTCCGCATTTATATTAAGCATTTAAGTTTCAATCTTGTTGTCATACTTATTTAGTGTAGATTGAAACTTAGTCTTTGTGGTAGAGATAGCAACACTTAGACAAAACCTAGTTTGCACATTCTAGTTTTGATTATTTGCATAGGTTTTGCTCTAGGGATTTAATTGTGGCCTAGTTTAGTAAAAGTTTTAGAAGTCCTAATTCACCCCCCCCCCCTCTTAGGCGTCACCCGTTTCCTACAATGCCCTTTATATTTGCTAATAACTCTATAGTAATTCTTCGAGGTCTAATTTGCCTTTTCATCTTTAAGTCGGTTCCCCTTTTCTACTGTCATGCTGAAGCTTTCCTGTGCACAGCTTCGTGATCACCTTGACCTTCATCATAATCACCTTTTGTCTCGCTCAGGCTTTGTCCTGACCATGCTCTGTATGCTCATGTTCCGAATCCGAAGATACCTGTTCACATATTTCACTTGGAAAACATTGTCAAATCATGTTTTTGAGGACCTTCGAAAGACGAAGGCCCCCAACAGTAGCCCCTCGCAATATTAATTTGCTAGAATAATAAATTCAGATTGCGATATGGACGAAGGCCTTAAGCCGAAGGTCCGAAAAAACACCTTCCCTTTGCTAGAATAGCAATAGTCAATGACAAGTGGGGCCCTGCCACTTGCAACGTATTGGGCGTATAAATAAGAATGCACCGCGAGCACATTTAGCACGTTTTCTTGCCGTCGGCTCTTGCCTTCCTAATTTTTAGCTCTTTGCACTCCAACGCTTGCCTGGTTTTTTAAATTTTTAAGCTTCGTCTTTGAGAGCACTTTCCTAGCATTTTCGAAGATGTCTAAAGACAAGAAAGCTGTCGCTGAGTCGAAGCTAAGCCTTTCCGAAGAGATGAATCTCGGCTTTCTTGAATCAATAGCAAAGACAAATACAGAGAAGATTACTAGGGAGATTTTAGAGGGTTTGTCTGAAGACACTGGTGACAGTGACAGCTATGATGTGGAAAGTGGTGGTGAAGATTCCGAAGATCGACCTTGGCGACCAAGCCATGCAGTTTTTGGAAAATCAAGCATTAAACAAAGCCATCTTGTCAATATGAGGGGTAGATATTTTTGGGATTTATCTATTGTGAGGGCTGACGAAGGAGAGAAAACTTGCCCGACTCCCGAGGAAAATGAAGTCGTGATATTCCGAAGCTTCTTTAAGGCTGGACTTCGGTTTCCCTTGAGCAGTTTCGTGGTAGAAGTTTTGAAGATATTTGAAATCTGCCTCCATCAAATTACTCCCGAAGCAATCATAAGGATGGGAATTTTCGTATGGGCCGTGAAGAGCCAAGGTTTGGAGCCAAATGCAAAAAGTTTCTTCAGTATGCATGAGTTATTGTATGAGACGAAACCATGGGGTAAGGAACAATATCACAACAATTTTGGATGTTATAGCTTCGGTGCCCGCTTTGGGTCAAGCTGTCCCGTGCCAACTTTTCGGAAGAGATGGCATGGGGATTGGATGAAGGAATGGTTCTATGTGAAGAACGACTTGAAAACGCGAGAAGATATTAAAGGTATCATTATGCGCCCTATCTGGCAGCGCTTCGGCCTTCGGAAACCGAAGGTGGAAATTGACGAAGCAGCCGAAGAATGCTAGAGGGCCTTCGGCGTGGTTTGCTCTTTCATCGGGACAAGGGATTTCATCCAAGAACACATTGCCTTCAGAGTATGGCCACTTGCAGAAAAGTGGGAAATGCCAAAGGAAACCGTCAGCGAACCTAACGAGGGTGGACTAGTTAGGTTAAAATTCACCTTCAAATATGGAGATAAGTTCGTCGAGCCAGATGACGACTGGCTGAGAAGTATTGAGGCGATAAGCGATGAGCTGCTTGGGCCATACTCGAAGGCAGAAGATACTGCACTGTCCGCAGCCTTCGGAGGCCGGAAGAAGAAAAGGCTCAACCGAGTATTTGATGCCATTGGATTCGTGTATCCTGACTACCGTTACCTAAGACGGGGTCAAAAAAGGAAAGATACGGCTTCTGCGAAGGAAGCTGCTCCAGCCGCTCTTAGTGAGCCAGCGCCAAAGAGGAAAAAGATAAAGGTTCTTACGCACCGGCCACGCTATATCGAACCGGCCATAGTGCCCGAGTTTGTCAGTGAATCCTCTTCGGCCTCCGAAGCCAAGGAGCCGACTCCCCTACCGGATATTGAAGAGCCGGTCATAATGCCGGAGATAGAGAAGATAGAAGAGCCGAAGGCTAAAGAAACAAGGACATTGTAAATTTTAAGTCCTTTAGCAAAAGTTGAAGTACCAAAAAGCCAAAAGGGTCCAGCATTGACCCCCAAAAGAAAAAGGATGGTTAATGTACTGGATGTATTGGAAACAATAAAGTCTTCAAGCACTACTCCGAAGAAAATTGCCGAAACCACCGAAGTGCAAATCGAAGCCTTTGGTGCCGAAGCTTCAAAGCACCAAGTTGAGACTGAAGCTGAGCCTTCAGAGCCCACCAAGGTGAAATCCTTGGAAACCAAAGAAACAGAAGCAGCAGAACAAATTTTAGCTGAAGAAACTGGCACTACCGCCCCCGAAGCCTTTTCCGAAGCTTCCAATTATATTTTACGACATGCTTCGGGGAAGGAGTTGACTGAAAAAGAAAAGCAAGAGGCTCAGTTCTATGCCCAAAAACTGAAATATCCCAAGGGGGCGTTGATATTCAACGGCAGCGGAGAAGAAGACTTCTTGTATTGTCTCCCTGATAGCAAGGAGAGTTATGTCTGTCGGGAGATGAGCAAAAGCTTCGGATTCCCAACACTAGAAGACGGGCTCTCAGTGTTGTCAAAGAACGAGCTGGCCGACAGCTTAGCGTCCAATAGTTTAAAGGTGAAAATGAGATCTTTGTATTATTTCTTGAAATCAAAATTTTTCATTTGCTTAAACTTATTAACACACATTTTTTTCCAGGGCCTTATACTTAGCAATGCCCTCAGGGCACAAAAAGATGCCGAAGACGAAGGGTGTACCATAGCCTTGAGCAACCTTCGTTCCAAAGTAATTGAACTAAGGAACAAAGGTCTTGAAAAAGATAAAATATTACACTCGTTATTGAATAAAATAAAGGAAGACGAAGCTGCTTTCAAAGCTCAAGCCGAGCCTCAGAAGCGCGAAATTGAGGATCTTCGAAAACAGCTAGTCAGAGCTAAAGAAGAGTGCGCACTTGAAGAAACAAAACGAGAAATTAGTGAACAATGGGCCAATCATTTAGAAAAAAACGTTGAAGAGCTTCGTGCATCCAAGAAAAAGTGTTATGAAAAATCTATAGAATGTGTTAAGAAAATAAGAACCAGCTTCGCCAGCGTCGGCGCATTCTCAAGTAATGAGAACTTCATAAGGGGTGACCCCGAAGGCCCAATTGGATGGATCAGCCACGAAGCTGAAGCTTTTGAAGAAGTTTTGAATAGCCGTGAAGACATATGTGCCTTTTCGGGTGCCAGGGGGATTGCCACTATTTTGGAGAGGAAAGGCTGTGACCATGTGAAATTCTTGGCACAATCCTAAGCCGCCTTATCTTCTGAAGATATAAAAGACCCCTCGGCCGAAGCGAGCCTGGTCGGTGGAAAATTTTTCACCGACATCTGGGACAATGGTGGCCGGGAGATGGCCCAAGAAATTATACGAAAAAGTGAGAAAGGTATTCATGACACTAGAAAAGTAGCAGAGGCCACTGAGAAAAGTGCAGATCTCGAAGAGCAAATAGGTATTGACTAGTAGTTTTTGGGTTTTTGTTGTAACTTTTTGATTTCGAACTTGTCCACACTTTGTAACATAGCCGCACCTTCTCCTCCCTCAGAGCCCGCCGAGCCATTAGCGGACCCCAAAGTAAAGGGGGATGACGAGATTAGAAAAATGGCCGAAGCTATCATGGACAACGTTGGTGATCAACTACTAAACGAAGCTGCAGAAGTAGTTTTAAGGGAAGATTAGATGTTATTGTAAAAACATTTGGAATGTAATATTTGTTGAACAATATGTGTAATATTTTGTAACTTTGAATGTAATATATAAGCTATTTATGGTTCAATTCTTTACGATGCATGAAACTTTACATACATACCGTTTTTGAGCCTTCGGCGAAAAAACACCTTCCCTTCTTTTCATGCTTCGTAAATAATATCCGTATTTTCATAAGAAACATCCAATCTTCGTAAAATCAGTAACCAATAGATCTTTTCATTTCAGAGTTTGACGAAGGTATGCTTCTTCAATAATTATTTTTGTGCCTTGGCACTGTTTCTTCGAAACAATCTCCGAATATCGACATTGAACCCCCTTCTTGCGTTATTGATGCAATATGATGTATGATGTTATGCTTATGCAAATGATGTGATGATGTGATGTTATGAAAAATGATATTTACCGAAGATCGACATTGATTTTTCACTGTAAGCCTCCCTTAGGAGCTTCTTCGCCTTTTACTTCAGCGGAATCAGCGTTTATTTTTCGCTGTAAGCCTCCCTTAGGAGCTTCTTCGCCTTTTACTTCATCGGAATCAGCGTTTATTTTTTGCTGTAAGCCTCCCTTAGGAGCTTCTACGCCTTTTACTTCAGCGGAATCAGCGTTTATTTTTCGCTGTAAGCCTCCCTTAGGAGCTTCTTCGCCTTTTACTTCAGCGGAATCAGCGTTTATTTTTCACTGTAAGCTCTGCATCCCCTTCGGAACGACTTTTGAGCAGAAAACTTACGCTGCGCTCCCTTAGGAACGACTTTTGTTATTTTGGAGGTTCTCCCGGTAACCATAAGTTCTTTTGCTTCGACTACTTTTTGGGCTCCGTTATTCTGTGGAGAAAGTATATTTGAACTATGGCAAAGGCGAAGCCATTACAAGAAATTGAAAATGACAAAAAACACTTAGACTTTCAATAATTGTTCCTTATTAAAAAGAAAATGATACTGAATGCAAAAACTGTTGCCGAAGTAGGATATTTGTCAATAAATGTGCTTCGATTCTGGCACAGTACTATTGACTGTGCGAGCTTCGGACTCTTCTCTGAAGTCTCGTTGGTGTTGAGTATGCTGACTCCCTTCTGGCTACTAGCCTCGTTGCATTGGTGGTGGAGGTGGAAGCTGTTGCCAAGATGCATGAGATTGACTTGCCGAAGCAACAGAAGCTGTAGGGTGATTACCCACATACTCTGGGATATAAGGCGAGTGGTACGAAGCAGTATGCATGACTTGCTTCGGCTGGGTCTGTTGGACTGTAGCTTCTGCTATTTCTTTTTGTTTCTAGATGGTGACATGGCACATCCTGGTGGTGTGGCCCTTGTCCTCACCATAGAATAGGCAATAAATTTTCCTTGGCTGATCTCCAAATCTTCCTCCGAAGCCCCTGACACCTCTGCCCCTTGGAGCTGGAGGCCGAGGATAACTCTGCTGCTGCCCCGAAGCCTGGGAAGCCTGGGAGGAATATTGCGGCCTCTGCTGCTGGCTTCCCCTGTCATCAGTCTAAGTGGAATGAATTGATCTGACATGTCTAGGATGAAACCTCCCTCCGAAGCCCCTGGCTATTTCGGAGAATCTATAAGCTTCCTCCCTTCTCTGTCGAAAGTCATTGTCAGCGCGGATGTATTCATCCATCTTCTGAAGTAATTTCTCCAGAATCTGAGGGGGTTTCCTGGCAAAGTATTGGGCTGAAGGTCCCGGCCGAAGCCCCTTAATATTGGCCTCAATGATAATTTCATTGGGCACTGTTGGCGCTTGTGCCCTCAGGCGTAAGAATCTTCAGACATACGCCTGAAGATATTCTTCATGATCGTGGGTGCACTGGAATAAGGCTTGAGCAGTGACCGGCTTCGATTGAAACCCTTGGAAACTGGTGATCAGCATATCCTTCAGCTTCTGCCATGATGTGATTGTTCCTGGCCGAAGGGAGGAGTACCAGGTTTGTGCAACATTCTTGACAGCCATGACGAAAGACTTCGCCATGACTGCAGTATTGCCACCATAGGAAGATATTGTTGCTTCGTAGCTCATTAGAAACTGCTTCGGATCTGAGTGGTCGTCGTACATGGGGAGTTGAGGTGGCTTGTAAGACGGAGGCCAAGGTGTAGCCTGCAGTTCTGCTGACAGAGGAGAAGCATCATCAAAAGCAAAATTTCCATGATGGAAATTCTCATACTAGTCATCTTCGTTGAAGAAGCCCTCCTGATGAAGCTCTCTGTGCTGGGGCCTTCGGTTCTGCTCATCTTGAGTAAGATGGCGAACTTCTTCAGAAGCTTCGTCAATCTGCTTTGCAGGTCAGCTAGCCTAGCCATCTTTTCCTTCTTCCTTTGCACCTGCTGATGGAGCATCTCCATATTTCTGATCTTTTGATCCAATTCGTCCTCTTGAGGCGTTGGACTGGTGGCCTTCCTCTTCTGGCTTCGGGCCTCCCGAAGAGAGAGGGTTTCCTGGTTGGGGTCCAGCGGCTGCAGAGCGGCAGCCCCTGTTGCTGAAGCTTTCTTTGGCGGCATGACGAAGGTCTATGCTTGCCGAAGGTGTTCGAAACTCAAAAAATGGAAGTGAGTTCACCGGAGGTCGGCGCCAATGTTGGGGACTTGTTCTCAAATGCTTCGGGTTAAGAACAAGGCAACATAAAAAGTGTTAAATGTTAAAGTCCTTCGTCCTTCGAAGCATTATCTCCCTTCGAACATAATGAATTCCGGACGAAGGCTATGAAGGACAAACCTTCATAAGCACAATAAATAATGAAGTAGGATTCATACACAAGATATGAAAAATAATATAAACACTTTTAAATGTTATTATCAACTTATTTTTATTTGCGTTACTGTATTAACAATAACAGATTATAAATGTTCCTTCGGCTCGAAGGAAAGCAGGGGTACAAGCGTGACACGAAACTAAATGCCAAGTCAGTGTGAACAGTACGGGAATAATGTTCATCTATTTATAGGCAAGGGACGCAGCCCATGTAAAATTACATTCATGCCCTTTATATTTGCTAATAACTCTATAGTAATTCTTCGAGGTCTAATTTGCCTTTTCATCTTTAAGTCGGTTTCCCTTTTCTACTGTCATGCTGAAGCTTTCCTGTGCACAACTTCGTGATCACCTTGACCTTCGTCATAATCACCTTTCGTCTCGCTCACGCTTCGTCCTGACCATGCTCTGTATGCTCATGTTCCGAATCCGAAGATACCTGTTCACATATTTCACTTGGAAAACATTGTCAAATCATGTTTTTGAGGACCTTCGAAAGCCGAAGGCCCCCAACAAGTAGAATCTTGGTTGGGCAGAAGTAAGGTGAAACTCCCACAGATTGGGGATTTGATATCAACGATGCGGCTGGCTACATCTAGCACCACTTGGTGTTGGGTCATCCAATTAGTGCCCAAAATAATGTCCACATTTTCCAATCCTAGAATAAGGAGCGTGGTTTTGATAATGTGGCTTCCCAGCCGAATAGGCACACTTTGATTTAATTGGTTTGATCCAACCTTGCCTCCTGGCGTTGCGATCATAAAAGACCCTCGGGTAAGATAGAAAGGCAATTGACACTTAGCACTGAACTTCTAGCTAATGAAGCTATGAGATGCACCAGAATCAAACAGAATTAATGCAGGTTGATTATAAACTAAAAAGATACCAGTCATGATGGGGGCTCCTTCAGGTAACTCCTCCAGAGTAGTGAAGTTGAGCTTCCCTTGCCTGACTTGCACCTTCTTCTTTCTTCCCTTATCTTGATTCGGTGCTGGCATCTGGCTCTGCTGATTCCTTAGGCCATTTTTGGCATAGTGACCCATGTTGCCACAAGTGAAGCACTTGTTCCCATTTCCCTGTCGGAACTGCTGCTGCTGTGGATGTTGATTGTTCCTTGGAGCGGGAGCAGGAAAACGGTTGGGTGCTGGTGGCTGCTACTGAGGTGGCCTAATCACCCATCTGCCTGCCTGCTGCTGAAATCCTCTGCTCTAATTGTGGGAAACGATCCTAAACCTCTGGGTTTGAGCGGAGGGTGCTGACATTGGTGCCTTCCTCTTCTTCTCTTCCTAGTGAGCTATAATACAATCCTCCTGGGAGATGGCCAGGTTGACCAACTCATTGAAGCTATCAGCCCGAACAGTGTTGAGACGCTCACACAACTTGGTGTTGAGACCCCTATGGAAGCGATCTCTCTTCTTCTCATTAGAATCAGCATGATACCGTGCATACTGGCACAGGTCGTTGCAGGCCTGAGCATACTGCAATACCATGCGGGTTCCTTGATTTAGTGCCAAAAATTCATTCAGCTTGCGATCAAGAATTCTAGCTGGGATGTGGTGCCGTCTAAAAGCAGTCTTGAATTCCTCCCAAGAAACTTCATGACCATCAGGTAACATGGCGCGGAAATGGTCCCACCAAGTCCGAGCAGGTCCACGAAGCTGCTGCGCGGTGAAGCGAGCCTTGGTGTCATCAGAGCAGTCTCTCGTGAGGAGGGGAAACTTGGACTCCATGACGCGTAACCACACGTCAGTGTCTAATGGATCCTCTGCCTTGGTGAACAAGGGTGGCTGCTGTGGCAGAACCTCCCAAGGTATCGGGCCCACATGCACCTGTCCTTGTCCCAAAGACCTCAGACAGCCATGCATGTGCACCAGATAACTTAACAGGATCCGTCCGATTGCCCCAAGGACATCGGATAAACCACTTACAACCAGAACCGCGGGATTAAGTAAACACAAATCACACACCAACAATTTTGCAACGGAAATCTTATTACCAAATTTTACAAGTTACATCAAGTTTTATGATGTACATGATCGGAGTGATTACAAAAGTGATTCAAAGAAATAACTTTGAACTATTATAAATTATTTGTAGTTTTTGAAATATATGCTAGCTCAAGTGACCATCCTCAATAAGAAGTATAGAAGAGTTACTTAGACTTATAAGAAGGCCGAGCCCACCAGCACTTAACACCAGCATCAGCAACACAAAAACTATAACCTGAAAAACAACAGGGAATAAAACCCTGAGAATGGAATTAGTCAGCAAGACTTACCCGACTAAAGAAAAGACTCTCAAGGGTATGCTGGATTTAGGAATCAAGGAAAAGGTTTTAGCAAGAATCAAATTAGATACTTTTGCAGAAATAGCTTACTAAAGTGAGCCCTTACTTTCAATATTTTAACGCCAGATTAAGTATTAATAGACTCTGGTTGCACCTAGTCTAATTTCACCATCTCATCAATACAACATCATTTTTGTTCATAATGTTTACATCCTGACTTGGGTTGTAGGTCGGAGATCAAGTCTCCACTCTCCGGGGATATAACGGTGATCCGAATTGATTTACTCAGCTGAGGATCTCTAACCACACGACATATGTAGCACTTAACCCTTGCATATGTCAACCATTCCCACAGATCCTCCACAACATGAACCGGTCCGTGCTACCCGGGAGCATAGTACTCCTCCATCCAGCCTCTAGCCAGGAGGGTACACGCTACTCCCACCATCTCCCATGCCCAGTGCGCGGTTGTCTTTTCACGTATGGAATAGTCGGGTTCAAGCTTACCCTATCCCATATCCAGGGCATGTGGCTAGTTAAGATAGTCCTTGATCATACAGGCCTACATACGCATCCAATCCTTAATTAACCTGGGTGGAGCATCACCTGTTCCTAACCCAAGTCTCGATTTAAGTACTTCCATCCTTAGGATTGTTTGTGTTCCTTAGGATGAAAAGAGCATCACAGGGAACTTTGCAGTAAGATCCCACCATGCTCCCAATGAAAATATTCTTGCAGGTAGAGGTCATCCTTCCTCAGGATTAACCTGAGCAAGGCATAAGTGCAAAGGACAAACTCTATCTGCTTAAAAGCAGGGCTAAGCATTTTTTTTGTAGATCATATTTTGATACTTCACCAGAAGTATCT
Source organism: Zea luxurians (assembly GCA_029449295.1). Taxonomy (NCBI): domain Eukaryota; kingdom Viridiplantae; phylum Streptophyta; class Magnoliopsida; order Poales; family Poaceae; genus Zea; species Zea luxurians. Next base: position 53,913,436 of record JAOPSE010000011.1, read on the forward strand.
ATAAAAGGAATGGATTTCAAGGTAGCCAATGCATCAAAGGGTTTCCAAGCAACTCCTATAAACCTAATGCATATTCACTAGACTTAAAGTGTGTAAAAATAATTTAAAAACACAAGGAAGGGGTTGCATGCACCGGGGCTTGCCTGAGTAACACTATGTTAGTGTTTGTTAGGCATCGATCACTTGACAACCATCCTTTGTCCCGATACTTGCTTCGTCTGTCCATCTCCAGTTCCGTTCATCAGCACCATCTTGTGGTTGACTCAGTTCTGGTTCTCCGCATCGCGTGGTTAATTCACGTACCTGAATGAAATGCATTATGCACATGAATGCATATAGTCCGGAATATTTCAAACCTAAATAGTACTACTCGATAGCGAACTAAACGCCTATCGGCGAGGCGTTGTACCGTTCATACAAAAATACTAGTTATCGATATACGATTAAGCGTACTAATTACGCTTCTCGAACCTAACGCAAACATTACGAACAACAAACTATACACATTTAATACAATTAGTCTAAACACAACTTATCAGCTAATTGACTTAAAATTTTAGCTTTACGATTCTGGGACACTAATGTTTATAAAATTATAGAAGAACCTTTATTAACCTTCTAAACTATTTTCTAGATTAATTTATATAACACATTAGTTGGTTACGACATTTATTGATCATAAACATAGACTGATTATACTAAATACTAGAGCATAACATCGACTTCTTTAAACAAACATCATTCATCACAGGCAATACTGACCACGCCTACCAGTAAAACATTCGAAACACGAAACCTATCCTTCGTCTTACTAATACACCAGGTCGCAAATATAGAAACGATTCAATCCTACTTCACTTAGGTTTACCCACATATTCATCGCATAATAGACATCTAAACCTAACCTTCACATGACGACTAATCTACGACCGTGATCACAAGCACTTCACAAACATCTAATACACCACAACACGCATGCTACAGACAAGATCATGATCGACTTGTATATATAACCACTCCGAGCATAGGACCAATAACAGTGAATTGGCTTACCACACTAAAACGAACTCAAATTCATGATATCGACGACGATCTGCAGTTTACCCATTTTACCAAACATCCGAAGAGTCCTATGCTACAGCTAATTTTTACCACACAAACAAAAATCAGCTAGGCACAAGCGATACCGACGGATCCTACTAAACACATCCTTCGTTTCATCCATCTAACAATTTAGCTAACAGGAATCATAGATCAGCTTACCGACCTAAACCAACTCGATGATCATGATCGCGAGAACGACGATGGTCCTGATTCAGGCGTTTTGTCGAGCACCAAGCAAGCGTTGCACGGGCAAGATGACATCGAGGCGAGGATCAAAGACGGATAATCGGTACGGAAGAGGGAAATTCGACGGGGAAGCTCGACACGTCGTGGCGAGCAGAGAACTTCGCGCGCGCAATAGAAGAGTTCAACACGCGCAGCAGGGGCGAGCAGCAGGTGCCGAGCTGTGCGCGCGCACATGACGGAACTCGACCGAGCGCGTAGGAGCTGGAGCAGAGGTTGAAGACGATACAATTGGCATGGTGGCGAGGCGAGCTAAGGCCATAACTGTTTTGCGGTGAGTCTAGCCCAAGTGGTACAGACGAGCAGGGAGTTGGATGAGGCGAGGCCGGAGGTTTGGGCGGAAAAATGAAAGACGCGTCGAGTGAAGAATTTCAACGGCGGTAGGGCCTGGGACGGTGGGAGACGGCTGGAAAACTTGAGGCTGGAGAAGGGAAATTAGAGCTGAAGCTCGTGACGCAGGGAGCCAGTGCGCGCAGCAACCGAACAGGGACGCGGCTGGGGAAAGAAAAAGCAGAGAACTCGGCCGGAGGAGCGACCAAGGACTAGGAGATGGGCTCCATGGGCAAGGGCTCACGGCAAGACCAAATCCGAGCTGGGACGGCTGCCGATTTTTTTTCCATGAGCCAGAGCGTGCGAAGGGGAGAGTTCTCAAGTGGCCTGCGTAGGAGGAAGACGCACGGCTATGGACGACCGACAGAGGAGGAGCTTGGCCACGGTGAGCAGGGACCTCGGCACCAGGAAGCTTGGCTGGGCGCCGAAGCATGGATGGAGCCGTTGGGGCAAGCAGGGAAGGCACAGGTGCGTGTGCAGAGAGCCCGACGACGACCGGCAGAGGAAGCTGGGGACCGCCATGGGAGGAAGGAGAGCAAGCTGCAGGTTGGGCGACCGAACAGGGCGCGACCATGGAGATGGCAGGGCTGAGCGACGCAGGATGAATCGAGGAGAGAGGAGAGGGATGAGAGAGAGAGGAGCACGCAAACTGGAGGACCACAGGGGCGCGCGCGAGCCATGGCGGGGAGGGACTCGGCTGGGAGGATCTCTGATGAAGACCAGGCACCACGGCAGAGGGAAGAAGGGAGCGCATAGCCAAAAGCTCCACGGGCTGGAGAAATCAGGGAGCAGGGGAGGATCGCGCGGAGGGGATAGGGAAGAGCGGCTGGGAGAAGATAAGAACGACGGCTGGGATCTTCACTGTCGGTGAGCGGTGGCCGTAGAAAAAATCAAGGCAGGGTGAGAACGATGACGCGTAGGAGATAAGGATGGCTGGAAAAAAATTAAGAGAAGAGAGAGAATAGCGGTAGAGAGAGGATATTTTCACTCCTATTTTTGTTATTTTCTCTCACGCAAAAACACCTGCCAAAGTACCCTGGTTCCAAAAATTAAGATTTTGAAGAGCCAAATTAGATCAGCTACAGTATTCGGACAATAATTAAGACAACACTGGTTTAGTCAAAATCGGATAAAAATTTATCCTCCATCAAAACACAGTTGATTTTAGTATCTTACAGAGTGTGCTGACGAATAAATTGAGTCATAACCTCGCGCAAGATTTCACGCGTTCTGAATTATTTTACCCCGAACATTTTAATCATCGAGTTCAAATTAATTTGTCTATGGATAAAATCATCCGAGTGAGTCGGGCTTCCGAATTCATATTCGCGCGAGCGATGAATTTTAAATAACCATCGGACGCACCGATTTTCAGAACAAATATGTTCCGAGCAGCACGAAAATTTAGGACGAGCCCAGATAGATAAAAATGATGTCGAACTCGCGACCGACGAAACAGATGCGATATTAAAATCGCGATAGACGAAGATGTTTAAAATTTAGCATCTGTTTTATCCACTGATATTACGTGCTTAAATCCATACTCGTTATCGAGCGGACGATAAACACCTGGGGTGTTACAGCTGTGTACTCAGGAACTCCTGGTAGGTTGCCGCGGCCGGAGGTCGCTGTGGCTGGCCTCCACCATGCTGTTTAGGGTGGGGCTCTGCAAGAGCTGTCGCAGAATTTCGTTCTGCTAAGCCATCAACACCTGCACTATGGGAGCTGGGGGAGGCAGCAGGGGAACTTGCTCGTTATGCCCACGGCGCTGCCTAGCTGCCATTTGAAAACAGAGATTGTCGTCATTGTTATCCCAATTTACAATTTCAAACAATACACGTTTATCTCATACGGAAAGAAATTGTCATAATCATAACATTAAGTTTGAACGAGGATAACACAATTACAAACATTCCACTGATCTCAAAAGTTCTCATGGGTTACATCAATTAGGGGAAAGTACCCGTAAGCCTAGTCCAAAATCTGTCATTATCTAAGCTCGCGTAGGTTTCTATCCTCCTAAAGCGTCAAAACGACTCGTCAACCCTAAGTAGTGGAAGTGACACTGGATACGGGTGAAGGGGGCATCACAAAGGCAGTCACATTAGCACCAGAGGCTGGTCCTAACTCCTCAAGAGCCTCTTCTCCCTCGCTTCTGGCCTCATTGGCCTCCATCTCCATGTGGTGCATGTCCAGGTGGTCATTGGCTTCCTCAAGTTCCTGCTACACATCATGGAGCTGGTTTTCTAGGACATCATTGGTGTTGTCCTGGATCTCCACCTGTTGCTCTAGGGTGGTGATATGCTGGCTCAACCTTTCCACCTGTAGGTCCTTCTCCACTAGCTCTGAGGACAAGTCCACCACGAAGTCCTCTCGACTGTCAAGAGTGAACTTGGTGGTTTGAGCGAGGTTGGCAAGATGTGCCATAGCGTCGCTCTGCAGGGCCTGAAGGCAGTACAACGTACTCATGCACTGAACGGTGATCCTCCCTACCAAGTCAGGATACATCGCACATACGTCCTTCACATGGCTCACACAGTTGCACCACATGGTGTTGTCCTTCTTCTCAGCGGGAAAGAGTCCCAAGGGGTGCATCACCATCTCCAGGGGATGGTAGCCATAGAAAGTCATCAGGGTCTTCATAGCTGCCGCTTCGGTGGTGTCATCCGTCTAGAATCCAATCGTCTCAGAGTCAAGGGAACGCCAACCCGGCTGAAGGGGATGAGCCTCCAGAGTCAGCCAGACTCAGCAACGTGGTACCCGATGCTCCTCTTACAGTTGCACTGTGTACAAAGGGGCATAGGGTAACCGGCGGAGTTGAGCACTTCCCACAAGATGGAAGGAAACCCCTCGTGGGAAAGGAAATCGGAACTGAAATGAGTGTCTCCTCCACTAGCGGGGGTAGGTGAAGTCATCTACAGAAGGGTATCAGATGTAAATATTATGGTGAAGGAAGGAAAATAAAAAAGCCTGGGTGGTTGAAAAGAAGAGGGTTAGATCGAATTTTTACTTCTTTAATTGCTAATCCTTTTAGTTTTATAAAGCATGCATGCTGAAAAAAACGTCTCCTCTCCGAATAAAAGGGTGCTCTTAGGGCATCCTTTAAAAATCTAAAGACTGGCCCACAGGGCCTACTTAACTAGCCACCTATTTCTCCCAGTATCCCTAAGGCCTTTCATCCTAGGTCTAGCGTCTAGTCCTGGCGATTCAAATACTGGTTTCTAGGCAAGTTTTAGATTTTTGGAAAGTTGGTATTCATGGTTTATTGCTCTCTCTATGGTTGTATTTGCTCCGATACCAGCTGTGGCAGAACCGCCCGAATTATTCCAGCTTAAGTGCCTCAGTCACGCCTTAGAGGCCGCAACACACTTAAATCGGAATAACCCGTCAACCCCTCAGATCAAGTCTGATAAAGCCACTCATCCAGGATCAAATAAGTTCATAAAATATGAAAAACCTTTCCACCTGTAGGTGAGTCAAAGAGGAAATACAATAAAATATGAAAAACCTCAAATTAAGGTACTGGAGTTGTTATATAAATCGGAGTTTTTCAGGTCAACTGAAATAAGTTCATAAGATAAACTGCAGCGGATAATCGATATCGTCGATAGGTGAGGAATAGGGCAAGGCCTATCCCACTACTCCTCCTGCTCCTCTCCTGCTAGAGCAGCATCCCACTCGACCGTCCAACCCGGTGGTAGGGTGGTAGGCCAAGTCACACCATCAACCATATCCTGAAGTGTATCTGCAAAAAATTATGCCACAAGTAAGGCTGAGTATACTAATACTCAGCTAGACTTACCCGGTGTGAGGAATCTACTCCTCTACCTCTAGACCATGCAGCTGTTTGGCTAAGGTGTTTGGTTTGCCAAAAGCACTAGCAGAATCTAAATCAATTTTTAACTTTTCCAATTCTAGCATAATTAATTTAGCTAGGTTTGCTCCTTTCTAAACATACATGGTAACAATCATTTAATACAATCGACATGTTATCTCATGTAAATCCTCATTTCACTTCTTACTCAATGTAGTACAAGGGGTCAAGCAGTCTCATTAGCTGCGAGAAGCAGACGATTCGAATCGAGTTTTAACCTTGCAAGGTAAACCTAAACACATGACATGTAGGGGCACTCCATCCCCACACACGTCAACCGTCCCCATCGATTCCCCATTCACGGCCAGGCCTCACCGCCTTAGCATACAATGCTCCACTGACCCCGGCTGCCGCCGTGCAGTGACCGCACTTGTACCCACCATAGCTAGCATGGGAGACCCAGTCTCAGGACGCATGACGGGTAAAGTCCGTGCTCGGCTTCACTCATATACTAGGTTTACCGGTTACCATATTTCTCGACGTGTGCTTAGTACATTCAAACGCTTGACTCAGGTATCCACACATTAATCCTTAATTCCTTTTCCCGTCTTATGAACAAGGCATCCTCCCTGGATCCAAGTCCATAGAACATCATAGATCCCATTATCAAGATGAATACAATCCATTCCTGACCTCGCGCGAGTGCTAGAAAGATCACTCGACTTCTACCGAGATCCTGATTTAGCAAAGCAGCTACTCTACCTAGCATACTAGTATCCATCTCAAAAAGGAATCCTGAATTCATGCAACTAAGAGTTTCAAGCAACTCCTACACTTAAGTGCATAATACAAGCCTACAAACATTAAGTGTAGTAAAGTAGCATATATATATATAACTTGGTTATGCATAAAACCGGGGCTTGCCTTCAATTGCTGGGGCTATGGGAAAATCCTCGATGGCAGGCTCGGGAGCTGGCTCCTGATCTTCCTCGTGGACAGCTCCTTGCTCAGGGATGAGCGCGTACTCTTCGTCAGCGAGGTTGCAATCTAATGAATATAATGAGTAAGATATATGTATAGCATGATATGCAATTTAGTAACTAAGATTGTATGGTGAAAGATTAATTAAAAGGAAATAGAGCTAAGTCTGGCTATTAGAGATTTTTGGGGTGTACTTAGTAAGTATGGGTCAAGTTTGATTACTGAATGGTTAGACCATTTTTAGTGTTCTACTGATTTTCCTTTTTATATCTTAGTGATATTTTTAACAAGATTCTTAGCTGCAATTATTGGGGTGATACTGATTAATCTTTCTAATCCATCTTTTTTTATTTCTATTTCTTTTATGCCTTTAAGGTGGGTTTGAACTACAAGATAGTTTCACAAATTTCCAAAAATTCTATAAACAGTACAATGGCTTCTCACTGGTGTATAACTATCTGTCTTAAAATTTTGGGGATTAAAAAGTGAGGGGTTCTCTCTGTACAAAATTATTAAATATCAGGGTAGAGGGGGTGTTTTGAACTACAACTCCCTTTTTAGTGGGTAATTCTCTAAGGCTTATTTTTGCTGACATTTAGGTGTAATAACATGGTCTTGTACAAATTTTCAGCCACTAATACTTAATGGTTATTTTACTCTGATTTTCTAAAGTTTCTAGCCAAAGGGGTGCTTTCTACTACCACTATACTTGAAAAATATCAAACAACAGATTTCTAAATTTTTTTATCTTTTTCTTTGCGCAAGAGCAATCATTCTAGAATTTGGTAAATTTTTGTTTAAGGGAAAGGTGGTAGGAATTTCTTGAATTAAATGGCCTTTTTCATAAGGTAGGGGTAATGAGCGTTATTCGGTAGTTTTGAATAGGTTTTGCATTTTTCTCTAGTGGTCTATTCCATTAATAATCTGGTAAAAATTTATTTGCCCATTGTTGCTCAATTTTTGGCTTACTTATGATTTTATTGGAATATGGCTAGATACCAAGTTTTATTTGTTCAACCCACTTAAGATGATGGGCTGGGGTGTTTATCATTTTTGTAGTGGTGTTCTAGTAGTTAGGAGTATACTGAATTTTTCTTACCAATTTTAAAATGGTCCTCATATTTTAATAATGGCCTTTCTGGTTTTATTGGTGCCTAATAAAACATTCCACCTTGAATTTGTTCTAGAATAGGGTTCTTTTTATTTTTCCTAAGTTCCTCATTATTTAAGTTGATTAGGAAAAATATATACATCCTCTGTTCATTAATTTTTATTTTCTTTCCTAATTTCCTAAGTTTTGGGCAGATATGGCTTTTAATAGATAACCCTGTGTTAATCTTTTATACTAGGGTGCTTAGTATTTTTGAACAGTGCCTTAGTTGGGTTTGGACTTCTACAAATTTTCTTAAGTCAAGCACAGAAGGATAACTATTTTTCTTCATTTTATTAAGGTTTGGGTAGTTTCCTTATTTAATTCCAAACTCTAAAATTTAAAACAGAAAGCATAGGGTTCAGTATTTTTATTTGATAGTTCATAATATTTTGGATCCAGTAAAATTGGTTTGACTAAATTTAGTTAAATAATTCTCAAGATATAAATTTCCTAAGTTCTCTGCCTATTTTAAAAAGAAAAAACAGAAATGGTTTAAAGGAAAAAGGTTTTGCATCTGGGTCCCTGGCGAATGGTTCTAAGTTCATTACAGATAGGTACTCGGTTTACAAATCACATGAGTCTATGACTATGGAGAAAACCCCCTAGGTGTCTGCTAAATCGAACCCACGATCCTTCCCTTAATGGAACAATGACCGCGACGGACGAAAAGGGCGGAGCGGCATACCGGTGGCGAGACTGCTTCGGTGAAGTGGTCAAGGGTGTAGGGGAGGTCTTGACGGTCACGCCGATGTGCGGATTGTCTCCGGCGATGGTCAGAGTAGGTCGGTCCACGTGCGCAGGCGGGCGAACTTGTCAGTGGCGAGGACTCCGGCGTATCCAGGGCGGTACAGTTCAATTGAACGGGTCAGAGAGCTTCACTGGATGTTAGGGAAGACGTAGGCGCGAGGAATTGGAAAATGGCTTACCGGTTAGCTTGGTTCACACGGGGTGGTGGGTGACTGAAGTCCGGCGAGGGTGATTCGGGGTCTCTGGCGAGGCTCTGTCGGGTCCGAGGACTTGGGGAGCTTCACGGGCCTCAAGCGAAACTAACCAAGCAGTTGGCGCAGCCTGGTAGCGGCTGGAGTGAGGTGGCCGCGGTGGCCAAGGCTCGGTTGGCTTGGCGGGCGATGGCGCGGCGTGTCCAAGGTAAAGTCCGGTGAACTCTGGCTTGGGCAGGACCAAGAGCATGCGGGGGAGTACAGCCAAGGCCTTGGGGCTGCTTTATAGGCACAACGCGGTGCATAGGCGGGCGTGGACCAGTGTGGGCGCGTGGGCATGCGTGGCTGGGTGTGGGTGCGCGACTGGCGTGAACCGGGCGTGTCAGCCGCGATCAAACACGTGGCTTCATTGTTTCTGCCTGAGTTCTAACGCCGATAGGGCGCAGATCTTTGCGAATTTGGGCAAGATCGTTGTGTAAGATTTGTTCTCCCGACTACACTCTGTCGTTTGCGCGTGGAGCCGAGCGATTTTGGGTCCAGGGCAGAGAGTTGTCGCCTCAGAAATGTGGCAGTGTCACAGGGTGGAGTCCTGAGGCAAATCCCTGCCAAGATCTTGTCAAACGGCCGAATTTTGCTCCCAAATTTCTCCAGGGTGTGTTCAAGGTAATTTGGCGCCACTTTCATATTTGTGTTTTTGTATATTTGAGTTTTGGAAAACAGAGAACACGGCTGAACTTTACAAAGGGCTGAAAATTCAGTTCTGAATTTTCTGAATTTCCTTTTTGAAGTTTAGCTTGAGGGGTCTTTTTGAGAAGTTTGCAAAGCTTTGCTTATCAAACTTTCTTACTATATTTTGTAGTTCATTTAGTGCACTTTAACTTTGTTATTTGGTTCTCATCATGATTTTGTGTTTTTCAAAATCTTTTTACAAGTTTTCCCTCTTTGCACTAAAATGGCTTATTTAGGGTTATTTGGGGTTTGTGAATCCTTCTCACCCTAAGGTGCATGACATGATTAAGGCATAATTCTTAAGATGAAAAAGACTTAATTAAACCTTTGTTCCTAATTTTTGAAGTCCTCTACTCAATTTGGTTCACATGTTATAATGGTTTTGAGTTAGCTCTGAGAAGAAACCCTAGGTGACACTGGCGTGTCACAGCGCTCACCCACGTCGCTAGGAAAACCGGCTCCATTTCCCCCCGCCACTTCCCTAGTCCGAGGCCCACTCCGCACACTCCCTTGCCTCACTCGACTTCCCCCTCGCTCTTTCTCGCCCCATCACACCCGTGCACTACCGCTGGAAAACCAACCCCCCCCCCCCCCCCGCACTCGACACAGTGCCTCACCATTCGTCACACGTCCATCGAAATCGATCTCCATTGAGCCGAACTCTATCCTCACCGGTGACCCCGCGGTGAGCCCAACACTCCATCCTTTCTCCCCCTTTCTACATCCATTCATCGCGGTCGTGTTTCCCGATGACCCCACCGCTGTGGCCACATCTCTCGTGCCCTAGAGAAAGCTCCCCCGCCGTCGGGCATGGCCGACTGTGCGCCCGGGTCGAGGTTGAAGACGACTCCAACAGCTGTGGCCCACCTGATAGCCTCGCTCCTTCCCTCCTCTCTTTTCCCTCATGCGGTCACTGGCCTGTGGGCCTCTGTCCCGCATGTCAGTGCTGCACGCCACGTCGAAGCCCTCTCCCCTGCTTCGTGTCACTGACTGGCGGGCCCCGTTCGTCAGCGCGCATCCACCTTCGCTCGCCCGCATTTGCCCGTGCTACTGATTAGGTGTGTAGTCGCTCATTAGGTTTTGCCAGTCGTACAAACACAGTACTCCTCACTAAGGCGCGTGACTAACAAAACCAAACCGAATGAACCTCGGCACCCACCCTTAGTAGAAAAAGCTCTATGCCCTGGCCCCCATTGACGGCACAACGACGAAGCAAACTACACCCCCAAGTTCCTCCAATTAATAAGCTAAGGGTGTCCAATTCCACCCTCATGGTTGTACTGTTTTCCTGGGTGGTCATCCAGCGAACAGGTCCTTACGGAGAGGTACTCGAGAAATAGCCCGAGTCCCCTAAAGTATCACAAGTCCGTCATCATAATCAAGATATCATCAACGTATCATACATATTCTCATCATGTTCATTGACTAAAGTAAAGCAATAGCATGATACTAATCATAGTAACCAATTCCCAAAGGGTAACCAAGGACAGGAAAAACAGAACACTAGTCGATCCTTAGGTTGATCATGGTATGTCAAACAATGAATTATAAAGTAAGTAGGACATAATGGGTCAGAGGACACTTGCCTTCACTAGGTTGCTACTCAGGGAAGTCTCCTGCAACACACTCGGGAACCTCGAACTACTTGTTGTCTAAGCAAAGCAATCATTCATTCAACACACTTGGGGAAAGACAAAAGAACAGTACACCAAACATATGCAACAGAGTGAATATAGGTTCAATAAAAGGCAAAGACACATAGGTGCATTAAAGGTTTTGGGGTTGGTCACTATGCCTAATGGTCTATTATTCCCTAACTAATGCCTATCTCAGTAAATTACTTACTTAAATAAACTCATTCTACGGATGGGGTCATACATTAAATGAGATTAGGTCTACAAATTTAAGCACTTGAATATTCACTAGGGTTTTATCTTTATTTTATTTTATAATGAAATTCCCATAGTCTTATTCCAACCTAGAGACTAACCATAAATTTGAAACATGGAAACAATAACTGAACATAATTTAAACAGATAGAGAATAACATTATGAACATTTTGCAAATTGAACCACCCAATTTGGTGTTCATATGCAAAAGTTATGAAATTTCCAAGTTTTGGAAATCAAAAACCTTAAATTAAAATAAAGTCTAGGGGTCTCTGTGCAAGAAACCAGGGACTCAGGTGCAAGAAACTAGGACGGCGGGTTGATTCTCTGAAACCCGAGGGGCTCTTTAACAAAAAGACCAAGCGAAGGGGTATCGAGCGTTCTCGGCCGTCCGATCTCAGATAAATGGCTAAGAACAGATCCTGTGGGCGCAAGCGCGCACTGACAGGCGGTCCAGGGCAGTCTGCGGCTCGGGGGTGAGGCGGGCTAACGAGTCGGGCCCAGGTCGAGGGGCACAACAGCGCATGTGGCCGACCAGTGGGGCCCAGGGGCATGGCACATGCTCGAACCGGTATCCAGTGATCTAGGCCGCTGGATCAGGGATGGACGGCTGAGATCAAACGTCAGGGGGTTTAACGGCACGGCGGCTGGTGCTGCTCCCGTCCGCGACGGTCAAGTTGCTGGAGACGAGGCAGGTGCAGGCTTCGGGTGGTCTGAGGTCGCCGGAGCTGGCCAGGACCGGTGAGGGGGATCAGGCGAACTCGATGGTGGGGTTCTGGTCGTGAGAGCGGGGCTGGAAGCGGATGAACGGTGGAGGGGGCGCTCCTAGAGGGTCGGTTCTACACCGACAAGCAATCCCGGCCGCGGTGAGGGGTGACTGGGTGCGCCGAGGCTGGCGCAAGCTCTGGTGAGGGGTGTGGGGTGCCTAAGGCCAAAGAGCAGGCATAGGGCGGGGCTAAATCAAACGGACACCGAGCGGGCGCGGCGGATCGGTGCGCTGTGACTCCGGCAAGCACTAATTCGCCGCAGAGGGAAAGGAATAAGGGTAAGAAAGGCACGGGGATGGTTCCTTAACTCAGGACAACGCTCGGGTGGCTGGACGCTGTGTTTGGAGCTCTAGGTGGTCGGTACGGCAGGCGTGGATCACTGACGAGCTCGGGTGGCGGCGGCTAAGCGTGAGAGAGGCTAGGAGCAGGTGAAATGAGGTATGGGTGAGAGAGCGGGTGCGGGTGGGGGCTCAAAAGGGAGCTGGGGAACATGGGGCTCGACGTGGCCGGCTTTCTTGTCGTGTGTGCGTGGGCGAGGTCAGCGGCGGTTGCAAGGAGGATGGAGCTGATAGGGCGGGTCCACGGTGCAACGATTTAGGCACACGGGGGGAGAAACGATGCTGATGGGCCTGGCCTGCGCCGTAGAGAGAGGGGGAGCATGCCCGTCTGGGGATGTTGGCACTAATAGGAGGGACAGGGCTGGCAGAGGGAGATGCGGCAAAGGGCGCACGCGAGTGGGACAGCGCCGACAGGCGAGGCCCACTGCGTAGAAAGAGAGCGCGGGCGCACGCGGGAAGGCTAGGCCGAATGGGCCGAGAGGCCGAGGGAGGGGGGTTGGGTTGCTTTCTGCTTTTCTTTTTATTCCAAATTTTTAATCCCTTTCCTTTTTATTTTCTCTATTGAATTCAAATCCAACCAAACCACAAATTCAAATTTGAATATATCAAACAGGTGCATCAACTAAAAACAAAGTTTAAGCTCAGCATGATGCAACAATTCATGTCTCCCCTAGGTTTTAATATACTAAAGCAATAATACATGTCCCAAATAAATAAACAAAACACTATTAAAAGGAAGAGAAAATAAATCTATAGAAAGGAGAAAAGAGGTAACACCTGAATTTGGTAGATATTACAGAAGAAATTTTATACCCCAAATTCAGTGTATTACAGACACCTCCCCACTTGCCCCTTTCAGGTAAGGTAATCTCTCACTAACATTCCTAATTACTTGGCCAAGGGCATCCCATTCCACCCTTGTGGTAGCACTGTTTTCCTAGATGGTTCACCATGTTCCAATTAATATCATAATCTTATCATGAACAATAAGTAAACCAACAGTATTAATGGGACATGATCATATATAACATTAATTTCCCAAAACTAGGTAGAGAAATAGCAAATCTACCCAATAGTTCATTTGTTTGCAAGGCGTGGCATAAAAAATACTAGGGAAACCTATTAGGTCCCATCAAATTAACCTGAGCATGTCAAAGTGATTAACAAGAACATTATTAGGTAAAGAAGAGTGATCAAGGGCACAACTTGCCTTAGACTTGAGATCCCAGTTACTTCACCAAGTGGGTCTTCGGGTTTCTCGTTACCTCGCTGCTACTCATAGCAATACATACAGATAGGCAAGGAATGTATAAAAATAACATTGCACCAAACATGAAAACAAACAACGTAAGAATATTCTACGTGTCGCTACGAGAGCGTGTGTTGGAGAACCACAAAAATCGGAGTTACGGTCGAAAATATATAGTTTTCTAAAGTTTTGGGTCATTAAGCAATAAACTATGTTGTTCCGATTGATATAAATCTTGTGAGAAAATATCTTACAAATAAATAATTGATCTAGCTTATCACTTGATTGGAGATCATCTTTTAATCAAATTATAATCATAGTCGGATTACTCTGATAAAAGATTAATCTACTATATATATAGGGTAACAAAATAACTAACTATAAAAGTACGTGATATGACAACATAATGTTTGTCACTGTGTAGTAGGTTTTATTATGGATCTAGCACAATTTGAACGGGTCAAATCGGAGTTAAAATGAACTAGTTATGAGTTTCCTAACCTTCTGCAATTTAAAAATCATTTTCCATGTTTTATTCATTTCCTGATTACCTATTTCTAAATAAATATATTATGGTTACTATTTTCAGAAAGCACGGGGTCTTGTCGGTGTTTTGTGTCCGACCGCACACCCGGGGTTACCCTCATGGTGCTTTTGGGTAGGACAGCGTGGCAGATTGTGACTCGATGGTTCGTGTTGTCGCACGAGAGGGAAACACACAAGCTTGATCAGGTTTGGGCCGCTTTGAGAGGCGTAATACCCCACTTCCTGTGGTGGTTTTCTATATGGTGATGGGTTTACAAGTTGTGACTGCTAAGATGATGGGTTGTTGATGAGATGAAAATGATAGGGGTGCCTCCTGGCCTTATATACACAACCAGAGAGAAGTCCCCCGCACAAGTGTTGATTACAATCTCCCTACTTATCCCCTAATTAGTAGCGAACAATCTCCCATTAGCCTTGGGAAATTCGGTGCTCCCGCACTCGAGCTATCACCAGCGGTTTAGGATGTTGGGCGTGCGGAACAAACCCGGCCCGACATATTCATGCTTATGCCGCGGCTTACTCGGACGTGGGCCTCTTTCACATCTAGACCGCTTGTTTCTGCTGGTTCCTTTTACTTGGCCCATAGCAGGACGCCTCAAGGGGGCGACTGTTGTGTGGCCCCAGGTGTATTTTCGCACTCGTGTGGACCTAGGAGATATCCGTCACCCACAAGCCCTCGATCTTTAAATTGATTTTGAAATAATCAATTCAAAGGTATTCACCACTCGCTTTTGAGTTCGGCGTTTTTTCCTTGAGATTTTATGACACCGTTGGGTGTAGCCCCTGAGCTTTGATTAGATTTGATTTTGAAATAATCAACTCAAAGGTTTTCATTGTATGCTTTAGAGTTTAGCATTCATCTCAAAAATTTTATGACTCTGTTGGGTGCACCTCGGCGCACCCAAAGGGTGTAGCCCTCGAGCTTTGATTTGATTTTGAAACAATCAACTCAAAGGTCTTCATTTTATGCTTTAGAGTTTATCATTCGTCTCCGAAATTTTATGACTCTATTGGGTGGATCGAAGGTGTACCCAATGGGTGTAGCCCCCGAGTTTTGATTTGATTTTGAAATAATCAACTCAAAGGTCTTCATTTTATGCTTTAGAGTTTAGCATTCGTCTCCGAAGTTTTATGACTCCATTGGGTGTAGCCCCGAGCTTTGATTTGATTTTGAAATAATCAACTCAAAGGTCTTCGCTGCTTGGCTTTTCAAAATGATTTTTGGAGTAGCTCGGTGGTGACATCTGTCCATACCTTGCTTGTTTTAGAGTCACTCCGACCGGTCCCTTTGACGAGTTGGAGCCTAGTCAATTGAACCCGAACCAGAGGGAGCTTGGCTGGACGGCACTCGGTCATAGACTTCAATGCTTCTGCTGATTGGACTTGTGCTTGGTGGAGTCTGGACATCCTCTAGTTTGATCGATCTTCACCTTTGTCGTTGTGTATTCATTGCATATATGTTGCTGGTCTCACCGCTTCAGAAAATCTCGAAAAATCCAGATGGTACACCCAATGGGTGTCTATTCAGTGAAAGATATCCATCGTGTTGTCCTGAAATAGTAAACTTGTGGCGGAACTGCCTGAATTATTCTAACTTAAGTGTCTAAGTCCCACCTTAAAGGCTAGACTACACTTAAATAGGAATAAAACGTCAGTCCCTCGGATCTAGTCTGACGAGGCCACTAACAGGATCAAGTACCACATACTCACTCGATGGTGAGGCACAGAGCAAATACAATAAAGCATAAAACCATACAGTAAGGAGTATTAAATTTATTACAACATCATCGGAGTTTTAGCAAAAGTAGTGATCATTGTCCGGAATGCAGCGAAATAAAACTAACGATAAATAATGGAGGAATGGGGAAGCCTATCCCATCACTCCTCATGCTCCTCCTCAGCCGAGGTAGGGTCCCACTCGACTGTCCAACCTGGTGGGAAGATGGACGGCCAAGGCACTCCGGCAACCATGTCCTCCAGAGAACCTGTAAAATTATGCCACAAGCAAGGCTGAGTATACTAATACTTAGCTAGACTTACCCGGTGTGAGGAGTCTACTCCTCTACCTCTAGACATGCAGCTGTTTGGCTGAGGGGTTTGGATTGCCAAAAAAGCACTAGCTGAGTCTAAAATCAAGTTTAGCTTTTCAAGTTTTAGTGTGACTCTCTTAAGACTGAATGTGTACCTATCTAATCATACATGGTATCAAGCATTTAGCAATCAACATCTTTTGCCATAACAACACATTTCCACTTATTACTCAATGCAGTACAATGGATCAAGCAGTCTCATTAGCTACGAGAAGCAGACGTTTCGAATCGAGTTTTTATCCTTGCAAGGTAAACCTAAACACACGACGTGGCGAGGCACTCCATCCCCACACACATCAACCGTCCCCATCGATTCCCTGGCAACAGATCAGGGCTCACCGCCTTGGCGTACAATGCCTCACTGACCCTGACTGCCGTCGTGCAGTGACCACACTTGTACCCACCATAACCGGAATGGGAGACCGCTCAGGTCGCGTGAGGGGTAAAGTCTGCGGGCAGGTTCACTCAGGTACTAGGCTTACCGATTTACCATATTTCTCGGCATGTGTTTAGTACGTTCAAACGCTTGACACAGGTATCCGCACATTAATCCTTATTCCAATTTCATCTCGTAGACCACGCATCCCCATGGATCCGTGTCCACAGAACATCATCATTCTGATATAAAAATGGATACAACCAATTTCTGACCTCGCGCGAGTGCTAAAAAAATCACTCGACTTCTACCGAGATCCCTAATTAGCAAAGCAGCTACTTGACCTAGCATACTAGTATCCATCTCAAAAGAAATCCTGAGTTCATGCAACTAGGGTTCCAGACAACTCCTATACTTAAGTGCACAGTACGAGCCTACAAACATTAAGTGCAGTAAAATAACATATATAATGGTTATGCATAAAACTGGGGCTTGCCTTCCAAAGCTGGGGCAGGCAGATCCTCGATGGCAGGCTCCGGTGCTGGCTCCTGGGCTATCTCCTGAGCAGCTCCTTGCTCCAGAACGAGGATGTATTCCCCGTCGGCGAGATTACAGTCTATCGAATGCGATGAATGAGATATATGTATAAAAATGATATTATATTTTGGAAAGGTTGTGCATAGTAAAACAGTATTAAGTTTAGTGGTCCTCTAGGGTTCCTTTTGGATATACTTAAGGGTTTTGTACTTTCCTCTATTTCTCCCAAAGTTTCCCTTTTTCCTTTTTATTGCGCTTCTTATCAAGCATTTTTAAACTATCAGGGTTAGTTAACATTGTCCAAAAATGTTGTAAAAATTATAGTGGGTAGATATTTACCTCTGGGGTTATACTAGAAATTTAAGGTGGAAATAAATTCAGATACTACTTTTGTAAAATTAACAAAAACAAGTGTAAAAGGGCACTTTACACTTTAGCTCTGATTTAGGTGAGGCTTCTGTATCAAATTTTATTTTTGTTAATATCCATAGGTGATAATAGGCCTATGTGTTAAATATTATAGGAAAAGACCTACTGGATATTTAGTTGTGGTTTTCTAAAGTTTAAGGCCAAAAAGGTACTTACAACTAACTTGTTATTTGAAAAATATCAAACAACAGAACTTACATTTTTCCTAGGTTAATGGTAACGTATTATTAGTTATCCCAATGTTTGGGGTGTTTTCTCCTCAGGATTATTTTTTTAGGATTTTTCTAAGTTTTCCTTGTTTTCATGAAATAAAAGATAGTGCATTTCCTTTGTACTAACAGAGGGTCTATTAAAATTTTCCAGTGAACTATGTCAAACAAGTGAGATAGCAAAAATGTGGTTGCCTCCTGGTTCTTATTTTAAATCCCCTTTTCTATTTTTCTTAACTTTGAGCCTAAATGAATTTAAATGGGAAACCCTTTCTTAATTAGGTGTACTGAGGGGTGTACCATTTTTAAACAGAGTATGGAGTGGTTAAGTACTTCCCTGATTTTTCTTAACCCTAGTCTAACAGTGTAACTATTTTCCCTATTTCATTTAGCTTTTGGCCAGATAACTATTTAAATCAAAACTTTGAAATCTTCTGCAATACTTAGGGGGTTTTGTATTTTTCCAAAGTATTTCACATTATTTAGAACCTAGCAAAATTGGTTTAACTAAATTTGGCCAAATAAAACTAAAGTTATGAATTTTACAAGTTCTGTTTGTTTTTAAATTAGAATTGTTTAAAAAGTTTTCCGGAAAACCAGTTTACACCGAGGACCCTGAGCTTTTCCTAAACCAACTCTTTAACTTATACCCCTATGCAACTATTCATTTGAGTCGCTGACACTTCAAAACCCCCTGACTTCTATTCCTTCTTCCCCGAGGTCCCCCCCTTTGAATTGTACCCGCAGAAAGAAAAAGGGCGGCGCGGCTTACCTGTGGCGAGGGAGGTCCAGCGAAGGGTGGGGTTGGCTTTGGGATGTCCTTGCGTTCACGACGAGGTACGGCTCGACGATGGTGATGGCCGGAATTGGTCGGTCCACATGAGCAGGCGGGCGAGCTCGTCGGCGGCATGTGCTCCGGCCTATCCACGGCGATATAGGTCAATCCAAGGGTACGGGGAGCTTCACGGGGCGCTAATGAGTCGACCCATGCAAGGAATTTAAGAAAGGCTCACTCGATCTTTCCACATTGGGTCTCCGGCGAGGCAGAGCTTGATTCCTTGCTCTGGGAGCTTCACCGAGGCACACAGAGTCTCTCTCGAGGGTTGGACGGGGCGGGGGATGGCTCGGTTGGCCGGTCTACGGTGGTGGGTGCTCGGGCGGTCACTGGCACGCCGTGTGCAGGGCAAACTCCGGCGATCTCGTGCTCCGGTGAGGTTGAGAGCGCGCGGGGACGTACGGCCGAAGCCTTGGCTGGCTTTATAGGCGCGGGCACGAGCAGGGAACACGGGCGTGGCTTGGCGCGGCGTGGGGCGTGCGGGGTCAGGCGCTGGGCATGCTCTGGCGAGTTCAATGCGCGTCGAACACGTGGAGGTGTTCTTCTGCCCATATTCAAAAGCTTGCTGAGATCGCAAACGTGCGAATCTTGGCAAAAATCCACCGCATACCTCTTCCTGACACCTAGGGCTGTCTCTTGTATGTGAGTTCCAATGGCAGATATGCCCTAGGTAGGGAGATTTGCGGATGCCAAATCTAGGTTGTCTCACTGTCCACCCCGAGACAAAAGTGATGTCAAATCATGTCAAATGGTTTTGGCTCGGGTTCAATTTTTTCTAGTGGTTTCCTTAGGTAGTTTGGCACCTTTTTGGTATTCAGAACAAGTGGTTTTGGCGCCATTTACTAAGTGAACACGTCTGATCTTTAGATTAGGGTTAAGTTTTGACTTAGAGAAGATTAGAGAGCTCTAGTGTGTTCTCTACTTAAGGAGTGGATTTGGGGTCTTTGAGGGGCCTTTTTGTAATGTTCCCCTCTGCATTTTATAGATTGTAATGTTACTTAAACTTTGGTTAAGGGTTAACTTATGGTTTGCACATTTGCTTATCCTTTCCCTTAAACCAGGGTTTTGGGAGTTAAGGCTCAAGAAGGGTCTAGGGTTTAATCTTTTCTTGCCCAAGGTGATAAGTGCATAATGCTTGGATAAAGCTTTTGTCATTAACATTTCTTAGCTAACCCAAGGGTTTCCAAGGTTTTGGGGCTTCCTCTCCTTTACTTAACACCTGTGATAACAAGTCATCAGTGCAGGTATGAAGCCAGTGTCTTGGTAACACGTGAGGTGTTACAAAACTGATGTGATGGGGAGGTGTAACGCTGTGCCTAAGTAGTTGACTTTGATTCCATACGGTGTTGTGTTATGCGAAATGGCGCCAGCTTCCTAACCCATTTCTTGGAGACTCGAGCCACTATTGAGGTCTTGCGACTGTTCGGTGAATGGGAGGGAAACGAATGGTCGCCTCTCGGCTTCTTTAAATAGCCCACATAGCCCCGACTGCTTTCATCACTTGTTAACACGTCTTCTTTTCCTCCATTTTCCCCTTCACCCCCGAAAAGCGATGGCCGAAGGCAAAGGAGGCAAGGGGAATAGCCGCCCATTGGAGGGGAAGTGTAAGCGCCAACCGAGTCCCCCATTTGAAGAATTCGGTGACTTGGAGTTCTCCGAGGAGGAGTTCTGCTCAAGAGACTAAGGTTCGCCGACACCGACATCACCTGCGGTGTCGTCCGATGACTCGAACGATTCCTTGGGGCTGTTGGTGGCAAAGCGAGCCTATATCCGGTCCGTCGAGCGCGTGGCACTTGAGGGATCGGATGACTCGGGGGAGGACTCCAAGGAGGACTCCTCGGAGGAGGAAGAGGACTCTGAGGAGGGCGGCGACAGCGGCGACGAGGGTGACGACGGCGGCGACGGCGACGGTGACGGCGACGATGGCGACGACGACGGCGGCGAGGGCGACGACGACAGCGACGACGCTGGTGGCAAGATGCCACCAGCATGATTAGTTGTATAGTATAGTTGTAGATGTAGTAGTATGAGTAGTAGTTGTAGTAGTAGTAGTTTAATAGTAGTAGTTTAGATCAAGGAAATCAAGGTTGGCTCATAATGAGTCGGTCCTTTTTTCCTTTTCTAATGCTCTTCCACTAGCTGAATGAAATCCGTTCGTTGCCTACCTGTTGTTGCATACTTCGTGTCTTTGCTTGACAAATAGATTCCAGAGAACTTGACTGACGACTTAAGCTTTTGAAAACGCTCAAGAATACCTGACCGGAGACACTGTCCAACCCATTTCGCTCTGTTATGCCAAAAACTGGTCCGAGCTACCAGCCTATCACGTTGCGCCCGACTTAATGCGCTAACTTATATATTTGTCAATGATTTTTTGGTGCATCAACCCTAGCTTTGTTTCTCCTCCACCGCATTCTAGCCTCATGAACTCCTACACTTTCTCACGCTATTCTTGAGCTATTCTGCCTGCGGGATCGCGATGGCGCCTAGGAAGAGTAAACAGGGTGCTGCCATGCCAGATATCGCTCCGATTGATCCCAATAGTCAACTTAATTTCTGCGGTAACTACGCTTCTGTTATCTCTGAGACTGATCTCTTCCATCTCGTCGAAGTCGTTGTTCTACCACCCAAGGAGTTATGCTCCTGGCGGACCTAGCGGGGAATTATCGTCTCGATGGATGATACTCATGAGGCGGTTATTTTC
Source organism: Zea luxurians (assembly GCA_029449295.1). Taxonomy (NCBI): domain Eukaryota; kingdom Viridiplantae; phylum Streptophyta; class Magnoliopsida; order Poales; family Poaceae; genus Zea; species Zea luxurians. The sequence continues at coordinate 53,934,698 of JAOPSE010000011.1, forward strand.
GTTCCTTTTTGTAACATCCCAGATATTTACCTCCTATCAAACTGTGCTTATGAATTTAAGCATGGGATATCGTTGAGGATAATGGTCTCTATGTCATAATCACCTTCGTCTATCATTAATTTGGATCGACACGAATTTTGATTAAATCTGGATTTAAATTTAAGTCTGAATCAATAATTCAAAAATTTTGGTGATGCAAACTCAAGTTAAATCAAGCGCTAACTTAGTGTCTTAGATAAGAGTCATTAGAGGCAATAAACTTTACATTGAGGGCAATATATACGTGTATATATAGTTGGTAAAAATAAGAAGAAAACAAGGATAAATCCTCCTCTCCCTTATCCTTTAACCCACCATTCATGAAGCAGGATTATTCTTCACGTCACATTGCCCCTCAACGTGACCTTTCTCTGGTCTAATCCCTCCACGCTCGATCCCCAGCACACAAAAAATCCCTTCACGCCGGCATCCAACCCTGGTTTGCCTCTCCCTCACAGCTGCCCCATTCCTTCTCTCCTCTACTTAGATATTCTCTGGTTCCCAGCCATCGTACACGCCAGCTTCTTCCATTGCCCAGCAACGAGTCCTTCCTCCCATCTCATGGGCGCCGTCGTTTCGTGCGCTTGACCCCCTGAGATCTCCGGCCATGACCCTACGGTGGTGACACGCCCTCGCTATTTTCTAGTCCCTGCTCGCCATTGTGTTTGGCCCAACCAGACCACGCCACCCCTGCTCCTGTACATGGCGTCCGCCGTGGGGTTTGCTGGGTTTCATTGTCCTGCAGTTTGGTCGTGCCCCTGCATCTTCCCCAAGCCCCTGCTCCTCTTTCACGATTAGCCTGACCACCGATCTCCAGCACCTCTGTGTTGTCTCTTTGTCTTGACCGGTCGCTTGGCCCTAGCATCTGCTCGCTTACCATCACTTCATCCCCAGCTTGCCCCAAGGTCTCTCCTCCCTGTGTTTCTTCAAGCATGTGCTCCCTACTCGCCTCATCTTCATCGACAACGTCTGGCCGTTGTTGCCCCAGACCAGAGCCCGAGTCCAGGATCCTCCTGAGGCTGCTTCATCTCGAACATTGACATAGAGCCTGCACGCCCGGACTCCTGACCTCGACACACCGCTCGACCTGGGCGCTGGTCCCCTCATCAGAGTCGGGTCTGACCATCGCTTGCCGCTGAAACACCACCGGATTGGCTTCCAGTTCGCCCTCGCGTGGCTCCCGGGTGCTAGGCTTCTCACCGGCAGCCTATGCATCCCCTCGGTCATGGAAGTTGCGCACGCCGCCGCGAAGTTCGACCCTTCCTGTTACATTGTCGCGCCTGTGTTCTTGCCCCTGCCGACATCACAGCAGTGGCGTCGTGCTTTATCGAGCTCTTCTCTGGTTGTCGATCTCTGAGCACAACCAGGAGACCGCCCCTGTCCGCACGAGCTCGACCGGATCCCCACCTTCGTGACCTCTCCGTCGATTTGGCAATAGCCCCTGTAGAGCAATTGGGTGTCAAGGTAGGTGATAGCTCCGTGTGTCGCCCGCAAGGTGCTCGACGTAATGGCAGAATTGGAAATCGTAGTTGTGCTCGTGGCCTTCGAGTCGAATTAAATTATTGGTGAGTGTCGTCGCTGTCAGACCATTGCTCATGCTTGTTTCCCAATCGACATTAACTCCTTGATGTTAATATTGTGCGTTCTTGTGTGCGATCGAGGAGGAGAAATCTAAGGAGGTCAATTAGTAAAGAAGCGAGACCTGTGCGCATCACTCGCCTGGTGTTTTATCGAAGACTTCAATCAGATATCATCATCAGCCTTGCATATATCGAGTCAACTTAACTCTGGTAAGCCGATTTATTATTTTTGTTGATTGCATTGGATAGTTATATAGCCACAATGATGTTTCTTATCGATTAGCAAAGATGTGTTTGTGATGACTTCTAGATCAGTAGTCGTGAGTCACCGGTAATGGCTGATCCTCTGTAGTATGTATGGGATGATCTCTCTTACTTTGTTTCTTTTTGTGATGTTATAATGGTGCATAAAATTCTTGTAGAGACGCCTTATCTCATGTAGTGTTGGGTTATGCGCATAATTGGACAATAGTCATATTTGTGTTGTGAAGAATATGTTTGAGCGGTAAATGATGTGAAGAAATATGCTGATAGACTGGTATATAGTGTGGTTGAGTTAATAATGCGAAAGTAAGTTTAGTATTTTATCCAGCTAGTCAATAGGATGTATCGATATTGTTGTGCCAAATTAGTTTACTTAAGAAAATAGATGCCTTGCTAGTAGTCGTTATATTCTATGATTGGTGGTCGACCAAATGTCATGATTGAATGTTACGGGCTACCCTAAGGATTTAGAAGCGAGTAGCATCGCCAAGTCGATCTTAAGTGAAACCTGAGAATTTTGTAATGGCCAGTGTACATAAGTACTCTAGATATTTAAGTTGTTGAGAAAAGTAGTTTTACCGAACGCTATGCCATTTGGTAATGTCTTATCCGGTAGACTTAAGATTAGTGTGCTGCCTTTGCTTAGTTAGCGTGCTATTCAAGTTAGACTACAATAGTGGGTTAGAAAGTTAATTAACATGCTTTTATCCTTGTTTTGGATTGTTGGGATTAAAGAATAGTGAGTTGAGGTTTTGCTAGACTTTCGATATTGAGCTCTAGCTAAGAAAAATATAGAATCTATGCCTAGTTATAGTTTCTTATTTGAGTTAGATCTAGTTAAGCCATAAAAGCGTAACTGTTACACTTAGTGCTATATAGAATCTAGTGATTATTTATAAGTGTTGTAATGCGCCTCGCTATTAAGTGTTTAGTTCACTTCCATATAGCAGTATTTAGTCTTGCTATTCCTCATTATGTTCATAGTTGCGTATCATGCATTTCATTAGGCACACTAGCTGATCATGTTATGTGCAGGTCAAGAGCTGAGCTGACCACAAGTGGTGCAAAGGGTGGTCTACTCCAAGAAGCGATGTCGACGGACAAATCTCAAGATAGATGACCTGATCAAGTGACAGGATGAAGAGGATCATCAAGTGATCGTCATCTAACAAACACTAACCTAGTGTTATCCTAGGCAAGCCCCGGTGCATTCACCTGTTTCCTTGATGTTTACAAAATTTTATCACCTTGAATGATGCATTAGGTGATAGGAGTTGTGTGATCAAACAGTTGATGCTTTTTCTTCATTGATTAAACAACCCTAAACCTGTTTTATGAAAATTTAGTGATGCTTAGCCCTGTTTATTAATTTAGGATGGTTTTTAAAAGATGATGTGTAACACGGGATATGGGAGTTTGTGAAATAAAAGGACTTGTGATGATGAATCCATTGTGGCCATGAACATTTCAAAATTCAAGTAGGGTACCTCTCTCTGGTATCAAGTTTTGGGAAATAATATGAAATGTACACCAGATGTTGAGCAGGAATGTTCGCCCGTCTGTGTCGATTAAGGACCGGTCGATGTAGGCCTGTTGTGGTGGAGACTTTGCAACTAGCCACATGCTTCGGTAAGCCTGAACTCAGCTATTCCATACGTGAAAAGACAACCGCTCACTGGGCATGGGAGATGGTGGGAGTAGCGTGTACCCTCCTGGCTTGAGGCTGGACGGAGGAGTACTGTGCTCCCGGGTAGCGCGTACCGGTTCACATTGTGGAGGATCTGTAGGAACAGTTAACATATGCAAGGCTTAAGTGTTACATATGTCGTTTGGTTAGGGATCCCCAGCTGGGTATAATCGGTTTGAATCGTCGTTGCTCCTCTGTCATGGAGACTCTACCCTTCGACCACTCATCATAGTTAATAAGTAAAATAAGAATTTGGTAAAAGAAAGCTAGACCAGGACAAGTGAATGCTCTAGATTAGGCAAATCTAGGTTCAGGAAAAATACTTAACTTGTGAAGTAAAATTTCGGCATAAGGATCCACTACTAGTAAGCTCTTCTGCAAAAATTAGTCTTTGAAATTTGATGAGCTTAACCTTGATTCCCAACAAACAAGCATACCCTTGAGAGTCTTTTCTTTAGTCGAGTAAGTCTTGATGAGTAATTGTGTACTCAGGGTTTTATTCCCTATTGTTTTTCAGGTAATAATTTTGTTTTGTTGTGGATGGTGCTAAGTGCCGGTGGGCTCGGCCTTATCATATGTATAAGTATATCCCATCTATATTTTCTTTATTGAGGATTGTCACTTAAGCTAGCATGTATTTCAAACTTACAAATATTTTATAACATTACAAGTGTAATTCTTTTGAAACACTTTCTCTTGTAATCAACTCTGATGATATACATTATAACCCTGTTATAATTTGTAACTATTGTAATTTTTAATCTTGTTGTAATAAAGAATTTCCACTGCAAATGTTTGTTTGTGAGTTGTGTTTACTTAATCATGCGATCTTGGCGGTAAGTGGTTTATCCAGGGTCCCTGGGACACTCAGGCAGATCCTGTTAAGTTGTTTGGTGCACATGCATAGCCGTCCAAGGTCTTTGTGACAAGGACAGGTGCATGTGGGCCCCATAACTTGGAGGTTCTGCCACAGCTGGTATCAGAGCAGGATTAAGTATAATACGATCACATATGTACTTTTAAAACAATGTTTTGGTTTTAAAAAACCTATTTTCATCTAAACACATTGTTTGCTTTTGAAAAAAAACTATAATGCTAGCGACATGCTCTATTGAGCCCTAAATTAAGAACTATCAGGTGGCTTAGTTTAAGATGCCAACCACTAACCCACAACCTGGGGGTATTGCATACATGTGTATTGTTATTTTTGGGGTCATTCAGTCTTTAATGGATCGACGCTCAGGTAAGGTGAGATGTGAGAGCATGACCGAACAAACGTCGGTCTAGGGGAGTGCTTGAACTTGGCGCTTGACTGTATACATGTCCTACATATGTATATATGAAGGCTGCGATGTGGAGTATTTACTTTTCTGGGATTCAGTTTCCCATGTATGTACGGGTATACATACATGGGAATAATAAGAAGTGTAATGTACTTTTGTAACGACGCACCTACGCTCAGGTAATAAAGTGAGTTACCATAATAGTTGCTCTGTGGTTAAAGTGTGGCAGTGGCGTCTATGCGTGGCTCGGCGCTTAATGAGGAGCTGTCCTCCATATAGAAATATATGGAGTATAGATTGTGATAAACTATCATGTGTGAGTTGCATCATGGGAAAATAGGCTGTGATGGAATTTTCTACAGGTACACTAATTTTGAACATGTTTGTGTAGCTGATGACTAGCAATATATCGAGAGAGAACATAGGTATGCCACCGATATAGAACGTTGTTGCCACATTATGTTGGCAAAATTCGTGAGGACAAATAGGACGAGCATGCATCCCGATTGCTGCATTGTGTTTGTTGTTTGCGCACAAAAATGCTTCTCTCACCATTATTCTAATAATTGGTGCTTGTGAACGAACATGCTTCTCTCGTTAAGTTCCCTGTCCTCCATCTTTCAGATTACCTCGTTAGGTGTTATATGTGTTAATCTTGCTTTGTTGTTTAAGGAGGTGTTGCAGGTATTCAACCCCTAGTACCCTTAACCCGTAAAAGTTGCCATTTGTTTTGTTCATGAGAGAACACCTAATCTAAACAGTTTTGAGATTGTTTGGTGAAATTTCTATTAAGAAGTCTCATACTCATGTATGAGGTCTCTAGCATTGTTTATTGTGTCCTAAAAATACATGTCTATAGATTAGTAAATGTTCTTAGTTTGACCATTTGTCCAACTTGTGTTTGCTCTTGTGTTTGTGTGTCGGTAGAATGTTGATAGCTTGTTTGCATAAACCCAACGCTAGGCCATGTCCTCATTAAGTGAACCTTGATCTAAACACGTATTAATCTCTTGACAACCTATCCTAGGTGTCATCTTGTGTGAAGATCATTTTCTTCACAAGATATTTGGAGTTCTAGCAGTTAGACCAGGTTGTATCCTCATTGTCTCAATCCTTGAAGTAATATGAGATCTAATCTATAGCTTTGTCATTCTTCCAAAATTCCCTCCAAGTCTCCAAGTGTGGAGGGGTTTGAATTTTCCATTATTGCTCAATAACCAAGCTCATACCTATGAATGCTTAGATAATCTCTTTATTGGACCTATGATGCACTCAGACTTAAAATAAGGATCTTGAGTCCAATTTCTTAACAATTAACTTATAACTCTCTTAGTGGTCATGTTTCCATCCTAAACTATACCCGTGTTCAGTTGGTGCAAGCTGGTATCCCTATTCCAGTATGCTTCTCCTTGAGGATTACATGGTTGCTTTCTCAATCTAACCTGAGAAAGGCATACCCGATTATTCTCTTGAATTTAGTGCCTTCGATTTTCTCATATCTCTCGAAGTCTTGTCAATCTAATCTTATAACCGTCTCCCCTCTATATCTAGTTTGACGTTAATCATATGTCTTGTATCTCTGCAATGGGCATAGAAATATCCTTAGGCTAAAATAACAGTCTACCATCGTACTCTATCAACAAGCTTAGGTTGTGGCCATGTCTTGTTCGTATCATCGGGCCATGATCTATTTGGCTCTCTGCTTGTAATCCTTCTTACAGGTGGAGTCTCTTTTGTATATTGTCATCCTTGTTCAGTCTATTTGTGCCGCGTGAGATTTATTATTTGTTACGTATGGTAATAGTGTTATGACTAAAACCGATGGTGTCGCAACGAGATCGAGGGCCCCCTGTGAATGTACACACATGGCTGTGCTGCTCGGCACATGCTGGTATCTTGGTTAGTAGACATAATTCATTATGAGACTATATCAATATGTCATCTCTACACAATCTATTTTTGCTACATGGGATTCATTATTGGTGATGTTCGGCAATGGTGTCATGATTAAGGACTTATGGTTCCGCAACGAGACTGAGATCCTTCTGTGAATGCGCACACGGGATTATGCTGCTCGGTGCATGCTGGTATCGAGGTCTCTAGTCATGATCCATTATGGAACTACACTGATATATTATCTTCCATAGACCTCCCTTGGAACGATTTCTACGTTGTTTGTGAAATGATCAAGCAACAACTGTCATCTCTGTTAAATCAAAGGAGCATACCACTTTGAGGTGTTCGTTAATGAATTCGCTACCAAATCAGAAGTCTCCAACAAAAACCAGAACCCATCTGTGTTTAATCGTGTGATAAAAATCACCCTTTTCATGTGTGGTCTCTTCTGCCTTAACTTTGGTGGTGACTGTACACATACAAGTTTCCTTTGCATCCATTGTGTAAAGGTGAAGCTTTGGAGCTTTTTAGTGTTGACAGACAACAAATTAGTCCTTCTAATAAAAAAAATTGATTCCCTTGCTAAAATGCAGGAGTTTGTTCATTCGCTCTCCTATTTTATTCGTACATCTTCTAGGCAAGTTAGTTTGTCTCGCGTGGAAGAGATGGATGAACAATATGATCAAATGAATCCTTATCCAAATACATGACCTCCTAATCATAAATGTGAACTCCCAACCTCTGGTTTACCAATGGGTAATAAGAGGACTTACTCAATGTCAAAAGTAGTTCAACAAGTTGGTTTTACTAACTTGTAACTGCATTGTGATCAAAGGATGAGTTTAGAGATCATTTTGTCAAGTCGGCTAAACTCATTCTTAATTTAATTGCCTTGAGGAAGCATTTACAAGAATCAAGTCAAGTCGACTGGTAACCACCTAGTCATCACTCTAGTCGTGCCTCAATCGCCTCCCATGTGATTATCCAACATGTGTGATTAGGCAGAGTCACACTAGCGCTAGATGAGGTTGGTTCATCGCGAAGCCAACATTTGTTGATAACCTTCACTGATGTTTTCTCGAATCTGTATCTTATTTCATGGACTTGGCCTCTCTGCCTAACCACTAGTTAATCGTGATTTTGTTCGACATTCACATATGTCGCATGTGCTATGGAATTCCAATGTTGACTTATTGACAAACCTCTTTCAGTGTGTTTTACCCAAGAAGTAGCATCAATCTCAACTTGGATAATTACTATCTAACTATCCGCTATTTGATCCACAAAATTAGATGATACGGTGTTATCAGAGAAATAGAACCTCGTACATGGAATCTTACATGGATAGTGCGATACATGCTATATCCACAAGAGAAACAAACATCTTGGAGTACTCATCTCTACTCTGAACTACCTTATGCTATTGCTGATATGGATAAGAGTCACATGTCTCTCTACTCTTAAAAGTCTTACGCTCCGAATCTCGGGACAAGATTCTTTTAAGGGAGAGGGTTGTAACACCCCAAATATTTACCTCCTATTAAACTATGCTTATGAACTTAAGCACGTGATATCGGTGAGGATAATGGTATCTATGTCCTAGTCACCTTCGTCTATCATTAGTTTGGATCGACACGAATTTGATTAAATCTGGATTTAAATTTAAGTTTGAATCAATAATTCAAAATCTTTGGTGATGCAAACTCAAGTTAAATCAAGCTCTAATTTAGTGTCTTAGATAAGAGTCATTAGAGGCAATAAACTTTACATTGAGGGCAATATATACATGTATATATAGTTGGTAAAAATAAGAAGAAAATGAGGATAAATCCTCCTCTCCCTTATCCTTTAACCCACAATTCATGAAGCTGGATTATTCTTCACGTCACATTGCTCCTCAACATGTCCTTTCTCTAGTCTAATCTCTCCATGCTCGATCCCCAGTACAAAAAAATCTCTTCATGCCGGCATCCAGCCCAGGTTCGCCTCTCCCTAACAGCTGCCCCATTCCTTATCTCCTCTACTTAGATATTCTCTGGTTCCCAGCCATCGTACACGCCAGCTTCTTCCATTGCCCAGCCACGAGTCCTTCCTCCTAGCTTGTGGGCGCCGTCGTTCCATGCGCTTGACCCCCTGAGATCTCCGGACGTGATCCTAAGGTGGTGACGCGCCCTCGCCGTTTTCTAGTCCCTGCTCGCCCTTGTGTTCGGCCCAACAGACCTCACCACCCCTGCTCCTGTACATGGCGTCCACCATGGGGTTTGCTCGGTGCCGCTTGTGACACCCCAGGTGTCCATTTCATGTTATGTCGGGAGATTTGTCCTAAGCTCGGACGCTCAGTGAAAAAATTTTGATCTCTCGATCGTGTTTGTCGCTGATTATCCAGACTATTCGTAAATATTTCATCGAATTCGGAGCTAATCAGTCTCACAGAATGCCGAATTTAGATCCTCTTAAAATGTTTATCTCTCAGAACAAATGCAGACTCGAAATTCCATCTCGACTTATAAATCCCGTTCAGACTCATTTATTCGAACTCTCGACAGTTGTTATTCAATCTGTGTCTGAATCTGATTTCTCGACCTTTGATCTATGTCCAAATATTTTATCTGGATCCGTAGTCTCAAACAGAATACCCAGTGTGTTGGCATCTATTTAATTCTAACCAAATCGAATTAATATCTTTGTGTCCAATCTAAATTCGAAAACCAACCTCGGCAACGATTTTTATTAATCGGTCGTTGTCAAATATAAGAAAGTTGTAGATACTTTCCTTATCTTTCTTGTGTTAAATTTTCATGAACACAAACCTGATAGTTTGAGAGTTATGAATTTTATAAAATGATTGTTGTGTTCTGTTTGTTGTCAGGACAGATTTCGAAAAGTGTAGTGTTTGGGTTGATTAAAATTGGAATCCATTATTGGTGATTATGTATGTTGTGTAGTACATTTGCTAAGCTTTCCAAAAAGTCTTGGATCACTCTTTTTGGTGGCCTGAAGATTAAGTTATAGGCGTTTGAAGTGTGAAGTCTGAATCTGTTCAAATCTGGACAACAAAGCCTTCTAGTGTCTTTTATGCTTAATTGCATATTGAATCACCTTAAGATGTTTATAAATGTTTTCTTGGCAATTTCATTATCTTTCTAGAAAATTTAGGATCACCTGATTTGGGTGCATGAGTCCCAAGCTATAGAATTTTGAATTCAGAGGTCTGAATCTGTTCAAATCTGAATAGCACGGTCGTGTTAGCAGTTTTTGACCTTGCTAAGTGTTGAATCATGTTGAGATAAAAATACCAAAGTTGTAAAACACTTTTTATGCTTTCCAGAAAGTCTTAGTTTTCTATTTTTGGATTAATATCTGGAGAGTTATTATTAAAACAAGTGACTGCTGTGCTGCTGTCCAAAAATCTGCAAGTGCTCATTTGATTGTTTAGTTCACCCTTTTAGATAAAAATGTTTGGTTAGCACTCAATTAATGTAGACTTGCTATGGCTAAGCTTAAGATAACATGTGTGTCATGTTTTATATGTTGCTTTCTCTAGTTTATTGTGATATAGGAGTTCCATAGACATTGATGCCTATATCCTCTATTAAACTTGTGTTGTTTGGAATGCTTTTGTGTGATCACTAGAAGAACTAATGAAAAGCCGTATCAAATTAAATAAATGCTTGTACTTGTGATGTTGTGTTTGTGGTTGTGTTGGGGGTCTTCTTTCCCGCTGAAGGTCCTCAAGGCAAAAACATCTTTGACAAAATACCACGAAGGTATACGCGACATGAAGATACAACCCGAAGATGATGTGGACAGAAGCCGAAGCTATGATTGAAGGAGCTTCGACTTAGCATTATAATAAAGGCGAAGGACGATACCGACTTAAGGAGGAAAAGACTATCTAGTCCTTAACAGTTCACATTATGATTACAATTAGTAATCATGGACATGAATGTAATTTTGTCCGGGTTACATCCCGTGCCTATAAATAGATGAACAGTGCCCGGTACTGTTCACGCTGGATTGTAATTGCTCCTATGTCACTCTCGCATCTTCACCTTCTGGCAAGCCGATGGTATCAATGTAATATAAATATCGTTGATGTTTATTCATGTTTATGAAATGAGAATATGAATAATTTATTAATTCATAATCGTTATTTATATTCTTTGATATTTCATGTACCTTATTTATATTCGTTCATTGAGATGATGAAGGTATGTCCTTCATAACCTTCGTTCGAAGGTCATTATATCCCAAAGGAGATAATGCTTCGAAGGATGAAGGTCTTTAATTGTTAACAATTGTGTTGCTTTGTTCTTGATGTATAGCATTCGAGAATAAGGACCAACATTGGCGCCCACCTCTGGTGAACTCACTTCCATAGTTGTGACGATGGCTTCGCAAAACAACTGAGTTGTAGCACCTTCGGCCACGAAGCTGGTGCTCCCAATCATAGGCGGCTCAATCTCTGAACCAGCCAACAAGAAGTAGAAAAAATAAGCGCAGAGAAGGTTACAACATGTCGGGGTGCAAGGACCCTTCATCAAGTCCAAGTGGTCTCATATTCCAGTTACCTTCTCTCAGGAAGACCTTCAGCTTAAGAATTATCCTCACAACGATGCAATGGTAATATCTTGTGTTATCAATGGATTTCTGGTCCACAATGTCTTAGTGGACATAGGCAGTGCAGTGGATATCATCTTTGCAAAGGCTTTCAGGCAAATGCAAGAGCTAGAGGATAAGATACATGATGCAACACACTCTCTTTGTGGCTTTGGAGGAAGACAGATCATGGCACTTGGCAAGATAACAATGCCAGTTACCTTCGGCTATGTTCATAACACAAGAACAGAACAGGTTGTCTTTGATATTGTTGATATGGAGTATCCATACAATGCAATCATTGGTCGAGGGACGCTTAATGCCTTCGAAGCAATACTTCATCCAGCATATCTTTGCATGAAGATACCTTCGGAACAAGGGCCCATTGTTGTACACGGGTCAAGAAGCTGCCAGGAGAGCTGAAGGGAGTTGGACGGATTCAAAGGCTATTCATAATATAGATGAAGTCGAAGCTTATCATTAGTATAAGCATAAAAGAGAGAAGGCTGCTTCAGCAGATCAACCAAAGCCTATGCTTTTGTGTGAAGACATAGCAAAGCAAAAAGTATTGCTGGGATCCCAGCTGTCTGATGAACAAGAAAAAACTTTGTCAAGATTCTTGTCTAACAGCAAAGATGTTTTTGCTTGGATAGCCAATGATCTCTGTGGTGTTAATAAAGATGTTATTGAGCACTCACTCAATGTGGACCCATCCATCAGACCAAGAAAGTAGAGGCATCGGAAAATGTCAGATGATAAAGCCGAAGGTGGACGAAATGAAGTAAAGAGACTTCTAAGTGCAAGCGTCATCAGAGAAGTAACATACCCAGAGTGGCTGGCCAACACTGTCATGGTAAAGAAAACTAATGGAAAATGGAGAATGTGTATTGACTTCACAGATCTCAACAAGGCATGTTTGAAGGATGAATTCCCACTACCAAGAATAGATTCCCTTGTGGATGCAGCAGCTTCTTTAGAGCTCATGAGTTTATTGGACTGCTACTTGGGTTATCATCAAATCTGGATGAAGGAGGATGAGCCAAAGACAAGCTTCATAACTCCTATTGGTACCTATTGTTACCTTCGGATGCCTAAGGGGCTCAAGAATGCTGGAGGAAGCTTCAGCAGAATGACTGCCAAGGTTCTTCACTCCCAAATTGGCAGGAATGTGCTTACATATGTTGATGATATCATAGTAAAAAGCATAAAGCAAGAAAACCATATTGCTGATTTGCAAGAAACATTTTCCAATTTCAGACAAGCTAGTTTCAAGCTAAATCCAGAAAAAATGTGTCTTCGAAGTGAAGAAGGGCAAGTTTCTTGGTTGCCTGGTATCAACAAAAGGCATCAAAGCTAACCCAAGCAAGATCGAAGCTATCCTTCGGATGCAGCCAGCAAATTCAAAAAAGGGAGCTCAACAGTTAGCAGGAAGGCTAGCATCGTTAAACAGATTCATTTCAAGATCAGCAGAGAGGAATTTACCTTTCTTTGAAATATTGAAATCAGCCAAAGTCTTCCAATGGGGTCCAGCTCAGCAGAGAGCCTTCAAAGAGCTGACTCAATATCTGATAGATCTAACAACTCTAACCCCACCATCTGGAGCTCCGTTACTTCTATACGTGGCTGCTTCCAATGCTACGGTTAGTGCAGCACTTGTACAAGAGAAACAAGAGGGCTAGGTAAAAAAGCAAGCACTGGTATACTTCGTTTCCGAAGTACTTAGCCCTTCAAAGAAAAATTACACAGAGTTGGCAAAGGTGTTCTATGCTGTATTGATGGCCTCTAGAAAGCTTCGACATTATTTTCAAGCATATCACATAATAGTGCCTTCATCGCAACTCCTGAAGGATATAATGAGGAACAGAGAAGCTACAGGAAGGATCGGGAAATGGGCCACAGAACTTAACAAATTCACCATTGATTATGTGCACAGATCTTAAATACAATCTCAGGCGTTAGCAGACTTCATTGCTGATTGGACGCCAGGGGCTCAGGATGAAGAAGCAATAAAAGATGCCGAAGCTTGGACGGTATTTTGCGATGGATCTTGGGGGACCTTCGGTGCAGGGGCAGCTGCTGTTCTAGTTGCACCTTCTAATGTCAGAACATGTTATGCAATAAAGTTAGACTTCAGTTGTACAAATAATTGTTGGATCTTTTATGGGCCTGGCCCATTTATTCAATAAAACTCTATGGTGTGTAATGGTGGAGAATACCAATAGTACTATATTGGAAGTCCAAGGGTCTTTTGGCTTGACTTATATGGTGGGAATTATTCCACTTAATTTGAGAAGTCAAGAAATGGATAAGGGCGTGCCACACGCGCGCGCGCCGCCGCCGCCGCCGGCCGGGCCGGGCTTAGGCCGGGCGTGGCGTGGCGTGGCGAGGCGAGGCAGGCAGGCAGGCAGGCGGCGACCTTTCAGTTGCCTGTCTCTTTGTCAGCTGCATGCGAGACCCTTGTCCTTCAGCTGCCCGTCTCCTGGCGTGCCGCATGCGACCCTTCTCCTTCAGCTTCCCTCTGCAAGAGGTTAAATAGAGGAGAACCCTTGGCACTTGGTACACGAGAACAGAACCATTTCAGAGTCACAGCCCAGTCGCAAGTGAGAGTATTCCCATCTCGTGATGACTCTACGCGCACAGAGAAGCGAGAGGGCAGGTGCCTCCGAAGCCCTTGCCGTTCGAGACCTTGCACGAGGGATCGACAATTAGGTTTTTGGGGAGCGTCTATGCGACTACCCAAAAACATCTTCTTCCTAGCGACATGACAAGGGAAACTGGACAAGGATCTGGATCATCAGAGCACATGGGAGGGTATGATCAGTTTATTTCCTTACTGTTTTACGTTATGCAGATTATATATGTTTCATATATTCATCTGTGCTGTTTTATATGTAGCAATGATTTTATCTCATATGTTCTGTCATACTATAATATGTTATATCTGTCTGTTTTAATTTTACAGTCATGCTGTTTATGTTTCTATTGTTTATTTTCAATTGTTCAGTCAGTTTATATGCTTATCCTATTTATATGATTTATATGATTCATATACTTTGTGTTCTCATGATTCATATTGTTATGGATATATTTGAGATCACGATTTCTATGATTAATTATTTGATATATGTCATCATCATAATGTTAATTTATGGAATTAAAATGATATGGAAAATGCCTATAATTCTAACAATAACAGTGCCGAGTAGGAAGCTCATCTTTTGGGGCTTTAAAAGCTAAAGGCAATGGGAATAAGAAGGGAAATCCTCAAAACTGATTCGCAAGTTATCTTGGGCCATGTGGATAAAAGCAGTAAGGCAAGAGACCCGAAGCTTGAAAAGTATTTAGATGTAGTCCGAAGGTTAGAAGCTTCTTTCGAAGGGTTTTCTATAAAAAATATCGCAAGGGGAGAGAATGAGCATGCGGATTTATTAGCTAAATCAGCGGCGCAGGGGCTCCCTTTGCGTTCGGGAGTAATTTTTGAAACAATGAAAGCACCTTCAGTCGAGCTCATGGAAAGAGCAGTGCTCACAATCTCACATGTACATAGTGAAGACTGGAGGACCGAAATAGTATCCTTTCTCTAGGGCCACTGTTTTTTAGATGATGAAGCTTATAACAAGAGAATGGAAGCAAGGACAAGACCTTATGTAATAATAGAAGGTGAGTTATACAAGCATGGAGTTTGCTCCCCGTTGCTCAAATGCTTGTCCAGAATTGAAGGACAAGAATTAATGAAGGAGGTACATGCAGGCTTATGTGGAGCCCACATTGGGTCCAGACCTCTACTAGGAAAAGTTTTTAGACAAGGTTTTTACTAGTCGAAGGCAGCTTCGGATGCGACAGATTTAGTTCAGAAATGTGAAAATTGCCAAAGATGTGCCAGAGACCAGAAACAACCTTCGTCTTTAACCCAGCTAATACAACCAACATGGCCATTGCAAAGATGAGGGTTGGATTTGTTAGGGCCATTGCCAACAGCGCAAGGCAACCTGAAATATGTTGTGGTGGCAGTGGAATACATTTCTAAGTGGATTGAAGCAAATCCTTTGGCTACAATAACTTCGGCCACAGTGCAAAAATTCTTCTAGCATAACATAGTTTGTCGCTTCGGCATACCGAAGGCTATCGCCGTTGACAATGAAACTCAATTCGATGTTGAAACTTCCAAAACTTTTTGTAGCCAAATTGGCACAAAAATACACTTTGCATCAGTGAGGCACCCGAAGTCAAATGGGTTGGTAGAAAGGGCAAATGGAATCATAATAACGGGAATAATGAAGTCAATCTTCAATCAGCCAAAAGGGAAGTGGCCAGACGAATTAATAAAAGTTGTTTGGAGCCACGACACCACTGTATCAAGGTCAACAGGGTTTACTCCATTCATGCTCCTGTTTGGTGATGAAGTAATAACACCGGAAGAAGCAAAATGGGTTCAATAAGAACCTTAGCTTCGACGGAGGATGAAGCCGATTGCCAAGTAACAAAAGACACCATAGAAGGGACCAAACTTCAGGCCATAGAGCACATCAATAAATATCAGGCCGAAACAATAAAATGGCGTGACAGAAAAGTTCGATTGAAAATATCAAGCCAGGTCATTTGGTGCTTCGAAGGATAGCTAACCCTGATACAGTAGGGAAGCTTCAGTTAAAATGGGAAGACCCTTTTTTGGTAGTATCTTCATCAAGACCAGGTTCTTACATACTGAAGGACATGGACGGCAACGACATACCCAGGTCTTGGAATGCGGATGAGCTTCGGCGATATTATGTGTAATTGATGTAATTTTCTTATTTTTCCTGTGGCACCCTTTTCCTTTCAGGAGGGGAGAAAGGTTTTTAATGGGGCCATAGGTTGTAATTTTCACTTTTTTGTTTAGCCCTATGCAATACAAGGGCCAAATTCCCCCAAGGATGTAACATGTAACATCAGAATCCACACCATCGAGTGCAAAAAGAACAAGGAGAAGCTCAAAAGTCATCCCTAAGGGGATGCAGAGCTAAAGTGTCACCAGAAGGGTGACGAAGCCACAAAAGTCATTCCCAAGGGAGCGCAGAGTTAGTTCTGAAGCTACAAAAGTCGTTCCTAAGGGAGCGCAGAGTAAGTTCCGAAGCTCAAAAGTCATTCCTAAGGGAATGCAGAACGAAAATGCCACCGAAATAGGAGGTTAAGAAGCTCAAAAGTCGTTCCTAAGGGGATGCGGAGCTTAAATGCCACCGAAATAGAAGGTGAAGAGACTCAAAAGTCATCCCTAAGGGGATACAGAGTCTAGGTGTGGTTTCGTGTGTGTTTGGGTCATACATTTGCATATTCTATCACATCATTCTTTGCATTCATACAAACATTCATTAGACATTCGTAGGATCATCATTATCATGACATGAAGCACAAACGTTAACAGGAAAGAAAAAAGATGCCTGTCTTTGGTGACAAAATGCTTCGTTGAATACAAAAATGCTTTGATGTGAATGAAAAGAAGGGAAGGTGTTTTTCGCCTTCAGCTCAAAAATTGTAAGTGTGGGTTTCTTCCACACCAAAGCAATTCACGCATGGACGAAGAGGTAAAATTATATTACAAGGTATGGACAAATAAGTGCAATGTTGTGTTCAACTCTCAATTACAATCCTTCACCTAATAATGCAAAGAGATCCCAAGTTTTCTATAGGTAATTACAAAAAGAAGCTCTAAGAGTCTTCAGTCCTTTGGAATAAGCTTCGGCTCATTGACCTTCGACGCCACCATCCTGTAGACAGATGACGGTATAAGGTAATCGCAAATGAAATAAAGAAAAACCAATGTTAAAGACAGGTAAAAGTTTCATACTGAATTTAGCAGTTTCCGAGCATCATCTCCAGCTAGCTCGCGCCCGCCCTTCGCCCAAATCTGAGTGATAAATCTGTTTCCAATGCTACGGGGTTCACCTAGAATATCAACCAAGTCTGATGATGAGAGGCTAAAGGTTGGTTTGTTAACTATTTTAGCGTGAGTGCATCCGACCTTCAAAAATGAGCAGCTGTGCCACGAGAAGCTAACAGAGCATAGAAATCCCCGTGCCCAGTTATAACTTCACCGAGTGCTTCAACTTCGTTTTCAATGTGCTCAAAGGCTTTAGGGTTTTCTTCAGCCGAAGGAGCAATTTCTTCAGAACTAGCCCCAATCGAGTTGAATATTCCTTTTAGCCGGTTCACGTAGCGGGTGGCGAAATCCATGCACTTTTTTCGAAGGTCTCTCAATGGCGAAATCCTTTTAGCTTCGGCTTCAGCTTTTGCTTGCAGTTCTTTTCTTTCCTGCTCGAAGCGCTCTAATTTTTTCTTTAAAATTGTTTGAGCATTGCCGAGTTCCTCGCTTAGTTAGTATTTTGAGACTGTACTTCCGCGAGGGAGCCTTCGGCTGCTCGCAGCAAAAAAATCTTTCTCCTCCAGAGAAGCTTCAAGATCCTTTATCTTATTCTCCAAACCATCAATTATAATCTCGTTTTTCTTATCTTCATTATCTTGCTGCATTTTCAAAGCTTCGCTCAGCAGCATGCTCTGCAACAATAAGTCATGGTTAGAACAATTAATTCACCATGAAGATGATAATAACAACAACCTATTCAAAGGCCTCACCTTGTAGCTAGAATAAAATAAGCTACCGACAATATGTTGTCGTCGGTAGCAGCTGATATCAGCCTCTAGCTTCGGAAAGCCAACACTCTTGGATAGAGTGCCGGCTATCTTCGCCCCAGTGTGGTCGTGGATGCATCCTAGGATCTCCTCGTCAACCCCCCCCGAAGAGTACAGCCCCTGGTTGATATCCGCAGGATACAGCAAATTCCTGCAACTCTGACTTGTCCTCTTCAAACAATTCTTGGCCGCCCAGGTGCCGAAGATCGAAATACTTTTCGCTCGAAGGACTAGCATCAATTTCCCTTTCTTTGCTTGGCGCTGCGGCCACTTCTTCTTCTATAGCCACATCTTTAACCACATCTGATATGAGCCTATCAATATCTGACATTGTTGTTTCGGCTTTATCAGTGTTTTTGGCTTCGGTAGTAGCATCAGCTTTGGCACTCGCAGCAGTCACTATTTTACCCGCTGAGGCTGAAGGCAGTGTTCCCTCGATGGCTTGCATCATGTTAACTATTTGTCATTTCTTTTGCCCTTCAACCTTCTCCTTTGCAGCTGAAGGTTGTTCTTTCTTTTGAAAAAATTGTGTCAGTTCTGATCCCAGAGGACTTAGTAGCTTGAAGTGCGGGGAATCAGTCATTACCTTTAAAATTTCTTCTACATTGGCAGCAGTAGGCGTTGAAGGAGCTTCTTCTCTTGTCTCATCCACCTTCGGCTTAGCAGAGGAAGTCATGTCAAGCTTCTGCTTTTTAGAGATTGCCGCTTTCGGCTCAGGAGATGATTTTGCCTTCTTCAAAATATTCTCATCTTCCTTTACTAGGCGAGCAGCTTGCCTACTCAGGATGCTGACAATCATTTTCCTTTTCACCCCTTCGGCCCCTTTGTCAAGCCTCTCATAGTCTGGGTATTCGAAGTTTAACGCGTCCATCACCCAATTCAGCCTTCGTTTTAGCCGGGTGCCGAAGGCAGCAGTCATTAATTGGTCCTCTTTCTTGGTATAGTTGCCAAAAATTTCATTGCACATTGTTTCAATCATTTCTAACCACTCTTTGCATGGTTTCTTGAATTGTTTCTAAAATTTAAATCGGTAAGGGAGCCGAACAAGTTCGTGCTTTTTGCCCCCATCCTTCTTCTTAGGCATTCCCCAGCCACTAGAGGTCGGAAATATTCTATTTGCCAAGTACTCTTGCACTAGATCTCTAGTGCTGCCTTCGGGCGCTACCACTCTGAATTCTACTTCGGCTACCTGGCATGGGGAGCCAAGCTGCATGTAGCACAAGGGCCTTGTCATCCCGAAGCTCAATTTCAATGGACTCATGACCATAGTCATTAGCTTCTCCCTTCTTTTCTCGTCTGCCTTTATGTAAAACCATTCGCTTTTCCAACCGATCGACCACTTGGTACGATAGCTGAGAACTGAGGCCTTCGTATCCTTCCGATACGCAAAGTTGTAGCAGCCGAAGTTCTCATGAAGACCATTTGCTCTGGCCTTCATTTGGTAGTGCAGCTTGTGCACTCGACAGAAAGCTTCGGCATTGGGACTCATACCCTAGCTTCAGAGGGCCCATATATAGACACTAAGTCTAACTATTGCATTGGGTGTCAGCTGATGAAAGTATATCTCAAAATTTTTCAAAACTTCTCCAATCATCTCATGCCGAGGGAAATGAAGTCCTGCCCTGAAGAAGCTTTTAAAGACTACAATTTCATCATCTTTTGGATCTGGAATCACCTCTTCCCCAGCAAATCGGACAAGTTTGCTCTCGGCCTCCCCAAAGTAGCCCAATTTATTCATCATAACCATGTCGTTTGCCGTCACAGTAGATTTACAAAATTCAATGTGGCTGGGTTTCGCTGGGCTCAGAATAGTGTAGTCCTCTTCATCTTCGTTCTCACTTCCTCCAACTGTGATCTGTTCAGCTTCAGCAATCGAGGTACCTTCGGCAATAGCCTCCTCTGGCACAACAAGACCCGATTGCCTCATCACTTCTGAAATTGGTGCTATCTCAGTCACTTCGGCCTCGTCTCCCTTACGAGACACTCTAGAAGTGGATCTTACTCTGGCCATTTTAGTGTTTACGCTTTTTCGAGATGAAGCTGATCTCAAGTGGCAAAGCGTTTGCTCGAAAATGCAATACAGAAAGCTTCAGCTATGGTTAAATTTTTTTAACAGCGCAACAGTGCGATGGCAATGAATGTTGTGGAAACTCCTCACCAACCCGTCTGTTTATATAGTGCTGCAGGGGGAGAAGGAGAACCACCATACTGCTCGCACTGGCTAAGCGGTGGACTGTCCGGCGTCCAGAATATTATAATCGTTTCTCGGCAACGAGCTCAGGGAAGGTGCTTTTCGGACCTTCGGCATTCCGAAGCCTTTGTGCTTTTCGTAGATCGAGCTCGTTACGAAAAACGATCTAGCACATCGAAGGTGCTACTGTTGGGGGTCTTCTTTCCCACCCAAGGACCTCAAGGCAAAAACATCTTCGGCAAAATACCCAAAGATGATGCGGACAAAAGCTGAAGCTATGACTGAAGGAGCTTCGGCTTAGCATTATAATAAAGGCGAAGGACGATACCGACTTAAGGAGGAAAAGACTATCTAGTCCTTAAAAGTTCACATTATGATTACAATTAGTAATCAGGGACATGAATGTAATTTTGTCCAGGTTGCATCCCGTGCCTATAAATAGATGAACAGTGCCTATAAATGTAATTTTGTCCTTAAAAGTTCACGCTTGATTGTAATTGCTCCTACGTCACTCTCGCATCTTCACCTTCTGGCAAGCCAAAGATGATGAAGGTATGTCCTTCATAACCTTCGTTCGAAGATCATTATATCCCAAAGGAGATAATTCTTCGAAGGACGAAGGTATTTAATTGTTAACAATTGTGTTGCTTTGTTATTGATGTATAGCATTCGAGAACAAGGACCAACATTGGTGCTCCATTACTTCTATAGGTGGCTGCTTCCCATGCTGCGGTTAGTGCAGCACTTGTACAAGAGAAACAAGAGGGCCAGGTAAAAAAGCAAGCACCGGTATACTTCATTTCCGAAGTACTCAGTCCTTCAAAGAAAATTACACAGAGTTGGAAAAGGTGTTGTATGCTGTATTGATGGCCTCCAGAAAGCTTCGGCATTATTTTCAAGCATATCACATAATAGTGCCTTCATCGCAACCCCTAAAAGATATAATGAGGAATAGAGAAGCTACCAGAAGGATCGGGAAATGGGCCACAGAACTTAACGAATTCACCATTGATTATGTGCACAAATCTTCAATACAATCTCAGGCGTTAGCAGACTTCATTGCTGATTGGACGCCAGGGGCTTAGGATGAAGAAGCAATAAAAGATGCTGAAGCTTGGACGGTATTTTGCGATGGATCTTGGGGGACCTTCGGTGCAGGGGCAGATGTTGTTCCAGTTGCACCTTCTAAAGTCAGAACATGTTATGCATTAAAGTTAGACTTCAGCTGTACAAATAACATTGCCGAGTACGAAGCTCTTCTTTTGGGGCTCTAGAAGCTAAAGGCAATGGGAACAAGAAGGGAAATCCTCAAAACTGATTCGGAAGTTATCTTGGGTCATGTGGATAAAAGCAGTAAGGAAAGAGACCCGAAGCTTAAAAGTATTTGGATGCAGTCCGAAGGTTGGAAGCTTCTTTCAAAGGGGTTTCTGTAAAAAATATCCCAAGGGGAGAGGATGAGCATGCAGATTTATTAGCTAAATCAGCGAAACAGGGGCTCCCTTTGCCTTCGGAAGTATTTTTTGAAACAATAAAAGCACCTTCAGTGGAGCTCATGGAAAGAGTAGTGCTCACAATCTCACCTATACATAGTGAAGACTGGAGGACCGAAATAGTATCCTTTCTCCAGGGCAACTGTTTTTCAGATGACAAAGCTTATTACAAGAGAATGGAAGCAAGGATAAGACCTTATGTAATAATAGAAGGGGAGTTATACAAGCATGGAGTTTGCTCCCCGTTGCTCAAATGCTTGTTCAGAACTGAAGGACAAGAATTAATGAAGGAGATGCATGGAGGCTTATGTGGAGCCCACATTTGGTCTAGACCTCTACTAGGAAAAGTTTTTAGACAAGGTTTTTACTGGCCAAAGCCAGTTCGGATGCGGCAGATTTAGTTCAGAAATGTGAAAATTGCCAAAGATGTGCCAGAGACTAGAAACAACATTCCTCTTTTAACCTAGCTAATACAACCAACATGGCCATTGAAAAGATGGGGGTAGGATTTGTTAGGGCCATTGCCACCAGCGCAAGGCAACCTAAAATATGTTGTGGTAGTAGTGGAATACTTTTCTAAGTGGATTGAAGCAAAGCCTTTAGCTACAATAACTTCGGCCACAGTGCAAAAATTCTTCTGGCAGAACATAGTTTGTCGCTTCGCCGTATCGAAGGCTATCACCGTTGACAACGGAACTCAATTCGATTCTAAAACTTTCAAAACTTTTTGTAGCCAAATTGGCACAAAAATACACTTTGCAACAGTGAGGCACCCAGAGTCAAATGGGTTGGTAGAAAGGGCAAATGGAATCATAATAACAGGAATATGAAGTCAATCTTCAATCAGCCAAAAGGGAAGTGGCCAGACGAATTAATAAAAGTTGTTTGGAGCCACAACACCACTGTATCAAGGTCAACATGGTTTACTCCATTCAAGCTCGTGTTTGGTGATGAAGCAATAACAGCGGAAGAAGCAAGAATGGGTTCAATAAGAACCTTAGCTTCGATAGAGGATGAAGCCGATTGCCATGTAACAAAAGACACCATAGAAGGGACCAGACTTCAGGCCATAGGGCACATCAATAAATACCATGTAACACCCTGGTGTTACTGTCACTAAAACTTGAGCATAACATCAAGAGCATTAGCATATCATGTGCTTGTTACACATAGAATGCATTCACTAGGCAAAAATTTCAAACAAGTTGTATTGATGTGACTTGTCATGGGTGAAACCCTAGAGTAGGGTACTTAACCCTAAACTGGGATAAGAAGTGTAAACAAAGCCTAAATGAGAGAAAACTTCAAAACTCATGAGAAATAATCATAAGATATCCCCATTAATGAACTTGAGTGGCATTCAAACCCTAGAAGTGCCAGAAACCCTAAATAGACCCCTGGAAAACCCTAAACTAAAACCCTAGGGGGTTATATGTAAATGTTGCCCACTTTTGGACCTAAGTGCAAAAACCAAGGAATCAGGGTACCCTAAAGCATATGGTTCACACATGTGAGGATTTCCAAGTCAAAAGATGTGAATTGGGCTTATTTGCAAAAAGCCACTTAACATCTCTCATGTGGTTAAGTCTGAAATTCAGTGCACAAGGCTGACTTTGGGGATCTGTAGTTCTAAAAATACAAAGATTTTGCCTAGGGTCAACACATCAAGAGTCTAGAGCTACTATAGGAGTACAACTTTGCTTAAGGAATTAAGCATTGTTGTTACACAAAGTTGAGAGAAAACTAGGCTCAAAGTTGTGATGTCAGTCAGCCCTATGTCTGAATTTTCATAAACAGTGAGGTTGGATGAACTTAGAGCTCGATTTTGAGTAAGATCCTGTGACTATTTGATGGTGAGCATTGTAACAATGTTAAAGATGGTTTGTTAGGATTCAACTTTGATGCAGAGTGTTGGTCAGGTCACTACATGAAATCTGAAGGAAATCATGTTGTGAAATGCTCTGTCAGAACAACTGACAAAGCTTTTGATGGTACAGTAATCGGATCAGATTGCCAGCTCAGTGAACTCACCGTCAGCGACCCCCATGCGTGGATTCACACCGCCACAGTGATTCGTGCTCTGTATGGCTGGATAACGCTGTGGGAGTACAAAATATCTCCTAGTGGATGAACTTCGGACACTGTTCACTCCGGCCGTCGTGTCCGCTTAGCCCCGGTTGCTCCGGATTTACCCTCGCTGGAGTTAGACACCTTGTGGCCTTGTGCCACGTGCCTTGGAACTTTAACCACATCGTCGTGAATAATGTTAGCCTATCTAGTGATCGCCGGTGAGGTTGCCACGGTAATGGCCACCAATCGCCGTGCGCTAGTGCACCTCCTCCTCCTCTCCGACCGCCACCGCGCGAGTTCAAATTCACCGGCCAGTGCTCAAGAGCACTATAAATTAAGCACACCCTCATCTCCGTTAGGTATTCCAGCATCCAATCCAGCCGCTCGTGCCTCCAATTACTCTCCAGAGCCCACAAATTGCTCAGTTCCCCCAAATCTGTTTTCCGCCACCGTAAAAGAGTCCTCGCCGTGGCTAGCTTATTCCAGGTCTGTTCATGCTCTCTGCTCTCCCGTTTCAGCATCCTTAGGTTCTCCTAATGCTCCCCGACCCATTCAATTAAACTAGATTGCCCTAGATCACCGGGGACACGTTTGTTCATCCATAGTTCGCGTTGTCTCCGTGGGCAGGACGATTTAGAGCTCGGATTGTGTAATTGAGTGAGGGGAAATGTTTGTTAGGTATTGAATTAGGTCTCAGCCAAATTAGAGCACCAGTCATTAAGTGTCGTGGCCGGAACAGGTTCGCCGGAGCTCGGTTCGTCGCCGTTCGCCGTTGAGGACCTCGGGTCGTGAAGAATTAGAACTTGGAGGGCTTCGGTGTAAATGTCAGCGACTGAAATAAATAGTGTTGCGGACCCTTTCGGGTTGTTTAAAAGGGCGGGTATTCTTTGCAAAGTCGGCACACGGGCGCATTTATTTGTTCTCGGGCTGACTTGGGCCAGTTTCGGCCCAGTACTGTTGGCTTTTTTTCTTTTTCTTTTTCTGCAAGAGTTGGAGAATTTATAGAAAATTGTAGAAAAATGCTAAAAATGCAAGACCAATTTTACTAGGTTCCTAATTTTCTATAGTATTTAATAAAAATAGTTTCATGAATTTTAGTCCAAATAGGGAATTATAGAGTATTTATAATAGCCAAAACTTATACTCCTAGAATTTTAGAAATTGCTTAATAACTCCGAAAATCACTAAACTTTATAGAAAGGCTTTAAATGTTATTTAGAAGCCTTGGGTAAAGTTTGGTATGATTTGGACAATGTTTGATGCATAAACCTCAAAACCCTAGTCTTCTAGTGGTGCCTGCCCTAGGAACTTCACTACTGACTCCAAAAACCCTAGTTTCCTGGAATCCCGTGAAGGAAAATTGTATTCAAGACTTAAGATAATGTACTTTTATTATCTTTGCATTTTCATGAGCATTCATGATTATATATGGTTATATATAGAAAACGAAGAAGAAGTAGAAGTTGAAGAAGCAAGAGCTACACCACCACCACCTGAAGAACCTCAGGCCGAGAACTGCTTTTATTTTGACATCTGTGGAGCAGAGCCCGATTCACCTATAACACAAGGCAAGCCCCGGTGCATTTGCCACCTCCCTGCTATTTTAAAATCTTTCTCATTTGCTTGATGAATTAGGTAATAGGAGTTGTGTGCTAAACAAATTGCTGCATTTCCTTCCTTGAGAATTTGATTACCCTCTCTTGAACCCCTGTTTTATAAAAAGGTTTTTCTTATGCTTAGCCTTGCTCTAGAAAAACCAAATGTTTTGTTTTAACAAAAGATGATGCTTCGAGTGGGTGAGATGTTTTCAAAATAAAACTTGATGGTGGATCCATCATGGCTGTGATGGGTTCAACATCGGAAAAGATGTACCTCTGCCAGGTACCAAACTTTGGGTTTGAAATGATAATGCTGAGACCGGGCGGGTGACTTGCACGAGAAGAGAGTCTCGGTGTAGTGTCTCCGTCTGAGTCGATTAAGGACCGTCTCGATGTAGGCTTGCTGATCGAGGACCTTTTAACTGGTCACATGCCTCATCATGGGTAAGCTTTGCATCGGGCAGACTAATACCAAAATAAGATAACACGCAATGGGAGTGGAGAGATGGCGAGAGTAGCGTGTACCCTCCGTGGCAAGAGGCTGGGCGGTGGTGTATCTGTGCTCTCGGTTGGCGTGAACCTGATCTGGTCTTAAGAACCCTGGTGGCGAGTTGACATAAGCAAGGGTTAAGTGCTACATATGTCGTGTGATTAGAGATCCTCAGCTGAGTACTAATCGATTCGAATCACCGTTACTTCTCGAACATGAAGACTTGGTCACTGCCCTACACGTAGCATTCCAGTGAATAAGAAGGGTTGATAAGAAATTGGCTAGTATTAGGTCAAGTGCTTGAACTAGGGTAGAAAGAACTCTAGATGCAGGTAACTTTACTTAACCTGACAAGTAAAACTGGATTTTTAAGGATATACTATTAGTAAGCATTTCTGAAAACAGAGTCTTTGATTCTTGATAAGCCATACCTTGATTCCCAAAAGCCAGCATATCCTTGAGAGTCTTTTTATTTTGATGGGTAAGACTTGCGAAAGTACACTCCGTACTTAGGGTTTTCGAACCCATGTTGTTGTAGATGAGGAAGCATCAAATTTTTGTTGCTTTTGTTCCAAGGTGGTGCCTAAGGAAGAAAACCAAGACTGAAGCCTAGGGAGGAAGTGTTAATCCGGAGGGGATTTTGCCTCCTAGGGTTGTAATAATATTACTCCAGCACTCTTATATCTTTACTGGTCTATAATAATACTACTCTTTCCATACATTAATATAAAATAAGTTGATGTAACTGCTTCCGCATACTCGTTCCTCTGATGTGTTGTAATATCTGCGTAATGGGTGAAACGCTCTTGGGCAAGGTAAGGATACAGATACCGAACTTATCAAGTGATCAGGTGCACCTGCAGGGTTGTCTGAGGTCCGATGGACAAGGACAACTATAGGTGGGCCTAATGACTTGGGAGGTTCTATCACATACCAGGCCGAAACAATAAAATGGCGTGACAGAAATGTTCGATTGAAAAATATCAAGCCAGGTCATTTGGTGCTTCGAAGGATAGCAAACCCTGATACAGTGGGGAAGCATCTGTTAAAATGGGAAGACCCTTTTTTGGTGGTATCTTCGTCAAGACCCGGTTCTTACAGACTAAAGGACATGGACGGCAACGACATACCCTGGTCTTGTGATGCGGATGAGCTTCGGCGATATTATGTGTAATTGATGTAATTTTCTTAATTTTCCTATGGCACCCTTTTCCTTTCAAGAGGGGAGAAAGGTTTTTAAAGGGGCCATAGGTTGTAATTTTCACTTTTTTGTTTAGCCCTATGCAATACAAGGGCCAAATTCCCCCAAGAATGTAACATGTAACATCAGAATCCGCACCATCGAATGCAAAAAGAACAGGGAGAAGCTCAAAAGTCGTCCCTAAGGGGAAACAGAGCTAAAGTGTCACCAGAAGGGTGATGAAGCTACAAAAGTCATTCCCAAGGGAGTGCAGGGTAAGTTCTGAAGCTACAAAAGTCATTCCTAAGGGAGCGCATAGAGAGTTCCGAATCTCAAAAGTCATTTCTAAGGGAATGTAGAGCCAAAATGCCACCGAAATAGAAGGTGAAGAAGCTCAAAAGTCGTTCCTAAGTGGATGCAGAGCTTAAATGCCACCGAAATAGAAGGTGAAGAAGCTCAAAAGTCATTCCTAAGGGGATGCAGAGCTTAAATGCCACCGAAATAGAAGGTGAAGAGACTCAAAAGTCGT
This sequence comes from Zea luxurians, assembly GCA_029449295.1. Taxonomy (NCBI): domain Eukaryota; kingdom Viridiplantae; phylum Streptophyta; class Magnoliopsida; order Poales; family Poaceae; genus Zea; species Zea luxurians. Next base: position 53,962,260 of record JAOPSE010000011.1, read on the forward strand.
CCCTAAGGGGATGCAGAGTCTGAGTGTGGTTTCGTGTGTGTTTGGGTCATACATTTGCATATTCCATCACATCATTCTTGGCATTCATACAAACATTTATTAGACATTCGTAGGATCATCATTATCATGACATGAAGCACATATGTTAACAAGAAAGAAAAAAGACGCCTGTCTTTGGTGACAAAATGCTTCGTTGAATACGAAAATGCTTCGATGTGAACGAAAAGAAGGGAAGGTGTTTTTCGCCTTTGGCTCAAAAATTGTAAGTGTGGGTTTCATCCACAATAAAGCAATTCACGCATGGATGAAGAGGTAAAATTATATTACAAGGTATGGACAAATAAGTACAATGTTGTGTTCAACTCTCAATTACAATCCATCGCCTAATAATGCAAAGAGATCCCAAGTTTTCTACAGGTAATTACAAAAAGAAGCTCTAAGAGTCTTCAGTCCTTGGAATAAGCTTTGGCTCAGTGACCTTCGGCGCCACCATCCTGCAGAAAGATGACGGTATAAGTGCTACAGGGGGAGTAGGCGAACTGCCATACCGCTCGCACTGGCTGAGGGGTGGACCGTCTGGCGTCCAGAATATTATAATCATTTCTTGGCAACGAGCTCAGGGAAGGTGTTTTTCGGACCTTCGGCATTCTGAAGCCTTCATGTTTTTTGTGAATCGAGCTCGTTATGAAAAACGATCTAGCACCGCGAAGGGGCAACTCTTGGGAGTCTTCTTTCCCGCCGAAGGTCCTCAAGGAAAAAACATCTTCGGCAAAATACCACGAAGGTATACATGACATGAATATACAACCTGAAGATGATGCAGACAGAAACTGAAGCTATGACTGAAGGAGCTTCGGCTTAGCATTATAATAAATGCGAAGGACGATACCGACTGTTAGAACTTGCGCTCCTGAGCAAGTTGATCCAACGGGGGAGTGAAAAGGATGCAAACAAGGTTTAACTCGAGATGGCGATTGCTCTGTTAATCTAGTCTCTCAAGGGCACTGTATGAGGGTATTTATAGGTGCCTGAGCACCCAACGTCCCGGAGTAAGGACGCTTATGCCCTCAGACACCTAGATTATCCCCAGAATATTCTCATAAAGGAGGGTTACAAACTGTCATTACAGAAAAGCTATTACAAATCAGGTCCGTAACATGCCTGTCCGTGCGGGGCCTGTTACGATGGGCCGAATCCCACGTGGGCCTCCAGGTAGGACCGAGGCCGCGGGATGAAAAGACTTCGTCGTAGGCCTTCGTCTTGCGGTGAAGAGGACGAAGGGTGGGCCGCGCCGGTCATCTTGCCTCCATTGGTGCAGTGAGTTTACGAAGGCCTGGAGCGAAGGGTAGTGTCTTCGCCTTCGCCCCAACATTTGCCCTCCGAGGGACTAGTTCGGCTTTGTCATCTGGTGCCGAAGACGTCGCTAGATGGTGGAGACGCTGCCCTCGCTCGAAGTGGTTCCGCAGGGGTTTTTGATGTGACCGTTGACGGACGCGGTACTGTTGGACTGCAGGCTTCCCGAAGCGTCATGCCCTGTGTATAAAAAGGGGGCAGCGCGGCTCAGGCTCTGTTACCTTTCTGTGCGCTGCAAAACCCTAGCATTTTGAAACCGGCCGCCCGCTCGCCTGCCCTCCTTGCTCCTGTTTGACGGAGAACTGGCCCGCGTCAAGCAGACCACGCGCCGCCGCCGACGGTATGTAAAAATAGGCAGTGATGGAGAAGGATCGACAAGACGCTGCGCAGAAACGCCGGGCGGTTGTTAGGATCGGTGGTCCTTTCCGCGAAGCGAAGAGGGCATGGGGGGGCACGAAGTCTGCCGCCCCTAGCAGCAGCAAGCTAGCGCCGGCTGCGAAGCTGCCTGCCCCTGGGCCCAGGAAGTCTTCGGCGTGTGCGAAGGCTGGTGCATCTGGTGCGGGCAAGCCGCCCTCGGGCGAGCCCGCCAAGGGGCAAAAGGTGCCCTCCCCGGTGCGTGCTGGCGAGGAGGGGGCGCGTGTGGCCGACTTTGACACAGACATCAGTGTGTCAGATTATCTTGGTGGTAAGTTTTTTTAACCAATATGATGGTGCAGGGTCTGATGTGGGGCAACTGCCTCTTGTCCCGGCTCCGGTGGCGGCCCCTTCGCCGACGACGGCGGAAGGGGTGAAGGGTGTTCTGCGGGACCCATGGTCCACCTTCTGCGCGAGCGGCAAGATATCCTCGGTCGCCGTTGCTAAGGATGTGGCGGGCTCCGTGTCCCAGTAGCTGAGGCGAGCGTCGCAGCAGCTGCAGCATGTATGTCGTGTTGGACCTCACTAGTTCGTTGTTTTTATGAAGTTGTGAGTCTCATGGCTTTTTGTCTTAGGCGGCTGACTTCACCGACCGTGTTGCGTTGGGTGTCTTGACTGCGGAGTTTGCTGACGAAGTTGAACGTCTCCGAGCGCAGCACGCGGACGCTGTTCGGGAGAAGTCGGCTGCCGAAAGCAAAAGCCGAAGGCTGACGGAGAAGTTGGCCACTATGGAGGCCGAGAGGGGGGATCTCTGGCGCCAGCTGGTGGAGGAGAGGAGGGAGGCGAACAAGGCCATTGTTGATGCGCAAGCTGCGCAGGCTGATGCCAAGCTTGCACGGGCGGAAAACAGTCTCGCGTGCCAACGCACCGAGGACTTGGAGATGAGGCTCAACAGCCTGCGCAACCACGTGGATAAAGTCGAGGCCTCGACGAGCGTGGAGGTCGAGCGGACACACGCGCAGTTCGTGGACGTGTACCGGGAGCTGGGTGCGTGGATCGCCGCCTTCAATGCGCCCGGCCAAGAGGTGGACCTCCGCTTCTTGGAGTGGTTACAGGAGGAGTTGGTGGTGCTCCCGACCATCATGACGCCCTCATGTCCTTTGCCTCCCTCGTCACCTGCGAAGAGGTCGTGAATGCTTTGTCCCGCGAGGGGTGTGGGCATTTCGTGGTCTTCGACCAATTAGACGAGAACTTCGAACGCGCAATCTTTGAGGTCGAAGACTCGGTGCTTAAGCAGTCGGCGGGGGCGCTCTTCGACAGGATGTGGGGTCCGCACGGTCGAGATGTGGTCCGGGAGAGGTCCGACCGAGCGATTGATCAGGTAAGATCTTATTTGCGCGGTTATATGCACATGGGTGGTTTTGCTGAATGTGGTATTGCTGCAGATGGCACATTCCGAGGAGGTCGAAGACCTCGGTGGTCTGGACAGTGCGCTGCCCGTGACATCAGGGGTGAAGGTGCTGCCGCCATCTGATGCCGGCGAGGGCACCTCGACGGTCCCTGCATCGATCGCACCAACTGGAGCCAGCAAAGACCTCGCGCCATCCCCCGTGCTGATGGACGAGGACGTCTTGAAGGCGGTGGTCGAGCCGGCTGCCGAAGACCCCACGACCGTGGTCGGGCCTTCGCAGGTGGCTGAATAGCTGAATAGGTGTTGGGGAGGTTGTAAATTATGTCTGTGTTATACTGAACCTTGGTTGCTACACAGGTTCCGACGTTTGGGCCTGCGCACGCAACCACTACTGACAATACTATTTTTGTGGCGGCCTCGACCGTGGTGCCTGCCAGTGATGATTCGTGTGGTTCTATGTCTCTATGTTTTGAGTCTGATGATTCTGGGAGTTCGGTGTCGTGGATGGAGGAGTCTTCGGATGAAGGCTTGGATTATTTTGCAGCGTTGGATGTGGCTGCAACGGAGCCGTCGCCGCGCGTGGAAGGTTCCGGGGGGCTCCCGGGTGCGAGTACTGGGTGTAGGCGGTGAAGGGCGGTGGCGAAACGGAGAGTTAGTGAATCGTCGCGAAGGGGTCATCGTATTGGTATGGATGGTGACTGTCTTCGCGTGGACCGGACTGGTTGGCAAGAATTGCTGTCCTCGCCGGTTGGGGCGAGCATAGGTGAAGGGGAGCTGCGAAATCTTTTTGAGGGTGAGGAATTGAGAATAATGTTGTTCAATTACAGGAAGATGGGTATCATCCCGAAGGTTGAGCCAATGTAGTATATGATGCCCTCGCTGTGTGTATGTAACCGTAATTTGTATGATGAGGCTGGGCGCCTTCGTTGATCTAGCTGCACTCGTAGGCGACTTCTTTATGGAGTCTTTTTTGTAAAAAAGACTTCAATATTTGTGCAGTTGTTGTGCTGTTCTAGCTGCACCCTTAGGCGGCTTCCGCATGGAGAGTCTTTTAGGAAAAGATGTTGATTTTGCACACTTATTGTGCTATTCCGGCTGCACCCTTAGGCGTCTTTTGCATGAAGAGTCTTTTAGGAAAAGACTTCAATTATCTCTATTCCGGCTGCACCCTTAGGCGGCTTTTGCACGGAGAGTCTTTTGGAAAATACTTCGAAATTGCGCACTTATTGTGCTATTCCGGCTGCACCCTTAGGCGCTTTTGCACAGAGAGTATTTTAGGAAAAGACTTTGATTATCGCTATTCCGGCTGCACCCTTAGGCGGCTTTTGCATGGAGAGTCTTTTGGAAAAGACTTTGAAATTGCGCACTTATTGTGCTATTCCGGCTGCACCCTTAGGCGGCTTTTGCATGGGGAGTCTTTTGGAAAAGACTTTGAAATTGCGCACTTATTGTGCTATTCCGGCTGCACCCATAGGCGACTTTTGCGCGGAGTGTCGCACGCGAGGGTAGGCTGCGCTGCCTCTCGCGGTGACTTCGGAGTGGTTGAATGCCAAAGACCGTCGATGCGGTCTTTTTTGACATGCTGTATCTGAATTTTTGCGGGGGATTTTTGCGGGTAAATCGTGTGCGAGGATATAATTCAATTTATTCTTCAGCACGTTGTTTTGGTGATGACATCGCGTATACATTAGCGGCTCTGGTTTCAGCTAAACACGCAGAGTGGATTAAAATACCGAAGCCGAACTCGTTGCAAATTGGTCCGTTTACATCGTGACTGGAATAGTCACGAAAATTACCCAACGAGATTCGGAAAATCGTGTGTGTAGTCGTTTGCCGTATTACGCGTCGACGCTTTAATCGTCGCTAAAAATCACAACAATTCAAAAATATCTAGGATTCTGAAAAAAAGAGAAAAAGAAAAGAAAATAAAGAAAATCTAAAAAAATCTACTCGTCCCTATCCTCTTCCACCGCTGGACCTCCCAGCCACCCTGTTCTTCTTTTTATACACGCGCCAGCGCTCCTTCCTCCTCCAAGCTTCTCCACTCACCAGTCATCTCTGCTCGTTGCCTAGTGCGCGCGCTCCATCTCCCCGTTCTGGTGCCGCGCGCTCAAGCTCCTCCCTCTCCCCTTCTTTTTGTGGCCGACTTCCCCATGGCTGAGCGCTTTCCCCGCTCCCTCTATCCCCAACGCCTAGCTCGAGCTGCTCCCATGGCGCCGGTCTCTGCCCTGTTCCTCCCACTCGCCTGGCCGCGTCTTCGACCTTGCTCTCTGGTACGCTCGCTGGCCGGTCGCTCAACCCGAGCAGCTGCTCATCCCTAGCGCCCAGTCTCTGTACCGCGCGGCCCCTCCTCTCTCTCCCTCAACCGTCGCTCCCTACTGCTCCATTCATCCTTGAGCTCCAGCGCCGCCCCCTCCCTACTCCAGCTTCTCCCATGGTGTGCCCAGCCCAAGCTCGCCAGCCAAGCTCCCCCCAGCCCCCAGCTCGGATTTCCTCCTCCCATGGCCGGTCGAGTCCGTTCCCAGTCGCGATGTTCCCTGGCGCTTGCCCTGGGTGCCGTCGTCTAGCTCGGACCCGCCCCCAGCTGTCCTCTCTCCTTCCCCTATCTCTCTCATGCTGCGTCCTTGGCTCCAGTTTGTCGAACTCCACCTCTATTCACTGCCGCACGCGCGAGCTCCTCACGGCCGTACCAGGCTAGATCTCCCAGCTGAGCCGCTTTTCTTCATCTTCCTGTGCGTCGCGGAGCTCGGATCGCGCCCCGTCTCCTCCGCTTGCTCGGCGCCCGTCTCCTATGGCGTCTGGCAGCCGCTTCTCTCTACACGCCGCGTTTTTTTATTCCCCAAGTTTCCAATCATGGCGTGCTCTCCCTGCTCGCCTGGCCGGAGCGCCCTGCGCTCTGCTCGCCCATGGAGTTTGCCGAGCTCCATTTCTGCTCGGTCGTTCCCCAACCGAGTCTCCCATGGTAGCGCCCTAGTATTTGCCAGAGTCTGTTTCCCTCGCCCTGCGCTGCTTCTTTTTCATGGCACGACTGCCCTGCTCTGCTTGACGGACGCGCAGTCGCCCAGCTCGCGGAGCTTCCTTGCCGTGGCCGTTGCGTGCCTGCGCGTAGCTCGGCACCTGCTGCTCACCCCTGCTGCGCGTGTCGAACTCTTCTAGTGCGCGCGCGAAGTTCTCTGCTCGCCACGGCGTGTCAAGTTTCCGCGTCGAGCTTCCGCGTTGAATCAAGCCCCATGGTGCCGTATCCCTGTTTCAGTTTGTCGTGTCGTGCCATCATCACCTCTGTCGCAAGCTGGCTAGCCACAATTATCTTAACCGCGTTAGCACACAACTGTGGTCATGTTCATCGAATTCGCTAATGCTTTGATGCTGATTCGACTGTCGTCGCTTCGTGTGTTGTTGAGCCCGTCATTTTCCCTGTCTTGTACTCGCGTGGTTTCCTGCTCGCCGGTGCGCCCTCTCGGCTCGCTTGGTCTTAATTCTCATCGTGTCGTCAATTTCGCCTTTTAGTGTTGTTCGCCGTCGCGTCGCGTGTGTAGCTCTATATACGTCACCCTCCTGTGTCGTTGTCGTTCCGTGCGTCATCAAGAAATCCCAAGAATCGAGTGAAGACGAAGCCAGCAGTGTGGTGTTCACCAAGTGCGCGACAAAAGCTCAAACATCCTGCGCGACTCAAGTTCAATTCGTCAAAATTATTCAGTCAAAGAAAAGATCTTGAAAAAATGATTACCAAAGAAAAGAAGGCCCATGGATGACGTCAACCGGAACCCGTAGTCGTGTTTGCGACTATTGCGTCAAATTAGTCAGGGTAAGCAAATTTGTTATTCATGCGAGTGGATTAATGAATGGTTTGACTAGGTTTAATATTTATTAGATTGCCTAAGTCGTTTGAGTAATTTGGTCGATGTTGTAGGATGAAAAAGATCTCAATAGGTCTCAGTGTTTACAGGATTGTAGGTGTTAAAAATGGGAAGTTATATTAATATATATATGATACACAGGTAAATTGGTAAATCAAGTAATTAAGATACATAGTTTAAAGAGTTAATAAAAAGCTAGGAATAAAAATAGTTTTTCTAGTATAATATGTCAATTTGGTTAATGGATGTAGTCGATGCCCTGCTGTGATATCCATGGTGCTTAATGCTTGATTTTAAGTGTTTCATCCTTTTTAGTGTAGATTATCTATAATATACTCGTTATACTTGTGCTCATACATTTGCATCGTGCATCTCATGAGGTACGATAAATAATCGCGCGATGCGGAAGACGACCCAAGTCGACCCCAAGCGCGGGCTAATCCGCATGGTGAAGCTGAAGGACGAACGCAATGATGGATGACCTGACAAGTGCAAAGACAAAGAATGGTCGTCAAGTGCTCATCGTCTAACAAACACTAACCTAGTGTTACTCAGGCAAGCCCCAGTGCATTCGCCACCTCCTTGACGTTGTAAAATCTTTATCACCTTGTTTGCTGCATTAGGTGATAGGAGTTGAGTGCTAAAACCGTTGAAGCATTTCCTTCCTTGAAAATTGATTTCCCTTCCTTGATACCCTTTTTGAAAAGAATTTTTGATGCTTAGCCTTGCTCTAGCAAACAAAATGTTTTGTTTTAAAAGAAAAGTGATGCTTCAGTGGGTGGGAATGTTTTCAAAAATAAAACTTGATGGTGAATCCATCAGGGCCTTGATGGATTCAACATCCGGAAAAGATGTACCTCTGCCAGGTACCAAACTTTGGGTTTTAAATGATAAAGCTGAGACCGGGCGGTTGACTTGCACGAGAAAGGAGCCTCGGTGTAGTGTCTCCGTCTGAGTCGATTAAGGACCGTCTCGATGTAGGCTTGATGATCGAGGACCCTTTAACTGGTCACATGCCTCGTCATGGGTAAGCTTTGCCTCGGGCAGACTAATACCTGAATAAGATACCACGCAATGGGAGTGGAGAGATGGCGAGAGTAGCGTGTACCCTCCGTGGCAAGAGGCTGGACGGTGGTGTATCTGTGCTCTCGGTTAGCGTGAACCTGATCTGGTCTTAAGAACCCCGGTGGCGAGTTGACATATGCAAGGGTTAAGTGCTACATATGTCGTGTGATTGGAGATCCTCAGCTGAGTATAATCGATTCGGATCGCCGTACCTTCGCGGTTATGAAGACTTGGTCACTGCCCTACACGTAGCAATCCAGTGAAGATGAAGGGTTGATAAGAAATTGGCTAGTATAGGCCAAGTGCTTGAACTAGGGTAGAAAGAACTCTAGATGCAGGTAACTTTACTTAACTTGACAAGTAAAATTGGATTTTTAAGGATCCACTCATAGTAAGCTTTTCTGCAAAACAGAGTCTTTGATTTTTGATAAGCCAAACCTTGACTCCCTCTAGCCAGCATACCCTTGAGAGTCTTTTCTTTAGTCGGGTAAGTCTTGCTGAGTAATTCCATACTCAGGGTTTTATTCCATGTTGTTTTTCAAGTTCGAACCTTGTGCTACTCTGATGGTGTTAAGTGCCGGTGGGCTCGGCCTTCTTATAAGTCTAAGTACTTCTTCTATACTTCTTATCGAGGATGGTCACTTGAGCTAGCATATATTTCAAACTTATACTTTTGTAATCACTCCGATAAAATAATGTAAAATTTTTTAACTTGTAAAATTTGGTAATAAGATTTCCGCTGCAAAAATATTGGTGTGTGTGATTTGTGTTACTTAATCTTGTGGTCCTGGTTGTAAGTGGTTTATCCGATGTCCTTGGGGCAATTGGACAGATCCTGTTAAGTTATCTGGTGCACATGCATAGCCGTTTGAGGTCTTTGGGACAAGGACAGGTGCATGTGGGCCCAATAACTTGGAGGTTCTGCCACAGGCTGGTATCGGAGCAGGATTAAGTATATATGGTCACATACGTATTTTCAAAACAAAAGTTTTGGTTTTGAAAAACCTATTTTCAACTAAACACATTGTTTGGCTTTGAAAAACAGATTTGAAAAACTATAATGCTAGCGACATCCTTTGTTAAGCCCTAAGTTAAGGACTATCAGGTGGCTTAGCTCAAAACCACTAACTCACAACCGGGTGGGTATTGCATACATGTGTACTGTTATTTTTGAGGCCATTCAGTAATGAATGGATAGACGCTCAAGGTAAGGTGAGATGTGAGAGCATGACCGAACAAACGTCGGTCTAGGGAAGAGTATAAAAAGCGCTTGATTATATACATGTTTCACATATGTATATATGAAGGCTGCGATGTGGAGTATTTATTTTTCTGGGAATTCAGTACCCCATGGATGTGTTTAGGTATATGGACATGGGAATACTGAGAAGTGTATTGTACTTGTAACGACGCACCTACGCTCAGGTAAGAAGGTGAGTTACCATAATGAGTTGCCCTATGGTTAAAGTGCGGCAACGGCGCCTATGCATGGCTCGGCGCTTAATGATGAGCTAGCCTCCATATAGCAATATATGGAGTATAAACTATGATAAACTATCATGTGTGAATTGCATCATTGGGAAATTGGGCTGTGAAGGAATTTTCTGCAGGTACACTAACCTCAAAAACGTATGTGTAGCTGACGACTAGAAAAATACCGAGAGAGAACGTATGCCACCGCTATAGAACGCTATGGCCATATTATGTTGGCAAAATCAGTGAGGACGCATAGGACGAGCATGCATCCTGATTGTTGCATCATGTTTGTCACCTATACACCCAAAATGCTTCTCTAATCTTTATTCTAGTAACCATTGATTGTAGATAATATGGTGTAATGCTGAATTATGAACTTCGATGAAATAGGTGTCCTCCATTCTTTAGGTAACCTATTTAGGTGTTATATATGTGTTTGCTCTAGTACTTGATGTGCTGATAGAAGGTTAGTGACTTGTTTGCCTAAACCTCAAAAAAAACTAGGCCATGTTCTTATTTAGTGAACCATGATCAAATTTGAATCTTTCGTTATCACTCCATGACCAAACTCATACAAATTTAGGTTATGGCCATGCCCTGTTCATTTCATCGAGCCATGATCTATTTGGCTCTCTACTTGTAACCGTTCTTACAGGTGGAGTATCTCTTTATATATTGTCACCCTTGCCCAATTCATTTGTGTCACGTGAGATTCCTTATTGGTTATGTCTGATAATGGCGTTATGACTAACACCAGTGGTGCCGTGACGAAACCGAGGGCCTTCTGTGTGTGAGCACATGGTTGCGCTACTCGACACCCGCTAGTATCACAGTTAGTAGTCATAATCCATTATGAGATTATATCAATATGTTATCTTCCGTAGACCTCTCCTTGAAACAATTTCTATGTTGTTTGTCAAGTTATCAAGCAGCATCTATCGTCACTAGTGGATCAATAGGGCATACCACTTTCATGTGTGGTCTTATTTCTTTTGATCTTGGTAGTGACTACTCATACAAGTTCCCTTTACGTCCTTTGTGTAAAGGTGAAGCCTTGGAGCTTTTTAGTGTCGAGAAACAGCTAATTAGCTCTCAAAATGGAGATTGGATTTCCCCTGCTGCTGAGATGCAGGAGTTTGTTCATTTGCTCTCTTATTTAATCCATGTATTCCCTAACCAAGTGGATAATGCGTCTCGCATGAAGAAACGGATGAACGACATGACCAAATGGACTTTTACCTAAATGCATGACCTTTTGCTAACAAGAGTGAACTCTCAACCCTTGGCTTACCGATGGTACTGAGAGGACCTGCTCAATGTCAAAAGTAGTTCAACAAGTTGGTTTTACTAACTTGTAACTGCCTAATGAACAAAGGTTGACTTTAGAGATCGTTTTGTCGAGTTACCTGAACTCACTTTGGTTCAACCCACCCTGAAGAAAGCACTTATAAGAATCGAGATTAAGTCGACCAGAAACCACCTAGTCATCGCTCTGGTCATGGCTCGATCGCCTCATGTGCTATGAACTTACCGTGACCACTTGTGTAACACCCCAGGTGTTACTTAGGATTTTCACTAAAGACTACACAAGGAAAGCCCATCATCACATGTGACTTAACTTGAGTGAAGGACTTCAAACTTCGAAATCAAGATCCAAAATAAGTGCAACCCATCTTAGATGTCATGCCTTGACTTATCATGCACATATAAGGGGAAGATTTGCCCAAACCCTAATTCAAACCCCTCGGGACAATTGGAGCCCTAGAAGTAAGTATGACCAAAAGGTTATGAAAACCACATGATCATGACTTGGGCCAATTATAAAAGTTGTAGTACACTTGATACCCTACAAATAATAGTAAGAAAGTGACCCCAAAAAGATTTCAGAAAAACCCCAAAAGGTTCACCAAAGGGTTGAGCACAAAAGGAAAATCAGAATTTTTCTAAGTCCAAAACCAACCCTCTTGCAAAGATCAAACATGTTCACCTTGATCCGAAACTCAAAATCACTTGGCCCAATTGACAAAGTGGCGCCAAAATACCTCTAGAACACCTTGGAAAAGTTTGAACCTAACCCTAAGTCGTTTGGCACAACTTGGCATAGCTTTTGTCTCGGTTTGGACAGCTAGGACAAAGGCAACTTCTCACACCTATATCTCCCTACCCCGACCGTATCCTTGCTTGGGACTCACATCAAAAAGGTAGGATTTGGTGCAGGGAAGAGATCGTACACGGGTGTTTTGCCAAGATCTACACGCTAAGGTGCCCCAATCGGCCGTTGAACCAGGGCAGAAGCAAACACACACGTGTTCAACGAGGGCTGACACTCGAGGGGGCGCTCAGAGCACGCCCGTGCGCAAACCCCCGCGCGCCCGCAGCCGCCCTGTGACCATGCCCGCACCGCGGCTATAAAGCCCGCCTTAGTGCCCGGCTATCCTCCCTGTTGCACCCTCTGTCCCGCGCCAAACTCCCCGGAGCTCGCCCATAGCTCCGGCGACCTCTCCGCGACCCGCCAGAGCCGCCCGAGGGCAACCACCGTGGCCGAACCATTTCCCGCCCTCCTCCGCTCGATCCAAGCCCCTAGATAGATCCCCTGGGAGGCCATGAAGCTTGCCAGAGCTTGAACCGCGGACCCCCACCACCGGAACCGCGCAATCATGCTCGCCGGAGTTCGGAACCCCACCGGCGCACGTGGACCGGGTGAGTCTCTGCACCATCTTCCGATTCACTACAAGCATAGCCTCTACGTCACCTCGTGAAGCTCCTCGTGCCATTGGATTGATCGGTAGCGCCGTGGTTAGGCCGAAGCACTCGCTGCCGACGAGTTCACCCGCCTGCGCACGTGGACCGGCCGATTCCGGCCACCCCCACAGTCGAGCCGTACGTCGCTGTGACCGCCAGGACCTCCCGGAGCCAACCCTGCCCCTCGCCAGACCTCTCTCGCCGCCGGTAAGCCGCGCCGCCCTTTTTACTCCCGCGGGTACTATTTAAGTTAGGGGAGGGACCTCGGGGGAGAAGAAGAAAAGGCCAGGGGGTTTTGTGCACTATCAGCGACTCAAGGGAATAGTGGCGCAGGGGTATAACTGAGGGGATTGATTTAGAAAGAACCCAGGGCCTTCGATGCAAAGTGGTTTTTCAGGAAACCTTTTAAAATATTCTGATTTAAATACAAACAGAACTTGAAAAATTCATAACTTCAGTTTTGTTTACCCAAATCAAGTCAAACCAATTTTGCCAGATCCTAAATAATGTAAACTACTTAGGAAAAATATAAAACCCCTAAGTGTTGCAGAAAACTTCAAAGTTTTGATTTAAATGATTAATTGGTCAAAAGCTAGATGAAATAGGGAAAAATAGCTACACTATTAGACTGGGGTTAAGAAAATTTAGAGAAGTACTTAATCACTTCTTAACCTGTTTAAAAATACTAAACCCCTTTGTACACCCATTTAAGGTAGAGTTTGCCATTTAAATCATTTTCAGCTTAAAGATAAAGAAAATATAATGGGTAGTGTAAAATGAAAACCAGGGAGCACCCACATTTTTGTTAGCTTACTTATTCCATATGGATCACTAGAAAATTTTGTTGACCTTTGTTCAGTATAAAAATAAAGAGATGCCTTTTATTTTAGGAAAACAAGGAAAGCTTAGAAAAACCCTAGAAAAATAACCCTAAGGAGAAAACATCCCAAACATTGGGATAACAAATGGTTTGTTATAATAAACATAGGAAAATTTTGAGTTCTGTTGTTTGATATTTTTCAAATAACAAGTTAGTTGTAAGTGTCATTTCAGCATTAAACTTTAGAAAATCCTAACTAAATAACCACTAAGTAGCCCTCTATGATTTTTGCACAGAAGCGTGTTATTACCTATAGATACCAGCAAAAATGACTCCTAGTACAAAACCAACCCCTAGGTAAGAGTGGTAGTGCAAAGTGACCCCTTTGCCCCAACTTATGTTATTTTTGTCCAGGGCCTATTCTCATTTTTCTAGACCTCAAACTTATAGGACAGACTACAGTGACCAATAGTAAACCACTGTAATTTTTACAGAATTTTTGGAAAAATTTAAATCACTGTTGTAGTTCAAACCCACCCTAAAATCATGAATAAAAAAGAAAAGGGGAATTTAATGGTGGAGACTAATGTTACCCTAACCGAACCAGCAAAACCCCTTGAGTGCCTACTAAAACATTTAAGAGGCAATCCAAGTCTTAGTCCACTATGCTTATCTCTAAACAAAACCTCAAACCTAATTTAATAAGCATAAGCCACTAAGAGCCTCTTATAACTAGGAAACCCTAAGTTATTAACTAACTTAGTTTTTCTTCACTTAGCATAATGATTACTAAATCCTGCGTAATCATAGCATACATATTCTTATTCATTGCATTCGATAGATTGCAACCTCGCTGACGGAGAGTACATCCTCATGCCGGAGCAAGGAGTTGCTGAGGAGGTGACCCTGGATCCAGCACCAGAGCCTACACCAGAGGATCTACCTGCCCCAGCTTTGGAAGGCAAGCCCTGATTTTATGCATAACCAATTTTTTTATGCTATTTTATGGCACTTACTGTTTGTAGGATTGTACTGTGCACTTAAGTGTAGGAGTTGAATGAAACCTTAGTTGCATGACGCAGGATACCATTGAGATGGATACTAGTATGCTAGGTCGAGTAGCTGCTTTACTAATTAGGGATCTCGGTAGAAGTCGAGTGATTTTTCTAGCACTCGCGCGAGGTCAGGACATTGAGTGTACCCACTTTCATATCATACTGATGTTGGTCTGTGGACACGGATCCATGGAGATGCGTGGTCTACGAGATGAAATTGGAATAAGGATTAACGTGCGGATACCTGTGTCAAGCGTTTGAACGTACTAAGCACATGCCGAGAAATATGGTAAATCAGTAAGCCTAGTACCTGAGTGAACCTGGCAGTGGACATATCCCCTCACGCGACCTGAGACATGGTCTCCCATTCTGGTTATGGTGGATACAAGTGCGGTCACTGCACGATGGTAGTTGGGGTCAGTGAGGCATTGTACGCCAAGGCGGTGAGCCCTGATCTGCTGACGGGGAATCGATGGGGACGGTTGATATGTGTGGGGACGGAGTGCCTCGCCATGTCGTGTGTTTAGGTTTACCTTGCAAGGATAAAAACTTGATTCGAATCGTCTGCTTCTCACAGCTAATGAGACTGCTTGATCCATTGTATTGCATTGAGTAACAAGTGAAAAGGTGATGATTTGGCAAAAGATGTTGATTGCTAATTTGCTTGATACCATGAATGAGTAGATAGTACACCTTTAGTCTTAAGAGAGTCACACTAAAACTTGAAAAAGCTAAAACTTGATTTTTAGACTCAGCTAGTGCTTTTGGCAACCAAACCCCCCAGCCAAACAGCTGCATGTCTAGAGGTAGAGGAGTAGACTCCTCACACCGGGTAAGTCTGGCTGAGTATTAGTATACTCAGCCTTGCTTGTGGCATAATTTTACAGGTTCTCTGGAGGACATGGTTGCTGGAGTGACTTGGCCGTCTATCTTGCCACCGGGTTGGACAGTCGAGTGGGACCCTACCTCGGCAGAGGAGGAGCATGAGGAGTGATGGGACAGGCTTCCCCATCTCTCTGTTTATTTATCGCTAGCTTTATTCCACTGCATTCTAAACAATGATGACTACTTTTGCTAAACTCCGATGATGATGTAATAAATTTAATACTCCTTAATGTATGGTTTTATGCTTTATTATATTTGCTCTGTGCCTCACCATCGAGTGAGTACGTGGTACTTGATCCTGTTAGTGGCCTCGTCGGACTAGATCTGAGGGACTGACGGGTTATGCCTATTTAAGTGTGGTCTAGTCTCTAAGGCGTCACTTAGGCACTTAAGTTGGAATAATTTGGGCGGTTCCGCCACAACTTGTTGGTAAACCTCTTTCTGTGTGTTTTACCCAAGATGGTGCATCTGATTCTGTTTGGGTAAAATCGCGTATTTATCGCTTGCTCAACAGACTTCGATAGTACAGTGTCATCAGAAAAAGCAAACTGCACACATGGAACCTTATGTGTTCTGCTGGCAGATGTCGTCTCTATTGGTGGACATTTCTAAATTAGCCTAAGGCGATACATGATATGTCCACTGGAGAAATCACATTCTGAGACACTCGCCTTCGCTCCGGACTGTCTTAGGCTTATCGCTGATATGGATATGGTTTACATGCTTCTCTACCCTTAGAAGTCTTTCACTCCGAATCTCGGGACGAGATTCTTTTAAGGGGGGAGGGCTGTAACACCCCAGGTGTTTATATTCTGCTCGACAACAAGTACGGATTTGAGCACGTAATATCAGTGGACAAAACAGATTTTAAATTTTAATCATCCTCGCTTATCGCGATTTTAATATTGCATCTGTTCCGTTTATCGCGACTGCGACATCATTTTTACTTCTATTTATTTGAGCTCTTCCAAAATTTTCGTGATGATCGGAACATCATTGTTCCGAAAATCGGTGTGTCCGATGATTAATTAAAATTCATCGCCGCGCAAATCCGAATTCAGAAGTTTGACCTTCTTCTACGCCTTTTTATCCCGGACAGATTAATTGAACTCGACGACTAAAATACTCGGTGCAAAATAATCCGAATCATGCGTCGTCTGAGTAAAATCGTGTGCAAGGACATAATTCAATTTAATCTTCGGCACGTTGTTTTGGCGACAACATCGCGTATACATTAGCAGCTCTGGTTTCGGCTAAACACGCAGAGTGGATTAAAATACCGAAGCCGAACTCGTTGCAAATTGGTCCGTTTACATCGTGACTGGAATAGTCACGAAAATTACCCAACGAGATTCGGAAAATCGTGTGTGTAGTCGTTTGCCGTATTACTCGTCGACGCTTTAATCGTCGCTAAAAATCACAACAATTCAAAAATATCTGGGATTCTGAAAAAAAAGAGAAAAAGAAAAGAAAATAAAAAAATCTACTCGTCCCTATCCTCTTCCACCGCCGGACCGCCTAGCCGCCATGTTCTTCTTTTTATACGTGCGCCAGTGCTCCTTCCTCCTCCAAGTTTCTCCACTCGCTGGTCATCTCTGCTCGCTGCCTGGTGCGTGCGCTCCATCTCCCTGTTCCGGTGCCGCGCGCTCAAGCTCCTCCCTCTCCCCTCTGTTTGTGGCCGACTTCCCCATGGCCGAGCGCTTTCCCCGCTCCCTCTATCCCCAACGCCCAGCTCGAGCTGCTCCCATGGCGCCGGTCTCTGCCCTGTTCCTCCCACTCGCCTGGTCGCGTCTTCGACCTCGCTCTCTAGTACACGCGCTGGCCGGTCGCTCGACCCGAGCAGCTGCTCGTCACTAGCGCCCAGTCTCGGTACCGTGCGGCCCCTCCTCTCTCTCCCTCAGCCGTCGCTCCCTGCTGCTCCGTTCATCCTTGAGCTCCAGCGCTACCCCCTCCCTGCTCCAGCTTCTCCCATGACGCGCCCATCCCAAGCTCGCCAGCCGAGCTCCCTCCAGCCCCCAGCTCGGATTTCCTCCTCCCATGGCCGGTCGAGTCCGTTCCCAGTCGCGATGTTCCCTGGCGCTTGCCCTAGGTGCCATCGTCTAGCTCGGACCCGCCCCCAGCCGTCCTCTCTCGTTCCCCTATCTCTCTCATGCTGCGTCCTTGGCTCCAGTTCATCGAACTCCACCTCTATTCACTGCCGCACGCGCGAGCTCCTCACGGCCGTACCTGGCTGGATCTCCCAGCCGAGCCGCTTTTCTTCATCTTCCTGTGCGTCGTGGAGCTCGGATCACACTCCATCTCCTCTGCTTGCTCGGCGCCCGTCTCCTATGGCGTCTAGCAGCCGCTTCTCTCTGTGTGCCGCATTTTTTTTATTCCCCAAGTTTCCAGTCATGGCGTGCTCTCCCTGCTCGCCTGGCCAGAGCGCCCTGCGCTCTGCTCGCCCATGGAGTTCGCCGAGCTCCATTTCTGCTCAGCCATGCCCCTACCGAGTCTCCCATGGTCGCGCCCTAGGATTTGCCGGAGTCTGTTTCCCTCGCCCCGCGCTGCTTCTTTCCCATGGCACGACTGCCCTACTCTGCTTGATGGACGCGCAGTCGCCCAGCTCGCGGAGCTTCCTTGTCGTGGCTGTTGCGTGCCTGCGCGCAGCTCGGCGCCTGCTGCTCGCCCCTGCTGCGCGTGTCGAACTCTTCTAGTGCGCGCGCGAAGTTCTCTGCTCGCCACGGCGTGTCATGTTTTCGCGTCGAGCTCTCGCGTTGAATCAAGCCCCATGTTGTCGTATCCCTGTTTCAGTTTGTCGTGTCGTGCCATCATCGCCTCTATCGCAAGCTTGCTAGCCACAATTATCTTGACCGCGTCAGCACGCGACTGTGGTCGTGTTCATCGAATTCGCCAACACTTTGTTGCCGATTCGACTGTCATCGCTTCGCGTGTTGTCGAGCCCGTCGTTTTCCCTGTCTTGTATTCTCATGGTTTCCTACTCGCTGGTGCGCCCTCTCGGCTCGCTTGGCCTTAATTCTCATTGCGTCGTCAATTCCACCAGTTAGTGTCATTCGTTGTCGCGTCGCGTGTGTAGCTCTATATACGTCACCCTCCTGTGTCTTTGTCGTTCCATGCGTCATCAAGAAATCCCAAGAATCGAGTGAAGACGAAGCTAGCAGTGTGGTGTTCACCAAGTGCGCGACAAAAGCTCGAACATCCTGCGCGACTCAAGTTCAATTCGTCAAAATTATTCAGTCAAAGAAAAGATCTTCAGCAATTGATTACCGAAGAAAAGAAGGCCCCTGGATGACGTCAACCGGAACCCGTAGTCGTGTTTGCGACTATCGCGTCAAATTAGTCAGGGTAAGCAAATTTTTATTCATGCGAGTGGATTAATGAATGGTTTGACTAGATTTAATATTTATTAGATTGCCTAAGTCATTTGAGTAATTTGGTCAATGTTGTAGGATGAAAAAGATCTCAATAGGTCTCAGTGTTTACGGGATTGTAGGTGTTAAAAATGGGAAGTTATATTAATATATATGATACACAGGTAAATCGGTAAATCAAGTAATTAAGATACATAGTTTAAAGAGTTAATAAAAATCTAGGAATAAAAATAGATTTTCTAGTATAATATGTCAATTTGGTTATTGGATGTAGTCGATGCCCTGCTGTGATATCCATGGTGCTTAATGCTTGATTTTAAGTGTTTCATCCTTTTTAGTGTAGATTATCTATTATATACTCGTTATACTTGTGCTCATAAATATGCATCGTGCATCTCATGAGGTACGATAAATAATCGCGCAATGCGGAAGACGACCCAAGTCGACCCCAAGCGTGGGCTAATCCGCATGGTGAAGCTGAAGGACGAACGCAAGGATGGATGACCTGACAAGTGCCAAGACAAAGAATGGTCGTCAAGTGCTCATCGTCTAACAAACACTAACCTAGTGTTACTCAGGCAAGCCCCGGTGCATTCGCCACCTCCTTGACGTTTTAAAATCTTTATCACCTTGTTTGCTGCATTAGGTGATAGGAGTTGAGTGCTAAAACCGTTGATGCATTTCCTTCCTTGAAAATTGATTTCCCTTCCTTGATACCCTTTTTGAAAAGAATTTTTGATGCTTAGCCTTGCTCTAGAAAACAAAATGTTTTGTTTTAAAACAAAAGTGATGCTTCAGTGGGTGGGAATGTTTTCAAAAATAAAACTTGATGGTGAATCCATCAGGGCCTTGATGGATTCAACATCCGAAAAAGATGTACCTCTGCCAGGTACCAAACTTTGGGTTTTAAATGATAAAGCTGAGACCGGACGGTTGACGTGCACAAGAAAAGAGTCTCGGTGTAGTGTCTCCGTCTGAGTCGATTAAGGACCGTCTCGATGTAGGCTTGATGATCGAGGATCCTTTAACTGGTCACATGCCTCGTCATGGGTAAGCTTTGCCTCGGGCAGACTAATACCAGAATAAGATACCACGCAATGGGAGTGGAGAGATGGCGAGAGTAGCGTGTACCCTCCGTGGCAAGAGGCTAGACGGTGGTGTATCTGTGCTCTCGGTTGGCGTGAACCTGATGTGGTCTTAAGAACCCTGGTGGCGAGTTGACATATGCAAGGGTTAAGTGCTACATATGTCGTGTGATTGGAGATCCTCAGCTGAGTATAATCGATTCGGATTGCCGTACCTTCGCGGTTATGAAGACTTGGTCACTGCCCTACACGTAGCAATCCAGTGAAGATGAAGGGTTGATAAGAAATTGGCTAGTATAGGCCAAGTGCTTGAACTAGGGTAGAAAGAACTCTAGATGTACGTAACTTTACTTAACATGACAAGTAAAATTGGATTTTTAAGGATCCACTCATAGTAAGCTTTTCTGCAAAACAGAGTCTTTGATTCTTGATAAGCCATACCTTGACTCCCTCTAGCCAGCATACCCTTGAGAGTCTTTTCTTTAGTCGGGTAAGTCTTGCTGAGTAATTCCATACTCAGGGATTTATTCCCTGTTGTTTTTCAGGTTCTAACCTTGTGCTGCTGTGATGGTGTTAAGTGCCGGTGGGCTCGGCCTTCTTATAAGTCTAAGTACTTCTTCTATACTTCTTATCGAGGATGGTCACTTGAGCTAGCATATATTTCAAACTTATACTTTTGTAATCACTCTGATAAAATAATGTAAAATTTTTGTAACTTGTAAAATTTGGTAATAAGATTTCCGCTGCAAAAATATTGGTGTGTGTGATTTGTGTTACTTAATCTTGCGGTCCTGGTTGTAAGTGGTTTATCCGATGTCCTTGGGGCAATCAGACAGATCCTGTTAAGTTATCTAGTGCACATGCATAGCCGGCTAAGGTCTTTGGGACAAGGACAGGTGCATGTGGGCCCAATAACTTGGAGGTTCTGCCACACGTTATTTATATTCTTTGATATTTCATATACCCTTATTTATATTCGTTCATTGAGATGATGAAGGTATGTCCTTCATAACCTTCGTTCGAAGATCATTATACCCCAAAGGAGATAATGCTTCGAAGGACGAAGGTCTTTAATTGTTAACAATTGTGTTGCTTTGTTCTTGATGTATGGCATTCAAGAACAAGGACCAACAGGTTTTTATGTATATGATAGTGTTCATCGGTTTCTTATTAGTGTTAAATTCGTAGGTTGATGATGTAAGGCTAGTTAGCACCTACGTATGATCGTTGGTGGTACCGTGTCTTGCGCTTAATATCTTGCTCGCTACCGTCTGTCTTTGTATGTCTTGTGCAATTTTTCCCTTATATTCATACATATGCATCATGCATCTCATTTAGGATTGAGAGATGATGATCGTGCGACATAAAGGACGTGGAGTGGAGCTGACTCCAAGACGGTGTTGGCGGACACCTTGAATATGGACAGAAAGAACAAAGGCTAGGATAGGAGATGCTCGCCAAGCGAGTACCCTCTAGCAAACACTAAGCAGTGTTCAATTCCAGGCAAGCGCCGGTTTTATGCATAACCATTATATATGCTATTTTACTGCACTTAATGTTTGTAGGCTTGCACCGTGCACTTAAGTGTAGGAATTGCTTGAAACCCTAGTTGCATAAACTCAAGATTCCTTTTTTGAGATGGATACTAGTATGCTAGGTCGAGTAGCTGCCTTGCTAATTAGGGATCTCGGTAGAAGTCGAGTGATTTTTCTAGCACTCGCATGAGGTCAGGAATTGGTTGTATCCATTTTTGATAACGGAATGATGATGGTCTGTGGACACAGATCCATGGGGATGCGCTGTCTATAAGATGAAATTGGAATAAGTATTAACGTGCGGATATTGTGTCAAGCGTTTGAACGTACTAAACACATGTCGGGAAATATGGTAACCGGTAATCCTAGTACCTGAGTGAAGCCGGGCACGGACTTTCCTCCTCACTTGTCCTGAGACGTGGTCTCCCATTCCATATATGGTGGGTACAAGTGAAGTCACTGCACGGCGGCAGCCAGGGTCAGTGGAGCATTGTATGCCAAGGCGGTGGGCCCTGCCACGATCGGGGATCGATGGGGATGGCTGATATGTGTGGGGACGGAGTGCCCCTACATATCGTGAGTTTATGTTTACCTTGCAAGGTTAAAACTTGATTCGAATCGTTTACTTCTCGCAGCTAATGAGACTGCTTGATCCATTGTACCGCATTGAGTAAAAAGTGGAAATGAGGTTACTTTCAAAAGGATATTGATTGACATAATGCTTGATACCATGTATGGATAGTTAGGTGCTCATCTAGTCTAAAAAATATTATTCTAGAACTTGAAAAGCTAAAATTTATTTTAGACTCAGCTAGTGCTTTTGGCAAACCAAACCCCTCAGCCAAACAGCTTCATGGTCTAGAGGTAGAGGAGTAGACTCCTCACAGCGGGTAAGTCTAGCTGAGTATTAGTATACTCAACCTTGCTTGTGGCATAATTTTTATAGGTACTTCCTTGGATGATTGGTTGATGTTGTGACTTGGCCTCCATCCCTGCCACCGGGATAGACGGTCGAGTGGGTTGCTACTTCCGCAGAAGAGGAACAAGAGGAGTAGTGTGGCCAGGCTTCGCCATGTTACTCGGTTTTCTCCGTTAGTTATTTTCGATGGATTAAAAATTATGGTTACTATTTCTGAAACTCTGATAATGTAATCACTACAGATACTTCCTTAATTTATGGTATTATGCTTTATTGTATTTCTCTGTCCTCACCTTCGAGTGAGCTAATGGTATTCGATCCTTGGTAAGTGGCTTTATCAGACTAGATTCGAAGGACTGACGGGTTATTCCGATTTAAGTGTGTTGCTTCCTCCAAGGCATGACTCGAGCACTTAAGCTGGAATAATCTGGGTGGTTCTGCCACAGCTGGTATCGGAGTGAGTACCACTTCAGAGAAGTCAATAAGTCACGAATACCAACTTTTCAAAAGTAAAACTTACTTAGAAACCAAGTTGGATAGATGTCAGGACGATAAGAATAGATCTAGGACGTGAAGCCCTAGGAATAGATGGGTAGCTAGGTGGCTATTTATATAGGCCATAAAGGCTTCAACTACTATTAATAAGGATGTTGTAGAAGCATCCGAAAAAATTAGTTAGGCCTGAGAAGACGACTAGAATGAGCATGCATCATGATTGTCGCATCATTGTCTCTTGTGCATCAACATGCTTCTCTCACCTTTATTCCAATAATAAGAGATTGTGGGTGATGTGATGTATTGCTATGTTATAAACTATAAGAAATGCCTTATCTCTTGTCTAATTAGTAAGTCTTGCTAGGTTGTGTTATGTGTTTCTCTTAGCTTGCTATCTAGGTGGTATTATAATTGTTCAACCCTTTTTGCAAAAAAAATGTTGTATGTTCTGCTCATGAAAAGACACCCTCCAAACAACCTTGAGTTTAGCAAGTGAAACCTCTTAAAAAATTTCATGCTTGTGTTGGTATTTTCTAACCCTTGTGTGTTTTACCCTTGAAGTTGCACCTGCACAACTTGTAGACCCCCATAGCTTAATCGACCAAAGCTTCCTTGTGCACTTGTTTATGTCAAAAACTTGGTTGGTGTCTATTTCCGCAAAACAATATTTAATCACAAATTCTTCTTGGAAACCTTGTCCAAATTCTCGTTAACCTCTCATCTGCTCATCCTAGAAGCCAACTGGTTGGGCGACCTCTCTTTTTGCTAGGATCTGTAATCTTTTTCATTGTGATTCATGTTGTGACCTTATTCGTCGAGTATCTAAATCATTCATCGAAATCTACCAAGTCACCTTGTAATCTGCTCCGACCGATTCTCAAGTGTCGAATGTTGATCCACCTAAATCTCTTAATTCTAGTCATTCTCATACCCCCTTCTCCGAGGATCATGACGATGTTTTATCAATTTTATCTCTAAATGGTGTATCCATTGGGTTCAATGGATTCTGTTGTTGTCCTTGGTTCTCTCATGTCTCTAAAAGCTCATCAATCTTGATCTCATGGTTGGTTCCTCCTCATATCAAATGCTGTATCGATCTTTGACTTGATAATCCATGTGGTGATCATGACAAGTTCGCGGAGTTGAAGAGTTCTCATGTGATGCTCTTTTTGCCAACAATCTCTGATTCAACTCCAGTCACATTCTTATTTTCCAAGCCATACTCTCAAGGGCTCCATCAATTTATGCCACGTGCATTTATCGTTGGTTGCGTTTGGTAATGGTATTATGGCTAACGACTGATAGTGACGCGATGAAACCGAGAGCCTCCTATGGGTGCACACATAAGGTTGAGCTGCTCGGCACGCGCTAGTATCACAGTTAATAGTCGTGATCCTTTATGGGACTATATCGATGTGCTATCTCTTGTGGACATTCTCTCAAAGTGATCGCGGCATTTTGTCTCAATATGCCACGATATTCGGTCCAAACCTATCTCCGTATCTTGTCAGATAACAACTTATGAACTGGCATCTACCATCAGTCTAGGAGTTACATGCTTCTCCACCCTTGAAGATCCTCATCCAAATCTCGGGACGATATTCTTTTAAGGGGGGAAGGCTATGACACCCTAGGTGTCTATTTCATGTTATGTCGAGAGATTTGTCCTAAGCTCGGACGATTAGTGAAAATTTTTTATCTCTCGATCACGTTTGTCGCTGATTATCCAGACTATTCGTAAACATTTCATCAAATTCGGAGCTAATCAGTCTCACAGAATGTCGAATTTGGATCCTCTTAAAATATTTATATCTCAGAACAAATGCAGACTCGAAATTCAATCTCGACTTATAAATCTCATTTAGACTCATTTATTTGAACTCTCGAGAGTTGTTAAACGATCTGTGTCCGAATCTGATTTCTCGACCTTCGATCTATGTCCAAATGTTTTATCCGGATCCGTAGTATCAAACGGAATACCCAGTGTGTTGGCATCTATTTAATTCTAACCAAATTGACTTAATATCTTTGTGTCCAATCTAAATTCAAAAACCAACCTCGACAACGATTTTTATTAATCTAACTCGCTTTATCTCGATCATGAATCTGAAGCCGATCGGTCTCAATTCATTTTATTCCTATTTGTATGCGAGGAATTATTTTCCGAGCGATGCTAAACAAATCAAATTCCTAGTCCGAATAATCCTTCGTTCCGTTCGACCGAGCACCAGCTCGCTCTGTCTCGGCACAGACAAACTCCGTAGGAACATTTTGTTCCTGTGAATATTGGTTCCTTAGTCTTGAAGCAACTCTTGCTTCTCCACTAAGCAAACTAGCCATAAAACCCTAACTATAGCTCTTCTATAAATAGAGGGACAACTCTCTT
Source organism: Zea luxurians (assembly GCA_029449295.1). NCBI lineage: Eukaryota > Viridiplantae > Streptophyta > Magnoliopsida > Poales > Poaceae > Zea > Zea luxurians. The sequence continues at coordinate 53,987,066 of JAOPSE010000011.1, forward strand.
GCACCTGAAAAATTTCCACCCAACCCCTAGCCACCACTATCCTCCTCTATCTTCTTCCCACCCCACGCCGTCTTCCTTCTCCCTCACGGCAACAGCAAGCCGAACGCCCCCTCTCCTCCCTCTCGCCCCAGCACCGTTCCTCCACTCAGCGCCCCCTACGGGTGCAGCAGTGGAGCTCCTCCATGGTCGCGTCCAAGGTTGGCTCCAGCCCCCCTCCTCTCTGCTCAAGCGAAGCTAAGGACACGCAGCCGACCTCCATTCCGGCGCCTAGATCCTTAGTCTCATTTCCCCCAGCTTCACACCTCCTCCATCGCCGTGGATAGGTGCTCGCCAGTGCTGGCGTCGTTCCCAGCGCCGCACCCTTTCCTCCATCGACGTCGGGTATCTATGGAGGCAGCCGTGAGGACCTTAGGGCATGGAGATTTCGCCTCGTGCTAGGCCGGTGAGCGAGCTACTTACAGGCCCCGAGCTTCTTCAAGCGACCCAAGACCAGTAGCAGCACCGACCGCGCGCCTCCTCCTCTGCTCTAGCCGCTGCTCCTCAATGCCGGCACCTAGTCAAGCTCCATCCAACCCCTACCATCCATGGACGCCCCTGTTGCGAGCTCTGCTAGCTCTAGATCGAGGGCAGCGCGAGCGGCACCTCTTCTCGGCTCCCTCTACTCATTTCCCTCCTTGGCTCCCCCATGGGATGGCGCCATTGACAGGTCGCGTCCTCCCCGCTGCAGGAGCAGGAACTCCCCTCCCCATGGCATCTCCCCCTGCTGCTGCTCCTCCATTCATCGTCGTCGAGTCCTCGAAGGCTGCCCTCTTCCTTCCTCTCCATCAGCACCCTGCTCGCCTCCTTTGTGTTTGGCGAAATGCCAGTGTCAAGCATTGTCTTGGACATCGTTGTTAATTTTTCTTGGGCTCGATCTGGCGCGCTGTCCATCTGCATTTCCTTGCTGCGCACCCGCGCGCTGTGTCGTGCCATCCTGCTTTTGCAGCCATCGTTAGTGCACGCGCAGCACTACACCTCACTGTTGCATGTCCCATTGTGCGCATGTCAAGTGTTCGATGAAATGTCAGTACCCGTGAACGGACCCCGCTCTCGCCTCATCGCGTTCCGAAGGATAAGTAAAATGGTGAGATGCTTCTTATGATTTTATTTACAGCTCTTGTTAGATGTTGTAGTGAGATATCGTCAGTTTCGTCATTGTGCATAGGTTTGTAAGTAGGTATGTGCGCGAATGTGTCGCGGTTTTATGCAGTGGCAAGGTCACATTCACGTTTTGGTAAGCAAACGTGTTGTGTCGTTTGATGTGATGAGTAGGGTTAAAAATATAGGCTTGTGCAAAGGATGTATTATTGAGCTTGAGTCAAAATGTGTGGTACTAGTGGTACGCTAGGTGGGTGGTGTTCCAAATAAATTAACCGGTTGATGTGGTATCTGTCGTGCGTGATTTATTGTTAGTGAGTAGTTTGAATTGCGAGTTATGTGAGGATTATGTTAGAAACTAGTATGTGGCGTGTAACTGTGTTCGCGTTGTGAATAATAGATCAGTAGGTATTATTGGTGTCATTAGCAAGTGGGATGATTTCTGTTGTGCGATAAATTTTGAGGGGCGAAGAATATGCGTAGTGTGTCGATCAAGTTAACTGATAGGTTCCGTAAATATGCTTGTGGTGCTTTTATGTGCATGATAAGATCGATGCCTTGTCGTCGCAGTCTCAGGAAATTTTCTGAAATGTGTTGTGCTCTATTGATGGGGTTGAATGTACTTGTGATGTATTATAATTGTTGTGTTTCGTGCAAGTTATCCAAAAAAGGCGAAGGTGGTGTATGTTAGTAATTGGAAAATAGTCACGTCATTAGCCAATAGCCAAGCTTATGCCGAGATTTAAAATATGGGCAATCTGATTTGAAATGATGCTTATATATGCGTCTCATTAATAATAATAATAATAATAATAACAATAATAATAATAATAACAATAATAATAATAATAATTTTGGCTTGTGTAGTGAGGTGGCGACATGCCGAGGTAGTCCTCGCTTCCTCTACGTTTATAAGTCGAGGTCACGTTATTTATGGGGTGAATGCGTATTGAAATGGTTTATGTCGTACAATATGATTAGAAATGTGAACGATAGGTAGGGTGTTTTGGAAATGTTAGCCAATAGGTTCGGTCAAGCATGGTAGAGGTTAAATCGCTTATGTTGTAGAAATGATGCTCGACATGTTAGACCGCCTAAAATGTGCTATTTTATGTGACTTGTGTGTTATCCAATTTAAGTGAGAAATGGTTAAGAAAAGCTGATTAATCTGCTCCAACCAATGTTTTGAGTTGCAATGTATAAAATGGTTTGCTAAGTTTTATACTGTGTTAGCCAACTCCTGTTAAGTAAGAGTCAATTGTGTTAAGTGATTGTTATATATATGTTGTCTCGGATTGGGATAATAATAGGCAAGCTGATATGTATGTTGTATAGCGGGCTATGTCATTGCTCTGGTTAACCGATTTGTTAGATGACTTTGGTTAAGCTCGTATTCACGATGAATTGGTTGTTGTGGTCTAAATACGTATGGTTATAGTCATAGATGAAAAGTAGTAGTATTCATGTGATGTCTAAGTTAAAATGCAAATTATTGTGTGAAGGGCGCATCGATATACATATATACCGGGTATGATTGTTGTGGTGAATGGGTTTGTTAATTGTGTTTGTGGAAATTCTAGCGCACGAAATGACTTGGATAATATTTGTAAGTCGACTTGTTGGTCCTCATTTGATTATTTTAACTATAACAAATGGTAAAGTGTTAGAGTAATTTTGGTCTCCAGAGCATGACAATTCTTGAAGTAAATAGGAGCTGAAATTTATTAGTTGTTGTTTTGGGCTGCACGCACTGTTTTCGCCGTGCTGTCTGTTTAATGAACTAAATTATGTTTTCTGTAGAAAAGCCATATAGAAAAGTTGTAGATAACTTTATTATCTTACTTTTGTAAAAAATTTGATAGCCATAAACCTGATCGTTTAGAAGTTATGCTTTTCACGAGTTCAGTAACTAAATCTGTCCAATTTTTGTACACATTTCAGAGGTTGCGTTGTTTGCTTAAGTCAAGTTTAGAACCGGTCCTTGTCAATTATAAGAAAGTTGTATATACTTTCCTTATCTTTCTTGTGTTAAATTTTCATGACTATAAACCTGATAGTTTGAGAGTTATGAATTTTATAAAATGATTGTTGTGTTCTGTTTGCTATCAGGACAGATTTCCAAAACTGTAGTGTTTGAGTTGATTAAAATTGGAATCAATTCTTGGTGATTCTGTATATTGTGTATTACTTTTTCTAAGCTTTCCAAAACGTTTTGGATCACTCTTTTTGGTGGTCTGAAGATTAAGTTAAAGGCGTTTGAAGTGTGAAATCTGAATCTGTCCAAATCTGGACATCAAAGCCTTCTAGTGTCTTTTATCATTAATTACATATTGAATCACCTTGAGATGTTTATAAATGTTTTGTTGGCAACTTCATTATCTTTCTAGAAAATCTGGGATCACCTGATTTGGGTGCATGAGTCCCTAGCTATGGAATTTTGAATTCAGAGGTCTGAATCTGTCCAAATCTGTATAGCACGATCGTGTTAGCAGTTTTTGACCTTGCTAAGTGTTGAATTTTGTTGAGATAAAAATACCAAAGTTGCATAACACTTTTTAAGCTTTTCATAAAGTCCTAGTTTGCTATTTTTGGATTAATATCTGGAGAGTTATGATTAAAACAAGTGATTGTTGTGCTGCTGTCCAAAAATCTGTAAGTGCTCATTTGATTGTTTAGTTCACCGTTTTAGCTAAAAATGTTTGGTTAGCACTCAATTAATGTAGACTTGCTATGGCTAAGCTTAATATAGAATGTGTCTCACGTTTTATATGTTGCTTTCTCTAGTTGATTGTGATATAGGAGTTCCATAGACATTGATGCCTATGTCCTCTATTAAACTTGTGTGTTATTTGGGATGCTTTTGTGTGATCACTAGAAGAACTACTAAAAAGCTGTATCAAATTAAATAAATGCTTGTACTCATGATGTTGCGTTTGTGGTTGTTATGTATATGATAGTGTTCGTCGGTTTCTTAGTAGTGTTAAATTCGTAGGTCGATGACGTAAGGCTAGTTAGCACCTACGTATGATCGTTGGCGGTACCGTGTCTTGCGCCTAATATCTAGCTCGCTATCGTCTGTCTTTGTATGTCTTGTGCAATTTTTCCCTTATATTCATACATATGCATCATGCATCTCATTTAGGACCGAGAGATGATGATCGTGCGAGATAAAGGACGTGGAGTGGAGCTGACTCCAAGACGGTGTTGGCAGACGCCTTGAATATGGACACATAGAACAAAGGCCATGATAGGAGATGCTCGCCAAGCGAGTACCCTCTAGCAAACACTAACCAGTGTTGAATTCCAGGTAAGCACCGGTTTTATACATAACCGTTATGTATGCTATTTTACTGCACATAATGTTTGTAGGCTTGTACCGTGCACTTAAGTGTAGGAATTGCTTGAAACTCTAGTTGCATAAACTCATGATTCCTTTTTGAGATGGATACTAGTCTGCTAGGTCGAGTAGCTTCCTTGCTAATTAGGGATCTTGGTAGAAGTCGAGTGATTTTTCTAGCACTCGCGCAAGGTCAGGAATTGGTTGTATCCATTTTTTATAACGGAATGATGATGGTCAGTGGACACGAATCCATCGGGATGCACTGTCTATGAGATGAAATTGGAATAAGGATTAACGTGTGGATACCTGTGTCAAGCGTTTGAACGTACTAAACACATGTCAGGAAATATGGTAACCGGTAAGCCTATTACCTGAGTGAAGCCGAGCGTGGACTTTCCTCTTCACTTGTCCTGAGACGTGGTCTCCCATTCCGGATATGGTGGGTACAAGTGCGGTCCCTGCACGACGGCATCCAGGGTTAGTGGAGCATTGTATGCCAAGGGACGGCTGATATGTGTGGGGATGGAGTGCCCCTACATGTCGTGTGTTTAGGTTTACCTTGCAAGGTTAAAACTCGATTTGAATCATCTGCTTCTCGTAGCTAATGAGACTGCTTGATCCATTGTACCGCATTGAGTAAAAAGTGGAAATGAGGTTACTTTCAAAAGGATATTGATTGACATAATGCTTGATACCATGTATGGATAGTTAGGTGCTCATCTAGTCTAAAAATATTATTTTAGAACTTGAAAAGCTAAAATTTGTTTTAGACTCAGCGAGTGCTTTTAGCAAACCAAACCCCTCAGCCAAACAAGTTCATGGTCTAGAGGTAGAGGAGTAGACTCCTCACACTGGTAAGTCTAGCTGAGTATTAGTATACTCAGCCTTGCTTGTGGCATAATTTTTACAGGTACTTCCTTGGATGATTGGTTGATAGTGTGACTTGGCCTCCATCCTTGCCATCGGGATAGACGGTCGAGTGGGTTGCTGCTTCCCAAGAGAGGACCAGGAGGAGTAGTGTGGCCAGGCTTCGCCATGTTACTCGGTTTTCTCCGTTAGTTATTTCCGATGCATTAAAAATTATGGTTACTATTTCTAAAACTCCGATAATGTAAGGTGGTTCTATCACACCACTGTCCTGTAGCTCGATCCTGCCCCTGCATCTTCCCCAAACCCCTGCTCTTCTTTCACGATTAGCCTGGCCGCCGATCTCCAACACCTCTGCGTTGTCTCTATGTCTCAGCTGGCCGCTCAGCCCTAGCATCTTCTTGCTTGCCATCACTTCGTCCCCAGCTCGCCCCAAGGTCTCTCCTCCCGGTGTTTCTTCAAGCACGTGCTACCTGCTTGCCTCATCTTCATTGACAACGTCTGGCGTTGTTGCCCTAGACCTGAGCCCTAGTCTAAGATCCTCCTGCGGCTACTTAATCTCAGACATGGACACAGAGCCTGTACACCCGGACTCCTGACCTCGACGCATCGCTCGGCCTAGGCGCTGGTCCCCTCGTCAAAGTCGGGTCTGGCCATTGCTTGCTGCTGAACCACCATCAGATTGGCTTCCAGTTCCCCCTCGCGCGGCTCCCAGGAGCTACGCTTCTCACCGGAAACTGCTGCATCCCCTCGGTCATGGAACTTGTGCACACCGTCACAGAGTTTGCCCCTTCCTCTTACCTTGTCGTGCCTGCGTTCTTGCCCCTGCCGACAGCACAGCAGTGGTGTCGTGCTTCATCCAGCTCTTCTCTAGTCATCGAGCTCCAAGCACAACCCGGACAACGCCAGTGTCCGCATGAGCTCGACCGGATTCCCACCTTCGCAACCTCTCTGTCGATTTGGCAGCAGTCCCTGCAGAGAAATTGGGTGTCAAGGGAGGTGATAGCTCCGTGCATCGCCCACGAGGTGCTCAACGTAATGGCAGAATTAGAAATCATAGTTGTGCTCGTGGCCTTCGAGTCGGATTAAATTATTGGTGAGCGTCGTCGCTGTCGGACCATTGTTCAAGCTTGTTGCCGACCCGACTTTAACTCCTTGATGTTAATATTGTGCGTTCTTGTGTGCGATCGAGGAGGAGAAATCCAAGGAGGTCAATTAGTAAAGAAGCGAGATTTGTGCGCATCACTCGCCAGGTGTTCGATCAAAGACTTCAATCAGATATCATCATCATTGTTGTGTATATCGAGTCGACTTAACTCTGGTAAGCTAATTTATTATTTCTGTTAATTGGATTGTATAGTTATATAGCCACAATGATGTTTCTTGTCGATTAGCAAAGATGCATTTGTGATGACTTCTAGATCAGTAGTCGTGACTGTGGCTGATCCTTCGTAGTATGTATGGGATGATGTCTCTTACTTTGTTTCTTTTTGTGATGTTATAATGGCACATAAAATTCTTGTAGAGATGCCTTGTCTCATGTAGTGTTAGGTTATGCGCATAATGGAACAGTAGTCGTATTTGTGTAGTGAAGTTTATGTTTGAGCGGTAAATGATGTGTAGAAATATGCTGGTAGACTGGTATACATAGTGTGGTTGAGTTAATAATGCAAAGTAGGTTTAGTATTTTATCCAGCTAGTCGACTGGATCTATCGATATTGTTGTGCCAAATTAGTTTATTTAAGGAAATAGATGCCTTGCTAGTAGTCATTATATTCTATGATTGGTGGTCGATCAAATGTCGTGATTGAATGTTACTGCTACCCTAAGAATTTAGAAGCGAGTAGCATCGCCAAGTCGATCTTAAGTGAAACCCGAGAATTTCGTAGTGGCCAATGTACATAAGTACTCTAGATATTTAATGTTGGGGGCCTTCATCTTCCGAAGGTCCACAAAAACACGACTAACATGTTTTCCAAGTATAATATATGTACAGGAACCTTCGGACATGGGATGAAGTTGTACATGATTTGAAGAGTGCGGTTCGGGAGAAGGATGAACCAATGCCGAAGCTACCCATGAAAAAGCTTCCGCTTAGCGATGAAAAATGAAACCAACTTAAAGGGGAAAAGGTTGTCTAGTCCTCGATAGATTATCCCTAAGTCAATAGTAAATGTCAAGGGCATGAATGTAATTCTACACAGGTTACGTCTGAGAGCACCTAGAGGGGGGGGGGGGTGAATAGGTGATCCTGTAAAAACTTCAAACTTAAGCCACAAAAACTTGTTATGTGTTAGCACGATTATTGCCAAGTGGCTAAGGTGAAGTCTCAACAAAACACAATACCACAAGAGATCAAGACAGAGGTGACACGGTGGTTTATCCCGTGGTTCGGCCAAGCCAATGCTTGCCTACTTCCACGTTGTGGCGTCCCAACGGACGAGGGTTGCAATCAACCCCTCTCAAGCGGTCCAAAGACCCACTTGAATACCACGGTGTTTTGCTTTTCCTTTCACTATCCCGTTTGCAAGGAATCTCCACAAATTGGAGTCTCTTGCCCTTACAAGTATATGATCACAAAGAAAGCACAGAGTAAGGGAGGGAAGCAACACACACAAATCCACAACAAAAGCGCACACACACGGCCAAGACTCGAGCTCGAATGACTATCTCAGAGTTCACACTAGAACAGAGCTCGAATCACTTAGAATCACAAACGAATGCGCAAAGAACTTGTGTGGATGATCAAGAATGCTTAAGAGTTGCTTGTGTATCTCCTCCATGCGCCTAGGGGCTCCTTTTATAGCCCCAAGGCAGCTAGGAGCCGTTGAGCGCAAATCCGGAAGGCCATCCTTGCCTTCTGTCGTCGGGGGCACCGGACAGTCCGGTGCACACCGGACACTGTCCGGTGCCCGATTTGTTTCCTTATCTGGCGCTGCCGACCGTTGCAGCCCGTTGGAGATCTGCGAGCCGTTGGCGCACCGGACAGTCCGGTGCACACCGGACAGTCCGGTGCCGTCTTCCGACCGTTGGCTCGGCCACGTGTCTCGCGCGGATTGCGCGGCCGACCGTTGGCCCTGGCCGACCGTTGGCTCACCGGACAGTCCGGTGCACACCGGACAGTCCGGTGAATTTTAGCCGTACGCCGCCGGCCAAAATCCCGAGAGCGGCCAGTTCGAGTCGAGTCAGTCTGGCGCACCGGACACTGTCCGGTGCACACCGGACAGTCCGGTGCTCCAGACCGATCTGGGACTTGGCTGCACACAGCCAAGTCATTCTCTCCCCTTTTCTCTTTTTCTTCTTGCTGTTTCTAACACTTAGACAAATATGTTAGTCCACAAAACCAATGTACTAAGGCTTAGAAACATACCTTTACTTCATGATTTGCACCTTGTTCATCCATGTACACAAATTCACAATTAAACACATGTGTTGGCACTCAATCACCAAAATACTTAGAAATGGCCCAAGGGCACATTTCCCTTTCAATCTCCCCCTTTTTGGTGATTTATGCCAACACTACATAAAGCCACTAGAACAAGTGCAAACTCAATTCAAATAACACTTAAATTTATTTTGAATCAATTTTGGCATATATGGATCATCCTTTGCCACCACTTGGTTTGTTTTTGCAAATCAAACACAAATCTCTATCTCTAAGTTAAACACACATGTTTAAGCATAAAGAGAGTCATTCAAAAAGAGATTGATCAAGGATTTCAAAAACTCCCCCTTTTTCCCATAATTACTACTTCTCCCCACAAGAAGCCAACTTTTGACAAGAGAGACAACAAAAGAGTTTTGACAAACCAAAAGCTCTATTCTACTATTTTCAAAATCTCTCAAGTGGTAGCTGATCCATTTATTGCTTTGGCCTTTATTTTCTCCCCCTTTGGCATCAAACACCAAAACGGGATCAATTTTGGCCCTTTAACCCATTGCCTCACCAAAATCTTCAATTAAGAGCAAATGGCAATAAGAGGTCATGAGATGAACTTGGAATAAGTTACCCCTCATCGGAGTGCAGTGGAAGTCTTGCATGATCCAAGTCCACCTTTTCCCTTTCAATTCTCCTTTGTGACTAAATCAAACAAACTCAAGCATATGGTTAGTCTCAAAGGGTCAAGTTGTAACACATCTCCCCCTAAATATGTGCATCACTTTGCAACGGACTTGTGAGGTCCAGGGAGTGTTTGTACAACTTGAGCACCATAATAAGCAACAAAAATGCAAAAAGGAAACATGATCAAAAGCATGAAAACATGTATGCTATAATTCAATCCAAGTTCCGCGAATCTAAGACATTTAGCTCACTACGCAGCCTGCAAAAGGTCTTCTCATCTAAAGGCTTGGTAAAGATATCGGCTAGCTGGTTCTCGGTGCTAACATAAAACACTTCGATATCTCCCTTTTGCTGGTGGTCTCTCAAAAAGTGATGCCGGATGTCGATGTGCTTTGTGCGGCTGTGCTCAACAGGATTTTCCGCTATTCGGATAGCACTCTCATTATCACATAGGAGTGGGACTTTGCTCAGATTGTAGCCAAAGTCCCTGAGGGTTTGCCTCATCCAAAGTAGTTGCGCGCAACACTGACCTGCGGCAACGTACTCGGCCTCAGCGGTGGATAAGGCAACGGAAGTTTGTTTCTTAGAGTTCCATGACACCAGGGACCTTCCTAAGAATTGGCACATCCCTGATGTACTCTTCCTATCGACCTTACATCCAGCATAGTCAGAATCTGAGTACCCAATCAAGTCAAAGTTAGACCCCTTTGGATACCAGATCCCGAAGCAAGGCGTAGCGACTAAATATCTAAGAATTCGCTTCACCGCCACCAAGTGACACTCCTTAGGATCGGATTGAAATCTAGCACACATGCATACGCTAAGCATAATATCCGGTCTACTAGCACATAAATAAAGTAAAGACCCTATCATTGACCGGTATGCTTTTTGATCAACGGACTTACCTCCTTTGTTGAGGTCGGTGTGCCCGTCGGTTCCCATCGGAGTCTTTGCGGGCTTGGCGTCCTTCATCCCAAACCTCTTTAGCAGATCTTGCGTGTACTTCGTTTGGGAGATGAAGGTGCCGTCCTTGAGTTGCTTCACTTGGAACCCAAGGAAGTAGTTCAACTCGCCCATCATCGACATCTCGAATTTTTGCGTCATCACCCTGCTAAACTCTTCACAAGACTTTTGATTAGTAGAACCAAATATTATGTCATCGACATAAATTTGGCATACAAACAAATCACCATCACATGTCTTTGTAAAAAGAGTTGGATCGGCTTTCCCAACCTTGAAAGCATTAGCAAGTAAGAAATCTCTAAGGCATTCATACCATGCTCTTGGGGCTTGTTTAAGTCCATAGAGCGCCTTAGAGAGCTTACACACATGGTCGGGGTACCGCTCATCCTCGAAGCCAGGGGGTTGCTCCACGTACACCTCCTCCTTTATTGGCCCGTTGAGGAACGCGCTCTTCACATCCATTTGGTACAACCTGAAAGAATGGTGAGCGGCATATGCTAGCAAGATACGAATGGACTCTAACCTAGCCACAGGAGCAAAAGTCTCCTCAAAGTCCAAACCTGCGACTTGGGCATAACCTTTTGCCACAAGTCGAGCCTTGTTCCTCGTCACCACCCCGTGCTCGTCCTGTTTATTGCGGAACACCCACTTGGTTCCCACAACATTTTGCTTGGGACGAGGCACCAGCGTCCAAACTTCGTTGCGCTTGAAGTTATTAAGTTCCTCCTGCATGGCCAACACCCAATCCGGATCTAGCAAGGCCTCCTCTACCCTGAAAGGCTCAATAGAGGAGACAAAAGAGTAATGTTCACAAAAATTAACTAATCGAGACCGAGTAGTTACTCCCTTGCTAATGTCACCCAGAATTTGGTCGACGGGATGATCCCTTTGAATCATCGCTCGAACTTGGGTTGGAGGTGCCGGTTGCGCTTCTTCCTCCATCACGTGATCATCTTGTGCTCCCCCTTGATCACACGCCTCCTTTTGATGAACCTGTTCATCGTCTTGAGGTGGGGGATGCACCGTCGTTGAGGAAGAAGGTTGATTTCGTTCATCTTGTTCCTGTGGCCGAACGTCTCCAATCGCCATGGTTCGTATAGCGGCCGTTGGAACATCTTCTTCATCTACATCATCACAATCAACAACTTGCTCTCTTGGAGAGCCATTAGTCTCATCAAATACAACGTCGCTAGAGACTTCAACCAAACCCGATGATTTGTTGAAGACCCTATACGCCTTTGTATTTGAATCATAACCTAATAAAAACCCTTTTACAGCTTTGGGAGCAAACTTAGAATTTCTACCCTTCTTCACTAGAATGTAGCACTTGCTCCCAAAAACACGAAAGTACGATACATTGGGTTTGTTACCGGTTAGTAGCTCATATGACGTCTTCTTGAGGAGGCGGTGAAGATAGACCCTGTTGATGGCGTGGCAAGCCGTGTTCACGGCTTCCGACCAAAAGCACTCGGGGGTCTTGAACTCTCCAAGCATCGTCCTCGCCATATCGATTAGCGTCCTGTTCTTCCTCTCTACCACACCATTTTGTTGTGGTGTGTAGGGAGCGGAGAACTCGTGCTTGATCCCTTCCTCCTCAAGAAACTCCTCCACTTGAAGGTTCTTGAACTCGGACCCGTTGTCGCTCCTAATCTTCTTCACCTTGAGCTCAAACTCATTTTGAGCTCTCCTGAGGAAGCGCTTGAGGGTCCCTTGGGTTTCAGACTTATCCTGCAAAAAGAACACCCAAGTGAAGCGGGAAAAGTCATCAACAATAACTAAACCATACTTACTTCCTCTTATGCTTAGATAGGCGACGGGTCCGAAGAGGTCCATATGCAGCAGCTCCAGAGGTCTTGACGTGGTCATCACATTCTTGCTGTGATGTGCTCCTCCAACTTGTTTACCTGCCTGACAAGCTGCACAAGGTCTATCTTTTTCGAAATAAACATTGGTTAGACCTATCACGTGTTCTCCCTTTAGAAGCTTGTGGAGATTCTTCATCCCCACATGTGCTAAGCGGCGATGCCACAGCCAGCCCATGCAAGTCTTAGCCATTAAGCATGCATCTAGACCGGCCTCTTCTTTTGCAAAATCAACTAAGTAAAGCTTGCCGTCTAGTACACCCTTAAAAGCTAGTGAACCATCACATCTTCTAAAGACAGACACATCTACATTTGTAAATAAACAATTATATCCCATTTGACATAATTGACTAACAGATAGCAAATTATATCCAAGACTCTCCACTAGGAATACATTTGATATAGAATGCTCATTAGAAATTGCAATTTTACCTAACCCTTTTACCTTGCCTTGATTCCCATCACCGAATATAATTGAATCTTGGGAATCCTTATTTTTGACGTAGGAGGTGAACATCTTCTTCTCCCCCGTCATGTGGTTTGTGCATCCGCTGTCGATAATCCAGCTTGAACCCCCGGATGCATAAACCTGCAAGGCAAATTTAGGCTTGGGTCTTAGGTACCCAACTCATGTTGGGTCCTGCAAGGTTAGCACAAATGTCTTTAGGGACCCAAATGCAAGATTTATCTCCCTTGCATCTAGCCCCTAATTTCCTAGCAACTACCTTCTTACCCTTTCTACAAATAGCAAAGGGAGCATTACAAGCATAATAAATGGTAGAAGGTTCATTCACTACTTTCCTAGGAGCATGAATAACATTCTTTCTAGGTACATGAGCAATATCTCTCCTACACATATCTCTACCATGATTATAAGAAGAACTAGAAGCAAACATTGCATGAGAATCATAAACATGTGAATCAAAATGATTCTAAGCATTTCTAGCATGTCTCCTATCATAATACATAAAAGCATGATTCTTTTTAGCATTACTAGCCATCGGGGCCTTCCCCTTCTCCTTGACGAAGATGGGAGCCTTATGGCTTGTTAAGTTCTTGGCTTCCCTCTTGAAGCCAAGCCCATCCTTAATTGAGGGATGTCTTCCAATTGTATAGGCATCCCTTGCAAATTTTATCTTTTCAACTTCACTCTTGCTAGTCTTAAGTTGGGCATTAAGACTAGCCACTTCATCTTTTAGTTTTGAAATTGAAACTAAATGTTTGCTACAAGTGTTAACATCAAAATCCTTACACCTAGTGCAAATTGTAACATTTTCAACACAAGACTTAGATTTATTTGTTACTTCTAATTTAGCATTTAAATCATAGTTAACACTTTGTAAAGTAGCAATGGTTTCATGACAAGAAGATATTTCACTAGAAAGCACTTCATTTCTTTTCACTTCTAAAGCATATGATTTTTGTGCCTCTATAAACTTATCATGTTCATCATACAATAAATCCTCTTGCTTCTCTAAAAGCCTATCCTTTTCATTCAAAGCATCAATCAATTCATTGATTTTATCTATCTTAGATCTATCTAAGCCTTTGAACAAGCAAGAATAATCTATGTCATCATCGTCACTAGACTCACTATCACTAGAAGAAGCATAAGTGGAGTCTTGAGTACTCACCTTCTTCTCCCTTGCCATAAGGCAAGTGAGACGCTCGTTGGGGAAGAGAGCCGATTTGTTGAAGGCAGTGGCGGCGAGTCCTTCGTTGTCGGAGTCGGAGGAGGAGCAATCCGAGTCCCACTCCTTTCCTAGATGCGCCTCGCCCTTTGCCTTCTTGTATTGCTTCTTCTTCTCTCTTTTGTTCCCCTTTTCCTGGTCACTTTCATTATCGGGACAGTTAGCAATGAAATGACCAAGCTTACCGCATTTGAAGCATGAGCGCTTCCCCTTGGCTTTGGTCTTGCTCGGTTGTCCCTTGTGACCTTTAAGCACCGTCTTGAATCTTTTAATGATGAGAGCCATCTCTTCATCATTAAGGCCAGCCGCCTCAATCTGTGCCACCTTGCTAGGTAGCGCCTCCTTGCTTCGTGTTGCCTTGAGAGCAAGGGGTTGCGGCTCGTTGATCGGACCGTTCAACGCTTCGTCGACGTATCTTGCCTCCTTGATCATCATCCGCCCGCTTACGAATTTTCCAAGCACTTCCTCGGGCGTCATCATCGTGTACCTGGGATTCTCACGAATATTGTTCACGAGATGAGGATCAAGTACGGTAAAAGACCTAAGCATTAGGCGGACGACATCGTGATCCGTCCAACGCGTGCTTCCGTAGCTCCTTATTTTGTTGATAAGGGTCTTGAGCCGGTTGTACGTCTGAGTTGGCTCCTCTCCCCTTATCATGGCGAACCGTCCAAGCTCGCCCTCCACCAACTCCATCTTGGTGAGCATGGTGATGTCGTTCCCCTCGTGAGAGATCTTGAGGGTGTCCCATATCTGCTTGGCATTGTCCAAGCCGCTCACCTTATTGTACTCTTCCCTGCACAAAGATGCTAAGAGAACAGTAGTAGCCTGTGCATTTTTATGAATCTGTTCATTTATAAGCATAGGGCTATCCGAGCTATCGAATTTCATTCCGTTCTCCACAATCTCCCATATGCTAGGATGGAGAGAGAATAAGTGACTACGCATTTTGTGACTCCAAAATCCATAGTCCTCCCCATCGAAGTGTGGAGGTTTGCCAAGAGGAATGGAAAGCAAATGCGAATTCGAACTATGTTGAATACGGGAATAATCAAATGAAAAGTTCGAATTGACCGTCTTCCTGTAGTCGTTGTCGTCGTCCTTTTGGGAAGAAGTGGATTCATCACTATCGTCGTAGTAGATGATCTCCTTGATACGCCTCGTCTTCTTCTTCTTCCCTTCCTTTCGTCTATGGCCCGAGCCGGAGTCGGTAGGCTTGTCGTCCTTCGGCTCGTTGACGAAGGTCTCCTTTTCTTTGTCGTTGATCACAATACCCTTCCCCTTAGGATCCATCTATTCGGGCGGTTAGTCCCTTTGTGAATAGAACGGCTCTGATACCAATTGAGAGCACCTAGAGGGGGGGGGGTGAATAGGTGATCCTGTAAAAACTTCAAACTTAAGCCACAAAAACTTGTTATGTGTTAGCACGATTATTGCCAAGTGGCTAAGGTGAAGTCTCAACAAAACACAATACCACAAGAGATCAAGACAGAGGTGACACGGTGGTTTATCCCGTGGTTCGGCCAAGCCAATGCTTGCCTACTTCCACGTTGTGGCGTCCCAACGGACGAGGGTTGCAATCAACCCCTCTCAAGCGGTCCAAAGACCCACTTGAATACCACGGTGTTTTGCTTTTCCTTTCACTATCCCGTTTGCAAGGAATCTCCACAAATTGGAGTCTCTTGCCCTTACAAGTATATGATCACAAAGAAAGCACAGAGTAAGGGAGGGAAGCAACACACACAAATCCACAACAAAAGCGCACACACACGGCCAAGACTCGAGCTCGAATGACTATCTCAGAGTTCACACTAGAACAGAGCTCGAATCACTTAGAATCACAAACGAATGCGCAAAGAACTTGTGTGGATGATCAAGAATGCTTAAGAGTTGCTTGTGTATCTCCTCCATGCGCCTAGGGGCTCCTTTTATAGCCCCAAGGCAGCTAGGAGCCGTTGAGCGCAAATCCGGAAGGCCATCCTTGCCTTCTGTCGTCGGGGGCACCGGACAGTCCGGTGCACACCGGACACTGTCCGGTGCCCGATTTGTTTCCTTATCTGGCGCTGCCGACCGTTGCAGCCCGTTGGAGATCTGCGAGCCGTTGGCGCACCGGACAGTCCGGTGCACACCGGACAGTCCGGTGCCGTCTTCCGACCGTTGGCTCGGCCACGTGTCTCGCGCGGATTGCGTGGCCGACCGTTGGCCCTGGCCGACCGTTGGCTCACCGGACAGTCCGGTGCACACCGGACAGTCCGGTGAATTTTAGCCGTACGCCGCCGGCCAAAATCCCGAGAGCGGCCAGTTCGAGTCGAGTCAGTCTGGCGCACCGGACACTGTCCGGTGCACACCGGACAGTCCGGTGCTCCAGACCGATCTGGGACTTGGCTGCACACAGCCAAGTCATTCTCTCCCCTTTTCTCTTTTTCTTCTTGCTGTTTCTAACACTTAGACAAATATGTTAGTCCACAAAACCAATGTACTAAGGCTTAGAAACATACCTTTACTTCATGATTTGCACCTTGTTCATCCATGTACACAAATTCACAATTAAACACATGTGTTGGCACTCAATCACCAAAATACTTAGAAATGGCCCAAGGGCACATTTCCCTTTCAACGTCCTGTGCCTATAAATAGATGAACAGTGACACCGTACTGTTCACGCTGACTTGTATTCACTCGCACATCATGCTTGGGTTTTTACCTTCCATCAAGCCAAAGGTATAAACGTAATTCGATACTATTCATGTTTATTCATGAGAAGATAATAAAAATGTTCTGATAAAGTCATATAATTATTCATGCTATCTCCCATATTTCATATTTTTTATTTACTTTATTATATACTAAATGATGAAGGGACATCCTTCATAACCTTCGTCTGAAGATCATTATATCCTAAGGGATATAATGCTTCGAAGGACGAAGGTCTTTAACCATTAACATTTTGTGTTGCCTTGTTCTTAACTCATAGCATTTGAGAACAAGTCCCCAACATTGGCACCCACCTCCGGTGAACTCATTCGACCACCTTCGGCATGCTGTGACCTTCGCCATGCCACCGAAGAAAGCTTCAGGGCTAGGGGCTGCACTGCAGCCACTGGACATCAACCAAGACACATTGCGCGAAGCACGAAGCCAAAAAAGGAAGGCTACAAGTCCAACGCCTCAGGAGGAAGAGTTGGACCAAGAGATCAGGGATCTCGAAGCTATTCATCAGCAGGTCAAAGGAAGAAGGAGAAGATGCTTCGTCTTGCTGATCTTCAGAGGAAGATCGACGAAGCCGCTGAGGAAATGTGCCATCTCACCCAAGATGACCAGGACCGGCGCTCTCAACGCACAGAGCTTCGTCAGAACAATTCCTATGATGATGACGTTTGGTATGATGATTTCCACCATGGAAATTTTGCTTTTGATGATGCTTCTCCTCTGTCAGCAGAGCTGCAGGCTACACCATGGCCTTCATCATACAAGCCACCCCAGCTTCCCATGTATGATGGGCACTCGGACCCTAAGCAATTCTTAATGAGCTATGAGGCAACAATATCCTCATATGGAGGCAACGCCGCTTTCATGGCAAAGTCTGAAGTGTGGCCCAGACATGGTACTCTTCTCTTCGCCACGGACAATCGCGTCATGGCAGAAGCTTAAGGACATGCTGGTCAACAGTTTTCAAGGGTTTCAGAAGAAGCCAGTTACTGCTCAGGCCTTGTTCCAGTGCACACAAGACCATGAGGAGTACCTTCAGGCATATGTCCGAAGGTTCTTGCGTCTGAGAGCACAAGCGCCTACAGTGCCCAACGAAATCATCATTGAGGCCATGATCAAGGGTCTTCGGCCAGGGCCCACGGCTCAATACTTCGCCAGGAAACCCCCCAGACTCTAGATAAGTTGCTTCAGAAAATGGATGAGTACATCCGGGCTGATAATGATTTCCGCCAAAAGAAGGGAAGAAGCTTATAGGTTTTCTGAGATGACTAGGGGCTTCGGAGGAAGAATCCACCCTAGGCATGTCAGATCAATCCACAGCTCCAGTCAGAGTGATGACAAAGGAAGCCAGTTTCAGAGGCCACAACACAGCTCACTGTCATCAGGACAGTAGCAAAGCTCCATTAGGCCACCAGCTCCAAGGGGCAGAGGCGGCAGGGGCTTCGGAGGAAGATTTGTGGATCAGCCCAGGAAAATCTATTGCTTATTCTATGGTGAAGATAAGGGCCACACTACAAGAAGGTGTCAGATTACCATTCAGAAGCAAAAAGAGATTGCCGAAGCAGAAGCTCGGCAGAACCAGCCGAAGCAAATTTTACATACTGCTTCGTGCTACTCTCCCTACATACCAGAATATGTGGGCAATCAACCTGCAGCTTCTGTTGCTTCGTCAAGCCATTCACAAGCTTCCTGGCCCCAGCTTCCACTGCCACCACCATTGCCACCTGCTCATACCCAAAACCAGCAGCCAGAAGGGCGCCAGCACCCCCAACAGCAACGCGACTTAAGGGAGGAGTCCGAAGCTCATACAGTCAACAGCACTGTACCAGAATCGAAGCACATATATTGAGAAGACCAGCTCGTACAGTCAACAGTACTGTATTAAAAACAAGTAATGAAAAACTTAGTTTCAATTTCTTGTAATATTTCTGCATACACCAGAATGAAATATATCTTCTTCATAGATTTACGAAGCACGAAAGATGACTCTTAAAGAAACAAAGTAGACTTTGAAGCTTAAAAGTCGTTCCTAAGGGAATGCAGAGCCAAAATTGACGAAGCTACGAAAAGTCATTCCTAAGGGAACGCAGCGTAAGTTTTCTGCTCAAAAGTCGTTCCTAAGGGAATGCAGAGCCAAAATTGATGAAGCTACAAAAAGTCATTCCTAAGGGAGCGCAGTGTAAGTTTTCTGCTCAAAAGTCGTTCCAAAGGGAATGCAGAGCCAAATACCACCGAAATATAAGGCAAAGAAGTTCAAAAGTCATTCCTAAGGGGATGCAAAACTTATACCACCGAAATACAAGGCGAAGAAGTTCAAAAGTCGTTCCTAAGGGGATGCATAACTTATACCACCGAAATAGAAGGTGAAGAAGCTCAAAAGTCGTTCCTAAGGGGATGCAGAGTCTTTCATGTGCAAGTGTGGGCGTATGTGTGGGTGTTAAGGCATCATCATATTGCATCATATCATATCATCGCATCATTTGGCATAGCATCACATCATACATCATATCGCATCAACAGAAAGATCGAATACGAAGCAAATCTTGGGGAATACTTCGTTGAATGAAAATTTGCTAAGGCATGAAGCAAGCTTCGGGTGACAATTATATCAGATCTGCCCTAGAAGGGGTTTCCTTCTTTACGAAGCATGAAAAGAAGGGAAGGTGTTTTTTTCGCCGAAGGCTCAAAAAGTGGTACGTGTGTATGTTTCATGCATCGCAAAGAAATAAATTACAACAATTTACACATTTGATTCGATGTTACATACATCAAATGTTACATAGTTTTGTTACAATAGAAGCTTAATCCTCCTTCAATTCTTCCATACATCAAGCATTTCAAAATATTATTACAATAAAATATATTCTTCTCTAAGGATTTTTCTGCAACTTCGATCAAAAGTTTATCGACGACTTCGTCGATAATGGAGTTCGCCATGCTTATAGTATCTAGTGCTTCCATCATTTCTGGATCAGCTAGGGGATTGTACGGCTCCAGTGGCAGGGATAGTTCAGCTGAAGTAGGTAAACTGATTAGTCCAAAGCCACAAAGAAAGTACCGAAGCCAAAAAATCAAAAAACAATACCTATACGTCTTTCGCATTCAGCAGACTCTTCAGCTCGCTTTGCTTCTGCCCGGGCATCGTGGGTGTCATTTTCATTCATCTTAATAATTTCGTTGGCCAGCTCTCAGCCACTATTCACCTAGACATCAGAATAAAACTTCCCGCCCATTAAAGTCGCTTCGGCTGAAGGATCCTTCGTATCGTCTATGGAGAAGGCAGCTTCAGCCTAGGCTATAGCCTTAACATGATCACATCCGGCCTTCTCCAGAATAGCTGCGATTCTCCAAGTGCCGAAGAAGGCACAAATATCCCCACGATCATTCAATATTTCCTCAAAGGCTTCAGCTTCTCCATTTATCCATTCGATAATACCCTCGGGGTCGCCTCGGATAAAATTTTCTTCAGAAGAGTAGGCGCCCACTTTGGAGAAGCTAGTTTTTAATTTCTTCACGCAATCCAAGGATTTTTAAAAACACTTTTTCTTGGATTCGCGAAGTTCTTCAACATTTTTCTCCAGCTTATTCTTCCAATATTCACTAATCTCTTATTTAGGTTGTGCGAGTGCGCAATTTTCATTAGCTTCGGCAAATTGTCTCCGAAGGTCTTCAACCTCGGCTTTTTGGGCTTCGGCCTGAGCATTATACTTAGCTTTGTCTTCTTTTATTTTATTCACCAATGAAATCAAAATTTTGTCCTACTCTAGACCTTCGTTTCTCAGTTCAATCACCTCGGAGCGAAGGTTGTTAACAGCTATTGTACAGCCTTCGTCGTCGGCGCTCTTTTGTGCCCTCAAGGCATTACTAAGAATTAAGCCCTGCAAAGAAGAAGAAAGAATTGAGCATGGCAAATAAGATACTTCATTCCCAACTTCAAAGTTAACTTCTATACCTTTATACTGTTGTACACTAGGCTATCAGCAAGATCATCCTTCGACATAACAGAAAGGCCTTCTTCAAGCTTCGGAAATCCCATACTCTTAGCTATCTCTCAGTAAACGGATATTTCTTTGTTGTCTGGGAGACAGTACAGGAAATCATCTTCATTAGTGCCGTTAAACACTAAGGCCCCCTTAGGATATTTTAATTTTTGGGCATAGTGTCTAGCTTCCAGGACTTCTTCTTTGGATAATCTTTTCCCCGAAGCATGTCGAAAAATGTAATCAACATCTTCGACTGAAGCTTCGGGGGCAGGAGATTTTGTTTTTCCTGCCATACTTTGCCCTGCTACTATTCCAGTACCTGAAGTTTGCTGATCAGCCTTGTCCTCAGGCGCGACAGCCTTCGTCTCAATGGGCGCTGAAGGCCTAGCTTCGGCTTCGGCTTGGACTTTGGCAGCTTCAGCAATTTTCTTAGTAGGAACGGGGCTCAAGGTCTTTGTGGTCTCCAATACAGCATCTAGCACGCTGGCCATCCTCCTCCTCTTGGGAGTTGCGGCAGGAGCCTTTTGCACCTTCAGCAGTTTTGCCTCTACTGGTGGGCTCAGAATTTCTGGAATTTTCACTATTTTTTCCACTTGTGGCTCTTCGGCCTTATCACTCTTAGCTTCGGCTGGCCCGACTGTAGGCACCTTCGCCACTACAATCGGCTCTTCAGCGCTCTGCACGATGGAAGCAGCTTGTTTTGCCTCGACAGTTCAAGGGGTCCCCTTGCCGAATTCAGGCACTATGGTCGGTTCAATATATCACGGCCAGTGGGTCAGAACCTTCACTTTTTTGTCCTTCGGCACAGCTGTGGTGGTCGAAGCGGCAACCTTTCTCTTCCTTCCCTGCCTTCGTAGCGGGTAGTGATAATCAGGGTATACGAAGCCAATCGCATCAAATACCCTGTTCAATCTTTTCTTGCCTCGGCCTCCGAAGGCTGCGGACAGGGCATCATCTTCGGCTTTGGAATATGTTCCAAGCAGATCGTCACTGGTAGCTTCAATACACTTCAACCAGTCATCACTTGGCTCATCAAACTTCTCTCTAAATTTGAAGGTATATCTCAATCGAACCAAGCCATCTTCGCTGGAGTCGGCAGTAGTTTCCTTCGGCATATCCCAGCTCTCCACAAGTGGCCACACCCTGAAGGATATGTGCTCTTGAACTAAATCCCTCGTGCCAATGAAGGCGCAAACAGTACTAAAATCCTTCTGGCATGCTTCAACATCGCCATCAATTTCCACCTTCGGCCTTCGGAGGCCGAAGCGAGACTAGATGGGACGCTGAATAATTTCCTTGACATCTTCTCTTTTAGTCAGATCATTTTTAACATAAAACCACTCCTCCATCCAGGCCTTGGGCCATCTTTTCTGGTATGTCGGCACCAGGTAACTTGAATTAGAGCGGGCGAACTCGTAGCAGCCGAAGTTGTTGCGGTATTGTTCTTTCCCAATAGCCTTCGTCTCGTACAAAAGCTCGTGCATACTGCAGAAGCACTTCGTGCTCGGCTCCATCCCCTGGCTTCTTACAGCCCAGACAAACATCTCCATTCTAATTATAGCTTCGGGGGTAATCTGATGAAGAAAAATCTGAAAAATCTTTAATACCTCAACCACAAATTTGCTTAGTGGGAACCAGAGACCTGCTTTCAGGAAGCTTCGATAAATAACAACTTCATTCTCCTTAGGAGCGGGGGCAGTGCTGTCTCCTCCAACTCTGACGATAGACATGTCACGAAAATATCTCCCCCTCATGGCGTCAATATGACTCTGTTTGATAGTTGATTTTCCGAAGATACTATGACTTGGCCGCCAGGGCCAATCCTCAGAATCTTCATCCCCACTCTCCACGTCATAACTGTCACTGTCATTAGAATCTTCGGACAAACCCTCCATGATCTCCTTAGGGATTTTCTATGTATTCGTTTTTGCCACGGACTCATAAAATCCAGCGATGAAAGGATCCGCAACTTTCTTCTCTTCATATAGCTTCTTCTCCACGGTTATTTTCTTCTCTTCAGTCATCTTCTTCTCCCCACTCATCTTCTTCTCCTCAAATTTGGAGCAAGCACACCTTTAAACTGAAGCTCTAAAAACTCAAAAATCAGGCAAGAGCTATTGAGCAAGAGCTAGAAATTTGAGAAAATAACGCGAATAGCAGAAATAGCGTATAAAATGTTGCCGCTGTGGGTTCATATTTATACGCCCAGTGCTTTGCAACTTGGTGGGCCCCGTCTATCATTGACTGTCACTATTCTAGCGAAAGGAAGGTGTTTTTTAGACCTTCGGCTTAAGGCCTTCGTTCATGTCGTAGTTTAAATTCATTATTATAACAAATTAATACTGCGAGGGGCTACTATTGGGGGGCTTCGTCTTCCGAAGGTCCTCAAAAACACGACTAACATGTTTTCCAAGTAAAATATATGTACAGGAACCTTCGAACATGGGATGAAGTAGTACATGATATGAAGAGCGCGATTCGGGAGAAGGATGAACCAGTGCCGAAGCTACCCGTGGAAAAGCTTCGGCTTAGCGATGAAAAATGAAACCGACTTAAAGGGGAAAAGGCTGTCTAGTCCTCGATAGATTATCCCTAAGTCAATAGTAAATGTCAAGGGCATGAATGTAATTCTACACAGGCTGCGTCCTATGCCCATAAATAGATGAACAGTGACACCGTACTGTTCACGCTGACTTGTATTCACTCGCACATCACGCTTGGGTTTTTACCTTTGGTCAAACCAAGGGTATAAACATAATTCGATACTATTCATGTTTATTCATGAGAAGATAATAAAAATGTTCTACTAAAGTCATATAATTATTCATGCTATCTCCCATATTTCATATGTTTTTATTTACTTTATTATATATTGAGATGATGAAGGGACATCCTTCATAACCTTCGTCTGAAGATCATTATATCCTAAGGGAGATAATGCTTTGAAGGACGAAGGTCTTTAACCATTAACATTTCGTGTTGCCTTGTTCTTAACTCATAGCATTTGAGAACAAGTCCCCAATTTTTAAGTTGTTGAGAAAGTAGTTTTACCGAACGCTATGCCATTTAGTAATGTCTTATCCTATAGCCAAGGAAAGTGAGTTGTGGTTTTGCTAGTCTTTCGATATTGAGCTCTAGCCAAGGAAAATTTAGAACCTATGTCTGGTTATAGTTTCTTGCTTGAGTTAGATTTGGTTAAGCTACAAAAGCGTAATTGTTACACTTAGTCCTATATCGAATCTAGTGATTATTTTTAAGTGTCATAACGCGCCTCGCTATTAAGTGTTTAGTTCACTCCCATATATCAGTATTTAGTCTTGCTATTCCTCATTATGTTCATACTTGGGCATCATGCATTTCATTAGGCACACTAGCTGATCACGTTATGTGGAGGTCAGCAGCTGAGCTGACCACAAGTGGTGCAAAGGGTGGTCTACTCCGAGAAGCGATTTCGACGGACAAATCTTGAGATGGATGACCTAATCAAGTGACAGGACGAAGATGATCATCAAGTGATCGTCATCTAACAAACACTAACCTAGTGTTATCCCAGGCAAGCCCCGGTGCATTCACCTCTTTCCTTGATGTTTACAAAAATTTATCACCTTGAATGATGCATTAGGTGATAGGAGTTGTGTGATCAAACAGTTGATGCATTTCCTTCCTTGATTAAACAACCCTAATACCGATTTTATGAAAATTTAGTGATGCTTAGCCCTGCTTATTAATTTAGGATGGTTTTTAAAAGATGATGTGTAACACGGGATATGGGAGTTCATGAAATAAAAGGACTTGTGATGATGAACCCATTGCGACCGTGATGATTTCATCATTCAAGTAGGGTACCTCTCTCAGGTATCAAGTTTTGGGAATTAATATGAAATGTAGACCAGACGTTGAGTAGGAAAGTTTGCCCGTCTATGTCGATTAAAGACCGTTCAATGTAGGCCTGTTGTGGTGGAGACTTTGCTACTAGCCACATGCTCTGGTAAGCTTGAACTCGGCTATTCCATATGTGAAAAGACAACCGCGTACTAGGCGAGGGAGATGGTGGGAGTAGCATGTACCCTCCTGGCTAGAGGCTGGACGGAGGACTACTATGCTCTCGGGTAGCGCGGACCGGTTCACGTTGTGGAGGATTTGTAGGAACGGTTGACATATGCAAGGGTTAAGTGCTACATATGTCGTGTGGTTAGGGATCCCGAGCTAGGTTTAATCGGTTCGAATCGTCATTGCTCCTCGGTCATGGAGACTCTACACTCCGAGCACTCATTGTAGTTAATAAGTAAAATAAGAATTTGGTAAAAGAAAGCTAGACCAGGACAAGTGAATGCTCTAGATTAGGCAAATCTAGATTCAGGAAAAGTACTTAACTTGTGAAGTAAAATTTCTGCATAAGGATCCACTACTAGTAAACTCTTCTGCAAAAATAAGTCTTTGAAATTTGATGAGCTTAACCTTGATTCCCAACAAACCAGTATACCCTTGAGAGTCTTTTCTTTAGTCGGGTAAGTCTTGATGAGTAATTGCGTACTCAGGGTTTTATTCCCTGTTGTTTTTCAGGTTATAATTTTGTTTTGTTGTGGATGGTGCTAAGTGCTGGTGGGCTCAGCCTTCTCATATGTATAAGTATATCCATCTATAGTTTCATTATTTAGGATTGTCACTTAAGCTAGCATGTATTTCAAACTTACAAATATTTTATAACATTACAAGTTTAATTCTTTTGAAACACTTTCTCTTGTAATCAACTCTGATGATATACATTATAACCCTCTTATAACTTGTAACTATTGAAATTTTTAGTCATGTTTTAATAAATATTTTTCACTTCAAATGTTTGTATGTGAGTTGTGTTTACTTAATCATGCAATCTTGGCGGTAAGTGGTTTATCTGGGGTCCCTGGGACACTCGGACAGATCCTATTAAGTTGTTTGGTGCACATGCATACTTGTCTGAGGTCTTTGCGACAAGGACTGGTGCATGTGGGCCCCATAACTTGGGAGGTCCTGCCACACTTTCTTCATCCGAGGATTGGGTCTGCCAGTTTCTCCCTTCTTCTATGGCCTCCTTGATTTATTCTCTCAATCTTACGCATCTAAATCCCAACTTCGTGCTTCAAATTGTTGTGTTTGTTCATCTCTACGAAGCCTTCCTAGGAATTTTTACACATTTTGACTTGTGGAAGTACTTTTACCATTGTCGGCCTAGAATGGCTGGGGGCAACATCAGCTGGTTGGAGGTGCTAGTCTGGAGCTTCGTCGAGGCAAGAAAACTGAATACCTTGACATTCGTCTGAAGGACAGTATCAAGGGATGGCGTTTTGAGTGGTTTACCATGGAGAATCAAAAGTCGCTACCCGCTCGCTCTAGGTGACAACCTGACGTCCGAACACCAAGTTGTATAGAGGTCCCAACTGATTCGGACCTTGCTGAGGCCAGGGTTTTGCTCGCCGAGATATCTGCACTGAAGAATAGAGGCTTGACTGCTGAAGTTGTCGATGTCGACTTTGTTTTTAAGAACATTTAGCCTTTGAAGCATAGAGTCTACCCGACTTATCTGTACATAGGGGTTAATGACCCTTCTCGAGTTAATGATAAGCAGATATCTGAGGAGAACGTACTGAGTCGAGTTGATTTGATACTGAGGGGTAAAACTTCATACTCTACCTGGAACCTTCCCCCAGTGGTAAGTGTCCGTATGTAAGAGTTTCTATACTACCACGTGTAGTGCTCTTAACTTGTCATCTTGTTATTGCAGAGGTCCTTTTCAGAGCTCATGTCCAGTCCACCTGTTCAAGACGGGAGCCCAAGCCATAGAGTGTGACCTTCTTAGGATGAGATTGAGGCCCTCATCACTATGCACAGGGGTTTTCCTGAAGAGGAGAAACTGTAACACCCTGAATTTGGGGGTATAAAATTTCTTTCTTATGATCACCCAAATTCAGGTGTTACTCTTCTCTATCTCACTTTAGTTTCCCTCTCTCTCTAGTTTTTCTCTCTCTCTTTTAATTAGAGTTAGCTGTATTAGTGAGGGATTATTTATTTTATTTTGCCCAAAACATATGAGTCATGGAATGTTGCATCATATTGAGCGTAAATATTCTTTGAATTGTTGCACATATTTGATTTGGTTTGAATTTGAATTGAAAACCCTAGAGGAAAATAAATAGAAAAGCAATTAGAAATTCCCTGGAAAATGGAAAACCGAATTTGGCCCAAGGCAGCCCACTTAGCCCAGTCCGCGCGTGCGCGCCCGCGCCTGTGTGCCCCCTCTTCCTGACAGGCGGGTCCCCCCTATCGGCGCAACCCTAAGCGCCCCCTCTCTCCCCCTCTCTCTCTCTGTCCCGTGGGCCAACCGTATTGGCGACGTTGTTCTCGGCCGCGCCCGTTATTCCCTCTCTTTGTCCCACCGTCCCCACTTGTCAGTCGTCCTCAACCTCCCGCCCACGATCTCCCCACCATGGACGTGCCCACGACCGCGCGTTCTCCGGCCACGACCAAGCCCCCGCGCCCCTTTTGAACCCCGCGCCCTACTCGCCCACCTCCCCTCTTCCATTTGCGCCCTCTGCCCAACTCTCTCTCTCTCTCTCGCGCGCGCTATGCCCACGCGAACCGAGAGCTCCACCACCGCTCGCCGACGTCCACCGCCTGTTCTGTGGCCGTCGTTACGCCCGTGCCCCGTCCAATGCCACGGTAAGCTTCGCCTTGCCGTCAGCTACTAGGGACACCCTTCGTTGTGCCCTCCCCCTCTCTGGTCTGTCCGGTCCGTGCTCACCGGAGTGGTTCTTGCGCAGCCGGAGCTTAGCCACCATCGCCCCGTTGCGTCCGTGTGCCTCCGCCGTTGTCCCATGCCTCCAGTGCTTCCCCTCAAGGTGAGCAACCTCCCTGCACCCATATTTCCCTGTGTACTGCACTAGTTAACACGCAATTGCTTGCCGGAGTTGCCCCTCGCCGCTGTTAGCCTTCCTCGCCATGTGCAGCGCCCTCTGGTGCTCCCGCGTCAGCGTGGTGCCCTCGGCTGAGTCCGCTAGATCCCCCTGTGCGCGCCTAGGCCAACCCCCAAGCCTCTGGTGCCCCACCGTGGCCGGTCTACTCGTCTCCGACGAGTTCCCGCCACGGGACCGAGCGGTGCCACCGTGCCCATGTTCGCCCCCTGCCGTTAGATCTCGGTCGTTCGCCCGAGATCGGACAGTGTAGAGCAAACCCGAGCGGATCTAATCGTAGTCGTTCGATCGAGATCCAACCGTCTCTCCTCTCTCCCTCTCACCCGCATCTCTGTCCCTAGGCCCGGCTGGTCAGCCTGCCCTGGCTCGCTGACGCCCTGGCCCCACTTGTCATTCGCGTCCGCGCGCCCACGCCTGCGCGCGGGCCCGCGCGATCTAATCTTGGTCTTCGGTTTCTGATGCGATGGCTGAGATTACCCTGTACCCCTTCGTGTGGTCATTTTGCTTAAGAACCCCCCTAGTTTTAGGAAATCAACCCGCTGTCCTCTGTTTTAGCGCATAGGTCCCTGGTTTCTTTAGAATAGCCCCTGGACTTTTATTTAATTACAGATTTAGCCTTAATTTCATATTTCAAACTTCAAAACTTGTTTATTTCATATCTTTTTCATATTAACTCCAAATTTAGTGGTTCAAATTGCAAAATGTTCACAAGATTATTCTATTTTCAAAGAAAATATAGTCAACTGTAATCTGCATACTTTATTTTTTACACTTGGAATATAGAGTTAAAGTATATATTTATTTATTTAATGAAATAAATAAAAGAAGAACCCTAGGAATAAAGTACTTTCAATCTTGTGAGATTAGTGTTATGCATCACTTGGATTTATTTTTGGACTTAACCTTTAGGCCTTACTAACATAAACAGAATTAGGAATGCAATTATGGATAATACCTAAAAGGTAGTCAAATTCCTAAATGAGAGTAGTTTATATTATAATTCTAGCTTTCCTTTGTTTTAATCACTACTTAACCTTTCTGAGCTATGTCCCAAACATTTAGAGAGTAATCAATTCCCCAATTAGGATTACTCCATTTTCTTTGTAACTTGATATCATTCCCCTACACTTAATACTATACCTTTTTGAGTTATGTGTCAATGATTGTAAATGTTTGATGTGCTCTTCATTTATACTTTTCCAAATGTATTGAATGTATGCTCGCTTTACTTAGACAACGAGCTGTCCGAGGTTCCTGAGTGTGTTGTTGGAGACCTCCCTGAGCAACAACCTGGTGAAGGCAAGTGTCCTCAGACCTACTATGTCCTACTATACTTTATAATTCACTGTCCCACATTACATTATTGAAACTTAAGGATTGACTAGTTTGTATTTCCCTTACCCTTGTTTACCTTTTTGGGTTAATCATGGTTAGCTTATGCTATTGCTTAAACTTAATCAATGAACATGATGTGATCTTTTATGATAGGATGATGTTATCCTGATGGGGTCCTTGTGATTACTTTAGGGGGCTCAGGCTCTTTCCTGAGTGCCTCTCCGTAAGGACCTGTTTGGGGAGTGACAACCCGAGATAACAGTGCAACCATGAGGGTGGAATGGGACGCCCTTAGCTGATTAATTAGAGGAACCAGAGGAGTAGTTGGCTTCGCCGTAGGGCCCTCAATGGGGTCCGGGCATAGTACTTGCTCTACCGAGGCTGGTTGCAAAGGTTCTTTGATTTGGTTTTGTTAGTCACCCTTCCTTTAGGGAGATGTACTGTGTTTATCAAACTGGAGAAACCTAACGAGCGGTTATGTCCCCCGGGAAATCTTTGTAAAGGCTACATAGTGAGACCCTGCTAGGTCACCTTGGTAGTGATCCATGGGGAGGCTAGAACCCTGGGCAGAATGGGAATAACGACTTGTGGGTAAAGTGTGCAACCTCTACAAAGTGTTAGAAACTGGTATATCAGTCGTGCTCGCGGTTATGAGCAGCCTTGGGATCCTCTTCGATTAGAAGAACAATGGTTACTTTTATGATGATGATTAACAATGGTGATTATAATCCTGATCTATGGTATTTTCTCTCGGAGGGAGTGCCTTTGGGTAATAACTAGGTTATTACTAAAATTTGGCTATACTTATAGTAATAAAACTTGACTAACTAAAAGCAACTTCTTAACCTTAACTCCACATACAGCTAGTCCACTTTAGCCAAACGGGACATTTGCTGAGTACGTTGAAGTGTGCTCACCCTTACTTTACAAACCACCCCACCCCAGGTTGTCCCCACTGTTCTCAGTGCTTAGGAGGTGAAGCTGGCAACATGGATGACTTCGAGGAGTTCCAGGAATACGATGAGTTCTAGTTTATCTTAGTGGCAAACCCCTAGTTAGCTACCTGTGTAGGCTTACATTCTACGTTTCGCTACTCCGCACTTTGATGTTATTGTTAAACACTAAGTTTATGTAATAGACTCTGTGGATGTCTCAAACATCTTGATGTAACTATGTACCTTTCTGTTATTTAATTCAAGCATTGTGTGATGATGTCCAACTATGTAATCGCTGTGTACGTGAGTTCTGATCCTGGCACGTACATGGTTCGCATTCGGTTTACCTTCCAAAACTGGGTGTGACATAAGTGGTATCAGAGCCTTGCTGACTGTAGGACCGCTAACCTAGACTAGAATGGTCGACCTAAGGACTATAGACCTCTACTCTTACCTTGACCTTAGTGTCTTTTCAAAAGTTGGTCATCTTGACCAACTCTATGTTATTTACTTATCTCAAAAAGTTTCATATTACTTTCCTTTCTGTTTACTTTCTGGTCTCATAGTTCTACTCTTACTCTTGTGCTTACGATGTCTTTTATAGATGACTTGTCTCAGGTGCACTGCACGTAAGTCTGTGATCCCCTTTTTGCCTTCTCGCCTAGCAAAGCGTCCACTGTGTCGCACGGTGTCAGGTCAGTCCAGCCAATTGGAGAGACTGCATCATCGCCTGCACGAGGAGCAGGAGCAGCAGGACTCTTCCCCCTCGCCTCAGCAGGAGGTGGAGTCTGAGAGGCCGCCTCCCCCTGCGCCACAGCCAGAGATGCCCCCTGCACCACCATAGGGCATCCCGGCTGCTGGAGGAGACCCCGACGGAGACAGAGACGACGACGACGCTAGTGGCAGTTCGAGCCACGGCATGGAGCGTTCGGAGGAGCCAGAGCCAGAGGGATGGATCGCGAGACCCATCACTCATGACGCTGCTAGTGGGTGTCACTTCCACGACGCTCTCGATACCTTGTTGCGTCAGGCCTTTGACTGACACACTTGGTCTATCAAGTACCATTGTGTAGTCTACCAGCATCATCGCGGGCTATACTTGGACCAGTGGGAGGCTACTTGCTTGGTGCGCCGTCCGGATGATGATCTCCAGGGTGCATAGGCCTTCTCAGAGCACTATTCTATCACTAAGAGGGACACTGCCAAGGCAGCCATGCAAGATGCAGCACGACAGGCACTTTCTCAGTATTGTTCGTTGTTTAGCGGGGTAGCTGATGGCCTTGACCTGAAGTACTACCCTCGCCATTCGACCGGCTGTAATATTCAAAATTGTGTACAAGAAATACATGGTGATTTCCTTATTTTATGAGCCTCATTTTGCATCATAAAAAGAGCATACATGTTGAGAGTGATCAATTAAAACCAAAGACACTAAAATAAAAGAAAATGCATCATATTGGAGTTTTGTGTGTGCATTTAATAAAATAATAACATGGTTAAAATATAAAAAAAATGAGTTGGAGATTGGATTAAAACATAAATTTGAGTTGGGATTTAAAAGGGTAAAGGAGAAATAAATATTATAACCTACAAAATAAATTCATAAATAAATAAACCTTGTCTTGGTATGTTCAAATTGAATATGTGATCTGAGAATAAACTTGTCAACCAGTCAGGGATTTAAACTTGGGAAGAATTTGAAATTTGAATAGAAAGAAAACAGAAAAAAATAAAAAGAAAAAGAATAAAGGGGCTACTTGGGCCGGAAGGAACCAATTCGGCCCACACGCACACGCGCGGCCCGCTCACCAGCCCTTACGCGCGCGCTCGCCATCCCTCACTGTCGTGCGGGTCCCACCGTCCAGTCGTATCTCGCGCGCGCTCGGTCTCTCTGATCCGCGGGACCCGCATGTCAGCCGCGTACCCACCTCCCCTTTTCTTCGCTCGCCGTTGTGCGATGTCCGCCGCGAGAACGCCGGCGTTGACCGCCCTCGGACTTTGCCCGCGCTGTATAAAAGCACACTCGTTCCTTTCCCTACTACCTTCTCGCACAAGCCTAGCTTTCCCCTGAGCCAATCGACGCCGCCATTGCTACGCTCGCGGAAGGATTGTGGCCACCGCCGTTGACCCGGCCCGGTATCGCCGGTGGGTGGCCAGGGTGGTGTCGGGATTGTTCATCGGCGTGTGGGGATCGTCTGCGTGAAGTATTGCGCTCGGTGACCCGTCCAATCGTCCAGAATTGCTCGCCGTCGTTAGTAATCCGCCGTGCTCCGTGGGCAGAGGTCTGTGCCGTGCGATTCACAGTAAGTCCTCCCCATTTCGTTTCGCCTTACTCACAGCATCGTGTTGATCACCACGGGTAGAGGGATTAGCGCCCGATGCGTCACATTGGGATTCACTGGTGATGTCTCCGCCGTGGAGGCCTGTGCGCCGCCGCGCGCGGCTGCTGGGGTTGGTGTAGCTGGGGGATGAACTGGGGGCCATCGGATGACCATCGTACGGTTGCGATTTGAGCTGGAAAACGATTGGGGTTGATTAGATCTGAATCGTGGATCGTGATTCGACTGTCTTGGTTAGATCCGAGCACATGTTACTCTGGGATCATTCGGACCGTTGATGTTGGATCGGGCGGCTCTGGGCGGGTACCGGTTCGGCCGAGATCCGATCTAATCCGTGCCCTTGGCAAGTGATCCAACGGCCAGAAAACATCCGTACCCCTTCGCGGGTACTTTTGTTAAAGAGTCCCCGAGGAAAGCAGGATTTAACCCGCCGTCCGCCTCTGCAGTGTTATGAGTCTCGGTTACATTTACGCCTGGGCCCCTGACTTCTCTGGAAATCGAGGCCCGATCCAGAATTGTTTTAAATCAATTAAATGAATTAGAAATTGGATTTTTAATATGAAAATAAACCCTAGAACTTGTATAAATCATAAAAAATCCATTTTTAGTCCAAATTGAGCCATTCCAGTTTCTAAAATTTTGTAATAATATTCTCTATCATTTAGTATCTCTGTTTTGACATGAACACAGTAAGAAAATTAATTTATCATTTAATCCTATTTCAAGCACATTAAATCTTAGGAAATCCATAACTTGAATTCTATAACTCCAAATTTAATGATTCTAGTTCCTATGATTTCATTTTAATGTGTAGATTTTTACTGTATATTTTATTTACATGTTTGGTGTGATGTTGATTTATGCTATACTGTGTATGTATTGTGTTGATGCGAGTAGACGAGCAAGCCACTGTGGAAACTGAGGTTCAGCAAGTAGAGATAGCTGAGCAGGAGCTCATTGAAGGCAAGTTGTGCCCTTGATCACTTACTTTTCCCAGCCATGTTCTTATTAATTTTAATGAACTGCATAGGTTAATTTTGATGGGAGCCTTTATGTTACCCCAGTTTTGATTACCTCTATACCTTGTTCACCCCTGAAATATTTTAGGGTAGTACTTGCTATTGCTTTATGTGGATTAGGTATGGAGATACACTATTCATGATTATTCTGTTATTATCTTGTTATTATTACTGTTCATGTTAAGATCATTAAATTAATGGGAACATGGAGCGACCACCCGGGAAAACAGTGCTACCACAAGGGTTTAATGGGACGCCCTTGGCTGATTAACTAGGAAAGCTAGTGGAGGGCTACCTTACCCGAAAGGGGCAAGGGCAGTAGGGGAGTGGTCAGTGTAGGGAGGTCCTTGTTTGATTTTGCTGCGATGGCGGTCAAGCAAGAACCCTGCACTGGAGCTTCCTATAAACTGTAGCGGGTAGTCTGAAGCTAGTGGAACTTTGTAAAGGCCTCGTAGTGTTACCCTGCCTCGCTTCCTTGGTAGAGGTGTATGGGATTCATGACCCCTTGGCAGATGGGTAACACGGCTTGTGGGTAAAGATGCGCAACCTCTGCAGAGTGTAAAACTAGTATACTAGTCGTGCTCACGGTCATGAGCGGCTCGGACCCTCACATGGTTAATTATGGAACTTAAATTCAATTTGACATTTGCATCGCATTTGGGATTATTTTACTATTACTGTTCTTTATTATTATTAAGGTTTGGTATTTACTTACACTTAGTAATTGCTAATAAAATTTTGACCAACTTATAAAAGCAATGCTCAGCCTCAGCCTTTATTTCATTGATCAGCCTTACACTTCATGAACTCCCACCTTTGGTGAGTTCATGCCACATTATTCCCCACGACTTGTTGCGCTATGAACGTATGTGAGCTCACTCTTGCTGTCTCACCCCCCCCAGGAGAAGAACAGGTGGTCGAAGAGGAGCCGCCTAACACTGAGGAGTTCGATCTGATCTAGCTGGCGTTTCTCAGTTGACATTGGCGCCATCGATTCTTAGTTCGTTTTACATTTATTCCTTTATTTTGTAATAAGTCTTCCGCTATGTAATAAATACTCTGATGTTATTGTGACATTTATCTCTATACACTATGTTATTATATAAGAGGTCTTCTTTGGCGCATGTATGAGATGCACCCGGCTTTGTCCCTTAAAGCCCCGGGTGTTACAGAAGTGGTATCAGAGAAATGTTGACTGTAGGACGAAACCTAGATAGAAATGGACAACCCTTACCTACTTATCTCATTCTGATTCATCCTATACTTACCTTACTCTGATTCTTTCTACACTCATCTTGATCCTGTCTCACCTTCTACTGTTCTACTCTGATCATTCTTACCTTTTCTACTCTTGGACAAGATGGATTTCACACCTTGGAATCCCTACCCCTATGATATTTTTAAGGGATAGGAAGCCTAAGACAAAATTAAAACTATTTTCTCTATTAAAAATGTTGGTTGATTGTTCTGATGATCAATGCCTGATTTGCTTCTTTGATTGATTGAAATATTATATGGACATCTTAGCATGTGCCAGCATAAGGTAATAAATTAGCTATGGTGGGTAAAACATTAAACTGCTTAGCTAATAAGTCCCTTAAAGTAACAGGATTTGTAATTACTGCCTTGTCTACTGCTCTCTCTTACCATACGTATCTAACTCAGATGGTCAATACCAGGAGGGGTGGTGGAATTGATTTGCCTCCTAATCGACACACTCGAAGGATATATAGACAACCTCAGCCACATCCTGCAGAGATGAATCCTCCTAATCCTCCACCAGGCGGAGTTGACCCACTGGTTGCTGCTCAGATGGCGGTGATGCAGCAAATGGCGGACACTATGGCTAATATGCGTACCCAGATGCAGCAAGAACGCCAGGAGATGCGTCAGGAAAGAGAAGATATACGTCAGGAGTTATGCCAGGAGAGAGAGGAGATACGCCAGGAGAGAAGGGCGCAACAGCAGCAGCTGCAACAACAACTTCAACAACAGCAGCAACAGCAACAAGTGCCATTGCCTCCACCACCACCACCAGTTCCACCTCGTGATAAGCACCGGGAGTTTATGAGTCATAAGCCACCGACCTTCGCCAGTTCGCCAGATCCCCTTGATGCAGATGATTGGTTGAAGTCAATTGAGAAGATGCTCAACATTGCCCAATGCACAGACCGGGAGAAAGTTCTTTATGCCTCAGGTCGTCTGACAGGTCCTGCTGCTGACTGGTGGGATTCTTATACTGCTGCCCACGATGCTGCTGATGCTATTACTTGGGCAGAGTTCAGTACACAATTCAGGAACTACCATATTCCAGCTGGTATGATAAAGATCAAGAAGAAGGAGTTTCTGTCATTGAAGCAAGGTAACATGTCAGTCAGTGAGTACAGTGACAAATTTATTCAGCTGTCGAGATATGCTCCAGAGGAAGTTGCTGAGGATGAAAGAAAGCAGGAGCACTTTATTGAAGGACTTAATGGACCCTTGCAGTATGCACTGGTTGCACACACCTTTCCATCATTTCAGAGGCTACTGGATAAGGCTCTTGCTATTGAACACAAGCGTGTTCAACTGGGTGATTTGAAGAGGAAGGCTATCTCACAAGAACAGGGTAGCAGCAGTGTTCGTCCTCACTACATTTCACCACAGGGTACACCGACTCGACCGGGAGGACCGCGCCCAGTTCAGCAATCACCACTGAGGACTCCACCTCCTCGACAGGCTACCCCCACTGGCACCCCGACGAAGTTTTCAGGACAGAGTTCAGGCACTACTTGTTTCAAGTGTGGGAAGACTGGTCATTATGCAAATGTCTGCCCACAGAGGATTGCTACTACTCCAGTTCAGAACAAGCAACAGACTCCTAGCAAGGGATATTCTATAGCCAGGGTGAATCAAGTCAGCGTTGATGATACTCCTGATGGTGGTGACATCGTACTTGGTATGTTTTATGTTAATGCAATCCCTGCAACAATATTATTTGATTCTGGTGCTACACATTCATTCATGTCTGCTAGATATGCCAACACAAATGAAATACCACTGCTAAATATGAGAAAACCCATGATAGTAATTACACCTAAAGGGCCTGTTGAGGCGAATCAAATGACACGTAGATTGACATTGACCATTATGGGTAGAGAATTTGGAGCTGCTGCTATAATATTAGAGTCAAGCAGTATAAATCTGATCCTTGGTATGTCGTGGCTAAGAAAGGCAAAGGCCGTTATAGCATGTGGTAGAGGTACAGTAGAGCTCACTACCACTAAAGGAGAAAGATTTCAAGTTAATATTGCAGTAACCTCCTCATCCATGCGTGCAATGTTCTTTATGCCTGAGGAGTTTGTTGGTGACAACATCCGGGTGGTTAGAGATTTTCCGGATGTCTTTCCAGAGGAGTTACCAGGGATGCCACCTGATAGAGAAGTTGAGTTTGTTATTGATCTCTTACCTGGAACCGCCCCTATTTCTAAACGGCCATATAGGATGTCCGTAGAGGAGTTGAAGGAACTTAAGAAGCAGTTAACTGAGTTACAAGGAGCGGGGTACATTCGTCCGAGTTCCTCACCTTGGGGAGCACCGGTCCTGTTTGTACAGAAGAAGGATGGATCGCAACGGATGTGTGTGGATTATAGATCTCTTAATGATGTTACGGTGAAGAACAAGTATCCGTTGCCCCGTATTGAGGATTTATTTGATCAGATGAGAGGTGCTAGAGTATTCTCGAAGATTGATCTCCGATCGGGTTACCATCAGATGAGGATTAGGCCATCGGATATCCCCAAGACAGCATTCTCGACTCGATATGGATTATATGAGTTTACTGTTATGTCATTTGGATTAACCAATGCACCAGCTTATTTCATGAATTTGATGAACAAAGTGTTTATGGAGTATTTGGACAGATTCGTCGTGGTGTTTATCGACGATATTCTGATCTATTCTAGGAATGAAAGTGATCATGAACAACATCTAAGGTTGGTGCTACAGAAGTTACGAGATAATCAACTCTATGCTAAGTTTAGCAAGTGCGAGTTTTGGATTGACAAGATGCCATTCCTTGGTCATATTATTTCTAATGGAGGAATAGCAGTGGATCCTGCTAAAGTGAAGGAGATAATGGAGTGGAGAGTGCCCACTACCGTTACGGAGATTCGGAGTTTCTTGGGACTCGCAGGGTATTATCGGAGATTTATTGAAGGGTTCTCTAAGATTGCCAAGCCTATGACCTCGCTTTTGGAAAAAGGAAGAGAATTCAAGTGGGATGAGAAGTGCCAAGAAAGCTTTGATCAATTGAAGGAGAAACTAATGTCGCCACCAGTATTGATTATGCCAGATCTATAGAAGGGATTTGACATTTACTGTGATGCATGTGGCCAAGGACTTGGATGTGTGCTCATGCAAGAAGGACATGTGATCGCCTATGCATCTCGTCAGTTGTGGAAACATGAATTGAACTACCCCACTCATGACTTGGAACTGGCTGCCGTTGTGCATGCACTTAAGATTTGGAGACACTACATCATGGGAACTAAGTGCCAAGTATATACGGATCATAAGAGTTTGAAGTATATATTTACTCAGAAGGATCTCAACCTTAGGCAACGCCGTTGGTTGGAGCTCATTAAGGATTATGATTTGGAAATTCACTATCACCCAGGCAAGGCGAATTTGGTTGCAGATGCCTTGAGTCGGAAGGAGCATGTTCACTCCGCTTTTGTTGTCCATCTACCTGATGAATTAGCAAAAGATTTTGAGAGACTCAACCTGGGAATTGTTACACATACGGAAGGAATGACTATTGAATTGGAACCTACCTTGGAGCAAGAAATTCGTAAAGGTCAGGTTGGTGATGCTAAGATTCAGGAGATCAAGGATCTGATAACAGAAGGTAGAGGCCCGGAATTCACAGAGGATGAGCAAGGCACGATATGGTTCAGGAATCGGATCTGTGTTCCCGATATTGATAGTCTTCGGGAAACTATATTGAAGGAAGCACATGACTCAATTTATTCTATCCATCCTGGAAGTACTAAGATGTATCAGGATTTGAAGCAAAAGTATTGGTGGTATGGTTTGAAGAGAGATGTGGCTGCACATGTGGCTACGTGCGATGTATGCCAAAGAGTTAAGGCTGAACACCAGAGGCCAGCCGGACTACTGCATCCACTGAAGATACCTGAGTGGAAATGGGAAGAGATTGGCATGGACTTCATTGTTGGATTACCCCGCACGTCTACTGGATATGATTCGATATGGGTGATTGTGGACAGGCTAACTAAGGTAGCCCACTTTATTCCAGTGAAGACCACGTATTCAGGAGCCAAGTTGGCAGAGTTGTACATGGCACGGATTGTATGCCTACATGGTGTGCCAAAGAAGATTGTATCAGACCGGGGATCACAGTTTACCTCTCGGTATTGGAAGAAGTTGCACGAGTCATTGGATACGAGATTGAATTTTAGTTCGGCTTACCATCCACAGACTGATGGGCAGACTGAGAGGACTAACCAAGTGCTGGAAGATATGTTAAGAGCTTGTGCCCTTAAGCATGGTGGTAGTTGGGATAAGAGTCTACCATATGCGGAGTTCTCATATAATAATAGCTACTAGGCCAGTTTGAAGATGTCACCATTTGAGGCTTTGTATGGCAGAAAATGCAGGACTCCACTATATTGGGATCAAACTGGTGAAAGACAGTTGTTTGGGCCTGAGATTATACAAGAAGCAGAGGAACAGGTTCAGCAAATAAGGGAGAATTTGAGAACTGCACAGTCAAGGCAGAAAAGTTATGCTGACACCCGGAGAAGACTACTTGAGTTTAAGGAGGGTGATTATGTCTATTTGAAGGTGTCACCACTCCGGGGTATGAGGAGATTCAAAGTTAAAGGAAAGTTGTCCCCTCGCTTTATTGGACCCTTCTCAATCTTAAAGCGAGTGGGAGATGTTGCATACCAATTGGAGTTACCGGATCATCTTGCGGATGTTCATGATGTATTTCATGTATCTCAGCTGAAGAAATGTCTCAGGG
The DNA here is from genome assembly GCA_029449295.1 of Zea luxurians. Taxonomy (NCBI): domain Eukaryota; kingdom Viridiplantae; phylum Streptophyta; class Magnoliopsida; order Poales; family Poaceae; genus Zea; species Zea luxurians. Next base: position 54,026,285 of record JAOPSE010000011.1, read on the forward strand.
TACCTGAGGAGCAACTACCAATGGAAGACCTTAGTGTTCAAGATGATCTAACTTATGTTGGGTACCCCATCAAGATTCTCGATACACTGACTCGAGTCACGAGGAATAAGGTTATAAAGATGTGTAAAGTTCAATGGAGCCACCACGGTGAAGATGAAGCAACTTGGGAAAGAGAAGAAGAGCTTCGTATAGATTTTCCCCACCTTTTCCCTAGATCTTCCTAAATCTCGAGGTCGAGATTATTTTTAAGGGGGGTAGGATTTGTAATATTCAAAATTGTGTACAAGAAATACATGGTGATTTCCTTATTTTATGAGCCTCATTTTGCATCATAAAAAGAGCATACATGTTGAGAGTGATCAATTAAAACCAAAGACACTAAAATAAAAGAAAATGCATCATATTGGAGTTTTGTGTGTGCATTTAATAAAATAATAACATGGTTAAAATATAAAAAAAATGAGTTGGAGATTGGATTAAAACATAAATTTGAGTTGGGATTTAAAAGGGTAAAGGAGAAATAAATATTATAACCTACAAAATAAATTCATAAATAAATAAACCTTGTCTTGGTATGTTCAAATTGAATATGTGATCTGAGAATAAACTTGTCAACCAGTTAGGGATTTAAACTTGGGAAGAATTTGAAATTTGAATAGAAAGAAAACAGAAAAAAATAAAAAGAAAAAGAATAAAGGGGCTACTTGGGCCGGAAGGAACCAATTCGACCCACACGCACACGCGCGGCCCGCTCACCAGCCCTTACGCGCGCGCTCGCCATCCCTCACTGCCGCGCGGGTCCCACCGTCCAGTCGTATCTCACGCGCGCTCGGTCTCTCTGATCCGCGGGACCCGCATGTCAGCCGCGTACCCACCTCCCCTTTTCTTCGCTCGCCGTTGCGCGATGTCCGCCGCGAGAACGCCGGCGTTGACCGCCCTCGGACTTTGCCCGCGCTGTATAAAAGCACACTCGTTCCTTTCCCTACTACCTTCTCGCACAAGCCTAGCTTTCCCCTGAGTCAATCGATGCCGCCATTGCTACGCTCGCGGAAGGATTGTGGCCGCCGCCGTTGACCCGGCCCGGTATCGCCGGTGGGTGGCCAGGGTGGTGTCGGGATTGTTCATCGGCGTGTGGGGATCGTCTGCGTGAATTATTGCGCTCGGTGACCCGTCCAATCGTCCAGAATTGCTCGCCGTCGTCGGTAATCGCCGTGCTCCGTGGGCAGAGGTCTGTGCCGCGCGATTCACAGTAAGTCCTCCCCATTTCGTTTCGCCTTACTCACAGCATCGTGTTGATCACCACGGGTAGAGGGATTAGCGCCCGATGCGTCACATTGGGATTCACCGGTGAGGTCTCCGCCGTGGAGGCCTGTGCGCCGCCGCGCGCGGCTGCTGGGGTTGGTGTAGCTGGGGGATGAACTGGGGGCCGTCGGATGACCATCGTACGGCTGCGATTTGAGCTGGAAAACGATTGGGGTTGATTAGATCTGAATCGTGGATCATGATCCGACTGTCTTGGTTAGATCCGAGCACGTGTTACTCTGGGATCATTCGGACCGTTGATGTTGCATCAGGCGGCTCTGGGCGGGTACCGGTTCGGCCGAGATCCGATCTAATCCGTGCCCTTGGCAAGTGATCCAACGGCCAGAAAACATCCGTACCCCTTCGCGGGTACTTTTGTTAAAGAGTCCCCGAGGAAAGCAGGATTTAACCCGCCGTCCGCCTCTGCAGTGTTATGAGTCTCGGTTACATTTACGCCTGGGCCCCTGACTTCTCTGGAAATCGAGGCCCGATCCAGAATTGTTTTAAATCAATTAAATGAATTAGAAATTGGATTTTTAATATGAAAATAAACCCTAGAACTTGTATAAATCATAGAAAATCCATTTTTAGTCCAAATTGAGCCATTCCAGTTTCTAAAATTTTGTAATAATATTCTCTATCATTTAGTATCTCTGTTTTGACATGAACACAGTAAGAAAATTAATTTATCATTTAATCCTATTTCAAGCACATTAAATCTTAGGAAATCCATAACTTGAATTCTATAACTCCAAATTTAATGATTCCAGTTCCTATGATTTCATTTTAATGTGTAGATTTTTACTGTATATTTTATTTACATGTTTGGTGTGATGTTGATTTATGCTATACTGTGTATGTATTGTGTTGATGCGAGTAGACGAGCAAGCCACTGTGGAAACTGAGGTTCAGCAAGTAGAGATAGCTGAGCAGGAGCTCATTGAAGGCAAGTTGTGCCCTTGATCACTTACTTTTCCCAGCCATGTTCTTATTAATTTTAATGATCTGCATAGGTTAATTTTGATGGGAGCCTTTATGTTACCCCAGTTTTGATTACCTCTATACCTTGTTCACCCCTGAAATATTTTAGGGTAGTACTTGATATTGCTTTATGTGGAATGGGTATGGAGATACACTATTCATGATTATTCTGTTATTATCTTGTTATTATTACTGTTCATGTTAAGATCATTAAATTAATGGGAACATGGAGCGACCACCCGGGAAAACAGTGCTACCACAAGGGTTTAATGGGACGCCCTTGGCTGATTAGCTAGGAAAGCTAGTGGAGGGCTACCTTACCCGAAAGGGGCAAGGGCAGTAGAGGAGTGGTCAGTGTAGGGAGGTCCTTTTTGATTTTGCTGCGATGGCGGTCAAGCAAGAACCCTGCACTGGAGCTTCCTATAAACTGTAGCGGGTAGTCTGAAGCTAGTGGAACTTTGTAAAGGCCTCGTAGTGTTACCCTGCCTCGCTTCCTTGGTAGAGGTGTATGGGATTCATGACCCCTTGGCAGATGGGTAACACGGCTTGTGGGTAAAGATGTGCAACCTCTGCAGAGTGTAAAACTAGTATACTAGCCATGCTCACGGTCATGAGCGGCTCGGACCCTCACATGGTTAATTATGGAACTTAAATTCAATTTGACATTTGCATCGCATTTGGGATTATTTTACTATTACTGTTCTTTATTATTATTAAGGTTTGGTATTTACTTACACTTAGTAATTGCTAATAAAATTTTGACCAACTTATAAAAGCAATGCTCAGCCTCAGCCTTTATTTCATTGATCAGCCTTACACTTCATGAACTCCCACCTTTGGTGAGTTCATGCCACATTATTCCCCACGACTTGTTGAGCTATGAACGTATGTGAGCTCACTCTTGCTGTCTCACCCCCCCCCCCAAGAGAAGAACAGGTGGTCGAAGAGGAGCCGCCTAACACTGAGGAGTTCGATCTGATCTAGGTGGCGTTTCTTAGTTGACATTGGCGCCATCGATTCTTAGTTCGTTTTACATTTATTCCTTTATTTTGTAATAAGTCTTCCGCTATGTAATAAATATTCTGATGTTATTGTGACATTTATCTCTATACACTATGTTATTATATATGTTGTCTTCTTTGGCGCATGTATGAGATGCACCCGGCTTTGTCCCTTAAAGCCCCGGGTGTTACACCGGCAGTGCTGGAGGTGTGATTGTCTCGCCATTTGGTGAGGGCAATCCCAGGCTGAGCAGCATGGTCAACTTGGTCGCCGTGCTCAACACAGAGTTGGACCACGCCCTTGACGAGTTGGGCAAGGTTCAGGCGGAGGTTGCGGAATTGCGTGCTGAATGCGCGGCACGCCACTATCTTGATGGTGGTTCTCCTGCCCCTATTGGGATTCAGCACCCTTACCGTTCACCGCCCCATGGTCGCTTCGACTATGGTACCCCAGACTATAGGACCCACATAGATTTAGATCCATAGATCGATGGAGTTGGAGTCTATAATAATGCTTACTTCAGTGTCTTAGTCTAGTCAGTCTTACTTAGAGTTAGTTTGGTTACCTTTTGTTGGATGCTTGTCATGATGAACATGTAATGAAGTTGGATCTTTGTAATGATTGTCACCAACGTGTGGGTATCTCCTGCAACTTGGTGTAGTTATTAATAAAGTCAGTTATTTAGTTGGGTAATCCATTTATTTCCACTTTCCTCTTTATCTGAGAAGTTGTCAGTGAAGATGATCAATTGTTTAGTGCTATGAAGATTTCCGTATATCTTTTCTTATGCTGAAAGACTGCAGAGTCAGATCTGATATGTGTGTGATTTCTACAGATGTCTGAGAACAGGCGCAGAGGTGCGAGGCGTGCTTAGCTAGAGCAGCAGGCACCCCAAGAGGAGGCAGCTCCGCAGCAGCATTTGCCACCACCACCCCCGATGACCATTGAGTAGATGTTCTTGATGCAGACCCAGGCAATTCAGGCAATTAGTCAGACATTAGCAGCGATGCAGTAGGTTCAGCAGTAGCCACCACCACCTCAGCCTCCAGTGCAAGTCCAAATGCCATAAGTGCCCAGAGACAAGCGGGCAGAATTCATGAGGGGCCATCCCCCTGTCTTTGCCCACTCTGATGACCCCATGGACGCAGAAGATTGGCTGCATACTATGGAGCGTGAGTTGCACACTGCTTAGTGCAACGACCGTGAGAAGGTTTTGTATGGTCCCTGACAGTTGAGGGGAGCAACATAGTCTTGGTGGGAGTCTTACCTCGCCACCCATGCCAACCCTGAAGCCATCACTTGGGAGGAGTTTAGGGACAACTTCTGTCGCTACCATGTGCCCGAGGGACTGATGATAGTGAGGAAGGAGGAGTTTCTCGCCCTGAAGCAAGGTCCCCTGTCTGTTAGTGAGTACAGGGATAAGTTTCTGCAGCAGTCACGTTACGCCCTAGAAGACATCAACATTTATGCAAAGAGGCATTACCGCTTTCTGAGACGATTGGTTGATCCCCTCCATTACCAGCTCATGAACCACACTTTCCCCACCTTCTAGCACTTGATAGACAGAGCAATCATGACTGAAAGGAAGCGCCGGGAGATGGAGGATAGGAAGCGCAAGATTGGTGGACCTCAGGCCGGGAGTAGCAGTCGTCCCCGCTACTCAGGCAACTCGCCATAGTAATTCAAGCAAGGCCACCAACACCAGCAACAGCATTAGCGTTAGCACCAGCACCAGTACTAGAGGCATTTTCCTCAGCAGCAGCAGCAGCAGTACCGTCAGAACACTCAGCCGGGAGGAAATCAGTACCAACGTCACAACAACCAGGCAGCTCGTCTTCCTGCCCCTGCAACCAACCAGAATGGCCAAGCAGCCCCAGCACAAGTAGGAGGTCGTGCATGCTTCTACTGTGGAGAACAAAATCACTGGGCGAAGAATTGTCCAAAGAAAGCAACCCAGCCACCACCAGCAGTCAATGCCCTAGCAAGACAAAGAGCACCACAGCAAGCACCAGGAGTCCATGGTCAGGCCTACAACCGTGGAAAGGTGAACCACCTGGAGGCCGAAGCAATCTAGGATGCTTAGGACGTTGCAGTAGGTATGTTTCCAGTCGAATCCTACCCAGCAAAAGTATTATTTGATACTGGTGCCACACATTCTTTTGTTTCTGCATCTTGGGTAGAATCACATAACATCCCCATAGAACCAATGATCCCACCTTTGAGAGTTAATTAAGTTGGGGGAAAAGTTCAATCCGATAGGATTTGTCCGAATCTAAGGATTGAAATAAGGGGGATAGCCTTCCCCGCTAGCCTAGTAGTAATGGGAACTCAAGGGTTAGATGTCATCCTAGGGATGGATTGGCTACACAGAAATCAAGCCACTGTCAGTTGTGACAAGAGGACAGTTAAGTTGGTGTCCCCATCCGGAAAGGAGGTAGTAACCAAGTTGTACTTACCTGAACTAGAAGAAGGAGCATGTCACCATTTATCAGTAGATGACAAGGAGTCCAATCCGATTGAAACAATTAGGATTGTGTCAGAATTCCTTGATGTATTCCCTGAAGAGTTACCAGGCATGCCACCTGAAAGGAAAGTTGAATTTGCCATAGAGCTTATCCTAGGCACCGCCCTTATTTCCATGTGAGCTTATCGAGTGTCCAGACTAGAGTTGGTGGAACTCAAGAAGCAAATTGATGAGTTGTTAGAGAAAGATTACATCAGGCCAAGTACCTCACCTTGGGCAGCCACAGTATTATTTATGGAGAAGAAGGATGGCACAAGGAGGACGTGCATCGATTATAGAGCCTTGAATGAAGTCACTGTCAAGAATAAGTACCCCTTGCCTCGAATTGAAGACTTATTTGATCAGTTGAGAGGAGCCAGTGTGTTCTCAAAGATAGATCTGAGGTCAGGCTACCATCAGCTGAGAATCCGACCTACAGATATACTGAAGACAGCATTCATCACCAAGTATGGACTATATGAGTTCATGGTTATGTCATTTGGATTGACGAATGCGCTGGCTTACTTCATGTACCTGATGAACAATGTGTTCATGGACTACCTCGACAAGTTCGTAGTGGTGTTCATTGATGATATTCTTGTATATTCCTAGAATGAGCAAGAGCATGAGGAACATTTGAGGAAAGTACTTCAGAGACTACGGGATTGCCAGTTGTATGCCAAGCTTAGCAAGTGCGAGTTCTAGATCAGCAAAGTTCTATTCTTGGGTCATATTATAAACGAGATGGACTAGTTGTGGATCCAAAGAAGGTAGCAGCGACTCTAGACTGGAAAGCACCAAAAGATGTCCGAGGAATCAAGAGTTTCATTGGAATGGCCGGTTATTATCGGCGTTTCATTGAGGGTTTCTCCAAGATTTCTAGACCAATGACAGCCCTGCTAGCAAAGAAGGTTGATTTCAAGTGGACCCCTGCGTGCCAAGAATCATTTGATATGTTGAAGCAGAAGTTGACAACAGCACCAGTGTTAGTTCTGCCAGATGTTCACAAGCCATTCTCAGTATACTGTGATGCTTCGTACACCGGACTAGGATGTGTGTTAATGCAGGAGGAGAAAGTAGTGGCATACTCGTCCCAATAATTGAAAGTTCATGAGAAGAATTATCCTACTCATGACCTAGAACTAGCAGCAGTGGTTCATGCATTGAATACCTGGAGACATTATCTTTATGGGCAGAAGTGTGATATCTACACGGACCACAAGAGCCTCAAGTACATATTCACTTAGTCAGAGTTAAACATGAGGCAGCGAAGATGGCTGGAATTGATCAAAGACTATGAGCTAGAGAATCATTATCACCCAGGCAAAGCAAATGTGGTTGCAGATGCTCTTAGCAAGAAGAGTCAAGTCAACATGTTGGCCGCTCACTCGATGCCGTTCGAGCTAGCGAAGGAATTCGACAGGTTGAGTCTCGGATTTCTGAACAACACTCAAGGAGTGGCAAGTGAGCTAGAGCCCACTCTGGAGCAAGACATCAGAAAAGGTCAGAAGGATGATGAGAAGATCAACGAGATTCGGCAACTGATCATCGATGGGAAAGGTCCAGATTTCCGTGAAGGTGCAGAAGGAGTGGTATGGTTCAAAGATAGGTTGTGTGTTCCCGACATCACATTGATTCGGGAACTGATTCTCAAGGAAGCTCATGAGACAGCGTATTCTATACACCCTAGTAGCGAGAAAATGTACCAAGACTAGAAGAGATTCTGGAGGTATAGAATGAAAAGAGAGATAGCAGAGTGTGTGGCCAGATGCAACAGTTGTCAGAGAATCAAGGCAAAACATCAGAGACCCGCTGGTTTGTTACAGTCGTTGCAGATTCCTCAGTGGAAATGGGATGAGATTGGGATGGACTTTATAGTTGGTCTGCCTCGCACTCGAGCTAGTTATGACTCCATCTGGGTAGTAGTGGACCGTTTGACAAAGACGACCCATTTCATACCAGTCAAGACCACCTATAATAGCGTAGTGTTGGCAGAGTTATACATGTCTCGGATTGTGTGCTTGCATGGTATTCCAAAGAAGATAATATCGGATAGAGGCACCCAGTTTACTTCTCACTTTTGGCAGCAGCTACACGAAGCTTTGGGTACACACTTGAAATTCAGTTCAGCTTATCACTCGTAGACAGATGGCCAGACTGAGAGAACCAACCAGATTCTTGAGGATATGTTGAGAGCTTGTGCTTTACAAGACCAGTTAGGTTGGGCCAAGAGGCTACCGTATGCAGAATTCTCCTACAACAACAGCTACCAAGCCAGTCTGAAGATGTCACCATTCGAAGCACTTTATGGGAGGAATTGCATAACTCCATTGCATTGGGACCAACCCGGCAAAAGATAGATATTCGGCCCGGATATTCATCCAAATTCAGGTGTTACTCTTCTCTATCTCAGTTTAGTTTCCCTCTCTCTCTAGTTTTCTCTCTCTCTCTCTTTTAATTAGAGTTAGTTGTATTAGTGAGGGATTATTTATTTTATTTTGCCCAAAACATATGAGTCATGGAATGTTGCATCATATTGAGCCTAAATATTCTTTGAATTGTTGCACATATTTGATTTGGTTTGAATTTAAAACTTGATTTGAATTTGAATTGAAAACCCTAGAGAAAAATAAATAGAACAACAATTAGAAATTCCCTAGAAAATGGAAAACTGAATTCGGCCCAAGGCTTCCCACTTAGCCTAGTCCGCGCGCGCGCATGCACCCGCGCGCCCCCTCTGCCTAACAGGCGGGTCCCGCCTGTCGGCGCAACCCTGAGCACCCCCTCTCTCCCTCTCTCTCTGTCACGTGGGCCAACCCTGTCGGCGCCATTGTTCTCGGCCGCGCCGTTCTCTCCCTCTCTCTGTCCCATCATCCCCACTGGTCAGCCGTCCTCAACCTCCCGCCCACGATCTCCCCACCGTGGATGCGCCCACAACCGCACGTTCTCCGGCCACGACCAAGCCCCCGCGCCCCTTTTGAATCCGGCGCCCTACTCGCCCACCTCCCCTCTTCCATTTGCGCCCTCTGCCCAGCTCTCTCTCTCTCTCTCTCGCTCTGCCCACACGAACCGAGAGCTCCGCCACTGCCCGCCGACGTCCACCGTCTGTTCCGTGGCTGCCGTTGTGCCCGTGCCCCGTCTAGTGCCACGGTAAGCTTTGCCTTGCCGTCACCTACTCGGGACACCCTTCAGTGTGCCCTCCCCCTCTCTGGTATGTCTAGTCTGCGCTCACCGGAGTGGTTCTTGCGCAGCCAGAGCTCCGCCACCGCCACCCCGTCGCGTCACTGTTCCTCCGTCGTTGCCTCGTGCCTCCAGCACTTCCCCTCAAGGTGAGCAACCTCTCCATGCCCCTATTTCCCTGTGTAGTGCACTGGTTAACATGCAATTGCTCGCCGGAGATGCCCCGCGCCGCCATTAGCCTGCCTTGCCGTGTGCAGCGCCCTATGGTGCTCCCGCGCCGGCGTGGTGCCCTCGGCTGAGTCCGCCAGATCCCCCTGTGCGTGCCTAGGCCAACCCCCAAGCCTCTGGTGCCCCGTCGTGGCCGGTCTGCTCATCTCCAACGAGTTCCCGCCATGAGACCAAGCAGCGCCACCGCACCCATGTCCGCCCCCTGCCATTAGATCTCGGCCATTTGCCCGAGATCGGACAGTGTAGAGCTAACCCGAGCGGATCTAATCGTAGCCATCCGATCCAGATCCAACCATCTCTCCTCTCTCCCCCTCACCCGCATCTATGTCCCTGGGCCTGGCTGGTCAGCCCGCCCTGGCTCGCTGATGCCCTGGCCCTACTTGTAAGTCGCGTACGTGTGCCTGCGCGATCTAATCTGGGTCGTCGGTTTACGATCTGATGGCTGAGATTACCCTGTACCCCTTCGCGTGGTTGTTTTGCTTAATAACCCCCTGGTTTTAGGAAATCAACCCGCCGTCCTCTATTTTAGCGCGTAGGTCCCTGGTTTCTTTAGAATGGCCCCTAGACTTTTATTTAATTACAGAATTAGCCTTAATTTCATATTTCAAACTTCAAAACTTGTTTATTTCATATCTTTTCCATATGAACTCCAAATTTAGTGTTTCAAATTGCAAAATGTTCACAAGATTATTCTCTGTTCAAATAAAATATAGTCAACTGTAATATAAATACTTTAATTTTTACACTTGGAATATAGAGTTAAAGTATATATTTATTTATTTAATGAAATAAATAAAAGAAGAACCCTAGGAATAAAGTACATTCAATCTTATGAGATTAGTGTTATGCATCACTTGGATTTATTTTTGGACTTAACCTTTAGGCCTTAATAACATAAACAGAATTAGGAATGTAATTATGGATAATACCTAAAAGGTAGTCAAATTCCTAAATGAGAGTAGTTTATATTATAATTCTAGCTTTCCTTTGTTTTAATCACTACTTAACCTTTTTGAGCTATGTCCCAGACATTTAGAGAGTAATCAATTCCCCAATTAGGATTACTCCATTTTCTTTGTAACTTGATATCATTCCCCTACATTTAATACTATACCTTTTTGAGTTATGTGTCAATGATTGTAAATGTTTCATGTGCTGTTCATTTATACTTTTCCAAATATATTGAATGTATGCTCGCTTTACTTTGACAACGAGCAGTCCGAGGTTCCTGAATGTGTTGTTGGAGACCTCCCTAAGCAACAACCTGGTGAAGGCAAGTGTCCTCAGACCTACTATGTCCTACTATACTTTATAATTCATTGTCCCGCATTACATTACTGAAACTTAAGGATTGACTAGTTTGTATTTCCCTTACCCTTGTTTACCTTTTTGGGTTAATCATGGTTAGCTTATGCTATTTCTTAAACTTAATCAATGAACATGATGTGATCTTTTATGATACGATGATGTTATTCTGATGGGGTCCTTGTGATTACTTTAGGGGGCTTAGGCTCTTTCCTGAGTTCCTCTCTGTAAGGACCTGTTTGGGGAGTGACAACCCGAGATAACAGTGCAACCATGAGGGTGGAATGGGACGCCCTTTACTGATTAATTAGAGGAACCAGAGGAGTAGTTGGCTTCGCTGTAGGGCCGTCAATGGGGTCCGGGCATAGTACTTGCTCTGCCGAGGCTGGTTGCAGAGGTTCTTTGATTTGGTTTTGTTAGTAACCCTTCCTTTGGGGAGATGTACTGTGTTTATCAAACTAGAGAAACCTAACGGGCGGCTATGTCCTTTGGGAAATCTTTGTAAAGGCTACGTAGTGACACCCTGCTAGGTCACCTTGGTAGTGATCAATGGGGAGGCTAGAACCCCGAGCAGAATGGGAATCACGGCTTGTGGGTAAAGTGTGCAACCTCTGCAGATTGTTAGAAACTGGTATATCAGTCGTGCTCGCGGTTATAAGCAGCCTTGGGATCCTCTTCGATTAGCAGAACAATGGTTACTTTTATGATGATGATTAACAATGGTGATTATAATCCTGATCTCTGGTATTTCCTCTTGGAGGGAGTGCCTCTAGGTAATAACTGGGTTATTACTAAAATTTGGCTATACTTATAGTAATAAAACTTGACCAACTAAAAGCAACTGATTAACCTTAACTCCACATACAGCTAGTCCACTTTAGCCAAACGGGACATTTGTTGAGTACGTTGAAGTGTACTCACCCTTGCTTTACAAACCACCCCACCCCAGGTTGTCCCCACTGTTCTCAGTGCTCAGGAGGTGAAGCTAGCAACATGGATGACTTCGAGGAGTTCCAGGAATACGATGAGTTCTAGTTTATCTTAGTGGCAAACCCCAAGTTAGCTGCCTGTGTAGGCTTACATTCTACGTTTCGTTACTCCGCATTTGATGTTATTGTTAAACACTAAGTTTATGTAATAGACTCTATGGATGTCTCAGACATCTTGATGTAACTAAGTACCTTTCCGTTATTTAATTCAAGCATTGTGTGATGATGTCTAACTATGTAATCGATGTGTACGTGAGTTCTGATCCTAGCACGTATATGGTTCGCATTTGGTTTACCTTCAAAAACCGTGTGTGACAGAAACAGACTCACTTCTAGATGCAGCCTATTGCTGATGATGCTGAGGTGAACACAGTTCTCAATGTACTGGCTAGAGAGTCAACCGAGTCTGCTCGAGCTGAGTTGGCAGATGCTGTTATCGAGCGTGTGTGCGGTGGGGAGAAAATAATTTGCAGCCTGGTAGCGCTCATTGCAAGCGGACACGCCGAGTAGGATCCCCGGTCGTGTCCACCAAGACGAAGAGGAGAAAAGGAAAACTTCGACGTTCATCCGGCTTAGAACTGGAGGCTGGCTCCACGGCTTCAGACCTGGAAGATGACCCGGCGAGCGTCGATCTTGAAGATGACATTGAGAGTTGTGGTGGTACCAGAGCTAGTAGGTATGTTTCGAAGGAGGAGGAAGAGGATGTGCCTTCTTTGGTTCGTAGGAATCGACGTAGCAAGGCCAACAACAATATCCCAGTTCAAGCTCTCTCGGGGCTAGTTAGCCTTCATGTAATACCCAATTTTTAAATAATAAGAAAAGAGAGTTGATCTCCTTATATGTTTGCCCTTTACTTATTAGAACATATGAACAACCATATTTAAAGTGAACAATTAACTAATGACACATAAATAATTTATGCATCATGTTGCAGTTTATTTGTGTGTGCATTTAATAATAATATTATTATTAATAGAAATACATTAATGTTCAAATTTGGAATTAAGACCTAATTTGCAATTTAGAATTTGGAGAAAGAGAAGGAAAAATGCTATACAATACAAAGAAAATACATATATAAATAAATAAAACATTTCATACTGATATTTGAGTTTTTGTATTTTATCTATGTAAGAATTTGGCAACAAAATTTGAATTTGAAATTGAGATTCAAAAATAAATAGAAAAGAAATCAGGAAAAGAAAAAGAAAAAGAAAAACCCTAACACTCCGCTTGGGCCAAAACTACAAAACCAGCCCACTTGGCCCATTCTCCGCGTGCGTTGGGTTTCCCCATGCGGCTGGGTTCTCGCTCGGTGACAGATGGGGCCACCGTCAACTGGTCATGCCTACGCGACTCCACGCTGCCCTGATCACGCACTGACGGGTGGACCCCATTGTCATCGTGCTCCTCGCGTAACAAACGCCAGGTCTGTAGTCGGCCGTGCCGAAATCGCGTGGTGGAGCTTCCCCCTATCCTCGTAATCGCCAGGCTCCAGCTTGGGCCGACCGGCTTCTCTTCCCCGGGTATATATCCAGTGTCGGACACCTCCTTCTCCCCTTGTTCGCTAGGATTCCCTTGCGGATGTCGATAGAAAGAGGAAGGGTGAGAGGGGTTGGAGGGGGTTGTGCTCGTGCTCGCAGACTGGGCTGGTGGAGCTATGGGGCCTCTGGTGCTCTACGCATGGATCGGAGTCATGACTGTGGGCAAGACACGATCAAAATCGCTCACCAGCGCTTGACATCGCCTCGGTTCCGCCCCTGAAAGGGAAATGTGCCCTTGGGCCATTTCTATAAGATTTTGGTGATTTAGGGCTTCACACAAAAATGCTTTGAGTAATATTTGTGCCAAAGATTCAAGAAGTGCAAATCAAGATTAAAGGTATGTTTCTAGTCTTAGTCCATTGTTTTGAAGACTAATGTGTTGTGTCTAAGTGCTAGAAACAGGAGAAATCACTTTGGAGATTAGTTGGCTATGTTCAGCCAAAGGGCTGTTCGGTCTGAGTGCACCGGACTGTCCGGTGGTGCATCGGACAGTGTCCGGTGGTGCACCGGACAGTGTCAGGTGTGCCAGGACCAGTCCCGGTGAACTGCCTGCTCTCGGGTCTCGACGGTGGCGTATGGCTATAAATCACCGGACTGTCCGGTGGTGCACCGGACTATCCGGTGAGTCGTCTGCGGCGAAGTCGCTGCTCTCGAGAACTAAGTCAACAGCGTACGGCTATAATTCACCGGACTATCCGGTGAGGCACCGGACTGTCCGGTGAGCCAACGGTCGGGCACACCAACGGTCGGTCGCGCAATCCGCGCGTGACGCGTGGCCGAGCCAACGGTCGGATGGGGGCACCAGACTGTCCGGTGTGCACCGGACAGTGTCCAGTGCGCCAACGGCTCCAAATCTTCAACGGTCGGCTACGCCAGATTAGGAAAGCAATCCGCACCGGACAATGTCCGGTGCGCCATCCGACAGAAGGCAAGATTTGCCTTCCTGGATTGCTTCCAATGGCTCCTAGCTACCTTGGGGCTATAAAAGGGACCCCTAGGCGCATGGAGGAGTAACAACAAGCACTCTTTGATCAACTCTAAGCACCAAGACTCCATTTCCGCGCTTTTGATTCTTTGTGATAGCAACTAGAGCTCCATTTGAGTAGAGAACTCTTCGAGTTGTGTTGCGAGCTCAAGTTGTGACTTGTGTGCGTGTTTGTGCACTGATTTTGTGTCTTGTGTGTGTTGCTCATCCCATCCTTACTTCCGTGCTTATTTGTGATAATCAAATTGTAAGGGTGAGGGGCTCCAAGTTGTGGAGATTCCTCGCAAGCGGGATATAGTGAAACCAAGAGAAACACCGTGGTATTCAAGTGGGTCTTTGGACCGCTTGAAAGGGGTTGAGTGCAACCCTCATCCGTTGGGACGCCACAACGTGGAGTAGGCAAGTGTTGGACTTGGCCGAACCACGGGATAAACCACTGTGCCTCTCTGTGTTGATTTCTTTGTGGTTATCGTGTTTAGCAAGAACTCCTCTCTAGCCACTTGGCTTTATTGTTCTAACACTTAATCAAGTTTGTGGCGTTGAGTTTTAAGTTTTTACAGGATCACCTATTCACCCCCCCCCCCTCTAGTTGCTCTCAATTGGTATCAGAGCCGTTCTCTTCAAGAAAGGGACTAATCGCCCGAAGGGATGGATCCTAAGGGAAAGGGGATGGTGATCAACGACAAGGAGAAGGAGTCCTTCATCAATGAGCCAAAAGACAACAAGCCCACTGACTTGGGCTCAAGTCATAAGAAGAAGGACGGGATGAAGAAGAGGTGTATCAAGAAGATCGTCTACTACGACGACAGCGACGAGTCTTCTTCTTCCCAAAAGGACGACGACGACGACTACGAGAAAAAGAAAACGGTCAACTCAAACTTTTCTTTTGATTACTCTCGTATTCCGCATAATTCAAATGCACATTTGCTTTCCATTCCTCTTGGTAAACCTCCACACTTTGATGGAGAGGACTATGGATTTTGGAGTCACAAAATGCATAGTCACTTATTCTCTCTTCATCCAAGTATATGGGAGATAGTAGAGAATGGAATGCACTTTGATAGTTCAGATAATCCCATGTTTATAAATGAACAAATTCACAAAAATGCACAAGCTACCACTGTTCTTCTAGCATCCTTGTGCAGGGAAGAATACCATAAGGTGAGCGGCTTGGATAACGCCAAACAGATCTGGGACACCCTCAGGATCTCGCATGAGGGAAATGATGTCACCATGCTCACTAAGATGGAGTTGGTGGAGGGAGAACTGGGAAGGTTCCCAATGATCAGGGGGGAGGAGCCAACCCAAACATACAACAGGCTCAAGACCCTGGTCAACAAAATAAGGAGCTATGGAAGCACGAGATGGACGGACCACGACGTCGTCCACCTAATGCTAAGGTCCTTCACTGTCCTTGATCCTCATCTTGTTAACTCTATTCGTGAAAATCCTAGGTATACCAAGATGATGCCTGAGGAAATACTTGGAAAGTTTGTAAGCGGGCGAATGATGATCAAGGAGGCGAGATACGTTGATGAGGCGTTGAATGGCCCAATCCACAAGCCTCAAACCGTTGCTCTCAAAGCAACAAGTAGCAGGGAGGCGCTACCTAGCATGGTGGCGCAAGTTAAGGTGGCGGGGCTCAACGAGGAAGAAATGGCCCTCATCATCAAGTGCTTCAAGACGACGCTAAAGGGTCACAAGGAGCATCCCAAAAAGAACAAGACGAAGGGAAAGCGCTCCTGCTTCAAGTGTGGTAAGACTGGTCACTTTATTGCTAACTGTCCCGATAATGATAGTGACCAGGGACAAGAGAAAAGCGGGAAGAAGGACAAGAAGAAGGCGTACAAGAAGGCTAAGGGCGAGGCACACCTTGGCAAAGAGTGGGACTCGAATTGTTCTTCGTCCGACTCCGACGACGAGGGACTCGCCGCCACCGCCTTCGAAAAATCGTCGCTCTTCCCCAACGAGCGCCATACTAGCCTAATGGCAAAGGAAAAGAAGGTAATCACTAGAGAAACTCCAAAGTACTCTACTTCTAGTGATGAGGACTCTAGTGATGATGAAATTGATTACACTAGCTTGTTTAAGGGATTAGATAGAGCAAAGGTAGAAAAGATCAATGAATTGATTGATGCTATAAACGAAAAGGATAGACTTTTAGAAAAGCAAGAGGATCTTTTATATGAAGAACATGATAAATTTGTAAATGTGCAAAAGTCCCTTGCTTTAGAAGTTAAAAGAAATGAAATGCTTTCATGTGAAATTTCTACTTGTCATGAGACTATTTCTAGTTTAAAGAGCATTAATGATGTTTTAAATGCTAAGCTAGAAGTTGCAAATAAATCTAGTTCTTGTATTGAGCATGTAGTAATTTGCAATAGGTGTAAGGATTTTAATGTTGATGCTTGCAATGAACATTTGATTTCCATTTCTAAATTAAATGATGAAGTAACTAGTCTTAATGCCCAACTTAAGACTAGCAAAAATGATTTTGATAAACTAAAATTTGCAAGGGATGCCTACAATAGTGGTAGACACCCCTCTATTAAGGATGGGCTTGGCTTTCGAAGGGAAGCTAAGAACTTAACAAGTCATAAGGCTCCCATCTCCACCAAGGAGAAAGGGAAGGCCCCTATGGCAAATAGTGTTCATAAAAATCATGCTTTCTTGTATCATGATAGGAAATATTCTAGAAATGTTCATTATGATAGGAGTTGTAATGCGTTTGACTCTCATGCCATGATTGCTTCAAGTTCAAGCTTTAGTGGTAGATCTAGGAGGAATTTTGTGTCTCATGCTCCTAGGAAAGTGTTTAATGGATCTACCACTATCTTTCATGCTTGCAATGCTAAATTTATTCTTTCATGTAAAAATAAAAAGGTGATTGCTAAAAAGGTGGGAGCCAAATGCAAGGGAGACAAGACTTTCATTTGGGTCCCTAAGGCTATTGTAACTAACCTTGTAGGACCCAACAAGAGTTGGGTACCTAAAGCCCAAGCCTCATTTGCCTTGCAGGTTTATGCATCCGGGGGCTCAAGTTGGATTATCGACAGCGGATGCACAAACCACATGACGGGGGAGAAGAAGATGTTCACCTCCTACGTCAAGAACAAAGATTCCCAAGACTCAATCATATTCGGTGACGGGAATCAAGGCAAGGTTAAAGGACTAGGAAAAATAGCTATTTCTTCCGAGCATTCCATTTCTAATGTGTTTTTAGTAGAATCGCTCAGATATAACTTGTTGTCCATTAGTCAATTATGTAACATGGGTTACAATTGCTTATTTACAAATGTAGATGTGTCTGTCTTTAGAAGAAGTGATGGTTCATTAGCTTTTAAGGGTGTACTAGACAGCAAACTCTATTTAGTTGATTTTTTGAAGGAGGAGGCCGGTCTAGATGCATGCTTAATCGCTAAGACTAGCATGGGCTGGCTGTGGCATCGCCATCTAGCACATGTGGGGATGAAGAACCTGTACAAGCTTCTAAAGGGAGAACATGTGTTAGGTCTAACAAATGTAACTTTCGAAAAAGATAGACCTTGTGTAGCTTGTCAAGCAGGTAAACAAGTGGGAAGTGCTCATCACATCAAAAATGTGATGACTACATCAAGACCTCTGGAGCTATTGCATATGGACCTCTTCGGACCCGTCGCCTACCTCAGCATCGGGGGAAGTAAGTATGGTCTTGTTATTGTTGATGATTTTTCCCGCTTCACTTGGGTATTCTTTTTGTAGGATAAATCTGAAACCCAAGGGACCCTCAAGCGCTTCCTAAGGAGAGCTCAAAATGAATTTGAGCTCAAGGTGAAGAACATAAGGAGCGACAACGGGTTCGAGTTCAAGAACCTGCAGGTGGAGGAGTTTCTTGAGGAGGAAGGAATCAAGCATGAGTTCTCCGCTCCCTACACACCACAACAAAACGATGTGGTAGAGAGGAAGAACAGGACGCTTATAGACATGGCAAGGACGATGCTTGGAGAATTCAAGACGCCCGAGCGGTTTTGGTCGGAAGCTGTGAACACGGCTTGCAACGCCATAAACCGGGTCTACCTTCATCGCCTCCTCAAGAAGACGTCATACGAGCTTCTAACCGGTAACAAACCCAACGTTTCGTATTTTCGAGTTTTTGGGAGTAAATGCTACATTCTGGTGAAGAAAGGTAGAAATTTAAAATTTGCTCCCAAAGCTGTAGAAGGGTTTTTGTTAGGTTATGACTCAAATACAAAGGCGCATAGAGTCTACAACAAATCATCAGGTTTGGTTGAAGTCTCTAGCGATGTTGTATTTGATGAGACTAATGGCTCTCCAAGAGAGCAAGTTGAGCTTGATGATGTAGATGCGGATGATATTCCAACGGACACAATTCGTACCATGGCAATTGGAGACGTGCGACCATAGGAACACAAGAAGCAAGATCAACCTTCTACCTCAACGACGGTGCACCCCCCAACTCAAGATGATGAACAGGTACCTCAAGCGGAGGCGTGTGATCAAGGGGGAGCACAGGATGTCCAAGATGAGGAGGAAGAAGTACCACAGGCCCCTCCAACTCAAGTTCGAACGATGATTCAAAGGAATCATCCCATCGACCAAATTTTGGGTGACATTAGCAAGGGAGTAACCACTCGCTCTAGATTAGCTAATTTTTGTGAGCATTACTCTTTTGTCTCTTCTATTGAGCCTTTCAGGGTACAAGAGGCCTTGCTAGATCCGGACTGGGTGTTGGCCATGCTGGAAGAGCTCAACAACTTCAAGTGAAATGAAGTTTGGACACTGGTGCCGCGTCCCAAGCAAAATGTTGTGGGAACCAAGTGGGTGTTTCGCAACAAACAGGATGAGCACGGGGTGGTGACAAGGAACAAGGCTCGACTTGTGGCAAAAGGTTATGCCCAAGTCGCAGGTTTGGACTTTGAGGAGTCTTTCGCTCCTGTGGCTAGGCTAGAGTCAATTCGTATTTTGTTAGCCTATACCGCTCACCATTCTTTCAGGTTGTTCCAAATGGACGTGAAGAGCGCTTTCCTCAACGGGCCAATCAAGGAGGAGGTGTACGTGGAGCAACCCCCTGGCTTTGAGGATGAACGGTACCCCGACCACGTGTGTAAGCTCTCTAAGGTGCTCTATGGACTTAAGCAAGCCCCAAGAGCATGGTATGAATGCCTTAGAGACTTTTTAATTGCTAATGCTTTCAAGGTTGGGAAAGTCGATCCAACTCTTTTCACTAAGACTTGTGATGGTGATCTATTTGTGTGCCAAATTTATGTCGTGACATAATATTTGGTTCTACTAACCAAAAGTCTTGTGAAGAGTTTAGCAGGGTGATGACTCAAAAATTCGAGATGTCGATGATGGGCGAGTTGAACTACTTCCTGGGGTTCCAAGTGAAGCAACTCAAGGATGGCACCTTCATCTCTCAAATGAAGTATACGCAAGACTTGCTCAAGCGGTTTGGGATGAAGGACGCCAAGCCCGCAAAGACTCCAATGGGAATCGACGGACATGTCGACCTCAACAAAGGAGGTAAGTCCGTTGATCAAAAGGCATACCGGTCTATGATAGGGTCTTTACTTTATCTATGTGCGAGTAGACCGGATATTATGCTTAGCGTATGCATGTGTGCTAGGTTTCAATCCGACCCAAGGGAGTGTCACCTTGTGGCCGTTAAGCGAATTCTTAGATATTTAGTCGCTACGCCTTGCTTCGGGACCTTTGACTTGATTGGATATTCAGACTCCGATTATGCTGGATGTAAGGTCGATAGGAAGAGTACATCAGGGACGTGCCAATTCCTAGGAAGGTCCCTAGTGTCGTGGAGTTCTAAGAAACAAACTTCCGTTGCCCTATCCACCGCTGAGGCCGAGTACGTTGCCGCAGGACAGTCTTGCGCGCAACTACTTTGGATGAGGCAAACCCTCAGGGACTTTGGCTACAATCTGAGCAAAGTCCCACTCCTATGTGACAATGAGAGTGCAATCCGCATGGCGGACAATCCTGTTGAAGAAAGCCGCACAAAGCACATAGACATCCGGCATCACTTTTTGAGAGACCACCAGCAAAAGAGAGATATCGAAGTGTTTTATGTTAGCACCGAGAACCAACTAGCCGATATCTTTACCAAGCCTTTAGATGAGAAGACCTTTTGCAGGCTGTGTAGTGAGCTAAATGTCTTAGATTCGCGTAACTTGGATTGATATAGAGCATACATGTGTTTTATGCCTTTAATCATGTTCCTTTATGCATATTATTTATTTGTGGTGCTCAAGTTGTACTCATGATCCCCGGACCTCACAAGTCCATTTGCAAGTGATGCACTTATTTAGGGGGAGGCATGCTACAACTTGACCCTTTAAGACTAATCGTGTGCTTGAGTTTGCTTGATTTAGTCTCAAAGGTAGATTGAAAGGGAAAGATGGACTTGGACCATGAAAGACTTCCACTGCACTCCGATGAGAGGGTAACTCACTCCAAGTTCACCTCCGTGCTCTTATTGCCTTTCTACTCTTAATTGAAGATTTTGGTGAGGCAATGAGGTTTAAGGGCCAAAAATAAACCCGTTTTGGTGCTTGATGCCAAAGGGGGAGAAATTAAGGCCGAAGCAAGAAATGGATCAACGACCACTTGAGAATTTTGAAAATAGTAGAGTAGAGCTTTTGTTTTGTCAAAATACTCTTATTGTCTCTTGTTATCAAAAGTTTGTCTCTTGTGGGGATAATGTTTGATTATGGGAAAAAGGGGGAGTTTTTGAATCTTTGATCAATTTCTCTTGGAATACCTCTCTCTATGCCTCAACAAGTGACTTTGACTTAGAGATAGGAAATTGAGTTTGATTTGCAAAAACAAACCAAGTGGTGGCAAAGAATGATCCAAATATGTCAAATTTGAATCAAATACAAATTTTTGTTCTCATTTGCATTGATGTTGCACTTCTTTAGTTGCTTTTTGTTGTGTTGGCATAAATCACCAAAAAGGGGGAGATTGAAAGGGAAATGTGCCCTTGGGCCATTTCTATAAGATTTTGGTGATTTAGGGCTTCACACAAAAATGCTTTGAGTTATATTTGTGCCAAAGATTCAAGAAGTGCAAATCAAGATTAAATGTATGTTTCTAGTCTTAGTCCATTGTTTTGAAGACTAATGTGTTGTGTCTAAGTGCTAGAAACAGGAGAAATCACTTTGGAGATTAGTTGGCTATGTTCAGCCAAAGGGTTGTTCGGTCTGAGTGCACCGGACTGTCCGGTGGTGCATCGGATAGTGTCCGGTGTGCCAGGACCAGTCCCGGTGAACTGCCTGCTCTCGGGTCTCGACGGCGGCGTACGGCTATAAATCATCGGATTGTCCGGTGGTGCACCGGGCTGTCCGGTGAGTCGTCTGCGACGAAGTCACTGCTCTCGGGAACCAAGTCAACAGTGTACGGCTATAATTCACTGGACTGTCCGGTGAGGCACCGGACTGTACGGTGAGCCAATGGTCGGGCGCGCAATCCACGCGTGACGCGTGGCCGAGCCAACGGTCGGATGGGGGCACCGGACTGTCCGGTGTGCACCGGATAGTGTCCGGTGCGCCAACGGCTCCAAATCTTCAAAGGTCGGCTACGCCAGATTAGGAAAGCAATCCGCACCGGACAGTGTCTGGTGGTGCACCGGACTGTCCGGTGCGCCACCTGACAGAAGGCAAGATTTGCCTTCCTAGATTGCTTCCAACGGCTCCTAGCTGCCTTGGGGCTATAAAAGGGACCCCTAGGCGCATGGAGGAGTAACAACAAGCACTCTTTGATCAACTCTAAGCACCAAGACTCCATTTCCGTGCTTTTGATTCTTTGTGATAGCAACTAGAGCTCCATTTGAGTAGAGAACTCTTCGAGTTGTGTTGCGAGCTCAAGTTGTGACTTGTGTGCATGTTTGTGCTCTGATTTTGTGTCTTGTGTGTGTTGCTCATCCCATCCTTACTTCCATGCTTATTTGTGATAATCAAATTGTAAGGGCGAGAGGCTCCAAGTTGTGGAGATTCCTCGCAAGCGGGATATAGTGAAACCAAGAGAAACATCATGGTATTCAAGTGGGTCTTTGCACCGCTTGAAAGGGGTTGAGTGCAACCCTCATCCGTTGGGACGCCACAACGTGGAGTAGGCAAGTGTTGGACTTAGCCGAACCACGGGATAAACCATTGTGCCTCTCTGTGTTGATTTCTTTGTGGTTATCCTGTTTAGCAAGAACTCCTCTCTAGCCACTTGACTTTATTGTTCTAACACTTAATCAAGTTTGTGGCCTTGAGTTTTAAGTTTTTACAGGATCACCTATTCACCCCCCCCCCCCTCTAGGTGCTCTCAGCCCCGCACTGTGGACCGACTCCATCACAACAAATCCATGGGTATGGTCGCTTCTGTTGTTGTCATTAGCTAATCCTTGAGGTGTAGTGTCACGCGGGGGAGGGAATTGTTCTTCGACGGGACAGGAACTGCTCACCGGAGCACCTCTGGCATCGATTTGCCGTGGTTCGCCATGGTCGGGGATCTGGGCATGTCAATCGGTAGCGTGTAGTAGATTTTTGAGTTCAGGAAGGTTAGGACGTTGTGCGCTGCGATTAGACTTGGAATCCGAGTTTGGGGGCGTGAGGCGGAGAGCGTCGGTGACCTGCTCCCTCGGCGGCGCCAGCCGGTTGGGTCGTGGATAGTGGTGACCTCTGGGCCATCCGATTGGCTATGGGTAGTCCGGATTAGAAGTGTGTACCCCTATGCACATAATTGAATCCTGGCCGCTAACTCTAGATCGTACGGAGGATTTTAGATCGCGCATATGTGAAACCTGTGTCGTTGATCGATAATCCAACGTCAGTGGTCGCGTACTCGTTCAGTATGAGGTTCATTTAATCTGGTGCGTTGGATTCATATCTAACGGCCAGGACACCATCCATATCCCTTCAGCCGAACCTTTATGCGTATGAGCCCTCGGGGTTCCCGGGAATTAACCCGCCGTCCACACATATGTGAAGACCCTCACAGCCAGGCCCTGACCTCTTTGATTTAGACCCCTAAGCTTCCTAGTATTGGTGTGCGCAGTCCAAGGAGTTAGAAAAATCTGAGAAATCAATTTAGAAAATGATTTTTAGTGTTAAAATAACCCCAGAACTTGTTTAATTCCTAGAAAATTAATTTTAACTCCTTTTTAATCCATTCCAGTTGCAATAATTTTGTTTTAATATTGTTTATCACTTGGTAACTCTGTTTTAGCATGAAACCTACATCAAAATTAATCACTTGGCTACTTTTGTACCACATACATAAAACCTTCGGAAAATCATAACTTGTAATCTATAACTCCAAATTTAGTGATTCTCAAACCTGCGGTCTCGTTACGATGTATATAATATTATCATGCATTATATCTCTCTGTTTGGTGTGATGTTAATTTCCCCTGTACTATGTTTGTTTGTATTGTTTCGAGTAGATAAGCAAGTGATTGAGGACCCCTGTACCCAACAGGTAGAAACTGCTGAGCAGGAGCTCGTTGAAGGCAAGTTGTGCCCTTGACCACTTTTATTTACCCAATAATGTTCTCTATAATCATTTTGGCATGCATAGGCTTAATTTTGATGGGATCTAATAGGTCACCCTAGTTTGGTTATCTTTACACCTTGTTTACCCCTGAACTTTTGGGTAGTCTTTGTTATTGCTTTATGTGGTTTGGGTGTTGAGATAACTATTACACATGGTCATTCTTTATTATTATTGTTCTATTCTATTCATGATAAGACTATTATGTGAATTGGAACATGGAGCCTAACTTGAGAAACATGTGCCACCACAAGGGTGGAATTGGACACTCTTTGCTGACTAATTAGGAAAGCTAGTGGAGGACTACCTTATCCAAAAGGGGCAAGGGCAGTAGGGGAGTGGTCGGTGTAGGGAGGTTCTCGGGTTGATTTTGCTGCGATGGCAGTCAGATGGGGGATTCCTGCATTGCGCTCCCTAGAAACTGTAGCGGGTTTTCTGAAGCTAGTGGAACTTTGTAAAGGCCTCGTAGACGAAGGTCCTTTATCCTTAACAATTGTGTTGCCTTGTTCTTGATCCATAGCATTTGAGAACAAGCGACCAACATTGGCGCCCACCTCCGGTGTACTCACTTCCACGACAGTGACAATGGCTTCGCAAGGAGCTCAAGCCATGGCACCTTTGGCTACAAAGCTGGTGCTCCCAATCACATGCGGTTCAAGTTCTGAGCCAGCTAACAAGAAGCAGAAGAAAGAAGCACAATGAAGCATGCAACACGTTGGAGTACAAGGACCCTTCATAAGTCAAAGTGGTCACAAATACCAATCACCTTCTCCCAGGAGGACCTTTAGCTCAAGGATTATCCTCATAATGATGTAATGGTTATATCTTGTGTCATCAAGTGGTTTCTGGTACACAACATCCTTGTAGACACAGGTAGTGCGATAGATATTATCTTTGCAAAAGCTTTCAAGCAGATGTAAGAGCAGGATGATAATATACATGATGCAATGCATCCTCTCTGTGGCTTCGGAGGAAGGTAGATAGTGGCACTTGGAAAGATAACAATGTCGATTACCTTCGGCTATGTTCACAATACAAGGACAGAGCAAGTTGTCTTTGACATTGTTGATATGGAGTATCCTTACAATGCAATCATTGGTCGAGGAACATTGAATGCCTTCAAAGCAATACTTCATCCAGCATATCTATGCATGAAAATACCATCGGACTAAGGTCCCATCGCTGTGCATGGAAGTTAGGAGGCTGCTAGAAGGGTCGAAGGACACTGGACAGATTCAAACTATCCATAACATAGATGAAGTCGAAGCTCATCAACAGTATAAGCACAAAAGAGACACGGCTGCCTCAGCAGACCAACCGAAGCCCATCCTTCTATGCGAAGACATAGCTGAGCAGAAGGTGTTGCTAGGATCTCAATTGTCTGATGAACAAGAGAAAAACTCTATTGAGATTTCTGTTCAACAACAAGGATGTCTTTGCTTGGTTAGAATGATCTTTGTGGTGTTAACAGAGATGTCACCGAGCATTCGCTTAATGTAGATCTGGCTATCAGGCCAAGAAATAAGAAGCTTCAGAAGATATCCGATGACAAAGCCGAAGGTGCATGAAACAAAGTCAAAAGGCTCCTGAGTGCCGGAGTAATTAGAGAGGTAACATATTCAGAGTAGCTGGCCAATGCTGTGATGCTGAAGAAGGCTAATGGAAAGTGGAGGATGTGCATTAATTTTATAGATCTCAATAGGGCATGTTCGAAAGATGAGTTCCCTTTACCAAGAATAGACTCCCTTGTGGACACCGCAGCCACCAGAGAGCTCATGAGTCTATTGGACTGCTATTCAGGCTACCATCAAATTTGGATGAAGAAAGAAGACGAGCCCAAAACAAGCTTCATAACCTCTAGTGGGACTTACTGCTACCTTCAGATGCCTGAGGGGCTCAAGAATGCTAGAGGAAGCTTCGGCAGAATGACTGCTAAAGTTCTTTGCTCGCAAATTGGCAGGAATGTTCTAACATATGTTGATGATATCATAGTCAAAAGTACTAAGCAAGAAAATCACATCACTGATCTACAAGAAACATTTGCCAATTTTAGAAAGGCAGGTCTCAAGCTCAACCCAGAAAAATGTGTTTTCGGGGTGAAGAAGGGAAAGTTTCTTGGGTGTCTCGTGTCAACAAAGGGAATTGAGGCAAACCCAAACAAGATAGAAGCAATACTTCGGATGGAGCCACTAAAGTCAAGAAAAGGCACCCAAAGGCTGACAGGAAGATTGGCTTCATTGAATAGATTTATTTCAAGATCGACAGAAAGGAACTTGCCATTCTTTGAAGTATTGAAGTCAGCCAAAGTCTTCCAGTGGGGACCAAATCAGCAAAAGGCTTTTGAAGAGCTGAAGCAATACCTAATAGAGCTAACAACTTTAACCCCACCTTCGTCAGAAACCCAATTGCTGTTGTATGTAGCTTCTTCTCATGCTGCAGTTAGTGCAGCGTTGGTACAAGAAAAGCAAGATGGCCAAGCAAAGAAGAAAGTGCCAGTATACTTCGTCTCTAAAGTACTTAGTCAATCAAAGAAAAATTACACAGAGTTGGAGAAGGTACTATATGTTGTATTGATGGCCTCAAGGAAGCTTCGGCACTATTTCCAGTCATACCATATCATAGTACCTTCTTCTCAGCCTCTCAAAGATATAATAAGGAACTGAGAAGCCATAGGAAGAGTTGGGAAGTGGGCTGCAGAGCTGAATGAATTCACCATAGATTATGTGCAGAGGTCTTCAATTCAATCTCAGGCTTTAGCATATTTTATCGCTGATTGGACGCCAGGGGCTCAGGACGAAGAAAGAATAAAAGATGATGAAGTTTGGATAGTGTTTTGTGATGGGTCATGGGGAACCTTTGGCGCAGGAGCAGCTATCATTCTAATTTCACCATCTAAAATCAGAACATGCTGTGCAGCAAGGCTAGAGTTCAACTAAACAAATAACATTGCAGAGTACAAAGCCCTTCTCTTGGGGCTTCGAAAGCTTAAGGCAATGGGAATAAGAACAGCAATCCTAAAATCTGACTCACAAGTTATTACATGCCACATTGACAAAAGTAGCAAAGCAAGAGATCCGAAGCTTGAGAAATATCTCGATGCAGTCCTAAGAATGGATGCCTCTTTCAACGGTTTCTCTATAAAGAATATCCTAAGAGGGGAAAATGAACATGCAGACCTATTAGCCAAATCTGCGGCACAGGGGCTCCCATTACCTTCGGAAGTATTTTTTGAAATAATAAAAGCACCTTCAGTCGAGCTCATGGAGCGAGCAGTGCTTACGATCTCACCAGCGCACAGTGAAGATTAGAGGACTGAGATTGTGTCTTTCCTAAAAGGCAATTGTCTTTCGGATGACGAAGCTTATATCAAAAGAATGGAAGCTAGGACAAGGCCCTACGTAATCATAGATGGAGAATTGTATAAACAATGAGTTTGCTCTCCATTACTGAAGTGTTTGTCTAGAGCCAAAGGTCAGGAGCTAATGAAAGAGATACATGCAGGACTGTGCGGAGCTCATATTGGGTCCAAGCCTTTACTTGGAAAGGTTTTCAGACAAGGATTTTATTGGCCGAAGTCAGCTTCGGATACAACGGATTTAGTTCAAAAATGTGAAAACTGCCAGAAGTGTGCCAGAGACCAAAAACAACTTTCATCTCTAACTCAGCTAATCTAGCCCACCTGGCCATTGCAAAGGTGGGGCCTAGATTTATTAGGCCCACTTCCACGAGCGCAAGAAAATTTAAAATACATTGAAGTAGCGGTGGAATACTTTTCAAAGTGGATTGAAGCTAAACCTTTAGCTACAATCACTTCGGCCACGGTTCAAAAGTTGTAATTTTCTTCGGAGATATTATGTGTAAATTTTGTAATTTTCTTATTTTTTCCTTACGACACCCTTTTCCTTTCAAAGAGGGGAGAAAGGTTTTTAATGGGGCCATAGGTTGTAATTTTCATTTTTTGTACTGCCCTAGGCAATACAAGGGCCAAATTTCCCCACATGTAACATGTAACGATCTGGGATTACACCATCGAGTGTAAAAAACTATGAACAAGCTCCAAATTCGTCCCTAAGGGGATGAAGAGCTAGAATGCCACCTAAGTAAAAGGTGAAGAAGCTCCAAAGTCGTCCCTAAGGAAATGCAGAGCTAGAATGCCACCTAAGTAAAAGATGAAGAAGTTCCAAAGTCATCCCTAAGGGAATGCAGAGCTTAAATGCCACCTAAGTGAAAGGTGAAGAAGCTCCAAAGTCGTTCCTAAGGGGATGCAGAGCTTAGCTCCAAAGTCGTTCCTAAGGGAATGCAGAGCTGAATAACCACCTAAGTGAAAGGTGAAGAGACTCCAAAGTCGTTCCTAAGGGGATGCAGAGTCTGGGTGTGTATTTGCGTTTTTTTACCTTCGGTATACATGTGCATTCTTCATCACATCATCTTTTGCATTCATACAAACATACATTAGGCATCTGTAGATCCATCATCATGACATAAAGCATAAAGCATTAATAGGAAAAGTGAGGATTTTTGCTTTCAATGAGAAAATGCTTCGTATATACGAAGATGCTTCGGCTTAAAGGAAATTTCATTGGTTATGAGAGCCGATCTTTAATTTTACTCAAGAGGTGCTTTGATGTGAACAAAAAGAAGGGAAGACGTTTTTTGCCTTCGGCTCAAAAGGCTACAAGCATAGGTTTCGTCCACAGCAATGCAGATGACACACGAATGAAAGGTAAAATAGCATTACAAAGCATTT
The DNA here is from genome assembly GCA_029449295.1 of Zea luxurians. Taxonomy (NCBI): domain Eukaryota; kingdom Viridiplantae; phylum Streptophyta; class Magnoliopsida; order Poales; family Poaceae; genus Zea; species Zea luxurians. The sequence goes on from JAOPSE010000011.1 coordinate 54,054,603, forward strand.
ACAAACATTTACAATTATCCGTTCACATTCAATTATAATCTTTTGCCAAATAATACATTTCTCTTCCACAAAGAGTTTCCAAAAAGTGTTTCTACAGATATCAACAAGGGAATCCTTTAAAAGCCTTCTTCAAACGATCAAACTTAGCTTCGGTACCATCACCCTGAAGAATGACGAAGGCAAGGGTAATGAGGGATATGGTAAGGAAAAACATAAAATAAAAGAATAGAGTTAAAGAGCTATACTTTGTTGAGTAGATTTTGGGCTTCGTTTCTAGCTAACTCGCGGCTGCCCTTAGCCCAGATTTGAGTGATAAACCTATTGCCTATGCTTCGAGCTTCGGCTGGAATATCAACTATGTCCAATAGTGAAAGGATGAAATTTGGCATATTAACAGCCCTTGCGTGGTTGCACCCGGCTTTTATGAAAGCAGAGGCCGTACCACGAGAAGCCACTAGCGCACAGAAGTCACCATGGCTAGTTATGACTTCTTCGAGGAAGTCAACCTCTTTCTCGACGCATTCAAGAGCTCCGGGGACATCTTCGGCAGAGAGGCTGGCTTCCTCGGATGCAGCTCCAATTGAATTGAATATACTCTTTAATCGAGCAGTGCATTGGCTTGCAAAGTCAAAACATTTATCCTTGAGAGTTCTGAGTGCTTCACTGAGCTTCAGGTTTTTCTCAGCCTCAACCTTGAGTGTCATGTTCAAAGCTACGGTTTCATGGTTGAATCGGCTGGAGTTCTCTTCCAAAAGCGTCTAAGCCTCTTTCAGCTCCTTGCTTAATTTCTTATTCTAAGCCTGCGCTTTGGCAAGCAATCCTTCGGCTGAATGCAACAAATCATCTTTTTCTTTTAAAGAATTTTCAAGTTTCTTGATCTTATCTTCGCAACCCTTGACAACAACTTTGTTCATTCTGTCTTCATCATCTTGTTGCATTTTCAAAGCCTTGCTTAATAATATACTCTGTAAAAATGAATTGAAGTTACAATACCTAAGACAACACGAAGATATCAACGGTAACTCGCAAAGGGACCTTACTTTGAAGTTCAAGTAAAATAAGTTGTCGATGATGTGCTGGCTTCTGTAGCAGCTGATGTCTTTTTCAAGCTTCAGGAATCCAATACTCTTGGACAGGGTGCTTATAATTTTAGCACCGGCACGGTCACGGATGCATTCCCACAATTTCTTCATCGACCTCGCCGAAGAGCATTGACCCCGGCTGGTAGGTGCAGGAGATAGAAAATTCTTTTAGCTCTGACATGTCCTCTTCGGAGAGCTGTTGGCCGCCCAAGTGTCGTAGGTTGAAATTCACACCTTTCGAAGAGGTTTCTTCAATTTTCTTCCCCTTATCAGAAACTACTGTGGCTACCTCTTTCTCTGCAACCACGTCTGATATGAGTCTGTCGATTTCGGACAGGGTGATTATGAGATTTTCGTCTTTGACTACAATGGTAGCTTCGGCATCAGTCGATTTAGTAGCTTTGTCTGCCAAAGCTGAGGGTGGGGTCTGTTCAATGGCTTCCAGTATATTCATCATACGTCGTTTCTTCTAGCCCCCGTTTCCCCCCTCGGCAGCCGAAGAGATTTCCCTTATCTGTAAAAGGCTAGTCAGTTCCAACCTCAGAGGACTTAGCAGTGCAAATGGGAAAGACTCAGTCATTACCTTCAAAATCTCTGAGACCTCAGCAGCAGAAGACGAAGAAGGGCTTGCAGTCTGCTTCGGCACATCTTGCATCTTCGTCTTCTCAAAGGACATTTCAGCAAGCTTCCGTTTTTGGGAGCCGATACTTTTGGCTCTGGTACAATTTTTCGCTTCTTCAAAGCCTTTTGGTCCTCTTTAACCGACCGGACAGCTTGCCTACTAAGGATACTGACAATCATCTTCCTCTTGACTCCTTCGGCCCCTTTATCAAGCTGCTCGTAGTCAGGATACTCAAAGTTAAGAGCATCCATTACATAGTTCAGCCTTTGTTTCGGCCGGATGCCGAAGGCAACAATCATTAGCTGATCTTCTTTCTTCGTATAGTTTCCAAGAATTTCATTGCACATGGTTTCTATCAGTTCTAACCATTCAGTGCATGGTTCTTTAAATCTTTTCTGAAAATTGAAACGGTACGGCAGACGAACAAGCTCATATTTCTTCCCCTCTTCTTTCTTCTTCGGCATTCCCCAGTCACCAGAAGTAGGGAACGTCCTGTTTGCTAGGTATTCTTGTACCAAATCTCTCGTGCTGATATGCTCAGCCATGACCCTAAATTCCACTTCAGCTAGTTGGCAAGGAGACCCTAGCTGCATGTTGCACAGAGGCCGAGTCATGTCGAAGTTCAGTCGCAGTGGACTCATCACCATGCTCATAAGCTTTTCCCTCTTCTTCTCGTCTGCCTTGACGTAAAACCATTCACTCGTCCAACCAGTGGGCCACTTGGTTCAGTGGCCTATCATGGGGGCCTTCGTATCCTTCAGGTATGCAAAGTTGTAGCATCCGAAATTCTTGTGGAGACCGTCAGCTCTTGCCTTTGTCTGATAATGAAGTTCATGAACCCGGCAAAAACCTTCGACGTTAGCACTCTTCCCTTGGCTTCGGAGAGTCTAGATGTAAACGCTAAGCCTGACGATAGCGTTCGGGGTCAGCTAATGGAGATATATCTCAAATTTCTTTAAAACTTCCCCTACCATCTCGTTAAGGGGGAACCGAAGCCCCGCCTTGAAGAAGCTCTTGAACACCACAACTTCATCTTCTTTTGGCTCCAGACTTATTTCTTCTCTAGCAAAGCGAATCAATACATTATCATTCTCTCCAAAATAACCTAGTTTCTTCATCACTACCAGATCCTCTACTTTTACTGTGGATTTTCTAAATTCAACATGACTAGGCTTAGTTGGGCACAGAATACTATCATCCTCTTCACTTTCGCTGTCACTCTCAACTTCGTCCACAACTTGTTCTGCTTCGGCGTTAGAGGTACCTTCGGCAATAGCTCCCTCTTGTACAACCAGCCTTGACCGCCTCATCATTTCTGATATGGGTGTTGTCTCAGTTACTTCAGTTTCATTTCCCTCACGGGACACCCTTGTAGTGGATCTTACTCTAGTCATTTCAATGTTCAGCTTCTTTTAGACGAAGTTAATCTTAAGTGACGAAGTGCTTGTTTGAAAGCACAATGCAAAGAGCTTTGTCTTTGGTTAAAATTTTCAATAGCATAACGATGCAATAGCAATGAATGATGCGGTAACTTCTCACCAACCTGTCTATTTATATAGCCTAAAAGGAGAAGAAGGCGAACCGCCAAAGCGTGTATACTGGCTGAACGGTGGATCGGCCAGTGCTCGAAATATTTTAGTCGTTTTTTGATAACAAGCTCAGGGAAGGTGTTTTTCGAACCTTCGGCATTCTGAAGCCTTCGTGTTTTTCGCGTATCGAGCTCGTAATGAACAAACAATCTAGCACCGCGAAGGTTCTCAAGACAAAAATACCTTTGGCAAAGCGATACTGAAGTCTTCCCTCCTTCTGCCGAAGCTTCTCAAATCAAAGATCTCGCTTACAAGCAACGACACCAAGTATCGAAGCTACCGTCAGCTTCGGTTTAGATCGAGAGATGAAAAGACTATATAGACCCTAGTAATTTAAGTTATGTCTATATATAGATGTTGAGGGTCATGAATGTAATTTTACTCGGACTGCATCTCGTGCCTATAAATAGATGAACAGTAGCACCGTACTGTTCATGCTGAATTGTAATTGCTCTCTCGCGTCTTCACCTTCGAGCTAAGTCGAATGTATTGTTAGAGTATATGTGCTATGTGTCTAGGCCCATGTGGCCCATGTACAACATTTCAACATGGTATCAGCTAGGGTTTCTTTCCTTCCCTCCTCTCCTCTGCCCTCCAGCGCCGCCAGGCACGCCGCCGCCGCCGGCCTTCGCTCGCGTTAGGGCCCACGCCGCCGCGGCCGTGCGCCACCTCGTCGGGCCGCCCGCGCGCCGTGCGCCGCCCGCCCGGCGCCCGCCCGCCGTGCGCCGCCCGCCAGGCGCTCGCGGCTATGCGCCGCTCCATCCGGCGCCCGCGGCCGTGCGCCGCCCCGCCCGGACCCACGCGCCGTGCCACCTGGCCTGCCCAGCCACGCGCGCGTCCAGGGCCCCGCGCCAGGGAACCCGCCTGCCCTGCTGCGGCCAGCGTCGCCGCTGCCGCCCTCTACCGACGTGCGCGGCCGCCCCGAACCCATGGCCGACGACCCCCACTTCCCTCCCCTCTCTTCCTCCTCTTGGGCGCGCGCTGCCGCCCCTGGCGCACGCACCGTCGCAGCCGCTGCTGCTCCTCCCGGCCGCGCAGGTGCGGGGTCTGGCGCCCTTGCCGCCGCCGGCGTGGGGGACGCGCGCCCCCCAGCAGCCACCGCTGCCTCCCCTGCCCCTGGTGCGTGGCCCCCTGCAGCCGCCGCTGCCTCTGCGCTCGGGCCGGCGTGGGCAGCAGGGCCTTGTGCCGCTGCTGGGGCCTTCACCGCCGTGCGCGCCGCCTCTGTCCTTACTGCTGTGGCGGGTGCGGTTCCGGTTGGAGTTGCCGGTCCAGAGGATCCTCCCCCTCTGATCCCCCCTCCGTTGGTCGTCGATCCGCCGCCTCCTCCACCGGCCTCCCACCAGGTTTACACCGTCGCCGCCCTCACCGCTGCCCGTGCAGAACATGCGGCGCGACAAGCCCGTCTGCAGGAAGCGGCCCTCGTGTGGGAGCGCGAGCGTGCGGCCGCTGACGCTATCGCTGCTCAAATTGCCGCGGTGGAACAGCTCCTCGCTTCGCCTGCGGCGTCCGACGGCGGGACCACCTCTTCTGACACCGTGGGCGGCATGTACGGAACCAAGCCCCGCACCACCACCACGATGCTCTGGCATGACCCGGCTGACCCGCTCGTGGCTCAGCTCCACCTTCAGGCTGGGAGTGTCCAGAACATTCGCCTCATGGTCCCCGTCGTCCTAGAGCCAGAGTCGCCGTCCTACGCACGCTGGCGGGACCTACTCCTCCTCACCCTTCGCCGCTACGCCCTGGATGATCACGTCCTCTCCGACCCCACCGGCGTGGCGCCGACTGCTGCGTGGGTGCGCCTCGATAGTATCGTGCTCACCTAGATCGTGGGGACGATCTCCGTCGACCTCCACAGCCTCCTCCGGAACCTTCCTCACGCTCAGGCTGTTTGGCTGGCCATCGAGGGCCAGTTCCTGGGCAACACTGAGGCCCGTGCTCTCCGCCTCGACGCAACCTTCCGCACCTTCGTCCAGGGGGACCTCAGTGTCAGTGCGTACTGCCGCAAGATGAAGACCATGGCAGACTCACTTGGTGATCTGGGCTGCCCCGTGGAGGACCGCGTCCTCATCCTCAACATCCTCCGTGGCCTCAGCGATCGCTACACCCACCTACGGTCATTGATCATGCGCTAGAGGCCCTTCCCTACCTTTCTCCAGGTCTGCGACGACCTCGCCCTGGAGGAGATCACTCTGGGTGCTTAGGCTGCATCGATCTCCGGCCCGGGTCCTCGTCCTCCTCGACTGCACTGGCGGCTTTCACCCCAACCCGTCCACCTACTCCGTCACAGTCTGCCCCTGGCCATCGTCCTCCCGGTCCGAGTATGGGCGGCGGGGGTCGAGGTGGCGGAGGTGGGGGCGGTGGTGGTCGTCGACGCCGTGGTGGACGCGGTGGCAGTGGTGGTGGCAGTTCCGGCGGTGGTGCCCGTGGCAACGCACCGGCGCCGGGACCCCTGCAGGGTGCGCCTTGGCCCACTTACCACCACCCATGGTCAGGGCGCATCTCCATGTGGCTGTTCCAGGGGCCAGGTTCTGAGGCTCGTCCCCCGGCGGCCATGTTCGCTGGTGCGCAACCAGGGTTCGCCTTCGCCTCTCCGTCGCCCTGGAGCTCAACGCCTGCCGCTTCAGGTTCTGAGGCTCGTCCCCCGGCGGCCATGTTCGCTGGTGCGCAACCGGGGTTCGCCTTCGCCTCTTCGTCGCCCTGGACCTCGACGCCTGCCGCTTCGTCGTGGACCACGCCGCCGGCTACTCCACCGTCCGGGCTGGTTGGTTGGGACGTGGCCGCCCTGGCTGCCTTCCAGACTCCCACTTTGACTCCGCCGATGGGTCCCGAGTGGATCGCAGACACCGGTGCTACCTACCACACCACTCCCGACCCTGGTATACTGACCTCTATTCGCCCTCCTTCTTCCTCTCTCCCTTCGTCCATCATGGTGGCGAATGGCTCGTGTCTTCCTGTCACATCTGTGGGTGCCGCCGGCCCTCCCGGCTCTTTTCGCATTCCCGATGTCCTTGTCGCTCCTTCTTTGGTCCACAATCTTCTCTCTATTCGTCGTTTTACTGCTGATAATTCTTGTTCTGTCGAGTTTGACTCTTCTGGTCTTACTGTGAAGGACTCGGCAACTCGGCGCCCCCTCCTCCGATGTGACAGCACCGGCCCCCTCTACACCCTTCGGCTTCCGCACGACACATCTTCTTCGTCTTCGTCACCTGACCCAGCTGCTGTTTTTGTTGCCGCCACGTCTTCTACCACCTGGCATCGTCGCCTTGGCCACCCCGGACGCGATGCCTTGATTCAGCTTACTCGTAGTGCCACTATCCCATGTACTAGATCCCATGATGAGCATCTTTGTCATGCGTGCCAGTTAGGCTGCCATGTTCGTCTTCCTTTTTATTCTTCTTCCTCGCATGCTACTCATGCCTTTGATCTTGTACACTGTGATTTGTGGACTTCACCTATTACCAGTATGTCAGGCTACAAATACTATCTTGTGGTGCTTGATGATTTTTCTCATTATGTGTGGACTTTTCCTTTGCATGCCAAGTCTGAGACTTTCCCCGCCCTCCGCCACTTCTTCGCCTGGGTGTCCACTCAGTTTGGCCTCCCCATTAAGGCCGTTCAGTGTGACAATGGTCGGGAGTTCGATAACTCCACCTCCCGCGACTTCTTTATCTCTCACGGGATGCAATTGCGGATGTCTTGCCCGTATACCTCCTCCCAGAAAGGCAAGGCTGAGCGCATGATCCGCACAACCAACGACACCATCCGCACTCTCCTTCTCCAGGCGCACCTACCGGCACGTTTCTGGGCTGAGGCCCTCCACACCTCTACCTACCTCCTCAACCGTCTCCCTTCTACTGCGTGCCCTGCCCCCACTCCTCACCAGGCACTCTTCGGTTCCCCTCCGCGCTATGACCACCTCCGTGTCTTCGGGTGTGCTTGCTACCCGAACACCGCTGCCACTGCTCCTCACAAGCTCGCACCCCGTTCCACCCTCTGTGTGTTTCTCGGGTACTCCCCGGACCACAAGGGCTACCGCTGCCTTGACCTCTCCTCTCGCCGGGTCCTCATCTCTCGCCATGTGGTGTTTGATGAGTTCGCATTTCCCTACTCCTCCACCACACCACCCTCCTCCGACCCTGACCTTGACCTCTTCACTCTCTTTCCGACTGACGCGGTGGTCAAGCCACCTATTCATCCTCTCTCTACAGGTACTCGCTCACCACCTGTCGGTTCTACTCCCGGCCCGGTGCCTTGCCCGGGTCCGGTGGTGTCGCCTACGGTGGTGTCGCCTCTCCGTGGAGCCCTGTCTCCGATCGCCCCCGGGCCGAGCGAGGGTGGTGGGACTGCACCGCCTACGGGGACGTCGGTACCAACCCCTCCGGCTCGCTTCGCGCAGCCGGTGCGGGTCTACCAGCGCCGTCTACCGCCGCCGGGGTTCGCCCCTCCAACGCCGCCGTCGCTGCCACCGCCACCGAAGCCTTCTCCTCCGGTGGCACCGCCGGTGGCCCAGTCCCCGCCAGGGACACCTACACCTCCGTCGCGGCCACCCGCGACACGTGTCGAGACGCCGGTGTACTACCCACCGCTCCTTCACCGCGACCCGCGTCACGTCCACCCGATGGTGACGCGGCACGCGGCTGGTACCCTGCCGCCCCGAGTCCTGGCGGCCACGACCGGAGACTCGCAGGTTTCTCCGGTACCCTCCTCCGTCCGCACCGCCCTGCTGGACCCCCACTGGCGTCGGGCGATGGAGGAGTACGCGGCGCTCGTCGCCAACCAGACATGGGATCTGGTGCCCCGTCCGCCCTGCACCAACGTCGTCACCGGCAAGTGGATCTGGACACACAAGCGGCGGGCCGATGGTACCCTGGAGCGGTACAAGGCTCGCTGGGTCCTTCGGGGCTTCACTCAGCGCCCCGGAGTCGACTATGATGAGACTTTCAGCCCGGTTGTGAAGCCAGCCACCGTCCGCACGGTGCTCTCGCTGGCCCTTGCTCGCTCCTGGCCAGTTCACCAGCTCGACGTCAAGAATGCCTTCCTGCACGGCGCCCTCACCGAGACCGTCTACTGCTGTCAGCCGGTGGGGTTCGTGGACTCCTCTCGCCCTGACATGGTCTGCCGGCTCAATAGGTCCCTCTACGGCCTCAAGCAGGCCCCCGGGCATGGCACTCCAGACTGGCTACGTTCCTGGTGACACTGGGCTTCGTGGAGGCAAAGTCAGACACGTCTCTGTTCGTCCACCACCATGGAGCAGAGACTGCCTACTTGCTCCTCTACGTGGATGACATTGTCCTCACCGCCTCTAGTCAGTCACTTCTTCGCCGCCTCGTCGACGTGCTCCAACGGGAGTTTCCGGTCAAGGATCTGGGCGTGCTTCACCATTTCCTGGGTGTCACTGCTGAGCCTCGGCCCTCAGGACTCCTACTTCACCAGCGCCAGTACACTCTTGACATTCTGGTGCGGGCCAAGATGATTGACTACAAGCCATGCTCTACCCCAGTCGACACGCAGGCGAAGCTCTCTGGGGCCACAGGTGACCCTGTCGAGGACCCCACCGGGTACAGGAGCCTTGCTGGTGCCCTTCAGTACCTCACCTTCACTAGGCCGGACATCTCCTACGCCGTGCAGCAGGTCTGTCTCCATATGCACGATCCCCGAGAGCCTCACCTCGCGGCTCTCAAACGCCTCCTTCGCTACCTCCGGGGCACCGTCGACTACGGGCTGCTTCTCCACCGATCTACCTCCTCCGAGCTGGTCGTCTACACCGACGCTGACTGGGCCGGGTGCCCGGACACTCGGCGCTCCACCTCCGGCTACGCCGTCTTCTTAGGCGGCAACCTGGTGTCCTGGTCGTCGAAGCGCCAGCCGGTCGTCTCCCGCTCGAGTGCCGAGGCGGAGTACCGTGCTGTGGCCAACGGCGTGGCGGAGGCTGCGTGGCTCCGGCAGCTCCTCGCCGAGCTCCACAGTCCTCTCTCCAGGAGCAAGTTGGTCTACTGCGACAACGTCAGCGCCGTCTACCTCTCCACCAACCCGGTGCAGCACCAGCGGACCAAGCATGTAGAGATCGATCTACACTTCGTCCACGATTATGTCGCCGCCGGTGCCGTTCGGGTCCTCCACGTCCCGACCACCTCCCAGTTTGCTGATATCTTCACCAAGGGCCTTCCGTCCTCGACCTTCGCCGAGTTTCGCTCCAGCCTCAACATCAGTAGTGGCTAGTTGCGGCTGTGGGGGATCCTATGGTGTACTGTACGGTGTGGTTACGTCTTCCTTTTTGAGTCCTGTCTGTGAACTCCGCTGCGACGGAAGTTCAGACAGCGGGAGGGTGTTAGAGTATATGTGCTATGTGTCTAGGCCCATGTGGCCCATGTACAACATTTCAACATGTATTATTGTAATATAAATTCTATTGACATTCACATATGCCTTATGTAATGTAAATATCAATGAATCCATAACTTGTATCTTTTATATCGATATTTGTATATATATCTCTATTAATGACATAATGAAGGCATGTTTTTCATTACCTTCGTACGATGAACATTGAATCTAAGAGGAAACAATGCTTCAGAGGACGAAGGTCCTTTATCCTTAACAATTGTATTACCTTATTCTTAATCCACAACATTTGATAACAAGTGACAAACAGACTTCTTGTAAAGCTAAGCAGCAAATCATGAAGTTGAACAGTCCCAAATAGACACATGGTAAGGCTTTTTAAAAAAACTGAAAAAAGCAAGGATGGCTGTTACAGCATTCTTAATTTCTCTTATCTCTGAACCTCTTTCTAACAATACGAACCAAAAATAATACGAAATATACCACTATTCTAATTAGGAATCATGCCCAAACTTTAGCCAGCATCAGATAAAAGAAGATGTGCTTAGTCAGCAAGGCCTGGCGTTGCATACGAGCATGATATATTTACATAAGGTGCAGAATAATGCATCAGCTACAAACATTGATTCAGATGCTTTTTCCATTCACGGATGCAGTGTTTTGCACTGCCTGAATCATCTGACCGACCTGAACACACGGCCTCCAACCACGAACAGTTTTGAGCAGGAACGCATCTACCAGCTTTGCCACAATAGGCATGCTCCAAGAAGGTAGTTCAAGCTCTTGCACCATCTCTGTAGCCACCAAAAGACTTGTATCATTCTCCAGGTCAAACGAGAACTCAATGTTCTTACATTTACCTGTACAAGACCAAAAGAATAAAAACGCAGCATCAGTGAATGGTACAAATGGAGATTTGTACAAACCAAAGATGATATTTTGATGCTTGTAGTTACCATTGGGGACAGGAATCCTTAGTAATAAATTAACAGGGTTGCTACCACTCATATCTCCTTCTAGTACGAATCCACCCCTTCGAAGCACTAGGCTGAAAGATCCCTTCCCATTATCAACGGTTCCGTTAGGTAGCAAAGATATAAAAACTGGTGTGGCTTCAAGATCCAGATCCAAATTTGGCGGGAATGCTATAGGTTCTTGCACAGGATTAGAGGTTTTGTCATTGATGATGATGTCATCTTTCATGAGAAAAGGGCTCTTCAAGAGCTCACTTGCTGGCAATCTATCAGCAGCTGAAGCTAGGCAGCTCTCTATGAAACTCCTTACTTCTGCATCTTTGACCTTGGAGAGAGCAACTGGTTTTACACCCTGCAGTTATACCATTATTGCACCATTCATATAAAACAAAAAGGAACAATCTGGTTATTTTCTAGCGAACTCTTGAAGTAGACAAGTACTATCTAGGTGACAGGTCACTTACTTCAGATATCTTCTTGTATATCTGAACAAAGCCCTGACATTCACTGTATGGGCACTCACCAGTCACCATCTCAAGCATGCACATGCCGAAAGAGTATATATCCACCAACTCGTTGTAGTTTTCACCAAACAGCTCTGGTGCCATGAACTCTAAGGTGCCTGTGTTTCAGGTTAAATGTTACTGATAACCATATCAAGCTCACCACAGATCACCTATGCTTCAGAAATATGTGGCAGCGTGGCCTGTAGAAAACCGTACCTTGTATACTCTGTGTTTTCCTCTGCTGCATTACCATTGCCAAACCGAAGTCTCCAATCTTAACTTTCCCATGGTTCCCATTGATGAAAATGTTGTCACACTTCAAGTCCCTGTGTATGATTGGTGGCTTCTGACTGTGCAGATAGGCTAGCCCTGTCAGTATTTGTTTGGCCCATCGTCTCATTGCCTTCATGTCAACTTTCTTGTGCTTCGTACGGTACCTAACCACATCATAACATAGATCATGAAAGGGGATGGTGAAGCTAGCTACTTCTGTACAGCTGCTGTCCTTCTGAATGGAAAGCAAAAAAGAACCAACTTTGTATTTATTTTTGTCCCCTGGGAAGTGAAAACTAAAACTACCATAAGATTTTAGATTTGAAAAAAGAAAGAGTTGTTCAGATTTTGTTTGCCATTGGTAAATAACTGAACATTTACCTTGCCACAAAATAAGGTGCTAGGCACAAATAATAAAAAAACAATCACACTCCATCGTAGCAACACATATAGGGAGGGGTTGTGTTATATTTACATACTCTCTCAAGTTGCCGGACGTGAAAAGCTCAGTGATTATATTGACCGCCCTCTTCTTGTTGTCGACCCATGAGGCGTAGAGCTTGAGAATGTGCTTGTGATGGAGCGACCGCAGCAGCTGGATCTCCGTCTTGAGCCGCTGGAGCTCCTTGGGGGATCCCATGGTCCGGCCGTTTATCTCCACTTTAGCCCATGCCACCTCGATGCCTTCGACCACGTCGAAACCTTTGTAGCTGCCAACCAAATCGATCACGTGAATCAACAAACACAAGCAAGAAGTTTTCACGTCATATTTAAAAAAAAACAAAAATAAGCTGGTATTCAAGGTTGAATCTTTGTGATTTCTAGAAAACTCAGCCTGAAATCCAGGAAACTAGTTATACTGAATTACTGCATAAACTGCTGAGGAGAGGGAAGGGAGGTACACTGTCTTGAAGGCCCCTGATCCCACGACCTCCTTGTACTGCAATGCACGCACGAAACCGCTGAGATCAGGGAAAGATCTATAGTTTTCAGAATCAGACGAATAAACGCAGAAGCTCAGAATACAATCAAGATTCAACATTCAGGAAACTGAAAGCCCCGAGCGCTAACCCACCCGGCAACCCGACGAGACTTATCAACATGTCGGCATTAGCAGCAGAAGCGAAGGGACGGCGGTTGGGCGGCGCAGCACATACCCTGAAGTAGCGGCCGGTGGGGTCGACCTCGTCGACGTCGGGGTCGTCCACATCGTCGGGCGGCTCCGTCTGCTCGCCGCCGGACACATCCGGATCCGAAGCCATCGCGCCGGCGCGCTGCTCTGCCCGCGAGATCAGAAGACGAGCCGGCGATGAATCGACGAGCCCTAGCAGGCTAAGGCGGCGCGAAAGGCGGCGTGCGAACGCGAGTCTGAAGTTCTGGACTTTGAACTACCCTTGTGAGTGAGAGCACATTTGCTGGGCAATCACTTATTTTGGTGCAAACGTACAATCAAACTATCCAAAACATACAATCTAGATCCAACGGTTTCATATGAAAGTGGTTAAATGTAAAATAGACACTAGGTTTCAGGTGTAAAGGGTTAAATGTAAAATAACAGTTACCATTAAATTTAGATCGGATACACCAGATCGCTTGATTGCATGTTTGCATCAGGATAAGTGATTGCATAGGATATTTTCTCTGTGAGTTGTGACTCAAAATACTCGTTCCAAGTTCCACGGGCACAGCGCCGCGGGTAGTTAGAACTTAGGAACGGGATCACGTGAGGCTGCATGTGGGCCCGGAGACATGGCGAGAATTACACCTGAGCATGGGCTATCGGATCGCACAAGGGCTGGAAACGAGTTGGTCTTGGCTCGAGTCGGCGCTCGTCTATTCAACGACCTTTAGAATGAAGTTCGGCTCATCAGCTATAGATGTCCAAATAGTACGGGTCGCCCGTTTAGCCCGTGACACGACACGAATTTAGCTCGGTCGAAACATGGCCCGGCACGGTCGGTTACGGGCCCGGTCCGGCACGACCCGTTTAGCGGGCCGGGTATGGGCAGATACGGCGACCCGCGTGCTTTGGCCCGGCCCGGCACATAAATGGGTCGGCCCGACGGTGGCCCACATATTTGAACACAATATAAATGCATGAGAACAGCCCGGCCAAATATAATATAAATGCATTGATAAATACATACATTTAATTCTCTCATAATATGTAAATACTAAATACGCGGCCAAACATATATAAAATGCATACATAAATATAAAATGCATACATAAATATTGATACATTTAATTCTAAGCAGAATAAATGCATACATAAATACAGACGCAGGCTGAGTAGACGCAGGCTGAGTGATCATTTCATATTTGTATTAATATGATATTATCTTGTGAATTTATAAATGAATTTTGTTGTCTTAATATATATAAATAATATGTTATTATATATGATTAATTTTGTTTAATGTATGTATTTATATACTGCTCTACTGTTGTTTCGGGCCAGTGACCGGCCCGGTACGTTGAGGCCCACCGGGCCAACGGGCCGGCCCGGCACGATTTTTCCCTGTGCGTGCCGGGTTTGGGCATGTCCCTAGGCACGTGGGCCAGCCCGACCCGGCCCGAAGCATCAACGGGTCGTGCCTGGCCCGACCCTATTCGTACCGGGCCAAAACGGGTTCAGGCCAGGTCCGTGCCGGGTGGCCCGTTTGGACATCTATATCATCAGCTATACTTTGATAAATAATACTCTATTTATCTTAAAATATAATTTGTTTAAACTAATCATATATTCATTAAATAACACATAAATATAGGTTACATGTATGTCAATATTTATTGTCATTTAAATGATTGTGGACAGAAAAAAATAAACTAGAAAGAATTATATTTTGGACGGATGGAGTATTACATATATAGTGACTTAATAGTATATAAATGTGAAAAATATAATTATCATTGTTGGAGGCCTTTCTCTTGCGAAGGTCCTCAAAAACTTAACTAACATGTTTCTCAGTATAACAGACTGTTATAGTAGGCTTCGACCTTGAGATGAAGATGTGCCTAATATGAAGGTGCGGTTTAAATAAAGGGCGAACGAGCGCCGAATCTATGGCTGAAGGACCTTCAGCTTAGCATGATAACGATGGTCAAAGATGGAACCGACTTAAAGAAGAAAAGACTACATAATCCTTAATAGTTTGCTTCATGGTCAACAGTAAATGTCAGGGACATGAATGTAACTTTGTCCAGGCTGCGTCCTATGCCTATAAATAGATGAACAGTAACACCGTACTGTTCATGCTGCATTGTAATCGCTCCCGTGTCTCTTACATTTTCACCTTCTGTCAACACGAAGTTATCAATGAAATATAAATATTATAAGCATTTGTTGAAGTTCAAAAAAGGAAATGAGAATGTAGATAATCTATCTTTACGTTGCCATTATTTACATTCTTATATGTTTTATGTTTATTTATTTATTTATTTATTCATTTGCTGAGATGATGAAGGTATATCCTTCATGACCTTCGTCCAAAAATCATCATATCCGAAGGGATATAATGTTTTGAAGGACAAAAGTCCTTATCCATTAACAATTGTGTTGCCTTGCTCTTGGTGTATAGCATTCAAAAGCAAGGAACAACAATCATTCAATATTATAAGTAATCTAGATTATAAATTGTTATATTTTCATCATCAAAGGCTAATGAACGAGTTAGATATCTCTAATTTTTTTTAATATTCAATAGGTTGATTAATTTGGCATAGCTCGCGAGCCGACTCGGCTTGGCTCACTAGACTAACGAGCTTGAAAACCTGCCTCATCTCGATTGAGGCTCTCTAGCCGCCTCAAACCGAAGTGAGCCAAGTCGGCCCTAGCTCAAGTCGGCTCGCCAACCTCAAGCTTTTTTCTAGCCCTAATCCCACCAATGCGGTGTACGCGGGCCATATTTTTTGATCCACAATAATCTATAAGTCGAATATAGGCCATAATTTTTATCTAAAACCTGACCAAAATAAAAAAAACTCGATCTAACCAAAAACTTTAACGCGTCCAGGCAGACACATGTCGTCCCGACTCGACACAAGGCACGAGACAAACGCAGGTCGTGCCAAACAACTCACAATCTGGGAATTGATCATAGACCGTGGCTGTAACACCCCTGGTGTTACGAGAACTAAAACTTTGGCATGACATCATATGCATTAGTATTACATTATGTATGATACACCTAGGATGCATCCACTAGGCTATTTCAAAACCAACATGTGATGTGATGCTTGTGTGATGATCTGACTTGGTAAAAGGGATTCTTGACCCTAGGTTAGAATATCTCTTGTTAAGGATTAGAAACATGTGGCCTTATGAAATGAGTACTAAAGGATGATCTTGACAAGTTGGTAGAAATGCTCAAGAAATATTAGCTTGGAGAGCTTAAGTGCTACATGTATCCTAGAACACTCAAAACCCTAATCTGGAACCCTAAATAGTGCCCTATAGGGTGATTTCAGGTTCTATGCACTTTTAGTCAAAAGTGTATACATCAAGATGATAGGGTAACAAAAGTTAAGCAACTTTCATGTTTGGGGATTTCCAAGTTTTGTGGTGAAACTTGGAGTAAATTGCAAAAAAGATCCATGAGCATCCTTGTTTTTTAACTCTGAAAACAGTGTCAACAAGCCAACCTTAAGCCTCTGTATCTCTTGATCTATGAGGAGTTTGTTATGAGTCACCGTAACAAAGATGTAAAGCTACTATAGTAGTACAAATTTGTGTAAGGAACCTAGGCCTAAAACTGTTTGGAGCTTAGTGTAAAACGTCTCCCAACTTGTGTTGTCAGACTAGGGTAACACTGAAACTGAGAAACTAGTGACATTTCTCCAAGTTGGGAGCTAATTCGTGCCTGATTCATGGGGTTAAAGACTATGATCATTATACCAAAGTTGTAGGTCTTGCGTTGGAGATCAAATTCTTTATACTGAGTTGGACCTAGTGTTGTACAGAAATTGGAGTAAAACACCCCCAAAGTCGGGCTGTCAGGCGATTTCAAAAGGGCATTTAGTATGTACAGTAAACTAAAAAGATCTTGGATTCATAGAACCTACCACCGGTGATCCCCGCGCCGTGATCCATGCTGGTGTTACGATTCGTGGCCGGTGGTGCGTGGATAACTACTAGAAGTAAAAAGATCGGAAGGGAGGTGGATATGGTCTCTGGCGTGAACTCATCGACCGCACTCATTTGCTTTATGACGTGGCCGAGCAGCCAATGACGTGGTGGCCACCAGTAACCTCAATCGCGCCATGCCATACGCCATCTTACCATGTCACCGCAAGTCGTGGAGAGTAGCTGGTGATTGCCCTAGGACATTGCCCCATCGCGTGCCACGGTGAACTTGCCTTAGTAAAAATATCTTGTCACCGCCGTGAGCCTAACTTCATTAAAATCCGCGAGTAGCCGAGCTGATTCCTTTAAATTGAAGACTCTCCCTGCTCCACCCCCTTGTTATGAACCCAACGCAACCCCAACCACATCCTGCCATCCACCATAGCTCACAAATTTCAAAATTCTCTGAAATCGGTCATGGGCGCCGCCGTGATGAGTCTCGCCGTGGCCAGATCTTCTCATGTGAGTTTATACTTCTCTAGTTCTTGTTCTGGAACCCCTTTGATTCTTGGTTGCTCACTGACCTGGTAAATCGAACTATACTGAAGTGAGCCTTTAAGAACATCACTTTATCGTTGGTGAACATCGCTGCGAGCCATCTCCACGTCGACTCATTGTCCTAGTCCCTCGCCCACCTTCTCGGTCCTCGTCCCTGAGTCCTGGTGAGTCACTGAAGCTCATCGCACTTTCACTTCAACCACTACCACGTTGTGTCACTGGGAACAAGCTCGACGGCCCTCGGAATCCGCCGTCGTTGTGGATAGAAGGGATTCCGGGCCAGATTAACCCAATTAATACATGGATTAGGATCATCTCGAACCATGGATAACGATTAGATGCTCGGGTTCGACGGCCATCGCCATTAGAAGAAGGTCCCAGCGGGGATTGGTCGGCAGGCGAGCACGCCGTTGTCAGGGATGTTGAGTTTTGAAGAAATAGAAAGGGAAGGGCTTATGTAAAAACTGTCAGTGAGACATGTGAATAGTGCCATAGACTCTTTACTAGATGTTCAAAATGCCAGGGACCTCGGTGCAAATCCGCCAGCGTGGGTGCGGACGCGCTCGGATTCCGCGTGGAATTGGGTTTGTTGGGCTAGATTCGACCCAATACTGTTCATGAGTTTCCTTTTCCTTTTGCTATTAACCTGAGAAATTTATAGAAAATAGTAGGAAAATGGTAAAAATATGAGACCAATTTTGTTAGACTCCTAAAATCAAGTAGTATTTAATAAAAACAATTTCAAGATTTTTATTTCAAACCCGGAATTATGTAGCATTTAAAGGTGCTTAAATAAAGTCTTTTAGAATTTTAGAAATAGTTTAGTAATTCCAAAAATCGTAAAACTTTTTGGGTAGGCTTAATATGATGGTCAGAGACCCTAAGTAAAGTTTGAAGTGGTTTGGGCACTATTTGACCAGAAAACCCAATAACTAGCTTCATAAGATTAATCATTTAATATTAATCCTAAAGGAACACTTAACTAGGAAATCTTAGTGATTGGTTCGTACCGTGAAGGAAAGTTGTATTCAAACTCAACTTACTATATTTCTATTGTATGATTGCATATTCATGACATAGCATGAGCATTCATGTACATGTATTATCATGTATAGAACATGAGGAAGAATCCGTAGTAGAGGAGGAAGTTGTCTCGCGGACCGAGAATCCTCAAGTGGAGAACAACTTTTACTTCGACACCAATAGAGTGGAAACAAAAACTCCTACAGCACAAGGCAATCCCCGGTGCATTATCCCTTTACTTGTTGTTTTAAAAACTTTATCACCTTGTTTGATGCATTAGGTGATAGGAGTTGTGTGCTAAACAATTGATGATGCTTAGCATTGCTTTAGAAAATAAAATGTTTTGTTTTAAAACAAAAGGTGATGCTTCACACTAGATGGGAATTTTTACAAAGAAAAAGAATTGTGATGGTGAATCCATCATGGTCGTGATGGGTCCAACATCTAAAAAGAGTACCTCTGTCAAGTACCAAACTTTGGGTTTTTAAATAATAAAGATGAGACCAGGCGGGTGACTTGCACGAGAAGGAAGTCCCTGTGTAGTGTCTTCGTCTAAGTCGTTTAAGAACCGAGCCAATGTAGGCTTGATGATCGAGGACCTTTTAACTGGCCACATGCCTCGTCATGGGTAAGCTTTGCTTCGATGGGACCAATACCAGAAAGGCTACCACGCAATGGAAGTGGAGAGATGGCGAGAGTAGCATGTACCCTCCGTGGCAAGAGGCTAGATGGTGGAGTATCTATGCTCTCGGTTGGCGTGAACCCATTCTGGTCTTGAGAAACCCGAGTGTGAGTTGACATATGCAAGGGTTAAGTGCTACATATGTCATGTGGTTGGAGATCCCCAGCTGGGTATTAATCGATTCGGATCGCCATTACTTCTCGAACATGAAGACTTGGTCACTGCCCTACAAGTAGCGACAAGTGAACTGAAGGGGTGATAAAATACGTCTAGTATAGGCCAAGTGCTTGATCTAAAAATAGAAAGGAATCTAGATGTAGGTTATTACTTAACCTGATGAGTAAAATGAATTCTTAAGGATCCACTCATAGTAAGCTTTTATGCAAAAAGAGCTTTTGAATCTTGATAAGCTTTACCTTGATTCCCAAAAGCCAGCATATCCTTGAGAGTATTTTTCCTTAGACAGGTAATACTTGCGAAAGTACCCTCCATACTCAGGGTTTTCAAACCCATGTTGTTGTAGGTGATGAAACTGCTGAGTTCTGCTGTTTCTGCTCAAGGTTGTTCCAAAGCAGGAGGAAGAAAATTAAGAACTACCTTTAGAAGGTGTTTTGCCTTCCTGTGATGTAATAAGTTAAGCACTCAGAACCTGGTTATGTAATAACAACTCTCTCTATATATTATAACTATAATTCTAAATTATGTTATTGTAATCTCTTCCTCTTACTCCTATGGTGTGTAATGTCTGCATTATGGGATAATCGCTCTTGGGCGATGTGATGGAGATACAGGTAATCGGACCTGTCGAGCTATTGAGCGCACCTGCCGACTGTCTGAGGTCCTTAGGACAAGGACATCAGTAAGTGGGCCTAATATCTTGGGAGGTTTCGTTATAGTGGCCATCCGATATACTACATTATGGAACAACATATTCTAGCCTTTTGCATCAAGGATGCATATGGAACCATTGCACAATCAGCATACTCAACCCAACACTAACCAAACACATAATATGACAATTTTTCATGGAAAAAGCAAACTAAAGACTCAATTATGGCATTGCATCGCCATCCATATATTGCAAATAAGTCTATTGTCACCACTTCTATTGTGCGGCAAACATCTTTCATGTCTTGGTGTAATTCCTCCTAATGCAACATCCTCCAAAATTTGAGCCAGTAAGACCCCTTGAGAACCACCTGCATAATTGAAGGTATATGTCTTCCATTAAAACTATTTCATTATGACAGAGCTAGATTGACCAAAACATGGTTGCTACCCCTATTAATATTTGTTTTTATAGGAAATTAATTTACAGTTTGTCATGTCCCTATAATATGATTAATAATAATGGGTCTTTCTATATTTAGAGCAATAAAAATAACCCTCCAAACCACTCTAACCAAATAACAATAAAAAAGAGGTGTTGGGCTATTTCATTTTTGTTACAGAAACTACACTTCAGGCTTCCTATCTACCTCATATTTTTCAAGTGTTCTTTAGTAAGAATCACTCCTCTTTCAAAATACCAAAGAAAAATTTTGATCTTAAGGGAAAGTTTTAGGTTGCACAACCAGCAAGGTTGATTTAATTTGAATTTGGGGTGGTCATTAGAATATTGTACATAGATCGAACCGAGAAATGTATGGATGCATTCTCCTTCCACATAAAGAGATCTCTTTCTGCCCCAATATTGATGTTATCAACCAAATCCAACAAGTGTTGCCATTCTTTCAATTTGACCCCAACAATTGATATGTGAAAAGTTAAATTTTGTGTTGCATGTGTAGCACATCTGCGACTAAGGCATTCTTCTATCGTAAAATATTATATAGGTTAGGGAATTGTTCCTTGAGCGGTAAACCATTAATCTAAATATCTTCCTAGAACCTAATTTCTTGGCCATTACCAACTTAGAACTATCCCCTCCTAAGGAATTCTTCCTTCGCATTCATTAACCGAGCCTAGAAATATGACCTTGAAACTTGTGTCAGTGACTTATTTCCTAAAGTTGTGTTACTGTGGATTTGTTTGTGACACCCCGGGTGTCTATTTCATGTTATGTCGGGAGATCTATCCTAAGCTTGGATGCTCAGCGAAAATTTCTATTTCTCGATCATGTCTATCTCCCTTTACCAAGTTAATCATGAATGTTTCACCGAATTCCGAGTTAATTGATCTCGAGAAAGGCTAGATTTGGAGCCTATTAAAATGTTTGTTTCTTGAAGCAAATGTAAATTTCAAAGTCAATCTCATCTCACAAATTCTGTCCAGACTCATTTATTTGAACTCTTGACAGTTGTTATTCGATCTGTGTCTGAATCTGATTTCTCTACTCAATCTATGTCTGACTATTTAATCCGAATCCGCATTCTCCAGCGGAATCTCTGTTGTGCGAACCTCTAATTAATTCTTATGCAAATCGACTTGTTATCTCTATATCATCATTCGTCTCTATCTATAAGCGTATTCTAAAGATCTCTAGAAGTTTGAACCAAATATTCACATGAAAAGATAAATCCTATGTTTGCTTGAAACTGCTCGTTTGAACAAATGCAAATTTTGAAATTCAACCAAGCCTTGCCATCTTGCTCAAACAACTCTATATGAACTCTACAACAAAAGTTAGAAAATGTCGAGAAAATACTCCGATTGACTTAAAAATATAATTTGAAGTTTTATAACAATACTACTTTGACCAAAGTGAAACTTCGATTTATATTCAAGATACGAGGTTTTGCCTTTAATAAAAGTTGTAGAACTTGTGTTATACAAAAAATGTTACAATTACACATAGCCTTGATTCAATCTCTAAGTATCTCAAACAGTGCCCTCAAGACGGAATAAAAATCTGATTTCAGGATTTGAAATCCTTCTAAGACTGAAATCAGTGTCGTTCGGATTGATGTCTCGCGTTCCCAAATTTTTGTTGAACAACTCGAGTTTCCCCAAATATAAAATTTGTTAATAACTAATAGAGGCCCAACATGTTAAAAGATGGCATTCATCTGATTCCGTTTGACATGTTTTGACACTCAGTTTTTACAAGTTTCCATTGATTTCTAAGCCACTGACAAACCAATTTTCATGGGTCCATAACTCCCTAACCGGTGCCCAAACTACCTCAATCTCTATGTAAGATTTGTAGAGTGTAGATCAAGGAAAATATCTCCTACAGTGACCAAGATCAGAATCCAACGGGAAAATGCCAAAAACGTCCGTCCAAAGTCATCACTGTAGCACCTGCCACCTGTTGGAGCTGGCTGACATGTCCAGAGCTTCTGCTCTATAAATGGTAGGATTGGCAGCCCTTGCCCTCTCTCTTACCCTCCACGCTATTGCCTGCTCTAGCCGGCCTTCTTCCTCCCCCACCCGATGTAGCCACCCATGGCACCTCCTCTCATCCATGGCCGCCTCCCTCAAGCTCCAGCCGAGCTCCCTCCTCCGTGCAACAAGACAACAGGCTGACGCTCCCTGTTCCTCCCTTCCCACGGCGCCTAGCCCAAGCTCCTCTTCCCCACCATGGTTGAGCTCGCTGGATCTCCTCCCATCGGCGCAGTAGGTCAAGCGGCTCCTCAGCTCCCCCTCTACTCGAGCACGCCGTGCATGGAGCCCCCAACCTGCAGCAAGCCGGAGCACGCAGCAGCAGTACTGCTCACGTCCAGTTGTCCAGGGAAGAAGAAGCCCCTTTATCTCTATGAAATGTGGGCCCAAGGCCATGGGTAAGAATACTCAAAGTTTCAGATATTTGCCCTTTCTTTAAAAAATCATATCTTGAGTTTGAGAGCTCCTAAAATCGTGAAACCTGTTTCGTTGGCTTCCTTATAAAATTCTCTACATATTGAATCTATAAGTTGGCATGTTTTAGTGGAAAATTTCTGCTATAGAAATTCATATTTAAAATTGGTTTAGAAAATAAATGGACTTGCTTCTCTCCATAGTTTTAATTTGAAAAATCCAAAAATGACGAGACTTGTTTTGTTAGTTAGATGATGTCATACTCTAGCTAAGAAAAATATAAAATCCATATGTTGTTTATGTTGTTTACTGTTTTCTTGGTGTGTTAATTAAATCATGTTAAATAGGAAAAAGATTATTGATTTGCTTGTTATTTTTGGATATGTAGCTCTAGTGCTCCAAATAGATTGCAATTTTTACAGTAGACCCCCTGTGTGATTCTTGGTTACTGGTACAAATTTTAAGAATTATGGTGCAAGTATCACTGAGTTAGTGATTTAACTTGCTTGATGCATATTAAGTAGTTTTAAATGATTTAAATATAATATATAGATGTAAAAAATGGAAAATGGTGTTCCACTGTCCTTGCATGATATTATAGTAGCCTAAAAAAACTTAATATGGTCATGCATCCATAGAAAATAATTAGTTTTAGATTTAACTTGCTCTCACATGCTTTATTGCATTAACAATTTGTTATTTTTGTAGTAAATACAATATAAAACCTGAGCATGTGAAATTTATACATTAGTCATAATTTGTTATTACCTATGCCTCACAAAACTTCCAGCCCCAAATTTAATAGTTTCATACGGTGCTAAAATAACACCCATTTTATAATTATAAAAAGAGTTAGTGAAAATTTAGAAGTAGACAAAAGCATGCATGTTTCTTGAAAATCTTAAGTGTCTAAATATAAATAGAAACTTAATAACTAAGTCATAATAATTTAAACTTGGGAAATTGGTAGTAGTATCTCTCTATGATTTTGTTTGGTGATTTAGTTAAGTGCTCATGTGCTAGCAAACTGAAATTCATGCGTGTACAGTTTTGGTTGTGTGTGTAATCTAGTAAAATAAAGTATGTTTTCTGTAGATATGTGCTATATAAAAGTTACAGTTCACTTGTGTATCTAGCTCTTCCTAAAACTTCATGAGCCAAGAATTGATGGTTTAGAAGTTATGCTTTTCACAAATTCAGTGACTGAATCTGTCCAATTTCTATACCGATTTTAGGGACTGGAATGATTGCTTAAGTTAATGTTAAAATCAGTTCTTGGTGGTAATAAGAAAGTTGTAGATAATTTATTTATCCTGGTTGTGTTAAAATTTCATAACCATAGTCCTGATAGTTTCAGAGTTATGAATTTTACAATATGATTGCTGTGTTCTGACCACTATCCGGACAGATTATGAAAACTGTACTATTTAGGTTAATTAAAATTGGAACCACTTCTTGGTGATTGTAAAGGTTATGTAGTACTTTTGCTAATCTTTCCAAAAAGTCTTAAATCATCCTTTTTGGTGGTATAAAACTCAAGTTATAGATGTTTTAAGTATAAAGACTGAATCTGTCCAATTCTGGACAGCAAGGCCTTCATAGTGTCTTTTACCCTTGATACATATTAAATCGACCTGAGATGTTCATAAATGATTTGTAGACGATTTCATTAGCTTTCTAGAAAGTCTAGGACCACTTGCTTTGGATGCCTAAATCTCTAGTTATGAAATTTTGAAGTCGCAAGTCTGAATCTGTTCAAATATAGACAGAGCTGTCATTTTAGCACTATTTAAACTTGTTAAGTGTCTAATCACCTTGAGATGACAATACCAAAGTTGTAGAGTTTCTTAAGCTTTCCAAAAAGTATCTGTTCACTATTTTTGGATAGATACCTTGTGAGTTATGCCTGAAACAAGTAACTGTTGTGCTGCTGTCCTAATCTTGTTGATTGTGGTGGATTGCTCTACTCTCTTGTCTCGCTTGAGTAGGATTGATAGTTTTATCTCATGATCCCCATATTAGTATATTATATGATTGGATATATATAAGTAACTAGTGCAGTAGTAAATTAAGTTATTGAAGTCTAGTAAGTGAATTAGCTTCGATCAACGTTAATATTGTGAAGTAGTTAATACTTGCGCTGCTAATCTAATATTACTAAATAATCAATCGCATTAAACTAGTATGATAAGCAGTACGATTAGGATATCACTTCATGTGTGTTTTCTTGGGTGTATGCTTGCATTAGGAAATTGTGAATAATGGTAGAACCCGATTTAGTGAGTATCCCCTTTTAACTAAGTTTGTCTATATAGAAGCCATAGCAAATTGATGTGTACTTAACTAGTATAATAATAAAGTAACTAATGAAAGATTAGAGCGAATGTGATAAATGCTTGCACTTGAGATGTTGTGGTTGCAATGGATAATCATAGGTAGTAATCGTCGTCCTTTCAATGCTTGACACAGGCCGAAGGATGGAGGTCTCCTTCGAAGGTTTTTTAGTGAAAAACATCCCAAGAGGAGACAACGAGCAGACAGATTTACTAGCTAAATCAGCGGCACATGAGCTCCCACTCCCCTCAGAAATATTCTTCGAAACTCTCAAAGCACCTTCGGTCGAGTTCATGGAGCGAGCGGTACTTACAATTTTACCTGTGCGCAGCAAGGATTGGATAATAGAAATTGTATCTTTCCTTCAAGGCAATTATCCTTCAGATGATGAAGTTTACATAAAAATGATGCATGTCAGGACAAGGCCATATGTGATCATAGAAGGGGAATTGTTCGAATAAGGAGTTTGTTCCTGTAACACCCCTAGTGTTACGATAACTAAAACTCTGATCATAAGCATTTGCATTAACTTTTATGTTACACCTAGAGTGCATTTACTAGGTTAACTTTTTTTCAAAAGTGTGATGTCATATGTTGATTATAGGACTTAGGTTGAGAACCTTGCTTGGAATTCTGAGTAAGCAAACAACTTTTAAACTAGTAACACTCTGAACATGGGTTTTATATACTAAGTGGATTGAGAGTAAGGAGTAATTTTTTTTTCAGGAATTTGGATTGAGTTGATGAATCACTAGATGAAAAGAGACCACATTTGAAACCCTAACTTGTCCCAAAAGAGGAATTCAAAATCTAAAGAGAGTTAGCTAAAAGTCTATATACCAAAGTTGTAGAGTTTGAAAAAGTGAACAACTTTCTTATTTGGAGATTTCCAATTTGTGCGGAAAGATTTGGAGTAATTTGCAAAAGTTTAGATTTGCTCAAATTGGATTCAGCCCAAAATAGTTTGGTTTAGCTGTTTTTGGACCCCAGTAACTTTTAAACTCTGGGCTTTTGGTATAGGGTTGCTCTGACAAATTTGAAGAGTAACTATAGGAGAGCAACTTTTATTAAGTGTGATAGCCCTAAAACCATATGCTACTAGGTATAATAGTGCTCCAAAGTAGGGATGTCAGGTTTGTGAGTTTCAGACTTAAAACAGAATCGACACCTGAATTTTTGTGTGTTGGAGCACATTTTGCGCTTTGGTAGTTTAGAATCCATAGGGTTTTAGCTAAGGGACATTATACCAAACTTGTAGAGCAACAATAGGAGTACCACCTTGATTAAGCCACTTAGCCCTAGAAGCATTTGGAACTAGGTGAAAAATTATCCAAATTGGGGCTAATATGTTTTTCAGTTTTCAGACCATGAACAATAGGTTAAGTCTGAATTGCAGTGTTTGTGCTGTTTCTGGAGCTCATTTGTGAAAAATCTAAGGAGCTTTGGGTTGAGACGTCTATAGAGGAGTTAAAGACCATAGGTTGATGTACAAATTTATTTAAGGCGGATCAGTGTGCCTACACAAAATGTGGAGAAAGTGTTGCTCAAAATTGGACTGTCAAGTTATTTGGGCTGAATTTTGTTCTGTCTCTGAAATCTGAATTTCAGTGTAGAATGCCTAGTTTGGAGCTATTTTGTGATCAATATGAGTGGTTTTAGACTGTAGTTTCTATAGAAAACTTGGATACCACAGTATGGTGAATACGTTTCGTAAGGTGAGATTGACATGGTGCTACATGAAAAGTAGAGTAATGTTTGCCTAAAGATCAGTTGTCCGGTGTTGGGGATTTTCAGACAGTAAAACATTAAGTCTGAATCTGTGTGTTTTTACCCACATTTGGAGCTCTGTGGTAATTAATCCAAAAATATTTGGGTTAAGAGTCTGTAGCAAAATGAGAGACCTGATATAGATAGTCAAGGTTTGTGCAATGAGTTGGCTTGCAACTGTATGGATCTTAGAGAACAGCCTATTGCAAATCCCTCTGTCAGACTTAAACTGTGCTATTTAGTTAGCTGAATTTGGACTTTTCAGTATTTATACTCTACTTTAGCGCATCACAACTTTTTCTATGAGTATTTCCAACTTATGGGCGTTATACCAAAGTTAAATAACTATGCTTAAGGAGTAAATTTAGTTAAGGGAGATGGGCCTGTTGTTAAGAGAATTTGTGAGATAAAAGGGGATCAAACAGAGAGCTAGGCAATGGGCAGTGTTGGCTGATTCGGTGGATTCAGAAGACTGAAACTGTGTTTTAGTGATGTATAGCCGTTCAGTGGTTCCAGTATCTGAAGGAAAAATGGCCTTTCTCCATGTACTGGCCGATGGCCTTTATCTCCTAGCCATTTCTCCTTATCCCCTCCCTACCACATATTTTCTCTTATCCTTAGGTCGACCAAATCTTTGGAATGCTCCTGTTCTTATCTAGTTGATGCACGGTCTAGAAGCTTACTCATGTACGCTCCTTCTCATGCAAGAAGACGTACTCAATTTCTACTCTCTTCTATCAGTCTCCTCACTCCTATCTCTCATGTCTCCTTTTCCTCCCACCATTCCTGTCACCCACGCAGCACGCTAGAGCAGCAGTAGCAGTAGAGCTCAGCATCAGCTCCCTTGCTGCTCACTTTGCAACACCTCCCCGGCTCCCTGGTAACGCTCTGCACCTGCCGTCGAATTCTCTCAAGTTCGGTCATCCCTGCTCCCTTGCAAATCAGCGCCCCTCCACTCAGCTCTGCTACTATGCCGTGCACGCGATTCCTCCAGCTTCCATCGCTGGGTGCGTGCTCATCTTCCGTCACGTGCCACTTGCTCGATAGAACGAGTAGTTTGATCGTCCCCATCTCGTCGTGATTCGTCCTCACCAAGTTTTTAGGTGTGTTTGTGCAGAGATGCCATTTGAAGTCGATGATCTAATCGTCGCCACCAGCCGCAAGCACCAGTTCTGTTGAACGTGAGAACATCTTAATCAGTTGCTGAGTTGAAAATTGATGTGTCGATCTATGGTTTGATGTAGTGTTTTCAACATGTCTATGTTCTGGTCGAGGCCCTAGATATGTGATTGAAGATCCTTTCTGGTGATGAAAGTGAAATCAGCGTGGCACTCGCCAAGCGCTCGAAAGAAGGTCTAGACTAGAGAACCATGTCGTTTCACGTTTGTTGAGCCGGGTTGGATTGTGGTGAGTTGATTCATTGCTCTGGCTATTGGGTCTAATTAATAGGATTGGATTTTAGAAATAAAAGTACAATACCAAAAATTATGGCAATTTTTGAATAACCTTGTTTTGGTCATTTAAGCACTTGGTAAAATATGGAGACTATTTGGAAGTCCTTTGCTCAGAAAGCCTTGTGAAGTCACATATAGGATGAATAAATCCTTTTGGAAAAGATGAAGTAAGTTTATGAATGAAATCTAATGTGTTCTAGTCCCCTGGTAGTCAAAGTTTATAGGTGTAGCCTTTAGAGTTCCTCATGTTAGAAGTCCCATGTTGTTTGGTTAATTTTGTCTGCACCTTTAGAAAGGTGTAGTCTGGTAATGCTTTTTAATATTTTTGTTGCAAACTGCATAAACATAAGCATCCATGATCATATCATTTCATGTAGAGCTCCCAACAGAAGGAGTGAAGATTCTAGATGAAGTGGTAGCTGAAGAGGAGTTTGCTCCAGTGCCTGTTCATCAAGTGGATGGAGCCATCTAACTGGTTATTTTGATAGAAGGATCTAGAACATCTTCTCTGCAACAAAGGCAAGCCCCGGTGCATTTGCTCCTTCCTTGTGTTTTAAATGCTTTATCACATTATATGATGCATTAGGTGATAGTAGTTATGTGATAAACAATTGATGCATTAACATTCCTTGGAAATTCCTGAATCCCTATTTTATAAAAAGAATTATTACTGCTTAGAACTTAAAAATCATTTGTTTTTAAAAAAGAATGATGTATAACACCGGTTACAAGCTTTTTGTTAAAAAATCAAAGCAAACTTAATGGTGAGTCCATTAGGGCCCAGGTGGATTCATCATCCGAGAAGAATACCCCTGCCGGGTACTAAAAATGGGAAAATGGTTTGAATAAATTGAGACCAGACACTGAGCAGATATGGTCGTCCGTCTGTGTCGATTAAGGACCATACCGTTGACTGGCCTGTTGTGGTTAAGACTTTGCAACTAGCCACATACGTGAAGAGACAATCGCACACTGGGATTGGAGAGATGGCGGGAGTAGCATGTACCCTCCTGGCATAGTAGCACGCCTGATAGGGTAATGTACTCTCGGGTAGCGTGGACCTGTTCATGTAGTGGAGGACTCCGTGGGAACGGCTCACATATGCAAGGGTTAAGTGCTACATATGTCGTGTGGTTAGAGATCCCCAACTGGGTATAATCGGTTCGAATCATCGTTGCTCCTTGGTTATAGAGACTCATCCCAGTGACCATCATCGTAGTTAGCAAGTGAAATATGAGTATGGATAAAATTCAGCTAGTATAGGCCAAGTGCTTGAACTAGATTAGGCAAATTTAGATTCTGGTAAATACCTAACTTGTGAATTAAAACTTGGCTTAGGGATCAACTGGTAGTAAGTTTCTCTGCCAAAGGAGGTCTTTGATAATTGATAAGCTTTACCTTGAGTCCCAAATCCAGCATACCCTTGATAGTCTTTTTCTTTAGTCTATTCCCTATGTTGTTGCAGGAAGGGTTATTGCTACCTTTAGCTCTTGATAGTTGTTTCGTGTGGAGGTCTTGAAGATTTTAATACTTTGGTGTTTTTCTTCTAGAAAGGCTTCACCTTTCCCTATTGTGTAATAAGTTATGCACTTTGAGTACTATCAAGACTTGTAATAATTACAACTCTTTCTATGTAAAACTTGAGATTTGGAATTGTAACATATGTTTTGTAAAGTCTTCTGCTCTATCTCCAATGTATGTATGTATCAAAGGTGATTACTGTAATATACCTCTTTTGTGGGAGAACTCTGGGATAATGAGTTCAAGTTGTTGAACTCAATAGCCTTGTTATCTCATACACGTGTACAACCATCTGAGGCTATTAAGGCAAGGATTGGCACATGTGGGCCTGATAACTTGGGAGGGCTGTCACAGTTCCCCACTATTGAAATGCCTATCTAGAGTCGAATGTCAAGAGCTGATGAAAGAAATACATCCAGGAATATGTGGAGCCCACATTGGATCCAGGCCATTCCTTGGAAAAGTTTTCAGACAAGGATTCTATTGCCCGAAGGCTACTTTGGACGCAGTGGATCTGGTTCAAAAATGTGAAAACTGTTAGAAGTGCACCAGAGATCAGAAGCAACCTTCATCTCTAACATAGCTGATTCCGCCCACTTGGCCACTGCAAAGGTGGGGCTTAGACTTACTAGGCCCACTTCCACCAGCACAAGGGAATCTGAAATATGTCATGGTAGCAGTGGAGTATTTTTCAAAATAGATCGAAGCTAAACCTCTAGCCATGATAACTTCGGCCATAGTTCAAAAGTTCTTCTGGCAGAACATCATTTGTCGTTTCGGTGTGCCGAAGGCTATCACAGTTGATAATGGAGCACAATTTGATGTTGAAACATTTAAAACTTTTTGTGATCAAATTGGTATGAAGATACACTTTGCATATGTGAGACATCCAGAATCCAATGGTTTGGTAGAGCGAGCCAACAGAATCATCATCACAGGAATAATGAAATCAATTTTTAATCTACCAAAAGGAAAGTGGCCACACGAATTGGTAAAAGTAGTGTGGAATCATAACACTGTTGTCTCAAGGTCAACAAGGTTCACTCCGTTTAAGCTTTTGTTCGGAGACGAAGCAATAACACCGAAAGAAGTAAGAACAGGATCGATAAGGACTCTAGCTTCGGTGGAGGAACAGTCAAGTGGCGAGACAAGAAAGTAAGACTAAAGAATATTAAGCCAAGACATTTGGTGCTTCAAAGAATAGCCAACCCAGACATAGTGGGGAAGCTACAACTCAACTGGGAAGGCCCCTTCTTGGTAGTATCTTCGTCAAGACTCGGATCATACAGGTTAAAAGACATGGACGGGAATGACATTCCAAGATCCTAGAACACATACGAGCTTTGGAGATACTATGTGTAAACCATGTATTTTTCTTTCTTTTCCCTATGGCACCCTTTTCCTTTCAAGAGGGGAGAAAGGTTTTTAATGCCATAGGTTGTAATTTTCATTTTTCCTTACACAACCCTGTACAATACAAGGGCTAGTTTCCCCCATATGTAAAATGTAAAGATATGAGATTACACCATCAAGTGTAAAAATATGTAAAAGCTCCAAAGTCGTCTCTAAGGGGATGCAGAGCTAAAATGCCACCTAAGTCAAAGGTGAAGAAGCTCCAAAGTCATTCCTAAGGGGATGCAGAGCTAAAATGCCACCTAAGTAAAAGGTGAAGTAGCTCCAAAGTCGTTCCAAAGGGGATGCAGAGCTAAAATGCCACCTAAGTCAAAGGTGAAGAAGTTCCAAAGTCGTTCCTAAGAGGATGCAAAGCTTAGCTCCAAAGTCATTCCTAAGGGAATGCAAAGCTGAAATACCACCTAAGTAAGAGGTCAAGAGACTCCAAAGTCGTTCCTAAGGAGATGTAGAGTCTGGGTGAGTATTTGTGTGGGTTTTTTTATCTTTGGCATGCACTTGCATACTTCATCACATCGTCTTTTGCATTCATACGGACATACATTAGACATATGTAGCTTCATTGCATCTTGGCATATCGCACAAGACACTAATGGAAAAAGAAAGGAACCTTTTTGCCTTCAGTGCGAAAATGCTTCGTTATAAATGAAAGGGCCATTCTTTGATTTTATTCTGAAGGTGCTTTGATGTGAACGAAAAGAAGGGAAGGTGTTTTTCGCCTTCGGCTCAAAAAGTTGGGAGCATTGGTTTTGTCCATAGCAAAGCAAGCAACAGTGGAAGAAAGGTAAAGCAACATTTCAAGGTATCCATGAATATTTACAAAGATTTTTACATTCAATGACAACTTTTTGCTAAAATAATATGGTTTTTTTACAAAGAAGCTTCAAGAGCGTCTTTTAGTCACCAGCAGAAGGAAAAGCTTCTGAAGCTTTCTTCAGAGCTTCAGAGCAAGTTTTAGATCATCAGTCTTCATCAACATCACCCTAAAAAACAAAAAGACAAAAGTATTGAGAAACATAACAAGAAAAAACCTGAAATAAAAACATGAAAGTAAAGGAATTTGTCATACTTTGCCAATCAAAGCTCGAGCTTTGTCTCCAGCAATCTCTTGGCCGCCCTTAGTCCAGATCTATGTAATAAATCTGTTACCCATACTTCTAGCTTCGACTGGGATATTAACTAAGTCTGACGTTGAGAGGCTAAAGGTTGGTTTGTTAACAGTTCTTACGTGATTACACCCAGCCTTGGCAAAAGCAGCATCTGTCCCACGAGAAGCCACTAGCGCGCAAAAATCACCATGACCAATTATAACTTTGTCAAGGACATCAATTTCCTTCTCAATACATCCAAGTGCTCCTGGGATATCTTCAGCAGAAAGGTTGGCTTCTTCAGACATAGCTCCGACAGAAATGAAGATATTTTTTAATCGAGCAGTACATTGGGTTGCAAAACTAAAGCATTTATCTCGAAGAGCTTTAAGTGTTCCAATCAGCTTAAGATTCTTTTCAGCCTCAGCCTTAATTGTCATGTTTAAAGCTTCGGACTCACGGCTGAATCGACTTGAGTTTTCCTTCAAAAGTGTTTGGGCTCCCTTCAGCTCTTTACTCAATTTCTCATTCTGAGCCCAAGCTTCGGCAAGAGAGCCCTCAGTTGAGCTAAGCAAGACGTCCTTTTCCTTCAACGAATTTTCAAGTTCTTCAATCCTTTTCTCCAAGCCACTGATAACAAACTCATTTTTCCTGCTTTCATCATCTTGCTGCATCTTCAGAGCCTTGCTCAGTAGTAAGCTTTGAGTTAAAGGATGAAGTTGTGTTAGACCTTCATTAATGAAATGCTAAAATCAGCCCGACGAAGGAAAACTTTAGAGGAATCATACCTTTAAATTTGAGTAGAATAAGCTGCCTATAACATGTTGTCTTCTGTAACAGCTAATGTATTTTTCTAGCTTCGGAAATCCGATACTCTTTGATAGCGTGCTCACAAATTTTGCCCTAGTGCGATCACAAATACATCCTAAAATCTCTTCATCCAAGCCACCGAAGAGAACAGAACCAGGTTGGTAGTCACCAGATATAGCAAATTCCTTCAATTCTAATATATCCAATTCAGAAAGCTGTTGGTCGCCCAAGTTCCGAAGATCAAAGCTTTTTGTCTTCAGAAGAGGCTTCTTTTGTTCTTTTTCCCTTCAATTCTGATGTCTCCGCAGCAATTGCCCCTCAGTATTTTTCCCAGGTACAACATTAGCAATAAGTCTATCGATTTTTGATAAGGTTGTACCAAGGGGACCATCACTATTTTTAGCTTGTTAAGGACCTTCGTCATCCATAGCGGGAGTAATCTCCTTTCGAATCACTAGAGGAGGGGTGTCAAGTACAACCCTCATCACATTCATCATTTGACACTTCTAAGCGTTCCCTCCGCCGGGTGCTGAAGGATCCTTGTTTACCTATGCTTTGGTAGTTCTCTCAACATTTTTCTTCTATGGCTATAATAACCTTGTTAGCTCTGATCCTAGAGGACTTAGCATTAGGAAAGGTAAGGGTGCAGTCATTACCTCTAGAATTTCTGTCACGCTAATGGAAGCTGCCGAAGGGGTCTCTTCTAAATGCTTTGGTGGAGAAGGTCCCTCTTCTTCTCCACGGTCAGATGACATAACCTTCCTTTTATTTGGTGTCGAAGGCTCTGGTGTCAACTTCGGATTCTTTGTCAACCTTTTCTTCTTATCATTTTCAATAGATCTTTGCGCTTGCCTTTTTAAGACACCTACAACCCTTTTTCTTTTCAACCCCCAGCTTCTTCGTCAAGTCTTTCATAGTCAGGGTACTCGAAGCCCAGGGCATCCATCACCCGATTCAGTCTCCATTTCTCTCGCGTACTGAAGGCAGCAGTCATTAGCTAGTCCTATTTCTTAGTATAATTTTCGAGGATCTCATTACACATTGTTTCGATAACCTCCAGCCATTCGGCAAAGGGCTTGCCGAAGCTTTTCTGAAATTTTAAACGGTACTGAAGTCATACAAGTTCATATTTATTCCTTTCTTATTTCTTCTTTGGCAGAGCCCATCCACTTGACATCGAGAAAATTTTATATGCCAGGTACTCTTGAACCAGATCTCAAGTACTAATATGTTCAGCCACGAACATGAACTCTACTTCGGCTAACTGGCAGGGAGAGCCAAGCTGCATATTGCATAACGGACTGGTCATGCCGAAGCTCAATCTTAGGGGACTCATCACCATAGTCATAAGCTTCTCCCTTCTCTTCTCATCAGCTCTCACATAAAACCATTCACTTGTCCAACAAGTAGGCCACTTGGTGCGATATCCGATCATAAGAGCTTTAGTATCTTTCCGGTACGCAAAATTATAACATCCAAAGTTCTTATGCAGTCCATCAGCTCTAGTCTTAGTCTGGTAGTGGAGTTCATGCACCCGACAAAATCCTTCAGCGTTGGCACTCTTCCCTTGGCTTTGAAGAGCTTATATATACACGCTAAGTCTGACTATGGCATTTGGAGTTAGCTGATGAAGGTAGATTTCAAATTTCTTTAACACTTCGCTGATCATTTCGTACAGAGGGAACCAAAGTCCCGCTCTGAAGAAACTCTTAAAAATTACAACTTCATCATTCCTTGGTTCTAGAATCACTTCCACCCCAGCAAATCGAACTAGTTCGTCATCATTCTCTCCAAAGTATCATAATTTTTTCATTAAAACCAAATCTTCCGCCTTAACTGGGGATTTTCCAAACTCAATGTGGCTAGGTTTGTTCGGACTCAAAATGCCATCATCTTCCTCGTCATCACTGATGGCTTCAGCAACAGTCAGTTCAGCTTTAGCAAAAGCAACATCTTCTGTTGGAACAGACTCTCCTTCCTCTCGTACAACTAACCCAGAACAATTCATCATTTCTGAGATAGGGGCCGTCTTAGTAGCTCCAGCTTCTTCTCCTTCGTGTGCTACTCTGGCAGTAGACCTGACTCTAGCCATTTCAGTTTTATGTGACAAAGCTAGACTCAGCTAATTGGACGTTTGTCTGAAGCCTATGCAGCAAGTGCACGGAAAGCAAAAAGCTTCGGCTTTAGTAAAACTTTTCAACAGCACAAAGGTGCAATAGCAATGAATAATGTGGTAACTTCTTAGCAACTCATCTGTTTATATTGCCCTGTAGGTGAAGAAGGCAAACCGCCAAAACACGCGTACTGAGTAATCGGTGGACCGGTGAGCGTCACAAATTTTTTATTCGTTTTTTAATAACAAGCCCAGAGAAGGTGTCTTTCATACCTTCGGCATCCAGAAGCCTTCGTGTTTTTCACGGATTGAGCTCGTTATGAAAAAATGACCTAGCACCACGAAGGGGCTACTATTGGGGGGTCTTCTTCTCTGCCGAAGCTCCTCAAGACAAAGATATTGTCTGTAAGTGACAACATCGAATGCTGAAGCTACAGCCGAAGGACGACAACTTCGACTTAAGGTGGCGATGAAGGTCAAACATGATGCCTAGTCGAAGAGGAAAAGACTAGTTAATCCCTGGTGTTTTATAATACGATTACGTGTACATGTTATGGTCATAAATGTATTTTTACTCGGGCTACGTCCTGTGCCTATAAATAGGTGAACAGTACACACGTACTGTTCACGCTGGATTGTAATTGCTCTCGCGTCGTCACCTTCAAACAAGCCGAAGGTATCATTGTAATATAAATTTTGTTAATGTTTATACATCTATTATGGAATGATTATGTGACTAGATATCACATCTCATGTATTTAAATCCCTATGGGTATGAATGATGAAGACGTATTTGTTGGTCACTTGTTCTCAAATGCTATGAATTAAGAACAAGGCAACACAGAAAAAGGTTAATGGTTAATTCCCTTCGTCCTTCGAAACATTATTTCCCTTAGAATATATTGATCTTCAGACGAAGGCCATGAAGGACATACCTTCATCATCACAGTATGTATATTGATGAAAGAAGAAACGTATGAAGCATAAGGGATAACATAAATGTTCATATGACAATATTAATATTCTTTCATCATATCATTATGAATGAATATGAATAATATTGAATTACATTTATACCTTCGGCTTGACAGAAGGCAAAAATCCAAGCATGACGCACAGGCGAGTACAAGTCAACGTGAACAGTACGGGGTACTGTTCATCTATTTATAGGCATAGGATACAGCCTACGAGAAATTACAATTGTGCCCTTTACATTTACTATTGGCTTATAGAAAAATCTATGAGGATTGAACAACCTTTTCCCTTGTAAGTCGGTTCCCTTTTTTGTGATTTAGCCGAAGCTCCCTTCCGCACAGCTTCAGGGCGACGACCACCTTCGTCATGATCAAGCTCCCCATCGTGTAAGCTTTTATCATAAATCCAAAGATACCTGTCCATAAACCATACTTGGAAGACTGTTAAATTATGTTTTTTAGGACCTTTGGAGGACAAAGGCCCCCAACAGTAGCCCCTCGCAGTATAAATTTGTTTAAGATAACGAATTCAGACTGCGACATGGACGAAGGCCTTAAGCCGAAGGTCCGAAAAAACACCTTCCCTTTGTTAGAATAGCAACAGTCAATGACAGGCGGGACCCTCTTGTTTGGAGCGCGTCGATCGTATAAATAGGAACCCATCCTGACCACATTCGGTACACTACTTGTTGCTTGCTTTGTTTGCTCAACTTTTTAGCTCTTGCTTATTAACACTTGCTTAGTTTCTCAGATTCTCTAAGCTTCGGTTTTAAGGACGCATTTTCACCATTCCCGAAGAAAAGATGTCTCAGGACAAAAAAGTTGCCGCTGAGACAAAGTTGACCGAGGAGGAGAAGCTCCTTGAGGAGAAGACTGCTGGATTTCTTGAGTCAATAGCAAAGACAAATACAGAGAAAATTACTAGAGAGATACTAGAAGGCTTGTCTGAAGATACTGATAATAGCGACAACTATGATGTGGAGAGTGGAGGCGAAGACTCTGAAGATCGTCCCTAGCGACCAAGTCATACAGTATTCGGGAAAAAAACTATCAAACAGAGTCATCTTGATAACATGAGAGGAAGATATTTCCGGGCAATCCCTTGTTGGGTGTGTGTAGTCCTCACCATGGAACAGGCAGTAATATCTGCACGGTTGTTGCGCCCGTCCCCAGCCCTGGGCTCACGTGCCATTGCCGCGGCCCTAGGGGGTATTCCTGATGGCGAGGGGCCTCGCTAGCGGGGTGCTGGTTGGCTATGTTGTACACCTGCTACTGACTGCGGCTGTCCCATCTGGAGTCTGGCTGCGAAGGCCTTGCCTAGGTTCGGCTGGACTGCGGAGGGTCCTTGGGATTTCTTTGAGACTCGACCTTTCGCTGATGGAGCTCTTTGGATTTGGCGTACTTCTTCAACAGTTGATAGAGCTCTTGGAGATTTTTGGGTGGGTCCCTGATGTAGTGACTGTATAGGATGCCAGCCCGAAGGCCACTGATGGCGTAGTGTTTCGCGATGTGGTCGTCGACCATAGGCAATTGTGACTTGAGAGTCAGGAACTTGCGGTAGTACTCCTGTAGGGTTTCCTTCTCTTGCTGTTTGCAGAGTGATAGCTCGGCTAAAGCATCGGTATCGGGTCGGTATCCTTGGAAGTTGAGTAGAAACTTGTCTCAGAGTCCTTTCCAGGAGTCAATGGACAATGGGGGCAACCTGGTGTACCAGGTCAAGGCCGGACCCTCGAGGGCGATGATAAAAGACTTGTCCATTGTGGCGTCATCCCCTCCGGATGATGCGACAGCGACTTGGTAGCTCATGATGTATTGTGCTGGGTCAGTATTGCCATTGTACTTGGGGTAGGTCCCTGCCCTGAAGTTGGCGCGCCACGGTGACACTTGGAGTTGCGGAGCCAGGGGGATTCGCTCATCAAGGCAGTTGATGCCTTGGAAAGCTGCGGCATGCGGGATGAAGGGCCCGCGCTGGGGTATGAATAAGTCTCCGGCTAGCGCACGCTGTTGCAGGGGCGGGCCATGCTGTAGATCATGCCGGCCTTCGCTCTACATGAGCGCAATCTCTTGCTCGAGTTCCCGGGCTCTCTGCTCCTCGTCTCGTATCATCTGGCGCACCTTGGCTTGCGTGGTGACACGTTGACGCTTGGCCTCGAGGATGTCTTTCTATTTTTGGAGGTTGCGGTTCTTGATGCGCAACACTCATAGCTGTAGCTATTCTTCGGCTGAGACGCCGATGACTTTGCTGTCCTCTGTTGCGTCTTCGCCCTCTGGTGGTGTGAAGCCTGGGGGTGGTGCTTGTGGTAGTCCTCCGGAGCTGCAGGTGCGTAGGGCGCCTTCAGGAGTGGGGTGTTTGTGGCGCTGTCTCTTGCTAAGAGCTTCGTCTTCGCAGGCTTCTTGGGGGGTGTTGTCTGCGTGGGCCTTGCCTTTTTTCTTGGCTAGCAGTGCTGCCTTCGCTGCTTCGTCGACGGATGGGGCTGCCTTCGAACTAGCTCTCTTGGGGGCCATCGCGGGTGGTTTGTTCGTAGCACGAACGGTGGGCGCCAAATGTTGGAACTTGCTCTCCTGGGCAAGTGGATCCAACGGGGAAGTGGAAAGAGTGCAAGCAAAGTTTAACGTGGGATGACAATTGCTCTGTTAATCTAGCCTCTCAAGGGCACTGTACGGGGGTATTTATAGGTACCCGAGTGTCCAACATCCCAAGGCAAGGATGTTTATGCCCTCGGGTACTCAGACTATCCCAAGAATATTCCCATAAAGGGAGGTTACAGGCCGTCATTACAGAAAAGCTATTACAGATGAGGCCCGTAAAATGCTTGTCCACGCGGGGCCCGTTACAGTGGGCCGAATTCCACGTGGGCCTCTGGGTGAGATGAGAGCGTAGGACTAGCAGACTTCATCGGAGCCTAGCCTTCATCTTGCAACGGAGAGGACAATGGGCAACCACGCCGATCATCTCGCCTTCGTTGGTCTAGCGAGGCGACGAAGGCTTCGCGTGAAGGGTAGCGTCTTCGCCTTCGCCCCAACAAGATGCTTAATAGCATTTTAAAGATGCTTAATAGCATTTTAAAGATGCTTAATAGCATTTTAAAGAGTATAATATGTGAATCTTGTTTGCTCCCCCAAATTTAGAATACATTGAAAGTTTGCGTTTAGAAAATACTCGTTTGATGTATCTGCTAGAACATAGTGGGTGCTTTTAACCACGACAAAACTTGTTGCCTCCAATTACTAGTAACCAAAATAGTACAATTGTATCTACTGGATGTTATTTGTAAGCCATGCAAAATTTGTCGATCTCCTATTCAACTAAGACCAAAGATGTTACAGAATTTCAGCTTGAACCTACAGTTAACCGGTGTTCTGCAGGCATATGCTCCAAAGATAAATTTCAACATATAGGTAAAAGAGTCACATAATAGAATGCTCTTCCAAGGCAGGCATGAAAGACTAAATGATAGGAACAAGCTAAAACAGTCATGAGGTGCCAAATGACCAAACGCACATTTGTAGGTTCTCCAACTAAAAAGCAATAGACCTCATTGAACATTAGAAAATGTAGGAGGAGAGAGGGTCTCCTTACAAGAATTCTACATAATGCCCGTGTGTTGGGACGACACAAGAAATTATTTGATAAATTGTTAGAGCACAACGATTACATGAAAAATTAAATATTCAGGTTGGACACTCTACAACATCTTGGTATCGACTATAACATGAACATACCGGTTGTGTCTAGAATGGAAAGGCCGCCTCTTAGCCTGGCTAGAGCAGGAAGGTTTAGATGAACAAAAATTATTTCCTTGCTCAGTACACTGATATGATGGCACTACAGAGGTCATGGCATTATGGCTGTGTAAGTGAGCATTATTAAATGAGCATATTAGTTATGTCCAATGCTAACCTGAAAAGGATATGCTACAAATATATCAATACTCAACTTCTATTATTGGGGTTACCGTTCTTGTAGAAGAATACCTGCTTTGTTTTATGCTCATTTTAGCTTCTTCGTCTTGGAGTTCTTTTTGGATCATCGTCAACTATGTTTCTATAACTTTCTATTCTTCCTGCAATATGTTATACATAAGCTACAACAAATGCAGATTACAGTCTAAAGACTGTACAAAAGTTGGCAATGCATAAATGCAATTTGACCAATGGTAGTGACTTCCTACAGCAATAGAAAATGAGAAGAAAACAGAGCAGGTGTTCTTCCTTTAAATTGATGTCCAAGCCTTTATGAAAGTCACCTAGAGGGGGGTGAATAGGCGAAACCTGAAATTTATAAACTTAAACTTGCACTAAGGCTGGGGTTAGCATTTAAATTAAATTCGAGTGCGGAATTTTGTTTCTCTTGCTAAGAGTTGCTCAATAGATGCGGATGATGTTTGGGAGCAAACTCAAATCAATATTAGCAAGGAAACTTTAGAGAGAGGAAAGAGGACAAACAAATCAAGCGAAGATCAAAGCAAGTGAACACGGTGATTTGTTTTACCGAGGTTTGGTTCCAAAGAACCTAGTCCCCGTTGAGGAGGCCACAAAGGCCGGGTCTATTCCAACCCTTTCCCTCTCTCAAACGGTCACATAGACTTGATGAGCCTTCTACTTAATCAATTGGGTCACTAAGACCCCGTAAGGACCACCACACACTTAGGTGTCTCTTGCTCGCTTTACAAAGCACTTAAGAGAATAAGAGTGGGGAAGGAGAAAGCAATCCAAGCAACAAGAGCAACAAAAGAACACAAATGATCCTCTCTCAAGTCTCTAAGCAATGGAGTTGATTTTGTGGCTTTGAGTGGATTGAATGCTTTGGATGTGTCTTTCGAGTGGTTGACTTTGCTCTTGCAATGAATGTGATGATCAGAATACTTGGATGCCATTGAAGGAGGTGGTTGGGGGTATTTATAGCCTCCAACCACTTCGTAGCCGTTGGCTGTTATTGCTGGCGATGGGCACACCGAACAGTCCGGTGGCGCACCGGACAGGCATTGTTCACTATCCAGTGCACGCCACGTCAGCATGCCCGTTGGGGTTTGGAGCGACTTGACCGTTGGTGTCATTGCACCGGACAGTCCGGTGCCACACCGGACATGTCCGGTGACCTCTGACTTCGCTGCTCTGACTTCTGTCGCACATTGTTCATTACTGTTTACTTTTGCAGCCGACCTTTGACGCGCAGTGATCGTTGCTTCGCTGGCTCACCGAATATGCCCGGTGCACACCGGACAGTCCAGTGAATTATAGCGGAGCGCGTCTAGAGAATTCCCAAGAGTGGCATGTTTGCTTACAGCGGGCCTGGTGCATTAGACACTGTTCGGTGCACACCGGACAGTGACCGGTGCGCCACTTGGTAGCACACTCTCATATTTTGCTCCAAATTTGTTTCTGTCCCCAATTGAATTTCTTTCTTGGTTTGTGTTGAACTTTATGCACCTGAGATAAATGACATCTAGGCAAACTAGTTAGTCCACATGGTTTGTGAAGGACGTCAACCACCAAAACCGATTATAGGAAATGATTAAGTCCATTTCCCTTTCAATCTCCCCCTTTTTGGTGATTGATGCCAACACAAACCAAAGCAAATAATAAGTGTAGAGATGTAACTAGTTTGCAATTGAGATAGATGTGCATAGGTTACTTAGAATTAAACCATTGAAAGACTTTATACATATGTCTAAGAATAAACGTGATTGCTTTCTTCTATTTAACATTTTGGACCACATTTGCACCACTTGTTTGTTTTTGCAAATCTTTTGAATTTTTTTTGCAATTAGTCAAAGGTATAAGAATATGATTTCAAGAAGCATTCTCAAGATTTGAAATTTCTCCCCCTGTTTCAAGTGCTTTTCCTTTGACTAGATAAAAGCCCCCCCTGAAGAAATTCTCCTCTTAGCTTTCAAGAGGGTTTTTGAAATGATTTTCCCTTTTTGGAATAGAAACCATATGAAATTTAAACCAATTGAAATTCTTATACTTAGTGAAATTTTGAAATAAAATGAGATACCAATTGAAAATCCATTTTGAGGCTAACTCAAATAGCAATTGAAATAAACATGAAGTAATTTCTTCCTTTATTTTTGAAAATTTTGAAATGGTGGTGTAGTCCTTTTGCTTTGGGCTTAATACTTTCTCCCCCTTTGGCATTAATCACCAAAAATGGAGAACTTGAGAGCCCTTCATACTTTCTCCCACATTGGTAAAAGAAATATGAGTGAAGAGTTATACCAATTGAGAGTTCCCGGAGTAACGACAAAGGATAAATGATGCTGTCAGAGTTGGAGTGGAAGTCTTGCCTTTTGCCGAATACTCCATTTCCCTTTCAATTTAAGACTAATCATAGAGATACACTTGAGAGCACATTAGTCTTAGCCTTGGCACAAGAAGAATAAGAAATATGCATTTGTACTAAATGAAAGAGACATGATTAAAGGTATATGAA
This sequence comes from Zea luxurians, assembly GCA_029449295.1. Lineage (NCBI taxonomy): Eukaryota > Viridiplantae > Streptophyta > Magnoliopsida > Poales > Poaceae > Zea > Zea luxurians. The sequence goes on from JAOPSE010000011.1 coordinate 54,096,964, forward strand.
TTAGCTATGTGTGCAATGTTTCAATCAAAGTTCCGAGAATCAAGAATATTGAGCTCATTCCTATGTTTGCTAAAAGTCCTTTTACCTAATGGCTTGGTAAAGATATCGGCTAATTGGTTGTGGGTGTTAACATAAGCAATTTCGATATCCCCCTTTTGTTGGTGATCTCTCAGAAAGTGATACCAGATGTCTATGTGCTTAGTGTGACTGTGTTCAACGGGATTATCCACCATGCGGATTGCACTCTCATTATCACATAGGAGAGGGACATTGCTCAACTTGTAGCCATAGTCCCTAAGGGTTGCCTCATCCAAAGTAATTGTGCACAACAATGGCCTGCAACAATGTACTCGGCTTCGACGGTAGAAAGAGCTACTGAATTTTGTTTCTTTGAAGCCCAAGACACCAGAGATCTTCCTAGAAACTTACAAGTCCCTGATGTGCTCTTCCTATCAATTTTACACCCTGCATAATTGGCATCAGAATATCCAATTAAATCAAAGGTAGATCCCTTGGGGTACCAAAGCCCAAACTTAGGAGTGTAAACTAAATATCTCATGATTCTTTTCATGGCCCTAAGGTGAACTTCCTTAGGATTTGCTTGGAACCTTGCACACATGCATACGGAAAGCATAATGTCCGGTCATGAAGCACATAAATAGAGTAAAGAACCTATCATCGACCGGTATACCTTTTGATCTATGGATTTACCTCCCGTGTCGAGATGCCCATTTGTTCCCATGGGTGTCTTGATGGGTTTGCCATTCTTCATTCCAAACTTCTTAAGTATATCTTGAATGTATTTAGTTTGGCTGATGAAGGTGCCCTATTGGAGTTGCTTGATTTAGAATCCAAGGAAATACTTCAACTCCCCCATCATTGACATCTCGAATTTCTGTATCATGATCCTAGTAAACTCTTCACAAGATGATTTGTTAGTAGACCAAATATAATATCATCAACATAAATTTGGCATATAAACAAGTCTTTAGCAATTGTTTTAGTAAAGAGAGTAGGGTCATCTTTACCAACTTTGAAGCCATTGGTAATAAGGAAGTCTCGCAGGCATTCATACCATGCTCTTGGGGCTTGCTTAAGACCATAAAGCGCCTTTGAGAGCTTATAAACATGGTTAGGGTACTCACTGTCTTCAAAGCCGGGAGGTTGCTCAACATACACGTCTTCCTTGATAAGGCCATTGAGGAAGGCACTCTTCACGTCCATTTGATATAACTTAAAGCCATGGTCAGTAGCATAGGCAAGTAATATACGAATAGATTCAAGCCTAGCTACGAATGCATAGGTTTCATCAAAATCCAAACCTTCGACTTGTGAATAACCTTTTGCAACAAGTCAGGCTTTGTCCCTTGTCACCACACCATGTTCATCTTGCTTATTGCGGAATACCCACTTGGTACCTACAACATTTTGGTTACAACGTGGAACTAAATGTCATACCTCATTCCTCGTGAAGTTGTTGAGCTCCTCTTGCATAGCCACCACCCAATCTGGATCTCTTAGTGCATCCTCTATCCTGTATGGCTCAATATAGGACACAAAAGAGTAATGTTCACAAAATGTGCAACTCGAGATCTAGTGGTTACCCTTATGTGAATGTCACCAAGTATGGAGTTGACGGGGTGATCTCTTTGAATTGCTTGGTGGACTCTTGGGTGTGGCGGTCTTTGATCTCTAATTTCTTGATCATCTTCCTTGTCTTGATCATCTTCATCTCCCCCTTGATCAATGTTTTCCTCCTGAGGTGGCTCATCCTCTTCTTATTGAGCCTGATCCTCATCTTGAGTTGGTGGAGATGCTTGCATGGAAGATGATGGTTGATGTTGTGCTTGTGGAGGCTCTTCGGATTCTTTTGGACACACATCCCCAATGGACATCTTCCTTAGCGCAACGCACTGAGCCTCTTCATCATCAAATTCATCAAGATCAACTTGCTCTACTTGAGAGCCATTAGTCTCATCAAACACAATGTCACAAGAAACTTCAACTAATCCAGTGGACTTGTTGAAGACTCTATATGCCCTTGTGTTTGAGTCATAACCAAGTAAAAAGCCTTCTACTGCTTTAGGAGCAAATTTGAAATTTCTACCTCTCTTAATAAGAATAAAGCATTTGCTCCCAAAAACTCTAAAATAAGAAACATTGGGCTTTTTACTAGTGAGGAGTTCATACGATGTTTTCTTGAGGATTCAGAGTAGGTAGAGTCGGTTGATGGAGTAGCAGGCGGTGTTAATCGCCTCTGCTCAAAACCAATCCGGTGTCTTCTACTCATCAAGCATGGTCCTTGCCATGTCCAGTAGAGTTCTATTCTTCCTCTCCACTACACCATTTTGTTGAGGTGTGTAGGGAGAAGAGAACTCATGCTTGATGCCCTCCTCCTCAAGAAATCCTTCAATTTGTGAGTTCTTGAACTCGGTTCCATTGTCGCTTCTAATTTTCTTGATTCTCAATCCAAACTCATTTTGAGCCCGTCTTAAGAATCTCTTTAAGGTCTCTTGGGTTTGAGATTTTTCCTGCAAAAAGAACACCCAAGTGAAGCGAGAATAGTCATCCACAATTACAAGACAGTACTTACTCTCGCCGATGCTTAAGTAAGCGATCGGGCCGAATAGGTCCATGTGGAGTAGCTCAAGTGGTCTGTCGGTCGTCATGATGTTCTTGTGTGGATGATAGACTCCAACTTGCTTCCCTGCTTGGCATGCACTACAAATCCTATCTTTTTCAAAATGAACATTTGTTAGTCCTAAAATATGTTCTCCCTTTAGAAGTTTGTGAAGATTCTTCATCCCAACATGAGCAAGTCGGTGATGCCAGAGCCAACCCATATTAGTCTTAGCAATTAAGCAAGTGTCTAGTTCAGCCTTGTTATCATTAAAATCAACTAAATATAGCTGACCATCTAACACTCCCTTAAATGCTATTGAATCATCACTTCTTCTAAAGATAGTAACACCTATATCAGTAAAAAGACAGTTGTAGCCCATTTTACATAATTGAGAAACATAAAGCAAGTTGTAATCTATAGAATCTACAAGAAAAACATTAGAAATGGAGTGGTCAGGAGATATAGAATTTTACCCAAACCTTTGACCAAACCTTGATTTCGATCCCCGAATGTAATAGCTCTTTGGTGATCTTCATTTTTCTCATATGAGGAAAACATGCTTTTCTCCCCTATCATGTGGTTTGTGCACCCGCTATCGATTATCCAACTTGATCCATCGGATGCATAAACCTATAAAACAAATTTAGGCCTTGTTCTTAGGTACCCAAACGGTCTTGGGTCCTTTGACATTAGAAACAAGCACCTTGGGTACCCAAACACAAGTCTTGGGACTCTTGTGTTTGCCCCCCAACATATTTGGCAACTACTTTGCCTGATTTGTTAGTTAGCACATAAGAAGCATCAAAAGTCTTAAATGAAATATTAAGCTCATTTGATGCATTAGGAATTTTCTTCTTTGGCATTTTGATATGAGTGGTATGCCTAGAACTAGAAGCCTCATTTTTATACATAAAAGCATGATGAGAAACAGTGTGAGGTTTTCTAGCATGGATTTTCCTAATTTTATGCTCAGGATAGTTTGCAGGATATAAAATGTAACCCTCTCTATCTTGAACCATGGGAGCCTTACCCTTACCAAAATTAGACAATTTATTGGGGACATTAAGTTTGGTGTTGCTTTGGCTCCCTTGTTGGAAGCCAATGTCATCCTTAATGCCAGGGTGTCTCCCATTATAGAGCATGCTTCTAGCAAATTTAAAATTTTCATTTTCTAGCTCATGCTCGGCAATTTTAGCATTTAATTTAGCTATGTGATCATTTTGTTCTTTTATCATGGCAAGGTGATCATCAATAGCTTCAATATTAACATCTCTACATCTAGTACAAATAGTGACATTTTCAATAGTAGATGTAGAGGGTTTGCAAACATTCAGTTCTTCTATCTTAGCATTTAAACTAGCATTTTCATCTCTAAGACAGGAAATTGAATCATTGCAAATGCTAAGCTCCTTAGATAAGCTTTCACATTTTTCTATTTCTAGAGCATAAGCATTTTTCAATTTAACAAAATTTTTATTTTCCTTAACAAGCAAGTCCTCTTGGCATTCCAAGATATCATCCTTCTCGTTAATGGTTTCTATTAATTCATTTATTTTTTTATTTTGGTCCATGGTAAGGTTGGCAAAGAGAGAAACTAAATCATCTTCATTATCACTAGAGCTACCATCATCATTAGATGTAGTGTATTTGGGGGTAACTCTAGAATGTACCTTCTTCTTCTTGCCGTCCTTAGCCAAGAGACACTTGTGGCCGATGTTGGGGAAGAGGAGTCCCTTGTTGATGGCGATGTTGGCGCCGTCCTCTGTAACGCCCTGAATTTGGGGGTAGAATTTTTTCTTCTTTTCTCTCACCAAATTCAGGCGTTACCCTTTTCTTTTCCCTTTTCCCCTCGCTAAACCTTGATCTTTTCCAAAGTCATAGCGGGTTTTGGCTTTAGACCTCGTGTAAAGCAAAACCTTAAAAATACTTTATTTTGTGTGATGCACCATGCCGAACCATGCATACCTTTTGATTGTTTAAAAATGTGAATGGATTCATCCAGAGGAAGATATATTTTAGAAAAAGAAAAGCCTTTTATTTTCTCTCTCCCCCCTTCTCCCCTTTTGGCCCAGCCACCCCCTTCCCCTTGGCCCATGCGGCCCATCCGCCCCTCCCCCGCCGTGGGCCGGCCTAGCGGCCCAGCCGCGCGCCCCCTCCCCCTCCTTTGGGCCCAGTCGGCCCAACCGTCTCCCCCCTCTCTTTTTTTTCTTTTTCCAAAAATCCCCTCCCTCTCCCTCTCTTTCTCTCTCTCTCTCCCTCACCCTCACCCTAACCCTAGCCGCCGTCGCCCCTCACCCGCGCCGCCGCCGCCCCTCCCCGGCGCCGCCGCCGCCGCCCGCCCCCTCCGGTGAGGCCCTCCCTCCTCTCTCCCTCCTCCCTCCCTCCTCCCTCTCCTCCCTCCGGCGCTCTCCCCGGCGCCCCGCGCCGCCCGCCTCGGCCCCCGGCTCGGCCGCTCCGGCGAGCTCGGCCCCGGCCCCGGCCGCCCCGACCACCCGCGCCCCGACCCCACCCAGCTCGGCCCCGCCCGCGCCGCCTCTTCCCCGACCCCGGCCCCACCCGCGCCCGACCAGCTCCGCGCCCGGCCGCCCCTCGCCGCGGCCCGGCCGGCGTCCCCCGCCCCCGGCTCGGCCGCCTCGCCCGCTCGGCCCCGCCCCCGGCCGTTCGGCTCGGCCGCTCCGGCGAGCCCCGTCCCGCGCCCGCCCCTCCGGCAAGCCCGCCCCCCCTCGTCCGCCCGCTCCCTCCGGCGAGCTTCCCCCCGGTTCAACCGCCTCCCCCGGTTCAACCGCCCCGACCCCGACTCGGTCGCCCGCGCCCCGACCCCGGCCCAACCGCCCGCGCCCCCGCGCCCGGCCTCTGCCGTGCCCCCGTCCTGCCCGTGCTTCGCCCCGACGCGTGCGCGACTCGTTCGCGGCACGTTAAGTGTGGCTTTGCGCGTGCGCGTGTTCGCGCAGCGTTCTGGCGTAGCTCGTCGTGCTCGCGACGCGACGCATAGCGCCCTGTCGCGCTAGCGACACAATCGTCTACCCCCTAGCCCCGTCTACCCCCCCCCCCCCGTATCCTATATGCGCTAATCACGTTGTTTATATTAATAAGATAGGAGTCTCAATTTGGAAATTGGTTACGTTAGTTAAATTGTATAGCTAATCGTCTATCTTATTCAATGTTAATCTACTAAAAATGGTCATGTTTACACTAGTGCATGTAGCTAATTCTTATCATCGAAGCTAAGTAGACCTAGAGCACGTGACGTCTAGTTATTCGTTTACCCATAGTGCACCTCGAGCATAAGCCTTAACCTCTGCGAGACCTTCCCTCGTTTCTTTCTAACCAAGGTAAATCCATTATCATATGTGATATTCTATGCATATTTACTTTATTTGTTCTCTTGTATGGTGTACTGTTTGTTTCCTAATTTCAATGGATGGATGTATGTATGTTTGCAACCGCATAGAGAACGATCCGGTTGAAGAGCCCGAAGAACTCGCAGGAGAAGCCCCTGAGCAGCAGTCGGTTGGTGGAGGCAAGTGTCCTTTGACCTATCTCTGTCCTATTCATTCTTTAAGTCACCTCCCGCATTACACATTTATACTTAAGGATTGACTAGCTTTTGTTATCCATGTCCTTGTTTACCTATTTGGGTCAGATTATTATTGTTTAGCTTCATGCTATTGCTCAACTCTAATCAATGAACATGATGAGATTATATATGATACGCTGTTTTCCCTTCTCTTATGATGATGTTGTACTTGTGGCCTTTAAGGGGGCTCGAGCGGTTTCTCGAGTGCCTCTCCGTAAGGACCTGTTCTATGGATGACCGCCCGGGAAAACAGTGCAACCATGAGGGTGGAGTGGGACACCCTTAGCTGAGTAATTAGAGGATCCGGGGTGTAGTTCGCTTAGCCGTTGTGCCGTCAATGGGGCTCAGTGTATGCGGCTCGCTCTGCCAAGGTTGATTTGTCCCTTGGGGAGGAGTGCGGTACTTTTAGGAAACCTAACGGGCGGCTACAGCCCCGGGGAATCTTTGTAAAGGCTACGTAGTGAAGCCCTACCTATTCACCTTGGTAGTGTTTAAGGGTTTGATCGGCCCGAGGCAAGAGGGAATCACGGCTTGTGGATAAAGTGCACAACCTCTGCAGAGTGTTTGAAAACTGATATATCAGCCGTGCTCGCGGTTATGAGCGGCCAAGGGAGCTCCAATGATTAGTGGTACTTGATCAGAGACATTTTGGTTTACAGGTGGCAATGAGACTGATGGTTTTGGTTATGTCTATGGTGCTGGTAAGTGGTATTCTTTCCGTTCGGAAAGGGTACATCGGGCTAATAACTTGGGTTAATGTTAAAACCTGGCTTTCTACTAGTAAATAATAACCTGACCAATTAAAAGCAACTGCTTGACTTACCCCCACATAAAGCTAGTCCACTACAGCCAAACAGGATACTTGCTGAGTATGTTGATGTGTACTCACTCTTGCTCTACACACCAAACCCCCCCCAGGTTGTCAGCATTGCAACCACTGCTCAGGAGAAGATGAAGCTGTGGAAGAAGACTTCCAGGAGTTCCAAGACTACGACGAGTTCTAGGTGTGGGTTAGCGGCAACCCCCAGTCGGCTGCCTGTGAAGGCCGCGTTTATCTACGTTTCTTTTCCGCACTTTGATTATTGTAAAGACTATATGGACGTCTCAGACGTATGATGTAATCGACTATTATTTCCCCTTTTAATACTATTTGAGCACTGTGTGATGATGTCCATGTTATGTAACTGCTGTGTACGTGAATTGCTCCAGCAGGAGGGCTCTTCTTTCTCGCTCCAGCAGGAGATAGAGTCTATGAGGAGCTGCTCCCCTGTGCTTCCTCTGGAGGCGCCCCCTGCACCACCACTGGGCGCCCCAGCTTCTGGAGTAGCTGCTGGAGGAGACCCAGACGACGGAGGTGGCGACGACAGCCCGAGCCATGACACCGACTTCCCTGCTGACCATGAGCAGGAAGGATGGGTTGCTCGACCCATCACTTGCGACGCTGCTCGCGGGTGTCACTTCCATGATGCGCTCGACACCCTGCTACGACGGGCACTTGACCGGCGTACTTGGTCCATCGAGTATCGCTGTGTGGTCTACCAGCATAGTCGCGGTGTCTACCCAGACCGCTGGGAGGCGACCTGCTTGGTGCGCCGTCCGGAGAACAGTCTCTAGGGTGCAGAGGCCTGCTCAGAGCACTATTCTATCTCTGAGCGGGACTCAGCTGAGGCAGCCATGCAAGATGCTGCACGGCGTGCGCTTTCGCACTACTGCTCGGTTCTCGGCGGGGTAGCTGACGGTCTCGACCTGAAGTATTACCCCCGCCGTCCATCTGGCAGCACAGGAGGTGTGATTGTTTCACCTGCTGGTGAGGACAATCCTAGGTTGAGCTGCACAATCGACCTAACCGCTATGCTAAACACGGAGCTGGACCATGCACTAGACGAGCTGAGTAGGGCTCGTGTTGAGATCACCCTGCTCCGGGCTGAGCGCGCGGAACGTCGTCACCTGGATGGTGGTTCCCCCGCTCCCATTGGGACTCAGCACCCGTACCGCTCACCTCGGCGTGGACGCCAGTCTTATGGCAATCCCGACTGCAAGACCAAGATAAATCTAGAACCATAGATCGCTAGAGTCGGATCTTGTAATTAATACAAAATATATACGTAGAAGCTACAGTCTTAGCGTTAGTCTCGCTTTTAGTTAGTCTTAGTTAGACAGGGTAGTTTGCTATATCCTGTGCATTTATGTTTGTCATGATGAACTATGTTTGGTTTGGATCTTTGTAATGACTGTCACTAGAGTGTGGGTATCCCCTGCATTATGGTTTACCTGTTATATGTTAATAGAGTTAGTTATATAGTTGGGAAACCTTTTATTCCACTTTCCTCTTTATCTGAGAAGCTGTGTGGTCTGTGTTGGAGATCAGTGAAGATGCTCATCTGTTCAGTGCTGTTGAAGAATTCTATACTCTTTTCTTATGCTGCAAGATTTGCCAGATCAGTTCTGATGTGTGGTTGCATTCTGGAGATGTCAGAGAACAGGCGCAGAGGAGGAAGGCGTGCTCAGCAGGAGCGAGCCGCTCCGCAGGATGAGGTGCCTCAGCAGCAGCACCTGCCGCCCCCGCCCCTGATGTCCATCGAGCAGATGTTTCTGATGCAGACTCAGGCAGTTCAAGCCATCGGTCAGACTCTGGCCGCCATTCAGCAGCAGCAGCAACAACAGCAACAGGCTCCACCTCAGCCTCAGATGCCCAGAGATAAGCGTGCTGAATTCATGAGAGGTCATCCACCAACATTTGTTCACTCTTCTGACCCCATGGATGCTGAAGATTGGCTGCGCACTATGGAGCGGGAGTTGCATACCGCTCAGTGCGATGTCAGAGAGAAAGTTCTGTACGGTCCCCGTCTGTTGAGAGGAGCAGCCCAGTCATGGTGGGAGTCCTATCTCGCCACCCATGCCAACCCCAACGCCATCACTTGGGAAGAGTTCAGAGGTAGCTTTCGTCAGTACCATGTGCCTGCAGGTCTGATGACAGTGAAGAAGGAGGAGTTCCTGGCCCTTAAGTAAGGGTCATCATCTGTCAGTGAGTACCGAGACAGGTTTCTGCAGTTGTCCCGCTATGCTCCTGAAGATGTCAACACCGACGCCAAGCGACAGTACCGTTTCTTGAGAGGCTTGGTTGACCCTCTTCAGTATCAGCTGATGAATCACACCTTCCCGACATTCCAGCACTTGATTGACAGAGCAATCATGACAGAAAGAAAGTGTAAGGAGATGGAGAATCGTAAGCGCAAGATCAGTGGACCCCAGCCTGGAAGCAGCAGCCGCCCTCGTTTCTCAAGCAACCAACCTCAACAGTTTAGGCAGAACCAGCGTCCACCTCAGCAGCATCAACAGTTCCAAAGGCAGTACCCTCAGCACCAGTATCAGAACCGTCAGAGCAATCAGTTAGGAGGTCAGTTTCAGAGGCAGAATCAGCAGGCACCTCGTCTTCCTGCCCCAGCAAGCCAGCAGAACAATCAGGCAGCACCAGCTCAGGTTGGAAACAGAGCATGTTTCCACTGTGGAGAGCAAGGCCATTGGGTGATGCAATGCCCGAAGAAGGCAGCCCAGCAGCAGTCAGGTCCCAATGCCCCAGCAAAGCAGAATGTGTCTCAGCCTGGAGCAGGCAACCGCTCTCAGCCGCGTTACAATCATGGAAGACTGAACCACTTGGAGGCTGAAGCAGTTCAGGAGACCCCCGGCATGATAGTAGGTATGTTCCCAGTCGACTCCCATATTGCAGAAGTGTTATTTGATACTGGAGCAACACATTGTTTCATTACTGCATCATGGGTAAAAGCACATAATCTTCCAATTACTACCATGTCAACCCCCATTCAAATTGACTCAGCCGGTGGTAGAATTCGAGCTGATAGCATATGTTTGAATGTAAGTGTGGAAATAAGGGGGATAGCGTTTCCCGCTAACCTTATAGTAATGGGTACTCAGGGAATAGATGTCATCCTAGGGATGAATTGGCTAGATAAGTATCAGGCAGTATCAGTTGTGATAAAAGGACAATCCAGTTGGTGTCCCCACTAGGAGAGGAGGTGGTGACCGAGTTAGTCCTGCCTAAGCCAAAGAAAGGAAGTTGTTATTAGATGGCTGTCGATAGCAGGGAAGCAGACCCAATTGAGAGTATCAAGGTTGTGTCTGAATTTCCAGATGTGTTTCCAAAGGATTTACCGGGTATGCCACCAGAGCGGAAAGTTGAGTTTGCCATAGAGCTTCTTCCTGGAACCGCCCCTATCTTTAAGAGAGCTTACAGAATATCCGAACCAGAATTGGTTGAGCTTAAGGAGCAGATTGATGAGCTGTCAGAGAAAGGTTACATCCGGCCAAGCACCTCGCCTTGGGCCGCCCTTTCTTGTTTGTGGAGAAGAAAGATGGCACCAAAAGGATGTGTATCGATTATCGAGCCCTGAATGAAGTCACAATCAAGAACAAATACCCTTTGCCCAGAATAGAAGATCTGTTCGACCAGTTGAGAGGAGCCAGTGTGTTCTCCAAGATTGATCTGAGGTCAGGTTATCATCAGCTCAGGATTCGACCTTCGGACATTCCGAAGACGACATTCATTACCAAGTATGGTTTGTATGAGTTCACAGTGATGTCTTTTGGTTTGACAAATGCATCGGCCTTCTTTATGAATCTGATGAACAATGTATTCATGGATTACCTTGATAAGTTTGTGGTGGTATTCATTGATGACATTCTGGTTTATTATCAAAGCGAGGAAGAGCATGCAAATCATTTGAGGATGGTATTGCAGAGATTGCGAGAGCACAAGTTGTATGCAAAGTTGAGCAAATGTGAATTCTGGATCAATGAAGTCCTGTTCTTGGGTCACATAATCAACAAAGAAGGATTAGCTGTGGATCCGAAGAAAGTGGCAGACATTCTGAACTGGAAAGCGCCAACAGATGCTCGAGGAATCAAGAGTTTCATTGGAATGGCCGGATATTATCGGCGATTCATTGAAGGGTTTTCGAAGATTGCGAAACCAATGACAGCGTTGCTAGGCAACAAGGTTGAGTTCAAGTGGACCCAGAAATGTCAAGAGGCCTTTGAAGCGCTGAAAGAGAAGTTGACAACAACGCCTGTCCTAGTCTTGCCTGATGTGCACAAGCCCTTCTCTGTGTACTGTGATGCTTGTTACACAGGTTTGGGATGCGTGTTGATGCAAGAGGGAAGAGTTGTGGCTTACTCGTCCCGACAGCTGAAGGTTCATGAGAAGAATTATCCAATCCATGATCTAGAGTTGGCAGCAGTGGTTCACGCACTGAAGACATGGAGGCACTACCTGTATGGACAGAAATGCGATGTTTACACATACCACAAGAGTCTGAGGTACATATTCACTCAGTCAGAGTTGAATATGAGGCAGCGAAGATGGTTAGAGTTGATCAAATACTATGAGTTGGAGATTCACTACCATCCAGGCAAAGCAAACGTAGTGGCAGATGCTTTGAGCAGAAAGAGTCAAGTCAATCTGATGGTCGCTCGTCCGATGCCTTATGAGTTGGCCAAAGAGTTTGACAGGTTGAGTCTCAGGTTTCTGAACAATTCGCGAGGAGTCACAGTTGAGTTGGAACCTACCTTGGAGCGAGAAATCAAAGAAGCGTAGAAGAATGATGAAAAGATCGGTGAGATTCGGCGACTGATTCTAGATGGCAGAGGCAAAGATTTTCGTAAAGATGCAGAAGGTGTGATATGGTTCAAAGACCGCTTGTGTGTTCCCAATGTCCAATCCATTCGGGAGTTGATTCTTAAGGAAGCTCATGAGACTGCTTATTCGATTCACCCTAGCAGTGAGAAGATGTATCAGGATCTGAAGAAGAAATTCTGGTGGTACGGAATGAAGAGGGAAATCGCAGAGCATGTGGCTATGTGCGATAGTTGTCGAAGAATTAAGGCAGAGCACTAGAGACCAGCTGGATTGTTGCAACCGTTGCAAATTCCTCAGTGGAAATGGGATGAAATTGGTATGGATTTCATAGTCGGATTGCCTCGCACTCGAGCTGGCTACGATTCCATTTGGGTAGTGGTGGACCGTTTGACCAAGTCAGCCCACTTCATACCTGTCAAGACCAACTACAGCAGTGCAGTGTTGGCAGAATTGTATATGTCTCGGATCGTTTGTCTTCATGGTGTGCCAAAGAAGATAGTGTCAGACAGAGGAACGCAGTTCACCTCTCATTTCTGGCAGCAGTTGCATGAAGCCTTGGGTACACATCTGAATTTCAGTTCAGCTTATCATCCACAGATAGATGGTCAGACCGAAAGGACCAATCAAATTCTCGAAGATATGTTGAGAGCCTGTGCGCTGCAAGATCAGTCCGGATGGGATAAGCGATTGCCTTATGCAGAGTTTTCCTATAACAACAGTTACCAGGCCAGTTTGAAGATGTCACCATTTCAAGCGCTCTATGGGAGGAGTTGTAGAACTCCGTTGCACTGGGATCAGCCTAGAGAGAAGCAAGTGTTTGGGCCATACATTTTGCTTGAAGCCGAAGAGAACATCAAGATGGTTCGAGAGAACCTGAGGATAGCGCAATCAAGGCAGCGAAGCTATGCAGACACAAGAAGAAGAGAGCTGAGTTTCGAAGTCGGAGACTTCGTCTATTTGAAAGTGTCACCGATCAGAGGAGTCAGAAGGTTCGGAGTGAAAGGCAAGCTAGCACCCCGCTACATTGGTCCGTACCAAATTCTCTCAAGGCGTGGAGAAGTGGCCTATCAGCTCAGTCTGCCAGAGAATTTGTCTGCTGTGCATGATGTCTTCCATGTGTCTCAGTTGAAGAAGTGCTTGCATGTGCCAGAAGAGAAGTTGCCAGTGGAAGGTCTTGAAGTCCAGGAGGACTTGACCTACGTTGAGAAGCCAGTGCAAATCCTTGAGGTTGCAGACAGAGTCACCCGAAGGAAGACCATCAGAATGTGCAAAGTCAGGTGGAATCACCATTCAGAGGAAGAGGCAACCTGGGAGCATGAAGATGATCTGTTGGCTAAATACCCAGAGCTCTTTGCTAGCCAACCCTGAATCTCGAGGGCGAGATTCTTTTAAGGGGGATAGGTTTGTAACGCCCTGAATTTGGGGGTAGAATTTTTTCTTCTTTTCTCTCACCGAATTCAGGCGTTACCCTTTTCTTTTCCCTTTTCCCCTCGCTAAACCTTGATCTTTTCCAAAGTCATAGCGGGTTTTGGCTTTAGACCTCGTGTAAAGCAAAACCTTAAAAATACTTTATTTTGTGTGATGCACCATGCCGAACCATGCATACCTTTTGATTGTTTAAAAATGTGAATGGATTCATCCACAGGAAGATAGATTTAGAAAAAGAAAAGCCTTTTCTTTTCTCTCTCCCCCCCTTCTCCCCTTTTGGCCCAGCCGCCCCCTTCCCCTTGGCCCATGCGGCCCAGCCGCCCCTCCCCCGCCGTGGGTCAGCCTGGCGGCCCAGCCGCGCGCCCCCTCCCCCTCCTTTGGGCCCAGCCGGCCCAACCGTCTCCCCCCTCTCTTTTTTTCTTTTTCCAAAAGTCCCCTCCCTCTCCCTCTCTTTCTCTCTCTCTCCCTCACCCTCACCCTAACCCTAGCCGCCGCCGCCCCTCACCCGCGCCGCCGCCGCCCCTCCCCGGCGCCGCCGCCGCCGCCCGCCCCCTCCGGTGAGGCCCTCCCTCCTCTCTCCCTCCTCCCTCCCTCCTCCCTCTCCTCCCTCCGGCGCTATCCCCGGCGCCCCGCGCCCCGCGCCCCGCGCCCCGCGCCGCCCGCCTCGACCCCCGGCTCGGCCACTCCGACGAGCTCGGCCCCGGCCCCGGCCGCCCCGACCGCCCACGCCCCGACCCCACCCGGCTCGGCCCCGCCCGCGCCGCCTCTTCCCCGACCCCGGCCCCGCCCGCGCCCGGCCAGCTCCGCGCCCAGCCGCCCCTCGCCGCGGCCCGGCCGCCCGCCTCAGCCTAGCGCCGGCGTCCCCCGCCTTCGGCTCGGCCGCCTCGCCCGCTCGGCCCCGCCCCCGGCCGTTCGGCTCGGCCGCTCCGGCGAGCCCCGTCCCGCGCCCGCCCCTCCGGCGAGCCCGCCCCCCTCGTCCGCCCGCTCCCTCCGGCGAGCTTCCCCCCCGGTTCAACCGCCCCCCGGTTCAACCGCCTCGACCCCGGCTCGGCCGCCCGCGCCGCCCCTCCCCCGCACCCCGACCCCGGCCCAACCGCCCGCGCCCCCGCGCCCGGCCTCGGCCGTGCCCCCGTCCTGCCCGTGCTTCGCCCCGACGCGTGCGCGACTCGTTCGCGGCACGTTAAGTGTGGCTTTGCGCGTGCGCGTGTTCGCGCAGCGTTCTGGCGTAGCTCGTCGTGCTCGCGACGCGACGCATAGCGCCCTGTCGCGCTCGCAACACAATCGTCTACCCCTGTAATACCCAAATTCTTGCTGAATAAAAGAAATGTTATAAAATTTTATTTTGTGGATGTTCTTATTTAGCATAAATAAAACCATCATGTTCAAGTGATTAAATTAACTAATAAGTAATGAAATAAGGTAAATTAAAAAAAAATATGCATCATGTTGGATTTTATTTTATGTGTTGCATTAGGTTGGAAACTGAGAATCAAAACTCTATTTACATTTAGAATTCGTTCAAAAAAATAGAAGAAAAAAAAAATAAACAAAATGCAAAACCACGATCATCCCATCTCCTATTCTCTTTCCCACAGCCCACATGCACATGCTATACGGGTTTTTAATATTTTTTTATTCATTTGGCCGGAGCTCACCTAAGCATGACCTAAGCAGTGACATAAGCATGCAAGCCTCTCACGCACTGCTCATTTCCATCCCAGCCAAATCCACCGCGAGGAAGCAGATGGATCAAGCAGAGTGCAGAACGCCGCGTGAGGACCAGAAGAATTCGCGCGCCTCGCTCCTGCTAAATGGGGCCCGACCAACCTCACCTCACCCTCTTTGCCCTCAGCACCCCCATGTCACAGGCGACGGGTCCCTCTCGTCTGTCGTCTTGTTCCCCGGATCGGACTTGTAAGGGCTGTTGCAACCACCGCCGCGATGCTTGGCAGGCCTGGCGAAGTCCGCACTAGGAGGGATTCTAGGTAGGCGCGAGTATAAGTACAGACCTCTATGACCCATTGACGAACCACTAGGAGCTGCGGTGCTGCATCTTGAGCCAGGGGCCGCCGCGGTTGAGAGAGAAAGGCCGAACGAGAGAGGGAGAGAAAAATGGCAGCCGCCCCTATTGCCGCCGTCGGTGATACGCGTTCTTATGGGTGCTCCCGCCAGGTTCGTCGACGTTGGAGCGCGCGGGGGGGAACACCTGCTCGGCATCGTCGCAATCCACCGCGTGCCGTGGTCAAAGTCCTCTGTGCCATTATTCCTAGGTAAGCCCTCTGAATTAGCTCGAGTTAATCTCTTGTCGTGTTATTGTGCTTGACGGTAGGGGGTTGTGTGCTGAGTCGGCCTCGGGCCTCATGCGATGGATCCCGCAGCGGGGAATGCTCTGCGTTGGTGCTCTCTTCGGTCTGCGCAGTGCGCCACCATGGGGGCTGGAGCTCCGTGGAGCTCGGATAGAGCGGTAGATGAAGGGGGTCCGGACTGTTGACGTGTTGATCTACGACTTAGATGGGGTTTGGTTCCTTTGCCGCGCACTCGGATAAGTGAGAGAATCCATGGGGACGGCCATGGCGTGTCCGCCGTCGGGCGTGCCACCAACAACGCCTGGGCGCTGCTGTGCCCGTGCTGGGGAAAGAAGAACGGCGCTGGCCGTTGATCATAGGATTAACGGTAGGGATTAGATCTCAATCACCGCGTCAGTCTTTTGATCTTGGCCATTAAAACCAGATCAGGCGGCTGAGATTGGATCCTGGGCGTACCGGTTGGTCGGGGAATCTGGGCCATTGTAACCGGATCGGAGGGAGTGAATCGGATCGCGCCTAATAAAATCTGTGTCGTTGATGATTGGATCGTGTGGTCCATGTCGCATACCGATTTATAAAATACTCGATCTAATCTCGAGCGCCCAATTTCAATCCTGCGGCCCATATCAGATCATACCCCTTCGCGACGAATATTTTTCTAAAGAGCCCTCCGAAGATTAGCGAATCAACCCGCAGTCCTAGCGGGGGAGTTCTGAGTCTGCGTAAGCTTTATACTTTAGTCCCTGATCTTGGTGATATTAGTAGCCGCAGTCCGATAGCAGAATATAATTCTGAATTTAATCAGAAAATCGAATTTTAGTACAAAATTTAATTCAAAAGCTTAGTAAATCCATAATTTCTTTGTTTCAACTCCAAATTAATCCGTTCAAATTGCGTTAGCTTCCTAATAATATTAACTACACAGTAATATTATTATTTGTACCATATTACTTACTTGTATAATTAGATATTGTTTAAACCTATGTTTAATAGATTAATCTCCTTAATCAAAGATGGTTTGTCTATGACTATAATCTAACTAAAATATGGTCTCCACTCAAATATAATATAAATTAGAGTTATTTATTTAATATCTTTATCACATGATTTATAAAATCAACATAAAGATCTATAACTAATTGTTTAATCGAGTAGGTCTTCCGAAAAACCATATCTTTTTAACCATAGCTCCGATCTTAGTGGTTCTCGTCCCCACGATCTCGTAGCAACGCGTAGAATATTCTTATTCAGTTTGTACTTATGTTTGGTGTGATGTTAATTTTATCTATACCATATCTGTTTGTATTGCTACGACTAGCAGCGAGGTTTCGAGTCACCTGAAGATCACCCTGGTAACTGGAATCTCAAGTGTCAGGCAAGTTGTGCCCTTGATCACTTCTTTTTACCTACTCATGTTCTGATTAATCATAATGATCTGCATAGGTTAATTTTGATGGGACCCAATAGGTTACCCTAGTTTGTCTATCTTTATACCTTGTTTACCACTGAACTTTCTGGGTAGTACTTGCTAGTGCTATATATGGTTTTGGGTATGAAGATTACACTATTCATGATTACACATTTGTTATCAGTTATTCATGTTAAGATCATTATGTTAATTGGAACATGGAGAACCACCCGGGAAAACAGTGCTACCACAAGGGTGGAATGGGACGCCCTTGGCTGATTAATTAGGAAAGCTAGTGGAAGACTACCTTACCCGAAAGGGGCAAGGGCAGTAGGGGAGTGGTCAGTGTAGGGAGGCCCTCGGGAGGATTTTGCTGCGATGGCGGTCCTGCAAGGGATTCCTGCACTGGAACTTCCTATAAACTGTAGCGGGTTTTCTGAAGCTAGTGGAACTTTGTAAAGGCCTCGTAGTGTTACCCTGCCTCGCCTCCTCGGTAGAGGTGTATGGGATTGGCCGTCTCTTGGCAGATGGGTAACATGACTTGTGGGTAAAGATGCGCAACCTCTGCAGAGTGTAAAACTGGTATACTAGCCGTGCTCACGGTCAAGAGCAGCTCGGACACTCACATGATTAATCTATGGAACTAAATTCAATTTGTCATATGCATTGCATCGCAGGTGATGTTGTTATTTTTGTTCTACTACTTAATTGGGTTTGGTATTTACTTATACTTAGTAACTGCTAATAAAATTTTGACCAACTTTAAAAGCAATGCTCAGCTCTAACCATCCTCTTTGGTAAGCCTTACACTTCACGTGAGCTCCCACCTTTGGCGAGTTCATGCACATTATTCCCCACAACTTGTTGAGCGATGAACGTATGTGAGCTCACTCTTGCTGTCTCACACACCCCACAGGTCAAGAACAGGTACCACAGGATGAGGCGCTTGGAGGATGCTGCGATGAGTTCGTGAGAGGTCTAGGTCGTCGTCTCCCAGTCAACTTTGGGTTGCTGGACCGTTGTCTCCTTATAATGTAATTATTTATTTTGTATAGAACTCCTGTTATATATAAAGATGTGACATTCGATCCTGTGCCACTATACATCATATGTGTGAGACTTGGTCCCAGCATACCTGGTGTTTATGTTTACGCCCGGGTTTTGGACCCCGAAATCCGGTTGTGACAGAAGTGGTATCAGAGGAATGTTGACTGTAGGACGAAACCTAGATAGAACTGGACAACCAATACTTACTTACCTTTGCTACTCTGATTCTTTCTAAACTTACCTTAATCTTTTCTCATCTAATGCTGCTTTACTCTGATTATTCGTACCTTTTCTTTCTAAAGACAAATGTGGATTTCACACTTTGAAATCCTGTACCTAAAGTGACCTTTAGGAATAGGAGACCTAGTCCTAGGAACAAAAACAAAACCATTTTTATAAGTATCTATGTGCTTGAATGTTTGTTCTTATGATACTTGTCTGATTTGAATCTTTGATTGAGTGTGATGGGTTGTGGAGTAATGTCCACAATTACATCTGCATATATATCTAGGCGTAACGGATAGTATTTATAAAAATAACTAGACAAACTAGATTACCCCTCATTAAAGTATCTAGCCTAACAATATCCATCTCATCTTAAAAGATTCTATCCCACACTCATAGATCCATCTTATCTCAAAAGATACTCTAGTACCTTAGTAGACTCATCCTATCTTGAAAAGATTTTATCTCATCCTAATAGATCTAACTAACCTCAAAAGATTTTACCTTATCCTTATGGATTCATCTTGCCCTAATTAGCATATTTATCCCACTCTAGAATAACAACCATGAGCTAACCCAACCAATAGAGTCTTGATGGATTGCATAATTTATTAAACCCCGCTTAACCAACTAGATTTTGACCTACATCATGCAGTCCATCTCACCCATAACTATTTTAACCATATTTCCTAACTCCGATAAAATACACTAACTTCAAATCAATGAGACTAAGACCCGAAAAGGACAAGATCAACCTCATCAAGAAAGGAGGGAAGTCAAACTCGATCATCAGATGCATTACTACCCATCAAGGAGTTCTTTCTCGCCATAAACTTTCTTACCCCTGGCTGTTCTTGCCCTAAACTATATATCTCTTATATCCTTCCTAATAAGTAGCTGGATACCTATGTTCTCCAAATTACCCACTATTGACTATAAAAAAAATGATGAGACTCTAGATTTTTGAACCAATTATAGACTAAAAGCCGAAGTACAGACCAATCCTTCTGTATCCCTTTTCTTACAAATCTCGAGGACGAGATTTCTGTTAAGGGGGTAGGATTTGTAATACCCAAATTCTTGCTGAATAAAAGAAATGTTATAAAATTTTATTTTGTGGATGTTCTTATTTAGCATAAATAAAACCATCATGTTCAAGTGATTAAATTAACTAATAAGTAATGAAATAAGGTAAATTAAAAAAAAATATGCATCATGTTGGATTTTATTTTATGTGTTGCATTAGGTTGGAAACTGAGAATCAAAACTCTATTTACATTTAGAATTCGTTCAAAAAAATAGAAGAAAAAAAATAAACAAAATGCAAAACCACGATCATCCCATCTCCTATTCTCTTTCCCACAGCCCACATGCACATGCTATACGGGTTTTTAATATTTTTTTATTCATTTGGCCGGAGCTCACCTAAGCATGACCTAAGCAGTGACATAAGCATGCAAGCCTCTCACTCACTGCTCATTTCCATCCCAGCCAAATCCACCGCGAGGAAGCAGATGGATCAAGCAGAGTGCAGAACGCCGCGTGAGGACCAGAAGAATTCGCGCGCCTCGCTCCTGCTAAATGGGGCCCGACCAACCTCGCCTCACCCTCTTTGCCCTCAGCACGCCCATGTCACAGGCGACGGGTCCCTCTCGTCTGTCGTCTTGTTCCCCGGATCGGACTTGTAAGGGCTGTTGCAACCACCGCCGCGATGCTCGGCAGGCCTGGCGAAGTCCGCACTAGGCGGGATTCTAGGTAGGCGCGAGTATAAGTACAGACCTCTATGACCCATTGACGAACCACTAGGAGCTGCGGTGCTGCATCTTGAGCCAGGGGCCGCCGCGGTTGAGAGAGAAAGGCCGAACGAGAGAGGGAGAGAAAAATGGCAGCCGCCCCTATTGCCGCCGTCGGTGATACGCGTTCTTATGGGTGCTCCCGCCAGGTTCGTCGACGTTGGAGCGCGCGGGGGGGAACACCTGCTCGGCATCGTCGCAATCCACCGCGTGCCGTGGTCAAAGTCCTCTGTGCCATTATTCCTAGGTAAGCCCTCTGAATTAGCTCGAGTTAATCTCTTGTCGTGTTATTGTGCTTGACGGTAGGGGGTTGTGTGCTGAGTCGGCCTCGGGCCTCATGCGATGGATCCCGCAGCGGGGAATGCTCTGCGTTGGTGCTCTCTTCGGTCTGTGCAGTGCGCCACCATGGGGGCTGGAGCTCCGTGGAGCTCGGATAGAGCGGTAGATGAAGGGGGTCCGGACTGTTGACGTGTTGATCTACGACTTAGATGGGGTTTGGTTCCTTTGCCGCGCACTTGGATAAGTGAGAGAATCCATGGGGACGGCCATGGCGTGTCCGCCGTCGGGCGTGCCACCAACAACGCCTGGGCGCTGCTGTGCCCGTGCTGGGGAAAGAAGAACGGCGCTGGCCGTTGATCATAGGATTAACGGTAGGGATTAGATCTCAATCACCGCGTCAGTCTTTTGATCTTGGCCATTAAAACCAGATCAGGCGGCTGAGATTGGATCCTGGGCGTACCGGTTGGTCGGGGAATCTGGGCCATTGTAACCGGATCGGAGGGAGTGAATCGGATCGCGCCTAATAAAATCTGTGTCGTTGATGATTGGATCGTGTGGTCCATGTCGCATACCGATTTATAAAATACTCGATCTAATCTCGAGCGCCCAATTTCAATCCTGCGGCCCATATCAGATCATACCCCTTCGCGATGAATATTTTTCTAAAGAGCCCTCCGAAGATTAGCGAATCAACCCGCAGTCCTAGCGGGGGAGTTCTGAGTCTGCGTAAGCTTTATACTTTAGTCCCTGATCTTGGTGATATTAGTAGCCGCAGTCCGATAGCAGAATATAATTCTGAATTTAATCAGAAAATCGAATTTTAGTACAAAATTTAATTCAAAAGCTTAGTAAATCCATAATTTCTTTGTTTCAACTCCAAATTAATCCGTTCAAATTGCGTTAGCTTCCTAATAATATTAACTACACAGTAATATTATTATTTGTACCATATTACTTACTTGTATAATTAGATATTGTTTAAACCTATGTTTAATAGATTAATCTCCTTAATCAAAGATGGTTTGTCTATGACTATAATCTAACTAAAATATGGTCTCCACTCAAATATAATATAAATTAGAGTTATTTATTTAATATCTTTATCACATGATTTATAAAATCAACATAAAGATCTATAACTAATTGTTTAATCGAGTAGGTCTTCCGAAAAACCATATCTTTTTAACCATAGCTCCGATCTTAGTGGTTCTCGTCCCCACGATCTCGTAGCAACGCGTAGAATATTCTTATTCAGTTTGTACTTATGTTTGGTGTGATGTTAATTTTATCTATACCATATCTGTTTGTATTGCTACGACTAGCAGCGAGGTTTCGAGTCACCTGAAGATCACCCTGGTAACTGGAATCTCAAGTGTCAGGCAAGTTGTGCCCTTGATCACTTCTTTTTACCTACTCATGTTCTGATTAATCATAATGATCTGCATAGGTTAATTTTGATGGGACCCAATAGGTTACCCTAGTTTGTCTATCTTTATACCTTGTTTACCACTGAACTTTCTGGGTAGTACTTGCTAGTGCTATATATGGTTTTGGGTATGAAGATTACACTATTCATGATTACACATTTGTTATCAGTTATTCATGTTAAGATCATTATGTTAATTGGAACATGGAGAACCACCCGGGAAAACAGTGCTACCACAAGGGTGGAATGGGACGCCCTTGGCTGATTAATTAGGAAAGCTAGTGGAAGACTACCTTACCCGAAAGGGGCAAGAGCAGTAGGGGAGTGGTCAGTGTAGGGAGGCCCTCGGGAGGATTTTGCTGCGATGGCGGTCCTGCAAGGGATTCCTGCACTGGAACTTCCTATAAACTGTAGCGGGTTTTCTGAAGCTAGTGGAACTTTGTAAAGGCCTCGTAGTGTTACCCTGCCTCGCCTCCTCGGTAGAGGTGTATGGGATTGGCCGTCTCTTGGCAGATGGGTAACATGACTTGTGGGTAAAGATGCGCAACCTCTGCAGAGTGTAAAACTGGTATACTAGCCGTGCTCACGGTCAAGAGCAGCTCGGACACTCACATGATTAATCTATGGAACTAAATTCAATTTGTCATATGCATTGCATCGCAGGTGATGTTGTTATTTTTGTTCTACTACTTAATTGGGTTTGGTATTTACTTATACTTAGTAACTGCTAATAAAATTTTGACCAACTTTAAAAGCAATGCTCAGCTCTAACCATCCTCTTTGGTAAGCCTTACACTTCACGTGAGCTCCCACCTTTGGCGAGTTCATGCACATTATTCCCCACAACTTGTTGAGCGATGAACGTATGTGAGCTCACTCTTGCTGTCTCACACACCCCACAGGTCAAGAACAGGTACCACAGGATGAGGCGCTTGGAGGATGCTGCGATGAGTTCGTGAGAGGTCTAGGTCGTCGTCTCCCAGTCAACTTTGGGTTGCTGGACCGTTGTCTCCTTATAATGTAATTATTTATTTTGTATAGAACTCCTGTTATATATAAAGATGTGACATTCGATCCTGTGCCACTATACATCATATGTGTGAGACTTGGTCCCAGCATACCTGGTGTTTATGTTTACGCCCGGGTTTTGGACCCCTAAAATCCGGGTGTTACAACCCCCTAGCCCCGTCTACCCCCCCGTATCCTATATGCGCTAATCACGTTGTTTATATTAATAAGATAGGAGTCTCAATTTGGAAATTGGTTACGTTAGTTAAATTGTATAGCTAATCGTCTATCTTATTCAATGTTAATCTACTAAAAATGGTCACGTTTACACTAGTGCATGTAGCTAATTCTTATCATTGAAGCTAAGTAGACCTAGAGCACGTGACGTCTAGTTATTCGTTTACCCGTAGTGCACCTCGAGCATAAGCCTTAACCTCTGCGAGACCTTCCCTCGTTTCTTTCTAACCAAGGTAAATCCATTATCGTATGTGATATTCTATGCATATTTACTTTATTTGTTCTCTTGTATGGTGTACTGTTTGTTTCCTAATTTCAATGGATGGATGTATGTATGTTTGCAACCGCATAGAGAACGATCCGGTTGAAGAGCCCGAAGAACTCGCAGGAGAAGCCCCTGAGCAGCAGTCGGTTGGTGGAGGCAAGTGTCCTTTGACCTATCTCTGTCCTATTCATTCTTTAAGTCACCTCCCGCATTACACATTTATACTTAAGGATTGACTAGCTTTTGTTATCTATGTCCTTGTTTACCTATTTGGGTCGGATTATTATTGTTTAGCTTCATGCTATTGCTCAACTCTAATCAATGAACATGATGAGATTATATATGATACGCTGTTTTCCCTTCTCTTATGATGATGTTGTACTTGTGGCCTTTAAGGGGGCTCGAGCGGTTTCTCGAGTGCCTCTCCGTAAGGACCTGTTCTATGGATGACCGCCCGGGAAAACAGTGCAACCATGAGGGTGGAGTGGGACGCCCTTAGCTGAGTAATTAGAGGATCCAGGGTGTAGTTCGCTTAGCCGTTGTGCCGTCAATGGGGCTCGGTGTATGCGGCTCGCTCTGCCAAGGTTGATTTGTCCCTTGGGGAGGAGTGCGGTACATTTAGGAAACCTAACGGGCGGCTATAGCCTCGGGGAATCTTTGTAAAGGCTACATAGTGAAGCCCTGCCTATTCACCTTGGTAGTGTTTAAGGGTTTGATCGGCCCGAGGCAAGAGGGAATCACGGC
Source organism: Zea luxurians (assembly GCA_029449295.1). Lineage (NCBI taxonomy): Eukaryota > Viridiplantae > Streptophyta > Magnoliopsida > Poales > Poaceae > Zea > Zea luxurians. The sequence continues at coordinate 54,120,983 of JAOPSE010000011.1, forward strand.
TTGTGGGTAAAGTGCACAACCTCTGCAGAGTGTTTGAAAACTGATATATCAGCCGTGCTCGCGGTTATGAGCGGCCAAGGGAGCTCCAATGATTATTGGTACTTGATCAGAGACATTTTGGTTTACAGGTGGCAATGAGACTGATGGTTTTGGTTATGTCTATGGTGCTGGTAAGTGGTATTCTTTCCGTTCGGAAAGTGTTGGGGACTTGTTCTCAAATGCTATGAATTAAGAACAAGGCAACACAGAAAGAAGTTAGAGGTAAATACCCTTCGTCCTTCGAAGCGTTATTTCCCTTAGGATATAACGGTCTTCAGACGAAGGTCATGAAGGACATACCTTCATGATTACAGTTTATATTGATAAAAGGAGAAGCATATGAAACATGAGAGAATAACATGAATAATCACATAGTATTATTACATGTCCTTATTATATAATCATGGGAGAATAAGAGCAATATTGAATTACATTTGTACCTTCGGCTTGATAGAAGGCAAAAATACAAGCGTGACACACGAGCGAGTACAAAATCAGCGTCCATAGTACGGGGGTACTGTTCATCTATTTATAGACACAGGACACAGCCTGTGAAGAATTACAATTATGCCCCTCATAAAAGTTTACAACATCGACTCAGACCTTTATGGACTAAAAGGTCATTCTATCTTTAAGTCGGTTTGTAACACCGAAGCTTCATGAAGAGGGACCTTCGGTCATCTTCTGCGGACAGCTTCAGCCGAATCTGCTTCTTCCTACAAGACCTTCGGCGCGACGAAGCATAGCCCCAACAGTAGCCCCTTTCGCGGCGCTAGATCGTTTTTCGTAACAAGCTTGATCCGTGAAAAAAGTCTCTTAAGCTTCGGGAAGCCGAAGGTCCAAAAAACACCTTCCCTGAGCTCGTTGTCGAGAAACGATTTAGTTTCCGAGCGCGTAGCAGTCCCACCTTGCAGAGTTACTGTTTGGTCTCTGCGGTCCACCGTGCAGCGAGTGCAAGCGGCTGTCCGCGTGGTGTAAAAATCCTGGCGTTTCGCCTTCTTACCTGTAGCACTATATAAACAGACAAGTAGGTGTGAAGTTACCACAGCATTCATTGCTATTTGCACTGTTTTGCTGCCAAAATTTTTAACCATAGCCGAAGCTTGACTCTCGGAATCAAACGAAGCTCCAGCTTGAAGCCTACTTCGTCAGAAGAAAAAACTTCGGAAGAAAATGTTTTTAGTTTCCGCAAATTTAGAATTAAATGGCCAGAGTGCGCTCTATCACTAGGGTTGAGCGTGAAGGAGGCGAAGCTGAAGGCTCAGAGACTATTCCCATCTCCGAAGCAATGCAATGATCCGGACTGGTAACTTCGGAAGGAATCCCCACTGTTGAAGCAGAACAAGCAACTGCCGAAGCAGAAGATGAGAACATTGAAGAAACTGATCCCGAAGATGACTATCGTATTGCCATGCCAAGTAAGCCCAGCCACTTGGACTTCGGAAAGTCGACCGTTTCGAAGGCTGATGTCTCCAAGATGGTGAAGTCAGGTTATTTCAGTGAAAGTCAGAAGAAGCTACTTCGCTTCGGGGGGGAAGAAACTACCCCGAAGCTAGAGAAGGATGAAATAGTCATTTTCAAGAGCTTTCTAAAGGCTGGGTTGAGATTCCCCCTTCATAGGATCATTGCAGATGTATTGAAGAGGTTTGGTATCTACTTTCATCAGTTGACTCCTAACGCTATCGTTAGGCTTAGTATTTATATCTGGGCCCTCCGAAGCCAGGCGGTGGAGCCGTTTGCCGACAGCTTTTGTCGAGTTCATGAGCTGCATTACCAGACGAAGGCTAGAAAAGATGGATTACATGATAACTTTGGTTGCTACAATTTTGGCTATCGGAAAACCACAAAGTTTCCTGTAATCAGCTACCGAAGCAAATGGCCGGCAGGCTGGAAATCAGAATGGTTTTATGTGAGAGTTGACGAAGACAAAGAGAAGCTGGTACAAAGCCCTCTTGAATTGATCTTCGGAGAAACAAGACCACGATGCCAAATGTCATTAGAAGGTTCCACTTGGGCTGCACTGGCTGAGTTTAAAATTATTTCAGAGCATATCAGTACTAGGGACCTGGTTCAAGAGTTCTTGGCCTTCAGGGTTTTTCCTACTTTAAAAGAATGGGAAATGCCGAAGCTAGAGGGGGAGAAGAAAGAAGGGGAACTTGTGCGGTTACCTTACTATTACAAGTTTAAGAAATACTTTAAAAAACCTTGCCAAGAATGGCTGGACACAGTTGAAATAATGTGCAATGAATTACTCGGTAATTACTCCAAAAAAGAAGATCAGTTGATGACCGCGGCCTTCGGTACCCGTCCGAAGCGAAGACTGAATCGAGTGCTGGACGCCTTGGGTTTTGAATACCCTGACTACGAAAATCTGAATAAAGGTGCCGAAGGTCGGAAAAGGAAAAGGGGAGCCGAAGCTTTAAATGAAGATGAGGAAGAACCACCAAAAAAGAAGAATATTCCGAAGAAGAAGAAAATATCATCTCCGAAGCGAAAAGTATCTGACGAAGAGGAGACTCCCACATCACGCTCTGCCACTAACGTGGAAGAGATTTTAAAGGTAATGACTGAATCCCTGCCTGTGAAGCTAAGTCCATTGGGGCCTCAACTAACAAAGTTTTTTCAGAAGGAAAAGGAGCCCGAAAAAACGAAGAAAACAACTAGAACAAAGAGGCAAAGAATCATCGCAGTGACAGAAGTCATTGACAAGACACCACCGAGAGCATCAGCTCAAAAGATACCAGCGGTTGAAGAAATAACAAATATTGAAATCACACCTTCGGAGGTCGCGGCTGCCGAAGCTACCTCACCTGAAGGTGTGAACCTGGAAAGCACAATTGAACACATCGACAAAATACTGCTAGACATGGCCACAGAAGAAGCTACTGCTGCCGCCGAAGAGGCCATGGCCGCAGTGTCTGGGAAAGAAAAGGAAATTGCTGACGAAGCTTCAGAGAACGAAGCCTTCATGTTTCAAAATTTAGTTGGAGAAAAATTGTCAAAACCCGAAATAGAAGAGCTTAAAGAGTATGCCAAATCTTGCGGGTACAAACCAGGAGCACTCCTCTTCGGAGGTATTGATGATGAAAAATTAGATTGTATCCGAAACCAAACTGGAGCCAAAGTTATCAGTACTCTGTCAAAGAGTATCGGTTTTCCGAAGCTGGAAATGGACATTAGCCGCTACCGACGACAACATATCGTTGGTAGTTTATTTTATTCCAATTTCAAGGTGAACTACTATTCCCTTGACTTTTATTGTTTTTAATAATGAAAACATGTCTAACGAAGGTTGTTTTCGTGCAGAGTATGCTGCTGAGCAAGGCTTTGAAAATGCAGCAAGATCTGGAAGACAAAAAGCACGAGGTTATAATTGAAAATTTAGAGAGCAAAATAAAAGAGCAATTAGCTACTATTGAAAAGAAGAACTTTGAGCTTCAGGCAACTGAAGGCTTATTGGCAGAAGCCGAAGCTAAAATAGCGGAATTGAATATGAAGCTTCTCTGCCAATCTGAACAGTTTGAACAAGAAAAACAAGAACTAAATGCGAAACTTGAAGCCGAAGTCCAAGAAAATTCAGTTTTGAAAAATTATTGGCAAGCCTTCAAGATAAATGTTTGGAATTTAGCAACAAATGTATTCAACGACTGAGAAAAATCTTCCACTCAGTTGGAACTAGCAGTGAGAAATTCACCCCGTCAGCTGAAGATTTACCAAAGACCTTCGAACATATTGAAGGTGAAATTGATGAGCTTGACGAAGTTATAGCCAAGCACGGTGACTTCTGTGCCTGGGTAGCTTCTCGGGGCACTGCTGCTGCTTTCCTAAAAGCTGGCTGTGATCATGGAAAAATTGTCAATAGGCCCAATTTCACTCTATCACCAACAATTTTAGATGATATTCCTGACCTCGCCCGAAGCATTTCTAACAGATTTGTAAAGATGATATGGACAAAAGGCGGGCGAGAAAAGGCTGGAGACGAAGCTCGGAGTCATCTTGAACCAGTAAGAAATCATACCTTGTGCTTACCTTTTCCTTCAATCTTGGTTTTGACCCACAACAACTTAATTCATGTAGGATGACGAAGCCGAAGTCGATGATTAAAAAGAGTGACACCGAAGCTAAAATCCCTCGAAGATCAAGTAGGAGTAGACTGTAGACAGACTCAGGAAACTTTTGAGATAACTTGTGTAAATGTAACTAAACTTGTCTTTAATGAGTTCTGTTCATACCTTGTATTATGCTCTTACCCTTCTATTGATGTATGTGAAGTGCTTTGTTGTGGACGAAATTATCTTTTTTGAGCCGAAGGCGAAAAAACACCTTCCCTTCTTTTCGTACACAGCGAAGCATAGAAAACAACATTTCCCTTTCTTCCGAAGCTCTCCTTTTTGTACGCGAAGAAGCTCTTCTCTTATGCCGAAGCAACCACTTATGCCATGATGATGATTATCCTATATATGCCTGGATGAATGTTTATGAATGCAAATGCTATGATGTAATATGATGTGCGAATGAATGTCCAAACACATATCCGAAGCCATACCCTCAGCCATTATTTCCTTAGAAACAATCACACATCAGCTCTGCATTCCCTTAGGAACGACTTTGGAGCTTCTTCGCCTTTTACTTTTGGCGTAATCAGCGTTGACTTTTCGCTGTAAGCTCTGCATTCCCTTAGGAACGACTTTGGAGCTTCTTCGCCTTTTACTTTCGGCGGAATCAGCGTTGACTTTTCGCTGTAAGCTCTGCATTCCCTTAGGAACGACTTTGGAGCTTCTTCGCTTTTTACTTTTCGGCACTCAATGGTGCGTTCTCAGCTTTTACATTTACATTCCTTGGGGGATTTTGCTCTTATAGAACTAAAAAAGGAAATTACATACGATGGCCCCATTAAAAACCTTTCTCCCCCTTTAGAAAGGAAAAGGGTGCCATAAAAAAGAAAAGACATAAAAAGTTACATCAAGTTACACATAATATCGCCGAAGCTCATCCGCTTTCCATGATCTGGGAATGTCGTTGCCGTCCAAATCCTTCAATCTGTATGAACCGGGTCTTGATGAAGATACTACCAAAAAAGGTCCCTCCCATTTCAACTGCAACTTGCCCACTGTATCTGGGTTAGCGACTCTCCGAAGCACCAAATGTCCTGCCTCAATATTCTTCAGCCGAACCTTTCTATCACGCCACTTGATTGTTTCGGCTTGATATTTATTGATGTTCTCCACGGCTTGAAGTCTGATCCCTTCTATAGCATCTTTTTCAACAGAATGATCAGCTTCAGGATCTGACTCTGCCGAAGCTACTACTCTTATTGATCCAGTTTTAGCTTCCTCCGGAGTTATTGCTTCGTCACCAAACAATAATTTGAATGGGGTAAAGCCTGTTGACCTTGATGTTGTCGTGTTGTGGCTCCATACTACTTTGATTAGTTGATCTGGCCACTTTCCCCTGGGTTGGTTGAAAATTAACTTCATTATTCCTGTCATTATGATGCCATTGGCTCTTTCAACGAGTCCATTTGACTCCGGATGCCTGACTGATGCAAAATGGATCTTCGTGTCGATTTGATCACAGAATTCTCTGAAAGCTTCGGAGTCGAACTGTGTTCCATTATCTACAGTGATGGCCTTTGGTACTCCGAAACGACAAACAATATTCTGCCAGAAAAACTTTTGAATGGTGGCCAAAGTTATTGTGGCTAAAGGCTTTGCCTCAATCCATTTAGAAAAATATTCCACAGCCACTACAACATATCTTAAGTTTCCTTGGGCCGGTGGTAACGGACCTAACAAGTCAAGACCCCACCTTTGCAATGGCCATATGGGTTGTATCAGCTGAGATAGAGACGAAGGTTGTTTTTGATCTCTTGCACATTTCTGACAACCTTCGCACTTTTGAACTAATTCCGCTGCATCCGAAGCTGCCTTCGGCCAATAAAACCCTTGACGAAAAACTTTTCCAAGTAACGGCCTAGATCCAATGTGAGATCCACACAAGCCTGCATGTATTTCTTTCATCAACTCTATGCCTTCGGCTCTGGATAAACACTTGAGTAGTGGAGCACAAACTCCATGTTTGTACAACTCCCCTTCTATCATGACATATGGACGAGCTCTTGCCTCTATCCTCCTGTTATAAGTTTCGTCATCTGAAAGGAAATTACCCTGAAGGTAAGAGATGATTTCAGTTCTCCAGTCTTCACTATAAACAGGAGATATATTGAGGACTGCTCTTTCAAGAAGTTCCACTGAAGGTGCTTTTATTGTTTCGAAGAACACATCCGAAGGTAAGGGCAGCCCCTATGCTGCTGACTTAGCTAACAAATCAGCATGCTCATTTTGTCCTCGAGGGATATTTTTGACAGAAAATCCTTCGAAGGAAGCTTCGATTCTTCGGACCGTGTCTAGATATTTTTCAAGCTTCGGATCTTTAGCCTTGCAACTCTTGTCGATATGACTCGAAACAACCTGGGAATCAGTTTTAAGGATGGCCCTTCTGATTCCCATTGCTTTTAATTTCCGAAGGCCCAAAAGCAGGGCTTCGTACTCAGTAATATTGTTTGTACAGCTAAAATCGAGTCTTGCCGCATAACAAGTTTTAACTTTGGATGGTGAGACCAACACAGCGGCTGCTCCTGCTCCGAAGGTTCCCCAAGACCCATCGCAAAACACTGTCCACACTTCGGCATCTTTATTTGTTTCTTCATCCTGAGCCCCTGGCGTCCAATCGGCAATGAAATCTGCCAACGCTTGAGACTGGATCGAGGATCTATGCACATAATCAATGCAAAATTCATTGAGCTCTGCAGCCCATTTTCCAATCCGTCCAGTAGCTTCTCTATTTCTCATAATATCCTTCAACGGCTGCGAAGAAGGAACAACAATATTGTATGCCTGAAAATAATGCCGAAGCTTCCTGGATGCCATCAAAACAGCATATAATACCTTCTCCAATTCTGTATAATTTTTCTTTGATACACTAAGAACTTCAGATACAAAATACACTGGAACCTGCTTCTTGACTTGGCCATCAAGCTTCTCCTGGACAAGTGCTGCACTTACCGTTGAGTGCGAAGCTGCCACGTATAACAACAAAGGAGCCCCTGGCGTTGGTGGAGTTAATGTTGTTAAATCTATCAAATATTGCTTCAGTTCTTCAAAGGCTTTTTGTTGGCTTGGTCCCCATTGAAAGACTTCGGCTGATTTCAGCACTTCGAAGAATGGTAAATTTCTTTCTGCTGATCTGGATATGAATCTATTGAGAGATGCCAGCCTCCCTGTCAATCTTTGGGCCCCCTTTTTTGTAGTTGGTGGCTCCATTCGAAGTATAGCTTCAATTTTACTAGGATTAGCTTCAATTCCCTTTGTTGAAACCAAACATCCAAGAAATTTCCCCTTCTTTACTCCGAAGACACATTTTTCTGGATTCAACTTTAAGCCAGCTTGTCTGAAACTGGCGAAGGTCTCCTGCAAATTAGCAATATGATTTTCCTGTTTCGTGCTTTTTACAATGATGTCATCAACATAAGTTAGCACATTTCTGCCTATCTGAGACTGGAGAACCTTCGCAGTCATTCTGCTGAAACTTCCTCCAGCGTTTTTGAGCCCCTCAGGCATCCGAAGATAGCAATATGTGCCACTAGGGGTTATGAAGCTAGTCTTCGGCTCATCTTCCTTCTTCATCCAGATTTGGTGATAGCCTGAGTAACAGTCTAGCAGACTCATGAGCTCTGAAGAAGCTGCTGCATCAACTAAAGAGTCTATCCTTGGCAATGGGAATTCGTCCTTCGGACAAGCCTTGTTGAGATCTGTAAAATCGATACACATTCGCCACTTGCCATTGGCCTTTTTTACCATAACAGTGTTAGCTAGCCATTCTGGGTACTTTACTTCTCTGATAACTCCTGCACTGAGGAGTCTTTTGACTTCATTACGAGCACCTTCGGCCTTATCATCAGACATTTTCCGAAGCCTCTGCTTTCTGGGTCTGAAGGATGGGTCAACATTGAGCGAGTGTTCAATAACATCCCTATTTACTCCGCAGAGGTCATTGGCTGACCATGCAAAAACATCTTTGTTGTTGAACAAAAACCTTATCAAGGTTTTCTCCTGCTCTTCGGATGATTGAGAGCCCAACAGCACCTTCTGCTCTGCTATGTCCTCACATAAGAGCATGGGCTTCGGCTGATCTGCTGAAGCTGCTTTCTCCCTTCTGAATTTGTACTGTTCACAAGTTTCAGCTCCATCTATGTTATGGATTGCTTTTGAGTCAGTCCAGTTTCCTTCGGCCCTTCTGGCAACTTCCTGACTTCCATGAATAGCAATGGGTCCTTGATCCGAAGGTATCTTCATGCAAAGATAGGCAGGATGAAGAATTGCTTCGAAAGCATTTAGGGTGCCACGACCAATAATTGCATTGTAAGGGTATTCCATGTCAACAATGTCGAACACAACTTGCTCAGTTCTGGTGTTGTTGATGAACCCGAAGGTCACTGACATGGTGATCTTGCCCAGCGCTACAATCTGTCTTCCTCCGAAGCCACAGAGAGGGTGCGTAGCATCATGAATCTTGTCTTCTGGCTCTTGCATTTGCCTGAAGGCCTTAGCAAATATGATATCAGCTGCACTGCCTGTATCAACTAAGACATTGTGGACCAAAAATCCTTTGATAACACAAGAGATAACCATGGCATCGTTGTGTGGGTAATCCTTGAGTTGAAGGTCGTCTTGGGAGAAGGTAATAGGAATGTGAGACCATCTTGACTTGATGAAGGGTCCTTGCACCCCAACATGCTGTACCCTTCTCTGTGCTTCCTTCTTCTGCTTCTTGTTGGCTGGCTCTGAACATGAACCGCCTGTTATCGGGAGTAGCAGCTTCGGAGCCGAAGCAGCTCCAGCTTGATTGTTGAACGAAGCCATCAGCTCAAAAAAGTGGAAGTAAGTTCACCGGAGGTGGGCGCCAATGTTGGGGACTTGTTCTCAAATGCTATGAATTAAGAACAAGGCAACACAGAAAGAAGTTAGAGGTAAATACCCTTCGTCCTTCGAAGCGTTATTTCCCTTAGGATATAACGGTCTTCAGACGAAGGTCATGAAGGACATACCTTCATGATTACAGTTTATATTGATAAAAGGAGAAGCATATGAAACATGAGAGAATAACATGAATAATCACATAGTATTATTACATGTCCTTATTATATAATCATGGGAGAATAAGAGCAATATTGAATTACATTTGTACCTTTGGCTTGATAGAAGGCAAAAATACAAGCGTGACGCACGAGCGAGTACAAAATCAGCGTCCATAGTACGGGGGTACTGTTCATCTATTTATAGACACAGGACACAGCCTGTGAAGAATTACAATTATGCCCCTCATAAAAGTTTACAACATCGACTCAGACCTTTATGGACTAAAAGGTCATTCTATCTTTAAGTCGGTTTGTAACACCGAAGCTTCATGAAGAGGGACCTTCGGTCATCTTCTGCGGACAGCTTCAGCCGAATCTGCTTCTTCCTACAAGACCTTCGGCGCGACGAAGCATAGCCCCAACAGAAAGGGTACATCGGGCTAATAACTTGGGTTAATGTTAAAACCTGGCTTTCTACTAGTAAATAATAACCTGACCAATTAAAAGCAACTGCTTGACTTACCCCCACATAAAGCTAGTCCACTACAGCCAAACAGGATACTTGCTGAGTATGTTGATATGTACTCACTCTTGCTCTACACACCAAACCCCCCCCCCCAGGTTGTCAGCATTGCAACCACTGCTCAGGAGAAGATGAAGCTGTGGAAGAAGACTTCCAGGAGTTCCAAGACTACGACGAGTTCTAGGTGTGGGTTAGCGGCAACCCCCAGTCGGCTGCCTGTGAAGGCCGCGTTTATCTACGTTTCTTTTCCGCACTTTGATTATTGTAAAGACTATATGGACGTCTTAGACGTATGATGTAATCGACTATTATTTCCCCTTTTAATACTATTTGAGCACTGTGTGATGATGTCCATGTTATGTAACTGCTGTGTACGTGAATTGCTGATCCTGGCACGTACATGGTTCGCATTAGGTTTGCCTTCTAAAACCGGGTGTGACATCCTCGTCGGAGGAGGAGTCGGTGGAGCTCTCATCGGAGTCCCATTCCTGCCCCATGTGCGCCTCGCCACCCTTCTTGTAATACTTCTTTTTCTCCATCTTTTTCTTCCCCTTCTTTTTGTCGTCCCTGTCACAATCACTAGTATATGGACATTTAGCGATAAAATGACCGGACTTACCACACTGGTAGCATACCCTCTTGGAACGGGGTTTGTAATCCTTCCCCTTCCTTTGCTTGACGATTTGTCGAAAGCTCTTAATAATAAGAGCCATCTCCTCGTTGTCGAGCTTGGAGGCGTCGATTGGAAGTCTACTTGGTGTAGGCTCCTCCTTCTTCTCTTCCGTTGCTTTGAATGCAACGGGTTGCACCTCGGGTGTAGAGGTGGCGCCTTGCTCCAAGTTGACAATGTGTTTGGAGTCTTTGATCATAAGTTCAAAGCTCGCAAACTTGCCAATTACTTCCTCAGGAGACATCTGTTTATATCTAGGGTCTACACGGATTAGTTGCACTTGAGTGGGATTACGAAAAACAAGTGATCTAAGAAAAACCTTGACCATCTGATGGTCATCCCACTTGGTGCTCCCGAGGTTGCGCACTTGATTCACCATTGTTTTGAGCTGATTGTACATCGCTTGCGACTGTTCTCCTTTGTTGAGGGCGAATCGACCGAGCTCTCCCTCGATCGTCTCTCATTTGGTGATCTTGGTCACCTTGTCTTTCCGTGCTCTATTTTGAGGACGTCCCAAATCTATTTGGCATTCTTGAAGCCTTGCACCTTATTATACTCCTCTCGACACAAGGAGGTGAGGAGTATAAAAGTTGCTTGGGAGTTAAAATTCCTAATTTGGACGGCCTCGTCCGAGTCGTAATTCTCGTCGCCCACCAATGGTGCCTGCGCTCCAAACTCAACAATATCCCAAATACTTTCGTGGAGTGAGGTTAGATAGTGCGTCATTTTATCACTCCACATGCAATAATCTTCACCATCAAAATATGGTGGTTTGCCTTGGGGTATCGAAAGTAATGGAGCGCGTTTAGGAATGCGAGGATAGCGTAGAGGCATCTTACTATACTTCTTACGCTCGTGGCGCTTCGAAGTTGTCGACTCGGCACCGGATGTGGAAGGTGATGAAGAGTCGGTCTCGTAGTAGACCACCTTCTTCATTTTATTTTTCTTCTTGTCACCCTTCCTGAGTGACTTGGTGGAGTAAGAGGATTCCTCCTTGTATTTGTCACCGGACTCCCTTGATAGAGTCCTCCCCGAGCCTATGGGCTTGTCGCCTGTGACGATCTCCCTCTTGGCGTGATCTCTAGACATCACTTCGAGTTTGTTAGACTCTTAATGAAGCACTTGCTCTGATACCAATTGAAAGTTGCTTAGAGGGGGGTGAATAGGCAAAACCTGAAATTTATAAACTTAAACTTGCAATAAGGCCATGATTAGCATTAGAATTAAATTCGAGTGCAGAAGTTTGTTTCTCTTGCTAAGAGTTGCTCAATAGATGCAGATGACGTTTGGGAGCAAACTTAAATCAATATTAGCAAGGAAACTTTAGAGAGAGGAAAGAGGACAAATAAATCAAGCGAAGATCAAAGCAAGTGAACATGGTGATTTGTTTTACCGAGGTTCGGTTCCAAAGAACCTAGTCCCCGTTGAGGAGGCCACAAAGGCTGGGTCTATTCCAATCCTTTCCCTCTCTCAAACGGTCACTTAGACCGGATGAGCCTTCTCCTTAATCAATTGGGTCACTAAGACCCCGCAAGGACCACCACACACTTAGGTGTCTCTTGCTCGCTTTACAAAGCACTTAAGAGAATAAGAGTGGGGAAGGAGATATGGTAAAAATAAGTGTCGGCGTTTCGAGACCGGGGGGTCCCTAAGCCGACGAGTGAGTGTGCCGCGTGCCCCAGCCCAGATGGGTCGAGCGCGTGGGCGAGCGCGAAGGGGGGAAAAGCGAGGTGGCCGGAGACGTGTCGTGAGAGAGGTGGGAATCCCGCGGCCTTCGTGTTCGACCCGCGCCCAGGTCGGGTGCGCTTGCAGTAGGGGGTTACAAGCGTCCACGCGGGTGAGGGAAGCGAGCGGGCCCAAGAGAGCGCCTGCCCCGTCCTCGTCCCCGCGCGGCCAACCTTCTCTAAGAAGGCCCTGGTCCTTCCTTTTATAGGCGTAAGGAGAGGATCTAGGTGTACAATGGGGGTGTAGCAAGGTGCTACGTGTCTAGCGGGGGTGAGCTAGCGCCCTAAGTACATGCCTGTGTGGCGGCCGGAGAGATCTTGGCACCCAGCTGGTGTGGTGTCGTGGCTGTCGGAGGAGCAACGGAGCCTGGCGGAGGGACAGCTATCGGAGCGGTTGGGCCCTTGCTGACGTCCCCCTGCTTCCGTAAGGGAGCTGAGAGCCGTCGTCGTCATGGGTCTAGCGGGGCGCCATCATTGCCTATCTGGCAGAGCTAGCCAGATGGGACGCCGGTCTTGTTCCCTGCGGCCCGAGTCGGCTCGGGGTAGGGTGATGATGGCGCTTCCTGTCGACGTGGCGGACTTGTGTCCTAGGTCGGGCGACGTGGAGGCTCCTCCGAAGCCGAGGTCGAGTCTGTCCTGCATGGCCGAGGCCGAGCCCGAGCTCCTGGGTCGGGCGAGGCGGAGGTCGTTCGGCAGAGGCCAGGGCGGAGTTCGTCGTCTTCCGGGGCCTAGCCCGAGTCCGAGCCCTAGGTCGGGCGGAGCGGAGTTCACCGTCTTCCGGAGCCTTAGCCCGAGTTCGAGCCCTGGGTCGGGCGGAGCGGAGTTTGCCGTCTTCCGGGGCCTTAGCCCGAGTCCGAGCCCTGGGTCGGGCGGAGCGGAGTTCGCCGTCTTCCGGGGCCTTAGCCCGAGTCCGAGCCCTGGGTCGGGCGGAGCGGAGTTCGCCGTCTTCCGGGGCCTTAGCCCGAGTCCGAGCCCTGGGTCGAACGGAGCGGAGTTCGCCGTCTTCTGGGGCCTTAGCCCGAGTCCGAGCCCTGGGTCGGGCGGAGCGGAGTTCGCCGTCTTCCGGGGCCTTAGCCCGAGTCCGAGCCCTGGGTCGGGCGGAGCTTCCTATGACGCCTTTGGCAAGGCCTGACTGCCTGTCAGTCTCACTCTGTCAAGTGGCACTGCAGTCGGAATGGCGCAGGCGGCGCTGTCCTTCTGTCAGACCGGTCAGTGGAGCGGCAAAGTGACGGCGGTCACTTCGGCTCTGCCGGGGGGCGCGCGTCAGGATAAAGGTGTCAGGCTACCATTGCGTTAAATTCCCCTGCGACTCGGTCGGTCGGCGCGGCGATTTAGTCAGGGTTGCTTCTTAGCGAAGGCAAGGCCTCGGGTGAGCCGGAGATGCGTCTGCCGTTAAAAGGGGGCCTCGGGCGAGACGGAAACATCTCGGGGTCGGCTGCCCTTGCCCGAGGCTAGGCTCGGGCGAGGCGTGATCGAGTCGCTCATATGGACTGATCCCTGACTTAATCGCACCCATCAGGCCTCTGCAGCTTTATGCTGATGGGGGTTACCAGCTGAGAATTAGGCGTCTTGAGGGTACCCCTAATTATGGTCCCCGACAGTAGCCCCCGAGCCTCGAAGGGAGTGTTTGCACTCGCTTGGAGGCTTTCGTCGCACTTTTTTGCAAGGGGACCAGCCTTTCTCGGTTGCATTTTGTTCCGGTGGGTGCGCGCGAGCGCACCCGTCGGGTGTAGCCCCCGAGGCCTCGGAGGAGTGGTTTCACTCCTTCGAGGTCTTAATGCCTTGCGTAATGCTTCGGCTGGTCTGGTGGTTCCCTCATGCGAACTGGCCGTAGCCCGGGTGCATGGTCGGGGCCCATGTTCTCGGGCTGGTATGTTGACGCTGTCAACGGTTTGGCCGGAGCCGGGTTTGCGAGAGCAGCCCCCGAGCCTCCGCACAGGGCGAGAGGGCGATCAGGGACAGACTCGGCTTTTTTACATACGCCCCTACGTCGCCTTTCCGCAAGGAGGAGGGGGGGAGAGCGCCATGTTACCCTCGATGGGCACCGAACATGGTGTCTCCGGTGAGCTGCAAGCGGGTAATCCGAGTGGACGTCCGTGCCCCGTTCGTTGGGGGTCGGCTAGGGGCCCAGAGGCACGCCCAAAAGTACCTGCGGGTGATCTGCCGGACCCGGTCCCCTGGCGACGGGGTCCGAGGGCTCGATGCCTCCCTCCGATGGGATTCCGTTACAAAATCGCTCCCGCTGGTCTCGGAAATGTCCTAGGGTACCTCGGGAGCACAGCCCGAGCCTCGGTTATGTATCGAACGTACCCCTGGTCATCCCTCGCTCGGTGTCTGAGGCGACTATGAACCCTTCCGGGGCCAGCCTTCGAACCCCTGATCAGTAATGGGCACGGAGCCCGAGTAGCCTGAGGCGGCCATGGAACTCTTCGGGGGGCCGGCCTTCGAACCGCTGACCAGTAGTGGGTGTAGGGCCCACGCGATCTGAGGTGGCCGTTGAACCCCCCGGGGGGCTAGCCTTCGAACCCCTGATCAGTAAGGAGGCTCGGAGCCTAGTTCCTTCACGGGGAAGGATCCCTTTCGGGGTATCCCCCTTTCCCGGTCCCTGTCGCAAGAGATAGAGAAAGAGGAAAAAAGGAAAAAGGATACGAAACCGAACGACGCGGCGTACCTTTTTTGGCGCGGTTGTTTCGGCGAAGGCGAAGCGTCGCCCGCTGCTCCTGCCAGAAGCGCCGCCTGTCCAGCCGCGAAGTTGATGCGACGGGGCGAGTAGTTGGCGGGGCTGCCGTTGCGTGTGCGCGAGCCGTTCGAGGAACGGATCACGGGCGCGTTGTCTTCACGCCGTGAGAGGGGGTTCTCTCGCGGCCTCCGGATGGGACGTGAGCTTGGCTGACGATGTGACCGCTGTTCCCGCGCGCCTGCCACCGTCATTACTGCCGGCCCACCTTTGGCCGCGTTGGCCGCTGCGTCAGGCTAGCGCTGCTAGGTCGTGCGCTGGGTTGCCTCGAGTCGCGGTATTGGTTCCGCGATCGAGGAGGCATGGTAGTGGCACAGGCGGTACAGTCGCTTGCATGCAGCATCCGGCGCGCCGGTCGCGCGACGCGTGGGCCTGGGCCTCCGTGCTGGCGTGTCGGGAGTCGGAGAGGCGCGTCCACTTGGCGCGATTGCATGCCGCCTGCATGGCTGCCCGCCCCTTTCGCCCGTTGGTCTGGGCAAAAGTGGAGGGTCACTTGTAACCGCTGGGCGGTTGCGTGCGCCACGCGCGGCGGTTTGGCTTCTTCTGCTTGGAGCCGGTCTGCATGACATGCGGAACCCAGCCCCCGCGCCGCAGGGGAGGGCTTTGGAGCGTTGTTGGAGAAGACTCAGCCCGTGACGGTTGGGGGCGCAAGCAGGGAGAGTCGCCTTTAAAAGGAGGGCGACCCCTTCCGTAAGGCGACCATGTCTTCTTCCTCCCTGATGCACCGTGTCTTTCCACCCTCCAAGCCCTCGGATGGGGGAAATCGCCGTCTTTTCGCATCATCGTTGGAGGAACGCAACTCCGTGGGAGTTGGTACCTTTCAGCCATCGTTCGGCTTCAAGGATTTTCATCACACAGCCCGGTTGCTCCCCTCCGCTGGTGGTCACCCAAGATGGTGACCTCTAGCCCCTGGATGGGGAGAGGCAAACCAGGCTGTGATCCCGGTCCCGCCCTCAGTTGTTGAGGGTGTTCGTCATCCTCGCTGGGGCGGGGGGCGAGGCGAGCCGGGGCTCCACCTCCTGCGCGGGTAGGCGGACCACCTCTTCTTCCAGCTTCTGGTGGTGGCAATCGCCCTTTAGCCCTACGGCGGAGACATCCTCTAGCCACGCCGGGGAAGGCGAACGGTTGCTGCCCAGCTAGGATGCAACATTCCGTCTTCTTCCTCGCATTCGCGGCGAGGACGGCTGCGAGGATCTGCCAGGATGCTCGGGGGCGTCCCGCGTTTTGCTGGTGATTCGCCCAGAGCTTGTCGCTCCACGGGCTTCCCTGGCGGGGAGGTTGTCCATACCCGTGGAGACGGAACCGGAGTTCCGTTTGTAATGGCACTTCGAATGCCAGGGTTTTTTGTTCATTTCGGCTTTCGGGGCCTGAACATGTATGTAACGTCGGCACAGAGCCGTATTTTTTCCTCATTCTTGAGCACTAAGACTCGTCTGTTGACTATCTGAACCGCTTCACCAAGCATGAGTCGTCCCGTGTCAAGGTGACGAGTGAGGTATCCGTATCCCGGAGGCGTAGGAGTCCCTTGGCTCGGTCGGCCCTGCTGTCCGAGGCTCCTCTAGCTTAGTTAAAGAGACCCCTCGGCCGCTCTTCGACGAGCCGAGGCCAGGGGTAGCGATATCAGTATGAACAGAGGCGGAGTTGGCTCGAAAATGAAACTTGGTTGGCCGGAGCCTAGCCGAGTTGTCCGTTGGCAGGATCGACGTCGGAGTTGATCAGCCGAGGCTTCGGACCGGGCTGGCGCCCTCGGAAGATGGTTGGCCGAGGCCCCAGGGGTGACCGGCTGAGCCGCCTGCTCGGGCCGGATTCCCGGAGAAGTCCCCGGCAGTGATTGCCCGGGCGTGGTGATGACGTCGTCCTTCGGAGCAGAGAACCTCGGACCACGGCGCCGTCCGAGGCTAGGTCGGGCCTCGCCGAAGGTGCCGTCGATGCCGAGGGTGTTGCTGCCCTCTTCCAACGTCAAGACCCGAGCCTGCAGGATCAGATTGTCTTGTGCGCCTCGTGCGGCCGTCGAGGCCAGAACACACACCCTCGCTGCGTTGTAAAGCTGCGTCTCTTTTCCTCTTGTTTCGAGTATCTGGACTTTTTGTCGGTAACAGGGATGTTTGTGCGAGCGAGAGTTGCTTCTCGCGGAAGGTGATGAGTGAGGTATCCGTATCCCGGAGGCGTGGGAGTCCCTCGGCTCGGTCGGCCTTGCCGCTTACGCGTACTTTCACCCGTCCATGAGGCCCTGTCACCAACTCGGTCGAGAAGGCTCGAAGGATCGCTTCGGCAGAAGGGCTTCCGAACGTAAAGACTTGTTCGATCCGTGAAGTCACTTTATCCGAACGCGAGTTACTTATCGCAGAAGGTGATGAGTGAGGTATCCGTATCCCGGAGGCGTAGGAGTCCCTCGGCTCGGTCAGCCTTGGCTGCTTACGTGTACTCCGTCGTTTCCAGGACCCACTTTTCGAAGTAGTCAAAAAGCACGAAAGATATTTTGGTAGAAGAGATTTTTTTTCGAGGAAAATTTTGACGCAGAGGGGGTTTTCCCCCTTTTAGCCCCCGAGGGAGGGTTGGGCTTTGCCGAGGCGAGGCCGACCCTTCCTTGTTGACTAAACTTTGCGTGGGTGCGGGGTATATGAACAACTTGGAAACATCTTAAGGGTAGAAGCGACGTAGCTGTTGGATGTTCCAAGCGTTGCCGTAGACCTCGCCTTGACTGTTGGCCAGCTTGTACGTTCCGGGCTTTAGAACTTTGGCGATGACGAATGGCCCCTCCCAGGGGGGCGTGAGCTTGTGCCTCCCTCGGGCGTCTTGCCGCAGTCGAAGCACCAGGTCGCCCACCTGGAGGTCTCGGGGTCGGACCCCTCGGGCGTGGTAGCGTCGCAGGGACTGCTGATACCGCGCCGAGTGTAGTAAGGCCCTGTCCCGAGCCTCTTCCAGCTGGTCCAGCGAGTCTTCTCGGCTAGCTTGGTTGCTTCGATCATCGTAGGCCCTCGTCCTTGGGGAGCCGTATTCCAGGTCAGTGGGCAAGACGGCCTCGGCCCCGTAGACCAGGAAGAACGGCGTGAAACCCGTGGCTCGGCTCGGCGTTGTCCTCAGGCTCCAGACCACCGAGGGGAGTTCCTTCATCCATCGTTTGCCGAACTTGTTGAGGTCGTTGTAAATCCGAGGCTTGAGCCCTTGTAGAATCATGCCGTTGGCACGCTCTACTTGCCCATTCGACATGGGATGAGCTACGGCAGCCCAGTCCACCCGGATGTGGTGATCCTCGCAAAAATCCAAGAATTTTCTGCCGGTGAACTGGGTGCCGTTGTCGGTGATGATGGAGTTTGGGACCCCGAAGCGATGGATGATGTTGGTGAAGAACGCCACCGCCTGCTCGGACCTGATGCTGTTCAGGGGTCGGACCTCGATCCACTTGGAGAATTTGTCGACGGCGACCAGCAGGTGCGTGTAGCCCCCGGGCGCCTTCTGCAGAGGGCCGACGAGGTCCAGACCCCACATAGCGAAGGGCCAGGTGATGGGTATCGTCTGCAGAGCCTGAGAGGGCAGGTGGGTCTGCTTCGCATAGAATTGACACCCTTCGCAGGTGCGGACGATTCTAGTGGCGTCAGCCACCGCCGTCGGCCAGTAGAAGCCTTGCCGGAAAGCGTTCCCGACGAGGGCTCGGGGCGCTGCATGATGGCCGCAAGCCCCCGAGTGTATCTCTTGCAGGAGTTCCTGACCTTTGGCGATGGAGATGCATCGCTGGAGGATGCCCGAGGGGCTGCGGTGGTAAAGCTCCTTCTCATCGCCCAGCAGGACGAACGACTTGGCGCGTCACGCTACCCACCGAGCCTCGGCTTGGTCGAGGGGTAGCTCTCCTTGGCAGAGATAGTGCAGGTACGGGGTCTACCAATCTCGATCAGGCGTGACCTCGCTCCGCTCCTCCTCGATGCGCAGCGCCTCGCCCTCGGGGGCCGAGGGTACCTCGGGCTGAACCGAGGACGCCTCGGGATGGGCCGAGGGTACCTCGGACTGAACCGAGGATGCCTCGGGCTGGGCCGAGGGTACCTCGGACTCGGGCGTGTCGTCGATCTTGACGGAGGGTTGGTGCAGATCCCGGGAGAAGACGTTCGGGGGAACCGTGGTTCGCCCCGAGGCTATCTTTGCCAACTCGTCCGCAGTCTCGTTGTAGCGCCGGGCGATGTGGTTAAGCTCGAGCCCGTAGAACTTGTCTTCCAGGCGCCGAACCTCATCGCAGTAGGCCTCCATCTTCGGGTCGCGGCAGTGGGAGTTCTTCATGACTTGGTCGATGACGAGCTGCGAGTCGCCGCGAGCGTCGAGGCGTCGGACCCCTAGCTCGATGGCGATTCGCAATCCGTTGATCAGAGCTTCGTACTCAGCCACATTGTTGGACGCCGGGAAATGGAGACGCAGCACGTAGCGTAGGTGTTTCCCGAGGGGCGAGACGAAGAGCAGGCCCGCGCCGGCTCCCGTCTTCATCAGCGACCCGTCGAAAAACATGGTCCAGAGCTCCGGTTGGATCGGAGCCGTCGGCAGCTGGGTGTCGACCCATTCGGCTACGAAGTCCGCCAGTACCTGGGACTTGATGGCCTTCCGAGGGGCGAACGAGATTGTCTCGCCAATGATTTCCACCGCCCACTTTGCGATCCTGCCCGAGGCCTCTCGGCTCTGGATGATCTCCCCCAGGGGGAAGGATGACACCACAGTTACCGGATGAGACTCGAAGTAATGTCGCAACTTTCGCCTCGTCAGGATTACTGCATACAGTAGCTTCTGAACTTGTGGGTAGCGGACCTTGGTTTCGGACAGCACCTCGCTGATGAAGTAAACTGGCCTCTGAACGGGCAATGCATGCCCCTCTTCTTGCCTTTCGACCACAATCGCGGCGCTAACCACCTGAGTGGTTGTGGCGACGTAGACCAAGAGGGCTTCTCCATCAGCTGGGGGTACCAAGATAGGCGCCTGGGTGAGGAGCGCCTTCAGGTTCCCGAGAGCTTCCTCGGCCTCGGGGGTCCAAGTGAAGCACTCGGCCTTCCTTAAGAGGCGGTACAGAGGCAGGCCTCTTTCGCCGAGGCGTGAGATGAAACGGCTCAAGGCCGCGAGACATCCCATGACCCTCTGTACACCTTTTAAGTCCTTGATGGGCCCCATGCTGGTGATGGCTGCGATTTTCTCCGGGTTGGCTTCGATGCCCCGCTCGGAGACGATGAACCCCAGGAGCATGCCTCGGGGCACCCCGAAGACACACTTCTCGGGATTGAGCTTGACGTCCTTTGCCTTGAGACACCGGAATGTCACTTCAAGGTCGGAGAGGAGGTCAGAGGCTTTCCTTGTCTTGACTACGATGTCATCGACGTAGGCCTCGACCGTGCGACCGATGTGTTCGCCGAACACATGGTTCATGCACCGCTGGTACGTCGCACCCGCGTTCCTCAAACCGAACGACATGGTGACATAGCAGTACATGCCGAAGGGCGTGATGAAAGAAGTCGCGAGCTGGTCGGACTCTTTCATCTTGATTTGATGATACCCTGAGTAGGCATCGAGGAAAGACAGGGTTTCGCATCCAGCAGTGGAATCCACGATTTGATCGATGCGCGGTAGACGGTAGGGAACCTTCGGACATGCTTTGTTGAGACCAGTGTAGTCTACACACATCCGCCATTTCCCCCCTTTCTTTCTCACAAGCACAGGGTTGGCAAGCCATTCGAGATGGAATACCTCTTTGATGAACCCTGCTGCCATCAGCTTGTGGATCTCCTCACCTATCACTCTGCGCTTCTCCTCGTCGAATCGGCGCAGAGGCTGCCTGACCGATCGGGCTCTGGCCCGAATATCCAACGAGTGCTCGGCGACATCCCTCGGTATGCCGGGCATGTCCGAGGGACTCCACGCAAAGACGTCGGTGTTTGCGCGGAGAAAGTCGACGAGCACTGCTTCCTATTTGGGGTCGAGCCCGGAACCGATCCGGACCTGCTTGGAGGTGTCGCCACTGGGGTCGAGAGGGACAGCCTTAACCGTCTCCGCTGGCTCGAAATTGCCGGCGTGTCGCTTCACGTCTGGCACCTCTCGGGAGAGGTTTTCCAGGTCGGCGATGAGGGCCTCGGACTCGGCGAGGGCCTCGGCGTACTCCACGCACTCCACGTCGCATTCGAACGCGTGTTTGTACGTGGGGCCGACGGTGATGACTCCGTTGGGGCCCGGCATCTTGAGCTTCAGGTAGGTGTAGTTGGGGACGGCCATGAACTTCGCGTAGCATGGCCTCCCCAATACCGCGTGGTAGGTCCCTCAGAACTCGACCACTTCGAACGTCAGAATCTCCCTTCGGAAGTTGGAGGGCGTTCCGAAGCAGACAGGAAGGTCGAGCCGTCCGAGGGGCTGGACGCGCTTCCCAGGAATGATCCCGTGGAAGGGCGCAGCTCCTGCTCGGACGGAGGATAGATCGACGCGCAGGAGCCTGAGGGTCTCGGCGTAGATGATGTTGAGGCAGCTGCCCCCATCCATCAGGACCTTGGTGAGCCTGACGTCGCCGATGATGGGATCGACGACGAGCGGGTATTTCCCCGGGCTCGGCATGTGGTCGGGGTGGTCAGCTTGGTCGAAGGTGATGGGCTTGTCGGACCAGTCTAGGTAGACTAGCGCCGCCACCTTCACCGAGTAGACCTCCCGACGCTCTCGCTTGCGATGCCGAGCCGAGGCATTCGCCGCATGCCCTCCGTAGATCATGAAGCAGTCGCGGACCTCGGGGAACTCTCCTGCTTGGTGATCTTCCTTTTTGTCGTCGTCGTGGGCCCTGCCACCCTCTGCGGGTGGCCCGGCCCGGTGGAAGTGGCGCCGAAGCATGACGCACTCCTCGAGGGTGTGCTTGACGGGCCCCTGATGGTAAGGGCACGTCTCCTTGAGCATCTTGTCGAAGAGGTTAGCACCTCCGGGGGGCTTCCGAGGGTTCTTGTACTCGGCGGCGGCGACAAGGTCTGAGTCGGCGGCGTCGCGTTTCGCTTGCGACTTCTTCTTGCCTTTCTTCTTGGCGCCGCGCGGAGTAGACGCCTCGGGAGCATCTTCCGACGGGCGGCCCTGGGGCTGCTTGTCCTTTCGGAAGATGGCCTCGACCGCCTCCTGGCCAGAGGCGAACTTGGTGGCGATGTCCATCAGCTCGCTCGCCCCGGTGGGGGTCTTGCGACCCAACTTGCTCACCAGGTCACGGCAAGTGGTGCCGGCAAGGAACGCGCCGATGTCATCGAAGTCGGTGATGTTGGGCAGCTCGGTGCGCTGCTTCGAGAATCGCCGGATGTAGTCCCGAAGATACTCTCTCGGCTGTTGCCGGCAGCTTCGGAGGTCCCAGGAATTCCCGGGGCGCACGTATGTGCCCTGGAAGTTGCCGGCGAAGGCTTGGACCAAATCCTCCCAGTTGGAGATCTGCCCCGGAGGCAGGTGCTCCAACCAGGCGCGAGCAGTGTCGGAGAGGAACAGGGGGAGGTTGCGGATGATGAGGTTGTCGTCGTCCGTTCCACCCAGTTGGCAGGCCAGGCGGTAGTCTGCGAGCCACAATTCCGGTTTCGTCTCCCCCGAGTACTTTGTGATAGTAGTCGGGGGTCGGAAACGGGCCGGAAACGGCGCCCGCCGGATGGCCCGGCTGAAGGCCTGTGTACCGGGTGGTTCGGGCGAGGGACTCCGATCCTCCCCACTGTCGTAGCGTCCCCCACGCCTGGGGTGGTAGCCTCGGCGCACCCTTTCGTCGAGGCGGGCCCGACGGTCGCGACGATGGTGCTCGTTGCCGAGGTGGCCCGGGGCCGCAGGCGCGGTGTTGCGCGTGCGCCCGGTGTAGACCGAGGCTTCCCGCATGAATCGGGAAGTCGCGGCATGAGGTCCCGAGGGGAACCCCTACCTTCGGGAGGCAGAGCTCTCGGCCCGCCGGGCCGCAGCGCCTTCCAGGAGATTCTTGAGCTCTCCCTGGATTCGCCGACCCTCGGTGGTTGATGGCTCTGGCATCGCGCGGAGGAGCATCGCTGCGGCTGCCAGGTTCTGACCGACCCCGCTGGATGCTGGTGGCGGCCTGTCCCTGACATCGTTGGCGACGCGGTGCTGGAAACCCTGGGGCAGATGACGTGTTTCTCTGGCCGGGGGGTTGGCCCGCCCATACCTGCCCGACGTCCCGGCGGATCGACTCGAGCGCTCCTGCTCCCTCGTCGAGCCCGGCCTGTGCCCCGCGGACTTGCTCGAGCTGTGGGTCGTGACCCCACGCCGGAACGGGGACCACAGCTAGCTCCCGCGGGATGTCGGCGCGAGGCACCGGCCTAGGGAGATCACCGTCCTCCGGCATGCCGAGATGGTTGCCTTCGGAGGGATCCCCTAGCTCGACGTGGAAACATTCGCGGCTCGGGCCGCAGTCCTTGTCGTCAAGGCTGCGGCTGCCGTCGGAACAGTCGGAGAGGCAGTAGTCACATGCGGTCATAAAGTCCCGCATGGCACTGGGGTTGCCAAATCCAGAGAAATCCTAGCAGATGCTAGGATCGTCATCTTCCTCGGACCCAGAGGGCCCGTAGGTCGAGACGTCCGTCAATCGGTCCCAAGGCGACCGCACACGAAACCCTAGTGGGGTTGCACTCGCCTCAACGTGAGCGCCCGCCAAAGCGAGGTCGCTAGGCGGGTTGAGGCCGAGTCGAAATGACATAGGATGGGAATCAGTCGGTACCTTTTGGTCGACGAGGAGCGACACAGTCACGTCGGGGACTGATTGCGCCGTCGTCTTGGGTACGAGGGCGACGTCCTGCAGGCCCTCCGTGAGCGTGCTGGCGTCGTCAACTTGCTCGGGATTGGCGTGTCGCGGGGGGACGGCGCTCGCCTTCGTCTCAAACGCGAGGTTGACGCCCGACACGCCCTCCGTTGGGGCGCTGGGGACGTCGGTTCGCTCGACAGCCGACGGAGCGCGGCCTCCCGCTCGGCCCTGGTTGCCCCGCCTCCTCCTCCGATGGCGGGGGAGAGGACGGGGCGAGCTCGAATGTTGTTCTTCCACCACGCGGGGAAGACGTCGTCGATTCCGCCGTCGGTGGGCGGGCTGTCGGCCGCCATTGTCGTCGTCGCGCGGCGGTGGGAGGAGTATCATGTCGTAGCTGCTGTCGAGAGACATGAACTCGAGACTCCCGAAACGGAGCACCGTCCCGGGTTGGAGAGGTCGTTGGAGACTGCCCATCTGGAGCTTGACGGGAAGCTGCTCGTCAACACGAAGTAGGCCCCTACCTGGCGCGCCAACTGTCGGCGTTTCGAGACCGGGGGGTCCCTAAGCCGACGAGTGAGTGTGCCGCGTGCCCCAACCCAGATGGGTCGAGCGCGTGGGCGAGCGCGAAGGGGGGAAAAGCGAGGTGGCCGGAGACGAGTCGTGAGAGAGGTGGGAATCCCGCGGCCTTCGTGTTCGACCCGCGCCCAGGTCGGGTGCACTTGCAGTAGGGGGTTACAAGCGTCCACGCGGGTGAGGGAAGCGAGCGGGCCCAAGAGAGCGCCTGCCCCGTCCTCGTCCCCGCGCGGCCAACCTTCTCTAAGAAGGCCCTGGTCCTTCCTTTTATAGGCGTAAGGAGAGGATCCAGGTGTACAATGGGGGTGTAGCAAGGTGCTACGTGTCTAGCGGGGGTGAGCTAGCGCCCTAAGTACATGCCTGTGTGGCGGCCGGAGAGATCTTGGCACCCAGCTGGTGTGGTGTCGTGGCTGTCGGAGGAGTAACGGAGCCTGGCGGAGGGACAGCTGTCGGAGCGGTTGGGCCCTTGCTGACGTCCCCCTGCTTCCGTAAGGGAGCTGAGAGCCGCCGTCCTCATGGGTCTAGCGGGGCGCCTACATTGCCTATCTGGCGGAGCTAGCCAGATGGGACGCCGGTCTTGTTCCCTGCTGCCCGAGTCGGCTCGGGGTAGGGTGATGATGGCGCTTCCTGTCGACGTGGCGGACTTGTGTCCTAGGTTGGGCGACGTGGAGGCTCCTCCGAAGCCGAGGTCGAGTCTGTCCTGCATGGCCGAGCCCGAGCCCGAGCTCCTAGGTCGGGCGAGGCGGAGGTCGTTCGGCAGAGGCCAGGGCGGAGTTCGTCGTCTTCCGGGGCCTAGCCCGAGTCCGAGCCCTGGGTCGGGCAGAGCGGAGTTCGCCGTCTTCCGGGGCCTTAGCCCGAGTCCGAGCCCTGGGTCGGGCGGAGCGGAGTTCGCCGTCTTCCGGGGCCTTAGCCCGAGTCCAAGCCCTGGGTCGGGCGGAGCGGAGTTCGCCGTCTTCCGGGGCCTTAGCCCGAGTCCGAGCCCTGGGTCGGGCAGAGCGGAGTTCGCCGTCTTCCGGGGCCTTAGCCCGAGTCCGAGCCCTGGGTCGGGCGGAGCGGAGTTCGCCGTCTTCCGGGGCCTTAGCCCGAGTCCGAGCCCTGGGTCGGGCGGAGCTTCCTATGGCGCCTTTGGCAAGGCCTGACTGCCTGTCAGTCTCACTCTGTCAAGTGGCACTGCAGTCGGAATGGCGCAGGCGGCGCTGTCCTTCTGTCAGACCGGTCAGTGGAGCGGCAAAGTGACGGCGGTCACTTCGGCTCTGCCGGGGGGCGCGCGTCAGGATAAAGGTGTCAGGCTACCTTTGCGTTAAATGCCCCTGCGACTCGGTCGGTCGGCGCGGCGATTTAGTCAGGGTTGCTTCTTAGCGAAGGCAAGGCCTCGGGCGAGCCGGAGATGCGTCTGCCGTTAAAAGGGGGCCTCGGGCGAGACGGAAACATCTCGGGGTCGGCTGCCCTTGCCCGAGGCTAGGCTCGGGCGAGGCGTGATCGAGTCGCTCGTATGGACTGATCCCTGACTTAATCGCACCCATCAGGCCTCTGCAGCTTTATGCTGATGGGGGTTACCAGCTGAGAATTAGGCGTCTTGAGGGTACCCCTAATTATGGTCCCCGACAATAAGCTAAATAACATCGGTATCTATTACCATGGGAATGAAAAGCGCTAATTATTTGGATAGATATGGTAACATTTTCTATGGGCAGTGCGTGCGGCCTCGCTTGCCGTTTGCGTTGCAGGCCGTGTTTGCGTTGCGTCGATCTATAGGCCGCGCGCTTGTCATTTGCGTTGCAGGCCGTGTTTGTCTTGCGTCGATCTGCAGGCCGCGCTCTCGCTTCCACGTGATCTGTAGCATAACTGCATAATCATATAACACATATTTGTATATATAAGTTATCGAGATATTATATATTCGAGATGCAATACACGAGCACTGACCTATCTTATATAATACACTACTAGGTGAGTGCTCGTGCGTCACAGGCCCGAGCTTCTCTTCGATGTCATCCCGGACAGCTCGCGGATGTCATCCTCTATCTCATAACTGCATAACACATATTTGTATATATAAGTTATCGAGATATTATATGTCCTCGTTGCAACGCACAGGCACTGACCTAGTATATATATATATATACATATATATACATATATATATATGTATGCGGGTTTGTAGCACGGTTACAACATTTTTATATCCGTGAGAAAAAACTCATGTGGTTGAGAATCAAACCCGCATCCCCACGCTCACACCAAAACTCGCACTCTATAGGGTTTTTACTCATGGGCATGCATGTAAAATGTGCATGTTGTCATCCCTAGTTCTATTGGTTAGGTAGGTATGGATGTATGTTTAGAACAATCAACATAGTTTAAACATGCACTTGTGTACATTTTTAGCTTATTTTTGCCATTTAAACGTCATGGATTGTCATAGACCCAGAGGGACATGGGTCAGCCCTTCACGATTACTAGTTTGGTGAGTCCATGCTTGGGCCTCGTCTGTGGGGCGACATGGTCCAACTCCATTTCGTGTCGGACTGGCCCGGTCTATCCATTTAGAGATGTATACCTATGCCAAGCAAAATTTAAGTGCTCTCATTTTTTTGTGGTTGTCTTTCTCCTAGTTACCAAAAATAATTTTTGCAATTTGATTAACAAAAAACTTAGTCCATTTAAACTTTCCACTGTTCTAGGTTTAATATGTAGAATTTTGCGAGCACAACATTTGCGTGGCAAGGCTTGCGATCTAGTCCATGGTGAATGAGATGCACAAATGCATCTTTATGATCACCGTGTTTTTCAAGCTTAATTTATAATTGGAATTAAGTCGTGTTTTGCATAGTTTATATATAAACATATATTAACAACAAACCGATATGACAAGCAAATTAACGAGATAACATCTTTCAAAAGAACGAGATAACAGACTTATTGAGGACAAATAGTTTAAACCCGTCTCATCCAACAACTTAAGACATGAGTAAACTGGTGCGCAAGCACAGGCTTGCCACCTATGCTCGTGCATGTCCATCTCATGGGCCCTACATGCAAGTAGTCTTCCTGATAGGATGTTTATAATGCTTAGGATTTTGTTGATTCTCTCTAACATGTCTCTATTTTTTAATAATAAAGTAATTGATATGGATTTAGAGTTTTTTTTTCTTAAGAGTATGGAGAGAGACGAATAGAATGTTTTATCTTTGAGACCGAGGGAAACATTTACCATGGTTGTGGATGTTGTGGACATATTCTCACGGATTGGTGTACCTTTTTCCCGCTACGTCTTCCCTCCTTGAGCCGTTGCGCCATGAGGACGAATATCGGTGCTCACCGATGTAGATCCGTTAGGTCTACCAATGCCATAGGATAAAATTGGCATGTTTCTAGCCACTAGGGCGCTAGAGGTAGATCGAAACTGACCTAGGTGTGGTGCCTAGGTTAGGAAAAAGTGTGGGCTTCCATGTTGGTCCAACGTCTCGTTTATATAGCGCATATGATCATAGGCACAACCATATAGAGGATATGTGCCCTCGATCAGAATGTGTGGTTGATCCTAACTTAGTCACTTGATCGGATCTGAGGACACATTAATATTCTCTCTTTGTTCTCGTATTTCTTTGCTCTTGACTATCTATGCTCCACTGTTTAACAAATCAACACACTAACCTAATGTGTTATGGAGATCTATTATATGCCACTGAACTCCTTGGCTATAATATGCCTTGTTGGGGCAAAGGCAACCCTAACCTCGATCGTGTGTCACGCTAACGTTATCTATGATAGCAGGACGTCGCAGCCACATAGTTTGGCCCAAGGGGTGGAGCCCGCCCTGAAAGGACGAGTTCACTCGACGAGGGCACTCCACAGACTTGGTTGCCCATCATGTACAATGGGGGCTCAACCTCTCCAATCGAAGACAAGCCAGAAGGGGTTGAAGGCCTCTGGCCCACACCACCCCTCAGTCTAGGCCAAGATGAAGGCATGGCAAGGCCAAAGGACAGCTGCTCCCCTTCGGTGGCGTCCGTAAGGAAACGAGATGGCGTAAAAGTCCTTGAGACGAAGTCTTTAGGGACCCAAAGCCCTAGGGTCAGGCATGGTTGACCTCGATGATCAGTGGTTTTGGGAGATAGATATCCCCTGGATCCTTATAGTATGAGTTGAGTTCATGGACCGTTGAAGGGGCATGAGTGAGCCAGTGAATTAAGCTTGCAGGCTAGCTAGCTAACTTAGACCTAGGGATGATAGAGAGCTTGCTTGAGCACCAAGGCATCATAACAAACATTTCCGATGAAGCCGATGTGGAGGTTTACGTCGCCTGTGTGTCGGAACAAAATCACCATGCATGCCGCATCATCCGCAGGCCGAATCAAACACTGTATGTATAGGAGTAGCGATAAGTGTCAGCTTGTAAAACCCGATCCCTACAAGGTATCGAAAATCAAGTCAACACAAGTTAAATATGTGGGCCTTCATCCTTGATTCAACACTTCTTCGAAGTGGTATTGTGAAGGACGAAGGTCTTTAAAAGGAGATGTGAATGAAATGATATAAAATGAAACAACAATGTAGAGTAAAATATGAAACTCATCTCATATGCCTTAGCATTTTTATTCCATCTTCCTATATATCAAACGAGTTTATAAGTATAACTTTGGCTCCTTAATATAAAATGACATGAAGGTTCTTTGAAGGCTAAGCAACATGAAGCTATGGCCCTCAAAAAGGTACTTTATGGAGGGCACTGTTCACCTATTTATAGGGAAGTTGAATAGCTTCGTAGAAAATTACGTACATGCCCATGGGGTTTACACACATGATTTACAAATGACACAGGGACATTGATGTCTTTTCCCATTCTTTCTTGCTGCGCAAGTCTTGGTCTTCTTCTCCTTCGCTAGCTTGTGCTCGAAGCTTTTCTTTATCACTGAAGCTAATGACTTCAGTTCGTACATTCACTACTTGCGCGTACAGGCGAAGCTTCTTTACACGTTGCTTCGGTCAAAGGCCAGCTTTGTCTAGTCCCCATTATATACCTGAAACACATTTGATTATGCTGAAGTGTAGGTTGTTTGAGAATCTTCAGCAAGGTAGCCCCCGAACAGTAGCCCCTTGATGAATGAGTTTGTTTGTTCATAACGAGCTTAGATCACAAAAAACAAATTTGGGAGGCCTTGCGCCGAAGGTCTGAAAAACACCTTCCTGAAGCTCATTATGAAGTGGGTCCACTCTGATTGGTGGGGCCGAGGTTTCAGTGAGTACAATAGTTTAATTCAAAAATCTTCACATATAAAAAGAAACGATGTCCAGTGACATTGTCACAACATTTTCTATTTGCGCTTGTTGCTGATAAAGCCTGCTCTGCCTTCGAAGCTTGCTTCGAGCATTTTTCCAGCTTCAAACCAGCCTTAGACAGTTTGAAAAACACAATTTTTCATTAGAAATTCTAGAGAGTAGTCTGCTGTTGAAGTGTCTTTGGCACATTTGTAAGATGCGCCGGAGATGAGGGTTGAGAACTTGCCTACACCAGTAGAGGCTACCGCCTCTCAAGCCAAATCCGGCGTCGTGAATCCATCCGAGGATATCGATGATATTTACATTGAGGAAGACAACACTACCATTCGTCCTATGAAGCCAAGTCACGTGAACTTCGACAAATCAAAAATCAAAGGAGAACACATTGAGGTACTTAACAATTTTGGTTATATTGACAACATTGATTGGATGTGACTAGGAGGCAATGACTTAGTTCTGACGCCAAAAGAAGACGAAGTTGTCGTGTTCCGAAGCTTTATGAAAGCTGGCTTAGATTTCCCTTGCATAAGACAGTAGTTGCTGTTTTGAAAAGGTTTAACATATACCTTCACCAGCTTACACCAAACGCCATAGTGCATCTAGGAATTTTTATTTGGGTTGTGCGAAGCCAGGGCATTGAGCCTGATGCGGAAGCTTTTTGCGAAGCCTTCAGCCAAATCCATGAATTACACTTTCAGACAAAGGCAACTAGGGGCCTCCACAACAACTTTGGCTATTATAACTTTGTTTATCAAAGAAGTGCAATGTTTTCGGCTCTTGCATACCGAAGCAAATGGTAGAATGAGTGGGCAAGAGAATGGTTTTATATGAAGAATGGTTTGAATGAGCGGACTGATATAAAGAGAATTATTCAGACTCCTATTCTTACATGCTTTGGGTATAAAAAACCAACATGTTATATCAATTTTGAAGCTCAGGCTGCTATTGTTGCTTTCAATGTTGTTTGTACACACATTGGGATAAGGGATTTTGTTCAAGAGTTTTTAGCATTTAAAACAGGGCAACTAGGGGCTCAATGGGAGATGTCGAAGATGTCTAAAAAAGATGCTTTGGACGTGGAGCCTAGGCTAATCAGATTTCGCTACAAATATATGTTCGAAGATGAGTTTGGGGAGCCTATGACAGATGGTTAGATTATGTTGAGGAAAAATGCAATGAAATACTTAGCAACTATTGTAAACCAGAGGCTGAAGCTCCGCATCAGGCTTTTGTAGATCGAAAAATAGGCCAACTAAACTGCATTTTTATGCTATCGACTTCTTCTATCCTGACATGATTCAGGATTTGAAGAAGAGGAAAAGGAAAGTAACCACAAAGCAGAGCAATGTTCTGAAGATACAGGCTAGGTCAACACTATTGGTTACTTGTTCTCAACTGCCGTGAATCAAGAACAAGGCAACCCAATTGTCAAATGTTAAGGATCTTCGTTCTTCGAAGCATTATCTCCTTTCAGATATAATGATCTTCAGACAAAGGTCATCAAGAATACTGTTGGGGGCCTTCGTCCTCCGAAGGTCCTCAAAAACATAATTTAACAGTTGTTGGGGATATGCTTCGTAGCTGAAGATCCTAAAAGAGGAAAACACCTTCGGCAAGATCCTTTCAAGAACAGCGCCGAAGTTATCACCGATAGAGCTTCGGCACAGTGATAAGTCTCAAGACGAAGGGGGCGAACCGACATAAAGATCAAATGACTCAAAGACCCATGATGTTTTGTGTCAGTATTGTAATTGATTATAAAGGGGATAAATGTAATTTCACATAGGCTGTGTCCTGTGCCTATAAATAGATGAACAGTACCCCTATACTGTTCACGCAATCTTGTAATTGTTGACGCATCACACTGGAATTATTGTTTTCTGTCAAGAAGAAGGTATAAACGTACTCAAATGTCATGTTTTAATACTCAGATCCATATAATGAAATATAAGAATAATGTTATTTGCTTCTAACATATGTTTTACACGTTATGCTTCATTTTACATTGTTCTATAAAGCTAATCACGAAGGTATGACCTTCGTGATATTTAATCTGCGACCTTCGTCCGAAGTTCATTAAATCCATGGGGAGATAATGCTTCAGCGGACGAAGGGCATTAACATTTAACATTTTTATGTTGCCTTGTTCTTAATTCATAGCATTTGAGAACAAGTCCCCAACATTGGCGCCCACCTCTGGTGAACTCACTTCCACTTTCTGAGATAATGGCTTCGGTCAACAACCAAGCTGGAGTTGCTTCGACTACGAAGCTGGTGCTCCCGATAACAGGTGGATCATCCTCAGAACCGGCCAACAAGAAGCAGAAGAAGGAGGCACAGAGAAGGGTACAACATGTCGGGGTGCAGGGACCCTTCATCAAGTCAAGATGGTCTCACATCCCAATTACTTTCTCCCAAGAGGACCTTCATCTCAAGGATTATCCTCACAATGATGCCATGGTTATTTCTTGTGTTATCAAAGGCTTTCTGGTCCACAATGTTCTGGTTGATACAGGCAGTGCAGCGGATATTATATTTGCTAAGCCCTTCAGACAAATGCAAGAGCCAGAAGATAAGATTCATGATGCTACACACCCTCTCTGCGGCTTTGGAGGAAGACAGATTGTAGCACTAGGCAAGATCACGATGCCAGTAACCTTCGGATTTGTTAACAACACGAGAACTGAGCAAGTTGTGTTTGATATTGTCGATATGGAGTACCCCTATAATGCAATCATTGGTCGTGGAACACTTAATGCTTTCGAAGCAATTCTTCATCCAGCTTATCTTTGCATGAAGATACCTTCGGATCAATGACCTATTGCTATTCATGGGAGTCAGGAAGCTGCCAGAAAGGCTGAAGCGAACTAGACAGATTCAAAGGCAATCCATAGTATAGATGGAGCCGAAGCTTGTGAGTAGTACAAGTACAGAAGGGAGAAGGCTGCTTCGGCCGATCAACCGAAGCCCATGCTTTTATGTGAAGATATTGCAGAGCAGAAGGTGCTGCTGGGATCTCAATTGTCTGAAGAACAGGAGAAAACCCTGATAAGGTTTTTGTTCAACAACAAAGATGTCTTTGCATGGTCAGCCAATGATCTCTGTGGTGTTAACAGGGATGTCATTGAACACTCGCTCAATGTTGATCCATCCTTCAGACCCAGAAAGCAGAGGCTTCGAAAAATGTCTGATGACAAAGCCGAAGGTGCTCGGAATGAAGTGAAAAGTCTTCTTAGCGCTGGAGTCATCAGAGAAGTAAATACCCAGAATGGCTAGCCAACACTGTCATGGTGAAGAAGGCCAATGGTAAATGGAGGATGTGTATCGATTTTACTGATCTCAACAAGGCTTGTCCGAAGGATGAGTTTCCATTACCAAGGATCGATTCTCTAGTAGACGCGGCAGCTTCGTCAGAACTTATGAGTCTACTAGATTGTTATTCAGGCTATCATCAAATTTGGATGAAGAAAAAGGATGAGCCGAAAACCAGCTTCATAACCCCCAGTGGAACATATTGTTATCTTCAGATGCCTGAGGGGCTCAAGAATGCTGGAGGAAGCTTCAGTAGAATGACAGCGAAGGTTCTTCATTCTCAGATAGGCAGAAATGTGCTAACCTATGTTGATGATATTATAGTAAAAAGCACGAAGCAAGAAAATCACATTGTTGATTTGCAGGAGACATTCGCTAATTTTAGACAAGCTGGTCTGAAGCTGAATCCAGAGAAGTGTGTCTTCGGAGTGAAGAAGGGGAAATTCCTTGGTTGTCTGGTTTCAACAAAAGGAATCGAAGCTAATCCAAATAAAATCGAAGCTATTCTTTGGATGGAGCCGCCAAGCACAAAGAAGGGGGCTCAACGGCTGACAGGAAGATTGGCATCTCTGAATCGATTCATATCTAGATCAGCAGAGAGAAATTTACCATTCTTTGAAGTGCTGAAGTCAGCCGGAGTCTTTCAATGGGGATCAGCTCAGCAGAAAGCCTTCGAAGAGCTGAAACAGTATCTGATAGAACTAACGACCCTAACTCCACCAGCGCTAGGGGCTCCTCTGTTGTTGTATTGGCAGCTTCGCACTCAGCAGTGAGTGCGGCACTTGTCCAAGAAAAGCTTTAAGGACAAACCAAAAAGCAAGCCCCAATATACTTCGTCTCTGAAGTCCTTAGTCTATCAAAGAAGAACTATACAGAATTAGAGAAGGTGTTATATGCTGTCTTAATGGCCTCCAGGAAGCTACGTGTTGGTGACTTGTTCTCAAGTGCTATGAATTAAAAACAAGGCAACACAGTAAACGTTATACGTTAAAGCCCTTCGTCCTTCGAAGCATTATTTCCCTTAGGATATAATGATTTTTGGACGAAGGTAACGAAGGACTTACCTTCGTTAACATAACATATGAGGATGAAGAGAGAATAATATAAACCATAAAAAATAATATAAATAGTCATATATTATCGCTATCTCATTTTTATTTCATTACTATGGAAAAATAGAAACAATATTAGATTACAAGTGTACCTTCGACTTGAAAGAAGGTGAAAGTACCAGCGTGACGCAAGGATCAATGTCAAGTCAACGTGAACAGTACGGAGTTATTGTTCATCTATTTATAGGCACGGGACGCAGCCCATGTGAAATTACACTCATGCCCTTTACATTTGCTAACAACTCTATAGTAGTCCATCGAGGTTTAAATAGCCTTTTCATCTTTAAGTCGGTTTTATTTTTCTGTTATCATGCCGAAGCTCTCCTGTGCACAGCTTCGGCTTTGCGCTATCCTTCGTACTCCTTCTCGTGCTTCTCCACGCTGTGGTTTCAACTCAAGTCCAAAAGTACCTGTTCATGTACTATACTTCCAGAAACATTGTTAAATCATGTTTTTGAGGACCTTCGGAAGCCGAAGGCCGCCAATAGTAGCCCCTCACAATATTAATTTGTTAGAATGATAAATTTAGATTGTGACAAGGACGAAGGCCTTGAGCCGAAGGTCCAAAAAAACACCTTCCCTTTGCTAGAATAGCAACAGCCACTGACAAGCGGGCCCTCCGGCAAGTAACGCACCAGGCGTATAAATAAGAGCGCACCACGAGCTCATTTGGCACGCTCTCTTGCCATCTGCTCTTACTTACTCAATTTTTAGCTCTTGCGCATCAACACTTGCCTAGATTTTTTAAATTTTTAAGCTTCGGCTTTGAGAGAACTTTTCTCAGCACTTTCGGAGATGTCTGAGGATAAGAAAGCTATCGCTGAACCGAAGCTGAGCCTTTCTGAGGAGATGAATCTTGGCTTTATTGAATCGATAGCATGGACAAATGCAGAGAAGATTGCTAGGGAAAATTTGGAGGGTTTGTCTGAAGACACTATTGATAGTGATAGCTATGATGTGGAGAGCGGCGGGGAGGACTCCGAAGATCGACCCTGGCGACCGAGCCATGCAGTTTTTGGAAAATCAACTATTAAACAAAGCCATCTTGACAACATGAGGGGGAAATACTTCTGGGATATGTCTGTTGTGAGGGCTGACGATGGAGAGAAAACTTGTCCTACTCCAGAGGAGAATGAAATCGTGATCTTCCGAAGCTTTTTGAAGGCTGGGCTTCGGCTTCCTCTGAGCAGCTTCGTAGTCGAGGTTTTGAAAATATTTCAGATTTACCTTCACCAGATTACCCCCGAAGCTATTATAAGAATGGGAATCTTCGTGTGGGCTTTAAGGAGTCAAGGCTTGGAGCCAAATGCAAAAAGTTTCTGCAGCATGCATGAATCGTTATATGAGACGAAGCCCTGGAGTAAAGAACAGTATCATAATAATTTCGGCTGCTATAGCTTCGTTGCTCGTTCTGGTTCAAGCTCCCCAGTACCGACTTTTCGGAAGAGATGGCCCGAAGACTGGACAAAAGAATGGTTTTATGTAAAGAATGATTTAAAGGCACGAGAAGACATTAAAGATATAATCATGCGCCCTATCTGGCAACGCTTCGGGCTCCAGAAACCGAAGGTAGAAATTGACGAAGCGGCCGAAGAATGTCGCAAGGCTTTCGGCTTAGTCTGCTCTTTCATCGGGACAAGGGACTTAGTTCAAGAGCACGTGGCCTACAGAATATGGCCATTATTAGCCGACTGGGAGGTGCCAAAAGAATCCATCAGCAATCCCCACGAAGGTGGTATGGTTCGACTAAAATATACCTTCAGATTTAGAGACCAGTTTATTGAGCCAGACGACGACTGGCTGAAAAGCGTCGAAGCTACAAGCGATGATCTGCTTGGGCTATACTCCAGAGCAGAAGATAACGCGTTATCTGCGGCCTTCGGGAACCGGAAAAAGAAGATACTAAACAGAGTTTTTGATGCCATTGGGTTTATGTATCCTGACTACCGTTACCCGCCCCGGGGGCAAAAAAGAAAAAGTGGAGATTCCGGGAGAGATGATGCTTCAGCTGCTCCGAGTGAGCCCGCACCGAAGAGAAAAAGGGTGAAGGTCCTTACTCACCGGCCACGCTATATTGAACCGGCCATAGTGCCTGAATTTGGCAGTGAGACCTCTTCGGTGACCGAAGGCAAAAAACCTGCGATTACTCAGAGAATTGAACCGGCTGTATCGCCGAAGGCATCATCAGCCAAATCAGATGAGCCAAAGGCCATTAACATTGAAGAGATGAAGGTTGAGAAAACGAGAATATTGGAAGTAATAAGTCCTTGGCGGAGGTGACAATGCCGAAGGCACAAAAGGATCTCTTGACAACCCCCAAGAGAAAGAGAATGGTCAACGTATTAGATGTGCTAGAAACAATAAAAACTTCAAGCTCTACTCCGAAGAAAGCTGTCAAAGCTTCGGAAACACACATTGAGGCCGAAGCTTCCAAGGTCCAAGTCGAGACCGAAGCTGGGCCTTCAGAGCCCGCCAAGGAGAAATCCTTGGAAATCGGAGACAAAATAGAGAAAGAAGCTGCAGAAGCAATTCTGACTGGAAGAACCGCCATTCCTATTCTCGAAACATCATCTGAAGCTACTGATTATATTATACGACATGCTTCGGGAAAAAGATTATCTGAAAAAGAAAAGCGGGAGGCTCAATTTTATGCTCAAAGATTGAAATATCCAAAGGGGGCCCTGGTATTCAACGGCAGCGGGGAAGAAGACTTCTTGTATTGTCTCCCAGATAGTAAAGAGATTTCTGTCTGCCGAGAGATGAGCAAGAGCTTCGGCTTCCCTACACTAGAAGATGGGCTCTCAGTGTTATCAAAAGATGAGTTAGCCGACAGCTTAGCATACAATAGCTTAAAAGTGAGAAAGTTAGATTTTTGTATTTAAAGACAAAATCTTCCATTTACTTACACTTAATACCGCATTTTTGCAGGGCCTTATTCTTAGCAACGCCCTCAGGGCGCAAAAAAGTGCCGAAGATGAAGGGTATACCATAGCCTTGAACAACCTTCGTTCCAAAGTGATTGAACTAAGGAACGAAGGTCTTAAAAAAGACAAAATATTACACTCATTGTTTAACAAAATAAGGGAAGACGAAGCTGCTTCCAAAGCCCAAGCTAAAGCTCAAAAATACGAAATCGAAGATCTTCGGAAACAGCTATTCGAAGCTAAAGAAAAATGCGGTGTTGCAGAAGCTGAACGAGATATTAGTATATGTTGGAGAAACCACTTACAAAAACAGTTGATGAACTTCGTGCATCCAAAGAGAGGTGCTATGAAAAATCTATAGAGTGTGTTAAGAAAATAAAAACTAGTTTCGCCAATGTTGGCGCATTTTCTAACGATGACAACTTCGTAAGGGGTGATCCTGAAGGACCAATTGATTGGATCAATAACGAAACTGAAGCTTTTGAAGAAGTTTTGAGTGGTCGCGGGGATATCTGCGCTTTCTCGGGTGCCAGAGGAATCACAGCTATCTTAGAGAAATCAGGCTGCGACCATGTGAAAACTTTGGCTCAAGCCGAAGCCGCTTTTCTATTGAAGATACAAAAGATCCCTCGGCCGAAGCAAGCTTAATTGGCGGAAAATTCTTTACTGACATCTGGGAGAATGGCGGCCGGGGGATGGCGCATGAAATGATAAAAAAGAGTGAAAAAGATTCCCATGATTCAAAAGAAGCGACGAAGGCAGCTGAGAAAGCAGCGGAACTTGAGAGGCAAATAGGTATTACTTAATAACTTTTTAATCTTTACTAATTTTGCGACATCGGACTTATTTACGTTTTATATCACAGCTGAACTATCTCCTCCTCCAGAGCCCCTCGAGTTGACGGCCAACCCCGAAGCAGAAAAAGAAGTTGAAGTTACTAAAGTGGCCGAAGCTATTCTGGACGAAGCTGTTAATCGACTGCTAAACTAAGCTGCAGAAGCAGTTTTAAAAGAAGAATAGCTTCTATTGTAAAAACATATGTAATATAATATTTGCTGAACAAAGTGCGTAGTATTTTTATAATTTTGAATGCAATATTTAAGCTGCTTGTAATTGTATTCTTTACAACGCATGAAACCTTACATACATACCGTTTTTGAGCCTTCGGCGAAAAAACACCTTCCCTTCTTTTCATGCGTGGTGAAGAACATTCATATTTCGTAAAAAACATCCGATCTTCGTAAAATCATTATGCTTCGTAAGCAATAGATCACCTTTTCATCTTAGAGTTTGATGAAGCTATACTTCCTCAATACTTATGCTGTGCCTTGGCATTAGTTTTTCAAATCATTCCCCGAAGATCAACATTGAATCCCCTTCTCGCGCCATTGGTGCAAGATGATGTATGATGTTATGCTATGCAAAATGATGTAATGATGTTATGCTATGCAAAACATTATTTGTGCCGAAAATACACACCCATTCTCTTCAATGAAGCACACAATCTTTTTGTCGTTTACGTTTCGGTTTCACAGCTTCTTTTTTGGTGTATCAGCGCTGACTTTTCGCTGTAAGCCTCCCTTAGGAGCTTCTTCGCCTTTTACTTCAGCGGAATCAGCGTTTATTTTTTGCTGTAAGCCTCCCTTAGGAGCTTCTTCGCCTTTTACTTCAGCGGTATTCGCGTTGACTTTTCGCGCTTCGCCTTTTACGTCGGCGGAATCAGCGTTTATTTTTCGCTGTAAGCTCTGCATTCCCTTTGGAACGACTTTTGAGCAAAAAACTTACACTGCGCTCCCTTAGGAATGACTTTTGTTGCTTCAGGAGACGTACACTGCGTTCCTTAGAATGACTTTTTATTGGCTCGGCAAAACTTGTAATGTGATTATGAACCCCGCTCCCTCTTGAGAGCAACTTTTGTGCTTCGCCAATTTTTTGGATTTCATGTGTCTGTAAAAGAGATATATTTCCACTATGACCAAGACGAAGCTATTACAAGGAATTGAATTCTCTATTAAAAAATAAAAATGATAACGGATGCCAGAACTGTTTCAGAAGTAGGATATCTTCTAGTAGATGTGCTTCGATTCTGGCATAGTGCTGTTGACCGTGCGAGCTTCGGACTCCTCTCTAAAGTCCTGTTGCTGATGAATGTGCTGGCTCCCTTCTGGCTGCTAGCCTCGTTGCAACAGTGGTGGGGGTGGAGGCTATTGCCAAGATGCCTGACATTGGCTTGCCGAAGCAACAGAGGCTGCAGGATGGTTACCCACGTATTCTAGAATGTACGGCGAGTGATACAAAGCAGTATGCATAACCTGCTTTGGCTGACTCTTTTGGGCTGTAGCTTCTGCTATCTCTTTCTGTTTCTGGATGGTGACGTGGCACATCCTGGTAGTGTGGCCCTTGTCCTCACCGCAGAATAGACAATAAATCTTCCTGGGTGATCCGCAAACCTTCCTCTGAAGCCCCTGGCGCCTCTGCCCCTTGGAGCTAGGGGCCGAGGATAGCTCTGTTGCTGCCCCGAAGCCCGGGAAGAATATTGCGGCCTCTGTTGTTGACTTCCCCTGTCGTCATTCTGAGTGGAATGAATTGATCTGACGTGCCTAGGGTGGATCCTCCCTCCGAAGCCCCTGGCCATTTCGGAGAACCTATAAGCTTCCTCCCTTCTTTGTCGAAAATCATTGTCAGCACAGATGTATTCATCCATTTTCTGAAGCAGTTTCTCCAGGGTTTGAGGGGGTTTCCTGGCGAAGTACTGGGCTGAAGGTCCTGGCCGAAGCCCCTTAATCATGGCCTCAATGACAATTTCATTGGGCACTGTTGGCGCTTGTGCCCTCAGACACAAGAACCTTCGGACATACGCCTGCAGGTATTCCTCTTGGTCTTGCGTGCACTGGAACAAGGCTTGAGCGGTAACTGGCTTCGTCTGAAACCCTTGAAAACTGGTGATCAGCATGTCCTTCAGCTTCTGCCATGATGTGATTGTTCCTGGCCGAAGAGAGGAATACCAAGTTTGTGCAACATTTTTGACTGCCATGACAAATGATTTTTCCATGACAGCAGTGTTACCACCATACGAAGATATAGTTGCTTCGTAGCTCATCAGAAACTGCTTTGGATCTGAGTGTCCGTCATACATGGGGAGCTGGGGTGGCTTGTAAGACGGGGGCTAGGGCGTAGCTTGCAGTTCTGCTGACAGAGAAGAAGCATCATCAAAAGCAAAATTTCTGTGATGGAAATCCCCATACCAGTCATCCTCGTTGAAGAAGCCCTCTTGGTGCAATTCCCTGTAGTATGGCCTTCGATTCTGCTCATCTTGAGTGAGATGACGCACCTCTTCGGTAGCTTCGTCAATCTGCCTTTGCAGGTCAGCTAACCGATCCATCTTCTCCTTCTTCTTCTGGACCTGCTGATGAAGCATCTCCATATTCCTGATTTCCTGGTCCAACTCATCCTCTTGTGGTGTAGGACTAGTAGCCTTCCTCTTCTGGTTTTGGGCTTCCTGAAGAGAAAGGGTCTCCTGGTTCGGATCTAGTGGCTGCAGAACGGCAGCCCCTGTTGCCGAAGCTTTCTTTGGTGGCATGACGAAGGTCGATGCTTGCTGAAGGTGGTCGAAAAAGGGTTCACCGGAGGTGGGCGCCAATGTTGGTGACTTGTTCTCAAGTGCTATGAATTAAGAACAAGGAAACACAGTAAACGTTATACGTTAAAGCCCTTCATCCTTCGAAGCATTATTTCCCTTAGGATATAATGATTTTCGGATGAAGGTAACGAAGGACTTACCTTCGTTAACATAACATATGAGGATGAAGAGAGAATCATATAAACCATAAAAAATAATATAAATAGTCATATATTATCGCTATCTCATTTTTATTTCATTACTATGGAAAAATAGAAACAATATTAGATTACAAGTGTACCTTCGACTTGAAAGAAGGTGAAAGTACCAGCGTGACGCAAGGATCAATGTCAAGTCAACATGAATAGTACGGAGTTACTGTTCATCTATTTGAAGGCACGGGACGCAGCCCATGTGAAATTACACTCATGCCCTTTACATTTGCTAACAACTCTATAGTAGTTCATCGAGGTTTAAATAGCCTTTTCATCTTTAAGTCGGTTTCCTTTTTCTGTTATCATGCCAAAGCTCTCCTGCGCACAGCTTCGGCTTTGCGCTATCCTTCGTACTCCTTCTCGTGCTTCTCCACGCTATGGTTTCAACTCAAGTCCGAAGGTACCTGTTCATGTACTGTACTTCCAGAAACATTGTTAAATCATGTTTTTGAGGACCTTTGGAAGCCGAAGGCCCCCAACACTACGACATTACTTTCAAGCATATCATATAATTGTTCCTTCGTCACAGCCTTTGAAGGATATCATGAGGAACAAAGAAGCTACATGAAGAATTGGAAAGTGGGCTGCGGAGCTCAACGAGTTCAGCATTGATTATGTGCATAGATCCTCAATACAGTCCCAGGCATTAGCAGACTTCATCGCTGATTGGACGCCAGGGGCTCAGGGAGAAGAAACAACTAAAGATACCGAAGCTTGGACAATATTCTGCGACGGCTCTTGGGGAACCTTCGGGGCAGGAGCAGCTGCTGTGTTAGTTGCACCTTCCAAAGTTAGAACTTTCTACGCAGTAAAACTTGATTTTAGCTGCACAAATAATATTGCTAAGTGCGAAGCTTTGCTTTTGGGGCTTCGGAAGTTAAAGGCAATGGGGATTAGAAGGGCGGTTCTTAAAACCGATTCCCAAGTTATTTCTGGTCATGTTGATAAGAGTTGTAAAGCAAGAGACCCGAAGCTTGAGAAATACTTGGACACGGTCCGAAGCATTGAAGCTTTCTTCGAAGGGTTTTCTGTCAAGAATATTCCTCAAGGAGAAAATGAACATGATGATTTGCTAGCCAAGTCAGCGGCACAGGGGCTGCCCTTACCTTCGGAAGTATTTTTTGAAACAATAAAAGCACCTTCGGTGGAACTTCTTGAAAGAGCAGGGCTCAATATATCTCCTGTTCATAGTGAAGATTGGAGAACTAAGATTATGTCTTTCCTCCAGGGTAATTTCCTTTCAGATGGCAAAGCTTATAATAAGAGAATAGAGGCAAGAGCCCGACCATATGTCATAATAGAAGGGGAGCTATACAAGTATGGAGTTTGTTCTCCATTGCTCAAATGTTTATCCAGAGCTGAAGGTATAGAATTGATGAAGGAAATACATGCAGGTCTGTGTGGATCTCACATTGGATCTAGGCCCTTGCTGGGAAAAGTTTTTCTTCAAGGATTTTATTGGCCGAAGGCAGCTTCGGATGCAGCAGAATTAGTTCAAAAATGCGAAGGCTGTCAGAAATGCGCAAGAGATCAAAAGCAGCCTTCATCAATGACTCAGTTAATACAACCAACTTGGCCATTGCAAAGGTGGGGCCTTGATATGTTAGGCCCGTTACCACCAGCATAAGGAAATTTAAAATATGTTATGGTGGCAGTAGAATATTTTTCTAAGTGGATTGAGGCGAAGCCTTTAGCCACAATAACTTTGGTTACCATTCAGAAATTTTTCTGGCAGAATATTGTTTGTCACTTTGGAGTGCCGAAGGCAATTACTGTGGATAATGGAACACAGTTTGATGCCGAAACTTTTAAAGAGTTCTGTGGACAAATTGGCACGAAGATCCATTTTGCATCGGTTAGGCATCCAGAGTTAAATAGACTTGTCGAAAGAGCTAACGACATCATAATGATGGGAATAATGAAATCAATCTTCAATCAGCCCAGAGGAAAATGGCCAGATGAATTAATTAAAGTGGTGTGGAGCCACAATACAACAGCATCAAGGTCAACAGGCTTTACACCATTCAAGTTATTATTTGGTGACG
This sequence comes from Zea luxurians, assembly GCA_029449295.1. Lineage (NCBI taxonomy): Eukaryota > Viridiplantae > Streptophyta > Magnoliopsida > Poales > Poaceae > Zea > Zea luxurians. Next base: position 54,163,602 of record JAOPSE010000011.1, read on the forward strand.
AAGCAATAACTCCAGAAGAAGCAAAAGCGGGATCAATAAGAACAGTGGCTTTGGCAGAGGACAAAGCTGATTACTTTGTGGAGAAAGATGCTATAGAAGGGATCAGGCTTTAGGCTGTGGAAAACATCAATAAATATCAAGCCGAAACAATAAAATGGCTTGATAGAAAGGTTCGGCTAAAGAACATTAAGCCAGGATATTTGGTGCTTCGGAGAGTGGCCAACCCAGATACAGTAGGCAAGCTACAGCTGAAATGGGAAGGACCTTTTCTGGTAGTATCTTCGTCAAGACTCGGTTCTTATAGATTAAAGGATATGGACGGCAACGACATTCCTAGATCATGGAATGCAGATGAGCTTCGGCGATATTATGTCTAGCTTGATGTAATTTTTTATGTTCTTTCCTATGGCACCCTTATCCTTTCCAAAGGGGAGAAAGGTTTTTAACAGGGCCATAGCATGTAATTTCTCTTTTTTCTTATTTCAGCTCTATAAGAGCAATATCCCCCAAAGATGTAAATGTAAAAGCTGAGCACGCACCATCGAGTGCAAAGGAAAAATAAAAGAAAACAGGGAGAAGCTCAAAGGACGTCCCTAAGGGGATGCAGAGCACGACGAAGCTACAAAAAAGTCGTTCCTAGGGGAGCGCAGCGTAAGTTTTCTGCTCAAAAGTCGTTCCTAAGGGAATGTAGAGCTTACAGCGAAAAATAAACGCTGATTCCGCTGAAGTAAAAGGCAAAGAAGCTCCTAAGGGAGGCTTACAGCGAAAAATAAACGCTGATTCCACCGAAGTAAAAGGCGAAGAAGCTCCTAGGGGAGGCTTACAGCGAAAAGTCAGCGCTGATACACCGGAAAGTAGACGGTGAAGCCGAAAAATAAACGGCAAAGAGACTGTGTCTATTCCTAAGGGAACGGAGACTATGGTTATGGCTACGGATATGTGTTTGGACATTCATTTGCACGATACATCACATCATAGCATTTGCATTCATAAACATTCATTTAGACATACGTAGGATCATTATCATCATAACACAAGCAATCGCTTCATCTCTAAAGATTATGCTTCGGCAAAAGAGAAAAAAGCAGCAGCTTTTTGCTTCGCTGCGTACGAAAAGAAGGGAAGGTGTTTTTTCGCCTTCGGCTCAAAAATAATAATTTCGTCCACAACAAAGCACTCCATACATTGATGGAAAGGTAAGAATATATTACAAGGTATGGACATAGTTCATAGAATACAATTTAATTACAAAAGTTATTACAGAAAGTTTTTAGAATCTCTTCTACAGTCATTCATCTAAGCTTCATCTATATTCAATGAGCTTCAGCTTCAGCATTGTTATCCGATAAAAGCTTCGCCGTCATCATCTTACTCTTCAAGCTTCAGTTTCGGCTTCATCATCCTACACGAATTAAAAGTATTATAAGCAAAATTCAATTTTGAAGGAAGAGGTAAGCACGAATGTATGATTTTGTTACCGGCTTAAGATGACTCCGAGCTTCGTTACCAGCTTTCTCTCGCCCACCCTTTGTCCATACCACCTTTATAAATTTGTTCCCAATGCTTCGGGCGAGGCTGGGAATATCATCCAGAACTGCTAGTGATAGGCTAAAATAGGTTCTGTTGATAATTTTTCAGTGCTCACAGCCAGATTTCAGGAACGCAGCAGCGGTGCCCCGAGAAGCTACCAGGGCACAGAAGTCACCGTGTCCAGCAATAACATCATCGAGGTCATCAATCTCACCTTCGATGTGTTCGAAGGCTCTTGGTAGATCTTTAGCTGAAGGAGTAAATTTTCCACTGCTGTCCCCGACCGAATGAAATACCTTCTTCAGCCATTGAATACATTGATTGCTGAATTCCAAACATTTGCTTTGAAGGCCTATCAATGATTTTTTCAAATCTAAACCCTTCTGGACTTCGGCCTCAAGTTTTTCATTAAGCTTCAGCCTTTCCTGTTCGAAACTTTCTGACTAGCAGAGAAGCTTCGTGTTTAGTTCTGTTATTTTAGCTTCGGCTTCTGCTAATAAGCCTTCAGTTGTCTGGAGTTCGAACTCTTTCTTCTCAAAAGCAGCTGATTGTTCTTTTATTTTGTTTTCTAAGTTTTCAATTATAACCTCATGCTTTTTATCTTCCAGATCCTGTTGCATCTTCAAAGCTTTGCTCAGTAGCATACTCTGTACGCGAACAACCTTCGTTAGGAAACATTTTTGTTATGAAAAATAAAAAGTTAGACAGAAATTGTTTACCTTAAAATTGGATTAAAACAAACTACCGACGATGTGCTGTCGTCGGTAGCGGCTAATATCGGCTTTGAGCTTCGGGAAACCGATACTCTTTGATAGAGTACCGATAACCTTCGCTCCGGCCTGATCCCGGATGCAGCCTAGCTTCTCATCATCAACACCCCCGAAGAGAACTGCCCCTAGCCGATAGCCGCAAGATATGGCATACTCTTTTAGTTCTTTTTCGGCTTTTGTCAGTTCTTGCCCAATTAAGTTTTGAAAATTGAAAATTTCATCTTCCGATGTTTCTTCGGCAATTTCTTTCTTTTTCTCGGGTTCTGGGGCCGAAGCTTTTTCGGTGGCCCCAGCAGCTTCTTCTGCGGCTAGGTCTATAAGAATTTTATCTATATCAGCAACCATGCTTTCTAAATTAATATCTTCGGCTCTAGTAGCTTCGACATCTGTGGCCTCTGAAGGTGCAGCTTTAGTAGTTATCGAACTTTTAGCAGCTGGCGCCTTCGGAGCTGAAGCTCCTAGTGGTGTCTTTTCAATGACCTCTGTCACCGTGATGATTCTTTGCTTTTTTGCTCTAGTTGTTTCCCTCGATTTCGCGGGCTCCTTTTCCTATTGAAAAAGCTTCGTCAGTTGTGGCCCTAGTGGACTTAGCTTGATAGGCAAAGATTCAGTCATTACCTTTAAAATTTCCTCTACTTCGGTAGTAGAGGGTGTTGTAGGAGTTCCTTCTTCTTCGTCAATTGCTTTTTGCTTCGGAGGCGAAGCTTTTCTCTTCTTCGAAACACCTGTTTTCGGCTCAGACTCCGACTTTTTCTTTTTCGATTGATCTTCATCATCTTTGTTCAAAACATCAACCACTCTTTTTCTCTTTTGGCCTTCAGCACCCTTATCTAGCCGCTCGTAGTCAGGATATTCAAAACCCAGGGCATCCATTTCACGGTTTAGCCTTCGCTTCGGATGGGTGCCGAAGGCCGCAGTCAACAATTGGTCTTCTTTTTTAGAATAATTTCCGAGTATTTCATTACACATTACTTCGATTGTGTCTAGACACTCTTGACAAGGTACTTTGAAAAGTTGCTTGAATTTGAAATGGTAGGGTAGCCGAACATGTTCCCCTTTCTTCTTTTTCCCCTCTAACTTTGGCATTTCCCACTCCTTCAAAGTCGGGAATACTCTGAAGGCCAGAAATTCCTGCACCAAGTCCCTAGTGCCAATATGATCTGCAATCATTCTAAATTCAGCTAGAGCAATTTGACTTGGACTCCCTGGTAACATGTTGCACGGGGGTCGGGTCTCTCTGAAGATCAATTCTAACGGACTTTGGACCAACTTATCTTCATCTTCATCCACTCTGACGTAGAACCACTCAGATTTCCATCCAGCTGGCCATTTGCTTCGGTAACTGATCACTGGAAACTTTGTAGTCTTGCAGTAAGCAAAGTTGTAGCAGCCAAAATTTTCTTGAAGACCATCTCCTCTAGCTTTGGTCTGATAATGCAGTTCGTGCACTCGGAAGAAACCTTCAGCGAATGGTTCCACCCCCTGGCTTCGGAGAGCCCAAATATAAACATTTAGCCTAATGATAGCGTTAGGGGTTAGCTGATGAAGGTAGATCCCAAATTTCTTCAGCACTTCAGCAATCATCTTGTTCAAAGGGAATCTTAAACCAGCTTTAAAAAGGCTTTTGAAAACTACTACTTCATTATTTCCCGGCTTCGGGATAGTTTCTTTTCCACCAAGACGAATCAACTCCTTCTTCGCTTCACTAAGATAGCCCAACTTCACCATCTTAGGAAAATCTGCTTCAGAGATGGTGGACTTTCCGAAGTCCAGGTGGCTAGGTTTGCTCGGCACTGCACTGCTAAAATCATCTTCGGAATCAGTTTCTTCAGCATCAGCTTGTCCTGCTTCGGCAACAGGAATATCCTCCGATGTTACCAGCCCAGACCGCCTCATTGCTTCGGAAATTGGAACAGTTTCAGTAGCTTCGGTCTCATCTCCCTCACGGTTAATCCTGGCAGTAGAACGCAATCTCGCCATCTGATTATGAATTTTTTAAAATTTTTTGAAGTTGTTGACTTTCTCGATTTCTCCGAAGTTCTTTCTCTTGTGACGAAGTAGAATCAAAAGCGGTGCTTCGCTTGAGCATAATGATCAAGCTTCGGCTATGGTTAAATTTTTGACAGCACAGCAGTACAATAGCAATGAATGCTGTGGTAACTTCACACCTACCCGTTTGTTTATATAGCGCCGCAGGTGGGAAGGTAAAACGTCAAGGTCTTCCGCACCGGAAAAACAGCGACCCACACTCATTGACCGGTGGGCCACAAGGTCCGCGAAGGTGAATCGCCAGGGCGCGCGCAACTGCTGCAAGATGCGGCCACCTCGCACGCGGATTATTTTAATTGTTTCTCGTCAACGAGCTCAGGGAAGGTGTTTTTTGGATCTTCGGCATCCCCAAGCCTAGAAGACTTTTTCACGGATCAAGCTCGTTACGAAAAACGATCTAGCACCGCGAAGGGGCTACTGTTGGGGATATGCTTCGTAGCCGAAGATCCTAAAAGAGGAAAACACCTTCGGCAAGATCCTTTCAAGAACAGCGCCGAAGTTATCACTGTAGAGCTTCGGCACAGTGACAAGTCTCAAGACAAAGGGGGCGAACCAACTTAAAGATCAAATGAATCAAAGACCCATGATGTTTTGTGTCAGTATTGTAATTGATTATAAAGGGGATAAATGTAATTTCACATAGGTTGTGTCCTATGCCTATAAATAGATGAACAGTACCCCTATACCGTTCACGCAATCTTGTAATTGTTGACGCATCACACTGGAATTATTGTTTTCTGTCAAGAAGAAGGTATAAACGTACTCAAATGTCATGTTTTAATATTCAGATCCATATAATGAAATATAAGAATAATGTTATTTACTTCTAACATATGTTTTACACGTTATGCTTCATTTTACATTGTTCTATAAACCTAATCACGAAGGTATGACCTTCGTGATATTTAATCTGCGACCTTCGTCCGAAGTTCATTAAATCCTTGGGGAGATAATGCTTCAGCGGACGAAGGGCATTAACATTTAACATTTTTATGTTGCCTTGTTCTTAATTCATAGCATTTGAGAACAAGTCCCCAACAACAGTCTTCCAAGTATGGTTTATGGACAGGTATCTTCGGATTTATGATAAAAGCTTACACGATGGGGAGCTTGATCATGACGAAGGTGGCCGTCGCCCCGAAGCTGTGTGGAAGGGAGCTTCGGCTAAATCACAGAAACGGGAACCGACTTAAAAGGGAAAAGGCTATTCAGTCGTCATAGATTTTTCTATAAGCCAATAGTAAATGTAAAGGGCACAATTGTAATTTCTCGTAGGCTGTATCCTATGCCTATAAATAGATGAACAGTACCTCGTACTGTTCACGTTGACTTGTCCTCGCCTGTGCGTCACGCTTGGATTTTTGCTTTCTGTCAAGCCAAAGGTGTAAATGTAATTCAATATTATTCATATTCATTCGTAATGATATGATGAAAGAATATTAATATTGTCATATGAACATTTATGTTATCCCTTATGCTTCATACGTTTCTTCTTTCATCAATATACATACTGTGATGATGAAGGTATGTCCTTCATGGCCTTCGTTTGAATATCATTATATCCTAAGGGAAATAATGTTTCGAAGGACGAAGGGCATTAACCATTAACCTTTTTCTGTGTTGCCTTGTTCTTAATTCATAGCATTTGAGAACAAGTGACCAACATTGGCGCCCACCTCCGGTGAACCCTCTTTCGACCACCTTCGGCTAGCACTGACCCTCGTCATGCCACCGAAGAAAGTTTCAGCGAAAGGGGCTGCTACACTACAGCCACTGAACCCAAATCAGGAGAACCTTTCCCTCCGAGAGGCCCGAAGCCAGAAGAGGAAGGCCACTAGTCCAACACTCCAGGAGGAAGAGTTGGATCAAGAAATCAGAAACATGGAGATAATTCATCAGCAAGTACAAAGGAAGAAGGAGAAGATGGCCAGACTGGCTGATCTTCAAAGGCAGATCGACGAAGCCGCTGAAGAAGTACGCCATCTTGTTCAAGACGAACAAGATCGAAGGCCCTAACACAGGGAGCTTCATCAAGAAGGTTTATTCAACGAGGATGGATGGTATGATGATTTTAATCATGATACCTTTACTTTTGATGCTGCTTCTCCCTTGGCACCAGAACTGCAAGCTATCCCATGGCCTCCATCATACAAGCCACCTCAGCTCCTTATGTATGATGAGCATTCAGATCCAAAGCAGTTTTTGATGAGTTATGAGGCAACCATATCTTCATATGGAGGCAATGCAGCTGTTATGGCCAAATCCTTTGTCATGGCAGTTCAGAATGTGGCACAAACATGGTATTCTTCTCTTCGGCCCAGGGACTATTACTTCGTGGCAGAAGCTCAAGGATATGCTACTAACAAGCTTTCAAGGCTTTCAGATGAAGCCGGTCACGGCTCAGGCTTTGTTTCAATGTACGCAAGACCATGAGGAGTATCTTCAAGCATACGTCCAAAGGTTCTTACGTCTCAGAGCACAGGCGCCTACAGTGCCCAATGAGATTGTCATTGAGGCCATGATCAAGGGGCTTCATCCAGGACCTACTGCCCAGTACTTCGCTAGAAAACCTCCACAGACACTAGAGAAGTTGCTTCAAAAGATGGATGAATATATCAGGGCTGACAATGACTTCCGCCAAAGAAGGGAGGAAGCTTACAGGTTCTCCGAGATGACCAGGGGCTTCGGAGGAAGAATACACCCGAGGCATGTCAGGTCAATTCACAACACTCAGAATGATGACAGAGGAAGTCAGCTGCAGAGGCCCCAGTGTTCTTCACAATCTTCGGGGCAGCAGCAAAGTTCTTTTCGGCCGTCAGCTCCAAGAGGCAGAGGAGCCAGGGGCTTCGGAGGAAGATATGGGGACCAACCCAGGAAGATTTACTGTCTATATTGTGGTGAAGACAAGGGCAATACTACACGAATGTGCCAAATCACCATCCAAAAGCAGAAGGAGATCGTAGAAGCCGAAGCCCGGCAAAATCAACCAAAGCAGGTCCTACATACTGCTTCGTGTCACTCACCCTACATACCAGAGTATGTGGGTAATCATCCTGCAGCTTCTGTTGCTTTGGCCAGTAAGCCACAGGCTTCTTGGCCGCAGCTTCCACCTCTTCCACCACTACAACCTGCCTATTCACGAGGTCAGCAGCCAGAAGGGAGCCATCAGACTCATCAGCAGCGAGAGCTCAGGGAGGAATCCAAAGCTCGCACAGTCAACAGTACTATGCCAGAGTCAAAACACATCTATTGAGAGATATCCTACCTCTGAAGCATTTTATATTCTGTCACACCCGGTTTTAAGGGACAAAGCCGGGTGCATCTCATACATGCGCCAGGAAGACAACATATATAATAACAGAGTGCATAGAGATAAATGTCACAATAATCAGAGTATTTATTACATAGCGGAAGACTTACAAAATAAATTATAAATATAAAATGAACTAAGGATCGTCGGCGCCAATGTCAACTGAGAAACGCCACCTAGATCAGATCGAACTCCTCGCTTTGTGGCTCCTCCTGAACCACCTGTTCTTCTCCTGTGGGGGGGTGTGAGACAGCAAGGGTGAGCTCACATACGTTCATAGCTCAACAAGTCGTGGGGAATAATGTGACACGAACTCACCAAAGGTGGGAGTTCATGAAGTGTAAGGCTGATCAACAATAGAGGTTAAAGCTGAGCATTGCTTTTATAAGTTGGTCAAAATTTTATTAGCAGTTACTAAGTGTAAGTAAATATCGAACCATAATTAAAGTAATTGAACAAAATTAATAATAAACCCATGCAATGCAAATGACAAAATTGAATTTAAGTTCCATAATTTAATCATCGGAGAGTCCTGAGCCGCTCATGACCGTGAGCTCGGCTAGTATACCAGTTTTACACTCTGCAGAGGTTGTACCCTTTACCCACAAGTCATGTTTCCCATGTCGCCAGGGTTAGCTAGGCCCTTAGACACTACCGAGGTGAATGGCTAGGGATCCACTATGAGGCCTTTACAAAGTTCCACTAGCTTCCGAAAACCCGCTACAGTTTATAGGAAGTTCCAATGCAGGGTTCTTGTCTGACCGCCATCGCAGCAAAATCAACCAAGGACCTCCCTACACTGACCACTCCCCTACTGCCCTTGCCCCTTTCGGGTAAGGTAGTCTTCCACTAGCTTTCCTAATTAGTCAGCCAAGGGGTCCCATTCCTCCCTTGTGGTGGCACGTGTTTCTCAAGTTAAGCTCCATGTTCCAATTAACAATAATATAATGATCTTGACATGAACATAAATAGAATAACAAAATAACTGGAACATGGATATAATGAAATATTAACCCAAAACCATGTATAGCAATAGCATAACTACCCATGTGATTCAGGGGTAAACAAGGTAAACAGGATAAACAGACTAGGGAAACCTATTGGGTCCCATCAAAATTAAGCCTATGCATGGTAAATGATTATAAAGAACATTATTGGGTAACAAAAGTGAATCAAGGGCACAACTTGCCTGACACTTGAGATTTCAGGTACCAACTTGCTTTTCAGATGACACGTGCCTCGCGCTAGTCGTAGCAATATAAACAAACATGGTATAGATAAAATTAACATCACACCAAACATAAGAACATACTGCATAGTAAATATTTGGACGAATCTAACGCAAGTTGAACGGATCAAATCAAAATTAAAATGAAGAAGTTATGAATTTATAAAGTTTTAAGTGTTGGATAAAAGATTAATTAGGATATTAATTTGAATATGGCTTTTATGTAAAAATAGAGGCACTAGGTGATAAACAATAATATTATAGAATTATAGGAACTGAAATGAATTAATTTGGAGTTAGAATGGATTTTCTATGAATTAAATAAATACTAGCCATTATTTTTATATTAAAAATCCATTTATAAATTCATTTCCCTGATTTATTAATTCCTTGGACTGCACCTCCATTTCTAGAGAAGACAGGGGCTACTGCGCAAATTATCCAACGACTCAGGTTAACCCCATAGAGGACGGCGGGTTAGTTTCCAGAAAACGCAGGGGCTTGACTGCAAGATGACATGGTCGAAAGGGTATCTACGGATCTAGGCCGCACGATCCTGATCTGGCAGCCCAGATTAGATCGACATTAAATTGAAGCGGTATGCAATCACAGCCTTTGGATCTAAATCCAACGGTACGGATTTAACGAAGCCGAGATCCCGCCGCAGCCCTCGGATCCCGATCTAATGCCCCTGGTGAGATACCCCGAATCGGTATACTTAGTCTAATCAACACCGTTGGTGTAAGATCCAACGGTCGCGGTCCAATCGGGAGAAGGGGAAACTAGATTTAATCTTGGCGGTTCACACAAGGATCTACGGTCACCATCTACCAACGCCCAGATCAAATCGGAGCCGTGCTTCAGGAATCCAACGGACCACCGCTATCTCTCTACTCTAGACACCAGACCATGACGACGACGGCCTGCCCGCCATGGAGGTGCCATGGCCGAGATTCCCAGTCACGTCCTGGTGACCCAACATCAACCGAAACGAGTCTATGCAGAGCGATGAATAAGGCGGGACCATGTAATGGGAATCTCACCTCGTTACTGAATGATGGTGACTTCGACCACGCCATAGTGCGTCACGGCGGATCTCGGTGCGCTGCTGAAAAGCATGGATGGCGAGGACGCAGGTGCTCGCGACTTGGGGGAGAACTAGGGGCTCGTCCGCTGGTCACAGGGCTGGAGGGACGGGGACGAAGGAGTGAGGAGTGGAGTCGCCGGACCTGGGCGCCATGGATGAGCAGCGCGACGAGCAGAGAGCTGCTGCCCCGGGGAAAGGGCTCGGTCGTGGGAGAAGAATGGAGAGGAGAGAGAGGTAGCCGGCACGGTACTTAACCATAGGAGCCACGGATTTCGCGGAGTTTGGCGGCGAGGGACTCGCCCGATCTCAACAACCCCGACGACTCAGCTGTGGATTCCGTAGAGTTCACAGGCGCCGAAACAGAAGTCCATCGGCATGAGGCAAAAAGGTGATGCTGACTAAAGGGCCCCACGCGCTATACACACAGCTAGCGCGTGAGATGGAGCTGGATAGATGGGCGGCGCAAGGAAAAAAAAATGGAGTTGGGCCGGTAGGAAAGGAAATGGCCCAGGTAGGTTCTTTTCTATTTTTCTTTTTATTTTTGAATTACCTTTTTCTAAATTCAAACATACTATTTGTATTCCAAAATGATTTGCAAATTTCACAGGTCATGTGCACAAAATAGATATTCCACTATAAGGATATATTTATGGTTTTTTTATTTTTTTATATTCCTCCCCTTTTCTCTTCTCTCCTTTTTATCATTACTATTATATTTTAATTCATATTATTGTTATTCTTATTAAGTGCACAAACAAACAAAACTCATCATGATGCACAATTTAATGGCATGTCCTTTATTAAGTATTTGTTTTTTTAAATGAGGTGTTCACATGAAGTAATAAATAGGGACAACACACATATATATAAAGGAATATAATTTCTCCTTTTAGACTTTTCTTACGAAGTGGGTATTACACATTCATTGTCATTTTTTTAATAAGGAACAATTGCTATAAATCTAGTCTTCTTGTCACTTTTAATTTCTTGTAATAGCTTCGTTCTTGTCAAAATAAAATATATCTTTCCTACAGACTAACGAAGCTCAAAAACTGTCGAAGCTAAAAAGTCGTTCCTAGGGAACGCAACGTAAGTTTGCCGAAACTAAAAAGTCGTTCCTAGGGAACGTAGTGTAAGTTTGACAAAGCTACAAAAAGTCGTTCCTAAGGGAGCGTAGTGTAAGTTTTCTGCTCAAAAGTCGTTCCAAAGGGAATGCAGAGCCAAATACCGCTGAAATATAAGGCGAAGCGCGAAAAGTCAACGCGAATACCACCGAAATATAAGGCGAAGCGTGAAAAGTTAACGCGAATACCGCCGAAATAGAAGGCGAAGAAGTTCAAAAGACGTTCCTAAGGGGATGCAGAACTTACACCGAAAAATAAGCGGTGAAGCCGAAAAGTAAACAGCAAAGAGATTTTTTATAGTTCCTAAGGGAACATAGATATTATGTTTCAGTGTGGGTATGTGTCTTTGGCATTAGCATCATCCTTTGCATCATATCATTGCATCATATCGCATAGCATTACATCATACATCATATCACATCAATAACATCAATTGGAAGCGTGGCCAATCTTCGGAGAATGCTTTATATAAAATGAGGAAGGAGGGATCTATTCTTTATGAAGCATTGATGATTTTACAAAGGGTGGATGATTCTTACGAGGCATAAAAACTCTTCTTTACGAAGCATGAAAAGAAGGGAAGGTGTTTTTTCGCTGAGGGCTCAAAAACGGTATTTATATAAAGTTTCATGCATCGCAAAGAACTGAATTACAAGAAAAACATATATTACATTCAAATCTTGTAAGCACCAAATATTACAAACATAGTTCAGCAAATGTTACATTAACATCCTAGAAAATGTTTTTACCATAGCTACTCTTCTTCCTTCAGAACTTCTTTTGCAGCTTCGGTTAGCAGTTTGGTAACAACTTCATCTACAATAGCTTCAGCCACATTAATGATTTCTGTTGCCTTCTTTGTTTCTGGGTCGGCCAGTGGGTCAAATGGCTCTGGTGGAGGAGGTAGTTCAGCTGCAGTAGAAAACATCAGTTACTCGAAGTCAAAAATGACAAAGCTAAAAACCATTAAGTAATACATATTCGTCTTTCGAGTTCCGCTGCTCTTTCAGCTTCTTTCGATGCTTCTCGAGCGTCATGAATATCTTTTTCGCTCTTCTGTGGCTCGCCAACGTAGTCATGGTACAAAAGAAAAGCGGCAAGTGGCGCATGTGCATCTACTTCACCAGCCTCAACGAGGCCTGTCCCAAGGACAAATTCCCGCTACCACAGATCAACAAGATAGTCGATAGTGCAGTCGGATGCGAAGTCATGTCACTTATCGACTGCTTCTCTGGCTACCACTAGATATACATGAAGGAGGAAGACAACGCCAGCACCAGCTTCATCACACCCTTCGGCACGTACTGCTTCATTAGGATGCTAGAGGGACTCAAGAACGCTGGGTCAACTTTCTCTCGCCTCACCAAGACGGTGCTCGAGAGCCAAGTAGGCCACAACATTTTCACGTACGTGGACGACATTGTAGTCGCAAGCAAAAATAAAGAAGATCACCTGGCTGACCTCGCAGAGATGTTCGCAAACATGCGGGATGCACGACTTCGCCTCAACCCCGAGACGTGTGTCTTCGGAGTTCGCCAGGGGAAGATACTGGGCTACCTAGTGTCGCACCGCGGGATCGAGGCCAACCCGACCAAGATTCAAGCAATCATCAACATGACACCCCCGCAGTCAGCTAGGGATGTCTAGCGTCTGACAGACAGATTAGCCACCCTTAACAGATTCATTTCCAAGTCTGTAGAGCGGAGTCTACCCTTCCTCAAGACACTGCATGGTGTGAAAGACTTCGCATGGGGTCCAGAATAGGCGGCAACCTTCGCATCACTCAAGCAACACCTGTCAGACTTAGCAATTCTCACTAGTCTCGACCCCTCACTGCCTCTGCTCCTCTACATCGCGACCTCGCCATATGCAGTCAGTGCAACACTAGTCTAAGAGCAAGACAGAGAGGGCATGACCCAGCAGTGTCCAGTCTACTACGTCTCTGAAGTCCTCACGACCTCCAAGTGCAACATGACTAAACTGGAAAAAATCTCTTACGTAGTCGTCGTGGCATCACGCAAGCTGCGCCACTACTTCAAGGCGTTCAAGGTGCGGGTCACCTCGGACAGGGGACTGGGAGAATTGTTCAGAAACCCAAAGGCATCTGTCCGAATTGCCAAATAGGTAGCCGAACTCTTCGAGTACCACATCACCTTCGAACCCAGGACAGCAACCAAGTCGTAGGTCCTGGCAGACTTCATCGTCGACTAGACAGGGCCGACACGGCAGCAAGAAGAGCCTCCAGAGAAGCTATGGACCATCTACTACGACGATGCATGGTGTCATGCGGGGGCAGGCGCAGCTGCAATTATCATGTCACCCACAGGCGTCAAGCACAGATACACAGCACGCCTTAGCTTTGCTTTGGAGTCTGACAAATGCACTAACAACATAGCAGAATACAAAGCCGTCATCCTGGGCCTTCGCAAGCTGAGAGCGCTCGGTGTCACCACCTGCATAGTCAGGACAGATTCCAAAGTAGTTGTCGGCCAGGTCAAAAAAGAATACTAAGCAAAAGACCCCGCACTCATGCAGTATCTCACAGCTGTTCGCAGTCTCGAGAGACAGTTCAAGGGCTTCACCCTACAGCATGTGGACCATGCCAGGAACAAAGAGGCCGATGCGTTGGCTAAGGCAGCGGCCAGAGGCGAGACCTTGCCCTCCATCGTGTTCTACCACGTCATTGGCACACCAGTCATCCACAACCCAGAGGGCTTACAAGTAACCAACGACGCCGAAGGCCATCGCATCGTCAACCTCATCATGAATGAAGATTGGCGGGCCCCAATAACCCTGTTTCTGCAAGGATATTACCACCCAAGTGATGTCAATGAGGCCAAACGCCTCAAGCACCGAAGCCGGGACTTCGTACTAGTCAGGGGCCAGCTATACAAAAAGGGGATCAGTAAGCCCATGCTAAAATGCGTGACCGAAACCGAAGGCATTCAAATCCTTCACGAAGTCCACAGTGGAACTTGCGGGTCCCACTCAGGGCCTAGGGCCCTCGCTGCCAAGGTAATCCATCAAGGATTTTACTGGCCCGCGATAATCTGTACTGCGAATCGAGTCATGAGGTCTTGTGAAGCATGCCAGAAGTTTTCTCCCCGCTCGAGCAACCCTTCGCAGTTCACCAAGCTAATCGCCCACACATGGCCACTTCAACGCTGGGGGCTGGATATTGTCGGACCACTACCTACGGCTCAAGGGAACCTCAAATTCACCTTCGTCGCCACAGAGTACTTCACCAAGTGGATCGAGGCTAGGGCAGTATCCACAATAACATCGAAGACGGCCCAGAAGTTCTTCTGGCAAAACATTGTTTGCCGATTCGGAGTCCCGTCTGAGCTCACTGTCGACAATGACAAACAGTTTGACAGCCAGGACTACAGGGATTTCTGCCTCTCCATCGGCACCAAGCCTGCCTTCGCCTCGGTATACCACCCGCAATCCAACGGCGTCGTCGAGCGTGACAACGGCAAGATTTTCACTGCCATCAAGAAAAGACTCCTCGACGACAAGAAGGGTAAATGGGCCAACCAACTACCTGAAGTGGTCTGGGCCCTAAACGCGACCGAATGCCGGGCAACAGGATTCACACCTTTTCGTCTATTATATGGCTCGGAGGCCATGACGCCGCAGGAGATAAAGCATGGGTCTCCCTGAACAAGCACATCAGCGGTCCCCGACGTCGACGAACCAACGTCTAAAGACCACATCGACGGAGACCGTGTCCTCGCCCTGTAGGCCCTCAACAAATACCAAACTCAAACCAAGGCCTGGCGCGACAACACGGTCGTCCCAAGAGAGTTCAACAATGGAGACCTCGTACTCGTTCGGACCACCCGGACAGAATCACGGGACAAGCTAGAGCCGAAATGGGAGAGTCCATTCATCGTCAAGGCGAAGGCATCCCCCAACACGTACAGGCTAGCAATGCCCTCCAGCGAGAACATAGAGCACTCCTGGAACATTAACAATCTCCGCAAATTTTTTGTCTAACCCTCAGGGCCCACGCGCCCTTGTAATCCACCAAACAATATTATTCCGGCCCGCACTCTTTTCCTCCCGGGGGGTGAGGTTTTTAACGAGGCGGAGCCATGTAATATACCAGCAAAAGCCCTTGCAAAAACAAAAACTCAGACGCAACGTGTGGAAAAAGACCGCATCGATGGTCTTCGACATTCGACCACTCCGAAGTCACCGCGATAGGTAGCGTAGACTACCCTCGCGTGCAACACTCCGTGCAAAAGTCGCCTAAGGGTGCAGCCAGAATAGCACAACAAGTGCGCTAATCGAAATCTTTTATTAAAAAGACGCTCCGTGCAAAAGTCGCCTAAGGGTGCAGCCGGAATAGCACAACAAGTGTGTTAATCGAAGTCTTTTATTAAAAAGTCGCTCCGTGCAAAAGTCGCCTAAGGGTGCAGCCGGAATAGCACAACAAGTGTGTTAATCGAAGTCTTTTATTAAAAAGATGCTCCGTGCAAAAGTCGCCTAAGGGTGCAGCCGGAATAGCACAACAAGTGCGTTAATCGAAGTCTTTTATTAAAAAGACACTCCGTGCAAAAGTCGCCTAAGGGTGTAGCTGGAGCAACACAACAAGTGCATCAAACGAAGTCTTTTATTAAAGATGCTCCGTGCGAAAGACGCCCAAGGGTGCAGCCGGACAGGCACAATAAAATACGCCATCGAAGTCTTTCGCCAAAAAAACACTACGTGCCAAAATCACTTAAGGGTGCCGACAGACAAGAGCAACAAGTATGTCAATCTACACTTCGCACAAAAGCCGCCCACGGGTGCAGCCGGATCAGCACAGGCGTGCGAAAACGGCCAACAGGCCACATTACAATACAAGTTACAGTTACATACACACGGCGAGGGCACCATACACTACATTGGCTCAACCTTCGGGATGATACCCATCTCCCTATAATTGAACAGCATTATCCTCAATTCCTCACCCTCAAAAAGATTTCGTAGATCCCCTCACCTATGCTCACCCCAAACGGCGAGGACAACAATTCTCGTTTACCAATCCGGTCTACTCGAAGACGGCCACGCTCCATCCCCATACGACGGCGCCTACCACTTCGTGAAAACTCACCCACACTGTGCGTTCGACAGCACCCTTCGCTGCATATACTCAGTATTCACACTAGGAAGATCAGCAGCCTCGCCCACCTCCACACACGGCGAAGACTCCGCTGCAGCCACATCTAACGCAGCAAAATAATCCAAGCCTTCATCCGAGGACTCCTCTGTCCAGGAAAACGAACTCCCAGACTCACCATCAGACTCAAAACACTCAGATCTAGTGCCAAATAAATTATCATCGGTAGGCATAACGGTTAAGGCCGCCACAAAATTAGTATTGCCAGCAATGGTTGTTTGCGCAGGCCCAAACGTCGGAACCTACGCAGCAACCGAGGTTCAGTATCACAAAAACAAAAGTTTACACCGAAAGCCCTAGCCCCTATTCCACCACCTGCGAAGGCCCGGCCAACGCCACTAGGTCTTCGGCAGCTGGTTCGCCCACCACCTTCGAAGCGTCCTCACCCATCGGCGCAGTGGCCGGCACGGGGTCTTCGCTAGCTCCGGTCGGCGCGGGGGTCGCCATGGGGCCCTCGCAAGCATCGGATGGCGGCGCTAGCTCCACCCCTGACGCCTTAGGCAGTGTGCTGTCTAGATCACCGAGGTCCTCGACCTCATCATCATGCGCCATCTACAGCAATAGCACATTCATTCAACAACCACACAAAGACACACACATACCCACACATATAATCACATAGATGCACCTTTACCTGATCCATCGCCCGGTCGGACCTCACTTGGACAGTCTCTCGGCCGTAAAGGCCCCACATCCTATCGAAAAGCGCCTCAGTCGACCGCTTCAGCACCGAGTCCTTGACCTGGAAGATTCTACGCTCGAAGCCTAAGTCTCTAAGCAATGGACTTGGAGTGGTCAATGGTTTAATTCTAAGTAACCTATGCACATCTATCTCAATTGCAAACTAGTTACATTTCTACACTTTTTATTTGCTTTGGTTTGTGTTGGCATCAATCACCAAAAAGGGGGAGATTGAAAGGGAAATGGACTTAATCATTTCCTATAATCGATTTTGGTGGTTGACGTCCTTCACAAACCACGTGAACAAACTAGTTTGCCTAGATGTCATTTATCTCAGGTGCATAAGGTTCAACACAAACCAAGAAAGAAATCCAGTTGGGGACACAAACAAATTTGGAGCAAAACATGAGAGTGTGCTGCCAAGTGGCGCACCAGTCACTGTCCGGTGTGCACCGAACAGTGTCCGATGCACCAGGCCCGCCGTAAGCGAACATGCCACTCTCGGGAATCCTCTAGACGTGCTCCGCTATAATTCACCAGACTGTCCGGTGTGCACCGGGCATGTCCGGTGAGCCAGTGGAGCAATGATCACTGCGCGTCAACGGTCGACTGCAAAAGTGAACAGTGATGAACAGTGCGCGATAGAAGTCAAAGCAGCGAAGTCAGAGGTCACCGGACATGTCCGGTGTGGCGCCAGACTATCCGGTGCAATGACTCCAACGGTCAAGTCGCTCCAAACCCCAACGGGCATGCAGACATGGTGCGCACCGGACAGTGAAAAATGCCTGTCCAGTGCGCCACCGGATTGTCCGGTGTGCTCATCGCCAGTAAAAACAGCCAACGGCTACGAAGTGGTTGGAGACTATAAATACCCCCAACCACCTCCTTCAATGGCATCCAAGTATTCTGATCATCACATTCATTGCAAGAGCAAAGGCAACAACTCCAAAGACACATCCAAAGCATTCAATCCACTCCAAGCCACAAAATCAACTCCATTGCTTAGAGACTTGAGAGAGGATCATTTGTGTTCTTTTGTTGCTCTTTGTTGCTTGGATTGCTTTCTCCTTCCCCACTCTTATTATCTTAAGTGCTTTGTAAAGCGAGCAAGAGACACCTAAGTGTGTGGTGGTCCTTGTGGGGTCTTAGTGACTCAATTGATTAAGTAGAAGGCTCATTCGGTCTATGTGACCGTTTGAGAGAGGGAAAGGGTTGGAATAGACCCGGCCTTTGTGGCCTCCTCAACGGGGACTAGGTTCTTTGGAACCGAACCTCAGTAAAACAAATCATCGTGTTCACTTGCTTTGATCTTCGCTTGATTTGTTTGTCCTCTTTCGTCTCTCTAAAGTTTCCTTGCTAATATTGATTTGAGTTTGCTCCCAAACATCATCCACATCTATTGAGCAACTCTTAGCAAGAGAAACAAACTTCCGCACTCGAATTTAATTCTAATGCTCACCCCAGCCTTAGTGCAAGTTTAAGTTTATAAATTTCAGGTTTCACCTATAAAGGCTTGGACATCAATTTAAAGGAAGAACACCTGCTCTGTTTTCTTCTCATTTTCTATTGCTGTAGGAAGTCACTACCATTGGTCAAATTGCATTTATGCATTGCCAACTTTTGTACAGTCTTTAGACTGCAATCTGCATTTGTTGTAGCTTATGTTTAACATATTGCAGGAAGAATAGAAAGTTATAGAAACATAGTTGACGATGATCCAAAAAGAACTCCAAGATGAAGAAGCTAAAATGAGCATAAAACAAAGCAGGTATTCTTCTACAAGAACGGTAACCCCAACAATAAAAGTTGAGTATTGAGATATTTGTAACATATCCTTTTCAGGTTAGCATTGGACATAACTAGTATGCTCATTCAATAATGCTCACTTACACAGCCATAATGCCATGACCTCTGTAGTGCCATCATATCAGTGTACTGAGCAAGGAAATTGTTGGGACCATGCTTCGTCGCCGAAGGTCCTGTAGAGATGCGGCTGAAGCTGCTCGTGCGTGATGACGAAGGTATCATTCGTGAAGCTTCGGGGTTATAACAATCCGAAGATGAGGGGTCGAACCGACTTAAAGATAGAATGACCTTTTAGCCTGTAGGGATCTGAGTCATTGTTGTAAGCTTTTATGAAGGGCATGATTGTAATTCCTCACAGGCTGTGTCCTGTGTCTATAAATAGTGAAAAGTATTCCTTTACTGTTCACGCATTCCTGTAATTGCAAGAGCATCACTCGGGAATTATTGCTTGTCAAGGCAAAGGTATAAGCATACCTCGAACGTTGTATCCAAACATTTTAGATTCAGATAATAAATATGTGAATGGTGCCATTTATCTCCAACATATTTATTTTCAATATTCTACATTTCGCATCATTTCATGTTATTTTATTACTTTCGTAATGTTATGTTTGTGCCCTTCGTTCGAAGATCATTAAACCCTCAAGGAAATAGTGCTTCAGCGGACGAAGGGTATTTGATATTTAACATCTTTTGTGTTGCCTTGTTCTTGATTCCTAGCATTTGAGAACAAGTCCCCAACATTGGCGCCCACCTCCGGTCAACTCACTTCCACCTTTTTTGAGCTAATGGCTTCGTTCAACGATCAAGCTGGAGCTGCTTCGGCTCCGAAGCTGGTACTCCCCATAATAGGCGGATCATGCTCAGAGCCAGCTAACAAGAAGCAGAAGGAGGCACAAAGAAGGGTACAGCATGTCGGGGTGCAAGGACCCTTCATCAAGTCAAGATGGTCTCACATTCCAATTACCTTCTCTCAAGAAGATCTTCAACTCAAGGACTACCCACACAATGATGCTATGGTTATCTCTTGTGTGATCAAAGGATTTCTGGTCCATAGTGTTTTGGTTGATACAGGCAGTGCTGCAGATATCATATTTGCTAAAGCTTTTAGACAAATGCAAGAGCCCGAAGACAAGATCCATGATGCTACGCACCCTCTTTGTGGCTTTGGAGGGCGGCAAATTGCAGCACTTGGGAAGATTACCATGCCGGTAACCTTCGGATTTGTTAATAACACAAGGACTGAGCAAATTGTGTTCGACATTGTTGACATGGAGCATCCTTACAATGCTATCATTGGTCGTGGTACTCTCAATGCCTTCGAAGCAGTTCTTCATCCAGCTTACCTTTGCATGAAGATACCATCAGACCAAGGGCCCATTGCTATTCATGGAAGTCAGGAAGCTACCAGAAGGGCCGAAGGAAATTGGACAGATTCAAAAGCAATCCATAATATAGATGGAGTTGAAGCTTGTGAGCAGTACAAGTTCAGAAGGGAAAAAGCTGCTTCGGCTGATCAGCCGAAGCCCATGCTCTTATGTGAGGATGTAGCAGAGCAGAAGGTACTACTGGGATCTCAATTGTCCGAAGAACAGGAGAAAACCTTGATAAGGTTTTTGTTCAACAATAAAGATGTCTTTGCTTGGTCAGCTAATGATCTTTGCGGAGTTAACAAGGATGTTATTGAACACTCCCTTAATGTTGATCCATCATTCAGACCCAGGAAGCAAAGGCTTCAGAAGATGTCTGATGATAAGGCTGAAGGTGCTCAGAATGAAGTAAAAAGACTCCTCAGTGCCGGAGTTATCAGAGAGGTAAAGTACCCAGAATGGCTGGCTAACACTGTCATGGTAAAGAAGGCCAATGGTAAATGGAGGATGTGTATCGACTTTACTGATCTTAATAAGGCTTGTCCGAAGGATGAGTTTCCATTGCCAAGGATAGATTCCTTAGTTGATGCAGCAGCTTCATCAGAACTCATGAGTCTGTTGGATTGTTATTCAGGCTATCATCAAATCTGGATGAAGAAGGAGGATGAGCCGAAGACAAGCTTCATAACCCCTAGTGGATCATATTGTTATCTTCGGATGCCTGAAGGGCTTAAAAATGCTGGAGGAAGCTTCAGCAGAATGACAACAAAGGTTCTCCATTCTCAGATAGGCAGGAATGTGCTAACTTATGTTGATGATATCATTGTGAAAAGCACGAAGCAAGATAATCACATTGCTGATCTGCAAGAGACCTTCGCTAATTTGAGACAGGCTGGTTTAAAGCTGAATCCAGAAAAATGTGTCTTCGGAGTGAAGAAGGGGAAATTTCTTGGTTGTCTAGTTTCAACAAAAGGAATTGAGGCTAATCCAAGCAAAATCGAAGCTATCCTTCGAATGGAACCACCAAGTACAAAGAAGGGGGCTCAAAGATTGACAGGAAGACTGGCATCTCTCAACAGATTCATATCTAGATCAACAGAGAGAAATTTGCCATTTTTCGAAGTGCTGAAGTCAGCCAAAGTTTTTCAATGGGGACCAGTCCAGCAAAAAGCCTTCGAAGAGCTGAAGCAATATTTAATAGATTTAACAACACTAACTCCACCAACGCTAGGGGCTCCTCTGTTATTATATGTGGCAGCTTCGCACTCAGCGGTAAGTGCAGCACTTGTTCAGGAGAAGCTGGAAGGTCAAGTCAAAAAGCAGGCCCCAATATACTTTGTATCTGAAGTTCTTAGTTTATCAAAGAAAAATTACACAGAATTGGAGAAGGTACTGTATGCTGTTCTGATGGCCTCCAGGAAGCTTCGGCATTATTTTCAAGCATATAATATAATTGTTCCTTCTTCACAACCGTTGAAGGATATTATGAGAAACCGAGAAGCTACTGGAAGGATCGGAAAATGGGCTGCAGAGCTAAATGAATTTTGTATTGATTATGTGCATAGATCTTCGATTCAGTCCCAAGCGTTGGCAGACTACATTGCTGACTGGACGCCAGGGGCTCAGGAGGAAGAAACGAATAAGGATGCCGAAGCATGGACAGTGTTTTGCGATGGGTCTTGGGGAACCTTCGGAGCAGGAGCAGCTGCTGTGTTGGTTTCACCTTCCAAAGTTAAAACTTGTTATGCGGCAAGACTTGATTTTAGTTGCAAAAACAATATTGCTGAGTACGAAGCTCTTCTCTTAGGTCTTCGAAAGTTAAAGGCAATGGGAATCAGAAGGGCCATTCTTAAAACTGATTCCCAAGTTATTTCTGGTCATATTGACAAAAGCTATAAAGCAAGAGATTTGAAACTTGAAAAATATTTAGATACAGTCCGAAGGATTGAGGCTTCCTTTGAAGGATTCTCTGTTAAAAACATTCCTCATGGAGAAAATGAACATGCTGATCTATTGGCCAAATCAGCAGCATAGGGGCTACCTTTACCTTTGGAAGTATTCTTTGAAACAATAAAAGCACCTTCGGTCGAGCTTCTTGAAAGAGCGGTCCTCAATATATCCCCTGTCTATAGTGAAGATTGGAGAACTGAAATCATTTCTTTTCTTCAGGGTAATTTCCTTTCAGATGATGAAGCTTATAACAGGAGGATAGAAGCAAGAGCCCGACCATATGTCATTATAGAAGGGGAATTATACAAGCGTGGGGTCTGTTTCCCGTTGCTCAAGTGTTTATCCAGAGCCGAAGGCATATAATTGATGAAAGAAATACATGCAGGCTTGTGTGGATCTCATATTGGATCCAGGCCTTTTTTGGGAAAAGTTTTTCGACAAGGATTTTATTGGCCAAAAGCAGCTTCGGACGCAGCGGAACTAGTGCAAAAGTGCGAAGGTTGTCAGAAATGTGCAAGAGATCAAAAACAACCTTCGTCTTTAACTCAGTTAATACAACCCACTTGGCCGTTGCAAAGGTGGGGTCTTGATTTGTTAGGACCGCTACCACCAGCACAAGGAAATTTAAGATATGTTGTTGTGGCAGTGGAATATTTTTCTAAGTGGATTGAGGCAAAGCCCTTAGCCACAATAACTTCGGTCACTGTCCAAAAGTTTTTCTGGCAAAATATTGTTTGTCGCTTCGGAGTGCCGAAGGCCATTACTATAGACAATGGAACGCAGTTTGACTCCGAAGTTTTTAAAGAGTTTTGTGACCAAATTGGCACGAAGATCCATTTCGCGTCAGTTCGACATCCAGAGTCAAATGGATTAGTTGAAAGAGCTAATGGGATCATAATGACAGGAATAATGAAGTCAATCTTCAATCAGCCCAGGGGAAAGTGGCCAGAAGAATTAATCAAAGTGGTGTGGAGCCATAACACAACAGCGTCAAGATCAACAGGCTTTACGCCATTCAAACTATTGTTTGGTGACGAAGCAATAACCCCAGAAGAAGCCAAAGCAGGGTCAATAAGAACAATAGCTTCGGCAAAAGGCGAAGATGAAGCTGACTGCTCTGTGGAAAAGGATGCTATAGAAGGGATCAGGCTTCAGGCTATGGAAAACATCAATAAATACCAAGCCGAAACAATAAAATGGCATGACAGAAAGGTACGGTTGAAGAACATTAAGCCAGGGTATTTGGTGCTTCGAAGAGTGGCCAACCCAGACACAGTAGGCAAATTACAGCTGAAGTGGGAAGGCCCTTTTTTGGTAGTATCTTCGTCAAGACCCGGTTCCTACAGATTGAAGGATATGGACGGCAACGACATCCCTAGATCGTGGAATGCGGATGAGCTTCGGCGATATTATGTTTAGCCTGATGTAATTTTTTCTATTCTTTTTCGTGGCACCCTTTTCCTTTCCAAAGGGGGAAAAAGGTTTTTAATGGGGCCACATCATGTAATTTCCCTTATTTCAATTCTATAAGAATAATATCCCCCAAAAAATGTAAATGTAAGTGCAAAGGAAAAGGAAAAGAATTCAGAGAGAAGCTCAAAAGTCATTCCTAAGGGAATGCAGAGCTTACAGCGAAAAGTCAACGCTGATTCCGATGAAAGTAAAAGGCGAAGAAGCTCCTAAGGGAGGCTTACAGCGAAAAGTCAACGCTGATACACCGAAAAGTAAACGGTGAAGCCGAAAAGTAAACGGCAAAAAGATTTGAATCATTCCCAAGGGGATGAAAGGCTATAATTATGGTGTTTGAATATATGCTCCGTTATTCATTTCCATGATACATTACATCATGTCATTTGCATTCATAAACATTCATTTAGACATATAGAATCATCATCACATCACACATAAAAGACAGATGCTTCGGCAATCAGGAAAAGCTTTTTAGAAAAGAGGAAGTTTTCATGCTTCGTTGTGTACGAAAAGAAGGGAAGGTGTTTTTCGCCTTCGGCTCAAAAGGAGAAGTTTCGTCCACAGCAAAGCAGAATGCACACGGATAAAGGAGACAGAATATATTACAAGGTATGTACAAATTTACATAAGTTTTTTCCATAATGATATTACAAAAGACCCCTACAGAATATATTACAAGGAAAGACTATTCTAGCAACTATCAAGCTTCAGCTTCGTCATACTTCAGCTTCGTCGTCCTGCACATATCAAGGAGCAGAATAAGAAAGGTGCAAATTTCAAGGAGAAGGTAAAAGTAACAAATATAAGTTTCTTACCGGCTTAAGGTGACTTCGAGCTTCGTCACCAGCCATCCTTCGCCCGCCATTTACCCAAATTTTGGTCATAAATCTATTCCCGATGCTTCGGGCTAGGCTTGGGATATCGATCAAGTCTGCTGCTGACAAGCTAAAGTTTGGTCTATTCACGATTTTTCCATGAGTGCAGCCGGTCTTCAGAAAAGCGGCAGCTGTGCCTCGAGAAGCTACCAGGGCGCAGAAATCAGCATGTCCCCCAATAACTTCGTCAAGAGCATCAACCTCGCCTTAAATATGTTCCAAGGTGCTGGGCAGGTTTTCGGCTGAAGGTGAAAACTTTTCAGAGCTAGCTCCGATAGAGTGAAATGCCTCCTTCAGCTGTTGCACGAATCGGCTGCCGAAATTTAGACATTTCTCTTGGAGAACTTTCAATGATTCTTGCAAATTTGAATTTTTCTCGAGCACAGTTTTAATACTTGTTTCAAGCTTCTCTTTTTCTTGCTCATATTTTTCCGACTTTTTGAGCAATTCATTCTTTAAACTATCATTTTCAGCTTGGATCTCGGCCAAGGAGCCTTCCATAGACTGAATAATAAAGTCTTTCTTTTATAAAGCACCTTCGTGTTCTTTAGCCATAATTTCAAGATCTTGAATGGCGAAGTCTTTCTTCTTCAGAAAAGCTTCGTAATTTTCAACTTTTTCTTCAAAATCTCTGATGATAGCCTTGTTCTTCTTCTCTTCAAGATCTTGTTGCATTTTCAACACTTTACTTAATAATATACTCTGCCAAAACAACTTTTGTCAGAGAAAGACATAAAAATAACAATGATAAAATAATAATAATATTTTCTACCTTAAAATTCACGTAAAGCAGGCTGCCAGCGATATGATGTCGCTGGTATCTGCAGAGGTCTGCTTCTATCTTCGGCAAGCCAAAGCTTTTTGAGAGGGTCCTAACAATTTTGGCCTCGGTACGGTTCCGAAGGCACCTTAACTTCCCTTCGTTGAACCCACCAAATAGCATAGCTCCTGATTTATATCCGCAAGATATGGCATGTTTTTTTAATTCTTCTTTTTTGGTGTCTGTTAGCTCTTGTCCAAGCAAATCTTGAAAGTTAAAATCTTCTTCCTCCGAAATTTCACCAATTTGCTCTTTCCCCTTTTCAGTTGTCATGTTCACCGCAGCCATAACAACTTCTTCTTCAGCCATTTTCAGGAGTATATTGTCAATAACCTCAAGTCTGGTTTCCAGGTTCGACTCTTCAGTGGCTCGGCTGTGGCCCCGGTAGCTTTGGCTTCGGCCTCGGTAGCTTCGGCTTCGCCGGCTTCAGCTTTAGTGGTTTTCATTCCAGTAGCTTCGGCTGCGGTGTCTTCGGCTTTGGCAGTCTCTGTAAGGGCAATTTTTGACATTGTTGCTGGTGGCGGTGTCTGATGAATCACATCTGTCACTTGAATGATTCTCCGTTTTTTTGGCTTCGCAGGACTTTCTGCTGCCGAAGGTTTTTGGTCCTTCTGAAAAAACTTTGTCAGTTCCGGTGCCAGCGGACTTAGCTTGACAGGCAAAGATTCAGTCATTACCTTCAAAATTTCTTCTACTTCGGCAGCAGAAGGTGTCACAGACGTTTCCTCATCTCGGATCAATGTCTCTGGTTCTGGAGACGCAGGCTTCGGAGATGCAGCTTTTCTCCTTCTTGGAACAACTGCTTTCGGTTCAACCTTTTCTCTCTTCTTTTTTGGTTGATCTTCGTTGCCTTTAGTTGAAGTGCTAGCCATTCATTTTCTTTTCTGCCCTTCGGCACCCTTGTCTAATCGCTCGTAGTCAGGGTATTCAAAGCCTATAGCATCAAGCACTCTGTTCAGCCTTCGCTTTGGCCGGGTGCCGAAGGCTGCTGTCATCAATTGATCTTCTTTTTTGGAATGATTCCCAAGAATTTTAGTACTCATTACTTCCATCGTTTCGAGCCACTCTTGGCAGGGTTCCTTAAAATATTTCTTGAACTTGTAGTGGTAGGGCAGGCGGACAAGTTCCCCCTCTTTCTTCTCTTTTTCGAGCTTCGACATAGCCCATTCTTTCATAGATGGAAATATTTTAAACGACAGAAACTCCTGCACAAGATCTCTAGTGCCAATGTGCTCAGCAATAGTCCTGAATTCAGCAAGCACGATTTGAGTTGGACCTTCTGGTGACATATTGCAATGGGGTCTGGTCTCTCCGAAGATCAACTCAAGCGGGCTCTAAACTAGCTTCTCTTTGTCATCGTCAACTTTGACGTAGAACCATTCTGATTTCCAGCCTGCCAGCCACTTGCTTCGGTAGCTGATCACAGGAAATTTTGTAGTTTTCCGATAGGCAAAATTATAACAACCAAAATTTTCATGTAACCCATCTTTCCTAGCCTTAGTTTGATAATGTAGCTCGTGTACTCGGCAGAAACTTTCGGCAAATGGCTCCACCCCCTGGCTTCGGAGAGCCCAAATATAAACACTAAGTCTCATAATAGCATTAGGGGTTAGTTGATGAAAATAGATACCAAACTTCTTCAGCACATCGGCAATCATCCTATTCAAAGGAAATCTCAAACCAGCTTTGAGGAAACTCTTGAAAATAACTATTTCATCTTTCTGTGGCTTCGGAGTAGTTTCTTCTCCACCGAAGCGAACCACCTTCTTCTCATCTTCGCTAAAGTAGCCCGATTTTACCATCTTCGGGAAATCAGCCTTGGAGATGGTTGACTTTCCGAAGTCCAGGTGGCTAGGCTTACTTGGTATTGCGATATTGTGATCATCTTCAGAATCAGTCTCTTCAATATCTGCTTATTCTGCTTCGGCAGCAGGGGTGTTCTCCGATGTCACCAACCCACTTCGCCTCATTGCTTCTAAAATAGGGACAGTCTCCGCAGCTTCGGCTTCGTCTCCTTCGCGCTCAGCACTAGAAGTAGAGCGCACCCTAGCCATTTGATTTTGAATATCTTGAAAATTGCTTAGAAATTAATAACCTTTTTCCCGAAGCTCTTCTTCTGACGAAGCATATGCTAAACTAGAGCTTCGTTCGAAAAGTCAAGCTTCGGCTATGGTTAAAAATTTTGGCAGCAAAACAGTGCAATAGCAATGAATGCTGTGGTAACTTTACACCTACCAGTCTGTTTATATAGTGTTGCAGGAAAGAAGGTGAATCGTCGGGAATTTTTACACCAAGCAAACGTTTGCTCGCGCCCGCTGAACGGTGGACCGCAAAAACTAGAATAGTGAACTCGCATGGTGGAATCACTACACGCTCGAAAACTGTATCGTTTCTCGACAACGAGCTCAGGGAAGGTGTTTTTCGGACCTTCGGCTTCCTGAAGCCTGAGAGACTTTTTTCACGTATCAAGCTCATTACGAAAAACGATCTAGTACCGCGAAGGGGCTATTGTTGGGACCATGCTTCGTCGCCGAAGGTCCTGTAGAGATGCGGCTGAAGCTGCTCGTGCGTGATGACGAAGGTATCATTCGTGAAGCTTCGGGGTTATAACAATCCGAAGATGAGGGGTCGAACCGACTTAAAGATAGAATGACCTTTTTGCCTGTAGGGGTCTGAGTCATTGTTGTAAGCTTTTATGAAGGGCATGATTGTAATTCCTCACAGGCTGTGTCCTGTGTCTATAAATAGTGAACAGTATTCCTTTACTGTTCACGCATTCCTGTAATTGCAAGAGCATCACTCAGGAATTATTGCTTGTCAAGGCAAAGGTATAAGCATACCTCGAACGTTGTATCCAAACATTTTAGATTCAGATAATAAATATGTGAATGGTACCATTTATCTCCAACATATTTATTTTCAATATTCTACATTTCACATCGTTTCATGTTATTTTTATTACTTTCGTAATGTTATGTTTGTGCCCTTCGTCCGAAGATCATTAAACCCTCAAGGAAATAGTGCTTCAGCGGACGAAGGGTATTTGATATTTAACATCTTTTGTGTTGCCTTGTTCTTGATTCCTAGCATTTGAGAACAAGTCCCCAACAGAAATGATTTTTGTTCATCTAAACCTTCATGCTCTAGCCAGGCTAAGAGGCGGCCTTTCCATTCTAGACACAACCGATATGTTCATGTTATAGTCGATACCAAGATGTTGTAGAGTGTCCAACCTGAATATTTAATTTTTCATGTAATCGTTGTGCTCTAACAATTTATCAAATAATTTGTGTGTCGTCCCAACGCACGGGCATTATGTAGAATTCATGTAAGGAGACCCGCTCTCCTCCTACATTTTCTAATATTCAATGAGGTCTATTGCTTTTTAGTTGGAGAACATACAAATGTGCTTTTGGTCATTTGGCACCTCATGACTGTTTTAGCTTGTTCCTATCATTTAGTCTTTCATGCCCGCCTTGGAAGAGCATTCTATTTTGTGACTCTTTTACCTATATGTTGAAATTTATCTTTGGAGCATATGCCTGCAGAACACCAGTTAACTGTAGGTTCAAGCTGAAATTCTGTAACATATTTGGTCTTAGTTGAATAGGGATCGACAAATTTTGCATGGCTTACAAATAACATCCAGTAGGATACAATTGTACTATTTTGGTTACTATTAATTGGAGGCAACAAGTTTTTTCGTGGTTAAAAGCACCCACTATGTTCTAGCAGATACATCAAACGAGTATTTTCTAAACACAAACTTTCAATGTATTCTAAATTTGGGGGAGCAAACAAGCTTCACATATTATACTCTTTAAAATGCTATTAAGCATCTTTAAAATGCTATTAAGCATCTTGTTGGGGCGAAGGCGAAGACACTACCCTTCGCGCGAAGCCTTCGTCGCCTCGCTACACCAACGAAGGCGAGATGATCGGCGTGGTTGCCCTTTGTCCTCTCCGTTGCAAGACGAAGGTCAGGCTCCGACGAAGTCTGCTAGTCTTGCGCCCTCATCTCGCCCGGAGGCCCACGTGGAATTCGGCCCACTGTAATGGGCCCCTCGTGGACAAGCAAGTTACGGGCCTCATTTGTAATAGCTTTTCTGTAATGACAGCTTGTAACCTCCCTTTATGGGAATATTCTGGGGATAGTTCGAGTACCCGAGGGCATAAACGTCCTTGCCTTGGGACGTTGGACACTCGGGTACCTATAAATACCCCCGTACAGTGCCCTTGAGAGGCTAGATTAATAGAGCAATTGTCATCCCATGCTAAACTTTGCTTGCACTCTTTCCACTTCCCCATTGGATCCACTTGCCCAGGAGAGCAAGTTCCAACACATCTATTACTCTATTAGTGGTAGTTTGCTAGAAGATAATAGTGACACTTTGCTAGAAGAGTGTTATACCTCTTTAAAATGTTATTAAGCGTCTATTACTCGATTATACCACTGAAATTTTTTAGTGATCCCTTATTTGTAACTGATAATCATGAAATTAAATTTCAGTGGCATAGAGAGTTCACCCAAGGATTATTAGCACAATGTCAGAATGTAGTTAAGCTGAACAACAATTACTCACCTGACATTATGTTGTCAAACATAGAAGAAATGAACTAGATTAAAGAATAACTACAAACCCAAAAACATAATTAACATGGTTATGAGTTACGAGTTGATGTTATTGAACAACTAAACAAAACTAGTTTTTTCTCCTACACATGGCAACTCTGCGGGGCATTTGATTATCTCTTGAAGGGGAAGTCTAAAATAGAATTTGAATGTCTTAGACCATTTTGTTTGCTAATTTTGACAAATTTGTTTAGCTATAAAGGAGTCTCTTCAGATAGAGAAGGCACCTGCAGCACTAGACCCTAATTCTTAGGCCATCAAAGCAAATAATCTTGTGTTTGTTTTTGGAGTTCTTGGCTTAAATCCTGGCTTTTGAAATGTTGTTCTATCACTTGTTTTTCTACATTGCTTGTATTAGTTTGTTGGTTTTTCCACTTTGGAACGAACTGATCACCAGGTTGTAGCTGAAGAGACAGCTAATGTGCCTATCTATTTTCAGACAAGGAAGTTTATCTATGATGTAAGTACACTTCTATGCTCTAATGACTTTCTAGCATAGAAAGATGTCATAACAAAGGTTGTCTATGATGTAAGCACCCTTCTAGGTTCATCTCTTTCTTAGTAACTTGTTTGCTTTTATATATTCTTTGACTCTGATTCTCAATACCTTCTTGCAAGACCTGTATATATTTTGCAAAAAAATGGTCGAAAAGATATGTTCATAACCAATCTTGCAAGCTCTATAGATCGCTTTGTATAGAATTAGAAATGTTGTCAATTTATCATATTCTTCAATGCTGGTTGAATGGGAGCTTGTATTGACAGGAAAGTAGTAGAGCAATTAACATTGGAAACATTAGATAATATCACGAACATACATGAAATTTTGTTGCCTATCTTTGTTGTTCTTTAACATTGAAAACACTAGATAATATCATGAACATACATGAAATTTTGTTGCCTATCTTTTGTTGTTTTGCTGCTCAGATGATCAGAATAACTAAAAACATCAGAAACCACGCTGCTTGCTTCATAATTCACTTATCATTTATTGTCATATTTATATGCAGAAAAATTATCTAATGATTCAGATCATGGGGGATAAGTGGGGATGATAACAAATGAATTTAGATTCCCAAAGTTTGAGATCTTAGCAAGGAAAATGATATGGTTACAGAAATTAAACAATATAGTGCTAAAAATCATTGTGCACAGATCTTTGTTGTTTAGTTTATGTAATCATTATGCATTAACATTTTGTCGAATAATTTGTGTGTCGTCGTAACGCACGAGCATGATACTAATATATAAGAAAGGAACCCTCTTCATGTGCCCTCTCGGTCTCGGCTCAAGTTCCCGCCGTCCAGCTACCTAGCACCCTAGCAGGCTTAGGGCGTTGCTTGTCGTGAGGTCCGATCCGGCTTACGTGCGCCAAGCGTGGTGGCACCCGTGCCTGCTGTGAACAACTCAGGGCATTGCTTGTCCTGCGTTTCGTCCTGATGGTGTCCAGAGGCTAGATGACACGAGTCTTACGTATATTTATATGCTATAAATCCTAAGGTTTGTATATATCATATAAATAGATATTGAGATTTTCATTCAAATATAATTATTGTTTATTTCTAAACACAAAGGTACATGTGCTCTAGTGGTTAGCCTCAAATTTTTGAAGAAAAGGGGCGTGGGTTTGAGTGCTCGTTCTACACTATTTTTGATATAATTATTATTTATTTCTAAACATTAAGTTACGTGTGGTTTGGCGTTAGCTATGCGGGTGGGGTCGGGTGCTAGGACTAGCTGGCTGCCATAGCACCAAGTGCCCACATTAGGTTATTAATGCTATAGACTAGGTATGTGCCTGGGCGTTGCCACGGGAATTAAAATTTAGTATAAAATATAGGTATGGAACGACATCACTGTGATATACAAAATCTGTGTGGCAAAATATCATTGTAACACTTTGAAAATACCCTTCACTATGAGGCATGAAACTACAAAGAGGTTCCATGCCTTTCACATAGTTTGGTACACATGTGTTGCAACGACACAAAATATTCGATAAAATGTTAGTGTACAATGGTTACGTAAAAATGAACACCACAAATATTATCAGCCTCAATATCTCACAATGTTTTGACAACAACCAATGCAGAACTAAACTGATACAAATCAAATTATTGTACAACATGAATATCAGAGAAAATAAGGTCTAAGTAAGTACAATAGTAGTGTTAAAAACAATAGTAGTGTCGATAAAATGAAAATGGTAGTGCTGTGAGCACTTGATCTACAAAAAGAGACACCAAAGTTTTAGAGCATTTAAAACTATGGATGGAATTAATTTTCCCTGCATTACAAGTAGCTCCATGCTTACATGGTTGGAATTGAAGTAAATACTAAGTTGTATTTTTAGACACATAAATTCTGACATGCACATAATGCAGTTATAAATATTGAACTAACCTAAACATTCTATAAAATGAGTGGCAAGAGTTTCCAGAAAGTAATCATTGATTTGGCCAGGCAAAGCAGATATGGATGAAACTGGGGATTAACACAACTTATTCTCAATACTTAGCAGACTTATAAATTCTCTTAAATAGACTTGTAACTTGCACAAAAATCTTACAGAAGATTGAAAAGTACTTTATTGCATAGCGTATCACATAGTTGCTCAGATAAGATTAGCTATGTGTTACTCACGCTGAATCTGACAGAACCCCATGTATTATTTGCCATTTTTGACCATACCTTAATTTGAACATCAATTTTCCATTTTTAGAATTGGAGCAAGCGAATTGATGTTCTCATCCATTAGAATGATGTGCATTTTCTATATGTTAGATTAACTTGGCTTATTATGGCTACAAAGATTGATGATCATTATTTAAGCTTGTTATGATAACGAAATGTTACTTTTCAGAGTGTTACTCTGAACCTATCAATGGGAACTAAAATGTTCAGGCTTGGTCACCGAAGGAAGTCTGGAATTGGATTTGCCTGTCGCTACAACAAGGACAAAATGTATGGAGCGAGTGGACCCCTTGTTGTTTTGCTTATTATATAAGTTGACCTTGATATTAGTGAAAGAATTTGCAGCCTGGCTATTAATTTTGTAACAAGGGATGAACTGGTTGATGACTTATATTATGTTCGAATTGACTTAATTTCTAAGCATTATAGTTATTATAACTTGCTTGCCAGCTTACCCTTTTGTCCTCATGCCAGTTTATTTTTTTGGCATCCTTTTTTACTTGGTACATAATATTAGCTTAGAGCTGATTTCAGAGATGTCCTAATAATTACAGTGCCTGTTGTAAAAGTATATTGTGCTTTTAGTTGTTTGCTTAGATGGTCTATAACTTTGTCTTCTACATAGTTAAGACATTGAAAAAATGGGATACCCTGATGGTACTGTAGCAGAGAGTAGTGGTATATCTATAGATACATTTATTAGTTCCTTCATTCCATGCATCAACACTTATTTATTTATACAGGAAAGTGCGAGATATATTATTTTGACATGGACACTTGGACATTCCGGTTTACAGTAGCAAAATTGACATTTCAGCTTGAATGGTTTATGTATTAGGTATAATTAGAGTTGACAATATGTGTTGCAGATAAATGGCAATAGAGATACTAATGGTATATCTAATTTTTAAGGGAATGTTGAAAATGACGCAATGATATCAGATAAATGGCAGTAGATATACTGATTCTAGCATTGATAGAAAGTGATAAAGTTTATGCCTAAATAAACTCATACAATAGAAAGAAAGACATATGTTTAATGACAGAAATGAAAATAAAACCACAATATTGTTCATTATAGGTAAAAAATGCTATTAATGTGCACAGTAAAAGGAATAAAAAAATGAGCCAACAGGACAAGCAACAATCCAAGTAGTTGAATGGAGTCAGAAGTATCAAAATCTACATATCAATCAATGTGACATTTTGGATCAGTTAGTTAGAGTCTAGAATATATTTGAAAAATGAATAGAAGTTCATATTACCCCACCAAAAATGCTATTGAAAAACTGAACATAACACACCAATAGCAATTACCCTATCTAGTCAGCTTTAATAGAGCACTTTCTGTGACTTACTTGGCAGCAGATGGAGGCCATCCCTTAACTAATAATGCCCAATTCGAGGAGCCATATGCAACTTCCATTTCTGATGTTGCTAGTTCATCAGCCTTTGGTTCTGAAGATGTAAGATTACGCTGCATCCAACATATAGAAGCAAATTTTGTAAATCCCAAGAGTTCATATGCATAACCTTCTATGATGAAGAGGACTATATAGCAGGCTCCAATTGCAATGGGAACATATAATACACGATAACCTATGTACAAATGTGTGTTATATTGTTATGTGAAAAAGGTTTCGTAATCAATTTGTGATCCAAACCATACATAAATTTTGTTATTTCAATCTAGCTATTTCACCACTACATTGCAAGCATCATCAACTATCAGTACCATGTAGACTTCTATAAATGATAGTAGAGTGCATGTGCGTTGCGACGGAAGACAAATTATTCAATAAAACATTAGTGCACAATGATTACAGTTTGTCAGCTTATAAATATCACAACATTTAGAAGGTCAAATTAAGCTATGCTCTTTTGTACTTTGTTAAAAAAACAAGACGAATTACAAACCAGATTTTACGCACACCATCCGATCATGAAGTTGAACAGAATTAATCAATCTTGAATCTGGATCAAGCAATCTCCACATTTCTAAAGGATGGTCTCTTTCAGCTATCGTACATGCAGACTTCAAAATCGTGCCTCCTTCCATCACCGAATTGATTCCCTTCCATTGTCGTAGAGCGGGTAGAGATTTTCGAGGGTGGATTGCGGAATGTGGCGCTACGTGGAGGAAGGGGACAACATGCGGTTTGCGGAAACGACATGTGGCTACGTGTAGGGAGCGCGCTGCCTACGTGGAGGAAGGCGATTGGGGCGCTGCGCGAAGGAAGGGGGAGAGCTACTTGTGCGGAGCCATGGATGGAAAGGTGACCTGCCTGCATGGGGCAAGCTGCCTCAGTGGATTGCGGTCCCGGATTGTGGACTGCCTGCGTGGAGGTGTAATGGAGAACAACCTAGACGTCGAGGAGTTGTTGCTCCATCATTGGAAGCTGGGCGGCAACGACGGAAGCAGATTGCGGGGAAACCGGTGAGCGGGGCTTGCGTCGATGGAAGGGGTTGGTTGAATGTCGCCTGAGGAGGATTTTGGTCATGGCCGATGGAGGGGATCACGGCGTAGTGTCGATGGAAGGTTCTGGGAGGGGAAGGAAATCGTATACTCTGATTTGGATTTCAGGCGTGGGGGCATGGAGGATTTCGGGGACCGGCACAGCGTCTTGAGCACTGCAGGATTCCAGGGCAGAACCGTGCACCATGTGTGTGGACGCCTACAATAGGATCTTATAGAGTAGTAGAGATATAGGTGATATATACAAGTATACCCATGGGTTTTTTATATAATTATTATTTATTACTAAACATTAAGTTACTTGTGGTCTTGTGTTAGCTACACATGCGGGGTCGGGTGCTAGGAGTAGCTGGCTGCCGTAGCACCAAGTGCCCACATTAGGTTATTAATAGTATAGATGTAGGAGATATATATAGGTATACCCGTGGGTTTTTTATATAATTATTATTTATTTCTAAACATTAAGTTACATGTGGTCTGGTGTTAGCTACGCGGGCGGGGTCGGGTGCTTGGTAGACGCAATAGCTGGCTACGTGGGGGTTGGGGTCCACAGGGTAGTAGCTGAGGGTGGGGTCAGGTGCTGGACAGGCATAGTAGCTGGCTACGCGGGGGCTGGGGTCCACAGGGTGAAGCCATGGTTGCACCAGGTGCCCACATTATGTTCTTAATAGTATAGATATAGATATAAATATAGGTGACATATACGGGTATACCTGTGGGTTTGTGCTATCCGCGGGTAGCAGGTATGGGTAGCATAGTGTATTCATTGGGGGTAACAGAATACATGTGTGGGTTTGATATTAAACCTGTGGGTGCGGGTTTGTAAACACTCTACCCATGAGTTTCAAATCCGTTGCCATCCCAAAATAGAACACACATCTCTACTATTCTATATGACGCTATTGTGGGCGTCCACATGAGCTTCACCATGCCTCCGCCACAGTGCCTTGGGCCGCAGCCCCGTCACCTTCCTCCCCCGCACCCACCTTAGATCTCGCCATGCCGGAGCCTAGTGCATACCGTGCACCTGCCTGCTGATGGATCCCGCGATTCCCGCCTGCCCCTGTCTGCCCCCGCCGCACACCTCCATCGCGCCCCTTCCCGCGCCATGGATCTCACCCATACGCCAGCGGATCTCCCCGTAACCATCCTCCCCCGCACCCATTGTAGATCTCGCCATGCCGGAGCCTAATGCATACCGTGCACCCGCC
The DNA here is from genome assembly GCA_029449295.1 of Zea luxurians. NCBI lineage: Eukaryota > Viridiplantae > Streptophyta > Magnoliopsida > Poales > Poaceae > Zea > Zea luxurians. Next base: position 54,199,853 of record JAOPSE010000011.1, read on the forward strand.
TGCCCCTCGTCCGCGTGCCCGCTGATGGATCCCGCGAATCCCGCCTACCCCTGTCTGCCCCCGCTGCACACCTCCACCTCGCCCCTTCCCCCACCATGGATCTCGCCCATACGCTAGCGGATTTCGCCCTTCCCCCGCCGTGCCCCTAGCCTCTGTGATTCGCGTCTCTGCCCCGCTCTCCAAGCTTCGACAGACGCCATTCCAGGTTGCCCCCACGGCTAGCCACACCCCTGCTATCCTCGCCCCACCCCCGCGATTCCTCCATGGATCTCGCCCATACGCTAGCAGATCTCGCCCTTCCCCGCCGTGCCCCTAACCTCCATGATTTGCGTCTCTGCCCTGCTCTCTAAGCTTCGACGGATGCCATTCTAGGTTGCCCCGCGGTCGGCCCCGCCCCTGCTATCCTCACCCCCACCCCATGATCCCTTCCATCGGTGCCCCTCCATCATGGCCCACATCGATCTCAGGCGACCACGTGGATGCGCCGGCATCCATCACTGACTTGCTCCTCGAGTGGGCGCATGAGGCGCATTGGTCCATGGGCGGCATTAGCGTGAAGCGCCTCCGCTTGCAGGGCCACATCGAGGGTTGTTAAGGCGTCGTCATCGTTGGCACAAAGGTAATGCTGACACTACAGGGGCTTGCTTTTCGATTCCGTTTCCTACGGTTTGTTAAGGCAGTAGTAATTACAGAGATTTTGCTCGCGTTGGCAGTTGGCACCCAGAGTGAGTGTTTGGTTGCATGTGTGTCAGGGTACCTATCCTTTCATATGCATTGGCTTAGGTAGTGTTTGGTTGAAGGGCCAAGTAGAATGGAACCGTTCTGTCCTAGTTTTGTTGCTGTTTGGTTACAAAGGAACTAGAACGAAATGGCTCCAATTAGGGAATATTCTCCTCAGATCCGGAACCATTCCGCTCCAAAAAATCAACCGGACGGAGCCGCTCCGTTCCCATCCCGCTCTCACAGTCACGCTCCGTTCTGTTCACTCTGCAACCAAACAAAAAACAGAGCCGCTCCGTTCCAGATTACCAAACACAGAACAGAGCGGCTCCGTTCCTAGAATCAGGGATGGAACGGCTCCGTTCTACTTGGCTCCTCAACCAAACACTACCTTAATGAATGTGAGCTGCTAGGAGGATTGGTATTGCCGGTGAACTAAAACAACCACCTTCGGCAAGCATTCAACTTCATCATGCCGCCGAAGAAGACAACAGCGCCAGGGGCTGCCCTGCAGCCACTGGACACAAATCAGGAGACACTCTCCCTACAAGAAGCTAGGAGCCAGAAGAGAAACGCTACCAGCCCAACACCTCAGGAGGAGGAGTTGGATCAGAAGATCAGGGACTTTGAGGCCATTCATCAGCAAGTACAAAGGAAGAAAGAAAAGATTCTTCGGCTAGCCGACCTTCAGAAGAAGATCGACGAAGCAGTCGAGGAAATGTGTCACCTCACTCAGGATGACCAGGACCGAAGGCCCCAACACAGGGAGCTTTGTCAAGAGAGCCCAATCAATGATGATGAATGGTACAACAATTTTCATCATGGTAACTTTGCTTTCGATGATGCTTCTCCTTTGGCAGCAGAGTTGTAGGCTACCCTGTGGCCACCATCTTACAAGCCACCTCAGCTCCCCATGTATGATAGGCACTCAGATCCGGAGCAGTTCTTGATGAGCTACGAGGCTACCATATCCTCGTTTGGGGGCAATACTGCTGTCATGGTGAAGTCCTTTGTCATGACAGTCAGAAGTGTGGCTCAGACATGGTATTCTTCTCTTCAGTTGGGGCAATTATACTGTGGCAGAAGTTAAAGGATATGCTAGTCACCAGATTCTAGGGCTTCCAGACAAAGCCATTCACTGCCCAAGCCCTCTTCCAGTGCACGCAGGACCATGAGGAGTACCTACAGGCGTACGTCCGAATGTTCTTGCGACTGAGAGCTCAGGCGCCTACAGTACCCAATGAGATTGTCATCGAAGCCATGATCAAGGGGCTTCGACTAGGACCCACAGCACAATATTTTGCAAGGAAGCCACCACAGACCTTGGAGAAGCTCCTCCAGAAAATGGATGAATACATCCGAGCTGACAATGATTTTTGCCAAAGAAGGGAAGAAGCGTACAGGTATTCTGAGATGACTAGGGGCTTTGAAGGAAGTCTCCACCCCAGGCATGTCAGAACAATTCACAGTCCCAACACAAATGATGATAGGGCCAATCATACTCTGAGTAGCCAACACAGCTCACAGTCTTCAGGAATGCAACAAACTTCCTACGGCCACAAGCCCCGAGAGGCAGAGGGGGGAGGAACTTTGGAGGAAGGTATGGTAATCAGCCCAGGAAACTGTTCTGCCTATTCTGTGGCGAAGACAAGGGACACACCACAAGGACATGCCAACTCACGATCCAGAAGCAGAAAGAGATAGCTGAAGCCGAAGCAAGGCAGAATCAACCAAAGCAGGTCCTGTATACCGCTTCATGCTATTCCCCATACATTCTCAAGTCTGTGGGCAACCAAAAGCCCACAACATCAGTTGCTTCGGCAAGCCACTCTCAAGCTTCATGGGTCCCGCTACCACCACCACCACCTATGGCACCAGCCTTGACCCACAATCAGTAGCTATAAGGGCACCACCAAACACAGCAACAACGTGACGTGCATGAAGAATCTGAAGCTCACACGGTCAACAGCATTGTGCCCGAGTCGAGGCACATTTACTGAAGTCATACAAGGGCCCCATCACAAAATTTTCATACTTAATGTACTCTTTGGCATTCTGTCCTTATGTTGCTCCCCCCAAAGACAATATAAGAAGGTTTAACCTTCGACCAGTTGTAAAAAATCTGTGGTAACACCATCCAGTGTAACAAGAAGAGTGATGAAGCTCCAAAGTCGTTCCTAAGGGAATGCAGAGCTAAGATACCATCTAAGTAAAAGGTGAAGAAGCTCCAAAGTCGTTCCTAAGGGGATGCAGAGCTTAAATGCCACCTAAGTAAAAGGTGAAGAAGCTCCAAAGTCGTTCCTAAGGGGATGCAGAGCTTAGCTCCAAAGTTGTTCCTAAGGGAATGCAGAGCTGAAATACCACCTATGTAAAAGGTGAAGAGACTCCAAAGTCGTTCCCAAGGGGATGTAGAGTCTGAGTGTGTATTCGTGTGAGTTTTTACCTTTGGCAAAAACATCATTTTGCATCATACCATCATATCATATCGCATCGCATCACATCGTACATCATTTTGCATCAGCAAAAAGCCGTGGAGAAACAAGGAAAAGTTGTTTCTTCGAAAATATTTGTTGGATCATGAAAGAACATGTTGTAGCACAAGATATTCCTTCGGTAGATATATTTTTAGATAGGAGGAGAATCTTCGTCAGCAGTATTACTACACAACAACCATGGCATAATACCTAGTATTGAATCCACAGAAGGGGAGACTTTTTCTTCGTGAAGCATGAAAAGAAGGGAAGGTGTTTTTTCGCCAGCGGCTCAAAAATGGTATGTACGAAGGTTTCATGCATCACAAAGAAATATATTACATTAACACACATACGAATACTTGATGCTTTGTTCTTACAAAAGACGAAAGCCATGTACAAACATTAAACTCTCAAATATACAAAGTTTTAATCTTCTTTCAACACTTTCTCGTTGGCTTCATTTAGCAGTCTGTCGATAGCTTTGTCAACAGCTTCATTAGCAATTTTAATCATATCTAGCGCTTTCTTCAAGGCTGGGTAGGCTTCGGGGTTGTATGACTCCGGTGGGGGTGTGTCACACTCGGATTTAAGGGGCAAAGCTGGGTGCATCTCATACATGCACCAAAGAAGACAACATATATAATAACAGAGTGCATAGAGATAAATGTCACAATAATCAGAGTACTTATTACATAGCGAAAGTCTTACAAAATAAAGTATAAATATAGATCGAACTAATATCCATCCTTGGCGCCAGAAAGTCAACTAGGAGACACCACCTAGATCAAATCGAACACCTCATTGTGTGGCTCCTCTTGAACCACCTGTACTTCTCCTATGGGGGGTGTGAGACAGCAAGGGTGAGCTCACACATGTTCATCGCTCAACATGTTTTGGGGAATAATGTGCATGAACTCACCAAAGGTGGAAGTTCATGTGAAGTGTAAGGCGAATCAATAAAATAAAGGTTGAAGCTGAGCATTGCTTTTATAAGTTGGTCAAAATTATATTAGCAGTTAATAAGTGTAAGTAAATACCAAACCATAGTAATAATAAATAAAAGTAATAATAAAATAATCCCAATGCGATGCAAATGATGAATTGAATTTAATTCTATAAATTAATCATGTGAGGGTCCGAGCTGCTCATGACCGTGAGCACGGCTAGTATACCAGTTTTACACTCTACAGAGGTTGCACATCTTTACCCACAAGTCATGTTACCCATCTGCCAAGGGGTCATGAATCCCATACACCTCTACCAAGGAAGCGAGGCAGGGTAACACTATGAGGCCTTTACAAAGTTCCACTAGCTTTAGGAAACCCGCTATAGTTTTAGGAAGCTCCAATGCAGGGATCCCTTGCTTGACCGCCATCGCAGCAAAATCAACCCAAGGACCTCCCTACACTGACCACTCTGAAAGGGAATTAGGCTTACACCTAGTCCCTAATTAATTTTGGTGGTTGAATTGCCCAACACAAATAATTGGACTAACTAGTTTGCTCTAGTGTATAAGTTATACAGGTACAAAGGTTCACCATAAGCCAATAAAAAGACCAAGAAAAAGGGTTCAAACAAAGGAGCAAGGGCCAACCGAAGGCACCCTGGACTGGTGCATCGGACTGTCCGGTGCACCACCGGACAGTGTCCGGTGCACCAGGGAAGACCAACTTCAAACTCTTCACCTTCGGGAATTCTCGGAGCCGGCGCGCTATAATTCACCGGACTGTCCGGTGTACACCGGACAGTGTCCGGTGCTCCAAGAGGACGCGGCTCCGAACTCGCCAGCCTCGGGAATTCGCTTCGGCTGCTCCGCTATAATTCACCGGACATGTCCGGTGTACACCGGACTGTCCGGTGTGACAGCGGCGCAACAGCTACTTCGGCGCCAACGGTCACCTGCTGGCGCATTAAATGGGCGCCAGAGCACGCAGAAGGCAGGCACGCGTGACGCGGCGCACCGGACACTCTACAGTGCATGTCCGGTGCGCCACCGGACATCCAGGCGGGCCCAGCAGTCAGAGCTCCAACGATCGGAACCCTAACGGCTGGGTGACGTGGCTGGCGCACCGGACATGTCCGGTGTGCACCGGACTGTCCGGTGCACCATGCGACAGACAGCCTTCATCAACGGCTAGTTTTTGGTTGGTGGCTATAAATACCACCCCAACCGGCCACTTCAAGGTGTGGGAGCCCAAGCAACATTCCAAGTCATCTAGTTGACATACTCAAGCCCTCCCAACCACATAAATTCATTGATCCATCCTATACACAAGATTTAGTCCACTACAACCAACACAAGTGCCACAAAAGAGAGAGCAAGTAATTGAGAGCTACTCAATTGAGTTTAGCCCTAGCGCCTTGTGAGATTCATTGAGAGATAGTGTGTGCTACATCCTTGTGTTCATTTGTGCGTGGAGTATTGACTCCCATCGAACTTCCTCCAAAGTTTTGGAGGCTTGTAAAAGCTAGCAAGAGACACCAAAGAGTGTGGTGGTCCTTGTGGGATCGAGAGTGATCCTTGAGAAGAAGAAGAGCTCACCGATCCTTGTGTGATCGGGGGAGAGAGAGGGAAAGGGTTGAAAAAGACCCGTCCTTAAGTGGACTCCTCAACGGGGACTAGGCCTTCGAGGGCCGAACCTCAGTAAAACAAATCACCTGTGTCCATTGTGTTTATTGCTTGTGATTTGTTTGCTTTCCTTTGCTCTAAGTTTTCTTGCACCATTATTTGATAATATCATTTGGTGTTGCTTCAAGTTAAATTCCCATTTAGTGAAGCAACACGTTGCAAGAAAGAACTTGACCTAGTGCTCTTCTCATCTAAGGCTTCTTGCTTTGTTATACTATAACTTATTAGTAGTATTGATTTATCACTTCCGCATTATTTAAGCACAATACTCTTTACAAGCAAGAACTTAGTTTATACTCCGATATTTGTATATCTTGTTCTAACCACTAATCAAGGGATCTAGTTGGGGGATAAAGTTTTAATTTCAGGTTTCGCCTATCCACCCCCCCCCTCTAGGCGACTTTCAATTGGTATCAAAGCTAGGCACTTCATCTTGAGTCTAACAACTCGAAGTGATGGCTCGTAGAAAATCCCAAAAGAACAAGAAGACCCAGGAGAACAAGGAGGTAACTCTTGAGATATTACTTTCCGATTGTTCTAATTATGATTCATGGTCTACTAGAGTGATAAATGCCTTTAGAGTGGTAGACCCACAATTAGAACAAATTTTATACAAGAGTATTATTCCTCCTAACTATGCTAGGGAAAATGCCTCCGAAGAAGATTTAAGATGTATACGCTTAAACTATCTAGCTTATGACATCTTAAGTAAATCCCTTAGCAAAGAAGATTATCATGCCTTCATAATAAAATATGACAAACCCATTTGTGATATGCATGATATTTGGATTAGAATTAAAAGCAAATTTAATAAGTCCAAACATGATAGTTCATTTTGTGCTTCTACTTCCTTTGGTATTTGTGATACTAACCCTTGCAAGGAAGAAGAAGAAAATGAACGGTGGAGACCAAACGATGAATCCACCTCTCCAAAAGGTTTGTCTTCCCATTTCGATTCCCACATGTGTTGTGTGGCTAATGCAAACGATAGCGGAAGCACAAATGAGGATGAGAAGGAAGAAAGAAGCTTTGTGCAACTCTACGCTCGCCTAAGCCAAGAAGATAAGGCGGTCATGCTCAAGCTTCTAGAAAGAGCGAGAGAGCAAGGCGAAGCTCGTCAAAGGCTAGAAAGTATTCTCTCAATGAAGATGCAATGCTTTGACGAGTTGACTAAAGAACATGAGAAGCTAAAATGCTCTCATGTTGATTTGGTCCAAAGGTATGAAACTATTTCAATTGAGCAAGATAATGCTTTACATTGTATCGCTCAATTAGTAAATAGGAATACCTTGCTTAAGGACCAAGTAGAAAAGCTAAAAATTGAATATCTAGCTTTTCAAGAAAAATATGATATGCTCCTATGCTCTCATGAAAATCTTAGAGATGATCATATCATATTAAACATTGCTCATGAGGTTGTGATAGAAAACTTAAAATCCCAACAACCTCACTCATGCACATGTATTTAAATTGATACTATATTACCATGTGCTAATGCTTGTTGTCCGTCAACAAGCATATCTTCTTTTGAGCTAGAACTTGCAGGAACAAAAGATGATACATATCAAAAGCTCAAAGAAGAGAATGAGAGGCTAAAGATGAGCATGACACAACTAAAAGGGAAATGCATTGCCCAACCTTCTCAAGATAACCGTGATCACATGGTGAAGAAGCTTGAGACGGGAACAACCGTGGCATGCACTACATCCCTTGAAGAAAATGTCAAGGATTTGAGGATTGCCAAGAGGAAGAAACAAAAGATGAAATTCGACACCTCCTCCAAAAGCCTCAACCACGTCTCCACAAAAGGTAACATCCAAGGTAATGATCAAGCCACACTTCACATTAAGAGGTGTAGTGAATGCTTTAAAAAGGGGCACTTGATTAGGTCATGTCCTTACATTAAAAATGGCTTGATTATTAACAAGGATGATAGACTTTGTTTTAAATGCTCCAAGAAGGGACACTTACTTAGATCTTGTCCCCATTTAAAACAAAGAGGCATAGGGTTAGGAAAGAAAGTTTTTACTAACCATGTAGCAAGCAACAAACAAGGAAAGAAGAAAACTTCAAAACTTGAAAAACGCCTATGCTACACATGCCGAAAGAAGGGACATCATTGCAAGGATTGTCCCATTGGTAACAATTCCACTCCTAACTTGTCAATTGATTTTCATGAAACTAGGCAACCCAAAATTGCAACTTGTGCTAGAAAGGTAGTGAGTTTACCTAGTGCTAACACAAAGGACTTTTGGGTTCCTAGATCCTTGTTGACTAACCGTGATGGACCCATCAAGCGGTGGGTACCAAAATATGCTTGACAAGCTTTGCCGGAAAAGGCGATGATATGAAGCCTTGGGGTGCTTGAGAGAATCCATTCGACTCTTATCAACTCAAGCTATCAATCGTCAATGATCTATATACATGATTGACCCAAGGTTATTTTTTCAAATTGCTATGTCTTAAACTCATATCATCTCGAGGAAGATATTATATGTTGTAGGAAGTAAAGAGATATCATGTGCAAAAATCAAGGCCTACAACATGGAGGAAAGCCAAAGGATGGTAACAATTATCCTTTAAGTGCAAGTATTTTAGAATATCATTTCTTATGTGTCTTGTGTAGTCACATAGAAAAATTGAAGCACTTCAAATGTCTTTAATTTGATATTATCATTCTTTGAAGAATTTCCTCTCATATGGTAGATTGCACATTCATCAATTTCAATCCTATGACAATCTACATGCTTTAAAATATTGCAAGTATCTCATGGCATGTTTCTCACCAAGTTGTTTTATTATTGCCATGATTCTAGACATAGAGAGATATTTCATATTCTTAAAAGGATAAGGTGTCATGTAAGGAATTCAAATCCTTAGGACTCTTATAAAAGGAAAACTCTCTTTATAACTAGAATAGTGAGACTAATGATTTTATTTAAATAACCCAAGTAGTCTCACTTGTAGAGAATAAGTTTCTCTTTGGAAATGTGTAATCTAACATGAAAAGAAAAATCAATCCAATAATTTATGATGTGTTTCTACTTGGTTAAATTGGATTTGCTTCTTTCACATTTATCGCTTTCCATATCATGAATTAGATTTATTTCCATAATCTTGAAGGATTATTTATGCTTGTTTTATGAGTTAAAATTGAGCATAACATCATCTATGGATAATCTAGTTCATGCCATGAAGTTTCCATGTTTTAGTAATCTAGCTTTTCATTCCTTATCAAAATGATTACAAAAATGGAAACTAGTGCTTGTGTTACTAACAAAGCATCTCTTGAGCTTACTTTTGAATATCTACAAAAGAAAGTGCACAAGCCTCATGGGTTGCTCATTCACCCAAAGGAAGAAAGGTAAAAGCAAAGGTATGGGAACTCATCTCTTTAATATAGTTCCCATCAATGATTGTTTACTTTAAATTATGTCTTTGTGAAGAAATAGATTCTTTATTAAATTTAAATTAGCTAAGTTGTGCATTCAATCTCATTCTCATCAATGCACTTATCCATTAGAATCTATTTCACGCCTTTGCTACATTTGTTATCATATTGATTTGCTTCCAAGTAATGATTAACTAAATTCAATATGATAAAGTAAAATCTCCAATGGTTATTAAAATGCTTAAAAAGTGCTCACTCATATTTCTCAAATGAAATGCACTAATGTTAAGGATTTTACTTCATGTCTGTGTGACTTATGAATGATGAACTGTCTATATTTTCTATCTAAAGAGATCATCTTTCATCATATACTCCCTTGTGCTATTAACATCTTTCTTGAGTATTTTCAATAAGTTTGAAAGGAAAAGGAAACAACTACAAAGGGAGGACTCTCAAATGAAAGAAGAGGACATCAAGAACAACAACACCTACTTGGATAATAAGGTCTACAAAACAATCAATGGTGTGGTTGTGAGTATTCTAAATACTTTCATTATGAGAATACTAGGCTTAAGTTGTTATTGCAAAATTTATGAGCCTTGATCAAGATGTATAATTCTTCTCCCCTTTCATCTTTAAAGTAAATGCATCCATTCAATTCATTCAAATACTTGATGCATATCTTTAGGGGGAGCCTCTTTCTATATCTTGATTATGTCGAGACTATTATTTTATCTTAGTAATTTCATATAGTCTCATGCATAAGAATGAGTTTCTCATGAAGTATGCTACTACATTTCAATCTTGATTATAGCCTTCAATGTTAAAGTAGCATATTTATTGGATTCTCCTATTTTTGAGCTTGATTGAATATCTAATGCCTATGTTGTTCTTTTGGTCGCATCGATTGTTTGATCATTGAACAACTTCAATTATCACTTATGCTTCTTAGTGTCGTATATACTATCAATCGATATCTCTCTTGATATGCACTAAGTTAAAAGGAGAATTCATGATACATTTATGCAATTTGTGATCCATTTGCCATATGCTAACAATAACTTAGAAAAGGATCACTTGTTGTAGAACTCTCTTTTGTGCAAAATATTTCCATATACTGTCTTAAGAATAGGTCTTAAGCAACTAAGACAAAGGACAAAGCACAATGAAGAGAGCGTCTCTGTTGGGGGCCTTCGTCCTCCGAAGGTCCTCAAAAACATGATTTGACAATGTTTTCCAAGTGGATTATGTGAACAGGTATCTTCGGACTCAGAAGTATGAACATAAAGCACGGTCAGGACGAAGCCTGAGCCAGACGAAGGACGAGCTGATTACTAAGTTCTACGAAGGACGATGCATAGCCGAAGCTGTGCGCAGGGAAGCTTCGGCGCGATGGCAGAGGGGGGAACCGACTTAGAGATGAAAAGACTACGTGGGCCTTGACAGATTTCCATAAGTCATTAACAAATGTAATGGACATGGATGTAATTTTATGTGGGCTGCGTCCCGCGTCTATAAATAGATGAACAGTACTCCCGTACTGTTCACGCTGACCTGGCACTGGCATTTGCGTCACGCTTGTACTTTTTACCTTCTCTCAAGACCGAAGGTACATTTGTAATTTGTAATCATTTCTCTGTGTTAATAAGATAGAAATGATTCTATGATCTACATTTCATGTTTTAATCCTTCGTTATTACTTGTTGTATTTACGAAGGTACGTTTCTTGTAACCTTCGTCCGAAACTCATTATTCCCGAAGGGGAATAATGTTTGGTAGGACGAAGGGCCTTACCATTTAACACTTTTTATGTTGCCTTGTTCTTAATCCGAAGCATTTGAGAACAAGTCCCCAACATTGGCGCCCACCTCCGGTGAACTCACTTCCACTTCGAGTTTTTTGAACACCTTCGGAAGCTGTAGACCTTCGCTATGGCACCGAAGAAAGCTTCAGCGGCTGGGGCTGCAGCACTGCAACCGCTGGACCACAACCAAGAGACCTTCTCTCTTCGGGAGGCTCGAAGCCAGAAGAGAAAGGCCGTCAGCCCGACGCTTCAGGAGGAAGAGCTAGACCAAGAAATCAGGGATATGGAGATGCTACATCAACAAGTGCAGAGGAAGAAGGAGAAGATGGCCCGGCTAGCTGAGTTGCAACGGCAGATAGACGAAGCCTCTGAGGAAGTTCGCCATCTTACTCAAGATGAGCAAAACAGAAGGCCTCAGCAGAAAGACCTTCATCAGGAGGGCTTCGTCAACGAAGATGACTGGTATGACAATTTCCATCAGGGAAATTTTGTTTTCGATGATGCTTCTCCTTTGTCCGCTGAGCTGCAGGCTACACCTTGGCCTCCATCCTATAAGCCACCCCAGCTTCCCATGTTCGACGGCCACTCAGACCCGAAGCAGTTCTTGATGAGCTACGAAGCAACAGTGTCTTCGTATGGAGGCAATGCTGCAGTCATGGCGAAGTCTTTCGTCATGGCCGTCAGGAATGTTGCTCAGACCTGGTACTCCTCCCTTCGACCAGGAACGATCACCTCATGGCAAAAGCTGAAGGATATGTTGTTAACCAGCTTTCAAGGATTTCAGACGAAGCCAGTCACTGCTCAAGCCTTGTTCCAGTGCACTCAGGACCATGAAGAATACCTTCAGGCGTATGTCAGAAGGTTCTTGCGTTTGAGGGCGCAGGCTCCAACGGTGCCCAATGAAATTGTCATCGAAGCCATGATCAAGGGGCTTCGTCCTGGACCTGCAACTCAATACTTTGCTAGGAAGCCTCCTCAGACTTTGGAGAAGCTGCTCCAAAAGATGGATGAGTACATTCGTGCTGATAATGACTTTCGCCAAAGAAGGGAGGAGGCCTTCAGATTTTCTGAGATGACCAGGGGCTTCGGAGGAAGATTCTATCCGAGGCATGTCAGGTCCATTCACAACTCCACTCAAAATGATGACAAGGGGAGTCAGCAGAACAGGCCGCAGTGCTCCTCACAGGCTTCGGGGCAGCAGCAAACTTTCTTTCGGCCACCAGCTCCAAGAGGCAGAGGCGCCAGGGGCTTCGGCGGGAGGTTTGGAGATCAACCAAGGAGGACATTTTGCTTATTCTGCGGTGAAAACAAGGGCCATACCACCAGGATATGCCATGTTACCATCCAGAAGCAAAAGGAGCTAGCAGAAGCCGCAGCGCAACAGGGACAGCCGAAGCAGGTCATGCATACTGCTTCGTACCATCAGCCTTACATCCCGGAGTACGTGGGCAACCACCCTGCAGTTTCCGTAGCTTCGGCAAGTCAACCTCAAGCTTCATGGCAACAGCCCCCGCCTCCACCTCCGCTGCAACAAGGCCAGCAGCCAGAAGGGAGCCAATATCTTGCGCACAAAAGGGACCTCAGAGAGCAATCTGAAGCCCGTACAGTCAACAGTACTGTGCCGGAGTTAAAGCACATTTATTGACAAAATATCCTACTTTGTTAGCAGTTTTTTCCGTTTAAGTTCTGTTTTCGGTATAATAAAGAACATTTCAGTTTCCATATAATAGTTTCGTGGTTGGTTATCAGAAAAACCTATCTTCTCTACAGGCTTAAGTTGCTGAAGCTTAAAAATTTGCGGTAACAAGGAGAACCTTCGGATTATTAAAAATCCTTCGAAGCAACAAAAAGTCGCTCTAAGGAGCGCAGAGTAAGTTACCGAAGTTACAAAAAGCCGTTCCAAAGGGAGCGCAGTGTAAGTTTTTTGCTCCAAAGACGTTCCTAAGGGAATGCAGAGCATACAGCGAAAAGTCAACGCTGATACCGCCTAAGTAAAAGGCGAAGAAGCTCCAAAGACGTTCCTAAGGGAATGCAGAGCTTATACCGTCTAAGTGAAAGGCGAAGAAGCTCCAAAGACGTTCCTAAGGGAATGCAGAGCTTACGAATGTATTTTGTGTGTATCTTCGGAACAGACGTCATTTGCATAACATAACATCATCACATCATTCTGCATAGCATAAACATCATACATCATGTTGCATACGGCAAAAGAAGGGCACACAGTATTAACCTTCGAAAGAATGATTTGAGAAAGGGAAAATTGTGCAAAGTCACGAGGGAATACAATAATAATCTTCGGAAAATAACTTCGGAGGCTGTTTTTACGAAGCATGTATGAGCTTCATCAGAGCAATATCAAAATTGTTTAGCTTCGGAGAATGCTTTCACGAAGCATGGATGTGATTTATCAGAACAGTTTTTACGGAGAATGTTTTCTTCACGAAGCATGAAAAGAAGGGAAGGTGTTTTTTCGCCGAAGGCTCAAAAATGGTATGTATGTAGAATTTCATGCATCGTAAAGAATTGAATAATGAAAAGAAACTTGTATATTACATTCAAATGTACAAAATGTTACATAAATCACAATTTAACTGTTTTTCTAAATAGCATCTAGTCTTCTCTTAATACTGCTTCGGCGGCTTCATTTAGAAGTTGATCAACAACTTTGTCCATGATAGCTTCGGCCATTTGTTTAATTTCATCATCCCCTTTTGTGTGGGGGTCGGCAGTCGGTCCAGCAGCTTCTGAGGGGAGAGAACATTTCTTCATTACTATTACAGATCGTGAGCAAAGTTTGAAATAAAAATTACAACACAATAAGAACGGCTAATTAATACCTAATTGTCTTTCGGGCTCTGTACTTTTTTCGGCAGCTTCTGTCACTTTCCTAGCATCGTGGATGCCTTTTTCGCTCCTTTGGATGATTTCTTGTGCCATTCCTCGGCCGCCGTCGTTCCAGATATCAGTAAAAAATTTGCCACCAACAACGCTTGCTTCGGCCGAGGGGTCCTTGATGTCTTCGGAAGATAAGGCAGCTTCGGACTGAGCTAAAAATTTTACATGCCCGCAACCTTTCTTCTCTAAGACAGAAGCAATTCCTCTAGCGCCCGAAAAAGCGCAGATGTCGCCACGACTGCTCAGGATCTCCTCGAAGGCCTCTGCTTCGTGACTAATCCATTCCAGTGGACCTTCGGGATTGCCTCGCGAGAAATTCTCTTCGCTGGAAAAGGCGCCCACGCTGGCGAAGCTGGTTTTAATTTTATTCACACATTCTACAGATTTGACATAACATTTTCTCTGAGAAGCACGAAGCTCTTTAACGCTTAACTCCAATTTATTGACCATATAATCACTGAGTTCTCGTTTTGTTTCCTCAAGCACACGTTCCTCTTTAGCTCTAGCCAGCTGTTTTTGAAGATCTTTAATTTCACGTTTTTGGGCTTCGGCCTAAGCTTTTGAAGCAGCTTCGTCCTTCTTTACTTTATCTACCAGTGTAAGCAGAATTTTGTCCTTTTCCAGAGCTTCGTTTCTCAGTTTGATAACTTCGGAGCGTAAATTGTTAAACGCAATGTCGTAGCTTTCATCTTCGGCGCTTTTTTGGGCTCTTAAAGCGTTGCTCAGAATCAAGCCCTATATGAAAAAGAATCCATATAAGAATAAAGGAATGAATTACGCATTAAAAAAGTTTTTTCAAACGCTTAATTTCCATACCTTTAGGCTATTATATGCAAGACTGTCTGCGAGATCCTCTTTCGTCATGGCGCATAATCCAGCTTCGAGTTTCGGGAATCCCATGCTTCTAGCCATTTCCCGGCATACGGATAACTCCTTATTGTCTGGGAGGCAGTATAGGAAATCATCTTCGTTTGTCCCATTGAATACTACTGCCCCCTTCGGATATTTCAACTCTCTAGCATAATGATTCGCTTCATAGATTTCTTCTTCAGACAGTTTCTTCCCCGAAGCATGTCGCACGATGTAATTGCGTATGCTGGAGGAAGCTTCGGGGGCGACAGTGTCAATTTCTTCAACTAAAGCTGGTTCTGATATTTTCTCGGATTGTTCTTTGGCGGGCTCTGAAGGCCCAGCTTCTGCTTCAGCTTCAGCTTGTTGTTTCGAAGCTTCCGTAGATGCTTCAGCGAGTTCAACAGACTCCTTTGCGGTTGTGCTTGAAGACTTAATTGTCTCCAAGACATCCAGTACGTTCACCATTCTTTTTCTTCTTGGGGTCACCAATGGGCCCTTTTGATTTTTTGTTGATTCAACGTTTGCTGAAGGACTTAAGATTTCTGATGTTTTTGGCCCTTCAGTTTTCGGTCTTTCTAATGCTGAAGGCGCTTCAGCTTTTTCTTCTGTCTTCGGCACTGGAGCTGGTTCCGTAGCTTCAGAAGCCAAAGAAGCTTCACCAATAAATTCTGGCACTGTGGCCGGCTCAATAAAGCGCGTTCGATGGGTGAGCACCTTCATCTTTTTCCTTTGAGGCGCTGGCTCACTAGTGACACTCGTGGTAGCTTCTGTCGCATGAGAAGTATTTTTCCTTTTGCGACCCAGTACCGGATAGTGGTAGTCGGGATAGACAAACCCGACTGCGTCGAATACCCGGTTGAGCCTTTTCTTTTTTCGGCCTCCGAAGGCTGCTGATAATGCAGTGTTCTCGGCCTTCGAATATGTGCCAAGCAGCTCGTCACTCAATGTCTCAATACTTTTCAACCAATCATCATCAGGTTCAACAAATTTATCTGCATACTTGAATGTATATTTTAGTCTAACTAGTCCGCCTTCGTCGGACTCTTTAATGGTTTCCTTCGGCATTTCCCACTTTTCTGCAAGTGGCCATACCCTGAAGGCAATGTGCTCTTGGACCAAGTCCCTTGTTCCAATGAAGGAGCAGACTACGCCGAAGGCTCTTTGGCATTCCTCGGCTGCTTCGTCCATTTCAACCTTCGGCCTTCGAAGTCCGAAGCGTTGCCAGATGGGGTGCATAATAATACTCTTCACATTTTCTTGCGCTGTTAGCCTGTTAAGTTATTCTTCACATAGAACCACTCTGTCATCCAGGCTCCGGGCCACCTCTTCCGAAAGGTCGGCACAGGGCAGCTTGATCCGGAGCGGGCACCGAAGCTATAACACCCAAAATTGTTGTGGTATTGTTCTTTTCCCCAGGGCTTCGTCTCGTATAATAACTCATGAATGTTGCAGAAGCTTTTAGCGTTTGGTTCCAAACCTTGGCTCTTCACAGCCCAGACGAATATCCCCATTCTTATGACAGCTTCGGGAGTAAGTTGATGAAGGTAGACTTGGAATGTCTTCAGGACTTCAACAACAAAGTTGCTTAGAGGGAACCGAAGCCCAGCCTTGAGAAAGCTTCGGAAGACTACGACTTCATCTTCTTCTGGGGTGGGAGAAGTCTTCTCTCCAGCGTCAGCCCTCACAACGGATATATCTCGAAAATACCTCCCCCTCATATTATCAATATGACTCTGCTTGATAGTGGTCTTACCGAAAACCGTGTGACTTGGCCGCCATGGTCGATCTTCGGCCTCTTCTCCACCACTTTCTACATCATAGCTGTCGCTGTCACCAGTATCTTCGGACAAACCTTCAAGAATCTCCTTGGTGATTTTCTCTGTATTGGTCTCCGCCATCGCTATCAGGAACCCCAAATTCTTCTCTTCTTCGAGACTCAGCTTCGTCTCAGCAGGGATCTTCTTACCTTCAGACATCTTCGGACACGCTAAAAAACTTTTTTCAGGGCCGAAGCTTCGAAATCAAAAAGGTCACCAATCTTAATGCACAAGAGCTAAAAATTTAGTGGACCGAAGCAGATGGCAAGTGTGCGTACCAAATGAGTTGGCGGTGTGATCTTATTTATACGCCCAGGGCGCTGAAAATTGAAAGACCCCGCTTGTCAGTGAATGTTGCTATTCTAGCAAAGGGAAGGTGTTTTTTCGGACCTTCGGCTCAAGGCCTTCGTCCATATCGCAATCTGAATTTATTGTTAACAAATTAATATTGCGAGGGGCTACTGTTGGGGGCCTTCGTCCTCCGAAGGTCCTCAAAAACATGATTTGACAATGTTTTCCAAGTGGATTATGTGAACAGGTATCTTCGGACTCAGAAGTATGAACATAAAGCACGGTCAGGACGAAGCCTGAGCCAGACGAAGGACAAGCTGATTACTAAGTTCTACGAAGGACGATGCACAAACGAAGCTGTGCGCAGGGAAGCTTCGGCGCGATGGCAGAGGGGGGAACCGACTTAGAGATGAAAAGACTACGTGGGCCTTGACAGATTTCCATAAGTCATTAACAAATGTAATGGACATGGATGTAATTTTATGTGGGCTGCGTCCCGCGTCTATAAATAGATGAACAGTACTCCCGTACTGTTCACGCTGACCTGGCACTGGCATTTGCGTCACGCTTGTACTTTTTACCTTCTCTCAAGACCGAAGGTACATTTGTAATTTGTAATCATTTCTCTGTGTTAATAAGATAGAAATGATTCTATGATCTACATTTCATGTTTTAATCCTTCGTTATTACTTGTTGTATTTACGAAGGTACGTTTCTTGTAACCTTCGTCCGAAACTCATTATTCCCGAAGGGGAATAATGTTTGGTAGGACGAAGGGCCTTACCATTTAACACTTTTTATGTTGCCTTGTTCTTAATCCGAAGCATTTGAGAACAAGTCCCCAACGTACAAAACGGTAAAACTACTTCCATTCATTTACATATGTACCTAATTCTTCCTTTTGTATACATTCCCTGCATATCTTGTATAGAAGGAAGAGAAAGCATGTCCATGCATATCCCTGCTTCATATCTAGTTTAACTTCTCAAAAATTCATTCATGCTTTAATGCATCTTTGTTGAAACTAGATGAAGTGATTTAATTGTCAAAGAGCTTAAAGCTTAACCTTGTAACGAGGATAAGCTGCCTTTATTCCAAAGGTGGATGGTCCTTAAGCCTCTTTGAAATCCTTAAGGGAAAATGCTTGAAATGTTTACAACATGCTTTCATAAGTGCATCAACTGTCATGAGCATCACACTTATAATATGACACAATGCACTTCACATTCTGTATAATATAGATATGTTCTCATTAACCTAATTATGAGCAATTGGCATTTAAGGCCAAAATATATGTTCCTCTCCATGCACATATTTAGGGGGAGCAATCTATGTTGTATAGAACTATGATCAGGCTTAATTTGATATATCCTTTTGATCATATCTCCTTTATGTCTATGACTAATGGATTTTCAAGTGTATTCTCATGCTTATTCATAGAATTGAAAGGGAAATGGAATATTCGGCAAAGACGACGCTTCCACTCAACTTCATCGGTATTATCCACTCTTTGTCGGTATTCCGCATAGTTCTCCACTTTGGTATAATCTTCACTCATATCTCTATTTCAATTGAGTATTTCAATTGTTTGCCAAAGGGGGAGAGAAAGAAAAAGGGCTTATATTTCACTCATAATATCCGTTTTTGGCGATTCATGCCAAAGGGGGAGAAAGTATGAGCCCAAAGCAAAAGGACCGCACCACCGCCCAAATTTTAACATGATTTTTCAATTGGTAAATTTCAAATTGGTATCTCTTTGTGTTCTAAAGGGGGAGAAAATAGTATTTTCAAAATTGATATCTTAAAACCCTCTTGAACACTAAGAGGAGAATTTATTTGAGGGGGAGTTTTGTTTAGTCAAAAGGAAAAGCATTTGAAACAAAGAGAGAAAATTTCTTGAAAATGCTTCTCAAAATCCTATTTATTTACCTTTGACTATCTGCAAAAGACTTTGAAAAGGATTTACAAAAAGAATTTGCAAAAACAAAACATGTGGTGCAAGCGTGGTCCAAAATGTTAAAAATAAAGAAACAATCCATACATATCTAGTAAGTAATATTTATTGGCTCAATTCCTAGCAACCTTTGCGCTTACATTATGCAAACTAGTTCAATTATGCACTTATATATTTGCTTTGGTTTGTGTTGGCATCAATCACCAAAAAGGGGGAGATTGAAAGGGAATTAGGCTTACACCTAGTCCCTAATTAATTTTGGTGGTTGAATTGCCCAACACAAATAATTGGACTAACTAGTTTGCTCTAGTGTATAAGTTATACAGGTACAAAGGTTCACCATAAGCCAATAAAAAGACCAAGAAAAAGGGTTCAAACAAAGGAGCAAGGGCCAACCGAAGGCACCCTGGACTGGTGCACCGGACTGTCCGGTGCACCACCGGACAGTGTCCGGTGCACCAGGGAAGACCAACTTCAAACTCTTCACCTTTGGGAATTCTCGGAGCCGGCGCGCTATAATTCACCGGACTGTCCGGTGTACACCGGACAGTGTCCGGTGCTCCAAGAGGACGCGGCTCCGAACTCGCCAGCCTCGGGAATTCGCTTCGGCTGCTCCGCTATAATTCACCGGATATGTCCAGTGTACACCGGACTGTCCGGTGTGACAGCGGCGCAACGGCTACTTCGGCGCCAATGGTCACCTGCAGGCGCATTAAATGGGCGCCAGAGCGCGCAGAAGGCAGGCACGCGCGACGCGGCGCACCAGACACTCTACAGTGCATGTCCGGTGCGCCACCGGACATCCAGGCGGGCCCAGCTGTCAGAGCTCCAACGGTCGGAACCCTAACGGCCGGGTGACGTGGCTGGCGCACCGGATATGTCCGATGTGCACCGGACATGTCCGGTGTGCACCGGACTGTCCGGTGCACCATGCGACAGACAGCCTTCATCAACAGCTAGTTTTTGGTTGGTGGCTATAAATACCACCCCAACCGGCCACTTCAAGGTGTGGGAGCCCAAGCAACATTCCAAGTCATCTAGTTGACATACTCAAGCCCTCCCAACCACATATATTCATTGATCCATCCTATACACAAGATTTAGTCCACTACAACCAACACAAGTGCCACAAAAGAGAGAGCAAGTAATTGAGAGCTACTCAATTGAGTTTAGCCCTAGCGCCTTGTGAGATTCATTGAGAGATAGTGTGTGCTACATCCTTGTGTTCATTTGTGCGTGGAGTATTGACTCCCATCGAACTTCCTCCAAAGTTTTGGAGGCTTGTAAAAGCTAGCAAGAGACACCAAAGAGTGTGGTGGTCCTTGTGGGATCGAGAGTGATCCTTGAGAAGAAGAAGAGCTCACCGATCCTTGTGTGATCGGGGAGAGAGAGGGAAAGGGTTGAAAAAGACCCGTCCTTAAGTGGACTCCTCAACGGGGACTAGGCCTTCGAGGGCCGAACCTTGGTAAAACAAATCACCCGTGTCCATTGTGTTTATTGCTTGTGATTTGTTTGCTTTCCTTTGCTCTAAGTTTTCTTGCACCATTATTTGATAATATCATTTGGTGTTGCTTCAAGTTAAATTCCCATTTAGTGAAGCAACATGTTGCAAGAAAGAACTTGACCTAGTGCTCTTCTCATCTAAGGCTTCTTGCTTTGTTATACTATAACTTATTAGTAGTATTGATTTATCACTTCCACATTATTTAAGCACAATACTCTTTACAAGCAAGAACTTAGTTTTATACTCCGATATTTGTATATCTTGTTCTAACCACTAATCAAGGGATCTAGTTGGGGGATAAAGTTTTAATTTTTAGGTTTCGCCTATCATTAACATAATGATCTTATCATGAACATGAATAACATAACAAAATGAACATAATGATCTTATCATGAACATGAATAACATAACAAAATAATAGGAACATGGATATAATGAAATATTAACCCAAAAACCATGTAAAGCATAGCATAACTATCCAATGAGTCAGGGGTAAACAAGGCAAAAAGATAAACAATCTTGGGTGACCTATTGGGTCCCATCAAAATTTAACCTATGCATGAATAAGTGATAATAAGAAACATTATTGGGTAATAAAAGTAGTCAAGGGCACAACTTGCCTGGCACTTGAGATTCCAGTTACCAGGGTGATTCTTCAGATCCTCGTGAACTCACTGCTAGTCGTAGCAATACAAACAGACATGGTATAGACAAAATTAACATCACACCATGCACAAGAACAAACTCCATAATTATGATCTACACGAAGCTACGAGATCGTGGGAACGAGAACTACTAAGATCGGAGTTACGACTAAGGAATTATGATTTTATAGAAGATCTGTGTGATTAAAATATTAAACTATATTATAAATTGGTTAGTATAAATCATATGAGTGGTTATTCTATAAATAATTATCTCAACTTTAATCTAAGTCATAAATTGATCACAAATTATATTCTAGTAGATTATAATGATAAGGTGATTAACAAGACTAACCAACATGAGTTAAATAAAGATCTAAAAAGAATGAGACATGGCATAATAAATGTTGTTATTGCATATTAAATGTTTATACGAGACTAACGCAACTTGAACGGATCAAATCGGAGTTAAAACGGGGGAGTTATGAATTTCCTAAGGTTTTAAGTGTTTGATACAAGATTAACGAGGATATAAATTTTAATGTGACTATCATGTGAAAACAGTGGTACTAGATGATAAACAATAATATTACCAAATTATAGAAATTGGAATGGATTAATTTGGACTAAGTATGAATTTTCGACAAATTACACAATTTCTAGTATTTATTTATACATTAAAAATCAATTTCTGTTATTAATTATTAAATTCCTCTGATCTCAAGACTGGGAGCACAATTACCAAAATCAGTAGGGGTCTCAGTGCAAGTTTTCTAAGACACTGTGAACACCGGCGATGGACGGTGGGTTAATTTCATCAAAACCCGAGGGCTCTTTTATAAAGTTACCACAGTGAAGGGTTGTCGGGTGATCCTGGCCGCCTGATCCATAATCCACGGCACATATTAAAAGAACAAAGAGGTACGTTCATCTTTTAATCCTGACCATAGATCCGACAACCTACGGCACAAAATCACACATAGGCGAAGGGCATGGCTAAGTCAATATGGGCCGCCCGTCCATATCTAATCGCTCTCAGCCTATCTTTTAGGGAAGTATGTCATGTCTCTAATCTAGCCGTCCATAGCGAATCCAACGGTGCATGATCCCCCACCTACCTTCAGACCGTGCACGACGGCGCTCCGAACAGGGGCCGCACGCCTCGCCGAAGCAGGCTATTCGGCGACCCGAGGCGTGATCCTAGCGTTCAACTAGCGCACGCAAATAGGACTTAGCGAATCGATGGAGGTATACCATACCGTGGATTGCAGTCTGGTTGTCGACGGCCGCGGTTGGGCAATCTCCATGGCGGAGATCCCAAGTCCATTGAAGAATACCGTGATTACGACGATACAATCTACCTCACAGGCGCCACGTATGCTTCCTCCACACCCAAAGGATGTTCCCCACAACACGCTACTGGTCGGAGCGGGACTAGGCGAGAAATCCACCTAGCACCCAATAGTTCTACCCGATCAACCATGGCGACTTTGGCTCACCACTCTCTGCACTTTACTCAGTGGAACAAAACTCGGGCGCCCACAGATCAAGGCTAGATGCTAGAAGCGTTCGTAGGGGTTGCTTTTATCCTGGAAGGATGGGGGGAAAACGACAAATCCGCTCGCCTGGGCCTGCGATGCGGAGTCCATTCACATCGTGCGTGAGCTATGGGGCAGTTCTGTTAGGTGGAAGAATGAGTAGACAAGGCGGCCCCACATGTCATCGGTATCAGGCGATAGTATGTGAAGGAGGTGGCTGGTATGCGGGCCCCGCTGACAATGTAGCACCGATGCGCAGGAAGGCTAGGCGGTGTGGAGGGGAGTTGGGCCGCAGGATGACACTTTTGGCCCACCAGGTAAGCTTTCATTTTTCCTTTTTTTATTTTCTATTTTTAGAATTCTATTTACAAATTCTAACCAAATCAAATCCTGTTTTTAAGATTCAAATATAAAGTAAATGTACAACACAAAAACCAACATGAATGCAAGTATGTCTTTGATTATTTATTTACTTACCATTATACATTTTTAAGTGAATGCTCCAAAATATATACCAAGATAAATTCACATTTTACTTGTTTTACAAACATATCATTTTTTGAATGTTTGATCTTTTATAAGTTAATTCAAAAATGAATTTTTGTTTCCTGATGGGCTTGGAAAATTAATGATATAATTTTTTATATTAGGAGATGTAGTTTCGAATGGAGAAAAAATATTCCAATTCAACACCTTTTTAGGGATATTTTTTTTGAATTCCCATAATAGGACTTTGAGGTGTCACAAATTCTACTCCCCTTAACAGAAATCTCGTCCTCAAGATTTGTAAGAAAAGGGATACTAAGGGATTGGTTTGTAATTCGGCTTTTAGTCTATAATTGGTTCAAAAGAAATTCAAAGTCTTACTCTTTTTTTAGTCAATAGCGGGTGATTGGAAGAGCATAGGTATCCAGCTACTTATTATGTAAGATATAAGCCGGACAGGTGGAGGTAAGAAAGATTATGGCAAGGAAAAGATTTCGTCTAAAATGTTTAAGTCTTGATTCATCTCGAGATTTGCTTTGACTGCTATATCGTTTCTTGCCAATGTTGATCTTTTTTCTCCGGTCTTGGTATAATTGATTTTGAGGTTGATGTACATCAGTAGAGCTGGGGCATATGGTTGAGATAGTTATGAGTGAGGTAGACTACATGATGTAGGTAAAAATCCTATTTGATGACAGGTGAGGATAGATAGATTATGCAATTCATCATGACTCTATCGGTTGGGTTAGCTCTTATGCTCATGGTTGAGTTGATCTAATGTGAAAAGTTAAGTTAACACCTGGCTAGAAGGGTCCAAGTACCACTGATCTATTTAAGCAGACCACATTGGATTAGACCACACTAGATTCCATAATCCTATTTAGGAATATCATTTGGTTAAGCATATCAAGCTGACTTTATCTCTATGAAATTCTAGTGTGTATATATATTTTTTATACACATGAAATTATTTTTATGCCATTAGCAGGTGTGGTATAGAAATAGGGATACGTCATTTTTTGGCTATTTGGTGAGCGTTGACATAGAATGAGTGTACTAGGGCATAATCGTACTTCCTTTGGGGGCATGAATTAGGGACCATCGGTCGTGGTGTTAGATGCCATTATCCAGTTTGGGATAACAATTGTGGGTACACATGGTAGGTGGAGTAAACAGAGTTTTACCTTGCTTTTGGGGTAAGTCGGTTGGGAAAACTATAACATAAGCTGGTTCATGGTTCCACGAACGAGTTGGTCGGTCATTCTTAACTTAATGCAGAGTGAATTAAGTTAAAACATATTCTATAGGAGTAGAGTCTCATTTATTTCATCAGTATTATCCTTCTTGTTAAGCAACTTACATTAGGTTAGCTCAACTTTGGCCTTTGTTAGGTTAGATTAATCTTTCACATTAGATCAGATCTAGGTATGACTAGCTTCGAATTGGTAAGATCCAATTAATTTGGGCTAGATCATGATCATGGTGGGATAATTCATGTGGTTTTAGTCACACAAATATAACTTAGATCTGATATCATTTTTTTGGATTAGATCATGGTTGTTACTTTAGGATGAGATAAGTAAAGTGGTTAAGATAAGGTGAATCTTTCAAAATAAGATGAATCCATAAGGATAAGGTAGAATCTTTGGAAGTTAGTTAGATCTATTAGGATAAGATAGAATCTCTTCAAGATAAGATGAATTTATTAAGGTAAAATTTTTTTAAGATAAGATAGATCTATTAAGATAAGAAAGAATCTTTTAAGATAAGAGAGAATCTTTTAAGATAAAATGGATCTATTTAATATATTCTAGTGGGGGATATTCTTAGTTGATCTAGTTTATCTTATAAATATATCTAGTTTAATAGATCCATTTTAATAGGGAATATTTTGTGTTGTCTATTTTGTAAAAAAATTTCCTTATGTCTAGGTGTATATGTAGATGCAATTGTGGACATTACTCCACAACCCATCATACTCAATCAAAGATCCAAATCAGACAAATATCATAAGAACAAGCATTCAAGCACATAAATACCTATAAAAATAGTTTTATTTTTGTTCCTAAGATTAGGTCTCCTATTCCCAAAGGTCACTTTAGGCATAGGATTTTAAAGTGTGAAATCCAAATTTGTCTTTAGAAGGAAAAGGTAAGAATAATCAGAGTAAGCTGAAATAGATGAGAAAAGATTAAGAAGAGTTTAGAAAAGAATCAGAGTAGCAAAGGTAAGGTTAATCAGAGTAGAACAATAGAAGGTGAAACAGGATCAAGATAAGTATAGAAAGAATCAGAGTAAGGTAAGTAGGTAAGGGTTTGTCCATTTCTTTCTAGGATTCGTCCTACAGTGAACATTCCTCTGATACCACTTCTGTCACACCCGGATTTGAGGGGCAAAGTTGGGTGCATCTCATACATGCGCCAAAGAAGACAACATATATAATAACAGAGTGCATAGAGATAAATGCCACAATAATCAGAGTACTTATTAAATAGAGGAAGTCTTACAAAATAAAGTATAAATATAGATCAAACTAAAATCCATCCTTGGCACTGGAAAGTCAACTCGGAGACGCCACCTAGATCGAATCGAACTCCTCGTGGTGTGGCTCCTCTTGAACCACATGTACTTCTCCTATGGGGGGGTGTGAGACAACAAGGGTGAGCTCACACATGTTCATCGCTCAACAAGTTGTGGGGAATAATGTGCATGAAATCACCAAAGGTGGAAGTTCATGTGAAGTGTAAGGCGGTCAATAAAATAAAGGTTGAAGCTGAGCATTGCTTTTATAAGTTGGTCAAAATTTTATTAGCAGTTACTATGTGTAAGTAAACACCAAACCATAGTAATAATAAATAAAAGTAATAATAAAATAATCCCAATGCGATGCAAATGATGAATTGAATTTACTTCTATAAATTAATCATGTGAGGGTCCGAGCTGCTCATGACCGTGAGCACGGCTAGTATACCAGTTTTACACTCTGCAGAGGTTGCGCATCTTTACCCACAAGTCATGTTACCCATCTGCCAAGGGGTCATAAATCCCATACACCTCTACCTAGGAAGCGAGGCGGGGTAACACTACCAGGCCTTTACAAAGTTCCACTAGCTTCAGAAAACCCGCTACAGTTTCAAGGAAGCTCCAATGGAGGCATCCCTCGCCTGACCACCATCGCAGCAAAATCAACCCAAGGACCTCCTTACACTAACCACTCCCCTACTGCCCTTGCCCCTTTCGGGTAAGGTAGCCATCCACTAGCTTTCCTAATTAGTCAGCCAAGGGCATCCCATACTAACCTTGTGGTAGCACTATTTTCCTAGGTGGTCGCTCCATGTTCCCATTAACATAATGATCTTATCATGAACATGAATAACATAACAAAATAAAAGGAACATGGATATAATGAGATATTAACCCAAAAACCGTGTAAAGCAATAGCATAACTATCCAATGATTCAGGGGTAAACAAGGTAAAAAGATAAACAATCTAGGGTGACCTATTGGGTCCCATCAAAATTTAACCTATGCATGAATAAGTGATAATAAGGAACATTATTGGGTAACGAAAGTGGTCAAGGGCACAACTTGCCTAGCACTTGAGATTCCAGTTACCAGGGTGATTCTACAGATCCTCATGACCTCACTGCTAGTCGTAGCAATACAAACAGACATGGTATAGACAAAATTAACATCACACCATGCAGAAGAACAAACTGCATAATAATGATCTACGCGAGGCTACGAGACCGTGGGAATGAGAACTACTAAGATCGGAGTTACGACTAAGGAATTATGATTTTATAGAAGATCTGTGTGATTAAAATATTAAACTATATTATAAATTGGTTAGTATAAATCATATGAGTGGTTATTCTATAAATAATTATCTCAACTTTAATCTAAGTCATAAATTGATCATAAATTATATTCTAGTAGATTATAATGATAAGGAGATTAACAAGACTAACCAACATGAGTTAAATAAAGATCTAAAAAGAATGAAACATGGCATAATAAATGTGGTTATTACATATTAAATGTTTATACGAGAATAACGCAACTTGAACGGATCAAATCGGAGTTAAACCGGGGGAGTTATGAATTTCCTAAGGTTTTATGTGTTTGATACAAGATTAACTAGGATATAAATTTTAATGTGACTATCATGTGAAAACAGTGGTACTAGATGATAAACAATAATATTACCAAATTATAGAAATTGGAATGGATTAATTTGGACTAAGTATGAATTTTCTACAAATTACACAAGTTCTAGTATTTATTTATACATTAAAAATCAATTTTTATTATTAATTATTAAATTCCTCTGATCTCAGGACTGGGCGCACAATTACCAAAATCAGCAGGGGTCTGAGCGCAAGTTTTCTAAGACACCATGAACTCCGGCTATGGACGACGGGTTAATTTCATCAAAACCCGAGGGCTGTTTTATAAAGTTACCACAGTGAAGGGTTTTCGGGTAATCCTAGCCGCCTGATCCATAATCCACGGCACATATTAAAAGAACGAAGGGGTATGTTCATCTTTTAATCCCGACCGTAGATCCGACAACCTACGGCGCAAAATCACACACAGGCGAAGGGAATGGCTGAGTCAATCTAGGTCGCCCGTCCATATCTAACGGCTCTCAGCCCATCTCCCAGGGAACTACGTCGTGTCTCTAATCCAGCCATCCACAACGAATCCAATGGCGCACAAACCCCCGCCTACCTTCAGACCGTGCACGACGGCGCTCCGAGCAGGGGCCGCACGCCTCGCCGGAGCAAGCTATTCGGCGACCCGAGGCACGATCCTAGCATTCAACTTGCACACGCAAATAGGAGGACTTAGCGAATCGATGGAGGTATACCATACCGTGGATTGCAGTCTAGTTGTCGACGGCCGCGGTTGGGCAATCTTTATGGCGGAGATCCCAATTCCAACGAAGAATACCGCGATTACGACGATACAATATCCCTCACAGGCGCCGCATATGCTTCCTCCACACCCAAAGGATGTTCCCCACAGCATGCTACTGGTCGGAGCGAGACTAGGCGAGAAATCCACCTAGCACCCAATAGTTCTGCCCGATCAACCATGGCGACTTTGGCTCACCACTCTCTGCACTTTACTCAGTGGAACAAGACTCCGGCGCCCACAAATCAAGGCTAGATGCTAGAAGCGGTCGCAGGGGTTGCTTTTATCCTAGAAGGATGGGGGGAAATGACAGATCCGCTCGCTTGGGCCTGCGATGCGGAGTCCATTCACATCGTGCATGAGCTACGGGGCAGTTCTGTTAGGTGGAAGAATGGGCAGACAAGGCAGCCCCACATGTCATCGGTATCAGGCGATAGTTTGTGAAGAAGGTGGCTGGTATGCGGGCCCCGCTGACAATGTAGCACCGACGCGCAGGAAGGCTAGGCGGTGTGGAGGGGAGTTGGGCCGCAAGATGACACTTTTGGCCTACCAGGTAAGCTTTCATTTTTCCTTTTTTTTATTTTCTATTTTTAGAATTCTATTTACAAGTTCAAACCAAATCAAATCTTGTTTTTAAGATTGAAATATAAAGTAAATGTACAACACAAAAACCAACATGAATGCAAGTATGTCTTTGATTATTTATTTACCATTATACATTTTTAAGTGAATGCTCTAAAATATATACCAAGAAAAATTCACATTTTACTTTTTTTAGGAACATATCATTTTTTTGAATGTGTGATCTTTTATAAGTTAATTCAAAAATGAAATTTTGTTTCCTGACTGGCTTGGAAAATTAATGATATATTTTTTATATTAGGAGATGTAATTTCGAATGGAGAAAAAAAATTCCAATTCAAAACCTTTTTAGGGATATTTTTTTTGACTTCCCATAATAGGACTTTGGGGTGTCACAGGGTGAAAGTTCAGCTACATCATAAATTATGTTTGTCAATTCCGAAGCTAATAATGAATTACGAAGCTAAACCACAAAAAAAGGTACCTAAAAGCCTCGCACGCTCAGCAGCTTCTTCAGCTCTTTTGGCTTTTTTCTTGAGCATCATGAGATTCTTTTTCATTCTTTCTAATAGCTTCATCAGTTATGTCTCGATCACCCTTCATCCATACTTCAGAGTAAAATTTCCCACCTAATGCAGAAGCTTCAGCTAAAGAGTTTTTAATATCGTCGGCTGAGAAAGCAAATTCTGGCTGAATTACAGCCTTGGCATGATCACAACTGTAACACCCCTGGTGTTACTATCACTAAAACTTGAGCATAACATCATGAACATTAGCATATCATGTGCTTGTTACACTTAGAGTGCATTTACTAGGAAAAAATTTCAAACAAGTTGTATTGATGTGACTTGTTATGGGTGATACCCTAGGGTAGGGTATTTAACCCTAAACTAGGCTTATGAGTGATAATAAAGCCCAAGCATGAGAAAACTTCAAAACTCATGAGAAATGATCATAAGATATCATACATAATGGACTTGGGTAGCACCAAAACCCTAAAGTGTTGAAAACTCTGAAAAGACCCCTGAAAAACCCTAAACTGAAACCCTAGGGGGTTATGTGTAAATTTTGCACACTTTTGGACCCAAGTGCAAAAACCCAGGTATTAGGGCACCTCAAGTCATATGGTTCACCCATTTGAGGATTTCCAAGTCAAAAGATGAGATTTGGGCATATTTGCAAAAAAGCCACTCTGTACCTCTCATATGCCTAAGTCCAAAACCAGTGAACAGGGCTGACTTTGGAGCTTTGTATTTTTAAAAATACAAGGAATTTGCCTAAGGTCAACACATCAAACTTGTAGATCTATAATAGGAGTGCAACCTTAAGTAACTAAGCTTTGATCACATACAAAGTTTGGAGAAAAATAAGCTCAAAGTTGTGCTGTCAGTCACTCCGATGACTGAATTTAGGTCACCAGTGGCATTGGCCAGACTTTTGGGTCGAATTGGAGTAGGATCTAGTGCTCGATTGAGGATAGTTGCTATAGTCGATTTGTAGCTGGTTGGTTGAGCTACAACTTGGTTAAGGGCGGATTAGTAAGTATTCATATAAAATTTGAGAACTAGGCTCTGCAAAGTGGTCTGTCACGTTGACTGAATGAGAATCCAATGGTACCGTATACTAGAAATATCCTAGGTTCAGAGAACCTCACCACCGGAGAGTCGTGCGCCCAGATTCGCGCCAGCCGCTGTGATTCGTGCCTAGTGGAAGTGGATAACGGAGAGGAGTAAAAATCTTGGCACTCAGATTAGCTCGATCTCGCTCACCGTTGTGCCGTCGTACCCACTTGGACCACGGCTAGTCGGGATCATCCTCGCTGGTGTTAGCCGCTCAACGATCGTGTGCCATGTTCCTTGGTGTCTTACCACGTCGCAGTAGCTTGTATTACACACGTCCGGTGATCACCGGTGGGCTCGCCACGG
The DNA here is from genome assembly GCA_029449295.1 of Zea luxurians. Classification (NCBI taxonomy): domain Eukaryota; kingdom Viridiplantae; phylum Streptophyta; class Magnoliopsida; order Poales; family Poaceae; genus Zea; species Zea luxurians. Next base: position 54,230,279 of record JAOPSE010000011.1, read on the forward strand.
TGAAAGCCACCAATCTCTGGCTACAGTGCTCTCCTCACTCTCCGACCGCCACCGCGCCATCTCAAATTCACGGGCCATAGCTCGGGGAACCTATAAATTAAGCATGTCGTTGGTTCTAAGCACCTAATCCATTAGATGGTGCCTCAAATCATCCACCAGAGCTCGCCAATTCGAGATTTCCCCCAAATCAGTCCAAAACACCACGCGAAGTGACCTCGCAGTGGCCAGCGTGCTACAGGTCCGATCATGTCCTCTGCTCTCTTGTTTCAGTACCCTTAGGTGCCCCTGATACTTCTCGACATAACCGATTAGGCTAGAACCCATTAGATCACCGGGAACGTCCATGTTGTCCAGTGATCGCGTTGTCACCGTGGGCAGTGTGATTTAGAGCTCAAATCTTGCAATTAAGTGAGGGGAAATGGTCGTTTAGGGTTGAATTAAGTGTCAACCAAAGGAGAAGCCTAGCCGTTGCTCATGCTAGCCAGTACAAGCTCGTCGAAACTCGGCCTGGCGCTGTTCGCCGTTAAGGACCACAGGCTGTGAAGAAATTGAAGTACAAGGGCCTCGGTGTAATTGTCAGTGACTCATGGAAATAGTGCTATGAACTCAGTTCAGGTTATTTAAAACAACAGGGGCCTTTGCGCAAAGTCGTCAGCGCGGGCGGGCATGCGGGCGCGTTCTACCTGTACTGGGCTGGCTTGGGCCAGATTGAGCCCAGTACTGTTGATCCTTTTCCTTTTTCCTTTTCTGCCAGACCTTGGAAATCCATAGAAAAATCAAGAAAAATGCTAAAAATGTGAGACCAATTTTATTAGACTCCTAAATTTCTATAGCATTTAATAAAAATAGTTTTAAGATTTTTAGTCCAAACCAGGAATTTCGAAGCATTTAAAAAGGCTTAAACCTATACTCCTGGAATTTTAGAAATTATTTAGTAACTCCAAAAATCACCCAACTTTTTAGATAAGCTTAAAATGATATTTAGAAACTTTGGGTGAAGTTTGATTTGATTTGGACAATGTTTGATACCTAAACCCCAAAACCGTGAACTTCTTAGTAGTGCCTGCCCTATGAACTAAAATGCTGACTCCACAAACCCTAGTTTTCTGGAGTACCGTGAAGGAAAATTATATTCAAGACCTAATATGATGAACCTTTATTATTTTTGTATTTTCATAAGCATTACATGAGCATTCATGGTTATATATATGATTAATATAGAGAACGAAGAAGAAGTAGAGGTTGAAGAAGGAAAAGCTACACCCCCACCTGAAGACCCACCTGCCGGGAACTGCTTTTATTTTGATATTTGTGGAGCAGAGCCCGACTCTCCTATAACACAAGGCAAGCCCCGGTGCATTTGCCACCTCCTTGCTATTTTAAAATCTTTCTCACTTGATTGATGCATTAGGTAATAGGAGTTGTGTGCTAAACAATTGATGCATTTCCTTCCTTAGAAGATTGATTACCTTTCCTTGATCACCTATTTTGTAAAAATGTTTTTCTTATGCTTAGTCTGGCTCTAGAAAAACAAAATATTTTGTTTATACAAATGATGATGCTTCATGTGGGATGGGATGTTTTCAAAAATAAAACTGGATGGTGGATCCATCATGGCCATGATGAGTTCAACATCGAAAAAGATGTACCTCTGCCAGGTACCAAACTTTGGGTTGAAATGATAAAGATGAGACCGGGCGGGTGACTTGCACGAGAAGAGAGTTTCGGTGTAGTGTCTCCGTCTAAGTCGATTAAGGACCTTGTCGATGTAGGCCTGCTGACCAAGCACCCTTTAACTGGTCACATACCTCATCATGGGTAAGCTTTGCCTCGGGCAGACTAAAACCAGAATAAAATAACACGCAATGGGAGTGGAGAGATGTCGAGAGTAGAGTGTACCCTCCGTGGCAAGAGGCTAGACGGTGGTGTATCTGTGCTCTCGGTTGGCGTGAACCTGATCTGGTCTTAAGAACCCTGATGGCGAGTTGGCATATGCAAGGGTTAAGTGCTACATATGTCGTGTGATTGGAGATCCTCAGCTGAGTGTTAATCAATTCGGATCGCCGTTACTTCTCGGATATGAAGACTTGGTCACTGACTTACATGTAGCATTCTAGTGAACAAAAAGGGTTCATAAAAGGTGGCTAGTATAGGCCAAGTGCTTGAACTAGGGTAGAAAGAACTCTAGATTCAGGTAATGACTTAACTTGCTAATAAAGCTGGATTTTTAAGGATCCACTATTAGTAAGCGTTTCTGCAAACAGAGTCTTGATTCTTGTACAAAGCCTTACCTTGACTCCCTTAAGCCAGCATATCCTTGAGAGTCTTTTATTTTGACGGGTAAGACATGCGAAAGTACCCTTCGTACTCAGGGTTTTCGAACCCATGTTGTTGTAGGTGAGGAAGCAGCAAACTTTTGTTGCTTTTGTTCTAAGGTGGTGCCGAAGGAAGAAGCTCAAGAGTAAAGCCTCGGGAGGATGTTGTCCTCCCTTTAAAAACACTTTACTGTTAAGCGGGAGGGGTTTTTGCCTCCCGGATTTGTAATAATATTACTTCTGCACTCTTATATTACTGGTATGTAATAACAATACTCTTCCTATATTTTAATGTAAATTAAGTTACTGTAATCGCTTCCGCTTATCCGTTCCTCCGATGTGTTGTAATATCTGCGTGATGGGTGAAACGCTATTGGGAAAGGTAAAGAATACAGATACCGAACTTGTCAAGTGATCAGGTGCATCTAAGGGGTTGTCCGAGGTCCGTTGGACAAGGACAACTTTAGGTGGGCCTAATGACTTAGGAGGTTCCGTCACAGCTGGTATCGGAGCGAAGCCCATCTCTTCAGATATTATAAGACATTTCAAAAAGAATTTTCAAAGACTTATCTAAGAAAACTTCTTTCATTCTTATCTTACTACTTTCTGAAGTACCTGTCTTATAAGACTAGGTAGCAGAGTGCAATGTATAGGAGGTTGTGAATCAACAAAAGTTGATTCTGTAATTATGCATGCATCATGTTTAAAAACTATACTAATAAAGTTTTCCCCCTTATGGAGATATGCCGCCACGCACGAGGAAAACCGCGCGTAAGTCCACGGGACCAATTGGCGTACCTCGGCACCAGCTCGCTCCAAGACATGAGGAGAGCAGTAGCGGCAGTAATGACACTATCATAGACTTAGAAGCCCAAGTGGAGCAGCTTCGAACGGAGCTACGTCACAGTAACATGGTGTGGGTAGAAGATGGTTAGCGTATAAATGAGTTAAGGGCTGATGTCAGACATCTGCAAGATGAGCTTGCTGAACGGGATTTGGCAATCGATTGGGCTATCAATTCACGTTCAATTGCTTGGGACCGGGAAGCCAAAGCTCGAGCCCATGTGGAGGAGCTTAGCATGGCCGTTGATAACTTGCAGGTGTATTGCAATACGTTACATGACGAAGTTCATGAACTGTATTCGTGACTGCACCCAGACGTACCTGCCAACCCTATTGGAATGGGAGCCAGACCCTCTAGGACAGCCGGTGAAGCACTTGGTGGGGAATTGGACCTTTTCAAGCCCCCTCCTTCTATGAATCTGGCTGACGAATGGTCCCCTACAACAGACAGTGAAGCAACCAAAGACGATAAATACTAGAATAGTATAGCTATAATACTAATGTAAAATAGGTAGTGAGGTCATGTTGTACATTTGAGTCTGTATCATTATATCTTGGTAATGTAAAATGATGGTATATGTCAGCATGTCATATTTTCCCAAATATTTCTTTGCTTCAGATGCCATCGAGGACTCGTGCACATGATGTGCCGGTACTTCCCGTGGTTGGGAAGACACGCCCAATCCACCGCCGGTACCGCCAACGTTGGCCGAGGCTATCGCTGCCTTGGTCAATGCGACCGCTGACAACACCCGCTTTTTGTGTGAAATGGCGGGAAATCAATTTCAGCAACAAGGCGGAAGGGCTTATCCATAGGGACCCCGTGAAACTTCGTACCTGGATTTCTCGGAAACCCGTCCCCCACTTTTCGTCAAAGCCGAAGACCCTCTCGAAGCCAATGAATGGGTACGAGTCATTGAACAGAAATTTGGACTTATCCGCTGCACTGAGACCCAGAAGCCGTTGTTCACGGCTCAACAGTTAAGAGGCCCTACCTGTACATGGTGGGGAAATTATTTGGCCATTTAGCCTACCGGACATCAGGTTACATGGGACGAATTTAAATTGGCGTTTCATGAGCACTATATTCCAAACAGGAGGAATTCATGCGACCCAAACAAGGAGGGGATACTGTCATGCAGTATCTCAACAAATTCAATCATTTGTCCCAGTATGCAATTGATCATGTAAATACTGACCTGAAAAAGAAGAATTGCTTTATGAGAGGCCTCAATGACTGGCTTCAAAGAAAGATGGCCACCTGCCTTGATGTCTCATGCAGCAGGGTTGTCAGCACAGCGTTGGCAGTAGAAGCTAAGCATACAGGCTCAGGAAAATCGAAGGGAATTGGAGGTGACAGGTCCAGTTAGGGGCCTGAAAAGTGACAAAGGTTGGTAATCCGACCTTTCAATCAAAGCTGTTCTTCACCTCATCCACCCTCCTACCCCTTCAAACAGCCTGTCTTCATCCGCCCTGCCACTGCCCCCACTTCAACAAGTCAGTCGAGTGCCCCTGGTGCTCATTTCCCCGGCCTCCCTAGTTTCTCAACTGACTGCTTTAATTGTGGTAAGTCTAGACATTTTATCAAAGACTGCCCATATCCAAGGCAGAACAAATCCAACAATCAGCAGAACTCAGGGAGTTCAAATCAAGGCAAGGGAAACACGACAAAAAATGCAGCAGGCAAGAATGTAAAGAAGACTGGGCAAATATACTACACACAAGTGGCCACTACACCGGAGGGAGAGCCGGTTATGATGGGTACGTTTCTTGTGGCCAATCACCCAGCAGTCATTCTCTTTGATTCTGGTGCTTCACATACATTCATAAGCAAGAAATTTGTGGAGAAATATTGCATTCCTTGTATTGAGTCAAGGAAAGGGTTTATTATTCATTCGCTTGGGGGACAAATATTCACTAAAGAAGTGGCTTTCCATGTGCTCGTAACATTAGCTGAACGGGACTTCCCACAAACATGATTGTTCTAAAAGGCCATGATATAGATGTAATTCTGGGCATGAATTGGTTAGCCCAGCACAAAGCTATCCTCAACACTGATCTAAGAACCATTAGGTTGAGCTATGGCCATGAAGAAGTTCTCTTGTCCATCCCTGTAGCTATTCCAGCTAAACCATTCGGCAGAGTCTATGAAGCTATCATCCCAGAAATCCAAGATATTCTGGTAGTATGAGTTTCCAGATGTCTTTCCTGAAGATCTGCCTGGATTACCTCCAGAAAGAGATGTAGAATTTGTGATTGAATTAAAGCCCGGTACGGCTCCTATTTCTAGAAGTTCGTACCGAATGCCTCCAAATGAGTTGGCAGAGCTCAAGACTCAATTACAAGATCTGCTAGAAAAGGGATTCATCCGGCCCAGTTCATCACCTTGGGGTTGTCCCGCAATCTTTGTCAAGAAGAAGGATCAAACGCTTCGGATGTGCGTGGATTACAGACCCTTTAATGAGGTCACAATCAAGAATAAGTACCCTCTTCCCCGGATTGATATCTTATTCGAAAAGCTTACTAGAGCTCGGGTATTTTCAAAAATTGGCCTCAGGTCGGGCTATCATCAGATCCGAATCCGACCCGAAGATATACCCAAGACCGCATTTACTACACGGTAGGGATTATTTGAATATTTGGTTATGTCTTTCGAATTGACAAATGCTCCTGCCCACTTCACATATCTAATAAACTTGGTATTTATGCCCGAGTTGGACAAATTTGTGGTGGTCTTCATTGATGATATCTTGATATATTCCAAGAGTGAAGAGGAGCATGCTCAGCATCTGCGGATCGTATTAATGCGCTTAAGGGAACATCAACTATATGCTAAATTCAGCAAGTGCGCGTTTTGGCTAGAGGAAATCCAATTTTTGGGACATGTACTGTCTGCCAAGGGGATTGCGGTTGATCCCAGCAAGGTGAAGGATATTCTAGAGTGGAAACCACCAACCACTGTACATCAAGTTCAAAGTTTCCTTGGACTGGCTGGCTATAACCGCCGATTTATCCCGAATTTCTCTAAGCTTGTGAAGCCAATCACAAGTTTATTAAAGAATGATACAAAATTTAACTGGTCCTCAAGATGCAACGAAGCCTTCGAGCAGTTGAAGGTGTTATTGACCACTGCTCCGGTATTAGCTCAACCGGACATTGAAAAGCCTTTTGATGTGTATTGTGATGCATTAGGCAGTGGTCTAGGGTGTGTTTTAATGCAAGAAGGCCGAGTTATAGCCTATGCTTCAAGGCAATTGTGCCGGCATGAGGAACATTATCCAACTCATGACTTAGAATTAGCTACTGTGGTTCTTTCCCTTAAAATATGGCGTCATTATCTGCTGGGAAATATCTGTCATATATATACAGATCATAAAAGCTTCAAGTACATTTTTACCCAGTTAGAACTAAATATGAGGCAGAGGAGATGGCTTGAGCTGATTAAGGATTATGAATTGGAGATTCACTATCACCCAAGCAAGGCCAACGTAGTGGCAGATGCACTAAATCGCAAGCCTTTCTGTCATTGTCTTACGATGAAGACTTCTAACATCACATTATGGCAAGAAATGGAGAAGTTAAACCTAGGAATGATTCAACATGGAACCTTAAGCCAATTGAAGCTTGAGTCGGTTCTTCTGCAAAAGATAATTGATGCACAAAGAAGTGATGAGGGTATGAAACACATTCATGAGAAAATAAAAGCCGGTAAAGCAAACTGTTTCAGAAAGGATGATCAAGGCATTGTATGGTTTAATAACCGCATAGTTGTGCCTAAAGATGATGATGTCCGCCAGCAAATTTTGGATGAAGCGCATCTTAGTTGATATTCCATCCATCTGGGAAGCACTAAGATGTATCATGATCTAAAGCAACATTATTGGTGGACAAAAATGAAGATTGAAATTGCAGGCTATGTGGCGAAGTGTGACACTTGTAGACGTGTCAAAGCCATACATATGAAAACTGCTGGTCCATTGCAACCCTTACCTATTCCGACATGGAAATGGGAAGACATAAGCATGGACTTCATTGTGGGATTACCTAGGACAGCAAAAGGGTTTGATTCTATTTGGGTTATAATTGATCGACTTACCAAGATAGTCCATTTTCTGCCCGTTAAGACAGATTATCCAGTTGCTGTCTATGCTCAGTTATATATTGCCCGTATTCTTAGTCTGCATGGAGTTCCAAAGACCATAGTGTCAGATCGTGGGCCACAATTTGTAGTCAAGTTTTGGGAAGCACTGTATAAGTCTCTAGGTACCATGTTGCTTCACAGTTCGGTCTATCAGCCCCAAACAAGTGGGCCGACTGAGAGAGTGAACCAAATACTTGAAGACATGTTATGGGCATATATTTTGGAATTCCCACAGAAATGGGATGAATGTTTACCATTGGCAGAATTCTCATACAATAATAGTTACCAAGAAAGCATCAAGATGGCACCTTTTGAAGCTTTATATGGACGACGGTGTCGTACTCCATTAAACTGGTCTAAACCAGGGAAAGATGGTTTTTTAGGCCTGATATGGTTAAGGAGATGGAGGAAAAAGTTCAACGAATTATACATAATTTGAAAGAAGCACGAGCTCGATAAAAGAATTATGCAGACAAACGACGCAATCCCTTATACTTTCAAGTCAGAGATCATGTGTATCTGAAAGTATCACCAATGAAGGGCGTAACTCGTTTCGGTGTAAAAGGAAAGCTTGCACCTCGATACATTGGTCCATTGCTCATTCTTGAACAATGTGGACCAGTGGCATACTGACTCTAGTTACCCAAAACATTGTCTGCAGTGCATAATGTGTTCCATGTGTCTCAATTGAAGAAGTGTCTTCGGGTTCTAGATCAAACCATTGAAGTAACAGATGTTACCTTGGAACCAGACTTAACATACCCAGAACATCCTATTCGAGTCCTGGATCAAAATGATAGGGTTACCCGAAGAAGAACTCTCAAATTTTATAAGATACAATGGAACCAACATACTAAAGATGAAGCTACATGGGAAACCCAAGACTTTTTAGAAAAGAATTTCCTAGGCTTTTTAGCTTCATGTAAATTGTGAGATATGTACAATTGCTATAAAAGAGAAATAGACTCCATACCACCCCCTGCCTTGTACAAGAAATAAGGAAATAAAAAGATGACGCGTTTCCTTTTCCATTACTTGACCTATGACTTCTAAATATCGGGATGAGATTCTTTTATGGGGGGAAGGATGTAACACCCCTGGTGTTACTGTCACTAAAACATGAGCATAACATCATGAACATTAACATATCATGTGCTTGTTACACTTAGAGTGCATTTACTAGGCAAAAATTTCAAAACAAGTTGTATTGATGTGATTTGTTATGGGTGAAACCCTAGGGTAGGGTATTTAACCCTAAACTAGGATTATGAGTGATAATAAAGCCCAAGCATGAGAAAACTTCAAAACTCATGAGAAATGATCATAAGATATCATACATAATGGAATTGGGTAGCACAAAAACCCTAAAGTGTTGAAAACTCTGAAAAGACCCCTGAAAACCCCTAAACTGAAACCCTAGGGGGTTATGTGTAAATTTTGCACACTTTTGGACCCAAGTGCAAAAACCCAGGTATTAGGGCACCTCAAATCATATGGTTCACCCATTTGAGGATTTCCATGTCAAAAGATGAGATTTGGGCTTATTTACAAAAAAGCCACTCTATACCTCTCATATGCTTAAGTCCAAAACTAGTGAATAGGGCTGACTTTGGAGCTTTGTATTTTTAAAAATACAAGGAATTTGCCTAAGGTCAACACATCAAACTTGTAGAGCTATATTAGGAGTGCAACTTTGCTTAAGTAACTAAGCTTTGATCACATACAAAGTTTGGAGAAAAATAAGCTCAAAGTTGTGCTATCAGTCACTCCGATGACTGAATTTAGGTCACCAGTGACATTGGCCAGACTTTTGGGTCAAATTGGAGTAGGATCTAGTGCTCGATTGAGGATAGTTGCTATAGTCGATTTGTAGCTGGTTGGTTGAGCTACAACTTTATTAAAGGCGGATTAGTAAGTATTCATATAAAAATTTGAGAACTAGGCTCTGCAAAGTTGTATGTCAGGTTGGCTGAATGAGAATCCAATGGTACCGTATACTGGAAATATCCCAGGTTCAGAGAACCTCGCCGCCGGTGAGTCGTGCGCCTGGATTCGTGCCAGCCGATATGATTCGTGCCCAGCGCAAGTGGATAACGGAGAGGAGTAAAAATCTTGGCGCTCGGTTTAGCTCGAGCTCGCTCACCGTTGTGCCGCCGTACCCACTTGGACCATGGTTGGTCGGGATCATCCTCGCCGGCGTTAGCCGCTCAATGATCGTGCGCCATGTTCCTTGGTGTCTTACCATGTTGTAGTAGCTTGTATTACTCATGTCCCGTGATCGTCGGTGGGCTCGCCACGGTGAAAGCCACCAATCTCTAGCGACAGTGCTCTCCTCACTCTCCGACCGCCACCGCGCCATCTCAAATTCACGGGCCACCGCTCAGGGATCCTATAAATTGAGGATGTCGTCGGTTCCGCAAGGTAGTCAAGAACCTAATCCATCAACTCGTGCCTCAAATCATCCACCAGAGCTCGCCAATTCGAGATTTCCCCCAAATCAGCCCAAAACACCGCGCGAAGTGACCTCGCCGTGGCCAGCGTGCTATAGGTCCAATCATGTCCTCTGCTCTCTTGTTTCAGTACCCTTAGGTGCCCCTGATACTTCTCGACCCAACCGATTAGGCTAGAACCCATTAGATCGCCGAGAACGCTCCATGCTATCTAGTGATTGCGTTGTCACCATGGACAGTGTGATTTAGAGCTCAAATCTTGCAATTAAGTGAGGGGAAATGGTCATTTAGGGTTGAATTAAGTGTCAAGCAAAGGAGAAGCCTAGCCGTTGCACATGCTGGCCAGTACAAGCTCGTCGGAGCTCGATCTGGCACTGTTCGCCGTTAAGGACCGCGTGCTGTGAAGAAATAGAAGTACGAGGGCCTCGGTGTAATTGTCAGTGACTCATGGAAATAGTGCTGTGAACTCGGTTCAGGTTATTTAAAACAACTGTGGCCTTTGCGCAAAGTCGTAAGCGCGGGCGGGCACGCGGGCGCGTTCTGCCTGTACTAGGCTGGCTTGGGCCAGATTGAGCCCAGTACTATTGATCCTTTTCCTTTTTCCTTTTCTGCCAGACCTTGGAAATCCATAGAAAAATCTAGAAAAATGCTAAAAATGTGAGACCAATTTTATTAGACTCCTAAATTTCTATAGTATTTAATAAAAATAGTTTTATGGTTTTTAGTCCAAACCAAGAATTATGAAGCATTTAAAAAGGCTTAAACCTATACTCCTAGAATTTTAGAAATTATTTAGTATCTCAAAAAATCACCCAACTTTTTAGATAATCTTAAAATGATATTTAGAAACATTGGGTGAAGTTTGATTTGATTTAGACAATGTTTGATACCTAAACCCCAAAACCCTGAACTTCTAAGGAGTGCCTGCCCTATGAACTAAAATGCTGACTCCACAAACCCTAGTTTTCTGGAGTACCGTGAAGGAAAATTATATTCAAGACCTAATATGATGAACCTTTATTATTTTTGCATTTTCATAAGCTTTACATGAGCATTCATGGTTATATATATGATTAATATAGAGAACGAAGAAGAAGAAGTAGAGGTTGAAGAAGGAAAAGCTACACCACCACCTGAAGACCCACCTGCCGGGAACTGCTTTTATTTTGATATTTATGGAGCAGAGCCCGACTCTCCTATAACACAAGGCAAGCCCCGATGCATTTGCCACCTCCTTGCTATTTTAAAATCTTTCTCACTTGATTGATGCATTAGGTAATAGGAGTTGTGTGTTAAACAATTGATGCATTTCCTTCCTTGGAAGATTGATTACCTTTCCTTGATCACCTGTTTTATAAAAAAGGTTTTTCTTATGCTTAGTCTTGCTCTAGAAAAACAAAATATTTTGTTTTGACAAATGATGATGCTTCATGTGGGATGGGATGTTTTCAAAAATAAAACTGGATGGTGGATCCATCATGGCCATGATGGGTTCAACATCGGAAAAGATGTACCTCTGTCAGGTACCAAACTTTGGGTTAAAATGATAAAGCTGAGACCGGGCGGGTGACTTGCACGAGAAGAGAGTCTCGGTGTAGTGTCTCCGTCTAAGTCGATTAAGGACCTTGTCGATGTTGGCCTGCTGATCGAGGACCCTTTAACTGGTCACATGCCTCATCATGGGTAAGCTTTGCCATGGGCAGACTAATACCAGAATAAGATAACACGCAATGGGAGTGGAGAGATGTCGAGAGTAGTGTGTACCCTCCGTGGCAAGAGGCTGGACGGTGGTGTATCTATGCTCTCGGTTGGCATGAACCTGATCTGGTCTTAAGAACCCCGGTGGCGAGTTGACATATGCAAGGGTTAAGTGCTACATATGTCGTGTGATTGGAGATCCTCAGCTGAGTGTTAATCGATTTGGATCGCCGTTACTTCTCAGATATGAAGACTTGGTCACCGACTTACATGTAGCATTCCAATGAACAAAAAGGGTTGATAAAAGGTGGCTAGTATAGGCCAAGTGCTTGAACTAGGGTAGAAAGAACTATAGATTTAGGTAATGACTTAACTTGCTAATAAAACTGGATTTTTAAGGATCCACTATTAGTAAGCATTTCTGCAAACAGAGTCTTGATTCTTGTTCAAAGCCTTACCTTGACTCCTTCAAGACAGCATATCCTTGACGGGTAAGACATGCGAAAGTACCCTTCGTACTCAGGGTTTTCGAACCCATGTTGTTGAAGGTGAGGAAGCAGCAAACTTTTGTTGCTTTTGTTCTAAGGTGGTGCTGAAGGAAGAAGCTCAAGAGTAAAGCCTCGGGACGATGTTGTCCTGCCTTTAAAAACACTTTACTTTTAAGCGGGAGGGGTTTTTGCCTCCCGGGTTTGTAATAATATTACTTCTGCACTCTTATATTACTGGTATGTAATAACAATACTCTTCCTATATTTTAATGTAAATTAAGTTACTGTAATTGCTTCTGCTTATCCGTTCCTCCGATGTGTTGTAATATCTGCGTGACGGGTGAAACGCTCTTGGGAAAGGTAAAGAATACAGATACCGAACTTGTCAAGTGATCAGGTGCATCTACGGGGTTGTCCGAGGTCCGTTGGAGAAGGACAACTGTAGGTGGGCCTAATGACTTGGGAGGTTCTGTCACAACAACTGACCTTCTCTAGAATTGATACAGCCCCGCGGGCACCGACGAAGGCGCAAAAATCCCTTCTGTCACTTAGAATTTCTTCAAAAGCTTCGGCCTCACCACTGATCCACTGGATAACCCCATCGGGGTCACCGCGGATGAATTTTTATTCTGAGGAGAAGGCTCCAACTTTAGAGAAACTATTCTTTAAATTTTTAGCGCACTCCATGGATATCTCATAGCATTTTTCTTTGCCCGCGCGAAGCTCATCAACATTCTTTTGTGCTCTTGATCTTTCAATTTCGCATATCTCATGCTTTACTACTTCAACTTCAAAAGTTTCAGTTGCTTCGACAACTTTCCTTTTCAGTTCTTGCACTTCGGCTTTGTGAGCTTCTGCTTCAGCACACATATTGGCTTCACTAGACTTCAGCCTTTCGACCAGAGATAGCAAAATTTTATCTTTAGCAAGAGCTTCATTCCTCAAAGTTATAACCTCTAATCGGAGATTACCAAGTGCCATTTGGCAACTCTCGTCTTCAGCATCCTTTTGGGCCTTCAAAGCTTTACTCGGAATTAGACCCTGCAACACAAACCAAAAGAGTAACACAACAAATGTAAGAACCGCTAGATAACAGTTCAGAAAGAACTAAAACACAAAACCAAAATTTGCAAACCTTCAAGCTACTGAAAGCAAGGCTGTCCACAAGTTGATCCTTTGTCATGGCAGATAAACCGAGCTCGAGCTTCAGAAATCCCATATTGTTCATCATCTCACAACAGACGTTGATTTCCTTATTATCAGGAAGACAATGGTGGAAGTCCTCTTTGTCACCCCCTGTGTATACCAAGGACCCTCGAGGGTACTTCAGATCCTTGGCATAGTGTTGTACTTCAGCAATCTTCTCTTCTGTTAGTTGCTTTCCTGAAGCATGTCGAATAATATAGTCTTAGTCACCCCAGGAAGGTGCTTCGAGAGCAAGTGCCGAAGGTTCCTCTGGAAGGCTCTCTTCCGTGGGTTTTTCTGGTACGATTTCTGAAGAGCCCGCTTCGGCGTGGGAAGAGGCACTAGCAGTACTTATATTTGGAGCTTCTTCAATTTTACTCCTAGAAGCCTTAGCAGAAGAAGAAGGTGGTGTCCTTGCAGATTCTAAAACAGCCTCCAAAACACTCGCCATCCTCCTTTTCCTTGGAGTGCCCGTGACACTTGGTAGCTTCAATAGTATTGCTTCTTCCATCTTCGGTGGCTCTAGTCCTCTTTCTGTCATTGACTCTGACTCTCCAGCCAGGCTTGCAATAATTTCAATAGGCACAATTGGAGTAGCCTCTATTGCGGGGGGGTGTTGTTTCCACGTTTTCATTTAGCTTCGGCACTTCGGCCGTCTCAACGCACATGGGACGGCGCATCAAAACTTTAACCTTCTTTGACCTTGACACACTAGAAGTTGCCGAGGTAGCAACTTTCCTTTTCTTCCCTTGGTTCCGCGTGGGATAGCAGTAGTCTTGGTACACAAACCCGATAACATCAAACACCATGTTCAATCTCTTCTTGCCCCGAGCACTGAAGGCAGTTGTCATAGCTTCGTCTTCGGCCTTTGAGTACGATCGAAGCAGCTCATCGCTAGTTGCCTCTATAGCATCTAGCCATTCATCATTAGGTTCATCAAACTGGCTTCTATATCGAATGATATACATCAGATAGACTAAGCCATTTTGACTGGAGCTAGTGGCAGTCTCCTTCGGCATTTCCCATCCGTTGGCAAGTGGCCACACTCTATAAGCAATATGCTCCTGGACCAAGTCTCTTGTGCAGATATAAGTGCACATTGTGTTAAAAGTTGTCTGGCACGCTTGCACGTCATTCCCAAGTGCAATGAGTGGCCTCCTAATGCCAAAGCGAGACCATATAGGGCACTGAATAATCCCTTTTACATCCTCCCTTTGACTTAGGTCAATCTTCACATAAAACTATTCTTGCATCCAAGAGCCTGGCCATTTTTCGAAATGTTGGCACCGGATAACTGGCCACTGAACGGGGCATGAAGCTGTAACAGCCGAAGTTGTTATGGTATTGCTCTTTTCTGGTTGCCTTCGTCTGGTAGATAACTCGTGAATATTACAGAAGCACTTGCCATCTGGCTCTAGCCCTTGGCTCCTCATGACCCATATGAAAACCCCTACTTTGATAAAAGCTTCGAGGGTAAGTTGATGAAGATAAATTTCAAAAGTTTTTAGAACTTCAACCAACATCTTGTCTAGGGGGAACTGAAGTCCAACTTTCATGAAGCTTCTGAAAATCACAACTTCATCAGCTTCAGGAAGAGGAATGGTACTCTCCCCTCCAGCCCTCACGACGGAAATGTCACGAACGTATCTCCCTTTCATCGCTTTGAACTGCCCTTGCTTAATAGTCAACTTTCTAAAGACAACATGGCTTGGCCTCCATGGCCGGTCTTTGGCATCTTCAATTCCACTTTCTACATCAAAACTCTCGTTGTCGCTGGAGTTTTCAGATAACCCAGCCAGCATTTTGTTAGTAATTTTCTCCGTATTGGTTCTCTCCATAGCTTTGTAGAAACCGGCCAATGCAGGTTTAGTAATCTTCTTCTCCTCAGCCATTTAGACGACAGTTGTGCAGATGCCGAAGCTCAAAAAAGTTAATCAAGCTCCAGAAAGCAAAGAAATTTGAAATGGCAAACACAGTGCAAGCAGCTAAATGGCACGAAAAATACTCACGACACAGGTCTCTATATATACACTCAAAACCCCGCAGCATGGTGGGTCCCACGGGTCAGAATGATTCGCTATTCTAGCGAAGGGAAGGTGTTTTTTCGGACCTTTAGCTAAAGGCATTCGTTCACGTCGCAGTCTAAATTTGTTACAAAGAAACAAATCAATACTGCGAGGGGCTACTGTTGGGGGCCATCCTCTTCCGAAGCTCCTCAAAAACGCGACTAACCATATAGTTTCAGTATGACATGTAGCATTACAGGAGGGCTTCGGCTTAGGGATGAAGATGTAGCACGACGATAATAAGAATAGACGACGAAGCTACAGCCGAAGAGCTTTGGCTTGATGTAATGGCGAAGACCAAGTATGATGATGACCGAAATGGGACGAAGACTATTCTATCCTTAATAACTCGTGTTACGTTTATAGACAAATGTCAAGGGCATGAATGTACTTTAACTCAGGCTGCGTCCCGTGCCTATATATAGATGAACAGTAGCATCATATTGTTCATGCTGAGTTGTAATCACTTTAACGTCAGCACCTTCAGGCAAGCCAAAGGTATGAATGTAATACAGATTCTGTTAATACCCAAGCATATTCTATGAAATGCAAATATGAATGAATCAATGAGTCAATGAGTTATACTAACTGTTTTTCATCTTTACGTATTCTTGTTCATTTATAAGATGATGAAGGCATGTCCTTCATGACCTTCGTCTGATGGTCATTATGTCCATGGGGAGATAATGCTTCGAAAGACAAAGGTCCTTAATACTTAACAATTATGTTGCCTTGTTCTTGATTCACAACATTATGACCAACAGATATGGTTATTGGATGTACCCTAGGAAGGAGTGATTTTGACATCTGCTAGGTGAAGTCACATGCCATGGAATTGGACATCATCTTTCGTTTCTCTTATGCTCTTTGTTACTGCTTTATATGTTGGGGAAAAATAATTTACAGATACCATGATAAGAAGCTCTGCTCTAGATGACACCTATGGTTGTTTATGTTTGCTTTTACTTTGGATTTTTTGGAAGGTGGAACATAGTTATTGCTATCAGGGAGGTAGCCAAGAATATTGCATAGTTTTGAAGTCAAGCTTACCTCATTAATCCTGTACCAAGAAAAGGCTAGGCGTGTTTCTTAGGTCCTGCCACACTGATTGTGATCACTTCTCTATTCTCTATTCAACAATTTTTTAAATGCACAACTCTTTAGAAATGCCATGATCATCGTATACAAAGATTTCTGAATTTTTAATTATTAAAGGCACTGACATAAGTATCTTTTCTTTGTTTTCTTGCATAATGTAGGAATCGTCACAATAATCGATCGTCTAACCTTTGCCATCTTATGGCCAAGGGCTAGACCTTCATGGTCCTAGACATCAAAGCTTGATAAACGGGTACAACTTAACCGATGTTATCATAACCGGCAAGTCCTTTCTTCTATCTTGCATATGGGGTTTCTAGTTCTATTGGGGTTCTTTAGTCAAAATTTGATGGCTCTTGCCACTTATTCCAAGGAACAATGGAGTTATTGATGACCAGGGCTTGGTATAGTGTTATTGGTTGTGCTCCGATGAGCTGCACCATAGCCGACCCAACCTTCTGGAGTTCCTGTATTCTGAAGATATTATGATCTCAAACTTGTCATTCTTAAATTCATCAACTTGGAGCATACAACCGGTGTACTGCAGGTGCAACACAATTAACTTAGCTTTGTGCATAAGGTGTGGTTTGATGAATATTAGCTGCATCTGTGCTAAAGCATAGTGTCTTTGTATTCTCCAGTTATGTAAAGGTCCACAATGTGACGATTGAGACCTTGTTGGACGCTCCACTGACTGATGGCATAGTTCTAGGTATGATTTTTTCTCTAGGCTGAATGGACCTTTTTATGATTTATTTTCATATAGCATAGATATTTGAATGCATTCTTGATGGTAGGCTGGTATTATTTAGTGACTTAGTGTTGAATGCAGCAAAAAACATCTTGATCCGTGAAGAAAACTGATTCTCCTTTTCCCTTTCTTGTTGTACTTGGTAGCATCAAAGCCTGGATCACTCGACAGGTCCTAATATATTTTTGTCCGCTTTTACTATTATAGAGATCACTCAGCAGGTAGTTATATCTAGGAGATGTTGTGGTATTTTATATGGATCCTAGATTAGGTAATGGGATGCTAGGAATAGATAGCAGTGCAGTTCTTCGAGGAAGCTGCCTTTTAGAAGTGATGAAAGATTATGCTCTCCTAAAAGGGACACCTAAATACTGGCCCATCACCCTTGGCTATAAATTTGCTTATTATGATAGATCATATATACATGGGAATATAGGAATATGTTTACTCTAGAACTAAGAAAAGTAGGAATTCACCATCCAATATTAACATTACGACCACAAGAAAAGACAAGAACATGAACAAAATGGTGCTATCAGAACATGACGACCACAAGTATGGAGATCCGGAACCAAAACCTTTCATATGTGCAGGTTTAGATCCCTTACAATAGTGTTATATACTACATATTCGGAACCATTATTTTTTGAGGTTAGTAATTGACTGTCCTCTGTTTTATGTTTAGCATCATGTGGGTTTAGTGGACTTGGACTGTGAATTGCCACACATTTACCAAGGTCAAGAACATTGGCTTTGCTGAAGTTCTTTCTGAATTATATCATTTGGATGCTTCTTGCAGGTGAGATTTAGGTTGGGCCAGCTAGGGCGCTTTTCATGGATAAGATCTCAACTGGGCTTGATAGCTCTCTATTACATTCCAAATTATGAACTCGCTCAGGCAGTCCATTCACATCCTCAGTGGCATAACTGCTATCTCCCTACTGTAGTCGACTCCTGAGACATATAACTTGTTTGATGACATCATACTTTTTCTCAGATGGTCAAGTTGTCTACTAGGGTCCTAGAGAAGAAGCGCTTGAGTTTTTGAGTCTGTAGGTTTCAGATGTCCTGAGATTAAGGCGTCACTGACTTCCTGCAAGAAGTATGTATCGTGCCACCATATTTCAGTATACATAAGCATATAAAGTTCTTGTTATCTTCTCCTCTTTTGAAACTTTTGTTCCGGTTTGCTCAAAATTAATAGAGATTCCGAGGTGTAAAGCCCAAAATTGGTAGGAAAATAATAATAATAATAATGAAATAAATATATGAATATATTTAAGATAGTGTTTTACGGATTTTTGAAACCATTGGATATTATTGGGTTTCTCATGCTTCTGAATGTCTAATTGAATAGAACTAAGTTAGCCAAATAAATAGATATAGAATCATGCACCTCATGGTGGAGTTTTTGCATTTTACCTTTGTACTCAAAATTTTGAAACAAGTTTAAGTTTGAAAAGTAGAATTTGTAGCACCCAAAAAAATTATTATGGAATTCTAATAAAATAATATGAACCATCTCACCTTTTAAGTCACATCTTCTAAAATAAATATAACTAATAACAAAAGATTTAATGATCTTATATAAATTAAGTTATTCTTTGGATAAAATGTTTAGAGATATTATCTGAAATGGTTGGGTTAAACTAACTCTTAATAAATTTGCACAAGAGAAATTAATTCATTAAAACATATATTTGGTGTGTATAAAATATACACTTAGAAGTATTTGCTTAAATGAATAATGCAATGAATATAAACAAAATAAACCTTGCACTCATGCTTGGAGTTTTATTTATGCATCTAAAAGTAAAATCTTGGAATTCAAACTTGAGTTTGATTTGAATTTAAAATAGAAATCAGAAAATAAAAAGGAAAAAAGAAGACTTACCGCGAGTATGGGCCAGAACGTCCCCTTCAGCCCAACTCTCCTCAGAGCGCCATTTGGGCCAAACCCACTTCGTGGCCCATCCTCACACACGGCTGCACTTTGCACCCGTCACCGCCGTGCGGGCCCCATTGCTCACACTGACCTGCGGGGTCCTCTAATCAGCGTCCCAACCTCTCTCACGTACTGGATCGCTCTCACTATCGAGCGGGCCCAGCAGGACAGAAGCTCCTCCTCTGATACAAACGAGTATGCGGACATGTGGCGTCTCTCTGCCAAATGGGCCCAGATGGCAGCTCGATCTTCCTCCGCGCAACAAAACTCCGCCGTCCTTGCCGGGAATCACGCGACAGCTTGGCCGGGCACCCCCCTCCATCGGTGGCCTATAAAACTCGGGTCCTCTCCCTCATCCATTGGCACCCGGGCTCCATAAATTCGTGCATGAATTGGGGAGAGGTAGAAGCCCGCCCTGACCGCCGCCATTGTCGCCGGGTGGCATCGTGGGGAAACGCGGCGTCTGCTGAGGGTGGAGGTAGGGACTAGGCTCCGGGACCTCAGGGTCTCGACCATGCAAGTTTCTGGTCAAGCAAGGGCCCTCCATGGCGTTTCTCGTATGGCGGTGGTCGTCTGGGACGTCACCATGTCGGAGAAACGACGCACCGCCCATGGCGAACCTGGGTGCCTGACCGTGCGATTGGATCAGGCAGGGTGGAGATTTGGTGCGTATTGGACATCGGGATGGCCTCACTTCTTCACCATCACCCAACACTACCGCAATGCCTCACTGCAACATGGTCACGCGATTTAGTGCTGCCACCGTAGGTAAGGATTCCCCTAATGTTGTAACACTATAAAAATCATTAAATAAAAATACAGTTAGCTTATTAATGGTATTTATGGTAATAAATTTTCTTTTAAGTGTTTGTTATTTATTTACATTTGGAATGATTTTTGATTGCTCATAATTGATTTTGGATGTTGAATATCATTTCTTCTTAAATGAAAATCCAAATAATTAATATAATAATTAATAGTCCAAAACTAAATATTTTATTTATAAATAATTTTGGTTTAATTATTACGAATTTTAGGGTTATTTTAAAATGTATGCGAATTTAGAAAAAAAAGAAAAAGAAAAAAACTAACCTAACCTAACCCTAAAAGCCCATTAGGGGCCCAACATCCCCAAGCCAGCCGCGCCTCCTCTCCCTGGTAGCCGCTGCTAGGCCAACGCCCGCGACCGCGCCCCTGCACGTGAGCCGCCCGACGTCCGCACCCAGGCGACCTAACCACCCGGCCACCCTGCGCCCAACACCGACGCGCCCCACCAGGAGCCGGCCCCACACCCCAACGCCGACCACGCCAGGAGCCTGCAGCCGCCGCGCCCACGTCTCATGACCGTTCCTCCTCTGCTTTCAAGAAGCTTCAATGGAGCCGTTTTCTTCCCCCATTACCTCCCTCCATTGATGCCGACGCCATTGATGACCACCTTGAAGCACCCAAGCGCCCTCTCATCTCCTCTCTCCCTCCCTATAAAATCCGGGACTCCCTTCTTCTCTTCCTCCCCAAGCTCCTCTCTCCCTTCTCCCTACCCGAGCTCGCTCCTCTCACACTTCTTGCTCGCCCACACCGTCGCTGGAGTTCGTCCATGCTGTCGCCGTCTGTCCCGTAGCCCGCCGGAGCTACGCACCCGTCGTACCGAGCCTTCGCCTAGACGCACGCCCAAACCCGCCCGCCGTTCATCCCAAGGTTGAAGACAACCCCAAAATGTTGATTTATGTTCTAAATCATGTTTTGAATTAATTTATGAATCTTGTGAATTATCGTTATAATATTGAGATGATGCAATTTGGCGATTCACGTATATGATTTTCGAGATTTTGATATATACGTGTAACCAAAATCGAACCCCGCAACAATGCTTTGAATATGTGTATGATTTTATAATTTAAAAAAAATGACTAAGTCACTATTCATTACCTCAGTGATTTTCATACTAGAATACGTTTACAGATTTGATTTCGCTTTAGTGTTTAGAGCGATAATTGGTTAGTATTGATATAAGTATAATTTTAGTGATATAAGAAATTGAAATAGGTATTAAGCCACGTATTTCCGGTCAAATGAAAATATAGATGTTACTAGTGATAAACGTATTCATAAGTATAGCACTTAAATTACTTAGAATTAGTAAACTACTTATTTATGTCATAATAACCATGAATATGTTATTAAAAGTCCCATTTAGTAATTTAAAATTAATTCTTAGTATATTAATGTTAGAAGAATTATAAAGAATTTTTAGTTATATGTATAAATTCTATTTAGAAAAGAAAGGAGAAAACCGAAAGAGTAGAATTTGTAATAATGTTAAAATGACTTAACTAGGCACTCATACTTTTCTAATAAAGAAACTGATAGTTATGTTGGTAAACATAGGTTTCTTACTGAAGAATTAGATAACTTGCTTCTAGTTTAAAATGACCTTTTTAATAGATATCATATTTAACGAGGTTCGTTATAGATGTTTAAGTATAGCCGTATTAAATATAAACTGAAAAGAATATGTAGACCATATGTTTCTTAATAAAAATAGAAGATAAATATATGTCCAATTAATAGATTATTTATATTTACTTAATTAAAAGATAACAAGGGTAATTGCTTTTATAAACTAAAATGATAGTTTATACATAATGAATTAGATCATTTGTTCCTACAATAGAATTAAAGATAATTAATATATTAATTATCCTTTATCATAACTTATTAATCAAACCTATAGTCAATTTGTTCTTAACTAGAATATGGCATGATTAATGATTTCATAGAATTTAGTCCACATTATATACGAATCACTTAGATTTTCCTAAAGGATAAAATAAAGTAATAAGAGTTTAAGTTCTTTTATAACTTAAAATGTTACTTTATATATATTGACTTCGAATATAATAATATAGGTTATGTGTTTTCTAATGAAATTAAAAGATAGTTATTTGTTCATTATCTTTTGCATGAAAATCCACTTAAGGGCCTATAACCTAGCTTTTCATAAAATAAGTGTTTAATAATAATGATCTTTTCACATAAAATCTATTTAGACTTATATCTTTTCTAAAAGGTTAAAAAGGTTTAATATCATTATAACGTGTTTTATCATCTTATAAACCCTTAATCTTAGACATATCACATATGACGTTTTATAAAAGATTAAATGGGTGAACTTAATATTGGTAGATTTTAATTAAGATATTTTTAAGCTCATGTCTTGTTTTATAAAGTATAGATCACACATTTTTGAAAAGAATACCTTCTTATTACAACCATTACTTGCGATGTTTTTGAAAAACAAATGCTCTTTTCGTTAGGCTTTCTTTTAGCTTTACGTATGGTGAATGTTGTATGTTATTGAGTAGTGTTTGTTCTTCGTGTTTGTTTGTGTGATATTCAGTGGTTGATCTAGTAGTTAAGAATCAAGATCTATTCCTATCCATGGAAGAACCTCAAGTTTTCAATAAGCAAGGCAAGTGGACTTCTCCCTCTGCATACTCTGTTTGATCCCAAACAATACATTTAATAAAGTTTATTCTTCGATATATATGTATAATTTGATGGGTTACCTATTTAGATACACCTAACCTTTCCAACCTTACTCCTTGTTTAACCTGGGATTATGATCTAATCAAGTAGCTCTGCTATTGCTACAACATTAAATTTATGCAGTCACTAATGTTTATAATATTAATGTTCCAAATGGTAAGTTTACATTATTGTTGCTAATCCGACGATTAAACAAGATCATATGATTTAATTGGAACATGGAGTGACCACCCGGGAAAACAGTGCTACCATTAGGGTGGTATGGGATGCCCTTGGCTAAATAACTAGGGAAGTCTTATGTTGGGTGCTGGTTGTGGTCGACCGGAACAGGGGCATCTGGCAAGCGCTTGTAGTTTCTGCTTAGGCAGATTGGCTCCAGGCATAGTTCCCAAAGCTTTACCCTGCAGCTTGGACTATAATTTGGTTACGTTAGGTGTACTTTATGCAGTTTGACCATTTCCAACATTTGCATAATGAGGACTCTAGGGAAAAGCCTCGTAGTGAGACCCTAGCCATTCACCTCGGAAGTGAATACGGGTCTAGCTAACCCAGGCTAGAAGGGAATCGTGACTCATGGGTAAAGATGTGCCACCTCTACAGAGTGTAAAACTGATATGTCAGCCGTGCTCACGGTTAAGTGCAGCCTAGACTCCTCACATGATAATTGAACTTAAAGATGGACAATAAATCGAGATCTGATGATCTGCCAATGGTTTGCTTAAGTGGTTTTACTTAAGTGTTTTTGATATACTCTTATACCTTTGTTTGAAGGGAATACTTCAGATTCACACTTATTAGTAAGACAGGTGTGGTTAATAAAATGTTGACCAACTAAAATGCTTACTGCTTGTTGGGGGCCTTCGTCTTCTGAGGGTCCTCAAAAACACGACTAACATGCTTCCCAAAGTCACTACCGGAATCCGAGCCTTTGCCGAGTGCCGGCCGCTTTGCCGAGTGCCTTTTCTCGGGCACTCGGCAAAGACGGCTTTGCCGAGAGCCGCACTCGGCAAAGCTCGGCTCTCGGTAACGAGCGTCTTTACCGAGCGTAGGACACTCGATACAGGTCCACACTCGGCAAATCCTTGTTTGCCGAGTGTCAAACACTCGGCAAATGGGGCTCTCGGCAAAGGGCCGTCAGCGGCCGTCCCAAAGCTGACGGCCGTCAGTCTTTGCCGAGCGCCAACGGTTGGCACTCGGCAAAGAGTCTTCTTTGCCGAGTGTCACCCATTTGACGCTCGGCAAAGAACTCTTTGCCGAGTGCCATCCCTAGACACTCGGCAAAGTATATTTTTATTTCTTTTATTTTGTCTCCCAAACTTTTTGTGGTATGTTCCTACACTATGTAGACCTACATGTATCATTTGTGGACAATTTTAACAGAGTTTCAATCGTTAGTAGATTTAGTTCGTTTATTTGAATTTCTTCGGAAAATTTAGATTTGAACTGTAGGTCACTCGAAACTTGGAAAACCGTGCATGAAAAAATGATATTCATGTTACTTAGCATAAGTTACGACCGATTCCAGGAGCGGACCAAAAACTTCGAGCAACATGCTCACTAAACATGGTCGTGAACTTGTCATCAACATGTTTAAAACTTGTATAAAACACAAACAAAGTCAGAAAATCTTGAAACTTGTCCACGTGTCATGACATCATATGTACAGGCTGCGATAAAAAATTGAAAAAATTTCGAGAAAACTATGACGCGCTATGTGTACAAACCTAAGAGATCCACATTGAAACTCTATGATTTCATGTGTAGTTCTCTTAGGTTTCTACACATAGTGTCTCACAACTTTGTCCAAACATTCTCAATTTTTTATCACAACCTGTACATATGATATCATGACACGTGGACAAGTTTCATGATTTTCTGACTTTGTTTGTGTTTTATACAATTTTTAAACATGTGGATGGCAAGTTCACGGCCATGTTTAGTGAGCATGTTGCTCGAAGTTTTCGGTCCGCTCATGGAATCGGTCGTAACTTATGCTAAGTAACATGAATATCATTTTTTTCATGCACGGTTTTCCAAGTTTCGAGTGACCTGCAGTTCAAATTTGAATTTTCCGAAGAAATTCAAATAAACAAACTAAATCTACTAGCTATTTCAAACTCTGTTAAAATTGTCCACAAATGATACATGTAGATCTACATAGTGTAGGAACATACCACAAAAAGTTTGGGAGACAAAATAAAAAAAATACAAATGCACTTTGCTGAGTGTCTAGGGATGACACTCGGCAAAGACTTCTTTGCCGAGTGCTAGATGTGTGGCACTCAGCAAAGAGGTAGTAAAGAACCTTTGCCGAGTGCCGCAACGGGGGACACTCGGCAAAGAACTCTTTGCCGAGTGCCGCTGATCTGGCACTCGGCAAAGAATATTTTAAAATTTTAAAAAAATCTTTGCCGAGTGCCGGATCACGGGCACTCGGCAAAGAAACAAACTTTAACAGGCCGCGCGGCCAGCTTTCTTCTTCCTTCTGCTTTGCTTCTTCTTTCTTCTTCCTCCACGAGCCGCCCGCCTCACCGCCGCCCGCCTCACCGCCGCCCGCCTCACCGCCGCCCGCCTCCCCACGCCTCAACGCCGGCCGCGCCCGGCCGCCCGCGCCCGGCCGCCCGCGCCCCACCGCCGCCGTTCGCCCGCCTCACCGCCGGACGCGCCCCACCGTCCGCCCGCCCACGCGCCGTCGTCCGCCCGCTCGCCGTCGTCCGCCCGCTCGCCTCCGGTACGTAAGTTTATCACATGTTTATTAGTGGCAGCCCATAATCAGAGAATCAGATTAACTGTTGATAGTATGAATATATTCTAGTAAAACATAGATTAGCAGGGTTTTAGGATGCAGTGCAATCTGGTTCGATGGAACCACTACATGCACGTCGATAGACCACCCAACGGCAAGGGGATATGGATGTCAGTTTGCTTATTTGGTTCTTGGTAGATTTGTATTCTCAACATCTTCCAAAAGTTCAGTCTCCTCAATGATGAAAGGGTATAGCATAGAGACAGACAACTATGATTGATAGAGGGTATTCGTACATGTGGCAACCATGGAGACGACGACTAAACGTGCGGGGGATCAGCGAAAACTAAGAAACGGTGATCAAGCGATGGTCCAGCGGATACTACGACGCAGCACCCTTCACTGCCATCACCCTCCCTCACGATGGCAAGGTCAGGTCAAGCCGGATGCGGATGCATGGGTGACCTCTGGCCTTGGAGCTCACAGCAACAACCATAGTAGACAGGGGCGTGAGGCTCCGGCCGGTCCTTGGCCTCGTGCGGTCGGAGCTCGAGGTGGAGGAGCCTGCAAGCGGCAGCGGGGCAAGGGGCAGGGGCAGGGGCAGCGGGGAGTAGCTTGTGAGACGGTGGTGGTGGTGGCATACCAGGGTTGAGCGCGCGGGCGAACGGGAGCGCCGAAGAGGAGCCTGCAGCGGTGGTGTTGGGGGCATGAGGCAGCGTGAGGAGTTACGGATTTCCCATGGCATGGGGAGACTGATATTTGCCATCACCACACTGTTAGCAACACTAATCTCTTAAAGTCAAACCAGTAGCGACAAGGGAATAGAATGGAAGAGAATCTAGATACTTGAGAGAAGGGAGGAAGAAGATGAGCAGTAGTTGGAAGATAGAGAGTTCAGGTTCTAAAAAATGATTCTTGGATGATCCTCGCCCTTCCTTTATTCCTGCTCCTTGTAGTGCTCATTTCAGCTAGTTGGGCTGGTGTGTACTATATGGGTCGGTTCCTAACATTCTCCCCTCCTTAAGCTTCGTCTTGCTCCTAAGCTGATGTATAACCTTGAAGCATCAGGATTCCAGGGGAAAGTGGTGAACTTGTTCTTGATTGTGAAAGAAGGCCATGGTACAATTTTCGACTGACAAAGAGAATCACATTGCTGCAGGTGTACTTTCTTGATTGTGAAAGAAGGCCATGCCTCTTGTTCCTGTGCCACTAGATACAATCCAACATATGCATAACTGAACAATGCACATAAGCTTCTTTCCAGTCTGCTAGCCAAGGATGCAAATATTTCTTTCACGCTATGATCCAAAAACAAGAATAACTGAACAACCATGTCAACCAGATCAGTACCGCTTTTCTCCTTGCTTATGCTAGCCAAGAACCCCACACGAAGAATGGGTATTTCTGAAACCTTGATGTTTGCTCTAGATACCACTAGATCTGGATGGAGTCTAACTAGCTAGCTACTTTGATCATTGCCCCAATTGGCTCATCAGTTCTTCTGCACCACACTGCGCGCAAGGGAAAGAGAACGTATGTTGCTTCAGAATCAACACGAGCTAGGGATGGGGCAAGTAAACAGCTCATGGTTCGGCCCTAGCCCCACGACCCACCACCTGCAGAAGGCGCCGTTGACAGTCGTAGATCCGCCGACGACCAACGCCCCTGACCCAGGCAAACCACGCCGCCGCCGTAGCGAGCCAGCCCCGCTGGCCAGCCACAGCCACGCGAGCGCGGGCATCGCCGCCACGAGTCAGTCGTGCGAGCCACCACGCCACCCGCCCATGCTAGCAGGGAGGAGCAGTAGACAACGACCAGCCTCCTAGATTAGGCTAGCCAGCTCGCTGATCCGGCCTTCCCAACGGCGGTCCAGGTCGTCGTCCACCTCTAGGTCCGATCCTGCCCCTTCTGCAGCCACCCGGGCAGCGTCCAGTGCGACATCTTTCTCAAGAAACGCCGGCCGTTCGCCGTGGCTGCGGTTGGCACGACCGGCACCACAACGACTGGGTAGTGGTGGTGGTGCGCGTGCGCCGCCCACGGCGCGTAGGGGACGACGGCGGAGGGGAGAGGGAGGCGGTGGTGGTACTGGTGGTGCACGACGGGCGGGTCGGGTCGGCACCGCCAGTCGATGAAAAGCCTGCCGCGCGCCGCCTCGCTGATGCCGCGGCCGAAGGAGACTGTGTCCCCGGCGTCGAGGCGCTTCTCCTTGACGAAGCGGCTCCAGCCCTTGGTCATCACGTAGCTCTGGCTACTGTTCCAGTAGGAGTAGCGGAAGCGCCAGGGCTTCCCCGTGCGGTCCTCGAAGCTGAGAAGGAGGCCCTTCTCGTTCGCCGCCGCGTCCAGCGGGAAGTACTTCTCCGCGTGCTGCTTCGGGATCACCAGCCGGTTCAGCTTCCCGACGTCGCTCGGCGTCACCACCTTGTCGAACATGTGCTCCTTCTCCACCGTCGCATGCTGCTGCTGGTGGTGCTGGTTGTGCTCAGCAGCCGCCCTCTCCTCTCCGCCGCCCGACCGGGTCGCGGGCGGGGGAGTGGTGAACTCCATCGATCTCCGATCGACGACCGGCGATCGGTCGAGATCGAGCCGGCCGTCCGTCGAGGCAGCAAGTCGAACGTAGGCCGTAGACGCCGGCCGATCGATCGACGCTGCTGCCGCTACCGCCTCCGCGTTGAGACTTTACTTTGTTTTGGAGGTCGGGTAAAAACCAGAGGTGGGTGTTGGATCAAGATCGCTGGCGAAAAATTGGAGCTGCCTCGAGTCTGGGTGTGTTGAGGCCCGGGAACGATAGCTCTTTTGGCCGTGTGCGGCCCGTCTGGCAAAGTCGGAGCTGCTTTTACCTTGTGTTGAGCTCGGCAACGATGACTCTGAATGTGCTTTAGATAATCCTAAATGCTCTCAAAACCCTGCGCAGACCGAGGTTAGAATCATGTGTATTAGATAATCCTAATACACACCCTTAAATTAGGATTTAATTCTTGTGCTCACTTGTTCTCAGCACTAATTAGATTGCTCTATTACCTTTGCAGTGTATACTTTAGGTGATTTTTTTGTTACTGTGTGCATGTCAGCCATCGTGCTGTTAGTGTTATTTGCAGGTTTTAAAAACCTCAACGTACAGGGGAGGTGCTGTCGATTTTTTTTTGTATTAATAGACTTGTGTTTCTTTTTTACAGAGAAGATACTTGTCTTCCTAGCCGCTGCGGGTCTGCCTGCACCGCGTCGCGTCGCCACTGCACCGACCCGCCACAGCCCCACTAGCCTGACTCCACCGCCACCCTAGGTATAACCTCTATTTCCGCATCATGGTCGTAGATCACGTAACCCAGTTAGGCGTCTCCCGTTCGAAAGTGATACGGTGTAGATATGCAGATCTTTGCATATCTACAAATGTATCAGTTTCGAATTGTCCACGTTTTTTGGACAGCCCGCGGTTGCGTAGATGGTGTTAGTTTCCATGCTCTACTCCGGTCCGAGAAAGAGTTTCGGTGTCACCTCCCTGTTGTTCTCCGGACAGTACACTCTCCCTGCCAGGACGTGTATCCGGAGAACAGCGGGGAGGTGCTGCCGAAATTCTATCTCGGATCGGAGTAGAGCATGGAAACTAACTCCATCTACGCAACCGCGGGTGGGATTAGGACCTATCCTCACCTATTAGAAGGTAGGAACGTAGTGTACATGCATTACATGTCTATATTAAACTATACTCGGTTATATATGTTAGAGGATGGAGGACCGTGAGTGGATGTACACGGGCCGCGTTCGACGTAATGATGTCACCCCAGAATGGATTAGGAAGACCGATGCTTTCGTGGAACGGGCATATGGCGAAGCTGCTAAAGGAGCTAGCCTAGTCCCTTGTCCGTGCAGCAAATGTGACAACCGGAAAAGAAAACCAAAGAAGGCCATGGTAGAACATATTTGGAAGAATGGATTTACGCCGGACTATACTCGGTGGATCTTCCATGGTGAAGCGCATCGCACGAGAGAGGAGGTGGTGAGACAACGCGTCGAGGATTACGATGCTGATGCCGGGGTAGCAGACATGTTGAACGACTATCACGAGGCACAGTTCGCCGAAGGACGTACGGAGGACGAGCCAGAGGCGACCGCAAAGGCATTCTACGACATGTTTGACGCGGCACAGAAACCCCTTCACGGCAAGACAAAGGTTTCTCAACTGGATGCCATTGGGCGTATAATGGCGTTGAAGTCGCAGTATAGCATGAGTCGAGACGCCTTCGATGGTTTGTTGACAGTTATTGGCAGCCTGCTTCCGGAGGATCACGTTCTGCCAAAGAGCATGTACGAGGCACAGAAACTCCTTCGTGCACTCAAGATGACGTATGAGCAGATACATGCTTGTCCGAAGGGCTGCGTCCTATTTAGGAAAGAACACACTGAGGCAAAGTACTGTCCGAAGTGTAAATCGTCTAGGTTCATGGAGGTAGACTCTGGTGATGGACAGAAGAAGCAGCTCGACATCCCCGTGACAATCCTACGCCACCTTCCGTTCATACCGAGGATCCAGCGTCTATACATGACAGAGGAATCCGCGAAACAGATGACATGGCACAAAAAAGGCAAACGATACAATCCTGACAAGATGGTTCACGCATCCGATGGTGAAGCATGGACCCACTTTGATGCCATTCACCATGAGAAAGCCAAAGAGGCTCGACATGTTCGTGTTGCGCTGGCCACAGATGGGTTCAATCCCTATGGAATGACCGCTGCCCCATACACATGTTGGCCCGTGTTCGTTATCCCCATCAATCTCCCCCCCGGCGTATGCTTTCAAAGACAGAACATATTCGTGTCGTTGATAATTCCTGGACACCCGGGGAATAAAATGGGCGTGTACATGGAGCCTTTGATTGATGAATTGGTCCGTGCTTGGGAGGAAGGGGTATGGACGTACGACCGAGCTACGAAGACAAACTTCAAAATGCATGTTTGGTACCAGTACTCCATGCATGACTTTCCGGCGTATGGGCTATTTTGCGCCTGGTGTGTTCACGGTAAGTTCCCATGCCCAGTTTGCAAGGAAGCTCTTAGGTTCATTTGGTTGAAGAAGGGTGGCAAATATTCGTCATTCGATAAACATCGACAATTTCTCCCTCCTGACCATGCATTCCGACAAGACATCAAGAACTTTACGAAAGGTGTCGTGGTGACAGACCGCCCACCTGCAATGATGACTGGTGCCGAAGTTCGCGAACAGATAGATGGTCTCGTGGCCAACCCAGAAGGTGGTTTTGTGGGATATGGTGAGCAACATATGTGGACACATAAGTTGGGCTTGACTCGGCTCCCCTATTATGATGACCTGCTCCTTCCACACAACATTGACGTGATGCACACTGAAAAGAATGTCGTCGAGGCACTTTGGGCGACAATTATGGAGATTCCTGATAAGTCAAAGGATAACGTAAAGGCAAGAGTGGATCTGGCAGAGTTATGTGATAGACCAAACCAAGAGATGAAGCCGCCTAGTGGTGGTAAGACATGGAGAAGGCCTAAGGCCGATTTCGTCCTGAGCAGGGCCCAGAGGAAGGAAGTACTACAGTGGATCAAGATGTTAATGTTCCCTGATGGGTATGCAGCTAACCTTAGTAGGGGGGTGAACTTATCTACTCTGCGAGTCTTAGGGATGAAGAGTCATGACTTCCACATATGGATTGAACGAATTCTTCCGGCGATGGTTCGAGGCTATGTCCCTGAGCATGTCTGGCTAGCGCTTGCAGAGTTGAGCTATTTCTTTCGCCAGCTTTGTGCAAAAGAGTTAGCTCGGACCATGATTGCAGACTTGGAAAGGATGGCACCCGTGTTACTGTGTAAGCTGGAGAAGATCTTTCCACCCGGCTTCTTCAATCCGATGCAGCATTTGATTATTCATCTCCCATATGAGGCACGAATGGGGGGGCCCGTGCAGGGACGTTGGTGCTATCCAATCGAGAGATGTCTAAAGAGTATCCGAAAGAAATGTAGAAATAAATGCAAAATCGAGGCTTCCATTGCAGAGGCATACATACTGGAGGAGGTGTCAAACTTCACAACAACTTACTATGGTGACAAACTGCCGAGCATGCATAATCCACCCCCTCGTTACAATGATGGCGGCAATGAATCGAACCTTAGCATTTTTCGAGGGCAACTCGGAAGCGCGAGTGGTTCGACCACCAAGACCCTGAGACATGAAGAGTGGCGCCATATCATGCTATATGTATTGACCAACCTTGAAGAGGTGACGCCATACATGGAGCAATTTCTTCATGAATTCTGGCGTCGATCAAGGGACCCAACTCCACAGGAATATGATACCCTTCTTAGAAAGGGTGCGGGAAATGGATTGCCCGATTTCATTTCCTGGTTTAAACATAAGGTACGTGCTTAGTTTGTTATTCCAAGTTGCTCTTACGTGCGAATAATATAACAATCTAGCGTGTTTGAACTTGTAGGGCCAAAGAGAGCCGTCTATGAGTGCCGAGTTGAGACAAGTAGCCAATGGCTTTGCCTATAGGGTCAGGAAATTTTCTGGGTATGACATCAATCGATACCGTTTTCGCACAACAAGCTACGACCAAAGTCGACCCAATCGAAAAACCACGTGTTCTGGAGTCTTTACGCCCGGGCTTGACGAGGTCGAGTATTATGGAAGAATTGAAGAAATATATGAACTCAATTTTTATGGTTCCAAACCTCTTACTCCAGTGATATTCAAATGTCATTGGTTTGACCCTGAAGTTACGAGACGGACACATTCTAATCTTGGGATAGTCGAAATTCGACAGGATTCCACCTTAACAGGAGACGATGTCTACATTGTGGCCCAACAGGCCACACAAGTGTATTATCTTCCATATGCGTGCCAAACGAAACAACATCTTAAGGGTTGGGATGTTGTGTATAAGGTATCACCGCACGCTAAATTACCTGTTCCAAACGATGAAGATTATAACTTAGACCCGGACACATATGACGGAGAGTTCTTCCAAGAAGATGGGCTCGAAGGGCAATTTGAGATAGACTTAACCGAAGCGATCGGAATGGAAGTAGATATTGAAATGGTTGTTGATGACGAGGATGATGAGGTGCAAAATGAGAATGACTTAGAAATACTTGAAGGCAATGCCAATGACGAAGTTGCGCCTTCAGATGATGTTGACTATGAAATGGTTGATAGTGATGATGACACTTATGATCCGGCTAACCCGGACACATATGAAGAATATTTTTAATCGATGTAATGCTATATTTCATTTATTTTGCATATGTTTCTAAATACATATTTTTTTTATCTGTGCTTAATTGTTTACTCTTAATTGCAGGTTGTTGGACAAAGATGGTGGGCGGTGGGACGAGGACGAGGAGGGGGAGGGGGAGGGGGAGGAGGAGCACCCGTAGGACGGAGGAGGAGGCGCAGCAGGACGACGCCGTACAGCAGCAGGTGGAGCAGCAAGCCGCTGTCGATGCGGCACAGCAGGACGACGACGATGCGGCGCAGCAGGACGACGACGACGACGCCGCCGCTCAGCAGGACGTCTCAGGTTCTGGCTCCTCAGGTTCGAGGAGTATCTACCTGCGAGGTCCCGCGAGCCTACCTAAGCGACCCATACTTCGTGACAGACGTCCGCTCATACGACCCGATGGAGAGAGGTAGGTAACTTTAGATGTTGTTGCTGCTTTTTCATATTATATGTTCAAATTAATAATAGAAACTAATACTTCATCTTAATCACTTCGACAGGTCTTGGATGGTTTTGGAGACTGCAGGGGGTCACGGCCGCAACCCCAATGGCATCCTCGGCCTTCTATGCCGGGAACACTTCCCTGGGCTTGTCGAGTACGCCGGAGTGACGAGCCCAGCGTACACCTTCGACCACTACGCCGTCGCCCCCGATGCAGTAGATCGGGACGGCAGACAATTCAACAACAAGGCGGAGCGGGTCAAGCAAGAGCTGTGGGTAAGTCTTCCTCGCACTATATTGTTTAATAAGTCGCATTTGTTGCATATTCTTTAAATAATGTATGGATACATCGTCTTTGTATGTAGGATTTCTTCAGGTGCGATGCTGGATACGAGGCCAGGGCGGATGTGGTGTCTACGACGTGCTGTAAGAAGCTCGTCGTGGACATGCACTACGAGGCGCGCATCCAGGCCATCGTCACTTACCACGGCTCCGTCCTTGGGGAGAAGGTGAACAAGAAGGACGCCCGAACCATGTCATTGACTGCGGACCAGTACTTGCAGGTAAATACAAAACTTTATTATTGGTACTAAATATGCTTATTCTTATCTTCTGATATGCGGTGTACTTATATTTTTTTAGATGATTCCTCATTGGTGCGCCGCGCATCCTGAGTGCTGGGAGAAGATGGTGCAGAGGTGGTGCTCGGCTGAGTGGGACGAGGCGCACAACGCTAGCCGGGAATGGCGTTTGCTGATGCAAGGTCCCTCCCACCATCAAGGCAGCCGCAGCCTGGGCAAATACGCGGAAGCATGGGTACGCGCTCTTTTTTATTTAGGTATATAACTTTCGATTAGACATGATTTCTAACCATATCGTTGGTTTTCTCGCAGTCGGCGGCACATGGTGGCGCGCCTTGCTCCACGTTCTCGGCATATGCCATGGCCCACAAGGGGAAGGCGACGTCCGACGTCACCTACAACCCGGATGACGGGCCCGAGGCGTACACCAACCCCGCCATCCACAGCCGACTCAGTGAGTACACCGCAATGGCCAAGGAGGTCCATGGGCCAGATTACGATCCGAGGACCGAGGACATCGACGGAGATGTCCTCATGAGGGTCGGAGGAGGCAAGAGGCATGGGCGGTACTGGATTGCCGACGGGGCAATCGACTCGTCCTTCACTCCCACTCTCTCTCAGGTGCGAGCAAGGAGCACGAGCGCGAGCCCAGCCATACGACCTCGGCAGGACACCTCACAGCATCGTATCCAGCAATTCCAGGTTATTCCTTATCTATTCATCGTTCATTAATTTTTATATATCTTCTCTTTGCATTATCGTAACATTAGGGCGAAATATTACAGACTCAGCTAGATGATGAGAGGAGGCAACGTGAGGAGCTGGAGAAGAGGATGGCGGATTTGTTCGCGTACGTGCAGAGCCTTGGCGCCGCACAGGGTCATGCTCCACCACCTCCGTTGTTCCCTGCAACTGACCCTGCTGAGTTCACTACTCCTGTGAGTATCAAAATTTTAGTACTGCATGATATATATTCATATGTTCTCACACATACAATCTATTCTCTATGCAGGGTCAATCGGCGGCGTCGAACAACCCTCATGCTTCGTCCAGCCCTTCGCCGAACCAGTCCAGATGCCCACCTCGTTGATGATCCAGACTTGGTCTTGTGAGTGTTGGTGATGTTTGGCTAGTGACACTTTGTGATATATATGTGACGGTTGGTGATGTTTGGCTAGTGATCCAGACTTGGTAAATACACATACTTGTATTTGTGAGACTTATATTAGTGACACTTTGTGATATATATGGTGTTGATGATAAATGTGTTCATTCTGTGATGCGATTGATATATAATGTGATGTGAATGATATATATCTTTTGTTTGTTTGGATGGAACAGCAAAAACAAATAAAAAAGGGACATCCTGGTCACTTTGCCGAGTGTAACACTCGGCAAAGGTCGCTTTGCCGAGTGCTATGACCATGGCACTCGGCAAAGAAGGCAACCTGGGAACCGGTAAAGCCGTCTTTGCCGAGTGCTGAAAATGGCACTCGGCAAAGAAGGCAACCTGGGAACCGGCAAAGACATCTTTGCCGAGTGCTGAAAATGGCACTCGGCAAAGAAGGAAACCTGGGAACCGGCAAAGATGTCTTTGCCGAGTGCCACTGCCAAGGCACTCGGCAAAAGGACTGGCAAAGGGGCCCACTGGAGGGTTCTTTGCCGAGTGCCAGTCCACCAGACACTCGGCAAATAAACCTCCTTTGCCGAGTGTCGCCGTGGGCACTCGGCGAAGGATCCGTTACCGTCACTTGGCGCCGTGACGGTGACTTTTCTTTGCCGAGTGCCAAATGGCACTCGGCAAAGTCTTTGCCGAGTGTTACACTCGGCAAAGTATTTGCTGAGTGTAAAATAGCCTTTGCCGTGTGTCTCAGACACACGGCAAAGAAGCTGATTCCGGTAGTGAGTATAATATATGTACAGGAACCTTCGGGCATGGAACAAAGTTATACACGATATGAAGGGCGTGGTTCGAGTGAAGGATGAATCAGTGTCGAAGCTACCTATGAAGAAGCTTCGGCTTAGCGGCGGAAAATGGAACTGACTTAAAGGGGAAAAGGCTGCCTAGCCCTCGATAGATTATCTCTTAGCCAATAATAGATGACAAGGGCATGAATGTAATTCTACACAGGCTGCGTCCTGTGCCTATAAATAGATGGACAGTGACACCATACTGTTCACGCTGACTTGTATTCACTCCCACGTCACACTTGGACTTTTACCTTCCGTCAAGCCGAAGGTATTAATGTAATTCAATGTTGCTCATGTCTGTTCGTAATAAAATAATAAAAATGTCTTGATAATGTCACATGATTATTCATGTTATCTCTCATGTTTTATATGCTTCTACTTGCTTCGTTATATACTGGGATGATGAATGTACACCCTTCATAACCTTCGTCTGAAGATCGTTATATCCTAAGGGAGATAATGCTTCAAAGGACGAAGGACTTTAACCACTAACAATTTGTGTTCCCTTGTTCTTAACTCATAGCATTTGAGAACAAGTCCCCAACATTGGCGCCCACCTCCGGTGAACTCATTCGACCACCTTCGGCAAGCTGTGACCTTCGTCATGCCATCGAAGAAAGCTTCGTCAGGACTAGGGGCTGCACTGCAACCACTAGACGTCAACCAGGACACTCTGCGCGAAGCTAGAACTCAAAAAAGGAAGGCTACTAGTCCGATACCACAAGAGGAAGAGTTGGACCAAGAGATCAGGGATCTGGAAGCTATTCATCAATAGGTCCAGAGGAAAAGGGAGAAGATGCTTCGTCTCGCCGATCTTCAGAAGAAAATCAATGAGGCCACTGAAGAAATGCGTCATCTCACCCAAGATGACCAGGACCGAAGGCCCCAGCACAGGGAGCTTCATCAAGACAACTCATTCAATGAAGATGAATGGTGCGATGACTTTCATCATGGTAACTTCACTTTTCATGATGCTTCTCCCCTGACAGTAGAATTATAGGCTATTCCATGGCCACAATCCTACAAGCCACCCCAGTTGCCCATGTACGATGGGCACTCGGACCCAAAGCAATTTTTGATGAGTTATGGGGCAACAATATCCTCATATGGAGGCAATGCTGCTGTCATGGCAAAATCCTTCGTCATGGCAGTCCGAAGTGTGGCTCAGACATGGTACTCTTCTCTCC
The DNA here is from genome assembly GCA_029449295.1 of Zea luxurians. NCBI lineage: Eukaryota > Viridiplantae > Streptophyta > Magnoliopsida > Poales > Poaceae > Zea > Zea luxurians. Next base: position 54,266,978 of record JAOPSE010000011.1, read on the forward strand.
GGCCAGAGACAATCACGTCATGGCAGAAGCTTAAGGACATGTTGCTCACCAATTTTCAAGGGTTTTAGACGAAGCCAGTCACCGCTCAGGCCTTGTTTTAGTGCACTCAAGACCATGAGGAGTACCTTCAAGCGTATGTCCGAAGGTTCTTGCGTCTGAGAGCCCAAGCGCCTACAGTGCCTAATGAAATCGTCATTGAGGCCATGATCAAGGGTCTTTGGCCAGGGCCCACGGCTCAATACTTCACCAGGAAACCCCCCAGACTCTGGAGAAGCTGCTTCAGAAAATGGATGAGTACATACAGGTCGACAATGATTTCCGCCAAAGAAGGGAAGAAGCTTATAGGTTTTCCAGAGATGACTAGGGGCTTCGGAGGAAGAATCCACCCTAGGCATGTCAGATCAATCCATAGCTTCAGTCAGAGTGATGACAAAGGAAGCCAGTTCCAGAGGCCACAGCATAACTCACAGTCTTTAGGACAGCAACAAAGCTCCTTCAGGCCACCAGCTCCAAAGGACAGAGGCGGCAGGGGCTTCGGAGGAAGATATGGGGATCAGCCAAGGAAAATCTATTGCTTATTCTATGGTGAAGAAAAGGGCCACACTACAAGAACGTGCCAGATTACCATTCAGAAGCAAAAAGAGATTGCCGAAGCAGAAGCCCGGCAGAACCAACCGAAGCAAGTTTTACATACTGCTTCGTGCTATTCTCCCTACATATCAGAATATGTGGGCAATCAACCTGCAGCTTCTGTTGCCTCGGCAAGCCATTCACAAGCTTTCTGGCCCCAGCTTCCACTGCCACCACCATTGCCACCTGCTCATACCCAAAGCCAGCAGCCAGAAGGGCGCCAGCACCCCCAACAGCAATGCGACTTCAGGGAGGAGTCCGAAGCTTGTACAATCAACATCACTGTACCAGAATCGAAGCACATTTATTGAGGAATATCCTACATTTTGAAGTACTTTTGTCTTTAATATCATTTTACTTTTTTGTATGAAGAACAAGTAATGAAAAATTCAGTTTCAACTTCTTGTAATAATTCTGCAAACACCAGAATGAAATATATCTTCTTCATAGATTTACGAAGCTCGAAAGACGACTCTTAAAGGAACGAAGTAGATTCCGAAGCTCAAAAGTTGTTCCTAAGGGAGTGCAGCGTAAGTTTTCTGCTCAAAAGTCGTTCCTAAGGGAATGCAGAGCCTAAATTGACGAAGCTACAAAATGTCGTTCCTAAGGGAGTGCAGCGTAAGTTTTCTGCTCAAAAGCCGTTCCAAAGGGAATGCAGAACCAAATACCACCAAAATATAAGGCAAAGAAGTTCAAAAGTCGTTCCTAAGGGGATGCAGAACTTATACCGCCGAAATATAAGGCGAAGAAGTTCAAAAGTCGTTCTTAAGGGGATGCAGAACTTATACCACCGAAATAGAAGGTGAAGAAGCTCAAAAGTCGTTCCTAAGGGGATGCAGAGTTTAGACTCAACAGATGTTCCTAAGGGGATGCAGTCTTCCATGTACTAGTGTGGGTGTATGTGTGGATGTTAAAGCATCATCATATTGCATCATATCATCGCATCATCTAGCATAGCATCACCAGAAAGACTGAATACGAAGCAAACCCTTGGAAATAGTTCGATTGAATGAAAATGTGCTAAGGCACGAAGCAAGCTTCGGGTGACAATTCTATCAGATCTACCCTAAAAGGGGTTTCCTTCTTTATGAAGCATGAAAAGAAGGGAAAGTGTTTTTTCGCCGAAGGCTCAAAAAGCGGTATGTGTGTACGTTTCATGCATCACAAAGAAATAAATTACAACAATTTACATATTCGATTCAATGTCACATACATCAAATGTTACATAGTTTTGTTATAGTAGAAGCTTAATCTTCCTTCCATTGTTCCATACATCAAGCGTTTCAAAATATTATTACAATAAAATCTATTCTTCTTTAAGAACTTTTTCTGCAACTTCGCTCAAAAGCTTATCGACGACTTCGTTGATAATGGAGTTCGTCAGGCTTATAATTTCCTGTGCTTCCTTCATTTCTGGATCAGCTAGGGGATCGTACGGCTCCGGAGGCAGGGATAGTTCAGCTGAAGTAGGAAAACAGATTAGTTCAAAGCCACAAAGCAAGTACCGAAGCTAAATAATCAAAAAACAATACCTATACGCCTTTCGTGTTCTGCAGCTTCTTCAGCTCGCTTTACCTCTGCCCGGGTGCCGTGGGTGTCTTTTTTACTCTTTTTTATAATCTCGTGGGCCAGCTCTCATCCACTGTTCACCCAGACATCGTTATAAAATTTCCCGTCCATTAAAGTTGCTTCTGCTGATGGATCCTTCGTATCATTTATGGAGAAGGCAGCTTCGGACTAGGCTATAGCCTTAACGTGATCACATCCGGCCTTCTCCAGAATAGCTGAGATTCCCCACACACCGGAAAACGTGCAAATACCCCCACGATCACTCAAAATTTCCTTGAAGGTTTCAGCCTCTCCACTTATCCATTCAACAACGCCCTTGGGGTCGCCTCGTATGAAACTTTCTTCAGCAGAGTAGGCGCCCACTTTGGCAATGCTAGTTTTAAATTTCTTCAAGCAATCCAAGGATTTCTCAAAGCACCTTTCCTTGGATTCGTGAAGTTCTTCAACATTTTTCTCTAGCTTATTTTTCCAGTATTCACTGATCTCTTGATTAGCCTGTGCGAGCGTGCAGTTCTCCTTAGCTTCGGCCAGTTGTCTCCGAAGGTCTTCAATTTCAGTTTTCTGGGCTTCGGTTGAGCATTGTAATTAGCTTCGTCTTCCTTTACTTTGTTCATCAATGAAATCAAAATTTTGTCTTTTTCTAAACCTTCGTTTCTCAGTTCAATCACCTCAGGGCGAAGGTTGTTAAGAGCCATTGTACATCCTTCGTCTTCGGCGCTCTTCTGAGCCCTCAAGGCATTACTAAGAATTAAGCCTTACAAAGAAGAAGAAAGGGTTGAGCATGGCAATAATATATTTCATTTTCTAGTTTCAAAGTTAACCTCTATACCTTTATACTGTTGTACGTGAGGCTATCAGCAAGATCATCCTTCGACAAGACCGAAAGGCCTTCTTCAAGCTTAGGAAATCCCATACTCTTAGCTATCTCCCATCAAACAGATTTTTCTTTGTTATCCGGGAGACAGTACAAGAAATCATCTTCGTTAGTACCATTGAACACTAAGGCCCCCTTCAGATATTTTAGTCATTGGGCGTAGTGTAAGCCACCAAGATTCCTTCTTCAGATAATTTTTTCCCTGAAGCATGTCGAACAATGTAATCAATATCTTCAACTAAGGCTTCAGGGATAGGAGATTTTGCTTTTTCTGCCATGTCTTGCTCTATCATCTTGCCGGTATCTGAAATTTGCTGACCCACCTTATCTTCAGGCACGGCGTGTAACACCCCAAGTGTTACCCAAGGCCCTAGCTCAATGAACACACCTATGGCCTATCATCCAATATGTTAAGTGGAGAGTGAAGGCACTAAAAGCTTTAGAATCATGGCTAAGCTAAGTATTGATCATAACAAGAGAGACACCCTAGCCTTCATACATTCTCACTCAAGAAAAAAGATTCTAAAACCCTAATTTCCCTCTTAAGCCATTAAACCCTAAACATGGGATTAAAGGGAAAAGATTATGCAAATAGCCAAATCATGAAATGAGACCTATACCAAAGATGAAGTACATTAGTAAATCTACAAGATTTAGTAAGGGAAATATTGCAAAAAGGCCCAACAAAAACCCCAAAACAATTCACTAAGTGGAGGGCACACTAGAGCCATCAAAATTTCTCTAAGTCCCAAAACCAACCCTAGCCTAAAGATTAGATGTGTTCACCCTTGTGCTGGCGCCAAAACCACTTGGTCCAAATAACAAAAAGTGGCAAAATTACCCAAGGCACACCGCTAAAAAATTTGAAACCAAACCAGGGTGTTTGACATGGTTTGGCATCCTTTTTATCGTTGGTGAACAGTGCAGACAGACAAGACTTGGCGCCCCATATCTTCTAAGCTAGGGTAGATCTTCCCTTGGAACATACACGAACTAGCTAGCCCTAGGTGCCAGGAAGAAATCTTGCACAAGACCTTTGGCGAGATTCGCACGTTTGTGACCTCTCAAGGCGCAAGAACTTGGGTAGATGAACACGACCACGTGTTCGACGCGCCCTAGCAACGCCAGAGCACGCCCTCGGCGCTCAGCCCACGCGCGCAGCCCCGCACCGTGTCAACCCCACACCCACGCCTGCGCCCGCAGCTATAAAACCCACACTGGTCGCGACCGTACGCCCTCACTCACTCCTAACCTCGCCCGAGCACGAGTTCGCCGGCGTTTGCCTAGAGAACCCCGTGCCAGCGGCTGCGCAAGCCACGACCATCGTAGACCGACCAACCCAGCCATCCTCCACCCCGTTCGACCCTTGGGATAGCTTCTCTGGACCTCAGTGAAGCTCCCCGAGCCGAGGATTGAACAATACCTCACCGGAGACACCGGATCGACATCGCCGTACTTCAATCGGCCGCCGTCGCACGTAGACCGAGCCACACGGTAAGCCATTCGTCGATTCCTTGTACCTATAGCATCCTTAGCATCCAGTGAAGCTCCTTGTGCCATTTGATTGAACCCTACCGCCGTGAGCAGGCCGGAGCACATGCCACTGACGAGCCCGACCGCCTGCGCATGCGGTCAGCCCTATTCCGGCTATCACCATCGATGATTCGCACCTCGACGTGACCGCCCGGACCTCACCCAGCCCTTCACTAGACCTCCCTCGCCGTCGGTAAGCCACGCCACCCTTTTTCCTCTCCGTGGTCACTGTTGCAATGGGAAGGAGCCCGGGGTGAAAGAAAGAAAAGACAGGGGGGTTTTGCAAAGTCAGTGACTCAGGAAAATAGTTCCGCAGGGGCACCGTTGAAAGAAATAGTTAGAGGAAACCCTAGGGGCCTTGGTGCAAACCTGTTTTCTTTAAACCTTTTAAGTTTTATTCCTTTAAATGAATACAGAACTTGCAAAATTCATAACTCGAATTTTATCCAACCAAATTTGGTCAAACAAATTTTGCTAGGTCCTAAATATTATAAACTACTTAGGAAAAATAACAAACACCCTGAGTACTGCAAGACTTTTAGAGTTTTAATTTAATTAAGTGTACTACCCAAAACTAAATAAATAGAGGAAAAATAGAAATACTTTTGGGCTGAGGTTAAGAAAAATTGGAGATATACTTAACTACTAACTACCCTGTTTAAAAATGTTAAACTCCTCAATACACCAGATTAAGGAGGGATTAACCATTAAAACTTGCATTTACCCAAACATTGAGAAAATGAAAAAGGGGATTTAAAATAAGAACCAGAGGGCAACCACATTTTTCCTATCTTACTTAAGTAATATAGTTCACAAGAAAATTTTGTTGAACCCTCTGTTAGTACAAAAGAAATGCACCACATTTTATTTCATAAAAACAATAAGAACTTAGAAAAATCCTAGAAAATAACCCTAAGGAGAAACCCCCCCAATCCTTAGGATAACTAATAATATGCTAGTATAAATCTAGGAAAAATATATGTTCTGTTGTTTGATATTTTCAAACAACAAGTTAGTTATAAGTGCCTATTTGACATTAAACTTTGGAAAATCACAACTAAATAACCATTGGAGCATTTTCTGTGATTTTTGGCACAGACATCTATTATCACCCATAAATCTTGGCAAAAATAAATTTTAGTACAGATCCCTCATTTAAATCAGAGCTGTAGTACAAAGTGACTATCTACCCCTCACTTTGTTATTTTTGCACAAGGTTTATCTGAATTAATTCTAACATGAAATTTTTAGAATAAACTACAGAGACCAATGTTTAACCACTGTAATTTTTGCAACATTTTTGGAAAATTCTAAATGACCATGGTAGTTCAAGAGCACCCACAAATAGGCATAAATAAAGAGAAAAAGGGGTACAACTAAATCTCTCTAAGAGTCCCATAAAACATAAAAGAGATGATTAAAAGTTTTAAGTTCACTTGAGGCCCTAAGATAAGTGTATGTGGAACACTTAAGACACCATCCGATAAAGAAACCCTAGTTTACCCACTGTTTTAATATTGTTTCACCATGCATAGCATTTACAAATTTACATGTCATTAATATGCATATATCTTATTCATTGAATTCAATAGTTGTAATCTCGCTGACGGAGAGTACGTCCTCATTCCAGAGCAAGGAGTTGCTCAGGAGGTAGTCCGCCAGCACCAGAGCCTGCCACTGAGGACCTGCCTGCCCCAGCTTTTGAAAGCAAGCCCCGGTTTTATGCATAACCAGTATATATATGCTATTTTACTGCACTTAATGATTGTAGGTTTGTACTGTGCACTTAAGTGTAGGAGTTGTTTGAAACCCTAGTTGGATGAACTAAGGATTCCTTTGAGATGGATACTAGTATGCTAGGTCGAGTAGTTGCTTTACTAATTAGGGATCTCGGTAGAAGTCAAGTGATTTTTCTAGCACTTGCGCGAGGTCAGGAATTTGTTGTATCCATTTTTATATCGTAATGATGATGGTCTGTGGACAATGATCCATGGGGATGCGTTGTCTACGAGATGAAAATTGGAATAAGGATTAAGGTGTGGTACCGTGTGTCAAGCGTTTGAACATATAAACATATGTCGAGAAATATGGTAAATCGGTAAGCCTAGTACCTGAGTGAACCTGGCGGCAGATTTCCCTCCTCACGCAACCTAAGACGTGGTCTCCCATTCCGGTTATGGTGGGTACAAGTGCGGTCACTGCACGATGGCAGTCGGGGTCAGTGAGGCATTGTACACCAAGGCGGTGAGCCTCTCTCTTTTGACGGGGAATCGACGGGGATAGTTGATGTGTGTGGGGACGGAGTGCCTTGCCACGTCGTGTGTTTAGGTTTACCTTGCAAGGTTTAAAACTCGATTCAAATCATCTGCTTCTCGTAGCTAATGAGACTTCTTGATCCATGCTGCTACATTGAGTAATAAGTGGAAATGAGTTGATTGGCAAAAGATGTTGATTGCTAAAAATGTCTGATACCATGTATGAATAGCTAGGTACTCACTTAGTTTAAGAAGGATCATATTAAAACTTGAAAAGCTACAACTTGATGTTAGACTCAGCTAGTGTTTTTTGGCTAACCAAACCCCTCAGCCAAACAGCTGCATGTCTAGAGGTAGAGGAGTAGACTCCTCACACCGGGTAAGTCTAGCTGAGTATTAGTATACTCAGCCTTGCTTGTGGCATAGATTTTTACAGGTTCTCTAGATGATATGGTTGCTGGAGTGACTTGGCCGTCTACCTTGCCACCGGGTTGGACAGTCGAGTGGGACCCTACCTCAGCAAGAGAGGAGCAGGAGGAGTGATGGGCCAGGCTTTCCCCATCCTCCCTTTTATTTATCGTTAGTTAATTTCCGCTGCATCCCGAACAATGATTACTACTTTTGCAAAACTCCGATGATGTTGTAATAACCTTAAGAACTTCTTTAATGTATGGTTTTATGCTTTATTGTATTTGCTCTGTACCTTACCTTCGAGTGAGTACATGGTACTTGATCTTGTTAGTGGCCTTGTCGGACTAGATCCAAGGGACTAACGTTTTATTCCTATTAAAGTGTGGTCTATCCTCTAAGGCGGGACTTAGGCACTTAAGTTGTAATAATTCGGGCGGTTCCACCACAGCTGGTATCAGAGCTTGTACCACCACAGAGGAATCAATAAATCGTAATTACCAACCTTTTCAAAAGTAAAACTTGCTTAGAAACCAATGTTGGATAGATCGTCAGGTCGAAAAGGTTAGACCTAGGACGTGAAGCCTTAGGATACTAGATGTGTAGCTAGGTGGCTATTTGAATATGCCCTACAGACTGCTACGATATATGTGGGGAATTCCTATACCCCCATGTACTTGATGTGAGGTCTCTTAGGATGAGCATGCATGCATTATTTTTCTAGCTACTTAGTAAAATGTCAATATTAATAAAAAGCTACATAATCGAAGAGACACTCGTAATAAGAAACTAAGTCTACATCGAAGATCTCAACTTAACCATAGAAAAGCCAAACACTAGCTTCCTTTTATTTTGGGATTCTTTTTCTTTTTCGCTTACACTTGCCCTTGAATAGATGACTTCTCACGTATCCACGGAAGGAGGGAACGCACATTCCCACACAGACGGGCTTGCATGAGAGGGTTTTCCCCGCATTTTGTGGGAGTTACTGCTAGGAGCCGGTTACGCTACGCCTCCCCAGTACGTGGTGCACTTGTTCGAGGAGCACCGGGTACCCCGCTGTATGGTGACGATGACTTTGGAGCCTCATCCCTTGCAGTCAGGCTGGCGTTCATTGGACTCCGAGTCTTTCAGTTTCAGGACCGAGGATACTATTGAGTCCACTGCTCTACATGTGCTGACAACCTTCTGCGGATTTCACCCCTTGGAGCTATCGACCCACCTCATTGGCTTGTTCCCCGCTGAAAAGGAGGATGACCCTGTGAAGCACTTTTTTACCACTTTGTCTTCCTCAGGGGCAGGGACTTTGTTGTCTCCACCAACTCTCACAATAGACATATCTCAAAAGTACCTTCCTCTCATATTTTCAAGATGACTCTACTTAATTGTCGATTTCCCAAAAATTGTATGACTTGGCCTCCACGGTCGATCCTCAGAATCTTCTCCCCCGCTTTCAGCATCATAATCATCACTGTCATTGGTATCTTCAGACAGGCCTTCCAGGATCTCCTTAGTAATCTTCTCTGTATTCGATTTTGCCATTGACTCGATAAACCCAGCTATGTAAGGATTTGCAGCCTTCTTCTCTTCAAAGAGCTTCTCCTCTTCAGTCAGCTTCGTCTCCGCAACAGCCTTCTTGTCTTCAGACATTATTCTTCGGAAATGACGAAAATGTGTCTTTCAAACCGAAGCTGGGGAAGCTTGAAAAACTAGCAAGCGTCAATAAGCAGGAGCTATAAAATTGAGAAAACAAAGCAAATAGCACGAGTAGCGTACCAAATGCGGTTGCTGCGAGTTCTTATTTATATGCTCAGAACACCCCAAATTGGAGGGTCCCGCCTGTCATTGACTGTTGCTATTCTAGCAAAGGGAAGGTGTTTTTCGGACCTTCGGCTTAAGGCCTTCGTCCATATTGCAGTCTGAATTTGTCATTTTAAACAAATTAATACTGTGAGGGGCTACTTTTGGGGGCCTTCGTCCTTCGAAGGTCCTCAAAAACGTAATTTAACAATGTCTTCCAAGTATGGTTTGGTGCCTTTGGATTCAGGATTAAAAGCATATACGATGAGAAGGGCTTGATCGTGATGAAGGTTGTTGTTGCTTCGAAGCTATGCGAAAGGGAGCTTCGGCTCAATCACGGGAAGAGGAACCGACTTAAAGGGGAAAAGGCTATCTAGTCCTCATAGAGTTGACTATTAGTTAACAATGAATGTAAAGGGCATGAATATAATTTCTCACAGGCTGCGTCCTGTGCCTATAAATAGATGAACAGTTCCCCCGTACTGTTTACGCTGACTTATGTTCACTCATGCGTCACGCTTGGACTTTAACCTTCTGTCAAGCCGAAGGTACAAATGTAATACAATTTTGTTTCTGTTTGTCCATGATAATAATAAATATATTAAAAATGTCATGTGATTATTCATGTTGTCTTTCATATTTCATGTGCTTCTTCTTTCATTAACATATGTTGTGATGATGAAGACATGTCCTTCATCACCTTCGTCTGAAGATCATTATATCTTATTGGGAATAATACTTCGGAAGATGAAGGGCATTAACTTTTAACATTTTATGTTGCCTTGTTCTTAATTCATAGCACTTGAGAACAAGTCCCTAACAGACCCCATGTGGAAGGATCGGGTTGAGCTTGCCAAGGATGTGTGGGCTCTCTACCATGGACATACCACTCACCTGACGGTTCGGTGCATGAGTGCCATGTATCGTCTGTAGGTCTTGCGAGGTGAGGCAATGTCCCAGCTCATGGGACTAGTGGAGTTTACCAAGATCACTCTGGATAATAGGGAGGACCTTGTTGTAGACTTGTCCACTGAGCTGGTGGAAAAGGATCTCCACGTAGAGCAAATGTCTACTCAAATCCAAGAGCTTGAGGATCAGGTGGAGGCCAGGGAGAACACCATCGAGGTTCGGGAAGATCAGCTCCAAACCACCTAGCAACAGCTTGAGGAAGCCAACCAGCACTTGGATCTACACCATCAAGAGATTGAGGAGATGGAGGCAGAAGGGGCCGATGAGGATGTAGACATCGAGGGAGGAGAGGAGCCGGAGCCTGCATCCAGCTTGGACACTGCTGGCTCAGGAAGACCACCTTCCCCCGAGTCTAGCATTGCCTCGTTTGCTCATTAGATTTTAGAGTTAGGATAGAAGTGTGCGGCAGTAGAACTCCTCGAAACTAGCTTAGCTTTTGCACCTTGGAGGTACTAGGCTATAGAGAGTTGAGTATTTTGAGCACTGCTGTAACTGTTGGAAAAACTCTTTTGGCTTGTTGAATGATGGATGGTTTCTACTTTTATGTATGAATGAAATTATATCCTGTTGGTACCAATTGTGAAAAGCAAGGAAATATTTGGAATCTTACAAACCTTGTTATTTAAGATCTTTTATCATGTGCAATCACGGATTTTAAAGTATGATATTATGAACGTCCTAAATTTCAGATGGCAGAAAGAGCGCGCCGTGGATAGAATGAGCGCATTCCTCCACTGCCGCAGCCTCCTACCATGCAGGAGCTGATGGCTCAGTAGAATGAGATCCTACGACAGCTAGCCTAGCATCAGCCACTGCCTTAGCACTATGGGGGTGGTGATCATCATCAGCATCCCCCAGTAGCGGCCACCTATTAGGAGTTTCTCAGTACTCAGCCACCATTGTTCACTTGGGCAGAAGATCCACTTGATGCTAATGTGTGGCTCAGGGTGGTGGAATCCAAATTCCCATTGCTTAATGGAGATTGTTAAGATGTGGCCAAGGTCCGTTTCGCCACCTAGCAGCTTCGTGGGCCCGCGCAGGCATGGTGGGACCATTTCCTCGCTATGCAGCCAGTTGACCACATGGTTGAGTGGGGAGAATTCAAGGCAGCATTCAGAGGGCATCACATACTAGCAGGCATCATGGACCATAAGCTCAATGAATTTTTGGCACTCACTCAGAGGAGTAGTACAGTGTTGCAGTACGCCCAAGCTTTTAATGACCTGTGTCAGTACGCAGGCTATCATGCTGACATGGATGAGAAGAAGAGAGACAGATTCAGGAGGGGCCTCATTACTAAGCTTTGTGACCTTCTCAACACGATCAGGGCCAACAGCTACAATGAGCTGGTCAACATGGCCATATCTCAGGAGGATTGCATCACAGCACGTCAGGCAGAAAAGAAGAGGAAGGCCCCTGTGGCAGGACCTTCAGCTCAGCCTCAACGCTTCAGGATTGTGTCCAACACTCAGAGCAGGGGACCTCAGCAACAGCAGGGACGATGGGTGATCCGACCTTAACAGCAGCAGTAGCAGGCACCCAACCGCTCTCAACCCTAGTTCAGAGGAGCAACAACCAGCCACAGCAGTAGTACCATCAGAGTAATGACAACAGGTGTTTCACTTATGGCAGCACCGGACATTATGCCAAGAATTGTCCCAAGAACTAGCAGAGGCAGGGGTAGATTTCAAATCAGAACCAAGGCAAGAGGCAGAAGGTGCAAGTGAGGCAGGCAGGCTGAACTTCACTACCTTGGCTAACATTCCGGAGGGAGCACCCGTCATGACTGGTATCTTTTCTGTTTTAAATTTTCCTGTAGTCATTCTTTTCGATTCTGGTGCATCACACAGCTTCATCAGCGCAAAATTTAGTGCCAAGTGTCAGTTACCTTTTCATTACACCAAGGGGCTATTATGATTGCAACACCAGGAGGCAGGGTTGCCACCTATCAACTCAACCGACAAGTGCCCATAAAATTTGGTAGTATCATAGTCGGAACCACCCTCCTGATTATGGGATTGGAGAGTGTAGACATCATCTTGGGAATGGACTGGTTGTCCCGACATCATGTTTTAATGGATGTCGCAGCAAGAGCCATTGAAATACACTCACCGCCTTGCAAAGAAATCACATTGTACTTGCCTAGCCAAGGTTGTACCCGTTCTTGTGCCTTCGCCCTGATAGAGCCACCCGTAGAGAGGATTCCAGTGGTCTGTGAGTACCCTAATGTTTTCCTAGACGAATTGCCAGGGATGCCACCCGACAGAGACATAGAGTTTGCAATTGAGCTACAACCCGGAACCGCACCTATATCCAAGAGACCCTATAGGATGCCTCCAGCGGAATTAGCCGAACTGAAGAAGCAGTTACAAGAATTATTGGACAAGGGGTTCATTCGCCCAAGTACTTCACCATGGGGATGCCCGACCTTGTTCGTAAAGAAGAAGGATGAGAGTCTGAGATTGTGTGTGGATTACCGCCCTCTCAATGCGGTAACTATTAAAAATAAATATCCTTTGCCCCGCATTGATGTGTTGTTTGATCAGTTGGTGGGAGCCAAGGTATTTTCCAAGATAGACCTTCGCTCTGGCTATCATCAGATCAAGATCAGGGCCAGCGATATTCCGAAGACGGCTTTCTCCACCAGATACGGACTTTATGAGTACTTGGTAATGTCATTCGGGCTGACCAACGCCCTGGCATATTTCATGTATTTGATGAATTCAGTGTTTATGCTAGAGCTAGACAAGTTTGTGGTGGTCTTCATTGATGATATCTTGGTCTATTCAAAGAATGAAGACAAGCATACCAAGCATTTGCACATCGTACTTCAGTGACTGTGGGATCATCACTTATATGCTAAATTGTCCAAATGTGATTTCTGGCTAAGGGAGATTAAGTTCTTGGGTCACACCATTTCTCAGGATGAGATATCAGTTGATCTTGAGAAAGTGCAAGAGGTGATGGACTGGAAGCCTCCTACCACAGTGCGACAGATTCGAAGTTTTCTGGGATTGGCAGGATACTATCGGCGTTTCATTCTAGATTCTCCAGGATTGCTAAACCAGTGACTGAATTGTTAAAGAAGGGAGTAAAATTTGAATGGAGTCAGAAATGTGAGGATGCCTTTCGTGCATTAAGGCAGCATTTGACGACAGCACCCATGCTAGCACAGCCCGACAACACCAAATCTTTTGATGTGTATTGCGATGCTTCGGGCACTGGACTGGGTTGTATTTTGATGCAAGACAATAGAGTTATTGCCTACGCATCCAGAGCACTCAAGCCTCATGAGCAAAACTACCCCACGCATGATCTAGAGTTAGCAGCAGTAGTTCATGCTCTAAAGATATGGAGACATTACCTAATGGGAGCTCATTGTAATATCTATACTGACCACAAGAGTCTCAAGTATATTTTCACTTAGGCTAATCTTAATATGAGGCAGAGAAGGTGGTTGGAATTGATCAAGGATTATGATCTGGAAGTGCATTACCATCCTGGCAAGGCAAATGTGGTGGCAGATGCATTAAGTCGAAAAGCCCAGCACAACTGTGTAACCATGGACTCTAAGATCGCCACTCTGTGTGACAAGTTGCGCAAATTGAACATGGAAGTTGTTTCCCCAGGTACCTTGGATTATATCTCAGTAGAGCCAACTTTACAAGAGCAGATAATCATGGCACAAATTGGCGACAAGGGTGTTCATGTCATTAAAGAAATGCTCAATCAAAAAGTGGATAAGTATAAATGCCTTCGTCAGGACAGCAAGGGTGTTCTATGGTTTGAAGATCGATTGATTGTTCCCAAGAACCCAGAACTTAGGAAGAAAATTTTGGTCGAAGCTCATCTTTCCAAGTTTTCCATGCACCCCGGCAGTAACAAGATGTATCATGACCTCAGATCCTTGTATTGGTGGACCAGGATGAAAAGAGAAATTGCTAAGTATGTATCTGAGTGTGACACTTGCCAAAGGATCGAAGCTAGCAATTTGAAAGTAGCAGGCACCTTGCAACCTCTCCCCATACCATCTTGGAAATGGGAGGACCTCAGCGTGGATTTCATTGTGGGTTTGCCCAACACCTCTCGGCACCATGATTCTATTTGGGTCATTGTGGATAGGCTAACCAAGACAGCTCATTTCTTGCCAGTACATACCACCCATAGGGCAGAAAAGTATGCAGAAATCTATAATAACCAAATAGTGCGTTTGCATGGAATGCCAAGGACTATCGTGTCAGACAGAGGAGCACCGTTCGTAGCACGTTTCTGGGAGCAGCTGCAAGAGTCACTTGGAACCCAGGTGATAAGAAGCTCAGCATACCATCCTCAAACTGACGGCCAAACAGAAAGAGTAAATCAGATTCTTGAGGACATGTTAAGAGCATGTGTGTTACATTATGGCAAGGATTGGGATAAGTGCCTTTCTCTAGCAGAATTCTCTTACAATAATAGTTACCAATCTAGCCTAAAGATGGCACCATTCGAGGCCTTGTATGGGAGAAGATGTAGAACACCGCTAAATTGGTCACAAGTAGGAGAAAGGGAAATATTTGGACCTGACCTGGTGCTTGAAGCCGAGGATAAAGTCAGAGTCATTAAGAATAACTTGGAAGCTGCTCAGGCCAGGCAGAAGAGCTACCATGATAAAAGAAGGAAGCCTCTACAATTCGAAGTGGGGGATCATGTATATCTCAAAGTGTCACCCACCAAAGGTGTTCAGAGATTTGGGATCAAGGGCAAATTAGTTCCTCGCTATATTGGGCCCTATGAAATCAAAGAGACTTGTGGACCTGTAGTGTAGCAGTTGAAGTTGCCACCTCATATGTCAGCAATTCATGATGTGTTCCACGTATCTCAGCTAAGGAAGTGTGTCCGCTTACCCACGGAAGTACTCCCTGAGCCTGAATTGGAGATAGAACTGGACTTGTCATATCAAGAGCATCCCGTCAAGGTATTGGACCAAAAGGAAAGGTCAACTCGAGCAAGGTGAATCCGAATGTATAAGATTCAGTGGAGCAACCATTCAGAAGAAGAGGCTACTTGGGAAACTGAGGATTTTCTGCGCTCTCACTTCCCCGATTTTCTGCCTAAAGGAATCAGTGTGTAACCCAAAACACCCACCCCCACCTGCCTTTTGAATCTAAATATAAGAGAAATGAAGTTATTGAGAACGGAGTAAATTGTGAAACTAAATCTAGAAGGACTTCCTTCTGAAGTTGCAAAAAGAATGACATTCGAAGAGCAGTTCACTAGAGAATCTTGACCAAAAGGAACCACAATACACCAACATGCACCTTCTTAGCACCCCACGAAAGGATCCCTACCCAATCTCGGGACAAGATTCCTTTAAGAGGGGAGGGCTATAACACCCCAGGTGTTACCCAAGGCCCTAGCTCAATGAACACACCTATGGCCTATCATCCAATATGTTATGTGGAGAGTGAAGGCACTAAAAGCTTTAGAATCATGGCTAAGCTAAGTATTGATCATAACAAGAGAGACACCCTAGCCTTAATACATTCTCACTCATGAAAAAGATTCTAAACCCTAATTTCCCTCTTAAGCCATTAAACCCTAAACATGGGATTAAAGGGAAAAGATTATGCAAATAGCCAAATCATGAAATGAGACCTATACCAAAGATGAAGTACATTAGTAAAACTACAAGATTTAGTAAGGGAAATATTGCAAAAAGGCCCAACAAAAACCCCAAAACAATTCACTAAGTGGAGGGCACACTAGAGCCATCAAAATTTCTCTAAGTCCCAAAACCAACCCTAGCCTAAAGATCAGATGTATTCTCCCTTGTGCTGGCGCCAAAACCACTCGGTCCAAATAACAAAAAGTGGACAAATTACCCAAGGCATACCCCTGAAAAATTTGAAACCAAACCAGGGTGTTTGACACGGTTTGGAATCCTTTTTGTCGCTAGTGAACAGTGCAGACAGACAAGACTTGGCGCCCCCATATGTTCTAAGCTAGGGCAGATCTTCCCTTGGAACTTACACGAACTAGCTAGCCCTAGGTGCCAGGAAGAAATCTTGCACAAGATCTTTGGCGAGATTCGCACGTTTGTGACCTTTGCAGGCGCAAGAACTTGGGCAGATGAACACGGCCACGTGTTCGACGCGCCCTAGCAACGCCAGAGCCCGCCCTCGGCGCTTAGCCCTCGTGCGTAGCCCCACGCCATGTCTACCCCGCGCCATCGGTTATAAAACCCACACTGGTCGCGACCGTACGCCCCCGCTCACTCCTAACCTCGCCCGAGCACGAGTTCGTCGGCGTTTGCCCAGAGAACCCCATGCCAGCGGCTGCGCAAACCATGACCACAGTTTACCGACCAAGCCAGCCATCCTCCACCCTGTCTGACCCTTGGGATAGCTTCTCCGGACCTCAGTGAAGCTCCTCGAGCCGAGGATTGAACAATACCTCACCGGAGATGGCAGATCGACATCGTCGGACTTCAACCAGCCGCCGTCGCATGTAGACCGAGCCCCACGGTAAGCCATTTGTCGATTCCTTGTACCTATAGCATCCTTAGCATCCAGTGAAGCTCCCTGTGCCATTTGATTGAACCCTACCACCGTGAGCAGGCCGGAGCACACGCCACCGATGAGCCTGACCGCCAACCCCCGCGGTCAGCCCTATTCCGGCCATCACCGTCGACGATTCACACCTCGACGTGACCGCCAGGACCTCCTGGACCTCACCTAGCCCTTCACCGGACCTCCCTTGCTGCCGGTAAGCCGCGCCACCCTTTTTCCTCTCCGCGGTCACTGTTGCAATGGGGAAGGAGCCTGGGGTGAAAGAAAGAAAAGCTAGGGGTTTTTTGCGAAGTCAGTGACTTAGGGAAACAGTTCCGCAGGGACACCGTTGAAAGAAATAGTTAGAGGAAACCCCAGGGGCCTCGGTGCAAACCTGTTTTCTTTAAACCTTTTAAGTTTTATTCCTTTAAATGAATATAGAACTTGCAAAATTCGTAACTCGAATTTTATCCAACCAAATTTGGTCAAACCAATTTTGCTAGGTCCTAAATATTATAAACTACTTAGGAAAAATAACAAACACCCTGAGTACTGCAAGACTTTTAGAGTTTTAATTTAATTAAGTGTACTGCCCAAAACTAAATAAATAGAGCAAAAATAGAAATAATTTTGGGCTGAGGTTAAGAAAAATTGGAGATATACTTAACTACTAACTACCCTGTTTAAAAATGTTAAACTCCTCAGTACACCAGATTAAGGAGGGATTAACCATTAAAACTTGCATTTACCCAAACATTGAGAAAATGAAAAAGGGGATTTAAAATAAGAACTAAAGAGCAACCACATTTTTCCTAGCTTACTTAAGTAATATAGTTCACAAGAAAATTTTGTTGAACCCTCTATTAGTACAAAAGAAATGCACCACATTTTATTTCATAAAAACAGTAAGAACTTAGAAAAATCCTAGAAAAATAACCCTAAGGAGAAACCCCCCAATCCTTGGGATAACTAATAATATGCTAGTATGAATCTAGGAAAAATATAAGTTCTGTTGTTTGATATTTTCAAACAACAAGTTACTTATAAGTGCCTTTTTGACATTAAACTGTGGAAAATCACAACTAAATAACTAGTGGAGCATTTTCTGTGATTTTTGGCACAGACATCTATTATCACCCATAAATCTTGGCAAAAATAAATTTTAGTACAGAACCCTCATTTACATCAGAGTTGTAGTACAAAGTGACTATCTACCCCTCACTTTTGTTATTTTTGCACAAGGTTTATCTCAATTAATTCTATCCTCAAATTTTTAGAATAAACTACAGAGACCAATGTTTAACCACTGTAATTTTTGCAACATTTTTGGAAAATTCTAAATGACCATGGTAGTTCAAGAGCACCCAAAAATAGGCATAAATAAAGAGAAAAAGGGGAATTATGGAAGAAATTAAGATTATACAACTAAATCTCTCTAAGAGTCCCATAAAACATAAAAGAGATGATTAAAAGTTTTAAGTTCACTCGAGGCCCTAAGATAAGTGTATGTGGAACACTTAAGACACCATCCGATAAAGAAACCCTAGTTTACCCACTGTTTAATATTGTTTTACCATGCGTAGCATTTACAAATTTTCATGTCATTAATATGCATATATCTTATTCATTGCATTCGATAGATTGTAATCTCGCTGACAGAGAGTACGACCTCATTCCGGAGCAAGGAGTTGCTCAGGAGGTAGTCCAGGAGCCAACACCAGAGCTTGCTACTGAAGACCTGCCTGCCCCAGCTTTTGAAGGCAAGCCTCGGTTTTATGCATAACCAGTATATATATGCTATTTTACTGCACTTAATGATTGTAGGTTTGTATTGTGCACTTAAGTGTAGGAGTTGTTTGAAACCGTAGTTGCATGAACTCAGGATTCCTTTGAGATGGATACTAGTATGCTAGGTCGAGTAGTTGCTTTACTAATTAGGGATCTCGGTAGAAGTCGAGTGATTTTTCCAGCACTCGCGCAAGGTCAGGAATTTGTTGTATCCATTTTTATATTGTAATGATGATGGTCTGTGGACAACAATCCATGGGGATGCGTTGTCTACGAGACGGAAATTGGAATAAGGATTAAGGTGTGGTACCATGTGTCAAGCGTTCGAACGTACTAAACATATGCCGAGAAATATGGTAAATCGGTAAGCCTAGTACCTGAGTGAACCTGGCAGCAGATTGCCCTCCTCACGCGACCTGAGACGTGGTCTCCCATTTCGATTATGGTGGGTACAAGTGCGGTCACTACACGATGGCAGTCGGGGTCAGTGAGGCATTGTACGCCAAGGCAGTGAGCCTCTCTCTGTTGACGGAGAATCGACGGGGACGGTTGATGTGTGTGGGGACGGAGTGCCTCGCCACGTCATGTGTTTAGGTTTACCTTGCAAGGTTAAAAAACTCGATTCGAATCGTCTGCTTCTCGCAGCTAATGAGACTGCTTGATCCATGCTGCTACATTGAGTAATAAGTGGAAATGAGTTGATTAGCAAAAGATGTTGATTGCTAAAAATGTCTGATACCATGTATGAATAGCTTGGTACTCACTTAGTTTAAGAAGGATCATATTAAAACTTGCAAAGCTACAACTTGATGTTAGACTCAACTAGTGTTTTTTGGCTAACCAAACCCCTCAGCCAAACAACTGCATGTCTAGAGGTAGAGGAGTAGACTCCTCACACCGGGTAAGTCTAGCTGAGTATTAGTATACTCAGCCTTGGTTGTGGCATAGATTTTTACAAGTTCTCTACAGGATATGGTTGCTGGAGTGACTTGGCCGTCTACCTTGCCACCGGGTTGGACAGTCGAGTGGGACCCTACCTCAGCAAGAGAGGAGCAGGAGGAGTGATGGGCCAGGCTTTCCCTTCCTCCCTTTTGTTTATTGTTAGTTAATTTCCGCTGCATCCCGAACAATGATTACTACTTTTGCAAAACTCCGATGATGTTGTAATAACCTTAAGCACTTCTTTAATGTATGGTTTTATGCTTTATTGTATTTGCTCTGTGCCTTACCTTCGAGTGAGTACATGGTACTTGATCCTGTTAGTGGCCTTGTCGGACTAGATCTAAGGGACTAACGTTTTATTCCTATTTAAGTGTGGTCTATCCTCTAAGGCGAGACTTAGGCACTTAAGTTGGAATAATTCAGGCGGTTCCGTCACACAGCGGCCTTCGTATCAATGGGCGCTGAAGGCCCAGCTTCGGCTTCGACTTGGTTTTTGGCAGCTTCGGCAGCTTTCTTGGTAGGACCAGGAGTTAAGGCCTTCGTGGTCTCTATGACAGTGTCTAGTACGCTGGCCATCCTCCTCCTTTTGGGAGTTGCGGCAGCAATTTTTTGTACCTTTGGCAATTCTGCTCCTGCTGGTGGGCTCAGAATTTCTGGCAGTTTCAATACCTTTTTAACTATCGGCTCTTCGGCCGCACCATCTTTGGCTTTGGTAGGCCCGACTGTAGGCACCTTTGGCACTACAATCGGCTCTTCGGCGCTCTGCGCAATCGGAGCAGCTTGTCTTGCTTCGGCAGTTGAAGAGGCTCCTTCGCGAAATTCAGGCACCATGGCCGGTTCAATATAACACGGCTGGTGGGTCAGAACCTTCATCTTTTTGCAATTCGGCATAACTGTGGTGGCCGAAAAGGCAGTCTTTCTCTTTTGTCCCTGCCCTCGCAGCGGGTAGCGGTAATCAGGGTATACGAAGCCAATCGCATCAAATACCCTGTTCAATCTTTTCTTCCCCTGGCCCCCGAAGGCTGCGGTCAGGGTATAATCTTCAGCTCTGCTATATGCTCCGAGTAGCTCGTCGTTGATAGCCTCAATACTTTTTAGCCAATCATCATTTGGCTCATCAAACTGGACCTTGAATCTGAAGGTATACTTCAATCGGAGCAACCCACCTTCAGTTGACTCGGCAGTAGTATCCTTCGGCATATCCCAGTTTTCTACAAGTGCCCATATTCTGTACGCTATGTGCTCTTGAACTATATCCCTTGTGCCAAGAAGGCACAGACGTTGCTAAAAGCCTTTTGGCATGTTTTGTCATTCTGATCGATTGTCACCTTCGGCCTCCAAAGGCTGAAACGAGACCAGATGGGGCGTTGGATTATTTCCTTAATGTCCTCTCTTTCAATCAGATCATTCTTGACATAAAACCATTCTTCCATCCAGGCCCTAGGCCATCTTTTTCGGATGTAGGAACTAGATGGCTTGCATTGGATTGAGCAATGAATCTGTAACAACCGAAGTTGTTGTGATACTGCTCCTTGCTGGTAGCCTTCGTCTCGTACAAAAGTTCATGCATGTTGCAAAAACACCTTGTGCTTGGTTCCAATCCATGGCTTCTCACAGCCCAAATAAACAAACCCATCCTGATTATAGCTTCAGGGGTAAGTTGATGAAGAAAGATCTGAAACATCTTTAGTACTTCAACCAAGAATTTGCTCAACGGGAACCGAAGCCCTGCTTTCAAAAAGCTTCAGTAAATAACCACCTCATTTACTTCAGGAGTAGGAGCAGCGCTGTATCCTCCAACCCTCACAATAGTCATGTCGCGGAAGTATCTTCCTCTCATAGCATCAACATGACTTTGTTTGATAGTTGATTTTCCAAAGATGGTATGGCTTGGTTGCCATGGCCGATCTTCAGAATCTTTGTCTCCACTTTCTACATCATACTCATCACTGTCGTCGGAGTCTTCAGACAGATCTGCCAGTATTTCTCTTGTAATTTTTTCTGTGTTCGTTTTTGCCATGGATTAAAAAAACCCAGTTATGAAAGGATCCGCAACTTTTTTCTTTTCAAACAGCTTCGTGTCCTCAATTATCTTTGTCTCCTCAGTCATCTTCTTCTCCTCAGACATGGCAAAAACACGTCTTTAAATATAAGCTCAAAAAGTTTGAAAATCAGGTGTTGGGGGCCAGCTTCGTCGCCAAAGGTCCTGCAAGAAGAAACACTTTCGGAAGATCAACACAGAAGCAGCGTCGAAACTGTCATCTAAGGAGCTTCGTACACGCTTTGAGACAAAGGTGTAGCACTGACTTAAAGATGAAAGGACAGATTGACCCATGATAATTTATGTCATAAAAGTAGTCAATTATACAGGGTATAATTGTAATTTCACACAGGCTGTGCCCTGTGACTATAAATAGATGAACAGTACCCCGTACTGTTCACGCTGATTTATATTCGCTCGTGCATCACGCTCGAAACCTTTGCTTTCGGCCAAGCCGAAGGTATAAATGTAATTCAATATCGTTTTTATTTATCCATGACAATAAAAATATATTAATAACGTCATATAGTTATTCATGATTATTTATGTTGTCTTTCAAATTTCATATGCTTCTTCCTACATTGATATACACTGTAATGACGAAGGTACGTCCTTCATCGCCTTCGTCTGAAGATCATTATATCCCATGGGAAATAATGCTTCGGAAGATGAAGGGCATTAGTTTTTAACATTTTGTGTTGCCTTGTTCTTGATTTATAACACTTGAGAACAAGTCCCCAACATTGGCGCCCACCTCGGGTGAACTCACTTCCACTTTTCAGTCGATGGCTTCGTTTAGCAACCAAGTTGTAGCACCTTCGGCTACGAAGCTGGTGCTCTCGATAACAGGCGGTTCATGCTCAGAGCCAGCCAACAAGAAGCAGAAGAAAGAAGCGCAGAGAAGGGTGCAGCATGTTGGGGTGCATGGACCCTTCATCAAGTCCAAATGGTCCCACATCCCAATCACCTTCTCCTAGGAGGATCTTCAGCTCAAGGATTACCCTCACAATGATGCTATGGTCATATCTTGTGTCATCAAGGGGTTTCTGGTCCATAATGTTCTGGTTGACACAGGCAATGCAGTGGATATCATATTTGCTAAGGCCTTCAGACAAATGCAAGAGCCAGATGGTAAGATTCATGATGCTACACACACTCTTTGTGGCTTCGGAGGAAGGCAAATTGTAGCACTTGGCAAAATCACAATGCCAGTTACCTTCGGCTTTGTTCATAACACAAGGACCGAACAGGTTGTATTTGATATTGTTGATATGGAGTACCCCTATAATACAATCATTGGTCGTGGAACACTTAATGCCTTTGAAGCAATACTTCATCCAGCATATCTATGCATGAAGATACCTTTGGAACAAGGGCCCATTGCTGTTCATGGAAGTCAAGAAGCTGCCAGAAAGGTCGAAGGAAATTGGACAGACTCAAAAGCAATTCACAATATAGATGGAACCAAAGTATGTGAACAGTACAAATACAAAAGAGAGAAGGCTGCTTCGGCGGATCAGCCGAAGCCTATGCTTCTATGTGAAGACATAGCAAAGCAAAAGGTATTGCTGGGTCTTAGCTATCTGAAGAACAAGAGAAAACTTTGATAAGATTTTTATTCAACAACAAAGATATCTTTGCTTGGTCAGCCAATGATCTCTGTGGTGTCAATAGAGATGTCATTGAACATTCACTCAATGTGGACCCATCCTTTAGGCCAAGAAAGCAAAGGCTTTGGAAAATGTCTGATGACAAAGCCGAAGGTGCTAGGAATGAAGTGAAAAGACTTCTTAGTGCTGGTGTCATCAGAGAGGTAAAATATCCAGAATGGTTAGCCAATACTATTATGGTGAAGAAGGCCAATGACAAATGGAGAATGTGTATTGATTTTACAGATCTTAACAAGGCTTGTCCGAAGGATGAATTCCCATTGCCAAGAATAGATTCTCTAGTAGACGCGGCAGCTTCATCAGAGCTCATGAGTCTATTGGATTGTTACTCTGGCTACCACCAAATCTAGATGAAAAAGGAAGATGAGCCAAAAACTAGCTTCATAACCCCTAGTGGCACATATTGCTATCTTCGGATGCCTGAGGGGCTTAAGAATGCTGGAGGAAGCTTCAGCAGAATGACAGCCAAGGTCCTTCATTCTCAGATAGGCAGAAATATGCTGACCTATGTTGATGATATCATAGTGAAAAGCACGAAGCAAGAAAATCATATTGCTGATTTGCAAGAAACATTTGGCAATTTCAGACAAGCTGGTCTGAAGTTAAACCCAGAAAAATGTGTTTTTGGGGTGAAGAAGGGCAAGTTCCTTGGTTGTCTGGTATCAACGAAAGGAATTGAAGCTAACCCAAGCAAGATCGAAGCTATCCTTCAGATGGAGCCACCAAGTATGAAGAAAGGAGCTCAACGGCTAGCAGGAAGATTGGCTTCATTGAACAGATTCATATCAAGATTAGCAGAAAGGAATTTGCCATTTTTTGAAATACTGAAGTCAACCGAAGTCTTTCAGTGGGGCCCGATGCAACAAAAAGCTTTTGAAGAGTTGAAACAATATTTGATTGATCTAACAACGTTAACCCCACCTGCGCCAGGGGCTCCATTGCTTTTATATGTGGCAGGTTCACATTCTGCAGTAAGCGCAACACTGGTGCAGGAGAAGCTAGATGGCCAAGCTAAAAAGCAAGTTCCAGTATACTTTGTCTCTGATGTTTTAAGTCCATCAAAGAAAAATTACACAGAATTGGAGAAGGTATTATATGTTGTCTTAATGGCCTCCAGAAAGCTTCGGCATTATTTTCAAGCATACCACATAATTGTTCCTTCGTCACAACCTCTAAAGGACATTATGAGGAACAGAGAAGCTACTGGGAGGATTTGAAAATGGGCTACAGAGCTTAATGAATTCATCATTGATTATGTACATAGATCTTCAATTCAGTCCCAGGCGTTAGCAGACTTCATCGCTGACTGGACGCCAGGGGCTCAGGAAGAAGAAGTAAATAAAGATGCCAAAGCTTGGACAGTATTCTGTGATGGTTCTTGGGGGACCTTTGGAGCAGGAGCAGCTGCCGTTTTAGTAGCACCTTCGAAAGTCAAAACATATTATGCAGCCAAGCTTGATTTCAGTTGCACAAATAATATTGCTGAGTACAAAGCACTTCTGTTGGGGCTTCAGAAGTTAAGGGCAATGGGAATAAGAAGGGCCATTCTGAAAACTGATTCTCAAGTTATTTCTGGCCATGTGGACAAAAGTAGCAAGGCAAGAGATCCGAAACTTGAAAGATATTTGGATACAGTTTGAAGGTTGGAGACTTCTTTCGAAGGTTTTTCTATTAAGAATATCCCAAGAGGTGATAATGAGCACGCAGATTTATTAGCCAAATCAGTGGCCCAGGGGCTCCCTCTACCTTCGAAAGTATTTTTTGAAACAATAAAGGCACCTTCGGTTGAACTCATGGAGAGAGCAGTGCTCACTATTTCTCTGATACACAGTGAAGATTGGAGGACTGAAATTATATCTTTCCTCCAAGGTAATTGTCTTTCAGATGACGAAACTTATAATAAGAGAATGGAGGTAAGAACAAGACCATATGTGATAATAGAAGGGGAGTTATACAAACATGGAGTCTGTTGTCCACTTCTCAAGTGTTTATCCAGAACCGAAGGTAAAGAGCTAATGAAGGAAATACATGCGGGTTTGTGTGGATCCCACATTGGGTCTAGGCCTTTGCTGGGGAAGGTCTTCAGACAAAGATTTCATTGGCCAAAGGCAGCTTCGGATGCAGCAGATCTGGTCCAAAAGTGCGAAAATTGTCAAAAATGTGCAAGAGATCAGAAACAACCTTCGTCGCTAACCCAGTTAATACAGCCAACCTAGCCATTACAAAGATGGGGCCTGGATTTGTTAGGTCCACTTCCACCAGCACAAGGCAATTTAAAATATGTTGTGGTGGCCGTAGAATATTTTTCCAAGTGGATTGAAGCGAAGCCTTTGGCCACAATAACTTTGGTCACAGTTCAGAAATTCTTCTGGCAAAACATTGTTTGTCGCTTCGGTGTGCCGAAGGCTATAACTGTGGATAATGGAACACAGTTTGATGCCGAAGCTTTCAAGGAGTTCTGTGATCAAATTGGCACGAAGATTCACTTTGCGTCAGTCAGACATCCAGAGTCAAATGGACTTGTCGAAAGAGCAAATGGTATTATAATGACAGGAATAATGAAGCTAATTTTTAATCAGCCCAGAGGAAAGTGGCCAGATGAGTTGATTAAAGTGGTGTGGAGCCACAATACGGCTATATCAAGATCAACAGGTTTTACACCATTCAAGTTATTATTTGGTGAGAAGCTATAACCCCGGAAGAAGCTAAAGCAGGGTCAATAAGAATAGCAGCTTCGGCAGAAGATGAAACTGATTATCACGTGGCAAAAGACACTACAGAAGGGACCAAACTTCGGGCTGTGGAAAATATCAATAAATATCAAGCCGAAACAATAAAATGGCGCGACAGAAAAGTTTGCCTGAAAAATATCAAGCCAGGGCATTTGGTGCTTCGAAGAGTGGCTAATCCGGACACAGTAGTCAAACTACAGCTAAAGTGGGAAGGACCTTTTCTAGTGGTATCTTCGTCAAGGCTCGGTTCTTACAGATTGAAGGATATGGACGGCAACGACATTCCTAGATCTTGGAATGCGGATGAGCTTCAATGATACTATGTGTAACTTCATGTAATGTTTTTTCATTTTTTCCTATGGCACCCTTTTCCTTTCCAAAGGGGGAGAAAGGTTTTTAATGGGGCCATAGATTGTAATTTTTTCTTTTCTTATTCAGCTCCATGAGAGCAGAATCCCCCAAAGATATGTAAAATGTAAAATCTGAGCATGCACCATCGAGTGTAGGGAAAAATACGAAGAAGCTCGAAAGTCGTCCTTAAGGGGATGCAGAGCACGACGAAGCTACAAAAAGTCGTTCCTAAGGGAGCACAGCGTAAGTTTTCTGCTGAAAAGTCGTTCCTAAGGGAATGCAGAGCCAAATACCACCGAAATATAAGGCGAAGAAGTTCAAAAGACGTTCCTAAGGGAATGCGGAACTTACACCGAAAAGTCAACGGTGATACCGCCGAAATAGAAGGCGAAGAAGTTCAAAAGACGTTCCTATGGGGATGCAGAACTTACACCGAAAAATAAGCGGTGCAGCCGAAAAATAAATGGCAAAGAGATTTCATTTATTCCTAAGGGAATGAAGAGTTTTGATGTGGCTTCGTAAGAATGTGTCTGGACATTCGTGTGCACAATACATCACATCATTCATCGCATTCATATACATTCATTTAGACATACATAGGATCATCATCACCATATCATACAAATACAGACAGCTGCTTTAGCTTTAATGATAAGGCTTCGGTGAAAGGAAAAGAAGCAAATTTATGCTTCGTTGTGTACGAAAAGAAGGGAAGGTGTTTTTCACCTTCGGCTCAAAAAATACAAGTTTCGTCTACATCAAAGCAGTTCATACATGGACGGAAAGGCAAAAATATATTACAAGGTACAGACAAATTTACATAGTAGTATTTGATTCTTAAATTACAATACTCTTTACAAGAATAATTCAAAAGTTTCTCTAAAGTTTTTCATAGCAATATCTTCGGCTTCAACATCATCCGCTAAGCTTCGGATCATCTACCAAGCTTTGGATCATTGCTCTTCGGCTTCGTCATCCTGTACATAACAAGGCGTTATAAGGCAAATTTAAGTTTCAAGGAAAAGGTAAGCACAAGGTATGAGTTTATTACCTGTTTGAGGTGACTTCGGGCTTCGTCACCAGCCAAGCTTCGTCCACCTTTCGCCCAAATTTGGGTTACAAATCTGTTCCCAATGCTTTGGGCCAGGCCGGGGATGTCATTCAAGTCCGCCGGTGATAAGATGAAGTTCGGCCTGTTTACAATATTCCCGTGCGTGCGACCGGCCTTCATAAAAGCAACAGTTATGCCACTAGAAGCTAGCAGAGCGTAGAAGTCACCATGCCCATCTATGACTTCATCAAGAGCATCAACTTCGTCTTCAATATGATCGAAGATGCCTGGCAGGTTTTCAGCTGAAGGTTTAAACTTTTCAGAAATGGCTCCAACCGAGTTGAAGACCTGCTTCAGTCGTTGCACACAACGGTTGCCGAAGTCCAGACATTTATCTTGAAGTTCCTTCAATGACTTTTGCAAGTTAGAACTCTTCGCAACTTCAGCTTTAAGCTTTGCATCCAAATTTTTCTTCTCTTCTTCGAAGTTTTTTTGACTTTGTGGAGAGTTCACTGTTCAATCTAGCAATCTCGGCTTGGGCTTCTGCCAGTGAACCCTCCATCGTTCGAAGCATAAAGTCTTTCTTTTCTAGAGCAGATTCATGGTCTTTAATTTTGCTCTCTAAGCCCTCAATTATAGCTTCATTCTTCTTGTCCTCAAGATCTTGTTGCATCCTCAAAGTTTTACTTAGTAGTAGGCTCTAGAAAAAATAATCTTCGTCAAAAAACACCTTAATCTCAAAACAATAAAAAATTGAGGATAGAGCCTTACCTTAAAATTAGAATAAAACAAGCTACCAGCGATATGTTGCCGCCGGTACCTGCTGAGGTTGGCTTCAAGCTTCGGAAAACCAACACTCTTCGATAGAGTGCTGATAGCCTTCGCTCCAGTCCGGTCTCGAAGGCAACCTAAGCTTTCTTCGTCAATGCCACCGAAGAGCAACGCTCCTGGCTGGTAGCCGCAAGATATGGCATACTCTCTTAACTCATCTTTTTCAGACTTAGATAACTCTTGCCCGATCATGTTTTGAAAGTTGAAGTCCCTTTCCCCCAAAATATCTTCAGCAGACTCCTTCCCTTTTCCAGGCATTGTGGCCAGGGTTTCTGCAGCAGTTGCAATGGTTCCTTCCACGGACAAGTCCAAAATCATTTTATCAATGTCAGAGAGTGTGCTTTCCAGGTTTGTGGTTTTGGCCACAGCAGCTTCAGAAGTTGTAGCTTCGGTGGCAGCACCTTCGGTAGCTGTAGCTTCTTCGGCGGCTGGTGTTCTTGATGCTGGCGTCGATGGTGGTGTTTCTTCAATGGCTTCGATTACAGTAACAATTCTTCGTTTTTTCGGCCCAGCAGACTTATTTGCTGCCAAAGGCTCCTCCTTCTGTAAAAGCTTCGTCAGATGTAGCCCCAGTGGACTTAGCTTGATAGGCAAGGATTCAGTCATTACCTTTAAAATTTCTTCCACTTCGGTAGCAGAAGGTGTTGAAGGAGCTTCTTCCTCTGTATCAGTTGTTTCTAGCCTCGGAGCTGTAGCTTTTCTCTTTTTCGGAATAGCCACCTTCGGCTCTAGGCTGGTTTTTCTCTTTTTCAGTAACTTTTCATCTTCTTTTATCATTCTAGCAGCTTGTCTCTTCATAATACTGACAACTCTTTTTCTCTTTGGCCCTTTGGCACCCTTGCTTAATCGTTCATAGTCAAGGTATTCAAATTTCAGAGCATCCATTACTCGGTTCAGCCTTCTTTTCGGTCGGGTGCTGAAGGCTGTGGTCATCAATTGATCTTCTTTCTTAGTATAGTTGCCCAAAAATTCATTGCACATAGCTTCAATCATTTCCAACCATTCTTGGCAAGGCTCTTTGAAATGTTTTTTGAACTTGAAGTCATAAGGCAGTCGAACAAGTTCATTCTTTTCTTTTCTCCATTAAGCTTCGGCATATTCCATTCCTTTAACGTCGGAAATACTCTATTGGGTAAGTATTCCTGCACCAAATCTCTAGTACCGATATGCTCAGACACAACTCGGAATTCGCCCACAGCTTTTCGGCATGGTGACCATTGCAGCATGTCGCACAGGGGCCTAGTTAACCCGAAGGTCAGGACCAGTGGGCTCTGAACTATCTTCTCCTTCTTCTCATCAACCTTAACATAAAACCACTCATTCTTCCAACCGGTTGGCCATTTGGTGCGATAGCTGACAACCGGAGTCTTCATATCTTTGCGATAAGCAAAGTTGTAACAGCCGAAATTCTCGTGAAGCCCATCTTCTCTAGACTTCGTCTGATAATGAAGCTCGTGCACCCGGCAGAAATCTTCAGCAAGTGGATCCACTCCTTGGCTTTGAGGATCCCAGATAAAGAAGCTAAGCCTAACGATGGCGTTAGGAGTCAGCTGATGAAGATAAATTTCAAAATCTTCCAAAACATCCCCAATCATTTCATGCAAAGGAAACCTCAATCCTGCTTTGAAGAAACTTCAAAAAACTACCACCTCATCATTTTCTGGCTTCAGAGTGGTTTCTTCCCCGCCAAAACGAATTAGCTTCTTCTCGGCTTCCCCGAAGTAGCCTAGCTTTAACATCATGGGCATATCAGCCGCAGAGACAGTAGATTTTCCAAAATCCAAGTGGTTGGGTTTGGATGGCATAACGGTGT
Organism: Zea luxurians; assembly: GCA_029449295.1. NCBI lineage: Eukaryota > Viridiplantae > Streptophyta > Magnoliopsida > Poales > Poaceae > Zea > Zea luxurians. The sequence goes on from JAOPSE010000011.1 coordinate 54,296,762, forward strand.
TATAATCTATCTCTTCTTCATCAGCATTACCCTCTTCAATATCAGCCTGTTCAGCTTCGGAAGCATGTGCACCTTCGTCAGAGGCACCCTTTGCTACAACCAGTCTCGATTGCCTCTTTACTTCGAAGATTGAGGCAGTTTTAGCAGCTTCGGCCTCCTCTCCGTCGCGCGTAATTCTAGCGGTTGAACGCACTCTAGCCATTTTTTGATTTCCTTGCAGTTCTTACAAAGTTGATTGTTTTTTCGCAGTTTTTTGACGAAGCTCCCTATTTTGACGAAGCTAATCCAGAACAGTGGCTTGCTCAGAAATGCAGTGAAAAAGCTTTGGCTATGGTTAAAACTTTGAACAGCACAATAGTACAATGGCAATGAATGCTATGATAACTTCACAACTACCCGTCTGTTTATATAGTGTTGTAGGTGGGAAGGTGAATCGCCAAACTAACTGCACCCGCTGAACAGTTACTCACACCCGCTGAACGGTGGACCAACCGATGCTTGGGAGAAGAATCGCCAAACCGCGCATATCCGCTGCATGGTGAACCACTTCTCGCGCATGGAATATTTTAATCGTTTCTCGACAATGAGCTCAAGGAAGGTGTTTTTCGGACCTTCGGCATTCCGAAGCTTCAGAGATGTTTTCACGGATCAAGCTCGTTACGAAAAACAATCTAGCACCGCGTAGGGGCTACTGTTGGGGGCCAGCTTCATCGCCGAAAGTCCTGCAAGAAGAAACACCTTCGGAAGATCAACACAGAAGCAGCGTCGAAACTGTCATCTAAGGAGCTTCGTACACGCTTTGAGACGAAGGTGTAGCACCGACTTAGAGATGAAAGGACAGATTGACCCATGATAATTTATGTCATAAAAGTAGTCAATTATACAGGGTATAATTGTAATTTCACAGAGGCTGTGCCCTGTGACTATAAATAGATGAACAGTAACCCCGTACTGTTCACGCTAATTTATATTCGCTCGTGCATCACGCTCGAAACCTTTGCTTTATGCCAAGTCGAAGGTATAAATGTAATTCAATATCGTTTTTATTTATCCATGATAATAAAAATATATTAATAACGTCATAAAGTTATTCATGATTATTTATGTTGTCTTTCATATTTCATATGCTTCTTCCTACATTGATATACAATGTAATGACGAAGGTACGTCCTTCATCGCCTTCGTCTGAAGATCATTATATCCCATGGGAAATAATGCTTCGGAAGACGAAGGGCATTAGTTTTTAACATTTTGTGTTGCTTTGTTCTTGATTTATAGCACTTAAGAACAAGTCCCCAACATCAGGCGAGAGCTAGTGAACAAGAGCTAAAAGTTTGAGAAAATAACACAAATGGCTGAAATGGCGTATCAAATGCTACCGGTGTGGGTTCCTATTTATATGCCTGGTGCTTTGCAACTTGGCGGGCCCCGCCTGTCATTGACTGTCGCTATTCTAGCGAAGGGAAGGTGTTTTTTCGGACCTTCGGCTTAAGGCCTTCGTTCACGTCGCAGTCTAAATTTGTTATTATAACAAATTAACACTGCGAGGGGCTAATGTTTGGAGCCTTCGTCTTCCGAAGGTCCTCAAAAACACGACTAACATGCTTCCCAAAGTATAATACATGTACAGGAACCTTCATGCATGGGACGAAGTTATACACGATATGAAGGGCGCTGTTCGAGTGAAGGACGAATGAGTGCCGAAGCTACCTGTGAAGAAGCTTCGGCTTAGCGGCGGAAAATGGAACTAACTTAAAGGGGAAAAGGCTGCCTAGCCCTTGATAGATTATCTCTAAGCCAATAATAGATGACAAGGGCATGAATGTAATTCTACACAGGCTGTGTCCTGTGCCTATAAATAGATGAACAGTGACACCATACTGTTCACGCTGACTTGTATTCACTCCCACGTCATACTTTGATTATGTCTGTTCGAAGTGTAATATGTTAATATAATCGTTATTTACGCTTTTATGCATTGTTCTTTTGATATATTACACTTGTGACGTCAACATATGTGTGGAAATAGATCCTGGCACACATATGCTATGCACTCGGCTCTGCACACTGGAAACGGGTATCGCGTAGGAGTAATCGTGGTGGGTTTTGGTTGGGGGAGCACCAAATTGGGGCCGTTCTGGCCATGGGCGCCGTCGTGATGATGGGGCTGTCGTGGTTGGGTTGAGTTGGGGAAGATGATCATCTGATCGCTCGTCTCAAAACGGACGATCGTGATGGCAACGCCGCATACTCGCTCGTGTTGTTACATCCTTACCGTAGATCGGCTTATGGAGGGGTGAGAGGTGATCCTGGTGTTTAGTGAATCTGGAGCATTGATCTCTGATCCTAGGGCCTGGATTGAGTACCAGTTCAAGTAGAAGTACATCTAATATGTGCTATCCATTTATGATCAAACGGTCGAAATACATGTATACCCCTTCGTCGTGCACTTCTTTCAAAAGAGACCCTTTGTTTTATTAAAACTAACCCGCCATCTTGCGCAGTGCACTCTGAGTCTTAGAGTTTTTCGCACGGAGGCCCCTGTCTTTTCCGGTAATTGACGCGCAGTCCAGAGCTATGGAAAATAATAAAAATGAACCTAGAAAGTGATTTTTAATATAAAAATAAATCCTACAACTCATTTAATTTATAGAAAACTTATTTTAAATCCTTTTTAATCCATTCTAGTGGCAATAATTTGGTATTAATATTGTTTATCACCTAGTAACTCTGTTTAGCCATGAAACCTGGATTCAAATTATTCACTTGATTTAGTCTAAGCACTTAATAACTTCGGTAATTCATAACTACTCTGTTTTAATTTTGAATTGACTCGTTCCGTTTGAGTTAGCTTTGTATAAATAATTACTATGCAGTAGCAACATTGATTATATGATATACCATACTTTTATAATTAGGTAACTAGTTTGATTAATTTATGTTTTCGGGGTTAGCTTATTCTAATATTAATATAGTATCATGATCTTAGGGTTATCTTTGGCCTAAAAGATGATTTATAATCAAGTAATGACTTAGATTAAAGTTGAGTTAACTAATTATAAGATATTATCTCATATGATGTATACTAATCAATTTATAATATAGTTTAATCACATAGATCTTCCATAATTTATAACTTTCTAACCGTAACTCCGAATTTAGTGGTTCTCGAACCCACGATCTCGTAGCAACGAGTAGAATATTCTTATGCAGTTTGTTCTTATGTTTGGTGTGATGTTAATTTTGCCTATACTATTTTTGTTTGTATTGCTACGTTTAGCAGTGATGTCACGAGCCATCCGAAGAGCAAGTTGGTACTAGGAATCTCAAGTCACAGGCAAGTTGTGCCCTTGAACACTTCTTTTTCCCTAATCATGTTCTTATTAATAATAATGATCTGCATAGGTTAATTTTGATGCGACCCAATAGGTCACCCTAGTTTGGCTATCTTTATACCTTGTTTACCACTGAATTTTTGGGTAGTACCTGCTATTGCTTTTATGTGGTTTTGGGTATGGAGATATACATTATTCATGATCCTACTTTTATTATCAGTTTGTTATTTACTATTCATGATAAGATCATTATGTTAATTGGAACATGGAGAACCACCCGAGAAAACAGTGTTACCACAAGGGTGGTATGGGACGTCCTTGGCTGACTAATTAGGAAAGCTAGTGGAGGACTACCTTACCCGAAAGGGGCAAGGGCAGTAGGGGAGTGGTCAGTGTGGGGAGGCCCTTGGGTTGATTTTGCTGCGATGGCGGCAAGGCGAGGGTCCCTGCATTGGAGCTTCCTAGAAACTGTAGCGGGTTTTTCTGAAGCTAGTGGAACTTTGTAAAGGCCTTGTAGTGTTACCCTACCTCGCTTCCTTGGTAGAGGTGTATGGGAAGTTACGATCCCTTGGCATATGGGTAACATGACTTGTGGGTAAAGATGTGCAACCTCTGCAGAGTGTAAAACTGGTATACTAGCCATGCTCACGGTCATGAGCAGCTCAGACACTCACATGACTAATTTATGGAACTAAATTCAATTTGTCGTATGCATTGCATTGCAAGTGTTGTTATTACTTTTGTTCTACTACTTAATTAGGTTGGTATTTACTTATACATAGTAACTGCTAATAAAATTTTGACCAACTTTAAAAGCAATGCTCAGCTTCAACCATCCTCTTTGGTAAGCCTTACACTTCACATGAGCTCCCACCTTTGGCGAGTTCATGCACATTATTCCCCACAACTTGTTGAGCGATGAACGTATGTGAGTTCACTCTTGTTGTCTCACACCCCCCGACTGGTCATGAACAGGTACCGCAGATATGGCGCGTGGAGGATGCTGTGACGAGTTCGTGAGAGGTCTAGGCCGTCGTCTCCTAGTCAACTTTGGGTTGCTATATCGTTGTCTCCTTTCGATGCAATTATTTATTTATTTTGTACAGAACTCCTATTATATAGTAAAGATGTGACATTCGTTTTTGTACCATGATTCATCATATGTGTGAGACTTGGTCCTAGCCCACCTGGTGATTATGTTCGTGCCCGTGTCTTGGTGCCCCGAAACCCGGGTGTGACAGAAGTGGTATCAAAGGAATGCTGACTGTAGGACGAAACTTAGATCAAACTGGACAACCATTATCTACTTACCTTTGCTACTCTAATTATTTCTAAACTTTTCTTAATCTTTTCTCATCTATTTCCGCTTTACTCTGATTATTCTTACCTCTTCATTCTAAAGACAAATGTGGATTTCACACTTTGAAATCCTGTGCCTAAAGTGGCCTTTAGGAATAGGAGACCTACTCTTAGGAACAAAAACAGAACTATTTTTATAGGTATCTATACACTTGAGTGTTTGTTCTTATGATACTTGTCTGATTTGGATCTTTGATTGAGTGTGATGGGTTGTGGAGTAATGTCCACAATTGCATCTGCATATAAACCTATACATAAGGAAAAATATTTATAAAATAGACAACACAGAATATTCCCTATTAAAAATATATCTAGTTTAATAGATCCATCTTATCTTAAAAGACTCTCTCTTATCTTAATAGGCCCACCTTATCTTGAAGGATTAGTCTTATCCTAACCACTTTACTTAACTCATCCTAAAGAAACAACCAGGATCTAATCCAAAATAATGTGATCAGATCTAAGTTATATTTGAGTGACTAAAACCACTTGACTTATCCCACCATGATCATGATCTAACCCAAATTAATTGGATCTTATCTAGTCGAAGCTAGTCATACCTAGATCTGATCTAATGTGATAGATTAATCTAACCTAACGAAGGATAAAGTGGAGCTAATCTAATGTAAGTTGTTGAACAAGAAGGTTAATACTGATAAAATGGATTAGACTCTACTCCTATAAAATATGTTTAACTTAATTCACTCTGCACTAAGTTCAGAATGACTGACCAACTCGGCCTTATGCAACTACCTTAACCATCTGATGGTTGCATAACCCCTCTATGCTAACCCATCAGAGATTCTGACTTACCTACACCATATAATCTATCCTATCTCAAAAGATTATAACATACCCTAATATTGTTTATTCTACCCTAGTAGATCTATCTAACTTAAACTAGTCTAATCTAGTCATATCCAACCTAATCTGGATTTTATCTGATCTAATATGATCTAATCTATAGTGAGTTACTTAATGTCGGTACAAAAGATAAGGCCATACTCCTATTTCACTTAAGCCTAAATTGGTGACTTAGATCAACTCGGCCAACTCGGCCATATACCCACGACCTACAGATTCTTGATAAATTGCATAATTTGTCTATCTCCATCTAACATCAAGCAAACTTTTGACCTACATCATGTAGTCTGTCTCCTCCATATCTATCCCAACCATATTCCCTGTTGGGGCGAAGGCGAAGAGTCTACCCTTCGCTCGATGCCTTCGCCAGCCTCGCTGCACCAACGGAGACAAGACGACTGACAGACTTCACCCTTCATCCCACGCGTCGCAGGATGAAGGCCTATGTCGAGGTCATCCCATCCTGCGGCCTCGTCCAACAGGGAGGCCCACTTGTAATCCGGCCCATTGTAACAGGCCCTGCGTGGCCGCCGCCTATTACGGGCCTAATTTGTAAAGGTTTTCCTGTAATTACAGTCTGTAACCCTGCTTTATGGGAATATTCCGGGGATAACCTAGGCGCCTGAGGGCACATGCGTACTTAACTCAAGATGTTGGGCACTCAGGCACCTATAAATACCCCCACACAGTGCCCTTGAGAGGCTAGATTAACAAGAGCTATTGCCATCTCGAGTTGAGACCTTGTTTGCACTGCTTTCGCTCCCCCGTTGGATCAACTTGCCCAGGAGAGCAAGTTCCAACATTTGGCGCCCACCATTCGTGCTACGAAAACATCACCCGCGATGGCACCCAAGAGAGCTACCTCGAAGGCTGATGGGGCTGCGAAGGCAGCACTGCTGGCCGAGAAAAAGGGCAAGGCCCTTGACGACACCACCCACCAAGAGGCCTGCAAAGACGACGCAAACAGCAAGAGGCAGCGCAACGAGCAACCCACCACCGAAGGTGGTCTCCGCACCTGCAGCTCTGGAGGACAACCACAACTTCCCCCAGGCTTCGCTCCACCAGAGGGCGCGGATGCCACCGAGGACAGCGAAGTCATCGGCGTTTCGGCCGAAGAGCAACTACAGCTGTGCGCCTTGCGCATCAAGAACCGCAACCTCCAGAAGCAAAAAGAGATCCTCGAGGCCAAGCGCCAACGTGTGTCTGCACAAGCCAAGGTGCGACAGATGATACGCGACGAAGAGCAGAAGGCTCAGGAGCTTGAACAAGAGATCGCACTCATGTAGAGCGAAGGCCAATTCGGCCTGCAACACGACCCACCCCTTCAACAGCGCGCACAAGTCGAAGACCTGTTCATCCCTCAGCGCGGACACGCCATCCTTCACGCCACAGCATTCCAAGGCGTCAACTACCTTGACGAGCGAAGTCCCCTGGCACCTCATCTGCAAGTAACACCATGGTCTTCCAACTTCAGGGCAGGGACCTATCCCAAGTACAACGGCAGTACTGACCCAGCATAGTACATCATGAGCTATCAAGTCGCTGTTGCATCATCTGGAGGGGACGACGCCACGATGGCCAAGTCGTTCATCATTGCCCTCGAAGGCCCAGCCCTCACCTGGTACACGAGGTTGCCCCCATTATCCATTGACTCCTAGAGAAGTCTCCAGGACAAATTCTTGCTCAACTTCTGTCACACCCGGATTTTAGGGGTCCAAAACCCGGGCGCGAACATAAACACCAGGTATGCTGGGACCAAGTCTCACACATATGATGTATAGTGGCACAGGATCGAATGTCACATCTTTATATATAACAGGAGTTCTATACAAAATAAATAATTACATTATAGGGAGACAACGGTCCAGCAACCCAAAGTTGACTGGGAGACGACGGCCTAGACCACTCACGAACTCATCACGGCATCCTCCATGCGCCTCATCCGGTGGTACCTGTTCTTGACCTGTGGGGGGGGGGTGTGAGACAGCAAGAGTGAGCTCACTTACGTTCATCGCTCAACAAGTTGTGGGGAATAATGTGCATGAACTCGCCAAAGGTGGGAGCTCACATGAGGTGTAAGGCTTACCAAAGAAGATGGTTAGAGCTGAGCATTGCTTTTAAAGTTGGTCAAAATTTTATTAGCAATTACTAAGTATAAGTAAATACCAACCCAATTAAATAGTAGAACAGAAGTAACAACATCACCTGCGATGCAATGCATATGACAATTTGAATTTAGTTCCATAAATTAATCATGTGAGGGTCCGAGCTGCTCTTGACCGTGAGCACGGCTGATATACCAGTTTTACACTCTGCAGAGGTTGCGCATCTTTACCCACAAGTCATGTTACCCATCTGCCAAGGGATCGCGACTTCCCATACACCTCTACCGAGGAGGCGAGGCAGGGTAACACTACGAGGCCTTTACAAAGTTCCACTAGCTTCAGAAAACCCGCTACAGTTTATAGGAAGCTCCAATGTAGGAATCCCTTGCAGGACCGCCATCGCAGCAAAATCCTCCCGAGGGCCTCCCTACACTGACCACTCCCCTACTGCCCTTGCCCCTTTCGGGTAAGGTAGTCTTCCACTAGCTTTCCTAATTAATCAGCCAAGGGGTCCCATTCCTCCCTTGTGGTAGCACTGTTTTCCCGGGTGGTCGCTCCATGTTCCAATTAACATAATGATCTTATCATGAACAGTAATAATAAACATATAATAAAAGTGTGATCATGAATAATGTACCTTCATACCCAAAACCACATAAAGCACTTGCAAGTACTACCCAAAAAGTTCAGTGGTAAACAAGGTATAAAGATAGACAAACTAGGGTAACCTATTGGGTCCCATCAAAATTAACCTATGCAGATCATTATGATTAATTAGAACATGAGTGGGTAAAAAGAAGTGATCAAGGGCACAACTTGCCTAGCACTTGAGATTCCAGGTACCAACTTGCTCTTTAACTGACTCGTGACCTCACGCTAGTCGTAACAATACAAACAAACATAGTATAGGCAAAATTAACATCACACCAACATAAGAACAAATTGCATAATAATATTCTACGCTGTGCTACAAGATCATGAGAACAAGAATTACTAAATTTGGAGTTACGGTTACCAAGTTATGGATTTCTGAAGTTATTTAGCACCTAGGATAGATTAATTCAAATGAACCGTTTTAATTGAAGTTTCATGGCTAAACAGTGTTACTAGTTGGTAGACAATATTAAAACAAAATTAGTGCCACTGGAATGAATCAATTTGGAGTTAAATTCATCAAGTTATGAATTTCCTAAGTTTGGGACATTATTTTGCTTTAAAAAGAATTTCTGTATTTAATTTAATAGATTTCTAAGTTACTTGGATTGCGGCCACTATTTAACAGAAACCCAGGGTCTAAATCATAAAACTTCTTAAGACTCAGTTTTCCACCGCACAGGACGGCGGGTTAATTGTGGCAAAGAGCAGGGGCTCTTTATGAAGATTACCCACCGAAGGGGTATCCTTCAATCTCAGCCGTTGGATCGGGTTTCAGTAGCCCAGATTAGGTCGCCAGCGCGCCGAAGCGGTGCACAGCGCCGACCATCCAATCTGTGATCAACGGCCCTGATTTAAAACATTAAAGATTGAATCTGGGCCGCGGGATTCGATCGGACGACCCAGGATGATCTCACCAAAGGGGGTATGCGTGCTCCAATCACGGCCACCTGATAAAGAACGGACGGCTAGGAGCCGTTCTCCTTCCAGGAATTAGTCTGACGGCGGTGCCGCCGATGACCAGCGCCATCACCGGCGACAGGCGATTCGCCCCCAGTGCCCCCAAACCCACGCACGGTCTCGCGTAAAACAGAGAGGAGAGTAAGGAGAATCCGATGGTGGTCGACTTACGGGTGATCGAGCAACGATGAACACTGCCCACGCGGCACGGCGGCAAGGGGGAGGAATTCCGCCACCGGCAAGAAATTGGCGTCCAGGAGACGATGCCTTCGCCAATAGAGTCTTCAGGCGTGTTCAATGAACTCCGGTGAATCGCACGGGTACCCTAGGATGGTCAAAACCCCCTAGGAAACCCGGTTCCCTCCCCCCACGGCGGGTCTCACCTTCTTCCGATTGCTGTTTCTTCCTCACAACTCTCACAGGTCGCGCGGTACACAGAGGGGAAGGATGGGGGGAAGGGGAAACCTACGCCATGGTTTTATAGATGAGCAGAGACCGATGAGGTGCGCAAGCCATCGCTAGAGAATTCGCCGTGAGCTCCGCCTGGTTGTTACCTCGACGGCACCCAAATTCCGAGTCGGGGCATGCCGCGAGATCCGCGATGGATTGGTGAACTGCCCGCACCGAATCCACGTGAGCGGCGGAGGTTGTTGGGCGGTTTACCGAGGGCGCGAGAACGGCGGAGGTAGCTCAACGTCCCGGCGCCTACGGATTCTGCTGCGTTCGGCGACCCACACGGTGGAGGAGACGGTCCTGGCGAATGGGCCCGCCAGGTCAGCGTCACAGCGCCCGGCTTGTATGCGCACGCGAAGTGAAGTGGCTGGGGCTGACTTAGCGGTCCACACGCCAGTGGGGTGAGATCCATGCGCGGCTGCCACCCCGGGCCCGCGTGTCGGCGCGCAGGTAACGAGTTGAGGCTGGGCCACGCGGGGCTGGTGGTGAATATGGGCCACGAAGTGGATTTGGCCCAAACTCGAGGTAAGTCTTCTTTTCTTTTCCCCTTTTTTCTGATTTCTATTTTAAATTCAAATCCAACACAAGTTTGAATTCCAAGATTTTACTTTTAGATGCACAAATAAACTCCAACATGAATGCAAGAGTATAATTTTAGTTATTTATTTATTATCCTTTCTTTTAGCAAAATGCTCTCAACATACAAGTCATAAATAAGAAATACTCTTAGGAAAATCTATAATGCGTAACATTTATTAAAAGGTGATTTTTAACTCAAAAGAGAATTTTTTTTTATATTTCTTAAAGGGGATAATAACTTGTAATTCTTTTATTATATATATCTTAACTCAACTTGCTTTAAATTTTACTATTTATTTTAGAAAAGGTGAATTCTAAAGTATAATTATCCATTAGGGACATTTCCCCTTTGATTTCCTCTACTAATCCCCAAAATAAGATTTCGGGTGCTACAAATCCTACCCCCTTAACAAAAATCTCGTCCTCGAGATTTGTAAGGACAGGGATGTAAAAAGCTTTATTTATAGTTTAGCCTTTAACTTTTAGTTAGTTTAGGAATTAAGAAGTTTCATATTATTTAGATAGTGGTTATAAAAGCTTGGGTATGTATATCCACTCTATTGTGTATGGTAAAAGATGTCTTTAAAGCATAGAGAAGTTTGGTTAAGAAAGGGTAGGGTGAGGAAAGACTCCATCCAAGATTGTGGATCTTGACTCCGTTGGCGATTCAACTTGATCTTTGAAGTCTTGAGTTGATGCTTATCCTTCTTTGATGTGGTTGGTCTCCTTTGGCCTTTCTTCTTGGAGTTGCCATCCGAGTTAAGGACATATGGTTAAGATATATGTGAGTAGGATGGATTATGTGTAGGTAGGTTAGAATCTCTTGCTAGGTTAAAATCGAGGGGTTATGCAACTATCGGATGGTTAAGGTAGTTGCATATGGCCAAGTTGGTCTGTCGTTCTTAATTTAGTGCAGGGTGAACTAAGTTAAGACATGTTTTATAGGAGTAGAGTCTAATCTATTTCATCAGTATTATCTAACATGTTTGATAAGTCACTTTAGATTAGATCATATTAGGTTAGATGAGATCTAGATTAGATTGGTATGACTAGTTTAACTAGATAAGATCTAATTAATTTGCATTAGATCATGGTTGATAAACTAGGGTGGATAAGTATGCCTATTAGGATAAGATGGATCCATAAAGATAAGATAAAATCTTTTGAGGTCAGTTACATCTATTAGGATGAGATAAAATCATTTCAAGATAAGATGAGTATCTTTTAAGATGAGATGGATCTATTAAGATAAGGGAGAATCTTTTAAGATAAGATGAATTGGTTAGAATGAGATCTTTTAGGATAAGATAAATCTCTTAAGCTAGATGTATTCCAATGGGGATAATCTAGGTTGTCTAGTTATTTTATAAATATATATTTTTTATACCTTTATGTATATACAGATGCAATTGTGGACATTACTCCACAACTCATCACACTCAAAAAAAAATCCAAATCAGACAAATATCATAAGAACAAACATTCAAGTGCATAGATAAAAATAGTTTTGTTTTTGTTCCTAAGATTAGGTCTCCTATTCCTAAAAGTCACTTTAGGCACAAGATTTCAAAGTGTGAAATCCACATTTGTCTTTTAGAAAGAAAAGATAAGAATAATCAGAGTAAAGCGGAAATAGATGAGAAAAGATTAAGATGAGTTTAGACAAGACTCAGAGTGGCAAAGGTAAGTAGATAATGGTTGTCCAGTTCTATCTAGGTTTCGTCTTACAGTCAACATTCCTCTGATACCACTTCTGTCACACCCGGATTTTAGGGGTCCAAAACCCGGGCGCGAAAATAAACACCAGGTATGCTGGGACCAAGTCTCACACATATGATGTATAGTGGCACAGGATCGAATGTCACATCTTTATATATAACAGGAGTTCTATACAAAATAAATAATTACATTATAGGGAGACAACGGTCCAGCAACCCAAAGTTGACTGGGAGACGACGGCCTAGACCACTCACGAACTCATCACGGCATCCTCCATGTGCCTCATCCGGTGGTACCTGTTCTTGACCTGTGGGGGGGTGTGAGACAGCAAGAGTGAGCTCACTTACGTTCATCGCTCAACAAGTTGTGGGGAATAATGTGCATGAACTCGCCAAAGGTGGGAGCTCACATGAGGTGTAAGGCTTACCAAAGAAGATGGTTAGAGCTGAGCATTGCTTTTAAAGTTGGTCAAAATTTTATTAGCAATTACTAAGTATAAGTAAATACCAACCCAATTAAATAGTAGAACAGAAGTAACAACATCACCTGCGATGCAATGCATATGACAATTTGAATTTAGTTCCATAAATTAATCATGTGAGGGTCCGAGCTGCTCTTGACCGTGAGCACGGCTGATATACCAGTTTTACACTCTGCAGAGGTTGCGCATCTTTACCCACAAGTCATGTTACCCATCTGCCAAGGGATCGCGACTTCCCATACACCTCTACCGAGGAGGCGAGGCAGGGTAACACTACGAGGCCTTTACAAAGTTCCACTAGCTTCAGAAAACCCGCTACAGTTTATAGGAAGCTCCAATGCAGGAATCCCTTGCAGGACCGCCATCGCAGCAAAATCCTCCCGAGGGCCTCCCTACACTGACCACTCCCCTACTACCCTTGCCCCTTTCGGGTAAGGTAGTCTTCCACTAGCTTTCCTAATTAATCAGCCAAGGGGTCCCATTCCTCCCTTGTGGTAGCACTGTTTCCCGGGTGGTCGCTCCATGTTCCAATTAACATAATGATCTTATCATGAACAGTAATAATAAACATATAATAAAAGTGTGATCATGAATAATGTACCTTCATACCCAAAACCACATAAAGCACTAGCAAGTACTACCCAAAAAGTTCAGTGGTAAACAAGGTATAAAGATAGACAAACTAGGGTAACCTATTGGGTCCCATCAAAATTAACCTATGCAGATCATTATGATTAATTAGAACATGAGTGGGTAAAAAGAAGTGATCAAGGGCACAACTTGCCTGGCACTTGAGATTCCAGGTACCAACTTGCTCTTTAACTGACTCGTGACCTCACGCTAGTCGTAACAATACAAACAAACATAGTATAGGCAAAATTAACATCACACCAACATAAGAACAAATTGCATAATAATATTCTACGCTGTGCTACAAGATCATGAGAACAAGAATTACTAAATTTGGAGTTATGGTTACCAAGTTATGGATTTCTGAAGTTATTTAGCACCTAGGATAGATTAATTCAAATGAACCATTTTAATTGAAGTTTCATGGCTAAACAGTGTTACTAGTTGGTAGACAATATTAAAACAAAATTAGTGCCACTGGAATGAATCAATTTGGAGTTAAATTCATCAAGTTATGAATTTCCTAAGTTTGGGACATTATTTTGCTTTAAAAAGAATTTCTGTATTTAATTTAATAGATTTCTAAGTTACTTGGATTGCGGCCACTATTTAACAGAAACCCAGGGTCTAAATCATAAAACTTCTTAAGACTCAGTTTTCCACCGCACAGGACGGCGGGTTAATTGTGGCAAAGAGCAGGGGCTCTTTATGAAGATTACCCACCGAAGGGATATCCTTCAATCTCAGCCGTTGGATCGGGTTTCAGTAGCCCAGATTAGGTCGCCAGCGCGCCGAAGCGGTGCACAGCGCCGACCATCCAATCTGTGATCAACGGCCCTGATTTAAAACATTAAAGATTGAATCTGGGCCGCGGGATTCGATCGGACGACCCAGGATGATCTCACCAAAGGGGGTATGCGTGCTCCAATCACGGCCACCTGATAAAGAACGGACGGCTAGGAGCCGTTCTCCTTCCAGGAATTAGTCTGACGGCGGTGCCGCCGATGACCAGCGCCATCACCGGCGACAGGCGATTCGCCCCCAGTGCCCCCAAACCCACGCACGGTCTCGCGTAAAACAGAGAGGAGAGTAAGGAGAATCCGATGGTGGTCGACTTACGGGTGATCGAGCAACGATGAACACTGCCCACGCGGCACGGCGGCAAGGGGGAGGAATTCCGCCACCGGCAAGAAATTGGCGTCCAGGAGACGATGCCTTCGCCAATAGAGTCTTCAGGCGTGTCCAATGAACTCCGGCAAATCGCACGGGTACCCTAGGATGGTCAAAACCCCCTAGGAAACCCGGTTCCCTCCCCCCACGGCGGGTCTCACCTTCTTCCGATTGCTGTTTCTTCCTCACAACTCTCACAGGTCGCGCGGTACACAGAGGGGAAGGATGGGGGGAAGGGGAAACCTACGCCATGGTTTTATAGATGAGCAGAGACCGATGAGGTGCGCAAGCCATCGCTGGAGAATTCGCCGTGAGCTCCGCCTGGTTGTTACCTCGACGGCACCCAAATTCCGAGTCGGGGCATGCCGCGAGATCCGCGATGGATTGGTGAACTGCCCGCACCGAATCCACGTGAGCGGCGGAGGTTGTTGGGCGGTTTACCGAGGGCGCGAGAACGGCGGAGGTAGCTCAACGTCCCGGCGCCTACGGATTCTGCTGCGTTCGGCACTTCGGCGACCCACACGGTGGAGGAGACGGTCCTGGCGAATGGGCCCGCCAGGTCAGCGTCACAGCGCCCGGCTTGTATGCGCACGCGAAGTGAAGTGGCTGGGGCTAACTTAGCGGTCCACACGCCAGTGGGGTGAGATCCATGCGCGGCTGCCATCCCGGGCCCGCGTGTCGGCGCGCAGGTAACGAGTTGAGGCTGGGCCACGCGGGGCTGGTGGTGAATATGGGCCACGAAGTGGATTTGGCCCAAACTCGAGGTAAGTCTTCTTTTCTTTTCCCCTTTTTTCTGATTTCTATTTTAAATTCAAATCCAACACAAGTTTGAATTCCAAGATTTTACTTTTAGATGCACAAATAAACTCCAACATGAATGCAAGAGTATAATTTTAGTTATTTATTTATTATCCTTTCTTTTAGCAAAATGCTCTCAACATACAAGTCATAAATAAGAAATACTCTTAGGAAAATCTATAATGCGTAACATTTATTAAAAGGTGATTTTTAACTCAAAAGAGAATATTTTTTTTATATTTCTTAAAGGGGATAATAACTTGTAATTCTTTTATTATATATATCTTAACTCAACTTGCTTTAAATTTTACTATTTATTTTAGAAAAGGTGAATTCTAAAGTATAATTATCCATTAGGGACATTTCCCCTTTGATTTCCTCTACTAATCCCCAAAATAAGATTTTGGGTGCTACAACTTCCAAGGGTACCGCCCAGACACCGACGCCTTGGCTGAACTATCACTCTGCAAGCAGCTGGAAAGAGAGACTCTGCGGGAGTACTACCGCAAGTTTTTGACCCTCAAGTCACAACTGCCTTCGGTCGATGACCAGATCGCCATCCACTACGCCATCAGTGGCCTTCGGGCCGGCGTCCTTTACAGCCACTGCATCAGGGATCCGCCCAGGAACCTCCAGGAGCTGTATCAGCTGTTCGAAAAATACGCCAGATCCGAAGAGCTCCACCAGCGCAAAGTCGAGTCTCAGAGGAAACCCAAAGACCCTCCACAGTCCAGCCGCACATGGACGAGGCCCTCGCAGGCAGACTCTGGTCGGGACGGACGCAATCAGCAGCAGGTGCACAACAACGCCAACCAGCACCCCGCTGGTGAGGCCCCTCGCCGCCAGGAGTATCCCCCCCAGGGCCGCGGAAATAGGACTCGTGGTCGGGGCTGGGGACGTGCGCAGTAGCCGCGCAGATTTTACTGCCTGTTCCACGGCGAAGACTGCGCGCATCCTACAAGAGACTGCCCAGAGACGAAGGCCACCAGAGACAGGATGGCACGGGCGCAACCAGCGACAACCCTAGAGTTGTCGCGCACACATATCAGCAACCCCCTAAGCCATACAACCACGGCCCCGCTCCGCTTCCACCGCACCACGCATACCAACACCACCAGGAGATACAAATCGTACCTCCCCCACCCCCACCTCCACACCATCAACAACAAAACATCCACCACCCCCAAGCCCCAAAGCAAGAGGACTTCGCCGATCAGCCGTATCGCGGAGTCATTCATATGATCACTGGGGGGTCCAGCGCCGACTTTGACACAAAGCGGCAGAAGAGGGACCATTACCGCAGCATCAACCACGTCGCCGTCACCGGTCCAGTCGTGCAGACAAAGTGGTCCCATGTGCCATTGACCTTCGATGCCCGAGACGTCGATCTGCGCAGCGCACCCCACATCGACGCCATGGTTATCAACTGCAGCGTGGCAGGCTGGGACCTGCACAAAGTCTTAGTCGACAATGGCAGCCAGGCGGATATCATTTTTCTCCATGCCTTCGACCGCATGGGCATAAGCCACAGCCTGCTCAAGCCTTCGGACAACCCCCTGTACGGCTTCAGCGGCAAGGGCACCTTTCCTGTCGGCAAAATAGAGTTACCTCTCTCCTTCGATGTAGCACCCAATGCCCGAAGTGAGCAAGTCACATTCGACATCGTCGACATGTTGTACCCGTACAATGCCATAATGGGCTAGGGCTCCATCAGCAAGTACGAGGCAGCTATTCATGAACTTTACCTGTGCATGAAGATCCCAGGTCCGCAAGTCGCCATCACAGTCTACGGCAACCAGCAGGTTGCACGTAACATAGAAAGAGACTTCGTTCCTGGACAAAGAAACGTACACTGCCTCACGGCCCAGCGCGAGGTCCCTGGGTCTGCCAGCCCAACCGCCAAAGAACATGAAAAAGCACAGCTGTAGAGCAACGACAGGACCAAGACTGTTCCCCTCGACCAGGCAACGCCCAAGCAGACGGTTACCATCAGCGAAGACCTCACTTCGCATGACGAGGAGAGACTCCTCTGCTGTCTGTCCAAGAATAAAGATGTCTTCGCCTGGTCCGCCCTCGACCTGGTCAGAGTAAGTCGCTCCATCATCGAGCACAGCTTAGGAATCGACCCCTCGGTGAGGCCAAAGAAACAGCGGCTGCGTAAGATGTCTGACGAAAAGACGGAAGCTGCCAAGGCTGAGGTACATCGCCTGCTTGAGGCCAAATTTATCGAGCCAATTGCCTACCCTACATGGCTCGCCAATGTAGTGATGGTGCAGAAGAAGAGCGGCAAATGGCGGATGTGCATCGATTTCACCAGTCTTAACAAGGCCTGCCCCAAGGACAATTTCCCGCTGCCTCGGATTGACAAAATCGTCGATAGTGCGGCCGGGTGCGAGGTCATGTCACTCCTTGATTGCTTCTCCGGCTACCATCAAATATATATGAAGGAGGAAGACAAGGCGAGCACCAGTTTCATAACACCCTTCGTCACGTATTGCTTCATCAGAATGCCGGAGGGACTTAAGAATGCCGGGTCCAC
Source organism: Zea luxurians (assembly GCA_029449295.1). Classification (NCBI taxonomy): domain Eukaryota; kingdom Viridiplantae; phylum Streptophyta; class Magnoliopsida; order Poales; family Poaceae; genus Zea; species Zea luxurians. The sequence continues at coordinate 54,314,408 of JAOPSE010000011.1, forward strand.
TTTCTCTCGGCTCACCAAAATGGTGCTCGAGAGTCAAGTCGGCAGAAACATATTCACGTATTTGGACGACATCGTCGTCGCCAGCAGAAGCAAGGAAGACCATCTGGCTGACCTCGCCGAAACGTTTGCGAACATGCGGGACGCACGACTTCGCCTAAACCCCGAAAAATGTGTCTTCGGCGTTCGCCAGGGGAAAATATTGGGCTACCAGGTGTCGCACCGTGGGATTGAAGCCAATCCAACCAAAATCTAGGCCATCATCAACATGACGCCCTCGCAGTCAGCCAGAGACGTCCAACGACTGACAGGCAGATTAGCCGCCCTCAACAGATTCATCTCCAAATCCGCTGAACGAAGCCTCCCTTTCCTCAAAACACTCCGTGGTGCAAAAGACTTCGCATGGGGACCAGAGCAGGCGGCGGCCTTCGCTTCATTCAAGCAGTACCTGTCGGAATTGGCGATTCTTACAAGCCCCGACCCCTCGCTACCCCTGTTGCTCTACGTCGCGGCTTCGCCGCATGCGGTCAGCGCAGCACTGGTTCAAGAGCAGACCAGAGATGGCACGATTAGGCAATGTCCAGTTTATTACGTCTCTGAAGTGCTCACAACATCAAAATGTAATATGACGGAACTGGAAAAGATCGCCTATGCAGTCATTATGGCCTCGCGCAAATTGCGCCATTATTTCGAGGCATTCAAGGTCCGGGTCACCTCAGATAGGGGACTCGGCGAATTGTTTAGAAATTCGGAGGCTTCAGTCCGGATTGCCAAATGGGCAGCCGAACTCTCCGGCTACCACATCACATTTGAACCCAGGACAGCCATCAAGTCACAAGTCCTGGCAGACTTCGTCGTCGACTGGACTAGGCCAATAACACAGCCGGACCCGTCCACAGAGAAAGTGTGGACAATCCATTGCGACGGCGCATGGTGCCATGCGGGGGCAGGCGCCGCTGCGGTCATTACTTCACCCACCAGGGTCAAGCACAGATACGCAGCACGCCTCAGCTTTGCTTTGGAGTCTGATAGATGCACTAACAACATAGCAGAATACGAGGCTGTCATCCTCGGCCTTCGCAAGCTAAGGGCACTCGGTGTCACCACCTGCATTATCAGAACAGACTCCAAGGTAGTCGCCGGCCAAGTCGAGAAAGACTATGCAGCAAAGGACCCCGCACTCATGCAGTACCTCGCGGCCATCCGCAGCCTCGAAAGGCAATTCAAAGGTTTTACGTTGCAGCATGTGGACCGAGCCAAGAACGAGGAGGCCGATGCATTGGCCAAGACAGCCCCCGCCAGGGGCGAGGCCCTGCCCTCCGACGTATTTTACCATGTCATCGGCACGCCAGCCGTCCGCAGCCCAGAGGGGCTCCAGATAACCAATGACAGCGAGGGCCACCGCATAGTCAACCTCATCATGACCGAAGACTAGTGGACACCAATAACCCTGTTCCTACAGGGGTACTATCATCCAACCGACATCAATGAGGCCAAGCGCCTCAAACATCGAAGTCGGGACTTTGCACTGATCGAAGGCCAACTTTACAAGAAGGGGGTCAGTCAACCCATGCTTAAATGTGTCACCGAGACCGAAGGCGTCCAAATTCTGCGCGAAGTCCACAGCGGGATTTGTGGCTCTCACGCAGGGCCTAGGGCCCTAGCTGCAAAGGTGATCCATCAAGGTTTCTACTGGCCAGCCATGATTTGCGCCGCAAATCGGGTCACAAGGTCCTGCGAAGCCTACCAGAAATTTTCTCCACGCTCGGGAAGCCCTTCGCAATTCACGAAGCTAATCGCCCACACGTGGCCTCTTCAGCGCTGGGGCGTGGACATCGTCGGGCCCCTGCCCATGACCCAGGGGAACCTCAAGTTCACCTTCGTCGTTGTCGAGTACTTTACCAAATGGATCGAGGCGAGGGCTGTATCCACAATAACATCGAAGACTGCCCAGAAATTCTTCTGGCAAAACATTGTTTGCCGCTTCGGAGTCCCGTCCGAACTCACAGTTGACAATGGCAAGCAATTTGACAGCCAAGATTTCAAGGATTTCTGCTTCTCCATTGGCACCAAGCTTGCCTTCGCCTCCGTGTACCACCCAAAATCCAACGGAGTTGTGGAACGCGCAAATGGCAAAATTTTCACAGCCATCAAGAAGATGCTCCTCGACGACAAAAAGGGCAAGTGGGCCGACCTGTTACCTGAAGTGGTCTGGGCACTGAACACGACCGAGTGCAGGGCGACTAGGTTCACCCCTTTCCGCCTTCTATATGGATCGGAGGCCATGACCCCGCAAGAAATAAAACATGGGTCACCACGGACAGTCCTGTCAGCCGTCCCCGACGTGGACGAACCTACTTCGAAGTACCTCATCGACGGAGACCGCGTCTTCGCCCTACAGGCTCTAAACAAATACCAAGCTCAAACAAAAGCATGGCGCGACCACACAGTCATCCCGAGGGAATTCAGCGAAGGAGACCTCGTACTCGTCCGGACAGCACGGACAGAATCCCGGGGCAAGTTGGAGCCCAAGTGGGAGGGCCCTTTCATCGTCAAGACGAAGGCGTCCCCCGGTGCGTACAGGCTCACAACGCCATCCGGCGAAGACTTAGAGCATTCTTGGAACATTGATAATCTCCGCAAATTTTTTGTTTGACTCCTCAGGGCCAGCTTGCCCTTGTAATTCACAAAACAATCCTATTCCGGCCCACACTCTTTTCCTCCCGGGGGGTGAGGTTTTTAATGAGGCGGCGCCATGTAATATACACGCAAAAAATCCCCCGCAAAAATTACGTCGAAAAAGACCGCATCAACGGTCTTCGGCATTCGACCAATACAAAAGTCACCGCGAGGGGCAGCGCTAGCTACCCTCGCGTGCGACAATCCGCGCAAAAGTCGCCTAAGGGTGCAGCCGGACTAGCACAACAAGTGCGTACAGTCGAAGTCTTCATCAAAAGACTATCCGCGCAAAAGTCGCCTAAGGGTGCAGCCGGACTAGCACAACAAGTGCGTAAAATCGAAGTCTTCATCAAAAGACTATCCGCGCAAAAGTCGCCTAAGGGTGCAGTCGGACTAGCACAACAAGTGCGTACAACCGAAGTCTTCATCAAAAGACTATCCGCGCAAAAGTAGCCTAAGGGTGCAGCCGGACTAGCACAACAAGTGCGTACAACCGAAGTCTTCATCAAAAGACTATCCGCGCAAAAGTCGCCTAAGGGTGCAGCCGGACTAGCACAACAAGTGCGTACAATCGAAGTCTTCATCAAAAGACTATCTGCGCAAAAGTCGCCTAATGGTGCAACCGGACTAGCACAACAAGGGCGTACAATCGAAATCTTCTTCAAAAGACTATCCGTGCAAAAGTCGCCTAAGGGTGAAGCCGGACTAGCACAACGAGTGCGCAAAATCGAAGGCGCATTACATCAGTGCAAAAGTCTACATCGAGAAAACGTCCACACTAAGACCGACTACAGGCGCAGCCGGACCGACATAATAAACGCGCTAGACCAAGTGCGAAACGCCCCTATGAACATAGCCGGATGCGCGAAGGTACACAGCCTCATCATACAAACTATAGTTACACACGTACAACGAGGGCATCACACCTTACATTGGTTCAACCTTCAAAATAATTCCCATCTCCCTATAGTTAAATAGCATTATCCTCAGCTCCTCACCGTCAAAAAGACTTCGCAACTCCCCCTCACCTATACTCGCCCCAACCGGCGAGGACAACAATTCCCGCTTGCCAGCCCCGCCCACACGAAGCCGACCACCATCCACCTCACTCACTCTACGCTTCACCACCGCCCTTCGCCGCCTACGCCCAGCACTTGGACCAGGCAAAACTTCAGCACCCGCAACACGCGGGGAAGCCTCCGTCACAGCCACATCCAAGGCCGCAAAGTAATCCAAGTCCTCATCCAAAGACTCTTCCGTCCACACAACCGAACTCCCAGAGTCATCAAACTCAGAAAACTTAAACGTAGACTCATCCGATTCATTTCCAGCGACCACGGTCGGAGCCGCCACAAAATTAGCAGTAGCGAATGCGTGCGCAGGCCCAAAATCCTGAACCTGCGCAGCAACCAAGGTTCAGTCACGCAGACAAAATTCACTAACTACCCCACACCCGCTAAGCCACCTGCGAAGACCCAGCCACCGCCATGGGATCCTCTGCTGCCACCTCCGTCACCGCCTTCGGGGGATCCTCCGCCATCGGCGCAGGGGCAGCAAGGGAGCCTTCACCGGTTTCCGGGGGCAGCGCCGGGTCGACCTCAGCCTCGGGCACCACCGGGTTGACCTTCGCTTCGGGCTACGCGCTGTTCAGATGTCCGAAGTCCTCCACGTCTTCAGCACGCGCCATCTACAGCAACAGCACACTGATTCAACAAACCCACGTGTACTCATAGTCAACAACATGAAACAAAAGACAAACTTTACATGTCCCCTCGCCCGGTCAGCCTGCTCCCTAACTGCCTCCCGACCGTGGGGGCCCCACATCCGATCGAAGAGGGCCCCCACGGAATCCTTCACCATAGGGTCTTCGACCTGAAAAATCGCACGCCCAAAGTCTTCATTGGATCGGTCGAAGGCCTCACAGTGACTGCACCCCTCGCGGGACAGCGCATTCACGGCCCCTCGCAGGTGACGAGGGAGGCATAGGACATGAAGCCCTCGACGATGGTCGGAAGCGCCAGTAATTCCTCTTGCAGCCACTCGAGGAAGCGAAGGCCAGCCTCTTGGTCGGGCACCTCAAAGTCAGCAGTCCGTGCACCCAGCTCGCGGTATGAGTCCACGAGCTGTTTACACGTCCGCTCAGCTTCCGAGCGCGTAGAGGCCTCGGCCCTCTCCATGCGGCCATGCAGAGAGTTGAACCGCACCTCCCATTCCTCGACGCGTTGGCTGGCAAGACTCCCCTCCGCCCGCGCCAATTTGGCCTCTGCCTGCGCAGCCTGCGCCTCGGCGATGGCCTGGTTGGCCTCCCTCCTTTCCTCCACCAGCTGGCGCTGGAGGTCCGTCCTCTCGCCCTCCAGGGCGGCCACCTTATCCGCTAGCCTGCGGATCTTGCTCTCCGCAGCCGACTTCTCCCGGACGGCGTCCGCATGCTGCGCCCGAAGTCTCTCGACCTCGACAGACACATCCGCAGTAAGGGCACCCGATGCCACGCGGTCGGCGAAGTCAGCCACCTAACAGACGCACATGAGACCACAATTCCCATGAAATTGGCAGACACTGAAGTCCAGCTTAACTTACTTGACTCAGCTGCTACGACAACTGCTGCGATGCCTCCCTTAGCCGGTGGGACACGGTGCCCGCTTCGTCCTTGACGGCAGTGGCCGCCGCAATCTCGCCGCCAGCGCTGAAAGCGCCAACCTTCGCCCCAAGCACCACGGTAGACGCCGTGGTTGCCACCGCGGGCGAGACGACAACAAGTTGCCCCTCGCCCGACCCTGCAACGTGTCACCAGTCAAAAAAAACTTACTAACGAGATAGTCGTCCACGCTAATATTGGTGCCGAAGTCGGCAACGCGTTTCCCCGGCGAAGGCGGTTCGTGGACCTTCGCTGCTCCATCTGGGGCAGACTTGGTTCTACTGGCGCCGACCGCCTTCGCGCTCTCCGGCACCTTGCTGGACCTAGGGGCGGCCATCCTCGCCGCCAGCGTTGGCTGGCTACCAACGGGGACGGTAGCCTTCGCAGTCCCCCGCGCCCTCTTCGGCCTAGCTTCGGGGAGCCTGATGACCGCCCGGCGCTTCTGCGCAGCATCCTGGCGATCCTTGTTCATCACTACCGACACAACAGCAGCAATATTCCATCCGTAAGGAAACACTCTCAAGTCACGAACCATGCGAGATGTAAAGAAGTCTTCGCCAGCCACGTGGGGGATAGGAACATTCCTGGGCCATCGACCCCCGGTAACCTCCAGCATCCGCGCCGAAGACTCCCGGAGCTCGGGCAAAGACATCCTTCCCCCGGGGGCCGCGCACGTCCCCATCAACTCCATAGCAAAGCTATTGGAGACCCCAGTTCTCCCACCGCAGTACCTAGTTTCCTCTTTTTAGTGGCTGGGGCGGCCTCCGGCGCGGGGTCATCCTCAGTCACGGCGGCTGGTTTTTTCCCGCGGCGGTCGACGACGTCCTCCTAGGGATAACCTCCATCTGACAAACAATTCAACTCGAAGACCCTATTCAGGCGGTCGTTGGATCCACGTATATCCCAACTCCACTGGGCCTCCGTCTTCGGCACATAGCGCCCAACAATTCTCACTGCCCCATCCTCTGCCTCACGCACAACCGCGGCAGGATCCCGCCCTCGCACATCCAAAGCAAAAAGCGGACTTCGCACCTTCCGTCCACCCAGGGAGGGCATCTCGCGAGGGCATACTTCGCCCAGCGCCCATCCATGCGCCAAGGGCCACACCCCATACCCTATGTGTTGGGGACTTGTTCTCAAATGCTAAGAATTAAGAACAAGGCAACATAGAAAGTGTTAAATGTTAAGCTTCTTCGTCCTTAAAAACGTTATATCCCTTTGGATATAACGAATCTTGGACGAAGGTTATAAAGGAAAAGATTCTCATAAGATTGATCAACAGTAAAAAAGAACACATATATAAAATACAAATAATGATTTGAGCGTTATCATCAACTTATCTCTATTGCCAAATTCATGAAAACAAATTACAAGTGTACCTTCGGACTGATGAAAAGTAAGGATGCAGACGTGATGTGAAAAAGCGTATGCCTAGTCAGCGTGAATAGTACGGGAGTACTGTTCATCTATTTATAGGCACGGGACGCAGCCCATGTAAAATTACATTGACGCCCTTTACATTTGACAATAACTTTATAGCAATTCTTCGGGGTTTAACTTGACTTTTCATCTTTAAGTCGGTTCCTCTTTTTTGCCGTTATGCCGAAGCTTTTCTACACGTAACTTCGTGATCGTCTTATCCTTCGTTGTGGTCGCTTTCCGCCCCAGTCAAGCTTCGTCTTGACCATGCTTTTGTACACCCGCAACCTGACTCCGAAGGTACCTGTTCACATGTTTCACTCGGAAAATATTGTCAAATCATGTTTTTGAGGACCTTCGGACGCCGAAGGCCCCCAACAGTAGCCCCTCGCAATATTAATTTACTGTAATGATAAATTCCTATTGCGACACGGACGAAGGCTTTAAGCCGAAGGTCCGAAAAAAACACCTTCCCTTTGCTAGAATAGCAACAGTCATTGACAAACGGGGCCCTCCATTTTTCACACACTGGGTGTATAAAAAAGAGCTCGCCACAAGTTTATCTGGCACGCTCTTTTGCCATCTGCTTTTTACTCACCCAGCTTTTCAGCCTGCGCGCGACAGCATTTGCTAGGTTTTAAATTTTTAAGCTTCGGCCTCGAGTGTGGTTTGTCAGCATTTGCGAAGATGCCTGAGGATAAGAAAGTTGTTGGTGCTTCGAAGCTAAGCCTTTCTGAGGAAATGCACCTGGGCTTTCTTGAATCAATGTCGAAGACTAATACGGAGAAGATTACCAGAGAGATTTTGGAGGGTTTATCTGAAGACACTGGCGACAGTGATAGTTACGATGTGGATAGTGGCGGTGAAGATTCTGAAGATCGACCCTGGCGACCAAGCCATGCAGTTTTTGGTAAGTCCAGCATTAAGGAAAACCATCTTGTCAATATGAGAGGGAGATACTTTCGGGACTTGTCTATTGTGAGGGCTGACGAAGGAGAGAAGACTTGTCCGACTCCCGAAGAAGATGAGGTCGTGATATTCCGAAGCTTCTTAAAAGCTGGATTACGATTTCCCTTGAGTAGTTTTGTCGTGGAAGTATTGAAGACATTCGAAATCTACCTTCACCAACTCATCCCTGAAGCAATCACAAGGATGAACATCTTTGTGTGGGCCGTGAGAAGCCAAGGTTTGGAACCCAATGCAAAAAGCTTCTGTAACATACACGAGCTGTTGTATGAGACAAAACCCTGGGGCAAAGAGCAGTATCACAACAACTTTGGCTGCTACAGCTTCGGCGCCCATTCGGGGTCAAGCTGCCCTGTGCCAACCTTTCGAAAGAGGTGGCCCGGCGAATGGATGACAGAATGGTTCTACGTGAAAATGACTTGAAATCACGTGAAGATATCAAAGGTATCATTATGCGCCCTATCTGGCAACGCTTCGGCCTCCGAAAGCCGAAGGTGGAAATGGATGAAGCAGCCGAAGAATGCTAGAGAGCCTTCGGCGTAGTTTGCTCTTTTATTGGGACAAGAGATTTGGTCCAAGAGCATATTGCCTTCAGAGTTTGGCCGCTTGTAGAAAAGTGGGAAATGCCGAAGGAGACCGTCAAGGAACCTGACGAAGGCGGGCTAGTTAGGCTAAAATACACATTCAAATACGGAGATAAGTTTGTTGAACCAGATGATGACTGGTTGAAAAGTATTGAGGCCATAAGTGACGAATTGCTTGGAATATACTCGAAAGCCGAAGATACTGCACTATCCGCGGCCTTCGGAGGCCGAAAGAAGAAGAGGCTGAACCGAGTATTTGATGCTATTGGGTTTATCTATCCCGACTACCATTACCCAGTGCGAGGCCAAAAAAGGAAAAATACTTCTCCTGCAAAGGAAATTGCTTTAGCTGCTCCTAGTGAGCCAGCGCTGAAGAGGAAAAAGGTAAAGGTGCTCACACACCCTCCACGTTATATTGAGCCGGCCATAGTGCCTGAGTTTATTGGTGAAGCCTCTTTGGCCACCGAAGCCAGAGAACCAACTCCAGTGGCAAAAATCGAGGAAATGGCCGAAGTACCATCAACAGAGAAAACAGAAAATCCGAGAACTGAAGAAGCAAAAACATTAGAAATTTTAAGTCCTTCAACAAAGATTGGGGCCACAAAAATCCAAAAGGGTCCAGCAGCAACCCCGAAAAGAAAAAGGATGGTTAATGTGCTAGATGTTTTGGAAACAATTAAATCTTCAAGCATAACTCCGAAGAAGACTGTTAAAGCTTCTGAAGTATCTACTGAAACCTTTGTTGCTGAAGCCTTGAAGCAACAATTTGAAACTGAAGCTAGACTCTCGGAGCCCACCAAGGTGAAACCTTTGAAAGCTGAAGCACCAAAATTGACAGAGGCAACTTTAGAAGCTGAAAAAACAAAAATAACAGAGCTGATTTTGATTGAAGAAATTGACATTGGCGTCCCCGAAGCATCTTCCAAAATACATGATTATATTGTGCGACACGCTTCGGGGAAGAAACTATCTGAAGAAGAGATTTTTGAAGCTAATCACTATGCCCGAGAACTGAAGTATCCGAAGGGGGCCGTAGTGTTCAATGAAACAGACGAAGATGACTTCCTATACTGTCTCCCAGACAATAAAGAATTATCCGTCTGCCGAGAGATGGCTAGGAGCATGGGGTTCCCGAAGCTTGAAGCTGGCCTTTGCGCCATGACGAAGGAGGATCTTGCGGATAGCCTTGCATATAATAGTCTGAAGGTACAAAAATGGTAAATTTTGAAATTTATGAATTTTGAATTAATCTTTTGCTGTTATGTTAATCCATTCATTCTTTTGAATAGGGCTTAATACTCAGCAATGCCTTAAGGGCACAAAAGAATGCTGAAGACGAGAGCTGCACTATTGCTCTTAACAACCTTCGAACAGAGGTTATCAGGCTAAGAAACGAAGCCATGGAAAAGGACAAAATTTTGCTTACATTGGTGGATAAAATGAAGGAAGACGAAGCTAGCTCTAAAACTCAAGCCGAAGCTCAGAAGCGCGAAATCGAAGATCTTCGGAAACAATTAGCCCGAGCTAAAGAAGAACGCATTCTTGAAGAAACAAAACGAGAACTAAGTGATCAATGGGCAAATCATTTGGAAATAAATGTTGAAGAGCTTCGTGCTTCGAAGAAAAGGTGCTATGATAAATCCATAGAGTGTGTTAAAAAGATAAAATCCAGCTTCGCCAGCGTTGGCGCATTTTCTAGTGAAGAAAATTTCACAAGAGGGAATCCAGAAGGCCCGATTGAATGGATCAGTCATGCAGCTGAGGCCTTCGAGGAAATCTTGAATAGTCGCGGGGACATTTGTGCTTTTTCGGGCGCCAGAGGAATTGTTACTATTTTGGAGAAGAAAGGGTGCGAGCATGTGAAATCTTTGGCACAGTCTGAAGCTGCTTTATCCTCTGAAGATATCAAAGACCCTTCAGCCGAAGCAAGCCAGGTCGGTGGAAAATTTTTCACCGACATTTGGGACAATGGCCACCGAGAAATGGCTCAAGAAATCATTCAGAGAAGCGAAAAAGGCATCCATGACGCTAGAAGGGTAGCGGAGGCTGCTGAAAAAAGCACAGGGCCCGAAGGGCAAATAGGTATTAATTAGTGGTTTTTATTCTGTTGTGATTTTTGATTTTAAACTTTGTTCACGGCTCTGTAATAGTAATATAGTCGTGTCCTCTCCTCCCTCAGAACCTGCTGAGGCAGCTCCGGACCCCCCCCCCCCCCCCCGAAGGGGGACGACGAAATTAGACAAATGGCCGAAGCCATCATGGACAAAGTTGTCAATCAGCTACTAAACGAAGCTGCAGAAGTAGTTCTTAGGGAAGATTAAGTGCTATTGTAAAAATACTTGGAACACGACATGTGTACAACTTTGTAACTTTGAATGTAATATATAATCTATTTATGATTCAATTCTTTACGATGCATGAAATTTTGCATACATGCCGTTTTTTGAGCCTTCGGCGAAAAAACACCTTCCCTTCTTTTCATGCTTCGTGAAGAAAATCTTTTATGTATCACAAGAATTTCCATACTTCTCTGATGAAGAATATCCAAGCTTCGTGAAAACATTCTTCGAAGCTATAAAAAAGTTTTATGTTGCCTTTCTGACGAAGCTATACTTCTTCTCAATTTATCTTGTGCTCTAGCACGATTTTCTCTTTTTCCAAAACATTCTTCGAAGATCAATACTGTGTCCCCTTCTTGTTCTACATGCAATATGATGTATGATGTTTATGTTATGCAAAATGATGTGATGATGTTATGCTATGCAAAATGATATTTATGCCAAAGATACACACATCTCTGCAATAGAGCACACAATCTTTTTATCTTAGCGTTGACTTTTCGCTGTAAGCCTCCCTTAGGAGCTTCTTCGCCTTTTACTTTCAGCGGAATCAGCATTTATTTTTCGCTGTAAGCCTCCCTTAGGAGCTTCTTCGCCTTTTACTTTCAGCGGAATCAGCGTTTATTTTTCGCTGTAAGCCTCCCTTAGGAGCTTCTTCGCCTTTTACTTTCAGCGGAATCAGCATTTATTTTTCGCTGTAAGCTCTGCATTCCCTTTGGAACGACTTTTGAGCCGAAAACTTACACTGCGCTCCTTTAGGAACGACTTTTTACTACTTTGAAGAAGTTACAGTGTGTTCCTTAGAACAAGTTTTTGATAATTCGAAGGTTCTCCGTGCCATCATAAATTCTTGTGCTTCGGTAACTCAAGCCTATAGAGAAGATATATTTTCATTATGATGATAAGCTGAACTGTTACAAGAATTAGAAAAGACGATAAAAGACACTTAAACTTCCCATAATTGTTCTTTACTACAAAGAAAGTGAAACTGAATGCGAAAATGCGAAAAGCTGCTGTCGAGGTAGGATATTTTGTCAGTAAATATGCTTCGACTCTGGCACAGTGCTATTGACTGTGCGAGCTTCGGACTCCTCCCTGAGGTCCCTCTGGGGGTGAGAGTGCTGGCTCCCTTCTGGCTGCGGACCACGTTGTATTGGTGGTGGTGGTGGGAGCTGTTGCCAGGAAGCTTGGGGTTGGCTTGCCGAAGCAACAGAGGCTGCAGGGTGATTGCCTACATATTCTAGAATGTAAGGCAAATGGTACGAAGCAGTATGCATGACCTGCTTCGACTGGTTCTGTTGCGCTGCAGCTTCTGCTAGCTCCTTTTGCTTCTGGATGGTAACATGGCACATCCTGGTGGTATGGCCCTTGCCTTCACCACAGAATAGGCAATAAATTTTTCTTGGTTGATCTCCAAATCTTCCCCCGAAGCCCCTATTGCCTCTGCCCCTTGGCGCTGGCGGCCGGAAAGAGCTTTGCTGTTGCCCCGAAGCTTGCGAGGAGCACTGTGGCCTTTGTTGTTGACTCCCTTTGTCATCACTTTGGGTAGAATTGTGAATTGACTTGACGTGCCTCGGATAAAATCTTCCTCCGAAGCCCCTGGCCATTTCAGAGAACCTGAAAGCTTCCTCCCTTCTTTGGCGAAAATCATTGTCAGCTCGAATATACTCGTCCATCTTCTGGAGTAGCTTCTCCAAAGTTTGAGGAGGCTTCCTGGCAAAGTACTGAGTTGCAGGTCCTGGCCGAAGCCCCTTGATCATGGCCTCAATAACAATTTCATTGGGCACTGTTGGTGCCTGTGCCCTCAGACGTAGGAACCTTCGGACATATGCCTGAAGGTATTCTTCGTGATCCTGGGTGCACTGGAATAAAGCTTGAGCAGTGACTGGCTTCGTCTGAAACCCTTGGAAGCTGGTTATCAACATATCCTTCAACTTTTGCCATGAGGTGATTGTCCCTGGCCTAAGGGAGGAATACCAGGTTTGCGCAACGCTCCTGACAGCCATGACGAAGGACTTTGCCATGACCGCCGTGTTGCCACCGTACGAAGATATAGTTGCCTCATAGCTCATCAAGAATTGTTTCGGGTCTGAATGACCATCGTACATGGGGAGCTGGGGCGGCTTGTAAGACTGTGGCCAAGGAATAGCCTGCAATTCTGTTGACAAGGGAGAAGCATCATCAAAAGCAAAATTTCCGTGATGGAAATCTTCATACCAGTCGCCCTCGTTGTAGAAGCCCTCTTAATGAAGCTCTCTGCGCGGGGGCCTTTGGTTCTGGTCATCTTGAACAAGATGTCGAAGTTCTTCAGAGGCTTCATCTATCTGCCTTTGAAGATCAGCTAGACGAGCCATCTTCTCCTTCTTCCGTTGGACCTGTTGATTGATCATCTCTAAATTTTGGATTTCCTGATCCAAGTCATCTTCCGGAGGCGTTGGACTGGTGACCTTCCTCTTCTGGCTTCGGGCCTCCCTAAGAGAAACGACATCTTGATTGGGGTCCAGCGGCTGCAGAGTGGCAGCCCCTGTCGTGGAAGCTTTTTTCGGCGGCATGACGAAGGTGACGCTTGCCGAAGGTGTTCAAAACTCAAAAAGTGGAAGTGAGTTCACCGGAGGTGGGTGCCAATGTTGGGGACTTGTTCTCAAATGCTAAGAATTAAGAACAAGGCAACATAGAAAGTGTTAAATGTTAAGCTTCTTCGTCCTTAAAAACGTTATATCCCTTCGGATATAACGAATCTTGGACGAAGGTTATAAAGGAAAAGATTCTCATAAGATTGATTAACAGTAAAAAAGAACACATATATAAAATACAAATAATGATTTGAGCATTATCATCAACTTATCTCTATTGCCAAATTCATGAAAACAAATTACAAGTGTACCTTCGGACTGATGAAAAGTAAGGATGCAGACGTGATGTGAAAAAACGTATGCCTAGTAAGCGTGAACAGTACGGGAGTACTGTTCATCTATTTATAGGCACGGGACGCAGCCCATGTAAAATTACATTGACGCCCTTTACATTTGACAATAACTTTATAGCAATTCTTCGGGGTTTAACTTGACTTTTCATCTTTAAGTCGGTTCCTCTTTTTTGCCGTTATGCCGAAGCTTTTCTACACGTAACTTTGTGATCGTCTTATCCTTCGTTGTGGTCGCTTTCCGCCCCAGTCAAGCTTCGTCTTGACCATGCTTTTGTACACCTCCAACCTGACTCCGAAGGTACCTGTTCACATGTTTCACTCGGAAAATATTGTCAAATCATGTTTTTGAGGACCTTCGGAAGCCGAAGGCCCCCAACACTATGAATTCCTCAACCAGATCGCGCCCACTACTCGTGCGGGCAGCGATCCGAAGGGCCCTTTCATTCTCATCATCCTCCTCCACTTCAAATGGCGGGTATGCCACATAATAATGAGAACACATAATGGCGGCAGGGAGCCCAATGTGATCTTTGACTTCAGCCTCCAAAACATAGAACCAGTAGTCCCACCAGTTGCCCCACTTATTTCGGGCACAGGGGACCAGCTCCACAACTTCCATCGAAGTCTTCCTAGACTTCGGCGTGAAAGTGCTCGATCCAAATTGTGCAATCTTATGTCCAATTTTTCTCTTCTGCCAGTGCAGACAGTATTGCTTGGTGAAGACTTCCACCGAAGGCTTACCACCATACGACGTCGTTGCCCAGACATACTTCGCCAACGCCACCATGGCGTTCGGTGTCAGCTGATGAACCTGGACTTCGAACTTCTGCAGAACCTCCGACACAAAACGATGCGCAGGCAGGCGAAGGCCGGCGATGAAAAATGCCACGAAAACAACCAATTCGCCCTTGGGCTCGGGGACCTCCTCTGCCCCCGGGACCCGACCAACCCCGCCACCAAAATACCCCAACCGTTGCATATCTTGCACGCGGGCCAACGACATCCGCGAAACACCGAATTCCACCGTGTCACCCGGTCGTAATTCCGCCGCCGTCACAGTGCCCGAGAGATCTTCGGAAGACGCTTCAGCCGTCGACGTGGTCGCAGCAGATGAGGAGGAAGACGGCATGGCTACGTACCATCGACGGCGGCGCGCGGTCTGCTTCACGCGGGCCAGTTCTCCGACGAACAGGAGCAAGGAGGGCAGACGAGCAAGCGAGCAGTTTGAAAGGGAGGCTAGGGTTTTCGTGGCGCGCAGAAAGGTAAATTTCAATCTGCGCCGCCCCCGCCCCCTTTATATACACAGGGCGCGACGCTTCGGGAAGCCCGCAATCCAACAGTGCGGCGTCAATCAACGGTCATGTCAAAAACCCCCGCGGAACCATTTCGAGCGAGGGCAGCGTCTCCACCATCTAGCGACGCCTTCGGCACCAGATGACTTAGTCGAACTGGTCCCTCGGAGGGCAAGTGTTGGGGCGAAGGCAAAGACGCCACCCTTCGCTCAATGCCTTCGCCAGCCTCGCTGCACCAATGGAGACAAGACGACTGACAGACTTCACCCTTTGTCCCACGCGTCGCAGGACGAAGGCCTATGTCGAGGTCATCCCATCTCGTGGCCTCGTCCAACAGGGAGGCCCACTTGTAATCTGGCCCATTGTAACAGGCCCTGCGTGGCCGCCGCCTATTACGGGCCTAATTTGTAAAGGTTTCCTTGTAATTACAGTCTGTAACCCTGCTTTATGGGAATATTCCGGGGATAACCTAGGCGCCTGAGGGCACATGCGTCCTTAACTCAAGATGTTGGGCACTCAGGCACCTATAAATACCCCCCACACAGTGCCCTTGAGAGGCTAGATTAACAAGAGTGAAAGGGAATTAGGCTTACACCTAGTCCCTAATTAATTTTGGTGGTTGAATTGCCAAACACAAATAATTGGACTAACTAGTTTGCTCTAGTGTATAAGTTATACAGGTGCCAAAGGTTCACACTTAGCCAATAAAGGTGTAACACCCGGATTTTAGGGGTCCAAAACCCGGGGTTAACATAAACACCAGGTATGCTGGGACCAAGTCTCAAACATATGATGTATAGTGGCACAGGATCGAATGTCACATCTTTATATATAACAGGAGTTCTACACAAAATAAATAATTACATTATAAGGAGACAACGGTCCAGCAACCCAAAGTTGACTGGGAGACGACGACCTAGACTTCTCACGAACTCATCACAGCATCCTCCATGAGCATCATCCTGCAGTACCTGGTCTTGACCTGTGGTGTATGTGAGACAGCAAGAGTGAGCTCACATACGTTCATCGCTCAACAAGTTGTGGGGAATAATGTGCATGAACTCGCCAGAGGTGGGAGCTCACGTGAAGTGTAAGGCTTACCAAAGAAGATGGTTAGAGCTGAGCATTGCTTTTAAAGTTGGTCAAAATTTTATTAGCAGTTACTAAGTATAAGTAAATACCAAACCCAATTAAGTAATAGAACATAAGTAATAACAACTTCACCCGCGATGCAATGCATATGACAAATTGAATTTAGTTCCATAATTTAATCATGTGAGGGTCCGAGCTGCTCATGACCGTGAGCACGGCTAGTATACCAGTTTTACACTCTGCAGAGGTTGCGCATCTTTACCCACAAGTCGTGTATCCCATGTCGCCAGGGTTTGCAAAGCCCTTAGACACTTCCGAGGTGAATGGCTAGGGATCCACTACGAGGCCTTTACAAAGTTCCACTAGCTTCCGAAAACCCGCTACAGTTTATAGGAAGATCCAGTGCAGGAATCCCTTGCAGGACCGCCATCGCAGCAAAATCCTCCCGAGGGCCTCCCTACACTGACCTCTCCCCTACTGCCCTTGCCCCTTTCGGGTAAGGTAGTCTTCCACTAGCTTTCCTAATTAATCAGCCAAGGGCGTCCCATACCACCGTTGTGGTAGCACTGTTTTCCCGGGTGGTCGCTCCATGTTCCAATTAACATAATGATCTCAACATGAACAATAAATAACAACTGATAACAAAAGTGTAACCATGAATATTGTATCTCCATACCCAAAACCACATATAGCACTAGCAAGTACTACCCAGAAAGTTAGTGGTAAACAAGGTATAAAGATAGACAAACTAGGGTAACCTATTGGGTCCCATCAAAATTAACCTATGCAGATCATTATGATTAATCAGAACATGGCTGGGTAAAAGAAGTGATCAAGGGCACAACTTGCCTGGGCCTTGAGAATCCAGGTACCAAGATGATTCTTCAGATCCTCGTGACCTCACTGCTAGTCGTAGCAATACAAACATACATGGTATAGGCAAAATTAACATTACACCAAACATATATGCAAAATACATATTAATAATCTACATATTAAAATAAGATCACAGGAAAAAGAATTATTAATTTTGGAGTTATAGATTTTAAGTTATGGATTTTCAAAGGTTTTATGTGTTTAAAATGGATTAAGGGAGAGATTAAATTTCTAATTGTTGTCATGACCAAACAGAGGTTCTAGGTGATAAAGAATAAAATTACAAAATTTTAGAAAGTGGAATGGATTAATTTGGAGTAAAAATGGATTTTCTATGATTTATCTAAGTTCTAGCAATTATTTAATCATTAAAAATCATTTTCTAAATCTATTTATTTGATTTCTTAACTTCCTGGACTGGGCCTCATTTACTGGGAAGCACAGGGGGCTTAGCGCAAGAAATCCAAGACACAAGGAATAGTGTCCGAGGACGGCGGGTTGTTTTCACGGAAACAGGAGGGCTCTTATGCAAAACAACCCGGCCGAAGGGGTATCGGCGGAGATGAGCCGTTGGATCCGATTTGGATGGCGCAGATTAGATCTAACATATATCGAACCGGTACGCGACGACAGCCGTTCGATCAGCGATCAACGGCCCAGATTTAATAAAGCCGAGATCACGCCGCAGCCCTCCGATTGAATCCTACGGTCCAGATCGACCCAGCGAAGGGGTATCTCCCTAATCTAATCACAGCCGTCCAACGAAGATCGAACGACCCTGCTTCGTTCCCCCACCACCCGACCGAGCGGACGGCGGCGCCGCCCACCAACCGCGGTGGGCCATCGCCGGAGCCCGCGCAATCCGGTCATCCGCTACCCCGTGCCCAAAATTAAACAGTGCTACGCGTACAAGAGGTCAAGGCGAGATCGATCGTGGGCTTTTTACCTCGGATTGTCGACTTGCCGGCGTTGGCCACGGCGTGGTGCGGATCCGCGGCGAAAGCGAAGTTCGGCGAGGAATTCGGTTGATCCTCCCTGCCTCCGCTGACGTGATTTCGCCGCAGCAGCAACCCACGCACCACGGTGACCCGCCCAGGCCCCTCACGAGTCCCGGCGCGGCGGTGTAGAAAGGGGGTCCTCGGCAGCGGCGGCGGATCGGGTTATGGCGCTGCCAGGGAACGGCGGTGAAGCTCGGGTCGGTGCTCGGCGATGGAATAGAGGGGGAGGCGAGCTTGGTGAGCTTTTATACCCAGAGCAAAGTCCGAGCGAGGAGGAGGCGCTAGGTTCCCGGCGGGGAAGTCGCGCGAGTTCGTTGCGGCGAGTTCGTTGAAGACGGACCCGACGAGTGGGCCCCGCGAACCAGAGACGGAGAGAGCAGACGAGCGCGGGACGAGAGAAACTGAGCAGGGGCCCCGCGCGTCAGTGAGAGGCGAGAGCGCGTGAGAGGGGGAGTGGCTGGCTCGTGGACCCGGGATGTCGGCGCGTGCGGGAGAGGCTGGGCAGGGGGCCCCACCTGTCGGCGCCGAGTGGAGATGGCAATGGGCTGCGCGGTGAAGTTTCTTAGATGGGCCGAAATCAGGTATTCCAGCCCAGTTAGGTTAGAATTCCTTTTTCTTTTTCTTTTCTATTTTCTTTTCTCCATTTTCAAATCCAATTTGAATTTCAAGTTTGAGTTCAAACTTTGTGTGGATCTTCATTTATAAACTCATCTTTTTGAAATTAAAAATGCTAAACCTGAAGATATTTGGTTATTCATTGTATGTATATTTTCATATCTCTTCTCTTTTCTCCCTTTCCCATTTATTTTCTATTTTCTATTTTTCCTTTCCATTTGAATTTCAAATCAACACAAGTTTAAAGTTCAAACACTTTAATTTGGATACACATATAGAACTTCAGCATAATGTGCAAAAACATATTTTATGTATTTCTTTATTTATTTTAGTTCTTTTAGACAAGCTTTTAATCATATAGTAGAATAATCCCTACCTTATTACTTCTAGGGAAATCAAATTTATATTGTAGACTATATATATTAAGAAATAGCTTAATCCTAATTCTTTTATATATACTAACCCAAGGGCAATTTAGATTATCTAAGTATCTTTAATTATGTATTTTTAACATATATATGAGTGGAAACTCCTAATTTATGATTATCTTTAAGGAAAGGTGTTTTGATTTAAAATCTTTGAGAATTTTTCTTTGTCTTCACAAGATTGAACTTTAGGGTGTTACAAATCCTACCCCCCTTAAAAATAATCTCGTCCTCGAGATTTGTAAGGGAAAAGGGTGCATGCTCATATTAATTCAACACATATGCATAAACAAAATCTCGGCATGATGCATATCTTATTAGCAAAACACAGGGTCAAATGGACCTTATTATTATTACTAAAATAGTAAAATACTACTACTGGCTAAACTAATATTTAGGTCTTACAAATAGTAAAATATATATATATATGTATCTATATCTATGTTTATCTCTTTATTCTTGTTGCTCGTTGACTTCTTCACCGACTACTTCATCTCCGACTGGCTCTTCTTCTTGAATTTGAATTTCAAGTTCACCGGGTTCAGCTTCTACTTCTGTATGATGGGCATATCCTCGGTTGATGGATAGGGGCTGACTCTTCCCTGCTGAGGCTTGTCCTTGCTTCATTGGTGCCGGTGTAGTGTAGGCAGCTCTGTTGGGACAGTAGTTGGCGTAGTGTCCCGGTTGTCCACACTTGAAGCATGTCCTGATGGCGGTTGTGTTGGGAGCAGCGGGTCCTACTGGAGTGCTTGCCTTTGGAGGAGCAGTTGGTGTCTGTTGGGTTTGTTGTCCAGAATTGCCACTAGCTGATGTACTTGGAGTGGTAGTATAGCGAGGACGGGAACTGCTTCCAGTCTGTCCTTGGTTGATAGCCTTTCTTTTCTCACCAAATATACTCCTCTTATTTTCTACAGCAATAGCTTTATCCAATAGCCTTTGGAAGGATGGGAAGGTGTGCGATACCAGCTGATATTGCAAGGGTCCAATCAAACCATCCAGAAAGAGCTCCTGCTTTTGCTCATCATCTTCAACATCTCTGGGAGCATAACGAGATAACTGGATGAATTTGTCTCTATATTCGCTTACGGACATACTTCCTTGCTTGAGAGATAGAAACTCCTTCCTCTTAATCTTCATGAGTCCAGCAGGAATATGGTAATTCCTGAATTGTGCGGAGAATTCTTCCCAGGTAATTGTATCGGCAGCAGCATGAGCTGCACAGTACGCATCCCACCAATCTGCAGCGGGACCAGCAAGACGACCTGAAGCATAGAGTACTTTTTCTCGGTCCGAGCACTGGGCTATGTTGAGCATCTTCTCTATGGACTTTAACCAGTCATCTGCTTGCAGTGGATCTGCGGAGTTGGAGAAGGTTGGTGGTTTGTGGCTCATGAATTCCCGGTGTTTGTCCCGGGGTGGAACTGGTGGTGGAGGTGGAGGCAATGGCATTTGTTGTTGTTGCTGCTGTTGTTGAAGTTGTTGCTGCAGCTGCTGTTGCTGTACTCTCCTCTCCTGGCGTATTTCTTCCCGTTCTTGGCGCATTTCCCGACGTGCATCCTCTCTTTCCTGGTGCATTTCTTGGCGTTCTTGCTGCATTTGGGTGCGCATATCTGCCATAGTGTCCGCCATTTGCTGCATCATTCTCATTTGAGCTGCGATGAGTGGATCAACTCCGCCTGGTGGGGGATTAGGAGGATTCATTGCTGCTGACTGTGGTTGGGGTTGTTGATTAGCAGGTAAATCAATTCCACCACCCCGCCTGGTATTGACCATCTAAGTTAGAAGCATATGGTAAGATAGCTTTACAAGGGAATCATTTAATAGATAGCATGAATTAATAGTTGGTTATGTACTGGAATTTCTTTGGCAGGGCTGGACCAAATATTTTATGTTAAGACTAGGGTAATTAGTTGTACGAGGTGAATGTCCAAAGGTAAGATAGAATGTGTCAAGATGAGATAGATACGGAATACTACATATATTTTCTGAGGGGATAATCTAGTTTGTCTAGTTATCTTACAAATGCTATCCTTTATACCTAGATGTATATGCAGATGTAATTGTGGACATTACTCCACAACCCATCACACTCAATCAAAGATCCAAATCAGACAAGTATCATAAGAACAAACATTCAAGCATATAAATATTTACAAAATTAGTTTTGCTTTTGTTCCTAAGAGTAGGTCTCCTATTCCTAAAGGTCACTTTAGGCACAGGATTTCAAAGTGTGAAATCCACATTTGTCTTTAGAAAGAAAAGATAAGAATAACCAGAGTAAAGCGGAAATAGATGAGAAAAGGTTAAGATAAGTTTAGAAAAGATCAGAGTAGCAGAGGTAAGTAGATATTGGTTGTCCAGTTCTATCTAGGTTTCGTCCTACAGTCAACATTCCTCTGATACCACTTCTGTAACACCCGGATTTTAGGGGTCCAAAACCCGGGGTTAACATAAACACCAGGTATGCTGGGACCAAGTCTCAAACATATGATGTATAGTGGCACAGGATCGAATGTCACATCTTTATATATAACAGGAGTTCTACACAAAATAAATAATTACATTATAAGGAGACAACGGTCCAGCAACCCAAAGTTGACTGGGAGACGACGACCTAGACTTCTCACGAACTCATCACAGCATCCTCCATGAGCATCATCCTGCAGTACCTGGTCTTGACCTGTGGTGTATGTGAGACAGCAAGAGTGAGCTCACATACGTTCATCGCTCAACAAGTTGTGGGGAATAATGTGCATGAACTCGCCAGAGGTGGGAGCTCACGTGAAGTGTAAGGCTTACCAAAGAAGATGGTTAGAGCTGAGCATTGCTTTTAAAGTTGGTCAAAATTTTATTAGCAGTTACTAAGTATAAGTAAATACCAAACCCAATTAAGTAATAGAACATAAGTAATAACAACTTCACCCGCGATGCAATGCATATGACAAATTGAATTTAGTTCCATAATTTAATCATGTGAGGGTCCGAGCTGCTCATGACCGTGAGCACGGCTAGTATACCAGTTTTACACTCTGCAGAGGTTGCGCATCTTTACCCACAAGTCGTGTATCCCATGTCGCCAGGGTTTGCAAAGCCCTTAGACACTTCCGAGGTGAATGGCTAGGGATCCACTACGAGGCCTTTACAAAGTTCCACTAGCTTCCGAAAACCCGCTACAGTTTATAGGAAGATCCAGTGCAGGAATCCCTTGCAGGACCGCCATCGCAGCAAAATCCTCCCGAGGGCCTCCCTACACTGACCTCTCCCCTACTGCCCTTGCCCCTTTCGGGTAAGGTAGTCTTCCACTAGCTTTCCTAATTAATCAGCCAAGGGCGTCCCATACCACCCTTGTGGTAGCACTGTTTTCCCGGGTGGTCGCTCCATGTTCCAATTAACATAATGATCTCAACATGAACAATAAATAACAACTGATAACAAAAGTGTAACCATGAATATTGTATCTCCATACCCAAAACCACATATAGCACTAGCAAGTACTACCCAGAAAGTTAGTGGTAAACAAGGTATAAAGATAGACAAACTAGGGTAACCTATTGGGTCCCATCAAAATTAACCTATGCAGATCATTATGATTAATCAGAACATGGCTGGGTAAAAGAAGTGATCAAGGGCACAACTTGCCTGGGCCTTGAGAATCCAGGTACCAAGATGATTCTTCAGATCCTCGTGACCTCACTGCTAGTCGTAGCAATACAAACATACATGGTATAGGCAAAATTAACATTACACCAAACATATATGCAAAATACATATTAATAATCTACATATTAAAATAAGATCACAGGAAAAAGAATTATTAATTTTGGAGTTATAGATTTTAAGTTATGGATTTTCAAAGGTTTTATGTGTTTAAAATGGATTAAGGGAGAGATTAAATTTCTAATTGTTGTCATGACCAAACAGAGGTTCTAGGTGATAAAGAATAAAATTACAAAATTTTAGAAAGTGGAATGGATTAATTTGGAGTAAAAATGGATTTTCTATGATTTATCTAAGTTCTAGCAATTATTTAATCATTAAAAATCATTTTCTAAATCTATTTATTTGATTTCTTAACTTCCTGGACTGGGCCTCATTTACTGGGAAGCACAGGGGGCTTAGCGCAAGAAATCCAAGACACAAGGAATAGTGTCCGAGGACGGCGGGTTGTTTTCACGGAAACAGGAGGGCTCTTATGCAAAACAACCCGGCCGAAGGGGTATCGGCGGAGATGAGCCATTGGATCCGATTTGGATGGCGCAGATTAGATCTAACATATATCGAACCGGTACGCGACGACAGCCGTTCGATCAGCGATCAACGGCCCAGATTTAATAAAGCCGAGATCACGCCGCAGCCCTCCGATTGAATCCTACGGTCCAGATCGACCCAGCGAAGGGGTATCTCCCTAATCTAATCACAGCCGTCCAACGAAGATCGAACGACCCTGCTTCGTTCCCCCACCACCCGACCGAGCGGACGGCGGCGCCGCCCACCAACCGCGGTGGGCCATCGCCGGAGCCCGCGCAATCCGGTCATCCGCTACCCCGTGCCCAAAATTAAACAGTGCTACGCGTACAAGAGGTCAAGGCGAGATCGATCGTGGGCTTTTTACCTCGGATTGTCGACTTGCCGGCGTTGGCCACGGCGTGGTGCGGATCCGCGGCGAAAGCGAAGTTCGGCGAGGAATTCGGTTGATCCTCCCTGCCTCCGCTGACGTGATTTCGCCGCAGCAGCAACCCACGCACCACAGTGACCCGCCCAGGCCCCTCACGAGTCCCGGCGCGGCGGTGTAGAAAGGGGGTCCTCGGCAGCGGCGGCGGATCGGGTTATGGCGCTGCCAGGGAACGGCGGTGAAGCTCGGGTCGGTGCTCGGCGATGGAATAGAGGGGGAGGCGAGCTTGGTGAGCTTTTATACCCGGAGCAAAGTCCGAGCGAGGAGGAGGCGCTAGGTTCCCGGCGGGGAAGTCGCGCGAGTTCGTTGCGGCGAGTTCGTTGAAGACGGACCCGACGAGTGGGCCCCGCGAACCAGAGACGGAGAGAGCAGACGAGCGCGGGACGAGAGAAACTGAGCAGGGGCCCCGCGCGTCAGTGAGAGGCGAGAGCGCGTGAGAGGGGGAGTGGCTGGCTCGTGGACCCGGGATGTCGGCGCGTGCGGGAGAGGCTGGGCAGGGGGCCCCACCTGTCGGCGCCGAGTGGAGATGGCAATGGGCTGCGCGGTGAAGTTTCTTAGATGGGCCGAAATCAGGTATTCCAGCCCAGTTAGGTTAGAATTCCTTTTTCTTTTTCTTTTCTATTTTCTTTTCTCCATTTTCAAATCCAATTTGAATTTCAAGTTTGAGTTCAAACTTTGTGTGGATCTTCATTTATAAACTCATCTTTTTGAAATTAAAAATGCTAAACCTGAAGATATTTGGTTATTCATTGTATGTATATTTTCATATCTCTTCTCTTTTCTCCCTTTCCCATTTATTTTCTATTTTCTATTTTTCCTTTCCATTTGAATTTCAAATCAACACAAGTTTAAAGTTCAAACACTTTAATTTGGATACACATATAGAACTTCAGCATAATGTGCAAAAACATATTTTATGTATTTCTTTATTTATTTTAGTTCTTTTAGACAAGCTTTTAATCATATAGTAGAATAATCCCTACCTTATTACTTCTAGGGAAATCAAATTTATATTGTAGACTATATATATTAAGAAATAGCTTAATCCTAATTCTTTTATATATACTAACCCAAGGGCAATTTAGATTATCTAAGTATCTTTAATTATGTATTTTTAACATATATATGAGTGGAAACTCCTAATTTATGATTATCTTTAAGGAAAGGTGTTTTGATTTAAAATCTTTGAGAATTTTTCTTTGTCTTCACAAGATTGAACTTTAGGGTGTTACAAAAGGGACCAAGTATTGGGTTCAACAAAAGAGCAAAGGCACAACCGAAGGCACCTCTGGTCTGGCGCACCGGACTGTCCGGTGTGCCACCGGACATGTCCGGTGCACCAGAGGACTCCAGTGCAAACTCGTCGTCTTCGGGAAAATCCAGAGGCAACTCCACTATAATTCACCGGACTGTCCTGTGTACACCGGACAGTGTCCGGTGCTCCAAGGAAGAGCGGCCTCAGGAACTCGCCAGCGTCGGGAAACTGCAACGGCTGCTCCGCTATAATTCACCGGACATGTCCGGTGTACACCGGACTGTCCGGTGTAACTGCGGGGCAATGGCTATGACGGCGCCAATGGCTACCTGCAGCGCATTTATAGCGTGCCAGCGCGCGCAGAGGTCAGGCACGCCCATGCTGGCGCACCGGACACTCTACAGCACATGTCCGGTGCGCCACCGGACATCCAGGCGGGCCCAGAAGACAGAGCTCCAACGGTCGGAACCCAACGGCTTTGGTGACGTGGCTAGCGCACCGGACATGTCCGGTGTGCACCGGACTGTCCGGTGCACCATACGACAGACAGCCTCCACCAAACGGCTAGTTTGGTGGTTGGGGCTATAAATACCCCCAACCACCCCACATTCAAGTCATCCAAGTTTTCCACTTCTCAACCACTTACAAGAGCTAGGCATTCAATTCTAGACACACTCAAGTGATCAAATCCTCTCCAATTCCACACAAGGCTTTAGTGATTAGCGAGAGAGATTTGTCGTGTTCTTTTGAGCTCTTGCGCTTGGATTGCTTCTTTCTTTCTCATTTGTTCTTGTGATCATAAACTCATTTGTAACCAAGGCAAGAGACACCAATTGTGTGGTGGTCCTTGCGGGGAAGTTTTATTCCCGGGTTGATTTGAGAAGAGAAGCTCACTCGGTCCGAGGGACCGTTTGAGAGAGGGAAAGGGTTGAAAAAGACCCGGCCTTCGTGGCCTCCTCAACGGGGAGTAGGTTTGCGAGAACCGAACCTCGGTAAAACAAATCCGCGTGTCACACTCTTCATTCGCTTGTGATTTGTTTTGTGCCCTCTCTCTCGGACTCATTATTATTTCTAACGCTAACCCATCTCGTAGTTGTGTTTATATTTGTAAATTTCAGTTTCTCCCTATTCACCCCCCCTCTAGGCGACTTTCAATTGGTATCGGAGCCCGGTGCTTCATTAGAGCCTAACCGCTCGAAGTGATGTCGGGAGATCACACCAAGAGGGAGATGGAGACCGGCGACAAGCCCACTACGAGTCACGGGAACACTTCATCGGAAGAGTCCCGCACCAAGAGGAAGGAGAAGAAGAAGGACTCCTCCAAACGGAAGGAGAAAAGATCTTCTTCTTCACACCACAAAGAAAAAAAGGAAAAATCCTCTTCCCACAAGCCGCATTGGAGTGGGGACAAGAAAAAGAGGATGAGGAAGGTGGTCTACTACGAGACCGATTCTTCGTCGACATCCACCTCCGGCTCCGACGCGGCGTCCGTCACTTCTAAGCGCCAAGAGCGTAAGAAGTATAGTAAGATCCCCTTACGCTACCCTCGCATTCCTAAACATACACCTTTGCTTTCCGTCCCATTAGGCAAACCACCAACGTTTGATAGTGAAGACTATGCTAGGTGGAGTGATTTAATGCGATTTCATCTAACCTCACTCCACAAAAGTATATGGGATGTTGTTGAGTTTGGTGTACAGGTACCATCCGTAGGGGATGAAGACTATGATATGGATGAAGTGGCCCAAATCGAGCACTTCAATTCCCAAGCCACAACCATTCTCCTCGCCTCTCTAAGTAGAGAGGAATATAACAAGGTGCAAGGATTGAAGAATGCGAAGGAGATTTGGGACTTACTCAAGACCGCGCACGAAGGTGATGAACTCACCAAGATCACCAAGCGGGAAACGATCGAGGGGGAGCTCGGTCGCTTCCGTCTTCGCCAAGGAGAGGAGCCACAAGATATGTACAACCGGCTCAAAACCTTGGTGAACCAAGTGCGCAACCTCGGGAGCAAGAAATGGGACGACCACGAGGTGGTTAAGGTTATCCTAAGATCTCTCATTTTCCTTAACCCCACTCAAGTTCAATTAATTCGTGGTAATCCTAGATACACACTAATGACTCCCGAGGAAGTAATCGGGAATTTTGTGAGCTTTGAATGTATGATTAAAGGCTCAAAGTAGATCAACGAGCTTGATGAACCCTCCACGTCCGAAGCACAACCAGTGGCATTTAAGGCGACGGATGAAAAGAAGGAGGAGTCTACACCGAGTAGACAACCAATTGACGCCTCCAAGCTCGACAATGAGGAGATGGCTTTAATCATCAAAAGCTTTCGCCAAATCCTCAAGCAACGGAAGGGGAAGGATTACAAATCCCGTTCCAAGAAGGTTTGCTACAAGTGTGGTAAGCCCGGTCACTTTATTGCTAAATGTCCACTATCAAGTGACAGTGACAGGGATAACGACAAGAAGGGCAAGAGGAGAGAAAAGAAGAGGTACCACAAGAAGAAGGGCGGCGATGCCCACGTGTGCCGCGAGTGGGACTCCGACGAGAGCTCCACCGACTCCTCCTCCGACGACGAGGACGCCGCCAACATCGCCGTCACCAAGGGACTCCTCTTCCCCAACATCGGCCACAAGTGCCTCATGGCAAAAGACGGCAAAAAGAAGAAGGTTAAAACTAAATCCTCCACTAGATATGAGTCTTCTAGTGATGAAAATGCTAGTGATAAGGAGGATAACTTGCGTACCCTTTTTGCCAACCTTAACATGGAACAAAAGGAAAAATTAAATGAATTAATTAGTGCTATACATGAAAAGGATGACCTTTTGGATTCCCAAGAGGACTTCCTAATTAAGGAAAACAAGAAACATGTTAAGGTTAAAAATGCTTATGCTCTAGAAATAGAAAAATGTCAAAAACTATCTAGTGAGCTAAGCACTTGCCATGACACTATTACCAACCTTAGAAATGAAAATGCTAAATTAATTGCTAAGGTTGATTCAAATGCCTGTAATGTGTCAATTCCAAATCTTAGAAATGATAATGATGATTTGCTTGCTAAGATTGATGAATTGAATGTATCCCTTGCTAGCCTTAGAGTAGAAAATGAAAATTTGATTGCTAAGGCTAAAGATTTTGATGTTTGCAATGTTACTATTTCCAACCTTAGAAGTGAGAATGATATATTACATGCTAAGGTTGTAGAATTAAAATCTTGCAAACCCTCTACTTCTAATGTTGAGCATGTTTCTATTTGCACTAGATGTAGAGATGTTGATATTGATGCTATTCATGATCATGTGGCTTTAATTAAACAACAAAATGATAATATAGCAAAATTAGATGCTAAAATTGCTGAGCATAACTTAGAGAATGAAAAGTTTAAATTTGCTAGAAGTATGCTCTATAATGGGAGACGCCCTGGCATCAAGGATGGCATTGGCTTCCAAAGAGGAGACAATGTCAAACTTAGTGCCCCTCCTAAAAGATTGTCAAATTTTGTTAAGGGCAAGGCTCCCATGCCTCAGGATAACGAGGGTTACATTTTGTACCCTGCCGGTTATCCTGAGAGCAAAATTAGGAGAATTCATTCTAGGAAGTCTCACTCTGGCCCTAATCATGCTTTTATGTATAAGGATGAGACATCTAGCTCTAGGCAACCAACCCATGCTAAGTTGCCTAAGAAGAGAACTCCTAATGCATCAAATGATCATGACATTTCATTCAAAACTTTTGATGCATCTTATGTTTTGACTAACAAATCCGGCAAGGTAGTTGCCAAGTTTGTTGGGGGCAAACACAAGGGTTCCAAGACTTGTGTTTGGGTACCCAAAGTTCTTGTTTCTAATGCCAAAGGACCCAAAACCGTTTGGGTACCTAAAGTCAAGAACTAAACTTGTTTTGTAGGTTTATGCATCCGGGGCCTCAAGTTGGATCATCGACAGCGGGTGCACAAACCATATGACAGGGGAGAAGAAGATGTTCTCCTCCTACGAGAAAAACCAAGATCCCCAACGAGCTATCACATTCGAGGATGGAAACCAAGGTTTGGTCAAAGGTTTGGGTAAAATAGCTATATCTCCTGACCATTCCATTTCCAATGTCTTTCTTGTAGATTCTTTAGATTACAATTTGCTTTCCGTATCTCAATTATGTCAAATGGGCTACAACTGTCTATTCACTGATGTAGGTGTCACTGTCTTTAGAAGAAGTGATGATTCAATAGCATTTAAGGGAGTGTTAGAGGGTCAGCTATACTTGGTAGATTTTGATAGAGCTGAACTCGACACTTGCTTAATTGCTAAGACTAACATGGGTTGGCTCTGGCACCGCCGACTAGCTCATGTTGGAATGAAGAATCTTCATAAGCTTCTAAAGGGAGAGCACATTTTAGGACTAACAAATGTTCATTTTGAGAAAGACAGGATTTGTAGCGCATGCCAAGCCGGGAAGCAAGCTGGCACTCATCATCCACACAAAAACATCATGACAAGTGACAGGCCACTGGAGCTCCTACACATGGACCTATTTGGCCCGATCGCTTACATAAGCATCGGCGGGAGTAAGTACTGTCTAGTTATTGTGGATGATTATTCTCGCTTCACTTGGGTGTTCTTTTTGCAGGAAAAATCTCATACCCAAGAGACCTTAAAGGGATTCTTGAGACGGGCTCAAAATGAGTTCGGCTTAAGGATCAAGAAAATTAGAAGCGACAATGGGACGGAGTTCAAGAACTCACAAATAGAAGGCTTCCTTGAGGAGGAGGGCATCAAGCATGAGTTCTCTTCTCCCTACACCCCACAACAAAATGGTGTAGTGGAGAGGAAGAATCGAACTCTATTGGATATGGCAAGAACCATGCTTGATGAGTACAAGACGCCGGATCGGTTTTGGGCCGAGGCAGTCAACACCGCTTGCTACGCCATCAACCGGTTATATCTACACCGAATCCTCAAGAAGACATCCTATGAACTCCTAATCGGTAAAAAGCCCAATATTTCATATTTTAGAGTTTTTGGTAGCAAATGCTTTATTCTTGTTAAAAGAGGTAGAAAATCTAAATTTGCTCCTAAAACTGTAGAAGGCTTTTTACTAGGATATGATTCAAACACAAGGGCATATAGAGTCTTTAACAAGTCCTCAGGACTAGTTGAAGTTTCTTGTGACGTTGTGTTTGATGAGACTAATGGCTCTCAAGTAGAGCAAGTTGATCTTGATGAGATAGGTGATGAAGAGGCTCCGTGCATCGCGCTAAGGAACATGTCCATTGGGGATGTGTGTCCTAAGGAATCCGAAGAGCCTCCAAGTGCACAAGATCAATCATCCTCCTCCACGCAAGCATCTCCACCAACTCAAAATGAGGACGAGGCTCAAGTTGATGAAGGAGAAGATCAAAGAGATGAGCCACCTCAAGATGATGGCAATGATCAAGGGGGAGATGCAAATGATCAAGACAAGGAGGATGAACAACCAAGGTAGCCACACCCAAGATTCCACCAAGCAATCCAACGAGATCACCCCGTCGACACCATCCTCGGCGACATTCATAAGGGGGTAACCACTCGATCTCGGGTTGCACATTTTTGTGAGCATTACTCTTTTGTTTCCTCTTTTGAGCCACACAGGGTAGAGGAAGCACTTCAAGATTCAGATTGGGTGATGGCGATGCAAGAGGAGCTCAACAACTTCACCAGGAATGAGGTATGGCATTTAGTTCCACGTCCTAATCAAAATGTTGTAGGAACCAAGTGGGTCTTCCGCAACAAGCAAGACAAGCATGGTGCGGTGACAAGGAACAAAGCTCGACTCGTGGCCAAGGGGTATTCACAAGTCGAAGGTTTGGATTTCGGTGAAACCTATGCACCCGTAGCTAGGCTTGAGTCAATTCGCATATTATTAGCCTATGCTACTTACCATGGCTTCAAGCTTTATCAAATGGACGTAAAGAGTGCCTTCCTCAACGGACCAATCAAGGAAGAGGTCTATGTTGAGCAACCTCCAGGCTTTGAAGATAGTGAGTACCCTAACCATGTTTATAGGCTCTCTAAGGCACTTTATGGGCTCAAGCAAGCCCCAAGAGCATGGTATGAATGCCTTAGAGATTTCCTTATTGCAAATGGCTTCAAAGTCGGCAAGGCCGATCCTACTTTATTCACTAAAACTCTTGACAATGATTTGTTTGTATGCCAAATTTATGTTGATGATATTATATTTGGGTCTACTAACAAATCTACATGTGAAGAATTTAGTAGGATCATGACACAGAAATTCGAGATGTCTATGATGGGAGAGTTGAAGTATTTTCTAGGATTCCAAGTCAAGTAACTCCAAGAGGGCACCTTCATTAGCCAAACAAAGTATACTCAAGACATTCTAACCAAGTTTGAAATGAAGGATGCCAAGCCCATCAAGACACCCATGGGAACCAATGGACATCTCGACCTCGATACGGGAGGTAAGTCCGTCGATCAAAAGGTATACCGGTCAATGATAGGTTCATTGCTTTATTTATGTGCATCTCGATCGGACATTATGCTTTCCGTTTGCATGTGTGCAAGATTCCAATCCGACCCTAAGGAATCCCACCTTACGGCCGTAAAACGAATCTTGAGATATTTGGCTTATACTCCTAAGTTTGGGCTTTGGTACCCTCGGGGATCCACATTTGATTTAATTGGTTATTCGGATGCCGATTGGGCGGGGTGTAAGATTAATAGAAAGAGCACATCGGGGACTTGCCAGTTCTTGGGAAGATCCTTGGTGTCTTGGGCTTCAAAGAAGCAAAATTCGGTCGCTCTTTCTACTGCCGAAGTCGAGTATATTGCCGCAGGCCACTGTTGCACGCAATTGCTTTGGATGAGGCAAACCTTGCGGGACTACGGTTACAAACTAACCAAAGTTCCCCTTCTATGTGATAATGAGAGTGCAATCCGCATGGCGGATAATCCCGTTGAGCATAGCCGCACTAAACACATAGCCATTCGGTATCATTTTCTTAGGGATCACCAACAAAAGGGGGATATCGAGATTGCATACATTAATACTAAAGATCAATTAGCCGATATCTTTACCAAGCCACTAGATGAACAAACTTTTACCAAACTTAGGCATGAGCTCAATATTCTTGATTTCAGGAACTTCTTTTGCTAATTTGCACACATAGCTCATAAATATACCTTTGATCATGTCTCTTTTATATATGCTATGACTAATGTGTTTTCAAGTGTATTTCAAACCAAGTCATAGGTATATTGAAAGGGAATTGGAGTCTTCGGCGAAGACAAAGGCTTCCACTCCACTCTACTACTCATCCTTCGCCGTCGCTCCGCATCACTCTCCATCTTTGGTATAATCTTCACTCCTATGTTTTATTTGCCAAAGGGGAGAAAGTAGTCTTAAAGGGCTTATATCTCACTCAAAGTATCCGTTTTTGGCGATTCATGCCAAAGGGGGAGAAAGTATGAGCCCAAAGCAAAAGGACCGCACCACCACCCAAATTTTAAAATGATTTTCAAATTGATAAATTTCAAATTAGTATCTCTTTGTGTTCTAAAGGGGGAGAAAGTAGTACTTTCAAAATTGATATCTTAAAACCCTCTTGAACACTAAGAGGAGAATTTATTTGAGGGGGAGTTTTGTTTTAGTCAAGGAAAAGCATTTTAAGACAAAGGAAGAAAATTTCAAATCTTGACAATGCTTCTCAAAATCTTATTCATTTACCTTTGACTATTTTGCAAAAGGACTTTGAAAAGTATTTACAAAAAGAATTTGCAAAAACAAAACTTGTGGTGCAAGCGTGGTCCAAAATGTTAAAAATAAAGAAACAATCCATGCATATCTAGTAAGTAACATTTATTGGCTCAATTCCAAGCAACCTTTGCACTTACATTATGCAAACTAGTTCAATTATGCACTTTTATATTTGCTTTGGTTTGTGTTGGCATCAATCACCAAAAAGGGGGAGATTGAAAGGGAATTAGGCTTACACCTAGTCCCTAATTAATTTTGGTGGTTGAATTGCCCAACACAAATAATTGGACTAACTAGTTTGCTCTAGTGTATAAGTTATACAGGTGCCAAAGGTTCACACTTAGCCAATAAAAAGACCAAGTATTGGGTTCAACAAAAGAGCAAAGGCACAACCGAAGGCACCTCTGGTCTGGCGCACCGGACATGTCCGGTGCACCAGAGGACTCCAGTGCAAACTCGTCGTCTTCGGGAAAATCTAGAGGCAACTCCACTATAATTCACCGGACTGTCCGGTGTACACCAGACAGTGTCCGGTGCTCCAAGGAAGAGCTGCCTCAGGAACTCGCCAGCGTCGGGAAACTGCAACGGCTGCTCCGCTATAATTCACCGGACATGTCCGGTGTACACCGGACTGTCCGGTGTAACTGCGGGGCAACGGCTACGACGGCGCCAACAGCTACCTGCAGCGCATTTATTGCGCGCCAGCGCGCGCAGAGGTCAGGCACGCCCATGCTGGCGCACCGGACACTCTACAGCACATGTCCGGTGCGCCACCGGACATCCAGGCGGGCCCAGAAGACAGAGCTCCAACGGTCGGAACCCAACGGCTTTGGTGACGTGGCTGGCGCACCGGACATGTCCGGTGTGCAACGGACTGTCCGGTGCACCATACGACAGACAGCCTCCACCAAACGGCTAGTTTGGTGGTTGGGGCTATAAATACCCCCAACCACGCCACATTCAAGTCATCCAAGTTTTCCACTTCTCAACAACTTACAAGAGCTAGGCATTCAATTCTAGACACACTCAAGTGATCAAATCCTCTCCAATTCCACACAAGGCTTTAGTGATTAGCGAGAGAGATTTGCCGTGTTCTTTTGAGCTCTTGCGCTTGGATTGCTTCTTTCTTTCTCATTTGTTCTTGTGATCATAAACTCATTTGTAACCAAGGCAAGAGACACCAATTGTGTGGTGGTCCTTGCGGGGAAGTTTTATTCCCGGGTTGATTTGAGAAGAGAAGCTCACTCGGTCCGAGAGACCGTTTGAGAGAGGGAAAGGGTTGAAAAAGACCCGGCCTTCGTGGCCTCCTCAACGGGGAGTAGGTTTGCGAGAACCGAACCTCGGTAAAACAAATCCGCGTGTCACACTCTTCATTCGCTTGTGATTTGTTTTGCGCCCTCTCTCTCGGACTCATTATTATTTCTAACGCTAACCCGTCTCGTAGTTGTGTTTATATTTGTAAATTTCAGTTTCGCCCTATTCACCCCCCCCCCCCCTCTAGGCGACTTTCAAAGAGCTATTGCCATCTCGAGTTGAGACCTTGTTTGCACTGCTTTCGCTCCCCCGTTGGATCAACTGGCCCAGGAGAGCAAGTTCCAACATTCCCCAACTCCGATAAAATACAGTAACCTCGAATCAATGAGACTAAGACCGGAGAAGAAAAGATCAACATCGACAAGGAAGGATATAACAGTCAAAGCGAATCTTGAGATGAATCAGGACTTAAACATTTTGGATAAAGTCTTTTCCTTGCCATAATCTTTCTTACCTCAACATGTCCAGTCTATATCCTACATAATAAATAGCTGGATACCTATGCCCTCCTAATCACCCATTATATATTATATATAAAAAAGTGAGACTCTAGACTTTTGAAACAATTATAGACTAAAAGTTGAATTACAAACCAATCTTTCTATATCCCTTTTCTCACAAATTTCGAGGACGAGATTTCTGTTAAGGGGGTAGGATTTGTAAAGCCCAAAATTGGTACGAAAATAATAATAATAATAATAATAATAATAATAATAATAATAATAATGAAATAAATAAATGAATATATTTAAGATAGTGTTTTAGGGATTTTTGAAACCTTTGGATATTATTGGGTTTCTCATGCTTTTGAATGTCTAATTGAATAGAACTAAGTTAGCCAAATAACAAAATAAATAGATATAGAATCATGCACCTCATGGTGGAGTTCTTGCATTTTACCTTTGTACTCAAAATTTTGAAACAATTTTATGTTTGAAAAGTAGAATTTGTAGCACCCAAAAATATTATTATGGAATTCTAATAAAATAATACGAACCATCTCACCTTTTAAGTCACATCTTCTAAAATAAATATAGCTAATAATAAAAGATTTAATGATCTTATATAAATTAAGTTATTCTTTTGGATAAAATGTTTAGAGATATTATCTAAAATGGTTGGGTTAAACTAACTCTTAATAAATTTGCGCAAGAGAAATTAATTCATTAAAACATATATTTGGTGTGTATAAAATATACTCTTAGAAGTATTTGCTTAAATGAATAATGCAATAAATATAAACAAAATAAACCTTGCACTCATGCTTGGAGTTTTATTTGTGTATCTAAAAGTAAAATCTTGGAATTCAAACTTGAGTTTGATTTGAATTTAAAATAGAAATCAGAAAATAAAAAGGAAAAAAAAGAAGACTTACCTCGAGTATGGGCCAGAACCTCCCCTTCAGCCCAACTATCCTCAGAGCGTCGTTTGGGCCAAACCCACTTCGTGGCCCATCCTCACACATGGCTGCACTTTGCACCCGTCACCATCGTGCGGGCCCCATTGCGTGACCCATAACCTTGCTCACACTTACCTGCAGGGTCCTCTAATCAGCGCCCCAGCCTCTCACACGTACTGGATCGCTCTCACTATCGCGTGGGCCTAGCGGGACAGAAGCTCCTCCTCCGAAACAAACGAGTATGCGACCTTGTGGCGTCTCTCCGCCAAGTGGGCCCAGACAATAGCTCGATCTTCCTCCGCGCAACAGAACTCCGGCGTCCGCGCCGGGAATCACATGACATCTTGGCCGGACACCCCCTCCACCGATGGCCTATAAAACTTAGGTCCTCTCCCTCATCCATTGGCACCCGGGCTCCATAAATTTGTGCATGAATTTGGGAGAGGGAGAAGCTCGCCCTGACCGCCACCATTGTCGCCGGGTGGCATCATGGGGAAACGCGGTGTCTACTGAGGGTTGAGGTCGGGACTAGGCTCTAGGACCGTGCGAGTTTCTGGTCAAGCAAGGGCAGGGTGGAGATTTGGTGCGTATTGGACATCAGGATGCCCTGACTTCTTCACCGTCACCCAACACTACCACAATGCCGCACTGCAGCATGGTCACGCGATTCGGTGCTACCACCGTAGGTAAGGATTCCCCTAATGTATTCACCACTCTTTGGACATCGCGTAGGAGTAATCATGGTGGGTTTTGGTTGGGGGAGCGCCGAATTGGGGCCGCTCCGGCCATGGGCGCCGCCGTGATGATGGGGCTGCCGTGGTTGGGTTGAGATGGGTAAGATGATCATCTTACCACTCGTCTCAAAACAGACGACCGTGATGGCAACGCCGCATGCCCGCTCGCATTGTTACATCCTTACCGTAGATCGACTTATGTAGGGGTGAGAGGTGATCCTAGTGTTTAGTGAATCTGGAGCATTGATCTCTAATCCTAGGGCCTGGATTGAGTACCGATTCAAGTAAAATTAGATATAATCTGTGCCATCCATTTAGGATCAAACAGTCGTAATACTTGTATACCCCTTCATCGTGCACTTCTTTCAAAAGAGACCCTTTGTTTTATTAAAACTAACCCACCGTCCTACGCAGTGCACTCTGAGTCTTAGAGTTTTTCGCACAGAGGCCCTTGTCTTTTCCGGTAATTGACGCGCAGTCTAGAGCTATGGAAAATAAGAAAAATGAACCTAGAAAATGATTTTTATATAAAAATAAATCCTAGAACTCATTTAATTCATAGAAAACTTATTTTAAATCTTTTTTAATCCATTCTAGTGGCAACAATTTGGTATTAATATTGTTTATCACATAGTAACTCTGTTTAGTCATGAAACCTGGATTCACATTATTCACTTGATTTATTCTAAGCATTTAATAACTTCGGAAATTCATAATTCCTCTGTTTTAATTCTGAATTGACTCGTTCTAGTTGCGTTAGCTTCGTATAAATAATTACTACACAGTAGCAACATTGATTATATGATATACCATACTTTTATAATTAGGTTACTAATTTGATTAATCTATGTTTTCGGGGTTAGCTTATTCTAATATTAACATAGTATCATGATCTTAGGTTTATCTTTGGCCTAAAAGTTGATTTATTATCAAGTAATGACTTCGATTAAAGTTGAGTTAACTAATTATAAGATATTCTCTCATATGATGTATACTAATCAATTTATAATATAGTTTAACCACATAGGTCTTCCATAAATTATAACATTCTAACCGTAACTCCGAATTTAGTGGTCCTCGAACCCACGATCTCGTAGCAACTGTAAGGAAAATGGACCCCGGGCCATTTGGCTATTTGAGTTTTGGTGTTTGATGAACAACACAATCCGTGAACTAATAAGTTTTCTAGTGTTTATGTTTGTAGTTCACATGATGCAAGATTTACTTGGACTAAGGAATTGAGGAAAGCAACACCTTAAAAGAAGACATTAAGAAGATCCAAGAAAATTCCAAGTGTGCTGCTGCAGACTGTCTGTGCAAGGCGCACCGGACTGTCCGGTGGCACACCGGACTGTCCGGTGCCCACACGCCGGACTGTCCGGTGCACCTAGGAACTCCAGCCCAACGGCTAGTTCCAGGTGGCACCTGGAGAAAAGACCACTGGACTGTCCGGTGTGAGCACCAGACTGTCCGGTGTGGAAAAGCCTGCGGCGCCAACGGTCACCTGCTCTGACAGGGCAACGGCTAGGCGCACTGGACAGGCTACAGTGCGCTGTCCGGTGCACCACCGGACTGTCCGGTGTGCCGTAGAGAACTATAGCTTTTATCTAACGGCTATTTTGTAGTTGGGGCCTATATATACTTCACCCAACAGGCCATTTGAATGTGTGGGAGCCCAAGCAACATACCAAGGCATATAGTGCACATTTCCAAGAGCTCAAACACCCAAGTGCTTAATAGAATCACTCGGTGATTAGCGTAGGTGCTTTGCGAAGTGCTTAGGTTAGTTAGACTGCTTTAGCGCTTGCTCTAGGTGAACCCTAGTTAGTTGAGTGAGTTTAGACAAACCACACAACCCCTCGGCTCTTGTGCGAGCCGTTGTAATTGTACCGAGTGGGGCGAGAGTCTTGCGAGACCGTGACAACCGCGTTTGTGTCATGGCCGCCACCGTGTACCGGAGGGAACGAGGCCCGCTGCGTTTCGGCCGGAACCTCGATAGTGGAGACGGCGGGGAGCGTCCGAGAGGAGCCGGAAGCAGAGCACCACTTGCGCGTGGAGAAGGCCCGTGGCTCTCTACGGAGTTACTCGACCGTGGTGCTTGGCCCTCGCGTGGGCTTCCCTTTGCATAAGGGCACCAACGAGGATTAGTCAGGACCTTGCGTGGTTCCGGATACCTCAGTAAAAATACCGGTGTCATCCACGAGAGTTTGCTTCTCTACTTTGCTCTTTAAGTTT
This sequence comes from Zea luxurians, assembly GCA_029449295.1. Classification (NCBI taxonomy): domain Eukaryota; kingdom Viridiplantae; phylum Streptophyta; class Magnoliopsida; order Poales; family Poaceae; genus Zea; species Zea luxurians. Next base: position 54,352,618 of record JAOPSE010000011.1, read on the forward strand.
CCGCATTTATATTAAGCATTTAAGTTTCAATCTTGTATTCATACTTATTTAGTGTAGATTGAAACTTAGCCTTTGCGGTAGAGATAGCAACACTTAGACAAAACCTAGATTGCACTTTCTAGTTTGATTATTTGCATAGGTTTTGCTCTAGAGATTTATTTGTGGCCTAGTTTAGTAAAAGTTTTAGAAGTCCTAATTCACCCCCCTCTTAGGAGTCACCCGTTTCCTACAAGTGGTATTAGAGCCCGGTTTGGCTCATTTGAAATGCTTTAGCTTCACCGCTAAAAGAGCCGACGCTTTTTAGAGGAAGGGATGGATACCTATAGGCCACCACACTTTGACGGCACTAACTTCCCATATTATAGTGCTAGAATGGCTTGTTACCTAGAGGTCGTTGATCTAGGTGTTTGGAGAGTCACTCGTGACGGATGAAACCCCTCAAGAATCCCGAGAAACCCACCACAAGTGAGGAAAAAGAAATTCATTTAAATGCTAGAGCCAAAAATTGCTTGTATGAATCTCTTAGCATGGATATTTTTAATCAAGTATTTACCTTGAAAACTACTAATGAGATTTGCCTAAAATTGCATGAGCTCCATGACAGCACATCCAATGTCCGTGAGCAAAAACATTGCCTAGTCTTAAATGAGTTTAATTCTTTTGCTATGAAAGATGATGAGCTTGTTAGAGACATGTATTCTCGTTTGAATCTAATTATCAATGAGCTCAATTCTATTAGCATTAATAAGCTAGGTGATGTGGACATTGTGAGGAAGATTATCTCCCTGCTACCACAACAAAGATATGGGAGCATCATCACCATCCTTCACAACATGGAGGACTTGAGCAACATGACCCCGACCATTGTGATTGGGAAAATCGTGGCTTTTGAGATGTCGCGAAAAATGTGTCTGGGAGAGGAGCCAACTTTTGCATGTGATGAAAGGAAGGGCAAAAAGAAGGCCCCCACTCCAAGTTCCTCAAGTGAAGAAGAGGAAGAAGAAGAAAGTGATGATGATGATGAAGATAATCAACCATGCACATCATCCTCCGAGGAAGAAGAAACAATCCGACGCGTTGGAAAGGTAATGAGGATGATCCGCAAGATTAATCTAATGGGTGTGCCCCTGCAGGTCGAAGATCTTCTCTTTAACATTGACAGGAAAAAGCAAAGGAAGAGAGGATGCTTCGCATGTGGGGAGAAGGGCCACTTCAGGGACAACTGTCCAAATATGGCCAAACCTAAAAAGGAGAGGAGCAAAGGCAAGGCGCTAACAAGTGTTAGAACTTGGGATGATTCTTCAAGTGAAGATGAACCTCCAAGGACGCGCAGCCACCGGTCCTCATCACGCTCATCATGGTCATCACACAAATGTCTTATGGCAAGAGGTAACAAAAGCATTCCATCCTCTAGTGATGATAGCAGTAGTGATGATGAAGGTGAGGGAAAGCCCTCCATAGATGAGCTTGCGGAAGCCGTTGAACTTTTTCAGGATGTTTGCACCAAACAAAAAGCTCAACTTAAAACTTTTAAAAATAAGTTGATTAGCTCCCAAAATGATTATAAAGGTTTGCTAGAAAAATTTGAAACTTTTGCAAACTTAAATAGTGAGCTGTCAACTAAAATTGAGCTATTAGAATCTAGTGCTCCATCCACCGCTACCGATGATAGCCTTATTAAAAAGAATAAAAAACTTAAGGCTAAGTTAGCTAGCTCCCAAGAAGCTATTGAAAATTTGCTAGAGAAAATGGAAATTCTTAGCATACACAATAATGAGCTAACTACTAAGCTAGAAAACATTGGTAGCACCCCAGCAGCATCTTTAGTTGAAATACCTGAAATAATTAAGAAAGATGCTTCTACTTCCTGCTTTGATTTAATTGATGATTCTAACCCCTGCAACCAAGTCATTGTTGAGAATATTGTTGTAGAGACATGTTCGGATGAGGTTGCAAAGGAAAATGAACAATTAAAGCAAGAAGTGGCTTGCCTTGGCAAGGCTTTGTATGACAAGAAAGGCAAAGCCAAACAAATCCGACCTCCACAGGATAACACCACTGCAGGAGTGAACAAGCCTGTAGAGGGAGAAACTGTGATTTATAGGCTATGCCACATGGAAGGCCACAAGTCTTTCCAATGCAAGGCGATGACCGGGGATAAACTAAGGCAAAAGCTCAAGCAAAAGCCATCAAGCAAAATCTCCAATACCTACATCAAAAAGGTGAATAAAAAGGATGCTACACCATATTTGATCAAGAAGAAAAAGAATAGAAAGGTGATAGCAATCAAGGCCAACAAGCAAGCCAACAAAGGAAAGGGGGCCAAACGCATCTGAGTGCCAAAGGAAATAATTTCAATCATGAAAAGCACCAAGAAGGTTTGGATCCCGAAAGGGAAGTGAGTGGATTGAAGGTCCACGGGAAATTTGGAGACTTGGCAAAGTTGAAATGTATATCATGGGATACATCATATTGGATCAAGATTATTTGCCAAGTGGGTTAGTAAAAATTTTGGACCCAAATTTCCCACTCATGACTAAGGTAACTAGATTTATTGTATTTCTTGTTTTTAGATATGCGTATCTATTACCTTTTATCTAGTTTACCTTTCTTGCCTAGTATTACATTTGTTATGTACTTTTATTTAAAATTATACATACTAGGTAAATCATATGGTAGGATTGCTTGTTTTCAATTCGCATACTTAAGCAAACCTACACGGCTTAAAATGTTTAGTTAAGCACGGTAGATAGCTTCTATATCACTCCATAGTAAATGATGCATCAATTAAAATTTTTCATTTCTACAAGTTGTATCATTTAACTTATATGTGCCAAAGTTCGGATTATAGATAACCTACCCTTCTTGATATCAAATCAAAGTGCATGTCTCCTACAAGTATTCAAAACTTGTATGCACACCTTCAGGGAGAGGTTACTCTATAATCTAATACTTTGAGACTAACACCTTTTCAAGTCTATTTCATGTGATAGTCTCATTGTAAGGAAAATGAGGTCCCCGGAGAAAGACAACAATCTTCCACTGCAAAATCTCCAAGAACTCTCATGTCTCTCAAGCTCGCCATTGACTTTCAATTGGTATCTTTTGAGACTACATCTAGTATCATTTACATGTCTTCTCCAATATTTGATTAGACTATATTTCATATCATATGCTTCCATTTGCTAAAAATGCATAAGTAGTTAACTCATATTCTGTTACCTATGCATAAGGGAAGTTAGTCTTTTCAAATCATGTCTTGCACCTCTAATTTTCACATGCTTTTTCCTAAAGATCTCTGTTAGGGGGAGCTTTTCTTCATCTCTAAAGGGGGAGAAAACTCTTTCTAAAGGAGAGCACTCATTTAGGGGGAGTAATCTTTTGAGGGCAAGCTTTTATTTACTTCCTACATGCTTTTAATGTCTTCCTTTTCGGTGGTTGATGCCAAAGGGGGAGAAGTTTAGGGACTAAAGCAATGAAAACTATATCAAACCCCAAACACCACAAATTTAAAATTTTATATCTACAAATGGTATTTCAAGTGGTTTTGGTTATTTGGTCCTAAAATAGGAAGTAAGTGATTTATGGAGTTAGGGGGAGGCTTAAGTCCATAATATCACATTGTGGGGACAAACATGCATCCTAGCAAGTAGATTGCATATTTTCATTCAAATACTTGTATTATTTGCTTGCTTTCATTGTGTTGTCATCAATCACCAAAAAGGGGGAGATTGTAAGGAAAATGGACCCCGGGCCATTTGGCTATTTGAGTTTTGGTGTTTGATGAACAACACAATCCGTGAACTAATAAGTTTTCTAGTGTTTATGTTTGTAGTTCACAGGATGCAAGATTTACTTGGACTAAGGAATTGAGGAAAGAAACACCTCAAAAGAAGACATTTAGAAGATCCAAGAAAAGTCCAAGTGTGCTGCTGCGGACTGTTTGTGCGAGGCGCACCGGACTGTCCAGTGGCACACGGACTGTCCGGTGCCCACACGCCGGACTGTCTGGTGCACCAGGGAACTCCAGCCTAATGGCTAGTTCTAGGTGGCACCCGGAGAAAAGACCACCGGACTGTTCGGTGTGAGCACCAGACTGTCCGGTGTGGAAAAGCCTGCGGTGCCAACGGTCACCTGCTCTGACAGGGCAATGGCTAGGCGCACCGGACAGGCTACAATGCGCTGTCCGGTGCACCACCGGACTGTCTGGTGCACCACCGGACTGTCCGGTGTGCCGCAGAGAACTGCAGCTTTTCTCCAATGGCTATTTTGGAGTTGGGGCCTATATATACTTCACCCAACCGGCCATTTGAACGTGTGGGAGCCCAAGCAACATACCAAGACATATAGTGCACATTTCCAAGAGCTCAAACACCCAAGTGCTTAATAGAATCACTCGGTGATTAGCTTAGGTGCTTTGTGAAGTGCTTAGGTTAGTTAGACTGCTTTAGCGCTTGCTCTAGGTGAACCCTAGTTAGTTGAGTGAGTTTAGACAAACCACACAACCCCTCGACTCTTGTGCGAGCCGTTGTAATTGTATCGAGTGGGGCAAGAGTCTTGCGAGACCGTGACAACCGCGTTTGTGTCACGGCCTCCACCGTGTACCGGAGGGAACGAGGCCCGCGGCGTTTCAGCCGGAAGCTCGATAGTGGAGACGGCGGGGAGCGTCCGAGAGGAGCCGGAAGCGGAGCACCACTTGCGTGTGGAGAAGGCCCGCGACTCTCTACGGAGTTACTCGACCGTAGTGCTTGGCCCTCGCGTGGGCTTCCCTTTCCGTAGGGGCACCAACGAGGATTAGTCGGGACCTTGCGTGGTTCCGGATACCTCGGTAAAAATACCGGCATCATCCACAAGAGTTTGCTTCTCTACTTTGCTCTTTAAGTTTCCGCATTTATATTAAGCATTTAAGTTTCAATCTTGTATTCATACTTATTTAGTGTAGATTGAAACTTAGCCTTTGCGGTAGAGATAGCAGCACTTAGACAAAACCTAAATTGCACTTTCTAGTTTGATTATTTGCATAGGTTTTGCTCTAAGGATTTATTTGTGGCCTAGTTTAGTAAAAGTTTTAGAAGTCCTAATTCACCCCCCATCTTAGGCGTCACCCATTTCCTACAGCAATGAGTAGAATATTCTTATGCAGTTTGTTCTTATGTTTGGTGTGATGTTAATTTTGCCTATACCATTTTTGTTTGTATTGCTATGTTTAGCAGTGAGGTCACGAGCCACCTGAAGAGCAAGTTGGTACATGGAATCTCAAGTCCCAGACAAGTTGTGCCCTTGATAACTTCTTTTTCCTCAATCATGTTCTTATTAATCAAAATGATCTACATAGGTTAATTTTGATGGGACCCAATAGGTCACCCTAGTTTGGCTATCTTTATACCTTGTTTACCACTGAATTTTTGGATAGTACCTGCTATTGCTTTATGTGGTTTTGGGTATGGAGATATACATTATTCATGATCCTACTTTTATTATCAGTTTATTATTTATTATTCATGATAAGATCATTATGTTAATTGGAACATGAAGAACCACCCGGGAAAACAGTGCTACCACAAGGGTGGTATGGGAAGTCTTAGCTGACTAATTAGGAAAGCTAGTGGAGGACTACCTTACCCGAAAGGGGCAAGGGCAGTAAGGGAGTGGTCAGTGTCGGGAGGCCCGTGGGTTGATTTTGCTGCGATGGCGGTCAGGTGAGGGGTCCCTGCATTGGAGCTTCTTAGAAATTGTAGCGGGTTTTCTGAAGCTAGTGGAACTTTGTAAAGGCCTCGTAGTGTTATCCTGCCTCGCTTCCTTGCTAGAGGGGTATGGGAAGTCGCGATCACTTAGCATATGGGTAACATGACTTGTGGGTAAAGATGCGCAACCTCTGCAGAGTGTAAAACTGGTATACTAGCCGTGCTCACGGTCATGAGCAGCTCGGACACTCACATGATTAATTTATGGAACTAAATTCAATTTGTCATATGCATTGCATCGCAGGTGTTGTTATTACTTTTGTTCTACTACTTAATAGGGTTGATATTTACTTATACTTAGTAACTGCTAATAAAATTTTGACCACCTTTAAAAGCAATGCTCATCTTTAACCATCCTCTTTGGTAAGCCTTACACTTCACGTGAGCTCCCACCTTTGGCGAGTTCATACACATTATTCACCACAACTTGTTGAGCGATGAATGTATGTGAGCTCACTCTTGCTGTCTCACACCCCCCACAGGTCAAGAACAGGTACCGCAGATGAGGCGCGTGGAGGATGCTATGACGAGTTCGTGAGAGGTCTAGGCCATTGTCTCCCAGTCAACTTTGGGTTGTTGGATCATTGTCTCCTTTTGATGTAATTATTTATTTATTTTGTACAGAACTCTTATTATATAGTAAATATGTGACATTCGTTTCTGTACCATGATTCATCATATGTGTGAGACTTGTTCCAGCACACCTGATGATTATGTTCGTGCCGGGTCTTGGTGCCCCGAAACCCGGGTGTGACACGAGGTCACCTCATGCTCATGATACTGAGAAACTACCAACATTTACATTGTGGTGTTCATTTTTATATAATCGTTGTGCACTAATATTTTATCGAACATTTTTGTGTGCCGTCGTAACGCACGGGCACCTAACTAGTTTTTTATAAGTTATACTCGATACTGAAGCATAATATAGATATGTTTATAAAAATGAAAAAAAATAAAATAGGTCTAGCTCATCGTGCAGCACCTAAAAACCATCGAGCCAGATCATGCTCGTTCCGGGCTTAAATCGTGTCATGGTTCATGGGTCACCCGGTAGGTCTAGCCGTTTAGACATCTATAGCCATAGCTGCACCATTTTTTTTTTTTTGAAACGGGTCTTTTGAAAACAGTTTTACCTATAAGATCGTGCTCTTGTATAGAAATGAGGTGGGACGAAGATAAAATAGTTTTTTTTTTCATAGCTTGACCTCACACTTGTCGATCTTGTATAAGATTATATGGGGACATTATATTCTACGGGAATCCACATGTACGATACAGCTGTTTAGCGAAAAAGGTATCTAAAATAACTTTATCTTCACCGAAAAAGATGATTAGGATAAATCCATCAGCTTGCTCATTTTTTCATATCTATATTTAAATTCTAGTTTACGAACAGTGCAGTTTGCATTATATAATATAAAATAGTGTTTTAAATGATTATATAAGTGAACTGCTGGACACGGTATAGTGACGTTCAAATCCAAGAGAAACAACTTCAGTGATGAAGCTCTGTACCAAATGAAATCTTAACTTTGCTAGTGCTACCATGGACATGACACTATGTGTGGCTACGCACTGGACAACATATATCATCTTTTTGACGGGTGAACACAACACAACATTGGTAAAGAGAGATCATGGGGGTGAAAACATGACTCCGGCCTAAACCTTCTTCGTAATGCTTGTCACCTTCATCGAATCATGTGCACACCGGCCAACAACAACCCATTGTTGATGTAAAACATTTGAATTCAGCACTGAGCAGGTAAAAAGGAGGACCACTACAAAATGTTTTAATACCAAACTCAGTTGAAGCTTTAAACTCCACACGAAAATACTTTTTTTATTACCCTACCAACCCAACAACAAAACTCAAATTGTAGCCTATATAAGCATAACCACGCCCATGCACAATGCAAAAACCAAGCGAGATCTGCCAACATGGCACCAGCAAGAAGAGCTTCCACGCATGCCGAAGCACTCATCACGATGTCATGCGTGGTGGCACTCTCCATCTTGCTGCTCGCGCAATGCTGCGTGGCATCCTCGAGGTCACTGCAGCTGGTCTCCTCATCAGTCGCTGATGCACCGGAAGGCAGCCAAGCCGGTGCCCCAGTGCCGGCGGCGGTGCTAGAGCCGCAGCCGCCGGCTGCAGATGCTGCAGCCCCGCCGGTGGGAACTCCGGAGTACGCTCCTGCCGCTGCCGCGCCGCTGCCGTTGATTGGACACGGTCAGCACGTGAAGAGCAAGCACCAGGACCATGAGAAAGCGCCACCCAAGCCGAAGCACCACCACCCGAAGGCGCCGCCCAAACACCACGCGCCGCCGGAGCCAGAGCCGGACGTTTCGCCACCCGCGCCGCCGCCGGAGCCGGACGACGGGCAGCCGACACCAGGTGTGCCGCCGGCCGACAGCCCCCACGGCCAGAACCCGCCGTGGCCGTTCCCGTGGCCGCGCCCGGGCACTGGCCAGTGGCCGCCGCTGCCACCGTTCCACCCGCCACCGTTCCCGGCGTGGCCGCACCCAGGCCCGGACGGTAAATGGCCGCCTCTGCCGCCGTTCCCGTTCCACCCACCGCCGCTCCCTGCGTGGCCGCAGCCGCACCGAGGAAACAACCCGTGGCCGCCGCTGCCGCCGTTCCACCCGCCACCGTTCCCGGCGTGGCCGCACCACGGCCCGGGCGGCAAATGGCCGCCTCTGCCGCCGTTCCCGTTCCACCCGCCGCCGCTCCCGGCGGGGGGCAACTGGCCGCCGCTGGCACCGTTCCATTTCCACCCGCCGCCGACGCCGGCGTGGCCGTGGCCTCATCATCCAGGAAACCCGTGGGCGCCGCCGTCCATGCACGGCAGCGATGGCGTCCCAGCCACGACGGTGCAGCAGAACCCCGAGAACTGACGCACGCGCGCTCTTTTGCCCCGATAACACGAGAGGAATTTTATATATCAATAATGATAGATTTGTTATAGCTGAAGGAGGAAAGATCGATTGGTAATCGTATAGGCTGTAAAAGTAATCATACTGGAGCTGCATTTGTGACAGTACGTACTATGACTTGTGTTAATTTGATCAGGCTCAAGAGCATGATGATACGAAATAAAATCAGGCTAAGGGAGTATTTGGATGGCTACAAGCTCCAGTGTGAGCTGTAATTTATAATATTAATTTAAATAGTTTTAAAAACATTTTTAATCTAAATAATAAATAAAATGACTTATCTAAATATCCTATAAAGGCTTATATCTCCAGCTCCACGATTTTCTGGAGCATCTAATGATGTGTTCCACTAACTTTACTAAATTTTTTGGAGCTAGAACTATCCCAAACAAGACCTAAGTTTAAGATTCTTAGAAAGCGTAGTTATCGAAAATTGTCTCAAGTTTATGCATTGGAGTTGTGTTAAATGACTATGTTGTTTGGTTTCAACTTTAAAGGAAAGAGTCAGTCACTTGTATTGAGCTAAATTCTTATTCCAGGAGCAAGGCAATGTTGTTCACTTGTTTTTGATTGCTGTGAATCATAAAAACAAGTCAACATGATTGTTAAATGTTAAGGACCTTTATTCTTCGAAGTATTATCTCTCTTTGGGTATAATGAATCTTGACGAAGGTCATGAAGAATGTATCTTCGTCATACACAAAAATGAAAATATAATTACAGATGTAACATTATATTTTCATTTATTTCGTATTCATTACTTAAACACATATTAATATTCATATCATATATTAATAAACTATATCATATATTAATAAACTATATCATATATTAATAAACTAATGTATAAAGTACATTACATTAATACCTTCGGCTAACTCGAAGGAGAAAATGAGAGTGCAATCTCAATACTGGCGTGAACAGTACGTGGGGTACTGTTCACCTATTTATAGGCACGGGACACAGCCCAGATAAAAATACATTTATGATCTTAACATATACACATAATCCTAATACAAAACATCTGGGATTAACTAGTCTTTTCCTCTTTGGCTCAACATCATGTTTGACCTTCGTTACCACCTTATGCCGAAGCTACCATCCTTCGACGCTTTACACTTGCTCGTTGCAGCTTCTGCATTCAATCTTGTTGTTTATAGACAAATTCTCTGTCTTGAGGGTCTTCGGCAGAGAAGGAGACCCCCAACAGTAGCCCCTTCGCAGTGATAGGTCGTTTTTTCATAACGAGCTCGATCCGCGAAAAACACGAAGGATTCTGAATGCTGAAGGTCCGAAAAACACCTTCTCTGACCTTGTTATTAAAAAACAAATAAAAAAGTTACGGCCTTTGCCGGCCCACCGATCAGTCTGTATACTCGTTACGACGGTTCGCCTTCATCACCTGCAGGGCTATATAAACAGATGAGTTGGTGAGAAGTTACCATAGCATTTATTGCTATTGCAACATTATGTTGTTGAAAAATTTTACTGAAGCCGAAGCTTTTTGCCATCTTTGCATTTGTTGTGTGACCTTCGAACAAACGTGAAATTAGTTGAAATTTAGCTTCGTCTTAAGGAACTGAAATGACTAGAGCCAGGTCTACAACCAGGCTAACAAACGAAGGTGAAGAGACTGAGGCTACTAAGACAGTCCCCATTTCAGAAGTGATGAGACGTTCTGGGTTGATCGTCCAAGAGGGAGAAGAGTCTACTCCGAAAAAAGATGTCGTTATTACCGAAGTTGAACAAACCATTACCGAAGCTGCTAGTGATGACGAAGAGGATGATGGCATATTGAGTCCGAGCAAGCCCAGTCATCTTGAATTTGGAAAATCCACTGTAAGGCAGAAGATTTGATTTCGATGAAGAAGCTTGGATATATTTGGAAAAGATGATGACAAATTGATAAGGTTCGCTGAGCACGAAGTAATTCCAGAGCCAAGAGATGATGAAGTTGTTGTTTTTAAGAGCTTCAGAGAAAGACTTCGGTTCCCTCTGTATGAAATGATCGGTGATGTTTTGAAAAATTTGAAATATACCTTCATCAATTAACTCCAAATGCTATAGTCAGGCTTAGTGTTTATATATGGGCTCTCCGAAGCCATGGAAGGAGTGCCAATGCTAAAGGATTTTGCAGGGTACATGAACTCCATTACCAGACTAAAGCGAGAGCAGATGGACTGCACAAGAACTTCGGGTGTTACAATTTTGCGTACCGAAAGGATACTAAAGCCCCTATAATTGGATATCGCACCAAGTGGCCGACCGGCTAGACAAGTGAATGGTTTTATGTGAAAGCTGATGAAAAGAGAAGGGAGAAGCTTATGACTATGGTGATGAGTCCCCTGAAATTGAGCTTCGGCATGACAAGACCATTATGCAACATGCAACTCGGTTCCCCCTGCTAGTTAGCCAAAGTCGAATTCAGAGTCGTGGCAGAGCACATTAGTACTCGAGATTTGGTGCAAGAATATCTGGCTAACAAAACCTTTCCAACATCTAGTGGGTGGGGATGCTGAAGAAGAAAGAAGAAGGGAAATTTTTGAGCTTGTAATACTTCCATAACATTTTAAATTTCAGAAAATTTCAGCAAACCCTATGCCGAATGGTTGGATGTCATCGAAAGAATGTGTAACGAAATCCTCGGAAATTATATGTAACACCCTGAATTTGGGGGTATAAAATTCTTCTCTAAATGCCTACCAAATTTAGGTGTTACCTCTTGTCTCTCTCTCTCTCTAGACTCTCTCTCTCTCTCTTTTTCCTTTGATTAGAATTAGGTTAATCAGGTGAGGAATTAATTATTTATTTTGTCAAAACAATATGAGTCATGAATTATTGCATTATACTGAGCCTAAATTATCCTTTTGTTTGATGCACATGTTTGAAATGGTTTGAATTTGAAATAGATTTGAATTTGAATTGAGTTCACTAAAGAAAATAAAAGGAAAAGGAATTAGAAATTTGGAAATAAATAAGAAAACCAAAGAAACCCAGCTCCCCCCCCCCCCGTTCCGGCCTTTCGACCCATTTGGCCTGCTAGCGCGCGCTCGCCTCTCCCCTTCCCCGCTCTCGCCGCCATGTGGGCCCGCCCTATCGGCGCCGCGCCCCGCTTTCTTGCCCGCCCTTTCCCTCTCTGCCCAGTGGGGCCGCCTCGTCGGCTCCCTAGCCTGTTGCGCGCTCGCGCATCTGTGTCGTTGTTCTGCAGACCCCGTGTGGCAGAACCTCCCAAGTTTTTGGGCCCACATGCACCTGTCCTTGTCTCAAAGACCCCAGACGGCTATGCATGTGCACTAGATAAATTAACAGGATCCGTCCGAGTGTCCCAACGACCCCGGATAAACCACTTACAACCAGGATCACAAGATTAAGTAAACACAAATCACACACCAACATTTTGTAGCGGAAATCTTATTACCAAATTTTACAAGTTACATCAAGTTTTACAATGTACATGATCGGAGTGAGTACAAAAAGTGATTCAAAGAAGTAACTTTGAAATGTTATAAATTATTTGTAGTTTTGAAATATATGCTAGCTTAAGTGACCATCCTCAGTAAGAAGTATAGAAGAGTTACTTAGACTTATAAGAAGGCCATGCCCACCGGCGCTTAACACCAATCACAATCAAAGTGACTCGTAACCTGCAGCAATAATGGGAATAAAACCCTAAGTACGCAAGTACTCAGCAAGACTTACCCGACAAAAGAAAAGACTCTTAAGGATATGCTGGCTTGAAGGAGTCAAGGTAAGGCTGATCAAGTATCAAAGACTTTGTTTTGCATAAATGCTTACTAAAAGTGGATCCTTTAAAATCCATTTTTACTTGTCAGGTTAAGTAAAATTACCTGCATCTAGAGTTATTTCTACCCTAGTTCAATCACTGGACCTGCACTAGCCGTCTTTTATCAACCCTTTAAGTTCACTGGAATGCTACGTGTAAGTCAGTGAGTAAGTCTTCATGTCCGAGAAGTAATGGCGATCCAAATCAATTAATACCCAGCTGGGATCTCCAATCACACGACATATGTAGCACTTAACCCTTGCATATGTCAACTCGCCACCGGGGTTCTTAAGACCAGATCAGGTTCACGCCAACCGAGAGCACAGATACACCACCGTCTAGCCTCTGGCCACGGAGGGTACACGCTACTCTCGCCATCTCTCCACTCCCATTGCGTGTTGTCTTATTCTGGTATTAGTCTGCCCGAGGCAAAGCTTACCCATGATGAGGCATGTGATCAGTTAAAGGGTCCTCCATCGGCAGGCCCACATCGACATGGTCCTTAATCGACTCAGATGGAGACACTACACCGAGACTCCCTTCTCGTGCAAGTCAACTACCCGGTCTCAGCTTTATTATTTTCAACCCAAAGTTTGGTACCTGGCAGAGGTACATCTTTTCCGATGTTGAACCCATCATGGCCATTGACGGATTCACCATCATAAGTATTTTCTTTTTGAAAACATTCCCACCCACTCAAGCATCACTTTTGTTTTAAAACAAAACATTTTTGTTTGCTAAAGCAAGGCTAAGCATCATAAAATTCTTTTCAAGAAGGGTATCAAGGAAGGGTAATCAATTTTTTAAGGAAGGAAATGCATCAACGGTTTAGCACACAACTCCTATCACCTAATGCATCAAACAAGGTGATAAAGATTTTAAAACACAAGGAGGTGGCAAATGCACTGGGGCTTGCCTGGATAACTCTAGGTTAGTGTTTGTTAGGTGACGTCCGCTTGATGACCATCTTTTGTCTAGACATTCGTCTGATTATCCATCTTCAGGTTCGTCCGACTGACGACGCCGTCTTGCAGAGATGTCCACTCTTTGTATTATCTTGGGGTCGCCTTCCGCATCACGTGGTCAACAAATGTACCTAAATGATTTGCATAATGCACATGAATGAATATAAACAAGAATGGTACAAGACTAAATATTGCTACACGTCAACGAATTAAACACCTCGCGACGAGGCGTTGTACCATTTCATACGGAAAAACTAGTTATCGATATACTACTACGCCCAATAATCACAAAATAATAAACTATACACACTAACTACAGCACTCGCGTTTTTCCTGTTTAATCATATCTAATTTTATTATCAAGCAAGAATAAATTATACACACTTAATACAATTATCATAAACACAACTTATCATCTAATTAATTAAATTCTAAACTTATCCCTCGCTTTATAAATTATACCACATCACTCACGAAAAACTATTTTAATTTTATTTCACACCTCACATATTTTACATGTCAACAATTAATCAAACATTTCAGGTTTGACTACCAAAATATCCTACAAAATCAACGATGGCAGCCTTATCGGATAATCGTGTGGATTACTAAATCAATTCTTCACGATATTAATTCTCCTTACACAATAATCATTTTAAACTTGAGTTTCGCGCGACACGACCACTTCATACTTATGTACACCCTCCATTGATGCCTGAAGCGAGGCATCACGACATACATCTAATACCTCGACAACGCACTCGCGCTAAAAATAAAACACTCTTCACGAACAACTAATTCAACCAATCCATTCATCAGACCAGTTAATAAGAATAGCAAATCAACTTACCGTTCCAACAGCTAACACGAATCCGCGAGATCGGTAAAGATTCTCCGATTCTGCCATTACATCAAGCACGTGGTGAGCACCACGCGGGATTTATTGCTTTATCCGAATTCTCGGAATCTTTCGACGATGCAAGGGATGTCGACGAGTTGGAGAACTCCAGGGTCGAGCACGATAGGGGGCTTCAGAGCTCAACACTAGTGACGCGTATCTAGAAGACAGATCATCGGGATCGACTCAAATCGCGCAAGCATGTCCATCACTCAGGGATCTCGTCGAACACGAGATGCGCGTCTCATCGGTAGCGAGTGAGGTCGACAACAAGGTCGGGGCTGCACAGATCCGAGGCTACTGCACACACGACGCGACGACGAACGACGACAACCGGCGAGGACGATGACGCGATGGTGATTAAGGTCGAGCAAGCCGAGAGGGCACACTGGCGAGCAGGAAGCCGCGCGAGCACCGGACAGGGAAAACGATGGGCTCGACAGCGTCCGTGGCCAGAGCGAGCACTAAGGACGAGGAAAACCTAGGCATGAGCAGCAGGAGGGCGCTCGGCCATGGCTAGCGAAGGCTCGACGGCACAACAGGGAAGCAGGGAATTTGGACCAGGGGCGCGGCGAGCTGGAGCAGGGGCATCGTCGGCGAGCAGAGAGGGACACCGAGCAGGGAGCTTGGCCAGGACGCTTGGAGGCACGTCGCGGAGAAGCTCCATGGCGGCTGGGGGTTGGCGTGAGGCTGAGGAACCACGGCGTACATCCAACGGAGCTCCTAACCAAGGTATGGTGGCGGCCGGCGCGCGCAGGGAAGCTGAGGAGCGCGCGACGGGCGGAGCCGAGCTGCGCGCGGGGAGAGAGAAAAACAGGGGCGAGCAAAGCGCGCCAGGGAAGAAGCTGCGCGCGGTCAGAGAGCAGCGTGCGCGGTGAGCAGAGGGAGGAAGATGAGCAGGGGCGCGTGGCGAGCAGCGGAGAAGAACGAGCGGCCGAGCTGAGGGAGATGAGCGCGCTGGAGCCGGGCACCGGGTGTAGGCACGCCATGGCTGAAGGAGCTCGGCGAAGAAGCTGGACGTGTGCAGGGATTTGGGCGTGAGCTGGGCAGAGCGCAGAGAAACTCCACGGCAAGAGAGCAGACACGGAGAGAAGAACCGGGGAGAGGGGCGCGTTGGAGGGAGTTCAGGCGGGGTCGACGGCGGCCGATCAGAGAAGAGCTCAGAGGAGGTCCTGGCGTGCTAAGCATACAGTCGACGGGGATGGTGCCTTGGTGAAGCTCGTGAACGATAGGATGAATAGCGGTCTGTGAAGGAGAAGCTGGATGGGCGTACAGGCGATAAGGATCACGAGCACGAGCTGGGATTGGGATGGAGCACAGTGGAACAGGGGACGTGCGTGGAGTCTTCTGATGAGTGGTGACGGTGAGGACAAGAGAGAAGATATTTTCCTTTTCTCATCTATTTCTTTGAACAAAAGAATTTACATGTATTCATTTCTTAAGATTTTGGATATGGACGAGGCAGGCGTTGGGATGAAGCTAGAATATCCCCCGTTTATTAAAGAAAACAAAACACATTTTTATACATATTTTGATTTTAAGATTAATATTTGAGATGTCTAAATGGATTGAACTAGAGTATTCTTAAATTACGATTTGGGCGGGATGAACATTGGTCAGATTAAAATGATTTTTGGCTACGATATTTTAAACGCTGTTTGATTTAGCAAGAGACAAATAGAATGAATTAAAACGACAATTAGGCTACGCATTTCATTCTACGAATCACAAAACAGAAACTCAGAGAATACCGGTTCACACGGTTCTGGCTAAATTTCGGCTGGATAATTTTCCTGACTATTCTGGACAAGATGTAATAGACTGAAGCAGACTACATCGGACTCGACATTTTACTCTGCGGCTGATCTCTATTGAAATTGACCTGATTAGCAATTATTCGATTTCGACTCTAATTATCTTGGTTCTGCTTTGAATGATTTACTACCAAATAACTCATGATTATCAATCTTGCGCACGATTTCTCTTGGACCATGCGCGATTTAGATTATTTTGCACTGAACATTTTAATCATCGAATTCTAACAAATTTATTTTGTTTGGGATGAACTCAGAAGGCTGAACTAAATTCTTAAATTCGCCTTTGCGCGATTAATGAATTTTAAATAATCACCAAACTGAGTTAAGTTTTTAGATTCGTGTTCGCTCAGTCGATAAATTTTTAAACGACCTCAATACTAGCTAATTCTCGGACAATTACGTTCTGGGTTTCATGAACACTTTAAGAAGAGTCCAAATAGATAAAGATAAAAATGATGCCGAACTCATGACAGACGAAACAGATGCGATATTAAAATCGTGATAGACGAAGATGTTTAAAATTTAGCATCCGTTTTACCCACTGATATTACGTGCTTAAACCCATACTCGTTGTCGAGCAGATGATAAACACCTAAGATGTTACATCCCTCCCCCCTTAAAAGAATCTCGTCCCGAGATTCGGAACGAAAGACTTCTAAGAGTAGAGAATAATGTAACTCTGGTCCTTATCAGCGATAATCATGAGATAGCTCTAAGCAAAGGCGAGTGTCTCTGGATGTTGTTTTTTAGTGGACATAACATGTATCGCCTTAAGCTAATTTAGAAATGTCCACCAATAGAGACAATGTCTGCCAGAAAAACACATAAGGTTCCACGTGTGCAGTTTGCTTTTTCTGATGACACTGTACTATCTGAGTCTATTGGGCGAGTGGCAATTACGCGATTTTACCCAAATAGAATCAGATGCAACCTTTTGGGTAAAACACACAAAAGGAGGTTTACCAACAAATGGTCACGGTAAGATCATAGCACACGAGACGGGTGTGAATGTCGAATAACATCACAGTTAACTCGTGGCAGCCAGAAAATCCAAGTCTATGAAAGGTGATATAGATTCGAGAAAATCACCAACAGAGGGATCTGTAGATGCTGCCTTCGCAACCAATCCATTTTATCAAGCACTAGGCATGACTCGACCTCATCACACATGCTGGAAAAAGCACACGTGAGGCGATCAAGGCACGATTAGAGCGATGATTAGGTGGTTACTGGCCAACTTAACTTAATTCTTGCAAGCACTTCCTTAGGATGGGTTGAACCAAAGTGAGTTTAGACAACTCGACAAAACGATCTCTAAACTCAACTTTTGTTCATTGGGCAGTTACAAGATAGTAAAAACCAACTTGTTGAACTACTTTTGACATTGAGCAGGTCCTCTCAGTACCATCGGTAAGCCAAGGGTTGAGAGTTCACATTTGCTAATAGGAAATCATGCACTTGGGTAGAAATCTATTTGGTCAGGTTGTTCATCCGTTTCTTCATGCAAGATGAACAGACTAGGTTCGGGAATACATGGATTAAATAAAAGAGCGAATGAACAAACTCCCGCATCTCAGCGGCAGGAAAAGGCAATCTCCATTTTGGGAGCTAATCAGTTGTTTCTCAATACTAAAAAGCTCCAAGGCTTCACCTTTACACAAAGGATGTAAAGGGAACTTGTATACGTGTAGTCACTACCCAAGTCAAGGGAAAAGAGACCACACATGGGAAGTGGTATGCCCTTTTGATCCAACAGAAATGATAGATGTTGCTTGATCACTTGACAAACAACACAGAAATTGTTTCAAGGAAGGGGTCTACGGAAGATAACACATTAGTGTAGTTCCACAGTGGATCATGTCTAGAGACCTTGATACCCGCATGCACCAAGCAGCATAACCTTGCGTGTACATCCACAAGGGGCTCTCAGTTTCGCTGCGGCACCATAAGTCCTTAATCATGACACCACCACCGAACTAGCACCAATAATGAATCTCACGTGGTAAGAACAATTTGTGTATAGATAACATATTGATATAATCTCATAATGGATTATGACTACTAACTATGATACTAGCGTGTACCGAGCAGCACAACCTTGTGTGTATACCCACAGGAGGCCCTCGGTTTTGGCGCGGCATCATCAATTTTAGTCATAACGCCAATACCAGACGTAACCAATAAGAGATCTCACGCAACACAAATAGACTGGTCAAGGATGACAATATACAAAAGAGACTCCACCTGTAAAAATGGTTACAAGTAGAGAGCCAAATAGATCATGGCCCGATGAAATGAACACGATATGGCCAAAACCTAAACTTGATGGAAGGAGTATGATGGGAGACTATTACTTCAGCCCCAAGCATATTTCTATGCCCACCATAGAGATTACAAAGTCAAGGATTAGTATTTGATTCGATACGGAGGGAAAACAATCATAAGATTAAGTTGGTATGCCTTCGATAGATATGAGGAAACCAAAGGCATCAAACTCAAGAAAAAGATTGGGTATGTCTTTCCTAGGTTAGGTTAATAAAGCAACATGGCGATCTTCAAGAACAGGCAAACTGGAATAGAGACATTAGCTTGCACAAATCAAACAAGGGAATGGTTTTAGAAGGAAACATGACTCGAGATTCTTGTTTCAAGACCGGGTACACTTTATGTCCACCAAGAAATTATCTAATCATTCATTTGCATGGGCTTGGTCATGGAATGATAATGGAAAATTCAACTTTGGGACATAGTTCACTAAATTAGAACATAGCCTAGTTTTGGGTTTAGTCAGTCAAATCACCAACATTCTATCGGCACATTAAGCACAAGAGCAAACACATATAACACCTAAACATGTTACCTAAGGAACGGAGGACAGCTATTTCATCGAAGTTCATAATACAACATTACACCACATCATCTACAATCACTGGTTACTGGAATAAAGATGAGAGAAGCATCTTGGGTATATAGGTGACAAACACGATGCAACAATCAGGATGCATGCTGGTCCTATGCGTCCACACAAATTTTTGCCAATCTAATGTGGCAATAGCGTTCTAAATCGATGTCATACGACTCTCTCGGTATTTTGCTAGTCGTCAACTACACATACGTTTTGAAGTTAGTGTACCTATAGAAAAATCCATCACAGCCCAATTTCCCATGATGCAATTTACACATGATAGTTTATCACAGTTTATACTCCATATATATTTATATGGAGGCCAGCTCAACATTAAGCGCCGAGCCACGCATAGGCGCCGTTGCCACACTTTAACCATAGGGCACTCATTATGGTAACTCACCTTCTTACCTGAGTGTAGGTGCCTCGTTACAAGTACAATACACTTCTCAGTATTCCCATGTCTGTATACCCATACACATCCATGGGGTACTGAATTCTCAGAAAAGTAAATACTCCACATCGCAGCCTTTATATATACATATGTAGAACATGTATATAATCTAACGCTTTTTATGCTCTTCCCTAGACCGACGTTTGTTCGGTCATGCTCTCACATCTCACCTTACCTGAACGTTGATCCATTCAAGACTGAATGGCCTCAAAAATAACATTACACATGTATGCAATACCCCCGGTTGTGGGTTAGTGGTTTTTAAATAAGCCACATGATAGTCCTTAGTTTAGGGATTAACACAGGATGTCGCTAGCATTATAGTTTTTCAAATCTGTTTTTCAAAGCCAAACAATGTGTTTAGTTGAAAATAGGATTTTTAAAACCAAAACTTTTGTTTTGAAAATACGTATGTGACCGTATAAACTTAATCCTGCTCCGATACTAGCTATGGCAGAACCTCCCAAGTTATTGGGCCCACATGCACCTGTCCTTGTCTCAAAGACCCCAGACGGCTATGCATGTGCACTAGATAACTTAACAGGATCCGTCCGAGTTTCCCAAGGACCCCGGATAAACCACTTACAACCAGGATCGCAAGATTAAGTAAACACAAATCACACTCCAACATTTTGCAGCGAAAATCTTATTACCAAATTTTACAAGTTACATCAAGTTTTACAATGTACATGATCGGAGTGAGTACAAAAAGTGATTCAAAGAAGTAACTTTGAACTGTTATAAATTATTTGTAGTTTTGAAATATATGCTAGCTTAAGTGACCGTCCTCAGTAAGAAGTATAGAAGAGTTACTTAGACTTATAAGAAGGTCGTGCCCACCGGCGCTTAACACCAATCACAATCAAAGTGACTCATAACCTGCAACAACAATGGGAATAAAACCCTAAGTATGCAAGTACTCAGCAAGACTTACTCGTCTAAAGAAAAGACTCTCAAGGATATGTTGGCTTGAGGGAGTCAAGGTAAGGCTGATCAAGTATCAAAGACTCCGTTTTGCAGGAATGCTTACTAAAAGTGGATCCTTAAAATCCATTTTTACTTGTCAGGTTAAGTAAAATTACCTGCATCTAGAGTTATTTCTACCCTAGTTCAATCACTTGACCTGCACTAGCCGTCTTTTATCAACCTTTTAAGTTCACTAGAATGCTACGTGTAAGTCAGTGACCAAGTCTTCATGTCCGAGAAGTAACGGCGATCCGAATCGATTAATACCTAGCTGGGGATCTCCAATCACACGACATATGTAGCACTTAACCCTTGCGTATGTCAACTCGCCACCGGGGTTATTAAGACCAGATCAGATTCCCGCCAACCGAGAGCACAGATACACCACCGTCCAGCCTCTGGCCATGGAGGGTACACACTACTCTCGCCATCTCTCCACTCCCATTGCGTGTTGTCTTATTCTGGTATTAGTCTGCCCAAGGCAAAGCTTACCCATGATGAGGCATGTGACCAGTTAAAGGGTCCTCGGTTAGCAGACCCACATCGACACGGTCCTTAATCGACTGAGATGGAGACACTACACCGAGACTCCCTTCTCGTGCAAGTCAACTGCCCGGTCTCAGCTTTATTATTTTCAACCCAAAGTTTGGTACCTGGCAGAGGTACATCTTTTCCGATGTTGAATCCATCAAGGCCTTTGACAGATTCACCATCATAAGTATTTTCTTTTTGAAAACATTCCCACCCACTGAAGCATCACTTTTGTTTTAAAACAAAACATTTTTGTTTGCTAAAGCAAGGCTAAGCATCATAAAATTCTTTTCAAAAAAGGTATCAAGGAAGGGTAATCAATTTTTCAAGGAAGGAAATGCATCAATGGTTTAGCACACAACTCCTATCACCTAATGCATCAAACAAGGTGATGAAGATTTTAAAACACAAGGAGGCGGCAAATGCACCGGGGCTTGCCTGGATAACACTAGGTTAGTGTTTGTTAGGTGACGTCCGCTTGATGACCATCTTTTGTCTTGACATTCGTCTGATTATCCATCTTCAGGTTCGTCCGACTGACGACGCCGTCTTGCGGAGATGTCCACTCTCTGCATTATCTTGGGGTCGCCTTCCGCATCATGTGGTCAACAAACGTACCTAAATGATTAGCATAATGCACATGAATGCATATAAACAAGAATGGTACAAGACTAAATATTGCTACACGTCCGCGAATTAAACACCTCGCGACGAGGCGTTGTACCAGTTCATATGGGAAACTAGTTATCGATATACTACTACGCCCAATAATCACAAAATAATAAACTATACACACTAACTATAGCACTCACGTTTTTCTTGTTTAATCATATTTAATTTTATTATCAAGCAAGAATAAATTATACACACTTAATACAATTATCCTAAACACAACTTATCAGCTAATTAATTAAATTCTAAACTTATCCCTCGCTTCATAAATTATACCACATCACTCACGAAGAACTATTTTAATTTTATTTCACACCTCACATATTTTACATGTCAACAATTAATCAAACATTTTAGGTTTGACTACCAAAATATCCTACAAAATCAACGATGACAGCCTTATCGGATAATCGTGTGGATTACTAAATAAATTCTTCATGATATTAATTCTCCTTACACAATAATCATTTTAAACTTGAGTTTCGCGCGACACGACCACTTCAGACTTATGTACACCCTCCATTGATGCCTGAAGCGAGGCATCATGACATACATCTAATACCTCGACAACGCACTCGCGCTAAAAATAAAACACTCTTCACGAACAACTAATTCAACCAATCCATTCATCAGACCAGTTAATAAGAATTGCAAATCAACTTACCGTTCCAAGTTAATAAGAATTGCAAATCAACTTACCGTTCCAATAGCTGACACGAATCCGTGAGATCGGTAATGATTCTCCGATTCTGCCATTACGTCAAGCACGTGGTGAGCACCACGTGGGATTTATTGCTTTATCCGAATTCTCGGAATCTTTTGACGATGCAAGGGATGTCCACGAGTTGGAGAACTCCAGGGTCGAGCACGATAGGGGGCTTCAGAGCTCAGCACTAGTGACGCGCATCTGGAAGACAGATCATCGGGATCGACTCAAATCGCGCAAGCATGTCCATCACTCAGGGCTCTCGTCGAACACGAGATGTGCAAGACGCGACATCGGTAGCGACTGAGGTCGACAACAAGGTCGGGGCTGCACAAATCCGAGGCTACTGCACACACGACGCGACAACGAACGACGACAACCGGCGAGGTCGATGACGCGATGGTGATTAAGGCCGAGCGAGCCGAGAGGGCACACTGGCGAGCAGGAAGCCGCGCGAGCACTGGACAGGGAAAACGATGGGCTCGACAGCGTCCGTGGCCAGAGCGAGCACTAAGGACGAGGAAAACCTGGGCATGAGCAGCAGGAGGGCGCTCGGCCATGGCTAGCGAAGGCTCGACGGCACAACAGGGAAGCAGGGAATTTGGACCAGGGGCGCGGCGAGCTGGAGCAGGGGCATCATCGGCGAGCAGAGAGGGACACCGAGCAGGGAGCTTGGCCAGGACGTTGTTGGAGACCTCCAGGGTCGAGCACGACAGGGGGCTTCGGAGCTCATCACAAGTGACGACGCGCATCTAGAAGACAGATCGTCGGGATCGACTCAAATCACGCAAGCATGTCCATCACTCAGGGCTCGTCGAACACGAGATGCGCAAGACGCGACATCGGTAGCGACTGAGGCCAACAACAAGGTCGGGACTGCACAGATCTGGGGCTGCTGCACACACGATGCGACGATGAACAACAACAACCGGTGAGGTCGACGACGCGATAGGGATTAAGGCCGAGCGAGCTGAGAGGGCGTGCTGGCGAGAAGAAAGCCATGCGAGCACTAGATAGGGAAAACGACGGGCTCGATAGCGTCCGTGGCCGAAGCGAGCACCAAGGACGAGGAAAACCTGGGCATGAGCAGCAGGAGGGCGTTCGGCCATGGCTAGTGAAGGCACGACGGCGCTGCAGGGAAGCAGGGAATTTGGACCAAGGGCGTAGCGAGCTGGAGCAGGGGCATCGCCGGCGAGCAGAGAGGGACGCCAAGCAGGGAGCTTGGCTAGGACACTTGGAGGCACGTCACGGAGAAGCTCCATGGCGGCTGGGGGTGGGCGTGAGGCTGAGGAACGACGGCGTACATCCAACGGAGCTCCCAGACCAAGGTACGTGGCGGCCGGCGCGCGCAGGGAAGCTGAGGAGCGCGCGACGGGCGGAGCCAAGCTGCGCGCGGGGAGAGAGAAAAACAGGGGCGAGCTAAGCGCGCCAGAGAAGAAGCTGCGCGCGGTCAGAGAGCAGCGTGCGCGGCTTGCAGAGGGAGGAAGATGAGCAGGGGCGCGTGGCGAGCAGCGGAGAAGAATGAGCGGCTGAGCTGAGGGAGATGAGCACGCTGGAGCCGGGCGCCGGTAGCAGGCGCGCCATGGCTGAAGGAGCTCGGCGAAGAAGCTCGACGTGTGCAGGGATTTGGGCGCGAGCTGGGCAGAGCGCAGAGAAACTCCACGGCAAGAGAGCAGACGCGCAGAGAAGAACCAAGGAGACGGGCGTTGTGGAGGGAGTTCAGGCGGGGTAGACGGCGGCCGGTCAGAGAAGAGCTCAGAGGAGGTCCTGGCGTGCTATGCATACAGTTTGACGGGGATGGTGCCTTGGTGAAGCTCATGAACAATAGGATGAATAGCGGTCTGTGAAGGAGACGCTGGACGGACGTACAGGCGATAAGGATCACGAGCACGAGCTGGGATTGGGATGGAACACAGTGGAACAAGGGACGAGCGTGGAGTCTTCTGATGAGCGGTGACGGTGAGGACAAGAGAGAAGATATTTTCCTTTTCTCATCCATTTCTTTGTACAAAAGAATTTACGTGTATTCATTTCTTAAGATTTTGGATATGGACGAGGCAGGCATTGAGATGAAGCTAGAATATCCCCATTTATTAAAGAAAACAAAACACATTTTTATACATATTTTGATTTTAAGATTAATATTTGAGATGTCTAAATGGATTGAACTAGAGTATTCTTAAATTATGATTTGGGTGGGATGAACATTGGCCAGATTAAAATGATTTTTGGCTACGATATTTTAAACGTTGTTTGATTTAGCAAGAGACAAACAGAATGGATTAAAACGACATTTAGGCTACACATTTCATTCTACGAATCACAAAACGGAAACTCAAAGAATACCGATTCACACGGTTCTTGCTAAATTTCGGTTGGATAATTTTCGTGACTATTCTGAACAAGATGTAACAGACTGAACCAGACTACATCGGACTCGACATTTTACTCTGCTGCTGATCCCTTTTGAAATTGACCTGATTAGCAATTATTCGATTTCGACTCTAATTATCCTGGTTCTGCTTTGAACGATTTACTACCAAATAACTCATGATTATCAATCTTGCGCACGATTTCTCTTGGACCATGCGCAATTTAGATTATTTTGCAGTGAACATTTTAATCGTCGAATTCTAACAAATTTATTTTGTTTGGGATGAACTCAGAAGGCTGAACTAAATTCTTAAATTCGCCTTTGCGCGATCGATGAATTTTAAATAATCACCAGACTGAGCTAAGTATTTAGATTTGTGTTCGCTCAATCGATAAATTTTTAAACGACCTCAATACTAGCTAATTCTCGGACAATTACGTTCTGGGTTTCGTGAACACTTTAAGAAGAGTCCAAATAGATAAAGATAAAAATGATGCCGAACTCACGACAGACGAAACAGATGTGATACTAAAATCACGATAGACGAAGATGTTTAAAATTTAGCATCCGTTTTACCCACTGATATTACGTGCTTAAACCCATACTCATTGTCGAGCAGACGATAAACACCTGGGGTGTTACACTCTGCTTGCCAGTCCCTCTCAACTCCTTCAACCACTCGCTCACACGGACGGCACGCACGCACGCCGAGACCGCCACGCCCACGTCGCCTCGCAGCGCAAAACCACTGTCTCAACCCCCTCCTCAAGTCCCTACACGCACCCACTTTCACCCTGTCTCATTCATTTTGCCCGTGCACACTCACCTGAGCTGCGCGCGTCCGTTCTTCAAACTCGCCGGAGCTCCCCCGTCACCAGGCCTCATGCGCCCGAATCCGCCCCAAGCAGAGCTCACCTGCCATCCTTGTCCGTGCTCCGCCACCGCTAGGCAAAGCTTCGTCGTCGATTTTGCCTCACCCGAGATGAATTTCCCCACCGGACTTCTGTCACACCCGGTTTTGTAAGGTAAACCGAATGCGAACCATGTACGTGCCAGGATCAGAACTCACGTACACAATGCTTACATAATTGGACATCACCACACAATGCTCGAAATAAATAGCGGAAAGGTACTTTAATTACATCATGATGTCCAAGACATCCACAGAGTCTAATACATATCCATAGTGTTCAACATTAACATCAAAGTGCGGAGTAGCGAAATGTATAAGATAAGCCTACACACGCAGCTAACTAGGGGTTTGCCACTAAAGTAAACTAGAACTCGTCGTAGTCCTAGAACTCCTCAAAGTCCTCCATGTTACCAACATCACCTCCTGAGCACTGAGTACAGTGGGGACAACCTGGGGTGGAGTGGTTTGTAAAGCAAGGGTGAGTACACATCAACGTACTCAACAAATGTCTCGTTTGGCTAAAGTGGACTAGCTGTATGTGGAGTTAAGGTTAAGCAGTTGCTTTTAGTTGGTCAAGTTTTATTATATAAATAGAGCCAAATTTTAGTAATAAACCCAGTTATTACCCAGGAGTACTCCCTCCAAGAGGAAATACCAATGATAAAAAATATAACCATCATTGCTAATCATCATCATAAAAGTAATCAAAGTTCTTCTAATCAAAGAGAATCCTAAGGCTGCTCTTAACCGTGAGCACAGCTAATATACCAGTTTCTAACACTCTGCAGAGGTTGAACACTTTACCCACAAGCCATGATTCCCATTCTGCCCGAGGTTCTAGCCTCCCCATTGATCACTACCAAGGTGACCTAGCAGGGTCTCACTACGTAGCCTTTACAAAGATTTCCTAGAGGTCATAGTCGCCCGTTAGGTTTCTCTAGTTTGATAAACACAGTACATCTCCCCAAAGGAAGGGTGACTAACAAAACCAAATCAAAGAACCTCTGCAACCAGCCTCGGCAGAGCAAGTACTGTGCCCAGACCCCATTGACGGCTCTACGGCGAAGCCAACTACTCCTCTGGTTCCTCTAATTAATTAGCTAAGGGCGTCCCATTCCACCCTCATGGGTGCACTGTTATCCTAGGTTGTCACTCCCCAAACAGGTCCTTATGGAGAGGTACTCAGGAAACAACCTAAGCCCCCTAAAGTAATCACAAGAACCTCATCGGGATAACATCATCGTATCATAAATAATCACATGATGTTCATTGATTGAGTTAAAGCAGTAGCATAAACTAATCATGATTAACCCAAAAAGGTAAACAAGGGTAAGGTAAATACAGACTAGTCAATCCTTAAGTTTTAATAATGTAATGCGGGACAGTGAATTATAAAGTAAAGTAGGACATGATAGGTCTGAGGACACTTGCCTTCACCAGGTTGTTGCTCAGAGGGATCTTCGGCAACACACTCAGGAACCATGAGCTGCTCGTTGTCTAAATAAAGCGATCATACATTTAATACATTTGGAAAGTACAAATGAACATCACATCAAGCATATACCAACATTGGAAAACATCTCAAAAGGTATAGTATTAAAGAAAAGAGAATGAGATCAACTTATAAAATGAACTAACCTTAATTAGGAGTTGATTACTCTCTAAGTGTTTGGAACATATCTCAAAAAGTTAAAGTAGTAATTTAAACAAAGAAAGAGATTAAATTATAAGATGGACTAATCTCATTTAGGAATTGATTATTCTTTAAGTGTTGTCCATAATTACATAACCTATTTCTATTCATTTTATTGAGACCTAATAGTTAAACCAGACATGAATTCATGTAGTACATATTATTAATCTCACAAGATTAAATATATTTTAACTCCTAGGGCTTTCATTTTTATTTATTTTATTAAATGAATAAATCAACATATTCATTAAACTTATACTCTAGGTGTAAAATTAAAGTGTACAAATTATAGATGAACATAATTTATTTGGACAGAGAATAACCTTATGAACATTTTGCAATTTGAACCACTAAATTTGGAGTTCATATGAAAAAAATATGAAATAAACAAGTTTGGAAGTTTGAAATATGAAATTAGGGCTAATTCTATGATTAAATAAAAGCACAGTGGGCTATCCAAAATAAACCAGGGGCCTGTGCGCTAAAACAGAGGACGGCGGGTTGATTTCCTAAAACCCGGGGGTCTCTTAAGTAAAACTTACACGTGAAGGGGTACGGGGTAACCTCAGACATCAGATCAGAGATCAACAGCCAGGATTAGATCGCGCGGGCGCGAGCGCGACTAACAGGCGGGGACGGGGCCTCAGTGAGCCAGGGCGGGCTGACCGGCCGGGCCCAGGGGTAGGGGCGCGGGTGAGGGGGAGAGGGGAGAGCGGCCGGATCTAGATCGGAGGGCTGTGATCAGATCCGCACTAATGAAACCTAAACCGCCCGATCTCGGACGGACGCTCGAGATCTAACGGCTGGGGGGCCGGACCTAAACACGGTGGCGCCGCTCGGTCCCGCGGCGAGGGCTCGTCGGAGACAAGGGGACTGGCCACGGTGGGGCTCCAGAGGCTTGGGAAATAGCTCGGGTGCGTTTAGGGCGGTCTGGCGGACTCGGTCATGGGCATCACTCTGGCGCAGGGGCACCAGAGGGCGCAGACTACGGCGAGGCGGGCTAACGGCAGCGCGGATCAACTCCGGCAAGCAATCGCTCGATGACCAGGGCAATAAACAGGGAAATAGGGGTGCGGGGAGATTGCTCACCTTGAGAGGAAATGCTGGAGCAACGGGGCAATGACGGAGGCACAGGGATGCCTTGGGGCGATGGTGGCGAAGCTTCGGCTGCACAGGAAGAACTCCGATGAGCGCGGACCGGGCAGACTAGAGGGATTAGGGACGAACCGAGGGGTGTTCCAGGTGGCGGGTGATAAGGCACAGCTTACCGGGGCAACAGACGCGGCGATGAGATTCTACGACGACCATAGAACGGGCGGAGGACGTCGGTGGGCAGTGGTGGAGCTCTAGTCGCGCGTGCAGAGCGAGAGAGAGGGCGAGGGGGTTCGGCTGAGGGCGCAAGTGAGCGAGGGGAGGTGGGCGAGTAGGGCGTGGGGCTCAAAAGGGGCGCAGGCACGAGGACGTGGCCAGAGAACGCGCGGTCGTGGGCGCGTCCACGGCAGGGGATCGTGGGCGGGAGGTTGGGGATGACTGACAGGTGGGCTCGGCGGGATAGAGAGAGCGGGCGCGGGGAAAAAGGAACGGCGCCGACAGATTGGCCCCACAGAGTAGCGAGAGGGAGAGAGAGAGCGCGCTCGGGTTGGCGCCGACTGGCGGGGCCTGCCTATCAGGCACCGAGGGCGGGCGGGCGCGGGCACGCGCGCGCGGGGTTGGGCTTAGTGGGCCGACTTGGGCTAAATTGGGTTTTCTATTTTCCAGGGAATTTCTAATTGCTTTTCTATTTATTTTCTCTAGGGTTTTCAATTCAAATTCAAATTAATTTTCAAATTCAAACCAAATCAAATATGTGCAACAATTTAAAGAATATTTAGGCTCAATATGATGCAACATTTCATGACTCATATGTTTTGGGAAAAATAAAATAAATAATCCTTCACTAATGAAACTAACCCTAATCAAAAGAGGAAGAGAGGGAGAGAAACTAGAGAGAGAGAAACTAGAAAGAGATAGAGAAGAGTAACACCTGAATTTGGATGATAATAAGAAACAAAATTTTATACCCCCAAATTCAGGGTGTTATAGACCTATCCCCTTAAAAGAATCTCGCCCTCGAGATTCAGGGTTGGCTAGCAAAGAGTTCAGGGTACTTGGTTCTCAGATCATCTTCTCTTTCCCAGGTTGCTTCTTCTTCTAAGTGATGGCCCCATTTGACTTTGCACATCCTGATGGTGTTCCTCCAAGTGACCCGATATGCTGTCTCCAGAATTTGGGTTGGCTTCTCAATGTATGTCAGATCTTCTTGAACTTCAAGGTCTTCTGTTGGCAACTGCTCTTCTGGTACTCGCAAGCATTTCTTCAATTGAGACACGTGAAACAAATCATGCACTACGGACAGGTTCTCTGGTAAGCTAAGTTGATAAGCCACTTCTCCACGTCTTGCTTGAATCTGATACGACCCGATATATCGAGGTGCTAACTTGCCCTTGACTCCAAACCTTTTGGTTCCTCTGATGGGTGACACTTTCAAGTAGACATAGTCTCCCACTTCAAAATTGAGTTCCCTTCTTCTGGTGTCAGCATAGCTTCGCTATCTGGACTGCGCTGCCTTCAGATTTTCCCGGACCATCCTGATATTCTCTTCAGCTTCGAGCAAAATCTCCGGACCAAAAACCTGCCTTTCGCCGGGTTGGTCCCAATGCAATGGAGTTCGACAATTCCTCCCGTAAAGTGCCTTGAATGGTGACATTGTCAGGCTGGCCTGATAGCTGTTGTTGTAGGAGAATTCTGCATACGGTAGGCTCTTGTCCCAACCCAACTTGTCTTGCAAAGCACAAGCCCTCAACATATCCTCAAGAATCTGATTGGTTCTTTCAGTCTGACCATCTGTCTGCGGGTGATAAGCTGAACTAAACTTCAAGTGTGTACCCAAGGCTTCATGCAACTGCTGCAAAAAAATGAGAAGTAAACTGGGTGCCTCTGTCCGATACTATCTTCTTTGGACTTCAGGAGCATAGCGGGACAGCTACAGAAACCTGTCTTGTTACTCACTGATGGACAAGGACCCTTGCTTGAGCGCCAGGAACTTCTCTTTCTTCACTGTCATCAGACTTGCTGGAACATGGTACTGACAAAAATTATCTCTGAATTCCTCCTAGGTGATGGTGTCGGGGTTGGCATGGTGGCAAGGTAGGACTCCCACCAAGACTGAGCTGCTCCTCTCAACAAACGGGGACCATATAGAACTTTCTCTCTGTCATCACACTGAGCGGTATGCAACTCCCGCTCCATGGTACTCAGCCAATCTTCAGCATCCATGGGGTCAACAGAGTGAGCGAACACTGGGGGATGACCTCTCATGAATTCAGCATGCTTGTCTCTAGGCATCTGAGGCATCTGAGGCTGAGGTGGGGGCTGCTGCTGCTGCATAGCAGCCAGAGTCTGACCAATAGCTTGGACTGCCTGAGTCTGCATCAAGAACATTTGCTCTATTGTCATCGGGGGCGGTGGTGGCAACTGCTGCTAAGGTGCCTCATCTTGTTGTGCTAGCTACTCCTGCTGAGCATGCCTTCCTCCTCTGCGCCTGTTGTCTGACATCTGCAGAATGCAATCACACATCAGAATTGATCTTGCAAACTTGCAGCATAAGAAAAGAGTATAGAATTCTTCCACAATACTGAACTGATGAGCATCTTCACTGACCCCGAACACAGGCAAACACAACTTCTCAGATAAAGAGGAAAGTAGAATAAAAGGGCTTCCTAACTAGATAACTAATTTTATTAACATTAACAGGTAAACCAAAGTGCAGGGGGTACCCACACTCTGGCGACAGTCATTACAAAGATCCAAATCCATCATAGTCCATCATTACAAAGATAAAAAACATAGGATAAGCAAACTACCATGTCTAACTAAAACTAACTGAGAGTAAGACTAAGGCTAAGACTAAGACTTCTATTTTAAACATTAATTACAAGATCTAACACTGACGATCTATGGTTCTAAATTTATCCTGGTCCTGCAGTCAGGGTTACCATAGGCATGGTGTCCACACTAAGGCTATCCGCAACCGTTACCCCTAAATTTTTCCCCCTATATCACTTTTTCCCCTTATTTTCCCCCCTATTTTTTCATCTTCCGCGGCGTTTCCCCCTAAATACTCCCTCTATACCCCACTACCACTATAAAATATCATTTTCTATACCAACTATCAATTTTTTATCTACTAACAATTACTCGTGGACCCACAGCACAGTGTTTAGGGTGATGAACAGTGACACGCTATATCTGGAGGGAGAGAGAAGGGGACCGACACGTAGGGAGCGCTGTAGGGGGCACCGCTGCGGCCATAGGGTGCCCCCTACGCGCCGCATGCAAGGGGAGGGGGATCGCTAGGGTGTACCGCTGCGCACAGCCTAAGGTGAGCGGTACAGGTGCTGAGTCCCAACGGGAGCAGGGGAGCCATCCTCTAGGTGACGGTGCTCCGCGTGCTCAGCCCTCAACTGGGCGACCTCAGCACGAGCCCTACTCAGCTCATCAAAAGCATGGTCCAGCTCTGTGTTTAGCACGACGGCTAGGTTGACTGTGCTGCTCAACCTAGGATTGTCCTCACCGACAGGTGAGACAACCACGCCTCCTGTGCTGCCAGATGGACGGCGGGGGTACTACCTCGGGTTGAGACCATCGGCCACCCCACCGAGCACTAAGCAGTAGCGCGAAAGCGCACGCTGTGCGGCATCTTGCATGGCCGCCTCAGCTGAGTCCCGCTCAGAGATAGAGTAATTCTTTGAGCAAACCTCCGCACCCCGGAGGCTGTTCTCTGGACAGCGCACCAAACAAGTCACCTCCCAGCGGTCCAAGTAAACCTCACGACTGGGCTGGAAGACAACACAGCGATACTCGATAGACCAGGTACGCCGGTCAAGTGCCTGGCGCAACAAGGTGTCGAGCGCATCGTGAAAGTGACACCCACGAGCGGCGTCACGAGTGATGGGTCGAGCAACCCATCCCTCTGGCTCCTGCTCCTCTGAAAGTTCGGTACTGTGGCTCGAGCTGCTGTCGTCACCTTCGTCGTCGGGGTCTCTTCCAATAGCTACTCCAGCGGCTGGGACGCCCAGTGGTGGTGCAGGGGGCGCCTCTAGTGGGGCACAGGAGAGAAGCTCCTCACAGACTCTACCTCCTGCTGAGGCGAGGAAGAAGAGCCCTGCTGCTCCAACTCCTGTCGCCGACGCTCCTGCTCCTCATGCAGGCGGTGGTGCAGCCTCTCCAAATGGCTAGACTGACCATTCACCGGACAACGAAGCGGACGCTCCGCAAGACGAGAAGGCAAAAAAGTAATGACTGACTTCCATGCGGTGTGTCTAAGACGAGCCATCTACAAAAGACACCGTAAGCATAAGAGTGAGAATAGAGCTAATATGACCAGCAAGTAGACCGTAAAAAAATTAGAAATTAGAATAAAACAAAATTTTTAGCAAGGTATAATATATATAATAGAACATAGATTTGGTCGATATGACCAACTTTTGAAGGGATACCAAAATCAAGGTGATAATAGAGGTCTATAGTCCTTAGAACAACCAATCTACTCTAGGTTAGCGGTCCTACAGTCAGCACGGCTTTGATACCACTTATGTCGCACCCGGTTTTAGAAGGCAAACCGAATGCGAACCATGTATGTGCCAGGATCAGTAATTCATGTACACAGTAGTTACATGACCGGACATCATCACAGAGTGCTTGAATAATAACATAAAAGATAGTAATAGTTGATTACATCACGATGTCCGAGACCTCCACATAGTCTTTAATAATTATCAAAGTGCGGAAAAGAAACGTAGATAAATGCGGCCTTCACAGGCAGCCGACTGGGGGTTTGCCGCTAACTCATGACTAGAACTCATCGTACTCTTGAAACTCCTAGAAGTCCTCCTCCACGACTTTATCTTCTCCTGAGCAGTGGTTGCAACGTGGACAACCTTGGGGGTTTGGTGTGTAAAGCAAGGGTGAGTACACATCAACATACTCAGCAATTGTCTCGTTTGGCTATAGTGGACTAGCTTTATGTGGGGTTAAGTCAAGCAGTTACTTTTAGTTGGTCAGGTTATTATTACTAGTAGAGAGCCAGGTTTTAGCATTAACCCAAGTTGTTAACCCAAAAGTACCCTTTCCAAACGGAAAGAATACCAGAAACATTACCATAAGCATAATCAAAATTGTCATCCTTGTCATCACCTGTAAACCAAACATCTCTGATCAAAGTATCTCTAATCAAAGTATCTCTAATCAATGGAGCTCCCTTGGCTGCTCATAACCGCGAGCATGGCTGATATATCAGTTTCATAACACTCTGCAGAGGTTGCGCACTTTACCCACAAGTCGTGATTCCCTCTTGCCTCGGGCCGATCAAATCCTTAAACACTAACAAGGTGAATAGGTAAGGTTTCACTACGTAGCCTTTACAAAGATTCCCTGAGGCTGTAGCCGCCCGTTAGGTTTCCTAAATGTACCGCACTCATCCCTAAGGGGCAATCCACCCTCGGCAGAGCGAGCCGCATACACCAAGCCCCATTGACGGCACGACGGCGAAGCGAACTACACCCCAGCTTCTCTAATTATTCAGCTAAGGGTGTCCCATACCACCCTCATGGTTGCACTATTTTTCCAGGCGGTCATCCAACAAACCAGTCCTTACAGAGAGGCACTCGAGAAACAGCTCGAGTCCCCTTAAATGCCACAAGTATATCATCATAATCAAAAGGGAAAACAATGTATCATAAATAATCTCATCATGTTCATTGATTAATGTGAAGCACTAGCATGAAGTTAAACCAAATAACCAAACCCAAAGAGGGAAACAAGGACAAGATTACAAAAGCTAGTCAATCCTTAGGTATAAATTGTGTAAATGCGGGGAGTGGATTATAAAATGAATAGGACATAGATAGATCAAGGGACACTTGCCTTCACCAACCAGCTGCTGCTCAGGGTCTTCACCTGCAACTCCTTCGGACTCCGCCAACTAACTGTCATCTATATGAGTTCAAACATACATTCCACAAATTTAATATAAAAAGAACAGTACACCTTGCAGTAAAGTATAATAAATAAGCAGACGCTTGGCGTAGGGCTCACACCTACGACTAAGCGAGAAAGAGAAAGCAACGGGCGAAGCTACGGTCGAAGGGCGATCACGTTAAGTGATTATAGATTAAAGTACTCGTCTAAACATAATAGTATTAATTTGACAATCATGTTATGCGTAGCATACACGTTTAATTATTATAAACAATTCGAAGTAAATTTAAAAGGATTGTCGCGCGGCGAAACGCACGACGGCATACACGAACTAAACCAAAAATAAAATGAGTCGTCACGCGGTGAAGCGCGCGACACAACACTTAGACTGAACTGAAAATAAAATGAATCGTCGCGCGACGAAGCGCGCAACGAGACACTTGAATTAATTATGAAAATAACGTCAAGCGTCGCACGACGAAGCGCACGACAGCATACGTCACTTAAACTGAATTTAAAACGAAACATCGTGCGACCAGATGCGCGACGCCACACATTAAATAATTTAAGATGAATCGTCGCACGACGAAGCGCTCGACGCAGCACACTAATAAATCTGAAATTGAACTAATTCGTCGCGCGACGAAGCGTCCGATGCAGCATGTTAATTAAACTAAATTCAAAACTAAATAAACTGAAATTTGATCTGCGCGCGCTGGTGCTACGCATGCGGGAACGTGTCAAGCGAGCCGCGAGGGGGCGCGCTGCCGGGGGCCAGGGGCCGCGCACCGGGGCTGGGACGGCCGCACGCAGGGGCTAGGCGGCCGCGCGCAGGGGGCCGAGAATGGCCGCACCGAGGGGCGCTGAGGGGCCAGGACGCACGCGCGCGGGGGGAGAGCTGGGACGCGTGCGGTAGGAAGAGAAAGGGAAGGGAGAGGGAAAGAGAGGGAGAGAGGGGGGAGGGGGAGGCTCACCTTGGGATCCAAAATCCGGCGATAATCATCATCGGATCACCTTGGGCAAAGAGGTGGGAGAGAGGTGGAAGAGAGGGAGAGAGAGAGGGAGTTGCTGCGCAGGAAAATCAAATGGGAGAAAGGGAGAGGGGGCGCGCATGGGGGGTTTGGGGGCGCCAGGGGCACGTGGGGGCGGGCCGGGCCGGGCTGGGCTGGGTCGCGGGCCGGGACGGAAGCCCACAACGCACACAACCACTTATCATACTCCAATTGTGAATCGAAATCCAAAACGAGCGGAGACGGACGAACGATTAAACACAACATCAGACAAAAGAAAAATGCTTCGGCATGATGCAACACCCATGTCAACTTAGGTTTTTGTTTACACGCGATACGAACACCAGTCGTTATACTGCTTTGAAAATGGGAAGAAGGAGCGAAACAGGAAGAGAAAAGAGAGTAACGCCTGAATTTGGTGAGTATCGAAGAAGAAAAAATCTACCCCCAAAATTAGGGCATTACACCTGCGCTTGAGCAAGAGCTCCAAGGTAGAAGAAGGCAAATTTGCGATTTAGTCCCTATTTCGTAAATTTAGTTAATTTCGGGATTTTCAGTTTAGAGATTGTCGAAAACAGATTCCAATGTATACGTGTAGCCAAAATCGAACCCCGCAACAATATTTCGGATATGTGTACGATTTTATAATTTTAAAAATGAATACTGCCAGTATTCACTACCTTGGTGATTTTCATACTAGAACACGTTTACAAATTTAACTTCGCTTTAGTGTATGGAACGATAATTGTTGGCAGTATTTTAAGTGTAAATTTATTGACATGAAGAAGTAGAAGAAAATACTTAACCACGTGTTTTCGGTCAGATGAAAATGGATTTTTACTAGTCAGAATACATGTGTTCATAAGTATAGCACTAAATTAATTAGAATTAGTAAAATACTTGTTTATGTCATAATAACCATGAATATGTTATTAAAAGTCCAATTAGTGATTTACATTAATTTTTAGAATATTAATGTTAGAAGAATCATAAATAAACCATTTTTAGCTTTACGCATAAATTCTATTTAGAAATAAAAGGAATAAAACTTATAAGTCTATTATTAGTAATAAAGAAAATAATTACCATTTATTTTTCATAAAGAATGTTAATACATATTATACTAAATAAAACTAGTGTTATAGCCACCTACTCATATTTTCACCAGTATCGACCCACATTAATGAGCACAATGGATTAATAAGTATTCATGCTTTAAGACGTATTTATGAGGATAATTGTGTGATGCAAGAATGTGTATGTAATGGTGAATGATTACTCGTGTGATTGTGTATGTTTATTTATTTTGGCGTATGTATTATTTTTGTATGTACGATACGCAAATCGGTGCTAGAAGTTGACTGTGGGGTAGACAAACCAAACTCGTTCGAGGACGACCCACAAGACACTTACGAGCAAGGCAGCAAGTGGATTCTCCCTCTGCATATTCTATTTGTACCCAATTAATGCATATAATAATGTTTAGTTTTTGGATATATTGCATAACTTGATGGGATTTGTCTAATTAAGAATTTCCTAGATTTACCAACTGTATTCCTTGATTACCCTGGAAAATACTATGCTTTGCAAATTTGTGCTACCGCTCAACTTGATAATTTTGATGTCACTCATTATTGATATTAATGTTCCGGAAATAAAATTGGTATTATGGTGTTAACCCGATGGTTAAACAAGAGTATTTCATATTAATTAGAACATGGAGTGACCACCCAGGATAACAGTGCAACCACGAGTGATATCATGGCTCTTGCTTTGGTAATTAGCTTAATGCGCTTAGTACCTAGCAACCTTACCTGAAATATGGGCAAGAGGGGAGCGTCAGTGGTGGCAGCTCATGTTAACATGGGGACATATTCTTGGCTAAGGTACCTTGCTCAGAGGGCCTCCATACCGACTTGGAAACCTTAGCAGGTTGCTTTGTATTAAGTGTATTTTGTGAAAATCTCATAGTGGATCCCTAGTCATTCATCTCGGCAGTGTTTTAGGGTCCGTACAACCCAGGCTAGATGGGATACACGTCTTGTGGGTAAAGTTGTACCACCTCTGCAGAGTGTAAAACTAATATGTCAGTCGTGCTCATGGTTAAGAGCAACCTGAACCCTCACATGATAATTGAAATTAAAGATGGACAATAAATCGAGATCTGATGATCTGCCAATGGTTTGCTTAAGTAGTTTCACTTAAGTGTTTTTGTTATACTCTTATACCTTTGTTTAAATGGGATACTTGGCATACTCACTTATTAGTAAGACATGTGTTGCTAATAAAATATTGACCAACTAAAATGCTTACTGCTAACCTTATCCTCACCTTGTTAAACTTGCATTAATTTTTCCCCCACTTGCTGAGCCCCGACCATAAGTGAGCTCACCCTTGCTAATATTTTGATCAGAGGGTGATGAAGAAGACCTTGATGGAGATTTCGATGAATACTGTGTGTAACGATGCACCAGTCATCTTCCTATGGGAGATTACCCATGTTATTTCCGCTTTACTTGATGTATCTGTTTAAGATACTTTTGTTTGGATGTTGTAATAAAGACTACTCTACTCTCTTTACACCTTTATTGCATTGTCTTTTGATATACTACACTTGTGACGTCAACATATGTGTGGAAAATGGATCTTGGCACACATATGCTATGCATTCGGTTTTGCCCCCAGAACCGGGTGTGACAGAAGTGGTATCAAAGCTATGCTGACCCTAGGTCGTTAGACTAGTTAGAAATGGAAAGCCTAGTTTGTTCAAAACTTGCTAATTTCGTTCTTATAAAATTATTTTATTAGCCTTACCTCTTTAAAAATTCAACTGAGTTGACAATTTCTCTTGTAGATGGTTTGCACTCTTCAAACCACCTGAGTCAATACCAATTACGTCCCTCTGCCACGGCAAGTTCCTGTCTACCCAGTGGTAGTTGAGGAATTTCCTGTGGATCTCCCTCGCATTCGAGTGGAGCATGGAGTCATCTTGGTGGATAGATCGGAGGAACTTCTGCCTATGCCAACCCCATTGGCAGAGTCACTGGCCTTTGTAGCTAGATCATCAACCTCAGCATCGCCTGCACCAGCAGTTCAAGCCCCTGCTCCCGGAGGCGACGACCCGGACGACTCTGGGGACGATGATGAAGATGACGACGACGACGAAGATGACGAGGAGAACGTCAACGAAGAAGCCAATGGTGTTCAGCAGGATTACTTCATGGGGTTTGGGCCCGTCACCGAACATTATACATCAATGTTTGAGACAGGGCAATTCCCCAACCTACTGCAAGACGTGCTGCATACATTGGGAACCTACGTCCGACCCTTGTACGAGACAAGGCAAGTGTGCAAGCCTCTCCGGGCTTGCTACTACATCACTCGCATTCACGTCATGGTGATGGATGTAGGGGATAGAGGGTTCAGGACTATATCAGCTCACGAGTCCCTGACACCGCTATCCACCTGCTGCTTCAGTCAGCGATGCTATTAGGCGGACTCTGTGGTCTCTCAGCCACACCTACCGGCAGTAGCTGCATGACACGAAGTACAGGCATCTTCCTCTGTGTCTTAGTAGAGGGAGCCAGACTAGCATCGTTCCAGGTGGAGCTAGAGAAGATCGCCTCAACACCCTAGCTGGTTTAGTGGCAGGTCTTAACACAGACATTGATAGTGCTACCCTAGATCTCTCTAGGGTGCACTTGGAGCTGGAGGATGCCCATGCCAGGATTGCAGCCCTGGAAGCTCAACTTCAAGGAAGGGATCCCCCTGAAGCCCAAGTCCCCGCCATGGCGTTGTCCCCTCCCCGCAAGAGGATTCGCTATGGGGAGCCCGAATCCATCACCAGGCTGCTTTAAATTTTTAAGTTATAATTGTAATAAGATAGTTTTCACGCCAGACGATGAACACCTCTTTTATAATTTATGCTTATAATAATAACAACCATGTGATGGTGTTGGTTGCAATGTTTGATTTAGATTTTCATTGAGTGCAATGGTCTTATGGAATGGTGGCCATAAGAGCATATAAAAAACAAACTTAACTTGAATAATAAGCTATTCCCCTTCAGAATCTTACTTACTCCTCACTTCTCTAAGAATTTCACTTTCTAACCAACCAGATGGTGAATGCTCGCTCAGGTCCCAGGAACAACAACAACAGGAACCAGCGTGGTCAGTAGTTACCACCACCGAACCCTAATATGGAGCAGTTTATCGCAGCTCAAATACAGCTTCTGCAGGGACTCATTGTGTCTTTACAACAGATCTAGTAAAACCAGCAGAACCAACAGAACCAGCAGCAACAGCAGAATGTACCCTAGGCTAGAGACAAGCATCTGGATTTCATGAGCCATCACCCGCCTGCTTTCTCTCATGCGGTTGATCCCTTGGATGTCGATGACTGGCTCAAGGTCATTGGGAAGAAGTTAGACGTCACCCAATGCAATGACTAGGAGAAGGTCTTATATGCTTTCGGAAGACTCGAAGGCTCCGCGTCTGACTAGTGGGATGCCTTCACAGCGGCACACACCAACACGGACACTATAACCTGGCAGGAGTTCCAAGTGAACTTCCACGCTCATCATATTCCCTCGGGAATTATGAAACTCAAGAAGAAGGAGTTCCTTTCCCTCACTCAAGGGAACATGACTGTTAGTGAGTATCGGGATCGTTTCACCCAACTTTCTCGATATGCACCGAAAGAAGTGGACACTAACAAGAAGTGCCAAGAGCGTTTCTTGGAAGGGTTGATTGGACCGCTAAACTATCAGCTGCAAAGTCATACCTTCCCCAACTTCCAAACTCTGCTAAATAAGGCAATTGGACTTGAGAGCAAAAGAAGAGAACTGTCTGATCATAAATGGAAGTTTCAAGGTCAGTCTAGCAGAAATACTCGCCAGAACAACTCGCAGGGTTCTCAGTTTCGCTCTGGAAATCAGGGTGGAAACAACTATCAAATGCAACGCTCTGGACAACAAGGTTAGAGAAGCAATCAAACCCAGAACCAGCAGAGGAATAGCTCTCAGACCAACCAAAGTTCTGGTGGTAATTCGCAGACTCGTCAAGGTACCGCCGTGAACACACAGGCCAAAAGCAACAACAACGCACTAGTCCAACCCAATGGTTGTTTCAAGTGCGGTGAACTTGGCCATTATGCTAATAACTGCCCAAGGCGCATCCAACAGACAATTCAGAAGAACAGTAGCCAGAGAACTGACCAGAA
Source organism: Zea luxurians (assembly GCA_029449295.1). NCBI lineage: Eukaryota > Viridiplantae > Streptophyta > Magnoliopsida > Poales > Poaceae > Zea > Zea luxurians. Next base: position 54,393,227 of record JAOPSE010000011.1, read on the forward strand.
CATACCTGTTGGGGGCATGCTTCTTCACCGAAGGTCCTCCAAGCAAAAACACCTTCGACAATATGATATGCGGACTGACACAGCATGAAGGCACAAGCCGAAGCTACAACCTAGAAAGCTTCGGCATGATGACGCGCCTTGAGACGAAGGGCGACACCGACTTAAAGAGGAAAAGACCGTTTAGTCCCTAATAGTTAGTGTCGCATTTGTAATTTGTCATCAAGGACATAAATGTAATTTCAACCGAGCCGCATCCTGTGTCTATAAATAGGTGAACAGTAACCCTGTACTGTTCATGCTGACTTGTATTCACTCGCACGTCATACCTGGATTTTTACCTTCTATCAAGCCGAAGGTATAAATATAATTCGATATTATTCATGTTTATTCATGGTAATATAATAAAAATGTTATGATGTTGTCATATGATTATTCATGTTATTTTTCCATGTTTCATATGCTTCTACTTTCATTATTATATGCTGAAATCATGAAGGTACGTCCTTCATGACCTTCGTCTGAAGATCATTATATCCTAAAGGAGATAATGCTTCGAAGGACGAAGGTCTTTAACCATTAACATTCTGTGTTGCCTTGTTCTTAATTCATAGCATTTGAGAACAAGTCCCCAACATTGGCGCCCACCTCTGGTGAACTCACTTCCACTGTTGAGCTGATGGCTTCGTTCAACAACCAAGTCGTGGCACCTTCGGCTACGAAGCTGGTGCTCCCGATCACGGGTGGTTCAAGTTCAGAGCCAGCTAGCAAGAAGCAGAAGAAGGAAGCACAAAGAAGAGTGCAGCATGTTAGGGTGCAAGGACCCTTCGTCAGGTCCAAGTGGTCCCACATCCCAATTACCTTCTCCCAGGAGGATCTTCAGCTAAAAGACTATCCTCACAATGATGCTATGGTCATATCTTATGTCATCAAGGGTTTCCTGGTCCACAATGTTCTGGTTGACACAGGCAGTGCAGCGGATATTATATTTGCAAAGGCTTTTAGGCAGATGCAAGAACCAGAGGACAAGATTCATGATGCTACACACCCTCTTTGTGGCTTCGGAGGACGGTAGATTGTGGCACTTGGCAAAATCACAATGCTAGTTACCTTTGGCTATGTCCACAACACAAGAACTGAGCAAGTTGTTTTTGACATTGTCGACATGGAATACCCATACAATGCAATCATTGGTCGAGGAACACTTAATGCCTTCGAAGCAATACTTCATCCAGCATACTTATGCATGAAGATACCTTCGGAACAAGGGCCATTGCTGTCCACGGAAGTCAAGAAGCTGCTAGAAGGGCTGAAGGAAGTTGGACAGATTCAAAGGCAATACATAACATAGATGGAGTTGAAGCTTGTCAACAATACAAACACAAAAGAGAGAAGGCTGCTTCGGCAGATCAGCCGAAGCCTATGCTTTTATGTGAAGATATAGCAGATCAAAGGGTACTGCTAGGGTCTCAGTTATCTGATGAGCAGGAAAAAACTCTGATAAGGTTTCTTTAAACAACAAAGATGTCTTTGCTTGGACAACCTGTCACACCCGGTTTCAGAAGGCAAACTGAATGCGAACCATGTACGTGCCAGGATCAGCAATTCATGTACACAGCAGTTACATAACATGGACATCATCACACAGTGCTCAAATAGTATTAAAAAGGGAAATAGTCGATTACATCATACATCTGAGACGTCCACATAGTCCTTACAATAAATCAAAGTGCGAAAACGAAACGTAGATAACACGGCCTTCACAGGCAGCCGACTGGGGGTTGCCGCTAACCCACGCCTAGAACTCATCGTAGTCTTGGAACTCCTGGAAGTCTCCTTCCATAGCTTCATCTTCGCCTGAGCAGTGGTTGCAATGCTGACAACCTGGGGGGGTTTGGTGTGTAGAGCAAGAATGAGTACACATCAACATATTCAGCAAGTATCCTGTTTGGCTGTAGTGGACTAGCTTTATGTGGGGGTAAGTCAAGCGGTTGCTTTTAGTTGGTCAGATTATTATTTACTAGTAGAAAGCCAGGTTTTAACATTAACCCAAGTTATTAGCCTGATGTACCCTTTCCAAACGGAAAGAATACCACTTACCAACACCGTAGTCATAACCAAAACCATCAGTCTCATTGCCACCTGTAAACCAAAATGTCTCTGATCAAGTACCACTAATCATTGGAGCTCCCTTGGCCGCTCATAACCGCGAGCACGGCTGATATATCAGTTTTCAAACACTCTGCAGAGGTTGTGCACTTTACCCACAAGCCGTGATTCCCTCTTGCCTCGGGCCGATCAAACCCTTAAACACTACCAAGGTGAATAGGCAGGGTTTCACTACGTAGCCTTTACAAAGATTCCCCGGGGCTGTAGCCGCCCGTTAGGTTTCCTAAATGTACCGCACTCCTCCCCAAGGGACAAATCAACCTTGGCAGAGCAAGCCGCATACACCGAGCCCCATTGACGGCACGACGGCGAAGCGAACTACACCCTAGATCCTCTAATTACTCAGCTAAGGGCGTCCCACTCCACCCTCATGGTTGCACTGTTTTCCCGGGCGGTCATCCATAGAACAGGTCCTTACGGAGAGGCACTCGAGAAACCGCTCGAGCCCCCTTAAAGGCTACAAGTACATCATCATAATAGAGAAGGGAAAACAGCGTATCATATATAATCTCATCATGTTCATTGATTAGAGTTGAGCAATAGCATGAAGCTAAACAATAATAATCCGACCCAAATAGGTAAACAAGGACATGGATAACAAAAGCTAGTCAATCTTTAAGTATAAATGTGTAATGCGGGAGGTGAATTAAAGAATGAATAGGACAAAGATAGGTCAAAGGACACTTGCCTCCACCAACCGACTGCTGCTCAGGGGCTTCTCCTGCGAGTTCTTCGGGCTCTTCGACCGGATCGTTCTCTATGCGATTGCAAGCATACATACATCCATCCATTCAAATTAGGAAACAAACAGTACACCATTACAAAAGAACAAATAAAGTAAATATGCATAGAATATCACATACGATAATGAACTTACCAAGGTTAGAAAGAAATGGGGAAAGGTTTCGCAGAGGTTAAGGCTTATGCTCGAGGCGCACTACGGGTAAACGAATAACTAAACGTTATGTGCTCTAGTTCCAATTGGTTCTAACAAAAGAATTATCTACATGCACTAATGTAAACGTGACCACTTTTAGTAGATTAACATTGAATAAGTTGGACAATTAGCTATACAAATTAACTAACGTAACCAATTTCCAAATTAAGATTCCTACTTATTAATATGAACAATGGGATTAACGCGCATAGGACACGGGGGGGGGGGGGGTAGACGGGGCGTCTGGGGGTAGACGAAGGCACGACGGGTCGTGCCAAGGCACGCGCACTACGCGGGCACGCGCGCGAGGTCGCACGCACACGCCACGAACTAGTCGTGCGCACGTCGGGGCCGTGCGCTAGCCGAGCTCAAAGCCGCGCGCTATAGGCACGCTGGGCCAAGCTCGAGGCCACGCAGGGGCCAACACGACGTGAGCAAGGCACGACGGGGCGAGCGGGCAAGCACGCCGGGGCAAGCGAGCACGGGCGAGCGAGGACGCGGCCGGGCGAGGCCGGGCGCGGGGGCGGGGCGACCGGGCCGGGGCGTGATGGGAGCGGCCGAGCCGGGGTCGGGGCGGGGCGGTTGAGCCGGGCGGGGTCGCGGGCGGCCGAGCCGGGGTCGGAGCGCGGGCGGCCGAGTCGGGGCCAGGGCGGTTGAACTGGGGGGGCGGTTTAACCGGGGGGGCGGCCGAGCTCGCCGGGAGGCGGGCGACCGCGGGACGGGGCTCGCCGGAGCGGCCGAGCCGAACGGTAGGGGGCGGGGCCGAGCCGGGCGAGGCGGCCGAGCCGGGGGGCGGGGGACGCCAACGCGAGGCCAAGGCGGGCGGCCGGGCCGCGGCGAGGGCCGGCCGGGCGCGGGCGAGGCCGGGGTCGGGCCGGCCGGGCGCCGGGGAGGGCACCGGAGGGAGGAGAGGGAGGAGGGAGGGAGGAGGGAGGGCCTCACCGGAGGGGGCGGGCGGCAGCGGCGGCGCTGGGGAGGGGCGGCGGCGCGGGTGAGGGGCGGCGGCGGCTAGGGTTAGGTTGAGGGAGAGAGAGAGAGAGAGGGAGAGGGAGGGGATTTTTGGAAAAAGAAAAAAAAGGAGAGGGGGGACGGTTGGGCCGGCTGGGCCCAAAGGAGGGGGAGGGGGGGCGCGCGGCTGGGCCGCCAGGCCGGCCCACGGCGGGAGAGGGGCGGCTGGGCCAAAAGGGGAGAAGGGAGGGGAGAGAGAAAAGAAAAGGCTTTTCTTTTTCTAAAATCTATTTTCCTCTAGATGAATCCATTCACATTTTTAAACAATCAAAAGGTATGCATGGTTCGGCATGGTGCATCACACAAAATAAAATGTTTTAAGGTTTTGCTTTACACGAGGTCTAAAGCCAAAACCCGCTATGACTTTGGAAAAGATCAAGGTTTAGCGAGGGGAAAAGGGAAAAGAAAAGGGTAACGCCTGAATTTGGTGAGAGAAAAGAAAAAAAATTCTACCCCCAAATTCAGGGCGTTACAAACCTATCCCCCTTAAAAGAATCTCGCCCTCGAGATTCAGGGTTGGCTAGCAAAGAGCTCAGGGTATTTAGCCATCAGATCATCTTCACGCTCCCAGGTTGCTTCTTCCTCAGAGTGATGGTTCCATCTGACTTTGCACATTCTGATGGTCTTCCTTCGGGTGACTCTGTCTGCAACCTCAAGGATTTGCACTGGCTTCTCGACATAGGTCAAGTCCTCCTGGACTTCAAGACCTTCCACTGGCAACTGCTCTTCTGGCACACGCAAGCACTTCTTCAACTGAGACACATGGAAGACATCATGCACAGCAGACAAATTCTCTGGCAGACTGAGCTGATAGGCCACTTCTCCACGCCTTGAGAGAATTTGGTACGGACTAATATAGCGGGGTGCTAGCTTGCCTTTGTCTCCGAATCTTCTGACTCCTCTGATCGGTGACACTTTCAGATAGACGAAGTCTCCGACTTCGAAACTCAGCTCTCTTCTTCTTGTGTCTGCATAGCTTCGCTGCCTTCATTGCGCTATCTTCAGGTTCTCTCGAACCATCTTGATGTTCTCTTCGGCTTCAAGCAAAATGTCTGGCCCGAACACTTGTTTTTCCCCAGGCTGATCCCATTGCAACGGAGTTCTACAAATCCTCCCATAGAGCGCTTGAAATGGTGACATCTTCAAACTGGCCTGGTAACTGTTGTTATAGGAAAACTCTGCATAAGGCAATCTCTTATCCCATCCGGACTGATCTTGCAGCGCACAGGCTCTCAACATATCTTCAAGAATTTGATTGGTCCTTTCAGTCTGACCATCTGTCTATGGATGATAAGCTGAACTGAAATTCAGATGTGTGCCCAAGGCCTCATGCAACTGCTGCCAGAAATGAGAGGTGAACTGCGTTCCTCTGTCTGACACTATCTTCTTTGGCACACCATGAAGGCAAACAATCCGAGACATATACAATTCTGCCAACACTGCACTGCTGTAGTTGGTCTTGACAGGTATGAAGTGGGCTGACTTGGTCAAGCGGTCCACTACTACCCAAATGGAATCGTAGCCAGCTCGAGTGCGAGGCAATCCGACTATGAAATCCATACCGATTTCATCCCATTTCCACTGAGGAATTTGCAACGGTTGCAACAATCCAGCTGGTCTTTGGTGCTCTGCCTTGATCCGTCGACAACTATCACACATAGCCACATACTCTGCGATTTCCCTCTTCATTCCGTACCACCAGAATTTCTTCTTCAGATCCTGATACATCTTCTCACTACCAGGGTGAATCGAATAAGCAGTCTCATGAGCTTCCTTGAGAATCAACTCCCGAATTGATTGGACATTGGGAACACACAAGCGGTCTTTGAACCATATCACGCCTTCTGCATCTTCTCGAAAATCTTTGCCTTTGCCTTCTAGAATGAGTCGCCGGATCTCACTGATCTTCTCATCGTTCCTCTGCGCTTCTTTGATCTCCCGCTCTAGGGTAGGTTCCAACTCAACTGTAACTCCTCGCGAATTGTTCAGAAACCCGAGACTCAACCTGTCAAACTCCTTGGCCAACTCATAAGGCATCGGATGAGCGACCATTAGATTGACTTGACTCTTCCTGCTCAAAGCATCGACCACTACGTTCGCTTTACCTGGATGGTAGTGAATCTCCAACTCATAGTCTTTGATCAACTCTAACCATCTTCGCTGCCTCATATTCAACTCTGACTGAGTGAATATGTACTTCAGACTCTTGTGGTCTGTGTAAACATCACATTTCTGTCCATACAGATAGTGCCTCCATGTCTTCAGTGCATGAACCACTGCTACCAACTCTAGATCATGGATTGGGTAATTCTTCTCATGAACCTTCAGCTGTCGGGACGAGTAAGCCACAACTCTTCCCTCTTGCATCAATACGCATCCCAAACCTGTGTAACAAGCATCACAGTACACAGAGAAGGGCTTGTGCACATCAGGCAAGACTAGGACAGGCGCTGTTGTCAACTTCTCTTTCAGCGCTTCAAAGGCCTCTTGACATTTCTGGGTCCACTTGAACTCAACCTTGTTGCCTAGCAACACTGTCATTGGTTTCGCAATCTTTGAAAACCCTTCAATGAATCGCCGATAATATCCGGCCATTCCAATGAAGCTCTTGATTCCTCGAGCATCCGTTGGCGCTTTCCAGTTCAGAATGTCTGCCACTTTCTTCGGATCCATAGCTAATCCTTCTTTGTTGATTATGTGACCCAAGAACAGGACTTCATTGATCCAGAATTCACATTTGCTCAACTTTGCATACAACTGGTGCTCTCGCAATCTCTGCAATACCATCCTCAAATGATCTGCATGTTCTTCCTCGCTTTGAGAATAAACCAGAATGTCATCAATGAATACCACCACAAACTTATCAAGATAATCCATGAATACACTATTCATCAGATTCATAAAGAAGGCTGGTGCATTTGTCAAACCAAAAGACATCACAGTGAACTCATACAACCCATACTTGGTAATGAATGCCGTCTTCGGAATGTCCGAAGGTCGGATCCTGAGCTGATGATAACCTAATCTCAGATCAATCTTGGAGAACACACTGGCTCCTCTCAACTGGTCAAACAGATCTTCTATTCTGGGCAAAGGGTACTTGTTCTTGATCGTGACTTCATTCAAAGCTCGATAATCGATACACATCCTTTTGGTGCCATCTTTCTTTTCCACGAACAAGACAGGGGCGGCCCAAGGCGAGGTGCTTGGCCGGATGTAACCTTTCTCTGACAGCTCATCAATCTGCTCCTTAAGCTCAACCAATTCTGGTCCGGATATTCTGTAAGCTCTCTTAAAGATAGGGGCGGTTCCAGGGAGAAGCTCTATGGCAAACTCAACTTTCCGCTCTGGTGGCATACCCGGTAAGTCCTTCGGAAACACATCTGGGAACTCAGACACAACCTTGATACTCTCAATTGGGTCTGCTTCACTGCTATCGATAGCTATCTGGTAACAACTTCCTTTCTTTGGCTCAGGCGGGACTAACTCTGTCACCACTTCCTCTCCTAGTGGGGACACCAACTTGATTGTCCTCTTATCACAACTGATAACTGCCTGATACTTATCTAGCCAATTCATCCCTAGGATGACATCTATTCCCTGAGTACCCATTACTATAAGGTTAGCGGGAAACGCTATCCCCCTTATTTCCACACTTACATTCAAACATATGCTATCAGCTCGAATTCTACCACCGGCTGAGTCAATTTGAATGGGGGTTGACATGGTAGTAATTGGAAGATTATGTGCTTCTACCCATGATGCAGTAATGAAAGAATGCATTGCTCCAGTATCAAATAACACTTCTGCAATATGGGAGTCGACTGGGAACATACCTACTATCATGACGGGGGTCTCCTGAACTGCTTCAGCCTCCAAGTGGTTTAGTCTCCCATGATTGTAACGTGGCTGAGAGCGGTTGCCTGCTCCAGGCTAAGACACATTCTGCTTTGCTGGGGCATTGGGGCCTGACTGCTGCTGGGCTGCCTTCTTCGGGCATTGCATCACCCAATGGCTTTGCTCTCCACAGTGGAAACATGCTCTGTTTCCAACCTGAGCTGGTGCTGCCTGATTGTTTTGCTGGCTTGCTGGGGCAGGAAGACGAGGTGCCTGCTGATTCTGCCTCTGAAACTGACCTCCTGACTGATTGCTCTGACGGTTCTGATACTGGTGCTGAGGGTACTGCCTTTGGAACTGTTGATGCTGCTGAGGTGGACGCAGGTTCTGCCTGAACTGCTGAGGTTGATTGCCTGAGAAACGAGGACGGCTGCTGCTTCCAGGCTGGGGTCCACTGACCTTGCGCTTACGATCCTCCATCTCCTAACGCTTTCTTTCTGTCATAATTGCTCTGTCAATCAGGTGCTGGAATGTCGGGAAGGTGTGATTCATCAGCTGATAGTGCAGAGGGTCAACCAAGCCTCTCAAGAAACGGTACTGCCGCTTGACGTCGGTGTTGACATCTTCAGGAGCATAGCGAGACAACTGCAAAAACCTGTCTCGGTACTCACTGACAGATGATGACCCTTGCTTAAGGGCCAAGAACTCCTCCTTCTTCACTGTCATCAGACCTGCAGGCACATGGTACTGACGAAAGCTACCTCTGAACTCTTCCCAAGTGATGGCGTCGAGGTTGGCATGGGTGGCGATATAAGACTCCCACCATGACTGAGCTGCTCCTCTCAACAGGCGGGGACCATACAAGACTTTCTCCCTGTCATCACACTGAGCGGTATGCAACTCCCGCTCCACAGTGCGCAGCCAATCTTCAGCATCCATGGGGTCAGAAGAATGAACAAACGTTGGTGGATGACCTCTCATGAATTCAGCACGCTTGTCTCTGGGCATCTGAGGCATCTGAGGCTGAGGTGGAGCCTGCTGTTGTTGCTGCTGTTGCTGAATGGCGGCCAGAGTCTGACCGATGGCTTGAACTGCTTGAGTCTGCATCAGAAACATCTGCTCGATGGACATCGGGGGCGGGGGCGGCAGGTGCTGCTGCTGGGGCACCTCATCCTGCGGAGCGGCTCGCTCCTACTGAGCACGCCTTCCTCCTCTGTGCCTGTTCTCTGACATCTGCAGAATGCAACCACACATCAGAACTGATCTTGCAAATCTTGCAGCATAAGAAAAGAGTATAGAATTCTTCAACAACACTGAACAGATGAGCATCTTCACTGATCTCCAACACAGACCACACAGCTTCTCAGATAAAGAGGAAAGTGGAATAAAAGGTTTCCCAACTATATAACTAACTCTATTAACATAATATGTAAACCAAAATGCAGGGGATACCCACACTCTTGTGGCAGTCATTACAAAGATCCAAACCAAACATAGTTCATCATGACAAACATAAATGCACAGGATATAGCAAACTACCCTGTCTAACTAAGACTAACTAAGAGCGAGACTAACGCTAAGACTGTAGCTTCTACGTATATATTGTATATCAATTACAAGATCCAACTCTAACGATCTATGGTTCTAGATTTATCTTGGTCTTGCAGTTGGGATTGCCATAAGACTGGCGTCCACGCCGAGGTGAGCGGTACGGGTGCTGAGTCCCAACGGGAGCGGGGGAACCATCATCCAGGTGACGACGTTCCGCACGCTCATCCCGCAGCAGGGCGATCTCAGCATGAGCCCTACTCAGCTCGTCTAGTGCATGGTCCAGCTCCGTGTTTAGCACGGCGGCTAGGTTGACTGTGCTGCTCAACCTAGGATTGTCCTCACCAGCAGGTGAAACAATCACGCCTCCTGTGCTGCCAGATGGACGGCAGGGGTAATACTTCAGGTCGAGACCGTCAGCTACCCCACCGAGAACCGAGCAGTAGTGCGAAAGCGCACGCCGTGCAGCATCCTGCATGGCTGCCTCAGCTGAGTCCCGCTCAGAGATAGAATAGTGCTCTGAGCAGGCCTCCGCACCCTGGAGACTGTTCTCCGGACGGCGCACCAAGCAGGTCGCCTCCCAGCGGTCCGGGTAGACCCCGCGACTATGCTGGTAGACCACACAGCGATACTCGATGGACCAAGTACACCGGTTAAGTGTCCGACGTAGCAGGGTGTCGAGCGCATCGTGAAAGTGACACCCGCGAACAGCGTCGCGAGTGAGGGGTCGAGCAACCCATCCTTCCGGCTCATGGTCAGCAGGGGAGTCGGTGTCGTGGCTCGAGCTGTCGTCGCCACCTCCATCGTCTGGGTCTCCTCCAGCAGTGTTGGTGACTTGTTCTCAAATGCTTCGGATTAAGAACAAGGCAACATAGAAAGTGTTAAATGATAAGGTCCTTCGTCCTTTGAAACATTATTTCCCTTTGGGATATAATGTGTTCTGGACGAAGGTCACAAACAATATATCTTCGTAAACACAATAAGCTATGACGAAGGGCATACACGCAACATAAAAAGTAATATAAGTATTTAGGTTTTATCATAATGTCATTTCTATTTCATTATCATATAACAATAGAAATGACTTCAAATTACAAGTGTACCTTCGGATTGCAGGAAGACAAAAGTACAAGGATGACGCAAAAGCAAATGCCAAGTCAGCGTGAACAGTACGGGAGTACTGTTCATCTATTTATAGGCGTGAGACACAGCCCATGTAAAATTACATTTATGTCCATTACATTTGCTAATGACTTATGGAAATCTGTCAAGGCCTAAGTAGTCTTTTCATCTTTAAGTCGGTTCCCTTTTCTGCTATCGCGACGAAGCTGTCCTGCGCACAGCTTCGGCTGTGCACCATCCTTCGTAGAGCTTGGTAATCAGCCCGTCCTCCATTTCAATCCCCCTTCGTCTGGTTCAGGCTTCGTCCTGACCGTGCTTCATGTTCATAATTCTGAGTCCGAAGGTACCTGTTCATATAATCCACTTGGAAAACATTGTCAAATCATGTTTTTGAGGACCTTCGGAAGACGAAGGCCCCCAACAGTAGCCCCTCGCAATATTAATTTGTTAATGATAAATTCAGATTGCGATATGGACGAAGGCCTTGAGCCGAAGGTCCGAAAAAACACCTTCCCTTTGCTAGAATAGCAACATTCACTAACAAGCGGGGTCTTTCAATTTTCAACGCCCTGGGCATATAAATAAGATCATACCGTAAACTCATTTGGTACGCACACTTGCCATCTGCTTCCGCTCACTAAATTTTTAGCTCTTGCGCGCTAAGATTTGCTGATATTTTGGTTTTGAAGCTTCGGCTTTGAAAACAGTTTTTTAGTGTTTCCGAAGATGTCTAAAGATAAGAAGGTCGCTGCTGAGATGAAGCTGAGCCTTGACGAAGAGAAGAACTTGGGGTTCCTTATAGCGATGGCAGAGACCAATACGGAAAAAATTACCAAGGAGATTCTGGAAGGTTTGTCTGAAGATACTGGTGACAGCGACAGTTATGATGTAGAAAGTGGTGGGGAAGAGTCCGAAGATCGACCATGGCGGCCAAGTCACACGGTTTTCGGGAAGACCACTATTAAGCAGAGTCATATTGATAATATGAGAGGGAGGTATTTCCGAGATATATCTATTGTGAGGGCTGATGTTGGAGAAAAAACTTCTCCCACTCCCGAAGAAGATGAAGTCGTAATTTTCCGAAGCTTTCTCAAGGCTGGGCTTCGATTCCCCCTAAGCAGCTTTGTTGTTGAAGTCCTGAAGACATTTCAAGTCTACCTTCATCAAATTACTCCCGAAGCTATCATAAGAATGGGGATGTTTGTCTGGGCTGTAAGAAGCCAAGGTTTAGAACCAAATGCTAAAAGCTTTTGCAATATTCATGAGTTGCTATATGAGACGAAGCCCTGGGGGAAAGAACAATATCACAACAACTTTGGGTGTTACAGCTTCGGTGCCCGCTCCGGGTCAAGCCGCCCTGTGCCAACCTTTCGGAAGAGGTGGCCCGGAGCCTGGATGACAGAATGGTTCTATGTAAAGAATGACTTAACAGCGCAGGAAGATGTTAAGAGTATCATTATGCGCCCCATCTGGCAACGCTTCGGACTTCGAAGACCGAAGGTTGAAATGGATGAAGCAGCCGAGGAATGCCAAAGAGCCTTCGGCGTAATCTGCTCTTCTATTGGGACAAGGGACTTGGTCCAAGAGCATATTGCCTTCAGGGTATGGCCACTTGCAGGAAAGTGGGAAATGCCGAAGGAGACCATCAAAGAGTCCGACGAAGGCGGACTGGTTAGACTGAAATACACATTCAAATACGGGGATAAGTTTGTTGAACCTGATGACGACTGGTTGAAAAGCATTGAAACATTAAGTGACGAACTGCTTGGGGCATATTCGAAGGCCGAGAACACTGCGTTATCAGCAGCCTTCGGGGGCCGAAAGAAGAAAAGGCTCAACCGGGTATTTGACGCAGTCGGGTTTGTCTACCCTGACTATCACTATCCGGTACTGGGCCGCAAAAGAAAAAATACTTCTCCTGCGACAGAAGCTGCCACGAGTGCCACTAGTGAGCCAGCGCCGCAAAGGAAAAAGATGAAGGTGCTCACCCACCGGGCGCGTTTTATTGAGCCAGCCATAGTGCCTGAATTTGTTGGTGAAGTCTCTTTGGCCACTGAAGCTACAGAACCAGCTCCAGTGCCAAAGATAGAAGAAAAAACTGAAGCGCCTTCAGCAGAGAAGGCAGAAAAACCGAAGATTGAAGGACAAAAAATATTGGAAATCTTAAGTCCTTCAGCAAATGTTGAAACAATAAAAAATCAAAAGGGCCCATCGGTGACCCCAAAAAGAAAAAGAATGGTGAACGTGCTAGATGTCTTGGAGACAATTAAGTCTTCAAGCACAACTCCAAAGAAGACTGTTGAACTTGCTGAAGCGTCTACTGAAGCTTCGAAGCAACAACCTGAAGCTGAAGCTGGGCCTTCAGAGCCCACCAAGGAACAATCTTTGGAAACCGAGAAAATAAAAATATCAGAACCAGTTTTGGTTGAAGAAATTGACACTGCCGCCCCCGAAGCTCCTTCCAACATATGCGATTACATCGTGCGACATGCTTCGGGGAAGAAATTATCTGAAGAAGAGACTTATGAAGCCAATCACTATGCTAGAGAGTTAAAGTATCCGAAGGGGGCAGTAGTGTTTAATGGGACAAATGAAGATGACTTCCTATACTGCCTCCCTGATAACAAAGAATTATCTGTCTGCCGGGAGATGGCTAGAAGTATGGGGTTCCCGAAGCTCGAAGCTGGATTATGTGCTATGACGAAGGAGGATCTCACGAACAGTCTTGCGTACAATAGCCTAAAGGTATGGGAATTAGGCGCTTGAAAATTTTTTAATTCGTAACTCATTCTTTTATTCTTATACCAACTTTTTACATATAGGGTTTAATCCTAAGCAACGCATTAAGAGCACAAAAGAGTGCCGAAGATGAGAGCTATGAAATTGCGTTCAACATCCTACGAACAGAAGTTATTAAACTGAGAAACGAAGCTCTGGAAAAAGATAAAATTCTGCTTACATTGGTAGACAAGGTAAAAAAGGACGAAGCTGCCTCAAAGGTCCAGGCCGAAGCCCAAAAACGTGAGATTAAAGATCTTCAGAAACAGCTAGCTAGAGCTAAAGAGGAACGTGTGCTTGAAGAAACAAAACGAGAGCTTAGTGATCAGTTGGTCAATCATTTAGAGTTAAGTGTTAAGGAGCTTCGTGCATCCCAGAGGAAATGCTATGTTAAGTCTATAGAATGCGTCAAAAAGATAAAATCCAGCTTCGCCAGCGTTGGCGCATTTTCCAGTGAAGAGAATTTCTCAAGAGGCAATCCCGAAGGTCCACTGGATTGGATCAGTCACGAAGCAGAGGCCTTCGAGGAAATCCTGAGTAGCCGCGGTGACATCTGCGCTTTTTCGGGCGCCAGAGGAGTTGCTAGTGTTTTGGAGAAGAAAGGTTGCGAGCATGTAAAATCCTTAGCTCAGTCCGAAGCTGCCTTGTCCTCCGAAGACATCAAAGACCCCTCGACCGAAGCAAGCATGGTTGGCGGTAAATTCTTTACTGATATCTGGGACAACGGCGGCCGAGAAATGGCGCAAGAAATTATTCAAAGGAGTGAAAAAGGCATCCATGATGCTAGGAAAGTGACAGAAGTTGCCGAAAAAAGTACAGAGCCCGAAGGGCAAATAGGTATTAATTAGTCGTTCTTATTGTGTTGTAATTTTTATTTCAAACTTTGTTCGCGGTTGGTAATAGTTAATGTAGAAATATTCTCTTCCCTCAGAACCTGCTGGATCGTCTGCTGACCCTCACACGAAAGGGGATGACGAGATTAAACAAATGGCCGAAGCTATCATGGATAAAGTTGTTGAACAACTTCTAAATGAGGCTGCCGAAGTAGTACTAAGAGAAGACTAGATGTTATTAGAAAAAACATTTGAAGTGTGATCTATGTAATATTTTGTACATTTGAATGTAATATACAAGTCTCTTTTCATTATTCAATTCTTTACGATGCATGAAATTCTACATACATACCATTTTTGAGCCTTCGGCGAAAAAACACCTTCCCTTCTTTTCATGCTTCGTGAAGAAGACATTCTCCGTTAATACTATTCTGATGAATCACGTCCACGCTTCGTGAAAACATTCTCCGAAGCTGTATTCCGAAGATCATCATTGTATTCCCTCGTGACTTTACACAATTGTCACTTTCTCAAAGCGTCCTTTCGAAGGTTGATACTGTGTCCCCTTCTTTTGCCATATGCAACATGATGTATGATGCTTATGCTATGCAAAATGATGCGATGATGCTATGTTATGTAGATGACATTTGTTCCGAAGATCATCACACATATCCCTGTAAAACATAAAATATCTTTATATCAGCGCTGACTTTTCGCTGTAAGCTCTGCATTCCCTTAGGAACGTCTTTGGAGCTTCTTCGCCTTTTACTTAGGCGGTATCAGCGTTGACTTTTCGCTGTAAGCTCTGCATTCCCTTAGGAACGTCTTTGGAGCTTCTTCGCCTTTTACTTAGGCGGTATCAGCGTTGACTTTTCGCTGTATGCTCTGCATTCCCTTAGGAACGACTTTGGAGCAGAAAACTTACACTGCGCTCCCTTTGGAACGGCTTTTTATAACTTCAGCAACTTACTCTGCGTTCCTTAGAACGGCTTTTTGTTGCTTCGAAAGATTTTCAATAACTCGAAGGTTCTCCTTGTTATCGTAAATTTTTAAGCTTCAGCAACTTAAGCCTGTGAGGAAAATAGGTTTTCTTCGTGACCAACAACGAAACTATTACATGAAAACTGAATTGTTCTTTATTACACAGAAAATAGAACTAAATGGAAAAGACTGTTATCAAGGTAGGATATTTGTCAATAAATGTGCTTCGACTCTGGCACAGTGCTATTGACTGTGCGAGCTTCGGATTATTCTCTGAGGTCCCTTTGGTGTGGAACATATTGGCTTCCTTCCGGCTGTTGGCCTTGTTGCAGCGGTGGTGGAGGCGGGGGCTGTTGCCATGAAGCCTGAGGTTGACTTTCCGAAGCTACAGAAACTGCAGGGTGGTTGCCCACGTATTCTGGGACGTAAGGCTGATGGTACGAAGCAGTATGCATGACCTGCTTCGGCTGGCCCTGCTGCGCTGCAGCTTCTGCTAGCTCCTTTTGCTTCTGGATGGTAACATGGCACATCCTGGTGGTATGGCCCTTGTTTTCACCACAGAATAAGCAAAATACTCTCCTTGGTTGATCTCCAAATCTTCCGCCAAAGCCCCTGGCGCCTCTGCCTCTTGGAGCTGGTGGCCGGAAGAAACTTTGCTGTTGCCCCGAAGCCTGTGAGGAGCACTGCGGCCTGTTCTGCTGACTCCCCTTATCATCATTTTGATTAGAGTTGTGGATGGACCTGACATGCCTCGGGTAGAATCTTCCTCCGAAGCCCCTAGTCATTTCAGAGAATCTGAAAGCCTCCTCCCTTCTTTGGCGAAAATCATTGTCGGCACGAATGTATTCGTCCATCTTCTGGAGCAGCTTCTCCAAAGTCTGAGGAGGCTTCCTAGCAAAGTATTGAGCTGAAGGTCCAGGACGAAGCCCCTTGATCATGGCTTCAATAACAATTTCATTGGGCACCGTCGGTGCCTGCACTCTCAAACGCAAGAACCTTCTGACATACGCCTGAAGGTACTCTTCATGATCCTGAGTGCACTGGAACAAGGCTTGAGTAGTGACCGGCTTCGTCTGAAAGCCTTGAAAGCTGGTTAACAACATGTCCTTCAGCTTTTGCCATGAAGTGATCGTTCCTGGTCGAAGGGAGGAATACCAGGTCTGAGCAACATTCCTGACGGCCATAACAAAAGACTTTGCCATGACTGCCGCATTGCCACCATACGAAGACACTGTTGCTTCGTAGCTCATCAAAAACTGCTTCGGGTCTGAATGGCCATCGAACATGGGAAGCTAGGGTGGCTTGTAGGTCGGAGGCCAAGGTGTAGCCTGTAGCTCAGCGGACAGGGGAGAAGCATCATCGAAAACAAAATTTCCATGATGGAAATTGTCATACCAGTCATCTTCGTTGAAGAAGCCCTCCTGATGAAGATCTTTTTGTTGAGGCCTTCTGTTCTGCTCATCGTGAGTAAGATGGCGAACTTCTTCGGAAGCTTCGTCTATCTGTCTTTGCAGCTCAGCTAGCCTGGCCATCTTTTCCTTCTTCCTTTGTACCTGTTGATGAAGCATCTCCATATCCCTGATCTCTTGGTCTAGCTCATCCTCCTGAAGCGTCGGGCTGACGGCCTTCCTCTTCTGGCTTCGGGCCTCACGAAGAGAGACAGTCTCCTGGTTGGGGTCCAGTGGTTGCAGAGCTGCAGCCCCAGTCGCTGAAGCTTTCTTCGGCGCCATAACGAGGGTCTATGGCTTCCGAAGGTGTTCAAAAAACTCAAAGTGGAAGTGAGTTCACCGGAGGTGGGCGCCAATGTTGGTGACTTGTTCTCAAATGCTTCGGATTAAGAACAAGGCAACATAGAAAGTGTTAAATGATAAGGTCCTTCGTCCTTTGAAACATTATTTCCCTTCGGGATATAATGTGTTCTGGACGAAGGTCACAAACAATATATCTTCGTAAACACAATAAGCTATGACGAAGGGCATACACGCAACATAAAAAGTAATATAAGTATTTAGGTTTTATCATAATGTCATTTCTATTTCATTATCATATAACAATAGAAATGACTTCAAATTACAAGTGTACCTTCGGATTGCAGGAAGACAAAAGTACAAGGATGACGCAAAAGCAAATGCCAAGTCAGCGTGAACAGTACGGGAGTACTGTTCATCTATTTATAGGCGTGAGACACAGCCCATGTAAAATTACATTTATGTCCATTACATTTGCTAATGACTTATGGAAATCTGTCAAGGCCTAAGTAGTCTTTTCATCTTTAAGTCGGTTCCCTTTTCTGCTATCGCGACGAAGCTGTCCTGCGCACAGCTTCGGCTGTGCACCATCCTTCGTAGAGCTTGGTAATCAGCCCGTCCTCCATTTCAATCCCCCTTCGTCTGGTTCAGGCTTCGTCCTGACCGTGCTTCATGTTCATAATTCTAAGTCCGAAGGTACCTGTTCATATAATCCACTTGGAAAACATTGTCAAATCATGTTTTTGAGGACCTTCGGAAGACGAAGGCCCCCAACAAGCAGCTACTCCAGAAGCTGGGGCGCCTAGTGGTGGTTTAGGGGGCGCCTCCAGGGGAAGCACAGGGGAGCAACTCCTCACGGACTCTATCTCCTGCTGGAGCGAGAAAGAAGAACCCTGCTGCTCCTATCGTCGACGTTCCTGCTCCTCATGCAGGCGGTGGTGCAGTCTCTCCAAGTGGCTGGACTGACCGGCCACGGGACGGCGAAGCGGACGCTCCGCAAGGCGGGAGGGTAAGAAGGGGATGACGGACTTTCGTGCAGTGTGTCTAAGTCGAGCCATCTACAAAAGACACCACAAGCAAAAGAGTGAGAACAGAATTAATATGACCAGCAAATAATGAATCATAAATAAATGAAGGATTAGAATAAAACATAATTTTCAGCAAGGTGTAATATATAGTAGAACATAGGTTTGGTCGATATGACCAACTTTTGAAGAGGTAACAAAGTCAAGGCAGGGACAGAGGTCTATAATCCTTAGAACGACCATTCTACTCTAGGTTAGCGGGCCTACAGTCAGCACGGCTTTGATACCACTTATGTCACACCCGGTTTCAGAAGGCAAACCGAATGCGAACCATGTACGTGCCAGGATCAGCAATTCACGTACACAGCAGTTACATAACATGGACATCATCACACCGTGCTCAAATAGTATTAAAAAGGGAAATAGTCGATTACATCATATGTCTGAGACGTCCACATAGTCCTTACAATAAATCAAAGTGCGAAAACGAAACGTAGATAACATGGCCTTCACAGGCAGCCGACTGGGGGTTGCCGCTAACCCACGCCTAGAACTCATCGTAGTCTTGGAACTCCTGGAAGTCTCCTTCCACAGCTTCATCTTCGCCTGAGTAGTGGTTGCAGTGCTGACAACCTGGGGGGGTTGGTGTGTAGAGCAAGAGTGAGTACACATCAACATACTCAGCAAGTATCCTCTTTGGCTGTAGTGGACTAGCTTTATGTGGGGGTAAGTCAAGCGGTTGCTTTTAGTTGGTCAGATTATTATTTACTAGTAGAAAGCCAGGTTTTAACATTAACCCAAGTTATTAGCCCGATGTACCCTTTCCAAACGAAAAGAATACCACTTACCAACACCGTAGTCATAACCAAAACCATCAGTCGCATTGCCACCTGTAAACCAAAATGTCTCTGATCAAGTACCACTAATCATTGGAGCTCCCTTGGCCGCTCATAACCGCGAGCATGGCTGATATATCAGTTTTCAAACACTCTGCAGAGGTTGTGCACTTTACCCACAAGCTGTGATTCCCTCTTGCCTCGGGCCGATCAAACCCTTAAACACTACCAAGGTGAATAGGCAGGGTTTCACTACGTAGCCTTTACAAAGATTCCCCGGGGCTGTAGCCGCCCGTTAGGTTTCCTAAATGTACTGCACTCCTCCCCAAGGGACAAATCAACCTTGGCAGAGCGAGCCGCATACACCGAGCCCCATTGACGGCACGACGGCGAAGCGAACTACACCCCGGATCCTCTAAATACTCAGCTAAGGGCGTCCCACTCCACCCTCATGGTTGCACTGTTTTCCCAGGCGGTCATCCATAGAACAGGTCCTTACGGAGAGGCACTCGAGAAACCGCTCGAGCCCCCTTAAAGGCCACAAGTACATCATCATAATAGAGAAGGGAAAACATCGTATCATATATAATCTCATCGTGTTCATTGATTAGAGTTGAGCAATAGCATGAAGCTAAACAATAATAATCCGACCCAAATAGGTAAACAAGGACATGGATAACAAAAGCTAGTCAATCCTTAAGTATAAATGTGTAATGCGGGAGGTGAATTAAAGAATGAATAGGACAAAGATAGGTCAAAGGACACTTGCCTCCACCAACCGACTGCTGCTCAGGGGCTTCTCCTGCGAGTTCTTCGGGCTCTTCGACCGGATCGTTCTCTATGCGATTGCAAGCATACATACATCCATCCATTCAAATTAGGAAACAAACAGTACACCATTACGAAAGAACAAATAAAGTAAATATGCATAGAATATCACATACGATAATGAACTTACCAAGGTTAGAAAGAAATGGGGAAAGGTTTCGCAGAGGTTAAGGCTTATGCTCGAGGCGCACTACGGGTAAACGAATAACTAAACGTTATGTGCTCTAGTTCCAATTGGTTCTAACAAAAGAATTAGCTACATGCACTAATGTAAACGTGACCACTTTTAGTAGATTAACATTGAATAAGTTGGACAATTAGCTATACAAATTAACTAACGTAACCAATTTCCAAATTAAGATTCCTACTTATTAATATGAACAATGGGATTAACGCGCATAGGACACGGGGGGGGGGGGGGGGGATAGACGGGGCGTCTGGGGGTAGACGAAGGCACGACGGGTCGTGCCAAGGCACGCGCACTACGCAGGCACGCGCGCGAGGTCGCACGCACACGCCACGAACTAGTCATGCGCACGTCGGGGCCGTGCGCTAGCCGAGCTCAAAGCCGCGCGCTATAGGCACGCTGGGCCAAGCTCGAGGCCACGCAGGGGCCGACACGACGTGAGCAAGGCACGACGGGGCGAGCGGGCAAGCACGCCGGGGCAAGCGAGCACGGGCGAGCGAGGACGCGGCCGGGCGAGGTCGGGCGCGGGGGCGGGGCGACCGGGCCGGGGCACGACGGGAGCGGCCGAGCCGGGGCACGGGGCGGCCGAGCCGGGGTCGGGGCGGGGCGGTTGAGCCGGGCGGGGTCGCGGGCGGCCGAGCCGGGGTCGGAGCGCGGGCGGCCGAGCCGGGGTCAGGGCGCGGGCGGCCGAGCCGAGGTGGCCGAGCCGGGGCCGGGGCGGTTGAACCAAGGGGGGCGGCCGAGCTCGCTGGGAGGCGGGCGGCCACGGGACGGGGCTCGCCGGAGCGGCTGAGCCGAACGGCCGGGGGCGGGGCCGAGCGGGCGAGGCGGCCGAGCCGGGGGGCGGGGGACGCCGGCGCGAGGCCGAGGCGGGCGGCCGGGTTGCGGCGAGGGGCGGCCGGGCGCGGAGCCGGCCGGGCGCGGGCGAAGCCGGGGTCGGGCCGGCCGGGCGCGGGGGAGGGCGCCGGAGGGAGGGAGGAGGGAGGGCCTCACCGGAGGGGGCAGGCGGCGGCGGCGCCGGGGAGGGGCGGCGGCGGCTAGGGTTAGGGTGAGGGAGAGAGAGAGAGGGAGAGGGAGGGGATTTTTGGAAAAAGAAAAAAAAGGAGAGGGGGATGGTTGGGCCGGCTGGGCCCAAAGGAGGGGGGGGCGCGCGGCTGGGCCGCCAGGCCGACCCACGGCGGGGGAGGGGCGGCTGGGCCAAAAGGGGAGAAGGGAGGGGAGAGAGAAAAGAAAAGGCTTTTCTTTTTCTAAAATCTATTTTCCTCTAGATGAATCCATTCACATTTTTAAACAATCAAAAGGTATGCATGGTTCCGCATGGTGCATCACACAAAATAAAATGTTTTAAGGTTTTGCTTTACACGAGGTCTAAAGCCAAAACCCGCTATGACTTTGGAAAAGATCAAGGTTTAGCGAGGGGAAAAGGGAAAAGAAAAGGGTAACGCCTGAATTTGGTGAGAGAAAAGAAAAAAATTCTACCCCCAAATTCAGGGCGTTACACAACCAATGATCTTTGTGGTGTCAACGGAGATGTCATCGAACATTCACTTAATGTGGATCCATCTTTCAAACCAAGGAAGCAAAGACTTCGGAAGATGTCTGATGATAAAGTTGAAGGTGCTCGGAATGAAGTAAAGAGGCTTCTCAGTGCTGGTGTTATCAGAGAAGTAACATATCCAGAATGGCTAGCTAACACTATTATGGTGAAGAAGGCTAATGGCAAATGGAGAATGTGTATTGATTTCATAGATCTCAACAAGGCATGCCCAAAGGATGAGTTCCCATTGCCAAGAATAGACTCCCTTGTAGATGCAGCAGCTTCTTCGGAGCTCGTGAGTCTATTGAACTGTTACTCAGGTTATCATCAAATTTGGATGAAGAAGGAAGATGAGCCAAAGACCAGCTTCATAACTCCTAGTGGCACTTATTGCTACCTTTGGATGCCTGAGGGGCTCAAGAATGCTGGAGGAAGCTTCAGCAGAATGACAGCCAAGGTCCTTCATTCTCAATAGGCAAGAATGTGCTGACTTATGTTGATGATATCATAGTAAAGAGCACGAAGCAAGAGAATCACATTGCTGACTTGCAAGAAACATTTGCCAATTTCAGGCAAGCTGGTTTGAAATTAAATCTAGAAAAGTGTGTTTTTGGAGTAAAGAAGGGCAAGTTTCTTGGCTGTCTGGTATCAACGAAGGGAATCGAAGCTAACCCTAATAAGATCGAAGCTATCCTTCGGATGGAGCCGCCAAAAACAAAAAGGGGGTCCAACAGCTAACATGAAGACTGGCATCATTAAATAGATTCATATCCAGATCAGCAGAAAGAAATCTGCCATTCTTTGAAATACTGAAGTCAGCCGAAGTTTTTCAGTGGGGTCCGGCTCAGCAAAAGGCTTTTGAAGAGTTAAAGCAATACTTGATTGATTTGACAACACTTACTCCACCTTCGCCAGGGGCTCCATTGCTCTTATATGTGACAGCTTTGCACTCTGCAGTTAGTGCGGCGCTTCTACAGGAGAAGCAAGATGGTCAGGTCAAAAAACAAGAAACAGTATATTTTGTCTCCAAAGTTTTAAGCTTTTCAAAGAAAAATTACACAGAACTAGAGAAGGTGCTATATGATGTGTTGATGGCCTCCAGGAAGCTTCGACATTACTTTCAAGCATACAATATAATTGTTCCTTCGTCGCAACCTCTAAAAGACATAATGAGGAATAGAGAAGCTACTGGGAGGATCGGAAAATGGGTTGCCAAGCTCAATGAATTTTCTATAGATTGTGTGCATAGGTCCTCAATTCAGTCCCTGGCGTTGGCGGATTTCATCGCTGATTGGACGCCAGGGGCTCAGGAAGAAGTAACAAAGGACGCCGAAGCCTGGACAGTTTTCTGTGATGGTTCTTGGGGAACCTTCGGCGTAGGAGCCACTGCTGTCTTAGTAGCACCCTCTAAAGTTAGAACATGCTATGCAACAAGATTGGACTTTAGTTGTACAAACAACATTGTTGAATACAAAGCCCTTCTGTTGGGACTTCGGAAGCTAAAGGCAATGGGAATAAGAAGGGCGATTCTTAAAACTGACTCTCAAGTCATATCTGGCCATGTGGATAAAAGCAGCAAGGCAAGGGACCCGAAGCTTGAAAAATATTTGGACACAATCCGAAGGTTGGAGGCTTCTTTCGAAGGTTTTTCTGTAAAAAATATCCCAAGAGGGGAAATGAGCACGCAGACCTACTGGCCAAGTCAGCAGCACAGGGGCTCCCTTTACCTTCGGAAGTATTCTTTGAGACAATAAAAGCACCTTCGGTTGAACTTATGGAGAGAGCAGTCCTCACAATATCACCTGTACATAGTGAAGATTGGAGGACTGAAATCATATCCTTCCTCCAAGGAAATTGTCTTTCGGATGACGAAGTTTATAATAAAAGAATGGAAGCAAGGACAAGACCATGTCATGATAGAAGGGGAGTTGTACAAGCATGGAGTGTGCTCTCCACTCCTCAAGTGCTTATCTAGAACCGAAGGTATAGAGCTAATGAAGGAAATACATGCAGGTCTATGTGGATCTCACATTAGGTCTAGGCCTTTGCTGGGAAAGGTTTTTAGGCAAGGATTTTATTGGCCGAAGGCAGTTCGGATGCAGCAGATCTGGTTCAAAAGTGCGAAAACTGTCAAAAATGTGCAAAGGACCAGAGGCAACCTTCGTTGCTCTCTCATCTAATACAGCCAACCTGGCCAATGCAAAGATGGGGTTTAGATTTGTTGGGTCCACTTCCACCATCACAAGGCAACTTGAAGTATGTTGTAGTAGCAGTGGAATATTTTTCCAAGTGGATTGAGGCGAAGCCCTTAGCTACAATAACTTCGGCTACCGTCCAAAAATTCTTCTAGCAGAATATTGTTTGTCACTTTGGCGTCCTGAAGGCAATAACCGTGGACAATGGTACGCAATTTGAGGCCGAAGCATTCAAGGATTTTTGTGACCGAATTGGTGCAAAGATTCACTTTGCATCAGTTAGGCATCCAGAATCCAATGGCCTGGTAGAAAGAGCGAATGGTATTATAATGAAAGGAATAATGAAGTTAATCTTCAACCAGCCCAGAGGAAAGTGGTCAGACGAACTAATTAAAGTGGTGTGGAGCCACAATACAATTACGTCAAGGTCAACAGGATTTACACCCTTCAAACTCCTATTTGGTGACGAAGCAATAACTCCAGAAGAAGCAAAAACAGGGTCAATAAGAACAATAGCTTCGGCAGAAGACGAAGCTGATTAACAAGTAACAAAAGATACTATAGAGGGGACCAGACTTCGGGCAATAGAGAACATCAATAAATATCAAGCTGAAACAGTAAAATGGTGTGACAGAAAAGTTCAGTTAAAAAATATAAAGCTAGGGCATCTGGTGCTTCGGAGAGTGGCTAACCCAGACACAGTGGGCAAGTTGCAACTGAAGTGGGAAGGTCCTTTTCTAGTAGTATCTTCATCGAGGCTCGGTTCTTATAGATTGAAGGACATGGACGGCAACGACATACCCAGATCTTGGAATGCGGACGAGCTTCGGCGATACTATGTGTAATATGTTGTAATCTTTTTTATTTTTCCTATGGCACCTTTTTCCTTTCAAGAGGGGAGAAAGGTTTTTAATGGGGCCATAGCTTGTAATTTTTCATTCTTATTTAGCCCTATGAGGGCCAAATCCCCCAAAAGATGTAATATGTAAAATATGAGCATGCACCATCGAGTGCAAAAAAGAAAAACAGGGAGAAGCTCAAAAGACGTCCCCAAGGGGATGCAGAGCATGACGAAGCTACAAAAAGTCATGCAGTGTAAGTTTTCTGCTCAAAAGTCATTCCAAAGGGAATGCAGAGCCAAATACCGCCGAAATATAAGGCAAAGAAGTTCAAAAGTTATTCCTAAGGGGATGCAGAACTTATACCACCGAAATATAAGGCGAAGAAGTTCAAAAGTCGTTCCTAAGGGGATGCAGAACTTATACCACTGAAATAGAAGGTGAAGAAGCTCAAAAGACGTTCCTAAGGGGATGCAGAGCTTAAGACTTAAAAGTCGTTCCTAAGGGGATGCAGAGTCTAGGAGTGGCTTCGTGTGTGTATTTGGACATTCATTTGCATGTTACATTACGTCATTCATTGCTTTCATACACATTCATGTAGACATTCGTAGGATCATCATCATCATAACATAAAGCACAAACAAATACTTCAGCTTTGATAACATTGCTTCGATGAGCATGAACAAGCAAGTTATGCTTCGTTGTGTACGAAAAGAAGGGAAGGTGTTTTTCGCCTTCGGCTCAAAAGATACAAGTTTTGTCCACAGCCAAGCAATTCATACACGGATGGAAAGGTAAAAATATAATACAAGGTATGAACAAATTTACAAAGTAATGTTCGATTCCTAATTACAATGTCCTTTACAAAAATATTTCAAATGTTTCTAAGCTTTGTTCAGCAGCTTCAGCAATCTTCGAAATGAGCTTCGAACTATTGACCTTCGGCATCGTCATCCTGTACACAACAAAGCAGTACAAGGTAAAAAGTAATTACAAGAGAGCAAGCAACAGGTATAAGTATCGTACCGACTTTAGCAGGCTTCGGGCCTCGTCACTAGCCAACTCTCGACCACCCTTCGCCCAAATTTGTGTTATAAATCTGCTCCCTATGCTTCGGTCTATATTGGGGATGTCAACCAGATCCGATGCAGATAGGCTGAAGTTTGGTCTATTTAAAATTTTTGTGTGCGTACAGCCAGCCTTCAAAAATGTTGTGGCTGTGCCACGAGAAGCTAGCAGGGCATAGAAGTCACCGTGCCTGGCTATTACTTCGTCGAGTGCCTCTACTTTGCCTTCAATATGTTCGAAGGTGCTGGATATGTTTTCGACCAAAGGGGTAAACTTTTCAGCACTGGCCCCAACTGAGTTAAAAACCTTTTTTAGTCGCTGTACGCAGCGGCTGCCAAAATCCAGAAATATATTCCAAAGCTCTTCCAAGGATTGCTTCAGCTTCGTATTTTCAGCACCTTCAGCTTCGCATTTTGTTTGCAAATCTTCTCTTTCTTGTTTGAAGCTCTCTGATTTTTGGAGAAGCTCCCTGCTTAATCTAGCATTTTCGGTCAGTGCTTCTACAAGGGAACCTTCTGCAGCTTGGAGTAGGAAATCTTTCTTTTCAAGGGAAGCTTCATATTCTTGATTTTGCTCTCTAGACCCTTGATGATAATTTCGTTCTTTTTATCCTCGAGGTCCTGTTGCATTTGCAGTGCTTTGCTCAGCAGCATACTCTGTATAAAATAGACCTTCATCAGCAAACTTCATAGTAAAAACAAAACAAATAATAAAATTTTGCTTTATTATAAGAATTTTACCTTAAAGTTGGAATAAAACAAACTACCGATGATATGTTGTCGTCGGTAGCTGCTAATATCGGCTTCAAGCTTCGGAAAACCGACACTCTTCGATAAAGTGCCGATTACCTTCGCCTCGGTACGGTCACGAACACACCCCAAGGCCTCTTCATCAATTCCACCAGAGCATGGCTCCAGGCTGGTAGCCATAGGAAATGCCATATTCCCGTAGCTCCTTCTTCTCAGCCTCAGAAAGTTCTTGACCAACCAGGTTCCGAAGATCGAAACCTCTTTCTTTCGAAGTAGCTTCAGAAATTCCTTTCCCTTTGTCAGGCACTAGGGCCATGACCTGTTCTGCAGCAGCAGATGTCTCTTCTGTAGGCATACCCAGTATCATTTTATCAATCCTAGATAAGGTAGCCTCCAGGTTGGCAGCTTTGGTGGCAGCTACAGCTTCGGCCGATGTGTTTACCTCGGCAGCGGCCTCGGCGCTTATAGTAGGTACTATCTTAGATGCCGAGACCGATGGTGGCATTTTTTCAATGGCTTGCATTATGCTACCAATTCTTTGTTTCTTCAGCCCATCTGCCTTCTTTGTAGCCGAAGATTCTTCTTTCTTCTATAAAAGCTTCGTCAGTTCCGGTCCCAGAGGGCTTAGTAGCTTGATAGGTAAAGATTCAGTCATTACCTTTAAAATCTCTTTTACGTGAACAGCAGGAGGTGTTGAAGGAGTTTCCTCTTCCATCTCAGTTACCTTCGGCTCTAAAGTTGAAGCTTTCCTCTTCTTCAAGGCCGCCACCTTCGGCTCGGGACTGGATTTTCTCTTCTTTAAAGCTTTTTCATCTTCTTTTACCATTCTGGCAGCTTGCCTGCTCAGAACGCTAACAACCCTTTTCCTTTTCGCCCCTTCGGCACCTTTGTTGAGTCGCTCATAATCAGGGTATTCAAAATTTAGAGCGTCCATTACCCGGTTCAACCTTCGTTTTGGTCGGGTGCCGAAGGCTGCAGTCATTAATTGATCTTCTCTTTTGGTATAATTTCCCAAAATTTCATTGCACATTGTCTCAATCATTTCCAGCCACTCTTGGCAAGGCTCCTTGAACTGTTTCTCAAACTTAAAACGATAAGGCAATCGAACAAGCTCAAGTTTTTTCTTTGTTCCCTTTAGCTTTGGCATGCTCCATTCACTTGATGTTGGAGATGTTCTATTAGCCAAGTATTCTTGAACCAGATCCCTAGTGCTAATTTGTTCAGCCACCACCCTGAATTCTAATACAAACAGTTGGCATGCTGACCCTAGCTGCATGTTGCACAAAGGTCTGGTCATTCCGAAGCTTAAAGCCAACGGGCACATGACCATCGTCATCACTTTCCCCTTTTTTTCATCGGCCTTAATATAAAACCATTTACTCTTCCAGCCGGTTGGCCACTTGGTGCGATAGCGAAGGATCGGAGCCTTCGTATCCTTGCGATACGCAAAATTATAACAACCAAAATTCTCATGTAAACCATCTGCCCTAGCCTTCGTTTGGTAGTGCAGCTCATGCACTCGACAGAATGCTTCGGCATCTGGGTCCATCCCTTGGCTTCGGAGGGCCTAGATGAAGATACTGAGCCTAACGATAGCGTTAGGGGTCAGCTGATGAAGATAAATTTCAAAATTCTCCAAAACTTCTCCTATCATCTCGTTTAGAGAAAACTGTAATCCTGCTCTTAAAAAACTTTTGAAGACCACTACTTCATCATCCTTCGGCGTTGGAGTGGTTTCATCTCCGGCAAAACGAACAAGCTTCCTCTCAGCTTCTCCAGAGTAGCCCAGTTTCATCATCATGGGCACGTCGGCTTCAGAGACAGTAGATTTCTCAAAATCTAGGTGGCTGGGTTTTGATGGGATCAAAATGCTATAATCCTCCTCTTCTTCATCAGCATTCTCTTCCTCAATATCAGCCTATTCAGCTTCGGCAGCAGGTGTACCTTCGTCAACGATTCCCTCTGTCACAACTAAACCTGACTATCTCATGACTTCAGAAATCGGAGCTATCTCGGTGGCCTCGGTCTCTTCTCCTTCACGAGTCACCCTTGCAGTCGAGCGTACTCTAGCCATCTGATGGATTTTTTGCAGTTTTTACGAAGTTGATGTCTTTTGCAGTTTTGACGAAGCTCTTTTTTTGACGAAGCTCTCTTTTTTTATGAAGCTAACTCAAAATGATGGTCCACTCGAGAGTGCAGTGAAAAGCTTCGGCTATGGTTAAATTTTTTAATAGCACAACAGTGCAATGGCAATGAATGCTATGGTAACTCCACACCTACCCATCTATTTATATAGTGCTGCAGGTGGGAAGGTGAACCGCCAAATCACCCGCACCCGCTGAATGTTGGGCCACTCGGCGTCTGGAAGGTGAATCGACATATCGTTCGTACCCTCTGAGCGCTGGGCCATCTGACGCTTGGAATATTTTAATCGTTTCTCGACAACGAGCTCAGGGAAGGTGTTTTTCGGACCTTCGGTATTCCAAAGCCTTTGAGATTTTTTCACAAGTCAAGCTCATTACGAAAAACGATCTAGCACCGCAAAGGGGCTACTGCTGGGGGCATGCTTCTTCACTGAAGGTCCTCCAAGCAAAAACACCTTCGGCAGTATGATATGCGGACTGACACAACATGAAGACACAAGCCGAAGCTACAACCCAGAAAGCTTCGGCATAATGACGCGCCTTGAGACGAAGGGTGACACCGACTTAAAGAGGAAAAGAACGTTTAGTCCTTAATAGTTAGTGTCACATTTATAATTTGTCATCAAGGACATAAATGTAATTTCGACCGGGCTGCGTCCCGTGCCTATAAATAGGTGAACAGTAACCCTGTACTGTTCATGCTGACTTGTATTCACTCGCACGTCATACCTGGATTTTTACCTTCTGTCAAGCCGAAGGTATAAATATAATTCGATATTATTCATGTTTATTCATGATAACATAATAAAAATGTTATGATGTTGTCATATGGTTATTCATGTTATTTTTCCATGTTTCATATGCTTCTACTTTCATTATTATATGCTGAAATCATGAAGGTACGTCCTTCATGACCTTCGTCTGAAGATCATTATATCCTAAAGGAGATAATGCTTTGAAGGACGAAGGTCTTTAACCATTAAAATTCTGTGTTGCCTTATTCTTAATTCATATCATTTGAGAACAAGTCCCCAACAATACCTGCTCGTGGATCTGCACAGAACAAAACACTGCAGAACTAGAATAGAGGAAGGGTTAATCACGTGACAGCAGAATCAGTTCTTGAGGATGCCGACGTGGTGTATGGTATGTTTCTTATTAACTCCATACCTGCTTCAGTTTTATTTGACTCTGGAGCACCTCATTCATTTATAACTGAGTCATTTGTGAAAAAACATAACATACCAAAGTACCCTCTTAAGAAGACGTTACATATTAGTTCACCGGGAGGTGATATGAAGGCCACACACTCATGCCTCCATGTTAATCTCAAGATTCAAAGCATAGATTTTCTAGTCAACCTAGTGGTCCTAGGATCCAATGGTATTGATGTGATTCTTGGATGTGACTGGTTGAAAAGTTGTGATGGAGTGATACAATATGACAAAGGAACAATTATGTTGACAAGTCCACACGGTGAAAGAATCCAAGTTAGCACAGACATGTCAACATATGCAAAAGGAGAGACAATGGTAAATCAATTGGAAGAAAAGCCCCTAGAAAATATCAAGGTAGTGTGTGAATACCCATACGTATTTTTGGAGGAATTCCAGGTATGCCACCTGACCGTGATATAGAGTTTTCTATTGAATTATTACTCGAAACTGCACCTATCTCAAAAAGACCTTATAGAATGGATGTCAAAGATTTAGTTGAACTAAAAAAACAAATAGAGTAATTACTAGAAAAGGTTTCATTCGCCCAAGTTCATCCCCTTGGGGAGCCCCAGTTCTATTTGTGAGCAAGAAAGATGGTTCGAGAAGAATGTGTGTTGATTATAGAAGTTTGAATGAAGTAACAATTAAGAATAAATACCCATTACCTCGGATTGAAGATTTATTTGATCAGATGAAAGGAGCTAAGATATTCTCGAAGATAGATCTAAGGTCGGGATATCATCAATTAATGATTCGAGCAGAAGATGTACCCAAGACAGCCTTCACTACGAGATATTCATGGAATATCTAGATCAGTTTGTGGTCGTATTCATTGACGACATACTGGTATACTCTCTGAATGAAGAAACACATGAAGATCATCTAAGACTAGTCCTACAAAAGCTTCGTGACAACCAATTGTATGCAAAGTTCTCGAAGTGTGATTTTGGCTGAAGGAAGTTGCTTTCCTAGGAGATATTATTACTGATGGCAGAATTAAAGTAGATCCGGGAAAGATAAGTGAAATACTAAATTGGAAGCAACCAAAGGATGCGTCCAAGATTAGAAGTTTTCTTGGATTGGCAGGATACTACAAAAGATTTATTGAAGGGTTTTCCAAGTTAGTGAAACCTCTTACCTCACTACTGGAGAAAGGTAAAGAGTTTAAGTGGGATGAAGCATGCCAGAAATGTTTTGAGGAACTCAAGAAAAGGTTAACTACTGCACCCATATTGGTAATGCCAGACATTCACAAAGGATTTGATGTGTATTGCAATGAATCACACCTAGGACTTGGATGTGTGCTAATGCAAGAAGGAAAAGTAATAGCTTATGCCTCAAGGCAGTTGAGAAAGCATGAGAAGAATTATCCTACGCATGACTTGGAACTAGCTGCCGTAGTGCATGCTTTGAAGATTTGGAGACACTATATGATTGGAAACAAGTGCAGAATCTTCACGGATCACAAAATCTTGAAATATATATTCACTCAGAAAGAACTCAACCTCAGACAGAGGAGATGGCTTGAGTTGATCAAAGATTATGATGTGGAAATACAATATCACCTAGGAAAAGCAAATGTAGTGGCTGATGCTTTGAGCCATAAGGGTCAAGTGAACAACATCACTACTCATTTGATGTCACAGGAATTGTGCTGGGAAATGGAACAACTCAACCTTGGTATGCTCAATAATATGGAAGCAACAGTTATGGAAGTTGAATCTACTTTGGAACAAGAGATTCATAAAGGATAGGAATCTGATGAGAAAATTAAGGAAATTAAAACTTTGATTGGTTTGGGTAAAGCCCCAGATTTCACGAAAGATGAACAAGGCACATTATGGTTTAAAAAGAGAATTTGTGTACCAGAAATCGAACACCTACGCCAACTTATTTTGAGAGAAGCTCATGATTCGGCTTACTCTATTCACCCTAGAAGCACAAAGATGTAACAGGATCTAAAGGAAAAGTATTGGTGGTACGGTTTGAAAAGAGATGTTGCTACTCATGTTGCACTATGTGATGTGTGTCAACGAGTTAAAGCCGAACACCAAAGACCAGCAGGATTACTACAACCTCTTAGAGTACCAGAATGGAAATAGGAAGAAATCGGTATGGATTTCATAGTTGGACTACCCCGTACTCGGGATGGCTATGATTCAATATGGGTCATAGTAGACAGGTTGACTAAAGTGGCACACTTTATACCCGTGAAGACAACTTACTCAGGAGCCCAGTTAGCAGAGTTATACATGTCGAGGATTGTTTGTCTTCATGGAGTACCCAAGAAGATTGTATCAGATCGAGGAACCCAATTTACCTCGCGCTTTTGGAAAAGATACATGAGTCCATGGATACCAAGCTAAACTTTAGTTCAGCTTATCATCCACAAATGGATGGGCAAACGGAAAGAACAAACCAAGTGTTGGAAGATATGCTAAGAGCTTGCGCTCTAAAGCATGGTAGAAGCTGGGATAAGAGTTTGCCTTATGCAGAATTCTCATATAACAATAGTTATCAAGCAAGTCTAAAAATGGCACCATTTGAAGCACTTTACGAATGAAAGTGTAGAACACTACTTTATTAGAATCAGACTGGAGAAACCCAAGTATTTGGTCTAGAAATTCTCCAAGAAGCAGAAAGGCAAGTACAGATTATCAGAGAGAATTTGAAAATAGCACAGTCGAAACAGAAAAGCTATGCTGACAATAGAAGAAGAGAGTTGATATTCGAAGTAGGAGACTTCGTATACCTTAAAGTTTCACCGATGAGAGGAATGAAAAGATTTAAGGTTAAGGGAAAATTATCTCCTCACTACATTGGCCCATTCAAGATTTTGGAAAGAAAAGGTGAAGTAGCGTACCAGTTAGAGCTACCCGATAGTTTTCGGATGTGCATGACGTATTTCACGTGTCACAACTCAAGAAGTGCTTACGAGTACCAGAGGAACAGTTGCCTATGGAAGAACTGAATGTTAATGAGGATTTGACTTATTCGGAGTACCCTGTCAGAATTCTGGAAACATCTCGCAGAATTAGACGGAGTAAGTTATTAACATGTACAAAGTTCAGTGGAGTCATCATTCTGAAGATGAGGCCACTTGGGAAAGAGAAGATGAACTCAGGGCAGAATTTCCCTAGTTATTCTCAGAAGTTCCTTAATCTCGAGGACGAGATTCTTTTAAGAGGGGTAGGTTTGTAACACTATAAAAACCATCAACTAAAATAATTCATTTAAGTTTATTAATGATAATTAGGGTAATAAATTTTCTTTCTAATGTTTGATTTTTATTTGCATCTAGAATAATTTTTGGTTTTATTCATGTTTGATTTTGGATGTTTAGTAGAAATTCCCTCTTAATGGAAATCCAATTAAATAATATAATAATTATTGGTCCAAAATTAAATATTTTAGTTATAAATAATTTTGGTATAATTATTATGATTTTTAGAATTGTTAGAATATATTTATTTATATTTTGAAATAGAAAAGAAAAAAGGAATAGCTAACCCTAACCCTAACCGGCCCATCAGGGCCCATCAGCCGCCGCCGCCGCGCCCCCTAAGCCACTCCCGTCCCCTCTCTATGGCACGCGGGCCCCACCCGTCAGGCCCCGCGGCCCTTCTCTCCTACCTCCCAGTTGTTGCCGCCAGGGACAGCGCGCGCGCTGCGCGCCGCCGCGCCAAGCGCCAAGCTGGCCAGCCGACCGAGCACCCCCCCGACGACCGTCCACCTTGCCCGACCGTTACCCCGGAGCCGAAACCATCGCGTCCCTTCTCCTCCCCCCGTTTCCCCTTCTCTCTCCCTCCATTCAAAACCTCCATTGATGGCCATCAATGGAGTTCATACCAGCCATTTTTTCTCTCTCCCCGGCGCCCTCTCCCCTTCTCTCTCCTCCTCTATAAAAGGGGCAGCCACACCCACAAGCTCTCCCTCCCCGAACTCGCCATCTCTCTCTCACTCTCCTCGCTCTCGCCATAGATCGTGCCCGCGCCGTCGTACGCCATCATCAGAGCTCCATCGTCCGAGCTCGCCGTCCGCGCAGCGCCCCGGCTGGACCTCGCCGCCCATCCGCGCCCTTGCTCCCTTGTCGTGACCGGCTGCTGAGCCCCCTGTTCGCCGACCTCCATTTTCCCTGCGCTTGAGCAAGAGCTCCAAGGTAGAAGAAGGCAAATTTGCAATTTAGTCCCTGTTTTGTAAATTTAATTAATTTCGGGATTTTCAGTTTAGAGATTGTTGAAAAGAGATTCCGATGTATACGTGTAGTCAAAATCGAACTCCACAACAATATTTTAGATATGTGTATGATTTTATAATTTTAAAAATGAATACTATC
This sequence comes from Zea luxurians, assembly GCA_029449295.1. Classification (NCBI taxonomy): domain Eukaryota; kingdom Viridiplantae; phylum Streptophyta; class Magnoliopsida; order Poales; family Poaceae; genus Zea; species Zea luxurians. The sequence goes on from JAOPSE010000011.1 coordinate 54,427,146, forward strand.
ACTATTCACTACCTCGGTGATTTTCATACTAGAACACATTTACAAATTTAACTTCGCTTTAGTGTATGGAACAATAATTGTTGGTAGTATTTTAAGTGTAAATTTATTGACATAAAGAAGTAGAAGAAAATACTTAACCACGTGTTTTCAGTCAGATGAAAATGGATTTTTACTAGTCAGAATACATGTGTTCATAAGTATAGCACTAAATTAATTAGAATTAATGAAATACTTGTTTATGTCATAATAACCATGAATATGTTATTAAAAGTCCAATTAGTAATTTACATTAATTTTTAGAATATTAATGTTAGAAGAATCATAAATAAACCATTTTTAGCTATACGCGTAAATTCTATTTAGAAATAAAAGGAATAAAACTTATAAGTCTATTATTAGTAATAAAGAAAATAATTAGCATTTATTTTTCATAAAGAATGTTAATACATATTATACTAGATAAAACTAGTGTTATAGCCACCTACTCATATTTTCACCAGTATCGACTCACATTAATGAGCATAATGGATTAATAAGTATTCACGCTTTAAGACGTATTTATGAGAATAATTGTGTGATGCAAGAATGTGTATGTAATGGTGAATGATTACTCCTGTGATGGTGTATGTTTATTTATTTTGGCGTATGTATTCTTTTTGTATGTACGATACGCAAATTGATGCTAGAAGTTGACTGTGGGGTAGACGAACCAAACTCGTTCGAGGACAACCCACATGACACTTACGAGCAAGGCAAGTGGATTCTACCTCTGCATATTCTATTTGTACCTAATTAATGCATATAATAATGTTTACTTTTTGGATATATTGCATAATTTGATGGGATTTGCCTAATTAAGGATTTCCTAGATTTACCAACTGTATTCCTTGATTACCCTGGGAAAATACTATGCTTTGCAAATTTGTGCTACCGCTCAACTTGATAATTTTGATGTCACTCATTATTGATATTAATGTTCTGGAAATGAAATTTGTATTATGGTGCTAACCCGATGGTTAAACAAGAGTATTTCATATTAATTGGAACATGGAGTGACCACCCAGGATAACAGTGCAACCACGAGTGCTATCATGGCTCTGGCTTTGGTAATTAGCTTAATGCGCTTAGTACCTAGCAACCTTACCTGAAATATGGGCAAGAGGGGGAGCGGTAGTGGTGGCAGCTCATGTTAACATGGGGACATATTCTTGGCTAAGGTAGCTCGCCTAGAGGGCCTCCACACCGACTTGGAAACCTTAGCAGGTTGCTTTGTATTAAGTGTATTTTGTGAAAACCTCATAGTGGATCCCTAGCCATTCACCTTGGCAGTGTTTAAGGGTCCGTACAACCCAGGCTAGATGGGATACACGTCTTGTGGGTAAAGTTGTACAACCTCTGCAGAGTGTAAAACTGATATGTCAGCCATGCTCACGGTTAAGAGCAACCTGGACCCTAACATGATAATTGAACTTAAAGATAGACAATAAATCAAGATCTGATGATCTGTCAATGGTTTGCTTAAGTGGTTTCACTAAGTGTTTTTGTTATACTCTTATACCTTTGTTTAAATGGGATACTTGGGATACTCACTTATTAGTAAGACAAGTGTTGCTAATAAAATATTGACCAACTAAAATGCTTACCGCTAACCTTATCCTCACCTTGTTAAACTTGCATTAATTTTTCCCCCACTTGCTGAGCCCCAACCATAAGTGAGCTCACCCTTGCTAATATTTTGATCAGAGGGTGATGAAGAAGACCTTGATGGAGATTTCAATGAATACTGAGTCTAACGATGCGCTAGTCATCTTCCTGTAGGAGATTACCCATGTTATTTCCGCTTTACTTGATGTATCTGTATAAGATACTTTTGTTTGGATGTTGTAATAAAGACTACTCTACTCTCTTTACACCTTTATTGCATTGTCTTTTGATATACTACACTTGTGATGTCAACATATGTGTGGAAAATAGATCTTGGCACACATATGCTATGCATTTGGTTTTGCCCCAAAACCGGGTGTGACACGTGGCAGGATCAGAAACTCACGTACACAGCGATTACATAGTTGGACATCATCACACATTGCTAAAAGTAAAAAGCAGAAATCATAATTCATTACATCAATAAAGTCATTAACATAACATAGTCATAAACGTAATCAAAGTGCGGAATACGAAACGTAGAGATAAGGCCTTCACAGGCAGTTGACTATGCGTTTGCCACTAACACAACTAAAACTCATCGTAGTCCTAAAACTCCTCAAAGTCCTCCATGTTGCCTGCATCTCCTCATGAGCACTGATTACAATGGGTACAACATGGGGGTTGGGGCCTTTAAAGCAAGGGTGAGTACACATCAACGTACTCCGCAAATGTCCCGTTTGGCTAAAGTGGACTAGCTGTATGTGGAGTTCAGGTTAAAGCAGTTGCTTTTAGTTGGTCAGATATTTATTACTAGTAGTAGAGCCAAGTTTTAGTAATAAATCCAGTTATTACCCAAAAGTACTCCCTCCAAGAGGAAATACCAAAGACCTTAGTTATAATTATCATCATTAACTATCATCATAAAAGTATCCAAAGTTATTCTAATCAAAGAGGATCCCAAGGCTTCTCTTAACTATGAGCAAGGCTAATATACTAGTTTCTAACACTCTGCAGAGGTTGCACACTTTACCCACGAGTCATGATCCCTTTTTGCCTCGGGTCAATCAAACCCTCAAACACTACCAAGGTGAATAGGCAAGGTTTCACTACGTAGCCTTTACAAAGGTTCCCCAGAGGTTCTAGCCACCCGTTAGGTTTCTCCGGTTTGATAAACACAGTACTTCTCCCCATAAGAAGGGTGACTAACAAAACCAAATCGAAATAACCTCGGCAACCAGCCTCGGCAAAGCAAGTACTATGCTCGGACTCCATGGACGGCCCTATGGCGAAGCCGACTACACCTCAAGTTCCTCTAATTATTCAGCTAAGGGCGTTCCATTCCACCCTCATGGATGTGCTATTATCTCGGGTGGTCTCTCAACGAACAGGTCCTTACAGAGAGGTACTCAGGAAACAGCTCGAGTCCCCTAAATTATCACAAGATCATCATCATATCTAGAATAACATCATCGTATCATAAATATTCGCATCATGTTCGTTGATTAAAGTAGAGCAATAGCATGAAGCTAACCATAATAACCCAAAAGGTAAACAAGGACAAGGTAAATACAAACTAGTCAATCCTTAGGTTTCAATTAAGTAATGTGGGACAATGAATTAATAAGTAAATAGGACATAATGGGTTAGAGGACACTTTCCCTCACCAGGTTGCTGCTCAGAGAAGTCTTCAGCAACACACTCAGGGACCACGAGCTGCTCATTGTCTAAATAAAGCGATCATGCATTCAACACATTTGGATAGTGACAAAGAAACAATACACCAAACATGTACAACCAAGTGAACACAAGCTCAAAAGAATAGTAAAAACACGAGAGGTAAACCTAGGTTCTAGGGTGAACTAATACACCTAGAGGTTCATGATTCTTTAAGTACTGCTTATCTCAGGGACCACATAGCTAAACTTCATTTATCTTAATGAATTACTAAAATTACACCAGCAATGGATTCATATATTACATAATACTAACCTCACAAAGTTAATCATCTAAATACCATTAGGGTTTTCCTTTTCTTTTCCTATTATGAATAAGCCATCACTTAAACTAACCTATAGTCTAGACTTAAAATTAATACATGTAGACAATGAATGATTATAATTTAAATAGATGGAGAATAATCTTATGAATATTTTGAAATTTGAATCACTCAATTTGGAGTTCATATGAAAAGATATGAAATAAACAAGTTTTGGAATTCAAAATACAAAACTAGGTCTGCGATAAACTAAAAGGTCAGGGGTTTTCTACAAAAGCGTAGGGGCCTACACGTAAACCAAGGACGACGGGTTGATTCTCAGAAATTCTAGGGTCTTTTTAGCAAAACTACCACGCGAAGGGGTACGGGTTAATCTCATCCACCTGATCGCAGACGAACGACCACGATCAGATCTGAGCGAGCAAGCGCGCGGGGGCGTGAGCACAGGCTAACAAGTGGGCCAAGGGAGTTAGTGGCCTGGGGAACGAGGTGGATTGATAGACCAGGACCAGCTACAGGGTGCGGGTGAGGGGGCGGATCCAAGCAGCCAGATTTCTGAATCGGACGGGCAGGATCAGATCGGGTTTAATTGAAGTAAGGTCGTCAGATCTCAGATGGACACATGAGATCTGATGGCGAGCTCGGGTTGGGTTGCTGGGCTGCCCGTGGTGTCGCCGCCCGATTCCGCGGCGGAGATTTGCTGGAGGCGAGGGCGCGGCCACGATGAGGGTCTGGGGAACTAGGAAAAGGCTCATGCGAGTTCTGGGTGACACGACGGACTCGGTCGTGGGCATGACATCGGCGCAGAGGCACCAGAGGGCACGGTCCGCGGCGGAGTGGCCCGACGGCAGCGCACATCAACTCTGGCGAGAGATTGCACGGACAGCAGGGCAGTAAATGGGGAATTAAGGGCATGGGGTTAGTTACCTCGAGGGACGGCTCTAGAGCTTGAACAACGACGAGGACACAACGAGGACCTTGGTCGACGACGGCGGAGGCACGGTTGCGCGACGAGAAGTCCCGTGAGCGCGAACAGAGGAAATTAAAGGGGCTGGGGCAAACCAAAGTGTGTCTTGTGTTGCTGTCGAGGAGGCGAAGCTCACCGGGGCAATGTACGCAACAAGAGCTCGACGGCGGCCGCAGAACGGACGGCGCAGGGCGGCGGTGCTCCACGTGTGTGCTCGTAGTGCGAGAGAGGGGTGCGAGGGGTTCTGTAGGGGAGCACTATTGGGCAAGGGGAGTGAGCGAGTGGGTACTGGCTCAAAAGGAGGTCAGGCGCGTGGGGGAGTGATCGGGAAACGCGCGACGTAGGCGCGTCCACGGTGGGGTGCGTGGGCGGGAGGTTAGGGAAGGAGAGAAGGCTGACAGGTGGGGTCTGCGAGCCAGCGAGGGCAACCACGCAAACGGGTGGTCAGTGCTGACAGAACGGACCCACTGGGCAGCGAGAGGAAGTGAGTGCACGCACGAAGAAGCCGGCACCAACAAGCTGGCCCCACCAGGCAGCAGGAGGGAGGGAGAGAGAGCGCGGGCACGGCCGACGCTGACAGGTGGGTCCCACCTGTCAGGCACAGTGCGCTCGGCCTAACTAGGCTGGATTGGGCCTAACAAGCCGAAATGAGTTTTTCCTTTTTCTAGAATTTTCCAAATGCTTTTCTTTTTCTTTCTCTTTAGATTTCAAATCAAATTCAAACCCAATCCAAATTCAAATAATTCAAACATATGCATCAAACAAAAGAATAATTTAGGCTCAGAATGATGCTACATTTCATGACTCACATAGGGTTTGCTATATTAAATAAATAAATAATCCCTCACCTAATTGACATAATTCTAATAAAAAGGAAGAGAGAAGTCTAGAGAGAGATAAACAAGAGGTAACACCTGAATTGGTGGGCATTAGAGAAGAAATTTTATACCCCAAATTCCGGGTGTTACAGTCAGTGGCGGAGGACAAAATAATAATGAGGTATGGCTGAAGAAGAACAAAAAAAGAAAAAAACATGATGCAATACATAGGACTCGAACCTAGAACCTATCAGTTGCAAGCAGCAGGAACTTACCACTATACCAAACATGATTTTTAAGTATGGCTCTAGCCATAGTTAGCCATAACGGGTGCTCCGCCACTGGTTACAGTATGTGCTTCTGGCATCACATCATCAGCTGCATCCGTGTGTAGGTCATTGGGAATGTTGGCATCAGACTGGGTAGGTTGTTCTGCAAAATTCAGAAAAATATGTTGATAAATTATAATCATTATTATCTATAAGTTCTTTCATATATGATGTTTGGGATGTATATTAATGCATAAATAGTTACTAGTATGTGCGTAAATTATTAATTTTGTTTATTATATATAAATTTTGCAGGTAGACATGCAATTGCTAGTGCACATGTCCCTATTTATACTGTAATTATTGTACTGAAGTTGCTATATACATAAACAAAACATACAAAAACTCAATCACCTATTTGAATGTCTGGTTGTTGTGATCCTTGAACCTGTGACCGGAGTCGAATGACATCATCAATCATGTCTGCGAAGGTCTTAGCTAGCTGGAGCTGTTTTGATACTAATTTGCGGTGAGCCCGTTCAAGCATTGCATAGTACTTATCAACCACTTTGTCATGAGCTTTCAACAGAGAGTCAAAACTAGAGCGGTATGGCGGTGGAAGGCAAATAACCTTGCTAGAGATCAAGTCTTTCATGCAAGGAACATGAATATGGAACGTGTCATTTGCTGGCCGTTCAGGAGCAGCAACGTAGCATGCTTCTGTCCTGCTATGGAATAATCAAACAGTAACAAACACAAGTAGTTATTTAAAAAAATACAAAACAAAAAAATTTGTGTGCATAAATTGCATAAAAGGATTTGTTTGAATATGGGAATGAACTTACATGACAATGACCATACGTTTCGCCAACATGACGTGGCTTCCTCCTATCAGCCTTGGTCAGTGCATCAATTGTCTCTTTGTCAAAGTATTTAATACATGGAGGGCCATATTTGTTCTCTGGAGCTACCTCGTGATGAAGATGGTCTAGATAATATATCTGAAATAATTACAAACAAATAACATACATCAACATATATTTTATATCTAAAAGATTATTAATTAAATTATATGAATATGAACAAACTAGTCACAGGAATTACCACAGTGACTATGGAGCACCCATATATCGTAGCGGTGACATGATTAGTGTTCCTTTTATGCCATTTTGCAGCAGCCTCACACAAATCGTTAAAGACTAGCCGGTACCAATCGATGTCTTGGAGTCGGTCCATGTATTCTGTCATCAGAACTTCGTTGTTGGAGATTGAACACGAAGAAGTCGGGAACAACAACCGATTGAATAAAATTAGGAATAAACACTTGATGGTTAAATCATCGTCACGACCCTTGAAAATTATTTCCTGTAGAGTGGCAATATCAAACTCATCCTTTGATATTTTGAGTTCTTTCATGAGCTTGCCAGCAGCATCAACTTCTCCATACCAATCCATAAATGGTTTCCCACCTCCAGCACTGGGCAAACCAAAAATTAGGCGAACAGTCTCCTTTATTATCTTCAGCTCCTTTCCTAGGCCAGGTCGTATGGTCATGTCAACTAGATCCAGCTTGTCCATCAACCAATTCAATAACGATCCAACAACAAGGCCATCTGTTGACATTTCCAGTACACTTTGGAAGTCTTTCCTCGCTACAGCCTCGCGTTAACGGTGATTCATTATTCATATAGACAAGATGACATCATACGGGATGCAACAGATGTTCAGTTTTTGTATGAAAACATATAGAAACATGTTAAAAAATATAATAAAAAATGAACATCCCAATAATGCATGTTGCTAAACTGAAAAGGCATAATAACATGTATGATTTTGATTCATAAATACTAAATGAAGACTGCATAGAATACCAATTAACAACATATAGTTAACTAATCTAACGTGATTAGGTAGCATTAGAATATATAGATAGTATCTATATTATGAACGTAATATAATCAAAATTTTTATGAATTATTTAGTATGTATTATGTTCAATAACTGTTGCAATAATAATAAAATTAGTTGTCGCTGTCACAAACATGTGTTCTTATGTCTTTGGTTTTCTTTTCGCTTCTATTCTTCACCATAGTTGTTTGCTTGATGGTTGCATCTTCATCAATGTTTTTTTGCTTTGGGTGATTTGGTGAAGGATAAATAATAGGTCTGCATGGCGATTATCACTGAGGAGGCGTTGGTTTCTCATCAAATCTAACATGTCGATTCTTCTTGAGGCAGGCATGAAATCATCATTGTCATCTATGTTTCCACTTACATCATATTCTTTTTTTTCCACGTCCAGCAGACCGCTTTGTATTACTCCTAACAGAAAGTTGCTTCATTTGCTTTAGGGAATCAACATCTGGAGCAGTCGCCTACCTTGGGTTGTTGGCATTATTCCCAATACAGGGGATCTCAACAGTGAATACTTCCTGACTTGATTCGATTGTTATTTTCTTTGGATTGGAAGGAGGATGGTCAATAGACTACATTCTGAATCTAACTTCTGCACAATGCTAAATCTGCATAAATGATATGTACAGTATTTGAGATATATGACACCTTTAAAATAGGTATTAGGAAACAACCAACAAAGGTTATATATAAAAACCCGACAGTTTGTAAATTGTATTGATACATTCATTAATTATTCCAAATGCATTAAATTGAATATAATCATAAATGTAGGTGTAGCGCGTATATAATTATACACTGAAAATATAACAACATCCACATGTTAGCATATAAAATATGTGGACATCAAAAGTAATGTCCATCTCTGCAAATAATTATTGCCATAACTACATACGTAATCAGCATAAGTACGAACATATTTTGTCATAACAATATAAAAAAATTACGAGACGAATGTTTCAAACGCTTGCTTCATAAAGCAAAATGTCCAAACATTATGAATCACCATTTATACTTTATGGTTCAATATCCAACATCATCCAACTGCCTAAGTGGCTAAGTGTATAATACATTTATGTATTAACTAATGTGAGTCTCTGTAAAGTAATTAGTATCATAAATGTGAACGTAATCCGCATAAATACTACAAGAGTTTGCCAAAACAATTTAAATAATTACAATTATGTATGTTTGAGTCCAATTAATTATAAACAAAATGTGCATAATATTATGGTACACCGAACATAATTTAGGGTTCCGCTATCCGTTATTTGGGGTTTAATATTATGAATACCATACAAGATATTAGTACGGAATTTTAGATTGCAATCTAAACCCTAGATAGATTGATTGCAACAATAACAAAGGTAACAACTCGTAATTGGGTATGCCTTCAAATCCGATGAGCAGACTAGGTCACTGAAAAATGCTACATGAAAAATGGCGGATTGAACGAGGTCGCTTGCAATTTCAGTAAACATCTTTGAAAACTCCAATACGGATAAAATGTGAAATGGATCGGTTTAGATACTATGAAAGGGGAAATCTGCAGGCGACGACACCAGACGGGTATTAACACTAGCGAACGAATATCAACTATGTGAGGGCGGCGGACCGAGAAAACTTACCGGCGATGGAATTGTCAACGACTCCACAGCTAGAGGTAGGTGACAACGAAATGCGCTATCAGTCGAACCCGCTGCCAAAGAAGATCCCGCTGCGTGCCGAGGTAAGCTTTGCTCGACTCCTAGTCGCCCGGTCACAGCGGAGAAATGAGAAACGCGGCTGACTAGGCGGGCTTCAAACAACTGCATCTCACCAAAATCCTAGGTGGCATAGTGAGAATACATGATAGAGAAGAAATTGAGTGTTTCATGAGGAGCTAGGCTCCAGGAGCAAGAGCCTCCTTGCATCCTACTGTGTGAGTTAAGGTTAATTCTTTTTTTAGCCAATCTAAATGATTTCTCTCTTCAACTTAGGGATTGTTTGGGACAACTTCATCTCTAGAAAATTTTCTAGAGTTGGAGCTGGTCGTTAGGAGCTTCAGAAAATCACGGAGGTAGAGTTGTAACCTTTTAAGACAATTAGCTATATAATTTTGGTTTGAGTTTAGATTAAAAAAATATTTTTAAAACTATTTTAGTTCATTTTATGAACTCCAACTCTACACTGGAACTGGAACTGAAACCTGGAGTTGTTCGAAACAGGGTCTTAGAGGTGTTTGAATGCACTAGAGTTAATAGTTAGCTGCTAAAATTAGCTGAACGCATCCAATCAGTCTAGCTAATAGTTCATCTATTAACTACTTTTAGTAAATTAACTAATAGATAGTTCATATTTATTAGCTAGCTAATTCTACTAGCAATTTTTTAGCCAATTAACTATTAACTCTAATACATTCAAACACCTATTCATATAAAAATAAGTTTAATATACAATCTATATATATATATATATATTAGTTTATTGTTAGCTCTTGATGACATGGCAAGAGCATATAGCATTTAGTTAGTTTTTATATTAGTCTTGAACCAAAAAAACCATTAATACATGCCCTTATCTCTATTCGTTTGTGTTGTGGGGAGCAAAATGGTAGTGCTCGGGCCAGGCGAAGCAACGAACTCCTCCGGCCCTCCCAGGCTCCTAGAGATCCCAAGTCTCAATTGACACGTGGGCACACTAAGGCCTTGTTCAGTTATTCTCAATACACATGGACTGAATGGGATTGAAAAATATTAAGAAGAAATTTGATTTATTTGGGATTCAAACCCATTCAATCCCATTCAATCCATATGGATTGAGAGCTAACCGAACAAGCCCAAAGTGGATTTCGGCCGTGCGATCAATCCTGCCGACGCGCTGTGCGCCCCACCGCCTCCCGCAGCAACCGGCAAGCCCGCCGAGAGGCACCCAAACCGGGTTCTCAAGTCACTGACTACGTGGTCCTACGTACCTTAGCCCCACTTGTCACACGGAGCGCTACGGTTCACCGCCGAGCGGGGAGTTGCCGGTGGCCGGGCCCCGCGCCCACAGCGACCGGACAGGCTGCGCCACTCTCTTTACCCCGGAACCACGCGGCAGTTTTTCCACGCCTGGCAACTGACAAGTTACCCTTCCACCCCTCCCTGTCCCGATCCCGTGCACCCGGCGCACAGACACGGGCCACATCCCACCGTCCAAACCACCAATGATCCTTGAGCGCTGTGACCCATGCACCTGGTCCACTCGAAACCTTGACGGCCTACCACGCGGAGTAGCTGCACGGTGCCCGTTTCCACCCCGGGCACTGCACTGCACACTACTCCCACCGCGACCGCTGGACGGCTTACCTACGGCTTACCTACTCGTAACCCGCCCCGGCACCCCCTCCCGCCCCGCCCCGAGCAACGCCCGCTAGGCTGCTGTGCTACCCGCAGTCCCAACTCCACAGTCCCCACCCCACCCCACCAGCTGCGCCACGCCGCCACCGCAGCCTCCGCCCCGGCTGCGTTGACCCCCCGTTGACCTCTGCCCGCCCGGCCGCCATGGACCCGCGCTTCCCGCCGCCGGCGCCGTCGTCCTGCTTCGGCGGGGGTGGGGAGCTCCCAGCACGGGGGCACCACCGGCGGGCGCACTCGGAGACGTTCATCCGGCTGCCCGACGCAGACCTGCTGCTGGACCCGGACGCCGACTTCGGCTTCTCCGACATCGACTTCCCCTCTCTCTCCGACGACTCGCCCGCGGCGTCCGACCCGACGCCGCAGCCCCAGGCCCCGCCGCTCCAGCTGCCGCTGCAGCAGGCGGCTTCCCCGGCGTCCGCGGCGCCGCCGAGGCCGCCGAGCGGGGCGCACATGCGGAGCCTCTCCCTCGACGCCGCCTTCTTCGACGGCCTCTCGCTGCAGGGAGGCGGCGGCGGCGGGGGGGTAAGAGGGGGCGTGGCGGGGCACAAGAGGAGCGGCTCCATGGACGGGGACACCTCGCCGTTCGAGGGCGAGTCGGCGCCGCCGTCCGTGCTGCCGGACTACGCCAAGAAGGCCGTGCCCGACGACAAGCTCGCCGAGCTCGCGCTCCTCGACCCCAAGCGTGCCAAGAGGTGAGCAAACGCCTTCCGCGTCCGCGAGCTGTCTTCCCCTTGGAATTGCTTCCCCCGCTGCTTGAGATGCTTCATGGAGCTGGGACGTGATACCTTGTCCTGTCTGGTCAAGTCCTGGTTTCAAGATAGGTATAATTTCCTCTCCCGCGGCGGTGCAGGATCCTGGCGAACCGGCAGTCCGCGGCGAGGTCCAAGGAGAGGAAGATCAAGTACACCAGTGAGCTGGAGAGGAAGGTGCAGACGCTGCAGACAGAGGCCACCACGCTTTCGGCACAGCTCACGCTTCTTCAGGTAACGAATATTTGTTTGGTTGCTTTGACCAGGCACTATCATAACTTATTGTGCCTTCCTCCAAAGTCCCGCTTATCCTTGGACAGAAAAAAATTATCTTGTGGTTGGGTGTACGAAACGTATCATTGCTTCAACCAGCGCTAATTTTTTAACTGGGGCTTGTCTCTTGCTACAACTACAAGTACCACGATAGGAGATCAGCTATTATTTTATCCCACCGCTCTAAATTATTTGCTCTCTTGCCGTGCTGGACAAGTGGGAAAACGAACTTAGCTGACTCAAACCTTGGCATCATACGATTATCTATATAAAGAAAGCAAGATGTTACCATCACTCACATCCTCTCCTTATGATTGTCCAGTCTAATGGTTTCTTGCCCTGGCTTATCAGTTTTATTCAAGTATTTTGGGTTTAAAACCTTTTTGTTTCTTCTTCTCACTAGAGTTTTTGCTGCTTCTTGAGGATTTCTTCCGAAGTTAAACTCTTCGATCCTTAGGTCGATATGAATTGTCTCCTTGCTGGTTCATGGATTAATTCCTCCTATGTCACAGGAATATTGCACCTTCCTTTAGGCCCTGTTTGTTTCAGATTATAATCTGACAAGATTATATAATCTGGAAGGGTAAACAAATACCTAGATTATAGGTCCAGATTATATAATCTAGTACCTAGATTATTATAATCTCATAATCTTCTCAAGAGTAACTTATTTCAGATTATTTTTGGTAAAAGACCCAGCACCCATGGTTATGTGAACTGAAATTATGTTAATCTGCCATCCTATTTTTTACCCATTCGTCTCTCAAGCCATCCTGCCTCCCCCTCACAAGCATCCCACGCCGCCTCCCGAAAACCACTGTGCGCCCCTTGGAGATTAGCATCCCACGCGCCTCCCTGGTAATTCATACTGCCACCGCTCCCCAACCAAGGTGATGGTTCGCCAGCACCAGCACAGGTGACCGCTCCCCAGCCCCAGCCCCAGCCCAGGTATCCATACCACCATCGCCCTTGTAAACCCTCATACATCCTACAGTGCCGCTCCTTGGAAAATCCTACCGCCGGCTCCACAGGAGCATCTCGCCGCCCCTCGTACATCCCGCCGGCTCCATGGACGACCTCGACGCCGAGGAAAACCTGGCTGGAGCCTTGAAGTATAGGAGCACCTTGAGGCGTGGGTTGGATTTCAACGCGTTCTTGGAAGACGGAAGACGAAGAAAGCACGGCTTGCATACATGTTTTTAATTTTGAGTAGAATGAAGTTTATGACAAAGCAGCTTGGACTTTTGAGAACACTAGAGTATTTTGTGAAATCTGTATCTAAGAAACCAATGCTGGTAATAGGCTGAATGGCATCGTGACTACTCGTGGTTACAACAACATAGCTGAAAAGTACAAGATAGAAACAGGGTTGCACCATTCAAGGCTTCAATTGAAGAATAAATTGGACTTACTGAAAGGCTTCAATTGAAAGGGCATTGTTGACTTTGTGTCTTAGATAACAATAATCTGCATTTGTATAATTTACACTATCAAACAGCTACATACATATTATAATCTAGACAAATTATAATTTGGATTATATAATCTAGATTATAATCCAGAATATATAATCTATAAGCTGAAACAAACAGACCCTTATTTGGTCATTTTGTAAATGATAAGGTTGCAACTAATTTAGGTTTAGGCATTGGATTATGAATATCTGACCTTGGGATTTTGAACCTTTGCTCATGTATGATGTGTGTTGGAAACTGTTTTATTATACTTTGTGAATGCATGCTATTTCGTTCTTTCCAAGTTTTGAGTTGCTATTAGTGCATTTTGGTATGAGTATAACTGATTGCCAGTGCCATTTGGTTGAGTTTTAGCATTCCTTGCTAGTACTCTTTGTTTCTGTACACACACTTGATTTTTTCATCAGAAGTTAAAATATCTGTGCCCTTACATTCATCTGTCTTACCTCTACAGTGTAGGTGAATAGTTTTGATGACTAACCCACTTTATGTTCTGTCTTTGCTGAAACAATCATGAGCATTAATGTATATTATACCATCAGCAGAAAAGTTACCCTCCAAGTTGCCTTGACTTGCAAATTTCTTTGGCATAACATTTTAGTTTATGTAGCTATGCACTCTATACGATTGAGATTTAAATACACTATCTTGTGATAGTATTACTAAATAAACGTTGAATGGAGTATTTCCTTAGACATATATATTTTGCTACATATACTGGTAACTTAGTAATAAATGGGCATATAGTAGCGCCAGATAAACCCTATTACATTGTGGATCCTGTTTTTCTTTTCATTTATATGGTCCTCATGGATGTAGAGTAGATACCATGTCTATGATATATAATCATTGTAACATTGTTTTCTCTGTTTTGCAAATTTATGTTACATGAAGGCTGGAGTGAATATTCGAGACCAAAAGGTCACTATGCTCCAGGGATACTTAGATATCTTCTTTTTTCCGCACGCTCTGAAGCAGAATAAGGGTTCATTTGGTTCCCCATGGATTATCGGAATTGAAATACCACACAAAATCCAATACTTTATCGGCTAGTGGAGAGATTGTGAGATTCTGGGACAAAATTCAATGCAAACTCCAAGAGCTGTTTGGTTAACATTGAGATTCTAAAAATGAGCCATGAGCCAAACAGGGCCTTAAGCTGATCCATGCAAGTGCAGTTGCATCTTGAACTTCTGGTCCTATATGGATTGTGAATGACGTACCAGAGGATGTGTGAATTAAAAGTTGCCATATTATTTGTAGCCAAGCAACAATAATTGTAGATGTGTTGCCTTTTCTTCATGGCCAACACAGCTGAAACATAGCAATAACTTTTGAAGTTCTCTAATTAATAATCTTGCCTGCAAGTATTGTTTTAGTTGATGTGACTACTGAAGGATTTATTACACCTAAAAGTAGGGACATAGTGGAGATGCCTCTGCACTTGATAGGTAGGTGGTGTCACAAATAGATGTTCTTATTGAAAGCCGAATTGATTGGAGATGAGGAATCAAATGGAGTGGTGTTAGGCGGAACCTTTTGGTTTTTGTAGGGGATATTTGTCCTTTATTTATCTTTCTCTAGAAATTTCGGCTGGTTATTTAAGTGGGCTTTATTGGGTAAAACTCTAGCCTACACCAACTTGCTTGGGATAAAGGCTTTGTTGTTGTTATTTAAGTGGCAAAAGAACCAAAGCAAAAACATATTCTGAAGTGTTAAACTGGATTTAGAATTTTTAGCTATTTTGATATTTTTGGATTGGAACGGTTTTTGAATTATTTGCTCCATTGGTAATCATCCTGAGAACTCTCTGTTGGTTTAGCGTCAGGACTGTTAGCTATTGCATTTGTTTGTTTTAGTTAGTCATCGTCTTGTACAATTGTTTGTTCCGTTGCCTTCAATGTATATATGGTCAATGACAACTCTAATATTGATTCCATTGTGATGCTGCAATTTACTTGTGATGCAGAGGGACACCTCTGGTTTAACCACTGAGAACAGGGAGCTGAAACTCCGGTTGCAGGCCATGGAAGAACAAGCTAAACTTCGAGATGGTATGTCCTTGTCTTTCTTTGGAAGGTCTAAAGCCACTGTCATATAAGACCCAGAAAGAGCCTCACTTTTCCTGTTTCAAGAACATTACGAGGCAAATGGTATCAACCGATGAGTTATCCCCTGACCAATTTATTCTCCTAAAAAACAGTTATCTTCTGAGCAGATATGCAGATATTAGTTGAACAAGCGTATCAAGCACCCTTGTTAATAAACCCTGGTTGTGTTTTGATGCAGCTCTAAATGATGCCCTGAGGGAAGAAGTCCAGCGGCTTAAGATAACCGCAGGGCAGGTCCCCAACATGAACGGGAATCCCTTCAATGGAGGACTATCACAGCAGCAGCAGATGCCAAGCTATTTCTCACAACCACAGCAGATGCAATACTTCAGCGGCCACCAGGGCCAGCATAACCATCCGAAGCATGACCCCCAGAATTCTTCAAACGGCGGTGGCCAGCTCTTGAGTGACTCCATGGATTTCATGTGAGGACTCAGGGGAGACAGCTCAGGAGTGTTGCCTGAGATCACATACCAACTTCAACTAAAGTACTGTAAATGTAGCTGATGTATATCATATTCAGTGTTATGATATGAACCATTGTAGTTTAGCTAGCTGTTCCTTGTACCATTAATCAAAAGTTCATTCATGGTGACAAACCTATCATCGCTTTTGTTCTGGCGTTAAAGTAAATTGGCTTGACTGGTTGACGAGCTGTCGTTGTAAAGTTGTTCCTGTAACAGTGAAGGAATGGTTTGCGGTTGGAACGTGGTTTTCACGCTGCCGAAAGCCGTTGCATTTCGTGATTGGCGTTCATGACTATCTCATCAGCAGCTTACATATATTAATATTCAAACAACAGTGCAATGTACAATATAAAATGGTGCAAAATAGTGTTTTGGTTGACTATATGGGTGTAATGTATAACAGTTCATCTATATGGTCACAAAATACGGTTTTGTACTATATATTGAATACCATTTTGGACTATATATTGCACTGTTTATAAAATATAGTTTGAATATAGATATAAGTATGAAAACAATGTTTTGGGTGATCATATTAGTGCAATGTACAACAGTTTACTTATATGGGCATAAAACATAATTTTGCATTGTATATTACACTGTTTATAGAATGTAGTTTGAATATACATAGGTGCTGAAGATAATCTTAATTATGGCTTTTAGTCCAGTCGTTTGACGGCATAAACATCGGAGGTTAACGTGACGTCTTTGCGATATCTTTTTCAGCGGGTGAAAGTAGCCCAATGCATAAAGATCATCAGATTGAGTCTGTGTGAAATCTTCTATTTTTGTTTTATTGATTGATTTATTGATTTATTTATTTTTGTACTATATTTTAAACTGTTTTTATAGATAGTTTTTAATATACATTTAGATATATTTTATATCTAGATACTAGAAAAAAATCACTTTTTAATCATGCTTTAGTAAGCACCTGTTATTAACCTTGGAACCACATCCTACATTCTTTCGTTGAATATATTTGTGACAGTTTGATTAGAATATTTTTATCGTTTTGGAAACATATCTAGTGCAAACAAACCACATTTTAGGTGCAATTTTATCTTATAGTAAACAGTATGTGCTCATATACATGAAATTTGTTATTTTCACATGATTTTTTTTTTAAATTTAAGTTCGCATCTCACCTTCTGTTTATGAGCACAGATGAGAATGCACTATAAAAACATCTGAACAAGGTGTCTCAAAAATAGTGCTCCAATAATTAAAATATTATATCATTTAAAGTGTTTAGGGCATTAAAACCAAATTGAACTTAAAGTCTTAAACAATGAAGCCCTAAATCATGTACTTTAGAAAATAAAAATGTAGAAAATAAGGATAGGGTAATAAATCCAAGATGTATATTTAGATCACTTTATGGTGGGCTCTATATTTTTTTTGTAAAAAATTATAAATTAAGGCGTTATTAAATCTATTTTTATTTGATTTAAAGCACTATTAAAGATGCTCTAAATATACTAAATTTATGTTTTAACAGCCAAATAGAACCTTTTCAAACGTTTTGTATGTTTACACCAAATATGTTTTCCCTCCATTTTCGGTATGGCTTACGAAGAACAATTATTTTTCGAACATAATTTTTAATTCAAGTGTAATTGCGAACAACTATATTATTTTTTAAAAATAATCCTTTTAAGGGAGTGCCACTGGAACAAAATTTATTATTCATGGAGCATTCTTTCTTACTCCGGATAATATTTCCTTTGGCCAAACAATTTAGAGTCATTTGGAGCAATTTTTTACAGCCGATTGGTGTGTTCTTATTACAGTCGGATCAATCACACTGCACACCTAGGGGTGCTTGAAAGAAAAATGTGCCCTTAGACATTTCTATATTGTTTTGGTGTTTAAATGCACAACACATTATGTTTAAACTAACATGATGTATAAACAAAGGTGTAAGAAGCAAATTGTACTCCGAAGAGGACATAGTGCAAATCTAGAAGGACCAAGTACAAAGGTAAGCTCTAGACACTTAGTCAATTGGTTTGTGTGTTAATCATGTTTGTCTAAGTGACATGGACTTTATAAAGTCAAATCCAAAAGGAGCAAAAGAAGATTAAGAGAAAGCGTGCTGGACTGGAGAGCACCGGACGGTCCGGTGCCACCCACCGGACAATCCGGTGCACGGTCCGGCCAACTCTCTGCTCTTGGGATTTTTAGCCTGCGTCACCTATAATTCATCGGACGGTCCGCGCGTGGCACCGGACAGTCCGGTGTGCCAGCCGCGCAACGGCTAGCTGCCATGTGGACCAGAAGCAACGGTCAAGTGGCACACCGTACAGTCCAGTGCCCACACCGGACGGTCCGGTGCCCCCAGAACAGGAAAGCAACCAATCAAGGGATTCTCTGCTCGCGTCCAACCCGCGCATTGTTCACTGTCCGGTGTGCGCCGGACAATCCGGTGCACCCGCAGATAGAAGGCAACCAGGGCCTTCCAAATAGAGCTCCAACGACTCCTAGACCCCTTGGGGCTATAAAAGGGACCCTTTGGCACATGAATCTCCACACCAAGTACCCATTGAACATCCTACAACGCCGAGACTTCACAAGCATGCATTTGTCTCTTTATGATAGAGATTTGAGCACTTATTTGAGCTGTAACTCCGCTGTGTTGTTTCGTGTGCTCTTTCTTGTTTTGTGTGCGTGTTGTTGCTGCAACTCTCGCTCGTGTGTGTGCTTCTATTCCCCCTTACTCTTGTGTTCATTGGAGATCAATTGTATAATGCGTGAGAGACTCCAAATTGTGGAGATTTCTCACAACGAGATATTGTTGAGATAAAGAGAACCATGGTATTCAAGTTGATCTTTGGATCACATGAAAGGGGCTGAGTGCAACCCTCGTCCGTTTGGACCCCACAACGTGGGGTAGGCAAGTATTCTACTTGACCGAACCACGGGATAAAAATCGCTTTGTCACGTGTCTTCATCCTACTGCGATTTTCTCTCTATCTACTTCACTTACATTATTGCTCTAAGTTCAATACTCACTTAGTGAAGAGCAATTACATGGAGAAGTTTACTACGCTCATTCGAATTTGGCTCTTGCTTTCACTAATCCAATATTAGTCCATGTTTGCTTTGTTGAGCTGTTTTTTACAGGATCACCTATTCACCCCCTCTAGGTGCTCTCAATTGGTATCAGAGCTGTTCTCTTCATCAAGGGACTAACCGCCTGAAGAGATGGATCCTAAAGGCAAGGGGATGGTGATCAATGACAAGGAAAAGGAGACTCTATGTTGATGAGCCAAAAGGTGACAAGCCAATGACTCATGCTCAAACAACAAGAAGAAAGATGGAAAGAAGAAGAGGTAAATCAAGAAGATCATCTACTACGACAACAACGCCTCCTCTTCTTCACTAAGGCGTAGTCATTTATTTTCTCTTGCATTCCTTACAATTCATTTGATTACTCTCACATTCCTTACAATTCAAATGCTCATTTATTGTCTATTCCACTCGGTAAACCCCCACTTCGATGGAGACGACTACTCTTTTTGGAGTCATAAAATGCGTAGTCATTTATTTTCTTTCTATCCTAGCATTTGGGAAATAGTGGAAAATGGAATGCATTTTGATAGTAGCGATAATCCTGTATTTATTAATGAGCAAATTCATAATAATGCCCAGGCTACTACTATGTTGTTAGCATCTCTATGCAGGGATGAGTACAATAAAGTCAGCGGCTTGGATCATGCCAAACAAATATGGGACACCCTCAAGATTTCTCATGAGGGAAACGACGCCACCATGATCACGAAGATGGAGTTGGTGGAAGGTGACTGGGAAGGTTTGCCATGAAAAGGGAGAGGAGCCAACCAAAACTTACAACAGGCTCAAGACCCTGGTGAACAAGATTTGAAGCTATGGAAGTACAAGATGGACGGATCATGATGTCGTTCGACTCATGCTAAGGTCAATTACCGTTATTGATCCTCATCTTGTAAACCTCATCCGTGAAAATCCCAAGTACACCAAGATGACGCCCGAGGAAATTCTTGGAAAATTTGTAAGTGGGCGCATGATGGTGAAAGAAGCAAGGTATGTGGATGACATTGCAAATGGACCGCTTCCTCTCTATGAGCCGCAGCCCGTTGCTCTCAAAGCAACAAGCAGCAAAGAGGCGCTACCTAATAAGGTGGCACAAGTGGAGGCTGCCAGACTCAACGAGGAGGAAACGATGCTTGTAATCAAGCGCTTCAAGACCGCATTGAAGGGACGTAAGGAATATCCCAACAAGAACAAATCAAAGGGAAAGTGCTCCTGCTTCAAATGTGGTAAGTCTAGTCATTTTATAGCTCAATGTCCCGATTATGATAATGCCAGGGACAAGAAAAGAAAGAGAAGAAGGAGAGGAAGAAGAACTACAATAAGGCGAAGGGCGAGGCACACATCAGCAAGGAGTGGGACTCGGACTACTCTTCATCTAACTCCGACGATGAGGGACTTGCTGCTTCAGCCTTCGACAAGTCATCCATCTTCCCCAACGAGTATCACACATGCCTCATGGTCAAGGAGAAGAAGGTACGTACTCAAGCTACCCCCAAGAACACTTCTTCTAGTGATGAGGATTCCGATGATGATGTAGATTATAGCGATCTCTTTAAGGGGTTAGATAGGTCCAAAGTTGATAGAATTAATGAATTAATTGATACCCTTAATGAGAAGGATAGAATGCTAGAGAAACAAGAAGGTATTCTATATGAAGAACATGATAAGTGTATTAATGCTGAAAAATCTCTGGCTGTTGAAATTAAGAAAAATGAATTACTTTCTTCTGAGTTATATTCTTGCCATGATTCTATTTCTAGTCTTAAGAGCTTAAATGTTGATTTAAATGCTAAGCTAGAAAAAGTGAATGTTACTAGTTCATCTGTGGAGTATGTCTCTATTTGCAATAGATGTAAAGATGTTGATATTGATGCCTGCAATGCTCATGCTTCCACTATTCTTAAGTTGAATGATGAAGTTACAAATCTTAATGGTCAACATAAACTTTGCAAGAGTGAATACGAAAAGATAAACTTTGATAGGGATGCCTACACCATTGGTAGACACCCCTCTATTAAGGATGGACTTGGTTTTCAAAGGGGAACCAAGAACTTAACAAGCCAAAGGACTTCCAATCTAATCAAGGAGAAATGGAAGGTTCCTATGGCTAGTAGCTCTCATTCTTTATATGACAAAAAGAACCATGACTATTTGTATGCACATGTTAAAAATGCTTCTAGTGTTGTTCATCATAATATTTGCTATGATCATGCTGTTTTACCTACTCGTCATGATGTTGTTTTGATTCTTATGCCATGTATGCATCATCTAGCTCATCGTATGTTCATGGTAGGAAGAGACCTAGGCGCCATGTTGTCTCTCATGCGCCTAGGAATGCATCTAATGGCCCAACTATGCTTTATCATACTTATGCTGCTTCATATGTGCTAACTTGCAAAAATGATAAAGTAGTTGCTAGAAATTTGGGGCCTAAGTGCAAGAAATACAAAACTTGCATATGGGTTCCAAAGTCTTATGTGACTAACCTTGTAGGACCTAACAAGAGTTGGGTACCTAAAACCCAAGCTTAAATCACCTTGTAGGTTTATGCATCCGGGGCACAAGCTGGATTATTGACAGCGGATGCACAAACCACATGACGGGGGAGAAAAAGATGTTCACCTCCAACGTCAAGAACAAGGATTCCCATGACACGATCATATTTGGAGATGGGAATCAAGGCAAGGTCAAAGGTTTGGTTAAAATAGTCATCACTACCGAGCATTCAATTTCTAATGTGTTCTTAGTAGAATCACTTGGTTACAATTTACTTACATTAAGTCAATTTTGTCATATGGGCTATAATTGTTTATTTACAAATATTGATGTATCCGTCTTTAGAAGAAGTGACAGTTCATTAGCTTTTAAAGGTGTATTAAATGATAAGCTCTATTTAATTGATTTGTTTAAAGAAAATGTCGATATAGATGCATGTTTAATAGCTAAGACTAATATGGGTTGGCTCTGGAACCACCATCTAGCGCATGTTGGAATGATGAATCTTCATAAGCTTCTAAAGGGAGAACATGTGTTAGGACTAACTGATGTCTGTTTTGAGAAAGACAGACCTTGTGCAGCGTGCTAGGCAGGGAAGTAGGTGGGAACTACTCATCCAAGCAAAAATGTGATGACAACGTCAAGACCACTGGAACTCCTCCACATGGATCTCTTCGGGCCCGTTGCTTATCTTAGCATTAGGGGAAGTAAGTATGGTCTTATCATTATTGATGATTTTTCTCGCTTCACTTGGGTATTCTTTTTGCAGGATAAAACAGAAACCCAAGGTACTCTAAAGCGCTTCCTAAGGAGAGCTCAAAATGAGTTTGAGCTCAAGGTGGAGAATATCACGAGCGACAATGGACTGAATTCAAGAATCTTCAAGTAGAAGAGTTTATTGAGAAAGAAGGCATCAAGCATGAGTTCTCCACTCCCTACACACCATAGCAAAATGGTGTTGTAGAGAGGAAGAACAGGACGCTCATCGACATGGCGAGAACAAAGCTTGGAGAGTACAAGACGCCTGAGTGGTTTTGGTCAGAAGCTAAAAATACAACTTGCCATGCCATAAACTGGCTCTATCTTCATCGCCTCCTCAAGAAGACGTCTTACGAGCTTCTAACCGGTAACAAACCTAGTGTTTCATACTTTCATGTATTTGGGGAGCAAATGCTACATCTTGGTAAAGAAAGGTAGACATTCAAAATTTGCTCGCAAAGCTGTAGAAGGGTTTTTACTAGGTTATGATTCAAATACAAAGGCATATAGGGCCTTCAACAAATTGTTGGGTTTAGTTGAAGTCTCTAGTGACATTGTATTTGATGAGACTAATGGCTCTCCAAGAGAGCAAGTTGATATTGATGATGTAGATGAGGATGAAATTCCAACGACCGCAATGAGAACTGTGGCAATAGGTGATGGGGACCGTAGGAACAACAAGATCAAGATCAACCATCTTCCTCAACATTGGTGCAACCCCCAACTCAAGATGAGGAACATGTACCTCAAGATGCAGGCATGAATCAAGGGGGAGCACACGAAGAAAAGGATAAAGAGGAAGACGTACAATAGGCACCTCCAACTCAAGTCCAGGCCACCATCTAAAGGAATCATCGAGTGGATCAGATTCTGGGTGACATAAGCAAGGGAGTAAGCACTCGTTCACGTTTAGCTAATTTTTGTGAACATTACTCTTTTGTTTCTTCTATGGAGCCTTTCAGGGTAGAAGAAGCCTTGCAGGATCCGGATTGGGTGTTGGCTATGCAGGAAGAACTCAACAACTTTAAAAGAAATGAAGTGTGGACTTTGGTGCCTCGTCCAAAGCAAAATGTTGTGGGAACCAAGTGGGTGTTCTGCAACAAGCAAGATGAGCACGAGGTGGTGACAAGAAAAAAGGCTCGACTTGTGGCAAAAGGTTATGCCTAATTCACAGGTTTGGATTTTGAGGAGAGCTTTGCTCCTACAGCTAGGCTCGAGTCAATTCGTATATTATTGGCCTATGCTACTCACCACTCTTTTAAGTTGTTTCAAATGGACGTGAAGAGCACCTTCCTCAACGGACCAATCAAAGAGGAGGTATATGTGGAACAACCCTCTGGCTTCGAGGATGATAGGTATCCTGACCATGTTTATAAGCTCTCTAAGGCGCTCTATGGACTTAAGCAAGCTCCAAGAGCATGGTATGAATGCCTTAGAGATTTTCTCATTTCTAATGCTTTCAAGGTCGGGAAAGCGGATCCTACTCTTTTTACTAAGACTTGTAATGGTGATTTGTTTGTATGCCAAATATATATCGATGACATAATATTTGGTTCTATTAATCAAAAGTCTTGTGAAGAGTTTAGCAGGGTAATGATGCAGAAATTCGAGATGTCAATGATGGGAGAGTTGAACTACTTCCTTGGATTTCAAGTAAAGCAAATCAAGGAAGGAACCTTCATCTCCCAAACAAAGTATCACTACAGGAATCCCGTTGACTCCCGTCGGTCAGATTAATTCCCGTCGGCCCGTGCAAAAGTCGATGGGAATTAAGTAACTCCCGTCGGCCGTCGACTAGCTGATGGGAATGAATTTAATTGTGGTCGGCCCAACTAGAGGCCGACGAGGATTAATTTAATTCCCGTCGGCCACGTCACCGAGCCGACGGGGTTACGTAATTCCCGTCGGCTTTGTTCCGCAGCCGACGGGGGTTATTTAATTCCCGTCGGCCACGTCACAAGCCGACGGGGATTAATGGTTTAAGGGCCACCAGCAGCCGCGCGCGGACTCATTCTTCCTCCTCTCTCTCCACTCAAACCGTCGAGCCGCCGCCGCCGCCCGCCCGAGCCGCCGTGCTGCCACGCTCCCGCGCCGCCGCTCCCCCACGCCGCCGCGCCCCCGCGCCCCGGCGCCACTACGCAGCCGCGCCACCGCGCCGCCGCACCGCCGTGCCACCACGCCGCCGCGCAGGCTGCGCGCCACCGCTCCTCCGCGCCGCCGCGCCATCTGAGGCCCGCCACCCGAGGCCAGAACGCCGCCCCCGAGGCCACCAACACCCTCTGCTCGTCCTAGAGCGCCGCCGTCCGCCCGAACGCCGCCTCTAGCCCCGAGCGTCGCTGTCTCCAACCCGCCGTCGTTCATCGTCCGACGTAGACTCGTCGAGGTATAATCCTACCTATATGTAAATACATGTGATTATTTTCGTCGGTTTTTTATGGCCGATGGGAGTTAGCTTTCATGTGATTAGAGTTAGTTTAATATAACATGTGATTAGAGTGTGATTAGAGTTAGTTTATGTGGTTTCATTAGAGTGTGATTATTGTTTATTTTCATCGGTTTTTATGGCCGACGGGAGTTAGCTTTCATGTGATTAGAGTTAGTTTAATATAATATGTGATTAGAGTTAGTTTATGTGGCTTGATTAGAGTGTGATTATTGTTTATTTTCGTCGGTTTTTATGGCCGACGGGAGTTAACTGTAATACGATTACAATTTGTTAGTTGAATATCACATGTTAATTTTCGTCAGTTTTAATATCACATGTTATTTGTTAGTATGATTTGACTTAAATTTGGATGTTACAATATTGTTAATTAATTATTATCATGTTAATGTGATGAAGGTGATGTTATGTATATATATAGTTTTACTACTTACCTATAGATGTATGTGTGACGTGTAGAAACATGAATGTCTCACACGCACTCTTTACTCGTACACACAGCCGCAATAATGGGTGATAGATGTGATTGGATGTATGAAGGTTTCAAGAAGGGTGGGTGTCACACAAGTGAATGGTTTGCCAAGACGCAGATGTTTCTGGACCATGCAACTGCTTTGTCACAAATAGATAATATTAGGTGTCCATGCAATAAATGTAGAAATATGACGAGCCACACAAAGAGGCAAGTCACACTACACCTGTGCTCGCATGGTTTCGTGCCAGGCTATAAGGTCTGGTATCTCCATGGTGAAGATGTTGAACGAGCAGCCGAAGTAGAAGTTGATGACGGTGAAGATGATGTTGATAGGATGGACCAGATGCTTGAGGATCTATAGCTTGAACTGGCACCAGATCATCATGATTCACCTACACCGGAGGTTCAGAAGTTCTTCGACCTACTCAAAGCGTTAGAAGAGCCTCTTCACGGGCACACTGACATGACCGTACTCGAATTCGTGACCCGGCTGATGTCAATCAAGTCCAAGTTTACATTCTCAATTAATTGTTACAAGGAGCTTGTGGATTTGATTAGCGAGGTTCTTCCTACGGGTCACAAGATGCCCAAAGACATGTACCAGTCCAAGAAATTGCTTGAAGGTCTTGGTATGGAGTATGAGAAGATTGATGTTTGCCAAGACAACTGTATGCTTTTTTGGAAGGAACATGGCAGAGAACAGAAATGCTTAAAATGTTGGAAGTCGAGGTACGTGGAGCTTGTAAATGAAGATGGGGAGAAGGTGGTGACAAAGGTTGCACATAAACAGCTTCGGTACATGCCTCTCACTCCTAGAGTGAAACGTTTGTTTCTCTCGAGGAAGACCGCTATGCACATGAGGTGGCATAAAGATTGTACGGACAAACAAGATGGGTTAATGGTGCACCCGTCAGATGGTGATGCATGGAAGGCTCTTGACAAATTTGATCCAGATTTTGCCAGCGATGCAAGAAACGTTCGTATCGGCTTGGCAACTGATGGTTTCACGTTGTTCAATATGACCGCTGCGTCGTATTCATGTTGGCCTGTTATTGCCATACCGTACAACCTTCCACCTGCTCTTTGCATGAAATATGAGTTTATGTTCCTATGTCTTGTTATACCTTGGCCTGATCATCCTGGCGTATGCCTCAATGTGATGCTTCAACCACTGATTGAAGAGTTAAAAAAGCTATGGCAAGGTGTGGAAGCCTATGACTGCTTCAAGAAGCAGAAATTCAATCTTCGTGTTGCATATATGTTCTCGGTTCATGATTTTATGGCGTATGGTATTTACTCTGGATGGAGCGTGCATGGTAGATTGACGTGTCCTTATTGTGCTAAAGATACATATTGTTTTCGTCTTAGTGCTGGTGGCAAGATATGTTACTTTGATTGCCATAGATGTTTTCTACCCTTCAATCACCCCTTCAGAAGGCAGAGAAATGAATTTAGGAAGGGCACCATCGTCACGAAGGGACCGCCCAAGCGACGTAGTGGGATAGAAATTACAGAAGAGCATATGAAACTTGTCCTAGACGAGAGTGGGAAAAGGTATCAAGGTTTTGGTGAGGAGCATAACTGGACTCACATATGTGGCTTGTGGGAGCTTCCTTATGCTAAGTCATTGATTTTGATGCACAACATCGACGTCATGCATCAAGAGAGTAACTTTTGCCAAGCCCTCATAAATACATGCATGGATTTACCTGATAAAACGAAAGACAATGACAAGGCACGCATGGACTTAGCAGTGATATGTGATCGTCCAGCCCAAGTGCTTAGAGAAAACAGAGGCAAACCAAAAGCTGACTATTGTCTGAAATCTAAGCAACAGAAAGAAGTGATGAAGTGGATGAAGGATATTAAATTCCCCGATGGTTATGCCGCTGGTTTTAGAAGATCTGTGAACTTGAAGACAATGAAGATGAATGGACTGAAGAGCCATGACTTCCACATAATTATGGAGAGGCTCATGCCTGTAATGTTTCGTGGGTACATTTCGGAAGCTGTGTGGAAAACGTTAGCTGAAGTTAGCTATTTCTACAGACAGTTGTGTGCTAAAGAAATCAGAAGAGATGTGATGGAACAGCTGGAGAAAGAGGCACCAGTGCTTTTGTGCAAATTGGAAAAAATATTTCCACCGGGTTTCTTCAATCCTATGCAGCATCTCTTTATACATCTTCCATATGAGGCTAAGGTCGGTGGTCCTGTTCAGTATAGGTGGATGTTTCATATAGAAAGAGCTTTAAAGAAGCTTAGAGCAATGGTGGGCAATAAGGATGTATTGCGGAACAATTTAAACTTAAGGAGGTAGCACACTTCACAAGTTGTTACTTTGCAGAAGAACATAATGTATTTGCTCGAAAGAAAAGGTACCATGGTGATGAACGGGAGATGCCTCCTTGTAGTGATCTTTCGATTTTTCAGACAAACGACAAAGCCGTTGGTCCACCCAAGGCATATCACCTCAATATGGAAGAACGGAAGTCTGCTTTACTGTACATGTTCACGAATATGCCTGAGGTGGAGAAATACTTTGTGTAAGACTTATTTTCTTAAACTGTTCATATGTGAATTACTTTATGTTATCAAATATCTCATGTCATACAATAATATTTGACAGCGAGTTTGATGAACAAAACATGAGGTGTCTCGGTAGGCCAACAGCGAGAGACATAGACAAATTGCGACGCGATGGTATGCATGGGCGACCTAATTTCATTATGTGGCTTCGGGACCGTGTAAGTCTTAATTATGTGGCTTCGAGAGCTAATTTTAGTTAACTAATATTATAGAATTTTCTAATGCTTTGTGGCATAATTGACAGTTTGGAGAGGAAATGAATTTGAATGATGACTTACGTCAGTTATCTATTAGAAGCGTAACTGCCAAAAGCTATGGACGTTACGACGTCAATGGATATCGCTTTCGTTCAAGCATTTTCGAATCAAGTCATCCTATGGCCGCCACTCAAAATAGTGGAGTCATTACTAGGGCAACCGACATGGAAGGACACGAAGCCTGCTATTACGAAAAAATCAAAAATATAATCGAGATTACATTTGCTGGAAATAAGCCTTTAGCGCTAGTTTTCTTTGAGTGTAAATGGTATGACCCGAAGTATTATAGGACCGAATTTGGGATGACACAGATCCAACCGGAAAAATTGCTTCAAGGACACGACACGTATATCCTTGCCCATCAAGCAGACCAAGTTTATTTCTCGACATATCCATGCAAAAGGTTGTGTAAATGAAGGGCTGTGTACAATGCAAATCCCCGCGAACGCCTATACACTCCTGGTGAGGACGAATATCAAATTGGTCACCTTGAGCAGGTTGATGAGGTGTTTCAAGAAGAAGAGTTGCCAACTAGTTTTCATATTGATCCTGCACCGGCATTAGATTCACTAGTTGCAGACGTTAACGACTTAACTTTTCCCGAGAGACGGAGAAGACAACCTGTTAAGAGAAAAGTTAAATGGCGACCACTGCATAGAAGAGAACAAATAGATCCTGATTTTGATGATATTTAACAAGTAAAGTTGTTTTGTTATTTCATTTGTTTCTATTTTTAAGTATTATGTCATTTTTGATGCACTAATGAATAATTTCTTATTTTTTATGCAGGATGCCGCCAAAATCAAAGAAGTCAGTGAAGGGGTTGTTCAAGGGCATGGGCCTTTTTCAGGGCAGTTCTTCTAGCAGCAGCAGACGTCGAGAGCTGTTGAGCGCGGTACATGGAGATGAGGTAACATATCTTGTACAAATAAATTTGTTTACATATTTACAAATAAATCTTGAGTTGTATGTACCAGGATGAGCAACACACTGAGGAGCAGCACATTGAGGAGGAGCAGCACAATGAGGAGGTGGAGCACAATGAGGAGGTGGAGCACGTGACATGGGACCAGGCCGCACAGCATCACCAGCCATGGGACTAGTGGGACCACCAGAGAGAGCAGCAACAGGCGTGGGACCAGTGGGGCCAACAGGGCGAACCGGTTGACAACCCGATGGATGATGGCTCGAGAGGCTCTTCAGCGACACGCACACGTCGCTCAAGAAAAAGCCACTCAGTAAAGCCTCGTCACGTGATAGAGCGAGAGGCTGATAGGACTTTAATCATGCCACATGGAGATCGGTGAGCGTAATATATTAACTTATCTCATATAACTATTATGTGTATTATTAATGTTTTTGTGTAATGCAGGAATTGGGAGGACCTGTCCTTTGATGGCAAGGGACACCACACTCAGGTTAACCTTACGTTGGGTTCTCTTTGCCGCCTTCACTACCCTGGTATAGTGAAGGTGTCAAACGGTGATACCGAGGATGAGGTGCTCGTCAGTACCTGGGACGAGTACAAGTTTAAAAAGGAACGAAACCACACCGACAGACAGGGACTTGTGCGTAATGACTTTTGGGTATGAATTCTTTATTATTTTTGTTATGTTTCTTAATATTGTAAATCTATGACTTATACCATTGTATTTGTATTCTTTATGTTGTAGCTTCGATATCGGTTGCCTGACAGAGAGGATTACATGGGGCACGCTGAACGTGTCTTCCAAAACAATGCAAAGAAGCTGGTGAAGGATGACATATACTATGCGAGAATTCAGGCTACAAACCTATATTTTCAAAAGCATCCGGAAGAAGTAGGCCCCTTGAGTAAAAAGGAAGGGTCCTCAAAGATATATTTGACTGAGGATCAATATCGTGAGGTTAGTATTCAATTTGTTTTACCCTTTATATTGATTGTTGTGATTGAT
This sequence comes from Zea luxurians, assembly GCA_029449295.1. Lineage (NCBI taxonomy): Eukaryota > Viridiplantae > Streptophyta > Magnoliopsida > Poales > Poaceae > Zea > Zea luxurians. The sequence continues at coordinate 54,457,237 of JAOPSE010000011.1, forward strand.
ATAATATGTAACATTGTGTGTGCAGGTGATGGTTCCATGGATGGTGCCCGTGCCTGATGCGTACTATGCTTGGTGTCGATATTGGGCTTTCGAAGGCTTCCAGAAAGCGTCAACGCATCATAGACAATGTCGAGGAACCAATCCTAACCACAAGTTTGGCGGTGACGACATGATACGAAAAGCTAAAAGAATGGTAAGTTTGATCTAGCTATGTCGATCAGCAAATAGTATGATTTCTTATGAATGTTTTTTGTTTATACAGGAAGCTACGAGTGGCCAAAAGCCTAGTGACATTGAGGTCTACCAGGAGGGCCACAAAGGACCAGACCCGAACAACCCTGACCAGCTCTGCAGCCAGACAGCCACGGATCGCTTGGTGAGTTTTGGCCCAAAAGTACAAACGTTCAAAGTATAGAAATTCCTGCATTTGTAAGGTTGTGAATGATGTATAGGCGGCATATGGGGAGGAGATGGTTCATCGCCATGGCCCTGACTTCGACTGGCGTCATGAACCGGTGGATCCCTCAGTGGTGTACGCAAGTGGTGGTGGCAAAGCGCATAGACGGTAAGCTCTAACTTATGAAATTATATGGTTGACACTAAATTGATTATGCAGTAATCACATTTTTTGAATCACTTATAGATATGCACTCTTCGACAGATTCATTGACTCGTCGTCGGTGAGATCTCAGAGGACGGGTTCGTCTTCCCGTAGCTCATGCTCTCGTCGACTGAACGAGCAAGAGTTGGAGATTATGAGGATGCGTGAAGAGATGAGACAACAATGAGAATTTATGGAGGCTTGCAATGCCCATAACCAAGCGATGTATCAAGTGAGTACACATAATCCGAACTCTAAATTATTATATTTCAATACAACATCTTTAGTAGTAACACATATGTTTAACAGTTAATGCAACAACAGGGCATGGCAACAAATTTTCCACCGCCACCACAATGGAGCCAATTTGCAAACACACCAGTTCCACCACCACAGTTCAACACCCCTCTGCCAAATATACCTGCACCTGGAGATAGGGTACGTTTCATAACTCTCGATTAATTTATACAGTTGTATACTTTTTGATATTTGCATTTATCGTGTTGATATTTGCTAACTTGCATAGGTTACACCTAAAGCGGGTGGTAGTGGGTCTGATCCCGCAGCAGGGACTGGATTTGTTGACTCGCTCTTCGCATTCCCTCCTCCTGGTGGTGGTGGCGGCAGCGGTCAAAGCTCTAACCACCCAAGTGGTGGTTATCTCTAAATAAACTTATGTTTGAAATGTCGTACTCATTGGTGGATGTTGGTGGATGTTTAAGTTTCAATACTATGTCGTACTCGTTGGTGGATGTTATGTTTCAATACTATGTCGTACTCGTTGGTGGATGTTTTAATTATGAATGCATTTTGTAATGTGGTTGTTATCTGTGATTTATGTTATGTGTGATATATGTTATGTGTGCAGAAATAGTGACCTAATTTAGTGCTATTTTTGTAGCAGTATAGGGTAATTCTCGTCGGCCCAGTTAATTCCCGTCGGCTATGGTCGAACCGACGGGAATTAACTAATAACGCTCATCGGCCCAGTTAACTCCCGTTGGCCCTACGTGGCCGATGGGAGTTAACCAATAATTCCCGTCGGTCTAGGGAACTGACGGGAATTAATTAATAACTCCCGTCGGCCAGCAAAACCGACGGGAGTTAGCCTTAATCCCGTCGGCTAGTTAGTGGCCGACGGGAATTAATTATTCCCGTCAGCCGCCGACGGGGATAAACTTATCCCCGACAAGAAATGCCTGTCGGCTGACAACCGACGGGAATAAGCACTAAACCGACGGGAATTACTTATTCCCGTCGGTTCTTGGCCGATGGGAATTAAGTGATTTCCTGTAGTGTATACCCAAGATTTACTCAAACGATTTGGGATGAAGGACGCAAAGCCCGCTAAGACGCCAATGGGAACTGACGGGCTCTTGGACCTCGACAAGGGAGTCTCAAAGATGGATTGAAAGGGAACAGGTGGATTTGGACAAAGAAGAGGCTTCCACTGCATTCCGGTATCAATGTATCTTGTTTCAAGTCACTATCTGTGTTTTTCTCATTGCCCTTGGTTTTACTTGCAATTTTTGTGAGACAATGGGGTTAATAGGCCAAATAGTTCTTCTATTTTGGTGCTTAATGCCAAAGGGGAGAAATTAAGGCCAAAATTTTAGTGTAAGAATACTTTATTGCAAAAACTGCTCACTTATGGGGGAGAAATTTGATTATGGGAAAAGGGGGAGTTTTTGGTGTTTGATTAAAACTAGTCTTGAAAGATATTTTGATTTGCCTAAACAAGTGCTTTTGACATAGGGATAGGAAAATGAATTTGTTGTGCGAAAACAAACCAAGTGGTGGCAAAAATGATCCTAGTATGCCAAATCCTATGATAACTTTATTGGTCTTCAATTTGACATCAATTTGCACTTTTTAGCTCTTTTGAATATGTTAGTTCAATATGAGTTGCTTTTTGATGTGTTGGCATAAATCACCAAAGGTTTCCCTAGTATTGTTTATCCCACACCATGCAAACAAAAGAAATCTATTAGGTCCCATCAAATTAACCTGAGCATGTCACAGTGATTAACAGGAATATTATTAGGTAAAGAAGAGTGATCAAGGGCACAACTTGCCTGTGACTTGAGTTTCCAGTTACTTCACCAAATTAGTCTTCGGGTGACTCGTAACTTCGCTGCTAATCCTAGCAATAAATATAAATAGACAAGGAGTATATAAAAATAATAGTACACCAAACATGAGAACAAACAACGTAGGAATATTCTATGCGCTGCTACAAGATTGTAGGTTCGAGAACCACTAGATTCAAGGTTACAATTAAAAAGATATGATTTTCTAAAGTGTTAGGTGCCTAAACCATAACACTATGTTATTCTGAGTAATATAAGTCTTGTGAGAAAATCTATTACCAATAAACAACTAATTCCACTTTAATCTAAGTTATATCTTGAGTAGAGATATATTAATCTTTATTGGCAAGATTAACCTACTAAACATAGATTAATAAATATCTTAAAAAATGTGTGATATGGTACAAATAAGGTTGTTACCACGTAGAAAATAATATTGTGAAGCTAACGCAACAGGAACATAGTAAATTAGAGTTAAAAGGAATAAGATATGAATTTTACAAAGTTTTCGGAATTATTTTGATACTAAAAATCATTCTCAGATCTATCATATTTATATTAATAAAGCATTTGAACAGCAAGTTGAATAAGCCAAGAGTTCAGGGTGAAATCTGTTAAAATCTGGACCTAACAGTGATGATTTTACACTCCTGGTGGACTGCGGGTTAATTCCACAATACCACATGGGTTCGTTTACAAATCTCACGATCGAAGGGGTATCCACCGGCCACAGCCGTCCGATCATGAATCAACGGCCCCAATTACAATATTATTAATCTAAACCAATATGCATTCACGTCCATCCATTTTTGGATCTGACGGTCTAGGTTTTAATAAAACCTCTACGCCGCTCTACGACTTGGATTCAATCTGGCCAAAACGGTACCTTGGCTCTAATCCCAACCATCCATCCTGTAATCATTGGACACCATGATCCTTCCTTTCTCTCACTCCTCCCCCGCAACCTCGCACATCACTCCTAGAGCTGGCACGACAGCCCAAGGCCGGCGCGAATTGACCTAGGGATCTGATGCCCTATCTCCCTTCCCAAACGATGATACACAGAGTGCAGGCGACCGTGAACTCTAGAGAAGGCACGTTACCTTCAGCGGTGAAGCAAGGGATTCCGTCCACGAGTTCTTGCGGGTCGGAGATAGCGACTGCATCCGATGAGCCATTGCCGGTGCTATGGTCCACCACCGAGCCCAGATACTCCACGCACATACTCCACTTGATCTGGCGAATCTCCCCGACCCATCAGTGCTTGTGCGACGACGACGAAGTCGCAAATTGGTCACGATGATGCCAAGTTTCCTCCCCCGGTTCTCTGCCCGCCCGTCACCGGTCGGTAGTCGCGTTCTTTGGAAGGTTGCAGATTCAGGGGAGGTAGGGGGGTTACATTTTATAGTCCATGGCGAGGGCTGGCGAGGATCATGAAGGATCCCAACCACTTCACCATATCTAGACTAACCTCGGTGAGCAGCATGGGGAAGAAGATCTTCTGACGGGGTGGCCCCACCAATCAGTGCGTCCGAGGTGCGCAACAAGTTAGGGTGCGACTGACGGGGAGGTCCCACGTGCCAATGGAACGGAGGAGTCCGCCGTGGGGTGCTTGCGCCGACAAGGTGGGTCCACACATCAACGACCGAGTTGTCACATGCACGATGTGAGGGGCTGTCATCCCGACCCCACCTGTCAGCGCCGGGGTGGTGCAAGGTGGGCTGTGCACGCGTGGTTAACTCGGCCGAGTGGAGGGATGCCGGCCGAGGACTATTTCCCTTTTTTGTTTTATTTTCTATTTTCCTATTTCTTCCTCAAATTCAAACTTAAGTTCAAGTTTTTCATTCAAAATAATATGCACAACATAAAACTCTAGCGCTAAAATGTAAGGATTTTATTATATTTGTTTTCTTTTAATATTTATTTAAGCAAATGCTCCTAAGCAGCATCAAAGAAATACTCAGCATGATGCATATTCCTATATATATATTTAGTAATTGTTTAATCTTTTTTGTTAAATAAAATTCTTTGAGATATGCAATACAGCAATCTTCACTTTTAAAAAATATTGTTTTAAACCTATAGTCAAATTAAAGGTTTATCCAAGATTCATTAATTGTTTGTTGTAATAGAAGATACATAATCTCCACTTAAGAGATGCTTTTGGTTTAATCTCATTAGAGAAGGTTTTATAGTTACACAATTCATCATTTATTAATTGTAGAAATTCTCGCTTTATTTCTTTGGGAAAATAAAACTTAATTTCATGGCGTTAAATATAACTTCTAGATTACCATTTATCCTCTTGGAAAAGGGAAAGAAATCATCATTATAAATATTTCAATTATTAATCTTTTTTTGAAGAAACATTTATAAATCCCAAAATATGATTTTGGGTGTTACAAATTCTACCCCCCTTAAAAGAATCTCGTCCACGAGATTACTAAGAAAAGGGATGTAAAGAGTTTTGTTTGTATTTATGTCACACCCAGTTTTGGAAGATAAACCGAATGCGAACCATGTACGTGCCAGGATTAGAAACTCACGTACACAACGATTACATAGTTGGACATCATTACACATTGCTCCAAATAAATAGCGGAAATGGTACTTTATTACATCAAGATGTCCAAGACATCCAGAGAGTCATTGCCTTAACATTGTCATTTAACGTGATCAAAGTGCGGAATACGAAACATAGAGATAAGGCCTTCACAGGCAGTCGGCTAGGGGTTTGCCACTAATACAACTAGAACTCATCGTAGTCCTAGAACTCCTCAAAGTCCTCCATGTTATCTACATCTCTTCCTGAGCACTGATTGCAATGGGGACAACTTGAGGTGGGGTGGTTTTTAAAGCAAGGGTGAGTACACATCAACGTACTCAGCAAATGTCCCATTTGTTTAAAGTGGACTAGTTGTATGTGGAGTTAAGGTTAAAGATGTTGCTTTTAGCTGGTCAGGTATTTATTTCTAGTAGTAAGCCAAGTTTTAGTAATAAACCCTGTTATTACCCAAAAGTACTCCCTCTAAGAGGAAATACGAGAGATCAGAGTTATAACCATCAATATTAATCATCATCATAAAGTATCCAGAGTTCTTCTAATCAAAGAGGATCCCAAGGCTGCTCTTAACCATGAGCACGACTGATATACCAGTTTTTAACACTCTGCAGAGCTTGCACATTTTACCCACGAGTCGTGATCCCTTTCTAGCCTGGGTTGTACAGACCCGATCTTCACTATCGAGGTGAATGGCCAGGGATACACTACGTAGCTTTTACAAAGACCCCCCTAGTGCATAGCTGTTCGTTAGGTTTCGCCAGTCGTAAAAACACAATACCCCTCACTAAGGTGGGTGACTAACAAAACCAAATCAAATGAACCTCAGCACCCACCCTTAGCAGAGCAAGCACTATGCCCCGGTCCCAGTGATGGCCCTTCAGCAAAGCCAACTACACCCCCAGGTTCATCTAATTATTCAGCTAAGGGCGTTCCATTCCACCCTCATGGTTGCACTGTTATCCCAGGTAGTCACTCAACGAACAGGTCCTTACGGAGAGTTACTCAAGAAAACAACCTGAGTCCCCTAAAGTGCCATAAGAACATCATCATAAACATAATAACAACATCGTATCATAAATGTTCTCATCATGTTCATTGATTAAAATAAAGCAATAGCATGAAGCTAACCATAATAACCCAAAAGGTAATCAAGGACAAGGTAAATACAGACTAGTAAATCCTTAGGTTTCAATTAAGTAATGCGAGACAGTGAATTATAAAGTAAATAGGACATAATAGGCCAGAGGAAACTTGCTTTCACCAGGTTGTTGCTTAGGAAGATCTTCGGCAACACACTCAAGAACCACGGGCTGCTCGTTGTCTACGCAAAGCGATCATGCATTCAACACATTTGGATAATGACATAGAAACAATACACCAAATGTGTACAATCAAGTGAACACTAATTCAAAAGAAAGTAACAAACTCAAAAGCGAAGTCTAGGATTTGGGGTGGACTAATACGCCTAGAGGTTCATGATTCTCTAAGTATTACTTATCTCAATAGATTACATAACTTAAATTCATTTATCTTAATAGATTACCAAAACTTATACCAGGGATGGGTTCATATGATATTAAACTCACAAAGTTAACCATCTAATTACTATTAGGGTTTCCCTTTTTATTTTCCTATTTAATAACTAAGCCATCACTTAAACTAACATATAGTCTATGCATACAATTAATACGTGTAGATAGTGAATGATTATAATTTAAACAGATAGAGAATAATCTTATGAACATTTTGTAATTTGAATCACTCAATTTGTAGTTCATATGCAAAAGATATGAAATAAACAAGTTTTGGAATTCAAAATACAAAATTAGGTCTAAATCTGCAATATAACAAAAGGGCAGGGGTTTTTCTACAAATTCTCAAGGGCCTGCGCGCGAAATTTAGGGACTGCGGGTTGATTCCTAAAAATCGAAGGGTCTCTTTAACAAAAAGACAACACGAAGGGGTACTAGGTGTACTCAGCCATCCGATAACGGATCGACGGCCGAGATCAGATCTGAGTGTGAGCGTGAGCGCATGCGGATGCGTGGACGAGCGCTGACAGGTGGGCCAGGGAAGTCAACGACTGGGGGAAATGACGGGTTCACCGGTCAGGCCCAGTGCTACGGGTGCAGACAACTGATAGGTGGGACCTAGGGGCAGGGCGTGCTCGCGCGAAGCGGTACCCGGGGATCCGAACCATTGGACCGATATCAGACAGTCAAGGTCAAACGTCAGCGGGGTCGACGAGTGCAGGCAGCGCTGCTCCTGACCGCGGCGGCGAAGTCACCGGAGTTGGGGCGAGTGCAGGCTCCAAGGGGTTCGAGGTCACTGGAGTTGGCCAAGACTGGCGAGATGGGCCCGGCGAACTCACTGGTGGGACTCCAGCCACAAAACGAGGACTAGAGACGAGAGAAAAGTGAAGGGAATGCTCCGAGCAGGTTGGGCAACTCCGATGAGGAATCCTGACCGCGGGGAGGGGGTTTCAGGCACGCTAAGGCCTGGATTGGCTTCGGCATGGTAAGGGAAACTCCACTGACCAACGTAGGGGCACAACATGAGGCTAAATCGACTGGTCTTCACACGAGCGCGGCGAACCGACACGACCAAACTTTGGCGAGGTCAAATTGGCTAAGTGTGGGGGACAGATATCCCCCGGGTCCACTAGAAGGCAAGAAGGCCTCGCGCGGGGCTTTGGGCCAATTACCTCGCAAGACCATCCCTTCGTGGGCCGGGTCAGAACTACTAGCGGAGTGGGCTGACCCGAGAAAGAAGCAGACTCCGGCCCAGGCAACCCGTTAGACTCGTACACTATCCGTAGCGACCACCCGACTTTCCCGCGTACGACTCCCTTGAATATCGGGGCGGATTAGGGATAAGTCGGCAATATTGTAGGAAGATCAGTTCAGTTGGTTCACTATTATTTAGGATACAAGTAATCCTCATGTACGCATGGAGTGCCCCACGGTCGAGTATATAAGGCCTAGGGGGTACCCCATCATTTCCATCGACCACCTACCCATCTCATTAGCTTTTCTCCATTTAGGAGACTTCACTTGTAACTGTCCACATAAAGATCCACACCAGGAAGTAGGGTATTACGCCTCTCCAAGCAGCCCAAACCTGTAGAAAATTGCTTGTCCATCTCTCGTGCATCTAGCACGAACCATTGAGCTACAGTCAACAGCACCGTCCTACCCAAAAGCAGTGCGAGGGGTAACCCTAGGTGTGCAGTCGGGCTCTAAACACCAACAGCTGGCGCGCCAGGTAGGGGGTGTGTCGTTGATCCAATCTAGCTCAATGGCCATCACATCCTAGTGCAAGGTTGCTCTTCGCCCTAGATCCATGTTCTGCTTCGAAACCATCTCGTCCATAGTAGATGAGAAAGGAACTCTGCACCGCATAGCAGACCCGCCGGACAAGAAGCTTCCCTCGGAGGTCCCCATGAAAACCGGAGCAGAACAGCGGGTGGCGTAGCCTCCCGCGCCCCAAGCGAAGATTACCTCTTACAAGCCAAGAATCAGGAGCTTACCTACCCGAAGAACTCCGCTGTCCACCTCGCCCACAAAGGAGTGGACGTGGATCACTAGAAAAAGGAAGCAAACGTCCTGAGTAAGGGGACGGGACCTCACCGAGTCATCTTTCTGGCACCTTCGCCCTCAAAGAAGGACAGAAAGAAACACGCCATCACGACATCTCCTTTCTACCCTGACATCCTCTTCATCGGGGGGAGATTGGAGTCGTCTCCCATCTCCGACGACGAGTCGACCGTGCAAGGGGAAGAACCTCCCTAGCGTGAAGCACGACGACAAAGGAACAGACGCCGGAATGTTCTACGACATCACAAGGATGGGGAGCAGGACTCAACACAGTCTGTATCCCGGGACGAAGTTTCAGAAGTAGGAGAAACTCCTAACGAGCGAGTACACCGAGAAAGACGGAATTCTCGCCGCCGAGATCGCCGACAAGCATAGGACTGTGACAGAACCTCCCAAGTCATTAGGCCCACCTACAGTTGTCCTTGTCCAATGGACCTTGAACAACCTTGTAGATGCACATAATCACTTGACAAGTTTGGTATCTGTATCCTTTTCCTCGCCCAAGAGCGTTTCACCCGTCACACAGATATTACAACCCATCGGAGAAACGAATAAGCGGAAGCGAATTACAATAACTTAATTTACATTCCTTAAAATATATAAAGAGTGTTATAGTTATTACAAAACCAGGGGTATGAGTGCATAAGTATTATTATTATAAACTTGGGAGGCAAAAACCCCTCCCGTATAAAAGTTTTTCAAGTGGGAGGCCATCCTCCTCCATGGCTTCACTGCTGAGTTTCTTCTTTGGGCACCACCTTAGTGCAAAAACAACAAAAGTCTACTGTTTCCTCACCTACAACAACATGGGTTTGAAACCCTGAGTACAGAGTGTACTTTCGCAAGTCTTACCCGTCAAAATAAAAGACTCTCAAGGATATGCTGGCTTAAGGGAGTCAAGGTAAGGCTTAACCAAGAATCAAGACTCTGTTTGCAAAAATGCTTACTAATAGTGGATCCTTAAAAATCCAGTTTTATTAGCAAGTTAAGTCATTACCTGTCACTAGAGTTCTTTTTACCCTAATTCAAGCACTTCACCTGCACTAGCCGTCTTTTATCGACCCTTTTTGTTCACTGGAATGCTACATGTAAGTCAGTGACCAAGTCTTCATGTCTGAGAAGTAACGGCGATCCGAATCGATTAATACCCAGCTGGGGATCTCCAATCACATGACATATGTAGCACTTAACCCTTGCATATGTCAACTCGCCACCGGGTTTCTTAAGACCAGACCAGGTTCACGCCAACCGAGAGCACAGATACACCACCGTCTAGCCTCTTGCCACAGAGGGTACACGCTACTCTCACCATCTCTCCACTCCCATTGCGTGTTGGCCTTTCTGGTATTAGTCTGCCCGAGGCAAAGCTTACCCATGATGAGGCATGTGACCAGTTAAAAGGTCCTCGATCATCAGGCCTACATCGAGACGGTCCTTAATCGACTCAGACGGAGACACTACACCGAGACTCTCTTCTCGTGCAAGTCACCCACTCGGACTCAGCTTTATCATTTAAAACCCAAAGTTTGGTACCTGGCAGAGGTACATCTTTTCTGATGTTGAACCCATCACGACCATGATGGATCCACCATCAAGTTTTATTTTTGAAAACATCCCAGCCGCTGTGAAGCATCACCTTTTGTTTTAAAACAAAACATTATTTTTTCTAAAGCAGAACTAAGCATCAGAAAACCTTTTAATAAAACAGGTAATCAAGGAATGGTAAATAGTTCCAAGGAAGGAAATGCAGTAATTGGTTTAACACCCAACTCCTATCACCTAATGCATCATTCAAGTGATAAAGAGTTTAAAACAGCAAGGAGGTGGAAAATGCACCGGGGCTTGCCTTGTGTTGTAGGAGAGTCGGGCTCTGTTCCACAAATGTCAAAGTAAAAACAGTTCTCGGCAGGTGGATTTTCTGTTGATGGAGTAGTCTCTTCCTCTCAACTGTTATTTCTTCCTCGATCTCTATACATAACCATATATAACCATGAATGCTCATGTGATGCTTATGAAAATGCAATGATAATAAAGACACACCAAGTTGTATCTTGAATACAACTTTCCTTCACGGTGCACTAGGGTAACTATGGTTTTTCTAGGTCAGAACCTTAGTAGGGTTAGACATTTTTACCCTAAGGAGCCAGGGTTTTGGGTTTAGGAATCAAACAATGTCCAAATCAAGTCAAACTTCACTCATGAGAGCTAAATACCATATTAGGCTTATCCAAAAAGTTTGGTGATTTTTGGAGTCATTAAATAATTCCTAAAATTCCAAAGGTATAGGTTAAATGTCTTTTAAATACTGAATAATTCCTTGTTTGGACTAAAAATCCTAAAACTATTTTTATTAAATACTACCAAAATTCAGGAATCCAACAAAATTGGTCTCATATTTTTATCATTTTTCTATGATTTTCTATGGATTTCTAAGTTTTCTTGGAAAAAGAAAAGGGAAAAGCTATCAACAGTATTGGGCCGAAACCGGCCCATACAGTCCAGGCCTCACAGAATTTCGGGCGCGCACGCGACCGCGCAGTAGGTTTTACACAAAGGCCCCCGCACGTTCAAATAATTGCGAAGTGCCAACTGATACTATTTACCTGAGTCACTGTCATTTGCACTTGACCCCTTCGGTTTGGTTTTATTTATGTCCATTGGTCCTTCGACCACGCTGCGTCGAACACCTGACTGTCGTGGTCAGAGCTCGCCGCCGGTAGCCTCCATCGAAACGACGAGCATACCGGCTACTTCCCTAAGCATAACCGACGCACGCCCTACCCCCAATCGGACTGTTATGGACTACGGTCCATGCTGCTTGGTTTAGGGCGGACACCGAGGTTTGTCGGGCTTGGTCCCAAGACCACGGCGCGCTAATAACCAATTAAAAGGCATGGCAAGCATTAAGGACTTACCAGAAGCTTAGAACGACAGGGGAATGGGCGGAATGAAGAACAGAGAAGGCGGTCCGTGTTGGGTGGCTGATCACGGAGCACTCCGGTGACAAGGGACTGTTCTAGCGAGGTAACAGCAGCCGCGTTAAATCAAACAGATCAAGGAGCATTCTTAGTATCTAAGGAAGCTCGAACGGGGCAGAATTTAGTGAGGGATCGCTCAATTTGACCTGACCACGGGGAGGTCCTTCACGGTGGAGCTAAGAACGGTGAGGAGGAGCTTATGGCTTAACTGAGTCCCTCTGCGAAATTGAGTGGTTTGCGCAAGCACTCGTGTTTGTGATGCGGTGAGGAAGCAGTGCTCAGGCTCAATTTATAGGGGGATGGCTAGAGGCGGACGGGATTCAAAAGATCTCCCAGTGCGCTGGTGAGCTCACGCGCGCGGGCAGGGCCACGGCGAGCGCCTGGTGAAAAGTTTCAGCCGAACGACGCCACCTCATGGTTACATGTGCCACGTTGCGGAGGATTTAAGTCCGAGCAGTGCCTCGGCTGCGGTGGCGTTCTTATCCCCGGCGAGGTTCACTGAACCACGGTGAACAGTGCGCATGCGAGCCTTAATTCAAATGGCTTTTGCGCCCAGTTTTATGTGGTTGCTTGCAAACTAATCTGCATCAAAGTTGTACATTGATCAATGTTCTTTCATTTTGGTATAATGACCATACCGAAAATCCTCATGGATTAATCATGCCATGACGCTCAAGTTGGCGCAATAACACTAAACCTAGACCTTAATCAGATGCAGTGAACACATGTCTATCAGGCTGACTGACAGCGCTATTTCAAACCTATTTATCTCTCATTTCTGTGTAACACTAGTGCTTGGTCACTTAATCAAATTTGTTCTCCTTGCATAGCTCTACAAGTTTGCTATACTGACCAAGAGCAAAATCCTCAAGAATCCTGAGATGTAAAGCTCCAAAGTTGACCCTATGCAGTGAATTTCAGACTTAGGCATATATGGTTTATGGGTGCCTTTTTGCAAATAAGCCCAAATTCCACTATTCAACTTGCAAATTCTCCATTATGAAAAATAGTTGGTTTAAGGTGCTCTTTTACTTTAGTATTTGCACTTTGTTCCAAAAGTGCTTAGAATTTATAGTTACCCCCCTAGGGTTCCAATTCAGGGTTTTCCAGGGGTCTTTTCAGGATTTTGAGTCCTCTAGGGTTTTGGTGCCACCAAAGTCCATCAAATGTGATGCCTTATGATCATTTCTCATGTCTTTTGAGGTTTTCACTTATTTGGGCTTCACTTATATCCACAAGCCCTAATTTAGGGTTAAGCACTCTACCCTAGGGTTAATCACACATCAAGTCATATCAGTACAACTGATTTGAAATTTTTACCTAGTGAATGCACTGTAGGTGTAACAAACACATGATATGCCAATGCTTATGATGTTATGCTCAAGTTTTAGTGACAGTAACACCAGAGGTGTTACAAGGACCGAGAGTGGGAGCAAGCCGAGCAAGGCGCAAGGTAGCGCCGAGAGAACCCTCTCTTCGCTCGAAACCTATACCCCGACTTCGCTGGCACAATGAACATGCCGAGAGAAGTTGGTTGGGCGCTGGCCCAGATAGCTGATGGCCTCCCGTGAACTCTGAACGCAGCTAATCACCTTCTGCCCATCGCGCATCCCCCGAGTGACCTACGCCACGCCATCAACATCCGACGAGACACGAGGAGCTCCATCAACGCTTCACGTGACCGACGGCACGAAAATGAGATAAAGCGCCGAGAGGAGTATGACCGGGACCATGGTGTCCCGGCTTGAAGTCGTGCCACCCGAGTTGAGTCGGCTACGGCCTCAACTAGTGGCCCGACCCGGGGACGGTCGAGACGACACACCACCGGCTCCCCTCCCTGGGACCAACCTCACGAACACCGATAGGAAGTTACATGTGGGGTCTCTGCGCTTACTCTGCGTCTCCGGGCCATCCAGTGGCCCCCCCCAAATTCAAAGTCTCCAACGTCAACAAGTATGAGCCTAAGCAGGCCCCGGGGGGCTGGTTGGCCATCTACACAACCGCCGCTCGGGCCGCTGGGGCGATAGAAGACGTAATGACAACGTATTTGCCCATCATTCTAGGGCAAGACGCACTGCAGTGGCTACGACATCTGCCATGACACTGCATCGACGATTGGAGCGACTTCAGTCGGCGTTTCATCGCCAACTTCCAGTCTCTCTCTAATAAGCCAGCACAGCCATGGGACCTCAAATCCATCAGGCGCCAAGGCGATGAAACACTCCGGTCATACCTCAAGAGGTTTTAGACCATGAGGAACCGCATCCCCGAAGTCACCGAGGCAGCGGTGATTGAAGATTTCTACCGGGGATCCAATGACTCGGTCTTTGTCCGAGCCATACTACAGAAAGCGCCCGCCACCTCCGAACAACTATTTCAAGAGGCAAACCGCTATATCACCACAGATGAGCGGGCCCAGGACCTCATCGGAGATACGAAACCTGCACCACCCGTGCCACGACGCGACACGAACCAGCAACCTGATAGGCACTAGGAGAAGAGGCCTCGTGTGGAGGTACACGCCACCGGACCACTCGTCGCTCGAGCCCGTAGTGCACCCCACGGAGGTCAACGGACGCTAGACAAAATCCTCGACGCCCAGTGCCCGAACCACAAGGACATGCGCCACACCCTATGGAACTGCAGGGATTTCAAGCACTTTGTCGGGCACGACCGACCGTTCTATCCTCTACCTCCTCCCCCACCGCGAGGAGAGCCTGGCGAGCCCAGGCAGCCTCAGCAGCAAGAAGGGGGAGGGGGCGGAGTATTCCCGCGCGTTGACAGGGAGGTCAACGTCATCTTCGGAGGACACAGAGCACAAGAGAATAGGAGGCAGCAAAAGGTCAACGACCGGTAGGTCCTGGCGGCAACCACTAGTGCTTCAGCTCCTTATTGGTGGTCGGAGCACGCAATAACCTTCAATTGAGCGGATCAGTGGCTCAACTTCGACCACCCCGACAAGTACCCGCTCCTCGTTGATCCGGTGATCCGAGAAAGTCGGGTGAAGAAAGTACTAGTGGACAGGGAAAGTAGCATTAACGTTACCTTCCCTCAGACGCTCCTAGCCTTGGGGGTCGCACTCAAAGACCTCACTGAGTTAGATACTCCCTTCTTCGGTATCGTGTCGACTGAAGGGGATTACCCACTCGGGCACATCTACATGCCCATCACCTTCGGGACTCCGGAGAACTACAGAACCAAGTTCCTGAGGTTCGAGGTGGCACGCTTCGACTGTGGATACAATGCCATCATCGGCAAGCCGGGGCTGGCAAAGTTCATGGCCATTCCGCATTACTCATACGTAATATTGAAATGCCAGGACCTTAAGGAATCATCACTGTGCACGCTGACTTCCAAGGCGCCGCAGAGTGCTTTCGGGGAGCCATCCAAGCAGCCCTCACTGCTGGGCCCCCGGCAGCTCCCCTCGCACAGACAGACACCAATTCGGAGGAGGGTCTCACAATACTCACTAATGATGCTCAAGCTGTGACCTCTATACGGCCGACTGAAGAGGCTAAGAGGATCAACCTAGGATTCGCTGCTGAGCACAAGACCACCATCATCAGTTCCAGCCTTGATGACAAATAGGAAAGCGCGCTTGTCCGGTTCCTGCAAGATAGCCAAGACGTATTCACATGGCAACCTGCGGATATGCCGGGAGTCCCGAGAGAACTGGCCGAGCACAAATTGAAGGTCTATCCTCAAGCAAGGCCGATTCGACAGAAGCTGCATCGTTTCACGTCTGATAAAAGATAAGCTATTCGCGCCGAGTTGGCCCGCTTAGTGTCTGCAGGGTTCATTAGGGAAGTACTGCACCCCGAGTGGCTAGCGAATCCTGTTCTTGTACTAAAAAAGAATAAAGTGGATTGGCGCAGTGCGTCGACTATACTGATCTTGACAAGCATTGTCCGAAGGATCCCTTCGGGCTCCCTAGAATAGATCAGGTAGTTGACTCGACTGCTGGCTGTTCTATGCTCTCCTTTCTAGACTGCTATTCCAATATCATCAGATCAGCTTGGCAAAAGAAGATGAGGAGAAGACTGCTTTCATTACCACGTTTGGAGCTTTCTACTATAGCTCCATGTCGTTCGGCCTCAAGAACACTGGAGCGACTTACCAGAGAGCTATCTAGACATGCTTAGCCGATCATTAGGGCAAGCGGGTGGAAGCCTACGTCGATGATGTAGTTATCAAGACAGAAAACTCAAAAAACTTCATCGAAGATTTGCAGTTGGTCTTCAACAGCTTGAGGCGCTACCGGTGGAAGCTGAACCCAGAAAAGTTTGTCTTCGGAGTACAGGTAGGGAAGCTACTCGGATTCATTATCAGCCACCGAGGAATTGAAGCTAATCCAGAAAAGATCGAGGCCATCATGAGAATGGAAGCGCCATGATCACAGAAAAAGGTGCAAAGGCTTACTGGATGCATGACAGCCCTGAGCAGGTTCATATCAAGGCTAGGAGAGAAAGGGATGCCATTTTACAAATTGCTCAAGAAGGTGTACAAGTTTTAGTGGACCACAGAGGCACAGGAAGCTCTAGAGGCACTGAAGAAGTTCTTGACCACACCACCAGTACTCAAGCTACCGCACTGAGCTACGTCTGGTCAGCCAGCAGAAGATCTGCTCCTGTACATCTCCTACACGACTCACATGGTAAGCACCACGTTAGTAGTCGAGCGAGCGAAGGAAGGACATGCATACCCGGTGCAGCATCCAGTTTGCTTCATCAGCGAAGTCCTCGGGCCCTCAAAGATAAGGTATCCTCAAGTCTAGAAGCTGCTATACGCGGTACTTCTAACCACTCGCAAGCTCCGACACTATTTTGACGACCACAAAGTCATAGTAGTCACAGGATTTCCGATAGGGGACATTCTCCACAACAAAGAAGCTATTGGAAGGATAGCCAAATGGGCATGCGAGTTGGGAGCTCGCGACATAGAGTTCCGGCCCCACACAACAATAAAGACTTAGGCGCTGGTCGACTTCGTATCAGAATGGACTGAGCTCCAGGTCCCAGATAGCCCAGAAGTTATTAAGGTGTGGAGAATGTACTTTGATGGCTCACTAAGCTGCAAGGTGCAGGTGCAGGGATTCTCTTTATTGCTCCTGGAGGTGAACAACTCAAGTATGCACTCCAGCTGCTGTTTCCGGCATCAAATAGTGTGGCAGAGTATGAGGCACTGGTCCACGGGCTGAGCATTGCAGTATCACTCGGCATCAAGAAGCTGATGGTATATGGTGACTCGTTGGTGGTCATAAGCCAGATAAACAAGGATTGGGACTGCTCGACCGATTCAATGGGCAAGTACTGCGCAACTGTGCGAAAACTAGAAGACAAGTTTGAGGGATTGGAGTTCCATCACGTGGAAAGAGATCGCAATGCAGCAGCAGATGTGTTGTCGAAGCTGGGATCCAGTTGGGCCCAGGCTCCACCTAGAATTTTCGTCCAAGAAATATCACAGCCGAGCATCCTCACGGATCAGGTGGTGGAGTGCAACGCCTTGAGTCAGCTAGAGGCAGATCCCAACGACTAGAGAGAGCCTATCATCAGGTACATAAGAAATGAAGAAGAGCCGGATGACATGGCTGCAGCAGAACGCATCGCAAGACAGTCAGCCCACTACACCATTATAGGGGTTTATTGTACAGGAGAGGTGCAGGAGTCTTCATGAAATGCATCCACTCGGCCGCTGGGAGACAATTGTTAGATGAAATCCATGCTGGGCAGTGTGGGGTAGATGCTACATCGAGGACTCTAGTCGGGAAAGCTTTCAGATCTGGCTTCTACTGGCCAACTGCGAAGAGTGATGCTACCGAGTTAGTCCAGAAGTGTGAAGCATGCCAATTCCTGTCGAAGCAACATCACTTGCCCATGCAGCAGCTGCAGACCATTCCTGTAACGTGGCCGTTTGCATGCTGGGGCTGGACATGATCGGACCTTTCAAGAAAGCTCAGGGAGGCTATACTCATATACTGGTTGCCATTGAAAAATTCACAAAATGGATAGAGTACGAGCTAATTGCCTCTTTGACCTCAGCCAAAGCAGTGGAGTTTATCCAGGACATAATATTTAGGTTCGGGATACCGAATAGCATCATTACTGACCTGGGATCCAACTTCACCAGCTCTGAGTTCTTTGATTTCTACGAGCAAAGGAGTATCCAGATCAAGTACGCATCAGTGGCACACCCAAGAGCCAATGGCCAGGTGGAAAGAGGCAACGGAATGATACTAGAAGCACTTAGAAAGAAGGTATTCGATAAGAGTGAAAAGCTTGTAGGAAAATGGATTAGAGAACTGTCGTACGTGGTCTGGAGCCTACGAACTCAACCCAGTCGAGCTCTGCTTGGAAATACCCTGTTCTTCATGGTTTACGGGTCAGAAGCAGTGCTGCTTGCCGATTTGATCTTCAAGGCGCCTAGGTTGACTTTCAAAAACATAGCTGAGACAGAAGCAACCAGGTTGGAAGACATTGATGTGCTGGAGGAAGAACGATTGAACACAGTAATTCAGTCGGCCAGGTACCAGCAGACCTTGAGGCGCTACCACGACAAAGCTATGTGGCACCAATCCTTTGCAGTGGGAGACTTGGTCCTTCGTTGAATTCTAATGGGGGAGGGACGACACAAGCTATCACCACCATGGGAAGGACCGTTCATTGTATCAGAAGTCACATGGTCGAGATCATATCGACTTACTCAGATGAACAGCACAGAAGTGGGGAACTCGTGGAACATAGAACACCGCAGAAAGTTCTATCCTTAGCAAGGCCTCAAAAACTCTTGAAGGAAAATTGTACTCTGTAACCAGAAGATTTCATCATCAATAAAGCTTTCATTTTCCAAAGGCGTTCAGACTCTTGATTTACAACTGACTTCGATTGGGTTTGACTAGAAATCATCATGACTTGACTTAGGGTGACCACTATACCCTGCTAACGGAGCAATCGGCTTAAGTCAGAGACGACTTAAGTCAGTGCGATATGCTCATGCTTACTTGACTTAGGGTGACCACTATACCTTGCCAACGGAGCAATCGGCTTAAGTCGAAAACGCCTTAAGTCGATGCAACATGCTCACGCTTACTTGACTTAGGGTGATCACTATGCCCTACCAATGGAGCAATCGGCTTAAGTCGGAAATGCCTTAAGTCAGTGCGACATGCTCACGCTTACTTAACTTAGGGTGATCACTATGCCCAACTAACGGAGCAATCGGCTTAAGTCAGAAACGGCTTAAGTTGGTGCGACATGCCCATGCTTACTTGAATTAAGGTGACCACTATGCCCTAATATCAAACCAACCGGCTTAAGTCGGAAACTCCTTAAGTTGATGCGGCATACTTGCATTCACATGATTTAGGGTGACCACTGTACCGTGGTAGCAGAATAACCAGCTCAAATTGAGAGTACCTCAAAAAAAGAAATATCTCACTTACAAGTGCCAGGGGTGTTTTTCAGCACCCTGCCCACGGAATACTCAAGTTCTAACATAACTGTTGCGCACATGCAGAATTCATATTACATCTTTTCTCTAAAGAGATGCTAACTCGATAAATAAGAGTTCTACAGGAAATCACTACGGCGAAGTATCTTTGCAGACAGCATCCTTCGTAGGAGCAACAGAAGAGGATGGACATCTTGCAGCATCAGGCACGACCTTGACATCAGCAACAATATCATCGGGCACTGTGACATCGGGTCTCCTCATCAGGATCAACCCAGCGCAAATGACTTTGTCCATAGCCCTGTCGCGCTGAGCCTTCAGGATGACACATTTATTCTCCAAGCTCTTAATAGCAAGTTGGGCGGCCTCCAGCTCTTGTGCGACAAGTTTCTTGGAGGCGCGCAGTTCATTGATGGTGGAGTCCTTGGTGGACAACAACTGGCCAAGTCGAGATACCTCATCCTGAGATGCCTGCAGCTCGTGGTGATGATGGTCTAAGTCAAACATGGTGAAGTGATGGCTCCTCTCCAGGATGGTCAAGGAGTTACTAGCGTCACGGTATAGCCTGTCCAGATTATCGCAGGAAGCAACAAGTGTTTGTTTTTCTTCCTGCAAGCAGAGAACAACATTTAGCATCGAAGCAAAGATAGCAAAGCAAGGTCAGTCAAGGAAGTTTACCTCGTGTGCCATCCTCTCGGAATCAAGCTGTGCATTCAGAGAAGAATTCAGGGAACGTGCACTATCCAGAAAAGCAGAAGTCTGGGCTAAGTCAGCCTGACTCTGAGAGTACTTCTCCTCAAAGTTAGAGCACCGCCGAGCCAAATCTGATAAAGCAGCTGAAGGAGAACATGTGATTAAAGATAAGCTAAGCAATTAAAGCCACTAGAGAAACCATGAGTTCACTAACCAGAATTCGATGCCTTCAAATCGTCTATCTGTTTTTGGAGCAATAGAGGGTTCCACTGCATTAGAGATAAAGCTTGATCGGGAACAGTAGCGCCACAAGATCTCAGTTGGGCGGATACACCATCAACAAAATCCTGTGGTCATGAACAGATAAGCAAAAAAGATAATTCGCTAGAGCAAAAAGTTGACTCACCTGAAGATTGGAAAGGAACAGGGGAAGACCCAAGGCAGGAAGAGTCGGTACATGGCTCGATGAGGGAAGATCAGCAAGAACAATCTCAAGAGCACGACTCAGGGTAACTTCAACCCCACCAGCAGGTGGCAAGCTCCTGGCGTCTAGCTCGCTGGCCTCTAAAGCGACTTGACCAGCGAGAGCCGTAGAAACGTGCGTCACCGCAGCCTCCTCGGACCGGACTGGGGGCGACCCAATGTGGACGTCCATGGAAGCAGCAGAGAGGGAGAATGCTCCAACACCCTTGGGGGCTGGGTCGCTACCAGCGCCACCCTCAGGGGCTGGGTCTTCTGCAGTAGCCACCTCTAAGGCTAAAGGCCCCTCAGCCACCTCCATAGGAGGTGGATGATTCGAATCAGCATTTTTGCACGGAAGACTGCCCTCTAAAGTCGACGACGCATGAGACACCACCCGGGTTACCTCTTGCCCAGCAGAATCATGCAGCGAAAGACCACCATCTAGGACCTGTGAATAGATGGTCGGAATGTCAGCCTCAGGAGGCTCTAATAAAATGTCTTTAGGAATGACCTCTTCTAGTGCCTGATCAAAGTCTAATACCGAAAGCCCTTGAAGGCTGACGAGTGCCGACAAGGCTTGGGAGGGAATATCGCTGCCCCGATCACTACCTCTGTAGTGACGGCTGTTCTTGCAGATCAGCGGAATTTCTTCTTCTTCTTCTTCTTCCTCTTCATCCTCGTCAAACACACCACCAGCAGCCTAAGCATCATCACAACCTTCAGCACTGATCTTGGGAATGGCATCAACCAGGCCATCACCAAGGAACAATGCAGAAGGACCAGCATCTTGATCCAGGCACGACAGTCACCAAAGTCGCTTCTTCTTCTTCTTTTCCTCGACTGGTGCAGCCGGGCGGTTCACTCGACGTGAACTCTTCGGGCGAGCACCTTCTAGTTTCTGGATCTCCACATCCTCACCAAACTCTTGTCCAGTCGCGATGGCCATCGGCTCGGTACAGGTAGAGTCAGACGATTCCCCAGCCAGCAAGCTAAGCACGACGTCCATCTCAACATCATCTGTGCTAGCTGGCATCTCAAAATGAGTTTGCCTCTCAGCCTTGAGAAGACTTCGAAGTGGGGCAATCAAGGCTTCAATATCTTTGGGGGAGGGTCGCACTCTATGGCCCGGGCTACCATCACGAGCAGGAGGGTTGGAGACAAATTCAGAGAAGAGCCTATTGGGAGGCAGGTTCCACGCAGAGTAAGCTAAGGGAGCACCAGCATTCGAGACCCTGCCCCTCAATATCATATCCAATCGACTCAGCAAGTCCTCATTGGGAATCTGTCTGTTTGTGACCCGGGTAGAATCATTGAGGTCGGTATACAAATAAGTAGGATAAACTCTATCCTTCAAAGGTAGAATGTTCTTGAAGACAAAGTCAGCGACCACGGCCTCAGCAGTCAGACCCCTATCCTTCAACGAGCATATTTCAGCAAGCAGCACTTTGGCTTTGGTTATCTCTAAAAAAGTGGGAGACTCTACCTAGCTAGGCGTACGAACATCCGGTTTCCTCCCTAACAAATGGGGGAGGGATTTGCCGTGATTCTCCACAATGAACCACTCAAGACGCCATCCCTTAATGTTGTCCTTGAGGGGGATATCGAGATATTCCACTTTCCTCTCCTGGCGAAGTTCTAAACTTGCGCCGCCAACAAGCTGATGCTGCCCTCCAGCCATTCCAGGCCGACAGTGATAGAGGTACCTCCAGAGTCCGAAATGGGGGAGAATTCCAAGAAAAGCCTCGGATAGATGTACGAAAATGGCAACTTAGAGTTAGGATTTAAGTGTGTCAGATTTAAATCGTAGAAATCAAGGAGACCGCAGAAAAAGGAGAGTTGGGAAGAGCAAGTCTGCGGATAAGAAAGGACACATAGACAACGGATTCATGGGTGTCCTCTGTCGGAACTGTGACCCCACGACAGATCCGATAAGAATAGAGTTCCTTCGGCGGCAAAACCCCAGTCTCAACAAGGTGAAAAAGATCAGATTCAGAGATAATGAACATATGATTACTAGCGAACGAAAGCTGGTTGTTGGGATCGATGGATGGGATGATCATAGCAACGGCTGTGCCTCTTCCGCTTGGGAGCCATTGCAATCTCTCAGGCGGAACGAGTGGGCTCAGAAATTCAGAAAAGCAGAGAAGCGGCTAAGGAAAAAGTGAAGTTAGGGCTCGGAAATCAAAAAGGCATGTCGACACGAGTATAAATGGGCTCCTTGGGTCGAGCATTACCTCTAAAGTGCCAGATCAGCACTCGGAAAAGTAAAAGCCTCAGTCGTCACTCGGGCATTACCTCTAAAATGCCAACACTGTTAAGCGCATGGACAAACTTTCAAATGCACAAATGAAAACCAACACAATAGTGATTACTTGGATCAACTACATCCTTGATTCGTAATGGAGGGAGTAACACAAACTCGAAGCCGACTCATTATGAGTCAACTTCTTTTACCCTTGTCACTACATTTACATTATATTACCTTACTACTTACACTACACTACACTACTAACTAGCACTACTGTTGGGGGCCTTCGTCCTCCGAAGGTCCTCAAAAACATGATTTGACAATGTTTTCCAAGTAGATTATGTGAACAGGTATCTTCGGACTCAGAATTATGAACATAAAGCACGGTCAGGACGAAGCCTGAACCAGACGAAGGACGAGCTGATTACCGAGCTCTACGAAGGATGGTGCACAGCCGAAGCTGTACGCAGGGAAGCTTCGTCGCGATAGCGGAAAGGGGAACCGACTTAAAGATGAAAAGACTACGTGGGCCTTGACAGATTTCCATAAGTCATTAACAAATGTAATGGACATGGATGTAATTTTACGTGGGCTGCGTCCCGCGTCTATAAATAGATGAACAGTACTCCCGTACTGTTCACGCTGACTTGGCATATGCTTTTGCGTCACGCTTGTACTTTTTACCTTCTCTCAGGACCGAAGGTACATTTGTAATTTGTAATCATTTCTATTTCTCCATGTTAATAAAATAGAAATGATTCTATGATGATGTTTATATTTCATGCTTTATATGAATCCTTCATCATTTCTTGTTATATTTACGAAGGTATGTCCCTTATGACCTTCGTCCTAAGCTCATTATTTCCCGAAGGGGCATAATGTTTCGAAGGACGAAGGACTTTAGCATTTAACACTTTTTATGTTGCCTTGTTCTTAACTCTTAGCATTTGAGAACAAGTCCCCAACATTGGTGCCCACCTCCGGTGAACTCACTTCCACTTCGAGTTTTTTGAACACCTTCGGAAGCTATAGACCTTCGCTATGGCGCCGAAGAAAGCTTCAGCGACTGGGGCTGCAGCACTGCAACCGCTGGACCACAACCAGGAGACCGTCTCTCTTCGGGAGGCCCGAAGCCAGAAGAGAAAGGCCGTCAGCCCGACGCTTCAGGAGGAAGAGCTAGACCAAGAAATCAGGGATATGGAGATGCTACATCAACAGGTGCAGAGGAAGAAGGAGAAGATGGCCCGGCTAGCTGAGTTGCAACGGCAGATAGACGAAGCCTCTGAGGAAGTTCGCCATCTTACTCACGATGAGCAAAACAGAAGGCCTCAGCAGAAAGACCTTCATCAGGAGGGCTTCGTCAACGAAGATGACTGGTATGACAATTTCCATCAGGGAAATTTTGTTTTCGATGATGCTTCTCCTTTGTCCGCTGAGCTGCAGGCTACACCTTGGCCTCCATCCTATAAGCCACCCCAGCTTCCCATGTTCGACGGCCACTCAGACCCGAAGCAGTTCTTAATGAGCTACGAAGCAACAGTGTCTTCGTATGGGGGCAATGCTGCAGTCATGGCGAAGTCTTTCGTTATGGCCGTCAGGAATGTTGCTCAGACCTGGTATTCCTCCCTTCGACCAGGAACGATCACCTCATGGCAGAAGCTGAAGGATATGCTGTTAACCAGCTTTCAAGGATTTCAGACGAAGCCGGTCACTGCTCAAGCCTTGTTTCAGTGCACTCAGGATCATGAAGAATACCTTCAGGCGTATGTCAGAAGGTTCTTGCGTTTGAGGGCACAGGCACCAACGGTGCCCAATGAAATTGTTATCGAAGCCATGATCAAGGGGCTTCGTCCTGGACCTGCAGCCCAATACTTTGCTAGGAAGCCTCCTCAGACTCTGGAGAAGCTACTCCAAAAGATGGACGAGTACATTCGTGCTGATAATGACTTTCGCCAAAGAAGGGAGGAGGCCTTCAGATTTTCTAAGATGACCAGGGGCTTCGGGGGACGATTCTATCCGAGGCATGTCAGGTCCATCCACAACACTCAAAATGATGATAAGGGGAGTCAGCAGAACAGGCCGCAGTGCTCCTCACAGGCTTCGGGGCAACAACAAACTTTCTTTCGGCCACCAGCTCCAAGAGGCAGAGGCGCCAGGGGCTTCGGCGGGAGATTTGGAGATCAACCAAGGAGGACATTTTGCTTATTCTGCGGTGAGAACAAGGGCCATACCACCAGGATGTGCCATGTCACCATCCAGAAACAAAAGGAGCTAGCAGAAGCTGCAGCGCAACAGGGACAGCCGAAGCAGGTCATGCATACTGCTTCGTACCATCAGCCTTACATCCCGGAGTACGTGGGCAACCACCCTGCAGTTTCCGTAGCTTCGGCAAGTCAACCTCAAGCTTCATGGCAACAGCCCCCGCCTCCACCTCCGCTGCAACAAGGCCAACAGCCAGAAGGGAGCCAATATGTTCCGCACCAAAGGGATCTCAGAGAGCAATCTGAAGCCCGTACAATCAATAGTACTGTGCCAGAGTCGAAGCACATTTATTGACAAATATCCTACTTTGATAGCAGTCTTTTCCGTTTAAGTTCTGTTTTCTGTGTAGTAAAGAACACTTCAGTTTTCATATAATAGTTTCGTGGTTGGTTATCAGAAAAACCTATCTTCTCTACAGGCTTAAGTTGCTGAAGCTTAAAAATTTGCGGTAACAAGGAGAACCTTCGGATTATTAAAGATCCCTCAACGCAACAAAAAGTCATTCTAAGGAACGCAGAGTAAGTTGCCGAAGTTACAAAAAGCCGTTCCAAAGGGAGCGCAGTGTAAGTTTTTTGCTCCAAAGACGTTCCTAAGGGAATGCAGAGCATACAGCGAAAAGTCAATGCTGATACCGCCTAAGTAAAAGGCGAAGAAGCTCCAAAGACGTTCCTAAGGGAATGCAGAGCTTATACCGTCTAAGTAAAAGGCGAAGAAGCTCCAAAGACGTTCCTAAGGGAATGCAGAGCTTACGAATATATTTTGTGTGTATCTTCGGAACAAATGTCATTTGCATAACATAACATCATCACATCATTTTGCATAACATAAGCATCATACATCATGTTGCATTTGGCAAAAGAAGGGGACACACTATCAAACTTCGAAAGGACGCTTTGAGAAAGTGACAATTGTGTAAAGTCACGAGGCAATACAATGATAATCTTCGGAATACAGCTTCGGAGAATATTTTTACGAAGCATGGACAAGCTTCATCAGAGCAATATCGAAATTGTATAGCTTCGGAGAATGTTTTCACGAAGCATGGACGTGTTTCATCAGAATAATTTTAACGGAGAATGTCTTCTTCACGAAGCATGAAAAGAAGGGAAGGTGTTTTTTCGCCGAAGGCTCAAAAATGGTATGTATGTAGAATTTCATGCATCGTAAAGAATTGAATAATGAAAAGAGACTTGTATATTACATTCAAATGTACAAAATGTTACATAGATCACACTTTAAATGTTTTCTCTACATAGCATCTAGTCTTCTCTTAATACTGCTTCGGCGGCCTCATTTAGAAGTTGATCAACAACTTTATCCATGATAGCTTCGGCCATTTGTTTAATTTCGTCATCCCCTTTTGTGTGAGGGTCAGCAGACGATCCAGCAGGTTCTGAGGGAAGAGAACATTTCTTTATTACTATTACAAATCGCGAGCAAAGTTTGAAATAAAAATTGCAACACAATAAGAACGACTAATTAATACCTAATTGCCCTTCGGGCACTGTACTTCTTTCGGCAGCTTCTGCTACTTTCCTAGCATCATGGATGCCTTTTTCGCTTCTTTGAATAATTTCTTGCGCCATTTCTCGGCCGCCATTGTCCCAGATATCAGTAAAGAATTTACCGCCAACCATGCTTGCTTCGGTCGAGGGATCTTTGATGTCTTCAGAGGACAGGGCAGCTTCGGACTGAGCTAAGGATTTTATATGTTCACAACCTTTTTTCTCCAAAACAGCAGCAATTCCTCTGGCGCCTGAAAAAGCGCAGATGTCACCGCGGCTGCTCAGGATTTCCTCGAAGGCTTCTGCTTCGTGACTAATCCAGTCCAGTGGACCTTCGGGATTCCCTCTTGAAAAGTCCTCTTCACTAGAAAAGGCGCCAACGCTGGCGAAGCTGGATTTTATCTTTTTGACGCATTCTACAGATTTAACATAGCATTTCCTCTGAGATGCGCGAAGCTCCTTAACACTTAACTCTAAATTATTGACCATATGATCACTAAGTTCTCGTTTTGTTTCCTCCAGCACACGTTCCTCTTTAGCTCTAGCTAGCTGTTTCTGAAGATCTTTAATTTCACGTTTTTGGGCTTCGGCCTGGATCTTTGCAGCAGCTTCGTCCTTTTTTATCTTGTCTACTAGTGTAACCAGAATTTTGTCTTTTTCTAGAGCTTCGTTTCTCAGTTTTATAACTTCTGATCGTAGATTGTTGAATGCAATTTCATAACTCTCATCTTCGGCACTCTTTTGTGCTCTCAATGCGTTGCTCAGGATTAAACCCTATAAAAAAATCCATATAAGAATAAAGGAATGAATTACGTATTTAAATTTTTTTTTCAAAAGTCTAATTCCCAAACCTTCAGGCTATTATATGCAAGACTATCCGCGAGATCTTCCTTCGTCATAGCGCATAGCCCAGCTTCGAGCTTCGGGAATCCCATACTTCTAGCCATCTCTCGGCAGACAGATAGTTCTTTATTATCAGGAAGGCAGTACAGGAAGTCATCTTCATTTGTCCCATTGAATACTACTGCTCCCTTCGGATACTTTAACTCTCTAGCATAGTGATTCGCTTCATAGGTCTCTTCTTCAGACAGTTTCTTCCCCGAAGCATGTCGCACGATGTAATCGCATATGCTGGAGGGAGCTTCGGGGGCGGCAGTGTCAATTTCTTCAACCAAGGCTGGTTCTGATATTTTCTCGGATTGTTCCTTGGCGGGCTCTGAAGGCCCAGCTTCAGCTTCAGCTTGTTGTTTCGAAGCTTCAGTAGATGCTTCAGCGAGTTCAACAGACTCCTTTGTGGTTGTGCTTGAAGACTTAATTGTCTCCAAGACATCCAGTACGTTCACCATTCTTTTTCTTCTTGGGGTCACCAACGGGCCCTTTTGATTTTTTGTTGATTCGACATTTGCTGAAGGACTTAAGATTTCTGATGTTTTTGGCCCTTCAATCTTCGGTTTTTCTACTGCTGAAGGCGCTTCAGTTTTTTCTTCTATCTTCGGCACTGGAGCTGGTTCTGTAGCTTCAGAGGCCAAAGAAACTTCACCAATGAATTCTGGCACTGTGGCCGGCTCAATAAAGCGCGTTCGATGGGTGAGCACCTTCATCTTTTTCCTTTGAGGCGCTGGCTCACTAGTGGCACTCGTGGTAGCTTCTGTCGCAGGAGAAGTATTTTTCCTTTTGCGACCCAATACCGGATAGTGATAGTCAGGGTAGATAAACCCGACTGCGTCAAATACACGGTTGAGCCTTTTCTTCTTTCGGCCTCCGAAGGCTGCTGACAACGCAGTGTTCTCGGCCTTCGAATATGCCCCAAGAAGTTCGTCACTTAATGTTTCAATGCTTTTCAACCAATCGTCATCAGGTTCAACAAATTCATCCCCATATTTGAATGTGTATTTTAGTCTGACTAGTCCGCCTTCGTCGGACTCTTTAATGGTCTCCTTCGGCATTTCCCACATTTCTGCAAGTGGCCATACCCTGAAGGCAATGTGCTCTTGGACTAAGTCCCTTGTCCCAATGAAAGAGCAGATTACGCCGAAGGCTCTTTGGCATTCTTCGGCTGCTTCATCCATTTCAATCTTCGGCCTTCGAAGTCCGAAGCGTTGCCAGATGGGGCGCATAATGATACTCTTGACATTTTCTTGCGCTGTTAAGTCATTCTTCACATAGAACCACTCTGTCATCCAGGCTCCGGGCCACCTCTTCCGAAAGGTCGGCACAGGGCAGCTTGACCCGGAGCGGGCACCGAAGCTATAACACCCAAAATTGTTGTGATATTGTTCTTTTCCCCAGGGCTTCGCCTCGTATAATAACTCATGAATGTTGCAGAAGCTTTTAGCGTTTGGTTCCAAACCTTGGCTTCTCACAGCCCAGACAAACACCCCCATTCTTATGATGGCTTCGGGGGTAATTTGATGAAGGTAGACTTGAAATGTTTTCAGGACTTCAACAACAAACTTGCTTAGGGGGAATCGAAGCCCAGCCTTGAGAAAGCTTCGGAAGATTACGACTTCATCTTCTTCTGGGGTGGGAGAAGTCTTTTCTCCAGCGTCAGCCCTCACAATAGATATATCTCGAAAATACCGCCCCCTCATATTATCAATATGACTCTGCTTGATAGTGGTTTTCCCGAAAACCGTGTGACTTGGCCGCCATGGTCGATCTTCGGCCTCTTCCCCACCACTTTCTACATCATAGCTGTCGCTGTCACCAGTATCTTCGGACAAACCTTCAAGAATCTCCTTGGTGATTTTCTCCGTATTGGTCTCCGCCATCGCTATCAGGAACCCCAAATTCTTCTCTTCCTCGAGACTCAGCTTCGTCTCAGCAGGGATCTTCTTACCTTCAGACATCTTCGGAAACGCCAAAAAAACTGTTTTCAGGGCCGAAGCTTCGAAATAAAAAAGGTCACCAATCTTAATGCACAAGAGCTAAAAATTTAGTGGACCGAAGCAGATGGCAAGTGTGCGTACCAAATGAGTTGGCGATGTGATCTTATTTATACGCCCAGGGCGTTGAAAATTGAAAGACCCCGCTTGTCAGTGAATGTTGCTATTCTAGCAAAGGGAAGGTGTTTTTTCGGACCTTCGGCTCAAGGCCTTCGTCCATATCGCAATCTGAATTTATTATTAACAAATTAATATTGTGAGGGGCTACTGTTGGGGGCCTTCGTCCTCCGAAGGTCCTCAAAAACATGATTTGACAATGTTTTCCAAGTAGATTATGTGAACAGGTATCTTCGGACTCAGAATTATGAACATAAAGCACGGTCAGGACGAAGCCTGAACCAGATGAAGGACGAGCTGATTACCGAGCTCTACGAAGGATGGTGCACAGCCGAAGCTGTACGCAGGGAAGCTTCGTCGCGATAGCGGAAAGGGGAACCGACTTAAAGATGAAAAGACTACGTGGGCCTTGACAGATTTCCATAAGTCATTAACAAATGTAATGGACATGGATGTAATTTTACGTGGGCTGCGTCCCGCGTCTATAAATAGATGAACAGTACTCCCGTACTGTTCACGCTGACTTGGCATATGCTTTTGCGTCACGCTTGTACTTTTTACCTTCTCTCAGGACCGAAGGTACATTTGTAATTTGTAATCATTTCTATTTCTCCATGTTAATAAAATAGAAATGATTCTATGATGATGTTTATATTTCATGCTTTATATGAATCCTTCGTCATTTCTTGTTATATTTACGAAGGTATGTCCCTTATGACCTTCGTCCTAAGCTCATTATTTCCCGAAGAGGCATAATGTTTCGAAGGACGAAGGACTTTAGCATTTAACACTTTTTATGTTGCCTTGTTCTTAACTCTTAGCATTTGAGAACAAGTCCCCAACAACTACATTATTCTACTGCTATTTACTACTGCTACTATCTATACTAATATTTAAACCAGTGGCATTATGCCACTGGCCTTGCCGCCGCTGCCGACGCCACTGCCGCTGTCACCCTTGCCGCCGTTGCCACCGCTGCCGTCGCCCTTGCCGCCGTCGCTGTTGCCGCCATCACTGTTGCCCTTGCCGCCGTCGCTACTGCCGTCACCACCGTCGCCCTTGCCACCTTCGCTGCTGTCGTCACTGCCGTCACCGTTGCCCTTGCCGCCGTCGCTCCTGGCGTCACCACCGTCGCCCTTGCCGCCGTCACTGCTGCCGCTGCCGCCATCAAGGTCGCCCTTGCCGCCGTCGCTGCTGCCGTCACCACCGTCACCATCGCCCTCGCCGCCGTCGCTACTGCCGTCACCACCGTCGCCCTTGCCACCGTCGCTGCTGCCGTCACCGCCGTCACCCTCGCCACTGTAGTCACCGCTGCCGTCGCCCTCATCGTCACCGTCTCGCCGCCGTTCCACTCCTAGGAGGAGTCGGAGGAGTCTGCCTCATCTGAGGAGATCCTCGACTCATCCGACCCACCGAGTCCAGCGCACTGGATGGAGCGCCAATACGGCCGGGCCACGGTGGAGAGCCCCATGGAGTCATTCGAGTCCTCAGATGACGCCAGGGGAGAAGTCAGAGCAGGCGAGCGGTCAGACTCGGTGGAGACCTCCTTCGAGTACTCCGAGTCCCCAAAGTCCTCCGAGGGAGGACTCGGAGCACACTTGCACTTGCCGTCGGCGCGACGAGGCCAACCACGACCCCTCCTACCTCTACCCATGGTTGGTTGGAGAAGGAGAGAGCGAAGAAGAAGAAAACAACAGATGATCGAAGGATGAGTGAAGAGAACAATGAAGCAAGCAGACTATTTATAGAGGCCGAGGGTGACCATCCACTTCCTACCACGCTTGCCGAACAGTCACAAGTATTCAATAAGCAATTCAAGCCGCTTGAAAATGAGTCAGGCAACATGCGCCGATTCACGTCACACGACACCGTTTAGACCAAGGTCAACTGCTCTGGCAATATGATTGCACCCCATGGTCACATCAAGTTACTACTCGAGGATAGTGTGGTAAACACTCTGCGTACCAAGACACCCCTTGGGTGTGTCGCCAAGAATTTTCAAAGATTTTCTGAAGAAATCAAATCCACAAAATATACATAATGGATGTACCGCGACAAAAGGAAGAGATCGATTGAGATGGGAGGAAGTCAAAATGTAGCTACTGAACTGCAAGTCTAATTAGCAGAAGCATTGAAACACAGGGCAGGGTGATGTCTAGCTGAGAGCCATCTGCCTCAAATAGCCAGAAGTCCAATCTGTCACCGATCAAATTAATTTCAGACATAACAAGGTGTGGACAGATAGCGTTGTTTGAATTCGCAAAAGCATAAGATGATGAAAAAATGCTGATTTCTAAAGCATGAGATGAAGACCTTTGAATGTATTATTTTCAAAATCCACTCAAAGCTCGGGGGCTACACCCAATAGATTTTTAGTCCCATGAAGACAACCTTCGGTGCACCCAATAGATTTTTAGTCCCATGAAGACAAATTGCTGATTTCTAAAGCATAAGATGATGACAAAATGCTGATTTCTAAAGCATAAGATCAAGACCTTTGAATGGATTATTTTCAAAATCCACTCAAAGCTTGGGCCTACACCCATTGGGTGCACCTTCGGTGCACCCAATAGATTTTTAGTCCCATGAAGACAAAGTGCTGATTTCTAAATCATAAGATGGTGACAAAATGCTGATTTCTAAAGCATAAGATGAAGACCTTTGAATGGATTATTTTTAAAATCCACTCAAAGCTCGGGGGCTACACCCAATGGGTGCAGGCAGAATAAAAACCGTGTCATACAAAAACTCACGAGCTGGACCTAAAATCTTTGGGCTTATTATTTCAAAATCAACTCAAAGATTGGGGGCTTGTGGAGGACAGATATCCCCCGGGTCCACTGGAAGGCAAGAAGGCCTCGCGCAGGGCTTTGGGCCAGTTACCTCGCAAGGCCATCCCTTCGTGGACCGGGTCAAAACTACTGGCAGAGTGGGCCGACCCGAGAAAGAAGCAGACTCAGGCCCAGGCAACCCGTCTGACTCGTACGCGATCCGTAGCGACCACCCGACTTTCCTGCGTATGGCGCCCTTGAATATCGCGGCGGATTAGGGATAAGTCGGCAAGATTGTAGGAAGGTCAGTTTAGTCGGTTCACTATTATTTAGGATACACGTAATCCTCATGTACGCATGGAGTGTCCCACGGTCGAGCATATAAGGCCTAGGGGGTACCCCATCATTTCCATCGACCACCTAATCATCTCATTAGCTTTTCTCCATTCAGGAGACTTCACTTATAACCCTCCACATAAAGATCCACACCAGGAAGTAGGGTATTACGCTTCTCCAAGCGGCCCGAACCTGTAGAAAATTGCTTGTCCATCTCTCGTGCATCTAGCACGAACCATTGAGCTACAGTCAACAGCACCGTCCTACCCAAAAGCACCACGAGGGGTAACCCTAGGTGTGTAGACGGGCTGTAAACACCGATAGTAAGGCTAGGCGAAAATAAGGTAAACCAAGCACGGGAACGAGTTCCTCACCTCGGGACAGAGCTCGGGACGGCTTGGCGCGACTTTTGGCGGGCTGGACGGCCGGCAGCGCAGCCACGGATCTCTGGCGAGCGCGAGCTGCGAGGGTAGAGCACGAGAGTGGGCGAGCGTGTGCGAAATGAGGTAGGGAGAGAGAGCGGGTGCAGGCGGAGTTCAAAAGGGAGCTAGGGCGCATGGGCAGGCGACGTGGCCAGAGTTCTCGCCGTGCGTGCGCGTTGGTGCACGACGGTTTGCGGGGAAGGCGGAGCTAATAGGGTGGCCCCACGGCATAGCGAGAGGGACAGAGTGTGTGGAGGGAACGGTTCGCAGTGCTGACGGGTCAGGCCCGTGGGACAGAGAGAGAACGCAGGCACGTGGGTGAAGGAAACCGGCGCCGATAGACTGACCCCATCGGGCAGAGGGAGAGAGAGCGCCTACGCGGACGCGGGCCATCGCTGATAGGTGGGACCCACCTGTCAAGCAAAGAGGGTGCACGCGCGGCCTGTCTGGGCTGGATTGGGCCGAGTTGGGCTGAAATGCGCTTTTATTCTCCCTAGAAAATCTAATGTGTTTTCTTTTTTTCTCTATGGATTCAAATCAAATTCAAATTCAAACTAATTCAAACATGTGCATCAAACAAAATAATAATTTAGGCTCAGCATGATGCAACATTTCTTGACTTACATTGGTTTTGATAAAAATAAATAAAAAGTTAATTCCTCACCTAATTAACATAATTCTAATCAAATGGAAGAGAGAGGAGGGGTCTATAGAGAGAAACAAGAGGTAACACCTGAATTTGCTAGGCATTAAAGAAGAAATTTTATACCCCCAAATTCAGGGTGTTACAAACCTATCCCCCTTAAAAAGAATCTTGCCCTCGAGATTTAGGGTTGGCTAGTAGAGAGTTCGAGGTACTTGGCTTTCAGATCATATTCTCTTTCCTAGGTTGCTTCTTCCTCTGAATGATGGCCCCACTTGACTTTACATATTCTGATGGTGCTTCTATGAGTGACTCGGTCTGCTGTCTCTAGAATCTGAGTTGGCTTCTCGATATAAGTCAAATCTTCTTGAACTTCAAGGTCCTCGATTGGCAATTGTTCTTCTGGCACCCGTAAGCATTTCTTTAGCTGAGACACATGGAACACATCATGCATGACTGACAGACTTTTCGGTAGGCTGAGTTGGTATGCCACTTCTCCACGTCTTGCCTGGATCTGGTACGGTTCGACTTATCGAGGTGCTAACTTGTCCTTGACTCCGAACCTTTTGATTCCTCTGATCGATGACACTTTCAAGTATACATAATCTCCCACTTCAAAACTCAGATTCTTCTTTTTGTGTCAGCATAGCTTTGCTGCTTGGACTGTGCTGTCTTCAGATTCTCTCAGACCATTCTGATGTTCTCTTTGGCTTGAAGCAAAATGTCTGGACCAAACACCAGCCTTTCACCGAGTTGGTCCCAATGTAATGGAGTCCGACAATTCCTCCCATAGAGTGCTTGGAACGGTGACATCTTCAAACTGGCGTGATAACTGTTGTTGTAGGAGAATTCTGCATAAGGTAGCCTCTTGTCCCAACCTAACTTGTCTTGCAAGGCACAAGCCCTCAACATGTCTTCAAGGATTAGGTTGGTTCTCTCAGTTCGACCATCTGTCTGTGGGTGATAAGCTAAACTGAACTTCAAATGTGTGCCCAAGGCTTCATGCAAATGCTGCCAGAAATGAGAAGTGAATTGGATTCCCCGATCGGACACTATCTTATTAGGAACACCATGCAAACATACAATCCGAGACACGTATAGCTCTACTAACACTGCACTATTATATGTTGTCTTGACTGGTATAAAATAGGGCGCCTTTGTTAAGCGGTCCACTACTACCTAGATGGACTCATAACCGGCTCGAGTGCAAGGCAAACCGACTATAAAATCCATCCCAATCTCATCCCATTTCCACTGAGGAATCTGCAATGGCTGCAACAAACCTATGGGTCTTTGATGCTCTGCCTTGATTCTCTAACAACTATCACATATGGCAACATACTCTGCTATCTCCCTTTTCATTCTGTACCACTAGAATCTTTTCTTAAGATCTTGGTACATCATCTCGCTGCCAGGGTGTATGGAATAGGTTCTCTCATGAGCTTCCTTGAGGATCAACTCTCGAATCGATTTGATGTCTGGAACACACAACCTATCTTTAAACCATACTACACCTTCCGCGTATTCACGAAAATCTTTGCCTTTCCCATCTATGATCAGCTGCTGAATTTCATTGATCTTCTCATCATATTTTTGGCCCTTCCCGATGTCTTGTTCTAGAGCGGGTTCCAGCTTAACTGTCACTCCTTGAGTGCTGTTCAGAAATCTGAGACTCAGCATGTCGAATTCCTTCGCTAGCTCATATGGCATTGGATGAGCGGCCAACATGTTGATTTGATTTTTTCTACTCAAAGCATTTGCAACCACAGTAGCTTTGCCTGGGTGATAATGTATCTCATGCTCATAGTCTTTGATCAATTCTAGCCATCTTCGCTGCCTCATGTTTAACTCTGACTGGGTGAAGATATACTAGAGACTCTTATGGTCTGTGTAAACATCACACTTCTGCCCATACAAATAGTGCCTCAGGTCTTTAGTGCATGAACCGCTGCTGCTAACTCCAGATCATGAGTGGGGTAATTCTTTTCATGAATCTTCAACTATCCGGACGAGAACACCACTACTCTCCCTTCTTGCATTAACACACATCCCAGTCCGGTGTACGAAGTATCACAATACACTAAGAATGGCTTGTGAACACCTAGCAGAATAAATACCGGTTCTGTCGTCAACTTCTTTTTCAATGTCTCAAAGGACTCTTGGCACTCTGGGGTCCACTTGAATTTGACTTTCTTGGCCAGCAAGGCTGTCATTGGCCTGACAATCTTGGAGAAATCTTCAATGAAACGTTGATAGTAGCCGACCATTCCAATGAAACTCTTGATTCCCCGGACATCTTTTGGTGCTTTCCAATCTAGAATAGTTGCTACCTCGTATCCACAACTAACCCGTCTCGGTTTATAATATAATCCGAGAACAAGACTTCGCTGATCTAGAACTCACACTTGCTAAGCTTGGCATACAACTGACAATCCCGTAGCCTCTGCAACACTTTCCTTAAATGCTCTTCATGCTCTTGCTCATTCTGGGAATATATGAGGATATCATCAATGAACACTACTATGAACTTGTCTAGGTAGTCCATAAACACGCTATTCATCAAGTACATGAAGAAAGCTGGTGCATTCGTCAGACCGAATGACATGACAGTGAACTCATTAAGTCCATATTTGGTGGTGAATGCGGTCTTCGGTATGTCCGAAGGTAGGATCCTGAGCTGATGGTAACCTGACCTCAGATCTATCGTCGAGAACACACTGACTCCTCTCAGCTGATCAAACAGATCCTCAATTCTGGGCAGGGGGTACTTGTTCTTGATAGTGACTTCATTCAGAGCTCGATAATCAATGCACATCCTCTTTGTCCCAGCTTTCTTCTCCATAAACAGAACTACAGTGGCCCAAGGCGAAGTACTTGGTCTGATGTAACCCTTCTCCAACAACTCATCTATCTACTTCTTGAGTTCCACCAATTCTGGTTCAGACACTCTGTAGGCTCTCTTTGAAATAGGGGTGGTGCCAGGGATAAGCTCTATGGAAAATTCAACTTTTCTCTTAGGTGGCATGCCTGGTAAATCCTTGGGAAACACATCCGGGAATTATGATTCTACTTTGATAGCTTTCGGTGGATTTACTTCCTCACTATGGGCAGTGATCTGGTGATAGCTTCCTTTCCTTGGTCCGAACAAGACCAACTCCACCTGTAACACCCCTGGTGTTACGAGCACTAAAACTTTGGCATGACATCATATGCATTAGCATTACATTATGTATGATATACCTAGGATGCATCCACTAGGCTAAAATTTCAAAACAAATATGTGATGTGATGCTTGTGTAATGATCTGACATGGTCAAAGAGATTCTTGACCCTAGGTGGGAGTGTCTCTCTCCAAGGATTAGAGACATATGGCCTTGTGAGATGAGCACTAAGGTATGATCTCAACAAGTTGGTGGAAATGATCAAGAAAGGTTAAGCTTAGAGAGCTTAAGTGCCATATGTACCCTAGAACACTCAAAACCCTAATTTGGAACCCTGAAACCCTAAATAGTGCCCTATTGGGTGATTTCAAGTTCTATGCACTTTTAGTCAAAAGTGTATACCTCAAAGTGATAGAGTAACAAAAGTTAAGCAACTTTCATGTTTGAGGATTTTCAAGTTCTATGGAGAAACTTGGAGTAAATTGCAAAAGAACCAAGAGCATTGTTGTTTTAAACCCTGAAAACAGTGTCAACAGGTCTACTTTAAGCCTCTAAATCTCTTGATCTATGAGGAGTTTGTTAATAGTCACCACAACAAAGTTGTAGAGCTACTATAGTAGTACAAATTTGTGTAAGGAACCTAGCCCTAAACTGTATGGAGCTTTGTGTAAAATGACTCCCAACTTGTGCTTTCAAACTATGGTAACACTAAAACTGAGAAACCAGTGATATTTCCCCAAGTTGGGAGCTAATTCGTGTCTGATCCATGGGATTAAGGGCTATGATCATTATAGCAAAGTTGTAGCCCTTACATTGGGGAACAAATCTTCTATACAAAGTTAGACCTAGTGCTGTTCAAAAACTGGAGTAAAATGCCCCCAAAATAGGGCTGTTAGGTAGGTGAATGAGACATTCAGGTGAACAGTGCTGAACCCGATTTAGAGTCAGATGCACTGCATCTCGCCGCCGGCGTCGTGATTCACGCAGAGTTCTAGATGGGTGCTCAGCACGCATCTCTTCAGCGTGATCTTTGTGGACTGGGTAAGATCGCCGTCGTGGCACGCGAACGCCTAGGCCGCCATGCGGCTATTGGCCCTTGTGACCGTACTGGGTCGCCGGCGCCGCTTCCCTCCGTTGGTCCACGCAATCGCTGAATTAACCGCGTCATAGCCGTGGCGGGACATGTCTGGTCCCTAGAAAAGAACCGTGCCCGGCGTCATCGGTGAAGGCTAGCAAGGGCCGGTAAAGCTTATCACTTGTGTCGTCACCGTGGGTCATCGACCCTTTAAAATTCGTTGCGTCCCTACCCCCGTCGTCCAAATTGACCGTGCAGTGACCTCCACCTCCCAGTTACAGAGCTAACGCCCCACCAGTTATCCCTTCTTGTCCATCATCGACCGAGATCAATGGATTTCCCCGGAAATGGTCATCGTCACCACCGTGGAGGGTCTCTCCGTGGCCAGGTCAGATGGGGCTGGTATCCTTTCAATTGTGCCTTGTTCTGACTCACTTCGGGTGGGGCTTGAGTGCTCATCACATCGGGAGAGGGCTGCCGGTGATGAGTTCCTGTGGCGCCGGCCATGTATTCAACGCGGCGCTCGTTGAGGACTCACGATTATAAATGAAGTGAAGGGGAAGGGTCCAGATGTAATGTCAGTGACACATGAGAATAGTACCCGAGGGCACTTCGCGGTTGATTGAAACCCTAGGGACCCCGGCGCAAACTGACCAACGCAGGCGCGGGCTCGCCCGAATTCTGTGTGGGTTTGGGCCTATCGGGCCAAATTCAGCCCGGTGCTATTCATGTTTTTATTCTTTTCTTTTTACTATTAGCTTGGGAAATCCATAAAAAATAGCAGGAAACTGATAAAATATGAAACCAATTTTGTTAGATTCCTAAAATCATGTAGTATTTAATAAAGATAATTCCAAGATTTTTATTTCAAACCTGGAATTATGTAGCATTTAAAGATGCTTAAATAAAGTATTTTAGAATTTTAGAAATAGTTCAGTAATTTAAAAATCATAAAACTTTTTGGGTAGGCTTAATATGATGGTCACAGACCCTGAGTGAAGTTTGAAATGGTTTGAACACTGTTTGACCAGAAAACCCAATAACTAGCTTCATAGGATTAATTATTTAATACTAATCCTAAAGGAACACCTAACTAGGAAATTTTAGTGATTGATTCGTACTGTGAAGGAAAGTTGTATTCAAGACAGAGCTTACTATATTTCTATTGTATGATTGCATATTCATGACATAGCATGAGTATTCATGTACATGTATTATCTTGTATAGAACATGAGGAAGAA
The DNA here is from genome assembly GCA_029449295.1 of Zea luxurians. Classification (NCBI taxonomy): domain Eukaryota; kingdom Viridiplantae; phylum Streptophyta; class Magnoliopsida; order Poales; family Poaceae; genus Zea; species Zea luxurians. The sequence goes on from JAOPSE010000011.1 coordinate 54,496,332, forward strand.
TCCGTGTAGAGGAAGAAGTGGTCTCCCAGACCGAGAATCCTCCAGTGGGGAACAACTTTTATTTCGATATCTGCGGTGTGGAAACAGAAACTCCTGCAACACAAGGCAAGCCCCGATGCATTTTACCCTTTCCTTGATGTTTTAAAATCTTTATCACCTTATATGATGCATTAGGTGATAGGAGTTGTGTGCTAAACAATTTATGCATTTCTTTCTTTGGAAGAATTGATTATCATTCCTTGATACCTCTTTATGAAAAGGATTATCATGATGCTTAGCCTTGCTGTAGAAAACAAAATATTTTGTTTTAAAACAAAAGGTGATGCTTCACACTGGATGGGCCTTTTTACAAAGAAAAGACTTAAGATGGTGGATCCACCACGGCCATGATGGGTTCAACATCTAAAAGGAGTACCTCTGCCAGGTACCAAACTTTGGGATTTTAAGTAATAAAGACAAGACCGGGCGGGTGACTTGCACGAGATAGAAGTCTCGATGTAGTGTCTCCGTTTGAGTCAGTTAAGGACCCAGCCGATGTAGGCTTGTTGATTGAGGACCTTTTAACTGGCCACATGCCTCGTCATGGGTAAGCTTTGCCTCGGTCGGACCAATACTAGAAAGGCTACCATGCAATGGGAGTGGAGAGATGGCTAGAGTAGCATGTACCCTCCGTGGAAAGAGGCTAGATGGTGGAGTATCTGTGCTCTCGGTTGACATGAACCCATTCTGGTCTTGAGAAACCTGGGTGCGAGTTGACATATGCAAGGGTTAAGTGCTATATATGTCGTGTGGCTGGAGTTCCCCAGCTGGGTATTAATCAATTCGGATTGCCATTACTTCTTGGACATGAAGACTTGGTCACTAACCTACACGTAGTGACAAGTGAACTCAAGGGATGATAAAAGATGGCTAGTAAGGCCAAGTGCTTGATCTAAGAATAGAAAAGAATCTAGATGCAGGTAACTACATAACCTAATAAGTAAAATGAATTCTTAAGGATCCACTCTTAGTAAGCTTTTCTGCAAAGGAGTCTTTGAATCTTGATAAGCTTTTCCTTGATTCCCAAAGGCCAGCATATCCTTGAGAGTCTTTTTCCTTAGACGGGTAAGACTTGGGAAAGTACACTCCGTACTCAAGGTTTTCAAACCCATGTTGTTGTAGGTGATGAAACTACTGAGTTTTGCTGTTTCTTCTCCAAGGTGGTCCCAAAACAGGAGGAGGAGAACTAAGAACTACCTGGGGAAGGTGTTTTGCCTTCCTATGATGTAATAAGTTTAAGCACTCAGTACCCGGTTATGTAATAATCAACTCTTTCTATATTACACTTATGAATGTAAATTATGTTATTGTAATCCTTTCCACTTACTCCGATGTGTGTGATGTCTGCGTTATGGGATAAGCGCTCTTGGGCGATGTGATGGAGATACAGAAAACTGGACCTACCGAGCCATTGAGTGCACCTGCATGATTGTATGAGGTCCTCAGGACAAAGACATCTGTAGGTGGGCCTAATATCTTGGGAGGTTCCATGACAGATGGTATCGGAGCGTAGCCCATTTCTTTGGACATTACTCCATGACTCCAAAGATTTTAAAATACTTACCTTTGAATATTCTTTCATTCTTACCTTGATCATTTCTTATAGCAACTTACCTTTTGAGAAGTCGGGTAAAAGAGTGTCGAATCGTAGGTTATATATATAGGAGGTATGGGATCAATAAGTAGTTGGTTCCATAATCGTAGGTCATGCATGCATCATATTTAAGCCATACTAAGTAATCTTCCCCTCTTATAGAGACATGGCACGCACAAAGACTACCCTTCAGAAGGCGACCGGACCTCAGGGTGTACCTCAGCACCAGTTGGCTCCTCAACATGAGGGGAGCAGTAGTGGGAGTAATGATCCCATAGGGGATCTGGAGGCTAGAGTTGAAAATCTAACGATGGAACTGTGCCATGGAGGTAGGGAGCGTGCGCGTGATAGTCGCTACATCATTGAGTTGTCAATAGAGGTTGAACTTTTGCAGCGGGAGATTATGGAGCAGGATAGGGCTATTGACTGGGCTATAAATTCACGAGCTACAGCCTAGGATTGCGAGGTGACTGCTCGAGCCTGGGTGGAAGAGCTAAGCGTAGCCCTGGAAAATCTGCAAGTGTATAATAATGCTCTGCATGAGGAAGTGCACGTGTTGTATGACCAACTACATCTGAATGTGCCACCGGAGGTTGCGGCATTGGGAGCTGGTGCATCAAGAGTAGCTGGCAGAGGACCTTATGGGGAGTTGGATCTCTTTGGAGCCCCTCCTTCCATGAACATCATGGATGATCATTCTACCGAAGCTAGCAGTGGAGCGGGAGCAGGCAAAGACATGGATGACTAGATTACTGTAGAAGTAGGTTGTTTCCGTATGTAATCTAAATAAGGAAAAGGGAGTTGTATAAGTTGAGTATGTATAATTAGAATTGTTTGGAATAATGTAACATAAGCTGTGTAATTGTGACTTGTAATAATCAAGTATGTTTTCTTCTTCAGATGCCAAACAGAACTCGTGCTCATGATGGGACTGGAACATCTCTTGGTGGGCAGGAAACTCCGATCCCACTGCCTATACCTCCCACGCTGGCAGAGGCCATTGCTACTTTAATTAATGCCACTGCTGATAATACTCGCTTTCTTCGAGAAATGGCTGGAAATCAAATTCATCAGCAGGGAGGCAGAGGCCAACACCAAGCCCCTAGAGACACCACGTACATGGAATTTCTGGAAACTCATCCACCCATTTTTGTTAAAGCAGAAAAACCCTTGGAGGCGGACGAATGGATTCGTGTTATGGAGTAGAAATTTGGACTAATTCGATGCATAGAGACCCAGAAGCCTCTGTTTGCTGCTCAACAATTGATAGGTCCCACCAGTACCTGGTGGGCAAACTTTGTAGCTATTCTATCTGAAGGTCATCTTGTTATGTGGGCAGAGTTCAAGCAAGTGTTTGGGAACATTATATTCTAGATGGTGTTCTGCAAATGAAACTGGAAGAGTTTGTTCGCTTAAAGCAAGGAGGAGACTCTGTGATGCAATACCTTGCCAAATTCAACCATCTCTCCCAATATTGTATAGAGCAAGTTGACAAAGACCTGAAAAAGAAGAATTGTTTCATGAGAGGTCTAAATGATCGGCTACAACATAAGATGGCTACCTGTCTAGATCTCACTTAAAGTAGGGCCGTGAGCACAACACTTTCGGTGGAAGCAAAGAATTTGGGGCAGGGAAAGACAAAGATTTGGACATGAAGGGGGTGAGGGATCCTCTCAAGGATCCAAGAAGCGGTAAAGGTTGGTGATCTGTCCCTTTAAGCCAAATCACTCTTTTCCTCATCCACCCGCCTATCCTTTCAAGCAACCAGTCTTCATCCATCCCACTGTTGCCCCTACTCTAAATATTCAGCTGAGTGCCCTTGGTACTCGTTTCCCAGCCCTACCCAGTTCATCTAACAGCTACTTCAACTGTGCGAAGTCTGGACATTTCATCAAGGATTGTCCCTATCCGAAGCAAAATAAATCCAACTTCCAAAAGGCTTCTGGAAGCACATCCCAAGGCAAGGGAAAAATGAATTTTCTAGGGATTATACAAATTCTGGGATTAATTTAACACAAGAAAAGAATTTTCTATTTTAATTTCTCTGGTTTTCTAATTTTCTTGGACTGCGCGCAACATTACTGAGAACTGCAGGGGGTATTCTGTAAGAATTCTGGGTCACTGCGTAATTACTTTATATTAGACTCGGATCACGGGTTGGTTTCTTAAAACGTTAGGGTCTCTTTTACAAAATGTCTTATGCCGAAGGGGTATCTAGTAACCCTGGCCGCCAGATCATGAGTGGATGGCCACGATCCCATCGATAGGGATTATGAATCGGTCTGCTTTTTCAGCTGTTGGATCGCGATCCCCTGGCCCGAATCAAGGACGCAGCAAGTTGTGATTAGATCCGCCCATTTGTAGATCTACGATTTAGATCGAAAGCGGGCGAAAGGGTATTTGATATCTAATCTGAGCCATCCAATGAGATCGGAAGGCACCGGCCTTTCTTCTTCCTTGGCGAGCCGGACGACGGCAGCGAACACCCGTGGCAACCCATCGCCGGGTAAACCAACCCTGCCCCGGGGGTGCCCGCACTTATCCGAGGAGCGCTAACCGCAACAGAAAAGAAGTGAATTCAGTGGGAAGCGTCTCACCAGAGGATTAAGTGACGACCGAGTGGGTTCACGATGGAAGATTGCTTGGCGCAGTTTCTGGTCTCCGGCGAGCAATTCCGGCTCCCCCGGTTGTCGATCGCGCTCGGGGAGGAGCGGCACACGATCCACACGGTCCCCCGCAGCACCAGGGCTAGTCTCCAGAACTCGAGCGCCCACACGGGTGAAAATGTCGATGAGGGCGACACCCTTTCTCTCTCTCGACGCGAGGGGTTTGCGTGGCTGGCGACTTTCGAGTGATGGCAATTGCTCAGGCTTTCGTGCATGGGCTAACAGGATGGTCCTAGGGCTCCAATTTATCTCTGGAACCCAGTCCAGGGGAGGAAGGAGGGTGCATCACGTTCCATGCCGCGGTGGCGTTTTCGTACGACTGTTGCATCGGAGAGGAAAGGGCCGACACAAGGGACCCACCTGCTAGTGACTAACTCCCAGCACGATGCGTGGACTCCCAGCCATCCCCGACCCACCCTCCAGTGGTTGCGAGAAGAGAAGGGCTGACCGCGTGGGCCCAGGATGTCAGCGCCACAGAGCGGGAGTGAAAGTTGGGTTGCGCGCGCGTGAGTGGGCTGATTTATGGTTGGCGGCCTAGATAGGGTTTCCCTCTTTTTTCTTTTTCTTTTTTTTTCTTTTTCAAATTTAGGTTTCAAATTTGAATTCATATTTGCTGTGAAATTTGTACTTAGGTTGAATTCCTAAATTCAAATACCAGTATGACTAGGTTATATTTATTTGTATATTTATTTTGTATAGCATTTCTCCTTCTTTTCTCCAAACTCTAAATTGCAAATTAAGTCTTAATCCCCAAATTTGGACATTAATATATTTTATTGATATTGTCATTATCATTATTTTTAAATGCACAATCAAATAAACTCCAACATTATAATACCTAAAATCATGCTTAGGGATTTATTAAAAGGATTCCTTGCAGATCTAGATAAATATGAACTCTAAATAATAGATTAAATACAAAAAATCATTACATGGACTTTTGCTATATATTTTGAAATAGTCACCATTATTTCTTAATAGAGATTATATATTTTATTTAACAACAAATAAGAAATGGAATATTTGAAAGGACTTTCATTTGAACTTCACATACAAAATAATATTATCTTTAAAAGAGAACAATATCTGTGTGGCATGATTAAAAGTGTTTTCTCAAATTAAACAAAAAAATCTGAAATATATACAAAATAATATTTCATTCATGCTGGAGTTTATTTCTGTGCATTTAATTGAATTTGAAATCCAAAACCAAATTGGAAAGTGGATTTGAAAACTAGAAGTGAGAAATAGAAATGAACAAAAGAAAAACAAAACAATTTTCCTCAGCTGGGCCAATTCTGGCCTTCCTCGGCCCACTTGGTTCCCAACCCCGCTAGCACACCTCATGCACTCCAAGCCACTTCCACGTGGGACCCTCGGGTCAGCGTCGACTTCATCTCTCCCCCGCATCGGTCAAGCAAGCCCCTGTGCGCATTCTACAATAACTAACATGCGGGCCCTGCACATCTGTCTCTTGCGTACGCGACCCACCAATGCCTTTGGTCTCTGGCGCGTGGGGCCGTGGTGCTAGGGCGTGTTTCCCCCACGGTTTTTGCCAACAGAAACCGAATCTCGCCTTCTCTGCCGGTTCCTTCGCTGACTGTGGGCCCGCCCCGGCTGGGGGTCTTCTTCCTCGCGTGGCTCGGTGATGATAGGGTTGTTGAGATCCCTTCGAGCTAGCCGCTACCCTGGCTATAAGACTCGTGCGCTCACGACTCATTGGCCATCCTATCTAAAACCCGTAGACCATGCGATGCTCAAGAACTTGGGGCGTCATGGCTGCTGAGCGATCTCGGGAGGGAAGGAATCGCACACTACCGCGAGACCTCCGGTCCATGCCATTGTCCGTTGGTGAAGTGGCCGTGCTGGAGCTTCACCATTACGTTGGAGGAACTGCCCGCGGAATAATCAGGCGAAGAACAGCGACCGGGGCCTTCTCTAGCGTACGGAATTGCTCGTCGGAGCTCTCCTCCACCGACCATGTCGCCATTCACCGTGGCCTCTTCGTCCCATTGACCTTCGTCAGCGCTACGTGCTCTAATCGAGTTCACCTTCGCCCCCTCCTTACATAGCAGCTATCGGTAGGATAGGAGACTCACTAGGGGGCGTTGGGGCATACCCCGGCGGTAGCGCCGCCGCGCAAAGCGTGCTGCTCGCCATGGCACTCGCCGGTGGGTGGAAGACAGCTTTGTGGCCGTTCAAATAGGTTCGTGCGGATGAGATTACAAGCAAGATGTCAGCTATGGCTTGACCGTTTGATCGGGATCCGAGGGTCGTCATTGAATCTCGGGTAATTAAATCTGGGCCGCTGCTTGGGAATCTAACAGTTGCCGTTGTGTACCGCTTCAAGTTAATGCCTGATCTAATCTGGCCCATCGATCCTAGATCTGACGGCGCAGATCGGTGCATACCCCTTCGCCATGTCGTTTTGCTAATGAGCCCTTCAACTTTGACAAAATCAACCCACCATCCTTGCACATATAGGAATCAGCGCAAAACAGTCCTGGATTTTACAAAATTAACCCTAAACTTTTTAAACATTGAAGCCGTCGTCCAGGTTCAGGGGAAACTATATAATAAATAAGGAAAATGATTTTTAAAAGTATAAAATATCCTTAAACCTTAGATAATTTATAACTTGTATGTTTTAACTCCGTTTTTGTCCGTTCAAGTTGCGTTAGCTTCATATAAATATCTACTACGTAGTAGCAACATTAATTATACAATATCACATACTTTTATAATTAGGTAACTAATTTGATTAATCTATGTTTATTGGATTAGCTTTTCTAAGATTAATACAGTTACCTGAGCTGATAGTTATAATTTGACTAAAAGATAATCTTTAATCAAGTTATAATCTAGATTAAAGTTGAGTTAATTACTTATAGAATATTCTCTCATACGATGTATATTAACCAATTTATAATATAATTTAATATTTAAATCACATTTATCTTCCATAAATCATAACTCCTTAACCGTAACTCCGATTTTAGTGATTCTCGAACCTACGATCTCGTAGCGACGCGTAGATTATTTTTATGCAGTTTGTTCTTATGTTTGGTGAGATGTTAATTTTGCCTATACACTGTTTGTTTGTATTGGTATGACTAATGCGAGGTGACGAGTCATCTGAAGAGCAAGTTGGTACCTAGAATCTCATGTCCTAGGCAAGTTGTGCCCTTGGCCACTTCTTTTTACCCAATCATGTTCTTATTAATCATAATGATCTGCATAGGTTAATTTTGATGGGACCCAATAGGTTACCCTAGTTTGACTATCTTTATACCTTGTTTACCACTGAATTCTTGGGTAGTACCTGCTATTGCTTTATGTGGTTTTGGGTATGGAGATACACATTATTCATTATCATACTTTTATTATCAGTTGTTATTCACTGTTCATGATAAGATCATTATGTTAATTGGAACATGGAGCGACCACCCGGGAAAAAAGTGCTACCACAAGGGTGGTACGGGACGCCCTTGGCTGACTAATTTGGAAAGCTAGTGGAGGACTACCTTACCCGAAAGGGGCAAGGGCAGTAGGCGAGTGGTCAGTGTAGGGAGGTCCTTGGGTTGATTTTGCTGCGATGGCGGTCAGGCGAGGGATCCCTGCATTGGAGCTTCCTAGAAACTATAGCGTGTTTTCTAAAGCTAGTGGAACTTTGCAAAGGCCTCGTAGTGGTACCCTGCCTCGCTTCCTTGGAAGAGGTGTGTGGGGTCCGATCAACCCTATGGCAAATGGGTAACACGACTTAGGGATAAAGATGCGCAACCTCTGCAGAGTGTAAAACTGGTATATCAGCCGTGCTCAAGGTCATGAGCAGCTCGGACCCTCACATGATTAATTTATGGAACTACATTCAATTTGTCATATGCATTGCATTGTGGGTGTTGTTATCACTTTTGTTCTACTACTTAATTGGGTTGGTATTTACTTATACTTATTAACTACTAATAAAATTTTGACCAACTTTAAAAGCAATGCTCAGCTCTAACCATCCTCTTTAGTAAGCCTTAAACTTTACATGAGCTCCCACCTTTGGCGAGTTCATGCACATTATTCCCCACAACTTGTTGAGCGATGAACGTATGTGAGCTCACACCCCCCCACAGGTCAAGAACAGGTACCACAGGATGAGGCGCATGGAGGATGCTGTGAGGAGTTCGTGAGAGGTCTATGCCGTCGTCTCCCAGTCAACTTTGGGTTGCTGGATCGTTGTCTCTTTATGATGTAATTATTTATTTATTTTCTATAGAACTCCTATTATGTAGTAAAGATGTGACACTCGTTTCCGTACCACTACTCATCATATGTGTGAGACTTGGTCCAGCACACCTGGTGATTATTTCACGCCCGGGTTTTGGAACCCTAAAACCCGGGTGTGACAAACATGATGCATAGGTTATTTATGTGTCATTTATTTAATTATTCCCATTTTAAATATGGTAATTCACATGTTCCAATAAGTAGAGGGCCAAATAAGGAGATCAACTCTATTCTTATTATTTACAAATTGGTTATTACAAATCCTAGGATGAACTAGGGAAGAGGTGGGGAAATTCTATTCGAAGCTCTTCTCTCTCCCAAGTAGCTTCATCTTCTCCATGATGATTCCATTGCACTTTGCACATTTTTATCACCTTATTTCTTGTGACCCGAGTAAAAGTGTCAATGATCTTGATAGGATACTCAGTGTAAGTTAGATCATCTTGCACACTGAGTTCTTCCATTGGTAACTGTTCCTCGAGGACACGAAGACAGTTCTTCAGTTGAGATATGTGGAATACATCGTGTAATCAGATAGATGATCAGGTAGCTCAAGTTGGTAGGCCATCTCCCCAACTCGCCTAAAGATTTTGAAGGGTCCAATAAAGCGAGGGGATAACTTGCCCTTAACTTTGAATCTTCTCATCCCACAAATTGGTGATACCTTGAGGTACACATGGTCACCCTCTTTGAATTCCAGTGGTCTTCTTAGATTATCAGCATAGCTCTTCTGCCGAGTTTGTGCTACCCTCAAGTTCTCCCGGATCATACGAACTTGTTCTTCTACCTCTTGGATAATCTCAGGCCCAAAGAACTACCGTTCACCAGTATGATCCCAATATAGAGGAGTTCTGCACTTTCTGCCATATAAAGCTTCAAATGGTGACATCTTCAGACTAGCCTGGTAACTATTATTATAAGAGAACTCAGAATATGGTAGACTCTTGTCCCAACTACCTCCATGCTTAAGGGCACCAGCTCTTAACATATCCTCAAGTACTTGGTTAGTTCTCTTAGTCTGGACATCAGTTTGAGGATGATAGGCCGAACTGAAGTTCAACTTTGTATCCATGTTCTCATGAAGGCTCTTCCAAAATCTTGAGGTGAACTGTGATCCTCGATCAGAAACAATCTTCTTCGGTATACCATGTAGGCACACAATTCGAGTCATGTATAATTCTGCCAACTGAGAACCCTTTTAAGTGGTCTTGACCAGAATGAAGTGAGCTACCTTGGTCAGTCTATCCATGATCACCCATATGGAATCATAAACCTTTGGGGTGCGAGGCAACCCGGTAATGAAATCCATACCAATTTCTTCCTACTTCCATTCGGGTACTTTTAATGGGTGTAGCAGTCCAGCTGGTCTTTGATGTTTAGCTTTAACTCTTTGACATACATCACACACAACCATGTGTGCAGCTACATCACTTTTCTGCCCATACCACCAGTACTTTTGCTTCTGATCCTGATACATCTTAGTGCTACTAGGATGAATAGAATAATCAGAGTTATGGGCTTCCTTTAGAATAGTTTCATGGCGGCTGTCAATCTCAGGAACACATATTCGGTTCTTGAACCATATTGTGCCTTGCTCATCCCCTGTGAAGTCTGGACCTCTACCTTCTTCCATCAGATCTTTGATTTCTTGAATTTTAGCATCACCAATCTGACCCTTGCGTATTTCTTGCTCCAAGGTAGGTTCCACTTCAATAGTGATCCCTTCAGTGTATGCAACTATTCCTAGGTTGAGTCTTCTAAAATCTTCTACTAACTCATCGAGTAATTGGGTGACGATAGCTGCATGAACATGCTCCTTCCGACTCAAGTCATAATCTTTGATTAGCTCCAACCAATGGCGTTGCCTAAGGTTGAGATCTTTCTAAGTGAAGATATACTTTAAGCTCTTATGATCAGTGTAGACTTAGCACTTAGTTCACATATATAATGCCTCCAAATCTTGAGAGCATGCACTACGGCTGCCAGTTCTAAGTCATGAGTGGGATAGTTCAACTCATGTTCCGCAACTGGCGAGATGCGTAGGAAATGACATGTCCCTCTTGCATAAGAACGCATCCCAAGCCCTAGCGGCACACAACACAATATATATAAAACCCTTTATGCAGATCTGGCATAATCAGCATCGGAGGTGGCATCAATCTTAACTTCAGCTGATTAAAACTATCTTGACATTCACGAGACCAATTAAACTCCTTTCCGTTCTCTAATAGTGAGGTCAAAGGCTTAGCAATCTTAGAGAACCCTTCAATAAATCGCCGGTAGTAGCCTGGAAGTCCCAAGAAACTCCGGATTTCAGTAACCGAGCTTGGTATCTTCCATGCCACTATCTCTCTAACTTTAGCAGGATCCACTGATATTCCACCATTAGAGATGATGTGTCCAAGGAATGGCACTTCGTCAATCCAGAACTCACACTTGCTATACTTGGCATAGAGTTGATTATCTCGTAACTTTTGTAGCACCATCCGCAGATGTTCCTCATGATCACTATCTGTTGGGGGCCTTCCTCTTCCGAAGGTCCTCAAAAATATGTCTAACCATATGTTTTCAGCATAATTATGAATAGTTACAGGAAGCTTTGGCTTTGGGGTGAAGAACTTCTCTTATGGCGGAATGAAGGGAGATAAAGAGTGGGCAACGAAGCTAAAAGCCAAGGACCTTCGGCCTAACATATCGAAGAAGCTTAGAAGCATGATGATGATTGAAAGGGGCTAAAGACCTTATAGTCCTCAAAAATCCATGTTAGGATTATAGGCAGTTACCAAGGATATAAATGTACTTTTATCCGGGCTGCGTTACGTGCCTATAAATAGATGAACAGTAACACCATACTGTTCATGCTGGATTGTAATCGCTCTCGAGCCATTCTCGCTCTTTTACCTTCCGGCAAGCCAAAGGTACCATTGTAATATGAATATTATTAATGTATATTTATGTTTTATCAAGATAGATAAATCATAAAATATATGGCGGATATTATCTTGATTCCTCTGTATCCCTTCATCTTCTTATTTATATTCATATTCATGTTTATTTCATATCATAAAATGATGAAGGTGTGTCCTTCATGACCATCGTCCGAAGATCATTATATCCGAGAGGAAATAATGTTTCGAAGGACGAAGGTCTTTAACCATTAACAACTGTGTTGCCTTGTTCTTAATTATTAACATTTGAGAACAAGTGAACAACATTTGGCGCCCACCTCCAGTGAACACACTTCCACAACCTTCGGAAGAGCATCCATCTTCAACATGCCGCCGAAGAAGGCAATGATGCCAGGGGCTACTCTGCAACCACTGGACACAAATCAAGATGCTCTCTCTCTACGAGAGGCTAGGAATCAAAAGAGGAAGGCTACCAGCCCAACTCTTCAGGAGGAGAAAATTGACTAGGAAATCAGGGATTTAGAGGTCATCCATCAGCAAGTGCAAAGGAAAAAGGAGAAGATGGCCCGGTTGGCCGACCTTCAGAAGAACATTGATGAAGCCGCTGAAGAAATGCGTCATCTTACTCAAGATGACCAGGACCAAAGGCCTCAGCACAGGGAGCTTCGTCAGGAGAGCTCATTAAACGAAGATGAATGGTACGATGACTTTCATCATGGTAACTTTACTTTTGATGATGCTTCTCCCCTGGTAGCAAAACTGTAGATCATCCCATGGCCACAATCCTACAAGCCACCCCAGTTGCCCATATATGATGGGCACTCAGACCCAAAGCAATTCTCGATGAACTATGTGGCGACAATATCCTCATATGGAGGCAACACCGCTATCATGGCAAAATCCTTCGTCATGGCAATCCAAAGTGTGGCCCAGACATGGTACTCGTCTCTTCGGCTAGGAACAGTTACATCATGGCAGAAGCTCAAGGATATGCTAGTCACTAGTTTCCAAGGTTTTTAGATAAAGCCAGTTACTGCTCAGGCTTTGTTTCAATGCACACAAGACCAGGAGGAATATCTTCAGGCGTATGTCCGAAGGTTCTTGCGTCTAAGAGCACAAGCACCCACAGTGCCCAATGAAATCGTCATTGAGGCCATGATCAAGGGACTTAGGCCAGGACCTACAGCTCAATATTTTGCTAGGAAACCTCCACAAACCCTGGAGAAGCTTCTTCAGAAGATGGATGAGTACATCCGGGTCGATAATGATTTTCGCCAAAGAAGGGAGGAAGCCTACAGGTTTTTCGAGATGACCAGGGGCTTCAGAGGGAGACTTCATCCCAGGCATGTCCGATCAATTCACAACTCCAATACCAATGATGAAAGGGCCAGCAATGTTCAACATAGCCACCATGGTTCTTAGTCTTCAAGCATGCAACAAACTTCTTTCAGACCACCGGCTCCGAGGGGCAGAGCAGGAAGAAGTTTCAGTGGAGGAAGGTTTGGCAACCAACCCAGAAAGTTGTACTGTCTTTTTTGTGGCGAGGACAAGGGCCACACAACAAGAACATGCCAGGTTACAATTCAGAAGCAGAAGGAAATTGCCAAAGCTAAGGCGCGGCAGAGTCAGCCGAAGCAAGTCCTCCACACTGCTTCGTGTTATCCCCCATTCATCCTAGAATACGTAGGCAATCAACAACCTACCGCTTTTGTTGCTTCATGTTGGGGCGAAGGCAAAGGCGCCACCCTTCGCTCGAAGCCTTCGCTGCGGCAGCTGAACTGACAGAAACAAGACAAGCAGGAATACCCTTTGCTCCTTCCGCTCCAGGCGAAGACTGGCGACGAAGGGCATCCCACGGCGCGGCCTCGCCCAGCTCGGAGGCCCACGTACAATCCGGCCCGTCGCAACGGGCCCCGCTCGGCTTCCCTGTGTTACGGGCCTATGTTGTAAAAGCATTTCTGTAATTACAGTCTGTAACCCCTCTTTATGGGAATATTCTTGGGATAACCTAGATACCTGAGGGCACATGCGTCCTTAGGTCGAGGTGCTGTGCGCCCAGGTACCTATAAATACCCCTGTACAGTGCCTGTGAGAGGCCAGATTAACAGAGCTTTTGCCATCTAGCGCGAGTGCCCTGTTGTCATCACTGTTCACCCTTGTTGGATCCCCTTGCACTTGAGAGCAAGTTCCAACATTTGGCGCCCACCGTTCGTGCTACGAGAAAACCACCCGCGATGGCACCCAAGAGAGCTAACCCGAAGACCGACGAGGCTGCGAAGGCAGCACTGCTCGCCGCAAGAAAGGGCAAGGCCCTCGCCCTCACCCAATCCACCCACCAAGCAGCCACTGAAGACGACACCCTCCGCACCTGCGAACCCGAGGGACAACCCTCAGGCTTCGCACCACCCTCAGACTTCGCACCACCGGAGGATGTGGACCTCGCCGAGGACGGTGAGGTCCTCGGCGTCTCAGCAGAAGAACAGCTACAGCTGCGCGCCCTGCGCCTCAAGAACCGCAACCTCCAGAGGCAGAAGGAGATACTGGAGGCCAAGCGCCAACGTGTGTCCGCACTCGCCAAAGTGCGGCAGATGATACGCGACGAAGAGCACAAGGCCCAGGAACTCGAGTGGGAGATTGCGCTGATGCAGCGCGAAGGCCACCTCGGCCTGCAGCGCGAGTCACCCCTCCAGCAGCGCGCACAAGACGAAGACACGCGCGAAGGCCACCCCGGCCTGCAGCATGGGCCACCCCTGCAACACCGCGCGCAACCGGAGGACCCGCGTCTCCCTCAGCGCGACTACACCTTCCCGCACGCCGCGCCATTCCAAGGGGTCAACTATCTCGATGAGCGAAGTCCCCTGGCGCCTCACCTGCAAGTGACGCCGTGGCCAGCCAATTTCCGGGCAGGGACCTATCCCAAGTACAACGGCAGCACCGACCCGGCTCAATACATAATGAGCTACCAGGTCGCCGTTGCATCGTCCGGGGGGGACGACGCCACAATGGCGAAGTCTTTCATCATCGCCCTCGAGGGCCCCGCACTCACCTGGTTCACCAGGTTGCCTCCGCTGTCCATCGATTCCTGGAGAAGCCTCCGGGACAAGTTCCTGCTCAACTTCCAAGGGTACCGCCCAGACACCGACGCCTTGGCCGAACTTTCGCTCTGCAAGCAGCTGGAAAAGGAGACCCTGAGGGAGTATTACCGCAAATTTCTAACACTCAAGTCACAGCTACCCTCAGTCGACGACCAGATTGCCATCCACTATGCTATCAGTGGTCTTCGCGCCGGCGTACTTTACAGCCACTGCATCAGAGATCCGCCAAAGAACCTCCAAAAGTTATATCAGCTGTTTGAAAAGTACGCCAGATCCGAAGACCTCCACCAGCGCAAGGTTGAGTCCCAGCGGAAGCCAAAAGATGCTCCACAGTCCAGCCGCACGTGGACAAGGACTCCGCAGCCAGACTCCGGTCGAGACGGAGGCCGCAATCAGCAGTAGGTGCACAACATCGCCAACCAGCATCCCGCTGCCGACCCCCCTCGTCGCCAGGACTATCCCCCCAGGGCCGCGGAAACGGCACTCGTGGCAGGGGCCGAGGGCGTGCGCAGCAGCCGCGCCGATTCTACTGCCTGTTCCATGGCGAAGACTGCGCCCACCCAACCAAAGACTGCCCCGAAACAAAGGCTACCAGAGACAGAATGGCACGAGCGCAGCCAGCCGACAACCCCAGAATTGTCGCGCACAATTACCAGCAACCCCCTCCGCCATACATCCACGCTCCTGCCCCGCATCCACCGCACCACGCTTACCAACACCATCAGGAAGTACAAATCGTACCTCCTCCACCCCCACCACCACACCAGCAACACCAAAACATCCCTCATGCCCCAAAGTAGGAAGACTTCGCCGATCAACCATATCGCGGAGTCATCCACATGATAACTGGGGGGTCCAGCACCGACTTCGACACCAAGCGGCAGAAGCGGGACCACTACCGCAGCATCAACCATGTCGCCGTCACGGGCCCAGTTGTGCAGACAAAGTGGTCCCATATACCGCTAACCTTCGACGCACGGGACGTCGACTTGCGCAGCGCTCCCCATTGCGATGCCATGGTCATCAATTGCAGCGTGGCAGGCTGGGACCTGCACAAGGTCCTCGTTGACAACGGCAGCCAGGCCGACATCATCTTCCTCCACGCCTTCGATCGCATGGGCATAAGCCACAGCCTGCTGAAGCCTTCGGACAACCCATTGTATGGCTTCGGCGGCAAAGGCACCTTCCCCGTCGGCAAAATAGAGCTGCCTCTCTCCTTCGGTGTAGCGCCCAATGCCCGAAGTGAGCAAATAACCTTTGACATTGTGGATATGGTATACCCTTACAATGCCATCATGGGCCGGGGCTCCATCAATAAGTTCGAAGCAGCCATTCACAGACTGTATCTATGTATGAAGATACCAGGTCCGCTAGGCGTTATCACAGTCTTCGGCAATCAACAGACTGCGCGTAACATAGAGCGGGACTTCGTGCCCGGTCAAAGAAACGTGCACTGCCTCACGGCCCAACGCAAAGCCCCCGCGCATGCCAGCCCAACCAATAAGCAACATGACAAGGCGCAGCTGCAGAGCCACGACGGGACCAAGACCGTCCCCCTCGACCAGGCCACGCCCAGGCAGATAGTCATTATCAGCGAAGACCTTACTTCGCATGAAGAAGAAAAGCTCCTCTGCTGCCTGTCCAAGAACAAAGATGTCTTCGCCTGGTCGGCCCTCGATCTGGTCGGGGTCAGCCGTTCAATAATTGAGCACAGTCTGGGAATCGACCCTTCGGTACGGCCAAAAAAGTAGCGGCTTCGCAAGATGTCCGACGAAAAGACGGAGGCCGCCAAGGCAGAGGTGCACCGTCTCCTGGAGGCCAAATTCATCGAGCCGGTGGCTTACCCCACATGGCTCTCCAATGTCGTAATGGTGCAGAAAAAGAGCGGGAAGTGGCGAATGTGCATCGACTTCACCAGTCTCAATAAAGCCTGCCCCAAGGACAATTTCCCGTTGCCGCGGATCGACAAAATAGTCGATAGCGCGGCCGGATGCGAGGTCATGTCCCTCCTCGATTGCTTCTCCGGTTACCACCAGATATACATGAAGGAAGAGGACAAGGCTAGCACCAGCTTCATAACACCCTTCAGCACATATTGCTTCATCAGAATGCCGGAGGGACTCAAGAACGCCGGGTCCACCTTCTCTAGGCTCACCAAAACAGTGCTCGAGGGGCAGGTTGGCAGAAACATATTCACCTATGTAGACGACATTGTCGTCGCCAGCAAGAGCAAGGAGGACCACCTCGCCGACCTCGCCGAAACATTCGCGAACATGCGGGACGCACAGCTCCGCCTAAACCCGGAAAAGTGTGTCTTCGGCGTTCGCCAGGGCAAAATATTGGGCTACCTGGTATCCCACCGCGGCATCGAGGCCAACCCAACCAAGATTCAGGCTATCTTGGACATGACGACTCCGCAGTCCGTCAGGGATGTCCAGCGCCTGACAGGCAGATTGGCCGCTCTCAACAGATTCATATCCAGGTCTGCCGAGCGAAGTCTCCCCTTCCTCAAGACACTCCGTGGTGCAAAAGACTTCGCCTGGGGACCAGAGCAGGCGGCGGCCTTCGCCTCATTAAAACAGTACCTGACAGAGTTGGCCGTCCTTACCAGCCCCGACCCCTCGCTCCCCCTGCTGCTCTACGTCGCGGCTTCGCCACATGCGGTCAGCGCGGCACTAGTGCAGGAGCAGACTGTCGAGGGCGTGATCCGGCAGTGCCCCGTGTATTATGTCTCCGAAGTGCTGACACCGTCCAAGTGCAACATGATAGAGCTGGAGAAAATTGCCTACGCAGTCGTCATGTCGTCGCGCAAACTGCGCCATTACTTCGAAGCATTCAAGGTCCGAGTCACCTCAAACAGGGGGCTCAGTGAATTATTCAGAAACCCGGAGGCGTCGGTGAGGATTGCCAAGTGGGCGGCCGAACTCTCCGGCTACCACATATGCTTCGAGCCCAGGACAGCTATCAAGTCTCAAGTCCTGGCAGACTTCGTCGTCGACTGGACTGGGCCAACAACACAGCCAGATCCATCCGCAGAGAACACTTGGACGATCTGTTGCGACGGCGCATGGTGCCATGCGGGGGCAGGCGTCGCTGCAGTCATAACTTCACCAGTCGGGGTCAAGCACAGATATGCAGCACGACTCCGCTTCAATCTGGAATCCGACAGATGCACAAATAATATAGCAGAATACGAAGCAGTCATCCTCGGCCTCCGTAAGCTAAGGGCCCTCGGAGTCACCACCTGCATCATCAAAACAGACTCCAAGGTAGTTGCCGGCCAAGTTGAGAAAGACTATGCAGCCAAGGACCCCGCACTCATGCAGTACCTCGCGGCCATCCGAAGTCTCGAGAGGCAGTTCAAGGGGTTCACCTTGCAGCATGTGGATCGGGCCAAGAATGAGGAGGCCAACGCATTGGCCAAGGCTGCGGCCAGGGGCGAAACTCTGCCCTCCGACGTGTTCTTTCACGTCATCGGCACGCCAGCAGTCTGCAGCCCCGAAGGGCTCCAAATAACCAATGACAGCGAAGGCCACCGCACAGTCAACCTCATCATGACCGAAGACTGGCGGGCACCCATAACCCTGTTCCTGCAGGGGTATTATCATCCAGCCGACATCAGTGAGGCCAAGCGTCTCAGACTTCGAAGCCGAGACTTCGCTCTGATTGAAGGCCAACTCTACAAAAAAGGGGTCAGTCAGCCAATGCTTAAGTGCGTCACCGAGGCCGAAGGCATGCAGATTCTACGTGAGGTCCACAGTGGCACGTGCGGCTCACACGCGGGGCCGAGGGCCCTCGCTGCTAAGGTGATCCGCCAGGGTTTTTACTGGCCCGCAATGATCTGCGCCGCAAATCGGGTCACTCGGTCCTGCGAAGCCTGCCAGAAGTTCTCTCCTCGGTCAGGCGGCCCTTCGCAGTATACAAAGCTGATCGCCCATACATGGCCTCTCCAGTGCTGGGGTCTCGACATTGTCGGACCCCTGCCCACCGCTCAGGGGAACCTTAAGTTCGCCTTCGTCGCGGTCGAGTACTTCACCAAATGGATCGAGGCACGGGCTGTTTCCACAATAACATCAAAGACTGCCCAAAAATTCTTCTGGCAGAACATCGTTTGCCGCTTCGGAGTACCGTCCGAATTAACCGTCGACAATGGCAAGCAGTTTGACAACCAAGACTTCAAGGATTTTTGTTTCTCCATCGGCACCAAGCTTGCCTTCGCCTCAGTCTATCACCCGCAGTCCAACGGGGTCGTGGAGCGCGCCAACGGGAAAATCTTCACAGCTATCAAGAAAATGCTCCTCGATGAAAAGAAGGGCAGATGGACCGATTTCTTACCTGAGGCAGTCTGGGCACTAAACACGACTGAATGCAGGGCGACCGGGTTTACCCCTTTCCGACTTCTATACGGATCGGAGGCCATGACCCCGCAAGAGCTAAAGCACGGGTCCCCGCGAACAGTTCCGTCAGCCGTCCCCGAGGTGGACGAGCCAACTTCAAAGGATCTCATCGACGGAGACTGTGTCTTCGCCCTACAGGCCCTGAACAAATATCAAGCCCAGACCAAAGCATGGCGCGACCACTCAGTCATCCCGAGGGAGTTCAGCGAGGGGGACCTCGTACTCATTCGAACAGCTCGGACGGAGTCCAAGGGCAAGCTGGAGCCCAGGTGGGAGGGCCCTTTCATTGTCAAGATAAAAGCTTCCCCCAACGCTTACAGGCTCACAACGCCAAACGGCGAGGACCTGGAGCACTCCTGGAACATCGACAACCTCCGCAAATTTTTTGTTTGATTCCTCAGGGCTGTCTTCGCCCTTGTAATTCGCAAAAATAATCTTGCACCGGCCCGCACTCTTTTCCTCCCAGGGGGTGAGGTTTTTAACGAGGCGGAGCCATGTAATATATGCGTGAAAAATCCCCCGCAAAGACATGCGTCGAAAAAGACCGCGATGACGGTCTTCGACATTCGACCACCACGAGGTCACCGCGAGGCTAAGCGCTAGCTACCCTCGCGTGCGACAAATCCGCGCAGAAGTCGCCTAAGGGTGCAGCCGGATTAGCACAACAAGTGCGGAAAAAATCTAAGTCTATCGCGAAGACTATCCGCGCAGAAGTCGCCTAAGGGTGCAGCCGGATTAGCACAACAAGTGCGGAAAAAAAATCTAAGTCTATCGCGAAGACTATCCGCGCAGAAGTCGCCTAAGGGTGCAGCCGGATTAGCACAACAAGTGCGGAAAAAAAATCTAAGTCTATCGCGAAGACTATCCGCGCAGAAGTCGCCTAAGGGTACAGCCGGATTAGCACAACAAGTGCGGGAAAAAAATCTAAGTCTATCGCGAAGACTATCCGCGCAGAAGTCGCCTAAGGGTGCAGCCGGATTAGCACAACAAGTGCGGAAAAAATCTAAGTCTATCACGAAGACTATCCGCGCAGAAGTCGCCTAAGGGTGCAGCCGGATTAGCACAACAAGTGCGGAAAAAAAATCTAAGTCTATCGCGAAGACTATCCGCGCAGAAGTCGCCTAAGGGTGCAGCCGGATTAGCACAACAAGTGCGGAAAAAATCTAAGTCTATCGCGAAGACTATCCGTGCAGAAGTCGCCTAACGGTGCAGCCGGATTAGCATAACAAGTGCGGAAAAAAATCTAAGTCTGTCGCGAAGACTATCCGCGCAGAAGTCGCCTAAGGGTGCAGCCGGATTGGCACAAGTGCGAAAAAACCAAAGACTATCTGTACGAAAAACACCTAAGGGTACACCCGGACTAGCACAACAACGGCTGAAACGACAACATCAAACCATCCACGCCAAGACCAACTATAATCACGCCAACACAGCGCAACAAAACAAACCAGACAGAGTACACAACGCCTTCGCACACACATATGCACGCGAGGGCACACAATTTCATCATACAAGCCCCTACATATACAAGCGAGGGCACCACACTCTACATCGGCTCAACCTTAGGAATAATTCCCATCTCCCTATAATTAAATAACATTATCCTGAGCTCCTCACCCGCAAAAAGACTTCGCAGTTCCCCTTCACCTATACTCTCGGCGGTCGGCAAAGACAACAGTTCCTGCCGACCAGCCCCACTCACACGAAGCCGAGCCCCCTCCGCCCCACTAACCACACGTTTCGCAACTGCCCTTCGCCGCCGTCGCCCGATGCAAGGACCAGGCGCATCTCCTGCACCCGCGGCGTGCGGCGAGGCCTCCATCGCAGCCACATCCAAGGCCGCAAAGTAGTCCAAGTCCTCCGACGACTCCGTCCACTCAACCGAGCTCCCAGAGTCAGCACAATCAAAAAACCCAGATGAAGAACCACCACATTCATTACCATCTTCCGCGGTCGTAGCCGCCAAAAATTTAGTAGTAGCGGTTGCGTGCGCAGGCCCAAAATCTTGAACCTGCGCAGCAACCAAAATTCAGTAACATGTACAAACTTCCCCAACCCTCTACACCTACTATGCCACCTGCGACGGCCCTGACGTTGCGGGTGCCTCCGCTGTTGGCTCTGCCGCTGCCTCCGTTGTTATCTCCACCGCTACTGCTGCGAGATCCTCAGCACTCGGCGCGGCAGCTGCAGACGCATCAGGCGCGCCTTCGGCGACTTCCGGGGGCAGGCCTTCGCCGGCCGCAGCGGATGCGGCCGGGGTCGGCGCCAGGGCGACCTCGGACACAGCCTCCGCCGGGGCCGACTCTGGGTCAGCCAACATGCTGTTCAGCGCCCCGAAGTCGTCGACCCTCTCACCACGCACCGCCTAGGCCAAAACACACAAAATTCATCAAACACACACACAACCCACGTCCAACAAACACCAAACAAGCGAAAACGTTACCTGAGCCCTCGCCGTCGCGGCGCGCTCCCTGACCACCTCGCGACCGTATGGACCCCACATCCGGTCGAAAATAGCTCCAGCGGATTCCTTCACAACGGGGTCCTCAACCTTGAAGATATCTTGCTCAAAATCTTCTTCCATTTGGTCGAAGACCTCGAAGTGCCGGCACCCTTCGCGGGAGAGCGCGTTCATCGCCCCCTCGCAGGTGACCAGGGAGGCATACGCCATAAACCCCTCCACGACGGTGGGGAGCGCCTGCAGCTCCTCCTGCACCCACTCCAGGCACCGAAGTCCGGGCTCTCGGTCCGGTACTTCGAATTCACCGGTCCCTGCGCCCAGGCCACGGTATGTATCTACGAGCAGCTGGCGCGTCCGCTCTGCCTCCGCTCGTGCCGCGGCCTCGGCCCCCTTCACGCGGCTCTCCAGGGCGGTGAGCCGCTCCTGCAACTGCTCGGCGCGCTCCCTGGCAAGGTTGCCCTCCGCCCGTGCCAGGTTGGCCTCCGCCTGCGCCTTGACAAGGGCTTCATTGGCCTCCCTCCTTTCCCCCGCCAGCTGGCGACGGAGGGCGGCCTTCTCGTCCTCCAGTGTGGCCACCTTCTCCGCCAGCTTGCGGCACTTGCTGTCGGCGGCCGTTTTTTCGCGGACGGCGTCAGTGTGTTGCGTCCGAAGCTTTTCGAATTCGGCAGCCACGGCTGCCGTGAGGGCCCCCGACGCAGTGCGGCTAGCGAAGTCAGCCACCTGCAGAACAATCGTAAGACTGAGATAAAAAAAGGGGGGGGGACGAGGTCCAACTCAGCGGACCTGACGTAGCGCCTCTGCCGCCTCCGCCAGCCGGCGGGACGCAGCGCCCGCCTCATCCATGACAACCGCGAGGGCCGACGCCTCGCCACCGGCGCTCAGAACCCCGCCCTTCGCCTTCGGCACTGCGGCAGCCGTTGTGGCCGCCGCGCCAGGCGCAACCACAGCAAGTTGGCCTTCGCCCAACCCTGCAGCATACCAATGAAACGATAAAAAAAAAGGAGGACCTACCACCGAGATAGTCGTCCACGCTAATATCGGTGGCGAAGTCGGCGACGCGTTTGCCCGCCAACGGCAACGCTCGGGCCGCCCTCGCGACCTCCGCCACTCCGCCAGTCGGCGGCACCGCCTTCGCCGACTTCGAGCCTTCGGCGCCTGCCGTTGCCTCCGGCGCCTTGCTAGATGCAGGGACGCTTGACTTCGCCGCCAGTGGCGGCCGGCCTCCGCCGGAGGCCGCAACCTTCGCCGTCCCCCGCTGCCTTTTCGGCCTGGCTTCAACGAGCCTGATAGCCGCCTGGCGCTTTTGCGCAGCTCCCTGGCGATCCTTGTCCATCACTGCTGACACAACAGCAGCAATATTCCGCCTGTAAGGAAAGACCCTCCATTCACGAACCATGCGAGATATAAAAAAGTCCTCGCCAGCCGCGCGAGGGACAGGAACATTCCTAGGCCAACAACCCCCGGTAACCCTCAGCATCCGAGCCGAAGACTCCCGGAGCTCGGGCGAAGACATCCTTTCCCCCGGGGCCGCGCACGTCTTCGTCAACTCTCTAGCAAAACGATCAGAAACCCCAAGTCCTCCCGTAGCAGTACCTAATTTTCTCTTTTTAGAGGACGGGGCGGTCGTCGGCGCGGGGTCATCTCCGGTCCCCACCGCCGGTCTCTTCCCACGGCGGTCCGCATCGTCTTGACCAGGGTAGCCGTCATACGGCAATTGATTTAATTCAAACACCCTGTTCAAGCGGTCATTCGACCCACGGATATCCCAGCTGCGCTGGCCCTCTGTCCTCGGCACGTAGCGTCCAACAAGCCGCACCGCCCCATCCTCCGCCTCACGCACAACGGCGGCCGGATCGCGACTTTGCAGATTCAGGGCGAAGGCGGGACTCCGCACCACCCTTCCACCATGAAAAGGCATCTGGCGAGGGCATACTTCGCCCAACGCCCAGCCACGCGCCAATGGCCACACCCCATACGCCACAAACTCTTCAACCAAGTCGCGCCCACTGCTCAAACCGGCGGCGCACCGAAGAGCCCCTTCGTCCTCATCCTCCTCCGCCACTTCAAAGGGCGGATACGCTGAGTAAAAATGAGAACACATCGCGGACACGGGAAGTCCCTCATGGCCTTCGATGGTACCCTCAGTGACGTAAAACCAAAATTCATTCCAGTTGCCCCACTTGTTGCGGGCGCAAGGAACCAACTCAACCACCTGCATCGTGGTTTTGCCGGTCTTCGGCGTGAATGTGCAGGATCCAAACTAAGTGACTTCGCCTCCAATCATCCTCTTCTGCCAATGCAAACAATAATACTTCGCAAAAACTTCCACCGACGGCTGCACGCCGTACGAAGTCGTCGCCCAGACATACTTCGACAGTGCCACTATGGCATTCGGTGTCAGCTGATGTATTTGAATGTTGAACCTGCGCAGGACTTCGCTAACAAACCGGTGCGCAGGCAGGCGGAGCCCGACGGCGAAGAACGCCTCGAAAACGACCAACTCGCCCTCTGGCTCGGGGACTTCCTCCGCCCCCGGGACTCGACCGACTCCGCTGCCGAAGTAACCCAACTGCTGCATATCTTGCACGCGGGCCGACGAGATCCGCGATACGCCGAAATCAACAGAGTCGCCGGCGCGCAACTCCTCCACCATTAAGCTACTCGGCGTCTCCTCAGACGAGGCAGCGGCCGGCGGCGAGGGAACGGCCGGCGGCGTAGCGGCAGCGGAAGAAGACGAGGACGGCATCGCAACGTACCGTCGGCGGCGGCGGGCGGTCTGCTTCACTCGAGCCAGATCTCCAGCGAACAAGACCGCGGCAGGCAGACGAGCAGCAAGTCGGCGGAAAAAGGGCGGCTAGGGTTTTCGCGGAGCGCGGAAAAGTCAAGTTCAAAAAGCGCCGACCCCCGCCCCCTTTTATAGACAGGACGCGGCGCTTCGGGAAACCCGCAGTCCAACAACACGCCGTCAATCAACGGTCACATCAAAAACCCCCGTGGAACCACTTCGAGCGAGGGCAGCGTCTCCGCCATCTAACGACGTCTTCGGCACCAGGTGACTTTGTCGAACTGGTCCCTCGGAGGGCAAATGTTGGGGCGAAGGCAAAGGCGCCACCCTTCGCTCGAAGCCTTCGCTGCGGCAGCTGAACTGACAGAAACAAGATAGGCAGGGATACCCTTTGCTCCTTCCGCTCCAGGCGAAGACTGGCGACGAAGGGCATCCCACGGCGCGGCCTCGCCCAGCTCGGAGGCCCACGTACAATCCGGCCCGTCGCAATGGGCCCCGCTCGGCTTCCCTGTGTTACGGGCCTATGTTGTAAAAGCATTTCTATAATTACGGTCTGTAACCCCTCTTTATGGGAATATTCTTGGGATAACCTAGATACCTGAGGGCACATGCGTCCTTAGGTCGAGGTTCTGTGCGCCCAGGTACCTATAAATACCCCTGTACAGTGCCCGTGAGAGGCCAGATTAACAGAGCTTTTGCCATCTAGCGCGAGTGCCCTGTTGTCATCACTGTTCACCCTTGTTGGATCCCCTTGCACTTGAGAGCAAGTTCCAACATTTGGCGCAGAGTAAGTTCCGAAGCTACCAAAGTCGTTCCTAAGGGAGCGTAGAGTAAGTTCCGAAGCTACCAAAGTCATTCCTAAGAGAGCGTAGAGTAAGTTCTGAAGCTACGAAAGTCGTTCCTAAGGGAGCGCAGAGTAAGTTCCGAAGCTCAAAAGTCGTTCCTAAGGGAATGTAGAGCAAAATACCACCTAAATCTAAGGTGAAGATGCTCCAAAGTCGTTCCAAAGGGGATGTAGAGCTTAAATACCACCTAAATCAGAGGTGAAGAAGCTCCAAAGTCGTTCCTAAGGGGATGTAGAGCTTAATTAGCTCCAAAGTCGTTCCTAAGAGGATGCAGAGCTAAAATACCACCTACGTAAAAGGTGAAGGGACTCCAAAGTCGTTCCTAAGGGAATGCAGAGTCTGGATGTGTTTGCGTGTGGGTGCTTATTTTCGACATAAACATCATCTTGCATCATATCACCACATCATTTCGCATAGCATTACATCATACATCATATTGCATCAACAAGTTGTGTGAAAAGGAAAAATGCTCCTCTGAAAATATCCGATGGACTCTGAAACAATGTGCTGAAGCACAAGGTATACCTTCGGTAGACACAATTTTACACAACAGGGAAATCTTCGTCAACAATGTTATTATACAATAGCCATGGAAAAGTATGAGGTATTCAATCAATAGAGGTGGCAATTTTTCTTCGTGGAGCATGAAAAGAAGGGAAGGTGTTTTTTCGCCAAAGGCTCAAAAATGGTACTTACACAAATTTCATGCATCGCAAAGAAATATATTACATTAATATACATAGAAATATTTGATGTTCGACTCATATACAAATATTACATTTCGTAGTACACAAGAACTCTGTCTTCCTTCAGTATCCTCTCGACGGCTTCATGTAAAAGTTTGTCGACGACTTCGTCAACA
Organism: Zea luxurians; assembly: GCA_029449295.1. NCBI lineage: Eukaryota > Viridiplantae > Streptophyta > Magnoliopsida > Poales > Poaceae > Zea > Zea luxurians. The sequence continues at coordinate 54,522,260 of JAOPSE010000011.1, forward strand.
ACTTCGTTAGCAATCTTCATTACATCTAAAGCCTCTTTCATTATTGGATCAGCTTCGGGGTTGTATGGCTCCGGTGGGGGAGAGAGGCCGGCTGTAATAAATATATGATGGTAAATTTTGAAGGTAAAAATGAACAACAAGACAAAAGGTTTTGAATGTCGCCTAAAGGGGGGTGAATAGGCATAATCTGAAATTTACAACTTTAAACACACACTACAAGCCGGGGTTAGCGTTACAACTTAAATCAAGTCCAGAAGAGAGGGGAAAACAAATCAAATGGAAATCAAGCGAATGAACATGGTGATTTATTTTACCGAGGTTTGGTTCTAAAGAACCTAATCCCCATTGAGGTGGTCACAAAGACCGAGTGTCTTTCAACCCTTTCCCTCTCTCAAATGGACTTTTAGAACGAGTGAGCTTTCTCCTTAATCAACCGGGTCACTTAGACCCCGCAAGGACCACCACACACTTAGGTGTCTCTTGCTTTGATCACAATTCACTTGGAACAAGAATGAGGGATGAAGAAAGCCATCCAAGTAACAAGAGTGCAAATGAACACGAACACACACTCTCTCAAGTCACTAGGTGATTGGAATGAATTTGGGACTTGGAGAGGCTTTGATCTTTTGATTTGTGTCTAGGAGTGAATGCACTAGCTCTTGTATTGAATGAAAACATCAAAAGACTTGGATGCTTGGAGTTGTGGTGGTTGGGGGGTATTTATAGCCCTCAACCACCAAGAAGTCGTTGGGGAAGGCTGCTGGCGATGGGCGCACCGGACAGGTCTTGTTCACTGTCCGGTGCGCTGCCATGTCACCCAATCGTTAGGGTTCAGAGCTTGGTCGACCGTTGGAGCTTTGTCTTCTTGTGGCACTTGACAGTCCGGTGCCACACTGGACAGTTTGGTGCCACACCAGACAGTTCGGTGCCCCTCTGACTTTCTGCTCTGACTTTTGCGTTGCACTGTAGCTGCATTGTTCACCTTTGCGGAGTCGACCATTGCATGAGTTAGCCGTTGCTCCGGTGGCACACCGGACAGTCCGGTGAATTATAGCAGAGCACGCCTGCTGAAACCCGAGAGTGGCTGGTTGAACCCTGTACGGGCCTAATGCACAGAACACTGTCCGGTGGCTCACCGTACAGTCCGGTGCGCCAGACCAGAGCGCACTTGGTTTCTTTTGCTCCTTTGAATTTGATCCCTAACTTGAATATTTATTGGTTTGTGTTGAACCTTTTTGCACCTGTAGAACATGTATTCTAGAGCAAACTAGTTAATCCATATATTTGTGTTGGGCATTCAACCACCAAAATTAATTATGGGAAAAGGTTAACCCTATTTCCCTTTCAATCTCCCCCTTTTTGGTGATTGATGCCAACACAAACCAAAGAAAATATATAAAGTGCATAAATGAACTAGTTTGCATAAGGTGAGTGCATAGGTTACTTGGAATTAAACCAATTGATAATCTCACTAGATATGAATGGATTGCTTTCTTTTATTTAACATTTTGGACCACATTTGCATCACTTGTTTTGTTTTTGCAAATTCTTTTGGAAAATCTTTTCAAAGTCTTTTTGCGAATAGTCAAAGGTATATAAATAAGATTGCAAGAAGCATTTTCAAGATTTGAAATTTCTCCCCCTGTTTCAAATGCTTTTCCTTTGACTACATAAAACTCCCCCTGAATGAAATTCTCTTCTTAGTTTTCAAGAGGGTTTTAATAGATACCAATTTTGAAAATATACCTTTAAATATACAAATTGAAGAGATTGTAATTACAAGATACCAATTGAAGTTTTAAAACAATACCAATTGAGATTTTGCTTTCTCAAGATAAGGATATCAATTGATATATTGTCATGACATAGATACCAATGAAAAATATCAATTAAAGCTTCATTTTGAAAATTTTGAAATTGGTGGTGCGGTCCTTTTGCTTTAGGCTTAATATTTTCTCCCCCTTTGGCATTAATCGCCAAAAACGGAGAACGTTGGAGCCCTTTATATTTTCTCCGCATTGGTACAAGTAAGTAAGAGTGAAGAATTATACCAATTTGGAATGATGTTGGAATACCGGCAAAGGGGTAAATAATACCGATGGAGTTGAGTGGAAGCGTTGTCTTTGTCGAGTACTCCATTTCCCTTTCAATCTACGACTTAGTATAGAAATATAATTGGAAACACATTAGTAGTAGCTTTGGTACATGAATAATAAGAAATATGCATATGTACCAAATGAAAGAGATATGATCAAAGGTATATAAATGAGCTATGTGTGCAATGTTTCAATCAAAATTCCGAGAATCAAGTATATTTAGCTCATTCCTAAGTTTGCTAAAGGTTTTCTCATCTAATGGCTTGGTAAAGATATCAGCTAATTGATCTTTGGTGTTAACATAAGCTATTTCGATATCCCCCCTTTGTTGGTGATCCCTCAAAAAGTGATACTGAATGTCTATGTGCTTAGTGCGGCTGTGTTCAACGGGATTATCTACCATGCGGATTGCACTCTTATTATCACATAGGAGAGGGACTTTGCTCAATTTGTAGCCATAGTCTTTAAGGGTTTGCCTCATCCAAAGTAATTGCGCGCAACAATGGCCTACGGCAATGTACTCGGCTTCGGCGGTGGATAGAGCTACAGAGTTTTGTTTCTTTGAAGCCCATGACACTAGGGATCTCCCCAGAAACTGACAAGTCTCTGATGTGCTCTTCCTATCAATTTTACACCCTGCCCAATCGGTATCAGAATATCCTATTAAATCTAAAGTGGATCCCTTGGGGTAACAAAGTCCAAACTTAGGAGTGGAAACCGAATATCTCATGATTCTCTTCACGACCCTAAGGTGAACTTCCTTAGGATTAGCTTGGAACCTTGCACACATGCATACAGAAAACATAATATCCGGTCGAGATGCACATAAATAGAGTAAAGATCCTATCATCGACCGGTATACCTTTTGATCTACGGATTTACCTCCCGTGTCGAGGTCGAGATGCCCATTGGTTCCCATGGGTGTCTTGATGGGTTTGCCATCCTTCATACCAAACTTCTTAAGTATGTCTTGAATGTACTTTGTTTCACAGATGAAGGTGCCCTCTTGGAGTTGCTTGATTTGAAATCCAAGGAAATACTTCAACTCCCCCATCATAGACATCTTGAATTTCTGTATCATGATCCTACTAAACTCTTCCCAAGTTGATTTGTTAGTAGACCCAAATATAATACCATCAACATAAATTTGGCATACGAACAAATCTTTTGCAACAGTTTTGGTAAAGAGAGTAGGATCGGCTTTACCGACTTTGAAGCCGTTAGTGATAAGAAAATCTCGTAGGCATTCATACCATGCTCTTAGGGCTTGCTTGAGCCCATAAAGCGCCTTTGAGAGTTTGTAAACATGGTTAGGGTACTCACTATCTTCAAAGCCGGGAGATTGCTCAACATAGACCTCTTCCTTGATTGGTCCATTGAGGAAGGCACTTTTCACGTCCTTTTGATAAAGCTTAAAGCCATGGTAAGTAGCATAGGCAAGTAATATACTAATTGAATCAAGCCTAGCTATGGGTGCATAAGTTTCATCAAAGTCCAAAGCTTCGACTTGTGAATAACCTTTAGCCACAAGTCGGGCTTTGTTTCTTGTCACCACACCATGCTCATCTTGCTTGTTGCGGAATACCCATTTGGGACCTACAACATTTTGATTAGGACGTGGAACTAAATGCCATACCTCATTCCTCGTGAAGTTGTTGAGTTCCTCTTGCATTGCTAGCACCCAATCCGGGTCTCTTAGTGCATCCTCTATCCTGTAAGGCTCAATAGAGGACACAAAAGAGTAATATTCACAGAAATGTGCAACTCGAGATCTAGTGGTTACCCCTTATGAATATCACCAATGATGGAGTTGACGGGGTGATCTCGTTGAATTGCTTGATGGACTCTTGGGTGTGGCAGTCTTTGACCCAGCATTTCTTGCTCATCTTCCTTGTCTTCATTAACTTCATCTCCCCCTTGATCATTGTCCTCCTCTTGAGGTGGCTCACCCTCTTGATATTCATTTTGAGCCTGATCCTCATCTTGAGTTGGTGGAGATGCTTGGTTGGAAGATGATGGTTGATATTGTGTTTGTGTGGGCTCTTCGGATTCCTTAGGACACACATCCCCAATGGACATGTTCCTTAGTGCGACGTATGGAGCCTCTTCATCATCTAATTCATCAAGATCAACTTGCTCCACTTGGGAGCCATTAGTCTCATCAAACACAATGTCATAAGAAACCTCAACTAATCTAGTGGATTTGTTGAAGACTCTATATGCCCTTGTGTTTGAGTCATATCCTAGTAAAAAGGCTTCTACAGCCTTGGGAGCAAATTTAGATTTTCTACCTCTTTTAACAAGAATAAAACATTTGCTACCAAAGACTCTCAAATATGAAACGTTGGGCTTTTTACTGATGAGGAGTTCGTATGATGTCTTCTTGAGGATTCGGTGAAGATATAACCGGTTGATGGAGTAGCAGGCGGTGTTAATCGCCTCAGCCCAAAACTGGTCCGGTGTCTTGTACTCATCAAGCATGGTCCTTTCCATGTCCAGTAGAGTTCTATTCTTCCTCTCCACTACACCATTTTGTTGAGGTGTGTAGGGAGAAGAGAACTCATGCTTGATGCCCTCCTCCTCAAGAAAGCCTTCGATTTGTGAGTTCTTGAACTCCGTCCCATTGTCGCTTCTTATCTTTTTGATCCTTAAATCGAATTCATTTTGAGCCCATCTTAAGAATCCCTTTAAGGTCTCTTGGGTTTGTGATTTTTCCTATAAAAAGAATACCCAAGTGAAGCGAGAATAATCATCCACAGTAACTAGACAGTACTTACTCCCGCCGATGCTTATGTAAGCTATCGGGCCGAATAAATCCATGTGGAGTAGCTCGAGCGGCCTGTCAGTCATCATTATGTTCTTGTGTGGATGGTGAGCGCCAACTTGCTTTCCGGCTTGGCATGTGCTACAAACCCTGTCTTTCTCAAAATGAACATTTGTTAGTCCTAAAATGTGTTCTCCCTTTAGAAGTTTGTGGAGATTCTTCATTCCATCATGGGCTAGTCGGCGATGCCAGAGCCAACCCATATTAGTCTTAGCAATTAAACAAGTGTTGAGTTCAACTATGTTCTCATTAAAATCAACTAAATATAGCTGACCCTCTAACACTCCCTTAAATGCTATTGAATCATCACTTCTTCTAAAGGCAGTAACACTTATATCAGTAAAAAGACAGTTGTACCCATTTTACATAATTGAGAAATAGAAAGCAAATTGTAATCTAATGAATCTACAAGAAAAACATTGGAAATAGAATGGTCAGGTGATATAGCAATTTTACCAAGACCTTTGACCAAACCTTGATTTCCATCCCCGAACGTGATAGCTTGTTGTGGATCTTCATTTTTCTCATAGGAGGGGAGCATCCTTTTCTCCCCTGTCATGTGGTTTGTGCACCTGCTATCGATTATCCAACTTAAACCTCCGGATGCATAAACCTACAAAACAAATTTAGGCCTTGTTCTTAGGTACCCAAATGGTCTTGGGTCCTTTTACATTAGAAACAAGCACCTTGGGTACCCAAACACAAGTATTTGGGCTCTTGTGTTTGCCCCCAACATATTTGGCAACTATTTTGCCTAATTTGTTAGTAAGCACATATGATGCATCAAAAGTCTTAAATGAAATGTTGTGCTCATTTGATGCAGCAGGAATTTTCCTTTTAGGCATTTTAATGTGAGTGGTATGCCTAGAGCTTGATGCCTCATTCTTTTACATAAAAGCATGGTGAGAAACAGAATCAGATCTCCTAGCATGAATCTTCCTAATTTTGTGCTCAGGATAATTAGTAGGATATAAAATGTAGCCTTCATTATCCTGAACCATGGGTGCCTTACCCTTTACAAAATTAGACAATCTTTTAGGGGCATTAAGCTTGACATTGCTTCCCTTTTGGAAACCAATGCCATCCTTAATGCCAGGGCGTCTCCCATTATAGAGCATGCTTCTAGCAAATTTAAACTTTTTATTTTCAATTTTATGCTCATTAATTTTAGCAGTTAATTGAGCTATATGATCATTTTGTTGTTTAATTAGAGCAAGGTGATCATTAATAGCTTCAACATTGACATCTCTACATCTAGTGCAAATGGAAACATGGTCAACAATTGCAAACATTTAATTCTTCTATCTTAGCATGTAATATATCATTCTCATTTATAAGATAGGATCCAATCACGTTAACTTCTTAATAGCATCAATTTCGTATTAGTAACGTTATTTTGGGTATGTCGTAGGTCTTAAGTAATTAATTATTTCTTCATTCGATAGTGGTTAAAGAACGACTTTCCAATTAAAACTAATTTATAGTTCTAACTTGCGCTTTACAAATACGCGTTAATTTGATTAATGCCAACTCAAATAATTTAAATTAATACTCGCTTAGTGTATGTGCTTCCTCTACTTAAATACTTCTCGCATGTCGTGCATGCTGTTCTGCGTGTAATGGCGTGATGGAACGCGCGTCGTTCGTGTGCTGTCGCTCGTCCTCACACGTCATTCGTGTGTGCCGCGCATTCCATTTTCGCGTGTGTCGTGCATGCCCTTTTCGCGTCATGCACCTTGTCGCGCGTTGTTAATTCGCCTCGCTTAGAATCTCTCGTGTTAATTAAATTATTTATTTAACTGACAGCTATTAGTGTAGCAGGTTAATCAAAACTAAATATTAGTTACAATTTCTATTTGATCATGTCGAATTAAATGTCCTGATTACTACTTCGAGTTCTATGAGATTGAAGACCCTGAGCATCTGTTTGGTCCTACTCATTTTATAATTCACTCCCCGCATTTACACAATTTATACCTAAGGATTGACTAGCTTTTGTTCATCTTGTCCTTGCTTACCTATATGGGTTGGGTTATTTTGGTTTAGCTTTATGCTAGTGCTCCACATTAATCAATGAACATGATGAGATTATTTATGATATGTTGTTTTACCTTTTGATTATGATGATGATACTGTGACATTTAAGGGCACTCGAGCGGTTTCTCGAGTGCCTCTCCGTAAGGACTGGTTCGTTGGATGAACACCAGGGAAAACAGCGCAACCATGAGGGTGGTATGAGACACCCTTGGCCAAGTAATTAAGGAAGTCTTATGTTGGGTGTTGGTTTTGGTCATTGGGGAATGGAGGCATCTGTTATGGCTCCTATATTCTCGCTCAGGGATTTTGGTACGGGCATCGTCCCACGGCTTTTTCCTAAGGGCAGAGGTATAGGTTTTGTAACGCCAGATGGTCTTAATGGCAATGGTGGCATCTGTTATGGCTCCTATAATCTCGCTCAGGGATTTTGGTATGGGCATCGTCCCACGACTTTTCCCTGAGGGTGGAGGTATAGGTTTGGTACGTCAGATGGTCACTATGCAATGGTCATTTCTAACATTCGCATAGTGAAAACCCTTGGGAAAAGCCACATAGTGAAACCTTGCCTACTCACCTGGGAAGTGTTTAAGGGTCCGTACAACCCGATGCAAAAAGGGATCACAGCTCATGGGTAAAGTGTGCAACCTCTGCAGAGTGTTATGAAACTGATATATTAGCCGTGCTTGCTGTTATGAGCGGCCAAGGGAGCTCCATTGATTAGAGACACATTGATTAGAGATGTTTGGTTTACAGATGATGATGAGGATAATATTGGTTTTGATTAGGGTTATGTTTTCTAGTATTCTTTCCATTTGGAAAGGGTACTTTTGGGTTAACAACTTGGGTTAATGCTAAAACCTGGCTCTCTACTAGTAATAATAACCTGACCAAATAAAATCAACTGCTTGACCTTAACCCCACATAAAGCTAGTCCACTACAGCCAAACTGGACAATTGTTGAGTATGTTGATGTGTACTCACCCTTGCTTTACACACCAAACCCCCCAGGTTGTCCACATTGCAACCACTGCTCAGGAGAAGATGAAGTCATGGAGGAGGACTTCTAGGAGTTCCAAGAGTACGATGAGTTCTCAGCATGGGTTAGCGGCAAACCCCCAGTCGGCTGCCTGTGAAGGCCGTGTTTATCTACATTTTGTTTTCGCACTTTGATAATTGTTATTGACTATGTGGATGTCTCGGGCATCATGATGTAATTAACTATTACCCACTTTTATGTTATTATTCGAGCACTGTGTGATGATGTTCGATTTATGTAACTACTGTGTACGTGAATTGCTTATCCTGGCACGTACATGGTTCGTATTCGGTTTACCTTCTAAAACCGGGTGTGACAGTTACCCATCTGCCATGAGGTTGTACGGACCCCATACACCTCTACCAAGGAAGTGAGGCAGGGTAACACTATGAGGCCTTTGCAAAGTTCCACTAGCTTCATAAAACCCGTTACAGTTTCTAGGGAGCGCAATGCAGGAATCCCTCGTGTAGCTTTGCAAAAAAATCAACCTAAGAACCTCCCTACATGCCTACTCCCCTACTGCCCTTGCTCCTTTCTGGTAAGGTAGTCCTCCACTACCTTTCTTAATTAGTCAGCCAAGGGCGTTCCATTCCACCCTTTTGGTGGCACGTGTTTCTCAAGTTAAGCTCCATGTTCCAATTAACAATAATAGTCTTATCATGGACAGAAATAGAACAATAATAATAAAGAATGACCATGTGTAATAGTTATCTCAACACCCAAAACCATATATAGCAATAGCAAAGACTACCCAAAAGTTCAGGGATAAACAAGGTGTAAAGATGACCAAACTAGGGTGACCTATTGGGTCCCATCCAAATTAATCCTATGCATATCAAAATGATTATAGAGAACATTATTGGGCAAATAAAAGTGGTCAAGGGCACAACTTTCCTTCAATGAGCTCCTGCTCAGCAACTTCTACCTGCTGAACACCTGGATCCTTAGTCACTGACTCGTCTACTGGAAGCAACACAAACAAACTGGTGTAGGGGAAATTAACATCACACCAAACATGAATACAGAATACATAATAATAATCTACACATCGAAACGAGATCATAGGATCAAGAATCATTAAATTTGGAGTTACATATTTCAAGTTATGATTTTCCGAAGGTTTTATGTGTTTGGTACATAAATAATTAAGTGATCAATTTTGATATAGTTTCATGCTAAAACAGAGGTAGTAAGTGATAAAAAATATTAATACAAAATTATAGAAACTAGAATGGGTTAAAATAGAGTTAAAATGAATTTTCTAGGGATTATACAAATTCTAGGATTAATTTAACACAAGAAATGCATTTTCTATTTTAATTTCTCTGGTTTTCTAATTTCCATGGACTGCGCGCAACATTACTGAGAACTGCAGAGGGTATTCTGTAAGAATTCCAGGACGCAACGTTATTACTTTATATTAGACTCGGACCGTGGGTTGGTTTCTTAAAACGTTTGGGTCTCTTTTACAAAATGTCTTATGCCGAAGAGGTATCCAGTAACCCTGGCCGCCAGATCATGAGTTGACGGCCACGATCCCATCGGCGGGGATTATGAATCGGTATGTGCTTTTAGTTGTTGAATCGCGATCCCTGACCCGAATCAAGGATGCGACAAGTCGCGATTAGATCTGCCCATTTGTAGATCTACGGTTTAGATCAAAAGAGGGCGAAAGGGTATTTGATATCTAATCTGAGCCATCCTGTTGGGGACTTGTTCTCAAATGCTATGAATTAAGAACAAGGCAACATAGATTGTCAGATGTTAAATCCCTTCGTCCGCTGAAGCATTATTTCCCCAAGGATTTAATGAGCTTCGGACGAAGGTTATGAATAATATATCACGAAGGTCGCACTTTCGTGAACGAAGATAAAACAATGCGAAATGAAATATAAAATATAAAACGTTAAAGAATACCAAGAATAAATAACATTATTCAGTTATTTTATAATGTGAACTTAAATATCAAAACATAATATTTAGATACATTTGTACCTTCGCCTTGGCAGAAAATAATAGTTCCAGAGTACTGCGTTAGCAATTACAAGATTGCGTGAACAGTAAAGGAGTACTGTTCACCTATTTATAGGCACAGGACACAGCCTGTAAGAAATTACAATCATGCCCCTTACAGAAAATCACAATTATAACTCAGACTCTTATGGACTAAAAAGTCATTCCATCTTTAAGTCGGCTCGATCCTTCGTCTTTGGATACGCTATAGTGTCGAAGCTTTATGAGCGGTAGCTTCGGTATCACGTATAAACAGATTTGCTGAAGGTGTTTCTTCCTGCAGGACCTTCGGCGACGAAGCATGATCCCAACAGTAGCCCCTTCGCGGCGCTAGATCGTTTTTCGTAACGAGCTTGACCCGTGAAAAAGTCTCTTGAGCTTCGGGTAGCCGAAGGTCCGAAAAACACCTTCCCTAAGCTCGTTGCGGAGAAACGATACAACTTCCGAGCGCGGAGTAGTCCCATCATGCATATTTACCTTCTCGGGTTTTGTGGCCCACTGTTCAGTGGATGCGGGCGACTGTTCGTCCGGTGTAGGAAACTTGACGATTCACCTTTTTACCTGCAGCACTATATAAACAGACAAGTAGGTGTAAAGTTACCACAGCATTCATTGCAATTGCACTGTTTTGCTGCCAAAAATTTCACCATAGCCGAAGCTTGACCCTTGCACTCAAACGAAGCACCACTCCGGATTCTGCTTCGTCACAAGAAGAGCTTCGGAAAAAAGGTCATTAATTTCAAAAAACTTTAGGAATTCATAATCAAATGGCTAGATTGCGCTTCACTGCCAGGATTGAGCGTGAGGGAGACGAGGCCGAAGCCACTGAAACTGTTCCGATTTCCGAAGCAATGAGGTGTTCTGGGCTGGTTTCATCAGAGGACACACCTGCTGCCGAAGCAACACAAGCTGATGTTGAAGAAATTGGTTCCGAAGATGAGTACAGCTTCGGGATGCCAAGTAAACCTAGTCATCTGGACTTTGGAAAGTCCACCATCTCTGAAGCTGATCTTCCTAAGATGGTGAAGCTGGGTTATTTTAGTGAGGCCAAGAAGGAATTAATTTGTTTTGGTGGAGAAGAAACTATCCCAAAGCAAGGAAAGGATGAGGTAGTAGTCTTCAAAAGTTTTCTGAAAGCTGGTTTAAGGTTCCCCCTTAACAAGATGATTGCTATTGTACTGAAAAAGTTTGGGATTTTCCTTCATCAACTAACCCCTAATGCTATCGTTAGGTTGAGTGTTTATATTTGGGCCCTTCGTAGCCAGGGAGTGGAACCGTTTGGTGAGGGTTTCTGCCGAGTTCATGAATTACACTACCAGACTAAAGCCAGAGGAGATGGTCTGCATGAAAATTTTGGCTGCTACAACTTTGCTTATCGCAAGACTACGAAGTTTCCAGTGATAAGCTATCGAAGCAAATGGCCAACCGGATGGAAGTCCGAATGGTTTTATGTTAAAGTTGACGAAGATGAGGATAAATTGGTCCAGAGTCCGCTAGAACTGACCTTCGGAGAGACGAGGCCCTGATGCAACATGATAATGGGGAGCCCGATTCAGATTGCTTTGGCTGAATTTCGAGTGATTTCAGATCATATTGGCACTAGAGACTTAGTGCAGGAATTCTTGGCTTTTAAAGTGTTCCCAACACTGAGGGAGTGGGAGATGCCGAAGCTAGAGGGAGAAAAGAAGAAGGGAGAACTTGTTCGATTGCCTTATCACTACAAATTTAGGAAACATTTTAAAGCACCATGCCAAGAATGGTTGGACACAATTGAGGTTATGTGCAACGAGATTCTCGGCAGCTACTCTAAGAAAGAAGATCAGTTAATGACTGCGGCCTTCGGCACTCGTCCGAAACGAAGATTGAATCGGGTGCTGGATGCCTTGAATTTTGATTATCCTGACTATGAGCAACTGAGCGGAGATGCCGAAGGCCAGAAAAGAAAAAGGATTGCCAGCGTCCTTGATAAAGAAGGCACCAAATTGGCTAAAAAGGACAAAGAAAATTCTGAGAAAAGAAAACTGAGCCCTGAGCCGAAGATAGCTGCTCCAAAGAGAAGAAAAGCTGCATCCCCAAAACCGAAGACACCAGCCCAAGAGGAGGAAGCTCCTGCAACACCTTCTGCTGCCGAAGTGGAAGAGATTCTAAAGGTAATGACTGAACCTTTGCCTATAAAGCTAAGTCCGCTGGCGCCAGAACTCACGAAGTTTTTTCAAAAGGAAAAAGAACCTTCGGCAACAGAAAGTCCTGCCAAGCCGAAGAAGAAAAGAAGAATTATGCAAGTGGCCGATGTCATTCATCAGACACCACCACTGACATTGGCATCAAAAATAATTGAAAGCGCTGTTACTGCCGAAACCACAGCCACCAGAGCCGAAACTACCGGAGCCGAAGCCACCGAAGCAACCACCAAAGCTGAAGCCACCGAAGCCGAAACTGAGACGACAGAAGATCCTAATCTAGAAACCACACTTGGTGATATTGATAACATACTTCTGAAAATGGCTGAAGAAGAAGCTGCTGCGGTCGCGGTGGACACGACGATTGAGAAAGGAAAAGAGCAAATTGAAGACACTTTGGAAGAAGAAAACTTTAATTTTCAAGATATACTTGGACAAGAGTTATCAGAAACTGAAAAAGAAGAGCTAAAGAAATATGCTATATCCTGTGGATAGAAACCAGGGGCTCTGCTATTTGGCGGAGTCAATGAAGGGAAACTGAGATGCCTTCGGAATCGAACCGAGGCTAAAGTTGTTAGGACTTTCTCAAGGAATGTTGGACTGCCAAAGATTGAAGCGGCCTTGTGCAGGTACCAGCGACAGCATATCGCCGGTAGCCTGTTCTACGCTAATTTCAAGGTAAAAACTTCTCAATTTTTTTATTTTATTTTATTTTATTTTATTTGAATTAAGATGTTTTCTGACGAAGGTTGTTTTGCCAGAGTATATTACTAAGTAAAGTGCTGAGGATGCAACAAGATCTTGAAGACGAGAAAAACGAAGCTACCATCAGAGATCTAGAAAATAAAGTCGAAAGTTACGAAGCTGCTTTGAAGAAAAAGGACTTCGACATTCAAGAACTTGAACATAAAGCTAAAGATCACGAGGCTGCCTTGGAGAAGAAGGACTTCGTCATTCACTCTATGGAAGGCTCGCTGGCTGAAGCTCAAGCTGAAATTGACAAATTAAACAGCGAATTACTCATAAAATCAGAAAAATCTGAGTAGGAAAAGAACAATCTTGAAACAAGTCTCAAGACCGAAATTGAGAAGAATTCAAATTTGCAGAAATCATTGAAAGAGCTTCAGGAAAAATGTTTAGATTTCGGCAACCGATATGTGCAGCGGCTGAAGGATGTGTTTTACTCAATTGGAGCCAGCTCTGATAAGTTTACACCTTCAGCTGAAAACTTGCCAAGCACCTTTGAATACATTGAGGGCGAAGTTGATGCACTTGATGAAGTTATCGCTGGGCATGCCGATTTCTGCGCCCTGTTAGCTTCTCGAGGCATGGCTATTGCTTTCCTGAAGGCTGGCTGCACGCACGGGAAAATTGTTAATAGGCCAAACTTCAGTTTGTCGCCAGCAGATTTAATTGACATCCCCAGCCTAGCTTGAAGCATAGGAAACAGGTTTATGACCCAGATTTGGATAAACGGCGGGCGAAAAATGGCTGGTGACGAAGCTCGGAGCCACCTTAAGCCAGTGAGAAACTTATACTTGTTACTTTTACCTTCTCCTTGAACTCTGCGCTTTCCTCATTCCGTTTTAATATGTACATGATGATGAAGCTAAAGAATGACGAGCTGAAGCCTTAACAGATGTTCCGAAAGACTTTGCTGCATAAGATTCTAGAGAAAATTTTGTAATATGATTGTAAAGAGACTTATGTAAATTTGTGCGTACCTTGTAATATATCTTTTCGCCTTTGTCCATGTACAATCTGCTTTGCTGTGGACGAAATTTTCTTTTTGAGCCGAAGGCGAAAAACACCTTCCCTTCTTTTCGTACACAACGAAGCATAAAAATTTCTTCTTTCTGTTTTTCTCTGAAGCTTTATCCTTTTCTGTATGATATGATGATAATGATCCTATGTATGTCTAAATGAATGTTTATGAATGCAAATGTCATGATGTGATGTATCGTGCAAATGAATGTCCAAATATATATTCGAAGCCATAATCATAGCCTTCATTCCCTTAGGAATGACTCAATCTTTTTGCCGCTTATTTTTCGGCTTCACCGTTTATTTTTCGGTGTATCAGCTTTGACTTTTTGCTGTAAGCCTCCCTTAGGAGCTTCTTCGCCTTTTACTTCAGCGAAATCAGCGTTTATTTCTCGCTGTAAGCCTCCCTTAGGAGCTTCTTCGCCTTTTACTTCAGCGGAATCAGCGTTTATTTTTTGCTGTAAGCCTCCCTTAGGAGCTTCTTTGCCTTTTACTTCGGCGGAATCAGCGTTTATTTTTCGCTGCAAGCTCTGCATTCCCTTAGGAACGACTTTTGAGCTTCTCCCTGTTTGCTTTTCTTTTTCCTTTGCACTCGATGGTGCGTTCTCAGCTTTTACATTTACATCTTTGGGGGGATATTGCTCTTATAGAATTGAAATAAGAAAAAGAAAAATTACATGCTGTGGCCCCATTAAAAACCTTTCTCCCCCTTTGGAAAGGAAATGGGTGCCACAAGAAAGAATAGAAAAAAATACATCAAGCTAAACATAATACCGCCGAAGCTCATCCGCATTCCATGATCTAGGAATGTCGTTGCCGTCCATATCCTTCAATCTGTAGGAACCGGGTCTTGACGAAGATACTACCAGAAAGGGTCCTTCCCACTTCAGCTGTAGCTTGCCTACTGTCTCTGGGTTGGCTACTCTTCGAAGCACCAAATGCCCTGGCTCAATATTCTTTAGCCGAACCTTTCTATCACGCCATTTTATTGTTTCGGCTTGGTATTTATTGATGTTTTCCATAGCTTGAAGCCTGATCCCTTCTATAGCATCTTTTTCCATAGAGTAATCAGCTTCAGCTTCGTTTTCTGCCGAAGCTACTATTCTTATTGATCCTGCTTTTGCTTCTTCCGGAGTTATTGCTTCGTCACCAAACATCAATTTGAATGGTGTAAAACCTGTTGATCTTGATATTGTTGTGTTGTGGCTCCACACTACTTTGATTAATTCATCTGGCCACTTTCCCCTGGGCTGATTGAAGATTAACTTCATTATTCCTGTCATTATGATGCCATTAGCCCTTTCAACAAGTCCATTTGACTCCGGATGCCGAACTGATGCAAAATGGATCTTCGTGCCAATTTGTTCACAAAATTCTCTGAAAGCTTCAGAATCAAACTGTGTTCCATTGTCCACAGTGATGGCCTTCGGCACTCCGAAGCGACAGACAATATTTTGCCAAAAAAACTTTTGAATAGTAACCAAAGTTATTGTGGCTAAAGGCTTTGCCTCAATCCATTTAGAAAAATATTCCACTGCCATTACAACATATCTTAAGTTCCCTTGTGCTGGTGGTAGCGGACCTAACAAATCAAGGCCCCATCTTTGCGATGGCCAAGTGGGTTGTATTAACTGGGTTAGAGACGAAGGTTGTTTTTGATCTCTTGCACATTTCTGACAGCCTTCGCACTTTTGGACTAACTCCGCTGCATCCGAAGATAACTTTGGCTAATAAAATCCTTGACAAAAAACTTTTCCCAGCAAAGGCCTAGATCCAATGTGAGATCCACACAGGCCTGCATGTATTTCCTTCATCAATTCTATACCTTCGGCTCTGGATAAACATTTGAGTAACGGAGAACAGACCCCATGCTTGTACAACTCCCCTTCTATTGTTACATATGGACGAGCTCTTGCCTCTATTCTCTTGTTATAAGCTTCGTCATCTGAAAGGAAGTTACCCTGAAGGTAAGAGATGATCTCAGTTCTCTAGTCTTCACTATAAACAGGAGATATATTGAGGACTGCTCTTTCAAGGAGTTCAACCGAAGGTGCTTTTATTGTTTCAAAAAATACTTCCGAAGGTAAGGGCAGCCCCTGTGCTGCTGACTTGGCTAGCAAATCAGCATGTTCATTTTCTCCTCAAGGAATATTTTTTACAGAAAACCCTTCAAAGGAAGCTTCAATCCTTCGGACCATGTCTAAATATTTCTCCAGCTTCGGGTCTCTTGCCTTGCAACTCTTGTCAATATGACCAGAAATAACCTGGGAATCAGTTTTAAGAACTGCCCTTCTAATTCCCATTGCCTTTAACTTCCGAAGACCCAAAAGTAAAGCTTCGTACTCAGCAATGTTATTTGTGCAGCTGAAATCAAGTCTTGCTGTGTAGCAAGTTTTAACTTTGGATGGTGCGACAAACACAACGGCTGCTCCTGCCCCGAAGGTTCCCCAAGAACCATCGCAGAATACTGTCCAAGCTTTGGCATCTTTACTCACTTCTTCTTCTTGAGCCCCTGGCGTCCAGTCAGCAATAAAGTCTGCTAGCGCTTGAGACTGAATCGAAGATCTATGCACATAATCGATGCAAAACTCATTGAGTTCCGTAGCCCATTTTCCAACCCTTCCAGTAGCTTGACTATTTCTCATAATATCCTTCAATGGTTGTGAAGAAGGGACAATTATATTGTATGCTTGAAAATAGTGCCGAAGCTTCCTGGAAGCCATCAAAACAGCATATAGCACCTTCTCCAATTCTGTATAATTTTTCTTTGATAAACTAAGAACTTCGGATACAATGTATATTGGGGCTTGCTTTTTGACTTGCCCTTCAAGCTTCTCTTGGACAAGTGCTGCACTTACCGCTGAGTGCGAGGCTGCCACATACAACAACAGAGGAGCCCCTAGCGTTGGTGGAGTTAACGTCGTTAAGTCTATTAAATATTGCTTCAGCTCTTCGAAGGCTCTCTGCTGAACTGGTCCACATTGAAAAACTTCACCTGATTTCAGCACTTCGAAGAATGGTAAATTTCTCTCTGCTGATCTAGATATGAATCTGTTGAGAGATGCCAATCTTCCTGTCAATCGTTGAGCCCCCTTCTTTGTGCTTGGTGGTTCCATTCGAAGAATAGCTTCGATTTTATTTGGATTAGCTTCAATCCCTTTTGTCGAAACTAGGCAACCAAGGAATTTCCCCTTCTTTACTCCGAAAACACACTTTACTGGATTCAGTTTTAGACTGGACTGTCTAAAATTAGCGAAAGTCTCCTGCAGATCAGCAATGTGATTTTCTTGCTTCGTGCTTTTTACAATGATATCATCGACATAAGTTAGCACATTTCTGCTTATTTGAGAATGAAGAACCTTTGTTGTCATTCTGCTGAAGCTTCCTCCAGCATTTTTGAGCCCCTCAGGCATCCGAAGGTAACAATATGTTCCGCTAGGGGTTATGAAGCTGGTTTTTGGCTCATCCTCCTTCTTCATCCAAATCTGATGATAGCCTGAGTAACAGTCCAAGAGACTCATAAGTTCTGATGAAGCTGCTGCATCAACTAGGGAGTCTATCCTTGGCAATGGAAACTCATCCTTCGGACAAGCCTTGTTGAGATCAGTGAAATCAATACATATCCTCCATTTGCCATTGGCCTTTTTTACCATAACAGTGTTAGCCAGCCATTCTGGATACTTCACTTCTCTGATGACTCCGGCACTGAGGAGTCTTTTTACTTCATTTCGAGCACCTTCGGCCTTGTCATCAGACATCTTCCGAAGCCTCTGCTTTCTAGGCCTGAAGGATGGATCAACATTGAGCGAGTGTTCAATAACATCCCTGTTGACACCACAGAGATCGTTAGCTGACCTTGCAAAGACATCTTTGTTGTTGAACAAGAACCTTATCAGGGTTTTTTCTTGTTCCTCGGACAATTGAGATCCCAGCAGCACCTTCTGCTCTGCGATATCTTCGCATAAAAGCATGGGTTTCGGCTGATCGGCCGAAGCAGCCTTCTCCCTTCTGTACTTGTACTGCTCACAAGCTTCGGCTTCATCTATATTGTGGATTGCCTTTGAATCAGTCCAATTCCCCTCGGCCTTTCTGGCAGCTTCCTGACTCCCATGAATAGCAATAGGTCCCTGATTCGAAGGTATCTTCATGCAAAGATATGCTGGATGAAGAATGGCTTCGAAAGCATTGAGTGTTCCGCGACCAATGATAGCATTGTAAGGATACTCCATGTCAACAATGTCAAACACAACTTGCTCAGTCCTTGTATTGTTGACGAATCCGAAGGTCACTGGCATGGTAATCTTACCAAAAGCTACAATCTGTCTTCCTCCAAAGCCACAAAGAGGGTGCGTAGCATCATGAATCTTGTCTTCGGGCTCTTGCATTTGCCTGAAGGCCTTAGCAAATATAATATCCGCTGCACTGCCTGTATCAACCAAAACATTGTGGACCAGAAATCCTTTGATCACACAAGAGATAACCATAGCATCATTATGTGGGTAATCCTTGAGCTGAAGATCCTCTTGAGAGAAGGTAATTGGAATGTGAGACCATCTTGACTTGATGAAGGGTCCTTGTACCCCTACATGTTGTACTCTTCTTTGCGCCTCCTTCTTCTGTTTCTTGTTAGCCGGTTCTGAGCATGAACCGCCTGTTATCGGGAGAATCAGCTTCGGAGCCGAAGCAGTTCCAGCTTGGTTCTTGAACGAAGCCATCAGCTCAAAAAGTGGAAGTGAGTTCACCGGAGGTGGGCGCCAATGTTGGGGACTTGTTCTCAAATGCTATGAATTAAGAACAAGGCAACATAGATTGTCAGATGTTAAAGCCCTTTGTCCGCTGAAGCATTATTTCCCCAAGGATTTAATGAGCTTCGGACGAAGGTTATGAATAATATATCACGAAGGTCGCACTTTCGTGAACAAAGATAAAACAATGCGAAATGAAATATAAAATATAAAACGTTAAAGAATACCAAGAATAAATAAGATTATTCAGTTATTTTATAATGTGAACTTAAATATCAAAACATAATATTTAGATACATTTGTACCTTCGCCTTGGCAGAAAATAATAGTTCCAGAGTACTGCGTTAGCAATTACAAGATTGTGTGAACAGTAAAGGAGTACTGTTCACCTATTTATAGGCACAGGACGCAGCCTGTAAGAAATTACAATCATGCCCCTTATAGAAGATCACAATTATAACTCAGACTCTTATGGACTAAAAAGTCATTCCATCTTTAAGTCGGTTCGATCCTTCGTCTTTGGATACGCTATAGTGTCGAAGCTTTATGAGCGGTAGCTTCGGTATCACGTATAAACAGATTTGCCGAAGGTGTTTCTTCCTGCAGGACCTTCGGCGACGAAGCATGATCCCAACACATCCAATGAGATCGGACGACACCGGCTTTTCTTCTTCCCTAGCCGGTCGGACGGCTGCAGCGAACAACCATGGTGACCCATCGCCGGGTAAACCAACCCTACGTCAGGGGTGCCCGCACTGATCCGAGGAGCGCTAACCGCAGCAGAAGAGAAGTGAATTCGGTAGGAAGCGTCTCACCGGAGGATTAAGCGACGACCGAGCGGGTTCACGATGGAAGATTGCTTGGCACAGTTTTTGATCTCCGGTGAGCAATTCCGGCTCCCCGGTTGTCGATCGCGCCCGGGGAGGAGCGGGACATGATCCACGTGTCCCCCATGGCACTAGGGCTGGTCTCCGGAACTCGAGCGCCCACACGGGTGAATGTCAGCGAGGGCGACACCCTTTCTCTCTCGGCGCGAGGGGTTTGCGTGGCTGGCGACTTCCAAGTGACGATGATGGCTCAGGCTTTTGTGTGTGGGCTAACAAGATGGTCCCAGGGCTCCAATTTATCTCTGCAACTCAGGCTAGGGGAAGAAGGAGGGTGCGTCACATTCGATGCCGCGACAGTGTTTTCGCGCGGCAGTTGCGTCGGAGAGGAAAAGGCCGACACAAGGGCCCCACCCACTGGTGACTAACTCCCAGCGCGATGCGTGCAATCTCAACCATCCCCGGCCCACCCGCCAGCAGTTGCGAGAAGAGAAGGGCTGACCGCGCGGGCTCAGGATGTCAGCGCCACCGAGCGGGAGTGAAAGTTGGGCCGCGCGCGTGAGTGGGCTGATTTACAGTTGGCAGCCTAGATAGGGTTTCCCTCTCTTTTCTTTTTCTTTTCCTTTCTTTTTCTTTTTCTAATTTAGGTTTCAAATTTGTATTCATATTTGCTGTGAAATTCGTACTTAGGTTAAATGCCTAAATTCAAATAACAGTATAACTAGGTTATATTTATTTGTATATTTATTTTCTTTATTTTGTATAGCATTTTTGCTTCTTTTCTCCAAACTCTAAATTGCAAATTAGGTCTTAATCCCCAAATTTGGACATTAATATATTTTTATTGATATTGTCATTATCATTATTTATAAATGCACAATCAAATAAACTCCAACATGATGCATAGGTTATTTATGTGTCATTTATTTAATTATTCCCTTTTTAAATATGGTTATTCACATGTTCCAATAAGTACAGGGCCAAACATTTAAGGAGATCAACTCTATTCTTATTATTTACAAATTGGCTATTATAACCCAACACCACAGGAAGAAGAATTGGACCAAAAAATCAAAGATCTAGAAGCTATCCACCAATAAGTGGAGAGAAGAAGGGAGAAGATGCTTTGGCTTGCTGAACTCTAGAAGAAGATTTGATGAAACAGCCGAAGAGATGCGTCACATCACACAAGACAATGAGCAAGGGCATAAGCCACAATAGAGAGAGCTTCGTTAGGAAAGCCCAAGCCATGATGACGTATGGTATGACGATTTTCATCATGATAACAAAATTGTAGGCTACCCCATGGCCACCTTCGCACAAACCACCATAGCTTCCCATGTATGACGGGCATTCGGACGTGAACCAGTTTCTCATGAGTTACGAAGCAACCATATCATCATATGGAGGCAACACCGCTATCATGGCGAAATCCTTCGTCGTAACAGTCAGGAGTGTTGCTCAAACCTGATATTCTTCTCTTCGACCGGGAACAATCACATCGTGGCAGAATTTGAAGGATATGCTAGTCACCAGCTTTCAAGGCTTTTAGACAAAGCTAGTGACTGCTCAAGCCCTATTTCAGTGCACAAAGGATCACGAGGAGTATTTGTGGGCATACGTCCGAAGGTTTCTATGTCTCAGAGCTCAGGCACCATTGGTGCCAAATGAGATTGTTATTGAAGCCATGATCAAGGGACTTCGTCCAGGACCAACAGTGCAATATTTTGCCAGGAAGCCCCCACAAACCCTAGAGAAGCTTCTATAGAAGATGGATGAGTACATCAGAGCCAACAATGATTTCCGACAAAGAAGAGAAGAAGCTTACAAATATTCTGAGATGACCAGGGGCTTCGGAGGAAGACTCCACCCAAGACATGTCAGGATGGTACACAATCCCAGCCAAAGTGAAAACAGAGGCAATCACAACCAAGGGCATTAACATAGCTCCTAGTGAACTGTGACGCAGCAAAGCTCCTTCACATCACCAGCCCCAAGAGGCGGAGGGGACAAAGCTTTGGAGGAAGTTTCAACACACAACCAAGAAGGTTGTTCTGCTTATTCTGTGGAGAGGATAAGGGACACACAACTAGGACATGCCAAGTCATAATACAGAAGCAAAAGGAGATAGCTGAGGCTGAATCACGGCAGAATCAGCTAAAGCAAGTCCTACATAGTGCTTCGTGCTAGTCCCTGTACATTCCTGAGTATCTGGGCAATCAACAACCATTTTCACAACCCATAGTTTTAGTAGCTTCGGTGAGCCACTCTCTAGCTGCATGGGCCTTGCCACAACCACCGATCATGGCTCCAACTTCGCCCCACAACCAACAGCCTGAAGGGCAGCGCCAAATTCAGAAACAACGCGATGCAAGGGAAGAGTCCGAAGCTCGGACAGTTAATAGCACTGTTCCAGAATCAAGGCACATTTATTGAAGCCACATAGGGGCTTGGTTAAAAACTTTCATATACACCTATTGTAATTTTCATTTCTCTCGTTTTCATGTTCTTGCCACAAAGACAATTTGAGAAGGTACAACCTTCGACATGTTGTAATAAATCTATGGTTACACCATCGAGTGTACAGTAAATGGTGAAAAAGCTCCAAAGTTGTTCCTATGGGGATGTAGAGCTAAAATACCACCTAAGTAAAAGGTGAAGAAGCTCTAAAGTCGTACCTAAGGGGATGCAGAGCTTAGCTCCAAAGTCATTCCTATGGGGATGCAGTGCTAAAATACCACCTAAGTAAAAAGGTGAAGAAGCTCCAAAGTCATTCCTAAGGGGATGCAGAGCTTAAATGCCACCACAGTAAAAGGTGAAGAGACTCCAAAGTTGTTCCTAAGGGGATGCAGAGTCTTACTATTACAAAGTGTTTTTTCATAAACATTTGTTGCATCATATCATCGCATCATAACATCGCATCATTCATCATCTTGCATCATTCAAAATAGTGAAACAGAAGGGAAATTGTTCCTTCATTCATATGGTTAACCTACGAAGCTAAGTGTATCTTTGACAATAATTAAGAAAGGATGCTGCAACTTTACCCTTTGCTATTAAACGGTAAAGATTTACTCATACAAGACCTACAACAAGACCTTTGGGACTAATATTGTCACTTCGACATGGTATTCCTCATGCAACACATACGACAAGACCTTTGAGTTTGATAATGCCGCTTCGACAAAAAAGGGATTTTTCTTTATGAAGCGTGAAAAGAAGGGAAGGTGTTTTTTCGCCTTCGGCTCAAAAACGGTACGTATGACAACTTCACGCTACACAAAGAAATATATTACATCATGCAACACATAGTTTGCAATTGTTTTTTTACATAAGAAAACAACATACAAAATTCTGTAAGTGTTTTTATACACAACAAAATTTAGGACTCTCTAAGCAGCTTCGTTTAGAATTCTATTCATAGCTTCATCAATTGCTGCATTCACTATTCTGATTTCATCGAGGGTACCCTTTAGGGCTGGATCGGCTTAGGGTTGTATGGATCTAGAGGAGGAGACAGTCCAGCTACACCAAAATATAAGCTTTTGTCAGATACGAAGCTAATACAATTACGAAGCTAAAATATGACAAATGTACATATACGTCTTTTGCGCTCAGTGGCCTCTTCAGCTTTCCTTGCTTCTTCTGAGGCAAGATGAGACTCTTCATCATTTTGCCTGATGGCTTCGTCTGCTATCTCTTGGCTGCCATTCATCCACACCTCAGAATAGAATTTCCCACTAAGGGCAGTAGCTTCAGCTGAAGGCTCTTTGATGTTAGTTGCTGAAAGTAAGAAGTCTAGCTGAATTACAGTCTTCGCATGATCACAACCAGCTTTTCAAGTAAAGATATAGCTCCCTGAGCGCCGACGCAAGCACATAAATCCCCCTACCAGTGAGGACTTCGTCAAATGCATCGATTTCGCCCTCAATCCATTTGATCACGCCCTTGGGGTCACCACGAATGAAATGTCGCTTAGCCGAGAACGCGCCAACATTAGTAAAAGCAATTTTTTAGTTTTTCTGAGCACTGCATGGCAATGTTATAGCATTCCTCCTTCGCCTATCGAAGCTCTTCAACATTCTTTTGAACCCTCAACCACTCAGTGTCGAATATCTCACGTTTCGATTGCTCCATGTTGAAATTCTCAATAACTTCATCAAGCTTCTTTTCTAATCCTGCTACTTCAGATATGTGCAATCCAACTTGAATGGATAAGCCATATTCCAGATCAGCTATACATTTTGCATCTGCTTCTTTTTCTTTCTAAAATTTTAGAACTTTTTGGTCCACTTTGGTGAATTTGGCCAAGCTAGCTTCGCTTGCCTTTAACCTTTCGACCAAAGATAGCAGGATTTTATCTTTTCCAAGTGCCTCATTCCGAAGAGTTATAATCTCCGAGCGCAAATTCCCGAATGCTATTTTCCTGCTCTCATCTTCACAATCTTTTTGAGCTTTTAAAGCTTTTCTTAAAATAAGACCCTAATAATAAAATAAATGTTTATTAAAACAAGCAAATAATACATTTGAAATGATTATCAGAAGATTAAGGGAAATAGTAAGCACAAACCTTAAAACTATTGTATGCTAAGCTGTCTGCCAGATTGTCCTTTGGTATTAAAGATAGCCCAAGCTCAAGCTTCGGATAACCCATTTTGTCCATCATTTCTCGACAGACATCGATTTCCTTACTGTCAGGAAAGTAGTATAGAAAGTCATTCTCTTCATCACCTTCGTATATTAGGGACCATCGATGGTATTTCAGTTCCTTAGCGTAATGTTTGGCCTCAGCAATTTGCCTCCGTGTCAGATGCTTTCCCGAAGCGTAACGGATAATAAAATCAAGATCTTCGATCGATGCCGCTTCGGGTATCAGCAGTGATAACTTCTCTGGCAAACTCTCGTTTATTTTCTCTATTGGCCTAGATTCCGAAGGTCCGACCTTAGTGCAATCAGGAGCAGCACTTGCAGCGACATCTTCCAATTCTTCAATTTTATCTTTGGAAACATTAGTATAAGCAAGATCGTAGCTATCTTCGAAGGTCTTATAATAGCGTCTAGAATGCTGGCCATCCTCCTACCTTTCCCAGGTGTTGCTGCCGAAGCGGATGCCATCCATGGCAGCCCTAGCGCCGCTGGAGAACTCTGCAGTTTTGGCTACTGTTCGGTCTTAGAACTCTCTGTTTTTTATTTCTCCGGTTGAATGGGGGGAACTTCAGCTACCGCAATGGGTGTTTTCATCGTTTGTTCAAAAAAAAGTCCAAAAACAACATTAGATTAAATTTTCTTCAATTTAAAGCAAGGAAAAAGGGATAGGAGTATTACCTCCGAAGTTGGGAGGATGTCTTCGGTAGATTCAACAACCTCTATCTTTGAGACCCCCGCAGCAGGCAATATAGCAGCCTTCTCCAAAAAAATATGACTTCGGCCGGTGAGTTATGACTTTCATTTTCTTTGGTTTCGGCGTGGTAGAAGGGGTCATTGGTGCAATTCTCTTTTTCGTCCATTGCTTCCGAGTCGGAAAGCAGTAATCGGGAGACACAAAACCAATGACATCAAAAACTCTATTCGGCCTTTTCTTTCCGTGGGCGCTGAAGGCAATATTCATGGCTTCGTCTTTGGTTTTCGTATAAGCCCCCAACAAATCATTTGTGGTTGCCTCAATGGCCTTGAGCCATTCGTCATCTGGCTCCCCGAACTGACTTCTATAACAGTATGTGTATTTTAAATAAATTAGACCACCTTCGCTTGAACTGCCTATGGTCTCCTTCGGCATTTCCCATTCATTAACAAGGGGCCATAATTTGAAAGCTATGTGCTCTTGGACCAAGTCTCTAGTGCCAATGTACTGCATACAATGTTGAAGGTTACCAGGCAGGCTTGAGCCTTATCGCTATTCACAATCGAGGGCCTTCGGATGCCGAAGTGTGATAGTATTGGACGCTGAATTATACCTTTCACATCCTCCCTCTCAACCAAACCATTCTTAACATTAAACCACTGCCTCATCCAAGAGTCTGGCCATTTCTTCTAAAACGTTGGGACAGGGCATCTCACATCAGAGCGGTATACGAAGGAATAGCAATCAAAATTGTTATGATATTGCTCTTTCCCCATCGCCTTCGTCTGATAAGATAATTCATGTATATTATAGAAGCAGTCAACGTCTGGTGCCATCACCTAGCTCCTCATTGCCTAGATGAAAACCCTGATTTTGATCAAAGCTTTGGGGGTGAGTTGATGAAGATTATCTCGAATCTTTTAAGTACTGCGACCAGCATTTTATGCAAAGGAAACCGAAGGCCAGCCTTCATAAAACCTTTGATAACAGGGAGGACCTTGTGGTAGACTTGTCCACTGAATTGGTGGAAAAGGACCTCTAGGTGGAGCATATGGCCGCCCAAATCCAAGAGCTTGAGGAGCAAGTAGGGGCCAGGGAGAACACCATCGAGGTTCTCGAGGATCAGCTCCTGACCATGCAACAACAACTTGAGGAAGCCAACCAGCACTTGGATATGCACCACCAGGAAATTCAGGACATGGAGGCAGAAGGAGCCGATGAGGATGTCGACATCGAGGGAGGAGAGGAGCCGGAGCCTGCATCCAGCTTGGACACTGCTGGCTTAGGGAGGCCACCTTCCCTCGAGTCTAGCGTTGCCTCGTTTGCCCATTAGGATTCAGAAATGGGGTTAGAAGTGTGCAGCAGTAGAACTCTTCGAAACTAGCTTAGCTTTTGCACATTTGGGTACTAGGCTAGAGAGAGTCGAGTATTTTGAGCACTGCTATAACTGTTAGAAAACTCTTTTGGATTGATGAATGATGGATGATGTCTATTTTAAGTTATGAGGGAAATTTATGTCATGTGGTACCTCTTATGACAATGCAAGGAAATGTTTGACATTTTACAAACCTTGTCCTTTAAAATCTCTTACCATATGCAATCCCTGATTTCAAGAAATGATATTAAGAGCATCGTAAATTTCAGATGGCAGGAAGAGCGCGCCGTGGACAGAATGAACGCATTCCTCCACCACCGCCGCCGCCTCCTACCATGCAGGAACTGATGGCTCAACAAAATGAGATTATGCGACAGTTAGCTCAGCGTCAGCCACCACCCCAGCACTATGGTGGTGGTGATCTCCATCAGCGTCCCCTAGCAGCGGCCGCCTATCAGGAGTTCCTCAGCACTCAACCACCATTGTTCACTCGGGCAGAGGATCCACTTGATGCTGATGTATGGCTCAGGGTGGTGGAATCCAAATTCCCACTACTTAATGGAGTTTGTTCAGATGTGGCCAAGGTCCGTTTCGCCACCCAACAGCTTCGCGGACCCACGCGAACATGGTGGGATCACTTTCTCGCTATGCAGCCGGTTGATCACGTGGTGGAATGGGGAGAGTTCAAGACAGCATTCATGGGACATCACATACCAGCAGGCATCATGGACCGCAAGCTTAATGAGTTTCTGGCACTTACTCAGGGGAGTCGTATAGTGTTACAGTACGCCCAAGCCTTCAATGACCTGTGTCAGTACGAAGGCTATCATGCTAACACAGATGAGAAGAAGAGGGACAGGTTTAGGAGGGGCCTCATTACTAAGCTCCACGACCGTCTCAACACAGTGAGGGCCAACAACTACAATGAGTTAGTCAACATGGCCATTTCTCAGGAAGACTGCATCACAGCCCGCCATGCAGAAAAGAAGAGGAAGACCCCTATGGCAGGACCTTTAGCTCAGCCTCAGCGCTTCAGGATTGTGTCCGACACTCAGAGTAGGGGACCTTAGCAGCAAGGACGGTGGGTGGTCCGACCACAACAGCAGCAGCAGGCACCCAACCGCTCTCAACCCCCAGTTTAGAGGAACAACAACCAGCCACAGCAGCAGTACCGTTAGGCCAATGACAACAGGTGTTTCACTTGTGGCAGCACTGAACACTACGCCAAGAATTGCCCCAAGAACCAGTAGAGGCAGGGGCAGAATTCAAATCAGAACCAAGGCAAGAGGCAGAAGGTGCAAGTAAGGCAAAGCAGGCTGAACTTCACGTTGGCTGGCATTCTAGAGGGAGCACCCGTCATGACTGGTATCTTTTCCATTCTGAATTATCTTGCAGTAATTTTTTTTGATTCGAGTGCATCACACAGTTTTATCAGTGCAAAATTTAGTGCCAAATGTCAGTTGCCTTTTCATCACATAAATGGGGGCATTACCATTTCAACACCAGGAGGCAGGGTTGCCACCTATCAAATCAACAGGCAGGTGCCTATAAAATTTGGTAGTCTTATAATTAAAACCACCCTCCTTATCTTGGGATTGGATAGTGTTGGGGGCCTTCGTCCTCCGAAGGTCCTCAAAAACGTAATTTGACAATGTTTTCCAAGTGAATTATATGAACAGGTATCTTCGGACTTAGATTATGAACATGGAATACAGTCAGAACGAAGCCTAAGCCAGACGAAGGGGGATTGAGATGAAGGACGGGCTGATTATTAAGCTATACGAAGGATGGTGCACAGCCGAAGCTATGCGCAGAAAGCTTCGTCACGATAGCAGAAAGGGGAACCGACTTAAAGATGAAAAGACTATTTAGGTCTCAATAGATTCCCATAAGTCATTAGCAAATGTAATGGGCATGAATGTAATTTTACATGGGCTGCGTCCCACGCCACGCTAACATGGAATTTGCTTTTGCGTCATTCTTATACTTTTGCCTTCCCGCAGTCCGAAGGTACGCTTGTAATCTGAAATCATTTCTATTTTTCTATGATAATAAAATAGAAATGACATATGATAATATTTAAATATTTATATTACTTCTTATGTCGCATATAAGCTCTTTATCATCGTTTTTTGTGCTTACAAAGATATGTTATTCATGACCTTCGTCCGGAACACATTATATCCCGAAGGGAAATAATGTTTCAAAGGACGAAGGACTTTATCATTTAACACTTTTTATGTTGCCTTGTTCTTAATCCGAAGCATTTGAGAACAAATCCCCAACATTGGCGCCCACCTCCGGTGAACTCACTTCCACTTTGAGTTTTTGAACACCTTTGGAAGCCATAAACCTTCGCTATGGCGCCGAAGAAAGCTTCAGCAACTGGGGCTGCAGCCCTGCAACCGCTGGACCCCAATCAGGAGACTCTCTCTCTTCGGGAGGCCCAAAACCAGAAGAGGAAGGCTGTCAGCCCAACGCCTCAAGAGGATGAGCTAGATCAAGAGATCAGAGATATGGAGATGCTTCATCAACAGGGGCAGAGGAAGAAGGAAAAGATGGCCAGGCTAGCTGAACTGCAAAGGCAGATAGATGAAGCTTCTGAAGAAGTCCGCCATCTTACTCACGATGAGCAGAACCGAAGGCCTCAACAAAAAGACCTTCATCAGGAGGGTTTCTTCAACGAAGATGACTGGTATGACAATTTCCATCATGGAAATTTTGTTTTCGATGATGCTTCTCCTCTGTCCGCTGAGCTGCAGGCTACACCTTGGCCTCCGTCCTACAAGCCGCCCCAGCTTCCCATATTCGATGGCCATTCAGACCCGAAGAAGTTTTTGATGAGCTACGAAGCAACAGTATCTTCGTATGGTGGCAATGTTGCAGTCATGGCAAAGTCTTTTGTTATGGCTGTCAGGAGTGTTGCTCAAACCTGGTATTCCTCCCTTCGACCAGGAACGATCACTTTATGGCAAAAACTGAAGGACATGTTGTTAACCAGCTTCCAAGGGTTTCAGACGAAGCCGGTCACTGCTCAAGCCTTGTTCCAGTGCACTCAGGATCACGAAGAATACCTTCAGGCGTATGTCAGAAGGTTCTTGCGTTTGAGGGCGCAGGCGCCAACGGTGCCCAACGAAATTGTCATTGAGGCCATGATCAAGGGACTTCGGCCTGGACCTTCAGCTCAGTACTTTGCTAGGAAGCCTCCTCAAACTTTGGAGAAGCTGCTCCAGAAGATGGACGAGTATATTCGTGCCGACAATGATTTTCGCCAAAGAAGGGAGGAGGCTTTCAGGTTTTCTGAAATGACCAGGGGCTTTGGAGGAAGATTCTATCCGAGGCATGTCAGGTCAATCCACAACTCTACTCAAAATGATGATAAGGGGAGTCAGCAGCACAGGCCACAGTGCTCCTCACAGGCTTCGGGGCAACAGCAAAGCTTCTTCCGGCCACCAGCTCCAAGAGGCAGAGGCGCCAGGGGCTTCGGCGGAAGATTTGGAGATCAACCAAGGAGAATATTTTGCTTGTTCTGTGGTGAAAACAAGGGCCATACCACCAGGACGTGCCATGTTACCATCCAGAAGCAAAAGGAGATAGCCGAAGCTGCAGCACAACAAGCTCAGCCGAAGCAGGTCATGCATACTGCTTCGTACCATCCGCCTTACATCCCAGAATACGTAGGCAACCACCCTGCAGTTTCTGTTGCTTCGGCGAGTCAACCTCAAGCTTCCTGGCAATAGCCTTCGCCTCCACCACCGCTGCAACAGGGCCAACAGCCGGAAGGGAGCCAATATGCTCCACACCAAAGGGATCTCAGAGAACAGTCCGAAGCTCGCACAGTCAATAGCACTGTGCCAGAGTCGAAGCACATCTATTGACAAATATCCTACCTTGATAGCAGTCTTTTCCATTTAGTTCTATTTTCTGTGTAATAAAGAACATTTTTCAGTTTTCATGTAATATTTTCGTTGTTTGCCACAAGGAAAATTTATTTTCTCAGGCTTAAGTTGCTGAAGCTTTAAGATTTGCGATAACAAGGAGGACCTTTCGAATTATAAAAAATCCTTCGAAGCAACAAAAAGTCGTTCTAACACTACCGGAATCGCGTTCTTTACCGAGTGTCTAAGACACTCGGCAAAGACTATTTTACACTCGGCAAAGGCTTTGCCGAGTGTTACACTCGGCAAAGAACACTCGGCAAAGATTTCATCGGCAAAGAGTTCTTTGCCGAGTGCTTTTTTTCGGACACTCGGCAAAGACTTTGCCAAGTGTAAAAAAGCACTCGGCAAAGAAAAACACTCGGCAAATTAAGAATCGAAAAAATAAAAAAAAACAGCAAAACATTTTTTAAATTCTAGAAACAACTCTCCAACCCTACCCTATTACCTTACCCATTGCCCTATCATTTTTCACTATTATTTTGAATCAAACTTATATGTTTTGTAAATGGTGAGATTCGAACTCGCAACCTCTCTCTCGCGCATACCCTCCTATACCACTACACTACTACACCAATTATGTTTATATTACGTTTCCATTCCCCATGTACTATAACAAATCGAGAGTAATTTGATTATTTAAGGCACTAAATGAGTTCATTTGAAAATGTGACCAACTATAAAGTTGCATAACTTTTTGAGATCTAAAAGTTTTATTTTAATAGTTTCTACATCCGAGACCGTTTATAAAATTTGAATTTTAAATTTAAAAACTTCACACGAAATTTTCAATGATAAGATGATTTCAAATCAAAAAATTGTCAACTACAAAGTTTCATTACATTTCAAGACCTACAACTTTTATTTTGGTGGTTTTTCCATCCGAGACGGTTTGAAAAATTCAAATTTCAAAATTCAAACATAGTTTTGCATAACAAGATGATTTCAAACTAAAACATTGTCAACTACAAAGTTTCATAACTCTTCAATACCTACAACTTTCATGTTGGTGGTTTTTCCTTTCGAAGTCGTTTTCAAAATTCAATTTTTAAATTTTTTAAATTCAGACGTAGTTTTCGTTGACAATATGACTTCAAATGAAAAAGTTGTCAACTATAAACTTCTATAACTTCTCAAGATCTACAAAGTTTATTTTGGTTGTTTGGTAATTTATTTATCTCAGATGATGGTTCTAACAATATGCACAAATTCTATACGTCTCTCTCGTAGTTTCATAAACTACGAGAGAGATAGGTTTTATGAACAAATTTATTTTTATTTTGTCATATGAAGAAATGTTCAATATATAAATTGTACATCATGATGAGTTATACAAATTTGTAGTTGAAAACTTTTTCATTTAAATTAATTTACTACTTTAAAATGTGATTTTTAAATTGTCTTTGCCTAGTGTTGGAGAAAAAACACTCGGCAAAGAGCTCTTTGCCGAGTGTTGTATTTGTGACACTCGGCAAAGAGCCCTTTGCCGAGTGTCAAAAAAATACACTCGGCAAAGAAACTCTTTGCCGAGTGTCAAAAATAAAACACTCGGCAAAGCGCTTCTTCGCCGAGTGTTTTCTTTTACCGAGGGTTTTTTGCGTGGCACTCGGCAAAGAGCTGTTTGCCGAGTGCCCGAAATAAAACACTCGGCAAAGAATATGGCACTCGGCAAAGAGCCAAATTCCGGTAGTGTAAGGAGCGCAGAGTAAGTTTGCTGAAGTCACAAAAAGCCGTTCCAAAGGGAACGCAGTGTAAGTTTTCTGCTCCAAAGTCGTTCCAAAGGGAATGCAGAGCATACAGCGAAAAGTCAACGCTGATACCGCCTAAGTAAAAGGCGAAGAAGCTCCAAAGTCGTTCCTAAGGGAATGCAGAGCTTACAGCGAAAAGTCAACGCTGATACCGCCTAAGTAAAAGGCGAAGAAGCTCCAAAGTCGTTCCTAAGGGAATGCAGAGCTTACAGCGAAAAGTCAACGCTGATACCGCCTAAGTAAAAGGCGAAGAAGCTCCAAAGTCGTTCCTAAGGGAATGCAGAGCTTACAGCGAAAAGTCAGCGCTGATACAAAAATATTGTGTGTTTTACGGGGATATGTGTGTATCTTCGAACAAATGTCATCTACATAACATAACATCATCACATCATTTTGCATAGCATAAGCATCATACATCATGTTGCATATGGCAAAAGAAGGGGACACAGTATCAACCTTCGGAAGGATGCTTTGAGAAAGTGAAAATCGTGCTAAGTCACAAGGGGATACAATATTGATCTTCGGAATATAGCTTCAGAGAATGTCTTCACGAAGCTTGGATATTCTTCATCAGAACACTATGGGCATTCTTGTGATGCATAAAAGTTTTTCTATCTTCACGAAGCATGAAAAGAAGGGAAGGTGTTTTTTCGCCGAAGGCTCAAAAACGGTACGTATGTAAAGTTTCATGCATCGTAAAGAATCGAATCATTAAAAGCAAATATATCACAGGGTTACAAAATGTTACACATATTTCACTTCAGAAGTTTTTACAATAGTGCTTAATCTTCTCTCAAAACAACTTCTGCAGCTTCGTTCAGGAGTCGGTTAACAACTTCATCCATGATAGCTTCAGCCATCCTTTTAATTTCTTCGTCTCCTTTCGGGTGAGGGCCCAGAGACGCTTTAGTAGGATCTGAAGGAGGACAGGATACGGCCACATTGCTATTACAAATTGCGAACGAAGTTTAAAATCAAAAATTACAACACGATAAAAACCATCAGCTAATACCTATTTGCCCTTCGGGCTCTGAGCTTTTGTCAGCGGCCTTAGCTACTTCTCTAGCGTCGTGAATGCCCTTCTCACTTTTCTGAATAATTTCTCGGGCCATTTCTCGGCCACCATTGTCCCAGGCGTCGGTGAAAAATTTTCCACCAGCCTGGCTAGCTTCGGCCGAGGGGTCTTTAATATCTTCAGGGGATAAGCTGGCTTCGGATTGTGCAAGAACCTCAACATGATCGCAGCCTTTTTTCTCCAGTATAGTAGCAATCCCCCTGGCACCCGAGAAGGCGCAAATGTCTCCACGACTGTTTAGAATTTCTTCGAAGGCTTCAGCTTCGTGGCTGATCCATTCGATCGGTCCTTCTGGGTTACCTCTCACAAAATCTTCTTCACTCGAAAATGCGCCAACACTGGCGAAGCTGGTTTTTATTTTCTTTACACATTCCATGGATTTTTCGTAGCACCTTTTCTTAGAAGACTGAAGCTCTTCAACGGTTCCTTCCAAATGATTAGCCCATTGGTCGCTACATTCCCGCCTCGTTTCTTCAAGTATGCGTTCTTCTTTCGCCCGGGCCAATTGCTTCCGAAGATCGTCAATCTCGTGCTTTTGAGCTGCAATTTGTGCTTTAGACGCAGCTTCGTTCTCCTTTATTTTATCCACCAATGTAACTAGAATTTTGTCCTTTTCCAGGGCTTCGTTCCTTAGTTTGATAACCTCTGTTCGTAGGTTGTTGAAGGCAATTTCGTAGCTCTCGTCTTCGGCATTCTTTTGCGCTCTTAGCGCGTTGCTTAGTATTAAACCCTATATGTAAAAAGTTAGTATAAGAATAAAACAATAGATTTCAAATCATGAAGTTTCCAAATGCGCAGATCTCGTACCTTCAGGCTATTATACGCAAGGCTGTCCGCAAGATCGTCCTTTGACATCGCGCAGAGGCCAGCCTCCAGCTTCGGAAACCCCATGCTTCGGGCCATTTCCCGGCAGACAAGTAGTTCTTTGTTATCCGGGAGGCAGTATAGGAAATCTTCTTCATTTGTACCATTTAACACTAGTGCCCCTTTCGGATATTTCAATTCTTTTGCATAGTGATTAGCTTCAAAAATTTCTTCTTCTGTTAACTTCTTCCCCGAAGCATGTCGAACAATATAATCAAGGACTTTGGGGGATGCTTCGGGGGCAGCAGTACTGATCTCTTCAATTAAAATTGGCTCCATCATTTTTTCTTCCTCGGTTTCCAACGGCTTTACCTTCGTGGGCTCTGAAGGTCCAGCTTCAGTTTCAGATTGTTGCCTTGAAGCTTCAGCAGCAAAGATTTCAGTTTCCGTTTTCGAAGTCTCAACAATCTTCTTCGGAGTTATGCTTGAAGACTTAATTGTCTCCAAAACATCTAGCACGTTCACCATTCTTTTTCTTTTCGGGGTCACCAATGGGCCCTTTTGATTTTTTATTGTCTCAACACTTGCTGAAGGACTTAAGATTTCCAATATTTTTGGTCCTTCAATTCTCGGTTTTTCTGCCTTCTCTGCTGAAGGTGCTTCAGTTTTTTCTTCGATCTTCGGCACTGGAGCTGGCTCTGTAGTTTCAGTGGCCAAAGAGACTTCACCGATAAATTCAGGCACTGTGGCTGGCTCAATAAAGCGTGCCCGGTGGGTGAGCACCTTCATCTTTTTTCTTTGCGGCGCTGGCTCACTAGAAGCACCTGAGGCAACTTCTTTTGCAGGAGAAGTATTTTTTCTTTTGCGGCCTGGCACCGGATAATGGTAGTCAGGGTAGACAAACCCGATTGCATCAAATACCCGATTGAGCCTCTTCTTCTTTCGGCCTCCGAAGGCTGCTGATAATGCAGTATTCTCGGCCTTCGAGTATACCCCAAGCAGTTCGTCACTTAAGGTTTCAATGCTTTTTAACCAGTCGTCGTCCGGTTCAACAAACTTATCTCCGTATTTGAATGTGTATTTTAGTCTGACTAGTCCACCTTCGTCAGACTCTTTGATGGTCTCCTTCGGCATTTCCCACTTTCCTGCAAGTGGCCAAACTCTGAAGGCAATATGCTCTTGGACCAAATCCCTTGTCCCAATAAAAGAGCAGATTACACCGAAGGCTCTTTGGCATTCTTCCGCCGCTTCATCCATTTCAACCTTCGGCTTTCGGAGTCCGAAGCGTTGCCAGATAGGGCGCATAATGATACTCTTAACATCTTCCTGCGCTGTCAAGTCATTCTTTACATAGAACCATTCTGTCATCCAGGCACCGGGCCACCTCTTCCGAAAGGTTGGCACGGGGCAGCTTGACCCGGAGCAGGCACCGAAGCTGTAACAACCAAAGTTGTTGTGATATTGTTCTTTCCCCCAGGGCTTCGTCTCGTATATCAACTCATGAATTTTGCAAAAGCTTTTAGCATTTGGTTCTAAACCTTGGCTTCTCAAAGCCCAGACAAAGATTCCCATTCTTATGATAGCTTCGGGAGTAATTTGGTGGAGGTAGATTTGAAATGTCTTCAGGACTTCGACAACGAAGCTGCTTAGGGGGAACCGAAGCCCAGCCTTGAGAAAGCTTCGGAAGATCACGACCTCATTTTCTTCGGGGGTAGGAGAGGTTTTTTCTCCAGCATCAGCCCTCACAATAGATACATCTCGAAAATATCTCCCCCTCATATTGTCAATATGACTCTGCTTAATAGTGGTTTTCCCGAAAATCGAGTGACTTGGTCGCCATGGTCGATCTTCGGACTCTCCCCCGCCGCTTTCTACATCATAACTGTCGCTGTCATCAGTATCTTCAGATAAACCTTCTAAAATCTCTTTGGTGATCTTTTCTGTATTGGTCTTCGACATTGCCTCAAGAAAGCCCAGGTTCTTCTCTTCAGAGAGACTTAGCTTCATCTCGACACCAGCCTTCTTCTCCTCAGACATCCCTTCGGAAATCTTACTTCTCGCTTCCGAAGCTTAAAACTAGGAAAGAAAACAAATATTTTTGGGCAGAAAGCTTTATAAGCAGGCAAAACAGATGGCAAAGAGAGCGTGCCAAATCAAATGTGGCGGGCTCCTATTTATACACTCGACATGACGGAAACAGTGTGGTCCCACATGTCAGTGACTTTTGCTATTCTAGCAAAGGGAAGGTGTTTTTTCGGACCTTCGGCTTAAGGCCTTCGTCCATGTCGCAATCTGAATTTATCACTAACAAATTGATATTGCGAGGGGCTACTGTTGGGGGCCTTCGTCCTCCGAAGGTCCTCAAAAACATAATTTGACAATGTTTTCCAAGTGAATTATATGAACAGGTATCTTCGGACTCAGATTATGAACATGGAATACAGTCAGAACGAAGCCTAAGCCAGACGAAGGGGGATTGAGATGAAGGACGGGCTGATTACTAAGCTATACGAAGGATGGTGCACAGCCGAAGCTATGCGCAGAAAGCTTCATCACGATAGCAGAAAGGGGAACCGACTTAAAGATGAAAAGACTATTTAGGTCTCAATAGATTCTTATAAGTCATTAGCAAATGTAATGGGCATGAATGTAATTTTACATGGGCTGCGTCCCACGCCTATAAATAGGTGAACAGTACTAACTTGGAATTTGCTTTTGCGTCATTCTTATACTTTTGCCTTCCCGCAGTCCGAAGGTACGCTTGTAATCTGAAATCATTTCTATTTTTCTATGATAATAAAATAGAAATGACATATGATAATATTTAAATATTTATATTACTTCTTATGTCGCATATAAGCTCTTTATCATCGTTTTTTGTGCTTACGAAGATATGTTATTCATGACCTTCGTCCGGAACACATTATATCCCGAAGGGAAATAATGTTTCAAAGGACGAAGGACTTTATCATTTAACACTTTTTATGTTGCCTTGTTCTTAATCCGAAGCATTTGAGAACAAATCCCCAACAGATAGTGTGGATATCATCTTAGGAACTGACTGGTTGTCAAGACATCAGGCAGTGATCGATATCGCAGCAAGGGCCATTGAGATACACTCACCTGCTAGTGATGAAATTACGTTATATTTGCCTAACCAGGGTTGTACCCGTTCCTGTGCCTTCGCCCTGATAGAGTCACCCGTCGAAAGGATTCCAGTGGTGTGTGAATACCCCGATGTTTTTCCAGATGAATTGCCAGGGATGCCACCCGATAGAGACATAGAGTTTGCAATTGAGCTGCAACCCGGAACTGCCCCTATATCCAAGAGACCCTATAGGATGCCTCCAGCAGAGTTGGCAGAATTGAAAAAGCAGTTACAAGAGCTGTTGGACAAGGGATTCATTTGCCCAAGTACTTCACCATGGGGATGTCCGGCCTTGTTCGTGAAAAAGAAGGATGAGAGTCTGAGATTGTGTGTTGATTACCGCCCTCTCAATGCGGTGACAATCAAAAATAAGTATCCATTGCCCCGCATTGATGTATTGTTTGATCAGTTGGTGGGAGCCAAGGTATTTTCCAAGATAGACCTTCGCTCTGGCTATCATCAAATCAAGATCAGGGCCAGCGATATTTCAAAGACGGCTTTCTCTACCAGATATGGACTTTATGAGTACTTGGTGATGTCTTTCGGGCTGACCAATGCCCTGGCATATTTCATGTATTTGATGAATTCCGTGTTCATGCTAGAACTGGACAAGTTTGTGGTGGTTTTCATTGATGACATTCTGGTATATCCAAGAAATGAACGGGAGCATACTAAGCACTTGCATACAGTACTTCAGAGACTGCGCGATCATCAGTTCTATGCTGAATTGTCAAAATGTGATTTCTGGCTGAGGGAGATTAAATTTTTGGGTCACACCATTTCTCAGGATGGGATATCAGTCGATCCTGAGAAAGTGCAAGAGGTGATGAATTGGAAGCCTCCTACCACCGTACGGCAGATTCAGAGTTTTCTGGGATTGGCAGGATATTATTGGCGATTCATTCCAGATTTTTCCTTGATTGCAAAGCCAATGACTGAATTGTTGAAGAAAGGAGTAAAGTATGAATGGAGTCAGAAATGTGAGGATGCCTTCCATACATTGAGGCAGCATCTGACAACAGCACCCGTGCTAGCACAGCCTGACAACACCAAATCTTTCGATGTTTATTGCGATGCTTCAGGCACTAGAGTGGGATGTGTCTTGATGCAAGACAACAGAGTTATTGTCTATGCATCCCGAGCACTCAAGCCTCATGAGCAGAACTACCCCACACATGATTTGGAGTTAGCAGCCGTAGTTCACGCTCTAAAGATATGGAGACACTATCTAATGGGAGCTCATTGTAATATCTATACTAATCACAAGAGCCTCAAGTATATTTTCACTTAGGCTGATCTTAATATGAGGCAGAGAAGATGGTTGGAATTGATCAGGGACTATGATTTAGAGGTGCATTACCATCCAGGCAAGGCCAATGTCATGGCAGATGCCTTAAGTCGAAAGGCCCAGTGCAACTGTGTAACTATGGATTCTAAGATCGCCACTCTGTGTGACGAGTTGTGCAAGCTGAACATGGAAGTTGTTTCCTCAGGTACCTTGAATTATATCTCAGTGGAGCCCACTCTATATGAGCAGATAATCATGGTACAGATGGGTGACAAAGGTGTTCAAGTCATTAAAGAGATGCTCGAGCAAAAGGTGGATAAGTACAAATGCTTTTGTCAGGATAGCAAGGGAGTTCTATGATTTGAAGACCGACTAGTTGTTCCTAAGAATCTAGAACTCAGGCAAAAAATATTGGATGAAGCTCATCTTTCCAAATTTTCCATGCACCCCGGTAGTAACAAGATGTATCATGATCTCAGATCCTTATATTGGTGGACCAGAATGAAGAGGGAAATTGCTAAGTATGTATCTGAATGCAACACTTGCCAAAGAATCAAGGCTAGTCATTTGAAGGTAGCAGGTACCTTACAGCCTCTCCCCATACCATCTTGGAAATGGGAGGATCTCAGCATGGATTTTATTATGGGTTTACCCAGCACCTCCCGACACCATGATTTTATTTGGGTCATTGTGGATAGATTAACCAAGACAGCTCGTTTCTTGCCAGTACATACCACCCACAAGATAGAGAAATATGCAGAGATCTATATTGACCAAATAGTACGTCTGCATGGAATTTTGAGGACTATTGTGTCTGATAGAGGAGCACTGTTTGTGGCACGTTTTTGGGAGCAGCTCCAAAAGTCACTTGGAACCACTATGATTAGAAGCTCAGCGTACCATCCTCAGATAGATGGTCAGACAGAAAGAGTGAATCAGATTCTCGAGGACATGTTGCGAGCCTGTGTGCTACACTATGGTAAGAATTAGGATAAGTGCCTTTCCTTGGTGGAGTTCTCGTATAACAACAGCTACCAGTCTAGCCTAAAGATGGCACCTTTCGAGGCTTTGTATGGGAGAAGATGTAGAACACCGCTAAATTGGTCACAAGCTAGAGAGAGGGAAATATTTGGACCTGACCTAGTACTTGAAGCCAAGAATAAAGTGAGAGTCATTAAGAAGAACTTGGAAGCTGCTCAAGCCAGACAGAAGAGCTATTATGATAAGAGAAGGAAGCCTCTACAATTCGAAGCGGGGGATCATGTATATCCTAAGGTGTCACCCACCAAGGGTGTTCAGAGGTTTGGAATCAAGGGCAAGTTAGCTCCTCGCTATATTGGGCCCTATGAGATCAAAGAAACTTGTGGACCTGTAGCATACCAATTGAAGTTACCACCTCATATGTTAGCAGTTCATGATGTGTTCCACGTATCTCAGCTGCGGAAGTGTGTTCGCTTACCCACGGAAGTGCTACCTAAACTAGAATTGGAGATAGAACTAGACTTGTCTTATCAAGAGCACCCCGTCAGGGTATTGGACCAAAAGGAAAGGTCAACTCGAGCGAAGTCAATCCGAATGTATAAGGTTCAGTGGAGCCACCATTCAGAAGAAGAGGCTACGTGGGAAACTGAGGATTTTCTACGCTCTCGCTTCCTCGACTTTTTGCCTAAAGGAGTCGGTACGTAACCCAAAACACCCACCCCCACCTGCCCTTTGAATCTAAATATAAGAGAAACCAAGTTAATAAGAGTAGAGTAAGTTATGAAAATAAACCTAGAAGGACTTCCTTCTGAAGTTGCAAAGAGAATGACATTCGAAGAGCAGTTAACTAGAGAAACTTGGTTTAAGGAAACTGCAACACACCAGCACACACCTTCTTGGTACCCCACTAAGGGATCCTTACCCAAATCTCGGGACGAGATTCAAGGGGGGGAGGGCTGTAACACCCCTGGTGTTACCCAAAGCCCTGGCCAAAGAAGCACATTGGGTCCTACTCAAACTTTATGCTAAAATGGAAAGTGATGAGACTCAAAGTTAGAGGCATGGTTAAGATGAGCATTAACCATAACAAGAAAGAAATTCTATCCTTCATACAATGTTCACCCAAAACAAGATTCTAAAACCCTAATTCCTTCTTAAGCCCTAAAACCCTAACCATGGGATAAAAGGGGAAAGAGTGGGCACATGATCAAAACATAAAAAGGAACCTTTACTAAAGATGAAGAGTATTAGTAAAGCTACAAAATGTAGTAAGAGAAATGTTGCAAAAAGGCCCAACAAAAACCCCAAAATAGTTCACCAAGTGGAAAGCACACTTGAGCCTTTAAAATTTCTCTAAGTCTCAAAAAACCACCCTAGACCAAAGATCAAAAGTGTTCACCTTTGTGCTGGCGCCAAAACCCCTTGGTCCAAATAACAAAAAGTGGCCAAACTACCTAAGGCACACCCTGGAAAAATTTGACAAGGTTTGACATCAGTTTTGTCTCGAGTTGTACAGTGCCGACAGACCCAACTTGGCGCCCGCATATCTCCCTTTGGAACTCACACAAACTAGCTAGCCCTAGGTGCCAGGAAGAGATTTGCATAAGACCCTTGGCAAGATTCACACGTTTGTGATCCCTGCCAACGCTTGAACAGAGGCAGAAACAAATGCCCACGTGTTCGACGCATCCTGGCGCGCCAGAGCACGCCCTGGGCGCTCCGCTTACGCGCGCAGCCCCGCGCCCGCGCCTATAAAAGCCATCCTGGCCTCGACCGTACACCCCCGCACGCCACTGACCCAGCCCAAGCTCGAGTTCGCCGGAGTTCGCCCCGTGAGCATGGTGCCAGCGGCCGCGCAAGCCACAGCCACCGTAGACCGGCCAACCTAGCCATTCCCTGCCCCGTCCGACCCTTGGGATAGCCTCTACGGACCTCGGTGAAGCTTCCAGAGCCGGGGATTGAATTCTACCTCACCGGAGACACCGGATCGACGTTGCCGGACTTCACTCGACCGCCGGCGCACGTAGACCGAGCTCCACGGTGAGCCTTTCTTCGATTCCATGCACTGGTAGCATCCTTAGCACCCCGTGAAGCTTCCTATGCCATTGGATTGAACAATACCACCATGAGCAGGCCGGAGCATACGCCGCCGACGAGCCCGACCGCCTGCGCACGTGGCCCGACTGATTCCGGCCATCACCGTCGATGAGCCGCACCTCGACGTGACCACCAGGACCTCCCGGAGCTAACCCCGCCCTTCGCCGGACCTTCCTCGCTGCCGGTAAGCCGCGCCACCCTGTTTATTCCCCGCGGTTACTGTTTCAAGGGGGGAGGGAGCTCGGTTGAAAAGAAGAAGCCGGGGGGGTTTTGAATAGTCAGTGACTCAGGTGAATAGTCTCGCAGGGGTATGGTTTAAAGACTTAGTTAAGGAAAAGCCCAGTGGCCTCGGTGTAAACTGGTTTTTCATAAAACCATTTAAAAATTATTCATTTAAATGTAGACTGAGCTTGTAAAATTCATAACTTCAGTTTTATCCAACCAAATCTAGTCAAACAAATTTTGCTAGGTTCTAAATAATATGAACTACTTAGGAAAAATACCAAACACCCTAAGTACCGCAGAAAATTTTAAAGTTTAGATTTAAATAGTAAACTGACCAAAAGCTAAATAAAGAAGGGAATAATAGCTACACCTTTAGACTGGGGTTAAGAAAAATTAGAGAGGTACTAAACCACTACCTAGCCTATTTAAAAATAATAAACCCCTCAGTACACCAGATTAGGGAAGGGTTTGCCATTTAAACTTACCTTGACTCGAAGTTAAAGAAAATAGAAAAGGGAGTTTAAAATAAGAACCAAGGGGCAAACACATTTTTGCTAGCTTACTTTATTAACATAGTTCATTAGAAAATTTTGTTAAGCCCTCTGTTAGTACAAAAGAAATGCACCACATTTTATTTCTTGAAAACAAGGAAAACTTAGAAAAATCCTAGAAAAATAATCCTGAGGAGAACCCACCCCAATCCTTGGGATACCAAATAATATACTAGTAGGAATATAGGAAAAATATAAGCTCTGTTGTTTGACATTTTTCAAATAACAAGTTAGTTATAAGTACCTTGTTGGCCATAAACTTAGAAAA
Organism: Zea luxurians; assembly: GCA_029449295.1. Lineage (NCBI taxonomy): Eukaryota > Viridiplantae > Streptophyta > Magnoliopsida > Poales > Poaceae > Zea > Zea luxurians. The sequence continues at coordinate 54,564,618 of JAOPSE010000011.1, forward strand.
TCACAACTAAATATCCAGTGGGTCTTTTCTGTGATTTTTGACACAGAGGCCTATTATCACCTGTGGATCATGGCAAAAATAAATTTTAGTCTAGAAACCTCACCAAAAGCAGAGTTATAGTGTAAAGTGCCCTTGTACCCTTACTTTTGTTATTTTTGCACAAGGAATATCTAAATTAGTTTCAACCTCAACTTTTTAGAATAAACCTCAGAGGTCAATGTCTACCCACTGAAATTTTTGTAACATTTTTGGAAAATGTTAACTTGCCAGGATAGTTCAAAGGAACTCAATAAGAAAACCTAATAGAAAGTAAAATGAGAATGTTTGGGGAAATTAATGATGTGCAAATTAAAATCCTCCAAGAGCCCAAAGCAAACATCCAAAGGATAACTGTTAAGTTCATTCAAGACCATAAAATAAGTGTATGACACCCTTAAGGTCAACAAAGCAAACCCTAGGGTACCACTATTTTAATACTGTTTCACTATGCTTAGTGTTTATAAAATGCCATATCATTAATATGCATATATCTTATTCATTGCATTCGATAGACTGTAATCTCGCTGATGGGGAGTACATCCTCGTTCTAGAGCAAGGAGTTGCTCAGGAGGTAGCCCAGGAGCCAGCACTAGAGCCTGCCATCGAGGATCTGTCTGCCCCAGCCTTGGAAGGCAAGCCCCGGTTTTATGCATAACCAATTCTATATGCTATTTTACTGCACTTAATGTTTGTAGGCTTGTATTGTGCACTTAAGTGTAGGAATTGACTAAAACCCTAGTTGCATAAACTCAGGATCTCCTTTGTGATGGATACTAGTATGCTAGGTCGAGTAGCTGCTTTGCTAATTAGGGATCTCGGTAGAAGTCGAGTGATTTTTCTAGCACTCGCACGAGGTTAGGAATTGGTTGTATCCACTTTGATAACAGAATGATGATGGTCTGTGGACATGGATCCATGGGGATGCGTTGTTTACGAGACAGAAATTGGAATAAGGATTAACATGCGGATACCTGTGTCAAGCGTTTGAACATACTAAGCACATGCCGAGAAATATGGTAAATCGGTAAGCCTAGTACCTGATTGAACCTGCCCGCAGACTTTACTCCTCACGCGACCTAAGACGTGGTCTCCCATTCCGGTTATGGTGGGTACAAGTGCGGCCGCTGCACGACGGCAGTCGGGGTCAGTGAGGCATTGTACGCCAAGGCGGTGAGCCCTAATCTGTTGCCAGGGAATCGATGGGGACGGTTGATGTGTGTGGGGACGGAGTGCCTCACCACGTCGTGTGTTTAGGTTTACCTTGCAAGGTTTAAAAACTCGATTCGAATCGTGTGCTTCTCGCAGCTAATGAGATTGCTTGATCCATTGTACTGCATTGAGTAATAAGTGGAATTGTGTTGATTGGCAAAAGCTGTTGATTGCTAAATGTTTGATACCATGTATGACTAGCTAGGTACACATTTAGTCTTATGAGAGCCACACTAAAAATTGAAAAGCTAAAACTTGATTTTAGACTTTGCTAGTGCTTTTGGCAAACCAAACCCCTCAACCAAACAGCTACATGTCTAGAGGTAGAGGAGTAAACTCCTCACAACAAGTAAGTCTAGCTGAGTATTAGTATACTCAGCCTTGCTTGTGGCATAATTTTTACAGGTTCTCTGGAGGATATGGTTGCTAGAGTGACTTGGCCATCCATCTTACCATCGGGTTGGACAGTCGAGTGGGACCCTACCTCAACAAAGGAGGAGCATGAGGAGTGATGGGCCAGGCTTCCCCATCCCTCCATTTATTTACCGTTAGTTATATTCCGCTGCATTCCGAACAATGATCACTACTTTTGATAAACTCCGATGATGTTGTAATAAATTAAGTACTCCTTAATGTATGGTTTTATCATTTATTGTATTTGCTCTGTGCCTCACCTTCGAGTGAGTACGTGGTACTTGATCCTGTTAGTGGCCTTGTCGGACTAGATCCGAGGGACTGACGTTTTATTCCTATTTAAGTGTGGTCTAGCCTCTAAGGCGGGACTTAGGCACTTAAGTTGGGATAATTCAGGCGGTCCTGCCACACATGAGATGGAAGATAGGAAGCGCAAGATTGGTGGACCTTAGGCCGGGAGCAGCAGCCATCCCTGTTTCTTAGGAAATCCACCCCAAGAGTTCAAACAGAGTCACCCTCAAGGGCACTAACACCAGCATCAGCATCAACGTCAGCATCAAAAGCAGTTCAAGAGGCAGTTCCCTCAATAGCAGTAGAAGTACCGCCAGAATAACCAACAGGGAGGAAACCAGTATACGCGACAGAACAACCAAGCACCTCACCTTCCTGCCCTAGCAACCAATCAGAGCAATCCATTCGCTCTAGTGTAAGGAGGAGGCCATGGATGTTTCCACTGTGGGGAACAATGCCACTAGGCGCCGCATTGCCCAAAGGAAGCAGCTCAGCAGCAGTCAGCTCCCAATGCCCCTGCAAGATAGAATGCACCTCAGCAAGGAGCCAACAACCATGGACAACCTTGTGCCCAGTATGCAAAGGTGAACCACCTAGAGGCCGATGTAACACCCTAGTGTTATTTAGGGTTTCCTAGTACCCCAACTTGTGACCATTATCACATGTGGCCCTAATGATGCAAGAAACACCAAGCTTAAAGGATTAAAAGCCTAAGCAAAATCTTTTCAGCTGAGGAAATATACACTAAGCACATCATGCACCTTAAGTAAGAAAAACATCCAAAACCCTAACACCATCCAAATTGGCCATTTGAGGACAAAGGGGAAATTAGAGAAAAGACTTGGGAAAAATACAAAATCTTAATAAGAACCAATTAACAAAGTTATAGGGCATAAAATAAACTACAAAGTGTAGTAAGGAAGATTGGTCATTTGAATTTTCCAAAATCCCCAAAATAGCCCATGAAGTGAAGCCTCTAGGAAAAATTCAGAAATTCAGAATCTGAATTTCGACCTCTTCCCAAAGATCAGTTGTGTTCTCTATTTTTCAAAACTTGAATCCACAAAGTCCAAATATCAAAGTGGCGCCAAACTACCTTGAACACACCCTAGCGAAGTTTGAGAAATTTTCTCAAACGTTTGGCATGATCTTGGCGCAGATTTCCTCGGGACTCGGCCGTGAGACACTGGCATATTGGCGATGTGACAACTCTCTGTCCATAACCCAAAACCACACGACTTCCACACATAAACGACAGAGCTCAGTCGGGGGAACAAATCCTACACGACAATCTTGCCCAAATTCATGAAGATATGCGCCCTATAGGCATTTGAACAAGAGCAGAAGCAAACATCCACGTGTTCGACCCTTGCTGACGTGCCAGAGCATGCCCGGGGCACCCGACACCGCACGCCCACGCCGAGCGATGCCTGACCCTGCGCCCTCACCCGCGCCGCACCTATAAAGCAGCCCAAGGCCTCGACCATATTCCCCCGCACGCCCACAGTCCCGCCCAAGCCCGAGTTCGCTAGACTTTTCCCTGAGCACGACGTGCCACCGCCTACCAAGCCACCCGAGCTTCGGCCACCATGGCCAGCTTGCCCTGGCCATCTCCAGTCCTCGATATTGGCTCGGCTAGCTTCGCCAGATACCCGTGAAGCTCCCCAAGCCCTCAGACCCAGCAGAGCCTTACCGGAGGACCCGAATCACCTCGCCGGACTTCTTTCGCTCACCAGCGAACGTGAACCAGGTAAGTCTCTACGCCATTCTCCAATTCCTCTCGTGTACCGCCTCTGCGTCACTTGTTCAAGCCTCCCAAGCCATCCAATTGTACTATCTCGCCGTGAGCAGGCCGGGATACTCGCCGCCGACGAACTCCCCCGCCTGCGCACGTGGACCGGCCGACTCCGACCACCTCTAACGCCGACCCGTACCTCAACGTGACCGCTGTAACCTCCCCGACCTCCCTGGACGCCTCACCGGAGCTATCTCGCTACTGGTAAGCCCCTCCACCCTTTCCTTCGCCGCGGGCACTGTTCCAATAGGGGAAGGACTGCGGGTTAGATTTAGGGTTACCCTAGGGGGTTTTCTGCGCTGTTAGAGACTTAGTGCAATAGGAACCCGAGGACCTGTTTGTAAGGAAACCAGGAAGAAAATGCCAGGGACCCTAGAGCAAAGTGAATTTTCCTTTTCATTTCGAATTTCAAATTCTTTAAATCAGCAGTAAATCAGTCAAATGCATAACTTGAGAAATACTCATCCAAAATTAGTCAAACCAATTTTGCTGGATTCCAAACATTATGAACTGTTAGACAAAAATAATGAACCCTATGTTTTCTGTATTAATTTTTAGAGTTTTGAATTAAATAAGGAAACTGTCCAAACCTTATTAATACAGAGAAAAATAGAAATACTTATATAAAAGGCTAAACAAAATTTATAGAGATACATACCCAACATACACACTGTTTAAAAATACTAAACACCCCTGTATACAAGAATAACCCAAGAATGTCCATTAAAAACTATTTCTGTCCAAATCTTAGAAAAATAAGAAAGGTGATGAAAAATAATAACCAGAGAATGAACATATTTTTCCTAGAACACCTAAGTGATAAAAAACATAGGAAAATGCAGAGAACCCTAGTCCAGAGCTAATCCAAGGTTAATTATTTTATTAGGCACCAAGAAATCAAAAAAAGCCATAATTAAAAATATAAGGACCATTGAAAAAATGGCAAGAAAAATTCAGTAGACTCCTAACTGCTAGAACACCACTACAAAAATAATAAACACCCCAACCCATCACAATAAGTGAGTTGAACAATTAAAACTTGGATTTGGCCCATGTTTTAATTAAATCATGAGAAAGCCTAAAATTGTGCAACAGTGGGCAAACAAATTTTTACCCAATTACTTATGTGGTAAACCACCAGAGAAAAATATAAAACTCAATTAAAAATGCAAGGTAACACACATTACCCCCTACCCCATGAAAAAGGTCATATATTCCAAGAATTTCTACGACCCTTTCCCCTAAGCAAAAAGTTGCCAATTTCTAGAATGATTGCTCCTGCACAAAGAAAAAGATAGAAAAATTAAGAAATCTGTTGTTTGACATTTTCATGTATAGTGGTAGTAGAAAGCACCCCTATGGCTAAAAACTTGAGAAAATCACAATAAAAAGACTAATAGATATCAGTGGCTAAAATTTGATACAAAGTCATATTATTACCCCTAGATACCAGCAAAAATAAACCCTAGGGAAAAATCTACTGTTAGAAGAGAGTTGTAGTTCAAAGCACCCCCTCTGCCCTAAAACTTAATAATTTTGTATAGATGGAACCCTTAACATTTAGAGCCTCAGTTTTTGAGACTGAGAACTATACACTAGTGAGAAACTACTGTAATTTTTGCAGATTTTTTGGAAATTTATAAAGCTAGGTTATAGTTCAAACCCACTTTAAAGAGCATAATAGAAAAAGGGAAAAAGAGAGGATTGGTAAAAATAATAATAAATCTCACCCCAATGAATTCAGCAAGGATCATGATAAACATTCACTATAACCCTAAAAGGAAATCAGTGGGACACTAAAATAATCTGACCATTTAACTTAACCATACTTGACCCTAAAATGGCTAAGTATACCACTAGAATTCCCGTAGCAAGATTTAACTTTACCTTATCAATTTAATTATTTTTGTTATTACTACATTCCATATCATGGCATACATATATCTCACTCATTGCATTCATTAGATTGCAACCTCGCCGACGAAGAGTACGTGCTCATTCCCGAGCAAGGAGCTGTCCACGAAGAAGTCCAGGAGCCAGCTCCTGAACCTGCCACAGAGGATCTCCCCGCAGCCCCAGCATTTGAAGGCAAGCCCCGGTTTTATGCATAACCAATTTATATGTGCTACTTTACTACACTTAATGTTTGTAGGCTTGTAATGTGCACTTAAGTGTAGGAGTTGCTTGAAACCCTTAGTTGCATGAACTCATGATTACTTTTAAGATGGATACTTGTATGATAGGTCGAGTAGCTGCTTTGCTAATCAGGATCTCGGTAGAAGTCGAGTGATTTTTCTAGCACTCGTGCGAGGTCAGGCATTGATTGAATTCATCTTGATAATGGGATCTATGATGGTCTATGGACTTGGATCCAGGGTGGATGCCTTGTCCATGAGACGGAAATGGAATTAAGAATTAATGTGTGGATACCTGAGTCAAACGTTTGAATGTACTAAGCACATGTCGGGAAATATGGTAACCGGTAAACCTAGTACCTGAGTGAAGCCAGGCGCGGACTTTCCTCCTCACTTGTCCTGAGACTAGGTCTCCCATGTTAGCTATGGTGGATACAAATGTGGTCACTGCACGACGGCAGCCGGGGTCAGTGGAGCATTGTATGCCAAGGCGGTGAGCCCTGGCCACGAATGGGGAATCGATGGGGATGGTTGACGTGTGTGGGGATGGAGTGCCCCTACATGTCGTGTGTTTAGGTTTACCTTGCAAGGTTAAAAACTCGATTCGAATCATCTGCTTCTCGCAGCTAATGAGACTGCTTGATCCCTTGTACTGCATTGAGTAAAAAGTAGAATGAGCTTTTACTTGAGATAACTTGCTGATTGTGCTAAATGATTGTTACCATGTATGCTTAAAAAGAAGCACACCTAGCTAAATTAATGATGCTAGAATTGGAAAAGCTAAAACTTGATTTTAGACTCAGCTAGTGCTTTTGGCAAACCAAACCCCTCAGCCAAATATTTGCATGGTCTAGAGGTAGAGGAGTAGACTCCTCACACCAGGTAAGTTTAGCTGAGTATTAGTATACTCAGCCTTGCTTGTGGCACAATTTTTGCAGGTATGCTACAGGACATGGTTGATGGTGTGACTTGGCCTTCCACCCTACCACCAGGTTGGATGGTCGAGTGGGATGCTGCTCTGGCAGAAGAGGAGTAGGAGGAGTAGTGGGCTAGGCCTTGCCCTATTCCTCAACATTCGACGTTATCGATTATCCGCTGCACTTCATTTATGAACTTGTTCCCTTTCATCTAAAACTCTGATTTATGTAATAACTCTAGTACCTTATATTGTGTTTCATGCTTTATTGTATTCTCTCTTTGACTCACCGTCGAGTGAGCTAGTGGTATTTGATCCCGGGGAAGTGGCTTCATCAGACTAGATCTGAGGGACTGACAGGTTATTCTGATTTAAGTGTGTTGCTACCTCTAAGGCGTGACTTGAACACTTAAGCTGGAATAATTCAGGCGGTTCCGCCACAGCTGGTATCGGAGCGAATACCACCACAGAGAAATAAATAAGTCGTGAATACCAACTTTTCAAAAATAAAAACTGCTTAGAAACCAGTATTGGAATCTTCAGGACTAGAACGCTACACCTAGAACAAAAGGCCTTAGGAATAGTGGGGAAAAAATAGGTGGCTAATTAAGTAGGCCATATGGGCCAGTCTCAGGATTTTAAGGATGCCCTAAAAGCACCATTCTGATCGGTGAGGAGACGTTCTTTCCAGCATGCATGCATCATAAAACATGAAAAGATTAGAAATTAAGGAAAATGCATCCAAGTGTGAATGTAGCAAATAGGGTTAATAATAAATAACATAAGGAGTAGAATCAAATCTAACCCACCTCCTTTTAACAACTGGGGCTCACATGTTTTTCCTTTCCACTACCGTAATGTTTACGTCTAATCCTTTTCCACAGATGACTTCACCCCACCCTCGCCAATGGAGGAGACACTCGTTTCAGTTCCAATTTCCTTTCCCACGAGGATTTCCCTTCCATCTTGTGGGAGGTGCTCAACTCCACCAGTTACCCTACACCCCCTTTGTACATGGTGCAGCTATACGAGGAGCATCGGGTGCCACGTTGTCGAGTCTGGCTGACTCTGGAGGCTCACCCCCTTCAGCCGGGTTGGCGTTCCCGTGACTCCGAGACTATTGGATTTAGGTCAGACAACACCACCGAGGATGCAGCTATGAAGACCCTGACGACTTTCTGCGGCTACCATCCCTTGGAGATGGTAATGCACCCACTGGGACTCTTCCCCACTGAGAAGAGGGATGACCCCATGTGGTGCAACCGTGTGAGCCATGTGAAAGACGTGTGGGCCATGCATCTCGACCAAGTTGGGAGGATCACTGTTCAGTGCATGAACGCATTGTACCGCCTTCGGGCCCTGCAAAGCGACGCCATGGCACACCTCACTAACCTTGCTTAGACGACTAAGCTCACCCTCGATAGCCGAGAGGACTTCGTGGTCGACTTGTCTTCAGGGTTGGTGGAGAAGGACCTACAGGTGGAATAGTTGAGCTAGCGCATCGCCACACTGGAGCAGCAGGTGGAGATCCGGGACAACACCATTGATGTCGAAGAGAACCAGCTCTGTAATGTGTAGGAGGAGCTTGAGGAAGCTAACAACCACCTAGAGATGCACCACCAGGATATGGAGGCAAACGAGGCCGAAAGCGAGGGAGAGGAGGCTCTCGAGGAGTTAGAACCTGCCCCTGGTACCAATGCGACTCCCTTCGAGATGCCCCCTTCACCCGCATCCAGTGTCGCCTCTACCACTCAGGGTTGATGGGTTAGCTTGACACATTAGGAGGATAGAAACCCTTGCAAGCTTAGTTGGCATCAGATTTTGGACTAGGCTCATGGGCACTTTCCCCTAAATTGATGTAACCCAGGAAAACTTTTGTGAGTAATAAGTGAATGCAATCATGTTATCCTCGTACGATTTGATGTTATGTTATGACATTTCCCTTCCATATGATATAAAGAATATTGTTCGGAATCATGAATTGGGATAACAATGGCGACAATTTCTGTTTTTAGATGGCAGCTAGGCAGCATTGCGGGCAGAATGAGCAAGTTCCCCCGCCACCTCCTCTAGCTCCCACGGTGCAGGAGCTTATGGCTCAATAGAATGAGATTCTGCGGCAGCTATTGCAGCGCCAGCCTCACCCTCAGCAGTATGGTGGAGGCCAGCCACAGCGTCCTCCGGTCGTAACAAGCTATCAAGATTTCTTGAACACGCAGCCACCCTTGTTCACCATGGTAGAGGATCCGCTTGACGTCGATGTATGGCTACGGGCATGGAGTCCAACTTTCCCCTCCTCATGGGAGCTTGCCCTGACGACACCAAGACTCGCTTCACCGCACAGCAGCTTCGCGGACCTGCTTGGACATGGTGGGACCATTTTCGAGCCATGTTACCTGCTGATCATGAAGTGACATGGGAGTAGTTCAAGACTGCTTTCAGGGGACACCACATTCCAGCAGGGATTCTGGATCGCAAGCTGAATGAGTTTCTGGCATTGACTCGGGGAACCCGCACTGTGCTGCAGTACACCCAGGCCTTCAATGACCTGTGCAAGTATGCGGGTTATCACGCAGTTTCTGATGAGAAGAAGAGAGACCATTTCCGCAGAGGTCTCAACACCAAGTTGCGTGAGCGTCTCAACAATGTTCGGGCTGATAGCTTCAATGAGTTGGTCAACCTGGCCATATCACAGGAAGACTGTATTGTAGCTCACCGGGCAGAGAAAAAGAGGAGAGCACTAATGTGAGGACCCTTAGCTCCACCCTAGAGGTTTCGAATTGTCTCCAGTAATCAGAGCAGAGGATTTCAGCAGTAGATAGGAAGATGGGTTATTAGACCGCCTCAGCAGCAGCAAGCACCCAACCGTTTTCCAGCTCCTGCCCCAAGGAACAATCAACCCCAGCAGCAGCAGCAGCAGCAGCAGCAGTTCTGCCAGGGAAATGGAAACAAGTGCTTCAAATGTGGCAATGTGGGCCATTATGCCAAGAATTGCCCGAGAAATCAGCCGAGGCATGTGCCAGCACCAAATCAAGACAGAGGGAGAAGGCAGAAGGTGCAAGTCAGATAAGGGAAGCTCAATTTCACTACTCTGGAGGAGCTACCTGAAGGATCCCCCATCATGACTAGTATCTTTTCAGTTTTTAATCAACCTGCATTAATTCTGTTTGATTCTGGTGCATCACACAGCTTCATTAGCTAGAAGTTCAGCTAAATGCCAAGTGCCTTTCTATCATACAAAAGGGTCTTTCATAATAGCAACACCTGGGGGCACAATTGCAACAAACCAATTAAATTGAAATGTGCCTATCTCACTGGGAAGTAAAATCTTCAAAACCACACTCCTAATTTTGGGATTAGAGAGCATGGACATCATTCTCGGAGTTGACTAGATGACTCAACACCGGGTGGTGTTGGATGTAGCTGCCAGAGCTCTGGAAATACATTCTCCTACCTTCGGAGACCTTACATTATATCTGCCCAGCCAAGAACTCACTCGATCATGTGCTTATGCTATGATAGACTTACCCTTGAAGAAAATTCCAGTGGTCTGTGAGTATGTAGATGTTTTCTTGATGAGTTGCCAAGAATGCCACCAGATCGGGATAATGAATTCGCCATCGAATTGCAACCACGAGCGACACCTATTTCCAAGAGGCCCTACTGGATGCCACCCGCTGAATTGGCAGAATTGAAGAAACAGTTGCAAGAGTTGTTGGGCAAGGGTTTCATCCGCCCAAGTACTTCAGCTTGGGGATGTCCAGCCTTGTTCGTAAATAAGAAAGATGAAAGCTTGAGGCTATGTATAGATTACCGCCCACTCAATGCGGTGACTATCAAAAACAAGTACCATTTGCCTCGTATTGATGTTCTTTTCGATCAATTGGTCAGAGCCAAAGTGTTTTCCAAATTAGACCTTCGCTCCGGCTATCATCAGATCAAGATACGAACAAGTGATATTCCAAAGACTGCCTTCTCAACCAGAAACGGACTGTATGAGTATTTGGTGATGTCGTTTGGGTTAACTAATGCGCCAGCATACTTCATGTATCTGATGAATTCCGTCTTCATGCCTGAACTGGACAAGTTCGTGGTGGTTTTCATCGACGACATCTTGGTGTAATCAAGGAATGAAGAAGAGCATGCCGGTCATTTGCATGTAGTGCTCCAACGTCTAAGAGAGCACCATCTTTATGCCAAACTGTCTAAATGTGATTTTTGGCTAAAGGAAAATCAAATTCTTGGGTCACACTATCTCTCAAGAAGGAATAGCTATTGATCCAGATAAAGTGCAAGAGGTGATGAATTGAAAGCCGCCAACAATTGTCTGTCAGATTCAATGTTTTCTAGGATTGGCTGGTTATTATCGACGATTCATTCTAGACTTCTCTCGAATTGCGAAGCCCATCACTGAATTATTGAAGAAGGGAGCAAAATTTGAATGGGGTCAGAAGTGTGAAGATGCTTTCCACACCTTGAGGCAACATCTAACCATAGCACCCGTGTTAGCGCAACCCGACAACAACAAGCCATTTGATGTGTATTGTGATGCCTCTGGCACTGGACTGGGTTGTGTTTTGATGCAAGACAACCGAGTCATTGTATACGCATCAAGAGCACTCAGGCCTCATGAGCAAAATTATCTCACTCATGACTTAGAGTTGGCAGTTGTGGTTCATGCATTAAAAATGTGGAGGCATTACTTGATGGGAACCCACTGCAACATCTATATAGATCATAAGAGCCTCAAGTACATCTTTACTCAGGCTGATCTCAACATGAGGCAGAGAAGATGGCTAGAACTGATCAAGGACTATGACTTGGAAGTACACTACCACCCGGGGAAAGCCAATGTGGTAGCTGATGACTTGAGTCGGAAATCACAATGCAACTGCATGATGATGGATTCTCGCATCAATACCCTATGTGACGAGTTGAGCAAGATGAAGATCGAAGTAATTCCTTCTGGTACCTTGTCTCACATCTCCATTAAGCCAACCTTGCAAGACCAGATAATTATGGCTCAACTTAGTGACAAGGGAATGCAAATCATCAAGGAGAATCTTCATCAGAAGGTGGAAAAGTATAAGTGTTTTCGCGAAGACAGCAAGAGAATAACCCACCTCTCTATGGCCAGCCTCTCCGAGAATGTAATATGCTCGATTTGCTCATGTTTCATAACCCATGTATGATAATGATGCTCTTGGTGTTGCTTGTTTGAACGATACCGTAGTACCCCAGCCAAAACGTCGTCGGATGTGTCTAGAACGTCGTCGTGGACCAGCTTCACGTGGATTGGTTAAACCATGCTCTTTCTGGGTAAATCTATGTGGGTATCGTGTGCTAGATAGATCACTGAGACTTGCCATAACCATGGATCAAACGCTACGGTGCCCTAGACCCAGGTTCAGGCTCGCCGGAGCTCGGCTCTCCGCCTCCACCATGGTCGGAGATGCTTTAGGTTGTTTGGGGTCAATTAACCTAGGGAAAGTAGCAAGTTAGTCTCGGGGATTATGTCTGGGCACTTAGTTTCGTCGAAGGAGGACATCACCGGCGAGTTGATGCGATGGATGGCCAGAGCTTATCGGGGTTTGATCGTGGACCGGCGTTTGTAAATGGAATGAAAACGGAGGGCCTCGGTGCACATGTCAGCGAAACAAAAGAATAGGGTGTCGAACCCTTGTGTGGTTACCAGATCTGGTGAGGGGGTTTCTGTAAAAATTCCAGGCACGGGCGAGGGCGGCCGGTGCGGGGGCCTTATTTCCCTGTGCTCGTGGACCGAACCAGCACCTTTCGGCCGAGTGACTGTTGCAATTTTTTCTTTTTATTTTATCCAGCAGATTGTAAAATACACCAAAAAATATAGAAAAATGCTAAAATTATGAAACCAATTTTGTAGAGTCCACAAAATTATGTAGTTCCTAATAAAATGATTCATAGGATTTTTACAGTAACAAGTAAATTTTTGATTATTTAAAAGTACCCCTAAGAGGCTTAAAAAGATTTTAGAAATAAAACCATAGGTCGAAAAATCATAAAAATTTGTGAAACAATTATATATCCGAAGAATAGATCTTGGTAAAACTTTGAGCCTGTTTGGAGTTGTTTTACCCAGAGAACCAGAAACTAGCTAAGTATGAATATTATAAACCCTAAGTTTTAATACTAATCTATGGTTAGGTCAAACTCAAGTTATACAAAATGCTAAGCAGCAAGTTGATCAACTTTAGCATATATAGTTCTCTGATTTTTCTAAAAGTAATCTTAATTTGATCCCTTTGGGCAAAGACTATATTACCTAGAAATATGAGTATAATTATCATACGCTTAGTTGAGAGTATGTGAGCTTTCCACCTCTCCCTAAGTGAGAGATTGCATAGCATATCATTACATAAGCATTCATATACGTATAATTGACTTGTAGAGCACCTAGAAGAAGAAATTGAAGTGGAAGTGGAAGAGGAGTCAGCTCCTCAATATGAGGTTTCTCCAACTGAAGGTGTTCCTGAAGGTCTTTCTAAAGGTGCTCCAGTAGGGTTTGCTGCCAACTGCAATATCCTAGTAGAAGAGTCTGACTCTCCTCCTCATCAAGGCAAGCCCCAGTGCATTTGACACCTCCTTGTTGTTTTAAAACTTTTATCACTTATATGCTACATTAGGTGGTAGGAGTTGAATGATTAAACCTTTGCTGCATAACTTCCTTAAGCTATCGATTATCATCCTTGATACCTGATTTAAAAAACTAGATGTGCTTAGTATGCTCATAGACTAAGAACAAAATGTTTTGATCCATGAATCATGTTTTTACAAGGAAAAAGAGACTGGAGTGATGAAGGAATCAAAGGCCTTGATGACTTCATCATTTCAGTAGGGTACCTCTAACAGGTACCAGGTTTTTAGAAATAGTTTAACATGAGACCAGACGTTCAGCAGGAAAGGTCACCCGTCTGTGTCGCTTAAGGACCGCATGATTGTTGCCCTGCTGATCTAGGACCCTTTAACTGGCCACATGCCTCATCATGGGTAAGCTTAGCCTCGGCCGAACCAATACTAGAACAGCTCGCACGCACTGGGAGTGGAGAGATGGCGGGAGTAACGTGTGCCCACCTAGCAAGTGGCTAGATGGTGGGGTACTGTGCTCTCAGGTCACGTGAACCCGTTCTGGTCTTGAGAAACCCAATGGCGAGTTGACATATGCAAGGATTAAGTGCTACATATGTCGTGTGGTTGGAGATCCTCAGCAGGGTATTAATCGATTCGGATCGCCGAACTTCTCGGATATGAAGATAGGATCTTCGACCCTCATCATAGATAACAAGTGAAACTAAAGCTGATAAAATGAAGCTAGTGTAGAACCAGTGAATTCTCTAGATCAGGCAAATCTAGATTTAGGAAAAGTACTTAATTGGTGAAGTAAAAGTTTGGCATAAGGATCCACTACTAGTAAACTTTTCTACAAAAATGAGTCTTTGAAAATTTTATAAGCTTTACCTTGATTCCCAACAAACCAGCATACCCTTGAGAGTCTTTTCTTTAGTCGGGTAAGTCTCGCTGAGTAATTGCATACTCAGGGTTTTATTCCCGTTGTTGCTGCGGGAGAGATTATTAACACCTTTGAGTTTTGCTAAACTCACACTGAAGGCTTCTACTGTTGTTTATGTTTATTATGTGTGTGCTGTGGGAAGATGGCTTCTTCCGAGGTGTTGTAATAAGTTAGCACTTGAATCTACCCCGGGCATGTAATAATAATACATACTGTTGGGGGCCTTCCTCTTCCGAATGTCCTCAAAATCTGTCTAACCATATGTTTTCAGCATGATTATGAATAGTTATAGGAAGCTTCGGCTTTAGGATAAAGAACTTCTCTTATGACGGAATGAAGGAAGATAAAGACCGGGCGACGAAGCTAAAAGCCAAGGACCTTCGATCTAACATATTGACAAAGCTCAAAGCATGATAATGACTGAAAGGGGCCAAAGACCTTATCGTCCTCAGTAATTCATGGTGGGACTATAGACATTTACAAGGGATATAAATGTAATTTTACCCGGGCTACGTCCTGTGCCTATAAATAGATGAATAGTACCCCGTACTGTTCACGCTGAATTGTAATCGCTCTCGCGCCATTCTCGCTCTCTCACCTTCCGGCAAGCCGAAGGTACAATTGTAATATGAATATTGTTAATGTTTATCCATGCTTAATGAAGATAACAATAAATGAATCATTGGTACATAGCCATTATTATCTTCATTTATTTGTATTCCTCTGTTCTCTTGTTTTTGCTCATGTTTATATGATAAAATGATGAAGGTGTGTCCTTCATGACCTTCATCTGAAGATCATTGTATCTGAGAGGAAATAATGCTTCGAAGGACGAAGGTCTTTAACTTTTAACAATTGTGTTGCCTTATTCTAGATTTATAGCATTTAAGAACAAGTGAACAACATTGGTGCCCACCTCCAGTGAACTCATTTCCACAAACTTCGGAAGAGCATCCATCTTCGACATGCCGCCGAAGAAGGCAACGGTGCCAGGGGCTGCTCCGCAACCACTAGACACAAATCAAGATGCCCTCTCTCCGCGAGAGGCTACAAACCAAAAGAGAAAGGCCACCAGCCCAACTCTTCAAGAGGAGCAAATTGATTAGGAAATTAGGGACCTAGAGGCCATCCATCAGCAAGTGCAAAAGAAAAAAGAGAAGATGGCCCGGTTGGCCGACCTTCAGAGGAAGATTGACGAAGCCACTGAAGAAATGTATCATCTTACACAAGATGACCAGGACCAAAGGCCTCAGCACAGGGAGCTTTGTCAGGAGAGCTCATTCAATGAAGATGAATGGTACGATGACTTTCATCATAGTAACTTTACTTTTGATGATGCTTCTCCTCTGGCAGCATAATTGCAGGCTATCCCATGGCCATAATCCTACAAGCCACCCTAGTTGCCCATGTATGATGGGCACTAGAATCCAAAGCAATTCCTCATGAGCTATGAGGCAACAATATCCTCGTATGGAGGCAACACCGTTGTCATGGCAAAGTCCTTCGTCATGGCAGTTCGAAGCGTGGCCCATACATGGTACTTCTCTCTTCGGCTAGGAATAATTACATCATGGCAGAAGCTCAAAGACATGCTGGTCACCAGTTTCCAAGGTTTTCAAATAAAGCCAGTCACTGCTCAGGCCTTGTTTCAATGCACGCAAGACCATGGGGAATACCTCCAAGCGTATGTCCGAAGGTTTTTGCGCCTAAGAGCACAAGCGCCCACAATGCCCAATGAAATTGTCATTGAGTCCATGATCAAGGGACTTCGGCTAGGACCTACAGCTTAATATTTTGCCAGGAAACCTCCATAAACCCTAGAAAAGCTTCTTCAGAAGATGAATGAATACATTTGGGTCGATAATGATTTTCGCCAAAAAAGGGAGGAAGCCTATAGGTTTTCTGAGATGACCAGGGGCTTCGAAGGGAGACTTCATCCTAGGCATGTTTGATCAATTCACAACTCCAATGCCAATGATGAAAGGGCCAGCAATATTCAGCATAGCCATCACAGTTCGCAGTCCTCGAGCATGCACCAGACTTCTTTCAAACCACTGGCTCCGTGGGGCAGAGGTGGAAGAACTTTAAGTGGAGGAAGGTTTGGCAATCAACCCAGAAAGTTGTACTATCTTTTTTGTGGTGAGGACAAGGGCCACACAACAAGAACATGCCAGGTCACAATTCAGAAGTAGAAGGAAATTGCCGAAGCTGAGGTGCGGCAGAATCAGCCGAAGCAAGTCCTCCACACTGCTGCATGTTATTCACCATACATCCCAGAATACGTAGGCAATCAACAACCTACGGCTTCTGTTGCTTCGGCAAGCCATTCCCCAACTTCCTGGCCCTAGTTGCCACCACCACCACCACTGATCCACAATCAATAGCCAGAAGGGCGCAATCATACTCAGCAACAGCGCGACCTTTAGGAGGAGTCCGAAGCTCGCACAGTCAACAACACTATGCCTGAGTCGAAGCATATTTACTAAAAGGACTACAGTGGCTCGGCCAAGGAATATGATGATTTGATGTATCTTAACTCTTTCTGCCTTTTATATTTTCTTGAAAGAAAAACAATACAGGAGGGATAAAGTTTCAACTTGATGTGATAATATTGTCGTTACATCATCGAGTGTGACAGAATTAAGTTCCAAAGCTACAAAGTCATTCCTAAGGGAGCATAGAGTAAGTTCCGAAACTACAAAGCCGTTCTTAAGGGAGCGCAGAGTAAGTTCCGAAGCTCAAAAGACGTTCCTAAGGGAATGCAGAGCCAAAATACCACCTAAATCAAAGGTGAAGAAGCTCCAAAGTCGTTCCTAAGGGGATGCGGAGCTTAAATGCCACCTAAATCAGAGGTGAAGAAGCTCCAAAGTCGTTCCTAAGGGATGTAGAGCTTAGCTCCAAAGTCGTGTTCCTAAGGGAATGCAGAGCTAAAATATCACCTACGCCAAAGGTGAAGAGACTCCAAAGTCGTTCCTAAGGGAATACAGAGTCTTGATGTGTTTTCGTGTGGGTGCTTATCTTCAACATAAACATCATATTGCATCATTTCATCACATCATTTTGCATAGCATTACATCATACATCATACCGCATCAGCAAGAAAATCGTGCAAAAGGAAAAATGCTCCTCCAAAAATATTCAATGGATTATGAAACAATGTGCTGAAGCACAAAGTATACCTTTGGCAGACACAATCTTACACAACAGTGAAATCTTCGTCAGCAATATTATTATACAACAGCCATGGCAAAGTATGAGGTATTCAATCAATAGAGGGGGCAACTTTTCTTTGCGAAGCATGAAAAGATGGGAAGGTGATTTTTCGCCGAACGCTCAAAAATGGTATGTACACAAATTTCATGCATCACAAAGAAATATATTACATTAATATACATATAAATATTTGATGTTTGACCCATATACAAATATTACATTTTCTAGTACACAAAAATTTAGTCTTCCTTCAGTATCCTCTCAGTGGCTTCATGTAAAAGTTTGTCGACGACTTCGTCAACAACTTCATTAGCAATCTTCATTACATCTAAAGCCTCTTTTATTATTGGATCTGCCTCAGGATTGTATGGCTTCGGTTGTGGCGAAAGGCCGGCTGTAATAAAAAGCACAATGATGAATTTTCCAAGCTATAAACAAACAACTAGACAAAAAAATTTTAAAAAAGGGGGATATTTATAATCAATGCGCGTTCAGCAGCTTCTTCAGCCTCCTTTGCCTCCACTCGTGCATCGTGAGATTCTTTTTCACTCTTTTTTATAGCTTCATCGGCCATCTCACGACCACCCTTCATCCAGATATCATAATAGAATTTCCCACCAACCAAAGTAGCTTCGGCTAAAGGTTCCTTCGTATCATCTACAAAGAAAATGGCTTCTGCCTGGGTTGCAGCCTTAACATGTTCACAGCCAGTTTTCTCCAAAACTGCTGCAACCCCTCGGGCACCGGCGAAGGCACAAAAATCCCCGCGGTCGCTGAGTATTTCTTCAAAAGCTTCGACCTCTTCGCGGATCCATTGAATAACTCTTCGGGATCGTCTCGGATAAATTTTTGCTCTGATGAGAATGCACCCACATTTGCAAAAGTATCTTTTAGTTTCCTCGCACAATCCATGGATATTTCGTAACATTTTTCTCTGGAATCCCGAAGTTCTTCAATGTTTTTCTGCACTCTTGTTGTTTCCATTTCACTCTTTTTTCGCCTTTGCAACTTCGAAACCTTCATTCATTTCAGCAAGTTTCTTCTTTAAGCCTTCAACCTCGGCTTAGTGAGCTTCGGCTTGTGCTTTTAGTTGAGCTTCGCTAGTTTTCAGTATATCCACTAAGGAGAGCAATATTTTGTCTTTTTCAAGAGCTTCATTCCTTAGGGTAATAACTTCTGACCGAAGATTTCCAAACGCTAACTGGCAGCTTTCATCTTCTGCTTTCTTCTGGGCCTTTAAGGCCTTGCTCAGGATTAAGCCCTATAAAAATAAACGATGAGCACATACTGAAAAGGAAATAAACTACAAAAATAATCTGTTTTTAACAAGTTAAATTGTTCCCACCTTTAGACTGTTATAAGCAAGGCTATCTACGAGTTGGTCCTTTGTCATTGCAGACAAACCTAACTCAAGCTTCGGATATCCTATTTTTAGGCAGACAATAAAGGAAGTCATCTTCGTCATCCCCGCCATACACCAAGGACCCTTGAGGGTATTGTAGATCCCTGGCGTAATGTTGCGCTTCGGCAATTTGCTCTTTTGACAGTTTTTCCCTGAAGCATGACGCACTATAAATTCCAATTCCTCAGTAGATGCTCCAGGAGCAGGTGTTGGGGACTTGTTCTCAAATGCTATGAGTTAAGAACAAGGCAACACAAAATGTTAAAGGTTTATACCCTTCGTCCTTCGAAGCATTATTTCCCTTAGGATATAATGATCTTCAGACGAAGGTCATGAAGGAAATACCTTCATCTTCATAATATATGTTAATGAAAGAAGAAGCATATGAAATATGAAAGATAGGACAAATAATTATATAACATCATCCATATAACTTTATTATATCATCATGAATAAACAAGAACAATGTTGAATTACATTTGTACCTTCGGCTTGACAGAAGGTAAAAGTCCAAGCGTGACACATGAACGAATACAAGTCAGCGTGAACAGTACGAGGCCTATGTTAAATTACATTCATGCCCTTTATGTTTACTATTGACTTAATGACAATCCAACGAGGACTAGATAGCCTTTTCCCCTTTAAGTCGGTTCCCTTTTCTACCGTTGAGCCGAAGCTTCCTTGCGCATAGCTTCGGAACTGGTTCAACCTATGTCCTGACCCTGCTTTTCATATTGTGTACAACTTTATTCCGAGTCCGTAGGTTCCTGTACATATATTACACTTGGAAAACATTGTTAGTCATGTTTTTGAGGACCTTCGGAAGACGAAGGCCCCCAACAGTAGCGCCTCGCAGTATTAATTTGTTATAACAACGAATTCATATTTTGACATGAACGAAGGCCTTAAGCCGAAGGTCCGAAAAAAACACCTTCCCTTTGCTAGAATAGCAATAGTCAATGATAGACAGGGCCCACCAAGTTGCAACGCATTGGGCGTATAAATATAAACCATAGCGGCAGCATTTGATACGCTATTTCCACCATTTGCGTTATTTTCTCAAACCTTTTAGCTCTTGCTCACTAGCTCTCGCCTAATTTTCAAGCTTTTCGAGCTTCAATTTAAGGACGTGCTCCACCATGTTTGGGGAGAAGATGACTGAGGAAAAGAAAATGACTGCAGAAACAAAGCTAACTGAGGAGACGAAGTTGTTTGAAGAAAAGAAAACTGCGGATCCTTTTATCGCCAGGTTTGTTGAGTCTCTGTCAAAAACAAACACAGAGAATGTTACTAAAGAGATTCTAGAAGGTTTGTCTAAAGATACTGATGATAGTGATAGTTATGACGTGGAGAGTGGAGACGAAGATTCTAAAGATCGGCCCTGGCGACCAAGCCATACTATCTTTGGAAAATCGACTATTAAACAGAGTCATCTTGAGAACATGAGAGGAAGGTACTTTCACGACATGTCTATCATGAGAGTTGGCGGAGACAACACTGCCCCTGCCCCTAAGGAAAATGAAGTTGTTATCTACCGAAGCTTTTTTAAGGCTGATCTTCGGTTTCCTTTGAGCAAGTTTGTAGTTGACGTGCTGAAGATATACCAGATCTTCCTTCATCAGATCACCCCCAAAGCTATAATGAGGATGGGGATTTTTGTCTGGGCTGTAAGGAGTCAGGGGCTAGAGCCAAGTGCGAAGTGCTTCTGCAGTATGCGTGAGCTTTTATATGAGACGAAGGCTACTGGCAAAGAACAGTACCACAACAACTTTGGTTGTTATGGATTTATTGCTCGCCCCAACGCAAGCCACCCGGTGCCAACATTTCGGAAGAGACGGCCCAAAGCCTAGATGGAGGAGTGGTTTTATGTGAAAAATGATTTAAAAGTAAGAGAAGACATTAAAGAAATCATCCAGCGCCCCATCTGGTCTCGCTTCGGCCTTCGAAGGCCAAAGGTGGAAATTGATGACGCTGTCGAAGCGTGTCAGAGGGCTTTCAGCACTGTGTGTGCCTTCATTGGCACAAGGGATCTGATTCAAGAGCATATATCCTTCAGGGTATGGTCACTTGTGGAGAGCTGGGATATGCCAAAGGAGACCACTGCCGACTCTAGTGAGGGTGGTCTGGTCCGACTGAAGTATACCTTCAGATTTAGGGAGAAGTTTGATGAGCCAAACGATGACTGGCTGAAGTGCATCGAAGCTACCAGTGATGAGCTGCTTGGAGCATACTCCAAGGCTGAAGATAATGCTCTATCCGCAGCCTTTGGAGGTCAGGGCAAGAAAAGATTAAATAGGGTATTTGATGTTGTTGGCTTCGTATACCCTGATTACCGCCACCCGCTGCGAGGGCAAGAGAAAAAGAGGAAGATTGCTGCTTCGTTCACCCCAGCTAAGCCTATGCCGAAGAGCAAAAAGGTGAAGGTTCTGACCCACCGGCCGCGTTATATTGAACTGGCTGTAGTGCCTGAATTTGGCGTAGGGTCCTCCTCAGCAGCCGAAGCAACACAAACTGCTCCGATTGCACAGAGCGCTGAACAGCGGACCATAGTGCTGAAGGTACCTATAGTCGAGCCAGTCGAGGCTAAGGTTGATAAGGTTGAAGAGCCAAAGGTTGAAGAAATAATGAAAATGCCAGAAATTTTGAGCCCTCCAATAGAGGCAAAACTGCCTAAGGTGCAAAAGGCTTCTGCCATGACTCCCAAGAGGAGAAGGATGGCCAACATGCTGGATGCTGTGCTGGAGACTACAAAGGCCTTGAGCCCTGCTCCTACAAAGAAAATTGCTGAAGCTGCCAAAGCGCGAGCCGAAGCCGAAACTGGGCAAGCAGAAGCTGAAGTTACGAAAACTCAGGCTGTAGCCAAAGCTAGGCCTTCAACGCTCGTTGCGGCGAAGCCTGCCGTGCCTGAGGAAAAAACGGTAGGGTAGATTGCACCTTAAAAGATCGAGACTCCTTCTCCCGAAGCTTCGATTGAAAATGTTGACTACATCATTCGACATGCTTCGGAGAAGAAATTATCCGAAGAAGAGATTCTGGAAGCTAGAAACTATGCACGAAAGTTGAAATATCCGAAGGGAGCTTTAGTGTTTAACGACACTAATGATGACAACTTCTTATACTGTCTCCCGGACAACAAAGAAATATCCGTTTGCCGGGAGATAGGTAAGAGCATGGGATTCCCGAAGCTGGAAGATGGCCTTTCAATTTTGTTGACGGATGATCTTGCTGACAGCCTAGCATACAACAGTATAAAGGTAAAGAAGTTAACTTTTTAAGTTGGAAACCAATGCACTTCATTGTCATACTCAATTCTTTCTTTTTTTACAGGGCTTGATTCTTAGTAATGCCCTTAGGGCATAGAAGAATATTGAAGATGAAGGCTATACAATAGCCCTTAATAACCTTCATTCAGAAGTGATTGAACTAAGAAACGAAGGTCTAGAAAAAGATAAAATTTTGATTTCTTTGGTAAACAAAGTAAAGGAAGACGAAACTAATTATAAGGCTCAGGCCGAAGCCCAGAAAACGGAAATTAAAGATCTTCGGAGACAGTTGGCCGAAGCTAAAGAGAATTGCACGCTCGCACAGGCCAACCGAGAGATCAGCGAGTACTGGAAAAATTATCTAGAAAAAAATGTTGAAGAACTTCGCCAATCCAAGGAAAGGTGTTTCGAGAAATCCTTGGATTGTGTGAAGAAATTGAAAAATAGCTTCGCCAAAGTGGGTGCCTACTCTGCCGAAGAAAACTTCGTACGAGGTGACCCCGAGGGCGTCGTTGAATGGTTAAGTGGCGAAGCCGAAACCTTCGAAGAAATTTTGAGTGATCGCGAGGATCTCTGCGCATTTTCCGGTGCGCGGGGGATTTCATCCATCTTGGAGAAGGCTGGATGCGATCACATTAAAACCATAGCCTAGGCCGAAGCTGCCTTCTCTGTAGATGATACGAAGGATCCTTCAGCTGAAGCAACCTTGATGGGCGGAAAATTCTACAATGATGTCTGGGTGAATGGTGGCCGAGAGATGGCCCATGAGATTATAAAAAATAGTGAAAAAGACACCCATGACGCCAGAGCAGAAGCAAAGCGAGCTAAAGAAGCTGCAGAACGTGAAAAGCGTATATGTATTTTTTTTGGTTTTTTAGCTTCGGTACTTGCTTTATGGCTTTGAACTAATCAATTTTTCCTACTTTAGCTGAACTATCTCCACCGCCAGAACTATACGATCCCCTAGCTGATCCAAAAATGAAGGAAGCGCTGGTCATCATAAATATGGTTGAATCCATTATCGACGAAGTTGTTAACAAATTACTCAACGAAGTTGCAGAGAAGGTTCTTAAAGAGGAATAGGTTTTATTGCAATAATAGCTGGAATGTATGGAACAATTTGAGTAAGATTAAGCTTCTATTGTAACAAAACTATGTGACATTTGGTGTATGTATTATTGAATCAAATATGTAAATTATTGTAATTTATTTCTTTACGATGCATGAAACTTACACACATACCGTTTTTGAGCCTTCGGCGAAAAAACACCTTCCCTTCTTTTCATGCTTCGTAAAGAAAGAGATCCCTTCTTGTGACAACGCTGATAAATCTGTAATTCCTGAAGCTTACTTCGTGCCTCAGCACATTTTCATTTTGACGAAGCATATGCCGAAGATTGGCTTCGTATTCAATTCTTGTGCCATTGATGCAATATGATGTATGATGTAATGCTATGCGAAATGATGTGATGATATGATGCAAAATGATGAGAATGCCAAAGACACACACCCACACGCCCACACTGGAACACACAAGCTCTGTATCCTCTTAGGAACGACTTTTGAGCTTCTTCACCTTCTATTTCGGTGATATAAGTTCTGCATCCCCTTAGGAACGTCTTTTGAACTTCTTCGCATTCTATTTCGGCGGTATAAGTTCTGCATCCCCTTAGGAACGACTTTTGAACTTCTTTGCCTTATATTTCGGTGGTATTTGGCTCTGCATTCCCTTTGGAACGACTTTTGAGCAGAAAACTTACGCTGCGCTCCCTTAGGAATGGCTTTTTGTAGCTTTGTCAATTTCATCTCTGCACTCCCTTAGGAACGACTTTTGAGCACAAAACTTACGTTGCGCTCCCTTAGGAACGACTTTTGTAGCTTCGGCAATTTTGGCTCTGCATTCCCTTAGGAACGACTTTTCGAGCTTCGTAAATCTGTGAAGAAGACATATTTCATTCTGATAGAAGCAAAATCATTACAAGAAATTAGAACTAAGTTTTCATTAGATGTTCCTTATTCAAAAAGCAAAAATAGCTTAGAAGATAAAAGTATTTAAGAAGCAGGATATTGCTCAGTATATGTGCTTTGATTCTAGTACAGTACTATTGACTGTACGAGCTTCGGACTCCTCCCTGAAGTCACGTTGTTGTTGGGAGTGTTGGCGCCCTTCTGGCTGCTGGCTTCAGGAATAAGTAGGTTGCAGTGGTGGTGGCGGTGGAAGCTGAGGCCAAGAAGCCTGTGAATGGCTTACCGAAGCAACAAAGGCTGCAGGTTGATTGCCCACGTATTCTGGAATGTAAGGAGAGTGGCACGAAGCAGTGTGTAAGACCTGCTTTGGCTGATTCTGCTGAGCTTCTGCTTCGGCAATCTCTTTTTGCTTCAGAATAGTGATCTGGCACGTTCTTGTAGTATGGCCCATGTCCTCTCCACAGAATAAGCAATAGATTTTCCTGGGCTGATCCCCATATCTTCCTCCGAAACCCCTGTCGCCTCTGCCCCTTGGAGCTAGTATCCTGAAGGAGCTTTGCTGCTGTCCCGAAGACTGTGAGGTGTGTTGTGGCCTCTGAAGCTGGCTTCCTTTATCATTATTCTGACTGGAGCTATGGATTGATCTGACATGCCTAGGATGGATTCTCCCACCGAAGCCCCTAGTCATCTCAGAAAATCTATAAGCTTCATCCCTTCTTTGTCGGAAGTCATTGTCAGTCCGGGTGTACTCATCCATTTTCTGAAGCAGCTTCTCCAGAGTCTAGGGGGTTTCCTGGCGAAGTATTGGGCCGTAGGTCCTAGCTGAAGACCCTTGATCATGGCCTCAATGATGATTTCATTGGGCACTATGGGCGCTTGTGCTCTCAGTCGCAAGAACCTTCGGACATACGCCTGAAGGTATTCCTCATGGTCTTGTGTGCACTGGAACAAGGCTTGAGCTATGACTGGCTTCGTCTGAAAGCCTTGAAAACTAGTAACCAGCATGTCCTTGAGCTTCTGCCATGACGTGATCGTCCTGGCCGGAGAGAAGAGTACCATGTCTGGGCCACGTTTCGGACCGCCATGACGAAGGACTTTGCCATGACAGCTGCGTTGCCTCCATATGAGGATATTGTTGCCTCATAGCTCATCAAAAATTGCTTTGGGTCCGAGTGCCCATTGTACATGGGTAGCTGAGGTGGCTTGTAGGATTGTGGCCATGGGATAGCCTACAATTCTGCTGCTAGGGGAGAAGCATCATCAAAAACAAAGGTACCATGATTAAAATCATCATACCATTCATCTTCGTTGAATGAACCCTCTTGATGAAGCTCCCGATGTTGGGGCCTTCGGTCGTGATCATCTTGAATAAGATGATGCACTTCCTCAGTAGCTTCGTCGATCTTCTTCTGAAGGTCGGCCAGTCGAGCCATCTTCTCCTTTTTCCTTTGCACCTGCTGGTGAATGATTTCTAGGTCCCTGATCTCCTGGTCCAACTCCTCCTCCTGAAGTGTTGGACTGGTGGCCTTCCTCTTTTGGCTTCTGGCCTCTCGGAGAGAGAGAGTGTCTTGGTTTGTGTCCAGTGGCTGCAGTGCAGCCCCTGGCGCTGTTATCTTTTTCGACGGCATGACAAAGGTTGATGCTTTGCCGAAGACTATGGAAGTGGGTACAACGGAGGTGGGCGCCAATGTTGGGGACTTGTTCTCAAATGCTATGAGTTAAGAACAAGGCAACACAAAATGTTAATGGTTAATACCCTTCGTCCTTCAAAGCATCATTTCCCTTAGGATATAATGATCTTCAGACGAAGGTCATGAAGGAAATACCTTCATCTTCACAATATATGTTAATGAAAGAAGAAGCATATGAAATATGAAAGATAGGACAAATAATTATATAACATCATCCATATAACTTTATTATATCATCATGAATAAACAAGAACAATGTTGAATTACATTTGTACCTTCGGCTTGATAGAAGGTAAAAGTCCAAGCGTGACACACGAACGAATACAAGTCAGCGTGAACAGTACGGGGGTACTGTTCATCTATTTATAGGCACAGGGCGCAGCCTGTGTTAAATTACATTCATGCCCTTTATGTTTACTATTGACTTAATGACAATCCAACGAGGACTAGATAGCCTTTTCCCCTTTAAGTCGGTTCCCTTTTCTGCCGTTGAGCCGAAGCTTCCTTGCGCATAGCTTCGGAACTGGTTCAACCTTTGTCCTAACCCTGCTTTTCATATTGTGTACAGCTTTATTCCAAGTCCGTAGGTTCCTGTACATATATTACACTTGGGAAACATTGTTAGTCATGTTTTTGAGGACCTTCGAAAGACGATGGCCCCCAACAGCAGGGGACTCAAATTCTTCGGTAGCCCTCTCTTTTTCTAACAGTAGCGGAGCTTTCGCGGCGTCCGAAGGTCTTGTTTTAGCTCCCTTTTCAACAGCCCCCGAGGGTCTTGCTTCGGTGGGAGCCGAGGGCCCAGCCTCAGCTGCAACCTGTGTCATGCCAGCTTCAGCATATTTCTTTGTATTTTCGCCTTCCGCGCTAGGTGCTTCATCAGAAGCAGGAGTTAACGCCTTTGTGGATTCCATAATAGCGTCCAATATAGTAGCCATTCTCCTTCTCTTTGGAGTTACTAAGGCAATCTTTTGTACCTTCGGCAGTTTTATTTCTTGCAGTGAACTCAAGGCTTTCGGCTGCTCCGCTGCTATCTTCGGTCTAGGTTCTTTAGCCGACTCTGCCTTAGCTTCGGCAGGAGCGGCGTAGCTTGACTCAATGGCAAAAGACCCTTCAGCAGGCCTCGACTCTTCCACTGTTTCATCGCGCTTGGGGTGATGTGTCAAAACCTTAACCTTTTCTTTTCTTCCCTTGCTTTCGCGAACGGTAGCAGTAGTCTAGGTATACAAAACCAATAACACCAAAAACCCTATTTAGCCTTTTCTTCCCTTGGCCTTTGAAGGCTGCAGTCATAGCATCATCTTTGGCCCTTGAATAGGCATCGAGTAATTCATCGCTGGTGGCATCGATGGCATCTAGCCAGTCGTCGTTTGGCTCATCAAATTGGCTTCTATATTTGAATGTATACTTCAAATAGACTAAGCCACCTTTGCTAGACCCCGCAGTAGCCTCCTTCGGCATCTCCCACCCACTTCTGAGTGGCCAGACTTTGTAGGAAATATGATCCTGGACTAAGTCCCTGGTGCCTATGTAGGTGCATACCGTGTTAAAAGCAGCTTGGCATACTTGCAAGTCGTTTCCAAGGGCAAGGGATGGTCTTCTAATGCCAAAGTGAGACCATATGGGACGTTGGATAATCCCCTTGTTGTCTTCCCTTTCAACCAGATCATTCTTCACATAAAACCATTCCTACATCTAGGCCCCTGGCCATCTCTTGCGAAATGTTGGCACTAGATTGCTTACTTCAGAACGGGTTACAAAGCCATAGCAACCAAAGTTGTTGTGATATTTTTCTTTTCCGGTGGCCTTCGTCTCATAAGATAATTCATGCATATTGCAGAAGCATTTGGCATTGGTTTCTACCCCTTGGCTCTTCATGGCCCAAATATAGATTCCCATCTTAATGATGGCTTCAGGAGTAAGCTAATGAAGGCAGATCTCGAAGGTTTTCAGCACTTCCACCAACATCCTATCTAAGGGAAACTGAAGCCCTGCTTTCATGAAACTTCTGTAGACAACCATCTCGTCAGCATCGGGCAGAGGGACATTACTCTCCCCTCCAGCCCGCACAATAGAAATGTCACGAAAATACGTTCCCCTCATGGCATCAATCTGTCCTTGTTTGATTATTGACTTTTCGAAGACAACATGACTTGGCCTCCAGGGCCGATCTTCGGCACCCTCATTCTCACTTTCTGCATCAAAGTCTTCACTGTCACTGGAACTCTCGGATATCTCAGCCAAAGTCTCATGTGCAATCTTTTCAGCATTGGTCCTCTCCATAGCTTCGTAAACCTCGGACAGTGATGGGTTGACAGTCTTCTTCTCACCAGCCATCAAATCAAAACTTATTGAAATGCCGAAGCTCAAAGTCGTGACAAAACAAGAAAGTTTGAAATGGCGAGCACAGTGTAAGAAACTGAAATAGCACAAGAAACGCTTTCAATATGAGCTCATATTTATATGCATAGCGCCCCATGGCTTGGTGGGTCCGGCATGTCAGTGTCATTCGCTATTCTAGCGAAGGGAAGGTGTTTTTTCGGACCTTCGGCTAAAGGCCTTCGTCCATGTCGCAGTCTAAATTTATTACAATGAAACAAATTAATACTGCGAGGGGCTACTGTTGGGGGCCTTCCTCTTCCGAAGGTCCTCAAAATGTGTCTAACCATATGTTTTCAGCATGACTATGAATAGTTACAGGAGGCTTCGACCTTGGGATAAAGAACTTCTCTTATGATGGAATGAAGGAAGATAAAGACTGGGCAACGAAGCTAAAAGCCAAGGACCTTCGGCTTAACATATTGACGAAGCTCAAAGCATGATAATGACTGAAAGGGGCCAAAGACCTTATGGTCCTCAGTAATTCATGTTGGGATTATAGGCATTTACAAGGGATATAAATGTAATTTTACCCGGGCTGCGTCCCTTGCCTATAAATAGATGAGTAGTACCCCCGTACTGTTCACGCTGAATTGTAATCGCTCTCGCGCCATTCTCGCTCATTAACAATATTCATATTACAATTGTACCTTCTGGCAAGCCGGAAGGTACAATTGTAATATGAATATTGTTAATGTTTATCCATGCCTAATGAAGATAATAATAAATGAATCATTGATACATATCCATTATTATCTTCATTCATCTATATTCCTCTGTTCTCTTGTTTATGCTCATGTTTATATGATAAAGTGATGAAGGTGTGTCCTTCATGACCTTCGTCTGAAGATCATTGTATCTGAGAGGAAATAATGCTTCGAAGGACGAAGGTCTTTAACTATTAACAATTGTGTTGCCTTGTTCTTGATTTATAGCATTTAATAACAAGTGAACAACATATACTACTTGGTTTGTATACTTTAAAAGTCTGCTGATGTATATTATCTTATTGTAAAGTCTTCCGCTCAACTCCTGTATTTAAAGTTTATGTTCTTGTTGAGTTATTGTAATACTTGCAACTATGCTGAATGCTCCTTGGTAATGCATGAGTTCATCAAAACTCGGCACCCTGAGTAAGTTATATGATTCACGTACATATCCATCCAAGGCCTTGAGGGCAAGGATTGGTGTACGTGGGCCCGATAACTCGGTTGGGTTGTGATAGATTAGCTATGGATCCGAAGAAGGTAGCAGATATTCTGGACTGGAAAGCACCAAGAGATGTTTGGGCAATCAAGAGTTTCATTGGAATGGTCTCATTGAAGGTTTCTCCAAGATTGCTAGGCCAATGACAGCCCTGCTAGCAAAGAAAGTCGAGTTCAAGTGGACCCCAGAGTGCCAAGAGTCCTTTGAAACGTTGAAGAAGAAGTTGACTACATTACCGGTGTTGATTCTACTAGATGTTCACAAGCCATTCTCAGTGTATTGTGATGCTTCGTACACTGGTTTTGCATGTGTGTTAGTGCAAGAAGGGCGAGTAGTGGCGTACTCGTCCCGTTAGCTGAAGATCCATGAGAGAAATTACCCCACACATGACATGGAATTAGCAGCAGTGGTTCATGCACTGAAGACCTAGAGGCACTATTTATATGGGTAGAAGTGTGATGTTTACACGGACCACAAGAGTCTTAAGTATATATTCACCCAGTCAGAGTTAAATATGAGGCAGCAAAGATGGCTGGAGTTGATTAAAGATTATGAGCTAGAGATACATTATCACCCAGACAAAGCTAATGTGGTTGCAGATGCCTTGAGCAGAAAGAGTCAAGTCAACATGATGGTCGCTCATCCGATGCCATATGAGCTAGCAAAGGAATTCGATAGGCCGAGTCTCGGATTTCTAAACAACACCCAAGGGGTAACCATTGAGTTGGAACCTACCCTAGAACAAGACATCAAGGCTGGACAGAAGAATGATGGAAAGATCAATGAAATTCGGTAGCTAATCCTAGATGGGAGCTGATTCTCAAGGAATCTCATGAGACAACTTATTCTATACACCCTGGCAGTGAGAAGATGTACCAAGACCTGAAGAAAAGATTTTGGTGGTACAGTATAAAAAGGGAGATCGCTGAGTATGTTGCCATATGTGATAGTTGTCAGAGAATCAAGGCAGAGCATCAGAGGCCCACAGGTTTGTTGCAGCCATTGCAGATTCCTCAGTGGAAGTGGGATGAGATTGGTATGGACTTCATAGTTGGTTTGCCTCGCACGCGAGCCGGTTATGACTCCATCTGGGTAGTAGTGGACCGCTTAACAAAGGCGGCTCATTTTATACCAGTCAAGACCACCTATAAGAGTATAGTATTGGCAAAGCTATATATGTCCCGGATTGTATGCTTGCATGGAGTACCAAAGAAGATAGTATCAGATTGGGGAACCTAATTCACTTCTCATTTTTGGCAGCAGTTTCATGAAGCCTTGGGCAGACACTTCAAGATTAGTTCAGCTTATCACCTGTAGACAGATGGTCAGACTGAGAGGACCAACTAGATCCTTGAGGATATGTTGAGAGCTTGAGCTTCGCAAGACAAGTTAGGTTGGGATAAAAGGCTACCTTATGTAGAATTCTCCTACAATAGCAGCTACCAAGCTAGTTTGAAGATGTCATCGTTCCAAGCACTCTATGGGAGGAATTGTCGAACTCCGTTGCACTGGGACCAACTCGGCGAAAGGCAGGTGTTCGGTCCAGACATTTTGCTTGAAGCCAAAGAGAATATCAGAATTGTTCGAGAGAATCTGAGGACAGCATAGTCTAGACAGCGAAGCTATGCCGACACCAGAAGAAGAGAGTTGAGCTTCGAAGTAGGAGATTATGTTTACCTGAAGGTGTCACTCATCAGAGGAATCAAAAGGTTCGTAGTCAAGGACAAGCTAGCACCTTGATACATCGGACCGTACCAGATTCAGGCAAGACGTGGAGAAGTGACATACCAACTCAGCCTACCAGAAAGTCTATCAACTGTGCATGATGTGTTCCATGTGTCTCAGTTGAAGAAGTGCTTGGAGTGCCAGAAGAGCAATTGCCAACCGAGGATCTCGAGGTTCAAGAAGACTTTACGTATATCGAGAAGCCAACTTAGATTCTAGAGACAGTAGATAGAGTCACTCGAAGAAGCACCATCAGAATGTGTAAGTCAAGTGGGTCCACCATTTACAGGAAGAAGCAACTTGGGAAAGAGAAGATGATATGATAGCCAAATATCCCGAACTGTTTGGTAGCCAACCCTGAATCTCAAGGGCGAGATTCTTTTTAAGGGGGATTGGTTTGTAACACCCTGAATTTAGGGGTATAAAATTTCCTCTGTAAATACCTAACAAATTCAGGTGTTACTTCTTTTCTCACTTCTATAGTGTTCCTTTTCTATTCTCTTTAATAGGATTTTGGGTTAATTATGTGGGAGATGTATTATTTTCTTGAGAATATCAAAACCTGGGGTATATGTGAATGTTTGCATCATGATGAGCCTAGATTATTCCTTTTTGTTTGATGCACATGTTTGAATTATTTGAATTTGAATTGTGGTTGAATTTGATTTGAATTCCATAGAGAAAATAAAAAGAAAAGGCATTTAGAAATTCAGGAAATTGGAAAACCCAATTCAGCCCAACCGGCCTAGCTCGGCCCAGCCAGCCGCGCGCGCCCGCTCGCCCTGACAGGTGGGTCCTGCCTGTCAGTGCCAGCCGCGTCCACGCGCTCTCGCTCCCTCTCTCCCTCTGTCCGATGGGACCAATCTGTCAGCGCCGGCTTCCCTTGCACGTGCGCCCCGCTCTATCTCTGTCCCGTGGGCCCTACCCATCAGTGCCGCAAACCGTTCACCTCGTACTCTCTCTCTCTGTGTGCCGTGGGCCAGCCCTATCAGCTCCGTCTTCCCCGCAACCGCCACTGACCCACGCATGCACGCATGCCGAGAAGACCGGCCACATCGCCTGCCCACACGCCCTAACTCCTTTTTGAGCCCCGCTCGCACCCGCTCTCTCTCCCCTGCCTCATTTCGCCCACGCTCGCCCTCTCTCGTTCTCTGCCACCACCGCCAGTGCTCGCTGGTGATCCACGCCCGCCGTGTCGGTCGTCTAGCTCGCTAGAAGCTGCGCCGAGACTTCCCGAGCACCGTCTTGAGGTGAGAAACATGCTCCCGTGGCCCAGTTACCTTAATTCTGCCCTGCCTTAGCTGATTTGTGCTCGCCGCATTTTGGCAGCGCCGATTCGCCGCGCCTACGTGATGATCGGTCGATTTAGCCCCGCCTCAAGCCCTTGCTTTGGTCCATAGCATTCCACCTCCCTCACTGGAGCTAGACCTGGCCTTAGCGCGCCCGATTTCCCTTCCACGTGGCCGGGATTACTTGTCGGAGTTATCCCAATCCGCCCAGAGCACTCCCTCCACCATTCTCTCGTCCCCAATCTTGTTCTCGTGGCCGGAGCCCCGCTAGTGTGTTGGTCGAGTCCTCCTCACCAGTTCTAGCCAACCCCAGCGAACCCAGACCCCCTATAGGCCACGTCTGCCCTGTCTCCGGCGACCCTGCCGCCGCGGACAGGATCGGTGCCGGTCACCGTGTTGTTAACCCTGTGTGTCAGATCCCAACTGCCCGTCCCCGATCCAACGATCTAGATAGCTGGATACCGCTTTGGGCACGTGCCCTACCCCTAGGCCCCACCTGTCGGTTACCTGAGCCCCCTAGCGCTGGGCCCGACTAGTCAGCCCACCTTCCCCTTCCCAGTCGCTGACCCCTCTGGCTCGCTTGTCAGCGCTCGCCC
Organism: Zea luxurians; assembly: GCA_029449295.1. NCBI lineage: Eukaryota > Viridiplantae > Streptophyta > Magnoliopsida > Poales > Poaceae > Zea > Zea luxurians. The sequence continues at coordinate 54,597,689 of JAOPSE010000011.1, forward strand.
GTGCATCCGCGCGCGCTCGCGTTCAGATCTAATCCTGGTCGTTGACCTGTGATCGGGCGGCCGAGATCGCTCGGTACCCGTTCATTTGGAAAACATGTTAAAAGCCCCCTCAACGTTTTAGAAATAAACCTGCGTCCCTGTGTTTTGCGCGCAGACCCCTAGGATCTTGCAGAAAGAACCCTGACCTTTTATTTTATCACAGAAATAGGCCTAATTTTGTATTTTGAATTCCAAAACATGTTTATTTCATATCTTATGCATATGAACTCCAAATTGGGTGGTTCAAATTGCAAAATGTTCATAAGATTATTCTCTACCTGTTTAAATTATTATATTTCACTATCTGCATGTTTTAAATTTATGTCTAGGCTTTAGGTGCATTTAAAGTAAGGGTTTATTATTTAAAGGGAAATAAAAAGGAAAACACTAATGACAAATAAGTGATTAACTTTGTGATGTTAATATCATGTAATGTATGAACTCATCCCTGGTATAATTTTAATAATTCATTAAGATAAATGAAGTTAAGTTATGTGATCCCCGAGATAGGCAGTACTTATACAACTACAAAACTCTAGGTGTAATTGTCCACCTTAGAACATAGATTTCACTCTTGTGTTTATACTTTTCTTTTGAACTTGTGTTCACTTGATTGTGTATGTTTGGTGTATTGTTTCTTTGTCATTTTCCATTGTGTCAAATGAATGATTGCTTTGCGTAGACAACGAGTAGTCCAAGGTTTCCGAGTGTGTTGCATGAGACTTCCCTGAGCAGCAACCTGGTGAAGGCAAGTGTCCTCTGACCCATTATGTCCTATTTACTTATTAATTCACTGTCCCACATTTATTTAATTGAAACCTAAGAATTGACTAGCTTTGTATTTACCTTATCCTTGATTACCTTTTGGGTTATTATGGTTAGCTTCATGCTATTGCTTTACTTTAATCAACAAACATGATGAGAACATTTATGATACGATGATGTTATCTTGATTATGATGATGAACTTGTGATACTTAAGTGGACTCAGGCTATTTCCTGAGTACCTCTCCATAAGGATCTGTTCGTTGAGAGACCACCCAGGATAACAGTACAACCATGAGGGTGGAATGTGACGCCCTTAGCTAATTAATTAGATGAACATGGGGGTGTAGTTGGCTTTGCCGGAGGGCCGTCAATGAGGGTCGGGGCATAGTGCTTGCTCTGCTAAGGGTGGGTGTCGAGGTTCATTTGATTTGGTTTTGTTAGTCACCCACCTTAGGGAGGAGTACTATATTTGTACGACTGGTGAAACCTAACGAGCAACTGCACACCAGGGAAATCCTTTTAAAGGCTACGTAGTGAAACCTTGCCTACTCACCTTGGTAATGTTTGAGGGTTTGATCGACCCGAGGCAAAAAGGGATCACGACTCGTGGGTAAAGTGTGCAACCTCTGTAGAGTGTTAGAAACTGGTATATCAGTCGTGCTCACGGTTAAGAGCAGCCTTGGGATCCTCTTTGATTAGAATAACTTTGGATACTTTTATGATGATGGTAACTGGTGATGATTATAAATGTGGTCTCTAGTATTGCCTCTTGGAGGGAGTACATTTGGGTAATAACTGGGTTTGTTACTAAAACTTGGCTTACTACTAGTAATAAATATCTGACCAACTAAAAGCAACTGCTTTAAGCTTAACCCCACATATAGCTAGTCCACATTAACCAAACGAGACATTTGCTGAGTACGTTGATGTGTACTCACCCTTGCTTTAAAAAACCTCCCAACCCCAGGTTGTCCCCATTGCAATCAATGCTTAGGTGAAGATGAAGGCAATATGGAGGAGTTTTAGGACTTTGATGAGTTATAGTCGTGTTAGTGCCAAACCCCCAGTCGGCTACCTGTGAAGGCCTTATCTTCTACGTTTCATATTCTGCATTTTGATTATGTTAAAGACTATGTCAAATTGATGACTCTGTGGATGTCTTGGACATCTTGATGTAATAAAGTACTATTTCCGCTATTATTTTGAGCAATGTGTGATGATGTCCAAATATGTAATCGTTGTGTACGTGAGTTTCTGATCCTGGCACGTAAATGGTTCGCATTTGGTTTTCCTTCCAAAACTGGGTGTGACATTATGTTTCCACTTTGTCATGCAGTTTCAGGATCCTCCCATGTAACGAGTAAGGCCTACGTCACGAAGGGCTAGGTCCAGGGGGAGAGAAACACGTTCTCAAGGGTGGTCTAGAGTCGTGTAACCTCTTATCCCGGTCTAGCACCCTAAGCCCACACACTTCACCATCCTAAGATTGCTGCCCTAGAACCTATGGCTAGCCCCTAAAGGCCTAGACCAGGTCCTGATCGAGGGACATGTCCTAAGACTTTGCTCCGCGAAGTTTAGAAACATAATCTAGAAGATTGAAAGCGTTCGAAACGACGACCCATAGATACGCTATTGAGCACCATAACAAGACCGTGTGTAGGGACACCTTTTTTGCAGGTTACCAGGCGAGGAGGTGGACTAGATCTGTCACAAGGAAGAGCGGTGTCGATCGCTGCTCCCCTCACCAGGCAAAGCCCAGCGCTGCCGCGTATCCTGCGACACATAATGTGGACCACCAGGGAAACCCGATATTGACCTCATGAGTACAATGTGCCTTAGCATTAATTGCGGAAAAGATGTATACCTTCCCACTCTAGCGGCGAGCGCTACGACCGAAGTACATAGGCCACGTAGTGGTTCACGCGTTACCAAGGTGGGACCTTTCATCTCTACACTATGTGGGTTGCTGCCATCATGACCCCCACTGTAGCACGCGAGGTACCAAGGCGAAGGTGACAAGGTGGACTATGGTTGTGGAGGATCGTTCTAGCGCGCCATCACCAAGAGTCCAGAGAGGTCTAGGCCATCGTCTTCGAGTCAACTATGGTTGTGGAGGATCGTTGTCGTCATATGGTGTAATTTATTTAGTTATTTTGTACAGAAGTTGTATTAAGTAATAAAGGTGTGACATTGTTTTCTATACACTAAGTCGCCATACGTGTGAAACTTGATCTTGGCACACATGTGAGATGCACCTAGATTTGTCCTTAAATCCAAGTGTGATAGAAGGGTAACATTAAATTGTCGCATACAATTCCCCCGATGGAAGAATTGAAAAGGCATGCGTATTACAAATGGCATGGCTCCTTTGTTCATAACACAAATGATTGTAATGTCTTTTGTCGGTAAACACAATCGGCTATAAATGAAGGTCGGTTGAGATTTCAAGATATGAAGATTATAGACCATCTTTCCCTGTCAGCACATTAGAGCCAACGAGCAAAAAAAGTATTGGTTCGCCCATGTGTGCCCGATAAAGGCAAAGTTCAAAATATTATCATTGGTGACCCTCGCATAGCAAATATATCATGCAGAGTGGTTACTCGGAAGGCTCATGACAAGAGAAAGATTAGAAGCATCGGGGGAGAGCACGATCGGACACCTGATCACGATCACATGTCCTACATATACCAGACAGTCTGGGCACTAAGGCTGGATAGTCTAGGATAGGCACGGACAGTCTGGCTATGAAGGCCGAACAATTCGTAGACAACTAGAAGCAGCAGTAACCTCAGACCGTCAGACCATAACGTCCTAATATAGGTACTAGAAAGCAAAACACTTCCAAAATGGCTGGCCGGCTTAGTATAGTCGACCCTACTTTTGATCAGCTACTTGCTAAATATATGAAGAAGAAGTTTGTTTCACACGACCAGCCAATAAAACGAACAAAGTAAAATGGTGATTTTTGCAAAACAGAGGCCGACCAAACCGGTCCAAGGAGTGGCGCAACCAAGATCGCCTGGTCATCCTCCTCTAGGGATGTCATGGTGCTTTCCAGTTTATTCATTGCTGATGTGTTGTCCTACTCAAGTGTGGGGTGGTACGACGATGAATCCATATTACTGGCCTAATATGTTTGCTTATTCGAGCTAGGGGGCACGACAAGTTTTTTCCTATTGACATGTTGATCAGATAAATATGGCCGAAGAGGATGCAATCTAAAACATGCATTAGAGTTCTATCAAATAGTTATATTACTGATCACAAGAGCTAGCTACATACATTGAGCTAGAGTTCATATTTCGGGAACAAGGCAAGTTGTAGAATCTATTGTTTTCTAAAAGAGTCTGATAGTACCAGGTGCTTTTGGTTCGCCAAGCTCCACCAAAAGGCAAGAGCATGTGTTGAGCACCATATTTGGCATATAGGCACGGCTCGACAGTCCGACCCTACGCCCCTATGGCCCGGACGGTCCATGCCCTCATGACCAGATTAACACGAGCGAGAATACTTATCCCATGTGTGGTTATCCTAACCTATCCGTGGGAGTTTGTTGGACTCACCTAGGAATAGGTGCAGACCTCCTCCCCCATAAATATAAAGGGGTACAACTAATTGAGAAGTCTCGAACACATTCCAATCGAACCAATATATTACTTTCTTTATCATTCCTGCCTAAGGAGTAGATGTAGCGTAGTTCTAGTTGGACCTTTCTGCATATCCACCTCCATCCCTATTCGACACTACGTCGTCTAGATCCGTCTTGGGTGGCCTGTCAATCACAAGACAACCCTAGGATCTTACCCTCCCGCGGACAAGATCCACTTCATTCAATATACTCTTCCTCGACTGAATTACTTAATCACTAGGCGACTCTACGTGGTCTAGGGACACCCTAGGGTGGCCTACAGACCCTAGAGCACCCTAAGATCTCTTCCTCATGGGCGAGATCTAGGTTCATACGAGGAGGAAGATGACTCTGCACCATCGTGGACCGTTTGGCCTAGAGCGTGGACCGTCCAAAGCGCGTAGGGAAGGAGACCCGCTCCTGCGGGAGGTCACGGACCGTCCGGCCTAGAGCTGTGGATCGTCCACGCTCCCGTAAAGGGCACCGCAAGGTGGTACGCCCCTAATGTTTACCATAAATTTTCTAAATTCTATGGAACTTAAATGATAATTAATCCATGTTGGTGTTATAATTAACCAAAATTGCATAAAAATAAACAAAGTACACATCGAAAATTAAATTGCCCATAAATATCTATGTACTTTTCTATATCTGACAAAAATATTTCTACAATTTTCTGAATTTTTCTAACTATTTTACTAATTCCTTTTTTATTTTAGATTTCCAGGAAAGAAACAAAAAAGAGTTTAAATTTGCTGGAAAGTAATGGGCCATTTGGCCCTGGCCAGCTATATGATCAGCCCAACTTAGCCTTTCGGCCTTCTTACATAGGCGTGGGGCGTGCCCGAGCCGTAACCTAGGCCTGAGTCGCCAATCTGGCCCACTCAGCCGGCTAGCGCCCAACACCTTGATCACGTCCATTTGATCGAATCAGACGGTCTTTTATGACTCGCGTTACTGTAGCTCGTAGTATTTAAAGCGAGATTTCGGGGGAGTGGCAAACCCTACCCACATTTGCCTCTCTCACCTGCCACTCTATCCGTCCGCTTGACAGTCACTTTTCTGTTCTATATTGTCCGGTTCCTCTCTCTGCTCTCATCTCCTCTGACATTGGCGACTGATCAGCCCTGTGCATGACCTCGCGGTCCCTCCTGTCGGCGTGCACGTCCCCTCGAACGCGTACACCGCCGTCGGTCGGGTACTGGTTTTCCATCGTATGTCGGCGGTGGATCTCCTCCTCCAGCGGCACTTGCAGGTGGAGGGTCGAATCCCAATCCCGTTGGGTCAATCACGGGATCCGACGCCATAGATCACAACTCTTCCAATCACTACGTACGCCTAGGTGATAGGAACATGTGGATGTTGATTAGGGTTTGTGGTCGAGCGATTAGCGTTGGCTAAATCCGCTGCCCCTTTAATCTGTTTATATAGGGTCGTGCTAATTAACGGCTAGTATAGCCCCCGATCAAGGGCACAAGGGCACAGATAGACAATTATAATTAACTCTACCTTAGTTCCTATTAAACGGCTCGTGTTGAGGACACACCATAACGATATACACGCACGCACATGTAAATTACTTGAACTATCGTGCATGCAAATTATATTTTCAAATAATAGTTTTTGTTTTATTTCTTTCTTTTTCCATAGGAAACTACTTACTTCGTTCTAAACTAGTCAATTTAGAAGTTACCCTAAGTTAAAATTTCTGAAGCTTAAAATATGTTATTAACATCTATAAGTTCAAACAAAACATGTTTCACGGAGAATTAGTTTGAGCTCACTTGATGTTTATGTGGTGTATTTTCTGGCTAATTTAAAAGAGGTTTGACTTTGAGCACAATGAAAATAAAATATAACTGAGAATGGAGGGAGTAAATTTTGCTTATGGGACGTTTTGATCCCTTCATTTTAGAGAAATTGAAATTCACTCAATAAAGTAACTTGTTTAGTTTGAAATTTGGCATTCCACCATTTTCCAAAGTTTAGATATAAGACTATCTCAAGTTCATAGGGTGGAGGATGTGAAATCATTTTATATATTAGTAGAATTTGTTTCTACTATGTAACTTACATGACACTCTTCGTCTCACTACATTATAGTAAAAATATAGCACATAAATATCTCCGACATCTTGCTAATAATAGTATACAAATATATTTTGTATAAAACTGAATTAGCTTAATTGATATATGCCTAAATTATTATTATTAGAATAAAATTGAATCCAATGATTTAAATGGGGCGTTAGGAAAAACAAGACAGGAGACGTATCGATCTAAATTGTCAGGCACATGTAAGAGAAGCAAGAACAACTACACAAAGGATATGTACAATTACAGTGTCGAGCCCATCAGCCCACTGAAACATGCTCAGACCATTAACAGAACAAGATTTGCTTAGGCAACCAGCTTTAAACACTTAAACCAGTCCAGTCCAGCCCGACCAGCTCAGCCCGTCGTGCATGTGTGACGAAAATGAAGCCCAACACTACAGTAAACGAAACAACGTCCGACGGCCAAAGCCGTTGGACATAAGGTTCAAACCGTCGGAGATAGCTTATGTCCGACGGCATTACTCTATCTCCGACGGCTTTAAGCCGTCGGACATAATTCGTCGGAAATAGAGTTATGTCCGACGGCAGCCGTCGGACATTAGCTATCTCCGACGGCCGCCTCTGCCCGTCGGACGTAACGTACAGCAACCGTTTTACCGGTCAGCCTGTGGGGCCCACAGGCTTATGTCCGACGGCCTACCACTAAGCCGTCGGACATAACCAAGCCTTATGTCCGATGGCTACCACTAAGCCGTCGGACATAATCAAGTCTTATGTCCGACGGCTAGTACTAAGCCGTCGGACATAATAAATTACAGGATTTACACAAAATTCTGTTTTTTAAAAAATCTGACATTTACAAAACAAAAACAGATTTCATGCACATATACACATTCACAATCACAAATATACACATTCACATAAGTATTCACATTCACAATCACAAATATTCTCACATAAATATTAACATTCACAAATTTAACATCAACATATAGGTCCGACGGTTGTTGCAAATTGACATTGTGTCTCATAAACAAGTGTTGTAATCACGGTTGCAAACAAGTGTTGCAAAGTGTTTCACAAATTAACATCACGACACATCAATCATATCCATTGCCTGGATGGTTCGAGTAGCCACCTCCTCCTGTTGGACTATGCGTGTTGAAAAGGTTATTCACCCACGAATGCGATGTGTCGTCTTGACCAGACCCGTCTCCTGGTGCTCTAACTGTAGCGGGAGGTGTCTGAAATCCCTATAACACACGCACATGAAGAACTTCTGAACCTCAGGTGTAGCTGGATCCTCATACTCGGTGAGTTGACCGAGGTTCTCAGAATCGACGGTTAGAAGCTCATGGTGTACATCGTCAAGCATCTCTTCCATCCTATTGTAGTCCTCCTCTTCATGTGACTGAACTTCTAATACAATACAAGGAGGTGGGTCCTCACCGTGGTGCACCCACACCTCATAGCCTGGCATATAACCGTTCTTGCAAAGATCTATCGACATAGTCCTCCTGTCAAGGAAATAAATGTTCCGACACTTGGTACAAGGGCACCTAACATCGGTTCCAGTCGAGCAAAAGCATGGTCGAGAAACGCGTCAGTCTTGGCAACCCACTCACTTGATAGAGCACATCTTTTCTTCCAACCTTCATACATCCATCGACGATCCTCCTCCATACTAGATACGAGATGTTAACTTAATTAGTTAAGTTAATCACGCCTCTAATCTAATAAACCACACTAATACAAGGAAAATAATTTAACGGGACCCTAAATCATATAAAATAACCTTATTTCCGAGGGCATAATAATTACCCTCGGAAATTAATAATTTAAATTATATAGACACCACTACATAACATTATCACGGGTGACAAATCATATAAAATAACCTTATTTCCGAGGGCATAATAATTACCCTCGGAAATTAAAAATTAAAATTATCTAAGCACCACTAATTAAATTTAGGCCCTCGGATATAATAAGATAAACATTATTTAACATACTAACTATTAAATAACAACATTGGAAACTACAAAACAATATTAATATATACAAAATATTAATAATACATTAAATACATTAATATTAAATACCTTACACCGGCGGCCGACGGCGGGCGGGCGGGGCGGGTGTCGACGGCGGGCTGGGCGGGCGGGGCGGCCGAGGGCGGGCGGGCGTCGACGGCGGGCGGGCAGGGCGGCGGGCGTCGACGGTGGGCGGGCGTCGACGGCGGCGGCGGCGAGCGTCGACGGCGGGCTAGGCGTCGACGGCGGCGGCGGCGAGCGGGCAGAGACAGAGAAGAGAGAAGCGAGCGCGCGCGTGAAAATGAACCGTGCACCGGGCCAGGACCGTGTTAAAAAAACTTATCTCCGACGACTATTTACGAGGCCGTCGGACATAAGATTATATCCGACGGCTACGCTGCCAGCCGTCGGATATAATCTTATGTTCGACGGCCTCGTAAATAGCCGTCGGAGATAAGTCTATATTTCCGAGAGCCCATGGTGGCCGTCGGACATAAGATAATATCCGACGGCCTCGTAGCAAGCCGTCGGAGATAGAGTGACCGTCGGATATTCGTCAGTTTACTGTAGTGCAACCCACGAACACACAACCTCGGTGACGGCGACACGTGCCAAGCCGCCTCCCCTCCCCTCCCCCCATCTCCGGCGCCCGCCGAGGCGGCGCTGGAGACCGGGCCAGAGCACGGGCCGCGGCGTCCCACCTTCGAACTGACCCTCTTCAAGTTTCCTACCACCAACGCGGCACCGGGTCAGGAGCTGATCAGCGACAGCAACTGCGCCCCCCAATTGGCCTGGCCTGCTAGCTCCGACCCCAATGCAGGTAGCACCTGTACCTCGAACCATGCTTTCCACATGGAGATTCTCTGGCGTGCGCCGCGTTCTCTTTGTCCCGCTGCAGGGGCCGTCGTCGCGGCACGGCGCGCGTCGCGTGGCTCACACGGTCCCGCGGTTGGTGGCCCGCGCATGGGGGAAGGGGAAGGCAGGCAAGTGGCAGCAGGGTGCTGTTCCTATCGGCGAGGAGATTCGTCGTGCGTTTTGCGGCTGTGCAGATGAGGATCAGGCGAATCGCAGGAACAATAATGGGATTGTCGTTTCACCTCATACGCAAGGGTTCATTACACGTAAGCGAATCGCACGCATGATCATGGCCTCGTGTTCTTGCTGTTCAATCCACGTGATTCGTGACAGGATTCTCGATCGGATACAATCACGGGTAGGCGTGTTGCGTAGTACCATACATGCTTTACAATTTTTGTTTGGCAGTTGGGCTCAAGTACCTAATCGAGAGATTCGATTAAGAAATAGTAGCAGAGAAAACATGCCACACTGTTCTAGACACTTGTGTTTTGCTACGGCTCCAGGGAGGCGATGAGGGTAACAAACAACAAAGGGCATTGGTTAAGAATAAGGTAGAACTTACCTGGTGGAAATATCATTCCAATATTGTTTAGAAAGCCAATCCAAGTTTTTCCAGGGAAGAGGACCTACATGATGCCATCTCTCTAATACTAATAATGTCCAGTCCAAGTCACGAGTCATTGCAACATCAACTCTGGGAGGAATTAAATATTGATTGAACATTGGAGACTGATTGCCTTGGACCTTAGCTTGCTAAGCATGTTAGCAGGAATCTACCGAGTGCAGCAACTTGGTAGTCATTTTGTTTTCAGTAGGTAGGCAGATAGGTCATGCAAGTGACTTTAACAAAGTTTTTTTTTTGTTGGTTACCATCCCTTTCTGCTTATTTGTAGCCGTTGAAAACTTGAATCTTTTTATGCTGTCTGGCTAGGACATCTTTTAGTTTCAGGTACAGCCCAGTATTCTGAAAGAGAAATCAGTTGACCATCCATTGCCGCCCTTGTATCGTGATGTGCTGCTTCGGTAACCAAACCTGATTTTTCTTGTTGTTCCATGTGCTAGGATAAAAACGAACTATTCGCCACAGTTGCCAGTTGATTTTACTTACATCTAAACGGGCACAATTTGCTCTTTACCTAGCCAAAATACCAGTTGTATTCTGCTGCTGCTTTGCCACTCTAACATTTTGGACTTGATGCTGGAATCTTTACCATTAGCATCTTCATACTGCATTATGTCATTGGTGGGGCCATGCTGTAATCTTAATTTTCTACCCCTTAGAAAATTTGTGCCGACAGGGGAAAAAGCCGATGTAATCATTTGCGTTTTGATAAACTAACCACTGAAGTCGCAACATAGAAAATAGCATAGCCTTTAACATGTGTAAATCTAGACTTGCCTTTTGTTTACTTAGAGTAAGAAGACTAGCTTCTTGACCAAGAACCATGTTTTTATCTTCAAAAGATACAGGCACCGTGCTCAGCCTGACAGGCTGTCTGCATGATTTCAACTAGTTAATCTATAGCGTGTATCTTTTTCATATAAACTGAAAGGAGACTGTCCAGGTATTGGTATGGTCATCTTTTCTCATTTTTTCAGTTCTTCATCGTGTAACTTATGCTGTATTAGGAAGTGTATATTGGTAATCAAAGGTGATATACTTTAAGGAACCTTCAGCCTTGCTGGTGATAAGGAGACCACACTGAGCTGATGCTCAGAATATACGAGACAACAGTTTGGTATGCTACTGTTGTCTTCTGACTTCTGGTATCGCTAGAGCTGCTTCTCACAACTGAAGGCATTTGATTGGAACAATTCCTAATGATCTTTGTACATTACTCTAGCTAAGTTAATAAGTTGTGTCACGTTGATGAACATTCTGACAGGTTTAGCTCATATGCTCAAACTCTTCTCTCACTTGTTTCAACTTCTTATTTCATTCTCAGTGATGATCATCAGATCCTCCAATCACTACAGTAAACAGAAAAACGTCCGACGGCCGAAGCAGTCGGACATAAGGCTAAAACCGTCGGAGATAGATAATGTCCGACGGCTTTACCTTATCTCCGACGGCTTTAAGCCGTCGGAGATAATTCGTCGGAAATAACGGTATATCCGACGGCTGCCGTCGGATATACGCTATGTCCGACGGCCGCCTCTGCCCGTCGGACGTAATACACAGCAACCGTTTTAACGGTCAGCCTGTGGGGCCCACAGGCTTATGTCCGACGGCCCAGCGCTAAGCCATCAGACATAATTAAGACTTATATCCGACGGCCCGGCGCTAGGCCGTCGGACATAAGGCTGTCTTATGTACATTAAACGTGCTTGTAAGTTCTTCGTCTTGGAAAATCTCAGCAGCCCCCACTTCGTGCTCGATTTGACTTTCAACATAACCAGGAGCATATAGTCGTTCACGAGGATTAACTTTGTACACTACCCTCCAATCAACCAAACCCTTTTTCTTAGATGGATATGTCATATAATACACCTGCTCGCATTGGTGAGCAAGGATTATAGTGTCGTGGCCTTTTAATCTATCGTTGTGTTTGACTTCCACCATGCCATATTGATTTTCTCGCGTTGAGTTTGGAGAAAACCAATCACAATCGAAGAACACCACTTTGAGTTGTTTATCTCCAAAAAACTTGTACTCGATTATATCATTAATGACTCCATAATAATTAGTCACCTTCCCTTCATCATCGACAGCTCTAGTTACAACTCCGGAATTTGTCGTGGCTGCTAGAGGATGATCATCTTCGAACCTTGTGGAACGGAATCTAAAACCATTGACATCATACTGACCATAACGCCTGCCAGTTACTGCTCCTAGGGATAATTGTCGAAGGTCCGGGTGTATATTGTCATTTTTATCTACATAATCTCGAAACCAACACAAGAAATTAAGTCCCCCATCTTTTCCCTCTCGACGAATCTGGTCACGTTCACAGCCAGAGATGCAATTTTGAGAATCAAATTCCCTGTTAGTACAAGGAAACAAACCTTTTAGTCTCACAACAAAAATTCTAGCGGCAATGACTAAAATAAAGTTTACACTTACAGGAGAAACATACTCATCTCTTCTATGTTGTTATACATGTAGAGTAAAGCAGTCTTCCATTCGTCGTTGGTGAAACAGTATGTTGTGCTGGGTCCTACAGTTTTGCCCCTCCATTGAAAAATTTCAATATCACTGATAGGGGGCTCGTCGACATGATACCGCAACGTATGGGCATTGACATTGTGTTCCTCTACAAAGTACAGGCCCGTGAACGATGCTATCTCTTTATATTTGAATTCTTCAGCGATGCACCCTTCAACTCGTCTCTTATTACCAACCATTGCACGTAGCTTCTTTAGTGTCCTTTTGATGTGATACATCCATCTATATTGCACAGGACCTCCTACCTTAGCTTCGTATGGTAGGTGAACAAGTAGATGTTGCATCGGATTGAAGAAACCTGGTGGAAATATTTTTTCAAGTTTGCATACCAAAATCGGTATTTGTTGCTCAAGCTTCTCCATCATCTCTTTCTTTATTTCTTTGGCACAAAGATGTCTATAAAAGTAGCTTAGCTCTGCTAATGCTTTCCAGACATCATTTTTTACAAAACCACGAAACATAACAGGAAGGAGTCTTTCCATTATTATGTGGTAGTCATGACTCTTCAACCCAGAAAACTTGCCTGTCTTCAAATTCACAGACCTTCTAAAGCCCGCGGCGTAACCATCTGGGAACTTTAAGTTTTTCAACCATTTCATCAATTGTTTCTTCCTTTTAGGTTTAATACTGAAAGGAGCACGTGGCTTCTTCTGATTCTCTCCTATCTCCATAGTTGGTCTTCTACAGATTAAGGCCAAGTCTTTCCTTGCCTTAGGGTTGTCTTTTGTTTTGTCAGTGATATTCATGCAAGTGCTGATAATGCTTTCACCCATATTTCGTTCCTGGTGCATGACATCAATGTTATGCATTAGAATCAAGGCTTTCATATAAGGGAGTTCCCATAGACCACATTTGTGAGTCCAATTATGCTCGGTTCCATAACCTTCAAAACGATTTCCATGTTCGTTTAGTTTCAAATCATTAAGTCTCGCGAGAATCTCTGGACCACTTAGACGCTTGGGTGGTCCCCTCGTCACAATCGTGTCCTTTTTAAAAGCGTTCCTATCGAACCTGAACGGGTGATCCTCTAGCAAAAAACATCTATGGCAATCGAAGTAACATATCTTTCCACCAAACTTTAGTCGAAAGCATGAAGTGTCTTCAACGCATATCGGACATGTCAAAATCCCATGACAACTCCATCCAGCAAAGATACCATAAGCCATAAAATCATGAATAGACCATAAAAACGCGGCTCTCAGGTTGAACTTCTGTTTCTTGTAACAATCGTACGCCTCGACTCCTTCCCACAAAATTTTCAATTCTTCAATCAGGGGCCTCATCATCACATCGATCTTTGTTCCAGGATGATCCGGACCAGGTATTACAAGACACAAGAAAATAAATTCATATTTCATGCAAAGAGCTGGTGGAAGGTTGTATGGAACAGCAAAGACAGGCCAACATGAGTAGGACGTTGCAGTTAGATTGAATGGCGAGAAACCATCTGTTGCCAAACCGAAGCGAACATTCCGCACTTCATCAGCAAAGCTGGAATCAAAAGCATTTAGTGCCTTCCATGCATCTGTATCAGCTGGGTGCACCATGACATTTGGATTCTCACGTACCCCTTCTTTGTGCCACCTCATGTGTCTGGCTATATTCTTGGAGATGAACAAACGTTTCAACCGAGGTATAAGAGGCATGTAACGAAGCTGCTTGCGTGCAATCTTCGTAGTCACGGTCAACCCATCGTCGTTTTCAACCTCAACGAATCTACGCTCACCACATACAGTACACTCCTTCTCACCCGCGGTCTCCTTCCAGAAAAGCATACAATTATTTTCACAGACATCGATTTTTTCGTAGTCCATACCGAGCCCAGATAACAACTTTTTAGACTGATACATGTCCTTTGGCATCTTGTGATTCTCCGGAAGTACATCACTGATCAAGTTCAAAAGCTCCTTGTAACAGTTGTTTGAGAATGCAAACTTAGACTTAATAGCCATAAGTCGAGTCACAAATACAAGGACGGTCACTTTTGTGTGCTCATGCAACGACTCTTCGGCAGCTTTAAGGAGCTCGAAGAACTTCTGAACCTCAGGTGTAGCTGGATCCTCAAACTCGGTGGGTTGACCGGGGTTCTCCCAATCGACTGTTAGAAGCTCATGGCGTACATCGTCAAGCATCTCTTCCATCCTATCGTAGTCCTCCTCTTCATGTGACTGAACTTCCGATACAATACGAGGAGGTGGATCCTCACTGTGGTGCACCCACACCTCATAGCCTGGCATATAACCGTTCTTGCAAATATGTATCGACATACTCCTCCTGTCAAGGAAATTAATGTTCCGACACTTGCTACAAGGGCACCTAACATCGGTTCCAGTCTCTGACCGAGCAAAAGCACGGTCGAGAAAAGCATCAGCCTTGGCAACCCACTCACTTGATAGAGCACCTCTTTTCTTCCAACCTTCATACATCCATCGACGATTCTCCTCCATACTAGATACGAGACGTTAACTTAATTAGTTATGATTACTAATTAACCACACTAATACAATAGCCACTAATTAACCAAACTAATACAATAGCACTACAAAAAATCATTTCACGGGACCCTAAATCAAATAAAACAACCTTATTTCCGAGGGCTTAATAATTACCCTCGGGAATTAAAAGTTTAAATTATATAACCACTAATAAATAAATTAAAACAAGCTAATTTAATTGCATAATTAAATTAAGCCGTCGGACATAACAAAACTAAACATTGCTAATAGCAAACAATATATGCATATACAAAATTATACTAAACATTATAAAATTCCTTACTTTGTCGGACGATTAGCTGATGAAGCGGACGCCGGCGGGGTCGGGGCGGGCGCCGGTGGCGTCAGGGACAGGGGCAGAGGCTCCGGCGGTCGCGGGCGGCGTCGGGGCGGCTCCGGTGTCGCTTTGGCGGCGGTGGAGTTGCCGGTCGACGTGGACAGAGGATCGGGCGCGGGCTGGGCGTCGGGACGGGGCTGGAGGTCCCCGGGAGAGGCTTGGGCGGTGCTGGGCGACGACGGCGGCTCGTCGGCGATGGTGGCGGCGGCGTGGGAGAGGCGGCGGCGGCGGCTACGCATGCGAGCGGCGGAGAAGACAGAGAGAAATGAAACCGACGCGGGCCGCGGGGCGCGGTTAAAATTCATTAGTTCCGACGGCCACCTAGGAAGCCGTCGGACATAAGCTTATGTCCGACGGCTTGCCTGACAGCCGTCGGACATAAGCTTATGTCCGACGGTCCACCTGCCGGCCCTCGGATATTCCCTCTTATGTCCGACGGCTGGTAGTGGCCGTCGGACATAAGCTTATGTCCGACGGCGGCCTAGGAAACCGTCGGACATAAGGTAGCCGTCGGACTTGTATCGTTTTACTGTAGTGAATTATGACTAGTAGTCTAGGAGCAAAATGAATTGGTTATATACTCGGATTTTAAATGCTTTCTTTCCTTTTCCAGTTGCATTGCTTGCTAGCTATGATTAGGATGATACTGAGGTGTTCCACCTGCTGGCCTTAACTCATCTGATATCATTGACAGAAGACATATGCCGTGAGCATGATAAGCTACTAAGTGCCGAGGCCATGGTTGGCTAATAATGGACCATAAAGTCGTCTCTATCAGTTTCAGGGAATTCATTAGAGCCCTCCATGACGAAACCTGGGGCATATGGTACTTAAATGCATGCACTGAAGCATATATCTCTGGCACCATATCAGTTACTTCGGCTTGTTTGGTTCAGCTTTTTTCTGACCAGCTTTTCTGAGAATCTGGCTGTGGGAAGAATCTGGCTGTGTAGAGAATCTGAGTATTATTAAGATTACATGCGAAGAAAGATAAAATTGTCCATACGGCTTAGGATATAGAAAGTGATGAATTCCTACTATTGCAATGACTCAACCGATTTTGTGTTTATGTTGATTTTGAATGGGTTTTACCCAAACGAATTTTATAGAAGCTGACTGAAAAGCTGAGCGTTTGGCAGTCCGCATCGGCTTTTGGTGGCCAGAAGCTGTAAAAATCCGAAACAAACAGGGGCTGCACGCTGTTACGCTTCTATATATTTGGTTTTGAAGGTAGTTGTGTTCTGTAATTGTCTCAATTTGTCAATTTCATTTTAGAAGTAATTACTTTTCGTTTTTATTTTCTATTGTTGTTAAATTGTGCTCTGAAATCTTTTTTATGTTGAACATGAGAAGGAGAATGCTAAATTGCCAAATGAATTCATAATGCAGACTTAATCTCTTGTGATGTGCAAGTTCCACCATGTTAGCTTGTCCTTCTGTACCAAAAACATTTTTGACTAATGCTTTATTTATTTTGTTTACGGTGAAAAATGTATTTGGGGGAAAAAATGGAACCGTTAATTCTGAAGGTTCTCTGCAACACATCATTAGTATTTGAAACTGAAATTTTGAATGAGTTAGTGAAAAAACTGTGTGTCATTAGTTAGATACCTATGTATTGCTATAGTTTCTATATATCATATAGGTAGACCTTATTTAAATGGGATAGTTATTCAAACACATTTTAAACCTTTACAATGAGCATTCGGAAATCTTGAGCGGCTTGTGGGGATAGTGGCGGTGGGGTCCTGCTCGTGTTCTCACAACTTCAGGCCTCACAGGCGAGGCAAGCAGTGGCGCCACGATGGATGCTTGTGTCGATACCTCTCCCCTCCTCAATCAAACAACTACAATCTCGAATCGAATAACTAATCATAGTCATAGCTAGCAAGCAATGCAATTGACACATGGTATCTCAATCGATGACCTAAAAGTTCTAATGCGCTGACACCTAGTAGTTTGGTCTGCACAGACCATCGTTATGATTGTGCCGCTGCCTATCTATGCTGGTACATCATTGGTGTACGAATATACATGTCCAAAATAGGCCGGATTTGATGGGCGGCCCATGGCCTGACACAGTTTAACCTGGCTTGAGCACGATCCGGCTCGTTGTCCACTGGGCCTGTGCTAGTTCGGCTCGATTACCGTGTCGTGCATGGGTCTTAGGTGCGGCACGATGGGCTAGACCCGGTATAGATTGGTTTTATTTTTATTCCTATTTTTCGTAAAAATATCTATATTATGCTTGATTATAGAATATAAAACAAAAAAAAATATGTGTACTCTATTGGTTAGGTGTATGAATGTGGAGTCAACAATTAACTAAGGTTCAAATCCCTACTTATATACAATTTTACCTTATTCGTAGAAAGCAGGAATGGGGAAGAGGAGAGGTGATGCACAAACGGAGAAACTCTTGCATTATAGGAGTAGAGATTATGCTCCACCCCCAAGCTGCTGCCATTGCCATTCTCTGGAATCAATCATATTCCTTGCCAGGTTGAACTCCAGGACAAAAGGTTCAGATTAATGGGAAGATGCAGCTTGGAGCCAATAAGCCTGTGGGGCCGATATTGTTTTCTTTAAGTTCCTCTTTGCAACAACTCTCCACTCTTTAAAACAAGCAACATTGTTGGATTGTCTTCTTTCAATTCCACTGTATTAGCAACATCTAGTAATTATTAATATGATGAGAGAAAATGACTGCAATGACTATTAAGAATCTGCCAAAAGATAACTACTTAATTATCATCATACAATAACGGTGCTGTATGATTGCGATTGACATGAAATAAAGAATTCAGTCTGGAAGCAAGTTGGTGTCATGAACTCATTGGTCACTGACTCAGTGGTAGTAATTGAACACACATTATATGATATATGTAAATTAAACTGTGTTTCAGCTGGTCATATAAAATATAAAGTTTAAGTATGTACTATACTACTATATAAAGAAACTAATGTAGGCGCCTGATGCTACCACGGCTTTACCCTTCGCGTTGACACTCTGCCCTAGCGTCGTGACCTGTGGGCCCCACGCCGAGTGCCCACGGTGCGCTCTCTCAGCTACTGCTCGCTGGACCCCAGTGCCTGCACAGCCACTGCGTATGCCTACCACCCGATCCCGTCTGCATAGCTACCACACCGCGCAAAAATAGTGCAGAGCGAGCACTCGATGCCATGGTCCCCTACTCTAGAAATTTAGGGCTAACCACCAAATCACACATTGTTTAGAAATAAATAATAATTATATTTAATAAATATCTAATACCTATTTATATGATATATAACAACGTAGCAAGGAATGAGTAACTGGCTAGTTTTTTATATAAAGATACATCATAGTTGAGGTTTAAACGTCATATTTTTCTGGATCAGATTATATTGTTGAAACACATACTGTGCACAATGTTGAAGATCAAAGCATATATATATGCTCTGCATCTAGGGTTGCATTTTATTGCTTTTTAAATTGTGATTGCTACTTGATTACATTCTAAAATCAACACAGCAAGTAGCAACCCAGAATATATAGAATTTTTTATTCTTATATGGACTATATGACAAAATGCTGGCACGTAGCAAGAAGCACTACAGGAATATGCCCCCAACGCCTTCTGAGTTTCTTCTGCTTCTTTCTGACAGGCCACCAAAAATGACACAGCACAATTTGTTTTTTTCAGGAGTATGTATACCCTGAAATCTGGTAGAGGCAGCCAAACACCAATGCCCTGTTTGTTTCAGCCTTTTGGAGCTTCTGGCCACCAAAAGCTGCTGCGGACTGTCAAACGCTCAGCTTTTCAGTCAACTTCTATAAAATTCGTTTGGGTAAAAATCATTCAAAATCAACATAAACACATAATCAGTTGAGTTGTTATAATAGTAGGAATCCGTCACTTTCTAGATCCTGAGTCCTATGGATATCTTTATCTTCCTCCGCATGTAATCCTAATGATACTCAGATTCTTTACACAGCCAGATTCTCCTTACAGCCAGATTCTCATAAAAGCTGGTCAGAAAAAAGCTGAACCAAACAGGCCCTTGATCGGATCCATGTTGCTCCCAGATCGATGAAGACAGTTTAGCTTGCATTAGCACGAGGGTCCGCATGCTTTTCTCTTCAAAAATTGTCTCCCCACTTTGCCGCTCGTTCTACTTAAATCACATCGGCTAGACCAACTCATGGTAGAGAGCAAAGCCGATGGAGACCATTTCATATCCCTGTTCTCCTCTCATCTTCTTTCCTACACATGAAGAAAGTAGCCATTCACTATGGTCCCCTCAACTCAATCTCCATGAGAATGCCACCATACCTGCTGATCCTTCTCCTGATGCAAGAGAAGATCGTGAGTTCTTCGACACCATTGCTATTGGTTCTAGTGATTCCCATGACCAATATGCCTTTGAGGCTGATGTGTTCACCCATTGTGATGAGAGGTTTCTGTGCCAAGAGAGTGCTAACCTGGCGGCTCTCCAAGATGAGCTCATGGAGGAGAACAGCTTGAGTGATCTCCTTCTCACTGTTGCAGATGCGGTTGAGACTGGAGATTCAAGCTTTGCCTTGGCAGTGCTTTCAAAACTCAATGGGCTCCTGGCTAGCACCTGTGATAATGCTCCATCCAGCTCTTTCGGCCGCCTGGCCTGCCACTTTGCCCAAGGCCTCCAATCCCGGATACCTGGTGCATGCTCTCCGTGCTATCTGCCGGATCCGGTGCCGGCCGGTATCATGTCGGCGCACCAGATGATCCAGGAGCTGTCGCCATACGTCAAGTTCGCACACTTCACAGCCAATCAAGCCATACTAGATGCCACCACAGGCGACATGGATATTCATGTCATCGACTTCAACCTCGGTGAGGGCGTACAGTGGCCATCCCTCATGTCAGACCTTGCTCGCCTTGGAGGCAAGGCACTCCACCTTACAGCAATCATAACAGATGCTGTTTACAAGGACGACGACGACGACACTCATCAGATAGCTGCACGGCGGCTTTCGGAGTTTGCCGAGTCCTTGAACCTTCCCTTCCGGTACAACTCTCTCCGTGTACGCCATGCGGAGGACCTGGACGACTTCTCCAGGAACTGTGAAGGGCCAGTGGTCGTCTCATGTGACACAACGAACCTGTGTTACAGGTCGGGTAGCAGGCTACAGATGCTGCTACTTGTCTGTGCGACGAAGCTACAACCCAAGTCAGTGGTGGTCATAGAAGAGGAGCTGATCAGGATTGGGAAAGAGGCTTGTCTGTCCCAGGCCTCCTTTGTGGAGTTCTTCTTCGAGGCATTGCACCATTTCACCACGGTGTTCGAGTCCCTGTCGAGCTGTTTCAGCAGTAGTAGCAGCAGGGCGTGCCTGAGGCTTGTGGAGAAGGGTATGGTAGGGCCAAGGATACAGGACTTCGTGGGGATGTACGGGTCTGTGACGCTGGAGGCCGCTGCTGCTCCGAAGGCTTTGGAAGGGTTTGTGTCTTGTGAGCTGAGTGCTTGCAATATCGCTCAGGCTACGATGCTGGTTGGGTTGTTCAGCAGGAGCTTTGGGGTCGCGCATGAGAAGGGCAGGCTTCAGTTGTGCTGGAAGTCCAGACCTTTGATCTCTGTGTCTGCTTGGACTCCTGTATGAAAGGAAATGGGTTTGTGATTGTTTCGTTAGGGGCAGTTTTTTTCCCCTTGTAGGAGACCTTTTTTTTGTTGGAAGATTATTTGTAGAATGCAACTATGCAAATGCTAGAATTATATTGGATGTATGGGGCGATCCTTGTAACTTGTTTGAGTATGCCCCTGACTAAATTATTTCTAAAATGCAACTATGCAAATGCTACAATTTTATCATGTAGAAATCAAAGAAATCATCAAGAACAATAGAAGAACCATCTAGAACAAGAAGAACAAGCACTAAATTGGTAGATAAATGTAGAGGTTTTCAATCTAAAAACACCAGATGGTGGGGTTTTGAATACAATCAAACGGACGTTCTATCCAACACTTGTGGTGAAAGGCGATAGCAATGGCTAACTCGAAACAAAACCTTGACTATTCTTAGCGGCGAGCAATGGTATAAATAACATGGTAAAATGACCAAAACGGTGCTGGTGTCATGCTCCAACCCTAGGACACATTGTTAATGGACTCAACTTGATACACGGTCCTTTGGACCGAAATAGGATGTCGTAGCACCGTGGATAGAAAAAATGCCTCAATAGCTAAAAAATAATTGCAATCGACTAGAAATAGATATGGATGTCAACACAAATCAGTTTGAAAGTAGACTTGATAAGCTTTCCATAAAATACTTGAATGCCCCAATCGAAGTTCATATGAAGTCGCATCGGCTATCAAAAGTTGGTATTGTCTTGTTGTCTGAATCTATCCACACGTCTTCATCCCTTTTGACCCTTTCTATGATTCCTAATCAAGAAAAGAGCACCCACGTTTCCATTATCTAAATATAATGGACAAGAGCTTAAAAAGGAACTTACTTGATGTCTAAGTCGACGAGCACGAGCATGAGTCATAGGACTAAGGGTTGGTGGTGATTGTGTACGTGTATCGATGGTGTTGATGTTCTCATCCTCCTCCCCTTGTATTTGAGTTTTCCTTGACTCAAAAAATCATCTTCTTCTCCCAAATATAGCTTCAAATCTACAATGTTAAAGGTGGGACTAAGCCCAAAATTTACAAGAAGATCAAGCTTATATGCATTCTCATTAACTTTTTATAAAACTTTAAAAGGTCTAACGGCTTTAGGCATCAATTTAGATTTTCTCAATTCGGGAAAGCTATGATTTCTTAAATTCATCCAAACCAAATCTCCAGATTTAAAAATCAATTGCCTTATACCTTTATCACCATCAAGCTTATATTTAGTATCCACATAATTTATATATTAAATGCATTAAGGATGAGATGGATCAACTCTTGGTGAAAGGACAAGACATCAATCAGAGGTGGTAGAGGTATTTTGACAATCTTTCAATGATGAGAATGAGACTATGGACACCTAATTGGATGGCTTCTTTGATGATTTAAATAGATGCTTTGTACGCATGATCTAAGAATCAGAGGTCAAAGAAGCTTTAAAGAGAATGAGAGGGGGCAAGGCGATGGACCCGGATGGTATACCAATAGAGGTGTGGAAATGCCTTGGGGATATTGCTATCGTTTGGCTAACCAAGTTGTTCAACCATATTTTTCGATCAAACAAGATGCCTGATGAGTGGAAGAGGAGTACATTAGTACCAATCTTCAAGAACAAGGGAGATATTCAAAGTTGTACCAACTATTAAGGGATTAAGCTCATGAGCCACACTATGAAGACATGGGAGAGAGTTATTGAGCATCGCCTGAGAGGAATGACGCATATCACCATAAACCAATTTGGATTCATGCCTGGAAGATCAACCATGGAAGCAATTTTCTTAATAAGGCAGGTCATAGAGCGATATAAGGAGCAGAACAAGGACTTGCACATGGTTTTTATCGACATGGAAAAGGCCTACGATAATATACCTAGGAATCTCATGTGGCGGGTATTGGATAAGCATGAAGTCCCAACAAAGTATGTTACCCTTGTCAAGGACATGTATGATAAGGTTGTGACTAGCGTCCGAACAACTAATGGTGATGCAAATGTTTTCCTAATTAACATAGGACTACATCAAGGTTCAGCTTTGAGCCCTTATCTTTTGCCTTAGTGATAGATGAGGGCACGAGGGATATACAAGGAGATATCCCTTGGTGTATGCTTTTCGCTGACGATGTAGTTCTAGTAGATGAAAGTCTGGAAGGAGTAAATAGAAAGCTAGAGTTATGGCTTCAGACCCTAGAGTCAAAAGGATTTGGAATTAGTAGGACCAAAACTGAGTATATGAGATGTGACTTTGATACTACAATTAGTGAGGATGGAGATGTAAGCTTGGGAGGCCAGGTAGTACCAAAGAAGGACACCTTCCGTTATTTGGGATCGATGCTACATAGAGATGGTGATATTGATGAAGATGTGAGCTAGGATCAAAGCGGGGTGGATGAAATGGCGTCAAGCATCGGGTGTCTTTTGCGACAAAGTGCCACTGAAGTTGAAAGGCAAGTTCTACAGGATGGCAATTAGGCCTGCTATATTAGATGGGGCTAAGTGTTGGCCTACTAAGCGACGGCATATCCAACAATTAAGTGTCGCAGAGATGCGTATGTTGCGTTGGATATGTGGGCACATAAGATTGGACCGAGTGAGAAACGATGACATACGCGATCGGCTAGAAGTAGCGCCAATTGAAGAAAAGCTTATTCAACACTGGTTGAGATGGTTTGCGCATGTCCATCGGAGACCCCTAGAGGCACCGGTGCATAGAGGCATCATAAGACGGGACAATAATGTGAAGGGAGGTAGAGGACGACCAAACTTGACATGGGAGGAGGCAATCAAAAGGGACTTGAAGGAATGGAATATCCCAATGGAGTTGTGTTTGGATAGAAATGCTTGGAAAGATGCTATCCACATGCCCGGACCATGATTAAGCCTTTTCCTTTTAGTGCTCTCAAAAGCTTTTCCCCTCCCCTTTCTCTCTCTTTCTCTTTTTGGTGACATCTTGTTGGGTTTCAACTCTAACGTACCCCAACTTGCTTGGGACTAAAAGGCTATGTTGATGTTGATGATGTTAGTTGTTTCATGCAACTTCTACATCAATTTAGCATGTTGAGAAACATCAACATTCAATTATTCAAAAGTTGGCAAAGGCATTAAATCAATCGAAGCATGAGGTAACAATTCATAAACAACCTCAAGCTTGAGGCAAACATCTTTATAGTAGAAAGTAGAGAACGATTATAAACAAATTCAACATGAGGCAAACATTTTTTTCATATCTTAAGAATCTTTTTAAAATGACCCTTAACATAGTAGATAAAGTTATGTTCACAACTTCAGTTTGACCATCATTCTGAGGATGACAAGTGGTAGAAAACAAGAATGTTTTGGCACTTTTCTTTGTTTGGGAGAATAAAATGGGGGACTTGACAAATATTTCTTGAGTTCGTCCAATGTCATTTGAATCTTTTGAGTCCATTCGAATTGGTCTCGTTTCTTGATGAGCTTAAAATACAATAGCCCCTTGTCGAGGGAATCTCGATAGTGTTTAAGAGATTCGAAAGGGGTATGCCCATAGATCAAGTTTCAAAGGTAAAACACAAAGATACAAGAGATTTATACTAGTTCGGGCTCTCGAAGTGAGATAACCCCCTACATCTAGTTTGTCGATGGTTGTGTTTTTGATTGATCGTCCACCTTGGGTCATTTTCCCCTTCCTTTTATAGCCAAAGGAAAGAGGCTGCTACAAGAAATTCAAATCTAAATTTGAACCTTATCCAAACAACTTCCTTATATTTTGGCCATTGTTTGTTACAATAGAATTATGTAAATAAGTTTCATCAACCTGTCCCCCAACCTTTTCTCTCTGTTGCCGAGTTGTTCTGATGTGTGTTTGACTCTGAGTCCGTGTTTTAGGTCTTGACTAAGTTGTAGATGTCCTTGTGCTAGGCCCATAAAACTACTACCTTCATATCTAGCTTCGTATGAACTGCTGGATCAGGTGAGGGAAACTTTTTGATACATATATGAAGAATTGTACATATACCCCTAGACTTGTTATTCATGTGAGTTCATGACCATATCGTGTTGATCAGTGGATCTTCTATGGTAGAATTACCCATCATGACAAGTTATGTTCTACTAGCTTTTGCCTACTAAGACAATCAAGATTGTGGTTATGATTTTTGTGGATCTCAATTATGCACCTCGGGTGCATCATATGGATGTAGTCCCCGAGGTTGACTTAGGAAAGTCATTGTTGGAGCGAAGGTCGTCTGCCCCCTCTATCAGTCTTCTTTAACATGAATTGAATAGTTTGTCCAAGGCACAGGAGACGAAGGACACTTCGATCCTTACCAAAGCCGAGGTCTCGGCTAAAGAACGGTCGAATGCTTGGAGGCGAAGGGATCTACTATTTAAAGCGACAGCTTCTCCGGATTTCACTCGGTGTCACTGCCATCTTAGGTGGCTCCGAGAGATAGCCTTAGCAAGGTGCGAAGACCTAGCACCCCAGAGTGAAGAGTGTCGCGTCCCAGCGAGGACCACGTCATCCGATGGCAGGGCCCAAGCAGCACCCCGCTGGCCATTTTGGCCCGTTTGTAAGCCCCTTCCTAGGGTAGGGTTTGCCGTGCATTTACTCAGGCTGTAATTAACCTCACCGTAATGACCTGTTATGACCCTAAGTGGTAATATTCTAGGGCTATAGCAGGTAACCGGGGGCATACATGTATTTAGAAAGACATGCCCACCCACCTGGTTACCTATAAATACTCCCACACGACGGGACACGCTTAACAAGACACTGCTCATTCCCTACCTATTGTTTCATTGAGCACCTGAGCATTCTCACTTCTCGTTGTTGGGCCCATTCGACCACGTGTCAGTCGGTTCTAACATTTGGCGCCCCCATTCGTGCATCGACAAACCAATCCCATGATGGCTCCCAAGAAAGCGACTTCAAAGGCCACCACCTCCCTCGATGACATGGAGAAGGCGGCCCTCGCCGAAAAGAAAGGCAAGGCAGCCCTTGTCGGCGAGATCCCCCAAGAGGCACTCAAGGATGGAGCAGTCAACAAAAGGTGACCTCACGCAACGAACCCACCCACCCCTGAAGGCACCGTTCGCACGTGCAGCTCTGAAGGCCTCCATCACCAGCAGTAAGATCCTGCCCGCTGCATAAAACTTTGTCACCCCCACATGCCAGTCCCTGCACCAGCTATTTTTCAAGGGTTAAACTACCTTGATGAGCGAAGCCCTCTTGCAGCACAACTCCAAGCTTCCCCCTGGCCACAAACATTAGAGCAGGCTCTTACCCAAAGTACAATAGAAATGCAGACCCAACTCAGTACATCATGAGGTATCAGGTTGTAGTCGCATCATCTGGGGGGATGACGCCACTGTCACATCCGGTTTTGGAAGGCAAACCGAATGCGAACCATGTATGTGCCAGGATCAGAAACTCACGTACACAGCGATTACATAATTGGACATCATCACACAATGCTCAAAGTAAATAGCGGAAAGGTACTTCATTACAATAAGATGTCTGAGACATCCACAGAGTCTGATACATAGCCATAATCATTACTATCATCAAAGTGCGGAAAAACGTAACATAGTAGATAAGGCCTACACAGGCAGCTAACTGGGGGTTTGCCACTAAGAAAAACTAGGATTCGTCGTAGTCCTGGAACTCCTCAAAGTCCTCCATGTTGCCAGCATCTTCTCCTGAGCATTGAATACAGTGGGGACAACCTGGGGCGGGGGTGGTTTGTAAAGCAAGGGTGATGTTGGGGGCCTTCGTCCTCCGAAGGTCCTCAAAAACAAGATTTGACAATGTTTTCCAAGTGAATTATATGAACAGGTATTTTCGGACTCAGATTATGAACATGGAGTACGGTCAGGACGAAGCCTAAGCCAGACGAAGGGGGATTGAGATGAAGGACGGGCTGATTACCATGCTGTACGAAGGATGGTGCACAGCCGAAACTATGCGCAGGAAAGCTTCGTCGCGATAGCAGAAAGGGGAACCGACCTAAAGATGAAAAGACTACTTAAGCCTTGATAGACTCCCATAAGTCATTAGCAAATGTAATGGGCATGAATGTAATTTTACATGGGCTGCGTCCCACACCTATAAATAGATGAACAGTACTCCCGTACTGTTCACGCTGACTTGGCATTTGCTTTTGCGTCATCTTTATACTTTTGCCTTCCTGCAATCCGAAGGTACACTTGTAATCTGAAATCATTTCTATTTTTCTATGATAATAAAATAGAAATGACGTTGTGATAATATTTAAATGTTTATATTACTTCTTATGTTACATATAAGTTCTTCATCATTGTTTATTGTGCTTACGAAGGTATGTTGCTTGTGGTCTTTGTCCGAAATACATTACATCCCGAGGGGAAATAATGTTTCAGAGGACGAAAGACTTTATCATTTAACACTTTTTATGTTGCCTTGTTCTTAATCCGAAGCATTTGAGAACATGTCCCCAACATTGGCGCCCACCTTCGGTGAACTCACTTCCACTCTTTGAGTTTTTGAACACCTTCGGAAGCCATAAACCTTCGCTATGGCGCCGAAGAAAGCTTCAGCAACTGGGGCTGCAGCTCTGCAACCGCTGGACCCCAATCAGGAGACTCTCTCTCTTCGGGAGGCTCGAAGCCAGAAGAGGAAGGCTGTCAGCCCGACGCCTCAAGAGGATGAGCTAGACCAAGAGATCAGAGATATGGAGATGCTTCATCAACAGGTGCAGAGGAAGAAGGAAAAGATGGCCAGGCTAGCTGAACTGCAAAGGCAGATAGACGAAGCTTCTGAAGAGGTTCGCCATCTTACTCACGATGAGCAGAACCGAAGGCCTCAACAAAAAGACCTTCATCAGGAGGGTTTCTTCAACGAAGATGACTGGTATGACAATTTCCATCATGGAAATTTTGTTTTCGATGATGCTTCTCCTCTGTCCGCTGAGCTGCAGGCTACACCTTGGCCTCCGTCCTACAAGCCGCCCCAGCTTCCCATATTCGATGGCCATTCAGACCCGAAGCAGTTTTTGATGAGCTACGAAGCAACAGTATCTTCGTATGGTGGCAATGCTGCAGTCATGGCAAAGTCTTTTGTTATGGCTGTCAGGAGTGTTGCTCAAACCTGGTATTCCTCCCTTCGACCAGGAATGATCACTTCATGGCAAAAACTGAAGGACATGTTGTTAACCAGCTTCCAAGGGTTTCAGACGAAGCCGGTCACTGCTCAGGCCCTATTTCAGTGCACTCAGGATCACGAAGAATACCTTCAGGCGTATGTCAGAAGGTTCTTGCGTTTGAGGGCGCAGGCACCAACGGTGCCCAACGAAATTGACATTGAGGCCATGATCAAGGGACTTCGGCCTGGACCTTCAGCTCAGTACTTTGCTAGGAAGCCTCCTCAAACTTTGGAGAAGCTGCTCCAGAAGATGGACGAGTATATTCGTGCCGACAATGATTTTCGCCAAAGAAGGGAGGAGGCTTTCAGGTTTTCTGAAATGACCAGGGGCTTCGGAGGAAGATTCTATCCGAGGCATGTCAGGTCAATCCACAACTCTACTCAAAATGATGATAAGGGGAGTCAGCAGCACAGGCCGCAGTGCTCCTCACAGGCTTCGGGGCAACAGCAAAGCTTCTTCTGGCCACCAGCTCCAAGAGGCAGAGGCGCCAGGGGCTTCGGCGGAAGATTTGGAGATCAACCAAGGAGAATATTTTGCTTGTTCTGTGGTGAAAACAAGGGCCATACCACCAGGATGTGCCATGTTACCATCCAGAAGCAAAAGGAGATAGCCGAAGCTGCAGCACAACAAGCTCAGCCGAAGCAGGTCATGCATACTGCTTCGTACCATCCGCCTTACATCCCAGAATACGTAGGCAACCACCCTGCAGTTTCTGTTGCTTCGGCGAGTCAACCTCAAGCTTCCTGGCAACAGCCTCCGCCTCCACCACCGCTGCAACAAGGCCAACAGCCAGAAGGGAGCCAATATGCTCCACACCAAAGGGACTTCAGAGAACAATCCGAAGCTCGCACAGTCAATAGCACTGTGCCAGAGTCGAAGCACATCTATTGACAAATATCCTACCTTGATAGCAGTCTTTTCCATTCAGTTCTATTTTCTGTGTAATAAAGGACATCTTTTAGTTTTCATGTAATAGTTTCGTTGTTTGCCACAAGGAAAATGTATTTTCTCCACAGGCTTAAGTTGCTGAAGCTTAAAGATTTGCGATAACAAGGAGGACCTTCGAATTATCAAAAATCCTTCGAAGTCACAAAAAGCCGTTCCAAAGGGAACGCAGTGTAAGTTTTCTGCTCCAAAGTCGTTCCAAAGGGAATGCAGAGCATACAGCGAAAAGTCAACGCTGATACCGCCTAAGTAAAAGGCGAAGAAGCTCCAAAGTCGTTCCTAAGGGAATGCAGAGCTTACAGCGAAAAGTCAACGCTGATACCGCCTAAGTAAAAGGCGAAGAAGCTCCAAAGTCGTTCCTAAGGGAATGCAGAGCTTACAGCGAAAAGTCAACGCTGATACCGCCTAAGTAAAAGGCGAAGAAGCTCCAAAGTCGTTCCTAAGGGAATGCAGAGCTTACAGCGAAAAGTCAACGCTGATACCGCCTAAGTAAAAGGCGAAGAAGCTCCAAAGTCGTTCCTAAGGGAATGCAGAGCTTACAGCGAAAAGTCAGCGCTGATACAAAAAGATTGTGTGTTTTACGGGGATATGTGTGTATCTTCGGAACAAATGTCATCTACATAACATAACATCATCACATCATTTTGCATAGCATAAGCATCATACATCATGTTGCATATGGCAAAAGAAGGGAACACAGTATCAGCCTTCGGAAGGATGCTTTGAGAAAGTGAAAATCGTGCTAAGTCACAAGGGGATATAATAGTGATCTTCGGAATATAGCTTCGGAGAATGTTTTCACGAAGTTTGGATATTCTTCATCAGAGCGTATGGACGTTGTGATACATAAAAGTTGTTCTATCTTCACGAAGCATGAAAAGAAGGGAAGGTGTTTTTTCGCCGAAGGCTCAAAAACGGTACGTATGTAAAGTTTCATGCATCGTAAAGAATCGAATCATTAAAAGCAAATATATTACAGGGTTACAAAATGTTACACATATTTCATTTCAGAAGTTTTTACAATAGTGCTTAATCTTCTCTCAAAACAACTTCTGCAGCTTCGTTCAGGAGTCGGTTAACAACTTCATCCATGATAGCTTCAGCCATCTTTTTAATTTCCTCGTCTCCTTTCGGGTGAGGGCCCGGAGACGCTTTAGTAGGATCTGAAGGAGGACAGGATACGACCACATTGCTATTACAAATTGCGAACGAAGTTTAAAATCAAAAATTACAACACAATAAAAACCATTAGCTAATACCTATTTGCCCTTCGGGCTCTGAGCTTTTGTCAGCGGCCTTAGCTACTTCTCTAGCGTCGTGAATGCCCTTCTCACTTTTCTGAATAATTTCTCGGGCCATTTCTCGGCCACCATTGTCCCAGACGTCGGTGAAAAATTTTCCACCAGCCTGGCTAGCTTCGGCCGAGGGGTCTTTAATATCTTCAGGGGAGAAGCTGGCTTCGGATTGTGCAAGAACCTTAACATGATCGCAGCCTCTTTTCTCCAGCATAGTAGCAATCCCCCTGGCACCCGAGAAGGCGCAAATGTCTCCACGACTGTTTAGAATTTCTTCGAAGGCTTCAGCTTCGTGGCTGATCCATTCGATCGGTCCTTCTGGGTTACCTCTCATGAAATCTTCTTCACTCGAAAATGCGCCAACACTGGCGAAGCTGGTTTTTATCTTCTTTACACATTCCATGGATTTTTCGTAGCACCTTTTCTTAGAAGACCGAAGCTCTTCAACGGTTCCTTCCAAATGATTGGCCCATTGGTCGCTACATTCCCGCCTTGTTTCTTCAAGTATGCGTTCTTCTTTAGCTCGGGCTAATTGCTTCCGAAGGTCGGCAATCTCGTGTTTTTGAGCTGCAGCTTGTGCTTTAGAGGCAGCTTCGTCCTCCTTTATTTTATCCACCAATGTAACTAGAATTTTGTCCTTTTCCATGGCTTCGTTCCTTAGTTTGATAACCTCTGATCGAAGGTTGTTGAAGGCAATTTCATAGCTCTCGTCTTCGGCATTCTTTTGCGCTCTCAGCGCGTTGCTTAGTATTAAACCCTATATGTAAAAAGTTAGTATAAGAATAAAACAATAGATTTCAAATCATAAAGTTTCCAAATGCGCAGATCTCGTACCTTCAGGCTATTATACGCAAGGCTGTCCGCAAGATCGTCCTTTGTCATCGCGCAGAGGCCAGCCTCCAGCTTCGGAAACCCCATGCTTCGGGCCATTTCCCGGCAGACAAGTAGTTCTTTGTTATCCGGGAGGCAGTATAGGAAATCTTCTTCATTTGTACCATTGAACAATAGTGCCCCCTTCGGATATTTCAATTCTTTAGCATAATGATTAGCTTCAAAAATTTCTTCTTCTGATAACTTTTCCCCGAAGCATGTCGAACAATATAATCAAGGACTTTGGGGGATGCTTCGGGGGCAACAGCACTGATTTCTTCAACAAGAATAGGCTCTGTCATTTTTTCTTCTTCGGTTTCCAAGGATTTTACCTTCGTGGGCTCCGAAGGCCCAGCTTCGGCTTCAGTTTCTTGCTCTGGAGCTTTAGTATCAAAAATCTTAGTTTTCGCTTCGGAGGTTTCAACAGTTTTCTTTGGAGTTGTGCTTGAGGACTTAATTGTTTCCAGAACATCTAGCACATTAGCCATTCTCTTTCTTTTCGGAGTCACTGCTGACACCTTTTGATTTTTTACTGTCTCAACATTTGCTGGAGGACTCAAAACTTCTGATGTTTTTTCCTCAGTTGGTTTTTTCGCTTCTTCCATTTTTTCTGTGGATGGCGCTTCGGCCATCTCTTTGGTTTCTGATAACAAAATCTTCGGTTCTTCCAATTCCATCTTTGTTGGCGCTTCGGCCATTTCTGCCACTTCTGGCAGCAAGGTTGGTTTGGTTGGCTTTTCAGCTTCGGTGGCCGAAGAAGTTTCTCCAGTGAACTCAGGCACCGAAGCTAGTTCAATATAGCGTGGCCGATGTGTGAGGACCTTTATCCTCTTTCTTTTTGGTTCTGGTTTGCTAGGAGCAGTTGCAGCTTCTTCTTTCGCAGAGGTTGTGTTTTTTCTTTTCTGCCCTCGAATGGGATAACGATAGTCAGGGTAGACGAACCCGATTGCATCAAACACCCGGTTCAGCCTTTTCTTTTTTCGGCCTCCGAAGGCTGCTGACAGTGCAGTATCTTCGGCCTTCGAATAAGCCCCAAGCAGCTCATCACTTAAATTTTCAATACTCTTTAACCAGTCATCATCTGGCTCAACGAATTTATCTCCGAACTTGAAAGTATACTTCAGCCTGATAAGTCCACCTTCGTCGGCCTCCTTCATGGTTTCTTGCGGCATTTCCCATTTCTCCGCAAGCGGCCATACTCTGAAGGCAATATGTTCTTGTACCAAATCTCTCGTTCCAATAAAAGAACAAATAACTCCAAAGGCTCTCTGGCATTCTTCGGTAGCTTCATTCATCTCAACCTTCGGCTTTCGCAGGCCGAAACTTTGCCAAATAGGGCGCATAATTATACCTTTAATATCTTCTCGTGCTTTCAGGTCATTTTTCACATAGAACCATTCTGTCATCCAGTCGCCGGGCCATCTCTTCCGAAATGTTGGCACGGGACAGCTTGACCCAGACCGAGAAACGAAACTGTAGCAGCCAAAATTATTGTGATACTGTTCCTTACCCCAGGGTTTTGTCTCGTATGATAACTCGTGTATGTTGCAGAAACTTTTCGCATCAGGTTCCAGGCCTTGGCTTCTTACGGCCCACACGAAGATATTCAGCCTTATAATTGCTTCGGGGGTAAGTTGATGAAGATAGATTTCAAACATTTTTAGCACTTCTACGACAAAGCTGCTCAGGGGAAATCGCAGTCCAACTTTCAAAAAGCTTCGGAACACTACAACTTCATTTTCTTCAGGGGTCGGGCAAGTTTTCTCTCCTTTGTCGACCCTCACAATGGATAAATCCCGGAAGTATCTTCCCCTCATGTTGACAAGATGATTTTCTTTGATACCTGACTTGCCAAAGACTGAATGGCTTGGTCGCCAGGGGCGATCTTCGGAGTCTTCACCACCACTGTCCACATCATAACTGTCGCTGTCACCAGTATCTTCAGACAAACCTTCCAGAATCTCCTTGGTGATTTTTTCCGTATTGGTCTTCGCCATCGCTATAAGAAACCCCAAGTTCTTCTCTTCGTCGAGTCTCAGCTTCATCTCAGCAGCAGCCTTCTTATCTTCAGACATCTTTGGAAACACTAAAAAACTGTTTTCAAAGCCGAAGCTTCAAAACTAAAAGATCAGCAAATCTTAGTGCGCAAGAGCTAAAAATTCAGTGAGCGGGAGCAGATGGCAAGAGAGTGTACCAAATGAGTTTGCGGTATGATCTTATTTATACGCCCAGTGCGTTGAAAATTGAAAGACCCCGCTTGTCAGCGAATGTTGCTATTCTAGCAAAGGGAAGGTGTTTTTTCGGACCATCGGCTTAAGGCCTTCGTCCATATCGCAATCTGAATTTATCACTAACAAATTAATATTGCGAGGGGCTACTGTTGGGGGCCTTCGTCCTCTGAAGGTCCTCAAAAACAAGATTTGACAATGTTTTCCAAGTGAATTATATGAACAGGTATTTTCGGACTCAGATTATGAACATGGAGTACGGTCAGGACGAAGCCTAAGCCAGACGAAGGGGGATTGAGATGAAGGACAGGCTGATTACCATGCTGTACGAAGGATGGTGCACAACCGAAACTATGCGCAGGAAAGCTTCGTCGCGATAGCAGAAAGGGGAACCGACCTAAAGATGAAAAGACTACTTAAGCCTTGATAGACTCCCATAAGTCATTAGCAAATGTAATGGGCATGAATGTAATTTTACATGGGCTGCGTCCCACGCCTATAAATAGATGAACAGTACTCCCGTACTGTTCACGCTGACTTGGCATTTGCTTTTGCGTCATCTTTATACTTTTGCCTTCCTGCAATCCGAAGGTACACTTGTAATCTGAAATCATTTCTATTTTTCTATGATAATAAAATAGAAATGACGTTGTGATAATATTTAAATGTTTATATTACTTCTTATGTTACATATAAGTTCTTCATCATTGTTTATTGTGCTTACGAAGGTATGTTGCTTGTGGTCTTCGTCCGAAATACATTACATCCCGAGGGGAAATAATGTTTCAGAGGACGAAAGACTTTATCATTTAACACTTTTTATGTTGCCTTGTTCTTAATCCGAAGCATTTGAGAACAAGTCCCCAACAGGTGAGTATACATCAACATACTTAGAAAATGTCTAGTTTGGCTGAAGTAGATTAGCTTTATGTGGGGTTAAGGTTAAGCTGTTGCTTTTAGTTGGTCAAGTATTTATTACAATTAGTAGAGCCAAATTTTAGTAGTAACCCAATTATTACCCAAATGTACCTCCTCCAAGGGAAAATACCAAGGATCAAAATTATAACCATCATTATTAACCATCATCATAAAAGTAACCAAAGTTCTTCTAATCAAAGAGGATCCAAAGGCTGCTCTTAACCGTGATTTCGGCTGATATACCAGTTTCTAACACTCTGCAGAGGTTGTACACTTTACCCACGAGACGTGATCCCTTTCCAGCTTCGGTTGTATAGACCAGATCTTCACTACCGAGGTGAATGGCCCAGGATACACTACGTAGTGTTTACAAAGACTCCCCAGGTGCATAGCTGCTCGTTAGGTTTCGCTAGTCATACAAACGCAGTACACCTCCCCAAGGTGGGTGACTAACAAAACCAAATCGAATGAACCTCTGCACCCCCCCCCTTGGCAGAGCGAGCACCACGCCCCAGCTCCGGCGACCTCACCGCCGCAACAAGGAGCGGCACCGCCTACAGCCAATCAGCCCTTTCGGCTTTGATCTCCACCGTCCGATTCGGATCGCATGGCCCAGATCACGGGATACAGCTTCGCGCATGCGCGCCCTGCGTCCGGACCCACCTGTCGGTCGCCTATGCCCATGGCACCGGGCCCGGCCGGTCAGTCCGCCCTCCACGCCTCGGTCGCGGACCGCCCTAGCCCACTGGTCAGTGCGCGCCTGCGCCCGCGTCTGCGCGCTCGCCCGCGGATCTAATCTCGGCTGTTGATTTTAGATCTAACGGCTGAGCGGATCCGATACCCCTTCGCGCAGTAGTTTTGTTTAAGAGACCCTCAGTTTGTTGAGAATCAACCCGCCGTCCCTGGTTTTCGCACGCAGGCCCCTGTAATCTTGCAGATTGAACCCTAGGCTTTTAAATAATTACAGAATTAGACCTATTTTCATATTTTAAACTCCCAAACTTGTTTATTTCATTCTTTTGCATATGAACTCCAAATTTAGTGATTCAAATTGCAAAATATTCATAGGAATATTCTCTGTTTAAATAAATTAGGCTCATTCACAATCTGCACACTCTAATTTTTATGTCTAACTATGAATTAGTATATGTATTGATTTATTCATTGAATAAAATAAATAAAAAGGGAAACCCTAGTGGTAAATAGATGTTTAATATTGGGAAGATAATAACATGTAATGTACGAATTTATCTCTGGTGTAACTCTTATGTCTCATTAAAAGAAATAGAATCAGATTATGTAATCATGGACAACACTTAAAGAATAATCAACTACTTAATGAGATTAGTCTACCCTATAATTTAAACTCCCGTTTTGAGTTTATATTGTTCTTTTTGAGATGTGTTCCCATGTTTGTACATGATTGATGTGTTGTTTATTTATCATTTACCAAATGTATTGAATGCATGATCACTTTATTTAGACAACGAACAGTCCGTGGTTCCTAAGTGTGTTGCTGAAGATCTTCCTGAGCAACAACCTGATGAAGGCATGTGTCCTCTGACCTATTATGTCCTACTTACTCCATAATTCACTATCCCGCATTACATTATTGAAACTTAAGGAGTGACTAGTCTGTATTTACCTTATCCTTGTTTACCTTTTTGGGTTAATCATGGTTACTCGGCCCACGAGGAGCGAGTACCCTTCTGGGTATTTGCACCTACTCTGCCGCCTCTCCTAAGTGGAAGAAGAAGTTTTTTCGCTTCAAAAATGGGATTGTCATGAATCATAAATTTTGTTTGATGCTTCTACTTCCTGCCTCGTGTTGGTTGCAATGGTATTTTTTCTTTTTTGATCTCGCAGAACTCTTTCTGGCGCTCCGGAAGGATCTCATTGAGGCACTCGTAATGTGGCTCTATTGTCTATTCTAGCTCCTATGGGAGGGCGGCCAGAGTGCTACTCTGGGGATGACCCGTATACTATTGATTTAACTTAATCAATGAACATGATGTGATTATTTATGATACAATGATGTTACCCCGATGATGATATTGTTATACTCTAGGGGACTCAGGCCATTTTCCTGAGCACCTCTCCGTAAGTACCTGTTCGTGGAGTGACCACCCAGGATAACAGTGCAACCATGAGGGTGGAATGGGACGCCCTTAGCTGATTAATTAGATGAACCTAGGGTGTAGTTGGCTTTGCCTGAGGGCCATCAATGGGGGCTGGGGCGTGGTGCTCGCTCTGCCAGGGGCGGTGCAGAGGTTCATTTGATTTGGTTTTGTTAGTCACCCACCTTGGGGAGGTGTACTGCGTTTTTACGACTAGCGAAACCTAACGAGCAGCTATGCACTAGGGGAGTCTTTGTAAAGGTTACGTAGTGTATCCCGGGCCATTCACCTCGGTAGTGAAGATCGAGTCTATACAACCTAGGCTGGAAATGGATCACGACTCGTGGGTAAAGTGTACAACCTCTGCAGAGTGTTAGAAACTGGTATATCAGCCAAGCTCATGGTTAAGAGCAGCCTTGGGTTCCTCTTTGATTAGAAGAACTTTGGTTACTTTTATGATGATGGTTAATAATGATGGTTATAATTTTGATCCTTGGCATTTCCTCTTGGAGGAGGTACATTTGGGTAATAATTGGGTTACTACTAAAATTTGGCTCTACTAATAGTAATAAATACTTGACCAACTAAAAGCAACTGTTTAACCTTAACCCCACATAAAGCTAGTCCACTTCAGCCAAACGGGACAATTGCTGAGTACGTTGATGTGTACTCACCCTTGCGTTACAAACCACCCCCACCCAGGTTGTCCCCAATGTATTCAATGCTCAGGAGGAGATGCTGGCAACATGGAGGACTTTGAGGAGTTCCAGGACTACGACGAGTTCTAGTTTTTCTTAGTGGCAAACCCCAAGTCATCTGCTTGTGTAGGCCTTATCTACTACGTTACGTTTTTTCCGCACTTTGATGATAGTAATGATTATGGCTATGTATTAGACTCTATGGATGCCTCGGACATCTTATTGTAATAAAGTACCTTTCCGCTATTTACTTTGAGCATTATGTGATGATGTCCAATTATGTAATCGCTGAGAAGGAACCCCCCAAGTCATTAGGCCCACTTACAGTTGTGCTCATCTCGCGGACCTCGGACAACCCTGTAGATGCACCTGATCACTTGACAAGTTCGGTATCTGCATTCTTTACCTTTCCCCAAGAGCGTTTCACCCGTCACGCAGATATTACAACACATCGGAGGAACGAATAAGAAGAAGTAATTATAGTAACTTAATTTACATTAAAACATAGAAGAGTGTTATTATTACAGACCAGTCATATAGGAGTGCAGAAGTAATATTATTACAAACCCGGGAGGCAAAAACCGCTCCCGCTTAACAGTAAAGTGTTTTTAAAAGGAGGACAACATCCTCCCGAGGCTTCATTCTTGAGTTTCTTCCTTTGGCACCACCTTAGAACAAAAGCAACAAAAGTTTGCTGCTTTCTCACCTACAACAACATGGGTTCGAAAACCCTAAGTACGAAGTGTACTTTCGCAAGTCTTACCCGTTGAAATAAAAGACTCTCAAGGATATGCTGGCTTGAGGGAGTCAAGGTAAGGTTTAATCAAGAATCAAGACTCTGTTTGCAAAAATGCTTACTAATGATGGATCCTTAAACATCCAGTTTTATCTATACTACTCCTTAAGGACGCAAGGAGGGCATGCACAGAGGCATCACCGTGCCCCCGCTCGCTCGCCCGTGCCCCCCTCGCGCGATGCTCGCTGGTGTCATAGCCACTGTCCTCCCCGTGCGATGCCCGCTGGCGTGATAGCCGCCGTCCTCCCCGCCCCAATATCCGCCCCCACGACTCACGAGTCCATCGCCACCGACGCCCGATCCATGGAAGGAAAAGCCTCCTCCTCCCACCTTCCTCTACTCCACCCTCCCTCTCCTCGCCTCCATCATCGGTACCGGACTCCTTCCCTTCCTCCTCTCCTTCACATCCCTCACCAATATGCCTGCCGCTACCACATGCCTCCGCCACCGTCCGCGCCCTCCACCTCCACCCAACCCCACATGCGACACCGATTGCGACCTCTATGTCAGCGTCCGTCCGCCTGCACCCCCTCCCCCGCAGCACCAAGATCCCATGGCCCACCCTCCCACCCCGCCCCCTGGTGCCTAGATCTGCATTCCATGAGGCCAGCCCACCCATCCGGCACCTAGATCCGTGTAGCATGAGGCTACCACTGGTGGAGACGCTGCGCAGATCGGCCAGCAATGGAGAAGCTCTTGGCGGCTTGGCGTCTCTGGACGAGCCTGTGTGTGGATGTGGAGCCGGGCCTCTTCCCCCACTCCCGCGCCCTCGTCGTCGCGCACGGGCTACAGCTCGACGTCGCCGTGCTAAACGCCGTCGGCTGGGCGGGGGAGTCCCCATCCTGGCCTGCCACGTTCGATCGTGCAGCCGCCGCTGAGGTCGAGCTCGCCGCCTTGCCATGGGCTGCCCCACGATATACGCTGTCATGCGCGCCGTGGAGGTCGTGCTCACCCTTAGGTAGCCCACCACGTTCGACCGTGCGGCCGCCGCTGAGGTCTCCTATATTAGGAGGTGCTCTCGCTCTTGGAAAGAGCAAGACCATGTCGGGCGAGCTGACTTCATGAACCGACGAGCCCTCCTCGATGATATCGACAACCTTGTTAGTGTCTGCCCAGTCGAAGGGTACGAACAAATCCAATCACCTTTCTTCTTTCCCATTTTGTTGCCTGTTGTCTTGTATCTTCGCCAGGACAAGTACAATGTAGCAGCAATTGTTGGTTACAGC
Organism: Zea luxurians; assembly: GCA_029449295.1. NCBI lineage: Eukaryota > Viridiplantae > Streptophyta > Magnoliopsida > Poales > Poaceae > Zea > Zea luxurians. The sequence continues at coordinate 54,636,954 of JAOPSE010000011.1, forward strand.
AAAGGCGGATTATGTGCATTGTTTGGTTGATATAATCATTATTTTCGTTGCGTGTTCCGTTAGATTCATGTCATGTTAAGCCCAACGTCCAAAAGAGTTTGTCCAGTTTTTGAACAAAACATGCAATGCGACTACATACAAGTCAAACATAAAGAAACATTTCCTGTATTTTGGTGCATTGATGCATAACCATGTACGCCATGAGTCCTATTCAGAATAGGAAACTATGATGCGATCAACTGGCAATCAATTGAATCTATCAGGTTAATTTTCATGTTGTTATATGCTTTTTTTGTTAATGAATTTCTTTGATAAAAATCTTTAAAGAGGGGCTCCGTTATCCTTATACGCAAGTAAGAGAAAAAAATCTTTGTCTCACAGAAAGCAAGCCATAGCCGCCCAGATATCCTTCTCATGCCATTTACCCTGAAACTGTTACCCATTTGGAAATTTGGTTGTTACCTTTGTATCTCTTTTTCTTCAGGTGGAGACGTGGTGGTTCTATATATGCCTCTATCTACAAGTATGTCCCCATGATGGTTAGCCTGTCTGGTCGGTTTCATTTGGAGAGAGGCATTGAAGAGCTCCTAGGCAAAGAGTTTATGGATAGAATAAACAAAGAAGGCTACATTGATGTCACAAGCAAATCAGGTATGGGAACATGTCTGACCTATATTGAACACTATGCTACACAAATAATATCTTCTGCCTATAGCTTATATACCTTTCATGTGCATCTAATAAATGCTTATCTGTTGTGACCTAGGAAAGGTTTTGTATAGAGTAAAGAGAGCTTGATGGAAAGACTAAGCAATGATATGCATGCAACGAGCCTTTTCCATCAGCAAAGAGTTCAGCTTATCAGTATTAGCTTATTTAGGCATAACTTTCCCCTCATGCTAATTACCAACCAAGCGTCCAATTTATAGCAGTACACCATATTGATGCTAATTATTATCAGACTTTATTCCCAGGTTCTTTACAATTCATGGTTCAGCTGACGTGATCATACGAGTGGAAGATGCGTACGAGTTTGCATGGCTTATACCAAACCACATGTTGCATGTCATCGAGGGAGCAAATCACTGCTACACTGCTCACTATAGAGAACATTCTGATGACGTAGTAGAAGCCATCACATCCAGTGAGGTATGTATAGACAAATAGCAACTCGCCTTAGATGCTTGGGAATCTGTTTCAGCTATGATGATTGACTAGAACTCGCCTTCTGCTAAATTAATGTTTATTTTCCAGATGTTTCTTTTATAGAGTTTGAGAACGTATTTTTGGAACAATGACCAACACCATTTCATGTTCATGCGTACTTTTTCCTTTCTGTATGATTAACAGAAACTATGTTGATCTATTATGATTCAACCATCTAATTAACTATAGAAGATATCAAGTGTCAACTAAATGAATGCAAGTGGCTGGTTTGTTTAACAAAAAGAATCATTGATTGTTTGTCCATGCTTTTACTTGCAGAAGATTGTATGAGTCTGCCAAATAGCATCGCTCAAAGCCTCAACTTGATTTTTTATGGAATTCATGTTTCTCTATTTTACTATGTTTGCTATTTAAATATTGTTTAATTGGTTGTAGCTCAACAGTTAATAGGAGATCATACATATTATAGAGGAATTGCCACCAGCTTGGATTTTTTAGATTCTTCTATTCATCATTTTGTCGTAGCTAATTGATTCATAAATTTTAGGAACCTTTGAGAAATGTTCCAAATTGATGCTGCAGATTACATGATGTCCCATATGCGGTGATGACAGTCTGAAAGAGGTTTCTTCACATGGGAAAAGTGGCAGTATTTTCTATCTTTCACAAGATGAACATTTTGTCATAAAAACCATGAGAAAAACTGAGTTGAAGGTATCTCCTCACAGTCTTTTTATGTGTGTGTTTTACTTGCTTTTATTATGTGGATGATATATTTTTTACAGTCAGGAAAAGTTTGTTGCATACAAGATTTATGATCCTAATATTATCTGGCCTTTTATCTTGATTCGAAAGGCAGCACATTTCCTTTTTATTGATGCTTAGTCTTTTCTTCTAGAGTTAAAATTGCTATTAGTGAAAAGGATCATATGTTTGTCGTTATTTCCTGGTTCTTTCCGTTAGATATTGCAGGACTTTGTCTGTGAACAACCTAAGGAGGAATAAAGTGGGTTGCCCTTGCCTCGACTCTTGCTTCTATTGTGTTGAATTTTGTGATCAACGGTTTTCATTTATTGATGAATTGTTGTAAGTTAACTTGTAACCTTGTAACTATTTTTTATTTAATACCAAGTAAGGTCACGATCTGAAAGAGTTGTTGTCCTTGGTGGTAATGAAGGTACTTATTTTTGGAAAATAGTTTTTGCTGAGCACCATTTATATCATGTTGTCGTGATGATTAAATTTTACCTTATTCTTTGTGACTTCCAAGCCAGTGTGTGCGATGGTTCATCGAACTTACTTCCATTTTATTTTTTTCAACTAAGAAATTTAGCTGCACTAACTTCATTAACCAGAAGGACCACGTCAACCTCATGGGGTGAGTGATGAAGCTCTCGTGTTGTGTGATTGACTGCTTTCTCTGATGTTTTTGACTTGGATGGACAACCAAGATTGATTACTACTTTGTCCACTTCTAGGTTCATAAATTTCTATGCATCACGCCTATCAGCAGCACTCCAGTTCTTCTCTTTACGAAGATCTACCTTGTTGATTGAACTGCTTGATGGTTCAATACTGTCAACTAATGGATCACATGGAGCACCAGAAGCAAACTCATGATGGAGTAACTTTTGTTTATTGGGCACAGGTTCTGTAGAATTTCCATGGGCATGTGCTCTAGATCGACCAAAAGGAGACAATGTATTCATGTGTTCTGCTGTTGTGGAAACAGAACCAACTGCAATAGGGCTTACAGGAGGCCTAATATCTAGACTTGGATCTGTTTTATCAAAGGTAGATGCAAATGGATTGTAGTGGGGTTTGATAGACGATTTAGTCAAATCAGCATCAGATAAAGGACCAATATTGTTACTGACTGGTAGATTTGATGGATATCTCTAGAAAGAGGGATAAACCAAGTTACTTCCTGGATCAAGATTCCCAGGAGGTTGATGCTGACCATATGGAGGCCGATGAGATGAATAGGATAGACCAACACCACCAGAATACTCTGGCCATCTGTTAGGATGAGGTACTGGAGCATTCTCAACAGGAATGGTAGGAGGCTGCTGGTTAGAAGGAACTGCTGGTGGGAGAGTGTGATGATGGAAATCGAATGGTCTAGGATGAGACACATCTTGTGGAGGGTAGCTTCTCATCTGGTTCTGCAAGAATTCATTTGTTGGTGCAACAACTTTATGGTGGAACTGCATTTGAGGGAATTCTGATGTTGCAAATGATGGCTGTCCTGGTAGCTGAATCATATTTGTGGATGACAGGTGTTCAGGAGGACTCAAACTCTGAGGATGAGACTGGAGATGTTTAGATGTCATGGAGCTCTTGGTAGTTTCTACAGACACATATGGGACACCTGCAATAGGTTGGTTCGTAAGAATTGGGCCACCTGCTGATGAAGACACATTTAAGTCTGATAGAGACTCAGATGGGGGCATGGCATTTGCATCAAATGTGGGGAGACGGTGCCTCATCAATGACGAGTAGGTTGATTCTCTGCTAGCGGCACCATTGCTCACCACAACTGGTTTGCTTGAGCAACTTAATGTCAGTCTCAAGAGGACCCCCCCTTTCGACCGACACCCTAAAGCACCACACAAGCTTTAGAAAGTCGGAATTGTACTCCGTATACATAAATTACCATGATATTATATGTTCCTGTAATTCTATGTTGATTCTTTAGAAATAATATATATGATATTGTAATGTGTGTTCGACATCAATTTATTTTATTTGAGTTGACGTATTTATAATAATATTATATATTTATATTGTCAATATAATATTAGTGTTACGATGATATTTTGTCACATAGATTTTACATATCATATTAATGTTTGTTATTTCATATCTATGTTTTACACTAATTTTTAGCTTTCGTGGCAAGTATGAATAATTGAAAGAATAACATAGACCTGATTGGATGTCGTCGCACTTTTGTGGCAAGTATGAATAATTGAAAGATTAACATAGGCCTGATCGGATGCCGTCGCAACGCACGGGCACCTACCTAGTTAGCAAGTTAAGTCATTACCTGATTCTAGAGTTCTTTCTACCCTAGTTCAAGCACTTGGCCTATACTAGCCATCTCTTTATCAACCCTTCTTGTTCACTGGAATGCTACGTGTAGGGCAGTGACCAAGTCTTCATGTCCGAGAAGTAACGTCGATCCGAATTGATTAATACCCAGCTGGGGATCTCCAATCACACGACATATGTAGCACTTAACCCTTGCATATGTCAACTCGCCACCGGGGTTCTTAAGACCAGATCAGGTTCACGCCAATCGAGAGCACAGATACACCACCGTCCAGCCTCTTGCCACGGAGGGTACACGCTACTCTCGCCATCTCTCCACTCCCATTGCATGTTATCTTATTCTGGTATTAGTCTACCCGAGGCAAAGCTTACCCATGATGAGGCATGTGACCAGTTAAAAGGTCCTCGATTAGCAAGCCTACATCGAGATGGTCCTTAATCGACTTAGACAGAGACACTACACCGAGACTCTCTTCTCGTGCAAGTCACCCACCCAGTCTCAACTTTATCATTTCAACCCAAAGTTTGGTACCTGGCAGAGGTACATCTTTTCCGATGTTGAACCCATCATGGCCATGATGGATCCACCATCAAGTTTTATTTTTGAAAACATCCCATCCCACTTGAAGCATCATATGTTGTTAAAACAAAACATTTTGTTTTTCTAGAGTAAGACTAAGCATAAGAAATATCTTTTCATAAAATAGGTGATCAAGGAAAGGTAATCAATCTTCCAAGGAAGGAAATGCATCAATTGTTTAGCACACAACTCCTATCACTTAATGCATCAAGCAAGTGAGGAAGATTTTAAAATAGCAAGGAGGTGGCAAATGCACCGGGGCTTGCCTTGTGTTATAGGAGAGTCGGGCTCTGCTCCACAAATATCAAAATAAAAGCAGTTCCCGGCATGTGGGTCTTCGGGTGCTGGTGGTGCAACTCCTTCTTCTTCAACTATTACCTCTTCCTCGTTTTCTATATACAATCATACATAATCATGAATGCTTATGTGATGCTTATGAAAGTGCAAAGATAATAAAGGTACATCATATTAGGTCTTGAATACAATTTTCCTTCACAGTTCTCTAGAAAACTAGGGTTTTCGGAGTCAGTATTTTAGATCATAAGGCAGGCACTGTTAGAAGTTTAGGGTTTTAGGTATCAAACAGTGTCCAAATCAAGTCAAACTTTACCCAAGGTTTCTAAATATCATTTTAAGCTTATCCAAAAAGTTTAGTGATTTTTAGAGTTATTAATAAATTTCTAAAATTCCATAAGTATAGGTTTTAGCTATTTTAATTACTTCATAATTCCTAGTTTGAATTAAAAATCCTAAAATTATTTTTATTAAATACTATGAAAATTTAGAAATCCAACAAAATTGCTCCCATATTTAGCATTTTCCTAGAATTTTTTATGGATTTCCTAAGTCCAGTAGAAAAAGAAAAAGGAAAAGGATCAACAGTGCTAGGCTTAATCTGGCTCGGGACGGCCCATGACGGGCGAAAACGCGCCCGCGCGCGCCCGCAGTGTTAGGTTTACACATAAGACCCTGGCGATATGAAAAACCAGTGAAGAATCCCCTGCAGTATTCGCTTGAGTCACTGACAAATACAGATAGGCCCTCCCCTTTTCATTTCTTCACAAGGTGAAGTCCACGACTGTGGATGACAGAGCAAGAACTCCGACGAGCCTGTACTGGCCAAGATATGTAATGACCGGCGCTCAAAAGTGGTTGCCACCTAATTCGACCCCTAATAATCATTTCCCCTCAACCAATTTCAAGATTCCAAGCCCCAATCGCTCTGCCCGCGGTGATAGTGTGATCAATGGATAATCCTGAGGCGTTCCCGGTGATCTACCCCGGTCTAGTGCAATTGGTTGGGCCAATGAGCTTCAAGGACATATCAGACCACTAAAACAAAGGAACAGAGGGTGGGAATGGACCTATAACGCGCTAGCCATGGTGAGAGTCTTTCACGGCGGCGGAAAACTGATTTGGGGGAAGTGAGCAATTCGGAGGCTCTGGTGAATAATTGGAGGCAAGTGCTGGTGCTTTGGATGGGTAATTACCCTATGGAGCTCATGGCACACTCAATTTATAGAGTCAGTGAGCGGTGGTGTCCAATTCGAAAGGATTGCGCTGGCGGCCGGAGAGGGAAAGAGTTATTGGCGCAAGCAAATCGTGGCTGTTACCGTGGCAAGACCACCAGCGACGACCTGGCTGTCTAAGGTGGCTTAGTGTGATGTGGTAATTATCTTGAGGCATGGCACGACCGTGGCAAAGGGTGCACACTGTGGTGATGGCCGCTTGGCCACGTCACCGGCGCAAGTGGGCAAGAGATAGAGCGGCCACAGTGCCTTATGTTCACCCACGATGAGATCTTTTCACCATCGAGCGTAATCCACTCGCGTGAGGCACGAATCACGACGCCCGGCACAAATCTGGGCGCAAAGGCAGGCGGCGGCGAGGGGGGCTGAACAGAAGATCTTTGTTCACTGTACCATTGGATTCTCATTCGGTCAGCATGACAGAGCAACTTGCAGGGAGATTTGTTCCCAAATTCATGTGGTGACTTGACCTGCTCTCTGTATCAAAGTTGTAGCCCTATGATCCAGCTACAACCTTGCTATAGCAACTATGGTCAAACAATTACTGGATCATAGTCGAATTCCATCTCAAAGCTTGCCCAACTTCACTGTTACCCCATCTTCAGTTCATTGGCTGACTGTCAGCTTGACTTTAGACCTAATTATCTCCAAATTTTGCATGACACTAGAGCTTAATTACTTAAGCAAATTTGTACTCTTACAGTAGCTCTACAAGTTTGATTTGTTGACACTAGGCAAATTCCTTATATTTTTAGAAATACAGAGCTCCTAAGTCAGCCCTATTCAACTAATTTTGGACTTAGTCACATAAGAGGTATAGAGTGACTTTTTGCAAATAAGCCCAAATCTCATGGTTTGATTTGCAAACCCTCAAATATGTGAACCATATGATTTGAGGTGCCCTAATACCTTGGTTTTTGCACTTGGGTCCAAAAGTGCACAAAATTTACACTTAGCTCCCAAGGGTTTTAGTTTAGGGTTTTCCAGGGGTCTTTTTTGGGTTTTGACATACCTAGGGTTTTGGTTCTATCCAAGTCCATTAATGGTGATATCTTATGATCATTCCTAATGAGTTTTGAGATGTTAACTTATTTAGGCTTCATTTTCACTCATAATCCTAGTTTAGGGTTAAGTACTCTATCCTAGGGTTTCACAACACATCAAGTCATATCAGTCCAACATTTTTGAACTTTTACCTAGTGAATGCACTCTAGGTGTGACAAACACATGATATGCTGATGCTTATGATGTTATGCTCAAGTTTTAGTGACAGAAACACTAGGGGTGTTACATCCTTCCCCCCATAAAAGAATCTCGTCCCAAGATTTAAAGTTCTAGGGTAAGTAGTGGAAAAGGAAACGCGTCATATTTTTATTTCCTTATTTCTTGTACAAGGCAGGGGTGGTATGGGGGTCTATTCCTTTATTACAACAATTGTACACATCTCACAAATTACATGAAGCTAAAAAGCCCAGAGAATTCTTTTCTAAAAAGTCTTGGGTTTCCCATGTAGCTTCATCTTCCGTATGTTGGTTCCATTGTATCTTATAAAATTTGAGAGTTCTTCTTTGGGTAACCCTGTCCTTTTGATCCAGAACTCGAATAGGATGTTCTAAATATGTTAAGCTTGGTTCTAAGGTAACATCCGTCACTTCAATGGTTCGATCTGGAACCCGAAGACTCTTCTTCAATTAGGACACATGGAACACATTATGCACTGCAGACAATGTTTCGGGTAGTTGGAGTCGGTACGCCACTGGTCCACATCTTTCAAGGATAGGAAATGGACTAATGTACTAGGGTGCAAGCTTTCCTTTTAACCCGAAATGAGTACACCCTTCATTGGTGATACATTCAAATACACATAGTCTTCAACTTGAAAGTACAAGGGTTGGCGTCGTTTGTCTGCATAACTCTTTTGGCGAGCTTGTGCTTCTTTCAAATTATGTATAATTTGTTGAACTTTTTCTTCCATTTCTTTAACCATATCAGGCCTGAAGAACCATCTTTCCCCTAGTTCAGACCAATTTAATGGAATGCGACATCGTCGTCCATACAAAGCTTCAAAGGGTGCCATCTTGATACTTTCTTGATAACTGTTGTTGTATGAAAATTCTGCCAGTGGTAGACATTCATCCCATTTTTGTGGGAATTCTAGAACACATGCCCATAACATGTCTTCAAGTATTTGATTCACTCTCTCAGTCTGCCCACTAGTTTGAGGATGATAGGCCGAACTATGGAGCAGCTTAGTATCTAGAGCTTTGTGGAGTGCCTCCTAGAATTTGGATATGAATTGCGGTCCACGGTCTGACACAATTGTTTTTGGGATCCCGAGCAATATATAGTTCCGCATATGTGGCCATTGTATACTTTACCTTTACTGGGAGAAAGTGGGCGATCTTTGTAAGTCGATCAATGATAACCCAAATGGAATCAAACCCTTTTGTTGTCCTGGATAATCCCACAATGAAGTCCATGCTAATGTCCTCCCATTTCCAAGTAGGGATGGGCAAGGATTGCAATGAACCAGCAGTTTTCATGTGTATGGCTTTGACACGTCTACAGGTGTCACATTTTGCCACATAGCATGCAATTTCAATCTTCATCTTTGTCCACCAGTACTGTTGCTTTAAATCATGATACATCTTAGTGCTTCTAGGATGAATGGAATATCGACTAAGATGTGCTTCATCTAAAATCTGCTGGCAGACTTCTTCATTCTTGGGCACAATTATGTAGTTATTAAACCATACAATGCCTTGATCATCCTTTTTGAAATAGTTTGCCTTACCAGCCTTTAGTTTCTCATGAATGTGTTTCATTCCCTTATCATTTCTTTGTGCATCAATTAACTTTTGTAGAAGAATCGACTCCAGCTTCAATTGATTTAAGATTCCATGTTGAATCATTCCTAGGTTTAATTTCTCTATTTCTTGGCATAATGTGATGTTAGAGGTTTTCACCGTAAGACAATGGCAGGAAGCCTTGCGACTTAATGCATCTGCCACCACGTTGGCCTTGCCTAGGTGATAGTGAATTTCTAATTCATAATCCTTAATCAGCTCAAGCCATCTCCTCTGCCTCATATTTAATTCTGACTGGGTAAAAATGTACTTCAAACTTTTATGATCTGTGTATATATGACAAATATTTCCTAGGAGATAATGATTCCATATTTTAAGGGCATAAAACACAGCAACTAATTCTAAGTCATGAGTTGGATAATGTTCCTCATGCCGGCGCAACTGTCTTGAAGCATATGCTACAACTCGTCCCCTTGCATTAAGACACATCCGAGACCACTGCCTGATGCATCACAATATACATCAAAAGGCTTTTCAATGTCTGGTTGAGCTAATACCGGAGCAGTGGTCAATAACACCTTCAGCTGCTCGAAGGCTTCATTGCATCTTGAGGACCAGTTAAATTTTGTATCATTCTTCAATAGACTTGTGATTAGCTTCACAAGCTTAGAGAAATCCGGGATAAATCGGCAGTAATAGCCAGCCAGTCCAAGGAAACTTCAAACTTGATGCACAGTGGTTGGGGGTTTCCATTCAAGAATATCTTTGACCTTGCTGGGATCAACCGCAATCCCATTAGCAGACAATACATATCCCAAAAATTGAATTTCTTTCAGCCAAAACGCGCATTTGCTGAATTTAGAATACAAGTGATGTTCCCTTAAGTGCGTTAATACGATCCGTAAATGCTAAGCATGCTCCTCTTCATTCTTGGAATAAATCAAGATATAATCAATGAAGACCACCACAAATTTGTCCAACTCGGGCATAAATACCGAGTTCATTAGATATGTGAAGTGGGCAGGAGCATTCGTTAAGCCGAAAGACATAACCAAATATTCGAATAATCCGTACCGCGTAGTAAATGTGGTCTTGGGTATATCTTCGGGTCGGATACGGTTCTGATGATAGCCCAACCTGAGGTCAATTTTAGAAAATACCCGAGCTCCGGTAAGCTGATCGAATAAGATATCAATCCGGGGAAGAGGGTACTTGTTCTTGATTGTGACCTCATTAAGGGGTATGTAGTCCACGCACATCCGAAGCGTTTGATCCTTCTTCTTGACAAAGATTGCAGGACATCCCCAAGGTGATGAACTGGGCCGAATGAATCCCTTCTCCAGTAGATCTTGTAATTGAGTCTTGAGTTCTGCCAACTCATTTGGAGGCATTCGATAAGACCTTCTAGAAATAGGAGCCGTACCGAGCTTTAGTTCAATCACAAACTCTACATCTCTTTCTGGAGGTAATCCGGTCAAGTCTTCAGGAAAGACGTTCGGAAACTCACACACTACCGGAATATCCTGCATTTCTGGTATGATAGCTTTATAGACTTTGCCAAATGGTTTAGCTGGAATAGCTATAGGGATGGACAGGAGAACTTCCTCATGGCCATAGCTCAACCTGATGGTTCTCAAATCAGTGTTGAGGATAGCTTTATGCTGAGCTAACCAATTCATGCCCAAAATTACATCTATATATTGGCCTTTTAGAACAATGATATTGGTGGGAAAATCCCGTTCAGCCAATGTTACTGGCACTTTGAAGGCTACTTCTTTGGTGAATATTTTCCCCCAGGCGAATGAATAATAAACCCTTCACTTGATTCAATGCAAGGAATGCAATATTTCTCCATAAATTTCTTGCTTATGAATGTATGCGAAGCACCAGAATCAAAGAGAATGATTGCTGGGTGATAGGCCACAAAAAACGTACTCATCATAACCGGCTCTCCCTCCGGTGTAGTGGCCACTTGTGTGTAGTATATTCGCCTAGTCTTCTTAATATTCTTGCCCACAGAATTATTTGCCATGTTTCCCTTGCCTTGATTTGAGCTCCCGAAGTTCTGCTGATTGTTGGATTTATTCTGTTTTGGATATGGGCAGTCTTTGATAAAATGACCAGACTTCCCACAGTTGAAACAGCCAGTTGCGGAACTAGGGAGGGCGGGGAAACAAGCACCAAGGGCACTCGACTGACTTGTTGAAGTGGGGGCAGTGGCGAGGCGAATGAAGACAGGCTGTTTAAATGGGTAGGAGGGTGGACGAGATGAAGAATTGTTTTGATTGAAAGGTCGGATTACCAATCTTGGTCGCTTTTCAGGCCTTGATTGGACTTGTCACCTCTGAATCCTTTCGATTTTCCTTGGCCTGTGTTTTTAGCTTCTACTGCCAGCGCTGTGCTGACAGCCCTGCTGTAGGAGAGATCTAGGCAGGTGGCCATTTTTCTTTGAAGTTGGTCGTTGAGACCTCTCATGAAGCAATTCTTCTTTTTTAGGTCAGTATTTACTTGATCAATTGCATATTGGGACAAATGATTAAATTTGTTGAGATACTGCATAACAGTATCTCCTCCTTGCTTGAGTCGCATGAATTCCTCCTGTTTCATGTGTAGCACTCCTTCTGGAATATAGTGCTCACGAAACGCCAATTTAAATTCATCCCACGTGACCTGATGTCCGGTAGGTTGAATGACCACATAATTTCCCCACCACGTATTGGAAGGGCCTCTTAGCTGTTGAGCCGCGAACAACGGCTTTTGGGTTTCAGTGCAGTGGATAAGTCCAAATTTCTGCTTTATAACCCGTATCCATTCGTCGGCTTCTAGAGGATCTTCGACTTTGACGAAGAGTGGGGGACGGGATTCCGAGAAATCCAAGTACGAAGTTTCACGGGGTCCCTACGGATAAGCCCTTCCGCCTTGTTGCTGAAATTCATTTCCCGTCATTTCACGTAAAAAGCGGGTGTTGTCAGCGGTCGCATTGACCAAGGCAGCGATAGCCTCGGCCAACGTTGGCGCTACAGGCGGTGGGTTGGGTGTGTCTTCTTGACCACGGGAAGTACCCGCAATGTCATGCGCACGAGTCCTTGATGGCATCTGAGGCACAAAAACATTTGGGAAAAATATAACATGCCGATACACACCATCATTTTACATTACCAAGATGTAATGATACAGACTCAATTGTACAACATGACTTTATTACCTATTTTACATTAGGATTATATCTAAACTACATACAGACTCAGTTGGACAACATGACTTTATTACCTATTTTACATTAGGATTATATTTAAACTACACTACTCTAGTTTTTATCGTCTTTGGTTGCTTCACCGTCTGTCGTAAGGGACCACTCGTCAGCTAGATTCATAGAAGGAGGGGGCTTAAAAAGGTCCAATTCCCCACCAAGTCCTTCACCTGCTGCTCCTGAGGGTCCGGCTCCTGTTGCAACAGGGTCGGTAGGTACGTCTCGGTGCAGTCACGAATACAGTACATGGACTTCCTCATGTAAAGTATTGCAATACACCTGCAAGTTGTCAAGGGCTGTGCCGAGCTCATCCACACGAGCACGAGCTTTGGTTTCCCGGTCCCATGCGATCGAACGTGAATTGACAGCCCAATCAATTGCCAAATCCCATTCAGCAAGCTCATCTTGCAGACGTCTGACGTCAGCTCTCAACTCATTCATACGTTGACCATATTCTATCCACACCCGGTTTTGGTGACGTAGCTCCGTCCGAAGCTGCTCCACTTGGGCTTCTAGGTCTCCGATGGGGTCCTTACTACCGCTGCTGCTCCCTTCATGTCTTGGAGCCAGCTGATGCCAAGGTACGCCAATAGGTCCAGTGGACTTATGTGTGGTTTTCTTCATGCGTGGCGGCATATCTCCATAAGGGGGAAAACTTTATTAATATAGTTTTTAAACATGATGCAATACATAATCAACTTTCATTGATTCACAACCTCCTATACATTGCACTCTGCTACCTAGTCTAATAAGATGAATACTTCAGGAAGTGGCAAGGTGAGAACGAAAGAAATTTTCTTGAATAAGTATTGGAAAATTATTTTGAAATGCCTCACAATATCTGAAGAGATGGGCTTCGCTCCGATACCAGCCTGAGACGGAACCCCCCAAGTCATTAGGCCCACTTACAGTTGTCCTCATCCCGTGGACCTCGGACAACCCTATAGATGCACCTGATCACTTGACAAGTTCAGTATCTGCATTCTTTACCTTTCCCCAAGAGTGTTTCACCCGTCACGTAGATATTACAACACATCGGAGGAACGAATAAGCGGAAGCAATTACAGTAACTTAATTTACATTAAAACATAGAAGAGTGTTATTATTACAAACCAGTCATATAGGAGTGCAGAAGTAATATTATTACAAACCCGGGAGGCAAAAACCCTCCTGCTTAACAGTAAAGTGTTTTTAAAAGGAGGACAACATCCTCCGGGGCTTCATTCTTGAGTTTCTTCCTTTGGCACCACCTTAGAACAAAAGCAACAAAAGTTTGCTGCTTTCTCACCTACAACAACATGGGTTCGAAAACCCTTAGTACGAAGTGTACTTTCACAAGTCTTACCCATCGAAATAAAAGACTCTCAAGGATATGCTGGCTTAAGGGAGTCAAGGTAAGGTTTAATCAAGAATCAAGACTCTGTTTGCAAAAATGCTTACTAATGATGGATCCTTAAAAATCTAGTTTTATTAGCAAGTTAAGTCATTACTTATTCAAGAGTTCTTTCTACCCTAGTTCAAGCACTTGGCCTATACTAGCCATCTCTTTATCAACCCTTCTTGTTCACTAGAATGCTATGTGTAGGGCAGTGACCAAGTCTTCATGTCCGAGAAGTAACGGCGACCCGAATCGATTAATACCCAGCTAGGGATCTCCAATCACACGACATATTGAAAGGGAAATGTGCCCTTGGGCCATTTCTAAGTATTTTGGTGATTTAGTGTCCAACACAAGTGCCTAAGTGTAAAAAGGTGGACAAAGTACAAATCAAGGATAAAGGTATGTTTCTCAGACTTAGTACATTGTTTTATGGACTAATGTATTGTGTCTAAGTGCTGGAAACAGGAAAAATCCAATTGAAAATGCCTTGGCTCGAGCAGCCAAGACTTTGCTCAGTCTGGAGCATCGGATTGTCCGGTGGTGCACCGGACAGTGTCCGGTGCGCCAGGCTGGCTCTGGCGAACAGGCTGCTCTCGGGACTTCGACGGTGGTGTACGGCTATAATTCTTCGGACTGTCTGGTGTGCACCGGACTGTCCGGTGGGCCGTTCACAGGTGAACTCGTCGCTCTCGGGAATTCATCGGCGACGTACGGCTATAATTCACCGGACTGTCCGGTGTGCACCGGACTGTCCGGTGAGCCAACGGTCGGCCGGGCCAACGGTCGGCCGCGCAATCTGCGCGGGACACGTGGCCGAGCCAACGGCTAGAAAAAGGCACCGGACTGTCCGGTGTGCTCCGGACATGTCCGGTGCGCCAACGGCTCTCTGGCTGCCAACGGTTGACTGCACCATTTATGGAAGGAAATCGGGCACCGGACAATGTCCGGTGTGCACCGGACTGTCCGGTGCGCTAGTCGACAGAAGGCAAGATCAGCCTTCCTAGATTGCTCTCAACGGCTCCTAGCTGCCTTGGGGCTATAAAAGGGACCCATAGGCGCATGGAGGAGCATACCAAGCATTCCTACAACATTCCTAAGCACCAAGACATCGATTCCGCGCCTTTGATTCTTTGCTATAGCAATTAGAGCTCTAGTTGAGTAGTGAACTCTTTGAGTTGTGTTGTGAGCTCTCGTTGCGACTTGTGTCCGTGGTGTTGCTGTGATTTCTTGTCTTGAGTGCGTTGCTAATCCCTCCCTTGCTCCGTGCTTCTTTGTGATCTTAAAGTGTAAGGGCGAGAGGCTCCAAGTTGTGGAGATTCCTCACAAACGGGATTGAGTAAAGCAAGCAAAACACCGTGGTATTCAAGTGGGTCTTTGGACCGCTTGAGAGGGGTTGATTGCAACCCTTGTCCGTTGGGACGCCACAACGTGGAGTAGGCAAGCGTTGGTCTTGGCCGAACCACGGGATAACCACCGTGCCATCTCTGTGATTGATTTCTTGTGGTTATTGTGTTTTGTTGAGACTTCTCTCTAGCCACTTGGCATTTACTGTGCTAACGCTTAACCAAGTTTTTGTGGCTTAAGTTTTCAAGATTTACAGGATCACCTATTCACCCCCCCTCTAGGTGCTCTCAATTGGTATCAAAGCCGTTCTCTTCACAAAGGGACTAACCGCCCGAAGAGATGGATCCTAAGGGGAAGGGTATCGTGATCAACGATAAAGAGAAGGAATCCTTCGTCAACGAGCCGAAGGACGACAAGCCTACCGACTCCGGCTCGGGCCATAGACGGAAAGAAGGGAAGAAGAAGAAGACGAGGCGCATCAAGGAGATCGTCTACTACGATGACAGCGATGAGTCTACTTCCTCCCAAAAGGACGACGATCACAACGACTACGAGAGAAGGAAACCGGTCAATTCGAACTTTTCTTTTGACTACTCTCGTATTCCTCAAAGTGCAAATGCTCATTTATTATCTATTCCACTTGGTAAACCTCCTCATTTTGATGGAGAGGACTACGGATTTTGGAGTCACAAAATGCGTAGTCACTTGTTCTCTCTCCATCCTAGTATATGGGAGATTGTAGAGAGTGGAATGCACTTTGATAGTTCGGATAGTCCCATGTTCATTAATGAGCAAATTCATAAGAATGCACAAGCTACTACTGTTCTTCTAGCTTCATTGTGCAGGGATGAATACCACAAAGTGAGCGGCTTGGATAACGCCAAGCAGATCTGGGACACCCTCAAGATTTCACATGAGGGGAACGACGTCACCTTGCTCACCAAGATGGAGTTGGTGGAGGGCGAGCTTGGACGATTCGCGATGATAAGGGGCGAGGAGCCGACACAAACATACAACCGGCTCAAGACCCTTATCAACAAAATAAGGAGCTACGGAAGCACGCGATGGACGGACCACGACGTCGTCCGATTGATGCTAAGGTCCTTTACAGTTCTTGATCCTCATTTGGTGAATAACATTCGTGAGAATCCCAGGTACACCAAAATGTCGCCCGAAGAAGTCCTTGGAAAATTTGTAAGCGGGCGAATGATGATCAAGGAAGCGAGGTACGTGGACGACGCTCTAAACGGTCCAATCAATGAGCCTCAACCCGTTGCTCTCAAGGCAACAAGGAGCAAGGAGGCGTTACCCAGCAAGGTAGCATAAATTGAGGTCGCCGGACTTAATGATGAAGAGATGGCCCTCATCATCAAGAGATTCAAGACGGCGCTTAAGGGTCGCAAGGGACAGCCAAGCAAGACCAAAGCCAAGGGGAAGCGCTCATGCTTCAAATGCGGTAAGATTGGTCATTTTATTGCTAACTGTCCCGATAATGAAAGTGACCAGGAACACGGTAGCAAGAGGGAAAAGAAGAAAAATTACAAGAAGGCCAAGGGCGAGGCACATCTAGGAAAGGAGTGGGACTCGGATTGCTCCTCCTCCGACTCCGACAATGAAGGACTCGCCCCCACCGCCTTCAACAAGTCATCCCTCTTCCCCAACGAGCGTCACACATGCCTTATGGCAAGGGAGAAGAAGGTATGTAGTCGAAACTCTACTTATGCTTCTTCAAGTGAGGACGAATCTAGTGATGAGGATGAAATAGATTATTCATGTTTATTTAAGGGCCTAGATAGAACCAATGTAGATAAAATTAACGAATTGATTGATGCCTTGAATGATAAAAATAGGCTTCTAGAAAAACAAGAGGACTTGTTGTATGAAGAACATGACAAATTTGTAGAAGCTCAAAAATCTCATGCCTTAGAAGTTAAGAGAAATGAAATGCTTTCTTGTGAATTATCTTCTTGTCATGAGACAATTTCTAGCTTAAGAAGCAATAATGATGATTTGAATGCTAAGTTAGAAATAGCTAGTAAATCAACAACTTGTGTAGAAAATGTTGTTATTTGCAATAGATGTAAAGATTTTGATATTGATGCTTGTAGTGAACACATATCTTCTATTGCAAAGTTAAATGATGAAATGGCTAGTCTTAATGCCCAACTTAAGGCTAGCAAAAGTGATTTTGATAAACTAAAATTTTCTAGGGATGCCTACACGATTGGTAGACACCCCTCAATTAAGGATGGGCTTGGCTTCAAGAGGGAAGCCAAGAACTTAACAAGCCATAAGGCTCCCATCTCCGCCAAGGAGAAAGGGAAGGCCCCTATGGCAAGTAGTACTAAAAAGAACCATGCTTTTATGTACAATGATAGAAGACAGTCTCATAGGAGTTGTAATGCTTTTGATTCACATGCCTATGACTCTTATGCTATGTATGCTTCCAGTTCTTCCTATATGCATTGTAGAGATATGCCTAGGAAAAATAGTCATCATGTGCCTAGAAAGAATATTGTTCATGTTCCTAGAAAAATTATGAATGGTCCCTCTACAATTTATCATGCTTTAAATGCTTCCTTTGCTATTTGTAGAAAGGATAGGAAGATAGTTGCTAGGAAATTAGGGGCAAAATGCAAGGGTGATAAAACTTGCATTTGGGTCCCTAAGACAGTTTTGACTAACCTTGTAGGACCCAACAAGAGTTGGGTACCTAAGACACAAGCCTAAATTTGCCTTGCAGGTTTATGCATCCGGGGGTTCAAGCTGGATTATCGACAGCAGATGCACGAACCATATGACGGGGGAAAAGAAGATGTTCACCTCCTACGTCAATAATAAGGATTCCCAAGATACAATCATATTCGGTGATGGGAACCAAGGCAAGGTGAAAAGGTTTAGGCAAGATTGCAATATCAAATGAGCACTCTATCTCTAATGTGTTTTTAGTTGAGTCTCTTGGATATAATTTACTATCTGTCAGTCAATTATGTAATATGGGTTATAATTGTCTATTCACAAATGTAGATGTGTCTGTCTTTAGAAGATGTGATGATTCACTAGCTTTTAAGGGTGTACTAGACGGCAAACTTTATTTAGTTGATTTTGCAAAAGAGGAGGCCGGTCTAGATGCATGCTTAATTGCTAAGACTAGCATGGGCTGGCTGTGGCATCGCCGCTTAGCACATGTGGGGATGAAGAACCTTCACAAGCTTCTAAAGGGAGAACACGTGATAGGTTTGACTAACGTGCAATTCGAAAAAGATAGACCTTGTGCAGCTTGTCAAGCAGGTAAACAAGTGGGAGGAGCACATCACAGCAAGAATGTGATGACCACTTCAAGACCTCTGGAGTTGCTGCATATGGACCTCTTCAGACCCATCGCCTATCTGAGCATAGGAGGAAGTAAGTATGGTCTAGTTATTGTTGATGACTTTTCCCGCTTCACTTGGGTGTTCTTTTTGCAGGATAAGTCTGAAACCCAAGGGACCCTCAAGCGCTTCCTCAGGAGAGCTCAAAATGAGTTTGAGCTCAAGGTGAAGAAGATAAGGAGCGACAACGGGTCCGAATTCAAGAATCTTCAAGTGGAGGAGTTCCTTGAGGAGGAGGGGATCAAGCACGAGTTCTCCGCTCCCTACACACCTCAGCAAAATGGTGTGGTAGAGAGGAAGAATAGGACGCTCATTGATATGGCGAGAACTATGCTTGGAGAGTTCAAGACCCCCGAGTGTTTTTGGTCGGAAGCCGTGAACACGGCTTGCCACGCCATCAACAGGGTCTATCTTTACCGCCTCCTCAAGAAGACTTCATACGAGCTGCTAACTGGTAACAAACCCAATGTATCGTACTTTCGTGTATTTGGGAGTAAATGCTACATTCTAGTGAAGAAGGGTAGGAATTCCAAATTTGCTCCCAAAGCTGTAGAAGGGTTTTTATTAGGTTATGATTCAAATACAAAGGCGTATAGGGTCTTCAACAAATCATCGGGTTTGGTTGAATTCTCTAGCGACGTTGTATTTGATGAGACTAATGGCTCTCCAAGAGAGCAAGTTGTTGATCTTGATGATGTAGATGAAGAAGATGTTCCAATGGCCGCGATACGCACCATGGCGATTGGAGATGTGCGGCCTCAGGAACATTTGGAGCAAGATCAACCGTCTTCCTCAACTATGGTGCATCCCCCAACCCAAGATGACGAACAGGTACCTCAAGTAGAGGCGCATGACCAAGGGGGAGCACAAGATGTTCAAGTTGAAGAGGAAGAAGCACCTCAGGCACCTCCAACCCAAGTTCAAGCGACGATCCAAAGGGATCATCCCGTCGACCAAATATTGGGTGATATTAGCAAGGGAGTAACTACTCGCTCGAGATTAGTTAATTTTTGTGAGCATTACTCTTTTGTCTCTTCTATTGAGCCTTTCAGGGTAGAAGAGGCCTTGCTAGATCCGGACTGGGTGTTGGCCATGCAGGAGGAACTCAACAACTTCAAGCGCAATGAAGTTTGGACACTGGTGCCTCGTCCCAAGAAAAATGTTGTGGGAACCAAGTGGGTGTTCCTCAACAAACAGGACGAGCACGGGGTGGTGACAAGGAACAAGGCTCGACTTGTGGCAAAAGGTTATGCCCAAGTCGCAGGTTTGGACTTTGAGGAGACGTTTGCTCCTGTGGCTAGGCTAGAATCAATTCGTATTTTGCTAGCATATGCCGCTCACCATTCTTTCAGGTTGTACCAAATGGATGTGAAGAGCGCTTTCCTCAACGGGCCAATCAAGGAGGAGGTGTACGTGGAGCAACCCCCTGGCTTCGAGGATGAACGGTACCCCGACCACGTGTGTAAGCTCTCTAAGGCGCTCTATGGACTTAAGCAAGCCCCAAGAGCATGGTATGAATGCCTTAGAGACTTTTTAATTGCTAATGCCTTCAAGGTTGGGAAAGCCGATCCAACTCTTTTTACTAAGACTTGCGATGGTGATCTTTTTGTCTGCCAAATTTATGTCGATGACATAATATTTGGTTCTACTAACCAAAAGTCTTGTGAAGAGTTTAGCAGGGTGATGACGCAGAAATTCGAGATGTCGATGATGGGCGAGTTGAACTACTTCCTTGGGTTCCAAGTGAAGCAACTCAAGGACGGCACCTTCATCTCCCAAACAAAGTACACGCAAGATTTGCTCAAGCGGTTTGGGATGAAGGACGCCAAGCCCGCAAAGACGCCGATGGGAACCGACGGACACACCGACCTTAACAAAGGTGGTAAGTCCGTTGATCAAAAAGCATACCGGATAGGTTCTTTGCTTTATTTATGTGCTAGTAGACCGGATATTATGTTTAGCGTATGCATGTGTGCTAGATTTCAATCCGATCCTAAGGAGTGTCACTTAGTGGCTGTGAAGCGAATTCTTAGATATTTAGTCGCTACGCCTTGCTTCGGGATCTGGTATCCAAAGGGGTCTAACTTTGACTTGATTGGATATTCAGATTCCGACTATGCTGGATGTAAGGTCGATAGGAAGAGTACATCGGGGACGTGCCAATTCTTAGGAAGGTCCCTGGTGTCGTGGAACTCTAAGAAACAAACTTCCGTTGCCCTATCCACTGCTGAGGCCGAGTACGTTGCCGCAGGACAGTGTTGCGCGCAACTACTTTGGATGAGGCAAACCCTCAAGGACTTTGGCTACAATCTGAGCAAAGTCCCACTCCTATGTGATAATGAGAGTGCTATCCGAATAGCGGAAAATCCTGTTGAGCACAGCCGCACAAAGCACATTGACATCTGACATCACTTTTTGAGAGACCACCAGCAAAAGGGAGATATCGAAGTGTTTCATGTTAGCACCGAGAACCAGCTAGCCTTTAGATGAGAAGACCTTTTGCAGGCTGCGTAGTGAGCTAAATGTCCTAGATTCACGGAACTTGGATTGAATTGTAGCATACATGTATTTATGCCTTTGATCATGTTCATTCTGCATTTTGTTGCTTACTATGGTGCTCAAGTTGTACAAGCACTCCCTGGATCTCACAAGTCCTTGTGCAAGTGATGCACATACTTAGGGGGAGGTGTGTTACAAGTTGACCCTTTGAAAACTAACCATGTGCTTGAGTTTGTTTTAGTCTCAAAGGAGAATTGAAAGGGAAAAGGTGGACTTGGACCATGCAAGACTTCCACTGCACTCCGATGAAAAGAGTAACTCTTCCAAGTTCATCTTTATACTCTTATTGCCTTTGTATTCTTATTGAAGATTTTGGTGAGGCAATGGGGTTAAAGGGCCAAGATTGATCCCGTTTTGGTGCTTGATGCCAAAGGGGGAGAAAATAAAGGCCAAAGCAATAGATGGATCAGCTACCACTTGAGAATTTTGAAAATAGTAGATTAGAGCTTTTGGTTTGTCAAAACTCTTTTATTGTCTCTTATGTCAAAAGTTGGCTTCTTGTGGGGAGAAGTATTGATTATGGGAAAAAGGGGAGTTTTTGAAATCTAGAATCAATTTCTCTTGGAATGACTCTCTTTATGCCTTAACATGTGTGTTTGACTTAGAGATAGAAATTTGAGTTTGATTTGCAAAAACAAACCAAGTGGTGGCAAAGAGTGATCCATATATGTCAAATTTGAATCAAAACAATTTTGAGTTCTTAGTTGAAATGATTTTGTACTTGTTCTACTTGCTTTATGATGTGTTGGCATAAATCACCAAAAAGGGGGAGATTGAAAGGGAAATGTGCCCTTGGGCCATTTCTAAGTATTTTGGTGATTTAGTGTCCAACACAAGTGCCTAAGTGTAAAAAGGTGGACAAAGTACAAATCAAGGATAAAGGTATGTTTCTCAGACTTAGTACATTGTTTTATGGACTAATGTATTGTGTCTAAGTGCTGGAAACAGGAAAAATCCAATTGAAAATGCCTTGGCTCGAGCAGCCAAGACTTTGCTCAGTCTGGAGCACAGGACTGTCCGGTGGTGCACCGGACAGTGTCCGGTGCGCCAGGCTGGCTCTAGCGAACAGGCTGCTCTCGGGACTTCGACGGTGGTGTACGGCTATAATTCACCGGACTGTCCGGTGTGCATCGGACTGTCCGGTGGGCCGTTCACAGGCGAACTCGTCGCTCTCGGGAATTCATCGGCGACGTACGGCTATAATTCACCGGACTGTCCGGTGTGCACCGGACTGTCCGGTGAGCCAACGGTCGGCCGGGCCAACGGTCGGCCACGCAATCTGCGCGGGACATGTGGCCGAGCCAACGGCTAGAAAAAGGCACCGGACTGTCCGGTGTGCACCGGACATGTCCGGTGCGCCAACGGCTCTCTGGCTGCCAACGGTCGACTGTGCCATTTATGGAAGGAAATCGGGCACCGGACAATGTCCGGTGTGCACCGGACTGTCCGGTGCGCCAGTCGACAGAAGGCAAGATCAGCCTTCCTAGATTGCTCTCAACGGCTCCTAGCTGCCTTGGGGCTATAAAAGGGACCCCTAGGTGCATGGAGGAGCATACCAAGCATTCCTACAACATTCCTAAGCACCAAGACATCGATTCCGCGCCTTTGATTCTTTGCGATAGCAATTAAAGCTCTAGTTGAGTAGTTAACTCTTTGAGTTGTGTTGTGAGCTCTCGTTGCGACTTGTGTGTGTGGTGTTGCTGTGATTTCTTGTCTTGAGTGCGTTGCTAATCCCTCCCTTGCTCCGTGCTTCTTTGTGATCTTAAAGTGTAAGGGCGAGAGGCTCCAAGTTGTGGAGATTCCTCGCAAACGGGATTGAGTAAAGCAAGCAAAACACCGTGGTATTCAAGTGGGTCTTTGGACCGCTTGAGAGGGGTTGATTGCAACCCTCGTCCGTTGGGACGCCACAACGTGGAGTAGGCAAGCGTTGGTCTTGGCCGAACCACGGGATAACCACTGTGCCATCTCTGTGATTGATTTCTTGTGGTTATTGTGTTTTGTTGAGACTTCTCTCTAGCCACTTGGCATTTACTGTGCTAACGCTTAACCAAGTTTTTGTGGCTTAAGTTTTCAAGATTTACAGGATCACCTATTCACCCCCCCTCTAGGTGCTCTCACATATGTAGCACTTAACCCTTGCATATGTCAACTCGCCACCGGGGTTCTTAAGACTAGATTAGGTTCACGCCAACCGAGAGCACAGATACACCACCGTCAGCCTCTTGCCACGGAGGGTACATGCTACTCTCGCCATCTCTCCACTCCCATTGTGTGTTATCTTATTCTGGTATTAGTCTGCCCGAGGCAAAGCTTACCCATGATGAGGCATGTGACCAGTTAAAAGGTCCTCGATCAGCAAGCCTACATCAAGATGGTCCTTAATCGACTCAGACGGAGACACTACACCGAGACTCTCTTCTCGTGCAAGTCACCCGCCCGGTCTCAACTTTATCATTTCAACCCAAAGTTTGGTACCTAACAGAGGTACATCTTTTCCAATGTTGAACCCATCATGGCCATGATGGATCCACCATCAAGTTTTATTTTGAAAACATCCCATCCCACTTGAAGCATCATATGTTGTTAAAACAAAACATTTTGTTTTTCTAGAGTAAGACTAAGCATAAGAAAAATCTTTTCATAAATCAGGTGATCAAGGAAAGGTAATCAATCTTCCAAGGAAGGAAATGCATCAATTGTTTAGCACACAACTCCTATCACTTAATGCATCAAGCAAGTGAGAAAGATTTTAAAATAGCAAGGAGGTGACAAATGCACCGGGGCTTGCCTTGTGTTATAGGAGAGTCGGGCTCTGCTCCACAAATATCAAAATAAAAGCAGTTCTCGGTAGGTGGGTCTTTGGGTGGTGGTCGTGCAACTCCTTCTTCTTCAACTATTACCTCTTCCTTGTTTTCTATATACAATCATACATAATCATGAATGCTTATGTGATGCTTATGAAAGTGCAAAGATAATAAAGGTACGTCATATTAGGTCTTCAATACAATTTTCCTTCACGGTTCTCTAGAAAACTAGGGTTTGTGGAGTCAGTATTTTAGTTCATAAGGCCAACACTGCTTAAAAGTTTAGGGTTTTGGGTTTTGGGTATGAAATAGTGTCCAAATCAAGTCAAACTTTACCCAAGGTTTCTAAATATCATCATTTTAAGCTTATCCAAAAAGTTTAGTGATTTTTGGAGTTATTAATAAATATCTAAAATTCTAGAAGTATAGGTTTTAGCTATTTTAATTACTTCATAATTCTTGGTTTGAATTAAAAATCGTAAAATTATTTTTATTAAATACTATGAAAATTTAGAAATCCAACAAATTTGGTTCCATATTTTTTGCATTTTCCTAGGATTTTCTATGGATTTCCTAAGTCCAGTAGAAAAAGAAAAAGGATCAACAGTGCTGGGCTTAATCTGGCCCGGGACGGCCCATGACAGGCGAAAACGCGCCCGCGCGTGCCCGCAGTGTCAGGTTTATACATAAGACCCTGGCGATATGAAAAACCAGCGAAGGATCCCCCGCACTATTTGCTTGAGTCACTGACAAATGCAGATAAGCCCTCCCCTTTTCATTTCTTCACAAGGTGATGTCCACGATTGTGAACGGCGGAGCTGGAACTCCGACGAGCCTATACTAGCCAGGATACGTAATGACCAGCGCTCAAAAGTGGTTGCCACCTAATTCGACCCCTAATAATCATTTCCCCTAACCAATTTCAAGATTCCAAGCCCCAATCGCTCTACCTGCGGTGATAGTGCGATCAATGGATAATCCTGAGGCGTTCCCGGTGATCTACCCCGGTCTAGTGCAATTGGTTGGGTCGATGAGCTTCAAGGACATATCAGAGCACTGAAACAAAGGAACAGAGGGTGGGAATGGACCTGTAATGCGCTGGCTACGGTGAGAGTCTTTCACGGCGGTGGAAAACTGATTTGGGGGAAGTGTGCAATTTGGAGGCTCTGGTGAACAATTGGAGGCAAGTGCTGGTGCTTTGGATGGGTAATTACCCTATGGAGCTCATGGCACACTCAATTTATAGAGTCAGTGAGTGGCGGTGTCCAATTCAAAAGGATTACGCTGGCGGCCGGAGAGGGAAAGAGTTACTGGCACAAGCAAATCGTGGCTGTTACCGTGGCAAGACCACTGTCGATGACATGGCTATCTAAGGTGGCTTTGTGCAATGTGGTAATTAGCCTGAGGCGTGGCACGACCATGGCGAAGGGCACACACTCAGGTGATGGCCGCTTGGCCACGTAGCCGGCGCAAGTGGTCAAGAGACAGAGCGGCCACAGTGCCTTGTGTTCATCCGCGAAGAGATATTTTCACCATCGAGCGTAATCCACTCGCCTGAGGCACAAATCACGACGGCCGGCACGAATCCGGGCGCATAGGCCGGCGGCGGCGAGGGGGGCTGAACAGAAGATCTTTGTTCACTCTACCATTGGATTCTCATTTAGTCAGCCTGATAGAGCAACTTGCAGGGAGATTTGTTCCCAAATTCATGTGGTGACTTGACCTGCTCTCTGTATCAAAGTTGTAGCCCTATGGTCCAGCTACAACCTTGCTATAGCAACTATGGTCAAACAATTACTGGATCATAGTCGAATTCCATCTCAAAGCTTGCCCAACTTCACTGTTACCCCTTCTTCAGTTCATTGGCTCACTGTCAGCTTGACTTTAGAACTAATTATCTCCAAATTTTGCATGACACCAGAGCTTAATTACTTAAGAAAAGTTGTACTCCTACAGTAGCTCAACAAGTTTGATGTGTTGACCCTAGGCAAATTCCTTATATTTTTAGAAATACAGAGCTCCTAAGTCAGCCCTATTCAACTGATTTTGGACTTAGTCACATAAGAGGTATAGAGTGACTTTTTGCAAATAAGTCCAAATCTCATGGTTTGGTTTGCAAATCCTCAAATATGTGAACCATATGATTTGAGGTGCCCTAATACCTTGGTTTTTGCACTTGGGTCTAAAAGTGCACAAAATTTACACTTAGCCCCCTAGGGTTTTAGTTTAGGGTTTTCCAGGGGTCTTTTTAGGGTTTTGACATACCTAGGGTTTTGGTGCTATCCAAGTCCATTGATGGTGATATCTTATGATCATTCCTAATGAGTTTTGAGAAGTTAACTTATTTAGGCTTCATTTTCACTCATAAGTTGTCACACCCGGGTTTTGGGGCACCAAGACCCAGGCGCGAACATAATCACCATGTGTGCTGGGACCAAGTCTCACACATATGATGAATCATGGCACATGATCAAATGTCACAGCATTACTATATAATAGGAGTTCTATACAAAATAAATAAATAATTACATCATATGGAGGCAACGGTCCAGCAACCAAAAGTTCACTAGGAGATGACGGCCTAGACCTCTCACGAACTCGTCACAACATCCTCCAAGCGCCTCATCCTGCGGTACCTGTTCTTGACCTGTGGGGGGGTGTGAGACAGCAAGAGTGAGCTCATATACGTTCATAGCTCAACAAGTTGTGGGGAATAATGTGTATGAACTCGCCAAAGGTGGGAGCTCACGTGAAGTGTAAGGCTTACCAAAGTGGATGGTTGAAGCTGAGCATTGCTTTTAAAGTTGGTCAAAATTTTATTAGCAATTACTAAGTATAAGTAAATACCAACCCAACTAAGTAGTAGAACAAAAGTAATAACAACACCTGCGATGCAATGCATATGACAAATTGAATTTAGTTCCATAAATTAACCTTGTGAGGGTCCGAGCTGCTCATGACCGTGAGCATGACTGATATACCAGTTTTACACTCTGCAGAGGTTGCGCACCTTTACCCACAAGTCATGTTACCCATCTGCCAAGGGATCGCGACTTCCCATACACCTCTACCGAGGAGGCAAGGTAGGGTAACACTATGAGGCCTTTACAAAGTTCCACTAGCTTCAGAAAACCCGCTATAGTTTATAGGAAGCTCCAATGCAGGGATCCCTCGCCTGACCACCATCGCAGCAAAATCAACACAAGGACCTCCCTACACTGACCACTACCCTACTGCCCTTACCCCTTTCGGGTAAGGTCCCATTCCTCCCTTGTGGTAGCACTGTTTTCCCGGGTGGTCGCTCCATGTTCCAATTAACATAATGATCTTAACATGAACAGTAAACAACAACTGATAATAAAGGTATAATCATGAATAGTAATGTGTATCTCTATACCCAAAACCACATAAAGCAATAGTAGGTACTACCCAAAAATTTAGTGGTAGAACAAGGTATAAAGATAGTCAAACTAGGGTAACCTATTGGGTCCCATCAAAATTAACCTATGCAGATCATTATGATTAATTAGAACATGACTCGGTAAAAAGAAGTGATCAAGGGCACAACTTGCATGGGACTTGAGATTCTAGGTACCAGGATGATCTTCAGATTCTCGTGACCTCACTACTAGTCGTAGCAATACAGACAAACATGGTATAGGCAAAATTAACATCACATCAAACATAAGTACAAACTGAATAATAATGATCTACACGATGCTACGAGACCGTGGAAACGAGGATCACTAAATTCGGATTTACGGTTATAAAGTTATGGTTTATGGAAGATCTATGTGATTTAAATATTAAACCATATTATGAATTGATTAGGGTACACAATATGAGAGAATATGATATAAATAGTTAACTCAACTTTAATCTAAGTCATTACTTGATTATAAATCATCTTTTAGGCCCAAGATAACCCTAAGATCATGATACTATATTAATATTAGAATAAGCTAATCCCGAAAACATAGATAATCAAATTAGTTACCTGTATGGAATATCATATAATCAATGTTACTACTGCGTAGTAAATATTTATACGAAGCTAACGCAACTGGAACGAGTCAATTCAGAATTAAAACGGAGGAGTTATGAATTTTCGAAGTTATTAAGTGCTTAGTATAAAATAAATGAAGTGAATAATTTTAATTCAAGTTTCATGGCTAAACGAAGGTACTAGATGATGAACAATATTAAAACAAAATTATTGTAACTGGAATGAATCAATTTGGAGCTAAAACAAATTAAATATGAATTATACAAGTTTCAGGATTTATTTTTGTATTAAAAATCAATTTCTAAATTTAAATAACTGATTTCTCTAAGCTTTGGACTGGGCACCAATTTCCATGGAGTTCAGGGGCTAAGGTGCAAGTTTTCTCAGACCCAGGGAACACCCAGAGTGGACTGCGGGATTTTTTTTGAAGAATATCGGGGTCTCTTACGTAAAATTGCCACGACGAAAGGGTACAGGATAATCAGATCCGTCCAATCCTGAACCGAGGGCCCAGATTAAAAGCCGGCTACTGTAACACCCTAGTGTTACTGTTACTAAAACTCGAGCATAACATCATAAGCATTGGCATTTCATGTGTTTGTCACATCTAGAGTGCATTCACTAGGTAAAAATTTCAAACAAGTTGTTTTGAAGTGACATGTTACTAGTGAAACCCTTGGGTACAGTATTTAACCCTAGATTGGGCATAATAGAATAAAGAAGGCTTAAGGAGGGAAAACTTTAAAACTCTACTAAAATAGTCATGAAATGTCACTAGGAATGGACCTAAGTAACATCCAAACCCTAGAAGTGTCAAAAATCCTAAAAAGAACCCTAGAAAGCCCTAGCCTTAAACCCTAGGGGGCTAAGTGCAAAGTTAGTGCACATTTGGACTAAAGTGCAAAAACTATGAAATTAGGGCACCTTGAATCATATGGTTCACAAGTTTGTGGATTTGCAACTTAAACCCTAAGTTTTGGATTAATTTGCAAAATAGCCACAATAATACTCATATGGCTAAGTCTGAAATCAGTGACATTGGCCCAACTTTAAAGCCTCATATCTTCCAAGTTATGAAGGTTTTGCCCTAGGTCACCACATGAAGTTTGTAAAGCTATGAAAGGAGAACAACTTTGTTTAAGGGATTAAACATTGTTGTTATGAAAAATTTGAAGAAAAGTGTGCCCAAAGTTGGGTTGTCAGTCTGTCTGAAACCTGAAATTGGATATTCAGTGACATGAGATGAACTTTGTGAGTCTTTTCGAAGATGATCCAGTAAGAGTTTGACTGTGGTTGCTATAACAAGGTTGTAGATGGATCATTAGACAACAACTTTGCTATTAGCCGATCAGCAGGTTGCCATGTAATTCTAGGAGAAAACTAGTGCCAAAAATACTCTGTCAGGCCGACTGAATTGGCTGCGCCATGGTACAGTGAACGGATGGATCAGGTTCTGAGAACCTCGCTGCCGGTGACCTGTATGCCCGAATTCACGCAGGCGTCGCGATTCACGCCCAACCAAACTTAGATAAGCACTCCTCGGTATAAAGTATCACGCTGGAGATAAACTCCGACCGCTGTTCTCAC
Organism: Zea luxurians; assembly: GCA_029449295.1. NCBI lineage: Eukaryota > Viridiplantae > Streptophyta > Magnoliopsida > Poales > Poaceae > Zea > Zea luxurians. The sequence goes on from JAOPSE010000011.1 coordinate 54,666,393, forward strand.
CACCAACGTGTCTCGCCGTAGTTAGTCGCGCTGGCATCACCGGTGATTTGCCATTATCCGACCGAGCTACGTGCCCCGACGCTTTACCCCGTCACGGTGAGTCACTAGAAACCGTCCGGTAGCACTGGCTCGTTGCCAGTGAGGTCGCCATGGTAGATGCCACAGAGCTCTCGTGACAGTACTCTTTTCACTCTCCGGCCGCCACCGCGCTAACTCAAATTCACGCGCCACCGCTGATGAAGTCTATAAATTGCTGCCCCCAATCACTCCGCTAGGTAATTGCGCAGCTAGTGAAGCAACCCGTGCCCCAAGTCCTCCCCTAGAACTCCCCAATTTGGGATTTCCCCCAAATCTGTTCTCCGCCACCGTGACTTGAGACCTCGCCGTGGCCAGCCCAATTCAGGTACGATCCTGCCCTCTGCTTTCTTCTTTCTGCACCCTCGCTTGCTCCTGATGCTCACTGACCCGTTCAATTGAGCTGAGCTACCATAGATCGCCGGGAACGCGATTGGTCGTCCGCCTTATCCGCTGTCACCACGGCCAGAGCGAATTAGGTAGCCGTTCATGAAATTGGGTGAGGGGAAACGGTCCTTAGGTCTTGAATTTGGCCTCGGCCAAAGTAGGACGCCAGTCTTTGAGTGAATTCGCCGGTACACGAGCTCGTCGGAGCTCTGTGCGACACCACTCACCGTCAGGGACTCGATTCATGAAGGAATAGAAACTCGGGGTGGGGGGGGGTTTCATAAACTGTTAGTGACTCCGATGAATAGTGCTGCGACCCCGCTTCTAGTTATTCAAAAAGACAGGGTTGTCCCTGCATAGTCTGCACAGGCGCGTGCGCGGGCGTGTTTTCACCCGTAATTGGGCCGGTTCGGGCCAGAATCAGCCCAGGGCTGTTCATACCTTTTCTTTTTCTTTTTTCTAACAGAGTTCAAGAAATTCTAAGAAATCGTAGAAAAATGCTAAAAATGCAAGACCAATTTTGCTAGATTTCTAATTTTCCATAGAATTTAATAAAAATAGTTTTAGGATTTTTAATCCAAACAGGAAATTATAGAGTATTTAAAATAGCCTAAGACCTTGCTTATGGATTTTTAGAGAATAAATAATAAATCCAAAATTCACTAAACTTTTAGGATAATCTCTAAATAATATTTAAAATCCTTGGGTAGAGTTTGGTATGATTTGGACCATGTTTGATACTTAGAACCCAAAACCCTAGCCCCCTGCCCTATGAACTTCACTATTGACTCCGGAAACCCTAAGTTCTCGGAGATCCGTGAAGGAAAGTTGTATTCAAGACTTTAGATTACAAACTTTTATTATCTTTGCACTCTCATGAGCATTACATGGGCATTCATTATTATGTATGGTTATATTTAGAAAACGAAGAAGAAGTAGAAGTCGAAGAAGCGAAGACTTCACCACCACCACCTGAGGAACAGCACGCAGGCAACTGTTTTTATTTTGATATCTGCGGAACAGAGCCTGATTCACCAGCAACACAAGGCAAACCCTGGTGCATTTGCCACCTCCTTGTTCTTTTTAAAATCTTTCTCACTTGCTTGATGCACTAGGTGATAGGAGTTGTGTGCTAAACCAATTCCTGCATTTCCTTCCTTGGATTGATTACTTCTCCATAAATCCCTGTTTTACAAAAGGTTTTTCTTATGCTTAGCTTTGCTTTAGAAAAACAAAACATTTTGTTTTCTAAAAAGATGATATTGCAAAGTGGGAGGGATGTTTTCAAAAACAAAACTTGATGGTGAATCCATCATGGCCATGATGGGTTCAACATCGGAAAAGATGTACCTCTGCCAGGTACCAAACTTTGGGTTTGAAATGATAAAGCTGAGACCGAGTGGGTCACTTGCACGAGAAGAGAGTCTCGGTGTAGTGTCTCTGTCTGAGTCGATTAAGGATCGTGCCGATGTAGGCCTGCTGACCGAGGACCCTTTAACTGGTCACATGCCTCATCATGGGTAAGCTTTGCCTCGGGCAGACTAATACTAGAATAAGATAACACGTAATGGGAGTGGAGAGATGGCGAGAGTAGCGTGTACCCTCCGTGGCAAGAGGCTGGACGGTGGTGTATCTATGCTCTCGGTTGGCATGAACCTGATCTGGTCTTAAGAACCCCGGTGGCGAGTTGACATATGCAAGGGTTAAGTGCTACATATGTCGTGTGATTGGAGATCCTCAGCTGAGTATAATCGATTCAGATCGCTGTAACTTCGCGGTTATGAAGACTTGGTCACTGACTTACACGTAGCAATCCAGTGAAGATGAAGGGTTGTGAAGAAATTGGCTAGTATAGGTCAAGTGATTGAATTAGGATAGAAAGAACCCTAGCTGCAGGTAATTTTTACTTAACCTGACAAATAAAACTGGATTTTTAAGGATCCACTCTTAGTAAGCATTTCTGCAAACAGAGTCATTGATTATTGATAAGCCTTACCTTGACTCCCTTAAAGCCAGCATATCCTTGAGATTCTTTTACTTGGTCGGGTAAGTCTTGCAAAAGTACACTTCGTACTCAGGGCTTCGTCCCATGTGGTTTTAGGTGAAGAAGCGGCAAACTTTTCCTGCTTTTGTTCAAAGGTGGTGCCCAAGGAGGAAAACCAGGAGTAAAGCTTCGTGAGGAAAAGATCCTCTGTTAAAAACTTTTTACTGCTTATGAGGGAGGTGTTTTTGCCTCCCTGGTTTTGTAATAATAATAATACTCAGCACTCCTATATTTGTTTCTGGTCTGTAATAATCCAACTCCTTCTTACTTTTAATATAAGGTAAGTTATTGTAATTGCTTCCACATTTTCGTATCTCCGATGTGTTATAATATCTGCGTGACAGGTGAAACGCTCTTGGGAAAGGTAAACAAAGCAGATACCGAACTTGTCAAGTGATTTAGGGGCACCTGCAGGGTTGTCTGAGGTCCGTTGGACAAGGACAACTGTAGGTGGGCCTAATGACTTGGGAGGTTCAATCACAGCTACGACGACCCGGTACGTAATATAGACCATCGGATTGAGATCCGATGGCTACAACTTAATGGATCACGATCTGATGCGAGCCGTAGGATGCCGATCCAATGGCACAGATCCAAACACCCCAAGCGATATGCTAGGACTAATATGGGCCGCCCATTAATGGATCCCCGGCCACGCACCCTTCTTCCTCCCAACGATGCCAGGCGGCGGCGCGGCGCTCTACACGGCGGAGCCCCCACCGGTGATCATCGAATCGATGTTCTGGCGCTCAACCACTCCTTCTAACATTGTGCTACATGAAGCAGATATCAACTGGAACATCAACAATGGGATTTCATAGTGGTCGTACAGCCTAGCGTCCCTGCCCACGGCACAAGGCGAATTCGCGTCTATGTCACAAAGTCGGCGAGAAATCATCGGTACACGGACGCTAGTTTCATGTGCCTACACATGAAAAACAAAGCGGAGATCATAACCATACAGGAGGGAGGGTTCGTACCGATGGTGATGGTGGAATTTCTTGGCCTCATTGTTGTGCGGTTCTGTAGCTCTTACAAACTTCGGTGAAGAGTCCCCACAGCTCTGAGTCATCATCGTGCTCGGCGACTTCTTTGAACATCTTCACAAGGTCGGTCGTCTCCCTGCGAACCCCAGCAGAGGCACGACGGCGACTATGGCTTCAATTCTACTTCGACAGCATCCTCTCTCTCCTAGCTCTTGGCGTCCGCGAGGTCTACTTCGTTTTTTTTCTGGGTTCTGTTCGTTCCTTTGCGATAGATGGGCGAGGATATTAGGTGCTCCATTATATACCCTGGAGCAAATACAAATCCCAACTAAAACCTAAAATCTCGCGCGAGGTTGTTTCCCTGCAGGCTACAGCCTAGTTCCATTCGTAGCCAAAAGGCAAGAGCACGAACAGACTGACGGTATGGGTCCAGCTGCCGGTCACGAAACGAGTAAAATATGCGCTGGCGTCACCCTGCCGTCATGATGATGTGAGCGCGTGGCTGAACTAATAAAGAAATGAAAACAGGAACGTGGGCTATACTGGTTTGGGAAACAAGCTAGGACCAGCTAATCAATGCTTGCCCATGGGTCGAGTCTAACCGGGATAGGTAAGGAACACAACTTCGGTTTCTTTTTGGTTTTTCATCTATTTGTTTTTTTTCTTTTCTAAGTTTTTTATATATTATATTTTCTATTTCTGTTTTTTAATCAAATCTGAGTTTATATTTAAAACTTCAAATTGAGTGCACAAACACAACTCGACATGCATATATATATATATAATTCATTTCATTCGAACAAATACTCCTAAATTTAATATGAATAATTCACGTAAAGTATTTTAACATATATTTATTTAAGACAACAATTTAAATACATAGCCAATTTTTAATATTACTGTTTATCTATTTTAGGAAAACAGCTTTAAAAGTAAGGAAATCTTTATCAAGAATACATTTTTTTAATTCGAATGGTTTGAAGAATTTTACTAGACCGAAAATTAGAATTTTTGAGTGTTACATAAGCCCAGTTTAGGGTTAAGTACTCTATCCTAGGGTTTCACCACACATCAAGTCATATTAGTCCAACATTTTTGAACTTTTTACCTAGTGAATGCACTCTAGGTGTGACAAACACATGATATGCTGATGCTCATGATGTTATGCTCAAGTTTTAGTGACAGTAACACTAGGGGTGTTACCAGTGGGTCGAGCTTCCGAATTCATATTCGCACGAGCGACGAATTTTAAATAATCATCTGACGCACCGATTTTCGGAACAACCATGTTCCGAACATTACGAAAGTTTAGGAAGAACCCAGATAGACAAAAATGATGTCGAACTCGCGACAGACGAAACAAATGCGATATTAAAATCGCGATAGCCGAAGATGATTAAAATTTAGCATCTGTTTTATCCGCTAATATTACGTGCTTAAGTCCATACTCGTTGTCGAGCAGAATATAAACACCAGGGGTGTTACAGCCCTCCCCCCTTAAAAGAATCTCGTCCCAAGATTCGGAGCGAAAGACTTTCAAGAGTAGAGAAGCAGGTAATCCCATGTCCATATTAGCGATAACCCTAAGACAGTCCAGAGCGAAGGCAAGTGCCTCAGGATGTGGTTTCTCCAGTGGACATAACATATATCGCCTTAGGCTAATTTAGAAATGTCCACCAATAGAGACGCTGTCTGCCAGAAGAACATATAAGGTTCCATATGTGCAGTTTGCTTTTTTCTGATGACACTGTACTATATGAGTCTGTTGAGCGAGTGACTAATACGCGACTTTACCCAAGCAGAATCAGATGCACCATCTTGGGTAAAACACACAGAAAGAGGTTTACCAACAAGTTGCCATTTGAGGAATTCAAGTTCCAGGAAGATAATAAAAATTTGAGGAACACATTAGTGAAGATGATCAACAAATGTTGACTTCACAGTCAATCCACTTTATCGAGCACTAAGCATGACTCGACCGGATCACTCATCCTGGAAAAACACATGTGAGGCAATCGAGGCATGACAAGAGCGATAATTAGGGGTTACTAGCCAACTTAACCTCGATTCTTGTAAGCACTTCCTTAGGATGGGTTAAACCAAAGTGGGTTTAGATAACTCGACAAATCGATCCCTAAACTCAACCTTTGTTCATTGGGTAGTTACAAGTTAGTAAAACCAACTTGTTGAACTACTTTTGACATTGGGTAGGTCCTCTCAGTACCATCGGTCAGCCAAGGGTTGATAGTTCACATTTGCTAGCAAAAGGTCATGCATTTGGGTAAAAATCCATTTGGTCAGGTTGTTCTTCCATTTCTTCATGCGAGATGAATTATCCACTTGGTTAAGGAATATAGGGATTAATAAGAGAGTGAATGAACAAACTCCTACATCTCAACAGCAAGGAAGATCTCCATTTTGAGAGCTAATCAGCTGTTTTCCAACACTAAAAAGCTTCAAGGCATCACCTCTACACAAAGGACGTAAATGGAACTTGTATAAGTAGTTACTACCAAGATCAAAAGAAAAGAAACCACACATAAAAGTGGTATACCCTTTTGATCCAACAGAGATGATAGATGTTGCTTGGTCACTTGACAAACAACATAGAAATTGTTTCAAGGGAAATGTTTACAGAGATCACACGTCAGTGTAGTTCCATAATGGATCATGACCAGAGACCTCGGTACCTGTATGCGCCAAGCAGCAGAATCCTGTGTGCGCATTCACAGGAGGCTCTCAGTTTCGCCGCGGTACCATAAGTCCTTAACCATGACACCATTACAAAACTGGCACCAATAATGAATCTCACGTGGTAAGAATAATTTGTGTAGAGATAACATATTGATATAATCTCATAATGGATTATGACTAAGTAGTATGATACTAGCGTGTACCGAGCAGCACAACCTTGTGTGTATACCCACAGGAGGCCCTCGGTTTTGGTGCAGCATCATCAATTTTAGTCATAACACCATTACAAGACGTAGCTAATACGAAATCTCACGCGTCACACCAGTGGATTGGGCAAGGGTGACAATATACAAAGAGACTCTACCTGTCAAAACGGTTACAAGTAGAGAGCCAAATAGATTATGGCCTGATGAAATGAACAAAGTATGGCCGTAACCAAAAATAAATTGAGGAGGGAGTACGATGGGAAATTGTTAATTCAGCCCTGAGCATATTTCTATGCCCAACACAGAGATCACAAGGTCAAGGATTAAATTAGTATGCCTTCGATAGGTATGGGGAAACCAAAGGCATCAAATTCAAGAAAATAGTCAGACATGCTTTTCCTAGGTTAGGTTGATAAAACAACATGGCGATCCTTAGAATAGGCAAACTGGATAAGGTACATCAGCTCGCATCAACCGAATAAGGACATGATCCAAGATGGAAATATGACAGCTAAAACGTCACAGATTAAATAGCGAGAACACAGAATTGAGATCCTAGCTTTAAGTTCATGCACATCTTGTGTTGGATAAAGAAATCATCCAAACATCCATTTGCATGAGTTTAGTCATGGAGTGATAATGGAAAATTCAACTTTGGGTCATGGTTCACTAAATAAGAACATGGCCTAATTTTGGTTTTAGGCAAACAAGTCACTAACCTTCTATCGACACATCAAGCACAAGAGCACACATATAGCATCTAAACATAATACCTAAGGAACGGAGGACAGCTATTTTATCGAAGTTCATAATTCAACATTACACCACATCATCTACAATCACCGGTTACTGGAATAAAGGCGAGAGAAGCATTTTGGATGTATAGGTGACAAACATGATGCAACAATCAGGATGCATGCTCGTCCTATGCGTCCTCACAAGTTTTGCCAACATAATGTGGCAATAGCGTTCTATATCGGTGGCATACTAATGACTCTCTCGGTATTTTGCTAGTCGTCAGCTACACATACGTTTTCGAGGTTAGTGTACCTGCAGAAAAATCCTTTACAACCCAATTTCCCATGATGCAGTTCACACATGACAGTTTATCACAGTTTATACTCCATATATTGCTATATGGAGGCCAGCTCATCATTAAGCGCCGAGCCACGCATAAGCGCCGTTTCCACACATTAACCATAGGGCAACCCATTATGGTAACTTACCTTCTTACCTAGGCGTAGGTGTGTCATTGCAAGTACATTACACTTCTCAGTATTCCCATGTCTGTATACCCATACACATCCATGGGGTACTGAAATCCCGAAAAAGTAAATACTCCACATCACAGCCTTCATATATACATATGTGGAACATGTATATAATCAAGCGCCACAATTAAGCACTCCCCTAGACCAATGTTTGTTCGGTCATGCTCTCACATCTCACCTTACCTTGAGCGTCGATCTATTCAAGACTGAATGGCCTCAAAAATAACAATACACATGTATACAATACCCCCGGTTGTGGGTTAGTGGTTTTTTAAATAAGCCACCTGATAATCCTTACTTTACGGCTTAATAGAGGATGTCACTAGCATTATAGTTTTTCAAAGCTGTTTTTCAAAGCCAAACAATGTGTTCAGTTGGAAATAGGTTTTCTAAAACTAAAACTTTTGTTTTGAAAATACGTATGTGACCGTATATACTTAATCTTTCTCCAATACCAGCCTGCGGCAGAACCTCCCAAGTTATTGGGCCCACATGCACCTGTCCTTGTCTCGAAGACCTCAGACGGCTATGCATGTGCACCAGATAACTTAACAGGATCCGTCCGATTGCCCTAAGGACATCGGATAAACCACTTACAACCAAGATCGCGAGATTAAGTAACACAAATGACACACACCAACATTTTTGCAGCGGAAATCTTATTACCAAATTTTACAAGTTACATCAGGTTTATATTGTACATGATTGGAGTGATTACGAAAGTATAAGATTGAAATATATGCTTGCTCAAGTGACCATCCTCAATAAGAAGTATAGAAGAGTTACTTAGACTTATAAGAAGGCCGAGCCCACCGGCACTTAACACCATCAATAGCAGCACAAAGTTAAACCTGAAAAACAACAAGGAATAAAACCTTGAGTACGGAATTACTCATCAAGACTTACCCGACTAAAGAAAGGACTCTCAAGGGTATGCTGGCTTTAAAAGGATTCAAGGTATGGCTTATCAAAAATCAAAGACTCTGTTTTGTAGAAATGCTTACTATGAGTGGATCCTTAAAAATCCATTTTTACTTGTCAGGTTAAGTAAAGTTACCTGCGTCTAGAGTTCTTTCTATCCTAGTTCACGCACTTGGCCTATACTAGCCATCTTTTTATCATCCCTTCAGTTCACTGGATTGCTACGTGTAGGGCAGTGACCAACTCTTCATATCCGAGAAGTTTTGGTGATCCGAATGGATAAATACCTAGCTAGGGATCTCCAATCACACGACATATGTAGCACTTAACCCTTGAATATGTTAACTCGCCACCGGGTTTCTTAAGACTAGACCGGGTTCACGCCGACCGAGAGCACAGATACACCACCATCTAGCCTCTTGCCACGGAGGGTACACGCTACTCTCGCCATCTCTCCACTCCCATTACGTGTTGTCCTTTTCTGGTATTAGTCTACCCGAGGCAAAGCTTACCCATGACGAGGCATGTGACCAGTTAAAAGGTCCTTGATCAGCAGGCCTACATCGAGACGGTCCTTAATCGACTAAGACAGAGACACTACACCGAGACTCTCTTCTCGTGCAAGTCACCCGCCCAGTCTTGTTTTAATCATTTAAACCCCAAAGTTTGGTACCTGGCAGAGGTACATCTTTTCTAATGTTGTACCCATCACGGCCGTGATGGATCCACCATCAAGTTTTATTTTTGAAAACTTCCCATCCAATCTGAAGCATCATCTTATGTTTTAAAACAAAACATTTTATTTTTATAGAGCAAGGCTAAGCATCATAAAAATCCTTTTTATAAAAGGGAGTCAAGGAAGTGTAATCAATTTTTGAAGGAAGAAAATGCATCAACGGTTTAGCACACAACTCCTATCACCCAATGCATCAAACAAGGTGATAAAGATTTTAAAACACAAGGAGGTGGCAAATGCACCGAGGCTTGCCTGGATAACACTGGGTTAGTGTTTGTTAGACGTCGATCATTTGACGACCATCCTTTTGTTCCGATACTTGCTTCGTCTGTCCATCTTCAGTTTCGTTCTTCCACATCACCTTGCGAATGGCTCACGCTTTCCAGCATCTTGTGGTCGACTCAGTTCTGATTCTTCGCATCACGTGATTAATTATCGTACCTAAATGAAATGCATAATGCACATGTATGAATTTAAAAAGAACTAGCACAATACTAGATAATGTTATACAGTCGAGGGTTACACACCACTAACATGTCCTTAGAACCAATTACAAGAAACGCCAGCTGTCGATATAATACTAATGATAATATTCGTGCTTCTTATGCTCATCTGGTGCTAGCTCGACATCACGAACAACACACTAAGCATGAATTTTAAATCTTTCTTAACTAACACATAATACCAAAGACTAACAATATTTAGGTTAATTAATCTAGTATACCTCGGACTTAGAATAACAATTAGTAGCATTACAATTAACTTTAAAATTACTATTCCATAATGTTAATTCGACCACTCAGTAGATACGAAACACCGATTTAATTCTCCTCACATAACCTATGTTTTTGAACCTAAACTTAGCTACGCAGCACGACGACTTCGCAATCGTGGACATAATTACCATGCTACTTGTAGCCCCGTATTCCTACAAGCGTCAAACAAAAACGTGCCTGAGCTACAAGCGGAATAATCATCGCGACATACATACCTGTCAATTCATCCATCAAACCAGTCAATAAAAATAGCAAATCAGCTCACCGTTTCAATATCTGACTCGAATCTGCGAGATCGGTAATGATTTTCTGATCCAGGCAATTTGTCGAGCGCTGGACAGGTACTATACGAACTTCACGCACACCACCATCCAACATTCAACAAATTTCTCCATAACCGGCCACGACCTTTCCTTCTGTATCTTCACGCCACAGACCACATGACGAACCCTCAACACCGATCAGACTTAATCCGAGTAACTCGGCAAGATTAACTTCAACTCACAGCCAGTGTCGCACGAAGGCGAAACGGGCCCAAGGAATGCGAGCATGAAGGCTCTTGCACAACGACGCGAAGAGAGAAAACCAGAGCACGAAGGGACGTTGGAATCCGGGCTGGGCACGATGACAACCAAATAGTGAAGCACGCGCGTGCAGCCAGGGAGCTTCATGACAGGTCGCAACTAGGACGACCGGCAAGGCGAAGCTCGACGACGAGGTCGAGCAGGGGATGGCGAGGGTGAGCGCACGCCGGGACTTGCCAGAAGCACGAAGACGATGGCGTGCTACGCACATGACGCAAAGAGAAACGACCGCAATTCCACGACAGCTTCACAAACACGGTGAGGACGCAGAGCACAGCAACATGGGGCTAGACTCGGCGATGGAATCAGGGGCTTGGCTTAGTCACTGATGGAGACGAACAGGAACATCGGCGCGTGGCCTAACGAGGTGAGGTCGAGTCACATATCACAGAATTCAACGACGGGGTCACAGACCACGGCGGGATGGAGTTCGGCGCAGGCGCCCAACGAACTGGTGTAGCCTGGCGTTTTCGTAGCGGAGGAACAGAGGATGCCGAGCTGGAGTAGGGAAGACCGCGGCATGGGGGGAGCGACCGGCGCTGGAGAAGATGGGAGGGCGCCGGGCAGGGGCGAACTGCGGCGCGCACCATGGAAGAGAGCAGGGCGCGCGCGAGCAGAAGGAAACACGCAGGAGCAGGCGCGTCAGGGAGAAGACTGAGCAGGGGCACCGCGGCATGGGAGCAGTCGTGCCATGGTTGGGATCTTAGGGCAGTCGGCCGAGCTGGCAGAGGGAGGAGCTGGGGGAAAAGCTCTATGCGCTGGAGGAACCGAGCAGGAGCTCCGGCGTAGGGGAGGAGAGGAGCATGGAGTGAGCAGGGAGCTTCGGGGAGAGTGGACGGCTGGGGGAAGAACGAGCGCTCGCTGGGAGAAGAAGAGATGGATGCGCACAGATAAAAGAACCAGGGGCGGCGGCGGTAGAAGATGAGCACAGGGAACGACGGCAGGATTTTTCCATGGCTGAGCGACGTAGGAGATAACGACGGCGGCTAAAAAAATCTATAGGGGGCGGTGGTAGGGATAGAGGCAGCCGGGGAAAAAATCTGAGAAGTTTTTTTAATTTCTTCTTTATTTTCCTTTTTGTACTCGAAAATTTGAATAAAAATACAAATATCAGCTTAGATGGTTCTGTCCAAATCTCAGTTGGTTAATTTTCGTGACTATTCTAGGCACGATGTAAACGGACCGAACCAGAGTACATCGGATTCGATATTTTACTCTGCGACGGATCTCAATTGAAATCGACCTAGTTAACAATTATTCGATTTCGACTCTAGTTACCTTTGTCCGATTTAGTTTTGCATCACTTCTATCGTCGAGTTCCAATTAATTTGTTCTGGATAAAAATCACCTAGTGGGTCAAGCTTCCAAATTCATATTCGCGCGAGCGACGAATTTTAAATAATCATCGGACGCACCGATTTTTGGAACAACCATGTTCCGAACATCATGAAAATTTAGGAAGAACCCGAATAGACAAAAATGATGTCGAACTCACGATAGACAAAACAGATGCGATATTAAAATCGCGATAGGCGAAGATGATTAAAATTTAGCATCCGTTTTATCCACTGATATTACGTGTGTTTCTGATCCTGGCACGTACATGGTTTGCGTTCGGTTTGCCTTCCAAAACCGGGTGTGACAACCACCATGACCAACTCATTCATTATAGCCCTCGAAGGCCCAACTCTCACATGGTACACAAGATTGCCACCATTGTCCATTGATTCATGGAAGACACTACATGACAAATTCTTGCTAAATTTTCAAGGGTATAGACTCAAGACAGACGCCTTGGTAGAACTCTCGCTCTATAGGCAGCAAGAGAAAGAAACCCTTTGAGAATATTACAAAAAGTTTCTCTTACTGATATCACAACTGCCTTCAGTCGATGACCATATAGCCATCCCCTATGCAATCAGTGGTCTTCCGGCAAGCGTTCTATATAGCCACTGCATAAGGGATCCACTAAAAAACCTATAGGAGTTGTACTAGCTATTTGAAAAGTAAGCTCGTTCAGAAGTGCTCCACCAGAGGAAAATCGAGTCTCAACGAAAACCTAAGGAGACTTCACAATCCAGCAGAACATGGATCAGGCGTTTGCGACCAGATTCAGTCTGGCAGGACCATGCCCAGTCCCAGGTACATAATATTGCAAATCAGCAGCAGGAAGGAGATAACCCCCCTTGTTGTCATGGCTATCCCTGCAACAAGGCCACGGTGGCAATGTGACTAGGGGCAAAGGCAGGGGCTGGGGACCTCAGCAACCGAGAAGGTTCTATTGTCTTTTCCACGGTGAAGATTCAAGACACCCAACCAGGGACTGCCTAGAGACTAAAGCAACAAAGGACCGAATGGCAGGGGTCGTGCCAGCGGACAACCAAAGAGTCGTCACTCGCACTTACCAACCCCATCAATACAACCAGCATCAATTTCAAAATGAACACCACTATTACCCCCAGCAGTAGAATCACAACCTTTTTCCACAACAACAACGCCTTCACAACAGCACTGTACACCACTTTCGGCGGCCACGCTTATTTTTGGCGGCTAGGGCTCGGTCGCCGAATATAAGAATTATTTTCGGTGGCGCGTTGTGGCCGCAAAAAATAGCCTTATTTTCTACGACTTTTGACATGGCCACCAAAAATAATGCCATTTTCGGCAAAAATAGCCTTATTTTTGGCGGCTTTTGATATGGCCGCCGAAAATAAGGCTATTTTCAGTGGCCACTGACATAGCCGCCGAAAATAAGGCCTTATTTTCGGCGGTCTAGTCCTGACCGCTGAAAATATGTCTTTTTAAACCCACGGCTGCCTCATTCTTCTTCTCTCTTCTCTCTGTTCTCTTATCTCATGCGTCGCCGCTCATACGCTCGCCGCGCCCCGCCCTGCCGTGCCTCCGGCCACGCCCATCGCCGCACCGCCTAGTGCCAGCCCCACCGGGTGCCCTAAGCCCCATCGTCGCCCCGGCCAAGTCCCGTGGCCCCTGCTCCATCCCGACACACCACCCCCATCCGGCCCTGTCCCGACGAGCCGCCCGGGCTCTCGGCTGCTGCTGAGACCTCCTCTCGCCAGCACTCCACTGTCGACGCCGAGCTCATCAAAAGCCTAATTTTTTGCGTATTCTATTCCATATTTTCGACGACTGTTATTTAATTGCGGCCGAAATTAGTATATATTTGTAATTGTGTTTATTTGATTAGTGTGTGATTAGTATTACTGTTTAGTTTGATTTCATAAATGTATTAGTGGTATATGTGGTTTAGTAATTAGGGGCATATTGTATTTATGGCATTAATTTCATATTAATATATGGTACTATTATATTATTAGTTTTATAAGTACATTATATTGGTATGCCGTACAGTTGCCATATTAGTGGTATGTGGTACTTAGTCTGATTTGATTAATAGCATATCATTCTTTGTTTTATATATAAGTAATATATTGTTTAGTGGCAGCAAGGTTATGCTGCCGAAATTTTCTTTGGGTCCTGCTAGCTTGTGGGTTTAGAACCTATCCTTACCTATAGATGTAGCACTGATACCCTTGATGATGTAGGACCGATATATTGAATAACCGTGAAGAAAGGGCATGTTGAGGCTATGAAGGGTAGATAATTTCATGATGTATCTATAGTGAGAATCGGTGGTGAGAACACTGTTCCTCTTCGTGAGAAAGATGAGGTAGCGGTTTTTCGAAGCTTTATGAAAGCTGGGCTACGGTTCCCCTTACACAGGATGTTCGTTGAAGTCTTAAAAAAGTTTGAAATTTTTCTTCATCAGCTTACTCCTAAAGCCTTGATTAAGGTTGGAATTTTCGTTTGGGGAATAAGGAGCCAAGGGCTGAAGCCATATGCTGATTGCTTTTGCAATATTCATGAGTTGTCCTACCAAATGAAGGGCCACTGAAAAAGAGCAATATCATAATAACTTTGGATGTTATACCTTCATTTACAGGTCAGATGCTAGGCATCCCATGCTAACCTTTCGGAAAAATGGCCGGGTTTATGGATGAAGCCGTAGTTTTATTTGATGAATGACCTGAGTCAAAGAAGCGATATTAAGGATGTAATCCAGTGGTCTATCCGATCCTGCTTCGGATTCAGGAGGCCTGCTATCGTGAATACAAAAAGATCTCAAGGCTGCATTGCAGCATTTAATGCTATGTGCAACTACATTAGCACGAGGGACTTAGTGCAGGAACACATAGCTTTCAAGGTATGGCCCCTGGCTGCTGAGTGGGAAATGACAAAAGATACTGGAGCTGGTTCAAGTGAAAATGCTGGAAGAAGTAATCTGATATATCTGAACTATACTTAACGATACAGGAATCAATTTGGTGAGCCACATGATGATTGGCTTGATGCCATTGAATCAACAAGTGATGAATTGTTAGGAACTTATACGAAGGCTGAGGATGAAGCCATGAATGTTGCCTTTGGTGCCCGAGGAAAACAAAGATTGAATAGGGTTTTTGATGCTATTGGGTTCATTTACCCTGATTACTACTTCCCTGCTCGAAAGTGGGGGTTAAAAAGGAAAAGTGCACTAAAAACTTCTTATGCTGTGCCAAGGCCAAATAAAGCAAAAGTTCTAACTCACCGACCGAAGTCGTACATTTTAGAAAGGGCTGCAAAACTGCCTGTTGTAGGGACTTCAAAGACATAATCTACCGAATCAGCCGAAGGGGCCCTCCTAGCTTCGGAGGTAATACCTTTTATTTTTCTTTGATTTGCCTCAAAACACTTCTGGTCTAATATTACTTTTGGAATTTTTGAGCAGGAGATGAAAGAAATGGAGGCAACTGCGGTGAGTGCCCTACCCCCATACATTTGGGATTAGCTTCAGAAAAGAGCAATGGGCAAGATCAGCCAAAGGTGCAAGAACTGCCAAAGGTGCAAGCAATATCACAGATATCTACCGTTTCAGTGGGAACTCCTAAGAAAGGAAAGAGAATGGACAATGTGCTTGAAGCTGTTTTGAGGCCTTCGAAGATGGTGACACCTGCACCACCAAAGGTTTCCAAGGACAGGGCCAAAGAACCGATGGCTGGTATTGTAGATACTTCTTTTGATTTAGACAAGGCAAGACCTTCGAAAGATCTAAGAGCCTACTCAATCAATCAAAAGAAAAATCTAAGAGCCTACTAGAGAAAGCGATAATGCCATTACTCGAAACGGCACCACTTGAAAAATCTTGACTTCTTTATCTGCCATGCTTCGGGAAAGCAACCGACGAAGGAACAAATTGCCGAAGTTCAACATTATGCCAGAGATCTGAGATATCCTCAAGGGTCCTTAGTTTATGGAGGCAACGACGAAGATCATTATCTGTACTGCCTTCCTAATAACAAAGAGATTGATGTCTGGTGGGAAATGATGGACGACATGGGTTACCCGAAGCTTGATCTTGGGCTATCATTAATGCTGAAAGACCATCTAGCAGATTGCTTGGCATACAATAGCTTAAAGATTTGTGCTTACTTTTCTCTTCTGTCTTTTGATAATTATTTTAGATAAAGTATTTACTTGTTTTCTTTTTGCTGCCACTAGGGACTTATTTTGAGCAAAGCTTTGAAAGCGCATAAGGAATGCAAAGATGAAAGCACACAAATAGCCTTCAGAAATCTACGCTCAGAAGTTATAACTCTTCGAAATGAGGACCTTGAGAAAGACAGCATTCTTCTTTCCTTAATCGAGAGGCTAAAGACGAGTCAAGCTCATTTTGCTAAACTCTCTAAGGCAGATCAAAAAAATTCGAAGCTTGAGAAGGAAAAATAAGCTGACGCAAGATGCATAGCCGACTTAGAATATGCTTTATTTGCTCAAGTAGAACTACACAAGTCTGAAGTATTAAGGCTAGAAAAGAAACTTGACGAAGTTAGCGAGAATTTTGAAGTTAAAAAGGAAAAATGGGAAATATCTGAAACTGAGTGAAACAGGGTTCAAAGGAATATTGAGGAACTTCGTCAAGCAAAAGAACAATATTTTAGTGTTGCTATGCAATGTTCTAACAAACTGAAAAATGCTTTTACTAAAGTTGGTGCATTCTCAGCTGAGCAGAATTTTATCCGTGGTGATCCCGAAGGTGTGGTTAAATGGATTGAAGGTGAGATTGAAGCATTTGAAGAAGTTCTAACTGGCAGAGGGGACTTCTTTGCTTGTGTGGGTGCCCGAGAGGCCGTGTCATTGCTTGAAAAAACTTGTTGTGATTCAGCCAGAATTCTCATTTTCAGCGAATGATATTAGAGAACCTTCAGCTGAAGCTACTGCCCTTGGTGGAAAATTTTACTCTGAAGTGTGGATGAACGGCGGAAGGGAGATAGCACGCGAAGCTATCAAAAGAAGTGAAGAAGAATCCCATCTAGCTTCAGAGGAAGCGAGAAAAGCTGAAGAAGCTGCAGAGCGAGAAAGGCGTATAGGTTGTTTGTGTTACATTTTAGCTTCGTAAGTGCTTTAGCTTCATGTCTAACAAAACTACATTTTTATGCAGCGGAACTTTATCCCCCCCAGAAACGTACGATCCTAAAGCTGATTCAGCTCTAAGGGGAATCCTTGATGAATTTATATAGTAAATGTGTCAATAGACGAAGCACTTGATAAATTACTAAACGAAGATGCAGAGAAGGTTTTGAAGGAAGATGACTAAATTGTGTGTAAAAACATATTAGAATTTGTGTGTTGCTTTTATGCAAAAAAACAATTGTAAATTTTGTGTGATTTCATCATGTAATATATTCCTTTGTGTAGCGTGAAATTATCATACATACCATTTTTGAGTCGAAGGTGAAAAAGCGCCTTCCCTTGTTTTCACGCTTCATAAAGAAAATCCCTTTTTTGACTAGGGTCTTGTAAAATACCGCTGCCGAAGTAAAAATCATTGGCCCCTTCTTTGTTTTGTTTCTGGACAACCGTTAAAGATATGGCATCTTCTCCTTTGCCCTGCTTTGTTCCATAATTTCTCGGCAAACATGTATTTAGCTTCGTAGATCAACCACATTTGTGGATGAAGGAGCAATTTCCCTTCTTCTCCCTTTATGAATGATGCGAAATGATGCATGATGTTATGATGCAGAATGATGTGATGACATGATGTAGAAGATGTTTGAGAAAAAATAATGATAGAAAACATTTCATAATAAGACTCTGTATCCCCTTAGGAACGACTTTGGAGTCTCTTCACCTTTATTAGGTGGTATTTTAGCTCTGCATCCCCGTAGGAATGACTTTGGAGCTTAGCTCTCCATCCCCTTAGGAACGACTTTGGAGCTTCTTCACCTTTACTTAGGTGGCATTTTAGCTCTGCATCCCCGTAGGAATGACTTTGGAGCTTAGCTCTCCATCCCCTTAGGAACGACTTTGGAGCTTCTTCACCTTTACTTAGGTGGCATTTTAGCTCTGCATCCTCGATTGAATGACTTTGGAACTTTTTCACCTTTACTTAGGTGTCATTTTAGCTCTACATCCCCGAAGGAACGACTTTGAAGCTTAGCTCTGCGTCCCCTTAGGACCGACTTTGGAGCTTCTTCACCTTTGTTATTACACTCGATGGTGTAGCAACAGATTTATTACAACGTGTCGAAGGTTATACCTTCTCAAATTATTTCTGAGACAGGAATGTAAAGCAAAGGAAACGAAAATTACAATATATATATGTATCAAGTTCTTGATCTAGTCCCTCTATTGCTTCAGTAAATATGCCTAGACTCTAGAGCAGTACTGTTAACTGTTTGAGCTTTGGACTCCTCTGTTGTGTCACGCTGCTGTTGAACTTGGCACTGCCCCTGAGGCTGCTGATTATGGGATGAAGTTGGAGCCATTGCAAGTGGTTGTGGTAAGACCCAGCCAACTGGAGAGTGACTTATCGAAGCCACGCTGTAGGTTGTGAGAATGGTTGTTGGTTACCTACATACTCTGGATGTATGGGGAGTAACAGGAAGCAATATGTAGAACCTGCTTTGGTTGGTTTCTGACGTGCTTTGGCCTTAGCTATCTCCTTCTGTTTTTGTATCATAACTTGACAAGTTTTTGTTGTATGCCCCTTGTCCTCGCCATAGAATAAACAAAACAATATTCTTGGTTGAGAGCTGTATCTCCCTCTGAAGTTATGTCCTCCTCTACCTCATGGGGCCAGCGGTCTGATGGGGCTCTGTTGGGCCCCTGTTGACTAGGAACTATGCTAGTGCCCTTGGCTATGATTGTTCATGTCCTCACTTTGACTGGGATTGTGAATTGTTCTGACATGCCTTGGATGAAGCCTTCCTCCGAAGCCCCTGGTCATTTCAAAATATCTTTAGGCTTCCTCCCTTCTTTGTCGGAAATAATTATCCGCTCTGATATATTGATCCATCTTTTAGAGAAGCTTCTCCAGCACTACAGCAATTCAAAGCATTCCCGTCGGCTACATTAATTCCCGTCGGCCTGCGTGCGGGCCGACGGGAATTAATTAATCCCCGTCGGCCAAATTAAGGCCGACGAAAATTATTTAATTCCCGTCGGTCAGTCAACGTAGCCGACGGGGATTAAATAACTCCCGTCGGCCCGCGTACAGCCGACGGGGATTAACTAACTCCCGTCGGCCGCGCCGCCAGGCCGACGGGAGTTATTCGAAATAACCACCGCCGTGCCTTTCTTCTTCGTTTCTTTTTCTTTCACCGCGCGCTCTCTCTACGCCCGCGCCCGCGCCGCCGTTCTGCCCACCACCGCCCGCACGCCGCCGGCCGACGTCGCTGCCCCGCCGCCGTCCCGCCGCCGCCCCGCTCGCCCGCCGCCGCGCCGCCGTCACGCAGCTCGCCCAGCCGCCGCCGCCGCCCCGCGTTCCCGCCGCCGCCCCGCTCGCCCGCCGCCCCACCACCGTCACGCCGCTCGCCCAGCCGCCGCACCGAGCCCACGGCCGCCACCCCCGCCTATGGCTGCCGGTCCCACGCCGCGCCGCCCCGCGCCCACGGCCGCAGCCCCGCGCCAACGGCCACCACCCCTGCCCCCGCCCGGGCGCCCGACGACCACCGCCGAACGCCGTCGCCCGCCCAACGCCGTCACCCGCCGCCGTCCACGGTAGCCGCGGCTTCCCCACATCGACGTCGTCCATCGACGTCGTCCACCACCGTCGTCCGCGCAAAGCAATCAAGGTATATTATATATATTGTAATGTTTTATTTTCGTCGGTTTTTTATGGCCGACGGGAGTTAACTGTTATGTGATTAAGTTTTGTTTAAATTTGTTAATTAATAGTGTTATTAGTCTTCATATTTTTAATTTTATGTTGCAAATATAAAATGTGTTGTTTAATGTTATTAGTTAATGAATTGGATGATATGTTATGTATATATATGTATGTGTGACGTTTATGTGTTATGTATATATATAGTTATGTTATGTATATATATAGATGTATGTGTGATGTTTATGTTATGTATATATATAGTTATGTTATGTATATATATAGTTATGTTATGTATATATATAGTTTAACTATTTATCTATAGATGTATGTGTGACGTTTATAAACATGAATGTCTCACACACGCAATTCTTACTCGTACACACAGCCGCAATATGGGTGATAGACGTGATTGGATGTATGAAGGTTTCAAGAAGGGTGGGTGTCACACAAGTGAATGGTTTGCCAAGACGCAGATGTTTCTGGACCATGCAGCTGCTTTGTCACAAATAGATAACATTAGGTGTCCATGCAATAAATGTAGAAATATGACGAGCCACACCAAGAGGCAGGTCAAACTACACCTGTGTTCGCATGGTTTCGTGCCAGGCTATAAGGTCTGGTATCTCCATGGTGAAGATGGTTAATGAGCAGTAGAAGTAGAAGTTGATGATGGTGAAGATGATGTTGATAGGATGGACCAAATGCTTGAGGATCTGCAGCCTGAACTGGCACCAGATCATCATGATTCACCTACACCGGAGGTTCAGAAGTTCTTCGACCTACTCAAAGTGTCAGAAGAGCCTCTTCACGGGCACACTGACGTGACCGTACTGGAATTCGTGACCCGGCTGATGTCAATCAAGTCCAAGTTTGCATTCTCAATTAATTGTTACAAGGAGCTTGTGGATTTGATTAGCGAGGTTCTTCCTACGGGTCACAAGATGCCCAAAGACATGTACCAGTCCAAGAAATTGCTTGAAGGTCTTGGTATGGAGTATGAGAAGATTGATGTTTGCCAAGACAACTGTATGCTTTTTTGGAAGGAACATGGCAGAGAACAGAAATGCTTAAAATGTGGGAAGTCGAGGTACGTGGAGCTTGTAAATGAAGATGGGGAGAAGGTGGTGACAAAGGTTGCACATAAACAGCTTCGGTACATGCCTCTCACTCCTAGAGTGAAACGTTTGTTTCTCTCGAGGAAGACCGCTATGCACATGAGGTGGCATAAAGATTGTACGGACAGACAAGATGGGTTAATGGTGCACCCGTCAGATGGTGATGCATGGAAGGCTCTTGACAAATTTGATCCAGATTTTGCCAGCGATGCAAGAAACGTTCGTATCGACTTGGCAACTGATGGTTTCACGCCGTTCAATATGACCGCTGCGTCGTATTCATGTTGGCCTATCATTGCCATACCGTACAACCTTCCACCTGCTCTTTGCATGAAATATGAGTTTATGTTCCTATGTCTTGTTATACCTGGGCCTGAGCATCCTGGCGTACGCCTCAATGTGATGCTTCAACCACTGATTGAAGAGTTAAAGAAGCTATGGCAAGGTGTGGAAGCCTATGACTGCTTCAAGAAGCAGAAATTCAATCCAAGCGATGTATCAAGTGAGTACACATAATCCGAACTCTAAATTATTATATTTCAATACAACATCTTCAGTAGTAACACATATGTTTAACAGTTAATGCAGCAACAGGGCATGGCAACAAATTTTCCACCGCCACCACAATGGAGCCAATTTGCAAACACACCAGTTCCACCACCACAGTTCAACACCCCTCCGCCACATATACCTGCACCTGGAGATAGAGTACGTTTCATAACTCTCGGTTAATTTATACACTTGTATATACTTTTTGATATTTGTATTTAACGTGTTGATATTTGCTAACTTGCATAGGTTACGCCTGAAGCGGGTGGTAGTGGGTCTGATCCAGCAGGGACTGGATTTGTTGACTCGCTCTTCGCATTCCCTCCTCCTGGTGGTGGTGGCGGTAGTGGTCAAAGCTCTAACCACCCAAGTGGTGGTTATCTCTAAACAATTGAACTCGTGCTCGTTATGTTTTTAACTCCTGGACGTTATGTTTGTGTAAACACTTGATCTTAATTCGTTTCAGAAATGTTTGTGTATGTTATGTGACAGATTTAACCTATAATGCGTTTGTGATGTGTACGTTCATGTGGATGATATATATGTTTGTGATGTGTATGTTCATGTGGATGATATATATGTTTGTGATGTGTATGTTTTGTGATGTGTATGTTCATGTGGATGATATATATATTTTGTCATATGTTTGTCTGTGGAGAAATACCTAATTTGGTGTTGATGTTGCAGAATTATAGATTAACTCCCGTCGGCCCAGTTAATCCCCGTCGGTTTGACCATAGCCGACGGGAATAAACTATTAATTCCCGTCGGCCCAGTTAATTCCCGTCGGCTGAGTGGGCCGACGGGAATTAATTATTAATCCCCGTCGGCTGGTAGGGCCGACGGGAATTAATTATTAATCCCCATCGGCTGGTAGGGCCGACGGGAATTAATTGATAACGCCCATCGGTTCTCCTGGCCGACGGGAATTAGCCATAACTCCCGTCGGCCTTTAACTAGCCGACGGGGATTAATTATTCCCGTCAGCCGCCGACGGGAATAACCGTATCCCCGACATCTAACGGCTGTCGGCTAACAACCGACGGAAATAAGCCTTAAACCGATGGGAATAAGTAATTCCCGTCGGTTCCTGGCCGACGGGAATTAATTGATTTCCTGTAGTGCAGGGTTTGAGGTGGCTTTCTAGCAAAATATTGTGCCATTGGGCCTGGACGAAGTCCTTTGATCATGGCCTCAATGACGATCTCATTTGGCACTATTGGTGCCTGAGCTCTGTGGCACAAGAACCTTCAGACATATGCCTACAGATATTTTTCGTGATCCTGTGTGCACTGGAATAAAGCTTGAGCAGTTACTAGCTTCGTCTGAAACCCTTGAAAGCTAGTGACCAACATATCCTTCAATATGATTGTTCTTGGCCTGAGAGAAGAATACCAGGTGTGGCAGAACCGCCCAGATTATTCTAGCTTAAGTGATCAAGTCCCACCTTAGAGGCGACGACACACTTAAATCGGAATAAACTATCGATCCCTCAGATCTAGTCCGATAAAGCCACTTACCAAGGATCGAGTACCACAGAGAAATACAATAAAGCATAATACCACAAATTTAATAAGTATCAATCGTGATTACATTATCAAAGTTTCAAAGCAGTAACCATAGTTTTTAATGCAGCGAAAAACTGAGTAACACGGCGAAGCCTGGCCACGCTACTCCTAGTCCTCTCCTGCGGAAGCAGTAACCCACTCGACCGTCTATCCCGGTGGCAAGGATGAAGGCCAAGTCACACCAGCAAACAAACATCCAAAGGAGTACCTATAAAATTATTCCACAAGCAAGGCTGAGTATACTAATACTCAGCTAAACTTACCCAGTGTGAGGAGTCTACTCCTCTACCTCTAGACCATGAAGTTGTTTGGTTTGCCAAAAGCACTAGCTGAGTCTAAAACAAGTTTTATATTTTCAAGTTGTAGAATAATATTTTTAGACTAGGTGAGCACCTAACTATCCATACATGGTATCAAACATTATGTCAATCAACATCCTTTTGCGAGTAATCTCATTTCCACTTATGCAGTACAATGGATCAAGCAGTCTCATTAGCTGCGAGAAGCAGATGATTTGAATCGAGTTTTAACCTTGCAAGGTAAATAAAAACACATGACATGTCAGGGCACTCCATCCCCACACACGTCAACCATCCCCATCAATTCCCCATCAACAGAACAGGGCTCACTAACCCCGGCCGCCGCCGTGCAGTGACCGCACTTGTACCCACCATATCTAGAATGAGACACTCCGTCTTAGGTCCAATGAGAGGGAAAGTCTGCGGGTAGGTTCAATCAGGTACTAGGCTTACCGATTACCATATTTCTTAGCATGTGTTTAGTACGTTCAAACGCTTGACACAGTTATCTGCACGTTAATCCTTATTCCAATTTCGTCTCGTAGACAGCGCATCCCCATGGATCTGTGTCCACATACCATCATAATTCCGTTATAAAAAATGGATACAACCAATTCTGTTATAAAATCACTCGACTTCTACCGAGATCCCTAATTAGCAAAGTAGCTACTCGACCTAGCATACTAGTATCCATCTCGAAAATGAAACCTGAGTTTATTCAACTAGGGTTTCAGGCAATTCCTACACTTCAGTGTATGGTACAAGCCTACAAACATTAAGTGTAGCAAAATAGCATATATAAACAGTTATTCATAAAACCGGTGCTTCCCTGGAATCCAACACAAGATAGTGTTTGCTAGATGATACTCGCTTGGCAAGCATCTTCTATCTTGGCCTTTGTTCCGTCCGTCCTTCTTCGGGTTTTCCACCGTCTTCATCTTGTGTCGACTTCACTTCACGTCCTTCATTTCAAATGATCAACACCTCTCGGTCCTAAATGAGATGCAAGATGCATATGTATGAACAGGATGGAAAATAGCACAAGACACTCCAAGGCACACGGTAGTGAACTAAACATTAAATCGTAAGACACCATAAACAACCACGCGCTAGCGATCATTGGGCGCACAACATCAACACCACTGGATGGACGACGATTACTACCTATAATTAACCAACGCGAATACGACATCACATGCACTAGCATTCACCACATTCACTTTGACCATTTATCAGTTACTCTATTATTAAACTACTTAAGCACACATACATTCACTGCGACTTCTAAACGTCATACGGACAAACTTAGTTTAACAGGGAATAATCACTTAATCGGGTTCTACCAACATTCTCAATATTCTATTGTGAGCACACACCCAAGAGAACACATAGAAGGTGTTAGCCTAATCATACTGCTTATCATACTAGTCTAATGCGATTGGTTATTTAGTAATACTCATATTAGTAGTGCAATTATTAGAAATGATGACATATCATTAACTGTGTTTGTCGTCCATATAACGACACTTGTTAAATGTGATTAAGCTAAGCTAATCCTTAGACTTTAACCAATTTAGTTCACTCTCATTATTACTTCATTCAATCAAGATCAAAACAAGCAAGCGGTCGACTCAGGGCAAACACAATAGAGTAGAGCAATCAATCACATCTAACACATTTTAGGACTGCAGCACAGCAGTTGCTTGTTTCAGTCATAACTCACAAGATACTAATCCAAAAATAGTGAACAAATACTATTTAGAAAGTTTAAGAAATGCTCTACAACCTTGGTATTGTCATCTTAATGTGATTGGACACTTAAGAAGGTTAAATAATGATAAACGACAGCTCTATCTAGATTTGGACAGATTCAGACTTGTGACTTCAAAATTCCATAACTAGAGATTCAGGCATCCAAATCAATTGATCCTAGACTTTCTAGAAATCTAATGAAATTCTCTACAAATCATTTATTAACATCTCAGGTTGATTTAACATGTATCAAGAGTAAAAGACACTAGTAAGGCTTTTCTATTCAAACTTCTATAACTTGAGATTTAGACCACCAAAAAGTATGATCCAAGACTTTTTGGAAAGCTTAGTAAAATCACTACATAACCCTTATAATCACCAAGAAGTGGTTCCAATTTTAATTAACCCAAACAATATAGTTTTTGAAATCTGTCCCAACAGTGGACAAAGCACAACAATCATTTTATAAAATTCATAACTGTTGGGGGCCTTCGTCTTCCGAAGGTCCTCAAAAACTTAACTAACATGTTTTTCAGTATAACATAGACCATTACAGGGGGCTTCGGCTTTGAGATGAATGTATGAGTGATATGAAGATGCAGCCTGAACGAAGGACAAGCTAGCTCCGAAGTTGTGGCTAGAGGAGCTTCGGCTTAGCGTGATGGCAATGATAAAAAGAGAAACCGACCTAAAGGAGAAAAGACTGTTAAGTCCCCGACAGCTCGCTTTATGGTCAACAGTAAATGTCAAGGACATGAATGTAATTTTGTTCAGGCTGTGTCCTGTGTCTATAAATAGATGAACAGTAACACCGTATCAAAGGCATCGGCTTCTTCACCTATCCAATCAATGACTCCTTCGGGGTCACCTCGAATGAATTTTTCCTCCAAAGAGTACGCACCCACCTTGGCAAAGCTGATTTTCAGTTTTCTTACGCAATCCAAGGATTTTTCAAAGCATCTCTCCTTGGATTCACGAAGTTCCTTAACATTCTTTTCCAGCCTAGCATTTGACCATTCACTTATTTCTTGCTTCACTTTTGCAAGTTCAAAATTTTCATTAGCTTCAGCAAGTTTTTTCTGAAGGTTCTCAACTTCGACTTTATGGACTTCAGACTGAGCATTAAATTTTGCCTCGTCTTTCTTTACTCCATCCACTAGGGAAAGCAGAATTTTGTCTTGTTCTGCAGCTTCATTCCTCAGTCTGATAACCTCCGACTGAAGGTTGCTAAACGTTATCTGACAACCTTCATTCTCAGCATTTTTCTGCACCCTCAAAGCGTTGCTAAGAATTAAGCCCTGCAAAAAGAAGGGAGATAAAGGATCAGCACGAGAATAAAAGACAAAAGATAATCTATTTATAAGTCTGTAACTTCCGTACCTTCAGACTATTGTATGCAAGACTGTCTGCGAGGTCATCCTTTGACATGGCAGAGAGGCCAACTTCAAGCTTTGGAAATCCCATGTTTTTTGCCATCTCTCGGCAGACATATATTTCCTTGTTGTCCGGGAGACAGTACAGAAAATCATCTTCGTTGGTGCCATTGTACACCAGGGCCCCCTTCGAATACTTCAATTCTCGGGCGTAGTGTTTGGCTTCTACGATTTCTTCTTCAGACAACCTTTTACCCGAAGCATGTCGTATAATAAAGTTAAGATCTTCGGAGGGTGCTTCGGGAGTAGGAGATTTAACTGTTTTGGGTGCGTTTTTCTTCTCCAGAGCCAAGCCAGCATCTGAAGATTCTTGTTTAGTTCTTTGCTCAGTTCTAGCAGGCTTTGCCTCAGTGGGCACTGAGGGCCCAGCTTCGGTTTCAGCGCGAGCTGAAGCAACTTCGACAACCTTCTTTGCAGGGGTAGGAGTTAATGCCCTTGTCGACTCCATGACAGCGTCCAGCACGCTTGCCATCCTCCTCCTTTTGGGAGTTATTGCAGGAGCTTTCGACACCTTTGGCAATTCTGGCTCAGGTGGTGGACTTAAGATTTTTGGTCCTGCCGTTTCCTCTCTGCTCTTCCGCTGCCTTTCCTTTAGCTTCGGCAGTATGTTTTGGCACTTCGGCCGACCCGGTTGCAGGAATCTTTGGCACTTTAGCCGATTCTTCAGCGCTTCGGCCGGGAGGAGCAGACTGTTTGTCACACCCGGTTTTTAGAAGGCAAACCGAATGCGAACCGTCGTAGTCTTGGAACTCCTGGAAGTCTCCTTCCACAGCTTCATCTTCTCCTGAGCAGTGGTTGCAATGCTGACAACCTGGGGGGGGGGATTTGGTGTGTAGAGCAAGGGTGAGTACACATCAACATACTCAGCAAGTATCCTGTTTGGCTGTAGTGGACTAGCTTTATGTGGGGATAAGTCAAGCAGTTACTTTTAGTTGGTCAGGTTATTACTTACTAGTAGAAAGCCAGGTTTTAACATTAACCCAAGTTATTAGCCCAATGTATCCTTTCCAAATGGAAAGAATACCACTTACCATTACCATAATCATAATCAGAATCACCAATCTCATTGCCACCTGTACCAAAATGTCTCTGATCAAGTATCACTAATCTCTGGAGCTCCCTTGGCCGCTCATAACCGCGAGCACGGCTGATATATCAGTTTCATAACACTCTGCAGAGGTTGCGCACTTTACCCACAAGCCGTGATTCCCTCTTGCCTCGGGCTGATCAAACCCTTAAACACTACCAAGGTGAATAGGCAGGGTCTCACTACGTAGCCTTTACAAAGATTCCCCGGGGCTGTAGCCACCCGTTAGGTTTCCTAAATGTACCGCACTCCTCCCCAAGGGACAAATCAACCTTGGCAGAGCGAGCCGCATACACCGAGCCCCATTGACGGCACAACGGCTAAGCGAACTACACCCCGGTTCCTCTAATTATTCAGCTAAGGGCGTCCCATTCCACCCTCATGGTTGCACTGTTTTCCCGGGCGGTCATCCATTGAACAGGTCCTTACGGAGAGGCACTCGAGAAACCGCTCGAGTCCCCTTAAATGCCACAAGTATGATCATAAATAAAAGGGGAAAACAGCGTATCATAGATAATCACATCATGTTCATTGATTAGAGTTGAGCAATAGCATCAGACTAAGCAGTAATAATCCGACCCAAATAGGTAAACAAGGACATGGATAACAAAAGCTAGTCAATCCTTAGGTATAAATGTGTAATGCGGGAGGTGAATTAAAGAATGAATAGGACAAAGATAGGTCAAAGGACACTTGCCTCCACCAACCGACTGCTGCTCAGGGGCTTCTCCTGCGAATTCCTCGGGCTCTTCGACCGGATCGTTCTCTATGCGAGCGCAAACATACATACATCCACATATTTAATACAAAAGAACAGTACACCATACAAGGGAACAAATAAAGTGAGTATGCATCAAGTATGACATTCGATATCGCATTTGTTATGGTTAGAAAGAAACGGGGAAAGGTCTCGCAGGGGGTTAAAGTTTATGCACTAATGATTAGTTACAATTGATCCTTAACAAAAGAATTCTGTTATATATATACTAATGGAAACCAAATCATTTTAAGTTGATCAACATTGCACTAGATAAACAATTAACTAAATGAATTAATGGCATAACGGAATTTTAAATTAAACTTCCTATTTTCCATAGCATAAACAATGATCAGTCTACCTAAAATAAAGTAATTATGATCACAGAAAGTAAATAAAATAAAATAAAAAAAATAAAAAAAAACAGGGGGGGGCGGTTGAACCGGCCCTAGGGCGGTTGAACCGGCCCTAGGCTGGGCGGCTGAGCTGGGCGGGCGCGCGGGGGAGGGCGGCCGAGCTGGGAGGCGGCCGAGCCGGCCAGGCGCGCGGCCAGGCGCGCGGCCGGGGCGCGGGCTGGGGGCGGCCGGGGCCGGGCTGGGGGCGGCCGGGGGCCAGGGCGGCGCGGCAGCGGCCGGCTGGGGCGCGGCCAGGGCGGCCAGCGGCCACGGCGCAGCCGGGCGCGGGCAGCCGAGGAGAGAGAGGAGGGGGGAGGGGAGGGGGAGAGAGGAGGGAGAGAGGGAGGAGGGGGGGGGGCTCACCGGCGGGGGCGGCCGACGGCGGGGAGCGGCGGCCGAGCGCTAGGGCAGGGCGGCGGTTGGGTAGGGGGTAGGGCGGCGGTGGGGAGAGAGAGAGGGAGAGGGAGAGGGGGTTTTGGGAAAAAACAAAGGGGGGGTGGGGGCGGTTGGGCCTTCCAAGGCCCAAGAGGGGGGGCGCGCAGGGGCTTGGGCCGGCCGGGGTCGGCCCACGGTGCGGGAGAGAGAGAAAAAAAGAGGAGAGAGAAAGAGAGAGAAAGAAAAAGAAAAGATTATTTCCCTGTTTTCGAAATCCGATCTTTCTAGATGAATGCATTTGCACTTTCAAACAATCAAAAAGAATGCAAGGTTCGGCATGGTGCATCAAACAACATAAAGTATTTAGGGTTTTTCTTTACACGGGAATTCCAAACCGAATCCCGCTAGCTTTGGAAAAGGTCAAGGTTTAGCGAGGGAAAAAGAAAAGAAAAGGTAACGCCCGAATTTTGGCGAGTAAAGAAAAGAAAAAATTCAACTGCAAAATTCGGGGCGTTACACTGTTCTGCCTCAGCAGTGGGAGATGTCCCTTCACCAAGCTTTGGCACTGTGGCCATTTCAATATACCTAGGCCGGTGCGTTAAAACCTTGATCTTTTTGCCCTTCGGCACAGCAGAAATGGCTTAAGTAGCAGCTTTCCTTTTCTTTTCCTGCTTTCGCGAGGGATAGCTATAATCGGGATATACGAAACCAATGACGTCAAAAACTCTATTCAACCTTTTCTTGCCTCGACCTCTGAAGGCCAAGCTCATTGCATCATCTTTGGCCCTTGTATAGGCCCCAAGCAATTCGTCACTGGTTGCCTCAATACTGCTCAACCACTCATCATTTGGCTCATCAAACTCGCCTCTATATCTAAAGGTATACTTTAGATAGACCAGGCCACCCTGACTAGACCCGGCAGCAGCTTCCTTCGGCATCTCCCACTCATTTACGAGCGACCATACACTGTAGGCGATGTGCTCTTGAACCAAGTCTCTTGTGCCAATAAAAGTACACACAGTGTTGAAGCTTTCTGGCATGCTTCTATATCATCCCAAGAGCACTGGCTGGCCTCATAATGCCGAAGCGAGACCAAATGGGGCGCTGAATAATCCCACTTATATCTTCCATCTCAACTAAGTTATTCTTCACATAAAACCATTCTTCCATCCAGGATCCTGGCCACCTTTTCTGAAATGTTGGAACTGGGTAACTTACATCAGAGCGAGGCATGAAACCATAACAACTGAAGTTGTTGTGATACTGCTCCTTGCCAGTAGCCTTCATTTCATACAGCAGCTCATGCATATTACAGAAGCATTTTGTGCTTGGCTCTAGCCCTTGGCTTCTCACGGCCCAAACAAAAACCCCCATCCTGATAATGGCTTCAGGGGTAATCTGATGAAGGAAAATTTCGAAGGTCTTCAGCACTTCAACTAGGAATTTGCTTAACGGGCACCGAAGCCCTGTCTTCATGAAGCTTCTGAAAACGACCACTTCATCTTCTTCGGGAGTAGGGGTGGCGCTATCCCCTCCATCTCTCACAATGGAAATATCACGGAAATACCTCCCTTTCATAGCACCAATTTGACTCTGCTTAATGGATGATTTTCCGAAGATGGTGTGACTTGGTCGCCAGGGCCGATTTTCAGCATCTTCGTCTTCACTTTCCATATCAAAGCTTCCGCTATCATCAGAATCTTCAGACAAATCAGCTAGTATTTTGTTTGTAATCTTTTCTATGTTTGTCTTCTCCATAGCCTCGTAAAAACTAGCTAAGGCAGGATCAACAACCTTCTTCTCATTAAACATTTGATGGGCACTTGAACAAATGTCGAAGCTCACAAAACATGCAGAATCTGACAGAGCAAGAAAATTAAAACTTGAAAAAATAACCCAAGCAATTGAGATGGCGCAACAAATGTTGTCGTTGCGGGTTCCTATTTATATGCTCAGTACATTGCAACTTGGCGGGCCCTACATGTCATTGACTTTCTCTATTCTAGCAAAGGGAAGGTGTTTTTTCGGACCTTCGACTAAAGGCCTTCGTTCATGTCGCAATCTGAATTTTTTAAATGCAAAAAACAAATTAATACTGCGATGGGCTACTATTGGGGGCCTTCCTCTTCCGAAGGTCCTCAAAAACTTAACTAACATATTTTTCAGTATAACATAGACCATTACGGGGGGCTTCGGCTTTGAGATGAAGGTATGTGTGGTATGAAGATGCAGCCTGAACGAAGGACAAGCTAGCTCCAAAGCTGTGGCTGGAGGAGCTTTGGCTTAGCGTGATGGCAATGATAAAAAGAGAAACTGACCTAAAGGAGAAAAGACTGTTAAGTCCTCGACAGCTCGCTTTATGGTCAATAGTAAATGTCAAGGACATGAATGTAATTTTGTTCAGTCTGTGTCTTATGCCTATAAATAGATGAACAGTAACACCGTACTGTTCACGCTGACTTGTAACTACTCTTGTGTCACTCTTGTACTTTTATCTTCTGTCAAGCTAAAGGTACAAATGTAATATAAACGTTATTGATGTTTATCCATGTTTATAAAATAAGAATATAAATAATCTAATGATCTGATATAATTGTTTACATCCTTTATATGTTTCATACGTTTCTATTTACATTTTTACTCATCATAGTGATGAAGGTACGCCTTTCAAGACCTTTATCTGGAGATCATTACATCCTAAGAGAAATAATGCTTCGAAGGACAAAGGTCTCTAATTGTTAACAATTGTGTTGCTTTGTTCTTGGTGTATAGCATTCGAGAACAAGGACCAACAATAACCCTTAAAATATCAGGCCTATGGTTATAAAATTTTAACACAAGCAATATAAGAAAGTCATCTACAACTTTCTTATGACCATCAAGAACTGATTTTAACATTAACTTAAGCAACCATTGCAATATCTGAAATCTGTACAGAAATTGGATAGATTCAGCCGCTGAACTTATGAAAAGCATAACTTCTAAACCATCAATTCTTAGTTTATGATTTTTAGGACGAGCTAGATACACAAGTGAACTACAACTTTAATATAGCCTATAGAAAATATACATTACTTTACTAGATTACTCGCACAACCAAAACTGTACACGCAGGAATTTTAGTTGCTAGCACAAGAGCACTTAACTAAATCACCAAGCAAAATCATAGAGAAATACTACCACCAATTTCTCAAGTTTAAATCATTATGACTTAGTTATCAAGTTTCAATTTATATCGAGACACTTAAGCATTTCAAGAAACATGCATGCTTTTGTTTACTTCTAATTTTTCACTAACTCTTCTTATAATTATAAAATGGGTGTTATTTTAGCACCATATGAAACTATCTAACTTGGGGCTGAAATTTTTATGAGACATAAGTAATAACAAATTAAGACCAATATATAAATTTCACTTCCTTAGGTTTTATATTGTATTTAATACAAAATAACAAATTATTAATGCAATAAAGCATGTGAGAGCAAGTTAAATTTAAAACTAATTATTTTCTGTGGATGCATGACCATATTAAGTTTTCTTAGGCTACTATAATATCATGCAAGGACAGTGAAACACCATTTTGCATTTTTACATCTATATATTATTTATAAATCATTTAAAACTACTTAATATGCATCAAACAAGTTAAATCACTAACCCAGTGATACATTGACGATAAATCATGAAATGTTTACCAGTTACTAAGCATCACACAGAAGGTATATTGTAAAAATTTCAATCCATTTGGAGGAATAGAGCTGAAGATCCAAAAATAACAAGCAAATCAATCATATTTTTCCTATTGAACATGATTTAATTAACGCACCAAGAAAACAGTAAACAACATATGAGTTTTATATTTTTCTTAGCTAAAGTATGACATCATCTAACTAACAAAATAAGTCTCATCATTTTTAGATTTTTAAAATTAAAACTATGGAGAGAAGCACGTTCATTTGTTTTCGAAACCAGATTTAAATACGAATTTTTATAGAAGAAATTTTCTACTAATACATGCTAACTTATAGATCTAACAGGCAGAGAATTTGATAAGGAAGGCAACAAAACAAATTTCGCTATTTTTGAAGCTACCAACCAAAAGATACGAATTTTAGAAGAGATGTAAGAATCTGCGTTTTCAACTGGGACCCACATGTCATCGACAGAGGTGCTTCTTCTACCTTTCAATTGCACGCTCAGCTACTGGGATGGGGCTCGAGCTGTGTGCTGGGGAGGTGTCCGACGCCATCCAAGAGACGGGAGAGCACCGGTCACTGCTGTGGTACGAAGGTTGTACACAGGGTGGGTGCCGGCCAGCACTTCCATGCGACAAGGATGGGCGAGCTCCAGTGTTCCAGAGCTGAGGCCGACCAGAGGAAGGTGGAACTCCAGCTATGGGAGGTCTGCCCGCAGGGGAAAAATAACAGGGGGCACTCGGCTGGGAGATCCTGCGGTTGGAGGCAGAGAGAAGAGTTTGGCGTGGGGGAGAAGTGGCCTGTGGGGGAAGGGATGTAGAGGCGTGGGCTGGTATTTATAGAGTAGAAGCTCTCGACATGCCAGCCAGCTTCAACAGGTGGCATGTGCTACAGTGACAACTTTGGACGGTGAGTTTTGGCGTTTTCTGTTTGGATTCCGATCTTGGTCACCGTAGGAGTTATTTTTTTGATCTACACTCTACAAGTCTTATATAGAGATTGGGGTGGTTCGGACGCTGGTTAGAGAGTTATAGACCCACGAACATTGGTTTATCAGTGACTTGGAAATCAATAGAAACTGAGTGTCAAAACGTGTCAAATGGAATCAGATGAATGTCATCTTTTAATGTGTTGTGACTCTATCAGTTATTAACAACTTTTATATTTGAGAAAAGTCAAGTTGTTTTACAAAAAGTTGGAAACACGAGACGTCAACCCGATCAACACTGATTCCAGACGTAGAAGGATTCGAATCCTGAAACCAGATTTTTATTCCGTTTTGAGGGTACTGTTTGAGATACTTAGAGATTGAATCAATACTAGGTGTAATTGTAATATTTGTTGTATAACATAGATTCTACAACTTTTATTAAAGGTCAAACTTCGTATCTTGATTATAAATTAAAATTTCACATTGGTCAAAGTAGTATCGTTATAAAGCTTTAAATTATATTTTAAGGCAATCAGAGTATTTTCTCGACATTTTTTTGGTGTAGACCCTTAATAACTTTTGTTATTGAGTTAATATAGAGTTGTTTGAGCAAGGTGGCAAGGCTTGGTTGAATTTCAAAATTCGTATTTGTTCTAACGAGCAGTTTTAAGCAAGCATAAGCTTTATCTTTTCATGCGAGCATTTGGTTCAACTTCAAGAAATCTTTAGAATATACTTGTTAGATAGATATGAATAATGATATAGAGATAACAAGTCGATTTTCATAAGAATTAGTTAGAGGTTGGCACAACAGAGATTCCGCTGGAGATGCAGATTCAGACTACATATTTGGACATAGACCGAATATCAAGAAATCAAATTCAGATACATATCGGATGACAACTGTCGAGAGTTTGGATAAATGAACTTTAGACAAGGTTGGCAAGACGAGTTTGACATTCGAATTTACATTCGTTCCAAGAAATAAAAGTTTTAACAGGCTCCAAATTTGGCTATTCTTTAGATCAAATAATTCC
This sequence comes from Zea luxurians, assembly GCA_029449295.1. Taxonomy (NCBI): domain Eukaryota; kingdom Viridiplantae; phylum Streptophyta; class Magnoliopsida; order Poales; family Poaceae; genus Zea; species Zea luxurians. The sequence goes on from JAOPSE010000011.1 coordinate 54,701,233, forward strand.
AAATTTGGTGAAACTTTCATGAGTAACTTGATAAAAGGAGATGGACACGATCAAGAAATAGAAATTTCCACTGACGATTCGAGCTTAGGACAAATCTCCCGACATAACACAAAATAGACACCTGGGGTGTCACACCAGGTTTGAGCAACACTTTTGACTGTCATGACGAAGGATTTTGCCATGACAGCCGTGTTGCCACCATATAATGATATGGTCGCTTCGTAGCTCATCAAAAACTTCTTTGGGTCTGAGTGACCATCGTACATGGGTAGCTAGGGTGGCTTGTACGATGGCGGCCATGGGACAACGTACAAATCTGTAGCTAGAGGGGAAGCGTCATCAAAAGCAATGTTATCATGCTGAAAATCATCATACCACATGTCATCATGGTTGGGGCCTTCTTGACGAATGTCTCTTTGCTGTGGTTTGTGCCCTTGCTCAGTATCCTGCGCAATATGTCGCATTTCCTCGGCTGACCAGTCCGCAAGGAGAAAAAATTGAAGTCAATGTCAGTTTGCCAGCAACAACAGAGGCAATGGTAAATCTGTTGGAAGAGAAATCTTTGGAGCACTTCAGAATAGTGTGTGAGTACCCAGACGTATTTCTGGAAGAATTACCAAGTATGCCACCTGATTGTGATATAGAGTTTTCTATTGAACTATTACCCGGAACTGCACCGATCTCAAAAAGAGCTTACCGAATGGATGTCAAAGATTTAATTGAATTAAAGAAGCAAATAGAAGAATTACTAGAAAAAGGTTTTATTTGCCCCAGTTCGTCTCCATGGGGAGCCCCAGTTCTATTTGTGAATAAGAAAGATGGTTCAAGGAGAAGGTGTGTCGACTATAGAAGCTTGAACGAAGTAACAAATAAAAACAAATACCCATTACCTTGGATTGAAGATCTATTTGATTAGATGAGAGGAGCTAAAGTATTCTCAAAGATAGATCTAAAATCTGGCTATCATCAGTTGAAGATTCGAACCGAAGATATACCTAAAATGGCCTTCACCACAAGATATGGACTATATGAGTTTTTAGTCATGTCTTTTGGACAGACTAATGCACTAGCTTACTTTATGAACTTGATGAATAAAGTATTCATGGAATACCTTGACCGGTTTATTGTGGTATTCATCGACAACATACTTGTATACTCTCGGAGTGAAGAAACACATGAAGATCATGTGAGATCAATTGTATGAGAAATTTTCAAAGTGTGATTTTTGGTTGAAGGAAGTCGCTTTCCTAAATCATATTATCACTGATGGAGGAATCAAAGTAGACCCCGGTAAAATAAGTGAAATACTAAATTGGAAACAACCCACATATGTGTGCAAGATCAGGAGTTTTCTTGGATTAGCGGGATACTACCGAAGATTCATCGAAGGCTTCTCTAAAATAGTGAAACCCCTTACTTCACTATTGGAGAAAGGTAAAGAGTTTAAGTGGGATGAAGCATGCTAGAAATTTTTCGAGGAATTAAAGGAAAGGCTAACCACTACACTAGTGTTAATTATGTCTAATATTCAAAAGGATTTGATGTGTATTGCGATGCATCACATCTAGGACTTGGATGTGTGTTAATGCAAGAAGGAAAAGTGATTACCTATGCTTCAAGGCAGTTACGGAAGCATGAAAAGAATTATCCTACGCATGATTTGGAATTAGTTGCCGTAGTGCATGCTTTGAAGATTTGGAGGCACTACATGATTGGAAACAACTGTAAAATCTTCACGGATCACAAATGCTTGAAATATATCTTCACACAGAAAGAACTCAACCTAAGACAGAGAAGATGGCTTGAGTTAATCGAAGACTATGATTTGGAAATACAATATCACCAAGGAAAAGCAAATGTAGTGGCTGATTCTTTAACCGTAAAGGTCAAGTGAACAACATCGCTACTCATTTGATGTCACAAGAATTGTGCTGGGAAATGGAACAACTCAATCTTCGTATGATCAATAATATGGAAGCAACAGTTATGGAAGTTGAATCTACTTTGGAACAAGAGATTCGTAAAGCATCAGAATCTGATGAGAAAATTAAGGAAATTAAACATCTAATTAGGTTGGGTAAAGCCCCAGATTACACGAAAGATGAGCATGTTACAGTATGGTTTAAAAAGAGAATCTGTGTACCAAAAATCGAGAACCTACGCCAACTTATTTTAAGGGAAGCCCATGATTCAGCTTATTCTATTCACCCTTGAAGTACTAAGATGTACCAGGATTTGAAGGAGAAGTATTGGTGGTACGGTTTGAAAAGAGATGTGGCTACTCATGTTGCTCTATGTGATGTGTGTCAACGAGTTAAAGCCAAAAATCAAAGACCAGCAGGATTGCTACAACCTCTCAAGGTACCAGAATGGAAATGGGAAGAAATCAGTATGGATTTCATAGTTGGACTACCCCGTACTCGGGATGGCTATAGTGGACAGGTTGACCAAAGTGGCACACTTTATACCTGTGAAGACAACCTACTCAGGAGCCCAGTTAGCAGAGTTATACATGTCAAGGATTATTTGTCTGTATGGAGTACCAAAGAAGATCGTATCAGATCGAGGAACCCAATTTACCTCGCTCTTTTGGAAAAGACTACATGAGTCCATGAATACCAAGCTAAATTTTAGTTTAGCCTATCATTCGCAAACGGATGGGCAAACAGAAAGAACAAACCATGTGTTGGAAGATAAGCTAAGAGCATGCGCTCTAAAGCATGGTAGAAGCAGGGATAAGAGTTTGCCTTATGTAGAATTCTCGTACAACAATAGTTACTAGGGAAGTATAAAAATGGCACCGTTCGAAGCACTCTATGGACGAAAGTCTAGAACACCGCTTTATTGGAATCAGACTAGAGAAAGTCAAGTATTTGGTCCAGAAATTCTCCAAGAAGCAGAGAAGCAAGTACAGATTATCAGAGAGAATTTGAAAACAGCACAGTCGAGACAGAAAAGTTATGCTGACAATAGAAGAAGGGAGTTGATCTTTGAAGTAGGAGACTTCGTATACCTTAAAGTTTCACCAATGAGAGGAGTGAAAAGATTTAAGGTTAAGGGTAAACTATCTCCTCGCTACATTGGCCCGTTCAAAATATTGGAAAGAAAAGGTGAAGTAGCATACCAGTTAGAGCTACCCGATAGTTTATCAGACGTGCATGATGTATTTCATGTATCACAACTTAAGAAATGCTTAAGAGTACCAGAGGAACTATTACCTATGGAAGAACTCAACGTTAATGAGGATTTGACCTATTCAGAGTACCCTATCAGAATTTTGGAAATGTCTCGCAGAATTACACGGAGTAAAGTTATGAACATGTGTAAAGTTCAATGGAGTCATCATTTGGAAGATGAGGCCGCCTGGGAAAGAGAAGATGAACTCAGAGTAGAATTCTCCCAGTTAGTCTCAAAAGTTCCTTAATCTCGAGGACGAGATTCTTTTAAGGGGGGTAAGTTTGTAACACCACAAAACCATAAACTAAAAATAACACATTTAGATTATTAGTGGTAAATATAATAATAAATTTTTCTTTCAAGTGTTTGATTTTTATTTGCATTTAGAATAATTTTGTTTGCTCATATTCGATTTATGGATGTTTCGTAGAATTTCTTTTATTATGAAAGCAAATTTATTAATATAAAAACATTGGACCAAAAATAAGTATTTTAGTTATAAATAATTTTGGTATAATTATTATGATTTTTAGAAATATTTTAAAATATATTTGTTTATATTTCTTTATGGAAAATAAAAAAAGAAAAAAAATGAAACCCTAATCGCTCGACCAGGCCGAATTCGACCCAGCCGAGGCCCACTAGGGCAGCCACCAAGTGGCCCAGCCGCCGCGCCACCTTCCCTCTCTCTCTCTTATGCGCGGGTGCTTTCGCGGCTTCTTGCACCTCGCGCCACCGCGCTAGGCGCGTGCCTGCGATAGCCGCACCGCTGTAGCACCCCTGTTGTTACTGCCACTAAAACTTGAGCATAACATCATAAGCATTGGCATATCATGTGATTGTTACACTTAGAGTGCTTTCACTAGGTAAAAAGGTTCAACAAGTTGTATTGAAGTAACATGTTATAAGTGAAACCCTAGATTGGGCCTAAAGGAGTAAACAAAGCTTAACCAAGAGAAAACTCCAAAACTTAGTTATGATAATCATAAAATAACACTATAAATGGACTAAAGTGGCATCAAAACCCTAGGAGAATCGAAAACCGTAAATAAGACCCTGGAAAGCCCTAGACTTAAACCCTAGGGGGCTAAGTGCAAAATGTGCACACCTTTGGACTAAAGCGCAAAAACCAAGGTATTAGGATACCTAAAGTCATAAGGTTCACATGTTTGAGGATTCCTAAGTCAAAAGTTGTGAATTGGACCTATTTGCAAAAAGCACAATTTAAACCTTATGGAACTAAGTCTGAAATTCAGTGACATTGACTCAACTTTGAAGCCATATATCTTTCAAGTTATGAAGATTTTGCCCTAGGTCACCACATCACGTTTGTAGAGCTATAAAAGGGGAACAATTTTGCTATACAGATTAAGCATTGGATACATAAGAAATTTGGAGATAATTAGACCCAAAGATGTGCTGTCAGAATGCTTGGAGACTAAACTTTGTCTGATAGTGTAATTAGGCAGTCTTTGAACCTAGATTCGACCATGATCCAGTGAGAGTTTGAGCATGCTTCCCATAACAAGATTGTAGCTGGATCATAGGGCTATAACTTTGATATAGAGCGATGATCGTGTTACTACATGAAATTGGGAGCAAATCTTCCTGCAAATTGTTCTATCAGGTGTTCTGAACCGCATGCTGATTATACAGTGCTCTGAACAAGATCTAGATGCAGCTCCCCTCGCTGCCGGCGAGCTTTGCGCCCGAATTCGCGCCATCGCCACAATTCATGCTCTCTGGTGAAGGGATAATCACGACCAAGTAAAAATCTGGGCATTGGATCAACTCGGGATCGGTCACGGACGAAGTTCACCGTACTCACTCGATTATCGTCGACCGAGATAGACCTCGCCGCCGTTGGCCGTTCACCGCTGTGTGCCACGTGCTTAAGCGCTAGCCCACGTCGCGGTGAATCATGGGATGCATGTTCAGTGATCACGGGTGTACCGCCACGGTGAAAGCCACTCATCCCGAGCACTAGTACCCTTTTCCCCCTCCGGCCGCCGCGCGTCTTCATCCAATTCATCGGCCGCCACTCACGGACTCTATAAATTGAGGATGCTGTGAGTACCGTAGGATAATTACGCATCCAAAGCACCAGCTATTGCCTCCAATCGTCCACCAAAGACCACAAATTTCTTACTTCCCCCAATTTTGTTTCTGTCGCCGCAAACACCCTCGCCGTGGCCAGCTCGTCTCAGGTATGCTCATACCACCTACTTCCTTGTTTTAGCATCCTTAGTTTCCCTAGATGCCCCTCGGCCAGTTCAATTGAGCTAGGATCCCTCAGATCACCGGGAACACGGTTGACCGTCCGCAATGCCCGCTATCACCATGGGCAGAGCAAATTAGGTAGCCGTTTGTGAAATTAAGTGAGGGGAACGATCCTTAGGTCTTGAATCCGGTTTGGCGTCGGTCATTAAGTGAATCGGCCAGTACACGAGCTCGTCGGAGCTCTGGGCGGCACCGCTCGCCGTCAGGGACGTCAGTCCGTAAAGAGATAGAACTCAGGTGGGTTTTCGTAAACTGTCAGCGACTCATATAAACATTGTCGTGACCCTTTTTTAGTTATTCAGATCGAGACAGGCGTTTCTGCAAAACTAGCACGGCGGGCGCGCACGGCCGTGTATTCGCTCGTAGTTGGGCCGACCTGGGCCCGATTCGGTCCAATACTATTCATGACTTTTCTTTTTCTTTTCCTACCACAACTAAAGAAATTCTAGAAAATCGTAGAAAAATGCTAAAAATGCAAGACCAATTTTGCTAGGCTTCTAATTTCCTGTAGTATTTAATAAAAATAGTTTCATGATTTTTAGTCCAAATAGGAAATTATAGAGTATTTAAAATAGCCAAAAACCATGTTTCTGGATTTTTAGGGAATAAATAATAAATCCAAAATTCACCAAATTTTTAGGGTAAACTCTAAATAATATTAAGAAGCCTTGGGAAAAATTTGGTATGATTTGGACCAAGTTTGATACCTATAACCCAAAACCCTAACCCTTGCCCTATGAACTTCAGTATAGACTCTGGAAACCCTGGTTTCTCGGAGATCCGTGAAGGAAAGTTGTATTCAAGATATTAGATAATAAACTTATATTATCTTTGCACTCTCATGAGCATTACATGGGCATTCATTATTATGTATGGTTATATTTAGAAAACGAAGAAGAAGTAGAAGTCGAAGAAGCGAAGACTTCACCACCACCACCACATGAGGAACATCAAGCAGGCAACTGTTTCTATTTTGATATCTGCGAGACAGAGCCTGATTCACTAGTAACACAAGGCAAGCCCCGGTGCATTTGCCACTTCCTTGTTCCTTTTAAAAATCTTTCTCACTTGCTTGATGCATTAGGTGATAGGAGTTGTGTGCTAAACCAATTCCTGCATTTCCTTCCTTGGATATGATTACTTCTCCTTAAACCCCTATTTTGCAAAAGGTTTTTCTTATGCTTAGCTTTGCTCTAGAAAAACAAAATGTTTTGTTTTGAAAAAAAGATGATGCTGCAAAGTGGGCGAGATGTTTTTGAAAATAAAACTTGATGGTGGATCTATCATGGCCATGATGGGTTCAACATAGGAAAAGATGTACCTCTGCCAGGTACCAAACTTTGGGGTTGAAATGATAAGTCATTGATTATTGATAAGCCTTACCTTGACTCCCTTAAAGCCAGCATATCCTTGAGAGTCTTTTACTTTGTTGGGTAAGTCTTGCAAAAGTACACTTCGTACTCAGGACTTTGTCCCATGCTGTTTTAGGTGAAGAAGCGACACACTTTTGTTGCTTCTGTTCAAAGGTGGTACCAAAAGAAGAAAACCATGAGTAAAGCTTCGAGAGGAAAGGTCCTCCATTAAAAACTTTTTACTGCTTATTTGGGAGGAGTTTTTGCCTCCCTGGTTTTGTAATAATAATATTCAGCACTCCTATATTTGTTTCTGATCTATAATATTATAACTCTTTCTTACTTTTAATATAAGGTAAGTTATTGTAATTGCTTCCACATGTTCGTACCTCCGATGCTTTGTGATGTCTGTGTGACGGGTGAAACGCTCTTGGGAAAGGAAACGAAAGCAGATACCGAACTTGTCAAGTGATTCAGGGGCACCTGCAGGGTTATCTGAGGTCCGTTGGACAAGGACAACTGTAGGTGGGCCGAATGACTTGGGAGGTTCTGTCACAGCTGGTATCGCCACTTTGGGCGCCTTGGCGAGAGTGCCTCGGCCCAGCCCCTCGCCTCCCCCATGGACCATTTCCTCGAGTAAAGGACGCCGCCAATCGAAAGTTTTCTTCTCCTCTCTCCCCCACTAACTCTTCCATTAATCGGCGCCATCAATGGTGATTGATGCTGCCAGCCACCTCCTCCCCGGTGCCCTCTCCTCTCCCCCTCTCGCTCTATAAATAGGACGACCGAGCTCTCTCCCTCTCCCTTCACCCGAGCTCACTCTTCTTCCCCCATTCTCTCTCTCTCTCTCGCGACGCTGCCGACCGCCGGAGCTCCACCGTACCCACTGCTCGCTGGACCGCTCGCGCCGAGCCCTGCCCCGTCGTCCGCAACCCGACCGGACCGTTCGCACCCCTCACCACGCCCGTCCCTGGCCCATCAGGGCCCATCAACCGCCGAGCCCCTGTCCCTTCCCTGCCCGGCCAAACCCCCATCGAGTTCCCCCTGCAAACGAGCAAGTCCAAGGGGAAGATGCACTTTTTACATTTTAGGCCCTGCGCTTGAATAAAATTAATTATGAGATATACGGTTTAGAAACTATTAAAGAGACCCCTGATGTATACGTTTAATTATAGATCAGCCCTACAGAAATATTTTGGATATAAACATTATTTTTTTCGAAAATAAATAAGTTATGTCACGATTCTATAATTTTGTGATTAAGTACTAGAATCCTTTTTGATTAACTACTCATTTTTAGCATATAAAATAATATTATGTTAGTGATTGTTTAAGTATAGTTTTAATGATATAAGAAATTAAAATAAGTACTAGGTGTAACACCTAGGTTGTTACTCAAGGCCCTAGCTCAACACATTCACCTATGACCTATTAACACATGTGATTTAATTTAAGAATGAAGCACCAAAAATTGAGAAACAATGACTTAATCAAGTGTTGATCATACAAGAAGGAATATCCTAGCCTTTTCATGCACCTCCAATTGGGAAAAATGCTCAAAACCCTAGACCACCCCTTTGAGCCATTAGAGCCCCAAGAGTGGATTAGTGGGAGAACTGTGTACATGACCAACTCATGACTTGGACCTTTTACAAAAGTTGTAGCACATGTAAATACCTACAAGAAATAGTAAGGAAGTTATTCCAAAAAGGTCCCACAAAAACCTCAAATTAATCACCCAAGTGAAAAGCACTCAAGAGCAACCTCTTTTTCTCTAAGTCAAATTTTAGCCCTCTTCTAAAGACCCTTGTGTTCACTTAGTTGCATACGCCAAATCAACATGGTCCAATCAACAAAAGGACACCAAATTACCCAAGGCACACCCTGGAAAATTTTGAACCCAAACCAAAACCATTTGACATGGTTTGACATGTGTTTTGTCTCGGGTTGCTCAGTGCTGATAGACCTGACTTGGCGCCACCATATCTCACAAACCAGACCACATCTTCACTTGGAACTCACACAAACTAGATAGCCCTAGGGACATAGAAGAGACCTTACAGAAGATTTTTGGCGAGATTCGCACATTTGGCTGCTCAGCAAGCGCTTGAACTAGGGCAGAAGAAAACTCACACGTGTTTGACCTGCCCTGGCATGCCAGAGCACACCTCGACGCTCAGCCCCGCACGCCCGCACCATGCAACGCCTGACCCCGCGCCCACGCCCGCGCCCATGCCTATCAAACAGACCGAGGCCATGACTGTACTCCCTCGCTCGCTCTCAGCCTTGCCCGAGCAAGAGATCGCCGGAGTTCCCTCTGCGCACGGCGTGCCAGCGGTCGCCCAAGCCCCGACCACTGTGGATCGGCCACTCCGGCCCACCTCCATCCAATCCAACCCCTCGGCTAGCCTCCTAGAGATCCATAAAGGTTCTCGGACCCTCAGGCCGAACACCACTTCGCCGGAGGTGCTGGATTGCCATCGCCGGACTTCATCCGACCGTCGCCGCACGTAGACCGAGCTGCACAGTGAGCGACCTTTCAATTCCTTGCACCTATGGCACCGCTAACCTCCCGTGAAGCTCCTCGAGCACTTTGATTGAGTCCTACCACCGTGAGCAGGCCCGAGCACGCGCCGCCGACGAGCCCGACCACCTACGCACGCGGCCAACCCTACTCCAGCGACCACCACTGGCGATCCCCCCTCGACGTGACCGCTAGGGACCCCCGGACCTCACCCGACCCTACACCGGACCTCTCCCACCGCCGGTAAGCCATGCCACCGCTTTTTCTCCTTTCGGCTACTGTTCCGGCGTGGAAGGAGCGCGGGTTAAGGAGGGGAAAAGGCCAGGGGGTTATGTGCGATGTTAGTGACTCTTGTGAATAGTTCCCCAGGGGCACGAATTAAATGATTCGGTTAAGGAAAATCCCAGGCGCCCCGATGCAAAGCTGTTTTTCCTTTAAAAATTTAGAATTTTTCTTTTCAAATGAGCAGTGGACTTGAAAAATTCATAACTTAAGTTGTATTCAGCCAAATTTGGTCAAACAAATTTTGTTAGAACCTACATTTTATGAACTACCCAGCAAAAATAATAAGCACCATGGTTCCTGCAACCCTTTTTAGAGTTTGGATTTAAATAAGCAAACTGCCCAAACCTTAATAACCAGAGGAAAAATAGAAAGACTTTTGGACTAGGGCTGAGAAAATTGGAGATATACTTAACTAGTAATTACACTGTTTAAAAATATTAAGCTCCCCAGTATATACTAGATTAAGGAAAGTTTAACCACTAAAACTTGTATTTGCCCAAACCTTAAGAAAATAAAAAGGTGGATTAAAAATGGGAACCAGAAAGCAACCACATTTTTCCTGACTTGCCTAAGTGATGTAGTTCATTAGAAAAATTTGTTGAACCCTAATCTAGTACAAAGAAAATGCCCCACATTTTATTTAATGAAAACAGAGAGAACTTTGAAAAGTCATAGAAAAATAATCCTAAGAAGAATACACCCTAACCTTAGGAATGACTACTCTTATGCTAATAATAATCTAGGAAAAATACAAGTTCTGTTGTTTGACATTTTTCAAATGGTAAGTTAGTTATAAGTGTCTTTTTGGCATTAAACTTTAGAAAATCACAACTAAATAACCACTAAGTAACTGAGAGCACCTAGAGGGGGGGTGAATAGGTGATCCTGTAAAAACTTCAAACTTAAGCCACAAAAACTTGTTAAGTGTTAGCACGATTATTGCCAAGTGGCCAAGGTGAAGTCTCAACAAAACACAGTACACAAGAAAATCAAGCACAGAGGTGACACAGTGGTTTTATCCCGTGGTTCGGCCAAGACCAACGCTTGCCTACTCCACGTTGTGGCGTCCCAACGGACGAGGGTTGCAATCAACCCCTCTCAAGCAGTCCAAAGACCCACTTGAATACCACGGTGTTTTGTTGTTCCTTTCACTATCCCGTTTGCAAGGAATCTCCACAAATTGGAGTCTCTTGCCCTTACAAGTATATGATCACAAATGAAACACGGAGTAAGGGAGGGAAGCAACACACACAAATCCACAGTGAAATGCGCACACACACGGCCAAGACTCGAGCTCACAAGAGTATCACAAAGTTCTCAGTAGAACGGAGCTCGAATCACTTAGAATCACAAATGAAAGCGCAAAGACTAAGTGTGGATGATCAAGAATGCTCAAAGGTTGCTTGTGTGTCTCCTCCATGCGCCTAGGGGCTCCTTTTATAGCCCCAAGGCAGCTAGGAGCCGTTGAGAGCAAATCCGGAAGGCCATCCTTGCCTTCTGTCGTCGGGGGCACCGGACAGTCCGGTGCACACCGGACAGTGTCCGGTGCCCGATTTGTTTCCATAACAGGCGCTTCCGACCGTTGCCGACCGTTGGAAGATCTGGAGCCGTTGGCGCACCGGACATGTCCGGTGCACACCGGACAGTCCGGTGCCGTCTTCCGACCGTTGGCTCCGCCACGTGTCCCGCGCAGATTGCGCGGTCGACCGTTGGCCCGGCCGACAGTTGGCTCACCGGACAGTCCGGTGCACACCGGACAGTCTGGTGAATTTTAGCCGTACGCCGTCGGCCAATTTCCCGAGAGCGGCCAGTTCGCGCCGATTCGGCCTGGCGCACCGGACACTATCCGGTGCACACCGGACAGTCCGGTGCTCCAGACCGAGCTGGGTCTTGGCACCACACAGCCAAGTCTTTTCTCCTCTTCTCTTTTCTTCTTCTTTCTGTTTCTAACACTTAGACAAATATATTAGTACATAAAACCAATGTACTAAGGCTTAGAAACATACCTTTACTTCATGATTTGCACCTTGTTCATCCATGTACATAAATTCACAATTAAGCACATGTGTTGGCACTCAATCACCAAAATACTTAGAAATGGCCCAAGGGCACATTTCCCTTTCAATCTCCCCCTTTTTGGTGATTTATGCCAACACAACATAAAGCAACTAGAACAAGTGCAAACTCACTTCAAATAAAACTTAAATTTATTTTGAATCAAATTTGGCATATATGGATCATCCTTTGCCACCACTTGGTTTGTTTTTGCAAATCAAACTCAAATCTTTATCTCTAAGTTAACCACACATGTTGAAGCATAAAGAGAGTCATTCCAAAAGATATTGATCAAAGATTTCAAAAACTCCCCCTTTTTCCCATAATTGCTGCTTCTCCCCACAAGAAGCCAAAAGAGACAATAAAAGGGTTTTGCCAAACCAAAAACTCTACTCTACTATTTTCAAATTTCTCAAGTGGTAGCTGATCCATTTATTGCTTTGGCCCTTTATTTTCTCCCCCTTTGGCATCAACCACCAAAACGGGATCAATTTTGGCCCTTTAACCCCATTGCCTCACCAAAATCTTCAATTAAGAGCAAATGGCAATAAGAGTTCATGAGATGAACTTGGAAATAAGTTACCCTCTCATCGGAGTGCAGTGGAAGTCTTGCATGATCCAAGTCCACCTTTTCCCTTTCAATTCTCCTTTGAGACTAAATCAAATAAACTCAAACATATGGTTAGTCTCATAGGGTCAAGTTGTAACACATCTCCCCCTAAACATGTGCATCACTTTGCAACGGACTTGTGAGGTCCAGGGAGTGTTTGTACAACTTGAGCACCATGATAAGCAACAAAATGCAGAAAGGAACATGATCAAGAGCATGAATACATGTATGCTACAATTCAATCCAAGTTCCGCGAATCTAAGACATTTAGCTCACTACGCAACCTGCAAAAGGTCTTCTCATCTAGAGGCTTGGTGAAGATATCGGCTAGCTGGTTCTCGGTGCTAACATAAAACACTTCGATATCTCCCTTTTGCTGGTGGTCTCTCAAAAAGTGATGCCGGATGTCTATGTGCTTTGTGCGGCTGTGCTCAACAGGATTTTCCGCTATTCGGATAGCACTCTCATTATCACATAGGAGTGGGACTTTGCTCAGATTGTAGCCAAAGTCCCTGAGGGTTTGCCTCATCCAAAGTAGTTGCGCGCAACACTGTCCTGCGGCAACATACTCGGCCTCAGCGGTGGATAGGGCAACGGATGTTTGTTTCTTAGAGTTCCATGACACCAGGGACCTTCCTAAGAATTGGCACGTCCCCGATGTACTCTTCCTATCGACCTTACATCCAGCATAGTCGGAATCTGAGTACCCAATCAAGTCAAAGTTAGACCCCTTTGGATACCAGATCCCGAAGCAAGGCGTAGCGACTAAATATCTAAGAATTCGCTTTACCGCCACCAAGTGATACTCCTTAGGATCGGATTGAAATCTAGCACACATGCATACGCTAAGCATAATATCCGGTCTACTAGCACATAAATAAAGTAAAGACCCTATCATTGACCGGTATGCTTTTTGATCAACGGACTTACCTCCTTTGTTGAGGTCGGTGTGTCCGTCGGTTCCCATCGGCGTCTTTGCGGGCTTGGCATCCTTCATCCCAAACCGCTTTAGCAGATCTTGCGTGTACTTCGTTTGGGAGATGAAGGTGCCGTCCTTGAGTTGCTTCACTTGGAACCCAAGGAAGTAGGTCAACTCGCCCATCATCGACATCTCGAATTTCTGCGTCATCACCCTGCTAAACTCTTCACAAGACTTTTGATTAGTAGAACCAAATATTATGTCATCGACATAAATTTGGCACACAAACAAATCACCATCACAAGTCTTAGTGAAAAGAGTTGGATCGGCTTTCCCAACCTTGAAAGCATTAGCAATTAAGAAATCTCTAAGGCATTCATACCATGCTCTTGGGGCTTGTTTAAGTCCATAGAGCGCCTTAGAGAGCTTACACACGTGGTCGGGGTACCGTTCATCCTCGAAGCCAGGGGGTTGCTCCACGTACACCTCCTCCTTTATTGGCCCGTTGAGGAACGCGCTCTTCACATCCATTTGGTACAACCTGAAAGAATGGTGAGCGGCATATGCTAGCAAGATACGAATTGATTCTAGCCTAGCCACAGGAGCAAAAGTCTCCTCAAAGTCCAAACCTGCGACTTGGGCATAACCTTTTGCCACAAGTCGAGCCTTGTTCCTCGTCACCACCCCGTGCTCGTCCTGTTTGTTGCGGAACACCCACTTGGTTCCCACAACATTTTGCTTGGGACGAGGCACCAGCGTCCAAACTTCATTGCGCTTGAAGTTGTTAAGTTCCTCCTGCATGGCCAACACCCAATCCGGATCTAGCAAGGCCTCCTCTACCCTGAAAGGCTCAATAGAGGAGACAAAAGAGTAATGTTCACAAAAATTAACTAGTCGAGACCGAGTAGTTACTCCCTTGCTAATGTCACCCAGAATTTGGTCGATGGGATGATCCCTTTGAATCATCGCTCGAACTTGGGTTGGAGGTGCCGGTTGCGCTCCTTCCTCTATCACATGATCATCTTGTGCTCCCCCTTGATCACACGCCTCCTTTTGATGAACCTGTTCGTCGTCTTGAGTTGGGGGATGCACGGTTGTTGAGGAAGAAGGTTGATCTCGTTCATCTTGTTCCTGTGGCCGAATGTCTCCAATCGCCATGGTTCGTATAGCGGCCGTTGGAACATCTTCTTCATCTACATCATCACAATCAACAACTTGCTCTCTTGGAGAGCCATTAGTCTCATCAAATACAACGTCGCTAGAGACTTCAACCAAACCCGATGATTTGTTGAAGACTCTATACGCCTTTGTATTTGAATCATAACCTAATAAAAACCCTTCTACAGCTTTGGGAGCAAACTTAGAATTTCTACCCTTCTTCACTAGAATGTAACACTTGCTCCCAAATACACGAAAGTACGATACATTGGGTTTGTTACCGGTTAGTAGCTCATACGAAGTCTTCTTGAGGAGTCGATGAAGATAGACCCTGTTGATGGCGTGGCAAGCCGTGTTCACAGCTTCCGACCAAAAGCACTCGGGGGTCTTGAACTCTCCAAGCATCGTCCTCGCCATATCGATTAGCGTCCTGTTCTTCCTCTCTACCACACCATTCTGCTGTGGTGTGTAGGGAGCGGAGAACTCGTGCTTGATCCCTTCCTCCTCAAGAAACTCCTCCACTTGAAGGTTCTTGAACTCGGACCCGTTGTCGCTCCTAATCTTCTTCACCTTGAGCTCAAACTCATTTTGAGCTCTCCTGAGGAAGCGCTTGAGGGTCCCTTGGGTTTCAGACTTATCCTGCAAAAAGAACACCCAAGTGAAGCGGGAAAAGTCATCAACAATAACTAGACCATACTTACTTCCTCCTATGCTTAGATAGGCGACGGGTCCGAAGAGGTCCATATGCAGTAGCTCCAGAGGTCTTGACGTGGTCATCACGTTCTTGCTGTGATGTGCTCCTCCCACTTGTTTACCTGCCTGACAAGCTGCACAAGGTCTATCTTTTTCGAAATAAACATTTGTTAGACCTATCACGTGTTCTCCCTTTAGAAGCTTGTGGAGGTTCTTCATCCCCACATGTGCTAAGCGGCGATGCCACAGCCAGCCCATGCAAGTCTTAGCCATTAAGCATGCATCTAGACCGGCCTCTTCTTTTGCAAAATCAACTAAGTAAAGCTTGCCGTCTAGTACACCCTTAAAAGCTAGTGAACCATCACATCTTCTAAAGACAGACACATCTACATTAGTAAAAAGGCAATTGTATCCCATGTTGCATAGTTGACTAACAGATAGTAAATTGTAACCAAGAGACTCAACTAAAAACACATTTGAAATTGAGTGCTCATTAGAAATTGCAATTTTACCTAACCCTTTTACCTTGCCTTGATTCCCATCACCGAATATAATTGAATCTTGGGAATCCTTATTTTTGACGTAGGAGGTGAACATCTTCTTCTCCCCCGTCATATGGTTTGTGCATCCGCTGTCGATAATCCAGCTTGAACCCCCGGATGCATAAACCTGCAAGGCAAATTTAGGCTTGGGTCTTAGGTACCCAACTCATGTTGGGTCCTGCAAGGTTAGCACAAATGTTCTTAGGGACCCAAATGCAAGTCCTGTCTCCCTTGCATTTTGCCCCTAGCTTCCTGGCAACTATTTTCCTATCCTTTCTACAAATAGCAAAGGAAGTGTTTAAAGCATAATAAATTATAGAAGGTTCATTCACTACTTTCCTAGGAGCATGAATAACATTCTTTCTAGGCACATGAGCAATATTTCTCCTAGGCATATGTACACCATTTCTCCTACACATATCCCTATCATGCTTATAAGAAGAACTAGAAGCAAACATGGCATGAGAATTATAAACATGTGAATCAAAATCATTATAAGCATTTCTAGCATTTCTCCTATCATGATACAAGAAAGCATGGTTCTTTTTAGCACTACTAGCCATAGGGGCCTTCCCTTTCTCCTTGACGAATATGGGAGCCTTATGACTTGTTAAGTTCTTGGCCTCTCTCTTGAAGCCAAGACCATCCTTAATTGAGGGGTGTCTACCAACCGTGTAGGCATCCCTTGCAAATTTTATCTTATCAACTTCACTTTTGCTAGTCTTAAGTTGGGCATTAAGACTAGCCAATTCCTCATTTAATTTGGAAATTAAAACTAGGTGTTCACTACAGGCATTAACATCAAAATCCTTACACTTAGTGCAAATCATAACATGTTCTACACAAGAATTAGATTTATTTGCTACTTCTAACTTAGCATTTAAATCATTGTTAACACCTTGTAAAGTAGAAATGGTTTCATGACAAGTAGATAGTTCATAAGAAAGCATTTCATTTCTTTTTACTTCTAAAGCATATGATTTTTGTGCCTCTACAAACTTATCATGTTCATCATACAATAAATCCTCCTGCTTTTCTAAAAGCCTATCCTTTTCATTCAATGCATCAATCAATTCATTGATTTTATCTATCTTAGATCTATCTAAGCCCTTGAACAAGCATGAATAATCTATGTCATCATCATCACTAGATTCATTATCACTAGAGGAAGCATAAGTGGAGTCTTGAGTACTCACTTTCTTCTCCCTTGCCATAAGGCATGTGAGACGCTCGTTGGGGAAGAGGGAAGACTTGTTGAAGGCAGTAGCAGCGAGTCCTTCATTGTCGGAGTCGGAGGAGGAGCAATCCGAGTCCCACTCCTTTCCTAGATGCGCCTCGCCCTTTGCCTTCTTGTATTGCTTCTTCTTCTCTCTTTTGTTCCCCTTTTCCTGGTCACTTTCATTATCGGGACAGTTAGCGATAAAATGACCAAGCTTACCGCATTTGAAGCATGAGCGCTTCCCCTTTGTCTTGGTCTTGCTTGGCTGCCCCTTGCGACCATTTAGCGCCGTCTTGAATCTCTTGATGATGAGAGCCATCTCTTCATCATTGAGCCCGGCCGCCTCAACTTGCGCCACCTTGCTAGGTAGCGACTCCTTGCTCCTCGTTGCCTTTAGAGCAATGGGTTGAGGCTCGTGGAGTGGTCCGTTCAACGCGTCGTCGACGTATCTTGCCTCCTTGATCATCATCCGCCCGCTCACGAATTTTCCAAGTACTTCCTCGGGCGTCATCATCGTGTACCTGGGATTCTCACGAATATTGTTCACGAGATGAGGATCAAGAACGGTAAAGGACCTGAGCATTAGGCGGACGACGTCGTGATCCGTCCAACGCGTGCTTCCGTAGCTCCTTATTTTGTTGATAAGGGTCTTGAGCCGGTTGTAAGTTTGAGTTGGCTCCTCTCCCCTTATCATGGCGAATCGTCCAAGCTCGCCTTCCACCAACTCCATCTTGGTGAGCAAGGTGACGTCGTTCCCCTCATGAGAAATCTTGAGGGTGTCCCAGATTTGCTTGGCGTTATCCAAGCCGCTCACTTTATGGTATTCATCCCTGCACAAGGAAGCTAGAAGAACAGTAGTAGCTTGTGCATTCTTATGAATTTGTTCATTAATGAACATGGGACTATCCGAACTATCAAAGTGCATTCCACTTTCTACAATCTCCCATATACTAGGATGGAGAGAGAATAGGTGACTACGCATTTTGTGGCTCCAAAATCCGTAGTCCTCTCCATCAAAGTGTGGGGGCTTGCCGAGTGGAATGGAGAGCAAATGTGAATGTGAACTTTGCGGAATACGAGAGTAATCAAAAGAAAAGTTCGAATTAACCGGTTTCCTTCTCTCGTAGTCGTTGTGGTCCTCGTCCTTTTGGGAAGAAGTAGACTCGTCGCTGTCGTAGTAGACGATCTCCTTGATGCGCCTTGTCTTCTTCTTCTTCCCTTCCTTCCGTCTTTGTCCCGAGCCGGAGTCGGTAGGCTTATCGTCCTTTGGCTCGTTGACGAAGGATTCCTTCTCTTTGTCATTGATCACAATACCCTTCCCCTTAGGATCCATCTCTTCGGGCGGTTAGTCCCTTTGTGAAGAGAACGGCTCTGATACCAATTGAGAGCACCTAGAGGGGGGGGGTGAATAGGTGATCCTGTAAAAACTTCAAACTTAAGCCACAAAAACTTGTTAAGTGTTAGCACGATTATTGCCAAGTGGCCAAGGTGAAGTCTCAACAAAACACAGTACACAAGAAAATCAAGCACAGAGGTGACATAGTGGTTTTATCCCGTGGTTCGGCCAAGACCAACGCTTGCCTACTCCACGTTGTGGCGTCCCAACGGACGAGGGTTGCAATCAACCCCTCTCAAGCAGTCCAAAGACCCACTTGAATACCACGGTGTTTTGTTGTTCCTTTCACTATCCCGTTTGCAAGGAATCTCCACAAATTGGAGTCTCTTTCCCTTACAAGTATATGATCACAAATGAAACACGGAGTAAGGGAGGGAAGCAACACACACAAATCCACAGTGAAATGCGCACACACACGGCCAAGACTCGAGCTCACAAGAGTATCACAAAGTTCTCAGTAGAACGGAGCTCGAATCACTTAGAATCACAAATGAAAGCGCAAAGACTAAGTGTGGATGATCAAGAATGCTCAAAGGTTGCTTGTGTGTCTCCTCCATGCGCCTAGGGGCTCCTTTTATAGCCCCAAGGCAGCTAGGAGCCGTTGAGAGCAAATCCGGAAGGCCATCCTTGCCTTCTGTCGTCGGGGGCACCGGACAGTCCGGTGCACACCGGACAGTGTCCGGTGCCCGATTTGTTTCCATAACAGGCGCTTCCGACCGTTGCCGACCGTTGGAAGATCTGGAGCCGTTGGCGCACCGGACATGTCCGGTGCACACCGGACAGTCCGGTGCCGTCTTCCGACCGTTGGCTCCGCCACGTGTCCCGCGCAGATTGCGCGGTCGACCGTTGGCCCGGCCGACCGTTGGCTCACCGGACAGTCCGGTGCACACCGGACAGTCTGGTGAATTTTAGCCGTACGCCGTCGGCCAATTTCCCAAGAGCGGCCAGTTCGCGCCGATTCGGCCTGGCGCACCGGACACTGTCCGGTGCACACCGGACAGTCCGGTGCTCCAGACCGAGCTGGGTCTTGGCACCACACAGCCAAGTCTTTTCTCCTCTTCTCTTTTCTTCTTCTTTCTGTTTCTAACACTTAGACAAATATATTAGTACATAAAACCAATGTACTAAGGCTTAGAAACATACCTTTACTTCATGATTTGCACCTTGTTCATCCATGTACATAAATTCACAATTAAGCACATGTGTTGGCACTCAATCACCAAAATACTTAGAAATGGCCCAAGGGCACATTTCCCTTTCAGTAACCCTCCATGATTTTTGGCACAGAAGCATGTTATCACACATAGATACCAGCAAAAATAACCCTTAGTACAGAACCTCCACCTAGATAAGAGTTGTAGTGCAAAGTGACCCTCTGCCCTAACTTTTGTTATTTTTGTCTAGGATATATGCCAATTGTTTTTAACCTCAAATTTATAAGATAGACTACAGTGACAAATGTTAACCCATTGCAATTTTTTTAGAATTTTTGGAAAATTTTTAAATCACTATGGTAGTTCAAACCACCTTAAAAGCATAAGTAAAGAATAAAAAAAAGAAAGTGGGTAGAAGAAAAATAATGTACACTCATCACTACGAAAAGACCTCCCTAAGTGCCCCCTAAAACTTTAATGAGATGATCAAAATCTTAATCCACTCAAAAACCTAGACTGGTAAGTATGCACTAACAAGAACTCCGTATGACAAAGAAACCCTAATTTACCCACTTCCTTAGTGCTAATTCACCATGCATCGTTATTACTAAATTTGCATATCATTAACAAGCATGTATCTTATTCATTGCACTCGATAGATTGCAACCTCACTGAAAGAGAGAACGTGCTCGTTTTGGAGCAAGGAGTTGCTCAGGAGGGAGCCCAGGAGCCTGCACCAGAGTCTGCCACCTAGGATCTCCCCGCCCTAGCTTTTGAAGGCAAGCCCTGGTTTTATGCATAACCGTTACATATGCTATTTTACTGCACTTAATGTTTGTAGGCTTGTACGAAGTACTTAAGTGTAGGAGTTGCCTGAAACCCTAGTTGCATGAACTCAGGATTCCTTTTAAGATGGATACTAGTATGTTAGGTCGAGTAGCTGCTTTGCTAATTAGGGATCTCGATAGAAGTCGAGTGATTTTTCTAGCACTCGCACGAGGTTAGGAAATTGGTTGTATCAATTTTTATATCAGAATGATGATGGTATATGGACAATGATACATGGGGATGCGTTGTCTATGAGACAGAAATTGGAATAAGGATTAATGTGTGGTACTGTGTGTCAAGCGTTTGAACGTACTAAACACATGCCGAGAAATATGGTAAATCGGTAAGCCTAGTACCTGAGTGAACCTGCCCACAGATTGCCCTCCTCACGCGACCTGAGACGTGGTCTCCCATTCGATGGGGATGGTTGATGTGTGTTGGGACGGGGTGCCTCGCTACGTTGTGTGTTTAGGTTTACCTTTCAAGGTTAAAACTCGATTCGAATCGTCTGCTTCTCGTAGCTAATGAGACTGCTTGATCCATGCTACTGCATCGAGTAAGAAGTGAAATGAGGTTACTGGCAAAAGATGTTGATTGACTAAATTGCTTGATACCATGTATGGTTAGTCAGGTGCTCATCTAGTCTAAATTATTATTCTAGAACTTGAAAAGATAAAACTTCATTTTAGACTCAGCTAGTGCTTTTGGCAAACCAAACTCCTCAGCTAAACAACTTCATGGTCTAGAGGTATAGGAGTAGACTTCTCACATCGGGTAAGTCTAGCTCAGTATTAGTATACTCAGCCTTGCTTGTGGCATAATTTTACAGGTACCTTGGATGACATGGTTGCTGGAGTGACTGGGCCATCCACCCTGCCACCAGGCTGGATAGTCGAGTGGGACCCTGCCTCAGCAAGAGAGGAGCAGGAGGAGTGATGGGCCAGGCTTCCCCATCCCCCCTTTCTTTTACCATTAGTTAATTTCCGCTGCATCGAAAACATTGGTTACTGCTTTTGAAACTCCAACGATGATGTAATAACATTAAGTACTTCCTTGAATTATGGTTTGATGCTTTATTGTATTTTCTCTGTGTCTCACCTTTGAGTGAGTATGTGGTATTCGATCCTATAGTGGCTTTATCGGACTAGATCCGAGGTACTGGCGATATATTCCGATTTAAGTGTGTCGTTGCCTCTAAGGCGGGACTTGGGCACTTAAGTTGGAATAATTCGGGCGATTCCGCCACAGCTGGTATCGGAGCGAATACCATTATAGAGAAGACAATAAGTCATGATTACCAACCTTTTCTAAAGTAAAACTTGCTTAGAAACCAATATTGGATAGATCATCAGGACGATAAGGATATACCTAGGACGTGAAGCATTAGGAAATAGATGGATAGCTAGGTGGCTATATTTATATAGGCCATAAAGGCTACTATGATATAAATGGGGGATCTCTATACCCCTATGCTTGATGTGAGGACGCTTAGGACGAGCATGCATGCATCATTTTCCCATCCTCTTAGTAAAATGTCATTATTAATAAGAAGTTACATAAACAAGGAGTCACCCGTAATAAAATTTTAAATCTATAACGGAGATCTCAACTTAACCCTAGAAAGGCCAAATCGTTAGAAATTTTTCTAGTCTTTTGCACTAGCACCTTTTACTTTTGGTTCTCTTTTTTTTCTTACACTTACCCTTGCACAAATGACTTCCCACGTACCCACTGATGGAGGAAACACACTTTCCCACACGGATGGTCTCGCACGAGAGGGTTTTCCCATCATCTTGTGGGAGGTACTGCAGGGAGCGGGTTACACTACGCCTCCCTAATACGCGGTGCAACTGTTCGAGGAACACTGGGTACCTCGCTGTAGGGTGAGGATGACTCTGGAGTCTCATCCCCTACAGCTAGGATGGCGTTCACTGGCACTACACGACGGTTGATCTTTAGCGACCCTTATTAGGTACCAACTGTTAGTTGCTAAAGGTTAGGGACCGACGGTCAGTCGCTAAATCCTTTTGTAGCAACGGTCGGTTGGTCGCTAAAGGTCTAGAAATTTAACAACTTATGATTGGTCGCTATAGATGTCGTCGGGGACTAGCGGTGGGTCGCTATAGAGCAAGGATCACTATCAAATCTTATAGTCTGAACGTACCTGTAGATGTTAGTGACTAAAAATTAATTAAAACAAGTAAATATTGATCGCTAAATTGTAGTAAAGAAAAAAAGAATTATAGAAAAGAAAAAATAATTATGGAAAAGAAAACGAATTGTAAAAAAGGATTTTTAAGGTATTATACTTTACCCGCGGGTCCCCGCGGATATCTGAAAATAGGCAAATAGCTAATTGTGGCCCACCTGGTAGGCAAATAGCCCAGCCCACATTAATCTAACCCTACGCCAGCCGGCCACACCCAGGCCTAGGGCTAGGCATTTTTAACCCAATAACCGAAACCGAACCGAACCCGAACCCGAACAGACCGAATAGATCGGTTTTCGGTTTTCGGGTTCGGATTTCGGTTCATAGATCTCTTCTGTTCGGGTATCGGTTTAGGGTTCGGTTTCCAGCCATCCAAACCCGATTAGACACAAAGAACCGAATTATAGTGCTCCTCCCTCTGTCCCTCGGCCCAAAACGTGAAACCGAGATAGAACGGCCCAACTCAGGCACCGCACTCACCAAGATCCAAGACTCCAATCCAACTGAGGCACGCCGCATGCCTCGCCCACAACCCTAGCCCTAGCCACACAACGCTGCACTGGTCCGCCGCCGCTCTGCCGCCTCTGCGCGTGAGCGCGTCAATCATCCACCGCCCTGCTGCCTCTACATCTCTACGCGTCTACCGCACGAAGCACCAGCCCTACAGGCCTCCACTCTGTATCGGTCTCCGCGGTCTCGGCAACTTGACTCCGCACCGGCGACTCCACACCGGCGACTCGACCCACGTCGATTCACCGCACCGCGTTTTGCACTTCTGCTTCAACTCCGGCTTCGACGTCCTGCTCCTCGGTGCCCACGACCTCGCTGCAGACCGACCCAGCACGCAAGGTAAGCAGTTCGCTTTGGCTTGGTAACAGTTGGAGGCGACCAAATTTGTTGGAGTGCTGGAGACCTGGAGTCATACTGTGGGCGTGTGGCACAGTGGCAGCATGCTATTGCTAGAGTGCTGGAGTCATGGAGTCCGAGAACACCACATTTTTAAATTTGTTTGTGAATTGTGATGGATTGATAAACCTGTTAAGTTATTTCCTGTGGTGTATGAATTTGTCATGTATTTGTATGCACTTATATGCAATTTATGTGAACCACTAAACCTATTTATGAATTATCATGTCTGTGTACTGTTCGGGTTGGCATAATTATGGAAGTAGCTCATCTTGCTTGAAGCTGTAATGCAGATCTCTATTCAGTTGCTGTGCTTGGATCATTGAAGGCTGTTCCTATATTTGTCTCTTTTTCTTTCTTTTCAAGCCATCTATATTAGCAATGTGAGTTGGGACTTAATTTAGCAAATAGAAACAGTGAAACACTTGCCACTTTCATGTAACACTGTGCCACTATAGTTGCTTCATGCATTTAAAGACTTAATTTATAAACTATCTATGTCGTGTCATACTGTCATTCAAAATGATTATTTAGAGTTAGAATCAGGTTTCTTAACACAAGCGAAACAATGAAGTTTTCTTCTACAATGGCCAATGTGCTAAGAAACCACACTGCATTGGCACAGGTGACTATTGAAGACCATCCTCACTTATTGGCTGGGAAGCATGCATCAGTGCACCCATGCAAACATGCAGCTGTGATGAAAAAGATCATCGACGTTCCAATGTCGGGGGGAGTGGAACCAAAAGTTGACAAGTAATATTCCTTTATGCACCACCCTTATTTTTTTGTCCCCACCAGTTTCTAACTTCTGGCTCCCCTTTTGAATAGGTACCTTTTCATATTTTTTAAATTCATAGCAACAGTCATACCGACTATCGAGTACGATTATACAATGGACGTCGACCTTGGCAGTACAAGCTGATTATTGGTTGGCTTGAAGGTAAAGCATGAGCTCTTACCATCTGGCAGTTTATTTCCCACATCGATCGTACATAACAATAGAACGTGCTCAGGCTGGCTTACCTTCTTGACACTTCTCTTTGATCTAGACGACGGGAGTCTCTGGGTCCGCCTCACCAATGTCGGCGCCGCCGTCACCTTGTTCCTCGTCCCGGATAAGAACGGTGCGGGTTCTCTTTGGTACCTACCTTCTGTTTGCTTGTGCTCTACAACGGCTGACTCTTCTGTTTCATGATGCTCGACTCGTCTTCTTCCTAGGGGTTCTCGCTGATGTGGTGCTCGGATTCGACTTGCTGGATCCGTACCTGGTGAGTTCTTGATGCATGCGGTTTCATTTGGAACCATTAATTAGCACACTGGCGCATTTCTTGGAGATCTCTGCGGGAGTCGAGTTAGGAGTCTGAAGGGAGATATTTTGTTGTTTTCCGACTTTTGAAAGTCAACTTGTGCATCCCAGCGCTCATATTTTTTGTTAGCTTGTGTAAATGCCTCTGCATGTGTGCTATGATCCCATTTTTTTGGCCCGTAGGTTACTCAGTTATTATAGTTTGAGTTCTATAATACTCTGTTCTGAATCTCTGACAGTAGTTGCTGAGAACAGATGAAGCTAATGCCTTGGATTTTTTTTGGTAAACATGGAATGCAGTCAAATTGGACCGTGTAAACACATGGAAGCGGCTTCCGATGACTGCAGTTAGTATTAGGGATGTTTTAAGGGAACCATGCTGCTTTATGAGAGTAACATCGGCGACTGGCACAATGGGAGTGCCTCCTTTTAGTTTCAGAGATAAACAGCTTAAACTGGCCATACAGGAAATCAGGAGCACACCTATTCCTTTTGTGTAAGTTTTAGAGTAGTTTGGTAATTCAAAGTTGAAGCATATAAAGTCAGCTAGCTGTTTCATTATTTCTCTTGTTCACTATGTTCAAACTTTGGTTTGACTTGATCCTTATCTTCAAATTTTAGTTTGAATATCATAGCTAATATGGTTCATTGTTAACACAATTCTATGTGATGATGCAGGCAAGCTTCCAACAGAAAAATTTGGTTACAACTTAAAACCATTGTCTTTTGTCCTGTAGAGTCCTTCAGTTAGATGTTCCTGCAGATTCTGATCACAAGCATGTTTAGGTATGTAGCAGATCTTCAGCGTCAATTTGGTCTAAGTATTGTTTGCTGTGCTATTTTTAGATCTCTACTCCTGATTTATTGTTTTTAATGGAGTACGAAATCATTTGTTGGCTATAAGCAGTCATTTTATTTTTCTATGCACTTGAGTTATGAATGCATCTTCAGAGTAATGCCTATGAACACGTCTAATGTTTTCTCACCTTGCAGTCTAGAAATACAGATCACACAAGTAGTAATGGTGGTTTTAAGAATCAGTATTGAAGTTCAATATCTCAAAAGGAATGGATTATCTGCACCAGAATAACATTATACACAGAGATTTGAAGTCTGCAAATCTTCTGCTAGGCTTTGACCAAGTATGCACACTTAATCAGGTTTTTTTGAAGCTAATCATTATTAGTGCCCATTCTCTTCCTCCTTTATAATTTTCTGTACAAAATCTGGAAAGTGCATAAAGGAAAACCAGTAATTCGCGTAGTACTCAATTTGGTTTTCTTATTCATTGTCTACTTCTAAGTCTGTTTTGTTTTCCTATTTAGGAACTTGGAGCTGTTAAACAATGTATGGAGTTTGGGAGCCTTAAAACAAGAGGATACAAGTGGCGGCATCACAACCCGTACAAGCTTGTGCCTTAAAACAAGAGGATACAAGAAGTTGGAGTGCTTTTGTGAAGGCTTTTGCGAATCACTTGAAGCGTTAGTACTTTTGTGAATGATTTTGTAAAGTGTTTGCAAATATGTGCAAAACATAATAACATGTGTAGGTTTTGTGAATGATTTTGTTGTGGTGCTTGTTGATGGTTTATGTGATGTGGATCTATCATTGTGCAATACTAATTAAATTTGTATATCTGTGATTATGTGTATAAAAATTGGTGATTTGTAATGCTTTTGTAAACATAACAGTTGTTGAATGCTAATTAATGGTATATTATCATTATTAACGACTATAACTAGGGGCAACTTTCTGTTGGTTGCTAAATATATAGTATAACGACTCACGATTGGTTGCTAAATCTATAATACAACAACCCACGGTTGGTCGCTAAATATACAATATTAGCAACGGACGGTCGGTCGTTAAAAAGATGTCGGTCGCTAAAGCCTTTAGCGACGACACTTACAGCGACCATCCTTATGGGTCGCTAAAAGTTTTTAGCGACCAACCGTAGGTCGCTGAAGGCCGTTTTAGCAACCAACCGTAGGTCGCTGTAAGTGAACCGTCGTGTAGTGTGGACTCAGAGTCTTTTGGTTTCCGGGCCGATGACACTATAGAGGCCACGACCATGCATGTGCTGCCAACTTTCTGTGGATTCCACCCGCTAGAGATGTCAACCCACCCCATCAGCTTGTTCCCCATTGAGAAAGAGGATGACCCAATGTGGAAGGATCAGGTTGATCATGCCAAGGATGTGTGGGCTCTCTACCCTGGACATACCGCTCACTTGTCGGTTTGGTGCATGAGTGCCCTATATCGTCTTCAGGCCTTGCGGGGCGAGGCGATGTCTTAGCTTATGGGCCTGGTGGAGTCTACCAAGATCACCCTCGATAACAGGGAGGACATTGTATTAGACTTGTCTACTGAGCTAGTGGAGAAGGATCTCTAGGTTGAGCAAATGGCTAACCACATCCACGAGCTCGAGGATCAAGTGGAAGCTAGGGATAACACCATTGAGGTTCTAGAAGACCAGCTCCAGAACACCCAGCAGCAGCTCGAGGAGGCAAACCAGCACTTGGACCTGCACCATCAGGAGATAGAGGCCATGGAGGCAGATGGGGCCGATGAGGACGTAGACATCGAGGGAGGGGAGGAGCCGGAGCCCGCTTCTAGCTTGGATACTGCCGGCTCAGCTCACTCTGGAGGACCACCTTCCCCCAAGTCTAGCATTGCCTCTTTTGCTCATTAGGTTTTAGGGCTAGGGTAGAAGTGTTAGGCAGTAGCATTCCTCAAAAATAGCTTAGCTTTTGCACATCGGATGTACTAGGCTAGAAGGTTGAGTCCTCTGAACTTGATGTAACCCTTGGAAACTTCATTTGGGAAAGATGAATGATGGATGGTTTTAAATTTTATGATTATGAATCGAATTCTATCCTATTGGTACCAGTCGTGAAAGGCGAGGCAAAATTGGAACCTTGCAAATCTCGCTGCTTAATTTATTTCATTGTGTACTCAATTACAAATTCTAAATATAACGACAGAAATTCCTAAATTTTAAATGGCAGGAAGAGTGCGCCGTGGACAGAATGAGCGCATCCCTCCACCACCGCCGTAGCCTCCCACCATGCAGGAGCTGATGGCTCAGCAGAATGAGTTCTACGACAGCTCACGCAGCGCCAGCCACCGCCTCAGCAATGTGGGGGTGGTGATCACCACCAGCGTGCCCCGGCAGCAGCTATCCACCAGGAGTTTCTCAGCACTCAGCCGCCATTGTTCACCAGGGTGGAAGATCCGCTCGATGCTGACGTCTGTCTGAGGGTAGTGGAATCAAAGTTTCCACTGCTTAACGGAGAGTGCTCAGATGCGGCCAAGGTCCGTTTCACTGCCCAGCAGCTTCGTGGATCTGCTAGGACATGGTGGGACCATTTCCTTGCCATGCAGCCGGTCGACCAAGTGGTTGAGTGGGAAGATTTCAAGACAACATTTAGAAGGCATCATATACCAGCAGGCATCATGGATTGTAAGCTCAACGAGTTTCTGGCACTCACTCAGAGAAGTCGTACCGTGCTGCAATATGCCCAAGCTTTTAGTGTCCTGTGTCAGTACGTAGGCTACCATGCTGACACTGATGAGAAGAAGCAAGATAGGTTCAGGAGCGGCCTCAACACCAAGCTCCGTGACTGTCTCAACATAGTCAGGGCCCACAGCTACAACGAGTTGGTCAACTTGGCCATCTCATAGGAGGATTGCATCACAGCTCACAAGGCAGAGAAGAAGAGGAAAACGCCTATGGCAGGACCATCCCCACATCCTCAGCGCTTCAAGATCATGTCCAACACTCAGAGCAGAGGACCTCAGCAGCAAAAGGGGCGATGGGTGATCCAGCCATAGCAGCAGCAGCAGGCACCCAACCGCTCCTAAGCCCCATCTCAGAGGAACAACAACCAGCAACAGCAGCAGTACCGCTAGGGCAATGACAACAGATGTTTCACCTGTGGTAGCACTGGACACTATGCCAAGAATTGCCCCAGAAACCAGCAGGGGAAAATGCAAATCATAACCAGGCCAAGAGGCAGAAGGTGCAAGTGAGGCAGGGCAGGCTGAACTTCACCACATTGGCTGACATTCCAGAGGGAGCACCTGTCCTGACCGGTATCTTTTCCGTTTGAATTACCCTGCAGTCCTTCTTTTTGATTTTGGTGCATCACACAGTTTCATCAGCACAAAATTTAGTGCCAAATGTCAACTACCTTTTCATCACACAAGTGGGGCCATTATGATTGCAATACCAGGAGGCAAGGTTGCCACCTATCAAATTACTCGGCAGGTGCCAATAAAATTGGGTAGTAGCATATTTAGAACCACCCTCCTTATCATGGGATTGGAGAGCGTGGACATCATCTTGGGGACTGACTGGTTATCACGGCATCATGCCTTAATTGATGTCACAGCAAGAGCCATTGAAATACACTCACCAATTTATGGAGAACTGACTTTGTACCTACCCAACCTGGGTTGTACCCATTATTGTGCCCTCACCATGGTAGAGTCACCTGTGGAAAGGATTCCAGTAGTCTGTGAGTACCCCGATGTCTTCCTAGACGAATTGCCGGAAATGCCACCCGACAGGGATATAGAGTTTGCCATAGAATTGCAACCAGGGACCGCACCTATTTCTAAAAGTCCATATAGGATGCCTCCAGCAGAGTTGGCGAAATTGAAGAAACAGTTGCAAGAGTTGCTAGACAAGGGGTTCATTCGCCCAAGTACATCACCATGGGGATGTCCGGCCTTGTTCGTAAAGAAGAAGGATGAGAGCTTGAGATTGTGTGTTGATTACCGCCCTCTCAATGCGGTGACTATCAAAAACAAGTATCCTTTACCCCACATTGATGTTTTGTTTGATCAATTGGTCGGAGCCAAGGTGTTTTCCAAAATAGACCTTCGCTCTGGCTATCACCAAATCAAGATCAGGGGAAGTGATATTCCAAAGACGACTTTTTCCACTAGATACGGGCTCTATGAGTACTTGGTGATGTCCTTCGGGCTGACCAATGCTCCAGCATACTTCATGTATTTGATGAATTCAGTGTTTATGTCACAATTGGACAAATTCGTTGTGGTCTTCATTGATGATATTCTGGTATATTCAAAAAATGAAGACGAGCATACAATTCACTTGCACATAGTACTCCAGTGACTATGGGATCATCATCTGTATGCCAAATTCTCCAAATGTGATTTTTGGCTAAGGTAGATCAAGTTCTTGGGTCATACAATTTCTCAGGACGGGATAACAGTTAATCCTGAGAAGGTGCAAGAGGTGATGGATTGGAAGCCCTCTACCACTGTTCGACAGATTCGGAGTTTTCTAGGATTGGCAGGATACTATCGATGATTCATTCCGGACTTCTCTAGGATTGCTAAACCAATGACTGAGTTTTTGAAGAAAGGAGTGAAGTTTGATTAGGGTCAGAAATGTGAAGATGCCTTTCACACCTTGAGGCAGCATCTGACAATAGCACACGTGCTAGCGCAGCCTGACAACAACAAATCATTTGATGTGTATTGTGATGCTTCAGGCACTAAAGTAGGTTGTGTTTTGATGCAAGACAACCGAGTTATTGCCTACGCATCAAGAGCACTCAGAACTCATGAGCAAAATTATCCCACACATGATTTGGAGTTAGCAACGGTAGTTCATGCTCTAAAGATATGGAGACATTATCTAATGGGAGCTCATTATAATATTTATACTAACCACAAGAGTCTCAAGTATATTTTAACTCTGGCTGATCTTAATATGAGGCAGAGGAGATGGTTAGAATTGATCAAGGATTATGATCTGGAAGTACATTACCATCTGGGTAAGGCAAATGTAGTGGCGGATGCCTTGAGTCGTAAGGCCTAGTGCAACTGTCTAACCATAGACACTCATGTCGCCGCTTTGTGCGACGATCCTTAAGAATTCATTTTACTTGTAAAGTTAAGTAATTACCTGCATCTAGAGTTCTTTCTATTTTAGAGCAAGCACTTGGCTTATACTAGACAACTTTTATCACCCCTTGAGTTATCACTTGTGTGTAAATGGGGAAAAGGGGCACTAAAACCTTAGAAACTATGGCTTAATGAAGTAATGATCATGATAGAAGGAATACCCCAGCTTTTCATGTATCTTAATCTTCGAAAAAGGTTCTAAAACCCTAGCACCCCCTCTTGAGCCATTAGACCCCCAAACATGGGATTAGTGGGAAAACTATACAAATGACCATTTCATGACTTAAACTTTATACCAAAGTCGAAGTACATTTATATATCTACAAGAAATAGTAAGGGTTTTATTCCAAAGAGGTCCCACAAAAACCCCAAATTCAGCCCCCAAGTGAAGAGCACTATAGAGTAACCCCCATTTTCTCTTAGTCAAAAATTAGCCCTCTTCCAAAGATTAGAGTTGTTCACTTAGTTGATGGCGCCAAATCCTTAAGGTCCAAATAACAAAAAGGAGCCAAATTACCCAAGGCACACCCCTGAAAAGTTTGAACCCAAACCAGAACCGTTTGACATAGTTTGACATCAGTTTTGTCGCGGGTTGAACAGTGCCGACACTACTGACTTGGCGCCACCATATCTCCCAAACCAGACCCAATCTTCCCTTGGAACTCACAAGAACTAGGTAGCCCTAGGTGCAGAGAAGAGATCTATCAAAAGTCTTATGGCAAGATTCGCATGTTTGGCTGCTCAGCAAAGGGTAGAACTCGGGCAGAAAGAAACAGCCACGTGTTCGACGCGCCCTGGCAACGCCAGAGCACGCCCCGACGCTCGGCCCCGCGCGCACCGCGCCGCGCCACGCCAACCCCATGCCCACGCCTACGCCCATGCTTGCGCCCATAAAGCCGACCCTGGCCGTGACAGTACACCCCCGCTCACTCTCAACCCCGCCCGAGCGCAAGTTCACCGGCGATCGCCCTGCTCATGGCGTGCCAACAGTCGCCCGAGCCCCGGCCACCGTGGATCGACCGCTCCATTCCTCTGCCACCCTATCCAAACCCTCGGCTAGCCTCCCTGGAACTCTGTGCAGCTCCCCGAGCCCTTGAACCGAACTCACATCGCCGGAGGTGCCGGATTGACGTCACTGGACTTCGCCCGACCGCCTGCATACGAAGACTGAGCCACACGGTGAACCACTAGTCGATTCCTTGCACATAGATCACCCTTGACCTCCAGTGGAGCTCCTTGTGCGGTTTGATTGAACTCTACCGCCGTGAGCAGGCCAAAGCACGCGCCGCCGTCGAGCCCGACCACCTGCGCACGTGGCCAGCCCTACTCCGGCCATCACTGCCGGCGATTCGCCCCTCGACGTGACCGCCATAAGCTCCCGGACCTCACCCAACCCTCCACTGGACCTCTCCCATCGCTGGTAAGCCACCACCACTTTTTATCCCTATGGCTACTGTTCCGACGAGGAGGGAGTGCGGGTTAAGAAAGAGAAAAGCCAGGGGGTTATTTGGAAATGTCAGTGACTCTGGTGAATAGTTCCTAGGGGCACGGATGTAAGGAGTCAGTTAAGGAAAACCTCAGGGCCCCGGTGCAAAGCTGTTTTTCTTAAACCTTTAAGATTTATTCCTTTTAAATAAGTAGAGAACTTGAAAAATTCATAACTTGAGTTTTATCCAACCAAATTTGGTCAAACCAATTTTGCTAGATCCTAAATATTATGAACTATTCAGCAAAAATAAGAAACACCATGGTTCCTGTAATATTTTTAGAGTTTGGATTTAAACAAGTATACTTCCCAAACCATAATAAACAGAGGAAAAATAGATAGACTTTTAGACTAGGGCTAAGAAAAATTGGAGGGATACTTACTTAGCGAATACACTGTTTAAAAATATTAAGCTTCCCAGTATACTAGGTTAAGGAAAGATTACCCATTAAAACTTGTTTTGGCCCAAACCTTAAGAAAATGCAAAAGGGAATTTAAAATGAGAACCAGAGGGCAACCATATTTTTCCTAGCTTGCTTAGGTGACATTGTTCATAAGAAAATGCACCACATTATATTTAATAAAAACAATAAGAATTAGAAAAATCCTAGAAAAATAACCCTAAGGAGGAACCACCCCAACCCTAGAGATAACTACTATTATGCTAGTATGAATCTAGGAAAAATACAAGTTGTGTTGTTTGATATTTTTCAAAGGACAAGTTAGTTATAAGTGTCTTTTTGGCATTAAACTTTAGAAAATCACAACTAAATAATCATTAAGTCACTTTTTGAGATTTTTGGCACCAAGGCATGTTATTACCCATAGATGTTAGCAAAAATAATTTTTAGTGCAGAACCCCCACCTAAATCAGAGTTGTAGTACAAAGTGACCACCTACCCTCACTTTGTTATTTTTTCCTAGAGTTTGTCCTAATTATTCTTAACCTCAAATTTGTAGAATAAACTACAGTGACCAATGTTAACCCAATTTAATTTTTGCAACATTTTTGGAAATTTCTAAATCATTATGGTAGTTCAAGCTTACTTTAAAAACATAATTGGAAAATAAAAAGGGGAATTGTGGAAGGAATTAATATTACACAACTAGATCTCTCTAAGTGTCCACTAAAACTTTAATAAGACGATTAAATTCTTAATTCCACTCAAGACCCTAAAATAGGTAAGTATAAAACACTAAGAACATCGTGCGATAAAGAAACCCTAGTTCACCCACTGCCTTAATATTGCTTCACCATACATCGTATTTACTAAATTGGCATATCATTAACATGCATGTATTTTATTCGTTGCATTCGATAGATTGTAACCTCGCTGACGAAGAGTACGTCCTCATTCCAGAGCAAGGAGTTGCTTAGGAAGGAGTCCAGGAGCCAGCACCAGAGCCTGCCATCGAGGATCTCCCTGCCCCAGCTTTTGAAGGCAAGCCCCGATTTTATGCATAACCGTTATATATGCTACTTTACTGCACTTAATGATTGTAGGCTTGTATTGTGCACTTAAGTGTAGGATTTGCCTACAACCCTAGTTGCATGAACTCAGGATTCCTTTTGAGATGGATACTAGTATGCTAGGTCGAGTAGCTGCTTTGCTAATTAGGGATCTCGGTAGAAGTCGAGTGATTTTTCTAGCACTCGCGTGAGGTCAGGATTTGGTTGTATCCATTTTGATAACGGAATGATGATGGTCTGTGGACACGGATCCATGGGGATGCGTTGTTTACGAGTGAAAATTGGAATAAGATTAAAGTGCGGATACTTGTGTCAAGCGTTTGAACGTACTAAACACATGCCGAGAAATATGGTAAATCAGCAAGCCTAGTACCTGAGTGAACCTGCCCACGGATTTATCTCCTCACGCGACCTGAGACGTCGTCTCCCATTCCGATTATGGTGGGTACAAGTGCGGTCACTGCACGACGGCAGTCGGGGTCAGTGAGGCATTGTATGCCAAGGCGGTGGGTCTCTTTCTGTTGCTAGGGAATCGATGGGGACGGTTGATGTGTGTGGGGACAGAGTGCCTCGCCACATCGTTTGTTTAGGTTTACCTTGCAAGGTTAAAACTCAATTCGAATCATCGGCTTCTCGCAGCTAATGAGACTGCTTGATTCCTTGTACTGCATTGAGTAATAAGTGGAAATGAGATGGCAGGCACAAGATGTTGTTTGATATAATGTTTGAGACCCTGTATGAATTGCTAGGTACTCATCTAGTTTAAATTATTATTCTAGAACTTGAAAAGATAAAACTTGATTTTATACTCAGCTAGTGCTTTTGGCAAACCAAACCCCTCAACCAAACAGCTTCATGTCTAGAGGTAGAGGAGTAGACTCCTCACACCGAGTAAGTCTAGCTGAGTATTAGTATACTCAGCCTTACTTGTGGCATAATTTTTACAGGTTCCTTGGAGGATATGGTTGCTAGAGTGACTTGGCCGTCCACCTTGCCACCAGGTTGGACAGTCGAGTGGGACCCTACCTCAGCAGGAGAGGAGCATGAGGAGTGATGGGCCAGGCTTCCCCATCCTCCATTTCCTTCACCGTTAGTTAATTTCCGCTGCATCTTGAACACTGGTTACTACTTTTGCAAAACTCCATGGATGATGTAATAACATTAAGTACTTCTTTAAATTATGGTTCTATGCTTTATTGTATTTTCTATGTGCCTCACCTTCGATTGAGTATGTGGTACTTGATCCTGTTAGTGGCCTTGTCGGACTAGATCCGAGGGACTGACAGTTTATTCATATTTAAGTGTGGTCTAGCCTTTAAGGCAGGACTTAGGCACTTAAGTTGGAATAATTCGTGCAGTTCTGCCACATCTTGTATCATCTTAGAGAAATCAATAAATCATAATTACCGACCTTTCTCAAAAGTAAAACTTGATTAGAAACCAAGTTGGATAGTTGTTAGGACGATAAGGATAAACCTAGGACATGAAGCCTTAGGATATTAGATGGGTAGCTAGGTGGCTAATTGAGTGTGCCGTACAGGCTACTACGATATAGATGGGGGATTTATGTACCCCTATGATTGATGTGAGAACGCTTAGGACGAGCATGCATGCATCATTTTTCTTTGTTTTTTACCATCTTAATAAAGTGTCATTATTAACAATAGGCTACATAAATAAAGAGTCACCCATAATAAGACTTAAAAATCTATATCGAAGATCTCAACGTAACCCTAGAAAAGCCAAGTCCTCTAACATTTTTCTAGTCTTTTGCACTACCTCTTTTTATTTTTGGTTCTTTTTCTTTTTCGCTTACACTTGCCCTTGCACAGATGACTTCCCACGTACCCACTGATGGAGGGAATGCACATTCCCACACAGACAGTCTCACAAGAGAGGGTTTTCCCCTCATCTTGTGGGAGGTACTGAAGGGAGCGGGTTACACTACACCTCCCCAGTACGCAGTACAATTGTTCGAGGAACACCGAGTACCTCACTGTAGGGTGAGGATGACCTTGGAGCCTCATCCCCTGCAGCCCGGCTGGCGTTCTCTGGACTCGGAGTCCTTTGGTTTCAGAGCCGATGACACTATAGAGGCCACGGCTCTGCATGTGCTGACGACCTTCTGTGGATTTCACCCCTTGGAGATGTCAACCCACCCCATTGGCTTGTTCCCCGCTGAGGAGGATGACCGGATGTGGAAGGACAGGGTTGAGCACGCCAAGGATGTGTGGGCTCTCTACCCTGGACACACCGCTCACCTGACGGTTCGACGCATGAGTGCCCAGTATCGTCTGCAGGCCTTACGAGGTGAGGCGATGTCCCAGCTTATGGGCCTGGTGGAGTCTACCAAGATCACCCTTGATAACAGGGAGGACCTTGTAGTAGACTTGTCCACTTAGCTGGTGGAAAAGGATCTTCAAGTGGAACAGATGGCCAACCACATACAAGAACTCGAGGATCAGGTGGAAGCTAGGGAGAACACTATTGAGGTTCTGGAAGACCAGCTCCAGAACACCCAGCAGCAACTCGTGGAAGCCAACCAACATTTAGATATGCACCATCAAGAGATTGAGGACATGGAGGCAGAAGGGGCCGATGAGGACATAGATATCGAGGGAGGAGAGGAGCCGGAGCCCTCATCTAGCTTGGACACTGCTGGCTTAGGAAGACCACCTGTTGGGGACTTGTTCTCAAATGCTATGAATTAAGAACAAGGCAACATAAAAATGTTAAATGTTAATGCCCTTCGTCCGCTGAAGCATTATCTCCCCAAGGATTTAATGAACTTCGGACGAAGGTCGCAGATTAAATATCACGAAGGTCATACCTTCGTGATTAGGTTTATAAAACAATGTAAAATGAAGCATAATGTGTAAAACATATGTTAGAAGCAGATAACATTATTCTTATATTTCATTATATGGATCTGAATATTAAAACATGACATTTGAGTACGGTTATACCTTCTCCTTGACGGAAAACAATAATTCCAGTGTGATGCGTCAACAATTACAAGATTGCGTGAACAGTATAGGGGTACTGTTCATCTATTTATAGGCACAGGACACAGCCTATGTGAAATTACATTTATCCCCTTTATAATCAATTACAATACTAACACAAAACATCATGGGTCTTTGAGTCATTTGATCTTTAAGTCGGTTCGCCCCCTTCATCTTGAGACTTGTCACTGTGCCGAAGCTCTATCGGTGATAACTTCGGCGCTGTTCTTGAAAGGATCTTGCCGAAGGTGTTTTCCTCTTTTAGGATCTTCGGCTATGAAGCATACCCCCAACACCACCTTCCCCCGAGTCTAGCGTTGCCTTGTTTGCTAGTTAGGTTTTAGAGTTAGGGTAGAAGTGTTTAGCAGTAGCTTTCCTCGAAACTAGCTTAGCTCTTGCACATTGGATGTACTAGGCTATAAATTTGAGTCTTTTGGGCCTACAGTAACCAGTGGAAACTCTTTTGGCAAGATTAATGATGAATGGTTTTAAGTTTCTTTAAATTCATGAATCAAATTTTATCCTGTTCGTACCAATTGTGAAAAGCCAGGCAAACTTGG
Source organism: Zea luxurians (assembly GCA_029449295.1). NCBI lineage: Eukaryota > Viridiplantae > Streptophyta > Magnoliopsida > Poales > Poaceae > Zea > Zea luxurians. Next base: position 54,738,311 of record JAOPSE010000011.1, read on the forward strand.
GGACCTTGCAAATCTCGCTGTTGAGTTATTTTATCGTATGCGATCATGGATTTTAAGTATGACAATAGAACCTCCTAAATTTCAGATGGCAGGAAGAGCGTGCCGTGGACAGAACGAGCGCATTCCTCCACCGCCGCCGCTGCCTCCTACTATGCAGGAGCTGATGGCTCAGCAGAATGAGATTCTGCGGCAGCTCGCTCAGTGTCAGCCACTGCCTCAGCACTATGGGGGTGGTGATCACCACCAGCGTGCCCCCGCAGCGGTCACCTACCAGGAGTTTCTCAGTACTCAGCCACCGTTGTTCACCAGGGCGGAAGATCTGCTTGATGCTGATGTCTAGCTCAGGGTGGTGGAATCAAAGTTCCCACTACTTAATGGAGAGTGTTCAGATGTGGCCAAGGTCCGTTTCGTTGCCCAGTAGCTTCATGGGCCCGCTAGGACATGGTGGGACCATTTCCTCGCCATGCAGCCAGCCGACCATGTGGTTGAGTGGGGAGAGTTCAAAGCAGCATTGAGAGGGCATCACATACCAGCAGGCATCATGGACCGCAAGCTTAATGAGTTTCTGGCACTCACTCAGGGAAGTCGTACCGTGTTGCAGTACGCCCAAGCCTTCAATGACCTATGTCAGTACGCAGGCTACCATGCTGACATTGATGAGAAGAAGAGAGACAAGTTCAAGAGGGGCCTCAACACTAAGCTCTGTGATCATCTCAACACGGTCAGGGCCCACAGCTACAACGAGTTGGTCAACTTGGACATCTCCCAGGAGGATTGCATAACAGCTCGTCAGGCAGAGAAGAAGAGGAAGACCCCTACGACAGGGCCATCAGCACAGCCTCAGCGCTTCAGGATTATGTCCGACACATAGAGCAGAGGACCACAGCAGCAGAAGGGGCCATGGGTGATCCGGCCACAATAGCAGCAGCAGGCATCCAACCGCTCTCAACCCCCAGCCCAGAGGAACAACATCCAGCAACAGCAGCAATATCGCCAAGGCAATGATAACAGGTGTTTCACTTGTGGTAACACTGGGCACTATGCCAAAAATTGTCCCAGAAACCATCAGAGGTCGGGTCAGAATGCTAACTAGAACCAAGGCAAGAGGTAGAAGGTGCAAGTGAGGCAGGGCAGGCAGAACTTCACCACACTAGCTGACATTCCGGAGGGAGCACCCGTCATGACCGGTATCTTTTCTGTTTTAAATTACCCTGCAGTCATTCTTTTTTATTCTGGTGCATCACATGGCTTCATCAGCATGAAATTTAGTGCCAAATGTCAGCTACCTTTTCACCACACAAATGGGGCCATTATGATTGCAAAACTAGGAGGCAGGGTTGCCACCTATCAACTCAACCGACTGGTACCAATAAGATTGGGTAGTATCATAGTTGGAACCACCCTCCTTATCATAGGATTGGAGAGCATGGACATCATCTTGGGGACTGACTTCACGGCATCATGCATTGATTGATGTCGCAGCAAGAGCCATTGAAATACACTCACCAACTTATGAAGAAATCACTTTGTACCTACCTAACTAGGGTTGTATCCATTCTTGTGCACTCACCAGGGTAGAATCACCTGTGGAAAGGATTCCAGTAGTCTGTGAGTATTCTGATGTTTTCCTCGACGAATTGCCAAGGATGCCACCCGACAGGGATATAGAATTTGCCATATAATTGCAACTAGGGACCGGACCTATTTCTAAAAGGCCATATAGGATGCCTCCAGCATAATTGGCAGAACTGAAGAAAAAATTACAAGATTTGCTAGACAAGGGGTTCATCCGCCCAAGTACTTCACCATGGGGATGCCCGGCCTTGTTCGTAAAGAAGAAGGATGAGAGCTTAAAACTATGTGTCGATTACCGCCCTCTCAATGCGGTAACCATAAAAAACAAGTATCATTTACCCCGCATTGATGTTTTGTTTGATCAACTGGTCGGAGGCAAGGTATTTTCCAAAATAGACCTTCGCTCGGGCTATCACCAAATCAAGATCAGGGCCAGCGATATTCCGAAGATGACTTTCTCCACCAAATACGAGCTTTATGAGTACTTGGTGATGTCTTTTGGGCTGACCAATGCTCCGACATACTTCATGTATTTGATGAATTCAGTATTTATGCCGGAATTGGACAAATTTGTGGTGGTCTTCATTGATGATATCCTGGTATATTCAAAAGGCGAAGACGAGATGTTTTGTTTGATCAACTGGTCGGAGCCAAGGTATTTTCCAAAATAGACCTTCGCTCGGGCTTTCACCAAATCAAGATCAGGGCCAGCAATATTCCGAAGACGACTTTCTCCACCAAATACGGGCTTTATGAGTACTTGGTGATGTCTTTTGGGCTGACCAATGCTCCGGCATACTTCATGTATTTGATGAATTCAGTATTTATGCCGGAATTGGACAAATTTGTGGTGGTCTTCATTGATGATATCCTGGTATATTCAAATGGCGAAGAGGAGCATACAAAGCACTTGCACACCGTACTTCAGCGACTGCGCGATCATCGCTTGTACGCCAAATTCTCCAAATGTGATTTCTGGCTAAGGGAGATCAAGTTCTTGGGTCACACCATTTCTTAGGATGGAATAGCAGTTGACCCTAAGAAAGTACAAGAAGTGATGGATTGGAAGCCTCCTACCACCGTTCGGCAGATTCGGAGTTTCCTGGGATTGGCGGGATACTATCGGCGATTCATACCGGATTTCTCCCGGATTGCTAAACCAATGACTGAGTTGTTGAAGAAAGGAGTGAAATTTGATTGGAGTCAGAAATGTGAAGATGCCTTTCACACATTAAGGCGGCATCTGACAATAGCACTCGTGCTAGCACAGCCTGACAATGCCAAATCTTTTGATGTGTATTGCGATGCCTCGGGCACTGGACTAGGTTGTGTGTTGATGCAAGACAACAGAGTTATTGCCTACGCATCCAGAGCACTCAGGCCTCATGAACAGAATTATCCCACACATGATCTGGAGTCATCAGCAGTAGTTCATGCTCTGAAGATCTGGAGACATTATTTATTGGGAGCTCATGGTAATATTTATACTGACCACAAGAGCCTCAAGTATATTTTCACCCAGGCTGACCTTAATATGAGGCAAAGGAGATGGTTAGAATTGATCAAGGATTATGATCTAGAAGTACATTACCATCCTGGCAAGGCAAATGTTGTGGCAGATGCCTTGAGTCTAAAAGCCCAATGCAACTGTATAACCATGGACTCTAAGATCGTCGCTTTGTGTGACGAGTTGCGCAAGCTGAACATGGAAGTGGTTTGCCCAGGTACTTTGGATTATATCTCAATTGAGCCAACCTTACAAGAGCAGATAATCATGGCACAGCTTGGTGACAAGGGTGTCAAATCATTAAGGAAATGCTCAATCAAAAGGTGGATAAGTATAATTGCTTTCGTTAGGACAGCAAGGGTATTTTATGGTTCGAAGACCGACTGATTGTTCCCAAGAATCCAGAACTCAGGAAGAAAATTTTGGACGAAGCTCATCTCTCCAAATTTTCCATGCACCCCGGGAGTAACAAGATGTATCATGACCTCAGATCCTTGTATTGGTGGACCAGGATGAAGAGAGAAATTGCTAAGTACATATCCAAGTGCGACACTTGCCAAAGAATCAAAGCTAGTCATTTAAAGGTAGCAGGTACCTTACAACCTCTCCCCATACCATCTTGGAAATGGGAGGATATTTGCATGGACTTTATTGTGGGATTGCCCAACACCTCCCGGCACCATGATTCTATTTGGGTCATTGTGGATAGGCTAACCAAGACAGCTCATTTCTTGCATGTACATACCACCCAAAAGACAGAAAAGTACGCAGAAATCTATATTGACCAAATAGTGTGTTTGCATGGAATACCAAGGACTGTCATATTAGATAGAGGAGCACTGTTTGTAGCACGTTTCTGGGAGCAGCTACAAAAGTCACTTGGAACAACAGTGATTAGAAGCTCAGCATATCATCCTCAAACTGATGGTCAGATAGAAAGAGTAAATCAGATTCTCGAGGACATGTTGAGAGCATGTGTGATACATTATGGCAAAGATTGGGACAAATGCCTTTCTCTAGCAGAATTCTCTTACAATAACAGCTACCAATCCAGCCTAAAGATGGCACCTTTCGAGGCCTTGTATGGGAGAAGGTGTAGAACACCGCTAAATTGGTCACAAGCTGGAGAAAAGGAAATATTTGGACCTGACCTAGTACTTGAAGCCGAGGATAAGGTCAGAGTTATTAAGAGAAACTTGGAAGGTGCTCAGGCCAAGCAAAAGAGCTATCATGATAAAAGGAGGAAGCCTCTACAATTCGAAGTGGGAGATCATGTGTATCTCAAGGTATCACCCACCAAAGGTGTTCAAAGATTTGGGATCAAGGGAAAATTAGCTCCTCGCTATATTGGGCCCTATGAGATCAAGGAGACTTGTGGACCCGTAGCATACAAATTGAAGCTACCACCATGTTGGGGACTTGTTCTCAAACGCTAAGAGTTAAGAACAAGGCAACATAAAAAGTGTTAAATGTTAAAGTCCTTCGTCCTTCGAAGCATTATGTCCCTTCGGATATAATGAATTCTGGACGAAGGTCATGAAGGACAAACCTTCACAAGCACAATAAATGATGAAGAAGGATTCATACACAAGATATGAAAAAATAATATAAACACTTTAAACATTATTATCAACTTATTTTTATTTGTGTTACTGTATTAACAATGACAGATTATAAATGTACCTTCGACTCGAAGGAAAGCAGGGGGTACAAGCGTGACGTGAGAGTAAATGCCAAGTCAGCGTGAACAGTACGGGAGTACTGTTCATCTATTTATAGGCAAGGGACGTAGCCCATGTAAAATTACATTCATGCCCTTTACATTTGCTAATAACTCTATAGTAATTCTTCGAGGTCTAATTTGCCTTCTCATCTTTAAGTCGGTTCCCCTTTTCTACTGTCATGCCGAAGCTTTCCTGTGTCCAGCTTCGTGATCACCTTGTCCTTCGTCATAATCACTTTTCGTCTCGCTCAGGCTTCGACCTAACCATGCTCTGTATGCTCATGATCCGAATCCGAAGATACCTGTTCACATATTTCACTTGGAAAACATTGTCAACCCATGTTTTTGAGGACCTTCGGAAGCCGAAGGCCCCCAACAGTAGCCCCTCACAATATTAATTTGCTAGAATAATAAATTCAGATTGCGATATGGACGAAGGCCTTAAGCCGAAGGTCCAAAAAAACACCTTCCCTTTGCTAGAATAGCAATAGTCAATGACAAGTGGGGCCCCGTCACTTGCAACGTACTGGGCGTATAAATAAGAACGCACCGCGAGCATATTTAGCACGCTTTCTTGCCGTCGGCTCTTGCCTTTCTAATTTTTGGCTCTTTGCACACCAACGCTTGCCTGGCTTTTTAAATTCTTAAGCTTCGTCTTTGAGAGCATTTTCCTAGCATTTTTGAAGATGTCTGAAGACAAGAAAGCTGTTGCTGAGTCGAAGCTAAGCCTTTCCGAAGAGATGAATCTCGGCTTCCTTGAATCAATAGAAAAGACAAATACAGAGAAGATTACTAGGGAGATTTTAGAGGGTTTGTCTAAAGACACTGGTGACAGTGACAGCTATGATGTGGAAAGTGGTGGTGAAGATTCCGAAGATCGACCTTGGCGACCAAGCCATGCAGTTTTTGGAAAATCAAGCATTAAGCAAAGCCATCTTGTCAATATGAGGGGTAGATATTTTTGGGATTTATCTATTGTAAGGGCTGACGAAGCAGAGAAAACTTGTCCGACTCCCGAGAAAAATGAAGTCGTGATATTCCGAAGCTTCTTTAAGGCTGGACTTCGGTTTCCTTTGAGCAGTTTTGTGGTACAAGTTTTGAAGATATTTGAAATCTGTCTCCATCAAATTACTCCCGAAGCAATCATAAGGATGGGAATCTTCGTATGGGCCGTGAAGAGCCAAGGTTTGGAACCAAATGCAAAAAGTTTCTACAGTATACATGAGTTATTGTATGAGACGAAACCATGGGGTAAAGAGCAATATCACAACAATTTTGGTTGTTATAGCTTCGGTGCCCGCTCTGGGTCAAGCTGTCCCGTGCCAACTTTTCGAAGAAGATGGCCTGGGGACTGGATGAAGGAATGGTTCTATGTGAAGAACGACTTGAAAACGCGAGAAGATATTAAAGATATCATTATGTGCCCTATCTGGTAGCGCTTCGGCCTTCGAAAACCGAAGGTGGAAATTGACGAAGCAGTCGAAGAATGCTGGAGAGCCTTCGATGTAGTTTGCTCTTTCATCGAGACAAGGGATTTGATCTAAGAACACATTGCCTTCAGAGTATGGCCACTTGCAGAAAAGTGGGAAATGCCAAAGGAAACCGTCAGCGAACCTAACGAAGGTGGAGTAGTTAGGTTAAAATTCACCTTCAAATATGGAGATAAATTCGTCGAGCCAGATGACGACTGGCTGAAAAGTATTGAGGCCATATGCGATGAGCTGCTTGGGCCATACTCGAAGGCAGAAGATACTGCACTGTCCGCAGCCTTCGGAGGCCGGAAGAAGAAAAGGCTCAACCGAGTATTCGATGCCATTGGGTTCATGTATCCTGACTACCGTTACCCAAGACGGGGTCAAAAAAGGAAAGATACGGCGTCTGCGAAGGAAGTCGCCTCAGCCGCTCTTAGTGAGCCAGCACCGAAGAGAAAAAAGATAAAGGTTCTTATGCACCGTCCACGCTATATTGAACCGGCCACAGTGCCCGAGTTTGTCGGTGAATCCTCTTCGGCCCCCGAAGCCAAGGAGCCAACTCCCCTGACGAATACTGAAGAGCCGGTCACAATGCCGGAGATAAAGAAAATGGAAGAACCGAAGGCTAAAGAAACAAGGACATCTGAAATTTTAAGTCCTTCAGCAAAAGTTGAAGTACCAAAAAGCCAAAAGGGGCCAGCATTGACCCCAAAAGAAAAAGGATGGTTAATGTACTGGATGTATTGGAGACAATAAAGTCTTCAAGCACTACTCTGAAGAAAATTGCCGAAACTTACAAAGTGCAAATCGAAGCCTTTGGTGCCGAAGCTTCAAAGCACCAAGATGAGACTGAAGCTGGGCCTTCAGAGCCTGCCAAGGTAAAATCCTTGGAAACCAAAGAAACAGAAACAGCAGAACAAATTTTTGTTGAAGAAACTGGCACTACCGCCCCCGAAGCCTTTTCCAAAGCTTCCAATTATATTTTACGACATGCTTCGGGGAAGGAGTTGACTGAAAAAGAAAAGCAGGAGGCTTAGTTCTATGCGCAAAGACTGAAATATCCCAAAGGGGTGTTGATATTCAACGGCAGCGGAGAAGAAGACTTCTTGTATTGTCTCCCTGACAGCAAGGAGATTTCAGTCTGTCGGGAGATGAGCAAAAGCTTCAGATTCCCAACACTAGAAGACGGGCTCTCAGTGTTGTCAAAGAACGAGCTGGCTGACAGCTTAGCGTAAAATAGTTTAAAGGTGAAAAAATGAGATCTTTGTATTATTTCTTGAAACCAAAATTTTTCATTTGCTTAAACTTATTAACACACATTTTTCCAAGGGCCTTATACTTAGCAATGCCCTCAGGGCACAAAAAGATGTCGAAGACGAAGGGTGTACCATAGCCTTGAGCAACCTTCGTTCTGAAGTAATTGAACTAAGGAACGAAGGTCTCGAAAAAAATAAAATATTACACTCGTTATTGAATAAAATAGAAGAAGACGAAGCTGCTTTCAAAGCTCAAGCTGAAGCTCAGAAGCGCGAAATTGAGGATCTTCGAAAACAGCTAGTCAGAGCTAAAGAAGAGTGCACACTTGAAGAAACAAAACGAGAAATTAGTGAACAATGGGCCAATCATTTAGAAAAAACGTTGAAGAGCTTCGTGCATCCAAGAAAGTGTTATGAAAAATCTATAGAATGTGTTAAGAAAATAAGAACCAGCTTCGCCAGCGTCGGCGCATTCTCAAGTGAGGAGAACTTCATAAGGGGTGACCCCGAATGCCCGATTGGATGGATCAGCCACGAAGCTGAAGCTTTTGAAGAAGTTTTGAATAGCCGTGGAGACATATGTGCCTTTTCGGGTGCCAGGGGGATTGCCACTATTTTGGAGAGGAAAGGTTGTGACCATGTGAAATTTTTTGCACAATTCGAAGCCGCCTTGTCTTCTGAAGATATAAAAGACCCCTCGGCCGAAGCGAGCCTGATCGGTGGAAAATTTTTCACCGACATCTGGGACAATGGTGGCCAGGAGATGGCCCAAGAAATTATACGAAACATCGAGAAAGGTATTCATGACGCTAGAAAAGTAGCAGAGGCCGCTGAGAAAAGTGCGGATGTCGAAGTGCAAATAGGTATTGACTAGCAGTTTTTGGCTCTGTTGTAATTTTTTGATTTCGAACTTGTTTACGCTTTGTAACACAACCACACTTTCTCGCCCCTCAGAGCCTGCCAAGCCATCGGCGGACCCCCACGTGAAGGGGGATGACGAAATTAGAAAAATGGCTGAAGCTATCATGGATAAAGTTGTTGATCAACTACTAAACGAAGCTGCAGAAGTAGTTCTAAGGGAAGACTAGATGTTATTGTAAAAACATTTGGAATGTAATATTTATTGAACATGTGTAATATTTTGTAACTTTGAATGTAATATATAAGCTATTTATGGTTCAATTCTTTACGATGCATGAAACTTTACATACATACCGTTTTTTGAGCCTTCGGCGAAAAAACACCTTCCCTTCTTTTCATGGTTCGTAAATAATATCCGTATTTTCAAAAAAACATCCAATCTTCGTAAAATCAATAACCGATAGATCTTTTCATTTTAGAGTTTGACGAAGGTATGCTTCTTCAATATTTACTTTTTTGTGCCTTGGCACTGTTTCTTCGAAACAATCTCCAAATATCAACATTGATCCCCTTCTTGCGTCATTGATGCAATATGATGTATGGTGTTATGCTATGCAAATGATGTGATGATGTGATGTTATGCAAAATGATATTTGCTGAAGATCGACGTTTATTTTTCACTCTAAGCCTCCCTTAGGAGCTTCTTCGCCTTTTACTTCAGCGGAATCAGCGTTTATTTTTCGCTGTAAGCCTCCCTTAGGAGCTTCTTCGCCTTTTACTTCAGCGGAATCAGCGTTTATTTTTCGCTGTAAGCCTCCCTTAGGAGCTTCTTCGCCTTTTACTTCAGCGGAATCAGCGTTTATTTTTCGTTGCAAGCCTCCCTTAGGAGCTTCTTCACCTTTTACTTTCAGCGGTATCAGCGTTTATTTTTCGCTGTAGGCTCTGCATTCCCTTTGGAACGACTTTTGAGCAGAAAACTTACGCTGCGCTCCCTTAGGAACGACTTTTTGTTATTTCGGAAATTCTCCTTGTAACCATAAATTCTTATGCTTCGACAACTCCGCTATTCTGTGGAGAAGGTATATTTTTACTGTGGCGAAAACGAAGCTATTACAAGAAATTGAAAAACGACAAAAAACACTTAGGCTTTCAATAATTGTTCCTTATTAAAAAGAAAATGATACTGAATGTAAAAACTGCTGCCGAGGTAGGATATTTGCTAGTAAATATGCTTCGATTCTGGCACAGTACTATTGACTGTGCGAGCTTCGGACTCTTCTTTGAAGTCCCGTTGGAGGTGGGTATGCTGACTCCCTTCTGGCTACTAGCCTGGTTGCATTGGTGGTGGAGGAGGAGGTTGTTGCCAGGATGCCTGAGGTTGGCTTGCCGAAGCGACAGAAGCTGCAGGGTGGTTGCCTACATACTCTGGAATGTAAGGCGAATGGTACGAAGCAGTGTGCATAACTTGCTTTGGCTGGCTCTGTTGGGCTGCAGCTTCTGCTATCTCCTTTTGTTTCTAGATGGTAACATGGCACATCCAGGTGGTATGGCCCTTGTCCTCACCGCAGAATAGGCAATAAATCTTCCTGGGCTGATCCCCAAATCTCCCTCCGAAGCCCCTAGCACCTCTGCCCCTTGGATCTGGAGGCCGAGGATAGCTCTGCTGCTGCCCCGAAGCCTGGGAGGAATATTGCGGCCTCTGCTGCTGGCTTCCCCTGTCATCATTCTGAGTGGAATGAATCGATCTGACATGTCTGGGATGAATTCTTCCTCCAAAGCCCCTGGCTATTTTGGAGAACCTGTAAGCTTCCTCCCTTCTCTATCGAAAATCATTGTCAGCACGGATGTATTCATCCATCTTCTGAAGCAATTTCTTCAGAGTCTAAGGGGGCTTTCTGGCAAAGTATTGGGCTGAAGGTCCCGGCCGAAGCCCCTTAATCATGGCCTCAATGACAATTTCATTGGGCACTATTGGCGCTTGTGCCCTCAGGCGTAAGAATCTTCGGACATACGCCTGAAGATATTCTTCGTGATCTTGGGTGCACTGGAATAAAGCTTGAGTGGTGACCGGCTTCGTTTGAAACCCTTGGAAACTGGTGATCAGCATATCCTTCAGCTTCTGCCATGATGTGATTGTTCCTGGCCGAAGGGAGGAGTACCAGGTTTGTGCAACATTCTTGACAGCCATGACGAAAGACTTCGCCATGACTGCAGTATTGCCACCATAGGAAGATATTGTTGCTTCGTAGCTCATCAGAAACTGCTTCGGATCTGAGTGGCCGTCGTACATGGGGAGTTGAGGTGGCTTGTAGGACGGAGGCCAAGGTGTAGCCTGCAGTTCTGCTGACAGAGGAGAAACATCATCAAAAGCAAAATTTCCATGATGGAAATTCTCATACCAGTCATCTTCGTTGAAGAAGCCCTCTTGATGAAGCTCTCTGTGCTGAGGCCTTCGTTTCTGCTCATCTTGAGTAAGATGGCGAACTTCTTCAGAGGCTTCGTCTATCTGCCTTTGCAGATCAGCCAGCCTAGCCATCTTTTCCTTCTTCCTTTGCACCTGTTGTGTAACACCCCAGGTGTTACCTTGGTTAGAGCCCACCTTGATACTAAAGGCTTTGATCACATATGGTAGAGGCTTAGGGCCACACCTAAGAACTTTGGAAATCATGTGCTAACCATGTTGCTAATGACCTAAGAAGCATTACTCTAATCCTTGCTCACTTACTACCCTGGATAAGAGGGGAAAAGAACCCTAGACCTCTTTTTAAACTCCATCTTCCAAAACCCTAAGTAAAGGGGGGGGGGGAAGGAGAGTGGGCAAATGTGCAAAGCATGGGCAATCTTTGCCCAAACCCTAAGCAACCTTGTAACCAGCAATTAGGGGAGAGGAATAATGCAAAAAGACCCCTGGAGAAACCCAAATTCAAATCTCCAAGTGGAGAGAGAGCTAGAGCTCTCTATCTCTCCCTAAGTCCATTTTTAACCCTAGTTTAAGGATCAACCGTGTTCACTTTGAAGATGGCACCAAAACCACTTGGGTTCTATACCAAAAATGTGGTATACCACTTAAGGCACCCCCTGGAAAAAGTGGAGACCGAGACTTGGACGTTTGACAGGGATTGGCATCAGTTTTGTCGCGGAGTGGGCAGTGAGACAAGCCAGATTTGGCGCCTGTCTATCTCCTGATCTAGGGCGTATCTTCCTTTGGAACTCACACATGTGAGATAGCCCTAGGTGCCAGGAGGAGGTCTGCGCCGGATTCATGGCAAGATTTGCACGTATGCGATCTCTGGAGACGTTTGAACAATGGAAGAAACTCACCTCCACGTGTTCGACGCCTTCTGCCCGCGCCAGAGCACGCCCGCGCGCGCTCCCGCGTGCCCAGCGCCGCGCCCGAGCCAAACCATCGCCGTGGCCCGCGCCCGAGCCTATAAAACCCTCCCAGGCTTCGAATGCACTCTTCCGCGCACCCTCAAAACCTCACCGGGGTTAGCTCGTCGCCGTTTGCCCGTGCGCAGCGAGTCCACGGTCGCCCAATCCCCCTGTCACCGTAGACCGGCCAGCAGAACCATTCCCAACCCCGTCCAGCCCTCAGAGAAGACTGTGCACGCCTCCGTGAAGCTCCCCGAGCGAGGAATCGGAGTTTGCTTCGCTGGAGAGGCCAGTCCACGCTCGCCGGAGCTCTCAACCCCGCCGGAGTACGTGCACCGGGTAAACCGCTCAACCATCCTTCGACTCCTTGTGCACACAGTCGCTACGTTACACCGTGAAGCTCATCGTGCCCTTTGATTGAACCAGTTCGCCGTAGTTTGGCCGGTACACTCGCCGCCGACGAGCACACCCGCCTGCGCTCGTGGACCGGGCGATTCCGGCCATCCCCGACGTCAAGCCGTACCTCGACGTGACCGCCAGAGTCTCCCCGAGCCAACCCCACCTATCGCCGGACCTCCCTCGCCGCCGGTAAGCCGCGCCACCCTTTTCTTTCCCGCGGTTACTATTTCAGTTGGGGGAAGGACTGCGGGTGAGAGGGAGAGAAGGTCGGGGGGGTTTTGTGAAATGTCAGAGACACAGGAAAACAGTGGCGCGAGGGTAGATCTGCGAGGGTTGATTTGTTTTAAACCCAGGGACCCCGGTGTAAACCGTTTTTCCAGGAAACTCATTTTAAAATCTATTTTAAAATTGAACAGAGACTTTAAAAATTCATAACATGTGTTTAGTGCATCCAAATTTGGTCAAACCAATTTTGTCAGACTCTAATTAATGTAACCTATTTAAGAAACAAATAAAACCCCCTTGGTATTAAGGAAGATTTTAAAACTCTGATTTAATGTTAGTTTTGGCCAAAAGCTCAATAATGGTAAGAAAAATAGTTGTGCTATTTGACTAGGGTTAGAAAAATTTGGAGAGGTTTATATCTACCTACTGACCGGTTTAAAAATGTTGAACCTCTCTGTCCACTCTATTAAGTTGGTTTTTACCCCTTATTCCATAATATGCTTAAAGATAAGAAAAATAGAAAATGTAATTTAAACCATGAACCAGAGAGCACCCCTATTTTTGTTAGGATACTTATTTAATGTAGTTCACTGGAAAAATATATCATACCCTGGTTTAGTATAAAATAAGAAGGATACCTTTTAAATTAATAAAATAAGGATAACTTAGAAAAACCCTACAAAAATAACCATAAGGCAAAAACACCCCAAACCTTGGGATAACTAATGTTTGGTTATTATGAACCGAGGAAAAATACAAAATCTGTTGTTTGATATTTTTCAAATGACAAGTTAGTTATAAGCACCTTTTTGGCATTAAACTTTAGAAAATCACAATTAAATAATCACCAAATAACTTCCTATGGATTTTGTCACAGAGGTTTAGTATTACTGTTAGATCCCAACAAAAATGACCCTTAGGAAGAAACTCAATTCTAATGGTAAGGTGTAGTGTAAAGTGGCCCATTTTACACCACCCTTGTTATTTTTGTCTAAAGCATAGCCCTTATAGTTTAAGCCTCAAATTCCTAAAACCAGCTAGGATAGCCAATGGCAACCCACTGCAATTTTTACAGAAGTTTTGGAAATTATTAACCCACTGTCATAGTTCAAACCTACACTAAAAACCATAAGTAGAAATTAAAGAAAGGAAAATAAATACTGGTAATTAGTGTCACCCTAAAACCCTTATAACATTTCCCAATGAAATGTGTAAGAACAAAGCAAATCCACTATATTATCCTCAACAAAGACCTAAACCTAGGAGTGATAAGCATAAACCACTAAAGGCCCCGTATGACCCAGAAACCCTAAGTTTTTCCTTAACTTAGTTTCTTTTTGCATAATGTTATTAATCCTGCATAATTATAACATACATGTTCATTGCATTCGATAGACTGTAATCTTGCTGACGGAGAGTACGTCCTCGTACCGGAGCAAGGAGCTGCTCAGGAGGTAGCCCCCGACCCAGCACCAGAGCCTGCACCAGAGGACCTACCTGCCACTGCTTTGGAAGGCAAGCCCCGGTTTATGCATAACCCGTTATTTATGCTATTTTACTTCACTTAATGATTGTAGGATTGATTGTGCACTTAGGTGTAGGAGTTGATTGAAACCCTAATTGCATGAACTCAGGACTCCTTTTTGAGATGGATACTAGTATGCTAGGTCGAGTAGCTGCTTTACTAATTAGGGATCTCGGTAGAAGTCGAGTGATTTTTCTAGCACTCGCGCGAGGTCAGGAATTGGTTGTACCCACTTTCTTATCACATTGATAGTTGGTTGGTGGACACGGATCCATGGGGATACGTGGTCTATGAGGTAAAATGGGAATAAGGATTAACGTGCGGATACCTGTGTCAAGCGTTTGAATGTACTAAACACATACCGAGAAATATGGTAAATCGGTAAGCCTAGTACCTGAGTGAACCTGCCCGCAGACATATCCCCTCACGCGACCTGAGACGAGGTCTCCCATTCTGGTTATGGTGGGTACAAGTGCGGTCACTGCACGACGGCCAGTCGGGGTCAGTGAGGCATTGTACGCCAAGGCGGTGAGCCCTGATCTGTTGCCAAGGAATCGACGGGGACGGTTGATGTGTGTGGGGACGGAGTGCCTCGCCACGTCGTGTGTTTAGGTTTACCTTGCAAGGATAAAAACTCGATTCGAATCGTCTGCTTCTCGCAGCTAATGAGACTGCTTGATCCATTGTACTGCATTGAGTAACAAGTGGAACTGTGTTGAGATGATACAAGTTGTTGATTGCTAAAAATGCTTTCTACTATGTATGAGTAGATAGTACACTTTTAGCCTTAAGAGAGTCACACTTAATTTTGACAAAGTTAAAATCTTGATTTAGAAACTTAGCTAGTGCTTTTGGCAACCAAACCCCACAGCCAAATAGCTGCATGTCTAGAGGTAGAGGAGTAGACTCCTCACACCGGGTAAGTCTAGCTGAGTATTAGTATACTCAGCCTTGCTTGTGGCATAAATTTTTACAGGTTCTCTGGAGGACATGGTTGCTGGAGTGACTTGGCCGTCCACCTTGCCACCAGGTTGGACTGTCGAGTGGGACCCTGCCTCGGCTGAGGAGGAGCATGAGGAGTGATGGGACAGGCTTCCCCATCTCTCTATTTATCTACCGTTAGTTTATTTCCGCTGCACTTCGAAACAATGATGGTCACTTTTGCAAAAACTCCAATGATGATGATGATGATGATGTAATAATTTAATACTCTGACATGTATGGTTTTATGCTTTATTGTATTTGCTCTGTGACTCACCATCGAGTGAGATTGTGGTACTTGATCCTGTCAGTGGCCGTGTCGGACTAGATCCGAGGGATTGACGGGTTATTCCCATTTAAGTGTGGTCTAGCCTCTAAGGTAGGGCTTAGGCACTTAAGTTGGAATAATTCGGGCAGTTCCGCCACAGCTGGTATCGGAGCTTGTACCACCACAGAGGAATCAATAAAACATGAATGCCATCCTTTTTCTAAAGTAAAATTTGATAGAAACAATATTGGATAGATCGTAGGACGAGCAGGATAGACCTAGGACGTGAAGCCTTAAGATGATAGAAGGGTAGCTAGGTGGCTAAGTGACTAGGCCCTACAGGCCACTTTTTACAGGATGGGAGTTCTTCCCTATTCCTTTTATCTTCTTGTGAGGTCGTTCATGACGAGCATGCATGCATTCTTAATTAAGCAAATGGATAACTGAGTAAAAGGACTTAAGATAACAACCAACTAGGTCCCTAGTGCCTTTTTCTTTTAACTAGAGACAGGCTGAGTTTTATTTTCCTTGTTCTTTTTTGTAATTCTTTTTCTTTTACTTACGCTTAACCGTACACAGATGACTTCCCACGGATCCTCCGATGACGGAAATGCACTGACCCACACTGACGGACTTGCACGAGAGGGTTTTCCCCGCATCTTGTGGGAGGTACTTCAGGGGACCGGATACTTGACACCCCCTCAGTACACGGTGCAGCAATTTGAGAAGCACCGGGTGCCTCGCTGTAGGGTGAGGATGATCTTGGAGCCTCATCCCCTGCACCCAGGCTGGCGTTCTCTGGACTCCGAGTCTTTCGGATACCGGGTGGAGGACACGATCGAGGCGATCGCTCTGCACGGGTTGACGACTTTTTGCGGGTTCCATCCCTTGGAGCTCTCTACCCACCCCATTGGGTTGTTCCCCGCGGAAAAGGAGGACGACCCGATGTGGAAGGATCGGGTGGAGCATGCCAAGGACATCTGGGCTCTCTACCCAGGCCACACGGCTCACTTGTCGGTGTGATGCATGAACGCCCTGTATCGTCTGCAAGTGATGCGTGGGGAGGCAATGTCTCATTTGATGGCACTGCTAGAGGCGACCAAGATCACCTTGGACAACAGGGAGGAGCTCGTGGTTGACTTGTCCCAGGAGCTGGTAGAAAAAGATTTGCAAGTGGAGCAGCTGTCTGATGAGATTCATGAGTTGGGGGAGCTAGTAGGCACCAGGGAGAACACTATTGAGGTTTTAGAGGATCAGCTCATTAACACTCAGTAGCAGCTTGCGGAGGCTAATGAGCACCTGGACATGCATCACCAGGAAATCCAGGACCAAGAGGCCAACGAGGACGTCGACATCGAGGGAGGAGATGAGCCTGCCTCTAGTGTGGATACTGCGGGCTCAGGAAGACCACCTTCCCCCGAGTCGAGTGCAGCCTCATTCGCTCACTAGATGTTCAGAGTAGAGTTAGACGTTGGAGATGGTAGGACTCCTCGCGGCTAGCTTAGCTTTTGCGCCTTGGGGTACTAAGCTAGATAGAGTTGAGTCATTTTGGGACCAATCGATGTAATCGTGCTAAACTCTCTTGGAAGCCTGTTTAATGGATGCTAATATCAGTTTAAATTTGGAAAGGAGAATTTGTGACTTTTAAAGATCTTTATGTTGAAGTTGGAGTCTATCATGTAGTTTTAACTTTTTCCCCGCAATAAAATCTTGAACTTGGAGATGTGGTGTTAAGCATGTATGTGGCTTTTCAGATGGCCGGGAGGCAGCGTCGTGGCCAGAATGAGCACGTTCCTCCACCGCCACTGCCTCCCACTCTGCAGGAGCTCATGGCTCAGCAGAATGAGATCTTGAGGCAGCTGGCTCAGCGTCAGCCACCACCACAGCACTATGGTGGTGGAGACCATCAGCGTCACCCTGCGGCGGCTACCTATCAGGAGTTCCTCAGCACCCAGCCTCCATTGTTCACAAGGGCAGAGGACCCACTTGATGCAGATGTATGGTTGCGGGTGGTGGAATCCAAATTCCCACTGCTCCATGGAGCTTGCTCAGAGGTCACCAAAGTCAGGTTTGCCACCCAGCAGCTTCGCGGACCCGCAAGGACTTGGTGGGATCATTTTCTTGCTATGCAGCCAGAGGACCGAGAGGTGGAGTGGAGGGAGTTCAAGGCAGCTTTCAGAGGACACCATATACCAGCCGGGATCATGGACCGGAAGCTCAATGAGTTTTTGGCACTCACTCAGGGCAACAGGACAGTGTTGCAGTATGCCCAGGCCTTTAATGACTTGTGCCAGTATGCTGGATACCATGCAGACACGGACGAGAAGAAGAGCGACAGGTTCAGACGGGGGCTCAGCACCAAGCTCCGTGATCGTCTCAACACCGTCAGGGCCAACAGCTACAACGAGTTGGTCAACATGGCTATCTCCCAGGAGGACTGCATTACAGCTCGACAGGCAGAGAAGAAGAGGAAGACCCCTGTGGCAGGACCCTCAGCTCAGCCACCACGTTTCAGAATTGTGTCCGACACCCAGAGCAGGGGACCCCAGCAGCAGCAAGGGAGATGGGTGATCCGACCACCCCAGCAGCAGCAGCAGGTACCCAACCGCACCCAGTTTCAAGCTCAGAGGAACAATCAGCAGCAGCAGTACCGCCAGGCAAATGACAACAGGTGTTTCACCTGCGGTAACACTGGGCATTATGCCAAGAATTGCCCCAGGAACCAGCAGAGGCAGGGGCACAATGTTAATCAGAACCAGGGCAAGAGGCAGAAGGTGCAAGTGAGGCAGGGCAGGCTGAACTTCACCACCATGGCTGATATTCCAGAGGGAGCACCCGTCATGACTGGTATCTTTACAGTTTTAAATTATCCTGCTATCACTCTTTTTGATTCTGGTGCATCACATAGCTTTATTAGTGCCAAATTTAGTGCCAAGTGTCAATTGCCCTTTCACCACACCAACGGGGGTATCACCATTTCGACACCAGGAGGCAGGATTGCCACTAATCAAATCAACAAGAATGTGCCTCTAAAGTTTGGTAGTTTGATAATTAAAACCAACCTTCTTATCTTGGGACTGGATAGTGTGGATATCATATTGGGAACTGATTGGTTGACTAAACACCAGGCAGTGATTGACATTGCAGCTAGGGCCATCGAAGTGCACTCACCAACCTGTGGTGAAACCACATTATATTTGCCCGATCAGGGTTGTACCCGTTCTTGTGCCTATATCATGACAGAATCCCTAGTAAGGAAGATCCCATTAGTCTGTGACTACCCCGACGTTTTTCCGGATGAATTGCCAGGAATGCCACCTGACAGAGATATTGAGTTTGCAATTGAATTGCAACCCGGGACTGCTCCTATCTCTAAGAGACCCTATAGGATGCCTCCCGCGGAATTGGCAGAATTGAAGAAGCAATTGCAAGAGTTGTTGGACAAGGGGTTTATTCGTCCAAGTACTTCATCATGGGGATGTCCCGCCTTATTCGTGAAGAAAAAGGATGAGAGTTTGAGGATGTGTGTTGACTACCGCCCTCTCAATGCGGTGACTATCAAGAACAAATACACGTTACCCCGCATTGATGTTCTATTTGATCAGTTGGTAGGAGCCAAGGTATTCTCCAAGATAGACCTTCGCTCAGGCTACCATCAGATCAAGATCTGTGCCAGCGATATTCCCAAGACGGCCTTCTCTACTAGATATGGGCTGTATGAGTTTTTGGTGATGTCTTTTGGGCTGACCAATGCCCCGGCTTATTTCATGTACTTGATGAACTCAGTATTCATGCCAGAGTTAGACAAGTTCGTGGTCGTTTTCATTGATGACATTCTGGTTTATTCCAAGAATGAAGCTGAGCACACTAAACATCTGCATACTATACTTCAGAGACTCCGTGACCATCAGTTGTATGCTAAGTTGTCTAAGTGTGAGTTCTGGCTGAAGGAAATTAAATTCTTGGGTCACACAATTTCTCAGGAGGGGATATCAGTTGACCCTGAGAAAGTGCAAGAAGTGATGAACTGGAAACCTCCAACTACAGTGAGGCAGATTAGGAGTTTTCTGGGATTGGCAGGGTACTACCGACGATTTATTCCAGATTTCTCCAGAATTGCCAAGCCAATGACTGAGTTATTGAAGAAGGGAGCCAAGTTCACTTGGAGCTAGAAGTGCGAAGATGCTTTTCATTCACTGAGGCAACAATTGACAACAGCCCCAGTGCTGGCTCAACCTGATAACACTAAGCCCTTCGAAGTTTATTGTGATGCTTCTGGTACCGGGTTGGGATGTGTCTTGATGCAAGAGAACAGAGTGATTGCTTATGCTTCCAGAGCACTCAGACCCCATGAGCAGAACTACCCTACACATGATCTGGAGTTGGCAGCGGTGGTTCATGCTCTTAAGATATGGAGACACTACCTGATGGGAGCTCACTGTAACATCTACACCGATCACAAGAGTCTCAAATACATCTTCACTCAGGCAGACCTGAACATGAGGCAAAGGAGATGGTTAGAGTTAATAAAGGACTATGATTTGGAGGTGCATTACCATCCTGGCAAAGCCAATGTTGTGGCAGATGCTTTGAGCAGAAAGGCCCAGTGCAATTGCATGAGCATGGATGCAAGAGTTACCACCCTGTGTGATGAGTTGTGCAAGCTGAACCTGGAAGTTGTTTCTTCGGGTGACATAAGCTATATCGCGGTGGAGCCCACATTGCAAGAGCAAATAGTTCAGGCACAGATTAGGGATAAGGGTGTTCAAGTTATCAAAGATATGCTCAAGCAAAAGGCAGATAAATACCAGTGTTTCCGACAGGACATCAAGGGAATTCTATGGTTTGGAGATCGATTGGTTGTTCCCAAGGACCCTGAGCTCAGAAAGAAGATATTGGATGAAGCTCACCTTTCCAAGTTCTCCATGCACCCTGGTAGCAACAAGATGTACCATGATATCAGATCTCTTTATTGGTGGACTAGAATGAAAAGGGAAATTGTAAAAGTACATATCCGAGTGTGACACTTGCCAGAGGATTAAGGCTAGTCACTTGAAGGCAGCAGGCCCTCTGCAACCCCTTCCCATACCATCTTGGAAATGGGAGGACATTTGCATGGACTTCATAGTGGGATTACCCAATACCTCCAGGCACCATGATTCTATTTGGGTCATTGTGGACAGATTGACCAAGACTGCTCATTTCTTGCCAGTGCACACCACCCACAAGACAGAGAAGTACGCAGAAATTTATGTTGATCAGATAGTAAGATTGCATGGTATCCCAAAGACCATTATATCTGACAGAGGAGCACTGTTTGTGGCACGCTTTTGGGAGAAACTGCAAGAATCACTCGGGACCCACGTAATCCGAAGCTCAGCATATCACCCTCAAACCGATGGTCAGACAGAAAGGGTGAATCAGATTTTGGAAGACATGTTGCGAGCATGTGCACTACACTATGGAAAGGATTGGGACAAGTGTCTTTCCTTGGCAGAGTTTTCTTACAATAACAGCTATCAGTCCAGTCTGAAGATGGCACCTTTTGAGGCATTATATGGGAGAAGGTGTAGGACCCCACTAAATTGGTCTCAAGCAGGAGAAAGGGAAATTTTTGGGCCCGATTTGGTACTTGAAGCAGAAGCAAAGGTCAGAATTATCAAGAAGAACCTAGAAGCTGCTCAGGCCAGGCAAAAGAGTTATCATGACAAGAGGCGGAAGCCTCTACAGTTTGAGGTGGGAGATCATGTCTATCTTAAGATATCACCAACCAAGGGTGTCCAGAGATTCGGGATCAAGGGCAAGTTAGCCCCTCGTTACATTGGACCCTATAAGATCAAGGCAAGTTGTGGGCCCGTAGCTTACCAATTGGAATTGCCACCCCGTATGTCAGCAGTTCACAATGTGTTCCATGTATCTCAGCTGCGGAAATGTGTTCGTCTACCCACTGAAGTGCTACCGGAACCGGACATTGAGATAGAACCAGACTTGTCCTACCAGGAGTACCCCATCAAGGTATTGGATCAAAAGGAGAGATCAACTCGGGCAAGATCAATCAGAATGTATAAGGTTCAGTGGAGTCACCATTCGGGACGAGATTCCTTTAAGGGGGGAGGGCTGTAACACCCCAGGTGTTACCTTGGTTAGAGCCCACCTTGATACTAAAGGCTTTGATCACATATGGTAGAGGCTTAGGGCCACACCTAAGAACATTGGAAATCATGTGCTAACCATGTTGCCAATGACCTAAGAAGCATTACTCTAATCCTTGCTCACTTACTACCCTGGATAAGAGGGGAAAAGAACCCTAGACCTCTTTTTAAACTCAATCTTCCAAAACCCTAAGTAAGGGGGGGGGAAGGAGAGTGGGCAAATGTGCAAAGCATGGGCAATCTTTGCCCAAACCCTAAGCAACCTTGTAACCAGCAATTAGGGGAGAGGAATAATGCAAAAATACCCCTGGAGAAACCCCAATTCAAATCTCCAAGTGGAGAGAGAGCTAGAGCTCTCTATCTCTCCCTAAGTCCATTTTTAACCCTAGTTTAAGGATCAACCGTGTTCACCTTGAAGATGGCACCAAAACCACTTGGGTTCTATACCAAAAATGTGGTATACCACTTAAGGCACCCCCTGGAAAAAGTGGAGACCGAGACTTGGAGGTTTGACAGGGATTGGCATCAGTTTTGTCGCGGAGTGGGCAGTGAGACAAGCCAGATTTGGCGCCTGTCTATCTCCTGATCTAGGGCGTATCTTCCTTTGGAACTCACACATGTGAGATAGCCATAGGTGCCAGGAGGAGGTCTGCGCCGAATTCATGGCAAGATTCGCACGTATGCGATCTCTGGAGACGTTTGAACAATGGAAGAAACTCACCTCCACGTGTTCGACGCCTTCTGCCCCCGCCAGAGCACGCCCGCGCGCGCTCCCGCGTGCCCAGCGCCGCGCCCGAGCCAAACCAGCGCCGTGGCCCGCGCCCGAGCCTATAAAACCCTCCCAGGCTTCGAATGCACTCTTCCACGCACCCTCAAAACCTCACCGGGCTTAGCTCGTCGCCGTTTGCCCGTGCGCAGCGAGTCCGCGGCCGCCCAATCCCCCTGTCACCGTAGACCGGCCAGCTGAGCCATTCCCAACCCCGTCCAGCCCTCGGAGAAGACTGTGCACGCCTCCGTGAAGCTCCCCGAGCGAGGAATCGGAGTTTGCTTCGCTGGAGAGGCCAGTCCACGCTCGCCGGAGCTCTCAACCCCGCCGGAGTACGTGGACCGGGTAAACCGCTCAACCATCCTTCGATTCCTTGTGCACACAGTCGCTACGTTACACCATGAAGCTCACCGTGCCCTTGGATTGAACCAGTTCACCGTAGTTTGGCCGGTACACTCGCCGCCGACGAGCACACCCGCCTGCGCTCGTGGACCGGGCCATTCCGGCCATCCCCGACGTCAAGCCGTACCTCGACGTGACCGCCAGAGTCTCCCCGAGCCAACCCCACCCTTCGCCGGACCTCCCTCGCTGCCGGTAAGCCGCGCCACCCTTTTCTTTCCCGCGGTTACTATTTCAGTTGGGGGAAGGACTGCGGGTGAGAGGGAGAGAAGGTCGGGGGGGTTTTGTGAAATGTCAGAGACACAGGGAAACAGTGGCGCGAGGGTAGATCTGCGAGGGTTGATTTGTTTTAAACCCAGGGACCCCGGTGTAAACCGTTTTTCCAGGAAACTCATTTTAAAATCTATTTTAAAATTGAACAGAGACTTTAAAAATTCATAACTTGTGTTTAGTGCATCCAAATTTGGTCAAACCAATTTTGTAAGACTCTAATTAATGTAACCTATTTAAGAAAAATATAAAAACCCCTTGGTATTAAGGAAGATTTTAAAACTCTGATTTAATGTTAGTTTTGGCCAAAAGCTCAATAATGGTAAGAAAAATAGTTGTGCTATTTGACTAGGGTTAGAAAAATTTGGAGAGGTTTATATCTACCTACTGACCGGTTTAAAAATGTTGAACCTCTCTGTCCACTCTATTAAGTTGGTTTTTACCCCTTATTCCATAATATGCTTAAAGATAAGAAAAATAGAAAATGTAATTTAAAACATGAACCAGAGAGCACCCCTATTTTTGTTAGGATACTTATTTAATGTAGTTCACTGGAAAAATATATCATACCCTGGTTTAGTATAAAATAAGAAGGATACCTTTTAAATTAATAAAATAAGGATAACTTAGAAAAACCCTACAAAAATAACCATAAGGCAAAAACACCCCAAACCTTGGGATAACTAATGTTTGGTTATTATGAACCGAGGAAAAATACAAAATCTGTTGTTTGATATTTTTCAAATGACAAGTTAGTTATAAGCACCTTTTTGGCATTAAACTTTAGAAAATCACAATTAAATAATCACCAAATAACTTCCTATGGATTTTGTCACAGAGGTTTAGTATTACTGTTAGATCCCAACAAAAATGACCCTTAGGAAGAAACTCAATTCTAATGGTAAGGTGTAGTGTAAAGTGGCCCATTTTACACCACCCTTGTTATTTTTGTCTAAAGCATAGCCCTTATAGTTTAAGCCTCAAATTCCTAAAACCAGCTAGGATAGCCAATGGCAACCCACTGCAATTTTTACAGAATTTTTGGAAATTATTAACCCACTGTCATAGTTCAAACCTACACTAAAAGCCATAAGTAGAAATTAAAGAAAGGAAAATAAATACTGGTAATTAGTGTCACCCTAAAACCCTTATAACATTTCCCAATGAAATGTGTAAGAACAAAGCAAATCCACTATATTATCCTCAACAAAGACCTAAACCTAGGAGTGATAAGCATAAACCACTAAAGGCCCCGTATGACCCAGAAACCCTAAGTTTTTCCTTAACTTAGTTTCTTTTTGCATAATGTTATTAATCCTGCATAATTATAACATACATGTTCATTGCATTCGATAGACTGTAATCTTGCTGACGGAGAGTACGTCCTCGTACCGGAGCAAGGAGCTGCTCAGGAGGTAGCCCCCGACCCAGCACCAGAGCCTGCACCAGAGGACCTACCTGCCACTGCTTTGGAAGGCAAGCCCCGGTTTATGCATAACCCGTTATTTATGCTATTTTACTTCACTTAATGATTGTAGGATTGATTGTGCACTTAGGTGTAGGAGTTGATTGAAACCCTAATTGCATGAACTCAGGACTCCTTTTTGAGATGGATACTAGTATGCTAGGTCGAGTAGCTGCTTTACTAATTAGGGATCTCGGTAGAAGTCGAGTGATTTTTCTAGCACTCGCGCGAGGTCAGGAATTGGTTGTACCCACTTTCTTATCACATTGATAGTTGGTTGGTGGACACGGATCCATGGGGATACGTGGTCTATGAGGTAAAATGGGAATAAGGATTAACGTGCGGATACCTGTGTCAAGCGTTTGAATGTACTAAACACATACCGAGAAATATGGTAAATCGGTAAGCCTAGTACCTGAGTGAACCTGCCCGCAGACATATCCCCTCACGCGACCTGAGACGAGGTCTCCCATTCCGGTTATGGTGGGTACAAGTGCGATCACTGCACGACGGCCAGTCGGGGTCAGTGAGGCATTGTACGACTGCCGTCGTGCAGTGACCGCACTTGTACCCACCATAACCGGAATGGGAGACTACGTCTCAGGTCGCGTGAGGGGTAAAGTCTGCTGCCAGGTTCACTCAGGTACTAGGCTTACCGATTTACCATATTTCTCGGCATGTGCTTAGTACGTTCAAACACTTGACACACGGTACCACACCTTAATCCTTATTCCAATTTCCGTCTCGTAGACAATGCATCCCCATGGACCGTTGTCCACAGACCATCGTCATTCTGATATAAAAATGGATACAACCAATTCCTGACCTTGCGCGAGTGCTAGAAAAATCACTCGACTTCTACCGAGATCCCTGATTAGTAAAGCAGCTACTCGACCTGGCATACTAGTATCCATCTCAAAAGGAATTCTAAGTTCATGCAACTAGGATTTCATGCAACTCCTACACTTAAGTGCACAGTACAAACCTACAAACATTAAGTGTAGTATCATAGCATATATAAACGGTTATGCATAAAACCGGGGCTTGCCTTCCAAAGCTGGGGCAGGTAGATCCTCGATGGCAGGCTCTGGTGCTGGATCCGAGGCTACCTCTTGAGCAACTCCTTGCTCCGGCACGAGGATGTACTCTCCATCAGCGAGGTTGCAATCTATCGAATGCAATGAATAAGATATATGTATGCTATGATATGCAGAGTTGAGTAACTATTATGCATAGTGAAGAAAAAGCTAAGTTAGTTGATAACTTAGGGTTTCCTCATTATAAAAAGCTCTCAGTGGTTTATGCTTAGTAATTTAGGTTTGAGGTTTTTGCTTAGAGGCAAACATAGTGGATTAAGACTTGGATTGCCCTTTAAAGGTTCTATTTTAGGTACTCAAGGGTTTTGTTGATTTGGTCAAGGTAACATTAATCTCCACTACTAATTCCTCTCTTTGTTTGCTTTTTATGCTTTTAAGGTGGGTTTGAACTACAACAGTGATTTCAAAATTTCCAAAAATTCTGTAAAAAATACAGTGGGTTAATATTGGTCACTGTAGTCTGTCCTATAAATTTGAGGTAAAAAATAAATAGAATATGCCCTGGACAAAAATAACAAAAGTTGGGGCAGAGGGGTTACTTTGCACTACAACTCTTACCTCGGTGTGGGTTCTGTACCAAGAGTTATTTTTGCTGGTATCTATGGGTAATAACATGCTTCTATGTCAAAATCACAGAGGGTTACTTAGTGTTTATTTTGTTATGATTTTCTAAAATTTAAAGCCAAAAGACACTTATAACTAACTTGTTATTTGAAATATATCAAACAACAGAACTTGTATTTTTCCTAGGTTCTTCTTAACACAAGAGCAGTCATTCCTAAGGTAGGGGTGTTTTCTCCTTAGGATTATTTTCTTATTATTTTTCAAAGTTTTCCCTGTTTTCCATGAATAAATGTGAGTGCAATTTCTTTCCACTGGACCATGGTTCCACAAAATTTTCTTGTGAACTACATCACTTAGGCATGCTAGGAAAATATGATTGCCCTCTGGTGCCCATTTTTAACCTCTTTTCTTCATTTTCTTAAGTTTGAGCATAAACAAGGTTTAGTGAATAAATCTTCCTTATCCTTGTATAATGGGGTGTTTATTAATTTTAAACAGTGTAACTACTAGGTTAGTGTCTAACAATATTTCTGTTTTTCCTTTTATTATTAAGTTTTGGGCACTTTTCTTAATTAAATCAAAACTTTAGAAAACATTACAGGAACCATGGGGTTTACTATTTTTGCTTGATAGTTTATATTTCACAAGGTCTAGCAAAATTGGTTTGACCAATTTTGGATGATTATTCTTCAAGTTATGCATTTATTAAGTTCTCTGCCATATTTAAAAGAAAGTAAATTCAAAATGGAAAAGAAATACAGATTTGCGCCGAAGTCCATGGGTTTTCTTCCCCCTTTTTCTCACAAATCAGTCCTCGGTCTACTATTTGCATGAGTCACTAACCTTGCACAAAACCCCCTGGACTTAACCTAAACCTAACCCACGCTACCTGGTCGGCTGAAACAGTAACCGTGGCAAAGATCACGGCGGCGAGGCTTACCGGCGGCAGTAGAGCTCCGGTGGGGTGGTCAGTGACGTCGGGGAGGTCACGGCGGTCACGTTAGTGTGCGGGTCGGCGTCAGAGGTGGTCGGAGCTGTACTAGCCACGAGCGCAGGCGACGGAGGTCATCGGCGGCTCCTGCTCCGGCCAAACCACGGCGGTAGGGTTTAATCAAAGTGCACGAGAAGCTCTACTGGGTGATGTAGAGGCCAAGTGCACAAGGAATTGAGAAATGGTTCAGTGGATTACCCGGTCCACGTGCTCCGGCGGGTTCACGAACTCCGGCGAGCGCGATAGCACTATTCCGGCGGGGCTAGTCCTCGGCTCAAGCTCGGGAAAGCTTCACGGCCTCACGATGAAGCTATCCGAGGGCTCGGATCGAGCGGAGGTGGGCAAGAAATGGCTTGGCCACGACGGGCGTCCTCGGGCGGCTCTGGCGGGTCGCGGGGAGGTCACCGGAGCTGCGGGCGAGCTCGGGAAGGTTAGGCGGGGTGTGGAGGGGGTGACCGGGAAGGTGGCCAAGCGCAAGGGCGGGCTTTATAGCCACGAGCGGACACGGCATAGGCGTTGGCACGGGGCGGCCGAGGGCGTGCAGGGGTGCGCGTGGGGGCGTGCTCTGGGCGCGCTCCTGAGTGTCTGCCCACGTCGAACACGTGGTGGTTTACTTCTGCCAGTGTTCAACGGCCTGTTTGGTCGCCTTGGCGTGCAGATCTCAGCAAAAATCTTGTGTACGGTCTCTTCTCGGCACTATATCCTATCTTTTCTATATGAGTTCCAAGTAAAGATATGGTTGGGGTTGAGAGATATAGGCGTGTGAAGTTGGCTCTGTCCGAGCTGTCCAAACCGAGACAAAAACCGTGCCAAGTCGTGTCAACCGAATTAGGGTTGAGTTCAAATTTTTCCAGGGTGTTCTAGGGGTCCTTAGGCGCCATTTTGTCAATTGGGCCATATGGTTTTGAGGTTTGGAAAAAGGTGAACATGTTTGATCTTTGAAAGGGGGTCAGTTTTGAACTTGAGAAAAACCTGATTTTTCTTTTATGTTCTTCTCTTTGGTGACCCTTTTGGGGTTTTTCTGAAATCTTTTTGGGGTCACTCTCTTTCTATTTTTTGTAGGGTATTAAGTGTACTACAACTTTTATAATTAGCCCAAGTTATGATAATGTGGTTTACATAGTCTTTTTGATATTCTCCCTTCTAGGGCTCCATTTGCCTAAATAGATTTGAATTAGGGTTTGAGCCATTTTCTCCTCTTTAGGTGCATGATAAGGCCAAAGCATGACTTTTAAGATGGGTTACACCTACTTAGGATCTTGACCCCCCAAGTTTGGTGTCTTTTTCTCAAACTAAACCACATGTGATGATGGGTTCAATAGTGCAGGCTTGAGTGAAAACCCTAAGTAACACCTGGGGTGTTACAATTTCGGCGGTATCACCGTTGACTTTTCGGTGTAAGTTCTGCATCCCTTTAGGAACGTCTTTTGAACTTCTTCGCCTTATATTTCGGTGGTATTTGGCTCTGCATTCCCATATGAACGACTTTTGAGCAAAAAAACTTACGCTGCGCTCCCTTGGGAACGACTTTTTTTTTGTAGCTTCGTCGTGCTCTGCATCCCCCTAGGGACGACTTTCGAGCTTCTCCCTATTTTTTTTCTTTTTGCACTCGTTGGTGCATGCTCAGATTTTACATTTTACATGTTTTGGGGGATTTTGCTCTCGTAGAGCTGAATGATGAAAGAAAAAAATACAAGCTATGGCCCCATTAAAAACCTTTCTCCCCCTTTGGAAAGGAAAAGGATACCATAGGAAAAAAATGAAAAAGATTACATCAAGCTACACATAATATCATCGAAGCTCATCCGCATTCCAAGATCTAGGAATGTCGCTGTCGTCCATATCCTTCAGTCTGTAAGAACCAGGTCTTGACGAAGATACCACTAGAAAGGGTCCTTCCCACTTCAGTTGTAGCTTGCCTACTGTGTCTGGATTGGCCACCCTTTGAAGCACCAAATGCCCTGGCTTAATGTTTTTCAGGCGAACTTTTCTGTCACGCCATTTTATTGTTTCGGCTTAATATTTATTGATATTCTCCACAGCCTGAAGTCTGGTCCCTTCTATAGTATCTTTTGTTACAGAATAATCAGCTTCGTCCTCTGCCGAAGCTACTGTTCTGATTGACCCCGCTTTAGCTTCTTCTGGGGTTATAGCCTCGTCACCAAACAATAACTTCAATGGTGTAAAACCTATTGACCTTGATATAGTTGTATTGTGGCTCTGCACCACTTTAATCAACTCATCTGGCCACTTTCCTCTGGGTTGATTGAAGATTAACTTCATTATGCCCGTCATTATAATACCATTTGCTCTTTCGACAAGCACGTTTGACTTCGGGTGCCTGACTGATGCAAAATGAATCTTTGTACCAATCTGGTGGCAGAAATCTTTGAAAGTTTCGGCATCGAACTGTGTTCCATTGTCCACAGTTATGGCCTTCGGCACGCCAAAGTGACAAACAAATATTTTGCTAGAAGAATTTCTGGACTGTAACCGAAGTTATTGTAGCCAAAGGCTTTGCTTCAATCCACTTAGAAAAATATTCTACAGCCACCACGATATATTTCAAACTACCTTGCGCTGGTGGAAGTGGACCTAACAAATCCAGGCCCCATCTCTGTAATGGCTAGGTTGGTTGTATTAACTGAGTTATCGACGAAGGTTGTTTTTGGTCTCTTGCACATCTTTGACAATTTTCGCACCTTTGGACCAGATCCGCTGCATCTGAAGCTGCCTTTGGCCAATAAAATCCTTGTCTAAAAACTTTTCCTAGCAACAGCCTAGACCCAATATGAGATCCACACAATCCTGCATGTATCTCCTTCATTAGCTCTATACCTTCGGTTCTGGATAAACACTTGAGAAGGGGGGAGCAAACTCCATGTTTGTATAATTCCCCTTCTATTATGACATATGGTCTTGTTCTTGCTTCCATTCTTTTATTATAAACTTCGTCATCCGAGAGGCAATTACCCTGAAGGAAAGATATGATTTCAGTCCTCCAATCTTCACTATGTACTGAAGAAATGGCAAGCATCGCTCTCTCCATGAGTTCAACCGAAGGTGCCTTTATTGTTTCAAAAAATACTTTCGAAGGTAGAGGGAGCCCCTGAGCCGCTGATTTGGCTAGCAGATCTGCATGCTCATTTTCGCCTCTTAGAATATTCTTGATAGAAAAACCTTTGAAAGAAGCTTCCAACCTTCGAACTGTATCCAAATATTTTTCAGGTTTCGGATCTCTTGCCTTGCTACTTTTATCCACACGACCAGAAATGACTTGAGAATCAGTTTTTAGAATGGCCCTTCTTATTCCCATTGCTCTTAACTTTCGAAGCCCCAACAGAAGTGCTTCGTACTCGGCAATATTATTTGTACAACTAAAATCAAGCTTGGCTGCATAACATGTTCTGACTTTCGAAGGTGGTACTAGAACGGCAGCTGCTCCTACGCCAAAGGTTCCCCAAGAACCATCGCAGAACACTGTCCAAGCTTCGGTATCTTTATTTATTTCTTCTTCCTGAGCCCCTGGCGTCCAGTCAGCGATGAAGTCTGCTAACTCCTGGGACTAAATTGAAGATCTATGCATATAATCAATGGTGAATTCGTTAAGCTCTGCAGCCCATTTTCCAACCCTTCTAGTAGCTTCTCTGTTCCTCATGATGTCCTTTAGAGGTTGTGACGAAGGAACAATTATGTGGTATGCTTGAAAATAATGCCGAAGCTTTCTGGAGGCCATTAACACAACATATAATACCTTCTCCAATTCTGTGTAATTTTTCTTTGATAGACTTAAAACTTTAGAGACAAAGTATACTGGAACTTGCTTTTTAGCTTGGCCATCTAGCTTCTCCTGCACCAGCGCTGCAAGCAATGCAGAATGCGAAGCTGCCACATATAAAAGCAATGGAGCCCCTGACGCAGGTGGGGTTAACGTTTTTAAATCAATCAAATATTGTTTCAACTCTTCAAAAGCTTTTTGTTGCGTCGGACCCCACTAAAAGACTTCGGTTGACTTCAGTATTTCAAAAAATGGTAGATTTTTTTCTGTTGATCTTGATATGAATCTTTTTAATGAAGCCAGTCTTCCTGCTAGCCGTTGAGCTCCTTTCTTCGTACTTGGTGGCTCCATCCGAAGGATAGCTTCGATCTTGCTTGGGTTAGCTTCAATTCCTTTCGTTGATACCAGACAGCCAAGGAACTTGCCCTTCTTCACCCCAAAAACACATTTTTCTGGGTTTAACTTTAGACCAGCTTGTCTGAAATTGGCAAATGTCTCTTGCAAATCGGCAATCTGATTTTCTTGCTTCGTGCTTTTCACTATAATGTCGTCAACATAGGTCAATACATTTTTGCCTATTTGAGAATGAAGAACCTTGGCTGTCATTCTGCTGAAACTTCCTCCAGCATTTTTAAGCCCCTTAGGCATTTGAAGATAGCAATATGTACCACTGGGGGTTATGAAGCTAGTTTTTGGCTCATCTTCCTTCTTCATCCAGATTTGGTGGTAGCCAGAGTAACAATCCAGTCAACTCATAAGCTCTAAAGAAGCTACTGCGTCTACTAGAGAATCTGTTCTTGGCTATGGGAATTCATCCTTCAGACAAGCCTTGTTAAGATCTGTAAAATCAATAAACATTCTCCATTTGCCATTGGACTTCTTCACCATAACAATATTGGCTAACCATTCTGGGTATTTTACCTCTCTGATGACACCAGCACTGAGAAGTCTTTTTACTTCATTCCGAGCGCCTTCGGCTTTGTCATCAGACATTTTCCGAAGCCTTTGCTTTCTTGGCCTGAAGGATGGGTCCACATTGAGTGAATGTTCAATGACATTTCTATTGACACCACAAAGATCATTGGCTGACCAAGCAAAGACATCTTTGTTGTTGAATAAAAATCTTATCAAAGTTTTCTCTTGCTCTTCAAATAACTGAGACCCCAGCAGTACCTTTTGCTCTGCTATGTCTTCACATAGAAGCATAGGCTTCGGCTGATCCGCCGAAGCAGCCTTCTCTCTTTTGTATTTGTACTGTTCACATGCTTCGGCTCCATCTATACTGTGAATTGCTTTTGAGTCTGTCCAATTTCCTTCGGCCTTTCTGGCAGCTTCTTGACTCCCATGAACAGCAATGGGCCCTTGTTCCGAAGGTATCTTCATGCATAGATATGCTGGATGAAGTATTGCTTCAAATGCATTAAGTGTTCCACGATTGCATTATAGGGGTACTCCATATCAACAATATCAAAGACAACCTGTTCGGTCCTTGTGTTATGAACAAAGCCGAAGGTGACTGGCATTGTGATTTTGCCGAGTGCTACAATCTGTCTTCCTCCGAAGCCACATAGAGGGTGTGTAGCATCATGAATGTTATCTGCTGGCTCTTGCATTTGTCTGAAGGCCTTAGCAAATATGATATCCGCTGCACTGCTGTAATACCCACTTTGTAAGAAAAGGCTAGAAAGAGAAATTATATTATTTTACATCTATATGTGTTGTCTATGTTACTCATTTCATGTGAACACCACAATTAAACAAATAAATAAATGATAATAGATACCCAACAAAACTTGTCTCATGCTGAGTTTTTACTTGATTGTGCATTTGTGTTTAATAAAATAAATGTGTCATTAATAGAATATCAATGGATCCATAGAATTTAAACTCTAACTTGAAAATAAAACCATGAAAATAGAGGAGAGAAAGGAATATTATTTAATACAAAATAATATTATAATTAAATAACTTCACCATCTGTGGGTATGACCAAATTGCATGGTTAACATGAATTTGAATTAGCACCTGAGTTAGATTCAAAATTTGAATTCAAATGAATTAAGAATAAAATGAAATGAAATAGAAAATAAAAAGAAAAAGGGAATGAGAGCTTACCGGGCCAGCTTACCACAATTCCGGCCCACCAGGATTTTCTCACCCGCGCAGCCCACCTCCCTATTCCCTGACCCCGTGGCCCCACCGTGCAGTCGTCGTGCCCTACACACCAAACCGACGACTTCCACCTGGGACCCACCTTGTCAGTCCTCCACACCGGGGCCGCCCATGGCGGTAACAGCTCCCGCGAATGTCGCGCGCCCGGGCGGACGCAATAGGACCCAATCTCCCCCATGACCGACCTCCGCGGGGCTTATAAAACCTCTGGGCGCCGCTGCCATCCCGGGGAGAGATGAATTTCGCCGGCGCCACCATTACCGCGAAGCTCGCCATGTGCTGGGGGATCGGGATTTGGGGTTGACCACCGCCGCGGTACTCGTCTCCGGCGTTACTTCTCGGGGCCCGATTACTCACCTGGTTGCGCCGCTGAATCGGGAGAAAGATCTCCGAAGCATCGCGACCGGGATTAGCTTCTGCGGCCGGGGGAATTCCTCACCGTACTTGGAGCTCCGCCGCGTACCGCACCACGCCGTGGACTAGCGCTCTGGCCGTCGCTCCGGCCTCGGCTAGGATTCAGGGGCCTTCGTTGAGGCTCGCTGGTGCGCGGGATTCCCTCGGCTGGCGCGATTGGGGGCTGGGGTGCATGCGATTTCTCGCCGGTGCTCCTACGCCGCCGCGAGCTAGCCCTCCGTCGTGGACTGCTTCGACTGAGCCCCTTCCGCTGGTGAGAACCTTCTTCGCGTATTCACTCTTGCCCTTGCATCGTGTAGCGTCCGTTAGTTTGGATTTTGGGTCGCCTTGGGCATTGGTGGCTGGCTCGGCAATGGAGCGCCGCCGCTGGCGGCTCGTACATGGTCGTCGGGCGCCACCGTGGGGAGGATGGAGCAGCCACCGTCAGATCTTATCGGACGGCCTAGAATTAAACCAGCGTGAGCCGTTGATCGATGGATGGACGCGTGGGATTAAATCTGCGCATACCGGTTCGATGTTTCACCCTGGACCGTCGATCGTGGATCCGAGGGCTCTGATCTGGTAGGTGGCGTGGATAGATATCAGGCGTGGATCTCGGATCCATCGGCCCATGTGCCGTACCGGTTCGCGGGGATGTGAGATTTAATCTGGGCCCTTGATCAGTGATCGGGCGGCCGATCTTCACCGATACCCCTTCGCTGAAGCCGTTTTCTGAAAGAGTCCCTCGGGTTCAGGATAAATAACCCGCGGTCCTCGGGCGCTGTTCTTAGAGTCTTAGAAACATTTGTGCAGTAGCCCCTGTATTTTCTGGAAATTGACGCGCAGTCCTGGCCTCTAGGAAAACAGAGAAACTCATTTAAGAAATGATTTTTAACACAGAATTAATTATGGAAACTTGTTTAATTCATATAAAATTCACATTAAGTCCAAATAAGTCCATTCCAGTTCCTATAATTTTGTAATAATGTTGTGTATCACATAGTGACACTGTTTTAACATGAAAATGGTATTAAAATTTATTTCTTAATTAATTTAGTATCAAGTACATGAAACCTTAGAAAATTCATAACTCCTCCGTTTTAACTCCGATTTGATCCGTTCAAGTTGCGTTAGTCTCGTAGCAACACGTAGATTATTATTATTCAGTTCGTTATTATGTTTGGTGTGATGTTAATTTTGCCTATACACTATTTGTTTGTATTGCTACGACTAGCGTGAGGTTACGAGTCGCCTGAAGAGCAAGTGGTACCTGGAATCTCAAGGCCCAGGCAAGTTGTGCCCTTGATCACTTCTTTTTACCCAGTCATGTTCTAATTAATCATAATGATCTGCATAGGTTAATTTTGATGGGACCCAATAGGTTACCTCAGTTTGACTATCTTTATACCTTGATCACCACTAGACTTTTTGGGTAGTACTTGCTATCGCTTTATGTGGTTTTGGGTATAGAGATACACATTACTATTCATGATTATACTTTTATTGTCAGTTGTTATTTACTGTTCATGATAAGATCATTATGTTAATTGGAACATGGAGAACCACCCGGGAAAACAGTGCTACCACAAGGGAGGAATGGGACCCCTTGGCTGATTAATTAGGAAAGCTAGTGGAAGACTACCTTACCCGAAAGGGGCAAGGGCAGTAGGGGAGTGGTCAGTGTAGGGAGGCCCTCGGGAGGATTTTGCTGCGATGGCGGTCCTGCAAGGGATTCCTGCATTGGAACTTCCTATAAACTGTAGCGGGTTTTCTGAAGCTAGTGGAACTTTGTAAAGGCCTCGTAGTGTTACCCTGCCTCGCCTCCTCGGTAGAGGTGTATGGGAAGTCGCGATCCCTTGGCAGATGGGTAACATGACTTGTGGGTAAAGATGCGCAACCTCTGCAGAGTGTAAAACTGGTATACTAGCCGTGCTCACGGTCAAGAGCAGCTCGGACACTCACATGATTAATTTATGGAACTAAATTCAATTTGTCATATGCATTGCATCGCAGGTGGTGTTGTTACTTTTGTTCTACTACTTAATTGGGTTTGGTATTTACTTAAACTTAGTAATTGCTAATAAAATTTTGACCAACTTTAAAAGCAATGCTCAGCTTCAAACCATCTCCTTTGGTAAGCCTTACACTTCACGTGAGCTCCCACCTTTGGCGAGTTCATGCACATTATTCCCCACAACTTGTTGAGCTATGAACGTATGTGAGCTCACTCTTGCTGTCTCACACCCCCCCCCCACAGGTCAAGAGCAGGTACCGCAGGATGAGGCGCATGGAGGATGCCGCGATGTTTTCGTGAGA
This sequence comes from Zea luxurians, assembly GCA_029449295.1. Taxonomy (NCBI): domain Eukaryota; kingdom Viridiplantae; phylum Streptophyta; class Magnoliopsida; order Poales; family Poaceae; genus Zea; species Zea luxurians. The sequence continues at coordinate 54,773,838 of JAOPSE010000011.1, forward strand.
GGTCTAGGCCGTCGTCTCCCAGTCAACTTTGGGTTGCTGGACCGTTGTCTCCTTATAATGTAATTATTTATTTTGTATAGAACTCCTGTTATATATAAAGTTGTGACATTCGATCCTGTGCCACTATACATCATATGTGTGAGACTTGGTCCCAGCATACCTGGTGTTTATGTTCGCGCCCGGGTCTTGGTGCCCCGAAACCCGGGTGTGACAGAAGTGGTATCAGAGGAATGTTGACTGTAGGACGAAACCTAGATAGAACTGGACAACTATTGTCTACTTACCTTTGCTACTCTGATTCTTTTCTAAACTTATCTTAATCTTTTCTCATCTATTTCCGCTTTACTCTGATTATTCTTACCTTTTCATTCTAAAGACAAATGTGGATTTCACACTTTGAAATTCTGTGCCTAAAGTGACTTTAGGAATAAGAGACCTATTCTTAGGAACAAAAACAAAATTATTTTTGTAGATATCTATGAACTTGAATGTTTGTTCTTATGATATTTGTTTGATTTGGTTCTTTGATTGAGTGTAATGAGTTATGGAGTAATGTCCACAATTACATCTGCATATACATACATGCATAAAAATAAATAAATAAAATTCAAAAAAAAACTAGATTATCCTCCATTAAAGTGTATCAATTTTAATAGATCCATCCTATCTTAAAGGGTTCTATATTATCTTAAAAGATACTCATCTTATCTTGAAAAGATCTTATCTCATCTTAATAGATCTAACTGGCCTCAAAAGATTCTACCTTATCCTTATGGAGTCATCTTGCCCTAATTAGCATATTTATCCCACTCTAGAATAACAACCATGAGCTAATCTAAAATTTATTTAGATCCTATCTAATCGAAAATAGTTATATCAATCTATTCTAGATCTGATCCAATCTAAAGTGAGTTACTTAATGCTGGTACAAGGATTAAGCCATACTCTTAAGTCACTTAAACCTAAGTTAGTGTCATAGATCAACTCAGCCATACACTCCCAATAAGTTGCACAATCCATTTATGTGAACCTATTGATTAAAAAAAATCTCCTACTCATAGACCCACCTATCTTAACTATATCTCCCTAGCTCAAATGAAGACACCAAGATTGGAGACCAAAGAAGATCAACCTCATTAAGAAAGGACAAACACCAACTCAAGTCTTCAAGGATCAAGCGGGATCACCAGATGAGTCAAAAGCCACAATCTAGGATGGAATCTTTTCTTACCCTACACTTTCTTAACCAAACCTATATATGCCCCAAAGACATCTTCTATCCTACATAATAAAGTGGACATACATATATTACCCATGCTCTCCTATCACTTACTAATAATAAAAAGAGAGACTCTTGATTTTGAACTAATTAGAAACTAAAAGCTAAATTTCAAATCACTCTTCCTATATCCTCTTTCTTACAAATCTCGAGGGCGAGATTATTTTTAAGGGGGGTAGGATTTGTAATACCCACTTTGTAAGAAAAGGCTAGAAAGAGAAATTATATTATTTTACATCTATATGTGTTGTCTATGTTACTCATTTCATGTGAACACCACAATTAAACAAATAAATAAATGATAATAGATACCCAACAAAACTTGTCTCATGCTGAGTTTTTACTTGATTGTGCATTTGTGTTTAATAAAATAAATGTGTCATTAATAGCATATCAATGGATCCATAGAATTTAAACTCTAACTTGAAAATAAAACCATGAAAATAGAGGAGAGAAAGGAATATTATTTAATACAAAATAATATTATAATTAAATAACTTCACCATCTGTGGGTATGACCAAATTGCATGGTTAACATGAATTTGAATTAGCACCTGAGTTAGATTCAAAATTTGAATTCAAATGAATTAAGAATAAAATGAAATGAAATAGAAAATAAAAAGAAAAAGGGAATGAGAGCTTACCGGGCCAGCTTACCACAATTCCGGCCCACCAGGATTTTCTCACCCGCGCAGCCCACCTCCCTATTCCCTGACCCCGTGGCCCCACCGTGCAGTCGCCGTGCCCTACACACCAAACCGACGACTTCCACCTGGGACCCACCTTGTCAGTCCTCCACACCGGGGCCGCCCATGGCGGTAACAGCTCCCACGAATGTCGCGCGCCCGGGCGGACGCAATAGGACCCAATCTCCCCCATGACCGACCTCCGCGGGGCTTATAAAACCTCTGGGCGCCGCTGCCATCCCGGGGAGAGACGAATTTCGCCGGCGCCACCATTACCGCGAAGCTCGCCATGTGCTGGGGGATCGGGATTTGGGGTTGACCACCGCCGCGGTACTCGTCTCCGGCGTTACTTCTCGGGGCCCGATTACTCACCTGGTTGCGCCGCTGAATCGGGAGAAAGATCTCCGAAGCATCGCGACCGGGATTAGCTTCTGCGGCCGCGGGAATTCCTCACCGTACCTGGAGCTCCGCCGCGTACCGCACCACGCCGTGGACTAGCGCTCTGGCCGTCGCTCCGGCCTCGACTAGGATTCAGGGGCCTTCGTTGAGGCTCGCTGGTGCGCGGGATTCCCTCGGCTGGCGCGATTGGGGGCTGGGGTGCATGCGATTTCTCGCCGGTGCTCCTACGCCGCCGCGAGCTAGCCCTCCATCGTGGACTGCTTCGACTGAGCCCCTTCCACTGGTGAGAACCTTCTTCGCGTATTCACTCTTGCCCCTGCATCGTGTAGCGTCCGTTAGTTTGGATTTTGGGTCGCCTTGGGCATTGGTGGCTGGCTCGGCAATGGAGCGCCGCCGCTGGCGGCTCGTACATGGTCGTCGGGCGCCACCGTGGGGAGGATGGAGCAGCCACCGTCAGATCTTATCGGACGGCCTAGAATTAAACCAGCGTGAGCCGTTGATCGATGGATGGACGCGTGGGATTAAATCTGCGCATACCGGTTCGATGTTTCACCCTGGACCGTCGATCGTGGATCCGAGGGCTCTGATCTGGTAGGTGGCGTGGATAGATATCAGGCGTGGATCTCGGATCCATCGGCCCATGTGCCGTACCGGTTCGCGGGGATGTGAGATTTAATCTGGGCCCTTGATCAGTGATCGGGCGGCCGATCTTCACCGATACCCCTTCGCTGAAGCCGTTTTCTAAAAGAGTCCCTCGGGTTCAGGATAAATAACCCGCGGTCCTCGGGCGCTGTTCTTAGAGTCTTAGAAACATTTGTGCAGTAGCCCCTGTATTTTCTGGAAATTGACGCGTAGTCCTGGCCTCTAGGAAAACAGAGAAACTCATTTAAGAAATGATTTTTAACACAGAATTAATTATGGAAACTTGTTTAATTCATATAAAATTCACATTAAGTCCAAATAAGTCCATTCCAGTTCCTATAATTTTGTAATAATGTTGTGTATCACATAGTGACACTGTTTTAACATGAAAATGGTATTAAAATTTATTTCTTAATTAATTTAGTATCAAGTACATGAAACCTTAGAAAATTCATAACTCCTCCGTTTTAACTCCGATTTGATCCGTTCAAGTTGCGTTAGTCTCGTAGCAACACGTAGATTATTATTATTCAGTTCGTTATTATGTTTGGTGTGATGTTAATTTTGCCTATACACTATTTGTTTGTATTGCTACGACTAGCGTGAGGTTACGAGTCGCCTGAAGAGCAAGTGGTACCTGGAATCTCAAGGCCCAGGCAAGTTGTGCCCTTGATCACTTCTTTTTACCCAGTCATGTTCTAATTAATCATAATGATCTGCATAGGTTAATTTTGATGGGACCCAATAGGTTACCTCAGTTTGACTATCTTTATACCTTGATCACCACTGGACTTTTTGGGTAGTACTTGCTATCGCTTTATGTGGTTTTGGGTATAGAGATACACATTACTATTCATGATTATACTTTTATTGTCAGTTGTTATTTACTGTTCATGATAAGATCATTATGTTAATTGGAACATGGAGAACCACCCGGGAAAACAGTGCTACCACAAGGGAGGAATGGGACCCCTTGGCTGATTAATTAGGAAAGCTAGTGGAAGACTACCTTACCCGAAAGGGGCAAGGGCAGTAGGGGAGTGGTCAGTGTAGGGAGGCCCTCGGGAGGATTTTGCTGCGATGGCGGTCCTGCAAGGGATTCCTGCATTGGAACTTCCTATAAACTGTAGCGGGTTTTCTGAAGCTAGTGGAACTTTGTAAAGGCCTCGTAGTGTTACCCTGCCTCGCCTCCTCGGTAGAGGTGTATGGGAAGTCGCGATCCCTTGGCAGATGGGTAACATGACTTGTGGGTAAAGATGCGCAACCTCTACAGAGTGTAAAACTGGTATACTAGCCGTGCTCACGGTCAAGAGCAGCTCGGACACTCACATGATTAATTTATGGAACTAAATTCAATTTGTCATATGCATTGCATCGTAGGTGGTGTTGTTACTTTTGTTCTACTACTTAATTGGGTTTGGTATTTACTTAAACTTAGTAATTGCTAATAAAATTTTGACCAACTTTAAAAGCAATGCTCAGCTTCAAACCATCTCCTTTGGTAAGCCTTACACTTCACGTGAGCTCCCACCTTTGGCGAGTTCATGCACATTATTCCCCACAACTTGTTGAGCTATGAACGTATGTGAGCTCACTCTTGCTGTCTCACACCCCCCCCCACAGGTCAAGAGCAGGTACCGCAGGATGAGGCGCATGGAGGATGCCGCGATGTTTTCGTGAGAGGTCTAGGCCGTCGTCTCCCAGTCAACTTTGGGTTGCTGGACCGTTGTCTCCTTATAATGTAATTATTTATTTTGTATAGAACTCCTGTTATATATAAAGTTGTGACATTCGATCCTGTGCCACTATACATCATATGTGTGAGACTTGGTCCCAGCATACCTGGTGTTTATGTTCGCGCCCGGGTCTTGGTGCCCCGAAACCCGGGTGTGACAACTGCCTGTATCAACTAGAAAATTATGGACCAGAAAACCCTTGATGACACATGATATGACCATAGCATCATTGTGAGGATAATCTTTAAGTTGAAGGTCTTCCTGAGAAAAGGTAATTGGGATATGGGACCATTTTGATTTGATGAAGGGTCCCTGCACCCCAACATGTTGTACCCTTCTCTGTGCTTCCTTCTTCTGCTTCTTGTTAGCCGGTTCTAAACCTGAACCGCCCATTATGAGAAGCACCAGCTTCGTAGCCGAAGGTACTTCAGCTTGATTGTTGAACAAAGCCATCAGCTCAACAGTGGAAGTGAGTTCACCGGACGTGGGCGCCAATGTTGGGGACTTGTTCTCAAGTGCTATGAATTAAAAACAAGGCAACACAAAAATGTTAAGAATTAATGCCCTTCGTCCTTCGAAGCATTATTTCCCATAGGATATAATGATCTTCAGATGAAGGTGAAGAAGGACATACCTTCATCATCACAGCGAATGTTAATGAAAGAAGGAGCATACAAGATATGAAAGACAACATGAATAATCATATGATATTGCTAATATATTTATTATTATCATGGATAGACAGAAACGATATTGTATTACATTTGTACCTTCGGCTTGACAGAAGGTAAAAATTCCAAGCATGAGGCACGAGCGAATACAAGTCAGTGTGAACAGTACGGGGGTACTGTTCATCTATTTATAGGCATAGTCCACAGCCTGTGTGGATTTACATTTATGTCCTTCGTATCTAGTTACAATCATAACAAAAATTATCATGGGTCGATTGGTCTTTTATCTTTAAGTCGATGCATCCCTTCGTCTAAAGGCGTGCTACGAAGCTCCCCGGATGGTAGCTTTGGTGCTGCTTCTGTTTTGGTCTTCCGAAGGTACTTCTTCTTATAGGACCTTCGGCAAAGAAGTAGACCCCCAACAACTACACTACCCCCAGAGCCAAGACAACCCTATGCCCTAAATTAATTGGATCAAACGACCCTAGGTCACGCCTGCTCACCATGGAGGCGGAAAACTGACTCTAGGGAGGAAACATCCAAGGTAAAAGTGTGGTAGAGATCAATTCAAGGGTATGGATAGCTCCCACGGCTCACCTAGACTATGATACCCTCACGAACTCGACTAGAGGTAATGTGGGCAGGTGAGTCGACGACGAGGTGAACCACAGTGGCGTTCCACGACGTCGCGAACACATTCTGCATAACAAAGCATGGTAGCATTAGAAACACCAACAAGAAGAGCTTCCCTGTCATTGGGTAAACGTGGAACGAGCATTGCGGGCATGCAACTATCTATAACTCCCTAGCCACATTGAAGCAGGCAAACTGGTGAGCGCGGTCACTAGACACTAGGATGGCTTTGTGCATAAGCATGGACAAAGTCACAGGTCAACTGGGATAGCTGGGGAAGTGAACACTAGTGTAGAAGGGTTGCAAGACACTGACAACTGGTCATGAGAACACAATAACGCAATAAGGTTCAGAGGCTATTTAAACCACCCCGAAAGAATGTTAAAGGAAAACTAGAGTTCTTGTAGCTTAACTGGACTCTCCATAGAGGAAACTAAAGATTAACAGGTGCCACTAGTCCACTGCATGGACACCACATAAGGCAATAGCAAAGAAAGGCAACAATGGTGGCCAAACACCTTTGGGACAACACATCCATAAATAGGCAGGTAGCTGGGAGACTAGATAAGGTTTACCCAACCATTCCTATCCTTGATAGTGAACAATCTCATTCTACCCCCTACCCAAGATAGAGTTGTGCTTATTTGCAATTTACCTAGAACCTTCTGGAAAAGGGATAGTGGCCTAAGATCTTTTGAAGATTTTTTTACCTAATCTAAACTTACCTAAGTCGGATGGAGTGCCAAATTGACACCCCCTTTCTCCTAGAATCAAACAACAACAAGGGAACCATCTTTGATGAACTTTTTTCACCCACAAACCCCCTAACTTTTTGCTAAAGAAACTATGAACCAGAACCTCACAAATCATTCAGCAGAAGGCTCCAAAACTTGGAGAAAAACACTGAACCATATCTACAGTCGACTGAACTTGAGCTGCACCCCTCATGCATGACAGGGCAGAATTGGGAGCACACAACACACAATTTTGTGTAGTACCAGATCCAACACTCCTAGTGAGTCTTATTCTCCTTCCTATGGTATACCAACTTACTATAGAAACTTCAGCCAGAAACTACTTGGATTGAGCACAAAAGAGCTCCACACTAGACACCACACACTACCATATAGTTTTTTAGTTACTGAATAAAATTTAGTTACTACATCCTGGCAGTCCATCTTGGCATCGATTTCTTTTTTGATTTTGGTGTAGTACCAAGCTTACTCACCTTAGCACAATTGTTCCCCTTGAAATAAACTACCAACTCACTAAAGACATCTTGGTCCAATGCTCTATGGATTTGTCACAAGAACTCTCCAAAGTTGAGCCAAACTCATTAACTCCAATTCAGTTCACTATTTAGTCTGAAACTTCAGAAGTCTATCAGTCCCACTTTGGATCACCTTTACTCCAAGTTCCAAGTAGATTTAGGGGTATGACCATTAACCAAACTTACACATTAACATATGTTTTTCCACTTTTGTACAGCACTCTTAGTCTAAACCTGTATGAATCACTCACAAACAGGCTCCAAAGTTGCACCAAAATATAAAACTTCAGATTATGATTTGTGCACTAAGTCTGAAATTCAGAACCTGACAGTCCACTTTTGAGCAAGCTTAACACCTCGTTTCATATGGTTTTAGGGTCTAAATACTTAATAAAAATTGTTCTCCTTTAGCTACTCTTCAAGTCTACTATAACAACCTTTTTCAAATTGTTCATGGATTAAAAGTTACAAGGGTCCAAAAATAGGTAAACTAAACTGTTTTTAGCTTAACCAAACACTGTAGCAAATCTGAAATCTGCAATTTACTCCATTCATCACTTCAAAACTTGAACATCTCAACACATGATATTTTATCTTTTTGGCAAAACATGGCTAAATCACAAAGTTCACTTTTGGAATCAAAGCTAGGGTTTTTTAAACTAAGCTTTCCCTTTTCTACTACACTCAACATTACCCTTGGTTTGAACTTTACCCTAGTGAATGCATTCTAGGTGTATTACCACACAAAGATGCCAATGCATATGATTTCATGTTAAGTTTTAGTTCTGGTAACACCAGGGGTGTTACTTCCTCCCCCTAAAAAGAATCTCATCCCGAGATTAAAACTCTAGGCTAAGTAATGGAAAAGGAAATGCGTCACAAGTTCATTTCCCAATTTCTCTTACAAGGTAGGGGTGTGGGTGCCTCGGTTGGTGTACATTAGTGACAAATTACAACAAACCTAAGATTTACAGGATTCTTAAAACTTAGGAAAATGACTATCTAGGTAGTCTTTGGATTCCCATGTAGATTCATCCTCAGAATGTCGATTCCATTGTACTTTGTACAACTTGATGGTCCATCTACGAGTGATTCTTTCCTTCTGATCTAGAATTTTGATAGGGTGCTTAGAATAAGTTAGATCTGGTGCAAGATTTACATCGGAGACTTCCACCACTTTGTCAGGCACTTGAAGGCACTTCTTCTATTGTGATACGTGGAATACATTATGTACGACCAAAAGATGTTTAGGCTGTTGCACTTTGTAAGCCTCGGATCCACATTGTTCTAGTACATCAAAGGGACCAACATAACATGGTGCCAACTTTCCCTTGACGCCAAAATGAGCTACTCCTTTCATGGGTGAAACTTTTAGATACACAAAATCACCAACTTGGAAAAACAAAGGCAGTATTTTATCTCCATAACCCTTTTGGCGATGTTGTGCTATGTTTAAGCGATGTTGAATAAGTATCATTTTTTCTTTTGCTTCCTTCACTAGATCTGGCCCAAAGAAATATTGTTTGCCTAGTTCTAACTAGTTTAGTGGATGTCACACCCGGATTTAGGGGCCAAACCCGGGCGCGAATCAAATGTGCGCTACGATCAAGTCTCACACATATGATGACTCATGGTACAGAAACGAATATCACATCTTTAAATATAATGGAGTTCTGTACAAAATAGTTAAATAATTACATCATACGAAGACAACGATCCAGCAACCATAGTTGATTGGGAGATGACGACCTAGACCTCTCACGAATGCATCGTAGCATCCTTCATGCTCCTTATCTAGCAGTACCTGTTCTTGACCTAGGGGGATGTGAGTACAGAAAGGATGAGCTCACATACGTTCATCGCTCAACAAGTTGTGGGGAATAATGTGCATGAGCTCACTTACAATGGGGCTCATGTGGTGTGTAAGGCTTACCAAAGAGGATGGTTAAAGCTGAGCATTGCTTTTAAAGTTGGTCAAAATTTTATTAGCTGTTACTAGGTATAAGTAGATACTAACCCAAACAAATAAGAGATCATAATTGGTAATAATACCCACAATACAATGCATATGACAAATTAACTTTAAGTCCATAATTTAATCATGTGAGTGTCCGAGCCGCTCATGACCGTGAACACAGTTGATATACCAGTTTTACACTCTGCAAAGGTTGCACATCTTTACCCACAAGTCGTGTTACTCATTTGCCACGGGGTCATGAATCCCATACATCTCTACCGAGGAGACGAGGCAGGGTAGCACTAGAAGGCATTTTCAAAGTTCCACTAGTTCGAGAAAACCCGCTACGGATTTAGGAAGAAGGAAGCATAGGAATCCCTCGTCTGAAATGCCATCACAGCAGTTCGACCTGAGGACCTTCCTATACTCTGCAACGATGCCTCCCCGCTTGCCCTTTTCGGGTAAGGTAATCTCTCCCTAGCTTTCCTAATTACATGGCCAAGGGCATCCCATTCCAGCCTTGTCGTAGCACTGTTTTCCTAGGTGGTTCTCCATGTTCCAATTAATACAATAATCTTATCATGAACAAAAATTAAACCAACAATATTAATGGAAAATGATCATATATAACATTAATTTCCCGAAACCAGGTAGAGCAATAGCAAATCTACCCAATAGTTCATTTGTTTGCAAGGTGTGTGATAAACAATACTAGGAAAACCTATTAGGTCCCATCAAATTATCCTGAGCATATCATAGTGATTAACAAGAACATTATTAGGTAAAGAGAAAAGTGATCAAGGGCATAACTTGCCTTAGACTTGAGATCCTAGGTACCAAATTGGTCTTCAGATTCTTGTGACCTCACTGCTACCCGTAGCGATACATACAAATAGGCAAGGAGTACATAAACATAACAGTACACAAAACATAGAAATAAACCGCGTAAGAATATTCTACACACTGCTACGAGATCATGGGTTCGATAACCACTAAAATCGGAGCTAAAACGAAGAATTTATGGATAAAATGATATTTTAGGCGCAATAAATCTAATAGATGTGATCTAACCGATATTGCATTTAAACTAAGTAGGTATTAAATTAAAATATTTGATTTGGTATGAATCATTAACAATTATTTATAACTAATTTTACTTCTAATTTTGTATATTACTTGATATCTTAATAAAAATCTAAATTTTCAGAAACAGTAATGGACTAATGGGTTTCCTATTTTTTCTAAAGTTTACCTTGTCCAGAACCTAACAAAATTAGTTTGACTAAATTTGGGCATATTTTGTTCAAGTTATGCATTTCTAAAGTTTTATGCTGGTTAATTAAAGTAGATTTTCGAAAAAAGGAAAACACACTTCTAAACAGGTCACTGGTTTCTTTCCTCTTTTTCCTTACGGATTGGTCCCTGGTACACTATTCATCTAAGTCTAGGTCTTTACACATAACCCCCTAGACTTTCCTAACCTCTAACCCACGGACCTTGGCTAGGTTAAATAGTAACCATGGTGAAAGAGATGGTGGAGTGACTTACCGGTGATGGTAGCGCTCCAGCGAAGGGTCGGTCAAGAATGGGGAGCCTCTGGTGGTCACGTCGAGGTATGGGTCGGCGCCAGTCGTGACCGGAGTTGGTCTTGTCACTGACTCATGTTGTGGAGCTCGTCGACGACGTCTGTACCGGCCACACCACCGCAGTATAGTTCAATTAGACAACACATGGAACCAGCAGGGAGCGTCTGTGTGCAAGGAATCAACGAATGAGTGACTAGATTACCTGAACTAAGGGAACCGACGGAAGGAAGAAGTCTGGTGAGGTGATTCAGTGTCTCCGGCGAAGTGATGTTCGGTTTGAGTGTTTAGGAAGCTTCACTAGCCTCTGGGGAAGCTAGCCGTGGAGCTAGACTGGGCAGAGATAGGCTGGGATGGCCAGGCTATGGTGACCAAAGCTTTGGCAAGCATGCGGGCGGCGCCGCGCTCGGTTTCCTAGCGATCACCAGCGTCCGATCGTCGACAATGGTGTGAGGCATGCGAGAGGGCAAAGATGAGGGGCTGGGGCTTTCTTATAAGCGAGGGCGTGGGTACGGGCATGGGGCTAGGCACGTGGTCGAGCCGATCGGAGCTCATGGCGTGCACGGGTGCAGTCAGAGTGCGTTCTCGAGTGCCAGCCGAGGTCAAACAAGTGGAGGTTTGCTTCTGCCCATGTCCATGTGCCTGTTTAGCTGCCCTAACGTGTGTATCTTGGCAAAGATCCCATGTAAGGTCTCTTCCCTACTCCAAATCCTATCTTTTCTATGTGCATCCCGAGCTTAGATATGCTTAGGGTGAGGAGAAAAGCTTGTGTCAAGTCGGGTCTTTCACTTAGCTCGGGTCACGACAAAAACTAGGCCAAAGCGTGTCAAACGGTTTTGGTTTGGTTTCAAACTTCACCAGGGTGTGTCTAAGGTATTTAGGCGCCACTTTGTCCATTTGACCATTTGGTTTTATGTTTAGGAGCTAGGTGAACATGGTTGATCTTCGAAAACGGGTTGAAAAGACTTAGAGAAAATGTTGGTTTCTCCCTTTAAGTTTCCTAGTTGAGTATCCAATTTGGGCTATTTTAGATTCATTTTGGGGAAACTTCCTTACTATCTTTAGTAGATATTTTGGTAATCTTCAACTTCTATAATTAGCCTAACTCATGATATGGAAATTCTCATTGTCTGTTACCTAATTTCTGTTTGTCTCACATGTCCCTAGTGAACAGACTTAAGGTTTTATAAATTTTCCTCTTTGTTATATGCACCATAAGGTTAAGGTAGGCTTTAAGGATAGCAAACACTAGCTGACCCTTTGGTTGTTAAGTTTTGGTCATCTTAAGCTCAACTAAACCACATGTAATAATAGGTCAAGGGTGTGGGTGTAGAGTAGAAACCCTGAGTAACACCTGGGGTGTTACAGCCTTCCCCCCTAAAAAGAATCTCGTCCCGAGAGTTGGGTGAGATCACGAGTGGTAAGGAGGTGGGTGACTCTACTGCCTAAATAGGGGTGGTGTAAATTTTGAGACCTTTTGCCAACCGACTCTTCGAATGTCATCCTCTTTGCAACTTTAGAAGGAATTCCTATTATCCTTAACTAGAGGTTCCTTTTTCCTTTAAGTAGGGAGGTATGATGGCATTAAAAGCAGAAAGCAAGGGTGGTGATGGGGTATGGTTAAGTACCAACACTTTTTGATAGAAATTCAGGGAAATTTTTTCTTAGAAAAGCCCTAGTCTCCCAAGTAGCTTCTTCTTTGGTGTGATTGCTCCATTGGACTTTATACATCTTAACTGTCTGGCTACGAGTGGATCAGCTCCTGTGGTTTAATACCTAGATAGTGTGTTCTTGGTAGGTCAAATCTTATTCTATCTTGTAACACCCCAGGTGTTACTCAGGATTTCTACTTTAGAGCCACACCCTGACCTATTATCACATGTGGATTACTGGAACCTTTGATGAGCTTAACTAAGCAACAAAGGGGTCAGCTAGTGTTAAAGATCATATGATGCTTACCTTGACCATATGATGCATATGACAAGAGAAAAGTTTCAGAAACCTTAAGTCTAAACCACCCGAGCTATGTGAACCAAAATAGAAAACATAAAAACAAACAATGAATCAAACCTTATCACCAGTTGGGCTAATTATACAAGTTTAAGATCATCAAAATCTCTATCAGAGATAGTAAGAAGGTTCTAAAAAATAGGTCTTAAACAACCACAAATCGATCACTAGCTGAAAGAACTCTGGGGGAAAACCAGATTTTTCCCTAAGTCCCCTAACCCAAATTCAAAGACCTATCATGTTCACCTAGCTCCTCAACTCAAATCCAAATGGTAAAATGGAAAAAATGGCACCTAATTACCTCAGACACACCCTGGTAAAGTTTGGCACCGAACCAAGACCGTTTGACATGCTGTGGCACTAGTTTTTGTTGCGACTTGGGTACAGCGATAGACCCAACTTGACACTAGCATAGCTCCTCACCCTAAGCATGTCATAGCTTGGGACTCACATGAAAGAGCTAGGATTTGGAGCAGGGAAGAGATTCTACATGGGACCTTTGCCATGATAGGCACAATAGGGCAGCTAAACAGGCACTTGGACATGGGTAGAAGCGATCCTCCATGTGTTCGACCTCAGCTGAGCACGCTCTGACCGCTCTGCGCACGCCACGAGCTCCGGTCGGCTCGATTGCATGCTCAACCCCGTGTCCATGCCTGAGCCCTCGCCTATAAGAAGCCACACCCCTCGGCCTTACCCTTCTGCACACCCCCTACCCTTTTACCAATGACTGAACACCAGTAATCGCTAGAACCCCAAGCGCGGCGTCATCCGCAAGCTTGCCAACGTGCTGACCACCTTGGACCGGCCACTCCAGCCCAACCCCGTCCAATCTAGCTCCTTGGCCAGCTTCCCTAGAGGCTAGCGAAGCTTCCCAGCCACTCGACCGAATGATACCTCGCCGGAGAAGCCAGAACACCTCGTCGGACTTGTTTCGTCCGCCGGTTCCCTCGGTCCAGATAATCCAATCATCCTTTCATCGATTCCTTGCATGCACACACTCCCTACCACCCAGTGAACCTCCGTTTGCGGTCTGATTGAGCTCTACCACCGTGGTATGGCCAGTATAGATAACGCCGGCGAGCTCCGCTGCCTAGATTCGTGGCAACTTTACCCACAAGCAATGTATCCCCTCTAGCCTGGGTCAGCCAAACCCATAAACACTTCCAAGGTGAATGGCTAGGGATTCACTATGAGGCTTTCATAGAATACACTTAATACAAAGCAACCCGCTAAGGTTTCCAAGTCGGAGTGGAGGCCCTCTAGGCGAGGTAGCTTAGCCAAGACTACGTCCCCATGTTAACGTGAGCTGCCACCATCAACCGCTCCCCCTCTTGCCCATATTTTAGGTAAGGTTACTAGGCACTAAGCATATAAAGCTAATTACCAAAGCCAGAGCCATGATAGCACTCATGGTTGCACTATTTTCCTGGGTGGTCACTCCATGTTCCAATTATCACAATATGATCTTGCTTAATCATCGGATTAACAACAATAATGTAAACTTACCATTTGGAACATTAATATCATCAGTAGGAGTACCAGCATAAAGTTAAAGTTATAGCAATAGCATAGCTACTTGATTAGATCATAACCTAGATTAAACAAGGGATAAGGTTGGAAAGGTTGGGGTATCTAAATAGGTAACCCATAAAATTATGCGTAGAACAAATATAAACATAGTTATCATGTGTTGATTAGGATCAAACAGAATATGCAGGGGAGAAGTCCACTTGCCTTGCTTATAGAATACTTGAGATTCGTCAACGGAATAGATCTTGATTCTCAACTACTGGATCCATCTCTAAACATCACACAAACAAACAAGAAGAAACAAACACCACACAATAACATACAACATCCACTACAGACAAAGCTAAAAGAAAGCATAACAAAAAGGGCACTTGCTTTTCAAAAACAACACAAGCAATGGTTATAACAAAAGATACTCCTTTTGAAAGGTTTGTTTTTATTTTATAAAACAAGCCATATGTGTGAAAATAACTTAACTATAAATTTATGAACATTTGGTGAACCATTTAAATCTTTTTAGAAAAGTTATATAGAATAACTAAGGATATGGGCTAAATGATTATAAAATGCATTATAACATTATTATGCCTCATTGAAAAGCTAAATTCTGGTCTAAACAATATTTAAATACAACGATAAGAACAAATGATCATCTTTTATTTTTTATTAGGAATCAAAATTATAAACTTCATATTTCTACATGATAAAATTATCATTTTAAATATGATACACATTACTATGTTTATTTTAACAATTTTATTAACTTGGATAGGTATTATACATGTATATGCACTTGTATATGCATATATAAGACTTGAATATAAAACTAAATTATTTTATAAGGAAAGACAATTAACTAATTCAATTATCATTTACTTTTGATTGAAAAATATTTGGGCTATGGCTTATTAAGAAAACTATATATAAACTTCATTATTTTATTTACTGAAAACATGAAGACTAATTGTATCATTTTTAACATTGTGAGGCATAATATATCATCATTTATAAGAACTTGAATACAAGGCTAAATCAAGTTTTTTGGGAAATATAATTAGACATATATTTATCTTTTATTAAAAACATATAGTCTACAGTTACATTTAAATTTCTATTTAAGAAGCATATACTTAAACATCTAAAATAAACATTGTTAAATTATAAAAACATGACATCTATTGAAGGGGTCATTTTAATATTACTTGTATACGACCGTAATTCAAATTAAACTATAAAAATATGTGAACCGTTGGAAACACTAATTAAAATGATCATCACATAATTAATAAAACTAACAAAACCATTTCTATTTTATTTGGGTTCTAAATTTATATTTTATAATAAAAACTGTAACATGGACCTACACATAAATAAAGGTAGACTAGCAGGGTTTATTTAAATTACAAACAAACCTATTTGGGTTCTAAATTTATATTTTGTATACAAACAAACCTATGAATAAATGTCTCTTTTTTCTTAAAAATATGTAACCTTTCTGATTTATAAAACTATACATAGATCAATTATAACAATCATTAATAAAATTTAAATTACAAAAATGTGTATATTGTTGCAAACACTGATTTGAACTTTTTAGCACAAATTTATGAAGATAAAAAAATAGTATTTAATTTATTTGAGTATCAAAAATATATTTTAAAATAAGAAAACTGTCGCAAGATTTATTCGTGATTAAACATATAATTGGAGAGATAGCTTGGGATTTTGTTTTCACTTTCTTCTACCTTGGTTCGATGACGGCTTTGGGTATGGGACACAGTGGCATGTGTCGCAGAACCTCCCAAGTTAATAGGCCCACATGCACCTATTCTCGTCCCAAAGGCCTCAGACGACTATGCATGTGCACCAAATAACTTAACAGGATCTGTCCGAGTGTCCCAAGGACCTCGGATAAATGACTTACCGCCAAAATCGCAGGATTAAGTAAACATAAATCAAACACCAACATTTGCAGCAGAAATTCTTTATTATAAAATGGTTACAAGTTACAACATTTACAAGTTATAACAAGATTACAATGTATATCATCGGAGTTGATTACAAAAGCAATTGATTCAAAAGATTCCAATTTGAATGTATAAAACATCTATAAGTTTTAAAATACATAGAAGCTAAAGACAGGATATACTTATAGAAGAAGGCCAAGCCCACCGGCACTTAACATCAATCACAATCAAAGTGACTCGTAACCTGTAGCAACAATGAGAATAAAACTATTGGTCACTTGTTCTTAAATGCTATAAGTCAAGAACAAGGCAACACTATTGTTAATGGTTAAAGACATTCGTCTTTCAGAACATTATTTCCTTTTGGACATAATGATCTTTAGATGAAGGTCATGAAGGACACACCTTCATCATTTTGTCATATAAACATGAGCATGAATAAGAAGACAGAGGAATATAGATAAATGAAGATAATAATGACTATATATAAATGATTCAATTATTATTATCTTCATTAAACATGGGTAAACATTAACAATATACATTTTACATTTGTACCTTCAGCTTGCCGAAAGGTGAAAGAGCGAGGATGGTGCGAGAGCAATTACAATTCAGCGTGAACATTACAGGAGTACTGTTCATCTATTTATCGGCACGGGATGCAGCCCGGGTAAAATTACATTCATGCATTCGAACACTCGTTTACAAGTAATTGAAACTAATAAGGTCTATCTAGTCCTTTTCCCTTCTCTACATGGTCTGGGCCAAAGCTATTGACCTTCGGCATCTTGCACTGTCGCTTCTGCACAGAGTCTTCGTGTTAAGGAGCTAAGCCGAGGTTGAAGGTAGCTTCAGCAAGCCTTTGTATCATTTTGCCGAAGGTGTTTTTGCCTTGAGGACCTTCGGCGGAGAAGAAGACCCCAAACAGTAGCCTCCTTCGTGGTGCTAGATCGTTTTTTTCATAATGAGCTTGATCTGCAAAAAACACGAAGGCTTCTGAATGCCGAAGGTCCAAAAAACATCTTCTCTGAGCTTGTTGTCCAAAAACGATTAAAATATTCCAAGTGTCGAACGGTCCACCACTCAGCCAGTGTAAGCGGTGCAATAGTTCGCCTTCTTCCCCTGTAGCACTATATAAATAGACAGGTTGGTGAGGAGTTACCACAACATTCATTGCCACTGCACTGTTGTGCTGTTAAAAATTATAACCATAGCTTAAGCTTTCTGCATTGCATTTTCAAACTAGCGCTTCATCACTTGAGGTCAGCTTCGTCTTAAAGAGCATGAACAATAAAATGGCCAGGGTATGATCTACTGCTAGGGTGTCTCGTGAGGGAGACAAGACCGAAGCGACCGAAACAACACCAATATCAGAAGTGATGAGGCTATCGGGTCTTGTTGTGTTAGAGGAGGTTATTGCCGAAGGTGCCTCCAATGCTGAAGCTGAACATCCCCGGGGCCTTTGATCATATTGAAAATGAAGTTGAAGCCCTTGATAAAGTTATCACTGGGCACAGGGATTTCTGTGCCCTAGTAGCTTCTCACGGCACAGCTGCTGCATTTATGAAGGCTGGATGTACTCACGCCAAGACGGTTAACAAGCCAACTTTCAATCTTTCAACGTCAGATATAGTTGACATCCTAGCCAAAGCCCGAAGCATAGGAAACAGATTTATTACCCAAATTTGGGCTAAAGGCGGGCATGAGCTGGCTGGGGATGAAGCTCGAAAACTGCTCAATTCAGTATGAAACTTTTACCTTGGTTTCCTTTTATTAAATTTCCGATTACCTTATACCTTCGTTTGACTGCAGGATGGTGGTGCCGAAGGTTGTTGAGCTGAAGCTTGTTCTGAAGGGCTGAAGACTCTTAGAACTTCCTTTTGTAGCTATCTGTATAAAACTTAGGATCTCCTACAAATGATTGTAAATGAACAAAATATTGTACTTATTTGTGAATACCTTGTAATATAATTTCACCTTTTCGCTTCTGTATGAACTGCTTTGATGTGGACGAAACCATCGCTTGCAATCTTTTTGAGCCGAAGGCAAAAAACACCTTCCCTTCTTTTCTTTCACATGGAAGCATTTTTCATTAAAGACGAAGTACCTTCCCTTCTTTTTCCTGATACGAAGGATCTTCGTTCTCAACGAAGCATTTTGTCACTGGAGACAGACATCTTCTGTCTTTCCTGTTAATGTTTGTGCTTTATGTCATGATGATGATCCTACGAATGTCTAAAGAATGTTTGTATGAACGCAAAAAATGATGTGATGAATTGTGCATATGTATGTCAGAAACACGCCTAGACTCTGGATCCCCTTAGGAATGACTTTGCAGTCTCTTCACCTTTTACTTAGGTGGTATTTCAGCTCCGCATCCCCTTAGGAACAACTTTGGAGCTTCTTCACCTTTTACTTAGGTGATGTTTCAGCTCTGCATCCCCTTAGGAACGAATTTGGAGCTTTTTCACCTTTTACATAGGTGGTATCTTGGCTCAGCATTCCCTTAGGAATGACTTTTGAGCTTCGGAACTTACTCTGCGCTGTCTTAGGAATGACTTTGTAGCTTCTTCACCTCTTAGGTGATATTTTAGCTATGCATCCCCTTTGGGACGACTTTTGAGCTTCTCCCTATCCTTTTTGCACTCGATGGAGCGGATCCTGATGTTACATTTTACATATGGGGGAATTTGGCCCTTGTATTGCATAGGCCTAAACAAAGAATGAAAATTACAACCTATGGCCCCGTTAAAAACCTTTCTCACCTCTTGAAAGGAAAAGGGTACCATAGGGAAAAAAAAGAAAATTACATTATTTACACATAATATCTTCGAAGCCCATCTGCATTCCAAGATCTTGGAATGTCATTGCCGTCCATGTCTTTCAACCTGTAACAGCCAGGTCTTAACGAAGATACAACTAGAAAGGGACATTCCCACTTAAGCTGAGGCTTCCCCACTGTATCAGGTGTGGCAGAACCTCCAAGTTATTGGACCCACATGCACCTGTCCTTGTCCCAAAGACCTCAGACGGCTATGCATGTGCGCCAGATAACTTAACAGGATCTGTCCGATTGCCCCAAGGACATTGGATAAACCACTTACAACCAGAACCGCAGGATTAAGTAATACAAATCACACACATCAACATTTTTGCAGCGGAAATCTTATTACCAAATTTTACAAGTTACAAAAATTTTACATTATTTTATCGGAGTGATTACAAAAGTATAAGTTTGAAATATATGCTAGCTCAAATGACCATCCTCAATAAGAAGTATAGAAGGGTTACTTAGACTTATAAGAAGGCCGAGCCCACCGGCACTTAACACCATCATCAGCAGCACAAAACTATGACCTGAAAAACAACAGGGAATAAAACCTCGAGTACGGAATTACTCAGCAAGACTTACCCGACTAAAGAAAAGACTCTCAAGGGTATGCTGGCTAGAGGGATTCAAGGTATGGCTTATCAAGAATCAAAGACTCTATTTTGTAGAAAAGCTTACTATGAGTGGATCCTTAAAATCCATTTTTATTTGTCAGGTTAAGTAAAATTACCTGTATCTTGAGTTCCGTCTACCCTATTTCAATCACTTGACCTATACTAGCCAATTTCTTAACAACCCTTCATCTTCACTGGATTGCTACGTGTAGGTCAGTGACTAAGTCTTCATAACCACGAAGGTACAGCGATCCGAATCGATTATACTCAGCTGAGGATCTCCAATCACACGACATATGTAGCACTTAACCATTGCTTATGTCAACTCGCCACCGGGGTTCTTAAGACCAGATCAGGTTCACGCCAACCGAGAGCACAAATACACCACCATCCAGCCTCTTGCCACGGAGGGTACAAGCTACTCTCGCCATCTCTCCACTCCTATTGCGTGGTATCTTATTCTGGTATTAGTCTGCCCGAGGCAAAGCTTACCCATGACAAGGCATGTGACCAGTTAAAGGGTCCTTGGTCATCAAGCCTACATCGAGACGGTCCTTAATCGACTCAGACGGAGACACTACACCAAGACTCTCTTCTCGTGCAAGTCACCCGCCTGGTCTCAGCTTAATCATTTCAAACCCAAAGTTTGGTACCTGGCAGAGGTACATCTTTTCCGATGTTGAACCCATCATGGCCATGATGGATCCACCATCAAGTTTTATTTTCAAAACCATCCCTCCCACTTTGCAACATCATCTTTTGTAAAAACAAAACATTTTGTTTTGCTAAAGCAAGACTAAGCATAGGAAAAACCTTTTGTAAAACAGAGATTCCAAGGAAGGTAATCAAATTCAAGGAAGAAAATGCAGGAATTGTTTTTGCAATCAACACCTATTACCTAATGCATCAAGCAAGTGAGTAAGAGTTTAAAAGAATCAAGGAGGTGGCAAATGCAACGGGGCTTGCCTAAATAACACTAGGTTAGTGTTGGTTAGGCGATGTCCACTTGACGATCATCCTTGTCCTAGCACTTGATCTGGCAGTTTCGTCTTTTAACATCACCATGCAGAGTAGCCCATGATTGGGGTCGACTTGGGTCGTCTTCCGCATCATGTGATTATTTATCGTACCTCATGAGATGCACGATGCACATGTATGAGCATGAGTATAACAAGTATAATTTAGATAATCTACACTAAAAAGGATGAAACACTTAAAACCAATCATTAAGCACCATGGATATCACAGCAGGGCATCGACTACATCCATTAACCAAATTGACATAATAACGCTAGAACATCTATTTTTATTCCTAGCTTTTTATTACTCTCTAAAGTATGTAGCTTAATTACTTGATTTACCGATTTACCTAAATCGATCATCACAATATAGGCATGCTAAATTACTAACATTTATTGAGACCAATAATTCTATTTACTCTATTTATAGACCTAGTTAACGGGAATACGAATCAACTTACCCTGACTAATTCGATGCGATAGTCGCAAGCACGACTACGGGTTCCGGTTGACGTCATCCAGGGGCCTTCTTTTCTTCGATAATCAATTGCTGAAGATCTTTTCCTCGACTAAACAATTTTGACGAATTGAACTTGGGTCGCGCAGGATGTCCGAGCCTTTTGTCGCGCACTTGGTGAATACCACGCTTGCTAGCTTTGTCTTCACCTAACGCTTGGGATTTCTTGATGACGCGCGGAACGACGACGAGATGGAGACTTGTAGGGTCGAGTACGACAAGGAGTTCTGAGGGTCGACATAAGCAGCACGAAATTGGAAATCAAATCATCAAAGTCGACGAGCACGTCGTGGGCACAATGTGGGTCGACGATGAGGTAGGGAGTAAGGCCGAGCGAGCCAAGAGGGCGCGTTGGCGAGCAGAAAGCCGAGCGAGCACAAGTAGACAAACAGCGGGTGTTGCGGTGAGCTTCATGGATGGCTGATAGCGAGCAGGATGACAGGGCGAGCTGGGCACACGACTACTTGAGGAAGCTGCGCACGTGCACGGATTTTAGTTTCGTTGCTCAACGCACGATGCCTGGACAGATGACAAACAGGGACGCGTGGCAAATTCTGGGCGCGACGCATGGGACTTCGCGATGGGCAGCGAGGATCGACGGTGAACGACGGCGAACGACGAGTTCGATGACGCGGTTGGGAATTAAAGTCGAGCGAGCCGAGAGGGCGCGCAGCGAGCAGGAAAAAGACTCGACGCGGGAGTTTGACGCGCACGCGAAGCTATCACCAGCGACAACACGACAATGACGATATGAGTGAATGCGAATCGGCGCGGGCCAAACACCAGACAACCATGGCAGCGAGGAACTCACTTAGGGAGCAGTGGAGCGCGCGCACAGGATCTTGAGGCTGGGCACGCTGGGAGCAGCGCGGTTGGCCGAGCTGAGTTACAGCGGCCATGGCTAGCGAAGGCTCGACGGCTGGATGCGCAGGACTCCACGACGAACAGAGGAAGCTCCGGAGAGCTGCAGGGAGGATTGGGCGAGCAGAGAAGAGAGACGCAGGGCGCCGTGGGAACTGCACGCGGCACCGAATCGGAGGAGCAGGGAGGAATTGCGGCTGGAAGGGAAATCCGAGCTGGAGCTGCGACGGCGACTTGGGCGAGCACCAGGGAGAAACGCCGGCGAGGGGAGCAGAGCAGAGGCTGCGCTGGCTGGAGATGGACACCGAGCGCACAGACCGGGCAGGGACGAGCGCACGCAGGAGCACGGCTGGGGAGTGAGCGCGCTGGCTTGGGGAAGAGACCTGGGCGTCCATGGAGAGGAGCACTGGTAGGACACCACACAGGGAGGAGGGAGAAGCCTACGCGCAGGGAAGGAGCTCCAGCACCAAAAGAAAGCAACGGTGGCTGGCAACACTTGAGGAAGAGCGCCGGCAATGGGGAGGAGGGAGCTCGGCCAGGGGCTCTGCAGGGGCGCCGAGGAGAGGGAAGCTGGGCTCGGTGTAGGGGATCCGGCCGGGCGCCAGGAAGAAGATCGAGCAGGGGCTGAGGCGCTAACTGCTGGAGATAAGGCCGCTGTAGGTCGTCGCGCAAGGAGAAAGGTTAAGGGAGAATCGTGCGTGGATTTTTTTCTTCAGGATGAGCGGCGGTTGGAACAAGATGACGACGCGCATAGGGAACAGATAAGCACGGTTGGGAAAAAATTCTGGGATATTTTCCATTTTTTAGATTTTTAATTTCTTTAATCGAAAAATCACAGATATTTTAGATCCCAAATTTTCTTAGCGATGTATACGGGATAGACAAGCTATTCGGCTACACATCTCGTTCGATGAATTAGCGGATCTAATTGATCTCTAATTACTCGCTTTCAGTTATAATTACATTGGTCTGGGTTATTTCGGACTAAAAACTATATTTGCAAAATCCAATTAATTTGGAGTCGAATGACAATTTATCTCCGAAGTTTTGAATCCGGCGAGAAACGACAGACCGAAGTAATCTGATTTTGGCACTGATAATTTGTTCGGCGTGATTCGACCAAAATTAGCCGAAACAATATCTGTGAACGTATACGCGATTTTGTCTTCAAAACTGCGTGCTGAAGAATAAATTGGATTATAACCCCGCACACGATTTTTCTCAGACAGCGCGCGATACAAATTATTTTGCCCCCAACATTAGTTGTCAAGTTCAAATTAATTTATCTGGGATAAAATCATCCGAGTGAGTCAGGTTTCCGAATTCGTAAACGCGCGAGCGACGAATTTTAATTAATCATCGGATGCACCGATTTTCGGAACAACGATGTTTCGAACATCACGAAAATTTCGGAAGAGCCCGGATGAATAAAAATGATGTCGAACTCACGACAGACGAAACAGATGCGATATTAATATCGCGATAGGTGAAAATAATTAGACCTTAGTGTCTGTCTTATTCACTGATATCACGTGCTTAAATCCGTTCTCATTGTTGAGTGGAATATAAACACCTGGGTGTTATAGCCCTCACCCCTTAAAAGAATCTCGTCCCAAGATTCGGAGCGAAAGACTTTTAAGGGTTGAGAAGCATGTAAACCATATCCATATCAGCGATAACCCTAAGACAGTCCGGAGCGAAGGCGAGTGCCTCAGGATGTCGTTTCTTTAGCGGACAGAACATGTATCGCCTTAGGCTAATTTAGAAATGTCCACCAATAGAGACGATATCTGCCAGAGGAACACATAAGGTTCCATGTGTGCATTTTGCTTTTTCTGATGATAATGTACTATCTGAGTCTGTTGAGCGAGCGGTGAATACACGATTTTGCTCAAACAGAACCAGATGCAACCTCTTGGGTAAAACGCACCGAAGGAGGTTTACCAACAAGTGGTCACGGTAAATTCATGGTACACGAGACGGATGTGGATGTCGAATACTGTCGCGGTTAACATATGGTTAACCCGAGAATTCAAGTCCACGAAAGATGGTATAGATTCGAGAGAATCACCAGCGGAGGGATCTGTAGATACGGACTTCACAATCAGTCCATTTTATCCAGCACTAGTCACGGCTCGACTTGACCACACATGCTGGAAAAGCACTCGCGAGGCGATCGAGGCATGACTAGAGCGATGACTAGGTGGTTTCTGGTCGACTTAATCTCGATTCTTGAAAGTACTTCCTTAAGATGGGTTGAACCAAAGTGAGTTTAGATAACTCGATAAAACAATCTCTAAACTCAAACTTTGTTCACAATGCGGTTACAAGTTAGTAAAACCAACTTGTTGAACTACTTTTGACATTGAGCAGGTCCTCTCAGTACCATCAGTAAGCCAAGGGTTGAGAGTTCACTCTTATTAACAGTTGATCATGCACTTGGGTAGAAATCCATTTGGTCTGGTTGTTTATCCAGTTCTTCATGCGAGGTGAATAGACTTGATTAGGGAATACATGGATTAAATAATGGAGCGAATGAACAAACTCCTGCATCTCAGCAGCAGGGAAAATCAATCTCCATTTTGAGAGCTAATTAGTTGTCTCTCGACACTAAAAAGCTCCAAGGCTTCACCTTTACACAAAGGATGTAAAGGGAACTTGTATGAGTAGTCACTACCAAGATCAAAAGAAATAAGACCACACATGAAAGTGGTATGCCCTTTTGATCCAACGGAGATAACAGATGTTGCTTGATCACTTCACAAACAACATAGAAATTTTTTCAAGGAGGAGGTCTATGGAAGATAACATATCGATATAGTCTCATAGTGAATTATGACTATTAATGGTGATACTAGCGTGTGCCGAGTAGCGCAACCATGTGCCAACACACAGAAGGCCCTCGGTTTCGTCATGGCACCACTGGTTTTAGTCATAACACCATTATCAGACATAACCAATAAGAAATCTCGTGCGACACCAATGGATTGGGCAAGGGTGACAATAAACAAAGAGATACTCCACCTGTAAGGATGGTTACAAGAAGAGAGCCAAATAGATCATGGCCCAATGAAATGAACAGGGCATGGCCATAACCTAAATTTGTATGAGTTTGGTCATGGAGGGATAATGGTAAATTCAAATTTGGGTCTCGGTTCACCAACTAAGAACATGGCCTAATTTTAGATTTAGGCAAACTAGTCACTAACCTTCTATCGACACATCAAGCACAAGAGCAAACACCATATAAGACCTTAATAGGTTACCTAAAGAATGGAGGACACCTATTTCATCGAAGTTCATAATTTAGCATTACACCATATTATCTACAATCAATGGTTACTGGAATAAAGATGAGAGAAGCATTTTCTGTGTATAGGTGACAAACATGATGCAACAATCATGATGCATGCTCGTCCTATTCGTCCTCACTGATTTTGCCAACACACTGTGGCAATAACGTTCAACGTCGGTGGCATACTTACGACTCTCACGGTATTTGCTAGTCGTCAGCTACACATACGTTTTCGAAGTTAGTGTACCTGCAGAAAATTCCATCACAGCCCATTTTTCAATGATGCAAGTCACACATGACAGTTTATCACAGTTAATACTCCATATATTGCTATATGGAGGCCAGCTCATCATTAAGCGTGGAGCCACGCATAGGCGCCGTTGCCACACTTTAACCATACGGCAACTCATTATGGTAACTCACCTTCTTACCTGAGCGTAGGTGTGTCGTTACAAGTACATTACACTTCTCAGTATTCCCATGTCTGTATACCCTTACACATCCATGGGGCACTGAATCCCAGAAAAGTAAATACTCCGCATCGCAGCCTTCAGATATACATATGTAGAACATGTATATAATCAAGCGCTTTTTATACTCTTCCCTAGACCGACGTTTGTTCGGTCATGCTCTCACATCACACCTTACCTGAGCGTCGATCCATTCAAAACTGAATGGCCTCAAAAATAACAATACACATGTATGCAATACCCCCGGTTGTGGGTTAGTGGTTTTGAACTAAGCCACTTGATAGTCCTTAATTTAGGGCTTAACAGAGGATGTCACTAGCATTATAGTTTTTCAAAACTGTTTTTCAAAGCCAAACAATGTGTTTAGTTGAAAATAGGTTTTTCAAAACCAAAACTTTTGTTTTG
Source organism: Zea luxurians (assembly GCA_029449295.1). NCBI lineage: Eukaryota > Viridiplantae > Streptophyta > Magnoliopsida > Poales > Poaceae > Zea > Zea luxurians. The sequence continues at coordinate 54,800,215 of JAOPSE010000011.1, forward strand.
AAAATACGTATGTGACCGTATAAACTTAATCCTGCTCCGATACCAGCCTGTGGCAGAACCTCCAAGTTATTGGGCCCACATGCACATGTCCTTGTCCCAAAGACCTCAGACGGCTATGCATGTGCACCAGATAACTTAACAGGATCTGTCCGATTGCCCCAAGGACATCGTATAAACCACTTACAACCAGAACCGCAGGATTAAGTAATACAAATCACACACATCAACATTTTTGCAGCGGAAATCTTATTACCAAATTTTACAAGTTACAAAAATTTTACATTATTTTACCGGAGTGATTACAAAAGTATAAGTTTGAAATATATGCTAGCTCAAATGACCATCCTCAATAAGAAGTATAGAAGGGTTACTTAGACTTATAAGAAGGTCGAGCCCATCGGCACTTAGCACCATCATCAGCATCACAAAACTATGACCTAAAAACAACTGGGAATAAAACCCTGAGTACGGAATTACTCAGCAAGACTTACCCGACTAAAGAAAAGACTCTCAAGGGTATGCTGGCTAGAGGGATTCAAGGTATGGCTTATCAAGAATCAAAGACTCTGTTTTGTAGAAAAGCTTACTATGAGTGGATCCTTAAAATCCATTTTTATTTGTTAGGTTAAGTAAAATTACCTGTATCTAGAGTTCTGTCTACCCTAGTTCAATCACTTGACCTATACTAGCCAATTTCTTAACAACCCTTCATCTTCACTGGATTGCTACGTGTAGGTCAGTGACTAAGTCTTCATAACCGCGAAGGTACGGTGATCCGAATCGATTATACTCAGCTGAGGATCTCCAATCACACGACATATGTAGCACTTAACCCTTGCATATATCAACTCGCCACCGGGGTTCTTAAGACCAGATCAGGTTCACACCAACCGAGAGCACAGATACACCACCGTCCAGCCTCTTGCCACGGAGGGTACACGCTACTCTCGCCATCTCTCCACTCCCATTACGTGGTATCTTATTCTGGTATTAGTCTGCCCAAGGCAAAGCTTACCCATGACCAGGCATGTGACCAGTTAAAGGGTCCTCGGTCATCAAGCCTACATCGAGACGGTCTTTAATCGACTCAGACGGAGACACTACACCGAGACTCTCTTCTCGTGCAAGTCACCCGCCCGGTCTCAGCTTAACCATTTCAAACCCCAAGTTTGGTACCTGGCAGAGGTACATCTTTTCCGATGTTGAACCCATCATGGCCATGATGGATCCACCATCAAGTTTTATTTTCAAAAACATCCCTCCCACTTTGCAACATCATCTTTTGTAAAAACAAAACATTTTGTTTTGCTAAAGCAAGACTAAGCATAGGAAAAACCTTTTGTAAAACAGGGATTCCAAGGAAGGTAATCAAATTCAAGGAAGGAAATGCAGGAATTGTTTTAGCAATCAACTCCTATTACCTAATGCATCAAGCAAGTGAGTAAGAGTTTAAAAGAATCAAGGAGGTGACAAATGCACCGGGCCTTGCCTGAATAACACTAGGTTAGTGTTGGTTAGGCGATGTCCACTTGACGATCATCCTTGTCCTAGCACTTGATCAGGCAGTTTTGTCCTTCAACATCACCATGCGGAGTAGCCCGTGTTTGGGGTCGACTTGGGTCGTCTTCCGCATCACGTGATTATTTATCGTACCTCATGAGATGCACGATGCACATGTATGAGCACGAGTATAATGAGTATAATTTAGATAATCTACACTAAAAAGGATGAAACACTTAAAACCAATCATTAAGCACCATGGATATCATAGCAGGGCATCGACTACATCCATTAACCAAATTGACATAATAATGCTAGAACATCTATTTTTATTCCTAGCTTTTTATTACTCTCTAAACTATGTAACTTAATTACTTGATTTACTGATTTACCTAAATCGATCATCACAATATAGGCATGCTAAATTACTAACATTTATTGAGACCAATAATTCTATTTACTCTATTTATAGACCTAGTTAACAGGAATACGAATCAACTTACCCTGACTAATTCGACGCGATAGTCACAAGCATGACTACGAGTTCCGATTGACGTCATCCAGGGGCCTTCTTTTCTTCGGTAATCAATTGCTGAAGATATTTTCCTCGACTGAATAATTTTGACGAATCGAACTTGAGTCGCGCAGGATGTCCGAGCTTTTTGTCATGCACTTGGTGAATACCACGCTTGCTAGCTTCGTCTTCACCCGATGCTTGGGATTTCTTGATGACGCGCGGAACGACGACGAGATGGAGACTTGTAGGGTCGAGTACGACAAGGAGTTCCGAGGGTCGACATAAGCAGCACGAAATTGGAAATCAAATCATCGAAGTCGATGAGCACGTCGTGGGCACAACATGGGTCGACGACGAGGTAGGGATTAAGGCCAAGCGAGCCAAGAGGGCGCGTTGGCGAGCAGAAAGCCGCGCGAGCACAAGTAGACAGATAGCGGGTGTTGCGGCGAGCTTCATGGACGGCTGATAGCGAGCAGGACGACAGGGCGAGCTGGGCACATGACTACTTCAGGAAGCTACGCACGCGCATGGATTTTAGTTTCGTTGCTCAACGCACGACGCATGGACAGACGACAAACAGGGACGCGCGGCAAATCCTAGGCGCGACACATGGGACTTCACGATGGGCAAGAGGTTGGGAATTAAAGTCGAGCGAGCCAAGAGGGCGTGCAGCGAGCAGGAAAAAGACTCGACGCGGGAGTTTGACGCGCACGCAAAGCTATCACCAGCGACAACATGACGATGACGATATGAGCGAATGCGAATCAGCACGGGCCAAACACCGGACAACCGTGGCAGCGAGGAACTCTCCTAGGGAGCAGTGGAGCGCGCGCACAGGAACTTGAGGCTGGGCACGCAGGGAGCAGCTCGGTCGACCGAGCTGAGTTACAGTGGCCATGGCTAGCGAAGGCTCGACGGCTGGACGCGCAGGACTCCACGGCGAACAGAGGAAGCTCTGGCGAGCTGTAGGGAGGATTGGGCGAGCAGAGAAGAGAGACGTTGGGCGCCGTGGGAACTGCACGCGGCACCGAATCGGAGGAGCAGGGAGGAATTGCGGCTGGAAGGGAAATCCAAGCTGGAGCTACGACGATGACTTGGGCGAGCACCAGGGAGAAACGCCGGCGAGGGGAGCAGAGCAGAGGCTGCGCTGGCTGGTGATGGACGCCGAGCGTGCAGACCGAGCAGGGACGAGTGCGCGTAGGAGCACGACTGGAGAGGGAGCGTGCTGGCTTGGGGAAGAGACCTGGGGGTCCATGGAGAGGAGCACCGGTAGGACACCACACAGGGAGGGAGGGAGAAGCCTGCGCGCAGGGAAGGAGCTCCGGCACCAAAATGAAGCAACGGTGGCTGGCAACACTTGAGGAAGAGCGCCGGCAATGGGGAGCAGGGGCGCCGAGGAGAGGGAAGCTGGGCTCGGTGCAGGGGATCCGGCCAGGCGCCAGGAAGAAGATCGAGCAGGGGCTGAGGCGCTAGCTGCTGGAGATAAGGCCGCTGCAGGCCGTCGCGCAAGGAGAAAGGATAAGGGAGAATCGTGGGTGGGATTTTTTTTCTTCAGGATGAGCGGCGGCTGGAACAAGATGACGACGCGGACAGGGAACAGATAAGCACGGTTGGGAAAAAATTCTAGGATATTTTCCATTTTTTAGATTTTTAATTTCTTTAACCGAAAAATCACAGATATTTTAGATCCCAAAATTTCTTAGTGATGTATATGGGATAGACACGCTATACGGCTACACATCTCGTTCGATGAATTAGCGGATCAAATTGATCGCTAATTAATCGCTTTCAGTTATAATTACATTGGTCTGGTTTGTTTCGGACTAAAAACTATATTTGCAAATTCCAATTAATTTGGAGTCGAATGACAATTTATCTCCAAAGTTTTGAATCTGGCGAGAAACAACAGATCGAAGTAATCTGATTTCGGCACTGATAATTTGTTCGGCGTGATTCGATCGAAATTAGCCGAAACAATATCTGCGAACGTATACGCGATTTTGTCTTCGAAACAGCGTGCTGAAGAATAAATTGGATTATAACCTCGCACACGATTTTTCTCAGATAGCGCGCGATACAAATTATTTTGCCCCCAACATTAGTTGTCGAGTTCAAATTAATTTATCCAGGATAAAATCATCCGAGTGAGTCGGGTTTCCGAATTCGTATACGCGCGAGCGACGAATTTTAATTAATCATCGGACGCACCGATTTTCGAAACAACGATGTTCCGAACATCACGAAAATTTTGGAAGAGCCCGTATGAATAAAAATGATGTCGAACTCGCGACAGACAAAACAGATATGATATTAAAATCGCGATAGACGAAAATAATTAGACCTTAGTGTCTGTCTTATTCACTGATATCACGTGCTTAAATCCGTACTCGTTGTCGAGCATAATATAAACACCTGGGGTGTTACATCAGGGTTGGCCACTCTTCGAAGCACCAAATAACCTGGCTTGATGTTTTCCAATCTTACTTTTCTATCACGCCATTTGACTGTTTCGGTCTGGTATTTATTAATGTGCTCTATGGCTTGAAGTATGGTACCTTCTATGGTATCCTTTATTACTTGGCAGTCACCTTCGTCCTCTATCGAAGCTAAAGTTCTTATTGAACACGTTCTTGCTTCTTTCGGTGTAATTGCTTCGTCACAGAACAGAAGCTTGAATAGAGTAAATCCTGTCGACCTTGATACAGTAGTGTTGTGGTTCCAAATCACTTTTATTAATTCATCTGGCCACTTTCCCTTGGGCTGATTGAAGATTGACTTCATTATTCCTGTTATTATAATTCCATTCGCCCTTTCTACCAATCCATTTGACTCCGGATGCCTCACTGATGCGAAGTGTATTTTTGTACCAATTTGGCTACAAAAAGTTTTGAAAGTTTCGGCACTGAACTGAGTTCCATTATCAACGGTGATAGCCTTCGGCACACCAAAACGACAAACAATGTTTTGCTAGAAGAATTTATGTACTATGGCCGAAGTTATTGTAGCCAAAGGCTTTGCTTCAATCCACTTAAAAAAATATTCCACTGCCACCACAACATATTTTAAGTGGCCCTATGCTGGTGGGAGTGGTCCTAATAGATCCAAACCCCCTCTTTGCAGTGGCCAGGTTGGCGCATCTTTGGCAATTTTCACATTTTTGAACTAATTCTGCTGCATCCAAAGCTGTCTTTGGCCAGTAAAAACCTTGTCTAAAAACCTTCCCCAGCAGGGCCTAGACCAAATGTGGGCCCCACATAGTCCTGCATGTATCTCCTTCATTAATTCTTGCCCTTCGGTTCTGGACAAACACTTGAGCAATGGAGAGCAAACTCCATGCCTGTATAACTCCCCTTCTATTATTACATATGGTCTTGTTCTTGCTTCCATTCTTTTATTATAAACTTCATCATCCGAAAGACAGTTGCCTTGGAGGAAAGATACAATCTCAGTCCTCCAATCTTCACTATGTACCGGTGAAATTGTGATCACCGCTCTTTCCATGAGCTCAACTGAAGGTGCTTTTATTGTTTCAAAAAATACTTCCGAAGGTAGCGGGAGCCCCTGTGCCGCTGATTTGGCTAATAAGTCTGCATGCTCATTTTCTCCTCTTAGGATATTCTTTACAGAGAAACCTTCAAAAGAGGCTTCCAACCTTTGGACTGCATCTAGATATTTTCAAGCTTCGGGTCTCTTGCCTTGCTGCTTTTGTCCACATGACCCGATATAACTTGTGAATCAGTCTTGAGAACCGCCCTTCTTATACCCATTGCCTTAAGTTTCCAAAGTCCCAAGAGGAGGGCTTCATACTCTGCAATATTATTTGTGCAGCTGAAGTCCAATCTTACTGCATAACAGGTTCTGACTTTGGATGGTGCAACTAGGACAACAGTTGCCCCTACACCAAGGTTCCCCAAGACCCATCACAAAATATCGTCCAAGCTTCAGCATCATTTACTCTTTCTTCATCCTGAGCCCCTGGCGTCCAATCAACAATGAAGTCTGCTAACGCCTGAGATTGAATCGAAGACCTATGTACATAATCAATGGTGAATTCATTGAGTTCTGTGGCCTATTTTCTGACCCTTCCTGTAGCTTCTCTGTTCCTCATTATGTCCTTCAGGGGTTGTGATGAAGGCAATATTATGTGATACGCTTGGAAGTAGTGTCAAAGCTTCCTGGAGGCCATCAATACAGCATACAGTACCTTCTCCAATTCTGTGTAATTCTTCTTTGATGGTCTAAGTACCTCATAGACGAAGTATACCAGTGCTTGGTTTTTTATTTGGCCATCTTGTTTCTCTTGTACAAGTGCTACACTAACCGCAGCATGGGAAGTAGCCACATATAGAAGTAATGGGGTCCCTGATGAAGGTGGGGTTAGAGTTATTAGATCTATCAAGTACTGCTTCAGCTCCTCGAAGGCTTTCTACTAGGCTGGACCCCATTGGAAGACTTTGGCTAATTTCAATATCAAAGAAAGGCAGGTTCCTCTCTACTGATCTTGAAATGAATCTGTTCAATGATGCCAGCCTTCCTGCTAACCTTTGAGCCCCCTTTTTTGAATTTGGCAGCTCCATCCGAAGGACAGCTTCGAATTTACTTGGGTTAGCTTCAATACCCTTTGTCGATACCAGGAAGCCAAGAAACTTGCCCTTCTTCACTGCGAAGACACATTTTTCTAGATTTAACTTAAGACCAGCTTGTCTGAAATTGGCAAATGTCTCTTGCAAATCAGCAACATGGTTTTCTTGTTTTGTGCTCTTTACTATGATATCATCGACATATGTTAGCACATTTCTACCAATTTGGGAGTGAAGAACTTTGGCAGTCATTTTGCTAAAACTTCCTCCAGCATTCCTGAGCCCCTTAGGCATCCGAAGATAACAATAGGTGCCACTAGGAGTTATGAAGCTTGTCTTCGACTTGTTGTCCTTTTTCATCCAGATTTGATGGTAGTCTGAGTAGCAATCCAATAAGCTCATGAGTTCTGAAGTAGCTGCTGCATCTACAAGGGAATCTATTCTTGGCAATGGGAATTCATCCTTCGGACATGCCTTGTTGAGATCTGTAAAGTCAATACACATTCTCCATTTTCCGTTAGCTTTCTTTACCATGACAGTGTTGGCCAACCACTCTGGGTATGTTACTTCTCTAATAAAGTCGGCACTTAGAAGTCCTTTCACTTCATTTCGTGCACCTTCAGCTTTATCACCAGACATTTTCCGAAGCCTCTGCTTTCTTGGTCTGAAGGACGGGTCCACATTGAGTGAGTGTTCAATGATGTCTCTATTGACACCACATAGATCATTGGCTGTCCAAGCAAAAACATCTTTGTTGTTAAACAAAAATCTTAGCAATGTCTTTTCTTGTTAATCAGATAGTTTAGATCCGAGTAGCACTTTTTGCTCGGCTATGTCTTCACACAAAAGCATAAGCTTTGGTTGATCTACCGAAGCAGCCTTTTCTCTTTTATACTTATACTGCTGATAAGCTTTGGCTTCATCTATATTATTAATAGCCTTCGAATCCATCCAACTTCCTTCGGCTCTCTTGGCAGCTTCCTGACTCCCATGTACAACAATGGGCCCTTGTTCCAAAGGTATCTTCATGCAAAGGTATGCTGGGTGGAGTATTGCTTTGAAGGCATTGAGCGTCCCTCAACCAATGATTGCATTGTATGGATACTCTATATCAACAACATCAAAGACAACCTTCTCTGTCCTTGTGTTGTTAACGTAGCCGGAGGTGACCGACATTGTTATCTTACCAAGTGCCGCGATCTGTCTCCCTTCGAAACCACAAAGAGGCTGTGTTGCATCAAGTATCTTGTCATCTGGCTCTTGCATTTGCCTGAAAGCCTTTGCAAAGATGATATCCGCCACACTACCTATGTCCACTAAGACATTGTGGACCAAAAATCCCTTGATGACACAAGATATGGCCATTGCATCGTTGTGAGGATAATCTCTAAGCTGAAGGTCTTCCTGAGAGAAGGTGATTGGAATATGAGACCACTTGGACTTGATGAAGGGTCCTTGCACTCCAACATGTTGTACCCTTCTCTATGCTTCCTTCTTCTATTTCTTGTTGGCTAGTTCAGAACTTGAGCCACCTATGATAGGGAGCACCAGCTTCGTAGCCAAAGATGCCACAGCTTGGTTGCTTTGTGAAGCCATCGTCGCAGTTGTGGAAGTGAGTTCACGGAGGTGGGTGCCAATGTTGGTCACTTGTTCTTAAATGCTATAAGTCAAGAACAAGGCAACATAATTGTTAATGGTTAAAGACCTTCGTCCTTCAAAACATTATTTCCTTTTGGACATAATGATCTTCAGACGAAGGTCATGAAGGACACCACTTCATCATTTTGTCATATAAACATGAGCATGAATAAGAAGACAGAGGAATATAGATAAATGAAGATAATAATGACTATATATAAATGATTCAATTATTATCTTCATTAAACATGGGTAAACATTAACAATATACATTTTACATTTGTGCCTTCGGCTTGCCGGATGGTGAAAGAGCGAGGATGGCGCAAGAGCAATTACAATTCAGCAAGAACAGTATGGGGGTACTGTTCATCTATTTATAGGCACGGGACGCAGCCCGGGAAAAATTACATTCATGCCCTCGAACACTCGTTTACAAGTAATTGAAACTAATAAGGTCTATCTAGTCCTTTTCCCTTCTCTGCTTGGTCTAGGCCGAAGCTATTGACCTTCGGCATCTTGCACTGTCACTTCTACATAGAGTCTTCGTCTTGAGGAGCTAAGCCATGGTTGAAGGTAGCTTCAGCGAGCCTTTGTATCATTTTGCCGAAGGTGTTTTTGCCTTGAGGACCTTCGACGGAGAAGAAGACCCCCAACGAAAACCTTGAGTACGCAATTACTCAGCAAGACTTACCCGACTAAAGAAAAGACTCTCAAGGGTATGCTGGTTTGTTGGGAATCAAGGTAAAGCTTATCAAATTTCAAAGACTCATTTTTGCAGAAAATCTTACTAGTAGTGAATCCTTATGCCAAAGTTTACTTCATGAGTTGAGTTCTTTCTTTATTCTAGATTTGCCTAATCTAGAGCATTCACTTGTCCTACACTAACTTCATTTTATCAACTTTAGTTTCACTTGTTATCTACGATGAGGGTCGAAGATCCAATCTTCATATCTGAGAAGTTCGGCGATCCGAATCGATTAATACCCCAGCTGGGGATCTCCATCCACACGACATATGTAGCACTTAACCCTTGCATATGTCAACTCGCCCATGGGTTTCTCAAGACCAGAACGGGTCCCTGCCAACCGAGAGCTCAGTACCCCACCATCCAGCCTCTTGCCAGGTGGATACACGATACTCTCGCCATCTCTCCACTCCCATTGCGGGCTGGCCTTTCTGGTATTGGTCTAGCCGAGGCTAAGCTTACCCATGATGAGGCATGTGGCCAGTTAAAGGGTCCTAGACCAGCAGGACAACAATCATGCGGTCCTTAAACGACACAGACGGGGGAACTTTCCTGCTCAGCGTCTGGTCTAGATTTATTCCAACCATTTTCCCATTTTTGGTACCTGGCAGGGTTACTCTTTTCTGAATGATGAACCCACTCTGGCCGAAGGGGAATCATCACCATAAGTTTGCTTTGATTTTTGAAACCAAAAAGCTCGTAATAGTGTTCCACATCATTTTTTAAAAAAACAATTTTTTCAGTTTCTAAGAAGGGATAAGCGTTATCAGTTCTTTTTATAAAACAGGTATCAAGGAATAGTAATCGAATTCCAAGGAAAGGTAATACATCAATGGTTTATCACATAACTCCTATCACCTAATGCATCATATAAGGTGATAAAGCATTTAAATAATAAGGAAAGGGCAAATGCACCGAGGCTTATCTGGGATAACACTAAGTTAGTGTTGTTAGATAATATTTACTTGGCGAGTATCATCCGTCCTGGCACTTGTTTGATTCATTTACTTTGGCTTCGTCCATCAGCATCACCTTGGGATTAATTCAACTCTTGTCCTCCACATCACGTGATTAATTAACGTACCTAGATGATATGCAAGATGCACATGAATGAGGACGAGTATAAATAACACAAGCTTAAATAATGTGACACGATAGTGAATTTGAACACTTAGCGGCGAGGCACATAATAACACTTAAAAGCAAATACTCGATGCTGAGATATTACTAAGTACAACCAGCACACTTCTCTAGCTTAAACGGATCTAACTCAAACATCAAAAACAATATTCTAAACAAGTCCTATACCATCATTAGCTAACACATAACACCGAAGGACTAACAGTACTTAGATTCTCCCTCTTAAGACACCTGAAGCTTGGAACAATGAACAAAAGCATTTCAGTTAGCTTTTAGAATTACTATTATAGTATGCATAGCACATTTACTAAATAAAACACCTTGTTTAAACTTAAACTAACAAGTAGAATATTATTATATCGCAGAGTTCTACAAAACTACTTTCCTAACAACCAAAGAGCTATAGCGCTTATGCGCACTATCCGCTGGTAGTTCTTAGGTTTTCACAGAAATAGGCCTACAAGGTTACTCGCTCTTAAATATTTGTGGAAACAAGCACCATCTAACTATGCCCTTTAATCAGCTAATAAACAAAGGATATAACGACTACTGGAACCAATTATTGGCTTAACCATATAAATTAATCTACCTTTCGCATTACTAACTCAATCATACTTCACATAGGTTTACCCACATATTCATCGTATAATAAACAACTAAACCTAACCTTCACAAAAAAACTACTTTACCACCGCGATCAGTAGCATATCACAAACATCGAATCAACTTAGTTACACTAGACCTACATATCCACCCAGGTACACCTCACACAACCTACATCTCAGGTCTAGGCTTTACCATACATATAAGCTATGTCTATTTCACAATCGCGAACACAATCACATCGCCCTAAACCAGGAGGAAACTTCACAAATATTTAACACTACCACAACGTGCTTGCACTAAACACGAGAATCATCACGACTAATAAATCTAGCTAATCCAATTATCATACCAACTATCCGGAGTAATGAATTCGCTCACCAATATCAAGTCGCTCCACATCCACAGACACGATGACAAACTCTAGTTCAGACTTTTCGTCGAACACCAGGTGGGCGTCACGCAGGGGTCTTCTTCGCTTCAACGTCCAACTATTGAAGATCTCTTCCTATGATTTACCATACATGAAATCAAACCAAGGAACAACACAAACGTCATAGCATGGATAATAAACTGAAAATGAATAACGACGTGATTTCTTCAACCTGGATGGTACTAGAGTGGCGTTCGACGAGATATGAGCATGAGGGCGAGGATCACAATGCAATGATGCAATGTTGCGACCGAGGATGACTGCGACACTTGATGGCACAGAAGCGAACAATGATGATGTCGAGTGGCTTGGTATGCGAACCTAAGGTGAGGAATCGATGAGACAGAGCCCCATGACAGCAAGATGGATGCTTGGGGCAAGTTCGGTGAGGTAAAAACAATGACCAGAGATGGCGTGACATAGGGGATGTAAGCATGTCACGCGACCAAGTGACGACGATGGGTCCGAGCAGTGATGACATGAACTCATGGAAAGTAGAGGCGCTGGACGAGACGAGCGTGACCAGTGAACCTTGGCGAGGGGAGACATTGTCGGCAGAGAGCTGCACGGCGGTGGTCTATAGAGCCGAGGGCACAGACAAGACCATGGCAAGGAGCCATGCGTTGGAGTAGGTGTTGTGCGTATGGCGACCGACTATGACGTTATGACGTGCGCACATATTCTTGGGACTCAACGAGCGGGGTAGAGTAGAGAGTCGATCCCGCACGGCATCGACGGCAGCGCGACACTGGCAAGACCCCATGTTCGTACGGACCGACGGCATGGACAAGCAGACACGACGCTGCACAGATGAGGGAGGTTAGTGGTGAGGCAGCCGATGGGGAAGCTCAGAGATCACAGTGCGATGTGATGACCGGAGGGCGCGAGTCTACCGAGGATGCAATTGCCAGAGTGTCGGCTTGGAGAAGAGCGTGCACTGCCGAAGTTGAGGGAGGAGCACTAGTGACGATGCTCAGCCACCAGAACACGACGCCGGCACAGGGAGGCGAGCGGCACGATGGAGAGCCGAGCCATGGAGAATGCCAGCAAACTCCAGCAAAGAGCGTGTGTTGGGGCAGAGTCGATGGGCGCACTACAGCTTGGGGTCGGGCTCAGAGACGGTGACCCGAGGAGGAGCTCGACGTGGCCTGGGCGCGACTCGCCGGACGAGCTCGAGGGGCGCACGTCCATGGCTGGCAGGAGCGATGGCGCAGTGGAGCTTGCAGGGGAGCTCGCCGAGGCTAGTAGGTAGAGGGACGAGTTGAGCAGGGGTAGGAGTGAGCTGGAGCGCGGACCTGGGAGGGGCGAGCACTAGGGAGGCCATGGACTGGGTGCCATCGAGGCCTGAGCAAGGATGCCAGCATGCTTGAGGAATAGGAATCGTGAGGGAGAAGTGAAAGTTCCCTTTGACCCAGGAACAGGATCTGGATGTCGCCTAGAGGGGGGTGAATAGGCGAATAAAACTTATCACTTTAAAACTTAAATTCTTACTCTACTCGAAGACTTAGTACGCAGTGGAGTGAGAAGACCCTTCGAGTAGGTTGCAGCGGAATAGAAGATCCTGTCTCAAAATGTCCTGCACTTCAAATAAAGCTTATACCACAGATAAGTATTGAAGTGCAGATATAAAGACGAGTAAGACAGAGAGTCAGAATACAATACAGAACAGAGCACACAGACACAAGGTTTTATCCCGAGGTTCGGCCAAGCCTGAAATGCTTGCCTAGTCCTCGTTGGAGTTAGCCACACCTGGGCTTGGATTCTATTTCAACTCCTTCCTCCGTTTGCTCAGATCTGTCAATATGACAGATAGAGCCTTTCACTATGTTGAGTTGGGTTACAACAAAACTGTGGCTGCTTACAAACTTCTTGGCAGCACCCCGGCAGAGTAACAATACGCTCAAGACCTTGCTCTTGCTCTTAGCAGCTCTTCTCCACTCTCTAAAGGCTTATATCTTTTGCCTTCTACACAAACTAGAGAGATACACACAAGAGGGAGAGTGAGAATTGATCAGAGTGATGTCTACACTTGTTGGCTGCGCTTGTACATTGCTTGAGGCGCCTAGGGGTCCCTTTTATAGGCACAAGGAGCCTAGGAGCCGTTGGAAGCAATCCAGGAAGGCAAATCTTGCCTTCTGTCGGGTGGCGCACCGGACAGTCCGGTGCACCACCGGACACTGTCCGATGCCCGATTTCCTTCCAGAAATGGAGCAGTCAACCGTTGCAGTCCTGGAGCCGTTGGCGCATCGGACACTGTCCGGTGCACACCAGACAGTCCGGTGCCTCCATCTGACCGTTGGCTCGGCCACGCGTCACGCGCGGATTGCGCGGCCGACCGTTGGCTCACCGGACAGTCCGGTGAATTATAGCCGTATGCCGCCGGCTTCTCCCGAGAGTGGCCTGTTCACCAGAGTTCAGCCTGGCGCACCGGACACTGTCCGGTGCACCACCGGACAATCTGGTGTGCCAGACCGAGCTGAGTCTTGGCTGTACAGAGCCAAGCCTTTTGCACCTCTTTTCTTTTCTTTTCTTCTTTTCTCTGTTTCTAATACTTAGACAAATATGTTAGTACACAAAAACCAATGTACTAAGTCTAGATACATACCTTCTCTTAGATTTTCACCTTTCTATCATTTGACATGCTTAAGATTGATGTTGGACTCATAAATCATCAAGTCAGCTTAACTTGATCTACACTGACATTTATGAGCTCCAACATCCTGTAAAGGTCACATAGAATATCTCCAAATATAGGAACAACCCAAACTAAAGGTCAGAGTGCACTTAGCTCTTTTGGGCTGCTTCCAGTTCTGTTTTTGACATTTGTTCTCGTTCTAGTGACCTTGATCTCCTTCTTAGAGCTTGGTCTTGAGCCTTATGACTTACGCCACATAACTATAGATGTTTCCCCATTGGTTGTAAGTCAAGTCCTTATGTAGTGATCCTTGATGTGCCATAGCTCTTCTCAACTCGATCACCCTTTACTTTGCAAGTCTTCTTCTTCACCCTTGGCTTTGGGTTCCTCAGCCTCCTTGACCTTCTCCCGTGCACTTGGTACCTCGAAGCTTTTCTTGCCTCTGTCCTTGGCTTGATCAGTTGTCTTCCGAGCTACGCACCTGAGTCTCACTTTATGCAATGTCCATCTTTCTTGTGATGTCCATCATGTATCCATAATCCAGTTCTTGGACCATCACATTTGTTCACTTGTGTTGAACCCTGTTAGCTTTACCTTAAGCACCTGTTCAACACTTAGTACACTTGTTAGTCCTTTAATTGAGTTGTCATCCAAACACCAAAACCCACAAGAGAGCTTTCAATCTCCCCCTTTTTGGTGATTGATGGCAACACAATTAAAGCTTACATAAGAGTGAAATTTAAAGCACAAATTGAGTTCTAAGATTGTAGAATGCTCCCCCTAAATATGTGCTTGCATTAAAAACTTAGCTTTGGCCTTAAATGCCAAAATGCACATACTTAGGCTAATTCGAAACATTGCTACACCTTAGCACCTGTGGGATGCATTGTGCCAAGGATCAAACCACGATGCGTATAACACACAAATGCACAGAATCAGAGTTAAACACCATACACTTAAGTGGATATATCACAGGAATATCAACCTACCACTATTCACCATTAAGATACCAATTTAAACTAAGATACTAATTTAAAAACAATCTTAAAGCACCATTTTCCACATGACTATCTATTTCAGAATGAACACAATAGATGCCAATTAATTCATAACAGCGGAAGCACTAGTCCATATGATGCAACACATATTTGTCTAAGAAGCATATGAATAACACACAATATAATACTGCAAGAAGCATATGAATGACACACTAGCAAAGCTCAAACTAACACATCACCCCTTAGGATAAGCTTTAATGCACAAATTCTCCCCCTTTGACATCAAACACCAAAACCATATTCAAGCAAGAACATAGAATGATGTCAAGGGATAGCAGGGTATTGAGTAGGTAAACACACACTAACAATACTCCCCCTTACTTATTCAACAAATGCACCACAAGCATTTGGAGGAAAGTTAAGGTACATATACGCAAAAGATCAATACTTCCTTTGTACCTTTGCCCGGATGTGGTGTACTTCCTCTCTTGAAAGTATTAGTCTCTTGGGAGCTTCTCCATACTTGTGCCTGATCCTTTATCCTAACCTTTTCTTGTTGCTAAGACACCAAGCTTAGAGCAAGTTATAGTGTTGTGGCACATGATGAAGCTTCTATTCTAGTGATTACCAAAAGATGTCAATTGAAGCAAACTATCACGGCTACAAATTGAAAGATACCAATTGCAAGATCATTTATTATCATAGCTCCATGATGTTTTAAGGATAAGCATCTAGTATCACCAAATTTTATAGAGCATGAGCAATCTAAAAATATGTAATTACTCACGACTAGATACCAATTCCTTGACTTATAGAGGTACCCCAGTCCTGATTGCTCCATTTCTTGCTCATTTTCTCTTCTCCACCTTGAGACTACACAAGATCGCTCAAGATACAATTAGTCTCAAAAGACGCAAGTTATGTGTGCTCCCCCTACATTTGTGCATCGAGTATTTGAATAACTTTGCACTTTGCACATTCTAGCTTTCTCAGAACTAGAGGGGATCACAACATATCGTGGCCAAGGCATACTCTAACAATTTCAACACAAAGGGATACCAATTTGAATATCAAATGAAAGGTTGACTTAATACAACAATGCATGCTTCAAGAAGTATAACATTTTACAAGCAACCTAGACATGCTTCATGCTTGACAATCATTGCACCACATATACTAATTGAAAAACAACACGATCATGCATATAAAGCGCAATGTCTAAGCACATCATAATTAAAAAAGGTTCTTTAGGTACACCAGAAGAAACAACATTTTAAAGTAAGGAGCACCTAAGCTAAGATACTACCAATTTAGGGGCACGAACATAGTTGTGATCACAATCAATGGAACTTCAAGATATTCAATGAAATTGCATAGTTCCATTCCCCATACCTTTGCCTTTTCCTGAATTGCCATGAGAGCACTAGTTGATACTAATTGAGGGCTCCTTTTGTTCATGCACCTTAGCTCAAAAGAGTGCATTAGAGCCACAACATGGATTTTTGGTATTCACACAATACCAGACTAGAGTAATCATGTGAACATAAACTAAACAAAATGTCATGCTTGCACACATAGGTTACTCATTACACACTTATAGCATGATTTACAAAGAAAAACATGTTTATTCATGAACACATAAAGGATTAATCATGGTAAATATCTCAAATGATAGGCTACCCAATGAAAGATTCAAAAGATATGACTTATTGAGCACCTAGTCATGTTTAAGCCGACATGAATGTGATCTTTAAAAACATGAATCAATTATTAACAAGAATCCAACGCAAGCAGTTTTCAAAGCTTAACTACTCCAAGGACAGATAGCACGACATTCAACTTTAAGAGCAATATTGATAATGCACTTAAGAAACACAGGTACCGTCCTTTGGAGAGACAGATGCACAATCAAGGTCCTTTGCTTGATTCACCAATGATGATTAAGGACCTCTACACTTTATTTCACTTGAGATGAACATGGGATTAGTGTCTCACAATAATTCAACCTTGGGTCAATGAATAAACATCAAAACAATTAATAGCTTAAGCATAGAATTTGAGATAACCGTCTTAAGCTCTTCCATGGTCTCCAGTCCATCTCAAGGCACCTACATGGTCTAGTTAGCACAATCTGGTACCCACTTCGGGATGGGTCCATGACGTTCAACCAAAAGTGCCTTTGGTACCCAAATAGTCTTTGTGCTAGTTCTCGGTGATCTAGTTATAGATCTAGCACAAGTGTATGATTTGGGACTCCTAAGCGAATAAGATTGAGACAAATTTACTTGCTTAGGAACCTCACCTTTATTACATACCTTGGATAGATGACCCTGCTCACCACACTTGTAGCAGAAGCGTCGCTCAAACTGACATGACGCTTGCTGTTTGTCATTTTCCTTAGTGAGAGTCATCTTGGATACTGCACATGCTTGATTCGTCAATAGAGGACAAGAATTGATCGTGTGGTTTTTGTTGTTGCATCCAAAACATCTCCTTATCCCTTCGTCCTTGTCTTTGTATGGACAAGATGCGATGAGGTGGCCTAATGCCTTGCACTTGAAGCATCTCCGTTTTCCTCTTCTCTTGTTACTTTGAGGTGACATAGAGACATGGTCAGTGCAAACAACATGATTAATTAAATCTTTACCTTTTTCCAAGCTCATGTTGATTTCTTCATCTTTAGGAACATTCTTCTTATTGAGCTTAACACTTGCTGCAGTTTTTCCTTTCTCGAGCTTCTTCACCACGCGCCCGTGGATATCTTGAGAGAGTTGAGCAATGCGTCTTCTCCTTAGTTGTCTTTGCTTCTTGTTCCCACACAATTCCTTTTGTGTCCCTAAAACTTGTTGCTCAATCAATGATTGGCTTTCTTTTAAGTGACAGGGGTTAGCACATGGTGATATACAATTCAAATGCGCACACGTGCGAGAATGAGGTTCACATGAATTTAGGTTTGCAATTATAACCTCATGAGCAACATTAAGCATGATATGTCTATCCAAGAGATTATCATGAGAATAAGACAATGAATCATATTTTTCAGTGAGAGCTAGTTTATCATGACTTAGCAATTCTACTTGCCTCTCAAGCATGACATTTTTCATTCTAAGTTGAGCAACACAAGATAAAGCATCATCATTTCTACTTTGCTCAATTAGAATTGAATCATACCGTTGGACCAAGACATCATGAGAGCACCTTAGCTCCTCATGTTCTTTGGTCATCTTCTCCAGGCTGTTGTTTGTTTTGATGAGAGTCTCCTTTAGCCTGAGAAGTGTCTCGCCTTGTTCCTTGTTCCTTCTCAACAGTTTAACCATGAGCGATTTGTCCTCTTTGTTGAGATGGATGTAGAAACGGCGAATCTCCTCTTCTTCCACATCGTCGGTCTCATTTTCCCTGTCATCAATGTTAGTGGAAGCAATACAGGAAAATGCACCTTGTGGTGATGAAGATTCATCCTTGCTATCATCCTCATATTCCTCCTCATCATGGCTTTCGTCTCCACCGTCATTGTTAGCAATAAAACATTTATTACTAGTGGAGAACAAACCTGTTGACGAGGTGGATTCATCGTTTGGTGCCCATCGTTCTTGTTCTTCTCCCTTTGAAAGGTTAGCATCACAAGCAATATAGGGAGTAGGAGCAATACAATTTGCCACAAAATATTTTACTTTAATTCTATTCCATAAATCATGAGCATCAACAAATAAATCATTATCACTACTCATGATGGCAAAATAGGCATCTCTAGAAAGAGAATCAACTAAGATGTTGCAAGCATGGTGATTTAGAGATAGACATCTTAGTTCGTCATTAGAAGGATTTTTACTAATATTAGAGGGAAAAATACTTCTACTAAAGACCTGTCTCAAATCAGGATCAACACTCATGAAAGCATTATAAATAGAGACAGACCAAGACTTGTAATTAGAGCCATCGCCTAAAAGAAGTTCTACAGTTACCTCTTGTGACGACATCGTCATCTCCGGACGGCTAAGCCCACACTGGAGAGGCATAGCTCTGATACCAATTGAAAGTTCCCTTTGACCCGGGAACAGGATCTGGATGTCGCCTAGAGGGGGGGTGAATAGGCAAATAAAACTTATCACTTTAAAACTTAAATTCTTACTCTACTCGAAGACTTAGTACGCAGTGGAGTGAGAAGACCCTTCGAGTAGGTTGCAGCGGAATAGAAGATCCTGTCTCAAAATGTCCTGCACTTCAAATAAAGCTTATAGCACAGATAAGTATTGAAGTGCAGATATAAAGGCGAGTAAGACAGAGAGTCAGAATACAATACAGAACAGAGCACACAGACACAAGGATTTATCCCAAGGTTCGGCCAAGCCTGAAATGCTTGCCTAGTCCTCGTTGGAGTTAGCCACACCTGGGCTTGGAGTCTATTTCAACTCATTCCTCCGTTTGCTCAGATCTGTCAGTATGACAGATAGAGCCTTTCACTATGTTGAGTTGGGTTACAACAAAACCGTGGCTGCTTACAAACTTCTTGGCAGCACCCCGGCAGAGTAACAATACGCTCAAGACCTTGCTCTTGCTCTTAGCAGCTCTTCTCCACTCTCTAAAGGCTTATATCTTTTGCCTTCTACACAAACTAGAGAGATACACACAAGAGGGAGAGTGAGATTTGATCAGAGTGATGTCTACACTTGTTGGCTGCGCTTGTACATTGCTTGAGGCGCCTAGGGGTCCTTTTTATAGGCACAAGGAGCCTAGGAGCCGTTGGAAGCAATCCAGGAAGGCAAATCTTGCCTTCTGTCGGGTGGCGCACCGGACACTGTCCGGTGCCCGATTTCCTTCCAGAAATGGAGTAGTCAACTGTTGCAGTCCTGGAGCTGTTGGCGCACCGGACACTGTCCGGTGCACACCAGACAGTCCGGTGCCTCCATCTGACCGTTGGCTCGGCCACGCGTCACGCGCGGATTACGCGGCCGACCGTTGGCTCACCGGACAGTCCGGTGTACCACCAGACAGTCCGGTGAATTATAGCCATACGCGACGGCTTCTCCCGAGAGTGGCCTGTTCACCAGAGTTCAGCCTGGCGCACCGGACACTGTCCGGTGCACCACCGGACAGTTCGGTGTGCTAGACCGAGCTGAGTCTTGGCTATACACAGCCAAGCCTTTTGCACCTCTTTTCTTTTCTTTTCTTCTTTTCTCTGTTTCTAATACTTAGACAAATATGTTAGTACACAAAAACCAATGTACTAAGTCTAGAAACATACCTTCTCTTAGATTTTCACCTTTCTATCATTTGACATGCTTAAGATTGATGTTGGACTCATAAATCATCAAGTCAGCTTAACTTGATCTACACTGACATTTCTGAGCTCCAACATCCTGTAAAGGTCACATAGAATATCTCCAAATATAGGAACAACCCAAACTAAAGGTCAGAGTGCACTTAGCTCTTTTGGGCTGCTTCCAGTTCTGTTTTTGACATTTGTTCTCGTTCTAGTGACCTTGATCTCCTTCTTAGAGCTTGGTCTTGAGCCTTATGACTTACGCCACATAACTATAGATGTTTCCCCATTGGTTGTAAGTCAAGTCCTTATGTAGTGATCCTTGATGTGCCATAGCTCTTCTCAACTCGATCACCCTTGACTTTGCAAGTCTTCTTCTTCACCCTTGGCTTTGGGTTCCTCAGCCTCCTTGACCTTCTCCCGTGCACTTGGTACCTCAAAGCTTTTCTTGCCTCCGTCCTTGGCTTGATCAGTTGTCTTCCGAGCTACGCACCTGAGTCTCACTTTATGCAATGTCCATCTTTCTTGTGATGTCCATCATGTATCCATAATCCAGTTCTTGGACCATCACATTTGTTCACTTGTGTTGAACCCTGTTAGCTTTACCTTAAGCACCTGTTCAACACTTAGTACACTTGTTAGTCCTTTAATTGAGTTGTCATCCAAACACCAAAACTCACAAGAGAGCTTTCAAGAAGAGGACATGGATGCGGCTTCCAAAAAATCAAACGATGGAGATAAGGCCATTGGCCTACGAGCGGTGATGGAAGGAACTAGGTGAGGACGACGTGTGCACTGGTGATACTGAAAGTCGCCTAGAGGGGGTGAATAGGCAAAACCTGAAATTTATAAACTTAAACACACACTAAAGGTCGGGGTTAGCGTTAGAATTAAATTCAAGTCCGAAAAGATTGTTTTTCTTACTAAGAGTTGCTCAAGGATGTGGATGACGTATGGGAGCAAACTCAAGTCAATACTAGCAAGGAAACGTTAGAGAGAGGAAAGAGGGCAAACAAATCAAGCGAGAATTAGAGCGAGTAGACACGGTGATTCGTTTTACCGAGGTTTGATTCCAAAGAACCTAGTCCCCGTTGAGGAGGCCACAAAGGCCAGGTCTATTTCAACCCTTTCCCTCTCCCAAACAGTCACTTAGACCGAGTGAGCCTTCCCTTAATCACATGGGTCACTAAGACCCCGCAAGGACCACCACACACTTGGTGTCTCTTGCTTAGCTTTACAAAGCACTCAAGAATTGGAATGAGAAAGAAAGAAGGCAATCCAAGCGACAAGAGCAACAAAAGAACACAAATAATCCTCTCACAAGCCCTTAAGCACTAGCGTTGATTTTGGGAACTTTGAGTGGATTGATTGCTTTGATTGTGTCTTGGAATGTTGCACTTTGCTCTTGCAATGAATGAGAAACTCAGAATGCTTGGATGGCTTTGAATGAGGTGGTTGGGGGTATTTATAGCCCCCAACCACTTCCTAGCCATTGGTGAAGTATGCTGTCGATGGGTGCACCGGACAGTCCGGTGGCGCACCAGACAGTCACTGTTCACTGTCCGATGCACGCCACGTCAGCGCGTCCATTAGGGTTTGGAGCAGTTGACCATTGAAGTCGTTGTCTTGTTGCAACGGATAGTCCGGTGCCACACCGGACAGTCCGGTGACCTCTGACTTCCGCGCTCTAACTTCTGCCGCGGCACTGTTCATCACTCGAAATGACCGTTGGCACACAGGGAGCCATTGCTCCGCTGACTCACCAGACAGTCCGGTGCACATCGAACAGTCCGGTGAATTATAGTGGAGCGTGCCCAGGAGAAACCCGGGAGCGGCTGGTTCGCTGGCTGCTTGGCCTAGTGCACCGGACAGTGTCTAGTGCGCCAAAAATCAGCACACTCTAAGTCTTGCTCCAATTTTTGATTGAGTCCCTAACTGAATTTCTTTCTTGGTTTGTGTTGAACCTTATGCACCTGAGATAAATGATATCTAGACAAACTAGTTAGTTCATGTGGTTTGTGTTGTACGTCAACCACCAAAATCAATTATAGGAAATGGCTAACCCTATTTCCCTTCCAATCTCCCCCTTTTTGGTGATTGATGCCAACACAAACCAAAGCAAATTTGAAGTGTAGAAATGTAACTAGTTTGCAATTGAGATAGATGTGCATAGTTTACTTAGATTAAACCAATGAAAGACTTTATGCATATGAATGGATTGCTTTTCTCTTATAACATTTTGGACCACATTTGCACCATGTATTTGTTTTTGCAAATCTCTTTGGAAACATCCTTTCAAAATCTTTTGCAAATAGTCAAAGGCATATAAATGTGACTGCAAGAGGCATTTTTTAGATTTTGAAATTCCTCCCCCTGTTTCAAATGTTTTTCCTTTGACTAAATAAAAGCTCCCCTGAATGAATTCTCCCCTTAGCTTCCAAGAGGGTTTTGAGGTAGATACCAATTGAAATTTTGACTTTTAAGGATAGACTTTTAAAGTGCTAATTTAAAATTCATTTTGAGGCTAACTCAAATACGAATTGAGTTAAGCATTTCTTTTTGAAAGATCTTAATACCAACTTGAAATATACACTAATTTTTTTTAAAATGGTGGTGCAGTCCTTTTGCTTTGGACTTAATACTTTCTCCCCCTTTGGCATTAATCGCCAAAAACAAAGAACTTGAGAGTCCTTTTGAGTTTTCTCCCCCTTTGTGGCCTAAACCTTTCTCCCAAATGGTAAAGTAAATGTGAGTGAAGAGTCATACCATTGAGAGTCACATGAGTAACGGCAAAGGATAAATGATACCGTCAGAGTTAGAGTGGAAGCCTTGTCTTTGTCGAATACTCCATTTCCCTTTCAATATAAAACTAAATATAGAAAAACACTTGACAGCACATTAGTCTTAGCCTTGGCACAAGAAGAATAAGAAATATGCATTTGTACCAAATGAAAGAGATATGATCAAAGGTATATGAAATAGCTATGTGTGCAATGTTTCAATCAAAGTTCCAAGAATCAAGTATATTTAGCTCATTCCTAAGTTTGCTAAAGGTCTTCTCATCTAGTGGCTTGGTAAAGATATCCGCTAATTGGTTGTGGGTATTAACATAAGCAATTTCGATATCCCCCTTTTGCTGGTGATCTCTCAGAAAGTGATACCGAATATCTATGTGCTTAGTGCGGCTGTGCTCAATGGGATTATCCGCCATGCGAATTGCACTCTCATTATCACATAGGAGAGGGACTTTGCTCAATTTGTAGCCATAGTCCCTAAGGGTTTGCCTCATCTAAAGTTATTGCGCACAACAATGACCAGCGGCAATGTACTCGGCTTCGGCGGTGGAAAGAGCTACTGAGTTTTGTTTCTTTGAAGCCCAAGACACCAGTGATCTTCCTAGAAACTAACAAGTCCCTGGTGTGGTCTTCCTGTCAATCTTACATTCGGCATAATCAGCAACGGAATACCCAATCAAATCAAAGGTAGATCTCTTGGGGTACCAAAGCCCAAACATAGGAGTATAAACTAAATATCTCATGATTCTTTTCATGGCCCTAAGGTGAACTTCCTTAGGATTTGCCTGGAACCTTGCACACATGCATACATAAAGCATAATATCCGGTCGAGATGCACATAAGTAGAGTAAAGATCCTATCATCGACCGGTATACCTTTTGATCTACGGATTTACCTCCCATGTCGAGGTCGAGATGCCCATTGGTTTCCATGGGTGTCTTGATGGGTTTGCTATCCTTCATTCCAAACTTCTTGATTATATCTTGAATGTACTTAGTTTGGCCGATGAAGGTGCCCTCTTGGAGTTGCTTGATTTGAAATCCAAGGAAATACTTCAACTCCCCCATCATAGACATCTCGTATTTCCGTATCATAATCCTACTAAACTCTTCACAAGATGACTTGTTAGTAGACCCAAATATAATATCATCAACACCAATTTGGCATATAAATAAGTCTTTTGCAATTGTTTTAGTGAAGATAGTAGGATTGGCTTTACCGACTTTGAAGCCATTAGTGATTAGAAAGTCTCGCAGGCATTCATACCATGCTCTTGGGGCTTGCTTGAGCCCATAAAGCGCCTTTGAGAGCTTATAGACATGGTTAGGATACTCACTATCTTCAAAACCGAGAGGTTGCTCAACATATACCTCTTCCTTGATAGGGTCATTGAGGAAGGCACTTTTCACGTCCAATTGATAGAGCTTAAAGCCATGGTAAGTAGCATAGGCAAGTAATATACGAATTGACTCAAGCCTAGCTACGGGTGCATAGGTTTCATCAAAATCCAAACCTTCGACTTGTGAATAACCTTTGGCCACAAGTCAGGCTTTATTTCTTGTCACCACACCATGCTCATCTTGCTTGTTGTGGAATACCCATTTGGTACGTACAACATTTTGATTAGGACGTGGAACTAAATGCCATACCTCATTCCTTGTGAAATTGTTGAGCTCCTCTTGCATTGCCACCACACAGTCCGAATCTCTTAATGCATCCTCTATCTTGTATGGCTCAATAGAAGACACAAAGGAGTAATGTTCACAAAAATGTGCAACTCGAGATCTAGTGATTACCCCCTTATGAATATCACCAAGAATGGAGTTGACGGTGTGATCTCTTTGAATTGCTTGGTGGACTCTTGGGTGAGGTGGTCTTTGATCTCGAATCTCTTGGTCATCTTCCTTGTCATTATTATCTTCATCTCCCCCTTGATCAATGTCCTTCTCTTGAGGTGACTCATTGTCTTGATCTTCGTCTTCATCTTCTTGAGCCTGATCCTCATCTTGTGTTGGTGGAGATGCTTGCATGGAAGATGATGGTTGATCTTGTGTTTGTGGAGGCTCTTTGGATTCTTTTGGACACACATCACCAATGGACATGTTCCTTAGCGTGATACACGGAACCTCTTCATCATCTAGTTCATCAAGATCAACTTGCTCCACTTGGGAGCCATTAGTCTCATCAAACACAATGTCACAAGAAACTTCAACTAATCCAGTGGACTTGTTGAAGACTCTATATGCCCTTGTGTTTGAGTCATAACCAAGTGTTGGGGGCCTTCGCCCTCTGAAGGTCCTCAAAAATATTATTTAACAATGTTTCCTAAGTATAACAGATGAACAGGTACCTTCGGACATGGATCAAAACTATACACGATGTGAAAAGCATGGTCAAGACAATGGTTGATGTTGATCCGAAGCTACGTGCGAGGGAGCTTCGGCTTAACGGTGGAAAAAGGAACCGACTTAAAGAGGAAAAGGCCATCTAGTCCTCGTTGAGTTGTCCATAAGTCAGTAGTAAATATGAAGGGCATGAATGTAATTTCACACGGGCTACGCCCTGTGCATATAAATAGATGAACAGTACCCCCGTACTGTTCACGCTGACTGGTACTTACTTGTGCGTCACGCTTATACCTTTGCCTTCAATCAAGCTAAAGGTATAAATGTAATTTGATATTGTTCTTATTTATTCCTGATTATATAAAAGAAAGATATATCATGATGTCATGTAATAATTCATGTTATCATGTTTCATATGCTTTGTCTTTCATTGATTTATGTTGCAATGATGAAGGTATGTCCTTCATAACCTTCGTATAAAGAATGTTATATCCTTAGGGAAATAATGCTTCGAAGGACGAAGGGCATTAATCATTAACCTGTTTTTGTGTTGCCTTGTTCTTAATTTATAGCATTTCAGAATAAGTGACCAACATTGGCGCCCACCTTTGGTGTACTCACTTCCACAACCTTCGGCAAAGCACTGACCTTCGTTATGCCGCCGAAGAAGACAACATCGCCAGAGGCTGCTGCTCTGCACCCACTGGACACAAACCAGGAAACTCTCTCTCTCCGAGAGGTGCGAAGCCAGAAGAGAAAGACCACTAGTCCAACATTCTAGGAGGAAGAGTTGGACCAAGAAATCAGGGATATGGAAATCATCCATCAACAAGTGCAAAGGAAAAAGAGAAGATGGCTCGACTGGTCGATCTTCAAAGGAAGATCGACGAAGCTACGGAGGAAGTCCGTCATCTTACTCAAGATGACCAAGATCGAAGGCCTCAATACAGGGAGCTTCGCCAAGAGGGCTTATTCAATGAAGATGGATGGTATGATGATTTTAATCATGATACCTTTACTTTTGATGATGCTTCTCCCTTGGCAGCAGAATTGCAGGCTATCCCATGGCCACAATCCTACAAGCCACCCTAGCTACCCATGTACGATGGGCACTCAGACCCAAAGCAATTTTTGATGAGCTATGAGGCTACAATATCCTCATACGGAGGCAATGCGGCTGTCATGGCAAAGTCCTTCGTCATGGCAGTCCGGAACGTAGCCCAAACATGGTATTCTGATCTTCGGCCAGGGACAATCACGTCGTGGCAGAAGCTCAAGGATATGCTGATTACCAGTTTCCAAGGCTTTCAAATGAAGCCAGTCACAGCTCAGGCCTTGTTCCAGTGCACGCAAGACCATGAGGAGTACCTTCAGGCTTATGTCTGAAGGTTTTTGCGGCTGAGGGCACAAGCGCCAACAGTGCCCAATGAAATTGTTATTGAGGCCATGATGAGGGTCTTCGGCTAGGACCTATGGCTCAATACTTCGCCAGGAAGCCTCCACAAACTTTGGAGAAGCCACTTCAGAAGATGGATGATTATATCCGGGCTGACAACGACTTCCACCAAAGAAGGGAGGAACCTTACAGATTCTTTGAGATGACCAGGGGCTTCGGAGGAAGAATCCACCCGAGGCATGTTAGATCAATCCACAGCTCCAGTCAGAATGACGACAAAGGAAGCTAGCTTCAGAGGCCACAGTATACCTCACAGTCTTCGGGGCAGCAGCAAGGCTCCTTTAGGCCACCAACTCCAAGGGGCAGAGGTGCCAGGGGCTTCGGAGGAAGATATGGGGATCATCCCAGGAAAGTCTATTGCCTATTCTGTGGTGAGGACAAGGGCCATACTACAAGAATGTGCCAAATCACTATCCAGAAGCAAAAGGAGATCGTAGAAGCCAAAGCTCGACAGAATCAGCTGAAGCAGGTCTTACACACTGATTCATGCCATTCTCCCTACATACCATTGTATGTGGGCAATCATCCTGCAGCCTCTGTTGCTTCGGCTAGCCATTCTTAGGCTTCTTGGCCTCAGCTTCCACCGCCACCACCACTGCAACCTACACATTCCCGAAGCCTGCAGCCAGAAGGGCGCCAGCACTCTTAGCAGCAACGTGAATTCAGGGAGGAATTTGAAGCTCGTACAGTCAACAGTACTATGCCAAAATCAAAGCACATTTATTGAGCAATATCCTCCCTCTGAAATACTTTTATGTTCTATATCATTTTGTTTTTTAGTAACGAATAAACAATGTAAATCTAGTTTTAAATTCTTGTAATAATTTTTGCTTCTATCAAGATGGAATATATCTTCTTTACAGACTTATGAAACCTAAAAATTGCCGAAACTCAAAAGTCGTTTCTAAGGGAACGCAGCGTAAAAATTGCCAAGCTATAAAAAGCCGTTCCTAAGGGAACGCAGCTTAAGTTTTGCCGAAGCTACAAAAAGCCATTCCTAAGGGAGTGCAGCGTAAGTTTTGCCGAAGCTACAAAAAGTCGTTCCTAAGGGAGCGCAGTGTAAGTTTTCTGCTCAAAAGTCGTTCCAAAGGGAATGCAGAGCCAAATACCGCCGAAATATAAGGCGAAGAAGTTCAAAAGACATTCCTAAGGGGATGTAGAAATTATACCGCCAAAATAGAAGGCGAAGAAGTTCAAAAGACGTTCCTAAGGGGATGTAGAACTTACACCGAAAAATAAACGGTGAAGCCGAAAAATAAACAGCAAAGAGATACCAATCGTTCCTAAGGGAATGCAGAGATTGTGTGTTTCAGTGTGGGAGTGTGAGTATGTGTCCGCGGCATCATTATCATTTTGCACCATATCATCACATCATTTCGCATAGCATCACATCATACATCATATTGCATCGATGACACAAGAATGGAATACGGAGCTGATTTTTGGAAAATATTGTCAAAGTTATACTAAGTAAGCTTCGAATTACAGCCTCATCAGCTTACACGTAAGAAAGGAATCTCTTTTTGAAGCAAGGATATCTTTATTTTCGCGAATCACGGATTTTCTTTCTTCACGAAGCATGAAAAGAAGGGAAGGTGTTTTTTTGCCGAAGGCTCAAAAACGGTATGTATGAAAGTTCCATGCATCGTAAAGAAATAAATTACAATAATTTACATATTCCATCCAAAGTTACACACGTAAATGTTACAGCTTCGTTACAATAAAAGCACAATGTCTATTCCAGTGTCTCTTGCATTGGCATTTAAAAATGTTTTCGCAGTAAGTGCTAGTCTTCTTTCAGGACCTTCTCCTCAATTTCATTTAGCAACTTATCGACGACTTCGTCAATGATAGATTCAGCCATATTAATGATCTCTAGTGCTTCCGTCGTTTCTAGATCGGCCAGGGGATCGAGTGGTTTCGGTGGCGGGGATAATTCAGCTGAAATGGAAAAAAAATTAATTAGTCTGAAGCCACAGAAACAAGTGTCGAAGATAAACATCAAAAGATATTACCTATACATCTTTCACGCTCTGTAGCTTCTTCAGCTTGTTTTGCTTCTATCTGAGCGTCATGGGTGTATTTTTCACTTTTCTTTATAATTTCATGAGCCATCTCTCGGCCACCGTTCACCCAGACATCATTATAGAATTTTCCACCCATTAAAGTCACTTCAGCTGAAGGATCCTTCATGTCATCTGTAGAGAAGGCAGGTTCGGATTGGGCCATGGTCTTGATGTGATCACATCCCGCCTTCTCCAAGATAGCTGAAATCCCCCGCGCACCGAAAAATGCACAAACATCCTCGCGATCACTCAAGATTTCTTCGAAGGTCTCGGCCTCCCCACTTATCCATTCAATAACACCTTCGGGGTCGCCTCGTATGAAGTTTTCTTCGGTAGAATAGGCACCCACGTTGGCGAAACTACCTTTTATTTTCTTCACGCACTCCAAGGATTTTTCAAAGCATCTTTCCTTGGATGTGCGAAGTTCTTCAACAGTTTTCCAATATTCGCTGATATCTTGGTTAGCTTCTGCGAGTGCGCATTTTTCTTTAGCTTCCACCAGCTGTTTTCGAAGGTCTTTGATTTCTATTTTTGGATTTCGGCTTGAGCCTTGTAACTAGCTTCGTCTTCTTTCACTTTGTTTACCAATGAAATTAAGATTTTGTCTTTTTCAAGACCTTCGTTTCTTAATTTGGTCACCTCTAATCGAAGATTGTTCAGAGCCATCGTATAGTATATATATTTCATTTTCAAAAAACAAAATTAGCTTTTATACCTTTATGCTATTGTATGCTAGGCTGTCAGCAAGTTCGTCCTTCGATAAAATCGAAAGACCATCTTCCAGCTTCAGAAATCCGATGCTTTTACCTATCTCCCAGCAAATGAATATTTCTTTGTTATCCGGGAGACAGTACAAAAAGTCTTCTTCACCACTCCCATTAAACACTAGTGCCCCCTTCGGATATTTCAATCTTTGGGCATAGTGTTGTGCTTCTAACATCTCTTCTTGGGATAGTACCTTTCCTGAAGCATGACGAATAATGTAGTCAATACTTTTGTTCAAAGCTTTAGGAGCAGGAGCTTCGATTCTTTCAGTTGCAATCCGCTCTGTTGATTTTTCCTTAGGGTCAGCAGGCTCCATCTCGGTGGGCTCTAAGGGCCTAGCTTTGGTTTCAGCCTGAATTGTTGCAGTTTTGACTTCTGCCTGCTTAGTATCAGCTTTGGGTTGCGCTTTGGCAACTTCGGCAATTTTCCTTGGGGGAGCAGGACTCAAGGTTTTCGTTGTTTCTAACACAACATCTGGCACATTCACCATCCTTCTCCTCTTAGGAGTTGCGGCGGAACCCTTTTGCACCTTCGGCGCTGTCGCCTCTGTTGGAGGGCTCAAAATCTCTAGCATTTTCGTTATTTCCATTTTAGGCCCTTTAGCCTTATCAGCCTTCGTCTCAACTAGCTCGACTGAAGGTAACTTCGGTATTATAGCCGGCTCTTCAATACTCTACGCAAACGGAACAGTTTCCTTTGTTCCGACAGCTGAAGTGGCCCTTTCGCCAAATTCAGGTATCGCGGCCGGTTCAATGTAACGCAACCGGTGAGTTAGAACCTTCATCTTCTTGCCCTTCATCTCAGTGGTGATGGCCGAAGCAACAATCTTTCCAGAAGTAGCAATCTTTCTTTTTACTCATTGCCCTTGCAGCGGGTAGCAATAGTCAGGGTATACGAAGCCAATAGCATCAAATACCTTGTTCAACCTTTCTTTTTCTGACCCCCGAAGGCTGCAGACACGGCATTGTCCTCGGTCTTGGAGTACACCCCAAGTAACTCGTCGCTAGTAGCTTCAATGCATTTCAGCCAGTCATCATTTGGTTCATCAAACTTATCTCCAAACCTGAAGGTGTACTTCAGCCAAACCAAACCACCTTCGCCAGAGTCAGTGATGGTCTCCTTTGGCATCTCCCAGTCTTTCGCAAGCGGCCATACCCTAAAGGCTATATGTTCTTGAATTAAATCTCTTGTGCAAATGAAAGAGCAAACAGTGCTAAAGGCCTTCCGACATGCTTCGGCGAAATCATCAATTTCAACATTCGGCCTTCGGAGGCTGAAGCGAGACTAGATAGGGTGCATGATGACTTCTTTTATATCTTCCCTCATCTTTAGATCATTCTTCACATAAAACCACTCTTCCATCCAGGATCCGGGCCACCTTTTCCGAAAAGTCGTTCGGGCGAGCAATAAATCCATAACAGCCAAAGTTGTTATGGTACTGCTCTTTACCGATGGCCTTCGTCTCGTATAAAAGTTCATGCATGTTACAGAAGCATTTCGCACTTGGCTCTAGCCCTTGACTCTTTACTGCCTAGACAAAAAGCCCCATCCTTAGTATGGCTTTAGGAGTGATTTGATGGAGGAAGATCTGGTAGGTCTTCAACACTTCAACTACAAACTTGCTCAAAGGAAATCGAAGTCCAGCCTTGAAAAAGCTTCGGTAAATTACAACTTCATTTTCCTCAGGGGCGGGGGTGGTGTTTTCTCCACCAACTCTCACGATAGACATGTCTCGAAAGTACCTTCCTCTCATGTTGCCAAGATGACTCTGTTTAATTGTTGATTTCTTGAAGATTGTATGGCTTGGCCGCCAGGGCCGATCTTCAGAATCTTCGCCTCCGCTTTCCACATCATAGCTATCGCTATCACCAGTATCTTCAAATAAACCTTCCAGTATCTCTCTAGTAATCTTCTCTGTGTTTGTCTTTGCCATTGATTCAACAAATCCAGCAATATAAGGATCCACAACCTTCTTCTCCTCGAACAGCTTCGTCTCTTCAGTCTGCTTTGTCTCTGCAACAACCTTCTTTTCCTCGAACATTTTTTCTCTAGAAATCGAGAAAACGCGACTTTTAACCGAAGCTTAGAGAGCTTGAAAATCTAGCGAGCGCTAGTGGGCAGGAGCCAAAAGATTGAGAAAATAAATGCAAATGGCAGGAATAGTGTATCAAATGATGCTGGTGTGAGTTCATATTTATACGCCTAGCACGCTGCAACTTGAGGGCCCCGTTTGTCATTGAGTGTTGCTATTCTAGCAAAGGGAAGGTGTTTTTTCGGACCTTCTGCTTAAGGCCTTCGTCCATGTCGCAGTCTGAATTTGTTAACAAATTAATACTGTGAGGGGCTACTGTTGGGGGCCTTCGCCCTCCGAAGGTCCTCAAAAACATCATTTAACAATGTTTCCCAAGTATAACAGATGAACAGGTACCTTCGGACATGGATCAAAACTGTACATGATGTGAAAAGCATGGTCAAGACGAAGGTTGATGTTGCTCCGAAGCTACGTGCGAGGGAGCTTTGGCTTAACAGCGGAAAAAGGAACCGACTTAAAGAGGAAAAGGCCATCTAGTCCTCGTTGAGTTGTCCATAAGTCAGTAGTAAATATGAAGGGCATGAATGTAATTTCACATAGGTTGCGCCCTGTGCATATAAATAGATGAACAGTACCCTTGTACTATTCACGCTGACTGGTACTTGCTTGTGTGTCATGCTTGTACCTTTGCCTTCAATCAAGCTGAAGGTATAAATGTAATTTGATATTGTTCTTATTTATTCTTGATTATATAAAAGAAAGATATATCGTAATGTCATGTACTAATTCATGTTATCATGTTTCATATGCTTCGTCTTCCATTGATTTATGTTGCAATGATGAAGGTACGTCCGTCATAAACTTTGTCTAAAGAACATTATATCCTCAGGTAAATAATGCTTCAAAGGACGAAGGGCATTAATCATTAACTTGTTGTTGTGTTTCCTTGTTCTTAATTCATAGCATTTGAGAACAAGTGACCAACACCAAGTAAAAAGCCTTCTACTGCTTTAGGAGCAAACTTAGAACTTCTACCTTTTTAATGAGAATAAAACATTTGCTCCCAAAAACTCTAAAATATGAAACGTTGGGCTTTTTACTAGTGAGGAGTTCATATGATGTCTTTCTGAGGATTTAGTGAAGATATAACCAGTTGATGGAGTAGCAAGCGGTGTTAATCGCCTCTGCCCAAAACCGGTCCGGTGTCATGTACTCATCAAGCATGGTTCTTGCCATGTCCAATAGAGTTCTATTCTTCCACTCCACTACACCATTTTGTTGAGGTGTATAGGGAGAACAGAACTCATGCTTGATGCACTCCTCCTCAAGAAATCCTTAAATTAGTGAATTCTTGAACTTCGTCCCATTGTCGCTTCTAATCTTTTTGATTCTTAATCCAAACTCATTTTGAGCCCATCTCAAGAATCTCTTTAAAGTCTCTTGGGTTTGAGATTTTTCCTGCAGAAAGAATACCCAAGTGAAGCAAGAATAATCATCCACAATAACTAGACAGTACTTACTCCCGCTGATGCTTATGTAAGTGATCGGGCCGAATAGGTCCATGTCAAGTAGCTCAAGCGGCCTGTCCATCCTCATGATGTTCTTGTGTGGATGATGAACTCCAACTTGCTTTCCTGCCTGGCATGCGCTACAAATCCTATCTTTCTCAAAATGAACATTGGTTAGTCCTAAAATGTGCTCTCCCTTTAGAAGCTCGTGAAGATTCTTCATCCCAACATGGGCAAGTCGGCGATGCCAGAGCGAGCCCATATTAGTCTGAGCAATTAAGCAAGTGTCTAGTTCAGCTTTGTTATCATTAAAATCAACTAAATATAGCTGACCATCTAAGATTCCCTTAAATGCTATTGAATCATCACTTCTTCTAAAGACAGTAACACCTACCAACGGAGCAATAGGCTTAAGTCGGAACCGTCTTAAGTCGGTGTGACATGCTCACGCTTACATAACTTAGGGTGATTACTATACCCTACCAACGGAGCAATCAGCTTAAGTCGAAAACACCTTAAGTCTGTGCGACATGCTCATGCTTACATAACTTAGGGTGATTACTATACCCTACCAACGGAGCAATCGGCTTAAGTCGGAAACGTCTTAAGTCGATGAGACATGCTCACACTTACATAACATAGGGTGATTACTATACCCTACCAACGGAGCAATCGGCTTAAGTCGGAAATGCCTTAAGTCGGTGCGACAAGCTCACACTTACATAACTTAGGGTGATTACTATACCCTACCAACTGAGCAATCGTCTTATGTCAGAAACGCCTTAAGTCTGTGCGACATGCTCACGCTTGCATAATTGAGGGTGATTACAATACCCTACTAACGGAGTAATTGACTTAATTCGGAAAATCCTTAAGTCGACACAGCATGCTCACGCAAACATGAACTCTATAATGCGTCATCTCGACAAGAAATACCAACTCAATGAAAAGTGTTTTCTGTTCGAACGAATCAAAATTTGTCTTCATTACACAATTACTATGCAGGAGTGTTCACGCAAGGAACCACGCCAGCAGGTTCACCAGAGGGAGAAGGTTTACTCATAGCAGCGGACGCAGCAAGAACATCAACAACAATTTCCCCAGGCACCACAACACTAGGTATTTTCATCAGGATTCAACCAGCATGAACAGCTTTGTCCATCACTTTATTACACAATGCTTTCATGATACCATGGTCATCCTCTAAGACCTTAATGTTGCAACGAGCAATTTCCAACTCCTACAAAACAAGTTTCTTAGAAGCACGCAATTCTTTGATGATAGAATCTTTTGAAGATAGTAACTTATTAAGCTGTGACACTTCAGTTTGAGAAATCCTCAACTCATCCCTATGACTATCAAGCTCCGACATAGTAAAGCGATGATTCCTCTCCAAAGTAGTAAGGGAGCTACTGGCAACACAGTACGGTTTGTACAGACTATCATGGGAATCAAGAAGTCTGTGCATCTCCTCCTACAGGCAAGAAGAGTGCTAAACATCCAAGCAAAGGCGTGAAATAAAGGCATCAGGAACAGTCAGAAAAATCTACCTCATGGGCTCTCTTCCCTGAATCAAGCTGAGCGTTCAAGGAAGAGTTCAGGGTTCGGGCACCATCCAAGAACACAGAAACCTGGTTCAGGTCGGCTTGACTCTGAGCATACCTCTCCTCAGCGTTGGAGCACCGTCGAGTCAGAGCTAGAAGGGCAAGAAGGAAAGAGCATAGGGGGTAAAACGAGGGAGCAACGAACAACGAAGAAAGCTATCAACCCACTAACCGATGTTCGAGGCCTTTAGATCATCTATTTGCTTCTGAAGCAGGAGAGGATTCCACTGCAGCAAGGACAAAACCTGATCGGGAACAGGGGCATCCCAAGACCTCAACTAAGCCGACACAAAGCTCAGAACAATCTACAAATACAGGAATTAGCAAAGGAATCTATTTGTCAACAAAAGTAAAGCAGGGCAAAGGTCAGCTCACCTGAAGGTTAGAAAGGAACAAGGGAAATCCCAAAGCCGGAGGCACCAAAGTGCTATCGGACAACGGGTACTAGCAAAAGCAATATTGAGAGTAGTCTCGAGCCCCAAAGGAGGATTAGAGCTTGCACCCAAAGCAACACTTAGTGGGACCTCAACTCTGACAGCGTGCAGCGGATTCCCATCACCCGGGTCACTGACCTCTAAAGTGATCGGACCAACAAGAGTAGTAGGAAGGCTTGTCAACACTGGCTCCTCAGACTAAACTGATGGTGATCTGACATGAACGTCCATAGAAGCAGCCGAGGAGGAGGCGAGCTCGGCATCCTTGGGGGCTGGGTCATCCTCAGTAGCACCCTTAGGGGCTGGGTCATCATCACCCTTGGGGCTAAAGCATCCTCAATCGTGCCCACAGGAGCCGGGTAACCCTTGCATGTAACATCAGGAACCAAGGTGTTCCCATGAATTAGGTTGCCCTCAAAGGTCGAAGAAGCATGGGAAACTGTCTGGGTTATTTCTTGCCCGACTAGATTACTAGCTGAGGGAGCGTCATCCGGGACCTCTGCATGGATGGCAGCACTCTCATTTTCAGGAAGCTCCAATAAAAGATCTTCAGGGATAATCTCCTCCAGTTTGTGATCAATGGCAGACATTATCAACCTCTGGAGATTAACCAGCCCTGACAAAGCCTAAATTGGGACATCGTCGCTGTTTTTGCTACAGCAATTCTTGCGAATCAAAGGAGAAACTTCCTCCTCATCCTCTTCATCCTCGTCAGACACACGTCCACCGACTCTAGTGCCACCATAGCTCTCAATATCATCCTCGAGGTTGGCACTCGCTGGGCCACCACCGAGGACTCGGGCAGTAGAGTCAGCCCCCAGCTCCAAACCAGATGAACGCTGAAGTCTTCTCTTTCTTTTCTTCCCCTCGTTAGACATGACTGGGTGACCCGTTCGACATAATCTCTTCTGACGAACACCTCTAGGACTGCAAGCTCCTTCATCCTCGCTGAAGACGCTCCTAGCTGCAGCGCTCGTCGATTCAGTACGGGCAGATTTAGATGACTCGTCTGCTAGCATACTAAGAACAGCTTTTATTTCAGCCTCATCAGCAGTCATTTGCATCTGAAGATGGGTTTGTCTCTCCTCTTTAAGGAGATTCTGATACGTAGCAATGAAGGCCTCAATATCTTCTGAAGAGGGTCGCACTCTATGGCCTAGACTTCCGTCTTGGACAGGCGGGTTGGATATGAACTCTGAAAAGGGCCTCTGCAGTAACAAAATGGCACAATAAGGACATTACTCATGACAAACACAGGAACTCATAGGTAACAGCGCTTACCGTAGGTGGAAGATTCCAGGCAGAATACG
Source organism: Zea luxurians (assembly GCA_029449295.1). Lineage (NCBI taxonomy): Eukaryota > Viridiplantae > Streptophyta > Magnoliopsida > Poales > Poaceae > Zea > Zea luxurians. The sequence continues at coordinate 54,836,579 of JAOPSE010000011.1, forward strand.
AAAGGGGAGCACCAGCATTCGAAACCTTGCCTCTAAGCATCGAATCAACTTAACTCAACACGTCCTCCTCAGATATTTGCTTGTTGGTAATTTGAGTGGGGTCATTAACACCAGTGTACAGCTAAGCAGGGTAGACACTATCTTTTAAAGTCTGAATATTCTTGAAAACAAATTCGACAACAACATCTTCAGCAGTCAAGCCTTTGTCCCTCAACGCACATATCTCTGCAAGTAGCACCCTGGACTCAGCAAGCTCTGAACCCATGGTGATCTCTATCCAGCTAGGCGTTCGGACGTCAGGCTGTCTCCCTGATCGAGCGGGAAGTGTTTTGTTATGATTTTCCATAGTAAACCACTTGAAGCGCCATCCATTAATGTTGTCTTTCAAAGGAATGTCGAGATACTTGGCTTTCCTGCCTCGGCGAAGTTCCAAGCTAGCACCTCCAACAAGCTGATATTGCCCTCCAGCCATCCCGGGCCGGCAATGGTAAAGGTACTTCCAAAGGCCAACATGTGGAAGAATTCTAAGGAAAGCTTCACAAAGATGAACAAACACAACAACTTGAAGAAAGAATTGGGATTCAGTTGATTGAGTATCACACCCGGATTTAAAGGGACAAAGCCGGGTGCATCTCAATCATGCGCCAAAGAAGACAACATATATAATAACAGAATATATAGAGATAAATGTTACAATATAATCAGAGTACTTATTACATAGAGGAAGTCTTACAAAATAAAAGATAAATATAACAAGATCTAAAATCCCTCCTTAGCGCTAGAAAGTCAACTGGGAGACGACGACCTAGACCTCTTACGAACACATCGCAGCATCCTCCAAGCGTCTCATCCTGTGGTACCTATCCTTAACCTGTGGGGGTGTGAGACAGCAAGGGTGAGCTCACACATGTTCATCGCTCAACAAGTTGTGGGGAATAATGTGGCATGAACTCACCAAAGGTGGGAGTTCATGTGATGTGTAAGGCTGATCAACAATAGGGGTTAAAGCTGAGCATTGCTTTTAATAAGTTGGTCAAAATTTTATTAGCAATTACTAGATGTAAGTAAATACCAAATCATAATAAAATAATAAAACAAAATTAATAAATAATCCCATGCAATGCAAATGACAAATTGAATTTAAGTTCCATAAATTAATCATGCGAGAGTCCTGAGCTGCTCATGACCGTGAGCTCGTGTAGTATACCAGTTTTACACTCAGCAGAGGTTGTACCCTTTACCCACAAGTCGTGTTTCCCATGTCGCCAGGGTTTGCAAGGCCCTTAGACACTACCGAGGTGAATGGCTAGGGATCCACTACGAGGCCTTTACAAAGTTCCACTTGCTTCTAAAAACCCGCTACAGTTTATGGAAAGAGCACTTGCAAGAATCCCTCGTTTGACCGCCATCACATCAAAATCAACCCGAGAACCTCCTTGCATGCAACTCCCCTACTGCCCTTGCCCCTTTCGGGTAAGGTAGTCTTCCACTAGCTTTCCTAATTAGTTAGCCAAGGGGTCCCATTCCTCCCTTGTGGTGGCATGTGTTTCTCAAGTTAAGCTCCATGTTCCAATTAAAGATATAATGATCTTGACATGATCATAATAGAATATCAAAATAATTGGAACATGGATATAATGAAATAATAATCCCAAAACCATGTAAAGTAATAGCAAAAACTACCCATGTGATTCAGGGGTAACAAGGTAAAAAAAGATAAACAGACTAGGGTGACCTATTGGGTCCCATCAAAACTAAACCTATGCATGAATAAGTGATATTAAAGAATATTATTGGGTAACAAAAGTGAATCAAGTGCACAACTTGCCTGGCACTTGAGATTCCAGTTACTAGGGTAATTCTTCAGATCCTCGAAACCTCGTGCTAGTCGTAGCAATACAAACAAACATGGTATAAACAAAATTAACATCACACCAAACATAAGTACAAACTGAATAATAATAATCTACGCGTTGCTACGAGATCGCGGGAACGAGAACCACTAGAATCAGAGTTACTAGTAGGAGTTATGATTTATAAAAGATTTATGTGATTAAAACATTAAATTATATTATAAATTGGTTAATATAAATCATATAAGAGGTTATTCTCTAAATAACAATCTCAACTTTAATCTAAGTTATAAATTGACCACAAATTATATTCTAGTAGATTATAATGATAAGTGGTTTAACGAGACTAACCAACGTAAGTTAAATAAAGATCTAATTATAAAAGATCAAGACATGGTATAATCATAGTTGTTACTGTGTAGTAAATATTTATACGAGATTAAGCAACTTGAACGGATCAAATCGGAGTTAAAACAGAGAAGTTATGAATTTCTGAAGATTCTATGTGTTTTGTACAAGATTAAATAGGATATAAATTTTAATGTGACTTTCTTGTAAAAACAGAGGTACTATGTGATGCACAGTATTATTACAAAATTTTAGAGACTAGAATGAACTGAAAAAGATTTAATATGAATTTTCTAGGCATTAAACAAATTTCTGCAATTAATTTTGTACTAAAAATGATTTTCTAAATTGATTTCTCTGTTTTATTCACTGTTTGGAGTACGCGCTAAATAAATAGATACACAGGGGCCACAGCGCAAGATTTCCAAGACACAGAGCACAGTCACCCTGGACTACAGGTTGATTCCAAAAATCCTAGGGTTTCTTTAGTAAAATTGGCGCAGCGAAGGGTAATGTACACTCCGGACCGTCGGATCTAATCCTGACGTCCCAGATTAGATCAGGACCCGATAAACCGGTACGGAAATCTCAGTCATTGGATCTGAGCCTCGCGGCCAGATCTTTCCGATGGTTTATGGTGTGATCTATATCGACCATCGCCGTATCGATGGTGCGGATTCAACAGAGCAGAGGGGTATCCACGTTTAATCCAAACCGTCCATCTTCGGGATCACAGCACCCGCGCGATCCCCCACCCCTGACACGATGGCATAGCACCATGGCGGCACACCTCGCCGGAGTTCACCTAACCGGCCTCACGGGCCTAGTTTCCAATCAATACATGCCATGCGCGAAGAGTAGGAATTGGCAAACAAGATGGTTGTTGGCTTACCGGTGATTACGACGTGTAGTCCTCTGCCCACGGGAGGATGCGGCTCATGGTGGTGGAGAGACTCCGGCAACTGATTCACGGCGGTTGGAAGCGCCTCCTTGGTCCTAATGGCTAGGGTACAACCCGAGGGTCCCTACTAGGTCTCTCGACTACTCTCTGGCCACCAATTTCTAGTTGCACACGAGTAGCCGCCACAACAGTGACAAGGTTTTGCGCGGTGAGTTTTCTGTGTGTTCTTCGATTGGAGGAGAGGAGGAATACGGCGAGCGCCGCAGCGCGCCCAACTCCCCATCATATAGGCATAGGGTACGCTAGCTAGATTGCCGGGTCAAAGACGCGAGTGGAAGCGAGGCTTGCGAGCGCAGTTACGCCAGTGCGCGCGAAGTCTTCGGGGAGAAGATAAGTCGGACAGATGGGGTCCACATGGCGGTGTCTAGCTAGGATGGAGCAGTGAGCACACGGGGCGAGCGACTGCAACAGGGGCCCACCAGTCGGTCGGTGCGAGCGAAAAGGGAAGATGGGGCCGCGCAGGAGGAGGGCACAAGGCCACGCGGCACAAGAAGTATTAGGCCAGGGGCGAGGTTTTGGCCCAGGCGAGCACAGGTTTGATCAATTTATTTTCTGTTTTTCTACCTCTCATTTTTAGTTTTCAAAACCACTTTCAAATTTGATTTTGGATTTCAACTCTAATCAAATGTGCAACGAGAAACTCCAGTATGAATGAAATATTATTTGTATATATTACTGATTTTTTTAAGAAAACCCTTTTAATCATGACAAACACATATTATTCTCTTTAAGGAAAACATAATTTTTGGGATGCGAAGTTCAATTGAAAGTCCTTTCAGCTATTCCATTTTTTTATTTGTTGTTAAAATAAAATATATGATCTCCCTTAAGAAATATTGGTGACTATCTCAAAATATATAGCAAAAGTCCATATAATGATATTTTGTATTTAATCTATTATTTAGAGTTCATATTTTTAAAAGAGAAGATTTTCTAGTGTATAGTATTTATTAAGGTATTTCTTAAACTTAATTCTTTTGGAGAATGCCTCTATTCACATTATTCAACAAAGGTTGGTTGGTATTATATGAGGGTCTTTTATTTAATCCTTTATTATAAAAGACACATATCTTGGAATACTATCTCCTAGGTCCCAAAGTAGATTTTTTTATACAATTTTTGGGGTTTACAAATCCTACACCCCTTAACAGAAATCTCGTCCTCGAGATTTGTAAGAAAAGGGTGTTTACTCATATTGTCTCAACACATATGCACAAACAGAAATCTCAGCATGACACATACTTTATTAAGAACACATGGGGTCAATTAGACCTTATTATTCCTCCTAAAACAGTATCATGCCATTTACTAACTAAAGTAACATCTAGGTCTTACAAATAGTAATAATATATATATATAGCTTGGTGAAGCTGGTGGTGGTGGTGGAGGTTGTTGTTGTCGTTGTCTTTCCAACTGTGCTTGCCTTATTTCTGGACGTATCTCCAGCTGGTCCTTGCGTATTTCCTCGCGTTCTTGTCTTATCTGATTTTGCAATTCGGTAACCATGTTTGCCATTTGTTGTATTACCATCATTTGGGTAGCAACCACTGGATCGGTTCCAACCGGTGGAGGATCTGGAGGATTCATTTCTATTTGTTGTTGTTTGATAATCTCCCTTCCTGGTATTGACCATCGAAGTTAGAGACATAAGGTAAAAAATAGTTTTGCAAGGGAAAATATTTGGTAGACAGACGAATAGGCTAGTATCTGGTTATGAACTGAAGATTCTTTAGCAGGGCTTAATCTTTGTTTTATGTCAAGATGGGGATAACTTGTCGTATAAGGTGAATATCCAAAGGTAGGATAGAATTTTGTCAAGATGAGATAGATATGGGTGAGATAGACTACATGATGTAGATCAAAATTTTGTTTGATGTTGGGTGGGGATAGGTAGATTATGCAATCCATCATGACACTATTGGTTGGGTTAGCTCTTGTGTTCATGGTTGAGTTGGTCAAATGTGCTAAGTTATGTTAACACCTAGCTAGTAGGGTTAAAGTACCATTAATGTGTCTAAGTAGACCACATTAGTTCAGATCACATTAGATTCCACAATCCTATTTAAGAATACCATTTTAGTTGAGAATATCCAGCTGACTTTATCTTTATGAAATTCTAGTATATATTTTTTATCTTAGTGGAACTTCCAATTAGTATAATTTTTTATACACCTAAAATTTTCATGCCATTAACAGGTGTGGCAAAGAAAACAAGGGTACTTCAAATTTTGGCCATTAGGTGGGTGTAGAGAAGTTTTGGGGGTAAAAGAGAGTTAGGTAAGGGAGATTTTTTTTATTCCGGGTGGTACATCTTGATCCATCTGAAGATCTGTTCTACTAATATTCTTTCTCATTGAGGTTAACCTTCTTCTTGGGTTTGATTTAGGGACCATCGGTCGTGGTGTTAGATGTAGTTATCTGAGTTGGGATAACAATTGCAGTATATGGGGTAGGTAGATTAAACAAAGTTTACTTTGCTTTTGAGATAAATTGGTTGGGCAACCTATAACATAGGCTAGATCTTGATTCCACAAACGAGTTGGTCTAAGACACCCATTTAGGTTTAAAACCCATTCATATGAATATGGTTTAGTTAATACTTGTAACATAGATTAGATCATATTAGATTAGGCAGGATCTAGGTTAGATCGGATATAACTAGATTAGATTAGTTTAAGTTAGATCGATCTACCAGGGGAGGATACATATTATTTGGATATGTTAAAATCTTTTGGGATAGGATGGATATGGTGTAAATGAGTCAGAATCTCTATCGGTTAAAACAGAGGGGTTATGAAACTATCGGGTGGTTAAGGTAGTTGCATATGGCCAGGCTGTTGTATGTGGTCTAGTCTAAATTGGAATCTTAGTCCAACTTGGATTAAAACGTATTTATAAGAGTAGGATCAAATCTTATTTTACCAGTATCATCTAACATGTTTGTCCATTAGGTTAGATCTGATCCGATTAGATGGAATCAGAATTAAATTGGTGTAATCAGATTAGATTGAATAAAATCTACTTAATTTATTTTGGAATAGATCGTGTTTGTTACACCATTATGAAATAAGCAAGGTGGTTGGGATAAGTATGGTCATTAGGACAAGATGAGTCTCCAAGAATAAGATAGAATCTTTTGAGATTAGTTAGATCTATTAGGGTAAGATAAAAATCTTTTCGAGATGAGATGAATCTATTAAGGTAAGAGAGTATTTTTTTAAGATAAGATGGATCTATTAAGATAAGAGAGTGTCTTTAAGGATCCATTAAAGTAAGAAAGAATCTTTCAAGGTAAGAAGGATCCATTAAAATAGATACACTTTAATGGAGGGTAATCTAAGTTGTTTAGTTATCTCATAAATTTTATTCATTTATATCTATACATATATATAATTGTGATGGAACCTCCCAAGTCATTAGGCCCACCTACAGTTGTCCTTGTCCAACAGACATCAGATAACCCTGTAGATGTTCCTGAATCACTTGACAAGTTCGGTATCTTCTTTCTTACCTTTCCAGGAACATTTCACCCGTCTTGCAGACATTACAGAACATCGGAGATATAGAAATGCGGAAGCGATTACATAAACTTACATTTATTTAGAAAGTAGGATCAAGTTACTTATTACAGACCAGGGTTATAAAACGAGTGCTGAGTAGTATTATTACAACACCAAGGGAGGAAAAAACTCCTCCCGATAAGTTCTTACGTAAAAGTTTCTTATGGAGGACCATGTCCTCCCGCAGCTTCACTCTTGTTTTTCCTCATTTGGAACCACCTTGGTACAAAAGCAACAAAAATTTGCTGCTTCCTCACCTAAAAACAACGAGGGAATAAACCCTGAGTATAGAATTACTCAACAAGTCTTACCCGACTAAAGAAAAGACTCTCAAGGGTATGCTGGTTATAAGGGAGTCAAGGTAAGGTATCCAAGATTAAAGACTCTGTTTTGCATGAATGCTTACTAAAATTGGGTCCTTAAAAATCCAGTTTTATTATCAAGTTAGGTAAACTTACCTATATCTAGAGTTCTTGCTAACCTAGTTCAATCACTTGGCCTGCACTAGCCAGTTTCTCACCCATCCCTTCATCTTTAGTGGAATTCTACGTATAAGTCAGTGACCAAGTCTCCATAACCCCGGAGGTACGGCGATCCGAATCGATTATACTCAGCTGAGGATCTCCAATCACACGACATATGTAGCACCTAACCCTTGCATATGTCAACCCACCACCGGGGTTCTTAAGACCAGATCAGGTTCACGCAAACCAGAGCACAGATACACCACCGTCCAGCCTCTTGCTACGGAGGGTACACGCTACTCTCGCCACCGCTCCACGCCCATTTCGTGTTATCTTATTCTGGCCTTAGTCTGCCCGAGGCAAGGCTTACCCATGACGAGGCATGTGACCAGTTAAAGGGTCCTCGGTCATCAGGCCTACATCGACACGGTCCTTAATCGACTCAGACGGAGACACTACACCGAGACTCTCTTCTCGTGCAAGTCACCCGCCCGGTCTCAGCTTAATCATTTACCCAAAAACTTGGTACCTGGCAGAGGTACATCTTTTCCGATGTTGAACCCATCATGGCCATGATGGATCCACCATCAAGTTTTATTTCCAAAAACATCCCTCCCACTTTGCCAATCATATTTTGTAAAACAAAACCTTTTGTTTTGCTAGAGCAATACTAAGCATAGTAAAAAAACTTTTGTAAAAAATAGGGTTTCACGGGAGGTAATCAAGTTCAAGGAAGGTAATGCAGGAATTGTTTAAGCATTCAACTCCTATCGCCTAATGCATAAATCAAGTGAGAAAGATTTTAAAAATATCAAGGAAGGTGGCAAATGCACCGGGGCTTGCCTTCGTTAGTAGGTGAGTCAGGCTCAGGCCCGCAGATGTCGAAGTAGAGACAAGTTCCTGCCTAAGATTCCAAAGGTGGTGGTGTCTTCTCTTCGGTCACTTCGATCTCTTCTTCGTTTTCTAAACATAACCATATGTATGTATATAAGAATGAATGCCATGTAATGCTCATGAGAGTGCAAAGATAATAAGATTTTATTATCTAAGGTCTTGAATACAATTTTCTTTCACGGAACTCCGAGAACTTTGGGTTTCCGGATTCAGTAAAGGAGTTCAAAGGGCAGGGGTGGGGGTTTTGGGTTCTAAGTATCAAACTTGGTCCGAATTCAACCAAATTCTACCCAAGGCTTCTAAATAATATGTAGAACTCATATAAAAAGTTTGGGCATTTTTGGGATTACCATTTATCTCCTAAAAATCCAGAATTAATGGTTTAAGCTAGTTTAAATGCCTTAAAATTCCTTATTTAATCTAAAAATCATGAAACTATTTTTATTAAATACTATGAAAAATAAGAAGTCTAGGAAAATTGGTTTGATAATTTTAGGATTTTTCTACAATTTATAACAGATTTCCAAAGCTCTACTGAAAAATAAAAAGAAAAAGAAAAAGATCAAATAGTACTGGGCCGGTTCTAGCCCAGGCGGCCCAACCCAGAGGAAAAACGCGCGCGCATGTCCGCGGCAGCGCTGGCGTCTTTACAGAAAGGGCCTCGGAGTTTTTACTAACCGAAAACAGGTTCTTTCACTTTTTAACAGAGTCACTGACCGTTTACAAAAAGACCCCCGCACTCCTATCTATTCTCGGTTTGAAGTCCACAACGGCGTCGAGCACGGGGAAGCTCCGGCGAGCACCTGTATCGGCCAAATGGGGCAATAACTAGGGCTCCAGAGCGACTAACACGGAATTGGATCCACCTCCACCATTTCCCCCAACCTAATTTCATCTATGGCCAATTGGTTTGCTCAGGCCACGGTGACCGTGAGCAGTGCGGCTAGACAGTCGTGTTCCTGGCGACCAGAGGGCTCCTAGCGTAATTGCGTGGGTCGGCAAGCATCACCAGCATGCACATATGCTAGAACAGGAACAAAGAGGGTATGAGCAAACCTGTGGGGGGCTGACCACGGCAGAGTACGATTCACGGCGGCGGAAACCGAATTGGGGGAAGAGGAGAATTCTCCGGCTACGATGGTTGATTAAGGGTGAGAACAGCTGCGTTGGCTTCGGGATGACCTAGTGCAGCAAGTCCGGCCATCAATTTATAGAGAGCTTCGACGGTGGCGCTCAATTTGGCCGGACAGAGCTGGCGGTCGGAAACAAGGAAGGACCATGGCGCAGTGGGTTCGTGTCCCCAGTCGTGGCAAGCTCACCGGCGTTGATTTAACGGTTGTAAAGAGTCACGGTGACGCGATAGAGGTGTTCGGATACGTGGCGCAAGACCGAGCGACGGTGGATCACCGGCGAGCCTATCTGCTCTAGCCGCAAAGCCGAAAGGTGCGGTGGTGAGTCACCGGAGTGACTACCAGCTCACCGGCGGCAAACTTCTTTTACCCCGCGAGATTATCCGTTAGTCCCCAGCGAGAATCCGAGCGGCGGCAGCACCAATCTTCACGCAGGGAGGTCACCGGCGACGAGCTAGCAGTGCTGGCAACCTGATCCACCCGAGAGCACTGTACCATGGGCTATTTAATTCAGTCAGCCTGACAGTCATAATTCAGGCTCGATTTTCTCACAATTTTCAATGGTAACATGATCAACACTTTGCAGTAAAAGTGTAGTGCTATAGACAAACTACAACTTTGTCATAGCAACCTTGGTTAAATTCTTAATGATTTAGGCTTGAATTCATGCTCAAAGTCTTGGTGGTTACACTGTCTGTCTGAAAATTCAGAACTAGTAACCTGACAGCCCAACTTTGGGCTTAATTATCTTCAATTTATTCTTAACAACTGAGCTCACATTCTTAAGCAAAGTTGTCCACCTATGATTGGTCTACAACTTTGATGTGATGCCCTAGGGCAAAAACCCTAATATTTGAAAGTTACAAGGTTCCAAAGTTGAGCCCAAAACTCTGAATTTCAGACTTAGGCTATATAGGACTTAAGAGGTGATTTTTGCAAATAGACCCAAAACTTAGGGTTTAGCTTGCAAATTCACATATTTGTGAACCAAAGGACTTAATATGCCTTAACTTTGTAGTTTTTACACTTTAGTCCAAATGTGCACTGTTTTTGCACATAAGCCCCTAGGGTTTGGACTTAGGGTTTTCCAGGGTTCAAATGGGGTTTTTGGTATCCCAGGGGTATAAATGTGATTCAAGTTCATTTTTGGGAACATTTTATGACTATTCCCCTAAAGCTTTTAGGTTTTCTCAATTTGGTTAGGTTTTATCCCCCTTTAATCCCTATTTAGGGTTAAATTCCCTATCCAGGGTTCTATTTGCAAAATGCTATAACAATACAACTTGTTTGAAATTTTTACCTAGTGAATGCATTCTAGGTGTGTCCAACATATGCAATGCCAATGTTTATGATGCCATGCTCAAGTTTTAGTTGCAGTAATACCAGGGGTGTTACATCCTTCCCCCCATAAAAGAATCTCGTCCCGAGATTAAAAGTCCTAGGGTAAGTAATGGAAAAGGAAATGTGTCACATTCTTATTTCCTTATTTCTGGTACAAGGCAGGGGTGGTGTGGGGCTTACTCCTTTATTACAATAACTATACACACTTTACAAATTACATGAGGCTAAAAAGCCTGGGATATTCTTATCTAAAAGGTCTTGAGTTTCCCATGTAGCCTCATCTTCAGAATGTTGGTTCCACTGTATCTTATAGAACTTGAGAGTTTTTCTCCGGGTAACCCTGTCCTTTTGATCCAGAACCCGAATAGGATATTCGGAATATGTCAAGTCTGGTTCAAGGACAACATCTGTCACTTCCACGGTTCGATCTGGTACCCGAAGGCATTTCTTCAGTTGTGACACGTGGAACACATTATGTACAACAGACAATGTTTCGGGGAGCTGAAGTCGATATGCCACTGGTCCACATTGCTCAAGTACAGGGAATGGACCAATGTACCTGGGTGCAAGCTTCCCTTTTATCCCGAAATGCGATACTCCCTTCATTGGTGAAACCTTCAGGTAGACATAGTCCCCTTCAAGAAAATACAAGGGCGTTCACCGTTTGTCTGCATAACTCTTTTGACGAGCTTGGGCTTTCTTCATATTATGAATTATTTTCTGAACCTTTTCTTCGATTTCTTTCACCATATCAGGCTTAAAGAAGTACCTTTCACCAGGTTCAGACCAATTTAGCGGAGTACGACATCGTCGTCCATATAAAGCTTCGAAGGGTGCCATCCTGATGCTTTCTTGATAGCTATTATTATATGAAAACTCCGCTAAGGGCAAACATTCATCCCATTTTTGTGAGAAGTCCAGAACACATGCCCGTAGCATATCTTCAAGTATTTGATTGACTCTCTCAGTCTGCCCACTTGTTTGAGGATGATAGGCCGAACTGTGGAGCAATTTGGTACCCAGGGATTTATGAAGTTCCTCCCAGAATTTAGATACGAATTGTGGTCCACGATCTGACACTATAGTCTTTGGAACCCCGTGCAAACTGAGAATGCGAGCAATGTATAATTCCGCATAGGTACGAACCGGGTAAGATGTCTTGACTGGCAGAAAGTGAGCAACTTTTGTGAGCCGATCAACAATAACCCAGATAGAGTCATACCCCTTTGCGGTTCGGGACAATCCCACAATAAAGTCCATACTAATGTCTTCCCATTTCCATGTCGGTATTGGTAGAGACTGTAATGGACCGGCAGCTTTCAAGTGTATGGCCTTGACACGTCTGCAGGTGTCACATCTAGCTACATAGCGTGCAATCTCGATCTTCATTTTCGTCCACCAATAATGTTGTTTCAGATCTTGGTACATCTTAGTGCTTCCGGGATGAATAGAATAGCGACTAAGATGTGCTTCATCAAGAATTTGCTGGCGGACCTCTTCATTCTTCGGCACCACTATGCGGTTATTAAACCATACAATGCCTTGATCATCTTCTTTGAAACATTTGGCTTTTCCAGCCCTTATCTTCTCACGAATGTGTTTCATACCCTCATTATTCCTTTGAGCATCAATTATCCTTTGCAAGAGGACTGACTCAAGCTTTAGCTAACTTAAGGTTCCTTGTTGGACCATTCCCAGGTTTAGCTTCTCCATCTCCTAACATAATGTATTGTCAGAGGTCTTCACCGTAAGACAATGACAGGAAACCTTGCGACTAAGCGCATCTGCCACTAGATTGGCTTTGCCTGGGTGGTAATGAATTTCCAGTTCATAATCCTTAATAAGCTCAAGCCATCGCCTTTGTCTCATATTCAATTCTGATTGGGTGAAGATATACTTCAAGCTTTTATGATCTATATAAATGTGACAGATATTACCCAGCAGATAATGACGCCAAATCTTCAGGGCATGAACCATAGCAGCTAGCTCCAGATCATGAGTTGGATAATGCTCCTCATGTCGGCGCAACTACCTTGAAGCATACGCAATTACTCGGCCTTCTTGCATTAATACACAGCCGAGACCACTGCCTAATGCATCACAATACACATCAAAGGGCTTAGTGATATCCGGTTGAGCCAATACCGGAGCAGTGGTTAATAATGTCTTCAATTGTTCAAAAGCTTCATTACACTTGGAAGACCAATTGAATTTAATATCATTCTTCAATAAACTTGTGATTGGCTTCACAAGCTTAGAAAAATCTGGTATAAATCGGCGGTAATATCCAGCCATTCCAAGGAAACTTCAGACTTGATGAACAGTGGTCGAGGGTTTCCACTCCAAAATGTCCTTGACTTTGCTGGGATCTACCGCAATCCCCTTGGCAGATAGAATGTGTCCCAAAAACTGAATTTCCTCCAGCCAAAACGCGCATTTACTGAACTTGGCATACAACTGATGTTCTCTCAGGCGCGTTAACACGATCCATAAATGTTGAGCATGCTCCTCTTCATTTTTGGAATATATTAGAATATCGTCAATGAAGACCACCACAAACTTGTCCAACTCGGGCATGAATACCGAGTTCATCAAATACATGAAGTGGACAGGAGCATTTGTCAATCCGAAAGACATTACCAGGTATTCAAATAACCCATACCGCGTAGTGAATGTGGTCTTTGGTATATCCTCGGGCCGAATACGGATCTGATGATAGCATGATCTGAGATCAATCTTGGAGAATACCCTCGCCCCGGTCAGTTGATCAAATAAAATGTCAATCCTTGGAAAAGGGTACTTATTCTTGATAGTGACCTCATTCAGGGGTCGATAATCCACACACATCCGTAAAGTTTGATCCTTCTTTTTGACGAATATGGCTAGACAACCCCATGGTGACGAGCTTGGCCGGATGAACCCTTTCTCAAGTAGATCTTGTAATTGAATCTTCAATTCTGCCAACTCATTTGGAGGCATACGGTACGATCTTCGAGAAATGGGAGCCGTACCGGGTTTCAACTCAATTACAAACTCTACATCCCTTTTAGGTGGCAATCCAGGCAAATCCTCTGGAAAGACATCGGGAAACTCGCATACTACCGGAATATCCTTGATTTCTGGTATAATGGCTTCATAAACTATGCTAGTAGCTTTGGTTGGAATAGGGATAGACAAGAGAATTTCTTCTTGATTATGACTCAACCTGATGGTTCTCTGATCAGTGTTGAGAGTTGCTTTATGTTGGGCCAGCCAATTCATGCCCAAAATCACATCTATGTCTTGGCCTTTCAGAACTATTATATTAGCAGAAAAGTCCCGTCCGGTCAATGTTACGGGCACTTGATAGGCCACTTCTCTAGTAAAGGTTTGTCCCCCAGGGGAGTGAATTTTAAACCCTTCTTTTGATTCATAGCATGAAATGCAATGTTGCTCCACAAATTTCTTGCTGATAAATGTATGCGAAGCACCAGAATACAAGAGAATAACTGCGGGATGATTGGCCACAAGAAACGTACCCATCATTAGCGGCTCCCCGTCCGGTGTAGTGGCCACTTGCGTATAATATATGCGTCACGTCTTCTTGGTATTTTTGCCCATAGTATTTCCCTTGACTTGAGATGAATTCCCAGATCCTTGCTGATTATTTGACTAGTTCTGCTTTGGATAAGGGCAATCCTTGATGAAATGCCAGATTTGCCACAATTGAAACATCCAGTCGATGAACTGGGCAGAGCAGGGAATCGAGTGCCTGGGGCACCCGACTGACTTAGGGCAGTGGGGGCATTATTGGGACGAATAAATATTGGTTGCTTAAAAGGAAAGGAGGGTGGACGAGAGCGATTCTGGTTGGAAGGCTGGATAATAAACCGTTGCCTTTTCACCGGGCCTTGACTAGGCCTGTCACCTCCAAAACCCTTGGATTTTCCGACACCTGCATACTTCGCTTCTACTGCCAATGTTGTACTGACAGCTCTTTCATAAGTAAGATCTATGCAGGTTGCCATCTTTCTTTGCAGTCGATCATTTAAACCTCTCATAAAACAATTCTTCTTTTTCAGATCGGTGTTCACTTGATCGATTGCATACTGCGACAGATGATTGAACTTATTGAGATACTGATTAACAGTATCCCCTCCTTGCTTCAGCTTCATAAATTCTTCTTGCTTCATGTGAAGAACACCTTCTGGTATATAATGTTCGCGGAAGGCCACCTTGAATTCTTCCCATGTTATCTGATGATTGGCCGGTTGAACGGCCACGAAATTTCCCCACCAGGTGCTGGCAGGGCCGCGCAGTTGCTGGGCTGCAAATAAGGGCTTCTGGGTTTCAGAACATCACAGAAGTCCAAATTTTTGCTCAATAACACGAATTCATTCGTCTGCTTCTAACGGGTCTTCGGCTTTAACAAACAGCGGTGGACGTGTCTCTGAGAAGTCCAAATAGGATGTTTCACGGGGTCCCTGTTGATAACCCTGCCCGCCTTGTTGTTGAAACTGTTGACCCGCCATCTCTCTCAGAAAACGGGTATTATCTGCGGTCGCATTTACTAAGGCGGCAATCGCCTCAGCAAGTGTGGGAGGGACAGGAGGTGGATTTGGGGTAGACTCCCTCCCACTGGAGGTTCCAGCTGCATCCTGTGATCAGGTCTTGGACGGCATCTGTGGCAACAACATTTGAAAGCAAATATAATATGCCAAAGACAAAACCATCCAATTTACATTACCAAAAAGAGTAATGTTACAGACTCGATTTTATACAACAGGAGTACAGTACCCATTATACAATAGTAAAACCTATTATATAATACACTACTTCTATTTCTACTACTACACCACTACTCCTGCTTTTGGTTGCTCCTGGCAGCCTCGTCGTCGGGTGTGGGAGACCATTCATCGACCAGCCTCATAGAAGGAGGGGGCTTGAAAAGGTCTAGCTCACCACCAAGCGCTTCTCCTGCAACGTGCGAGGGTCTGGCTTCCGACCCGACAGGATCCGTAGGTGCACTAGGGTGTAGTTGCGAATACTTACATGGACTTCCTCATGTAGGGTATTGCAATACGCCTGCAGATTGTCAATGGCAGAGCTAAGTTCTTCGACTCGGGCTTGAGCCTTTGCTTCCTTAGCCCAAGCCACTGAACGAGACTGCACCGCCCAGTCAAGCGCTAAGTCTCGATCAGCAACCTGATCCTGCAGACGGCGGATGTGACTTCTTAATTCGTTTATTCTGTCGCCATCCGCGACCCATATGTTCGTCCTGCGTTGAAGCTCCGCTTGAAGCTGATTTACTCGGGCTTCAAGATCCCCAATCGGATCGTTGCTTCCGCTACTACTATCCTCAGCCCGTGGGGCAAGTTGATGACGAGGTACTCCAATTGGGCCAGTTGACTTGCGCGCGGTCTTCCTCGTGCGCGGCGGCATTTCTCTAAGGGGGAAACTTTTATTAGTATGGTTCTTAGCATGATGCATGTATAATTACAGAACCAACCTTAGTTGATTCATACCTTCTATACATTGCACTCCTCCTATCTGGTCTTTCATATAGATTCTTCAGATATGAGGGATAAGAAGGGAAGAAATCTTTCTAGGTAAGTTTTTAGAAAATCCTTTTGAAGATGCCTCATAATATCTGCAGAGAAGGGCTTCGCTCCGATACCAGCTGTGACGGAACCTCCCAAGTCATTAGGCCCACCTACAGTTGTCCTTGTCCAACAGACATCAGACAACCCTGTAGATGTTCCTGAATCACTTGACAAGTTCGGTATCTTCTTTCTTACCTTTCCAGGAACGTTTCACCCGTCTTGCAGACACTACAGAACATCGGAGATATAGAAATGCGGAAGCGATTACATAAACTTACATTTATTTAGAAAGTAGGATCAAGTTACTTATTACAGACCAGGTTTATAAAACGAGTGCTGAGTAGTATTATTACAATACCAAGGGAGGCAAAAACTCCTCCCGATAAGTTCTTACATAAAAGTTTCTTATGGAGGACCATGTCCTCCCGCAGCTTCACTCTTGTTTTTCCTCATTTGGAACCACCTTGGTACAAAAGCAACAAAAATTTGTTGCTTCCTCACCTAAAAACAACGAGGGAATAAACCCTGAGTATGGAATTACTCAGCAAGTCTTACCCGACTAAAGAAAAGACTCTCAAGGGTATGCTGGTTATAAGGGAGTCAAGGTAAGGTATCTCAAGATTAAAGACTCTGTTTTGCATGAATGCTTACTAAAAGTGGGTCCTTAAAATCCAGTTTTATTGTCAAGTTAGGTAAACTTACCTATATCTAGAGTTCTTGCTAACCTAGTTCAATCATTTGGCCTGCACTAGCCAGTTTCTCACCCATCCCTTCATCTTTAGTGGAATTCTACGTATAAGTCAGTGACCAAGTCTCCATAACCGTGGAGGTACGGCAATCCGAATCGATTATACTCAGCTGAGGATCTCCAATCACACGACATATGTAGCACTTAACCCTTGCATATGTCAACCCGCCACTGGGGTTCTTAAGACCAGATCAGGTTCACGCAAACCGAGAGCACAGATACACCACCGTCCAGCCTCTTGCTACGGAGGGTACACGCTACTCTCACCACCGCTCCACGCCCATTTCGTGTTATCTTATTCTGGCCTTAGTCTGCCCGAGGCAAGGCTTACCCATGACGAGGCATGTGACTAGTTAAAGGGTCCTCGGTCATCAGGCCTACATCGACACGGTCCTTAATCGACTCAGATGGAGACACTACACCGAGACTCTCTTCTCATGCAAGTCACCCGCCCGGTCTCAGCTTAATCATTTACCCAAAAACTTGGTACCTGGCAGAGGTACATCTCTTCCGATGTTGAACCCATCATGGCCATGATGGATCCACCATCAAGTTTTATTTCCAAAAACATCCCTCCCACTTTGCCAATCATATTTTGTAAAACAAAACCTTTTGTTTTGCTAGAGCAATACTAAGCATAGTAAAAAAAACTTTTGTAAAAAAACAGGGTTTCATGGGAGGTAATCAAGTTCAAGAAAGGTAATGCAGGAATTGTTTAAGCATTCAACTCCTATCACCTAATGCATAAATCAAGTGAGAAATATTTTAAAAATATCAAGGAAGGTGGCAAATGCACCGGGGCTTGCCTTCGTTAGTAGGTGAGTCAGGCTCAGGCCCGCAGATGTCAAAGTAGAGACAAGTTCCTGCCTGAGATTCCAAAGGTGGTGGTGTCTTCTCTTCGGTCACTTCGATCTCTTCTTCGTTTTCTAAACATAACCATATGTATGTATATAAGAATGAATGTCATGTAATGCTCATGAGAGTGCAAAGATAATAAGATTTTATTATCAAAGGTCTTGAATACAATTTTCCTTCACGGAACTCTGAGAACTTAGGGTTTCCAGATTCAGTAAAGGAGTTCAAAGGGCAGGGGTGGGGGTTTTGGGTTCTAAGTATCAAACATGGTCCGAATTCAACCAAATTCTACTCAAGGCTTCTAAATAATATGTAGAACTCATATAAAAAGTTTGGGCATTTTTGGGATTACCATTTATCTCCTAAAAATCCAGAATTAATGGTTTAAGCTAGTTTAAATGCCTTAAAAATCCTTATTTAATCTAAAAATCATGAAACTATTTTTACTAAATACTATAAAAAATAAGAAGTCTAGGAAAATTGGTTTGGTAATTTTAGTATTTTTCTACAATTTATAACAGATTTCCAAAGCTCTACTGAAAAAGAAAAAGAAAAAGATCAAATAGTACTAGGCTGGTTCTAGCCCAGGCGGCCCAACCCAGAGGAAAAACGCGCGCGCGTGTCCGCGGCAGCGCTGGCGTCTTTACAGAAAGGGCCTCGGAGTTTTTACTAACTGAAAACAGGTTCTTTCACTGTTTAACAGTCACTGACCGTTTACAAAAAGACCCCCCGCACTCCTATCTATTCTCGGTTTGAAGTCCACGACGGCGTCGAGCGCAGGGAAGCTTCGGCGAGCACCTATACCGACCGAACGGGGCAATGACTAGGGCTCCCGAGCGACTAACACGGAATTGGATCCACCTCCACCATTTCCCCCAACCTAATTTCATCTATGGCCAATTGGTTTGCTCGGGCCATGGTGACCGTGAGCAGTGCGGCTAGACAGTCGTGTTCCCGGTGACCAGAGAGCTCCTAGCGCAATTGCGTGGGTCGGCAAGCATCACCAGCATGCACAGATGCTAGAACAGGAACAAAGAGGGTATGAGCAGACCTGTGGGGGGCTGGCCACGGCAGAGTACGATTCACGGTGGCGGAAACCGAATTTGGGGAAGAGGAGAATTCTCCGGCTACGATGGTTGATAAAGGGTGAGAATGGGTGCATTGGCTTCGGGATGACCTAGTGCAGCAAGTTCGGCCATCAATTTATAGAGAGCTTCGACGGTGGCGCTCAATTTGGCCGGACAGAGCTGGCGGTCAGAAACAAGGAAGGACCATGGCGCAGTGGGTTCGTGTCCCCAGTCGTGGCAAGCTCACTGGCGTTGATTTAACGGTTGTAAAGAGTCACGGTGATGCGACAGAGGTGTTCGGATACGTGGTGCAAGACCGAGCGACGGCGGTTCACCGGCGAGCCTATCTGCTCCAGCCGCAAAGCCGAAAGGTGCGGTGGTGAGTCACCGGAGTGACTACCAGCTCACCGGCGGCAAACTTCTTTTACCCCACGAGATTATCCGTTAGTCCCCAGCGTGAATCCGAGCGGCGGCAGCACGAATCTTCGCGCAGGGAGGTCACCGGCGATGAGCTAGCAGTGCTGGCAACCTGATCCACCCGAGAGCAATGTACCATGGGCTATTTCATTCAGTCAGCCTGACAGTCATAATTTAGGCTCGATTTTCTCACAATTTTCAATGGTAACATGATCAACACTTTGCAGCACAAGTGTAGTGCTATAGACAAACTACAACTTTGTCACAGCAACCTTGGTTAAATTCTTAATGATTTAGGCTTGAATTCATGCTCAAAGTCTTGGTGGTTACACTATCTGTCTGAAAATTCAGAACTAGTAACCTGACAGCCCAACTTTGGGCTTAATTATCTTCAATTTATTCTTAACAACTGAGCTCACATTCTTAAGCAAAGTTGTCCACCTATGATTGGTCTACAACTTTGATGTGATGCCCTAGGGCAAAAACCCTAATATTTGAAAGTTACAAGGCTCCAAAGTTGAGCCCAAAACTCTGAATTTCAGACTTAGGCTATATAGGACTTAAGAGGTGATTTTTGCAAATAGACCCAAAACTTAGGGTTTAGCTTGCAAATTCACATATTTGTGAACCAAAGGACTTAATATGCCTTAACATTGTAGTTTTTACACTTTAGTCCAAATGTGCACTGTTTTTGCACATAAGCCCCTAGGGTTTGGACTTTGGGTTTTCCAGGGTTCAAATGGGGTTTTTGGTATCCTAGGGGTATAAATGTGATTCAAGTTCATTTTTGGGAACATTTTATGACTATTCCCCTAATGCTTTTAGGTTTTCTCAATTTGGTTAGGTTTTATCCCCCTTTAATCCCTATTTAGGGTTAAATTCCCTATCCAGGGTTCTATTTGCAAAATGCTATAACAATACAACTTGTTTGAAATTTTTACCTAGTGAATGCATTCTAGGTGTGTCCAGCATATGCAATGCCAATGTTTATGATGCCATGCTCAAGTTTTAGTTGTAGTAACACCAGGGGTGTTACAATAATTGTGGACATTACTCCACAATCCATCACACTCAATCAAAGATCCAAATCAAACAAGTATCATAATAACAAGCATTCAAGCGTATAGATACCTATAAAAATAGTTTTATTTTTTTGTTCCTAAGAGTAGGTCTCCTATTCCTAAATTCACTTTAGGCACAGGATTTCAAAGTGTGAAATCCACATTTGTCTTTTAGAAAGAACAGGTAAGAATAATCAGAGTGAAGCGGAAATAGATGAGAAAAGATTAAGATAAGTTTAGAAAAGAATAAGAGTAAGGTAAGTAGGTAATGGTTATCCAATTCTATCTAGGTTTCGTCCTACAGTCAACATTCCTTTGATACCACTTCTGTCACACTCGGATTTATAGGGACAAAGCCGGGTGCATCTCATACATGCGCCAAAGAAGACAACATATATAATAACAGAATGTATAGAGATAAATGTCACAATATAATCAGAGTACTTATTACATAGCAGAAGTCTTACAAAATAAAAGATAAATATAATAGGATCTAAAATCCCTCCTTGGCGCTAGAAAGTCAACTGGGAGACGACGACCTAGACCTTTTACGAACACATCGCAGCATCCTCCAAGCGTCTCATCTTGTGGTACCTGTCCTTAACCTGTGGGGGGTGTGAGACAACAAGGGTGAGCTCACACATGTTCATCGCTCAACAAGTTGTGGGGAATAATGTGGCATGAACTCACCAAAGATGGGAGTTCATGTGATGTGTAAGGCTGATCAACAATAGGGGCTAAAGCTGAGCATTGCTTTTAATAAGTTGGTCAAAATTTTATTAGCAATTACTAGATGTAAGTAAATACCAAACCATAATAAAATAATAAAACAATATTAATAAATAATCCCATGCAATGCAAATGACAAATTGAATTTAAGTTCCATAAATTAATCATGCGAGAATCCTGAGCTGCTCATGACCGTGAGCTCGGCTAGTATACCAGTTTTACACTCTGCAGAGGTTGTACCCTTTACCCACAAGTCATGTTTCCCATGTCGCCAGGGTTTGCAAGGCCCTTAGACACTACCGAGGTGAATGGCTAGGTATCCACTACGAGGCCTTTACAAAGATCCACTAGCTTCTGAAAACCCGCTACAGTTTATGGGAAGAGCACTTACAAGAATCCCTCGTCTGACCACCATCGCAGCAAAATCAACCTGAGAACCTCCTTGCATGCAACTCCCCTACTGCCCTTGCCCCTTTCGGGTAAGGTAGACTTCCACTAGCTTTCCTAATTAGTTAGCCAAGGGGTCCCATTCCTCCCTTGTGGTGGCACGTGTTTCTCAAGTTAAGCTCCATGTTCCAATTAAAGACATAATGATCTTGACATGAACATAAATAGAATAACAAAATAATTGGAACATGGATATAATGAAATAATAATCCCAAAACCATGTAAAGAAATAGCAAAAACTACCCATTTGATTCAGGGGTAACAAGGTAAAAAAAGATAAACAAACTAGGGTGACCTATTGGGTCCCATCAAAATTAAACATATGCATGAATAAGTGATATTAAAGAATATTATTGGGTAACGAAAGTGAATCAAGGGCATAATTTGCCTGGCACTTGAGATTCCAGTTAACACGGTGATTCTTTAGATCCTCGAAACCTCGCGCTAGTCGTAGCAATACAAACAAACATGGTATAAACAAAGTTAACATCACACCAAACATAAGTACAAACTGAATAATAATAATCTACGCGTTGCTACGAGATCGCGGGAACGAGAACCACTAGAATCAGAGTTACTAGTATGGAGTTATGATTTATAAAAGATTTATGAGATTAAAATGTTAAACTATATTATAAATTGGTTAATATAGATCATATAAGAGGTTATTCTCTAAATAACAATCTCAACTTTAATCTAAGTTATAAATTTACCATAAATTATATTCTAATAGATTATAATGATAAGTGGTTTAACGAGACTAACCAACGTAAGTTAAATAAAGATCTAATTATAAAAGGACAAGACATGGTATAATCATAGTTGTTACTGCGTAGTAAATATTTATACGAGACTAACGCAACTTGAACGGATCAAATCGGAGTTAAAACGGAGAAGTTATGAATTTCTGAAGATTCTATGTGTTTTGTACAAGATTAAATAGGATATAAATTTTAATATGACTTTCATGTCAAAACAGAGGTACTATGTAATGCACAATATTATTACAAAATTTTAGAGACTAGAATGAACTGAAGAAGATTTAATATGAATTTTCTAGGCATTAAACAAATTTCTGCAATTAATTTTGTACTAAAAATGATTTTCTAAATTGATTTCTCTGTTTTATTCACTGTTTGGACTGTGCGCTAAATAAATAGATACAGGGGCCACAGCGCAAGATTTCCTAGATACAGAGCACAGTCACCCTGGACTGCGGGTTGATTCCAAAAATCCTAGGGTTTCTTTAGTAAAATTGGCGCAGCGAAGGGTATTCTACGCTCCGGACCGTCAGATCTGATCATGATGTCCTAGATTAAATCAGGACCCGATAAACCGGTACGGAAATCTCAGTCGTTGGATCTGAGCCTCGCGGCTAGATCTTTCCGATGGTTTACGGTGTGATCTATATCGACCATCGCCATATCGACGGTGCGGATTCAACAGAGCAGAGGGGTATCCACGTTTAATCCAAACCGTCGATCTCCGGGATCAAAGCACCCGCGCGATCCCCCACCCCCGACACGACGGCATAGCACCATGGCGGCGCACCTCGCTGGAGTTCGCCTAACCGGCCTCACGGGCCTAGTTTCCAATCGATACACGCCATGCGCGAAGAGTAGGAAGTGACAAACAAGATGGTTGTTGGCTTACCGGTGATTACGACGTGTAGCCCTCTGCCCACAAAAGGATGCGGCTCATGGTGGTGGAGAGACTCCGGCAACCGATTCACGGCGGTTGGAAGCGCCTCCTTGGTCCTAATGGCTTGGGTACAACCCGAGGGTCCCTACTAGGTCTCTCGACTACTCCCTGGCCACCAATTTCTAGTTGCACACGAGTAGCCGCCGCGGCGGTGACAAGGTTTTGCGCAGTGAGTTTTCTATGTGTTCTTCGATTGGAGGCGAGGAGGAATACGACGAGCGTCGCAGCGCGCCCAACTCCCCATCTTATAGGCACAGGGTAGGCCAGCTAGATTCCCGAGTCAAAGACGCGAGTGGAAGCGAGGCTTGTGGGCGCAGTTATGCCGGTGTGCAAAGTCTCCCGGGAGAAGATAAGTCCGACAGATGGGGTCCCCACGGCGGTGTCTAGCTGGGATGGAGCAGTGAGCACACGGGGTGAGCGACTGCAACAGGGGCCCACCAGTCGGTCGGTGCAAGCGAAAAGGGAAGATGGGGCCGCGCAGGAGGAGGGCACAAGGCCTCGTGGCACAAGAAGTATTGGGCCAGGGGCGAGGTTTTGGCCTAGGCGAGCACAGGCTTGATCAATTTATTTTCTGTTTTTCTACCTCTCATTTTCAGTTTTCAAAACCACTTTCAAATTTGATTTTGGATTTCAACTCTAATCAAATGTGCAACGAGAAACTCCAATATGAATGAAATATTATTTGTATATATTACTGATTTTTTTAAGAAAGCCCTTTTAATCATGACACACGCACATATTATTCTCTTTAAGGAAAACATAATTTTTGGGATGTGAAGTTCAATTGAAAGTCCTTTCAGTTATTCCTTTTTTTATTTTTTGTTAAAATAAAATATGTGATCTCCCTTAAGAAATATTGATGACTATCTCAAAATATATAGCAAAAGTCCATATAATGATATTTTGTATTTAATCTATTATTTAGAGTTCATATTTTTAAAAGAGAAGATTTTCTAGTGTATAGTATTTATTAAGGTATTTCTTAAACTTAATTCTTTTGGAGAATGCCTCTATTCACATTATTCAACAAAGGTTGGCTGGAATTATATGAGGGTCTTTTATTTAATCCTTTATTATAAAAGACTCATATCTTTGAAAACTATCTCCAAGGTCCCGAAGTAGATTTTTTTATACGATTTTTGGGCTTTACAGTGAGGTTTAGAAAGTAAAAATCAAGAAGACCGTGAAAGAAGGGAGAAACTGGCAGGGCCAGTCCCCGGATGAGAAAAGGCATGAAGATAATTGCCTCGTGAGTATCCTCTGTGAGGACAGTAACTCTGTGCAAGATCCGCCAGGAACATAGTTCCTTCGACAGTATAACACTAATTTCACAAGATGCGGAAGGTCAGCATCAGAAATGATAGAAACATGGTTACCAGCGAAAGAGAGTTGGCTATTGGGGTCGATCGGAGGGATGTCTGGGATGGTAGCACTCTGTTTTCTTTTCCTGGGCGCCATCACAATTTTTCAAACGGCACGAAAGGATTCGGGAACTCAGAAAGCTAGAGAGCTGTGGCAGAACCTCCCAAGTTATTGGGCCCACATGCACCTGCCCTTGTCTCAAAGACCTCAGACGGCTATGCATGTGCACCAGATAACTTAACAGGATCCGTCCGAGTGTTCCAAGGACCCCAAATAAACCACTTACAACTAGGATCACAAGATTAAGTAAACACAAATCACACACCAACATTTGGCAGTGGAATTTCTTTATTACAAAAAGTTACAAGTTACAACAAATTTACATTATATTTATCGGAGTGATTACAAAGTGATTCAACGAAAAAAATTGAAATGTTATAAATTAGTTATAAGTTTGAAATATATGCTAGCTTAGTGACAATCCTCAATAAGAAGTATAGAAGAGCTACATTAACCTATAAGAAGGTCATGCCCACCAGCGCTTAACACCATCCACAGCAGCACAAATCTTGTACCTGCAACAACATGGGTTCGAAAACCCTGAGTACGAAGTGTACTTTCGCAAGTCTTACCCGACTAAGGAAAACGACTCTCAAGGATATGTTGGATTTAGGAATCAAGGAGAGGATTTTAGCAAGAATCAACTTAGACATTTTGCAGAAAAGATTTCTAATAGTAAGTCCTTACTTTCAACATTTTAATGCCAGGTTAGGTATTAATTAATCTTGTTTGCATCTAGTCTAAATTCATCATCCTATTAATCAATACAACCATATTTTTACTCATTGTGATTCCATCCATGACTTACAATGAGTGGTCGGAGGGTAGAGTCTCCATGACTGTAACACCCCTGGTGTTACTGTCACTAAAACTTGAGCATAACATCATGAGCATTAGCATATCATGTGTTTGTCACACCTAGAATGCATTCACTAGGTAAAAAGTTCAAAAATGTTGTACTGATATGACTTGATGTGTGGTTAACCCTAGTATATAGTACTTAACCCTAAATCTGGGCTTATGGAGATAAGGCAAGCCCAAACATGAGAGAACTTCAAAGGATGTGAGAAATGATCCTGAGATATCCCCTTGGAAGGACTTGAGTGACACCAAAACCCTAATGTGTCCCAAAACCCTAGAAACAAACCCTAAAAAGCTCAGAATCCTGAAAAGACCCCTGGAAAACCCTAAACTAGAACCCTAGGGGGCTAAGTGTAAAATTTGTACACTTTTGGACCCAAGTGTAAAAACTAAGGTATTAATGCACCACAAGACATATGTTTCACACATTTGAAGGATTGCAAGTCAAAAAGTGGGGATTTGAACTTAAGTGCAAAAAGCCCCTCATACACTCCATATGCCAAAGTCTAAATTCAGTTGCTTAAGGCTGACTTTGGAACTCTGTATTTTTAAAACTACAAGGAATTTGCCTAGGGTCAACACATCAAACTTGTAGAGCTATAATAGGAGTGCAACTTTGCTTAAGTAACTGAGCTTTGATCGCATACAAAAATTGGAGATAATTAGCTCTAAAGTGTGACTGTCAGTCAACTCAGATTCTGAATTTTAACTGACAGTGAGTTCTGGCGAACTTTGGACTTGATTTTAGCTCAAGGGATTAAGAAAGAGAGCAAGATCTTTGCAGCAGCATTGTAGCTGGATTATAGGGCTACAATTTTGTTATAGGGAGATTAGCACATTCTCACACAAAAATCTGAGATTAAGGCGTTGCAGCTCATGCTATCAGGTGCTCTAAATGACTCCCTGATGGTACAGTAACAGAAATATCCCTGGGTTCATCCCCCTTCGCCACCGGTGAGCCGTGCACCGGATTCGCGCCAGCCGTCATGATTCATGTCTCGGATATATGGATTACGCTCAAGGATGAAAAGATCTTTACCACGGATGAACTTGGAGCAATGTTCTGTCCTATGCCGTGCCCACTTGCGCCGGCGACGTGGCCAAACGTCCATCACCAGAGTTTGCGCTCTTCACCGCGGTTGCGCCACTCCTTGAGTCATTTACCACGTTGCACTAAGCCGCTTTAGATAGCTAGGCTGTCGCCAGTAAGCTCGCCACGGTGAAAGCCACCAATTCCTTGCAACAGTGTTCTCCCTTCTCTCCGACCGCAACCGCGCCAACTTCAATTCACGAGCCACCGCCCCCGAATCCTATAAATTGAGCGCACCATTGGCTCCGCCATGTAGTCAAGCACTCAGCGCACCCACCCATGCCTCCGATTAGGCACCAGAGAGCCCCAATTTGGGATTTCCCCCAAATCGAGCCAGAACACCGTACTGAGTGAGCTCGCCGTGGCTAGCGTGCTATAGGTCCGTTCATGCCCTCTGCTCTCTTGTTTCAGTACTCTTATGTGCTCCTGATACTCCTTGACCCATCCAATTAAGCTAGGACCCAAAGGATCATCGGGAACGTCTCGGTTTGTCCGTTGCTCGCGCTGTCACCATGGGCAGTGTGAGTAAGAGCTCGAACCATGCAATTGATCGAGGGGAAATGATTATTAGGGGTCGAATTAGGTGTCAACCACTTCTAAGCACCGATCATTGCGTAACTTGGCCGGTACAGGTTCACCGGAGTTCGGCTTGTCGCCGTCCACCATCGTGGACCTGGCGTTGTAAAGAGAAAGAAGGGGAAGGGTCTCAGTAAAAATGATAGTGACACAACCAAATAGTGCATAGGGTTCTTCACCAGTTATTCAAACAGCCAAGGGTCTTTGTGCAAACCTGCCAGCGCAGGCGCGCGCGCAGGCGCATTCCGATATTGGGCTGGCTCGGGTTAAATTGAGCCCAGTACTGTTGATACTTTTTCCTTTTCTTTTTCTACCAGACCTTGGAAATCCATAGAAAATTCTAGAGAAAGGCTAAAAATGTGAGACCAATTTTGTTAGACTCCTAAATTTTTGTAGTATTTAATAAAACTAATTTTAGGATTTTTAATCCAAATAGGGAATTATGTAGTATTTTGAAGGGCCAAAACCTATACTCCTGGAATTTTAGAAATTAATTAGTACCTCCAAAAATCATCAAACTTTTTGGATACGATTAAAATGCTATTTAGAAACCTTGGGTAAAGTTTGACATGATTTGGACAATGTTTGATACTTAAACCCAAAAACCCTAATCTTTTGAGTAGAGTTTGCCCTTTGAAATAAAATACTGACTCCAAAAACCCTAGATTCCTGGAGTACCGTGAAGGAAAATTGTATTCAAGACCTAATATGATCAACCTTTGTTATCATTGCACTTTCATAAGCATCACATAAGCATTCATGATTATGTATGGTTGTATATAGAGAACGAGGAAGAGGTAATAGTTGAAGAAGAAGGAGTTGCACCACCACCGCCACCTGAAGACCCACCTGCCGGGAACTGATTTTATTTTGATATTTGTGGAGCAGAGCCCGACTCTCCTAGAACACAAGGCAAGCCCCAGTGCATTTGCCACCACATTGCTATTTTAAAATCTTTCTCACTTGCTTGATGCATTAGGTGATAGGAGTTATGTGCTAAACAATTGATGCATTTCCCTTCTTGGAAAATTGATTACTTTTCCTTGCTCACCTATTCTATGAAAGGATTTTTCTAATGCTTAGCCTCGCTTTAGAAAAATAAAATTTTTTGTTTTTGAACAAAAGATGATGCTTCACAGTGGATGGGATGTTTTCAAAAATAAAACTTGATGATGGATCCATCAAGGTCGTGATGGGTTCAACATCGGAAAAGATGTACCTCTGCCAGGTACCAAACTTTGGGTTGAAGATAATAAAGCTGAGACCGGGCAGGTGACTTGCACGAGAAGAGAGTCTCGGTGTAGTGTCTCCGTCTGAGTCGATTAAGGACCATGCAGGATGTAGGCCTGATGATCGAGGACCTTTTAACTGGTCACATGCCTCATCATGGGTAAGCTTTTCCTTGGGCAGACTAATACCAAAATAAGACAACACACAATGGGAGTGGAGAGATGGCGAGAGTAGCGTGTACCCTCCGTGGCAAGAGGCTAGACGGTGGTGTATCTTTGCTCTCAGTTGGCGTGATCCTGATCTGGTCTTAAGAACCCTAGTGACAAGTTGACATATGCAAGGGTTAAGTGCTACATATGTCATGTGATTGGAGATCCCCAGCTGGGTATTAATCGATTTGGATCGCCGTTACTTCTCGGACATGAAGACTTGGTCACTGACTTACACGTAGTTTCCATTGAACTAAAAGGGATGATAAAAAGATGGCTAGTATAGGCCAAGTGCTTGAACTAGGATATAAAGAACTCTAGATTTAGGTAATGCCTTAACTTGCTAATAAAATTGGATTTTTAAGGATCCACTATTAATAAGCATTTCTGCAAAGAGAGTCTTGATTCTTGGTTAAGCCTTACCTTGACTCCCTTAAACCAGCATATCCTTGAGAGTCTTTTATTTTGATGGGTAAGACTTGCGAAAGTACACTACATACTTAGGGTTTTCGAACCCATGTTGTTGTAGGTGAGGAAGCAGCAAACTTTTGTTGCTTTTGCTCTAAGGTGGTGCCAAAGGAAGAATCGCAAGAGTGAAGCCTTGGGAGGATGCTGTCCTCTTTTTGAAAAACTTTATATCTATATGCGGGAGGGGTTTTTGCCTCCCAAGTTTGTAATAATAATACTTCTGCACTCATATGCTACTGGTCTGTAATAACACTCTTTCTATATTTTAATGTAAATTAAGTTGTTGTAATTGCTTCCGCTTATTTGTTCCTCCGATGTGTTGTAATATCTGCGTGACAGGTGAAATGCTCTTGGGAAAGGCAAAGGACACAGATACCGAACTTGTCGAGTGATTAGAAGCATCTACAGAGTTGCCCGAAGTCCGCTGGACAAGGACAACTATAGGTGGGCCTAATGACTTGGGAGGTTCCGCTACAATGACCGAGGAGTAACGACGATTCAAACCGATTATACCCAGCTAGGGATCCCTAACCACATGACATATGTAGTACTTAACCATTGCATATGTCAACCATTCCCACAGATCCTCCACAACGTGAACCGGTCCGTGCTACCCGGGAGCACAGTACTCCTCCATCCAGCCTCTAGCCAGGAGGGTACATGCTACTCCCACCATCTCCCACGCCCAGTGAGCGGTTGTCTTTTCACGTATGGAATAATCGGGTTCAAGCTTACCCTATCCCATACCAGGGTATGTGGATAGTTGCAAAGTCTCCACCACAACAGGCCTATATCGAAATAATCTTTAATCAACCTGGACGGAACATCACCTGTTCCTAGCCCAAGTCTCGATTTAAGTACTTCCATTCTTAGGAGTGTTTGTGTTCCTTAGGATGATTAAAACATCATAGGGAACCTTGAATTAGATCTCCCAATGATCCTGGTGAAAATATTCTTGTAGGTAGAGGCGTAGAGCCATCCTTCCTCAGGATAAACCTGAGCTAGGCATTAGTGCAAAGGACAAACTCTATCTACAAGATTTACCTCTAGGCAGGGCTAAGCAATTTTGTAAATCTTATTTGATACTTTACCAGAAGTATCTATAAAAGGAATGGATTTCAAGGTAGCCAATGCATCAAAGGGTTTCCATGCAACTCCTATAAACCTAATGCACATTTCGCTAGACTTAAAGTGTGTAAAAATCATTTAAAAACACAAGGAAGGGGTTGCATGCACCGGGCTTGCCTGGAATAACACTAGGTTAGTGTTTGTTAGGTGGTGACCACTTGGTGACCAACCTTTGTCTTGGTACCTGTTCAGTTTATCCATCCTTAAGTTCGTCCTTCAGCATCATTTTGTGGAGAAGCTTATGCGTAGCGACATCTTGTGGTTGACTCAGCTTTGGTCCTTGTCCTTTGCTTCGTACGATTCTCAGCTAGCGTACCTAATGAGATGCATGGTGCATATTAATGGATATAAGCAGGAATAGCACCCGACTAATTATTGCTACACCGACGAGGAGTAAATATTTAGTGGCGAGGCATTACAACACTCAAACAACGCTAGATATTAATATACAACTAAGTGAAACCTTAATGTTTTCCTTAACTTAACTATACCTAAATTAAACATTAGGAATTACAAACTATGCATATGATTTACCTTCTTTAGTTAAAGCCTAACATCAGCAGATGAACAGACCTGGATTCATTAGTTCTAGATGTCTAAATCTAAAATAAGAAAAGAAACACAACTAACTTTCTAAACCAATAGTATAATCTAACTTGAAGAGCACGCCAACTAAGCAAAGTAGCATGCCAATTTTAAGTCTAACGGATAATACATTATCAAAAGGCATAAAGCCTTGCGAAACTACATTCTCCCTAATCTAGATACTTAAAACACTTATACCTCTTCTACTATGGGGTTTCTCGTATTTCGACTGAAATCGGCTCGCTAAAGCTACTCGCTTACAATTTATTTAGAAACGATGCACACTCATCTAATATTTCGACTAAAAGGAATAACAAAAATGCGCGCCGATATTAGATTCAGCTCAAACCCACTACATCGATTAACGAATATTAATTAGGACTTTTCGTCGATCACACGTTAAATACCGCAATCTATTCCACTAATCCATTTATTAAAATAAAATAACAGAAGTACATAATCAACTCACCCTACTAAAATCTGACTTGAAACCACAAAATCGATGGCGCTATCTAGTCTGTGCACAACACCAACACCTGATAAGCGTTGCAATGGCAGTTTCCTTTCATTTTCTAGCGCGAACGACGACACAGAGAAACTGCGTCGTGAGGAGAAGCTCATTAGTATTCCATTAACGAATAGATATCGCACGAGTCACAACGGAAAGGAGCTCGACGCGTCGAAGCAGGTGAAGGCAAGGTCGGCGACGTTGCTGTACATGATGCGGAGATGTACGACGGCGACATGGATAGTGTTGGGCATGGCTGAATCCGTGTAGAGCTCCAAATCGACGCCCACTAGGATGAGCTAGGACAATCGGACCTGGCAACAACGGCGAGTTGGAGCGTTGGTGAGCTCGGCAGATGCGACCAAGGAAATTGGCAAGCGCACGCGGGGCTAGTAGCACGGATTTGAAGCGTGGAGAAATTGCCCATGGCGAAACGAACAGAGAAAGGAGCGCTTGTGAGCTCTATGGCGGAAACGGCGGCAGCCGACGCCAGAGCGCACGACAAGGGAGCTTCGATGGTGCGGTGGCCATGGAAACTGAGGGTAGGAGGGAGCTGCGCAGTTTGACGAGACCGTGGCCGGGTGAGCTGGAGCACCGAGCATAGTGAGCCGCAATGGGTGAGCGCAGGCACGGGAGGAACGCCGAGGGAGCTGCGCAGCAGGAAAGAAGCGCGCTTGAAAGTCGATGGTGAGGTCACGGCACCAGGGGATAAGCTCACCGGCGTCCATGGCCGACGGAGGAAGCTCGCAGGGGCACGACGAGCAGAGGAGCACGCGTGTCGGGGCAGGACTCTGGGTGGCGGTGTGCTGGGAGATGGCAAGGCCGAGCTCAGTGTTGGGGGCGAGCGCGTGGCCATGGAAGAGACCTCAGTTGCTTGCGGCTAGCAGGGAGATGGATGCGCGCCTTGGGAGACCAGGGAGAGCGAGTGGCGTGAGGGATAAGGCCGTCGACTCCTGAGCGATGAAAAGATCAGGGAAGAGAGAGAACAGTGTGAGGATAAGATCCCTAGGATATTTTCCTTTTTTTAAAGGACAATCGCAGATATTTTGAATCAAGGTTTTTAGTGATGTATAATTGGTCGACGCGCTATACGGCTACATATTTCATTCTCCGAATCACGAAATGGAAACATCAGAGGATTAACGGTTCTGGCTAAATTTCGTTTAGATAACTTCGTGACTATTCTAGGCAAAACGTAAATGGACCATATTAAAACGAGTTTGGCTTTGGTATTTTAGACTATATTTAGTCTAGTCTAATTTTTACGATTCTCACCAGCTATCGATCATTTGATTTGACGCCAAGGATAACTTGCTGAGAGGGACAATTCACTTAATGAGCTCGCGCATCGTTTTGTTCGGACAGCGCGGGGCTCCAAATTTTATAGAAAATCATATTCACTTACGCGCGTGATCCGAACATATCCAAATTCGCCAGCAAACGAGATTCGATGAGCCAAAAGTTTATGAAACCTTTTTAATTGTTTAGAGAAGGGAGATGAATACAACACCAAGCTTGAGCTTTTGTGAGATAATTAAATTCCAAGCTAGATGAGATTTTCCGAATAATCTCGGTAATCGGAGATAGACATAATATCGAAATTGTTACTCACACTAGCATTTCTTACTTAAGTCCATACTTGTTGTTACACGTATAGTAACACCTAGGGTGTTATAGCCCTCCCCCCTTAAAAGAATCTTGTCCCATGATTCGAAGCGAAATACCTATAAGAGTAGAGAAGCGTGTAACTCTTGTCCATATCTATAATAACATAAGGCAGCCCCAAGCAAAGGCGAGTGTCTCAGGAGGTTGTTTCTCTAGTGGACATAACATGTATCGCCTTAAGCTAATTTAGAGATGTCCACCAGTAGAGACGATGTCTGCCAGAAGAACACATAAGGTTCCATGTGTGCAGTTTGCTTTTTCTGATGACACTGTACTATCTGAGTCTGTTGGGCGTGCGGTAGATATGCGACTTTACCCAAACAGAATTAGTTGCAACCTCTTGGGTAAAACACATCGAAAGAAATTTGTCGATAAATCATCATTGCAAGTCCATAGAACAAGAGACGGGTGTGGATGTCGAACAACACCATAGTTGACTCGTGGCTAGCCAGAAAATCCAAGTCCAAAGATGATAATGGAGACTCGAGGAAACATCAGTGAAGGTTATCAACAAATGTTGACTTAACGATGAACTGATTTCATCCAATGCTAGCCTGACTCCGACTAATCACACATGTTGGAAAAACACACGTGAGGCGATCGAGACACTAGAACTGTGGTCAGACTGTACCAGTTAGCTGAGGATGGCAAAGTACCTCGGCCAACAATGTAGAGTTAAGACACATATGCTCATAATCTAATCCAATATGGCACAAGATCTGCGCATATGTTCATATCCTTCACTTGATCTTGATAAGGGTTTCTTCAGGATAGACTAAACTAAAGTGAGTTTAAACCACTCGATAAAACGATCTCTAAACTCAACCTTTGTTTATTAGGCAGTTACAAGTTAATAAAACCAACTTGTTGAACTACTTTTGACATTGAGCAAGTCCTCTTGTTATCCATCGACAATCCAATGGTCGAGAGTTCACTTTTGTTAATAGGAGATCATGCACTTGGGTAGAAATCCATTTGGTCATGTTGTTCATCCGTTTCTTCATGCGAGATGAATTATCCACTTCGTTAGGGAATACATGCATTAATTCAGAGAGTGTGAACAACTCCTGCATCTCAGTAGCAGGGAAAGTCAATCTCCATTTGGAGAGCTAATCAACTGTCTTTCAACACTAAAAAGCTTCAAGGCTTCACTTTTCACAACAAATGATGTGAAGAGAACTTGTATGTGTGCAGTCACTACCAAAGTGAAGAGGGAAGAGACCACACATGAAAGAGGTGATTCTTATCCCACGATTTGACACAGATGGGTTCTGATTGATTTTTTTGAAGGAGACTTCTAAATTGGTAACGAATTTATTAAAGAACACATCAAAGTGGTATGTTCTTTTGATCCAATAGTCATGATAGATATTGCTTGGTCACTTCGACAAACAACACCGAAATCGTTTCAAGGAAGAGATCTATGGAAGATAACATATTAGTGTAGTCTCATAATGGATCATGACTAGAGACCTCGATACCGGCATGCGCCAAGCAGCAAAATCCTGTGTGCGCATTCACAGGAGGCTCTCAGTTTTGTCGCGGCACCATAAGTCCTTAACCATGACACCATTACTAAACTGGCACCAATAATGAATCTCACATAGTAAAACTAGAGTATGTAGAGATGACATATCGATATAGTCTAATAATGGATTACAACTACTAACAGTGGTACTAGCGCGTGCCGAGCAGCACAACCATATGTACGCACACAAAGAAGGCACCCGGTTTCGTCGCGGCATCATCAATTTTAGTTATAACGCCATTACCAGACATAACCAATAAGAAACCTCACGTGTCACAAACGGATTGAGCAAGGGCGACAATATACAAAAGAGACTCCACCTGTAAGAATGGTTACAAGTAGAGACCAAATAGATCATGGCCCGATGAAACGAACAAGACATGGCCATAACCTAAACTTGATGAAAGGCGTACGATGCGAGATTGTTATTTCAGCCCAAGCATATTTTTGTGCCCATTGCATAGATTGCAAGGTCAAGGATTAGTATCTATTAGATACCGAGGGAAAATAATGATAAGATTAAGTTGGTATGCCTTCGATAGATATGAGGAAACCAAAGGCATCAAACTCAAGAAAATGATCGGACATGTCTTTTTTGGGTTAGGTTGATAAAATATCGACATGATCCCCAAGAAGATACAAAGTAGAAGAGAGACATCAATTTGCACAAATCGAACAAAGGAAGGGTTTTGTAAGGAAACGTGACTCGATATTCTTGTTTTAAACCCGGGTACACTTTATGTCTAACAAAGAAAATATTTAAGCATTTATTTGTATGAGTTTGGTCATGGAGAGATAGCGAAAAAACAACTTTGGGTCATGGTTCACTAAATATGAACATGACCTAGTTTTGGGTTTAGGCAAACAGTTCACCAATATTCTATCGGCACATCAAGCACAAGAGCAAACACATTTTGCACTAATGGTCAAATTAAGAAAAGCTAGAAGCCATCTAAACATGTATCTCTAAGACATCACATTATTTACAATCACCAAGTATTGGAATAAAGGTGAGAAAAGCATTTTCATGCACAGGTGTCAAACACGATGCAACAATCAGGATGCATTCTCGTCCTATGCATCTTCACAAGTTTTGCCAACATAATGTGGCAATAGCGTTCTATATCGGTGGCATACTTACGACTCTCTCAATATTTTGCTAGTCGTCAGCTACACATAGGTTTTTGAGGTTAGTGTACCTGCAGAAAATTCCATCACAGCCCAATTTTTCCCATGATGCAAGATCCACACATGACAGTTTATCACAGTTTATACTCCATATATTTCTATATGGAGGCCAGCTCTTCGTTAAGCGTTGAGCCACGCATAGGTGCCGCTGCCACACTTTAACCATAGGGCAACTCATTATGGTAACTCACCTTCTTACCTAAGCGTAGGTGCGTCGTTGCAAATACATTACACTTCTCAGTATTCCCAGGTCTGTATATCCATACACACATGGGGTACTGAATTCCCGGAAAAGTAATTACTCAACATCGCAGCTTTCATATATACATATGTAGAACATGTATATAGTCAAGCGCTTTTTATGCTCTTCCCTAGACCGACGTTTGTTCGGTCATGCTCTTACATCTCACCTTACCTTGAGCATCAATCCATTCAAAACTGAATGGCCTCAAAAACAACAATACACATGTATGCAATATTCCTCCGGTTCTGGGTTAGTGTTATGATCTAATACACCTAATAGTCCTTAGTTTTAGGGCTTAATAGAGGATGTCGCTAGCATTATGGTATTTCAAATATGTTTTTCAAAACCAAACAATGTGTTTAGTCGAAAATAGGTTTTCCAAAACCAAAACTTTGTTTTGAAAATACGTATGTGATCATATATACTTAATTTTGCTCCGATACAAGCTGTGACAGAATCTCCCAAGTTATTGGGCCCACATGCACCTGCCCTTGTCTCAAAGACCTCAGATGGCTATGCATGTGCACCAGTTAACTTAACAGGATCCGTCCGAGTGTCCCAAGGACCCCAGATAAACCACTTACAACCAGGATCACAAGATTAAGTAAACACAAATCACACACCAACATTTGGCAGCGGAATTTCTTTATTACAAAAAGTTACAAGTTACAACAAATTTACATTATATTTATCGGAGTGATTACAATGTGATTCAAAGAAATAAACTTTGAAATGTTATAAATTATTTATAAGTTTGAAATATATGCTAGCTTAGTGACAATCCTCAATAAGAAGTATAGAAGAGCTACTTTAACCTATAAAAAGGTCGTGCCCACCGGCGCTTAACACCATCCACAGCAGCACAAATCTTGTACCTGCAACAACATGGGTTCGAAAACCCTGAGTACGAAGTGTACTTTCGCAAGTCTTACCCGACTAAGGAAAACGACTCTCAAGGATATGCTAGATTTAGGAATCAAGAGAGGTTTTTAGCAAGAATCAACTTAGACATTTTGCAGAAAAGCTTTCTAAAAGTAAGTCCTTACTTTCAACATTTTAATGCCAGATTAGGTATTAATTAACCTTGTTTTCCATCTAGTCTAAATTCATCATCCTATTAATCAATACAACCATATTTTTACTCATTGTGATTCCATCCATGACTTACAATGAGTGGTCGGAGGGTAGAGTCTCCATGACCGAGGAGTAACGACGATTCGAACCGATTATACCCAACTGGGGATCCCTAACCACATGACATATGTAGAACTTAACCCATGCATATGTCAACCATTCCCACAGATCCTCCACAACGTGAACTGGTCCACGCTACCCGGGAGCACAGTACTCCTCCATCCAGCCTCTAGCCAGAAGGGTACACGCTACTCCCACCATCTCCCACGCCTAGTGCGCGGTTGTATTTTCACCTATGGAATAGCCGGGTTCAAGCTTACTGTTGGGGGCCTTCGTCCTCCGAAGGTCCTCAAAAACATGATTTGACAATATTTTCCAAGTGAATTATATGAACAGGTATCTTCGGACTCAGATCATGAACATGGAGTACGGTCGGAATGAAGCCCAAGCTGTACGAAGCTGATTACCAAGCTGTACGAAGGATGGTGCACAACCGAAGCTATGCGCTGAAAGCTTCGTCGCGATAGCAGAAAGGGGAACCGACTTAAAGATGAAAAGACTACTTAGGCCTTAATAGATTCCCATAAGTCATTAGCAAATGTAATGGACATGAATGTAATTTTGCATGGGCTACGTCCCACGCCTATAAATAGATGAACAGTACTCCCGTACTGTTCACGCTGACTTGGCATTCGCTTTCCGTCATCCTTGTACTTTTGCCTTCCTGCAATCCGAAGGTACACTTGTAATTTAAAGTCATTTCTATTTTTATATGATAATAAAATAGAAATGACGGTGTGATAATATTTAAATGTTTATATTACTTTTTATGTTACATGTAAGTCCTTCGTCATAGTTTATTGTGCTTACGAAGATATGTTGTTTGTGACCTTCGTCCGGAGCACATTATATCCCGAAGGGAAATAATGTTTCAAAGGACGAAGGGCTTTATCATTTAACACTTTTTATGTTGCCTTGTTCTTAATCCGAAGCATTTGAGAACAAGTCCCCAACACTTACCCTGTCCCATACCAGGGTATGTGGATAGTTGCAAAGTCTCCAACACAACAGGCCTACATCAAAAAAATCCTTAATCAACCTGGACGGAACATCACCTGTTCCGAGCCCAAGTCTCGATTTAAGTACTTCCATCCTTAGGATTGTTTGTGTTCCTTAGGATGATTAAAACATCATAGGGAACCTTGCATTAGATCTCCCAATGATCCTGGTGAAAATATTCTTGTAGGTAGAGCCATCCTTCCTCAGGATAAACCTGAGCTAGGCATTAGTGCAAAGGACAAACTCTATCTGCAAGATTTACCTCTAGGCAGAGCTAAGCAATTTTGTAAATCATATTTGATACTTCACCAGAAGTATCTATAAAAGGAATGGATTTCAAGGTAGCTAATGCATCAAAGGGTTTCCAAGCAACTCCTATAAACCTAATGCACATTTTGCTAGACTTAAAGTGTGTAAAAATCATTTAAAACACAAGGAAGGGGTTGCATGCACCGGGGCTTGCCTGGAATAACACTAGGTTAGTGTTTGTTAGGTGGCGACCATCCTTTGTCTTGGTACTCGTTTAGTTTATCCATCCTTAAGTTCGTCCTTCAGCATCATTTTATGGAGAAGCTTATGTGTAGCGACATCTTGTGGTCGACTCAGCTTTGGTCCTTGTCCTTTGCTTCGTACGATTCTCAGCTAGCATACCTAATGAGATGCATGGTGCATATGAATGGATATAAGCAGGAATAGCACACGACTAATTATAGCTACACCGACGAGGAGTAAATATTTAGTGGCGAGGCATTACAACACTCAAACAATGCTAGATATTAATATACAACTAAGTGCAACCTTAATGTTTTCCTTAACTTAACTATACCTAAATTAAACATTAGGAATTACAAAC
Source organism: Zea luxurians (assembly GCA_029449295.1). Lineage (NCBI taxonomy): Eukaryota > Viridiplantae > Streptophyta > Magnoliopsida > Poales > Poaceae > Zea > Zea luxurians. Next base: position 54,875,485 of record JAOPSE010000011.1, read on the forward strand.
TATGCATATGCTTTACCTTATTTAGTTAAAGCCTAACATCATCAGATTAACAGACCTAGATTCATTAGTTCTAGATGTCTAAATCTAAAATAAGAAAAGAAACACATTAACTAACTTTCTAAACCAATAGTATAATCTAACTTGAAGAGCACGCCAACTAAGCAAAGCAGCATGCTAATTTTAAGTCTAATGGATAATACATTATCAAAAGGCATAGAGCCTTGCGAATCTACATTCTCCCTAATCTAGATACTTAAAACACTTATACCTCTTCTACTATGGGGTTTCTCGTATTTCGACTGAAATTGACTCGCTAATGCTACTTGCTTACAATTTATTTAGAAACGACGCACACTCATCTAATATTTCGGTAAAAGGAATAACAAAAATGCGCGTCGATATTAGATTCAGCTCAAATCCACTACATCGATTAACGAATATTAATTCGGACTTTTCGTCGATCACACGTTAAATACCGCAATCTATTCCACTAATCCATTTATTAAAATAAAATAACAGAAGTAGAGAATCAACTCACCCTACTAAAATCCGACTTGAAACCACGAAATCGATGGCGCTATCCGGTCCGCGCACAACACCAACACGTGACAAGCGTTGCATTGGCGATTTCCTTTCATCTTCTGGTGCGAACGACGACACAGAGAAACTGCATCGCGAGGAGAAGCTCATTAGTATTCCATTCATGAATAGATAGCGTGCGAGTCACAATGGAAAGGAGCTCGACGCGTCGAAGCAGGCGAAGGCAAGGTCGGCGACGTTGCTGTACATGACGTGGAGATGTACGACGACGACATGGATAGTGTTGGGCGTGGCTGAATCCGTGCAGAGCTCCAAATCGACGCCCACTAGGATGAGCTAGGACAATCGGACCTGGCGACAACGGCGAGTTGGAGCGTTGGTGAGCTTGGCAGATGCGACCAAGGAAATTGGCGAGCGCACGCGGGGTGAGCACACAGATTTGAAGCGTGGAGAAATTGCCCACGGTGAAACGAACAGAGAAAGGAGTGCTTGTGAGCTCTATGGCGGAAATGGCAGCAGCCGACGCCAGAGCGCAGGGCAAGGGAGCTTCGACGGTGTGGTGGCCATGGAAACTGAGGGCAGGATAGAGCTACGCAGTTCGATGAGACCGCGGTCGGGCGAGATGGAGCGCCGAGCACAGGGAGCCACCATGGGCGAGCACAGGCACGGGAGGAACGCCGAGGGAGCTGTGCAGCAGGGAAGAAGCATGCTTGAAACTCCCCGGCGAGGTCGCGGCACCAGGGGATAAGCTCAACAGCGTCCATGGCTGACGGAGGAAGCTCGCAGGGGCGGGATGAAAGTGGTAATCCGAACTGTTAGAACAAATTTAATATTTTAAAATAGATATGTATAAAATTTGATGTTGATCTTTTCTTATGTTATCAAGCACATTAGTACAAATATGAATAAAATATTATATAAGTTGTTTTATGTATTATTTGCTCCCTACAACACAAAAGTTGAAAAAATTGCCGAATTTATTTCCGAATCCATACCGAAGTTTATATCTATTATTTGAGAAAATGTGGGATGAATTTGAGGTTTACCTTTTATGAATCTTAACAAGCTGGATGTTAAAAACAAGAATATAAATTTGTATTGTATATTTTATGTTGGGGTCGTGCTTCGGTGCGCCGAAGGTCTTACACGAAGAAGCAGCTTTGGCTGAAGTCGTCTCCAAGAGATGGCCGAAGGTTCCTTTTCATGGAGCTTCGGCGTTACAAACCGACATAGAGATAGAATGACCTTTTTATCCATAGAGGTCTGAGTCAATGTTGTAAACTCTTGTAAGGGGCATAATTGTAATTTGTCACATGCTGCGACCTGTGCCTATAAATAGATGAACAGTACCTCTGTACTGTTCACGCGAACCTGCCATTTGCTTTCGCACCACACTTGTTCCTTTGCTTTCCTCAGGACCAAAGGTACATTTGTAACTTGAAGTCATTCATATTTATTCATTTATGATAATAAAGATGGAAATAATTCCATGATTATATTTAAATATTTATTTCATGTTTCATCATTTATATAAATGCTTCGTTCCTTGATATTATGTTTTACGAAGGTATGTCCTTTGTAACCTTCGTCCGAAATTCTTTATATCCTGAGGGGATATAATGTTTTGGAGGACGAAGGACCTTAACACCTAACATTTTCTATGTTGCCTTGTTCTTAACTCTTAGCATTTAAGAACAAGCCCCCAACATTGGCGCCCACCGTGGGGCTCGAACCCACGACCACAAGGTTAACAACACAAGGACTGAGCAAATTGTGTTTGATATTGTTGACATGGAGTATCCTTACAATGCTATCATTGGCCGTGGTACTCTTAATGCCTTCGAAGCAATTCCTTCACCCAGCTTATCTTTGTATGAAGATACCTTCGGACCAAGGGCCTATTGCTATTCATGGAAGCCAGGAAGCTGCTAGAAGGGCCGAAGGAAGCTGGACTGACTCCAAGGCAATCCATAACATAGATGGAGCTGAAGCTTGTGAACAGTACAAATTCAGGAGGGAGAAGGCAGCTTCAGCGGATCAGCCGAAGCCCATGTTATTGTGTGAAGACATAGCAGAGCAAAAGGTGTTGTTGGGCTCGCAATTATCTGAGGACCAGGAGAAAACCTTGATAAGGTTTTTATTCAACAACAAAGATGTTTTTGCATGGTCAGCTAATGATCTCTGTGGAGTAAATCAAGATGTTATTGAACATTCGCTCAATGTGGACCCTTCCTTCAGACCCCGAAAGCAGAGGCTTCAGAAAATGTCTGATGACAAGGCCGAAGGGGCTCGCAATGAAGTAAAAAGACTCCTCAGTGCAGGAGTTATCAGAGAAGTGAAGTATCCAGAGTGGCTAGCTAACACTGTTATGGTGAAGAAGGCCAATGGCAAATGGAGAATGTGTATTGATTTCACAGATCTCAACAAGGCTTGTCCGAAGGATGAATTCCCGCTGCCAAGGATAGACTCTTTAGTCGATGCAGCAGCTTCTTCAGAGCTCATGAGTCTCCTAGACTGCTACTCAGGCTATCATCAAATTTGGATGAAGAAGGAAGATGAGCCAAAAACTAGCTTCATAACCCCAAGTGGTACATATTGCTATCTTCGGATGCCTGAGGGGCTCAAAAATGCCGGAGGAAGTTTCAGCCGAATGACAGCGAAGGTTCTCCAGTCTCAGATAGGCAGAAATGTGTTGACTTATGTCGATGACATTATTGTAAAAAGCACGAAGCAGGAAAATCATATTGCTGATCTGCAGGAGACCTTCGCCAGCTTCAGACAAGCTGGTCTGAAGCTGAATCCAGAAAAATGTGTCTTCGGAGTGAAGAAGGGCAAATTTCTTGGATGCTTGGTTTCAACAAAGGGAATCGAAGCTAATCCAAATAAAATCGAAGCTATACTTCGAATGGAACCACCAACCACAAGAAAGGGGGCTCAAAGGTTGACAGGAAGGCTTGCATCTCTCAACAGATTTATATCCAGATCAGCAGAAAGAAATTTACCATTCTTCGAGGTGCTGAAGTCAGCTGAAGTCTTTCAATGGGGCCCAACTCAGCAAAAAGCCTTCGAAGAGCTGAAGCAATACTTAATAGATCTAACAACATTAACTCCACCAACGCCAGGGGCTCCTCTGTTGTTATATGTGGCAGCTTCGCACTCAGCAGTAAGTGCGGCACTTGTCCAGGAGAAGTTTGATGGACAAGTCAAGAAGCAGGTCCCAGTATATTTTGTATCTGAGGTCCTTAGTGTCTCAAAGAAGAATTATACAGAGCTGGAGAAGGTATTGTATGCCGTTTTAATGGCATCCAGGAAGCTTCGGCATTATTTTCAGGCATACAACATTATTGTTCCTTCTTCGCAGCCATTGAAGGATATCATGAGAAATAGAGAAGCTACTGGGCGTATTGGAAAATGGGCTGCGGAGCTCAATGAATTTTACATTGATTATGTGCATAGATCCTCAATCCAGTCTCAAGCATTGGCAGATTTCATTGCTGACTGGACGCCAGGGGCTCAGGACGAAGAAGCAAATAAAGATGCCGAAGTATGGACAGTGTTTTGTGATGGCTCTTGGGGAACCTTCGGAGCAGGTGCAGCTGCTGTGTTGGTCTCACCATCCAAGGTTAAAACTTGCTATGCAGCAAGACTTGACTTCAGCTGCACAAATAATATAACTGAGTACGAAGCCCTGCTCCTGGGTCTTCGGAAACTAAAAGCAATGGGAATCAGAAGGGCGATTCTTAAAACTGATTCCCAGGTTGTTTCGGGTCATATTGACAAAAGTTGCAAGGCTAAAGACCCGAAGCTTGAAAAATACCTAGACACGGTCCGAAGGATCGAGGCCTCCTTTGAAGGATTTTCTGTCAAGAATATCCCTCGAGGACAAAACGAGCATGCTGATTTACTAGCCAAGTCTGCAGCGCAGGGGCTGCCGTTACCTTCGGATGTCTTCTTCGAAACAATAAAGGCACCTTCAGTGGAGCTCCTTGAAAGAGCAGTCCTCAATATTTCTCCTGTTTACAGCGAAGATTGGAGAACTGAAATAATCTCTTACCTTCAGGGCAACTTCCTATCAGATGACGAAGCTTATAATAAAAGGATAGAGGCAAGAGCTCGTCCGTATGTCATGATAGAGGGGGAGTTATACAAGCATGGAGTTTGTGCCCCGCTGCTCAAGTGCTTGTCTAGAACCGAAGGTATAGAGTTAATGAAAGAGATACATGCAGGCCTGTGTGGATCCCACATCGGATCCAGGCCATTACTTGGAAAAGTGTTCCGCCAAGGATTTTATTGGCCGAAGGCAGCTTCGGATGCAGCCGAGTTAGTTCAAAAGTGCGAAGGTTGTCAAAAATGTGCAAGAGATCAAAAGCAACCTTCGTCTTTGACACAGCTGATACAACCCATCTGGCCATTGCAAAGGTGGGGCCTTGACTTGTTGGGTCCATTACCACCGGCCCAAGGGAATCTAAGATATGTTATAGTAGCTGTGGAGTATTTTTCCAAGTGGATTGAGGCGAAGCCATTAGCCACAATAACTTCGGCCACTGTCCAAAAGTTTTTCTGGCAGAATATTGTCTGTCGCTTTGGGGTACCGAAGGCCATCACTGTAGATAACGGAACGCAGTTCGACTCCGAAGCTTTCAGAAATTTCTGTGATCAAATTGGAACGAAGATCCATTTTGCATCAGTCAGGCATCCGGAGTCGAATGGGCTTGTTGAAAGGGCCAATGGCATCATAATGACAGGAATAATGAAGCTAATCTTTAATCAACCAAGGGGAAAGTGGCCAGATCAGTTGACCAAAGTGGTGTGGAGCCACAATACAACAACATCAAGGTCTACAGGCTTTACCCCATTCAAATTATTATTCGGTGACGAAGCAATAACTCCGGAAGAAGCTAAAGCTGGGTCAATAAGGGTAGTAGCTTCGGCAGAGTCAGGTCCCGAAGATGCTTGCCTTGTGGAAAAAGATGCTTTGGAGGGAATCAGGCTTCAAGCCGTGGAAAACATCAATAAATACCAGGCTGAAACAGTTAGATGGCGAGATAGAAAGGTCCGGCTAAAAAATATTGAGCCAGGACACTTGGTGCTTCGGAGAGTGGCCAACCCAGATACAGTTGGCAAGTTACAATTGAAATGGGAAGGGCCTTTCTTAGTAGCATCTTCGTCAAGGCCTGGTTCCTACAGATTGAAGGACATGGATGGCAACGAAATTCCAAGGTCTTGGAATGCAGATGAGCTTCGGAGATATTATGTATAACTTGATGTAACTTTTTATATTTTTTCTTTTTCTTTTTCATGGCACCCTTTTCCTTTCTAAAGGGGGAGAAAGGTTTTTAATGGGGCCATCATCTGTAATTTCCTTTTTAGTTTTATAAGAGCAAAATCCCCCAAAAAATGTAAATGTAAAAAGCTGAGAACGCACCATCGAGTGCCGAAACTGAAAAAAAAAGAGAAGAGAAGAAGCTCCAAAGACGTCCCTAAGGGGATGCAGAGCTCTGATTCCGCCGAAAGTAAAAGGCGAAGAAGCTCCAAAGACGTCCCTAAGGGGATGCAGAGCTTACAGCGAAAAGTCAACGCTGATACCGCCTAAGTAAAAGGCGAAGAAGCTCCAAAGACATTCCTAAGGGAATGCAGAGCTTATACTGCCTAAGTGAAAGGCGAAGAAGCTCCAAAGTCGTTCCTAAGGGAATGCAGAGCTGATGTGTGGTTGGTTCCAAAGAAATAATGGCTGAGAGTGTGGCTTCGGATATATGTTTTGGACATTCATTTGCACATTACATTACATCATGGCATTTGCATGCATAAGCATTCATTCATAGCATTTATGTACCAAAGTGGTTGCTTCGGCAAAAAGACGAAGTGGTTTTTTAAGATTCGTTATGCTTTGTTGAGTACAAAAAAGAAAAGCTTCGGTAAAAAGAAGAATTGGCCTCATGCTTTGTTGTATACAAAAAAGAAAGGCTTCGTTGCTCGGCAAGAAGAATTGGTCTCTTATGCTTCGTTGTGTACGAAAAGAAGGGAAGGTGTTTTTTCGCTTTCGGCTCAAAATACTGATTTCGTCCACATCAAAGCGCTTCAGTAGAAAGGTAAGAATATATTACAACGCATGTACAAAGTTCCTTGAGAACAGTCTAATTGTATTTACAAAAGTTGTTACAAAAGTATCCTGAGTTTTCTCCTATAGTATACTTCTACTGATCTTCATTAAGCTTCAGCTTCGGCGACAGCTTCGGCGACATATCTTAAGCATCATCTTCACCTTCGTCATCCTACATGAATCAAGGTACCGCAAGTAAAAATCAAGTGCAAAGGAGAAGGTAAGTACGAAGTATCATTTCTTACTGGTTCAAGATGACTTCGAGCTTCGCCTCCAGCCTTTTCCCGCCCGCCTTTTGTCCATATCATTTTTATAAATCTATTTGAGATGCTTCGGGCGAGGTCAGGTATATCATCCAGGATTGATGGAGACAGGGTGAAGTTGGGCCTGTTGACAATTTTTCCATGCTCGCAGCCGGCCTTCAGGAAAGCTGCAGCGGTACCCCGAGAAGCTACCCAGGCACAGAAGTCACCGTGCCCGGCTATAACTTCGTCGAGTTCTTCGATCTCAGCTTCAATATGATCGAACGCTTGTGGTAAATTTTCCGCTGAAGGGTTAAACTTCCCGCTGCTAGCTCCGACAGAGTAAAATATCTTTCTTAATCGTTCAATACAATTATTGCTAAAATTCAAGCATTTGTCTTGAAGGCTTGTCAATGATTTCTTCAAGTTTGAGTTGGCCTGGACTTCGGCTTCAAGTTTTGAATTAAGCTCTAGCTTCTCCTGTTCAAATTGTTTTGATTCACTAATAAGCTTCGAATTCAACTCTGATACTTTAGCCTCAGTCTCTGCCAGCAAGCCTTCGGTCGATTGGAGCTCGAAGTCTTTCTTTTCAATGATAGCAGATTGTTCTTTTATCTTGCTTTCTAAGTTTTCAATTATAGCTTCGTGTTTTTTGTCCTCCAAATCTTGCTGCATCTTCAGAGCTTTGCTCAGTAGCATGCTCTGCACAGAAACAACTTACGTTAGTAACATTTTCATTATTAACAGCAATGAAAACCAGAGAAAAGGTTGTTTACCTTGAAGTTGGAGTAAAATAAGCTGCCGACGATATGTTGTCGTCGGTAGCGGCTGATGTCTGTCTCTAGCTTCGGAAAACCGATACTCTTTGATAGAGTACCGATTACCTTAGCTCCAGTTTGGTCTCGAATGCAGCCTAATTTTTCATCGTCCACACCTCCAAATAGGAGAGCTCCTGGCTTGTAGCCGCAAGATTTGGCATAGTCCTTGAGCTCTTCTATTTCGTCCTTCGACAGGTTTTGCCCAACTAAATTTTGAAAAGAGTAGGCTTCGTCGTCCGAAGTGTCTTCGGCTATTTCTTTTCCTTTCTCAGGCACTGTGGCCATGGTTTTTTCAGTAGTAGCACCAGCTTCTTCTGCAGCCATGTCTTGCAAGATTTTGTCAATGTCCTCAATGGTGGTTTCTAAGTTTACATCTTCGGCTGTAGCGGCTTCGGTAGCCGCAACCTCCGAAGGTGCGACTTCGACGTTTGTGGTGCCTTCGACAGCTGGTGTTTTATGAATTGATGCCCGAGGCGGCGTCTTGTCGATAACTTCAGTTACTGCAATAATTCTTTGCCGCTTGGGTTTGGTTATCTTCGTTTGACCCGGCTCGTCCACCTTTCGAAAAAGCTTCGTCAGTTGGAGCCCTAATGGACTTAGCTTCTTGGGCATGGGTTCAGTCATTACCTTTAAAATTTCCTCCACGTCGCTGGTAGAAGGTGGTGTTGGGGTCCCCTCTTCTTCGGATATTTTTCGCTTCGGAGTTGATATTTTTCTTTTCTTGGGAATTTTCTTCTCTTTTGCTGGTCTTTCTTCATCCTTTTTCAGAGTTTCGGCCACTCTTTTTCTTTTGTGGCCCTCGGCACCCTTGTTCAACTGCTCATAGTCAGGGTACTCGAAGCCCAGGGCATCAAGCACTCGGTTCAGCCTTCGCTTCGGTCGGGCGCCGAAGGCCGCTGTCATTAGTTGATCCTCTTTTTTGGAATAATTCCCCAGGATTTCATTGCACATCACCTCGATTGTGTCCAGCCACTCTTGGCAGGGCTTCTTAAAGTATTTCTTGAATTTGAAGTGATAGGGCAGCCGGACAAGATCCCCCTCCTTCTTCTCCCCCTTTAACTTTGGCATTTCCCATTCTTTCAGAGTAGGGAAGACTCTGAATGCCAAGAATTCTTGTACCAGATCCCTGGTACCGATATGCTCTGCGATAATTCCGAATTCATCCATTGCCTGCTGTGTTTCACCCTCTGGCGTCATGTTGCAGCGGGGTCGGGTTTCTCCGAAGATCAGCTCGATTGGACTTTGCACAAGCTTCTCCTTGTTGACATCAACTTTGACATAGAACCATTCCGATTTCCAGCCTGCCGGCCATTTGCTTCGGTAGCCAATTACAGGAAACTTTGCCGTTTTCCGGTAGGCAAAATTGTAGCAACCGAAGTTATCGTGTAGCCCATCTTTTCTGGCCTTGGTTTGATAATGCAACTCATGAACTCGACAGAAACTGTCGGCAAATGGCTCCACTGCTTGGCTTCGGAGGGCCCAAATATAAACGCTAAGTCTAACGATAGCGTTGGGAGTTAACTGGTGAAGGTAGATGCCAAACCTTTTCAGTATCTCCGCAATAATCTCGTGAAGAGGGAATCTAAGCCCAGCCTTTAAAAAGCTCTTGAAGATAACAATCTCGTCCTTCCCTGGCTTCGGGGTGGTTTCTTCTCCCCCGAAGCGAAGTAGCTTCTTCTGGTCTTCATTGAAATAACCTGCTTTCACCATCTTCGAAAGATCAGCCTTTAAAACAGTTGATTTCCCGAAGTCCAAGTGACTGGGTTTGCTGGGCATGGCAATACGGTAGTCATCTTCGGGATCAGTCCCTTCAATGTTTTCTTCTCCTTCGGCAGTCGTCGGGTTTGCTTCGGCAGCAGGCATTTCTTCTGCAGTCACCAGTCCGGAACGCTGCATCGCTTCGGAGATGGGCACAGTATTCGAACCTTCGGCTTCGTCTCCCTCACATGCAACTCTGGCAGTAGACCGCACTCTAGCCATTTGATTCTGAATTTGGGGAAGTTAGATACCTTTTTCTTTTTTCTTTTTCTCCCGAAGCTCTTCTTTCTGACGAAGCAGACGTCGAGGTAGACCTTCGTTCGATTCTGAGAGTCAAGCTTCGGCTATGGTTAAAAATTTTGGCAGCAAAACAGTGCAAATAGCAATGAATGCTGTGGTAACTTCACACCTACCCGTCTGTTTATATAGTGCTGCAGGTAAGAAGGCGAAGCGGCAGGATTTTTTACACCAAGCGGGCAGTTACTCGTACTCGCTGTGCAGTGGACCGCAAAGATCAAACAGTAACTCTGCAAGGTGGGCCTGGCACGCGCTCGGAAGCCGGATCGTTTCTCCGCAACGAGCTCAGGGAAGGTGTTTTTTGGACCTTCGGCTTCCCGAAGCTGAAGAGGCTTTTTTCACGGGTCAAGCTCGTTACGAAAAACGATCTAGCACCGCGAAAGGGGCTACTGTTGGGGCCGTGCTTCGGTGCGCCGAAGGTCTTACACGAAGAAGCAGCTTCGGCTGAAGTCGTCTCCAAGAGATGGCCGAAGGTTCCTTTTCATGGAGCTTCGGCGTTACAAACCGACATAGAGATAGAATGACCTTTTTATCCATAGAGGTCTGAGTCAATGTTGTAAACTCTTGTAAGGGGCATAATTGTAATTTGTCACATGCTGCGACCTGTGCCTATAAATAGATGAACAGTACCTCTGTACTGTTCACGCGAACCTGCCATTTGCTTTCGCACCACACTTGTTCCTTTGCTTTCCTCAGGACCAAAGGTACATTTGTAACTTGAAGTCATTCATATTTATTCATTTATGATAATAAAGATGGAAATAATTCCATGATTATATTTAAATATTTATTTCATGTTTCATCATTTATATAAATGCTTCGTTCCTTGATATTATGTTTTACGAAGGTATGTCCTTTGTAACCTTCGTCCGAAATTCTTTATATCCTGAGGGGATATAATGTTTTGGAGGACGAAGGACCTTAACACCTAACATTTTCTATGTTGCCTTGTTCTTAACTCTTAGCATTTAAGAACAAGCCCCCAACATTTTATATCCTATTTATTCGCAATCAAAGAAAAAACTGATTACCGAATAAATACCGTTTCCGACCGTTTTCATTCCTAGGTGCGACGAGCAGAGGAGCGTGCGCGTCAGGGCAGGACTTCGGGTGGCGATGTGCTGGGAGATGGCAAGGCCAAGGTCAGCGTTAGGGGCGAGCGTCGGCCATGGGAAGGAGCTAGAGATGCCATGAGGGAGCAGGAGCAAAGAGAGTTGCACGCCATGGGAGGAAGACGTGAGGGAGAGAGAGACGTGGCTGGGAGAGCAGGGACTAGGGGCGCGCGTGGCCATGGGAGACACCTCAGTTGCTTGCGGCTAGTAGGGTGATGGACGGGTGCCATGGGAGACCAGGGAGAGCGAGCGGTGTGAGGGATAAGGCCGCCGACTCCTGAGCGATGAAAAGATCAGCGAATAGAGAGAGCGACGTGAGGATAAGATCCCTGGGATATTTTCCTTTTTTAAAGGACAATCGCAGATATTTTGAATCAAGATTTTTAGCGATGTATAATGGGACGACGCGCTATACAGCTACACATTTCATTCTTCGAATCACGAAATGGAAAAATCAGAGGATTAACGGTTCTAGCTAAATTTCGTTTAGATAACTTTTGTGACTATTCTAGGCAAAACGTAAACGGACCAGATTAAAACGAGTTTGACTTCGATATTTTAGACTACATTTAGTCCCGTCTAATTTTTACGATTCTCACCAGCTATCGATCATTTGATTTGACGCCAAGGATAACTTGCTGAGAGGGACAATTCACTTAATGAGCTGGCGCACCGTTCTGTTCAGACAGCGTGGGGCTCCAAATTTTACAGAAAATCATATTCACTTATGCACGTGATCCGAACATCTCCAAATTCGCCAGCAAACGAGATTCGACGATCCAAAAGTTTACGAAACCATTTTAATTGTTTAGAGAAGGGAGATGAATACGACACCAAGCTTGAGCTTTTGTGAGATAATTAAATTCCAAGCTAGATGAGATTTTTCGAATAATCTCGATAATCGAAGATGGACATAATATCGAAACTGTTACTCACACTAGCATTTCTTACTTAAGTCCATACTCGTTGTTACGCATATAGTAACACCTAGGGTGTTACAGCCCTCCCCCCCCTTAAAAGAATCTCGTCACGTGATTTAGAGCGAAATACCTTTAAGAGTAGAGAAGCGTGTAACTCTTGTCCATATCTATGATAACATAAGGCAGCCCCAAGCAAAGGCGAGTATCTCAGGAGGTTGTTTCTCTAGTGGACATAACATGTACCGCCTTAAGCTAATTTAGAGATGTCCACCAATAGAGACGATGTCTGCCAGAAGAACACATAAGGTTCCATGTGTGCAGTTTGTTTTTTCTGATGACATTGTACTATCTGAGTCTATTGGGCGAGCGGTAGATATGCGACTTTACCCAAACAGAATTAGTTGCAACCTCTTGGGTAAAACACATCGAAAGAAATTTGTCGATAAATCGTCATTGCAAGTCCATAGAACACAAGACGGGTGTGGATGTCGAACAACACCATAGTTGACCCGTGGCTAGCAAGAAAATCCAAGTCCAAAGATGATAATGGAGACTCGAGGAAACATCAGTGAAGGTTATCAACAAATGTTGACTTCACGATGAACCGATTTCATCCAATGCTAGCCTGACTCCGACTAATCACACGTGTTGGAAAAACACACGTGAGGCGATCGAGGCACGACTAGAACTATGGTCAGACTGTTACTAGTTAGCCGAGGATGGCAAAGTACCTCAACCAACAATGTAGAGTTAAGATACATGTGCTCATAATCTAATCCAATGTGGCACAAGATCTGCGCTTATGTTCATATCCTTCACTTGATCTTGATAAGGGTTTCTTCTGGATAGACTGAAATAAAGTGAGTTTAGACCAATCGATAAAACGATCTCTAAACTCAACCTTTGTTTATTGGGCAGTTACAAGTTAGTAAAACCAACTTGTTGAACTACTTTTGACATTGAGCACGTCCTCTTGTTATCCATCGGCAATCCAATGGTCAAGAGTTCACTTTTGTTAATAGGAGATCATGCACTTGGGTAGAAATCCATTTGGTCATGTTGTTCATCCGTTTCTTCATGCGAGATGAATTATCCACTTGGTTAGGGAATACATGCATTAATTCAGAGAGCGTGAACAACTCCTGCATCTCAGCCGCAGGGAAAGTCAATCTCCATTTGGAGAGCTAATCAACTGTCTTTCAACACTAAAAAGCTTCAAGGCTTCACTTTTCACAACAAATGATGCGAAGAGAACTTGTATGTGTGCAGTCACTACCAAAGTGAAGAGGGAAGAGACCACACATGAAAGAGGTGATTATTATCCCACGATTTGACACAGATGGGTTCTGATTGATTTTTTTGAAGGAGACTTCTAAATTGGTAACGAATTTATTAAAGAACACATCAAAGTGGTATGTTCTTTTGATCCAATAGTCATGATAGATATTGCTTGGTCACTTCGACAAACAACACCGAAATCGTTTCAAGGAAGAGATCTATGGAAGATAACATATTAGTGTAGTCTCGTAATGAATCATGACTAGAGACCTCGATACCGGCATGCGCCAAGCAGCAAAATCCTGTGTGAGCATTCATAGGAGGCTCTCAGTTTTGTCGCGGCACCATAAGTCCTTAACCATGACACCATTACTAAACTGGCACCAATAATAAATCTCACATAGTAAAACTAGAGTATGCAGAGATGACATATCGATATAGTCTAATAATGGATTACAACTACTAACCGTGGTACCAGCGCGTGCCGAGCAGCACAACCGTGTGTGCGCACACAAAGAAGGCCCCCGGTTTCGTCGTGGCATCATCAATTTTAGTCATAACGCCATTACCAGACGTAACCAATAAGAAATCTCACGCGTCACACACGGATTGAGCAAGGGCGACAATATACAAAAGAGACTCCACCTATAAGAATGGTTACAAGTAGAGACCAAATAGATCATGGCCCGATGAAATGAACAAGACATGGCCATAACCTAAACTTGATGAAAGGAGTACGATGGGAGACTGTTATTTCAGCCCAAGCATATTTTTGTGCCCATTGTAGAGATTACAAGGTCAAGGATAAGTATCTATTAGATACTGAGGGAAAACAATGATAAGATTAAGTTGGTATGCCTTCGATAGATATGAGGAAACCAAAGGCATCAAACTCAAGAAAATGATCGGACATGTCTTTCTTGGGTTAGGTTGATAAAATATCGACATGATCCCCAAGAAGATACAAAGTAGAAGAGAGACATCAATTTGCACAAATCAAACAAGGGAATGGTTTTGGAAGGAAACATGACTCGATATTCTTGTTTTAAGCCCGGGTACACTTTATGTCTAAAAAAGAAAATATTTAAGCATTTATTTGTATGAGTTTGGTCATGGAGGGATAGCGAAAAAAACAACTTTGCGTCATGGTTCACTAAATATGAACATGGCCTAGTTTTGGGTTTAGGCAAACAGTTCACCAATATTCTATCGGCACATCAAGCACAAGAGCAAACACATTTTGCAATAATGGTCAAATTAAGAAAAGCTAGAAGCCATCTAAACACGTATCTCTAAGACACCACATTATTTACAATCACCAAGTATTGGAATAAAGGTGAGAAAAGCATTTTCATGCACAGGTACCAAACACGATGCAACAATCAGGATGCATGCTCGTCCTATGCGTCTTCACAAGTTTTGCCAACATAATGTGGCAATAGGCATTCTATATCGGTGGCATACTTATGACTCTCTCGATATTTTGCTAGTCGTCAGCTACACATACGTTTTCGAGGTTAGTGTACGTGCAGAAAATTCCATCACAGCTCAATTTTCCCATGATGCAAGATCCACAGATGACAGTTTATCACAGTTTATACTTGATATATTTCTATATGGAGGCCAGCTCTTTGTTAAGTGCTGAGCCACACATAGGCGCCGCTGCCACACTTTAACTATAGGGCAGCTTATTATGGTAACTCACCTTCTTACCTGAGCATAGGTGCATTGTTGCAAATACATTACACTTCTCAGTATTCCCAGGTCTGTATACCCATACACACATAGGGTATTGAATTCCCAGAAAAGTAATTACTCAACATCGCAGCCTTCATATATACATATGTAGAACATGTATATAGTCAAGCGCTTTTTATGCTCTCCCCTAGACCGACCTTTGTTCGGTCATGCTCTCACATCTCACCATATCTTGAGCGTCGATGCATTCAAAACTGAATGGCCTCAAAAACAACAGTACACATGTATGCAATATTCCCCCGGTTGTGGGTTAGTGTTATGATCTAAGCCACCTGATAGTCCTTAGTTTTAGGGCTTAACAGAGCATGTTGCTAGCATTATAGTTTTTCAAATATGTTTTTCAAAACCAAACAATATGTTTAGTTGAAAATAGGATTTCCAAAACCAAAACTTTGTTTTGAAAATACGTATGTGACCGTATATACTTAATCTTGCTCCGATACCAGCTGTGGTAGAACCTCCCAAGTTATTGGGCCCACATGCACCTGTCCTTGTCTCGAAGACCTCAGACGGCCATGCATGTTCACCAGATAACTTAATACGATCTGTCCGAGTGTCCCAAGGACCTAGATAAACCACTTACAACCAGGATCAAAAGATTAAGTAAATACAAATCACACACCAACATTTGGCAGTGGAATTGCTTTATTACAAAAAGTTACAAGTTACAACAAATTTACATTATATTTATCGGAGTGATTACAAAGTGATTCAAAGAAATAAACTTTGAAATGTTATAAATTATTTATAATTTTGAAATATATGCTAGCTTAGTGACAATCCTCAATAAGAAGTATAGAAGAGCTACTTTAACCTATAAAAAGGTCGTGCCCACCGGCGCTTAACACCATCCACAGCAGCACAAATCTAGTACCTGCAACAACATGGGTTCGAAAACCCTAACTATGAAGTGTACTTTCGCAAGTCTTACCCGACTAAGGAAAAAGACTCTCAAGGATATGCTAGATTTAGGAATCAAGGAGAGGTTTTTAGCAAGAATCAACTTAGACATTTTGCAGAAAAGCTTTCTAAAAGTAAGTCCTTACTTTCAACATTTTAATGCCAGATTAGGTATTAATTAACCTTGTTTACATCTAGTCTAAATTCATCATCCCATTAATCAATACAACCATATTTTTACTCATTGTGATTCCATCCATGACTTACAATGAGTGGTCGGAGGGTAGAGTCTCTATGACCGAGGAGTAACGACGATTCGAACCGATTATACCCAGCTGAGGATCCCTAACCACACGACATATGTAAAACTTAACCCTTGCATATGTCAACCATTCCCACAGATCCTCCACAACGTGAATCGGTCCATGCTACCCGGGAGCACAGTACTCCTCCATCTAGCCTCTAGCCAGGAGGGTACACGCTACTCCCACCATCTCCCACGCCCAGTGTGCGGTTGTCTTTTCACGTATGGAATAGCCGGGTTCAAGCTTACCCTGTCCCATACCAGGGTATGTGGATAGTTGCAAAGTCTCCACCACAACAGGCCTACATCGAAATAATCCTTAATCAACCTGGATGGAACATCACCTATTCCTAGCCCAAGTCTCGATTTAAGTACTTCCATCCTTAGGATTGTTTGTGTTCCTTAGGATGATTAAGACATCATAGGGATCCTTGCATTAGATCTACCAATGATCCTGGTAAAAATATTCTTCTGGTAGAGCCATCCTTCCTCAGGATAAACCTAAGCTAGGCATTTGTGCAAAGGACAAACTCTATCTACAAGATTTACCTCTAGGCAAGCTAAGAAATTTTGTAAATCATATTTGATACTTCACTAGAAGTATCTATAAAAGGAATGGATTTCAAGGTAGCTAATGTATCAAAGGGTTTCCAAGCAACTCCTATAAACCTAATGCACATTTCGCTAGACTTAAATTGTGTAAAAATCATTTAAAACACAAGGAAGGGGTTGCATGCACCGGGGCTTGCCTGGAATAACACTAGGTTAGTGTTTGTTAGGTGGCGACCACTAGGCGACCATCCTTTGTCTTGGTACTCGTTTAGTTTATCCATCCTTAAGTTCGTCCTTCAGCATCATTTTTTGGAGAAGCTTACGCGTAGCAACATCTTGTGGTCGACTCAGCTTTGGTCCTTGTCCTTTTCTTCGTACGATTCTCAGCTAGCGTACCTAATGAGATGCATGGTGCATATGAGTGGATATAAGCTGGAATAGCACACGACTAATTATTGCTACACCGATGAGGAGTAAATATTTAGTGGCGAGGCATTAGAACACTCAAACAACGCTAGATATTAATATACAACTAAGTGCAACCTTAATGTTTTCCTTAGCTTAACTATACCTAAATTAAACATTAGAAATTACAAACTATGCATATGCTTTACCATCTTTAGTTAAAGCCTAGCATCAGCAGATTAACAGACCTAGATTCATTAGTTATAGATGTCTAAATCTAAAATAAGAAAAGAAACACATTAACTAACTTTCTAAACCAATAGTATAATCTAACTTGAAGAGCACGCGAACTAAGCAAAGCAGCATGCTAATTTTAAGTCTAACAGATAATACATTCAAAAGCCATAGAGCCTTGCAAAACTACATTCTCACTAATCTAGATACTTAAAACACTTATACCTCTTCTACTATGGGGTTTCTCGTATTTCGACTGAAATCGGCTCGCTAACGCTACTCGCTTACAATTTATTTAGAAACGACGCACACTCATCTAATATTTCGGCTAAAAGGAATAACAAAAATGTGCGCCGATATTAGATTCAGCTCAAACCCACTACATCGATTAACGAATACTAATTTGGATTTTTCATCGATCACACGTTAAATACTGCAATCTATTCCACTAATCCATTTATTAAAATAAAATAACAGAAGTAGAGAATCAACTCACCCTAGTAAAATCCGACTTGAAACCACGAAATCGATGGTGCTATCTGGTCCGCGCACAACACCAACACCTGACAAGCGTTGCATTGGTGGTTTCCTTTCATCTTCTGGCGTGAACGACGACACAGAGAAACCGCGTTGCGAGGAGAAGCTCATTAGTATTCCATTGACGAATAGGTAGCGCGCGAGTCACAATGGGAAGGAGCTCGACGCGTCGAAGTAGGCGAAGGCATGGGCGGCGATGTTGCTGTACATGACACGGAGATGTACGACGGCGACATGGATAGTGTTGGGTGTGGCCGAATCCGTGCAGAGTGCCAAATCGACGGCCACTAGGACAAGCTAGGACAATCGGACCTGGCAACAACAACGAGCTAGAGCATTGGTGAGCTCGACAGATGCGACCAAGGAAATTGGCGAGCGCACGGCGGGCGAGCAGCACGGATTTGAAGCATGGAGAAATTGCCCACGGCGAAACGAACAGAGAAAGGAGCGCTCATGAGCTCTATGGCAGAATCCGCGGCAGCCGACACCAGAGCGCACGGCGAGGGAGCTTCGATGGCGTGGTGGCCATGGAAACTGAGGGCAGGAGGGAGCTGCGTAGTTTGACAAGACCGCGGCTGGGCGAGCTAGAGCGTCGAGCATAGGGAGGCACCATGGGTGAGTGCAGGCACGGGAGGAACGCCGAGGGAGCTGCGTAGCAGGGAAGAAGCGCGCTTGAAACTCCACGGCGAGGTCACGACACCAGGGGATAAGCTCACCGGCGTCCATGGCTGATGGAGGAAGCTCGCAGGGGCGCGGCGAGCAGAGGAGCGCGCGCGTCGGGGTAGGACTCCGGGTTGCGGCACACTGGGAGATGGCAAGGCCGAGCTCGGCGTTGGGGGCGAGCGCCGACCATGGGAAGGAGATGGAGACGTCGTGAGGGAGCAGGAGCAGAGAGAGCTGCGTGCCATGGGAGGAAGACATGAGGGAGAGAGAGAGACGCGGCTAGGAGAATAGGGACCAGGGGCACGCGTGGCCATGGGAGAGACCTCGGTGTCTTGCGGCTAGCAGGGAGATGGACGCGCGCCATGGGAGACCAGAGAGAGGGCGCGGCGTGAGGGATAAGGCCGCCGACTCCTGAGTGATGAAAAGATTAGGGAAGAGAGAGCGGCATGAGGATAAGATCCCTGGGATATTTTCCTTTTTTCATTTCTTCTTCCTTTTTTAAAGGAAAATCGCAGATATTTTGAATCAAGATTTTTAGCGATGTATAATGGGTCGATGCGCTATACGGCTACACATTTCATTCTCCGAATCACGAAACGGAAAAATAAGAGGATTAACGGTTCTGGCTAAATTTCGTTTAGATAACTTTCGTGACTATACTGGGCAAAACGTAAATGGACCAGATTAAAACGAGTTTGGCTTCGGTATTTTAGACTATATTTAGTCCCGTCCAATTTTTACGATTCTCACCTGCTATTGATCATTTGATTTGACGCCAAGGATAACTTGCTGAGAGGAACAATTCACTTAATGAGCTGGCACATCGTTCTATTGGGACAGCGCGGGGCTCCAAATTTTACGGAAAATCATATTCACTTACGCGCGTGATCCGAACATCTCCAAATTTGCCAGCAAACGAGATTCGATGATCCAAAAGTTTATGAAACCTTTTGAATTGTTTAGAGTAGGGAGATGAATACGACACCAAGCTTGAGCTTTTGTGAGATAATTAAATTCCAAGCTAGATGAGATTTTTCGAATAATCTCGGTAATCGGAGATAGACATAATATCGAAATCGTTACTCACACTAGCATTTCTTACTTAAGTCCATACTCGCTGTTATGCGTATAGTAACACCTGGGGTGTTACAAGAGCGACGGAGGAAAAAATAAGAACTAGGGTTCAGAGCTCAAGAGGATGTCAGCAAAAGTATGGGTTGGCACACTAAGTCGGGCGCAAAGAGGCAGGCCGATAGCTCGGGAGAGTTTTGGTTGCAGCAAAATAGCATCACTCGGGCATTACCTCTAAATGCTAGCGAACTGTCAGACACAAAAGCAGAGTATGCAACAGCAGATTGGCACAAAAACAGGTTTTCATCCACTAGTCAGGGAATCATTATAAAATTGAGATCGACTCATTATGAGTCAGTCTCCCACCCCTCGATCTTACATTACATTACTGTAGTACTTAGACTACATTACACTACTAGTTAAACTACATTATTCTACTACTAACTACTACTACTACTATGCTATACTAATATTTAAGCCAGCAGCACTATGCCACCGGCCTTGCCGTCGCACGTCGTCCTTGTTGTCATCGCTGCTGCCTTTGCCACCGTCACCGTCGCCGCTGTCATCGCCGCTGCCCTCACCACCATCATTGTCGCTGCCCTCGCTGCCACCACTGTTGTCGCCACCACCGTTGTTGCCGTCGTCGCCCTCGTCGCCATTGCCCTCGCTGCCGCTCCCCTCCTTAGAGTCAGAGGAGTCCTCCACCTCCTCTAAGAAGGCCTCCTTCGAGTCGTTCGACCCACCGAGCCCCATGCGCTTGATGGATCGCCAGTACGCCCGCTCCACGACGGACAACCCCATGGAATCGTCTGAATCCTCGGACGACTCCACGGGGGATGCTGGAGCAGGCGAATGATCATACTCGGAGGAGACTTCCTCCAAGTACTCCGAGTCCCTAAAGTCCTCCAAGGGAGTACTCGGGGGGCGCTTGCGCTTCCCGTCAGCAAGGCAATGCCCTTTCTTGCCCTTCTTCCCTTCGGCCATGGTCCGCTCGAAAGGAGGGGAAGTGAAGAAGAAGGAAAAGGCGATTAAACAAGAATGAGTGGAAAAAGCAGCCAGGGCGAGCGGGCTATTTAAAGAGGCTGGGAGGCGACCATCCACTTCCTACCCGCTCACCGAACAGTCACAAGAATTGAATAGCAATTCAAACCGCCTCGAAAAGAGTCAGGCGTCTGGCGCCGCTTCGCGTAACACAACACCGGATGGAATCAAGTCAACCGCCCAGGCAAAGTATTACACCTCTCCGTCATATCAAGTTACTATTTCAGGACAACGTGATAGACGTCTTTTACTGGGCATACACCCATTAGGTGTACCGCTCGGATTCTCTGAGATTTTCTGAAGCAGTGATAACTGCAACATATACACAATGAATATACCGCGACAAAGGGGAAGATCGGCTGAAATGGGAGGAAGTCCAAATGCGGTTACCAAAGCACAAGTCTAATCTGCAGAGGCATTAAAGTACGTGGCCAAGTGTCGTCTAGCCAATGACTCCCTATTTCGAATGGCTAGACTCCAACTTGTCACTGATCAAATTGATTTCAGACCAAACAAGATACGGACAGATGTCATCATCGGGCTATTCTGAAAGATCATTTTGAGAAAAGCATAAGATAAAGACCTTTGAATTGATTATTTCAAAATCAACTCAAAGCTCGGGGGCTACACCCATTGGGTGCACCCAACGGATTCACAAAACTTTAAAGCCGAGTGGTGATTTCTAAAGCATAGGATGATGACCTTTGAATTGATTATTTCCAAATCAACTCAAATCTTGGGGGCTGCACCCAATGGATTCACAAAACTTTGAAGTCGAGTGCTGATTTCTAAAGCATAAGATGAAGACCTTTGAATTGATTATTTCAAAATCAGCTCAAAGCTCGGGGGCTGCACCCAACGGAGTTATAAACATGTCAAGTCATACAATGAGCCCATAAGCAAGAACCAGGAACCTTTGAATCGATTATTTCAAAATCAACTCAAAGATTGGGGGCTTGTGGGGGACAGATTTCCCCAGGGTCCACTCGGGGGCGAAAACTCTACTCGGGGCCACATGCCAGTCGCCCCTCATTGACGTCTCGTCGTCCGACCCAGGAGTGCGATGGGCCCACGGCCGGATTACTCGCGACTTGAGTGTGATCACATTGAAGTTGTTCTTTTTCCCACGCCCGACATCCCCAAACACCAGAGATAGCTCGGAGCGGAGGCGCCAGGTTTTCCTCAGGATAGTGAAGTTTGTTCGCTATTAGCTAGGAGATAAGCAGGAAAAGTGTGATCAGCGTGTACGCGGGAAGCACCCTACAGTCGTGTATATAAGGCCAAGGGGGATTCCCATCACTTTCATCTCATTAGCACCTCACAACTTAGTAGACACCACTTGTAAACGCTTTCCACATACAAAGCCACCCTAAGAAGTAGGGTATTACGCTCCTCAAAGCGGCCTGAACCTGTTGAAACTTGCTTGACTCTCTCTCTCTCGTGCCCCAGCATGAACCATCAAGTTACAATCTGTGACACCGTCCTACTCAAAAGCACCACGAGGGTACCCCCAGGTGTGCGGTCAGACACTAAACATCGACACTCCTCTCGAGTGTTGCGCTGTTGTTGCGCTTGGCGATGCCCTTCTGACTACTGATTGTGAACCAAGGTTGGTGCCAATGGTGGTGGTGGTGGTGGCAACTGAGCCCATGCAGCTTGAGAATGACTTGCCGAAGCAACTGATGTCGTGGGTTGCTGGTTGCCCACATACTCAGTGATATATGGTGAATAGCATGAGGTAGTGTGTAAGACCTGCTTCGGCTTCAGCTATCTCCTTTTGCTTTTGGATCGTGGCTTGGCACGTCCTTACTATATATCCCTTATCCTCCCCATAGAATAAACAGAACAATCTCCTGGGTTGGGTGCTGAATATTCTTCCAAAGCTTCTTCCTCCTCTGCCTCTTGGAAATGGTGGCCTGTAACTGGTTTGCTACATTCCTAAAGATTGTGAGCTTTGTTGGTTTCCTTGAGTGTGGTTTGCCCTGTCATGGTTTGTGTTGGGGTTGTGGATTGTTCTAACATGCCTAGGGCACTAGTACATAGAGGCTCTATAGTGGCGGTTCTAGAGCTATTTGCACTAGCGTTTTTCAGTGCCGCCAGTGCTAGGGGCCAGTGGAAATTGCCATTTCCACTGGCGGTTTTTTTTATTTAGCCGCCAGTGGAAGTTTTCCCGCCTTTTTTAAATTTTTGCACTAAAATTTATATATATTTACACACACAAACATATATATATATATTGATAAACATGTAGTATTGATATTAAAAGCAACATGGAATTAAATTCTATCATACATTTATATACATCAAAGTCTTGTTTACAACCATGTATGCATCACACATTATATACATCAAAGTTTTCACGAAAGCTCTAATAACTATCTCGGCTAAGAGATAGTCTACTAATTTCTATTAGTATTCTAAACTCTGGCAAAGCTAATGTTTCGAAAGCATCGTGATATTTCCCTTCTGCGGGAATGACCTCTTTCAATATGAATGTGCACAGGTCCTCAACTATGCCATACAATGCACCTTCAGTCAAGTTCTCCGGGCTTCCTTGTTGAAATTGCTGTAAAGGAAGTTTATAAACATGTCTATTTATACTCAATAATAACACATTTGCATCTTTAATGACATAAATACATACGTGACTATTACTAATAATACCTTGCCAGGGTTCGTGATGTATCGTCCGTTCATTCTCATGAACTCGCACACGTAGAACCCACATAGGACCGATCCGGGTGGTTGCTTGTGGCACTACATAATGGGAGATTGGTTATTTAGTTGCAACATTGTCCTATGTACGTACATGTATGATATGTATTCATAAATTCACATACTTACCGGCCAGTTATAATGGATGTCTAGTGGCACGCCTTTTTGGACGTGTCGTACTTTCCACCTCGTAGCTTATAAAACCTAAATGCCCTATGATCTCAAATAGAATCACCATGTTATTCTACAATTCTCATCGATATAAGTATGCATGCATAGAAAAGGCTTACAACTCTAAGATGCTAAGGAATTTTGAATAGGCTGAAGGCTCGGTGTGCAAGGAGTCGAGCACCAGCACCTTTCCAACCTTAGGATAAATGAAGAAGCATATCCAGTGGTCCCTATACGAATCAAACTTGTGATACATGTGTATTGAAATTATTAATTTTTTTATGCAAAATCACACTTACTTAAAGTTGTACGGGGCCACTATGGATTCCCTGTCTTGAAATTGAAGCATTACGTGTCCTATGTAGGTGGCGTATCTTGCTTCAAAATCCTTCTTCAGATCCTGGATACGCACCTCAATTTCTTCGTCCGTTAGTCCCTGTAATGCTTCGTTGTCTTTTCTGATTCTAAAAGTGTGTTTATCCTCGCATATCTTTATTGGGATGAGATACCCAACCCTTTTACTGGCACTAGCATTGGGATTGGTACCATAAAGGATCTCCTGTTGATCATGTTGCATTCTGCAACGCACACGTGCATGTCAGATATTGAAAATTTATACAACTCACTAATAATAACACATATATGTGGAGTATGAGTGACACTTACAATGCAAATATGGTTACAAGTTGCACGTCGAGTCTCTGAAGGTTCATCATTAACCACATGTCCTCGAATGCAACAAAGGCTTTTTGATTTGAACCAATAAAAGCATGGGCTGGTATATTGACACTGATGGTGTCGATGCCAACTGAAGATGCCTGCATGTACCAATCATGCAACCTTTTAATATTAGCCAGGACCTTCATTAGTTTCTCAAAAGTGAGTAGTGGTCTGCCCGGCACATATTTTTTAGGCACGTTTTTATAATCTGCCTTAGTTGGCTTCTTTATCTTTGCAGCCATTGCCTCAGCCTTTTTTGTGGACTCCTCGAGATCGGCCAAATCAACAGTGTCTGATGTGAGGCTCCGTCCAATCCCTTTCAAAAAACGAACTGTGCCAGCAGTGGATTTACTCTTCTTTTTCTTCTCAAATGGGGACACTAATTTTGGTATAGAAACTTTAGATTTCTTTGATGGTCGTGGATCCCTTGATGGCTGTGGAGAAGGTGGATCCCTGAAGGGCGATGTATGTGGTGGAGACGGTGGGCCACCATGAGGATGAGGAGAAGGAGGGTCAGAAAGAGGATGATGAGCAGCATGTGAAGTTTGAGGAGGTGATGATGGATGTACAATAGGAACAGCAATTTGAGAAGGCGGAGACGGTTGGGCCTGCGACGACGGCTGTCGTGGTGGATCAACCAATTCGACATCCCTTCGAGGCCAAAGGATAAAATTCTTGATAGCTTGTCCAAGTGTCTCAACACCTTCGGGCCCAGGGATGTCTAGCATGTCGTCCTCGAATCCTTGGACGACTGTCGTCACTTCTACCCTGCAATATTCTTCTGGAATGTCGTTTCCATGGAACTTGTGTCCTGGGATCGCAAGGTCTGTGGCTACTTTCTTTGTACGCTGATTGTTAATACCATATCTTAAAACTAGTGTGCATGCCACAGGCCTTGTGATGTCATCAACTGGATAGCGGACCTTATTTCCCGTTGACGCGATAGAGCTTGGGATGGTCGTACCCTCGGTGGAAGCCGACGTTTGAGCTGCTGGAATTATTTGCATCTGTGGAGTGGTCATCTGTTGAACAGACATCGCACTTGCCATCGCCAATTGCTGCATTAATTCTAGAGGAGGATTCGATAGCATTTTAGACATCAGGCCTTTGAACTCTTTCTTGGCCTCTTCCTTAAAATAATTCGCCATCTCTTCCTTGTATCGATCATGTTTCTTGTACAGACCTTCCCATTGTGGTCCGAATCCTTCCTTCCATCCTTCCTTAGATGAGATTCCTCGTACACGACCAGGATGCTCAGGGTTACCGAGACCAGCCGTTAGAATGTCTCTCTCCCTTTGTGGCTTAAATGTTCCTTGGCTCTGCTTAGCTGCAATTGCATATATGTTTTTTGCCGCTTCTTCGACAGTGGGATCATCAAAAGATACACCAGACTCAGTTTCCCTTGGTTTTCTAGCACGGATCCAATTAGCTGTCCTTTCACCAAGTTGCTCGGACAGCGTCGGCAACCCTGCAGCCTTCTTCTCGGCGTCTTCTTGTCTCCATTTAGGAACCTGACGCTTGTAACCACCTGTGCCAAGGTGGTGGTGGTATTTGTTCTTCTTAGATAGTTCCGAATTTGCCTCACTTAGCGATATGAAATCAGGGCTGCTCCTCTGCTCTAGAAATACTGCCCACTGACCTGCTGAGATTTTATATTTTTTCATCGGGTCTACGTCTTTCTTTGCAAACTTTGTATTCATCTCAGACCTCCAGTTTCAGAAATTGATTGCTAACTGCTTCATCGTGTATTTTTTCACGAGTTCTTCTGAACCCCGAGGCAAAACGAACCTCGTTATTAGCTTATTCCACATTTGATTCTTGACATCATCTGATACATCTCTCCATTGTCGGATTGTAATGTCAAGATTATCTCTAACTAAGAACCCAAGTGCATTCCAGAACTTAGGCAGTGCCTCATCTGGAGCTAGGGGCTGACTATTCGGGCTCACATCTGCGATTTTATATGTCTTGTGAGGAAACTTGTTTAGCCCCCTGTCACCTCTGTTCTGATCACTCTGCTTCCTTTTCCTTGACCTCTCGGTGGTTGTCTCGGTCGATTCCGGTGCGCCTTGGGTCGGTTCCGGTGCGCCTTGGGTTGGTTCCGGTGCGTCTTAGGTTGGTTCCGGTGCGTCTTGGTATCGTGCCGCAGCTTTTTCGAGCATCACACGAAATTGAGACAAGACCTCCTATTCATGTAATAAAATGCACAAGAAATCATGCATGTGTAATAAACATTGTGAAATCAGCTAATTAATTAGGTACACACACGAAATTATGGATGTGTAATTTACCTCATGGTCTTGTGGATCATAAGTAGGGTCACGTTGCAACTCACGCGCAGCGGCCCTATCTATGCTAGTGGTAGGAAAAGGGTCACTAGGCATTTCATATCCTTCACTGCTGGATTGTTCTTGAGCAACACTCTTGTCCATGTGGTCGGGCCCTAATCCTTGGTCCTTAATTGGAGAACTCATTGAGCTATATATATACAAATACATATTAACACATATTAACATAAGCAATAATTAAATTAATATTAACAAATACCCTAACCCTTAACCACTAACACTAACCCTAAGCCCTAACCCTAACCCCTAATATTGTGATACGGATATTATCGAGTTACGTATAGAGAGGGAGAGTCGTATAGGACGTAGAGAGAGAGATGGAGAGTCGTATAGAATGTATAGAGAGGGAGAGAGGGAGAGTCGTATAAAACGTAGAGAGAGATGGAGAGTCGTATAGAACGTATAGAGAGGGAGAGAGGAGGAGTCGTATAGGACATAGAGAGAGAGAGATGGAGAGTCGTATAGAACGTATAGAGAGGGAGAGAGGGAGAGTCGTACGGATATTATCGAGTTGTGTACCCCTTTCATCAGATTGGAACAAAAGATTAGAACATATATATAATATCATACTAAGTTCTTACATAATATGTCGTCCATCATACTAAGTTCTTATATATAATATCATACTAAGATTAGAACATATATAGTAATCTACTCCTCTCTTCCCTTTCCATCCCTCCTCTCCTCTCTCTTCTCCTCCCTCCTCTCTCTTCCCTGTCCCTCCTCTCTCTTCTCTCTCTCTCCCTCCCTCCTCTCTCTTTCCTCTCTCTTCCCTTTCCCTCTCTCCTCTCCTCTCTCTTTCCCTCTCCCTCCTCTTTCTTCCCTCTCCCTCCTCTCTCTTCCCTTTCCCTCTCTCCTCTCCTCTCCCTCTCTCTCACTCTCTGCAGAGACGCGCGCCCTAGCTAGGGGTTTTACACGCGCGGCGGCGGCACGTGCACGGCGGCGGCGGCGTGCCCGAGCGTGAACGAAGTCGAAGAAGGGAGAGATAGAGGGGAACGTACCTACGGCACGGGGACGACGGCGGGGACGACGGCGTGGACGATGGCGGCGCACGGCGGAGAAGATCGCCGGGGCGAAATTTCGGCAGCCTGACGGCGGGAGTGTAAAATCTCTGGGCGCCAAAGACTTTGTGAAATTTTCGGCCCCGCGCGCGCTCCTTTATATAGGAGATATTTCTACTGGCGGTTGACAATGCTACTGGCGGTTGTCATCGAGAACCGCCAGTAGAAATGGCTTCCACAGATTGTGGAGGCCATTTCTACTGGCGGTTTTCGTTGTGAACCGCCAGTAGTAATATTTTTAGTATATTATTTTTTATGATATATACATATATTAAGTATATAAATTTGTATACATATTAAATATATAATTATATATATTTAGTATACATAATATATATTTATATATTACTTCTCTCTCTCCCTTCTCTCTCTCCTCTCTCTCTCCTCTCCTCTCTCTCTCCTCTCTCTCCTCTCCCTCCTCTCTCCCTCCTCTCTCCCTCCTCTCTCTTCCCTCTCTCTCCCTCCTCTCTCTCCTCTCTCTCTCTCCTCTCTCTCTCCTCTCTCTCTCTCTCTCCTCTCTTGCAGTGTTTAAATACTATGTCATCTCCTAGCTTCGCGTCTCTCGTCACCATTGGTGTGAAGTTCTTTCACAAGTATCAGATCTGGTAAACATCTTTCCAAGTTCTTTCACAGCATGTTCTTTGAAGATGCTTGTTTCTTACTGCCTGATATATATATATATATATTAGTCGAATAGTCCTCCATGCTTTTATTTTACCTCGCGTTCTAGGTGATAAACCAAGACCGGGAAAAAGACCACGGCTTCCTCTAACGGCGGCACTCCAAAGAAAGCCAAGGTGGTGGTGGAGGATGAGGAAGAGGCAGGGTTGGAGGATGAGGAAGAGGCGACTGTGACACTATCCGTGGAGAAGGACGCGCTGGAGCGCGACATCTGCTGCCTACCCTTCCAGTCCGAAGTTTTCATGGCGAGTCAGATTACCATGCATGTATATATACAGTACATATTGATCGGTAGGCTCCAGCATGATGCTCTGCTCTGTGTAAAATCAGTGCAAGAACGGGCATTCTGGATGTGCAAAGTGCTGCATCCGCACGGACAGTAAGTGCTGGACCTGCTCCGAGCGCATTGGCAACAATAGCTCTCTCTCCCTCTCCCTCTCCTCTCTAGAAAGTCACTAGAAAGTCGTGTAAAATTACATGCTTCGGTTTGCCGCTAACAATAATCAATTACATGACATGTCCTAACAATAATCAATTACATGACAACTATATAATCTAGGGAGCTATTGTTCTGCCTTGTCCATCGTGGCGTACCCAGGGCATCGAATTGCGTGGGATGCTTCGCTCAATGTTCCTTATCTTGGTTGGATGGTCTATGAAAAGAGACATGTCATTGAACTAGTTAAAATCCTCTAAATCAGATACACCATCAACTCCTATAGCTTGTCGTTTTCCAGGAAAACTACATGCTTCGGTTTGTCGGTGCTTTTCTTCTCATTATTAGAAATGGTCTGTTTAGCATAGAAGACCTGTGCAGCACGATTAGCAAGGATCCATGGGTCATCTTTGTAACCTACCTTACTTAGATCAAGAACTCTGACCTCATGTCCTCAATAAAGTCAAAATATGTAATAATCTCACCAGTTTCATCATCTATGGCCTCGCATCGAACACCACTGTTTTGTGACATGCTCTTTTGTCCTTGGACTTGGTACAAAATGTGAATCCACTAATGTCATAGGTTTGCCATGTTGTGACCTGGCGTGATGGTCCAGAAGCCAACCCCTTGATGGTTTGTTCTTCTATTGTTTCTCCACGTGGAATGTCCTTCACCATTAGCCATGTGTTGAACCGCTGCTTATGTTGCTTCATTACCCAATCAGCCGTATGCCCAGGATTTTGCTCGTGAAGCTCATTGATGTGTTGTTGGATAAATGGCTCTATTATCACTAGCTGATGTAGGATGCTGTGATGTGCCTCAAGTACTGTATTGTAATCTGGTGGGATGAAAGATTTCCGTCCCATCCTCCCGCTTCCATACAGTCTACCCTCGTGTCGTGATGGAGGCAAACCTATTGCAACCTGGTCTTTTAGGATACTATTGCAGAATGGACCTCTGGACTCAATGGCCTCTTCGGTACAGTACCCCTCTATCATGGATGCCTCGGGACGAGCACGGGTTGATACATAGCCATTCAGTATTGACATGAAACGCTCATACGTCCACATTTCATGCAAGTACATAGGACCCAATGCCTCTATTTGTGGCACCAAGTGCACCACAAGGTGCGCCATAATATCAAAGAACGATGGAGGGAAACACATCTCAAACTGTGATATTGTCTCCACTGCGAATTCTTGAAGAGATGCCAACTCATCACGGTCAATTACCTTTTGTGAAATTCTGTTGAAAAAGTAGCACAACCGTGTGATTGCCATCTTTAAAAACAAAGGATTTATAGCCCTGATGGCAATAGGTAGGAATGTAGTCAGCATGACATGACAATCATGTGAGTTGTAGTTGGTGACTATCAGGTCTTTCATTGACACAATACTCCGTATGCTAGAGCAGAATCTGGATGGGACTTTCAAATTCTTAAGCCAAACACACATCGCATGTTTCTCATCTACATTGAGATTGTAGCTTGCTGTTGGGAGATGGCACTTCCCATTTTCTTGAAGAACAGGATGTAGTTCCTTTTTTATGCCTAAATTTACCAAGTCCATGCGTGAATTGAGCCCTTCTTTTGTTTTGTCCTTTATGTCTAGCAAGGTGCCAATTATGCTTTCAAACACGTTCTTCTTAACGTGCATACCATCGATCGCATGCCGCACATCTAACTCTTTCCAGTAAGGCAAGCACTCGAAGAAAATAGACTTTTTCTTGAATATAGCCCCCGGAGCTGCTTTGGCATCCTTCCTTGTTTTTCCGTCTTTTGTCTTCTTCCCAAAAACAAACTTGATATTCTTGACTATTTCAAAAACTCTATGACCTCTATTGTTACCCGATGGAGCAGTAGAATGTAGTTCACCATTATTGTCAAAGTACTTATCCATCTTTCGCATGTGGTACCTGTGTCCTTCCAATAAAAAGCGTTGTGCCTCATGTACACTATCTTCTTAGATGCAGTAAGGGACACGTAAGCAGTTCCATCAATGCATACTTGCAGCCAACCTTTCCCTTAAACTGGCCTGATGATGTGAAGAGTGCAGGGTAATCGTTGATCATAACAAAAATAATTGATCTCAGCGTGAATGAATCTTTACGATACTCATCCAACATTTGAACACCCGTTACCCACAATATTTTCATATCCTCCATTAAGGGCTCTAAAAATACATCCATATCAACTCCAGGTTGTGTAGGTCTAGAAATAAGGATGGTTAGCAAAATGTACTTCCGTTTCTGCATCAACCATGGAGGAAGGTTGTATATGGTGAGGATCACTGGCCATGTGCTATGCTTGCTGCTCCTTTCAGCAAATGGATTCATTCCATCAGTACTCAGTGCGAACCTAACATTTCTTGGTTCATCAGCAAAGTTTCGGTGGTTCTCATTGAAATCTTGCCACTGCTTCCCATCGGCTGGATGTCGAAGCTTCCCATCGTTTTTGTGCTCATCAGAAGCATGCCAGCTCATAAGTTTGGCATCCTCAGGGTTAGCGAACAAACACCTCAATCGATCGACGACGGGGAGGCACCACATCACCAAAGCAGGAATCTTTTTGAGCGCATAATAGTCTACTTCTTCTTTTTCTTTGCTCGTGGATTTTGAAGTCTTCTTTTTGGCTTTCTTTCACTTCTTCCCTTTAGACATAGATGCAACACACTCTTCCTCTCGATAGTCTTTATTCGTCTTGTACCTACTTGCACCACACTTTGGGCAGCTCTCCAAGTCTTTATAATCATCACCTCGATAAAGGATACAGTGATTTCTACACGCATGGATCTTCTCCACGCCCATAGTGAGTGGACTGATTAGTTTCTTTGCATAGTACGTGTTAGCAGGCACTTTGTTCTCCTTTGGAAGCATGTCTGCGATAATACTCAAGAACGCA
The DNA here is from genome assembly GCA_029449295.1 of Zea luxurians. Classification (NCBI taxonomy): domain Eukaryota; kingdom Viridiplantae; phylum Streptophyta; class Magnoliopsida; order Poales; family Poaceae; genus Zea; species Zea luxurians. Next base: position 54,907,052 of record JAOPSE010000011.1, read on the forward strand.
TCGAAGCCAGCATCAGACAGACCATATCTAGCTTTTAACATCAACAGCTTTAACACAGACCAGAGCATCGTGAACTCTTTGGTACAACCCTTAGACTCGTCGTACAAAGGCTCTTCTGCTGCCTTCTTCAGGGACTCCATACCTTTCATGAAGAACATCGATGGATCTGTATGACGACGCAACATTGCCTCTAACAACTCTGCATCTTCCTCGTCCATAACATTTGGTAGAGCATGGGTTCTTTCACGTTCATTTCCTCCAGCGTAACCATGATCAGTAACATTTGGCACTACATGTTCGCTTTGTGGAAGAGGTTGTTGTGTCTCGTGAATGAACTGAAAGTTGTCGTCGATGTTCGCAGGGTTTCCAGCTGTATAAGGCGAAGAGCTACCCTCTCCATGCTTTGTCCAAATTATGTAATCCTTCACAAATCCTTGGCATACCAGATGAGATATGATTTGTTCTGTGGCATCAAATACAACAGCATTTTTGCAGTCCATGCATGGACAATATATGTGCTTTGTCTTTATTCTCCAAGCATGGTTCGTAGCGACAACAATAAACCTATGGACCTCAGATATGTATGATGGATCTAGCCTTGATAAGTTATACAACCAGGATATCCTCTCCATCATCACCTATAAAAAAAGTAACATAAAACACACAAGAACACAAATTGGCAAGAGAAACATATACCAATATTTCCTAACAACTAAATATATCATGGATAAAGAAAATTGGCAAAAGAAACATGAACAACCTTTCTTAGCGACCTTCTTCCAAAAAATAAAGATCAAAACCTCCCCCTTGTATTTTGTGAAATCTGGCCTTCCAATGAAAGTTGGGCTGCGCGTGAGCTACACAGTTTTTGTCGGGAAGGATGAAGGGGTATTTATACAACAAAGGTCATAGGCGGTTGGATTAGGCAACCTAACTACTTTATCTCTAACACATGGTGAAACCCTAGATCCAAAATGTGGCTAAAATGGAGGAAAAATGAACAAAATTTGGCAAAAGAAACATAAGCCAAACTTTCCTAGCAACTAATAAACAAAAAATCTTAATACCCAAACCTATCTCTAACACATGGTGAAAGCCTAGTTTCAAATTGTAGTTAAAATTGAGCAAAAATGAACAATAATTGGCAATTGAAGCATAATTAAACCAACCTTTCATAACAATTAATAAAAACAATCTTAATTACCAAACCTATCATCCTCCCTCTCCATACAACACATTCACCATTCATTAAGCAACTAAATATGTGTCATGGATAAACTGATTTGAGAACTAAACATGAAAAAGGAGAGAGAATAGACAAAATCTAACCATCTTAAGCAACCTCATTTGAGGAAATAGAGAAAATAACCTAGCTATACTCTTCTCTCTCACATGTAAAACCCTAGATCCAAAATGTGGCTAAAATTGAGCAAGAATGAACAAAAATTGACAAAGAAACATAAACCAACCTTTCTTATCCACCTTCTTCCAAAAAATGAAGACCAAAACCTCCCCCCTTGTATTTTGTGAAATCTGGACCTCCAAAATCGCCTCCAATGGAAGTTGGCTGCGAGCGTACAGCTCCTGTCGGGGGGAGGAAGAGTGGTATTTATAACACATAGTTCACTGGCGGTTGGCTTGAAAAACCGCCGGTGGAAATAGGTTTCCACTGGCGGTTGGTGTAATAGAACCGCCAGTGGAAATTATATTTTCACTGGCGGTTCTGTTACACCAACCGCCTGTGTAAATATCCTATTTCCACTGGCGGTTGTGTTAAGAGAACCGCCAGTGGAAATAGGTTTCCACTAGCGGTTCCCAAGCCGGGCCCACCTGGTTTTTTTTACTGGCGCGCGGTAACTGAAACCGCTAGTGATAATTTATGGGTGTCGTAGGCTTTGAGCTCTTTTCTACTAGTGGGGTGAAGTCTTCCTCCGAACCCCCTAGACATCTCAGAATACCTATAGGCCTCCTCCCTTCTCTACTGAAAGTCATTGTCAGCTCTGATGTATTCATCCATCTTCTGGAGGAGCTTTTCCAGAGTTTGTGGTGGCTTCCTAGTGAAATACTATGCAGTCGGTCCTGGTCGGAGCCCCATGATCATGGCTTCGATGATAATCTCATTTGGCATCGTTGGTGCTTGGGCTCTGAGTCACAGAAATCTTCGGACATATGCCTTCAAGTACTCTTCATGGTCTTGCGTACACTGGAACAAGGCTTGGGCAGTTAATGGCTTCGTCTGGAAACCCTGGAAGCTAGTTACCAGCATGTCCTTCAGCTTTTGTCATGACATGATCGTTCCCAGGCGAAGGGAACAATACCACGTCTAAGCTACACTCTTGACCGCCATGACGAAGGATTTCGCCATGATAGCCGTGTTGCCACCATATGAGGATATGGTTGCTTCGTAACTCATGAGAAACTGCTTTGAATCCAAATGCCCATTGTACATGGGAAGGTGTGGTGGCTTGTAAGATGGCAGTCATGGGGTAGCCTGCAACTCTGCTGCTAGAGGAGAAGCATCATCAAAAGCAAAGTTATCATGATGAAAGTCATCATACCATTCATCAACATTGATTGGACTTTCTTGATGAAGCTCTCTCTATTGAGGCCTTCGTCCTTGGTCATCTTGGGTGATATGACGCATTTCTTCAGCATCTTCGTCGATCTTCCTCTAAAGGTCAGCTAGCCGAAGCATTTTCTCTCTCTTCCTCTGCACTTGTTGGTGTATGGCTTCTAGGTCTCTGATTTCTTGGTCCAACTGCTCCTATGGTGTTGGGATGGTAGCCTTCCTTTTTTGGCTCCGGGCTTCTCTCATAGAGAGTGTCACTTGGTTGGTGTCTAGTGGCTGTAGGGCATCCCCTAGCGCTATTGCCTTCTTTGGCGGCATGACGAAGGTGAATGCTTGCCGAAGGTTGTGGAAGTGAGTTCACCGGAGGTAGGTGCCAATGTTGGTCACTTGTTCTTGAATGCTTCGGATCAAGAACAAGGCAACACAATTGTTAAGAATTAAGGTCCTTCGTCCTCCAAAACATTATCTCCTCCCGGATATAATGATTTTCAGACAAAAGTCATGAAGGACATGACTTCATCATTTAATACGAGAATGAGAATATATAAAAATATTGAATGTAATTCATTAGGTTATACACATTTGTAATTCATAATGTACATATGAATATTAATAGGATTTATATTACATTGATACCTTTGGCTTGTTCGAAGGTGCTGACGCGAGAGTGATTACAATCCAGCGTGAACAATACGGTGCTACTGTTCATCTATTTATAGGCACAGGACATAGCCTGGGTAAAAGTACATTTGTGTCCTTGACATTTACTTATAACTATAACATAAATCATTAGGGACTAGCTAGTCTTTTTCCCTTTCGGTCAGCATCATGTTTGGTCTTCATAACCATTTTAGGCCAAAGCTATTACTCTTCGGCTATAGCTTCAGCTTTCATTCTTATCATCGTCGGATTATATCTTTGCCTCGTATGCCTTTGCCATGGGAGAAAACTTCCATCCTGAAGCCAAAGCTCCCTGTAATCTCTACTACTTATTAAGGCTATAAGGGTAGCCTGTCATTCCGTGTTCTGCCACCATTCCCAGTTCTGCCATTCTCATTCCTTGTTCTGCCTTTTCCATTCCCCCTCCCTGCACAGCCCATTCCCATGTTCTGCCACCATACCTTGATCTATCATTCCCATTCCTTGTCCTATCTTTCCCATTCCCCTCTCCCCGCAAATCTCATTCTCATTCCCCCGTAAAGCCCACAACTAGCTAAAATAAAAATAAACATGGCTCCAAAGGAACTCGAACCTGTGACCCCTCAAACAAATACGAGCAATTGCTACAAGTACACCACATGTGTGTTTATGTCTATATTTATGACAGGAAAAACATCTACTACATCTCTCCTCAAGCCCAATTGCTACCTTTGCACAATGCGTAGTAGTAGATAAGTATCATCGAGATTCTTGAATTATATTTTTGGATGGAGAGAGTAGTATTTAAAGAAGAGCCTTGCATGCAATTTCTTTTGTTTGATTAATGTTTTCAACTTAATTCCTTTTTTGCATGCGTGACATTTATTCTCTGTAATATTTTTTCCATGGATCTGATTTGTGAGACATTTTCACAAACCAACGCCAAGAATGAATCCATGCTTCTTACATGGAAACCCTGAATAAACACCACTGGCAGGAGGCACTCGCATTGGCGTCGCTCATCGATGATGAGAAGAAGCTTGGCGACTGCCAGTTCGACCTCTGGAAGCAGTCCTACATGGCCGCATACGCCGCTGTGTATGACAAGCTCCAGCATAGCCGCCGCTTGGACACGGTCTAGAGTGGCTGCACCGTGCTGTCCATCGTCAAGTAGGGGGACCTCATGGTCATCGCCAACGTCGGCGACTCTCGGGTTATTCTGAGCACTGCATCCGACGACGACGCCATCATGCCATCCAGCTCATCGTCCACCTAAAGTCCAACCTGCCATGTAAGTTGCTACTGACCGGCCATGAATTCTTGTGCGCTAGGACGACAGCCATTGTCGATGTTGTGAGTGTTCTCGAACATGATGTATGTAGAGGAGTAGCGCATCCGATAGTGCAACGGCTAGGTGTACTACCTCGCTGATGACCCGGGGTGCACTTCGTCCGGCAGCCTAGCCAAGAGTCATTGGTACTCGTATTGTCACGCGTGTTCGACGACTACTATATCAAGGATTGTGGCATCATCTCGGTGCCGGAGGTGATGCAGAGGAGGACCGATAGTAATGACCAGCTCATCATCCTCACCACCGTCGGGGTAGCTTTTGTGCCGGCCTACCTTTAATTCTCTTCGCAAACACACACACTTGCCTTTTTGTTTAAGCAAGCGTGTATGGTGGTGCGTTCTTGATGACTGACGATGTATGAGGGAACTTCTTCCGGTAGGTGTGGGACGTGTTGTTTAATGATGAGACCGTGGCATATATCGAAGTCTACATGATACTGATGGTTGCAATGTAGTGGTGAAATGGCTAGATTAAAATAACAAAATTTATGTATGGCCAAGATCACAAATGGATTATGAAACCTTTTCTCATAATAGTATAACACATATTTTATATATAAGTTATTGTAGTATTATATGTTCCTGTTGCAACACATGGGCACTCACCTAGTAATCTATATTATGCTGAAAACATATGGTTAGTCATGTTTTTGAGGACCTTCGAAAGAGGAAGGCCCCCAACATATATCTACTATTATTTGGGTATTACATTAGTGCACGACAGGCTTATGCCAAGATGTTACAGGATTGGTTGGCGTTTGTTAAGAACCGCATGAAGATGCAGGCTGATCATCACAAGACAAAACATGTCTTCCAGGTTGGGGATTCCGTTCTATTGAAGCTACAACCTTATGTGCAAAACTCAGTCGTGAACAGACCATGCCCCAAATTGTCTTACAAGTACTTTGGCCCCTACATAGTCTTACAGCCTAAGTTGGACTTGCTAGATTTAGAATTAGTGCACCTGGTGTTTCACATCTTTATTCCCTGCTCTACATCAGTGTACTTGGATATATCACAGTTGATGGATCTTTCTGGGCTTGATGTCTATCCCGTGCAAATTTTGGAGCGTCGTCTGGTTCAAAGGGTAGCCACATAGTGGTTTAAGTGAAAGTAGCTTGGTCATAGGCTCCTAGCTACCCTTCTCTCTTGCTATATGTGAAGATTATGAAGTTTTATGCAAACGGTTTCCGATGGCTCTTGATTGAGGCCAATCAAGTCCTGGCAACGGGAAAACTGTTAATGTCTCGGCATGAAGGATGGTGGATTGGCTAAGGTTTTCTAGGGTGATCGTTAATCAAGATAGGAAGAAGATAATGCACGAGGCATAGTTTTATGGGTGTGTGTGGGTCGTGTAAGGGTGAAAACTAGTGGGCTTATATATATATATATACTACTTATTAAGACGGTAAGGGTAGCCTGCCATTTTCTGTTCTGCCTTTTTTCATTTCCTGTTTTGCCCTCATCCTTGGTATGGCTCAAAAAATAAAATCTGCAAGAACTGTGAATCAAACTCAAGACCTGCTACTAAATTAGAGACAACATATCCACCACACCACATCTTATTTTGATGTTATAGTAGAAGATATGAGAGTTATTAAAAGTAAGGTATGGCTGATGCCACACTAAGCCATAATGGCTCCTCCGTCGCTGATGTTCGACAAACCATCACATTCTATGATGCGGGACGTCGAGCAACTCCTGACTTGAGGCACTCTGGTCCCATGTGACAAAATCCCCCATTCCCATTCAGCCATCACACACTCCGGACGTTGGGCCCACATTGTAGACTACGGGCGCCCACATGACAGCCACCATTAGTTTTGCACACACCGGACCCACGTCTGCTCGCGCAAAAAGTTGCCTCAATTTGACACTGGCAGGAGCATTTGACCACGATTGCTTTCTCTGAAGAAGGAAGGCTTATAAGCCGGTAGAAGCTATGTTGGCTGGCCGGTATGGTCATAAAAATGTGCAAGTCGTGACGACAACATAGGTCGCGTGGGCTGTGTTTCTTTGGTGTGGCCCAAGTAGCTGCCAGGAGGCTGCACGTTTCTTACCCTGACCCAGCTTAGCTTTAGGGTCAGTCTCCCTTTCTTTCTCTGCCCAGCGAGCCCTCGCCCTCTAGCTCTTCCTGCTAGCGCCATCTCCATCTCGTGCTCTCCTGTTCATCGTCGATCTCAGCCATCTCAGGAGCACCCGCTCACTCCCAGACGCCCGCGCAAAGGAATCCCCCACGATCTCCCTCCAAACTGCCCACTCTCTCCACGATCTCCCCCTCTAGCTCATGATCCCTCCGCCAGCCCCCACCCCCCGCTTGCCACGCCCACGGGCACAACAAGCCAACAACCCACACTCGGCTCCGCTACCCCGATCCGTCGCCATATATCCGCTACCTCCTCCTCGAGTCCTGCTTGATCGCCCCATGCTCGACCGATCGACCAGACGGAAGGGCAGCCCCGACCGTGACCAAGCGCGATGTGCGACGAGTGACGACGGTGGCGGGGGTTGCGACCAACGACGAAGAGCCACACAAAGAAGCCCGTCGGCGATGTTTTCCTCAAGGTTCGCTCACTCATTCCTTCCTTCCTTGTGCCATTGGCGTGTGATCCTCGCTAGCGCTCTCTTGATTTCATCCTTATCCACGTGAATCCTAGATCACACTGCATGCAGATCGGATTACTGGAAGGCCAGACCAGCTGCTCGCATTCACTGGTGCACGGTGTGGGAGCTGAGAGCTCCGTTCCTATGGCCGGGCCCCACCTCTCTTGGGCCCTTGTGCAGATACACAAAGGTAGCGTCCCCTAATTTGTTTGTCATGTCCCCTAATTTGTTTGTCAGAGCTATTTGAGGATGTCAATGAGGTATGGCTCCGCTGGTTCATCAGTATTCAGTAATTACAAGGCATTATGAGTTAGCATGCTCCCTCCTGCTAAGCTAGCTAAATGTTGTTACCAGGTCTCAATAAGTATCCATTTTTAAAAAGTATAAATTATTATAGCCATACATGCAAGTCTTTATTTTGGAAATAACCAAAGGTTCTAAACCTGCATTGTGCTAACTCGTCAATCATTCCTGAAATGTGATTCCTTTTTTTCATTCAGAGTTCGGTTGGACAAATTAAGATGGATTGAGATCTTAGTTGTTAAGGTAGAAGCAAAAGCACCACCACTGAATCCTGTACTTTAAACGGTGATAGCAGCAGTTGCGGTCTTCGATATCTTAGTGTGTTACTTGGTGATAACAGCAGTTGTGATCTCCAATATTCTAGGGCATGTTTGCCTCCCTCTTCTAAACTTAGAGATCTAAAAGCTTTAGAATGTTTTAGCTTTCTTTTGATGTCCTGATCTCTAATGTAAGGTGGGCTAAAGGTTAAAGCCAACTTTAGACCACCTGATGCATATAAGGAAGAAGGGTCCACATGCACCATTCTCTGTGGCATAGCAAAATCGAGCTCGATGTCCTTGAAGATTGATCGAGATAATATTAGTCAGTACTGAATTTAATTTTAATGACAAGTTTGTAATGGGTAGGATAATAAGGGATATGTTACAGGTTGTTGGTTTCTTGGATGAATATGCTGCTGCATAGGGTTAGGCCTGAAAGGAGAAACAGAACATGATTGGTTTTTGTAGCTCTCCTCCCCTCATCTCTCCATGGGTTTGGAATATATATAACTTTGTGAGTTTATATGGAAAGCAATAGATATTGTTTATTTCCTCTCTTCTCTTCTCTCCCCTCCTCTCCTCTCTATGCCATATTATTGCTTTTAAACTAAGGCGACACTGCTAGAGGCACTATTATATGTCAAGTTCATATATTAAAAATTTGAACTCTAGCCTATTGATGATGATAATTGTTCATTGTCTGAAATTCCTCTATTTGACCTCTATATATGTCTGAAATTCCTAAACAACATTATGTCCATGTTTGTGTGTTAATATTTTTTGGTCATTATGTCATGAGTTTGTGTTAATAATCTGAATACTAAAGCATGTGGTAGGCACCATTATGTCTAAAATTCCTATACACATTGCTTATGATTGTTTGAGGATTACACCTGTCTTGAGTTTTTATATTAATAATCTGAATAGTAAGGTTCGTTGTACCTTGTAACACCTGAGTTTAGTTGTTGGCTCTGAACTCTGAAAAATATTTTTTTACCAAATACAACATCAGATGTAATTTTACTACTGTGATTAAGTTGTATCACATATTCACGGTAGTATTATTGTGTTCTTCAAGCAAGTCAGTTACAATGAGCTTTTAGTCATGAATTTACAGTAGTCTATGAAAGATCATTCTTGAATTTTTGCCTTTAATTTGTCTTGTTAAATCTTGTATACTACACTACTAGGTGAGTGCTCGTGCGTCATAGGCCCGAGTTTCTCTTCAACGTCATCCCGGACGGCTCGTAGATGTCGTCCTTCATCTCATAACAGTATAACACACACACATATATATATACACGCAACGACAATCGCGCATGACATCCTCCGATCCTGCGCAGTTCGGGCGGGCTGAGTGATGACCTCCATCTGTTCTTGTGTCGTTGACGACATCCTTTGGCGACTACCTCCTCCGATTCGTGTTGTCTTTTGATTATTGTGTTTTATGCCTACCACATGCACTATTTACGCTAAAAACTGTACGATTTTATGCTTGAACACGGAGTTTGTATATCAGTTTACTGCATGGAAATTTCTTGATTTATGATGTTCGTAATTACCATAAAAAATCAAATCAAATCATTTATGTTCGTAACTACCAGATTTTTACGTCTGCCATAAAATTGTCCATAATTCCCATCTGTTCGTAATTACCATAAAAAATCAAATCAAATCACTTACCTGCCAGATTTTTACGTCTACCATAAAACTGCCCTAATTCTCGCTGGCGTTCTTAGTTGGATCGATATTAGGTTTTTTTATCAATTATGTTACACAGTGTAAGTATTTATGCGACATTGTATAACAATTTATACTCTGTGTGACTCATGTCATCCAATTTTTTATGTGCGTGTAGTGGAAAGAAAAATATAATCTAAAATTTGTGCGCATGCAATGGAAACTCACACGATTTGCCATAAATTTTGGATCTCTATAAAAATAGAAACCGCATTCATGCGACTCCCATATTTTTTGGATCTGCCATAAAAATATGATCGTAAATACAACCCACTAGAGCTATTAACCTCTCACATTGGCTCGGTATTTAGGCTTCTAACTGAGGGATTTTATGCTCAAAATTTATGGTTTTTACGCTCGAACCTGGAGATGCGTCCACCAGTGAACTACATGTCAGATTTTTTACGCAGTGTACTGCATTGCATAAATATCTACAATGCGTAGCATAATTTGTATAAGTATATATATATATATATATATCATAAACTGGTTCTATCGAGCCTAGTTGCATGACTATTGGAGCGATCTTATATTTATGGAAGAAATAAAGAATTTAAATAAGATTTTTTTTTTGTTTCCATGCATGCCAATTCATTTCCTTTCATCTCACATCTTGCCATCATAAATTAATGTGCATACAACAGATAACAGATTTTTACGCAGTGTACCGAATTGTATAAATACCTACACCGTGTAGTATAATTAGTACTAATATATATCGTAAACTAATTCTAACGAGTTTAACTGCATGGTTGTTGAATGATCCTATATTTATGGAGAAAATAAAGCATTAAATATAATTTCTTGTTTTCATGCATGCCAATTCATATCCTTCCATCATACATTCTTGTCATTCTAAATTTATGCGCATGCAGCAGGAAATAGATTTTTACGCAGTGTACTGAATTGCATAAATACATACATCTTATAGCACAATTAATATCAATATATCATAAAATAGTTCTAACGAGTTTAGCTGCATGACTGTTGGAGCTACCCTATATTTATAGAGCAAATAAAGCATTAAATACGATTTTTTGTTTCCATACATACCAATTCATTCCCTTTCATCGTACATTTTTGTCATCCTAATTTTGTACGCATGCAGCAAGTAACAGATTTTTATGTAGTATACCGAATTGCATAAATATATACACAGTGTAGCATATTTAGTATCGATATATATGATAAACTGTCCTAACGAGCCTAGTTGTATGACCGTTGCAGCGATCCTATATTTATAGAAGAAAATAAAGAATTTAAAAATATAAACTGCCACACATATCTTTTCTAAATTTATGAGCATGCAAGGAAACATGTTTGACTCACACATGCATTTCTTTTTTGCATGCATAGGCGTGGGGTGGGGGACGCACCCAACACCCTATCTTAGGGAGTTGATGGGTGCACCGGGCTGGACTAGGTCGCAGAGGTGGTCAGCCTGTGCTTCCTCTAACTATTTGAAGCCAAGGGCTCCTAATATACCTACCATATATATATGGTGAGGATATTGGAAGCCCTAGGATTCAAATAGGATACAAGAAGCCCCAGCCAGCCATCCCCACGCCACCGGACCAGCCTAGCCGCTAGCCCACCCCCATATGCGTCCCATTCCTTGCATGTGCGCAGTTTGTTTCCATTTGCATGCACGAGAAATTAGGAAGTGTTTCCGTTAAATACTGCATTCATGGAAACAAAAAAAAATCTGATTTTAATGCTTTATTCCGTCCATAAATATATGATCTCTATATCACACATGCAGCTAGTCTCGTTATGAATATTTTATGATATATAATAATACTAATTATTCTACATGATGTATGCATTTATGCAATACGGTACGCTGCGTAGAAAATCAGTTTTCTGCTGCATGTGCACAAATTTAGTATGACAAGAATATGCGTTGAAATAAAATGGTTTGACATGCATGGAAACAAAAAAATCTGATTTTAATGCCTTATTTTGTCCATAAAAGTAGGATCTATACAACAGCCATACAACTAGAATCGTTGGAACCAATTTATGATATATACTAATACTAATTATGTTACACGGTATAAATATTTATGCAGTGTGGTACACCGCGTAAAAAATCTGTTTCCTGCTGTATGCACACAAATTTAGGCTGACAAAATGTGCGTTGAAAGAAAATTGATTGGCATGCATGGAAACAAAAAAATCTGATTTAAATGCTTAATTTCCTCCATAAATATAGGATCTCTCCAACAATAATACATATAGGCTCGTTAGAACTAGTTTATGATATATACTGAGACTAATTGTAGTTCACGGTGAAGGTATTTGTGCACTGCGGTACACTGTGTACAAAATCTATTTTCTGTTGCATGCGCACAAATTTAGGATGGCAAGAATGTGAGTTGAAAGGAAATGGATTGGTATGCATAGAAAACAAAAATCTTATTTTCAATGCTTTATTTCGTCCATAAATATAGAATCTCTCTAACAGTCATGTAGTTAGGTTCGTTAGAACCAGTTTATGACATATACTGATACTAATTATGCTATATGTGTAGTTATAAATGTATTGTGGTACACTTCGTAAAAATTAACAAATGTTTACATAAAATATAAATAGAAATATCATAAATATACAAAATATGGAAGGAGAGCCATGAACTCACAATGTATCATAAAAACCTATTGACGCTGGCAAAAATATGTATACAAAATCACATAAAAACATGACCGTCGATCTGCCACCGCTCGTGCCTAGGGAAGTCCGTCATCGTCGCTTGCGCCTGGGAAGGCCGACGTCGTCGTGGGAGGTGGGACGCCAACATGCGCCACTCCTGGGCGCGCCTGCGAGGAGCCGAAGTCGCGCGCGCTTGGGACCCACCGCCGAGTGCTTGCCTATGGGATCCGTCGTAGCGTGCACGCCTCCGAGATTCGCCGCCACGCTCCCTCAGGACCACCACCGCGGTTGCTGAAGCCTACCGCACCTCACACAGCCACCGTCACCACCGGGCCTGGGGTGCGCCGCCGCTGCCCGTCCGCTTTGGGAGAGCCATCGACACTTGCTCGCTCACCTCAAGAGTGTCGTTGTTGCTCTATCATGGGAGAGAGCCGCCGTCGGTCGCCCGTCTCGGGCGCCACTTCTGTTCGCACGCCTGAGGAAACCGCCATCCCCGCTAAAACCTAATCCCTGGTGACCTGTGGGTGTTTTTATAGCCGCCCGAACCTGGTGCGACTGAATCGAATGGCACCATTGAGCCAGGACTTTCTCTAGTTATTGGAAGCCCACGGCTTCAAATATACAAACAATATATATATATCACGGTTTACAAAATCGTTTTGCCTGTGAAAAACTGCTACCCACCCGTAAACCGGTGAAAACCGGTAAAAACCGCCCGGTTTGACCAATTCAAATCAATTTAAATTCGAAGCGGTTTACCGGTGAAAAACCGGCGAAAAAAACGCTCTAAACCGTCGGTTAACCGTGAAACGAACCAGTTTTTGTTGTTTTCACAGAAAAATGCAAAAATTTGACAAGATTTATTTGTAGTTTGCTCAATTCACATTGCACAGTAAATATTAATTGATCCACACGACATGTGTTCACCAAAATAACATACAACATACATATGCAACCACAAACTCCAGTTCTCATGCAACAAACAACCAACGAACTTCGGAATACTCAAATACAAGTTCTTTTACAACTCTCCAATGAGGTAACGACACATAGGTCGACTTATTTCACAATACTCACATGTTCATCTCGAGTCATAATGATAGTACTCAGGCATGTTGGAAGGATCATGATATTGTTCCAATCCGTCATAGTGATAGTGATAGGTCTATACAAAAGCTATGAGATACATTAGCGAGAAAATAAGAATGACAAATAAATACTTATCCACAAAGCAAAAACATACTGGTATGTGTGTTTGGTGTTTGTGTATTGCATGTGCACCTCACCAAGTGTTGGACTTTTCTCCTATCAGCAAATCTTAGGAACACATACAGAAGAACTGGAGCTAAGGGTTCTAGATTGGATCTTGTCGAGACGAATAGTTATTAGAAGAACTGAAGCTACTTGATCTACGAATTTCATCTTGGACAGGAAATGAAACCGAAATTGATCACTAAATGCCTAAACTGGACTTGAGCTATATGTTTCATCTTCACACATAGCATATAACATCTTCATATATAGTATATAACAGTAAACAAGACTAATATGCCTAAATTGACAACTAAATACTTAATCTTGGCATTAAATCCGGTTTTCCGGCAAAAATTGGCCGTTTACCGATCTATAATAACGGTTTACCGGTCCAAAAAACGGTTTACCAGCGGTTTCGGTTTTTATGAATTTTTTGAATTTGGAACGAATTTTGAAAAAAAACCCGGTGGTTAACTGAAACCGCACCCGGCGGTTTCGATAAACCAACCGGTTTACCGCCAGTTTTGTAAACTATGAAATTAACGACTAGTATGCAATCAGGTCTTATATGTAAGCGTACAAGCGAACCTCTTAATCCGTTAGATCATGATCGTGGTTTGTTAGGGGATTTTCTATAAATTTACATGATTGGTGGTGGAAGGGTTTAAGTGTTAAATGTGATTTATTGTTGGATCATAATATAACATAACTAATCAGGAAACGATTACACATAATACATGATTGCATACTAGTTGTGCCCATATATATATTCTTTGAGAGAAATAACAGAATCCAAAACAGAATTCCACGTCGTCTCACCTGCACACGCGCTCGTCGTCGTCTCATCGGCGCTCGCTGCGCGCTGCGACAACTCACGCCGGTGGTTTGAGCGCGCCATCGACCAGGGTTGTTACACCAAGCGATGGCGGCGGTGGCCGGGGATGGTGGTGGTGGGCCCGAGGAGGGCGTCGGCGAGAGCTCCTCCCCGCCTCGCAACCCCGTGCTCGCGCCCGCACCCGCTGCCTCTGGCGGGAGCGGGAGCGGTGGCGGCGGCCGCGGAGGTGGCCTCCGGGACATCTGCCGCGAGGTGTTCGAGCGCCTCGTCAACGATGGCCACAAGGCGGGCTCCGAGCTCCTTGCCCAGCTCGAGGCCCACTTCAATCGACTCCCCATCAGGTGAGCCACTCGCAGACTCGCTCGTCTCGTCTCGTCTCGTCTCCGCCTTTCCCTCTAGTGCCCCAGCCCGCGGAAGCAGTTGCCTGCGCCTTTCGGTGGAATGATTTGGGGGTTGAAAAGGTTTCTCAATGGTTGGGGGAATCGGTGGTGTTTGTGGTCGTATTAACGAAATCCGCATCAGTTGGTATGCTTAGGAACTCATGACGGCGTTGAGCTTTACTGTATTTATGCCAGTGGGATATCACTTGGTCTAAAGACCTTGTTCAGCTCTGCTCGGTGGACTTAGAACGGGCGGTTTACATATTAAACTAAGAGCGAGCATTTGTTTATTTGACTTTGAATGGGTGTGCTCCATTTCTCCTAGAGACGTGCTCTTCAAGTGTTTGCTAGTATGTCTGCCATGGCTGTAGTCTTGTAATTTGATCTCTGGATTTGGACTAACTGACTGCACTGTTCTGGTCCGAGTTGTGGGATCAGCAGTGCCATTTTGTCTATTCGACACTAATGGGTGTGCTCCACGCTCCCACTCTCAGCGCTAGTTTGAGAACCAGAAAACCGAAGAGTATTGGAGGGGCTAGAAAAGGAGATTTTAGCCCCTCCAATCCTCTTTGGTTTTCTGGCTCTCAAACTAGCATTTAGGAGGAGTATTTTGTTCCTTGGAAGCCCTTCTTGTTACATCTGTTATTTTAGACATTATAGTCTTGAAAGTTAATGTTTAAATTCGACTCAGTCGCGTCTTCTATTATTTCATTGGTGCCTCCAATATTTTATTTAATGTTATTCTTCTACTTCAATACCGTGTAGCTACAAGCTGGATGTGAATATTGACAAAGCAGAAGATGTGTTAATCCATCAGAAAGTTTTGGCAGAAGCACAGGATCCTGATAGGCGCCCAGCATTCACTGTCCGTTTCCTCAGGGTAACTATTTTTTTTTTCTTTCTGCCTGGGCTTTGTTTACACTCAGCAAGCAGTTAAGGTCCCTGTAAAATTTCGTGTAGTATGAGGAAACTATCATTAGAAGTCACTGGAACAAACTAGTACTAGACACCTTTCTTTTTTCTTCCCAAAAATTTTCCTTGAAAGCAACCCTGTGTATCATGGCGCAGCAACCATTTTATGTAACAGTAAATCAATTTTGTCAAACGAACCATTTTGTCCTTATTCTTTTTTATTAATTGATGCCTGTTTATATCTGGTATCACCAGCAAAAAGTAGAGTTAATTATTGACATTAAAACTTTGATCAAAGCTTGAAGAGGTAAATGTGGACGAGACAACTAACTCTGATGCACATGAAGAAGGGGCTGATATTGGTGAAGCTCTTTCTACCAGGTACTCATGCACAGTGCTAGTGTGGTCATTTTGTAGTTTTGACTCTTGAGTGACCTTGACGGACAAGATGTGTGCTGTTTCCAACCCAGCATCTACTTCCAGACTGTTAGAAGATACAACCTATTGTTAGATTATGATCTGAGATATACAGTGTAACAGCAGAACATGGATACGAATAAAGGGGGGAAATATTCACAACTTAAACAAAATGGTAGCGATTGCTTGCTTTTCATAGTTTCCTTGGATTTGGTAAGTAATGTACTCGATGTTCCAGACTAACTGTAGAAAAATGCTATTGGTTTCACTATTTTGCTGGTGACTACTGAAGTTAGAAGTGTTGCTAGACGTTGAGTTAATGAACCAACAGACCACCGAACAATAGTTACTTAAGGCAACTCTGGTTTGAGAGTAGCTATTTTATTTTACCACATAACTGCATGTGTTTTGTTTGCCTCCTTGTATCTGTCATGCTACATGTGAAACCATAGTTCTCCATGAGAAACCATTTCATTTTTATGTATTTGATTGTTTTTGCACACTAACTAGGCTGAGGCTTAACATGTTAACAGATTAAGGTATATACATAAATACAATTGTTTATGTATGTTGTTTCATAGGTGGAATGGAACAATAAACGTGGTACACTACAGATGTGCATCACCTCACAGTTAACTCTTATAAAATTTAGAAACTACTACTTGCACTAGTTCGGGTTCACACTGTTGACGCCTTTTCGGAGCGCCAAACACTCAACAAGAACCGTGGCGGTGCCCTCTGCACAGGGGCGGACGGTCCGCGCGCAGGGGCCGGACGGTCCGCGGTCTGGTGCGAGGCGCGGGGGTGCTCTCTGCGCAAGGGCGGACTGTCCGCGGCCTGGGGCCGGACGGTCCGCGGCCTGATGCGCGGCTAGGGCTCCTGCCTGACGGCCGGACGGTCCGCGCCCTGGGGCCGGACGGTCCGCGCGTACGCAGGGACGGCGGAAGATCGCCGACGGCGCCTGGATCTCGCTCCCGGGAGGGACCCCGTCGGGGAGTAGAGATCCTAGGTTGTGTCTAGGCTCGGGCTGGCCGACCTAGACTCCTCTAATCGACGTAGAGCCGAAGAGAGACGAAGAATTTGGGGATTGGAAAACTAAACCTAAACTAGACTAGAACTACTCCTAAGATAAAATGCGAAATAGAAATTGTATTGATTCGATTGTTGATGATTACAAATCGGCCGTAGACCTCTCTATTTATAGAGGAGGGGGGCTGGACCCTTTACACAACTGATTCCGAGCTAATCCCGCGAATATAGCTAACAACCGTAGCACAAAACTCGGAACCCTAATCTGTTCTGCGCACGCGCGGACCGTCCGGCCCACAGGCGCGGACCGTCCGGACCGCGGACCGTCCGGCCTCAGGGCCGGACTGTCCGCCGGCTCAAAACCGGTTCGAACATATGCCCCCCTGCCTTTTGGTGGAGCTGAGCGAACTAAAAGCAACTAACTCGATGTGATCACATCGGTTTTCTTAGGCATCTTGCCACATACTAGGATGGTACTGTTTGAGGAAACGCCCATTCAAAGCCTTAGGTAAATCCTTGCCTTGTAATGTTTGTAGTAAATAAGCGTTACCAGACATCACCTGTTTCACTTTATAAGGACCCTCCCAGCTTGGTGACCATTTCCCGAACTTTCGGTCTTTATTCCTTAGAGGTAGAATGGTCTTCCACACCAAGTCTCCTACTTGGAATGATTTTGCTTTGACCTTCTTGTTGTAGGCCCTGGCTACCATGATCTTGTCCTTTTCTATTGCTCCCAAAGCTATCATCCTCTTGTCGGTCACCTCATCAATATTATCCATCATTGAATTATAATAATCAGTAGCAGTTAGATCATTTTGTCTGGCAAACCTGACAGCATTCAAACTTATTTCCACAGGTAACACTGCTTCCTGCCCATAGACAAGCTCAAAAGGAGATACTTTAGTAGCACTATGCTTAGATATTCTATGAGCCCATAAAGCTTCAGACAAAATCTTATGCCAATGTCTAGGATTATCAGATACCTTTTTCTTTATCAAATTAATCAACGTCCTATTGTCCATTGGCCTGAGCATAATATGGAGACGAATTAAGCAGCTTAATTCTGTATAATTCAGCAAATTCACGTACCTCCTTTGACATAAAAGAAGTACCTTGATCTGTAGTCAAAGTCTGGGGAATGCCGAATCTATGAATAATATGCTCAGTTATGAACTCAATTACCTCCTTGTGCGTCATGTTTTTTAGAGCAACGGCTTCAGTCCATTTGGTGAAATAGTCAGTGGCAACTAACACAAACCGATGCCCCTTTGATGACGAAGGATGAATTTCTCCAATAAAGTCTAATCCCCATCCTCTGAATGGCCAAGGCTTGATGATAGGATGTAATTCGGCTGCAGGGACCAACTGTAGGTCGCCGAATTTTTGACACACTTGGCACCCCTTGTAGTACTTGAAACAATCAGCTGTCATACTAGGCCAATAAAAACCAGACCTTCGCAACAACCACTTCATCTTTGGAGCTGATTGATGGGTACCACAAATTCCTTCATGTACTTCGGCCATGGCTAATATAGCATCATCTGGGCCCAAGCACTTAAGCAGGATATCATTAACCGTTCGGCGGTAAAGTTCATCACTCATCAACACATACTTGAAAGCTGTTCGCCGAATGTTCTTATCTGTCCTGATATTGGGATTTTGCAAATAATTAAGTATAGGTGTCCTCCAATCACTTGCATCGGCTTCATTGTCAGCCGATTCAATTAAGAGGACGTTTCTGGTAACCCCGGACGGTCCGGCGTCGTTACGCGGACGGTCCGCGACCTGGGAATCTGGCTCTGCACTGGTTATCAGATTTTCAGTTTTGTGAAATTTCCCTCTCTTTATCCGATAACCTGATGCATCTTGTGCCAAATCGTTAGCTCTATGATTCTCAACTCTAGAGACATGCCGAATACTGAATTCGTCAAAAGAATGGATTATGCTCCAACATTTCTCAAGATAACTATTTAGAGTACCATCAAAACATTGATATTCCTCTAACACTTGTTGGACAACCAGCTGAGAATCACCAAATACCTTCACATGTTTTACTCCCATACTATTTAAAAGTTCTAAACCGAATAAGAGGGCCTCATATTCAGCTTGATTATTAGTGCAATAAGTTTTTAATCGGCTAGAGAAGTCAAAGGAGACATTACTTGGTGAAACAAGTACAATGCCAATTCCTTGCCCTTCATTGCAAACCGATCCATCAAAATATAAAGTCCAAGGAGTAATAGTGAGGTATGACATGTCTAGTTCATGAATATCATTAACCCGATGTTCTACAATAAAATCCGCTACGACTTGGCCTTTCATAGATTTCAATGGTTCATAGGCCAAGTCATATTCTATGAGTGCATAAGCCCACTTACCAATTCTACCACTCATAATTGGGTTATGCAACATGTATTTGATTACATCGGCTTGACCAGAAACAGTGCAATGACTAGACAGTAAATAACATCTACATTTGGTGCATGCATAAAACAAGCATAAGCATAACTTTTCAATAAAAGTGTACCTTGTTTCAGCATCCACCAACCTTCGGCTTAGATATGTCACCACATGCTCCTTCCCCTCAGTTTCTTGTGTTAGAACAGCCCCAATAACCTTGTCTTCAGCTGCAATGTATAATCTGAATGGTGCTCCTACTTGTGGTGCTTTTAACACGGGAGCCGAAGACAAGCATTTTTTAATGAGATCAAATGCTTCCTGCTGCTCTGCCCCCCAAGTGAATTCAGCATCATTCTTAAGCCGAAGGATAGGGGTGAAGGCATCAATCTTCCCGGCTAGGTTAGAAATAAACCTTCGTAAATAATTCACCTTGCCGAGAAACCTCTGCACTTCGACCTTACAAGTCGGAGGCCCCACATTCCGAATAGACTTGATTCGGTCAGGGTCTATTTCTATACCACGCTCATGGATGACAAACCCTAAAAACTTACCAGCCGACACTCCAAAAGCACATTTACGTGGGTTCATTTTTAAACCATACCGACGCATTTTATCAAAGGCTTTGCGCAAATCAGCTATATGAGAACTAAACTTAGCCGATTTGACTACAATATCATCAATGTAGACTTCCACAGTATTTCCTAACAACTCATGGAAGATCAGATTCATAGCCCTCTGATAAGTAGCACCAGCATTTTTAAGACCGAATGTCATGACAACCCATTCAAATAAACCAATGAAGCCTGGACATATAAAGGCCGTTTTAGACGCATCTTCTTCGGCCATGAAAATCTGATTATATCCGGCATTACCATCAAGAAAGCTAATAATTCTATTCCCTGATGCATTATTGATTAATGTGTCGGCTATGGGCATGGGATATTCGTCTTTAGGAGTTGCTTTATTTAAATTACGAAAATCAATGCATACTCTAAGTTTACCTGACTCCTTCTTCTCCACCGGCACAATATTGGAGACCCACTCTGCGTATCTGCAAGGTCTAATAAAATTAGCTTCTAGCAGCCGGTGGATTTCGTCCTTGATTCGTGGGAGAAGATCTGGACGAAACGTTCTAGCTTTCTGCTTGAAAGGTCTGAAACCAGACTTAATGGGCAGCCGATGTTCGACAATCTCTCGGCTTAGTCCAGGCATTTCAGTGTAATTCCAAGCAAAACAATCTGAATACTCCTTCAATAGACCGATCATCTCATCTCTAGGATCGGCCTCCAGGGTCTTGTTTACAAAAGTTGGCCTTGGAGTTTTACCATCTCCTATGTCAATCTCCTCCAATGGATCGGCCGATGTAAACCCCTGTCCTAGTTTATCAAGATCTCTGAATTCCTCTATCATGTCCCCCACAGAGGAATTAGATGATCTTTGTGTGATGGCGGACTTTCCGGTCTCGGGGACCGGATCATCCGTAATACTGTCTTTTCGCTGTGGTAGATGTTCGGTCTTAAAGCCCGAACTGTTTTGTGGAAGACCAGACCATCCGGCTTTGAGAGCCGAATTGTCCGTAATCAACGACTCATGAACTTCATGTGTATTCATCATTTAAACTTTATTTAGGATTTAGCCGATTCTCCATCGGCTCTAGCATTACAGGAATGAAACCTTTCTTATCTATACTTATAAACTGATAATCAGAAAAATCTACTCCTGTGAGACATGTAGCAGTCTCATAAGTCCAGAGTACAGGGGCATCGGCCACAGCGATGCAGGCCGATACATCAGCATGTACTTGTTCTACCTCATCGCCTACCCATTGTATTAGCATTTGATGTAATGTAGAAGGTATACATTGATTGGCATGAATCCAATCTCTGCCTAGAATTAAACTGTAATTCCCTTCTACATCAGCGACGAAGAATGCAGCAGCAAGGGTCTTAGTCCCGATGGTTAATTCAACGGACGTGACTCCCCTGGCTTTAATCGAACTATCCCCAACACCACTGAGGGTCATGTTGGTTTTGACAAGTTCGTCATCTTGTTTACCTAATTTTCTGTATAATGAATAAGGCATTAAATTTACAGCCGCCCCTCCATCCACCAACATCTTAGCAATCGGTATTCCATCAATGTGACCGCGCACGAAGAGCGGCTTTAAATGATTTACCGATTCCTTTGGTTTAGTAAAGGCGGCTTCTTTAGGACCAAAATCAAACTGGGCAGCAACGGGTTCATCGTCGCTAATAATAGTGCAATCGGAAGAAAATGTAATAATATTTACATCCATACCTGGGCGTTCTGGAGAAGCCTCGTAGTCGACCAGGTCTTCTCCTAGCAGGTCGTCCTCTTCCATGGATGTTGTCGTGTTGTTGGAGGCTTCCTGATGAACGGCGGACGGTCCGCACGCGGGGGCCGGACGGTCCGCGCCTGGTGCAGGTTGTCCAGAGCCTTCCTGGTGAACGGCGGACGGTCCGCACGCGGGGGCCGGACGGTCTGCGCCTGGTGCAGGTTGACTTCCTATTTCCGTGGCCGTTTGTTTTTCCTCAACGGCCTTTGGTCTCCATTTCTTTTGTGGTGGCGGGTATAGTGGATGTGTGTCATTAAATGTCTTTTCCGCCTCCTTCTCCTGGCTCTCCTTTGCTCTTAGGCGCTGTAATTTTCTCTTTTGGGATCGCGTCAATCCCGCTGGGCACCATCGAGGCATGGAGTATTTTGGATCGACTGTTTTGATGGTAGCCGTATTCTTTTCGGTCGTGTTGGCCGATTCGCCGAAAATCATCGGCCCTTTATTGTCTCCTTGTATGACGACATCCGCAGTGCCTATTTTGATGATATCCTTTTTTGTTTTTTGAGTTGCTACAGGCATATGCCCCCCTGCCGGATTGGTCGGCCTAGGAGGCCGAGTAGTCCGGCAACCTTGTTGGGCCTGTGCCTGGTGACCGGATTCAGCAGTGCTCAATCGGTCTTGCACTGGCGGTGCCAACCTATCAAAAACGGATGTTTGGGGTGCCCCCCAGGCGGGGCACTGTGGCATCCCAAATGGATATGGTGGCATGCCCCACATTTGATTTGGGACATATGGTGGAGGTAAGTATGTGTATGGATATGGCATAGATGGATAAGGAGGTGGAGGAGTCCATGTCGGCATGTTAGGTCTCAATTGTACAATAGGACCTTTCATTTCTTCCGATTGGTGATGTGGTCCAATCGGCCTGACCTGACGTTGCTCATGAATGGGTGAGCGGGGTCGCTTCGGTGGCCGGTCACTGGGGCCGGCCTTCTTTTTCACATATTTAGACAACAATTGATCGAAAGTCGGGCCAGGCTTGATCAGCCGACCAGCTGCTTTAAATGTATTTGTTTTCCACGTACCTATCTCCGGTCGTCGTGGTTTGAAGGTACGTGGTCGCTGCAAGTCCTGAGCATGGCTGGACCGTCCGCCAGAGCTCTCCGGACCGTCCGGTGGGGTACCGGACCGTCCGCGCCTACGTGCCGGACCGTCCGGGATACGCAGCACGGGTTCCTGTATCTGTCTCCCTGTCTGCGCTTGCCCCCCAGTACTGGAGGCTGTGATGGTCACCTTTAGAGTCTCCCCTCCATCGGGAGTCTTCTCAGCTACCACTTTTCTGCAAGAAATTTTATGATCCTCATCGGCCTTTTTTGCATTGCCGATGACTATTTTTTTGCCTTTGCCTTCATCAGCTGTGTTTGGCCGAGTCAGGACTTTCTTGCCCTCAAAGTCGATCATGTTCATTGGAAAGGGCTCCGTGTCCACCTGCATTTCCTGAAATTTCAATCGTCCTTCGTTAATGGCCGATTGAATCTGTCGACGGAATACATTACAATCATTAGTGGCATGAGAAAATGAGTTATGCCACTTGCAATATGCACGACGTTTTAGCTCGTCGGCGGATGGAACAGTGTGATTTATTTTAATATTGCCATTTTTGAGTAGTTCGTCAAATATTTTATCACATTTACCAACATTAAATGTAAACTTAACCTCCTCTTGCCGTTTCTTTTGAACCGGCTGCAAGGAGGAACAAACCGAAGATTTGGCCTGTTTTGGCCAAACCATTTCAGCAGCATACACTTCTGCTGATTCGTCATCTGAGCTACTTTGGTCGTATTCTACTATATGTACGTTGTGACGCATTGTTTTAGCAGTTTCTTTGCTCCGGCTTTCGCAAGCCGAAGCTCTCTGGTGTAATTGTGCTAGTGTAAAGAATTGGATGCCTTCTAATCTTTCTTTTAAATAATATCGCAGACCATTAAAAGCTAATCCTACTAGCTGTTTCTCTGCTAAATGAATTTGAAAGCATCGGTTTCTTGTATCTCGGAATCTCCGGATGTAATCATTAACCGATTCATCTTTTGTCTGTCGCAACGACGCTAAATCTACCAAATCCAATTCATAGTCACCGGAGAAAAAATGATCATGAAATTTTTGTTCTAAATCCCCCCATGATGAAATGGAATTAGGAGGTAAAGTGGCGTACCATGCAAACGCAGTTCCTGTTAAAGATAATGAAAACAATCGTATGCGAAATGCCTCTATGTCGGCCAACTCTCCTAATTGTGCTAAAAATTGGCCTATGTGTTCACGTGTGTTCTTTCCTTGATCACCCGAAAATTTTGTGAATTCGGGTATCCTGGTTCCCTGTGGGTATGGGTGATGATCAAATCGGTTGTCATAAGGTTTCCGATATGATTGCCCCCCAGGGATCATGCTTACTCCGAGCTTATCTCGGAACGCCCCGGCTATTTCTTCCCTTACTATATCAATGGCAGCCGGTGCGAGACCACCGGCTCTCTGGTCAAACATAGATGGGGTTGGCTGGATATTAGTATGCTGTCTTTCCCCCCATTGGTTTGAGTTACGTGGTGCATTTTCATTTGCCCTATATGGGTCATAGGTTTGATCGTTTCTTTCCGGCCTCCTGGGTGGGGCCGGAAAGCTTTCCTGGGCTCTGGATCTTGAATTAATGGGTTGATGCATTGTATAGTGCGATGGGAAGTGTTGCTGGGACGGGCGAGGATTCATGTAATAATCCTCCTCAAAAGACTCATGCGCGGACTGTCCGGATACGTACCCGAACCGTCCGGCTGGGTAGTTTGGGTTCTGTGTCGTGTGTGGTGGCTCGGGCGCATATCTAGGTAACTCATTAAAAATAGGCCCGACTGTTGCTGGCCCGGACGGTCCGCGCTCACGTGCGGACGGTCCGGGCATGTGCAGATCGGCTGGTTTGCTGCCGATTTGCGGTTGCTTAGGGTACGTGTCCATCGGCATCCCATAAAGGGGTTGTGACTGGTCGTGACAACCTGTAGCCGATGTGTTACGCGCGTTATCCCCCAACTCAACCTCGTGCGAAGGAAAATTTGCGGTGCTAGATTTATCGAATGCACGTACTAGTCTCTTAAGATCGCTTTGCATACCCCCTATGATGTTCTGCATTTGTTCACGCTGATCTTCTACATAATTTCTAAGAGATTGCAGATCGTTGGTATTACTTACATTGGGGATATCTGGCGTGGGTTGGAGCGAAGCTGGATCCGTCGCCCGATGTCGGACGACCTTGTTGTTCCTGTCCACTTTGAAGTTGGCCAAGAACTTTGCTTTCGCCTCCTGGATCATCCGCTCCTTGTGCTCCTCAAACTGGAGCTGCTCGTCAGCCGGCAAGGTTTCCCAAGTCGGCTCTATGATGTTGCTTAGAGAAATATCAGAGCTATCCTTTGAACCGGCCATTGAGGGCCGATCTGATGAGCTTAGATGTGTTGTCCCCAGCGGAGTCGCCAAAAAGTATGTTGACGCCTTTTCGGAGCGCCAAACACTCAACAAGAACCGTGGCGGTGCCCTCTGCACAGGGGCGGACGGTCCGCGCGCAGGGGCCGGACGGTCCGCGGCCTGGTGCGAGGCGCGGGGGTGCTCTCTGCGCAAGGGCGGACTGTCCGCGGCCTGGGGCCGGACGGTCCGCGGCCTGATGCGCGGCTAGGGCTCCTGCCTGACGGCCGGACGGTCCGCGCCCTGGGGCCGGACGGTCCGCGCGTACGCAGGGACGGCGGAAGATCGCCGACGGCGCCTGGATCTCGCTCCCGGGAGGGACCCCGTCGGGGAGTAGAGATCCTAGGTTGTGTCTAGGCTCGGGCTGGCCGACCTAGACTCCTCTAATCGACGTAGAGCCGAAGAGAGACGAAGAATTTGGGGATTGGAAAACTAAACCTAAACTAGACTAGAACTACTCCTAAGATAAAATGCGAAATAGAAATTGTATTGATTCGATTGTTGATGATTACAAATCGGCCGTAGACCTCTCTATTTATAGAGGAGGGGGGCTGGACCCTTTACACAACTGATTCCGAGCTAATCCCGCGAATATAGCTAACAACCGTAGCACAAAACTCGGAACCCTAATCTGTTCTGCGCACGCGCGGACCGTCCGGCCCACAGGCGCGGACCGTCCGGACCGCGGACCGTCCGGCCTCAGGGCCGGACTGTCCGCCGGCTCAAAACCGGTTCGAACACACACCATGCACCCATACACACAGAACTAGCACCTTTTGGTCTAAAAAAGTTCCAGTGCTCAAGCCTCTTACGATTGGACTAACCTTTCTCCGTTATCTGCATATTTCACAGGTCAAAGACATCATATGCACACATTCATGAGATACTATTCTCCACCAAGGATAAACCCAAGCTCCTGAGTCAGGTCAGCAATATTACAGTTATGAATGGAAACCTAAAGCATCTTTATTATGTACTACTCCCTCTGTTCCAAATTATAAGACATTTTGACTTTTTTAGAATTAGTGTAAGTGCATAGCAAAAGCTACGTATCCAAAAAAGTCAAAATATCTTATAATTTGGGGTGCATGGAGTATTTTCTATTTAAAAGTGAGCTTACCTATGCCTATAATAACATTAGCTGTCTCTTATTTTATCTTGTGTTAACAATGATTATGGACGCCTTTTGATTTCCTAGGCACCACAGTGTATGTAACCATGTTTATCTTGTTCTGACAGTTGTCTGCTTTGCTTTCTGACATTGGACTGAACATCAAGGAGGCACATGTGTTCTCAACAACAGATGGTTATTCTCTTGATGTTTTTGTTGTTGACGGTTGGCCCGTTGAGGTAATTTTAGTTTCTTATTATGTTATGTGTCGAATTGCTTAGATGACAAAATTGTAGTGCTGATGCATATTGATATTTCTTTTGAACTAATGTGCTTGTAGTTATTTAGGAAACTTCAAGATTCTAAAGATTTAGTCATTGGATATGTTTAAGGTTAATGCTATTATGTGACGACTGTTTTCCTCTATTGACATGGCATTCAAATGGATCTCTAGAGTTGTCTTGCTTGAATGAGCTTGATGTCCTTATTGGGATGCACAGAAAAAAATGATCCTATTTCTATGAACAACAATAATGCATCGCTACAATGTTTATCATTACAAAAGAGCATTGTTGTCCTATTTCTATATGAACAATTTATTTTCACTGCTCAAGATGATAATTCTGCTTCATGTGAGCAGGAAACTGATGGTTTGCATAGGGCACTAGAAGTATCAATTTTGAGAAATGAGGTATGCTGAATAATTCATTCACAGCTTTACGATGTTCTTGCTGTTCGCGAAAGGGCCTCTAGCGTAATGGTTAATGATTTCGAGTAGCACCTCCAGGTCCCGGGTTCGATCCCTCTCGGGGGCGAATTCCTGGCTTGGTTAAAAAAATCCCCTCGTTGTGCCAGTCCGCTCTCGGGCTACGTCCTTCGCGCCACCCTCCGGTTGGGCCATTGCAGAGTGGGCGGTGACGGCCCGCTAGTGATGGGGGGCTAGGGTTCGGGATTTTCTCGGCTAGGACCATGTTTTGGTCTCTTCTTAATATAATACCAGGGAGGAGGGGTGGGGTGGTCTTTCCCTCCCCGGCCAAGGATGTTCTTGCTGTTCAATTGGGACTTGATGTATTCAATATCTACTGATCCTGCAATTCAATATCCTCAAGCTCATACCATGTTTCTGCATCTTTGTAAAACAAATAAGGGTTCCTGGTCTGGCTCTGAATCCTCAGCTTCCAAAAGATCACTGCCATTCCTAGCACAGGATTTTGAATCAGATATTGACACAAGACTTCTGAAGATTGTAAATAAGATTGCTTCTGGATCTTGTGGGGACATGTGAGTCACTGTTACCCTTCTGAGTTTAGTGGCAGATTTGTCATATCTAGTAGTGTTTCTTCATATCATGCATGTGTTTTTGTGTGAAGGTTTCTTGGGACCTACAGTGGTGAGGAGGTTGCTGTTAAAGTTCTTAATCCTCAGAATTTGAACAAAAATGTATGGAGTGAATTTAAGCAAGAAATCAACATGTTAAGGTATTCCACATTTCTATGAATAATTTGTGTATCTTTTTTTTTGTTTGATAACATGAGGTTATCATTTTTGTGTGCACTTTTGAAGTTGTACACCTGATTATGTTGTGTTCAGAAATTGCTCTCTGAAAATCGGCATAAGTAGGCATGCTTTTACCTCCACGAGCTTGTTTGTTGCAAGCACAAACAAAGATATATACCTAGCCTTCACCTTCCGCGCTTCTTTTCAGGGAAGTTGATCATCCGAATATTGTCCGATTCATTGGTTCATGCACAAAGCCACCTGAGTTTTACATAATTACAGGTGAGGCTTCATGCAAGCAAACACAAAATTTTAGAAAGGATAACAGCTGAATTTTCTAACACTTCCAAAATATTTAGTACCATGACTTGAAGTGAGAAGAAGCTACTGTTGAAATACCACAGCCTTACCTTGTGAAATTATATTTTGTTAGATATTCTAGGGATATTCTAGATTGATAGCTTTCCATTCTAGTACAACTTAACTGATTTGTAGCACAGATGATTGGTAGCTTTCCATTGTAGTACAGACTGATTGATAGCTTTCCATGTAAATGGATGTATTCCTTGTACTCATGTCTTATGGACACCATATATTAAAGGTCAGCCCTCTTCATTGGGATGCACAGTATTTCCCAATCCTACCACAGCCTTACCTTCATGGTATCAGCGACCGAGATCCATCTCTCCCGAGACCTTCCTTCCGCTGCCCCACCCACTCCAAGCCACCACCAACCTCCCAGGCGGTGCTGAACCTACTTCGCAGCCTCAATCTTCTCCAACATTGCCGACGACATCGCCACGCAGGCATGGGACATGCTGTCTGTGAAGGAACTTCGCCTCGTTAACGAGCAGAAAATCATCAACTCCATCGCACTCCTCATCGGGACTGCCTCATCCTGTACCAGCCCGGGCGAGTGTCGCTCCACTTCTGCCCCTACCCAGACCAGTGGCAACAATGGTGTTTTCCAGCTGAAGAAGAGTGGCAGCAGTGGCACCGGTGGTGACAACGACAAGAAGTGGTGGCCGCCGAAGAAAAACGACAGCGATTTCCAGCCTTTTGGCTGGCACCAGGGAGGCGGCCCACCTCGTCCATCTGGCCCTTGATTCTGCTTCAGTCCGGGGATCAGACCTTATAGGCGGCGTAGGTCCACAGCATGCCGGCGACCAATATATCTCTAGAGGTGGAGGGGATGGCGTGCCTTTGCTACAGGGCTCCTTGGGTTGGCTGCTAAGGCGCACACGGTCTTCGGTCCACTCCAAGTCTCCCAACAACCCCAGATGTGGGATTAGGCCGGCCTAGACGCCGCCCTGAACCATCTGACACTACAAAACGACGATTGGGTGCCGGATTCATGCGTCTCCAGCCACATGGCATCTACGGATGGTATACTCCTTTCCCGTCTCCATCCCACTCCCCATCACCATTGGCAACGGTCACACCCTTCCTGTCTTCGCCCGTGGCAACTCGACCCTTTCCACCCACAGTCCACGTTTTCACCTCAACAATGTTCTTATCATCCCTCCTTAATTCGCAACCTGATTTTTGTTCGTCAATTCACTAAAGACAACAATTGCACTATAGTATTTGACGCCTTTGGTTTCTCTATTAAGGATATTCAGACCTAGCACGTGATCATGCGTTGCAATAGTGCCGGCGACCTCTACACCATCCCCACAACCACCAGCAATGCCACCCCCATGTCAGACTTGCCACATCTCCCAACTCGTTGCATCATCTCGACCACCCTGGACTCGTCGCCATCAACACCCTTCGAAATAACTCCTCTATTCCTTGTAATAAAAGGTGTCCGACCTTGTGCCATTCGTGTCAGTTGGGCCAACATGTGCAACTGCCTTTCTCCACTTCTAGTTCACGCAGTACTGTTCCCTTTGAAATAGTACATTGTGATGTGTAGACTTCTCCTGTGTTGAGTATTTCTACTTGTCACTATTATTTGGTTATTTTGGATGACTACACCCACTTCTGTTGGACCTTTCCCATGGTTCACAAATCTGAGGTTCCTTGCCATATTATCCATTTTTGCGCCTACAACCGCACACAATTCACCCCCTGTCAAAAATGTCCAAACAGACAATGGAATAGAGTTTGTCAACAAGACTCTAGTGTCCTTCTTGTCATCTCAGGGCACTCACTTGCGACTATCATGTCCATACACCTCTCCTCAAAACAGGAAAGTTGAACGTGCCCTTCGCACCCTCAACAACATGACTCACACGCTGCTCCACTCTCACATGGCCGCCACATACTGGGCTGAGGCCCTAGCCACGACCACCTATCTTCTTAACCACCGGTCGTGCTTGGCTATTCAGAACGACATTCCCTACCACCTTGACGTCCAGCCACCCGACTACTCACATTTCGGGGTTCGGTTGTCTCTGCTATCCTAACATGTCCACCACAACACCGAAAAACTCGCCCCTCGCTCTACAACGTGTGTGTTCTTGTGATATCCCCCCTACAAGGGATATTAGTGCCTTGACTTGTCCACTCGACAAATCATTATCTCTCGTCATGTTTTTGATGAGTCCACCTTTCCCTTCTCTTCCCATTCATGCCACCTATCACAACTTGACTTTCTCCTCTGAGTCATGCAACTTCTATTACTACCATGATGGCTCCATCATCGACCGTTGACCAGTCGCGACCCTCACCCACTGTTTTGCAGGAACTTCCCGAGGACGACCCCACGATTCTTATGCGTGGCTTTGTCATCTGTTAGACACTCCTACTTGTGTCGCTATTATGCAGACCAGAGGGTCTATTCTAGGGGGTGGCAACACTGCCTCCCCCTTGAGCATGATGCCCCAGCCGGCGTAGCTCCCACCACTACGATGTGACTACCGCCTCGTCTATGGCCAACATCGTTCCGACCCCGACGTGCCTTCGACCGACCAAAGTGCACCAGCGACTGGCTGCGCCTCACTCTCTGTTCCGGCACCAGTTCTAGCCCGGGTGCCTCCACCAGCGTCGCGTTGCTTAGTCACTCGCTTTATGATTGACACCATCCTGCGGGTGCACTACCGGAACCTCAACATCACCACTCTGTCACCAGCACCTTCGCTGATCCCGGTGAACTACCCTAGTAGCCTGGCTAAAGCCAACTAGGGTGTGGCCATGACTGACGAACTTTAGGCTCTTGTCAACAACAAGACATGGCAACTCGTTCCTCGACCCCCGTGGCACAAATGTTGTGACAGGCAAGTTGATCTTCAAGCATAAGTTCCACTCTGATGGCACTCTTGCTCATCACAAGGTGCGTTGGGTAGTCCACGAATTTTCCCAACGCCATGGCATCATCTATGACGAGACGTTTAGTCCGGTCGTCAAACCAACGACCATCCGGATTGTTCTCAGCATTACCACTTCTCGCGCTCAGCCGATCCGCCAGCTGGATGTGAAGACAGTTTACTGCTAGCAACCCTTGGTTTCGTCGACCTCGTCGCCCTTGATCACGTCTATCTTTTATAGAAGTCTCTATATGGACTTAAGCAGGCTCCTTGGGCATGGTACCAGCGGTTTGCCTCCTTCATTCGATAGCTCGACTTCATTGCCTCGACCTCCGACACCTCTTTATGTACAAAGAGGGTGCGCACATCGCCTACTTGCTGCTTTACGTCGATGACATCATCCTCACAAGCTCATCCTCAACTCTCCTCCAACATGCCATGGCCAAACTCACCTTCGAGTTCGCCATGACGGACCTAGGCGACCTGCACCACTTCCTCGGTATCTCTGTCACACACTTCGTTGACGAACTATTTTTGTTTCAGAGATAGTACACTATGGATCTTTTCTAGCGCGCCGGCATGGATGAGTGTCACTATGTAGCTACTCTTGTTGACACTTATGATGGTGCCAAGCTCTCCACTTCTGAAGGCCTTGACTATAGGAGCATCACGGGTGCTCTTCAGTACCTCACCTTGACCGGACCCGACTTAGCGTACGCGGTACAGCAGGTGTGCCTCTTCATGCACAACTCTGGTGAGCCTCACCTTGCGCTGGTCAAGCGTATCCTCTGCTACGTGAAGGGCACACTATGCTTTGGACTCCACATCGTCATTAGCTTCGTTTAGTCCCTTACCACTTACTCTGATGTGGATTGGGCTGGCTGTCCGGACTCTTGATGCTCTACCTCCGGCTTCTGCATTTTCCTCGGTGACAACATGGTTTCCTGGTCTTCCAAGCGCTAGACCACGATGTCCAGGTCCAGTGCTGAGGCTGAGTATTGGACGGTGGCTCATGCTGTCGCCGAGTGTTGCTGGATTCACCAGCTTATTTAGGAGCTTCATGTTCCGCTCGCCTTGGCCACAATTGTCTACTGTGACAATGTGAGCGGTGTCTACATGACAACAAACCCTGTCCACCATCGACACACGAAGCATATTGAGATCGACATACACTTCGTTCGCGAGAAGGTGGCCCTATGGTAGGTTTCTGTTCTCCATGTCCTGTCCTCACTGGTTCGCGGACATCATGACGAAGGAACTTCGAGTTTAGTTGTTTACTGACACCCGGTCCAATCTTTGCGTCCGTGATCCTCCTGCTGTGACTGTGGGTGGCTATTAGAGATATTCTAGACTGATAGCTTTTCATTCTAGTACAGCTGATTGATAGCTTTCCATCTAGTACAGACTGATTGATAGTTTTTCATGTAACTGGATGTATTCCTTATACTCTTAAGTCATATGGACACTATATATTAAAGGTCAGCCCACCTTCATTGGGGTGTGCAGTATTTCCCAATCCTACCTCTCTACAATTTTCATGTAGACATCGTGTTGTTATTTGCCCCCTTGAAGTATAGATATGTCTTAGAGAGTTCATTTGAGGTAGTAAGTTCAATATCTGTTTTTTGTCTTGCAGAGTGCATGTCTAGAGGAAGTCTGTTTGATTTCTTGCACAATGAGCATAATGTGTTGGACCTCCCAACGCTTCTGAAGTTTGCACTAGATGTAAGCCAAGGGATGTCCTACTTGCATCAGAAAGGCATTATCCACAGAGATTTAAAGTGTGCCAACCTTTTATTGGATAAAGATCATGTATGTACCCAATGATTATTAAGTTCTTTCATTGGAGCTGAGTATTTTGCAGGCAGTGGTTGTGGAATTATGTGGACACAATATATATATATATATATATATATATATATATATATATATATATATTTGTTTATTCCCATATTATGGTCATGGATATGCATTTAGAAGTACTAAATATGTCAATATAACATTTTCTACTCATTTCTCCAGGTTGTTAAAGTAGCCGATTTTGGTCTAGCTCGTTTTCAGGATGGAAGGGGTGATATGACTGCTGAAACTGGGACTTATAGATGGATGGCACCTGAGGTATTAGACGCTGGAACAATTTGACTTCTGTCAACGCTAGCCAAAGCTCAAAATACAATCTAGTGTCTTTGTTTTATCTGCGCTGATGTTTTTTGAACTAGACTTATAATATGTTTCAAAGTGTATATTCACAGTTACTACCAGTTGTGTACACAGGAATCTAATTAGTGGTTTACAAAATTGTCATGTTCACATAATTTTCATCTAATAATATGGAAAATAAATGGAAAGCCTTTAATCATTTCCTTTTACGTGTAGGTTATAAATCATCAGCCCTATGACAGCAAAGCAGATGTATACAGTTTTGCTCTTGTACTTTGGGAGCTCATGACATCCAAGGTTTTTATGCTATCTCATTTGGGATATTTACAGGCTTGGAGAACAGAAAAACAACAACGACAAAATTATCAGTTATCATTACCTGTGCCTTTTCCCATTAAAATGGTGTTTTTCAATGTTCCAGATTCCATATAATACCATGACCCCCCTCCAAGCAGCTATTGGTGTGAGGCAGGTCGGTTCTTACAATCTTGTGTAGCAAATTTTATCTGTTCATACAGTTCCCACTGTCAAGCTACATAAAGGGGGAACAAGAGTTTAATTCTCGATTTGATTTCAATGCATGCAAATGCAATTCTGGCTAGCTGTTTGAGAAGGATACAGTTGTAGAAACAGTATGTTTTGAATTGTGCCAAGTATGTTGAAGATTGTACTGACTGTACCAGGGATTGCGACCACAAATTCCAGAAAATACGCATCCGAGGCTCATAAACTTGATGCAGAGATGTTGGGAAGCTACTCCGACTGACCGCCCTTCATTTGAGGAGATCATTCCTGAACTAGAGGATATCCAGGCACAAGCACAGGTATCACCACAAGGCCCACACAGTCAATTTCAAATGGATCCTACTCTAGTTGGTTGTGAGAACATGCCGTGCCTCACTGCTGTTAGCCTGTTACAGAGAACATCAGGGGAAACGAGCCAGACAAAGGAGGAGGACCACTCAGGCAGTAAAGATTGATTGACCCTCTGTACATACATGTTGACAATTCTCTCATCTGATCACTAAAATGCTGAGAAAATAGCATATCATCAGTTTTGATGCCAGAGAAAAGAAAGTAGCGAATCATTTTGTCAAGTTTTGTCAGAACCTTTTGGGGCCGACGGCCAAAGCTCTTGGTATTATCCTTGCTTCACTCTTAGGTCCCATTTTTCTTGATATGATGATATCTTTGAGTTGCGGCTTGATATATGTGAATATAATGAGAAATTTACTGCTGCTTGTCACGCAAAATCGCATGTTTTTGTCGGGGCTTGTGAGTTTGTTGAGCTTGCATATTGAGGTTTTCTTGATTATGTCAGGTCTTACGGATACTTGAAGCTGCCAAATTTTTATGTCATACCCCCCTCCCTCCCAAAATAGTATTCGTTTTAGATCTAGATTTTTATGTCTATATTCAACTAGATAATGATGAATATAGACATATATATAGAACATATATATCAAGTATTGTATAAATCCACTAAAATATTAAAATGAATTTTATTTTGGGATAAATAGAGTAGTTTTTTTAAAAAATATTCACATATAGATCCTAGGTGTTTAATTTTTTTTTGATCCTGGGCTGATATAACCTATGATCTCGAGGTACATGTTTCGGTGTTAGACCATGGTTTCAGCATCCTAGGCTCGTTTCTACGTGACAGTGTCAACGTCGCGCTGGTTTGGCGCCATGAATCTTAACTTGAGCTTAGCGTCATAGATTTTGATGTCAAGCTTGATACTTAGATCATCGAGTTCTATCATGGTGGACCTATGTTCCCTTCTCTTTCCCCCTCTCCCTCTCTTGACTGTAGCCACCTGCTATCTGTTGCTAATCGCTATGCTTGCTTGTTGTCCTATGCACCTGCCTTCCCGGTTGCTTGCCTCTTTGCTCATTGGACCATCGATTCCCTTCTCGGTCATTGTCTTGTCAATCGCCTCCCCCCTTGGTCCTTGGACCTCTCACCTAGGGTTAGTGGCCGAGTGGTGGGGTTAGGAGTAGAGGGTTGGGGTCCTTGTAGAGGGTCGAGGTCCTTGCCTCCTTCAGTTGATGGCTTCGTTAGGGTCCTATACAATGGCCACACATCCCTGCTAATGTCAGGTCTGATTTTGCATTGCCAACGTCAAATATGTACAAATTTGAATTATGCAATTTAGTAGTTTGTAGCTTGTAGTTAGTAGCTAGGTAGTAAGTACTTAGTTTGAGTTTATAAGTTAGGATCTAAGAGTTAGTAGTTATGTTTGTAGCTAGTAGTTAGTTTGTGTTCAAGATTTAGGATCTAGTAGTTACTAGTTAGTTTAATTGTTAGTTTGTTACTTACGTAATATTTAGTTAGTTACTATGTACTTATTAGCTACTACCTCGTTTTTGAATATTTATCGCCACAAGTTCATTTTTGAAATAAACCACGACAAATAAAAAAGAACAAATGGATACTATCTAGCATATAATGTTGACTAAATGCATTAAATTTGTGTCAAGGGGTGTCGGGACCTAGGATAGTTGGCCCTTGGCTACGAAGTTTGTAGCCACGGTCCGTCGTCGCTGGTGAGGTTTTGCCCCTCAGCCGTCGTCTTGTTGGGAGAGAAAGAGACAGGAGATTAGGGATAGTTATCTTGCTTAAACTTCTCAATGTCCGGTTACAAGAATATATGGCCAAGGGCCCTAACCAATCTCTCCTAGACTTAAGGAATAAGAATAGAAACTAATTTCTCCTAGACTTAAGGAATAAGAATAGAAACTAATCTCTCCTAGACTTAAGGAATAGAAACTAATCTCTTTAGCCACTCGAGGTGGCCTCCTCCTGTGCGCACGTAGCGTGCTCTGTGGCATAGCGCATGTCACAACGACGTCTGTACGTGTGCCCCTGAAGGAAACAAGTGATGCTTAAGCGCACGCGCGGGGGGGGGGGGTAAATTAGGATTTCTAAAATTTTCTCTAAACTAGGCTACAAATAAATCCCTAGAGCAAAACCTATGCAAATATTCAAACTAGAATATGCAAATTAAGTTTTGTCTAAGTGTTGTTATCTCTACCGCAATGTCTAAGTTTCAATCCTAAATAATATAAGTATAAAGATAAGGTTGGAACTTAAATGCTTAATATAAATGCGGAAGCTAAAGACCAAG
Source organism: Zea luxurians (assembly GCA_029449295.1). Classification (NCBI taxonomy): domain Eukaryota; kingdom Viridiplantae; phylum Streptophyta; class Magnoliopsida; order Poales; family Poaceae; genus Zea; species Zea luxurians. The sequence continues at coordinate 54,943,338 of JAOPSE010000011.1, forward strand.
GTAGAGATGCAAACTCTCATGGATAACGCCGATATTTTTACCGAGGTATCCGGAACCACGCAAGGTCGCGACTAATCCTCGTTGCTGCCCCTACACAAAGGGAAGCCCACGCGAGGGCCAAGCACCACAGTCGAGTAACTCCGTAGATAGTCGCGGGCCTTCTCCACGCGCAAGTGCTCCGCTTTCGGCTCCTCTCGGACGCTCCCCGCCGTCTCCACTATTGAGCTTCCGGCTGAAAACGATGTGGGCCTCGTTCCCTCCGGTACACGGTGGCGGCCGTGACACAAACGCGGTTGTCACGGTCTCGCAAGACTTTTGCCCACTCGGTACAATTACAATGGCTCGCGTTAGAGCCGAGGGTTGTGTGGTTTTTCCAAACTCACTCAACTAACTAGGATTCACCAGAGCAAGCGCTAATGCGGTCTAACTAACTTAAGCACTTCGCAAAGCACCTACGCTAATCACCGAGTGATTCTATTAAGCACTTGGGTGTATGAGCACTTGGGAATATCAACTATATGCCTTGGTATGTTGCTTGGGCTCCCACACCTTGAAATGGCCGGTTGGGGGTGTATTTATAGCCCCCAACATAAAACTAGCCGTTGAAGAAAAGCTGCTGCTCTCTGTGACACATCGGACAGTTCGGTGCCCCCTGTTCGGTGCGCCTAGCTGTTGGACTGACACTGCAGGTGATCGTTGGCGCGCAGGCTTTTTACACAGGACACTCCAGACTTCACACCGGACAGTCCAGTGGTCTTTTCTCCACAATGCCACATGGAACTAGCCATTTGGCTATTGTTCCCTGGTGCACTGGACAGTTCGGCGTGTGGCACCGGACAGTCCGGTGCTCCAGACCAGATAGTCCGTCGTGGCAACACTTCCTTCATTTCTTGGACTTCACTTGATCTTCATAATGTCTTCTTTTGAGGTGTTGCTTTCCTCAATGCCTTGGTCCAAGTAACTTTAGCATCCTGTGAACTACAAACACAAACACTAGCAAACACATTAGTCCATAGGTTATGTTGATCATCAAACACCAAAACCTATTGAGCCAAATGGCCCGGGATCCATTTTTCTTACAATCTCCCCATTTTTGGTGATTGATGACAACACAACCAAAGCAAGCAAATATAATCAACATTTGAATGCAAATATGCAATCTACTTGCTAGGATGCATGTTTGTCCCCACAATGTGAGATTATGGACTTAAGCCTCCCCTAACTCCATAATTCACTTACTTCCTATTTTAGACCAAAGAGCCAAAACCACTTGAAGGATCAAATTTTTTTAATTTGGTGGTGTTTGGTGTTTGATACAATTTTCATTGCTTTGGTCCCTAAACTTCTCCCCTTTTGGCATCAACCACCGAAAAGGAAGACATTAAAAGCACATAGGAAGCTGTCACACCCGGTTTTGGAAGACAAATCGAATGCGAACCATGTACGTGCTAGGATAAGAAACTCACGTACATAGTGATTACATAATTGGACATCATCACACATTGCTTAAAGTAAATAGCGGAAAGGTACTTTATTACATCAAGATGTCTAATACATCCACAGAGTCTTTATCATAACATAGTCATTAATATCATCAAAGTGCGGAAAACCGAACGTAGCAGATAAGGCCTTCACAGGTAGCTGACTAGGGGTTTGCCACTAATGCAACTAGAACTTGTCGTGGTCCTGAAACTCCTCAAAGTCCTCCATGTTGCCTGCATCTTTTCCTAAGCACTGAATACAGTGGGGACAACCTGGGGTGGGGGTGGTTTTTAAAGTAAGGGTGAGTACACATCAACGTACTCAGCAAATGTCTCGTTCGGCTAAAGTGGACTGGCTGTATGTGGAGTTAAGGTTAAGTAGTTGCTTTTAGTTGGTCAAGTATTTATTACTAATAGTAGAGCCAAATTTTAGTAATAAACCCGAATGTACTCCCTCCAAGAGGAAATACCAGATATCATAATTATAACCATCATCATTAAACATCATCATAAAAGAGTATCAAAAGTTCTTCTAATCAAAGAGGATCCCAAGGCTGCTCTTAACCGTAAGCACGACTAATATACCAGTTTCTAACACTCTGCAGAGGTCACACACTTTACCCACGAGTCGTGATTCTCGTTCTGCCCGGAGAGCGCTACTCCCCATTGACCACTACCTAGGTAGCCTGGCAGGGTATCACTATGTAGCCTTTATAAAGACTCCCCTGGTGCATAGCTGCTTGTTAGATTTCGCCAGTCATACAAACACAGTACACCTCCCTAAGGTGGGTGACTAACAAAACCAAATCGAATGAACCTCAGCACCCATCCTTAACAGAGTGAGCACAATGCCCCGACCCCCATTGATGACCCTCCAGCAAAGCCAACTATACCCCCATGTTTATCTAATTATTCAGCTAAGGGCGTCCTATTCCACCCTCATGATTGCACAGTTATCCCGGGTGGTGTTGGGGACTTGTTCTAAAATGCTATGGATTAAGAACAAGGCAACACAGAAAGAGTTAATGGTTAACGCCCCTCGTCCTTCGAAGCATTATTTCCTTCAGGATATAATGATCTTTAGACGAAGGTCATGAAGGACATACCTTCATCATCACAGTATATATATTAATGAAAGGAGAAGCATATGAGACATGAGAAATAACATAAATGATCATATGACATCATTAATATTCTTTTATTATATCATTATGAATGAACGTGAACAATATTGAATTACATTTATACCTTTGGCTTGACAGAAGGCAAGAGTCCAAGCGTGACACGCGAGCGAGTACAAGTCAACGTGAACAGTACAGGAGTACTGTTCATCTATTTATAGGCACAGGGTGCAGCCTGTGTTAAATTACATTTATGCCCTTCACATTTACTACTGTATTATGGACAACTCATCGAGGACTAGATGGCCTTTTCCCCTTTAAGTCGGTTCCTTTTTCCGCTGTTGAGCCGAAGCTATTCCACTTGTAGCTTCGGAGCAGCATCATCCTTCGTTCTGACCACGCTTCTTACGTCATGTATGACTTCGATATATATCTGAAGGTACCTGTTTACATATTACACTTGGAAAACATTGTTAAACCACGTTTTTGAGGACCTTCGGAGGACGAAGGCCCCCAACAGTAGCACCTCGCGGTATTAATTCGTTTAAGATAACGAATTCAGACTACGACCTGAACGAAGGCCTTAAGTCGAAGGTCCAAAAAACACCTTCCCTTTGCTAGAATAGCAACAGTCAATGATAGACGGGACCCTCCGACTCGGGGCGCGTCGAGCGTATAAATAAGAACTCACCCTGATCATATTTGGTACGCTATTTGTGCCGCTTGATTTACTTGCTCAATTTTATAGCTCTTGCTCACCAACGCTTGCTTAGTTTTTCGAGTTCTTTAAGCTTCGTCTTGAAGAGCACGTTTTCATTATTTCCGAAGAGAAGATGTGAGAGCACCTAGAGGGGGGGTGAATAGGTGATGCTGTAAAAACTTAAAACAAGAGACAAAGATCACAGCAAATACGCACACACAAGACCCATACTTGAGCTCAAGAGACTATCACGAGTTTCTCACTAGAACGGAGCTCAAATCACTAAGAATGTCGAACAAGTGCGCAAGAACGAAGTGTGAGTGATCAACTATGCTCGAAGAATGCTTGGATGTCTTCTCCATGCACCAAGGGGTCCCTTTTATAGCCCCAAGGCAGCAAGGAGCCATTGAGAGCATTACAGGAAGGCAATTCTTGCCTTCTGTCGACTGGCGCACCGGACAGTCCGGTGCACCACCGGACACTTTCCGGTGCGGATTTCTTTCCTTATTTGGCGAAACCGACCGTTGCAGATCCAGAGCCGTTGGCGCACCGGACACTGTCCGGTGCACACCGGACAGTCCGGTGCCCCCTTGTGACCGTTGGCTCGGCCACGCGTCACGCGCGGAATCCTCAGCCGACCGTTGCCCCGGCTGACCGTTGGCTCACCGGACAGTCCGGTGCCTCACCGGACAGTCCGGTGAATTATAGCCGTACGCCGTTGATGGCTTCCCGAGACCGACGACTTCACCTGTGAACGGCTCAACGGACAGTCCGGTGCACCACCGGACAGTCCGGTGATTTATACCGTACACCGCCGTCGAAGTCCCGAGAGCAGCAAGTTCGCCAGAGCTAGCCTGGCGCACCGGACACTGTCCGGTGCACCACCGGACAGTCCGGTGCACCCAGACTGCGCAGACTTTGGCTGAACAAAACCATCTCTTTTCCAATTCGATTTCTCCTGTTTCCAGCACTTAGACACAATACATTAGTCCATAAAACAATGTACTAAGTCTAGAAACATTTTTTTTGACTTGATTTGCACTTTATCCACCACTTTGCATAGATTAACACAAAAGCACTTGTGTTGGCACTCAATCACCAAAATACTTAGAAATGGCCCAAGGGCACATTTCCCTTTCAATCTCCCCCTTTTTGGTGATTTATGCCAACACAACAAAGAGCAACTAAAAGAAGTGCAATATCAATGCAAATGAGAACTCAAAAAGGTTTTGATTCAAATTTGGTATATATGGATCATACTTTGCCACCACTTGGTTTGTTTTTGCAAATCAACCTCAATTTTCTATCTCTAAGTCAAACACACTTGTAGAGACATAAAGAGAGTTGTTCGAATAGAAATTGATCACAGTATCAAAAACTCCCCCTATTTCCCATAATCAACCATTCTCCCCACAAGAGACCAACTTTTGACAAAAAGATCCAATAAGATTATTTTGACAAAACAACAAAACAAAAGCTCTATTCTATTATTTTCAAAATTCTCAAGTGGTAGCTGATCCATTTATTGCTTTGGCCTCATTTTCTCCCCCTTTGGCATCAAGCACCAAAACGGGATCAATCTTGGCCCTAGAACCCCCATTGCCTCACCAAAGTCTTCAAATAAGAATACAAAGGCAATAAGAGTACATGAGATGAACTTGGAATAAGTTACCCTCTCATCGGAGTGCAGTGGAAGTCTTTCATGGTCCAAGTCCACCTTTTCCCTTTCAAACCTCCTTTAAGACTAAATTAAGAAAACTCAAACACATGGTTAGTCTCAAAGGGTCAAGTTGTAGCACATCTCCCTCTAAATATGTGCATCACTTGCAAATGGACTTGTGAGGTCCGGGGAGTACTTGTACAACTTGAGCACCATAAGTAAACAACAAAATGCATAAGGAACATGATCAAAGGCATAAACACATATATGCTATAAATCAATCCAAGTTCCGCGAATCTAAGACATTTAGCTCACTATGCAGCCTGCAAAAGGTCTTCTCATCTAAAGGCTTGGTAAAGATATCGGCTAGCTGGTTCTCGGTGCTAATGTAGAACACTTCGATATCTCCCTTTTGCTGGTGGTCTCTCAAAAAGTGATGCCGGATGTCAATGTGCTTTGTGCGGCTGTGCTCAACAGGATTGTCCGCTATGCGGATAGCACTCTCATTGTCACATAGGAGTGGGACTTTGCTCAGATTGTAGCCAAAGTCCCGGAGGGTTTGCCTCATCCAAAGTAGTTGCGCAACACTGTCCTGCGGCAACATACTCGGCCTCAGCGGTGGATAGGGCAACGGAAGTTTGTTTCTTAGAATTCCATGACACTAGGGACCTTCCTAAGAATTAGCACGTCCTCGATGTACTCTTCCTATCGACCTTACATCCAGCATAGTCGGAATCTGAATATCCAATCAAGTCAAAGGTAGACCCCTTTGGATACCAGATCCCGAAGCAAGGCGTAGCGACTAAGTATCTAAGAATTCGCTTCACGGCCACAAGGTGACACTCCCTTGGATCAGATTGAAATCTAGCACACATGCATACGCTAAGCATAATATCCGGTCTACTAGCGCATAAATAAAGTAAAGACCCTATCATGGACCGGTATGCTTTTTGATCAACGGACTTACCTACTTTGTTGAGGTCGGTGTGTCCGTCAGTTCCCATCGGCGTCTTTGCGGGCTTGGCGTCCTTCATCCCAAACCGCTTTAGCAAGTCTTGCATGTACTTCGTTTGGGAGATGAAGGTGCCATCCTTGAGTTGCTTCACTTGGAACCCAAGGAAGTAGTTCAACTCGCCCATCATCTACATCTCGAATTTCTGCGTCATCACCCTGCTAAACTCTTCACAAGACTTTTGGTTAGTAGAACCAAATATTATGTCATCGACATAAATTTGGCACACAAAAAGATCACCATCGCAAGTCTTAGTGAAAAGAGTTAGATCAGCTTTCCCAACCTTGAAAGCATTAGCAATTAAAAAGTCTCTAAGGCATTCATACCATGCTCTTGGGGCTTGCTTAAGTCCATAGAGCGCCTTAGAGAGCTTACACATGTGGTCGGGGTACCGTTCATCCTTGAAGCCAGGGGGTTGCTCCACGTACACCTCCTCCTTGATCGGCCCGTTGAGGAAAGCGCCCTTCACATCCATTTGGAACAACCTGAAAGAATGGTGAGCAGCATATGCTAGCAAAATACGAATTGATTCTAGCCTAGCCACAGGAGCGAAAGTCTCCTCAAAGTCCAAACCTGCGACTTGGGCATAACCTTTTGCCACAAGTCGAGCCTTGTTCCTTGTCACCACCCCGTGCTCGTCCTGTTTGTTGCGGAACACCCACTTGGTTCCCACAACGTTTTGCTTGGAACGAGGCACCAGTGTCCAAACTTCATTCCTCTTGAAATTATTGAGCTCTTCCTGCATGGCCAACACCCAGTCCGGATCTAGGAAGGCCTCTTCTACCCTGAAAGGCTCAATAGAAGAGACAAAAGAGTAATGCTCACAAAAATTCACCAATCTAGAGTGAGTAGTTACTCCCTTGCTAATATCACCCAAAATTTGGTCGACGAGATGATTCCTTTGAATCGTCGCTCGAACTTGGGTTGGAGGTGCCTGAGGTGCTTCTTCCTCTTCAACTTGGACATCATGTGCTCCCCCTTGATCACGCGCCTCCACTTGAGGTACCTGTTCGTCATCTTGGGTTGGGGGATTCACCATCGTTGAGGAAGAAGGTTGATCTTGCTCTTTTTGTTCCTGAGGCCGCACATCTCCAATCGCCATGGTGCGTATCGCGGCCGTTGGAACGTCTTCTTCATCTACATCATCAAGATCAACAACTTGCTCTCTTGGAGAGCCATTAGTCTCATCAAATACAACGTCGCTAGAGACTTCAACCAAACCTGATGATTTGTTGAAGACTCTATACGCCTTTGTATTTGAGTCATAACCTAACAAAAACCCTTCTACAGCTTTGGGAGCAAATTTGGAATTCCTACCCTTCTTCACTAGAATGTAGCATTTACTCCCAAAAACTCGGAAATACGAAACATTGGGTTTGTTACCGGTTAGAAGCTCATACGAAGTCTTCTTGAGGAGGCGATGAAGATACACCCGGTTGATGGCGTGACAAGCCGTGTTCACGGCTTCCAACCAAAAGCACTCGGGAGTCTTGAACTCTCCAAGCATCGTCCTCGCCATATCGATGAGCGTCCTGTTCTTCCTCTCTACCACACCATTTTGCTGTGGTGTGTAGGGAGCGGAGAACTCGTGCTTGATCCCTTCCTCCTCAAGATACTCCTCCACTTAAAGGTTCTTGAACTCGGACCCGTTGTCGCTCCTTATCTTTTTCACCTTGAGCTCAAACTCATTTTGAGCTCTCCTTAGGAAGCGCTTGAGGGTCCCTTGGGTTTCAGATTTATCCTGCAAAAAGAATACCCAAGTGAAGCGGGAAAAATCATCAACTATAACAAGACCATACTTACTTCCTCCTATACTTAGATAGGCGACGGGTCCGAAGAGGTCCATATGAAGCATCTCCAAAGGTCTTGATGTGGTCATCACATTTTTGGTGTGATGAGAGCTTCCCACCTGTTTGCCTGCTTGACAAGCTACACAAGGTCTATCTTTTTCGAAATGCACATTAGTTAGACCTATCACGTGTTCTCCCTTTAGAAGCTTGTGAAGGTTCTTCATTCCCACATGTGCTAAACGGCGATGCCACAGCCAGCCCATGCAAGTCTTAGCAATTAAGCATGCATCTAGACCGACCTCCTCTTTTGCAAAATCAACTAAATAAAGTTTGTCGTCTAGTACACCCTTAAAAGCTAGTGAACCATCACACCTTCTAAAGACAGACACATCTACATTTGTGAATAAACAATTATATCCCATTTTACAAAGTTGACTAACAGATAACAGATTATATCCAAGCGACTCAACTAAAAACACATTAGAAATAGAGTGCTCGGATGAAATAGCAATCTTCCCTAACCATTTTACCTTGCCTTGGTTCCCATCACCGAATATGATTGAATCTTGGGAATCCTTGTTCTTGACGTAGGAGGTGAACATCTTCTTCTCCCCCGTCATGTGGTTTGTGCATCCGCTGTCGATAATCCAGCTTGAACCCCCAGATGCATAAACCTGCAAGGCAAATTTAGGCTTGGGTCTTAGGTACCCAACTCTTGTTGGGTCCTACAAGGTTAGTCACAATGGTCTTAGGGACCCAAATGCAAGTTTTATCTCCCTTGCATCTTGCCCCTAATTTCCTAGCAATTACCTTCTTGTCCTTTCTACAAATGGCAAATGAAGCATTGCAATCATGATATATTGTCGAAGGTTCATTAATTTTCCTAGGAACATTAACAACATTTCTCCTAGGCATATGATTAACAACATTTCTCCTAGACATATCTCTACCATGCATATAGGAAGAACTAGAAGCAAACATGCATGGCATGAGAATCAAAAGCATCATAACTTCTATAGGCATTCCTAAAATGTCTCCTATCATGATACATGAAAGCATGGTTCTTTTTAGCACTACTAGCCATAGGGGCCTTCCCTTTCTCCTTGGCGGAGATGGGAGCCTTATGGCTTGTTAAGTTCTTGGCTTCCCTCATGAAGCCAAGTCCATCCTTAATTGAGGGGTGTCTACCAATCGTGTAGGCATCCCTTGCAAATTTTAACTTATCAAATTCACTTTTGCTAGTCTCAAGTTGGGTATTAAGACTAGCCACTTCATCATTTAATTTAGAAATTGAAGCTAGGTGTTTGCTACAAGCATCAGTATTAAAATCTTTACACCTATTACACATTACAACATTTTCTACACGAGATGTTGATTTACTAGCTATTTCTAACTTAGCATTCAAGTCATCATTTATTCTCTTTAAGTTAGAAATAGAGTCATGGCATGTAGATAATTCACCAGAAAGCATTTCATTCCTTTTAATTTCTAAAGCAAGGGATTTTTGAGACTCTACAAACTTATCATGTTCTTCGTACAAAAGATCCTCTTGCTTTTCTAATAACCTATTCTTATCATTTAAAGCATCAATCAATTCATTGATTTTATCAATTTTATTTCTATCTAAACCTTTAAATAAACTAGAATAGTCTATTTCATCGTCATCACTAGACTCATCATCACTTGAAGAAGCATAAGTGGTATCCCAAGTACATACCTTCTTCTCCTTCGCCATGAGGCATGTGTGATGCTCGTTGGGGAAGAGGGATGACTTGTTGAAGGCGGTGGCGGCGAGTCCTTCATTGTCGGAGTCGGAAGAGGAGCAATCCGAATCCCACTCCTTTCCAAGATGTGCCTCGCCCTTGGCCTTCTTGTAATTCTTCTTCTTTTCCCTTTTGTTCCCTTGTTCCTGGTCACTATCATTATCGGGACAGTTAGCGATAAAATGACCAATCTTACCACATTTGAAGCATGAGCGCTTCCCCTTCGTCTTGGTCTTTTTGGGATGCTCCTTGCGTCCCTTTAGCGCCGTCTTGAAGCGCTTAATGATGAGGGCCATCTCTTCATCATTAAGCCCGGCCGCCTCTACTTGCGCCACCTTGCTCGGTAGCGCCTCCTTGCTCCTCGTTGCCTTGAGAGCAATAGTTTGAGGCTCTTGGATTGGGCCATTTAAAGCATCGTCGATGTATCTTGCCTCCTTGATCATCATCCGCCCGCTTACAAACTTTCCAAGGATCTCCTCGGGCGTCATCTTCGTGTACCTAGGATTCTCACGAATATTGTTCACAAGATGTGGATCAAGGACAGTAAAGGACCTTAGCATTAGGCGGACAACGTCGTGGTCCGTCCATCGCGTGCTTCCGTAGCTCCTTATTTTGTTGACAAGGGACTTGAACCGGTTGTACGTTTGGGTTGGCTCCTCACCCCTTATCATCGTGAATCTCCCATGTTCGCCTTCCACCAACTCCATTTTGGTGAGCATGGTGACGTCGTTCCCCTCATGAGAGATCTTGAGGGTGTCCCAGATCTGCTTGGCATTGTCCAAGCCGCTCACCTTATGGTATTCGTCCCTGCACAATGAAGCTAGAAGAACAGTAGTCGCTTGTGCATTTTTGTGGATTTGCTCGTTAATGAACATGGGACTATCAGTACTATCAAATTTCATTCCACTCTCTACTATCTCCCATATGCTCGGATGGAGAGAGAACAAGTGACTACGCATTTTGTGACTCCAAAATCCGTAGTCCTCTCCATCAAAGTGAGGAGGTTTGCCAAGTGGAATGGAGAGCAAATGAGCATTTGTACTTTGCGGAATACGAGAGTAATCGAAAGAAAAGTTCGAATTGACCGTTTTCTATTTCTCGTAGTCGTAGTCGCCCTTTTGGGAAGAAGAGGACTCATCGATGTCGTCATAGTAGACGATCTCCTTGATGCGCCTCGTCTTCTTCTTCTTCCCATCTTTTCGTTTGTAGCCCGAGCCCGAGTCGGCAGGCTTGTCATCTTTCGGCTCGTTGACGAAGGACTCCTTCTCCTTATCATTGATCACGATCTCCTTTCCCTTAGGATCCATCTCTTCGGGCGATTAGTCCCTTCGTGAAGAGAACGGCTCTGATACCAATTGAGAGCACCTAGAGGGGGGGTGAATAGGTGATCCTGTAAAAACTTAAAACAAGACACAAAGATCACAGCAAATACGCACACACAAGACCCAGACTTGAGCTCAAGAGACTATCATGAGTTTCTCACTAGAACGGAGCTCAAATCACTAAGAATGTCAAACAAGTGCGCAAGAACGAAGTGTGAGTGATCAACTATGCTCAAAGAATGCTTGGATGTCTTCTCCATGCGCAAAGGGGTCCCTTTTATAGCCCCAAGGCAGCTAGGAGCCATTGAAAGCATTACAGGAAGGCAATTCTTGCCTTCTGTCGACTGGCGCACCGGACAGTCCGGTGCACCACCGGACACTGTCCAGTGTGGATTTCTTTCCTTATTTAGCGAAGCCGACCGTTGCAGATCCAGAGCCATTGGCGCACCGGACACTGTCCGGTGCACACCGGACAGTCCGGTGCCCCCTTGTGACCGTTGGCTCGGCCACGCGTCACGCGCAGAATCCTCGGCCGACCGTTGCTCCGGCTGACCGTTGGTTCACCGGACAGTCCGGTGCCTCACCAGACAGTCCGGTGAATTATAGCCGTACGCCGTTGATGGCTTCCCGAGACCGACGAGTTCGCCTGTGAACGGCTCACCGGACAGTCCGGTGCACCACCGGACAGTCCGGTGATTTATACCGTACACCACCGTCGAAGTCCCGAGAGCAGCAAGTTCGCCAGAGCCAGCCTGGCGCACCGGACACTGTCCGGTGCACCACCGGACACTGTCCGGTGCACCACCAGACAGTCCGGTGCACCCAGACTGCACAGACTTTGGCTGAACAAAACCATCTCTTTTCCAATTCGATTTCTCCTGTTTCCAGCACTTAGACACAATACATTAGTCCATAAAACAATGTACTAAGTCTAGAAACATACCTTTTGACTTGATTTGCACTTTGTCCACCACTTTGCATAGATTAACACAAAAGCACTTGTGTTGGCACTCAATCACCAAAATACTTAGAAATGGCCCAAGGGCACATTTCCCTTTCAATATGTCTCAGGACAAGAAAGTTGTTGTTGAGACAAAGCTAACCGAAGAGGAGAAGCTCTTTGAACAGAAGAAAGCTGCGAATCCTTATATAGCTGGGTTTTTAGAATCAATGGCAAAATCAAATATAGAGAAGATTACAAAAGAAATGCTGGAGGGCTTGTCTGAGGATAGTAGTGACAGTGACAGCTATGATGCAGAGAGTGGGGGTGAAGATTCCGAAGATCGACCGTGGAGGCCAAGCCATACAATTTTCGAAAAGTCAACCATCAAGCAAAGTCACCTTGAGAGCATGAGGGGAAGGTACTTTCGAGATTTATCTATTGTGAGGGCTGGCGAAAACAATACCACTCCTGAGCCTGAGAAGGATGAAGTTGTGTTCTTTCAAAGCTTTTTCAAAGCTGGGCTTCGGTTTCCACTGAGCAGGTTCGTGGTGGAAGTGTTGAAAACCTTCCAAATTTTCCTTCATCAACTGATCCCCGAGGCTATATTGAGGATGGGAGTTTTCGTTTGGGCAGTGAAGAGTCAAGGGATAGAGCCAAGCGCAAAATGTTTCTGCAGCATGCATGAACTTACGTATGAGACGAAGGCTACGGGAAAGGAACAGTATCACAACAACTTTGGTTGTTACGGATTTACCGCCCGGCCCGACGCAAGCTATCCAGTACCAACATTTAGGAAAAGATGGCCGGGAAATTGGATGGAGGAATAGTTCTATGTGAAGAACGACTTAGCAGAGAGAGAGGATGTTAAGGAGGTCATTATGCGTCCCATATGGTCCCGCTTCGGCCTTCGAAGGCCGAAGGTTGAAATTGACGAAGCCGCCGAAGAATGTCAGAAGGCATTTGGTATTGTCTGCTTCTTTATTGGTACAAAAGATTTAGTTCAAGAGCACATAGCATACAGAGTATGGCCACTTATATAGAACTGGGAAATGCCAAAGGAGACCATCACCGAATCTAGTGAAGGTGAACTGGTCCGGCTGAAGTACTCATTCAGATACGGAGATAAATTCGATGAACCAAACGATGACTGGCTAAAATGCATCGAAGTTACCAGTGATGAACTGCTTGGATCATATTCCAAGGCGGAAGACAATGCACTATCCACAACCTTCGGAGGTCGGGGAAAAAAGAGATTGAATAGAGTTTTTGATGCCATTGGTTTTGTCTACCCCGACTACCGCTATCCGCTGCGAGGTCAGGGAAAGAAGAGGAAAACTGCTGCTTCAGCCACTCCAGTCGAGTCTGCTCCGAAGGGTAAAAAGTTGAAAGTCCTTACCCACCGGCCACGCTATATTGAACCGGCCGTGGTGCCTGAGTTTGGCGGGGAGACTTCTTCAGCTGCTGAACCAAGAGAGGCCATGCCCCCTACGCAAAAGGCTGGAGAGCCGGCTATAATGCCAAAGGAAGCTTCGGCTGATCTGACTAAGTCGAAGACTGAGAAAGATAAGGCTGAAAAGCCAAATATTGTAGAGACAAAAGCGCTAGAAATTTTAAGCCCTTCATCAGAAGTAACAGTACCGAAGGCACAAAAAAGCTCTGCCGTAACTCCCAAAAGGAGAAGGATGGCAAATGTACTAGATTTGTTAGAATCAGTAAAGGCTTTAAGCTCTACTCCTTAAGGGAAAATCGCCGAGGTTTCGAAACTGCAAACTGAATCTGAAACAAAACCGGCTGAAATTGAAGCTGCAGTAGGCCAAGCTAGTGCTGAAGCTGGGCCTTCAGAGCTTGCCAAGAAAAAACCTTCGGAAACTGAAGAAAGGGCAACGAAATAAAAAACCTCAGAGCAAATTTTGCCTAAAAAGGTTGCTACTCCTGCTCCAGAAGCTTTGGAAGAGAGCATTGATTACATCATCCGCCATGCTTCGGGAAAGACGCTTACTTCGGAAGAGAAACGAGAAGCCCAGCATTATGCCCAAAGACTGAAATACCCGAAAGGGGCACTGGTGTTTAATGGGAGCGGAGAAGAAGACTTTTTATAGTGTCTCCCGGATAACAAAGAGATATCCGTCAGCCCGGAGATAGGAAGAAGCTTCGGATTTCCGAAGCTAGAAGACGGCCTCTCTGTATTGTCAAAAGATGAGCTGGCTGACAGTTTAGCATATAATAGAATAAAGGTACGAAAATCAATTCTTATATTTGAAAACGACCTATTTTATTTATTTATACTTAACTCTGTACTCCCCTTGCAGGGCTTGATCCTTAGCAATGCCCTTAGGGCACAGAAAAATATCGAAGATGAAGGGTATAGAATGGCTCTGGACAACCTTCGCTCAGAGGTGATTGAGCTAAGAAACGAAGGCCTTGAAAAATACAAAATATTAATTTCATTGATAAACAAAATAAAAGAAGACGAAGCTAATTCGAAAGTTCAAGCTGAGGCCCAGAAGAGTGAAATTGAAGATCTTCGGAAACAATTGGCTGAGGCCAAATTAAAATGCGCTGTTGCTGAAGCTGATCGAGATGCCAGTGAGTACTTGAAAAATTATTTTGAAAAGACAGTTGCAGAGCTTCGTACATCAAAGGAAAGATGTTTCGAAAAATCTGTGGAGTGTGTGAAAAAGATGAAGATTAGCTTTGCCAACATGGATGCCTACTCTAACGAAGACAATTTCATACGAGGCGACCCTGAGGGCGTTATTGAGTGGATCAGTTGTGAAGCCGAAGCTTTTGAGGAAATCCTAAGTGATCGTGGGGACGTCTGCGCCTTCTCTGGCTCGAAAGGAGTTGCCGCTGTCCTGGAGAAGGCGGGTTGCGAACATGTTAAATCCCTGGCCCAGGCCGAAGGTGCCTTCTCTATTGACGATACAAAGGACCCGTCAGCTGAATCAAGTCTGATAGGCGGAAAATTTTTCATTGGTACCTGGGAAAATGGCAGCCGAAAGATGGCTCATGAAATAATGAAGAAGAGCGAAAAAGATATACATGATGCTCAGGAAACAACGAAAGAAGCTGAGAAAGCTGCGGAACTTGAAAGACGGATAGGTATTTCTTAATAGTTTTTAGCTTTATCGCTTATTTTTCGTGACTTTGGGCTAATTGATGCTTTCTACCGCAGCTGAACTACCTCCTCTAGAGCCATTTAACCCATTGGCTGACCCAGAAACGAGGAAAGCAATAGAAGTCATTAATGTGGCCGAAGCCATTGTTGACAAAGTTGTTACCAAACTGCTTAACGAAGTCGCAGAGAAAGTTCTGAAGGAAGAATAAGAGTTATTGTAAAAACATTTCTAGGGTGTTAGTGCAACATTTGCTGAACTAAGCTTGTAATATTTGATGTTTATATTTTTCAAAGTAATATGTAAGTTATTTGTAAGTTAACGCTTTGTGATGCATGGAATTTTATGTACGTACCATTTTTGAGCCGTTGGCGAAAAAACACCTTCCCTTCTTTTCATGCTTCGCAAAGAAAAATTTTATCCTTCGTAAGATGATCCAGACTTCATAAAAACGTCGATGTTTCATAATCAATAGGTCCCTTCTTCCATATAAGAATTGATGGAGTCGTGATTCTTAGCTTGCTTTTGTCTTAGCACCTTTTCATTTTTGTAAGGCAATCTCCGAAGATTGGCTTTGTTTTTAATTGATATCATTGATGTGGTATGATGTATGATGATATGCTATGCGATATGATGCGATGATATGATGCAAAAAATGATGCTAATGCCGAAGACACATACTCCCACTGAAACACAATCTTTGCGTCCCCTTAGGAACGATCAAAATCTCTTTGTCGTTTATTTTTCGGCTTCACCGTTTATTTTTCGGTGTAAGTTCTGCATCCCCTTAGAAACATCTTTTGAACTTCTTCGCCTTCTATTTTGGCGGTATTCGCGTTGACTTTTCGTGCTTCACCTTATATTTCGGCGGTATTTGGCTCTGCATTCCCTTAGGAACGACTTTTGAGCAGAAAACTTACACTGCGCTCTCTTGGGAACGACTTTTTGTAGCTTCGGCGAACTTACTCTACATTCCTTTGGAACGACTTTCTATAGCTTCGGTAAAAGTTACAATGCAATTTTTAGCTCTGCATTCCCATAGGAGCAACTTTTGAGCGTCGACAATTTGGGGCTTCGTAAATCTGTGAAAAGATATATTTCTCAAGAACGAAACTATTTGAAAATGACAATAAGACTAGATTTACATTGATTGTTCTTTATTAAAAAAGATAATGACAGGGAATATAAAAGTGCTTCAGAGGTAGGATATGTCTCAATAGATGTGTTTTGATTCTGGCACAATACTGTTGACTGTGTGGGCTTCGGATTCCTCCCTGAGGTCTCGCTGCTGATGGGTCTAATGGCTCCCTTCTGGCTGCTGACCTCGTGAATAGGCAGGTTGTAGTGGCGGCGGAGGTGGAAGTTGTGGCCAAGAAGCCTATGGCTGACTAGCCGAAGCAACAGAGGCTGCAGAATGATTGCCCACATACTCCGGTATGTAGGGTTAGTGACACGAAGCAGTGTGCAGAACCTGCTTCAGTTGGCTTTGCCGAGCTTCGGCTTCTGCGATCTCCTTCTGCTTTTGGATAGTAATTTGGCACATTCTTGTAGTATGGCCCTTGTCTTCTCCACAAAATAAGCCGTAAATCTTTCTGGGCTGATCCCCATATCTTCCTCCGAAGCCCCTGGCGCCTCTGCCTCTTGGAGCTGGCAGCCGAAAAGAGCTTTGTTGATGTCCCAAAGATTGTGAAGTATACTGCAGCCTCTGCGGCTGACTTCCTCTATCATCACTCTGAGTGGAGTTGTGAATTGACCTGACATGTCTTGGGTGGATTCTTCCTCCGAAGCCCCTGGTCAACTCAGAGAAACTTTGGCGAAAGTCGTTGTCAGTCCGGATGTATTCATCCATCTTTTGAAGCAGCTTCTCCAAAGTCTGCGGAGGCTTTCTAGTGAAATACTGAGCAGTAGGTCCTAGATGAAGCCCCTTGATCATGGCCTCAATCACAATTTCATTGGGCACTGTAGGTGCTTGCGCTCTCAGACGCAAGAACCTTCAGACATATGCCTGTAGATACTCCTCATGGTCTTGCGTGCATTGAAATAGGGCCTGAGCTGTGACCGGCTTCGTCTGAAAACCTTGGAAACTTGTCAGTAGCATATCCTTGAGCTTCTGCCACGAAGTAATAGTCCCTGGCTGAAGAGAAGAGTACATGTCTGGGCCACATTGCGAACTACCATGACGAAGGACTTGGCCATGACAGCTGCATTGCCTCCATATGAAGATATATTCGCTTCATAACTCATCAAAAACTGATTCGTATCCGAATGCCCATCATACATAGGGAGCTATGGTGGCTTGTATGATGGAGGCCACAAGATAGCTTGCAGTTCTGGTGCCAAGGGAGAAGCAGCATCAAAGGTAAAGGTATCATGATTAAAATCATCATACCATCCATCCTCGTTGAATAAACCTTCTTGATGAAGCTCCCTGTGTTGGGGCCTTCGATCTTGTTCGTCTTGAACAAGATGGCGTACTTCAGTGGCTTTGTCGATCTGCCTTTGAAGATCAGCCAGTCTGGCCATCTTCTCCTTCTTCCTTTGTACTTGCTGATGAATTATCTCCATGTTTCTGATTTCTTGGTCCAACTCTTCGTCCTGGAGTGTTGGACTAGTGGCCTTCCTCTTCTGGCTTCGGGCCTCTCGGAGAGAAAGGTTCTCCTGATTTGGGTCTAGTGGCTGTAGTGCAGCAGCCCCTGTCGCTGAAGCTTTCTTCGGCGGCATGACAAGGGTCAGTTCTTGCTAAAGGTGGTCGAAAAAGGGTTCACCGGTGGTGCGCCAATGTTGGGGACTTGTTCTCAAATGCTATGGATTAAGAACAAG
Organism: Zea luxurians; assembly: GCA_029449295.1. Taxonomy (NCBI): domain Eukaryota; kingdom Viridiplantae; phylum Streptophyta; class Magnoliopsida; order Poales; family Poaceae; genus Zea; species Zea luxurians. The sequence continues at coordinate 54,961,066 of JAOPSE010000011.1, forward strand.
GCAGCACAGAAAGGGTTAATGGTTAACGTCCTTCGTACTTCGAAGCATTATTTCCTTCAGGATATAATGATCTTTAGACGAAGGTCATGAAGGACATACCTTCATCATCACAGTATATATAATAATGAAAGGAAAAGCATATGAGACATGAGAAATAACATAAATGATCATATGACATCATTAATATTCTTTTATTATATCATTATGAATGAACGTGAACAATATTGAATTACATTTATACCTTCGGCTTGACAGAAGGCAAGAGTCCAAGCGTGACACGCGAGCGAGTACAAGTCAACGTGAATAGTACGAGTACGAGAGTACTGTTCATCTATTTATAGGCACAGGGCGCAGCCTGTGTAAAATTACATTTATGCCCTTCACATTTACTACTGTATTATGGACAACTCATCGAGGACTGGATGGCCTTTTCCCCTTTAAGTCGGTTCCTTTTTCCGCTGTTGAGCCGAAGCTATTCCGCCCGTAGCTTCGGAGCAGCATCATCCTTCGTTCTGACCATGCTTCTTACGTCATGTATGACTTTGATCTATATCCGAAGGTACCTGTTTACATATTACACTTGGAAAACATTGTTAAACCACGTTTTTGAGGACCTTCGGAGGACGAAAGCCCCCAACAGGTGGTCACTTAACGAACAGGTCCTTACGAAGAGGTACTAAGGATACAACCCGAGTCCTCTAAAGTATCACAAAATCATCATCGGGATAACATCATCGTATCATAAATATTCACATCATGTTTGTTGATTAAGTTAAAGCAATAACATAAAGCTAACCATGGTAACCGAAAAAGGTAAACAAGGATAAGGTAAATATAGACTAGTTAACCCTTAGGTTTCAATAATGTATTGTGGGACAGTGAATTATAAAGTAAGTAGGACATAATGGGTCAGAGGATACTTGCCTTCACTAGGTTATTACTCAGGAATGTCTTCGGCAACACACTCAGGAACCACGGGCTGCTCGTCATCTAAATAAAGTGACCATGCATTCAATACATTTGGATAAAGACAAATTAACAACAACCAATCATGTACAAACAAGTGACCATATCTCAAAAGAACAACATAAACTTAAGAGGTAGTTTAGGTTATAGGGTGAACTAACACATTTAGAAGTTTGATATTCTCTAAGTGTTGTCTATCTCCATGATTACATAGTTTCAATTCCACTTATTTTAATGAGACACAAAAGTTATTCCAGGGATAAATTCATACATTACATATTATTAATCTCACAAGATTAAACATCTAATTACCACTAGGGTTTCCTTTTTATTCATCTTATTAAATAAATAAACTACATAAACTAACCTATAGCCTAGGCATAAAATTAGGATGTGCATACATTGAATGATCATAATTTATTTGGACAGAGAATAATCCTATGAACATTTTGCAATTTTAATCACTCAATTTGAAGTTCATATGCAAAAGATATGAAATAAACAAGTTTTGAAGTTTAAAATACAAAATTTGGCCTAAATCAGTGATTAAATAAAAGTCCAGGGTTCGATTTGCAAGATTACAGGGGCCTACACGTGAAAACTAGGGACGACGGGTTGATTTCTAGAAAACTAGGGGTCTCTTTAACAATTTTACCACGCGAAGGGGTATCGGGCTTTCTCGGTCATCGAATCTCAGGTCAACGGCGCAGAACAGATCCTGTGGGCGAGCGTACGGGCGCGGGAGCATGCGCGCATTGACCAGTGGGCCAGGGCGGTCAGCGACCGAGGGTGGGAGGCGGACTGGCCGGTCAGGCCCAGTGCCAGGGGCTCAGGCGGCCGACAGATTGGGCGCGTAGGCATGAAGCGGTATCCGGAGATCTGGACCACACGATCGAGATCAGACGGTTGAGATCAACGCCCAGGGGTTTTACGATTGCGAGCGACATCGCTCCTGCTCCTCGGCGGTGAAGTCGCCGGAGCTAGGGCGGGTGTGGGCTACAAGGGCTTTGAGGTCATCGGAGTTCGCTAGGACCGGCGAGAAGGACACGGCGAACTCACTGTTGGGATTCTGGCCACGAGACTGGGGCCAGAGACGGGAGAACAGCGGAGGGGGAGCTCCAGGCGGGTCGGGGTTACTCCGGCGAGGAATCCCGAGCGAGGGGAGGGGCAATCGGGTGTGCTAAGGCTTGGACTAGTTCCAGCGAGGGTAGGGGAGTGCTATGGGCCAACACAGCATTACGGGATGGGGCCAATTTAGCCAACTACCGCGCGGAAGCGGCTCGCAAGCACGGCCGAGCTCCGAAAGGGACGAATTGGCCACGACGAGGCAGAATAAAAGGAAACAGAGCACGGGAGTGAGTTCCTCGCCTCGGGACGGCGCTCGGGGAGGCTTTGCGCAGCTTCTTACAAGCTGGACGGTTGGCACGGTGGGCGCGGAACTCCGGCGAGCACGAGCGGCGAGGGAAGAGCGCGAGAGAGGGTGAGCTTGCGCGAAATGAGGTTGGGGAGAGAGAACGGGTGCGGGCGGTGCTCAAAAGGGAGCTAGGGCACGTGGGCAAGCGACATGGCCGGGGTTCTCGGCGTGCGTGCACGCTGTTCCACGGCGGTTCGTAGGAAAGGCAGAGCTGACAGGGAGGTCCCACGGTGCAGAGAAAGGGAGCAGGCGCACGGGGGGAACGACTTACTACGCTGACAAGGCAGACCCACGAGGTAGAGAGGGAAAGGGGGCGCACGGGCGAAGGTGACTACCGTCGACAGACCAGCCCCACTGGGCATAGGGAGGGGGGAAGAGAGTGCGCGGGGGAGGAAACCACCACTGATAGGTGGCGCCCACCCGTCAGGCGCGGCTGCGCGACCCCGCTGGGCTGGACTGGGTTGAAAGTGGCTTTTCCTTTTTCCAGGGATTTTCTAAATGCTTTTCTTTTTATTTGCTCTAGTGAACTCAATTCAAACTCAAACACAAACCCAAATTCAAATAATTCAAATATGTGCATCAAATCAAAGAATAATTTAGGCTCAGCATGATGCAACAATTCATGACTCACATAGTTTTGATAAAGTAAATAATTAATCCCTCACTAAATTAAGCTAATTCTACTCAAAATAAAAAGGGAGAGAGGGACTAGAGAGAGACAAAGGGTAACACATGAATTTGGTAGGCATTTAGAGAAGAAATTTTATACCCCCAAATCCAGGGTGTTACAAACCTATCCCCCTTAAAAAGAATCTCGCCCTCGAGATTCAGGGTTGCTAGCAAAGAGTTCAGGGTACTTGGCTTTTAGATCATCTTCTCTTTCCCAAGTTGCTTCTTCCTCTGAGTGATGGCCACACTTGACTTTGCACATCTGGATGGTGCTTCTTCGAGTGACTCTGTCCGCTGTCTCTAAAATTTGAGTTGGCTTCTCAATATAAGTTAGATCTTCTTGAACCTCAAGATCCTCTGTTGGTAGTTGCTCCTCTGGTACTCGCAAACACTTCTTCAGCTGAGACACATGGAACACATAATGCACGGCTGACAGATTTTCTGGTAGGTTAAGCTAGTGTTGGTCACTTATTCTCAAAAGCTATAGATCAAGAATAAGGCAATACAAATGTTAATGATTAAAGACCTTCGTCCTTTGTAACATTTTTTTCTTTAGGATATAATGATCTTCGGATGAAGGTCATGAATGACGTACCTTCATCATTTCAATATGCAAAGATATAAACATGGACATATGAAACGCAGAAAGAGCATGAATAATTATTTTAAATCTTTAGATTATTCACATTGTCATTATATAATCCTGAACAAACATCAATGATATTTAAATTACATTTGTACCTTCGGCTCGACAGAAGGTAAAAATCCGAGAGTGATGTGCGAGTGATTACAAGTCAGCGTAAACAGTACGGTGTTACTGTTCATCTATTTATAGGCACAGGACGCAACCTGAGCAAAATTACATTCATGTCCATGACTTTTACTGTTAGGCAAAAGATAAGCTGTCGAGGACTAAGAAGTCTTTTCTCTTTTAGGTCGGTTTCATTCTCCACCACCGTCCTTGTTGAAAGGGAAATAGGGTTTAATCTTTTTCTATAAATAATTTTGGTGGTTAAATGCCCAACATAAATAATTGGACTAACTAGTTTGCTCTAGATTATATATTCTACAGGTGCATAAAGATTCAACACAAACCAATAAAAAGATCAAGTTAGGGTTCAAAAGAAAGGAGCAAAATAAACCAAAGATTACCATGGTCTGGTGCACCGGACTGTCCAGTGTGCCACCGGACTGTGTTCAGTGCACCAGGACTATCACACCCGGTTTTAGAAGGCAAACCGAATGCGAACCATGTACATGCCAGGATCAGCAATTCATGTACACAACAGTTACATAACTGGACATCATCACACAGTGCTCAAATCATAATATAAAAGGGGAATAATAGTCGATTACAGCATATGTCTAAGCCATCCACATAGTCTTTACAATAATCAAAGTGCGGAAAAGAAACGTAGACACACGCGGCCTTCACAGGCAGCCGACTGGGGTTGCCGCTAACCCACGCCTAGAACTCATCGTAATCTTGGAACTCCTGGAAGTCTCCTTCCACGGCTTCATCTTCTCCTGAGCAGCGGTTGCAACGCAGACAACCTAGGGAAGGGAGGGGGGTTTGGTGTGTAGAGCAAGGGTGAGTACACATCAACATACTCATCAAGTGTCCTGTCTGGCTGTAGTGGACTAGCTTTATGTGGGGATAAGTCAAGCAGTTGCTTTTAGTTGGTCAGATTATTATTACTAGTAGAGAAAGCCAAGTTTTAGAATTAACCCACGTTATTAACCCAAACTTACCCTTTCCAAACGGAAAGAATACCACTTACCATCACAAGAGTCAATACCAAAATCATCATTCTCATCACCACCTGTAATCTGAACATCTCTGATCAAGTATCACTAATCACTGGAGCTCCCTTGGCCGCTCATAACCGCGAGCACGACAGATATATCAGTTTTCATAACACTCTACAGAGGTTGCGCACTTTACCCATAAGTTGTGATTCCCTTTCTGCCCGGAGATCATGACTCTCCATTGATCACTACCAAGGTGACCCAGCAAGGTATCACTACGTAGCCTTTACAAAGATTCCCCGGGGCTGTAGCCGCCCGTTAGGTTTCCTAAATGTATCGCACTCCTCCCCAAGGGGGTAAACCAACCTTGGTAGAGCGAGCCGCATACACCGAGCCCCATTAACGGCACGACGGCGAAGCGAACTACATCCCGGTTCCTCTAATTATTCAGCTAAGGGCGTCCCACTCCACCCTCATGGTTGCACTGTTTTCGTGGGCGGTCATCCAATGAACAGGTCCTTACGGAGAGGCACTCGAGAAACCGCTCGAGCCCCCTTAAATGCTACAAGTATATCTTAAATAAGAAGGGAAATACCGTATCATTGAAAAATCTTATCATGTTCATTGATTAATGTTAAGCACTAGCAATAAGCTAAACAATAATAATCCGACCCAAATGGATAAACAAGGACATGGATAACAAAAGCTAGTCAATCCTTAGGTATAACTGTGTAAATGCAGGAAGTGAATTATAGAATGTATAGGACAAAGATGGGTCAAGGGACACTTGCCTCCACCAACCAGCTGCTGCTCAGGGGCTTCTCCTGTGAATTCTTCGGGCTCTTCAATCAGATCGTTCTCTATACGAGTTCAAACATACATTCCACACATTTAATACAAAAGAACAGTACACCATACAATGGAATGCAATAATCAAACAGACGTTCAACGCGGGGCTCGCAATTACGGTTAAGCGAGAAAGAGGAACTGACGGTCGAGTCTACGGTCGAGAAGCGATCACGTTACCAATTATAGATAAAACTACTCGTATAAACAGAAGAATATTACTTTGGCCATTGCATTTAGCATAAAGTAAGGTCATGTTCCACATTTAATCATTACAATCCAATAAAGGTGAATTAAAGGAAGTGGTCGCACGGCGAGACACGAGACGTAGCATTTAAATTAAATTAAAAAATAAACGACTCGCCGTGCGACAGAGCACGCAACGAGATTCTTGCATTAATTATAGATAAACATTAAGCGTTGCGCGACGAAACGCACGACGGCTTACGTTAATAGAACTGCATTTAAAACGAATCGTCGCGCGACGAAGCGTGCGACACATCACCTTAATAAATATAAATTTAAAATGAATCGTCGCGCGACGAAGCGCGCGACACAGCACATTAATAAAGACGAATTTAGAATGAACCATCGCGCGACGAAGTGCGCGACGCATCACATGGACTAAACTAAAATTAAAATGGATTAAGACGAGAGTTGAACGCAGCACGACTACGGTCGCACGCGCGAGAGCACGCTGCGCGTGCCAAGGGCACGTGAACATTTCATATGTCTGCCACTTTCTTCGGATCCACAGCCAATCCTTCTTTGTTGATTATGTGACCCAAGAACAAGACTTCTTCAATCCAGAACTCACACTTGCTCAACTTTGCATACAGCTGGTGCTCTCGCAATCTCTGCAAAACCATCCTCAAATGATCTGCATGCTCTTCTTCGCTTTGAGAATATATCAGAATATCATCAATAAATACCACCACAAACTTGTCAAGATAATCCATGAATACACTATTCATCAGATTCATGAAGAAGGCTGGTGCATTTGTTAAGCCAAAAGACATCACAGTGAACTCATACAACCCATACTTGGTAATGAATGCCGTCTTCGGAATGTCTGAAGGTCGAATCTTGAGCTGATGATAACCTGACCTTAGATCTATCTTTGAGAACACGCTGGCTCCTCTCAACTAGTCGAACAGATCTTCTATTTTGGGCAAGGGGTACTTGTTCTTGATCGTGACCTCATTCAGAGCTCGATAGTCGATGCACATCCTTCTAGTGCCATCTTTCTTCTCCACGAATAGGACAGGGGCGGCCAAGGCGAGGTGCTTGGCCGGATGTATCCTTTCTCTGTCAGCTCATCGATCTGCTTCTTAAGCTCGACCAGCTCTGGTCCAGATACTCTGTAAGCTCTCTTAAAGATGGGGGCGGTGCCAGGAAGAAGCTCTATGGCAAACTCCACTTTTCGCTCAAGTGGCATACTTGGGAGGTCCTTTGGGAACACATCTGGGAACTCGGACACAACCTTGATAATCTCAAGTGGATCTGCTTCACTGTTAACAACAGCCATCTAATAACAACTTCCTTTCTTTGGCTCAGGCGGGACTAACTCGGTCACCACTTCCTCTCCTAGTGGGGACATCAACTTGATTGTCCTCTTATCACAACTGATAATTGCCTGATACTTATCTAGCCAATTCATCCCCAGGATGACATCTATTCCCTGAGTACCCATTACTATGAGGTTAGCGGGAAACGATATCCCCCTTATTTCCACACTTACATTCAAGCAAATGCTATCATCTCGAATTCTACCACCGGCTGAGTCAATTTGAATGGGCGTTGACATGGTAGTTATTGGAACATTATGTGCTTCTACCCATGATGCAGTAATGAATGAATGCATTGCTCCAGTATCAAATAACACTTCTGCAATATGGGAGTCGACTGGGAACATACCTACTAACATGCCGGGGGTTTCCTGAACTGCTTCAGCCTCCAAGTGGTTCAGTCTCCCATGGTTATAGCGTGGCTGGGAGCGGTTGCCTGCTCTAGGCTGAGACACATTCTGCTTTGATGGGGCACTGGGGCCTAACTGCTGCTGGGCTGCCTTCTTTGGACACTACATCACCCAATGGCCTCGCTCTCCACAATGGAAACATGCTCTGCTTCCGTCTTGAACTGGTGTTGCTTGACTGTTCTGCTGGTTTGCTGGGGCAGGAAGACGAGGTGCCTACTAATTCTGCCTCTGGAACTGGCCTCCTCCTAACTGATTGTTCTGGCAATTCTGCTGCTGATGCTGAGGGTACTGCTTCTGAAACTGCTGATGCTAAGGTGGGCGCTGGTTCTGCCTGAACTGCTACGGTGGATTGCCCGAGAAACAAGGGCGATTGCTGCTTCTAGACTGGGGTCCACTGATCTTACGCTTACGATCCTCCATCTCTTTACGCTTCCTCTCTGTCATAATTGCTATGTCAATCAGGTGCTGGAATGTCGGGAAGGTATGATTCATCAGCTGATACTATAGAGGGTCGACCAAGCCTCTCAAGAAACAATACTGTCGCTTGGCATCGGTGTTGACATCTTCAGGAGCATAGCGAGACAGCTGTAGAAACCTGTCACGGTACTCACTAATAGACATTGACCCTTGCTTGAGTGCTAGGAACTCCTCCTTCTTCACTGTCATCAGACCTGCAGGAACATGGTACTGACGGAAGCTATCTCTGAATTCTTCCCAGGTGATGGCGTCAGGGTTGGCATGGGTGGCGAGATAGGACTCCCACCAAGACTGAGCTGCTCCTCTCAACAGACGGGGACCATACAGAACTTCCTCCCTGTCATCACACTGAGCGGTATGCAACTCCCGCTCCACTATGCGCAACCAGTCTTCAGCATCCATGAGGTCAGAAGAGTGAGCAAACACTGGGGGATGACCTCTCATGAATTCAGCACGATTGTCTCTGGCATCTGAGGCTGAGGTGGGGGGCTACTGCTGCTGCTGCTGCTGAATGGCGGCCAGAGTCTAACCGATGGCCTGAACTGCCTGAGTTTGCATCATGAACATCTGCTCGATGGACATCGGAGGCGGGGGTGGCAGCTGCTGTTGCTGAGGTGCCTCATCCTGCAGGGCTGCATGCTTCTGCTGGGCACGCCTTCCTCCTCTGCACCTATTTTTTGACATCTGTAGAATGCAATCACACATCAGAACTGATCTTGCAACTTGCAGCATAAGAAAAGAGTATAGAATCCTCCACAATACTGGACAGATCTTGCAACATCTTCACTGAACTGATCTTGCAACATCTTCACTGATTTCCAACACAGACCAACACAGCTTCTCAGATAAAGAGGAAAGTGGAATGAAAGGCTTCCCAACTAGATAACTAACTTCATTAACATATAACAGGTAAACCAAAATGCAGGGGATACCCACACTCTAGCGACAGTCATTACAAAGATCCAAATCCAGCATAGTTCATCATGACAAACATAAATGCACAGGATAAGCAAACTACCCTATCTAACTAATACTAACTAAATGCAAGACTAACGCTAAGACTATAGCTTCTATGTATATATTTTCGTATTAATCACAAGATCCGACGCTGACAATCTATGGTTCTAAATTTATCCTAATCTTGCAGTCGGGGTTGCCATAAGACTGGTGTCCATGCTGAGGTGAGCGGTACGGGTGCTAAGTCCCAACGGGAGCGGGGGAGCCATCCTCCAGGTGACGATGCTCCGCGCGCTCAGCCCGCAGCTGGGCGATCTTAGCACAAGCCCTACTCAGCTCGTCTAGTGCATTGTCCAGCTCCGTGTTTAGCACGACAGCTAGGTTGACTGTGCTGCTCAACCTAGGATTGTCCTCACCAATAGGTGAGACAATCACGCCTCCAGTGCTGCCAGATGGACGACGGGGGTAGTATTTCAGGTTGAGACCATCAGCTACCCCGCTGAGCATTGAGCAGTAGTGCGAAAGCGCACGCCGTGCGGCATCTTGCATGGCCGCCTCAGCTGAGTCCCGCTCAGAGATAGAGTAGTGCTCTGAGCAGACCTCCGCACCCCGGAGACTGTTCTCTGGACGGCACACCAAGCAGGTCGCCTCCCAATGGTCCAGGTAAACCCCGCGACTGTGCTGGAAGACCACACAGCGATACTCGATGGACCAAGTACGCCGGTCGAGTGCCTAGCATAGCAGGGTGTCGATCGCATCGTGGAAGTGACACCCGCGAGCAGGGTCGTGAGTGATGGGTCGAGCAACCCATCCTTCCAACTCCTGGTCGGTGGAAAGGTCGATGCTGAAGCTCGAGCTGTCGTCGCCACCTCTGTCATCTGGGTCTTCTCCAGCAGCTACTCCAGCGGCTGGGGTGCTCAGTGGTGGTGCAGGGGGCGCCTCCAGCGGAAGCACAGGGGAGCAACTCCTCACAGACTCTATCTTCTGCTGGAGCGAAAAAGAAGAGCCCTACTGCTCCAGCTCCTGTCGTCGACGCTCCTGCTCCTCGTGCAGGTGGTGGTGCAGCCTCTCCAAGTGGCTAGACTGACCAGTCACTGGACAGCGAAGCGGGCGCTCCGCGAGACGAGAGGGTAAGAAGGGGATGACAGACTTCCGTGCAGTGTGTCTAAGACGAGCCATCTACAAAAGACACCATAAGCATAAGAGTGAGAACAGAACTAATATGACCAGCAAGTAATAAACCATGAATAAAATGAGGAATTAGAATAAACAAAAAGATTTTTAGCAAGGTATAATATATAGTAGAACATAGGTTTGGTCGATATGACTAACTTTTGAAGGGATATCAAAGTCAAGGTGAGAATAGGGGTCTATAATCCTTAGAACAACCATTCTACTCTAGGTTAGCGGTCCTACAGTCAGCACGGCTTTGATACCACCTATGTCACACCCGGTTTTAGAAGGCAAACCGAATGTGAACCATGTACGTGCTAGGATCAACAATTCACGTACACAACAGTTACATAACTGGACATCATCACAAAGTGCTCAAATCATAATATAAAAGGGGAATAATAGTCGATTACAGCATATGTCTGATACATCCACATAGTCTTTACAATAATCAAAGTGCGGAAAAGAAACGTAGACACACGTGGCCTTCATAGGCAGCCGACTGGGGGTTGCCGCTAACCCACGCCTAGAACTCGTCATAATCTTGGAACTCCTGGAAGTCTCCTTCCACAGCTTCATATTCTCCTAAGCAGTGGTTGCAACGCAAACAACCTGGGGAAGGGGGGGTTGGTGTGTAGAGCAAGGGTGAGTACACATCAACATACTCAGCAAGTGTCCTGTCTGGCTGTAGTGGACTAGCTTTATGTGGGGATAAGTCAAGCAGTTGCTTTTAGTTGGTCAGATTATTATTACTAGTAGAGAAAGCCAAGTTTTAGAATTAACCCACATTATTAACCCAAACGTACCCTTTCCAAACGGAAAGAATACCACTTACCATCACCAGAGTCAATACCAAAATCATCATTCTCATCACCACCTGTAATCCGAACATCTCTGGTCAAGTATCACTAATCACTGGAGCTCCCTTGGCCGCTCATAACCGCGAGCATGGCTAATATATCAGTTTTCATAACACTCTGTAGAGGTTGCGCACTTTACCCATAAGCCGTGATTCCCTTTCTGCCCGGAGATCATGACTCTCCATTGATCACTACCAAGGTGACCCAGCAGGGTATCACTATGTAGCCTTTACAAAGATTCCTCGGGGTTGTAGCCGCCCGTTAGGTTTCCTAAATGTACCACACTCCTCCCCAATGGGGTAAACCAACCTTGGCAGAGCGAGCCGCATACACCGAGCCCCATTAATGGCACAACGGCGAAGCAAACTACATCCCGGTTCCTCTAATTATTCAGCTAAGGGCGTCCCACTCCACCCTCATGGTTGCACTGTTTTCCCGGACGGTCATCCAACGAACAGGTCCTTACGGAGAGGCACTCGAGAAACCGCTCGAGCCCCCTTAAATGCCACAAGTATATCATAAATAAGAAGGGAAACAGCGTATCATTGATAAATCTCATCATGTTCATTGATTAATGTTAAGCACTACCAATAAGCTAAACAATAATAATGCGACCCAAATGGGTAAACAAGGACATGGATAACAAAAGCTAGTCATTCCTTAGGTATAACTGTGTAAATGCGGGAAGTGAATTATAGAATGTATTGGACAAAGATGGGTCAAGGGACACTTGCCTCCACCAACCAGCTGCTGCTCAGGGGCTTCTCCTGCGAGTTCTTCGGGCTCTTCAACTAGATCGTTCTCTATACGAGTTCAAACATACATTCCACACATTTAATACAAAAGAACAGTACACCATACAATGGAATGCAATAATGAAACAGACGTTCAACGCGGGGCTCGCAATTACGGTTAAGCGAGAAAGAGGAGCTGACGGTCGAGTCTACGATCGAGAAGCGATCACGTTACCCAATTATAGATAAAACTACTCGTTTAAACAGAAGAATATTACTTTGGCCATTGCGTTTAGCATAAAGTAAGGTCATGTTCCACATTTAATCATTACAATCCAATAAAGGTGAATTAAAGGAAGTGGTCGCACGGCGAGACGCGCGACGCAGCATTTAAACTAAATTAAAAATAAACGACTCGACGCGCGACAGAGCGCTCAACGAGATTCTTGCATTAATTATAGATAAACGTTAAGCGTTGTGCGACAAAACGCACGACGGCTTACATCAACAGAACTGCATTTAAAATGAATCGTCGCACGACGAAACGAGCGACACAGCACCTTAATAAATATAAATTTAAAATGAATCATCGCGCAATGAAGCGCGCGACACAGCACATTAATAAAGACGAATTTAGAATGAACCGTCGCGCGACGAAGCGCGTGACGCAGCACTTCGACTAAACTAAAATTAAAATGGATTAAGACGAGAGTTGAACGCAGCATGACTACGGTCGCACGCGCGAAAGTACACTGCCCGTGCCGAGGTCACGCGAACCGTGCAGGCACGCAGGGCGCGAGGCCGCCGGGGCACGGGCTCGGGCAGGGCAGGGGCACGGCCGAGGGCGCACAACCGAGGCGCAGCCAGGGCACGGCCGAGCGTGGCAGCGCGCGGCCAGGGCGCGGGGCGTGGGGCCGGGCACGACCACCGGCGCATGGCCAGGGCGCGGGGCGTGGCCACCGGCGCGCGGGACCGGGGCGCGTGTAACACCCCTGGTGTTACTATCACTAAAACTTGAGTATAACATCATCAGCATTAGCATTTCATATGTTTGATACACCTAGAATGCATTCACTAGGCAAAAATTTCAAACAAGTTGTATTGGTATGGTGTTCTGCAAATAAAACCCTTGAGTAGGGTACTTAACCCTAAATGAGGATTAGAAGGGTAAAACAAAACCCAAATAGAGAAAACCCTAAAGCTTAAGTGAAATAGTCATAAAATGTTACTAAAAGTAGACCTACAGTACATTCACACCCCTGAAATACCAAGAACCCTAATTGGAACCCTAGAAAACCCTAAACTTAAACCCTAGGGGGCTAAGTGCAAAATTAGGGCACTTTTGGACTAAAGTGTAAAAACTATGATGTTAAAGCATATAAAGTCATATGGTTCACAATCATGAAGATTTACAAGCTAAACCCTGAATTTTGGACTTATTTGCAAAAAGACCTTATTTGAGATCTCACCCTAAGTTTGAAATTCAGTGATATGGGCTCAACTTTGGAGCCTTGTTACTTTCAAATTCTAAGGTTTTTGCCCTAGGTCACCACATCAATTTTGTAGATCTATCAAAGGTGAACAACTTTGTTTAAGGGGTTAAACATTGTTGTTATGAAGAATTTGGAGATAATTCAGCTCAAAGTCAGGCAGTCAGGCTGTTTGTAGTCTGAAATTCAGACTAACAGTGATACTGAGTCACCTTTGAACTAGAAATCAACCTTGATCTAATGAGAACTTGGCCATGGTTGCTATAGCAAGATTGTTGTTGGATCATCAGACAACAACTTTGTTATTGGCCGATCCACTGGTTGCCACAAAAATTTGAGAGAGATTTGAGCTCAAACTTTGACTTTTAGGTGCACTGAAAGGAATTCGCCATGGTACAGTGCTCTGAAATAGATCAGGTCACCAGCTCAGCTCGCCGTCGACGATCTCCGCCGCGATTCATGCCGTCGCCGTCTCGATTCATGCTCGGGTTGATCAAATGACGCTCGGAGTCACGCCGCCGTGGATAAGCCCGGCCAGTAACTATTCCGGCTAGCCGCCGTACCCACCCCCTTTGCTCACCGATTACTCGGATAGATTCTCACCGCCGTTGAGCCGTTACCGTCGTCCGCCGCGTGTCCAAACGCTTTACCACGTCGCGGCTAACCATGCTATGCATATCCGGTGATCGCCGGAGGAGCCGCCACGGTAAAGGCCACGTTGCGCGGCCACCAGTGACTCACCCAGTTCATACCAATCACAACCCGCCGCTCAAATTCGTTGTGCTCACGGTCAATCTCTATAAATTGAAGCCACCGTGAGCTCCATAAGATCATCGCGCACCCAGCCACCCAGTATTGCCCCCAGTCGATCACCAGTGAGCTCCAATTTTGAATTTCTCCCAAACACACTCAAGAACACTGCAGAACCGACCTCGTCGTGGCCAGCGCGATACAGGTCAGCTCATCCTCTCTGCTCTCTTGTCTGAGTGCTCTCATGAACCCGTGATGCTCGTCGACCCACCCGATTGAACTAGACCGCCACCAATCACCGGGAACGCATCATTCTTTGGAGTATCCGCACTGTCACCGTGGCCAGAGACATTTGGGTTGCCATTCATGAAATTGATTTAGGGGAAACGTTCATTAGGTCCCGAATTTGGTTTAGGCCAAAGAAGGGCGCCGGTCCTTGCGTGAATCGGCCGGTACGTGAGCTCGCCGGATCTCTGCCGTGCCGCTCACCGTCGTGGTCTTGGCACGGTATAGGAATAGAAATCCAGGGGCTTTTCTGCATCTGGCAGCGACTCAGTCAAATAGTGCCGTGACCCCGCTTTCAGTTATTCAATAAGCCAAGGGCCTTTCTACAAGTTTGCCGCGTGGGCAGCTTCCTTCGGGCGTGGGCTGGCTTGGGCTGCTTCCGACCCAGCACTGTTCAAGCTTTTCCCTTTTTCTTTTTCACTGAAACTTTGGAAATTTGTAGAAAATTGCAGAAAAATCACAATAATGTCAAACTAATTTTCCTAGATTCCTAATTTTCCATAGAATTTAATAAAAATAGTTTCATGATTTTTAGGTCAAATAGGAAATTTTGGAGCATTTAAAATAGCATAAAACCTTGTTTTGGGATTTTTAGAAATTAGATAATAATTCCAAAAATCCTCAAACTTTTTATATGAACTCTAAACATTATTTAGAAGCTTTGGGTAAAATTTAGTATGATTTGGACCTTGTTTGATACTTATAACCCAAAACCCTACCCCCTGCCCTTTGAATTCCTATATTGACTCTAGAAACCCTAATTCTCTAGAGTACCGTGAAGGAAAATTGTATTCAAGATTTTAATAATAAACTCTTATTATCTTTGCACTCTTATGAGCATCACATGGGCATTCATTATTATGTATGGTTATATTTAGAAAACGAAGAAGAAGTTGAAGTAGAAGAAGAGAAGACTTCTGCGGATCCGAACCTTAATCACCTGTAAACCAAGGCAAGCCCTGGTGCATTTACCACCTCCTTGATTCTTTGAAAAGCTTTCTCACTTGCTTGTTGCATTAGGTGATAGGAGTTGAATACTAAAACAATTCCTGCATTACCTTCCTTGAATTTAATTACCTTCCTTTGAATCCATGTTTTATAAAAGGTTTTTACTATGCTTAGTCCTGCTCTAGCAAAACAAAAGGTTTGTTTTTATAAAAGATGATGTGGCAAAGTGGGAGGGATGCTTTTGAAAATAAAACTTGATGGTGGATCCATCATGGCCATGATGGGTTCAACATCGGAAAAAGATGTACCTCTGTCAGGTACCAAACTTTGGGTTGAAATGATTAAGCTGAGACCGGGCGGGTGACTTGCACGAGAAGAGAGAGTTTCGGTGTAGTGTCTCCATCTGAGTTGATTAAGGACCGTGTCGATGTAGGCTTGATGACCGAGGACCCTTTAACTGGTCACATACCTCGTCATGGGTAAGCTTTGCCTCGGGCAGACTAAGGCTAGAATAAGATACCACGCAATGGGAGTGGAGAGATGGCGAGAGTAGCGTGTACCCTCCGTGGCAAGAGGCTGGACGGTGGTGTATCTGTGCTCTCGGTTGGCGTGAACCTGATCTGATCTTAAGAACCCCGGCGGCGGGTTGACATATGCAAGCGTTAAGTGCTACATATGTCGTGTGATTGGAGATCCTCAACTGAGTATAATCGATTCGGATCGTCGTACCTTCGCGGTTATGAAGACTTGGTCACTGCCCTATACGTAGAACTCCATTAAAGATGAAGGATTGTTAAGAAATTGGCTAGCATAGGTCAAGTGATGGAACTAGGGTAGAAAGAACTCTAGTTACAGGTAATCCTACTTAACTTGACAATAAAACTGGATTTTAAGGATCCACTTTTAGTAAGCATTTCTGCAAACAGAGTCTTTGATTATTGAGAAACCTTACCTTGACTCCCTTATAACCAGCATACCCTTGAGAGTCTTTTCTTTAGTCGGGTAAGTCTTGCTGAGTAATTCCATACTCAGGGTTTTATTCCCTATTGTTTTTAGGTGAAGAAGCGACAAACTTTTGTTGTTTCTGTTCCAAGGTGGTCTCAAAAGAAGAAAACCAAGAGTAAAGCTGTGGGAGGAAGGGTTCCTCCATAAAAACATTTTGTTTGATACTTATCGAGAGGGGTTTTTGCCTCCCTTGGCTTGTAATAATATTACTCTGCACTCGTATGTTATATCCTGGTCTGTAATAATATAACTCTGTCCTACTTTTAAATAAATGTAAGTTTATGTAACCGCTTCCGCATTTTCGTATCTCCGATGATTTGTAATGTCTGCGTGACGGGTAAAACGCACTTGGGAAAGGTAAGAAAAGCCGATACCGAACTTGTCTAGTGATTCAGGAACACCTGCAGGGTTGTGTGAGGTCTGTTGGACAAGGACAACTGTAGGTGGGCCTAATGACTTGGGAGGTTCCGTCACAGCTGGTATCGGAGCGAAGCCCATCTCTGCAGATATTATGAGGCATCTTCAAAAAGAATTTTCTAAGACTCATCTAGAAAATTTCTTCCCTTCTTACCTAAGTATCTCTGAAGAGTTTATTTTAAAGACCAGATAGGAAGAGTGCAATGTATAGAAGGTTGGATCAACTAAGGTTGATTCTGTAATTACACATGCATCATGCTAAAAAAACTATGCTAATAAGAATTCCCCCTTAGAAAAATGCCGTTGCGCACGAGAAAGACTGCATGCAAGTCAACTGGGCCAATCGGTGTACCTCGTCACCAACTTGCCCCGAGACATGACGACAGCAGTAGCGGTAGTAACGATCCAATCAGGGACTTAGAAGCTCAAGTTAATCAGCTTCGAACAGAACTCCGACGCAGGAACGAAATATGGGTCGCGGATGGCGAAAGAATCAATGAATTAAGAAGAGACATCCGCCAACTGCAAGACCAGCTAGTGGATCGGGATCTAGCGCTCGACTGGGCTGTGAACTCTCGTTCACTAGCTTGGGCAAAGGAAGCTAGAGCTCGAGCCCGAGTGGAAGAGCTTAGCTCAACCGTGGATAGCTTGCATGTTTATTGCAACACACTACATGAAGAAGTTCATGTACTGTACTCGCAACTGCACCCGAATGTCCCTCTGGATCCTGTCAGGATGGAAGCCGGACCTTCTAGAATAGCGAGAGAAGCACTTGGTGGTGAGCTGGACCTTTTTAGGCCCCCTCCCTCTATGAAGCTGGTCGACAAATGGTCTTCTACGCCTGACAGCGAGGCTACCCAGAGTGACAAAAAGCAGGAATAGTATAGTATAGAAGTAGTACTATTGTGTAATAGGGGGTGTAATCCTGTTGTAAAGTACGAGTCTGTAACATTACCTTTTTAAGTAATGTAAAATGGATGGTTTGTATGGCATATCATATTGCTCCAAATGTTTTTTGCCTCAGATGCCTTCCAGGACTCGCGCTCAGGATGGGGCTGGTACCTCCCATGGGAGGGAAGCGACCCCAAATCCACCTCCAGTACCCCGACACTTGCCGAGGCCATCGCTGCCTTGGTAAACGCTATAGTAGACAATACCCGCTTCCTGCGGGAGATGGCAGGTCAACAACTCCAACAACAAGGCAGGCGGGCATATCCACAAGGCCCCTGGGAGACATCTTATCTGGACTTCTCTGAGACGCGCCCTCCATTGTTCGTCAAAGCAGAAGATCCTTTAGAGGCGGCTGAATGGATCCACGTCATTGAACAAAAATTCGGGCTTCTTCGGTGTTCAGAAACTCAAAAGCCCCTGTTTGCAGCCCAACAACTGCGAGGCCCTGCCAGTACGTGGTGGGGAAACTTTGTGGCTATTCAGCCGGCCGGTCATCAGATCACATGGGATGAATTTAAGTTGGCATTAAGAGAGCATTATATACCTGAGGGAGTTCTTCACATGAAGCAAGAGGAGTTCATGAAATTGAAGCAAGGTGGAGATACTGTCACCCAGTATCTCAATAAATTTAATCACTTATCTCAATATGCAATCGACCAAGTCAACACAGATGTGAAGAAAAGGAATTATTTCATGAGAGGTTTGAATGATCGGATGCAAAGAAAGATGGCCACTTGCATCGACCTTACTTATGGAAGGGCTGTCAGCACAGCGCTGGCAGTCGAGGCTAAATATGCAAGTTCCGGAAAATCCAAGGGGAATGGAGGCAACAGGCCCAATCAGGGCCCCAAGAAAAGGCAAAGGTTGGTTATCCAACCTTTCAATCAGAATCGTTCTTCGTCGCGCCCCCCCTCCTTCCCATTCAAGCAACCAGTGTTTATCCGTCCTACCCCTGCCCCCACTACTACAAATCAGCCGGGTGCCCCTGGCACTCGTTTCCCTGCTCTTCCAAGCTCATCAACCGACTGCTTCAAATGTGGAAAGTCCGGGCATTTCATTAAGGACTGTCCATATCCGAGGCAGAATCAATCAAATAATCAGCAAAGCTCCGGAGGTTCTAAGGGAAATGCGGCAACCAATACCGCGAGCAGGAATACAAGGAAAACTGGACGGGTTTATTACACTCAAGTGGCCACAACACCGGAAGGCGAACCGGTGATGATGGGTACGTTCCTCGTAGCCAACCACCCTGCACTTATTATCTTTGATTCTGGTGCTTCACATACTTTCATAAGCAAAAAGTTTGTGGAGAAACACTGCATTCCATATACTAAATCAAGGGAAGGGTTTAAAATACATTCGCCTGGGGGATAAATATTTACCAAAGAAGTGGCTTACCAAGTAACATTGGCTAGACGAGACTTTCTTACTAAGATGATTGTTCTGAAAGGCCAAGACATAGATGTAATCTTGGGCATGAATTGGTTGGCCCAGCATAAAGCAATCCTCAACACTGATCTCAGAACTATCAGGTTGATTTATGGCCCAGAAGAAATTCTTTTGTCTATTCCCATAGCTATTCCAGCTAAACCCATTGGCAGAATTAATGAAGCCATTATACCGGAGATCAAAGATATTCCGGTGGTATGTGAGTTCCCAGATGTTTTTCCAGAAGATTTGCCTGGATTGCCACCCGAAAGAAATATAGATTTTGTAATTGAGTTGAAGCCCGGTACGGCTCCCATTTCTAGGAGATCGTACTGAATGCCTCCAAATGAGTTGGCAGAACTTAAGACCTAATTGCAAGATTTACTTGAGAAGGGATTCATCCGGCCAAGCTCGTCACCATGGGGCTGTCCAGCCATCTTCGTCAAAAAGAAGGATCAAACATTATGGTTGTGCGTGGATTATCGACCCCTAAATGAGGTCACTATCAAGAATAAGTACCCTCTTCCGTGGATTGACATTTTATTTGATCAACTGACCGGAGCGAGGGTATTCTCCAAAATTGATCTCAGGTCGGGCTACCATCAGATCCGTATCAGGCCTGAGGATATACCAAAGACCGCATTCACTACGCGGTCTGGATTATTTGAATACCTGGTAATGTCTTTCGGACTGACGAATGCTCCTGCCCACTTCACTTATCTGATGAACTCGGTATTCATACCCGAGTTGGACAAATTTGTGGTGGTCTTCATAGATGATATCTTGATATACTCCAAGAATGAAGAGGAGCATGCTCAACACCTACGGATCATATTGACACGCTTAAGGGAACACCAATTGTATGCTAAGTTCAGTAAGTGTGCATTCTGGCTGGAAGAAATACAATTTCTGGGACATGTGTTATCTGCCAAGGGGATTGCGGTAGATCCCAACAAAGTCAAGGATATTTTGGAGTGGAAACCCCCAACCACTGTTCATAAAGTCCAAAGTTTCCTTGGACTAGCTGGCTATTACCGCCGATTTATACCAGATTTTTCCAAACTTGTGAAACCAATCATGAGTTTATTGAAGAATGATACTAAATTTAATTGGTCTTCAAAGTGTAATGAAGCCTTTGAAAAATTAAAGGTATTATTAACCACTGCTTCGGTATTGGCTCAACCGGATATTGAGAAGCCCTTTGATGTGTATTATGACGCATCAGGCAGTGGTCTCGGCAGTGTATTAATGCAAGAAGGCCGAGTAATAGCTTATGCTTCAAGGCAGTTGCGCTGGCATGAGGAACATTATCCAACTCATGATCTGGAGCTAGCTGCAGTGGTTCATGCCCTAAAGATATGGCGTCATTATCTACTGGGGAATGTCTGTCACATTTATACATACCACAAAAGTTTGAAGTATATCTTTACCCAGTCCGAGCTCAATATGAGACAAAGGAGATGGCTCGAGCTTATTAAGGATTATGAACTGGAAATCCATTATCACCCAGGCAAAGCTAATGTAGTGGCAGATGCACTCAGTCGCAAGGCCTCCTGCCATTGTCTAACAATGAGGACTTCTGACATTACATTATGCCAGGAGAGGGAGAATCTGAACCTGAGAATGATTCAGCATGGAACTTCAAATCACTTGAAGCTGGAGTCAGTCATCTTACAAAGGATAATTGACGCAGAAAAGAATGATGAGGGTATGAAACATATCCATGAAAAGATAGAGGCTGGAAAAGCCAACTGCTTCCGAAGAGATGATCAAGGTGTTGTATGGTTTAACAACCGCATAGTGGTGCCTAAAAATGAAGAGGTCCACCAGCAAATCTTAGATGAAGTACATCTTAGTCGTTATTCTATTCATCCCGGAAGCACTAAGATGTATCAAGATCTAAAACAGCATTATTGGTGGACGAAGATGAAGATTGAAATTGCATGCTATGTGGCTAGATGTGACACTTGTAAACGTGTCAAGGCCATACACCTGAAAGCTGCTGGTCCATTACAATCTTTACCAATACCAACATGGAAATGGGAAGATATTAGTATGGACTTCATTATGGGATTACCCAGAACGGCAAAAGGCTTTGACTCCATTTGGGTTATCATTGATCGACTTACCAAGGTTGCCCATTTTATTCTAGTAAAAGTAAAATATCCAGTCATCGCATATGCGAAACTGTATATTGCTCGTATTCTCAGTTTGCACGGTGTTCCGAAGACTATAGTGTCGGATCGTGGACCTCAATTCGTATCCAAATTCTAGGAAGAACTTCATAAATCCCTGGGTACCAAATTGCTTCACAGTTCGGCCTATCATCCTCAGACCAGTGGACAGACTGAGAGGGTCAATCAGATACTTGAAGATATGCTACGAGCATGTGTTCTGGAATTCCCACAGAAATGGGATGATTGTTTACCATTAGCGGAGTTCTCATATAATGACAGCTATCAAGAAAGCATTAAGATGGCACCATTTGAAGCTTTGTATGGTCGACAGTGTCACACTCCGCTAAATTGGTCTGAACCAGGTGAAAGGTACTTCTTCAGGCCTGATATGGTGAAGGATACTAAAGAAAAGGTTCAGAGGATAATTCATAATTTGAAGAAAGCCCAAGCTCGTCAGAAAAGTTATGCAGACAAGCGACGACAACCCTTGTACTTTCTCGTGGGAGATTATGTCTACCTGAAAGTTACACCAATGAAGGACGTATCACGTTTCGAGGTTAAAGGGAAGCTTGCACCTCGGTACATTGGTCCTTTCCTTGTCCTTGAACAATGTGGACTAGTGGCATACCGACTTCAACTACCCGAAATCTTGTCTGCTGTACATAATGTGTTCCACGTGTCTCAGTTGAAGAAGTGTCTTCGGGTTCCAAATCGAACCATTGAAGTAACAGATGTTGTCCTAGAGCCAGACTTGACATATTCAGAACACCCTATTCGAGTCTTGGATCAAAAGGACATGGTTACCCACAGAAAGACTCTCAAGTTCTACAAGATACAGTGGAACCAACATACTGAAGATGAGGCTACATGGGAGACTCAAGACTTTTTAGACAAGAATTTCCCGGGCTTTCTACCTCATGTAAATTGTAAAATGTATATAATTGTTGTAATAAAGGAGTGAACCCCAAACCACCCCTGCCTTATACCAAAAATTAGGAAATAAAAATGTGAAGCATTTCCTTTTCCATTACTTACCCTAGGACTTTTAATCTCGGGACGAGATTCTTTTATGGGGGAAGGATGTAACACTCCTGGTGTTACTATCACTAAAACTTGAGCATAACACCATCAGCATTAGCATTTCATATGTTTGATACACCTAGAATGCATTCACTAGGCAAAAATTTCAAACAAGTTGTATTGGTATGGTGTTCTGCAAATAAAACCCTGGAGTAGGGTACTTAACCCTAAATGAGGATTAGAAGGGTAAAACAAAACCCAAATAGAGAAAACCCTAAAGCTTAAGTGAAATAGTCATAAAATGTTACTAAAAGTGGACCTATAGTACATTCACACCCCTGAAATACCAAGAACCCTAATTGGAACCCTAGAAAACCCTAAACTTAAACCCTAAGGGGCTAAGTGCAAAATTAGGGCACTTTTGGACTAAAGTGTAAAAACTATGATGTTAAAGCATATAAAGTCATATGGTTCACAATCATGAAGATTTACAAGCTAAACCCTGAATTTTGGACTTATTTGCAAAAAGACCTTATTTGAGATCTCACCCTAAGTCTGAAATTCAATGATATGGGCTCAACTTTGGAGCCTTGTAACTTTCAAATTCTAAGGTTTTTGCCCTAGGTCACCACATCAATTTTGTAGATCTATCAAAGGTGAACAACTTTGTTTAAGGGGTTAAACATTGTTGTTATGAAGAATTTGGAGATAATTCAGCTCAAAGTCGGGCTGTCAGGCTGTTTACAGTCTGAAATTCAGACTAACTGTGATACTGAGTCAACTTTGAACTAGAAATCAACCTTGATCTAATGAGAATTGGCCATGGTTGCTATAGCAAGATTGTTTTTGGATCATCAGACAACAACTTTGTTACTGGCCGATCCACTGGTTGCCACAGAAATTTGAGAGAGATTTGAGCTCAAACTTTGACTGTCAGGTGCACTGAAAGGAATTCGCCATGGTACAGTGCTCTGAAATAGATCAGATCACCAGCTCAGCTCGTCGTCGACGATCTCCGCCGTGATTCGTGCCGTCACCGTCTCGATTCGTGCTCGGGTTGATCAAATGACGCTCGGAGTCATGCCGCCGTGGATAAGCCCGGCCAGTAAACTATTCCGGCTAGCCGCCGTACCCCCCCCTTGCTCACCGATTACTCGGATAGATTCTCACCGCCGTTGAGCCGTTACCGTCGTCCGCCGCATGTCCAAATGCTTTACCACGTCGCGGCTAACCATGCTATGCATATCCAGTGATCGCCGGAGGAGCCGCCACGGTAAAGGCCACGTTGCGCGGCCACTAGTGACTCACCCAGTTCATACCAATCACAACCCGCCGCTCAAATTCGTTGTGCTCGCGGTCAATCTCTATAAATTGAAGCCACCGTGAGCTCCGTAAGATCATCGCGCACCTAGCCACCCAATATTGCCCCCAGTCGATCACCAGTGAGCTCCAATTTTGAATTTCCCCCAAACACACTCAAGAACACCGCAGAACCTTCCTTGCCGTGGCCAGCGCGATACAGGTCAGCTCATCCTCTCTGCTCTCTCGTCTGATTGCTCTCATGAACCCGTGATGCTCGTCGACCCACCCGATTGAACTAGACCGCCACCAATCATCGGGAACACATCGTTCTTTGGAGTATCCGCACTGTCACCGTGGCCAGAGACATTTGGGTAGCCATTCATGAAATTGATTTAGGGGAAACGTTCATTAGGTCCCGAATTTGGTTTAGGCCAAAGAAGGGCGCTGGTCCTTGCGTGAATCGGCCGGTACGCGAGCTCGCCGGAGCTCTGCCGTGCCGCTCACCGTCGTGGTCTTGGCACGGTAAAGTAATAGAAATCCAGGGGCTTTTCTGCATCTGTCAGCGACTCAGTCAAATAGTGTTATGACCCCGCTTTCAGTTATTCAATAAGCCAAGGGCCTTTCTACAAGTCTGTCGCGCGGGCGCGCGTGGGCAACTTCCTTTGGGCGTGGGCTGGCTTGGGCTGCTTCTGGCCCAGCACTGTTCAAGCTTTTCCCTTTTTCTTTTTTAGTGAAACTTTGGAAATCTGTAGAAAATTTTAGAAAAATCCCAAAAATATCAAACCAATTTTCCTAGATTCCTAATTTTCCATAGAATTCAATAAATATAGTTTCATGATTTTTAGGTCAAATAGGGAATTTTGGAGCATTTAAAATAGCATAAAACCTTGTTTCTGGATTTTTAAAAATTAGATAATAATTCCAAAAATCCTCAAACTTTTTATATGAACTCTAAACATTATTTAGAAGCTTTGGGTAGAATTTGGTATGATTTGGACCTTGTATGATACTTATAACCTAAAACCCTACCCCCTGCCCTTTGAATTCCTATATTGACTCTAGAAACCCTAATTCTCTAGAGTACCGTGAAGGAAAATTGTATTCAAGATTTTAGATAATGAACTCTTATTATCTTTGCACTCTCATGAGCATCACATGGGCATTCATTATTATGTATGGTTATATTTAGAAAACGATGAAGAAGTTGAAGTAGAAGAAGAGAAGACTTCGCCACCACCACCTGCGGAACATCAGGCAGGCAGTTGTTTCTATTTTGACATCTGCGGATCTGAGCCTGAATCACCTGTAAACCAAGGCAAGCCCCGGTGCATTTGCCACCTCCTTGATTCTTTGAAAAGCTTTCTCACTTGCTTGTTGCATTAGGTGATAGGAGTTGGATGCTAAAACAATTCCTGCATTACCTTCCTTGAATTTGATTACCTTCCTTTGAATCCATGTTTTATAAAAGGTTTTTACTATGCTTAGTCCTGCTCTAGCAAAACAAAAGGTTTGTTTTTATAAAAGATGATGTGGCAAAGTGGGAGGGATGCTTTTGAAAATAAAACTTGATGGTGGATCCATCATGGCCATGATGGGTTCAACATCGGAAAAAGATGTACCTCTGTCAGGTACCAAACTTTGGGTTGAAATGATTAAGCTAAGACCGGGCGAGTGACTTGCACGAGAAGAGAGAGTCTCGGTGTAGTGTCTCCGTCTGAGTCGATTAAGGACCGTGTCGATGTAGGTTTGATGACCGAGGACCCTTTAACTGGTCACATACCTCGTCATGGGTAAGCTTTGCCTTGGGCAGACTAAGGCCAGAATAAGATACCACACAATGGGAGTGGAGAGATGGCGAGAGTAGCGTGTACCCGTCGTGGCAAGAGGCTGGACGGTGGTGTATCTGTGCTCTCGGTTGGCGTGAACCTGATCTGGTCTTAAGAACCCCAGTGGCGAGTTGACATATGCAAGGGTTAAGTGCTACATATGTCGTGTGATTGGAGATCCTCAGCTGAGTATAATCGATTCGGATCACCGTACCTTCGCGGTTATGAAGACTTAGTCACTGCCCTATACGTAGAACTCCAGTAAATATGAAGGATTGTTAAGGAATTAGCTAGCATAGGTCAAGTAATTGAACTAGGGTAGAAAGAACTCTAGTTACAGGTAATCCTACTTAACTTGACAATAAAACTAGATTTTTAAGGATCCACTTTTAGTAAGCAACTCTGCAAATAGAGTCTTTGATTATTGAGAAACCTTACCTTGACTCCCTTATAACCAGCATACCCTTGAGAGTCTTTTCTTTAGTCGGGTAAGTCTTGCTGAGTAATTCCATACTCAGGGTTTTATTCCCTATTGTTTTTAGGTGAAGAAGCGACAAACTTTTGTTGTTTTTGTTCCAAGGTGGTCTCAAAAGAAGAAAACCAAGAGTAAAGCTGCGAGAGGAAGGGTTCCTCCATAAAAACTTTTTGTTTGATACTTATCAGGAGGGGTTTTTGCCTCCCTTGGCTTGTAATAATATTACTCTGCACTCGTATGTTATATCCTGGTCTGTAATAATATAACTCTGTCCTACTTTTAAATAAAGGTAAGTTTATGTAACCGCTTCCGCATTTTCGTATCTCCGATGATTTGTAATGTCTGTGTGATGGGTAAAACGCTCTTGGGAAAGGTAACAAAAGCAGATACCGAACTTGTCAAGTGATTCAGGAACACCTGCAGGGTTGTCTGAGGTCTGTTGGACAAGGTCAACTGTAGGTGGGCCTAATGACTTGGGAGGTTCCGTCACAGCGCGGGGGTGGGGCCGGGCGCGGCCGAGGGCGCGGGGCGTGGGGCCGGGCCGCGGCGGGGAGGGGGCTTGCCAGGGAGGGGCCTTCGGGGAGGGCCTCCGGGGAGGGGGCATGGCGGGGTGGGGCCACGGCGCGGAGGGCCACCGGGGAGGGGCTCGCGGCGGGGAGGGGGCGATGGCAGGGGAGGGCTCCCTGGGGAGGGTCGCGGCGGGGGAGGGCGTGTGGGCAGGGGGAGGGCGCGCGGGCAGGTGGAGGGCGTGCGGCCAGGGGAGGAAGAAAGGGAGGGGGAGCGAGAGAGAGAAAGGGAGAGGGAGAGGGAGAGGGAAAGCTCACCTCGGGGATCCAAACTCCAACGATCACCGTCTCCAAACCCTAGGGCACCACGGGGAGAGAGAGAGAGGTGGGAGAGGGAGGTTACTGCGTGGGAGAAAATCAAATGAGAGAAAGAGACCAGGGGAGGGGGCACACATGGGGCAGGGGCACCAGGGGCGCGTAGGCCGGACGGGGCCAGACCAGGCCATGCTGGATCACCCCGCGGGTCAAAACCCACGACACACACAACCACCAATCAGAATTCGATCGCGAACCGAAATCCAAAACAGGACGAGACGAACACGCGACTAACCATGACATCAAACAAAAAAATATGCTTCATCATGATGCAACACCCATGACACTTAGGTTTTGTTTACACATGACACGGACACCCGTCACTATATTGCTTTGAAATTGGGAAGAAGGAGCAAAACGAGAAAAGGAAAGAGAGTAACGCCTGAATTTGGTGAGTAAAAAGAAGAAAAAATCTACCCCCCCAAATTCAGGGCGTTACAAGGACCGTACAAGTCCAAATTCTTCACCTTCGGGTTTCTCAGGCGTCGCTCTGCTATAATCCACCGGACTGTCCGGTGCACCAAGCAGAGCAATGGCTCTCTAGCGCAACGGTCGAATGCACAGTGCCCCTGACAGAGCTACAGTTCGCGGCAAAAGTTAGAACAGCAGTCAGAGGCGCACCAAACAATGAATAGTGCCTGTCCGATGTGGCACCGGACTGTCCGGTGCCACCAGAAGTCAGCGCTCCAACGGTCGACTGCGTCAGAATCCTAACGGTTGGATGACATGGCTGGCGCACCGGACAGTGTCCGGTACGCCCATAGACAGCAGCCACCCCCAACGGTTGAATTGGTGGTTGAGGGCTATAAATACCCCCCAACCACCTCCACTCCAACCATCCAAGCATTCATCACTCTTCATTCAATACAAGAGCAAAGTGCAACACTCCAAGACACAAAATCATAGCCACCGATCCAATCAAAGTTCTCGATTCAACTCTAGCACATTAGAACTTGTGAAAGGATTATTTGTGTTTCTTTGTTGCTCTTGTTTGCTTGGCTTGGCTTTCTTTTCTTTCTCACTTCTTACTCTCAAGCTTTGTAAGCGAGGCAAGAGACACCAGTTGTGTGGTGATCCTTGCGGGGTCTAAGTGACCCGTGAGATTAAGGAAGAAGCCTCACTCGGTCTAAGTGACCGTTTGAGAGAGGGAAAGGGTTGAAAGAGACCCAGTCTTTGTGACCACCTCAATAGGGACTAGGTTCTTTAGAACCAAACCTCGGTAAAATAAATCACCGTGTTCATCCACTTTACTTCTTGGTTGATTTGTTTTCCCCTCTCTCTCGGACTTAATATTTAATCTAACGCTAACCCTGGCTTGTAGTGTATTTAAAGTTGTAAATTTCAGTTTTCGCCTATTCATGCCCCATCTAGGCGACTTTCAATTGGTATCAAAGTCCGGTACTTCATTAGGGTCTAACCACTCGAAGTGATGGGAGGATCCACCAAGAGGGAGATGGAAACGGCCACAAGCCACGGGAAGGCTCCATCAAGGGAGTCTGGCGCCAAAGGAAGGGAGGCATCACCTCCCCGCATCAAGTCGCATAGGAGTGGCGATAAGAAGAAAAAGATGAAGAAAGTGGTCTACTATGAGACCAATTCTTCGTCGCCCTCCACATCCGGATCCGATGTCGTGTCCATCACTTCTAAGCACCATGAGTGCAAAAAGTTTAGTAAGACCCCCTTACGCTACCCCGCATTTCTAAACGCGCTCCTTTACTTTTCGGTCCATTAGGCAAACCACCAGTTTTTGATGGTGAAGATTATTCTATGTGGAGTGTTAAAATGAAAGGTCATCTAACCTCACTCAACGAAAGCATATGGGATGTTGTTGAGTATGGAGCGCAGGTACCACAGGTGGGGGATAAAGACTATGACTCGGACAAAGTCGCCCAAATACGACACTTTAACTCCCAAGCAACTACTATACTCCTCACCTCTTTAAGTCGAGAGGAGTATAACAAAGTGCATGGGTTAGAGACCGCCAAAGAAATTTGGGACGTCCTCAAGACCACACACGAAGGGGACGAGGTGACCAAGATCAATAAAGGGAAATGATGGAGGGAGAGCTCGGTCGATTCGTCCTCAACCATGGGGAAGAGCCGCAAGCCATGTACAACCGGCTAAAGACCATGGTGAACTAAGTGCGCAACCTCGGGAGCATAAAATGGGATGACTATGAAGTGGTCAAGGTTATTCTTAGATCACTCGTATTTCATAATCCTACTCAAGTTCAACTAATATGTGGTGATCCTAGATATAAGCTAATGTCTCTCAAGGAGGTGATAGGGAAGTTTGTGAGCTTTGAACTTATGATCAAAGGCTCCAAAAAAATTGTCAACTTGGAACAAGGTGCCACCTCCACACCCGAGGTGCAACCCGTCGCATTCAAGGCGACGGAAGAGAAGAAAGAAGAGTCTACATCAAGTAGGCTCCCCATCGATGCCTCCAAGCTAGACAATGAGGAAATAGCGCTTATCATCAAAAGCTTTCGCCAAATCCTCAAGCAAAGGAGGGGGAAGGACTACAAACCCCGCTCCAAGAGGGTGTACTACAAATGTGGTCAGCCCGGTCATTTTATCGCTAAATGCCCTATGTCTAGTGATAGTGACAGGGATGACGACTAGAGGAGGAAGAAAAAGGAGAAGAGATACTACAAGAAGAAGGGCGGCGATGCCCACGTGTGTCGGGAATGGGACTCCAACGAGAGCTCCACCGATTCCTCCTCCAATGAGGATGCCGCCAACATTGCCGTCAACAAGGGCCTCCTCTTCCCCTACTTCGGCCACAAGTGCCTCATGGCAAAGGACGACAAAAGGAAGAAGGTAAAATCTAGAGCCTCCACCAAATATACAACATCTAGTGATGAGGGTAGCTCTAGTGAAGATGAGGATAATTTGCTTATCCTTTTTGCCAACCTTAACATGCAACAGAAAGAAAAATTGAATGAATTGAAAGGTGCTATTCATGAGAAGGATGAACTCTTGGATAGCCAAGAGGAATTCCTTATTAAGGAAAACAAAAAGCATGTTAAAGTTAAAAATGCTTATGCTAAGGAAGTTGAAAAATGTGAAAAGTTGACTAAGGAGCTTAGCATTTGCCATGACACTATTTCCAACCTTAGAACTGAGAATGTTAGCTTAATTGCTAAGGTTGAAAAATCAAATGTTTGCCATAATTCAATTGCCAATCTTAGAAATGAAAATGCTAGTTTAATTGCTAACATTGATAAATTGAATGAATTAATTTCTAGCCTTAAAACTGAGAATGCTAGTTTAATTTCCAAGGCTAGAGACTTAAATGTTTGCAATGATTCTATTTCCTGTCTTAGAGATGAGAATGCCATATTACATGCTAAGATAGACGAATTAAATGCTTGCAAACCCTCTACATCTAGTGTTGATCATGTTACTATTTGTACTAGATGTAGAGATGTTAATATTGATGCTATTCATGATCACCTTGCTTTAATTAAACAACAAAATGATCATATAGCTCAATTAACTAGTAAAATCAATGAGCATCAGATAGAAAATTAAAAATTTAAATTTGCTAGAAGCATGCTCTATAATGGGAGACGCCCTGGCATCAAGGATGGAATTGGTTTCCAACAGGGAAGCAATGTCAAACTTAATGCCCTAAAGGATTGTCTAATTTTGTTAAGGGCAAGGCTCCCATGGTTCAGGATAACGAGGGCTATATTTTATATCCTGCTGGTTATCCCAAACACAAAATTAGGAGAATTCATGCTAAGAAAACCCATTCTGTTTCTCATCATGCATTTATATTTAAGAATGAGACTTCTAGCTTTAGGCAATCAACTCATGTTAAATTGCCTAAAAAGAAAACTCCTACTACATCAAATGAACCTAATATTTCATTTAAGACTTTTGATGCTTCATATATTTTGACTAACAAATCAGGCAAAATAGTTGCCAAATATGTTGGGGGCAAACACAAGGGCTCCAAGACTTGTGTTTGGGTACCCAAGGTGCTTGTTTCTAATGTGAAAGGACCCAAGACCGTTTGGGTACCTAAGAACAAGGCCTAATTTGTTTTGCAGGTTTATGCATCCGGGGGCTCAAGTTAGATTATTGATATCGGATGCACAAACCACATGATAGGGGAGAAAATGATGTTCTCCTCCTATGAGAAAAACGAAGATCCCCAAAGAGCTATCACATTCGGGGATGAAAATCAAGGTTTGGTCAAAGGACTTGGTAAAATTGCTATATCACCTGAGCATTCCATTTTTAATGTTTTCTAGTAGATTCTTTAGATTACAATTTGCTTTCTGTTTCGCAATTATGTAAAATGGGTTACAACTGTCTTTTTACGGATATAGGTGTTACTGTCTTTAGAAGAAGTGATGATTCAGTAGCATTTAAGGGAGTATTAGAGGGTCAGCTATACTTAGTTGATTTTAATAGAGCTGAACTCGATACTTGCTTAATTGCTAAGACTAATATGGGTTGGCTCTGGCATCACTGACTAGCCCATGTTGGGATGAAGAATCTTCACAAGCTTCTAAAGGGAGAGCACATTTTGGGACTAACAAATGCTTATTTTGAGAAAGATAGGGTTTTGTAGCGCATGTCAAGCAGGAAAGCAAGTTGGCGCCCATCATCCACACAAGAACATCATGATGACCGACAGGCCGCTTGAGCTACTCCACATGGATTTATTCGGCCCGATCGCTTACATAAGCAACGACGGGAGTAAGTATTGTCTTGTAATTGTGGATGATTATTCTCGCTTCACTTGGGTGTTCTTTTTGCAGGAAAAATCACAAACCCAAGAGACTTTAAAGGGATACTTGAGATGGGCTCAAAATGAGTTCGGATTGAGAATCAAAAAGATAAGAAGCGATAATGGGACGGAGTTCAAGAACTTACAAATAGAAGGCTTTCTTGAGGATGAGGGCATCAAGCATGAGTTCTCTTCTCCCTACACACCTCAACAAAATGGTGTAGTGGAGAGGAAGAATAGAACTCTATTGGACATGGCAAGGACCATGCTTCATGAGTACAAGACTCCGAACCGGTTTTGGGCTGAGGCGATTAACACCGCTTGCTACTCCATCAACCGATTATATCTTCACCGAATCCTCAAGAAAACATCTTATGAACTCCTCACCGGTAAAAAGCCCAATATTTCATATTTTAGAGACTTTGGTAGCAAATGTTTTATTCTTATCAAAAGAGGTAGAAAATCTAAATTCGCTCCTAAGGTTGTAGAAGGTTTTTTACTTGGTTATGACTCAAACACAAGGGCATATAGAGTCTTCAACAAATCTATTGGATTAGTTGAGGTTTCTTGTGACATTGTGTTTGATGAGATTAATGGCTCCCAAGTGGAGCAAGTTGATCTTGATGAACTAGATGATGAAGAGGCTCTGTGCGTCACGCTAAGGAATATGTCTATTGGGGATGTGTGTCCTAAGAAATCCGAAGAGCCTCCACAAGCACAAGATCAACCATCATCTTCCATGCAAGGATCTCCACCAACTCAAGATGAGGATCAGGCTCAAGACAAGGAAGATGAAGATCAAGAGGATGAGCTACCTCAAGAGGAGGACAATGATCAAGGGGGAGATGAAGTTGATCAAGACAAGGAAGATGATCAAGAGATATAGGGTCAAAGACCGCCACACCCAAGAGTCCACCAAGCGATTCAAAGAGATCACCCCGTTAACTCCATCCTCGATGATATTCATAAGGGGGTAACTACTAGATCTCGAGTTGCTCATTTTTGTGAACATTACTCTTTTGTGTCCTCTATTGAGCCATACAGGGTGGAGGATGCACTAAGAGACTCGGATTGGGTGTTGGCAATGCAAGAGGAGCTCAACAACTTCACAAAAAATAAGGTATGCCATTTAGTTCCATGTCCTAATCAAAATGTTATAGGTACCAAGTGGGTATTCCGCAACAAGCAAGATGAGCATGGTGCGGTGACAGGGAACAAAGCCTGACTTGTGGCCAAGGGTTATTCACAAGTCGAAGGTTTGGATTTCGGTTAAACCTATGTACCCGTAGCTAGGCTTGAGTCAATTTGTATATTACTTGCCTATGCTACTTACCAGGGCTTCAAGCTTTATCAAATGGACGTGAAAAGTGCCTTCCTCAATGGACTAATCAAGGAAGAGGTCTATGTTGAGCAACCTCCCGACTTTGAAGATAGTGAGTATCCTAACCATGTCTATAAACTCTCAAAGGCGCTTTGTGGGCTCAATCAAGCCCCAAGAGCATGGTATGAATGCCTGCGATATTTCCTTATCACTAATGGCTTCAAAGTCGGAAAAGCCGATCCTACTCTATTTACTAAAACCATTGCAAAAGATTTGTTTGTATGCCAAATTTATGTTGATGATATCATATTTGGGTCTACTAACAAATCTACTTGTGAAGAGTTTAGTAGGATAATGATTCAAAAATTCGAGATGTCTATGATGGGGGAGTTGAAGTATTTCCTAGGATTTCAAGTCAAGCAACTCCAAGAGGGCACCTTCATCAGCCAAACAAAGTATATTCAAGACATACTTAACAAGTTTGGAATGAAGGATGCCTAGCCCATCAAGAAACAAATGGGAACTAATGGGCATCTCGACCTCGACACGGGAGGTAAGTCCGTAGATCAAAAGGTATACCGGTCGATGATAGGATCTTTACTCTATTTATGTGCATCTCGACCGGATATTATGCTTTCCGTATGCATGTGTGCAAGGTTCCAAGCCTATCCTAAGGAAGTTCACCTTAGGGCCGTGGAAAGAATCATGAGATATTTAGTTTACACTCCTAAGTTTGGTCTTTGGTACCCTAAGGGATCCACCTTTGATTTAATAGGATATTCAGATGCTGATTGGGCAGGGTATAAAATTGATAGGAAGAGCACATCAGGGACTTGTCAGTTTCTGGGGAGATCCCTGGTGTCCTAGGCTTCAAAGAAACAAAACTTAGTAGCTCTTTCTACCACCGAAGCCGAGTATATTGCTGCAGGCCATTGTTGCACGCAATTGCTGAGGCAAACCCTCAGGGACTGTGGCTACAAATTGAGCAAAGTCCCTCTCTTATGTGACAATGAGAGTGCAATCCGCATGGCGAATAATCTCATTGAATAGAGCCGCACTAAGCACATAGACATTCGGTATCACTTTTTGAGAGATCGCCAACAAAGGGGGGATATCGAGATTGCTTATGTTAGCATCAAAGAACAATTAGCCGATATCTTAACCAAGCCTTTAGATGAGAAAACCTTTACCAAACTTAGGAATGAGCTAAACATTCTTGATTCTCGGAATTTTGATTGAAACATTGCACACATAGCTCATTTATATACCTTTGATCATATCTCTTTTATGTCTAAGACTAACGTGTTTTCAAGTGTATTTCTATACTTAGTCGTAGATTGAAAGGGAAATGGAGTCTTCGGCGAAGACAAGGCTTCCACTCCACTCTATCGGTATCATTTACCCTTCGCCATCACTCCACAGCACTTTCAAATTGGTATAATCGTTCACTCATATTTACTTGTACCAATGGGGGAGAAAAGCATTAGGGCTCTCAAAGTCTCCGTTTTTGGCGATTAATGCCAAAGGGGGGAAATATTAAGCCCAAAGCAGAAGGACCACACCACCAAACTTCAAAAATTTTCGAAATGATGATTTATGTTTGTCTTTTCAATTGGTATCTTATGATGGAAATTTTTAGTTGATATATTTCAAATTGGTATGTCGATTTTCAATTGATACATTTTCAAAAGCATCACAAGTATAAGTTTCCAATTGATATCTATTAAAACCCTCTTGAAAGCTAAGAGGAGAATTTTATTCAGGGGGACTTTTGTTTAGTCAAAGGAAAAGCATTTAAAACAGGGAGAGAAAATTTCAAATCTTGAAAATGCTTCTCAAAATCTTATTCATATACCTTTGACTATTTGCAAAAAGACTTTAAAAGGATTTTCCAAAAGAATTTGCAAAAAAAAACAAGTGGTGCAAATATGGTCCAAAATGTTAAATAAAAAGAAAGCAAACCATGCATATCTAGTGAAACTATAAATTGGTTTAATTCCAAGCAACCTATGCACTTACCTTATGCAAACTAGTTCAATTCTGCACTTACATATTTGCTTTGGGTTGTGTTGGCATCAATCACCAAAAAGGGGGAGATTGAAGGGGAAATAGGGTTTAACCTTTTTCTATAAATAATTTTGGTGTTTGAATGCACAACACAAATAATTGGACTAACTAGTTTGCTCTAGATTATATATTCCATAGGTGCATAAAGGTTCAACACAAACAAATAAAAAGATCAAGTTAGGGTTCAAAAGAAAGGAGCAAAAGAAACCGAAGAGTACCCTAGTTTGGCGCACCGGACTGTCTGGTGTGCCACCGGATAGTGTCCGGTGTGCCAGGACCATACAAGTCCAAACTCTTCACCTTCGGGTTTCTCAGGCGTCGCTCCGCTATAATTCACCGGACTGTCCGGTGTGCCACCGGACTGTCCGGTGCACCAAGCGGAGCAATGGCTCTCCAGCTCAACGGTCGAATGCACAGTGCCCCTGACAGAGCTACAGTTCACGGCAGAAGTCGGAACAGAAGTCAGAGGCGCACCGGATAATGAATAGTGCCTATCCGGTGCAGCACCGGACAATGAATAGTGCCTGTCTGGTGCAGCACCGGACTGTTCGGTGCCACCAGAAGTCAATGCTCCAATGGTCGACTGCGTCAGAACCCTAACGGTTGGGTGACAGGGTTGGCACACCGGACAGTGTCCGGTGGCGCACCGGACTGTCCAGTGCGCCCATCGACAGCAGCCACCCCCAACAGTTGAATTGGTGGTTGAGGGCTGTAAATACCCCCAACCACCTCCACTCCAACCATCCAAGCATTCATCACTCTTCATTCCATACAAGAGCAAAGTGCAACACTCTAAGACACAAAATCAAAGCCACCAATCCAATCAAAGTTCTCGATTCAAGCACATTAGAACTTGTGAAAGGATCATTTGTGTTTCTTTGTTGCTCTTGTTTGCTTGGTTTGGCTTTCTTTTCTTTCTCACTTCTTACTCTCAAGCTTTGTAAGCGAGGCAAGAGACACCAATTGTATGGTGATCCTTGCGGGGTCTAAGTGACCCGTGAGATTAAGGAAGAAGCCTCACTTGGTCTAAGTGATCGTTTGAGAGAGGGAAAGGGTTGAAAGAGACCCGGTCTTTCTGACCACCTCAACGGGGACTAGGTTCTTTAGAACCGAACCTCGGTAAAACAAATCACCGTGTTCATCCGCTTTACTTCTTGGTTGATTTGTTTTTCCCTTTCTCCTGGACTTTATATTTAATCTAACGCTAACACCGGCTTGTAGTGTGTTTAAAGTTGTAAATTTTAGTTTCTGCCTATCCACCCCCCTCTAGGCGACTTTCACTTGTGCTAAGTCGAAGCTTCTCCAGCCACAGCTTCGGAGTTGGTTCAACCTTCTTCTCGATCACGCTTTTTATACCATGCACATCTTCATCTTAAGGCTGAAGCTTCCTATAACAGTATACTATACTGGAAAACATTTTAGTCGTGTTTTTGAGGACCTTCGGAAGATGAAGGCCCCCAATAGTTGGTATGCCACTTCTCCACATCTTGCTTGAATTTGGTACGGTCCGATGTATCGAGGTGCTAGCTTGCCCTTGACTCCGAACCTTTTGATTCCCCTGATGGGTGACACCTTCAAATAGACATAATCTCCCACTTCAAAACTTAATTCTCTTCTTCTGGTGTTAACATAGCATCGCTGCCTAGACTGTGATGTCTTCAGATTCTCTCGAATCATCCTGATGTTCTCTTCGGCTTCAAGCAAAATATCTGGACCAAACACCTGCCTTTCGCCGGGCTAGTCCCAATGCAACAGAGTTCTATAGTTCCTCCCATAGAGTGCTTGGAATGGTGACATCTTTAGACTGGCCTGGTAGCTATTGTTGTAGGAGAATTCTGCATACGATAGCCTCTTGTCCCAACCTAACTTGTCTTGCAATGCACAAGCTCTTAACATATCTTTAAGAATTTGGTTGGTTCTCTCTGTCTGACCATCTGTCTGCGGGTGATAAGCTGAACTAAACTTCAAATGTGTGCCCAAGCCTTCATGCAACTGCTGCCAAAAGTGAGAAGTGAATTGGGTACCTCTGTCTGATACTATCTTCTTTGGAACACCATGCAAGCATACAATCCGAGACATATATAGTTCTACCAGCACTGCGCTGTTATAGGTGGTCTTGACTGGTATGAAATGGACCGTCTTTGCCAAACGGTCCACTGCTAACCAGATGGAGTCATAACCAGCACGAGTGCAGGGCAGACCAACTATAAAGTTCATCCCAATCTCATCCCGTTTCCACTGAAGAATCTGTAATGGCTGCAACAAACCTGCGGGTCTCTGATGCTCTACCTTGATCCTTTAACAACTGTCGCATATGGCAACATACTCTTCTATCTCCCTTTTGATACCGTACCACCAAAATCTTTTCTACAGGTCTTGGTACATCTTCTTGCTGCTAGGGTGTATGGAATACGCTGTATCATGAGCTTCCTTGAGAATCAGTTCCCGGATCGATTTGATGTCGGGAACGCACAGTCTATCCTTGAACCATACCCCATTTTGCGTCTTCATGGAAGTATTTGCCTTTCCCATCTATGATCAGTTGTCGAATCTCTTTGATCTTCTCATTTTTTTCTGATCCTGGCACGTACATGGTTCGCATTCGGTTTGCCTTCTAAAATCGGGTGTGACAGAAAGCTAGTGGAAGACTACCTTACCCGAAAGGGGCAAGGGCAGTAGGGGAGTTGCATGCAGGGATGTTCTCGGGTTGATTTTGCTGTGATGGCGGTCAGACGAGGGATTCTTGCAAGTGCTCTTCCCAAAAACTATAGCGGGTTTTCGGAAGCTAGTGGAACTTTGTAAAGGCCTCGTAGTGTTACCCTACCTCGCTTCCTTGGTAGAGGTGTATGGGATTCATGACCCCTTGGCAGATGGGTAACATGACTTGTGGGTACAGGGTACAACCTCTGCAGAGTGTAAAACTGGTATACTAGCCGAGCTCACGGTCAAGAGCAGCTCAGGACTCCCGCATGATTAAACTATGAAATTAAATTCAATTTGTCATATGCATTGCATGGAATTATTTATTAATTTTGTTCTATTCTTATTATGATTTGGTATTTACTTACATTTAGTAACTGCTTATAAAATTTGACCAACTTATTAAAAGCATTGCTCAGCTTTAACCCCTATTGTTGATCAGCCTTACACATCACATGAACTCACACCTTTGGTGAGTTTATGCACATTATTCCCCATAACTTGTTGAGCGATGAACATGTGTGAGCTCACCCTTGCTGTC
The DNA here is from genome assembly GCA_029449295.1 of Zea luxurians. Classification (NCBI taxonomy): domain Eukaryota; kingdom Viridiplantae; phylum Streptophyta; class Magnoliopsida; order Poales; family Poaceae; genus Zea; species Zea luxurians. The sequence goes on from JAOPSE010000011.1 coordinate 54,999,219, forward strand.
TCACACCCCCCACAGGAGAAGAACAGGTGGTTCAAGAGGAGCCACACAACGAGGAGTTAGACTTGATCTAGGTGGCGTCTCCCAGTTGACTTTATGGCGCCAATGATGGACTTTAGTTCGTTTTATATTTATCTTTTATTTTGTAAGACTTTCGCTATGTAACAAGTACTCTGATTATATTGTGATATTTATCTCTATACATTCTGTTACTATATGTGTTGTCTTCTTTGGCGCATATATGAGATGCACCTGGCTTTGTCCCATAAACCTAGTTGTGACAGAAGTGGTATCAGAGAAATATTGACTGTAGGAAGAAACTTAGATAGAAATGGACAAAACCATTACCTACTTACCTTACTCTGATTCTTTTCTAAACATTTCTTAATCTCTTCTCATCTATTTCCGCTTTACTCTAATTATTCCTACCTTTTTCTTCTAAAGACAAATGAGGATTTCACACTTTTGAAATCCTGTGCCTAAAGTGACCTTTAGGAATAGGAGACCTACTCTTAGGAACAAAAACAAAACTATTTTTATAGGTAACTATACGCTTGAGTGCTTGGTCTTATGATACTTGTTTGATTTGGATTTTTGATTGAGTGTGATGAGTTGTGGAGTAATGTCCACAATTACATCTGCTTATACATATAGACATAAATAGAATTCATAAGGTAACTAAACAACCTAGGTTATCCTCCATTAAAGTGTATCTATTTTAAATAGACCCCTCTTAACTTAAAGGAATCTATCTTATCCTAATAGGTTCATCTTGTGTTAAAAAATTATCTTATCCTCTTAAATTGTTTATAAGATAAACTAGACCAACTAAAAGTACCCCACACAAATATACCAAATAGATTCTTCTTATCTTGGAAGGTTCTCCCTTATCTTAATAGATCCATCTTATCTTACAAGATTCTCTCTTATCTTAATAGATCCATCTTATCCTAAAAAGATTTTATCTTAGCCTAATAGATCTAACTAATCTCAAAAGATTCTATCTTATTCTTAGAGACTCATCTTGTCCTAATGAGCAGACTTATCCCCACCACTTTGCTTATCTCATATCAGTGTAACAAACATGATCTATTCCAAAATAAAATAAGTAGATCTTATCTAGTCTAATCTGATTGCATCAATTTAATTCTAATCCCATCTAATCTGATTAGATCTAACCTAATGGACAAACATGTTAGATAATACTGGTAAAATAAGATTGGATACTACTGTTATTATTATGTTTTAATCTAAATTGGAGTCTTAGTCCAACCTGGCCATATGCAACTACTTTAACCACCCGATAGTTGCATAACCCCTCTCTTTTAACATAACATAGATTCTGATCTACCTACACCATATAATCCAACCTATCTCAAAAGATTCTGACATATCCTAATAATATATATCCTACCCTGGTAGATCTATCTAACTTAGGCTAGTCTAATCTAGTTATATCCAATCTAATCCAGAGCCTACCTAATCTAATATGATCTAATCTAAAGGAAGTGACTTATGCAAGTCAGTTAATACTGGTAACATAGATAGACCATATCCCTATAAATGGGTTTTAAACCTAAATTGGTATCCTTGACCCACTCGTCAGTAAAACCACAACCTAGCCTATGTTATAGGTTGTCCAACCCATTTATCCCAAAAGCAAAGTAAAACTTTGTTTACTCCACCTACCCTGTGTACCCGCAATTGTTATCCCAACATGGATAACGGCGCCTAACACCACGACCGATGGTCCCTAATTCAGATCCCCAAAGGAAGCTCGATTATGCTATAGTACACTCATTCTATGTCAACACTCACCAAATAGCTAAGACATGATGTACCCTTGTTTCCATACCACACCTGCTAATGGCATAAAAAGAATTTTAGGTGTATAAAAAATACTAGAATTTCATAAAGATAAAGTCAGCTTGTTATGCTTAACTAAGTGGTATTATTAAATGGGATTATAGGATCTAATGTGATCTAAGCTAATATGACCTAATCTAATGTGGTCTACTTAAACAGATTAGTGATACTGGTAGAAGAGATTAAACCCTACTAGCCAGGTGTTAACTTAACTTAGCACATTATATCAACTCAACCATGAGCTAACCCAACCCATAGAGTCATGATGAATGGTATAATCTATCTGTCCCCACCTAACATCAAACACACTTTTAACCTACATCATGTAGACTATCTCATCTTGACAAAATTCTATCCTACCTATGGATATTCACCTTATACGACTACTACCCCAATCTGGACATCAAACAAAGATTAAGCCCTGCTAAAGAATCTTCGGATCATAAACAACTACTAACCTATTCATTCTGCTTACCAAATACTTTCCATTGCAAAACTATCCTACCATATGCTTCTAACTCTCATGGTCAATACCAGGAAGGGAAGATTATCAGGCAACAACAAATAGAAATGAATCCTCCAGATCCTCCACCAGTTGGAATCGATCAAGTGGTTGCCGCCCAAATGATGGTAATACAACAAATGGCAAACATGGTTACTGAAATGCAAAATCAGATAAGGCAAGAATGATAGGAAATACATCAGGACCGGCTAGAGATATGTCAAGAAATGAGGCAAGCACGGTTGGAAAAACAACAACAACAACGCCCACTACCTCCACCACCACCACCAGCTCTACCAAGCTACGTAAATATATATATACTACTATTTGTAAGATCAAAGTGTTACTTTAGTTAGTAGTTAGTATTTTACTATATTGGGAATAATAATAAGGTCTAATTGACTGTATGTGTTGCTAATAAAATTATGCATCATGCTGAGATTTTGTTTGTGCATATGTTTTGAGATAACATTGTTACACCCCTTTTTCTTACAAATCTCGAAGACGAGATTTCTGTTAAGGGGGGTAGGATTTGTAAGGCCCAAAATTTGTATAAGAAAAAATATAATAATAATAAAATAAATATATTAAGAGATAAAATAGTAAATTCAGATATCTCAAATTATACTTGAATATTAAAAATTGAGGACTGAATTTTGAAAAACTAAGAACTATATTAGAAAAGAAGTGGTAGAAAGGTTTTCAATTCAACTAAATGACTATTCATTTCATTAGAAGTACTATAGGCATTTTATACTTATGAATATGTGGTGAAACATGTTAATAAAGAGTCATAATTTAAACTTGGGACCTCAAAGTATAAATGAAAATAAAATAGAAAATAGGAAAGGGGATTTAATGGAACTATTTATTTCTTCCATAAATGAATGACAAGAAAGATAATATTAATTTAAATAGTAGATGTTATATTTTCATTAGGGATATGTTTGATATTTGGAAAGTTGAATTTGAATGGGATTTTAATTGAGAAATTAGAAATAAGGAAAGAAAAGAGAAGGAAAAGAATACACCCTATAATAAAAAGATATATATACACAAATAATTATATCCCTTTATGTTGGCATTTATATTTTTACACTTAATTTTTGTGTGGAATTCACCAATGAATTTGAATTTAATTAATAGAGTTTGAAATTTGGAAAGAATTACAAATCAGGTAATATAAATAAAAAGAAAAAGGGAAGAAAAATAGGAAACTCGCGCATGGGCTGAATCCATACCTCTTGGCCCAACTCGGAACACCACCGCTCGCCCATTTTCTTTTATCCGCAAGCAGGCACCGACACCCCTATCGCCACGCGTCAGCCGCCCCATCGCGTGCCCCCCTTTGTTAGCCACTGCCGTGTGGGCCTCCTCCGCTGTTCTTCTTCCCCGAGTCGTGCGCAACAACTCGGCCGCCTTTCCCTTCGAGCATGTCGTGCCTCCACTGATCAGCGGGTCCCATGCGCCAATCACTTCCTCCCCAGCCCGTGGTCGCTCGGCCGTTCACAGTCACTTCCCCATGGACCCTTATGGTCAGCCCACTTCCCTTGCATCGCGCGCATGGTGGATGGCCACAACCAACGCGCGTCGTGATCTCCGGCGCCAACTAAACCACCTCCTGTGGCCGCGCCTATATGAAGCGACATTATCTCCTCGGCCGCGCCTACTCTGCACCATGCCTGACCACCAGAAATACCACATCACTGTGAGATAGCCCCGAGGTAGTGGTCTGCCGCCCGCCATCGGCGCCCCGTGTCTACCCCATTGATTGGTGGCCGGTGTTGAGTCACGGGCGTTCAACGTCGTGCGTGGGATACGTGTGTGAAGAATTAAGCTCGAGGGTTGATCCGAAACACCGGAATTTCTCGTCGATCCTCATTGCGCCGCATCTCCGCCCTGCACCGTGGACCAACCCTACCGCCGCTCGCAAACCTGGTAACAACCCATCCCTTTAGTTGGCCCTACTTTTCGTCGTGTTTAGCACCTGTCGCCTTAGAGTTATAGCCCCGGAACACCGAAATCGATGACTCCGGCGATGGTCCACCGTGATCCCCTGGGCGGCGCCACCGTAGCTCGACGGGGAGTTAGGGGCAACTTCTGGACCGTCCAATCGATTTAGGGCGATCGAGATTAGAACGGCGTAACCTTTCGATCAAAAGGGATCACGGTCATCCGATTCGGATCTAGCGCTTGGGACTCAATCCAGTCGTTTTAAATCCGATGCATCCATCTCGGATTGGGTGGCCGGGGTCACGTACCGATTCACCAGATATCCGATCTAATCCTTACCGCCTATTTCTAATTCAGCGGCCGAAATCAAAACATACCCCTTCGGCCAGCCTTTTTTGCAAAAGAGTCCCTGGAGAAGTCCTAAACCAACCCGTCGTCCACGCTGTGCTAGCTCTGAGTCTTGGGAAGTTTTACACCAGAGCCCCTACACTCTTTATATATTATGCGCCCAGTCCAGGAAACAAGAAAATTAGGGAAAAATGAAATAGAAATTCATTTTTAAGGCAAAAATAATTATTAGAACTTGTTTAATTCCTAGAAAATTCATACTTATTCCAAATTAATCCATTCCAGTTCCTATAATTTTGTAATAATGTTATTTATCACCTAGTGTCTCTGTTTGGACATGACAGCCACATTAAAATTTGTAACCTAATTAATCTTGTATCAAACGCATAAAATCTTTGGAAATGCATAACTTAAAATTAATAACTCCAAAATTAATGATTCTTTTTCCTAGGATCTTATTTTAATATGTAGATTATTAATATGTATTTTGTATATATGTTTGATGTGATGTTAATTTTGCCTATACCATGTTTGTTTGTATTGCTACGACTAGCAGTGAGGTTACGAGGATATGAAGAATCACCCTAGTACCTGGAATCTCAAGTGCCAGGCAAGTTGTGCCCTTGACCACTTTTTACCCAATAATGTTCTTTAATATCACTTATTCATGCATATGTTTAATTTTGATGGGACCCAATAGGTCACCCTAGTCTAATTATCTTTTACCTTGTTTACTCCTGAATCACTTGGGTAGTTTTGCTATTGCTTTATATCATTTTGGGTTAATATTTCATTATATCCATGTTCCAATTATTTTGTTATGTTATTTATGTTCATGTCAAGATCATTATATTATTTTAATTGGAACTTAGAGCATAACTTGAGAAACACGTGCCACCACAAGGGTGGAATGGGACGTCCTTGGCTGACTAATTAGGAAAGCGTAACACCCTGAATTTGGGGTATAAAGTTTCTTTCTAATTATCACCCAAATTCAAGTGTTACTCTTCTCTCTCTAGTTTCTATCTATCTCTAGATTCCCTCTCTCTCTCTCTCTTTTTCCTTTTGAGTAGAAATAGCTTAATTAAGGAGGGTTTAATTATTTATTTTTGCCAACACACTGAGTCATGAAATGTTGCATCATGCTAAGTTTAAATATTATTTGAATTGTTGCACATGTTTGAATTAGTTTGAATTTGAACCTTGAATTGAAAACCCTAGAGAAAAAGAAATGGAAAAGCAATTATAAAATCCAGGGAAAAAGAAAAAGGCAAAGCAGCCCAGCCATGTAGCGCGCCCGCGCCGCCTGACAGGTGGGATCCACCTGTCAGTGGTAACTCCCTCCCCCACACGCTCCTCTCTCTCTCGCTCGCTGCCCAGTGGGGCCAAGCTATCGACGCCAGTTTCCTCGCCCGCGCGCCCCTCTTCTCTCTGCTTTGCGGGCCCGTTTTGCCAGTCGCTGAGTCATTGCCCCGCGTACTCGCTCTCTCTCTCTCTCTCTCTCTCTCTCTCTTGCTACACCGTGGGCCTCCTCTGTCAGCTCTGCCCTCCCCGCGCTCGTCGTGGACCAGCGCGCGCACTCGCGCACGTCGCCGGAATCCTCGGCCACGACACCCGCCCACGCGCCCCAGCTTCTTTTTGAGCCTCGCCCATGCCCACACTCACTCCCCCACCTCATTTCATGCAGCCCCGCTCCTGCTCGTGCTCTGCCCACGCCATCCGACCTCGCCGGAGACCCGCGCCTGCCTCCCCGGTCATCTAGCTCGCCGGAGACCACGCCAAGCGACCCGAGCTCTGCCCCGAGATGAGACACCCGCCCCCGTTCTTGTTTTACTCTATTCACGCCTGCTCGTAGCCAATTTGGCCTCGTCGGCGTGCGGCCGAGCTTGCTCGCCGCGCCTGCATGGTGTTCGGCCATCCTGACCCCGTCCAGTGTCCTGGCTTTGGCCCAGAACGCTCCCCCACCTCTATTGGATCTAGCCCGAGCCCTATCATGGTCGATTGCTTCTCCTAGCGGCCAGAATTCCTCACCGGAGTTCCTCCGGCCCGCCCGAGATCTTTTCCCTGCCGTTCTTCCCTCTGTCCTTGGTCTCGTGGCCACAACCCCGCCATCGAGTTCGCCGAGTCATCTTCCCCCTCTCTGACCAACTCCGGCGACCCCGGAACCGCCGTAGCACCCACCCGCCCCAACTCCGGCGACTTCACCGCCGCGGGAAGGAGCGGCGCCGCCCGCAGCCATTCAGCCCTCCTGGTTTGATCTCCCCCGTCCGATCTCGATCACACGGCCCAGATCACAGGATACCGCTTCGCGCACGCGCGCCCTGCGTCCGGGCCAGTCTATCAGCGCCTGTGCCCCCTGATGCTGGGACCGATCGGTCAGAGCGCCCCCCTCGGTCGCTAACGCCGCTGGCCCGCCCCGCGCGCGTGCCCTCGGCCACAGATCTAATCTCGGTGTTGGTTTCTGAACTAATGGTTGAGATCGCCCGATACCCCTTCGCGTGTAGTTTTTCTTAAGAGACCCTTGGGTTAATCAGAGTTAACCCGCCGTCCCTGGTTTTCGCGCGCAGGCCCCTGTAATCTTGCAGATTGAACCCTAGGCTTTTAAATAATTATAGAATTAGACCTATTTTCATATTTTAAATTCTCAAACTTGTTTATTTCATATCTTTTGCATATGAACTCCAAATTTAGTGATTCAAATTACAAAAATGTTCATAGGAATATTCTTTGTTTAAATAAATTAGTTCCATTTACAATCTGTACATTCTAATTTTATGGTTAACCATGAGCTAGTTTATGGGTAGATTTGTTTATTTAATAAAATAAATAAAAGGTAAACCCTAGGGATTAAAGTATATTTAGTTTTGTGAAACTAATAACAGGTACCACATGAATTTATCTCTGGTCTAACTTTTAGGTCACTGTAAAATAAATAGAACTAGGTTGTGTAATCATGGACAACACTTAAAGAATAATCTATTTCTAAATGAAATTAGTTTATGTTATAGTTCATGTTATACTTTGATCTCATTATTCCTTATTTAGTATTGTGCATTTTTAAGATGTATTCCAATGTTTGTAAATGTTTGGTGTGCTGTTCATTTGTACTTTCCAAATGTATTGAATGCATGCTCGCTTTATTTAGACAACGAGCAGTCTGAAGTTCCCGAGTGTATTGCTGGAGACCTCCCTGAGTAACAACCTGGTGAAGGCAAGTGTCCTCTGACCTATTATGTCCTACATACTTTATGATTCACTGTCCCATATTACATTACTTAACCTAAGGATTGACTAGTCTGTATTTACCTTATCCTTGTTTACCTTTTGGGTTATCATGGTTTGCATTTTGCTATTGCCTTAACTTAATCAATGAACATGATGTGATTATTTATGATACGATGAAGTTACCCCAATGATGATATTGTGAAACTCTAGGGGGCTCAGGCCTTTTTTCCTGAGTACCTCTCCATAAGGACCTGTTTCTGGAGTGACCACCCAGGATAACAGTGCAACCATGAGGGTGGACTGGGACGCCCTTTGCTGATTAATTAGATGAACCTAGGGGTGTAGTTGGCTTTGCCGGAGGGCCGTCAATGGGGGCCGGGGTGTAGTGTTCATTCTGCCAAGGAGGGTGTAGAGGTTCATTCGATTTGGTTTTGTTAGTCACCCACCTTAGGGAGGTGTACTGCGTTTGTACGACTGGCAAAACCTAACGAGCAGCTGTGCACCAGGGGAGTCTTTGTAAAGGCTACGTAGTGTATCCCTGGCCATTCACCTCGGTAGTGAAGATCGGGTCTGTACAACCCAGGCTGGAAAGGGATCATGACTTGTGGGTAAAGTGTACAACCTCTGCAGAGTGTTAGAATCTGGTATATCAGCCAAGCTCATGGTTAAGAGCAGCCATGGGATCCTCTTTGATTAGAAGAATTCTGGTTACTTTTATGATGATGGTTAACAATGATGTTATAAATCTGATATCTGGTATTTCCTCTTTGAGGGAGTATTTTGGGTAATAACTGGGTTTATTACTAAAACTTGGCTCTACTAATAATAATAAATACTTCACCAACTAAAAGCAACTGCTTAACCTCAACCCCACACATAGCTAGTCCACTTTAGCCAAATGGGACATTTGCTGAGTACGTTGATGTGTACTCACCCTTGCTTTACAAACCACCCCACCCAGGTTGTCCCCACTGTACTCAGTGCTCAGGAGGTGATGCTGGCAACATGGAGGACTTCGAGGAGTTCCAGAATTACGACGAGTTTTAGTTTATCTCAGTGGCAAATCCCCAGTCAGCTACCTATGTAGGCTTATCTTCTACGTTTCGTTTTTCGCACTTTGATATTTATGTTAAAGACAATGGTTATGTATTAGACTCTGTGAATGTCCTGGACATCTTGTTGTAATAAAGTACCTTACCACTATTTATTTCGAGCATTGTGTGATGATGTCCAATTATGTAATCATTGTGTTCGTGAGTTTCTGATCTTGGCACGTACATGGTTCGCATTCGGTTTGCCTTCTAAAACCGGGTGTGACATAAGTGGTATCAAAGCCTTGCTGACTGTAGGACCGCTAACCTAGACTAGAATGGTTACCTTAAGGAACTAAAAACCCCTACTCTTACCTTGATCTTTAGAGTCATTTCAAAAGTTGGTCATCTTGACCAACTCTATGTTATTTACTTATCTCAAAAGTTTTGTCTCACTTTCCTTTCTGTTTACTTTCTGGTCTCAAAGTTCTACTCTTACTCTTGTGCTTACAATGTCTTTTGTAGATGGCTCGTCTTAGGTGCACTACACGTAAGTCTGTGATCCCCTTTTTGCCTTCTTGCCTGGCAGAGCGTCCACTGCGTCTCACGGTGCCAAGTCAGTCCAGTTACCTAGAGAGACTGCATCGTCGCCTGCACTAGGAGCAAGAGCGTCGACGCCAGGAGCAGGAGCAACAGGACTCTTCCCCCTTGCCTCAGCAGGAGGTGGAGTCTGAGAGGCCGCCTTCCCCTGCACCTCAGCCAGAGATGCCCCCTGCACCACCACAGGGCATTCCGGCTGCTGGAGGAGACCCTGACGGAGACGGAGACGACGACGACACCTGTGGCAGTTCGAGCCACGGCATGGAGCTCTCGGAGGAGCCAGAGCCGAAGGGATGGATTGCTAGACCCATCACTCATGACGCCGCTCGCAGGTGTCACTTCCACAATGCTCTTGACACCCTACTGCGTCAGGCCTTCAACCGACACACTTGGTCCATCAAGTACCGTTGTGTAGTCTACCAGCATTGTCGCGGGTTATACCTGGACCAGTGGGAGGCTACTTGCTTGGTGCGCCGTCCAGACGATGATCTCGGGGGTGCAAATGCCTTCTCGGAGCACTATTCTATTACTGAGAGGGATACTGCCGAGGCAGCCATGCAAGATGTAGCATGACAGGCACTTTCTCAGTATTGCTCGTTGTTCAATGGAGTAGCTGATGGCCTCGACCTAAAGTACTACCCTCACCGTTCGACCGACAATGTTGGAAGTGTGATTGTCTCGCCAGTTGGTGAGGGCAATCCCGGCTGAACAGCATGGTCAACCTGGCTGTCGTGCTCAACACAGAGTTGGACCACGCCCTTGACGAGTTGGGCAAGGTTCGAGCAGAGGTTGCAGAATTGCGTGCTAAGTGCGCAGCACGCCACTATCTGGATGGTGGTTCTCCCGCCCCTGTCGGGATTCGGCACCCTTACCGTTCACCGCCTCGTGGTCGCTTCGACTATGGTACCCCAGACTGCAGGACCTGGATACATTTGGATCCATAGATCGATAGAGTCGGAGTCTGTAATAATGCTTAATTCAGTGTCTTAGTTTAGTCAGTCTTAGTTAGAGTTAGTTTGCTTATCATTTGTTGGAATGCTTGTCATGATGAACATGTAATGAAGTTGGATCTTTGTAATGATTGCCATCAAGGTGTGGGTATCCCCTGCAACTTGGTGTAGTTATTAATAAAGTCAGTTATTTAGTTGGGTAGTCCCTTTATTTCCGCTTTCCTCTTTATCTGATAAGTTGCCGGTGAAGATGGTCATTTGTTCAGTGCTATGAAGATTTTCTATACATCTTTTCTTATGCTAAAAGACTGTAGAGTCAAATTTGACATATGTGCGTGATTTCTACAGATGTCTAAGAACAGGCGCAGAGGTGTGAGGTGTGCTCAGCCAGAACAGCAGGCACCACAAGAGGAGGCAGCTCCGCAGCAGCATTTTCCACCGCCACCCCCAATGACCATTGAGCAAATGTTCCAGATGCAGACCCAAGCCATCCAAGCAATTGGTCAGACCCTAGCAGCGATGCAGCAGGTGCAGCAGCAGCAGCCACCACCGCCTTAGCTTCAGGTGCAAGTCCAGATGCCACAAGTGCCCAGAGACAAGCGGGCAGAATTCATGAGGGGTCATCCCCTAGTCTTTGCCCATTCTGCTGATCGCATGGACACCGAAGATTGGCTGCGTACCGTGGAGCGTGAGTTGCACACTGCCCAGTGCAACGATCGTGAGAAGGTATTGTATGGTCTCCGATAGCTGAGGGGAGCAGCACAGTCTTGGCGGGAGTCTTACCTTGCCACCTATGCCAACCCTGAAGCCATCACTTGGGAAGAATTCAGGGACAACTTTGGTCGCTACCATGTGCCCGAGGGACTGATGATAGTAAGGAAGGAGGAGTTTCTCGCCTTAAAGCAAGGTCCCCTATACGTCAGTGAGTATAGGGATAACTTTCTGTAGCTGTCGCGTTATGCCCCAGAAGATGTCAACACGGATGCCAAGAGGCAGAACCGCTTCTTGAGAGGATTGGTTGATCCCCTCAATTACCAACTAATGAACCATAACTTCCCTACCTTCCAGCATCTGATCGACAGAGCAATCATGACTGAAAGGAAGCGTCGGGAGATGGAGGACAGGAAACGCAAGATTGGTGGATCTCAGGTCGGGAGTAGCAGTCGTCCTCACTACTCAGGCAACCCACCTCAGCCATTCAAGCAAGGTCACCAGCACCAGCACCAGCATTAGCATCAGAACTAGCAGTAGCAGTACTAGAGGCAGTTTTCTCAGCAGCAGCAGCAATACCGTCAGAGTAACCAGCAGGGAGGAAATCAATATCAGCGTCAGAGCAACTAGGCACCCCGTCTTCTTGCCCCAGCAACCAACCAGAACAACCAAGCAGCGCCAGCGCAAGGAGGAAGTCATGCATGTTTCCACTGTGGGGAACAAGGCCACTGGGCGAATCATTGCCCAAAGAAAGCAGCTCAGCAGCAGCCAGCTCCCAATGCCCCAGTCAGACAGAATGCAATGTAGCAAGGAGACAACAACCGTGGGCAGCCTCGTGCCCAGTATGGAAAGGTGAATCACTTGGAGGCCGACATAGTCCAAGAGTCTCCAGGAGTGGAACTAGGTACGTTTTCAGTCGAGTACCATTCTGCAAATGTGTTATTTGATACTGGAGCAACACATTCTTTTGTGACTGTATCATGGGTAGAATCACATAGTATACCAGTAGCACCCATGTATCCACCTATGAGGGTTAGTTCAGTTGATGGAAGAACCCAAACGGATAGATTTTGCCCTAGTGCAAGAGTTCAAATAAGGGGGATAGAGTTCCTCGCTAATTTAATAGTTATGGGTAACCAGGATACAACTATAGATGTCATCCTAGGGATGAATTGGCTAACCAAATATCAAGCCAGTCTTAGCTGTGACAAGAGAATGATGAAGTTAGTGTCCTTATCAGGAGAAGAAGTGTTAGTAGGTTGGTCTTGTCTAGACCAAGGAAAGGGAGTTGTCACCAAGTCACCGCCCATATTGAGGAGATTAAACCAATAGAGGCTATAAATGTAGTATCAGAATTCTCAGATGTGTTTCCCGAGGAGTTACTAGGTATGCCACCTGAAAGGAAGGTTGAGTTTGCCATAGAGCTTATACTAGGCACTGCCCCTATTTCCAAGAGAGCCTATCGAGTGTCCGGACCAGAATTGGTGGAACTCAAGAAGCAGATTGATGAGTTGTCAGAGAAAGGTTACATTAGACCGAGTACCTCGCCTTGGGCAGCCCCAGTGCTATTTGTGGAGAAGGACGGAACAAAGAGGATGTGCATTGACTATAGATCCTTGAATAAAGTTACTATCAAGAACAAGTACCCTTGCCTAGAATTGAAGATTTATTCGATCAGTTGAGAGGAGCCAGTGTGTTCCCAAAGATAGATATGAGGTTAGGTTACCATCAGCTTAGAATCCGACCTTCGGATATACCGAAGACAACATTCATCACCAAGTATGGACTATATGAGTTCACGGTCATGTCATTCGGTTTGACGAATGCGCCAGCTTACTTCATGTACTTAATGAACAGTGTGTTCATGGACTACCTCGACAAGTTCGTAGTAGTGTTTATTGATGATATCCTTATATATTCCCAGAATGAGCAAGAGCATGAGGAGCATTTGAGGAAGGTACTTCAGAGGCTACGAGATTGACAGTTGTATGCCAAGCTTAGCAAGTGCGAGTTCTGGATCAGAGAAGTCCTGTTCTTGGGTCATATAATAAATCGAGAAGGATTGGCTGTAGATCCGAAGAAGGTAACAGCTATCTTGAACTGGAAAGCACCAAAAGATGTCCGAGGAATCAAGAGCTTCATCGGAATGGCCGGTTATTATCGGTGTTTCATTGAAGGTTTCTCCAAGATTTCTAGACCAATGACAGCCTTGTTGGCAAAGAAGGTTGAGTTCAAGTGGACCCCAGCATGCCAGAAGTCCTTTGAGACATTGAAGGAGAAGTTGACAACAACACCAGTACCGATTCTGCCAAATTTTCACAAGCCATTCTCAGTATATTGTGATGCTTCGTACACCGGACTGGGATGTGTGTTGATGCAGGAAGGGAGAGTAGTGGCATACTCATCCCGCTAATTGAAGATTCATGAGAAGAACTATCCTACTCATGATTTGGAATTAGTAGCCGTGGTTCATGCACTAAAGACCTGGAGGCATTATCTTTATGGGCACAAGTGTGATATCCACACGGACCACAAGAGTCTCAAGTATATATTCACTCAGTCAGAGCTAAACATGAGGCAGCGAAGATGGCTAGAGTTAATCAAAGATTACGAGTTGGAGATTCATTATCGCCCAGGCAAAGCAAATGTGGTTGCAGATGCTCTGAGTAGAAAGAGTCAAGTCAGTATGTTAGCCGCTCACTCGATGTCGTATGAGCTAGCAAAGGAATTCGACAGATTGAGTCTCAGATTTCTAAACAACACTCAAGGAGTGACAATTGAGTTGGAACCCACTCTAGAGCAAGACATCAGGAAGGGCTAGAAGGATGATGAGAGGATCAACGAGATCTAGCAGCTGATCATAGATGGAAAAGGCAAGGATTTCCGTGAAGATGCAGAAGGATGGTATGGTTCAAGGACAGACTGTGTGTTCCCGACATCAAAATGATCCGGGAACTGATTCTTAAGGAAGCTCATGAGACATCATATTCTATACATCCTGGTAGCGAGAAGATGTACCAAGATTTGAAGAAACGATTCTGGTGGTACAGTATGAAAAGGGAGATAGAAGAGTATGTGGTTGTATTTGACAGTTGTTAGAGGATTAAAGCAGAACATCAGAGGCCTGCAGGGTTGTTGCAGCTGTTGCAGATTCCTCAGTGGAAATGGGATGAGATCGGAATGGACTTCATAGTTGGTTTGCCTCGCACTCGTACTGGTTATGACTCCATCTGGGTAGTAGTGGACCGTTTGACAAAGGCAGCCCACTTCATACCAGTCAAGACCACCTACAACAGTGCAATGTTGGCCGAACTATACATGTCTCGGGTTGTGTGCTTGCATGGCGTTCCGAAGAAGATAGTATTAGATAGAGGCACTCAGTTCACCTCTCATTTTTTGCAGCAGTTACATGAAGCTTTGGGCACACACTTAAAATTCAGCTCAGCTTATCACTCGTAGACAGATGGTCAAACAGAGAGAACCAATCAGATTCTGGAAGATATGTTGAGGGCTTGTGCTTTGCAAGACAAGATAGGTTGGGACAAGAGGTTACCATATGTTGAATTCTCTTACAACAACAACTATCAAGCCTGTCTGAACATGTCACCATTCGAAGCGCTTTATGGGAGGAATTGTAGAACTACATTGCATTGGGACCAACCTGGTGAAAGACAGGTATTCGGTCCAGATATTTTGCTTGAAGCCGAAGAAAACATCAGAATGGTCCGAGAGAATTTGAAGGTAGCATAGTCGAGACAGCGAAGCTATGCTGACACCCAAAGAAGAGAACTGAGATAGGAGACTATGTCTACTTGAAGGTGTCACCAATCAGAGGAATCAAAAGGTTCGGACTCAAAGGCAAGCTAGCACCTCAATATATCGGGTCGTATCAGATTCAGGCAAGACGTGGAGAAGTGGCTTACCAACTCAGCTTACCAGAGAATCTGTCAGCTGTGCATGATGTGTTCCATGTGTCTCAATTGAAGAAATGCTTGAGAGTGCCAAAAGAGCAGTTGCCAATAGAGGACCTCGAAGTTCAAGAAGATCTAACATATATTGAGAAGCCAACTCAAATTCTGCAAACAGCATATCGGGTCACTCGGAGAAGTAACATCACGATGTGCAAAGTCAAATGGGGCCACTGAAAGTTCCCTTTGCTTGGGAACAGGATCTGGATGTCGCCTAGAGGGGGGGTGAATAGGCCGATAAAAATTATCACTTAAAACCTGAAATTCTTACACTACTCGAAGACTGGATCGCAGTGGAATGAAAGACCCTTCGAGTAGGTTGCAGCGGAATAGGAGATCCTGTCTCAAAATGCCCTGCACTTTAAATATAACTTGTACCACAGATAAGTATTGAAGTGCAGATATAAAGAGTAGATAAGACAGAGAGACAGCACACAATACAGAGCGAAGTACGCAGACATAGGGATTTATCCCGAGGTTCGGCCAAGCCTGAAATGCTTGCCTAGTCCTCATTGGAGTTAGCCACACCTGGGCTTGGAGTCTATTTCAACTCCTTCCTCTATTTGCTCAGATCTGTCAATATGACAGATAGGGCCTTCCACTATGTCGAGTTGGGTTACAACAAAGCCGCGGCTGCTTACAATCTTCTTGACAGCACTCCGGCAGAGTAACGATATGCTCAAGACTATGCTCTAGCTCTTTGCAGCACTTCTCCACTCTCTAAAGGCTTATAGCTTTGCCTTCTACACAAACTAGAGAGATTCACACAAGAAGGAGAGTGAGAATTGATCCGAGTGATGTATACTATTGTTGGCTGCACTTATTCACTGTTGGAGGCACCTAGGAGTCCCTTTTATAGACCCAAGGGGCCTAGGAGCCGTTGGAATTCATTTTGGAAGGCAATATTTGCTTTCTGTCGGGTGGCGCACCGGACAGTCCGGTGCACCACCGGACATGTCCTGTAGCTTGTTCGGTGCGCGATCTCCTTCCAACTTAGGCTCAGCTGACCGTTGGAGCAACGTTCGTCTTGGCTCACCGGACACTGTCCGGTGCACACTGGACAGTCCGGTGTGCCAACTATCCGTTGGCCTAGGCCACGCGTCGCCCGCTGATCACGCTGCCGACCGTTGGCACAGTCGACCGTTGGCTCACCGGACAGTCCGGTGCACCACCGGACAGTCCGGTGAATTATAGCCGTACGCCGCCAACTCCTCCCGAGAGCGGCCTGTTCACCAGAGTTCAGTCTAGCGCACCGGACACTGTCCGGTGCACCACCGGACAGTCCGGTGTGCCAGACTGAGCTGAGTCTTGGCTGTACACATCCAAACCTTTTGCTTCTCTTTTCTTTTCTTCTTTTCTCTGTTTCTAATACTTAGACAAATATATTAGTACACAAAAAACAATGTACTAAGTCTAGAAACATACCTTCTCTTTGATTTTCACTTCTTTAGCATTTGGCATGCTTGAGATTGATGTTGGACTCATAAATCATCAAGTCAGCTTGACTTGATCTTTATTGACATTTCTGAGCTCCAACATCCTGCAAAGGTCACATAGAATATCTCCAAACATAGGAACAACCCAAACTAAAGGTCAAGGTGCACTTAGCTCTTTTGGGCTGCTTTCAGTTCTGATTTTGACATTGTTTCTCCTCCCGGTGACCTTGTTCACTTTTTGAGCTTGGTCTTGAGCCTTATGACTTACACCACACAATTGTAGATGTTACCTCATTGGTTGTAAGTCATGTCCTTATGTAGTGTTCCTTGATGTACCATAACTCTTCTTAACTCGATCAACCTTGATTCCGCAAGTCCTCTTCTTCACCCTTGGCCTTGGGTTCCTGGTCTCCTTGACTTTCTCCCATGCACTCGGTACCTCGAAGTTCTTCTTGCTTCCATCCTTGGCTTGATCGGTTGTCTCTGAGTTATGCACATCGAGTCTCACTTAAGCTATGCCCATCTTTCTTGTGATGTCCATTGTCTATAAACCATTCAGTCCTTGGACCATCACACTTGTTCACTTGTGTTGAACCATATTAGCTTCGCATAAAACACCTGTTCAACACTTAGCACACTCGTTAGTACTTTAATTGGGTTGTCATCCAAACACCAAAACCCACAAGAGAGCTTTCAATCTCCCCCTTTTTGGTGATTGATGGCAACACAATTAAAGCTTACATAAGAATAAGATTTAAAGCACAAACTTTGAATTCTAAGTTTATAGAATGCTCCCCCTAAATATGTGCTTACATCAAAATCTTAATTTTGGCCTTATATGCCGAATTGCACATACTTAGGCTAATTTGAAGCATTACTACACCTTAGCACCTGTGGGATGCATTGTCGATAATTAAACATATGCACAGAACCAAAGTTAAACACCTAATCAATTGAGTGGATATACCATAGGAATAACAACCTACCACAATTCACAATTAGGATTCAAATTTAAAACAATTTTAAAGCACTAATTGATTCATATCAACGGAAGCACTAATTTTGCATTATCACCATATAATACAACAAGAAGCATATGATAAGAATTATCAACACAACTAACACAAACTAACACATTCCTTCCTTAAGATCAAAGGAACTCAAGGAAACCTAAGCTTTAATGCACAAAATTCTCCCCCTTTGACATCAAACACCAAAACCACATTCAAGCAAGAACATATGATGATGTCAAGGGACAGTAGGGGATTAAGCAGGTAAATTATAACACACTAACATTACTCCCCCTTACACATTGAACATATGCAACACAAGCATTTGGAGGAAAGTTAAGATACATATACGCAAAAGATCAATACTTCCTTTTGTACCTTTACCATGTTGTGGTGTACTTTCCATCTTGAAAGTTTAATCTCTAGGGAGCTTCTCCACATTTGTGCCTGATTCTTTATCCTAAACTTTTCTTGTTGCTAAGACACCAAGCTTAGAGCAAGTTATAGTATTGTGGCACAAGATGAAACTTCTATTCTAGTGATTACCAAAAGATATCAATTGAAGCAAACTACCACGGCTACCAATTGAAAAATCATTACTGTCATAGCTCCTTGATATTTAAAGATAAACACTAGTATCACCAAATATTATAGAGCATGAGCAATCTAAAAAATATGCAATTACTCACAACTTAAGATACCAAATACTTGACTTACGGAGGTACCCAAGTCCTGATTGCTCCATTTCTTGCTCATCTTCCCTTTTCCACCTTTAGACTATACAAGATCACTCAAGAAGCAATTTAGTCTCAAAAGACACAAGTTATGTGTGCTCCCCCTAAAGTTGTGCATCAAGTATTTGAATGACTTGCACTTTGCACATTCTAGCATCCTCAAAACTAGAGGGGATCACAACATATCTTGGTCTAGACATAATCTATCAATTTCATCACAAGGAGATACCAATTGGATAGATGACATAATACAACTTGTGACTAGTGGAAACAATGCATGCCTCAAGATATACAACATTTTACAAGCAACCTAGGCACGCTTCACACGTGATGATCATTGCAACACATACACCAATTGAAAGATGACAAGATCATGCATATAAAGCACAATGTCTAATCACACCAAGATTAAGAAGAATTTTCTTAGGTACACCAAGGGAAACAACATTTTAAGGCATAAGGCACCTATGCCAAGATACTACCAATTGAAAGGCAAGAACATAGCTGTGATCACAATCAATGGAACTTCAAGATATTTAATGAAATTGCATAGTTCCATTCTCCATACCTTTGCCTTTTACCTGAATGCCATGAGATCCATTCTTTTAGGTAGTGTGGAGTGAGAGCACCTGTTGTCACCAATTTAGGGCTCCTTTTTCTCATGCACCTCATAGCTTAAGAGGGTGCATTGGAGACACAACATGGATTTCTTGTTTTGGTATACACAGAGTACCAAGACAAGGTAATCATGTGAACATGGACTAAACAAAGCTATCATGCTTGCACATAGGTTGATTATTAAAAACCACATAGCATGACTTACAGAAATATACAGGTTTATCCATGAACACACAAAGAGTTAATCATGGTGAATATATCAAATGAAAAGCTACCCATTGAATGATTCAAAAGATATAACTTCTAGAACGCACAATCATGATTAAGCAAGTATTATTATGATTTTGGAAATCATGAACCATTGATTGAAAGGTATTCAACTCAGGCAATCTTAAAAGCATATCTACTCCAAGGATAGGTAGCACAACCATCAAACTTAAGAGCAATACTGATTTGCAATAATGTACTTAAGATACACGGTACCGTCCTTTGGAGAGCAAGTTGCATATTCTCATCAAGGTCATTTGCTTGATTCACCAATAATGATTAAAGACCTCTACAACTTATTTTACTCAAGATGAACATGGAATTAGTATTACACAATAATTCAACCTTGGGTTAATAAATAGACAATAAAATTGACAACTTAAGCATAGAGTTTGAATTAACCATCTTAAGCTCTCCCAGGGTCTCCAGTCCATCTCGAGGCACCTGCATGGTCTAGTTGGCATAGTTTGGTACCCATCTCGGGATGGGTCCATGATGTTCAACTAAAAGTGCCTTTTGGTACCCAAATAGCCTTTGTGCTAGTTCTAGGTGATCTCATTATTGATCTATCACAAGTGTATGATTTGGGTCTCCTAAGCGAATAAGATTGAGACAAATTTACTTGCTTAGGAACCTTACCTTTTTTACATACTTCAGGTGGATGACCATGCTGTGAATCATCTAGGCCCCTTTGGTAATGTTTTGGTAATTAATGACAACTACTTGTGGACTAATAATTCTTGGAGAAATAAGAATGCAGGTTGAACCACAGAGAACTGAGAAGTCTTGAAGACTTATAAGCATTGGTTGTGGATCAGGTGAAGGCAAAGGTATAACATAGGTTTTGTTTTTTGCCGGTCACCAGGTGTTTAGAGAAGAAATTGACCGGATTGGTAGGCTAGATAGCCGTACTATTAAGAGGGGTTAATGACTTTGTTCTGTGTAAGACTTAGTGCCTTATAGAGCATCTAGTGGTTGCATTTGCATGAGGACTAGCAGCGCTTCCGTTTCGGAAAGTTAAAATCTTTTCAAAAGCGAGTTTGAAAAGTGACTAAGTCTTGGGTTCGGCGGACCGTCCGGGCCAAGTGGCCGGACCGTCCGCGACCCATCCAGAGGGGTCCAGTGTTTGTTCATTTCGAGCTGGTCCAGTATGTGTGCATTGCGGACCGTCCGGGCCTTAGGGCCGGACCGTCCGCAGTCTTGTCCAGAGAAGGGTGTTCTCGGGTCAGTCCCTGATTTATAGGCGGACGGTCCGCCTGTGAGGGGCGGACGGTCCGCATGTATCAAACTCGTTTTTGGACAGGGACTGAGTGTTTTTGAGATTTGTACTACGGACTGTCCGGGGGACCAGTCCGGACAGTACTGTCTCAGGTCGCGGACCGTCCGGGATTTATAGCCGGACGGTCCGCACGTGTTAACTTGTTTTGATCCGAGGCTCGGGTGTTTCATGCTGCCAGGTCGCGGACGGTCCGGCCTTGAGGGGCGGACTGTCCGGACCCACCTTTTGAGTCAGCTCTGACATGTTTTCAAATGGACTTTATAGCCGTTATATGTACGGCGGACCGTCCGGCCCTAGGGCACGGACGGTCCGCGTGTGCGTAGAACTGCTACCTTTTGCACATAACGGTTGGATTTTAGTGGGGGACTATAAATAGAAGGGTAGCTCGTGTGAGAGAGCTCTCTTGGCCATTCCTTGCATACATTGAGCTCATTTGTGATCCTCCAACTCACTCTCTCACACTCTTTGCTTGAGATTGCATTCTAGTGAGGGATTGAGTGTTCCTAGTGCATTTGCATCATTTGGTGATTCTTGAGGCACTAGGTGGTACACCGAGCAAGCGTCGTTGGCTTGTTACTCTTGGAGGTTGCCGCCTCCTAGACGGCTCGGGTGATTGTCTCCGTCGAGCTCTCCAAGAAGATTGTGGAGAAGCCGCGGTGTGGATTGTGAGGGGTTCGCGCCTACCTCGCCGGAGCGGCAAAGGTGACATTAGTGGAATCGAGGTATTGAGTGATTTCTTGTCCACTTGGCTCAAAGATCAAGTCGTGTCTTGATAGAGGAGCAAGTGAGAGCTTGAAGTCCACCTCAACGTGGATTAGGGGTGATCGGCAAATCACCGATACCACGGGATAAATTTCGGTGTCTATTCTTTCTAGCATTACTTATTGCCTTGCAATTGATTAGTGCTTTGCTTATTGTTCTTCAAGTATTCAATCTCCGTAGTTGTTTTTCATACATTGTTTACTTATTGACACTAGATAATTTATTTCTCTTGTTACATTGATTAAATTTATTGAGTATTGTTGTTTTTAGTCAAAACCGTCTATTCACCCCCCCTCTAGCCGGTGTCCTAGATCCTACAAGTGGTATTAGAGCCAAGGACTCCATTGTTTGTGGATCTAATCATCCCGGAGTGGGACAAAATGGCTAGTAACAACAATGTGCACATTGGGAAGCCACCGCACTTTGATGGAAGCAATTATGATTATTGGAAAATAAGAATGTCAATGCATCTTAGAGCAATGGGTGGAAAAATTTGGCCAATTGTTAGGGATGGATTTGTTGTATTGAAGGAAGATGAACCATCCGTTAGTGATAATGAGAATATCCTCACAAATGATCAAGCCATGAATGTCTTTTATGATGCTCTTGATATAAATGAGTTCAATCGTATCAAGAATCTCACAACCGCTCATGAGATTTGGATAAAACTAATGGAAATTCATGAAGGAACTACAATTGTGAAGAGTGCCAAACTATATGTGTGCAAAGGGAAGTTTGAGCAATTTATTATGAAAGAAGATGAGAGTGTATCCGATATGTTCAATCGGTTGAATGAGATAGTAAATGAACTCAAAGGACTTGGTTTTAATGTACCGGATGTGGATTTCACACACAAGTTCCTTAGATCACTTCCGGAGAAATATGAGACTATTGTGACAATGCTAGTAAGGAGTGATCTATCTACAACTTCTCCAACCGAAGTATTGGGAGAAATTCTCACTCAAGATATATTTAAGAAGTCTCAAGCCGATGCCTTAAGTTTGGCAAAGAAGGTGAAAAATGAATCTATTGCTCTCAAAGCCAAGGCCTCAAAGGCAATTGAAAAAGAAGATAGCAATGATGAAGAAAATGAAAGTGAGAGTGATGGTGACATGGCTTTATTTGTAAGGAAATTCAATAAATTCATGAAGATGAAAAGAGGTCAACCTAGATGTAACACCCGGATTTTAGGGATCCAAAACCCGGGGTTAACATAAACACCAGGTATGCTGGGACCAAGTCTCAAACATATGATGTATAGTGGCACAGGATCGAATGTCACAACTTTATATATAACAGGAGTTCTATACAAAATATATATAATTACATTATAGGGAGACAACGGTCCAGCAACCCAAAGTTGACTGGGAGACGACGACCTAGACCACTCACGAACTCATCACAGCATCCTCCATGAGCATCATCCTGCAGTACCTGGTCTTGACCTGTGGTGTATGTGAGACAGCAAGAGTGAGCTCACATACGTTCATCGCTCAACAAGTTGTGGGGAATAATGTGCATGAACTCGCCAAAGGTGGGAGCTCACGTGAAGTGTAAGGCTTACCAAAGAAGATGGTTAAAGCTGAGCATTGCTTTTAAAGTTGGTCAAAATTTTATTAGCAGTTACTAAGTATAAGTAAATACCAAACCCAATTAAGTGATAGATCAAAAGTAACAACACCACCTGCAAATGCAATGCATATGACAAATTGAATTTAGTTCCATAATTTAATCATGTGAGGGTCCGAGCTGCTCATGACCGTGAGCACGGCTAGTATACCAGTTTTACACTCTGCAGAGGTTGCGCATCTTTACCCACAAGTCGTGTATCCCATGTCGCCAGGGTTTGCAAAGCCCTTAGACACTTCCGAGGTGAATGGCTAGGGATCCACTACGAGGCCTTTACAAAGTTCCACTAGCTTCCGAAAACCCGCTACAGTTTATAGGAAGATCCAGTACAGGAATCCCTTGCAGGACCGCCATCGCAGCAAAATCCTCCCGAGGGCCTCCCCGCACTGACCTCTCCCCTACTGCCCTTGCCCCTTTCGGGTAAGGTAGTCTTCCACTAGCTTTCCTAATTAATCAGCCAAGGGCATCCCATACTACCCTTGTGGTAGCACTGTTTTCCCGGGTGGTCGCTCCATGTTCCAATTAACATAATGATCTCAACATGAACAATAAATAACAACTGATAACAAAAGTGTAACCATGAATATTGTATCTCCATACCCAAAACCACATAAAGCACTAGCAAGTACTACCCAGAAATTTAGTGGTGAACAAGGTATAAAGATAATCAAACTAGGTAACCTGTTGGGTCCCATCAAAATTAACCTATGCAGATCATTATGATTAATCAGAACATGGCTGGGTAAAAAGAAGTGATCAAGGGCACAACTTGCCTGGGCCTTGAGATTCCAGGTACCAGGATGATCTTCAGGTGATACGTATCCTCACTGCTAGTCGTTGCAATTCAAACAAACATGGTATAGGCAAAATTAACATTACACCAAACATAAGAACAAAATACACATTATTAATATACATATTAAAATAAGATCATAGGAACAGGAATCATTAATTTTGGAGTTATAGATTTTAAGTTATGAATTTTCTAAGGTTTTATGTGATTAAAATGTGATTAAATGATAAGTAAATTTTCTGACAGAGTTCATGTCAAAACAGTGATTCAAAATGATAGAGAATATTATTACAAAATTTTAGCAAGTGGAATGGATTAATTTGGAGTTCATATGTATTTCCTATGAATTATATAAATTCTAGGAATTATTTTTATATTAAAAACTCATTTTCTAATTCATTTAATCATTTTATTACTGCACTGGACGGGGCCTCATTTTCAGAAAACCGCAGGGGGCTTGGCGCAAATAAACCTAAGACTCAGGCTACACCCGCACAGGACGGCGGGTTGATTTTGCATAAGGTGAGGGGCTTATCTGTAAAACTCAAGGCCGAAAGGGTATCACCGCATACCGGCCGACGGATCGGATCTGGACGACCCAGATTAGGCGGGTGTATTTAAGTGACCGGCCGCCACGCGAGCCCTACGATCTGCGATCAACGGACCGCGCACGTTCGGCCGAAACGGCATGCACAGCATCTAATCTACGCCATTCCGCCCGAATCCAACGGACCAGATCAAAACCCCCAAATGCCCAGCTAGAACCTATCCGCGGCGCACGATTTGGATCCAACGGCTGGAGGTCATCACCTACCTCCCGACGGAGCCGCCCGAGACGCCACCGCGGCAAGGTCACTCGCCGGCGGAGCAATTCTTCGAATTACGTGCACGACACCACGATTAAATCGGTATACGCGTATTGGGTATGAAGGCGGGTCTGGGCGAGGTGCACTTACCGGCGATTGTCCGCGCTAGCGAGCCGGCCACGGCGAAGGGCGGGTGAGCGGCTGGGCTGTGCTCCGGTGAGCAATTGCCCAGGCCACCGGCCACCCCGAGCTGCGCGCCAACCCAGAGAGGATTCCTTGCACGCTTGCGATGCCCCAGAGCCACCTCATTCGTGCAGAAGGGCAGCGCCGGCGAGTTAGGGGTGCGGCGGATCTCAGTGGCAGCGGCGCGAGCGAGCACCGATGGGAAGGGGGTCACGGGGCACAGCTTTATAGCCAAGGGAGCGCGGATTTCGGAGACCCGTTCCTGCCGGCAGGTGGAGTCGCGGAAATCCCCAGGTGCCCGAGATCACCGCGAAGGTTGCAACGGCTGGCCAACGGCCATGGCGGAAGACGCGGTCCGTTCGGCCACGATGACAGGCGGGACCCACAAGTAAGTCTCACGGAGAGAAGAGAGAAGTGCGCTGGCTGACGAGGCGGGCCCACACGGCGGTGAAAGGGGAGAGCGCGCGAGAGGGCTAGCTGTGCGCGGCAGAGACTGGAGCGTGGGCCCCACCTGTCAGTCCCCCAGCGCGCGGGCGTGAGACCGCACCGTGGGCCCCGGTTGTCGGCGCACACGAGACGTCCAGTTGGGCCGCGCGGGTTCCATCCGGAGATGGGCCGAAAACGGGTAAGTCGGCCCAGTTAGGGTTTTTATTCTTTTTCTTTTTATTTTCTATTTTCTTTTCTCCATTTTCAAATCCAATTTGAATTCAAACTTAAATTCAAATCTCTATGGCTCATCATTTTAACTTATTTTTGTGAAGTTAGGGATATTAATTCTGAATATACTTATTTATTTATATATTATTTATATTTTTGTTATATATCCCTTCTCTTTCTCTCATTTCCCTTTTTCTATTCCAAATTCAAATTTATACTTCTATTTTAGTTTTCAGATTTTTCAAATGTATCAATTGAAATCCAAAGGTGAATATAATCCATATTATTTTAATATTACTAATTTAAGTTTTATTCTCCTTGTTATCTATTTCATGGGATGTATAAATGGTTTCTTTTGAAAGATAAATCCCTTTTCTCATCATTCTTATTATTTTCCTAGTTTCCCAAGCATTATGATACTTTGTTTATATTTTTTTTTCCTCTACTAATTTTGGGTCTTACAAATCCTACCCCCCTTAAAAATAATCTCGTCCTCGAGATTTGTAAGAAGAGGGTGCATAACTTATGTTATCTCCAACATATGCACAAACAAAATCTCAGCATGATGCATTATTTATTAGCAACACATGGGATCAGATAGACCTTAGTATTATTCTCAATATAGTAAAGTACTAGCTACTAACTAAGGTAACACTTAGATCTTACTAATAGTAGTAATATATAA
Organism: Zea luxurians; assembly: GCA_029449295.1. NCBI lineage: Eukaryota > Viridiplantae > Streptophyta > Magnoliopsida > Poales > Poaceae > Zea > Zea luxurians. Next base: position 55,025,229 of record JAOPSE010000011.1, read on the forward strand.
ATATGTTTATGTATCTTGGTAGAACTGGTGGTTAGGAAAGCATGGGTGTATATATGTATGTCCACTTTATTATAGGATAGAAGATGTCTTTAGGGTATATATATAGGTTTGGGATAAGAAAGAGTGGGGTAAAGAAAGACTCCATCCAAGATTGTGGATCTTGACTCATCTTGGTGATCTCACTTGATCCTTGAAGACTTGAGTTGGTGCTCATCCTTCCTTGATGAAGTTGATCATCTTCTCTGGTCTTGTCTCATTGATTAGGAGTTAGTGTATATTATTGGCTGGGGAATATGGTTAAAATAGATGTGGATGAGATAGACTACATGATGTAGATCAAAAGTTTATTTGATGTTAGGTGGGGATAGAAAGGTTATACCATTCATCATGGTTCTATGGGTTGGGTTAGCTCATGGTTGAATTGATTCAATGTGCTAGGATAAGTTAATACATGGCTAGTGGGGTCTAATCTCTTCTACTAGTGTCATTAATCTGTTTAAGTGGACCACATTAAGTTAGATAACATTAGACCACACTGGATCAGGTCACATTAGGTAAGATAAGATCTAGATTATATTGGATATGACTGGATTAGACTAGTTTAGGTTAGATAGGTCCAACAGGGTAGAATATGTTAGGATGTTTTGAGATTAGTTAGATATGTTATGATAAGATGAAGTCTCTTGCTAGTTTATAATTGAGGGGTTATGCAACTATCAGATGGTTAAGGTAGTTGCATATGGCCAAGTCGATCTGTCATTCTTAATCTAGTGCAGGGTGAACTAAGTTAAGACCTGTTCTATAGGAGTAGAGTCTAAACTATTTCATCAGTATTATCTAACATGTTTGATAAGTCACTTTAGGTTGGATCAGATCTAGGTTAGATTGGTGTGACTAGTTTGACTAGGTAAGATCTAATTAACTTGCATTAGATCATGGTTGATAAACTAGGATGGATAAGTATGCCTATTAGGATAAGATGGATCCATAAAGATAAGATAGAATCTTTTGAGGTCAGTTAGATCTATTAGGATGAGATAAAATCTTTTCAAGATAGGATGAGTATCTTTTAAGATGAGATGGATCTATTAAGATAAGGGAGAATCTTTTTAAGATAAGATGAATTGGTTAGAATGAGAGCTTTTTAGGATAAGATAAATCTCTTAAGCTAGATATGTTCCAATGGGGATACTCTAGGTTGTCTAGTTATTTTATAAATATATTTTTATACCTATGTGTATATGCAGATGCAATTGTGGACATTACTCCACAACCCATCACACTCAATCAAAGATCCAAATCAGACATATATCATAAGAACAAACATTCAAATACATAGACACTTATAAAAATAGTTTTGTTTTTAGTTCCTAAGAGTAGGTCTCTTATTCATAAAGGTCACTTTAGGCACAGGATTTCAAAATGTGAAATCCACATTTGTCTTTAGAAGGAAAAAGGTAAGAATAATCAGAGTGAAGCGGAAATAGATGAGAAAAGATTAAGGAAAGTTTAGAACGAATCAGAGTAGCAGAGTTAAGTAGATAATGGTTGTCCAGTTCTATCTAGGTTTCGTCCTACAGTCAACATTCCTCTGATACCACTTCTGTAACACCCGGATTTTAGGGATCCAAAACCCGGGGTTAACATTAACACCAGGTATGCTGGGACCAAGTCTCAAACATATGATGTATAGTGGCACAGGATCGAATGTCACAACTTTATATATAACAGGAGTTCTATACAAAATATATATAATTACATTATAGGGAGACAACGGTCCAGCAACCCAAAGTTGACTGGGAGACGACGACCTAGACCACTCACGAACTCATCACAGCATCCTCCATGAGCATCATCCTGCAGTACCTGGTCTTGACCTGTGGTGTATGTGAGACAGCAAGAGTGAGCTCACATACGTTCATCGCTCAACAAGTTGTGGGGAATAATGTGCATGAACTCGCCAAAGGTGGGAGCTCACGTGAAGTGTAAGGCTTACCAAAGAAGATGGTTAAAGCTGAGCATTGCTTTTAAAGTTGGTCAAAATTTTATTAGCAGTTACTAAGTATAAGTAAATACCAAACCCAATTAAGTGATAGATCAAAAGTAACAACACCACCTGCAAATGCAATGCATATGACAAATTGAATTTAGTTCCATAATTTAATCATGTGAGGGTCCGAGCTGCTCATGACCGTGAGCACGGCTAGTATACCAGTTTTACACTCTGCAGAGGTTGCGCATCTTTACCCACAAGTCGTGTATCCCATGTCGCCAGGGTTTGCAAAGCCCTTAGACACTTCCGAGGTGAATGGCTAGGGATCCACTACGAGGCCTTTACAAAGTTCCACTAGCTTCCGAAAACCCGCTACAGTTTATAGGAAGATCCAGTACAGGAATCCCTTGCAGGACCGCCATCGCAGCAAAATCCTCCCGAGGGCCTCCCCGCACTGACCTCTCCCCTACTGCCCTTGCCCCTTTCGGGTAAGGTAGTCTTCCACTAGCTTTCCTAATTAATCAGCCAAGGGCATCCCATACTACCCTTGTGGTAGCACTGTTTTCCCGGGTGGTCGCTCCATGTTCCAATTAACATAATGATCTCAACATGAACAATAAATAACAACTGATAACAAAAGTGTAACCATGAATATTGTATCTCCATACCCAAAACCACATAAAGCACTAGCAAGTACTACCCAGAAATTTAGTGGTGAACAAGGTATAAAGATAATCAAACTAGGTAACCTGTTGGGTCCCATCAAAATTAACCTATGCAGATCATTATGATTAATCAGAACATGGCTGGGTAAAAAGAAGTGATCAAGGGCACAACTTGCCTGGGCCTTGAGATTCCAGGTACCAGGATGATCTTCAGGTGATACGTATCCTCACTGCTAGTCGTTGCAATTCAAACAAACATGGTATAGGCAAAATTAACATTACACCAAACATAAGAACAAAATACACATTATTAATATACATATTAAAATAAGATCATAGGAACAGGAATCATTAATTTTGGAGTTATAGATTTTAAGTTATGAATTTTCTAAGGTTTTATGTGATTAAAATGTGATTAAATGATAAGTAAATTTTCTGACAGAGTTCATGTCAAAACAGTGATTCAAAATGATAGAGAATATTATTACAAAATTTTAGCAAGTGGAATGGATTAATTTGGAGTTCATATGTATTTCCTATGAATTATATAAATTCTAGGAATTATTTTTATATTAAAAACTCATTTTCTAATTCATTTAATCATTTTATTACTGCACTGGACGGGGCCTCATTTTCAGAAAACCGCAGGGGGCTTGGCGCAAATAAACCTAAGACTCAGGCTACACCCGCACAGGACGGCGGGTTGATTTTGCATAAGGTGAGGGGCTTATCTGTAAAACTCAAGGCCGAAAGGGTATCACCGCATACCGGCCGACGGATCGGATCTGGACGACCCAGATTAGGCGGGTGTATTTAAGTGACCGGCCGCCACGCGAGCCCTACGATCTGCGATCAACGGACCGCGCACGTTCGGCCGAAACGGCATGCACAGCATCTAATCTACGCCATTCCGCCCGAATCCAACGGACCAGATCGAAACCCCCAAATGCCCAGCTAGAACCTATCCGCGGCGCACGATTTGGATCCAACGGCTGGAGGTCATCACCTACCTCCCGACGGAGCCGCCCGAGACGCCACCGCGGCAAGGTCACTCGCCGGCGGAGCAATTCTTCGAATTACGTGCACGACACCACGATTAAATCGGTATACGCGTATTGGGTATGAAGGCGGGTCTGGGCGAGGTGCACTTACCGGCGATTGTCCGCGCTAGCGAGCCGGCCACGGCGAAGGGCGGGTGAGCGGCTGGGCTGTGCTCCGGTGAGCAATTGCCCAGGCCACCGGCCACCCCGAGCTGCGCGCCAACCCAGAGAGGATTCCTTGCACGCTTGCGATGCCCCAGAGCCACCTCATTCGTGCAGAAGGGCAGCGCCGGCGAGTTAGGGGTGCGGCGGATCTCAGTGGCAGCGGCGCGAGCGAGCACCGATGGGAAGGGGGTCACGGGGCACAGCTTTATAGCCAGGGGAGCGCGGATTTCGGAGACCCGTTCCTGCCGGCAGGTGGAGTCGCGGAAATCCCCAGGTGCCCGAGATCACCGCGGAGGTTGCAACGGCTGGCCAACGGCCATGGCGGAAGACGCGGTCCGTTCGGCCACGATGACAGGCGGGACCCACAAGTAAGTCTCACGGAGAGAAGAGAGAAGTGCGCTGGCTGACGAGGCGGGCCCACACGGCGGTGAAAGGGGAGAGCGCGCGAGAGGGCTAGCTGTGCGCGGCAGAGACTGGAGCATGGGCCCCACCTGTCAGTCCCCCAGCGCGCGGGCGTGAGACCGCACCGTGGGCCCCGGTTGTCGGCGCACACGAGACGTCCAGTTGGGCCGCGCGGGTTCCATCCGGAGATGGGCCGAAAACGGGTAAGTCGGCCCAGTTAGGGTTTTTATTCTTTTTCTTTTTATTTTCTATTTTCTTTTCTCCATTTTCAAATCCAATTTGAATTCAAACTTAAATTCAAATCTCTATGGCTCATCATTTTAACTTATTTTTGTGAAGTTAGGGATATTAATTCTGAATATACTTATTTATTTATATATTATTTATATTTTTGTTTTATATCCCTTCTCTTTCTCTCATTTCCCTTTTTCTATTCCAAATTCAAATTTATACTTCTATTTTAGTTTTCAGATTTTTCAAATGTATCAATTGAAATCCAAAGGTGAATATAATCCATATTATTTTAATATTACTAATTTAAGTTTTATTCTCCTTGTTATCTATTTCATGGGATGTATAAATGGTTTCTTTTGAAAGATAAATCCCTTTTCTCATCATTCTTATTATTTTCCTAGTTTCCCAAGCATTATGATACTTTGTTTATATTTTTTTTTTCCTCTACTAATTTTGGGTCTTACACTAGAAGAGGTCAAACATCTAGAAGAAATGCCTTCAATGGTAGAAAATGTTTTGAGTGTGGAGAACCCGGTCACATTGCCATGAATTGCCCAAGCAAGAAGAAGAAGGGCAAAGATGAAAGTGACAAGAAGAAAAAGAAATACTATAACAAGAAGAAAGATGGCAAAGCCTACTTAGTTGAATGGGACTCGGATGATAGCTCGGATAATGATGATGATGACACCTCATCTAAGCTTAATGCCGGAATTGCTATCAAGGAAGCTCCCTCCCTCTTCTCATCCCCCCATTGTCTTATGGCAAAGGGAGATGCTAAGGTAAAAATCATCACCGATTTAAATGATATAAAAGATGATGATGATATTGATGATGTTGATGATGATGGCTATTCATATGATGATCTTGTTAGAATGCTAGGTGAGGCCGATGACTACATGCACAAAGAAAAAGAAAAATTTAAGACCTTGAAGGAATTGTATAAAAACCTCCAAGTGTCTTTTGAGGAGCTCAAGACCTCTCACAATGACCTCAAAGAAAATTGTGAGAAGCTTGCGGATGCTCAAAAATCATCTATTGTGCATGAAGTTGAGGTGGTCACTAAGGATGTTGGAGTCACTTGTGACTTACTTGATAGTCTTACAAGTGAACCACTACCTACTAACTCTATTTGTGATAAATGCAAAATTTCTCTCATTGATAACATTGCTCTTGATGAATCAAAAATTATTGTTGAGAATGAAGTGTTAGTAGATAGAATAAATGCTCTAACTCATGATCTAGAAAAGGCATATGGTGGTAAGACTAAATTGGATTTCATATTGGGAAGTCAACGATGCTCTCTTAACCGTGAAGGTCTTGGATATGTTCCTAAGAAAGGAAAGAATGCTTTTGTAAAGCAAAAGACATTGTTTGTGAAAGAATGTGACAAAGTGTGTCACAAGTGTCACAAAAAGGGGCATGTTAAGAAAAATTGTCCTAAGTTCAAAAATGTATCCTCCACTTGTTTTGAGCATTGTTATGTTCTTTCCCATAATACAAAAGGTGTTCATGCTAAATTTGTTGGTACTTCAATTGTTGGAAACAAAAAGAAAGCTATTTGGGTGCCAAAGACCTTGGTCACTAACATCCGAGGACCCAAGCAAGTTTGGGTACCTAAAAGAGATTGATTTCCTTTTGTAGGTAAACTACAAGGCGGGAGGGAATCATTGGGTGTTGGATAGTGGATGTACTCAACACATGACCGGGGATATGAGAATGTTTACCCAAATGAGTGAGGAAGATTGCTCAAATTATGATAGTATCACATTTGGAGATAATCGTAAAGGAAAGGTTAAAGGTTTGGGTAAAATTGCTATCTCAAATGATCATTCTATATCAAATGTGCTATTGGTTGAGTCTTTGAATTTTAATTTACTTTCCGTAGCTCAATTATGTGATTTAGGATTTTGTTGCAATTTCACAGTTGAAGATGTTATTATCTCTAGTGTTGATGGTAGCAATCTTAAATTTAAAGGCTTTAGACATGAAAATCTTTATCTTGTTGATTTCTCATCTAATGAGGCAAAGCTCACAACTTGCCTATTTTCAAAAGCTTCACTAGGTTGGTTATGGCATAGAAGACTTGGTCATGTTGGGATGAAGCAACTCAATCGGTTAACCAAGCATGACTTAGTTCGAGGCTTAAAAGATGTGAAGTTTGAAAAGAACAAATTGTGTAGCTCTTGTCAAGCCGGTAAGCAAGTGGCAAATACTCATCCAAATAAAAGTCAAATGTCCACTCATCGACCTTTAGAATTACTTCACATGGATTTATTTGGGCCCACATCTTTTGTAAGTATTGGTGGTAATTCTTATTGTCTTGTGATTGTGGATGACTATTCAAGATTTACTTGGGTTTATTTTCTACGAGACAAATCCAATGTGTTTGAAACATTCAAGTCATTTGCTATATTGGCTCAAAATCAATTTGATTTCGACATCAAAAAGGTTAGAAGTGATAATGGGTCGGAATTCAAAAATGCAAGAATTGATCAATATTGTGATGACAAGGGCATCAAACATGAATTCTCTTCCAAATATACCCCGGAACAAAATGGTATTGTTGAAAGAAAGAATAGAACTCTTATTGACATGGCTAGGTCCATGTTAGCGGAATATAGTATATCGGATTCTTATTGGGCCGAGGCAATAAATACCGCTTGTCATTCATCAAATAGACTATATTGTCACAAGCTCTTGAAGAAAACTCCATATGAATTGCTTATTGGTAGAAAGCCAAATATCTCATATTTTAGGGTATTCGGTTGCAAATGTTATATTTTGAGAAAGGGGAGCCGGCTTTCTAAATTTGAGAAGAAATGTGATGAGGGTTTTCTTCTTGGATATTCATCAAATAGTAAGGCTTATAGAGTCTTCAACAAAACTCATGGTATTATTGAGGAAGCATATGATGTTGAATTCGATGAAACAAATGGGTCTCAAGATGAGAGTGATAATCTTGATGATGTTGGGGGAACTCATTTGATAAATGCAATGAAAACAATGGCCATTGGTGAAATAAAACCAAAGGAGGATGATGATGAAAATAGTGTGGTTGTCATTCCTTCATCTTCAACTATAAATGAGGAAGATCACCAAAGCCAACAACTCAATGAAACCATGGATACACATGATCAAGGTACTTCAAGACCTTCGGTTCCTTCTAATGCTTCAACAAGCAATTATCAAATGGTATCAAGAATTCATCATTCCATTGTGAAGGATCACCCGGTTGATCAAATTGTGGGTGATATTAGTAAGGGTGTTCAAACTCGCTCTCGCATAGCTTCGTTTTGTGAACATTTCTCTTTTGTATCTTGTATGGAACCTAACCGTGTAGATGAAGCTCTACTTGATGTTGATTGGGTGAATGCAATGCATGAAGAATTAAATAACTTCGCTCGAAATGAAGTTTGGGAGCTTGTTGAGAGACCAAAGAACCACAATGTTATTGGTACAAAATGGGTGTTTCGCAACAAGCACAATGAAGATGGTGTGGTAGTAAGAAACAAGGCAAGATTGGTAGCACAAGGATATACTCAAATTGAAGGATTGGATTTTGGGGAGACATTTGCCCCCGTAGCAAGATTAGAAGCAATCCGGATTCTACTTGCTTATGCTTGTGCACATAATATCAAGCTCTACCAATGTAACACCCTAAAATTCAACTTTGTGAAGACAAGGAAAATTTCTCAAAAATTTTAAATCAAAACACCTTTCCTTAAAGATAATCATGATTTAGAAGTTTCTAGTCCCGAAAGGAATATGTTAAAAATATATAGTTAAAGATACTTAGATAATCTAAATTGCCCTTGGATTAGGTTATACAGGAGAATTATGATTAAACTGTTTCTTAACATATATATAGTCTACAATATAAATTTGATTTCCCTAGAACTAATAAGGTATGGATTATTCTCTACTATATGATTGAAAGCTTGTCTAAAAGAACTAAAATAAATAAAGGAATATATAAAATATGTTTTTGCACAGATATGGTTTGCAAATGAACTAGTCACAAACTTGAATTTAAATTTGAATTCAAAATTTAAAATAGGAAAGAAAAGGGAAATAAGAGAAAGAGAAGGGATATAAAACAAAAATATAAATAATATATATATAAATAAATATATTCAGAATTAATATCCCTAACTTCACAAAAATAAGTTGAAATGATGAGCCATAGAAGTTTGAATTTAAGTTTGAATTCGAATTTAACTTGGAAATGAAGAAAAGAAATAGAAAATGAAATGGAAAAAAAAGAAAAACCTCACCTGGGCCGGACTAAGCCATTTCGGCCCATTTACTCGCTCGGCCGGCTTCACCTCTCGCCGCGCGGCCCAAACCCGCCGAACCGCGCGCGCTCGGTCGGCTGACATCCAGGGCCCACTTGTCACCCGCACGCGTACTGCCTTCTCCCCCTCGCTCTCTCACTGACGTCGCGGGGCCCCCACGTCTGCCTCTCCCTCGCGCGCGCTCTCGCCTTCTCACCGACGCGCGGGACCCACTGGTCAGGTCCGCCTTCTTCCCCGAGTCCGTGCTCGCGATGACTGAGCCTGTGCTCCGTATCCACCGTGGATTCCGTCGGTTGACTCGCGCGCAGGTCCGGCTGATCTCGTGGACCCACGGCCCAGTTTTGCCGCCGTCACTTGCGCGTGGACCGAACCGACCAGACCGTTCCCCCAACAGAACCCGGCCATGGCGGAGCGTGCGCCGGTGATCTCGGTGTTGATTACGTCCATCTCGCCTGGGTCCGAGTCCTCGGGCTATATAGCCAACGATGCGCACCCCTGTGCTTCCCGTACCACGGACGCGAATCGAAGTGCCATTGCCGTGACCGTCCGTCATCGTCGTGTGAGGAGGGGAGAGTTCCGCCGCCGCGGCCAAATTCCCGGCCTCGTTATCGTCGAAGCATTAGAAAGGGTCGTGGGGCCTCGCCGTGTCACCGGGGAGACATCTCTGCCAAGTATTCGTCGGGATTGAGCCTCGAGGCGGCCCCAATTCCTCACCGTCGTACGTGGGCCACCGTGAAGCCGCGTCTCGCCGTGGGCAGCTTCTCTCGAGACGTCTCTTGCCCTGGTATGTCATCCACCCTCTTGGTAGCACTTGTGGCATCGTGTACGTCGATTGAATCGGGGAATGGGGAGCTGGGGTGCCGGCGTGCCGCATGCGGCAATGGCGCCGCCGTGCCTCTGCTCAGTGCCGTCGGGCGGCGCTGCCGCATTTGGGGAGGGAGAAAAGATGGCGATCGGGCCGTTGGTTCGTCCGTGGACGGCACAGATCTAAACGTAGGGATACCGGTTCGGGGTTTTATTTGTGCCGTAGATCAGCGATCCTGCGGTCGTGGGCGAGCGAGTGATCATGCGCCATCCGATTGTGATCCAGTGGTGCGCAGAGTGTACCGTTTCGCTTTAACAACGGATCTAATCCTAGCGCTCAGGTTTTGATCGGACGGCTAATCGCAGCCGATACCCCGTCGGCCAGGGATTTTTGTTAAAGAGACCCTGGGGATTTCTGGAATCAACCCGCCATCCCCGTTTTACTGTTTCCTGAGTCTGGGAATTCTTGCGCCGAGCCCCCTGCGCTTCTGTTTAATTGAGGCCCAGTCCAGTGCAGTATTAAAGTGATTAAATGAATTAGAAATTAGATTTTTAATACAAAAATAATTGCTAGAACTTAGATAATTCATAGAAAATTCATTTTAGCTCCAAATTGAACCATTCCAATTCCTAAAATTTTGTAATAATATTCTCTATCATTTAGAATCACTGTTTTGACATGAACTCTGTCAGAAAATTTATTTATCATTTAATCATATTTTAATCACATTAAACCTTTGAAAATTCATAACTTAAAACCTATAACTCCAAAATTAATAATTCTTGTTCCTGTGGTCTTATTTTAGCATGAAGATTATTAATGTGTATTTTGTTCTTATGGTTGGTGTAATGTTAATTTTGCCTATACCATGTTTGTATGAATTGCTACGACTAGCAGTGAGGTCACGAGTCACCTGAAGATCATCCTGGTACCTGGATTCTCAAGGCCCAGGCAAGTTGTGCCCTTGATCACTTCTTTTTACCCACTCATGTTCTAATTAATCATAATGATCTGCATAGGTTAATTTTGATGGGACCCAATAGGTTACCTTAGTTTGTCTATCTTTATACCTTGTTTACCACTGAACTTTCTGGGTAGTACTTGCTAGTGCTATATGTGGTTTTGGGTATGAAGATACACTATTCATGATTACACTTTTGTTATCAATTGTTATTTATTGTTCATGATAAGATCATTATGTTAATTGGAACATGGAGCGACCACCCGGGAAAACAGTGCTACCACAAGGGAGGAATGGGACCCCTTGGCTGATTAATTAGGAAAGCTAGTGGAAGACTACCTTACCCGAAAGGGGCAAGGGCAGTAGGGGAGAGGTCAGTGTAGGGAGGCCCTCGGGAGGATTTTGCTGCGATGGCGGTCCTGCAAGGGATTCCTGCACTGGATCTTCCTATAAACTGTAGCGGGTTTTCGGAAGCTAGTGGAACTTTGTAAAGGCCTCGTAGTGGATCCCTAGCCATTCACCTCGGAAGTGTCTAAGGGCCTTGCAAACCCTGGCGACATGGGATACACGACTTGTGGGTAAAGATGCGCAACCTCTGCAGAGTGTAAAATTGGTATACTAGCCGTGCTCACGGTCATGAGCAGCTCGGACCCTCACATGATTAAATTATGGAACTTAAACTCAATTTGTCATATGCATTGCATCGCAGGTGAAGTTGTTACCTTTGTTCTACTATTTAATTGGGTTGGTATTTACTTATACTTAGTAATTGCTAATAAAATTTTGACCAACTTTAAAAGCAATGCTCAGCTCTAACCATCCTCTTTGTTAAGCCTTACACTTCACATGAGCTCCCACCTTTGGCGAGTTCATGCACATTATTCCCCACAACTTGTTGAGCGATGAACGTATGTGAGCTCACTCTTGCTGTCTCACATACACCACAGGTCAAGACCAGGTACTGCAGGATGATGCTCTTGGAGGATGCTGAGTTGTGTTCGTGAGAGGTCTAGGTCGTCGTCTCCCAGTCAACTTTGGGTTGCTGGACCGTTGTCTCCTTATAATGTAATTATTTATTTTGTATAGAACTCCTGTTATATATAAAGATGTGACATTCGATCCTGTGCCATGATTCATCATATGTGTGAGACTTGGTCCCAGCACACCTGGTGATTATGTTAGCGCCCGGGTTTTGGACCCCTAAAATCCGGGTGTTACAGAAGTGGTATCAGAGGAATGTTGACTGTAGGACGAAACCTAGATAGAACTGGACAACCATTATCTACTTACCTTGCTACTCTGATTCTTTCTAAACTTTTCTTAATCTTATCTCATCTATTTCCGCTTTACTCTGATTATTCTTACCTTTTTCTTTCTAAAGATAAATGTGGATTTCAAACTTGAAATCTTGTACCTAAAGTGACTTTTAGGAATAGGAGACCTGATCTTAGGAATAAAAACAAAACTATTTTTTTTATCTATGCACTTGAATGTTTGTTCTTATGATACTTGCCTGATTTGGGTCTTTGATTGAGTGTGATGAGTTGTGGAGTAATGTCCACAATTGCATTTGCATATATACATAGGTATAAAAATATATTTATAAAATAACTAGACAACCTAGATTATTCCCATTGGAACATATCTAGCTTAAGAGATTTAACTTATCCTAAAAGATCTCATTCTAACCAATTCATCTTATCTTAAAAGATTCTCCCTTATCTTAATAGATCCATCTCATCTTAAAAGATACTCATCTTATCTTGAAAAGATTTTATCCTTATCCTAATAGATCTAACTGGCCCCAGAAGATTCTATCTTATCTTTATGGATCTGTCTTATCCTAATAAGCATACTTATCCACCCTAGTTTAACAACCATGATCTAATGCAAATTAATTAGATCTCATCTAGTCAAACTGGTCATACCAATCTAATCTAGATCCCATCCAATCTAATATGGGGTCTACTAAATCAGATTAGTGATACTGGAAGAAGAGATTAGACCCTACTAGCCATGTATTAACCTAACTTAGCACATTGGATCAACTCAACTATGAGCTAACCCAACCCATGATGAATGGTATAACCTTTCTATTCCCACCTAATAACAAACAAACTTTTAACCTATAACTTGTAAGTCTATCTCACCCATATATATCTCATCCTGACAGATTCCATCTTACCCTTGGATATTCACCTTATATGATTGGTTACCCCAATCTGGACATAAAACAAAGAATAAGCCCTACTAAAGAATCTTCAGATTATAACCAGCTACTAGCTTATTCATTCCGCTTATTGAATAATTTCCTTTGCAAACTATTACCATATGCTTCTAACTTTCATGGTCAACACCAGGAAAGGAAAGATTATCACGTAACAACAAACAGAAATGAATCCTCCAAATCCTCCACCTGTTGAAATCGATCAAGTGGTTGCTACCCAAAGACTGGTAATACAACAATTAACAGACCTGGTGACCGAGATGCAAAATCAGATAAGACAACAACGCGAAGAAATACGTCAGGTCCGCCAAGAAATAAGGCAAGCACGGTCGGAGAGACAACAACAACAACAACCCGCCCCACCAAGCTACATAGATATAAATTATGATGATTTGTAAGATCTAGATGTTACTTTAGTTAGTAGATGATATTATTCTAGAAGGAACAATAAGGTCTATTGACCCTATGTTTTGTTAAAGAATTATACCTCATGCTGAGATTTCTTTGCTTGTGCATATGTTCTGAGAACAATATGAGTATACATCCCTTTTCTTACAAATCTTGAGGACGAGATTATTTTTAAGGGGGGTAGGATTTGTAACACCCTAAAATTCAACTTTGTGAAGACAAGGAAAATTTCTCAAAAATTTTAAATCAAAACACCTTTCCTTAAAGATAATCATGATTTAGAAGTTTCTAGTCCCGAAAGGAATATGTTAAAAATATATAGTTAAAGATACTTAGATAATCTAAATTGCCCTTGGATTAGGTTATACAGGAGAATTATGATTAAACTGTTTCTTAACATATATATAGTCTACAATATAAATTTGATTTCCCTAGAACTAATAAGGTATGGATTATTCTCTACTATATGATTGAAAGCTTGTCTAAAAGAACTAAAATAAATAAAGGAATATATAAAATATGTTTTTGCACAGATATGGTTTGCAAATGAACTAGTCACAAACTTGAATTTAAATTTGAATTCAAAATTTAAAATAGGAAAGAAAAGGGAAATAAGAGAAAGAGAAGGGATATAAAACAAAAATATAAATAATATATATAAATAAATATATTCAGAATTAATATCCCTAACTTCACAAAAATAAGTTGAAATGATGAGCCATAGAAGTTTGAATTTAAGTTTGAATTCGAATTTAACTTGGAAATGAAGAAAAGAAATAGAAAATGAAATGGAAAAAAAAGAAAAACCTCACCTGGGCCGGACTAAGCCATTTCGGCCCATTTACTCGCTCGGCCGGCTTCACCTCTCGCCGCGCGGCCCAAACCCGCCGAACCGCGCGCGCTCGGTCGGCTGACATCCAGGGCCCACTTGTCACCCGCACGCGTACTGCCTTCTCCCCCTCGCTCTCTCACTGACGTCGCGGGGCCCCCACGTCTGCCTCTCCCTCGCGCGCGCTCTCGCCTTCTCACCGACGCGCGGGACCCACTGGTCAGGTCCGCCTTCTTCCCCGAGTCCGTGCTCGCGATGACTGAGCCTGTGCTCCGTATCCACCGTGGATTCCGTCGGTTGACTCGCACGCAGGTCCGGCTGATCTCGTGGACCCACGGCCCAGTTTTGCCGCCGTCACTTGCGCGTGGACCGAACCGACCAGACCGTTCCCCCAACAGAACCCGGCCATGGCGGAGCGTGCGCCGGTGATCTCGGTGTTGATTACGTCCATCTCGCCTGGGTCCGAGTCCTCGGGCTATATAGCCAACGATGCGCACCCCTGTGCTTCCCGTACCACGGACGCGAATCGAAGTGCCATTGCCGTGACCGTCCGTCATCGTCGTGTGAGGAGGGGAGAGTTCCGCCGCCGCGGCCAAATTCCCGGCCTCGTTATCGTCGAAGCATTAGAAAGGGTCGTGGGGCCTCGCCGTGTCACCGGGGAGACATCTCTGCCAAGTATTCGTCGGGATTGAGCCTCGAGGCGGCCCCAATTCCTCACCGTCGTACGTGGGCCACCGTGAAGCCGCGTCTCGCCGTGGGCAGCTTCTCTCGAGACGTCTCTTGCCCTGGTATGTCATCCACCCTCTTGGTAGCACTTGTGGCATCGTGTACGTCGATTGAATCGGGGAATGGGGAGCTGGGGTGCCGGCGTGCCGCATGCGGCAATGGCGCCGCCGTGCCTCTGCTCAGTGCCGTCGGGCGGCGCTGCCGCATTTGGGGAGGGAGAAAAGATGGCGATCGGGCCGTTGGTTCGTCCGTGGACGGCACAGATCTAAACGTAGGGATACCGGTTCGGGGTTTTATTTGTGCCGTAGATCAGCGATCCTGCGGTCGTGGGCGAGCGAGTGATCATGCGCCATCCGATTGTGATCCAGCGGTGCGCAGAGTGTACCGTTTCGCTTTAACAACGGATCTAATCCTAGCGCTCAGGTTTTGATCGGACGGCTAATCGTAGCCGATACCCCGTCGGCCAGGGATTTTTGTTAAAGAGACCCTGGGGATTTCTGGAATCAACCCACCATCCCCGTTTTACTGTTTCCTGAGTCTGGGAATTCTTGCGCCGAGCCCCCTGCGCTTCTGTTTAATTGAGGCCCAGTCCAGTGCAGTATTAAAGTGATTAAATGAATTAGAAATTAGATTTTTAATACAAAAATAATTGCTAGAACTTAGATAATTCATAGAAAATTCATTTTAGCTCCAAATTGAACCATTCCAATTCCTAAAATTTTGTAATAATATTCTCTATCATTTAGAATCACTGTTTTGACATGAACTCTGTCAGAAAATTTATTTATCATTTAATCATATTTTAATCACATTAAACCTTTGAAAATTCATAACTTAAAACCTATAACTCCAAAATTAATAATTCTTGTTCCTGTGGTCTTATTTTAGCATGAAGATCATTAATGTGTATTTTGTTCTTATGGTTGGTGTAATGTTAATTTTGCCTATACCATGTTTGTATGAATTGCTACGACTAGCAGTGAGGTCACGAGTCACCTGAAGATCATCCTGGTACCTGGATTCTCAAGGCCCAGGCAAGTTGTGCCCTTGATCACTTCTTTTTACCCACTCATGTTCTAATTAATCATAATGATCTGCATAGGTTAATTTTGATGGGACCCAATAGGTTACCTTAGTTTGTCTATCTTTATACCTTGTTTACCACTGAACTTTCTGGGTAGTACTTGCTAGTGCTATATGTGGTTTTGGGTATGGAGATACACTATTCATGATTACACTTTTGTTATCAATTGTTATTTATTGTTCATGATAAGATCATTATGTTAATTGGAACATGGAGCGACCACCCGGGAAAACAGTGCTACCACAAGGGAGGAATGGGACCCCTTGGCTGATTAATTAGGAAAGCTAGTGGAAGACTACCTTACCCGAAAGGGGCAAGGGCAGTAGGGGAGAGGTCAGTGTAGGGAGGCCCTTGGGAGGATTTTGCTGCGATGGCGGTCCTGCAAGGGATTCCTGCACTGGATCTTCCTATAAACTGTAGCGGGTTTTCGGAAGCTAGTGGAACTTTGTAAAGGCCTCGTAGTGGATCCCTAGCCATTCACCTCGGAAGTGTCTAAGGGCCTTGCAAACCCTGGCGACATGGGATACACGACTTGTGGGTAAAGATGCGCAACCTCTGCAGAGTGTAAAACTGGTATACTAGCCGTGCTCACGGTCATGAGCAGCTCGGACCCTCACATGATTAAATTATGGAACTTAAACTCAATTTGTCATATGCATTGCATCGCAGGTGAAGTTGTTACCTTTGTTCTACTATTTAATTGGGTTGGTATTTACTTATACTTAGTAATTGCTAATAAAATTTTGACCAACTTTAAAAGCAATGCTCAGCTCTAACCATCCTCTTTGTTAAGCCTTACACTTCACATGAGCTCCCACCTTTGGCGAGTTCATGCACATTATTCCCCACAACTTGTTGAGCGATGAACGTATGTGAGCTCACTCTTGCTGTCTCACATACACCACAGGTCAAGACCAGGTACTGCAGGATGATGCTCTTGGAGGATGCTGAGTTGTGTTCGTGAGAGGTCTAGGTCGTCGTCTCCCAGTCAACTTTGGGTTGCTGGACCGTTGTCTCCTTATAATGTAATTATTTATTTTGTATAGAACTCCTGTTATATATAAAGATGTGACATTCGATCCTGTGCCATGATTCATCATATGTGTGAGACTTGGTCCCAGCACACCTGGTGATTATGTTAGCGCCCGGGTTTTGGACCCCTAAAATCCGGGTGTTACAGAAGTGGTATCAGAGGAATGTTGACTGTAGGACGAAACCTAGATAGAACTGGACAACCATTATCTACTTACCTTGCTACTCTGATTCTTTCTAAACTTTTCTTAATCTTATCTCATCTATTTCCGCTTTACTCTGATTATTCTTACCTTTTTCTTTCTAAAGATAAATGTGGATTTCAAACTTGAAATCTTGTACCTAAAGTGACTTTTAGGAATAGGAGACCTGATCTTAGGAATAAAAACAAAACTATTTTTTTTATCTATGCACTTGAATGTTTGTTCTTATGATACTTGCCTGATTTGGGTCTTTGATTGAGTGTGATGAGTTGTGGAGTAATGTCCACAATTGCATTTGCATATATACATAGGTATAAAAATATATTTATAAAATAACTAGACAACCTAGATTATTCCCATTGGAACATATCTAGCTTAAGAGATTTAACTTATCCTAAAAGATCTCATTCTAACCAATTCATCTTATCTTAAAAGATTCTCCCTTATCTTAATAGATCCATCTCATCTTAAAAGATACTCATCTTATCTTGAAAAGATTTTATCCTTATCCTAATAGATCTAACTGGCCCCAGAAGATTCTATCTTATCTTTATGGATCTGTCTTATCCTAATAAGCATACTTATCCACCCTAGTTTAACAACCATGATCTAATGCAAATTAATTAGATCTCATCTAGTCAAACTGGTCATACCAATCTAATCTAGATCCCATCCAATCTAATATGGGGTCTACTAAATCAGATTAGTGATACTGGAAGAAGAGATTAGACCCTACTAGCCATGTATTAACCTAACTTAGCACATTGGATCAACTCAACTATGAGCTAACCCAACCCATGATGAATGGTATAACCTTTCTATTCCCACCTAATAACAAACAAACTTTTAACCTATAACTTGTAAGTCTATCTCACCCATATATATCTCATCCTGACAGATTCCATCTTACCCTTGGATATTCACCTTATATGATTGGTTACCCCAATCTGGACATAAAACAAAGAATAAGCCCTACTAAAGAATCTTCAGATTATAACCAGCTACTAGCTTATTCATTCCGCTTATTGAATAATTTCCTTTGCAAACTATTACCATATGCTTCTAACTTTCATGGTCAACACCAGGAAAGGAAAGATTATCACGTAACAACAAACAGAAATGAATCCTCCAAATCCTCCACCTGTTGAAATCGATCAAGTGGTTGCTACCCAAAGACTGGTAATACAACAATTAACAGACCTGGTGACCGAGATGCAAAATCAGATAAGACAACAACGCGAAGAAATACGTCAGGTCCGCCAAGAAATAAGGCAAGCACGGTCGGAGAGACAACAACAACAACAACCCGCCCCACCAAGCTACATAGATATAAATTATGATGATTTGTAAGATCTAGATGTTACTTTAGTTAGTAGATAATATTATTCTAGAAGGAACAATAAGGTCTATTGACCCTATGTTTTGTTAAAGAATTATACCTCATGCTGAGATTTCTTTGCTTGTGCATATGTTCTGAGAACAATATGAGTATACATCCCTTTTCTTACAAATCTCGAGGACGAGATTATTTTTAAGGGGGGTAGGATTTGTAACACCCTAAAATTCAACTTTGTGAAGACAAGGAAAATTTCTCAAAAATTTTAAATCAAAACACCTTTCCTTAAAGATAATCATGATTTAGAAGTTTCTAGTCCCGAAAGGAATATGTTAAAAATATATAGTTAAAGATACTTAGATAATCTAAATTGCCCTTTGATTAGGTTATACAGGAGAATTATGATTAAACTGTTTCTTAACATATATATAGTCTACAATATAAATTTGATTTCCCTAGAACTAATAAGGTATGGATTATTCTCTACTATATGATTGAAAGCTTGTCTAAAAGAACTAAAATAAATAAAGGAATATATAAAATATGTTTTTGCACAGATATGGTTTGCAAATGAACTAGTCACAAACTTGAATTTAAATTTGAATTCAAAATTTAAAATAGGAAAGAAAAGGGAAATAAGAGAAAGAGAAGGGATATAAAACAAAAATATAAATAATATATATATAAATAAATATATTCAGAATTAATATCCCTAACTTCACAAAAATAAGTTGAAATGATGAGCCATAGAAGTTTGAATTTAAGTTTGAATTCGAATTTAACTTGGAAATGAAGAAAAGAAATAGAAAATGAAATGGAAAAAAAAGAAAAACCTCACCTGGGCCGGACTAAGCCATTTCGGCCCATTTACTCGCTCGGCCGGCTTCACCTCTCGCCGCGCGGCCCAAACCCGCCGAACCGCGCGCGCTCGGTCGGCTGACATCCAGGGCCCACTTGTCACCCGCACGCGTACTGCCTTCTCCCCCTCGCTCTCTCACTGACGTCGCGGGGCCCCCACGTCTGCCTCTCCCTCGCGCGCGCTCTCGCCTTCTCACCGACGCGCGGGACCCACTGGTCAGGTCCGCCTTCTTCCCCGAGTCCGTGCTCGCGATGACTGAGCCTGTGCTCCGTATCCACCGTGGATTCCGTCGGTTGACTCGCACGCAGGTCCGGCTGATCTCGTGGACCCACGGCCCAGTTTTGCCGCCGTCACTTGCGCGTGGACCGAACCGACCAGACCGTTCCCCCAACAGAACCCGGCCATGGCGGAGCGTGCGCCGGTGATCTCGGTGTTGATTACGTCCATCTCGCCTGGGTCCGAGTCCTCGGGCTATATAGCCAACGATGCGCACCCCTGTGCTTCCCGTACCACGGACGCGAATCGAAGTGCCATTGCCGTGACCGTCCGTCATCGTCGTGTGAGGAGGGGAGAGTTCCGCCGCCGCGGCCAAATTCCCGGCCTCGTTATCGTCGAAGCATTAGAAAGGGTCGTGGGGCCTCGCCGTGTCACCGGGGAGACATCTCTGCCAAGTATTCGTCGGGATTGAGCCTCGAGGCGGCCCCAATTCCTCACCGTCGTACGTGGGCCACCGTGAAGCCGCGTCTCGCCGTGGGCAGCTTCTCTCGAGACGTCTCTTGCCCTGGTATGTCATCCACCCTCTTGGTAGCACTTGTGGCATCGTGTACGTCGATTGAATCGGGGAATGGGGAGCTGGGGTGCCGGCGTGCCGCATGCGGCAATGGCGCCGCCGTGCCTCTGCTCAGTGCCGTCGGGCGGCGCTGCCGCATTTGGGGAGGGAGAAAAGATGGCGATCGGGCCGTTGGTTCGTCCGTGGACGGCACAGATCTAAACGTAGGGATACCGGTTCGGGGTTTTATTTGTGCCGTAGATCAGCGATCCTGCGGTCGTGGGCGAGCGAGTGATCATGCGCCATCCGATTGTGATCCAGCGGTGCGCAGAGTGTACCGTTTCGCTTTAACAACGGATCTAATCCTAGCGCTCAGGTTTTGATCGGACGGCTAATCGTAGCCGATACCCCGTCGGCCAGGGATTTTTGTTAAAGAGACCCTGGGGATTTCTGGAATCAACCCACCATCCCCGTTTTACTGTTTCCTGAGTCTGGGAATTCTTGCGCCGAGCCCCCTGCGCTTCTGTTTAATTGAGGCCCAGTCCAGTGCAGTATTAAAGTGATTAAATGAATTAGAAATTAGATTTTTAATACAAAAATAATTGCTAGAACTTAGATAATTCATAGAAAATTCATTTTAGCTCCAAATTGAACCATTCCAATTCCTAAAATTTTGTAATAATATTCTCTATCATTTAGAATCACTGTTTTGACATGAACTCTGTCAGAAAATTTATTTATCATTTAATCATATTTTAATCACATTAAACCTTTGAAAATTCATAACTTAAAACCTATAACTCCAAAATTAATAATTCTTGTTCCTGTGGTCTTATTTTAGCATGAAGATCATTAATGTGTATTTTGTTCTTATGGTTGGTGTAATGTTAATTTTGCCTATACCATGTTTGTATGAATTGCTACGACTAGCAGTGAGGTCACGAGTCACCTGAAGATCATCCTGGTACCTGGATTCTCAAGGCCCAGGCAAGTTGTGCCCTTGATCACTTCTTTTTACCCACTCATGTTCTAATTAATCATAATGATCTGCATAGGTTAATTTTGATGGGACCCAATAGGTTACCTTAGTTTGTCTATCTTTATACCTTGTTTACCACTGAACTTTCTGGGTAGTACTTGCTAGTGCTATATGTGGTTTTGGGTATGGAGATACACTATTCATGATTACACTTTTGTTATCAATTGTTATTTATTGTTCATGATAAGATCATTATGTTAATTGGAACATGGAGCGACCACCCGGGAAAACAGTGCTACCACAAGGGAGGAATGGGACCCCTTGGCTGATTAATTAGGAAAGCTAGTGGAAGACTACCTTACCCGAAAGGGGCAAGGGCAGTAGGGGAGAGGTCAGTGTAGGGAGGCCCTTGGGAGGATTTTGCTGCGATGGCGGTCCTGCAAGGGATTCCTGCACTGGATCTTCCTATAAACTGTAGCGGGTTTTCGGAAGCTAGTGGAACTTTGTAAAGGCCTCGTAGTGGATCCCTAGCCATTCACCTCGGAAGTGTCTAAGGGCCTTGCAAACCCTGGCGACATGGGATACACGACTTGTGGGTAAAGATGCGCAACCTCTGCAGAGTGTAAAACTGGTATACTAGCCGTGCTCACGGTCATGAGCAGCTCGGACCCTCACATGATTAAATTATGGAACTTAAACTCAATTTGTCATATGCATTGCATCGCAGGTGAAGTTGTTACCTTTGTTCTACTATTTAATTGGGTTGGTATTTACTTATACTTAGTAATTGCTAATAAAATTTTGACCAACTTTAAAAGCAATGCTCAGCTCTAACCATCCTCTTTGTTAAGCCTTACACTTCACATGAGCTCCCACCTTTGGCGAGTTCATGCACATTATTCCCCACAACTTGTTGAGCGATGAACGTATGTGAGCTCACTCTTGCTGTCTCACATACACCACAGGTCAAGACCAGGTACTGCAGGATGATGCTCTTGGAGGATGCTGAGTTGTGTTCGTGAGAGGTCTAGGTCGTCGTCTCCCAGTCAACTTTGGGTTGCTGGACCGTTGTCTCCTTATAATGTAATTATTTATTTTGTATAGAACTCCTGTTATATATAAAGATGTGACATTCGATCCTGTGCCATGATTCATCATATGTGTGAGACTTGGTCCCAGCACACCTGGTGATTATGTTAGCGCCCGGGTTTTGGACCCCTAAAATCCGGGTGTTACAACCAAATGGATGTAAAGAGTGCCTTTCTAAATGGTAAGATTAGTGAACTAGTGTATGTTGAACAACTTCCCGGTTTTGAGGACCCCAAAAGACCTAACCATGTGTTCAAGCTTTCTAAAGCTCTCTATGGGCTTAAGCAAGCTCCACGCGCTTGGTATGAAAGGCTTAGGGATTTCTTGCTTTCCAAAGACTTCAAAATTGGGAAGGTTGACACTACTCTATTCACTAAAAGAATTGGCAAAGACTTATTTGTTTGTCAAATTTACGTTGATGATATTATTTTTGGATCTACTAATGAATTATTTTGTGAGGAGTTCGGAAAAATGATGTCAAAAGAATTTGAGATGTCTATGATAGGAGAATTGAGCTTCTTTCTTGGCCTTCAAATCAAACAATTGAAAGATGGTATTTTTATAAGTCAATCAAAATATTTGAAGGACATGCTCAAGAAGTTTGGTTTAGAAAATGCTAAGCCTATCAAGACTCCAATGGCAACAAATGGTCATCTAGACTTAGATGAAGGAGGTACTATGGTTGATCAAAAACTTTATCGTTCAATAATTGGTAGTTTGCTTTATATTACCGCATCTAGGCCCGATGTTATGTTTAGTGTATGCATGTGTGCTCGATTTCAAGCTTCACCTAGAGAGATTCACTTGAAGGCCGCAAAAAGAATTCTAAGATATTTGAAGTATACCCCCAATATTGGTCTATGGTATCCCAAAGGTGCTCACTTTGAATTAATTGGATATTCGGATTCGGACTATGCGGGGTGCAAAGTTGATAGAAAAAGCACCTCCGGTTGTTGTCAATTTCTTGGTAGATCTCTTGTTTCATGGTCTTCTAAGAAACAAAATTCGGTTGCTCTATCTACCGCCGAGGCGGAATATATATCGGCCGGAAATTGTTGTGCTCAACTATTATGGATGAAACAAACTTTATTGGATTATGGAGTTATTTTCAAGAATGTGCCTCTCATGTGTGATAATGAGAGTGCGGTAAAATTGGCTACCAATCCGGTCCAACACTCAAGAACCAAGCATATTGATATACGGCATCACTTCTTAAGGGATCATGTTGGCAAGGGAGATATCTGTATTTATTCCATTGGAACGGATGATCAATTAGCAGACATTTTTACAAAGCCTTTGGATGAAACAAGATTTTGTTCCCTAAGAAGTGAAATGAATGTGATCGATCTCTCAAATGTGGCTTGAAGTTGATCACACATGTGTCGTCTTGCATCTCGGGTCTAAACATGCTTTTTATGCTATTTATTTGGTATTATTGGTGCATTTTTCATTTCTAATTGTTCTAGATAGTTTAATTCAAAAGTTTTGCACTCCTCAATTACATAATATGTATATGCATGCATACTAACTCTAGGATTGGTCGAAATGTCCATATATAAGCACCAATTCGGATTCGAAATTCAAAATCAGCAAGTTGACAGAAATTGGAAAAATAAGTATCAGGCCGCGGACCGTCCGCCCATGGACCGCGGACCGTCCGCCGCATCAGGACCTGGACAGTCCGGGCAGCCACGCAGATAGTCCGGCATCATCAGGGCGCGGACCGTCCGCCGTCCCAGCGCGGCCCGTCCGCGACAGGGCAGTAAAATCACCCAGTGCCCGCAGCCTTGTCATTTGTGCTCATTCGCTCGTCTTCTCTTGCTCTCCACTCTCCCAGTACTCTCCTGTGACGAGTGTGCGCGGACGGTGCAGTGAAGTTGTGTGCGGACAGTCCGGCAGTTTGTGGCAACACTCCATCAACATGTCTTCATCACGGTATCTTCAAATCTTGTGGATTTTATCATATCTCTTCATTTTTGAGATTATATGGGTTTCCTCTCCGATCTGAAATTGAGCAGTCGGTTTCAAAATCTAATTGGTGGGATTGTTGGTTCTCCTCAATATGACTGCTATGCAAAATTTTGAACGTGTTTGGATGCATATTGTCTGCAAAATCATCAAATTCAACATTTGTGGCGGCTAGGGTTCTTTGGAGTCGCCCCTGGTCGGTCGCGGACCGTCCGCCTGGTGGACGCGGACCGTCCGGGCCTCTGGCGCGGACAGTCCGGCTCCCTAGCGCGGACCGTCCGGACCCTGGCAGAGCATTACAGTTCCATTCCTTCTATACTGGTGATTGGTCTCAATTATTTATCTATGGATGTCTGTCACATTGTTGCAGTGGTTTTGGTGGTCTACGCAAGAAACTTGCAGGTCGCTTTAAATCCAAGCGCCCTCGTGGAAATGATGATGATTATATACCAACCACTGATTCAGAGGCCCAATCCTCAGCTGGGGGCACTGAATCCATGGATGCTGAAGATTTTCCTCATGTTCATCCCGATTATCCCATTGATATCCAAGGATGGACTTACCCAAAGCGGCGATTTTCTATGGCTGAGTACTGCTCCAGACGGACTGTGAACCAGTATACTCTGCCATCTGATACACATATCCAGTTTTTCCACACTCAGCTGCAGTTTGATGTTTTCTGGGGCACCCTGGTGGATACTAATTTTCATAAGCATCAGGTGATTGATTGGTCCTTCTTGCTAAGTCAATCAGTCATGGAGGGTCTGATCCCTAAGTTTGAAACCTGCAGACTATATCAGTTTATGGGGCAGCGCACAGATTTCAATGAAATGGCTGTTAAGCAATTCCTGGCTACCTCAGAGATTGATATTGAAGAAGAATCTATCACCTGGATGACTGGCTTCAAGCGCTATTCTGCTTCTTTTGCTGACTTTGCAGCTGCCAACAGTCTGAACTATGGCACCATTTCTGCTGGGCTGGATCTTTATACTGAAGATAATTTTGAGGATTTTGTGCAGTTTTATGAGCCAGCTAGACTCGGTATACCCAGGAGGTTTGGCGAGACAGCAGGACTCAGACATCATCCTGCTGTAATCAACAAGATTGCCAGAGTCACCATCCTTCCCAAGAGTGGTGATAAGAGTAAAATCAGGGATAAGTTCTGGAACATCATCCAGCATATCATGAATGGTGAAGTCATGAATATTGTTCTTTTCATGATGAGACAGCTTAATGATTTGAAGATGGATAAGAATCAAAATTTGGCATATGCTCCTTACATTATGGCTCTCATCAAATCCAAGACAAGATTTGAGGGCCCATGCGAGATTGTTCACACCCCATTCAGGCCTTTTAAGAATGAGATAGGGTTTCTCACCAGGCCACTCACCCCCTTCCCAGATGATGAGGAAGACCCTGGCTATGAGGGTGGAGCAGCTCCTGATGTTGAGGGAGAGCAGATGCCTCCACCTCCACCTCCACCTCCTCCTCAGCCTCAGCATTATTGGGAGCCTGCTCCAGGATACTTTGATCCTTATTTTCACAATATGCAACAGGGACTTGAGACTCACATTGATACTCGCTTTGATGGCCTGATGACACATATGGATCACCGTTTCGATGACATGCAGTCTCAGTTTGACAATAACTGGGATGCACTCAACTCTGAGTTTTCTGATTTTCGTGATCAGATTCACACTAATGTCACTGATCCCATCATGACCAGGCTGAATAATATGCAACAGAGTTTTCAAGATAACATGGGTGCTCTCTCCAGTCAATTTGATAATCTCTCTACAAATGACAACATGCATGAGATCAGTCAGAGGCAGCAGCAGCTCCAGCAGGATTTTGGCTAGTTCTCCTCCCTGTTTGACACCTTCAGCACTCACTACTACAACATGCATCCTCCGCCGAGCGATCAGTGAGACCTCTCCTTTGTGGCAATTGATGCCAAAGGGGGAGAGACAAGTGAGAAGTGATGAGGTTGTCTTGTGTCTGAGATGTGATGAGGTTGTCTGGCGTCTCCTTCAGGGGGAGTTGGTGATTCTATGTGGATATTAAGACCTTGCATATGCATTTTACCTTTTTATGCCGCTTGCATTAGTTTATGACTTACGCATTTGGAACTAGTTTGAACTATTAACTCTATGTCGTATGTCTGTGGACTATTTTCTGTAATATTCTGTGGGATGAACTATGTTTTAGTTCAAATTACTCTATGTGTGGTTAATCGAGGAGTGATTATAATTGCTGCGCTCACTCTACGGATCATCTCTTGTATGCCTCGATAACCATGTTTGTAGGAAAGTCTCCATCAAGCTCCAATATATTATGTGTGTTATATCTTCAACTTCAAATAATCCTGCACACACTTAGGGGGAGCCTTTCTTACATACTGAGTTTTTTATTGGGATTTATCTATCTCTCGGACAGAACTTCAAATCAAGATAAGTCCTATGAAACTCATCTCCAAAATCTATCTTATACCTTAGGTATGAGAGAGATTTGGAGAAACTAAACTTCTCTTTAATATACAATGTGGTGTTGTCATCAATTACCAAAAAGGGGGAGATTGTGAATCATCTAGGCCCCTTTGGTAATGTTTTGGTAATTAATGACAACTACTTGTGGACTAATAATTCTTGGAGAAATAAGAATGCAGGTTGAACCACAGAGAACTGAGAAGTCTTGAAGACTTATAAGCATTGGTTGTGGATCAGGTGAAGGCAAAGGTATAACATAGGTTTTGTTTTTTGCCGGTCACCAGGTGTTTAGAGAAGAAATTGACCGGATTGGTAGGCTAGATAGCCGTACTATTAAGAGGGGTTAATGACTTTGTTCTGTGTAAGACTTAGTGCCTTATAGAGCATCTAGTGGTTGCATTTGCATGAGGACTAGCAGCGCTTCCGTTTTGGAAAGTTAAAATCTTTTCAAAAGCGAGTTTGAAAAGTGACTAAGTCTTGGGTTCGGCGGACCGTCCGGGCCAAGTGGCCGGACCGTCCGCGACCCATCCAGAGGGGTCCAGTGTTTGTTCATTTCGAGCTGGTCCAGTATGTGTGCACTGCGGACCGTCCGGGCCTTAGGGCCGGACCGTCCGCAGTCT
The DNA here is from genome assembly GCA_029449295.1 of Zea luxurians. Taxonomy (NCBI): domain Eukaryota; kingdom Viridiplantae; phylum Streptophyta; class Magnoliopsida; order Poales; family Poaceae; genus Zea; species Zea luxurians. The sequence goes on from JAOPSE010000011.1 coordinate 55,052,404, forward strand.
TGTCCAGAGAAGGGTGTTCTCGGGTCAGTCCCTGATTTATAGGCGGACGGTCCGCCTGTGAGGGGCGGACGGTCCGCATGTATCAAACTCGTTTTTGGACAGGGACTGTGTGTTTTTGAGATTTGTACTACGGACTGTCCGGGGGACCAGTCCGGACAGTACTGTCTCAGGTCGCGGACCGTCCGGGATTTATAGCCGGACGGTCCGCACGTGTTAACTTGTTTTGATCCGAGGCTCGGGTGTTTCATGCTGCCAGGTCGCGGACGGTCCGGCCTTGAGGGGCGGACTGTCCGGACCCACCTTTTGAGTCAGCTCTGATATGTTTTCAAATGGACTTTATAGCCGTTATATGTACGGCGGACCGTCCGGCCCTAGGGCGCGGACGGTCCGCGTGTGCGCAGAACTGCTACCTTTTGCACATAACGGTTGGATTTTAGTGGGGGACTATAAATAGAAGGGTAGCTCGTGTGAGAGAGCTCTCTTGGCCATTCCTTGCATACATTGAGCTCATTTGTGATCCTCCAACTCACTCTCTCACACTCTTTGCTTGAGATTGCATTCTAGTGAGGGATTGAGTGTTCCTAGTGCATTTGCATCATTTGGTGATTCTTGAGGCACTAGGTGGTACACCGAGCAAGCGTCGTTGGCTTGTTACTCTTGGAGGTTGCCGCCTCCTAGACGGCTCGGGTGATTGTCTCCGTCGAGCTCTCCAAGAAGATTGTGGAGAAGCCGCGGTGTGGATTGTGAGGGGTTCGCGCCTACCTCGCCGGAGCGGCAAAGGTGACATTAGTGGAATCGAGGTATTGAGTGATTTCTTGTCCACTTGGCTCAAAGATCAAGTCGTGTCTTGATAGAGGAGCAAGTGAGAGCTTGAAGTCCACCTCAACGTGGATTAGGGGTGATCGGCAAATCACCGATACCACGGGATAAATTTCGGTGTCTATTCTTTCTAGCATTACTTATTGCCTTGCAATTGATTAGTGCTTTGCTTATTGTTCTTCAAGTATTCAATCTCCGTAGTTGTTTTTCATACATTGTTTACTTATTGACACTAGATAATTTATTTCTCTTGTTACATTGATTAAATTTATTGAGTATTGTTGTTTTTAGTCAAAACCGTCTATTCACCCCCCTCTAGCCGGTGTCCTAGATCCTACACATGCTCACCACACATGTGGCAGAAACGTCGCTCAACCCGACATGACGCTTGCTGTTTATCATTTTCCTTGGTGAGAGTCATCTTGGAGGGTGCACGTCCTTGATTCTTTATGACCGGACATCAAGTGATCATGTGGTCCTTTTCATTGCATCCAAAACATCTCCTTATCCCTTCGTCCTTGTCTTTGTATGGACAAGAAGCAATGAGGTGACCTAATCTCTTGCACTTGAAGCACCTCCTTTTTCCTCTTCTCTTTTTGCTTTTGGATGACATAGAGAGATTATTAGTGCAAATAACATGACTAATCGAATCATTACCTTTTTCTTGTCTCATGTTGATTGCTTCACTTATTGCCTTAGGAACATCTTTCTCAAGGAGTTTGACCCTTGCTGCGGTTTCTCCTTCCTCAAGCTTCTTCACCGCGAGTTCATAGATATCTTGAGGAAGTCGAGCAAGGCGTCTTCTCCTTAATTGTCTTTGTTTCTTGTTCCCAAGCAATTTCCTTTTTAACCCTACAACTTGTTGCTCATTCAAACATTTGGTTCCTTTTGAGCGACAGGGGTTAGCACATGGTGATATATTATCCAAATGTGCACTTATGCAAGAATGAGGTTCACATGAATTTAAGTTTGTAATTACAACCTCATGAGCAACATCAAGCATGATATGGTCATCAACTAGTTTACTATGAGAATACGACAACATATCATACTTTTCACCTAGAGCAAGTTTTTCTAAATTTATCATTTCTACTTGACTCCTAAGCATAGAATTTTCAGTTTTAAGTTGAGCAACATTAGATAATACATCATGATTATTTCTTTGCTCAATTAAAACAGATTCATACCGTTGGACCAAATTCCCATGAGAGTACTTTAGCTCCTCATGTTCTTTGGTCATCTTCTCCAGGCTGTCGTTGGTTTTGATGAGAGTCTCCTCTAGCCTGAGAAGCGTTTCGCCTTGTTTCTTGTTCCTTCTCAACAGCTTAACCAAGAGCACTTTGTTTTCTTTGTTGAGATGGGTGTAGAGCCGGCGAATCTCTTCTTCTTTCACATCATCGGTCTCATTTTCCATGTCATTATTATCAGTGGACACAAAACAGGAAAATGTACCTTGTGGTGATGAGGACTCATCCTCGCTATCCTCCTCATATTTCTCCTCATCATCGCTTTCGTCTCCACCATCATTGTTAGCAATAAGACATTTATTACTAGTAGAAGACAAACCTGCCGGTGAGGTGGATTCATCGTTTGATAGCCATCGTTTTTCTTCTCCCTTTGAAAGGTTAGTATCACAAGCAATATAGGGAGTTGAAGCAGTACAATTTGACTCAGAATATTTTATTCTAATTCTATTCCATAGATCATGAGCATCAACAAAAAAATCACTATCACTACTCATGATGGCAAAATAGGCACCTCTAGAAAGAGAGTCAACTAAGATGTTGCAAGCATGGTGATTGAGAGATAGACATCTTAGTTCATCATTAGAAGGATTTTGACTAATATAAGAGGGAAAAATACTTCTGCTAAAGATCTATCTCAAATTAGGATCAACATGCATGAAAGCATTATAAATAGAGACAGACCAAGATTTATAATTAGAACCATCGCCTAGTAGAAGTTCTAGAGTTACCTCTTGTGACGACATCATCATCTCCCGATGGCTAAGCCCACACTAGAGAGGCCTAGCTCTGATACCAATTGAAAGTTCCCTTTGCCTGGGAACAGGATCTGGATGTCGCCTAGAGCGGGGGTGAATAGGGGGATGAAAATTATCACTTGAAAAACTGAAATTCTTACTCTACTCGAAGACTGGATCGCAGTGGAATGAAAGACCCTTCGAGTAGGTTGCAGCGGAATAGAAGATCCTGTCTCAAAATGCCCTGCACTTCAAATATAACTTGTACCACAGATAAGTATTGAAGTGCAGATATAAAGAGTAGATAAGACAGTGTAAAGCCCAAAATTGAGAGAAAAAAATGATGAAATAATTAAATAAAGAAATAAAAGTATATAATAAGGTTGTGAGAATTTTGAAGGCCTTCGAAAATCTATTAGTACTTTTCCTCCCCATGTTCAAACAATAATATCAAGTTAAAATTAAGAGACCAATAAATAGTTAAATAAAGTTGCATCATGCTAGAGATCTTGATGGTAATTTTGACCATAAATTGAAATTAACTCACAAATGTATCACACATTCAAAAATTCTACAAGAAATGTTATATGAATCAATTTTGCAACATTTTTTTTAAATAAATTAATAAGGCAATATATTTAAAATAATTGCATCCATGCCGTCATTTTGTATTGAACATTTGATCCTGAGTTTAAAATTCAAATCAAATTTGAATTAGCAATTGGAAATGAATTAAAGAATAAAAAAAGAGAAAGGATTGTGGCTGGGTCGTTTTCAGCGCTAGTCCAGCCCACTTACTCCTCTTCTCTTGGCCCACTCTTCTGCACTCCGCGCGTCGGGCACTGGCGTGTGGGGCCGCATGGTCGGACACTCATCAGGTATTAGTGCACTGGGGTACCATCACCGCCTCATGAGCCCACGTTGTCAGGTGCTTCGTCTTCACCGTATCGGCTCCATCGCGTTCGCCGCTGTGCGCAACTAAATCGGCACTCCAGGCCCAACTGGCTAGCTTTCTCTAGCGTGTGGCCCCGCCTTGCCAGGATGGGTCCTTCCGCGGTCTCTCAGCTCTGCTGCCACTTCCCTATGGACCCCACAACGTCAGCTCCGTCGTCTTCCCTGTTTTCTCGGTAACAAACGCAACGCCGTAACAGCTGTGCGCACAATCCACGTGACCGGTTCCTCGATCGCTCTGGGTATAAAGCCATACACCATGCCTCTCGGCTCCTCATCCACGAGCATCAAGCGTTCCACCATCGCCATGAGAGAGAGAGATCGGGTCGTCGAGAGAGAAGAAGGGGGGGATCAGGATCCGCCGCCATGGATCCTGGCTGGGTCTCGAGCGTTGGTCTGGTGGGGCTCCATGGTCCCAAATATTGTGGTTATGGCCTCGCTAGGAAGATTGGTGGCTGGTGCTGCCAGGATTTCTCGTCGGTCATGATGAAGTGCTGCCCAGCCGTGTTGTATCGTGGAGGAATCGGGCCGCCGCTGGGGTATTCCACCCACGCTGCCGAATTGTGAGCCATCACCGGGTCGGAGAAAACCTGGGCGTGGGATTGCGGGATCCAGAGATCAATCGCGTCGTCCCTAACTCCCCGCCGGTGTCGGTGATCCACCGCTGGGCCGCATGAACTGCCGCCGCGGACGAATCGCGTGTACACCGTCGATGGGGTCTCGACTGCGGGTCTGGGAGCTTCACCGCGTTCTTAGGAAAGTGCCCATGGCCGAGACAGCGTGGCGCGGTCATCATGGCGGCCTCAATTGCTCATCGGAGCTCTTGCACCGCCGCCACACCGCTGTGCGCCGTGGTCGCGTCCTCTACTGCGTCGAGAGACGGTAAGAACTCCCCATGCCGATCCGCCCATGCACCTACATCGTGTAGCACCAGATTTATTTGGGAATCGCGCACCGGAACGCGCAGATTGGGTGGGCCGGCCATGGTGACCACCGCGGGCGGAACGTTGTGCGCCACCGCGTTGACAGCTTGGGGTGGAAGAGGGGTGAGGGTCGTTGGATCCTTGATGAAGGGTGCAGGTGTGGCGATGGGTATAACCGTTGGATCAGTCACGGACGCTCCGGATCAGTCGAGTGGATACCCCTTCGGATATTTGAATCGTGACCGTTGATTGGCGATCCAGCGCACCTCGTAGCATACCCTTTCGTGTTATATCTGAGACCATCAGATCTAGATCGGGCGGCGCTGGGTTCCCGGTACCTCTTCGCCGTTGCCGATTTGCTAAAGAGCCCCTCTATTCTCAATAAATCAACTCGCAATCCACATAAACTGCACACTGAGTCTAGTATCTCTTGCGCAGGGGACCCTGCGCTATTTAATAATTGTGCGCCCAGTATAGAGAGTTGGAAAATCAGAGAAAATAGATTAGAAATGGATTTTTAGTGCAAAAATAAATGCTAGAACTTGTTTAAATCATAGAAAATCCATTTTTAGTCCAAATTAATCCATTCCACTTTCTAAAATTTTGTAATTTTATTCTCTACCACCTAGAGCCTCTGTTTTGTCATGAAAACAATTAGAAATTTAATCTCTCACTTAATCCACTTTAAACACATAAAACCTTTGAAAATTCATAACTTAAAATCTACAACTCCAAAATTAATAATTCTTTTTCCTGTGATCTTATTTTAATATGTAGATTATTAATATGTATTTTACATATATGTTTGGTGTAATGTTAATTTTGCCTATACACTGTTTGTTTGTATTGCTACGACTAGCAGTGAGGACACGTGTCATCTGAAGATCATCCTGGTACATGGAATCTCAAGTCCCAGGCAAGTTGTGCCCTTGATCACTTCTTTTTACCCACTCATGTTCTGATTAATCATAATGATCTGCATAGGTTAATTTTGATGGGACCCAATAGGTTACCCTAGTTTGTCTATCTTTATACCTTGTTTACCACTGAACTTTCTAGGTAGTACTTGCTAGTGCTATATGTGGTTTTGGGTATGAAGATTACACTATTCATGATTACACTTTTGTTATCAGTTGTTATTTATTGTTCATGATAAGATCATTATGTTAATTGGAACATGGAGAACCACCCGGGAAAACAGTGCTACCACAAGGGTGGAATGGGACGCCCTTGGCTGATTAATTAGGAAAGCTAGTGGAAGACTACCTTACCCGAAAGGGGCAAGGGCAGTAGGGGAGTGGTCAGTGTAGGGAGGCCCTCGGGAGGATTTTTGCTGCGATGGCGGTCCTGCAAGGGATTCCTGCACTGGAACTTCCTATAAACTGTAGCGGGTTTTCTGAAGCTAGTGGAACTTTGTAAAGGCCTCGTAGTGTTACCCTGCCTCGCCTCCTCGGTAGAGGTGTATGGGATTGGCCGTCTCTTGGCAGATGGGTAACATGACTTGTGGGTAAAGATGCGCAACCTCTGCAGAGTGTAAAACTGGTATACTAGCCGTGCTCACGGTCAAGAGCAGCTCGGACACTCACATGATTAAATTATGGAACTTAAATTCAATTTGTCATATGCATTGCATCGCAGGTGAGGTTGTTACTTTTGTTCTACTGTTTAATTGGGTTGGTATTTACTTATACTTAGTAATTGCTAATAAAATTTTGACCAACTTTAAAAGCAATGCTCAGCTCTAACCATCTTCTTTGGTAAGCCTTACACTTCACGTGAGCTCCCACCTTTGGCGAGTTCATGCACATTATTCCCCACAACTTGTTGAGCGATGAACGTATGTGAGCTCACTCTTGCTGTCTCACACACCCCACAGGTCAAGAACAGGTACCGCAGGATGGGGCGCTTGGAGGATGTCGTGGTGTATTCGAGAGAGGTCTAGGTCGTCGTCTCCCAGTCAACTTTGGGTTGCTGGACCGTTGTCTCCTTATAATGTAATTATTTATTTTGTATAGAACTCTTGTTATATATATAAAGATGTGACATTCGATCCTGTGCCATGATTCATCATATGTGTGAGACTTGGTCCCAGCATACCTGGTGTTTATGTTCGCGCCCGGGTTTTGGACCCCTGAAACCCGGGTGTTACAGAAGTGGTATCAGAGGAATGTTGACTGTAGGACGAAACCTAGATAGAACTGGACAACCATTGTCTACTTACCTTTGCTACTCTGATCTTTTCTAAACTTTCCTTAATCTTTCTCATCTATTTCCGCTTTACTCTGATTATTCTTACCTTTTTCCTTCTAAAGACAAACTTGGATTTCACACTTTGAAATCCTGTGCTTAAAGTGACCTTTAGGGATAGGAGACCTACTCTTAGGAACAAAGACAAAACTATTTTTATCTATGTGCTTGAATGTTTGTTCTTATGATACTTGTCTGATTTGGATCTTTGATTGAGTGTGATGGGTTGTGGAATAATGTCCACAATTGCATCTGCATATACACATAGGTATAAGAATATATATATAAAATAACTAGACAAACTAAATTATCCTTCAATAAAGTAACTAGCCTAACAATACCCATCTTATCTTAAAAATTCTCCCTTATCTTAATAGATTCATCTCATCTCAAGAGATTCTATCCTACACTCATAGATCCATCTCATCTCAAAAGATCCTAACTTATCCTAATTAAAATATATTTAACTTAATAGATCCATCTTATCTTAAAAGATACTCTATTACTTTAATAGATTCATCTTGTCTTGAGAAGATTCTATCTTATCCTAATAGATCTAACTGACCTCAAAAGATTTTACCTTATCCTTATGGATTCATCTTGCCTTAATTAGCATATTTATCCCACTAACAACCATGATCCAATGCAAATTAATTAGATCTTATCTAGTCAAACTAGTCACACCCATCTAACATAGATCTGACCTAATCTAAAGTGACTTACTAAACATGTTAGATAATACTTGTGAAATAGATTAGACCCTCTCCACATGTTTTAACGTAGTTCACCCTACACTAAATAAAGAATGAGAAACCAACCCAACCAATAGAGTCTTGATGGATTGCATGACCTGCCTATCCCCACCTAACATCAAACAAACTTTTGACCTACATCATGTAGTCTGTCTCATCCATACCTATATTAACCATATTCCCCAGCCCAATAATATACACTAACTCCTAATCAATGAGACAAGACCGAAGAAGATGATCAACTTCATCAAGGAAGGATGAGCACCAACTCAAGTCTTCAAGGATCAAGTGAGGTCACCAAGATGAGTCAAGATCCACAATCTTGGATGGAGTTTTTCTTATCCTACACTTTCTTACCCAAACCTATAAATGCTTTAAAGATATCATTTATCCTGCATAATAAAGTGGCTATACCCATATATACCCATGTTTTTCTAATCACCTGATAATTTGTGATATAAAAAAAAGAGAAGAGTTTTGGTATTAAAATCAATTAGAAACTAACCCATAGACTACAAACAATTTCTTCTACATCCTCTTACTAATCTCGAGGACGAGATTATTTTTAAGGGGGGTAGGATTTGTAAAGCCCAAAATTGAGAGAAAAAATGATGGAATAATTAAATAAAGAAATAAAAGTATATAATAAGGTTGTGAGAATTTTGAAGGCCTTCGAAAATCTATTAGTACTTTTCCTCCCCATGTTCAAACAATAATATCAAGTTAAAATTAAGAGACCAATAAATAGTTAAATAAAGTTGCATCATGCTAGAGATCTTGATGGTAATTTTGACCATAAATTGAAATTAACTCACAAATGTATCACACATTCAAAAATTCTACAAGAAATGTTATATGAATCAATTTTGCAACATTTTTTTAAATAAATTAATAAGGCAATATATTTAAAATAATTGCATCCATGCCGTCATTTTGTATTGAACATTTGATCCTGAGTTTAAAATTCAAATCAAATTTGAATTAGCAATTGGAAATGAATTAAAGAATAAAAAAAGAGAAAGGATTGTGGCTGGGTCGTTTTCAGCGCTAGTCCAGCCCACTTACTCCTCTTCTCTTGGCCCACTCTTCTGCACTCCGCGCGTCGGGCACTGGCGTGTGGGGCCGCATGGTCGGACACTCATCAGGTATTAGTGCGCTGGGGTACCATCACCGCCTCATGAGCCCACGTTGTCAGGTGCTTCGTCTTCACCGTATCGGCTCCATCGCGTTCGCCGCTGTGCGCAACTAAATCGGCGCTCCAGGCCCAACTGGCTAGCTTTCTCTAGCGTGTGGCCCCGCCTTGCCAGGATGGGTCCTTCCGCGGTCTCTCAGCTCTACTGCCACTTCCCTATGGACCCCACAACGTCAGCTCCGTCGTCTTCCCTGTTTTCTCGGTAACAAACGCAACGCCGTAACAGCTGTGCGCACAATCCACGTGACCGGTTCCTCGATCGCTCTGGGTATAAAGCCATACACCATGCCTCTCGGCTCCTCATCCACGAGCATCAAGCGTTCCACCATCGCCATGAGAGAGAGAGATCGGGTCGTCGAGAGAGAAGAAGGGGGGATCAGGATCCGTCGCCATGGATCCTGGCTGGGTCTCGAGCGTTGGTCTGGTGGGGCTCCATGGTCCCAAATATTGTGGTTATGGCCTCGCTAGGAAGATTGGTGGCTGGTGCTGCCAGGATTTCTCGTCGGTCATGATGAAGTGCTGCCCAGCCGTGTTGTATCGTGGAGGAATCGGGCCGCCGCTGGGGTATTCCACCCACGCTGCCGAATTGTGAGCCATCACCGGGTCGGAGAAAACCTGGGCGTGGGATTGCGGGATCCAGAGATCAATCGCGTCGTCCCTAACTCCCCGCCGGTGTCGGTGATCCACCGCTGGGCCGCATGAACTGCCGCCGCGGACGAATCGCGTGTACACCGTCGATGGGGTCTCGACTGCGGGTCTGGGAGCTTCACCGCGTTCTTAGGAAAGTGCCCATGGCCGAGACAGGGTGGCGCGGTCATCATGGCGGCCTCAATTGCTCATCGGAGCTCTTGCACCGCCGCCACACCGCTGTGCGCCGTGGTCGCGTCCTCTACTGCGTCGAGAGACGGTAAGAACTCCCCATGCCGATCCGCCCATGCACCTACATCGTGTAGCACCAGATTTATTTGGGAATCGCGCACCGGAACGCGCAGATTGGGTGGGCTGGCCATGGTGACCACCGCGGGCGGAACGTTGTGCGCCACCGTGTTGACAGCTTGGGGTGGAAGAGGGGTGAGGGTCGTTGGATCCTTCATGAAGGGTGCAGGTGTGGCGATGGGTATAACCGTTGGATCAGTCACGGACGCTCCGGATCAGTCGAGTGGATACCCCTTCGGATATTTGAATCGTGACCGTTGATTGGCGATCCAGCGCACCTCATAGCATACCCTTTCGTGTTATATCTGAGACCATCAGATCTAGATCGGGCGGCGCTGGGTTCCCGGTACCTCTTCGCCGTTGCCGATTTGCTAAAGAGCCCCTCTATTCTCAATAAATCAACCCGCAATCCACATAAACTGCACACTGAGTCTAGTATCTCTTGCGCAGGGGACCCTGCGCTATTTAATAATTGTGCGCCCAGTATAGAGAGTTGGAAAATCAGAGAAAATAGATTAGAAATGGATTTTTAGTGCAAAAATAAATGCTAGAACTTGTTTAAATCATAGAAAATCCATTTTTAGTCCAAATTAATCCATTCCACTTTCTAAAATTTTGTAATTTTATTCTCTACCACCTAGAGCCTCTGTTTTGTCATGAAAACAATTAGAAATTTAATCTCTCACTTAATCCACTTTAAACACATAAAACCTTTGAAAATTCATAACTTAAAATCTACAACTCCAAAATTAATAATTCTTTTTCCTGTGATCTTATTTTAATATGTAGATTATTAATATGTATTTTGCATATATGTTTGGTGTAATGTTAATTTTGCCTATACACTGTTTGTTTGTATTGCTACGACTAGCAGTGAGGACACGTGTCATCTGAAGATCATCCTGGTACCTGGAATCTCAAGTCCCAGGCAAGTTGTGCCCTTGATCACTTCTTTTTACCCACTCATGTTCTGATTAATCATAATGATCTGCATAGGTTAATTTTGATGGGACCCAATAGGTTACCCTAGTTTGTCTATCTTTATACCTTGTTTACCACTGAACTTTCTAGGTAGTACTTGCTAGTGCTATATGTGGTTTTGGGTATGAAGATTACACTATTCATGATTACACTTTTGTTATCAGTTGTTATTTATTGTTCATGATAAGATCATTATGTTAATTGGAACATGGAGAACCACCCGGGAAAACAGTGCTACCACAAGGGTGGAATGGGACGCCCTTGGCTGATTAATTAGGAAAGCTAGTGGAAGACTACCTTACCCGAAAGGGGCAAGGGCAGTAGGGGAGTGGTCAGTGTAGGGAGGCCCTCGGGAGGATTTTTGCTGCGATGGCGGTCCTGCAAGGGATTCCTGCACTGGAACTTCCTATAAACTGTAGCGGGTTTTCTGAAGCTAGTGGAACTTTGTAAAGGCCTCGTAGTGTTACCCTGCCTCGCCTCCTCGGTAGAGGTGTATGGGATTGGCCGTCTCTTGGCAGATGGGTAACATGACTTGTGGGTAAAGATGCGCAACCTCTGCAGAGTGTAAAACTGGTATACTAGCCGTGCTCACGGTCAAGAGCAGCTCGGACACTCACATGATTAAATTATGGAACTTAAATTCAATTTGTCATATGCATTGCATCGCAGGTGAGGTTGTTACTTTTGTTCTACTGTTTAATTGGGTTGGTATTTACTTATACTTAGTAATTGCTAATAAAATTTTGACCAACTTTAAAAGCAATGCTCAGCTCTAACCATCTTCTTTGGTAAGCCTTACACTTCACGTGAGCTCCCACCTTTGGCGAGTTCATGCACATTATTCCCCACAACTTGTTGAGCGATGAACGTATGTGAGCTCACTCTTGCTGTCTCACACACCCCACAGGTCAAGAATAGGTACCGCAGGATGGGGCGCTTGGAGGATGTCGTGGTGTATTCGAGAGAGGTCTAGGTCGTCGTCTCCCAGTCAACTTTGGGTTGCTGGACCGTTGTCTCCTTATAATGTAATTATTTATTTTGTATAGAACTCTTGTTATATATATAAAGATGTGACATTCGATCATGTGCCATGATTCATCATATGTGTGAGACTTGGTCCCAGCATACCTGGTGTTTATGTTCGCGCCCGGGTTTTGGACCCCTGAAACCCGGGTGTTACAGACAGAGAGACAGCACACAATACAGAGCGAAGCACGCAGACACAGGGATTTATCGCGAGGTTCGGCCAAGCCTGAAATGCTTGCCTAGTCCTCGTTGGAGTTAGCCACACCTAGGCTTGGAGTCTATTTCAACTCCTTCCTCCGTTTGCTCAGATCTGTCAGTATGACAGATAGGGCCTTCCACTATGTCGAGTTGGGTTACAACAATGCTACGGCTGCTTACAATCTTCTTGACAGCACTCCGGCAGAGTAATGATATGCTCAAGACTATGCTCTAGCTCTTTGCAGCACTTCTCCACTCTCTAAAGGCTTATAGCTTTGCCTTCTACACAAACTAGAGAGATTCACACAAGAGGGAGAGTGAGAATTGATCCGAGTGATGTATACTATTGTTGGCTGCACTTATTCACTATTGGAGGCGCCTAGGAGTACCTTTTATAGACCCAAGGGGCCTAGGAGCCGTTGGAATTCAATTTAGAAGGCAATATTTGCTTTCTGTCGGGTGGCGCACCGGACAGTCCGGTGCACCACCGGACATGTCCTGTAGCTTGTCCGGTGCGCGATCTCCTTCCAACTCAGGCTCAGCTGACCGTTGGAGCAACGGTCGTCTTGGCTCACCGGACACTGCCCGGTGCACACCGGACAGTCCGGTGTGCCAACTATCCGTTGTCCTAGGCCACGCGTCGCCCGCTGATCGCGCTGCCAACCGTTGGCGCAGTCGATGGTTGGCTCACCGGACAGTCCGGTGCACCACGGGACAGTCCGGTGAATTATAGTCGTACGCCGCCAACTCCTCCCGAGAGCGGCCTATTCACCGGAGTTCAGTCTGGCGCACTGGACACTGTGCGGTGCACCACCGGACAGTCCGGTGTGCTAGACTGAGCTGAGTCTTGGTTGTACACAGCCAAACCTTTTTCTTCTCTTTTCTTTTCTTCTTTTCTCTGTTTCTAATACTTAGACAAATATACTAGTACACAAAAAACAATGTACTAAGTCTAGAAACATACCTTCTCTTTGATTTTCACTTCTTTAGCATTTGGCATGCTTGAGATTGATGTTGGACTCATAAATCATCAAGTCAGCTTGACTTGATCTAGATTGACATTTCTGAGCTCCAACATCCTGCAAAGGTCACATAGAATATCTCCAAACATAGGAACAACCCAAACTAAAGGTCAAGGTGCACTTAGCTCTTTTGGGCTGCTTTCAGTTCTGATTTTGACATTGGATCTCCTTTCGGTGACCTTGTTCACTTTTTGAGCTTGGTCTTGAGCCTTATGACTTACACCACACAATTGTAGATGTTACCTCATTGGTTGTAAGTCATGTCCTTATGTAGTGTTCCTTGATGTACCATAACTCTTCTTAACTCGATCAACCTTGATTCTGCAAGTCCTCTTCTTCACCCTTGGCCTTGGGTTCCTGGTCTCCTTGACTTTCTCCCATGCACTCGGTACCTCGAAGTTCTTCTTGCTTCCATCGTTGGCTTGATCGGTTGTCTCTGAGTTATGCACATCGAGTCTCACTTAAGCTATGTCCATCTTTCTTGTGATGTCCATTGTCTATAAACCATTCAGTCCTTGGACCATCACACTTGTTCACTTGTGTTGAACCATATTAGCTTTGCATAAAACACCTGTTCAACACTTAGCACACTCGTTAGTACTTTAATTGGGTTGTCATTCAAACACCAAAACCCACAAGAGATCTTTCAGCCACCACTCAGAAGAAGAAGCAACTTGGGAAAGAGAAGATAATTTGAAAGCCAAGTACCCTGAGCTCTTTTCTAGCGAGCCCTGAATCTCGAGGGCGAGATTCTTTTAAGGGAGATAGGTCTGTAACACCCTGAATTTGGGGGTATAAAGTTTCTTTCTAATTATCACCCAAATTCAAGTGTTACTCTTCTCTCTCTAGTTTCTATCTATCTCTAGATTCCCTCTCTCTATCTTTCCTTTTGAGTAGAAATAGCTTACTTAAGGAGGGTTTAATTATTTATTTTTGCCAAAACACTATGAGTCATGAAATATTGCATCATGCTGAGTTTAAATATTCTTTGAATTGTTGCACATGTTTGAATTAGTTTGAATTTGAAACTTGAATTGAATTTGAATTGAAAACCCTAGAGAAAAAATGGAAAAGCAATTAGAAAATCCACGGAAAAAGAAAAAGGCAAAGCAGCCCAGCCGGGCCAGCTCGGCCCAGCCAGGCCGCGCGCCCGTGCCGCCTGACAGGTGGGATCCACCTATCAGCGGCAACTCCCTCCCCCGCACTCTCCTCTCTCTCTCGCTCGCTGCCTAGTGGGGCCAAGCTGTCGGCGCCGGTTTCTTCGCCTATGCGCCCCTCTTCGCTCTCTGCTTTGCTGGCCCATTTCGCCAGTCGCCGAGCCATTGCCCCGCGCGCTCGCTCTCTCTATCGCTGCACCGTGGGCCTCCCCTGTCAGCTCCGCCCTCCCCGCGCCCGCAGTGGACCATCGCGCGCACTCATGCACGTCGCCGGAATCCTCGGCCACGACGCCCCCCCCCCCACGCACCCCAGCTTCTTTTTGAGCCCCACCCGTGCCCAAACTCACTCCCCCACCTCATTTCACGTAGCCCCGCTCGCACATTGCCCACGCCGTCCGACCTCACCGGAGACCCGCGCCCGCCTCCTCGGTCATCTAGCTCGCCGGAGGCCACGTCAAGCGACCCCGAGCTCCGCCCCGAGGTGAGACACCCGCCCCCATGCTTGTTATACTCTATTCGTGCCTGCCCGTAACCAATTTGGCCTCACCGGCGTCCGGCCATCTCGACCCCGTCCAGTGTCCCGGCTTTGGCCTAGAATGCTACCCCACCTCTACTGGATCTAGCCCGAGCCCTATTACGGCCGATTGCCTCTCCTGGCAGCGAAATTCCTCACCGGAGTTCCTCCGGCCCGCCCGAGGCCTTTTCCCCACCGTTCTCCCCTCTCTATCCTCGGTCTTGTGGCCACAACCCCGCCATCAAGTTCGCTGAGTCATCTTCCCCCTCTCTGACCAACTCCGGTGACCCCGGAACCGCCGTAGCACGCACCCGCCCTAACTCCGGTGACTTCACCACCGCGGGAAGGAGCGGCGCCGCTCACAGCCATTCACCCCTCCCGGTTTGATCTCCCTCGTCCAATCTCGATCGCACGGCCCAGATCACGGGATACCACTTCGCACACGCGCGCGCTGCGTCCAGGCCCGTCTGTCAGCGCCTGCGCCCCCTGGCGCTGGGCCCGATCGGTCAGTGCGCCCTCCCCTCGGTCGCTGACGCCGCTAGCCCGCCTATCAGCGCTTGCCGGCCCACGCGCGCCCTCGGCCACAGATCTAATCTTGGTCGTTGGTTTCTGAACTAATGGTTGAGATCGTCCGATACCCCCTTCGCGTGTAGTTTTGTTTAAGAGACCCTCGGGTTAATCAAAATTAACCCGCCGTCCCTGGTTTTCGCGCGCAGGCCCCTGTAATCTTGCAGATTGAACCCTAGGCTTTTAAATAATTATAGAATTAGACCTATTTTCATATTTTAAATTCCCAAACTTGTTTATTTCATATCTTTTGCATATGAATTCCAAATTAAGTGATTCAAATTGCAAAATGTTTATAGGAATATTCTCTGTTTAAACAAATTAGTTCCATTTACAATCTGTACATTCTAATTTTATGGTTAACCATGAACTAGTTTATGGGTAGATTTGTTTATTTAATAAAATAAATAAAAGGTAAACCCTAGGGGTTAAAGTATGTTTAGTTTTGTGAGCCTAATAACAAGTATCACATGAATTTATCTCTTGTCTAACTTTTAGGTCACAATAAAATAAATAGAACTAGGTTGTGTAATCATGGACAACACTTAAAGAATAATCTATTTCTAAATGAAAGTAGTTTATGTTATAGTTCATGTTATACTTTGATCTCATTATTCCTTATTTAGTATTGTGCCTTTTTAAGATGTGTTCCAATGTTTGTATATGTTTGGTGTGCTGTTCATTTGTACTTTCCAAATGTATTGAATTTATGCTCGCTTTATTTAGACAACGAGCAGTCCGAGGTTCCCGAGTGTGTTGCTGGAGACCTCCCTCAGCAACAACCTGGTGAAGGCAAGTGTGCTCTGACCTATTATGTCCTACATACTTTATGATTCACTGTCCCGCATTACATTACTTAACCTAAGGATTGACTAATCTGTATTTACATTATCCTTGTTTACATTTTGGGTTATCATGGTAGAAACTCGTATATTAGCCAAGCTCACGGTTAAGAGCAGCCTTGCGATCCTCTTTGATTAGAAGAATTCTGGTTACTTTTATGATGATGGTTAACAATGATGTTATAAATCTGATCTCCGGTATTTCCTCTTTGAGGGAGTACTTTTGGGTAATAACTGGGTTTATTACTAAAACTTGGCTCTACTAATAATAATTAATACTTCACTAACTAAAAGCAACTGCTTAACCTCAACCCCACACACATCTAGTCCACTTTAGCCAAACGAGACATTTGCTGAGTACGTTGATGTGTTCTCACCCTTGCTTTACAAACCACCCCACCCCAGGTTGTCCCCACTGTACTCAGTGCTCAGGAGGTGATACTGACAACATGGAGGACTTCGAGGAGTTCCAGGATTACAACGAGTTTTAGTTTATATTAGTAGCAAACCCCTAGTCAGCTGCCTGTGTAGGCTTATCTTCTACGTTTTGTTTTCCGCACTTTGATATTTATGTTAAAGATAATGGTTATGTATTACACTCTGTGGATGTCTTGGACGTCTTGATGTAATTAAAGTACCTTTCCGCTATTTATTTCGAGCATTGTGTGATGATGTCCAATTATGTAATCGATGTGTACGTGATTTTCTGATCCTGGCACGTATATGGTTCGCATTCGATTTGCCTTCTAAAATCGGGAGTGAAAGAAAGCTAGTGGAAGACTACCTTACTCGAAAGGGGCAAGGGCAGTAGGGGAGTTGCATGCAGGGAGTTCTCAGGTTGGTTTTGCTGCGATGGCGGTCAGACGATAGATTCTTGCAAGTGCTCTTCCCATAAACTGTAGCGGGTTTTCGGAAGCTAGTGGAACTTTGTAAAGGCCTTGTAGTGTTACCCTACCTCGCTTCCTTGGTAGAGGTGTATGGGATTCATGACCCCTTGGCAGATGGGTAATATGACTTGTGGGTATAGGGTACAACCTCTGCAGAGTGTAAAACTGGTATACTAGCCGAGCTCACGGTCAAGAGCAGCTCAGGACTCTCGCATGATTAAACTATGAAACTAAATTCAATTTGTCATATGCATTGCATGGGATTATTTATTAATTTAGTTCTATTCTTATTATGTTTTGGTATTTACTTACATTTAGTAACTGCTAATAAAATTTGACCAACCTATTAAAAGCAATGCTCAGCTTTAACCCCTATTGTTGATTAGCCTTACACATCACATGAACTCCCACCTTTGGTGAGTTCATGCACATTATTCCCCACAACTTATTGAGCATGAACATGTGTGAGCTCACCCTTGCTGTCTCACACCCCCCACAGGAGAAGAATAGGTGGTTCAAGAGGAGCCACACAACGAGGAGTTTGACTTGATCTAGGTGGCGTCTCCCAGTTCACTTTATGGTGCCAAGGATGGACTTTAGTTCGTTTTATATTTATCTTTTATTTTGTAAGACTTCCGCTATGTAACAAGTACTCTAATTATATTGTGACATTTATCTCTATACACTATGTTACTATATGTGTTGTCTTCTTTGGCGCATATATGAGATGCACCCGGCTTTGTCCTTTAAACCCGGGTGTGACATCACTCCTTAAGTGTTGTTTAAAAATCCGAGACTTAGTGTGTTGAATTCCTTTGCTAGCTCATACGACATCGGGTGAGCGGCCATCATGTTGACTTGGCTCTTTCTGCTCAAAGCATCTGCAACCACATTAGCTTTGTCAGGGTGATAATGTATCTCCAGTTCATAGTCCTTGATTAGTTCCAGCCATCTTCGCTTCCTCATGTTTAGCTCTGACTGGGTGAATATGTATTTGAGACTTTTGTGGTCCGCGTAGATATCACACTTCTGCCCATGGAAATGTTTCGATGAACTCAAACCCATTTAGCATGGCGACGGTTCAGTTTGGATTGTCCTTTCAAATACTTCAAAGCTTCATGATCGGAATGAAAAAAAACTCTTTTGGCCATAAGTAGTGTTGCCATGTTTCAAGCACTCGGACCACAACATACAATTCTTTGTCATACACAGAATAATTTAATTGAGCACCTCCCAATTTTTCACTAAAATATGCTATAGGTTTTCCTTGTTGCATTAAAACTCCTCCTATCCCAATCCCACTAGCATCACATTCTACTTCAAAAGTTTTAGTGAAATCAGGAAGAATAAGTACAGGTGCTTCAGTCAAACGTTTCTTCAATTCTTGAAAAGCATCTTCTTGTGAGTTTCCCCATTCAAAATCAACACCTTTCTTTATCAATTCATTTAAAGGGGAAGCAATGGTACTGAAATCTCTCACAAATCATCTATAAAACCTAGCAAGACCATGAAAACTTCTTACTTGACTTACATTCATTGGAGCTGGCCAATCCTTAATTGCTTTCACCTTGGATTCATCCACTTCTATT
The DNA here is from genome assembly GCA_029449295.1 of Zea luxurians. Taxonomy (NCBI): domain Eukaryota; kingdom Viridiplantae; phylum Streptophyta; class Magnoliopsida; order Poales; family Poaceae; genus Zea; species Zea luxurians. Next base: position 55,070,988 of record JAOPSE010000011.1, read on the forward strand.
TCTTTTCCTAAAACAACAAAGCCAAGAAACACATGGTCTGTGCAAAAACTACACTTCTCAAGATTAGCAAATAATTTCTCCTTTCTAAGCTCATCTAAGACTTGTTGAATGTGTTTCACATGTTCATCAAAAGATTTGCTGTAAATTAGAATATCATCGAAGTAGACAACAACAAATTTTCCAATGGAAGTTCTTAAGACATGGTTCATTAATCTCATAAAAGTACTATGAGCATTTGTCAAACCAAATGGCATCACTAACCATTCATACAACCCAAATTTTATTTTAAATGCAGTTTTCCATTCATCTCCTGTTTTCATTCTTATTTTATGGTATCCACTTCTCAAATCAATTTTAGTAAAAAATTGTGGAACCATATAATTCATCAAGTATATCATCTAGTCGTGGAATAGGATGGCGATAGCGAACGGTAATATTATTTATAGCTCTACAATCAACACACATCCTCCAAGATCCATCTTTCTTAGGCACTAAAATCACAGGAATAGCACAAGGGCTTAAACATTCACGAACAAAACCTTTATCAAGAAGTTCTTACACTTTCCTTTGTATCTCCTTAATTTCTTTAGGACTGGTTCGATATGGTTGACGGCTAGGAAGTGCAGCCCCTAGAATGAGATAAATTTGATGCTCAATCCCACGAATTGGAGGTAATCCAGCCGGTGTTTCTTGTGGAAACACATCTTCAATGTGCAAAAGATTAGCCACAACACTAGGAAGAGATGTTATGTCATAGGAGAAATCAAAACATCTTTGCTCACAAGTACAAAGAGCACTTGATATGGGTTGTTCCTCACTTCTCTCAGCTCAGATTTTGTGGCTACCATAACTAGATGTTCTCCCACTTCTTTCTTTTTATCTCTTAAATTTGGCTTGTAGCACTCACTCACAGAATTGTGGATGGCACTCAATTTCTTTTGATCTTCTCCTCCTCTACTTGCTGCACTAATTTCAATTTTCTTTTGTAAGTGTTCAGCCATGATTTGTTGAGGGGTCATAGGCTTGAATACAAACTTTCTCCCTTTCAGATCTAGTGTGTACTAATTTGTTCTTCCATAATGCTGAGAATAACGGTCATATTGCCAGGTCTTCCCAGCAGCAAGTGACACATAGACATGGGTGCAACATCACACTCCACTGTGTCAACATACTCTCCAATCTTGAATAGAAGTTTCACCTTATAACCAATCTTGATATCTCCTGATTCTTTCAACCATTGATATGGATGAGGGTGTCGCTGCAACTTCAAACCAAGCTTTTCAACCATCTCACGACTTACAAGATTATGTCAGCTTCCTCCATCAATGATCACATTTACTACTTTGTCTTGCACTTTTGCTCTCGTTTGAAAAATATTATGTCGCTGTCCAATTTTAGCTTCTTTCATTTGAACACTCAAGATTTGTGTAACCACAAGAGCGGTACCATGCTCAAATTCATATCTCGTATGTTCTTCAACTTTATCAGTGTCAGCTACATTTCCTGCTTTAGCTTCCTCTTCACTAGCTGATGTACATTCTCCATCATCATTTACAAGGATCACACAATTATTTGGACACTCCTTAATGACTTGACCACGACCTCCACACTTAAAGCACTGAATACCACTACTCTTGGTTGTTGAACCCACTGATGTAGAAGTAGATGCTGGTGGTTTAAAACCTATGCTTGGAGCAGCATCGTTCTTTCCACTAAAATTGCCTTGAATATTGGATCGCAAGCCTCCAGTTGAACCTTTTGACGCTGAGGGTGCAACAGTAATGTTGTTCGCTTGTTCTCAAACGTTGTGAGTCAAGAACAAGACAACACAATCGTTGAAGGTCAAGGACCTTTGTCCTCTGAAGCATTATCTTCTCTTGGACATAATGATCTTCAGACGAAGGTCATGAAGGGCATGCCTTCATCATTCATAATAACAAAAATACATAGAAATAGTGAATGTAGTCTTCCAGTTCATTCACGTATGTATTTCATAATGTACATATGAACATTAACAAAGTTTACATTACATTAATACCTTCGGCCTACTCAAAGGTGCTGATGCGAGAGCGGTTACAATTCAGCGTGAATAGTACGGGGGTACTGTTCACCTATTTATAGGTATGGGACGTAGCCCGGGTGAAAATACATTTATGACCTTAACTTATATACATGATCGTAACATAAATCATTAGGGTTAATGTTTTGGGGAGTTTTGGAACCTAAGTGAATAATTATCCTCTTTTCTCTTTTGCATATGCAAATAAAGAGATCAAGATGAACGAATTTAAAGTGCATTCATGATGATATTTATATTTGTGAGATGCATTATAATTGAATAAAGGAGCCATAATTTAAATGTGAACTCAAATTATAAATGAAAATATAAAACAAAAATGAATAAAAAGAAAGGAAATGCAATAAAATCACTCTTCTTCCATAATTAAATAACAGGAAGGAGAATAAACGATAATAATAAATAAATAATATTATGGCAAACAGTGGGAGTATTATTCGTATTGGAATTATGTTTGGAAATTCGTAGTTCAAAACAGGAATTTAAGTTTGAATTGAAGTTTTGAATTTGGAAAAGAAAAGATAATAGAAAAAAAGAGAAGCGACCTAGTCGGGCCTGAACTTGCGCTTTCAGCCCAATTACCCTTTCCCCACCACGCGGCCTAGGGCGCCTGGCTCACTACTGCGCCGACATGTGGGACCCCTCAATCAGCGGGGTGCTTCCACGGTCATGTGACGGCCAGTGTGGGTGACAAGTGGGGCCATGGTGTCGGCTCTATCTCCTTCAACCAACTCGTCCGGCGCTGGTGGGGGAAGCGCGGACTCCAAGGTGGGCGCGCGAGATTCTAGCTGACCTAGGGTTGTTACCCCAAACCAACAGCTAGCGACCATAAATAGTGGAGTCGAATCATGTCCTCCTCCTTTCCCTTCACCGTGCGACAACGAATACCATAGTACCGTGTAGCTGTGAGGGAGAGAAAATCTGTCGCCGGCGAAACCATGAATCGTGGGTGCTCGAGTGTTAGTGGGGTATTCCAGAGCAGCGCCATAGTGCCAAGGAGCTTTGATGACCATCAATTCTGCCATAGGACCCTCGACGTCCAGGCAATTACTCGTCGTCGCTTGTGGTTCGCCACGGACCCGCATAACATTGTGGCTAGCTCGTCGGGCCGCTTCAACACCGGTAAGGTTTCCCTTAAGTACTTCGCCTAGTCCCGCAGTTCGTGTAGCACTCGCCCTTGTATGGGATACAGCCCTGGGGACCCAGTTTTGTGTGTTCTGATGGAAGTGCCGCCGTGACCGATGACTTCTCCGGCAACCTGTTGGGTCGTTGAGAGCATAAGGAAGGGGAGTTGCGTCAGTCATAGATCCGCCATCGTGTGACCACGATTAAGGAATGTGGAAAGTTCCTCTGGTCGTGATCCTGACCGCTAGATGTGGATCGGTGGGTGCAGGATCGGTCATAACTTAGATGCATCACGATACCTATTCGGTCGTGCTAGTTTGTAAAAGAGACCCTGTCTTTTTCCCGAATCAACCCGCCATCCAGCCTAGTTAGAAAGTAATTGCAACTGAGTCTTGATATTTATGAACAGAACCCCGAGTTTTCAACAATTTATGCACGCAATCCAGAGATTAAATAAATTAAGTAAATTAATATAGAAAATGGTTTTTAGTATAAAAATAATTCTATAAAATTGTTTAATTCATAAGTAATTTATTTTAACTCCTTTTTGATCCATTCTATTTGTAGTAGTCTCATACTAATATTGTTTATCTTCTAGTAATCTTGTATTACTATGAAACCTATGGTTAAAATCTTGTACCTCATTTATTTTATAGTAGACACTTAAACCTTTGCAAAATCATAACTTTATAACTGTTACTCCGAGTTTAGTGGTTCTCGAACCTACGATCTCTTTACGTTACGTAGATCATTATTATGCAATATGTTCTCATTATTGGTGTGATGTTAATTTTGCCTATACCATGTTTGTTTGTATTGTTATGAGTAGAAGCTAGGTTACGAGTCACTTGAAGACCAAGTTGGTGTGGTACCTGGGATCTCAAGTCTAAGGCAAGTTGTGCCCTTGCTCACTCTTCTTTACCTAATAATGTTCCTATTAATCACTGCGACATGCTCAGGTTAATTTGATGGGACCTAATAGGTTTCCCTAGTCTTGTTTACCCCACCCCTTGCAGACAAATGAACTATTGGGTAGTTTTGCTATTTCTCTACCTGGTTTGGGAAATTAATGTTATATTATGGTCATGTTCTAGTTATGTTGTTGTTTTAATTATTGTTCATGACAAGATCATTGTGTTAATTGGAACATGGAGATTAACTTGAGATATCCGTGCTACCACAAGGGTGGAATGGGACGCCCTTGGCTGACTAATTAGGAAAGCTAGTGGTGGACTACCTTACCCGAAAGGGGCAAGGGCGGTAGAGGAGCTGCTTATAGCGAGGTTCTCGGGTCGATCATGCTGCGATGGTGTCGGCGTTTCGGGACCGGGGGGTCCCCGAGCCGACGAGTGAGTGTGCCGCGTGCCCCAGCCCAGATGGGTCGAGCGCGTGGGCGAGCGCGAAGGGGGGAAGAGAGCGAGAGGTCGGTGGCCGGAGCCGGGTCGTGACGAGGGAGACGGAGATCCCGCGGCCTTCGTGTTCGTCCCGCGCCCAGGTCGGGTGCGCTTGCAGTAGGGGGTTACAAGCGTCCGCGCGGGTGAGGGGAGCGAGCGGCCCCAAGAGAGCGCCTGCCCCTGCCCTCGTTCCCGCGAGGCCAACCTTCTCTAAGAAGGCCCTGGTCCTCCCTTTTATAGTCGTAAGGAGAGGATCCAGGTGTACAAAATGGGGGTGTAGCAAGGTGCTACGTGTCTAGCGGGGGAGAGCTAGTGCCCTAAGTACATGCCAAGGTGGCAGCCGGAGAGATCTTGGCGCTCAGCCGGTGTGGCGTCGTGGCTGTCGGAGGAGTAACGGAGCCTGATGGAGGGACAGCTGTTGGAACAGCTGTGCTCTTGCTGACGTCTCCCTGCTTCCGTAAGGGAGCCGAGAGTCGCCGTCGTCATGGTCTAGTGGGGCGCCATCATTGCCTATCTAGCGGAGCTGGCCAGATGGGACGCCGGTCTTGTTCTCTGCGACCCAAGTCGGCTCAGGGCAGGGTGATGATGACGCTTCCTGTTGACGTGGCGGTCTTGTGTCCTAGGTCGGGCGACGTGGAGGCTCCTCTGAAGTCGAGGTCGAGTCTGTCCTGCATGGCCGAGGCCGAACCTGAGCTCCTGGGTCGGGCGAGGCGGAGGCCGTTCGGCAGAGGCCAGGGCGGAGTCCGAGCCCTGGGTCGGGCGAAGCGGAGTTCGTCGTCTTCCGGGGTCTTAGCCCGAGTCCGAGCCCTGGGTCGGGCGGAGCGGAGTTCGCCGTCTTCCGGGGCCTTAGCCCGAGTCCGAGCCCTGGGTCGGGTGGAGCGGAGTTCGCCGTCTTCTGGGGCCTTAGCCCGAGTCCGAGCCCTGGGTCGGGCGGAGCGGAGTTCGCCGTCTTCTAGGGCCTTAGCCCGAGTCCGAGCCCTGGGTCGGGCGGAGCGGAGTTCGCCGTCTTCCGGGGCCTTAGCCCGAGTCCGAGCCCTGGGTCGGGCGGAGCTTCCTATGGCGCTTTTGGCCAAGCCTGGCCGCCCGGCAGTCCCATTCTTTGGGTCAAATGCCCCAGTAACTCGGTCGGTCGGCGCGGTGATTTAGTCAGGGTTGCTTCTCAACGAAGGCAAGGCCTCGGGTGAGCCGGAGGTGCGTCTGCCGTAAAAGGGGGCCTCGGGCGAGACGGAAACACCTCAGGGTTGGCTGCCCTCGCCCGAGGCTAGGCTCGGGCGCAGCGTGATCGAGTCGCTCGTATGGACTGATCCCTAACTTAATCAAACCCATCAGGCCTCTGCAGCTTTATGCTGATGGGGGTTACCAGCTGAGAATTAGGCGTCTTGAGGGTACCCCTAATTATGGTCCCCGACAGTAGCCCCCGAGCCTCGAAGGGAGTGTTAACACTCGCTTGGAGGCTTTTCGTCGCACTTTTTTGCAAGGGGACCAGCCTTTCTCGGTTGCTCTTTGTTCCGGTGGGTGCGCGCGAGCGCACCCGCCGGGTGTAGCCCCCGAGGCCTCGGAGGAGTGGTTTCACTCCTTCGAGGTCTTAATGCCTTGCGCAATGCTTCGGCCGGTCTGGTGGTTCCCTCATGCGAACAGGCTGTAGCCCAGGTGCACTGTCGGGGCCCAAGTTCTCGGGCTGGTATGTTGACGCTGTCAACGGTTCGGCCGGAGCCGGGTTTGCGAGAGCAGCCCCCGAGCCTCCGCACGGAGCGAGAGGACGATCAGGGACAGACTCGGCTTTTTTACATACGCCCCTACGTCGCCTTTCCGCAAGGAGGAGGGGGGAGAGCGCCATGTTACCCTCGATGGGCACCGAACATGGTGTCTCCGGTGAGCTGCAATCGGGTAATCCGAGTGGACGTCCGTGCCCCGTTCGTTGGGGGTCGGCTAGGGGCCCGGAGGCACGCCCAAAAGTACCTGCGGGTGATCTGCCGGACCCGGTCCCCTGGCGACGGGGTCCGAGGGCTCGTTGCCTCCCTCCGATGGGATTCCGTTACAGAGTCATTCCCGCTGGTCTCGGAAATGTCCTAGGGTACCTCGGGAGCGCAGCCCGAGCCTTGGTTATGTATCGAACGTACCCCTGGTCATCCCTCGCTCGGTGTCTGAGGTGACTGTGAACCCTTCGGAGGGCCAGCCTTCGAACCCCTGATCAGTAATGGGCGCGGAGCCCGAGTAGCCTGAGGCGGTCGTGGAACCTTTCGGGGGGCCGACCTTCGAACCCCTGACCAGTAGTGGGTGTCGGGCCCACGCGATCTGAGGCGGCCGTTGAACCCTTCGGGGGGCCAGCCTTCGAACCCCTGATCAGTAAGGAGGCTCGGAGCCTAGTTCCTTCACGGGGAAGGATCCCTTTGGGGGTATCCCCCTTCCCGGTCCCTGTTGCAAGAGATAGAGAAAGAGGAAAAAGGGAAAAAGGTACGAAATTGAGCGACGTGGCGTACCTCTTTTGGGTGTGGTCGTTTCGGTGAAGGCAAAGCGTTGCCAGCTGATCCAGCCAGAAACGTCGCCTGTCCAGCCGCGGAGTTAATGCGCCGGGGTAAGCGGTCGGCGAGGCTGCCGTTGCGTGCGCGAGCCGTTCGAGGAACGGCTGTTTTGCTTTGCGTTTTTTGAACTCTGCGTCCGGTTCGGGCGGTACGTTGGAACCGTCTCGACCTTGGTCTTCATGTACCCCGGAGAGGGTCCGGTGACGGTTCTCGATTCCGCTTCTCGTCTCCCTCTTAGGTTTTTTGCAGCCTGAGAGATCTAGCCAGGAAAAGAAAACCGCCCTCCCCTGTCCTTCGCGCCGCCACCCTTTCCGCCTTGGCGATGGCTGACCGGGTGACCATCATCCCGCCGCGCGACCCGTGGCCCTTCTCCACGGTGACGGCGGGTGATCTGGAGGACCTCGTCGGCGAGGGTTTGCTCCGCCCTCTCACCGATGAGCAGTGGCCGGAATGGATTCCTCCCGCGGGTGGAGTCGCTCCATCCCCTCCGCCGGGGTACGTCGTGAGCTTCATCTCCTTCCATGAGCGGGGATTTGGTGTGCCGTCGAGCCGCTTCATGCGGGCCATCCTGTTCCATTACGGGGTGGAGTTGCACAACCTCACCCCCAACTCCATCTCGCAGGCCGCTATTTTCGTAGCGGTGTGCGAGGGGTATTTGGGGATCGCCCCCCATTGGGATTTGTGGACCCATCTCTTCTTCGCCGAGCTTTTTGCCTCGCCGACGGGGGAGAGGAAGGTCCGCGCAGCGGTGCGGGCCGGCGGCTGTACCCTTTTGTTGAGGCAGTCGCGGTCGTTGCAGTATATCCCTGCCGTCCTCGCATCCTCAAACAAGGGTTGGCAGCGCCGGTGGTTCTACCTCCGGAATGACGGAGAGTCGCTCCCGCCGTTCTCTCAGCGGGTTGTCATCGCCGCTCCCGATGCCTGGCGCCATGGGACTCCACACGAGAGGCAGAAGAACCTCGAACCTCTTCTCCAGGCCCTGAAGGCGTTGCGGGAGGAAGGACTCACCGCCGCGGGAGTGGTTGCCGCCATCCACCGTCGGAGGGTGCTCCCCCTGGCGGAACGGCGGCTGCCGCTTTGGGAGATGACCCCGGAGGCCAACTGGGAGGGGTCACGGATGTCCCCTGATCCTCTTCCCCGTGACGCCCTCCAATGGCGGGTGTCGACCGCGATGGGGAAGCCGGACCCCCACGCCTTCTCCCAGCCTCGAATGCGCCCCGACCAGGGGTGCGTCGCTCTGGTGAGTGTTCGCTTCTTCCTTCCCCATATACCGGGTTGCTCCTGGTTCTCACGATTGGGTTTCTTTCCCCCTCCCCCCCTTTTTAGGAGGTGGGGCGGCACAAACCCTCCTTGCCGCGGGTCCCGGAGGACGCGGTGGGTCGGGCAGCGCGGCGGGTCGCCGCGGAGGAGGAGAAAAAGAAAAAGGACGCGGAGAAGGCCCAGGCCCGCAAGCGGAGGCGGGCTCGGGACGCCCTGGAGAAACGCCGTCGCCAGCAGGAGAGGGAAGGACTTCCCAGGGAGCTGTCGCCGGAGACGACCGACGATGACGACGACGACGACGAAGAGGAGGAGGATGACATGGCCGCCCGTCTCGGCCTCAGCCCCGGCTTGGGGTGTGGCCGGGAGCTGTCGAGTCAGCCCCCGAGCGGGCCGATGTCGTCGGTTTCTGGAGCCGAGGCGCCGGATCCCCGACCTGAGGGGCGGGGGCAACCCGAGAGGGTTCTTGACCCCTCGGCTGGAGGAGCTGACGCGACTCCAGGGAGCCGGGCCGAGGGGTCCGTCCCTCGAGAACCGTCCCCCGCGCCGGCAGCGCGGGGGAGCAGTCCTCAGGTTGCTATGGCAGCGCCTGGGCAGTCCGCCTCCCGGGCGTCAGGGGCGTCCAAGGCGAGGGCGGTGCCGGGGCTGTTGGCGAGGCGGACCTCGGCGGTGGTTCCACGGAGCGGGTAAGTACCTTGGAATGTCTCCGTCCCGGCGCTTCATTCGTACGTCTCGGCCGTGATTTTCCCTTTCTTCTTTTTTCCAGCAAGCGGAGCCACGACCCTACCGACCTGGCGCCTCGGAAGGCCCTCAAGACGGCGTCGGTTCAGGCAGCTGGCACCATCTCGGGCCCCGCCGCTCAGCCGACCCTCTCGCAGGGCGCTCCGCCGCATGGGGTTCAGGCGTCGCATGTTCCGGGGGTGCAGGTCCCCGAAGCGGGCTCTTCTGCCGAGGCGGCCATCGTGATCGGGGAGGCGGCCGGCGCCGACGCGGTCCCGAGCCCGCCTGCCATGTCGGTCATGCCGGCGTCTGCCGCTACCGCAGTTGGCACCGTCCCAGTCGGAGAGCATATGGTTGCCGCCGACGTTGAGACGACCGCAGCGTCGGCGCCCGGGGCCTCGGAAGAGGTGGGTGTGGACGCGCAGTTCATCCGGGCGGGCGGCAGCCTTGTCGCTGTGCGGCGGAGCCCCGAGGCCCGGGGCCAGTTGCTCCGATTCCGGACCCGCGAGGCTTCGGACCCTATCTTCGTTCTTGACGACGAAGAGGAGGACCAGTCCTGGGACGAGCTCCGCAAGCGTGCGGAAGCGACGGTGGGTTCGCTCCGATCGTCGCTGGAGGTTCTCTGCGGGGACGTCCCCAAAATCCTCCAGGTAACGGTTTCAGGCATACCTTCTCCCTTCTGCGAGCGAGGCGTTCGTCGTGATGCCTTGTTTTTCTTTCCAGGATCTGACGGACCGGAGCGCCGCCAAGTCGTCGTTCATCCGCCGCGAGGCCGGCGTCTGGGGCTCACTGCGGTCCCTGAGGACCTCGCTCGCCGGGGCTACCGCGCGTCTTTCTCAGCAGGACGCTAAGATAGCGGACCTCCAGTTGCTCTGCGCTGACCTGAGGGCCGAGGCGGCGGCGGCGCGCACAGAGGCGCTACGGCAGCGGTCGGAGCTCGTCCAGGTTGCCGAGGAGCGGGACCAATCTCGGAGTCAGGCTGCCGAGGCCGAAAGCCGGGCCAAGACCCTCGCGGCCGATCTGGCCGCAGCCCAAGTCGCGGCCTCGGAGCAGCGCATCCGAGCCGGAGGTATGCTTCGTCCGTCCTCGGTTCTCGTTCTTGTTCGTTTCTTCCGCTTGTGTTTGAGGTCTTTCTTCTGGTTGTTCGCAGAGCTCGAGTCTGCCCTCGACGAGTCTGCCAAAGCGCTCGCCGAGGCGCTCGCCGGGGCTGCTGAGCAGAGGGAGGCCGATCTTGCGGCCATGTCCGAGGCCGTCTCGGATGTCTATAGGGCCCTTGGTCCCGGCGACATCCCTTCAGGAAGCTCCCCCCAAAGCCGTCTTCAAGCCCTAGGTGGTTACGCGCGCGGTAGAGTCCGCGGGGCGCTACACCACGGCGTCAGGCGGGCCTTCGCCGTGCTCGCTTCCCATTACGTCGTGGACCTGGAGCGGGTCAGCGAGGGGTATTGCCTTCCTGACGAAGACGAGGCGGCCCTGGCGGAAGTTCAGCGGCTCGACGCGGTCGCTGCGGGTCCGAGCGCGGCGCTGGCGACCGTCTTCGAAGCGGAGATTCTTCCTCCTGCGCCGCCGCCGGAAGCGGAGGTGGACCTTACCGACGGCGGGGGTGGAGCTGAGGGCGCGGCGCCTTCCCAAGGCGACGCCTGATTTTTGTTGGGACAATTTCTGTTGGATGTGCGATTTGCCGCGGCCACTGAGGCCTGGACATTTTACTTCTCTTGCGTGAAGTCATACTCTTTTCTGTTTCAATTTGCGCGCCTGGCCCGACTTGTCAACAACAGGGTGATTTCCCGAGCTGGGTCCTTTTTCGTGGCAGGCGATGGGTGAGGTGTCCCTAGCCCGGAGGCGTAGGTGTTCCTCGGCTCAGTCGGTCTTGCCACTTATTTGTACCCAAGTTCGCTCCTCGGGACCCTGCTTCTGACGCATCCAGGAGAACGCGAAAAACCCCTTCTTGATTGAAAAAAAGAATTTTTCTTTGACGCGGAGAGGCGCATCAAACTCGACGAGAGGGGTTCCCCCTTTTTAGCCCCCGAGGGAGGGTCGGGCTCCGCCGGGGCGAGGCCGACCCTTCCTTGATGACTGATTCTCGTGTGTGAGTGGGGGAAGGGCGCAGCCCCCGGGCGTTGTCCGTGCAGAGGCCGTTCGACGAGTCGGGCTCCTGCCCGAATATCCGGCGAGTGCTCGGTGACATCCCTTGGTATGCTGGGCATGTCCGAGGGACCCCACGCAAGAATGTCGGCGTTTGCGCAGGGAAAGTCGACGAGTACTGCTTCCTATTTGGGGTCGAACCCGGAACTAATCCGGATCTGCTTGGATGTGTCGCCACTGGGGTCGAGAGGGACGGCCTTAACCGTCTCCGCTGGCTCAAAGTTGCCGGCGTGTCGCTTCACGTCCGGTACCTCTCGGGAGAGGCTTTCCAGGTCGGCGATGAGGGCCTCGGACTCGGCGAGGGCCTCGGCGTACTCCACGCACTCCACATCGCATTCGAATGCGTGTTTGTACGTAGGGCCGATGGTGATGACCCCATTGGGGCCCGGCATCTTGAGCTTCAGGTAGGTGTAGTTGGGGATGGCCATGAACTTCGCGTAGCATGGCCTTCCCAACACCGCGTGGTAGGTTCCTCGGAACCCGACCACCTCGAACGTCAAAGTCTCCCTTCGGAAGTTGGAGGGTGTTCCGAAGCAGACAGGAAGGTCGAGCTGTCCGAGGGGCTGGACGCGCTTCCCAGGAACGATCCCGTGGAAGGGCGCAGCGCCTGCTCGGACGGACGACAGATCGACGCGCAGGAGCTTGAGGGTCTCGGCATAGATGATATTGAGGCAGCTGCCCCCATCCATCAGGACCTTGGTGAGTCTGACGTCGCCGATGACGGGGTCGACGACGAGCGGGTACTTCCCCGGGCTCGGCACGTGGTCGGGGTGGTCGTCCCGGTCGAAGGTGATGGGCTTGTCGGACCAGTCTAGGTAGACTGGTGCCGCCACCTTCACCGAGCAGACCTCCCGACGCTCTTGCTTACGATGCCGAGCCGAGGCATTCGCCGCATGCCCCCCGTAAATCATGAAGCAGTCGCGGACCTCGGGGAACTCTCCTGCTTGGCGATCTTCCCTTTTGTCGTCGTCGCGGGCCCTGCCACCCTCTGCGGGTGGCCCGGCCCTGTGGAAGTGGCGCCGAAGCATGACGCACTCTTCGAGGGTGTGCTTGACGGGCCCCTGATGGTAGGGGCACGTCTCCTTGAGTGCTTTGTCGAAGAGGTTAGCACCTCCGGGGGGCTTCCGAGGGTTCTTATGCTCGGTGGCGGCGACAAGGTCTGCGTCGGGAGCGTCGCGTTTCGCTTGCGACTTCCTCCTGCCTTTCTTCTTGGCGCCGCGCAGAGTAGACGCCTCGGGAGCATCTTCCGACGGGCGGCCCTGGGGCTGCTTGTCCTTTCGGAAGATGGCCTCGACCGCCTCCTGGCCGGAGGCGAACTTGGTGGCGATGTCCATCAGCTTGCTCGCCCTGGTGGGGGTCTTGCGACCCAACTTGCTCACCAGGTCATGGCAGGTGGTGCCGGCAAGGAACGCGCCGATGACATCGGAGTCGGTGATGTTGGGCAGCTCGGTGCACTGCTTTGAGAACCGCCGGATGTAGTCCCGAAGGGACTCTCCCGGCTGTTGCCGGCAGCTTCGGAGGTCCCAGGAATTCCCGGGGCGCACGTACGTGCCCTGGAAGTTGCCGGCGAAGGCTTGGACCAGATCCTCCCAGTTGGAAATCTGCCCCGGAGGCAGGTGTTCCAACCAAGCGCGAGCAGTGTCGGAGAGGAATAGGGGGAGGTTGCGGATGATGAGGTTGTCGTCGTCCGTCCCACCCAGCTGACAGGCCAGGCGGTAGTCCGCGAGCCACAATTCCGGTCTCGTTTCCCCCGAGTACTTTGTGATAGTAGTCGGGGGTCGGAATCGGGTCGGGAACGGCGCCCGCCGAATGGCTCGGCTGAAGACCTGCGGACCGGGTGGTTCGGGCGAGGGACTCCGATCCTCCCCGCTGTCGTAGCGTCCCCCACGCCTGGGGTGATAGCCTCGGCGCACCCTTTCGTCGAGGCGAGCCCGACGGTCGCGATGAGGGTGCTCGTCGCCGAGGTGGCCCGGGGCTGCAGGCGCGGTGTTGCGCGTGCGCCCGGTGTAGACCGAGGCTTCCCGCGTGAGTCGGGAAGTCGCGGCACGAGGTTCCGAGGGGTACCCCTGCCTTCGGGAGGCAGAGCTCTCGGCCCGCCGGGCCGCAGCGCCTTCCAGGAGATGCTTGAGCTCTCCCTGGATTCGCCGTCCCTCGGTGGTAGATGACTCCGGCATCGCGCGGAGGAGCATCGCTGCGACTGCCAGGTCCTGGCCGGTTCCGCCGGATGCGGGTGGCGGTCTGCCCCTGGCATCGTTGGCGATGCGGTGCTGGAGATCCTAGGGCAGGTGACGTATTTCTCCGGCCGGGGGATGGCCCGCCCATACCTGCCCGACGTCCCGGCGGATTGCCTCGAGCGCTCCTGCTCCCTCATCGAGCCCGGCCTGCGCCCCGCGGACTTGCTCGAGCTGTGGGTCGTGACCCCCCGCCGGAACGGGGACCACAGCTAGCTCCCGCGGGATGTCGGCGCGAGGCGCTGGCCTAGGGGGATCACCACCCTCCGGCATGCCGAGACAGCTGCCTCCGGAGGGATCCCCTAGCTCGACGTGGAAACATTCGCGGCTCGGGCCGCAGTCCTTGTCGTCAAGGCTGCGGCTGTCGTCGGAACAGTCGGAGAGGCAGTAGTTGCATGCGGTCATGAAGTCCCGCATGGCACTGGGGTTGCCAGATCCGGAGAAATCCCAGCAGATGCTGGGGTCGTCATCTTCCTCGGACCCAGAGGGCCCGTAGGTCGAGACGCCCGTCAATCGGTCCCAGGGCGACCGCTCACGAAACCCCAGAGGGGTTGCACTCGCCTCAACGTGAGTGTCCGCCAAAGCGAGGTCGCCAGGCGGGTTGAGGTCGAGTCGAAATGACGAAGGATGGGGAACAGTCGGTACCTTTTTGTCGACGAGGAGCGACGAAGTCACGTCGGGGGCTGATCGCGCCGTCGTCTTGGGTACGAGGGCGACATCCTGCAGGCCCTTCGTGAGCGTGCTGGCGTCGTCCACCTGCTCGGGGTCGACGTGTTGCGGGGGGATGGCGCTCGCCTTTGCCTCGAACGCGAGGGTGACGCCTAGCGTGTCCTCCGCTGGGGCACTGGGGATGTCGATTTGCTCGACAGCCGTCGGAGCGCAGCCTCCCGCTCGGCCCTGGTTGCCCCGCCTCCTCCTCCTCCGATGGCGAGGGAGAGGATGGGGCGAGCTCGAAAGTTGTCCTTCCCCCACGCGGGAAAGACGTCGTCGGTTCCGCCGCCGGCGGGCGGGCTGTCGACCGCCATTGTCGCCGCCGTACGGCGGTGGAAGGAGTACCATGTCGTAGCCGCTGTCGAGAGACATGAACTCGAGGCTCCCGAAACGGAGCACCGTCCCGGGTTGGAGAGGTCGTTGGAGACTGCCCATCTGGAGCTTGACGGGAAACTGCTCGTCAACACGCAGCGTGCCCCTACCTGGCGCGCCAACTGTCGGCGTTTCGGGACCGGGGGGTCCCCGAGCCGACGAGTGAGTGTGCCGCGTGCCCCAGCCCAGATGGGTCGAGCGCGTGGGCGAGCGCGAAGGGGGGAAGAGAGCGAGAGGTCGGTGGCCGGAGCCGGGTCGTGACGAGGGAGACGGAGATCCCGCGGCCTTCGTGTTTGTCCCGCGCCCAGGTCGGGTGCGCTTGCAGTAGGGGGTTACAAGCGTCCGCGCGGGTGAGGGGAGCGAGCGGCCCCAAGAGAGCGCCTGCCCCTGTCCTCGTTCCTGTGAGGCCAACCTTCTCTAAGAAGGCCCTGGTCCTCCCTTTTATAGTCGTAAGGAGAGGATCCAGGTGTACAAAATGGGGGTGTAGCAAGGTGCTACGTGTCTAGCGGGGGAGAGCTAGTGCCCTAAGTACATGCCAAGGTGGCAGCCGGAGAGATCTTGGCGCTCAGCCGGTGTGGCGTCGTGGCTGTCGGAGGAGTAATGGAGCCTGATGGAGGGACAGCTGTTGGAACAGCTGTGCTCTTGCTGACGTCTCCCTGCTTCCGTAAGGGAGCCGAGAGTCGCCGTCGTCATGGTCTAGTGGGGCGCCATCATTGCCTATCTGGCGGAGCTGGCCAGATGGGACACCGGTCTTGTTCTCTGCGACCCAAGTCGGCTCAGGGCAGGGTGATGATGACGCTTCCTGTTGACGTGGCGGTCTTGTGTCCTAGGTCGGGCGACGTGGAGGCTCCTCCGAAGTCGAGGTCGAGTCTGTCCTGCATGGCCGAGGCCGAACCTGAGCTCCTGGGTCGGGCGAGGCAGAGGCCGTTCGGCAGAGGCCAGGGCGGAGTCCGAGCCCTGGGTCGGGCGAAGTGGAGTTCGTCGTCTTCCGGGGTCTTAGCCCGAGTCCGAGCCCTGGGTCGGGCGGAGCGGAGTTCGCCGTCTTCCGGGGCCTTAGCCCGAGTCCGAGCCCTGGGTCGGGCGGAGCGGAGTTCGCCGTCTTCCGGGGCCTTAGCCCGAGTCCGAGCCCTGGGTCGGGCGGAGCGGAGTTCGCCGTCTTCCGGGGCCTTAGCCCGAGTCCGAGCCCTGGGTCGGGCGGAGCGGAGTTCGCCGTCTTTCGGGGCCTTAGCCCGAGTCCGAGCCCTGGGTCGGGCGGAGCTTCCTATGGCGCTTTTGGCCAAGCCTGGCCGCCCGGCAGTCCCATTCTTTGGGTCAAATGCCCCAGTAACTCGGTCGGTCGGCGCGGTGATTTAGTCAGGGTTGCTTCTCAACGAAGGCAAGGCCTCGGGCGAGCCAGAGGTGCGTCTGCCGTAAAAGGGGGCATCGGGCGAGACGGAAACACCTCAGGGTTGGCTGCCCTCGCCCGAGGCTAGGCTCGGGCGCGGCGTGATCGAGTCGCTCGTATGGACTGATCCCTGACTTAATCAAACCCATCAGGCCTCTGCAGCTTTATGCTGATGGGGGTTACCAGCTGAGAATTAGGCGTCTTGAGGGTACCCCTAATTATGGTCCCCGACAGATGGCTTTTTGGACGAGGGATCCCTATATTGCCCTTCTCAGAAATTGTACCGGGTTTTCTAAAGCTAGTGGAACTTTGTAAAGGCCTCATAGTGGATCCCTAGCCATTCACCTCGGAAGTATCTAAGGGCCTTGCAAACCCTGGCTAGATGGGATACACAACTTGTGGGTAAAGGGCGCAACCTCTGCATAATGTAAAACTGTTATATTAGTTGTGCTCACGGTCAAGAGCGACTCAGGACTCTCGCATAAATTTAATATGTCATTTGCATTGCATTTTGTGATTTATTATTAATTTTGATCTCTTATTTAAATGGGTTGATATCTACTTATACTTAGTAACTGCTAATAAAATTTTGACCAACTTGTTAAAAGCAACGCTCAGCCTTAACCATTCTCTTTGGTAAGCCTTACACTTCACATGAGCCCCCACCGTAAGTGAGCTCATGCACATTTCCCCACAACTTGTTGAGTGATGAACGTATGTGAGCTCACCCTTGCTGTACTCACACCCCCCAGGTCAAGGACAGGTACCGCCAAGATGAGGAGCATGAAGGATGTCGCGATGAGTTCGTGAGAGGTCTAGGTCGTCGTCTCCTAGTCAACAATGGTTGTGGAGGATCATTGTCTGCATATGATGTAATTATTTAGCTATTTTGTACAGAACTCCTATTATATAGTAAAGATGTGACATTCATTTCTGTACCATGAGTCATCATATGTGTGAGACTTGATCCTAGCACGCATTTGATTCGTGTCTGGGTTTGCCCTTAAATCCGGGTGTGACAGAAGTGGTATTAGAGGAATGTTGACTGTAGGATGAAACCTAGATACAACTGGATAACCTTACCTACTTACCTTTGCTACTCTGATTCTTTCTTAAACTTTTCTTAATCTTTTCTCATTATTGCTGCTTTACTCTGATTATTCCTTTTCACTTCTAAAGACAAAAGTGGATTTCACACTTTGAAATCATGTACCTAAAGTGACCTTTAGGAATACGAGACCTAATCTTAGGAACAAAAACAAAACTACTTTTGTAAGTATCTATACGCTTGAATGTTTGTTCTTATGATAATTGTTTGATTTGGTTCTTCGATTGAGTGTGATGAGTTGTGGAGTAATATCCACAATTGCATCTGCATATACATATAGACATAAAAAATGTGTTTATAAGATAACTAGCCAACCTAGATTATCCCCCATTAAAATATATCTAGTATCACATATATATCTTAACTTAACGATTCTATCTTATCCTTGGAGATCCATCTTATAAGCATAGTTATCCCGACATAGACACAAAACAATAGATCAAAGCTCTGCCTAAGATCCGTTAGTTTATGACCAGCTACTAGGCTATCTACTCTACCTACTAAATTATTCCCTTGCAAAACTATCTTACCATATGTCTCTAACCCAGATGGTTAATATCAGGAGGGGAGAAGGTGTTGATCTACCCGCACGAATTCGTCGAAGAAGGGTTGTAGCTAATCCGGAACCAGAAATGAATTCTCCTCTGATCCCCCGCCTATTGATGACATGGCAACTGCTCAAATGCGACTACTACAACAAATGTCTAACACGATGATGGAAATGCAGGCACAGATCTGTCAAGAATGATAGGAAATGCAACAACAACGCCAAGAAATGTGTTAAGAACGGTAGGAACGACAACAACTACCACATCCACCACCAGCAGCTCTGCCTAGGGATAAGCACTGGGAGTTTATGAGTCATAAGCCACCTACTTTCTCTAACTCCTTGGACCCACTACAAGCTTATGACTAGTTAAAGTCTGTAGAAAAGATGCTCAACATAGCCAGTGCACTGACAGGGAGAGAGTACTCTATGCATCGGGTCACCTTACTGGCCTCGCTGTGGATTGGTGGGATGCATACTACGCAGCACATGCTGCTGCTAACACCATTACCTGGGTAGAATTCACCACTCACTTCAGGAATTACCATATTCCTACTGGTCTCATGAAGATCAAGAAAAGGAGTTCCTATCCCTCAAACAGGGAGGGATGTCAGTAAACGAATATAGAGACAAATTCATCTAGCTATCCCGATATGCTCCTGGGGAAGTTGATGATGACGAGAAAAAGCAGAAGCTATTTCTAGAGGGTTTGATTGGGCCACTTCAATACCAACTAATGTCGCACACATTCCCGTCCTTCTAGAGACTGCTAGACAAGGCTATCGCTCTGGAACACAAGAGAGTTGAGCTAGGAGAGAAGAGAAAGGCTACTAACCAGGGACAAGCTGGAAGTAGTACTCGCCCCCGTTATGCTACACCTCAAGGCACACCCGCTCGTGGCAGTTCCGGGCAACAGACTTAATAGACCCAATCAGCTCCTCCTCAAGCAAGCACTCCAGCTGGACCTGTTGCTCCTAATACATCCACAAATAGGTCATGCTTCAAATGTGGACATGCCGGTCATTATGCCAACTACTGTCTCAATAGGGCTGCTTATACCACTCCAGCTCCGATGAAGCAAGGTTAGGCCTCAGAAGGTAAGATTCAGGCCTTATCCATCAATCGAGGTTTGGTCAACCATGTGGAAGCAGAAAATAAATCTAAAGGACCCGGGAACCCGGAAGAGGTGCTGGTTGAAGGAGAAGTCAGTGAAGAGGGGAATGAGCAACAAGATTAGAGTAGTTTTCTTTAAGGAAGTAGTACTTGTAAGACCTTAATAATACCTTAGGTAGTAGCTAGTTCTTTATTATTTTAGGAATAGTAATAAGGTTTATTTGAACCTATGTTTTAATAACAAGTTATGCATCATGTTGAGATTCTTGTTTGTTCATATGTTTTGATACAAGTTTGGGATACATTCTTTTCTTACTAATCTCGAGGTCAAGATTCCTTTTAAAGGGGGTACGATTTGTAAAGCCCATAAATTTGTACCAGAGAAAAATAATGATATAAATAAATAAATATATTGATATGTTAATGTTTTGGGGAGTTTTGGAACCTAAGTGATTAATTATCCTCTTTTCTCTTTTGCATATGCAAATAAAGAGATCAAGATGAATGAATTTAAAGTGCATTCATGATAATATTTATATTTGTGTGATGCATTATATTTGAATAAAGGAGCCATAATTTAAATGTGAACTCAAATTATAAATGAAAATATTAAACAAAAAATTGAATAAAAAGAAAGGAAATGTTAATAAAATCACTCTTCTTCCATAATTAAATAATAGGAAGGAGAATAAACGAAATAAATAAATAATATTATGGCAAGCAGTGGGAGTATTATTCGTATTGGAATTATGTTTGGAAATTCGTAGTTCAAAACAGGAATTTAAGTTTGAATTGAAGTTTTGAATTTGGAAAAGAAAAGATAAAAGAAAAAGAGAGAAGACACCTAGTCGGGCCTGAACCTGCGCTTTTGGCCCAATTACCCTTTCCCCACCGCACGGCCCTGGGTGCCTGGCTCACTACTGCGCCGACATGTGGGACCCCTCGGTCAGCGGGGCACTTCCACGGTCATGTGACGGCCAGTGCGGGTGACAAGTGGGGCCGCAGTGTCGGCTCTATCTCCTTCAACCAACTAGTTCGGCACTGGCGGGGGAAGCGCGAGATTCCAGTTGACCCAGGGTTGTTACCCTAAACCAACAGCTAGCGACCATAAACAGCGGAGTCGAACTCCGTCCTCCTCCTTTCCCTTCGCCGTGCGACAATGAATACCAGGTCACCGTGTAGCCGTGAGGGAGAAAAAATCTGCCGCCGGCGAAACCGCGAATCGTGGACGCTCAGGCGTCAGTGGGGTATTCTGGAGCAGCGCCAGAGTTCCAGGGCAATTGCTCGTCGTCGCTTGTGGTTCACCGCGGACCCGCATAACATCATGGCCAGCTCGTCGGGACGCTTCAACACCAGTAAGGTTTCCCTTAACTACTTCGCCTAGTCCTATTGTTCATGTAGCACTCATCCTTGTATGGAATACAGCCCTAGGGACCCAGTTTTGCGTGCTCCGATGGAAGCGCCGCCGTGGCTAGTGACTTCTCCAGCGGCCTGTTGGGTCGTTGGGAGCATAAGGAAGGGGAGTCGCGTCAGCTGTAGATCCGCCTTCGTGCGGCCACGATTAAGGAATGGGGAAAGTTCGTCTGGTCATGATCCTGACCGCTGGATGTGGATAGGTCAGAACTTAGATGCATCACGGGCCGTGCGAATTAAGATCCGAGGACTTGTGTAGCATACCGCTTCGAGCGGGTGTGGGATCTGATGTGGCGTCAGTTTCTAATTGGGCGGCTCACAAACCACGGTACCCGTTTGGCTGTGCTAGTTTGTAAAAGAGACCCTATCTTTTTCCCGAATCAACCCACCATCCAACCTAGTTAGAAAGTAATGGCAACTGAATCCTGATATTTATGAACAGAACCCTGAGTTTTCTAGAATTTATGTGCACAATCCTGATATTTATGTACCCTGTAGGGGTGGAACATACTGCTATTGTGGTTTTTAGTATAAAAATAATTCCAAAAACTTGTTTAATTCATAAGTAATTTATTTTAACTCATTTTTGATCCATTCCAGTTGCACACTATACACTAAGTTATTACACACCACAATAGCAGTATGTTCCACCCCTACATATTTAAACCACAGCGCACCATATGATCATAGGCCGATCAACATTATCAATCAGTCACGGTAAGAAGGTTGGCATAGCAACACCTGACTGAAAGAGCCCCATAGCCCAAGGACCGGTGGTCTGCCACTGGGCGTAATGGAGAAAATTAGGGAAGAGATGACTGAACTATTTTGAGATAGGCTCAGAGTTAGTGTAGCCAGGGTAGGGCAGTCATATCAAAAGCCATATGATCATCAATTTGACATTGTATCGTACCCACAAGAGGCAAGGATACCGGAGTTTTCTAAGTTTTCTGGTGCAAGTGGTAGAAGCACACACGAACATGTACGCCAGTTCCTAGCACACCTATGCGAATTGGCTAATGGGGAAGCCTTTCGTGTTCCTTTATTTTTCTTTATCCCTTACTGGTACCGCTTTTGCATGGTACGCCACCCTACCTCCTAATTCTATTAATTCATGTAATGATTTAGAGAATAAATTTTATGAGCATTTCTTTTTGGGGGAATATGAATTAGGTTTGACTAATTTAGCCTCAATCCGATAGGGACGCGAAAAATTGATTAATAATTATATCCGGAGGTTCCAGGACACTAGAAACTGATGCTTTTGAATCCATGTCGCAGACAAAGAGCTAGCAGGGCTGGCTTTTAATGGGTTGCTATCTTACTTAAGAGACAAATTAGATGGCACTCAGTTCTTGTCAATAGCTCAGCTACATTAGCGGGCTTTGGCATGTGAAAGCCAATATAAAGAGACATCAAAATACTATACATCTAGTAGAGCGTGATAGTTCAGATGATGAAAAATCTGCAGATGTATATACCGCTGATCTTGTTTGACCAATGAAAGCCAAATCTTCTGCTAGTTCTTCTTTGCAGTCGGTTCAAAAGAATCGGCAAAAATAAGTCAATTTTACATTTAATGTTGCCAAATGCGATAAAATATTTGACGAGCTAGTAAAAATGGCAACATTACATTATCACATATTATTCCTCCTATGGATGAATTAAAGAGATGTGCTTAATACAGGTGGCATAATTCTTTTTCCCATGCGCCAATGATTGTAATG
This sequence comes from Zea luxurians, assembly GCA_029449295.1. Lineage (NCBI taxonomy): Eukaryota > Viridiplantae > Streptophyta > Magnoliopsida > Poales > Poaceae > Zea > Zea luxurians. The sequence goes on from JAOPSE010000011.1 coordinate 55,092,831, forward strand.
TTTTTCGTCGATATATATAATCGGCCATAAATGAGGGTTGGTTGGTTTTTTAGGAGATGCAAGTGGACACAACCATTTTCTATCAATATAATAGAACCCACAAGCAAAAAACTCTTGGTTCGGCCGGAAATGGTCGATAAAGGCAAGGGCAAAAGCATCATCATTGGTGATCCTTGCATGTCGAACATATCGCAAGGAGGGATTATTCGGAAGGCTCGAGACAAGAAGACTAACAAGTTCGGAGGCGCTGGAGGGCAGGCTCAATTGAGCGGCCGAGGACGGCTCCCTGACTCGAGCATCGTGGACGGTCCAGCACCTGCACGCGCATGGTCCGATGCTCAAACAGACAGTCCGAATGACTTAGCCAGACAGTCCGCCCATACCTAGGGGCGTCAGCCTTCACACAAAGAAAAAAGGGGACACAGGGGCAAAGCCAACATAACGCACATAGTTGGCTGGCCGGCCCTACTTTTGATCAATTGCTCTCCAAATATGCTAGCAAGGAGGTCGTTCTACGCGGTCGGTCAACAAATAAACCCATGTCACCTGCTAAAACAAAATAGCCGAATAAAACGGCCTGAAAGGCGACGCAACAAGCATCGCCTATTCATCCTGTGATACCAGGATTCCTTCCACCCGCCTACTCATCGTCAATATATTGTCCTATTTAAATATGGAATGGTACGACGATGAACCCATGGTACATGCATAGTCCCTTTGTCTATTCAGGCTGGAGACACCTCCATTCTATACCTTTTGATCCGTTGATCAGGTCATGGCCGAGAAAGATGCAATCTGAAACGGCCTTTATGCATTAGAGCTCTATTGAATGATCACCATATTAGTCTGAAAAGTCGGTAACTTGCATCAGGCTTAGTTCTTACTTCGGAAACAAAATGACTTGTGAGATCTATTGTTTTTCAAAAGGTGCTGGCAGTGCATATACTTTTTGCTCGTCAACCTCCACTAAAAGGCAGGGAGGCATATGTGAACACCAAAAATGTCCTAGCGAACGGTCTGGCTCTGAGGCCGAACGGTCCGCGGTCCGGACTGTCCGCCATGCATAGCAACGCGGACCGTTCGTGCATGCACAGAATTAGTTAGGGTTCCAGATTTATTGTGGGATTTGTTAGCTAAACCTGTGGGATTAACTCGAGAACCGGCTTGTAACAGATCCAAACCTTCCCCTTTATATAAATGAAGGGTCGTTGAACCCCCACAATCGATCCAATCAACTATGCTTATCGTTTTTACCTTATGCATTAGGAGTAGCTCTAGTTAGCCCTAGTTTAGCCTCCCTTTACCTCGAATCTCCGCCTCTGTTTGGCTCTACGTCAACTAAAGACGTTTTGGGTGGCCTGCCGACGCCAAGACATATCCTAAGATCTCTCCTCCCGACGGGTCCCTCCCGGGAGGCGAGATCTAGGTCTACTGCAAAGAAGACGACCCTCTGCATCATCACAGACCGTCCGAGCCCCAGATGCAGACCATTTGGACGTACACAGAGGAGGAGCCGCTCCTGCTTTCAGGTCGCGAACCGTCAGGCTCTGTGCCACAGACCGTCCGCGCCTCCACTGAGAGCACAGCCAAGTGGTTCGATCTAGTGTTTGGCACCTAGATGGACGCCAACATATGTATCATTCCTCTATTACCTTTTTTTGATATCATTCTTTTGGTCTCTGTGTTTTTGACACGTGAAAATTAAAATGGTATCAACAGATGTGATATTACATTATTGTTATGAGTTGTGTATGTGATATCTAGCTAGTGATCTAGGGAATATCACGACGATACAGGGATTCGGATTCTCCTCACGGAAATCCGGTTCTTTTTCAGCTGTTATCAGAGCCGAGCTTGACCGTAACGCGTAAACCTAGGTTGACCGTTTAGTATAAGGACCGACTCTTATACGAACTCTACCTATATATAAACCCCTTGATGAGCTATATTTTTTCTCCCGTTTTGCTACTCCTTCGCTAACTCAAACTTCTTTACGTTTCCCAGGAAGAAATTAAATAGCAGAAACCGAAATCCTGCCCGAGCACTTTGGCGAGATGGCGCAGTGGCTGGAGAAGGTCACTCCTGCCCGAGCACTCACGGAAATCCAGTTCGTTTCATGTTGCGACTATATGTGCATGGGCATCCGCAACCACTCTAGAACAGTAACAAAAAGAGATGAAACCACTCGACTATGTCATCTTTCCAGTTTTTTTACAAGTTATCGAATCTCTGCGCATGGGTGCGTCAGTTTCGTCTAGCTGCTACCATTTGTCATTTTTATTCGATAAGAGAAGCTTTATCAAATCAAAATTGTTACATTGAGTGGCAAAAAAAGCTTGAGATCCTCCCAATCCTACCATTGCGAGGAGGGCACAACCTTAGACTATCTCCGGTAGCTTACTAATTCTTATACCCATATTTTACTATAGTGCAATCTATAGTAGAGAATAATGCAAAACAGCACTTTTTAGTAAACTATGGATAAAAAGAAAGCAAGAAAAAAAAAGTGCACCATCGATTCTGAATTCCGAGGCTAGACTGTCACCATATCAGGTCAAAAAATTCATTGACCATATGCGTTAAACGCTGACATGGTTCTGCAACCATATCCTGTGCGAGGATACCTGCTGGCTCATGTACGAAGCCATTGCATAGCTGACCATTTGTCGTTTGTTTGAAACGATAAAAGTGGCAAATAAGGGATGGATAATATAAGCAACGACTGTTATGCAAGCCCTCCTTGTTTGCAAGCGTGCAAGCAAGCCATCTGGTCTATTAGATCGTGATCCAACCGTAGGTCACATTTAACACTTAAACCCTTCCACCACCAGCTCAATAATCTTTATAAAAAAACCCTTAACAAACAATGGTTGTATCTGTGGTTGAATCGTAATCTAATGGACCAGATGGTTTGCTTGCACGCTTGCAAAGAAGGACTGCTTGCATAGCAGTCGTTGCCGATAATATGTACCATTAGACATATCCATCCAATTTTAGGGGTGTTTGGTTTGCTATCTATGACGCTATAACATATCTAACTTTTCTGCTTAATAAGTTTAGTTCTTTAAATCGATCGACTAAGGGTTAGACAGATTGTGGCATATTAGGTAGAAAACCAAACAGACCCTTAGACTAGCTCCAACCAGGATCTGTAAAGGGCTTTGTACCCTAAATTATTTAGGAGGATGAAATCGTCCTCTACTCGCTCCAGCAGCGTCCTTTAAACGGTCCTCTAAATTTAGAGGACGCTGCTGGATTCTATATGTATAAAGTTTCTCTAAACGGTTCTCTATCTATTTGAATACTTTAAACAACCAGTTTAGCAAAACTAAAATATATACAATACATTTGAGAGTATGACAAATACGTTTGTACAAAAATTAAAAATGTCTCTAATATAAGTATTTGTGCATAGAAGACGTGATTTAGAGGATGTTGTTGGAGAGGAAGGTGAGAGCACCTAGAGGGGGGGGTGAATAGGTGATCCTGTAAAAACTTAAAACTTGAAGCCACAAACTTGATTAAGTGTAGAGCAATAAAAACAAGTGGCTAGAGAGAAATTCTTGCCAGACACAATAACCACAAAGATATCAACAAAGAGGCACAGTGGTTTATCCTGTGGTTCGGCCAAGTCAAAACTTGCCTACTCCACGTTGTGGCGTCCCAATGGACGAGGGTTGCACTCAACCCCTCTCAAGTGATCCAAAAATCCACTTGAATACCATGGTGTTTCTTTTCCTTTCACTATATCCCGTTTGCGAGGAATCTCCACAACTTGGAGTCTCTCGCCCTTACAAAAGATGATCACAAATGAGCACGAAAGTAAGGATGGGATGAGCAACACACACAAGTCCACAGCAAATACGCACACACACGGCCAAGACTTGAGCTCTAATGAATATCACAAAGTTCTCACTAGAACGGAGCTCAAATCACTAAGAACGTCGAACAAGTGCGCAAAGACGAAGTGTGAATGATCAAGAATGCTCAAAGTGTGCTTGGTCTTCCCCTCCATGCGCCTAGGGGTCCCTTTTATAGCCCCAAGGCAGCTAGGAGCCGTTGAGAGCAATTCAGGAAGACAATTCTTGCCTTCTGTCGACTGGCGCACCGGACAGTCCGGTGCACCACCGGACACTGTTCGGTGCGGATTTCTTTCATGTTCTGGCGCAGCCGACCGTTGGAGACTTGGAGCCGTTGGCGCATCGGACACTGTCCGGTGCACACCGAACAGTCCGGAGCTCCCATCCGACCGTTGGCTCGGCCACGCGTCACGCGCGGATTGCGCGGCCGACCATTGGCGTGCCCGACCGTTGGCTCACCGGACAGTCCGGTGCCTCACCGGACAGTCCGGTGAATTATAGCCGTACGCTGTTGACTTGGTTCCCGAGAGCGGCGACTTCGCCGCAGCCGACTCACCGGACACTGTCCGGTGCACCACCGGACAGTCCGGTGATTTATAGCCGCACGCCGCCGTCGAGACCCGAGAGCAGCCTTTTCACCAGAGCCAGCCTGGCGCACCGGACACTGTCCGGTGCACCACCGAACATTGTCCGGTGCACCCAGACCGAGCAGAGTCTTGGCTGCTCGAGCCAAGACTTATCCAATTGTATTTTCTCTGATTCTAGCACTTAGACAAATATATTAGTACACAAAAACCAATGTACTAAGTCTAGAATCATACCTTTGTATTGATTTGCACTTTATCCACCATTTGGCATAGTTTAACACTTAAGCACTTGTGTTGGACACTAAATCACCAAAATACTTAGAAATGGCCCAAGGGCACATTTCCCTTTCAATCTCCCCCTTTTTGGTGATTTATGCCAACACAACATAAAGCAACTAAAAGAAGTGCAATATCAATGTAATTTCAAACAAGAAATGATTTTGATTCAAATTTGGTATATTTGGATCATTCTTTACCACCACTTGGTTTGTTTTTTTCTTGCAAATCAAACTCAATTTCCTATCTCTAAGTCACATTCACTTGTAGAGACATAAAGAGAGGTATTCCGAGAGAAATTGATCAAAGATTCAAAAACTCCCCTTTTTTCCCATAATCAAACATTCTCCCTACAAGAGACAGACTTTTAGCACTAAGAGACAATAAGAGTATTTTGACAAAACAAAACTCTACTCTACTACTATTTTCAAAATTCTCAAGTGGTAGCTGATCCATTTCTTGCTTTGGCCTTTTTTTTCTCCCCCTTTGGCATCAAGCACCAAAACGGGATCAATCGTGGCCCTTAAACCCCATTGCCTCACCAAAATCTTCAACTAAGAGTAAAAAGGCAATAAGCATATGAAGACGAACTTGGAGTGAGTTACCCTCTCATCGGAGTGCAGTGGAAGTCTTGCCTGGTCCAAGTTCACCTTTCCCTTTCAATCTACCTTTGAGACTAAATCAAGTAAACTCAAGCACACGGTTAGTCTCAAAGGGTCAAGTTGTAGCATGCCTCCCCCTAAATAAGTGCATCACTTGCAATTGGACTTGTGAGGTCCGGGGATCATGAGTACAACTTGAGCACCATAAATAAACAACAAAATGCATAGGGAACATGATCAAAGGCATAAACACATGTATGCTACAAATCAATCCAAGTTCCGCGAATCTAAGACATTTAGCTCATTACGCAGCCTGCAAAAGGTCTTCTCATCTAAAGGCTTGGTAAAGATATCGGCTAGCTGGTTCTCGGTGCTAATATAAAATACTTCGATATCTCCCTTTTGCTGGTGGTCTCTCAAAAAGTGATGTCGGATGTCAATGTGCTTTGTGCGGCTGTGCTCAATAGGATTGTCCGCCATGCGGATAGCACTCTCATTGTCACATAGGAGTGGGACTTTGCTCAGATTGTAGCCAAAGTCCTGGAGGGTTTGCCTCATCCAAAGTAGTTGCACGCAACACTGTCCTGCGGCAACATACTCGGCCTCAGTGGTGGATAGGGCAACGGAGGTTTGTTTCTTAGAACTCCGCGACACCAGGGACCTTCCTAGAAATTGGCACGTCCCTGATGTACTCTTCCTATCGACCTTACATCCAGCATAATCGGAGTCTGAGTATCCTATTAAGTCAAAGGTAGACCCCTTTGGATACCAGATCCTGAAGCAAGGCGTAGCGACTAAATATCTAAGAATTCGCTTCACAACCACTAAGTGACACTCCCTTGGATCGGATTGAAATCTAGCACACATGCATACACTAAGCATAATATCCAGTCTACTAGCACATAAATAAAGCAAGGAACCTATCATGGACCGGTATGCTTTTTGATCAACGGACTTACCTCCTTTGTTGAGGTCGACGTGTCCGTTAGTTCCCATTGGAGTCTTTGCGGGCTTGGCGTCCTTCATCCCAAATCGCTTGAGCAAGTCTTGCATATACTTCGTTTGGGAGATGAAAGTGCCTTCCTTGAGTTGCTTCACTTGGAACCCAAGGAAGTAGTTCAACTCGCCCATCATCAACATCTCAAACTTTTGAGTCATCACCCTGCTAAACTCTTCACAAGACTTTTGATTAGTAGAACCAAATATTATGTCATCGACATATATTTGGCACACAAATAGATCACCGTCACAAGTCTTAGTGAAAAGAGTTGGATCGGCTTTCCCAACCTTGAAAGCATTTGTAATTAAAAAGTCTCTAAGGCATTCATACCATGCTCTTGGGGCTTGCTTAAGTCCATAGAGCGCCTTAGAGAGCTTACACACATGGTCGGGGTACCGTTCATCCTCAAAGCCAGGGGTTGCTCCGCATACACCTCCTCCTTGATTGGCCCGTTGAGGAAAGTCCTCTTAACATCCATTTGGTACAACCTGATAGAATGGTGAGCGGCATAGGCTAACAAAATACGAATCGACTCTAGCCTAGCCACAGGAGCAAAAGTCTCCTCAAAGTCCAAACCTGCGACTTGGGCATAACCTTTTGCCACAAGTCAAGCCTTGTTCCTCGTCACTACCCTATGCTCGTCCTGTTTGTTGCGGAACACCCACTTGGTTCCCACAACATTTTGCTTGGGACGCGGCACTAGTGTCCAAACTTCATTACGCTTGAAGTTGTTGAGCTCTTCCTGCATGGCCAACACCCAGTCCGGATCTAGCAAGGCCTCTTCTACCCTGAAAGGCTCAATAGAAAAGACAAACGAGTAATGCTCACAGAAATTAGCTAATCTAGAGCGAGTGGTTACTCCCTTGCTAATGTCACCCAAAATCTGGTCGACGGGATGGTTTCTTTGAATCATCGCTCGAACTTGAGTTGGAGGGGCCTGTGGTGCTTCTTCCTCTTCAACTTGGACATCCTGTGCTCCCCCTTGATCACACGCCTCTTCTTGAGGAACCTGTTCATTATTTTCAGTTGGAGGGTGCACCATCGTTGAGGAAGAAGGTTGATCTTGCTCCTTGAGTTCCTGCGGTCGCACGTCTCCAATCGCCATGGTACGAATCGCGTCTGTTGGAACATCTTCCTCATCTACATCATCAAGCTCAACTTGCTCTCTTGGAGAGCCATTAGTCTCGTCAAATACAACGTCGCTAGAGACTTCAACCAAACCCGATGATTTGTTGAAGACTCTATACACCTTTGTATTTGAGTCATAACCTAACAAAAATCCTTCTACAGCTTTGGGAGCAAATTTTGAATTTCTACCTTTCTTCACCAGAATGTAGCATTTACTCCCAAAAACTCGAAAATACGAAACATTGGGTTTGTTACCGGTTAGTAGCTCGTATGACGTCTTCTTGAGGAGGCGATGAAGGTAGACCCGGTTTATGGCGTGGCAAGCCGTGTTCACAGCTTCCGACCAAAACCGCTCGGGCGTCTTGAATTCTCCAAGCATTGTCCTCGCCATGTCTATGAGCGTCCTGTTCTTCCTCTCTACCACACCATTTTGTTGTGGTGTGTAAGGAGCGGAGAACTCATGCCTGATTCCTTCCTCCTCAAGGTACTCCTCCACTTGAAGGTTCTTGAACTCGGACCCGTTGTCGCTCCTTATCTTCTTCACCTTGAGCTCAAACTCATTTTGAGCTCTCCTTAGGAAGCGCTTCAGGGTCCCTTGGGTTTCAGATTTATCCTGCAAAAAGAATACCCAAGTGAAGCGGGAAAAATCATCAACAATTACTAAACCATACTTACTTCCCCCGATGTTGAGGTAGGCGACGGGTCCGAAGAGGTCCATATGCAGTAGCTCCAGGGGTCTTGATGTGGTCATCACATTCTTGCTGTGATGCGCACTTCCCACTTGTTTACCTGCTTGACAAGCTGCACAAGGTCTATCTTTTTCGAAATACACATTTGTTAGACCTAACACATGTTCTCCCTTTAGAAGTTTGTGAAGGTTCTTCATCCCCACATGTGCTAGACGGCGATGCCACAGCCAGCCCATGCTAGTCTTAGCAATTAAGCATGCATCTAGACCGGCCTCCTCCTTTGCAAAATCAACCAAATAGAGTTTGCCGTCTAGTACACCCTTAAAAGCTAATGAACCATCACTCCTTCTAAAGACAGACACATCTACATTTGTGAATAAGCAATTATATCCCATATTACATAATTGACTAACCGATAGAAGATTATATCCTAGCGACTCTACTAAAAATACATTAGACATAGAGTGCTCATTTGAGATGGCTATCTTGCCTAAGCCTTTAACCTTGCCATGATTCCCGTCACCGAATATGATTGAATCTTGGGAATCTTTATTCTTGACGTAGGAGGTGAACATCTTCTTTTCCCCCGTCATGTGGTTTGTGCATCCACTGTCGATAATCCAGCTTGATCCCCCGGATGCATAAACCTGCAAGGTAAATTAGGCTTGGGTCTTAGGTACCAACTCTTGTTGGGTCCTACAAGGTTAGTGACAATAGTCTTAGGAACCCAAATGCAAGTTTTATCTCCCTTGCATTTTGCCCCTAATTTCCTAGCAACCACTTTCTTATCCTTTCTACAAATAGCAAAGGAAGCATTGCAAGCATGGTAAATTGTAGAATGTTCATTACTTACTTTCCTAGGTACATGAACAACATTTCTTCTAGGCATATGATGAACAACATTTTTCCTAGCCAAATTTCTATCATGCATAATAGAAGAACTTGAGGCAATCATGGCATAAGAATCAAAAGCATCATAACTTCTATGAACATTCCTAGAATATCTCCTATCATGGTACATGAAAGCATGGTTCTTTTGAGCACTATTAGCCATAGGGGCCTTCCCTTTCTCCTTGGCGGAGATGGGAGCCTTATGACTTGTTAAGTTCTTGGCTTCCCTCTTAAAGCCAAGTCCATCCTTAATTGAGGGGTGTCTACCAATCGTGTAGGCATCCCTTACAAATTTTAGTTTATCAAATTCACTTTTGCTAGTCTTAAGTTGAGCATTAAGACTAGCCACTTCATCCTTTAATTTAGAAATGGAAACTAGGTGTTCACTACAAGCATCAACATTAAAATCTTTACACCTATTGCAAATCACAACATGTTCTACACAAGAGGTTGATTTATTAGCTATTTCTAGTTTTGCATTCAAGTCATCATTGATACTCTTTAAGCTAGAAATAGATTCATGGCATGTAGACAATTCACATGAAAGCATTTCATTTCTTTTAACTTCTAATGCTAGAGAATTTCGTGCATTTACAAATTTATCATGCTCTTCATATAAAAGATCTTCTTGCTTTTCTAAAAGTCTATTTTTCTCATTCAAAGCATCAATTAATTCATTGATCTTATCAATTTTAGTTCTATCTAATCCTTTGAATAAACTAGCATAGTCTACCTCATCATCGCTAGATTCATCATCACTTGAAGAGGCATATGTAATAGCATTTCGAGTACTTACCTTCTTCTCCTTTGCCATGAGGCAGGTGTGATGCTCGTTGGGGAAGAGAGACGATTTGTTGAAGGCGGTGGCGGCGAGTCCTTCGTCGTCAGAGTCGGACGAAGAGCAATCTGAATCCCACTCCTTTCCAAGGTGTGCCTCGCCTTTAGCCTTCTTGTAAACCTTCTTGTTCTCTCTTTTCCCATTCTTTCCTTATTCCTGGTCACTATCATTATCGGGACAGTTAGCAATAAAGTGACCAACCTTACCGCACTTGAAGCAGGAGCGCTTTCCCTTCGTCTTGTTCTTTTTGGGATGCTCCTTGCGACCCTTTAGCGCTGTCTTGAAGCGCTTGATGATGAGGGCCATTTCTTCCTCATTGAGCCCCGCCGCCTCAACTTGTGCCACCTTGCTAGGTAGCGCCTCCTTGCTATTTGTTGCCTTGAGAGCAATGGCTTGAGGCTCATGAATTGGACCATTCAACGCTTCATCGACGTATCTTTCCTCCTTGATCATCATCCGCCCGCTTACGAACTTTCCAAGTATTTCTTCGGGCGACATCTTGGTGTACCTAGGACTTTCACGAATATTGTTTACAAGATGTGGATCAAGGGCAGTGAAAGACCTTAGCATTAGGCGGACGACGTCGTGGTCCATCCATCGCGTGCTTCCATAGCTCCTAATTTTGTTGACGAGGGTCTTGAGCCTGTTGTATGTTTGGGTTGGCTCCTCTCCCCTGATCATTGCGAATCTCCCAAGTTCGCCCTCCACCAACTCCATCTTGGTGAGCATGGTGACGTCATTTCCCTCATGAGAGATCCTGAGGGTGTCCCAAATTTTCTTGGCGTTATCCAAGCCACTCACCTTATGATATTCATCCCTGCACAATGACGCTAAAAGAACAGTAGTAGCTTGTGCATTTTTATGAATTTGTTCATTGATGAATATGGGACTATCCGTACTATCAAATTACATTCCATTTTCTACTATCTCCCATATACTTGGATGGAGAGAGAACAAGTGGCTACACATTTTGTGACTCCAAAATCCGTAGTCCTCTCCATCAAAGTGAGGAAGTTTACCGAGTGGAATGGAAAGCAAATGAGTATTGGAGCTTTGCGGAATACGAGAATAATCAAAAGAAAAGTTTGAATTGACCGTTTTCTTTTTCTCGTAGTCATCGTCGTCCTTTTGGGAAGAGGAAGATTCATCGCTGTCGTAGTAGACTATCTCCTTGATGCGCCTTGTTTTCTTCTTCTTCCCGTCTTTTCTTTTGTGGCTCGAGCCCGAGTCAGTAGGCTTGTCATCTTTTGGATCATTGACGAAGGACTCTTTCTCCTTATCATTGACCACCATCCCCTTGCCCTTAGAATCCATCTCTCCGGGCGATTAGTCACTTACGTGAAGAGAACGGCTCTGATACCAATTGAGAGCACCTAGAGAGGGGGGGGGGTGAATAGGTGATCCTGTAAAAACTTAAAACTTGAAGCCACAAACTTGATTAAGTGTTAGAGCAATAAAACCAAGTGGCTAGAGAGAAATTCTTCCTAGACACAATAACCACAAAGATATCAACAGAGAAGCACAGTGGTTTATCCCGTGGTTCGGCCAAGTCAAAACTTGCCTACTCCACGTTGTGGCGTCCCAATGGACGAGGGTTGCACTCAACCCCTCTCAAGTGATCCAAAGATCCACTTGAATACCATGGTGTTTCTTTTCCTTTCACTATATCCCGTTTGCGAGGAATCTCCACAACTTGGAGTCTCTCGCCCTTACAAAAGATGATCACAAATGAACACGGAAGTAAGGATGGGATGAGCAACACACACAAGTCCACAGCAAATACGCACACACACGGCCAAGACTTGAGCTCTAATGAATATCACAAAGTTCTCATTAGAACGGAGCTCAAATCACTAAGAATGTCGAACAAGTGCGCAAAGACGAAGTGTGAATGATCAAGAATGCTCAAAGTGTGCTTGGTCTTCTCCTCCATGCGCCTAGGGGTCCCTTTTATAGCCCCAAGGCAGCTAGGAGCCGTTGAGAGCAATCCAGGAAGGCAATTCTTGCCTTCTGTTGACTGGCGCACCGGACAGTCCGGTGTACCACCGGACACTGTCCGGTGCGGATTTCTTTCCTATTCTGGCGCAGCCGACCGTTGGAGACTTGGAGCCGTTGGCGCACCGGACACCGTCCGGTGCACACCGGACAGTCCGGTGCTCCCATCCGACCGTTGGCTCGGCCACGCGTCACGCGCGGATTGCGCGGCCGACCGTTGGCGCGCCCGACCGTTGGCTCACCGGACAGTCCGGTGAATTATAGTCGTACGCTGTTGACTTGGTTCCCGAGAGCGGCGACTTCGCCGCAGCCGACTCACCGGACACTGTCCGGTGCACCACCGAACAGTCCGGTAATTTATAGCCGTACGCCTCCATCGAGACCCGAGAGCAGCCTTTTCACCAGAGCCAGCCTGGCGCACCGGACACTGTCCGGTGCACCCAGACCGAGCAGAGTCTTGGCTGCTGGAGCCAAGACTTATCCAATTATATTTTCTCTGATTCTAGCACTTAGACAAATATGTTAGTACACAAAAACCAATGTACTAAGTCTAGAATCGTACCTTTGTATTGATTTGCACTTTGTCCACCATTTGGCATAGTTTAACACTTAAGCACTTGTGTTGGACACTAAATCACCAAAATACTTAGAAATGGCCAAGGGCACTTTTCCCTTTCAGAAGGAGATATAGGGGATATAATTTTTTAGAGTAAACTGTAAAGAACGAATATAGAGTACGGATATAAAGAACGTTGCTGGAGACCGTCTTAATTTGTACGAGGGCGACAATGCGCACTAATCAGGATATTTTCTTACTTAGTGCAGGCATACGCTATCGCACTGAAGGTAGAAATTCATGGCATGCAAAAGCAAAACCTAAGTATGTGACAAGTTCCCCAAGATCAGGTTCATTACTAACATGTACCTACCTAGCTAATACTCCCGCTCTTCTTTCTGATCTCCATGCCCTCAATGATGAGCCCTATCTTGGCATAGGTATCGGTTTTCTCCCAGACACTCACTTTTACCTCGCTATCAACATGCTTATTGTAAAACTCACCAAGCCAGAGCTCCATCCAACCTTCTGAACGGGTAACCGGGTAAGCCACGCGATCTACACGCACGGCATCTTCGTCTACAAAGGAAACAACGCCATCAGTGGTGTGTACTCCATCCACTGCTACGTAGGACTCCCCCCATCTGAGGCCATCATGCTCATCTGCCAGCTTGTAGACAAGGTATATATCATAGCTAGTGTCGGTGGATAGGAACTCGAAAGGGACCCATCCCTCAATCTCGAGCCACCAGACTTCTATGAGCTCCATCGATAATGCGAACCTAATAATAACAAAGAAAATCAGCTTACATTTATTACATTCCAAAATCTCTTGTTAATTTTATGAAATCATCTTACATTTCTTTGTATTGGATTCGTAAGGTAACAAACTCTTGTTAATTTTATAATCATCTGTTTTCTTCCAAACTTTGTGTAGCTTAACATTTCAAGAAGAGCACCCAAGAACCTAAATTAAGAATTATTCAGCTCCTTGAAGTTTTGTAAATCGTACCTGGACTCAGGAATAGAATTCAACCTCCAGTATCTGTCGTCCTGTCCCCAAAGTATACTCAACGATCTAGCTGGTAAGATGCAGCTGTTGGTCCCCATAGGACTCTCCAGGAAGAAACCCTGCATATGAATGCCATCAAAATTGTTGTTTCAAGATAAGCAATATGATCTCACACGATAGAAAAAAAAATATTAATTATTCACATATGTACAACTAAAGGGGCCACTTAAATCTACATATTAAGGGCCTGTTTGGAAACAAAATATTTCAAAGTATTTTAAACCATGGTATTTAATGAACACATGCAGGAAGCTAGCATTGTCATGGAAACTTAGGTTGTAGTAGAGTTTCTAATACTCCAAAAATATGTATCAAACCATGGTATGCAAAATATAATTTTTTACAAGGTTGTCAAACACCTCTTAGCTAAAAGTATCATGGTATTCTCCAATACCATAGTTTTGGCTCAAAACTCCAAAAAATACTTTGCTTCCAAACACCCCATAATTATTCACATATGTTATTAATTTTCAATTTGTAATAATATAATGTATCAAATCTGCATCTAACTTTGCCTCATACAATAATTATTAAAAACTCTAAACTAACCCTCTAATTTTTCATCTAATCTAGCTACCAAGCATTGCTATTTTGAAGAAAAAAATCATAAACTATCCTATATATACACTTGTAGATTATGCACTCATGTCATCCTCTGTGTGTAGTCCACTAACATGACTATTGCTATAAAGCTACATCCGCAGCATGCCATGTCATCACAACTATTTATTTCTCTTTTTTATTTTAAATATGTGTGTGCTATTTCACATATATTTATTTTATCTTCATTCAAATTTGTTTATTTATGTAAACAAAATTCTCTTGCTAACAAATATATACTTTACTAAGTCTTCTTATCTTACCATCATGTACTAATCTACTATTCTGTTGAAATTCCCATGGGTCAGGTTTCCATCTAGTTATTAATATGTAGAAAGATAAAATCTAACCATGAAGACCATGTATACATGCATATTGATTTCCATGGTTAGAAATTATGAATCAGTGAAAATAATAATCCAAGCAAAAATATTTAATACACTGTGGTAATGAATTATGTATGATGCTACTTTATATTAGTTTTTTATATACTGATTTAAACATCTCATGAAACATGGTGCATGTTAAAATGCATATTTATGTCATTGTATTTGCTATCAAATACATAGGAATGGATGATGATGGAAAGGAGAACTTTTTATGGTATCTATATAGTTATTATGTTCTAAGGAATTTAAATTGGTTGTTTGACCAAACTTATCTTCGAACTGTTGGATTTATGGACTAGGCTCAATTGAAAAATTCAATTAAATCCTAAAAAATCTCAAAAGCCCATGTATGGGTATGGCTAGGGAATGATGGAACAAATAGTGCCATATTGCTAGTCCAAGTGGAGTGGAATTAGTTTAAATATAGAGACCACACTCACTCACCAAGTCATGGATAAGATGAGAGAGTGTGGAGAACCACACGCGCGCGCTCGCTCGCTCGCCGGGGCGGGGCGAAGGGCGCGGGGCACGACATGCGCGTCAATGGTCCACCGAAATTCGGCCTCTCGCACCCTCGCCTTGCGGGGGCGTGGCTTCCTTTTGCCATTTTATTTTTTGGTTGGTTGGCTGTTAAGTTTAGAGCCCTAACCGATCACGATAAGAATCTGAATGGATAGCGAGTCTTTCGGATCGCGGATCGTTATTGGTTCGCGGACTCGGCCGCCAACGTTATCGTAGCTCTCTTCATCTCGACCGCCGACGTGTATCTGCGTTCGGGAGAGCAGGTCTCCAGAACCCTTTGCCTTCGAGATCCTGCACTGGGAGAGGGCGAATAAGGATTTTGGGAAGCGTTCTCACGCGACTGCTCGCGATCTTGTCGTCAACCCTGTTGATTCGACTTCATCGGCCCTGCTGCTTCGACTTCATCGGGCCCGCTGCTTCGACGTCGTCGACCCTGCTGCTTCCAGCCCGCGTCGTCTACCAGTATGTCTGATCAGTATGCATCTTATGATTTGACGGTCATGATTTATATTTGAAATTTAATCTGGAAAATGTCTAATAATTCAACAATCCAAAAATCTTATTGTAGACAATTTCCTAGTTTAACTATGGCTGCTTTTGTCGATGCGCTGAAGCCAGAAAAATTCTGGTATGCACTTTAAGAGATGGCAAGTCAAGGCCACGCTCTAGCTTACTGCTATGAATGTGTTCCATGTTAGTAAAGGCAAACCTGAGGGCGAACTGACTCCTGAACAGGAGAAAGAGTACGGCCATGCCAATACTATCTTTACGGGAGCAGTTCTTAGCGTCCTTGTTGACCGTTTGGTTGATGCGAATATACAGCACACAGATGGGAAAGAGCTGTGGGATGCACTTACTACTAAGTATGATGCATCGGATGCTGGCAGTGACCTGTATGTCATGGAGAGCTTTCATAATTATAAGATGGCTGATAATCGCTCTATTGTAGAGCAAGCTCATGAAATACAGTGTATATCCAAGGAGATCGACCACCTTAAGATTGTCCTTCCCGACCGATTTGTGGCTGGATGCATTATTGCAAAGTTGCCTTCTACATGGAGGAACTTTGCCACATCTCTGAAACATAAGAGACAGGAGATATCAGTTGAAAATCTGATAGCATCTCTCGATGTTGAGGAGAAAGCTCGGGCTAAGGACACGGGATCTAAAGGAGACGAGGGCCACTCCAGCGCCAACATGGTTCAGAAGAAACACAACAAGGGCAAAGGGAAGACAAAATCTAACAAGCCCAACAAAACTACCAACTTCAAGAAGAAGAAGAACAAGGCTGAACTGACATGTTTCACATGTGGTGAGACAGGTCATTTTGCCAAGGACTGTCCTGATCGAGCGGATTGCCGTGGCAAAAAGGGCAATGTCAACATAGTGATCGCTAGCAATGAGGGAGATAAAGGGTATGGTAATCTACCTTTCATCTTCTCAGTATTTCAATCACCTAGTTGGTGGCTTGATACTGATGCTAATGTTCATGTGTGTTCTGACATTAATTTTTCTTATCAGGGTGATCGAGATTCCTCCGTCCTAATGGGGAATGGGTCACATGCTTCTGTTCATGGAATTAGCATGATGGATCTGAAGTTTACTTTGGAAAAGATCGTGCAGCTGAAGAACGTGCAGCATGTCCCTTCTATACACAAGAATCTCGTTAGCGGAACCCTTCTATGTAGAGATGGGTTCAAGGTAGTTTTGGAGTCCAATAAATTAGTTGTGTCTAAGTCTGGACAATTTATTGGTAAAGGCTATGATTGTGGAGGTTTGTTCTGCTTTTCTCTGTTAGATTTCAATAATAAGTCTGTGAACCATATTTGCGCTAATTTTGATGATCTTGCAAGTATTTGGCATTCTCGTTTGTGTCATATTAATTTTGGCTCTATGTCTCGGCTTTCCACAATGAGTTTAATTCTGAATATCACCATAGTCAAAGGTTCTAAGTGCCATAGTTGTGTGCAGTCGAAGCAACCTAGAAAGCCTCACAAGGCTGCTGAGGAGAGACACATGGCACCTCTAGAACTCATACATTCTGATCTTTGTGAGATGAATGGTGTGTTGACAAAAGGTGGCAAGAGATACTTCATGACATTGATTGATGATGTGTCTAGATTTTGCTATGTATACTTGCTAAAAACTAAAGATGATGCTTTAGACTACTTTAAAATCTATAAGGCTAAAGTTTAAAACCAACTAGAGAGAAAGATCAAACGTCTTAGATCAGATTGTGGTAGCAAATTCTTTCCCACAGTCTTTGATGATTTCTGTGCAGAATATGGCATTATTCATGAGAGGACGCCTCCTTATTCACCTGAATCAAACAGGATTGCTAAAAGGAAAAACCGTACGTTGACCGACCTGGTGAATGTCATGTTAGACACTTGTGGTTTATCTAAGACATGGTGGGGGGAGGCAGTCCTGACTTCATGTCATGTTCTGAATAGAATTCCTATGGGCAAAGAAGAGAAAACCCCTTATGAGAAGTGGGTTGGGAGAAAACCATCACTTTCATACTTGCGCACTTGGGGGTGCATGACGAAAGTTAATGTACCAATTAATAAAAAGTGCAAGCTTGGACCAAGGACAATGGATTGTGTCTTCCTTGGATATGTTTCGTGTAGCATAGCGTATAGATTTTTAGTAGTTAAATCTGAAGTTCCTGATGTGTATGTTGATACTATTATGGAATCACGTGATGCTACTTTCTTTGAACACATATTTCCAATGAAAGACATTCATAGCAATTCTAAATACTCTTCTGAGATAACTCCTGAACATAGTACACCTGTTGAGAGTTCTGAACAGCCACATAAAATTGTCCTAGAGGAGGATGACAATGATGCTCCTAAAAGGAGAAAGAGACAAAGGGTTGAAAAATCATTTGGTGACGATTTCATTGTGTACCTTATGGACGATACTCCTACTACCATTGCAGAAGCATTTGCATCTCTAGATGCAGATGATTGGAAAGAAGCAGTTCATAATGAGATGGACTCCATTCTTTCAAATGGTACGTGGGAAGTCACTGATCGACCCTATGGCTGTAAACCTGTGGGTTGTAAGTGGTAAAAAGAAGCTCAAGCTTAATGATACAATTGAGAAGTACAAGGCTAGGCTTGTGGCTAAAGGCTATACTCGGAAAGAAGGAGAAGACTTCTTTGATACTTACTCACCTATTGCTAGAATGACTACTATTCGAGTACTACTCTCCTTGGCTGTTTCATATGGTCTCCTTGTCCATCAGATGGATGTAAAGACAACTTTTCTTAATGGAGAGTTGGACGAGGAAATCTATATGGAATAGCCTGATGGATTTGTAGTAAAGGGTCAAGAAAGCAAGGTGTGCAAGTTATTGAAATCTTTGTATGGTCTGAAGCAAGCACCAAAGCAGTGGCATGAGAAGTTTGACATGACTCTAATGTCTGCAGGCTTTGCCATTAATGAGGCAGACAGGTGTGTATATTATCGCTGTGGTGGGGGAGAAGGAGTTATATTGTGCTTATATGTTGATGATATATTGATATTTGGCACAAACATTGATGTGATCAATGAAGTCAAGTTTTTTCTATCAAAGAGTTTTGATATGAAAGATCTGGGAGAAGCTGATGTGATTTTAAACATCAAGCTGATTAAGGCAGATGGTGGGATTACTCTCTCGCAATCTCACTATGTTGAAAAGGTTTTGAAGCGATTTGACTTCTCTGATTGCAAACCTTCTCCAACACCTTATGATCCCAGTGTGACACTGTGAAAGAACAAGAGAATTGGTTTAGACCAATTGAGATATTCTCAGATTGTCGGTTCACTCATGTATCTTGCTAGTGCAACAAGGCCCAATATTTCGTTTGCTGTGAGCAAATTGAGTAGGTTCATGTCAAACCCCGGGACTCATCATTGGCATGCACTTGAGCGGGTTATGCGCTACTTGCATGGTACAATGAGCTATGGAATTCACTATTCTGGTCAGCATGCAGTACTTGAAGGATATAGTGATTCGAACTGGATATCTGATGTAGATGAGCTTTATGCCACCAGTGGTTATGTCTTTACTATTGGTGGAGGTGCGGTAACATGGAGGTCATGCAAGAAGACCATCTTGACGAGGTCAACCATAGAAGTCGAGCTAGTTGCACTTGACACAGCAACCGTTGAGGTGGAATGGTTGCGTGAACTCTTGATGGACTTGCCTGTGGTTGAGAAACCAATACCAGCTATCCTTATGAACTGTGACAATTAGACAGTGATTGCTAAAGTGACAAGTTCTAAGGATAATGGGAAGTTATCAAGACATGTCAAAAGACGATTGAAGTCTGTCAGAAAAATTGAGAAACTCTGGAGTTATAAGTGTGACTTATATTTCAACAGATGAAAATCTGGCAGATCCTTTTACAAAGGGACTACCACCTAATGTGATAGAAATTGCATCGAGAGAGATGGGTATGAGACCCGTATAATTTGCCATGGTGGAAACCTAGTCTATGTGATTGGAGATCCCATGAATTAGGTCCTGGGAAGAACAAGCTATTGGTGAAATGAGGAGAGTAACCTTTGACCCTCTCTAAGTAAAGATGCAATACTCTCAAATGCTGTAAGGCAGGTTGGCTTTGTGCCTTAATGTGTTTTGTTGGCTTTTATTAGCGAAGATGTTGTCCTGCAGAACATTTTTGAAAGAACACACCTATATGAGTTAGACTATCTAACTTCGTAGTCTATGAGATCTGGGTGATCTCTAGTAAACTCATGAAGAGACCTTGGAGTACGACGTATATGCTCCACCCGAGAAGGGGACTACTGGTAGCCAGGTACTGGTTATGGCTTTAAGTGAAACCCATTCACACAAAACTTGCAATTCAAGGCATAGTCCATTGTCCAAGTTGTGGGTTGGTGTAGCTTGGAGTTCTAGGCGAAAGTTCAACTTAACAGTCTCTGCTGAAACACTAGTATATTAAACAGTAGTGAACAGTGGCAAAACTGCAGATGGGCATTTCAGATCTGGTGGGGGATTGTTGGATTTATGGGTTAGGCCCAATTAAGAAATTCAATTAAATCCTAGAAAAATCTCAAAAGCCCATGTATGAGTATGGCTAGGGAATGGTGGAACAAATAGTGTCATATTGCTAGTCCAAGTGGAGTGGAACTAGTTTAAATATAGAGGTCACACTCACTCACCAAGTCATGGATGAGAGGAGAGAGTGTGGAGAACCACACGCGTGCGCTCGCTCGCCTCGCCTCGCCAGGCTGGGCCGGGCCGCGGCGGAGGGCGCACGACATGCGCGTGAATGGTCCGCCGAAATCTAGCCCCTCGCCTTGCGGGGGCGCGACTTCCTTTTGCTGTTTTATTTTTTGGTTGCTTGGCTGTTAAGTTTAGAGCCCTAACCGATCGTGATAAGGATCTGAACGGATCGCGAGTCTTTCGGATCGCGGATCGTTATCGGTTCGCGGACTCGGCCCTATATAAGGCGCTTGGCAGCCAGCGTCAAACCCATCCCCAACACAAGTTAGGTTTTCGCCCTACTCACAACTGCACCACCATCGTAGCTCTCTTCATCCCGACCGCCGACGTGCATCTGCGTTCGGGAGAGCAAGTCTCCAGAATCCTTCGCCTTCGAGATTCTGCACCGGGAGAGGGCGAATAAGGTTTTTGGAAAGCGTTCTCACGCGACTGCTCGCGATCTTGTCATCGACCCTGCTGATTCGACTTCATCAGTTCTGCTACTTCGACTTCATCAGGCCCGCTGCTTCGACGTCGTCGACCCTGCTGCTTCCGGCCCGCGTCGTCGACCCTGCTGCTTCCGGCCCGCGTCGTCTACCAGTATGTCTGATCAGTATGCATCTTATGATTTGACGGTCATGATTTATATTCGGAATATAATCTGGAAAAATGTCTAATAATTCAACATGAACAACTATAAGGCTATCTCCAACAGTTTGCCCACCATCTTCCATTTCAAACTACACTATGTGAACGATGTCATCTACACTGCAAAACGGTATTTTGCGGGACCATGTGCACGATCTGTTGGAGATAGCCTAACAATTGCTAATATAGAGTTTTTCGGACATATTAAGGCTGAATATTAAAAGTCTATATTTATACCTTTCATTAAATTCCATTTGGTAATTAAGATGATAAGTATACCTTTCCTATTTAACTAGTGGGAGGCTTGCATGCAGATTTATTATTACATGTCAGTATTGATGTACATGCAAAATTATTTACATGCATATTTATTACAGGAGTGCATTTTATACCTCTCACACTAAAGAACCCGCTTTAATCTCAAAAGTAGCTACATTTAGGGGTGGTAAAGGGCTCTCTAATTTAGCGTAGAAAATTTAAGGGTCGAGCTCAATAAGGACCCGGTCATAATATTATACAACTTTGGACTAAAAAAAATAAGGGTTTTTTAAATTGGTGCCCTTAGTTTTGGTGGTATGCTCACCTATACCCTTAGTCGTGGTTTTTGCTCAGCTGTGCTCTTCTGTTCTATAGCACTGGAAGAGCACAGCTGAGAAAAAAAACACGACTAAGGGTATAGGTGAGCACACCACCAAAACTTAGGACATAGTTGGATTGTGAAGAAAGCAATAGGGTCATGATCCATTACCATATATATATATATATATATATATATATATATATATATATATATATATAATGGGATGGAGGGAGTAATAGTTATATGTTTTTAATAATTAGATTTCTTAAAACTGCTAGCACGTGTAGGGGCACTGATTGGTTTGATTAGTATGGTCAAACACTGTGCATCTCATTTTGAAAACACAATAACATTGACTGCTGAAATACATAAAAAAGTATATGCTTACCTTCCTTAGAGCTTGAGAAAACTTATGCTGATTCACCTCTGATTTGCACCAACGTTCTAGTTCGTCATTACACTGAATGTGTAGATGTTCCAGATGATAAAGCTTAGGCAAAGATTTAAGGCTCTTACATTCTTCAATTGTGATCGTCACGAGTGATTTTAGATCACCCATCCACCCTGGCAGTGCTGCCAGTCGGTCACAACGGCTCAGATTGAGCGACCGAAGGAAAGGGAGGCGCCTCAAGCTCCCTGGTAAGAACTCCAGGGGGCAACTCACAACCATCAACCTCTCAAGGGAGGTGAGGTCCCCAAACCAATCAGGTAGGTGTTTCAGGCCATGACATTTGCTTACAGTTAGCGAGTGGAGTGAGGAAAGGTATTGAATGCTATCTGGTAAAGCTTCCATCCCGTGGCAGCTTACAATAGCCAAGCTTTGGATCCCAGGGAGTTGATGAAGCAATTTCCAATTGCTGGGTGGAACTTTGCATAACAATACTTGCAGCATAGTCACAAGATAACCACCACTGTTTATATCATAGTTTGACGCTATTACTTGATCGCTGTTATTTATATCCCACTCCATTGCTCTTGGGGGGCATGGCTTCAGCTTAAGCTTGGGGCAGTTCCAAATTGTCAACTTGACAAGCTTGGGAAACATGAACTCCTCCTGGCCATACGGATCACTTGCACCTGACACCATAGTGACCCAATCTTCTAGGTTTGGCATATCATTCAAAACAAACCTTGTTAACCTTGGGAAAAACAATGTGTGTGACGATTGCTGACTCCCACTCCCACAGAAGTCTCGATCAATACTTCTTATTTTAGGCATCCCTTTTAGTCGCAGTTCCTGCAGCATTGGCAACTGACCAAGTGGTGGTAGGCGGTCGCACATAGGAAGGTTCTCCATGTTGATCCGTACAAGGTTTCCAAGAAAGGAGGTCACCTTATGAATCCAGCCATCGAGTCCACAATTTGCATAACCTGTTACTATAAAATGTGGTGATGCTCTGTTTATGCTTTGTTCCTGTGGAAACCAATCTGGCCATGATTTAGCGAGGCTCGATCGGGTGTAGTATGCAACTGATTCAACTTCTTCCAGTAAGCTATTTGTATTTTTGATGCCTGAAACCTCTAGGTTAACTAAACATTGCATGCTGTTACCTTTGGCTAGCAATCTGTCTATCAAACTGCAGCAATCACTTGTCAAATCGTTTAGAGTGATGAGAGAACCATTGAATTTCCATCCGTCAGTAGGAAGTAGTGTGGAACTGCTGCTGGAGCCACTAACATGCAGCTCGCTGGTGTAAGCAAAGGGACACTGCAAGCCCATATAGTCTGCCACGGATTGCATCAAGTCGTCCTTCTGAAGAAGCAGTTGTGCTGCACCACTGCTTGCTCTTACTTCCCAATAATCTATGCTTCTTGGAGGGCAGGGACGCATCGTTAACAGAGGGCAATGGTATATGGTCAGTTCTTGGAGCGCGGGAAACATGAACTCTTCCTGCTTCTGCTGGCCCGTAGCTGATGTCATAGTTGTGCACCATTCTTCCAGGTTCTCCATATATTCCAAAGTGAAGATTTGCAAATTCCTGAGCCCTCCAGTGTTATCAGACAACTCTCTTCCTAGTCTCCTTATTTTTGGCATCCTGGACAGGTAAAGCTTCTTGAGATTTGCAAGCTGCCCAAGCTGTGGCAAACTGCTGCACATTGGAAAATGCATTAATCCAACTTCGTGAAGATGGCCCTGGCGGGAGGAACCAAGTTCTAGTTTCCATTTAGGAAACCTTTCGCCCATGTAGCCTTGCACCGTAAGTTTTTTAAGATTCTCATGTGGCTCAAGCGCCTGAAGCAGTGCTTCATCTTCCACGAATCGATCAACATTTAATGTCCACATAAGTCCCAAACTACGTAGTTCTGATCTATCAGGCATCTTCAGTGCTTTAGCCTCATCAACTGTATGTATATTCTCGAGGCGATACAGTTCCAGCTCAGAGAACTTCTCCTGTTCGAGTTGGAAAATGTTGCTCCGTATGCTGTCAACCTTTCTTTCAACGACAAATGCTGGTAAGGACTGCAGACCAGCACCCAGCCTATGTTTTAGAATAGGTTTCCTCACCGATTCCGTACAACCATCAAGCAAAATGAACTTGATGCTTTCCATTTGGCCCAGCTTCTCTGGTAAATATGCTAATTTAGAACAGTCTGAGAGATTCAGTGTGTGGAGATGTTTAAGGCTGCAAAATTCTTGAGGGAGGCCTAGAAGTTTTGGACAACATGACATGTCTATATAGTTCAATTTTGTGAGCTTGTTAAGAGCATCGACAGGTATATCTAACTCAGAACATCTTGAGATGTTCAGGTATTGTAGACTAGTAAGGCTAATGAAAGATTTCGGGAGCATGGTGAGTTTCATACAACCTGATAGGTCCAATAGTTTTAAGGAGTCCAGCTCACCAAGGGATTTTGGCAAAGTGTCAAGACAGGAGCATCCTGACAAATTTAGTTTCTCTAAATTTTCTAGTCTGGCAAGATCGTCAGGTAATGAACTTAGTCGACAGCAGTTCTTTAGGGACAAAAAACACAGGCTTTCGAGATTGCAGAACGAGTTGGGCAATGTCTGCAGATGCACACAGTCCGAAATGTCCAGATGCATCAACTGGCCCAATTTGGTAACTGAGTCTGGTAGTGCTGAAATTCTACTGCCATGTAGATTGAGATATTGCAGTTTTGATAAACTGCCAATGGCTTTGGGGAGCACTTCGCATTGTATTCCTGAAGCATTAAGGTACCTCAGCTGCATCATATTTCCAATCGAGGAAGGAAGCTTCTCAGTGCATAGCCCACTAATATCCATGATCCGCAGGCGTTTGACAAACGAGGAATTGTACCATTTAAATTTCAGTCCATCAGAATCTTTTATATGAAGAGCCCTTAACCCGGCTAGCAATTTATTCTTATGCAAGTTTTCCATCTTACATGCAAAAACCATGGCATAACGAGGTGAATCAGATTTAAATACCACACACTCCTGATTGATAACTAGCAATTCATCATCAGCAACTAACATAGCAAGGTCGTGTACCAGATCATGCATCTTAAGTTTGGATGAACCACCAGAACTGCTCCTCGTGATCTAAAAAAAGTAACACATCAGATCAATGAAATCACTTGCTCAATTAATGGTGTGTTTGGTTTGTATAGTCACCCAATACTTCATGAGGTGATGCATCATAAGTTCATTCCATCAATTTTAGTGGAATTAACTCACTCCTCACATATATACTAATTATTAGCTAATAAGAAATAGGGTGGTGATGGATCAACTCATTCTATTCCTCAAACCAAATAAAAATATGAGGAGTGAAAAGAAGATAGATCACTCCATTTTTCAAACTAAACACACCCTAAGATTATTTTGGTGAAATTTGTATGATGCAATCTTGGTTTTAACTTAAAATATCTAGTTTCTTTGAGATGAGTGCAATATCGTTATTTACTGTACCTTTTGTGAGATTGCCCCCCATAGATATGTCTATATGCCAAATGTTGCATCTAGATAAAAAAAGGACCGAGGCAATGTACTTTGTAACAATATATGCTATGAAATTCACGATACTATGGAGATTGGAAAATAGCATAAATCCTGACACATATACACTTTTATATATAAGTCATTCTCACCATAGTTAACTTTTTTCCATTCCATACATTTCCCAAACATTTTCTAATTCATACAATTTCCAGAGAAATTAATCTGTCTTATTATGTATGATTTTTCTATGCTGAATATTCAAATTATACTAGGAAATACTCACAGAGAAATTCAATGACAGATATCTTACTATTTCCTCCATTTGGAATTATATGCTTATTTTCGTTCAATACATAAGTTTTGCCGTACATAAGTTTTTCCATACACCATTGATGTCACTAGATTCGTACTAGAAAAATACTTTAGTATGATTATAATTTTGTACCATGTAACTGAAATGTTAAAAGAGTCATTCTTCATCAAAGACTATACCTAGCCGCCAAACAATGGAGTACGTCTCCTACTCTCCTCTCTTGCAGCCCGACTATTCCATTCTAGCCCTTGCCCTTATTCACACTTGGTCGCCGGTGGCTGCCCCTTCAGACCTATAGCTCACCGGCGGCTACATCACTAGCGCTACACCACCCTGCCCCTTCCCCTGCTGTAGTCTCCACCTGCGACGGCTGTCTTAAGGTTCACCAGTTGCAATCTCCACGCTGCCCCTTCCCAAGCTCCAGCAGAGCTGCACCATTGAGGAGATGAGCTCGTCATCTCAAGGTTCCTCCCATCTCCCCCTTCACTAGGACGACCAGGTTCTGACTCCAGAGTCGACTAATCGCCCTAGTCGTCGCCTAATCACGACTAGTCGTCTAGTCGGTCCCATCGACCAGGCGACTTAAAATCATTGCTTTTAACCGATGGCTACTTTAAACCAATGGAAGAAAGGATGAAAACTATTTCATTGAGTTCTACAATCATGTAATCTCAAGGGTGTATAACTCACCGCATGTGGCTCTGGATCCTGAAGAAATGACATGATCAATAAGTCACGGACTCTGTCCTCTGCATACATCTTTTCAGTTAGTCCAAGAGCGATCCATTGGTGGCATAAGCCTTCCCGATCAATTTCATAGCCTTTAGCGAAAATTGCACAGTAAGCAAAGCATAACTTGAGACTCGGGGACATTAAGTGATATGTCAGCTTAAGGGATGCAAGAACACGGTCCTGGATATCCGTTGTTCCATAATCTGATTTGGGCGGAGAGATAGCTCTTATTAAACTCAACAGCTCTTTAACGCTTCTTTCTGGTCTCAGTTGTGACGCAACAGATTTAAGGGCCAAAGGTACACCTCCGCACATCTTTACAATTTCTTCCATTGCAGTTTCTGGAATATCACCTGCAGGAAAATATGAGGATGCAACTTCCTTAACTAAATCAAGGCTAAATCTTTCTGACAATGGATCCAGGCGGAATAATGTCGATCTGGGCGTATTCAATTGAATTTCTCTGCGTGAAGTAACTAAGATGGAGACATTGCTTCCTAGTTCACCCTGCAGTTTGGCTAAGTGAACTGAATCCCAGAGATTGTCCAATACAATGAGACATCTACCCAGGAGCACCTTTCTGAGATGTTGGTATATAGATTCAAGAATCTCGAGATTACAAGATCCACATTCAACTATAGAGATTATAGCTCTTCCAATATCCTTTTCGCGGAAATTTTGGCCCAACCAAACCCATGCCCGTTGAGGAAAGGCCTCCTTGATTCTTTCGTCGTTGAACACCGATGTTGCCAGTTCGCTCTTACCAACACCACCAAGTCCATGGATAACAGTACAGTGACTAATAGTTTCTTGAGGGTATGTGTTATTGGAGCTAAGCAGTATATTAATGACTGCTTGTTTCTCAGCTCTACGACCAACAACCACGGCTGATGATGAACTTGAAGTTGTTTCTTGTTCCTCAACAGCATCATTTTTGGGCTCACATGATACACGGCCGTAATTTTTCCATTGCTCCGCTATTTCTTTCAGCCTTTTATTCATTTTCTTCATTTTCTTAGCCATGTCACGGCTAAACATTATCTGTTCAAACAATTCATTCATCAAGTTACCAAGTCTACATATTTTGGCGTGAAAGCATGCATATGCAAATAGACAGATCCAAGGGTTACAAATGTATATACCGCAGTATATGTATGTATAGGTTTAATACGTGCGTGCATGCATACCTCGAACCAACTAGGGCCCTGCAGCTTCTTGCCCGGTGGGCTGCCGTGTTCGAACTCATCAAACATATCAGAGATATCATAGGCTGCCCTCTTGAGCCGTTTGAGCCACAGCCGCGCGGTCTCGTCGTTGATAGACCGCTTCTCTGCTTCCGCCATGGTTGCCTTGATGGACTCGAGCGTCATTTTCATCTCGTCGAGGTCCTCCCTGAAGCTCCGGATCATCTTTGCCGGACCTTTGACGGGAGCCTGGAGCAGCGCAGGCAGCCTGCGAACAACTTCCTTAATGACGGCCGAGGCCAGCATCTCCCCTACATTCACCATGGCTGCGGCTGCTCTGCTCTGCTCTGCTCTGCCCTGCCCCCCTTCAGTAGTGTGCGAGTGCGAGCGAAGGAGGGCGGGAATTAAAAAGGAATTATTGGATCAGCAGATGGCCAGTCATATCCATCCATTTTGTCAAAACAGCGAAAGATCACCTACTGCCAAGTGCCAAGTTGATTGGGGAGACAACTTGGTCACAGGACCGCCAGACACAAGAAAAAGCAGCGGCCTCAATTAATTGTAAGGAGGTTGAAGGGAAATTGGAATTGCTCTCGTCCGCATCCATGATCCATCTAAGCGCTTCTTTGGAACGACAGGCAAAAAAAAAAAACGTACGATTCAAGAAATTTTTCTTTGTTCTAAAGGCGGCCTAAGTTTGTACAGTAAATTCAGCTTGAAAACTGATCACCAGAATAGAAATAACAAATACTATAGTTCAACAACTTCTTGAAGAAAATCAAAATCAAAGTTTATTATTGTTTCTCCATTGGTTCCTTTGTGAAGATATACATCAAACTTCTTCTCTTATTCTCTACCAGTTAACCCAGTACGTATATTTAAAACTCAGTACATATATTTAAAACTCTTCAAATTATCCTAGCATGGTAAGGGCACGTAGAATGATGTTTAATATAGATGGCTCTTGAGGTGTCTAAATGGGACAAAAAATCGTGGAGCTATCTCTCCGTGAAGAGACGTCTGGCTCTTAACCCAAATACTAACAGACGCCTTCACTTGCTTTTGTACGAATTCCTTGTCTTCTCTATCGATCTGATGCTCTAAAAGCACATTCACTTCTGCATTTATTAATAGATTATATTTATAGACACTCCATTGTACAATAGAGTCTCTCAGTTGTCTCTAGTGCTCGAAGAACCGTTTTGGTGTCTCTCCACTATACATGCCCTAACAATTTTAAAAAATGGTGTCTAATAATTATTTCATTACGTTCACAAAAGCAACATTTGTTACTCCCA
Organism: Zea luxurians; assembly: GCA_029449295.1. Taxonomy (NCBI): domain Eukaryota; kingdom Viridiplantae; phylum Streptophyta; class Magnoliopsida; order Poales; family Poaceae; genus Zea; species Zea luxurians. The sequence continues at coordinate 55,121,734 of JAOPSE010000011.1, forward strand.
TATCAATTACAAAGCAATCTTGAGCTTCAATATATAAAATTACTAGTAATGGCATAAGGATTTCTGTTTATGAGGCATCGATACATAAATTTACAGTAAAATTGTGTCATGTCTACACAAGTGTCTCCTGAAAAGGCCTGGTGAGAGCAAAACTCTTCCACCCACCAAGTCTCTCCTGAAAAGGCCTGGGGAGAGCAAAACTCTTCCACCCACCAAGTCTCTCCTGTCCTGTCCAAGTAATAAAGCACCGAAACCGGCCGCCGACGACCAAGACCTGTAACCGATGGAAGGCATTCAGCAGCTGCCAGCGGACGTCCTCGTGTCGGTGATCTCCCGCGCCGCCGCGGGGCCGAGGGAGGCCTGCATCGCCGCCACGGTGTCGCCGGCGTTCCGCGCCGCGGCCGACTCCGACACCGTGTGGTCACGCTTCCTCCCGGCTGACCTCGCCCCGCTCGTCTACCCGACGCCTCCGCTAAGATCCAAGAAGGAGCTCTTCCTTCGCCTCTCTGAAACCCATGCCCTCGTTGAAGATGGCCTCATGGTAGGTTGTGCTGACTCATATATCACAAACAAACATAAAAGAGGGGAGAGAGAGGCTGAGGAAGTGAGTCTGATTCGCAGAGCGCGTGGCTGGACAGGGAGACCGGCGCCAAGTCCTATATGATTGCGGCCAGGGCTATGACTATTATCTGGGTCCACACGCCGGACTACTGGCGCTGGATCGTGCGCGAAGACTCAAGGTTTGCTTATGTCCGGCATCTATAGTTTAATGCTTCTAAGTTGTTCTATCGAGCAAAGCAATTTCGAGGTCTCGAGTAACCTAGCCAGAGTACACGTAGATCGACCTGCATAATCACGGACGGCGACACAACACCACTTGAAGCTAGTTTAAGAGTTACAAAACTGGAGGAGATTATAGGGGTTAAAATCCCCTCTTTATTTAATTTTAAATAAGAAAATGATTTTAGCACCTCTTGTTCCCTCCAGTTTTTGGACTTTCAAACTAGCTCGATGTGTCTATACATGCGTAGGTCTGTTCTAGCACACATCTAGGTATATCAGAGAACTTCTCTCACATTATTGCTTTTGCAGTACTTTGGATGCCCACCGCATATTAGTTTAATTTTTCCGGGTGAAGCTAAATTTCAGAGACGTGAACACGAACCAGCAGCAACGGCTTATAACTCTATGTGGCTTTCCATTAAACAAAGCATGTTTATTAGGCAATCAACCAAATTAATATTAAATTTATTTTTACAAACATGAACGATGTAAAACGATTCCTCTAGCGTGTAATTTAGGTCACGGCGGGCGCAATGCAAAATAGAACAGGTCCAAACGGAGCTATAACGAAGAAGATACGATAAAAAGAACATTATAGGGACATGATCGTATCGTAGTTGACCAAAGATTTCAGGGGCTAACAGATAGGTTTTTTTTTTTGAGATTCAGGGAAAATACAATGCAAAAGGTGAAATCTCATGGTTAGAAGTGAAAAGGGTCATAAGAAGGACATGGTCACAGAGATATAGAAGAGACGTGAGATAATTTGCGATAAACTGAACTTCCAGGGGGCTTTCTGAAAGAAATTAGAACTCTATGGGCTTATTTGTAAAAACTAGGGGTTATTTGAAATTTTATAAAGTCCCTGAGGGCTAGCATGTAATGAAACATAAACTAGGATGGCGAGTTTAAATAATTAAAAGCTTAGGGCTAGATTATAAAAACTAGGGGCATAGCTATAAACATTCTCAATGGTGGAAGGACCAACATGTAAATATAAAGGAACTCGAAGGCTCTTTTGCAAAATGAACGTATCAAAACTAGTGGCGAACGCGCTTGACGACGAAGGATGGCAGGTGATGGAGAAGGGGGTCGCTGGCGTGCGTCGCACAGGTGATATAGACGACAAGACGATGCTGGGTTCACACGTGAAGCTTCGCCATGAGCTTGCACTCCTCCGGATGTGTTCGTAAGAGATCCGGGACGGCGACAGCGGCGAACCAGCTTGGGTGGCGAACGACGCGCAGGAGCTCAAGGATAAGGATCGGTGGGGAGGTTCGGGTCTTCGCGTCGCGTGCGACAGACCTCCCGGGTGCAAACCTTGGCGACAGAGAGGCACGGGTTGCGCGGTTCATCGGAGGTGGGTTCAAGTTCGCCAGTAGCGGCATTCGCGGAGAGCTTCACAAGTAAGCTTGATTACAGGGTAGAGTTATTAACAATTCTTGTGGTTCATCATTATCAACTTAGATTAGTTTATATCAACTAGGCATGCAGTTCATCAACATGATAAACAATTCATCTTCATCTACAGCTAAACTAAGTAGTTAATTAGTAACATGGATAATGATAAATCCTAAAAAGAGTAAAATTAACAATTCATGCATAACAAAATCTTGGCGCTTATACCAATAGATTCCACCACGGGCATGACACTAGCCACCCCACTTCCGTCACCACCATTGCCACGCAGCATGATGGGCTCATGCTCCTAGGTTGCGCATATGGGCCTTTTGCTACAGCCAACAGCCAAGGAGGTTGTTGTGGCTACTGAACTAGGCCGGTTCTCGAGTGCAGTCTGCCACCCTCGTTCGCTGTAGCCACATTAGTAACATCATGGGTGGAGACCCTAAGAGTGGCTGCACTAATAAAACTATCTCTAGCAGCTTACTATACTCATACATATATTCAAACTGCACTTTACAGATAATATAATATACAATGCAAACGAGTGTAAACCAATGTTTTTGGTGACCATATGAGTGAACTGTTGTACGTTGCATCCATATACTCACAAAACACGGTTTTGCACTATATATTACACTGAGATAAAAATTGCTAATATGGGATAAAAAATCATCTAATCAATATTGCTAATATGGGATAAAAAAATTCTAAATCACCATATCGTTGGGATAAAAAAAAATTCTAAATCACACAAAAGAATTATCCAATCAATATATTATTTTAGTAAACTAAATAAAAAAATTAAATAAATAAATACAAACTACATAATTAAATTAATAACTACTTATCCAAGAACAATTGATAATTCACTAAAGCATCTAAGCAATATATACTAATCGAGGCATCGTTTACTAATCTAAGCAATAGTAGCTAACAAACTGATTATCTTACTCTCTAATAAACTCAAGTGAATCGCTAATCACTAATTTATCTAAACAATTAATCATCTAATTACATTTATCAACTAATTTTCGCCATGTCCGACATAAATTAGCACTTTACAAATTAAAATGATGCGTTAACGTTTAAAAACTAACCTCGAAGGAACGACGCGCGCCATGATAGATGACCGGACGGGGTTGCGCAGCGCAGGGGGGAGGGTCACGAAGTGTGGCACGGGGGTTGCGGAGCCACGCGGGGCTTCGTGGGGGCGTCCGGGGGGTGGCCTGCGCTGCTGCGCAGGGGCTCGGTGGCGGTGCGGTCTAGCGGCGCGGGCGGGCCTGAGCGGTAGTGCCACGACGGTGCACGGGGCGGTGGGGGCCGTGGGGCAAGGCGGTGGCACATCCGATGCTACTGGAGGGTGTGGTGTGAGACGGCGCTGCATCTCCAGTAGAATTAGCAGCCAGCACAGACAGTCTCAAGGCTGTATTCATGCAATCATGCCCTGTGGGTGACATATATTTGCATTATTGAGCTGTTTTGTCCGTTGTATATGTTTCTCCAATTACATCGGCACCCGTAATCTAACATGGCTGGAGAGAAAATCAAATCAGATGAACTGAATTGTGTCGTTTTAAAATCATACAGGTTCTCGACATGCGCTGAACTGTTAGCGGTTTGTTGGCTGGACATCTCCGGTTGCATGCCATGCAGGATGCTGTCAGGTGACACGCGCTATGCAGCCTACCTGGTATTCAAGATGGCCGATGACTGCTTTGGCCTGGATTCTCCTCTTCAGGAGGCATCGGTCAGCGTCGGAGAGGGGGGCACATCAACGGCCCACTGGATCAGACTACAGAGCTACCACGTCGGCGACGAAGAGAACGGCGTAACTGAGGAAGGAGCTCCACCTAGGCTCCCACATGAGAGGCCTGATGGCTGGATGGAGGTGGAGCTAGGAGACTGGTACAACCATGGAGGCGACGACGACCTAGTGGTTCGTGCCAGTGTGAAGGAGGCCAGGTTTGGAGGCAACTGGAAGAAAGGGCTTATTGTTCAGGGCCTTGAGATTAGACCTAAGAACTGATTGAGGGCTGGTTGATCATAAAATTATATATGTATATGTCTCAGTTTGGAGTGCATTCATGTTGGAGCTATTATGTAATAATACGCCTGCAGGCTGCAGCCGTTCCTGATGCAGGGATTTTTTTTTTCGTCTCTGCATTCCTTGCGCCAAAAATAAGCTTTGAGGAACATAGTGTATTGATCCGGTTGACTTGGCTCCTGACCGGAAGATTTTTTTAACAAGAAGCCTTGCCTGAAAGATAATTACCTGGAACGGTAGGGAGCATGGACTAGACAACTATATAATTGATTAGCGTAAACTTTGCAAAACTCATCTGTTGGTGCCGATCTAGGCATCAAACACTAGAATGAACCACCTAGCGGTGTACTCTGCAGCAGCACGGACGGTACGCAACCCTAGGCCAGAAGGTCCACGACCTGGAAGCAGGAGCGGATCCTCCTTTGCACGTTTTTGGATGGTCTGCGCCTGGAGCCGGACTGTCCATGATGGCGCAGGGTCTTCTTCTACGTGAAGAACCATAGAACTCGCGTTCGAGTAGATCTCGTCAAGAGAAGGGTTCCAAGGGTTTCTCCAGGGTCGGCAGGCCACCGGGGCATCCCTAATCGGTGTAGAGTCGAAGAGGGATGGTTGTGGAAGACTAAACTAGATCTAAACTGGGGCTAGATTACTCTTACTCCTAAGGAATGGAAAGAAGAGTACAAATAAGATAAATTTGATAAGTAGATTTGATTGGATCGATTATGGGGTTCAATCGACCGTGCCCCTTCATCTATATAAAGGGTGGAGGTCTGGACACGTTACAAGTCGGTTCTCGAGTTAATCCAGCAGATTTTGCTAACAAATCTCGCAAGGAATTTGGAACCTTAACTGATTCTGCGCACGCGTGAACGGTCCACGCCGCTACAACGGACAATCTGGACCACTGACCGTCTGCACAATCTGTTTTGGTGTTCAACATATGATCCCTGAGTTTTGGTGAAGATTGAAAAACCAAAAGCATATGCACTATCAGCATACATAGAAAAACAATCATTATCACAAGTTACTTTGTTTCTGAAGTATGAACCAAGTCTGATGCAAGTCATTTACTTTTCAATCTAATACAGTGATTATTCAGCGCATAACGACCATTTTGGATTGATTCTTTCTCAGCATGACCATCTGATCAATGGATCAAAATGTATAGAATGAAGGTGCCCCCAGCCTAAATAGGCAAAGAGACTATGCATGTACCACAGGTTCATCGTCGTACCATTCAACATTTGAACAGGACAATATATCGACGATGAGTAGGCGGGTGGAAAGTATACTGACATTACTGGATGAATAGGCGATTCTCGTTGCGTCGCCTTTCGAGCCGTTTTATTCGGTCGTTTTATTTTAGCGGGTGACCAGTGTTTCTTTATTGACCGATCGCGTAGAATGGCCTTCTTGCTAGCATATTTGGAGAACAATTGATCAAAATAGGGCCGACTTTGACTAGGCGACCATGTGTGAACTGTGTTTTGCCCCTATGTCCCCCTTTTTGCTTTAAGTGGAGGCCAACGCCTCTGGTCATGGGCACACCGTCCAGTTGAGTCAGCCAGACCATCTGCTTGAGCATCGGACCGTCCGTGATGCTCGAGTCAGGGAGCTTTGTTCGGCTGCTCGATTGAGCCTGTCCCGCATGAAAGTTCCCTTTATACAGGAACATGATCTAGATGTTGCCTCGAGGGGGTGAATAGGTGAATAAAAAATAACACTTAAAAACTAGAAATTTTTACTCTACCGGAAGACTAGATCACAGTGGAATGAAAGACCCTTCGAGTAGGTCACAGCGGAATTGAAGTTCCTGTCTCAAAATACCCTGCACTTCAAAGATAGCTTGTACCATAGATAAGTATTGAAGTGCAAGTATAAAAAACAATTAAGACAGAGAGACAACACATAGCACAAAGCAGAGCACACATACACAGAGATTTATCCCGAGGTTCGGCCAAGTCTGAAATGCTTGCCTAGTCCTCGTTGGAGTTAGCCACACCTTGGCTTCTAGTCTATTTCAACTCCTTCCTTCGTTTGCTCAGATCTGTCAATTTGACAAATAGAGCCTTCCACTATGTTGATGATGGTTACAATGATGTCGTGGCTGCTTACAATATTCTTGACAGCACCCCTGCAGAGTAACAACGCTCAAGATCTTGCCCTTGCTCTCAGCAGCACCTCCCCTCTCTCTATAGGCTTATAACTACACCTCAACACAAACTAGAGAGATACACAAGAGAGAGAGAGAAAATTGATCACAATGATGTATGGACTTGTTGGCTGCATTTGTACCCTTGATGGAGGCGCCTAGGTGTCCCTTTTATAGTCCCAAGGGGCCTAGGTGCCGTTGGAGCTTCATTTGGAAGCTCCCAACCTACCCTGTCTGCGGGTGCACCGGACTGTCCGTTTCGCCATCGGACAACACACAATAACGGTCGCCTGTAGATCTGATTGGCAGTTTCCTTCTCTAAAAGGGCTAGCCGTCGGTGCACCGGACATGTTACTATTCATTACCCTGTGCACCACACATGTTACTAGTCACTGAACTGTGTGCACTGGGCATGTAACTATTCACTGACATGTGCACCGGACAGGTTACTATTCACTGTCCTGTGCACTGGACAGGTTACTATTCATTGTCCTGTGTGCCAGCCAATAGCACACTAAGTGCTTTTTCTTCCATTCATTCTCCATTTTACTTCAACTTTTAGGAGGATTTTCCTGAGACATAGACAAGCACATTTAGAGTATAATACAATTGACTTAGTCCTAGACAGTTACCTCTTTCCTGTTCTTCTCCCAGCTTTTCTGTTTCTCCTCAAACAGAGCCCAGAATGGCACTTTCTCTAAAGAAATAGTCAGAGAGCAAATCATAGTACCAAACATGTAGTAAAAGGTGTATGCAACATAGTTGAACACTCACACCTTACATACTTAACCTTTTTCATCGTTTTACTCATTTTGGCATGTTTGAGGTCGATGTTGGAATCTAAACCATCAAGTCAGCTTGACTTGATCTAGATTGACATATATGAGCTCCAACACACTACAAAGGTCACATAAAACATATCCAAACACAATAACAACCCAAAATAAAGGTCAAAGTGAACTTAGCTCTTTTGGGCTGCTTCTAGGTTCTGGCTTTGACACTACTCCTTCTAGTGACCTTGTTCACTTCTTGAGCTTCATCTTGAGCCTTGTGACTTACACCACATAACCATAGTATTACCTCATTGGTTATAAGTCACGTTCTTAAGTTATGATCCTCGATGCACCATATCTCTTCTCAATTCAATCAACCTAGACTTTGCAAGTCTTCTTCACCCCTAGCTTTGGGTTCCTTGGACTGCATGACCTTCTCCCGTGCACTTGGTACCTCGAAGCTCTTCTTGCCTTTATCCTTGGATTCATAAGTTGTCTCCAAGTTACACACACTGAGTTTCACTTAAGCAATGTTCTTCTTCATTCTTGAACACTTGTGTTGAACTTTACAAGCTTTACACTAAGCACCTGTCCAACACTTAACACACCTTTCGGTCCTTTAATTGGGTTGTCATCTAAACCACCAAAACATACAATAGAGCTTTCAATCTCCCCTTTTTGGTGATTGATGGCAACACAATTAAATCTTACACAAGATTAAGATTTAAAGCACAACTTTGAATTCTAAGCTAGAGAATGCTCCCCCTAAATGTGTGCTTACATGAAAATCTTAACTTTGGCCTCATATGCCAAATAGCATATACTTAGGCTAAGTATGAGGCTTTACTACAACTTTGCATCCGCGGGGTGCAAAGTGTTAAGAATCAAACCGTGATGTGCATGACACACAAATGCACAAAATCAAAGTTAAACACCAATTAAACAAATATACCACAGGGATATGAACCTACCACTATATACCATCAATATACCACTAAACACCAATTAAACAGAAAACATGAATATCTTTCACAAGATAAACAACAAGTATGATAGATACCAATTGATCGATTTACACACCAAACACAAGATGATATCAATACTAAAGTGTCAATTAGCAACAGAAGCACTAATTATGCATTATCACCATATAATACAATAAGAAGCATATGATATGCATTATTAACAAAACTAAAGCACTCTCCCACTTAAGATCAAAAGAAACTCAGGGAAACCCCACCTTAGCTCATCCTCATCACATGGTTGAGCTTTGAGCCCTTTATTACACAAAACACCTTCACCCTAAAGATAAGCTTTCCTCTTAGGTCGAGGTAAGATTTAATACACAAATTCTCCCCCTTTGACATCAAACACCAAAACCATATTTAAATAAGAACATAGGATGATGTCAAGGGACAACAGGGAATGAAGCATGGAAAATGCAACACACTGACATTACTCCCCTTACACACTAAACATATGCAACACAAGTATTAGAGGGAAATTAAGGTACAAATACTCAATATAGAAAAGTCAATACCTCCTTTTGTACCTTTACCATGTGATGGTGTCTTTTTCATCTAAGTTGGCGGAGTTACCTATGTCATCAATTAAAGATTTCCACCTTGACAGATTTATCTCTAGGAGATCCTCCACACTTGTGGCCGGTCCTTTATCCTGATCTTTTTTAGTAAGACACTAGACTTAGAACAAGTTATAACATAAATGGCACAAGAGAAGCCTCTATTCTAGTGATCAACAAAAGACATCAATTGGAACAAACTACCAAGGTTACCAATTGAAGGATTACCACTACACAGGTGAAACACTAAAATGGCTCCATGATTTGAAAAAAAACATCTAGGATTACCAACTATCATGGAGAAAACAACAGAAACACGAGCAATTTTAAAATATGCAATTACTCACAACTTTAGATACCAATTACATGACTTGTAGAGGCACTCAAGTCCTGATTGCTCCATATCTTGCTCATCTTCCCTATTTCATCTTGAGACTATATAGGATTACTCAAGAAACAGTTAGTCTTAAAAGACATAAGTTATGTGTGCCCCCCCTAAAGATGTGCATTAAGTCTTTGAATGACTTGCACTCTGCACATTCTAGCATCATCAGAAATAGAGGGGATCACAACATACCTTGGTCTAGGCATAATATATCAATTTCATCACAAAAAGATACCAATTAAAAAATGACATTATTCAACCTATGCCTAGTGGAAACAAACAAGCCTCAAGAGATATTACACTTTAAAGGCAACCTAGGCATGCTACACACATGATGATCATTGCAACACATATACCAATTGAAAAAGGCAAGATCATACATATAAAGCAAAATATCTAAGCATACCATGATTAATAAGAAATTTTCTTAGGTACACCAAATGAAAGGAATCAACATATTAAAGCATAAAGCACCTAAGCCAAGATAGTACCAATTGAAAGGCAAGAAACACTTATGATCATAATCAATGGAACTTCAAGATTTTCAATGAATTACATAGTTCTCTACTCCATACCTTTGCCTTTTACCTGAATACCATGAGATCCACTCTTTTAGGTAATGTGGAGTGAGAGCACCTATTGTCACCAATTGAGGGCTCCTTTCGCTCATGACCTCGACATAGCTTAAAGGGGGTGCATTAGAGACATGACATGGTTTTCTTGTTTTGGTATACACAGAGTACCAAGAAAAACAAATGATGTGAACATGGACTAAACAAAACTATCATGCTTGCACATAGGTTAATATCATTTGATGCATAATCATCAAAAACAACACAACATGATTTACACAAAAGGTACAGGTTTAACCATATATACCAAGAGAGCTAACCATGGCAGATAGATATATCAAATGAAAACCTACCAATTTGAAAGTGATATAAACTAGAAAGTACACAATGATGATCAAGCAAGTGTCACACCCGTTTCTAAGGGCTGAGCCGGGTGCATCGCATATGTGTGCCAGGATCTATTTCCACACATATGTTGACATCACAAGTGTGATATATCAAAAGAACAATGCATAAAAGCGTAAATAACGATTATATTAACATATTACACTTCGAACAGACATAATGTATTAACCTTTATTCATCAAAGTACAGCGAAACAAGGACATCCATCCACAGGAAGATGATCGGGGGTATCACTAGACTAGCATCCATGGAGCTCAACATCATAACTTCATCTGCAAACTTCTGATCAAAATTTAAGCAAGGGTGAGCTCACTTATGGTCGGGGCTCAGCAAGTGGGGGAAAAACTAATGCAAGTTTAACAAGGTGAGGCTAAGATTGAGCAGTAAGCATTTTAGTTGGTCAACATTTTATTAACAACACCTGTCTTACTAATAAGTGTGAATCCCAAGTATTCCCATTAAACAAAGATACAAGAGTATATCAAAAACACTTAAGTGAAACCACTTAAGCAAACCATTGGCAGATCATCAGATCTTGATTTATTTCCATCTTCAAGTTTAATTATCATGTGAGGAGTCCAGGCTGCTCATAACCGTGAGCACGACTCATATATCAGTTTTACACTCTGCAGAGGTGGCACATCTTTACCCATGAGTCACGATTCCCTTCTAGCCCGAGTTAGCTAGACCCGTATTCACTTCCGAGGTGAATGACTAGGGTCTCACTACGAGGCTTTTCCCTAGAGTCCTCATTATGCAAATGTTGGAAATGGTCAACTGCATAAGGTACACCTAGCGTAACCAACTTATAGTCCAGACTACAGGGTAAAGCTTTGGGAACTATGCCCGTATCCAATCTGCCTGAGCCAGAACTATAAGCACTTGTCAGATGCCCCCGTTTCGGTCGACCATGACTAGCACCCAACATAAGACTTCCCTAGTTATTTAGCCAAGGGCGTCCCATACCACCCTCATGGTAGCACTGTTTTCCCGGGTGGTCACTCCATGTTCCAATTAATATGCAATAATCTTGTTTAACCATCGGGTTAACAACAATAATGTAAACTTACCATTTGGAACATTAGTATCTTAAACAGGAGTGACTGCATAAATTTAAGGTTGTAGCAAAAGCATAGCTATGAAGGTAAAGTATAATACCTAAGTTTGATCAAGGAATATGGTAGAAAAGGTTAAGTGTATCCGAATAGGTACCCCATCAAATTATGCATATATATCCAAGAATAAACTTTATTGAATGTATTGTTTGGGATCAAACAGAGTATCCAGAGGAAGAAGTCCACTTGCCTTGCTTATTGAAAACTTGAGTTTCTTCCATGGATCGGAATAGATCTTGATTCTTAACTACTAGATCAACCACTGAATATCACACAAACAAACAAGAAGAACAAACACCACTCAATAACATACAACATTTACCATACGTAAAGCTAAAAGAAAGCCTAACGAAAAGAGCGTTCGCTTTTCAAAAACATTACACGCACGGGTTATAATAAAAAGGTATTCTTTTAAAAAATGTGTGATCTATACTTTATAAAACAAGACATGAGCTTGAAAATATCTTAATTTAAAATATACAAATATTAGGTTCACCAAATTAATCTTTTATAAAACGTCATGTGTGATATGTCTAAGATTAAGGGTTTATAAGACGATAAAGCACGTTATAACGATATTAAACCTTTTTGACCTTTTTAGAAAAGATATATGTTATATCTAAGGTTAATGGGCTACAAAACACATTATTAATTTTGGAAGCATTATGTAACATCTTATAAATCATTGTTAAACATTCACTTATGATAAACTAAGATATAAGTCTAAATAGGTTTTATATGGAAAGATAATCATTATTAAACACTTATTTTATGAAAAGCTAGGTTATAGGCCCTTAAGTGAATTTTCATGCAAAAGATAATGAACAAATAAGTATCTTTTAATTTCATTAGAAAACACATAGCCTATATTATTATATTCGAAGTCCATATATAAATTAACATTTTAAGTTATAAAAGAACTTAAACTCTTATTATTTTATTTTATTCCTTTAGGAAAATCTAAGTGGTTCGTATATAATGTGAATTAAATTCTATGAAATCATTAAGCATGCCATAAATCTAGTTAAGAACAAATTGACTATAGGTTGGATTAATAAATTATGATAAAGGATAATTAATCTATTAATTATCTTTAATTCTATTGTAGGAACAAATGATCTAATTCATTAGAAAGGAAATTATGTATAAACTACCATTTTAGTTTTGACGGTGTGAGCACTTAATTAAGCCATTATATCATTATTAGAAAAGTTGTATGATATGTTTCTATTGTAAAGCATGTAATTATGGATACTTAAATATGAGACTAAATGAGTTTTTTATGTGAAGGGATAATAAATGATTATCATTCTATTAGGAAAACACTAAATCTATATTTGTTGAGAAAACTACATTCAAACCGATAGGTCATCATTTTAAAGATATGAACACCAATTCTATTATTTTAGTATCTTTAGAAAACTCTATTCTTTCTGTTTTCTCCTTTTTTCTAAATAGAAATTATACGTATAACTAAAAATTGTTTGCTTATAATTCTTCTAACATTAATATTCTAAGAATTAATGTGAATTACTAATTGTACTTTTAATAACATATTCATGGTTGTTATAACATAGATAAATATCTTACTAATTCTAAGTAATTTAAGTGCTATACTTATGAATACATTTATCATGAATAGTAAAATCTATATCTTCATTTGACCGGAAATACGTGGCTTAGTGGCTATTTCAATTTCTTCATGTCAATAAGTTTATACTTCAAATACTACTAACAATTATCATTCTACACACACTAAAGCGAAATTCAATATGTAAACATTTTCTAGTATGAAAATCACCGCGGTAGTGAATAGTGACGGTATTCATTTTTAAATTATAAAATCATACATATTCAAAGTATTGTCGCGGGGTTCGATTTTGGCTACACGTATACATCGAAATCTCTAAAATCATACACGTGAATCGCCAAATCATCGCAATATTACAACAACAATTCACAAGATCTATAAATTAATTCAAAACATGATTTAGAAAATACATCAACAATTTGGGGTTGTCTTCAACCTTGGGATGAACGGCGGACGGGGAACGGCGAGGTACAAGCTCCGGCGAGGCTCCACAGACGGCGGTGATGGCTCTAACGACGAGGAGAGTGAGAGAGATGGTGGCGAGCTCGGGTGTGGGAGGGAGAGCTCCGTGGGCGCGTTTTTATAGAGGAGAGGGAGGAAGAGGAGAGGGTGGCCGGGTGCTTCATGGCCATCAATGGAGGGAGGGAGTAATGGGAGAAGAAACGATCACAATGAAGCTCCTTTAACAAAGAAATGGACGGTGGGGTCGCTTGGGCTTCATGCGCGGGTGGTGCGGCCATCGGGGTCGCGCTGGACGCACGACGCGCAGGGTCTTCGGTCCTGGTCGTCGGTTGGCTCGGACGCGGGCGTTGCTCGGCCGGTCGGGGTCGGGGAAGGCCGGGTCGCGTCAGGTCGTGGATGCAGGGCTGCGTGGCTTGAGGCGCTGCTCGGTTGGGCGGCTGTGGGGGACAGATATCCCCCGGGTCCACTAAAAGAGTAAAGGACCTCACGAAAGGCCCAAGGGCCCGATAAATCGTGAGGCCATCCTTTCGTGGGCCTGGGGAAGAATAATCAGCAGAGCAGGTTGACACGAGGCCGGGTCGGTGTAAACCTGGACGGTCCACAAGTCGAGCGAGCGATCGCAACAGAGATCCGACTTTCCCGCGCTGGAGCTCTCATGCAACGGAGCCACGCGGGGATAGGTCGGCAGAATCATAGGGAGATAGACTTGAGCAGTTCACTATCTTTTAGGCGCACGTTGTTATCATATCCACATTTATTGCTCCACGGTCGAATATATAAGGCCTAGGGGGCACCCCTTCAGAACGATCGATCCTACTACTTAGCCACCCACTTCAACTCTCGGCATTCTCGATTCAGAGAGCTCTCTTGTAACCTCATTCACCCAGCATACTCACAGGACGTAGGGTGTTACGCATCTCTAAGCGGCCCGAACCTGTAAACATCATCCACTGTCCCACGTGCAATTGGCACGAACCATTTTGCTACAGTCGTTGACACCATCCTACTCCTAAAAACACCTTGAAGGGCAACCCCGGGTGTGCGGTCGGATCCAAAACACCGACAGCTGGCGCGCCAGGTAGGGGGTGTGTCGACGATCCAAGCTAGCTCAATGGCCGTCACCTTCTACAGCAAGATCACCCTGCGTCCCGGATCCGTATTCTGCTTCGGAACAATCTCATCCGTAGTGGATGAAGAGGGAACTCTACACCGCATTGCGGATCCGCCGGAAAAGAAGTCTCCTCCAACAAACTCCGAAAATGCCGGAGAGGCGCAACCTCCAGCTCTCCGGAAAAAGATCGTCTCCGAAAAATCGGGAACCGAGGGCCCGCTGACCCGGAGAACTCCACTGTCTACTTCCCCGACAAAAGAATGGACACAGATCGCGAGGAATAAGGAGACCAAGGGAAAGCAAGTCGTTCTTTCCGTTCCTCCGCCCTCAAAGGAGAACGGAAAGAAAGTCGCCGCGACGACAGTACCATTCTACCCCGACGTCCTCTTCATCGGGAGAGTGGAGTCGCCTACCGTCTCCGACGACGAGCCGACCGCACCCGGAGAAGAACCGCCTCAACGAGAATCCCGCCGGCGGAGGAACCAGCGCAGGAACATTCGACGACATCACGCGGCCGGAGAACGGGATCCGGAGCAGCCTGTCTCGCGAGACGAGGTCTCGGAGATAGGAGAGACTCCAGAAGAACGCGTCTTCAGGGAACGAAGGAACTCCCGACGACGTGACCGTCGACGAGCTCAGGAACAAGCCGAGCAAAACGCAAGGCAACGCCGAGAAAATCCACTACTCGGCCGCAACCTGAACCCCGACTTCGCCCGAGCCATGAATACACCGAGCGAAGTCGGAGGAGTGCTAGCTCGGATAGCTGACGGACTCCCTCGGACTCCAGACGCCGAGGGCTATCGACGCCTGCTCACCCAGGCGGCCTACCATCTTCTACCTCTCGCTCACCCGCCGAACGATTTGCGGCATGCCATCAACAGTCGCTGGGACGCGCGGAGTTCTATCAACGCTTCGCGCGAACAACGGCATGAGAATGAGATACGCCGCCGGGAGGAATACGACAGGGATCATGGCATCCCCGCTCGGAGCCAAGCCACCGGAACCAAATCAACAACGGCCTCGACTGGTGGAACTGTCCGGGGACGGTCGAGGAACCACGACAACTACTCTCTTCCCCGGGACAGACATCATCACCGACGACAGGAGGACACATGCGGAGTGTCAGCCCTCACTCCACGCCTTAGGGCCATTCAATGGCCCCCAAACTTCAAGGTATCCAATGTTGATAAATATGAACCTAAGCAAGATCCAGGGGGTTGGCTAGCCGTCTACACCACCGCTGCTCGAGCTGCCGGGGCATCCGAAGACGTGATGACCGCGTACTTACCCATTGTCCTTGGGCAAGACGCGCTGCAATGGCTGCGACATCTACCCCGACACTGCATCGACGACTGGGGCGACTTCAGTCGACGCTTCACCGCCAACTTCCAGTCCCTCTCCGACAAGCCGGCGCAACCGTGGGACCTCAAATCCATCAAGCGCCGGGGGGACGAGACTCTCCGGTCGTACCTCAAAAGGTTTCAAACCATGAGAAATCGTATCCCCGAGGTCACGGAGGCGGCCGTGATCGAGGACTTCTACAGAGGATCCAATGACTCGGCTTTCGTCCGAGCCATACTACAGAAGGCGCCGACTACCTCCGAGGAGCTATTCCGGGAAGCCGACCTCTACATCACCGCCGATGAGCGGGCCCAGGACCTCATCGGAGGAGCAAAGCCCGCACCGGCAACACCACGACGCGACGCGAACCAGCAACCCGACAAACGATGGGAGAAGAGGCCTCGCGAAGAAGTACACGCCGCCGGACCACCTGCCTCTCGCGCCCGAGGAGGACCTCGTGGAGGCGAACGCACGCTGGACGACATCCTCGACGCCCAGTGCCCGTACCACAAGGACATGCGCCACACTCTTCGTAACTGCCGGGACTTCAAGCATTCCGTCGGACACGACCGACCCTTCCAACCTCTACCTCCTCCTCCGCCGAGGGGAGGACCAGATGAACCACGACAACTCCATCAGCAGGAGGAGGGAGGAGGAGGAGGAGCTTTCCCACGCGTTGACAGGGAGGTCAACGTCATCTTCGGCGGACACGGATCGCAGGAGAACAAAAGACAGCAAAAGCTCAACGATCGCCAGATACTGGTGGCGACCACCGGCCCTCCCGCCCCATACCGGTGGTCGGAGCACCCGATCACTTTCACTCGGGCGGATTAATGGCTCAACTTTGACCACCCGGGCAAATACCCGCTTCTCGTCGATCCGGTGATCCGAGAGAGCCGGGTGAAGAAGGTGTTAGTGGACGGGGGGAGCAGCATCAACGTCACCTTCCCCCGGACACTCCAAGGCCTGGGAGTTCACCTCAAAGAGCTCCACGAGTCGGACACCCCTTTCTTCGGCATCGTGCCGACGGAAGGGGAATACCCGCTGGGCCACATCTACATGCCAGTCACCTTCGGAACTCCGGAGAACTACAGAACCGAGTTCCTGAGGTTCGAAGTGGCGAACTTCGACTGCGGGTACAACGCCATCATCGGGAGGCCGGGACTGGCCAAATTCATGGCCATCCCTCATTACACGTACATGATACTGAAGATGCCAGGGCCGCAAGGAATCATAACTGTGCGCGCCGACTTCCAAGGCGCCGCAGAGTGTTTCCGAGTGGCCATCCAAGCAGCCCTCACCACTAAACCGTCGGCGGTTTCTTCGACACTGGCGAACTCTAAGCCTGAAGAGGACCTCGCAGTACCGGCGAATGAAGCTCATGCCGTGACTTCTATGCGGCCGATTGAAGAAACCAAGAGGATCAACCTGGGGTTCGCTGATGAACGCAAGACTGCCATCATCAGCTCCAGCTTGGACGACAAATAGGAAAGCGCGCTCGTCCAGTTTCTGCAAGATAACCGAGACGTATTCGCATGGCAACCTGCGGATATGCCGGGAGTCCCAAGAGAACTGGCCGAGCACAAACTGAAGGTCTACCCCCAGGCAAGGCCGATTCGGCAAAAGCTACGACGTTTCACGCCCGACAAGAGAGAGGCCATTCGTGCTGAGCTGGCCCGCTTGGTCGCGGCCGGGTTCATTAGAGAAGTGTTACATCCCGAGTGGTTAGCCAACCCTGTTCTTGTACTCAAAAAGAATAAAGTGGATTGGCGCATGTGTGTTGATTATACTGATCTCAACAAACACTGTCCGAAGGATCCCTTCGGGCTCCCGAGGATAGATCAGGTGGTGGACTCCACCGCTGGGTGTTCTGTGTTGTCTTTCCTAGATTGCTATTCTGGATACCACCAGATTAGTTTGGCAAAGGAAGATGAAGAAAAAACAGCATTCATTACTCCATTTGGTGCTTTCTGTTATACCTCCATGCCGTTTGGCCTCAAAAACGCTGGAGCAACCTACCAGAGAGCCATTCAAACATGCTTAGCCGATCACTGGGGCAAGCGTGTGGAAGCCTACGTGGATGATGTGGTTATCAAAACAGAGAACTCAGAAAACTTCATCGAAGACTTACAACTGGTTTTCAACAGTCTGAGGCGGTATAGATGGAAGCTTAATCCCGAGAAATGTGTTTTCGGGGTACCGGCAGGAAAGTTACTCGGGTTTATTGTCAGCAACCGGGGAATTGAGGCTAATCCAGTAAGATTGAAGCCATCATGAAGATGGAAGCACCTCGATCACAAAAGAAGGTTCAGCGACTTACTGGATGTATGGCAGCTCTGAGCCGATTTATATCTAGGCTGGGGGAGAAAGGTCTACCGTTTTACAAGCTAATCAAAAAGGTGGATAAGTTTCAGTGGACTTCAGAGGCACAGGAAGCTCTAGATGCACTGAAGAAATTCTTGACAACACCACCAGTACTGAAACCACCACAACGAGCCACGTCAACCCAACCGGCTTAAGATCTGTTGCTATATATCTCTTGCACGACTCACGTGGTAAGCACCGCATTGGTAGTCGAGCGAGCAGAAGAAGGACATGCCTACCCCGTGCAACATCCTGTTTATTTCATCAGCGAAGTCCTGGGTCCATCGAAGAAAAAATATCCTCTTGTGCAGAAGCTATTATATGCAGTACTTCTGACTGCCCGCAAGCTGCGTCACTACTTTGATGATCACAAAGTCATAGTAGTCACCGGCTTTCCGATAGGGGATATTCTTCGCAACAAGGAAGCAATTGGCCGAATAGCTAAGTGGGCCTGTGAACTGGGGTCTCATGACATCGAATTCCGACCTCGTACTGCCATAAAATCTCAAGCATTGGTTGACTTCGTTTCAGAATGGACTGAACAACAAATACCAGAGAACCCAGAAACGACAGAAGTATGGAAGATGTATTTTGATGGCTCACTGAAGCTGCAGGGAGCAGGAGCAGGAATTCTCTTCACCGCACCTGGAGGCGAGCACATCAAATATGCCCTCCAGTTGCTGTTTCCAGCCTCTAACAATGCAGCCGAGTATGAAGCTTTGATCCATGGATTGAACATCGCCGTATCATTGGGCATCAAGAGATTGATGGTATACGGAGACTCTCTGGTAGTCATTAGCCAGATAAACAAAGAGTGGGATTGTTCAAACGATTCAATGGGAAAATACTGTAGTGCCGTCCGAAAGTTGGAAGACAAATTTGAGGGTCTGGAATTTCATCATGTAGAAAGAGATCGGAACACAGCAGCCGATGTACTATCCAAGTTAGGATCCAGTCGAACTCAGGTCCCACCCGGAGTCTTTGTGCAAGAAATACTACAGCCGAGTATCTCAATGGATCAAACAGAAGAATGCAACATTATAGATCAACCCGAATCAGACTCTGATGACTGGAGAAGGTCGATCATTAGGTATATAAAGAATGATGAAGAACCAGACGACAAGAACTCGGCAGAGCGCATTGCCAGACAGTCGGCTCACTATACACTCATTGGGGAGACCTTGTACAGAAGGGGTGCATCAGGCGTCCTCATGAAGTGCATTCTTTCGACCACTGGGAAGCAACTTCTGGAGGAGGTCCATGCTGGGCAATGTGGAATACATGCAGCCTCCAGAACACTAGTCGGGAAGGTCTTCAGGTCAGGATTCTATTGGCCAACAACAAAGAATGATGCAGCCGAGTTAGTTCAGAGGTGCGAAGCTTGCCAATACTTGTCAAAACAACAACATCTGCCAGCACAGCAACTGCAGACCATACCAGTAACTTGTCCTTTCGTATGCTGGGGACTGGATATGATTGGACCTTTCAAGAAAGCTCAAGGGGGATACACTCATGTATTAGTAGCAATCGACAAATTCACTAAATGGATAGAATTCAAGCCCATCGCATCTTTAACCTCTGCTAAGGCCGTGGAATTCATACAAGACATAATATTCAGATTCGGGATACCAAACAGCATCATAACTGACTTAGGATCCAACTTCACAAGTTCAGAGTTCTTCGACTTCTGCGAGCAAAAGAGCATTCAGATCAAGTATGCGTCTGTAGCACATCCAAGGGCCAACGGGCAAGTTGAGCGAGCCAACGGGATGATACTGGAGGCACTCAGGAAAAAGGTCTTCGACAAGAATGAAAAGTTCGCAGGAAAGTGGATAAGGGAATTGCCCTATGTCGTTTGGAGCCTAAGAACCCAACCCAGCCGAGCTTTGCATGGAAACACTCCTTTCTTCATGGTCTATGGATCAGAGGAAGTGCTACCCGCCGATCTCAATTTCGGGGCGCCAAGGTTGATCTTCGAAAACATAGCAGAAGTTGAAGCCACCAGGCTGGAGGACATTGATGTACTTGAAGAAGAACGGCTAAATGCGGTAATCCAATCAGCACGGTATCAGCAGACTCTAAGGCGCTATCACGACAAAGCCGTGCGGCAACGATCCTTTTCAGTAGGAGATCTCGTCCTCCGCCGAATTCTAACAGGGGAAGGACGCCACAAGTTGTCGCCCTTATGGGAAGGACCCTTCATGGTAGCAGAAGTCACTCGGCCAGGATCCTATCGTCTCACTCAGATGGATGGCACAGAAGTCGGGAACTCCTGGAACATAGAACACCTCAGGAAGTTTTATCCCTAGCTGCATTTCGAAAGCTATCGGACGACGATGTACTCTGTAAAATGGAAAAGTGTCATCAATAAAGAAAGGCTTTAAACATACTCAGTTTGTTCACGGTTGACATGCTCACGCTTACTTAACTTGGGGCGACCACTATGCCCTGCCAACAGAGCAATCGGCTTAAGTCGGCAATGACTTAAGGCGGTGCAACATGCTCACGCTTACTTAACTCGGGGCGACCACTATGCCCTGCCAACGGAGCAATCGGCTTAAGTCGGCAACGACTTAAGGCGGTGCAACATGCTCACGCATACTTAACTTGGGGCGACCACTATGCCCTGCCAACGGAGCAATCGGCTTAAGTCGGCAACGACTTAAGGCGGTGCAACATGCTCACGCTTACTTAACTTGGGGCGACCACTATGCCCTGCCAACGGAGCAATCGACTTAAGTTGGCAACAACTTAAGGCGGTGCAACATGCTCACGCTTACTTAACTCGGGGTGACCACTATGCCCTACTAATGGAGCAATCGGCTAAAGTCAGTGGCGACTTAAGCCGGTGCAACATGCTCATGCCTATGCAATTCAGGGTGACCACTACGCCCTACTAACAAAAATAAACGACTTAAGCCAGCAGCGACTTAAGGCGATCTGACGTAATTATGGTTACTCGTACAGGGATGACTTCTATATCCCGCAAACAAATTTCATAATCATCGCGCATCATTTCACCACTGCAAATCTACGAACTGATGAAATCTGAGACAATAAGAGAGTAATTATATCATTCGAATGCTGAACCGATATCCTCTAACAAATACTCAATCATGCTAACCGCGCGCTCAAAGCACGCAAAATGTTTCTCTATTTCGAAATGTCTTTTTCAGGAGCGACCGACGAAGAAGGGCGACTCGAGGAATCAGGGGCAGCATTCACATCAGCCCTTATGTCTTCGGGAACAACCACGCCGGGTCTCCTCATCAAGATCCGTCCCGCCCGAATAGCCTTGTCCATGGCTCTGTCGCGCTGAGCTTTGAGAGTAACAGAAGTTTCTTCGGCAACTTTAGCAGCCAGTCGAGCAGTTTCTAACTCGTGGACAATGGATTTTTTTGGAAGCTCGGAGTTCTTTGATAGTAGCATCCTTTGCTAATATCAGCTGCTTAAGCCGGGTTACCTCATCCATGGATTCCTGCAGCTTACAACATTGGAGGTCTAATTCTTCCATGGTGAAGCGATGACTTCTCTCCAAGATAGTCATCGAGTTGCTAGAATCACGATACAACCTTTCAAGATTGTCTCTAGAAGCAGCAAGGATGCATTTTTCTTCCTGCAAACAAAAGTCAACCCTCTCAAACACCAAGCAAGTAATGGTAGCACAACAAGGCAAAGTGCAGTTTCATAAATCACCTTTTCAGAGTCGAGCTGAGCATGAAGAGAAGAGCTCAGTGCATTGGCGTCATCTAAAGCAGCGGAGACCTGACCCAACTCAACCTGACTCTGAGAGTACTTTTCCTCAAAGTCAGAGCATCGCTGGGCCAATTCAGCCTGATCTCGGGAATGTTTTTCTTCAAGAGTGGAAATCTGCTGAGTCATGCCTAGCAGGAGATAATCAAACAAAATAGTGGTCAAAATATAGAGCAGTCTACAGTGAAGGCAAAGAAAAGCAAAAGAGCACTAACCAGTGTTGGTTGCCTCCAATTCAGAGATACGATGTTGAAGCGACACTGGATTCCAACATGTAAGTGACGAAGCTACTTCTGGGATAGAAGCACCCTGTAGCCTCAGCTGGCCAGCCATCCCATCCACCAAAGCCTGATGAGGAAAACAGATGAGTGTAATGACAACAATTCACACAATGTGAAAACCAAGCTAAAATACGTCACAGTACCTGGAGGTTGGAAAAGAACGAAGGGATCCCCAAATCAGGAGAGATCAGTTGATAATCAGGCATGAGGCCACCACCCGAAGCAGCTTGCAACGAACCAGTAGGAATCAGCTCGGTGCCTTCAACAGAGCCAAACACTTGATCAGCGGTGACGCTGCCCTCTAAAGCGACTCCCTGGTCCACAGTTTGGGCTACCACCATACAGCCAGAGTGTGGAGGAGATCCCGCATGAACGTCCATGGAAGTACAGGAAGGAGACCCTGCTCGGGCACCCTCGGGGGCTGGGTCATAGTTTGCACTGCCCACTTGAGCCGGATCATCCCCGGCAGCACCCTCGGTGGCTGGGCAGTGGCTTACACTATTCACCCGAACCAAGTCATCCCTGGCGACATCCTCGGGGGCTGGGCATGTGTCAGCACCATTCTTGAGGTCCAAGCTCTCTGCAGTAACCACCTCTAAGGTTGACGGGCCCTCAGTTACATCCATAGGACCAGGATGATCCAAGTCAGTCTCCCGACCCTCGAGATCGCGCTCTAAGGTCGACGAGGCACGGGATGACCTCAACCCAGCATCAAGCACGTCAGCGCAAGCCTCCATTGCACCATCATCCACTGGCTCCGATAACAAGTCCTCCGAAACCATATCCTCGAGAGTCTGATCAAAATTGCCAGGGACAGTTCTTGCAGACCAATGAGAGCAGACAAAGCAGGAGAGGGAACTCCACTACTTTCACCGCTAGCAATGAATTGTCGACTGTTTTTCCGAGTCAAAGGAACTTCATTTTCTCCCTCCTCATCATCCACATTAGCAACACAGGCAGCACCCCCATTGGGATCAGCAACTGATTCGGGACACCCATTGGGTTCAGCGTCAGTAAATTCAGTCGCAAGCACTTCTTCAGCATTAGGAACCGAAGTACCAACGTCCCGACCCAAACTGGGTACCTGCCGAAGGCGTCTCCTTTTCTTTTTATGTTCATCAGCAGAAGGATCGGATGGATTGGCTCGGCAAGGGCGCCTCGGGCGAGTACCAGCAGGTTTCTGAGTATTTAAGGTCACACCAGCCTCTGAGAGGGGCGCCACCACTAATGCCCCAGCAGGAGCAGCGTCAGAAGAGTCCTCAGCTAGCAAATCAAGCATGGCACCTATCTCAGCATCACTAGGGTTCAGGGGCACCTCGAAATAAACCTGTCGTTCATCATCAGGAATTCCCCCGAGTGTGGCAACCAAGGCACTAACTTCTTCAGCAGAGGGCCGCACTCTAAGGCCCAAACTGCTGTCAGTAGCAGGAGGATTCGACACAAAAAAAGTGAAGGCTTTGGGAGGAGGCAAGTTCTAGGCCGAGTATGCCACTGGAGCACCAACATTTGACACTTTACCCTAAGGATCATCTCTAGTCGACTCACCAAGTCTGCAGAAGGAATTCTTCTGTTAGTAACCCGAGTTGAGTCGGCTAGCCCTCGATACAGATAAGCTGGGTAGGCCCTGTCTTTCAATGGCTGAATATTCTTGAAAACAAAATCAGTAACCACAGCTTCAGCCGTCAGACCCCTCTCTTTCAGCAGTCCAACTTCAGCTAGCAACACACCTGCCTCAGCTACTTCCTGATCTGTGGGAGACTCGGTCCAGCTTGGGGTGCGAACGTCCGGCTGTCTTCCCGACCGGGAGGGGAGAGAATTCCCATAATTCTCAACTATAAACCATTCCAGGCGCCATCCCTTAATACTGTCCTTGAGAGGGATCTCGAGATATTCAGTTTTCCTCCCGCGGTGCATCTCCAAGCTGGCACCCCCGACCAACTGGTGTTGTCCCCCGGCCATCCCAGGGCGACAATGATACAAGTATTTCCACAGACCGAAATGCGGCAGCACGCCAAGAAAGGCCTCGCATAAATGGACGAAAATGGAGATTTGCAGAATTGAATTGGGATTCAAATGGGTCAAGTTAATATGGTAGAAATCAAGGAGGCCACGGAAAAAGGGAGAGATGGGAAGGCCAAGGCCGCGAAGAAGGAAAGGGGCGTAAACAACGGACTCATGGGTATCCTCCATCGGAACAGTAAACCCATGGAAAATCCGCCAAGAACAGAGTTCTCGCGGAGGAAGAACCCCGATGGATACGAGGTGGAGAAGTTCAGTTTCAGAAATGACGGACATGTGATTACCTGCGAAAGGCAACTGGCTGTTGGGGTCGATTGGAGGAATCACCGCAGCAGACGAGCTCGAGGTCTTCCTCTTGGGTGCCATCTCGATTCTACCAGCGAGCAGGGTGGGAGGCGAATGGCAGAGAGGATTCGGAAGCGGGAAAGCAAGAACTAGGGCACGGAAAGCAAAGGCGGCTAAAAGCGCAGCACTTATGGGATATTCTCGAGCCAGATACCGTTTCAAAAAGTGCCCAGTCATCACCCAGCGGTTATTTCCAAAACCCTAGCATGCCACGTGGTCACCCGGCGGTTATCTCTAGAACACCGGTGCGCCACCTCATCACTCGGTCATCATCCTCTAAGTGGCTCGCGCGGCCTGCTATCAGTCGGCCTACCTCCAAAACGCTGATTTTGTGTTCAGCCGCTCGGCATTACCTCTAAAACGCCGACGTTGCCCTCCAGTCACTCGGCGTTACCTCTAAAACGCTGCTATCGTATTCAATCACTCGGCGTTGCCTCTAAAAAGCTGATATAGTGATCAGTCGCTCGGCGTTGCCTCTAAAACGCCGACATCACCCTCCAGTCACTCGGCGTTACCTCTAAAACGCTGCTATCGTATTCAATCACTCGGCGTTGCCTCTAAAAAGCTGATATAGTGATCAGTCGCTCGGCGTTACCTCTAAAACGCTGACATCACCCTCCAGTCACTCGGCGTTACCTCTAAAACGCTACTATCGTATTCAATCACTCGGCGTTGCCTCTAAAAAGCTGATATAGTGATCAGTTGCTCGGCGTTGCCTCTAAAACGCCGACATCACCCTCCAGTCACTCGGCGTTGCCTCTAAAAAGCTGGTATTGTATTCAATCGCTTGGCAGTTATCTCTAAAACTCCGATATTGTGTTCGATCACTCAGCAGTTACTCTAAAAAGCGCCGACACCATCTACAAAGTTACTCGGCGGCTACTCCTAAAAGCATCAGTTTGATGCCCGAGTTATTCATTTACTGTCTCAAAGGAATCAGTTTCACAAACGAGCAAGACAAGTCATAAAGGAGAAGCCAACATCATTCTTTCATTATAAGGGAAGATAACGCACTTACAAATCAACTCTTTACGAGTTGATACTTCCCTATTACTACTACATTACATTACTACTACTACTACTACTACTACACTACGCTATACTATTCTACATTACTACTACTTTATTCTAACTATACTATACTAATATCTAAAAAACCAGTGGCATCTAGCCACTGGCCCTGTTGCTGCCGCCGCTGCTGCCGCCCCTAGTGCTGCCCCTGCTGCTGCCGCCCCGGTTGCTGCCCCTGCTGCCGCCGCCATCACCGCCCTTGCTGCCGCCGCCGCTGCCCCTGCCGCTGCCGCTGCCGTCACCGTCGTCGCCGCCATTGTCATCGTCGTCGTCGTCGTCCTCGTCCTCGCCGCCGCCGTCCGAGTCCTCCTCATCCGAGGAGTACTCCGACCCATCCGAGCCCTCGAGCCCGGAGCGCTCGACGGCCCGGATGTACGACCAGACCTCCGCCGCGAGCCCCTGGGAGTCGTCTGAGTCATCAGACGACTCACGCAGGGGGACGGGAGCCGGAGACCCCTCAGACCCAGAGGAGAACTCCTCCTCTGAGTACTCCGAGTCACCAAACTCCTCCGATGGAGGAGTTGGCTCACGCTTGCGCTTGTTGTTCTTGCCCATGGTGGAAGCAGAAGGGAGAGAAGAGAGGGAAGCAGCAGAAGAACAGCGAAGAGATGTGAAAAAGCTAGAGAGACAACGACGTTATTTATAGAAGGAGAAGGCAACCGCTCGCCTCCAACCGCGGTCACTGAACAGTCGCAAAGCATTCAATAAGCACTTCAACCCGTCTGAAGACACGTCAGGCCGCTGACGCCGTTTCACGCAACACAACACCCATTGGGACTCCAGTCAACAGCGCGGAGGATATGATTACACCCACCGTCACATCACATTACTACTCAGAAGCAGCCGGCTAAAACACTCAGCGTACCAAACCGTCCCTTGCCCACACCCATTGGGGGGGACGCCCAGGAATTATCAGTATATTTTTCAAAATGGTCACATCTGTGGAGGGCACGCTGTGAATACCTCAAGACAAAAATGAGATATCGGTGAGGATTAGAGGAAAGCCAAATATAGCCAGTGAAGTACAAAATATGGTCGACAGAAGCGACTTGAAGACTAGACAGAGAACGTCCATCAAATGTCCAATCAGTCACAGAGCAAATAAATTACACTACCTAGCAAGATATGGATGGATTGCGAACTCGGCTGCAAAAGACAAAATACATGCTGACCTCTGAAGCATAATATTGATGACATAGTGCGGATGACATCATGCCGATTTTTTACAAGCAGAAAGGATAATCTTCAGCAAAAAGACACAAAAGGAAGACCTTCGAGTGGATTATCCTCAAAAATCCACTTGAAGCTCGGGGGCTACACCCATTGGGTGCACCTCCGGTGCACCCCATGAATCATCATTCCAAGCCAAGATAGTGCCGACTCCTAACGCATGGGACAAGATTAAAGACAAATTTAGCACTCAACCGAAATGCAGGAGTAAAAATGGGAGTAATTTTTGGTGAAGATCTTCGAGTAGATTATTTTCTAAAAATCTACTCGAAGCTCGGGGGCTACACCCATTGGGTGCACCTCCGGTGCGCCCAATGAAGTTTAGGGTCCTGCAAAGCGAAATGCCGACCTCTAAGGCACGGGTACGAAATAAAGCTTCGGTTTGAGAAGGATCAAAAGTAGGGGGAAACAGTAAGAAGTCGTTCTCTTCAAATCACCTGCAAGCTGGACCTGGGATCTTTGGGCTGATTACTTCCAAATTAACCCAAAGATCGGGGGCTTGTGGGGGACAGATATCCCCCGGGTCCACTAAAAGAGTAAAAGACCTCACGAAAGGCCCAAGGGCCCGATAAATCATGAGGCCATCCTTTCGTGGGCCCGGGGAAGAATAATCAGCAGAGCAGGTTGACACGAGGCCGAGTCGGTGTAAACCTGGACGGTCCACAAGTCGAGCGAGCAATCGCAACAGAGATCCGACTTTCCCGTGCTGGAGCTCTCATGCAATGGAGCCACGCGGGGATAGGTCGGCAGAATCATAGGGAGATAGACTCGAGCAGTTCACTATCTTTTAGGCGCACGTTGTTATCATATCCACATGTATTGCTCCACGGTCGAATATATAAGGCCTAGGGGGCACCCCTTCAGAACGATCGATCCTACTACTTAGCCACCCACTTCAACTCTCGGCATTCTCGATTCAGAGAGCTCTCTTGTAACGTCATTCACCCAGCATACTCACAGGACGTAGGGTGTTACGCATCTCTAAGCGGCCCGAACCTGTAAACATCATCCACTGTCCCACGTGCAATTGGCACGAACCATTTTGCTACAGTCGTCGACACCATCCTACTCCTAAAAACACCTTGAAGGGCAACCCAGGGTGTGCGGTCGGATCCAAAACACCGACAACGGCTTCCTGGTGGCGCTCGTGGAGCAGAGAGGCAGGGAGGAGGAGAGAGTCGGGTGGAGCCCGTGCGAGTGGGAGAGAAAGGGGAGGGGAAAGGGCAAAGCCTGGCGGCGGCGGTGGCTTCAGCTGGGAGCAGGGGGCGGCACGGCTAGGGTTAGGGCAGTAGGGGGCGGCCGACTCTTTGTTGGGCCCTGGTGGGCTTTAGGTTAGTTAGTTTTTTTCTTTTTTCTTTTCTTTTACTTTTTCTTTTCTAGTTTCAAAAACATATTTTTAAATAACCCTAAAATTCATAATAATTAAACCAAAAAATATTTTTAAATAAAACATTTATTTTTGAACTAATTATCATTATATTTTTTATTTACTAGGATTTTCATTTAAGAAGAAATGATATTCAATATCCAAAATCACTTATGAGCAATCAAAAATCATTTAAAATATAAATAAATAACAAACACTTAAAATAAAATTTATTACCATAAATACCATTAATAAACTAAATGCATTATTTTTATTTAATGATTTTTATAGTGTTACAACAAGCATGATTACTATATTGAAAAACATGGATTGCATGAACACCAAATGAATGACATTATACAACAAGCAATCTTAAAGGTATAATTACTCCTAGGATAGGTCAAGCGAGACAAGTCAACTTAAGAGCAATACCAATTGAAAATGATGCACTTAAGATACAAGGTTACCGTCCTTTGGAGAGCAAGTTGCAAATCCTCATCAAAGTCTGCTTGATTCACCAATAATGATTAAGGACCTCTACAACTTAATTAACTTGAGATGAACATGGGATTAATGTTGCACAATAATTCAACTTTGGGTCCATAAATAGATAATAAAATTGATAACTTAAGCATGGAGTTTGAATTAACCATCTTAAGCTCTCCCAAGGTCTATATCCATCTTGAGGCACCTGCATGGTCTAGGTGGCACAATTTGGTACCCATTTTGGGATGGGTCCATAACGATCATCTAAAAGAGCCTTGGGTACCCAAATAGAATTTGTGCTAGTTCTAGGTGATCTCAACAATGGTCTAGCACAAGTGTATGATTTGGGTCTCATAAGAGAATAAGAATGAGATGAATTTATTTGCTTAGGAACCTTACCTTTCTTACATACCTTTCATAGATGACCTTGCTCACCACATTTGTAGCAGAAGCGTCACTTAGCTTGATATGACGCTTGTTGTTCATTCTTGTGTTTGGTGAGGGTCATCGTGGGGAATGCACGTCTTTGATTCTTCATGAGCGGGCATGAAGTGATCACATGGCCCTTATCGTTGCTTCCAAAGCATCTCCTCATCCTTTCATCCTTGTCTTTGTGTGGACAAGACGCAATGAAGTGGCCTAATTCTTTACACTTGAAGCATTTCCTTTTTCATCTTCCCTTTTTGCTCTTGGAGGACATAGATAGATGATCAGTGCAAACAACATGACTAATTGAAGCTTTACCTTTTTCCTTGTTCATGTTGATTGCTTCATTTATTGCTTTAGGAACTTCTTTTTTGTGGAGTTTGACACTTGCTATGGTTTCTCCCTTCTCAAGCTTCTTCACCACGTGTCCGTGGATATCTTGAGGAGGTTGAGCAATGCGTCTTCTCCTTAGTTGCTTTGCTTTCTTGTTCATGTCTTTATTTATGAGCAACTTTTCTTCTGATCTTGCAGCTTGATGCTCAATCAAAGATTGGCTTTTTTTTGAGCAACAAGGGTTAGCATATGGTGATATATTGTCTAAATGCGCACATTTGCAATAATGAGGTTTCACACAAATTTAAACTTGCATTACAATCTCATGAGAAACATCAAGCATGATATCTCCATCCAAAAGATTATAATGAGAATAAGACAACATATCATATTTTTCTCTAAGAGTAAGTTTCTCAAGATTTAGCAATTCTACTTGCCTCTTAAGCATGGCATTTTCAATTTTAAGTTGAGCAAGACAAGATAAAGCATCATAATTATTTCTTTGCTCAATTAAAACTGAATCATACCATTGGACCAAATCATCATGAGAGCGCCTTAGCTCCTCATGTTCTTTGGTCATCTTCTCCAGGCTATTGTTGGTTTTGATGAGAGTCTCCTCCAGCCTAAGAAGCATCTCATCTTGTTTGTTGTTCCTTCTCAACAGTTTAATCAAGAGCACCTTGTCTTCTTTGTTGAGATGGGTGTAGAACTTGCGAATCTCCTCTTCTCCCACATCCTCGGTCTAATTTTCCAGTCGTCATGATTAGCGGCAGCAATACGGGAAAATGTACCTTTTGATGATGTAGATTCATCCTTGCTATCATCATGTTCCTCCTCATCATTGCTTTCATCTCCACTATCATCATTAGCAACAAGACATTTATAACTAGTGGGAGACGAACCTGTTAGTGAGGTGGTTTCATCGTTTGGTTGCCATTATTCTTGTTTTTCTCCCTTGGACAAGTTAGTACCACAAGCAACAGAGGGAGTAGAAGCAATGCACATGGACTTCAAATATTTTAACTTAATTCTATTCCACAGATCATGAGCATCAACAAATAAATCATTATCACTTGTCATGATGGCAAAATAAGCATTTTTAGATAGAGAGTCAACCAAGATGTTGCAAGCATGGTGATTGAGAGATAAACATTTTAGTTCTTCCTTAGAAGGATTTTTTGCTAATATTAGAGTAATAAATACTTCTACTAAAAATATATCTCAAATCAGGGTCAATATACATGAAAGCATTATAAATAGAGACATACCAAGATTTATAATTAGAGCCATTGCCTAAAAGAAGTTCTAGAGTTACCTCTTGTGACGACATCGTCATCTCTAGACGGCTAAGCCCACACTGGAGAGGCCTAGCTCTGATACCAATTGAAAGTTCCCTTTGCCCGGGAACAGGAACTGGATGTCGCCTAGTGGGTGGGGGTGAATAGGCGAATAAAAAATAACACTTAAAAACTAGAAATTCTTACTCTACTCGAAGACTAGATCGCAGTAGAATGAAAGACCCTTCGAGTAGGTCGTAGCGAAATTGAAGTTCTTGTCTTAAAATACCCTACACTTTAAAGACAACTTGTACCACAGATAAGTATTGAAGTGCAAGTATAAAAAGAAATTAAGGCAGAGAGACAACACACAACACAGAGCAGTGCACACATACACAAAGATTTATCCCGAGGTTCGACCGAGCTTGAAATACTTGCCTAGTCCTCGTTGGAGTTAGCCACACCTTGGCTTCCAGTCTATTTCAACTCCTTCCTCCATTTGCTCAGATCTGTCAGTGTGACAATTAGAGCCTTCCACTATGATGATTGTTGGGGGTCTACTTCGTTGCCAAATGTCCCATAAGAAGAAACACCTTCGGAAGATCGACACAGAAGCAAAGCCGAAGCTCCCAATCAGAGAGCTTCGTAGCGTACTTCCAGATGCACCGACTTAAAGATGAAATGACCAATCAGCCCATGATAACTTGTATTATGATTGTAATCATTTGTAAAGGGCATGAATGTAATTTTTCACAGGCTGCGTCCTGTGCCTATAAATAGATGAACAGTACCCCCGTACTGTCGACGTTGTCTTGTATTCTCTCGTGCGCCACGATTGGATTTTTGCCTTCTGTCAAGCCGAAGGTACAAATGTAGTTAAGTATTGTTTTCATTTATTCATGATTATATAATAAAGATATAAGAATGATGTTATATGATTATTCATGTTATTTTCCATGTTTCATATGCTTTATCTTTCATTAATGTATACCATGATGATGAAGGTACGTCCTTCATGACCTCGTCCAAAGATCGTTATATCCTAAGGGAAATAATGCTTCGAAGGACGAAGGACATTAACATTTAATATTTTGTGTTGCCTTGTTCTTAACTCATAGCATTTGAGAACAAGTCCCCAACATTAGCGCCCACCTCCGGTGAACTCACTTCCACTGTTGAGCTGATGGCTTCGTTCAACAATCAAGCTGAAGCTGCTTCGGCTACGAAGCTGGTGCTCCCGATAACAGGTGGTTCATGCTCAGAACCGACCAACAAGAAGCAGAGGAAGGAGGCTCAGAGAAGGGTGCAGCATGTTGGGGTGCAGGGACCCTTCATCAAGTCAAAATGGTCCCACATCCCAATCACCTTCTCCCAGGACGACCTTCAGCTCAAGGATTACCCTCATAATGATGCTATGGTTATATCATGTGTCATCAAGGGATTTCTGGTCTACAATGTTCTGGTTGATACAGGCAGTGCAGCGGATATCATATTTGCTAAGGCCTTCAGACAGATGCAAGAGCCAGAGGACAAGATTCATGATGCTACACACCCTCTTTGTGGCTTCGGAGGAAGGCAGATTGCAGCACTCGGCAAAATCATGATGCCAATGACCTTCGGCTTCGTCCACAATACAAGGACTGAACAGGTTGTGTTTGACATTGTTGATATGGAATACCCCTACAATGCAATCATTGGTCGTGGGACACTCAATGCTTTCGAAGCAATACTTCATCCAGCATATCTATGCATGAAGATACCTTCGAAACAAGGGCCCATTGCTGTTCATAGGAGTCAGGAAGCCGCTAGAAAAGCCGAAGGAAACTGGACAGACTCAAAAGCGATCCACAATATAGATGGAGCCGAAGCTTGTGAACAGTACAAGTACAGAAGAGAGAAGGCTGCTTCGGCTGATCAGTCGAAACCCATGCTTCTATGTGAAGACATAGCAGAGTAGAAGGTACTGTTGGGGTCTCAGCTATCTGAAGAGCAGGAGAAAACTTTGATAAGGTTTTTATTCAACAACAAAGATGTTTTTGCTTGGTCGGCCAATGATCTCTGTGGTGTCAACAGGGACGTCATTGAACATTCACTCAATGTCGACCCATCCTTCAGGCCAAGAAAGCAAAGGCTTCGGAAAATGTCTGATGATAAAGCCAAAGGTGCTCAGAATGAATTTAAAAGACTTCTCAGTGCTGGTGTTATCAGAGAGGTAAAATATCCAGAGTGGCTAGCCAATACTGTTATGGTGAAGAAGGCTAATGGCAAATGGAGAATGTGTATTGACTTCACGGATCTCAACAAGGCCTGTCCAAAGGACGGATTTCCATTACCAAGAATAGACTCTCTTGTAGATGCAGCAGCTTCTTCAGAACTTATGAGTCTGCTGGATTGCTACTCAGGATATCATCAAATATGGATGAAGAAGGAGGATGAGCCGAAGACTAGCTTCATAACTCCCAGTGGCACTTATTGTTATCTTCGGATGCCTGAGGGGCTTAAGAATGCTGGAGGAAGCTTCAACAGAATGATAGCCAAGGTCCTTCATTCTCAGATAGGCAGAAATGTGCTAACATACGTTGATGATATCATAGTAAAAAGCACGAAGCAAGAAAATCACATTACTGATCTGCAAGAAACATTTGCTAATTTCAGGCAAGCTGGCCTGAAATTAAATCCAGAAAAATGTGTCTTTGGAGTGAAAAAGGGTAAGTTCCTTGGCTGTCTAGTTTCAACGAAGGGGATTGAAGATAACCTAAGCAAGATCGAAGCTATCCTTCGGATGGAGCCGCCAAGCACAAAGAAGGGGGCCCAACGACTGATAGGAAGACTGGCATCATTGAATAGATTTATATCTAGATCAGCAGAAAGAAACTTGCCATTCTTTGAAATACTAAAGTCAGCCGAAGTTTTTCAACGGGGCCCAGCTCAACAGAAAGCCTTCGAAGAGCTGAAGTAATACTTGATTGATCTAACAACATTAACTCCACCTGCGCCAGGGGCTCCATTACTATTGTATGTGGCAACTTCGCACTCTGCAGTGAGTGTGGCGCTTGTACAGGAGAAGCTTGAAGGACAAATTAAAAAGAAAGCCCCAATATACTTTGTCTCCGAAGTTCTAAGTTTATCAAAGAAAAACTATACAGAATTGGAGAAGGTGTTGTATGCTGTCTTAATGGCCTCCAGGAAGCTTCGGCATTACTTTCAAGCATACTACTTAATCGTTCCTTCATCACAGCTCTGAAGGATATTATGAGGAACAGAAAAGCTACTGGAAGGATTGGAAAGTGGGCTGCAGAGCTTAACGAATTCAGTATTGACTATGTGCATAGATCCTCAATTCAGTCCCAGGTGTTAGCAGACTTCATCGCTGACTGGACACCAGGGGCTCAGGAAGAAGAAGCAAATAAAGATGCTAAAGCTTGGACAGTGTTCTGCGACGGTTCCTGGGGAACCTTTGGGGCAGGTGCGGCTGATGTCCTAGTTGCACCTTCCAAAGTCAGAACATGCTATGCAACAAGGCTTGATTTCAGCTGTACAAATAATATTGCTGAATACGAAGCTTTACTTTTGGGACTTCGAAAGTTAAAGGCAATGAGGATAAGAAGGACAGTCCTTAAAACCGACTCTCAAGTTATTTCTGGTCATGTTGACAAGAGCTGCAAGGCAAGAGATCCGAAGCTTGAGAAATACTTGGACATAGTTCGAAGGCTTGAAGCTTCTTTCGAAGGATTTTCTGTTAAGAATATTCCACGAGGAGAAAATGAGCATGCTGATATGCTAGCCAAGTCAGCAGCACATGGGCTTCCTCTACCTTCAGAAGTATTTTTTGAGACAATAAGAGCACCTTCGGTGGAACTTCTCGAAAGGGCAGTGCTCACAATATCTCCTGTCCATAGTGAAGATTGGAGGACTGAGATTATATCTTTCCTCCAAGGTAACTGTCCCTCAAAGGATGAGGTTTATAACAAAAGAATGGAAGCAAGAACAAGACCATATGTCATAATAGAAGGGGAGTTATATAAACATGGAGTTTGTTCCCCACTTCTCAAGTGCTTATCCAGAACCGAAGGTGTAGAACTGATGAAGGAGATACATGCAGGATTGTGTGGATCCCATATTGGGTCCAGACCTCTTCTGGGAAAGGTTTTCCGACAAGGATTCTATTGGCCGAAGGCAGCTTCGGACACAGAAGATTTGGTTCAAAAGTGCGAAAATTGCCAAAAATGTGCAAGAGATCAGAAGTAACCTTCATCATTAACTTAGCTGATACAACCAACCTGGACATTGCAAAGATGGGGCCTGGATCTACTAGGTCCACTTCCACCAGCGCAGGGCAACTTGAGATATGTCGTGGTGGCGGTCAAATATTTTTCTAAGTGGATCGAAGTAAAGCCTTTGGCTACAATAACTTCGGCTACAGTCCAAAAATTCTTCTGGCAGAATATAGTTTGTCGCTTCGGTGTGCCGAAGGCTATAACTGTAGACAATGGAACGCAGTTTGATGCTGAAACTTTCAAAGATTTCTGCGATCAGATCGGCACAAAAATTCATTTTGCATCAGTCAGGCACCCATAATCAAACAGACTAGTTGAAAGGGCAAATGGTATTATAATGACGGGAATAATGAAGTTAATCTTCAATCAGCCCAGAGGAAAGTGGCCAGATGAGTTGGTTAAAGTGGTGTGGAGCCACAATACATCTATATCAAGGTCAACAGGCTTTACACCATTCAAGTTATTGTTTGGTGACAAAGCTATAACCCCCGAAGAGGCTAAAGCGGGGTCGATAAGAACAATAGCTTCGGTAGAAGACGAAGCTAATTATTCTGTGGCAAAGGATACTATAGAAGGGACCAGACTTCAGGCTGTGGAAAATATCAAGCCGAAACAATAAAATGGTGTGATAGAAAAGTTCGGTTGAAAGACATTAAGCCTGGGCATTTGGTGCTTCGGAGAGTAGCCAACCCTGACACAGTAGGCAAGCTTCAGCTAAAGTGGGAAGGACCCTATCTGGTAGTATCTTCGTCAAGACCCGGTTCTTACAGATTAAAGGACATGGACGACAACGACATTCCTAGATCTTGGAATGCGGATGAGCTTCGACGGTATTATGTATAAATTGATGTAATCTTTTACATTTTTCCTATGGCACCCTTTTCCTTTCCAAAGGGGGAGAAAGGTTTTTAATGGGGCCATAGTTTGTAATTTTTCCTTTCTTATTCAGCTCTACGAGAGCAAAATCCCCCAAAATATGTAAATGTAAAATCTGAGCATGCACCATCGAGTGCAGAGAAAAGAAAAAAAAACAGGGAGAAGCTCGAAAGTCGTCCCTAAGGGGATGCAGAGCACGACGAAGGTACAAAAAGCCGTTCCTAAGGGAGCGCAGCGTAAGTTTTCTGCTCAAAAGTCGTTCCTAAGGGAATTCAGAGCCAAATACCGCCGAAATATAAGGCGAAGCGCAAAAAGTCAACGCGAAAATCGCCGAAATAGAAGGCGAAGAAGTTCAAAAGATGTTCCTAAGGGGATGCAGAACTTACACTGAAAAATAAGCGGTGCAGCCGAAAAATAAACGGCAAAGAGACTTCAGTCATTTCTAAGGGAATGAAGGTTATGGATGTGGTTTCGTATGTGTGTGTTTGGGCATTCATTGTCACGATACATTACATCATACGTTGCAATCATAAACATTCATTTAGACATATATAGGATCATCATCATCATATCATACAGATACAGACAGTTGCTTCGGCTCTAAGAATACAGCTTCGAAAGCAGATTTATGCTTCGTTGTGTACGAAAAGAAGGGAAGGTGTTTTTTTGCCTTCGGCTCAAAAAATACAAGTTTCGTCCACATCAAAGCAGTTCACACATGGACGGAAAGGTAAAAATATATTACAAGGTGTGGACAAACTTACAGAGTAGTATCTGATTCTCAAATTACAATATCCTTTACAAAAGATAGTACAAGAGTTTTTCTAGAGTTTTTTCACAGCAAGGTTTTCGGCTTCATCATCATCTGCTAAGCTTCGGATCGTCTGCTAAGCTTCGGCTCAATGCTCCTCGGCTTCGTCATCCTGTACATATCAAAGCATTATAAGGTAAATTCAAGTTTCAAGGAAAGGTAAGCACAAGGTATGAGTTTATTACCGGTTTAAGGTGACTTCGAGCTTCGTCACCAGCCAAGTTTCGCCCGCCCTTTGCCCAGATTTGAGTAACGAATCTGTTTTCGATGCTTCGGGCCATGTCGGGGATGTCATCCAAGTCTGCTAGTGACAGGCTGAAGTTTGGTCTGTTTACAATATTTCCATGTGTACAACCAGCCTTCATGAAAGCGACAGCTATGCCTTGAGAAGCTAGCAGAGCACAAAAGTCACCATGTCCAGCTATAACTTCGTCAAGAGCATCAACTTCACCTTTGATATGATCAAATGTGCCTGGCAGGTCTTCAACTGAAGGTTTAAACTTTTCAGAGCTGGCTCCAACTGAATTAAAGACCTGCTTCAGCCGTTGAATGCACCGGGTGCCGAAGTCTAAGCATTTTTCCTGCAGATCCTTGAGTGATTTCTGTAGAGTTGAAAATTTTTCAGCTTCGACTTCGAGTTTTGTTTTGAAATCTTTCTTCTCTTGCTCAAAGCTTTTTGACTGTAGGGAAAGTTCACTGTTCAATCTGGCGATCTCGGCTTGAGCTTCTTCCAGTGAACCTTCCATCGTTTGAAGCACAAAGTCTTTCTTTTCTAGGGCAGCTTCATGATCTTTAATCTTCTTCTCTAAGCCCTCAATTATAACTTTGTTTTTCTTGTCCTCGAGGTCTTGTTGCATCCTCAAGGCTTTGCTTAGTAGTAGGCTCTGGCAAAATAACTTTCATCAGAAAACATCCTCATATCAAAACAATAAAAAGTTAAGGGAAGAATTTTACCTTAAAGTTAGAATAAAATAGGCTACCGGCAATATGCTGTTGTCGATATCTGCTGAGATCGGCTTCGAGCTTCGGAAAACCAACACTTTTCGATAAAGTGCTGACAACCTTCGCCCTAACTCGGTCCCGAAGGCATCCTAAACTCTCTTCGGCAACACCACCGAAGAGCAGCGCCCCTAGCTGATACCCGCAAGATATAGCATCCCTCAGTTCTTCTTTTTCAGCCTTAGACAATTCTTGCCCAATTATGTTTTGAAAGTTGAAATCTTCTTCTTCCGAAGCATCTTCGGCAATCTCCTTCTCTTTTCTAGGCATCTTCTCCCCTTCTTCAGGCACTGCGGCCGGGGTTTCCACAGCAGCTGCAGCAGTTTCTTCCTCAGCCATATTCAAAATCATTTCATCAATATCAGTAAGTACGTTTTCCAAATTTGTGGCTTCGACTGCTGCTGCTTAGGAAGTAGAAGCTTCGGCAGGACCGGCTTTGGCTGCTGCTGTTTTCGGCGCTAACGCCGATGGTGGTGTTTCTTCAATAGCCTCAATGACAGTAATAATCCTCCGCTTTTTTGGTTCAGCAGGCTTCTTAGCAATCGAAGGCTCCTTCTTCTTCTGTAAAAGCTTCATCAGTTCCGGTCCCAGCGGACTTAGCTTATTAGGTAGAGATTCAGTCATTATGTTTAAAATTTCTTCTGCGTCAGTGGCAGAAGGTGTTGTGGGAACTTCTTCTTCTAAATCAGCTTTTGGCTTCGGAGCTGTAGCCTTTCTTTTCTTCGACACGGCCACCTTTAGCTCAGGACTGGATTTTTTCTTTTTTGCTAAATTCTCATCTTCTTTTATCATCCTAGCAGCT
Organism: Zea luxurians; assembly: GCA_029449295.1. NCBI lineage: Eukaryota > Viridiplantae > Streptophyta > Magnoliopsida > Poales > Poaceae > Zea > Zea luxurians. The sequence continues at coordinate 55,160,170 of JAOPSE010000011.1, forward strand.
TGTCTTTGCATAACACTGACAACCCTTTTTTGTTTTGGCCTTTCGGCACCTTTGGTTAACCTTTCGTAGTCTGGGTATTCAAATTTCAAAGCGTCCATTACTCGGTTTAACCTTCGTTTCGACCGGGTGCCGAAGGCTGCTGTCATTAGTTGATCTTCTTTTTTCGTATAATTGCCCAAGATTTCATTGCACATAACTTCAATTGTATCCAACCATTTTTGGTAGGGTTCTTTGAAGTGTTTCTTGAACTTAAAATGATAGGGCAGCCGAACGAGTTCATTCTTTTTCTTCTCTCCTTTAAGCTTTGGCATACCCCATTCCTTTAACATTGGGAATACCCTATTGGCTAAGTATTCCTGAACCAAATCCCTAGTACCAATATGCTCAGACACAACTCTAAATTCGCCCACAGCATCTGGGCATGATGTCCCCGGTGTCATGCGGCACTGGGGCCTAGTTAACCCGAAGGTAAGGATCAGCAGACTCTGAACTAGCTTCTCCTTTTTCTCGTCAATCTTAACATAAAACCACTCAGTTTTCCAACCGGTTGGCCATTTGGTGCGGTAGCTACTACCGGTGTCTTCATGTCTTTGTGGTACGCAAAATTATAACAGCCGAAATTCTCGTGCAATCCATCTTCTCTAGCCTTCATCTGATAGTGAAGTTCATACACTCGGCAGAAGGCTTCGGCAAGTGGCTCCACTCCTTGGCTTCGAAGATCCCAGATAAAGACGCTGAGCCTAACGATAGCGTTAGGAGTCAGCTGATGAAGATAAATTTCGAAATTTTCCAAAACATCTGCAATCATTCAGTTCAGAGAAAACCTCAACCCTGCTTTGAAGAAACTCTTAAAAACTACCACTTCATCATTTTCTGGTTTCAGGATGGTCTCTTCCCCGCCAAAGCGAATCAGCTTCTTCTCGGCTTCCCCGAAGTAGCCTAGCTTCATCATCATGGGCATATCAGCTTCGGAGACAGTCGACTTCCCAAAATCCAAATGGCTGGGTTTGGATGGCATAGTGGTGTTGTAATCTATCTCTTCTTCACCATCATCACCCTCTTCAATATCTGCCTGCTCGGCTTCGGCAGCAGGTGCACCTTCTTCAGAAGCACCCTCTAGCACAACCAGTCCTGACTGCCTCATAACTTTGGAGATTGTGGCAGTCTTAGTAGCTTCGGTCTCTTCTCCATCGTGTGTAATCCGAGCTGTCGAACGCACCCTAGCCATTTGATGCTGAATTTCTTGCGTTTTGATGAAGTTGATTACTTTTTATCTTTGCCGAAGCTCCTTCTTGTGACGAAGCTAAAGCAAAATGATGCTTGGGTTGAGAATACGGTGAATAAGCTTTGGCTATGGTCAAATTTTTCGGCAGCACAACAGTGCAATAGCAGTAAATGCTGTGGTAACTTCACACCTACCCGTCTGTTTATATAGTGCTGCAGGTGGGAAGGTAAATCATCAAGCCACTCGCACCCGCTGAACAGTCGCCCGCACCCACTGAACGGTGGACCATAATGCCCAAGAAGGCGAATCACCAGATCGCGCGTACCCGTCTTATGGTGGGACCACCTTACACTCCGAATATTTAAATCGTTTCTCGACAACGAGCTCAGGGAAGGTGTTTTTCGGACCTTCGGTATTCCGAAGCCTAAGAGAATTTTTCACGGGTTGAGCTCGTTACAAAAAATGATCTGGCACCGTGAAGTGGCTACTGTTGGGGGTCTGCTTCGTCGCTGAATGTCCCATAAGAAGAAACACCTTCGGAAGATCGACACAGAAGCAAAGCTGAAGCTACCAATCAGAGAGCTTCGTAGCGTACTTCCAGATGCACCGACTTAAAGATGAAATGACCAATCGACCCATGATAACTTGTATTATGACTGTAATCATTTGTAAAGGGCATGAATGTAATTTCTCACAGGCTACGTCCTATGCCTATAAATAGATGAACAGTACCCCCGTACTGTCGACGCTGTCTTGTATTCTCTCGTGCGCCACAATTGGATTTTTGCCTTCTGTCAAGACAAAGGTACAAATGTAGTTAAGTATTGTCTTCATTTATTCATGATTATATAATAAAGATATACGAATGATGTTATATGATTATTCATGTTATTTTCCATGTTTCATATGCTTTGTCTTTCATTAATGTATACCGTGATGATGAAGGTACGTCCTTCATGACCTTCGTCCAAAGATCGTTATATCCTAAGGGAAATAATGCTTCGAAGGACGAAGGACATTAACATTTAATATTTTGTGTTGTCTCGTTCTTAACTCATAGCATTTGAGAACAAGTCTCCAATAATGATGATGGTGACAACAATGTTGCGGATGGTTACCGTCTTCTTAACAACACTCCGATAGAGTAACAACGCTCAAGATCTTGCCCTTGCTCTCAGCAGCACCTCCCCTTTGTCTGAAGGCTTATAACTGCGCCTCTACACAAACTAGAGAGATACAAAAGAGATGGAGAGAAAGAATTGATCACAGTGATGTATGGACTAGTTGGCTGCACTTGTACCCTTAATGGAGGCACCTAGGGGTCCCTTTTATAGTCTCAAGTGGCCTAGGAACCATTGGAGCTTCATTTGGAAGCTCCTAGCCTTCCCTCTCTGTGGGTGCACCGGACTGTCCGGTGCACCACCTGACAACGCACAGTAACAACTGCCTATAGTTCTGATTGGCAGTTTCTTTCTCTAAAAGGGATAGCGGTTGGTGCGCCGGACATGTTACTATTCACCGGCCTGTGCACTGGACATGTTACTATTCAATGTCCTATGTGCACCGGACATGTTACTATTCACTGTTCTATGCACCGGACATGTTACTATTCACTGTCCTGTGCACTGGACAGGTTACTATTCAGTGTCCTGTGCGCCAGCCAACAACACACTAAGTGCTTTTTCCTCCATTCTTTCTCCATTTTACTTCAACTTTTGGGAGGATTTTCCTAATACTTAGACAAACACATTTAAAGTATAATCCAATTGACTTAGTCCCACAAAGTTACCTCTTTCTCGTTCTTCTCCTAGTTTTTCTGTTTCTCCGCAAACAAAGCTCTGAATGGCACTTTCTCTACAGAAAGAGTTATAGAGCAAAAAAAGTACGAACATGTTGTAAAAGGTGTATGCAACATAGTTGAACACTCAGACCTTACATACTTAACCTTTTTCCTTGTTTTACCCATTTTAGCCTTTTTGAGGTCGATGTTGGACTCTAAACCATCAAGTCAGCTTGACTTGATCTGGATTGACATATATGAGCTCCAACTCCCTGCAAAGGTCACATAGAACATTATCCAAACATAGGAACAACACAAACTAAAGGTCAAAGTGAACTTAGCTCTTTTGGGCTGCTTCTAGGTTCTGGCTTTGACACTACTCCTCCTTCTAGTGACCTTGTTCACTTATTGAGCTTCATCTTGAGCCTTGTGACTTAAACCACATAACCATAGTATTACTTCATTGGTTATAAGTCACATTCTTAAGTCATGATCCTTAACGTACCATATCTCTTCTCAACTCAATCAACCTTGACTTCGCATGTCTTCACCCCTGGCTTTGGGTTTCTTGGCCTCCATGACCTTCTCCCGTGCACTTGGTACCTCAAAGCTCTTCTTGTCTCCATCCTTGGCTTGATCAATTGTCTCTGAGTTATGCACACCGAGTCTCACTTAAGCAATGTTTTTCTTCACTTGTGACGTCCACAACCATAATCAATTCAGCCTTTGGACCATTACTCTTGAACACTTGTGTTGAACTTTACAAGCTTTACATTAAGCACCTATCCAACACTTAACACACCTGTCAGTCCTTTAATTGGGTTGTCATCCAAAGCACCAAAACCCACAAGAGAGCTTTCACCCCTGCGCCTCCGGACTTGTTAGTCTTCCTGTTCGGAGCCTTCTGAGTAATCCCTCCTTTCAATATATTTGACGTGCGAGGATCACCAATGATGATGTTTTGCCTTTGCCCTTATCAGCCACTTCCAGCTAAACCAGGACTTTTTTGCTTGCTATTTCTATTGTATTGACAGGAAATGGTTGTCTCTACATGCATTTCCTAAAAACACAATCAACCCTCATTTAAGGCCGATTTTATCTATCGATGAAAATCATTATAATCATTGGTGGCATGGGAAAAAGAATTATGTCACTTGCAATAAGCGCGTTTCTTCAATTCATCCAGAGGAGGAATAGTATGTGTTACTTCAATGTTGCCAGTTTTACTAGCTCGTCAAATATTTTATCAAATTTGCCAGTATTAAAGGTGAGTTTAATTTCTTCTTGCCGATTATTTTGAACCGGCTAAAAAGAAGAACATGCAGAAGGGTTAGTTTTGTTGACCAATGAAGCTCGGCAGTACATATATCTGCAGATTCATCATCCGAGCTATCACACTCCAATAGATGCACATTGTGGCCAGGCAATTTTGATGTCTCTTTATTTCAGCTTTCAAAGGCTAACACTCGCTAGTGTAGCTGTACTAATGAAAAGAACTGGGTGCCATCTAATTTTTATCTTAGGTCGGATTGCAAACCATGAAAGGCCAACCTTGCTAGCTATTTGTCTACTGTGATATCCTGGCCTCCAGGATGGTGATATCCTGGCCCAAGGATTAATAGAATTAATAGAGTAACCATACCAATAATGTGCATCTTCTTTTTCGGAAGCCTATCTCGTAAGAACCTCCAAGTTAAGCGTGTTTGGCTTGGAGCAATTTGGGATGGGTGACCGACCGGAAAGTTTTCTCGGGTGCGCATGAGTGAGGGCAAAGTGCACACAAAAGGCTCGTGTTGGTATGTGGGGACGATATATGATCATAGAGAGGTGCCAGGAGTAAGTATCGCTGGTCTAGGGATTGGACGGGGTGTTACAAGTGATACAAGAGGCAAATGTTGACTATATGATGAAATCTAGATAGAACTGGGCAAAATCCTTACCTACTTACCTTTACTCTGATTCCTTCTATACTTTTCTTGATCATGTCTCACCTTTGGCTATTCTACTCTGACTATTCTTATCTTTTCTACTCTAGAAAGACAAGAAGGATTTCACACCTTAGAATCCTACATCTAAGACCCTTTAAAGAGATAGGAGACCTAAGATAAAAATATATTTTCTCTACCTAAAGTGATTGGATGTTTGTTCTGATGATAAATGCTTGATTTGCTTCTTTGATTGACTGAAATAGTATAGCCAGGAATTCTAGCATGAACCACCATAAGGTAATGTATTAGTATTAGTAGGTGACACACTAATCTACTGAGCTATTAAGACCCCAAAAGATCATGTCCTGTAATTACTCGTCTTATCTGCAATTCTATCTTACCATGTGTTTCTAACTCAGATGGTCAATACCAGGAAGGGACAAGGTATCGATCTACCTGCCAACAACCGTCGCAGGAGGATTGTTAACCAACCTTAACCAGAGATGAATCCTCCACCGAACCCTCCACCGTCTGGAACAGATCCAGTAGCTGCTCCTCAGATGCAGCTATTGCAGCAAATGACAAACACTATGACAGAAATGAAAGCTTAGATGCGGCAAGAACGTCAGGAGATGTGCTAGGAGCGGCAAGAAATGTGACAGGAGATGAGAAAAGCACAATTGGAACGGCGACAACAACCACCACTACCTCCACCACCACCACCAGCTCCACCCCGAGACAAGCACTGAGAATTCATGAGTCACAAGCCACCCACATTCTCTAGCTCTCCAGATCCTCTACATGCTGATGATTGGCAGAAGTTAGTGGATAAAGTGCTCAATATTGCTCAATGTACTGATCGGGAGAAGGTGCTCTAAGCGTCGGGTTGTCTCACTGGCCCCACTGCTGATTGGTGGGACTCCTACTATGCTGCACATGCTGCTGCCAACACTATTATGTGGGCAGATTTTTCTACACAATTCAAGAACTATCATATTCCTGCTGGCCTGATGAAATTAAAGAAGGAATTCTTATCACTAAAGCAAGGCAATATGAAAGTGAGTGAATATTGTGATAAATTCATTCAGTTGTCAAGGTATGCTCCAAAGGAGGTTGCTGATGACGAAAGGAAGCAGGAGTAGTTCATGGAGGGACTCATCGGGCCACTCTAGTACCAGCTAGTATCCCACACCTTCCCATCTTTCTAGAGGCTTCTGGATAAGGCAATTGCTGTTGAACACAAACGTGTTCAGCTGGGCGAGATGAAGAGGAAGGCTATCACCCAGGGAGAGGGGAGCAGTAGCATCCATCCTCACTATGTTCCACCCCAAGGTACACTAGCTCGTCCTAGAGGAGGGCAACAATCCTACCAATGACCTGCTTAGCATACACTACAGGCGACTCCGTAGACTCCGCATACTCGTCAGGCTACCCCCACTGGCACCCCGACGAGACCTACTGGCCAGATTACTACTACAGTCACCACTTGCTTCAAGTGTGCTGAGGTTGGGCACTATGCCAATGCTTGTCCAAAGAGGAACCCCAACACACCGGCTCAAAGCAATGTTCAAGGCAAGAAACAGACTCCGGTTACCGGCAAGGGGTTCAGTATTGCTAGAGTCAACCAAGTCATTGCTGATGCTAAAAGCTGACATTGCTGATATTGCTATTGGTAGGTTTTATATTAATTCAGTTCCTGCAGCTACATTATTTGATTCTGGAGCTACACATTCATTCATTTCTGTTCACTATGTCAATACAAATGAGTTATCACTTCAAACTATGCAAAACCCCATGATAGTAATCACCCCTAAAGGGCCTATTGAAGCAAATTATATGACCAACAGATTAACACTGACAATCATGGGGAGGGATTTTTGGTCTATGCCTATATTATTAGAAGAGAGCAGTATAGATCTAATTCTTGGTATGTCATAGTTAAGGAAAGCAAAGGGAGTTATACAATGTGCTAGGAGAATCGTAGAACTCACCAGTCCAAAAGGAGAAAAATTCGAAGTCATGATTACCATAACCCCCTCCACCAAACCCGCCATATATCTAGTAGAGGGTAAATTTGTGGGCAGAAACATTCGGGTGGTGAGAGAGTTCCCAGATGTCTTTCTAGAGGAGTTACCTGGGATGCCACTAGATAGGGAAGTTGAGTTTGTTATTGATCTCTTACTTGGAACCGCTCCTATTTCTAAAAGGCCATATAGGATGTCAGTGGAAGAATTAAAAGAACTTAAGAAACAACTAAAAGAGTTGCAGGAGGCAGGGTACATTCGTCTGAGTTCCTCACCTTGAGGAGCACCGGTTCTATTTGTACAGAAGAAGGATGGTTTACAGAGGATGTGTGTTGACTACATGTCACTTAATGATGTCACAATTAAAAATAAGTATCCTTTACCTCGTATTGAAGATTTATTTGATCAAATGAGAGGTGCCAAGGTATTCTCTAAGATTGATCTCAGATCGGGTTAACATCAAATGAAGATTAGGCCTTCTGATATTCCCAAGACAGCTTTCTCTACCCGATATGGTCTCTATGAGTTCATGGTCATGTCGTTTGGCTCGACTAATGCACCGACCTACTTCATGAATCTGATGAACAAGGTGTTTATGGAGTATCTTGATAAGTTCATCGTGGTATTCATTGACGACATTCTGATTTATTCCAAGAATGATACTGATCATGAGGAACATCTACGATTGGTACTACAGAAGTTAAGGGATAATCAACTTTATGCCAAGTATAGCAAGTGTGAGTTCTATCTTGATGAAGTACCATTCCTTGGGCATATCATCTCCAATGGAGGAATATTAGTGGATTCGGCTAAAGTGAGAGAGATAGTAGGATGGAAGAAACCAAGCTCGGTCGCTGAAATCCGAAGTTTTCTAGGACTCGCGGGTTACTACCGGCAATTCATTGAGGTATTCTCCAAGATCGTGAAGCCTATGACCTCACTATTGGAGAAAGGAAAAGAGTTTAAGTGGACTCATGAATGTCAAGAGAGTTTCAATCAACTGAAGTTTAGATTGATGTCACCCCCAGTGTTGGTTATGCCAGATCTGCAGAAGGGATTTGATATATATTATGATGCATGCTGCCAGGGCTTGGGATGTGTTCTTATGCAAGAAGGACACGTCATTGCCTACGCGTCTCGCGAGTTGCGGAAACATGAGTTGAACTATGCCACTCATGACTTAGAATAGGTAGCTGTAGTGCATGCTCTCAAGATTTGGAGGCATTATATAATGGGGACTAAGTGCTAAGTCTATACTGATCATAAGAGCTTAAAGTATATCTTTACTCAGAAAGACCTCAACCTTAGGCAACACCGTTGGTTGAAGCTCATCAAAGACCATGACTTGGAAATCCACTATCATCCGGGCAAGGCAAATCTGGTTGCGGATGCCTTGAGTTGGAAGGAGCATGTTCATGTAGCTATTGTCGCCTAGCTACCTGATGAGTTGGCAGAAGACTTTGAAAGGCTCAACCTAGGAATAGTTGCTCACACTGAAGGAGTTACCGTAGAGGTAGAATCTACCTTGGAACAAGAAATACGTAAAGGTCAGGTTGGTGATGCCAAGATTCAAGAGATCAAAGATCTTATGGCAGAGGGTAGAGGTTCAGACTTTACGGAGGATGATCAAGGCACAATCTAGTTCAAGAACAGGATATGTGTCCCTGAGATTGATAGTTTTCGTGAAACCATACCAAAGGAAGATCATGACTCAGCCTACTCCATCTATCTTGGTAGTACCAAGAAGTACCAGGACCTGAAACAAAAGTATTGGTGGTATGGTCTAAAAAGGGACGTAGCTTCACATGTAGCACTGTGTGATGTTTGCCAGAGGGTGAAAGCTGAACATCAGAGACCTACCGGGTTGCTGCACCCGCTTAAGATACCTGAATGGAATTGGGAAGAAATTGGTATGGATTTCATCGTGGGTCTACCCCGCACATCTACTGGGTATGACTCTATTTGGGTGATTGTGGACAGGCTAACTAAAGTAGCCCACTTTATCCCAGTGAAGACCACACATTTGGTGGTAGGCTAGCAGAGTTGTACATGGCACAGATAGTTTGTCTACACGGAGTACATAAGAAGATTGTGTCAGACCGAGGATCCTAGTTCACTTCTCAGTTTTGGCAGAAGTTGCATGAGTGCTTGGATACGAAACTGAATTTCAGCTCGGCCAACCATCTCCAAACTGATGGGCAAACCGAGAGAACCAACCAAGTACTAGAATATATGTTAAGAGCTTGTGCTCTTAAACATGGTGGCAGTTGAGATAAGAGTTTACCCTATGCGGAGTTTTCATACAATAACAGTTACCAGACCAGTTTGAAGATGTCCCCGTTTGAAGCTTTATATGGTAGAAAGTGCAGAACTCCTCTGTATTGGGATCAAACTGGTGAAAGGCAGTTCTTTGGGCCGGAAATTATACAAGAGTCAGAAGAACAAGTCCGTTTTATAAGGGAGAACTTTAGAACTACAGAGTCTAGGCAGAAAAGTTAGGCTGATACCTAGAGAAGGCAGTTAGAGTTTAAGGAGGGTGATCACATGTATCTGAAGGTGTCACCGATCCGGGGTATGAAGAGGTCTAAAGTTAAAGGGAAGTTGTCCCCTCGCTTTATTAGACCCTTCAAGATTCTAAAGCGAGTGGGGAAAGTTTCCTATCAACTGGAACTACCCGACCATCTAGCAGATGTACATGATGTCTTCCATGTATCCTAGTTGAAGAAGTGTCTCTGGGTACTAGAAGGGCAACTGCCTATGGAGGAATTGAGGGTTCTAGATGATCTGACTTATACTGAGTATCCTATCAAGATCATTGATACTTTGACTTGTGTTACGAGGAATAAAGTGATCAAAATGTGCAAAGTGCAATGGAGTCATCATAGTGAAGATGAAGCTACTTGGGAGAGAGAAGAAGAGTTACAAGTAGAATTTCCCCACCTCTTTACTAGTTCCTCTTAATCTCGAGGTCGAGATTATTTTTAAGGGGGGTAGGATTTGTAATACCCAAATTGTGGATAATAAATGGGAAGAGTTAATCTTCTTATATGTGTTGCTCCTTGCTCATGAGAACATAGGGATAATCATAATTGGAATGAATAGATTAGTTAAAGATACATAAAAAATCTATGGATCATGTTGGAGTTTATTTGTTTGTGCATTTAATAATAATAATAGTAATAAAAATATATTAATATTGAAATTGGGGTTAAACCTAATTTGAAATATAGAATTTGAAGATGAAATAGAAAAGAAAAGAGAAGGAAAAAGGAAAATAATGTACAAAATAAAGAAGAATATATATAAATAAGTATATCTCTTCATGCTGGTAATTTGATTTGTACATTTAATTTAAGTGAAAAATTCACAATAAAATTTGAATTCAAATTTGAGATTTAAAAATAAAAGGAAAACAGAAAAGAAAAGAAAAGAAAAAAAGAAAAGAGAACCTACCTGGACCTGAGAACACAATTTCGGCTCGAATGCCAATCCCTACAGCGCGGCCCATCACTGCCGACCGCGTGTACTGATGGGCGTGCCGACATGTGGGTCCGGAGCGTTAGTCTCTGTCCGTGCGGGTCACGCTGCCGCCTGTCTCACTGCGCGTGGACCTGGGATGTGGGCGAAGGCTCCCCTGCTCCGCGCGATTGACGCTGCAGCTCAACCACCAATGTCGATCTCGCCGGAGCCGTTACGGCCACCCAGCCCCCTACCATGGCTTATATCCGCCAGCCATGACCCATCTGCTTCCTCGCTTCATCATTCCTGTGCCAGAACTGAGCGGCCACGCCACTGTAGGGGAGGTTTGAGTGCAGGGAAGACCCATGGATGCCGACCACGTCCTTAATCGGTGTCCGAAGATCCACGGAGGGCCTAGGAGCTTCATTGTGTTACTTGGTGGTCGCTCGTGGCCAGGGAAGGAAGGATCGACCACTTGGGAGGCCAGAATTCGTCACTGGGCACACGATTCTGCCGCACGCCGTGGGTGGGGTTTTTCACACCTTGAATCTCGGTAAGGACCTTCCTTTGCGAACCCCTATTATCACCCTTACTCGTTACTGCGTTTGGATTTGAGATTAGGCATAGGAATTGGGATTCGGCTTGAACGCCGGCGATGGCACCGCCGTGATGGTGCAGCTACTGCCGTCGTCCGACAATGGAGTTGGGGGAAATAAGCCCAACCGTCGGATGAATGTCTTGCGGTTAGGATTAGATTCTAGCGTACCCGTTCGCCCGGATGGATCTGCACCGTTGGATCGCGTTCTGGCGCATCTGAGGCTGTGTAGGACATTTTAAATCCGTGCCGTCAATCGTGGATCAAAGGGCTATCATTGCATACCAATTCGGATGGCTTAGATCTAATCTGTGTCATCCAATGTCGATCGAACGACTTATAATAAACAATACCCTTCGGCCATGACTGTTTTGCTAAAGAGACCCTGGGAACCAACTAATCAACCGTCGTATGCTCCAATAGGATTATCATTATGATCCAGCCCTAAATTTTATATTTTCGACCCTATGCTCTCTGGATTTTGGAACTACAACCTAGGGAAGTAATACTGCTTAAAAGAAAATCTAGAAAATGTTTTAAATGTGAAAATAATCTAGAAAATCTTAGTAAACACATAAGTAATTCATTTTAACTCCTTTTTGATCCATTCCAGTTGCATTAATTTTGTATTAATATTGTATATCACCTGGTAACTCTTTTTTATCATGAAACATAGACTAAAATTATCCACTTAATTTATTCTATATCAAATACTTAAAACTTCGGAAAATCATAACTCTTTAACCGTAACTCCGAATTTTGTGATTCTTGAACCTACGATCTTATTACGATGTGTAGAATATTGTTATGGAGTATGTGCTCATGTTTGGTGTGATGTTAATTTCTCCTGTACCATGTTTGTTTGTATTGTTGCAAGTAGACGAGCAGGCAACTAAGGACCCAGGTGCTCAGCAGGTGGAAAATACTGAGGAGGAGCTCGTTGAAGTCAAGTTGTGCCCTTGATCACTTCTATTTACCCAATAATGTTCCTGTTAATCATTATGATCTGCATATGTTAATTTTGATGGGACCCGATAGGTCACCCTAGTTTGACTATCTTTATACCTTGTTTACCACTGAACTTTTGGGTAGTACCTGCTATTGCTTATGTTGTTTTCGGTGTTAAGATACACATTATTCATGATCGTTCTTTTATTACGAATGTGTTATACTGTTCATGACAAGATCATTATGTTAATTGGAACATGGAGCGACCACTCGGGAAAACAGTGATACCACAAGGGTGGTATGGGATGCCCTTGGCTGACTAATTAGGAAAGCTAGTGGAGGACTACCTTACTTGAAAGGGGCAAGGCAGTAGGAGAGTGGTCGATATAGGGAGGTTCTTAGGTTGATTTTGCTGCGATGGCTTTTCAGATGGGGGATTCCTATGCTGCACTCTGTAGAAACTATAGCGGGTTTTCTGAAGCTAGTGGAACTTTGTAAAGGCCTCGTAGTGCTATCATGCCTCGATTCCTTGGTAGAGGTGTATGGGGTTCGATCAACCCCGTGGCAAATGGGTAATGTTGGGGACTTGTTCTCAAATACTATGAGTTAAGAACAAGGCAACACAAAATGTTAATAATTAAAGACCTTCGTCCTTCGAAGCATTATCTCCATAAGGATATAATGATGTTCAGACGAAGGTTATGAAGGACATACCTTCATCATCTCAGCATATATGAAAGTAAAGAAGCATATGAAACATGGAAAATAATATGAGCAATTATATTGAATTGTCAGATTATTTTCTTTATCTCTTCATGTACAAACATTAATAATAATAATGAATTACATTTATACCTTTGGCTTGACAGAAGGTGTGAGCTCAAGAGTGACATGCTAGTGAATACAAGTCAGTGTGAACAGTACAAGGTTACTGTTCATCTATTTATAGGCACGGGATGCAGCCCGGTCAAAATTACACTCATGTACTTGATAACTAACTATAAGCGTGACACAAATTATCAAGGACTGATCGGTCTTTTCCTCTTTAAGTCGGTGCAGCCCTTCGTTTCAAGGCATGTCATTATACCGAAGCTCCCTGAATTGTAGCTTCGGCTTCTACCTTCATGCTATGTCAGTTCGCATATCACACTGCCGAAGCTATTTTTGCTTGGAGGACCTTCGGTGAAGAAGAAGGCCCCCAACAGTAGCCCCTTCACGGTGCTGGATTGTTTTTCGTAACGAGCTTGATACGCGAAAAAATCTCAAAGGCTTCGGAATGTTGAAGGTCCGAAAAACACCTTCCCTGAGCTCGTTGCCGAGAAACGATTAAAATATTCCAAGCGTCGGGTGGCCCACCGCTCAGCGAATACGAGCGATCTTGCGATTCACCTTCCAGGCGCCGAGTGGTCCACCATTCAGCGGGTGCGGGCGATTTGGCGGTTCACCTTCCCACCTGCAGCACTATATAAATAGACGGGTTGGTGTGGAGTTACCACAACATTCATTGCCATTGCACTGTTGTGCTGTTAAAAAATTTAACCATAGCCAAAGCTTTTTCACTGCGCTCTCAAGCGAATACCATCGTCAAAAAGGAGAGCTTTGTCAAAACTACAAAAAAGAATCATGAACTTCGTAAAAACCGCAAAAAATCCATCAGATGGCCAGAGTGCGTTCAACTGCAAAGTGACTCATGAAGGAGAGGAGACCGAGGACACCGAGACAGCTCCAATTTCCAAAGTCATGAGACAGTCAGGTCTAGTTGTGACAGAGGGAACTACTGACGAAGGTGCCCCCGTTGCCGAAGCTGAACAGACCATTGCTGAAGAAGAAGATGTTGAAGAGGACGAAGAAGATTATAGTATTTTGATCCCATCAAAACCGAGCCATCTAGATTTTGAAAAGTCTACTGTGTCTGAAGCTGATATGCCGATGATAATGAAGCTTGGCTATTTTGGTGAAGCTGAAAGGAAACTTGTTCGATTTGCCGGAGAAGAAACCACCCCAGCGCCGAAGGATGATGAAGTGGTGGTCTTCAAGAGTTTTTTCAGAGCAGGACTCCGACTCCCTCTGAATGAGATGATAGGGGAAGTCTTGAAAAAATTCGAGATATATCTTCATCAGCTTACCCCTAACGCCATTGTTAGGCTTAGTGTCTTTATCTGGGCCCTCCGAAGTCAAGGGATGAGCCCGGATGCCGAAGCATTTTGCCGAGTGCACGAGTTGCACTACCAGACGAAGGCTAGGGCAGACGGTCTGCATGAAAATTTTGGCTGCTACAATTTTGCGTATCGCAAGGATACGAAGGCTCTAGTTCTTAGCTACCGCACCAAATGGCCAACCGGCTGGAAAGGTGAATGGTTTTATATCAAGGCCGATGAGAAGAAGAGGGGGAAACTGATGACGATGGCTATGAGCCTGCTAACTTTAAGCTTCGGAATGACCAAACCCCTGTGCAACATGCAGATAGGGTCAGCATGCTAGTTGGCTAAGGTAGAATTCAGGGTAGTGGCTGAACAGATCAGCACCAGGGACTTGGTGCAGGAATACTTAGCCAATCGGACGTACCCAACATCTAGTGATGGGTGATGCCAAAGATGAAGGGAACAAAGAAAAAATATGAACTTGTTCAATTACCTTATAAGTTCAAATTTGAAAAACAGTTCAAGCAACCTTGCCAAGAATGGCTAGAAATGATTGAAACTATGTGTAATGATATTTTGGGGAACTACACCAAAAAAGAAGACCAATTAATGACAGCTGCCTTCGGCACCCGGCCAAAACGAAGGTTAAACCGGGTAATGGACGCTCTAAAATTTGAATACCCTGACTTTAGCGAAGTTGTTCTCCTACAAATAGTATTTAACTTTGTCATAGTGATCTTGATCTAAACTTCACTAGATTAGTCACAATGTGGCTACAAAGTTAGGCCAAGGCCACTGTCAGTCCAGATTCGGACTTCCCTTCGACTGACAACCCGACTTCCAGGGCATTTTTCTCCAAATTTCACACAATTGTTGAGCTAAGTCACTTAATCAAATTTGGACTACTATAGTAGCTCTACAACTTTGCCATAATGACTTATAGCAAATCCCATGGATTAAGAGATACAAGAGCCCAAAGTTGGCCCCTCACTACTGCTTTCAGAGTTCAAAATTAGGGTTAGTTATGCACTTTTGCACATTACTCCAAATTTCACCACAAAACATGGAATTCTCCAAATATAAAAGTTGCATAGTTTTGTTACTCTATTACTTGATATATACACTTTTGGCAAAAAGTGTATAAAATTTGAAATCACCCCATAGGGCACTTATTAGGGTTTTGGGCTCCAAATTAGGGTTTTAAGTGTCCTAGTGTACATTAAGTACTTAATCTCTCTAAACCATTATTTCTTGAACTTATCTACCAACTTGGTAATATCACTCCTTACCATTCACCATGCAAAGTCACATGCTTCTAATCCTTGGAGAGAGATGCTCCAACCTAGGGTTAAGAACCCCCTCTACTCTTCTATCATTCCACAAACATCACATCAAATATTTTGTTTTGAAATTTTAGCCTAGTGCATGCATTCTAGGTGTAGCATACATAATGTAATGCCAGTGCATATGATGCCATGCCAAAGTTTTTGTTCTCGTAACACAAGAGGTGTTACATCCTCTCCCCCAAAAAAGAATCTTGTCCCGAGATTTAAAGCTCCTATGTAAGTAATGGAAAAGGAAATGTGTCACAACTTTATTTCCTAATTTCTCTTACAAAGCAGGGGTGGGTGTGTGGGTCCTTTCTAGCTTTACAACAAAGTACACAAACCTTAATGGTTACAAGAAGCTAGAAACTTAGGAAAACGTTTTTCTAAGAAATGTTAAGATTCCCAAGTAGCCTCCTCTTCCGTGTGTTGGTTCCATTGTATCTTATAGAACTTGAGTGTCCTTTTTCGAGTAACTCGATCCTTTTGATCCAAAACTCGGATGGGATATTCTGAATAAGTTAGGTCTGGATCCAAATTAACTTCTGATATATCCATGGTTTGAGTGGGGACTCGAAGACACTTCTTAAGTTGTGATATGTGGAACACATTATGTACAACAGATAATGACTCTGGCAGTCGAAGTCTGTATTGATTTTGGCCTCTGCCTCCTTGCTGGTGAATCTGGTTTCTCGCCATCTCCCAGAGAAACTGGGTATTATCAGAAGTAGCATTAAGCAAGGCAGCAATGGCCTACACCAGAGTTGGAGGTACAGGTGGTGGGATTGGGGTCTCCTCCCCACTACCTCGAGAAGGCTCTGCCCCATCATGACCACGAGTCCTTGTCGGCATCTAGAGAAGAAAATATACTTGATTATTACACAGTACAATTGCACAACCTTTATTACATTATTCCAAGCTCTTACTCATCATACTTACTCAACCCATACAACTTACTTTCCTTATTTAGACTACACAAGGAAACACCCTATTACTATACTAGTCTAGTCCTCCACATTCCTTGTCGCTCCAGATCTACTGCTAGCTTTAGGAGGGCGATCATCCATGATGTTCATAGAAGGAGGGGCTCCAAAGATGTCTAGCTCCCCATAGGGTCCTCCTTCACCTGCTCCTACTACGCTAGCTTCCATCTCTGTAACTTCAGGTGGCTTGTTTGGGTGTAGCTGGTCATACAACACATGCACCTCCTCGTGCAGGACATTTTTGTACGCTTGCAGGTTTTCCAAGGCCAAGCTCAGCTCTTCCACCCATGCTCGGGCAGTCACCTCACAATCCCAGGCTATGGATCGCGAATTTATAGCCTAGTCAATAGCTCAATCACGCTCTATAATCTCACGCTGCAAGCGCTCTACTTCTTCTTATAGCTCAGCGATGCGGCTACTAGCACGCATACACTCACTGCCTCCATGCCGCAACTCCACATTCAGGCGTTCGACTCTATCCTCCAAGTCTCCTATGGGATCATTGCTCCCACTATTGCTCCCTTCGTGACGAGGAGCCAACTGGTGAGGGGGCACACCCAGAGGTCCAGCCGCTTTCTGAATGGTGGTCTTTGTACGTGCCATGTCTCTATAAGAGGAGAAGAATACTTAATATTGTTTAAACATGATGCATGCATGATCCTACGATCATGGAATCAACTAATTATTGATCCCATACTTCGTACATATAACCTAGAATTTTGCACTCTTTTACCCGACTTCATAAATGGTAAGTTGCTATAAGAAGGGATCAAGGTAAGGATGAAAGAATATTCAAAGGTAAGTAGTTTAAAACCTTTTGATGCACTAAGTAACGTCGAAAGAAAAGGGCATCACTCTGATACCAGCTATCACAGAACCTCCCATATATTAGGCCCACCTACAGATATCGTTGTCCCGAAGACCTTAGACAGTCATGCAGGTGCACCCAATGGCTCGACAGGTCCAATTTCCTGTATCCCCTTCACATCGCCCGAGAGCGTTCATCCAATATCATAGACATTACATACCATCAGAGTAAAAGCGGAAAGAGTTACTATAACTTAATTTACATTCATAAGTACAATATATAAAGAGTCATTATTACACAAATAGGTTCGTGTGCTTGTACTTATTACTTCACGGGAAGGTAAACACCTTCCATATGTTTTTCTTATTTGTCTTCCTCCTGCTTTGGGACAACCTTAGAGCAGAAACAACAAACTCGGTAGTTTCTTCACCTACAACAACATGGGTTCGAAAACCCTAAGTATGGAGTGTACTTTCGCATGTCTTACCCGACCAAAAGAAAAGACTCTCAAGGATATGCTGGCCTTTAGGAGTCAAGGTAAAGTTTAGCAAGAACTATGACTCAGTTGCACAAAACTTACTAAAGTTGGTCCTTATGAATTCATTTTACTTGTTAGGTTAAGTAGTTACCTGCATCTAGATTTCTTTCTATTCTAGATCAAGCACTTGGTCTATACTAGCCATCTTTTATCACCTCTTGAGTTCACTTGTCACTACGTGTAGGTCAGTGACCAAGTCTTCATATCTGAGAAGTAACGACGATCTGAATCGATTAATACCCAGCTGGGGATCTGCAACCACATGACATATGTAGCACTTAACCCTTGCATATGTCAACCCGCACCCAAGTTTCTCAAGACCAGAATGGGTTCACGCCAACCGAGAGTACAGATACTCCACCGTCCAGCCTTTTGCCACAGAGGGTACACGCTACTCTCGCCATCTCTCCACTCCCATTGCATGGTAGCCTTTCTGGTATTGGTCCCACAGAGGGTACGAGGCTTGTGGCCAGTTAAAAGGTCCTCGATCATCAAGCCTACATCGGCTCGGTCCTTAAACGACACAGACGAGGCACTACACCAAGACTTCCTTCTCGTGCAAGTCACCGCCCGATCTTGTCTTTATCATTTAAAACCCAAAGTTTGGTACCTGACAGAGGTACTCTTCTTAGATGTTGAACCCATCACGGCCATGATAGATTCACCATCATAAGTCTTTTCTTTGTAAAAATTCCCATCCAGTGTGAAGCATCACTTTTTGTTTTAAAACAAAATATTTTGTTGTTCTAAAGCAAAGCTAAGCATCATAAAACTTGTTTGAATAAATTAGGTAACAAGGAATGGTATTCAATTTCTCAAGGAAGGAAATGCATCAATAGTTTATCACACAATTACTATCACCTAATGCAGCATTCAAAGTTGATAAAACTATAAAATACAAGGTAAATGCACCAGGGCTTGCCTTGTATTGTAGGAGTTTCTGCTTCCTCACCACAAATGTCGAACTAAAAGTTATTTTTTCGCTAGAGGATTCTCGGTCTGAGGGACAACCTCCTCTTCTACTATGGATTCCTATTCGTGTTCTATAAATGATATTACATGTATATGAATCCTTTTGCTATGTCATGGATATGCAATTGTATAACAAAAATATAATAAGTTGTGTCTTGAATGCAACTTTCCTTGATGGTACCTATCAGCCACAAAAAATTTCTAGCTAAATAACCCTTTAAGATTAACTTACTAACGTTCTTAAGCTAACAAGTGAAGGTAAGTTTACTAAGTTTAATTTTTATTACAAAACAACTTCTAATCCCTTTGGTATTATAAGGGTTAATCTATGGAACCATTTATTGGTTTTCTGGACAAACAGTGTCCAAACAAATTCAAACTTTACGGAAAGTCTATAACCAACATTTTGAGTCTACCCAATACGTTTTATAATTTTTGGGATTACTAAACTATTTATAAAATTCTATAAGGCTTTACTTAAGTACCTTTAAATGCTACATAATTCAGGGTTTGAAATAAAAATTTTGGAATTATTTTTATTGAATACTACTTTATTTTAGGAGTCTAGTAAAATTGGTCCCATAATTTTATCAATTTTCTGCTATTTTTGATGGATTTCCCAAGCTAGCAGTAAAAAGAAAAGGACAAAACATGAACATGATTAGGTCGGATTCGGCTAGACAGGCCGAACCCACGCTGGTGGATTTGTGCCGAGGTCTCTAGGCATTTGAATAACCAGTAAAGAATCCTTGAGCACTATTCAAATGTCACTGACAATACATAAAAGTCCTCCTATTTCTATTTCTTCATGGCTCTAGGTCCCCGACCGCGCGCCGGTCGAACACCTGGCCTGAATCGCGCGTAATCGTCGCCAGCGACCTGTTCCGGTGGTGTCGAGCACACGGACTCCATCCCTGAGCCTACCTGACCACATCCAATGGACTAATTTGATTATCCTGCCACTAACTCGTGTCTGTCCACGACAACGGTGGAGAAAGGACTCCGGCGAGCCCGTTCTGGGTTACACGAGCTGGTAGAGTTCAATCAAACGACTCAGAAAGAATCAGTGACCTACTAGGGCTACGGTGCTTGCATGAATTTGGATGGAGACAACCCGGAATGGCCGGTTGACGTGAGCAATGTCCACGACGTTGTTCCTAGGTGTCAACACGGTGTTCTCAGAGCTATAGCGTGGTAGCATTCAATTGGTCGATACCGTAAGCATCTAGAGGTCAGAGAGGTACTAAAACGAGAACCAGAGGGACATGAACTGACCTAGGAAAGGCTGACCACAACAAGATGTCTTACGACGGCGTTGGTGACAGTTTTCGAGAAAATTCGATGAGCTCGGGCTATGGTGGACAAGAGGGGTCAGCCGAGGGTGGACTGGGTTCGTAACAGAGAGGCGAAGCGAGGGAAACACTCAATTTATAGAGATTGGCCACGAGTGCCATGAATTTGGGCGAGGATGAGCTCACGGCGGTGAGGGGATGAGTCACCGGATTTCATCAACCGCAGCACACATGTGATCCAATGACTCAGGGGTGCCTTTCGATGACTGGCACTACTACTGTGGGGTAATAATTGAAGCATCATGTGCCACAACCGGGAGAACCAAGAGATCATCGACGGCGATCCCATGACCATGACACCGGCAAGTGGTGCCATGGTAGGCTTGCGTTAGGGCCCAAGTTCACCCCCAGCGATCTTTTTACCCTCCCCATTGATATTTCACTCGAACCGAGCATGAATCTTTGCGGCAGGCTCGAATCATGACGCACAGATCTCCGGCAGCGAGGTTCATTGAACCTGTGATCATGTTCAGTTAATGTACCATGCCGAACTCCATTCAGGGTGCTTGAGAGAGCAACTTTGGGGGCAAAATACTTCCATTTTCCAAAAGTAACATACCCACCTGACTTCAGCAAAGTTGTTCTCCTACATATAATCTTTAACTTTGTCACAGTGGTCTTGATCTAAAATTCACTAGATTAGTCACAATGTGGCTCCAAAGTTAGGCCAAGGCCACTGTCAGTTTAGATTCAGATTTCCCTTCGACTGACACCTTGACTTCTAGGGCATTTTTCTCCAAATTTCACACAATTCTTGAGCTAAGTCACTTACATCAAATTTGGATTACTATAGTAGCTCTACAACTTTGCAATAATGACTTACAACAAATCCCTTATAGATTAAGAGATACAAGAGCCTAAATTTGGCCCCTCACTACTGTATTTCAGAGTTCAAAGTTAGGGTTAATTAGGCACTTTTGCAAATTACACCAAATTTCACCACAAAACTTGGAATTCTCCAAATATAAAAGTTACTTAGTTTTTGTTACTCTATTACTTGATATATACACTTTTGGCAAAAAGTGCATAAAATTTGAAATCACCCCATAGGGCACTAATTAGGGTTTTGGGCTCCAAATTTAGGGTTTTGACTGTCCTAGGGTACATTAAGTGCTTAATCTCTCTAAACCATTATTTCTTAAATATATCTACCAACTTGGTAAGATCACTCCTTAGTGTTCACCATACAAAGTCACATGATTCTAATCCTTGGAGAGAGACACTCCAACCTAGGGTTAAGAACCCTTTTTACTAGACCCTATTATTCCACAAACATCACATCAAATATTTTGTTTTGAAATTTTAGCCTAGTGGATGCATTCTAGGTGTAGCATACACAATGTAATGCTAGTGCATATGATGTCATGCCAAAGTTTTAGTTCTCGTAACACTAGAGGTGTTACAGAAACCATCGTCGTTCTTGCAATTGCCACGTCGATTTGGTCATGGTAAGCTGAATTGTTGTTTATGCTAATTCGATTGATGAGTAGATTGGGCCAATATAATGGCCATGATGATTCTTGTGTTTGACATATATGTTGTGCGATGTCATCAGGTCCATGATTATTGCTTGTGTACTGCTCGTGGTGATGTCTAGGGATAGCATCGTATGGTTATCGTCAGTTGTGGTTATGTAAAGGGTTGTATATGTCGAGTATGATTAACCAAGTTTTATGAACATGATAAGTGGTGGGGTTTTATATAGGGTAGAATGCTTGTTGAAGTGCTTCAGTTCATGCAATGGTGTTGTTGCATTCAGAATGGTTTGAAAGACGTAATTTAAGTGTATGATGAAGTCCAAGGGTGATACACCTTACATGAGGAGTGCCTAGGTGCATACGTAGGTCTAGTGTAACTGAACTGATTTGATGTTTGTGATGTGCTTGTGTGGATTTCTGTTAGATGGCTGACATTGATACCTTGTATTAGGAAATATCACCTTCGATGTTATTTGCTCAAGTTAATAAATCATGGAGGGTAGAGATTTGCTTATGGTTTATTCATTGTTTGTCATATTTATTTCATCATGTCATGTTGTTTAAGTGTTCTCCCTTGTTAATAGAAAGTTAGTGAAGGATAGTATTGTGAACTTATATATCTCTAGGCTTTTTCATACCGTTGTCTCAGTTTTTGTTTAGGGAATATGATATTCGATATAATCATGTACCTTAAATAATTGGTAATCCCTTGGTTGTGATACTTGTGAAGTGGAATGAGTCTTATCTATGTTCTTATATTGATTTTCTTAGTGCTAATTCTTGAGGCGTATGTGCGCATTTTCTCCTTAGGCTAAATTAGAGGTATGGTTCTAGCAATAAAAAAAGGTGGTTTAGAGAACTAACTAAATTTCTTTAACCATAGCTTGAGTTTAGGAGTCTTAGAATAGTATGCCTAAGTTCGTTAATCTTTGGGTGTATTATCTAGCTAAGAAAAATATAGTCCTTATGCATGATTGTAGTTTCTTGTTCAAGTTAGCTTCGGTTAAGCTAGAGGAACTTGATAGTTGTGTTTAATTGTTTATCGACATCTAGTATCTGCTTATGAGTGTTGTAATGTGTCTCACCGCTAAATGTTTAATTATTTATTGTGTAACATTGATTACACTTATGATATTCCTGTTTATATTCATTCATGTGTGTTATACGTCTTGTTAGGTACACTAGTTGATCACGTGACGCGGGGGACCAGAGCTGAGTTGACCCCAAGATGCAAGCATGAGCTACTCTGTAAGGTGATGCTGATGGACGAACAAAAGGATGGATTACCTGTTCAAGTGTTAGGATGAAGATGATCATCAAGTGATCGTCGTCTATCAAGCACTAACATAGTGTTATCCCAGGCAAGCCCCGGTGCATTTGCCCCTTCCTTGTGCTTTAATTGCTTTATGATGCATTAGATGATAGGATTTGTGTGATAAACAATTGATGCATTACCATACCTTGGAATTTGATTACTATTCCTTAGTACCTATTTTATAAAAAGGAACTAATAATGCTTAGCCCTGCTTAGAAACATAAAAACTGTTTGTTGTAAAAAGAAGATGATGTGGAAAATTGGTTATGTGATTTTTCCTTTGAAAAATAATAGCAAATTTATGATGGTGAGTCCATAAGGGCCCAGATGGGCTCATCGTCCGAAAAGAGTACCCCTGTCGGGTACCACAAATGGGAAAATGGCTTGAATAAATCAAGACCATACGCTGAGTAGGGATGGATTCAGATCGGATACGCATGGAAACGGATTCGAATGTCACTATTTACCATATTTTAATCCGAATACGGATACGAATACGAATACTATCGGATACGAATACAAAATGGATAGTTCGAATTCGGATTTACATTCGGATACTTACTTGATTTAGAACATAGCATCATAATAAGTAATAATTTGTTTTATCGATGGATTTACAGTTGATAAAAATCACATTACAAGCAAATTATGAACAATAGTACATATACATTATTTAGTTGAAACATAGTTGAATATCATATTTTTAAATAAATTATTTATACCTGGTATATTTATATTTTGGACTCTAATTATAATCTTTTTGTATATTAAGTATATTTGTATTTTGGACTCTAAAACTCCAATAATCTAATGTATTCAAAATTAGACTTTTTAATATTATTAAAATTTATCATTGTATATCACTAGTAATATAAGATTAACACAGTCATTTGTTTATAATATAAATATTTTTAACATTTTAAATGGTGTACTTTAGTTTTTAGTATATTATTTAATGTTTAAAATCATTTGTAGTTAGTAATTAGTAATAAAAGTAAGTTTAAATTGATTTTATTGAATACTTTTTTCTTTCGGATACGAATAGTATCGGATATTTCACGGTTTTGTCGAATGTTGTCGAATACGAATCTTAAACCGGATAGAGAAGAAACGAATTCAGATATGTATATTTAACATCCATATTAAAATAAAATACGAATACGAATATCCATATTAGCACTTTATCCGAATACGAATATGGATAATTTGGATCTTCAGACATTCGAATCCATCCCTAACGCTGAGCAGTCAAGGTCGCTCGTCTGTGTCGATTAAGGACTGTACCGTTGAGTGGCCTATTGTGGTTGAGACTTTGCAACTAGCTGCTGTCACACCCGGATTTAAGGGGCAAACCCGAGCGCGAATCAAATGTGTGCTAGGATCAAGTCTCACACATATGATGACTCATGGTACAGAAACGAATGTCACTTCTTTAATATATAATGGAGTTCTGTAAAAAATAGTTAAATAATTACATCATAAGAAGACAATGATCCAGCAACCACAGTTGACTGGGAGACGACGACCTAGACCTCTCACGAACGCATCACGACATCATGCATGCTCCTCATCTTGTGGTACCTATTCTTGACTTGGGAGGATGTGAGTACAGTAATGGTGAGATCACATACGTTCATCGCTCAACAAGTTGTGGGGAATAATGTGCATGAGCTCACTTACGGTGGGGGCTTATGTGAAGGGTAAGGCTTACCAAAGAAGATGGTTAAAGCTGAGCATTGCTTTTAAAGTTGGTCAAAGTTTTATTAGCAGTTACTAAGTATAAGTAGATATCAACCCAATTAAATAAGAGACCACAATTAATAATAACAACCACAATTTAATGCATCTGACAGATCGAGTTTAATTCCATAAGTTAATCATGCGAGGGTCCAAGCCGCTCATGACCGTGAGCACTGCTGATATACCAGTTTTACAGTCTGTAGAGGTTGCACATCTTTACCCACAAGACGTGTTCCCTTTGTCACCTCGGGTTGATCAAACCCTTAAACACTGCCAAGGTGAGTAGCCGAGGGTACACTGTGAGGCTTTTACAAAGTTCCACTAGAGGAGAGAACCGCTACGGTTTCTGGGCCGAAAACCATATAGGAATCCATCGTCCAAAAAGCTAAACAGACAGTCCGACTCGAGGACCTCCCTATACCTGCATCCTCCACCCCTCTTGCTCCTTTCGGGAAAAGGTTAACTCACACTAGCTTTCCTAATTAATTAGCCATGGGCGTCCCATTCCACCCTTGTGGTAGCACTGTTTTTCCAGGTGGTCACTCCATGTTCCAAATAATATAATAACATTATCATGAATAGTAAATAATTCAAAGACAATAAATAGAATGATCATGAATAATATGTATCTTAACACTCAAAACCACATATAGCAATAGCAAATACTACCCAAAAAGTTCAATGGTGATCAAGGTGTAAAGTAGACCAAACAAGGGTAACCTATTGGGTCCCATCAAAATTAATCCTGAACATGCCATAGTAATTAATTGGAACATTATTGGATAAAGAAGAGTGATCAAGGGCACAACTTGCCTTGAACGAGCTCCTGCTTAGAGTTTTCCACCTGCTGTGTACCAGGTTCCTTGGTCACTTGCTCGTCTAATCGCAACAATGCAAAGAAACATGGTATAGGAGAAATTAACATCACACCAAACATAAGCATAAACTGTATTTTAATGATCTACACATTGCACGAGATCGTAGGTTTGAGAACCACTAAAATCGGAGTTACGGTTAAAGAGTTATGATTTTCTAAAGGTTTAGGTGACGGACATAAAACAACTTAAGTGCATGGTTTTAACCATATGTTTCATAATAAAATAAGGTTACTAGATGATAAACAATATTATTATGTGTTGGGAGTCTTCTTCTCCATCAAAGGTCCTCAAGACATAAATACCTTCGGCAAAATGCCACAAGAGGTCCGCCCCACTTCTGCCGAAGGTTCTCAAGACGAAGACCTCAGAAAGAAGCAACGATGCAGAACGCTGAAGCTCAGTAGCTTCGGCTCAGACCAAGCAAGAAGGAAAAGACTAGATAGACCTTATTAGTTTAAGTTTCTTATAAACAAATGTTCAAGGGCATGCGTGTAATTTTACCCGGGCTACGTCCTAGGCCTATAAATAGATGAACAGTAACACCGTACTGTTCACGCTGGATTGCATTCACTCTCTCGCATCCACACCTTCGAGCAAGCCGAAGGTACCAATGTAATGTTAATCCTGTTAATATTCATACGTGTTTTATAAAATACAAATATGAATGAATTAATAAGATGCAGTCACTGCCTTCATCCTTATGCATTCTTATTCACATGTTAAATGATGAAGGTATGTCCTTCTTGACCTTCGTCTGATGAGCATTATACCCTTGTGGAGATAATGCTTTTAAAGACGAAGGTCCTTAATCTTTAACAATTGTGTTGCCTTGTTCTTGATCTACAACATTTGAGAACAAGTGACCAACATTATGAGTTTAATGCAACTAGAATGGATAAAAAGGAGTTACAATGAATTAATTATGAATTTAATAAGGTTCTGGAATTATTTCTATACTAGAAATCATTTTCAAGATTAAATTACTATTTCCTGATGACCTATGAACTGCGAACACAAAAACCAGGAAGCCTAGGGTACATTCTTCAAATTCCGGGACCTAGAGGCAATGATCTTTGTGTAAAGATATTTGCGGGTTCATTAGTAAAAACTCCAAGGGCTCTTTTACAAAATAGTACTGCTGAAGGGGTATCAGTGGATTCTGGCCGTCCAGATCAAATCTCACGACCAGGGTTATATTTACCCTTAAAATGAATAGGACGCAACCAGGGTCATCGGATCCCGATCCAGCGGCACCCATTTAATGAGGCGAGCGATACTCTGTCGACCGCCCGATTGAGATCAACGTCCCAGATCACGCCCGGTGAAGCAGTATCCCCAACTAATCCCAGTTGTCTAATCACGGATCTATGACCCTTGCGGTTTCTCTTTCCCTAGACGGCCCTCCACGGAGGAGCTCACCCCTCGGAGGCACACATGGCCGACGACCACAAATCGACGCATAGAGCCCCAAATACTAGTTTGAATAGTGCTATGCGCAATAGAGACAAAGGCAAAACTGTGGAAGCAATTCTTACCAAGCCTAGTGGCGTGGAATCCCCTGGCAGCGAAGGCGACCCAGAGGCGGTGTATCCGCACCAGCAAGGAATTAAAGGCGACCCGATTGATCTCCGACACCCTCGACCCTGCGGCCAGGTTCACCACAACCCAGTGATCTCCCATGGCCCCACTCTAGCGACAGATCGACCGCGTGAGGGAAATACCTCGGTGGCAGCACGTGCTCCCTCTTCCAACAACTATGGCGCACGACGTGGTGAACAGGGACCGAACATGTATGATTAGGCGAGGACACCCACGCTTTTAGACACCGATGCAGACCCCATAATCCCCAACTGGTAGATCCGGGTGGTTACAACGGAATCCGAGCATCGCGCGGGGTTAGTTGAGCGGCACTTCTCCCACTGGGTGAACATGGGGAGGGGATGTAACACTCCAAAATTCTATTGTGGGATTCATAAAGGGTTTCTCTAAAAATATTAAAGAATTATATATATATATTATTACTAAGAAAAGGAGGGTAAACAGTTATCATAAATGATTCAAACTTAGAGTGAGCTTTTGAAAGTATACATGAAAGTTGGGACTTAAAATAAAACAGAAATATGATTATATGCGGAATAAATGATGAGATCTTATATAAGTTTAAAATTCTTAATGAGTATTATACACTAGAAAGTATTCCTTGATAAGAAATTATACTTTAGAAACTTTTCTGCAAAGCAAATAAATATTCCTTTTTGAATTAACTTTAGATTTGACTTGACCTCCAAATTTGGTAGCTACATATATGTTTGTGCATTACATATTTGGAGCAGGTAATGAGCAAACAAAATAATTAATGAGATAAAATAATAAATAATAATTTTCATCCATTATGGATTTTGAATTTTGAATTTAGTTTGAATCCTTGAAATGGGAATTTGAAAAGAAATACAAAACAAAAAGAAAAAAGAAAAACAAAACTAATAGTTGCACCTCAGCCGAAAGGATGCCCCGGCCCAATACCGCGCGTGCCGAATGCACTTCGCGTCCGTGCACTGACTAGTGGGACCAAGTCGTCAGCCTCCTTGGCCTCTGTCGTGTGGGCCTTTCTTGATAGCCAAGTCCTCTGCGCGTGCTCGTTTCACTGCTGTTTGGGCCCACCTATCATCATCGAGCGTCGTTGGGGTAACAATCGTGTGGATGTTGTGGCGGTCCCCCCTCCCCCTGGCAATAGCTGGCGTTCCTCAATGAACTCCGCCCATCTATAAAGCAATGCCATGGGTTTCCCCGCCCCTCATCCTTCTCATCTGTGCACCGTGTGACCTATGAGAGTGAGGGCGTGGTAGACCGAACCGACGCAGAATCGGATCACCGTGGATTTGCCTCCTCGCCGGCGTTCAGCTCCTCAAGACAGCACCCGTGAGAGGCGCCTGGGCGGAAGGATTCGGGTGCAGACCTCTAGCGGGGTGATGTCCACTGTTGTGGCGGCAATTCCTCGCCGACGTTGTCTCCATCCTTAGTATGACACCCATGACCAGCTTTGCCTTGAGCTTCGCATCATACTAAGGTTAGATGTGTTCGGGTTGGACCTTTATAGCGTGGGGCGCCCAGCGCTGGCCATGGTGCCGCTGCGCTTGAACTAGCGCCGCGGCGTGGCCCAGGTGGAATGGGTGGTGCTCATGGGTGCCGTTGGATCCTCAGCCGACGCTTGAGATTAGAAGCTTGCATACCCCTTCGTCCATATAGAATCTCGATCGTAGATCGGTTAACGCACGTGTTAGGATAGATCCTGGAAACTTTGAAGAAAGGCCGTGGATTTTGGATCGGGCGACCACAGTTTGGTACTGGTTCAGAGAGTCCCCGTTCCAATTGTAGCCATTGCTGTTCGATCTGGTGGCCACGATTTAAAGATACCCATTCACCCAGTGAAACATGCAAAAGAACCCCTGTCCTTTTCTGCCTTTAACACGCTGTCCACACCAATGGGAGAAGTATCGCATATGGGTCCTATATTTTCCAAATTGAACCCTGAGTTTCTAGCTAATAGTGGCCGCAGTCCATCCGTATCTGGATATTGATAAATTAAGAAAATGATTTTTAATGCAAACTTTATTCAAAAATCTTAGGAAATGCATAACTAATTCTTTTTAACTCCGAATCGATTCGTTCCAATTGCAATAGATTCATAGTAATATTGTCCAAACAATATAGTACTAATTCACATTATATCCCACACTTTTTTAATTGGATAATTATTTAACGTATGTTTAAATAGATTAATCATTTTGATTAGAAGCTGAAAGTCGCCTAGAGGGGGGTGAATAGGCGAAACCTGAAATTTATAAACTTAAACACACACTAAGGCCGGGGTTAGCGTTAGAATTAAATTCGAGTGCGGTAGGTTGTTTCTCTTGCTAGGAGTTGCTCAATTGATGCGGATGACGTTGGGGAGCAAACTCAAATCAATATTAGCAAGGAAACTTTGGAGAGAGGAAAGAGGGCAAATAAATCAAGCGAAGATCAATGCAAGTGAACATGGTGATTTATTTTACCGAGGTTCAGTTCCAAAGAACCTAGTTCGGATGAGCCAGGTCTATTTCAACCCTTTCCCTCTCTCAAACGGTCACTTAGACCGGATGAGCCTTCTCCTTAATCAATTGGGTCACTAAGACCCCACAAGGATCACCACACACTTAAATGTCTCTTGCTAGCTTTACCCTATGAGAATAAGAATAGAAAGGAGAGAGCAATCCAAGCAACAAGAGCAACAAAAGAACACAAATAATCCTCTCACAAGTCTCTAAGCACTAGAGTTGATTTTGGGAGCTTGGAGTGGATTTTGAATGCTTTGGATGTGTCTTGGAGTGTTTGGCTTTGCTCTTGCAATGAATATGGAGTTCAGAAAACTTGGATGGCATTGAAGGAGGTGGTTGGGGGGTATTTATAGCCCCCAACCACTTCCTAGTCGTTGCCTGTTTTTGCTGGCGATGGGCACACCAGACAGTCCGGTGGTGCACCGGACAGGTACTGTTCACTATCCGGTGCGTGCCATGTCAGCATGCCCATTGGTGTTTGGAGCGACTTGACCATTGGAACCCTTGTCCTGTTGCTGCACCGGACAGTCCGGTGGCACCCTCGGACAGTCTGGTGTGCTCTGACTTGTCTGCTCTGACTTCTGTCGTGCACTGTTCACTTTTGCAGTCGACCGTTGACGCTAGGTTATCGTTGCTCCGCTGGCTCACCGGACATGTTCGGTGCACACTGGACAGTCCGGTGAATTATAGCAGAGCACTCCTGAGAAATTCCCGAGAGTGAGCTGTTCGAGTGGAGCTCGGCCTGGTACACCAGACACTGTCCGGTGCGCCATAGGCAGCACACTCTCATGTCCTTTGCTCCAAATTTGTTTGAGTCTCCAACTGAATTTATTTCTTGGTTTGTGTTGAACCTTATGCACCTGTGATAAATGACATCTTGGCAAACTAATTAGTCCACATGGTTTGTGAAGGACATCAACCACCAAAATCGATTATAGGAAATGATTAAGCCTATTTTCCTTTCAATCTCCCCCTTTTTGGTGATTGATGCCAACACAAACCAAAGCAAATATAAAGTGCAGAAACGTAACTAGTTTGCAATTATGATTGATGTGCATAGGTTACTTAGATTTAAACCAACTGAAAGACTTTATACATATGTCTAAGAATAAACGTGATTGATTTCTTCTATTTAACATTTTGGACCACATTTGCACCACTTGCTTGTTTTTGCAAATATTTTGGAAAAAACTTAAATTCTTTTGTAAATAGCCAAAGGTATAAGAATATGATTTCAAGAAGCATTCTTAAGATTTGAAATTCATCCCCCTGTTTCAAATGCTATTCCTTTGACTAAATGAAAGCTCTCCCTGAAGAAATTCTCCTCTTAGCTTTCAAGAGGGGTTTTCGAAATGTTTTTCCCTTTTTGCAGTAGATACCAAATGAAATTAAACTAATTGAAATTCTTATACTTAGTGAAATTTTGAAACCAAAAGAGATACTAATTGAAATTTTTTGAGATAAACTCAAATACCGATTGAAATAATTTCTTCCTTTGGTTTTTGAAAATTTTAAAATGGTGGTGCGGTCCTTTTGCTTTGGGCTTAATACTTTCTCCCCCTCTGTCATTAATTGCCAAAAACAGAGAACTTGAGAGCCCTTTAATTCTCCCCTTGTGGAGCCTAATACTTTCTCCACCACAACATGAGTGAAGGGTTATACTAATTGAAATTTGCATGAGTAACGGCAAGGGATAAATGGTACCATCAGAGTTGGAGTGGAAGCCTTGCCTTTGCCGAATACTCCATTTCCCTTTTAATCTAAGACTAATAATAGAAGTACACTTGAAGGCATATTAGTCTTAACCTTGGCACAGGAAGAATAAGAAATATGTATTTGTACCAAATGAAAGAGACATGATCAAAGGTATATGAATTAGCTATGTGTGCAATGTTTCAATCAAAGTTCCGAGAATCAAGTATATTTAGCTCATTCCTAAGTTTGCTAAAGGTCTTTTCATCTAGTGGCTTGGTAAAGATATCAGCTAATTGGTTGTGGGTATTAATATAAGCAATTTAGATATCCCCCTTTTGTTGGTGATCTCTTAGAAAGTGATACCGGGTGTCTATGTGCTTAGTGCTGCTGTGTTCAACTGGATTATCCGCCATGTGGATTGCACTCTCATTATCACATAGGAGAGGGACTTTGCGCAAATTATAGCCATAGTCCCTAAGGGTTTGCCTCATCCAAAGTAATTGTGCACAGCAATGGCCTGCAACAATATACTCGGCTTCGGCAATGGAAAGAGCTACTGAGTTTTGTTTCTTTGAAGCCCAAGACACCAGGGATCTTCCCAGAAACTGACAAGTCTCTGATGTGCTCTTCCTTCCAATTTTACATCCAGCATAATCGTCACCAGAATACCCAATTAAATCAAAGGTTGATCCCTTGGGGTACCAAAGCCCATACTTAGGAGTGTAAACTAAATATCTCATAATTCTTTCACGGCCCTAAGGTGAACTTCCTTAGGATTTGCTTGGAACCTTGCACACATGCATAAAGAAAGCATAATATTCGGTCGTGAAGCACATAAATAGAGTAAAGATCCTTTACTCTATGGATTTACCTCCTGTGTCGAGGTCGAGATGCCCATTTGTTCCCATGGGTGTCTTGATGGGTTTGCCATTCTTCATTCCAAACTTCTTAAGTATATATTGAATGTACTTAGTTTGGCTGATGAAGGTGCCCTTTTGGAGTTGCTTGATTTGGAATCCAAGGAAATACTTCAACTCCCCCATCATTGACATCTCGAATTTCTGTATCATAATCCTACTAAACTCTTCATAGGTTGACTTGTTAGTAGACCCAAATATAATATCATCAACATAAATTAGGCATATAAGCAAGTCCTTAGCAATTGTTTTAGTGAAGAGAGTAGGGTCAGCTTTACCAACTTTGAATCCATTAGTGATAAGGAAGTCTCTCAGGCATTCATACCATGCTCTTGGGGCTTGCTTGAGCCCATAAAGCGCCTTTCAGAGCTTATAAACATGGTTAGGGTACTCTTGGGTGTGGCGGTCTTTGATCATCTTCCTTGTCTTGATCATCTTCATCTCCCCCTTGATCAATGTCCTCCTCTTGAGGTGGCTCATCGTCTTGATCTTTATCCTCTTCTTGTTGAGCCAAGTCCTCATCTTGAGTTGGTGGAGATGCTTGTATGGAATATGATGGTGGATCTTGTGCTTATGGAGGCTCTTCGGATTCTTTTGGACACACATCACCAATGGACATGTTCCTTAGCGCGACGCATGGAGCCTCTTCATCATCGAGTTCATCAACATCAACTTGCTCTACTTGAGAACCATTAGTCTCATCAAACACAATGTCACAAGAAACTTCAACTAATCCAGTGGACTTGTTGAAGACTCTATATGCCCTTGTGTTTGAGTCATAGCCAAGTAAAAAGCCTTCTACTGCTTTAGGAGCAAATTTAGAATTTCTACCTCTTTTAATAAGAATAAAACATTTGCTCCCAAAGACTCTAAAATAGGAAACATTGGGCTTTTTACCAGTGAGGA
The DNA here is from genome assembly GCA_029449295.1 of Zea luxurians. Taxonomy (NCBI): domain Eukaryota; kingdom Viridiplantae; phylum Streptophyta; class Magnoliopsida; order Poales; family Poaceae; genus Zea; species Zea luxurians. The sequence goes on from JAOPSE010000011.1 coordinate 55,193,271, forward strand.
GTTCATACCTTGGCCAAAACAAAGACTCTAAAATAGGAAACAAAGATTAAGGAAGCTTGGCCAAAACAATTTAAATAAAACTCTAAACAAGCTTCTCAAGTGGGATTTCAATAGGGAATTCTGAAATTCAGAATTCTGAATTTCAGACCTTGAGCCAAAGATCAAGCGTGTTCACCTTGATCCCTAACTCAAATCCTAATGGCCCCATTAACAAAAAACGTGCCTAACTAACCTCTCTGTCTTATGTCAGAAGATGGCATTGGGACGCGTGCCTTGGACACGTCAAACCAGAGATCTTCTCCCTGTGTGCGGCAGTGAGACAAACCAGATTTCTCCCCTCTCTATCTCTTAATCCAGTCAGCCAAACCTGCTAGCCTCCACACACAAACGACAAAGGAACCTGAGAGGAAGAGATCTCTCAACGGGATCATGGCCATAATCTCAAAGATTTGGGGCCAATCCACGCTTGAACTCGACCTCTCTCTGCGCTGCCTTGTGCTCGACGCTGTGCCAGACGCCAGAGCGCGCACTGGCGTTCACCGCGCACGCCCCGAGCGCTTGTCAGAGCCCCGCCCTCGGCCGTGCTCGCCCGCGCCTATAAAGCCTCCCCGGGCGTGCCTCACTTTGCCCCGCGCTCACCATCGCCGGCCAGACACCCCTCCTTAGCTCCGGCGAGCTCCTTTCCGCCCGCCATTGCCGCCAGAGCTTCGGCCACCGTGGCTAGCCCACTCCAGTCGCGCCAGCGCTTCGGTTAGCTCCGCCATTGGCCCGTGAAGCTTTCCAAGCCCTCGGACCTGGCAGAACTTCACCGGAAGGCGAAGATCGACCTCACCGGACTTCGGGCGCCCGCCTGCGCGCGTAGACCGGGCACTCCGGTGAGCCATTCTTCAATTCCTCGCGCACACCCCTTCCTTGTTCCCTGGTGAAGCTCTCTGACCCGTTTGATTGGTCAATTGTGCCCTGGATAGGCCGGACTCCTCGCCGCCGACGAGCTCCCCCGCCTACGCACGTGGACAGGACGACTCCGACCATCCCCGACGGCGACCCGCACATCGCTGTGACCCTCAGGACCTCCCCTACACCCTCGGCCACCTCACCGGAGCAATCTCGCCGCCGGTAAGCCCCTCCGCCCTTTCTTCCGCCGCGGGTACTGTTTAAATTGGGGAAAGGACCTCGGGTTAGGATTAGAGGAATCCAGGGGTTTTCTGAGATGTCAGTGACTCATTTGAATAGTAGCCCAGGGACTAGTTTGTAAGGAAAACTTAAAACACCCGCCAGGGACCCCGTTGCAAAGTAGTTTTCCATTTAATCATTTCTGATTAATCTTTTTAATAAACAGAGAACTTAGAAAATTCCTAACTTGATGAATTCTTAACCAAAGTTGTCAAACCAATTTTGATAAATTCTAAATATTATGAACTATTAATTTAAAATATTGAACCCTATGCTTTCTGTTCTAATTTTTAGAGTTTAAAATTAAATACAGAAACTGACCAAACCTTGTTAAATAAAGGAAAATTAGTTATGCTCCTATGCTGAACCTAAGAAAATTTGTAGATGTTCAAACCCCATTTAAACACTGTTTAAAAATAGTGAGAACCCCAGTATTGAAAAATTCAGTGCAGATATCCATTAAAAGCCATTTCTGTCCAAATCTTAGGAAAATCAGAAAGGCCTTAGAAATTAATGACCAATGGATGAAATTATTTTTCCTAGTTTGCTTAAGTAACAAAGAACCTAGGAAAAATAAAGGAACCACTAGTCCAGATCAGATTCAAAGTGAAATGTTTTATTTAGCATTATTCCAACTAGAAATCAATTATTTGAATTACAAAACCAGACCGAAAATTTATAGTAAAATACCAATGGACTTGTAACCACCAGAACCCCACTGCATAAATAATAAACACCCCAGCCCATCATTTTAAGTAGGGTAAATAAATATAATATGATAAGGAGTCATATTCCAAATAAATCATGAATAACCCATAATAATGCAATAATGGGCAAATAAAACTTTGCTAGGTCAATAATGAGATAGGCCACCAGAGAAAAATACAAACCCATTAGAAAGATGCAAACTAATACCTATTGCCAATATTTTATAAGAAAAGCCATTTAATCCAATTAATGCATTCCACCCCTTCCCTTAAGCAAAAAGATGCCAAACTTCAGAATGATTGCTCTTGCGCAAAATAGAAGCTAGGAAAAATCAGAAATCTATTGTTTGATATTTTTCAAATATAGTGGTAGTAGGAAGCACCCCTTTTGCTAGAAACTTTAGAAAATCCTAGTAAAATAACCAATGAGTATTAATGGCTAGAAATTTGTACCAAGTCATGTTATAGCATCTAAATGCCATCAAAAATAAGTCCTAGAGAATTACCTACTATTAAATGATAGTTGTAGTTCAAATCACCCCTTCTGCCCTAAAATTTGGTAATTTTGTCCAGAGAAAACGATTCACTTTTTGAACCCCAATTTTTGTGACAGAGAATTATACACCAGTAATAAGCCACTATAATTCTTACAGAATTTTTGGAAGTTTATTAAGTCAACTTGTAGTTCAAACCCACTCCAAAAACTTAAAGAAAATAAAGAAAAAGAAAGGAGAAATAAACCTCACTCCAATAAGCCCAACTTGAATTCTTGGCAATTCTCACTAAGGCTTTAAAAAGAATTCAGTGGAACCCCAAAAATAAACCTACCACTTAACTTAGCTAAGGTTGATCCAATTTACCAAGTATACCACCCAAAAGTCTCGTATAAGCAAGACTTAGCTCTATCTAACTCAAGTAGATCATACACCATCAAAAGTTTAAATTACTAAAGAACATATCATATCATGCATATATCTTACGCATTGCTTTCATTAGATTGTAATCTCGCCGACGGAGAGTACGTGCTCATCCCCGAGCAAGGAACTATCCAAGAGGAGGACCAGGAGCAAGCTCCCGAGGCTGCTATCGAGGATCTCCCCGCAGCCCCAGCTATTGAAGGCAAGCCCCGGTTTATATGCATAACCGTATTATTATATGCTTCTTTACTAGACTTAATGCTTGTAGGATTGTAATGTGCACTTAAGTGTAGGAGTTGCTTGAAACCTCTAGTTGCATGAACTTAGGATTCCTTTTTGAGATGAATACTAGTATGCTAGGTCGAGTAGCTGCTTGCTAATCAGGATCTCGGTAGAAGTCGAGTGATTTTCTAGCACTCGCGCGAGGTCAGGAATTGCTTGTATTCATCTTGATAACGGGATATATGTTGGTCTATGGACTTGGATCCAGGGAGGATGCCTTGACCATGAGACAGGAAAAAGGAATTAAGGATTAATGTGTGGATACCTGAGTCAAGCTTTTGAACGTACTAAGCACATGTCAGGAAAAATGGTAACCGGTAAACCTAGTACCTGAGTGAAGCCGGGCGCGGACTTTATCCCTCATACGACCTGAGACTGGGTCTCCCATGCTAGCTATGGTGGGTACAAGTGCGGTCACTGCACGGCGGCAGCCGGGATCAGTGGAGCATTGTATGCCAAGGCGGTGAGGCCTCGACGTGAACAGGGAATCGACGGGGACGGTTGACATGTGAGGGGTCGGAGTACCCTGACGTGTCGTGTGTTTAGGTTTACCTTGCAAGGATAAAAACTCGATTCGAATCGTCTGCTTCTCGTAGCTAATGAGACTGCTTGACCCCTTGTACTACATCGAGTAAGAAGTGAAATGAGGTTACATGAGACAATTTGTTGATTGAACTAAATGCTTGTCACCATGTATGCTTAGAAGGAGCAAACCTAGCTAAGATAATGATGCTAGAAATTGAAAAGCTAAAAATTGATTCTAGAAACAGCTAGTGCTTTTGGCAAACCAAACCCCTCAGCCAAACAACTGCATAGTCTAGAGGTAGAGGAGTAGTTTCCTCACACCGGGTAAGTCTAGCTGAGTATTAGTATACTCAGCCTTGCTTGTGGCATAATTTTTGCAGGTACGATTCAGGACATGGTTGATGGTGTGACTTGGCCTACCACCCTGCCACCGGGTTGGACGGTCGAGTGGGATGTGGCTCCGGCAGGAGAGGAGCACGAGGAGTAGTGGGCTAGGCCTTGCCCATTTCCTCGATACCGATGACATCGATTATCCGCTGCATTTTATTTCGTGAACTCTTATTTGCTACTCGAAAAACTCTGATCTATGTAATAATTTAGTACTTAATTTGAGGTTTCCTATTTTATTGTATTTCTTCTGTGACTCACCTTCGAGTGAGATTGTGGAATTTGATCCTGGTTAAGTGGCTTTATCAGACTAGATCTGAGGGACTGACGGGTTATTCCGATTTAAGTGTGTTACGGCCCCGGAGGCGCGACTTAGGCACTTAAGCTGGAATAATTCGGGTGGTCTTGCCACAGCTGGTATCGGAGCAAATTCTACCACAGAGAAGGACAATAAACCATGAATACCATCTTCAAAATTTAAAACTTGCCTAGAAACTGCTACGGATCATCAGGACTAGACCGCTAGACCTAGGACGAAAGGCCTTAGGCATAGAGGGAGAAATAGGTGGCTAATTAAGTAGGCCCCGTGGGCCAGTACTTAGACTTTTAATGATGCCCTAAGAGCACCCTATTATTTGGAGAGGAGACATTACTTCCAGCATGCATGCATTATAAACACAAAAAGGAATTAAAACTTGAGCTAACCCACTTCCTTTGAAAACCATCCGGGCTCTTTTATTTTCCTTCCACCATAATCTTTACCTTTGATACCCTTCCGAAGATGAATTCACCCACCCCCGCCAGTGGAGGAGACACCTGTTTCAGTTCTGACTTCCTTTCTCACGATGGCTTTCCTTCCATCTTGTGGGAAGTGCTTAACTCCACCGATTACCCTACGCCCCCTTTGTACACGGTGCAGTTGTATGAGGAGCATCGGGTACCTCGTTGTCGGGTCTGGCTGACTTTGGAGGCTCATCCCCTTCAGCCGGGTTGGCGTTCTCTTGATTCTGAGACAGTTGGATTCAGGACGGACGGCACCACTAAAGCGGCAACCATGAAGACTCTGACGACTTTCTGTGGCTACCATCCCCTGGAGATGGTGATGCACCCCTTGGGACTCTTCCCTGCTGAGAAGAAGGACGACCCCATGTGGTGTAACTGAGAGCACCTAGAGGGGGGGGGGTGAATAGGTGATCCTGTAACACTTAAAACTTAGGCCACAAAAACTTGGTTAAGTGTTAGCGCAATAACCGCCAAGTGGCTAGAGAGGAGTCTTCAACAAAACACAATAACCAACAAGAGATCAATCACAGAGATGGCATGGTGGTTATCCCGTGGTTCGGCCAAGACCAACGCTTGCCTACTCCATGTTGTGGCGTCCCAATGGACGAGGGTCGCAATCAACCCCTCTCAAGTGGTCCAAAGACCCACTTGAATACCACAGTGTTTTGCTTGCTTTTCTTAATCCCGTTTGCGAGGAATCTCCGCAACTTGGAGCCTCTCGCCCTTACACTTGAAGTTCACAAAGAAGCACGGAGCAAGGGAGGGATTAGCAACGCACACAAGACACAAAAATCAGAGTGTCACCACGCACACAAGTCGCAACAAGAGCTCGCAACACAACCCAATGAGTTCACAACTCCACTAGAGCTCTATATGCTATCACAAAGAAACAAATGCGCGGAATCGAGGTCTTGGTGCTTAGGAATGTTGTAAGAATGCTTGGTGTACTCCTTCATGCGCCTAGGGGTCCCTTTTATAGCCCCAAGGCAGCTAGGAGCCGTTGCGAGCAATCCTGGAAGGCAGATCTTGCCTTCTGTCGACTGGCGCACTGGACAGTCCGGTGCACCACCGGACACTGTCCGGTGCAGATATCCTTCCTTATTTGGCGAAGCCGACCGTAGGAGTCTGAGAGCCGTTGGCGCACCGGACACTGTCCGGTGCACACCGGACAGTCCGGTGCACCAATGTGACCGTTGGCTCGCCCACGCGTTACGCGCGGAATCCTCGGCCGACCGTTGCCCCGGCTGACCGTTGACTCACCAGACAGTCCGGTGCACCACCGGACAGACCGGTGAATTTTAGTCGTACGTCGTTGATCATCTCCCGAGAGCGACGAGTTCGCCTGTGAACGGCTCACCGGACAGTCCGGTGCACCACCGGACAGACCGGTGAATTATAGCCGTACACCGCCGTCGAAGTCTCGAGAGCAGCCTGTTCGCCAGAGCCAGCCTGGCGCACCGGACACTGTCCGGTGCACCACCGGACAGTCCGGTGAACCCAAACTGAGCAGACTTTGGCTGAACTTAGCCATCTCTTCTCCAACTCGATTTTTTCTGTTTCCAGCACTTAGACACAATACATTAGTCCATAAAATAATGTACTAAGTCTAGAAACATACCTTTTGACATGTTTTGCACTTTGTCCACACCTTTGCATAGATTAGCACAAAAGCATTTGTGTTGGCACTCAATCACCAAAATACTTAGAAATGGCCCAAGGGCACATTTCCCTTTCAATCTCCCCCTTTTTGGTGATTTATGCCAACACAACATAAAGCAACTAGAACAAGTGCAAATTCAAAGCAAATGAACACTCAATATTGTTTTGTTTCAATTTTGGCATATATGGATCATACTTTGCCACCACTTGGTTTGTTTTTGCAAATTAAACTCAAATTCCTATCTCTAAGTCAAATCCACTTGTAGAGACATAAAGAGAGGTATTCCAAAGAAAATTGATCAAGAAACCAAAAACTCCCCCTTTTTTCCATAATCAATACTTCTCTCCACAAGAGGCCAACTTTTGACAAAAGAGACAATGAAAGAGTTTTGACAAACCAAAAGCTCTATTCTACCTCTATTCTACTATTTTCAAAATTTCTCAAGTGGTAGCTGATCCATCTATTGCTTTGGCCTTTATTTTCCCCCCCTTTGGCATCAAGCACCAAAACAGGATCAATCTTGGCCCCTTAACCCCATTGCCTCACCAAAATCTTCAAATGAGAACACAAAGGCAATAAGAGGACGTGAGATGAACTTGGAATTAGTTACCCTCTCATCGGAGTGCAGTGGAAGTCTTTCATGGTCCTAGTCCACCTTTTCCATTTCAAAACTCCTTTGAGACTAAATCAAGCAAACTCAAGCAAACGGTTAGTCTCAAAGGGTCAAGTTGTAGCACAACTCCCTTTAAATATGTGCAACACTTGCACAAGGACTTGTGAGGTCCGGGTAGTGATTGTACAACTTGAGCACCATAGTAAGCAACAAAATGCATAAGGAACATGATCAAAGGCATAAACACATGTATGCTATAAATCAATCCAAGTTCTGCGAATCTAGGATATTTAGCTCACTACGCAGCCTGCAAAAGGTCTTTTCATCTAAAGGCTTAGTGAAGATATCGGCTAGCTGGTTCTCGGTGCTAACATGAAACACTTCGATATCTCCCTTTTGCTGGTGGTCTCTCAAAAAGTGATGCCGGATGTCAATGTGCTTTGTGCGGCTGTGCTCAACAGGATTTTCCGCTATTCGGATAGCACTCTCATTGTCACATAGGAGTGGGACTTTGCTCAGATTGTAGCCAAAGTCCCGGAGGGTTTGCCTCATCCAAAGTAGTTGCGCACAACACTGTCCTGCGGCAACGTACTCGCCCGGTGGATAGGGCAACGGAAGTTTGTTTCTTAGAGTTCCACGACACCAGGGACCTTCCTAAGAATTGGCACGTCCCTGATGTACTCTTCCTATCGACCTTACATCCAGCATAGTCGGAATCTGAATATCCAATCAAGTCAAAGTTAGACCCCTTTGGATACCAGATCCCGAAGCAAGGCGTAGCGACTAAATATCTAAGAATTCGCTTCACAGCCACTAAGTGACACTCCTTAGGATCGGATTGAAATCTAGCACACATGCATACGCTAAGCATAATATCCGGTCTACTAGCACATAAATAAAGTAAAGAACCTATCATGGACCGGTATGCTTTTTGATCAACGGACTTACCACCTTTGTTGAGGTCGGTGTGTCCGTCGGTTCCCATCGGCGTCTTGGCGGGATTGGCGTCCTTCATCCCAAACCGCTTTAGCAAATCTTGCGTGTACTTCGTTTGGGAGATGAAGGTGCCGTCCTTGAGTTGCTTCACTTGGAACCCAAGGAAGTAGTTCAACTCGCCCATCATCGACATCTCGAATTTCTGCGTCATCACCCTGCTAAACTCTTCACAAGACTTTTGGTTAGTAGACCAAATATTATGTCATCGACATAAATTTGGCACACAAAAAGATCACCATCGCAAGTCTTAGTGAAAAGAGTTGGATCGGCTTTCCCAACCTTGAAAGCATTAGCAATTAAAAAGTCTCTAAGGCATTCATACCATGCTCTTGGGGCTTGCTTAAGTCCATAGAGCGCCTTAGAGAGCTTACACACGTGGTCGGGGTACCGTTCATCCTCGAAGCCAGGGGGTTGCTCCACGTACACCTCCTCCTTGATCGGCCCGTTGAGGAAAGCGCTCTTCACATCCATTTGGTACAACCTGAAAGAATGGTGAGCGGCATATGCTAGCAAAATACGAATTGATTCCAGCCTAGCCACAGGAGCGAAAGTCTCCTCAAAGTCCAAACCTGCGACTTGGGCATAACCTTTTGCCACAAGTCGAGCCTTGTTCCTTGTCACCACCCCGTGCTCGTCCTGTTTGTTGCGGAACACCCACTTGGTTCCCACAACATTTTTCTTGGGGCGAGGCACCAGTGTCCAAACTTCATTGCGCTTGAAGTTGTTTAGTTCCTCCTGCATGGCCAACACCCAGTCCGGATCCAGCAAGGCCTCTTCTACCCTGAAAGGCTCAATAGAAGAGACAAAGGAATAATGCTCACAAAAATTAACTAATCTTGAACGAGTAGTTACTCCCTTGCTAATATCACCCAAAATTTGGTCGACGGGATGATCCCTTTGGATCGTCGCTCGAACTTGGGTTGGAGGTGCCTGAGGTGCTTCTTCCTCTTCAATTTGAACATCCTGTGCTCCTCCTTGATCATGCGCCTCCTCTTGAGGTACCTGTTCGTCATCTTGGGTTGGGGGATGCACCATAGTTGAGGAAGACGGTTGATCTTGCTCCAATTGTTCCTGAGGCCGTACATCTCCAATCGCCATGGTGCGCATTGCGGCCGTTGGAACATCTTCTTCATCTACATCATCAAGATCAACAACTTGCTCTCTTGGAGAGCCATTAGTCTCATCAAATACAACGTCGCTAGAGACTTCAACCAAACCCGATGATTTGTTGAAGACCCTATACGCCTTTGTATTTGAATCATAACCTAATAAAAACCCTTCTACAGCTTTGGGAGCAAATTTAGAGGTTCTACCTTTCTTCACAAGAATATAACACTTGCTCCCAAATACACGAAAATAAGACACATTGGGTTTGTTACCAGTTAGCAGCTCGTATGAAGTCTTCTTGAGGAGGCGGTGAAGATAGACCCTGTTGATGGTGTGGCAAGCCGTGTTCACGGCTTCCGACCAAAAACGCTCAGGGGTCTTGAACTCTCCAAGCATAGTCCTCGCCATATCGATGAGTGTCCTGTTCTTCCTCTCTACCACACCATTTTGCTGAGGTGTGTAGGGAGCGGAGAACTCATGCTTGATCCCCTCCTCCTCAAGGAACTCCTCCACTTGAAGATTCTTGAATTCGGACCCGTTGTCGCTCCTTATCTTCTTCACTTTGAGCTCAAACTCATTTTGAGCTCTCCTTAGGAAGCGCTTGAGGGTCCCTTAGGTTTCAGATTTATCCTGCAAAAAGAATACCCAAGTGAAGCGGGAAAAATCATCAACTATAACAAGACCATACTTACTTCCTCCTATACTCAGATAGGCGACGGGTCCGAAGAGGTCCATATGAAGCATCTCCAAGGGTCTTGATGTTGTCATCACATTTTTGGTGTGATGAGAGCCTCCCACCTGTTTCCCTGCTTGACAAGCTGCACAAGGTCTATCTTTTTCGAAATGTACATTAGTTAGACCTATCACGTGTTCTCCCTTTAGAAGCTTGTGGAGGTTCTTCATCCCCACATGTGCTAAGCGGCGATGCCACAACCAGCCCATGCAAGTCTTAGCCATTAAGCATGCATCTAGACGGGCCTCTTCTTTTGCAAAATCAACCAAATAAAGTTTGTTGTCTAGTACACCCTTAAAAGCCAGTGAACCATCACATCTTCTAAAGACAGACACATCTATATTTGTAAATAGACAATTATATCCCATTTTGCATAGTTGACTGACAGACAACAAATTATATCCAAGAGACTCTACTAAAAACACATTAGAAATAGAGTGTTCGGATGAAATAGCAATTTTACCTAACCCTTTTACCTTGCCTTGGTTCCCATCACCGAATATTATTGAATCTTGGGAATCCTTATTTTTGACGTAGGAGGTGAACATCTTCTTCTCCCCCGTCATATGGTTTGTGCATCCGCTGTCGATAATCCAGCTTGAACCCCCGGATGCATAAACCTGCAAGGCAAATTTAGGCTTGGGTCTTAGGTACCCAACTCTTGTTGGGTCCTACAAGGTTAGTTACAATAGTCTTAGGGACCCAAATGCAAGTTTTGTCACCCTTGCATCTTGCCCCTAACTTCCTAGCAATCACTTTCTTATTCTTTCTATAAATGGCAAAAGAAGCATTGCAAGCATGATATATTGTAGATGGTTCATTAACTTTCCTAGGAACGTTAACAACATTTCTCCTAGGTATATTATGAACAATATTTCTCCCACCAACATTTCTATCATGCACATAGGAAGAACTAGAAGCAAACATAGCATGAGAATCAAAAGCATCATATGCATTATAAGTCTTATAAGCATTTCTAGATTGTCTCTTGTCATGATACATAAAAGCATGGTTCTTTTTAGCACTACTAGCCATAGGAGCCTTCCCTTTCTCCTTGGTGGAGATGGGAGCCTTATGGCTTGTTAAGTCCTTGGCTTCCCTCTTGAAGCCAAGTCCATCCTTAATTGAGGGGTGTCTACCAATCATGTAGGCATCCCTTGCAAATTTTAGCTTATCGAAATCACTTTTGCTAGTCTTAAGTTGGGCATTAAGACTAGCCAATTCATCATTTAATTTGGAAATTGAAACTAGGTGTTCACTACAAGCATCAATATCAAAATCTTTACACCTAGTGCAAATCATAACATGTTCTACACAAGAATTAGATTTATTTTCTACTTCTACTTTAACATTTAAATCATTGTTAACACTTTTTAAAGTAGAAATGGTTTCATGACAAGTAGATAGTTCATAAGAAAGCATTTCATTTCTTTTAACTTCTAAAGCATAGGATTTTTGTGCCTCTACAAATTTATCATGTTCTTCATACAACAAATCCTCTTGCTTTTCTAAAAGCCTATCCTTTTCATTCAAGGCATCAATCAATTCATTGATTTTATCAATTTTATTTCTATCCAATCCCTTGAACAAGCCAAAGTAATCTATTTCCTCATCGCTAGAATCATCATCACTTGAAGAAGAGTAAGTGGTATCCCGAGTACATACCTTCTTCTCCTTCGCCATGAGACATGTGTGATGCTCGTTGGGGAAGAGGGATGACTTGTTGAAGGCAGTGGCGGTGAGTCCTTCATTGTCGGAGTCGGAGGAGGAGCAATCCGAATCCCACTCCTTTCCGATATGTGCCTCGCCCTTGGCCTTCTTGTAACTCTTCTTCTTCTCCTTCTTGTTTCCCTTTTCCTGGTCACTATCATTGTCGGGACAGTTAGTGATAAAATGACCAAGCTTACCACATTTGAAGCATGAGCGCTTCCCCTTTGACTTGGTCTTGCTTGGCTGTCCCTTGCGACCCTTAAGCGCCGTCTTGAAACGCTTGATGATGAGGGCCATCTCTTCATCATTGAGACCTGCCGCCTCAACTTGCGCCACCTTGCTAGGTAACGCCTCCTTGCTTCTCGTTGCCTTGAGAGCAATGGGTTGAGGCTCATTGATTGGACCATTCAGTGCGTCGTCCACGTACCTCGCCTCCTTGATCATCATTCGCCCGCTTACGAATTTTCCAAGGACTTCTTCGGGCGACATTTTGGTGTACCTGGGATTCTCACAAATATTATTCACCAAATGAGGATCAAGAACGGTAAAGGACCTTAGCATCAGTCGGACGACGTCGTGGTCCGTCCATCGCGTGCTTTCGTAGCTCCTTATTTTGTTGATAAGGGTCTTGAGCCGGTTGTATGTTTGGGTTGGCTCCTCGCCCCTTATCATCGCGAATCGTCCAAGCTCGCCCTCCACCAACTCCATCTTGGTGAGCAAGGTGACGTCGTTCCCCTCATGAGAAAATTTGAGGGTGTCCCAGATCTGCTTGGCATTGTCCAAGCCGCTCACTTTATGGTACTCGTCCCTGCACAAGGAGGCTAACAACACAATAGTGGCTTGTGCATTTCTATGAATTTGTTCATTAATGAAAATAGGACTATCCGAGCTATCGAACTTCATTCCACTTTCCACAATCTCCCATATGCTCGGATGGAGAGAGAACAGGTGACTACGCATTTTGTGGCTCCAAAATCCGTAGTCCTCTCCATCAAAGTGAGGAGGTTTGCCAAGTGGATTGGAGAGCAAATGAGTATTTGTACTTTGCGGAATACGAGAGTAGTCAAAAGAAAAGTTCGAATTAACCAGTTTCCTTCTCTCGTAGTCGTTGTGGTCGTCGTCCTTTTGGGAAGAAGATGACTCATCGCTATCGTCGTAGTAGACAATCTCCTTGATGCGCCTTGTCTTCTTCTTCTTCCCATCTTTCCGTCTATGGCCCGAGCCCGAGTCGGTAGGCTTGTCATCCTTCGGCTCGTTGATGAAAGATTCCTTCTCTTTATCGTTGATCACGATACCCTTCCCCTTGGGATCCATCTCTTCGGGCGGTTAGTCCCTTTGTGAAGAGAATGGCTCTGATACCAATTGAGAGCACCTAGAGGGGGGGGGGGGGTGAATAGGTGATCCTGTAACACTTAAAACTTAGGCCGCAAAAACTTGGTTAAGTGTTAGCGCAATAACCGCCAAGTGGCTAGAGAGGAGTCTTCAACAAAACACAATAACCAACAAGAGATCAATCACAGAGATGGCACGGTGGTTGTCCCGTGGTTCGGCCAAGACCAACGCTTGCCTACTCCACGTTGTGGCGTCCCAATGGACGAGGGTTGCAATCAACCCCTCTCAAGTGGTCCAAAGACCCACTTGAATACCATGGTGTTTTGCTTGCTTTTCTTAATCCCGTTTGCGAGGAATCTCCACAACTTGGAGCCTCTCGCCCTTACACTTGAAGTTCACAAAGAAGCACGGAGCAAGGGAGGGATTAGCAACGCACACAAGACACAAAAATCAGAGTGTCACCACGCACACAAGTCGCAACAAGAGCTCGCAACACAACCCAATGAGTTCACAACTCCACTAGAGCTCTATATGCTATCACAAAGAAACAAATGCACGGAATCGAGGTCTTGGTGCTTAGGAATGTTGTAAGAATGCTTGGTGTACTCCTTCATGCGCCTAGGGCTCCCTTTTATAGCCCCAAGGCAGCTAGGAGCCGTTGAGAGCAATCCTGGAAGGCAGATCTTGTCTTCTGTCGACTGGCGCACCGGACAGTCCGGTGCACCACCGGACACTGTCCGGTGCAGATATCCTTCCTTATTTGGCGAAGCCGACCGTTGGAGTCTGAGAGCCGTTGGCGCACCGGACATTGTCCGGTACACACCGGACAGTCCGGTGCACCAATGTGACCGTTGGCTCGCCCACGCGTTACGCGCGGAATCCTCGGCCGACCGTTGCCCCGGCTGACCGTTGACTCACCGGACAGTCCGGTGCACCACCGGACAGACCGGTGAATTTTAGCCGTACGCCGTTGATCATGTCCCGAGAGCGACGAGTTCGCCTGTGAACGGCTCACCGGACAGTCCGGTGCACCACCGGACAGACCGGTGAATTATAGCCGTACATCGCCGTCGAAGTCCCGAGAGCAGCCTGTTCGCCAGAGCCAGCCTGGCGCACCGGACACTGTCCGGTGCACCACCGGACAGTCCGGTGAACCCAGACTGAGCAGACTTTGGCTGAACTTAGCCATCTCTTCTCCAACTCGATTTTTTCTGTTTCCAGCACTTAGACACAATACATTAGTCCATAAAATAATGTACTAAGTCTAGAAACATACCTTTTGACATGTTTTGCACTTTGTCCACACCTTTGCATAGATTAGCACAAAAGCATTTGTGTTGGCACTCAATCACCAAAATACTTAGAAATGGCCCAAGGGCACATTTCCCTTTTAGTAACCACGTGAGCCATGTGAAAGATGTGTGGGCAATGTATCCTGACTTGGTTGGGAGGGTCACCGTTCAGTGCATGAGTGCGCTGTATCGCCTTCAGGCCCTTCAGAGCGACGCTATGGCACACCTTGCTAACATTACTCAAACCACCAAGCTCACTCTCGATAGTCGAGAGGATTTTGTGGTCGATTTATCCTCCGAGTTGGTGGAGAAGGATCTGCAAGTGGAAAGGCTGAGCCAGCGCATTACCACCTTGGAGCAGCAGGTGGAGATCCGAGACAACACTATTGATGTCTTGGAGAACTAGCTCCACGATGTGCAGAGGGAACTCGAAGAAGCGAATGACCACTTGGACATGCACCACTTGGAGATGGAGGCCAATGAAGCCGGAAGCGAGGGAGAAGAGGCTCCCGAGGAGCTAGGACCAGCCCCTGGTGCCAATGGGACTACCTCCGCGATGCCTCCTTCACCCGTATCTAGTGTCACTTCCACCGCTCAGGGTTGATCAGTCACTTCGACACTTTTAGGCGGATAGAAACCTATGCGAGCTTAGTTAATGTCAGATTTTGGACTAGGCTTACGGGTACTTTCCCCTGATTGATGTAACCCTGTGAACCTTTGAAATCTGTGGGATGTTTGTCACCATGTTATCTTCATTTCCAACCTAATATTATGATTATGGCATTTTTCCTTCCATATGAGATAATATCTTGTCGTCCGAAATTGTGAATGGGATAACAATGGCAGCAATCTCTGTTTTCAGATGGCAGCTAGGCAGCGTCGCAGGCATAACGAGCAGGTTCCCTTGCCACCTCCTCCAGCTCCCACAGTGCAGGAGCTGATGGCCCAGCAGAATGAGATTCTGCGATAGCTCTTGCAGCGCCAGCCCCATCCTCAGCAGCATGGTGGAGGCCAGCATCAGCGACCTTCGGCAGCGGCAACCTACCAAGAGTTCCTGAGTACGCAGCCACCCTTGTTCACCAAGGCAGAGGATCCATTGGACGCCGACGTGTGGCTCCGCGTCGTTGAGTCCAAGTTTCCCCTCCTCATGGGAGACTGCCCTGATGAAGCCAAGGCTCGCTTCGCCGCGCAGCAGCTTCGTGGCCCTGCTCGGACTTGGTGGGACCACTTCCGTGCTATGCTCCCCGCTGATCATGAAGTGTCTTGGGAGGAATTCAAGACTGCTTTCAGAGGGCACCACATCCTAGCTGGCATTCTTGATCGCAAGCTGAATGAGTTTCTCGCACTTAATCAAGGAACCCGCACGGTACTGCAGTATGCTCAGGCCTTCAACGACCTATGCCAGTATGCAGGTTACCATGCTGATTCTGATGAGAAGAAGAGAGACCGCTTCCGTAGGGGTCTTAACACCAAGCTGCGGGAACGACTCAACACTGTCCGGGCTGACAGCTTCAATGAGTTGGTCAACCTGGCCATCTCCTAGGAGGATTGCATTGTAGCTCACCGGGCAGAGAAGAAGAGGAAGGCACCAATGGCAGCACCATCCGCTCAGGCCCAGAGGTTCAGGATTGTTTCTCACAATCAGAGCAGGGGTTTTCAGCAGCAAGCAGGCAGATGGGTGATCAGGCCACCTCAGCAGCAGCAGCCGGCACCCAACCGCTTTCCAGCTCCTGCTCCAAGGAACAATCAGCCTCCACAGCAGCAGCAACAGTTCCGCCAGGGCAATGGGAACAAGTGCTTCACTTGTGGCAATGTGGGCCACTATGCCAAGAATTGTCCCAGGAACCAGCAAAGGCAGATGTCAGCACCAAGTCAAGACAAGGGAAGAAAGCAGAAGGTACAAGTCAGGCAAGGGAAGCTCAACTTCACTACTCTGGAGGAAGTACCTGAGGGAGCTCCTATCATGACCGGTATCTTTTCAGTTTATAATCAACCTGCTTTAATTCTGTTTGATTCTAGTGCATCTCATAGTTTCATTAGCCAAAAGTTCAGTGCTAAATGTGAACTGCCATTTCTCACTCAAAAGGGTCATTTATGATAGTCACACCTGGGGTAAAATTTCAACTAATCAATTAAACCAAAGTGTGCCTATTCAACTGGGAAGCCACATTGTCAAAACCACCCTTCTTGTTTTGGGTTTGGAAAATGTGGATATTATTCTGGGAGCTAATTGGATGACCCTGCACCAAGTTGTGCTTGATGTAGCCAGTCGTAGCGTGGAAATCAATTCTCTGTTCTGTGGGAACTTCACCTTAATTCTGCCCAGTCAAGGTTCTACTCAGTCATGTGCTTTCTCTATGACGGAGTTACCTCTGAAGAAAATCCCAGTGGTCTGTGAGTATGCAGATGTCTTTCCTGATGAATTGCCAGGAATGCCACCAGACCGGGATATTGAATTTGCCATCGAGTTGCAACCGGGAATGGCACCAATTTCCAAGAGGCCCTACCGAGTGCCACCCGCTGAGTTGGCAGAATTGGAGAAGCAATTGTAGGAGTTGCTGGATAAGGGATTTATTCGCCCAAGTACTTCGCCTTGGGGATGTCCAGCACTGTTTGTGAAGAAGAAGGATGAAAGCTTGAGGCTGTGTATAGATTACCGCCCTCTTAATGCGGTAACTATCAAGAACAAGTATCCTTTGCCTCGTATTGATGACTTTTTTGACTAGTTGGTCGGGGCTAAGGTGTTTTCCAAAATAGACCTTCGCTCCAGCTACCATCAGATCAAGATACGAGCAAGCGATATTTCGAAGACGACATTCTCAACCAGATATGGGTTATATGAATTCTTGGTGATGTCCTTCGGGCTGACTAATGCACCAGCATATTTCATGTATCTGATGAATTCTGTTTTCATGCCTGAATTGGACAAATTCGTAGTGGTGTTCATCGATGATATCTTGGTGTACTCTAAGAATGAAGAAGAACATGCCGGGCATTTGCATGTAGTGCTTCAACGTCTGCGAGAGCACCACCTTTATGCCAAGTTGTCCAAGTGTGATTTTTGGCTAAAGGAAATCAAATTCTTGGGTCACACTATCTCTCAGACAGGAATAGCTGTTGATCCTGATAAGTTGCAAGAGGTGATGAACTGGAAGCCACCAACGACTGTCCGTCAGATTCGGAGTTTTCTAGGATTAGCTGGTTATTACCGAAGATTTATTCTGGATTTCTCTCGAATTGTGAAGCCTATAACTGAGCTGCTGAAGAAAGAAGCCAAGTTTGTTTGGAGTCAGAAGTGCGAAGATGCCTTCCATGCATTAAGGAAGCATCTGACCATAGCACCAGTATTAGCGCAACCCGACAACAGCAAGCCTTTTGATGTGTATTGTGATGCCTCTGGCACTGGACTAGGTTGTGTCTTAATGCAAGACAACCGAGTCATTGCTTACGCCTCAAGAGCACTTAGACCTCATGAGCAAAATTATCCCACTCATGACCTCGAGTTGGCAGCAGTGGTTCATGCATTAAAAATGTGGAGGCACTATTTAATGGGAACCCACTGCAACATCTTCACTGATCATAAGAGCCTTAAGTACATCTTTACTCAGGCTGATCTCAACATGAGGCAGAGAAGATGGCTAGAGCTGATCAAGGATTATGACCTGGAGGTACATTATCACCCAGGAAAAGCCAATGTGGTAGCAGATGCCTTGAGTCGGAAGTTGCAGTGCAATTGTATTATGATGGATTCTCGCATCAACACCTTGTGTGATGAGTTGAGCAAGATGCAAATAGAAGTGATTCCTTCTGGTGCTTTGTCTCACATTTCTGTCGAGCCAGCTTTGCAAGACCAGATCATCATAGCCCAGCTCAGTGACAGGGGAGTACAGATTATCAAGGAGAATCTCCATCAGAAGGTTGAAAAGTATAAATGTTTCTGCCAAGATGAAAAGGGTGTATTATGGTTCAAAAGCAGATTGGTGATTCCTAAAAACAAGGACCTCAAGAGGAAAATCTTGGATGAGGCTCACCTCTCCAAATTCTCTATGCATCCGGGAGGCACCAAAATGTACCATGATCTGAAACCTTTGTATTGGTGGACCAGAATGAAGAGGGAGATAGCCCAGTATGTATCGGAATGTGACACCTGTCAGAGGATAAAGGCAAGCCACTTGAAATCAGCTGGAGATTTGCAACCCCTATCTATACCTTCGTGGAAATGGGATGACATCAGCATGGATTTCATCGTGGGTCTGCCCAACACCTCTCATCATCATGATTCGATTTGGGTTATTGTGGACCGACTGACAAAAGTGGCACATTTTCTCCCTGTGCACACCACTGATAAGGCTCAAAAGTATGCAGAGTTGTACATTGACCGGATCGTGTGTTTGCACGGATTACCTCGGACCATTGTTTCTGACCGAGGAGCCCAATTTGTTGCTAGATTTTGGGAACAACTACAGGAGTCTTTGGGAACCAAGCTAATCAAAAGTTCAGATTACCACCCACAGACTGATGGTCAGACGGAAAGGGTAAACCAAATTCTGGAGGATATGCTGAGAGCTTGTGCAATCGATTGTGGCAAGAACTGGGATAAGCACCTCTCCTTGGCAGAGTTTGCTTATAACAACAGTTATCAATCCAACCTAAGGATGGCACCTTTCGAAGCTCTCTACGGAAGAAGGTGTAGGACACCACTCAATTGGTCTCAACCTGGAGAAAGAGGAGTTTTCGGACCTGACTTAGTGACTGAAGCCGAAAGGAAGGTCAAACTAATCAGGAAAAATCTAGAAGCTGCTCAAGCCAGGCAGAAGAGTTACCATGATAAAAGAAGGAAACCTCTCCAGTTCAAGGTGGGAGATTTCGTGTACCTCAAGGTATCACCCACCAAGGGAGTGCTGAGGTTTGGAATAAAAGGCAAGCTAGCCCCTCGTTATATTGGACCTTATGAGATCATAGAAGCATGTGGACCCATGGCATATAAGCTGAAGTTACCTTCAAAAATGTCTGCCATTCACAGTGTGTTCCATGTATCTCAGCTGAAGAAGTGTGTTCGATTGCCGACCGAGATCATAGTAGAGCCAGAATTGGAGATAGAACCAGATCTATCATACCAAGAGTATCCTTCCAAGATTCTGGATTGCGGAGAAAGATCAACTCGGGCTAAATCGATCAAAATGTATAAGGTCCAATGGAGTAATCACTCAGAGGAAGAAGCTACTTGGGAGACTGAGGAATTCTTGAGATCCAACTTTCCCGATTGCCTACCTAAGGAAACTGGTGTTAGAAATATGCCCTAGAGATAATCATAGAGATGAGCATATTTCTTTGTATCCATGATATATATATTGCTTAATTGAATATCCATGGAAGGCACCTTGTATTGATTAGCAATTATGTGAATTGTTTGTGAGATTCTTTACTTATATGGTTATTCTAAATGATATCCCTAGTCAGAGTCGATGACTAGCATATGTATTAGTTGATGACTACATTTCACAAGTCATGAACATGGAGATGTTAAACTAATAATGTGGGCGCATGTATGACATGAGGCTGGACCGACCCAACGTGAGATATTGTAATATAGTTCTCTTCTTGCAACATGAATACTGTATCCTTAGACCTGAGATTGTCGGATGTTCTCAAGATGTGAATTGACTTACTTAGGGACTATCAAACGCTATCCCATAACTGGGTAGTTATAAAGGTAGTTTTGGGTTTGTCAGGAAGCATGCTATGAGGCATGGTCAGTCAAGATGGAATTTGTCCCTCTCTTTGTGAGAGAGATATCTCTGGGCCCCTCGAGTGATTGGATCAAGAAATGCATGGCCGTGCTAGGGTTAAGAGTTAACCATTGAAAGGATTCCAATTCACAGTATCGAGAAAGAGAGGTCAGCTTAGAGCCAGACCAAATATCGTGAGACAAAGGGAACAACATGTACGTAATGTCGCAATGGTTCGTCTGATATGATCTTTACGTACACATAGGAGTTGACATGTCTTGCTAGAGGCCGCTGTCAATTATTGGACCAAGTAAGAGTACTCGGGCTATGTCTATTTGTACGTGAACCTATAGGGTCACACACTTAAGGGGAAGGAAGCCTAATTCGGATTAGATCCGAAATTAGACTGGGCTTTAGGGTTAATGATGGGCCTCGGCGTCAGAAGCCCACCATAACGCCTATATAATGAGGGGCGGGGGCGCGGTTAAGAGATAACCTAATTCGCCACCTGCAAACCAGCAGCCGCCGCTCGCCTCTCGCCCTCGCCAAGCCGCCGTCGCGAACCTAGCAGTTCGGTACGCGGCGCTTCCTCCCTGTACGTGTGGATACCTCGGAGGTGCTGCATCTGGAGCACTTGGACGAACCGTGCGAGGACGTGAAGGACGCCGGCGACTGCATGGCACTGCTCGACGCGTTCGTCTACATCGAGACGTCTTCCGCTCCTCTGCGCGTCTAGTGGTAATTCCATGACCTATAACCGCAGTAGTTCTTGGTATTATGGGGTTGAAAATTTTGTTTTGCGCTAGTGTAGCATCCCCGTAATCCTACAACTGGTACGTAATTACACCCAACCCCTACTCCTGCCCTTCGAATCTAAAATTCAGAAGTATGATCTTAAATCAGAATGAAGTAATCATGAAACAAAATTTAAAAAGGACTTCCTTCTGAAGTTGCAAAGAGAATGACATTCGAAGAGCAGTTTGCCCTAATAATAACAATAAGCACCCACTTCCTATAAGTCTCACCCTTCGCTCTACCCCGAGAGGACTCTGGCCCGAATCTCGGGACGAGATTCCTTTAAGGGGGAAGGCTGTGACACCCCAGTGTCACCTAGGGTTTCTCTCAAGTGCTAACCAAAGAACCATCATCTTATGTGAACCAAAATTGAGCAAGAACATCAAATTGACTTAAGAATAAAGGATCCACTAAGCTTATACTTAAAAGTATCATGTTCAAAACAAATGGGTTTTTCAAAAAGGAAAAATGTGCAACCCCAATAAAAACCCTAATTGAGCCCTATAAACAAAATTCAAGAGAAAGGGCAAAAGAGTATGAAAAATTTAAAATCATGGCTTGGGCCAATTATAAACATTAAAGTATACTAAATAAGCAACAACAAAGATTAAGGAAGCTTGGCCAAAACAATTTAAATAAAACTCTAAACAAGCTTCTCAAGTGGGATTTCAATAGGGAATTCTGAAATTCAGAATTCTGAATTTCAGACCTTGAGCCAAAGATCAAGCGTGTTCACCTTGATCCCTAACTCAAATCCTAATGGCCCCATTAACAAAAACGTGCCTAACTAACCTCTCTGTCTTATGCCAGAAGATGGCATTGGGACGCGTGCCTTGGACACGTCAAACCAGAGATCTTCTCCCTGTGTGCGGCAGTGAGACAAACCAGATTTCTCCCCTCTCTATCTCTTAATCCAGTCAGCCAAACCTGCTAGCCTCCACACACAAACGACAAAGGAACCTGAGAGGAAGAGATCTCTCAACGGGATCATGGCCATAATCTCAAAGATTTGGGGCCAATCCGCGCTTGAACTCGACCTCTCTCTGCGCTGCCTCGTGCTCGACGCTGTGCCAGACGCCAGAGCGCGCACTGGCATTCACCACGCACGCCCTGAGAGCTTGTCAGAGCCCCGCCCTTGGTCGTGCTCGCCCATGCTTATAAAGCCTCCCCGGGCGCACCTCACTTCGCCCCGCGCTCACCATCGCCGGCCAGACACCCCTCCTTAGCTCCGGCGAGCTCCTTTCCGCCCGCCATTGCCGCCAGAGCTTCAGCCATCGTGGCCAGCCCACTCCAGTCACCCCCAAGTCGCGCCAGCGCTTCGGTTAGCTCCGCCATTGGCCCGTGAAGCTTTCCAAGCCCTCGGACCTGGCAGAACTTCACCGGAAGGCGAAGATCGACCTCACCAGACTTCAGCCGCCCGCCTGCGCGCGTAGACCGGGCACTCCGATGAGCCATTCTTCAATTCCTCGTGCACACCCCTTGCTTGTTCCCTGGTGAAGCTCTCTGACCCGTTTGATTGGTCAATTGTGCCCTGGATAGGCCGGACTCCTCGCCGCCGAGGAGCTCCCCCGCCTGCGCACGTGGACCGACCGACTCCGACCATCCCCCACAGCGACCCGCACATCGCCATGACCCTCAGGACCTCCCCTACTCCCTCGGCCACCTCACCGGAGCAATCTCACCGCCGGTAAGCCCCTCCACCCTTTCTTCCGCCGCGGGTACTGTTTAAATTGGGGAAAGGAACGCGGGTTAGGATTAGAAGAATCCAGGGGGTTTTCTGAGATGTCAGTGACTCATTTGAATAGTAGCCCAGAGACTAGTCTGTAAGGAAAACTTATAACTCCCGCCAGGGACTCCGTTGCAAAGTAGTTTTCCATTTAATAATTTTTGATTAATCTTTTTAATAAACAGAGAACTTAGAAAATTCCTAACTTGATGAATTCTTAACCAAAAGTTGTCAAACCAATTTTGCTAAATTCTAAATATTATGAACTATCAATTAGAAATATTGAACCATATGCTTTCTGTTCTAATTTTTAGAGTTTAAAATTAAATACAGAAACTGACCAAACCTTGTTAAATTAAGGAAAATTAGTTATGCTCCTGTGCTGAACATAAGAAAATTTGTAGATGTTCAAACCCCATTTAAACACTGTTTAAAAATAGTGAGAACCCCAGTATTGAAAAATTCAGTGTAGATATCCATTAAAAGCCATTTCTGTCCAAATCTTAGGAAAATCATAAAGGCCTTAGAAATTAATGACCAATGGATGAAATTATTTTTCCTAGTTTGCTTAAGTAACAAAGAACCTAGGAAAAATAAAGGAACCACTAGTCCAGATCAGATTCAAAGTGAAATGTTTTATTTAGCATTATTCCAACTAAAAATAAATTATTAGAATTACAAAACCAGACCCAAAATCAATAATAAAAATCCAGTGGACTTGTAACCACTAGAACCCCACTGCAAAAATAATAAACACCCCAGCCCATCATTTTAAGTAGTGTAAATAAATATAATATGATAAGGAGTCATATTCCAAATAAATCATGAATAACCCATAATAATGCAATAATGGGCAAATAAAATTTTTCTAGGTCAATAATGAGATAGGACACCAGAGAAAAATACAAACCCATTGGAAAGATGCAAACTAACACTTATTACCAATATTTTATAAGAAAGGCCATTTAATCCAATTAATGCATACCACCCCTTCCCTTAAGCAAAAAGATGCCAAACTTCTGAATGATTGCTCTTGCGAAAATAGAAGCTAGGAAAAATCAGAAATCTGTTGTTTGATATTTTTCAAATATAGTGGTAGTAGGAAGCACACCTTTTGCTAGAAACTTTAAAAAATCCTAGTAAAATAACCAATGATTATTAATGGCTAGAAATTTGTACCAAGTCATGTTATAGCATCTAAATGCCAGCAAAAATAAGTCCTAGAGAATTACCTACTATTAAATGATAGTTGTAGTTCAAATCACCCCTTCTGCCCTAAACTTTATTATTTTTTTCCAGAGAAAAGTATTCACTTTTTGAACCCCAATTTTTGAGACAGAGAATTATACACCAGTAATAAGCCACTGTAATTTTTACAGAATTTTTGGAAGTTTATTAAGGCAACTTGTTGTTAAAACCCACTCCAAAAACTTAAAGAAAATAAAGAAAAAGAAAGGAGAAATAAACCTCACTCCAATAAGCCCAACTTGAATTCTTGGCAATTCTCACTAAGACTTTAAAAAGAATTTAGTGGAACCCCAAAAATAAACCTACCACTTAACTTAGCTAAGGTTGATCCAATTTACCAAGTATACCACCCAAAAGTCTCGTATAAGCAAGACTTAGCTCTATCTAACTCAAGTAGATCATACACCATCAAAAGTTTAAATTACTAAAGCACATATCATATCATGCATATATCTTACGCATTGCATTCATTAGATTGTAATCTCGCCGACGGAGAGTACGTGCTCATCCCCGAGCAAGGAACTGTCCAAGAGAAGGACGAGGAGCAAGCTCCCGAGGCTGCTATCGAGGATCTCCCCGCAGCCCCAGCTATTGAAGGCAAGCCCCGATTTATATGCATAACCGTATTATTATATGCTACTTTACTACACTTAATGTTGTAGGATTGTAATGTGCACTTAAGTGTAGGAGTTGCTTGAAACCTCTAGTTGCATGAACTTAGGATTCCTTTTTCAGATGAATACTAGTATGCTAGGTCGAGTAGCTGCTTGCTAATCAGGATCTCGGTAGAAGTCGAGTGATTTTCTAGCACTCTCGTGAGGTCAGGAATTGCTTGTATTCATCTTGATAACATGATATATGTTAGTCCATGGACTTGGATCCAGGGAGGATGCCTTGACCATGAGACGGGAAAAAGAAATTAAGGATTAATGTGTGGATACCTGAGTCAAGCTTTTGAACGTACTAAGCACATGTCGGGAAACATGGTAACCGGTAAACCTAGTACCTGAGTGAAGCCGGGCGCGGACTTTATCCCTCATGCGACCTGAGACTGGGTCTCCCATGCTAGCTATGGTGGGTACAAGTGCGATCACTGCACGGCGGCAGCCGGGGTCAGTGGAGCATTGTATGCCAAGGCAGTGAGGCCTGGACGCGAACGGGGAATCGATGGGGACGGTTGACATGTGAGGGGTCGGAGTACCCTGACGTGCCGTGTGTTTAGGTTTACCTTGCAAGGATAAAAACTCGATTTGAATCATCTACTTCTCGCAGCTAATGAGACTGCTTGACCCCTTGTACTACATCGAGTAAGAAGTGAAATGAGGTTACATGAGACAATTTGTTGATTGAACTAAATGCTTGTCACCATGTATGCTTAGAAAGAGCAAACCTAGCTAAGATAATGATGCTAGAAATTGAAAAGCTAAAAATTGATTCTAGAAACAGCTAGTGCTTTTGGCAAACCAAACCCCTCAGCCAAACAACTGCATAGTCTAGAGGTAGAGGAGTAGTTTCCTCACACCGGGTAAGTCTAGCTGAGTATTAGTATACTCAGCCTTGCTTGTGGCATAATTTTTGCAGGTACGATTCAGGACATGGTTGATGGTGTGACTTGGCCTACCACCCTACCACCGGGTTGGACGGTCGAGTGGGATGTGGCTCCGGCAGGAGAGGAGCACGAGGAGTAGTGGGCTGGGCCTTGCCCATTTCCTCGATACCGACGACATCGATTATCCGCTGCATTTTATTTCGTGAACTCTTATTTGCTACTCAAAAAACTCCGATCTATGTAATAATTTAGTATTTAATTTGAGGTTTCCTGTTTTATTGTATTTCTTCTGTGACTCACCTTCGAGTGAAATTGTGGAATTTGATCCTGGTTAAGTGGCTCTATCAGACTATATCTGAGGGACTGACGGGTTATTCCGATTTAAGTGTGTTACGGCCCCGGAGGCGTGACTTAGGCACTTAAGCTGGAATAATTTGGGTGGTTCTGCCACAAAAAAATACCCAAGATTTTCATACATCTTCACCTTGGAAAAAGTGGCTCAAACCCTAGACCCCCTTCTTGAGCCATTAGACCCCAAGCACTGGATTTATGAAAAGAATAGGCAAATGACCATTTCATGACTTAAACCCTTTACCAAAGTTGAAGTACATTAATATATCTACAAGAAATAGTAAAGGAAGTATTCCAAAAGGGTCCTACAAAATTCTCAAATTCAGCCCCCAAGTGAAGAACACTCAAGAGCAACCAATTTTTCTCCAAGTTGAAAATCAGCCCTTTTCCAAAGATCAAAGATGTTCACCTAGTTGCTGGCGCCAAATCCATAAGGTCCCATTGACAAAAAGGAGCCAAATTACCTAAGGCACACACTGGAAACGTTTGAACCAAAGCCAAGACCTTTTGACACGGTTTGACACGAGTTTTGTCTTGGGTTGAACAGTGCCGACAGCACTGACTTGGCACCCCCATATCTTGTGACTTAGGGCATATCTCCCATTGGAACTCACACATAAAAGCTAGCCCTAGGTGCCAGGAAGAGATTTGCACAAGACCCTTGGCGAGATTCACACGTTTGTGATCCCTGCAAGCGTTTGAACAGAGGCAGAAACAAACGCTCACGTGTTCGACGCATTCTGGCGTGTCAGAGCACGCCCCGGCGCTCGGCCCCGCGCGCACCGTGCTGCGCCAAGCAAGACCTTGTGCTCGTGCCCGTGCCCGCGCCACGCTTATAAAGCCGACCAAGGCCTTGACTGTACACCCCCGCTCGCTCTCCACCCCGCTGGAGCGCAAGTTCACCGGCGATCGCTCTGCGCACGGCGTGCCAGCGGCCGCCAGAGACCCAACCACCGTAGACCGGCCACCCTAGCCATTGCCCGCCCTGTCCGACCCTCGAGATAGCCTCTGCGTACCTCGGTGAAGCTTCTAGAGCCAGGAATCGAACTATACCTCACCGGAGACATCGGATCGACCTCGCCGGACTTCACCTGGCCGCCGGCGTACGTAGACCGAGCTCCACGGTGAGTCTTTCTTAGATTCCTTGCATGGGTAGTTTCCTTAGCACCCCGTGAAGCTCCTTGTGCCCTTGGATTGAACTCTACCGCTGTGAGCAGGCCGGAGCACATGCCGCCGACGAGCCCGCCCGCCTGCGCACGTGGCCCGACCGATTCCGGCCATCACCGTCGATGAGTCGTACCTCGACGTGACTGCCAGGACCTCCCGGAGCTAACCCTGCCCTTTGCCGGACCTCCCTCGCCGCCGGTAAGCCGCGCCGCCCTGTTTACTTCCGCGGTTACTGTTTCAAAGAGGGGAGGGATCTCGGGGAGAAAGAAGAAGTCGGGGGGGTTTTGAATAGTCAGAGACTCAGGTGAAAAGTTCCGCAGTGGCATAAGTTAAAGAATTGGTTTAGGAAAAGCCCAGGGTCCTTGGTGTAAACTATTTTTTCATAAAACCTTTAAATATTATTCATTTAAATGTAGGCAGAGCTTGTAAAATTCACAACTTCAGTTTTATCAAACCAAATTTGTTCAAACCAATTTTGCTAGGTTCTAAATAAGGTGAACTACTTAGGAAAAATACCAAACACCCTAAGTATTGCAGAAGATTTTAAGGTTTAGATTTAATTAGTAAACTGACCAAAAGATAAATAAAGAAAGGAAAAATAGCTACACTTTTAGACTGGGGTTAAGAAAAATTAGAGAGGTACTTAACCACTCCCTAGCCTGTTTAAAAATAATACACCCCTCAGTACACTAGATTAAGGAAGGGTTTACCATTTAAACTCATTTTGACTCAAAGTTACAGAAAACAGAAAAGGGGGTTTAAAATAAGAACCAGGGGGCAACCACATTATTGCTAGCTCACTTATTTAACATAGTTCACTGGAAAATTTTGTTAGACCCTGTGTTAGTACAAAAGAAATGAACTACCTTTTATTTCATGAAAACAAGGAGGACTTAGAAAAATCCTAGAAAAATAATCCTGAGAAGAAACCACCCCAAACCTTGGGATAACTAATAATATGTTATTATCAATCTAGGAAAAATGTCAGTTATGTTGTTTGATATTTTTCAAATAACAAGTTAGTTATAAGGAACTTTTTGGCATTAAACTTTAGAAAATCACAACTAAGTATCCAATAGGTATTTTTCTGTAATTTTTAGCACAGAGACCTATTATCACCTAGGAATCTTGGCAAAAATAAATGTCGACTCAGAAACCCCACAAAAATTAGGGCTATAGTGTACAGTGCCCTTTTACCCTTACTTTTGTCATTTTTGCCCAAGGAAAATATGAATTATTTTCAACATCAAAATTGTAGGATGAAACCCAGAGGTCAATGTCTACCCACTGCAATTTTTATAACATTTTTGGAAAATTCTAACTTGCCATGGTAGTTCAAAAATACTTAATAAGAAGCACAATAGGATGAAAAAATGGGAATTTTGGGAGAACTAGATAATGTACAACTAAAACCTTCTAAGAATCCCATGAAACCTAAAGATGTAATTAAAGATTGTAAGTTCATTCAAAACCCCAAAAATGAAGGTATAAAACCCTTAAGGATAACCAAAGGAAACCCTAGAGTACCACTAAATTTAGTACTGTTTTACTATGCATAGCATTTACAAATTGCCATATTATTAATATGCATATATCTCATTCATTGCATTCGATGGACTGTAATCTCGCTGGCGGAGACTTCATTCTCGTTCCGGAGCAAGGAGCTGCTCAGAAGGTAGCCCAGGAGCCAGCACTAGAGTCTGCCATCGAGGGTCTGCCTGACCCAGCCTTGGAAGGCAAGCCCAGGTTTTATGCATAACCTATTCTATATGCTATTTTACTGCACTTAATGTTTGTAGGTTTGTAATGTGCACTTAAGTGTAGGAGTTGACTGAAACCTTAGTTGCATGAACTCAGGTTTTTCCCTTGTGATGGATACTAGTATGCTAGGTCGAGTAGGTGCTTTGCTAATTAGGGATCTCGGTAGAAGTCGAGTGATTTTCTAGCACTCGCGCGAGGTCTGGAATTGATTGTATCCACCTTGATAACAGAATGATATGGTCTGTGGACACGGATCCATGGGGATGCGTGATATATGAGATGAAATTGGAATAAGGATTAACGTGCGGGTACCTGTGTCAAGCGTTTGAACGTACTGAGCACATGCCGAGAAATATGGTAAATCGGTAAGCCTAGTACCTGAGTGAACCTGCCCGCAGACTTTACCCCTCACGCGACCTAAGACGTGGTCTCCCCATTCCTGTTATGGTGGGTACAAGTGCGGTCACTGCACGACGGCAGTCGGGGTCAGTGAGGCATTGTACGCCAAGGCGGTGAGCCCTGATCTGTTGCCAGGGAATCGATGGGGACGGTTAATGTGTGTGGGGACGGAGTGCCTCGCCACGTCATGTGTTTAGGTTTACCTTGCAAGGATAAAAACTCGATTCGAATCGTCTGCTTCTCGCAGCTGATGAGACTGCTTGATCCATTGTACTGCATTGAGTAACAAGTGGAAATGTGTTTGGCAAAAGATATTGATTGCTAAATGTTTGATACCATGTATGATCAGCTAGGTACACATTTAGTCTTAAGAGAGTCACACTAAAACTTGAAAAGCTAAAACTTGATTTTAGACTCAGCTAGTGCTTTTTGGCAAACCAAACCCCTCAGCCAAACAGCTGCATGTCTAGAGGTAGAGGAGTAGACTCACACCGGGTAAGTCTAGCTGAGTATTAGTATACTCAGCCTTGCTTGTGGCATAATTTTTTACAGGTTCTCTGGAGGACATGGTTGCTGGAGTGACTTGGCCGTCCATCTTGCCACCGGGTTGGACAGTCGAGCGGGACCCTACCTCGGCAGAGGAGGAGCATGAGGAGTGATGGGACAGGCTTCCCCATCCCTTCGTTTATTTACCATTAGTTATATTCCGCTGCATTCCGAACAATGATCACTACTTTTGATAAACTCCGATGATGTTGTAAAAAATTAAATACTCCTTAATGTATGGTTTTATGCTTTATTGTATTTGCTCTGTGCCTCACCTTCGAGTGAGTACGTGGTACTTGATCCTATTAGTGGCCTCGTCGGACTAGATCCGAGGGACTGACGTTTTATTCCTATTTAAGTGTGGTCTAGCCTTTAAGGTGGGACTTAGGCACTTAAGTTGGAATAATTCGGGCGGTTCCGCCATAGCTGGTATCGGAGCTTTTACCACCACAGAGGAATCAATAAACCGTAATTACCATCCTTTCCAAAAAGTAAAACTTGTTAGAAACCAATGTTGGATAGATCGATAAGGCGATAGGGACAGACCTAGAGCGTGAAGCCTTAGGATACTAGATGGGTAGCTAGGTGGCGAATTGAATGTGCCCTACAGGCTACTATAAGGGAGGGAGATTTCTCTATCCTCATAGGTTGATGTGAGGTCGCCTAGGACGAGCATGCATGCATCATTTTATTCAAACTACTTGGTAAGTGGTCAAGAACTTTAAAAGCTATGAGGCATGATAATAAAAGATTGAGTATACTCCAAGACCTCAATGTAACCTTAGAAAAGCCAAGCACTAATTCTCTTTTATTTTTGTAATTCTTTTCCTTTTTCGCTTACGCTTACCCTTACACAGATGACTTCTCACGAATCCTCGGAAGGAGGGAACGCACATTCCCACACAGACGGACTTGCACGCGAGAGTTTTCCCCACATTTTGTGGGAGGTACTGCAGGGAGTCGGTTATACGACGCCTCCCCAGTATGCGGTGCAGTTGTTCGAGGAGCACCGGGTACCCTGCTGTAGGGTGAGGATGACCTTGGAGCCTCACCCCTTACAGCCGGGCTGGCGCTCGTTGGACTCTGAGTCTTTCGGATACCAGGCTGAAGACACTATCGAGGCCACTGCTCTCCACGGGCTGACAACCTTTTGTGGCTTTCACCCCTTGGAGTTGTCCACTCATCCCATTGGCTTGTTCCCCACGGAAAAGGATGACGACCCAATGTGGAAGGATCGCGTGGAGCATGCCAAGGATGTGTGGGCTCTTTACCCAGGGCAGACTGCTCACCTGACGGTGCGATGCATGAATGCTCTGTACCGTTTGCAAGCAATGCGAGGTGAGGCAATGTCCCAGCGGATGGGCCTGGTGGAGGCTACCAAGATCACCCTGGATAACAGGGAGGACCTTGTGGTAGACCTATCCACTGAGCTGGTGGAAAAGGACCTCCAGGTAGAACAGATGGCCACCCAGATCCAAGAGCTTGAGGAGCAAGTAGGAGCCAGGGAGAACACCATCGAGGTTCTCGAGGATCAGCTCCTGACCATGCAGCAATAACTTGAGGAAGCCAACCAGCACTTGGATATGCACCACCAGGAAATTCAGGACATGGAGGCAGAAGGAGTCGACGAGGATGTCGACATCGAGGGAGGAGAGGAGCCGGAGCCTGCATCCAGTTTGGACACTGCTGGCTCGGGAAGACCACCTTCCCCGAGTCTAGTGTTGCCTCGTTTGTCCATTAGGTTTCAGAAGTTGGGATAGAAGAGTGCGGCAGTAGAACTCCTCGAAGCTAGCTTAGCTTTTGCACCTTTGGGGTACTAGGCTAAAGAGAGTCGAGTATTTTGGACACTGCTGTAACTATTAGAAAACTCTTTTAGATTGATGAAGGATGGATGATCTCTAATTAAGTTATGAACAAAGTTTTATGTCATGTGGTATCTTTTATGAAAAATGCAAGGAAATGTTTGGCATTTTACAAACTTTGTCCTTTCAAATCTTTTACCATGTACGAACCCTAATGTCAAAAGTATGATATTAAGAGCATCCTAAATTTTCAGATGGCAGGAAGAGCGCGCCGTGGACAGAATGAGCGCATTTCTCCACCATCGCCGCCGCCTCCTACCATGCAAGAACTAATGGCTCAGCAGAATGAGATTCTGCGACAGTTGGCTCAGGTCAGCCACCACCTCAGCACTATGGTGGCGGTGATCACCATCAACGTCCCCCAGCAGCGGCCACTTATCAGGAGTTCCTCAGCACTCAACCGCCATTGTTCACTCGGGCAGAGGATCCACTTGATGCTGATCTGTGGCTCAAGGTAGTGGAATCCAAATTCCCACTGCTTAATGGAGTTTGTTTAGATGTGGCTAAGGTCCAGTTCGCCACCCAGCAGCTTCGCGGACCCGCGCGAACATGGTGGGACCACTTTCTCGCTACGCAGCCAATTGATCACGTGGTGGAACGGGGAGAATTCAAGGTAGCATTCAGAGGACATCACATACCGGCAGGCATCATGGACTGCAAGCTCAATGAGTTTCTAGCACTCACTCAGGGGAATCGTACAGTGTTGTAGTACGCTCAAGCTTTTAATGACCTGTGTCAGTACGCAGGCTATCATGCTGACACCGATGAGAAGAAGAGGGACAGGTTTAGGAGAGGCCTCAGTACTAAGCTCCATGACCGTCTCAACACTATCAGGGCCAACAACTACAATGAGTTAGTCAACATGGCCATTTCTCAGGAAGACTGCATCACAGCCCGCCAGGCAGAAAAGAAGAGGAAGACCCCTATGGCAGGACCTTTAGCTCAGCCTCAGCGCTTCAGGATTGTGTTTGACACTCAGAACAGGGGCCTCAGCAGCAAGGACGATGGGTGATCCGACCACAACAGCAGCAGCAGGCACCCAACCGCTCTCAGCCCACAGTTCAGAGGAACAACACCAAGCCACAACCGTAGCAATATCGTCAGGCCAATGACAACAAATGTTTCACTTGTGGCAGCACTGGATACTACACCAAGAATTGCCCCAAGAACCAGCAAAGGCAGGGGCAGACTTCAAATCAAAACCAAGGCAAGAGGCAGAAGGTGCAGGTGAGGCAAGGCAGACTGAACTTCACCACTATGGCTGGCATTCCAGAGGGAGCACCCGTCATGATTGGTATCTTTTCCATTTCAAATTACCCTGCAGTCATTCTTTTTTATTCTGGTGCATCACACAGTTTTATCAGTGCAAAATTTAGTGCAAAATGCCAGTTACCTTTCCATCACAGAAATGGGGGCATTACAATTTCAACACCAGGAGGCAGGGTTGCCACCTATCAAATCAACAGGCGTGTGCCTATAAAATTTGGTAGTCTTGTAATTAAAACCACCCTCCTTATCTTGGGATTGGATAGTGTGGATATCATTTTAGGAACTGACTGGTTATCAAGGCATCAGGCAGTAATTGATATCGCAGCAAGGGCCATTGAGATACACTCACCTACTTGTGGTGAAATTACGTTGTATTTGCCTAACCAGGGTTGAACCCGTTCCTGTGCCTTCGCCCTAATAGAGTCACCTGTTGAGCGAATCCCAGTGGTATGTGAATACCTAGATGTTTTGCCAGATGAATTGCCAGTGATGCCACCCGACAGAGACATAGAGTTTGCGATTGAGCTGCAACCCGGAACTGCACATATATCCAAGAGACCCTATAGGATGCCTCCAGCGGAGTTGGCAGAATTGAAAAAGCAATTGCAAGAGTTGTTGGACAAGGGATTCATTCGCCCAAGTACTTCACCATGGGGATGTCCAGCATTGTTCGTGAAGAAGAAGGATGAGAGTCTGAGGTTGTGTGTTGATTACCGCCCTCTCAATGCGGTAACAATCAAAAATAAGTATCTGTTGCCCCGCATTGATGTATTATTTGATCAGTTAGTGGGAGCCAAGGTGTTTTCCAAGATAGACCTTCGCTCTGGCTATCATCAGATCAAGATCAGGACCAGTGATATCCCAAAGACGGCTTTCTCTACCAGATATGGACTCTATGAGTACTTGGTGATGTCTTTCGGGCTGACCAATGCCCCAGCCTATTTCATGTATTTGATGAACTCAGTATTTATGACAGAGCTGGATAAGTTTGTAGTGGTCTTCATTGACGATATCTTGGTATACTCAAAGAATGAAGACGATCATATCAAGCACTTGCATACAGTACTTCAGAGACTGCATGATCATCGTTTATGTGCTAAGTTGTCCAAATGTGATTTCTGGCTGAAGGAAATAAAATTTTTGGGTCACACCATTTCTCAGGATGGGGTATCAGTTGATCCTGAGAAAGTGCAAGAAGTGATGGATTGGAAGCCTCCTACCACTGTACGGCAAATTCGGAGTTTTCTGGGATTGGCAGGGTATTATCGGCGATTTATTCCGGATTCCTCCAGGATTGCAAATCCAATGACTGAATTGTTGAAGAAAGGAGTAAAGTATGAATGGAGTCAGAAATTTGAAGATGCCTTTCATACATTGAGGCAGCATCTGACAACAGCACTCGTGCTAGCACAGCCGGACAACACCAAATCTTTCAAGGTTTATTGTGATGCTTCAGGCACTAGATTGGGATGTATCTTCATGCAAGACAACAGAGTTATTGCCTATGCATCCCGAGCACTTAGGCCTCATGAGCAGAACTACCGCACCCATGATCTAGAATTGGCTACCGTAGTTCATGCTCTGAAGATATGGAGACATTATTTTATGGGAGCTCATTGTAATATATATACTGATCACAAGAGCCTCAAGTATATTTTCACTCAGGCTGATCTTAATATGAGGCAGAGAAGATGGTTGGAATTAATCAAGGACTATGATTTGGAAGTGCATTACTATCCTGGCAAGGCCAATGTTGTGGCAGATGCCTTAAGTCGGAAGGCCCAGTGCAACTGTGTAACTATGGACTCCAAGGTCGCCACTCTGTGTGACGAGTTATGCAAGCTAAACATGGAAGTTGTTTCCTCAGGTACCTTGAATTATATCTCAGTGGAGCCCACTTTACATGAGCAGATAATTATGACCCAGATTAGTGACAAGGGTGTTCAAGTCATCAAGGATATGCTCGAACAAAAGGTGGATAAGTACAAATGCTTTCGTCAGGACAACAAGGGAGTTCTATGGTTTGAAGACCGATTGGTTGTTCCTAAGAATCCCGAACTCAGGAAGAAAATATTGGATGAAGCTCATCTTTCCAAATTTTCCATGCACCCCAGCAATAACAAGATGTATCATGATCTCATATCTTTGTATTGGTGGACCAGGATGAAGAGGGAAATTGCTAAGTATATATCTGAATGCGACACTTCCCAAAGAGTCAAGGCCAGTCATTTGAAGGTAGCAGGTAACTTACAGCCCCTTCCCATACCATCTTGGAAATGGGAGGATATTTGCATGGATTTTATTGTGGGATTGCCCAACACCTCCCGACACCATGATTCTATTTGGGTCATTGTGGACAGATTAACCAAGGCAGCTCATTTCTTGCCAGTACATACCACCCACAAGGCAGAGAAATATGCACAGATCTATATTGACCAAATAGTGCGTTTGCATGGAATTCCGAGAACTACTGTATCTGATAGAGGAGCACTATTTGTGGCATGTTTTTGGGAGCAGCTCCAAAGGTCACTCGGAACCACTATGATTAGAAGCTCAACATACCATCCTCAGACAGATGGACAGACAGAGAGAGTGAATCAAATTCTCGAGGACATGTTGTGAGCCTGTGTGCTACACTATGGGAAGACTTGGGACAAGTGCCTTTCATTGGCGGAATTCTCTTATAACATCAGCTACCAGTCCAGCCTAAAGATGGCACCGTTTGAGGCCTTGTATGGGAGAAGGTGTAGAACACCGCTAAATTGGTCACAAGCTGGAGAGAGGGAAATATTTGGACCTGACCTAGTACTTGAAGCCAAGGAGAAAGTCAGAGTCATTAAGAAGAACCTGGAAGCTGCTCAGGCCAGACAAAAGAGCTATCATGATAAGAGAAGAAAGCCTCTACAATTCAAAGTGGGAGATCACGTATACCTTAAGGTATCACCCACCAAAGGTGTTCAGAGGTTTGGAATCAAAGGCAAGTTAGCTCCTCGCTACATTGGGCCCTATGAAATCAGAGAGACTTGTGGACCTGTAGCATATCAATTGAAGTTGCCACCTCATATGTCAGCAATCCATGATGTATTCCATGTATCTCAGCTACGAAAGTGTGTCCGCTTACCCACGGAAGTGATAACTGAACTAGAATTGGAGATCGAACCAGACTTGTCTTATCAAGAGCACCCCATCAAGGTATTGGACCAAAAGGAAAGATCAACTCGAGCAAGGTCAATTCGAATGTATAAGATTCAGTGCAGCAACCACACAGAAGAAGAGGCTACGTGGGAGACTGAGGATTTTCTACGTTCTCGCTTCCCTGACTTTCTACCTAAAGGAGTCGGTACGTAACCCAAAACACCCATCCCCCACCTGCCCTTTGAATCTAAATATAAGAAAAACCTAGTTCTTAAGAGTAGAGTGAGTTGAGGAAACAAATCTAGAAGGGCTTCCTTCTGAAGTTGCAAAGAGGATGACATTCGAAGAGCAGTTAATTAGAGAAACTTGGTTAAAGGAAACTGCAACACACCAACCTACACCTTCTTGGTACCCCACTAAAGGATTCCTACCCAATCTTGGGACGAGATTCCTTTAAGGGGGGAGGGCTGTAACACCCCAGGTGTTACCCAGGGCCCTGGCTCAATACATGCACTTATCACATGTGTTTAAGTGGGGGAAAAGGGTGCACCAAAACCTTAGAAACCATGGATTGATTAAGGAATGATCATGACAAAAGAAATACCCAAGATTTTCATACATCTTCACCTTGGAAAAAAGTGGCTCAAACCCTAGACCCCCTTCTTAAGCCATTAGACCCCAAGCACTGGATTTATGAAAAGAATAGGCAAATGACCATTTCGTGACTTAAACCCTGTACCAAAGTTGAAGTACATTAATATATCTACAAGAAATAGTAAAGGAAGTATTCCAAAAGGGTCCTACAAAATTCTCAAATTCAGCCCCCAAGTGAAGAACACTCAAGAGCAACCAATCAATTTTATCTTATCTAATTCTATCTATGCCCAGAGGATGATACCGAAACGAAACAATCCTTTCCTTTTTTCTGATCATAGAGGAGCCGTATGAAGCTAAGGTTTCATGTACGGTTTTGGAATAGCGGTGGGAACTGTGATGTTATCATCGACTATGATTATCTAATAGTTCAAGTACAGTTGATATAGTTGAAGCACAGTCCAAATATGGTTTTTTTGGATGGAATCTTTGGCGTCAGCCTATAGGTTTTCTAGTTTTTCTAATTTCTTCTTTGGCAGAATGTGAAAGATTACCCTTTGATTTACCAGAAGCAGAAGAAGAATTAGTAGCAGGTTATCAAACCGAATATTCTGGTATTAAATATGGTTTATTTTATCTTGTTTCTTACCTAAATTTATTAGTTTCCTCTTTATTTGTAACTGTTCTATACTTAGGCGGGTGGAATTTCTCTATTCCCTATATATCCTTTTTTGGATTTTTCCAAATGAATAAAATAATTGGAATTTTGGAAATGGTAATAGGTATCTTTATTACATTAACTAAAGCTTATTTATTTCTCTTCATTTCAATTTTTCTCTAAGTTGAAAATCAGCCCTTTTCCAAAGATCAGAGATGTTCACCTAGTTGCTGGTGCCAAATCCATAAGGTCCCATTGACAAAAAGGAGCCAAATTACCTAAGGCACACACTGGAAAAGTTTGAACCAAAGCCAAGACCTTTTGACACGGTTTGACATGAGTTTTGTCTCGGGTTGAACAGTGCCGACAGCACTGACTTGGCGCCCCCATATCTTGTGACTTAGGGCATATCTCCCATTGGAACTCACACATAATAGCTAGCCCTAGGTGCCAGGAAGAGATTTGCACAAGACCCTTTGCGAGATTCGCACGTTTGTGATCCCTGCAAGTGTTTGAACAGAGGAAGAAACAAACGCCCACGTGTTTGACGCGTTCTGGCGCTTCAGAGCACGCCTCGGCGCTCGGCCCCGCGTGCACTACGCCGCGCCAAGCAAGACCCCATGCCCGCGCTCGCGCCACGCCTATAAAGCCGACCAATGCCTTGATCGTACACCCCCTCTCGCTCTCCACCCCGCTGGAGCTTAAGTTCATCGGCGATCGCTCTGTGCACGGCGTGCCAGTGGCCGCCCGAGACCCGACCACCCTAGCCATTCCCCGCCTCGTCCGACCCTCGAGATAGCCTCTATGTACCTCGGTGAAGCTTCCAGAGCCAGGAATCAAACTATACCTCGCCGAAGACATCGGATCGACCTCGCCGGACTTCAACCAACCGCCGACGTACGTAGACCGAGCTCCATGGTGAGTCTTTCTTCGATTCCTTGCACCGATAGTTTCCTTAGCACCCTGTGAAGCTCCCTATGCCCTTGGATTGAACTCTACCGCCGTGAGCAGGCCGGAGCACACGCCGCCGATGAGCCCGCCCGCCTGCGCACGTGGCCCGACCGATTCCGGCCATCACTGTCGACGAGTCGTACCTCGACGTGACCGCCAGGACATCCAAGAGCTAACCCCGCCCTTCATTGGACCTCCCTCGCCGTCGGTAAGCCGCGCCGCCCTGTCTACTTCTGCTGTTACTGTTTCAAAGAGGGGAGGGATCTCGAGGAGAAAGAAAAAGAAGCCGGGGAGGTTTATGAATAGTCAGAGAGTTAGGTGAATAGTTCCGTAGGGGCATAAGTTAAATAATTGGTTTAGGAAAAGCTCAGGGTCCTCGGTGTAAACTGGTTTTTCATAAAACCTTTAAATATTATTCATTTAAATGTAGGCACAACTTGTAAAATTCATAACTTCAGTTTTATCCAACCAAATTTGTTCAAACCAATTTTGCTTGGTTTTAAATAAGGTGAACTACTTAGGAAAAATACCAAACACCCTAAGTATTGCAGAAGATTTTAAGGTTTAGATTTAATTAGTAAACTGACCAAAAGATAAATAAAGAAAGGAAAAATAGCTACACTTTTAGACTAGGGTTAAGAAAAATTAGAGAGGTACTTAATCACTCCCTAGCCTGATTAAAAATAATACACCCATCAGTACACCAGATTAAGGAAGGGTTTACCATTCAAACTCATTTTGACTCAAAGTTATAGAAAATAGAAAAGGGGGTTTAAAATAAGAACCAGGGGGCAACCACATTTTTGCTAGCTCACTTATTTAACATAGTTCACTGAAAAATTTTGTTAGACACTCTGTTAGTACAAAAGAAATGAACTACCTTTTATTTCATGAAAACAAGGAGGACTTAGAAAAATCCTAGAAAAATAATCCTGAGAAGAAACCACCCAAACCTTGGGATAACTAATAATATGTTATTATGAATCTAGGAAAAATGTCAGTTCTGTTGTTTGATATTTTCAAATAATAAGTTAGTTATAAGTACATTTTTGGCTTTAAACTTTAGAAAATCACAACTAAATATCCAGTAGGTCTTTTTCTGTATTTTTTAGCATAGAGACCTATTATCACCTAGGAACCTTGGCAAAAATAAATGTTGACCCAGAAACCCCACAGAAATTAGAGCTGTAGTGTATAATGCCCTTTTACCCTTACTTTTGTCATTTTTGCCCAAGGAAAATATGAATTATTTTCAACCTCAAACTTGTAGGATGAAACCCAGAGGTCAATGTCTACCCACTGCAATTTTTATAACATTTTTGGAAAGTTCTAATTTGCCATGGTAGCTCAAAAATACTTAATAAGAAGCACAATAGGAAGAAAAATGGGAATTTTGGGAGAACTAGATAATGTACAACTAAAACCTTCTAAGAATCCCATGAAACCTAAAGATGTAATTAAAGATTGTAAGTTCATTCAAAACCCCAAAAATGAAGGTATAAAACCCTTAAGGATAACCAAAGGAAACCCTAGAGTACCACTAAATTTAGTACTGTTTTACTATGCATAGCATTTACAAATTGCCATATCATTAATATGCATATATCTCATTCATTGCATTCGATAGACTGTAATCTCGCTGACATAGACTACA
Organism: Zea luxurians; assembly: GCA_029449295.1. Lineage (NCBI taxonomy): Eukaryota > Viridiplantae > Streptophyta > Magnoliopsida > Poales > Poaceae > Zea > Zea luxurians. Next base: position 55,232,882 of record JAOPSE010000011.1, read on the forward strand.
TCCTCGTTCCGGAGCAAGGAGCTGCTCAGGAGGTAGCCCAGGAGCCAACACCAGAGCCTGCCATCGAGGATCTGCCTGCCCCAGCCTTGGAAGGTAAGCCCCGGTTTTATGTATAACCTATTCTATATGCTATTTTACTGCACTTAATGTTTGTAGGTTTGTACTGTGCTCTAAAGTGTAGGAGTTGACTGAAACCTTAGTTGCATGAACTCAGGTTTTTCCCTTGTGATGGATACTAGTATGCTAGGTCGAGTAGCTGCTTTGCTAATTAGGGATCTCGGTAGAAGTCGAGTGATTTTCTAGCACTCGTGCGAGGTCAGGAGTTGATTGTATCCACCTTGATAACAGAATGATGATGGTCTATGGACACGGATCCATGGGGATGCGTGATCTACGAGATGAAATTGGAATAAGGATTAACGTGCGGGTACCTGTGTCAAGCGTTTGAACGAAATGAGCACATGCCGAGAAATATGGTAAATCGGTAAGCCTAGTACCCGAGTGAACCTGCCCGCAGACTTTACCCCTCACGTGACCTGAGACGTGGTCTCCTGTTCCGGTTATGGTGGGTACAAATGCGGTCACTGCACGACGGCAGTCGGGGTCAGTGAGGCATTGTACGCCAAGGCGGTGAGCCCTGATCTGTTGCCAGGGAATCGATGGGGACTGTTGATGTGTGTGGGGATGGAGTGCCTCGCCACGTCGTGTGTTTAGGTTTACCTTGCAAGGATAAAAACTCGATTCGAATCATCTGCTTCTCGCAGCTAATGAGACTGCTTGATCCATTGTATTACATTGAGTAACAAGTGGAAATGTGTTTGGCAAAAGATAATGATTGCTAAATTTTTGATACCATGTATGATCAGCTAGGTACAAATTTAGTCTTAAGAGAGTCACACTAAAACTTGAAAAGCTAAAACTTGATTTCAGACTCAGCTAGTGCTTTTTGGCAAACCAAACCCCTCAGCCAAATAGCTGCATGTCTAGAGGTAGAGGAGTAGACTCCTCACACCGGGTAAAGTCTAGCTGAGTATTAGTATACTCAGCCTTGCTTGTGGCATAATTTTTTACAGGTTCTCTGGAGGACATGGTTGCTGGAGTGTCTTCGCCGTCCATCTTGCCACCGGGTTGGACAGTCGAGTGGGACCCTACCTCGGCAGAGGAGGAGCATGAGGAGTGATGGGACAGGCTTCCTCATCCCTTCGTTTATTTACCATTAGTTATATTCCGCTGCATTATGAACAATGATCACTACTTTTGATAAACTTCGATGATGTTGTAACAAATTAAATACTCCTTAATGTATGGTTTTATGCTTTATTGTATTTGCTCTGTGCCTCACCTTCGAGTGAGTACGTGGTACTTGATCCTGTTAGTGGCCTCGTCGGACTAGATCCGAGGGACTAACGTTTTATTCCTATTTAAGTGTGGTCTATTCTTTAAGGTGGGACTTAGGCACTTAAGTTGGAATAATTCGGGCGGTTCCGCCACAGCAAATTGTAATCTAAAGAGTCTACAAGAAAAACATTAGAAATAGAATGGTCAGGAGATATAGCAATTTTACCCAAACCTTTGACCAAACCTTGATTTCTATCCCTGAATGTGTTAGCTCTTTGGGGATCTATATTTTTCTCATATGAGGAGAACATTCTTTTCTCCCCAGTCATGTGGTTTGTGCAGCCGCTATCGATTATCCAACTTGATCCACCGGATGCATAAACCTACAAAATAAATTTAGGCCTTATTCTTAGGTACCCAAACGGTCTTGGGTCCTTTGACATTAGAAACAAGCACCTTGGGTACCCAAACACAAGTCTTTGGACTCTTGTGTTGGCCCCCAACATATTTGGCAACTACTTTGCCCGATTTGCTAGTAAGCACATACGATGCATCAAAAGTATTAAATGAAATGTTATGCTCATTTGATGCATTTGGAAATTTTTTAGGCATTTTGATATGAGTTGAATGCCTAGAGCTATAAGCCTCATTCTTATACATAAAAGCATGATGAGAAACATTGTGAGGTTTTCTAGCATGAATCTTCCTAATCTTATGCTCAGGATAGTTTGCAGGATATAAAATGTAGCCCTCTCTATCCCGAACCATGGGAGCCTTATGCTTAACAAAATTAGATAGTTTCTTGGGAGCATTAAGTTTGGTGTTGCTTTGGCTCCCTTGTTGGAAGCCAATTCCATCCTTAATGCTAGGGCATCTCCCATTATAGAGCATGCTTCTAGCAAACTTAAATTTTTCATTTTCTAGCTCATGCTCGGTAATTTTAGCATTTAATTTAGCTATGTGATCATTTTTTTCTTTAATCATGGCAAGGAGATCATCAATAGCTTCAATATTAACATCTCTACATCTAGTACAAATAGTGATATGTTCAATAGTAGATGTAGAGGGTTTGCAAACATTCAATTCTTCTATCTTAGCATTTAAACTAGCATTCTCATCTCCAAGACAGGAAATTGAATCATTGCACATGCTAAGTGTTGGGGACTTGTTCTCAAATGCTATGAATTAAGAACAAGGCAACGCAAAAAGAGGTTAATGGTTAATGCCCTTCGTCCTTCGAAGCATTATTTCCCTTAGGATATAACGATCTTCGGACGAAGGTCATGAAGGACGTACCTTCATAATCACAATATATGTTAATGAAAGAAGAAGCATATGAAACATGAGAAATAACATGGATAATCATATGACATCATTAATATATCTTTATTATATCATCATGAATGAATAAGAACAATATTGGATTACATTTGTACCTTCGGCTTGACAGAAGGTAAAAGTCCAAGCGTGACGCACGAGCGAGTACAAGCCAGCGTTAACAGTACGAGGGTACTGTTCATCTATTTATAGGCACAGGGCGCAGCCTGTATAAAATTACATTCATGCCCTTTATGTTTACTATTGACTTAAGGACAATCCAATGAGAACTAGATAGCCTTTTCCCCTTTAAGTCGGTTCCTTTTTCCATCGCTGAGCCAAAGCTCCCTTGCGCGTAGCTTCGGAGCTGCATCAACCTTCGTCTCGACCATGCTTTCCATATCGTGTACAGTTTTAACCCGAGTCCAAAGGTACCTGTACATATATTACACTTGGGAAACATTGTTAAATCATGTTTTTGTGGACCTTGGGAAGACGAAGGCCCCCAACAGTAGCCCCTCGCAATATTAATTTGTTATAACAACGAATTCAGACTGCAACATGAACGAAGGCCTTAAGCCGAAGGTCCGAAAAAAACACCTTCCCTTTGCTAGAATAGCAATAGTCAATGACAGACAGGGCCCACCAAGTTGCAACACACTGGGCGTATAAATATAAACCACAGCGGCAGCATTTGATATGTTGTTTCCACCATTTGCATTATTTTCTCAAACTTTCTAGCTCTTGCTCACTAGCTCTCGCTTGATTTTCAAGCCTTTCGAGCTTCGTTTAAGAACGTGTTTTCACCTTGCCTGGGGAGAAGATGTCTGAGGAAAAGAAAATGCCTGCGAAAACGAAGGTAACTGAAGAGACGAAGTTGTTTGGACAAAAGAAAACCGAGGATCCGTTTATCGCCGGGTTTGTTCAGTTTATGTCAAAAACAAACAGAGAAGATTACTAAAGAGATTCTGGAAGGTTTGTCTGAAGATACTGATGATAGTGATAGTTATGATGTGGAGAGTGGAGACGAAGATTCTGAAGACCGGCCTTAGCGACCAAGCCATACTGTCTTCGGAAAATCAATTAATAAACAGAGTCATCTTGACAACATGAGAGGAAGGTACTTTCGTGATATGTCTATCGTGAGGGCTAGCGGAGACAACACTGCCCCTGTCCCTGAGGAAAATGAAGTTGTCATCTACCGAAGCTTTTTTCAGGCTAGTCTTCGGTTCCCTTTGAGCAAGTTTGTGGTTGAAGTGCTGAAGATATACCAGATTTTCCTTCATCAGATCACCCCCGAAGCTATTATTAGGATGGGGAATTTTGTCTGGGCTGTGAGAAGTCAGGGGTTGGAGCCAAGCGCGAAGTGCTTCTGCAGTTTGCACGAACTTTTATACGAGACGATGGCCACTGGCAAAGAACAGTATCACAACAACTTTGGTTGTTATTGATTTATTGCTCGCCCCAATGTAAGCCACCCGGTGCCAACATTCCGGAAGAGATGGCCTGGAGCCTGGATGGAGGAGTGGTTTTATGTTAAAAATGATTTAAAGGCAAGAGAAGACATCAAAGAAATCATCCAGCGCCCCATCTGGTCTCGCTTCGGCCTCCGAAGGCCGAAGGTGGAAATCGATGACGCTGCTGAAGCATGCCAGAGGGCTTTTAGCACTGTTTGTTCCTTTATTGGCACAAGGGATTTGATTCAAGAGCACATATCCTTCAGGGTATGGCCACTTGTAGAAAGCTAGGAAATGCCGAAGGAGACCACCACCGACTCTAGTGATGGTGGTCTGGTCTGACTGAAGTACACCTTCAGATTTAGGGAGAAGTTTGACGAGTCAAACGACAACTGGCTGAAGTGCATTGAAGCTACTAGTGATGAACTACTTGGAGCATACTCCAAAGCCGAAGATAATGCTTTGTCCGTAGCCTTCGGAGGCCGAGGGAAGAAAAGGCTGAACATGGTATTTGATGTTATTGGCTTCGTATACCCTGATTACCGCTACCCACTGCGAGGGCAAGAGAAAAGGAGGAAGATTGCTACTTCAGTCACCCTAGCTGAGCCTGAGCCAAAGAGTAGAAATGTGAAGGTTCTGACACACCGGTCGCGTTATATTGAACCGGCCGCAGTGCCTGAATTTGGCGCAGGGTCCACTTCAGCAGCCAAAGCAACACAAACTGCTCTGATTACACAGAGCGCTGAAGAGCCGACCATAATGCTGAAGACGCATGCATTCGAGCCAGTCGAAGATAAGGTTGATAAGGCTGAAGAGCCAAAGGTTTAAGAAGTAATAAGAATGCCCAAAATTCTGAGCCCTCCGACAGAGGCAAAACTGCCGAAGGTGCAAAAGACTTCTGCCACAACTCCCAAGAGGAGGAGGATGGCCAACGTGTTGGATGCTGTGCTAGAAACTACGAAGGCCTTGATCCCTGCTACTACAAAGAAAGTTGCTGAAGCCACAAAAACACAAGCCGAAGCCAAAACTGGGCAAGCAGAAGCCGAAGCTGCGCAAGCTCAAACTGAAGCCGAAGCTGGGCCTTCAATGCCCATCGAGACGGAGCCTGCCACGCCTGAGGAAAAAATGATAGAGCAGATTGCACCTGAAAAGATCGAAGCTCCTGCTCCCGAAGCTTCGAACAGAAACGTTGACTACATCATTCGTCACGCTTTGGGAAAAGAACTAACCCAAGAAGAAGTACTAGAAGCACGACACTACGCCCAAAGATTGGAATATCCAAAGGGGGCCTTAGTGTTCAATGGTAGTAACAAAGAAGATTTTCTGTACTGTCTCTCGGATAACAAAGAAATACCTGTTTGCCGGGAGATAGGTAAGAGCATAGGATTCCCGAAGCTGGAAGACGGCCTTTCGATTTTGTCGAAGGATGAACTTGCTGACAGCCTAGCATACAACAATATAAAGGTATAAAAGTTTAGTTTTAAGTTGGAAACTAGCTTATTTCATTGTCATATTTAATTCTTTCTTCTTTTTTACAGGGCTTGATTCTTAGTAATGCCCTGAGGGCCCAGAAGAATATTGAAGACGAAGGCTATACAATGGCTCTGAATAACCTTCGCTCAGAGGTTATTGAATTGAGAAATGAAGGTTTGGAAAAGGACAAAATCTTAATTTCATTGGTAAATAAAGTAAAGGAAGATGAAGCTAACTATAAAGCTCAGGCTGAAGCCCAGAAAACGGAAATTGAAGTTCTTCGGAGGCAACTGGCCGAAGCTAAGGAAAAATGCGCAGTCGCTCAAACTAATCAAGAAATCAGCGAATATTTGAAAAATTATCTAGAGAAAAATGTTGAAGAACTTCGCACATCCATGGAAAGGTGCTTTGAGAAATCCTTGGATTGCGTGAAGAAAATAAAAGCTAGCTTCGCCAAAGTGGGTGCCTACTCTACTGAAGAAAACTTCATACGAGGCGACCCGAAGGCATTGTTGAATGGATAAGTGGAGAAGCCGAAACCTTTGCAGAAATTTTGAGTGATCGCGGGGATGTTTGCGTGTTTTCCGGTGCGCGGGGAATTTCAGCCATCTTGGAGAAGGTGGGATGCGATCACATTAAAGTCGTAGCCCAGGCCGAAGCTGCCTTCTCCGAAGATGATACGAAGGATCCTTCAGCTGAAGCAACCTTGATGGGCGGGAAATTTTATAATGATATCTGGGTGAATGGTGGCCGAGAGATGGCCCATGAAATTATAAAGAAAAGTGAAAAAGACACCCACGACGCCCGAACAGAAGCAAGACAAGCTGAAGAAGCTGTAGAGCGCGAAAAGCGTATAGGTATTATTTTTTGGTTTTTAGCTTCGGCATTTGTTTTTGTGGCTTCGGACTAATTAATTTTTCCTACTTCAGCTGAATTATCTCCGCCATCGGAACCGTTCGATCCCCTAGCTGATCCAAAAATCAAGGAAGCGCTGGACATCATAAACATGGTTGAATCCATTGTCGACGAAGTCGTCAACAAATTGTTGAATGAAGTTGCAGAGAAAGTCCTTAAAGAAGAATAAATTTTATTGTAATAAATATTTTGAAAAGCTTGATGTATATGACAAATGAAGGAAGATTAGGTTCTACTGTAACAAAACTATGTAATATTTTGAGTGTGTAATGTTGAATTGAATATGTAAATTATTGCAGTTTATTTCTTTGCGATGCATGAAATTTACACACATACCGTTTTTGAGCCTTCGGCGAAAAAACACTATTGGGGACTTGTTCTCAAATGCTATGAATTAAGAACAAGGCAACACAAAAATAGGTTAATGGTTAATACCCTTCGGCCTTCGAAGCATTATTTCCCTAAGGATATAACGATCTTCGGACGAAGGTTATGAAGGACTTACATTCATCATCACAGCATATATCAATGAAAGATGAAGCATATGAAACATGGGAGACAATATGGATAATCATACGATATCATAATAAATATTTTATTATATAATCATGAATGAATAAGAATAACACAGGATTACATTCGTACCTTCGGCTTGACAGAAGGTAAAAGTGCAAGCGTGACACACAAGTGAGTACCAGTCAGCGTGAACAGTACGGGGGTACTGTTCATCTATTTATAGGCACAGGGCGCAGCCTGTGTAAATTTACATTCATGCCTTTATATTTACATTTGACTTATGGACAACTGAACGAGGATTAGATGGCCTTTTCCCCTTTAAGTCGGTTCCTTTTTCCGCCATTGAGCCGAAGCTCCCTTGCGCGTAGCTTCGGAGCAACATCAGCCTTCGTATCAACCATGCTTTTCACATCATGTATGGTTTTAACCCGAGTCCGAAGGTACCTGTTCATATATTTTACTTGAGAAACATTGTTAAATCATGTTTTTGAGGACCTTCAGAAGACGAAGGCCCCCAATAGTAGCCCCTCGCAGTATTAATTTGTTAAGATAACGAATTCAGACTACGATATGGATGTAGGCCTTAAGTCGAAGGTCCGAAAAAACATCTTCCCTTTGCTAGGATAGCAATAATCAATGACAGACGGGGCCCTCCGATTTGCAGCGCACTGGGCGTAAAAATATGGACTCGCACCAGCTGCATTTGATACACTGTTTCTGCCATTTTCATTATTTTCTCAATCTTTTAGCTCCTGCTCACTAGCGCTCGCTAGATTTTCAAGCTCTCTGAGCTTCGGTTTAAAAGACGCGTTTTCACCATGTCTAGAGAAAAAATGTCCCAGGAAAAGAAGGTTATTGCAGAGACGAAGCTGACTGAAGAGGCGAAGCTGTTTGAGGAGAAGAAGGCTATGGATCCTTATGTTGCTGGATTTGTTGAGTCGATGGCAAAAACAAACATAGAGAAAATTACTAAAGACATACTGGAAGGTTTATCTGAAGATACTGGTGATAGCGATAGCTATGATGTGGAAAGTGGGGATGAAGATTCTGAGGATCGGCCCTAGCGGCCAAGCCATTCAGTCTTCGGAAAATCGACCATCAAATAGAGTCATCTTGAGAACATGAGAGGAAGGTACTTTCGGGATATGTCTATCTTGAGGGCTGGTGGAGACAACAATGTCCCCGCCCTTGAGGAAAACGAAGTTGTAATTTACCAAAGCTTCTTCAAGGCTGGACTTCAGTTCCCTTTGAGCAAGTTTGTAGTTGAAGTGTTGAAAACCTACCAGATCTTCCTCCATTAGATCACCCCCGAAGCCATAATAAGGATGGGCATTTTTGTATGGGCAGTAAGGAGTCAAGGGCTAGAACCAAGCGCGAAGTGCTTCTGCAATATGCATGAACTTTTATATGAGACAAAGGCGATTGGTAAAGAACAGTACCACAACAACTTTGGTTGTTATGGATTCATTGCTCCTCCCAACGCAAGCCACCCAGTGCCAACATTTCGGAAGAGATGGCCCGGGGTCTGGATGGAAGAGTGGTTTTATGTGAAGAATGATCTAAAGACGAGGGAAGACATAAAAGAAGTCATCATGTGCCCTATCTGGTCCCGCTTCGGCCTCTAAAGGCCAAAGGTCAAAATTGATGACGCCGCCGAAGCATGTCAGAAGGCCTTCAGCACTGTTTGCTCCTTCATTAGCACAAGAGATTTAATTCAAGAAATATAGCCTTTAGGGTATGGCCGCTTGTGGAAAACTGGGAAATGCCGAAGGAGACCATCACTGACTCTAGCGAAGGTGGTTTAGTCCGGCTGAAGTATACCTTCAGGTTTGGGGATAAGTTTGATGAACCAAATGATGACTGGCTGAAGTGCATTGAAGCTACTAGCGACGAGTTACTTGGGGCGTATTCCAAGGCCGAGGACAATGCCTTGTCCGCAGCCTTCAGGGGTCGGAATAAGATAAGGTTGAACTTGGTATTTGATGCTATTGGCTTCATATACCCTGACTATTGTTACCCGCTGCGAGGGCAAGGGGTAAAAAGAAAGATTGCTGCTTCTGGAAAGGTTGCTTCTTTTGGAAAGGTTGCTGCTTCGGCCATCACAGCTGAGGCGAAGGGCAAGAAGATGAAGGTTCTGACTCACCGGCCGCGTTACATTAAACCGGCCGTGATACCTGAATTTGGCGAAGGGGCCTCTTCAGCTGCCGAAACAAAAGAATCTGTTCCGCCTATGCAGAGCACTGAAGAGCTGGCTGTAATGCCGAAGTTACTTTCAGTCGAGCTAGTTGAGACAAAGGCTGATAAGGCTGAAAGGACAAAAAATTGAAGAAATAACGAAAATGCCAGAGATTTTAAGACGTCCAACAGAGGCAATAGTGTTGAAGGTACAAAAGCGTTCTGCCGCAACTCCTAAGAGGAGAAGGATGGCAAATGTGCTGGATGTTGTGTTAGAAACAACAAAAACCTTGAGTCCTGCTCCTACAAGGAAACTTGTCGAAGCTTCCAAGGCGCAACCAGAAGCTGATACTAAGCAGGAAGAAGTCGAAGCTGCAACAATTCAGGCTGAAACCGAAGATGGGCCTTCAGTGCCCACCGAGACGGAGCGTGCTGACCCTGAGGAAAAATCAACAGAGCGGATTGCAACTGAAAAGATCAAAGCTTCTGGTCTCGAAGCGTCGAACAAAAGTATTGACTACATTATTCGCCATGCTTCGGGAAAGGTACTATCCCAAGAGGAAATGTTAGATGCACAACACTATGCCCAAAATTTGAAATATCCGAAGGGGGCATTAGTGTTCAACGGCAGTGGCGAAGAAGATTTTTTGTACTGTCTCCTGGATAACAAAGAAATATCCGTTTGTCGGGAGATAGGTAAAAGCATCGGATTCCCGAAGCTAGAAGACGGTCTTTTGATTTTATCGAAGGACGAACTTGATGACAGCCTAGCATACAATAGCATAAAGGTATAAAAACTACTTCTAAATTTGAAAATGAGGTATTTTATTTGTCATACTTATATTTTTTTCACTTGCAGGGCTTGATTCTTAGTAATGCCCTTAGGGCACAGAAAAATATTGAAGATGAAGGCTATACGATGGCTCTGAACAACCTTCGTTCAGAGGTGATCGAATTAAGAAACGAAGGCCTTGAAAAGGACAAAATCTTAATTTCATTGGTAAACAAGGTGAAAGAAGACGAAGCTAGTTTCAAGGCACAGGTCGAAATCCAAAAGACTAAAATTAAAGACCTTCGGAAACAGCTGGCAGAAGCTAAAGAAAAATGTGCACTCGCAGAAGCTAACCGAGATATCAGCGAATATTGGAAAAATCATTTAGAGAAAAATGTTGAAGAACTTCGCACATCCAAGGAAAGATGTTTTGAAAAATCCTTGGACTGCGTGAAGAAAATAAAAGCTAGTTTCGCCAACGTGGGTTCCTATTCTACCGAAGAAAACTTCATACGAGGCGACCCCGAAGGTGTTATTGAATGGATAAGTGGGGAGGCTGAGACCTTCGAAGAAATCTTAAGTGATCGCGGGGATGTCTGTGCATTTTCCAGTGCGCGGGGGATTTCAGTTATCTTGGAGAAGGCGGGATGTGAACACATCAAGACCATGGCCTAGGCCGAAGCTACCTTCTCCGCAGATGACACAAAGGATCCTTCAGCTGAAGCAACCTTGACGGGCAAAAAATTCTATAATAATGTCTAGGTGAATGGTGACCGAGAAATGGCTCATGAAATTATAAAGAAAAATGAAAAAGACACCCATGACGCCCGGATAGAATCGAGACAAGCTGAAGAAGCTGCAGAGCGCAAAAAACGTATAGGTAATATCTTTTGATGTTCAGCATCGGCATTTATTTTTGTGGCTTCGGACTGATTAATTTTTCCCACTTCAGCTGAATTATCTCCGCCACCGGAACCATTCGATCCCTGGCCGATCCCGAAACGAAGGAAGCACTAGAGATTATTAATATGGCTGAATCTATTGTTGACAAAGTCGTCAATAAATTGCTAAATGAAGTTGCGGAAAAAATCCTGAAAGAAGACTAGCACTTATTGTAAATACATTTTTAAATGGCCAATGTAAGAGACACTAGAATGGACATTGTGCTTTTATTGTAACGAAGCTGTAATATTTAATGTGTGTAACTTTTGATCGAATATGTAAATTATTATAATTTATTTCTTTATGATGCATGAAACTTACATACATACCGTTTTTGAGCCTTCGGCGAAAAAACACCTTCCCTTCTTTTCATGCTTCGTAAAGAAAGAAGATCTGTGGTTCGTAAAAATAAAGATATCCATGCTTCGCAAAGAGAGATCTCTCTTTTGTGTGCAGGCTGGCGAAGCTATAATTCGAAGCTTACTTCGTGTAACTTTGACATAATATTTTTCGAAAATCGGCTCCGTATTCCATTCTTGTGTCATTGATGCAATATGATGTATGATGTGATGCTATGCGAAATGATGCGATGATATGATGTAAAATGATAATGATGTCGAAGACACATACTCACACTCCCACCCTGGAATACACAATCTCTGCATTCCCTTAGGAACGACTGGAATATGTTTGCCATTTATTTTTCGGCTGCACCATTTATTTTTCGGTGTAAGTTTTGCATCCCCTTAGGAACGTCTTTTGAACTTCTTCGCCTTATATTTCGGCGGTATAAGTTCTGCATCCCCTTAGGAATGACTTTTGAACTTCTTCGCCTTATATTTCGGCGGTATTTGGCTCTGCATTCCCTTTGGAACAACTTTTGAGCAGAAAACTTACACTGCGCTCCCTTAGGAACGACTTTTTTGTAGCTTTGGCAAAACTTACATTGCACTCCCTTAGGAACGACTTTTTTGTAGTTTCGGCAATTTTTAGCTCTGCATTCCCTTAAGAACGACTTTTGAGCTTCGGCAATTTTTGAGCTTCGTAAGTCTGTGAATAAGATATATTTCATTCTGATAGAAGCGAAATTATTACAAGGAATTAAAACTAGATTTACATTGCTTGTTCCTTATTGAAAAACAAAATGACATAGAACATAAAAGTATTTCAGAGATAGGATATCGCTCAATAAATGTGCTTTGATTCTGGCACAGTACTGTTGATTGTGTGAGCTTCGGATTCCTCCCTGAATTCACGTTGTTGTTGGGAGTGCTGGCGCCCTTCTGGCTGCTGGCTTCGGGAATAGGTAGGTTGCAGTGGTGGTGGCGGTGGGAGCTGTGGCCAGGAAGCCTGTGAATGGCTAGCCGAAGCAACAGAAGTTGTAGGATGATTACCCACATATTCTGGTATGTAGGGAGCGTGGTATGAAGCAGTGTGCAAGACCTGCTTCGGCTGATTCTGCCAAGCTTCGGCTTCTGCGATCTCCTTTTGCTTTAGAATGGTGATTTGGCACATTCTTGTAGTATGGCCCTTGTCCTCACCACAGAATAAGCAATAGATCTTCCTGGGTTGATCCCCATATCTTCCTCCGAAGCCCCTGGCGCCTCTGCCCCTTGGAGCTAGCGGCCTGAAAGAGCTTTGCAGTTGCCCCGAAGATTGTGAGGTGTACTGTGGCCTCTTAAGCTGGCTTCCTTTGTCATCATTCTGACTGGAGCTATGGATTGACCTAACATGCCTCGGGTGGATTCTTCCTCCAAAGCCCCTGGTTATTTCCGAGAATCTGTAAGCTTCTTCCCTTCTTTGGCGGTAGTCGTTGTCAGCCCGGATGTACTCATCCATCTTCTGAAGCAGCTTCTCCAAAGTTTGTGGGGGCTTCCTAGCGAAGTATTGAGCTGTATGTCCTGGCCAAAGACCCTTAATCATGGCCTCAATGACAATTTCATTGGGCACTGTGGGCGCTTGTGCCCTCAGTCGCAAAAACCTTTGGACAAACGCCTAAAGGTATTCCTCATGGTCTTGCGTGCACTGGAACAAGGCCTGAGCTGTGACTGGCTTCGTCTGAAAGCCTTAGAAACTGGTCACCAGCATGTCCTTGAGCTTCTACCACGACGTGATTGTCCCTGGCCGAAGGGAAGAATACCATGTCTGGGTCACGTTCCGGACTGCCATGACGAAGGACTTAGCCATGACAGCTGCATTGCCTCCGTATGAGGATATTGTTGCCTCATAGCTCATCAGAAATTGTTTTGGGTCCGAGTGCCCATCGTACATGGGTAGCTAGGGAAGCTTGTAGGATTGTGGCCATGGGATAGCCTGCAATTCTACTGCCAAGCGAGAAGCATCATCAAAAGTAAAGGTATCATGATTAAAATCATCATACCATCCAGCTTTGTTGAATAAGCCCTCTTGACGAAGCTCCCTGTGTTGGGGCCTTCGGTCTTGGTCATCTAAAGCAAGATGACGCACTTCTTCAGTAGCTTCGTCGATCTTCCTTTGAAGATCGGCCAGCCGAGCCATCTTCTCATTTTTCCTTTGCACTTGTTGATGGATGATTTCCATGTCCCTGATCTCTTGGTCCAACTCCTCCTCTTGGAATGTTGGACTGGTGGCCTTTCTCTTCTAGCTTCGAGCCTCCTAGAGAGAGAGAGAGTCTCCTGGTTTGTGTCTAGTGGCTGCAGTGTAGCAGCCCCTGGTGCTGTTATCTTCTTCGGTGGCATGACAAAGGTTAGTGCTTTGCTGAAGATTGTGGAAGTGACTACACCGGAGGTGGGCACCAATGTTGGGGACTTGTTCTCAAATGCTATGAATTAAGAACAAGGCAACACAAAAATATGTTAATGGTTAATGACCTTCGTCCTTCGAAGCATTATTTCCCTAAGGATATAACGATCTTCGGATGAAGGTTATGAAGGACTTACCTTCATCATCACAGCATATATCAATGAAAGATGAAGCATATGAAACATGGGAGACAATATGGATAATCATACGATATCATAATATATCTTTTATTATATAATCATGAATGAATAAGAATAACACAGGATTACATTCGTACCATCGGCTTGACAGAAGGTAAAAGTGCAAGCGTGACACACAAGTGAGTACCAGTCAGCGTGAACAGTACGGGGGTACTGTTCATTTATTTATAGGCACAGGGCGCAGTCTGTGTAAATTTACATTCATGCCCTTTATATTTACAATTGACTTATGGACAACCCAATGAGGATTAGATGGCCTTTTCCCCTTTAAGTCGGTTCCTTTTTCCGCCATTGAGCCGAAGCTCCCTTGCGTGTAGCTTCGGAACAACATCAGCCTTAGTATCAACCATGCTTTTCACATCGACCCGAGTCCGAAGGTACCTGTTCATATATTATACTTGGGAAACATTGTTAAATCATGTTTTTGAGGACCTTCGAAAGACGAAGAGCCCCAACAAACACCTTCCCTTCTTTTCATGCTTTGTAAAGAAAAAGATCCATGCTTCGTAAAGAAAGATATCCATGCTTTGTAATGAGAGATCCCTTCTTGTGACAAGGCTAATAAAATTGTATTTCTTGAAACTTACTTCGTGCCTTAGCACCTTTTTATTTTGACGAAGCGTTTGTCGAAGATCGGCTTCGTATTCAATTATCGTGTCATTGATGCAATATGATGTATGATGTGATGTTATGCGAAATGATGTGATGATATGATGCAAAATGATGAGGATGTCGAAGACACACACCCACATGCCCACACTAGAATACACAAGCTCTACATCCCCTTAGGAACGACTTTTGAGCTTCTTCACCTTCTACTAGGTGAGTGCCCGTGCGTTGCAACGGGAACATATAATACCACGATAACTTATATACAAATGTGTGCCATATTGTTTTGAGAAAATGTTTCATAATCTATTTATAATTCTAGCCATACGTGAATTTTGTTATTTTAATCTAGTTATTTCACCATTATATTAAACCATCAGTACCATACAAACTTTATATATAATCGTAGAGTGCATATGCATTGCTATGCGTTGCGATGGAACATAAATTATCACGCCTCCAGAGCCCTTGCGGACTGTGCTCACATCATGTTTTTGGTCATCACGTCCCATATCCCATCGTAGACAATGATGAGGAACTCATCATCTTCCATCAGGGTGGTCAGCGGATCTTTGGTTCAGTGATAGAGGCGATGGCGAGCCTTGTGGTAGTTTCATGTCCCAATCCCCTAAAGCCCGGGTCACAGACAGTACGCTGTTGAGGTAGCCATCTTCATCATTGTCTACACAGTTCCCAATCATAGAACTGTCCAAACATAACAAAGTATCCCAACCTGATTAGCTCGCAGAGACGCAATGATCCTGCAGAACCAAAAATAAATCAAGACTTTCATCTAGGGAAAGAACATGTGACGAAACAGTCAGAAAAATAAATCATAGAAAGCTCCCTTCCAAGCTTTAAATTATGGCAAAGCACTCCTAAAATAATTTGTCGTACCATCATCTAGAATCTGAAATGTTGAGAACAGGAAAACGGTAACGTAAAATATACAAGTAATTAGATGCATGGGTTAATGGTAACAGAAGGGGAAGAACAGTTACAGTGATACATGCAACGTATTTGAGGAAATGCCACCACCCCTCATAGCGGCATAGAAACTACAGGCGAGAGGCAATGACCGATGCCTTCCTAAGGTGCCTCTCACCTGTTGAAGAGGGCTGACTTGCCAACATTGGGGCGGACGAGGAGGAAGACGATGGGGAGAAGCACGGCGTCCACCTTGGTGAAGTCGAAGCATGACTGCTTCATGGGGTTCTTCCTGACCCTGACCTTGGGCTTAGGCTTCACGGCAGCCGCTGAATCCTCGGTGGTGGAGTTGTCGAAGGACAGGGGCATGGCCTCCCTCGATTCGACCACCACCCGGTGCCTGCGTGCCTGGTCGCAGTTGCCGCCGTTGAAGCCATGCTCGGAGGAATACCAAGTCCCTATCGCAAAGAACGTGGGAGGAATACCAAGTGCCTGGTACAGGGAATCAGCAACCACGGGAGGGCGGTGCTTTTATGTAGAATGACAACATTAATGGAAATTGAGCTACACACCTTTCAAATCTTTCATAAAAAAAGATTTAACTGAGTTGGTTAGGTGATCTGAGTAGCACTTCTCAGGTTCTGAATTTGACTCCCTGTGAGAGCAAACTTTATGCGGGGGTTAAAAAATCCCTTCGTCTGTCCTATTGCCGAAGCACTGGTCTAAGGTCCTGGCACCGGTCGTGGGTTAAAAAAAATTCCCCTTGTCTATCCGACACCATGTGGCTGTCTTACCACTGGTAGGTCGAGTTTTTTTTATCTGGTGTGGCACAATTATTTTATTTGCAATTACTAAATTACTATATACAAGAAACAGAAGATCAGCCTAAATTGGAGCGTGGAAGAATAGTTACATGAGTATTTTGATGGTACTTGGATTGGACTTTGTCAGGTGAGTCACCATCGCCTGCCACCATGAATGAAAAGGTATCAAAACTATCACCAAACACGAAGTAATTCCAAAAGCTTTGGAGCTAAACACAACACATTAGATAAGTTCAACATTCTGTACAGCACCATACATATGATGGAGCCACTACCATCACCACCTGAGTTGTGCAGCCTCACCCAATCATCCACTATTTCCTTCCATTTCCTTCAAAACCAAAGACAAAGACAAATCCACAATCAGATTATCGGAAGACAGTTATGTCCTGTCGATCCAATGGAGCAGTCAGCTGATTCATAACCTAACGAGCAGCTTCACCAGTTGCCGGACCTCGTTGGATGGGTGCTTACGCAGGCCATTCACATGGTGGCCGATGTCCATGTCCTGCAAAGACAGAATCACAAAATTTAGTTAATTCTAAATAATTAACAAAATTATACAAAACAAACTATCTAGATAAGGAAGTGATTGAGGCTATGTCAGCGATGCTCGTACCAGCCTGCAAGACGGACAGATGGCACTCTGTCGAACACCTGGTGGGCGTAGGCGAGGTGTTGAGGAAGATGAGTACGACGCAGGAGTCAAGCCCCAGCGCCCATGCTAGGAAAAGCAGTGACGAGCTTGCCAGGGGCAGGATGGAGATCAGAGAAGGTCGAACCTTCTCGACGGGGAACGTGAAGGGTACGACGTCGACGACGGCGAGGCGGACAACCGAGGGCCACGAGAGCTTGCCATGGACGCAAGCAACTTTCTGCGCTAGGGCCTAAGCCTGTCGTAGACCTCCCCGCCATCTGCATCGTCCGCCTAGCCCCCAAGCTCTCTGGCACGGCGACCTCGAGACGTCAAATTCGAGATGGTGGTGATGGTGTCTGGGTCTGCGGCTGCTGCTGCTAGTGATGCGCGGACGGCGCGGGCGCGGTACTGGGAGGTCCGCCATCCACGGCGCGGTACTGGGTGGCGGATCCACGGCGCGAATCTCTGGCTTGGGGCAAGGATGGTGGGAAGGACGGGATGGAAGGGCAAAATCTCTGGCTATCCACCATCTGTAGAGCTTGGGACCGCGCGGAAGGGCGAGATCTCTGACGACAGAAGGGAGAGATGCATTGCTCGGGTAGAGTGGATCCGCGTGGTGGCCGGGTCGGGGATCGCGCCCTTCCATGGAGGAGTGGACTGCGCGTACCTTCCATGGAGAGCCGGGTTTGCCGAGGTCGGGCCGCGGGGGCCGGCGAGATTGCTGGGGTGAGGGCGAGCTTGCCGCGACGTCCTCGGTGGTCCAAGAACAGGTGGGTAGGAGGAGGGAGAGCCTAGAGCGCACTTGCCTTGGTGATGACGGTGTCGGAGTCACCGAGGGAGACGGCACAGGCGCTGTCGTGGTAGCTTCCGGTGATCCTGAAGTCGCAGGCGGCAGGCCTGCTCAGCGTCGTTGCTGGCGATGAAGACGCTGACCTTGGTGGGCCCCCGTAGCTGGATCACGGACGGCTTCAAGGCGCTGAAGTATGTTGTCCCGCCGGCGGGAGCTGTCGCCCTGGAGCCGGGTTTGCCGAGGCGAGGCGGCGGCGGCGCTTGCTGTTGGAGAGGAGGCTGTGGACAGGTTGAGAACTTGAGATAATGGCGACGACGAGATTTGTGGGGGCGGGGGAGGCGAGATTCGCGGAGACAGGGGCAGGCGAGATTCGTGGGGCAGGCGAGGCATCGCGGCTGTTGATGCGATCCAAGATTTCGGGCGGGGCGGAGGTGCGTGGAGGCGCGGCAGAACCACAACTGTGCACGCCTACGATACTAACATAAGTAGTAGTAGAGATTTCGGTGATATAAGTTCTGCATCCCCTTAGGAACGTCTTTTGAACTTCTTCGCCTTCTATTTCGGCGGTATAAGTTTAGCATCCCCTTAGGAACGACTTTTGAACTTCTTCACCTTATATTTCGGTGGTATTTGGCTCTGCATTCCCTTTGGAACGACTTTTGAGCAGAAAACTTATGTTGCTCTCCCTTAGAAGCGACTTTTTGTAGCTTCGGCAATTCAGGCTCTGCATTCCCTTAGGAACGACTTTTGAGCTCAAAACTTACGCTGCGCTCCCTTAGGAACGACTTGTTTGTAGCTTTGGCAAATTTAGGCTCTGCATTCCCTTAGGAACGACTTTTGAGCTTCTTAAGTCTGTGAAGAAGATATATTTCATTCTGATAGAAGCAAAATCATTACAAGAAATTAAAACTAAATTTACATTGCTTGTTCCTTATTAAAAAGCAAAATGGCATAGAACATAAAAGTATTTCAGAAGCAGGATATTGCTTAGTATATGTGCTTCAATTCTGGTACAGTACTATTGGTTGTACGAGCTTCGGATTCCTCCCTGAATTCTCGTTGTTTTTGGGAGTTCTGGCACCCTTTTGGCTGCTGGCTTTGGGAATAAGTAGGTTGCAGTAGTGGTGGCGGTGGGAGCTGGGGCCAAGAAGCCTGTGCATGGCTTGCCGAAGCAACAGAAGCTGCAGGTTGGTTGCCCACATATTCTGGTATGTAGGGAGAGTGGCACGAAGCAGTATGTAGGACTTGCTTCGGCTGATTCTGCCGAGCTTCTGTTTGGCAATTTCTTTTTGTTTCAGAGTAGTGATCTGGCAGGTTCTTGTAGTGTGGCCTTTGTCCTCACCATATAATAAGCAATAAATTTTTCTGGGCTGATCCCCATATCTTCCTCCGAAGCCCCTGTCGCCTAAGCCCCTTGGAGCTGGTGGCCTGAAGGAACTTTGCTGCTGTCCTGAAGACTGTTAAGTGTGCTGGCCTCTGAAGCTGGCTTCCTTTCTTGTCATTCTGACTGGAGCTGTGGATTGATCTGACATGCCTAGTGTGGATTCTCCCTCTGAAGCCCCTAATCATCTCAGAAAATTTGTAAGCTTCCTCCCTTTTTTGTCGGAAGTCATTGTCAGCCCGGATGTACTCATCCATTTTCTAAAGCAGCTTCTCCAAAGTATGGGGAGGTTTGCTAGCGAAGTATTAAGCCGTAGGTCCTGGCCGAAGACCCTTGATCATGGCCTCAATGACAATTTCATTGGGCACTGTGGGCGCTTGTGCTCTCAGTCGCAAAAACCTTCGGACATACGCCTGAAGGTATTCCTCATGGTCTTGTGTGCACTAGAACAAGGCCTGAGCTGTGACTGGCTTCGTCTGAAAAGCATGGTTGATACGCCTGAAGGTATTCTTCGGCGGCATGACGAAGGTTGATGCTTTGCCGAAGATTGTGGAAGTGAGTACACCAGAGGTGGGCTCCAATGTTGGGGACTTGTTCTCAAATGCTATGAATTAAGAATAAGGCAACACAAAAAGAGGTTAATGGTTAATGCCCTTTGTCCTTTGAAGCATTATTTCTCTTAGGATATAACGATCTTCGGACGAAGGTCATAAAGGACGTACCTTCATAATCACAGTATATGTTAATAAAAGAAGAAGCATATGAAACATGAGAAATAACATGGATAATCATATGACATCATTAATATATCTTTATTATATCATCATGAATGAATAAGAACAATATTGGATTACATTTGTACCTTCGGCTTGACAGAAGGTAAAAGTCCACGCATGACGCACGAGCAAGTACAAGCCAGCATGAACAGTACAGGGGTACTATTCATCTATTTATAGGCATAGGGCGCAGCCTGTGTAAAATTACATTCATGGCCTTTATGTTTACTATTGACTTAAGGACAATCCAACGAGGACTAGATAGCCTTTTCCCCTTTAAGTCGGTTCCTTTTTCCGCAGTTGAGCCAAAGCTCCCTTGCGCATAGCTTCGGAGCTGCATCAACCTTCGTCTCGACCATGCTTTCCATATTGTGTACAGTTTTAACCCGAGTCCGAAGGTACCTGTACATATACTACACTTGGGAAACATTGTTAAATCATGTTTTTGAGGAACTTCGGAAGACGAAGGCCCCCAACACTAAGTTCCTTAGTTAAGTTTTCACATTTTTCTACTTCTAGAGCATAAGCATTTTTCAACTTAACAAATTTTTTATTCTTCTTAACGAGCAAGTCCTCTTGGCATTCCAAGAGATCATCCTTCTCGTTAGTGGTTTCTATTAATTCATTTAATTTTTTCTTGTGGTCCATGGTAAGGTTGGCAAAGAGAGAAATTAAATCATCATTATCATCACTAGAGCTACCCTCATCATCAGATGTAGTGTATTTGGGGGTATCTCTAGAATGTACCTTCTTCTTCTTTCCGTCCTTGGCAATGAGACACTTGTGGCCGACTTTGGGGAAGAGAAGGCCTTTGTTGATGGAGATGTTGATGGCGTCCTTGTCGAAGGAGGAGTCGGTGGAGCTCTCATCGTAGTCCCATTCCCGCCCCATGTGCACCTCGCCACCTTTCTTCTTGTAATACTTTTTCTTCTCCATTTTCTTCTTCCCCTTCTTGTTTTCGTCCCTGTCACTATCACTTGTATATGGACATTTAGCTATAAAGTGACCGGACTTACCACACCTGTAGCACACCCTTTTGGAGCGGGGCTTGTAGTCCTTTCCCCTCCTTTGTTTGAGGATTTGCCGAAAGCTCTAAAAGATAAGAGCCATGTCCTTGTTGTCGAGCTTGGAGGTGTCGATTGGAAGTCTACTTGGTGTAGACTCCTTCTTTTCTTCCATTGCTTTGAATGCAACAGGTTGCACCTTGGGTGTGGAGGTGGCGCCTTGCTCCAAGTTGACAATATGTTTGGAGTCTTTGATCATAAGTTCAAAGCTCACAAACTTGCCAATCACCTCCTCGGAAGACATCTGTTTATATCTAGGATCTCCATGAATTAATTGAACTTGAGTAGGATTACGAAAAACAAGGGATATTAGAATAACCGTGACCATTTCATCGTCATCCCACTTGGTGCTCCCGAGGTTGCGCACTTGATTGACCATGGTTTTGAGCCGATTGTCAGCGTTTGTGGCTCTTCTCCTTTGTTGAGGACGAATCGACCGAGCTCTTCCTCGATCGTCTCCCGCTTGGTGATCTTGGTCACCTCGTCCCCTTTGTGCGCCGTTTTGAGGACGCCCCAAATCTCTTAGGCATTTTTCAACCCTTGCACCATGTTATACTCCTCTTGACACAAGGAGGCTAGGAGTATAGAAGTTGATTGGGAGTTAAAATGCCTAATTTGGGCGGCCTCGTCCGAGTCGTAGTCCTCGTAGCCTACTTGTGGTGCCTGCGCTCCAAACTCAACAATATCCCATCTGCTTTCATGGAGTGAGGTTAGATGGTGCCTCATTTTATCACTCCACATACAATAATCCTCACCATCAAAATATGGTGGCTTGCCTAGGGGTACCAAAAGTAGAGGAGCGCGTTTAGGAATGTGAGGATAGCGAAAAAGAGGCATCTTACTATACTTCTTACACTCGTGGCGCTTTGAAGTTGTAGACTCGGCGCCGGATGTGGAAGGTGATGAAGAGTCAGTCTCGTAGTAGACCACCTTCTTCATTTCTTTTCTTCTTGTCACCCTTCCTATGTGACTTGATGGAGGAGGAGGATTCCTCCTTGTATTTGTAGGCAGACTCCCTTGATAGAGTCCTTCCCGAGCCCTTGGCCTTGTCGCCGATGATGATCTCCCTCTTGGCGTGATCTCCAAACATCACTTTGAGTTTGTTAGACTCTTAATGAAGCATTGGCTTTGATACCAATTGAAAGTCACCTAGAGGGGGGTGAATAGGTGAAACCTGAAATTTATAAACTTAAACACACACTAAGGCTGGGGTTAGCATTAGAATTAAATTCGAGTGCGGAAGGTTGTTTCTCTTGCTAGGAGTTGCTCAATTGATGTGAATGACGTTGGGGAGCAAACTCAATTCAATATTAGCTTTGGAGAGAGGAAAGAGGGCAAATAAATCAAGCGAAGATCAATGCAAGTGAACACGGTGATTTGTTTTACCGAGGTTCAGTTCCAAAGAACCTAGTCCCCGTTGAGGAGGCCACAAAGGCCGAGTCTATTTCAACCCTTTCCCTCTCTCAAACAGTCACTTAGACCGGATGAGCCTTCTCCTTAATCAATTGGGTCACTAAGACCACGCAAGGATCACGATACACTTAGGTGTCTCTTGCTAGCTTTACAAGGCACTTATGAGAATAAGAATAGAAAGGAGAAAGCAATCCAAGCAACAAGAGCAACAAAAGAACACAAATAATCCTCTCACAAGTCTCTAAGCACTAGAGTTGATTTTGGGAGCTTGGAGTGGATTGAATGCTTTGGATGTGTCTTGGAGTGTTTGGCTTTTCTCTCAATGACTATGGAGTTCAGAAAACTTGGATGCCATTGAAGGAGGTGGTTGGGGGTATTTATAGCCCCCAACCACTTCCTAGCCGTTGGTTGTTTTTGCTGGCGATGGGCACACCGGATAGTCCGGTGGTGCACCGAACAAGTACTGTTCACTGTCCGGTGCGTGCCACATCAGCATGCCCGTTGGGGTTTGGAGCGACTTGACCGTTGGAACCCTTGTACTGTTGCTGCACCGGACATATCCGGCGTGCTCTGACTTCTCTGCTCTGACTTCTATCGCGCACTGTTCACTTTTGCAGTCGACCGTTGACGCCAGGTTACCATTGCTCCGCTGGCTCACCAGACAGTCCAGTGAATTATATCGGAGCACTCCTAAGAAATTCCCGATAGTGAGCTGTTCGAGTGGAGCTCGGCCTGGTGCACCGGACATTGTCCGGTGTGCCATAGGCAGCACACTCTCATGTCCTTTGCTCCAAATTTATTTGAGTCCCCAACTGAATTTCTTCCTTGGTTTGTGTTGAACCTTATACACCTGTGATAAGTGACATCTTGGCAAGCTAATTAGTCCACATGGTTTGTGATGGACGTCAACCACCAAAATCGATTATAGGAAATGATTAAGCCCATTTCCCTCTCAAAAGCTAAGTAGGACATTTTAACTTGGTTCTGATTCAATTGTAACTTAGACTGCGGTGGAACTATTTATTTCTAATAAATCTCTCCCCACAGGAATAACATTAATTAACATGGAATATGTATAATACCAGTATTTAGTGTCACAAAACTTCAGAAAATCGTATCTTCATAACCGTAACTCTGATTCTAGTGGTTCTCAAACCTACAATCTGGTAGAGGCACGTAGGATATTCCTACGTTGTTTGTTCTCATGTTTGGTGTACTGTTATTTTTATGTACCTCTTGTCTCTTTGTATGTATTGCTACGAGTAGCAACGAGGTCATGAGAAACCCGAAGACCAACTTGGTGAAGTACCTAGAATCTCGAGTCTAAAGCAAGTTGTGCCCTTGATCACTTTTCTCTACCTAATAATGTTCTTGTTAATCAATGTGACATGCTCAGGTTAATTTGAGGGACCCAATAGGTTTCCCTAGTATTGTTTATCCCACACCTTGCAAACAAATGGACTATTGGGTAGACTTGCTATTGCTCTACATGGTTTTGGGATTAATTATATACTGAATTATGATCATGTTTCACTATTATTGTTGGTTTATTATTGTTCATGACAAGATCATTGTGTTAATTAGAACATGGAGCGACCACCCAAGAAACAGTGCTACCACAAGGGTGGTATGGGACACCCTTGGCTGACTAATTAGGAAAGCTAGTGGAGGACTACCTTACCCAAAAGGGGCAAGGGAGGTAGAGGAGCTGTGGTATAGGGAGGTTCTTGGGTCGATCATGCTGCGATGGCTTTTTGGACGAGGGATTCCTATATCACCCTTCTTAGAAACCTTAGCGGGTTTTCTGAAGCTAGTGGAACTTTGTAAAGGCCTCATAGTGCTACCCTGCCTTGCCTCCTCAATAGAGGTGTATGGGATTCATGACCCCATGGAAGATGGGTAACACGACTTATGGGTGAAGATGTGCAACCTCTGCAGAGTGTAAAACTGGTATATCAGCCGTGCTCACGGTCATGAGCAGCTCGGACCCTCACATAAATAATTTATGGAACTAAACTTAATTTGTCATTTGCATTGCATTGTGGGTGTTTTTATCAATTGTGATCTCTTATTTAATTGGGTTGATATGTAATTATACTTAGTAACTGATAATAAAACTTTGACCAACTTTAAAAGCAATGCTCAGTTTTAACCATCTTATTTGGTAAGCCTCCCACTTCACATTATTCCCCACAACTTGTTGAGCGATGAACATATGTGAGCTCACCCTTGTTGTACTCACATCCCCCTAGGTCAAGAACAGGTACCACAAGATGAGGAGCTTGAAGGATGTCACGATGAGTTCGTGAGAGGTCTAGGCCGTCGTTTCCCAGTCAACTATGGTTGTTGGATCGTCGTACCGTATGATGTAATTATTTAGTTATTTTGTATAGGACTCTTATTATAAAGTATAAATGTGACATTCGTTTATGTACCATGAGTCATCATATGTGTGAGACTTGATCCTAGCACACATTTGAGATGCACCCGGGTTTGACCCTTAAATTCGGGTGTGGCAGGGGAAGGCCCTAGCACGCGAGCCCACTTGTCATTGGTGCCGCCCAAGTGCAAGCGCGCCTGCGAGGCCGACCATAGGGGCCCACCTATCAGCGCCGATGGCTAGGTCGGGCTTGGTGTTGTGAATGGTTGATTGGGCCGGCCGCGGGTTGGGTACGGGGGATGGGCCGAGAGAAAGAATTTGGCCCAAGAGCGTGGCTCTCTCTCTTTCCTTTTTTCATTTTCCTGTTTTATTTTCTTTTTCTTTTGTTTTGATTTTCAAACCAAAGTTCAAATTTCGAATTCTATTTAAAAGGAGTTCAAACTTCACACATATTTAAATGCACAAACAAAAATCTTGGCATGGATGCAAGGTATAGTTTAGGTTAATTACTTTCTTACCCTTTTTAAACAAATACTTCCTAACTCGATAATGATTAATTCACTCTATTAAATAATCAGAGATCCTCTCATCTATTTCCTATTTCTGAACCACAAATCACATTTCTATTTTTAAAAGTTCAAGCCTAAATTTGAATTTCCTATTACCACCATGTTATTCATTCTAGAGTATAACTTTGAGAAGATGGATGATTTTTATTGTGGACATTTTTAATGTTATAAATTCTAAAGTAGAATTTTGGGTGTTACAGCCACATACCCTGGTATGGGACAGGGTAAACTTGAACCCATCTATTCCATACGTGAAGAGACAATCGCGCACTGGGAGTGGAGAGATGGCAGGAGTAGCATGTACCCTCCTGTCATAGTAGCACGCTTGGTAGGGTAATATTCTCTTGGATGGCGCAGACCTGTTCATGTAGTGGAGGACTCCATGGGAACGGTTGACATATGCAAGGGATAAGTGCTACATACATCGTGTGGTTAGACATCCCTAGCTGGGTATAATCGGTTCGAATCATCGTTGCTCCTCGGTTATGGAGACTAACTCTAATTAAGAGAGAGAGAGAGAGAAAAAAAAACTAGAGAGAGAGGGAAACTAAAGTGAGATAGAGAAGAGTAACACATGATGTTGGGTGATCGTTAGAAAGAAATTTTATACCCCCAAATTCAGGGTGTTACAGACCTATCCCCCTTAAAAGAATCTCGCCCTCGAGATTCAGGGCTAGCTAGCAAAGAGTTCAGGGTACTTGGCTCTCAGATCATCTTCTCTTTCCTAGGTTGCTTCTTCTTCTGAGTGATGGCCCCATTTGACTTTGCACATTCTGATGGTGTTCCTTTGGGTGACTCGATCGGTTGTCTCCAGAATTTGCGTTGGCTTCTCAACGTATGTCAGATCCTCTTGAATTTCAAGGTCTTCCATTGGCAACTGCTCTTCTAGTACTCGCAAGCATTTCTTTAACTGAGACACGTGGAACACATCATGCACTGTGGACAGGTTCTCTGGCAAACTGAGTTGATAAGCCACTTCTCCACGTCTGGCTTGAATTTGATACGGGCCGATATAGCGAGGTGCCAACTTGCCTTTGACTCCAAACCTCTTGGTTCCTCTGATGGGCAACACTTTCAAGTAGACATAGTCTCCCACTTCAAAACTGAGTTCTCTTCTTCTGGTGTCAGCATAGCTTCGCTGTCTGGACTGTGCTACCTTCAGATTTTCCCGGATCATCCTGATATTCTCTTCGGCTTCAAGCAAAATCTCTGGACCGAATACCTGTCTTTCGCCAGGTTGGTCCCAATGCAATGGAGTTCTGCAATTTCTCCCATAAAGTGCTTCGAATGGTGACATCTTCAGACTGGCTTGGTAGCTATTGTTGTAGGAGAATTCTGCATATGGTAACCTCTTGTCCCAACCTAACTGGTCTTGCAAAGCAAAAGCTCTCAACATATCCTCAAGAATCTGGTTGGTTCTCTCAGTCTGACCATCTGTCTGCGGGTGATAAGCTGAACTGAATTTCAAGTGCGTACCCAAAGCTTTGTGTAGCTGCTGCCAAAAGTGAGAAGTAAATTGGGTGCCTCTATCTGATATTATCTTCTTTGGAATACCATGCAAGCACACAATCCGAGACATGTATAACTCTGCCAACACTGCACTGTTATATGTGGTCTTGACTGGTATGAAATGGGCCGTCTTTGTCAAACGGTCCACTACTACCCAGATGGAGTCATAACCAGCTCGAGTGCAGGGCAGACCAACTATAAAGTCCATCCCAATCTCATCCCATTTTCACTGCGGAATTTGCAACGGCTGCAACAAACCTGTGGGTCTCTAATGTTCTGCCTTGATCCTCTGACAACTGTCGCATCTAGCCACATACTTTGTTATCCCTCTTTTCATATCATACCACCAGAATCTCTTCTTCAAGTCTTGATACATTTTCTCACTACCTGGATGTATAGAATACGCTGTCTCATGAGCTTCCTTGAGAATCAGTTCCCGAATCTAGGTGATGTTGGGAACGCACAGTCTATCTTTGAACCATACCACTCCTGCATCTTCACGGAAATCTGGACCTTTCCCATCGAAGATCAGCTGCCGGATCTTGTTGATCTTTTCATCATCCTTCTGACCTTTTCTGATGTCTTGCTCCAGAGTGGGCTCTAGCTCAATTATCACTCCTTTAGTGTTGTTCAGAAATCCGAGACTCAACCTATTGAATTCCTTTGCTAGCTCAAACGGCATCGGGTGAGCGGCCAACATATTGACTTGACTCTTCCTGCTAAGAGCATCTGCAACCACATTTGCTTTGCCTGGGTGATAATGAATCTCCAGCTCATAGTCTTTGATCAATTCTAGCCATCTTCGCTGCCTCATGTTTAACTCTGACTGAGTGAATATGTACTTGAGGCTCTTATGGTCCGTGTAGATATCACACTTCTGCCCATAAAGATAATGTCTAGGTCTTCAATGCATGAACCACTGCCGCTAGCTCCAAATCATGAGTGGGGTAATTCTTCTCATGAACTTTCAATTGTCAGGACGAGTATGCCACTACTCTCCCTTCCTGCATTAACACACACCCTAGTCCGGTGTATGAAGCATCACAGTATACTGAGAATGGCTTGTGAACATCTGGCAGAACCAACACTGGTGCTGTTGTCAACTTCTGCTTCAACATCTCAAATGATTCTTGGCACGCTGGGGTCCACTTGAACTCAACCTTCTTTGCTAGCATGGCTGTCATTGGTCTGGCAATCTTGGAGAAACCTTCAATGAAACACCGATAATAACCGGCCATTCCAATGAAACTCTTGATTCCTCGGACATCTTTTGGTGCTTTCCAGTCTAGAATCGCTGCTACCTTCTTTGGATCCACAGCTAGTCCATCTCGGTTTATTATGTGACCCAAGCAAGAATAGAACTTCGCTGATCTAGAACTCACACTTGCTAAGCTTGGCATACAATTGGCAATCTTGTAGCCTTTGAAGTACTTTCCTCAAATGTTCTTCATGCTCTTGCTCATTCTAGGAATATATAAGGATATCATCTATGAACACCACTATGAATTTGTCGAGGTAGTCCATGAACACACTATTCATCAGATACATGAAGTAAGCTGGCGCATTCGTCAATCCAAATGACATAACCATGAACTCATATAGTCTGTATTTGGTGATGAATGTTGTCTTCGGTATGTCTGAGGGTCAGATTCTCAGCTGATGGTAACCTGACCTCAGATCTATCTTTGAGAACACACTGGCTCCTCTCAACTGATCAAATAAGTCTTCAATTCTGGACAGGGGTACTTGTTCTTGACAGTAACATCATTCAAAGATCTGTAATCAATGCACATCCTCTTCGTGCCATCCTTCTTCTCCACAAATAATATTGGGGCTGCCCAGGGCGAGGTACTTGGCCTGATGTAACCTTTCTCTAACAACTCATCAATTTGCTTCTTGAGTTCCACCAACTCTAGTCCAGACACTCGATAAGCTCTCTAGGAAATAGGGGTGGTGCCTAGGATAAGCTCTATGGAAAATTCAACCTTCCTTTCAGGTGGCATGCCCGGTAACTCCTCAGGGAATACATCGGGGAATTCTGACACAATCCTAATTACCTCAATTGGATTGGACTCCTTGTCATCTACTGATAAATGGTGACATGCTCCTTCTTCTAGTTTAGGTAAGTATAGCTTGGTTACTACCTCCTTTCCGGATGGGGACACCAACTTAACTGTTCTCTTGTCACAACTGACAGTGGCTTGATTTCTGTGTAGCCAATTCATCCCTAGGATGACATCTAACCCTTGATTTCCCATTACTACTAGGCTAGCGGGGAAGGCTATCCCCCTTATTTCAATCCTTAGATTCGGACAAATCCTATCAGATTGAACTTTTCCCCCAACTGAATTAACTCTCAAAGGTGGGATCATTGGTTCTATGGGGATGTTATGTGATTCTACCCAAGATGCAGAAACAAAAGAATGTGTGGCACCAGTATCAAATAGTACTTTTGCTGGGTAGGATTCGACTAGAAACATACCTACTGCCACATCCTGAGCATCCTGGATTGCTTCGGCCTCTAGGTGGTTCACCTTTCCACGGTTGTAGGCCTAACCACGGACTCCTGGTGCTTGCTGTGGTGCTCCTTGTCTTGCTAGGGCATTGACTGTTGGCGGCTGCTGAGCTGCTTTCTTTGGACAATTCTTCGCCCAGTGGTTTTGTTCTCCATAGTAGAAGCATGCACGACCTCCTACTTCTGCTGGGGTTGCTTGGCCATTCTGGTTGGTTGCTGGGGCAGGAAGACAAGCTGCCTAGTTGTTCTGACGCTGGTACTGATTTCCTCCCGGCTGAGTGTTCTGACGTTACTGCTGCTGAGGAAACTGCCTCTGGTACTGGTGCTGGTGCTGACGCTGATGCTAGTGCTGGTGCTAGTGGCCTTGCTTGAATTGCTGTGGCAAGTTGCCTGAGTAGCGGGGACGACTGCTATTCCCGGCCTGAGGCCCACCAATCTTGCGCTTCCTATCCTCCATCTCTCGACGCTTCCTTTCAGTCATGATTGCTCTGTCTATCAAATGCTGGAAGGTGGGGAAAGTGTGATTCATCAACTGATAATGGAGGGGATCAACCAATCCTCTCAGAAAGCGGTACTGCTGATTGACATCTATGTTGACGTCTTCTGGGGCATAACGTGACAACTGCAGAAACTTATCCCTGTACTCACTGATGGACAAGGGACCTTGCTTCAGGGCGAGAAACTCCTCCTTCCTCACTATCATCAGTCCCTTGGGCACATGGTAGCGATGGAAGTTGTCCCTAAACTCCTTCCAAGTAATGGCTTCAAGGTTGGCATGATTGGCGAGGTAAGACTCCCACCAAGATTGTGCTGCTCCCCTCAGCTGTCGGGGACCATACAACACCTTCTCGCGATCGTTGCACTGTGCAGTATGCAACTCACGCTCCACGGTACACAGCCAATCTTCCGCATCCATGGGATCCACAGAGTGGGCAAAGACAGGTGGATGGCCCCTCATGAACTCTGCCCGCTTGTCCCTAGGCACTTGAGGCATCTGGACTTGCACTATAGGCTGAGGTGGTGATGGCTGCTGCTGAACCTACTGCATCGCTGCTAATGTCTGACCAATTGCCTGAACTTCCTAGGTCTGCATCACGAACATCTGCTCAATGGTCATCGGGGATGGCGGTGGCAAATGCTGCTGCGGGGCTGCCTCCTCTTGGGGTGCCTGCTACTCTAGCTGAGCACGCCTTGCACCTCTGCGCCTGTTCTCAGACATCTATAAAAACCACACACATATCAGATCTGACTCTGCAGTCTTTCAACATAAGAAAAGATATACGGAAATCTTCATAGCACTGAACAATTGATCATCTTCACTGACAACTTCTCAGATAAAGAGGAAAGTGGAAATAAATGGATTACCCAACTAAATAACTGACTTTATTAATAACTACTCCAAGTTGCAAGGGATACCCACACCTTCGTGACAATTATTACAAAGATCCAACTTCATTACATGTTCATCATGACAAGCATCCAACAAGAGATAACCAAACTAACTCTAACTAAGACTGACTAGACTAAGACACTGAATTAAGCATTATTGAAGACTCCGACTCCATCAATCTATGGATCTAAATCTATGCGGGTCCTGCAGTCTGGGGTACCATAGTCGAAGCGACCATGGGGCGGTGAATGGTAAGGGTGCTTAATCCCAACAGGGGTGGGAGAACCACCATCAAGATAGTGGTGTGTCGCGCATTCAGCACGCAATTCCACAACCTCCGCCCGAACCTTGCCCAACTCATCAAGGGCGTGGTCCAACTCTGTGTTGAGCACGGCGACCAAGTTGACCATGCTGCTCAACCTGGGATTGCCCTCACCAACTGGCGAGACAATCACACTTCCAGCACTATCGGTCGAACGGCGAGGGTAGTACTTCAAGTCAAGGCCATCAACTACCCCGCTGAACAACGAGCAATATTGAGAAAGTGCCTGTCATGCTGCATCTTGCATGGCTGCCTCGGCAGTGTCCCTCTCAGTGATATAATAGTGCTCTGAGAAGGCCTCTGCACCCCGGAGATCATCGTCCGGATGGCGCACCAAGCAAGTAGGCTCCCACTGGTCCGGGTATAGCCCGCGACGATGCTGGTAGACTACACAACAGTACTCGATAGACCAAGTGTGTCGGTCAAAAGCCCGACGTAACAGGGTATCAAGAGCGTCGTGGAAGTGACACCCACGAGCGGCATCACGAGTGATGGGTCTAGCGATCCACCCCTTCGGCTCCTCCGAGAGCTCCGGGCCGTGGCTCGAACTGCCATCGGCATCGTCGTCGTCTCCATCTCCATCGGGGTCTCCTCCAGCAGCCGGGATGCCCTGGGGTGGTGTAGGGTGCATCTCTGGCTGAGGTGCAGGGGAAGGCGGTCTCTCAGACTCTGCCTCCCGCTGAGGTGAGGGGGAAGAGTCCTGCTGCTCCTGCTCCTGGCGTCGGTGTTCCTGCTGCTCGTGCAGGCGACGATGCAGTCTCTCTAGGTGACTGGACTGACCTGACACCGTGCGACGCAGTGGACGCTCTGCCAGGCAAGAAGGCAAAAAGGGGATCACAGACTTACGTGCAGTGCACCTGATACGGGCCATCTACAAAAGACATCGTAAGCACAAGAGTAAGAGTAGAACTATGAGACCAGAAAGTAAACAGAAAGAAAAGTGAGACAAAACTTTTGAGATAAGTAAATAACATAGAGTTGGTCAAGATGACCAACTTTTGAAAAGACTCTAAGGTCAAGGTAAGGGTAAAGGTCTATAGTCCTTAGGTCGACCATTCTAGTCTACGTTAGCGGTCCTACAGTCAGCAAGGCTTTGATACCACTTATGTCATACCCAGTTTTAGAAGGTAAACCGAATGCGAACCATGTACGTGCTAGGATCAGAACTCACGTACACAGCGATTACATAATTGGACATCATCACACAATGCTTGGATTAAATAGAGGAAAGGTACTTAGTTACATCAAGATGTCTAAGACATCCACGGAGTCTATTACATAAACATAGTGTTTAACATAACTATCAAAGTGCGGAGTATCGAAACGTAGAATGTAAGCCTACACAGGCAGCTAACTGGGGGGTTGCCACTAAGATAAACTAGAACTCATCGTATTCCTGGAACTCCTCGAAGTCATCCATGTTGCCAGCTTCACCTCCTGAGCACTAAGAACAGAGGGGACAACCTGGGGTGGGGTGGTTTGTAAAGCAAGGGTGAGTACACTTCAACGTACTCAGCAAATGTCCCGTTTGGCTAAAGTGGACTAGCTGTATGTGGAGTTAAGGTTAAGCAGTTGCTTTTAGTTGGTCAAGTTTTATTACTATAAGTAGAGCCAAGTTTTAGTAATAACCCAGTTATTACCCAGAGGCACTCCCTCCAAGAGGAAATACTAGAGATCAGGATTATAATCACCATTGTTAATCATCATCATAAAAGTAACCATTGCTTCTTCTAATTGAAGAGGATCCCAAGGCTGCTCATAACCGCGAGCACGGATGATATACCAGTTTCTAACACTCTGTAGAAGTTGCACACTTTACCCACAAGCCGTGATTCCCATTCTACCCAGGGTTCTAGCCTCCCCATTAATCACTACCAAGGTAACCTAGCAGGGTCTCACTACGTAGCCTTTACAAATATTTCCCAGAGGACATAGACGCCCGTTAGGTTTCTCCAGTTTGATAAACACAGTACATCTCCCCAAAGGAAGGGTGACTAACAAAACCAAATCAAAGAATCTCTGCAACCAGCCTCGGCAGAGCAAGTAATATGCCCGGACCCCATTGACGGCCCTACGGCGAAGCCAACTACTCCTCTGGTTCCTCTAAATATTCAGCCTATTATCCCAGGTTGTCACTCCCCAAACAGGTCCTTACGGAGAGGCACTTAGGAAAGAGCCTGAGCCCCCTAAAGTAATCACAAGGACCCCATCAGGATAACATCATCGTATCATAAAAGATCACATCATGTTCATTGATTAAGTTAAAACAATAGCATAAGCTAACCATGATTAACCCAAAAAGGTAAACAAGGGTAAGGGGAATACAAACTAGTCAATCCTTAGGTTTCAATAATGTAATGCGGGACAGTAAATTGTAAAGTAAAGTAGGACATGATAGGTCTGAGGACACTTGCCTTCACCAGGTTGTTGTTCAGGGAGGTCTCCAACAACACACTCAGGAACCTCAGACTGCTCGTTGTCTAAGTAAAGTGAGCATACATTCAATACATTTGGAAAAGCATAAATGAACAACACATCAAACATTTACAATCATTAACTCACAAAAAGGTATAGTATTAAGTGTATGGGAATGATATCAAGCTACAAAGAAAATGGAGTAATCCTAATTGGGGAATTGATTACTCTCTAAATGTTTGGGACATAGTTCAAAAAGGTTAAGTAGTGATTAAAACAAAATAAAGTCAGAATTATAATATAAACTATTCTCATTTAGGAATTTGACTACCTTTTAGGTATTATCCATAATTACATTCCTATTTCTATTTATGTTATTAAGGCCTAAAGGTTAAGTCCAAAAATAAATCCAAGTGATGCATAACACTAACCTCACAAGATTGAATGTACTTTATTCTTAGAATTCTCCTTTTATTTAATGAAATTAAATAAATAAATCAACATATACTTTAATCATATATTCCAAGTGTAAAAATTAAAGTATACAGATTACATTTGATCATATTTTATTTGAACAGAGAATAATCTTGTGAACATTTTGCAATTTGAACCACTAAATTTGGAGTTCATATGAAAAAGATATGAAATAAACAAGTTTTGAAGTTTGAAATATAAAATTAAGGCTAAATCTCTAATTAAATAAAAGTCCAGGGGCTAGAAACCAGGGGCCTATGCGCTAAAATAGAGGACGGCGGGTTGATTTCCTAAAACCAGGGGGGTTCTTAAGCAAAATAACCACGCGAAGGGGTACGGGGTAATCTCAGCCATCGGATCACAAACCGACGACCCAGATTAGATCGCGTGGGCGCGTGCGCAGGCGCGGGCGCGCGGATGCGACTAACAAGCGGGGCCAGGGCGTCAGCGTGCCAGGGCGGGCTGACCAGCCGGGCCCAGGGCCAGAGACGCGGTTGAGGGGGGGAGAGGAGAGACGGTTGGATCTGGATCGGACGGCTACGATTAGATCCGCTCGGGTTAGCTCTACACTGTCCGATCTCGAGCGAACGGCCGAGATCTAATGGCGGGGGGCGGACATGGGCGCGGTGGTGCCGCTCGGTCCCACGGCGGGAACTCGCCGGAGACGAGCAGACCGGCCACGGCGGGGCACCAGAGGCCTAGGGGTTGGCCCAGGCGCGCACAGAGGGATCTGGCGGACTTAGCCGAGGGCACCACGCCGGCGCGGGAGCACCAGAGGGCGCTGCACACGGCGCGGTGGGCTAACGGCGGCGCGGGGCAACTCTAGCGAGCAATTGCGCGATAACCAGTGCAGTACATAGAGAAATAGGGGCGCGGGGAGGTTGCTCACCTTGAGGGGAAGCGCTGGAGGCACGGGGCAACGGTGGAGGCATAGGGATGCAACGGGGCGACGGTGGCGGAGCTCCGGCTGCACAAGAACCACTCCGGTGAGCACGGACCGGACAGACCAGAGAGGGAGAGGGCATACCGAAGGGTGTCCCGAGTAGATGACGGCAAGGCAAAGCTCACCGTGGCACTGGACGGGCGCGGGCGCAACGACGGCCACGGAACAGGCGGTGGACGTCGGCGGACGGTGGTGGAGGTTCTCGGTTCGCGTGGGTAGAGCGAGAGAGAGAGAGAGAGAGAGAGAGAGAGAGAACGAGAGAGCTAGACAGAGGGCGCAAATGGAAGAGGGAAGGTGGGCGAGCAGGGCGCGGGGTTCAAAAGGGGCGCAGGGGCTCAGTCGTGGTCAGAGAACACGTAGACGTGGACGCGTCCACGGCGGGGAGATCGTGGGTGAGAGGTTAGGGACGCGATGACAGTTGGGGTCGGTGGGGCAGACTGAGAGGGCGCAGGCGCGCACGAGAGCAACGACGCCGACAGGCCGGTCCCACGGAGCAGCGAGGGAGAGAGGGCGCTCGGGTTTGCGCCGACACGCGGGGTCCGCCTGTCAGGCACAGGGACGCGTGGGCGCGGGCGCGCGCGCAGGCTAGGCTTAATGGGCTGCTTTGGGCTGAATTGGCTTTTCCTATTTTCCTGGAATTTCTATTGCCTTTTCTATTTATTTTCTTAGGGGTTTCAATTCAAATTCAAACCAAATCAACTATGTGCAACATTTCAAAGAATATTTAGTCTCAATATGATGCAACATTCCATGACTCATATGTTTTGGGCAAAATAAAATAAATAATCCCTCACTAATACAACTAACTCTAATTAAGAGAGAGAGAGAGAGAGAAAACTAGAGAGAGAGGGAAACTAAAGTGAGATAGAGAAGAGTAACACATGAATTTGGGTGATCATTAGAAAGAAATTTTATACCCCCAATTTCAGGGTGTTACAATATGAGATTGCAAATGCTTTAACTAGTTCATTCTGGCGATCTGTATGTTTCAATTGGTTTAATCATGGCATATTCTTCAATTGGTATTTATCATGCTTATTTAGTCGTGGCATTATGATTAGTATATTCTATATTGATCTATCAATTGTTTATGATGTGTTGCTTTATGTGACTAAACCTAGAGTTCATTTTTTGTATTAATCATGTTATCTTGTATTTAGTGCATTTTTGCAAATGGTATGAGTGTGTGTAAATTGGTATTCACTTTCTACAAGTATGATAATTAAAGTTTAGGTCATATTTATGATGTTGCTCTGTTTTAGTAACCTAGGGTTGCTAGAATAAGAAAACCTCTTGCTTGTGTTTTAATGCACTCCGTGAGCTATGTCAAGTAGAGATCAAAAGAGGAGTAGCATGCACAAGCAAAAGAATAATTGCCTTGAGATTAGACTACATTGTATTCAGGTAAAAGTCAAAGGTATGGAACTATGCACTTTATTTGGTATTTTATATGAGTATTTCCATTATTTTTTCCTAAATTGGTTTCTTCATTATGATGCATGTTGTTTCTATATAATGAAGAAATACTAATATTTAGGATAAATTCCTCTTGTGCATATGGTTGAGCATTTACCTTTCAATTGGTACTGATATTGCTTAATGTGTTTTTGCTTTAAATTGGTGTCAATCCTTCCAATTGGTTCTCTCATTCTTTCAATTGGTATTCATGTGCCCTAGAGTTGAGGAGTTTGATTCTTCCTTGATGACCTGTGTTTATTTCAATTGGAATTTTATAAAGATTATCTTGTGTGTATAGCATGCCCGTCATTTTATGATTTATCTTGCGAAGGGATGTCTTTATTAGGCATAGATTTAATCCTCTCAATTGTTATTCTTTAGTGAGTTCAATTGATATTTGTGTGCCTTGACCAAGATATGTGTGGCATCCCTCTAGCTTTCTTAAATGCTAGAATGTGCATATGGCAAGTCATTCGAGTACTTGATGCACAACTTTAGGGAGAGCACATATATATTGTGTCATTTGAGACCAATAATTTCCTTGAGTAATCTCATGTAGTCTCATGATGGGAAAAAGGGTTGACAAAGCTACAAGAAGGAAATTCAGACATGGCACCTTCAAGGTTCACAAATTGGTATCTTAGTGAGTACTCTCATTCGGTGTCTTAGTGGTACTCTAATTTGGTGTCTTGAGCTTTATTGCATATATCCATGAAATGCCCTGATAGCTTCTCATGTAATGTTGAGATTCTTCCATGATCATAATTGCTAGGTTAGTGCATCCTTCTTCAATTATTATGATTCCCCTGGTGTGACTTATACTAATATCTTGTGGGCATTCATCTCTTTTAGATGCACTAACATGATAGGAAGTTTTTATTCTGGTGCTTTACAATTCTTGTGATTCATGTTTCCTTCATTGCAATTGGTATTGATGCTTGATCCATGCTTCATTCATTTGGTGTGTTTAATTGGTATATTATGAATCACTAGATTGTAGGGTGTTTGCAATTATTGTTCCGGTGCGCCCATCACCATCAGGAATCAGCCAACGGCTAGAAGTGGTTGGGAGGCTATAAATACCCCCCAACCACCTCATTCACTCTCATCCAAGCCTTCTGAAATCTTCATTCATTGCAAGAGCAAAAGCCCAACACTCCAAGACACAATCAAAGCAATCAATCCACTCAAAGTCCCCAAAATCAACTCTAGTACATTAGGGCTTGTGAGAGGATCAAATGTGTTCTTTTGTTGCTCTTGTCGTTTGGATTGGCCTTTTCTTTTCCCATCCTTATTCTCAAGTGCTTTGTAAGCAAAGCAAGAGACACCAAGTGTGTGGTGGTCCTTGCGGGGTCTAAGTGACCCGTGTGATTAAGGGAAGGCTCACTCGGTCTAAGTGACCGTTTGAGAGAGAGGGGAAGCGTTGAAATAGACCTAGCCTTTGTGGCTTCCTCAACGGGGACTAGGTTCTTTGGAACCGAACCTCGGTAAAACAAATCACCGTGTCTAATCGCTTTGATTTTCGCTTGATTTGTTTACCCTCTTTCCTCTCTCTAACATTTCCTTGCTAGTATTAATTTGAGTTTGCTCCCATACATCATCCGCACTCTTTGAGCAACTCCTAGCAAGAGAAACAATCTTTCGGACTTGAATTTAGTTCTAACGCTAACCCCGACCTTTAGTGTGTGTTTAAGTTTGTAAATTTCAGGTTTTGCCTATTCACCCCCCCCCCTTCTAGGAGACTTTCAATTTGTATCAGAGCCAGTGCTTCATTAAGAGTCTAACCAACTCAAAGTGATGTCTGGAGATCATGCCAAGAGGGAGATCATGACCAACGAAAAGGCCACAGGCTCGGGGAGGACTCTCTCAGGGGACAAGTATAAGGAGGAATCTGCTTCCTCCATCAAGTCACATCGTAGAGGTGACAAGAATAAGAAGAAGATGAAGAAAGTGGTCTATTACGAGACCGACTCTTCGTCACCCTCCATGTCCGGAACTGAGTCGTCCACTACTTCTAAGCACCACGAGCGCAAGAAGTATAGTAAGATGCCCCTACGCTATCCCCGTATTTCAAAGCGTGCTCCATTACTTTCTGTACCCCTAGGCAAACCACCATATTTTCATGGTGAAGATTATTGTATGTGGAGTGATAAAATGAGGCGCCATCTAACCTCACTCCACGAAAGTATTTGGGATATTGTTGAGTCTGAAGCGCAGGCACCAAAGGTGGGGGACAAGTACTATGACTCGGACGAGGTCGCCCAAATTAGGCACTTCAACTCACAAGCAACTTCAATACTCCTCACCTCTTTATGTCGAGAGGAGTATAATAAGGTGCAAGGGTTGAAGAACGCCAAAGAAATTTGGGACGTCCTCAAAACCGTGCACGAAGGGGATGAGGTGACCAAGATCACCAAGCGTGAAATGATCAAAGGAGAGCTCGGTCGATTCGTCCTCAACAAAGGGGAAGAGTCGTAAGCTATGTACAATCGGCTCAAGACGATGGTTAACCAAGTGCGCAACCTCGGGAGCACCAAGTGGGATGACCATGAGATGGTCAAGGTTATTCTTAGATCACTTGTTTTACGTAATCCCACACAAGTGCAACTAATCCATGGAGACCCATATAAATAGATGTCTCTCGAGGAAGTGATTGGCAAGTTTGTGAGCTTTGAACTAATGATCAAAGACTCCAAACACATTATCAACTTGGAGCAAGGCGCCACCTCCACACCCGAGGTGCAACCCGTTGCATTTAAGGCAATAGAAGAAGAGAAGGAGTCTACGCCAAGTAGGCTTCCAATCAACGCCTCCAAGCTCGACAATAAGGAGATGGCGCTCATCATCAAGAGCTTTCGCAAAATCCTCAAGCAAAGGAGGGGGAAGGACTACAAGCCCCGCTCCAAAAGGGTGTGCTATCGGTGTGATAAGTCCAGTCACTTTATCGCTAAATGTCCATATTTTAGTGAAAGTGACAGGGATGAAGACAAGAAGGGGAAGAAGAAGGAGAAGAAGAGATACTACAAGAAGAAAGGCGGCGAGGCGCACATGGGGTGCGAGTGGGACTCCGACGAGAGCTCCACCGATTCCTCTGACGAGGACGTCGCCATCATCGCTGTCAACAAGGGACTTATCTTCCCCAACGTCAACCACAAATGTCTCATGGCAAAGGACGGAAAGAAGAAGAAGGTACATTCTAGAAGTACCCCCAAATATACTACATCTAGTGATGAGGGTAGTTCTAGCGACAATGAAGATGATTTAATTTCTCTCTTTGCCAACCTTAACATGGAACAAAAGAAAAAATTAAATGAATTAATTGAAACCATTAACGAGAAGGATGGTCTCTTGGAATGCCAAGAGGACTTGCTTGTTAAGGAAAATAAAAAAAATTAAATTGAAGAATGCTTATGCTCTAGAAGTAGAAAAATGTGAAAATCTGTCTAAAGAGCTTAGCATGTGCAATGATTCTATTTCATGTCTTAGAAATGAAAATGCAAGTTTAGTTTCTAAGATTGAAAAACTAAATGCTTGCAATTATTCAATTTCATGTCTTAGAGATGAGAATGCTAGTCTAAATGCTAAGATCAATGAATTGAACATTTGCATGCCATCTACATCTAATATTG
This sequence comes from Zea luxurians, assembly GCA_029449295.1. NCBI lineage: Eukaryota > Viridiplantae > Streptophyta > Magnoliopsida > Poales > Poaceae > Zea > Zea luxurians. Next base: position 55,272,793 of record JAOPSE010000011.1, read on the forward strand.
AAAATGTTACCATTTGTACTAGATGTAGAGATGTTAACATTGAAGCTATGGATGATCACCATGCCATGATTAAACAACAAAATGATCACATAGCTAAATTAACTGCTAAAATTGCCGAGCATAAACTAGAAAATGAAAAATTTAAATTTGCTCGTAGTATGCTTTATAATGGGAGACGCCCTAGCATTAAGGATGGCATTGGATTCCAATAAGGGAACCAATCCAATGTCAAGCTCAATGCTCCTAAGAGATAGTCTAATTTTGTTAAGGGTAAGGCTCCCATGGTTCAGGATAGTGAGGGTTACATTTTATATCCTGCAAACTATCCCGAACACAAAATTAGGAAGATTCACACTAGGAAACCTCATTCTGTTTCTCATCATGCTTTGTATAAAAATGAGGCTTCTAGTTCTAGGCATTACACTCATATTAAAATGCCTAAAAAGAAAATTTCTAATGCATCAAATGAGCATAACATTTCATTTAAGACTTTTGATGCTGCTTATGTTCTAACTAACAAATCAGACAAAGTAGTTGCCAAATATGTTAGGGCAAACACAAGAGTCCAAAGACTTGTGTTTGGGTACCCAAGGTGCTTGTTTCTAATGTCAAATGACCCAAGACCGTTTGGGTACCTAAGAACAAGGCCTAAATTTGTTTTGTAGGTTTACGCATCCGGTCAACTACTCTGAACCCTAACGGTTGCACTGACGTGGCGCGCACCGGAGAATGCATAGTGATTGTCTGGTGGCGCACCGGACTGTCCAGTGCACCCATCGCCAGCAGGAATCAGCCAATGGCTAGAAGTGGTTGGGAGGCTATAAATACCCCCAGCCACCTCATTCACTCCCATCCAAGCCTTCTAAAATTTTCATTCATTGCAAGAGCAAAAGCCCAACACTCCAAGACACAATCAAAGCAATCAATCCACTCAAAGTCCCCAAAATCAACTCTAGTACATTTGGGCTTGTGAGAGGATCAATTGTGTTCTTTTGTTGCTCTTGTCGCTTGGATTGGCCTTTTCTTTTCCCATCCTTATTCTCAAGTGCTTTGTAAGCAAAGCAAGAGACATCAAGTGTGTAGTGGTCCTTGAGGGTCTAAGTGACCCGTGTGATTAAGGGAAGGCTCACTTGGTCTATGTGATCATTTGAGAGAGAGGGAAAGGGTTGAAATAGACCCGGCCTTGGTGGCCTCCTCAACGGAGACTAGGTTCTTTGGAACCGAACCTCGGTAAAACAAATCACCGTGTCTAATCGCTTTGATTTTCGCTTGATTTGTTTACCCTCTTTCCTCTCTCTAACATTTCCTTGCTAGTATTAATTTGAGTTTGCTCCCATACGTCATCCGCACTCTTTGAGCAACTCCTAGCAAGAGAAACAATCTTTCGGACTTGAATTTAGTTTTAACGCTAATCTCGGCCTTTAGTGTGTGTTTAAGTTTGTAAATTTCAGGTTTCGCCTATTCACCCCCCTTTAGACGACTTTCAATTTCATCATGTGGTTATTGAGTATCAATTAGTATTTGTTTCAATTGGTATATTAATGTGATCACTAGATTTAGGAATATTATCTTGTGTCATTAATGCTATAACTTGTTTTTAGCCCGTCGGTTAAGTTACAAGTGTAGATCAAGATGGAGGATCAAGCACAATGGGAATCTCCTGTGAGAAGACTCTCAATTAGTGTCATTAAAGAGGAGTCTTCTTCTGGTATCAATGAAAAGGTACAAAGGTAGGTAAATCATTTGTGTCATTTATCCTTGTACCTAGATCCCATCTAGAGTGTGAATTGCTTATCTTAAGGTGTAAGGGGGAGTAAGTTAGAATTTTTTAATTGCATATCCCTGCTTCATGCTCTGCTGGTCCCTTGACATCATTCACATGTTGTTTCATTGTGATGTATTGTGTTTTGGTGTTTGATGTCAAAGGGGAAGATGTTATTTTTAAAAGCTTACCTTGCCTAAGAGGGAAGCTTGTCGTAAGGTTATCAATTAAATCTTACCTTCTCTGAGAGGGAAGCTTGTCTTGAGGGGGAGAAGTGATTTGTTGATAAAGAGCTTAAAGCTTGTCTTGTAGTGAGGACAAGCTCCCTTTGTTCTCAAAGGGGAAGGGTTTCCTTAAGTGTCTTTATATCTTTTAGGGAATGCATTATTTATGTTGATAATGCTAATATCATGTGATTTGTTGATGCTTTAATTGGTACTATGTAGCATTGTCTTAATTTGATGATAATTGGTATCTATGTGTTGAATTGATATCTATATGTTCATACTGCTTATCCTAGTGTGTTATGGTGCAAAGCTTTATTGTTAATGTTGTGATATTTATGCAAAGCTTTGATTGTGTGCATATGTGTGTCATGAGCATCACAGTTTGATTTATGACACTATGCACCCCACGAATGCTAAGATTTAGAAATGCTTTGCACTTTAGCCTAAGTATGTGCAAATTTGGCATTTGAGGCCAAAGTTAAGATTTTTATGGAAGCACATATTTAGGGGGAGCATTCTATGTCTTAGGATTCAAAATTGTGCTTTTATTTCTATCTTTTGTAAGCTTTAATTGTGTTGCCATCAATCACCAAAAAAGAGGGAGATTGAAAGGTCCCTTGTGGGTTTGGGTGGTTTAGATGCCAACATAATTAAAGGTCTGATTAGGGTGTTAGATGTTGAACAAGATCTAAGTGAAAAGCCTAAAAGATTCAACACAAGGTGATCAAGGGTGATACAAGTGAAGGACGAACATTGATTAAGTGAGATTCGATGTGCATGGTTTGGAGTCAACTAGTTGAACCAAGGATGAAGGCATGTAGATCTTCGAGGTACTAGAGCAAGGGATAATGTCAAGAGGACTGAGGTATCTAAAGCTAAGGTGAAGAAGAGGCTTTGCAGAAGTCAAGGTTGATCAGTTAAGGAAGGCCTTAGTGCACTGAGGATCATACATGAGGACATGATTTGGAACCACTTAGGTAATTCTTATGGTTTATGGTTCAAGTCATAAGGCTCAAGATCCTAGCTCAAGAAGTAGGGCATGGTCATAAGAAGGTGGAGACGTATCAAAGTCAGAACCTAGAAGTGACTCAAAAGAGCTAAGTTCACTTTGACTTTTAGTTTGGGTCATTCTTGTGTTTGGAAATGTTCTATGTGACCATTGCAGGGTGTTGGAGCTCATGGATAGCTTTAGAGATCAAGTCAAGTCAACATGAGGGTTTGGAGTCCAAACCCAAGCTCAAACAAGCCAAAAGGGCAAAATAATGAAAAATATTAAGTAAGGTTTGAGTGTTTGAATATGTTGTATACACCTATTACTATCATTTGGCACTTTTGTTTGCTCTCTAACCTTGTTTGTATGGAAAGTGCCATTTCGGGCCCTGTTTGAGAAGAAAAAAAGATGCTAAGGAGAAGATGAGAAAGAGGTAAAATTCTTTGAATTCGTCAATTGGATTATACTCTAATCATGTGTGTCTAAGTCATAAGAAAGCCCCTCCAAGGATTTGAAGTCAAATGGAGAAAGATTTAGTGAAAAAGCACTAAGTGCAGACTGTCAGGGCGCACCGGACCATCTACAGTACTGTCTGGTGGTGCAATAGACCGAGTCTGCATGGACTTCAGAAGTAGGCCATGGGAGGCCTAGTGCACTGGACCGAGTCCGTGTGCACCAGACCACCTATACGGATGAACTAGCATCCTTCGAGAATTTATTTTATAATTCACTGGACTGTGAATAGTGGTGGTCCGGTGGCGCACTGGACCGCCTAGTAACAACTACTTCTAGGTGGCTCCGTTTGACGCAACGGCTAGCTAATGTGGCAGTTGGGTCTGTGTGCATGGACCTAGTGTGGTGCTCGGTTGTTTTTGAATGCATCCAATCAAGTTCTGAAGTCAGGGCTGAAGGACCTAGTCCAATGGTGCAGTAGACCGGTCCGGTGCCCCCGAGTAGTGCAGAATTTCAGCAAGTTTTGAAAGGAAGAAGAAACGGCTATGGGGGCTCTTTTGGCTATAAAAGGACCCCTAGGCAACCTTCTTCAGTACACAAATGAAGCATACAAGTGTAGAATCATTGTGCAACAATTCTCTGCCCCTCTCTTGTGTTATTTTCTATAGAATAGGTGTTTGGCAAAGTTATAAGCCAAACAAGAGAGGAAAATTGCTACTGTGAGCAAGTGTGATCTTGAGCAAGTAGTGTTACTCTACCGGAGTGCTGTCGGAAGTTGTAAACAATCATGGCTCTATTGTAACCCTCATCAACATAGTGGATTAGTCGGTTTGTTACCTCGTGACAAACCTGAGCAAACGTAGGAAGGAGTTGAAATAGTTTCCAAGCCAGGTTGGCTAACTTCAACATGGATGTAGGCAAGCATTTCAGACTTGGGCAAACCACGGGATAAATCTCTGTGTCTCTATCTCTCTGTTCTATTTCTTGTTTGTTTGGCTATTTGCACTTCTCTACTTAATGTTGGTATAAGCTATTCATGAAGTGCAGGACCTTTTGAGACAAAGACTGGTATTCCGCTGCGATTTACTCAAGCGGATCTTAATTCCGTTGCGTACATTGCTTCGAGTAGAAAAAAGAAAGTTCTAGTTTTTTGTGTTAATTTTTATTCGTCGCATTATTCACCCAAGGGGAGTGTTACGAAACCCTATGAAGGTTATGTGGGCTAATACCAAACGTACCCTTGAGAGACTACTTCTCTATATAATGAGCATGTACCTCTCATAAAGAATAACAAAAAAGAGTCTCCCACCTTTTGTCTCATGTCTCTTGTGCTTGTACCGCCACAAGAAGGGAACGGAATGAGTCTTCTACATCTTCATCATCTCTCTATTGTTGATGGGATTCAGGATCTAGATCTGGGATATGTGACAATATCGTTTCTCAACATGTTAACAGAACCCTATTTAGTGTTATGTGTGCTAATACCAAACATACCCTTGCCTCATGTTCTTCGGCCATGACCCTACTGACCCATCTGGGTCCACCTTTAGCATGTTGATAATAGGAGAAGAAAAAAGAAAATTAGCCCTAGTTATAAGTTGAACGCCTCTTGAGTAGGGGTGGGAATGGGCTCTAAATTTTATACTATAAATTTAAGGATTGGATCAGATTAGGATCGGGCTCTATTTCTAGTCATTTTGAACTAAAATTAATTAAGGACTCAAACAAATTGTGAAGAAACATTTTTAGGTGTTGTTTGGTTCACGAAATGTAACGTAAATGGCAACGATAATGATTTACACTCGAGTACCAGTGGAATAACAAGTTTGAATAGGCTGGTATTAGTTCCTAGTATGGTATCTGATTACGGTTGGACCTAAACAAACATGATCTAATGTTATTAGTTAGCCATCATGTTACAAATATGTGAACTAAACGGCACTTTAGATCGTGATCCATTACCACCCCTACTCCTGAGTAAGTATGGCAATTTAACTCACAAACCCGAAACCTAACAGGTGAGTAAAAACCCGCGGGTGACCCGAAACCTGACGCGTTGAAGTGAGGGTTTGGAGTTACACCTGCAGGTGCAATCACACACGAGTTACGAAGAGTTCATGATTGCAATCACAGACGGATATTTGCTCCATCCAACCCAAACCTGACTCATTGTCATTCCTACTCTTCAGTTGTAGCCCCCAGAAGCCACGCCAGCCCATCTGAACAAATTGTTGACCCTCTAGGCTCATCTAAGAATCCTTCACAAATGATGCATACCGTACAGATATTCACAGGAAATTAGCAACCGTAAATAAAACATGAATAATCGCGAAGAATTCAACCTAACATTGTTGGGGCCTATTATGCTGAAGGTCACCATTTTACATTCACTTCGGGACAAACAAGTGTGTTTCAGGTACACTTCAATCAATACACGCGCAAGTAGCGAAGGTGCGAGTCGAAGTCAGTAGCTTCATAAAAAGGGCTTCGAATGCAAGCCAGCAGAGAAGCTCTCACGCGACGAAGGCTAAGACCTGCATATAAGGGCGTACCCAGTGCCGTAGGCTTCCCGCACTGTGCGGGGTCTGGGGAAGGGTATCTTTAAGCGCCAAGCCTTACCCGCATAATATGCAGAGGCTGTGGCTCGAACTCGGGACCTCCCGGTTACATACGGTAGGCTCTACCGCTAAACCAAGCCAAAAAGAAAATACATTGCTGCCCTAATGTCATCTATAAACGAGGTGTGTAAAACCTTGAGGGGTATGATTGTAATTTTGTACGAAAGCGGTTTATTTTTCCTATAAATAGGTGAACAGTGCCCTATATAGAGGGCCTTTCTCGAGAACCATAACTTCGTGTTGCTTAGACTTCGAAAAACCTTCGTGACATCCTGTGTTAGGGAGTCGAAGGCATGCTTGTAAACTTGTTTAATATAAGAGAAGATAGAATAAAATACGAAGGTATATGAGATGAGTCCTATATAGAGTTTCACATTGTCTTTTTCATATCATTTTATTTACGCTTCTCTTTAAAAAGAAAACATTTGTCTATCATTTTAACACTCGGACGAAGTGTTATACTAAAGGACGAAGGTCTTAATATTTAACTTATATACGAGAAGATAGAATAAAATACGAAGGTATATGAGATGAGTCCTATATAGAGTTTCACATTGTCTTTTTCATATCATTTTATTCACGCTTCTCTTTAAAAAGAAAAGATTTGTTTATCATTTTAACACTCGGACGAAGTGTTATACTAAAGAACGAAGGTCTTAATATTTAACTTATATTACCTTGATATTCGATGCCGATTGAAATCAAGTATGAACAGACATCCTTCCGTGTTTCTTTCTACCACAGGATGAAAAACAAAGAAGAAACCTTTTTTAATAGAGAACAGCTTCAAAACATTCCATGGCTCCGGTACCACATGGTCGACAGAACAGAACCAAGCTTAACCAGCTGACAAGCATTTCTGAGCTGATTTGATTGCGTGTCACATTTTCACTGCATGAACTTCAGTTAAACATCTCGACTTTACACAACCCAGCAAGTGGGTCATCATCTCAGGGCACCTGGATGGATGGATGCATTGGCGATATATGTCTTCCATACCTTATATATATAGTATCATGTAAATATATAAGAGTTATTGGTCACTCCTAACAGCTACCTAGTTTCCAAAATCATCTCAGCAGACACCAGCAACTTAAGGACGGTCAGCTAGCTTCTACTACTTATGTACAGCAGGCTTTCGTATATTGCTACCGATCTTCATCCGCAGGTTTCTCCTCCAGCAGCTTGGTGCTGCAGGAATGCCCTTTGTCGCGGTTCAGTATTGATTCTCTAATCTCCTTGTACTTGTTCAGCTCCTCCAGCGCGTCCGCCGCTGTCCTTGACCTCAGAAGAGAAGAAGGCACCCCTGCAGAGCTTGATGCGCCGCTGCCATGTTCCTCGGTCATTACCCTCTGGAGTGAAGAAGGTTCTTGAGGAACCGGGGCGCTAGGGCCTGTCAGTAGCCTTTCCCTGAGGCCTGGAGCGTTCTTTAGGATGCGCATGAGAATACCGATTGCTGCATCTGGAGACCTCGTTAACGAGCCTCCAAGATCCTGACTCGACTCATGGTCCTCCCTGTCAGAAAGATCAACCCTGGAAAGTAGACGAAGATTTACAATAGCTTAATTTCTGAAAGACACTGCTTCTACTGTGTTTGCAAGGTCATGTTTAGTTTCTGAAAAAAAAATGCAAGGTCCTGCTTCTACTGTGTTTGCAAGGTCATACTTAATTTCGTATTTAAAATTGTAGTGGTATACAGAGAATTTTCTCTACTATATAGGTAAAAGGCTACAGAAGCCAATTGAACCGCCTGAACTAATTAAGATGTCTTCTCTTTCCAACAGATGTCCTATTTCCAGTTCATCCTCTCATGAAGTTAATACATCAGAAAATTCAATTGCTTTATATCTGCTAGGAGAAAATCCAGTTTTCCCTATAGAAATGTGAATACCTAACCTAAAACACAGTTTAAACACGAAGACTTGTGATAACATTGTTGTTCAAAGGCCTTCTGAAAACAGAGATAGTTCATGAAAAAATTATCTAAACTATGTACATCAGAGGCCACCTTCTGAATGCAATAACCAATGCCATGGCATTCCAAGAGTAAAAATAGTGCTATTAACCAACCAGTAAACCAAAATAAAGGGGCTTCAAAGTTTATCAGAGACCTAGATCATTTATTTACACAGAAAGATACATGCATTCATGTGGTTATGCATGTAAAGGGGATCAAACATAAACCAAATGCAATGAAACAGCAGAAAAACGGGTTGAAGTGATGGGTTGGACTAGGTTAGTCCTTTGACCAAGGAATCATGGCATAATGTAATGAACTATACATATGTTCGTCAAAAGTCAGAAAGTGAACCTGTTAAGCTGATCAATGATGGTGTCTTTATCTTCCCATGCAAAAACCAACTCCCGCTCATCCAGCTCATCCATGATGAAAAGTTTGCTGGAGGTACGGGTCAACTTTAGTCCACGAAAATACACCAAATCATCATTACTAAAAGATAAAACCTGCAGCAAGAAGCAGAATCAGAAATTTATAAGTCGGAAATCATCCAAGGGAACTGCATAACAATAAAAAATGGGTTCCTCGAGGTTTACATTTTGTTGGAGATTACAAGAAAACATGCAATTACCTTTTGCAAAGACTTCTCATTCCGAAACCCACTAAGCTTGACTAGATCCTTTGATACTATTGATTTATTGTTGGGAGAATGTGACAAATTCTCATTTTGAGATGAGCATTGTTGCTTATCATTCCTACGTGGAGGAGGCAGTCTGCAACAACCTCCACCGGCCATCACTGTGGGAATACTTGAAGGAGGACTCTCATATCGGAAGAAAGGATTTCTTGGGTAGCTAGAAGGCGAATGGGATGGTGATGGTGATAGAGGTGGTGATGGATAATACTCTTCATTTACTGTATTTCTCTCCTTCCCAGATGATGGTGTGTTACGTGGATGTGAGTATGCTGTTGGAGAATTATCAGTAGGCATACGTGGCTGTAGGCATCCATGGGGTTCTGAACTCATAGGAAATGGTGATGCCGACTGTCTAACTCCATGCTCAGTGCTCCAACTGTGCCTCCTGGTCATTGGAAAACATCCAGGTGCAATGCCATCTGAAGGTAGGGAATCAAGCTTCCTAAGAAAATCTGTTGTGGGGCTTCCAACATAATCCTTTATAAGCTCAGGTGGCATCGGTGAGGATTGCTCTGGTACTGCAGCCAAGTCCAGCACTGGCACATACGAAACTGACAAGCTTAAGGAACCAAACAGAGTTTCAATCGGAGCAAATGCATAGTGTTTCATCTCTGCGTCCTCTGCGCGGGTGAATGGCTCAACAAATGATGAAATCTTGTGTGAGAGGTTCAAGGGACAGATCCTTCCAGATGAATTGAGCTCTTGAAAAAGATGGTATGCTGGCAAGAGCCTGACAACCAGATATAATGACCGGAATAACACTGTTGACCCACTGTATGCCCTCCTGTACAAGCTATGATCCTGAGAAGAGCCGCTTCTAGCTTTCTTGCCACTGTTCTTGATAATATTTCCAGATCTGCTAGTTTCATACTTTATTATCCACCTCTCAATGATCCTGCTGGCTCCGACACTGGTGGTTTTGGTATTGTCACGTTGAAGGAGGACAATGTCAATGACCAGAGGCTCAAGGTTGCTCTGTCTCCACAGGTCAAAATTCTCAAGCGCGGCAGGGCAGTCCCGGAGAGCAAGATTGAACCACCGGTCACGCGGCTGGCTGCCAGCCAGTGGTGACGTCGGTGGGGAGGGTCGTATGAAGTTCCGCGATGAGTCGTAGGGTGAGCGCGACTCCAGGATGATGTGGAGGCTCTTGGCAAAGAATTCAGTGATCACTTGCTCCACAATTGGTGGTTCCGACACGCCGGCAGCCACAGCCATGGTTGTGTGGCTGCTAGGACTTAAACTCAAGGGTTCAATTGAAGACCCAAAACTTCTGAAAAGCGAACTGCGGCAGCACCATGGCTAAATGGATCTTGCTCCGTAACCGTAAAGAACAACCTAATCGGGCTGCAAGTGGATGGATGAACTGAATCAGTACGACACCAGACAGCAGGGGCGGACCCAATAAAGAGCATGGGCGTACACATGTACACCGCACACAAAAACCGGTGAGTAGGCATAATACATGTATACAGTAGTGATTAGATCAGATCCGCAAACAAATAGCCACACAGCTCAAGTTAGGGTTCGGTGTTCAATATTGCACAGCATAAAGGAAAGGAAAAGGAAGAGAGGGACGGGGACGAACCTGGTGTGCTGGGTTCTTGTGGCGGGCAAAGGGCCCGACGAAGACCTGGGCGGCGGCGGCCGCCCTAATGATCGCGCACGCGCACGCGCACGCGCACGCCAGGTGTAGTGGAGAAGAGAAACAGAAAACAGGTGGGGGATGTTCCTTATTCTCTGCTCGTGCTACTGGGCCGATTCCTCTTTATCTTTTTCTGCAGGTGCACGTGCGTAGCTACGCTCGTTCATCAGAGAAAGCGGTCCATGGAACTGGAGGAAGAACATTATTCTTTCTCCGTTATTTTTCTTTATTTTTCTTTCTTCTATCAAGACACTTGGTTCTTCTTTTCCTTAACATTTTTTAATTTTTATCCCAACTGTTTCATTATTATAACTTATAATTAATAATTATCTCTGCTTTTTAAATTCACTAGTAAAGACTTTTCTATTCTTCCGTCACTAACCTATTGTAAACTGTTGGTTTTTGAACTTTATATTCTGGTTTGTTCTTATAATCTTTTTATTTCAGAAAAATGTACCATGAGTATTTTTGTCCAAAATTTGTGGCATTTCTATGGTGATGGTAGAACAAATTTTCTCATTATGCTGGAATAAATTTATCCTAAAATTGGAACATTATTTTGGCTATGAAGCTTAGAAATTTTCTTATGAGGCTACAGTGGATCCTGTAACACCCCGTCCACTTCCGGACTGCGCGGTACTTACTCCTAGCAGCTCTCTAAGATCACATATTGTCTCCACAGACCAACACGGGTATTTTGGGTGCACTTTGTCCTCACTCATTCACACCCAAGAAATCTTCTCGTTCGGTCACTTATTCCAAATTGTTATAAGCCAAGCACGCTTAATTTGGAGGTTCTTTCGAGATACACTTCTGAAAAAAAGATGCACCTTATTGATATGAGTACTCTATTAATTCTATCAAGCCTTGGGTCAGCATATCACCATCCCCTGGGGCTAGGATATCACAATCCACCCCCCCTTAGAAGACCGACGTGCTCACTGTCATGAGCGGCTCGAACACTCACATGAGTAAATTATGGAATTGAACTTAATTTGTCATTTGCATTGCATTGTGAGATTTGTTATTAATTGTGATCAGTTATTTAATTAAGTTCGTATATACTTATACTTAGTAAATGTTAATAAAACTTTGACTAACTTTAAAAGTAATGCTCAGCTTTAACCATCTTTGTTGGTAAGACTTACACTTCACATGAGCCCCCACAATAAGTGAGCTCATGCACATTATTCCTCACAACTTGTTGAGCAATGAACGTATGTGAGCTCATCCTTGATGTACTCACACCCCCCACAGGTCAAGGATACATACCGCCAAGATGAGGAGCATGAAGGATGTTGCGATGAGTTCGTGAGAAGTCTAGGCCGTCGTCTGTAATGCCTAAAATCTGTACAAGAAAAAATAACAAAATAAATAGATAGAGAAATATGCACCTCATGGTGGAGTTCTTGCATTTTTACCCTTGTACTCACAATTTTGAGACAAGTTTAAGTTTCTAAAAAAATAGATTTTGTAACACATTGAATTTCTGTTCTCACCTAGAAGGGATTCTCCAAAGGTTTGAAGAAAGATAAACTTTTAGTTTGTTACTCTTGAAATTAATTCTCCGAAAATCAATATAAAAATATTTCTAAATAAGATATATTATCCCTTCTATTGATGATGAGGACATCACTTATATACATACAATGAATGGACCGATAACACGATCGAGTGCACGACAGCTCAAACTCCAGGTACGTTCTACCCTAGTCAATTGTGTTTCAGAGCTTACGCTTGGGGCCATAGATGTTTTGATAATTAGGAACCTTGGAGAGGACCAGCAAGGACTTGAGAAAGGCCTAGATGTTGAGGAGGAGCAGCAAGGGCGCCCACAACAGGAAGGAGATCAAGTCCGACTCGGTTGCGACTCCATCTCGGGTTCCAGGACCAGTCTGCACTAAAATGGACGCCCAAGATGCATCCGGACTCCGATTGCGACGGACTTGGTATGGTTGGAAATATAAAGAGATTATCTAACCAACCCAACTGGTTCCACCCTAAAATTCATCCGGAGTCAACGAGAATCGTCGAAACAAATCAACGTTCAGATTTTGTTTTGGTGCTGCGACACCGTCTGTTGGGCCGTGTATCGCGTCGGAGCCCATTAGGGGTGAATCCAAGGGTCACGCACACCCTAATACTCTATCTATTCAGCAGCCGCCGCCACATTAGGTTTGGGTTTTGCTTAGATCAATTCTGTCATCGAACAGTGTCGCCGTCATCAGTTTGTGAGACCCTATCCCGTAATCAATACAATTTTGGTTGCGTTTCTTTATTGTTCTTGCTTGTGTTCTTGATTGCGCTTGCAGGGATAAGCCTTCCTGGAGAGGTCATTCATGTGTCAGGGGTGATAACCAACGGAGCCGTGATGTAGTGATTGCGAGGAACCGTTCGCTCGAAGCCTTGGATCATCAACGTTGAGATCTCCACTCAATCAAGTTATCGTATCTCACGGAAGATCGGGTCGCGTCTACTATCAATTGGTATCAGATTTCCAGGTTGCCCGTGAGGTATAATCCTACCTTTAGATTAGTTTTGTTTCATCCCATAGTCCACAAAAAGCCAAAAAAATAATAATTACGATCAGTTTATTCCGATCTAAAACCATCGCCTTAGCCTTTGCACAATTCAGTTTTAGAGTCTGCAGTTCTGAGTTCGTGTTCTAGATTAAGTTCGGTTGCTGGTTTAGATTTGTTTTGGTTCAGTTTGATTCTGTCCATCCGCTTACATCCTACAAAACCGACCCTATCCATAAAACAGATCCTATCCCTAAAACCGACCATATCCACAAAACAGATCCTATCTCTAAAACCGACCCTATCCACAAACAGATCCTGTATCTAAACCGACCATATCCACAAAAATAAATCTTATCTCTAAAACCGACCCTATCCACAAAATAGATCCTATCTCTACAACCGACCCTATCTACAAAATAGATCCTATCTCTAAAACCGACTCTATCCACAAAACCGAAAACCCCACTCTTCCAACACCTCGCCAGAAACCCTGATTCGGAGTCTAAACTTAAAACAACCATAACTTTTGCCTCGGAACTCGAATCAGGCCCATTTTTTCAAATCGCACAGAATTAAATTTTGCATCCGATTCTTTTCGGCTTCGTCGGATTCACTGTTTTTAAAATTCCCAAATTTGGCTTGAAAATAGGACTTCTCATTTTCCAAACATTTATTCCGATTTTAGGGCAAACTTGTAGAAATTCCAGAGGATGCGTCATTGCACAAAAAAATCTGAAACTTGGTGTGTTTTCTTCTTATATGCTGCTGCAAAAGAGAAAAATATAAAAAATATTTGAAAAAAATATCGCAAAAAAAAGAAAAAAGAAAAGAAAAGAGTAGCGCATAAACAGAAACGCCAGTGTTGTGTGCACCTCTGTGTTTATTTTTCCCCAAGCCTGTTTTCTTGCTGCACCTAGATACTTGTACCTCCTTTCTTGTGCCTTGGTCCAATTGTTCTATTATATTTTCTGGGCCAGCAACTAGGACGAGTACTTGGAACACTTATTCAGTATTGCTATCTGTTACTGACTTGTGTGCCACATATATATATTTAGTTAGCCTTCCCAGAACTCCAGCTTTCTTTCGAGCAGAACAGGTACTCCTTTGCAATAACACCCACACTCGTTGGACAGTCACACCAGTCACTGTTTGCCACCTGCAGTGCTGGTAAGAACCTTGTAAGAGCGGGGTAATACGCTTCATAATTTGTATTCCACCACCACCACCACCCTGAGAGATAGTTGTAGGGTTCACATTGTTTGTTGCCTTTTTGTCTCTGTTTTGTGCTAACAATGACAGGACCAAAGAATCAAATAGACAAGGACAAGGGGCTTAAGCTTAATGACGATGAGTGTGTTTCTCAGCTAGAATTGAAGGAGATGATACGCGAAATGACTAAAGCTTTTAAAAAATACCAGGACTCTGCGGCGACATCCTATGAGTAGCTTGATCGACGAGTTGCTGAACTTGTTACATGCATGGACGTACTGGAGGCTCGTCCCCCACCACCAACTCCAGCCCCAGCTCACTCTCATGTGGACGACGACGATGATGACGACGATGTTTATGCACCGCTGCGACAACGCCTCGCACGTAATCGACAAGGTATGGAAGGTAATGGTAGACGTCGTCATCATAATCCTGAACCAGACCATGATCCATTTGTTAAGATTAAGTTCTCTATTCCATCGTTCATGGGTTCTTATCATGCTGAGGCTTACTTAGACTAGGAGATGATGGTAGAACAAAAATTTAATTCCCATCTTGTTCCTGAGCAGCATAGGGTTAGACAAGCCACTAGTGAATTTAGAGATTTTGCTATCATTTGGTGGAATGAACTTGTTAACAAACGTGCTGCACCACAAACATGGAATGCGTTAAAAGAGGAGATGCGAGCTCGCTTTGTTCCCCCTTCTTATAGACGTGATCTTTAAAAAAATTGCAACGCTTAGATCAGGGAGACATGTCGGTACAGGAATACTACCAAGAGCTTCAGAAAGGTATGCTACGATGTGGGGTAGTTGAGGATCCGGAGGATCAAATCGTTAGGTTTTATAGGGGGATTGAGGCGGGAGATTCAGGATATTGTTGATTATATAGAATATCATTCTATACAACGCTTGTTCCATCTTTCTATGTTGACAGAAAAAGAATTGCAGGGTCGTCAACAGCGGAGGAGCAACACTTTCGCGCCACGCCAGCCACCGACGCCAGCCAAGGCGTCATCCTCTTTGGGCATACGAACGTCCACATCTTCCACCACCAGCGGCACACGCAGCACCGCACCTTTGGCATCACAGGGACACGACAACAGCGAGTCCTTGGTGCCTTCGAGTGTTGCAGCAAAACCTGCTACGACCACCTCTTCCGCAGGCCGCTCCTCCGACATCAAGTGCCACCGCTGCCAGGGACTTGGCCATATTCAGCGAGATTGCCCCAGCAAACGGGCATACATTGCTATTGGTGATGGTGGGTATGTTAGTGCTTCTAATGTTGAAGATGAAGATACTATTGAAGCTAACATCACAGAGACTTATGATGGTGATGAAGAGGTTCTTGGTACAACAGCGACTAAGACCTATAAGGCCTTGATTGTGCAACGAGGTTTGAGTGCCACGGCTAGTGACGACGACAACAGACAGCGCCACAACCTCTTCTACATGTTCCTCATCGTCAAGGACTGTCGTTTACATACCATCATTGACGGTGGTAGCTGCAACAACTTGGTGAACGTTGAGGTGGTCAAGAAGCTTGGCTTGACCACACGAGAGCATCCCCACCCTTATCACATTCAATGGTTTAACAACAGCAGTATGTTTAAGGTAACAAAAATAGCAAGGGTGCATTTTTCTATTGGCTCTTACCATGACTTTGCTGATTTCGATGTGGTGAGTATGGATGCTTGCTCTTTTTTACTGGGACGTCCTTGGGAGTTTGATACTGATGCTATTCACCATGGTAGATCTAATAAATATACTTTCATGCATAAGGGAAAGAAAATTGTGTTGCTTCCTATGAATCCCACTGAAATTGTCCACTTTGAACATGAGAAAAAGACTAATGCTAAGCAAAAAGGTGTTTTGAACTCTGAAAATCAACAACCTATTAAGTTAAAAACTCCTACTTTGCTAGCCACTAAATCTGATCTTGATGAGTTACATGCCTCTGTTGGACTTTGCTATGCCTTAGTGTGCAAAAATGCTTTCTATTCCATTGATGATACATCTATTGCTTTGCCACCGGCTATTGCTAACCTTTTGCAAGAGTATATGGATGTGTTTCCCTCTGAGATACCCCCTAGATTACCACCTATGTGAGGCATTGAGCACAAGATTGATTTAATTCCAGGGGCGAGCTTGCCCAACCGTGCTGCCTACAGGACCAACCCCGAGGAGACTAAGGAGATTCAGCGCCAGGTCCAGGACCTTCTGGACCACAGATACATTCGTGGGAGCCTTAGTCCTTGTTCTGTTCCTGTTCTTTTGGTTCCTAAGAAAGATGGCACTTGGTGCATGTGTATTGATTGTAGAGCCATTAATAACATCACAATTCGGTACAGATATCATATTCTTAGAATGGATGACATGCTTGATGAATTAAGTGGTTCTATTGTTTTCTCTAAAATTGACTTGCGTAGTGGATACCACCAGATTCGTATGTCTTTAGGTGATAAATGGAAAACTGCATTTAAAACTAAGTTTGGTCTTTATGAGTGGTTAGTCATGCCTTTTGGGTTAACTAATGCGCCTAGCACTTTCATGAGATTGATGAAAGAGGTTTTACGTGCTTTCATTGGTAAATTTGTTGTGGTATATTTTGATGATATCTTATCTATAGTAAGTCTCATGATGATCATATTGAACATTTACGTGTTGTTTTTGATGTTTTGCATGATGCACGTTTATTTGGTAACCTTGAGAAGTGCACCTTCAGCACCGATCGTGTGTCTTTTCTTGGATATGTTGTGACATCGCAGGGCATTGAGATGGATGAGGCAAAAATTGTTGCCATCACAAGCTGGCCACTTCCAACCACGGTCACGCAGGTTCGCAGTTTTCTTGGTCTTGCAGGATTCTACAGGCGATTTGTGCGGGATTTCAGCACTATTGCAGCACCTTTCCACGAGTTGACAAAGAATGGAGTGTCGTTTCGTTGGGGACCATCACAACAACAAGCTTTTGATGCCCTCAAGTCAAAGCTCACACAAGCACCACTGCTGCAACTTCTTGATTTTGATAAGACATTCGAGCTTGAGTGTGATGCGAGCGGCATTGGGATTGGAGGAGTTCTCATTCAAGGAGGTAAACCTGTTGCTTTCTTTAGTGAAAAATTGCATGGTCCAACTCTGAATTATTCTATATATGACAAAGAATTATATGCTTTAGTATGAGTTTTACAAACTTGGCAACATTATCTATGGTCTAAAGAATTTGTCATACATTCGGATCATGAATCTTTGAAGTATCTTAAGGGACAATCTAATCTAAACAAACGACTTGCTAAATGGATTGAATTCATAGAATCATTTCCTTACATTATTAAGCATAAAAAAGGAAACGATAATGTGATTGCTGATACTTTATCTAGACGTTATACTATGCTGTCCCAACTTAATCATAAAATCTTTGGTTTGGAGACTATAAAGGAATTATATGCTGCTGATTTGGACTTCAAAGATGCTTTTGAAAATTGCAGAGAGGGAAGAATGTGGCAAAAATTTATGCTGCGTGAAGGCCTTCTCTACCGTGCTAACAAGTTGTGTGTTCCAGATAGCTCCGTTTGTCTTCTACTCTTGCAGGAAGCACATGGAGGTGGCTTGATGGGACATTTTGGTGTTAAGAAGACCGAGGATGTGTTGTTTACTCATTTCTATTGGCCTCGGATGCGGTGTGATGTTGAGCACTACGTCTCTCGTTGCACCATGTGCAACAAAGCTAAGTCCCGACTTAACCCCCATGGTCTTTATTTGCCTCTTCCTGTTCCTCGTGCACCTTGGGAGGATATTTCTATGGATTTTGTTTTAGGATTGCCTAGAACAAAGAGGGGGAGTGATAGTGTTTTTGTCATTGTCGATCGTTTTTCAAAGATGGCACATTTTATACCCTGTCACAAAACTGATAATGCTTCACATGTTGCTGATTTGTTCTTCACTGAGATTGTGCGTTTGCATGGTGTGCCAAATACTATTGTTTCTGATAGGGATGCTATGTTTTTAAGTCATTTTTGGAGAACCTTGTGGTTTAAATTGGGAACAAAGTTGCTGTTTTCTACTACTTGTCATCCCCAAACTGACGGGCAAACAGAGGTTGTTAATCGCACTTTATCTACCATGTTGCGGGCTATTTTGAAGGATAATTTGAGGTTGTGGGAGGAATGTTTGCCACATATTGAGTTTGCTTATAACAGATCAATTCATTCCACAACCAAGCTTAGTCCATTTATGGTAGTATATGGTTTTAATCCTCGTGCTCCAATTGATTTGCTACCTTTACCAACTTCTAAAATAGTGAACTTGGATGCTACATAACATTCTGAATTCATTCTTAAGTTACATGAAACAACTAAGTTGCAAATTGAAAAGATGAATGAAAAGTATCGTATTGCTGCTAATAAAGGCAGGAAGGAAATGAAATTGGAACCTGGTGACTTGGTGTGGGTTCATTTGAGAAAGGATAGGTTTCCTGATTTGAGAAAGTCTAAACTTATGCTACGAGCTGCAGGTCCTTATAAAGTTCTTGCAAAAAATAATGATAATGCATATACAATTGAGTTGTTGCCAGATTTTGGGGTTAGTTCCACCTTTAACATTTCAGATTTGAAGCCATATATGGGTGACGAAGATGAGATCGAGTCGAGGACGACTCCAATTCAAGAGGAGGAGGATGATGAGGACATCACTTCTACGCATACAATGAATGGACCGATAACACGATCGCGTGCATGACAGCTCAATCTCCTGGTATGTTCTACCCTAGTCAATTGTGTTTTAAAGTTTATGCTTGGGGCCATGGATGTTTTGATGATTAGGAACCTTGGAGAGGACCAGCAAGGACTTGGGAAAGGACTAGGTGTTGAGGAGGAGCAGCAAGGGCACCCACAACAAGAAGGAGATCAAGTCTGACTCGACTGCGACTCCATCTCGGGTTCCAGGACCAGTCTGCACTAAAATGGACGCCCAAGATGCATCCGGACTCCGATTGCGATGGACTTGATATGGTTGGAAATATAAAGAGATTATCTAACCAACCTAACTGGTTCCACCCTAAAATTCATCCGCAGTCAACGGGAATCGTCGAAACAAGTCAGTGTTCAGATTCTGTTATGGTGCTGCGACACCGTCTGTTGGGCTGTTGGGCCGTGTATCGCGTCGTAACCCATTAGGGGCGAGTCCAGGGGTCACGCACACTCTAATACTCTATTTATTCAGCAGCCGCCGCCATATTAGGTTTGGGTTTTGCTTAAATCAATTCTGTCATCGAACAGTGTCGCCGTCATCGGTTTGTGAGACCCCATCCCGTAATCAATACAATTTTGGTTGTGTTTCTTTCCTGTTCTTGCTTGTGTTCTTGATTGCGCTTGCAGGGATAAGCCTTTGTGGCGAGGTCATTCGTGTGTCACGGGTGATAACCAACGGAGCCGTGGTGTAGTGATTGCGAGGAACCGTTTGCTCGGAGCCTTGGATCATCAACGTTGAGATCTCCACTCAATCAAGTTATTGTATCTCACGGAAGATCGGGCCGCGTCTACTATCAATTGATTTTTTTTATCTTTGTGTTTTATAAAAAAATAGTTAATAGAAATATACCTATATCATTTTGGTTATTCCTTTATTGAAAGATATATATATATATATATTTATAAGTACTCTCTAAAGGATTTTATACACTAGAAATCATCTTTCTTAAAATACCTATGTGTATGGATTGCATACTTAAAAGACTTTGCTTAAATAAGATAATAAATAAAATAATTAATTAAATTATAGTTTGAACTCATGTTGGTTTTTTCTTGTGCGCTTATAATATAACCACTAATACAAACTCAACTTTGAATTCAAATTTGAAGTTAGAATTGGAATTAGGGAAGAAACAAAACAGGAAATAAAATAAAAAAAGACAAAGCCCTCCTGCTATTGGGCCAAATCCAGCGTCACCGGCCCACTTCCCTTGAGCCTCGGCCCAGCTCTCGCGCCTTAACCTGCGCCGCGCTCTCGTCCATTTCACTGACGCGTGGGTCCCCCCTAGGCGGGCCTCCCGTCGCTCGCACTTGTGCATCTGAAGCCGTTGACTCGCGGGCCCCTGGTGTCAGCATCCCCTTCGTCCTCCTCAACTACCGCGCGCTTTCCCTACTCCTAGCGAAGCTTGAGTCAAATGGAGGAAATTCTCACCGACCGCCAAAATTGTGGTGCGTGCGGCGTGCCCCTGGCTATAATACGTAGGCCACGCCTGCCTCTACCCCTGCACGTCCCAGCACCGCCAGCTTCATATCCCCCCAAATCGGCGTCGTATACAACTGCCTCCGTGGACCTCGGGTGTCGTTGAGGGCCGCCCGCACCTGGGGGGAAGGGCTATAAGCTGGGCGTCATTCGCCCCTCCTCCTATCCCACTTCTCCAGAGTTTCTATGAACGGGCAGGGTGAGCTACTCGCAAATTGGAGCTCGGCGGATCCACCGTCGCGGGGTTCGTCTGCGTTGCTCTGTGGCCGGCGTGTTGTGGGTCGATTCACCGTGCCCCATTGCTGGTATGTGGCCCTAGACATTCACCAATCACCTATGTAGCGTAATGCGTTAAGGGCGAGGTTTGGGGATCATAACACCTCGGGGAATTTGGTGTTTCCGCCGTAGATGGCATTGTGCGCCATGGGCAGCGAGGTTAGGTATGAGTTTTAGGGATGATGACGGTATGGTAGGGTTTGGAGCTTTCTCAGCATCCTATCTCATGTCTCGGTGTCGAGGATGAACTCCAGTACGTGGAATTTCAGTATCCAGCCATGGCGCCACCGGACTAGGGTGGGTGCGGCGCTGCTCCGGTGAGTCGGGTGTGGAAGATGAGCGGTGACCATCAGATGGGAAGTGTGCGATCCCGATTAGGAACCAGTTACCGGTTTGACATACGTCGTTGAATATGGATCCAAGGACGCAGAGTCGATCTCAGTTATGTAGAACGCGGACCATAGATCTCCAATCCAACGGACGGCATGGCGTACCGTTTCATGGGGCTTCGATCTAATCTAGATCGTTGATTGTGGATCGGGCGGCTAGGAATAGCCCATACCCATTCGGTTAGAACCTTTTACTAAAGAGACCTTGGGTTTTGAGGGAAATAACCCGCAATCCTGGCGGGGGAGTTCTGAGTCTGCGTAAAATCTATGGTCTAGCCCCTAAACTCTCTCGTAATGATGCGCTCGGTCAAAATAATTAGAAAATCAAATAAATTCATTTGGAAAATACTTTTTAATGCAAAAATAAATGCTAGAATTTGTTTAATTTATAGAAAATTCATATGATGTCCAAATTACTTCATTCCAATTTCTATAATCCTATAATATTATTGTTTATCACATAGTACTCTATTTCGACATGAAAGTCACATTAAAATTTATAGTCTATTTAATCTTGTACAAAACACATAAAATCTTTAAAAATTCATAACTTAAAATCTATAACTCTGATTTGATCTGTTCAAGTTGCATTAGTCTCGTATAAATATTTACTGTGCGATAAAAACATTTATTATATCATGTCTTGTTTTTTTAAAATTAGATCTTTATTCAACTTATCTTGGTTAGTCTTGTTAAATCGCTTATCATTGTAACCTACTAGAATAAGATCTATGGTTAATTTGTAACTTAGATTAAAATTAAGATAATTATTTATAGAATATTCTCTCATGTGGGATATCCTAACCAATTTATAATATAGTTTAATATTTAATCAAACAAATCTTCTATAAAATCATAACTCCTTAATCGTGACTCTGATCCTAGTAGTTCTCGATCCCGTGATCTCGTAGCAACGCGTAGATCATTGTTATACATTTTGTTCGTACCTGTGGTGTGATGTTAATTTTGTCCATACCATGTTTTTTTGTGTTGCTACGACTAGCAGTGAGGTCACGAGGATCTAAAGAATCACCCTGGTAACTGGAATCTCAAGTGTCAGGCAAGTTGTGCCCTTGATCCACTTTTGATAACCAATAATGTTCTTTATTATCACTATTCAATGCATAGGTTTAATTTTGATGGACCCAATATGTAACACCCTGAATTTGGGGGTATAAAATTTCTTTCTAATGATCACCAAAATTCATGTGTTTCTCTTTTCTATCTCACTCTAGTTTCTCTCTCTCTCTAGTTTTCCCTCTCTCTTTCTCTTTTAATTAGAGTTAGTTGTATTAGTGAGGGATTATTTATTTTATTTTGCCCAAAACATATGAGTCATGGAATGTTGCATCATATTGAGCCTAAATACTCTTTGAATTGTTGCACATATTTGATTTGGTTTGAATTTGAAACTTGAATTGAATTTGAATTGAAAACCCTAGAGAAAATAAATAGAAAAGGCAATAGAAATTCCAGGAAAATAGAAAAAGCCATTTCAGCCCAAGCCGGCCCATTTAGCCCAGCCCGCACGCACGAGCCCGCGCCCGCGTACCCCCTCTGCCTGACAGGCGGGTCCCACCTGTCGGCGCCAACCCGATCGCGCCCCTCTCCCTCTCTCTCTGTCGCGTGGGCCAGACCTGTCGGCGCTAGTTCTCCCACGCGCACCCGCTCCCCTCTCTCTGTCCCGCCGTCCCCACCTGTCAGCCCCCCACCTGTCAGTCGTCTCTAACATCTTGCCCACGATCTCGCCGCCGTAGACGCGCCCACGACCGCGCGTTCTCCAGCCACGTCTGAGCCCCCGTGCCCCTTTTGAGCCCCGCGCCCTGCTCGCCCGCCTCCCCTCTCCCATTTGCGCCCTCTGCCCAGCTCCCTCGCCCTCTCTCTCGCTCTGCCCGCGCGAACCGAGAGCTCCGTCACCGCTCGCCGATGTCCACCGCCTGTTCCGTGGCCACCGTTGCGCCCGTGCCCCATCCAGTGCCATGGTGAGCTTCGCCTTACCGTCAGCTACTCGGGACACCCTTCGGTTTGCCCTCTCCCTCCCTGCTGCGCCCGGTCCACGCTCACTGGAGCAGTTCTTGCGCAGTTGGAGCCCCGCCGCCATCAACCCGAGGCTCTACCGCACCCCTGCCATTCTCCAAGCGTCCCGGAGTTCGCACTCGAGGTGAGCAACCTTCCCATGCCCTTAATTCACAAAGTACCGCACCAGAGCCCGCGCAATTGCTCACCGGAGTTAGCTGCACCGCCGCGGAACCTTTTTCACCGTGGTCTGCGTTCTCTGGCGCCCCCATGCCGGTTATGCGCCCACGGTTGTGTTTGCCGTGACGTGCTGAACGTGTCAGGCCCTTTGCCTAAGCCACCAGAGCCCCGCCGTGGCCAGTCTGCTCATCTCCGGCGAACTCCCACCGTGGGACCGAGCGGCGCCACCACGCCCAAGTCCGCCCCCCTAACGTTAGATCTCGGCCGTCCACCCGAGATCGGGCGGTTTAGACTCAACCCGAGCGGATCTGATCGTAGCCCTCCAATCCAGATCCAACCATCTCTCCTCTCCCCCTCACCCGCGTCTCTGCCGCTAGGCCCGGCTAGTCAGCCTGCCCTGACCCGCTGACGCCTTGGCCCCGCTGGTCAGCCGCGCCCGCATAATCTAATCTCAGTCGTCGTTTTCTGATCCAACGGTTGAGGGAGCCCAATACCCCTTCGCGTGGTTGTTTTGCTTAAGAACCCCCTAGTTTTAGGAAATCAACTCACCGTCCTTTGTTTTAGCGTATAGGTCCCTGGTTTGTTTTAGTTAGACCCCTGGACTTTTATTTAATCACAGATTTAGCCCTAATTTCATATTTCAAACTTCAAAACTTGTTTATTTCATATCGTTTTCATATGAACTCCAAATTTAGTGGTTCAAATTGCAAAATGTTCATAAGATTATTCTCTGTCCAAATAAAATATGACCAACTGTAATCTGTATACTTTAATTTTTACACCTAGAATATAGAATTAAAGTATATGTTGATTTATTTATGTAATGAAATAAATAAAAGGAGAATCCTAGGAGTTAAAATATATTTAAATTTGTGAGATTAGTGTTATGCATTTCATGGATTCATTTTTGGTTTAACCTTTAGACCCTAATGTGCTAAATATAATTAGGTATGTAATTATGGATAATATTTAAAGGATAATCAAATTCTTAAATGAGAGTAGTTCATCTTATAATGTAATCTTTTCTTTGTTTAATTATTACTCTATCTTTTTAGGTTATGTTTCAACACTTAGAGAGTAATCAATTTCCCTCCAATTAAGATTAGTTCATTTTATAACTTGACCTCATTCCCCTGTACTTAATACTATACCTTTTTGAGTTGTATGCCAATGTTTGTACATGTGTGATGTGATGTTCATTTTTACCTTCCAAATGTATTGAATGTATGCTCGCTTTACTTAGACAACGAGTGTGTTGTCGAAGATCCCTCTGAGCAACAACCTGGTGAAGGCAAGTGTCCTCAGACCTATCATGTCCTACTTTACTTTTAATTCATTGTCCCGCATTACATTATCGAAACCTAAGGATTGACTAGTCTGTATTTACCTTACCCTTGTTTACATTTTTGGGTTAATCATGGTTAGCTTATTATATTGCTTTATCTTAATCAATGAACATGATGTGATCTTTTATGATATGATGATGTTATCCCGATGGGGTTCTTATGGTTCTTTAGGGGGCTCAAGCTGTTTCTTGAGTACCTCTCCGTAAGGACCTATTTGTGGAGTGACAACCCGGGATAACAGTGCAACCATGAGGGTGGAATGGGACACCCTTAGCTGATTAATTAGAGGAACCAGAGGAGTAGTTGGCTTCACCGTATGGCCGTTAATGGTGTCCGGGCATAGTACTTGCTCTACCGAGGCTAGTTGCAGAGGTTCTTTGATTTGGTTTTGTTATTCACCCTTCCTTTGGGGAGATGTATTGTGTTTATCAAACAAGAGAAACCTAACGGGCGGCTATGACCTATGGAAATCTTTGTAAAGGCTATGTAGTGAGACCCTACTAGGTCACCTTAGTAGTGACCAATGGAGAGGCTAGAAACCCGGGCAGAATGGGAATCACAGCTTGTGGGTAAAGTGTGCAACTTCTGCGGAGTGTTAGAAACTGGTATATCAGTCGTGCTCATGGTTATGAGCAGCCTTGGGATCCTCTTCGATTAGAAGAACTTGATTACTTATATGATGATGATTAGAAATGATGGTTATAAATCTGATCTCTGGTATTTCCTTTTGGAGGGAGTGCCTCTAGGTAATAACTGGGTTATTACTAAAATTTGGCTATACTTATAGTAATAAAACTTGACAAACTAAAAGCAACTGCTTAACCTTAACTCCACATACAGCTAGTCCACTTTAGCCAAATGGGACATTTGCTGAGTACGTTGATGTGTACTCACCCTTGCTTTACCAACCACCCCACCCCAGGTTGTCCCCACTATTCTCAGTGCTCAGGAGGTGAAGTTGGTAACATGGAGGACTTTGAGGAGTTCCAGGACTACGACGAGTTCTAGTTTACTTTAGTGGCAAACCCCAAGTCAGCTGCCTGTGTAGGCTTACATTCTACGTTTCGTTACTCCGCACTTTGATTTAATGTTGAACACTATAGATATGTATTAGACTCTATGGATGTCTCAGACATCTTGATGTAACTAAGTACCTTTCCGCTATCTAATTCAAGCATTGTGTGATGATGTCCAATTATGTAATCGTTGTGTACGTGAGTTCTGATCCTGGCACGTACATGGTTCGCATTCGGTTTACCTTCCTAAACTGGGTGTGACATAAGTGGTATCAAAGCCTTGCTGACTGTAGGACCGCTAACCTAGACTAGAATGGTCGACCTAAGGACTATAGACCCTTACTCTTACCTTGACCTTAGTGTCTTCTCAAAAGTTGGTCATCTTGACCAACTCTATATTGTTTACTTATCTCAAAAGTTTTGTCTCACTTTTCTTTCTATTTACTTTCTGGTCTCATAGTTCTACTCTTACTCTTGTGCTTACGATGTCTTCTGTAGATGGCTCGTCTTAGGTGCACTGCACGTAAGTCTGTGATCCCCTTTTTGCCTTCTCGGCTGGCGGAGCATCCACTGCGTCGCACGGTGTCAGGTTAGTCCAGTCACCTGGAGAGACTGCATCGTCGCCTACACGAGGAGCAGGAGCGCCGACGCCAGGAGTAGGAGCAGGAGCAGCAGGACTCTTCCCCCTCGCCTCAGCGGGAGGTGGAGTCTGAGAGGCCTCCTTCCCCTGCACCTCACCCAAAGATGCCCCCTACACCACCACAGGGCATCCCCGCTGCTGGAGGAGACCCTGACGGAGACGACGACGACGCCGGTGGCAGTTTGAGCCACGACACGGAGCGCTCGGAGGAGCTAGAGCCGGAGGGGTGGATCGCTAGACCTATCACTCGTGACGCTGCTCGCGGGTGTCACTTCCACGACGCTCTCGATACCCTATTGCGTAGGGCCTTTGACCGACACACTTGGTCTATCGAGTACCGTTGTGTAGTCTACCAGCATTGTCGCGGGTTATACCCGGACCAGTGGGAGGCTACTTGCTTGGTGTGCCATCCGAACAATGATCTTCGGGGTGCAGAGGCCTTCTCAGAGCACTATTCTATCACTGGGAGGGACAATGCCGAGGCAGCCATGCAAGATGCAGCACGACGGGCACTTTCTCAGTATTGCTCATTGTTCAGCGAGGTAGCTGACGACCTTGACCTAAAGTACTACCCTCGCCGTTTGACCGACAGTGCTGGAGGCGTGATTGTCTTGCCAGTTGGTGTTGGGGACTTGTTCTCAAATGCTTCGGATTAAGAACAAGGCAACATAAAGAGTGTTAAATGATAAAATCCTTCGTCCCTCGAAACATTATTTCCCTTCAGGATATAATGTACTCCGGACGAAGGTTACAAATAATGTACCTTCGTAAGTGCGATAAGTTATGACGAAGGACTTATGAGCAATATTAAAAGTAATATAAACCTTTAAACTTTATTATCATGTCATTTTTTATTTTATTATCGTAAACCAATAGAAATGACTTCCAGTTACAAGTGTACCTTCGGATTGCAGAAAGACAAAAGTACACGGATGACGCAAAAGTAAATGCCAGATCAGCGTGAACAGTACGGGAGTACTGTTCATCTATTTATAGACGCGGGACGCAGCCCACGTAAAATTACATTCATGTCCATTACATTTGCCAATGACTTATGGAAATCTGTCAAGGCCCAAGTAGTCTTTTCATCTTTAAGTCGGTTCCCCTTTCTGCTATCGCGACGAAGCTTCCCTGCGCACAGCTTCGGCTGTGCACCATCCTTCGTGGAGCTTGGTAATCAGCCCGTCCTCCATTTTAATCCCCCTTCGTCTGGTTCAGGCTTCGTACTGACCGTACTTCATGTTCATAATTCTGAGTCCGAAGGTACCTGTTCACATAATCCACTTGGAAAACATTGTCAAATCATGTTTTTGAGGACCTTCGGAGGACGAAGGCCCCCAACAGTTGGTGAGGGCAATCCCAGGCTGAGCAGCATGGTCAACCTGGCCGCCGTGATCGACACAGAGTTGGACCACACCCTTGATAGGTTGGACAAGGTTTGGGCGGAGGTTGCGGAATTGCGTGCTGAGTGCGCAGCACGCCACTATCTGGATGGTGGTTCTCTCGCCCCTGTCATGATTCAGCACCCTTACCGTTCACCGGCCCGTGGTCGCTTTGACTATGGTACCCCAGATTGTAGGACCCGCATAGATTTAGATCCATAGATCGATGGAGTTAGAGTCTGTAATAATGCTTAATTCAGTGTCCTAGTCTAGTCAGTCTTAGTTAGAGTTAGTTTGGTTATCTTTTATTGGATGCTTGTCATGATGAACATGTAATGAAGTTGGATCTTTGTAATGATTGCCACCAAGGTGTGGGTATCCCCTGCAACTTATTGTAGTTATTAATAAAGTCAGTTATTTAGTTGGGTAACCCAGTTATTTCCACTTTCCTCTTTATCTGAGAAGTTGTTAGTGAAGATGATCAATTGTTCAGTGCTATGAAGATTTCCGTATATCTTTTCTTATGCTGGAAGACTGCAGAGTCAGATATGATATGTGTATGGTTTCTATAGATGTCTGAGAACAGACGCAGAGGTGCGAGGCGTGCTCAGCCAAAGCAACAGGCACCCCAGGAGGAGGCAGCTCCGCAGCTGCATTTTCCACCGCCACCCCTGATGACCATTAAGCAGATGTTCTTGATGCAAACTCAGGCAGTTTAGGCAATTGGTTAGACATTAGCAGCAATGCAACAAGTGCAGCAGCAGCCACCCCCACCACAGCCTCCAGTGCAGGTCTAGATGCCACAAGTGCCTAGAGACAAGCAGACAGAGTTCATGAGGGGCCATCCCCTGTCTTTGCCCACTCTGCTGATCCCATGGACGCGGAAGATTGACTGCGTACTGTGGAGCGTAAGTTGCACACTGCCTAGTGCAACGATCGTGAGAAGGTGTTGTATGGTCACTGACAGCTGAGGGGAGCAGCACAGTCTTGGTGGGAGTCTTACCTCGCCACCCATGCCAACCCTAAAGCCATTACTTGGGAGGAGTTCAGGGACAACTTCCGTCGCTACCATGTGCACGAAGGACTGATGATAGTGAGGAAGGAGGAGTTTCTCGCCCTGAAGCAAGGTTCCCTATCCGTCAGTGAGTACAGGGATAAGTTTTTGCAGCTGTCACGCTACGCCCCAGAGGACGTCAACACGGATGCTAAGAGGCAGTACCGCTTTCTGAGAGGATTTGTTGATCCCCTCCATTACCAGCTAATGAACCACACTTTCCCCACCTTCCAGCATTTGATAGACAGAGCAATCATGACTGAAAGGAAGCGTCGAGAGATGGAGGATAAGAAGCGCAAGATTGGTAGACCTCAGGCCGGGAGTAGCAGCCGTCCCCGCTAATCAGGCAACTCACCCCAGCAATTCAAGCAAGGTCACCAGCACCAGCACCAGCATCAGCGTCAGCACCAGCATCAGTACCAGAGGCAGTTTCCTCAGCAGCAGCAGCAGCAGTACCGTCAGAACACTCTCCCGGGAGGAAATCAGTTCCAGCGTCAGAACAGCTAGGCAGCTTGTCTTCCTGCCCAGCAACCAACCAAAATGGCCAAGCAGCCCCAGCTAAAGTAGGAGGTCGTGCATGCTTCTACTATGGAGAACAAAATCACTCGGTGAAGAACTGTCCCAAGAAAGCAACCCAGCAACCACCAGCAGTTAATGCCCCAGCAAGACAAGGAGTGCCACAACAAGCACCAGGAGTCTGTGGTCAGGCCTACAATCGTAGAAAGGTGAACCACCTAGACGCCGAAGGAATCCAGGATGCTTAGGACGTGGCAGTAGGTATGTTTCCAGTCAAATCCTACGTAGCAAAAGTACTATTTGATACTGGTGCCACACATTCTTTTGTTTCTGCATCTTGGGTAGAATCACATAACATCCCCATAGAACCAATGATCCCGCCTCTAAGAGTTAATTCAGTTGGGGGAAAAGTTCAGTCCGATAGGATTTGTCTGAATCTAAGGATTGAAATAAGGGGGATAGACTTCCCCGCTAGCCTAGTAGTCATGGGAACTCAAGGGTTATATGTCATCCTAGGGATGAATTGGCTACACAGAAATCAAGCCACTGTTAGTTGTGACAAGAGAACAATTAAGTTGGTGTCCCCATCCGAAAAGGAAGTAGTAACCAAGTTGTACTTACCTGAACTAGAAGAAGGGGCCTGTCACCATTTATCAGTAGATGATAAGGAGTCCAATCTGATTGAAGCAATTAGGGTTGTGTCAGAATTCTCCGATGTATTCCCTGAGGAGTTACCAGACATGCCACCTGAAAGGAAAGTTGAATTTTCCATAGAGCTTATCCCAGGCACCACCCATATTTTCCAAGAGAGCTTATCGAGTGTCCGGACTAGAGTTGGTGGAACTCAAGAAGCAAATTGATGAGTTGTTAGAGAAAGGCTACATCAGACCAAGTACTTCACCTTAGGCAGCCCCAGTATTATTTGTGGAGAAGAAGGATGGCATGAAGAGGATGTGCATTGATTACAGAACCTTGAATGAAGTCACTGTCAAGAATAAGTACCCCTGCCTAGAATCGAAGATTTATTTGATCAGTTGAGAGGAGCCAGTGTGTTCTCAAAGATAGATCTGAAGTCAGGTTACCATCAGCTCAGAATCTGACCTGCAGATATACCGAAGACAACATTCATCACCAAGTATGGACTATATGAGTTCATGGTTATGTCATTCGGATTGACGAATGCGCCAGCTTACTTTATGTACCTAATGAACAGTGTGTTCATGGACTACCTCGACAAGTTCGTAGTGGTGTTCATTGATGATATTCTTGTATATTCCTAGAATGAGAAAGAGCATGAGGAACATTTGAGGAAGGTACTCCAGAGGCTACGAGATTGCCAGTTGTATGCCAAGCTTAGCAAGTTCGAGTTCTGGATCAGCGAAGTTCTATTCTTGGGTCATATTATAAACCTAGATGGACTAGCTGTGGATCTAAAGAAGGTAGCAACGATTCTGGACTAGAAAGCACCAAAAGATGTCCGAGGAATCAAGAGTTTCATTGGAATGGCCGGTTATTATCGGCGTTTCATTGAGGGTTTCTCCAAGATTGCCACACCAATGATAGCCCTGCTAGCAAAGAAGGTTGATTTCAAGTGGACCCCAGCATGCCAAGAATCATTTGAGATGTTGAAGCAGAAGTTGACAACAACACCGGTGTTGGTTTTACCAGACGTTCACAAGCCATTCTCAGTATACTATGATGCTTCATACACCGGACTAGGATGTGTGTTAATGCAGGAAGGGAAAGTAGTGGCATACTCGTCCTGACAATTGAAAGTTCATGAAAAGAATTACCCCACTCATGATCTGGAGCTAGCAGTAGTGGTTCATGCATTGAAGACCTGGAGACATTATCTTTATGGGCAGAAGTGTGATATCTACACGGACCACAAGAGCCTCAAGTACATATTCACTCAGTCAGAGTTAAACATGAGGCAGTGAAGATGGCTGGAATTGATCAAAGACTATGAGCTGGAGATTCATTATCACCCAGGCATAGCAAATGTGGTTGCTGATGCTCTTAGCAGGAAGAGTCAAGTCAATATGTTGGCCGCTCACTCGATGCTGTTCGAGCTAGCGAAGGAATTCGACAGGTTGAGTCTTGGATTTCTGAACAACACTTAAGGAGTGGTAATTGAGCTACAGCCCACTCTGGAGCAAGACATCAGGAAAGGTCAGAAGGATGATGAGAAGATCAACAAGATCTGGCAACTAATCATAGATGGGAAAGGTCCAGATGTCCGTGAAGATGTAGAAGGAGTGGTATGGTTCAAGGATAGGCTGTGTGTTCCCGACATCACCTCGATCCAGGAACTGATCCTCGAGGAAGCTCATGAGACAGCGTATTCTATACACCCTGGTAGCGAGAAAATGTACCAAGACCTGACGAAGAGATTCTGGTGGTACGGAATGAAAAGAGAGATAGCAGAGTATGTGGCCAGATGCGACAGTTGCTAGAGGATCAAGGCAGAACATCAGAGACCCGTAGGATTGTTGCAGCCGTTGCAGATTTCGCAGTGGAAATGGGATGAGATTGGGATGGACTTTATAGTTGGTCTGCCCCGCACTCGAGCTGGTTATGACTCCATCTGGGTAGTAGTGGACCATTTGACAACGATGACCCATTTCATACCAGTCAAGACCACCTATAACAGTGCAGTGTTGGCAGAGTTATACATGTCTCCGATTGTGTGCTTGCATGGTATTCCAAAGAAGATAATATCGGATAGAGGCACCCAGTTTACCTCTCATTTTTTGTAGCAGCTACATGAAGCTTTGGGCACTCACTTGAAATTTAGTTCAGCTTATCACCCGCAGATAGATGGTCAGACTGAGAGAACCAACCAGATTCTTGAGGATATGTTGAGAGCTTGTGCTTTGCAAGACCAGTTAGGTTGGGACAAGAGGCTACCATATGCAGAATTCTCCTACAACAACAGCTATCAAGCCAGTTTGAAGATGTCACCATTCGAAGCGCTCTATGGGAGGAATTGCAGAACTCCATTGCATTGGGACCAACTAGGCGAAAGTTAGGTATTCGGTCCAGAGAGTTTATTTGAAGCTGAAGAGAATATCAGGATGGTTTGGGAAAATCTGAAGGCAGCGCAGTCTAGACAACGAAGCTATGCTGACACCAGAAGAAGGGAACTCAGTTTTGAAGTGGGAGACTATGTCTACTTGAAAGTGTCACCCATCAGAGGAACCAAAAGGTTTGGAGTCAAAGGCAAGCTAGCACCTCGCTATATCGGGCCGTACCAGATTCACGCAAGACGTGGAGAAGTGGCTTATCAACTCAGCTTACCAGAGAACCTATCTACAGTGCACGATGTGTTTCACGTGTCTCAGTTGAAGAAATGCTTACGAATACTAGAAGAGCAATTGCTAGTGGAAGACCTTGAAGTTCAAGAGGATCTGACATACATTGAGAAGCCAACGCAGATTCTGGAGATAGCAGATCGGGTCACTCGGAGGAACACCATCAGGATGTGCAAAGTCAAGTGGGGTCATCACTCAGAAGAAGAAGCAACCTGGGAAACAGAAGATGATTTGAGAGCCAAGTACCCTGAACTTTTTGCTAGCCAACCCTGAATCTCGAGGGCAAGATTCTTTTAAGGGGGATAGGTCTGTAACACCCTGAATTTGGGGGTATAAAATTTCTTTCTAATGATCACCCAAATTCATGTGTTACTCTTCTCTATCTCACTCTAGTTTCTCTCTCTCTAGTTTTCCCTCTCTCTTTCTCTTTTAATTAAAGTTAGTTGTATTAGTGAGGGATTATTTATTTTATTTTGCCCAAAACATATGAGTCATGGAATGTTGCATCATATTGAGCCTAAATATTCTTTGAATTGTTGTACATATTTGATTTGGTTTGAATTTGAAAATTGAATTGAATTTGAATTGAAAACCCTAGAGAAAACAAATAGAAAAGGCAATAGAAATTCCAGGAAAATAGAAAAAGCCATTTCAGCCCAGGCCAGCCCATTTAGCCCAGCCCGCGCGCGCCCCCTCTGCTAGACAGGCGGGTCCCGCCTGTCGGCGCCAACCCGATCGCGCCTCTCTCCCTTTCTCTCTCTATCGCATGGGCTAGACCTATCGGTGCTAGTTCTCCCGCACGCACCCACTCCCCTCTCTCTGTCCCATCGTCCCCACCTGTCAGCCGTCTCTAACCTCTCGCCCATGATCTCCCCGCCGTGGACGCGCCCACGATCGTGCGTTCTCTGGCCACGTCCGAGCCCCCCACGCCCCTTTTGAGCCCGCGCCCTGCTCGCCCCTCTCCCATTTGTGCCCTCTGCCTAGCTCCCTCACCCTCTCTCTCGCTCTGCCCACGCGAACCGAGAGCTCCGCAACCGCCCACCGACGTCCACTGCCTGTTCCATGGCCGCCATTGCGCTCGTGCCCCGTCTAGTCACGGTGAGCTTCGCCTTGTCGTCAGCTACTCGGGACACCCTTTGGTGTGCCCTCTCCCTCCCTGCTGCGCCCGGTCCACGCTCACAGGAGTAGTTCTTGCGTAGTCGGAGCCCCACCGTCGTCGACCCGAGGCTCCACCGCACCCCCGCGGTTCTCCAAGCATCCTGGAGTCCGCACTCGAGGTGAGCAACCTTCCCATGCCCTTAATTCGCCAAGTACCGCACCAAAGCCCGCGCAATTGCTCACCGGAGTTAGCTACGCTGCCGCGGAACCTTTTTCACCACGGTCTGCTTTCTATGGCGCCCCATGCCGGTTCTGCGCCCACGGTTGTGTTCGCCATGACATGCTGAACGTGTCTGGCCCTTTCCCTAAGCCACTAGAGCCCCGCCGTGGCCGATCTGCTCGTCTCCGGCAAACTCCCGCCGTGGGACCGAGCGGCGCCACCACGCCCAAGTCCACCCCCTGCCGTTAGATCTCGGTCGTCCACCCGAGATCGAGCGGTTTAGACTCAACCCGAGTGGATCTGATCGTAGCCCTCCGATCCAGATCCAACCGTCTCTCCTCTCTCCCCCTCACCCGCGTCTCTGCCCTTAGGCCCGGCCAATCAGCCTGCCCTGACCCGCTGACGCCCTGGCCCTGCTTGTCAGCCGCGCCTGCGCGCCCGTGCAATCTAATCTCAGCCGTCGGTTTCTGATCCAACGGTTGAGGGAGCCCAATACCCCTTCGCGTGGTTGTTTAGCTTAAGAACCCCCTGGTTTTAGGAAATCAACCCGCCGTCCTCTGTTTTAGCGCATAGGTCCCTGGTTTGTTTTAGTTAGACCCTTGGACTTTTATTTAATCACATATTTAGCCCTAATTTCATATTTCAAACTTCAAAACTTGTTTATTTCATATCTTTTTCATATGAACTCCAAATTTAGTGGCTCAAATTGCAAAATGTTCACAAGATTATTCTCTGTCCAAATAAAATATGACCAACTGTAATCTGTATACTTTAATTTTTACACCTAGAATATAGAATTAAAGTATATGTTGATTTATTTATGTAATGAAATAAATAAAAGGAGAATCCTAGGAGTTAAAATATATTTAAATTTGTGAGATTAGTGTTATGCATTTCATGGATTCATTTTTGGTTTAACCTTTAGACCCTAATGTGCTAAATATAATTAGGTATGTAATTATGGATAATATTTAAAGGATAATCAAATTCCTAAATGAGGGTAGTTCATCTTATAATGTAATCTTTTCTTTGTTTAATTATTACTCTATCTTTTTAGGTTATGTTTCAACACTTAGAGAGTAATCAATTTCCCCCCAATTAAGATTAGTTCATTTTATAACTTGACCTCATTCCCCTGTACTTAATACTATACATTTTTGAGTTGTATGCCAATGTTTGTACATGTGTGATGTGATGTTCATTTTTACCTTCAAAATGTATTGAATGTACGCTCGCTTTACTTAGACAACGAGTAGCTCGTGGTTCCTGAGTGTGTTGCCAAAGATCCCTCTGAGCAACAACCTGGTGAAGGCAAGTGTCCTCAGACCTATCATGTCCTACTTTACTTTATAATTCACTGTCCCGCATTACATTATTGAAACCTCAGGATTGACTAGTCTGTATTTACCTTACCCTTGTTTACCTTTTTGGGTTAATCATGGTTAGCTTATGCTATTGCTTTAACTTAATCAATGAACATGATGTGATCTTTTATGATACGATGATGTTATCCCAATGGGGTTCTTATGATTCTTTAGAGGGCTTAGGCTGTTTCTGGAGTACCTCTCCGTAAGGACCTGTTTGGGGAGTGACAACCCGGGATAACAGTGCAACCATGAGGGTGGAATGGGACGCCCTTAGCTGATTAATTAGAGGAACCAGAGGAGTAGTTGGCTTCGCTGTAGGGCTGTCAATGGGGTTCGGGCACAGTACTTGCTCTGCCGAGGCTGGTTGCAGAGGTTCTTTGATTTGGTTTTGTTAGTCACCCTTCCTTTGGGGAGATGTACTGTGTTTATCAAACTGGAGAACCTAACGGGCGGCTATGACCTCTGAGAAATCTTTGTAAAGGCTACGTAGTGAGACCCTGCTAGGTCACCTTGGTAGTGACCAATGGGGAGGCTAGAACCCCGGGCAGAATGGGAATCATGGCTTGTGGGTAAAGTGTGCAACCTCTGCAGAGTGTTAGAAACTGGTATATCAGCCGTGCTCACAGTTATGAGCAGCCTTGGGATCCTCTTCGATTAGAAGAACTTGATTACTTATATGATGATGATTAGCAATGATGGTTATAAATCTGATCTCTGGTATTTCCTCTTGGAGGGAGTGCCTCTGGGTAATAACTAGGTTATTACTAAAATTTGACTATACTTATAATAATAAAACTTGACCAACTAAAAGCAACTGCTTAACCTTAACTCCACATACAGCTAGTCCACTTTAGCCAAATGGGACATTTGCTGAGTACGTTGATGTGTACTCACCCTTGCTTTACCAACCACCCCACCTTAGGTTGTCCCAACTGTTCTCAGTGCTCAGGAGGTGAAGCTAGTAACATGGAGGACTTTGAGGAGTTCCAGGACTATGATGAGTTCTAGTTTACTTTAGTGGCAAACCCCCAGTCAGCTGCCTTTGTAGGCTTACATTCTATGTTTCGTTACTCTGCACTTCGATTTAATGTTGAACACTATAGATATGTATTAGACTCTATGGATGTCTCAGACATCTTGATGTAACTAAGTACCTTTTCGCTATCTAATTCAAGCATTGTGTGATGATGTCCAATTATGTAATCGCTGTGTACGTGAGTTCTGATCCTCGCACGTACATGGTTCGCATTCGGTTTACCTTCCAAAACCGAGTGTGACACAATAGGTCACCCTAGTCTATTTATCCTGTTTACCTTGTTCACCCCTGAATCATTTGGGTAGTTTTGCTATTGCTCTATATGGTTTTGGGATTAATATTTCATTATGTCCATGTTCCAATTATTATGTTATTTTATTTATGTTCATGTCAAGATCATTATATTATTGTTAATTGGAACATGGAGCTTAACTTGAGAAACACGTGCCACCACACGGGAGGAATGGGACCCCTTGGCAAACTAATTAGGAAAGCTAGTGGAAGACTACCTTACCCGAAAGTGGCAAGGGCAGTAGGGGAGTTGCATACAAGGAGGTTCTCTGGTTGATTTTGCTGTGAT
This sequence comes from Zea luxurians, assembly GCA_029449295.1. Lineage (NCBI taxonomy): Eukaryota > Viridiplantae > Streptophyta > Magnoliopsida > Poales > Poaceae > Zea > Zea luxurians. Next base: position 55,309,527 of record JAOPSE010000011.1, read on the forward strand.
GGCGGTCAGATAAGGGATTCTTGCAAGTGCTCTTCCCATAAACTGTAGCGGGTTTTTGGAAGCTAATGGAACTTTGTAAAGGCCTTGTAGTGGATCCCTAGCCATTCACCTCGGTAGTGTCTAAGGGCCTTGCAAACCCTGGCGACATGGGAAACATGACTTGTGGGTAAAGGGTACAATCTCTGCAGAGTGTAAAACTGGTATACTAGCCGAGCTCACGGTCAAGAGCAGCTCAGGACTCTCGCATGATTAAATTATGGAACCTAAACTCAATTTGTCATATGCATTGCATGGGATCATTTGTTATTAATTTTGTTATATTATTATTATGGTTTGGTATTTACTAACATCTAGTAATTGCTAATAAAATTTTGACCAACTTTAAAAGCAATGCTCAGCTTTAACCATTCTCTTTGGTAAGTCTTACCCTTCACATGATTTCCCACCTTTGGTGAGTTCATGCCACATTATTCCCCACAACATGTTGAGCGATGAACATGTGTGAGCTCACCCTTGCTGTCTCACACCCCCCATAGGTCAAGGACAGGTACCACTGGATGAGGCGCATGGTGGATGTTGCGCTGTGTTTGTGAGAGGTCTAGGTCGTCGTCTCCCAGTTGACTTCCTGGCGCCAAGGATGGATTTTAGATCCTGTTATATTTATCTTTTATTTTGTAAGGCTTCCGTTATGTAATAAGTACTCTGATTATATTGTGACATTTATCTCTATACACTCTGTTATTATATGTGTTGTCTTCTTTGGCACATGTATGAGATGCACCCGGCTTTATCCCTTAAAACTGGGTGTGACAGAAGTGGTATCAGAGGAATGTTGACTGTAGGACGAAACCTAGATAGAACTGGACAACCATTGTCTACTTACCTCTGCTACTCTGATCTTTTCTAAACTTATCTTAAATCATTTCTCATCTATTTTCACTATACTCTGATCATTCTTACCTTTTCCTTCTAAAGACAAATGTGGATTTCACACTTTGAAATCTTGTGCCTAAAGTGACCTTTAGGAATAGGAGACCTACTCTTAGGAACAAAAACAAAACTATTTTTTATAGGTATCTATACGCTTGAGTGTTTGTTCTTATGATACTTGTCTGATTAGGATCTTTGATTGAGTGGGATGAGTTGAGGAGTAATGTCCACAATTACATCTGTATATACATATAGACATATATAGAATTCATGAGATAACTAAACAACTTAGATTATCCTCCATTAAAGTGTATCTATTTTAAATGGATCCTTCTTACCTTAAAAGATTCTTTCTCATTTTAATCGACCCCTCTTAACTTCAAGGAATCTATCTTATCCAAGTAGGTTCATCTTATATTAAAACATATTTATCTTATCCTCTTAAATTATTTATAAGATAAACCAGACCAACTAAAAGTACCCCCACTAGAATATATCAAATAGATCCATCTTATCTTAAAATATTCTCTCTTATCTTAATAGATCTATCTTATCTCGAAAAGATTCTTTCTTACCCTAATAGATCTAACTAACCTCAAAAGATTCTATCTTATTCTTAAAGACTCATGTTGTCCTAATAAGCATATTTATCCCCACCACCTCGCTTATCTCACAATAGCGTAACCCACATGATCTATTCCGAAATAAATTAAGTAGATCTTATCTAGTCTAATCTGATTACACCAATTTAATCTTGTTCCCATCTAATCTGATCGGATCTAATCTAATGGACAAACATGTTAGATAATACTGGTAAAATATGATTGGGTCCTACTCTTATAAAAACGTTTTAATCCAAGTTGGACTAAGATTCCAATTTAGACTAGACCACATACAACAACCTGGCCATATGCAACTACCTTAATCACCCAATAGTTGCATAACCCCCTCTGTTTAACTGACAGGAATTCTGACCTACCTACGCTATATAATTCATCCTATCTCAAAGGATTCTAACACATATTAAAAATACATATTCTACCCTGGTAGATTTATTTAACTTTAACTAGTCTAATGTAGTTATATCCAATCTAATCTAGACCCTACCTAATCTAATATGGTCTAATCTATGTTACAAGTATTAACTAAACCATATTCTGATAAATGAGTTTTAAATCTAAATTGGTGTCTTTAGACCAATTCGTCTGAGAAACCACTACCTAACCTATGTTATAGGTTGCCCAACCCATTTATCTTTCAAGCAAAGTAAAACTCTGTTCAATCTACCTACTCCATGTAACTACAATTGTTATCTCAAGTCAGATAATAACATCCAACACCACAACCGATGGTCCCTAAATCAGACCCAAGAAGAAGGTTAACCTTAACAATTAAAGATATGAATAGAAACAAATCTTCAGATGAATCAAGATTCACCACCCGGAATAAAAGTCTCCATTACTTAACTTCCTTTTACCTCCAAACTTCTCTACACTTACCTAATAGCTAAAATCTGATGTACCCTTGTTCTCTATGCCACATCTGTTAATGGCATGATGAGTTTCAGGTGTATAAAAATATATACTAATTGGAAGTTCCACTTAGAAAAAAATACTAGAGCTTTGTAAAGATAAAATCAGCTGGATAAGCTCAACTAAATGATATTCTTAAATGGGATTATATAATCTAATGTGATCTAAGCTAATATGACCTAATCCAATGTGGTCTGCTTGAACATATTAGTGGTACTTGGACTCTTCTAGTCAAGGGTAGATCAACTCAACCATGAGCATAAAAGCTAGCCCAACCCATAGTGTCATGATGGGTTGCATAATTTTTTTGCCCCCACCAAATGTCAAACAAGTTGTTGACCTACACCATGTAGACTATCCCATCTTAAAATAAATTCTATCCTACCCATGGGTATTCACCTTATACGACTGGTTACCTCAATCTGGACATAAAACAAAGATTAAGCCCTGCTAAAGAATCTTTAGATCATAACCAGTATTAGCCTATTCATTCCGCTGACCAAATAATTCCCCTTGCAAAACTATTATATCTTATGCTTTTAACTCTCATGGTCAATACCAGGAAAGGAAGATTATCAGGCAACATCAAACAGAAATGAATCCTCCAAATCCTCCACCTGTTGGAATCGATTAAGTGGTTGCCGCCCAAATGCTGGTAATACAACTAATGTCAGACATGGTTACCGAAATGCAAAATCAGATAAGACAAAAATGCGAGGAAATACGTCAGGACCGACTAGAAATACGTCGAGAAATAAGACAAGCACAGTTGGAAAGACAACGACAACAACAACCGCTACCTCCACCACCACCACCAGCTCCACCGAGCTACATAAACATATATATAAATTATTACTATTTGTAAGATCTAAATGTTACTTTAGTTAGTAAACGGTACGATATTATTTCAGGATGAATAATAAGGTCTAGTTGACCCCATGTGTTGTTAATAAATTATGCATCATGCTGAGATTTTGTTTGTGCATATGTTTTGAGATAACCTGGTTATGCAGCCTCTTACAAATCTCGAGGACGAGATTTCTGTTAAGGGGGGTAGGATTTGTAATGCCCAAAATATGTACAAGAAAAAAACAAAATAAATAGATAGAGAAATATGCACCTCATGGTGGAGTTCTTGCATTTTACCCTTGTACTCACAACTTTGAGACAAGTTTAAGTTTCTAAAAAGTAGAATTTGGAACACACTGAATTTCTGTTCTCACCTAGAAGGGATTCTCCAAAGGTTTGAAGAAAGATAAACTTTTAGTTTCTTACTCTTAAAATTAATTCTCCGAAAATCAATATAAAAATATTCCTAAATAAGATATATTATCCCTTCTATTGATTTTTTTATCTTTGTGCTTTATAAAAAATAGTTAATAGAAATATACCTATATCATTTTGGTTATTCCTTTATTGAAAGATATATATATATATTTATAAGTACTCTCTAAAAGATTTTATACACTAGAAATCATCTTTCTTAAAATACCTATGTGTATGGATTGCATACTTAAAAGACTTTGCTTAAATAAGATAATAAATAAAATAATTAATTAAATTATAGTTTGCACTCATGCTGGTTTTTTCTTGTGCGCTTATAATATAACCACTAATACAAACTCAACTTTGAATTCAAATTTGAAGTTAGAATTGGAATTAGGGAAGAAACAAAATAGGAAATAAAATAAAAAAGACAAAGCCCTCCTACTATTGGGCCAAATCCAGCGTCACCGGCCCACTGTAAAGCCCTAAAATTTGTATAAGGTCAATAATAATAATAATAATAATAATAATAATAATAATAATAATAATAATAATAATAATATATGTAATTATATAAAAGTGTTTTGGAAATTATTCAATTTCTTTTTCTTTGTGCATACTCAATTAAGCGAATTAAAGTAACAAATAAATAAATAAATATAACTTGCATCCCATGCTAGGATTTATTTATGTGCATGTATAAGTAAGCCTGGAATTTAAATTTGGAAATCTAAAAACTGAAATTTGAGAACTAAAAGGAGAAAACAGAAAAGATTAAATAAAAAGAAATAAGCACCCGGGCCAATTTCCAAATGTGCGGCCCAGCTACCCCTCAAACCTGCCCACCAGCGCGCCCCGCTCCCACCGACGGGCAGGACCCTGTGTCAGCCGCGCCCATATTGTTGTCACGCGCGCGTGCCACCACCGTGTGGGATCCGATTGTCAGAAGCTTATTCCACAACAAATCACGCCGTGCTGGTCGCATCCGCCCAAAGAAAATCCGGACGCCCGGGATCAAAATCCTAACAACATCCGAGAAACCGCGTAATTCAGTTTGATTCACACCCCTCCGCGCGGAGTCTTCCAACAAGATTCTCCTCTTCCCCTCCCCATCTATCCGACGCAGCGAACCCCCAACAACTTCGTGGTTTCTCTATTCGAATCGTTGGGATATCCTCAAGCCCTTCGATGTCATCTACTCTCGTGCCTATAAAACCATGCGCCGCGCATCTCCTTGATTGAGCCAATCGAAGTGGACGGTTGTAGAAATTCGCGCACGCAAGTGAGAGAGAGAGAGAGCTCTGCGCCACTAGCCGTCCAGGGACCACCTCGGGTTTGAATCTCGCATCACGCTCTGGTGGTGGGGGCTGCTCTGCATCTCTGAAATCCACCGCACGCCAGCCCCAGCGTGCGTCAACGAACAAGCCGAGACCTCGCTCCACCGGATCTCGCAGGCAACCATTCCCTCTGGTGAGCTTCATCAAGGTCAAAGAATCTATACTTGAATCCAGCGTACTCCCTGTGCGAGTGTTCGTCTTGGGCCTCGGCTGGCCGTCTAAAGCTGGCGTGGCACCTAAACCCTCCCCCCCAATTATGGTGAGCATGGGGTCGTGCTTCGTCTCGGTGTAGCAGCGGCTATGGCCCTGCGCAGTCATAACGTGCGATGGCTGGTTGAAGACGAGATGAGAGCCATTGATCGCTTTCTGGACGGTGAAGATTAGATCTCCAGTTGTCACATTGAAACCGAGATCTAAGCCATCCATCTGGAGTTCAACGGAGTGGATTAGAACACATTTCATGAAATCTGGGCCATCGGATCTCGATCTAGTGGCTCATAGCGCGTGCGGCTTTATAATTTATTTCTGGCCGTTAGATCAAGATCGGATGGATCTCTTGATCCCATACCCCTTCGCTTGGCATTCTTACTTAAGAGCCCCTGTAGTTTTTCTTATTCAACCCGCCGTCCACTCAGGTGCACTACTGTGTCTAGGACGCTTTTGCGCTTTAGCCACTGGCCTTTTATGTAATCATGCACACAATCCAGAAAAATGAGAAAAGCAGAGAAATCATTATAGAAATTAGTTTTTAATACAAAAATAATACTAGAAACTTATTTAATTCATAGAAAATTCATTTTAACTCCAATTTGACCCATTCCAGTTGTATTAAATTCATATTAATATTGTTTATCACCTAGTAACTTTATTTTGATATGAAACCTAAACTAAACTTATGTACTTAGTTTCTTTTGTACCCCACTCCTAAATCTTTGGAAAATTCATAACTCAATAACCGTAACTCCGTTTTGATCCATTCTAGTTGTATTAGTCTTGTTGGGACCATGCTTCGTCGCCAAAGGTCCTGCAGGAAGAAACAGTTTCGGTTGAAGCTGTCTGTACGTAATGCCAAAGGGTGCCGTTCATGAAGCTTCGGAATTACAAACCGACTTAAAGATAGAATGACCTTTTAGTCCATAAGAGTTTGAGTCGATGTTGTAAACTTTTATGAGGGGCATGATTGTAATTGTTCACAGGCTGTGTCCTGTGCCTATAAATAGTGAACAATATTCCTTTACTGTTCACGCATTCCTGTAATTGCAATCACATCACCCGGAAATTATCATTTGTCAAGGCAGAGGTATAAATGTATTTAAATATTATGTTTAAACATTTAAGATTTATATAACATAATAAATGATGTCATTTATTTCCAATTTAACTATCTTTAACGCTTTATGTCCTGCGTCTTTCCGCATTACCTTCGAGAATTAAATTACGAAGGTGATACTTTCGTAATTTTGTTATTATAACCTTCGTCCAAAGTTCATCGAATCCTTGGGGAAATAATGCTTCAGCGGACGAAGGACATCGATATTTAACATTTTATGTTGCCTTGTTCTTAATTCATAGTATTTGAGAGCAAGTCCCCAACATTGGCGCCCACCTCCGGTCAACTCACTTCCACTTTTTTGAGCTGATGGCTTCGTTCAACGATCAAGCTGGAGCTGCTTCGGCCCCGAAGCTGGTACTCTCGATAACAGGTGGTTCATGCTCAGAGCCAGCCAACAAGAAGCAGAAGAAGGAAGCACAGAAAAGGGTACAGCATGTTGGGGTGCAAGGACCCTTCATCAAGTCAAGATGGTCTCATATTCCAATTACCTTCTCCCAAGAGGACCTTCAACTCAAGGATTACCCACACAATGATGCTATGGTTATCTCTTGTGTGATCAAAGGATTTCTGGTCCATAATGTTTTGGTTGACACAGGCAGCGCAGCTGATATCATATTTGCTAAAGCTTTCAGACAAATGCAAGAGCCCGAAGACAAGATCCATGATGCTACGCACCCTCTTTGTGGCTTCGGAGGACGGCAAATTGTAGCACTTGGGAAGATTACCATGCCAGTAACCTTCGGATTTGTTAACAACACAAGGACTGAGCAAATTGTGTTTGATATTGTTGACATGGAGTATCCTTACAATGCTATCATTGGTTGCGGTACTCTCAATGCCTTCGAAGCAATTCTTCACCCAGCTTACCTCTGCATGAAGATACCTTCGGACCAAGGGCCTATTGCTATTCATGGAAGTCAGGAAGCTGCCAGAAGGGCCGAAGGAAATTGGACAGATTCAAAAGCAATCCATAACATAGATGGAGCTGAGGCCTGTGAGCAATACAAGTTCAGAAGGGAAAAAGCTGCTTCAGCTGACCAGCCGAAGCCTATGCTCTTATGTGAGGATATAGCAGATCAGAGGGTGCTATTGGGATCTCAATTGTCTGAAGAGCAGGAAAAAACCTTGATAAGGTTTCTGTTCAACAATAAAGATGTTTTTGCTTGGTCAGCTAATGATCTTTGTGGAGTTAACAGGGATGTTATTGAGCATTCGCTCAATGTCGATCCATCCTTCAGACCCAGAAAGCAGAGGCTTCGGAAGATGTTTGATGACAAGGCCGAAGGTGCTCGGAATGAAGTGAAAGGACTTCTCAGTGCCGGAGTTATTAGAGAGGTAAAATACCCAGAATGGTTGGCTAACACTGTTATGGTGAAGAAGGCCAATGGTAAATGGAGAATGTGTATTGATTTTACTGACCTCAATAAGGCTTGTCCGAAGGACGAGTTCCCATTGCCAAGGATAGATTCCTTAGTCGATGCAGCAGCTTCATCAGAGCTTATGAGTTTGCTGGATTGCTATTCAGGCTATCATCAAATCTGGATGAAGAAGGAGGATGAACCGAAAACCATCTTCATAACCCCTAGTGGGACATATTGCTACCTTCGGATGCCTGAGGGGCTTAAAAATGCTGGAGGAAGCTTCAGCAGAATAACAGCGAAGGTTCTCCATTCTCAGATAGGCAGGAATGTACTAACTTATGTTGATGACATCATTGTAAAAAGCACGAAGCAAGATAACCACATTGCTGATTTACAGGAGACCTTCGCTAATTTTAGACAGGCTGGTTTAAAGCTGAATCCAGAAAAATGTGTCTTCGGAGTAAAGAAGGGGAAATTTCTTGGTTGCCTAGTTTCAACAAAGGGAATTGAGGCTAATCCAAGCAAAATCGAAGCTATACTTCGAATGGAACCACCAAGTACAAAAAAGGGGGCTCAAAGATTGACGGGAAGGCTGGCATCTCTCAACAGATTCATATCCAGATCAGCAGAGAGAAACTTACCATTCTTCGAAGTGCTGAAGTCAGCCGAAGTCTTTCAATGGGGACCAATCCAGCAGAAAGCCTTCGAAGAGTTGAAGCAATATTTGATAGATCTAACAACATTAACTCCACCAACGCCAGGGGCTCCTTTGTTATTATATGTGGCAGCTTCGCACTCAGCGGTAAGTGCAGCACTTGTCCAGGAGAAGCTTGAAGGCCAAGTTAAGAGGCAGGCCCCAATATATTTCGTATCCGAGGTTCTTAGTTTATCGAAGAAAAATTATACAGAATTGGAGAAGGTACTGTATGCTGTTTTGATGGCCTCCAGGAAGCTTCGGCATTATTTTCAAGCTTACAACATAATTGTTCCTTCTTCGCAACCTCTGAAGGATATTATGAGAAACCGAGAAGCTACTGGAAGGATTGGAAAATGGGCTGCAGAGCTCAATGAATTTTGTATTGATTATGTTCATAGATCCTCGATTCAGTCCCAGGCGTTAGCAGACTTCATTGCTGACTGGACGCCAGGGGCTCAGGAGGAAGAAACAAATAAAGATGCCGAAGCATGGACAGTGTTTTGCAATGGGTCTTGGGGAACCTTCGGAGCAGGAGCGGCTGCTGTGTTGGTTTCACCTTCCAAAGTTAAAACTTGTTATGCGGCAAGACTTGATTTTAGTTGCACAAATAATATCGCTGAATATGAAGCTCTGCTCTTGGGTCTTCGGAAGTTAAAGGCAATGGGAATCAGAAGGGCCATTCTTAAAACTGATTCTCAAGTTATTTCTGGTCATGTTGACAAGAGCTATAAAGCAAGAGACCCGAAGCTTGAAAAGTATCTAGATACAGTCCGAAGGATTGAGGCTTCCTTCGAAGGTTTCTCTCTCAAAAATATTCCTCGTGGAGAAAATGAATACGCTGATCTATTGGCCAAGTCAGCAGCCCAGGGGCTGCCTATACCTTCGGAAGTATTTTTCGAAACAATAAAAGCACCTTCGGTCGAGCTTCTTGAAAGAGCAATCCTTAATATATCCCCTGTTTATAGTGAGGATTGGAGAACTGAGATCGTCTCTTTCCCTCAGGGTAATTTTCTTTCAGACGACGAAGCTTATAACAGGAGAATAGAAGCAAGAGCTCGACCATATGTCATAATAGAAGGGGAGTTATACAAGCATGGGGTCTGTTCCCCATTGCTCAAGTGTTTATCCAGATCCGAAGGTATAGAATTAATGAAGGAAATACATGCAGGCCTGTGTGGATCTCACATTGGATCTAGGCCCTTGCTCGGGAAAGTTTTTCGCCAAGGATTTTATTGGCCAAAGGCAGCTTCGGATGCAGCGGATATAGTCCAAAAGTGCGAAGGTTGTCAGAAATGTGCAAGAGATCAAAAACAACCTTCGTCTTTAACTCAATTAATACAACCCACTTGGCCGTTGCAAAGGTGGGGCCTTGATTTGCTAGGCCCATTACCACCAGCACAGGGGAACTTAAGATATGTGGTAGTGGCAGTGGAGTATTTTTCCAAATGGATTGAGGCAAAGCCCTTAGCCACAATAACTTCATTTACTATTCAAAAGTTTTTCTGGCAGAACATTGTTTGTCGCTTCGGAGTACCGAAGGCCATTACTGTGGACAATGGGACACAGTTTGATTCTGAAGCTTTCAGAGAATTTTGTGATCAAATTGGCACGAAGATCCATTTTGCATCAGTTCGACACCCAGAGTCAAATGGACTTGTTGAAAGAGCTAATGGGATCATAATGACAGGAATAATGAAGTCAATCTTCAATCAGCCCAGGGGAAAATGGCCTGACGAGCTAATCAAAGTGGTATGGAGCCATAATACAACCATGTCAAGGTCAACAGGTTTTACGCCCTTTAAACTATTGTTCGGTGACGAAGCAATAACCCCAGAAGAGGCCAAAGCAGGATCAATAAGGATAGTAGCTTCGGCAGAAGACAAAGACGAAGCTGATTGCTTTGTAGAAAAAGATGCTATTGAAGGGATCAGACATCAAGCTGTGGAAAACATCAATAAATATCAAGCTAAAACAATAAAATGGCGTGACAGAAAAGTCAAGCTGAAGAACATTGAACTAGGACACTTGGTACTTCGAAGAGTAGCCAACCCTGAGACAGCAGGAAAATTACAGCTGAAGTGGGAAGGCCCCTTTTTGGTAGTATCTTCGTCAAGACCCGGTTCCTACAGATTGAAGGATATGGACGGCAACGACATTCCTAGATCATGGAATGCGGATGAGCTTCGACGATATTGATGTAATTTTTTATATTCTTTTTCGTGGCACCCTTTTCCTTTCCAAAGGGGGAGAAAGGTTTTTAATGGGGCCACAACATGTAATTTTCCTTATTTTAATTTTATGAGAGTGATATCCCCCAAAAAATGTAAATGTAAATGCAAAAGGAAAAAGAAAAGGAAACAGGGAGAAGCTCAAAAGTCGTTCCTAAGAGAATGCAGGGCTTACAGCGAAAAATAAGCGCTGATTCCGCTGAAAGTAAAAGGCGAAGAAGCTCCTAAGGGAGGCTTACAGCGAAAAATAAGCGCTGATTCCGCTGAAAGTAAAAGGCGAAGAAGCTCCTAAGGGAGGCTTACAGCGAAAAATAAGCGCTGATTCCGCTGAAAGTAAAAGGCGAAGAAGCTCCTAAGGGAGGCTTACAGCGAAAAGTCAACGCTGAAGGACTATGATTATGTATTTTGATATTCATTTGCACAATGCATCTCATCATGTCATTTGCATTCATAAACATGCATTTAGACATATATAGAACCATCATTATACCGCACAAAAACACAGATGCTTCGGCGATGAGGAAAAACTCGAAGGAAAATTTTTATGCTTCGTTGTGTACGAAAAGAAGGGAAGGTGTTTTTCGCCTTCGGCTCAAAAGAGAAGTTTCGTCCACAGCAAAGCAGATTGTACGCAGATAGCAGAAACAAAATATATTACAAGGTATGTACAAATTTACATAAGTTGTTCCATAACTATATTACAAAAGTTTCTCCAGAATTTTTGCAGGAAAGTATATTGTAAACAACTATCAAGCTTCAGGCTAGGCTTCGTCAAACTTCAACTTCGTCATTCTCCAGCTTCGTCATCCTGCGTATATCAAACAGCAGAATAAGAAAGGTGCAAATTTCAAGGAGAAGGTAAAAGTAACAAATATAAGTTTCTTACCGGCTTAAGATGACTTCGAGCTTCGTCACCCGCCATTTTTCGCCCGCCACCTACTCAGATCTGGGTCATGAATCTATTTCCAAAGCTTCGGGCTAGGCTTGGGATATCTATCAGATCTGATGCTGACAAGCTAAAGTTTGGTCTGTTTACAATATTTCCATGCGTGCAGCCAGCCTTCAGAAAAGCGGTGGCTGTGCCCCGAGAAGCTACCAGGGCGTAGAAGTCAGCATGCCCACCAATAACTTCGTCAAGGGCATCAACCTCGCCTTCAATATATTCTAACATGCTGGGCAGATTATCAGCTGAAGGTGTAAATTTTGCAGAGCTGGCTCCGACAGAATGAAACACATCCTTCAGCCGTTGCACGCATCGGCTGCCGAAGCTTAGGCATTTCTCTTGAAGTTCTTTAAAGGATTTCTGCAAGTTTGAATTTTTATGCACCTCAGTTTTCAGGCTTGCTTCGAGATATTTCTTTTCTTGCTCAAATTTTTCTGACTGTTGGAGCAATTCATTCTTTAAGCTGTTATTCTCAGTTTGGACTTCAGCCAAAGAACCCTCCATAGTCTGAATAACAAAATCTTTCTTTTCTAATGCACCTTCGTGCTCTTTGACCATCATTTCAAGATCTTGGATGGTGAAATCCTTCTTTTTCAAATCAGCTTCGTAATTTTCAACTTTTTCAGCCAAATTTTGGATGACGGTTTTGTTCTTCTCTTCTTCGAGATCTTGTTGCATTTTTAGAACCTTACATAACAGTATGCTCTGTCGAAACGATCTTCGTTAGAAAATGACCTAAAAGATAATAATAATAAAATAACAAAAATATTTGTTACCTTGAAGTTAGCATAAAGCAAACTTCCGGCGATATGGTGCCGTTGGTAACGGCAGAGGTCCGCTTCCAGCTTCGGCAAGCTAATGTTTTTGCAGAGAGTTCTAACAATTTTAGCTTCGCTACGGTTTCGAAGGCACCTCAGTTTTCCTTCGTTAACCCCACCAAACAGTGTAGCCCCTGGCTTATATCCGCAGGCTATGGCACATCTTTTAAGCTCTACTTTTTCAGCGTCTGTCAGCTCTTGCCCAAGTAAATCTTGAAATTCAAAATCTTCCCCCTCCAAAATGTCTTCAGCTTGTTTTTTCCCCTTTTCAGTGTCTGTGCTCGCCGCGGCCACAGCAGATTCTTCCTCAGTCATTTTTAAGAGTATGTTATCAATAACTTCAAGTGTCTCGTCCAGGTTCAGATCTTCTGTGGCCCCAGTTTCAACCCCGGCAGCTTCGGCTGCGCCAGTTTCAGCTTCGAAGGTTTCCGCTCTGGTGGTTTCGGCTGCGGCGCCTTTAGCTTCGGCAGTTTCGGCAGTCTGGTCAATAGCAATTCTTGATGCCGGTGTCGGTAACGGTGTCCCATGAATTACATCTGCTATTTGAATAATCCTTCATTTTTTCGGCAGTGCTGGACCTTCTTCTGCCGAAGCTGCCTTGTCCTTCTGAAAAAACTTCGTCAGTTCCAACGCCAGCGGACTTAGCTTGACAGGCAAGGGTTCAGTCATTACCTTCATAATCTCTTCTACTTCAACAGCAGAAGGCGTTGCAGGAGTATCTTCTTCTTGAACCAACGTTCTTGGTTCTGGAGATGCAGTTTTCCTCTTTCCTGCAGTGGCCACCTTCGGCTCAGGATTCAACTCTTCAGGGCTAAGTTTTTTTAGAATCTCCCCTTTTCTTTTTGGTTACCTTGGCAACCTCTTCGTCAGCAGCGCTGGAAATTCTTTTTCGCTTTGGGCCTCCAGCATCTCCGCCCAGGCGATCATAATCAGCATATTCAAAACCTATGGCATCAAGCACCCTGTTCAGCCTTCGCTTCGGCCGAGTGCCGAAGGCTGCTGTCATCAGCTGGTCCTCTTTTTTGGAGTAATTTCCAAGGATTTCATTACTCATTACTTCAATTGTATCGAGCCATTCTTGACAGGGTGCTTTAAAATATTTCTTAAACTTATAATAATAGGGTAGTCGGACAAGCTCCCCTTCTTTCTTTTCTCCTTTAAGCTTCGGCATAGTCCACTCCTTCATAGTCGGAAATACTCTGAAGGCCAGAAATTCCTGCACTAAATCTCTAGTGCCAACTTGTTCTGCAATAATTTTGAATTCAGCCAGTGCGGCCCAAGTTGGACCTTCAGTTGTCATTCTGCAACGGGGTCTTGTTTCTCCGAAGATCAGTTCAAGAGGGCTCTGTACTAGCTTCTCTCTGTCTTCGTTAACTTTGACATAAAACCATTCTGACTTCCAGCCTGCCGGCCATTTGCTTCGGTAGCTAATCACAGGAAATTTTGTGGTCTTCCGATAGGCAAAATTGTAACAACCAAAATTTTCGTGCAACCCATCCTTTCTGGCCTTAGTCTGGTAATGCAGCTCATGTACTCGACAGAAGCTGTCGGCAAGCGGCTCCACCGCCTAGCTTCGGAGAGCCCAGATATAAACGCTAAGCCTGACAATGGCGTTAGGAGTCAGTTGGTGAAAATAGATCCCAAACTTTTGCAGCACATCAGAAATCATTCTATTCAAAGGAAATCTCAACCCAGCCTTTAAAAAACTCTTGAAAATAACTATTTCATCCTTTTCTGGCTTCGGGGTAGTCTCCTCTCCCCCGAAGCGAAGTAGCTCCTTCTCATTTTCTCTGAAATAGCCTGACTTCACCATTTTGGAGAAATCAGCCTTGGAGATAGTCGACTTCCCGAAGTCCAAATGGCTAGGCTTGCTCGGTACTGCGATATGGAAATCATCGTCAGAATCAGCTTCCTCAATATCTCCTCGTTCTGCTTCGGTAGCAGCTTGTTCTGTTTCGGCAGCAGCCTGTTCTGTTTCGGCAGTAGGGATTCTTTCCGAAGTCACCAATCCGGATCGCTGCATTGCTTCGGAGATAGGAACAGTCTCTGCACCTTCGACTTCGTCTCCCTCACGCTCAACTCTAGCAGTAGAGCGCAATCTGGCCATTCAATTTTGAATTTCTTGAAAGATTTCTCGGGAACTAAATAACCTCTTCTCCCGAAGCTTTTCTTCTGACAAAGTAGACACCAAATTGGAGCTTCGTCTGAATCCGAGAGTCGAGCTTCGGCTATGGTTAAAATTTTTGGCAGCAAAACAGTGCAATAGTAATGAATGCTGTGGTAACTTCACACCTACCTGACTGTTTATATAGTGCTGCAGGTAAGAAGGTGAATCGTCAGGATTTTTACACCAGGCAAACAGCTGCTCGCACCCGCTGCGTGGTGGGCCGTAAAGACCAAAATAGTGAACCTGCATGGTGGGACCGCTACGCGCTCGGAAACTGTATCGTTTCTCGACAACGAGCTCCGGGAAGGTGTTTTTCGGACCTTCGGCTTCCTGAAGCCTAGGAGACTTTTTTCCCGGATCAAGCTCGTTACGAAAAACGATCTAGCACCGCGAAGGGGCTACTGTTGGGACCATGCTTCGTCCCCGAAGGTCCTGCAGGAAGAAACAGTTTCGGTTGAAGCTGTCTGTACGTAATGCCGAAGGGTGCCGTTCATGAAGCTTCGGAATTACAAACCGACTTAAAGATAGAATGACCTTTTAGTCCATAAGAGTTTGAGTCGATGTTGTAAACTTTTATGAGGGGTATGATTGTAATTGTTCACAGGCTGTGTCCTGTGCCTATAAATAGTGAACAGTATTCCTTTACTGTTCATGCATTCCCGTAATTGCAATCACATCACCCGGAAATTATCATTTGTCAAGGCAGAGGTATAAATGTATTTAAATATTATGTTTAAACATTTAAGATTTATATAACATAATAAATGATGTCATTTATTTCCAATTTAACTATCTTTAATGCTTTATGTCCTGCGTCTTTCCGCATTACCTTCGAGAATTAAATTACGAAGGTGATACTTTCATAATTTTGTTATTATAACCTTCGTCCGAAGTTCATCGAATCCTTGGGGAAATAATGCTTCAGCGGACGAAGGACATCGATATTTAACATTTTATGTTGCCTTGTTCTTAATTCATAGTATTTGAGAGCAAGTCCCCAACAAGTCTCACAATAATATTTATTATCATCTGGTAACTTTGTTTTGTCATGAAATATAGGTTAAAATGTTGGACTTAGTCTATTCTATATTTAACCACGTGGATCTTCGGAAAACCATAACTTTTTAACCGTAACCCCGAATTTAGCGGTTCTTGATCCCACGATCTCGTAGCAGCGTGTAGATTATTATTACGCAGTTATTCTTATGTTTGGTGTGATGTTAATTTTGCCCATACCATGTTTGTTTGTATTGCTACGTTTAGCAGTGAGGACACATGTCATCGGAAGAGCAAGTTGGTACCTGGAATCTCAAGTCCCAGGCAAGTTGTGCCCTTGATCACTTCTTTTACCCAGTCATGTTCTGATTAATCATAATGATCTGCATAGGTTAATTTTGATGGGACCTAATAGGTTACCCTAGTTTGTCTATCTTTATGCCTTGTTTACCACTGAACTTCTGGGTAGTACTTGCTAGTGCTTTATGTGGATTTGGGCATTGAGATACACATTATTCATACTTTTGTTATCAGTTTGTTAATTACTATTCATGATAAGATCATTATGTTAATTGGAACATGGAGAACCACCCGGGAAAACAGTGCTACCACAAGGGTGGAATGGGACGCCCTTGGATGACTAACTAGGAAAGCTAGTGGAGGACTACCTTACCCGAAAGGGGCAAGGGCAGTAGGGGAGTGGTCAGTGTAGGGAGGCCCTTCTGTTGATTTTGCTACGATGGCGGTCAGGCGAGGGGTCCCTGCATTGGAGCTTTCTAGAAACTGTAGCGAGTTTTCTGAAGCTAGTGGAACTTTGTAAAGGCCTCGTAGTGTTACCTTGCCTCGCCTCCTCGGTAGAGGTGTATGGGAAGTCGCGATCCCTTGGCAGATGGGTAACATGACTTGTGGGTAAAGATGTGCAACCTCTGCAGAGTGTAAAACTGGTATACTAGCCATGCTCACGGTCATGAGCAGCTCGGACACTCACATGATTAATTTATGGAACTAAATTCAATTTGTCATATGCATTGCATCGCAGGTGTTGTTATTACCTTTGTTCTACTACTTAATTGGGTTGGTATTTACTTATACTTAGTAATTGCTAATAAAATTTTGACCAACCTTTAAAAGCAATGCTCAGCTTCAACCATCTCCTTTGGTAAGCCTTACACTTCACATGAGCTCCCACCTTTGGCGAGTTCATGCACATTACTCCCCAAAACTTGTTGAGCTATGAACGTATGTGAGCTCACTCTTGCTGTCTCATACCCCCCACAGGTCAAGAATAGGTACCACAGGATGAGGCGCTTGGAGGAGGCTGTGACGAGTTCGTGAGAGGTCTAGGCCATCGTCTCCTAGTCAACTTTGGGTTGCTGGACCGTTGTCTCCTTATAATGTAATTTATTTTGTATAGAACTCCTATTATATAGTAAAGATGTGACATTCGATCCCGTCGCCCGTGCTTGTGCATCTGAACCCGCTGACTCGCGGGCCCCTGGTGTCAGCATCCCCTTTGTCCTCCTCAACTATCGCCCGCTTTCCCTGCTCCCTGTAAGGCCCAAAATTTATATAAGAAAAAATAATAATAATAAATAAATATATGAGGAAATAAAATAGCAAATTCGGATATATCCAATTATACTTGAGTGTTGAAAGTTGAGAACTGGATTTGTGAAAACCAAGAATTATTTTAGAAAAGAAGTAATAGAAAAGTTTTTTTATTCAACTAAATGATTATAATATCATTAAATTATGCGCCATAAGTATTTATTTACATGAATAATTGTTGTTGAAGTAACTTTTAATTCTTAACCCACCTTCAAAATACTATTTTTCTAAAAAGAAAGGAACAAAATGAGTGTGTGTCATATTTCAAACATTTATCAAACAAATAAATTAATCAGAATAAATAGATATCTACTGCATCATGAAGGATTTTTTAGTGAGTATAAAAAAATTTGAATTCCTAAACTTTATCTTAGATTGGAATTTGAATTTTGTAAATCAAAAAGGGAAAACGAGAAAGGGGATCTCTAATCATTTATTCCGTCCATAAATAAATGTCAAGGAAAATAAATAATAAATAACAAAGATTATATTCACAATAGTATTTTTGGCACCTCGAAAATTTAAGTTCAAAAGAGGAATTTGAATTGAATTTAAAATGAGGAATTAGGAATGAGAAAAGAATATAGAAAAGAAAAAACAAATTGAAACTCGCTTGGGCCGTTTTCCTCACTCTTCGCGTGGCCCATCTGATCTGCACAGCCCAACATCCACCCTTCACAGTTCTCGCTTTGGTCACCGTGGTGTGGGGCCCAGCTTCATAGATCTGTGCAGCCCAGTTGAATGCTAGGCCCCTGCCACTTACTTGTGGGACCAGACGTCAGGGGATCCTCCTTCAGTTGTTGAGCGACCTCCGACGGTGGCGGATCTACCACGGGAAAACCGGATCGGCTATGGGTGTGGGAACGCTCGCGTTCGAGGTCGTCTGCCAGGGCTATAAATGCCTTCGGCACTCTCCGCTCGCCCCTGAACGAGCATGCACTGACCCCGTGCACTTGCCAACTAACCCTACCATTACCACCAGCCACTGCGGAAGTTCGCGCGCCGTCGTCGCGCGTCCACTGGGAAGCGGGTGTGGCTGGGCTCGCCCCTCGTCAGGGTTCGTCGTGCTCGCAACAGAATCGGGTGTGGCCGGATCGAAATCTCGACGTGGATCTCCTCGGCGAGAAGTTGTTGAAGTCTGCTCGGTCTACCGCTTTTCCAGGGTGAGTTTTTCCCTACCTACTGATTGTAGCAATGTAGGCTAGGAGCAGTGGCGTCCAGGCGGTAGTTTGGGTTCGAATGGCGAGCTCGGTGCAGCTTGTTGCCGCGTCTGTGGAGCTCGGCCATGGTGGAATAACTAAGGAAAGAAATAGAAGAGAGAGAGAGGATCGGGAGGTTGAAGATGATGGCAAGACCATTGATTGTAAAGCCAATGGTGCAGATTAAGTCAAGGCGCACAGTGTTGACCGGTGTAGGGGAAGAATGCCTGCGGCACGCGGGCCGTCGACTCTGCGATGTAGGGCCCGGACTAGATGATGACATAAAGTTTCGCAAGGTGGTTTGTGATCGTTGATCTGATCACGTACGTGCAGGATTAGATCGCTGAGTGTACCCCTTCGTTCTTTTGATCCGAGACGTTGATCGGCGATCCGATGGGTTGGATCGGATCATGCCTTAATAAAACCCACACCGTTGGATCTTTATCCAATGGTGACTACTGTGTACCGCTTCATCAAGTGAATAGATCTAATCTGTACTGCCAGGCGTGGATCCAACGGTCTAGAATGGCGCGTACCCCTTCGCTTCAGGATTTATTCAAAAGAGGCCCTGTAATATTTACTAATTGACCCGCCATCCAACCTAGTGGTAAAGTAATTATATAAGAGCCCTGGATTTTACAAACTAAACCCCGAGCTACTCAGTATTTGTGTGCATAGTCCAGGAAACAGAGAAAATAGGAAAAATGATTTTAGGAATTTATTTTTAGTATAAAAATAAATCCAGAACCTTGTATAAATCATATTTAATCCTATTTAACTCCAAATTGATTCATTCCAGTGGCATTAATTTTGTTTTGATATTGTTTATCACCTAGTAACTCTGTTTAGCCATGAAAATTGGATTAAAATTGTTCACTTAAATTATTCTATGCCAAGCACTTAATTATTCAGAAAATCATAACTACCACACTTTAACTCCGATTTAACTCGTTCCATTTGTGTTAGCTTTGTACTAAAATTACCTACACTTTGGTAACATTATTTTATCATGAGACATGTTGTAAATAATTAATTTGTGTATCCTATGTTAATTGGATTAATCTATGTTTATTGGATTAACTTCTTTAATATTAATACAATATTCTAATCTTATGGTTATAATTTGACTAGATGATCTTTAATCAAATAATGACTTAGATTAAAGTTGAGATAACTATTTATAGAATAATCTCATAAGATTTACACTGACCAATTTATAATATAGTTTACTATTTTAATCACATAAATCTTTTATAAATCATAATTCCTTACTAGTAACTTCGATTCTAGTGGTTCTCGTTCCCGCGATCTCGTAGCAACGTGTAACACCTCTGGTGTTACTGCAACTAAAACTTGAGCATGGCATCATAAACATTGGCATTGCATATGTTTGACACACCTAGAGTGCATTTACTAGGTAAAAATTTCAAACAAGTTGTATTTTGCAAATAGAACCCTGGAGAGGGCACCTAACCCTAAAGGGGGATTAAAGGGGTAAAACATAACCCAAATTGAGAAAACCTAAAAGCTTTAGGGGAAAGTCATGAAATGATCCCAAGAATAAAGGTGAATTACATTTATACCCCTGAAGTACCAAAAACCATAATTGGACCCCTAGAAAACCCTAAAACCAAACCCTAGGGGCTCATGTGCAAAATTAGTCCACTTTTGGACTAAAGTGCAAAAACCAAGTTAAATAAGTATCTTGAGTCATTTGGGTCACTCATATGTGAATTTGCAAGCTAAACCCTAAGTTTTGGATATATTTGCAAAAATCACTTCTTATGTCCCAAATGGCTTAAGTCTGAATTGCAGAGATTTTGCTCAACTTTTGAGTCTTGTAGCTTTTAAACTATAGGGTTTTTGCCCTAGGTCACCACACCAAAATTGTAGCCCAATCATAGGAAAACAACTTTGCTTAAGAGTGCGAGAATAGTTGTTAAGTAAATATTTGAGATAAATGAGCCTGAAGTTGGACTGTCAGACTGCTTGAAATCTGAAATTCAGATTAACAGTGGAATGGCATGGAATTAGGGCTCGGATTTAAACATGATCCAGTGCAAGTTTGAGCGTGATTCCCATAACAAATTTGTAGCTGGAATGTAGCACTACAACTTTGATGTAGAGACTTGGGGATGTTTCCATAGAAAATTGGGAGGAATCTGGCCCTAAATCTTGGCTGTCAGACACACTGAATAAGCATCGCCATGGTACAGTGTCTGGACAGATCAGATCAACCTTTCCCCTCGCCGCCGATGACCTCGCGCCAGGATCATCGCCGCCGTTGAGATTCGCACTCGCTGGTAACCAGATAACATCACGGGGAGAAGGAATCTTCGCCGCCGGTGAGCTGGACTCCACTCTGGTGACCCCCCGTGCTTTCCCTCTACCCTGCGGGTTGAGCCGATAAGCCCGCCGGTGAACCGCCGTTCTCCAGCCTTGCGCCGCGTGTCCCAACCTCGCCACCGCATCGCCGTGACTCCCCCTAGCTTCCCGTCGACCACCAGAATTACTGCCACGACACTAAACACGTATTCACCACACCAGCGTTCTAAGGATCGTGTCGATGTAGGCTTGATGACCGAGGACCCTTCAACTGGTCACATGCCTTGTCATGGGTAAGCCTTGCCTCAGGCAGACTAAGGCCAGAATAAGATAACACGAAATGGGCGTGGAGCGGTGGCGAGAGTAGCGTGTACCCTCCGTGGCAAGAGGCTGGACGGTGGTGTATCTGTGCTCTCAGTTTGCGTGAACCTGATCTGGTCTTAAGAACCCCGGTGGCGGGTTGACATATGCAAGGGTTAAGTGCTACATATGTCGTGTGATTGGAGATCCTCAGCTGAGTATAATCGATTCGGATCGCCGTACCTTCGCGGTTATGAAGACTTGGTCACTGACTTACACGTAGCAATCCAGTGGAGATGAATGAAGGCTTAAGAACTTGGCTAGTTTAGGATAAGTGTTTGAACTAGGTTAGAAAGAACTCTAGATGTAGGTAAATTTACCTAACTTGACAATAAAACTGGATTTTTAAAGATCCACTTTAGTAAGCATTTATGCAACAACAGAGTCTTTGATCTTGAGATACCTTACCTTGGCTCCTTTATAACCAGCATACCCTTGAGCGTCTTTTCTTTAGTCGGGTAAGACTTGCTGAGTAATTCCATACTCAGGGTTTATTCCCTCGTTGTTTTTAGGTGAGGAAGCAGCAGATTTCTGTTGCTTTTGTACCAAGGTGGTTCCACATGAGGAAAAACAAGAGTGAAGATGCGGGAGGACATGGTCCTCCATAAGAAACTTTTATGTAAAGACTTTTCGGGAGGAGTTTTTTTCCTCCCTTTGTTATGTAATAATACTACTCAGCACTCGTTTATAACCCTGGTCTGTAATAAGCAACTTGATCTTACTTTTAAAATAAATGTAAGTTTATGTAATCACTTCCGCTTTTCGATATCTCCAATGTTCTATAATGTCTACAAGAAGGGTGAAACGTTCCTGGAAAGGTGAGAAAAGATACCGAACTTGTCAAGTGATTCAGGAACATCTATGTGACGGAACCTCCTAAGTAATTAGGCCCACCTACAGTTGTCCTTGTCCAACGGACCTCAGACAACCCTATAGGTGCCCCTGAACTACTTGACAAGTTCGGTATCTTTCTTTACCTTTCCAGGAACGTCTCACCCGTCTTGCAGACATTACAGAACATCGGAGATAAAGAAATGCGGAAGCGATTACATAACTTACATTTATTAAAAGTAAGATCAGGTTGTTTATTACAGACTAGGAATATATATAACGAGTGCAGAGTAATATTATTACACATACCGAGGGAGGCAAAAACTCCTCCCGACAATTATCACACAAAAGTCTTAATGGAGGATCCTTTCCTCCCGCGCTTCACCCTTGCTTATCTTCATTAGGAACCACCTTGGTACAGAAGCAACAGAACTCTGCTGCTTCCTCACCTAAAAACAACAAGGGGATAAACCCTGAGTATGGAATTACTCAGCAAGTCTTACCCGACTAAGGAAAAGACTCTCAAGGGTATGCTGGATAAATGGGAACCAAGGAGAGGCTTTAGCAAGAATCAACTTAGCTACTTTTGCAGAAATAGCTTACTAAGGTGAGTCCTTACTTTCAATCTTTTAATGCCAGGTTAAGTTTTAATAGACTCTGTTTGCCTCTAGTCTAATTTCATCATTTTATCAGTACAACATCATTTTTATCCATACTGTTCACATCCTGACTCTAGGTTGCAGGGAAGTGACCAAGTCTTCATAACCGCGAAGGTACGGCGATCCGAATCGATTATACTCAGCTGAGGATCTCCAATCACACGACATATGTAGCACTTAACCCTTGCATATGTCAACCTGCCACCGGGGTTCTTAAGACCAGATCAGGTTCACGCAAACCGAGAGCACAGATATACCACCGTCCAGCCTCTTGCCACGGTGGGTACACGCTACTCCCGCCACCGCTCCACGCCCATTTCGTGTTATCTTATTCTGGCCTTAGTCTGCCCGAGGCAAGGCTTACCCATGACGAGGCATGTGACCAGTTAAAGGGTCCTCGATCAGCACGCCTACATACACGTTCAATCCTTAATCAACCTGGGTAGAACATCACCTGTTCCTAACCCAGGTCTCGATTTAAGTACTTCCATCCTTAGGATTGTTTCTGTTCCTTAGGATGAAAAGAGCATCACAGGGAACTTTGCAGTAAGATCCCACCATTGCTCCAAAGAAAATATTCTTGCAGGTAGAAGTCACCTTTCCTCAGGATAACCCCTGAGCTAGGCAGTACAGCAAAAGACAACCTCTATCCACAAGACCTAAGCAGGGCTAAGCATTTTTGTAAAACAATTTTGATACTTCACCAGAAGTATCCATAAAGGTATGGATATCAAGGGAAGCAATGCATTCAAAGGTTCCAAGCCATTCCTACGAACTTAATGCACATTTCACTTGACGTAAGGTGTGCGAAAAGTAATTTAAAAACACAAGGAAAGGGGTTGCATGCACCGGGGCTTGCCTTTGTTAATAGGTGAGTCTGGCTCGGATCCGCAAATATCAAAGTAGAAGCAGTTGCCTGCTTGAGAATCCGAGGGTGGTGGTGTCCTTTCTTCGGTGACTTCCTCTTCTTCTTCGTGTTCTAACATAACCATATATATGTATAAGAACGGATGCCATGGGATGCTCATGAGGGTGCAAAGATAATATAAACTTATTATCTAAGTCTTAAATACAACTTCCTTCATGGTACTCCGAGAACTTAGGGTTTCCGGAGTCAGTAAAGGAGTTCATAGGGCAGGGGGGGTGTTTTGGGGTTTGGTGATCAAACAAGGTCCAAATCAACCCAAATTCTACCCAAGGCTTCTAAATAATATGAAGAATTCATATAAAAATTTTGAGCATTTTTTGGGATTACAACTTATCTTTTAAAAATCCAAAACTACTACTTTGAACTACTTTAAATGCCTTAAAATTCCTTATTTAACCTAAAAATCACAAAACTATTTTTATTAAATTCTAGGGTAAATAAGGAGTCTACGAAAATTGGTTTCACAATTTTAGGATTTTTCTACAATTTTTAACAAATTCACAAAGCTCTACTGAAAAAGAAAAAGGAAAAGGTTGCAATAGTGATGGGCTGGTTCTAGCCCTGGACAGCCCAACGCAACAGGAAACCGGGTCGCGCGCCCACGCGCGCCCGCGCGCTCTGGCATCTTTGCAGAAGGGACCCCGGGTTCTTGGCTAACTGGAGATAAGTCCTGTTACTGTTTCACCGTGTCGCTGACAGTTTGAAGTATAGTCCTCGGTTTTCTATTTCTTTACCCGACACATCCTCGACGGCGTCCATGACCAGCCGAGCTCCGGCGAGCGCCTACACCGGCCGAAAGGGGCAACGACTAGGGTTTCCGAGCAGCGGACACCAAATTAGTCTTACCCTTAGCATTTCCCCCACATCAATTGCAAGGATGGCTACCCAAATGCTCCAGACCACGGTGACAGCGGAGACTTCGAATAGAATCGCGTGTTCCCAGTCACCAATGGCAGTTTAGCTCGATTTAAAGGGTTGGGGAGTTTGAGAAGAGCTTAGGGATGTTAGAACAAGCAACAGAGCAACATGAACTGACCTAAATTGGGCTGGCCGCGGTGAGCTCGACCCTGCGGTGTTTTAGAACAGAATTGGGGCAAATTTGAAATTGGAGCTCATGGTTGGAAGCTTGGGGGCGATACTGGACGCTGGGGTACGTGATGAGGTTGCGGAGCCAACGGCGGGCTCAATTTATAGTTTCCAGGGACGGTGGCGCTTGAATTGAGGATGGCGCGGTGGTGGCCGGAGAAGAAGTGAGTCACCGGCATGGTGATTTGTGGCAGTTCACGGGATGAGAAGCCCCGACAGTCACTGGGAAATGATCATAGTTCACGGCGACGTGGTCACTGACCGGAAGCGTGGCACAATCGCGGTGGAGGATGCAAACTCCGGCGACGGCCGCACGGCCACGTTGTCGATGCACGTGGTCGGGATACCGCGAGGCCACGACAACCCGAAATTATCCACGACGCGATCCTATCCCTTCCCCGCCGTAGTTATCCAACCGCCAGTGAACACGAATCACGGCGGCGGCGTGAATTTTCGCGCAGGGAGGTCGCCGTCGACGAGCAAGCCGCGCTGGCAACCATATCCGTTCAGTTACTGTACCATGGCGAAGTTCAGTTCAGATGAACCTGACAGAGCAACTTGAAGCCATACTTTCTCTCATTTCCATGTGGTACCAAGCCCAAACACCTATAACAAAGTTATTCCTCTTTAATAACTCTACCACTTTGTTATAGCAAACATAGGCAGATTCTCACTGGATCCTAGTGGAAATAGTTCTCAAACTTGGATCAAGGTCACTGTCAACTTAAAGTTCAGACTATATTAGTCTGACAGTCCAACTTTGGACATAAATATCTCAGGATTTTTCTCAGCAACTGAGCTCCCATCCTTAAACAAAGTTGTTCTCCTTTGCTTTCTCTATAACTTTGATGTGGTGACCTAGGGCAAAAACCCTATATTTTAAAAATTGCAAGGCTCCAAAGTTGAGCTCACCAATCTGAAATTCAGACTTAGAGAAATCTCAATTGGGGTCCTTTTTGCAAATGAATCCAAAACTTTGGATTTGGCTTGTAAATTCACATATGAGTGATCCAAATGACTTAAGATACTTATTTAGCTTGGTTTTTGCACTTTATCCCAAAAGTGGACTAATTTTGCACATAGGCCCCTAGGTTTTAGTTTTAGAGTTTTCCAGGGTTCTAATTGAGATTTTTGGTATCCCAGGGGTATAAATGTGATTCAACTTTGTTTTTGGGGATATTTTATGACTCTTTCCCTAAAGCCTTTAGGTTTTCTCATCTTGGGTTAGGTCTTACCCCTTTAATCTCTATTTAGGGTTAAGTCCCTTAACCAGGGTTCTATTTGCAAAAACACTTAAACAATACAACTTGTTTGAAAATTTTTACCTAGTGAATGCACTCTAGGTGTATCAAACATATGCAATGTCAATGCTTATGATGCTATGCTCAAGTTTTAGTTACAGTAACACCAGGGGTGTTACATCCTTCCCCCCATAAAAGAATCTCGTCCCGAGATTTAAAGTCCTAGGGTGAGTAATGGAAAAGGAAATGCTTCACATTTGTATTTCCTTATTTTTAGTACAAGGCAGGGGTGGTGTGGGGGTTCACTCCTTTATTGCAATAACCATATACAGTTTACAAATTACATGAGGCTAGAAAGCCTGGGAAATTCTTATTCAAGAAGTCTTGAGTTTCCCACGTAGCCTCTTCTTCAGCATGTTGGTTCCATTGTATCTTGTAGAACTTGAGAATCTTTCTCCGGGTAACCCTGTCCTTTTGATCCAGAACTTGAATAGGATGTTCCGAGTATGTTAAATCTGGTTCCAGGACAACATCTGTCACTTCAATGGTTCGATCGGGAACCCGAAGACACTTCTTCAATTGCGACACATGGAACACATTATGGATAGCAGACAGAATTTTGGGGAGTTGCAGTCGATATGCCATTGGCCCACATTGCTCAAGTACCAGAAATGGACCAATATATCTGGGTGCAAGTTTCCCTTTAACCCTGAAACGCGATACACCCTTCATTGGTGAAACTTTTAAGTAGACATAATCGCCTACCAGAAAGCATAAGGGTTGTCGTCGTCGGTCTACGTAACTCTTTTGTCGAGTTTGAGCTTTCTTCATATTATGAATAATTTTCTAAACCTTTTCTTCGACCTCCTTTACCATATCAGGCCTAAAGAAGTACCTTTCTCCAGGTTCAGACCAATTTAGCGGAGTTCGACACCGTCGCCCATATAAAGCTTCAAAAGGTGCCATCTTGATACTTTTTTGATAACTGTTATTGTATGAAAACTTTGCTAAGGGCAAACATTCATCCCATTTCTGTGAGAAGTCCAGAACACATGCCCGCAGCATATCCTCAAGTATTTGATTGACCCTCTCAGTCTGTCCACTTGTTTGAGGATGATAGGCCGAACTGTGGAGCAATTTGGTACCCAAGGATTTATGAAGTTCTTCCCAAAACTTGGATACGAACTGAGGTCCATGATCCGACACTATAGTTTTTGGAATACCATGCAAACTGAGAATACGACCAATATATAATGCTGCATAAGTGGCCACTGTATATTTGGCCCTGACGGGTAAGAAGTGGGCAATCTTTGTGAGTCGATCAACGATAACCCAAATAGAATCATACCCTTTGGCCGTCCTGGGCAATCCCACAATAAAGTCCATACTTATGTCTTCCCATTTCCATGTTGGGATTGGCAAAGATTGTAATGGACCAACAATTTTCATGTGTATGGCCTTGACACGTCTGCAAGTGTCACACATAGCCACATAGCGTGCAATTTCGATCTTCATCTTTGTCCACCAGTAATGTTGCTTCAAATCTTGGTACATCTTAGTGCTTCCGGGATGAATAGAATAACGACTAAGATGTGCTTCATCAAGAATTTGCTGGCGGAGTTCTTCATTCTTTGGCACTACTATGCGGTTTTTAAACCATATCACACCTTGATCGTCTTCCTTGAAACATTTGGCTGTTCCAGCCCCTATCTTCTCTCGTATGTGCTTCATACCCAGATTATCCTTTTGAGCATCAATTATCCTTTGCAAAATGATTGACTCAAGCTTTAGCTGATTCAGAGTCCCTTGTTGGATTATCCCCAGGTTTAACTTTTCCATTTCCTGACACAAAGTTTTGTCAGGGGTCTTCACCATAAGACAGTGGCAGGAAGCCTTACGTCTTAGTGCATCTGCCACCACATTGGCTTTACCTGGGTGATAATGGATCTCCAGTTCATAGTCCTTAATAAGCTCAAGCCATCGTCTTTGCCTCATATTTAATTCCGACTGGGTGAAGATGTACTTCAAGCTTTTATGATCTGTATATATATGACAGATATTTTCCAGCAGATAATGACGCCAAATTTTCAGGGCATGAACCACAGCAGCTAGCTCCAGATCATGAGTTGGGTAATGCTCCTCATGTCGGCGCAACTGCCTTGAAGCATATGCAATTACTCTGCCCTCTTGCATTAATACACAGCCGAGTCCACTCCCAGACGCATCACAATATACATCAAAAGGCTTAGTGATGTCCGGTTGAGCCAATACCGGAGCAGTGGTTAATAATGTCTTCAATTGCTCAAAGGCTTCATTACACTTAGAAGATCAATTGAACTTAATGTCATTCTTTAATAAACTTGTGATTGGCTTCACAAGCTTAGAAAAATCTGGTATGAATCTGCGATAATATCCAGCTAGTCCAAGAAAACTCCGGACTTGGTGAACAGTGGTTGGGGGTTTCCACTCCAGAATATCTTTGACTTTGCTAGGATCTACCGCAATTCCTTTGGCCGATAACACGTGCCCCAAAAATTGAATTTCCTCTAGCCAGAACGCGCACTTGCTGAACTTGGCATACAGCTGATGTTCCCTCAGGCGCGTTAATACAATCCGTAGATGCTGAGCATGCTCCTCTTCATTTTTAGAATATATCAAGATATCGTCGATGAAGACCACCACGAACTTGTCCAACTCGGGCATGAACACCGAGTTCATCAAATAGGTGAAGTGGGCAGGAGCATTTGTTAGCCCAAAAGACATTACCAAATACTCAAATAAACCATACCGCGTAGTAAATGCGGTCTTCGGTATATCCTCGGGCCGAATACGGATTTGATGATAGCCCGACCTGAGATCAATTTTGGAAAATACCCTCGCTCCAGTCAGTTGATCAAATAAGATGTCGATCCTTGGAAGAGGGTACTTATTCTTGATGGTGACCTCATTCAGGGGTCGATAATCCACGCACATTCGCAAGGTTTGATCCTTCTTCTTAACAAAAATGGCGGGACAACCCCATGGAGACGAGCTTGGCCGGATGAATCCCTTATTCAGTAGATCTTGTAATTGAATCTTCAATTCCGCCAACTCATTAGGGGGCATACGGTACGATCTTCGGGAGATGGGAGCCATACCGGGCTTTAGCTCAATTACAAATTCTACATCTCTTTCAGGGGGCAGTCCAGGCAAATCTTCCGGAAATACATCTGGAAACTCACATACTGCCGGAATGTTCTTGATCTCCGGTACAATGGCTTCATATACTCTACCAGAAGCTTTGGCTGGATTGGTTACGGGGAGAGACAAAATAATCTCTTCTTGATTATAGCTCAACCTGACGGTTCTGAGTTCAGTGTTGAGAATTGCCTTGTGTTGGGTTAACCAATTCATACCCAAAATTACATCTATATCCTGTCCTTTCAGAACAATCATGTTAGCAGGAAAGTTCCGTCCGGCCATTGTTACTGGCACTTCATAGGCCACTTCTCGAGTAAAAATATGTCCCCCAGGTGAATAAATTTTAAATCCCTCTTTTGATTCATGGCATGCAATTTGATGTTGCTCCACAAATTTCTTGCTAATGAATGTATGCGAAGCACCAGAATCAAAAAGAATAATTGCAGGGTGACTAGCCACGGGAAACGTACCCATCATCACCGGCTCTCCTTCCGGTGTAGTGGCCACTTGGGTGTAGTATACACGCCCCGTCTTCTTTGTATTCCTCCCCACAGTATTTCCCTTAGGCTGAGTTGACTTCCCAGATCCTTGCTGAGCATTGGATTGATTTTGCTTGGGATATGGGCAGTCTTTGATAAAATGTCCCAACTTGCCACAATTGAAACACTCGGTTGAAGAACTGGGCAAAGCAGGGAATCGAGTGCCTAGGGCACCCGGCTGATTTGGGGGAGTGGGGGTATTGCTGGGGCGAATAATAATTGGCTGCTTGAAAGGGAATGCAGGTGGACGAGAAAAAGTGCGATTTTGGCTAGAAGGCCGGATGACAAACCGTTGCCTCTTCGCCTGGCCCTGAGTAGGCTTCTCACCACCGAATCCCTTGTTCTTCCCAGAACTTGCGTATTTTGCTTCAACAGATAAGGCTGTGCTGACAGCCTTTCCATACGTGAGATCTATACATGTGGCCATCTTTCGCTACAACCGGTCATTTAGACCCCTCATGAAGCAGTTCTTTTTCTTTAAATCGGTATTCACCTGGTCGATGGCATACTGCGACAGGTGATTAAACTTGTTGAGATACTGGTTGATGGTATCTCCTCCTTGTTTCAGCTTCATGAATTCCTCTTGTTTCATATGCAGCACACCTTCAGGTATGTAGTGCTCACGGAATGCTGCTTTAAATTCTTCCCAGGTGATTTGATGGTTGATAGGTTGAATAGCCACAAAATTTCCCCACCAGGTACTGGCAGGGCCACGTAGTTGCTGTGCTGCGAATAATGGCTTCTGCGTTTCTGAACAACGGAGAAGACCAAACTTTTGTTCAATAACCCGTATCCACTCGTCGGCTTCCAACGGGTCCTCTGCCTTGACAAATAGGGGTGGACGGGTTTCAGAGAAGTCCAGATAGGTGGTTTCACGGGGGCCTTGCTGATAACCCCTTCCTGCCTGCTGCTGGAATTGCTGTTGACCTTCCATTTCCCTAAGGAAGCGGGTATTGTCTGTGGTGGCATTTACCAAGGCGGCAATCGCCTCGGCCAACGTGGGAGGAACCGGAGGTGGATTTGGGGTGACATCCCTTCCCCCAGAAGTTCCCGCTGCGTCCTGTCCTCGAGTCCTGGTCGGCATCTGAGGCAAAGAACATTTGAAATAAACATAATATGCCAAAGAGACCTTCCATTTTACATTACTATAAAAAGTAATGATACAGACTCGATTTTACATAACAGGACACATTACCCATTATACAAAAGTTCATCCTATTATACAACATACTACTTCAACTTCTACAAGCTACCTTACTACTCCTGCTTATTCTTGGTGGCTTCATCGTCAGGAGTGGGAGACCATACGTCGACCAGCCTCAAAGAAGGAGGGGGCCTAAAAAGGTCTAACTCTCCACCAAGCGCTTCGCCCGTAGTGTGCGAGGTTCCGGCTTCAGACCTGACGGGATCAGCAGGGACATTTAGGTGTAATTGCGAATACAGTACATGAACTTCTTCATGTAAAGTATTGCAATATACCTGCAAGTTATCAATAGCAACGCTAAGTTCGTTGACTCGTGCTCGAGCCTTTGCTTCCTTAGCTAAAGCTACCGAACGAGACTGCACTGCCCAGTCAAGTGCCAAATCTCGGTCAGCTAGTTGATCTTGCAGGGTGCGGATGTAACTTCTTAAATCATTGATTTGGTCACCGTCCGCAACCCATAGATTAGTCCTGCGCTGTAACTCCACTTGGAGTTGATTTACGCGAGCTTCGAGATCACCAATAGGATCGTTGCTCCTGCTACTGCTGTTTTGCTCTTGCTCTCACGGGGCAAGTTGATGTCGGGGCACACCAATGGGTCCAGTATGCTTACGTGCCGTTTTCCTTGTACGTAGCGGCATTTGCTAAGGGGAAAATTTATTAGTACAATTCTTAGCATGATGCATGAATAAGTACAGAATCAACCTTAGTCGATTCAACCTTCTATACATTGCACTCTTCCTATCTGGTCCTTGAAATAAACTCTTCAGAAATACTTAGGTAAGAAGAGAAGCAATTTTCTAGATAAGTCTTAGAAAATTCTTTTGAAGATGCCACATAATATCTGTCAAGAAGGGCTACGCTCCGATACCAGCTGTGACGGAACCTCCCAAGTAATTAGGCCCACCTACAGTTGTCCTTGTCCAACGGACCTCAGACAACCCTATAGGTGCCCCTGAACTACTTGACAAGTTCGGTATCTTTCTTTACCTTTCCAGGAACGTCTCACCCGTCTTGCAGACATTACAGAACATCGGAGATAAAGAAATGCGGAAGCGATTACATAACTTACATTTATTAAAAGTAAGATCAGGTTGTTTATTACAGACCAGGAATATATATAACGAGTGCAGAGTAATATTATTACACATACCGAGGGAGGCAAAAACTCCTCCCGACAGTTATCACACAAAAGTCTTAATGGAGGATCCTTTCCTCCCGCGCTTCACCCTTGCTTATCTTCATTAGGAACCACCTTGGTACAGAAGCAACAGAACTCTGCTGCTTCCTCACCTAAAAACAACAAGGGGATAAACCCTGAGTATGGAATTACTCAGCAAGTCTTACCCGACTAAGGAAAAGACTCTCAAGGGTATGCTGGATAAATGGGAATCAAGGAGAGGCTTTAGCAAGAATCAACTTAGCTACTTTTGCAGAAATAGCTTACTAAGGTGAGTCCTTACTTTCAATCTTTTAATGCCAGGTTAAGTATTAATAGACTCTGTTTGCCTCTAGTCTAATTTCATCATTTTATCAGTACAACATCATTTTTATCCATACTGTTCACATCCTGACTCTAGGTTGCAGGGAAGTGACCAAGTCTTCATAACCGTGAAGGTACGGCGATCCAAATCGATTATACTCAGCTGAGGATCTCCAATCACACGACATATGTAGCACTTAACCCTTGCATATGTCAACCTGCCACCGGGGTTCTTAAGACCAGATCAGGTTCACGCAAACCGAGAGCACAGATACACCACCGTCCAGCCTCTTGCCACGGTGGGTACACGCTACTCCCGCCACCGCTCCACGCCCATTTCGTGTTATCTTATTCTGGCCTTAGTCTGCCCGAGGCAAGGCTTACCCATGACGAGGCATGGGACCAGTTAAAGGGTCCTCGATCAGCACGCCTACATACACGTTCAATCCTTAATCAACCTGGGTAGAACATCACCTG
This sequence comes from Zea luxurians, assembly GCA_029449295.1. Taxonomy (NCBI): domain Eukaryota; kingdom Viridiplantae; phylum Streptophyta; class Magnoliopsida; order Poales; family Poaceae; genus Zea; species Zea luxurians. The sequence continues at coordinate 55,342,252 of JAOPSE010000011.1, forward strand.
TTCCTAACCCAGGTCTCGATTTAAGTACTTCCATCCTTAGGATTGTTTCTGTTCCTTAGGATGAAAAGAGCATCACAGGGAACTTTGCAGAAAGATCCCACCATTGCTCCAAAGAAAATATTCTTGCAGGTAGAAGTCATCTTTCCTCAGGATAACCCCTGAGCTATGCAGTACAGCAAAAGACAACCTCTATCCACAAGACCTAAGCAGGGCTAAGCATTTTTGTAAAACAATTTTGATACTTCACCAGAAGTATCCATAAAGGTATGGATATCAAGGGAAGCAATGCATTCAAAGGTTCCAAGCCATTCCTACGAACTTAATGCACATTTCACTTGACGTAAGGTGTGCGAAAAGTATTTTAAAAACACAAGGAAATGGGTTGCATGCACCGGGGCTTGCCATTGTTAACAGGTGAGTCTGGTTCGGATCCGCAAATATCAAAGTAGAAGCAGTTGCCTGCTTGAGAATCCGAGGGTGGTGGTGTCCTTTCTTCGGTGACTTCCTCTTCTTCTTCGTGTTCTAACATAACCATATATATGTATAAGAATGGATGCCATGGGATGCTCATGAGGGTGCAAAGATAATATAAACTTATTATCTAAGTCTTGAATACAACTTTCCTTCACGGTACTCCGAGAACTTAGGGTTTCCGGAGTCAGTAAAGGAGTTCATAGGGCAAGGGGGGTGTTTTGGGGTTTGGTGATCAAACAAGGTCCAAATCAACCCAAATTCTACCCAATGCCTCTAAATAATATGAAGAATTCATATAAAAATTTTGAGCATTTTTGGGATTACAACTTATCTTTTAAAAATCCAAAACTACTACTTTAAACTACTTTAAATGCCTTAAAATTCCTTATTTAACCTAAAAATCACAAAACTATTTTTATTAAATTCTAGGGTAAATAAGGAGTCTAGGAAAATTGGTTTCACAATTTTAGGATTTTTCTACAATTTTTAACAAATTCACAAAGCTCTACTGAAAAAGAAAAAGGAAAAGGTTGCAATAGTGATGGGCTTGTTCTGGCCCGGGACAGCCCAACGCAACAGGAAACCGGGTCGCGCGCCCGCGCGCTCTGGCATCTTTGCAGAAGGGACCCCGGGTTCTTGGCTAACTGGAGATAAGTCCTGTTACTGTTTCACCGTGTCACTGACAATTTGCAGTATAGTCCTCGGTTTTCTATTTCTTTACCCGACACATCCTCGACGGCGTCCATGCCTAGCCGAGCTTCGGCGAGCGCCTGCACCGGCCGAAAGGGGCAACGGCTAGGGTTTCCGAGCAGCGGACACCAAATTAGTCTTACCCCGAGCATTTCCCCCACATCAATTGCAAGGATGGCTACCCAAATGCTCCTGACCATGGTGACAGCGGAGACTTCGAATAGAATCGCGTGTTCCCAGTCACCAATGGCAGTTTAGCTCGATTTAAAGGGTTGGGGAGTTTGAGAAGAGCTTAGGGATGTTAGAACAAGCAACAGAGCAACATGAACTGACCTAAATTGGGCTGGCCGCGGTGAGCTCGACCCTGCGGTGTTTTAGAACAGAATTGGGGCAAATTTGAAATTGGAGCTCATGGTTGGAAGCTTGGGGGCGATACTGGACGCTGGGGTACGTGATGAGGTTGTGGAGCCAACGGCGGGCTCAATTTATAGTTTCCAGGGACGGTGGCGCTTGAATTGAGGATGGCGCGGTGGCGGCCGGAGAAGAAGTGAGTCACCGGCATGGTGATTCGTGGCAGTTCACGGGATGAGAAGCCCCGACAGTCACTGGGAAATGATCATAGTTCACGGCGACGTGGTCACTGACCGGAAGCGTGGCACAATCGCGGCGGAGGATGCAAACTCCGGCGACGGCCGCACGGCCACGTTGTCGATGCACGTGGTCGGGATACCGCGAGGCCACGGCAACCCGAAATTATCCACGACGCGATCCTATCCCTTCCCCGCCGTAGTTATCCAACCGCCAGTGAACACGAATCACGGCGGCGGCGTGAATTTTCGCGCAGGGAGGTCGCTGTCGACGAGCAAGCCGCGCTGGCAACCATATCCGTTCAGTTACTGTACCATGGCGAAGTTCAGTTCAGATGAACCTGACAGAGCAACTTGAAGCCATACTTTCTCTCAATTCCATGTGGTACCAAGCCCAAACACCTATAACAAAGTTATTCCTCTTTAATAACTCTACCACTTTGTTATAGCAAACATAGGTAGATTCTCACTGGATCCTAGTGGAAATAGTTCTCAAACTTGGATCAAGGTCACTGTCAACTTAAAGTTCAGACTATATCAGTTTGACAGTCCAACTTTGGACATAAATATCTTAGGATTTTTCTCAGCAACTGAGCTCCCATCCTTAAACAAAGTTGTTCTCCTTTGCTTTCTCTATAACTTTGATGTGGTGACCTAGGGCAAAAACCCTATATTTTAAAAATTGCAAGGCTCCAAAGTTGAGCTCACCAATCTGAAATTCAGACTTAGAGAAATCTCAATTGGGGTCCTTTTTGCAAATGAATCCAAAACTTTGGATTTGGCTTGTAAATTCACATATGAGTGATCCAAATGACTTAAGATACTTATTTAGCTTGGTTTTTGCACTTTAGCCCAAAAGTGGACTAATTTTGCACATAGGCCCCTAGGTTTTAGTTTTAGGGTTTTCCAGGGTTCTAATTGAGATTTTTAGTATCCCAGGGGTATAAATGTGATTCAACTTTGTTTTTGGGGATATTTTATGACTCTTTCCCTAAAGCCTTTAGGTTTTCTCATCTTGGGTTAGGTCTTACCCCTTTAATCTCTATTTAGGGTTAAGTCCCTTAACGAGGGTTCTATTTGCAAAAACACTTAAACAATACAACTTGTTTGAAAATTTTTACCTAGTGAATGCACTCTAGGTGTATCAAACATATGCAATGTCAATGCTTATGATGCCATGCTCAAGTTTTAGTTACAGTAACACCAGGGTTGTTACAATCTACAGGGTTGTCTGATGTCTGTTGGACAAGGACAACTATAGGTGGGCCTAATGACTTGGGAGGTTCCATCACAGCTGGTATCGGAGCGAAGCCCTTCTTTGCAGATATTATGAGACATCTTCAAAAGGATTATCTAAAAACTCACCTAGAAAGATTTCTTCTATTCTTATCCCCCATATCTGAAGAATCTATATGAAAGACTAGATAGGAGGAGTGCAATGTATAGAAGGTATGAATCAACTAAGGTTGATTCTGTAATTACACATGCATCATGCTAAGAATTATACTAATAAAATTTTCCCCCTAGAGAAATGCCGCCGCGCACGAGGAAGACCGCACGTAAGTCAACAGGCCCAATTGGAGTACCTCGTCACCAACTTGCCCCACGGGATGAGTATAGTAGTAGCGGAAGCAACGATCCAATTAGGGATCTCGAAGCCCGCGTGAATCAGCTTCAAACAGAACTGCAACGCAGGACCAGCATGTGGGTTGCAGATGGCGACAGGATAAACGAGTTGAGAAGTTACATCCGCCGTCTGCAGGATCAGCTTGATGATCGGGATTTAGCGCTCGACTGGGCGGTACTGTCTCGTTCAATGGCTTGGGCTAAGGCAGCAAAGGCTAGAGCTCGAGTCGACGAACTTAGCACTGCCATTGACAATCTACAGGCATATTGCAATACCCTACATGAGGAAGTCCATGTACTATATTTGCATCTACATCTCAGTGCCCCTATGGATCCTATCGTGTCGGAAGCCAGACCCTCGCACATTGCGGGAGAAGCACTTGGTGGTGAGCTAGACCTTTTTAAGCCCCCTCCTTCTTTGAGGCTGGTCGATGAATGGTCTCCCACACCTGACGACGAGGCTGCCAGGGGTAACCAGAAGTAGGAATAATGGTGTAGTAATAGAAATAGAAGTAGTGTATTGTAGGTTGTATTATTGTATAGTAGGTAATGCTATTGTATAGTGGATAATGTATCCTGTTGTAAAAATCGAGTCTGTACATTACTCTTTTTGGTAATGTAAATTGGATGGTTTTGTCTTTGGCATATTATATTTGTTTTCAAATGTTTGTTGCCACAGATGCCGTCCAAGACCCGATCCCAGGACGCGGCTAGAACCTCCAGTGGGAGGGAATCTACCCCAAATCCACCTCCCGTTCCTCCCACACTGGCTGAGGCGATTGCCGCATTAGTGAATGCGACCGCTGATAATACCCGTTTTCTGAGAGAGATGGCGGGTCAACAGTTTCAGCAACAAGGCGGGCGAGGTTATCAACAGGGCCCCCGCGAAACTTCTTATTTGGACTTCTCACAGACACGTCCACCCCTGTTTGTTAAAGCTGAAGACCCGTTAGAAGCCGACGAATGGATTCGGGTTATTGAGCAAAAATTCGGACTTCTGCGTTGTTCAGAGACCCAGAAGCCTTTATTTGCAGCCCAGCAACTATGTGGCCCTGCCAGCACCTAGTGGGGAAATTTTGTGGCCGTTCAACCGGCCAATCATCAAATAACTTGGGAAGAATTTAAAGTGGCATTCCGCGAGCATTATATACCCGAAGGTGTTCTTCACATGAAGCAAGAAGAATTTATGAAGCTAAAGCAAGGAGGGGATACTGTTAATCAGTATCTCAATAAGTTCAATCATCTGTCGCAGTATGCAATCGATCAAGTGAACACTAATCTGAAAAAGAAGAATTGTTTTATGAGAGGTTTAAATGATCGGCTGCAAAGAAAAATGGCAACCTGCATAGATCTTACTTATGGAAGAGCTGTCAGTATAGCATTGGCGGTAGAAGCAAAGTATGCAGGTGTTGGAAAATCTAAGGGATTTGGAGGAGACAGGCCTAGTCAGGGCCCGGTGAAAAGGCAATGGTTTGTTCTCCGGCCTTCCAACCAGAATCGCTCTTTCTCTCGTCCACCCTCCTTCCCTTTTAAGCAGCTGATAATTATTCGTCCCAATAATGCCCCCATTGCCCCAAGTCAGCCGGGTGCCCCAGGCACTCGATTCCCTGTTTTGCCTAGCTCCTCGACTGGATGTTTCAATTGTGGCAAGTCTGGGCATTTCATCAAAGATTGCCCCTATCCCAAGCAGAACCAGTCAAATAATCAGCAAGGATCTGGGAATTCATCTCAAGTCAAGGGAAATACTAAGGGCAAAAATATCAAGAAGACGGGACGCGTATATTATACACAAGTGGCCACTACACCGGACGGAGAGCCGGTAATGATGGGTATGTTCCTCGTGGCCAATCATCCTACAGTCATTCTCTTTGATTCTGGTGCTTCGCATACGTTCATTAGCAAGAAATTTGTGGAGCAACATTGCATTTCATGCCATGAGTCAAAAGAGGGGTTTAAAATTCACTCACCTGGGGGAAGAATCTTTACTAGAGAAGTGGCCTATCAAGTGCCCGTATCATTGGCTGGATGGGACTTTCCTACCAATATGATCGTTCTGAAAGGCCAAGACATAGATGTCATTTTGGGTATGAATTGGTTGGCCAAGCATAAAGCAACACTCAACACTGATCAAAGAACCATCAGGTTGAGCCATAATCAAGAAGAAATTCTCTTGCCCATCCCCATTCCAAACAAAACTACTGGCAGAGTTTATGAAGTCATGGTACCGGAAATCAAGGATATTCCGGTAGTATGCGAGTTTCCCGATGTCTTTCCCCAGGATTTGCCGGGATTGCCGCCTGAAAGGGATGTAGAGTTTGTAATTGAGTTGAAGCCCGGTACGGCTCCCATTTCTCGAAGATTGTACCGTATGCCTCCGAATGAGTTGGCAGAATTGAAGATTCAATTACAAGATCTGCTTGAGAAAGGATTCATCCGGCCGAGCTCGTTGCCATGGGGTTGTCCAGCCATATTCGTCAAGAAGAAGGATCAAACCTTACGGATGTGTGTGGATTATCGACCCCTGAATGAGGTCACTATCAAGAACAAGTACCCTCTTCCAAGGATTGACATTCTGTTTGATCAACTGACCGGGGTGAGGGTATTCTCCAAAATTGATCTCAGATCGGGCTATCATCAGATCCGTATTCGGCCAGAGGATATACCAAAAACCGCATTCACTACACGGCATGGGTTGTTTGAATATCTGATAATGTCTTTCAGGTTAACGAATGCTCCGGCCCACTTCACATATTTGATGAACTCGGTATTCATGCCCGAGCTAGACAAGTTTGTGGTGGTCTTCATTGACGATATTTTAATATATTCAAAGAATGAGGAGGAGCATGCTCAACATTTACGGATCGTGTTAACGCGCCTGAGGGAACATCAGTTATATGCCAAGTTCAGTAAATGCGCGTTTTGGCTGGAGGAAATTCAGTTTCTGGGACATGTTCTATCTGCCAGAGGGATTGCGGTAGATCCCAGCAAAGTCAAGGACATTTTGGAGTGGAAACCCCCGACCACTGTTCATCAAGTCCGAAGTTTCCTTGGACTGGCTGGATATTACTGCAGATTTATACCAGATTTTTCTAAGCTCGTGAAGCCAATCACAAGTTTATTGAAGAATGATATTAAATTCAATTGGTCTTCCAAGTGTAATGAAGCTTTTGAACAATTGAAGAAATTATTAACCACTGCTTCGGTATTGGCTCAACCGGATATCACCAAACCCTTTGATGTATATTGTGATGCATCAGGCAGTGGGCTCGGCTGTGTATTAATGCAAGAAGGTCGAGTAATTGCATATGCTTCAAGGCAGTTGCGCCGACATGAGGAGCATTACCCAACTCATGATCTGGAGCTAGTTGTTGTGGTTCATGCCCTGAACATTTGGCGTCACTACCTGCTGGGAAATATCTGTCACATTTATACAGATCATAAAAGCTTGAAGTATATCTTCACCTAGTCAGAATTGAATATGAGACAAAGGCGATGGCTTGAGCTTATTAAGGACTATGAACTGGAAATTCATTATCACCCAGGCAAAGCCAATGTTGTGGCAGATGCACTGAGCCGTAAGGTTTCCTGCCACTGTCTTACGGTGAAGACCTCTGACAATACTTTATGTCAGGAGATGGAGAAGCTAAACCTGGGAATGTTCCAACAAGGAACCCTGAGTCAGCTAAAGCTTGAGTCAGTCCTCTTGCAAAGGATAATTGATGCTCAAAAGGATAATGAGGGTTTGAAACACATTCGTGAGAAGATAAGGGCTGGAAAAGCCAAATGTTTCAAAGAAGATGATCAAGGCATTGTATGGTTTAATGACCGCATAGTGGTGCCAAAGAATGAAGAAGTCTGCCAGCAAATTCTTGATGAAGCGCATCTTAGTCGCTATTCTATTCATCCTGGAAGCACTAAGATGTACCAAGACTTGAAACAACATTATTGGTGGACAAAGATGAAGATCGAGATTGCACGCTATGTGGCTAGATGTGACACCTGCAGACGTGTCAAGGCCATACATTTGAAAGCTGCTGGTCCATTACGGTCTCTACCAATACCGGCATGGAAATGGGAAGACATAAGTATGGACTTCATTGTGGGATTGCCCAGGACTGCAAAAGGGTATGACTCTATCTGGGTTATTGTTGATCGACTTACAAAGATTGCTCACTTTCTGCCAGTCAAGACATATTACCCGGTTCTTACCTATGCGGAATTATACATTGCTCGCATTCTCAGTTTGCATGGTGTTCCAAAGACTATAGTGTCGGATCGTGGACCACAATTTGTATCCAAATTCTGGGAAGAACTTCATAAATCCCTGGGTACTAAGCTGCTCCACAGTTCGGCCTATCATCCCCAAACAAGTGGACAGACTGAGAGGGTTAATCAAATACTCGAAGATATGCTACGAGCGTGTGTTCTGGGCTTCTCACAGAAATGGGATGAATGTTTGCCTCTAGTGGAGTTTTCATATAACAATAGCTATCAGGAAAGTATCAAGATGGCACCCTTCGAAGCTTTATATGGACGACGTTGTTGCACTCCGCTAAATTGGTCTGAACCTAGAGAAAGATACTTCTTTAGGCCTGATATGGTGAAAGAGGCCGAAAAAAGGTTCAGAAAATAATTCATAATATGAAGAAAGCCCAAGCTCGTCAAAAGGGTTATGCAGACAAACGGCGAATGCCCTTGTATTTTCTTGAAGGAGACTATGTCTACCTAAAGGTTTCACCAATGAAGGGAGTATCGCGTTTTGGGGTTAAAGGGAAGCTTGCGCCCAGGTACATTGGCCCATTCCCTGTACTTAAGCAATGTGGACCAGTGGCATATCAACTGCAGCTCCCCGAAACTTTGTCTGCTATACATAATGTGTTCCATGTGTCACAATTGAAGAAGTGTCTTCGGGTTCCCGATCGAACCATTAAAGTAACAGATGTCCTTGAATCGGACTTGACATATTCTGAGCACCCTATTCGAATCTTGGATCAAAAGGACAGGGTTACCCGGAGAAAAACTCTCAAGTTCTATAAGATCCAGTGGAACCAACATTCTGAAGAAGAGGCTACGTGGGAAACTCAAGACTTTTTAGATAAGAATTTCCCCGGCTTTTTAGCCTCATGTAATTTGTAAAATGTGTTTTGTAAAATGTGTTTAGTTGTTATAATAAAGAGTGAACCCCACACCACCCCTGTTTTTTACCAAAAATAAGGAAATAAAAATGTGACACATTTCCTTTTCCATTACTCACCCTAGGACTTTTAATCTCGGGACGAGATTCTTTTATGGGGGGAAGGATGTAACACCTCTGGTGTTACTGCAACTAAAACTTGAGCATGGCATCATAAACATTGGCATTGCATATGTTTGACACACCTAGAGTGCATTTACTAGGTAAAAATTTCAAACAAGTTGTATTTTGCAAATAGAACCCTAGAGAGGGCACCTAACCCTAAAGGGGGATTAAAGGGGTAAAACATAACCCAAATTGAGAAAACCTAAAAGCTTTAGGGGAAAAGTCATGAAATGATCCCAAGAATAAAGGTGAATTACATTTATACCCCTGAAGTACCAAAAACCCTAATTGGACCCCTAGAAAACCCTAAAACCAAACCCTAGGGGCTCATGTGCAAAATTAGTCCACTTTTGGACTAAAGTGCAAAAACCAAGTTAAATAAGTATCTTGAGTCATTTGGGTCACTCATATGTGAATTTGCAAGCTAAACCCTAAGTTTTGGGTCTATTTGCAAAAATCACTTCTTATGTCCCAAATGGCTTAAGTCTGAATTGCAGAGATTTTGCTCAACTTTTGAGTCTTATAGCTTTTAAACTATAGGGTTTTTGCCCTAGGTCACCACACCAAAATTGTAGCCCAATCATAGGAGAACAACTTTGCTTAAGAGTGCGAGCATAGTTGTTAAGTAAATATTTGAGATAAATGAGCCTGAAGTTGGACTGTCAGACTGCTTGAAATCTGAAATTCAGATTAACAGTGGAATGGCATGGAATTAGGGCTTGGATTTAAACATGATCCAGTGCAAGTTTGAGCGTGATTCCCATAACAAATTTGTAGCTGGAATGTAGCAGTACAACTTTGATGTAGAGACTTGGGGATGTTTCCATAGAAAATTGGGAGGAATCTGGCCCTTAATCTTGGCTGTCAAACACACTGAATAAGCATCGCCATGGTACAGTGTCTGGACAGATCAGATCAACCGTTCCCCTCGCCGCCGACGACCTCTCGCCAGGTTCATCACCGCCGTTGAGATTCGCACTCGCTGGTAACCGGATAACATCACGGGGAGAGGTAATCTTCGCCGTCGGTGAGCTGGATTCCACTCCGGTGACCCCCCCGTGCTTTCCCTCTACCCTGCGGCTTGAGCCGATAAGCCCGCCGGTGAACCGCCGTTCTCCGGCCTTGCGCCGCGTGTCCCAACCTCGCCACCGCATCGCCGTGACTCCCTCTAGCTTCCCGTCGACCACCGGAATTACTGCCACGACACTAAACACGTATTCACCGCAGCCGTGTTCTTCCTCACCTCCGACCGCCGCGCGTCAGCACCCAAATTCTCGGTCACCGCTCGCTCTTCCTATAAATTGAGCCCTCCACCAGTTCCGCAAGGTGATCCACTACCCAGCCACCAAGAATTGCTAGCAATCGATCACCAGTGTGCCTGAATTTCTTGTTTCCCCAAATCAAGCTTCCGCCACCGTTGAACCAAGCTCGCCGTGGCCAGCCCTCCACAGGTCTGCTCATACCCTCCCTGTTCCTGTTCTAGCATCTTTACCTGCTGGTGATGCCTCTCGACCTCTTTAATCGAACTGGACCGCCAGGGATCACCGGGAATGCACTCATCTGTCCGCCGCTCCCTCGGTTCACGTGGACTGAGCTTGATAGCTCACCAACTGTGCAATTAAGTTGGGGGAAATACTCTCTGGGTCTGGAATTTGGTTTGGTCCGAAGCTAGGCGCCGGTCTTGGCCCCCTCTGGCCGGTCTAGCTCATCGGAGTTGAGCTCTCCGTGCTGAACGCCGTCGTGGACCAGTCGGGGTAGAGAAATAGAACCTCAGGGTCCTCGGTGCAAGTTGTCAGTGACTGATATAAATGGTAACTGAACTCGTTCCTAGTTCGCCGGAACACTAAGGGTCTTTATGCAAAGTCACCAGGGCGCGGACGCGCGCGCTCGCGTTTTCCCTCTGGTGTTGGGCTGCCTGGGCTGAAATCGGCCCAGGAACTATTCATTCTTTATCTTTTTCTTTTTCCAGCAGAACTCCAACAATTATAGAAAATTGTAGAAAAATCCTAAAATTGTCAAACCAATTTTCCTAGACTTCTTATTTTCCATAGTATTTAATAAAAATAGTTTCATGATTTTTAGGTTAAATAAGAAATTGTAAGGCATTTAAAGTAGTTTAAGGTATTAGTTCTGGATTTTTAGAAAATAAATGGTAATTCCATAATTGCCCAAACTTTTTATATAAGCCCTACACATTATTTAGAAGCCTTGGGTAGAGTTTGGGTTGATTTAGACCTTGTTTGATAACTAGAACCCAAAAACCCCACCCCTGCTCTATGAACTCCTTTACTAACTCCGGAAACCCTAAGTTCTTGGAGTTCCGTGAAGGAAAATTGTATTCAAGACCTTAGATAATAAGTTTTTATTATCTTTGCACTCTCATGAGCATTACATGGCATTCATTCTTATATACCTATATGTGATTATATTTAGAAAACGAAGAAAAAATCGAAGTGACCGAGGAGAAAACACCACCACCTTCGGAAACTCAGGCAGGGTCTTGTCTCTACTTTGACATCTGCGGGCCTGAGCCTGACTCACCTACTAACGAAGGCAAGCCCCGGTGCATTTGCCACCTCCTTGATGTTTTTAAACTTTTCTCACTTGCTTGATGCATTAGGTGATAGGAGTTGATTGCTAAAACAATTCCTGCATTACCATCCTTGAATTTGATTACCTTCCTTGATCACCCGCTTTACAAAAGATTTTGATGCTTAGCCTTGCTTTAGAAAAACAAAATGTTTTGTTTTACAAAATATGATGTGGCAAAAGTGGGTGGGATGTTTTCGAAAATAAAACTTGATGGTGGATCTGTCAAAGGCCTTGAAGGGTTCAACATCCGGAAAAGATGTACCTCTACCAGGTACCAAGTTTTGGGTTTTGAAATGATTAAGCTGAGACCGGGCGGGTGACTTGCACGAGAAGAGAGTCTCGGTGTAGTGTCTCCGTCTGAGTCGATTAAGGACCATGTTGATGTAGGCTTGATGACCGAGGACCCTTTAACTGGTCACATGCCTCGTCATGGGTAAGCCTTGCCTCGGGCAGACTAAGGCCAGAATAAGATAACACGAAATGGGCATGGAGCGGTGGCGAGAGTAGCGTGTACCCTCCGTGGCAAGAGGCTGGACGGTGGTGTATCTGTGCTCTCGGTTTGCGTGAACCTGATCTGGTCTTACGAACCCCGGTGGCGGGTTGACATATGCAAGGGTTAAGTGCTACATATGTCGTGTGATTGGAGATCCTCAGCTGAGTATAATCGATTCGGATCGCCGTACCTTCGCGGTTATGAAGACTTGGTCACTGACTTACACGTAGCAATCTAGTGGAGATGAATGAAGGCTTAAGAACTTGGCTAGTTCAGGATAAGTGTTTGAACTAGGTTAGAAAGAACTCTAGATGTAGGTAAATTTACCTAACTTGACAATAAAACTGGATTTTTAAGGATCCACTTTAGTAAGCATTTATGCAACAACAGAGTCTTTGATCTTGAGATACCTTACCTTGGCTCCTTTATAACCAGCATACCCTTGAGAGTCTTTTCTTTAGTCGGGTAAGACTTGCTGAGTAATTCCATACTCAAGGTTTATTCCCTCGTTGTTTTTAGGTGAGAAAGCAGCAGATTTCTGTTGCTTCTGTACCAAGGTGGTTCCACATGAGGAAAAACAAGAGTGAAGATGCGGGAGGACATGGTCCTCCATAAGAAACTTTTATGTAAAGACTTTTCGGGAGGAGTTTTTTTCCTCCCCTGGTTATGTAATAATACTACTCAGCACTCGTTTATAACCATGGTCTGTAATAAGCAACTTGATCTTACTTTTAAAATAAATGTAAGTTTATGTAATCACTTCCGCTTTTCGATATCTCCGATGTTCTGTAATGTCTGCAAGACGGGTGAAACGTTCCTGGAAAGGTGAGAAAAGATACCAAACTTGTCAAGTGATTCAGGAACATCTACAGGGTTGTCTGATGTCTGTTGGACAAGGACAACTGTAGGTGGGCCTAATGACTTGGGAGGCTCCGTCACATAACGCGTAGATTATTATTACGTAGTTTGTTCTTATGTTTGGTGTGGTGTTAATTTTATCTATACCATGTTTGTTTGTATTGCTACAACTAGCGTGAGGTCACGAGGATTTGAAGAATCACCCTCGTAACTAGAATCTCAAGTGTCAGGCAAGTTGTGCCCTTGATCCACTTTTGTTACCCAATAATATTCTTTATTATCACTATTCAATGCATAGGTTTAATTTTGATGGGACCCAATAGGTAACCCTAGTCTGCTTATCATTTTCCCTTATTTACCCCTGAATCATTTGGGTAGTTTTTTCTATTACTTTATATGGTTTTGGGATTAATACTACATTATATCCATGTTCCAATTATTTTGTTATTTTATTTATGTTCATGTAAAGATTATTATATTATTGTTAATTGGAACATGGAGCTTAACTTGAGAAACACGTGCCACCACAAGGGAGGAATGGGACCCCTTGGCTAACTAATTAGGAAAGCTAGTGGAAGACTACCTTACCCGAAAGGGGCAAGGGCAGTAGGGGAGTTGCATGCAAGGAGGTTCTCGGGTTGATTTTGCTGCGATGGCGGTCAGACGGGGGATTCTTGCAAGTGCTCTTCCCATAAACTGTAGCGGGTTTTCGGAAGCTAGTGGAACTTTGTAAAAGGCCTCGTAGTGGATACCTAGCCATTCACCTCGGTAGTGTCTAAGGGCCTTGCAAACCCTGGCGACATGGGAAACACGACTTGTGGGTAAAGGGTACAACCTCTGCAGAGTGTAAAACTGGTATACTAGCCTAGCTCACAGTCAAGAGCAGCTCAGGACTCGCATGATTAAATTATGGAACCTAAACTCAATTTATCATTTACATGGGATTATTTATTAATTTTGTTCCATTATTATTATGGTTTGGTATTTACTTACATTTAGTAATTGTTAATAAAATTTTGACCAACTTTAAAAGCAATGCCCAGCTTTAACCATTCTCTTTGGTAAGCCTTACAGTTTACATGATCTCCCACCTTTGGTGAGTTCATGACACATTATTCCCCACAACTTGTTGAGTGATGAACATGTGTGAGCTAACCCTTGCTGTCTCACACCCCCACAGGATAAGAACAGGTGGTTCAAGAGGAGCCACGCAACGAGGAGTTCGATTCGATCTAGGTGGTGTCTCCCAGTTGACTTTCTGGCGCCAAGGATGGATTTTAGATCCAGTTATATTTATCTTTTATTTTGTAAGACTTATGCTATGTAATAAATACTCTGATTATATTGTGACATTTATCTCTATACACTCAGTTATTATATATGTTGTCTTCTTTGGCCTATGTATGAGATGCACCCAGCTTTGTCGCTTAAAACCGGGTGTGACACTCCCAGCGAAGCCCGAGTCAACCAGAGGAAATTCTCACCGCCCGCCAAAATTGTGGTGCGTGCGGTGTGCCCCTGGCCATAATACCTGTGTCGTGCCCGCCTCTGCCCCTACATGTCCCAGCACCGCCAGCTTCATCTCCCCCCAAATCGGCGTCGTATACAATCACCTCCACGGACCTTGGGTGCCGTTGAGGGCCGCCCGCACCTGGGGGAAGGGCTATAAGCTGGGCGTCGTTCGCCCCTCCTCCTATCCCACTTCTCCAGAGGTTCTGTGAACGGGCAGGGCGAGCTACTCGCGAATTGGAGCTCGGTGGATCCACCGTCGTGGGGTTCGTCTGTGTTGCTCCGCGGCCGGCGTGTTGTGGGTCGATTCACCGCGACCCCATTGCTGGTATGTGGCCCTAGACCTTCACCAATCACCTGTGTAGCGTAATGTGTTAAGGGCAAGGTTTGGGGATCATAACACCTCGGGGAATTTGGTGTTTCCGCCGCAGATGGCGTTGTGCGCCATGGGTAGCGAGGTTAGGTATGAGTTTTAGGGATGATGACGGTATGCTAGGGATTGGAGCTTTCTCTGCATCATGTTTCACGTCTCAGTGTCGAGGATGAACTCTAGTACGTGGAATTTTAGTTTCCAGCCATGGCGCTGCTGGACTGGGGTGGGTGCGGCGCTGCACCGGTGAGTCGGGTCTGGAAGATGAGCGGTGACCGTCGGATGGGAAGTGTGTGATCCTGATTAGGAACCAGTTATCGGTTTGACGTAGGTCGTTGAATATGGATCCAAGGACGCAGAGTCGATCTCGGTTATGTAGAATGTGGACTGTAGATCTCCAATCCAACGGACGGCATGGCATACCTTTTCGTGGGCCTTTGATCTAATCTAGATTGTCAATTGTGGATCGGGCGGCTAGGAATAGCCCGTACCCATTCGGTTACAACCTTTTACTAAAGAGACCTTGGGTTTCGAGGGAAATAACCGGCAGTCCTGGTGGGGGAGTTCTGAGTCTGCGTAAAATCTATGGTTTAGCCCCTGGAGTCTCTGGTAATGATGTGCTCGGTCTAGATAATTAGAAAATTAAATAAATTCATTTGGAAAATACTTTTTAATGCAAAAATAAATGCTAGAACTTGTTTAATTCATAGAAAATTCATATGATGTCCAAATTAGTTCATTCCAATTTCTATAATCCTATAATATTATTGTTTATCACATAGTACCTCTGTTTCGACATGAAAGTCAAATTAAAATTTATAGTCTATTTAATCTTGTACAAAACACATAAAATCTTTAGAAATTCATAACTTAAAATCTATAACTCTTATTTGATCCGTTCAAGTTGCATTAGTCTCGTATAAATATTTACTGTGCGATAAAAACATTTATTGTATCATGTCTTGTTCTTTTAAAATTAGATCTTTATTCAACTTATGTTGGTTAGTCTTGTTAAATCGCTTATCATTGTATCCTACTAGAATAAGATCTATGGTTAATTTGTAACTTAGATTAAAGTTGAGATAATTATTTATAGAATATTCTCTCAAGTGGGATATCCTAACCAATTTATAATATAGTTTAATATTTTAATCACACAAATCTTCTATAAAATCATAACTCCTTAATCGTGACTCCAATCCTAGTTGTTCTCGATCCCGCGATCTCGTAGCAACGTGTAGATCATTGTTATACATTTTGTTCGTACCTGTGGTGTGATGTTAATTTTATCTGTACCATGTTTGTTTGTGTTGCTATGACTAGCAATGAGGTCACAAGGATCTGAAGAATCACCCTGGTAACTGGAATCTCAAGTGCCAGGCAAGTTGTGCCCTTGATCCACTTTTGTTACCCAATAATTGTCGGGGACCATAATTAGGGGTACCCTCAAGACTCCAAAATCTCAGCTGGTAACCCCCATCTGCACAAAGCTGCAAAGGCCTGATGGGTGCGATTAAGTCAAGGATCAGTCCATTCAAGGGACACGATCACGCCTCGCCCGAGCCCAGCCTCAGGCAAGGGCAGCCGACCCCGGAGGACCTACGTCTCGCCCGAGGACCCCCTCTGCAAGCGCACCCGACCTGTAAACCCCTACTGCAAGCGCACCCGACCTGGCGCGGGGCTAACACGAAGGCCGCGGGTTCCACCTCCCACGCCTGTCTCCCTCTGGTTGCTCTTCACCCCCCTTCGCGTTCCGCCTCGTGTCGACCCATCTGGGCTGGGGCACGCGACGACGATTTACTCGTCGGTCCAGGGACCCCCCGGGTTTCGAAACACCGACAGTTGGCGCGCCAGGTAGGGGCTTGCTGCGTGTTGACGAACAGCTTCCCGTCAAGCTCCAGATGGGCAGTCTCCAGCAACCTCTCCAACCCGGGACGGTGCTCCGTTTCGGGAGTCTTGAGTTCATGTCCCTCGACGACAGCTACGACATGATACTCCTTCCCCTGCCACGCGACAGCGACAATGGCGGTCGACAACCCGCCCGCCGGCGGGGGAATCAACGACGCCTTCCCCACGTGGTGGAAGGACGACATTCGGGCTTGTCCCGTCCCCTCCTGCGCCGACGGAGAAGGAGGCGGGGCAACCAAGGCCAAGCGGGAAGCGGCACCTCGTTGGCTGTCGAGCGAGTCGACGGCGCGGGCGCCCCAACCGAGAGCGCGTCAGGCATCGGCCTCGCGTCTGAGACGAAGACGAGCGCCGCCTCCCCGCAACACACCAACCTCAAGCAAACGGACGACGCCAGCACGCTCGCGAAAGACTTGCTGGGCGTCACCCTCGTACCTGAGACGACGGTGCAGTCAGTCCCCGACGCGACTTCGTCACCGCTCGTCGACCAAAAGGTACCGACCGATTCCCATCTCGCACCTTTTGGATTCGGCCTCGACCCACCAAGCGACTCCGCTTCGGTGGACACTCTCATAGAGGCGAGTCCAAACCCTCCGGGGTATCGTGTGCGGTCACCCTGGGACCGGCTGACGACCGACTCGACCTGCGGGCCCTCGGGGTCCGAGGAAGATGGCGAGCCCGACCTCTGTTGGGATTTCTCTGGACTTGGTAACCCCAGTGCCATGCGGGACTTCATGACCGCATGCGACTACTGCCTTTCTGACTGTTTCGACGGTAGCCGCAGCCTCGACGACGAGGACTGCGGCCCAAGTCGCGAATGTTTCCACGTCGATCTAGGGGGTCCCGGCGAAGGTAACCATCTTGGTATGCCGGAGAACGGTGATCCCCCTAGGCCCGTGCCTCGCATCGACATCCTTCGGGAGCTAGCTGTGGTCCCCGTCCCGGCGGGGGGTCCCGACCCACAGCTCGAGCAAATCCGCGAGACGCGGGCCAGGCTCGACGAGGGAGCAGGAACGCTTGTGCCGGTCCGCCGGGACATCGGGCAGGAATGGGCGGGCCAACCTCCGGCCGGAGAAGCACGTCATCTCCCCCAGGGCATCCAGCACCGCATCGCCGACGACGTCAGGGTAAGGCCGCCACCAGATTCCAGTGGAGTTGGCCAGAACCTGGCTGCAGCGGCAATGCTTCTCCGCACGATGTCGGAGCCATCTACCACCGAGGGGCGGCATATCCAGGGAGAGCTCAAGAATCTCCTGGAGGACGCCGCGGTCCGACAGGCCGAAAGCTCCGCCTCTCGAAGGCAGGGGTACCCCTCGGAGCATCGCGCCGCGACTTCCCGATTCATGCGGGAAGCCTCGGTCCACACCGGGCGCACGCGCAACACAGCGCTTGTGGCCCCGGGTCGCCTCGGCAACGAGCACCATCACCACAGCCGTCGGGCCCACCTCGACGAGAGGGTGCGCCGAGGCTACCACCCCAGGTGTGGGGGACGTTACGACAGCGGGGAAGATCGGATTCCTTCGCCCGAACCACCCGGCCCGCAGGCTTTCAGCCGCGCCATACGACAGGCACCGTTCCCGACCCGGTTCCGAACCCCGACTACTATCACAAAGTACTCGGGGGAGACGAGACCGGAACTGTGGCTCGCGAACTATCGGTTGGCCTGCCAACTGGGTGGAACGGACGATGATAATCTCATCATCCGCTACCTCCCCCTGTTCCTCTCCGACACCGCTCGAGCCTGGCTGGAGCACCTGCCCCTGGGCAGATCTCCAACTGGGACGACCTGGTCCAAGCCTTCGCCGGCAATTTCCAAGGCACGTACGTGCGCCCTGGAAACTCCTGGGATCTCCGAAGCTGCCGCCAGCAGCCGGGATAGTCTCTCCGGGACTACATCCGGCGATTCTCGAAGCAGCGCACCGAGCTGCCCAACGTCACCGATTCGGATGTCATCGGCGCGTTCCTCGCCGGCACCACCTGCCGCGACCTGGTGAGCAAGCTAGGTCGCAAGACCCCCACCAGGGTGAGCGAGCTGATGGACATCGCCACCAAGTTCGCCTCTGGCCAGGAGGCGGTTGAGGCCATCTTCCGGAAGGACAAGCAGCCCCAGAGCCGCCCACCGGAAGATGTTCCCGAGGCGTCAACTCAGCGCGGCACTAAGAAGAAGGGCAAGAAGAAGTCGCAAGCGAAACGCGACGCCGCCGACCCGGACCTTGTCGCCGCCGCCGAGTACAAGAACCCTCGGAAACCTCTCGGAGGTGCCAACCTCTTCGACAAGATGCTCAAGGAGCCGTGCCCTTACCATCAGGGGCCCGTCAAGCACACCCTCGAGGAGTGTGCCATGCTTCGACGCCACTTCCACAAGGCCGGGCCACCCGCAGAGGGTGGCAAGGCCCTCAACGACGCTAAGAAGGAAGATCACAAGGCAGGAGAGTTCCCCGAGGTCCGCGACTGCTTCATGATCTACGGCGGGCAAGTGGCGAACGCCTCGGCTCAGCACCGCAAGCAAGAGCGTCGGGAGGTCTGCTCAGTAAAGGTGACGGCGCCAGTCTACCTAGACTGGTCCGACAAGCCCATCACCTTCGACCAGGCCGACCATCTCGACCACGTGCCGAGCCCGGGGAAATACCCACTCGTTGTCGACCCCATCATCGGCAACGTCATGCTCACCAAGGTCCTCATGGACGGAGGCAGCAGCCTCAACATCATCTACGCCGAGACCCTCAGGCTCCTGCGGATCGATCTATCCTCGGTCCGGATGGGCGCTGTGCCTTTCCACGGGATCATCCCCGGGAAGCGCGTCCAACCCCTCGAACAACTCGATCTACCCGTCTGCTTTGAGACGCCCTCCAACTTTCGAAGGGAGACCCTCACGTTCGAAGTGGTCAGGTTTCGAGGAACCTACCACGCAGTGTTGGGGAGGCCATGCTATGCCAAGTTCATGGCCGTCCCCAACTACACCTACCTCAAGCTCAAGATGCCGGGCCCTAACGGGGTCATCACCGTCGGGCCCACGTACCGACACGCGTACGAATGCGACATGGAGTGCGTGGAGTACGCCGAGGCCCTCGCCGAGTCCGAGGCCCTCATCACCGACCTGGAGAACCTCTCTAGGGAGGCGCCAGACGTGAAGCGCCACGCCGGCAACTTCGAGCCAGCGGAGACGGTTAAGTACGTCCCTCTCGACCCCTGCAACGACGCCTCCAAGCAGATCCGGATCGGCTCCGAGCTCGACCCCAAATAGGAAGCAGTGCTCGTCGACTTTCTCCGCGCAAACGCCAACGTTTTTGCGTGGAGTCCCTCGGACATGCCCGGCATACCGAGGGAAGTCGCCGAGCACTCGCTGGATATCCGAGCTGGAGCCCGACCCGTGAAGCAGGCTCTGCGCCGATTCGACGAAGAAAAGCGCAGAGCCATGGGCGAGGAAATCCACAAGCTAATGGCGGCAGGGTTCATCAAAGAGGTATTCTATCCCGAATGGCTTGCCAACCCTGTGCTTGTGAGAAAGAAAGGGGGGAAATGGCGGATGTGTGTAGACTACACTGGTCTAAACAAAGCATGTCCGAAAGTTCCCTACCCTCTGCCTCGCATCGATCAAATCGTGGATTCCACTGCTGGGTGCGAAACCCTGTCTTTCCTCGATGCCTACTCTGAGTATCACCAGATCAGGATGAAAGAGTCCGACCAGCTCGCGACTTCTTTCATCACACCCTTCGGCATGTACTGCTATGTTACCATGTCGTTTGGTTTGAGGAATACGGGTGCAACGTACCAACGGTGCATGAACCATGTGTTCGGCGAACACATCGGCCGAACGGTCGAGGCCTACGTCGATGACATCGTAGTCAAGACGAGGAAAGCCTCCGACCTCCTTTCCGACCTTGAAGTGACATTCCGATGTCTCAAGGCAAAAGGCGTGAAGCTCAATCCCGAAAAGTGTGTCTTCGGGGTCCCTCGAGGCATGCTCTTGGGGTTCATCGTCTCCGAGCGAGGCAACGAAGCCAACCCGGAGAAGATCACAGCCATCACCAGCATGGGGTCCATCAAGGACCTGAAAGGCGTACAGAGGGTCATGGGATGCCTCGCGGCTCTGAGCCGTTTCATCTCGTGCCTCGGCAAAAGAGGCCTGCCTTTGTACCGCCTCTTAAGGAAGGCCGAGTGCTTCGCTTGGAGCCCTGAGGCCGAGGAAGCCCTCGGGAACCTGAAGGCGCTTCTCACAAAGGCGGCCATCTTGGTGCCCCCCGCTGCCGGAGAAGCCCTCTTGATCTACGGCCGCGACCACTCAGGTGGTTAGCGCCGCGATTGTGGTTGAGAGACGAGAAGAGGGGCATGCTTTGCCCGTCCAGAGACCAGTCTACTTCATCAGTGAGGTACTGTCCGAGACCAAGATCCGCTACCCACAAATTCAGAAGCTGCTGTACGCAGTGATCCTGACGCGGCGGAAGTTGCGACACTACTTCGAGTCTCATCCGGTAACTGTGGTGTCATCCTTCCCCCTGGGGGAGATCATCTAGTCTCGAGAGGCCTCGGGTAGAATTGCAAAGTGGGCGGTGGAGATCATGGGCGAGACGATCTCGTTCGCCCCTCGGAAGGCCATCAAGTCCCAGGTCTTAGCGGACTTCGTGGCTGAATGGGTCGACACCAAGCTCCCAACAGATCCGATCCAACCGGAGCTCTGGACCATGTTTTTCGACGGGTCGCTGATGAAGATGGGGGCCGGCGCGGGCCTGCTCTTCATCTCACCTACGCTACGTGCTACGCCTCCACTTCCCGGCGTCCAACAACATGGCTGAGTATGAGGCTCTGGTAAACGGGTTGCGAATCGCCATCGAGCTAGGGGTCCGACGCCTCGACGCTCGCGGTGACTCGCAGCTCGTCATCGACCAAATCATGAAGAACTCCCACTGCCGCGACCCGAAGATGGAAGCCTACTGCGATGAGGTTCGGCGCCTGGAAGACAAGTTCTACGGGCTCGAGCTCAACCACATCGCCTGACGCTACAACGAGACTGCGGATGAGCTGGCTAAAATAGCCTCGGGGCGAACAACGGTTCCCCCGGACGTATTCTCCCGAGACCTGCATCAACCCTCCGTCAAGACCGAAGACACGCCCGAACCCGAGAAGGCCTCGGCCCAGCCCGAGGCACCCTCGGCTCAGTCCGAGGTACCCTCGGCTCAGTCCGAGGTGCCCTCGACATGGTCCGAGGTACTCTCGGCTCGGCCCGAGGTACCCTCGGCCCCCGAGGGTGAGGCACTGCGCGTCGAGGGGGAGCAGAGCGAGGTCACGCCTAATCACAACTGGCAGACCCCGTACCTGCAATATCTCCACCAAGGAGTGCTACCCCTCGACCAAGCCGAAGCTCGGCGGTTGGCGCGGCGCGCCAAGTCTTTCATCTTGCTAGGAGATGGGAAGGAGCTCTACCACCGCAGCCCCTCGGGCATCCTCCAGCGATGCATTTCCATCGCCGAAGGTCAGGAGCTCTTACAAGAGATACACTCGGGGGCTTGCGGCCATCACGCAGCACCTCGAACCCTTGTTGGAAACGCCTTCCGACAAGGTTTCTACTGGCCGACAGCGGTGGCCGATGCCACTAGGATTGTCCGCACCTGCGAAGGGTGTCAGTTCTACGCGAGGCAGACCCACCTGCCCGCTCAGGCTCTGCAGACCATACCCATCACCTGGCCGTTTGATGTGTGGGGTCTGGACTTCGTCGGCCCCTTGCAGAAGGAACCCGGTGGCTACACGCACCTGTTGGTCGCCATCGACAAGTTCTCCAAGTGGATCGAGGTCTGACCCCTAAACAGCATCAGGTCCGAACAGGCGGTGGCGTTCTTCACCAACATCATCCATAGCTTTGGGGTCCCGAACTCCATCATCACCGACAATGGCACCCAGTTCACCGGCTGAAAGTTCCTGGACTTCTGCGAGGATCACCACATCCGGGTGGACTGGGTCGCCGTGGCTCACCCCATGACGAATGGGCAGGTAGAACGTGCCAACGGCATGATTCTGCAAGGACTCAAGCCGCGGATCTACAACGACCTCAACAAGTTCGGCAAGCGGTGGATGAAGGAACTCCCCTCGGTGGTCTGGAGTCTGTGGACAATGCCGAGCTGAGCCACGGGCTTCACACCGTTCTTTCTAGTCTATGGGGCCGAGGCCATCTTGCCCACAGACTTAGAATACGGTTCCCCGAGGACGAGGGCCTACGCCGACCAAAGCAATCGAGCCAATCGAGAAGACTCACTGGACCAGCTGGAAGAGGCTCGGGACGTGGCCTTACTACACTCGGCGCGGTACCAGCAGTCACTGCAACGCTACCACGCCCGAGGGGTTCGGTCCCGAGACCTCCAGGTGGGCGACCTGATGCTTCGGCTGCGACAAGACGCCCGAGGGCAGCGCAAACTCACGCCTCCCTGGGAAGGGCCGTTCGTCATCGCCAAAGTTCTGAAGCCCGGAACATACAAGCTGGCCAACAGTCAAGGCGAGGTCTATAGCAACACTTGGAACATCCAACAACTACGTCGCTTCTACCCTTAAGATGCTTCCAAGTTATTCGTACACCCCGTTCACACACAAAGTCTGGTCGTCAAGGAAGGGTCAGCCTTGCCTCGGCAAAGCCCGACCCTCCCTCGGGGGCTAGAAGGGGGACCCCCCCTCTGCGTCGAAATTTTCCTCGAAAAAAGAAAAAAAAATCTTTTCTGCCAGAATGCCTTTCGTGCTTTTCGACCACTTCGAAAGTGGATCCTGAAAACGACGTAGTACACGTAAGCAGCCAAGGCTGACCGAGCCGAGGGACTCCTACGCCTCCAGGATACGGATACCTAACTCATCACCTTCTCGATAAGTAACTCGTGCTCGGATAAGTGATTCCGCGGACCGAACAAGTCTTCACGCTCGAAAGCTCCTCTGCCGGAACGGTTTTTTGGGCCTTCTCGACTGCGTCGGTAACAGAACCCTATGGACGAGTAAGAGTGCGCGTAAGCGGCAAGGCCGACCGAGCCGAGGGATTCCTACGCCTCCGGGATACAGATACCTCACTCATCACCTTCCGTGAAAAGCAACTCTCGCCCGCACAAACAATTCTATTACCGACAAATAAATCCGGATACTCAAACAAGAGGAAAAGAAACGCAGCTTTACAACACGACAATGGTGTGTTTGGGCCTCGGCGGCCGCAGAAAACATACACACACTACAAGACAACCCGATCCTGCAGGCTCGGACGTCGAAAGTTGAAGGGGGCAGCAGCACCCTCGGCGTCAACTACACCTTCGGCGGGGTCTGACCTAGCCTCGGACGGCGACGCGGTCGGAGGATCCCCACTCTGAAGGACGACATCAGCACCACACCCGAGCCATCGCCGCCAGGGTCTTCTCCAAGAATCCGGCTCGAGCAGACGGCTCGGCCGGCCACCCCGAGGCCTCGGCCAGCTGTCCCCCGAAGACACCAGCCCGGCTTGAGGCCTCGGCAGCTCAACTCCGGTGTCGGTCCCGCCAGTGGACAACCCGGCCAGGCTGCGGCCGACCAAATCTTCTTCTCGAGCCAACTCTGCCTCTACCCGTGCTGACACCGCTACCTCTGGCTTCGGCTCATCGAAGAGCGGCCGAGGGGTTCCTTTAACTAAGCAAGAGAAGCCTCGGACAGCAAGGCCGACCGAGCCGAGGGACTCCTACGCCTCCGGGATACGGATACCTCACTCGTCACCTTCGCACGAGGCGACTCACACTTGGTGAAGCGGTTCAGATAACCAACAGGCGAGTCTTAGTGCTCGAAATGAGGAAAAAACACGGCTCCGCGCCGAAGATACATACATGTTCAGGCCCCGACAGCCGCAATGAACAAGACACCGGCACTCAAGGTGCAAATGCAAACGGAACCCCGGTTCCGTCCCCACAGCAGCAGCTATGGTCCCAGGACGGACGCGGCCACCGGAAGGCTCTCGTTCGCATCCCCACTCAAGGGATGCGAACCAGACATTAAAGCCAAAGAGTCGGGGGCCGGTCTGTCGGCGGCACCGACGGCCTTAACGGGGGGGGGAGCTTCCTCCAGCTCCCACCACGTCAGCACGGACGGTGGCGTCCGCCTCTCCACCAACGCCGACAGTCGGCAAGGCGCACCGGCAGGTCCTCACTCCCGTCCTCGCCACGAAAGCGAGGAGAAGGACAAAATGTTGCATCCTAGCTGGACAGCAACAGTTCGCCTTCCCCGGCATGGCTGGAGGACACCTCCTCCGCAGGGCTGGAGGATGGTTTCCACCACCAGAAGCTAAAAGAGGAGGTGACCAGCCGGCCCGCGCGGGAGGTAGAGCTCTGGCTCAGCCCGACCTCCGCCCCAGCAAGGATGATGAACATCCTTGAAGCTGAGAGCGGAACCAAGATCACAGCCCGGCTTGCTTCTCCCCATCCAGGGCCTGGTGGTCACCGTCTTGGGTGACCACCGGCAAGGGGATGCAGCCGGGCCGCGTGATGAAAATCCTTGAAGCCGAACGATGGCTGAAAGGTACCAACTTCCTCGAAGTTGCGTCCCTCCGACGACAAGACGGAAGGATTGCGGGCGTCCCCCATCCGGGGGCTCGGAAGGTGGAAAGACACGATGCATAAGGGGAGCGCGAAGACATGGTTGCCCTCCAAGGGGGTCGCCCTCCCACTTGCGTCCTCAGCCGTTGCGGGCTGAGTCTTCTCCAACACGCTCCAAGGTCCTCCCCCTACGGCGTGGGGGCTAGGCCCCACGCGTCATGCAAGCCGGTCCTAGGCAGAAGAAGCCAAACTACCGCGCGCGGTGCATGCAACCACCCGACGGTTACAAGCATTCCTCCACTTTCGCCCAGACCAGCGGGTGAAAGGGCGGACAGCCATGCAGGCGGCATGCAACCGCGCTAGGTGGGCGCGCCCCTTCAACTTCCAACACACCCAGCATGGAGGCTCGGGCCCACACGTCATGCCACCAGCGCGCCAATTGCTACGTGCGAGCAACTGCACCGCCCCTCGCGCCACTACCGCGCCTCCTCGACTGCGGAGCCAATACCGTGACTCGAGGCAACCCTGCGTGTGACCCAGCAGTGCCAGCCAGGCGTGACGGACAAATACGGTCAAAAATGGGCCGGCAGTAATGGCGGTGGCAGGAGAGCAGGAGCAGCGGTAACGTCGTCAGCCAAGCTTACGTCCCATCCAGGGGCAGCGAAGGAACCCTCTCTCACGGCGTGAAGACGGCACGCCCGTGATCCGTTCCTCGAACGGCTCGCACACGCGCAACGACCGCCTCGCGAACCACTCGCCCTGTCGCATTAACTCCGCGGCAGGACAGGCGGCGCCTCAGGCAGGAGAAGCAAGCGACGCTTCGCCTTCGCCATAATGACTGCGTCGAAAAAGGTACGCCACATCATTCGATTTCGTATCCTTTTCCTTTTCCTCTTTCTCTCTCTTACGACAGGGACCGGGAAAGGGGGATACCTCGAAAAGGATCCTTCTCCGTGAAGGAAACAGGCCCCGAGCCTCCCTACTGATCAGAGGTTCAAAGGCTGGCCCCTCGGAGGGGTTCAACGGCCGCCTCAGAGCGCTTGGGCTCTGCACCCACTACTGGTCAGAGGTTCGATGGCCGGCCCCTCGGAAGGGTTCAACGGCCGCCTCAGGCCACTCGGGCTCCGCGCCCACTACTGATCAGGGGTTCGTAGGCTGGCCCTCGAAGGGTTCACAGTCGCCTCAGACACAGAGCGAGGGATGACCCTGGGTACATTCGATACATAACCAAGGCTCGGGCTATGCTCCCGAGGTACCCTAGGACATTTCCGAGACCAGCGGGAACGATCTTGTAACGGAATCCCATCAGAGGGAGGCATCGAGCCCTCGGACCCCGTCAAAGGGGACCGGGTCTGGCAGATCACCCGCAGGTACTTTTGAGATCGCCTCCGAGCCTCTAGCCGACCCCTAACAAATGGGGCACGGGCGTCCACTCGGATTACCCGCCAGCAGCTCACCGGAGACACTATGTTCGGCGCCCTCCAAGGGCAACATGGCGCTTTCCCCCCCTCCTCCTTGCGGAAAGGCGACGCAGGGGCGTATGTAAAAAAGTCGAGTCTGTCCTTGACCGCCCTCTCGCCCTGTGCAGAGGCTCAGGGGCTGCTCTCGCAAACCCGGCTCCGGCCAACCCGTTGACAGCGTCAACATACCAGCCCGAGAACTTGGGATCCGACCGTGCACCCGGGCTACGGCCAGCTCGCATGAGGGAACAACTAGACCAGCCGAAGTGTTGCGAAACGCACTAAGACCTCGAAGGAGTCATACTACTCCTCCGAGGCCTCGGGGGCTACACCCGGCGGGTGCGCTCGCGCGCACCCACCGGAACAAAATGCAACCAAGAAAAGGCCGGTCCCCTTGCAAAAAAGTGCGGCAAAAGCCTCCAAGCGAGTATTAACACTCCCTTCGAGGCTCGAGGGCTACTATCGGGGAGCATAATTAGGGGTACCCTCAAGGCTCCTAAATCTCAGCTGGTAACCCCCATCAGCACAAAGCTGCAAAGGCCTGATGGGTGCGATTAAGTCAAGGATCGGTCCATTCAAGGGACGCGATCACGCCTCACCCGAGCCCATCCTCGGGCAAGGGGAGCCGACCCCGGAGGACCTACGTCTCGCCCGAGGACCCCCTCCAGCAACGGACACACCTTCGGCTCGCCCGAGGCCCAGTCTTCACCAAGAAGCAACCTTGGCCATATCGCCACGCCAACCGACCAAATCACAGGGGCATTTAATGCAAAGGTGGCCTGACACCTTTATCCTGACGCACGCCCTCCAGTCGACAGAGCCGAAGTGACCGCAGTCACTTCGCCGCTCCACTGACTGGTCTGACAAGAGGACAGCGCCGCCTGCACCGCTCTGACTGCTGAGCCATTCGACAGAGTGAGGCTGACAGCAGCCAAGTCCGGTCTCAGGCGTCATAGGAAACTCCGCTCCGCCCGACCCCAAGGCTCGGACTTGGGCTCAGCCCCGGAAGACGGCGAACTCCGCTCTGCCTGACCCCAGGGCTCGGACTTGGGCTCAGCCCCGGAAGACGGCGAACTCCGCTCCGCCCGACCCCAGGGCTCGGACTTGGGCTCAGCCCTGGAAGACGGCGAACTCCGCTCCGCCCGATCCCAGGGCTCGGACTTGGGCTCAACCCCGGAAGACGGCGAACTCCGCTCCGCCCGACCCCAGGGCTCGGACTCGGGCTCAACCCCGGAAGACGGCGAACTCCGCTCCGCCCGACCCCAGGGCTCGGACTCGGGCTCAGCCCCGGAAGACGGCGAACTCCGCTCCGCCCGACACTAGGGCTCGGACTCGGGCTCAGCCCCGGAAGACGACGAACTCCGCTTCGCCTGATCCCAGGGCTCGGACTCAGGCTCAGCCCCGAAGGACGACGAACTCCGCTTCGCCCGACCCTAGGGCACGAACTCAACCCTGGCCTCAGCCGACGGTCTCCGCCTCGTCCGACCAGAGGGCTCGGACTCGACCTCGACCTTGGAAGACAGACTCGACCTCGACCTTAGAGGAGCCTCCACCTCGCCCAACCTAGGGCACGGACCGACCACATCAACAGGAAGCGCCATCATTACCCTACCCCGAGCTGACTCAGGCTACGGGGAACAAGACCGGCGTCCCATCTGACTCGCTCTACTATATGAGTAATGATGGCGCCCCGCATGCCCTGTGACGACGGCGGCTCTCAGCCCCCTTACGGAAGCAAGAGGACGTCAGCAAGGACGCGACAGCCCCGACAGCTGTCCCTCCGCTAGGCTCCAGCGCTCCTCCGACGGCCACGACATCACACGAACTGGGTGCCAAAACCTCTCCGGTTGTCACGATGGCATGTACTTAGGGCGCTAGCTCTCCCCCGCTAGACACGTTAGCGCATTGCTACACTCCCCATTGTACACCTGGATCCTCTCCTTACGCCTATAAAAGGGAGGACCAGGGCCCTCTTACAGAGGGTTGGCCGCGCGGGGAAGGACGGGACGGCGCTCGCGCAAGGTCGCTCGCTCCCTCCCGCGTGGACGCTTGTAACCCCCTACTGCAAGCGCACCCGACCTGGGTGTGGGGCTAACACGAAGGCCGCGGGTTCCACCTCCCACGCCTGTCTCCCTCCGGCTGCTCTTCACCCCCCTTCGCGTTCCGCCTCGCGACGACCCATCTGGGCTGGGGCACGCGGCGACGATTTACTCGTCGGTCCAGGGACCCCCCGGGTTTCGAAACACCGACAACTACCTTACCCAAAAGGGGCAAGGGCAGTATGGGAGTTGCATGCAAGGAGGTTCTCAGGTTCATTTTGCTACGATGGCGGTCAGACGAGGGATTCTTGTAAGTGCTCTTCCCATAACTGTAGCGGGTTTTCGGAAGCTAGTGGAACTTTGTAAAGGCCTCGTAGTGGATCCCTAGCCATTCACCTCGGTAGTGTCTAAGGGCCTTGCAAACCCTGGCGACATGGGAAACACGACTTGTAGGTAAAGGGTATAACCTCTCCAGAGTGTAAAACTGGTATACTAGCCGAGCTCACGGTCAAGAGCAGCTCAGGACTCTCGCATGATTAAATTATGGAACCTAAACTCAATTTGTCATATGCATTGCATGGGATCATTTGTTATTAATTTTGTTCTATTATTATTATGGTTTGGTATTAACTTACATCTAGTAATTGCTAATAAAATTTTGACCAACTTTAAAAGCAATGCTCAGCTTTAACCATTCTCTTTGGTAAGCCTTACCCTTCACATGATCTCCCACCTTTGGTGAGTTCATGCCACATTATTCCCCACAACTTGTTGAGTGACGAACATGTGTGAGCACACCCTTGCTGTCTCACACCCCCATAGGTCAAGGACAGGTACCACTGGATGAGGCGCATGGTGGATGTTGCGCTGTGTTCGTGAGAGGTGTAGGTCGTCGTCTCCTAGTAGACTTCCTAGCACCAAGGATGGATTTTATATCCTGTTATATTTATCTTTTATTTTGTAAGACTTCTGCTATGTAATAAGTACTCTGATTATATTGTGACATTTATCTCTATACACTCTGTTATTATATGTGTTGTCTTCTTTGGCGCATGTATGAGATGCACCCGACTTTGTCCCTTAAAACCGGGTGTGACATCGTCTCCTAGTCAACTATGGTTGCGGAGGATCGTTGTCTTCATATTATGTAATTATTTAGCTATTTTGTACAGAACTCCTATTATATAGTAAAGATGCGACGTTCGTTTTTGTACCATGAGTCATCATATGTGTGAGACTTGACCCTAGCACACATTTGATTCGCGCCCTGGTTTTCCCTTAAATCCGGGTGTGATAGATCCCTAGTGAAGCTAGAAGATTTTCTTCATGGGGCTAGAACATGTTTTATACTTTTCTCCATAAGAACACTCTGTTTTTAAGGTAGCACATCTTCCCACAAGGTAGAACATTTTTCTTAATTCTATATTTATCTCTTATTATAAGATACACAAATCCAAATATATCCTAATTACTATAAGAGTCATTAGCATTCGGCTTTAAGAAGTCAACTATGAGAAAACATAATGATAGTCACCCATAGGGGATGAATAGATGACACCAGAAATTTCACAACTTAAAACAAACTGGATCTCAAGTTAAGTGTTATATCAAAGTCTAGATCCAGAAGATTAGGAGAGGGAGAGAAGTTCTTGCACTTAATGCTCTTTTGTCACACTCGGATTTAAGGACAAATCCGGGTGCGTCTCAAATGTGTGCTAGGATCATGTCTCACACATATGATAACTCATGGTATATAGAAATCAATGTCACATCTTTATTATGTAATAGAGGTTTTGTACAAAATAGCTAAATAAATACATCATATGACGGCAACGATCCTCCGCAACCATAGTTGACTAGGAGACAACAGCCTACACCTCTCCAAACTCATCATACTATCCTTCGTGCTCCTCACCTTGAGGTACCTGTTATTGACCTAGTGTGATTATAGCAAGGGTGAGCTCACTTACGGTGGGGGCTCATTGAAGTGTAAGGCTTACCAAGGAAAATTGGTTAAGGCAGAGCATTGATTTTAATAAGTTGGTCAAAATTTTATTAGCAATTACTAAGTATAAGTGTATACCTACCTAATTAAATAATTAATCACAATTATAATAAATCACACAATGCAATACATATGACAAATTAAATTTAATTCCATAAGTTACTCAAGTGAGGGTTCGAGCCGCTCATGACCGTGAGCACGGTTGATATACTACTTTTACACTCTACAGAGGTTGCACATCTTTACCCATAAGTCGTGATATCCATCTGCCACGGGGTTGTATGGACCTCATACACCTCTACCAAGGAGGCAAAGCAGGGTAGCACTATGAGGCCTTTCCAAAGTTTCACTAGCATGGTAAAACCTGCTATGGTTTCCGGGCAGAAGGGGGTGATACAAGAATCCCTCGTCCGTAAAGCTATCACAGACAGATCGACTCAAGGACCTCCCTATACCGGCTGCTTTTCCACCCCACTTGCCCTTTTTGGGAAACAATTAACGCACACCAGTTTTTCTAATTAATTAGCTAAGGGTGTCCCATTCCATCCTTATGGTAGCACTATTTTCTCGGGTGGTCGCTCCATGTTCCAATTAACAAAATAATTTTATCATGAATAATAATTAAACCAACAATAATAATAAAGCATGACCATAATTCAGATATATATCAATCCCAAAACCAGGTAGAGCAATAGCAAGACTACCCAATGATTCATTTGTTTACAAGGTGTAGTGTGAACAAAACTAGGTAACCTATTAGGTCCCATCAAGTTTAACCTAAGTATGCCATGGTGATTATCATGAACATTATTAGCTAAAGAAAGCGATCAATGGCACAACTTGCCCGTTACTTGCAATTCCAGATACTTCCCCAAAAGTTGGGCATCAGGTTCTCCGTGTCCTCGCTTCTATTCATAGCAATATATACAAATAAACAAATAATGGATATGATACATTACACCAAAACATGAGAACAAATTGTGTAAGAGTATTCTACGCGTCGAGACGAAACCATAGGTTCGAGAACCACTAAAATATGAGTTAAAATGGAGAAGTTATGAATTTTCTAAGTTTTCTATAATTATTTTTATACTATAAAGTAATTTCACATGATTTATTCATTTCTATTTATTTATTTTCCATTAAAAGGGATTGTGGGTTCCAATATCTAAAGACCTAGGGTTTAAATTATAAAGTCTAGGACCTATTCATATAGGTCTTTACACAACTATGGATCGAGGGTTCATTTGAAAATATGTCAGGATCTCTTTAGCAATCTGACCACGGTGAAGGGGTATGCTCGCGCATTGACCGTTAGATCAAGCACGAGCGGTCCAGATTAGATCCTCTTATTCTTAAGGATCGGTACGCAGCGATAACCGCACGATCTAACAAGAGTGGCTCAGATAAAAAGATCTGTTATCTGAACCGGTATGAAGTCTCGACCACCTAAGCACGATCCAACAATGTTACACCTGGTTTTAAGGGCAAAACCGAATGCATAGCATATGTGTGCCAGGATCTATTTCCACACATATGTTGATGTCACAAGTGTAATATATCAAAAGAACAATGCATAAAAAGCATAAATAAAGATTATATTAACATATTACACTTCAAGTAGATGTAATGTCTTAACCTTTATTCATCAAAGTATAGCGAAACATGGACATCCTTCCACAGGAAGATGACCCGGGGAATCACTAGACTAGCATCCATCGAGTTCACCATCAAAATCTTCATATGCAAACTTCTGGTCCAAAATTAAGCAAGGGTGAGCTCACTTATGGTCGGGGCTCAGCAAGTGGGGTGAAAAATGCAAGGTAACAAGGTAAGGCTAAAGTTTAATGCGGTTAGCATTTTAGTTGGTCAACATTTTATTATCAACACCTGATTACTATGTATAAGTATATACCAAACCCATATTAAGCATATGAAATATTCATCAGCATATATATCATCAACATAAAT
This sequence comes from Zea luxurians, assembly GCA_029449295.1. Lineage (NCBI taxonomy): Eukaryota > Viridiplantae > Streptophyta > Magnoliopsida > Poales > Poaceae > Zea > Zea luxurians. The sequence goes on from JAOPSE010000011.1 coordinate 55,374,649, forward strand.
AATCACCAGGATAAGCTTAGAACCACTTGAACCAACAAGGACCACGATTTATATTCATCTTCAAGTTCAATTATCATGTGAGGGTCTAGGCTGCTCATAACCGTGAGCACGGCTGATATATCAGTTTTACACTCTGCAGAGGTGGCGCAGCTTTACCCATGAGCCGCGATTCCCTTCTAGCCCGGGTTTGCAAGTCTCCTATTCACTTCTGAGGTGACTGGCTAGGGTCTCACTACGAGGCTTTTCCCTAGAGTCCTCGATATGCAGATGTTGGAAATGGTCAAACTGCATAGAGCACATCTGACGTAACCCAACTTATAGTCCAGTCTGCAGGGTAAAGCTTGGGAACTATGCCCGTATCCAACCTGCCTGAGCCAGAAATATAAGCGCTTGGCAGATGCCCCCGTTCCGGTTGACCAAGACCAACACCCAACATAAGACTTCCCTAGTTATTTAGCCAAGGGCGTCCCATACCACCCTCATGGTAGCACTGTTTTCCTGGGTGGTCACTCCATGTTCCAATTAAATCATATGATCTTGCTTAATCATCGGATTAACCACAATAAAATAAACTTACCATTTGGAACATTAATATCATAAACAGGAGTGACTGCATAAAGTTAAAGTTGTAGCAATAGCATAGCTACTAAAGTAAAGTACAACACCTAGGTTTGATCAAGGAATAGGGTTGGAAAGGTTAGATGTATCTGAATAGGTAACCCATCAAATTATGCACATATCCAAAAGTAAACTTTATTAAATGTATTGTATGGGATCAGACAGAATATGCAGGAGGAGAAGTCCACTTGCCTTGCTTATAGAAAACTTCAGGTTCTTCAATAGAATAGATCTTGATTCTTAACTACTGGATCAATCCATAAACATCACACAAACAAACAAGCACTACAAGAAAACATTGAAGGAGTGTCGGTAAGTTTAAGAGTGTCGGTTCCGACACTCTTAATAGAGGTAAAAGTGTGGGTTTTACTGTATCGACACTCTTAAATTAAGAGTTTCGAGGTCCTGAGAAAACCCACACTCTTAATTTAAGAGTGTCGGCCACCCACTCGCCGCACACTCTTAATTTTTACCCTAGCCAAAATTAGTCGTTCGGTTCCATCCCACGCCGTTCTCCCGCTCTTCATTCTCCTCCCGACCGCGACGCCGCCGCCGTCGCCGTCCTCCACTGCCCACCGCCCTCACGCCCTCCTCCACTACCCGCCGCCCTAGCTCGCCCTCCTCCACTGCCCGCAGGTCATCCTCCTCCAGCCCATGACGCCGCCGCCCTCGTCCTCCCGCGACGACGCCGCCCAGCCGCGCCGCTCGGCCCGCCCGCTCAGCAGCTCGCCGTGCGCCGCCTGCCCCGCAGCCCGCTCCTCCCGGCTCCCTCCCGCCCGCCCAGCGCCGCCCGCCCCACGCTGTAGCCTGCCTCGGGCCGCCCGCTCCCTTCTGGCTCCCTCCGGCGCGCCCAGCGCCGCCCACCCGCGCCGCTGCCGCGCCAGCTCCTGCCCGCAGCCCGCCCGACGCCGCCCGCCCAGTGCGGCTGTATCCCACCCGCAGCCGCTGCATCCCGTGCTCCCCGCTCCCTCCAGCGCCGCCCGCCCCACCTACTCTCTCCCCCGACGCTCGCCGACGTCCAGCGACGCCCACCGACGTCCAGCGACACCTGCGCCACCCACGCCCTCCTGCGTTTGAGCACAGAAGCGCCGCCCCGCCCGCAACACCCTACATTAACCTGTGAGTACAAATATCTACCAACTTTGAGTATAAATATGCAGTGATTAACCTATGATGCGATGTGCAATATAGATATATATTTTATTGCTGATTGTTCATTATTGTCTTGTATATTTTTCTAATGTGTAATTGTAGTGATGCATTAACTCGTACCTAAGTGTATATATGTTGTTAAATATGTGTCGTTTCTTTAGCTTTGAATATGAGTGACGATCGAAGAAGGGCGATGTACGATGGATTCAATAGTGTCACTCATGGGCACTCTGATGCATGGGTGAGAGTTGCAGATGAATTCGTGGCACTTGCATTTGCTGGTGATGCTCGTTTAGCGAAGTGTCAGTGTATAAAATGTCAGAACTTGGTTCGGTTGAAAAAAGTGGAGCTCTTGTATCATGTTTTCAAACATGGCTTTATGCCGAACTATTTGGTATGGCATGAGCATGGAGAGGTGGACCATACTATTGAGTCAGATGGGGACCAGGATGTAGACCGAATGGAAGAGATGTTGGAAGATATTAGAAATGAGTACCCATAACTATAGAATAATCAAGCTTTTCCAGAGGATGTGAGAGAGTTCTACAAGCTTCTTGAAGCCTCAGAGGCTAAAGTGCATGAAGGAACCAGTGTGAGCGTACTGCAGGTGGTAACACGTCTTATGGCGATCAAGTCAAAGTACACCTTCTCCAACAACTATTACAACGATATTGTAAAACTGATTATTGATATCAACCCACCGAATCATAACATGCCGAAAGACTTGTACCATTGCAAGAAGCTCGTAGCTGGTCTCGGCATGAACTACCAAAAGATTGATGCTTGCAAGGACAATTGCATGTTGTTCTGGAAGGAGCATGAAAATACCACACATTGCATCCACTGCAGTAAGTCAAGATATGCAGTGGTGCTAGATGAGGATGGAAATGAGGTTACGACAAAGGTGCCGATCAAGCAACTCCGGTACATGCCTATCACTCCATGGCTTATGCGTCTCTTTCTAAATCAAGAGACAGCAAAGCAAATGAGGTGGCATAAAGAAGGGGATCGTCAGGGTCAAGATCCGGATGTCATGGTGCATCCCTCAGATGGCGAGGCCTGGCAGGCTCTCGACCGGTTTGATCCAAAATTTGCAAGAGACCCTAGGAGTGTTCGTTTTGGTTTATCGATGGATGGATTCACTCCTTACTCCAATAATTCCACTTCTTACTCATGTTGGCCCGTTTTTATGATGCCCTACAATCTCCCTCCTAATAAATGCATGAAAGAAGAGGTCATGTTTCTTGCCCTTATTGTTCCAGGTCCGAAGGATCCTGTAACGAAAATCAATGTATTTATGGAACCGTTGATCGAAGAACTAAAAATGTTGTGGCAGGGGGTTGAGGCATATGATAGTCATCTGAAATGTCGTTGTACTCTATGGGCAACATATCTATGGTCAATTCATGATCTACTAGCATATGGCATTTTTTCTAGTTGGTGTGTCCACGACATACTGCGTTGTTCGATATGTATGGGTGACTCACAAGCATATAGGTTAGAACATGGTAAGAAGGAAACATTTTTTGATGTTCACCGATGCCTCCTTCCCTATAACCATCCTTTTAAAAAGGATACAAAGTCATTTCGAAAAGGCAAGAGGGTTAGAGATGGGCCACCGAAGCGACAAACTGGTGAAAATATCATGAGACAACATCCTGACCTAAAACCAGGCATAGGAGGTCGGTTTCAAGGGTATGGTAAAGAACACAATTGGACGCACATCTCGTTTATCTGGGAGCTACCTTACACAAAGGCATTGATGTTACCACATAATATAGATTTGATGCACCAAGAACGTATGTTGTGGAAAGCATCATAAGCATGTGCTTCGACTTCACCAGTCAAACCAAAGATAACATGAATGCAAGAAGAGACTTAGCTGAACTTTGTGATCGTCCGCACCTTGAGCTTAGAAAAAATCCAAGTGGATCTGAGAGTCGGCCACAAGCTCCTTATTGTCTGAAACGGCAAGAGCGAGAAGAGATATTTCAATGGTTGAAAAAGTTGAGGTTCCCATATTGCTATGCGGCTAATATAAAATGGGCAGTTAACCTCGACACTGGTAAACTCGTTGGGTTGAAGAGTCATGACTATCACATTTTGATTGAAAGACTAGTGCCGGTAATGTTCCATGGATACTTCAGTCCCGATGTGTGGATGATATTTGTAGAACTCAGTTATTTTTATAAGCAGATATGTGCTAAGGAAATCTCAAAGAAATTGATGCTGAGGTTTGAGAAGGAAATCGTTGTCCTTGTATGTAAGATGGAAAAAGTATTCCCACCTAGATTTTTTAATTGTATGCAACATTTGCTTGTGCATCTACCTTGGGAAGCGTTGGTAGGAGGACCTGCACAGTTCAGGTGGATGTATAGTCAAGAAAGAGAATTGAAAAAACTCAGAGGAATGGTGTGGAATAAGGCAAGGGTTGAGGGGTGTATTGCAGAAGCGTTCGCAGCCAGAGAGATCACATTATTCTCAAGCAAGTATTTTTCAGACACAAACAACGTGAATGCGCAAACGATACGGTACCATGTTGCCGAGCAAGCTCCAATCACTGATCTAAGTGCTTTTAAGTGGGACGGTAAAGGTTTCGAAGCTTACACATCACATCTTGTGGGAACGATAGAGCGTAACAAGACCTTGCTTTTCTTGTATGTCAATATGCCAGAACTTCATCCTTATTTCCAAATCTTTGATAGCATATATAAACCCAACAAACAACTTACTCAAAATTAGTTGGATGACCTACGCTTGAAAGGGTTACACGGTGGCCCGTCCTTCGTGCAGTGGTTCCACGAGCATGTAATTTCCTCTATGCCTATCTTTTTTTCTAACTTAAGTTCAGATGTTACATAGTATTTATTTTTATCCGTTCCTCATTTTTGTAGTGTAAGAAACCTGAAGCCAGTGTCTCCAAAGACTTGCTACAAATATCACATGGTCAATTGACCGCAAGAAAATTTGATCGCTATGATATTAATGGATACCGTTTTCGAACAGCAAAACTAGAAGCGAGTCGTCCACTTGCAGCTACAACAAACAACAGAGTTATAGTGAGTTCGTATAGCGACGATGGACAATTGGAGGACTACTATGGTATTGTTCAAGACATAACTGAGTATATATTTGGAGGTCACAAATCCTTGAGGCTTGTGACGTTTGATTGTATATGGTTTGATCCACATGTTGGCATGCGAGCTGACGAATTCAGGATGGTGGAGGTAAAGCACGCATCAAGGTATAAAGGCAATGAGTACAACAATATCATCCTGGCACATCAAGCGCATCAGGTGTACTATTTGAGTTATCCTCATAAAAGTTATAAAACCTGGTGGGTTGCATATAAGGTTAATCCAGAGGTTCACCCTTACTAATATCAAAACTACAATTTAAGCACCAACGATGATGATGATGTTGTTGTCTTCCAAGAATTCGGTGATCAAGCAGACGATAGTGACAATGATAGTATTGTATCCGAAGGGGCAGGACTAAATGAGTTAGCTTCTCTTACCGTAGAGTTAATGGAGGAACCAGTTTCATCAAATTCAAAATGTCAAAGGTTTGAAGAAATAGTTCTTGAAACACAATAATGGGTTGAACAACTTAATACACGTGTCGCTGAAGAGGACTCTGATGCCGACGATTTTTGATACATAATTCATAGATGTAATGACACACTCTTGTTTTTGTTTATTTAATATGCATTACTTTCTGAAAAATTTATTCATACTTACTCTTTTGTGAATTTATTATAGATGTTTAGGATGGATTCGTCTGGTAGGAGATCCAGACAACAAAGGTCAAGGGGTTCCAGTGGTACTCCTAACATGTTTGAGGTACTTGTTTTTTCTTAGTTTAATTACTAGGACCATCTAGCAATCTAAATTTGTTTACATTTCAGGGCACCACAACAAGCAGGAGCAGGCAAGAGCAATTTCTTGCCTCCCTAGAGCAAATGCGGGGTACCAGCGGACCCTCTAATACAGAAGGGGCTACTTCACATGCAGCTGCTTCAGTGGCACCTACTGTGGAGGCGACTGTGGACGAGGAGGCTGAGGAAGCTGCCGCAGAACTGGAGGATGGAGAGGAGACTTCTAGAGCAGACACTTCTACAGAGGAGGCTGCCACACAGGCTGTGCCACGGCGTGCCATCAGGTATTCTTATTGTTGAGTTGAAGTTTTATTGTCAAGTTGAAGTTTTAAATAAATGATTTTCATTGTGAAATAACAAACTTTCATTTGTAGGTTTCGTTGGTCCCTCACATTGAAGCCTTCTAAACCCTTCGATCAGCGGAGGGTTATTGAACCAAAAGGCACCAGGGCGTGGAAGGAGGTTAGTTGGGACGGGACAGGGCATCGCACACCAGTCCTCACAGAGTTGGGGATTTGTTTGCGGTTCGCCTACCCGGCGATGGTGACAGAGGGAAGTCAAGAGATAGCTGCTCATTACTGGGCTCATTGGGACCTCAAGCCGTACGGGAACGATAGGACACACACAAGCAAAGTGTGGGATTTGTTTTGGGTAAGTCTCTTGTGATATTCAAATTGAATTCAGATTTTTCATTTGTAAGTCTCTGGTGATCTTCAAATTTGCAGGGCCAATTTCGCGTGTGCGACCCCTATACCTTGGATGATCCATATGTGCGTGAGGTATTCAATGGCTCAGCAGATAGAGCTGTAAAGGGCATGATGTATAAAGCACGATTGAGGGCCGTCACGGTGTACCAAAAGCGTCAGGGGAACTATTGTGACGTGAATATGGCAAAGGAAATCCACCTGACGGCTCATCAGTACAATGAGAGTGAGGTGGATTGGTTGAGCCACCATTCGGATGCTTGGGCGTGGATGTGCGAGTATTGGGTTTCTGAGGAGTTCCTGGCCATATCTAATAGAAATCGTATGAATCGGTTGAGCAAGCCAGGGGTCCACTTCTTCGGAGCAGATGGACACGTTGGGAAGGCCACACGTATGGTGTGTGTCAAATTGGTCAATTGTTAATTGCATAGACTTGTCTAGACTTTCTAATCATGTGTTGCAGGTGGCTCGAAATGGAGTGGAGCCTACTTTGCTTCAAGTCTTCGTCGAGGGACACCAGGGTCCCGATCCGAATCATCCGGAAATACTGAATGACAGTAATGCGATAGAGAAACTGGTAAGTATGAAAATTGACTCTAACATGAACATGATATGCCTTTGTCTGTAACTTGGATGATTTTTTCACAGGCTCGCTACATTCAGAACGTGAGACATAAAAATGGTCCAGACGCGGACTGGCTCACTGGTGAGTTCGATACGGAGGCGACTTATAAGGCTCGCGGAGGCGTGCCGCATGGGAGGTATATGCGTGTCACACCCGGATTTCGGGGGCACCAAGACCTGGGCGCGAACATAAACACCAGGTATGCTGGGACCAAGTCTCACACATATGATGTATAGTGGCACAGGATCGAATGTCTCATCTTTATATATAACAGGAGTTCTATACAAAATAAATAATTACATTATAAGGAGACAACGGTCCAGCAACCGAAAGTTGACTGGGAGACGACGGCCTAGACCTCTCACGAACACATCACGGCATCCTCCATGCGCCTCATCCGGTGGTACCTGTTCTTGACCTGTGGGGGGGTGTGAGACAGCAAGAGTGAGCTCACATACGTTCATCGCTCAACAAGTTGTGGGGAATAATGTGCATGAACTCGCCAAAGGTGGGAGCTCACGTGAAGTGTAAGGCTTACCAAAGAGGATGGTTAGAGCTGAGCATTGCTTTTAAAGTTAGTCAAAATTTTATTAGCAGTTACTAAGTATAAGTAAATACCAAACCCAATTAAGTAGTAGAACAAAAGTAACAACTTCACCTGCGATGCAATGCATATGACAAATTGAATTTAGTTCCATAATTTAATCATGTGAGTGTCCGAGCTGCTCATGACCATGAGCACGGCTAGTATACCAGTTTTACACTCTGCAGAGGTTGCGCATCTTTACCCACAAGTCGTGTTACCCATCTGCCAAGAGACGGCCAATCCCATACACCTCTACCGAGGAGGTGAGGCAGGGTAACACTACGAGGCCTTTACAAAGTTCCACTAGCTTCGGAAAACCCGCTACAGTTTATAGGAAGTTCCAATGCAGGAATCCCTTGCAGGACCGCCATCGCAGCAAAATCCTCCCGAGGGCCTTCCTAGCAGGAATCCCTTGCAGGACCGCCATCGCAGCAAAATCCTCCCGAGGGCCTCCCTACACTGACCACTCCCCTACTGCCCTTGCCCCTTTCGGGTTAGGTAGTCTTCCACTAGCTTTCCTAGTTAGTTGGCCAAGGGCGTCCCATTAAACCCTTGTGGTAGCACTGTTTTCCCGGGTGGTTCTCCATGTTCCAATTAACATAATGATCTTATCATGAACAATAAATAACATCTGATAACAAATGTGTAATCATGAATAGTGTATCCCTATACCCATAACCACATAAAGCAATAGCAGGTACTACCCAAAGATTTAGTGGTGAACAAGGTATAAAGATAGTCAAACTGGGGTAACCTATTGGGTCCCATCAAAATTAACCTATGCAGATTATTATGATTAATTAGAACATGAATGGGTAAAAAGAAGTGATCAAGGACACAACTTGCCTGGGACTTGAGATTCCAGGTACCAACTTGCTTTTCAGATGACACGTGTCCTCACTGCTAAACGTAGTAATACAAACAAACAGTGTATAGGCAAAATTAACATTACAGCAAACATATATGCAAAACACATATTAACAATCTACATATTGAAATGAAATCATAGGAACTGCAATCACTAAATTTGGAGTTATAGAATTCAAGTTATGAATTTCCTAAGGTTTAATGTGATTAAAATAGGATTAGATGAGAAATTAATTTTCTAACTGAGTTCATCTCTAAACAGTGACACCAAATGATAGAGAATAAAATTACAAAACTTTAGGAACTGGAATGGTTCAATTTGGAGTTCATATGAATTTTCTACAATTTAAACCAGTTTCTGCATTTAAATATGTGCTAAAACTATTTTCTAAATGATTTTCCCTGTTTTATTAATTATATGGACTGGGCGTCAATTACAGAAAACTACAGGGGGTCTGATGAAAAATCTCTAAGACTCAGCGCACCACAGCCAGGGACGGCGGGTTAATTATTAAATTCTCCAGGGGCTCATTAAGAATAGTACCCAGCCGAAGGGGTATGTTTCGACCGGGACCACAGGATCTTAAATCTATGGTCAAGATTAGATCGCTAACTCAATGAAAGGGGTACGCAGCGCCCACCGCCCGATCCAAGACCAACGACCGCGATGTAATTTTGCTAGATCTAATCTCGTCCATTAGATCCCGATCGACGGACCGGATCTAAAGCGCGAAGGGGTAAGCCAGGATCTAATCTCGGTCGTCCGCTGTCCATCCAACGCCCGAGCGAGTTCTTCCCCAAATGAGTCCAACGACGGCGGCGCCACCCGGAAATCCTGGTGGTTCATGGCCGGCGTCGGCGAATTCTAGAGCTAAGGACCCTAATACCTCAATCCAGAAAGCCTACGTGTTACCACTAGTGCAACCAAAAGGATGGGCAACTCACCGGGGATGGAGATGGCAACGGCGAAGCTACCCATGACAAGATGCGGATTTGCGGCGGCTTGTAAATCACGGCGAGAAATTGCCGACCCATCACCCCACTAACCCTTACGATTCTAGGTGTTCTGCAAATTGCGAAGGCAATGGAAGACATTACGGCGAGTCTCACCTCGGTTTGGCGCTCGCGAGTGTGTTGTCCACGACGAGCAGCGGAGCAGACGACGGTGAAGGAAAATTCCGAGCCCCGGGCGCCGGTTCCACGCGGCGAGGCCACACACACTTCTATACGCACAGGATCTTCACGGCACGACACCGGAGTCGCGACAACGACAAGCACGCAGGGCAATGGCGCAGCTCGATTCTTTATCCCTCTTTTTGCGTTCTTGGCGACGGTGGGACTCCCCGGGTTTTATAGGCGCACGGCACAGGGCAACGGTCCGCGGATTGCGGCACCAGAGGATGAGACCCTCCCACGACGAGCAGCGCGGATTTCGGCATCCGGTGAGGAGGATCCGTTGGACCGGCCCCCAAGCTGCGGAAGGTTGTTGAAGAAGAAGCAGTGCCCACGAGACAATGGCAGATGGGTCCCAAGCGTCAGCGAGCTGGTAGGCGTGCGCTGTATGACGTGTGGGCCCAACGTGTCAGCGTTGAACCGGCTGGGCTGCGCAGCAGGTAAGGGGACATGGGCCGAAATGGGAGCCGCCAGCCCAACAGGTGATCCTTTCCTTTTTCTTTTATTTGTTCCTTTTTCTTTTTATTTTTTTCTAATCCCTAATCCAACTTGAGTTCAAATTTACATTCAAATCTTGTACTAAATTTATCTTTGAGTTATATTGTGACCTTAAGGTAATAATTTTGGAAATATATAAACTTCCTTTATATTTTATATATATCTTCTCTTTTTCTCTTCTACATAATATTTCCAAAACCCTAAAGTGCAACTTTGGGTTAACTTCAAATTCTCAATTCCATTATTATATTTTATTATTATTTTTTTATTAAATGCACATACAATTAAAACTCCAACATGAGTGCCATATATGGTTCTATTTATTATTTTATTCACTTAAGCAAATGCTTTTAAATAGGGAGATGAGTCTTCAAATGTTATGAGAGTTCTAAAGAGAGAGAAAAAGAAAAATTCTAATGCGAGATCTTTGAGAAATTGTGCTATATTCTCAAAATGAGATTTAGGGTGTTACAATGCGCTTGTCACGTTGTTACTGTTTAGTGACGTCTTGTCATTTACTACATATATATATATATGATACTCTTACAGATTAGCAATCGGCGACTGTGTTGTCCCCCGTCGGAGTTACACTAGACGGTCCAATTTCTCAGCTGGGTCGAATCGACCCCGATGATCATCTGCACGTGAAGGTGAGCTGCTTGAGAAGATGACTCAGATGGAGGAGAGTATGGTGCAATATAAGCAACAAGTGCAGCAACAGATGCAACAAATGCAAAATTGGATGGTACATCAGGTATCAATTTTTTGTTATTTTGTTGTTTCTCAAGTCTGATTAACTGAAAAACTGATGAATAATCTATTTACAGATGTACGGAGGTGCCGGAAGTCAGTTCGGCATGCCGCCTTATCAATAACCCCATATCATCACACATCTGGTGTCTGGACAATCATCGGATCACTCTCCTGCATCGGCGGATGGATCACAGGTACAATCGTCTACTAAACATCATTTGTCTCATAATCATTGGTTGCTTGCTCTCTTTGTTTCTACATGTTTGCATGTCCATGACCTATTTTAAGCTTTTGTCATTCGCATGATCTATAGTTACTTTTATTGTTGATCACCGTAACTTCTTAATCATAAACAAGAGTGTGTCTTCTGTTTCAGGGTTCTGCAACTTCTGTCCAAGACCAATTGATGCCATCGGGTGTGATAGGAGGGAAAATGATGTCGTGGGCACCTCGCCAACCAGGCATTTGGCCACCGATGCAAACACAGAAGCCACCACCAATGCTGTTGGGATTTCCTCCTCGCGGGCAGTCACACTCACCAGGATTGCCCTCACACTCACCAGGATCAGTACGTTAAGTGGATATCCTTTGCATCTCTATTTGCTTCGTTGTTTAAGCAGTTACTAGAAAACATGCATGTATATGTTGCAGTCTATGTATATGTTTAATTAGTTACTCGGTAAACTAACAAATGTTTGTTTCTTTTAAAGGGTTCGGGCTCACATCATGCTAGCCCGCCTCCGGATCAGAGCATGTTTATGGACTTATTGATGAACACAAGTGGCGGCAGCTCCAATGACCCACCAACGGAATGAATTAATATGGAGGCTTGTGTGGAACTTACTATCAATGCGTTTTGTATGGACTTGAACTTGTTTCAGATGGATTTGAACTTCTTTCTTATGGACTTGAACTTGTATGAATATTGAATATGGTGCTTGTGTTATGATATATTGAATATGGTGCTTGTGTTGTGATATATTGAATGTTGTGCTTGTATTGTGCTGTTATGGAGGCTTCCCATCCGGGGAGGGAGAAAAATAAAACTGGGTATTAAAAAAATTATTCAGTAAGAGTGTCGGCCCCCACATTCTTATATGCGCCCAGGTAGGCTGGTGGCCGCGCGCTCAGTAAGAGTGTCCGCCACATCACTGGCCGACACTCTTAACATAAGAGTGTCGGTTGCGCGTTGAACCGACACTCTTAACATAAGAGTATCGGTCCCCATACTTCTGGATGAATAAGAGCGTCCATTTTAGAGCGTCGGCTAAGAGTGTTGGTCAATCGACACTCTTATACTAAGAATGTCGGCTTATTTTAATAAGAGTGTGGGTTTTTGGCTGACACTCTTTGCCTTTTTTCTTGTAGTGAAGAAGAAACAAACACCACTCAATAACATACAACATTCTCCAGAGACCAAGCTAAAACAGAGCACAACGAAAAGAGCATTGCCTTTCCAAAAACATCACAAGCAATGGTTATTATAAGATCTTTTGAAAAAGCTTTGGTTCATATTTTATAAAATAAGACCCAAGCTTGAAAATATCTTAATTATAACTATACAAATATTAGGTCTACCATTTTAATATTTTATAAAAGTTATATGTGGTATGTCTAAGATTAAGGGTTCATAAGATGATAAAACACTTTATACCATTATTAAAACTTTTTAGAAAAGATATATGTTATAAATATAAGGTTAATAAGTTATGAAACACATTACTAATTTATGAAGCATTATGAAACATATAATAAAACATTTATTGAGTAGAAATCATACATGATAATGAAACAATTAATTATCTTCACTTTTATTTAGAGAACACATAGTCTATATTTTTATTAAGACATATATATTTAAGGTCAATATGTAAACTAACATTTTAATTATAGACAGAACATGATCACTAATTTCTTTATTTTATCCTTTAGGAAAAACTAAGTGATAAATAATATGGACCCAATTTAATGGATGGATTAATCATGTCTAGAAAACTAATTAAGTCACGTTAACATTATTAGAAAACTCGATTCTTTCTTAGTGTGAATAACAATATATTTATATATATGTATACATATAAGACTTGATTAAAAATATAAATTTATGTAATTATTTTTCTACGGTATTAGGTTATGAAAATGTGGTCCACATTTTCTTTTAAATTTCTATTTAAGAAAGATATACGCAAACATCTATAATGAACATTGCTAAGTTATAAAATCATGATATCTATTGAAAGGGATATTTTAATATTTATTGTATAACAACCGTAATCAAATTAAACTATGAAAATACGTGAACTGCTGAAACACAAATTAAAATGCTTATGATATAATTATGAAACTAAGGAAACCATTTCTATTTTATTTATGTTCTAAATTTATATTTTATTGTAATACAGTATCAGAGATCAAAACATAATTGAAATTAGACTATGAAGGGTAGCTGATAAATTTACATTTTTTATACATATGTCATTATAAATAATTACCTTTTATTTTCTTTATTATAAAAACATAATGTTATAATTCTTTTTAACTTCTTAATTTGATGACAACATATGAATTGAATATAATGATCATAATTCGAATTAAATTAATGAAACATATAAATTGTTGCAAACACTAGTATAAAGTATTTTGCATAAACTTATGAATCTAGCAATACAATAATCAAATTATTTGCACTCCAAATAATTATTTTATAAATTGAAAAATGACACAGAGCTAACTACGCTATTAAACGTAGATCGTAGGGGGTATTATTATCTTCTACCTTGGTCCAGCACGAGCAGAGCAGACTGAGCGAAGGAGGCATCGACGATAGCGGTTTCAACGGCGCTGGCGAGGGAGACTAGTGCAACGCTAGGACTCTCAGTGTCACAGGGCACCACGAGTGAGATCTACGCAGCAGAGGGGAGGGAGCTCCAGCATGGCATGATGAATCGGCGAGGGTGCAACGCAGTGGCTCTGGCGACGTCTTGGCTTCAGGACACAGGTGCAAATTCTGATGAACGGTGACACGAGCAGAGGACACAACACCGAGTCGCTGGCGCGGAGCACGACAACAAAGAGACGGTCGGCGAGCAGTGGCTGCATGGGTCAAGCGTGAACACAGCGCGACACGTGGGCAGCAGCAGGGAGAGTGCGTAGAGAAGAGCAGGAGCAGGGCGAGCGGCAACACCAGGCACGATTGAGCAAGCACAAAGGATTGCAAGCAGTTAGCATGGGACGAGGCTGCGCTCGGCGTGAGGATGGCGAGCGAGCAAGGCATGGGTGCATCAGCACCAGGTGTAGTTGAGCCAGCGGAGAGGATGGCGAGTAGCACACGGTTGGTGAGTGGGGCTTATATAGACAAGCAGGGGAGGGATAGAGGCGCCAGTTTGAAGGTGCCTTGAAGGCCATCAATGGAGGTAACGGCGACATGAGAAACTATCGGTTAATGAAGGCTGCAGTAGTAGTGGAGGGGAGATGAACGAGCGTAGGCGGCCGCTGCTGGCGATTGCACAAGCGACGCGGGGAGCCGAGAGGACGAGAGCACAGGTAGTGGTCGGCGCATGCGATTCCAAGCGGCGGCGGCGCATGCGAGCGTCAAATCGAACGGAGAGCGCACACAAAATGATTCGCATGGGAGAAGAAGCAGCTGCCCTGACGCACGAGACCCACTGGACATAGAGACAAGAGAGAGGAGAAGGAGGCCTACGTAGCAGATTAAAGAATAGAGAGTGGTTGGGCATGAGTTTTGCTGGGAGTGGGCCAAGCGTGCGTTTTTTTATTTTCTTTTCTCTTTTTTAAATAGTTGATATTTATATATATAATATATATATATATATATTTGAAATAATTATAATAATTTTGAAAATAATATATTATAAATAATAATATCCAAATTTTAAAGTAAAAGTGATTTTAGTCAAAAGTCTATTATTTAGATAGATTGGGCTCCACAAAAAGCAAATCAATAAAATGAAATACCTATAAACAAAAATTATTACCCTATGTATATTATTTTAACAATTCATCACTATTTTATAAAACGATATTTGTTTCATAATATTATATCCAATAATTAGATTTACAAATCAAGTCATAAAAAACTTTGTGCTTCGGCATGAATGCATCAAACACTTGATAAATTTTATCTATTCAAGAAATTATTCCATATTTATATCACCATTTCATTATTTGAAAACAATAATTTTTTTCTCTCTAATGGAACTAATAAATTAACTAGGTTGCTTTTAGGTGATGGATTTAGGGTGTTACAAATCTACCCTCTAAAAAAATCTCGTCCTCGAGATTAGGGAAGGCTAGCAAGAAAATAAAGGAGATATATGGTTATTCGTAGGTTTTTGGTTCACAACGGACTCTTCCAAATTTAAGGAACTCATTCCTTTTTCATTCCACAATATATGCTAATCAGGTGACCTTCATCATCGTACTTATAAATTGGTTGGCCTTCTGGATTATTGCTTGGGTCTTGCTTCACAGTCTTCTTCTCTAGTTAGTCTAGACGCTTCTTAGGGCATTGACAAATGATATGTCTTTCATCCTTTTCGTATTAGCAAGCACCTTTTGCTATGAGCTCTTTACGAATCAACTTTGTTTGACTAATGGTACATGATGCCTGATTGGGTGTCTGTATCTTAAATAGTTGAACCTGACTTGATTTTTTCTGTTTGGGTATGGGAAGGAAAGAGGGGACGAAAAGATTGAGCAAAGACAGGGTACAGAGTGTAAAGAAAACCCAACTGTATAAGGTTTTATAGAGCTAACTGATGTCATTGTGGACAAAAGTGACACAATACACCAACAATCATTACAAAGAAGCAAATCAATCACGAGCACAAGGACAACTAACATGAACTCAAGCACACCAGCACAACACATTGAACCAAAAGGGGAACTTTTCATAAGGATAACATATTATCGCAGGTTTTTTTAAAAAAAATCGAGACAAGGTTGGGAATAATAAAGAGATTATAAAATCAAGGAATCATATTAGAAATAGCAAGGAGTTAGACAAGACATATTTGTTCATGGACAAGAATGAAATAGGATCACTATGAACTAGTGAAGCAAGGATAAATGATACAACCAAATATTATGATGTCAGCTAGGGGGAAAGTTTTATCAAAGAGACAAAATAGAGAGGCATTATCAAGGAGAAAAAATAGGAAGGCAAAGAGTTCAATATGTCAAGGTAGATATTGCCCAAGGATGGCAATTCAAATAGAAAGAAAACAAGAGTAGAAGAAGTCAATGATTATATAGCAAGTTTATGAATTAGAGAATCACTATAATATAATATCGTCCTTACCGATCTAGTCGAAAAAAACTTAATACCATGGAACTATCCTATCAACCTAGCCAAGAAGTCCAGTAATAGATCCAGGGAATCCATAAAAAAACTTCTTCCAGGGTGGGGATAAGACAGAGAATAGGGAATCTTCAATAGCTTCGAAAGGGTTCCTTCTAGCAAACTTCGCTTGAATTTCTACAATCTTGGCTTGAGTGTCTTACAGTTCTTCTGAGCAGAACCTTCTAATAGACAAAAAATTAGACAAGAAGAGTTGAAGATAAAAGAGACGAGTTTTGATATAAAGTAAGTTTTTATAGAGCAAAATATATCATGTTTTGAAAGATTGACTGGGCTTTCCATTTCTAACTAATCTAGCGACCTACAGTCACATTGCTTTGATACCACTTCTGTCACACCCGGTTTTAAGGGCAAAACCGAATGCATAGCATATGTATGCCAGGATCTATTTCCACACATATGTTGACGTCACTAGTGTAATATATCAAAAGAACAATGCATAAAAAGCATAAATAAAGATTATATTAACAAATTACACTTCGAGTAGACGTAATGTCTTAACCTTTATTCATCAAAATAAAGCGAAACATGGACATCCTTCCATAGGAAGATGACTGGGGGAATCACTAGACTAGCATCCATCGAGTTCACCATCAAAATCTTCATCTGCGAACTTCTGGTCCAAAATTAAGCAAGGGTGACCTCACTTATGGTCGGGGCTCAGCAAGTGGGGTGAAAAATGCAAGGTAACAAGGTAAGGCTAAAGTTTAATGCGGTTAGCATTTTAGTTGGTCAACATTTTATTATCAACAACTGATTACTATGTATAAGTATATACCAAACCCATATTAAGCATATGAAATATTCATCAGCATATATATCATAAGCTCAGAACCACTTGAACCAACAAGGACCACAATTTATTTTCATCTTCAAGTTCAATTATCATGTGAGGGTCCAGGCTACACATAACCGTGAGCATGACTGATATATCAGTTTTATATTGTAATGCCCTGAATTTGGGGGTAGAATTTTTTCTTCTTAACTCAGCAAATTCAGGCGTTACTCTCTTTTCTCTTCCCGTTTCACTCCTTCTTCCTAGTTTCAAAGCAGTATAGCGATTGGTGTTCGTATTGCGTGTAAACAAAAACCTATGTTGTCATGGGTGTTGTATCATGCCGAAGCATATTTCTTTTGTCTGATGTCGTGTTTAATCGCGTGTTCGCCTCGTCTCATTTCGGATTTCGTTTCGCGATTGGATTCCGATCAGTGGTTGTGCGTGCTATGGGATTTTGACCCGCTACGCGACCTAGCCTAGCCTAGCCCAGTCCGACCTAGCTCGGCACGGCCCTGGCCACGCCCCTGGTGCCCCTGCCAACCCCCATGTGTGCCCCCCTTCTCTCTCTCTTTGCCTCATTCAATTTTTCCCGCGCAGTAACTCCCTCTCTTCCACCTCTCTCTCTTCCCCCTTGTGCCCTAGGTGATTTGGTGATGGTTATCGTTGGAATTGAATCCTCGAGGTGAGCCCCACCTCCGTCTCTCTCTCCCTCCCCTCCCCTTTCTTCTCCTCCGCGCGGCGCCCCCTGCTCCCCTCGGCGCGCCCCTACACGGCCCCCTGCTCGGCCCCTGGTGGCGCCCCGCTTGGCCCCCTGCTCGCCCCCACGCTCGGCCCCCCAGCTCAGCCCCCGGCGGTGCCCCCCTGCTCGGCCCCCTGCTCGCCCCCGTGTCGCGACCCGTTGCTCGCCCCTCGCGCGGCCCCCTGCTCGGCTCCCCGGCGACGCCCGCCCTGCCCCCGGCACGGCCCCCTGCTTACCCCCCCCCCCCCGCGTGGCCCCCTGCTCGGCTCCCCGGCGGCGCCCGCCCTGCCCCTGGCGCGGTTGCATGGCCCCCGACGTGGCCTCCGCGGCCTCGCACGACCCCGGCACGCGCAGCGCGTTCCCGCGCGCGCAGCCCCACGCGCGCGGTGGTTAATTTTTGGTTTTAACTAATTTTAAATTTTGTTTAATTAACGCACAAACTAGTTTAATTTCAAATCTAATTAGTTTTGAATTTAGTTTAATTAACGTGTTGCGTCGCGTGCTTTGTCGCGCGGCGAATTAGTTTAAATTCAGGTTTTATTAGTGTCCTGCGTTGCGCGCTTCGTCGCGCGATGTTTCATCTTGAATTATTTAATGAGTAGCATCGCGCGTCTGGTCGTGTGACGTTTCGTTTTAAATTCAGTTTAGATGGCGTATTCCGTCGTGCACTTCGTCGCGCAACGCTTGATGTTTTTTATAATAATTCAAGTGCCTCGTGGCACGCTCCGTCGCGCGACGAGTCGTTTCATTCTCAATTCAGTCTAGGTGTTGTGTCGCGCGTTTCGCCGCATGGCATTCCTTTTTAAATTTACTTTGGTCTGTTTATAATGATTAAACATGGAACATGACTTTATCCTATGCATAGCGTGATGGCCAAATTAATACCATTCTGTTTAGACGTGTACTTTGATTTATAATCACGTAACGTGATCGCTCTTCGACCGTAGTCTCGACCGTTACTCTCTCTTTCTCGCTTAGTCGTAGGTGTGAGCCCTGCACCGAGCGTATATTTATTTATGATATTTTATTGCATGGTGTACTGTTCTTTTATATTAAATTTGTGGAATGTATGTTTGAACTCGTATAGATAACGGTCAGTTGGTGGAGTCCGAAGGAGTTGCAGTTGAAGACCCTAAGCAACAGCTGGTTGGTGAAGGCAAGTGTCCCTTGACCCATCTATGTCCTACTCATTCTTATAATTCACTCCCCGTATTTATACAGTTTATACCAAAGGATTGACTAGCTTTTGGTTTATCTTGTCCTTGTTTACCTATTTTGGTTGGGTTATTTTGGTTTAGCTATATGCTAGTGCTTCACATTAATCGATGAACATGATGAGATTATCTATGATACACTGTTATCCCTTTTGATTATGATGATATACTTATGGCATTTAAGGTGACTCGAGCTGTTTCTCGAGTGCCTCTCCGTAAGGACTGGATCGTTGGATGACCGCCCGGGAAAACAGTGCAACCATGAGGGTGGAAAGGGACGCCCTTCGCTGAATAATTAGAGAAACTGGGGTGTAGTTCGCTTCGCCGTCGTACCGTCAATGGGGCTTGGTGTATGTGGCTCGCTCTGCCAAGGGTGGTTTGCCCCTTGGGGAGGAGTGCGGTACATTTAGGAAACCTAACGGGTGGCTACAGCCTCAGGGAATCTTTGTAAAGGCTATGTAGTGAAACCCTACCTATTCACCTTGGTAGTGTTTAAGGGTTTGATCGGCTCGAGGCAAGAGGGAATCACGGCTTATGGGTAAAGTGCGCAACCTCTACAGAGTGTTATGAAACTGATATATCAGTCGTGCTCGCGGTTATGAGCGGCCAAGGGAGCTTTGATTATAGATACATTGATTAGAGATACTTTGATTAGAGATACTTTGATCAGAGATGGTTGGTTTACAGGTGGTGACGACGATGATGGTTATGATTATGCTTATGGTAATGGTAAGTGGTATTCTTTCAGTCTGGAAAGGGTACTTTGGGTTAACAACTTGGGTTAATGCTAAAACCTAGCTTTCTACTAGTAATAATAACCTGACCAACTAAAAGCAACTGCTTGACTTAACCCCACATAAAGCTAGTCCACTATAGCCAAACGGGACAATTGCTGAGTATGTTGATGTGTACTCACCCTTGCTTCACACACCAAACCCCCCAGGTTGTCCACGTTGCAACCACTGCTCAGGAGAAGATGAAGTCGTGGAGGAGGACTTCTAGAAGTTCCAAGAGTATGATGAGTTCTAGGCGTGGGTTAGCGGCAAACCCCCAGTCGGCTGCCTATGAAGGCCATGTGTATCTACGTTTCTTTTCCGCACTTTGATAATTGTTAAAGACTATGTGGATGTCGCGGACATCATGATGTAATCGACTATTACCTTCTTTTATGCTATTATTTGAGCACTGTGTGATGATGTCCAGTTATGTAACTGTTGTGTACGTGAATTACTGATCCTGGCACGTACATGGTTCGCATTCGGTTTGCCTTCTAAAACCGGGTGTGACATAGGTGGTATCAAAGTCGTGCTGAATGTAGGACCGCTAACCTAGAGTAGAATGGTCGTTCTAAGGATTACAGACCCCTATTATCACTTTGACATTGGTATCCCTTCAAAAGTTGATCAAATCGACCAAGTCTATGTTCTACTATATATATTATACCTTGCTGAAAAATTTGTTTTATTCTAGTTCCTAATTTTTCATGGTTTACTTGCTGGTCATATTAGCTCTGTTCTCACACTTATGCTTACGATGTCTTTTGTAGATGGCTTGTCTTAGACACACTGCATGGAAGTCAGTCATTCCTTTCTTGCCTTCTCGTCTCGCGGAGCGTCCGCTTCGCCGTCCGGTGACTGGTCAGTCTAGCCATTTGGAGAGGCTGCACTACTGCCTGCACGAGAAGCAGGAGCGTCGGCAATAGGAGTTGGAGCAGCAGGGCTCCTCTTCCTCGCTTCAGTAGGAGATAGAGTCTGTGAGGAGCTGCTCTCCTGTGCCCCCGCTGAAGGCGCCCCCTGCACCACCACTAGCGTCCCGGCCGCTGGAGTAGCTGCTGGAGGAGACCCCGACGACGGAGGTGACAACAGCAGCTCGAGCCACAGCACTGACCTTTCAGAGGAGCAGGAGACGGAGGGATGGGTTGCTCGACTCATCACTCATGACACCGCTTGCAGGTGTCACTTTCACGATGCGCTTGACACCTTGCTATGCCAGGCACTTGACCGGCGTATCTGGTCTATCGAGTATCATTGTGTTGTCTTCCAGCACAGTTGCGGAGTTTACCCGGACCGCTGGGAGGCGACTTGTTTGGTGCACCGTCCGGAGAACAGTCTTCGGGGTGCGGAGGTCTGCTCAGAGCATTACTCTATCTCTGAGCGGGACTCAGCTAGGGCGGCCATGCAAGATGCCGCATGGCGTGTGCTTTCGCACTACTGCTCAGTGCTCGGTGAGGTGGTCGATGGTCTTAACCTGAGGTATTACCCCGTCGTCCATCTAGCAGCACAGGAGGCGTGGTTGTCTCACTTGTTGGTGAGGACAACCCTAGGTTGAGTAGCACAGTCAACCTAGCCGCCGTGCTAAACACGGAGCTGGACCATGCTTTAGATGAGCTGAGTAGGGCTCGTGCTGAGATCACCCAGTTGTGGGCTAGCGTGCGGAGCACCGTCACCTAGAGGATGATTCTCCCACCCCCATCGGGACTCAGCACCCATACCGCTCACCTCAGCATGGACACCATGCTTATGGTAACCCCGACTGCAGGACCAGGATAAATTTAGAACCATAGATCGTCAGCGTCTGATCTTGTAATTAATGCTTAAAAATAGAAGTTATAGTCTTAGCCTTAGTCTTACTCTCAGTTAGTTTTAGTTAGATAGGGTAGTTTGCTTATCGTGTGTTTTTATGTTTGTCATGATGAACCATGATGGATTTGGATCTTTGTAATGACTGTTACCAGAGTGTGGGTATCCCCTGTACGTTGGTTTAATTGTTAATGTTAATAAAATTAGTTATCTAGTTAGGAAGCCCTTTTATTCTACTTTCCTCTTTATCTGAGAAGCTATGTTTGCCTGTGTTGGGAGTCAGTGAAGATTCTTATCTATTCAGTATTGTGGAAGGATTCTATACTCTTTTCTTATGCTGCAAGTTTGCAAGGTTAGTTCTGATGTGTGATTGCATTCTGCAGATGTCAGACAACAGGCGCAGAGGAGGAAGGTGTGCTCAGCAAGAGTAGGCAGCACCGCAGGATGAGGCACCCCAGCATCAGCTGCCACCACCACCCCCAATGACGATAGAGCAGATGTTCTTGATGCAGACTTAGGCAGTCCAAGCCATTGGTCAGACTCTAGCCACTATGCAGCAGCAGCATCAGCCCCCACCTCAGCCTCAGATGCCTCAGATGCCCAGAGACAAGCGTGCTGAATTCATGAGAGGTCATCCCCTAGTGTTCGCTCACTCTGCTGACCCCATGGATGCTGAAGATTGGTTGCATACCGTGGAGCAGGAGTTGCACACCGCTCAGTGTGACAACAGGGAGAAAGTTCTGTATGGTCCCTGTTTGTTGAGAGGAGCAGCTCAGTCTTGGTGGTAGTCCTACCTCACCACCCATGCCAACCCCGACACTATCACTTGGGAGGAATTCAGAGACAATTTCTGTCAGTATCATGTTCCAGCAGGTCTAATGACAGTGAAGAAGGAGGAGTTTCTGGTGCTCAAGCAAGGGCCGATGTTTGTCAGTGAGTACCGAGACAGGTTTCTGCAGCTGTCCTGCTATGCTCCTGAAGATGTCAACACAGATGCCAAGAGGCAGTATCGTTTCTTGAGAGGCTTAGTCGATCCCCTGCACTATCAGCTGATGAATCATATCTTCCCCACCTTTCAGCACCTGATCGACAGATCAATCATGACAGAGAAGAAGCGCAAGGAGATGGAGGATCGCAAGCGCAAGATTAGTGGACCTCAGCCTGAAAGCAGCAATCGCCCCCGTTTCTCAGGCAACTCGACTCAGCAGTTCAAGCAGAATCAGCGCCCGCCTCAGTAGTAGTTTCAGAGGCAGTACCCTCAGCACCAGCAGTAGAATCGCCAAAACAATTAGTCAGGAGGAAGTCAGTTCCAGAGGCAAAATCAGTAGGCACCTCACCTCCCCGCCCCAGCAACCAGCCAGAGCAGTCAAGCAGCCCAGTTCAAGGTGGAAGCAGAGCATGTTTCCATTGTGGAGAGCAAGGCCATTGGGTGATGCAATGTCCGAAGAAGGTAGCTCAGCAGCAGTTAGGCCCTAGTGCCCCAGCGAAGCAGAATGTGTCTCAGCCAGGAGCAGACAATCGCGTCTAGACACGCTATAACCATGGGAGACTAAACCATTTGGAGGATGAAGTAGTTCAGGAAACACCCGACATGATAGTAGGTATGTTTCCAGTCAATTCCCATATTGCAGAAGTATTATTTGATACTAGAGCAACACATTCTTTTATTACTGCATCATGGGTAGAAGCACATAATCTTCCAATAACTACCATGTCAACACCCATTCAAATTGATTTAGCCGGTGGTAAAGTTCGAGCCGATAGTATTTGCTTGAATGTAAGTGTGGAAATAAGGGGGATAGAGTTTCCTGCTAATCTCATAGTAATGGGTACTCAGGGAATAGATGTCATCCTAGGGATGAATTGGCTAGATAAGTACCAAGCAATTTTCAACTATGATAAGAGGATAATTAAGTTGGTGTCCCCACTAGGATAAGAAGTGGTAGCTGAATTAGTCTCACCTGATCCAAGGAAAGGAGGTTGTCATCAGATGGCTATTGATAGCAAGGAGGAAAATTCACTCGATACTATCAAGGTTGTGTCAGAGTTTCCGGATGTGTTCCCAAAAGATTTACTAGGTATGCCACCTGAGCGGAAAGTTGAGTTTGCCATAGAGCTTCTTCCTGGCACCGCCCCCATTTCTAAAAGAGCTTATAGGGTATCTGGACTAGAGTTGGTTGAACTCAAGAAGTAGATCGATGAGCTGTTAGAGAAAGGTTACATTAGACCAAGCACCTCACCTTGGGCCGCCCTTGTCCTATTTGTGGAGAAGAAGGATGGCACTAGGAGGATGTGCATCGATTAATGAGCTCTAAATGAGGTCACAATCAAGAACAAGTACCCCTTGTCCAGAATAGAAGATCTGTTCGACCAGCTGAGAGGAGCCAACATGTTTTCAAAGATAGATCTGAGGTCAGGTTATCACCAGCTCAGGATTCAACCTTCAGACATTCCGAAGATAGCATTTATTACTGAGTATGGGTTGTATGAGTTCACTGTTATGTCCTTTGGTCTAACAAATGCACCAGCCTTCTTCGTGAATCTGATGAACAGTGTATTCATGGATTATCTTGACAAGTTTGTGGTGGTATTTATTGATGATATTCTTATATATTCTCAAAGTGAGGAGGAGCATGTGGATCATTTGAAGATGGTGTTGCAGAGATTGCGAGAGCACCAGCTGTATGCAAAGTTGAGTAAGTGCGAGTTCTGGATTGATGAAGTCCTGTTCTTGGGTCACATAACAAACAAAGATGGATTGGTTGTGGATCCGAAGAAAGTGGTAGACATTCTGAACTGGAAAGCGCCAACAGATGCCCGAGGAATCAAGAGCTTCATTGGAATAGTCGGATATTATCGGAGATTCATTGAAGGGTTTTTGAAGATTGCGAAACCGACGACAGCTTTGCTAGCCAACAAAGTGGAATTCAAGTGGAACTAGAAGTGCCAAGAAGCCTTTGAAGCGCTAAAAGAGAAGTTGACTACAACGCTTGTCTTAGTCTTGCCTGATGTGCACAAGCCCTTCTCAGTGTATTGTAACGCTTGTTACATTGGCTTGGGATGTGTATTGATGCAAGAGGGAAGAGTTGTGGCATACTTGTCCCAACAACTGAAGGTTCATGAGAAGAATTATCCAATCCATGACCTAGAGTTAGCAGCAGTGGTTCATGCACTGAAGACATGGATGCACTATCTGTACGGGCAGAAATGTGATGTTTACACAGACCACAAGAGTCTGAAGTACATATTCACTCAGTCGGAGCTGAATATGAGGCAACAAAGATGGTTAGAGTTGATCAAAGACTATGAATTGGAAATTCATTACCACCCAGGCAAAGCGAACGTGGTAGCAGATGCTTTAAGCAGAAAAAGTCAAGTCAATATGATGGTCGCTCATCCGATGCCGTATGAGTTGGCCAAAGAGTTTGACAGGTTGAGCCTCAGATTTCTGAACAACATGCGAGGAGTAACAGTTGAGTTAGAACCCACCGTAGAGTGGGAAATCAAAGAGGCACAGAAGAATGATGAGAAGATCAGTGAAATCCGGCAACTGATTCTAGAAGGAAGAGGCAAAGATTTTCGGGAGGATGTAAAAGGTGTGGTATGGTTCAGGGACCGTTTGTGCGTTCCCAATGTCCAGTCCATTCGGGAGTTGATCCTCAAGGAAGCTCATGAGACAACTTATTCCATACACCTTGGAAGTGAGAAGATGTATCAGGATCTGAAGAAGTTCTGGTGGTACAGAATGAAAAGGGAGATCACAGAGCATGTGGCCGTATGTGATAGTTGTCAGAGGATCAAGGCAGAGCATCAGAAGCCAGCTGGATTGTTGTAGCCGTTGCGAATTCCTCAGTGGAAATAGGATGAAATCGGGATGGAATTCATAGTCGGATTGCCTCAAACTCGAGCCGGCTACGATTCCATTTGGGTAGTGGTGGACCACTTAACCAAGTCAGCCCACTTCATACCTGTCAAGACTAGCTATAGCAGTGCAGTATTGGTAGAGCTGTACATGTCCCAGATCGTTTGTCTTCATGGTGTGCCAAAGAAGATAGTGTCAGATAGAGGAACACAATTCACCTCTCATTCCTGGCAATAGTTGCATGAAGCCTTGGGTACACATCGAAATTTCAGTTCAGCTTATCATCCGCAGACAGACGGTCAGACTGAAAGAACCAATCAAATCCTTGAAGATATGTTGAGAGCCTATGCGCTGCAAGATCAGTCCGGATGGGACAAGAGATTACCTTATGCAGAATTCTCCTATAACAACAGTTACCAGGCCAGCTTGAAGATGTCACCATTTCAAGCGCTTTGTGGAAGGAGTTTAGAACTCCGTTGCAATGGGATCAGCCTGGAGAAAAGCAAGTGTTTGGGCCAGACATTTTGCTTGAAGCTGAAGAGAACAACAAGATGGTTCGGGAGAATCTAGAGATAGTGCAATCAAGGCAGCAAAGTTATGCAGACACAAGAAGGAGAGAGCTGAGTTTTGAAGTCAGAGATTTTGTCTACCTGAAGGTATCGCCTATCAGAGGAGTCAGAAGATTTGGAGTCAAAGGCAAGCTAGCACCCTGATTTGTTGGTCTGTATCAGATTCTCGCAAAGCGTGGAGAAGTGGCCTATCAGCTTAGTCTGTCAGAAGGTTTGTCAACGGTGCATGATGTCTTCCATGTGTCTCAGTTGAAGAAGTGTCTGCGTGTGCCAGAAGAGCAGTTGTCTGGTGGAAGGTCTAGAAGTCCAAGAAGACTTGACCTATATAGAGAAGCCAACACAGATTCTTGAGACTGCAGACAGGGTCACCCGAAGGAAAACTATCAGAATGTGCAAAGTTAGATGGGGTCATCACTCTGAGGAAGAAGCAACCTGGGAGCGTGATGATGATTTGATGGCCAAGTATCCTGAACTCTTTGCTGGCTAACCTTGAATCTTGAGGGCGAGATTCTTTTAAGGGGGATAGGTTTGTAATGCCCTGAATTTGGGGGTAGATTTTTTTCTTCTTTAATACTCACCAAATTCAGGCGTTACTCTCTTTTCTCTTCCCGTTTTGCTCATTCTTCCCAGTTTCAAAGCAGTATAGCGACTGGTGTCCATATTGCGTGTAAACAAAAACCTAAGTTGTCATGGGTGTTGCATCATGTCGAAGCATATTTCTTTTGTCTCATGTCGTGTTTAATCGCGTGTTCGCCTCGTCTCGTTTCGGATTTCGATTCGTGATTGGATTCTGATCAGTGGTTCTGTGTGCCGTGGGATTTCGAACCGCGACGTGACCCAGCCCAGCCCAACCTAGCTCGGCCCAGCCTGACCTAGCCTGGCCCGACCCTGGCGCCCCTGCCTCCCCCCATGCACGCGCCCCCTTCTCTCTCTCTCTCTCTTTCCCTAGGATTTTTGGTGACGGTTATCACCGGATTTGGATCCCCGAGGTGAGCCCCACCTCCCTCTCTCTCTCCCTCCCCCTCCCCTTTCTTCTCCCCCGCGTGGCGCCCCTTTCTCACCTCGACGTGCCGCTGCGCGGCCCCCTGCTCAGCCCCTGGCGGCGCCCCGCTTGGCCCCTCGCGTGGCCCCCTGCTCACCCCACGCGTGGCCCCCCGCTCGGCCCCTTGCTCGCCCCCCTAGCACGGCCCCCTGCTCGGCCCAGAAGAGGCCCCCTGCTCGCCCCCCCCCTCCCCAGCGCGGCCCCCTGCTTGGCCCTGGCGGCAGTCCCCTGCTCGCCCCCCGCGCGGCCCCCTGCTCGGCCCTGGCGGTGGCCCCCTGCTTGCCCCCCCATGCGGCCCCCTGCTCGGCTCCCCGGCGGTGCCCGCCCTGCCCCTGGCGTGGCTGCATGGCCCCCAGTGTGGCTCGCGTGGCCCCTGGCGCGGCCTGCGCGTCCCCGGCACGCGCAGCACGTTCCCGCACGCAGACCCACGCGCGCGGTGGTTAATTTTTTGTTTTAACTAATTTTAAATTTTGTTTAATTAACACGCTGCGTCGCGCGCTTCGCCGCACGGCAAACTAGTTTAATTTCAAATCTAATTAGTTTTGAATTTAGTTTAATTAATGTGTTGTGTCGCGTGCTTCGTCGCGCGGCGAATTAGTTTAAATTCAGATTTTATTAGTGTGCTGCGTCGTGCGCTTCATCGCGTGGCGGTTCATCTTGAATTATTTAATGAGTAGCGTCGCGCGTCTGGTCGTGTGACGTTTTGTTTTAAATTCAGTTTAGATGACGTATGTCGTCGTGCGCTTCGTCGCGCGACGCTTGACGCTTTTTATAATAATTCAAGTGCCTCATGGCGCGCTCCGTCGCGTGACGAGTCATTTCATTCTCAATTCAGTCTAGGTGTTGTGTCACGCGTTTCGCCGCGCGACAATACTTTTTAAATTTACTTCCGTCTGTTTATAATGATTAAACACGGAACATGACTTTATCCTATGCATAGTGTGATGGCCAAATTAATACCATTCTGTTTAGACGAGTACTTTGATTTATAATCGCGTAACGTGATCGCTCTTCGACCATAGCCTCGACCGTTACTCTCTCTTTCTCGCTTAGTCATAGGTGTGAGCCCTACACCGAGCGTCTGTTTATTTATGATATTTTATTGCATGGTGTACTGTTCTTTTGTATTAAATTTATGAAATGTATGTTTGAACTTGTATAGATAACGGTCAGTTGGTGGAGTCCGAAGGAGTTGCAGGTGAAGACCCTGAGCAGCAGCTGGATTGTGAAGGCAAGTGTACCTTAACTCATCTATGTCCTACTCATTCTTATAATTCACTTCCCACATTTACACAGTTTATACCTAAGGATTGACTAGCTTTTGGTTTATCTTGTCCTTGTTTACCTATTTTGGTTGGGTTATTTTGGTTTAGCTATATGCTAGTGCTTCACATTAATCAATGAACATGATGAGATTACCTATGATACGTTGTTTTCCCTTTTGATTATGATGATATACTTGTGGCATTTAAGGGGACTCGAGCTATTTCTCGAGTGCCTCTCCGTAAGGACTGGATCATTGGATGACCTCCCGGGAAAACAGTGCAACCATGAGGATGGAATGGGACGCCCTTAGCTAAATAATTAGAGGAACTGGGGTGTAGTTCGCTTCACCGTCGTGCCGTCAATGGGGCTCGGTGTATGCGGCTCGCTCTGCGAAGGGTGGTTTGCCCCTTGGGGAGGAGTATGGTACATTTAGGAAACCTAACGGGCGTCTACAACCTCAGAGAATCTTTGTAAAGGCTACATAGTGAAACCCTACCTATTTACCTTGGTAGTGTTTAAAGGTTTGATCGGCCCGAGGCAAGAGGGAATCACAGCTTGTGGGTAAAGTGCGCAACCTCTGTAGAGTGTCATGAAACTGATATATCAACTGTGCTCGCGGTTATGAGTGGCCAAGGGAGCTCCATTGATTAGAGATACATTGATTATAGATACTTTGATTAGAGATACTTTGATCAGAGATGGTTGGTTTACAGGTGGTGACGAGGATGATGGTTATGATTATGCTTATGGTAATGGTAAGTGGTATTCTTTCTGTCTGGAAAGGGTACTTTGGGTTAACAACTTAGGTTAATGCTAAAACCTGGCTTTCTACTAGTAATAATAACCTGACCAACTAAAAGCAACTGCTTGACTTAACCCCACATAAACCTAGTCCACTGCAGCCAAACAGGACAATTGCTGAGTATGTTGATGTATACTCACCCTTGCTTCACACACCAAACCCCCCAGGTTGTCCACGTTGCAACCACTGCTCAGGAGAAGATGAAGTCGTGGAGGAGGACTTCTAGGAGTTCCAAGAGTATGATGAGTTTTAGGCGTGGGTTAGCGGCAAACCCCCAGTCGGCTGCCTATGAAGGCCGTGTGCATCTACGTTTCTTTTCCGCACTTTGATAATTGTTAAAGACTATGTGGATGTCTCGGACATCATGATGTAATCGACTATTACCTTCTTTTATGCTAATATTTGAGCACTGTGAGATGATGTCTAGTTATGTAACTACTGTGTACGTGAATTGCTGATCCTGGCACGTACATGGTTCACATTCGGTTTGCCTTCTAAAACCGGGTGTGACATACACTCTGTAGAGGTGGCACATATTTACCCATGAGCCACGATTCCCTTCTAGCCCGGGTTTGCAAGTCTCGTATTCACTTCTGAGGTGACTAGCTAGGGTCTCACTACGAGGCTTTTCCCTAGAGTCCTCAATATGCAGATGTTGGAAATGGTCAAACTGCATAGAGCACATCTGACGTAACCCAACTTATAGTCTAGTCTGCAGGGTAAAGCTTGGGAACTATGCCCATATACAATCTGCCCGAGCCAGAAATATAAGCGCTTGGCAGATGCCCCCGTTCTGGTTGACCAAGACCAACACCCAACATAAGACTTCCCTAGTTACTTAGCCAAGGGTGTCCCATACCACCCTCATGGTAGCACTGTTTTTTTGGGTGGTCACTCCTTGTTCTAATTAAATCATATGATCTTGCTTAATCATCGGATTAACCACAATAAAGTAAACTTACGATTTGGAACATTAATATCATAAACAGGAGTGACTGCATAAAGTTAAAGTTGTAGCAATAGCATAGCTACTAAAGTAAAGTACAATAACCAGGTTTGATCAAGGAATAAGGTTGGAAAGGTTAGATGTATCTGAATAGGTAACCCATCAAATTATGCACATATCCAAAAGTAAACTTTGTTAAATGTATTGTATGGGATCAGACAGAATATGCAGGGGAAGTCCACTTGCCTTGCTTATAGAAAACTTTAGGTTCTTCCACGGAATAGATCTTGATTCTTAACTACTGGATCAATCCCTAAACATCACACAAACAAACAAGAAGAAACAAACACCAGTCAATAACATACAACATTCACCATAGACCAAGCTAAAAGAGAGCATAACGAAAAGAGCATTGGCTTTCCAAAAACATCACAAGCAATGGTTATTATAAGATCTTTTGAAAAAGTTTTGGTTCATATTTTATAAAAGAAGACCTAAGCTTGAAAATATCTTAATTATAACTATACAAATATTAGGTCTAACATTTTAATATTTTATAAAAGTTATATGTGGTATGTCTAAGAATAAGGGTTCATAAGATGATAAAACACTTTATACCATTATTAAACTTTTTTAGAAAAGATATATGTTATAAATATAAGGTTAATAAGTTATGAAACACATTACTAATTTATGAAGCATTATGAAATATATAATAAAACATTTATTGAGTAGAAATCATACGTGATAATGAAACAATTAATTATCTTCACTTTTATTAAGAGGACACATAGTCTATATTCTTATTAATAAAGATATATTCAAGGTCAATATATAAACTAACATTTTAATTATAAAAAGAACATGATCACTAATTTCTTTATTTTATCCTTGAGGAAAAACTAAGTGATAAATAATATGGACCCAATTTGATGGATGGATTAATCATGTCTAGAAAACTAATTAAGTGACTTTAACATTATTAGAAAACTCTATTCTTTCATAGTGTGAATAACAATATATTTATACATATATACATATAAGACTTGATTAAAATTCTAAATTTATGTAATTATTTTTCTAAGGTATTTGGTTATGAAAATGTGGTCTACTTTTTCTTTTAAATTACTATTTAAGAAAGCTATACGCAAACATCTATAATGAACATTGCTAAGTTATAAAATCATGATATCTATTGAAAGGGATATTTTATTACTTATTGTATAACAACTGTAATCAAATTAAACTATGAAAATACATGAACCGCTGAAACACAAATTAAAATGCTTATCATATAATTATGAAACTAAGGAAACCATTTCTATTTTATTTAGGTTCTAAATTTATATTTTATAATAATACAGTAACAGAGATCAAAATATAATTAAAATTAGACTATGAAGGGTAGCTGATAAATTTACATTTTTATACATATGTCATTATAAATAATTACTTTTTATTTTCTTTGTTATAAAAACATAACGCTATAATTTTTTTTAATTTCTTAACTTGATGACCACATATGAATTGAATATAACGATCATAATTTGAATTAAATTAATAAAACATATAAATTGTTGCAAACACTAGTATAAAGTATTTTGCATAAACTTATGAATCTAGCAATACAATAATCAAATTATTTGCACTCCAAATAATTATTTTATAAATTGAAAAACGACATAGAGATAACTACGCTATTAAACGTAGATCGTAGGGGGTATTATTATCTTGAGGACATATCTGGTGCACATGGAAGATTGGTGCACATAGTGCACATATTAAATCATCACCACTCATTATAGATCTAACGTCTCTAGTTGATCATTCAATTTACAAATAACACCTTGCACCACTACACACCACCATGATAGAGGGTGTTCTTAGTAAAATATATCAAACAACTAGAGACGTTAGATCTAAAATGAGTAGTGATGATTTAATATGTGCACCATGTACACCAATCTTCCATGTGTACCAGATATGTTCTCTATTATCTTCTATTGGTCTAGCACGAGCAGAGCAGACTGAGCGAAAGAGGCGTCGACGATAGCGGTTTCGACGGCGCTGGCGAGGGAGACTAGTGCAACGCTGGGACTCTCGGTGTCACAGGGCACAACGAGTGAGATCTACGCAGCGGAGGGGAGGGCGCTCCAGCATGGCGTGATGAATCGGCGAGGGCGCGACGCAGTGGCTCTAGCGATGTCATGGCTTTAGGATATAGGTGCAAATTCTGATGAACGGTGACACGAGCAGAGGACACAACACCGAGTCACTGGCGCGGAGCACGGCAATAAAGAGATGGTCGGTGAGCGATGGCTGCGTGGGTCAAGCGTGAACACGACACGGCGCGTGAGCAGCAGCAGCAGGGAGAGTGCGCAGAGAAGAGCGGGAGCAGGGCGAGCAGCAGCACCAGGCGCGATTGAGCAAGCACAAAGGATTGCAAGCAGCTAGCATGGGACGAGGCTGCGCACGGCGTGAGGATGGCGAGCGAGCAAGGCACGGGCGCATCAGCACCAGGCGCAATTGAGCCAGCACAGAGGATGGCGAGCAGCACACAGTTGGTGAGTGGGGCTTACATAGACAAGCAGGGGAGGGATAGAGGTGCCAGCTTGAAGGTGCCTTGAAGGCCATCAATGGAGGTAACGGCGACAAGAGAAACTGTCGGTTAATGAAGGCTGCAGCAGTAGTGGAGGGGAGATGAACGAGCGTAGGCGACCGCTACTGGCGATTGCACGGGCGACGCGGGGAGCCGAGAGGATGAGAGCACAGGTAGTGGCTGGCGCATGCGATTCCAAGCGGCGGCGGCGCATGCGAGCGTCAAAGCGAACGGAGAGCGCACACGAAATGATTGGCATGGAAGAAGAAGCAGTTGTCCTGACGCACGGGACCCGCTGGACATAGAGACAAGAGAGAGGAGAGGGAGGCCTACGTAGCAGATTAAAGAATAGAGAGTGGCTGGGCATGAGTTTTGCTGGGAGTGGGCCGAGCGTGAGTTTTTTATTTTCTTTTCTCTTTTTTAAATAGTTGATATTTATATATATATAAATATTTGGAATAATTATAATAATTTTAAAAATAATATATTATAAATAATAATATCCAATGTTTAAAGTAAAAGTGATTTTAGTCAAAAGTTTATTATTTAGATAGATTGGGCTCCACAAAAAGCAAATCAATAAAATGAAATACCTATAAACAAAAATTATTACCCTATGTATATATTTTAACAATTCATCACTATTTTATAAAATGAGATTTGTCTCATAATATTATATCCAAAAATTAGATTTATAAATAAAGTCAAAAAACTTTATGCTTCGGTATGAATGCATCAAACACTTGATAAATTTTATCTATTCAAGAAATTATTTCCATATTTATATCACAAATTCATTATTTGAAAACAATAATTTTTTTCTCTCTAATGGAACTAATAAATTAACTGGGTTACTTTTAGGTGATGGATTTAGGGTGCTCCAAACGACCGAGAGGTGGGGTTCATCAGATCCATTCGTTTTAATGGTGATTTCCGAAATTAAAATGTTGAAGTGTTATGCTTGCTTCTAATCACACATGTATGCTCGTGTATCAACAGCTTGGACAGTCTTCTTCCTCTGCCCAATGGCAAACTTAAAGCGTGGCTTGCTGCCCTATGACGGAGGCCACGTCTGTGCCACACTCCACGACCCATGGTGCCCAATAACCCAATTCAACTAACTCTACACGATGTGGTTAACAGTGCAAACAAGCGGGTGGGGTACTTACCTGGGATCAGGTCGCAGCGCTCGACAGCTCCACCGCTGTGTCTTCCTTCCGACGAGAAATTTTCGGCAACACAACCAACCTCTAATCCCCAAGAAGCCACGCGCAGGTCCCCGGTGTGCTCGAGACCACCCTTAACCCTTCACTAGGCTCACGAAGACCCCCTTATCGATATCGAAGGCGACGCTGCTCCCTCCTATCTCCCTTCTTGTCGTACCTGAATTTAAGGGTAAATCAAATGTGTGCTAGGATCAAGTCTCACACATATGATGACTCATGGTACAGAAACGAATATCATATCTTTACTATATAATAGGAGTTCTATACAAAATAACTAAATAATTACATCACATGAAGACAACGACCCTCCACAACCATATTTGATTGGGAGACGATGGCCTATACCTTTCATGAACTCATCTCGGCATCATTCATGCTCCTCATCTTTGTGGTACCTATTCTTGACCTTGGGGAATGTGAGCACATCAAGTGTGAGCTAACATACGTTAATCACTCAACAAGTTGTGGAGAATAATATGCTGGAGCTCACTTATGGTGGGGGCTCATGTGAAGTGTAAGGCTTACCAAAGAAGATGGTTAAAGCTGAGCATTGCTTTTAAACTTGGTCAAAAATTTTATTAGCAGATACCAAGTGTAAGCAGATACCATCCCAATAAAATAAGAGATCAAAATTAATAATAAAGCCCACAATGCAATGCAAATGACATATTAAGTTTAATTTCATATGTTACTCATGTGAGGGTCCGAGCCGCTCATGACTGTGAGCATGGCTGATATACCAGTTTCACTCTATAGAGGTTGCACATCTTTAACCCAAAAGACATGTTCCCTTTGTCGCCTTGGGTTGATCAAACCCCTAAACACTGCCAAGGTGAGTAGGCGAGGGTACACTGTGAGGCCTTTACAAAGTTCTACTAGAGGAGAGAACCTGCTACGGTTTCTAGGCTGAAAGCGGATACAGGAACCCCTCGTCCAAAAAACTAAAAAGACAGTCCGGCCCGAGGACCTCCCTACACTTGCATCCTCCACCCTACTTGCCCCTTTCGGGAAAGGATTACCTCACACTATATTCAACACTATATTTTATAATTGGGGATCATATTTTCATCAATTATGGAGTAATCAATTATAATATCACATTTAATTTGTATTAGAAAAGTTAATTGGACAACTTGAGGTTAAACAATTTAGCTATTTATTTTTGAGAATATGTTTCATGACAAAACAGAGCTACTCAACTGTTGGAAAAATCATTATGAAGCTAACACATCTCAAATGGGTCAAATCGGAGTTATAATGATCAAAATATGAATTATATAAGTTTTATGAATATTTTATTATTAATTTCATACCCAAAATAACTTATAAGGACTTATCTGCAAATACCAAGGACCTTCTTGTGGTTATCTTCAACTGAGGAGAGATGGCAGGTTCATTTAAATAAAACCAAAGGTCTATTTTGCATAACTATTCGACCGAAAGGGGCCAACATATCTAACCATCCGATTTTCTATCTGTGGCCACGAATAGATCTTCACCTTATCAAACCGGTAGCGACGTGGACCGCACGATCTAACATGTATGGCTTGCAGTGCTCCACACAAACAACCACACCCTGCCACCCGATTAGATCTTAACGGATATCATTTGAATATGCGAAGGGGTATGGTTGCTTCTAATTAGTGTGTGTGTATTAGAAGGAGTGATGGTTCATTAGCATTTAAGGGTGTATTAGACGACAAACTCTACTTAGTTGATTTTTCGAAAGAGGAGGCCGATCTAGATGCATGCTTAATAGCTAAGACTAGCATGGGCTGGCTGTGGCATCGCCGTCTAGCACATGTTGGGATGAAGAACCTTCACAAACTTCTAAAGGGAGAACATGTGTTAGGACTAACAAATGTATGTTTCGAAAAAGATAGACCTTGTGCAGCTTGTCAGGCAGGAAAACAAGTGGGGAGCACTCATCACAACAAGAATGTGATGACAACATCAAGACCACTGGAGCTACTATATATGGACCTCTTCGGACCCGTTGCCTACCTTAGCATCAGGGGAAGTAAGTATGGTCTTGTTATTGTTGATGATTTTTCCTGCTTCACTTGGGTGTTCTTTTTGCAGGATAAATCAGAAACCCAAGGGACCCTAAAGCGCTTTCTAAGGAGGGCTCAAAACGAATTTGAGCTCAAGGTGAAAAAGATAAGAAGCGACAACGGGTCCGAGTTCAAGAATCTGCAAGTGGAGGAGTATCTTGAGGAGGAAGGCATCAAGCACGAGTTCTCCGCTCCCTACACACCACAGTAAAACGGTTTGGTAGCGAGGACAATGCTTGGAGAGTTCAAGACGCCTGAACAGTTTTGGTCGGAAGCTGTGAATACAGCTTGCCACGCCATAAACCGGCTCTACCTTCATTGCCTCCTCAAGAAGACCTCGTATGAACTTCTTACCGGTAACAAACCCAACGTCTCATACTTTCGTGTATTTGGGAGCAAATGTTACATTCTAGTGAAGAAAGGTAGAAATTCTAAATTTGCTCCCAAGGCAGTAGAAGGGTTTTTACTAGGGTATGACTCAAATACAAGGGCGTATAGAGTCTTCAACAAATCATCGGGTTTGGTTGTAGTCTCTAGCGACGTTGTATTTGATGAGACTAATGGCTCTCCAAGAGAGCAAGTTGATCTTGATGATGTAGATGAAGATGATGTTCCAACGGCCGCAATACGCACCATGGCGATTGGAGATGTGCGACCACAGGAACAACAAGAGCAAGATCAACCTTCTTCCTCAACTATGGTGCATCCCCCAACTCAAGATGATGGACAGGTTCCTCAAGAAGAGGCGCGTGATCAAGGGGGAGCACAAGAAGAACAAACTATGGAGGAAGAAGCACCACGGGCCCCTCCAACTCAAGTCCGAGCGACGATCCAACGACATCACCCCGTCGATTAGATTCTGGGTGACATAAGCAAGGGAGTAACTACTCGCTCAAGATTAGCTAACTTTTGTGAGCATTACTTGTTTGTCTCTTCTATTGAGCCATTCAGGGTAGAAGAGGCCTTGCAAGATCCAGACTGGGTGTTGGCCATGCAGGAAGAGCTCAACAACTTCAAGAGGAATGAAGTTTGGAGCTTGGTGCCACGTCCAAAGCAAAATGTTGTGGGAACCAAGTGGGTGTTTCATAACAAGCAAAACGAGCACGGGGTGGTGACACGAAACAAGGCTCGACTTGTGGCAAAAGGTTATGCCCAAGTCGCAGGTTTGGATTTCGAGGAGACTTTTGCTCCTGTGGCTAGGCTAGAGTCTATTCGAATATTGTTAGCCTATGCCGCTCACCACTCTTTCAGGTTATTTCAAATGGATGTGAAGAGCGCTTTCCTCAATGGGCCAATCAAGGAGGAGGTATACGTGGAACAACCCCCTGGCTTTGAGGATGACAGGTATCCCGACCACGTCTTTAAGCTCTCTAAGGCGCTCTATGGACTTAAGCAAGCCCCAAGAGCATGGTATGAATGCCTTAGAAATTTCCTAATTGTTAATGCTTTCAAGGTTGGGAAAGCCGATCCCACTCTTTTCACTAAGACTTGTGACGGTGACCTTTTTGTGTGCCAAATTTATGTTGATGACATAATATTTGGTTCTACTAACCAAAAGTCTTGTGAGGAGTTTAGCAGGGTGATGACTCAAAAGTTTGAGATGTCGATGATGGGCGAGTTGAACTACTTCCTTGGGTTCCAAGTGAAGCAACTCAAGGACGGCACCTTCATCTCCCAAACGAAGTACACTCAAGATCTTCTCAAGCGGTTTGGGATGAAGGACGCCAAGCCCGCAAAGACACCTATGGGAACCGACGGGCACGTCGACCTCAACAAAGGAGGTAAGTCCGTTGATCAAAAGGCATACCAGTTTATGATAGGTTCCTTGCTTTATTTATGTGCTAGTAGACCGGACATTATGCTAAGTGTATGCATGTGTGCTAGATTTCAATCCGACCCCAAGGAATGTCACCTTGTGGCCGTTAAGCGGATTCTTAGATATTTAGTTGCTATGCCTTGCTTCGGGATCTGGTATCCAAAGGGGTCTACCTTTGACTTAATTTTATATTCAGACTCCGATTATGCTGGATGCAAGGTTGATAGGAAGAGTACATCAGGGACGTGCCAATTTCTAGGAAGGTCCGTGGTGTCTTGGAGCTCAAAGAAACAAACCTTCGTTGCCCTATCCACCGCTGAGGCTGAGTATGTTGCTGCAGGACAGTGTTGCGCGCAACTACTTTGATGAGGCAAACCCTCCGGGACTTTGGCTACAATCTGAGCAAAGTCCTACTCCTATGTGACAATGAGAGTGCAATCCGCATGGCGGATAATCCTGTTGAACACAGCCGCACTAAGCACATAGACATCCGACATCACTTTCTGAGAGACCACCAGCAAAAGGGAGATATCGAGGTGTTTCATATTAGCACCAAGAACCAGCTAGTCGATATCTTTACCAAGCCATTAGATGAGAAAACCTTTTGCAGGCTGCGTAGTGAGCTAAATGTCTTAGATTCGCGTAACTTGTATTGATCTATAGCATACATGTGTTTTATGCCTTTGATCATGTTACTTATACATTTATGCAATTTGTTGCTTATTTATGGTGCTCAAGTTGTGCAAGGGATCCCCGGACCTCACAAGTCCATGTGTGAATGATGCACATATTTGGGGGAAGAAGTGCTACAACTTGACCCTTTGAGACTAATCCTTGTGTTTGAGTTACTTGATGTAGTCTCAAAGGTGCATTGAAAGGGAAAGGTGAACTTGGACCATGCAAAGACTTCCACTGCACTCCGGTATTAGTGTACTTAATTCCAAGTTCATTCTTATGCTCTTATTGCCTTTTGCTCTTAATTGACAATTTTTGGTGAGGCAATGGGGTTGAAGGGCCAAGAATGATCTCGTTTTGGTGCTTAATGCCAAAGGGGGAGAAATTAAGGCCAAAGCAAAGCAAATGGATCAGCTACCACTTGAGAATTTTGAAAATAGTAGAGTTAGAATTTTTGATTTGTCCAAAATGCTCTTATTGAATTCTGTCTCTTGTGGGGGAGAATCTATGATTATGGGAAAAAGGGGGAGTTTTTGGCACTCGATTAATTTTTCCATTTGAATATCTCTCCTTATGCCCAAACTAGTGAGTTTGACTTAGAGATAGGAAAATGAATTTGATTTGCAAAAACAAACCAAGTGGTGGCAAAGAATGATCCAAATATGTCAAATTAGAGTCAAAAACAATTTGGTCCTTATTTGCATCGATGTTGCACTTATTTGTGTTGCTTTTTGGTGTGTTGGCATAAATCACCAAAAAGGGGGAGATTGAAAGGGAAATGTGCCTTTGGGCCATTTCTATAATGTTTTGGCGATTAAGTGTTCAACACATGTTAAGTGAGTTGTTTATGTGCCAAACAAGCAAGAAGTGCAAATCATGTAGCAAGGTATGTTTCTAGACTTAGTGCATTGTTTTGAGTACTAACACATATTGTCTAAGTGCTAGAAACAGAGAAAAGAAGAGAAGAAAAGAAGTGCACAAGACTTGGCTTGGTACAGCCAAGTCCTGCTCGGTCTGGCACACCGGACTGTCCGGTGGTGCACCGGAATGTCCGGTGGTGCACCAGACAGTGTCCGGTGCGCCAGGTTGAAGTCTGGTTAACAGGCCGCTCTCGGGCAAAGTTTGGCAGTGTACGGCTAAAATTCACTGGACTATCCGGTGGTGCACCGGACTGCCCGGTGAGCCAATGGTCGACTGCGCAACGGTCGGCCACGCAATCTGCGGGAGACGCGTGTCCCATGCCAACGGTCGGCGGGGGGCACCGGACTGTCCGGTGTGCACCAGACAGTGTCCGGTGTGCCAACTGCCACGAATCTGTAACAGTCGTCTTCGCCAGAATAGGAAAGAGATCTGCACCGGACTGTCTACAGTGACTGTCCGGTGGCGCACCGGACTGTCCGGTGCGCCACCTGATAGAAGGCAAGGATAGCCTTCCTTGTTGGCCTCCAACGGCTCCTAGCTGCCTTGGGGCTATAAAAAGGAACCCCTAGGCGCATGGAGGAGTCACCCAAGCATTCACTAAGCATTCTAAGTCTCCCACACTCCGTCTTCGCGCACTTGATCGATTGTGTTAGTGATTTGAGCTCCGTTCTAGTTGTGAACTCTTTGTGCTTCATTTTGAGCTCAAGTCTTGGCTTGTGTGCATGTGTGTGTTGTGGATTTATGTGTGTTGCTCCCCAACCTTACTCTTGTGCTTTCATTGTGATCTTTGTTGTAAGGGTGAGAGACTCCAACTTATAGAGATTCCTCACAAACGGGAAAAGATATAAGGAAGAAAAATCGTGGTATTCAAGTTGATCATTGGATCACTTGAAAGGGGTTGAGTGCAACCCTCGTCCATTGGGATGCCACAACGTGGAAGTAGGCAAGTGTTACTTGGCCGAACCATGGGATAAAATCACGTGTCTCTTGTGTTGATCTCTTTGTGACTGTTTTGCCCACAAGAACTCGCTTCTTAACTACTTAGTCGCACTAACATTTTTATAACCAAGTATTGTGGCTATTTAGAGTTGAATATTGCAGGATCACCTATTCACCCCCCCCTCTAGGTGCTCTCACTAGGATGCATCCACTAGGCTAAAATTTCAAAGCAAACATGTGTGATGATCTGACTTGGTCAAAGAGGTCCTTGATCCTAGGTTAGGGTATCTCCCCAAGGATTAGAAGCATGTAGACTTGTGAGATGAGCACTAAAGGATGATCTCAACGAGTTAGTAGAAATGTTCAAGAAAGGTTAAGCTTAGAGAACTTAAGTGCCATATGTACCCTAGAATACTCAAAACCCTAATTTGGAACCCTAAAACCCTAAATAGCGCCCTATAGGGTGATTTCAATTTCTATGCACTTTTTCTCAAAAGTGTACATATCAAGGTGATAGAATAACCAAAGTTAAGCAACTTTCATGTTTGGGGATTTCCATGTTTTGTGGTGAAAATTGGGGTAAATTGCAAAAGATCCAAGGGCACCCCTATTCTTAACTCTGAAAACAACGTTAATAGGACAACTTCATGCCTTTGTATCTCTTGATCTATGAGGAATTTGTCATGAGTCACCACAACAAAGTTGTAGAGCTACTATAGTAGTTTATGTTTGATTAAGTGACCTAGCACAAGAATGGTACATGAATGGGAGTAAAATGCCCTAGAAGTTGGGCTGTCAGTCGGGTCTTATACTGAAAACAGACTGATAGTGGTTTCTGATCAACTTTGGAGCCAAATTGTGCTAGATCCAGTGAGTAAATGACCAAGATCTCTGTGACAAAGTTGAAGCTGGTATATAGGGGAACAACTTTGCTATAGTCGACTTGGTAGTTTGCTAAATGAAAATCGAAGAAAAAGGCTTCTAAACTTGGTCTGTCAAGCAAAGCGATGAAGCAATTCAGTGGTGAACAGTGGACTGAAGAAGATCCTAGGTTCTCTGAACCTTGTCGCTGGTGATCTCCACACCACGATTCGGGCTCGCCTAGGAGATTCACGCTGCGATAGCACATACAACGTAGGGGGGTAAAAGATCTCGATGTGGAGGGGAGATCGAGCCTTATCATCGGACTATTCACTGCGTCACTTGCCGCGCAATAAGTCATGATGCCATCACCGGAGTCCATCGTTCCTCGCAGTCATGCCACATACTAGAGTATGCTACCACGTCGCAATAGGTTGTGGAGGGTAGCTAGTTACTGCCCTAGGCCATTACTCAATCGTGCACCACGGTGAACGAGCTCCGGTGACTCATCCCCTCAATGTTGTGAGCTCAACCTTGCCCAAATTCGTGGCACCGGTGGTTGATCCCTATAAATTGACGACTCTCTCTACTCCGCCATCTTGTTACGCACCGAGCGCACCACCCCTCAATCCCGATCATCAACCATAGCTCGTGAATTCCGAATTTCCCCCAAATCGGCCGAAACGCCGCCGTGAGACACCTCGCTGTGGCTAGAGAATTCCAGGTCGGTTCATACTCCTCTGGTCTGTGTTCTAGTATCCCTAGGGTCTCCTGTTGCTTGTAAACCCAACCAATTGAACTCTACCATAGTATTTTGATAAGAACACTATCTCGCCGTCCTTAAGCGCCGTCGTGGCCCTCAGCTTGGCCGGCTAATTCCAACTTCTTTCCGATCCTTACAGTAGCCCCATCAAACTACTGAGGCTTGCCATGCTTTGTGATTGAACGCTACCACACTATGTCGATGGGAACGGCTTTGCCAATCCTTGGTGTCCGCCGTAGTTGCGTATAGAGGGTATCCCAAGCTTGATTAGTTCAATTGATGCACCAACATCATTTAGTCTATCTCACCTATATCTATCTTAATTATATTTTCCCAACTCTGATGATATACACTGACCCCGACTCAATGAGACCAAGACCGGAAAAGAAAAAAGATCAACCACGTCAAGGAAGGAGAGAAGTCAAACTCGATCTCTAGATGCATTATCACCCAACACGGAATTCTTTCTCACCATAAACTTTCGTACCATAGGCTATTCTTGCCCTAACCTACCTATCTTTTATCCTACACAATAAGGTGACTATACATATATATACCCATGCTTTCATAACCACTTTCTAATTAATATGAAACTTCTTATTCTTAAACTAATTAGAAGTTAAAGGATAAACTATAAATGAAGTTTTTTACATCCCTTCCCTTACTAATCTCGAGGACGAGATTTCTGTTAAGGGGGTAGAATTTGTAACACCTCAAAATAATATTTTGAGTAATCTAGAGAATGTATTTCCAAGATTTAAAATTACATATGTGTTATAATAAAGAAATTAAAGAGACCAAATGAAAGTGAAAAGATCTTCATATGAACTAAATTACTTCTTTGAATAATATAGTTGAGGGACATTCTTAAGGAAGTGTAGATAAACTTACCTTTTAATGAATGTTACACATTAGAAATTACTCCTTTCTTATTTATGGCTTGTATGTTGAGAGCATAAATTATACTCTTGCATTCATGTTGAAGTTTTGTCTGCTCACTTAAATTTGTTGAACTCTATTTGAATTTATTTCGAAATTTGGATTTGAATTCAAATTTGAAATCTAAAAAAAAGAAATGAAAAAATAAAAGGGAAAAACATAGCGCTGGGCCAATTTACTCTTAGCAGGCCCAACTCGCCCTCAAACTAGCCCACCAGCG
The DNA here is from genome assembly GCA_029449295.1 of Zea luxurians. Classification (NCBI taxonomy): domain Eukaryota; kingdom Viridiplantae; phylum Streptophyta; class Magnoliopsida; order Poales; family Poaceae; genus Zea; species Zea luxurians. The sequence continues at coordinate 55,417,692 of JAOPSE010000011.1, forward strand.
AGCCCCACACTCACGCCTGGCGCCCACTAACGGGCAGGACCCTCTCATCAGTCAGAAATGGCACCCGCTCATCTCCTCGCCTGTGAATGACACTCCGGGCCTACCACTCGGTCTCTCGGGTGCCAGCATGTGCATCGTTCCAGGGTCACTGGACGCTGGGGCCAGGATGTCAACCATGTCTTCTTCACCAAGCGCCTCGCGGTCATGCGGAGTCCGCCTCCACGCCGCGCGGCTCTGGCCGGTGAGCCTCGCTTCTCCTTCCATATGTGCTTGGGTCAGGACGGGCCACTCCGTCAGTCGTCGCTATCCCCATAACAAGAATGGACGCTCGTCACACATGATCAAAACAGACCTTACCGAAGATGCCGGGCGGGGAAATTCGTGATTCGATCTGCCTTACGGTGTATAAAGGGCTAGCCGGGGGGAGCCTCACATAAATCAACCTACCGCTGTGTTGGCCACCATCACCGATTGGGGCGCCTCGTCGGCGCTAGCAGAAGGGAAGCAAGAGAGAAGCAGAGAAAGAGAGGCCGTCTCGGGAGAAACCTCTCGGCGCCAACGCCTGTGTCCCTATGCTAGCTAAGGAGCCTCATTAGTCTACTCGGGTGGTGCTCGGGTCCTCGCCTGACAAATAGGGTCACCGCACACTCGTGAATTTCTCGTCGGGGTTGCGGCGCCACCGTGGAACCGCCTCGCGTCGTGGGTAGGGCCCTGCCCATCTCGATTCGAGGTAATCACTCCCTCAACTGGTCCATCACAATTTCAGGAGCGTTTTTGCACCTCGTCACTTGCTTAATCAGGGCTCTGGCGCGCTTGTGGCATGCACTCTGACGTGGCCACCTCCGCCTGGTGGGCGGCCTCGCCGTGGCTCGGCGGTGGGGTGGAAGAAGGCCCTCGGGTCGTCGGATTCGCAAACCACGATTCGGATTAGGCGAAACATACCCCTTCGCCTATCTCGAATCTGGGTCGTTGAGCGTAATATGGTCGGTCCCGATGCAATCTCGCATAAATGAAAACTGGGCCATTGATGGTTGATCCTGCGGCCCTCACTGCGTACCGGCTTATTACATCCACCATCTAATCTTGATTGTTCAGATTTGATCGAGCGGCTCACAGTTACCCGTACCCCTTCGGTGCGATTGCTTTGTAAAATGGTCCCTGAGTTTTTGCATAATGAACCCGCCATCCAGTAATAGTCATAAATAATTTAATTTAAGTCCTAGAATTTACGAAATAGGCCCTAATCACATTTAAAATTGTGGCCACTGTCCAGGACTGCAGTGGGTAATAAAATTTAAAATAGAAAACGATTATTTTGTATAAAAATAATTCTAGAAACTTGTTTAATTTATATTTAATCCATTCTAACCCCTTTTTAATCCGTTCCAGTTGCATTAGATCCATAATAATATTTTTTATCCTCTGGTAACCTTAGTTTATCATGAAACCAAAGTTAAAATTATGCACTTAGTTTATTTTGTATCCAACACTTCAATCTTCATAGAATCATAACTTTATAACCGTAACTCTGAATTTAGTGATTCTCGAGCCTGTGATCTCGATACGACACGTAGAATATTATTATTCAGTTTGTGCTTATGTTTGGTGTGATGTTCATTCTGCCTATACCATGTTTGTTTGTATTGCTACGACTAGCGTGAGGTTACGAGAATTTGAAGATCATTCTGGTACCTGGAATCTCAAGTCCGAGGCAAGTTGTACCCTTGATCACTTCTTTTTACCCAATCATGTTCTTATTAATCATAATGATCTGCATAGGTTAATTTTGATGGGACCCAATAGGTTACCCTAGTTTGGCTATCTTTATACCTTGTTTACCACTGAATTTTGGGTAGTACTTGCTATTGCTTTATGTGGTTTTGGGTATGGAGATACACATTATTCATGACCAGACTTTTATTATCAATTTGTTATTTACTGTTCATGATAAGATCATTATGTTAATTAGAACATGGAGAACCACCCAGAAAAATAGTGCTACCACAAGGGTGGTATGGGACGCCCTTGGCTAACTAATTAGGAAAGCTAGTGGATGACTACCTTACCCGAAAGGAGCAAGGGTAGTAGGAGAGTGGTCGGTGTAGGGAGGCCCTTGGGTTGATTTTGCTGCGATGGCGGTCAGGCGAGGGGTCCCTGCATTGGAGCTTCCTAGAAACTTTAGCGGGTTTTCTGAAGCTAGTGGAACTTTGTAAAGGCCTTGTAGTGTTACTCTGCCTCGCTTCCTTGGTAGATGTGTATGGGAAGTCGCGATCCCTTGGCAGATGGGTAACATAACTTGTGGGTAAAGATGTGCAACCTCTGCAGAGTGTAAAAGTGGTATATCAGTCGTGCTCACGGTCAAGAGCAGCTCGAACACTCACATGATTAACTTATAGAATTAAACTTAATTTTTCATATGCATTGCATTGTGTGTTTTATTATTATTTTGATCTACTACTTATTTGGGTTGGTATCTACTTATACTTAGTAACTGCTAACAAAATTTTGACCAACTTTAAAAGCAATGCTTAGCTTTAACCATCCTCTTTGGTAAGCCTCACACTTCACATGAGCTCCCACCTTTTGTGAGTTCATGAACATTATTCCCCACAACTTGTTGAGCGATGAACGTATGTGAGCTCACTCTTGTTGTCTCACACCGCCCACAGGTCAAGAATAGGTACCACAGGATGAGGCGCATGAAGGATGTTGTGATGAGTTCGCGAGAGGTCTAGGCCATCATCTTCCAGTCGACTTTAGGTTGCTGGATCGTAGTCTCCTTATGATGTATTTATTTATTTATTTCGTACAGAATTCCTATTATATAGTAAAGATGTGACATTCATTTCTATACCATGATTCATCATATGTGTGAGACTTGGTCCCAGCACACCTGGTGATTATGTTCGTGCCCGGGTCTTGGTGCCCCCGAAACCCGAGTGTGACACACGGCTTGGATTTGACCCTTGCCAAAATGACTCGTGCATCCACTCCTAGTCTTTCGCTAACGTTCCGATGGCCAGGAAACCGTCTTCCACCCGGTGGCAGTACTCGGCCAAGTCGCCCACCAACTGTAGTGGCCCCTCACCAGAGTAATCTCCCCTAAGAATTCTCCCACGCCAACAATGACCTAAATCGCTCTACACAAGGAGGGGATCATGGCGAATGTGATGGAGGGTCTTACCGGTGGTTAACTCGATGTAAGGTCCGCCCATGTGTGTAGTCGAGTCCCTGGCGGATCGCTATCCCGGTGAGTAACCGCGAGCGCGTGGATTGGGTTGGGCTCCGGAGATTCGAGGCATTGCTGCTCCCCTCTCGGTCTGGCGACGACGAAGGGCACTAGCATGGAGTAAGGCAGTTCGATGCCGGGGCGGTGGAGGTAGCTGGCCGTTGGCGGAACTATTTCTAATGGCGTGCCATGGCTGCGAGGGAAACAAGAGAGCGGGGAGAAGACAGGAGTCGAAGCCATGAGAGGAGGTCTTATGTAGCTGGGGAAGGTGCGGTCGATGCAGATTTCGCGCGGTTGTTGCCGAGATTATGGCGGAACCGCCCAGATTATTCCAGCTTAAGTTCCTGAGTCACGCCTTGAAGGCAGCAACACACTTAAATCAGAATAACCTATCAGTTCCTCGAATCTAGTCCGATAGAGCCACTTACCAAAGATCTAGTACCACTAGCTCACTCGAAGGTGAGGCACAGAGAAATACAATAAAGCATAATACCATCAATTAAGGAAGTATCAGTAGTGATTACATTATCGAAGTTTCAAAAATAGTAACCATAATTTTTAGTGCAGCGGAAATAACTAATGGAGAAAACCGAGTAACATGGCGAAGCCTAGCCATGCTACTCCTCCTGGTCCTCTCCTGCGGAAGCAGCAACCCACTCGACCGTCTATCCCAGTGGCAGAGATGGAGGCCAAGTCTCACCATCAACCAATCATCCAAGGAAGTACCAGTAAAAAATTATGCCACAAGCAAGGCTGAGTATACTAATACTCAGCTAGACTTACCCGGTGTGAGGAGTCTACTCCTCTACCTCTAGATCATGAAGTTGTTTGGCTGAGGGGTTTGGTTTGCCAAAAGCACTAAGTCTAAAACAAGTTTTAGCTTTTCAAGTTCTATAATAATATTTTTTGACTAGATGAGGACCTAACTATCCATACATGGTATCAAGCATTATGTCAATCAACATCCTTTTGAAAGTAACCTCATTTCCACTTTTTACTCAATGCAGTACAATGGATCAAGCAATCTCATTAGCTATGAGAAGCAGACGATTGGAATCGAGTTTTAACCTTGCAAGGTAAATCTAAACACACGACATGTAGGGGCACTCCATCCCCACACATATCAGCTGTCCCCATCGATTCCCTAGCAACAGATCATGGCTCACAGCCTTGGCATACAATGCTCCATTGACCCCGGCTGCCGCCGTGCAATGTCCACACTTGTACCCACCATCGCTAGCATGGGAGACACTGTCTCAGGACCAATGATGGATAAAGTCTATGGTGGGTTCAATCAGGTACTAGGCTTATCGGTTACCATATTTCCCGACATGTGTTTAATACGTTCAAATGCTTGACACAGGTATCCACACGTTAATCCTTATTCCAATTTTGTCTCGTAGACAACGCATCCCCATGGATCTGTGTCCACAGACCATCACCATTTCGTTATCAAAATGGATACAACCAATTCCTGACCTCATGCGAGTGCTAGAAAAATCACTCGACTTCTACTGAGATCCTTAATTAGCATAGCGACTACTCGACCTAGCATACTAGTATCCACCTCAAAAGGAATCCTGAGTTCATGCAACTAGGGTTTCAAGCAATTCCTACACTTAAGTGCACAATACAAGCCTACAAACATTAAGTGCGATAAAATACCATATATAAACAGTTATGCATAAAACCGGTGCTTGCCTGGAATCCAACACTAGTTAGTGTTCGCTAGATGACACTCGCTTGGCGACATCTCCTATCTTGGCCTTTGTTCAATCCATCCATCTTCAAGTTGTTGACCGACTTTGCCTTGTGGTTAGCTCCACTTCACATCCTTTATTTCGCACAATCAACATCTCTCGATCCTAAATGATATGCAAGATGCATATTTATGAACAGGATGGAAAATAGCACAAGACACTTCAAGGCACATGGTAGAGAACTAAACATTAAATCGTAAGACACCGTAAACAACCACAAGCTAGCATTAGCTATCTACACGTCATCGGGCATACGTAATCAATACATTAGAAAGACGACAAATACTTTGTAGAATTAACCAGCGCACCACAGCATCACACAAACAAGCATTTACCACATTCACTTTAATCATTTATTAGTTACTCTATTGTTAAACTACTTAAGCACACATACATTCACTGCGACTTCTAAGCGTCATACAGACAAACTTAGTTTAATAGGGAATAATCACTAAATCAGGTTCTACCATTATTCTCAATATTCTAATGCAAGCACACACCCAAGAGAACACATAGAAGGTGTCAGCCTAATCACAATGCCTTTTATACTAGACTAATGAGGTTGGTTATTTAGTAATATTAGATTAGCAGCGCAAGAATTAACTACTTCACAGTATTAACGTTGATCGAAGCTAATTCACTTACTAGACTTCAATAATTTAATTTACTACTGCACTAGTTACTCATATATCTCCAATCATATAATCTACTAATATGGGGATCCTGAGATAACACTATCTGAGAGCACCTAGAGGGGGGTGATTAGGTGATCCTGTAAAATTCAATACTAAATAGCACAAACTTGGTTTAAAGACGTTAGTGCAATTAAAACCAAGTTGCTAAAGAGAGAACTCTAGAAGAAAAACAATCACAATAAATAGGGACACGAGACACAGTGATTTTTATCCCGTGGTTTAGCCAAGGCCTACTCCACGTTGTTGTGACCTCCTTTGGTCAAGGATTGCACTCAATCCCTCTCTAGTGATCCAATGATCAACTTTGAGTACCATGGTTTCCTTCCTTTGCAGTCTTTTCCCGTTTGCGAGGAATCTCCACAAATTGGAGCCTCTTGCCCTTACAATCTTTGATCACAAGAGAAGCACAAGAGTAAGGGAGGGAAAGCAACACACGCAAGACTCAATTCACAGCAAACACACACACACACACACAAGCCAAGACGTGAGCACAAAGCACAGCGCAGGGAGTTCACAACACAAATGGTGCTCAAATCTCTAACACAATGATCCGAATGCATGGCAGCGGAGTCTAGGCATCTTAGAATGATCAAAGAATTCTTAGTGTCCTGCTCCATGCGCCTAGGGGTCCCTTTTATAGCCCCAAGGCAGCTAGGAGCCGTTGAAGTTCCAATTGGAAGGCAATTCTTGAGACACAGTGATTTTTATCCCGTGGTTTAGCCAAGGCCTACTCCACGTTGTTGTGACCTCCTTTGGTCAAGGATTGCACTCAATCCCTCTCTAGTGATCCAATGATCAACTTTGAGTACCATGGTTTCCTTCCTTTGCAGTCTTTTCCCGTTTGCGAGGAATCTCCACAAATTGGAGCCTCTTGCCCATACAATCTTTGATCACAAGAGAAGCACAAGAGTAAGGGAGGGAAAGCAACACACGCAAGACTCAATTCACAGCAAACACACACACACACAAGCCAAGACGTGAGCACAAAGCACAGCGCAGGGAGTTCACAACACAAATGGTGCTCAAATCTCTAACACAATGATCCGAATGCATGGTAGCGGAGTCTAGGCATCTTAGAATGATCAAAGAATTCTTAGTGTCCTGCTCCATGCGCCTAGGGGTCCCTTTTATAGCCCCAAGGCAGCTAGGAGTCGTTGAAGTTCCAATTGGAAGGCAATTCTTGCCTTCTGTCGGGTGGCGCACTGGACAGTCCGGTGCACCACCGGACATGAACAGTAGTCGTCCGGTGCCCACTCTCTTTCCTTATCTGGCGCAGCCGACCGTTGGACCTATGGTCCCATTAGCGCACCAGACATAGTCCGGTGCACAACGGACAATCCGGTGTGACCAACTGACCATTCGCGCGGGCCACGCGTCGCCCGCTGATTGCAATGTCGACCGTTGGCAGTGAGCGCATTTGGCTCACCGGACAGTCTGGTGCACCACCAGACAGTCTGATGATTTTTAGCCGTGGCGCCTTCGCTTTTTCTCGAGAGCGACGAGTTCGTCTCCGTGCCAGCCTGGGCACCGGACAGTTCGGTGCACCACAGGCTGGTGCTGGTTTGGCTGAACTCAGCCCAAACTCCTCCAATCCGATTCTAGTTTTCTTGGCAATGTTCCTAGCACTTAGAGAGATATGTTAGTATCCAAAAGCAATTTACTAAGTCTAGAAACGTACCTTGATTCTTGTTTTTGCACTTCTCAACCTTTTTGCACACATTAACTAAAACCATGTGTTAGGCATCTAATCACCAAAATATGTATAGAAATGGCCCATGGGCACATTTCCCTTTCAATCTCCCCCTTTTGGTGATTTATGCCAATACATTAAAAAGCAACTAAATGTGCAACATCATTCTCAGAAGTGCAGATTTTGAAGACCAAATTTTCTCACTTGAGATTTGGCATATTTGGATCACTTTTGCCACCACTTAGTTTATTTTCACAAAACAAATTAATTTTCCTATCTCTAAGTCAAATACACTTACTTGGAACATCAAGAGCAAATTTGATCAAGTGCATAAAACTCTCCCTTTTCCCATAATCAAACTTCTCCCTCATAAGAGAACAATTATGTAATAACAGGGTTTTGGTCAAATACAAAGTTTATACCTCTACATTTTTGAAACTCACAAGTGGTTGGCTGATCCATTTGCTTTGGCCTTAATTTTCTCCCCCTTTGGCATTAAGCACCAAAACAGGATCACTTTTGGTCATGTAACCTCATTGCCTCACTAGAATGTCAAATAAGAGCAAAAAAGGCAATGAGAACACAAAAAGGAACTTAGGACAAGATACATTTTACCAGAATGCAGTGGAAGCTTTTTCCTTGTCCAAGTTCACTTTCCCTTTCAATGTTCCTTCAAGACTACTTCAAGTTCACTCAAACAACCAGGTTAGTCTCAAAGGAGTCAAGTTTTAGCACATCCTCCCCCTAAACATATGCATCATGTGCATAGGAACTTGTGAGGTCCGGGGATGACTTGTACAACTTGAGCACCACATATAAGCAATTAAAGACAGTAAAGCTTAAAGTAACATGATCAAAGTCATAGAACACATGTATGCTATAGACCAATCCAAGTTACGCGAATCTAAGACATTTAGCTCACTACGCAACCTGCAAAACCTTTTCTCATCTAAAGGCTTGGTGAAGATATCGGCTAGCTGGTTCTCGGTGCTAATATGGTAAGTGTTGATATCTCCCCTTTGCTGGTGGTCTCTCAGGAAGTGATGCCGAATGTCTATGTGCTTAGTGCGGCTGTGTTCAACAGGATTATCCATCAAGTGGATTGCACTCTCATTGTCACATAGGAGTGGGACTTTGCTCAGATTGTAGCCGAAGTCCCGGAGGGTTTGCCTCATCCAAAGCAGTTGCGTGCAACACTGTCCTACGACAACGTACTCGGCCTCAGCGGTGGATAGGGCAATGGATGTTTGTTTTTTGGAGCTCCAGGACACCAAGGACCTTCAAAGAAACTGGCACATCCCAGATGTGCTCTTCCTATCAACCTTGCACCCTGCATAGTCGGAATCTAAGTATTCGATTAAGTCAAAGGTAGACCCCTTTGGATACCAGATCCCAAAGCAAGGCATAGAAACTAAATATCTAAGAATTCGCTTAACAGCCACAAGGTGACACTCCTTGGGGTCGGATTGAAATCTAGCACACATGCATACACTAAGCATAATGTCCGGACTACTAGCACAAAGATAAAGTAATGAACCTATCATTGACCGGTATGCCTTTTGATCAACAGACTTACCTCCTTTGTTGAGGTCTAGATGTCTGTCAGTTCCCATCGGTGCCTTCGTGGGCTTAGCATCCTTCATCCCAAACCTCTTGAGAATATCTTGAGTGTACTTTGTTTGGGAGATGAAGGTGCCTTCCTTGAGTTGCTTCACTTGAAATCCAAGGAAGTAGTTCAACTCGCCCATCATCGACATCTCGAACTTTTGCATCATTACCCTGCTAAACTCCTCACAAGACTTTTGATTAGTAGAACCAAATATTATGTCATCAACATATATTTGGCAAACAAAGAGATCACGATCACAAGTCTTTGTGAATAGAGTGGGATCAACTTTCCTTACCTTGAAAGCATTAGCAATTAGAAAATCTCTAAGGCATTTATACCATGCTCTTGGGGCTTGCTTAAGTCCATATAGCGCCTTAGAGAGCTTATACACGTGGTCGAGATACCTGTCATCCTCAAAGCCAGGGGGTTGTTCCATGTATACCTCCTCCTTGATTGGACTATTTAGGAAAGCGCTCTTCACGTCCATTTGGAACAACTTAAAGGAATGGTGAGTGGCATAGGCTAATAAAATTCGAATTGATTCTAATCTAGCCACAGGAGCGAAAGTCTTCTCAAAGTCCAAACCTACGACTTGGGCGTAACCTTTTGCCACAAGTCGAGCCTTGTTTCTTGTCACCACCCTGTGTTCATCTTGCTTGTTGCGGAACACCCACTTGGTTCCCACAACATTTTGCTTTGGGCGTGGCACTAGGCTCCAGACTTCATTTCTTTTGAAGTTGTTGTTCTCTTCCTGCATGGCCAACACCCAGTCCGGATCCTGCAAGGCTTCTTCTACCCTAAAAGGCTCAATAGAAGAAACAAAAGAGTAATACTCACAGAAATTAGCTAATCGTGAGCGAATTGTTACTCCCTTGCTTATGTCACCCAGAATCTGATTCACTGGGTGATTCCTTTGGATCGTCGCTTGGACTTGAGTTGGAGGGGCCCGTGATGCTTCTTCCTCCATAACCTGTTCCCCCTGTGCTCCCCTTTGATCCTGCCCTTCTTCTTGAGGTACCTGTTCATCGTCTTGAGTTGGGGGATGCACCACTATAGAGGAGGAGGGTTGATCTTGTTCTTGTAGTTCCTGCGGTCGCACATCACCTATCGCCATCGTGCGCATTGTGGCCGTCGGAGCTTCATCTTCATCTATATCATCAAGATCAGCTTGCTCTCTTGGAGAGCCATTAGTCTCATCAAATACAACATCGCTAGAGACTTCAACCAATCCTGATGATTTGTTGAAGACTCTATACGCCTTTGTATTTGAGTCATATCCTAGTAAAAAACCTTCTATAGCATTGGGAGCAAACTTTGAATGCCTACCTTTCTTTACTAAAATGTAGCATTTGCTCCCAAATACACGAAAATAGGAAACATTAGGTTTGTTACCAGTTAAGAGTTCATAAGAGGTCTTCTTGAGGAGACAGTGTAGATAGAGCCGGTTTATGGCATGACAAGCTGTGTTCACGACTTCCGACCAAAACCGCTCAAGCGTCTTGTATTCCTCGAGCATCGTCCTTGCCATATCAATTAGCGACCTGTTCTTCCTCTCTACCACACCATTTTGCTGTGGAGTGTAGGGAGTGGAGAATTCATGCTTGATGCCTTCCTCCTCAAGATATTCTTCGACCTAAAGATTCTTGAACTCAGACCCATTGTCGCTTCTTATCTTCTTCACCTTTAGCTCAAATTCGTTTTGAGCTCTCCTTAGGAAGCACTTTAGGGTTCCTTGGGTTTCAGATTTATCCTATAAAAAGAACACCCAAGAGAAGCAGGAAATGTCATCTACAATAACAAGACCATACTTACTTCCCCCAATGCTGAGATAGGCAATGGGTCCGAAGAGATCCATGTGTAGAAGTTCCAGTGGTCTTGATGTTGTCATCACATTCTTGCTATGGTGAGTGCTTCCCACTTGCTTTCCTGCCTGGCATGCTGCAGAAGGTCTGTCTTTCTCAAAACAGACATCAGTTAGTCCTAACACATGTTCTCCCTTTAGAAGTTTATGAAGGTTCTTCATTCCAACATGTGCTAGATGACGATGCCAAAGCCAACCCATATTAGCCTTAGCAATTAAGCATGCATCTAGATCGACATTCTCTTTCGAAAAATCAACTAAATAGAGCTTGTCGTCTAATACACCTTAAAGGCTAATGAACCATCACTCCTTCTAAAGACAGATACATCAATATTTGTAAATAAACATTTATAGCCCATGTTACACAATTGACTCACAGACAATAAATTATACCCGAGCGATTCAACTAAAACACATTAGAGATTGAATGCTCGGATGTGATGGCTATCTTGCCTAAGCCTTTGACCTTGCCTTGGTTCCCATCTCCAAATATAATAGAATCCTGGGAATCCCTGTTCTTGACGTAGGAGGGAACATTTTCTTCTCCCCTATCATGTGGTTTGTGCATCCGCTGTCGATAATCTAGCTTGAGCCCTCGGATGCATAAACCTGCAAGGTAGTTAAGCTTGGGTTTTAGGTACCCAATTCTTGTTGGGTCCTACAAGGTTAGTTACAACAACTTTTGGAACCCAAATACAAGTCTTGCCTTACTTGCATTTAGATCCCAATTTTCTAGCAACTACTTTGGCATTTTTACATGAGAGTACAAAAGAAGCATTACATGCATGATAAACAGTAGTAGGACCAGTGCATGCTTTCCTAGGCACATGAGACACAACATGATTACGCCTAGGCCTATTTCTACCATAAGCATATGTAGAGCTAGATGCAACCATAACATGAGGATTAAATGCAACATTATGAAAAACAATATTATCATAGCACCTATCATTATGAGCATGACTAGTGAATTTCTTATCATAAAGAAGGCATGGTTCTTTTGAGAACTACTAGCCATAGGAGCCTTCCCTTTCTCCTTGTTGAGACTAGAGGTCCTTTGGCTTGTTAAGTTCTTGGTTTCCGTTCGGAAACCAAGTCCATCCTTAATTGAGGGTGTCTACCAATGGTGTAGGCATCCCTACCAAATTTTAGTTTTTCATAACTTTCTTTGTGTAAGGAAAATGGACCTCGGGCCATTTGGCTAATTGAGTTTTGGTGTTTGATGAACAACACAATCCATGAACTAATAAGTTTTCTAGTGTTTATGATTGTAGTTCACAGGATGCAAGATTTACTTGGACTAAGGAATTGAGGAAAGCAACACCTCAAAAGAAGACATTAAGAAGATTCAAGAAAAGTCCAAGTGTGCTGCTGCGGACTGTCTGTGCGAAGGCACACAGGACTGTCCGGTGCACCAGGGAACTCCAGCCCAACGGCTAGTTCCAGGTGGCACTCGGAGAGAAGACCACCGGACTGTCCGGTGTGAGCACCAGACTGTCCAGTGTGGAAAAGCCTGCGGCGCCAACGGTCACCTGCTCTGACAAAGCAACGGCTAGGTGCACCGGACAGGCTACAGTGCGCTGTCCGGTGCACCACCGGACTTTCCAGTGCACCATCGGACTGTCCGGTGTGCCACAGAGAACTGCAGCTTTTCTCCAACGGCTATTTTGGAGTTGGGGCCTATATATACTTCACCCAACCGGCCATTTGAAGGTGTGGGAGCCCAAGCAACATACCAAGGCATATAGTGCACATTTCCAAGAGCTCAAACACCCAAGTGCTTAATAGAATCACTCGGTGATTAGCGTAGGTGCTTTGTAAAGTGCTTAGGTTAGTTAGACCGCTTTAGCGCTTGCTCTAGGTGAACCCTAGTTAGTTGAGTGAGTTTAGACAAACCACACAACCCCTCGGCTCTTGCGTGAGCCGTTGTAATTGTACTGAGTGGGGCGAGAGTCTTGCGAGACCGTGACAACCGTGTTTGTGTCACGGCCGCCACCGTGTACCGAAGGAAACGAGGCCCGCGTCGTTTCGGCCAGAAGCTCGATAGTAGAGATGGCGGGGAGTGTCCGAGAGGAGCCGGAAGCGGAGCATAACTTGCACGTGGAGAAGGCCCATGCGGAGTTACTCGACCGTGGTGATTAGCCCTCGCGTGGGCTTCCCTTTGCGTAGGGGCACCAACAAGGATTAGTCGGGACCTTGCGTGGTTCCGGATACCTCGGTAAAAATACCGGCGTCATCCACGAGAGTTTGCTTCTCTACTTTGCTCTTTAAGTTTCCGCATTTATATTAAGCATTTAAGTTTCAATCTTGTATTCGTACTTATTTAGTGTAGATTGAAACTTAGCCTTTGCGGTAGAGATAGCAACACTTAGACAAAACCTAGTTTGCACATTCTAGTTTGATTATTTGCATAGGTTTTGCTCTAGGGATTTAATTGTGGCCTAGTTTAGTAAAAGTTTTAGAAGTCCTAATTCACCCCCCTCTTAGGCGTCACCCGTTTCCTACAAGTGGTATCAGAGCCCGGTTTGGCTCGTTTGAAACACTTTAGCTTCACCGCTAAAAGAGCCGACGCTTTTTAGAGGAAGGGATGGATACCCATAGGCCACCACACTTTGACGGCACTAACTTCCCATATTATAGTGATAGAATGGCTTGTTACCTAGAGGCCGTTGATCTAGGTGTTTGGAGAGTCACTCATGATGGGATGAAACCCCTCAAGATCCCGAGAAACCCACCACGAGTGAGGAAAAAGAAATTCATTTAAATGCTAGAGCCAAAAATTGCTTGTATGAATCTCTTAGCATGGATATTTTTAATCAAGTATTTACCTTGAAAACTGCTAATGAGATTTGGCTAAAATTGCATGAGCTCCATTACGACACATCCAATGTCCGTGAGCAAAAACATTGCCTAGTCTTAAATGAATATAATTCTTTTGCTATGAAAGATGATGAGCTTGTTAGAGACATGTATTCTCGTTTGAATCTAATTATCAATGAGCTCAATTCTATTGGCATAAATAAGCTAGGTGATGCGGACATTGTAAGGAAGATTATCTCCCTGCTACCACAACAAAGATATGGGAGCATTATCACCATCCTTCACAACATGGAGGACTTGAGCAACATGACCCCGACCATTGTGATTGGGAAAATCGCGGCTTTTGAGATGTCACGAAAAATGTGTCGGGGAGAGGAGCCAACTTCCTCAAGACCATATTCTTTTGCATGTGATGAAACGAAGGGCAAAATGAAGGCTTCCACTCCAAGTTCCTCAAGTGAAGAAGTGGAAGAGGAAGAAAGTGATGATGATGAAGATAATCAACCATGCACATCATCCTCCGAAGACAAAGAAACAATCTGACGCGTCGGAAAGGTAATGAGGATGATCCGCAAGATTAATCTCATGGGTGTGCCCTTGCAGGTCGAGGATCTTCTCTTTAACATTGACAGGAAAAAGCAAAGGAAGAGAGGATGCTTCGCATGTGGGGAGAAGGGCCACTTCAGGGACAACTGTCCAAATATGGCCAAACCCAAAAAGGAGAGGAGCAAAGGCAAGGCGCTAACAAGTGTTAGAACTTGGGATGATTCTTCAAGTGAAGATGAACCTCCAAGGACGCGCAGCCACCGGTCCTCATCACGCTCATCACAGTCATCACACAAATGCCTTATGGCAAGAGGTAACAAAAGAATTCCATCCTCTAGTGATGATAGCAGTAGTGATGATGAAGGTGAGGGAAAGCCCTCTCTAGATGAGCTTGCGGAAGCCGTAGAATTTTTCCAGGATGTTTGCACTAAGCAAAAAGCTCAACTTAAAACTTTGAAAAATAAGTTGGTTAGCTCTCAAAATGATTACAAAGGTTTGCTAGAAAAATTTAAAACTTTTGCAAACTTAAATATTGAGCTATCAACTAAAATTGAGCTATTAGAATCTAGTGCTCCATCCACTGCTACCGATGATAGCCTTATTAAAAAGAATGAAAAACTTAAGGCTAAGTTAGCTAGCTCCCAAGAAGCTATTGAAAATTTGCTAGAGAAAATGGAAATTCTTAGCATACACAACAATGAGCTAACTACTAAGCTAGAAAACATTGGTAGCACCCCAGCAGCATCTTTAGTTGAAATACCTGAAATTATTAAGAAAGATGCTTCTACTTCCTGCTTTGATTTAATTAATGATTCTAACCCTTGCAACCAAGTTCTTGTTAAGAATATTGTTGTAGAAACATGTTCGGATGAGGTTGCAAAGGAAAATGAACAATTAAGGCAAGAAGTGGCTCGCCTTGGTAAGGCTTTGTATGACAAGAAAGGTAAAGCCAAACAAATCCGACCTTCACGGGATAACATCACTGCGGGAGTGAACAAGCCTATGGAGGGAGAAACTGTGATTTGTAGGCTATGCCACATGGAAGGCCACAAGTCTTTCCAATGCAAGGCGATAACCGGGGATAAACAAAAGCAAAAGCTCAAGCAAAAGCCATCAAGCAAAATCTCCAACACCTACATCAAAAAGGTGAACAAAAAGGATGCTACACCATATTTGATCAAGAAGAAAAAGAATGGAAAGGTGATAGCAATCAAGGCAAACAAGCAAGCCAACAGAGGAAAAGGGACCAAACGCATCTGGGTGCCAAAGGAAATAATTCAACCATGAAAAGCACCAAGAAGGTTTGGATCCCGAAAGGGAAGTGAGTGGACCGAAGGTCGTCGGGAAATTTGGAGACTTGGCAGATTCAGGATGTATATCATGGGATACATCATATTGGATCAAGTTTATTGCCAAGTGGGTTAGTGAAAATTTTGGACCCAAATTTCCCACCCATGACTAAGGTAACTAGATTTATTGTATCTCTTGTTTTTAGATATGCGTATCTATTTACCTTATATCTAGTTTACCTTTCTTGCCTAGTATTACATTTGTTATTTACTTTTGTTTAAAATCATGCGTACTAGGTAATTCACATGGTAGGATTGCTTGCTTTCAATTTATATACTTATGCAAACCTACATGGCTTAAAATGTTTAGTTAAGAGCACGACACATAGCTTCTATAACACTCTATAGTAAATGATGCATCAATTATAAATTTTTGATCTCTACAAGTTGTATCATTTAACTTATATGTGCCAAAGTTCGGATTGTAGATAATTTGCCCCTCTTGATATCAAATCAAAGTGCATGTCTCCTACAAGTATTCAAAACTTGTATGCACACCTTTAGGGGGAGGTTACTCTATAATCTAAGACTTTGAGACTAACACCTTTTCAAGTCTATTTCATGTGATAGTCTCATTGTAAGAAAAATGAGGTCCCTAGAGAAAGACAACAATCTTCCACTGCAAAATCTCCAAGAACTCTCATGTCTCTCAAGCTCGCCATTGTCAATTGGTATCTTTTGAGACTACATCTAGTATCATTTACATGTCTTCTCCAATATTTGATTAGACTATATTTCATATCATATGCTTCCATGTTGCTAAAAATGCATAAGTAGTTAACTCATATTCTGTTACCTATGCATAAGGGAAGTTAGTCTTTTCAAATCATGTCTTGCTCCTCTAATTTTCACTGTTTTTTCCTAAGTAGAGGATCTCTGTCAGGGGGAGTATTTCTTCATCTCTAAAAAGGGGGAGAAAATTCTTTCTAAAGAGAACACCCATTTAGGGGGAGTAATCTGTTCAACTGGTACCATTCATGTGGTTTAATTTAGTATCCTTCAAGTGGTATCATCTAATAAAATTCTTAATGAGGGCAAGCTTTTATTTACTTCCTACATGCTTTTAATGTCTTCCTTTTCGGTGGTTGATGCCAAAGGGGGAGAAGTTTAGGGACCAAAGCAATTAAAACTATATCAAACACCAAACACCACAAATTTAAAATTTTATATCTACAAATGGTTTTTCAAGTGGTTTTGGTTATTTGGTCCTAAAATAGGAAGTAAGTGAATTATGGAGTTAGGGGGAGGCTTAAGTCCATAATTTCACATTGTGGGGACAAACATGCATCCTAGCAAGTAGAATGCATATTTTCATTCAAATACTTGTATTATTTCCTTGCTTTGGTTGTGTTGTCATCAATCACCAAAAAGAGGGAGATTGTAAGGAAAATGGACCTCGGGCCATTTGGCTAATTGAGTTTTGGTGTTTGATGAACAACACAATCCGTGAACTAATAAGTTTTCTAGTGTTTATGATTGTAGTTCATAGGATGCAAGATTTACTTGGACTAAGGAATTGAGGAAAGCAACACCTCAAAAGAAGACATTAAGAAGATTCAAGAAAAGTCCAAGTGTGCTGCTACGGACTGTCTGTGCGAAGGCGCACTGGACTGTTCGGTGCACCATGGAACTCCAGCCCAACGGCTAGTTCTAGGTGGCACTCGAAGAGAAGACCACCAGACTGTCCGGTGTGAGCACCAGACTGTCCGGTGTGGAAAAGCCTGCGGCGCCAACGGTCACCTGCTCTGACAGAGCAACGGCTAGGTGCACCGGACAGGCTACAGTGCGCTGTCCGGTGCACCACCGGACTGTCCGGTGCACCACCGGACTGTCCGGTGCACCACCGGATTATCCGGTGTGCCGCAGAGAACTGCAACTTTTCTCCAATGGCTATTTTGGAGTTGGGGCCTATATATAATTCACCCAACCGGCCATTTGAAGGTGTGGGAGCCCAAGCAACATACCGAGGCATGTAGTGCACATTTCCAAGAGCTCAAACACCCAAGTGCTTAATAGAATCACTCGATGATTAGCGTAGGTGCTTTGCAAAGTGCTTAGGTTAGTTAGACCGCTTCAGCGCTTGCTCTAGGTGAACCCTAGTTAGTTGAGTGAGTTTAGACAAACCACACAACCCCTCAGCTCTTGCGTGAGCCGTTGTAATTGTACCGAGTGGGGCGAGAGTCTTGCGAGACCGTGACAATTGTGTTTGTGTCACGGCCGCCACCGTGTACAGGAGGGAACGAGGCCCGCGGCGTTTCGGCCAGAAGCTCGATAGTGGAGACGGCGGGGAGAGTCCGAGAGGAGCTGGAAGCGGAGCACCACTTGCGCGTGGAGAAGGCCCGCGGCTCTCTACGGAGTTACTCGACCGTGGTGCTTGGCCCTCGCGTGGGCTTCCCTTTGCGTAGGGGCACCAACGAGGATTAGTCGGGACCTTGCGTGGTTCCGGATACCTCGGCAAAAATATCGGTGTCATCCACGTGAGTTTGCTTCTCTACTTTGCTCTTTAAGTTTCCGCATTTATATTAAGCATTTAAGTTTCAATTTTGTATTCGTACTTATTTAGTGTAGATTGAAACTTAGCCTTTGAGGTAGAGATAGCAACACTTAGACAAAACCTAGTTTGCACATTCTAAATTTGATTATTTGCATAGGTTTTACTCTAGGGATTTAATTGTGTCCTAGTTTAGTAAAAGTTTTAGGAGTCCTAATTCACCTCCCCCCTCTTAGGCGTCACCTGTTTCCTACACTTTGCAAGTCTTAAGTTGAGCATTAAGACTTGCAACATCATTGTTTAACTTAGCAATAGTAGAAACATGTTCATTACAAGCATCAACATCAAAGTCTTTACATCTATTGCAAATAACAACATGCTCTACACATGAACTAGTTACATTAACTTTCTCTAGCTTAGCATTCAAATCATCATTTAAATTCTTTAAGCTAGAAATGGATTCATGACAGGTAGACAATTCAGAGGATAGTATTTCATTTTTCTTGACTTCTAGAGCAAGAGATTTTTGAACACTAATAAATTTATCATGTTCCTCATACAAAATATCTTCTTGCTTTTCTAGCAATCTATCCTTTTCATTAAGAGCATCAATTAATTCATTTATTTTGTCTACCTTAGTTCCGTCTAATCTCTTAAACAAATCAGTATAATCTACTTCATCATCAGATGATTCTTCATCACTAGAAGAGGTATATTTGGGAATGTTTCGAATACATACCTTCTTCTCCTTAGCCATAAGGCACATATGTCATTCATTGGGGAAGAGTGAAGATTTGTTGAAAGCCGAGGCAGCTAGTCCTTCATCTTCGGAGTCGGATGAGGAACAGTCGGAGTCCCATTCCTTCTCGATGTGCGCCTCGCCTTTGGCCTTCCTGTAGTTTTTCTTCTTTTCCCTCTTCCCATGCTTCTCTTGTGCCTGGTCATTATCGTTATTGGGGCATTGTGCAATAAAGTGACCAGTCTTACCGTATTTGATGCAGGAGTGTTTTCCCCTTGACTTGTTCTTGTTGGGGTACTCCTTACGTCCTTTTAGTGCGGTCTTGAAGCATTTGATGATGAGCGCCATCTCATCCTCATTGAGCCCGGCAGCCTCCACTTGTGCTACCTTGCTAGGTAGCGCCTCCCTGCTGCTGGTTGCTTTGAGAGCAACAGTCTACGGCTCGTAGACGGGAAGTGGACCATTCAAGGCATCGTCCACATATTGTGCTTTTTTCACCATCATGCGCCCGCTCACGAATTTTCCGAGGATTTCTTCGGGCTTCATTTTGGTGTACCTGGGGCTTTCACGAATAAGGTTTACAAGATGAGGATCAATAGCAGTGAATGACTTGAGAATGAGTCGGACAACATCATGATCCGTCTATCTTGTACTCCTGTAGCTTCGGATTTTGTTGACATGGGTCTTAAGCCTGTTGTACGTCTATGTTGGCTCTTCTCCCCTTATCATCGCGAATCTCTCTAGCTCGCCTTCCACCAGTTCCATTTTTGTAATCATGGTGGCATCATTTCCCTCATGTGATATCTTGAGGGTATCCCAGATTTGCTTAGCGTTGTCTAAGCCGCTCACTTTGTTGTATTCATCCCTGCATAGAGACGCTAGCAAGACAGTGGTGGCTTGGGCATTTTTATGAATTTGCTCATTTATGCATACAGGGTTGTCAGTACTATCAAAATGCATTCCATTTTCTACCATCTCCCAGATACTAGGATGGAGGGAGAATAAATGACTACGCATTTTATGACTCCAAAAAGAATAATCCTCTCCATCAAAATGTGGGGGTTTTCCAAGTGGAATTGATAGTAAATTAGCATTTGAATTGTAAGGGATGCGAGAATAATCAAAGGAATAATTCTAATTAACCGTTTTCTTTTTCGATAAAGAGTCATCCCTTGGTAAAGAAGAGGAGGCGTCACAATCGTAGTAGATAATCTTCTTGATGAGCCTCTTCTTCTTTCTGTCCCTCTTCTTGTGACTCGAGCTTGAGTCAGTGGGCTTGTCCTCTCTTGGCTCGTTGAGGAGGGACTCCTTTTCCTTATCATTGATCACCATCCCCTTGTGTCAGTGTTTTGGGTCCGACTGCGCACCTGGGGTTACCCCTCAAGGTGCTTCTTGGAGTAGGACGATGTTATCGACTGTAGCTCGATGGTTCGTGCTGGATGCACGAGAAACAGTGGACAATGGTTTACAGGTTCGGGCCGCTTTGAGATGCGTAACACCCTACGTCCTGTTGAGAGTGTTTTATGTGGCGAGTTACAAGAGGATTCTCTAGCGCTGAGAACGTAGAGAGTTGGGTGGGAGGCTAAGTAGCAAGCCTCTCATCTAAAGGGGTGCTCCCTAGGCCTTATATATTCGACCGTGGGGCGGTACATGTGGATATTTCAGCGACGCGTACCTAAGAAATAGTGAACCAACTGAGTCTATCCTCGTACAATCCTGCCGACCCATTCTCGCTTGGTTCCGTTGTACGGGGCTCCTACACGGGAAGCTCGGGCCTCTATTGTGATTACTGCGCGAATTCATTGAGCCATCTTGGGCTTGTGCCGTTACAGCCTTGTGTCGATTCGCTTCATTGGTCGTTCCTTCCCAGGCCCACGAGGGGGATGACCTTACGAATTATGGGGCCCTTGGGCCTTTCGTGAGGTCTTTTATCCTTCTGGTGGACACGGGGGATATCTGTCCCCCACAAGCCCCCGATCTTTGGGTCGATTCTGAAACAAACGGCCCAAGGATCCTAGGTCCAGCTTGCAGTTTTTGACTTTAACAAGGGATGCTTTGGAAATAAGCTTGTCGGGCCACTGCTTCTGAGTTCTGAATGATCCGGTAGAAACACTTTTTCACTGTCTTTTCCTGCCTTTATTACTTGAAATTAGGTGTTCTGTCTCAGACTCATGCTTCGGAATTCAGCATCTTTGTACCATAGGACTTCAAATTTCATTGGGTGCACCGGTGTAGCCCCCGAGCTTCGAGCGGATTTTTGCAGATAATCCGCTCGAAGGACTTTACTTCAAGTATTATCAGAGATCATTTTTATCTTGCTCTTGCGCTTTTTCAGAGGTCAGCCTTGTCTTGATCTTGCCTTATGCTTTAGAGCTCAGCCCTTTACTTCTTCGGGGATGATGATCTATTGGGTGCACCAAAGGTGCACCCAATGGGTGTAGCCCCCGAGCTTCGAGTGGATTTTTGAAAATAATCCACTCGAAGGTCTTCATTTCGTGTCTTTTCTGGGAATCATCCTCCCTCTTTGTTGAATGCCTTGGAGACCAACATTATATTGTTGATACTACGCTTTAGATGTCAGCGTATATTTTTGTCTTTGTGGCCGAGTACGCGATCTGCCCATATCTTGATAGGGTTTGCCATTTATTTGATCTACGACTGATTGGACGTTCGATAGATGGCCCTTGGCTAGTCTTCATGTCACTTCGTGCTTTGATGCTTCTGTCGATTAGACTTGTACCTCATCGGCTATATTTGGCTTTCCTTTGATCCCTGCTGATATCTTTCTTCTGTCTTGAAGTATTCATTGCATATACTATTCGGATGTGACAGTGTTGAAAATATACTGATAATTCCTGGACGTCCCCCAATGGGTGTAGGCAAGGGACAGCTTGGTACACTGAGCATTTAGCAAACTGCTTCTGAGTAGTAACTTGATGTGACCGCGAGCGTAATCATATCACCCGCGCAGTTGACTGGAGTCCCAATGGGTGTCGTGTTACATGAAACGGCGTCAGCCGCCTGACGTGTCTTCAGACAGTTTGAATTGCATATTGAATTTTTGTGACTGTTCAGTGGCCGTGGTAGGAGGTGAGCGGTTGCCTTCTTCTTCTATAATAAGTGCTCTTGCTTCTCCGGCATTTTCACATCTCTTACTTCTGCTTGCTGTTTACCCTCCTCTTCTTCCTTCCGTTTCCAACATGGGCAAAAGTAAGAAAGGTGGTAGTTCTTCGCATCGCCCTGGTGACAAACGCAAGCGTGAGCCGACTCCTCCCTCGGAGGACTTCGGCGACTCGGAGTACTCGGAGGAGGAGTTCTCCTCCGAGTCCGAGGGCTCTCCGGCTCCTGCCTCTCCCCCAGCGTCGTCTGATGATTCAGACGACTCCCAGGGGATTGCCGTAGAGGTCTGGACTTACATCTAGTCTGTCGAGCACGCCGGGCTCGTGGGCTCGGATGAGTCGGAGTACTCCTCAAATGAGGAGAACTCCTCGGACTCGTCCGAGGAGGGCGGTGGCGACGGCGATGGCGGTGACGGCGATGGCGACGGAGGCAACGGCGACGGCAGCGATGACGGCGGCGAAGGCGATGGCGGCGGCGGCGGCAAGGGTGGCAGCGGCGACGGCGGCGACGGCAGCAAGGGTGGCAGCAGGGGCAGCAGCAAGGGCAGCAACAAGGCTAGTGGCTAGATGCCACTGGTTTTAATTATTAGTATAGATTAGTAGTAGTATAATGAAATAATGTAGTAGTAGTTAGTAGTATAGAGTAGTGAAGTATAGTGTAGTAGTAGGGAGGTCATCAACTCATAATGAGTTGATTTGTAAGTTTAGTAATGCTTCCCTTATAATGAAGAGTGGTTTCGCCTCACTTTTGTGCACTTTTATTTTGCTTTCTTGTCAGTCGTCGCTCTCATTAATGCCCGAGGGATGTTTGGAATCAATGAATCACGCTTTTGACTATTTTCTTTGCGATGTCGACACTTCGGCGATGGCAGCCGAGTCATCTGAAATCATGTCGTTGCTTTAGGAGTGACAGCCGAGTTATTACTGGCGATGTTGGCACTTTTTGAAGTAATGGCTGAGCGATAGCGGCCACGTCAGTGTTTTAGAAATAACGACCGAGCGGTTACTGGTGATGTTGGAGGTAACAGCCGAGTGATCGATGGCAACGTCGGCGTTTTAGAGGTAACAACTGAGTGATAATGAGCCATGCCGGCAGCTTTGGAGATAGTGGCCGAGTGGAGTCTGGTAACGTCAGCGTTCTTAGAAATAACCGATGAGTTAGAATGGACTGCGTTGGCCATTTTGGAAATAACGGCCGAGTGATGATGTGGCATGCCCGCGCTTTAAAAATAACGGCCGGGCGATGACGTGGCACGCCAGCGCTTTAGAGATAGCAGCTGGGTGATGACTGGGTGCTTTTTAGATTCAGTATCTGGCTTCGGAAAACCCTATATGCACTGTACTGTCGTGCGCCTCCACATTCTGTGCCCTAGTTCTTGCTTTTTTGCACCCAAGCCTTCTCCGCTTTCTTGCAACGCTGCTTCCGCTCCGTTCGCCGGCAAGGTTGAAATGGCGCCCAAGCAGAAAGCTTCGAGTTCGTCCGTCGCGGTCATCCCTCTCATCGACCCCAACAGTCAGTTGCCTTTTGCAGGTAACCATATGTCTGTTGTCTCTGAATCCGACCTTCTCCACCTTGTATCTATCGGGGTTCTTCCTCCGAAGGAGCTCTGTTCCTGGCGGATCTGCCGTGGGGTCACTGTTCCAACAGAGGACACTCACGAATCCGTCATCTACGTTCCTTTTCTCCTCCGCGGCCTTGCTCTTCCCATTTCTCCTTTTTCCGCGATCTTCTTGATTTCTATCGCTTGAATCTGACCCATCTGAATCCCAATTCCGTTCTGCAAGTCTCTATCTTTGTTCATTTATGCGAAGCTTTTCTCAGAGTTCTGCCACACTTTGGCTCGTGGAAGTATTTGTACCACTGTCGCCCTGGGATGGCCAGAGGGCAGCACCAGCTGGTGGGGGGCGCGAGCTTAGAGATGCGCCGTGGGAGGAAGGCTGATTACCTCGACATCCCGCTCAAGGATAGTATCAAGGGATGGCGTCTGGAATGGTTCATCGTGGAGAATCATGGGAATTCTCTCCCACCACAGTCAGGAAGACAGCCAGATGTCCGCACCCCGAGCTGGACCGAATCCCCCACAGACCAGGAAGTAACCGAAGCAGGGGCTTTGCTAGCTGAAGTTGGATTGCTGAAAGAAAGGGGTATGACTACAGAAGCTGTGGTCGCTGACTTTGTTTTCAAGAACATCCAACCGCTGAAAGACAGAGTATATCCAGCCTATCTGTATCGAGGCTTTGCTGATTCGACTCGGGTAACCAACAGAAGAATTCCTGCCGTGGACTTGGTGGGCCGGCTCGATATGATACTCAGAGGCAAGGTGTCGAACGCCGGCGCTCCTGTTGCATACTCGGCTTGGAATCTGCCTCCCTCCAAGGCCTTTACCAGTTTTGTGTCAAATCATCCTGCTGGCGATGGCGGTTTGGGCCTTAGAGTGCGACCCTCTCCCGAAGAGGTTAGTGCTTTGGTTGTCTCACTTGAAGAAATTCCTATCGACGAGAGGCAGGTTCATTTTGAGGTGCCTTTAAATCCGAGAGATGCAGAAATAAGTGCCATGCTGGATATGTTAGCTGAAGATTCTTCTGATGCAGTCCCTACTGAAACACTGGCGGTAGCGCCCATCCCAGAGGATAGCAAAGCTTTAGATATTCAGAAGTCTGACAACGTTCGTTCGAAGCGTTCTCGCCGAGCCAATCAGCCTGCTTCTCTTGCTGACGGGAAGAAACAGAAGAAGAGACGTCTTCGTCGAGTGTCTAGTTTGGATCAGGACGCTAGTCCTTCCGTTCCTACTGCTAAAGAAGTGCCGGTGCCTGCATTTGCTGAAACTAATCCCGATGGGTGTAGCCTGCCTGCTATTAACCCCAATGGGTGTGACCTGGATGACGTTGACCCCAATGTGTGTAACCTAGATGACGCTGACCCCAATTGTGACGGAACCTCCTAAGTCATTAGGCCCACCTACAGTTGTCCTTGTCCAACAGACATCAGACAACCCTGTAGATGTTCCTGAATCACTTGACAAGTTCGATATCTTCTTTCTTACCTTTCCAGGAAAGTTTCACCCGTCTTGCAGACATTACAGAACATCGGAGATATAGAAACGCGGAAGTGATTACATAAACTTACATTTATTTAGAAAGTAAGATCAGGTTACTTATTACAGACCAGAGTTATAAAACGAGTGCTGAGTAGGATTATTACAATACCAAGGGAGGCAAAAACTCCTCCCGATAAGTTCTTACATAAAAGTTTCTTATGGAGGACCATGTCCTCCCGCAGCTTCACTCTTGTTTTTCTTCATTTGGAACCACCTTGGTATAAAAGCAACAAAAATTTGCTGCTTCCTCACCTAAAAACAACGAGGGAATAAACCCTGAGTATGGAATTACTCAGCAAGTCTTACCCGACTAAAGAAAAGACTCTCAAGGGTATGCTGGTTATAAGGGAGTCAAGGTAAGGTATCTCAAGATCAAAGACTCTATTTTGCATAAATGCTTACTAAGAGTGGATCCTTAAAAATCAAATTTTATTTTCAGGTTAGGTAAACTTACCTGCATCTAGAGTTCTTTCTACCCTAGTTCAAACACTTGTCCTGCACTAGCCAGTTTCTCATCAATCCCTTCATCTTTAGTGGAATTCTACGTATAGGGCAGTGACCAAGTCTTCATAACCGCGAAGGTATGGCGATCCGAATCGATTATACTCAGCTGAGGATCTCCAATCACACGACATATGTAGCACTTAACCCTTGCATATGTCAACCCGCCACCAGGGTTCTTAAGACCAGATCAAGTTCACGCAAACTGAGAGCATAGATACACCACCGTCCAGCCTCTTACTACGGAGGGTACACGCTACTCTCGCCACTGCTCCACGCCCATTTCGTGTTATCTTATTCTAGCCTTAGTCTGCCCGAGGCAAGGCTTACCCATGATGAGGCATGTGACCAGTTAAAGGGTCCTCGGTCAGCAAGCCTACATCGAGACGGTCCTTAATCGACTCAGACGGAGACACAACACTGAGACTCTCTTCTCGTGCAAGTCACCCACCCGGTCTCAGCTTAATCATTTAAACCCAAAAACTTGGTACCTGACAGAGGTACATCTTTTCTGATGTTGAATCCATCACGGCCGCGATGAATTCACCATCAAGTTTTATTTTCAAAAACATCCCACCCCTTTTGCCAAACATCTTTTGTGAAACAAAACCTTTTGTTTTGCTAAAGCAATACTAAGCATAGTAAAAACCTTTTGTAAAACAGGGTATCAAGGAAGGTAATCAAGATCAAGGAAGATAATGCAGGAATTGTTTAACAACCAACTCCTATTACTTAATGCAACAAGAAAGTGAAAAAGATTTTAAAAACATCAAGGAAGGTGGCAAATGCACCGGGGCTTGCCTTCGTTAGTAGGTGAGTCAGGCTCAGGCCCGCAGATGTCAAAGTAGAGACAAGATCCTGCCTCAGAGTCCAAAGGTGGTGGTGTCTTCTCTTCGGTCACTTCGATCTCTTCTTCGTTTTCTAAACATAACCATATATATATGTATATAAGAATGAATGCCATGTAATGCTCAAGAGAGTGCAAAGATAATAAGAATTTATTATCTAAGGTCTTGAATACAATTTTCCTTCACAGAACTTCGAGAACGTAGGGTTTCCGGAGTCAGTAAAGGAGTTCAAAGGGCAGGGGGGTTTTGGGTTCTAGTTAACAAACAAGGTCCAAATCAACCCAAACTCTACCCAAGGCTTCTAAATAATGTGTAGAGCTCATATAAAAAGTTTGGACATTTTTGGAATTACCATTTATCTTCTAAAAATCCAGAACTAATGGTTTAAGCTAGTTTAAATGCCTTAAAATTTCTTATTTAATCTAAAAATCATGAATCAGGACATGAATCAGGACGTTGGCATCAGAAGATCTTTCACCTCGCGACGCTATCCATCCACCCTGGACATGAATCAGGACGTTGGCAACACGAATCACCGCGGAGGGAGTCGTCGGCGGTGAGGACAGTCGCGCTGGCGGTCTGATCTGCACGGGCACTGTACCATGGTGAATTCAGTCAGATGAACCTGACAGCCAATGTTTGAACTCGATTTGCTCCTAGATTCTTATGACAACACAACCAGTGATCTGCAGCAATATTGTAGAGCTACAAACCAACTACAACTTTGTCATAGCAACCTTGGTTAAATTCTTACTAAATCAGACTTGAATTCATGCTCAAAGCCTCAGTGGTTGCACTGTCTGTCTGAAAATTCAGACCTTGGTACCCTGACAGCCCAACTTTGGGCTTAATTATCTACAAATTATTCTTAACAACTGAGCTCACATCCTTAAGCAAAATTGTTCTCCTTTGTTTTTACACTTTAGTCCAAATGTGCACAATTTTTGCACATAGGCCCCTAAGGTTTGGACTTAGGGTTTTCTAGGGTTCAAATGGGGTTTTTGGTGTCTCAGGGGTATAAATGTAATTCAAATTCATTCTTGGGAACATTTTATGACTATTCCACCAAAGCTTTTAGGTTTTCTCAATTTGGGTTAGGTTTTACCCCTTTAATCCCTATTTAGGGTTAAGTTCCCTATCGAGGGTTCTATTTGCAAAATGCTATAACAATACAACTTGTTTGAAATTTTTACCTAGTGAATGCACTCTAGGTGTGTCAAACATATGCAATGCCAATGTTTATGATGCCATGCTCAAGTTTTAGTTGCAGTAACACCAGGGGTGTTACACCAATGGGTGTACTGTCCGCGTTGTTGATGATGGTGAGGAGGAGGAGGATGAAATCCCTCTAACTCGGAAGAATAGCCGACGCTATATCGCCAGTGGCGAAAGCAGTGGTGTTCCTTCTCCTGCCCTATCTGCTCTTATTGGTCTACAAGATTTGTCTCTGGCCAACTTTGATCAGGCTCTTGAGGATATGGTCCCAGAAGATCTGTTGTCCGAACCAGCAGATTGTGGCATGATGGATGTTTGCCCTGATGTGCCTGATGCTGGGCTAGAATTGTCTCGAGCGGTGTCCCGCTTCTTGTCGACCTTGGAGCACAGTCTTAAGGGTTAGGAGGCCGGCCCGGATTATACTGTTCCTATGGAAGTGGTCAAGGGTCCTTCAGCCTTAGAGGTGGCTGCCTCGGAGGGCTCGGTCCTCAAAAATAGCACGGGGGCTTACCCAGCCCCCGAGGGTGTTGCCGGGGATGATCCGGCTCGGATGGGTAGAGCGAGCGATAACCTAGCCCCCGAGGGTGTTCGAGTTGGTTCTCCCTCTAACACTTCCATGGATGTTCACGTGGGATCTTCTCCTTCGCACTCTAATTGTATGGCAGCAGTACGGGTTTCGTGTCAAGAGGTTGTTTTAGAGGTCAACGTTCCTGATGACAGAGTTCAGACTTCTGCTGGTGACACTGACTTGGTTCCCAATGATGCATTGCGGGTTGTTCCAGTTGGTGACCCTTCAGCAAGCCATCAGTTGATTTCCCACGACTTGGGGGTTCCCTCATTCTTCTCCAACCTCCAGGTATCTTGGTTTCTTCTGCCCTAACTTTTACTTCAGGTAGACTGTTGTTATTATGCTCATCTGTTTTTATCGTCAGGCATTGGTGGATGAAATGGCTAGCCGGTTGAAATCACAAGGGACCTCTGTCCCAGAAGGGGCTTTGTCCCTAACGCATTGGAATCCAGTGTTACTTCAGCGACGAGTATCTAACTTGGAGATGGCAAATGCTGGTTAGTGCCCTTTTTTGCCTTCATTGGCTATTTGAGTAATCTGCTTTGTAGCTGAACGCCCTTGCTTGACTGTTTCCTGACAGACATGGCCCGACGATATTCTGACCTTGAAGAAAGGTATTCTCAAAGTCAGGCTGCACTAGCCTAGATTTCTGCCTCTCCGAATGATGCTAACTCCACCCTCCGTGCTCAACTTGATTCTGAAAAGGTGGCTACTGAATTGAACTTCCGCTTGCCCTTGTCTGCTATGCTTTTGGTGCATGCTTGACGTTGGAGAAACCGGCTCATCTGCAGGAAGAGAAACGTGCTCTTGCTACTTCTCGCGACAATCTGGAAAAGCTATACCGTGATGCCAGCAACTCGTTGACTATCTTGGAGAGGAGTCATCGTTTTACCATGGAGGACTTGGATAACCATCACTACAAGCTGCAAGAGTCTCTGGGAGCTAGAGGCCGCTCGGTTGGCTGTCAAGGCCGCTGAAGATACTTCTGCTACTCTGAAGGCCCAGTGCGACAAAGCCGTGGACAAAGCCATCCGCGCGGGACGAATTCTGATGAGGAGACCTAGCGTGGTTGTTCCCGACGACATAGTGGCGGATGTGAATGCTGCTCCTGATTCTTCGAGTCATCCTTCCTCGTCGGTTGCTCCTGAGAAAAACATTTCCAAATAGAAAACACTGAATGCCTTGAATATATGGTTAGTGTGCTTGGATGTTTCATTAGAAAACACTTTTTGGTACCAAATACTGTTATTGTTTTCCCATTGTTAGAGTTCAACGGTATCTACAATCGTAAAAGTAAGTGCATTATGATGGTTTTGAATTTTTTCGTGGGGCATAGAGATCGCCCTGGGATGAATTAGTTGCGAACGTGCCGAATGTGCCACGCCAATTTAAGTCGTTGCCAACTTAAATCAATCGTTCTGCTGTTAGGGGTATAGTGATCACCGACCTAAACCGATTGCTCCATTGGCAGGGTATAGTGGTCACCCTTAGTTAAGTAAGCGTGAGCATGTCGCACCGTCTTAAGTCATCGCCGACTTAAGTCGATTGCTCCGTTAGTAGGGTATAGTGGTCACCCCGAGTTAAGTAAGCGTCAGCATGTCGCACCGTCTTAAGCCATCGCCGACTTAAGCCGATTACTCCGTTAGTAGGGTATAGTGGTCACCCCGAGTTAAGTAAGCGTGAGCATGTCGCACCATCTTAAGTCATCGCCGACTTAAGCCGATTGCTCCGTTAGTAGGGTATAGTGGTCACCCCGAGTTAAGTAAGCGTGAGCATGTCGCACCGTCTTAAGCCATCGCTGACTTAAGCCAATTGCTCAGTTAGTTGGGTATAGTGGTCACCCCGAGTTAAGTAAGCGTGAGCATGTCGCACCGTCTTAAGTCATCGCCGACTTAAGCCGATTGCTCCGTTAGTAGGGTATAGTGGTCACCTCGAGTTAAGTAAGCGTGAGCATGTCGCACCGTCTTAAGTCATCGCCGACTTAAGCTGATCGCTCCGTTAGTAGGGTATAGTGGTCACCTCGAGTTAAGTAATCGTGAGCATGTTGCTCCGTCTTAAGTCATCGCCGACTTAAGCCGACTGCTCTGTTAGTAGGGTATAGTGGTCACCCCGATTTGAGCAAGAACGCAAACCGAAAAACTCCTGAAGCCTTTTTATTGATGATGCGTTTCCCGGTTTACAGAATACATTGCCGCCCCAATAGCTTTTGAAATATAGCTAAGGATAAAACTTCCTGAGATGTTCTATGTTCCATGAGTTCCCAACTTCTGTGCCATCCATCTGTGTGAGTCGATATGATCCAGGCCGAGTGACTTCAGCTACTATGAATGGTCCTTCCCATAGAGGTGACAATTTGTGCCGCCCCTCCCCCGTTAGAATTCGGTGGAGGATGAGATCTCCCACTGCGAAGGATCGATGCCGTATGGCCTTATCGTGATAGCTCCTCAGAGTTTGCTGATACCGTGCTGATTGAATCACCGTGTTTAGTCGTTCTTCTTCGAGTACATCGACATCCTCTAGCCTAGTAGCCTCAGCTTCTGCTATGTTTTCAAAGATCAACCTTGGTGCCCCAAACTTGAGATCAGCAGGTAGCACTGCCTCCGAACCATAGACCATAAAGAAAAGAGTGTTTCCATGCAGGGCTTGACTAGGTTGAGTTCTCAGGCTCCAAACGACGTACGGCAATTCCCTGATCCACTTTCCTGCAAACTTTTCATTTTTGTCGAAAACTTTCTTTCTGAGCGCCTCCAATATCATCTCGTTGGCTCTTTCTACCTGCCCGTTGGCTCTTGGGTGTGCCACGGAGGCATATTTGATCTGAATGCCCTTTTGCTCGCAGAAGTCGAAGAACTCTGAGCTTGTGAAGTTGGATCCCAAGTCGGTGATGATGTTGTTTGGTATTCCAAACCTGAATATTTTGTCTTGTATGAATTCCACTGCCTTAGCTGAAGTTAAGGAAGCAATGGGTTTGAATTCTATCCACTTAGTGAACTTGTCAATAGCAACCAGTACATGAGTGTATCCTCCCTGAGCTTTTTTGAAAGGTCCAATCATATCCAATCCCCAGCATGCAAATGGCCAAGTTATGGGTATGGTTTGTAGTTGCTGTGCCGGTAGATGCTGCTGTATCGACAAGTATTGGCAGGCTTCGCACCTCTGAACTAACTTGGCTGCGTCACTTTTTGCTGTTGGCCAGTAGAAACCCGACCTGAAGACTTTCCCAACCATGCTCCTGGATGCTGCATGCACTCCACATTGCCCAGCATGGACCTCATCTAGAAGTTGCTTTCCAGTATCTGAAAGAATACACTTCATGAGGACTCCTGACGCGTCCCTTCTGTATAGCGTGTCCCCAATGAGCGTATAGTGAGCTGACTGCCTTGCGATACGCTCGGCTGTATTTTTGTCATCTGGTTCCTCTTCATTCCTTAAATATCTGATGATCGGCTCTCTCCAGTCATCAGGATTTGATTCTGGTTGGCTCAGAGTATTGCATTCTTCTACCCGATCCGCTGAAATGCTCGGGTGCGGCACTTCATGGACAAAAACTCCAGGCGGGACCTGAGTCCGACTAGACCCTAGCTTAGACAATGCATCAGCCGCTGTGTTGCGGTCTCTCTCCACATGATGAAACTCCAATCCTTCAAATTTATCTTCTAGTTTCCGGACAGCGGTGCAATATTTTCCCATGGAATCATTCGAGCAATCCCATTCTTTGTTTTTCTGACTTATGACCACCAGATAGTCTCCATACACCATCAGTCTCTTGATGCCCAGCGATACGGCAATGTTCAGCCCGTGAATCAGAGCTTCGAACTCGGCTGCATTGTTAGATGCCGGGAATAACAATTGAAGAGCGTACTTAAGTTGTTCGCCTCCAGGTGCAATAAAGAGGATCCCTGCACCTGCTCCCTGCAGCTTCAACGAGCTATCAAAATACATTTGCCATACTTCTGCGAGTTCCGGGTTATCTGGTACCTGTTGCTTGGTCCACTCTGATACGAAGTCAACCAGTGCTTGAGTTTTGATAGCAGTGCGAGGTCGAAATTCGATGTCATGAGATCCCAATTCACAGGCCCACTTGGCTACTCTTCCGATGGCTTCTTTGTTGTGGAGAATATCCCCTATTGGAAATCCAGTGACTACTATGACTTTGTGGTCGTCGAAGTAGTGCCAAAGCTTCCGTGCAGTTAGAAGTACTGCATACAATAGCTTTTGAACCTGAGGATATTTCTTCTTTGAAAAGCCCAGAACTTCACTGATGAAATAGACAGGGTGCTGTACTGGATATGCATGCCCTTCTTCTGCTCGCTCGACTACTAACGCGGTGCTCACCACGTGAGTCGTGCAAGAGATGTACAATAACAGATCTTCTACCGGTTGAGTCGGCGTGGCTCGGCGTGGCAGTTTCAGCACTGGTGGTGTCGTCAAGAATTTTTTTCAGCGTGTCTAGAGCTTCTTGTGCTTCTGAAGTCCACTGAAATTTGTCCACCTTTTTGAGTAATTTATAGAATGGTAAGCCTTTTTCTCCCAGCCTTGATATGAACCTGCTTAGGGCTGCCATACACCCGGTGAGTCTTTGAACTTTCTTTTGTGATCGTGGTGCTTCCATCCTCATGATAGCTTCGATCTTTTCTGGATTGGCTTCAATTCCCCGGTGGCTAACAATAAACCCTAGCAACTTTCCTGCTGGCACTCCGAAAACGCACTTTTCAGGATTAAGCTTCCATCTGTATCGTCGTAGACTATTGAAGACCAGCTATAAATCTTCGATGAAATTTTCTGAATCCTCTGTCTTGATCACCACGTCGTCCACGTAGGCTTCCACACGCTTGCCCCAGTGATCAGCTAAGCATGTCTGAATAGCCCTCTGATAAGTCGCTCCAACGTTTTTGAGGCCGAACGACATGGAGGTATAGCAGAAGGCTCCAAATGGGGTGATAAATGCCGTTTTTTCCTCGTCTTCTTTTGCCAAACTAATCTGATGATACCCAGAGTAGCAATCCAAGAAAGACAGCATAGAGCATCCAGCGGTTGAGTCCACCACTTGGTCGATCCTAGGAAGCCCGAAGGGATCCTTCGGACAGTGTTTGTTGAGATCCGTATAATCAACACACATGCGCCAATCCACTTTATTCTTTTCGAGTACAAGAACAGGGTTGGCCAACCATTCAGGATGTAACACTTCTCTAATGAATCCGGCCGCGACCAAGCGAGCCAGCTCAGCAGGGATGGCTTCTCTCTTGTCGGGCGTAAAGCGACGTAATTTTTGGCATATTGGCCTCGCCAGGGGGTAGACCTTCAATTTGTGCTTGGCCAGCTCTCTTGGGACTCCCGGCATATCCGCAGGTTGCCATGCGAATACGTCTCGGTTATCTTGTAGAAACTGGACGAGCGCGCTTTCCTATTTGTCGTCCAGGCTAGAGCTAATGATGGCGGTTCTGCGCTCATCAGCGAACCCATGGTTGATCCTTTTGGTTTCTTCAGTCGGCCGCATAGAGGTCACGGCTTGTGCTTCATTCGCGGGGACCGCGAGGTCTTCCTGAGGCTTTGAGTTTGCCAGTGTAGAGGAAATCACCGATGGTTTGGTGAAGAGGGCCGCCTGAATAGCCACTCGGAAACATTCTACGGCGCCTTGGAAGTCGGCACGCACAGTTATGATCCCTTGCGGTCCAGGCATCTTCAATATCATGTACGTATAATGTGGAATAGCCATGAACTTCGCTAATTCAGGCCTCCCGATGATGGTGTTGTATCCACAGTCGAAGTTTGCCACCTCGAACCTCAGGAACTCGGTTCTGTAGTTTTCCGGAGTTCCGAAGGTGACTGGCATGTAGATGTGGCCTAGCGGGTACTCTCCTTCAGTCGGCACGATGCCGAAGAAGGGTGTGTCCGACTCGTGGAGCTCTTTGAGGGGAACTCCCAAGCCTTGGAGCATCCGGGGGAAGGTGACGTTGATGCTGCTTCCCCCGTCCACTAGTACCTTCTTTACCCTGCTCTATCGGATCACCGGATCGACGAGGAGTGGGTATTTTCCTGGGTGGTCGAAGTTAAGCCATTGGTCTGCCCGGGTGAAGGTGATCGGGTGCTCAGACCATCGGTACGGGGCAGGAGAACCGGTGGCCGCGACTAGTATCTGACGATCGTTGAGCTTTTGTTGTCTCTTGCTTTCTTGTGACCCGTGTCCGCCGAAGATGACGTTGACTTCCCCGTCGACGCACGGGAAGGCTCCTCCTCTTCCCTCCTCCTACTGCCGGGGTTGTTGCGGTTCTCCCGGTCCTCCTCACGGCGGGGGAGGAGGTAGAGGTTGAAAAGGTCGACCATGCCCGATGGAGTGTTTGAAATCCCTGCAGTTCCGGAGGGTGTGGCGCATGTCCTTGAGATATGGGCACTGGGCGTCGAGGACGTCGTCTAGCGTGCGTTCGCCTCCGCGAGGTCCTCCTCGGGTGCGAGAGGCGGGTGGTCCGGCGGCGTGGACCTCCTCATGAGGCCTCTTCTCCCAGCGCTTGTCGGGTTGCTGGTTCGTGTCGCGTCGTGGCGCCACTGGTGCAGGTTTCGCTCCTCCGATGAGGTCCTGAGCTCGTTCGTCCGCGGTGATGTAGAGGTCGGCCTCCCGGAACAGTTGCTCAGAGGTAATCGGTGCCTTCTGTAATATGGCTCAGACGAATGTTGAGTCATTGGATCCCCTGTAGAAGTCCTCAATCACTGCCGCTTCCGCGACCTCGAGGATACGATTTCTCATGGTTTGGAATCTTTTTAGGTACGACCGAAGAGTTTTGTCCCCTTGGCGCTTGATGGATTTGAGGTCCCATGGTTGTGCTAGTTTGTCGGAGAGAGATTGAAAGTTGGCGGTGAAGCGCCGACTGGAATCGCTCCAGTCGTCGATGCAGTGTCGGGGTAGGTGTCGCAGCCATTGCAACGCGTCTTGCCCGAGGACAATAGGCAAGTACGCGGTCATCACGTCCTCGGTTGCCCCGGCTGCCCGGGCAGCGGTGGTGTAGAAGGCCAGCCAACCTCCCGGATCCTGCTTAGGTTCGTATTTGTCGACGTTGGAGACCTTGAAGTTAGGGGGCCATTGAATGGCCCTGAGGCGCAGAGTAAGTGCCGATACTCCACACGTGTCCTCCTATCGTTGATGATGATGCTGGTCCTGGGGAGGAGTGTGGTTGTCGTGGTGCCTCGACCGTCCCCGGGTGGTGCCACCAGTTGAAGCCGTGGCCGACTCGGTCCTGGTAGCCTGACTTCGCGCTGGGACGACGTGATCTCGGTCGTACTCTTCTCGGTGACGAATTTTGTTCTCGTGTCGTCGTTCGCGCGAAGCGTTGATGGAGCTCCGTGCATCCCGCCGACTGTTGATGGCGTGTCGTAGATCGTTCGGCGTGTGAGCGAGGGGCAGGAGATGATTGGCTGCTTGAGTAAACAACCGCCGATAGCCCTCGGCGTCGGGAGTCCGTGGGAGGCCATCCGCTATCCGAGCAAATACTCTGCCAACTTCACTCGGCGTGTTCATGGCTCGAGCAAAATCGGGGTTCAGGTTGCGTCCGAAGAGTGGATTTTCCGGCGTTGCCTCGTTTCCTGCTCGGCCTGTTCTTGAGCCCGCCGACGATCGCGTCGTCGGGAATTACTTCTTTCCCTGAAGACATGTTCTTCCGAAGTTTCTCCTATCTCCGAGACCTCGTCTCATGATACAGGTTGCGCTAGATCCAGTTCTCCGGCCTTGTGATGTTGTCGGATATTCCAGTGTCGGTTCCTTCGTCGGCGGGACTCCCGCTGAGGAGGTTCCTCTCCAGGTACGGTCGGCTCGTCGTCGGAGATGGGGGGCGACTCTGCCCTTCCAATGAAGAGGACGTCAGGGTAGAATGGAACAGTTGTCGTGGCGACCATCTTTCTGCCCTCCTTTGAAGACGAAGGTGCAGAAAGGCCAGCTTGCCACCTTTCGATCTTATTCATTTCTTTCTTCCTCGTGATCCGTGTCCATTCTCCCGTCGGAGAGGTGGACAACGACGTTCTCTGGGTTGACGAGCCCTGGACTCCTAGTTTACTGAAGGTGATCTTTTTCCGAGGCGCTGGAGGTTGCACCTTTTCCTGCTTTGCCCCGATTTTCCTGGGGATTTCTGAGGAAGATTTTCTCTCTGGTGGATCCGCGATGCGATGCAGAGTTCCCTCCTCATCTGCTACAGATGAGATAGTTCTGAAGCAGAATGTGGACCTGGGACGGAGGATGATCTTGTGCTGGAAGGTGACGGCCATTGAGCTAGCTTGGATCGATGACACACCCCCTACCTGGCGCGCCAGTTGTCGGTGTTTTGGGTCCGACCGCGCACCTGGGGTTACCCCTCAAGGTGCTTCTAGGACAGTGTTATCGACTGTAGCTCGATGGTTCGTGCTGGATGCACGAGAAACATTGGACAATGGTTTATAGGTTCGGGCCGCTTTAAGATGCGTAACACCCTACGTCCTGTCGAGAGTGTTTTATGTGGCGAGTTACAAGAGGATTCTCTAGCGCTGAGAACGTAGAGAGTTGGGTGGGAGGCTAAGTAGCGAGTCTCTCATCTGAAGGGGTGCTCCCTAGGCCTTATATATTCGACCGTGGGGCGGTACATGTGGATATTTCAGCGACGCGTACCTAAGAAATAGTGAACCAACTGAGTCTATCCTCCTACAATCCTGCCGACCCATTCTCACTTGGTTCCATTGTACGGGGCTCCTGCACAGGAAGGTCGGGCCTCTGTTGTGATTACTGCGCGAATTCATTGAGCCGTCTTGGGCTTGTGCCGTTACAGCCTTGTGTCGATTCGCTTCATTGGTCGTTCCTTCCCATGCCCACGAGGGGGATGCCTTACGAATTATGGGGCCCTTGGGCCTTTCGTGAGGTCTTTTATCCTTCTGGTGGACCCGGGGGATATCTGTCCCCCACACCTTGCCCTTAGGATCTATCTCTTCGGGCGGTAAGTCCCTTTAATGAAGAGTACGACTCTGATACCAATTGAGAGCACCTAGAGGGGGTGATTAGGTGATCCTGTAAAATTCAATACTAAATAGCACAAACTTGGTTTAAAGACGTTAGTACAATTAAAACCAAGTTGCTAAAGAGAGAACTCTAGAAGAAAAACAATCACAATAAATAGGGACACGAGACACAGTGATTTTTATCTCGTGGTTCAGCCAAGGCCTACTCCACGTTGTGGTGACCTCCTTCGGTCAAGGATTGCACTCAATCCCTCTATAGTGATCTAATGATTAACTTTGAGTACCACGGTTTCCTTCCTTTGCAGTCTTTTCCGGTTTACGAGGAATATCCACAAATTGGAGCCTCTCGCCCTTACAATCTTTGATCACAAGAGAAGCACAAGATTAAGGGAGGGAAAGCAACACATGCAAGACTCAATTCGCAGCAAACACACGCACACAATCCAAGGCGTGAGCACAAAACACGACACAGGGAGTTCACAACTTAAATGGTGCTCAAATATATAACACAATGATCTGAATGCTTGGCGGCGGAGTCTAGGCGTCTTAAAATGATCAGAGATTGCTTGGTGTGTTGTTCCATGCGCCTAGGAGTCCCTTCTATAGCCCCAAGGCAGTTAGGAGCCGTTGAAGTTCCAATTGGAAGGCAATTGTTGCCTTCTATCGAGTGGCGCACCGGACAGTCCGGTGCACCACCGGACATGAACAGTAGTCGTCCGGTGCCCGATCTCTTTCCTTACCTGACGCAGCCGACCGTTGGACCTACGGTCCCGTTGGCACACCGGACAGTCCGGTGTGACAACCTGACCGTTGCGCGCGGGCCACGCGTCACCCGCTGATTGCGCTGCCGACCGTTGGCAGCGGGCGCAGTTGGCTCACCGAACAGTCTGGTGCACCATCGGACAGTCCGATGATTTTTAGCCGCGGCGCCTTCGCTTTTTCCCGAGAGCAACGAGTTCGTCGCCGGGCCAGCCTGGGCACCGGACACTGTCCGGTGCACCACATGCTGGTGCTGGTTTGGCTGAACTCAGCCAAAACTTCTCCAATCCGATTCTAGTTTTCTTGGCAATATTCCTAGCACTTAGAGAGATATGTTAGTATCCAAAAGTACCTTGATTCTTGTTTTTGCACTTCTCAACCTTTTTGCACATATTAACTAAAACCATGTGTTGGGCATCTAATCACCAAAATATATATATATATATAAATGGCTCATGGGCACAGTTTCCTTTCACTATCAATCCTACTCAAGCAAGAGAAGAGAGTAGAGCAATCCACCACAATCAACAAGATTAGGACAGCAGCACAACAGTTACTTGTTTCAATCTTAACTCACAAGATATTCATCCAAAAATAGTGCTCAAATACTTTTTGGAAAGTCTAAGAAATGCTCTACAACTTTTGTATTGTTATCTCAATCTGATTAGACACTTAGCAAGGTTAAATAGTGCTAAAATGACAGCTTTGTCCAGATATGGATAGACCCAGACTTGCGACTTTAAAAAAATCCATAACTAGAGACTTAAGCATCCAAAACAATTGATCCAACACTTTCTATAAAGCTAATAAAATTGTCTACAAATTATTTATAAACATCTCAGGTTGATTTAATATGTATCAAGGTTAAAACACACTAAGAAGGCTTTGCTGTCCAGATTTGGACAGATTCAGTCTTCCTACTTAAAACATCTATAACTTGAGCTTTAGATCACCAAAAAGTATGATCCAAGACTTTTTGGAAAGCTTATTAAAAGTACTATATAACTTTTATAATCACCAAGAAGTGATTCTAAATTTAATTAACCCAAACAATATAGTTTTTGAAATCTGTCCGGATAGTGGACAGAACACAACAACAATATTATAAAATTCATAACTCTTCAACTATTAGGCCTACGATAATGAAATTTTAACACAAGAAGGAGAATGAAGTTATCTAAAACCTTCTTATGATCATCAAGAACTGATTCTAAGCTGAACTTAAACAAACATTGCAATCTCTGAAATCTGTACAGAAATTGGACAGATTGAGGTACTGAACTTGTGAGAAGCATAACTTCTAAAGTATTAATCATTAGCTCATAAAATCTGAGGACGAGCTAGATATCAAATTAACTACAACTTTTATATAGCACATGTATACAGAAACGTACTTTACTAGGTTAATCGCACTACCAAAATAGTATATGTAGGGAATTTCAGCTTGCTACCACAAGAGCACTAAACTCAATCATCAAGCAAAATCATGGAGAGACACTGCCACCAATTCTCAAGTCTAAATTATCATGACTTAGTTATCAACTTATAATTTATATCGAGTTACACTTAAGCATTCCAAGAAACATGCATGCCTTTGTTTACTTCTAATTTTCACTATTCTTCTTATAATTATATAATGGGTGTTATTTTAGCACGATATGAGACTATATAATTTGGGGCTATGATTTTTATGGAACATAGGTGATAACAATTTATGACTAATTTATAAATTTCATATGCTCAGGTTTTATATTTTATTTACTACAAAAATAACAAATTGTTAATTCAATAAATCATGTGAGAGCAAGTTAAATCTAAAACTAATTATTTTCTGTGGATGCATGACCATATTAAGTTTTATTATGCTAATATAATATCATGCAAGGAAAGTGGAACACTATTTTCCATTTTTACATCTATATATTATATTTAAATCATTTAAAACTACTTAATGTGCATCAAAAAAGTTAAATCACTAACTCAATGATACATCCACCATAATTCTTAAAATATGTACCAGTAAACAAGCACCACACAGAGGGTCTACTGTAAAAATTGCAATCTATTTGGAGCACTAGAGATACAGATCCAAAATTAACAAACAAATCAATCATCTTTTTCCTATTTAACATGATTTAATTAACACACCAAGAAAACAGTAAACAACATATGGGTTTTATATTTTTCTTAGCTAGAGTACGACACCATCTAACTAACAAAATAAGTCTCATCATTTTTGGATTTCTAAAATTAAAACCATGGAGGGAAGCAAGTTCATTTATTTTCTAGACCAGTTTCAAATACGAATTTCTATAGCAGAAAGTTTCCACTAAAACATGCCAACTTATAGATCTAACAGATAGAGCATTTCATAAGGAAGACAAAAAAACAAGTTTCATGATTTTAGGAGCTACCAAACTCATGATATGGATTTTAGAAGATATTAACAAATTTGTAGTCATGAGCACAAAATGAAATACCATGTAGGCCCACTCGTCATAGGCACATGGGTCTTCTTCTTCAACCTCATGACGTGAGCAGCACTGAGTCATGAGAAAACGCTATCTGCTCAGCAAGGAAAAGAAACCTTGATATCGTTGGTCTTCATGGGCTGCTCGACAAGAAACAAAGAGCTGCAACACTGTTAGCGTTACCAAGGAAGACACAACGGAGAAGATGCGTGGAGAAGAAGATAGAAGAGCATAGAAAGCAGGTAGTGCAGTGCAGAGAACAAATAGAGTTACAGGTGTAATGTTTGTTTGTTTTCTCGTTGCCTCTTCCTTCCTCGCTTTGGTTATTTATATCATCTACACAGATATTTTCCCTTCATTAATCCACTCAGGCCCACTACTTTGTTGTCGTCTCGGCCCAACCGACCTTATAGGCTAACATTCCCCACCGCTTGAAATACAGCTTGTCCTCAAGCTGTGCTTTGCATGACCACCAGGATCCCATGGAAAGAATGTGAAATTGCCGTGGCCTCTGCTGACAACATCAAGGCCAGAGGTAACCAGACCAACGCTAGTACCAATTTCTGAACCAACGAGACCAAGTCCAGTTCCAATGTCAGTGTCCACTTCAAAATCAACCAGAGTTTCTTGGACAGCCTGCGCCAAGCTCTTAGTCAGGCTTAATGCAGCCTCCCACATCCCCGAGCAAAACTTTTCTTTACATGTCACCTCAACCTCTGTCTTAAGTCCATGTATTAATCCATACATCTCCAGCAGTACAAACAAAAATTCATGAGATCGTTTACTTTCAGTAAGAACATCACCAACGCTGAGGAGACTCAGAACACTGCTTCCTGCCACTAGTAATCCAAGCTATGCAGCAAAAATTGAGAAACCCATGATCCCAACAACAAACTTACGCACAGAGCTCGTCTCCTCGATATGGATGTCGGTTATGCTTGCAACACGGTTGGAGTGCAGAGGTGGTGGCCATGGTTGTCTATGCGGCACTGTATCCCAACTGCAAATGAATGGAGGCGAGAAACAACTCTGTGTGGGGATGAAGCAATTCATCAAACGCCTGCTGGGCAAGATGCTGGGAATCGCCTCCTCTTCTTGCATTCGCCAGATGCTTCGGTACCAAATGGGCGGCATGCGACGCAGGCCGATGATGAGGTCGCCGTTGGGGATGTGCATGAATACAGTGGTGGCTGTGTCGACGAGTACCTCATCCTCTATGGTTGAGGTAGCTGCTGCCTTGATAGTAGCTGACGGTGGAGGTCCGGGTTGGGGGTGGAGTAGATGCCGCGGTTGAGGTCTATCGTCGAACACTTGGTGAGCGTGATGGTGAGATGGCGTGAGGTAGGAGAGCTGGACCGGCAGCGAGAACGGGCTGTGGTCGAACCCTGCCACCTCGACAGGCTCACCCATGGTCACGCGCGTGCACGCAAAGGAGAAGTTGTCGACGACCATGGCCATGGGCGCGCGTGCGCTAGCGCCCCACCCGACGGGGACGCGCCTCAGGTGCGCCATGGGGCTCCCGTCCCCGTACCCGTAGTACAGTGGCGGGCACGCGTGGGGCGCGTCGCAGGAGCTCATCTTGATGTTCTCCAACGGGCACCGCGCCACAGCACAGAGGTCCGACGGTGGCGTCGAGGCATGTGCTGCCGAGCAGAGCGGTGACGCGCAGTGCACGCAGCAGGAGTTCGGCGGTCGATTCCTCTGCGCCCTCTTCACCTGCATGCTCGGTGAGGGCGAGTCCACCACGCTTCCGCTGCCCGCGTCGAGCGGTGCATTGAAGTCGGCGCGCACGAAGACACTCTTCCCCTTGAGCGGCACGATGTGCTGGCCTCTCTTCACCACCACAGATTCGGTGTCCAGCACGCCTTCGAGATGGTCGAGCAGCTCCTTGTCCTGGCAGGAACCGAAGTCCGGATCTGCCTCGTCGTGTGGTTGTGACAGCGTGAGGAAGGGCGGCGGCAAATTCCCCGCGGCGAGGAGGGAAGGGAACCTCACGGAGTCCCTCGCGTCCCTGACCGCGCCCATCGCGGCTTTGATAGTGGTCGTGTTGGCGACGGAGTAGATGCCGCGGTTGAGGCCCATTCTCGAACAATTGGTGTGCGTGATTGTGAGAACCTCCTCCTCTGTGGCTTGCTCGGCGCTGAAAATCAGCGGGATGAATCTATAGAGGTTGGGCTCGACGTGGTTGTCGACGACGTCGGGAGGACGTGGAGACTCCGACTCGGATGACTCCACCACCTCCGTCTGGTGTGGTGACAAGGAGTGGAGGAGGTGGACTGCGCCGTCTGCGCGGGACCACTCTGTCCCACCGACGAGCCCGTCGTGGACCTTCTCGCACGAGTCGATCGTGCCTCCAAGGAATTCGCATGCCGCCTTGGCCTCCAGTAGCGCGAGCACCTCGGCGATCTCGTTGCGGTTCGGCTCGTCGTAGCAGTCGTAGACGACGGGAGGAGGAGGGAACTCCGACTCGAACGACTCCAACTCCATGCGCGGCGCGGTGTCGAAGCGGGGGTGGGCCGTCTGCTTGCCGTTGGGCGGCTCGCGGTTGGGGACGGTAATCCTGAACGCGCCAAACAGGTCGTTGTCGTAGGACGGAGAAGGCGCCGCGGAGCGGGCGCTTGTGGCGAACTCGTTGTCGTACGCCGGGGCCGTCGAAGAGTCGAACACGCCGTCGTTGTACCACGGTGCGGTGGCGAAGGATGAGGAAGCAGAAGCAGGGGCTTGCTCGCCACCGCGGCCAGCCAACACATTGGTCAACTCGTCGTACGCCGGAGCGGCCAAAGAGTCGAAAACGTCGTCGTCGTACACCGGGGCCGTCGAAGAGTC
This sequence comes from Zea luxurians, assembly GCA_029449295.1. NCBI lineage: Eukaryota > Viridiplantae > Streptophyta > Magnoliopsida > Poales > Poaceae > Zea > Zea luxurians. Next base: position 55,460,856 of record JAOPSE010000011.1, read on the forward strand.
GAAGACGTCGTCGTCGTACCGCGGGGTGGTAGTGGTGGTGTACTTGAACGAGTCGAAGGAGAAGAACGCGGGGCAGCGAGTCGGCGTACGACGCCTGCGTTGCTCGATCGCGTCGCGTCCGCTGTCCATCGTTGCCGTCAATCGCTTCTCCATCTGGTTCAAGGCTACCAGAATCTGCTGCATCGCGGATTCCATTCCGACCACAACAATCGAACGCGGATGACGCCCTAGAATTTGTGGGATTCGATCCAGGATTGTGCTAGTCTGATACCACTGTTAGCGTTACCAAGGAAGACACAACGGAGAAGATGCGTGGAGAAAAAGATAGAAGAGCATAGAAAGCAGGTAGTGCAGTGCAGAGAACAAATAGAGTTACAGGTGTAATGTTTGTTTGTTTTCTCGTTGCCTCTTCCTTCCTAGCTTTGGTTATTTATATCATCTACACAGATATTTTCCCTTCATTAATCCACTCAGGCCCACTACTTTGTTGTCGTCTCGGCCCAACCGACCTTATAGGCTAACAAACACCTCCTACTGGCTCCACATCGGTGACACCCGGAAATAGCCGCATCCACTCAAACCGAACAACTCACGTGTACGGACATAGAGTCGCGACAGGGATGAAAAATGACGCAGGAGCAGGGTGACGGCGTTCGTGGCTACGGGAGGACGATGTTGAGGAGGGCGGCGGCCGGCCTGACTGGCGGTGCAGGCTCGCGGCAGGCGGCTGCATACTGCTGCTTGTGCGGCTGCTGGCTATAATGCGTGTGCTCGAGCGTGTAGGTAGAATGGAAGCATGCGAGTAGAGGCTGACGGGTTGTGGTTGTGGTTGTGGTTGTTTAAAAAGGGATCACCCGAGGCTATTGGCGAGTAGGACAGCACCATCTTGCCGTGGAGTTGCTGGCCGGGGCGGCTAACGGCATTGGTGTTGCTGGCCGGTGGCCAGCAGAGCACCAGTTTCCTTAGAGGCACAGAAACGAACACGGTGGACGCTACAGTAGCGACTTTGGCGGCCATTTTTGGCTGTTTGTGCTTGGAATCAGACCTTGGTCACTATAGCAAAGTTTCTTCCTGCACAATGCACTACAAATTTGGTTGAGGGTGCTTGGGCATTTGGTAAAAGGGTTAGCAGGTAATTAAGCTCAAAGTTACTAGTGTGAGAGTCCTCATGAGGGTTAGAAACTACCATCAAAACTTTGACAAACGGGGTCGGATTAAAGCCATCTTTTAACATTTCGTGCCCTTATTAGTTATTAACATCTTTTATATTTGAGGAAACTCGAGTTGTTCAATAAAAATTTAGGAACGCGAGACGTCAACCCGATCAACATTGATTCTAGACTCAGAAGGATTCGAATCCTGAAATCATATTTTTATTTTGTCGTGAGGGCACTGTTTGAGATACTTATAGTGTGTTTGGTTTGTGGAGTCACTCTATACTTAATGAGGTGATACATCATAAGTTTATTCCATCAATTTTGGTGGAATCAACCCACTCCTCATCTATATACTAATTATTAGCTTATGAGGAATGGAGTGATGATGGATCAACCCATTCTATTACATAAACCAAATAAAAAAGTGAGGAGTGAGAAGAAGATGGATCACTTCATTCCTCAAACCAAACACACTATTAGAGATTGAATCAAGGCGAGGTGTAATTATAAAATTTGTTGTATAACACAGGTTCTACAACTTTTATGAAAGGTCAAACCTCATATCTTGAATATAAATCGAAGTTTCACTTTGGTCAAAGTTGTTTCGTTATAAAACTTCAAATTGTATTTTTAAGGCAATCTGAGTATTTTATCGACATTTTCTTGGCATGGACCCTAAATAACTTTTGTTGTAGAGTTCATATATAGTTGTTTGAGCAAGATGACAAGGCTTGGTTAAATTTCAAAATTTGCATTTGTTCAAACGAGCAGTTTCAAACGAGCATAGGATTTATCTTCTCATGTGAGTATTTGGTTCAACCTTTGAGAAATATTTAGAATACACTTGATAGATAGAGATGAATGATGACATAGAGATAACAAGTCGATTTGCATAAGAATTAATTAGAGGTTGACATAACAGAGATTCTGCTGGACAAGGTTCGGACATAGATCGAATAACAACTGTCAAGAAATCAGATTTGCGAGAAATCAGATTCTGACACAGATCGAATAACAACTGTCAAGAGTTCGAATAAATGAGTCTGGACAAGATTTGCGGGACGAGATTGACTTTTGAATTTGCATTTGCTTCAAGAAACAAAAGTTTTAACAGGCTCCAAATTTGGCATTTCTAGAGATCGAATCACTCTGAATTTGGTGAAACATTCACGATTAACTTAATAAAAGGAGATAGACGTGATCGAGAAATAGAAATTTCCACTGACACTCCGAGTTAGGGACAAATCTCCTGACATAACATGAAATAGACACCCAGGTGTCACAGAGATTTCTGGCCGGGTCCCCCCCCCAAACTCCGGTGACGCCGTTGTGGGGAGAAGCTGTCCTGACGATGCGATCCCACGTGTCAGACTCGGTTTACGACACGCGCACGACGCCTGCTGAGTGGGCCAGGTCTGTCAGTGGAGGGGATCCCGCAACTAGTAGCACGCCGAGCCGCTGACCCATGGGGTCCACCCGCTAGCGTCAACAACTTGCAGCGTAGGAATAGGCTTGATGGGCCGAATTTCCAGGGTTTTGGCCTAGGAATGCGTTCTCTCTCCTTTTCTTTTTGTTTTATCCTTTTTCTTTCATGTTTTTGCATTTCTTTTTCCATTCCCAAAATTCCTATATTTATTTCTTTTTAAATTTTGAATTTGTTGGTGAGTTTTACTCATAGGGCAAGCATACCATAAAAAACTAGTATGGTAAGATATAATTATTTATACATCCTTATTACTATCTCCTTTATAATACATATTCTCTTCCTTTCTATTTCTATTTTCAAATTCTAAATCTCAAATTGGGTTTAATCCAAATTTCCATATTTTTATATTTTTGTTGATATTATTATTGTTATTTTTATTATTGAATGCACAACAAACAAACTCCAACATGATGCAAAGAGTATTTTTAGGTGTCATTAGTTATTTGTTCCCTTTATATATGGTTATTACCATGCTATGCTGAGTATGGGGCAAAAACATATAATGAGATCTACTCTCTTTTCTTATTATTTATAAACTGGGTATTACAAATCCTACCCCCTTAAAAAGAATCTCGTCCTCAAGATTAGAAAGGACTAGAAAAGAGGTGGGGAAATTCTATTCATAGCTCTTCTTCTCTCTCCCAAGTAGCTTCATCTTCTCCATGATGACTCCATTGCACTTTGCACATTTTAATCACTTTACTCCTTATGACACAAGTCAAAGTATCAAGGATCTTGATAGGATACTCAGTATAAGTCAGATCATCTTGAAAACTAAGATCCTCCATAGGTAGCTGCTCTTCAGGTACCCTGAGGCACTTTTCAGTTATGATACATGGAAGACATCGTGTACATCCACAAGATGGTCGGTAATTCCAGTTGTCGGCGTTCCGAGACCGGGGGGTCCTCGAGCCGACGAGTGAGAGTGCCGCGTGCCCCAGCCCAGATGGGTCGAGCGCGTGGAGCGAGCGCAAAGGGGGGGAACGGAGTGAGAGAGAGGTCGGTGGCCGGAGCCGGATCGCGAGGGAGTCGGAGAAATTCCCACGGCCTTCGTGTTCGTCCCGCGCCCAGGTCGGGTGCGCTTGCAGTAGGGGGTTACAAGCGTCCGCACGAGGTGAAGGGAGAGGGCGGCCCCGAGAGAGCGCCTGCCCCTGCCTTTCGTCCCCGCGAGGCCAACCTTCTCTTAGAAGGCCCTGGCCCTTCCTTTTATAGTCGTAAGGAGAGGGTCCAGGTGTACAAGACGGGGGTGTAGCAAGGTGCTACGTGTCTAGCGAGGGAGAGCTAGCGCCCTATGTACATGCCCAGGTGGCAGCCAGAGAGATCGTGGCACCCTGTTGGAGTGGCGTCGTGGCTGTTGGAGGAGTAACGGAGCCGGACGGGGGGACAGCTGTCGAGGTGGCTGGGTCCTTGCTGACGTTCTCCTGCTTTCGTAAGGGAGCTGGGAGCCGCCGTCGTCATGATCTAGCGGGGCGCCATCATGGCCTATCTGGCATAGCTGGCCAGATGGGACGCCGGTCTTGTTCTCTGCGACCCAAGTCGGCTCGGGGCAGGGTGATGATGACGCTTCCTGTTGACGTGGCGGTCTCGTATCCTAGGTCGGGCGTCGTGGAGGCTCCCCCGAGGCTGTGGCCGAGTCCGTCCTGCAAGACAGAGACAGAGTCCGAGCCCTGGTCGGGCGAGGCGGAGATTATTCGGCAGAGGCCGAGGCGGAGTCCGAGCCCTGGGTCGGGCGAGGCGGAGGTCGCCGTCTTCCGGGGCCTTGGCCCGAGTCCGAGCCCTGGGTCGGGCGGAGCGGAGTTCGCCGTCTTCCGAGGCCTTAGCCTGAGTCCGAGCCCTGGGTCGGGCGGAGCGGAGTTCGCCGTCTTCCGAGGCCTTAGCCTGAGTCCGAGCCCTGGGTCGGGCGGAGCGGAGTTCGCCGTCTTCCGAGGCCTTAGCCTGAGTCCGAGCCCTGGGTCGGGCGGAGTCTCCTATGGCACCACTGGCGAAGTCTGGCCGCCCGTCGGTCTTACCTTTTGCGTTAAACGCCCTGGTGACTCGGTCGGTTGGTGCGGTGATTTAGTCAGGGTTTCTCCTTATCGGAGGCGGGGCCTAGGGCGAGCCGGGGATGCGCCTGCCGTGAAAGAGGAGACCTCAGGCGAGACGGAGTCATCTTAGGGTCGGCTGCCCTCGCCCGAGGCTAGGCTCGGGTGTGGCGTGGTCAAGTCACTCGTGTGGACTGATCCCTGACTTAATCAAACCCATCAGGCCTTTGCAGCTTTATGCTGATGGGGGTTACCAGCTGAGAATTAGGCGTCTTGAGGGTACCCCTAATTATGGTCCCCGACAGTAGCCCCCGAGCCTCGAAGAGAGTGTTAACACTCGCTTGGAGGCTTGCATCGCACTTTTTTGCAAGGGGACCAGCCTTTCTCGGAGGTACCTTGTTCCGGTGGGTGCGCGCGAGCGCACCCGCCGGGTGTAGCCCCCGAGGCCTCGGAGGAGTGGTTTCACTCCTTCGAGGTCTTAATGCCTTGCGCAATGCTTCGGCGTGACTAGCGGTTCCCTTATGCGAGCAGGGCGTAACCCAGGTGCACTATCGGGGCCCAAGTTCTCGGGCTGGTATGTTGACGCTGTCAACGGTTCGGCCGGAGCTGGGTTTGCGAGAGCAGCCCCCGAGCCTTCGCACGGAGCGAGAGGACGATCAGGGACAGACTCGACTTTTTATATACGCCCCTACGTCGCCTTTCCGCAAGGAGGAGGGGGGGAGTGCGCCATGTTACCCTCGATGGGCACCGAACATGGTGTCTCCGGTGAGCTGCGATCGGGTAATCCGAGTGGACGTCCGTGCCCCGTTCGTTAGGGGTCGGCTAGGGGCCCGGAGGCACGCCCAAAAGTACCTGCGGGTGATCTGCCGGACCCGGTCCCCTAGCGACGGGGTCCGAGGGCTCGTTGCCTCCCTCCGATGGGATTCCGTTACAGAGTCGTTCCCGCTGGTCTCGGAAATGTCCTAGGGTACCTCGGGAGCGCAGCCCGAGCCTTGGTTATGTATCGAACGTACCCCTGGTCATCCCTCGCTCGGCGTCTGAGGCGGCTGTGAACCCTTCGACAGGCCAGCCTTCGAACCCCTGATCAGTAGGGGGCACGGAGCCCTAGTAGCCTGAGGCGGTCATGGAACCTTTCGGGGGCCGACCTTCGAACCCCTGACCAGTAGTGGGTGTCGGGCCCACGCGATCTGAGGCGGCTGTTGAACCCTTCGGGGGGCCAGCCTTCGAACCCCTGATCAGTAGGGAGGCTCGGGGCCTAGTTCCTTCACGGGGAAGGATCCCTTTGGGGTTATCCCCCTTCTCGGTCCCTGTTGCAAGAGATAGAGAAAGAAGGAAAAGGGAAAAAGGGATTCGAAATTGAACTTCGTGGCGTACCTCTCTCGGCGTGGCCGTTTTTGGCGGAGACGAAGCGCCGCCAGCTGCCCCTGCCAGAAACGTCACCTATTTCGCCGTGGAGTTAATGCGCTGGGGTGAGTAGTTGGCGAGGTCGCCGTTGCGTGCGCGAGCCGTTCGAGGTACGGGTCACGGACGCGTCGTCTTCACGCCGTGAGAAGGGTTCTCTTGCTGCCCCCGGATGGGACGTGAGCCTGGCCGATGGCGTAACCGCTGCCCTCACACGCCTGCCACCGTCATTACTGCCGGCCCATTTTTGACCGCGTTTGACCGCTGCGCCAGGCTGGCGCCGCTGGATCGCAGGCTGGGCGGCCTCGAGTCGCGGTATCGGTTCCGCAATCGAGGAGGTGCGGTGGTGGAGCGAGAGGCGCAGCGGTTCGCATGCAGCGCCTGGCGCGCCAGTTGAACGACGCGTGGTCTTGAGCCGTCGCGCTGGCCTGTCAGGAGTCGGGGAGGCGCGTCCGCTTGGGCCGGATTCTCGGGGAAGCCTCTGGCGGAGATTGCTCGAGCGCGGTGTCGACGTCGTCCTTCGGAGCGGAGGCCTTCGGGCCGCGTGGCCACCCGAGGCCAGGTCGGGTCTTGCCGAAGGTGCTGCTGATGCCGAGGGTGTCGCCACCCTCTTCCAGTGCCAAGGTCCGCGCCTGCAGGGTCAAGTCGTCCTGTAGCGTGGGCCTTGTGCGGCCGTTGAGGCCAGAACACACACCCTTGTCGCGTTATAAAGCTGTGTCTCTTTTCCTCTTGCTTCGAGTATCTGGACTTTTTGTCGGTAGCAGGGATGTTAGTGCGAGCAAGAGTTGCTTCTCGCGGGAGGTGATGAGTGAGGTATCCGTATCCCGGAGGCGTGGGAGTCCCTCGGCTCGGTCGGCCTCGCCGCTTACGCGTACTTTTACCCATCCATGAGGCCCTGTCACCGACTCGGTCGAGAAGGCTCGAAGAACCTGCTTCAACAGAAGAGCCTCCGTACGTAAAGACTCATTCGATCCGCGGAGTCACCTTATCCGAACGCGAGTTACTTATCACAGAAGGTGACGAGTGAGGTATCCGTATCCCGGAGGCGTAGGAGTCCCTCGGCTCGGTCGGCCTTGGCTGTTTACGTGTACCCCGTCGTTTCTAGGACCCACTTTTCGAAGTAGTCAAAAAGCACGAAAGATGTTCTGGTAAAAGAGGTTTTTTGTTCGAGGAAAATTTTGACGCAGAGGGGGTTAACCCCCTTTTAGCCCCCGAGGGAGGGTCGGGCTCTGCTGAGGCGAGGCCGACCCTTCCTTGTTGACTAAACTTCGCGTGGGTATGGGGTATAAGAACAACTTGGAAACATTCTTAAGGATAGAAGCGACGTAGCTGTTGGATGTTCCAAGCGTTGCCGTAGACCTCGCCTTGACTGTTGGCCAGCTTGTAAGTTCCGGGCTTCAGAACTTTGGCGATGATGAACGGCCCCTCCCAGGGGGGCGTTAGCTTATGCCTCCCTCGGGCGTCCTGCCGCAGCCGAAGCACCAGATCGCCCACCTGGAGATCTCGGGGTCGGACCCCTCGGGCGTGGTAGCGTCGCAGGGACTGCTGATACCGCGCTGAGTGTAGTAGGGCCCTGTCCCGAGCCTCGTCCAGCTGGTCCAGCGAGTCTTCTCGGCTGGCTTGGTTGCTTTCTTCGTCGTAAGCCCTCGTCCTCGGGGAACCGTATTCCAGGTCCGTGGGCAGGATTGCCTCGGCCCCGTAGACCAGGAAGAACGGCGTGAAACCCGTGGCTCGGCTTGGAGTCGTCCTCAGGCTCCAGACCACCGAGGGGAGTTCCTTCATCCATCGCTTGCCGAACTTGTTGAGACTGTTATAAATCCGAGGCTTAAGCCCCCGTAGAATCATGCCATTGGCACGTTCCACTTGCCCATTCGACATGGGGTGAGCTACGGCGGCCCAGTCCACCCGGATGTTGTGATCGTCGCAAAAATCCAAGAATTTTTTGCCGGTGAACTGGGTGCCATTGTCGGTGATGATGGAGTTCGGGACCCCGAAGCGATGGATGATGTTGGTGAAGAATGCCACCGCCTGCTCGGACCTGATGCTGCTTAGGGGTCGGACCTCGATCCACTTGGAGAATTTGTCGATGGCGACCAGCAGGTGCGTGTAGCCCCCGGGTGCCTTCTGCAGTGGGCCGACGAGGTCCAGACCCCACACAGCGAAGGGCCAGGTGATGGGTATCGTCTGCAGAGCCTGAGCGGGCAGGTGGGTCTGCTTCGCATAGAATTGGCACCCTTCGCAGGTGCGGACAATTCTAGTGGCCTCAGCCACCGCCGTTGGCCAGTAGAAGCCTTGGCGGAAAGCATTCCCGACGAGGGTTCGAGGTGCTGCATGATGACCGCAAGCCCCCGAGTGTATTTCCTGCAGGAGGTCCTGACCCTCGGCGATGGTAATGCATCGCTGGAGGATGCCCGAGGGGCTGCGGTGGTAGAGCTCCTTCTCGTCGCCCAGCAGGACGAACGATTTTGCTCGTCGCGTTACCCGCCGAGCCTCGGTTTGGTCGAGGGGCAGCTCTCCTCGGCGGAGATATTGCAGGTACGGGGTCCTCCAATCTTGATCTGGCACGACCCCGTTCTGCTCCTCCTCGACGTGCAGCGCTTCGCGCTCGGGCCCCGAGGGTTCCTCGGATTGAGCCGAGGACGGCTCGGGCTGAGCCGAGGTCACCTCGGACGAGGCCAAGGGTGCCTCGGGTTCGGGCGCGTCGCCTATCTTGACTGAGGGTTGGTGCAGATCCCGGGCGAAGACGTCCGGGGGAACCGTCGTCCGCCCCGAGGCTATCTTCGCCAGCTCGTCCGCAGTCTCGTTATAGCGTCGGGCGATGTGGTTAAGTTCGAGCCCGTAGAACTTGTCCTCCAGGCGTCGAACCTCTTCGCAGTAGGCCTCCATCTTCGGGTCGCGGCAGAGGGAATTCTTCATGACTTGGTCGATGACGAGCTGCGAGTCGCCGCGTGCATCGAGGCGTCGAACCCCTAGCTCGATGGCGATTCGCAACCCGTTGATCAGAGCCTCGTACTCAGCTACATTGTTAGACGCCGGGAAATGGAGGCGAAGCACGTAGCGCAGGTGTTTTCCGAGGGGCGAGACGAAAAGCAGGCCCGCGCCAGCTCCCGTCTTCATCAGCGACCCGTCGAAAAACATGGTCCAGAGTTCTGGTTGGATCGGAGCCGTTGGTAACTGGGTATCGACCCATTCGGCTACGAAATCCGCCAGTGCCTGGGACTTGATGGCCTTCCGAGGGGCGAACGAGATCGCCTCGCCCATGATTTCCACCGCCCACTTTGCGATCCGTCCCGAGGCTTCTCGGCACTGGATGATCTCCCCCAGGGGGAAGGATGACACCACAGTCACCGGATGGGACTCGAAGTAATGTCGCAACTTTCGCCTTGTCAGGACCACAGCGTATAGCAGCTTCTGGACTTGTGGGTAGCGGGTCTTGGTCTCGGACAGCACTTCGCTGACGAAGTAAACTGGCCTCTGAATGGGCAAAGCATGCCCTTCTTCCTGCCTTTCGACCACGATCGCGGCGCTGACCACCTGAGTGGTTGCGGCGACGTAGACCAGGAGGGTCTCTCCATCAGTTGGGGGTACCAAGATGGGCGCCTGTGTGAGGAGTGCCTTCAGGCTCCCGAGGGCTTCTTCGGCCTCGGGAGTCCAAGTGAAGCATTCGGCCTTCCTTAAGAGGCGGTACAGGGGCAGGCCTCTTTCGCCGAGGCGCGAGATGAAGCGGCTCAAGGCCGCGAGGCATCCCATGACCCTCTGTACGCCTTTTAAGTCCTTGATAGGTCCCATGTTTGTGATTGCTGCGATCTTCTCCGGATTGGCTTCGATGCCCCGCTCGGAGACGATGAACCCCAAGAGCATGCCCCGGGGCACCCCGAAGACGCACTTCTCGGGATTGAGCTTGACGCCCTTCGCCTTGAGACACCGGAATGTCAGTCCGAGGTCGGAGAGAAGGTCGGAGGCTTTCCTCGTCTTGACCACGATGTCGTCGACGTAGGCCTCGACCGTGCGACCAATGTGTTCGCCGAACACATGGTTCATGCACCGCTGGTACGTTGCACCCGCGTTCCTCAACCCGAACGGCATTGTGACATAACAGTACATGCCGAAGGGCGTGATGAAAGAAGTCGCGAGCTGGTCGGACTCTTTCATCTTGATTTGATGATACCCTGAGTAGGCATCGAGAAAAGACAGGGTTTCGCACCCTGCTGTGGAGTCCGCAATTTGGTCGATGCGAGGTAGAGGGTAGGGGACCTTTGGACATGCTTTGTTGAGGCCAGTGCAGTCTACACACATCCGCCACTTCCCCCCTTTTTTCCTCACAAGTACAGGGTTGGCAAGCCATTCGGGATGGAATACCTCTTTAATGAACCCTGCTGCCATCAGCTTGTGGACCTCCTCGCCTATCACTCTGCGCCTTTCCTCGTCGAATCGGCGCAGAGGCTGTCTGACCGGTCGGGCCCCGGCCCGAATATCCAGCGAGTGCTCGGCGACTTCCCTCGGTATGCCGGGCATGTCCGAGGGACTCCACGCGAAAACGTCGGCGTTTGCGCGGAGAAAGTCGACGAGCACTGCCTCCTATTTGGGGTCGAGCCCCGAACCGATCCGGATCTGCTTGGAGGCGTCGCCACTGGGGTCGAGAGGGACGGCCTTAACCGTCTCTGCTGGCTCGAAGTTGCCGGCATGCCGCTTCACATCCGGCACCTCTCGGGAGAGGCTTTCTAGGTCGGCAATGAGGGCCTCGGACTCGGCGAGGGCCTCGGCGTACTCCACGCACTCCACATCGCACTCGAATGCGTGTTTGTACGTGGGGCCGACGGTGATGACCCCGTTGGGGCCCGGCATCTTGAGCTTCAGGTAGGTGTAGTTGGGGATGGCCATGAACTTCGCGTAGCATGGCCTTCCCAACACCGCGTGGTAGGTCCCTCGGAACCCGACCACCTCGAACGTCAAAGTCTCCCTTCGGAAGTTGGAGGGTGTTCCGAAGCAGACAGGGAGGTCGAGCTGTCCGAGGGGCTGGACACGCTTCCCGGGAATGATCCCGTGGAAGGGCGCAGCGCCTCCTCGGACAGACGACAAGTCGACGCGCAGGAGCTTGAGAGTCTCGGCGTAGATGATGTTGAGGCAGCTGCCCCCATCCATCAGGACCTTGGTGAGCCTGACGTCGCCAATGACAGGATCGACGACGAGCGGGTACTTCCCCGGGCTCGGCACGTGGTCGGGGTGGTCGTCCTGGTCGAAGGTGATGGGCTTGTCGGACCAGTCTAGGTAGACTGGCGCCGCCACCTTCACCGAGCAGACCTCCCGACGCTCTTGCTTACGATGCCGAGCCGAGGCATTTGCCACATGCCCTCCGTAGATCATGAAGCAGTCGCGGACCTCGGGGAACTCTCCTGCTTGGTGATCCTCCCTTTTGTCGTCGTCGTGAGCCTTGCCACCCTCGGCGGGTGGCCCGGCCCGATGGAAGTGACGCCGAAGCATGACGCACTCTTCGAGGGTGTGTTTGACGGGCCCCTGATGGTAGGGGCACGTCTCCTTGAGTGCCTTGTCGAAGAGGTTTGCACCTCCGGGGGGTTTTCGAGGGTTCTTGCGCTCGGCGGCGGCGACAAGGTCAGCATCGGGAACGTCGCGTTTCGCTTGCGACTTCCTCCTGCCTTTCTTCTTGGCGCCGCGCGGAGCAGACGCCTCGGGAGCATCTTCCGACGGGCGGCCCTGGGGCTGCTTGTCCTTTCGGAAGATGGCCTCTACCGCCTCCTGGCCGGAGGCGAACTTGGTAGCGATGTCCATCAGCTCGCTCGCCCTGGTGGGGGTCTTGCGACCCAACTTGCTCACCAGGTCGCGGCAGGTGGTGCCGGCGAGGAACGCGCCGATGACATCGGAGTCGGTGATGTTGGGCAGCTCGGTGCGCTGCTTCGAGAACCGCCGGATGTAGTCCCGAAGGGACTCTCCCGGCAATTGCCGACAGCTTCGGAGGTCCCAGGAATTCCCGGGGCACACGTATGTGCCCTGGAAGTTCCCGGCGAAGGCCTGGACCAGATCCTCCCAGTTGGAAATCTGCCCCGGGGGCAGGTGCTCCAACCAGGCACGAGCGGTGTCGGAGAGAAATAGGGGGAGGTTTCGGATGATGAGGTTGTCATCGTCCGTCCCACCCAGCTGACAGGCCAGGCGGTAGTCTGCAAGCCACAATTCCGGTCTCGTCTCCCCCGAGTACTTCGTGATAGTAGTCGGGGGTCGGAATCGGGGCGGAAACGGCGCCCGCCGAATGGCTCGGCTAAAGACCTGCGGACCGGGTGGTTCGGGCGAGGGACTTCGATCCTCCCCGCTGTCATAACGTCCCCCACGCCTGGGGTGGTAGCCTCGGCGCACCCTTTCGTCGAGGCGTGCCCGACGGTCACGATGAGGGTGATCGTCGCCGAGGTGGCCCGGGGCCGCAGGCGCGGTGTTGCGCGTGCGCCCGGTGAAGACCGAGGCTTCCCGCGTGAGCCGGGAAGTCGCGGCACGAGGATCCGGGGTGTATCCCCGCCTTCGAGAGGCAGAGCTCTCTGCCCGCCGGGCCGCAGCGCCTTCCAGGAGATGCCTGAGTTCTCCCTGGATCCGCCGTCCCTCGGTGGTTGATGACTCCGGCATCGCGCGGAGGAGCATTGCTGCAGCGACCAGGTCCTGGCCAGTCCCGCCGGATGCGGGTGGCGGTTTGTCCCTGGCATCGTTGGCGATGCGGTGCTGGAGACCTTGGGGCAAGTGACGTATTCCTCCGGCCGGGGGTTGGCTCGCCCATACCTGCCCGATGTTCTGACGGATTGCCTCGAGCGCTCCTGCTCCTTCATCGAACCCGGCCTGCGCCCCGCGGACTTGCTCGAGCTGTGAGTCGTGACCTCCCGCCGAAGCGGGGACCACAGCTAGCTCCCGCGGGATGTCAGCGCGAGGCGCTGGCCTAGGGGGATCACCATCCTCCGGCATGCCGAGACAGCCGCCTCCGGAGGGACCCCCTAGCTCGATGTGGAAACATTCGCGACTCAGGCCGCAGTCCTTGTCGCCAAGGCTGCGGCTGCCGTCGGAACAGTCGGAGAGGCAGTAGTCACATGCGGTCATGAAGTCCCGCATGGCACTAGGGTTGCCAGATCCGGAGAAATCCCAGCAGATGCTGGGGTCGTCGTCTTCCTCGGACCCAGAGGGTCCGTTGGTCGAGACACCCGTCAATCGGTCCCAAGGCGACCGCACAGGAAACCCCAGAGAGGTTGCACTCGCCTCAATGTGAGCGCCCACCAAAGCGAGATCGCCAGGCGGGCTGAGGCCGAGTCGAAATAACGAAAGATGGGTAGCAGTCGATACCTTTTTGTCGACGAGGAGCGATGAAGTCGCGTCGGGGGCTGACCGCGTCGTCGTCTTGGGTCCGAGGGCGACGTCCTGCAGGCCTTCCGTGAGCGTGCTGGCGTCGTCCACTTGCTCGGAGTCGACGTGTTGCGGGGGGATGGCGCTCGCGTCTGCCTTGAACGCGAGGGCGACGCTTGGCGTGTCCTCCGTCGAGGCGCCGGGGATGTCGATTTGCCCGACAGCCGTCGGAGCGCGACCTCCCGCTCGGCCCCGGTTGCCCCGCCTCCTCCTCCTTCGACGGCGAGGGAGAGGATGGGGCGAGCTCGAAAGTTGTCCTTCCCCTACGCGGGAAAGACGTCGTCGATTCCGCCGCCAGCGGGCGGGCTGTCCGCCATCAATGTCGTCGTCGCGCGGCGGTGGAAGGAGTATCATGTCGTAGTCGCCGTCGAGCGAGATGAACTCGAGGTTCCCGAAACGGAGCACCGTCCCGGGTTGAAGAGGTTGTTGGAGACTGCCCATCTGGAGCTTGACGGGAAATCGAACGTCAACACGCAGCGCAGCCCCTACCTGGCGCGCCAACTGTCGGCGTTCCGAGACCGGGGGGTCCTCGAGCCGACGAGTGAGAGTGCCGCGTGCCCCAGCCCAGATGGGTCGAGCGCGTGGAGCGAGCGCAAAGGGGGGGAACGGAGTGAGAGAGAGGTCGGTGGCCGGAGCCGGATCGCGAGGGAGTCGGAGAAATTCCCACGGCCTTCGTGTTCATCCCGCGCCCAGGTCGGGTGCGCTTGCAGTAGGGGGTTACAAGCGTCCGCACGAGGTGAAGGGAGAGGGCGGCCCCGAGAGAGCGCCTGCCCCTGCCTTTCGTCCCCGCGAGGCCAACCTTCTCTAAGAAGGCCCTGGCCCTTCCTTTTATAGTCGTAAGGAGAGGGTCCAGGTGTACAAGACGGGGGTGTAGCAAGGTGCTACGTGTCTAGCGAGGGAGAGCTAGCGCCCTATGTACATGCCCAGGTGGCAGCCAGAGAGATCGTGGCACCCTGTTGGAGTGGCGTCGTGGCTGTTGGAGGAGTAACGGAGCCGGACGGGGGGACAGCTGTCGAGGTGGCTGGGTCCTTGCTGACGTTCTCCTGCTTTCGTAAGGGAGCTGGGAGCCGCCGTCGTCATGATCTAGCGGGGCGCCATCATGGCCTATCTGGCATAGCTGGCCAGATGGGACGCCGGTCTTGTTCTCTGCGACCCAAGTCGGCTCGGGGCAGGGTGATGATGACGCTTCCTGTTGACGTGGCGGTCTCGTATCCTAGGTCGGGCGTCGTGGAGGCTCCCCCGAGGCTGTGGCCGAGTCCGTCCTGCAAGACAGAGACAGAGTCCGAGCCCTGGTCGGGCGAGGCGGAGATTATTCGGCAGAGGCCGAGGCGGAGTCCGAGCCCTGGGTCGGGCGAGGCGGAGGTCGCCGTCTTCCGGGGCCTTGGCCCGAGTCCGAGCCCTGGGTCGGGCGGAGCGGAGTTCGCCGTCTTCCGAGGCCTTAGCCTGAGTCCGAGCCCTGGGTCGGGCGGAGCGGAGTTCGCCGTCTTCCGAGGCCTTAGCCTGAGTCCGAGCCCTGGGTCGGGCGGAGCGGAGTTCGCCGTCTTCCGAGGCCTTAGCCTGAGTCCGAGCCCTGGGTCGGGCGGAGTCTCCTATGGCACCACTGGCGAAGTCTGGCCGCCCGTCGGTCTTACCTTTTGCGTTAAACGCCCTGGTGACTCGGTCGGTTGGTGCGGTGATTTAGTCAGGGTTTCTCCTTATCGGAGGCGGGGCCTAGGGCGAGCCGGGGATGCGCCTGCCGTGAAAGAGGAGACCTCAGGCGAGACGGAGTCATCTTAGGGTCGGCTGCCCTCGCCCGAGGCTAGGCTCGGGCGTGGCGTGGTCAAGTCACTCGTGTGGACTGATCCCTGACTTAATCAAACCCATCAGGCCTTTGCAGCTTTATGCTGATGGGGGTTACCAGCTGAGAATTAGGCGTCTTGAGGGTACCCCTAATTATGGTCCCCGACACCAGTTGATAGGCAACTTCTCCCACTCGCTTCAGGATTAAGAATGGTCCAATAAAGCGAGGGGACAACTTCCCATTGACTTTAAATCTCCTCATACCCCGAATTGGTAACACCTTCAGATACATGTGATCACCCTCCTTGAACTCTAGCAGTCTTCGTCTGGTATCTACATAGCTTTTTTGTCTTGATTGCGCAGTTCTCAGGTTCTCCCTTATCAACAGG
This sequence comes from Zea luxurians, assembly GCA_029449295.1. Classification (NCBI taxonomy): domain Eukaryota; kingdom Viridiplantae; phylum Streptophyta; class Magnoliopsida; order Poales; family Poaceae; genus Zea; species Zea luxurians. The sequence continues at coordinate 55,476,478 of JAOPSE010000011.1, forward strand.
ACTTGTTCTTCTGCCTCTTGTATAATCTCTGGCGCAAAGAACTATCTTTCACCTGTTTAATCCCAATAAAAAGGAGTCCTGCATTTTTTGCCATATAAAGCCTTAAACAGGGACATCTTCAAACTGGCCTAATAACTATTATTGTAAGAGAACTCCACATAGAGAAAACTCTTATCCCAACTACTACCATGTTTAAGAGCACAAGCTCTTAACATATCTTCCAGTACTTGGTTGGTTCTCTCAGTCTGCCCATCAGTTTGAGGATGGTTGGCAAAACTAAAATTCAACTGTGTGTCCAAGCACTCATGCAACTTCTGCCAAAACTGAGAAGTAAATTGTGATCCTCGGTCTGACACGATCTTCTTAGGCACTCCGTGTAGACAAACTATTCGAGCCATATACAATTCTGCTAACTTGGCCCCCGTGTAACTAGTCCTCACAGGAATGAAGTGAGCCACTTTTGTTAGTATGTCCACAATCACCCAAATAGAGTCATACCCTACAGGAGTGCAGGGTAGACCAACAATGAAGTCCATGCCAATTTCTTCCCATTTCCACTCAGGTACTTTCAGTGGGTGAAGTAATCCAGCAGGTCTCTGATGTTCAGCTTTTACCCTTTGGCAAACATCACAACCCACCACATGTGAAGCAACATCCCTTTTTAGTCCATACCACCAATACTTCTGCTTCAAGTCCTGGTACATCTTGGTACTACCAGGATGGATGGAATAAGCTGAGTCATGTGCTTCCTTCAATATGGTTTCACGAAGACTGTCGATTTCAAGAACACAAATCCGGTTCTTGAACCATATCGTGCCCTGTTCATCTTCCATGAAGTCTGGGCCTCTACCTTCTGTTATCGGATCTTTGATCTCTTAAATTTTGACATCACCGATCTGACCTTTACGTATTTCTTGTTCTAGGGTAGGTTCCAATTCTATGGTAATTCCTTCAGTATGAGCAACTATCCCTAGATTGAGCTTCTCAAAGTCTTCTGCTAACTCATCGGGTAACTGGGCAGCAATAGTTGCGTGGACATGCTCCTTCTGACTCAAGGCATTTGCAACCAGATTCGCCTTGCCTGGATGATAGTGAATTTCCAAGTCATAGTCTTTGATGAGCTCCAACCAACATCGTTGCCTAAGGTTGAGATCCTTCTTAGTGAAGATATACTTTAAGCTCTTGTGATTAGTGTAGACTTGGCACTTAGTCCCCATAATATAATGCCTCCAAATCTTGAGAGCATGCACTACGACTGCCAGTTCTAAGTCATGAGTGGGGTAGTTCAACTCATGTTTCCACAACTTGCGAGACACATAGGCGATGACATGTCCTTCTTGCATAAGCACACATCCCAAGCCTTGGCGGCACACATCAGAATATATGTCAAATCCCTTCTGTAGATCTGGCATAATCAACACTAGCGGTGACATCAGTTTAAACCTCAATTGATTGAAACTCTCTTGGCATTCATGAGTCCACTTAAACTCTCTCCCTTTCTCTAATAGTGAGGTCATAGGCTTTGCTATCTTGGAAAATCCTTCAATGAATCGCCGGTAATAACCTACGAGTCCCAGGAAACTCCAAACCTTAGTGACTGTCTTTAGCTAGATCCACCATGATTCCACCTTTAGAGATGATATGTCCAAGGAATGGTACTTCATCAAGCCAGAACTCACACTTGCTAAATTTGGCATAGAGTTGGTTATCCCATAGATTCTATAGCACCAACCGGAGATGTTCCTCATGATCACTATCATTCTTGGAATAAACGAGAATGTCGTCGATGAATACCATGACGAATCTAACAAGATACTCCATGAACACCTTGTTCATCAGATTCATGAAGTAGGCTAGTGCATTAGTTAAGCCAAATGACATGACTGTGAACTCATATAGACCATATCGTGTAGAGAAAGCCATATTGGGAATATCAGATGGCCTAATCTTCATTTGATGGTAGCCCGACCTAAGGTCAATCTTAAAGAACACCGTAGCACCTCTCATCTGATCAAATAAATCTTCAATACGAGGTAAAGGATACTTGTTCTTGATTGTTACATCATTAAGTGATCTATAGTCCACACACATCTTTTGTGAACCATCCTTCTTCTGTACAAATAGAACCGATGCTCCCCAATGTGAGGAACTCAGACGAATGTACCCTACCTCTTGCAACTCAGTTAATTGTTTATTAAGTTCTTTTAATTCTTCCACTAACATCATATATGGCCTTTTTGAAATTGGAGCGGTACCAGGTAAGAGATCATTGACAAATTCAACTTACCTATCTGGTGGCATTCTGGGTAACTCTTTAGGAAAGACATCTAGAAAGTCTCTAACCACACAGATGTTTCTACCCACAAATTTTCCATCTACTAAGTATATGGCGGGTCTGGTAGAGGCGGTTATGGTAATCTCGACTTCAAACCTTTCTCCTTTTGAGCTGGTGAGTTCTACGATTCCCTTAGCATAGTGTATAACTGCCATTGCCTTCCTTAACCAGTACATATCGAGTATCAGATCTATACTGCTTTCTTCTAATACTATAGGTGTAGACCAGAATTCCCTTCCCATAATTGTTAGTGTTAATCTGTGTGTCATATAATTTGCTTCAACAGGCCCTTTAGGGGTAATTACTATCAGTGGCTTTTGCATAGTTTGAAGTGGTAATTCATTTGTGGTGGTATAGCGAGCATAAATAAACGAATGCGTAGCTCCAGAATCAAATAATATGGCTGCAGGAATTGAATTAATGTAAAACATACCGATAGCGATGTTAGCTCCATTAGTAGTAGCTTCAGCACTGACTTGGTTGACCCTGGCAATGCTGAATCCCTTGACAAAGGTGGGAGTCTGTTGCTTGTTCTGAGTAGGTGTATTGGGATTCCCCATCGGATAAGCATTTTCATAATGCCCAACCTGATTACACTTGAAGCATGTGGGGCCTGTTCTCCTGAATTTTTTGCATTTTGGCCCTTTCTTGGAAAAAAACTCACGTTTGGACCCTATAAAAATTTAATATCATTTTTGGACCCTTTGCTCGGCGCCATAGCCTATGGCGCCGAGGTAACACAGCTCGGCGCCACAGGCTATAGCGCCGAGGTACGTGTTGCGCTGGCACAACCCGGACGCCGTGGCGCCGATGTGGCACCGAGCTCGGCGCCATAGATCTAGGTGTCGAGCTTGGCTGTGTAACCACAAAGTGTGTCTAGCTCAGTCTGTAGAGCGCAAGGCTCTTAACCTTGTGGTCGTGGGTTCAAGCCCCACGGTGGGCGTTTAATACTTTTTTTCTTTGTCACTGATTTTTTTTTTTGTCCAGATTTTTCGTTTATGTTGCTGATTTGTCCATACAGATTTATTTCTCATCCATATTTTTTTTGTTTTTTTTGACTGATTTGTTTATTCGTCTACATATTTTTTTGTTTATCCGGTGAGCACAACGGCTGTGTGCAACAGCGGCCGCAAGCCGTCAACTTCCCCTTTTTTGCTCAGCTAACCTACAATAAAAATCAAATGAGAACACTCTTACTTCAATCACAACCACATAAAATATTATATTTTCATTGAGTTCTTTTGAACATAAATTCTAAATACATAATAACATATTCTCAGTAAAAAGAAGCACACATATTCATCTTTTTTCCTCTGCACTAAATAAAAGTATACTCAATTACATACTTGTCTCATGGATGATATATTTTAGAATTTACTGCATAAATTACTCCACTAGGTGATACCTAATTCCATTCCCTCCATTTACCATGACGTTTTTCAAACAAATTTAAGTTTTTCAAGTGGACAAAATACTTTGTGAGCTTGTGTCTGTGTGTATGGTGGTACAGTCCCTCACTTTTATATTTAATTTACATACTACTAAACTAAACAATATAGTTAATTTGCGAATTTAATTAACCTTTCCATTCAATGCTGAGTTCCCATCAAGGGAACGATGCATAGATCTAACCATGCTATTATTTTGCAGGTCACTTTTTGATTCACAAAGAGAAACATAATTGTTATTCCTATGCTAATCTTCAAATTGCATTTCCAAAAGAAGTTTTAAGCATTATAGTCCATTTGCGGTTCAGTTTGATTTTCCTAGGTGTAGGTTAGCTAAGCAAACAAGGGGGGAAGTTGACGGCTTGCGGCCACTCCGGCACACAACCGCTGTGCTCACCGGATAAACAAAAAATATCTGGACGAATAAACAAATCAGTCACAAAAACAAAAAATCTGGATGAGAAATAAATCTGGACGGATAAATCAGCGGCATAAACGAAAAATCTGGACAACAAAAAACAAATCAGCGACAAAGAAAAAAAGTATTAAACACCCACCGTGGGGCTCGAACCCACAACCACAAGGTTAAGAGCCTTGTGCTCTACCGACTGAGCTAGACACACTTTGTGGTTACACAACCGAGCTCGGCGCCAAGATCTATGGCGCTGAGCTCGGTGCCACATCGGTGCCACGACGTTCGGGTTGTGACAGCACAGCATGTACCTCGGCGCCATAGCCTATGGCGACGAGCTGTGTTACCTCGGCGCCATAGGCTATGTCGTCGAGCAAAGGGTCCAAAAATCACATTAAATTTTTCTAGGGTCCAAACGTGATTTTTTCCGAGAAAGGGCCAAAATGCAAGAAATTCGGCCTGTTCTCTGTCCTGTGGGTCTCGCCGGGGTGCCAGTGGGGGAAGCATGACGAGTGTGGGGTGTCTGTGGAGTTCCCTGAGGTGCAGACTAAGCTGGGCGTGGTCCTCCTCTAGGACGAGCTGGTGTACCCTACGGCGGAACATAGCAAGGACGAATACTGCTGCTACCTTGCCCCTAGGTAATGACCTTCCTCTTCATTTCTTCCAGTTGAACACGCTTGTGTTCAATAGCTAGAGCCTTGTCTAAGAGCCTCTAGAATGATGGAAAGGTGTGAGCAACAAATGAATACTACAGCAGTCCATTAAGTCCTTCCATGAAATGCTCTTGCTTTCTCTCATCATCTACAACTTCATCTGGAGCATACCGTGATAGCTGAATAAATTTGTCACGGTATTAACTAACTGACATATTGCCCTGTTTTAGTGACAGAAATTCCTTATTTTTAATCTTCATCAGTCCAGTAAGAATGTGGTAATTCTTGAACTATGTAGTGAATTCTGCCCAGGTGATAGTATTAGCAGCATCATGGGTAGTAGTGTAAGAATCCCACCAATCAGTAGCGGGTCCAGTATGACGACCAGAAGCATAGAGCACCTTCTCCCAGTCAGAGCATTGAGCAATATTCAGCATCGTCTCTACTGACTTTAACCAAGCATCCGCATGTAATGGATCTAGAGAGCTAGCGAAGGTAGGTGGTTTGTGGCTCATGAACTCCCGGTGCTTGTCCTGGGGTGGAACTAGTGGTGGTGGAGGAGGCATTGGTGCTTGTTGTTGTCGCACCATTTGCTCTTGTCTCATTTCCTCCCGCATCTCTTGCCTCTCCTAGCGCATCTCTTGACGTTCCTGTCGCATCTGAGCTTGCATATCCATCATATTATTTGTCATTTGTTGCAACATCTGCATCTGGGCTGTAACTGGATCAGTCCCAGCTGGTGGAGGATTTGGACGATTCATCTCTGCTTGCTGTTGTCTAACAATCCTCCTGTTATGGGGGTTGGCAGGTAGATCAATTCCGCCTCCCTTCTTGGTATTGACCATCTGGGTTAGAAATACATGGTAAGATAGAATTGTAGATAAGACAAGTAATTACGAGGCAGACTCTTTTGGGGTTTTATTAGCTAAGTAGATTAGTGTGTCACCTACTTATACTAATTACCTTATGGTGGTACATGCTAGAATGCCTTGCTATACTACCTCAATCAATCAAAGAAGCAAATCAAGCATTCACCATTAGAACAAACATCCAATTACTTTAAGTAGAGAAAATAATTTTAATTTTGTCTTGGGTCTCCTATCTTTTTAGAGGTTCATGGATGTAGGATTCCAAAATGTGAAATCCTCCTTATCTTAGAATAGAAAAGGTAAGAGTAATCAGAGTAGAACAGTAGAAGGTGAGACAGGATCAAGAAAAGTACAGAAAGAATCAGAGTAAGGTAAGTAGGTAAGGCTTTCGTCCAGTTTTATCTAGGTTTCGTCCAGTTCTATCTAGGTTTCGTCCCATAGTCAACATTTGTTCTGATACCACTTCTGTCACACCCGGATTTAAGGGATAAAGTCAGGTGCGTCTCATATGTGCGCCAAAGAAGAACATCACATATAATGACAAAGTGTATAGCGATAAATGTCACAAGTACCATTATTACATATCTAAAGTCTTACAAAAATAAATGATAACAATAAAATGAACTAAATGTTATTCCTTGGCGCCATCAAGCTGACTAGGAGATGCCACCTAGATCAACTCGTACTCCTCATTATAGGGTTCCTCCTAGACCACCTGCTCTTCACCTGGGGGGTTTATATATCACAAGAGTGAGCTCACAAAAGATCACAACTCAACAAGATGTGGGGAATAATGTGCATGAACTCACCAAAGGTGGGAGTTCATGTGAAGTGTAAGGCTGATCAATAAATAATGGTTAAAGCTGAGCGTTGCTTTTAATAAGTTGGTCAAATTTTATTAGCAGTTACTAAATGTAAGTAAATACCAAACTAGAGTAATAAATAGATCAAATTAATAATAAACCACAATGTGATGCAAATGACAAATTGAATTTAATTCCATAAATTAATCATGTGAGTGTTCGAGCCGCTCATGACCGTGAGCACGACTGATATACCAGTTTTACTCTCTGTAGAGGTTGCGCATCTTTACTCACAAGTCATGTTACCCATCTGCCATGGGATCACAAGTTCCCATACACCTCTACCAAGGAAGCAAGGCAGGGTAACACTATGAGGCCTTTACAAAGTTCCACTAGCTTCAGAAAACCTGCTATAGTTTCTAGGAAGCTCCAATGCAGGGATCCCTCGCCTAACCTCCATCGCAGCAAAATCAACCCAAGGACCTCCCTACACTGACCACTCCCGTACTGCCCTTGCCCCTTTCGAGTAAGGTAGTCATCCACTAGCTTTCCTAATTAGTCAGCCAAGGGCGTCCCATACCACCCTCGTGGTAGCACTGTTTTCCCAGGTGGTTCTCCATGTTCCAATTAACAATATAATCTTATCATGAACAATAAATAACAAATTGATAATAAAAGCCTGATCATGGATAATGTGTATCTCAATACCCAAAACCACATAAAGCAATAGCAGGTACTACCCAAAAGTTCAGTGGTAAACAAGGTATAAAGATAGTCAAACTAGGGTAACATATTGGGTCCCATCAAAATTAACCTATGCAGATCATAAGGATTATAAGGAACATTATTAGGTAGAAGTGATCAAGGGTACAACTTGCCTTCAACGAGCTCCTGCTCAGTAGTCTCCACCTGGTAAACACATGGATCCTCTATGGCTTGCTTGTCTACTCGCAACCATATAAACAAGCATAATGTAACAGAAATTAACATCACACCAAACAACAGATCAGAATGCATGATAATATTCTACGCATCGTAACGAGATCGTAGGAACGAGAATTGCTAAATTGGGAGTTACGGTTATCGAGTTATGAATTTCCAAAGTTTTTAAGTGCTTAGTATAGAATAAATCAACTGAATAATTTTAATCTATGTTTCATGGCCAAACAGATATACTAAGTGATGAACAATATTAATACAAAATTATTGCAACTGGAATAGAGTAAAAAGGAGCTAAAATGAATTTCCTAGGAATTAAATAAGTTCTGGAATTGTTTTTACACTAAAAACCCACTTTATATATTTATTTTACTATTTTCTCTTAGCTCTAGACTGCGCGCATAATAGCTAAAGAGTTTCGGGTCTAGTCTGCAAAACTCCCAAGATACAAGGTTAACCCGCGGAGTACGGTGGGTTGTTTATCAGTAAATCCAGGGACCCTTTTGTGAAATGAACAGGCCGAAGGGGTATCGATCCTCGTGGGCTGTTCGATCAAAATCTAACGACACGGATTAGATTCGACGCACATCAAACCCACGAGTAACCTTGGTCGCCCGATTTACTCCGGACGCGCCAGATTAGACCACCCACGCGACGAAACGGTACGCAGTGCTGACCTTTTGATCCTTGATTCACGACTTGGATTTGACCCTTGCCAAAACGACTCGCGCATCCAATCCTAGCCATTCGCTAACGTTCCGACGGCTAGGAGACTGTCTTCCACCCGGCGGCAGTACCCGGCCAAGCCGCCCACCAACCGCGGTGGCCCCTCACCGGAGTAATCGCCCCCAAGAATCCTCCCGAGCCAACACTGACCTAAATCACTCTACGCAAGGAGGGGATCATGGTGAATGTGATGGAGGGTCTTACCAGTGGTTAACTCGATGTAAGGTCCGCCCACACGTGTAGTCGAGTCCCTAGCGGATCGCTATCCCGGTGAGTAACCGCGAGCACGCGAATTGGGTTGGGCTGTGGCGATTCGGGGCGGTGCTGCTCCCCTCCCGGTTCGGTGACGATGAAGGGCACAAGCACGGAGTAAGGCAGTTCGATGCCAGGGCGGTGGAGGTGGTTGGCCGATGGCGGAACTATTGCTAATGGTGCGCCACGGCTGCGAGAGAAACACGAGAGCGGGGAGAAGACGGGAGCCAAATCCGCGAGAGGTCTTATGTAGCTGGGGAAGGTGCGACCGATGTGGATTCCGTGCGGTTGTTGCCGAGATTTCCGACCGGGTCCCCCCAAACTCCGGTGATGCCGCTGTTGTGGGGAGAAGCTGTCCTGACGATGCGGTCCCGCGTGTCAGACTCAGTTTACGACGCGCGCACGACGCCTACTGAGTGGGTCGGGTTCGTTAGTGGAGGGGATCCCGCAACTAGTAGCACACTGGGCCACTGACCCATGGGATCCACTCGCTAGCGTCAACAACCTGTAGCGCAGGAATAGGCTAGATGGGCCGAATTTCCAGGGTTTCGGCCCAAAAATGCATTCTCTCTCCTTTCCTTTTTGTTTTATCCTTTTTGTTTCATGTTTTTGCATTTATTTTTCCATTCCTAAAATTACTATATTTATTTCTTTTTAAATTTTGAATTTGTTGGTGAGTTTTACTCATAGGGCAAGCATACCATAAAAAATACTAGTATGGTAAGATATAATTATTTATACACCCTTATTACTATCTCCTTTATAATACATATTCTCTTCCTTTCTATTTCTATTTTCAAATTCTAAATCTCAAATTAGGTTTAATCCAAATTTCCATATTTTTATATTTTTGTTGATATTATTATTGTTATTATTATTATTGAATGCACAACAAACAAACTCCAACATGATGCATAGAGTATTTTTAGGTGTCATTAGTTATTTGTTCCCTTTATATATGGTTATTACAGTGCTATGATGAGTATGGGGCAAAAATATATAATGAGATCTACTCGCTTTTCTTATTATTTACAAACTGGGTATTACACAAGGCAACACAATTGTTAAACATTAAGGACATTCGTCCTTCAAAGCATTATCTCCTTCCGGATATAATGATCTTCAGACAAAGGTCATGAAGAACATGTCTTCATCATTCATAAAAATAAGGATTTATATACATGGGATATAATGTCCATTCACATATTTATTCCATAATAAATGTATAAACATTATCAAAATTTATATTACATTGATACCTTCGGCTTGTTTGAAGGTGATGACGCGAGAGCAATTATAGTCCAGCGTGAACAGTATGGGGGGTACTGTTCACCTATTTATAGGCACGGGACGTAGCCCGAGTAAAAATACATTTATGGCTTTTACATGTACATATGATCCTAATACAAAACAACAGGGATTAACTAGTCTTTTCCTCTTCGACTCAACATTATGCTTGACCTTCGTTGCCACCTTAAGTCGAAGCTGTCATCCTTCGGCTTTTTCACACATGTTCGTTGTAGCTTCGGCATTTCATCTTGTTGTTTACAGACAGTACCTTCGTCTTGAGAACCTTCGGTAGAGAAGAAGACCCCCCAACAAGGCTTCTTACACTACTCCAGCTCCGATGAAGCAAGGTCAAGTCTTAGGAGGTAAAATCCAGGACTTATCCATTAATCAAGGTCAAGTTAACCATGTGGAAGCAGTGGTTGGGCCAGAAGAACCCAAAAACCTAGAAAAAGTGCCAGGAGAAGATGAGGAATAGTGAAGAAGAAACTGAGCAACAAAACTAGAGTCTTCTATCGTTGTATTAACCCCAAAGTCAAGATTCTCTTTTATGGGGATAGTAAACCTAAATAATGCCTTAAGAAGTAGCTAGTTCTTTATTATTTTAGGAAAAGTAATAAGGTCTATTTGAACCTATGTTTTAGGGCTAGTTTGGAAACTCTATTTTTCCTAGGGATTTCTATTTTCCTAAGGGAAAATGAACTAATTTCCCTTGGGAAAACGAAAATCCCATGGGAAAATGTGGTTTCCAAACTAGCCCTTAATATCAAGTTATGCATCGTGCTGATATTCCCGATTGTGCATATATTTTGAGACAAGATTTGAATTCTGTTAGAGGTTAAGCTTGAAATTTTCAAAAAAAAACAAAAAACCCGAAACACTGCTGACTACATCCCTTTTCTACTAATCTCGAGGGCGAGATTATTCTTAAGGGGGGTGGAATTTGTAGCACCTAAAATCCTATTTTGGGTAAACTAGGAAAACTCAATCTATGACTTAATTAAATGTGCTCAAATGGGAGATTGTATAAAAGACTCGTATTTGAATTATGTTTCCCTTTCTTAAAATATATGCTTAAAAATATTAATAATAAGAAGTTATAATCCCTTAAGATAAACAAAGATACTGGCTCTTGTTTGTTTTGCCTCTAGATTTGGCCAGGCATTCAAAATTTGTGTTAACACTAATCATGTGTGTATCATAGATTTGAAACATTTTCTTAAGTACATGAAGACAATTAATAGATATAAAATATATAACTTGCGATATTTTGGTTGTTGCATTTAGACTAGAATTTGAAACTCTGATTTGAATTTAAATTTGGAATGTGAAATTTTAAATAGAAAAGAAAACAGAAAAAAGGAAAAGACAAAACTGTGCTGGACCAAACCCCCAACATTCCTTCGGCCCAATTCATTTCCTTTCCCCGCCAGTCCACTTCTATGCACCACCTGCCCGCGGAGTGTCGTGCCGACAGGCGGGCCCCACCCGTCAGTCCCCATCCTCGCGTCAGCCGCACACGTGCTTGCTTGCTCTCTAGTGTGTGGGGCCAGGCTGCCAGCTCAGTCAATCCTCACCATATCGTACCAAACCCGAGCTCCCGCATGCCGTAGAATCTGTACTTCACTACCGACGATTGCTGCCTCGGTTGGAGCCAATCCCTGGGAATAAATGATGAGGCCTTGACCCCCTCATCCGAACCCATCCGAGTGCTAGCCGCGGCCTGGAATCAGAGAAACCGATATCAAGTAAGGAAGCAAGAAGCATTGATCGGGTGAGAAGAAAATCCGTCTGCTGCTGCGGAGCTCGGGCTACGTCGGCGTTCAGGCAACCGCACGGGCCGTAGAAGCTTCATCGTTGTCCCTGGGACTCTAGGGTGGCGGTGTCGGGCTCGGGAAGTCGTCGGTGTGTGGCTAATTGCTTGCCGGGGTTCAACAGCCACCGCGGGCCACCCTCCATCGTGAACCGAGTGGAGAACTAGACAACCAATTGGTACGAAACCTTCCCCTTGCCTCGTCATGTCATCTCCATCAATTAGGAACCATTCGATTAGTGTTTGGGGCACCTGCGAGTCATGTCGTGGTGGCCAGCAATGGCGCCATCGCTGTCCTGCGGCTGCCGCCATGACTGCGATGCCCGGAGGAAGAAGAACATCCCCTTGCCGTTGGATCTTGATGCACGGTCCAAATTAGAAGATTATAACCAACACAATTGACTTACAGACAGGAGATTATAACCAAGCGACTCTACTAGAAATACGTTTGAAATGGAGTGCTCATCGGTGATGGCTATCTTGCCCAAGCCTTTGACCTTGCCTTGGTTCCCATCTCCAAAGATGATCGTATCCTGGGAATCCTTGTTCTTGACGTAGGGGGTGAACATCTTCTTCTCCCCGGTCATGTGGTTTGTGCATCCGCTGTCGATAATCCAGCTTGAGCCCCCGGATGCATAAACCTGCAAGGCAATTTACACTTGGGTTTTAGGTACCCAACTCTTGTTGGGTCCTACAAGGTTAGTCACAATAGCCTTTGGAACCCAAATACAAATCTTGTCTCCCTTGCATTTGGATCCCAATTTTCTAGCAACTACTTTATCATTCTTACATAAGAGCGAAATGAAGTATTACAAACATGGTAAATGGTAAAAGGCTTATTACATACTCTCCTAGGCACATGATGCACAACATTACTTTTCCTAGGCCTACCATGCACAAAAGTAGAGCTAGAGGCAAACATAGCATGTGAATCATTATAATCAACATAACTCCTATTATAATGCGCATTCCTAGAAAATTTTCTATCATAAATGAAAGCATGATTCCTTTGAATGCTACTAGCCATAGGGGCCTTTCCTTTCTCCTTGTTGGGAATGGGAGCCCTTTGGCTTGTTAAGTTCTTGGCTTCCTTTCGAAAGCCAAGTCCATCCTTAATTGAGGGGTGTCTACCAACGGTATAGGCATCCCTATCAAATTTTAACTTATCAAAATCAACCTTGCAAGTCTTAAGTTGAGCATTAAGACTTGACACCTCATCATTTAATTTGGTAATAGACGCAAGATGTTTATCACAAGCATCAATATCAAAATCCTTGCATCTATTGCAAATTACAACATGTTCTACACATGAACTAGATTTATTAGCTACCTCTAGCTTAGCATTTAAATCATCATTCAAAATCTTTAAACTAGAGATTAATTCATGGCACACAGACAATTCAGAGGATAACATTTCATTTCTTTTAGTTTCTAAAGCAAGAGACTTTTGTACACTAACAAATTTGTCATGTTCTTCATATAAAATGTCCTCTTGCTTCTCTAGCAATCTATCTTTTTCATTTAGAGCATCAATTAACTCATTAATTTTATCTACTTTTGCTCTATCTAAACCCTTAAATAAATCAGTATAATCTACTTCATCATCACTAGAATCATCATCGCTTGAAGTAGTATACTTAGGGGTTTCTCGAACACTTACCTTTTTCTCCTTTGCCATGAGGCAAGTATGGCGTTCGTTGGGGAAGAGAGAGGACTTGTTGAAGGCTAAGGCAGCATGTCCTTCGTCGTCGGAGTCGGAGGAAGAGCAGTCCGAATCCCATTCTTTGCCAAGATGCGCCTCGCCCTTTGCCTTCTTGTAGGCCTTCTTCTTCTTCTCCCCTTCCCATGCTTTTCTTGTTCCTGGTCATTGTCATTATCGGGGCATTGTGCTATAAAATGACCAGTCTTACCGCATTTAAAACAGGAGCGCTTTCCCTTTGCTTTGTTCTTGTTAGGGTGCTCCTTGCGTCCTTTTAGTGCGGTCTTGAAACGCTTGATGATTAGGGCCATCTCATCTTCGTTTAGCCCGATAGCCTCAACTTGTGCTACCTTGCTAGGTAGCGCCTCCCTGCTGCTTGTTGCCTTGAGCGCAACGAGCTGCGGCTCGTAGATGGGCATTGGGCCGTTTAATGCATCATCAACATACCTTGCCTCCTTGACCATCATGCGCCCGCTCACAAATTTTCCGAGTATCTCCTCGGGCATCATCTTTATGTACCTAGGATTTTCACGGATGAGGTTCACAAGATGAGGGTCAATAATAGTAAAAGACCTAAGCATAAGTCGGACAACATCGTGGTCCGTCCATCTTGTGCTTCCATAGCTCCTAATCTTGTTGACCAGGGTCTTGAGCCTGTTGTACGTTTGTGTTGGCTCCTCTCCCCCGATCATCGCGAACCTTCCCAGCTCACCTTCCACCAACTACATTTTGGTGATCATGGTGGTGTTGTTTCCCTCATGTGATATTTTGAGGGTGTCCTAGATTTGCTTGGCGTTGTCCAAGCCGCTCACCTTGTTGTACTCATCCCTGCTCAAGGATGCTAGCAAAATAGAAGTAGCTTGTGCATTCTTATGAATTTGCTCATTAATAAACACAGGGTTATCCGTACTATCAAATTGCATTCCATTTTCAACTATTTCCCAAATACTAGGATGGAGAAAGAATAGGTGACTACACATTTTGTGACTCCAAAAAGAGTAGTCTTCTCCATCAAAGTGTGGAGGTTTCCCAAGAGGAATTGATAGCAAACGAGCATTAGAGTTGAATGGAATGCGAGAATAACCAAATGAAAAGTTTTGATTAACCGGTTTCTTCCTTGACGAGGAGTCATCGTCGTCGTGTGGTGAGGAAGAAGATTCATCGCTGTCATAGTAGACGATCTTCTTGATGTGCCTCTTCTTCTTCCCGTCCTTTTTCTTGTGACTCGAGCCAGAGTCAGTGGGCTTGTCATCTCTTGGCTCGTTGACGATGGACTCCTTCTCCTTGTCGTTGACCACCATCCCCTTTCCCTTAGGATCCATCTCTTCGGGCGATTAGTCCCTTACGTGAAGAGAACGACTCCGATACCAATTGAGAGCACCTAGAGGGGGGTGAATAGGTGATCCTGCAATATTCAACTCTAAATAGCCATAAAACTTGGTTATAGAAATGTTAGTGCGACTAAGTAGTTGAGAAGCGAGTTCTTGTGGGCAAAACAGTCATAAAGAGATTAACACAAGAGACACGCGATTTTATCCCGTGGTTCGGCCAAGTAACACTTGCCTACTTCCATGTTGTGGCGTCCCAATGGACGAGGGTTGCACTCAACCCCTTTCAAGTGATCCAATGATCAACTTGAATACCACGGTTTTTCTTCCTTATATCTTTTCCCGTTTGTGAGGAATCTCCATAAGTTGGAGTCTCTCACCCTTACAACAAAGATCACAATGAAAGCACAAGAGTAAGGTTGGGCAGCAACACACACAAATCCGCAACACACACATGCACACAAGCCAAGACTTGAGCTCAAAATGAAGCAAAAACAGTTCACAACTAGAACGGAGCTCAAATCACTAACACAATCGATCAAGTGCGTGGAGACGGAGTGTGGGGGACTTAGAATGCTTAGTGAATGCTTGGGTGACTCCTCCATGCGCCTAGGGTTTCCTTTTTATAGCCCCAAGGCAGCTAGGAGCCGTTGGAGGCCAACAAGGAAGGCTATCCTTGCCTTATGTCGGGTGGCGCACCAGACAGTCCGATGTGCCACCGGACAGTCACTGTAGACAGTCCGGTGTAGATCTTTTTCCTATTCTGACGCAGATGACCGTTACAGATTCGTGGCAGTTGGCGCATCAGACACTGTCCGGTGCCCCCTGTCGACCGTTGGCGCGGGCCACGCGTCGCCCGCAGATTGCGCGGCCGACCGTTGGCTCACCGAACATTCCGGTGCACCACCGGACAGTCCGGTGAATTTTAGCTGTATGCCACCAAACTTTTCTCGAGAGCGGCCTGTTCACTGGAGTTCAGCCTGGCGCACCGGACACTGTCCGGTGCACCACCGGACAGTCTAGTGCACCACCGGACAGTCCGGTGTGCCAGACCGAGCAGGACTTGGCTGTACCAAGCCAAGTCTTGTGCACTTCTTTTCTTCTCTTCTGTTCTCTGTTTCTAGCACTTAGACAATATGTGTTAGTACTCAAAACAATGCACTAAGTCTAGAAACATACCTTGCTACATGATTTGCACTTCTTGCTTGTTTGGCACATAAACAACTCACTTAACATGTGTTGAACACTTAATCACCAAAACATTATAGAAATGGCCCAAAGGCACATTTCCCTTTCACCTAGGTGTATCATATGAATGAACACTTAATCACCAAAACATTATAGAAATGGCCCAAAGGCACATTTCCCTTTCACCTAGGTGTATCATATGAAATGTCAATGCATATGATGTCATGGCAAAGTTTTAGTTCTCGTAACACCAGGGGTGTTACATTGTTCCCCCCCATAAAATAATCTCATCCCGAGATTTAAGTCTCCAGGGTAAGTAATGGAAAAGGAAATGCGTCACAACTTTATTTCCTATTTTCTCTTATAGAGCAGAAGGTGGGTGTGGGGGTTTGTTCTAGCTTTACAACAAAGTGCATGAACCATAAAGGTTACAAGAGGCTAAGAACTTAGGAAAATGCTTTTCTAAGAAATCTTCAGACTCCCATGTAGCTTCATCTTCTATGTGTTGGTTCCACTGTACCTTGTAGAACTTGAGGGTCCTTTTTCGGGTAACTCAATCTTTCTGATCCAAAATTCGGATGGGATGTTCTGAATAGGTTATGTCCAGTTTCAAATTAACAACAGACACATCCATAGTTTGATCAGGGATTCAAAGACACTTCTTCAATTTGAATACATGGAACACATCATGTACAACAGACAGTGATTCTGGCAGCCAAAGTCTGTACGCAACCTGCCCACATCGTTCAAGAATAGGGAATGGGCCAATGTATCGGGTTGCTAACTTTCCTTTAACCCCGAATCAACTAACACCCTTCATCGGTGATACCTTCAAGTACACATGATCCTCGACTTAAAAAATCCATGGTCGACGTCATTTATCTGCATAATTCTTCTACCTTGCTTGAGCTTCTCTCAAGTTATGTCTTAGGCGTTGAACTTTTTTTCTTCCGTTTCTTTGACTAAATCATGCCTGAAGAACCACCGTTCTCCTGGATCTGACCAATTCAAGGGTGTCCTACATCGCCGACCATACAGGGCTTCAAACGGTGCCATTTGAATACTCTCTTGGTAGCTATTATTATAAGAAAATTCTGCCAACGGTAGACAATCATCCCACTTTTGTGGAAAATCCAAGATGCAGGCTCGTAGCATATCTTCCAGTATTTGATTTACTCTTTTTGTTTGTCCACTCGTTTGAGGATGATAGGCTGAACTATGGAGCAATTTAGTGCCCAAAGATTTATGTAACTCTTCCCAAAATTTGGATACAAATTATGGTCCTCGGTCCGACACTATCGTCTTTGGAACTCCATGCAATTTGAGAATATGAGCAATATATAGCTGAGCATAGGTAATAACTGGGTAATATGTTTTGACTGGAAGAAAATGAGCTGTCTTTGTAAGCTAGTCCACTATAACCCCAAATAGAGTCATATCCTTTAGATGTCTTGGGTAATCCCACAACAAAATCCATACTTATGTCCTCCCACTTCCATGTTGGGATAGGCAATGATTGCAGAGGTCCAACAGTTTTCATATGCACCGCCTTGACTCATCTACAAGTGTCATATTTTGCCTCATAGCGAGCGATTTATATCTTCATCTTAGTCCACCAATAATGCTGTTTCAAATCATGGTACATCTTAGTACTTCCAGGATGAATAGAATATCAACTAAGATGGGCTTCATCCAAGATTTGTTGACGGAGTTCAACATTCTTAGGCAACACTATGCGGTCGTTAAACCATAACACTCCTTGGTCATCCTTCTTAAAACAAGTAGCTTTGCCAGCTTCCATTTTCTCGTGGATATGCTTCAACCTTCTGAAATAATCCTTTGTTAAATAACTAACTCAAGCTTCAAATGCATCAAGACTCCATGTTGCACTATTCCCAGATTTAGTTTTTCCATTTCCTGACATAAGGTGGTGTCAGGCAACCCCATAGTGAGGCAATGACAAAATGCTTTATGACTTAAAGCATCAGCCACCACATTAGCCTTTCCTGGATGATAGTGAATCTCTAGACCATAGTCCTTGATTAGCCCGAGCCATCTTCTTTGTCTCATATTTAACTCTGACTGGGTGAAATTGTACTTTAAACTCTTATGATCAGTATACATATGACATACATTTCCTAGCAGATAATGACTCCAAATTTTAAGGGCATGGACTACTGCGGCCAATTCCAAGTCATGTGTTGGGTAATGTTCCTCATGCCGACGCAGCTATCTTGAGGCATAAGATATCACTCGGCCTTCTTGCATCAGAACACATCCAAGCCCAATACCTGATGCATCACAATATGCATCAAATGGCTTCTCAATATCCGGTTGAGCCAAAACTGGTGTAGTGGTCAGTAATGTTTACAACAGCTCAAAGGCCTCATTACACTTGGGAGATGTCACACCCGGTTTTAGAAGGCAAACCGAATGCGAACCATGTACGTGCCAGGATCAGCAATTCACGTACACAGCAGTTACATAACTGGACATCATCACACAGTGCTCAAATAATAACATAAAAGGGGAATAATAGTCGATTACATCATATGTCTGAGACATCCACATAGTCTTTACAATAATCAAAGTGCGGAAAAGAAACGTATATACACGCGGCCTTCACAGGCAGCCGACTGGGGGTTGCCGCTAACCCACGCCTAGAACTCGTCGTAATCTTGGAATTCCTGGAAGTCTGCTTCCATGGCTTCATCTTCTCCTGAGCAGTGGTTGCAATGCGGACAACCTGGGGAAGGGGGGGCTTGGTGTGTAGAGCAAGGGTGAATACACATCAACATACTCAGCAAGTGTCCTGTTTGGCTGTAGTGGACTAGCTTTATGTGGGGGTAAGTCAAGCAGTTGCTTTTAGATGGTCAGATTATTATTACTAGTAGAGAAAGCCAAGTTTTAGAATTAACCCACGTTATTAACCCGAACGTACTCTTTCCAAACGGAAAGAATACCACCTACCATTACCATAATCAATACCAAAAACCATCAATCTCATTGCCACCTGTAATCCAAACATCTCTGATCAAGTACCACTAATCACTGGAGCTCCCTTGGCCGCTCATAACCGTGAGCACGACTGATATATCAGTTTTCATAACACTCTGCAGAGATTGCGCACTTTACCCACAAGCCGTGATTTCCCTTTCTGCCCAGAGGTCATGACTCTCCATTGATCACTACCAAGGTGACCCAGCAGGGTATCACTATGTAGCCTTTACAAAGATTCCTCGGGGCTATAGCCACCCATTAGGTTTCCTAAATGTACCGCACTCCTCCCCAAGGGACAAATCAACCTTGGCAAAGCGAGCCACATACATCGAGCCCCATTGACGGCACGATGGCTAAGCGAACTACACCCCGGTTCCTCTAATTATTCAGCTAAGGGCGTCCCACTCCACCCTCATGGTTGCACTGTTTTCCCGGGCGGTCATCCAACGAACAGGTCCTTACAGAGAGGCACTCGAGAAACCGCTCGAGCCCCCTTGAATGCCACAAGTATAACATCATAATAAAGAGGGGAAACAACGTATCATTGATAAATCTCATCATGTTCATTGATTAGTGTTGAGCAATAGCAATAAACTAAATAATAATAATCCGACCCAAATACGTAAACAAGTACATGGATAATAAAAGCAAGTCAATCCTTAGGTATAACTGTGTAAATGCGGAAAGTGAATTATAGAATTGTATAGGACATAGATAGGTCAAGGGACACTTGCCTCCACCAACCAGCTGCTGCTCAGGGGCTTCTCCTGTGAGTTCCTCGGGCTCTTCAACCAGGTCGTTCTCTATACGAGTTCAAACATACATTCCATACATTTAATACAAAAGAATAGTACACCATACAATAGAACGCAATAATCAAACAGACGTTCAACGCGGGGCTCGCAATTACGGTTAAAACAGAAAGAGGAGCTGACAGTCGAGTCTACGGTCGAGAAGCGATCACGTTACATAATTATAAATTAAACCACTCGTTTAAACAGAAGGGTGTCAATTTGGACACCGCGTTTAGCATAAAGTAGGGTCATGTTCCATGTTTAATCCTTGTAAATAGATAAAGATGAATGAAAGGGAGTGGTCGCACAGCGAGACGTACGACACAACATTTAAATTGAATTAAGAAATAAATGACTCGCTACGCGACAGAGCGCGCAACAGGATTCTTGCATTAGTTAAAGACAAACGTTACGCGTTGCATGACAAAACACACGACAGCTTACGTCAACAGAACTGCATTTAAAATGAATCATCGCGCGACGAAGCGCGCGACGCAGCACTGTAATAAATATAAATTAAACGAATCGTCACACGACGAAGCGCGTGACACAACACATTAATAAATATAAATTTAAAAGGACCGTCGCGCGACGAAGCGCGCGACACAGCACATTAATAAAGATGAAATTAGAATGAACCGTCGCGCGGTGAAGCGCGCGACGCAGCATATTGACTAAACAAAATTAAATGTATTACACGAGGGTTAAACGAAGCGCGACTACGGTCGCACGCGCGAGAGCACGCTGCGCGTGCCGAGGGCACGGTGTGGGGACCGGGGCACGGGGCGCGGGGCGCGCGGCATGGCCCCCAGCGCGAGGCTAGGGCGCGAAGGCGCGCGGGCTTGGCGGGGCAGGGGCTCGGCGAGGCAGGGGGCTGCCGGGGGCGCGGCCCACCGGGGCAACGCGGGGCGCGGGGCCGGGAGCGGCATGGGACACGGCCAAGGGGGGGCTCGCCGGGGGAGGGGTCGCGGGCTACCGGGGAGAGGCTCGCCGGGGGGAGAGGGCGCGGCCGGGCGCGGGGGCCGAGGCAACGCGGGCGCGGCCGCGGGACGACATGGGCGCGGGGGCCGAGGGGGCGGCGTGGGCGCATGGGGGCCGAGGCGGCGCGGGCACGCGGGCAGGGAGGCCGCGTGGGGGGGAGAAGAAGGGGAGGGAGAGGAGAGA
This sequence comes from Zea luxurians, assembly GCA_029449295.1. Lineage (NCBI taxonomy): Eukaryota > Viridiplantae > Streptophyta > Magnoliopsida > Poales > Poaceae > Zea > Zea luxurians. Next base: position 55,497,188 of record JAOPSE010000011.1, read on the forward strand.
GAGGAAGAGGGAAGGGGAGGGGGAAAACTCACCTCCGGGGATCCAAATTCTAGCGATCTCGACTCCAAACCCTAGGGCACCACAGGGAGAGAGAGAGAGAGGTGGAAGAGGGAGAGGGAGGTTACTGCGTGGGAGAAATCAAATGAGACAAATGGATCAGGGGGAGGGAGGGGGGCGCACGCATGGGGAGGGCAGGGGGCGCCAGGGGCGCACAGGCCGGACCGGGCCGGGCTGGGCCACAACATGGATCAAAACCCACAACAGACACGACCACTAAACAGAATCCAATCGCGAACCGAAATCCAGAACGGGACAAGACGAACACGCGACATCAGACAAAGAAATGCGCTTCGGTATGATGCAACACCCATTACCCTTAGGTTTTGTTTATACATGACACGGACACCTGTCACTATAGTAGTTTGAAATTGGGAAGAAGGAGAGAAACGGGAAGAGAAAAGAGAGTAACGCCTGAATTTGGTGAGTAAAAAGAAGAAAAAAAATCTACCCCCAAATTTAGGGCGTTACAAACCTATCCCCCTTAAAAGAATCTCGCCCTCGAGATTCAAGGTTGGCTAGCAAAGAGCTCAGGGTATTTAGCCATCAGATCATCTTCACGCTCTCAGGTTGCTTGTTCCTCAGAGTGGTGACTCCATCTGACCTTGCACATTCTGATAGCCTTTCTTCGGGTGACTCTGTCTGCAGTCTCAAGAATCTGCGCTGGTTTCTCTATGTAGGTCAAGTCCTCCTGGACCTCCAGACCTTCCACTGGCAACTGCTCTTCTGGCACACGCAAACACTTCTTCAACTGAGACACATGAAAGACATCATGCACTGCGGACAAGCCTTCTGGCAAACTGAGTTGATAGGCCACTTCTCCACGCCTTGCGAGGATCTAATATGGACCAACATAGCGGGGCGCTAGCTTGCCTTTGATTCCGAATCTTCTAACTCCTCTAATCGGTGACACTTTTAGATAGACAAAATCTCCAACTTCGAAACTCAGCTCTCTTCTTCTTGTGTCTGCATAACTTCGCTGCCTTGATTGTGCTATCCTCAGGTTCTCCCGAACCATCTTGATGTTCTCTTCAGCTTCAAGCAAAACGTCTGGCCCAAACACTTGCTTTTCTCTAGGCTGATCTCATTGCAACAAAGTTTGACAACTCCTTCCATAAAGCGCCTGAAATGGTGACATCTTCAAGCTGGCCTGGTAACTGTTGTTATAGGAGAACTCTGCATAAGGCAACCTCTTGTCCCATCCGGACTGATCTTGCAACACACAGGCTCTCAACATATCTTCAAGGATTTGATTGGTTCTTTCGGTCTGACCGTCTGTCTGTGGATGATAGGCTGAACTGAAATTCAGATGTGTACCCAAGGCTTCATGCAACTGTTGCCAGAAATGAGAGGTGAACTTCATTCCTCTGTCTGACACTATCTTCTTTTGGCACACCACGAAGACAAACGATCTGAGACATGTACAACTCTGCCAATACTGCACTGCTGTAGTTGGTCTTGACAGGTATGAAGTGGGCTGACTTGGTTAAGCGGTCCACCACTACCCAAATGGAATCATAGCCGGCTCGAGTGCGAGGCAATCCGACTATGAAATCCATACCGATTTGATCCCATTTCCACTGAGGAATTTGCAATGGTTGCAACAATCCAGCAGGCCTCTGATGCTCTGCCTTGATCCATCAACAACTATCACACATCGCCACATGCTCTGCGATTTCCCTCTTCATCCCATACCACCAGAATTTCTTCTTCAGATCTTGATACATCTTCTCACTTCCAGGGTGTATCGAGTAAGCTGTCTCATGAGCTTCCTTGAGGATCAATTCCTGAATAGACTGGACATTGGGAACACACAAGCGGTCCTTGAACCATATCACACCTTCTGCATCTTCCCGAAAATCTTTGCCTTTGCCTTCCAGAATCAGTTACCGGATCTCACTGATCTTCTCATCATTCTTCTGCGCTTCTTTGATTTCCCGCTCCAAGGTGGGTTCTAGCTCAACTGTTACTCCTCGCGTATTATTAAGAAATCCGAGGCTCAACCTGTTAAACTCTTTGACCAACTCATAAGGCATCGGATGAGCGACCATCAGATTGACCTGACTCTTCCTACTCAAAGCATCTGCCACTACATTCGCTTTGCCTGGATGGTAATGAATCTCCAGTTCATAGTCCTTGATCAACTCTAACCATCTTCGCTACCTCATATTCAACTCTGACTGAGTGAATATGTACTTCAGACTCTTGTGGTCTGTGTAAACATCACATTTCTGCCCATACAGATAGTACCTCCATGTCTTCAGTGCGTGAACCACTGCTGCCAACTCTAGGTCATGGATTGGGTAATTCTTCTCATGAACCTTCAGCTGTCAGGACAAGTAAGCCACAACTCTTCCCTCTTGCATCAACACGCATCCCAAACCAGTGTAACAAGCATCGCAATACACTGAGAAAGGCTTGTGCACATTAGGCAAGACTAAAACAGGCGCTGTAGTCAACTTCTCTTTCGGCGCTTCGAAGGCCTCTTGACATTTCACTTGAACTCAACTTTGTTGCCTAGCAAAGCTATCATTGGTTTCGCAATCTTCGAAAACCCTTCAATGAATCGCCGATAATATCTGGCGATTCCAATGAAGCTCTTGATTCCTCAGGCATCTGTTGGCGCTTTCCAGTTCAAAATGTCTGCCACTTCCTTCAGATCCACAGCCAATCCTTCTTTGTTGATTACGTGACCCAAGAACAGGACTTCATCAATCCAGAACTCGCACTTGCTCATCTTTGCATACAACTGGTGCTCTCGCAATCTCTGCAAAACCATCCTCAAATGATCTGCATGCTCTGCTTTGCTTTGAGAATATACCAGAATATCATCAATAAATACCACCACAAACTTGTCAAGATAATCCATGAATACACTGTTCATCAGATTCATAAAGAAGGCTGGTGCATTTGTTAGACCGAAAGACATCACAGTGAACTCATACAACCCATACTTGGTAATGAATGCCGTCTTCGGAATGTCTGAAGGTTGAATCCTGAGCTGGTGATAACCTGACCTCAGATCTATCTTTGAAAACACGCTGGCTCCTCTCAACTGGTCGAACAGATCCTCTATTCTGTGTAAGGGGTACTTGTTCTTGATTGTGACCTCATTCAGAGCTCGATAATCGATACACATCCTTCTGGTGCCATCTTTCTTCTCCACGAATAGGATAGGGGCGGCCCAAGGCGAGGTGCTTGGCCAGATGTAACCTTTCTCTGACAGCTCATCGATCTGCTTCTTAAGCTCAACCAACTCTGGTCCCGATACTCTATAAGCTCTCTTAAAGATGGGGGCAGTTCCAGGAAGAAGCTCTATGGCAAACTCAACTTTTTGCTCTGGTGGCATACCTGGTAGGTCCTTCGGGAACACATCTGGGAACTCGGACACAACCTTGATATTCTCAAGTGGGTCTGCTTCACTGCTATCAACAACCATCTGATAACAACTTCCTTTCTTTGGCTCAGGCGGGACTAACTCGGTCACCACTTCGTCTCCTAGTGGGGACATCAACTTGATTGTCCTCTAATCACAACTGATAACTGCCTGATACTTATGTAGCCAGTTCATCCCTACGATGACATCTATTCATTGAGTACCCATTTGTGACACCCCAGTGTCACCTAGGGTTTCTCTCAGATACCAACCCAAGAACCATTATTTTATGTGAATCAAAATAAGCATGAGCATCAAAATAACTTAAGTACTAAAGGATTCACCAAGTATATACTTAAAAGTATCATGATTAAAACAATTGAGTCTTTTAAAAAGATAAGAGTATACAACCCTAAGGAAAACCCTAAGTGAGCCCTTTAAGCAAAATGCAAGAAAATAAGAAAAAGGGGATGAAAAGTTTAAAATTTTGACTTGAGCCAATTATAAAAATTAAAATATATTTAATGAGCAACAAGAAAGGTTAAGAAAGCTTAGCCAAATTAACTCAATTAAATTCTCAAATCAGCCCTTGAACTATGAACCCTTAGAGAAATTCAGATTTCTGAATTTCTGAAATTCAGACCTCTTTCCAAAGATCAACGGCGTTCTCTGTTTTTCGAAACTCAAAACCAGGAAATCCAAATATCAAAGTTGTGCCGAATTCCCTTGAACACATCTTGGAAAAGTTTGAACTCAAACCAAATTCATTTGACACGGTTTGGGCGCGGTTTGACCTCGGGACCAGGCATTCTGACACTGGCACCTTGGTGACGCTACAACTCCCTGTCCCTAGCCTAAAACCGCGCAACGTCCATACACAAAAGACAAAGCTTGGTCAGGTGAACAAATCCTTCATAGCGATCTTGCCCAAATTCGCGAAGATTTGCTCCCAATCGGCGCTTGAACAGGGGCAGAGGCAACGGGAACACGTGTTCGACCGTGGCTGACACCCCCGGTTCACGCCCGTTCGCGCACCGCGCCTTCCAGTGCACGCCCGCGCGCACTCACCGGTCCACGACCGCCCGTGCACCGCGCCGTGCCTATAAAGCCTTCCCAAGCGCGCCCCACTTCGCCCCGCACTCACCCTCACCGGCCAGCCACTTTCCCTTAGCTCCGGCGAGCTCAATTCCGCCCGCCATTGCCGCCAAAGCTTCGGCCATCGTGGCCAGCCCACCCCAGCCATCCTCTAGGCAAGCCAGTGCTTCGGCTAGCTCCGCCAGTAGCCTGTGAAGCTTGCCAAGCCCTCGGACCCGGCCGGACTTCACCGGAGGCCCGAGATCGACCTCACCGGACTTCGGTCTTCCGCCTCCGCGCGTGGACCGAGCTATCCAGTGTGTCTTCGACCAATTCCTTGCACCCATATCTTCTCTGGCATCCTGTGAACCTCTCTAACCCATCCAATTGATCTATCTCGCCGTGATCAGGCCGGACCCCTCGCCACCGACGAGCATCCCCGCCTGCGCGCGTGGACCGACCGACTCCAGCCATCCCCGATGGCGACCCGCACCTCGTTGTGATCCCCGAGACCTCCCCTACGTCCTCGACCACTTCACCGGAGCAATCTCGCCGCCGGTAAGCCCCTCCGCCCTTTCTTCCGCCACGGTTACTGTTTGAGGTAGAAAAAGGACCTCGGGTTAGGATCTGTAGAACCCGAGGGGTTTTCTGTAACGTCAGTGACTCATGTGAATAGTAACTTAAGGACTGATTCGCAAGGAAAACTTAAAAACCCGCCAGGGACCCCAGTGCAAAGTGGGTTTCCATTAAATCATTTCTGTTAATCTTTTTAAAATGACCAGAGAACTTAGAAAATCCATAACTTGATGAATTTTTCATAAAAATTTGTCAAACTAATTTTGCTAGTTTCTGAATATTATGAACTATCATTTAAAAATGATAAATCCTATGTTTTCTGTTCTGAATTTTAGAGTTTAAAATTAAAAATAGAAACCCACCAAACCTTGTTTAATTAAGAAAAATTAGTTTTTCTCCTGTGCTGAACTTAAGAAAATTTGTAGATGTTTAAACCTCATTTAGACACTGTTTAAAAATAGTAGGAACCCCAGCATTAGAAATTATGATGTAGTTATTTATTTAAAGCTAATTTGTCCAAAACTTAGAGAAAATCAGAAAGGCATTAGAAATTAATGAACAGTGATTAAGATTATTTTTCCTAGTTTACTTATGTAACAGAGAACCTAGGAAAAATACAGAGACCATTAATTTGGACCAGTTTTAAATTAAAATGATTTATTTAGCCTTATATAGACTGAAAATCAATTATTAGAGTGGCAAAACTATAACCAAAATGATTGATAAAAATCCAGTGGACTTATAACCACCAGAGCCCCACTACAAAAATAAAGGCCACCTCAGTTCAACTTTTTAAGTAAGGAGAATAAATACAAAATGATAATGAGGCATTTTGCAAATAAATCATAAAACAACCCCTAATGATGTAATAATGGGAAACCAAAAATTAGCTAAGTCCATAATGAGATGAACTACCAGAGAAAAATGCAAACCTCTGAAAAAGAAGCAAATTCCTACCTATTGCTAAAGATTTATGAGAAAGGCCACTTAATTCAAATAATGCATACCACCCCTTTCCTTAAGCAAAAAGATGCCAAACCTCAGAATGATTGCTCTTGCACAAAACAATAACTAAGAAAAATAAGAACTCTGTTGTTTGATATCTTTCAAATATAGTGGTAGTAGAAAGCACCTATTTGGCTAGAATCTTGAGAAAACCATAGAAAAATAATTAAAAGGTATAAATGACTAGAAATTTGTATCAAGTCATGTTATAACACCTAAAAGCCAGCAAAAATAAGTTTTAGAGAATTACCCACTGTTAAAAATAGTTGTAGTTCAAAGCACCCCTTCTGCCCTAGAATTTAATAATTTTGTCCAGGGAAAACTATTCACTTTCTGATCCCCAAATTTTGAAGCAGAGAAACATACACCAGTACCAAGCCACTGTAATTTTTGCAGGATTTTTGGAATTTTATAAAAGCAACTTGTAGTTCAAACCCACTCTAAAACATTAAAAAGAATAAAAAAAAGGGAAGAAGAAATAAACCTCACCCCAATGAGTCTAACTTGAGAACTTATCAATTCTCCCTAAAACTTAAAAGGAATTCAGTGGAACCTCAAAAAAAAATTAAATCCACTACTTACCTTAGCTAAGTTTAAACCAATTCACCAAGTATACCACAAAAGGGTCTTACATAAGTAAAGTTAACTTGTTTTACTCAAGTAGATCATACACCGTCAAAAGTTGTAATTTCTAAAAGTACATATCATATCATGCATGTATCTTACGCATTGCATTCATTAGATTGTAATCTTGCCGACGGAGAGTACGTGCTCATCCCCGAGCAAGGACCTATCCAAGAGGAGGACCAGGAGCAGGCTTCAGAGGCTGCTATTGAGGATCTCCACGCAGCCCCAGCAAATGAAGGCAAGCCCCGGTTTTATGATAACTGTATTATTATATGCTACTTTACTACACTTAATGCTTGTAGGACTGTAATGTGCACTTAAGTGTAGGAGTTGCTTGAAACCTCTAGTTGCATGAACTTAGGATTCCTTCTTGAGATGAATACTAGTATGATAGGTCGAGTAGCTGCTTGCTAATCAGGATCTCGGTAGAAGTCGAGTGATTTTTCTAGCACTCACGCGAGGTCAGGAATTGATTGTATTCATCTTGATAACGGGATTTATGATAGTCTATGGGCTTGGATCCAGGGAGGATGCCTTGTCCATGAGACGGGAAAAAGGAATTAAGGATTAATGTGTGGATACCTGAGTCAAGCTTTTGAACGTACTAAGCACATGCCGGGAAATATGGTAACCGGTAAACCTAGTACCTGAGTGAAGCCGGGCGCGGACTTTATCCCTCATGCGACCTGAGACTGAGTCTCCCATGCTAGCTATGGTGGGTACAAGTGTGGTCACTGCACGGCGGCAGCCGGGGTCAGTGGAGCATTGTATGCCAAGGCGGTGAGGCCTGGACGCGAATGGGGAATCGATGGGGACGGTTGTTATGTGTGGGGTCAGAGCACCCTGACATGCCGTGTGTTTAGGTTTACCTTGCAAGGTTAAAACTCGATTCGAATCGTCTGCTTCTCGCAGCTAATGAGACTGCTTGATTCCTTGTACCGCATCGAGTAAAAAGTGAAATGTGGTTACATGAGATAACTTGTTGATTGAATTAATTGATTGTTACCATGTATGCTTAGAAGGAGCAATCTAGCTAAGTTAATGATGATAGAATTTGAAAAGCTAAAAATTGCTTTTAGAAACAGCTAGTGCTCTTGGCAAACCAAACCCCTCAGCCAAACAGCTGCATAGTCTAGAGGTAGAGGAGTAGATTCCTCACACCGGGTAAGTCTAGCTAAGTATTAGTATACTCAGCCTTGCTTGTGGCACAATTTTTTGCAGGTACCATTCAGGAAATGGTTGATGGTGTGACTTGGCCTACCACCCTGCCACCGGGTTGGACGGTCGAGTGGGATGTTGCTCCGGCAGGAGAGGAGCACGAGGAGTAGTGGGCTAGGCCTTGCCCATTTCCTCGATACCGACGACATCGATTATCCGCTGCACTTCATTTTGTGAACTCTTATTTGCTACTCAAAAACTCTGACTTATGTAATAACTCAGTACTTAATTTGTGGATTCCTGTTTTATTGTATTGCTTCTGTGACTCACCTTCGTGTGAGATTGTGGAATTTGATCCTGGTTAAGTGGCTCCATCAGACTAGATCTGAGGGACTGACGGGTTATTCCGATTTAAGTGTGTTACGGCCCCCTGAGGCGTGACTAAGGCACTTAAGCTGGAATAATTCGGGTGGTTCCGCCACAGCTGGTATCGGAGCAAATTCCACCACAGAGGAGGACAATAAACCATGAATACCAATTTTCAAAATCTAAAACTTGCCTAGAAACTACTAAGGATCGTCAGGACTAGACCGCTAGACCTAGGACGAAAGGCCTTAGACATAGAGGGAGAAATAGGTGACTAACTAATTAGGCCCCGTGGGCCAGTACTTATATTTCAAGGATGCCCTAAAAAGCACCCTATTTTCCTTTGAGAGGCATCGTTTCTTCCAGCATGCATGCATTATAAAACATCAAAGGAATTAAAATTTTGAGCTAACCCCCTTTCTTTAAAACCATCCGGGTTCCCTTTTTCTTTTTCCTTCCACCATGATCTTTATCTTTGATTCCCTTCCGTAGATGAATTCACCCACCCCCGCCAGTGGAGGAGACTATCATTTCAGTTCTGATTTCCTTTCTCGCGATGGCTTTCCTTCCATCTTGTGGGAAGTGCTTAACTCCGCCGGTTACCCTACGCCCCCTTTGTACACGGTGCAGTTGTATGAGGAGCATCGGGTACCTCGTTGTCGGGTCTGGCTGACTTTGGAGGCTCATCCCCTTCAGCTGGGTTGGCATTCTCTTGATTCTGAGACGATTGGACTCAGGACGGACGACACCGTTGAAGCAGCGGCCATGAAGGCCCTGACGACTTTCTGTGGCTATCATCCCCTGGAGATGGTGATGCACCCCTTGGGACTCTTCCCTGCTGAGAGGAAGGATGATCCCATGTGGTGTAACCGCGTGAGCCATGTAAAGGATGTGTGGGCAATGTATCCTGACTTGGTTGTGAGGGTCACTGTTCAGTGCATGAGTGCGCTGTACCGCCTTCAGGCCCTTCAGAGCGACGCTATGGCACACCTTGCCAACATCGCTCAGACCACCAAGCTCACCCTCGATAGTCGAGAAGATTTTGTGGTTGATCTATCCACGGAGTTGGTGGAGAAGGATCTGCAGGTGGAGAGGCTGAGCCAGCTGAAAGTCGCCTAGAGGGGGGGTGAATAGGGCGAAACTGAAATTCTCAAAAAATAATCACAACTACAAGCCGGGTTAGCGTTAGAAATATAATAGAGTCCGCGAGAGAGGGCGCAAAACAAATCGCAAGCGAATAATGAAGTGAGACACGCGGATTTGTTTTACCGAGGTTCGGTTCTCTCAAACCTACTCCCCGTTGAGGAGGCCACAAAGGCCGGGTCTCTTTCAACCCTTCCCTCTCTCAAACGGTCCCTCGGACCGAGTGAGCTTCTCTTTCTCAAATCACTTGGGAATCAAACTTCCCGCAAGGACCACCACACAATTGGTGTCTCTTGCCTCAATTACAAGTGAGTGTTTGATCACAAGAAAGAATGCCAAAGAAAAAGAAGCGATCCAAGCGCAAGAGCTCAAATGAACACTACAAATCACTCTCTCTAGTCACTAGGGCTTTGTGTGGAGTTGGGAGAGGATTTGATCTCCTTTGGTGTGCTTTGCAATGAATGCTAGCTCTTGTATAGTGATTGGAAGCTGGAAAACTTGGATGCCTTGAATGTGGGGTGGTTGGGGGTATTTATAGCCCCAACCACCAAACTAGCCGTTTGGTGAGGCTGTCTGTTCGATGGCGCACCGGACAGTCCGGTGCACACCAGACATGTCCGGTGCGACAGCCACGTCACCAAATAGCCGTTGGGTCAACCGTTGGAGCTCTGTCTCTAGGCCCGCCTTGATGTCCGGTGGCGCACCGGACATGCACTGTAGAGTGTCCGGTGCGCCTGCTCCCGCGTGCCTGACGACTGCGCGCTTCTGGCGCGCATTAAATGCGCCTGCAGGTGACCGTTGGCGCGAAGTAGCCGTTGCCCCGAGGTTGCACCGGACATGTCCGGTGAATTATAGCGGAGCAGCCTTAGCGAATTCCCGAGACTGGCGAGTTCCTGAGCCGCGTCTCAAATGAGCACCGGACACTATCCGTTGTACACCGGACAATCCGGTGAATTTTAGTGCGCTGGCTCTGGAAATTTCCCGAGGCCGACGAGTTTGAGCTGAAGTCCTCTGGTGCACCGGACACTGTCCGGTGGCACACCAGACAGTCCGGTGCGCCAGACCAGAGGAGCCTTTGGTTGCTCCTTTGCCCTTTTGTTGAACCCAACACATGGTCATATTATTGGCTAAGTGTGAACCTTTTGCACCTGTATAACTTATACACTAGAGCAAACTAGTTAGTCCAATATTTGTGTTGGGCAATTCAACCACCAAAATTATTTAGGGACTAGGTGTAAGCCTAATTCCCTTTCAATCTCCCCCTTTTTGGTGATTGATGCCAACACAAACCAAAGCAAATATAAAAGTGCATAATTGAACTAGTTTGCATAATGTAAGTGCAAAGGTTGCTTGGAATTGAGCCAATATAAATACTTACATGATGCGCATGGATTGTTTTCTTTGTTTTTGACATATTGGACCATATTTGCACCACAAGTTTTGTTTTTGCAAACTCTTTTGTAAATTCTTTTCAAAGTCCTTTTGCAAGATAGTCAAAGGTAAATGAATAAGATTTTGCAAAGCATTTTCAAGTTTTGAAATTTTCTTCCTTTGTTCCAAATGCTTTTCCTTTGACTAAACAAAACTCCCCCTCAAATAAAGTCTCCTCTTAGTGTTCAAGAGGGTTTTAAGACATCAATTTTGAAAATACTACTTGCTCCCTCTTTAGAGCACAAAGAGATACCAATTTTGAAATTTTTCATCCGATTGACAAACATTAGTTTTAAAATTAGGGTGGTGGTGCGGTCCTTTTGCTGGGTGGTGGTGCGGTCCTTTTGCTTTGGACTCATATTTTCTCCCCCTTTGGCATGAATCGCCAGAAACGGAATTATTAGAGCCCATAGAAGTACTTTCTCCTCCTTTGGTCATAAAATAAATGAGTGAAGATTATACCAACGTTGGAGAGTGATGCGGAGCGACGGCGAAGGATGAGTAGTAGAGCGGAGTGGAAGCCTTTGTCTTTGCCGAAGACTCCAATTCCCTTTCAATATACCTATGACTTGGTTTGGAATACACTTGAAAACACATTAGTCATAGCATATAAAAGGGACATGATCAAAGGTATTCTTATGAGCTATGTGTGCAAGTTTAGCAAAAGAAATTCCTAGAATCAAGAATATTAAGCTCATGCCTAAGTCTGGTAAAAGATTGTTCATCAAGTGGCTTGGTAAAGATATCGGCTAATTGATCTTTAGTGTTAATGTATGAAATCTCGATATCCCCCTTTTGTTGGTGATCCCGAAGAAAATGATACCGAATGGCTATGTGTTTAGTGCGGCTATGCTCAACGGGATTATCCGCCATGCGGATTGCACTCTCATTATCACATAGAAGAGGAACTTTGGTTAATTTGTAACCGTAGTCCCGCAGGGTTTGCCTCATCCAAAGCAATTGCGCGCAACAATGGCCTGCGGCAATATACTCGGCTTCGGCGGTAGAAAGAGCGACCGAATTTTGCTTCTTTGAAGCCCATGACACCAAGGATCTTCCCAAGAACTGGCAAGTCCCCGATGTGCTCTTCCTATTAATCTTACACCCCGCCCAATCGGCATCCGAATAACCAATCAAATCAAAAGTGGATCCCCGAGGGTACCAAAGCCCAAACTTAGGAGTATAAGCCAAATATCTCAAGATTCATTTTACGGCCGTAAGGTGTGATTCCTTAGGGTCGGCTTGGAATCTTGCACACATGCAAACGGAAAGCATAATGTCCGGTCGAGATGCACATAAATAAAGCAATGAACCAATCATCGACCGGTATACCTTTTGATCCACGGTCTTACCTCCCGTGTCGAGGTCGAGATGCCCATTTGTTCCCATGGGAGTCTTGATGGGCTTGGCATCCTTCATTCCAAACTTCCTTAGAATGTCTTGAGTATACTTTGTTTGGCAAATGAATGTGCCCTCTTGGAGTTGTTTGACTTGAAATCCTAGAAAATACTTCAACTCCCCCATCATAGACATCTCGAATTTCTGTGTCATGATCCTACTAAATTCTTCACATGTAGATTTGTTAGTAGACCCAAATATAATATCATCAACATAAATTTGGCATACAAACAAATCATTATCAAGTGTTTTGGTGAATAAAGTAGGATCGGCCTTGCCGACTTTGAAGCCATTTACAATAAGGAAATCTCTAAGGCATTCATACCATGCTCTTGGGGCTTGCTTGAGCCCATAAAGCGCCTTAGAGAGCCTATAAACATGGTTAGGGTACTCACTGTCTTCAAAGCCGGGAGGTTGCTCAACATAGACCTCCTCCTTGATTGGTCCATTGAGGAAGGCACTCTTCACGTCCATTTGATAAAGCTTGAAGCCATGGTAAGTAGCATAGGCTAATAATATGCGAATTGACTCAAGCCTAGCTACGGGTGCATAGGTTTCACCAAAATCCAAACCTTCGACTTGTGAATACCCCTTGGCCACGAGTCGAGCTTTGTTCCTTGTCACCACACCATGCTCGTCTTGCTTGTTGCGGAAGACCCACTTGGTTCCTACAACATTTTGATTAGGACGTGGAACTAAATGCCATACCTCATTCCTTGTGAAATTGTTGAGCTCCTCTTGCATCGCCATCACCCAATCCGAACCTTGAAGTGCTTCCTCTACCCTGTGTGGCTCAATAGAGGAAACAAAAGAGTAATGTTCACAAAAATGTGCAACACGAGATCGAGTAGTTACCCCCTTATGAATGTCGCCGAGGATGGTGTCGACGGGGTGATCTCGTTGTATTGCTTGGTGGACTCTTGGGTGTGGCGGCTTTGGTTGTTCATCCTCCTTGTCTTGATCATTTGCATCTCCCCCTTGATCGTTGCCGTCATCTTGAGGGGGCTCATCTCTTTGATCTTCTCCTTCATCAACTTGAGCCTCGTCCTCATTTTGGGTTGGCGGAGATGCTTGCGTTGAGGAGGATGGTTGATCTTGTGCATGTGGAGGCTCTTCGGATTCCTTAGGACACACATCCCCAATGGACATGTTCCTTAGCGCTATGCATGGAGCCTGTTCTTCACCTATCTCATCAAGATCAACTTGCTCTACTTGAGAGCCGTTAGTCTCATCAAACACAACGTCACAAGAAACTTCAACAAGTCCTGAGGACTTGATAAAGACTCTATATGCCCTTGTGTTTGAGTCATATCCTAGTAAAAAGCCTTCTACAGTTTTAGGAGCAAATTTAGATTTTCTACCTCTTTTGACAAGAATAAAACATTTGCTACCAAAAACTCTAAAATATGAAATATTTGGCTTTTTACCGGTTAGGAGTTCATAGGATGTCTTCTTGAGGATTCGGTGTAGATATAACCGGTTGATGGCGTAGTAGGCGGTGTTGACCGCCTCAGCCCAAAACCGATCCGGTGTCTTGTACTCATCAAGCATGGTTCTTGCCATGTCCAATAGAGTTCGTTTCTTCCTCTCCACTACACCATTTTGTTGTGGGGTGTAGGGAGATGAGAACTCATGCTTGATGCCATCCTCCTCAAGGAAGCCTTCAACTTGAGAGTTCTTGAACTCCATCCCGTTGTCGCTTCTAATTTTCTTGATCCTTAAGCCGAACTCATTTTGAGCTCGTCTCTAGAATCCCTTTAAGGTCTCTTGGGTATGAGATTTTTCCTGCAAAAAGAACACCCAAGTGAAGCGAGAATAATCATCCACAATAACTAGACAGTACTTACTCCCGCCGATGCTTATGTAAGCAATAGGGCCGAATAAATCCATGTGTAGGAGCTCCAGTGGCCTGTCACTCGTCATGATGTTCTTGTGTGGATGATGAGTGCCAACTTGCTTCCCGGCTTGGCATGCGCTACAAATCCTGTCTTTCTCAAAATGAACATTTGTTAGTCCTAAAATGTGTTCTCCCTTTAGAATCTTATGAAGATTCTTCATTCCAACATGAGCTAGTCGGCGGTGCCAGAGCCAACCCAAGTTAGTCTTAGCAATTAAGCAAGTGTCGAGTTCAGCTCTATCAAAATCTACCAAGTATAGCTGACCCTCTAACACTCCCTTAAATGCTATTGAATCATCACTTCTTCTAAAGACAGTGACACCTACATCAGTAAATAGACAGTTGTAGCCCATTTGACATAATTGGGATACGGAAAGCAAATTGTAATCTAAAGAATCTACAAGAAAAACATTGGAAATAGTATGGTCAGGTGATATAGCAATTTTACCCAATCCTTTGACCAAACCTTGATTTCCATCCCCGAATGTGATAGCTCGTTGGGGATCTTGGTTTTTCTCATATGAGGAGAACATCTTTTTCTCCCCTGTCATGTGGTTTGTGCACCCGCTGTCGAGTATCCAACTTGAGCCTCCGGATGCATAAACCTACAAAACAATTTTAGTTCTTGACTTTAGGTACCCAAACGGTTTTGGGTCCTTTGGCATTAGAAACAAGAATTTTGGGTACCCAAACACAAGTCTTGGAGCCCTTGTGTTTGCCCCCAACAATCTTGGCAACTACCTTACCGGATTTGTTAGTTAGAACATATGATGCATCAAAAGTTTTAAATGAAATGCTATGATCATTTGATGTATTAGGAGTTTTCTTTCTGGGCAACTTGGCACGGGTTGGTTGCCTAGAGCTAGATGTGTCACCCTTATACATAAAAGCATGGTTAGGGCCAGAGTGAGACTTCCTAGAATGAGTTCTCCTAATTTTGCTCTCAGGATAGCCGGCAGGGTACAAAATGTAACCCTCGTTATCCTGAGGCATGGGAGCCTTGCCCTTAACAAAGTTAGATAAATTCTTTGGAGGGGCATTAAGTTTGACATTGTCTCCCCTTTGGAAGCCAATGCCATCCTTGATGCCAGGGCGTCTCCCATTATAGAGCATACTTCTAGAAAATTTAAACTTTTCATTTTCTAAGTTATGCTCGGCAATTTTAGCGTCTAATAATGCTATATGATCATTTTGTTGTTTAATTAAAGCCATGTGATCATGAATAGCATTGATATCAACATCTCTACATCTAGTGCAAATAGAAGTGTGCTCAACGGTAGATGTAGATGGTTTGCAAGATTTTAATTCTACAACCTTAGCATGCAACATATCATTCTTAGTTCTAAGGTCGGAAATTGTAACATTGCAAACATCTAATTCTTTAGCCTTAGCAATTAATTTCTCATTCTCATTTCTAAGGCTAGCAATAGAAACATTCAACTCATCAATTGTAGCAAGCAAATCAACATTATCATTTCTAGGATAGGAAGTTGAATCAATACAAACATGAGAATCAACCTTAGCAATTAAAGTAGCATTTTCATTTCTAAGGTTGGCAATAGTGTCATGACATGTGCTTAGCTCACTAGATAATTTGTTACATTTTTCTACCTCTAGAGCATAAGCATTTTTAATCTTAACATGTTTCTTGTTTTCTTTAATTAGAAAATCCTCTTGGGAATCCAAAAGGTCATCCTTTTCATGAATAGCACTAATCAATTCATTTAATTTTTCCTTTTGTTCCATGTTAAGATTGGCAAAAAGGGTAAGCAAGTTATCCTCCTCATCACTAGCATTTTCATCACTAGAGGATTCATATTTTGTGGAGGATTTAGATTTAACCTTCTTCCTTTTGCCGTCTTTTGCCATGAGGCACTTGTGGCCGACGTTGGGGAAGAGAAGTCCCTTGGTGACGGCGATGTTGGCGGCGTCCTCGTCGGAGGAGGACTCGGTGGAGCTCTCGTCGGAGTCCCACTGTCGGCACACGTGGGCATCGCCGCCCCTCTTCTTGTGGTACCTCTTCTTTTCTCTCCTCTTTCCCTTCTTGTCGTCGCCCCTGTCACTGTCACTAGACATAGGACATTTTGCAATAAAATGACCGGGCTTACCACATTTGTAGCACACTTTCTTGGAGCGGGGTTTGTAGTCCTTCCCCCTCCGTTGCTTGAGGATTTGGCGAAAGCTTTTGATGATTAAAGCCATCTCCTCATTGTCGAGCTTGGAGGCGTCAATTGGTTGTCTACTTGGTGTAGACTCCTCCTTCTTCTCTTCCGTTGCCTTGAAGGCCACCGGTTGCGCCTCGGACGTGGAGGGATCATCAAGCTCGTTGATCTTCTTTGAGCCCTTGATCATACATTCAAAGCTCACAAAATTCCCGATAACTTCCTCGGGGGTCATTAGTGGATATCTAGGATTACCACGAATTAATTGAACTTGAGTAGGGTTAAGGAAAATAACAGCTCTTAAAATAACCTTAACCACCTCGTGGTCGTCCCACTTTTTGCTCCCGAGGTTGCGCACTTGGTTCACCAAGGTTTTGAGCCGGTTGTACATATCTTGTGGCTCCTCCCCTTGGCGAAGACGAAAGCGACCGAGCTCCCCCTCGATTGTTTCCCGCTTGGTGATCTTGGTGAGTTCATCACCCTCGTGCGCCGTCTTGAGTAGGTCCCAAATCTCCTTTGCATTCTTCAACCCTTGCACTTTGTTGTATTCCTCCTTGCTTAGAGAGGCGAGGAGAATGGTTGTGGCTTGGGAGTTGAAGTGCTCGATTTGGGCCACTTCGTCCGTATCATAATCCTCATCCCCTACAGAAGGTACCTGTGCTCCAAACTCAACAACATTCCATATACTTTTGTGGAGTGAGGTTAGATGAAATTTCATTAAATCACTCCACCTAGCATAATCTTCGCCATCAAAAGTTGGCGGTTTGCCTAATGGAACAGAAAGTAATGGAGTATGTCTAGATGTACGGGGATAGTGTAAGGGGATCTTACTAAACTTCTTGCGCTCTTGGCGCTTAGAAGTTACGTACGGTGCATCGGAGTCGGAGGTGGATGTTGATGAAGTGTCGGTCTCGTAGTAGACCTCCTTCCTCATCCTCTTGTGCTTGTCGCCTTTCCGATGCGACTTGTGAGAAGAAGATTTTTCCTTCTTCTCTTTGTGGTGAGAAGAGGAAGATCTTTTCTCCTTCCGTTTGGAGGAGTCCTTCTTCTTCTCCCTCCTCTTGGTGCGGGACTCTTCCGATGAAGTGCTCCCTTGGCTTGTAGTGGGCTTGTCGCCGGTCTCCATCTCCCTCTTGGTGTGATCTCCCGACATCACTTCGAGCGGTTAGGCTCTAATGAAGCATCGGGCTTTGATACCAATTGAAAGTCGCCTAGAGGGGGGGTGAATAGGGTGAAACTGAAATTCTCAAAAAATAATCACAACTACAAGACGGGTTAGCGTTAGAAATATAATAGAGTCCGCGAGAGAGGGCGCAAAACAAATCGCAAGCGAATAACGAAGTGAGACACGCGGATTTGTTTTACCGAGGTTCGGTTCTCTCAAACCTACTCCCCGTTGAGGAGGCCACAAAGGCCGGGTCTCTTTCAACCCTTCCCTCTCTCAAACGGTCCCTCGGACCGAGTGAGCTTCTCTTTCTCAAATCACTTGGGAATCAAACTTCCCGCAAGGACCACCACACAATTGGTGTCTCTTGCCTCAATTACAAGTGAGTGTTTGATCACAAGAAAGAATGCCAAAGAAAAAGAAGCGATCCAAGCGCAAGAGCTCAAATGAACACTACAAATCACTCTCTCTAGTCACTAGGGCTTTGTGTGGAGTTGGGAGAGGATTTGATCTCCTTTGGTGTGCTTTGCAATGAATGCTAGCTCTTGTATAGTGATTGGAAGCTGGAAAACTTGGATGCCTTGAATGTGGGGTGGTTGGGGGTATTTATAGCCCCGACCACCAAACTAGCCGTTTGGTGAGGCTGTCTGTTCGATGGCGCACCGGACAGTCCGGTGCACACTGGACATGTCCGGTGCGACAGCCACGTCACCAAATAGCCGTTGGGTCAACCGTTGGAGCTCTGTCTCTGGGCCTGCCTTGATGTCCGGTGGCACACTGGACATGCACTGTAGAGTGTCCGGTGCGCCTGCTCCCGCGTGCCTGACGACTGCGCGCTTCTGGCGCGCATTAAATGCGCCTGCAGGTGACCGTTGGCGCGAAGTAGCCGTTGCCCCGAGGTTGCACCGGACATGTCCGGTGAATTATAGCGGAGCAGCCTTAGCGAATTCCCGAGACTGGCGAGTTCCTGAGCCGCGTCTCAAATGAGCTCCGGACACTGTCCGGTGTACACCGGACAGTCCGGTGAATTTTAGTGCGCTGGCTCTGGAAATTTCCCGAGGGCGACGAGTTTGAGCTGAAGTCCTCTGGTGCACCGAACACTGTCTGGTGGCACACCGGACAGTCCGGTGCGCCAGACCAGAGGAGCCTTTGGTTGCTCCTTTGCCCTTTTGTTGAACCCAACACATGGTCATTTTATTGGCTAAGTGTGAACCTTTTGCACCTGTATAACTTATACACTAGAGCAAACTAGTTAGTCCAATATTTGTGTTGGGCAATTCAACCACCAAAATTATTTAGGGACTAGGTGTAAGCCTAATTCCCTTTCACCAGCGCATTGCCACCTTGGAGCAGCAGGTGGAAATCCGAGACAACACTATTGATGTCTTGGAGAACCAGCTTCACGATGTGTAGAGAGAACTCGAAGAAGCGAATGACCACCTAGACATGCACCACTTGGAGATGGAGGCCAATGAAGTAGGAAGCGAGGGAGAAGAGGATCCCGAGGAGCTAGGACCAGCCCCTGGTGCCAATGGGACTACCTCCTCGATGCCCCCTTCACCTGCGTCCAGTGTCGCTTCCACCGCTCAGGGTTAAGCAGTCGCTTCGACATTTTTAGGCGGATAGAAACCTATGCGAGCTTAGTAATATCACATTTTGGACTAGGCTTATGGGTACTTTCCCCTAATTGATGTAACCCTGTGAACTTTTGAAATCTGTGGGATGTTTGTCACCATGTTATCTTCATTTCGAACCTAATATTATGATTATGGCATTTTTCCTTCCATATGAGATGATATCTTGTCGTTCGAAACTGTGAGTTGGGATAACAATGGCGGCAATCTCTGTTTTCAGATGGCAGCTAGGCAGCGTCGCGGGCATAACGAGCAGGTTCCCCCGCCACCTCCTCCAGCTCCCACAGTGCAGGAGCTGATGGCCCAGCAGAATGAGATTCTGCGACAGCTCTTGCAGCGTCAGCCCCACCCTCAGCAGCATGGTGGAGGCCAGCCTCAGCGACCTCCGGCTATGGCCACTTACCAGGAGTTTCTGAGCACGCAGCCGCCCTTGTTCACCAAGGCAGAGGATCCGTTGGACGCCGACGTATGGCTTCGCGTCGTCGAGTCCAAGTTTCCCCTCCTCACGGGAGACTGCCCTGATGCTACCAAGACCCGCTTCGCCGCGCAGCAGCTTCGCGGATCTGCTCGGACTTGGTAGGATCACTTCCGTGCTATGCTCCCCGCTGATCGTGAGGTATCTTGGGAGGAATTCAAGACTGCCTTCAGAGGACACCACATCCCAGCTGGCATTCTTGATCGGAAGTTGAATGAATTCCTGGCCCTTAATCAAGGAACCCGCACGGTACTGCAGTATGCGCAAGCCTTCAACGACTTATGCCAGTATGCAGGGTACCATGCTGATTCTGATGAGAAGAAGAGGGATCGCTTCCGCAGGGGTCTCAATACCAAGCTGCGGGAACGACTCAACACTGTCCGGGCCGATAGCTTCAATGAGTTGGTCAACCTGGCCATCTCCCAGGAGGATTGCATTGTTGCTCACCGGGCAGAGAAGAAGAGGAAGGCACCAATGACAGCACCATCCGCCCAGGCTCAGAGGTTCCGGATTGTTTCTCACAATCAGAGCAGGGGTTTTCAGCAGCAGGCAGGCAGATGGGTGATCAGGCCACCTCAGCAGCAGCCGGCACCCAATCGCTTTCCAGCTCCCGCTCCAAGAAACAACCAGCCTCAGCAGCAGCAGTTCCGCCAGGGCAATGGGAACAAGTGTTTCACTTGTGGCAATGTGGGCCACTATGCCAAGAATTGTCCCAGGAACCAGTAGAAGCAGATGCCAGCACCAAATCAAGACAAGGGAAGAAAGCAGAAGGTGCAAGTCAGGCAGGGGAAGCTCAATTTCACCACTCTGGAGGAAATACCTGAAGGAGCTCCTATCATGACTGGTATCTTTTCAGTTTATAATCAACCTGCTTTAATTCTGTTTGATTCTGGTGCATCGCATAGTTTCATTAGCCAAAAGTTCAGTGCTAGATGCAAACTGCCTTTCTCTCACTCTAAAGGGTCATTCATGATAGTCACACCTGGGGGTAAAATTGCAACTAACCAATTAAACCAAAGTGTGCCTATTCAACTGGGAAGCCACATTGTCAAAACCACTCTTCTTGTGTTGGGATTGGAAAATGTGGACATTATTCTAGGGGCTAATTGGATGACCTTGCACCAAGTTGTGCTTGATGTAGCCAGTCGTACCGTGGATGTTAATTCTCCCTTCTGTGGAAACTTCACTTTAATTCTGCCCAGTCAAGGTTCTACTCAGTCATGTGCTTTCTCTATGACGGAGTTACCTCTGAAGAAGATCCCAGTGGTCTGTGAGTATGCAGATGTCTTCCCTGATGAACTGCCAGGAATGCCACCGGACCGGGATATTGAATTCGCCATCGAGTTGCAACCGGGAACGGCCCCAATTTCCAAAAGGCCCTACCGGATGCCACCCGCTGAGTTGGCAGAGTTGAAGAAGCAATTGCAAGAGTTGCTGGATAAAGGATTTATTCGCCCAAGCACTTCGCCTTGGGGATGTCCAGCACTATTTGTGAAGAAGAAGGATGAAAGCTTGAGGCTGTGTATAGATTACCGCCCTCTTAATGCGGTAACTATCAAGAACAAGTATCCCTTGCCTCGAATTGATGTTCTTTTTGACCAGTTGGTCGGGGCCAAGGTGTTTTCCAAGATAGACCTTTGCTCTGGCTACCATCAGATCAAGATACGAGCAAGTGATATTCCGAAGACGGCATTCTCAACCAGATACGGGCTATATGAATTCTTGGTGATGTCATTCGGGCTGACAAATGCACCAGCATATTTCATGTATCTGATGAATTCTGTTTTCATGCCTGAATTGGGCAAGTTCGTGGTGGTTTTCATCGATGACATCTTGGTGTACTCAAAGAGCGAAGAAGAACATGCCGGGCATTTGCATGTAGTGCTTCAACGTCTGCGAGAGCACCACCTTTATGCGAAGTTATCCAAGTGTGATTTTTGGCTAAAGGAAATCAAATTCTTGGGTCACACTATCTCTCAGGCTGGAATAGCTGTTGATCCTGATAAAGTGCAAGAGGTGATGAACTGGAAGCCACCAACAACTGTTCATCAGATTCAGAGTTTTCTGGGATTAGCTGGTTATTATCGAAGATTTATTCCAGACTTCTCTCGAATTGCGAAGCCTATTACTGAGTTGCTGAAGAAAGAAGTCAAATTTGTCTGGAGTCAGAAGTGCGAAGATGCCTTCCATGCATTAAGGCAGCATCTGACCACAGCACCAGTGTTGGCACAGCCTGACTACAGCAAGCCTTTCGATGTATATTGCGATGCCTCTGGCACCGGGCTAGGTTGTGTCTTGATGCAAGACAACCAAGTCATTGCTTATGCCTCAAGAGCACTCATGCCTCATGAGCAAAACTATCCCACTCATGACCTCGAGTTAGCAGAAGTGGTTCATGCATTGAAGATGTGGAGGCACTATCTAATGGGAACCCACTGCAACATCTTCACTGATCATAAGAGCCTTAAGTACATTTTTACTCAGGCTGATCTCAACATGAGGCAGAGAAGATGGCTAGAGCTGATCAAGGATTATGACCTGGAGGTACATTACCACCTAGGAAAAGCTAATGTGGTAGCAGATGCCTTGAGCCGGAAGATGCAGTGCAATTGTATTCTGATGGATTCTCGCATTAACACCTTGTGTGATGAGTTGAGCAAGATGCAAATTGAAGTGATTCCTTCTGGTTCCTTGTCTCACGTTTCTGTTGAGCCAGCTTTGCAAGACCAGATTATCATGGCCCAGCTCAGTGACAAGGGAGTGCAGATTATCAAGAAGAATCTCCATCAGAGGGTTGAGAAGTATAATTGTTTCCGCCAGGATGAAAAAGGTGTGTTATGGTTTAAAAGCAGATTGGTGATTCCTAAGGACCAGGACCTCAAGAGAAAAATTTTGGATGAGGCTCATCTCTCCAAATTCTCTATGCATCCGGGAAGCACCAAGATGTACCATGATCTGAAGCCTTTATACTGGTGGACCAGAATGAAGAGGGAGATAGCCCAGTATGTATCTGAATGTGACACATGTCAGAGGATAAAGGCTAGCCACTTGAAGTCAGCTGGAGCTTTGCAACCCCTGTCCATACCTTCATGGAAGTGGGATGACATCAGCATGGACTTCATTGTGGGTCTGCCCAACACCTCTCGTCATCATGATTCGATTTGGGTTATTGTGGACCGATTGACGAAAGTGGCACATTTTCTTCCTGTGCACACCACTGATAAGGCTCAGAAATATGCAGAATTGTATATTGACCGGATCGTGTGTTTGCACGGATTACCTCGGACCATTGTTTCTAACCGAGGAGCCCAATTTGTTGCCAGATTTTGGGAACAATTGCAGGAGTCTTTGGGAACCAAGCTAATCAGGAGTTTAGCTTACCACCCACAGACTGATGGTCAGACGGAAAGGGTAAACCAAATTCTGGAGGATATGCTGAGAGCTTGTGCGATCGATTATGGCAAGAACTGGATAAGCACCTCTCCTTGGCAGAGTTTGCTTATAACAATAGTTATCAATCCAGCCTAAAAATGGCACCTTTTGAAGCTCTCTATGGAAGAAGGTGCAAGACACCACTCAATTGGTCTCAACCTGGTGAAAGAGAAGTTTTTGGACCTGATTTAGTGACTGAAGCCGAAAGGAAGGTCAAACTAATCAGGAAGAATCTAGAAGCTGCTCAGGCCAGGCAGAAGAGTTACCATGATAAAAGAAAGAAACCTCTCCAGTTCGAGGTGGGAAGTTTTGTATACCTCAAGGTATCACCCACCAAGGGAATGCAGAGGTTTGGGATCAAAGGCAAGCTAGCCCCTCGCTACATTGGACCTTATGAGATCATAGAAGCATGTGGACCCATGGCATACAAGCTGAAGTTACCTTCAAGGATGTCTGCCATTCACGATGTATTCCATGTATCTCAGCTGAAGAAGTGTGTTCGATTGCCGACTGAGATCTTAGCAGAACCAGAATTGGAGATAGAGTCAGATCTATCGTACCAAGAGTACCCCTCCAAGATTCTGGATTGCAAAGAGAGATCAACTCGGGCTAAATCGATCAAGATGTACAAGGTCCAGTGGAGTAATCACTCAGAGGAGGAAGCTACTTGGGAAACCGAGGAATTCTTGAGATCCAACTTTCCCGATTGCCTACCTAAGGAAGCTGGTACGTAATCACCCCCAACCCCTCCTCCTGCCCTTCAAATCTAATTTTCAAAAATATGATCTTAATTCTGAATGAAGTAACTATGAAGTAAAACTTAAAAGGACTTCCTTCTGAAGTTGCAAAGAGAATGACATTCGAAGAGCAGTTTTACCCTAATAATAGCAGCACTCACCCATTTCCTATAAGTCTCACCCTTTGCTTCACCCCGGGAGGACTCTGGCCCGAATCTCGGGACGAGATTCCTTTAAGGGGGGAAGGCTGTGACACCCCAGTGTCACCTAGGGTTTCTCTCAGATACCAACCCAAGAACCATTATTTTATGTGAACCAAAATAAGCATGAGCATCAAAATAACTTAAGTACTAAAGGATTCACCAAGTATATACTTAAAAGTATCATGATTAAAACAATTGAGTCTTTAAAAAGATAAGAGTATACAACCCTAAGGAAAACCCTAAGTGAGCCCTTTAAGCAAAATGCAAGAAAATAAGAAAAAGGGGATGAAAAGTTTAAAATTTTGACTTGAGCCAATTATAAAAATTAAAATATATTTAATGAGCAACAAGAAAGGTTAAGAAAGCTTAGCCAAATTAACTCAATTAAATTCTCAAATCAGCCCTTGAACTATGAACCCTTAGAGAAATTCAGATTTCTGAATTTCTGAAATTCAGACCTCTTTCCAAAGATCAACGGCGTTCTCTGTTTTTCGAAACTCAAAACCAGGAAATCCAAATATCAAAGTTGTGCCAAATTCCCTTGAACACATCTTGGAAAAGTTTGAACTCAAACCAAATTCATTTGACACGGTTTGGGCGCGGTTTGACCTCGGGACCAGGCATTCTGACACTGGCACCTTGGTGACGCTACAACTCCCTGTCCCTAGCCTAAAACCGCGCGACGTCCATACACAAAAGACAAAGCTTGGTCAGGTGAACAAATCCTTCACAGCGATCTTGCCCAAATTCGCGAAGATTTGCTCCCAATCGGCGCTTGAACAGGGGCAGAGGCAACGGGAACACGTGTTCGACCGTGGCTGACACCCCCGGTTCACGCCCGTTCGCGCACCGCGCCTTCCAGTGCACGCCCGCGCGCACTCACCGGTCCACGACCGCCCGTGCACCGCGCCGTGCCTATAAAGCCTTCCCAAGCGCGCCCCACTTCGCCCCGCACTCACCCTCACCGGCCAGCCACTTTCCCTTAGCTCCGGCGAGCTCAATTCCGCCCGCCATTGCTGCCAAAGCTTCGACCATCGTGGCCAGCCCACCCCAGCCATCCTCTGGGCAAGCCAGTGCTTCGGCTAGCTCCGCTAGTAGCCTGTGAAGCTTGCCAAGCCCTCGGACCCGGCCGGACTTCACCGGAGGCCCGAGATCGACCTCACTGGACTTCGGTCTTCCGCCGCCGCGCGTGGACCGAGCTATCCAGTGCGTCTCTGACCAATTCCTTGCACCCATATCTTCTCTGGCATCCTGTGAACCTCTCTGACCCATCCAATTGATCTATCTCGCCGTGATCAGGCCGGACCCCTCGCCGCCGACGAGCATCCCCGCCTGCGCGCGTGGACCGACCGACTCCGGCCATCCCCGACGGCGACCCGCACCTCGTTGTGATCCCCGAGACCTCCCCTACGTCCTCGACCACTTCACCGGAGCAATCTCGCCACCGGTAAGCCCCTCCGCCCTTTCTTCCGCCGCGGTTACTGTTTGAGGTAGAAAAAGGACCTCGGGTTAGGATCTGTAGAACCCGAGGGGTTTTCTGTAACGTCAGTGACTCATGTGAATAGTAACTTAAGGACTGATTCGCAAGGAAAACTTAAAAACCCGCCAGGGACCCCAGTGCAAAGTGGGTTTCCATTAAATCATTTCTGTTAATCTTTTTAAAATGACCAGAGAACTTAGAAAATCCATAACTTGATGAATTTTTCATAAAAATTTGTCAAACCAATTTTGCTAGTTTCTGAATATTATGAACTATCATTTAAAAATGATAAATCCTATGTTTTCTGTTCTGAATTTTAGAGTTTAAAATTAAAAACAGAAACCCACCAAACCTTGTTTAATTAAGAAAAATTAGTTTTTCTCCTGTGCTGAACTTAAGAAAATTTGTAGATGTCTAAACCTCATTTAGACACTGTTTAAAAATAGTAGGAACCCCAGCATTAGAAATTATGATGTAGTTATTTATTTAAAGCTAATTTGTCCAAAACTTAGAGAAAATCAGAAAGGCATTAGAAATTAATGAACAGTGATTAAGATTATTTTTCCTAGTTTACTTATGTAACAGAGAACCTAGGAAAAATACAGAGACCATTAATTTGGACCAGTTTTAAATTAAAATGATTTATTTAGCCTTATATAGACTGAAAATCAATTATTAGAGTGGCAAAACTATAACCAAAATGATTGATAAAAATCCAGTGGACTTATAACCACCAGAGCCCCACTACAAAAATAAAGGCCACCTCAGTTCAACTTTTTAAGTAAGGAGAATAAATACAAAATGATAATGAGGCATTTTGCAAATAAATCATAAAACAACCCCTAATGATGTAATAATGGGAAACCAAAAATTAGCTAAGTCCATAATGAGATGAACTACCAGAGAAAAATGCAAACCTCTGAAAAAGAAGCAAATTCTTACCTATTGCTAAAGATTTATGAGAAAGGCCACTTAATTCAAATAATGCATACCACCCCTTTCCTTAAGCAAAAAGATGCCAAACCTCAGAATGATTGCTCTTGCACAAAACAATAACTAAGAAAAATAAGAACTCTGTTGTTTGATATCTTTCAAATATAGTGGTAGTAGAAAGCACCTATTTGGCTAGAATCTTGAGAAAACCATAGAAAAATAATTAAAAGGTATAAATGACTAGAAATTTGTATCAAGTCATGTTATAACACCTAAAAGCCAGCAAAAATAAGTTTTAGAGAATTACCCACTGTTAAAAATAGTTGTAGTTCAAAGCACCCCTTCTGCCCTAGAATTTAATAATTTTGTTCAGGGAAAACTATTCACTTTCTGATCCCCAAATTTTGAAGCAGAGAAACATACACCAGTACCAAGCCACTGTAATTTTTTCAGGATTTTTGGAATTTTATAAAAGCAACTTGTAGTTCAAACCCACTCTAAAACATTAAAAAGAATAAAAGAAAAGGGAAGAAGAAATAAACCTCACCCCAATGAGTCTAACTTGAGAACTTATCAATTCTCCCTAAAACTTAAAAGGAATTCAGTGGAACCTCAAAAAAAATTAAATCCACTACTTACCTTAGCTAAGTTTAAACCTATTCACCAAGTATACCACAAAAGGGTCTTACATAAGTAAAGTTAACTTGTTTTACTCAAGTAGATCATACACCATCAAAAGTTGTAATTTCTAAAAGTACATATCATATCATGCATGTATCTTACGCATTGCATTCATTAGATTGTAATCTTGCCGATGGAGAGTAAGTGCTCATCCCCGAGCAAGGACCTGTCCAAGAGGAGGACCAGGAGCAGGCTTCAGAGGCTGCTATTGAGGATCTCCCCGCAGCCCCAGCAATTGAAGGCAAGCCCCGGTTTTATACATAACCGTATTATTATATGCTACTTTACTACACTTAATGCTTGTAGGACTGTAATGTGCACTTAAGTGTAGGAGTTGCTTGAAACCTCTAGTTGCATGAACTTAGGATTCCTTCTTGAGATGAATACTACTATGATAGGTCGAGTAGCTGCTTGCTAATCAGGATCTCGGTAGAAGTCGAGTGATTTTTCTAGCACTCGCGCGAGGTCAGGAATTGATTGTATTCATCTTGATAACGGGATTTATGATAGTCTATGGGCTTGGATCCAGGGAGGATGCCTTGTCCATGAGACGGGAAAAAGGAATTAAGGATTAATGTGTGGATACCTGAGTCAAGCATTTGAACGTACTAAGCACATGCCGGGAAATATGGTAACCGGTAAACCTAGTACCTGAGTGAAGCCGGGCGCGGACTTTATCCCTCATGCGACCTGAGACTGAGTCTCCCATGCTAGCTATGGTGGGTACAAGTGTGGTCACTGCACGGCGGCAGCCGGGGTCAGTGGAGCATTGTATGCCAAGGCGGTGAGGCCTGGACGCGAACGGGGAATCGATGGGGACGGTTGTCATGTGTGGGGTCGGAGCACCCTGACATGCCGTGTGTTTAGGTTTACCTTGCAAGGTTAAAACTCGATTCGAATCGTCTGCTTCTCGCAGCTAATGAGACTTCTTGATTCCTTGTACCGCATCGAGTAAAAAGTGAAATGTGGTTACATGAGATAACTTGTTGATTGAATTAATTGATTGTTACCATGTATGCTTAAAAGGAGCAATCTAGCTAAGTTAATGATGATAGAATTTGAAAAGCTAAAAATTGCTTTTAGAAACAGCTAGTGCTCTTGGCAAACCAAACCCCTCAGCCAAACAGCTGCATAGTCTAGAGGTAGAGGAGTAGATTCCTCACACCGGGTAAGTCTAGCTGAGTATTAATATACTCAGCCTTGCTTGTGGCACAATTTTTTGCAGGTGCCATTCAGGAAATGGTTGATGGTGTGACTTGGCCTACCACCCTGCCACCGGGTTGGACGGTCGAGTGGGATGTTGCTCCGGCAGGAGAGGAGCACGAGGAGTAGTGGGCTAGGCCTTGCCCATTTCCTCGATACCGACGACATCGATTATCCGCTGCACTTCATTTTGTGAACTCTTATTTGCTACTCAAAAACTCTGACTTATGTAATAACTCAGTACTTAATTTGTGGATTCCTGTTTTATTGTATTGCTTCTGTGACTCACCTTCGTGTGAGATTGTGGAATTTGATCCTGGTTAAGTGGCTCCATCAGACTAGATCTGAGGGACTGACGGGTTATTCCGATTTAAGTGTGTTACGGCCCCCTGAGGCGTGACTAAGGCACTTAAGCTGGAATAATTCGGGTGGTTCCGCCACACCATTACTATGAGGTTAGCAGGAAATGCTATCCCCCTTATTTCCACACTTACATTCAAGCAAATGCTATCTGCTCGAATTCTACCACCGGCTGAATCAATTTGAATGGGGGTTGACATGGTAGTTACTGGAAGATTATTTACTTCTACCCATGATGCAGTTATAAAAGAATGCGTTGCTCCAGTATCAAATAACACTTCTGCAATATGGGAGTCGACTGGAAACATACCTACTGTCATGTCAGGGTTCTCCTGAACTGCTTCAGCCTCCAAGTGGTTCAGTCTCCCATGGTTGTAGCGTGGCTGAGAGCGGTTGCCTGCTCCAGGCTGAGGCACATTCTGCTTTGCTAGGGCATTGGGGCCTGACTGCTACTGGGCTGCCTTCTTCGGACATTGCATCACCCAATGACCTTGCTCTCCACAGTGGAAACATGCCCTGCTTCCACCCTAAGCTGGTGTTGCTTGACTGTTCTGCTGGGTCGCTGGGGCTGGAAGACGAGGTGCCTGCTGATTCTGCCTTTGGAATTGACCTCCTCGTGACTGATTGTTCTGGCGATTCTGCTGCTGGTGCTGAGGATACTGCCTTTGAAACTGCTGCTGCTGAGGTGGACGCTGGTTCTGCCTGAACTGCTGAGGTTGATTGCCTGAGAAACGAGGGCGATTGCTGCTTCCAGGCTGGGGTCCACTGATCTTGCGCTTGCGATCCTCCATCTCTTTGTGCTTCCTCTCTGTCATGATTGCTCTGTCAAGTAGGTGTTGAAACGTCGGGAAGGTGTGATTCATCAGCTGATACTGCAGAGGGTCGACCAAGCCTCTCAGGAAACGATACTGTCTCTTGGCGTCGGTGTTGACATCTTCGGGAGCATGGCAAGACAGCTGCAGAAACCTGTCTCAATACTCACTGACGGACAATGACCCTTGCTTGAGTGCCAGGAACTCCTCCTTTTTCACTGTCATCAGACCTGCTGGAACATGGTACTGACGAAAGCTACCTCTAAACTCTTCCCAGGTGATGGTGTAGAGGGTTGGCATGGGTGGCGAGATAAGACTCCCACTAGGACTAAGCTGCTCCTCTCAACAGACGGGGACCATACAGAACTTTCTCCCTGTCGTCACACTGAGCGGTATGTAACTCCCGCTCCACTGTGCGCATCCAGTCTTCAACATCTATGGGGTCAGAAGAATGAGCAAACGTTAGGGGATGACCTCTCATGAACTCAGCACGCTTGTCCCTGGGCATCTGAGGCATTTGAGGCTGGGGTTGTGGCTGCTGCTGCCGCTGAATGGTGGCTAGAGTCTGACCGATGGCTTGAACTTCCTGAGTCTGCATCATGAACATCTGCTCGATGGACATCGGGGGCGGCGGTGGCAGCTGCTGTTGCTAGGGTGCCTCATCCTGCTGAGCTACCTGCTCCCGCTGAGCACGCCTTTCTCCTCTACCCCTATTTTCTAACATCTGCAGAATGCAACCACACATCAGAACTGATCTGTCAAATCCTGCGGCATAAGAAAAGGGTATAGAATTCTCCACAACACTGAACAGATGAGCATCTTCACTGATCTCCAACACAGACCAACACAGCTTCTCAGATAAAGAGGAAAGTGGAATAAAAGGTTTCCCAACTAGATAGCTAACCTCATTAACATATAACAGGTAAACCACAATGCAGGGGATGCCCACACTCTGGTGACAGTCATTACAAAGATCCAAATTCAACATAGTTCACCATGACAAACATAAATGCACAGGATAAGCAACTACCCTATCTGACTAAGACTAACTAAAAGCAAGACTAATGCTAAGACTCTAGCTTCTATGTATGTATCTTCGTATTAATTACAAGGTCCGATGCTGACGATCTATGGTTCTAAATTTACCTTGGCCTTACAGTCGGGGTTGCCATAAGACTGGTGTCCACGCTGAGGTGAGTAGTACGGGTGCTGAATCCCGACGGGAGCGGGGGAGCCATCATCCAGGTGACGACGCTCCACGCGCTCAGCCCGCAGCTGGGCGATCACAGCATGAGCCCTACTCAGCTCGTCTAGTGCATGGTCTAGCTCCGTGTTTAGCACGGTGGCTAGGTTGACTGTGCTGCTCAACCTAGGATTGTCCTCACCAACAGGTCAGACAATCATGCTTCCTGTGCTGCTAGATGGACGGCGGGGGTAATACTTCAGGTTGAGACCATCAGCTACCCCACCGAGCACTGAACAGTAGTGTGAAAGCGCACGCCGTGCGGCATCTTGCATGGCCACCTCAGCTAAGTCCCGCTCAGAGATGGAATAGTGCTCTGAGCAGACCTCCACACCCCGGAGACTATTCTCCGGACGGTGCACTAAGCAGGTAGCCTCCCAGTGGTCCGGATAGACCCTGCGATGGTGCTGGAAGACCACACAGCGATATTCGATAGACCAAGTACGCCGGTCGAGTGCCCGACGTAGCAGGGTGTCGAGCGCAACGTGGAAGTGACACCCGCGAGCAGCGTCGCGAGTGATGGGTCGAGCAACCCATCCTTCCAACTCCTGGTCGGCGGAAAGGTCGGTGTCATGGCTCGAGCTGCTGTCGCCACCTCCATCGTCTGGGTCTCCTCCAGCAGCTACTCTAGGAGCTGGGGCGCTCAGTGGTGGTGCAGGGGGCGCCTCCAGCTGAAGCACGGGGGAGCAGCTCCTCATAGACTCTATCTCCTGCTGGAGCGAGAAAGAAGAGCTCTGCTGCTCCTGCTCCTGTCGTCGATGCTCTTGCTCCTCATGCAGGCGGTGGTGCAGCCTCTCCAAATGGCTGGACTGACCGGTCACTAGATGGCGAAGCGGACGCTCAGCGAGACGAGAGGGTAAGAAGGGGATGACGGACTTCCGTGCAGTGTGTGTAAGACGAGCCATCTATAAAAGACACCATAAGCATAAGAGTGAGAACATAACTAATATGACCAGCAAGGAATTAACCATAAATAAATGAAGGATTAGAATAAAACACAATTTTCAGCAAGGTATAATATATAGTAGGACATAGGTTTGGTCGATATGACCAACTTTTGAAGGGATACCAAAGTCAAGGCAAGAATAGAGGTCTATAATTCTTAGAACGACCATTATACTCTAGGTTAGCGGTCCTACAGTCAGCATGGCTTTGATACCACCTATGTCACACCCGGTTTTAGAAGGCAAACTAAATGCGAACCATGTACGTGCCAGGATCAGCAATTCACGTACACAACAGTTACATAACTGGACATCATCACACAATGCTCAAATAATAACATAAAAGGGGAATAATATTTGATTACATCATATGTCTGAGACATCCACATAGTCTTTACAATAATCAAAGTGCGGAAAAGAAACGTAGATACACGCGGCCTTCACAGGCAGCCGACTGGGGGTTGCCGCTAACCCATGCCTAGAACTCGTCGTAATCTTGGAATTCCTGGAAGTCTCCTTCCATGGCTTCATCTTCTCCTGAGTAGTGGTTGCAATGCGGACAACCTGGGGAAGGGGGGGTTTGGTGTGTAGAGCAAGGGTGAGTACACATCAACATACTCAGCAAGTGTCCTGTTTGGCTGTAGTGGACTAGCTTTATGTGGGGGTAAGTCAAGTAGTTGCTTTTAGTTGGTCAGATTATTACTACTAGTAGAGAAAGCCAAGTTTTAGAATTAACCCACGTTATTAACCCAAACGTACTCTTTCCAAACGGAAAGAATACCACTTACCATTACCATAATCAATACCAAAAACCATCAATCTCATTGCCACCTGTAATCCAAACATCTCTGATCAAGTACCACTAATCACTGGAGCTCCCTTGGCCGCTCATAACCGCGAGCACGGCTGATATATCAGTTTTCATAACACTCTGCAGAGGTTGCGCACTTTACCCACAAGCCGTGATTTCCCTTTCTGCCCGGAGGTCATGACTCTCCATTGATCACTACTAAGGTGACCCAGTAGGGTATCACTATGTAGCCTTTACAAAGATTCCCCGGGGTTGTAGCTGCCCGTTAGGTTTCCTAAATGTACCGCACTCCTCCCCAAGGGACAAATCAACCTTGGCAGAGCGAGCCGCATACACCGAGCCCCATTGACGGCACGACGGATAAGCGAACTACACCCCGGTTCCACTAATTATTTAGCTAAGGGCGTCCCACTCCACCCTCATGGTTGCACTGTTTTTCCGGGCGGTCATCCAACGAACAGGTCCTTACGGAGAGGCACTCGAGAAACCGCTCGAGCCCCCTTGAATGCCACAAGTATAACATCATAATAAAGAGGGGAAACAGCGTATCATTGATAAATCTCATCATGTTCATTGATTAGTGTTGAGCAATAGCAATAAACTAAACAATAATAATCCGACCCAAATAGGTAAACAAGGACATGGATAACAAAAGCTAGTCAATCCTAAGGTATAACTGTGTAAATGAGGAAAGTGAATTATAGAATTGTATAGGACATAGATAAGGGACACTTGCCTCCACCAACGAGCTGCTGCTCAGGGGCTTCTCCAGTGAGTTCCTCGGGCTCTTCAACCAGGTCGTTCTCTATACAAGTACAAACATAAATTCCATACATTTAATACAAAAGAATAGTACACCATACAATAGAACACAATAATCAAACAGACGTTTAATGCGGGGCTCGCAATTACGGTTAAAAGAGAAACAGGACCTGACAGTCGAGTCTACGGTCGAGAAGCGATCACGTTACATAATTATAAATTAAACCACTCGTTTAAACATAAGGGTGTCAATTTGGACACTGCCCTTAGCATAAAGTAAGGTCATGTTCCATGTTTAATCATTATAAATAGATAAAGATGAATGAAAGGGAGTGGTCGCACAGCGAGACGTACGACACAACATTTAAATTGAATTAAGAAATAAATGACTCTCTGCGCGACAGAGCGCACAACGGGATTCTTGCATTAATTAAAGACAAACGTTACGCATTGCACGACGAAACGCACGATGGCTTACGTCAACAGAACTGCATTTAAAACGAATCATCGCGCGACGAAGCGCGCGACGCAGCACTGTAATAAATATAAATTAAACGAATCATCACGCGACGAAGCGCGCGACGCAACACATTAATAAATATAAATTTAAAAGGATCGTCGCGCGACGAAGCGCGCGACGCAGCACATTAATAAAGATGAAATTAGAATGAACCATCGCGCGGTGAAGCACGCGAAGCAGCACATTGACTAAACAAAATTAAAATGGATTAAACGAGGGTTAAACGAAGAGCGACTACGGTCGCACGCGCGAGAGCACGCTGCGCGTGCCGAGGGCACGACCGAGGGTGCGGGGCGCGCGGCACGGCCGCCAGCGCGCGGGCTCATGTGGCCGCCAGAACCGTGGGATTAAGTAACACAAATCACACACACACCAATATTTTTGCAGCGGAAATCTTATTACCAAATTTTACAAGTTACAAAAATTTTACTTTATTCTATCGGAGTGATTACAAAAGTATAAGTTTGAAATATATGCTAGCTCAAACGACCATCCTCAGTAAGAAGTATAGAAGGGTTACTTAGACTTATAAGAAGGCCGAGCCCACCGGCACTTAACACCATCGCAGCAGCACAAGGTTAGAACCTGAAAAACAACAGGGAATAAAACCTGAGTACGGAATTACTGAGTAAGACTTACCCGACTAAAGAAAAGACTCTCAAGGGTATGCTGGCCAGAGGGATTAAAGGTATGGTTTATCAAGAATCAAAGACTCTGTTTTGCAGAAAAGCTTACTACGAGTGGATCCTTAAAATCCAATTTTATTGTCAGGTTAGGTAAAGTTACCTGCATCTAGAGTTCTTTCTACCCTAGTTCAAGCACTTGGCCTACACTAGCCGTCTTTTCATCATCCCTTTAGTTCACTGGATTTCTACATGTAAGTCAGTGACCAAGTCTTCATAACCGCGAAGGTACGGTGATCCGAATCGATTATACTCAGTTGAGGATCTCGAATCACACGACATATGTAGCACTTAACCCTTGCATATGTCAACTCGCCACCAGGGTTCTTAAGACCAGATCAGGTTCACACCAACCGAGAGCACAGATACACCACCGTCCAGCCTCTTACCACGGAGGGTACACGCTACTCTCGCCATCTCTCCACTCCCATTGCGTGGTATCTTATTCTAGTATTAGTTTGCCTGAGGCAAAGCTTAGCCATGACGAGGCATGTGACCAGTTAAAGGGTCCTCGGTCAGCAGGCCTACATCGAGACGGTCCTTAATCGACTCAGACGGAGACACCATACCGAGACTCCTTTCTCGTGCAAGTCAACCGCCCGGTCTCAGCTTTATTATTTTCAACCCAAAGTTTGGTACCTGGCAGAGGTACATCTTTTCCGATGTTGAACCCATCACGACCATGATGGATTCACCATCAAATTTTATTTTTGAAAACATTCCCACCCACTGAAGCATCACCTTTGTTTTAAAACAAAACATTTTTGTTTACTAAAGCAAGGCTAAGCATCAAAACTTTTTTCAAAAAGGGTGTCAAGGAAGGGTAATCAATGTTTCCAAGGAAGGAAATGCATCAACGGTTTAACACACAACTCCTATCACTTAATGCATCAAACAAGGTGATAAAGATTTTAAAACACAAGGAAGTGGCGAATGCACCGGGGCTTGCCTTGGTTTACAGGCGATTCAGGCTCAGTTCCACAGATGTCAAAATAAAACAGCTGTCGGCCTAATGTTCCTGAGGTGGTGGTGAAGTCTTCTCTCCTTCTACTTCAACTTCTTCTTTGTTTTCTAAAGATAACCATACATAATAATGAATGCCCATGTAATGTTCATGAGAATGCAAAGATAATAAAAGTTCATTATCTAGGGTCTTGAATATAATTTTCCTTCACGGTTCTCCGAGAAACTAGGGTTTCCGGAGTCAGTAAAGGAATTCAAAGGGCAGGGGTAAGGTTTTGGGCTCTAAGTACCAAACAAGGTCCAAATCAAACCAAACTCTACCCAAGGCTTCTAAATAATGTTTAGAGTTCAAATAAAAAGTTTGGGGATTTTTGGAATTACTATCTGATTTATAAAAATCTAGAAACAATGTTTTAAGCTATTTTAAATGCTCCAAAATTCATTATTTGATCTAAAAATCATGAAACTATTTTTAACAAATTTTATGGAAAATTAGGAATCTAGGAAAATTGGATTGACATTTTTAGGATTTTTCTACCATTTTCTAGAATTGTTGGAGTCCTGCCAGGAAAAGAAAAGGAAAAAGAATGAACAGTCCTGTGCCGATTTTAGCCCAGGCGGCCCAACTGTACAGGGAACAGGGGCGCGCCCACGCGCGCTCGCGTGCGCGACAACGACTTTGCAAATAAAACCCTACAAGTTTGAATAACCCGAAGGAGTCCAAAACACTATTTTAACAGTCACTGACATTTTGCAGAAACACCCTCCCATTTCTATTCCTTCTCCGAAGGACTCCCTGACCGCGGTGCGCTTGTCGTTTGTCTCTGACGCGGCCCGTACTGGCCATGGCTGGCGTTGACTGCTAAGGCCAACTATCGGGAAGGCATAACCGACCTAGGACGATCTAGGAACATCCATTTATTTGACATAAACCCTACTGAGAACTATCCGTCCACGATCATGGCAGAAACCGAGTTCATGAACATGCGTTCCCACCAAACCATGGCCGAATTTCGTAAACGGGTGCCACAGTGAGCTTCACAAGCATGCAGAGTCATGAAAACAATACTTGATTTGGACGGTGTCTTACCAGAGCGGGCTGGCCACGGGCGGGTTGTTCTTGGTGACGCGGCTGACCGAATTGGGGGAAATTGTGATTCTCCGGCTAGGGTGGCTAATCGAGGGTGGGAGCGGGTGCTACGGCTTTGCAATTTAGAGACGAAGGACAGAGCTCGGTTGATTTGAACGGAGGGGGTGGGGACGCGGTGAATTTATAGATGCACCGAGCCGCTACCATGGCTATGGTGATAACCATTGCCGGTCTTTGCTGGCGATCAACGGTGGCGTCAAGCGATATCCATTCTTACGGGCTTGCCACGTCCCCGCCGCGACAGTAACATGGTCACACCGGTGCGGCGTGGATGAACGGAGGGGAGCAGCGCCGATGACCGGATATGGCCGGAATGAGGAGTGGCCGTGTGGCAGCCGGAATTATTGCTCTCCACCGCGGCGATCTTACCCACATCAAAAAGATTTTCGCGCGGAGATGCTCGCCGATCGACCATCCCGACCCCGGCGCAAATCGCAGCGCGGATTGGTCGACGGCGGCGAGGCTGAAGCTTATCCACCCGGTACTGTACCATGGCGATGATCTTCAGTTGCCTGAACCGACCATCTTCTTCCTTCTTGATCTCTGAATTCTTGTTAGGAACAGAGCAATCTCCCTTAACAAAATTTGTTCACCATGTATCAGTCTACAAACTAACTATAGGAGTCTTGGGCTAAAACCGAGTGGATTCAAATATATGGTGCATCAAACTTGGCCTCATCTCACTAGGGCCATTTTTGACCTAGGGTTCAATTTCAGTTATCTAATCCCGTTCTGACAAAGCAACTTTGAGTTGGCTTTTCTCCAATTTTTGCATAACAACTAAAGGAGATGTCTGCATCAAAGTTGCTCTCCTATAATAGGTCTACAAAATTTCTGTGGTGACCTAGGGCAAATTCTCACTAATTTGAAAGCTACATATCTCCAAAGTTGAGCCAAATCTCTGATTTTCAGACTTAGTCTATATAGGGTTTAAGTGGTGCTTTTTGCAAATAAGCCCAACACTTAGGGTTTAACTTACAAATTCACATATTTGTGATCATTTGACTTAGGATACCTTATTGTCATGGTTTTTGCACTTTAGCCCCAAAAGTTGACTAATTTTGCACTTAACCCCCTAGGGTTTGGATTTAGGGTTTTCCAGGGTCCTTTTTAGGGTTTTTTGTATTTCAAGGGTGTGAATGTAATGTAAGTCCCTTCTTAGCAACATTTTATGACTATTTTTCTTAAGCTTTAGGGTTTTCGCCATTTGGGTGTTGTTTTACCCCTCAGAACCATATTTAAGGTTAAGTACCCTACACTAGGGTCTTATTTGCAAAATGCCATAACAATCCAACTTGCTTGAAATTTTTACCTAGTGAATGCATCCTAGCTGTGTCAAATATATGAAATGCTGATGCTCATGATGTTATGCTCAGGTTTTAGTAACAGTAACACCAGGGGTGTTACACGGCCCGCCGGGGCGACGCGAGGCGCGGGGCCGGGAGCGGTGCGGGACACAACCGAGGGGGGGGGGGGGGCTCGCCAGGGGAGGGGGCGCGGGCCACCAGGGAGAGGCTTGCTGGGGGAGAGGGTGCGGCCGGGCGCGGGGGCCGAGGCGGCGCGGGGCGCTGCCGAGGGTGGCGCGCTGGGCGTGGACCGAGGCGGCATGGGCGCAGCCGCGGGACGGCGCGGGCGCGGGGGCCGAGGCGGCGTGGGCGCGGGGGTCGAGGGGGCGGCGCGGGCGCGCGGGCAGGGAGGCCGCGGGGGGGGGGGGGGGAGAAGAAGGGGAGGGAGAGGAGAGAGAGGGAGAGGGAAGGGTAGGGGGAAAACTCACCTCCGGGGATCCAAATTCTGGCGATTTCGACTCCAAACCCTAGGGCACCACGGAGAGATAGAGGTGGAAGAGGGAGAGGGAGGTTACTACGCGAGAGAAATCAAATGAGACAAATGGATCAGGGGAGGGAGGGGCGCGCGCATGGGGAGGGCAGGGGGTGCCAGGGGCACGTGGGCCGGACCGAGCCAGGCTGGGCCACAACGCGGATCAAAACCCACGACACGCACGACCACTAAACGGAATCCAATCGCGAACCGAAATCCGAAACGGGACGAGACGAACACGCGACATCCGACAAAGAAATGCGCTTCGGTATGATGCAACACCCATGACCCTTAGGTTTTGTTTATACATGACACGGACACCTGTCACTATACTGGTTTGAAACTGGGAAGAAGGAGCGAAACGGGAAGAGAAAAGAGAGTAACGCCTTAATTTGGTGAGTAAAAAGAAGAAGAAAAAATCTACCCCCCAAATTCAGGGCGTTATAAGAGACCAATTAAACTTAACATCATTCTTCAACAGCTCCGTGATGGGTTTAACAGTCTTGGAGAAATCCGGGATAAACCTGCGGTAATAACCAGCTAGTCCAAGGAAGCTTCTAACTTGATGCACTGTGGTAGGAGATTTCCATTCTAGAATATCCTTAACTTTGCTAGGATCAACCGCAATTCCCTTAGCTAACAAAATATGCCCTAAAAATTGGATTTCCTCTAACCAAAACACGCACTTGCTGAATTTAGCATAAAGTTGATGTTCTCTTAACCGCGTTAAAACAATCAGCAAATGTTCTGCACGCTCCTCCTTATTCTTGGAATAGATCAGAATATCATCGATAAAGACCACCACAAATTTGTCTAATTCGAGCATGAACACTGAATTCATTAAGTATGTGAAATGGGCTGGAGCATTTGTCAATCCAAGGGACATAACCAAATACTCAAATAATCCATATCAAGTTGTGAAAGTCATCTTGGGTATATCCTCGGGTCGAATTCTTATCTGATGATAGCCCAATTTGAGGTCAATCTTAGAAAATACCTGGGCTCCAGTAAGCTGATCGAATAAAAGATCAATTCGGGGAAGGAGATACTTGTTTTTAATGGTAACTTCATTAAGGGGTTGGTAGTCCACACACATTCGTAGGGTTTGTTCTTAACGAAGATGGCTGGACAACCCCATGGCGATGAACTCAGTCTGATAAATCCCTTCCCTAGCAAGTCTTGTAATTGCGTCTTTAGTTATACCAATTCATTGGGAGGCATACGGTACGATCTTCTAGAAATAGGAATCATACCAGGTTTCAACTCAATTACAAACTCTACATCCCTTTCAGGAGGTAATCTAGGTAAATCTTCAGGGAATACATCCAGAAACTCACACACAACTAGAATGTATTGTATTTCTTGCACTACGACTTCAAAAACTTGTCCGGATGCCTTGACTAGGACAGATACAGGGATAGATAACCTGACTTCTTTTTGTCCATGACTTAGCTGAATAGTCCTTTGATCGACATTGATAATAAGCCTTATTCTGGGCTAACCAATTCATGCCTAGAATCACATCTACGTCTTGCCCCTTTATAACTATCATATTGGTGGGGAAATTATATCTGGCTAATTTCACGGGTATGTGGAAGACTACTTCCTTAGTAAAAATTTGACCCCCAGGTGATTGAATAACAAGACCCTCCTTTGATTCAACACTAGGTATGCAATGCTTCTCAACAAAAGCCTTGCTCATAAAAGTATGTGATGCACCAGAATCAAAAAGAATGATGGCGAGATGATTGGCAATGGAAAACATACCCATCATCACAAGCTCTCCTTCCGGGGTGGTAGCCACTTGAGTATAGTAGACTCGTCCAGTTTTCCTTTGATCTTTGCCTGCCTGAGTGCTTGCCACATTTCCCTTGCCTTGAGATGTGCTTCCCAAAGCCTTTTAGAAGTTTGATTTATTTTTCTTTGGATAGGGACAATCCTTGATGAAATGCCCAGACTTCCCACAGTTGAAGCAGTTGTTAGATGAACTGGGTAAGGCTGGGAAACGAGTACCAGGGGCACTCGATTGATTGTTTTGAGTAGGGCCAGGAGTGGGACGGATGAAAACTGGTCGCTTGAAGGGATAGTGTGGCAGAACCATCCGATTTATTCCAGCTTAAGTGCCCAAGTCGCACCTTTAAAGGCAGCAACACACTTAAACCGGAATAAAAAGTTTAGTTCTTCGGATCTCGTCCGATAGAGCCACTTACCAAGGATCGAGTACCATTAGCTCACACAATAGTGAGGCTCAGAGAGAATACAATAAACATGAAACCACAAATTAAAGTACTGGAGTTATTACATAAATCGGAGTTTGATAAAAGATAACAAGTTCTTAATAATACAGCGGATAATTGATAACGACGATACTAAGGAATAGGGTAATGCCTAGCCCACTACTCCTCTTGGTCCTCTCCTTCCAAGGCGGCATCCCACTCGACCGTCCAACCTGGTGGCAGGGTGGAAGGCCAAGACACACCATCAACCATGTCCTATAGAGTACCTATAAAAAAATATGCCACAAGCAAGGCTGAGTATTCTAATACTCAGCTAGACTTACCCGGTGTGAGGAGTCTACTCCTCTACCTCTAGACCATGAAGCTGTTTAACTGAGGGGTTTGGTTTGCCAAAAGCACTAGCTGAGTCTAAAAACAGTTTCAGCTTTCCCAGTTCTACATATTTAATTAAGCCAGGTTTGCTCCTCTCTAAGCATACATGGTAACAATCATTTAGTGCAACCAACATGTTATCTCAAGAAACCTCATTTCACTTTTTTACTCGAGGCAGTACAAGGGGTCAAGCAGTCTCATTAGCTACGTGAAGCAGACGATTTGAATCGAGTTTTAACCTTGCAAGGTAAACCTAAACACATGACATGTAAGGCCACTCCGTCCCCACACACGTCAACCGTCCCCATCGATTCCCTGGCAACAGAATAGGGCTCATGGCCTTGGCGTACAATGTTCCAATTGTCCCCGGTTGCCGCCGTGCAACAGCCGAACTTGTACCCACATAGCTAGCATGGGAGACTCCATCTCAGGTCCAATGAGGAGTAAAGTCTGCGGGCAGGTTCAATCAGGTACTAGGCTTATCGGTTACCATATTTTCTGAAATGTGTTTAGTACTTTCAAATGTTTGACTCAGGTATCCGCACATTAATCCTTAATTCCATTTCCTGTCTCATAGACAAGGCATCCACCCTGGATCCAAGTCCATAGACCATCATAGATCCCGTTATCAAGATGAATACAATCAATTCCTGACATCACGCGAGTGCTAGAAAAATCACTCGACTTCTATCGAGATCCCTAATTAGCAAAGCAGCTACTCGACCTAGCATACTAGTATCCATCTCAAAAAGGAATCCTGAGTTTATGCAACTAAGGGTTTCAACTAACTCCTACACTGAAGTGCACATTACAAACATACAAACATTAAGTGTAGTAAAATAGCATATATAATTGGTTATGCATAAAACTCAGGCTTGCCTTCAAAAGCTGGGGCTGCAGGGAGGTCTTCGGTGGAAGGCTCTGGAGCTTGCTCCTGGACTTCCTCTTGGGCAACTCCTTGCTCGGGGATGAGCACGTACTCTCTGTCAGCGAGGTTGCAATCTAATGAATGCAATGAATAAGATAGATGTATGCTATGATATGCAAATTTAGTAACTATGATGCAAGGTGAAGTAATTAAGTTAGCAAGTCAAAGCTTAGTCTTACTACTGGAGGCTTTAGTAGTATACTTAGTGATTAGAACCAGGTGTGGCCAAGGTCTAGGAGGTTGGATTATTTTAGTACTCAACTAACCTTTATGTCTTAGTGAAAACTTAACAAGGTTTTTGCTGAAGTTATTATGGGTAAGATTTATCACTTCTCCTAATCCTCTCTTT
This sequence comes from Zea luxurians, assembly GCA_029449295.1. Lineage (NCBI taxonomy): Eukaryota > Viridiplantae > Streptophyta > Magnoliopsida > Poales > Poaceae > Zea > Zea luxurians. Next base: position 55,539,353 of record JAOPSE010000011.1, read on the forward strand.
TTCCTTTTTCTACTTATGCTTTTAGAGTGGATTTGAACTACAACATTGATTTAAATGTTTACAAAAATTCTGTAAAAATTACAGTGGCTTCTAACGGGCTCACATAAGTCAGTCTCAAAAATTGAGGCCTAAAATGAGAATAGTTTTCTCTGTACAAATATATTAAAAATCTAGGACAGAAGGGGGTACTTTGAGCTACAACTCTTATTTAGGTGTAGATTCTACCCTAAGGGTTATTTTTGCTGGTATCTAGCCAAAGATACCTAATGGTTAACTAATGGTGATTTTCTAAACTTTGGGGGCTTAGTGGTGCTTTCTACTACCACTGTATTTGAAAAATGTCAAACAACAGATTTTCCAATTTTTCTAGTTTGTTCTTTGTGCAAGAGCAATCATTCTTAAGGTTGGGTTATTTTCTCCTTAGGATTATTTTTGTATGATTTTTTAAAGTTTCCTCTATTTTCATTAAATAAATGATGGTCCAATTTATTTCTACTAGACTATGGTTCAACAAATTTTTCTTATGAACTACATCACTTAGGCATATCAGGAAAAAGGTGGTTGCCCTCTGGTTTCTATTTTCTACCCCCTATTTCATTTTCCTAAAGTTTGGCCAGAAGTAGGTTTTAGTGGATAAATCTGGCTTAGCCTTGTATACTGTGGTGTTCATTATTTTTAAACAGTGTAACTACTAGGTGAGTGTCTCCACCACTTTTCTCAGCCTTGGTTTAATAGCATTTCTATTTTTCTTTCCATTATTAAGTTTTGGGCAGTTTTTCAATTTAAATCGAACTCCAAAAAATAGTACAGAAACCATAGGGTTTGCTAATTTTGTTTGGTAGTTTATTTTTTATAGAGTCTAGCAAAATTGGGTTGACCAAATTTGGATGAATATAACTCAAGTTATACATTTTTGAAGTTGACTGTTGTATTTTAAAGAAAAGTTAATTCGAAATGGAAAAAGAAAACAGATTTGCGCTGAAGCCCCCTGGTTTATTTTTCCCCTTTCTCTTACAAATCAGCCCTCGGTATACTAATCATGTGAGTCGCTGACATTAGCATAACCCCCTGGACTTAACCTATATCTAACCCAAAATCCTTGGCTGGGCTGGAACAGTAACCAGGGCAAAGAATACGCCGGTGAGGCTCACCGGCGGCGGTAGTGCTCCGATAGGGTGGTCGACGACGTCAGGGAGGTCACGGCGGTCACGTCGATGGTCGGCTCGTCTCTTGTGGTGGCCGGAGCTGGTCTGGCCTCGTGCGCAGGCGGGCGAGCTCGTCGGTGACGAGGGTTCTGACCTATTCACGGCGGTAGAGCTCAGTCAAACCGTACAGTGAGCTTCACTGGGTGTCATGGAAGATGTGGGCGCGAGTGATTGAACAATGCTTACCGGTTAGCCTTGGCCACGCGCGTCGGCGGGGGAAGCAACTCCGGCGAGGGTGGATCGGTGTCTCTGGGGAGGTAGCGTTCGGTTTCTTGCTTCGGGGAGCTCTACTGGCTTTAGAGAAGCTAGCCAAGGCACTGGATCGAGTGGAGGTGGACGGGAATGGTCTGGCCACAGTGGCCGTGCTCGGGCGAGCTTCCAGGCAGCGGCGTGCTTGGCTCACGGGCGATCACCGACGGCTAAGTTCGGGCGAGCGATCAGGGAGTGTAGGGGAGCGAGACCGAGGTGGGGGTGACTTTATAGGCGCTCGCAGGCACGACATGGGCGTGGGCGCATGGGCGGGTCGACCACGCGCAGGGCGCGCGCTGCCGTGGCCAGTCCGCGCTCGACCGATCAGCCAAGCCATCGAGCGCGTGGTAGCGCTCGGTCTAGTCACTTTCAAGTGCTAATTGGCCCGCGATATTCTCGTAACTCTCCCAAATCCCTGCATAAGATATCTTCCTTGTCGTTTACCCTTTATTTCTCTTGCAGCGCTTGAGTGGATTAGATCTCAGAATTGTGAGATACGAGGAGGCGAAGTTGGGTCTGCCGCCCAGATGTAATTCGAGACCAAAGTCAAGCCAAATCATGTCAAACGATTTTGGTTTGATTTCAAATTTTGCCAGAGTGTGCCTAGGGTATTCTTGCACCATTTTGTTATTTGGACCCTTTGGTTTTGAGTTTTGGAACAAGGTGAACGTGGTTCATCTTTGTGAGAGGGTTGGATTTCAGAATTTTGAAATCCTAATTTTTATTTGAAGTGCCCACTTGAGTGGCTGGTTTGAGGATTTTGCAAAATTCTCTTGGTTAAACCTTCTTACTATATTTTGTAGGTTATTTAGTGTTCTACAATTTTATTAATTGGTCCAAATCATGATTTTGTGTTTCACATAGCCTTTTTACTAGATTTCCCATTAGCACTCAAATGGCATAAATAGGGTAGTTCTAGGGTTTGAGTATTTTCCCACTTTGAGATGCATGATGTGGTTAGGGTATGATTCTTGAGATGAAAAAGACTTTATTAAGTTTTAGCTCCTCAGGTTTGATGTCTTTTTCTCAAATTAATCCACATGTGATTATGGTCACAATGTGGGTATTGAGGGAAAAACCTTGAGTAACACATGGGGTGTTACAACCCTCCCCCCTTAAAAGAATCTCGCCCCAAGATTCGGGTTGGGGTTCTCCAGGGGTGAGGAAAAGGTTATAGCTTGCTTTCATGGTATTGGTTAGCTTTATAAGATTCACTAGAAAATCTGCTCTTCGAATGTCATCCTCTTTGCAACTTCAGAAGGAAGCCCTTTTTGTCCTAGTTTTACAGCTTAACTTGATTTTTGTTAAGAGCATCTTTCTTATATTTGGAATTAGAGGGCAGGGGGGCTGGGGCATGGTTACGTACTGACTTCCTTAAGTAGACAATCGGGGTAGTTTGTGTGCAGAAAATCCTCAGTCTCCCATGTAGCCTCTTCTTCCGAATGGTTGCTCCATTAGATCTTATACATCTTGGTCGTCCTTGCACGAGTTGATCTTTCCTTGCAATCTAGAACCTTGGAGGGGTGTTCTTGGTATGATAGATCTGGCTCTATCTCTACATCTGGCTCGGTTATGACCTCTGTTGGTAATCGAACACACTTCTTTAATTGGGATACATGGAACACATTGTGGATGGCAGACATCTTTTGTGGTAACTTCAACTTGTATGCCATGGTTCCACATGCTTCTATGATCTCATAAGGTCCAATGTAGCGAGGGGCTAGCTTGCCTTTGATCCCAAATCTTTGCACTCCTTTCGTGGGTGATACTTTCAGATATACGTAATCTCCGAGTTCAAACTATAGGGGTTTCCTCCACTTGTCGTGGCGACTCTTTTGCCTGGCCTGAGCAGCTTCTAGGTTCTTCCTGATTACTTTGACCTTTCTTTCGGCTTCCGACACTAGGTCGGGCCCAAAAATTTCTCTCTTCGGGCTGTGACCAGTTGAGGGGTGTTCGATACCTCCTCCCATACAGGGCTTCAAAAGGTGCCATTTTTAGACTGGATTGATAACTGTTGTTATATGCAAACTCTGCCAAAGAGAGGCACTTGTCCCAGTTTTTGCCGTAATCGATCACACAAGCTCTCAACATATCTTCAAGGATCTGATTTACCCTTTTGGTCTGACCATCAGTTTGAGGGTGGTAAGCCGAACTTCTTACCAGCTTGGTTCCCAAGGACTCTTGCAATTGCTCCCAAAATCTGGCTATGAATTGGGCTCCTTGGTCAGAGACAATTGTCCAGGGTAATCCATGCAAACACACAATTCGGTCAATATACAACTCTGCATACTTATGTGCCTTATCGGTGGTGTGCAGTGGAAGAAAATGAGCCACTTTTGTTAATCAATCCACAATGACCCAGATTGAATCATGATGTCGAGAGGTGTTGGGCAGACCCACAATGAAATCCATGCTAATGTCATCCCATTTCCATGAAGGTATTGATAGGGGTTGCAAGGCACCAGTTGACTTTAAGTGGCTTGCCTTTATCCTCTAACATGTATCACATTCCGACAGATACATGGCTATTTTTCTTTTCATCCTGGTCCACCATTATAGGGGTTTTAGATCATGGTACATCTTGGTGCTTCCTGGGTGCATGGAGAATTTGGAGAGGTGAGCCTCATCCAAAAATTTCTTCTTGAGGTCCCTATTTTTAGGAACCACCAGTCTATCTTCGAACCATAGTATCCCCTTGCTGTCTTGGCAAAAGCACTTCTACTTCTCCACTTTCTGGTTAAGATTCTCTTTGATGATTTGCACTCCCTTGTCATCGAGTTGGGCCATAATAATCTGGTCTAACAAGGTTGGTTCGACAGAGATGTAAGTCAAGGTACCAGAAGGAATTACTTCGATCCTCATCTTACTCAATTCATCACATAGGGTATTGATGCGAGAATCCATCACCATACAATTGCATTATGACTTTCGGCTTAGGGCATCTGCTACCACATTGGCCTTTCCAGGGTGGAAATGCACTTCCAAGTCGTACTCCTTGATCAATTCTAGCCATCTTCTCTGTATCATGTTGAGATCAGCCTGAGTAAAGATGTACTTAAGGCTCTTGTGATCTGTATAGATGTTGTAGCAAGTTCCCATCAAGTAGTGTCTCCACATTTTCAATGCATGAACCACGGCTGCCAACTCTAATTCATGAGTAGGATAATTTTTCTCATGAGGTTTGAGTGCTCTTGACGCGTATGCAATGACTCGGTTGTCTTGCATTAAAACACAACATAGTCCAGTGCCAGAGGCATCGCAATACACATCAAACAACTTGGTGTTGTCAGGCTATGCCAACATAGGTGCTGTGGTCAGATGTTGCCTCAAGGTGTGAAAAGCATCTTCACATTTCTGACCCCACTCAAACTTTGCTCCTTTCTTCAATAGTTCTGTCATGGGCATAGCAATTCAGGAGAAATCTGGAATGAATTGCCGATAATACCCGACCAATCCTAGAAAACTCTAAATCTGACGTACAGTGGTGGGTGGCTTCCAATTCATCACCTCTTGCACTTTATCTGGATTAACTGCTATTCCTTCTTGAGAGATAGTGTGACCCAAGAATTTAATCTCCTTCAGCCAAAAATCACACTTAGACAATCTGGCATAAAGGCGGTGCTCCCTCAGACATTGGAGTACTGTGTGCAAGTGTTTGGCGTGTTCTGCTTCATTCTTCAAGTACATCAAAATATCGTCAATGAATACCACTATGAACTTGTCTAGTTCGGGCATGAAGACTGAATTCATCAGGTACATGAAGTATGCGGGTGCATTCGTCAACCCAAACGACATCACCAGATATTCATACAACCCATATCTGGTTGAGAAGGCCGTCTTTGGAATATCACTTGCTCGTATCTTGATTTGGTGATAGCCGGAGCAAAGATCAATCTTGGAAAACACCTTAGCTCCAACCAATTGGTCGAAAAGAACATCAATACGAGGCAAAGGATACTTGTTTTTGATAGTCACCGCATTGAGTGGGCAGTAATCTATGCATAATCTTAAGCTTTTGTCCTTCTTCTTCACGAACAAGGTTGGACATCCCGAAGGTGAAGTACTTGGGCGGATGAATCCCTTGTCCAACAACTCTTGCAACTGTTTCTTCAATTCTGCCAGCTCAGCGGGTGGCATCCGGTAGGGCCTCTTGGAAATAGGTGTCATTCCTGGTTGCAATTCAGTGGCGAACTCGATATCCCAATCCGGTGGCATTCCTAGCAACTTATCAGGAAAGACATCTGCATACTAGCCACTGGAATCTTATTAAAGGGTAGCTCTATCATGGAAAAGGCACATGATCGAGTCGTTTCTTGGCTAGGCAGATATAAGGTGAATTTTCCGCAAGTCGGGGAATGGACTTCAATGATGCGGTTGGCGACATGCAACACTACTTGGTGCTAGGTCATCCAATCAGTTCCTAGAATGATATCCACACTATCCATCCCCAAAATGAGGAGGGTGGTCTAGACGATTTTGCTCCCAAATTGAATTGGCACATTTTGATTTAATTGATTGGTCGCAATCTTGCCTCCCGGTGTTGCGATCATGAAAGCCCCTTGGGTATGGTAGAAAGGCAGTTGACATTTGACACTGAATTTCTGGCTAATGAAGCTATGTGATGCACCAGAGTCAAACAGAATCAATGCTGGTTGATTAAAAATGGAAAAAGTACCAATCATAACAAGCGCTCCTTCAGGTAGCTCCTCCAGAGTAGTGAAGTTGAGCTTCCCTTGCCTGACTTGCACTTTCTACTTCTTCCCTTTGTCTTGGTTGGGTGCTGGCATCTGTCTTGGCTGATTTTGTGGGCAATCCTTGGCATAGTGGTCTGCGTTGCCACACGTGAAGCATTTGTTTTTGTTCCCTTGGCAAAACTGCTGCTAGTGCTGCTACTGTCGCTGAGGCTGATTGTTCCTTGGAACGGGAGCAGGGAAACGATTGGGTACTTGCTGCTGCTGTGGCAGCCTGATGACCCATCTCCCTGCTTGCTGATGGAATCCTTGGCTCTGATTGTGGGAGATAATCTGGAACCTCTGGGGTGGAGCTGAGGACCCTGACATTGGTGCTTTCCTCTTCTTCTCTGCCCGGTGGGCTACGATGCAGTCTTCCTGTGATATGGCCAGGTTGACCAGTTCATTGTAGCTGTCCGCACGAACAGTGTTGTGGTGCTCACGGAGCTTGGTGTTGTGTCCCCTTCGGAAACGGTCTCTCTTCTCATCTGAATCTGCATGATAACCCGCATATTGGCACAGGTCGTTGAAGGCCTGGGCATACTGTAGCACAGTGCAGGTTCCTTAAGTCAGTGCTAAGAACTCATTGAGTTTGCGATCCAAAATCCCTGCAGGAATGTGGTGTCCTTTGAAAGCCGTCTTGAATTCCTCCCATGTCACCACGTGGTCAGCGAGTAGCATGGCGTGGAAATTGTCCCACCATGTCCTAGCAGGTCCACCGAGCTGCTGTGCAGCAAAGCAAGTCTTTGCGGTGTCAGGGCAAGCTCCTGTGAGGAGTGGGAACTTGGACTCCACAACCCTGAGCCACACGTCAGCGTCTAGCAGGTCCTCTGCCTTGGTGAACAGTGGCTGTTGCATGCTCAAGAACTCCTGATATGTCGCCGCAGCCGGTGGACATTGCTACTGGCCTCCACCATACTACTGAGGGCGGGGCTGGCGCTGCACCAGCTGCCATAGGATCTTGTTCTGCTGAGCCATTAGCTCCTGCATCGTGGGAGCTGGAGGAGGTGGCGAGGGAACCTGCTCGTTCTGCCCACAACAATGTCTAGCTACCATCTAAAAATAGAAATTCCGCGTTGTTACCTCGATTCATGGTTCCAAACAGAGATTTAAATCATGAGAAAAATGACATAACATTATATTGAACCAAACGAAGATAACATTCATTCATTCATTTCACCGCTCATAAAAGTTTTCCCAGGTTACAACATTTTAGGGGATCCACCCTAAGGCCTAGTCCAAAAGTTGGTACCAAAACTAAGCTCACGTGGGTTCCCATCCTCCTAACATGTTAAACTAACCCATCAACCATGAGTGGTAGAGGCAACGCTGGATGCAGGTGAAGGGGGCAATCCGAAAGGAGCCGCATTCAGTCCGAAAGCTGGCTCTATTTCCTTGGGATCCTCCTCTCCCTCGTTGTCTACCTCATTTGCTTCCATGTCTTCATGGTGCATCTTCAGGTGGTTGTTGGCCTCCGCAAGCTCTTCCTGCACATCGTGGAGCTGGATCTCTAGGATTTCACGTAAGAGAAGGGAGAATCTTCATGGACTGGCTTCCACCAATCGGAGTTTCGCGCATTTCAGATGGTGGTAAAGTGATACCACATAAGGAGCTCTTCCTCATTCAGTCATACTCAACAAAAGTAAGAAATGTTTGACCCTGATCCTTTTTTCATCTTCATATAGAAAGAAAATCGGCCTTCCTCATACTCCCCCCTTCATTCATGGAGTTGGAGGAATCCACAAGAGGCCTGCCCGTTCATAATTGCATAAAAGAACCATTCTTTTTATGAAAACTCTTGTTCCAAACAAGCAAGGGATTGAGCAACTAGCGCTAGGCGCATCCGTTTTCTTGCTGGGATGGTTTGAGACAAAGATTTTACTTTGACTTATACTTAGGATTAGGATCAGCTTGCGAATTTGCAGCACCGTATCTATATCTATATCTATATCTATATCTATATCTATATCTATATCTATAGTAGAATCAAGGGCAAAGAAAGGCAGGCAAGTCTCGATGGTATTATCCCGAATCTCCACCTGTTGTTCTAGAGTCAGGATGCGCTGGATCATCTGTTCCACCTGTAGATATTTTTCCACCAATTCCAAAGACAAGTCGACTACGAAGTCCTCCCGATTGTCGAGAGTGATCTTTGTAGCCTGAGCTAGCCCAGTGAGGTGTGTCATGGCATCGCTGTGCAAGGCCTGTAGGTGGTACAGTGCACTCATGCACTGGACGGTGATCCTCCCAACCTGGTCGGGATGCATGGCCCACACGTCCTTCACGTGGCTCACTCTGTTGCACCACATTGGGTCTTCCCTCTTCTCGGTAGGGAAGAGTCCTAGTGGGTGCACCATCATCTCCAGGAGATGATATCCGCAAAAGGTCGTCAAGGCCTTTAGCGCTGCGGCCTTAGTGGTGTCGTCCGCTCTGAACCCAACAGTCTCGGAATCAAGGGAACGCCACCCAGGCTAGAGAGGGTGAGACTCCAGGGTCAGCCAAACTCTACAACGTGGCACCCAATGCTCCTCATATAGCTGCACCATGTACAGAGGGGGTGTGGGGTATCCAGCGGAGCAGAGCACCTCCCACAAGATAGAGGGAAAGCCCACGTGGGAAAGGTAGTCAAAGCTAAAGCGAGTGTCTCCTCCATTAGCGGGGGTGGGTGAACACATCTGTGAAAGAGGGTTAGATGTAAGTGCTAAGGTAGCGGTAAGGAGATAAGTGTGCTCAAGTTTTAAAGGAGGTGGATCAATTTAGGTTTATCATTTCCAACTCACATTCTTGCTACCCATTTTTAACTAATGTTTATTAGGGGTCATGATTCGAAGCATTTTCCTTAACTTTTCATTATTTCATGTTTTATAATGCATGCATGCTTGAATGAACGTCCTCTCATCGATCGAAGGGGTGCTCCTAGGGCATCCCTACTATCCACTACAGGAAACGCCTAAATTTTCGTGGGCCAAAAACCCACGAAAGTAAGCGTAAACCGACGAAAACAGGCTATTTTCGTCGGCATGCCGATGAAAATAGCCGCCGAAAATATGTTCGACGAAAATAGGCAACTATTTCGTCGGTACCGACGAAAATGACCTATTTTCCTCGGCTTCCCCAAGGCCGACGAAAATAGGTGCTCGGCTGGGTATTTGCGTCGGCCTCGGTGGCCGACGAAAATAGGAGCTTTATTTTCGTCGGCCCCGGTGGCCCACAAAAATAGCTGGCGGCCTGCATGTATTTTTATCAGCCTCCGAACAGGCCGACGAAAATTCATGATACCCCCCACCCCAAAACAGATTTTTCTGCACCTTTTAATTCACAGCAAAATACACATAATCCACAATCACATATACAGATTTCACAAGCAATACAGATTTCACAAACCACGTTCACAAGAAATACCATATACATTGTCCATAGTCCATACATAGTCCATAGTCCATACATAGTTTCAATACCATAATCACATCCATAATAAAGTCTATACATAGTCCATACATAGTCCATAAACAAACTCATTACTCACTCCTGCGGGCTATGGGAGTTTTGGCCACTCCCTCCTTCGCCACCAGGAAGGTGGCCACTCGCTCCAGAACCATGGACGAGGAAGTCTTGGACGTTGACAGCACCCTCCGATCCCTGAGCATGTGACACTGAACCCTGCAATTCATCAATCATTCAAATAAGGCTGTGTTTTGCTATCCCTATACCTATACATTGCTATGTTTGGTCACTATTTGCATAAAACTAAATATGGAACGTCACCTGTGATCCATGGTGATGAGGAGGCTGTGCATGCATCCACGGGTAGTGTTGTGCTGGCCACCCCTGAGGTGGTGGCACCCACCCCATCGGTGGTGGTGCCATCCACGCTTGAAATGGCTGAGAGCACGCTGGTGGCTGGAAGACCGGTGGCACCCATCCCGGGGCTGGCTGCAATCCTTGGGGTGGTGGAGCCGTCCAAGTGCCTGGAGGTGCCTGCGTCCACCCAACACCGGTCCACAGTGGTTGTGACGCTGGAGCTTGTCCTGGCCACTGTCCCCATCCTTGTGCCTGCGAGCCATTTTTGATAATAAAAAAAGAGTTGCTATGGAATTGAAGTGTTCAGATAGTGTTACCTGGGGAGGGCGAAAAGCGGGCAAGTTCATATCAGGGCCGAGTTGAGTAGTCATTTCCTGCAAATGGATGAAACGTTAGAATCGCAACATTATACTTTGAATTCAATGACACGTGATGAGATAGATGAATTACCTGAAAATAAGAAGCCATATACTGCGTCAGCTGTCTGACCTGCTCCTGCGCTGCTCGAGCCTGCTCCTGTGCTGCTCGAGCCTACTCCTGTGTTGCCCGAGTCTCCTCCACCAGCTGAGCCTCTCGAGCAGACCTGGAGGAGTGAGAACTCCCTGCCGAAGACGATGCCTTCCCTGGACCTATTGTCCTGTTATACTCCACAACGCCGGTGCCAATGGCAAACCTGCATGATACACATAGTTGAGCCATTAAGTGGACACATTCTTGTTAATGAAATTGTCGAATCAAACACAAACACCTCACCTGACATGCTTTCTACCCCCACCACTGTGGTACAACGCCGAGGCATCTAAGTTTGAATGCATCCAGTCGAAGTCAGGCCCATGGCGTTGAGTCATTTCCTCCCTATATGCATTCTGCAAAGAAAGTTAGAGTTGGAGTTAGACACAAAACATGCAATTTAATTCGTAAATACAAACTTGTTTACCATTTTCTCCCTTGCCGCCTCGCTGCATAGCACATCAGGGTTTGCCGGATCAGGGCCACGGTGACCACGGACGTAAACCTCCATAAAACTTGGAGCAACTCCACTTTCAGCTTCCTGCATGAAAAAGAAGAGTTAAACCATAGAATTTTCATAGATGTAACATACAAGTTTGATTTATATACTTACCATGCGGCGTGCGGTACCAAGGTGTCCATCGGCGCCGTACCTATGCCCCGGTCCTTCAGTGCCACGGTTGGCACGGTGCTTCTGAGACTCTGCAATCCACTCAGGCGACGCCCATCTCTTAGCCAACCACTTCCAGGCTTCCATGTCCTTCACAAGCCAATCCATAACGCTCTCCAGGTACTGCTCCTCTATGAGGTAGATCTCATTGGCCCCTTTTGATTTGCTCATGTTCTACCCCTTTATCTTCTTGTAGTAGTAGTTGACGGCCGCGATGTGAGCATTGTACATGGCATCCTTGATGACCTTATCAGCGCACTTCCGAAAGTGCCTCTTCACACGTGCCCACTGAGCCTGATCCTCCTCAATCTCATTCGGCAATTGGAACCTCTCCTACATATCAACGGAGATGTTAAGTTAAAGTAAGATTAGGAGAAGCAATAATTCAGTGAATTACTTATATACGAAAGTAAACTCACCCAGAACTCGTCCCACACAGCCACCTGACAAGTCCTTTATCTTTGTTCCTAACTTCCCCCTCCGCTACTGCTTTTCCCTGGCTCCCCTAGCTGGACATAGTCCTTCAAACCCCAGTCGGCCCACTACATAGCCGTGAACCTCTCGCCATTGAGCTCCACCATGCCAGGGTAGTAGAAGCGACAGAGGCTACCCAACACCGCGTTCACCTTGGGATGTCTGCCTGTACCGTCCCAAGTCAAGTCTTCCCATGACCTACAAACATTAATAAAACAAGTAAACCGGTGCAATCACGTTCACATTAAAAAATTAACACAACAGAAATAAGCCCCACCATTCTCCATGCGGCTGGATGAGCCTCCTCTCGGCAGGTCTCGGACCAAGCGCATTGCTCTTCTTATACCTAAGTATATACAAGTAAATTCAATATGATGAAATGATTAAAAACTAATATGCATAAGTAAGTTGAATCAACATTAATTAATAATACCTGAAGGTCGTAGAACCATCCGACGCGTCGCCCGCGCCACATGCCCCCATAGGGTCAACCTCCTCATCCTGCACATGAGCCTCCTGCTCACCCTCACCCTGCACATGAGCATCCTGCTGAGGAGCCTCCTGCTCACCCTCCTCACACTGCACTTTGTCTAGACAGTCGAGAAGTTGTTGCTGCCTCTGTCGGCTCTGTGAGGTGCCCTGAAAAAGCCCACTGCCCGAGCTGTCCTCGCTGGCCGTGCTGCCCCCACTCCTCCTCGATCTCCTATGCTTGAACATGTTCAACTGTAGATAAATTAATGTCAAACCACAGTATATGAAACAAATAGTATGAAAATTAATAATGTGAAAATTGCAATACATAGCTTAATTGATTAACTAAAAGAAACATACTAATCAAAAGTCATCCGCATCCGATGATGCTTCTTCGGCTCGTTGTTTATTCATACGCTCTTGATTTCGTTGGATCCTTACTGATCTTCTAATGACGACAGGTCGTTTGCGCTTTGAGCTAGGTTCTTCAATTAAGTCGCTTGAATTGGTACAGAGATTTTCAAGGCCTTCTCCATTGGTCACATGAAATCGGTGAGCTATGTCTTGATTCGATGCCGCTTCTGGTTGAAAAACAGCATCATCATTGTCCCTGCTCGTACTCATGTAGTCAACACTCTCTGGAGCGAAGACTTGTGGGTTGACTTTGATTGCAACCCACCAAGCCCTAAGGCTTGGGTGAGGATATGGTAGGTGGTACACCTGTTTTGCCTGATTTGCAAGGACAACATCGCTCATACTGCTCGGAATCCTAGAGCTATGCTTCACCTCGACATTACCATAATTGTCGACACGAGTCCCAGTATGAGCATCAAACCAGTCGCACTAAAAAAACACGACTTTAAGTTCCTTGGGGCCATCGAAAATCAACTCTACAATGTTTTGAAGAACACCGTAATAGTACACTACTTTGTCATCGTCAACATATGAACTTGCCAACAGAACACTATTTGTGGTGGCTGTCAATGGTCGACTCTTCTCCAATTTCGTGGTTCGGAAGCGATATCCATTTACATCATAGCGAGTATAGTTCCTAACGGACACAGACGTATGTGCCATTTGCTGCAAGTCCGGGTGCACAAAGTTTTTGGAAACCTATACAAGGAATTAGTATATGCATTATATCTTCCAAGTCCAAAATTCAAAGATTAAGTATGGACAAGGAGAGAACGACAATTACTAACATAATTACGAAACCACTGCACGAAGTTTGGGCCACCTTTCAACCCATCACGTTGAAGATTTTCTAATTGGATGGCCGTAGGTTTACTAGTAGATTTCCAACATTCTTCATCAAACATGCTGGACATATTAGAAACATGGAGATTACACACTATAGAAATTATGAGATGAGAAAATGGACGTAACTATGAGGAAAACTTACTCGAACGCCTCCTGTGTGCTGTCAATATTGCTATACATATATAGCATTAGCGTGTTCAAATCTAATGCTTCAATGTGACGTACACTCCCTTTTCCAACTGCTTTACCCGGATTCGCAAAAATTTGAAGGGTGCTTTGGGGTGATTCATTTTCGACATGAAGTCGCACTGAAGGCGCAAACACATTGTTGGCTCGAGCGAAATACCTGGTTGAGAATTGAGATATCTCCTTAAGGGCAAAAGCCTCCGCAATACACCCTTCGACTCTAGCCTTGTTGCGAACAGACGCCCTGAGCTTTTTCAACGCCCTTTCTATAGGATTCATCCACCTGAATTGCACTGGTCCGCCTACCAAAGCTTCCCAAGCCAAATGCACAATTAGATGTTTGTCACACCCGGTTTTAGAAGACAAACCGAATGCGAACCATGTACGTGCCAGGATCAGCAATTCACGCACACAGCAGTTACATAACATGGACATCATCACACAGTGCTCAAATAGTATTAAAAAGGGAAATAGTAGTCGATTACATCATATGTCTGAGACATCCACATAGTCTTTACAATAAATCAAAGTGCCGAAAAGAAACGTAGATAAACGCGGCCATCACAGGCAGCCGACTGGGGGTTGCCGCTAACCCATGCCTAGAACTCGTCGTAGTCTTGAAACTCCTGGAAGTCTCCTTCCACGACTTCATCTTCTCCTGAGCAGTGGTTGCAATGCTGACAACCTGGGGATGGGGGGGTTTGGTGTGTAGAGCAAGGGTGAGTACACATCAACATACTCAACAAGTGTCCTGTTTGGCTGTTGTGGACTAGCTTTATGTGGGGGTAAGTCAAGCAGTTGCTTTTAGTTTGTCAGATTATTATTTACTAGTAGAAAGCCAGGTTTTAACATTAACCCAAGTTATTAGCCCGATGTACCCTTTCCAAACGGAAAGAATACCACTTACCAGTACCATAGTCATAACCAAAACCATCAGTCTCATTGCCACCTGTAAACCAAGATGTCTCTGATCAAGTACCACTAATCACTGGAGCTCCCTTGGCCGCTCATAACCGCGAGCACAGCTGATATATCAGTTTTCAAAACACTCTGCAGAGGTTATGCACTTTACCCACAAGTCGTGATTCCCTTTCTGCCCGGAGAGAGCTACTCCCCATTGACCACTACCTAGGTGGTCCAGCAGGGCATCACTACGTAGCCTTTACAAAGATTCCCCGAGGTTGTAGCCACCCGTTAGGTTTCCTAAATGTACCGCACTCCTCCCCAAGGGACAAATCAACCTTGGCAGAGCGAGCCGCATACACTGAGCCCCATTGACGGCACGACGGCTAAGCGAACTACACCCCGGTTCCTCTAATTATTCAGCTAAGGGCGTCCCACTCCACCCTCATGGTTGCACTGTTTTCCTAGGCGGTCATCCAACGAACAGGTCCTTACGGAGAGGCACTCGAGAAACCGCTCGAGCCCCCTTGAAGGACACAAGTATAACATCATAATAAAAGAGGGGAAAACAGAGTATCATTGATAATTCTCATCTTGTTCATTGATTAGAGTTGAGCAATAGCATAAGACTAAGCAATAATAATCCGACCCAAATAGGTAAACAAGGACATGGACAACAAAAGCTAGTAAATCCTTAGGTATAAATGTGTAATGCGGGAGGTGAATTAAAGAATGAATAGGATAGAGATAGGTCAAGGGACACTTGCCTCCACCAACCGACTGCTGCTCAGGGACTTCTCCTGCGAGTTCTTCGGACTCCTCAACCGGATTGTTCTCTATGCGAGTGCAAACATACATACATCCATCCATTCGAATTAGGAAACAAACAGTACACCATACAAGAGAACAAATAGATTAAATATGCATAGAGTATGACATACGATATTGCATTCACCATGATTAGAAAGGAACGGGGAAAGGTCTCGCAGGGGTTAAAGCTTATGCTCGAGGCGCACTACGGGTAGACGAATAACTAAACGTTACGTGCTCTAGTTCTACTTAGTTCCAATAATAAGGATTAGCTACATGCACTAATGGAAACGTGACCACTTTTAGTAGATTAACGTTAAATGAGATAGACAATTAGCTATACAAATTAACTAACGTAACCAATTTCTAAATTGAGGCTCCTATCTTATTAACATGAACAATGTGATTAGCACGCATAAAATAAAAAAGGGGGGGTAGACGGGGACGTCTGGGGGTAGACAAAGGCACGGCGAGCCGTGCCGAGGCACCGCGCACTACGCGAGCACGCGCGCGAGGCCGCACGCACACGCCACGAACTAGCCGTGCGCACGTCGGGGCCGCGCACTAGCCGAGCTCAAGGCTGCGCGCCATAGGCACGCTGGGCCGAGCTCGAGGCCACGCCGGGACCGTCACGACGCGAGCAGGGTACGCCGGGGCGGGTGGGCGAGCACGGAGCACGGGCGGGGCGAGGCACGGGCGGGGCGGGGGGCACGGCCGGGGCGGCGTAGCCGGGGCCGGGACGAGCGGACGGGGCCGGGGCGGCACGGCCGGGCGCGGGGGCCGGGCATGGGGCGGCGCGGCCGGGGCCGAGGCGGGGCCGGGCGGCGCGCACGGGGCGAGGGCGACCGGGGCCGGGGCGGCGGCGCCATGGCCGGAGCCGAGGCGGGCGCAGCCGGGCCGGGGCGGGCGCGGGGCGGCTGAGGTCGGGGCGGGGGCGGCTCGCCGGGGCCGAGCGAGGCCGGGGCGGGGGCGGCCGAGCGGGGCCGGGCGTGGGGCGGCGCGCCGGGGAGCCGGGCGGGGCGGGGCGCCGGGGCGGCCGAGCGGGGCCGGCTGGGCCGCGGGAGGACGCCGGCGGGCGGGGAAGGGGAAGGGAGGGGAGGGAGAAGGGGGGAGGGGGCCTTACCGCGGCGAGGGAGGTTGGCGCGGCGGCGGCGGCGCAGGGAGAGGGCGGCGGCGGCGGTTAGGGTAGGGGAGAGGGAGAGAGGGAATTTGGGGGGGAGGGGGAGGGGGAGGGGAGGGGCGGTTGGGCCGCTTTGGGCCCACTGGGGGCGCGCGAGGGGGGCGGCTGGGCCGGCCGGGGCGGCCCACGGCGGGGGAGGGAAAGGGGAGGGGGAGAGCGGCTGGGCCGACCGGCTGGGCCGGGCGCGAGGGGGAGGGGGGCGGCTGGGCCAAAAATGGGAGGGGAGGGGGAAAGAGAGAAGAAAAAGGTTTTTCCTTTTTCCAAAATCTACTTTTCTCTAGATAAATGCATTCACATTTTCAAACAATCAAAAAGGATGCATGGTTCGGCATGGTGCATCAAACAAAATAGAGTATTTTAGGGTTTTGCTTTACATAGGATCTCAAGCCGAATCCTGCTATAACTTTGGAAAGGATCAAGATTTAGTGAGGAGAAAGGGAAAAGGAAAGGGTAACGCCTGAATTTGGTGAGGGAAAAGAAGAAAAATTTCTACCCCCAAATTCAGGACGTTACAATGTTGCATCACATTGAAGAATCCTGGCGGGAAAACCTTTTCAAATTTACAAATCAGAATTGGAATTTCTTTCTCAAATTTCTGCATCAACCTCTTCGATACCGTCTTTGTGCATACTTCCCTATAGAAGTAACTCAACTCTGCAAATATGCTCCAAAGCTCATCCTTAAAATAGCCTCGAAACATCACGGGCATCAGCCCCTCCATAATAATATGGTAGTCATGGCTTTTCAAACCGATCAATTTACCGGTCTTCAGATTGACTGCCCGTTTCAGATTTGCCGCATATCGATCGGGAAATTTCAGATTCTTCAACCACTTAAATATTTCTTTCCTTTCATCCGGCTTGAGGCAGTAATCAGCTCGCGGCCTACTCTCATGCCCTTTATCGCTTACTTTCAACTTGAGCATCGGCCTCTTATAAATTTCAGCCATGTCTTTTCTTGCCTTCATATTATCTTTCGTTTTATCAGTCACATCGAAACATGTGCTTATGATGCTTTTAGCAACGTTACGCTCTTGGTGCATCAAGTCTATGTTGTGCGGCATGATCAAGGCTTTTGCATACGGAAGCTCCCATATTGATGAAATATGGGTCCAGTTGTGGTCCTCCCCATAGCCTTGGAACCTATCATTTTCTCCTTGCTTCAAACAAGCATGCCATGCCATTATCTACGGTGCAGTTTGCCTCTTTGGTGGCCCATTTCTAATTTTGGCTCCACTTCTGAATGCAGTAAGCGAACTCCTGAAATCATTGTTGAATGGAGTCCAACGTCGATGAGCATCAAAGAATGACATTTCCCCACCATGCTTCAATCTGAATGCATCCGTATCATTCATACATATGGGACAGCACAACCGACCATGAACACACCATCCAGACCAATCTCCATACGCCAGCAGATCATGCACTGACCACAAATAAGCAGCGCGCATGGTAAACTCCTTTTCAGTATGGCTGTCATAAGCCTTCACACCTCTCCACAATTGTTACAACTCTTCAATTAAAGTCGAACAAACATATTCAGCTTTGGCCCTGGATGCTCGAGGCCTGGGATGACTAGTGCAAGGAACATGAACTCTTCTTTATTGACCAACTCAGGAGGAAGATTATATGGCACAATGAAGACAGGCCAACACGAGTAAGGGCTTGCACTGCTATTGAAAGGTGTGAATCCGTCCGTCGATAGACCAAGCCGTACACTCCTAGGGTCGTTTGCAAATTCAGGATCAAACTCGTCAAATGCCTTCCACGCATCACCGTCCGACGGATGGACCATTATGTCTGGATCAGTGACGAGGCATACACCATTCTTTGGCCACATCATATGCAGAGCTATTTCCTTGTTGAGGAACAACCTTGAAAGCTGAGGAATGATGGGCAACTGACGAAGTTGCTTAGTTGCGACCTTCGTAACTACCAATTCACCCTCATCATTTGTCACCTCGACATATCTAGAAGCTTCGCAATGCTTACAACGGTCCAGCTTGTCATCCTCCTCAAAGAATAGCATGCAACTGTTGGGACACACGTCGATCTTCTCATATGTCATCCCAAGACCAGCCAACATCTTCTTTACGAAGTACATATTCTTTGGCAACTTATGATTCTCTGGGAGAACCTCGCCCATCAGTTGGACGATGTCATTGTAAGCACTGTTTGAAATGTTGTGCTTGGACTTTATCGCCATTAGTCTTGTGAGAGTCCCAAGAACTGACATCTGAGTGCGCTCGTGCAGTCTCTCTTCTCTCGCGGCGAGTAGCCGGAAGAATTCTTGAGCATCGAGTGGAAGCTACCCCGGCTCCTCAGCGTTCATTTCAACCTCCCTACCAAGATCATGCAACATGTCGTCCATCCTATCATGATCGTCATCAAGTTCCACCTCCGCGTCAATGTGTCTAATAGACTCTCCATGCCAGTACCATACAAGGTAGTTCGGCATAAACCCAATTTTGCAAAGGTGTTTCTCCATTTCTTCCTTCTTCTGAGGCCACTTGTTCTCGCAGCGATTGCAAGGACACTTCACTAGATGACCAGTTGCATCTTTCAAAGCGTGCTCAAGAAAAGCCTTTGTTACCACCATCCATTCATTCGAATGTGCTCCATCCTTTCTCCACCCGTCATACATCACCCTCCGATCACCTTCCATTTCAAAGGCTAAACAAAAGACAGAACATCAACGATCGTCCGTGGCTTAGGTGAACTCCCTATTAGGTAAAGGCCCTAAACCCACCCAATAGTGTAGGCCGATGCTTGTGATTTGTGACGTGTAGCCTACGATTGCCACGAAATTTTGGCAGCATAATCCCGCTGCTCTCCAAGCACATGCCTGAACATGGTGTGTTGGAGAACAACTGGGTTACACAACCGAAATTCCGCGTCAATCGTAAGGCACATGTCACAAATCACAAGCATCGGCCTACACTCTCAGGCTGTCCAAAATACGTGGACAATTCCGGAACGGCGAACCTCACAAGCCAATGTGACGTTCGCCATTCCCGAACGGGTGACACATACGGTTCGCTACGGTTAACGATTAAAACTAAACTCTAAACATTAAAAAATAACTCAGAGACAAATATAAATTTGAATTAAAGCAATCAACAGTTAAACTCGACAAGTTAACTCAAATCTTAATCACAAGATGACAAGATAACAAGATAACAATTAATGAAAATAAAAAAAGGCCAAGTAAGTACCTTATTACTGGCTGGTGTGTTTGTGTCTGACGACCTGGGTGATGATCTTGCAGAGCCGGGTTCTTGCGGATGGCAGATTCTGATGTTTTTCACACTGTAAAAAAACTCGTTGCGCACACGGTTAAGAGATGCTAGTACATGGCAAGGCTAACATGCATAGAACAAACTAATTAAACTACATGGGCCGCCGATCAGAGGCTGTGTTCTCATGTGTGACCTACCGATGACGCCAAAGAGGCAAGTTCTAGGCGATGGGGCACGACGAGGAGGCGGGCACAGCGAGGGCCGGGCACAGCGAGGGGCGGCGCGGCAATGGGGCATGGCGAGGAGGCGGGCACGGTGAGGGCCGGGCGCGGCGAGGGGCGGCGCAGCGATGGGGCACGGCGAGGGCCTGGCGCGCCGATGGGGCACGGCGAGGAGGCGGGCATGGCGAGGGGCGACGCGGCGATGGGGCACGACAAGGAGGCGGGCACGGTGAGGGCCGGGCGCGGTGAGGGGTGGCGCGGCGATGGGGCACGGCGAGGAGGCGGGCACGGCGAGGGGAGTGCGGGCGCGGCGTGGCGTGCGTGCGTGCGGGCGTGCGGGCGGCGCGGCGCGGGCATGCAGGAGGCGCGGCGATTCAAAATAGCGAAACGAGCGAGAGAGAAGCTGCGGGCGCGCGACCGGAATGATTTAGGGCCTCTATTTTCGTCGGACTCACTGAGGCCGACGAAAATAGTGGTCGGTCAATGACTTATTTTTGTCGGTATGGCCCCGGCCCATGAAAATACTCCACATTTTCTTCGGTCACGAGGCCGACGAAAATAACTTCCGTATTTTCGTGGGCCTGCCGACGAAAATATTCCCCGGCCCACGAAAATACTCCACATTTTCGTCAGTCACGAGGCCGACGTAAATAACTTACGTATTTTCGTGGGCCGGCCGACAAAAATATCCCAGCCCACGAAAATTTATGTGTTTCCTGTAGTGATCCTAATGTTGGCCTATATGGCCTACTTATATAGCCACCTATTTTCCCCACTATTCTTAAGGCCTTTCGCTCTAGGTCTAGCGTTCTAGTCTTGACAATCCAACACTGGTTCCTAAGAAAATTTTTATTTTTGAAAAGTTGGCATTCATGACTTATTGATTCCTCTGTAATGGTAATCGCTCCGATACCAGCTGTGGCAAAACCACTCGAATTATTCCAGCTTAAGTGCCCAAGTCGCACCTTTAAAGGAAGTAACACACTTAAATCGGAATAAACTGTTTAGTTCTTCAGATCTCATCCAATAGAGCCACTTACCAAGGATCGAGTACCATTACCTCACACGATGGTGAGGCTCAGAGAGAATACAATAAACATGAAACCACAAATTAAAGTACTTGAGTTATTACATAAATTGGAGTTTGATAAAAGATAACAAGTTCTTAATAATGCAGTGGATAATCGATAACGACGATAATGAGGAATAAGGCAAGGCCTTGCCCACTACTCCTGGTCCTCTCCTGCCGAGGCGGCATCCCACTCGACCGTCCAACCTAGTGGCAGGGTGGAAGGCCAAGTCACACCATCAACCATGTCCTATAGAGTACCAATAAAAAAATATGCCACAAGCAAGGTTGAGTATACTAATACTCAGCTAGACTTACCCGGTGTGAGGAGTCTACTCCTCTACCTCTAGACCATGAAGTTGTTTGGCTGAGAGGTTTGGTTTGCCAAAAGCACTAGCTGAGTCTAAAAATAGTTTTAGCTTTCCCAGTTCTAGCATATTTAATTAAGCCAGGTTTGCTCCTCTCTAAGCATACATGGTAACAATCATTTAGTGCAACCAACATGTTATCTCAAGAAACCTCATTTCACTTTTTTACTCGATGCAGTACAAGGGGTCAAGCAATCTCATTAGTTGCGAGAAGCAGACGATTCCAATCAAGTTTTAACCTTGCAAGGTAAACCTAAAAACACAACATGTAAGGGCACTCCATTCCCACACACGTCAACTGTCCCCATCGATTCCCTAGCAAAAGAACATTGCTCACAGTCTTGGCGTACAATGCTCCAATTGTCCCCGACTGCCGCCGTGCAACGGCCACACTTGTACCAACCATAGCTAGCATGGGAGACTCCATCTTAGGTCCAGTGAGGAGTAAAGTCTGCAGGTAGGTTCAATCAGGTACTAGGCTTATCGGTTACCATATTTCCCAACATGTGTTTAGTACTTTCAAATGCTTGACTCACGTACCCACACATTAATCCTTAATTCCATTTCCTGTCTGAAAGACAAGGCATCCACCCTGGGTCCAAGTCCATAGGCCATCATAGATCCCGTTATCAAGATGAATACAATCAATTCCTGACCTCGCGCGATTGTTAGAAAAATCACTCGACTTTGACCGAGATCTCTAATTAGCAAAGCAGCTACTCGACCTAGCATACTAGTATCCATCTCAAAAAGGAATCCTGAGTTTATGCAACTAAGGGTTTCAACCAACTCCTACACTTAAGTGCACATTACAAATCTACAAACATTAAGTGTACTAAAATAGCATATACAAACGGTTATGCATACAACCGGGGCTTGCCTTCAAAAGCTAGGGCTGCAGGGAGGTCTTCGGTGGCAGGCTCTAGAGCTGGCTCCTGGACTTCCTCTTGGGCAACTCCTTGCTCAGGGATGAGCACGTACTCTCCATTAGCGAGGTTGCAATCTAATGAATGCAATGAATAAGATACATGTATGCTGTGATATGCAAATTTTAGTAACTATGATGCAAGGTGAAGTAATTAAGTTAGCAAGACAAAGCTTAGTCTTACTACTGGAGGCTTTAGTAGTATACTTAGTGATTAGAACCAGGTGTGGCCACGGTCTAGGAGGTTGGATTAATTTAGTACTCAACTAACCTTTAATGTCTTAGTGAAAACTTAACAAGGTTTTTCCTGAAGTTATTATGGGTGTTGGGGTCCTTCGTCCTCCGAAGGTCCTCAAAAACATGATTTGACAATATTTTCCAAGTGAATTATATGAACAGGTATCTTCGGACTCAGATCATGAACATGAAGTACGGTCAGAACGAAGCCCAAGCTGTACGAAGCTGATTACCAAGCTGTACGAAGGATGGTGCACAGCCGAAGCTATGCGCAGAAAGCTTCGTCGCGATAGCAGAAAGGGGAACCGACCTAAAGATGAAAAGACTACTTAGGCCTTAATAGATTCCCATAAGTCATTAGCAAATGTAATGGACATGAATGTAATTTTGCATGGGCTACGTCCCACGCCTATAAATAGATGAACAGTACTCCCGTACTGGGGAGGCTGACTTGGCATTTACCTTCCGTCATCCTTGTACTTTTGCCTTCTTGTAATCCGAAGGTACACTTGTAATCTGAAACCATTTCTATTTTTTACATGATAATAAAATAGAAATGACGTGGTAACAATATTTAAATGTTTATATTACTTTTTATGTTGCATGTAAGTTCTTCGTCATAATTTATTATGCTTACGAAGATATGTTGTTTGTGACCTTCGTCCGGAACACATTATATCCCGAAGGGAAATAATGTTTCAGAGGACGAAGGACTTTATCATTTAACACTTTTTATGTTGCCTTGTTCTTAATCCGAAGCATTTGAGAACAAGTCCCCAACATTGGCGCCCACCTCCGGTGAACTCACTTCCACTCTTTGAGTCTTTGAGCGCCCTCGGCGATCATCAACCTTCGCCATGGCGCCGAAGAAAGCTTCAGCAACTGGCACTGCAGCTCTCCAACCGCTGGACCACAATTAGGAGACTGTCTCTCTTCGGGAGGCCCGAAGCCAAAAGAGGAAGGCTATCAGCCCGACGCCTCAAGAGGATGAGCTAGACCAAGAGATCAGAGGTATGGAGATGCTTCATCAACAGGTGCAGAGGAAGAAGGAAAAGATGGCTAGGCTAGCTGAACTGCAAAGGCAGATAGACGAAGCTTCTGAAGAAGTTCGCCATCTTACTCACGATGAGCAGAACCGAAGGCCTCAACAAAAAGACCTTCATCAGGAGGGTTTCTTCAACGAAGATGACTGGTATGACAATTTCCATCATGGAAATTTTGTTTTCGATGATGCTTCTCCCTTGTCCGCTGAGCTGCAGGCTACACCTTGGCCTCCGTCCTATAAGCCGCCCCAGCTTCCCATATTCGATGGCCATTCAGACCCGAAGCAGTTTCTGATGAGCTACGAAGCAACAGTATCTTCGTATGGTGGCAATGCTGCAGTCATGGCAAAGTCTTTTGTTATGGCTGTCAGGAGTGTTGCTCAAACCTGGTATTCCTCCCTTCGACCAGGAACGATCACTTCATGGCAAAAACTGAAGGACATGTTGTTAACCAGCTTCCAAGGGTTTCAGACGAAGCCGGTCACTGCTCAGGCCCTGTTCCAATGCACTCAGGATCATGAAGAATACCTTCAGGCGTATGTCAGAAGGTTCTTGCGTTTGAGGGCGCAGGCACCAACGGTGCCCAACGAAATTGTCATTGAGGCCATGATCAAGGGACTTCGGCCTGGACCTTCAGCTCAATACTTTGCTAGGAAGCCTCCACAAACTTTGGAGAAACTGCTCCAGAAGATGGACGAGTATATTCGTGCCGACAATGATTTTCGCCAAAGAAGGGAGGAGGCTTTCAGGTTTTCTGAAATGACCAGGGGCTTCGGAGGAAGACTTTATCCGAGGCATGTCAGGTCCATCCACAACTCTACTCAAAATGATGATAAGGGGAGTCAGCAGAACAGGCCGCAGTGCTCCTCACAGGCTTCGGGGCAACAGCAAAGTTTCTTCCGGCCACCAGCTCCAAGAGGCAGAGGCGCCAGGGGCTTCGGCGGAAGATTTGGAGATCAACCAAGGAGAGTATTTTGCTTATTCTGTGGTGAAAACAAGGGCCATACCACCAGGATGTGCCATGTTACCATCCAGAAGCAAAAGGAGATAGCCGAAGCTGCAGCACAACAAGCTCAGCCGAAGCAGGTCATGCATACTGCTTCATACCATCCGCCTTACATCCCAGAATACATAGGCAACCACCCTGCAGTTTCTGTTGCTTCGGCGAGTCAACCTCAAGCTTCCTGGCAACAGCCTCCGCCTCCACCACCGCTGCAACAAGGCCAACAGCCAGAAGGGAGCCAATATGCTCCACACCAAAGGGATCTCAGAGAACAATCCGAAGCTCGCACAGTCAATAGCACTGTGCCAGAGTCGAAGCACATCTATTGACAAATATCCTACCAGTTTTTTCCATTCAGTTCTATTTTCTGTGTAATAAAGGACATTTTTTAGTTTTCATGTAAAAGTTTCTTTGTTTGCTGCAAGGAAAATGTATTTTCTCAGGCTTAAGTTGCTGAAGCTTAAAAATTTGCGATAACAAGGAGGACCTTCGAATTATCGAAAATCCTTCGAAGCAACAAAAAGTCGTTCTAAGGAACGCAGAGTAAGTTTGCTGAAATCACAAAAAGTCGTTCCAAAGGGAACGCAGTGTAAGTTTTCTGCTCCAAAGTCGTTCCAAAGGGAATGCAGAGCATACAGCGAAAAGTCAACGCTGATACCGCCTAAGTAAAGGGCGAAGAAGCTCCAAAGTCGTTCCTAAGGGAATGCAGAGCTTACAGCGAAAAGTCAACGCTGATACCGCCTAAGTAAAAGGCGAAGAAGCTCCAAAGTCGTTCTTAAGGGAATGCAGAGCTTACAGCGAAAAGTCAGCGCTGATACAAAAATATTTTGTGTTTTACGGGGATATGTGTGTATCTTCGGAACAAATGTCATCTACATAACATAACATCATCACATCATTTTGCATAGCATAAGCATCATACATCATGTTGCATATGGCAAAAGAAGGGGACACGGTATCAACCTTCGGAAGGATACTTTGAGAAAGTAAAAATCGTGCTAAGTCACAAGGGGATACAATATTGATCTTCGGAATATAACTTCGGAGAATATTTTCATGAAGCTTGGATATCCTTCATCAGAGCACTATGAACATTGTCGTGATGCATAAAAGTTTTTCTATCTTCACGAAGCATGAAAAGAAGGGAAGGTGTTTTTTCGCCGAAAGCTCAAAAACGGTACGTATGTAAAGTTTCATGCATCGTAAAGAATCGAGTCATTAAAAGCAAATATATCACAGGGTTACAAAATGTCACACATGTTTCATTTCAAGAAGTCTTTACAAAAGTGCTTAATCTTCTCTCAAAACAACTTCGGCAGCTTCGTTCAGGAGTCGGTTAACAACTTCATCCATGATAGCTTCAGCCATCTTTTTAATTTCTTCGTCTCCTTTCGGGTGAGGGCCCGGAGACGCTTTAGTAGGATCTGAAGGAGAACATGATACGGCCACATTGCTATTACAAATTGTGAACAAAGTTTAAAATCAAAAATTACAACACAATAAAAACCATTAGGTAATACCTAATTGCCCTTCGGGCTCTGAGCTTTTGTCAGCGGCCTTAGCTACTTCTCTAGCGTCGTGAATGCCCTTCTCACTTTTCTGAATGATTTCTCGGGCCATTTCTCGGCCACCATTGTCCCAGACGTCGGTGAAAAATTTTCCACCAGCCTGGCTAGCTTCGGCCGAGGGGTCTTTAGTATCTTCAGGGGATAAGCTGCCTTCGCATTGTGCAAGAGCCTTAACATGATCGCAGCCTTTTTTCTCCAGTATAGAAGCAATCCCCCTGGCACCCGAGAAGGCGCAAATGTCTCCTCGACTGTTTAGAATTTCTTCGAAGGCTTCAGCTTCATGGCAGATCCATTCTATCGGTCCTTCTGGGTTACCTCTCACAAAATCTTCTTCACTTGAAAATGCGCCAACACTGGCGAAGCTGGTTTTTATTTTCTTTACACACTCAATGGATTTTTCGTAGCACCTTTTCTTAGAAGACCGAAGCTCTTCAACGGTTCCTTCCAAATGATTAGCCCATTGGTCGCTACATTCCCGCCTCGTTTCTTCAAGTATGCGTTCTTCTTTCGCCCGGGCCAATTGCTTCCGAAGATCGTCAATCTCGTGCTTTTGAGCTGCAATTTGGGCTTTGGATGCAGCTTCGTTCTCCTTTACTTTATCCACTAATGTAACTAGAATTTTGTCCTTTTCCAGGGCTTCGTTCCTTAGTTTGATAACCTCTGTTCGAAGGTTGTTGAAGGCAATTTCATAGCTTTCATCTTCGGCACTCTTCTGCGCTCTCAGCGTGTTGCTTAGTATTAAACCCTATATGTAAAAAGTTAGTATAAGAATAAAACAATAGATTTCGAATCATAAAGTTTTCAAAATACGCAATTCTCGCACCTTCAGACTATTATATGCAAGGCTATCCGCAAGATCCTCCTTCGTCATAGCGCATAGTCCAGCTTCAAGCTTCGGAAACCCCATACTCCTAGCCATCTCCCGGCAGACAGATAATTCTTTGTTGTCAGGGAGACAGTATAGGAAGTCATCTTCGTTTGTCCCATTGAACACTAGTGCCCCCTTCGGATATTTTAATTCTCTGGCATAGTGATTGGCTTCATAAATCTCTTCTTCAGATAATTTCTTCCCCGAAGCATGTCGCACAATGTAATCACGTATGATGGAAGATGCTTCGGGGGCCGCAGTGTCAATTTCTTCAACCAAAATTGGCTCTGGCATTTTTATTTTTTCTTCGGCTTCCAAAGGTTGTTCCTTGGTGGGCTCTGGAGGCCCAGCTTCAGCTTCAAGTTGTTGCTTCGAAGTTTCAGCAACTAAAGCTTCAGTAGACACTTCAGAAAGTTCAACAGTCTTCTTTGGAGTTATGCTTGAAGACTTAATTGTCTCCAAAACATCTAGCACGTTCACCATTCTTTTTCTTTTCGGGGTCACCAATGGGCCCTTTTGATTTTTTATTGCCTCAACACTTGCTGAAGGACTTAAGATTTCCAATATTTTTGGTCCTTCAATTCTCGGTTTTTCTGCCTTCTCTGCTGAAGGTGCTTCAGTTTTTTCTTCGATCTTCGGCACTGGAGTTGGCTCTGTAGCTTCAGTGGCCAAAGAGACTTCACCGATAAATTCAGGCACTGTGGCCGGCTCAATAAAACGCGCCCGGTGGGTGAGCACCTTCATCTTCTTTCTTTGCGGCGCTGGCTCACCAGAAGCACTTGAGGCAACTTCTTTTGCAGGAGAAGAATTTTTTCTTTTGCGGCCTGGCACCGGATAATGGTAGTCAGGGTAGACAAACCCGATTGCATCAAATACCCGGTTGAGCCTCTTCTTCTTTCGGCCTCCGAAGGCTGCTGATAATGCAGTATTCTCGGCCTTCGAGTATACCCCAAGAAGTTCGTCACTTAAGGTTTCAATGCTTTTTAACCAGTCGTCGTCCGGTTGAACAAACTTATCCCCGTATTTGAATGTGTATTTTAGTCTGACCAGTCCACCTTCGTCAGACTCTTTGATGGTCTCCTTCGGCATTTCCCACTTTCCTGCAAGTGGCCAAACTCTGAAGGTGATATGCTCTTGGACCAGATCCCTTGTCCCAATAAAAGAGCAGATTACGCCGAAGGCTCTTTGGCATTCTTCGGCCGCTTCATCCATTTCAACCTTCGGCTTTCGGAGTCCGAAGCGTTGCCAGATAGGGCGCATAATGATACTCTTAACATCCTCCTGCGCTGTCAAGTCATTCTTTACATAGAACCATTCTGTCATCCAGGCGCCGGGCCACCTCTTCCGAAAGGTTGGCACGGGGCAGCTCGACCCGGAGCGGGCACCGAAGCTGTAACAACCAAAGTTGTTGTGATATTGTTCTTTCCCCCAGGGCTTCGTCTCATATACCAACTCATGAATTTTGCAAAAGCTTTTAGCATTTGGTTCTAAACCTTGGCTTCTCACAGCCCAAACAAAGATTCCCATTCTTATGATAGCTTTGGGAGTAATTTGATGAAGGTAGATTTGAAATGTCTTCAGGACTTCGACAACAAAGCTGCTTAGGGGGAACCGAAGTCCAGCCTTGAGAAAGCTTCGGAAGATCATGACCTCATCTTCTTCGGGGGTAGGAGAGGTCTTTTCTCCAGCATCAGCCCTCACAATAGATATATCTCGAAAATATCTCCCCCTCATATTGTCAATATGACTCTGCTTAATAGTGGTTTTCCCAAAAACCGAGTGACTTGGTCGCCATGGTCGATCTTCGGACTCTCCCCCGCCGCTTTCTACATCATAACTGTCGCTGTCACCAGTATCTTCAGATAAACCTTCTAAAATTTCTTTGGTGATCTTTTCTGTATTAGTCTTCGACATTGCTTCAAGAAACCCCAGGTTCTTCTCTTCAGAGAGACTTAGCTTCATTTCGACAGCAGCCTTCTTCTCCTCAGACATCCCTTCGGAAATCTTACTTCTCGCTTCCGAAGCTCAAAACTAGGAAAGAAAACAAATAATTTTTGGGCAGAAAGCTTTATAAGCAGGCAAAACAGATGGCAAAGAGAGCGTGCCAAATCAAATGTGGCGGGCTCCTATTTATACACTCGATATGATGGAAACTGTGTGGTCCCGGGTGTCAGTGACTTTTGCTATTCTAGCAAAGGGAAGGTGTTTTTTTCGGACCTTCGGCTTAAGGCCTTCGTCCATATCGCAATCTGAATTTATCACTAACAAATTAATATTGCGAGGGGCTACTGTTGGGGGCCTTCGTCCTCCGAAGGTCCTCAAAAACATGATTTGACAATATTTTCCAAGTGAATTATATGAACAGGTATCTTCGGACTCAGATCATGAACATGAAGTACGGTCAGAACGAAGCCCAAGCTGTACGAAGCTGATTACCAAGCTGTACGAAGGATGGTGCACAGCCGAAGCTATGCGCAGAAAGCTTCGTCGCGATAGCAGAAAGGGGAACCGACCTAAAGATGAAAAGACTACTTAGGCCTTAATAGATTCCCATAAGTCATTAGCAAATGTAATGGACATGAATGTAATTTTGCATGGGCTACGTCCCACGCCTATAAATAGATGAACAGTACTCCCGTACTGGGGAGGCTGACTTGGCATTTACCTTCCGTCATCCTTGTACTTTTGCCTTCTTGTAATCCGAAGGTACACTTGTAATCTGAAACCATTTCTATTTTTTACATGATAATAAAATAGAAATGACGTGGTAACAATATTTAAATGTTTATATTACTTTTTATGTTGCATGTAAGTTCTTCGTCATAATTTATTATGCTTACGAAGATATGTTGTTTGTGACCTTCGTCCGGAACACATTATATCCCGAAGGGAAATAATGTTTCAGAGGACGAAGGACTTTATCATTTAACACTTTTTATGTTGCCTTGTTCTTAATCCGAAGCATTTGAGAACAAGTCCCCAACAATGGGTAAGATTTATCACTTCTCCTAATCCTCTCTTTTTCCTTTTTTCTACTTATGCTTTTAGAGTGGATTTGAACTACAACATTGATTTAGAAATTTCAAAAAATTCTGTAAAAATTACAGTGGCTTCTCACTGGCTCACATAAGTCAGTCTCAGTCTCAGACATTGAGGCTAAAAATGAGAATGTTTTTCTCTGTACAAAAATATTAAAAATCTAGGACAGAGTGGGTACTTTGAACTGCAACTCTTATTTAAGAGTGAATTCTACCCTAAGGATTATTTTTGCTAGTATGTAGGTGTAATGACATGACTCTATGCCAAATTTTAGCCAAAGATACCTAATGGTTAATTAATGGTGATTTTCTAAAGTTTGGGGGCTTAGTGGTGCTTTCTACTACCACTCTATTTGAAAAATGTCAAACAACAGATTTCCCAATTTTTCTATTTTCTTCTATGCGCAAGAGCAATCATTCTTAAGGTTGGGGTATTTTCTCTTTAGGATTATATTCCTATGGTTTTTTAAAGATTCCCTTGTTTTCATTAAATAAATGATGGCGCAATTTATTTCTACTAGACTATGGTTCAACAAATTTTTCTTATGAACTACATCACTTAGGCATACCAGGAAAAATGTGGTTTCTATTTCCTACCCCCTTTTTCATTTTCCTAAAGTTTGGACAGAAGTAGGTTTTAGTGGATAAATCTGGCTTAGCCTTGTATACTGTGGTGTTCATTATTTTTAAACAGTGTAACTACTAGGTGAGTGTCTCCACCACTTTTCTCATCCTTGGTCTAATAGCATTTCTATTTTTCTTTCCATTATTAAGTTTTGGCCAGTTTTCCAATTTAAATCAAACTCTAGAAAATAGTATAGGAACCATGGGGTTTACTAATTTTGTTTGGTAGTTTATTTTTTATAGAGTCTAGCGAAATTGGGTTGACCAAATTTGGATGAATAGAACTAAAGTTATGAATTTTTTAAGTTGACTGCTGTATTTAAAAGAAAAGTTAATTCGAAATGAAAAAAGAAAACAGATTTGCGCTGAAGCCCCCGGGTTTATTTTTCCCCTTTCTCTCACAAATCAGCCCTTGGTATACTATTCATGTGAGTCGCTGACATTATGCATAACCCCTTGGACTTAACCAATATCTAACTCGGTATACGTCGGTGAGGCTCACCAGAGGCGATAAAGCTCCGGTTGGGTGGTCAGCGACGTCGCGGAGGTCACGACGGTCACATCGATGGTCTGCTCATCGCTTGTGGTGGCCAGAGCTGGTCTGGTCTCGTGCGCAGGCGGGCGAGCTCATCGGCGGCGAGGGTTCCGACCTATTCACGGTGGTAGAGTTCAATCAAACCGTGTAGTGAGCTTCACTGGGTGTCATGGAAGATGTGGGCGCGAGTGATTGAATAATGGCTTATCAGTTAGCCTTGACCACGCGCGCCAGCGAGGGAAGCAACTCCAGCGAGAGTGGATCGGCATCTTCGGTGAGGTAGCGTTCTATTTCTTGCTTCGGGGAGCTCTATTGGGCCCTGAGGAAGCTTGTCAAGGCGCTGGATCGAGTGGAGGTGGATGGGAATGGTCTGGCCACGGTGGCGTGCTCGGCTCATGGGCGATCACCGACGGCTAAGTTCGGGCGAGCGGTCAGGGAGTGCAGGAGAGCGAGACCAAGGTGGGGGTAGCTTTATAGGCGCTCGCGGGCACGACACGGGTGTGGGCACGGGGGCAGGTCGACCGTGCGCGGGGCGCGCGCTACCGTGGCCAGTCCGCGCTCGGCTGGTCAGGCAAGCCATCGAGCGCGTGGCAGCGCTCGGTCTGGTGACTTTCAAGCGCTAATTGGACCACGATCCTCTCGTAACTTGCCCAAATCCCTGCACAAGATATCTTCCTTGTCATTTACCCTTTGTTTCCATTGTAGCGCTCAAATGGATTAGATCTTGGAATTGCGATATACGAGGAGGCGAAGTTGGGTCTGTCGCCCAACTATAATCCGAGACCAAAGTCAAGCCAAATCATGTCAAACGATTTTGGTTTGATTTCAAATTTTGCCAGAGTGTGCCTAGGGTATTCTTGCGCCATTTAGTTATTTGGACCCTTTGGTTTTGAGTTTTGGAACAAGGTGAACGTGGTTGATCTCTGTGAGAGGGTTGGATTTCAGAAATTTGAAATCCTGATTTTTATTTGAAGTCCCCACTTGAGTGACTGGTTTGAGGATTTTGCAAAATTCTTTTGGTTAAACCTTCTGACTATATTTTGTAGTTTATTTAGTGTTCTACAACTTTGTTAATTGGTCCAAATCATGATTTTGTGTTTCACATAGCCTTTTTACTAGATTTCCCTTTAGCACTCAAATGGCTTAAATAGGGTAGTTCTAGGGTTTTAGTATTTTCCCACTTTGAGATGCATGATGTGGTTAGGGTATGATTCTGGAGATGAAAAAGACTTGATTAAGTTTTAGCTCCTCAAGTTTTATGTCTTTTGCTCAAATTAATCCACATGTGATAATGGTCACAATGTGGGTATTGAGGGAAAAACCTTGAGTAACACCAGAGGTTTTACAGATAGGTGGGTGGACAAGGTAAAGAGCGATTTGGGTTAAAGGGACGGATAAGCAACCATGACTGATTCTCGGATCCTTCACCCCCTTCACACCCAAATCTTTTTGTCTTTCCTTGCCCCAAATTCTTAGCCTCCACCGAAAGTGTGGTGCTCATGGCCCTGTTGTACGTGAGATCTAGACAAGTGGCCATCTTTCGCTGTAATCGATCATTCAGACCTTTCATGAAACAATTCTTCTTTTCAGGTCCGTGTCAACTTGCTCTATAGCATACTGGGAGAGATGGTTGAATTTGGCAAGGTATTGCATCACCGAGTCTCCTCCTTGCTTTAAGCGAACAAACTCTTCCAATTTCATCTGCAGAACACCATCGAGAATGTAATGTTCCTTGAACGCTTGCTTGAACTCTGCCCACATGACAAGATGTCCTTTAGGTTGAATAGCTACAAAGTTTGCCCACCAGGTACTGGCAAGACCTCTCAGTTGCTAGGCAGCAAATAGGGGCTTTTGGGTCTCTCTGCACCGAATCAGTCCAAATTTCTGCTCCATAACCTGAATCCATTCGTCCGCCTCCAAAGGTTCTTCTGCCTTAACGAAAATAGGTGGACGAGTTTCTGAAAACTCCATGTACATAGTGTCTCTGGGGACTTGGTGTTGATCTCTGCCTCCTTTCTGATAAATTTGTTTCCCAGCCAATTCACGAAGAAAACAAGTGTTATCAGCAGTGGCATTAACTAAGGCAGCGATAGCCTCTGCTAGCGTGGGAGGTACAAGAGGCTGGTATGGAGTTTCCTCCCCACCACGGGAAGTTCCAGCCCCATCCTGAGCACGAGTTCTGGACGGCATCTGAAGAAGAAAACATACTTGATTATTACATGCCACGATTACACAACCTCTGTTACATTATTCCAAACTAGTTCTAATTATACATACTCAACTTATACAACTCACTTTTTCTTATTTAGATTACACAACGAAACAACCTACTACTTTACTAATTTAGTCATTTGCATCCTTGGCTGTTCTGGCTCCACTGCTAGCTTCGGGAGAATGATTATCCGCGATGTTCAGGGAAGGAGGGGCTCCAAAGAGATCCAACTCCCCATAAGGTCCTCCGCCAGCTGCTCCTGATGCACCAGCTCCCATTGCATCCACCTCCGGTGGCACGTTTGGATGCAACTGGTCGTACAACACGTGCACTTCCTCTTGCAGAGTATTATTATTGAGAGCACCTAGAGGGAGGTGAATAGGTGATCCTATAAAATTAAACACTAAATAGCCACAAACTTGATAGTTAAGGAGTTAGTGTAATCAAGTGGCTATGAAACACGCTTGTGCGAACAAAGCAATCACAAGAAGCAACACACGAGACACGTGATTTTTATCCCGTGGTTCGGCCAAGTAACACTTGCCTACTTCCACGTTGTGGCATCCCAATGGACGAGGGTTGCACTCAACCACTTTCAAGTAATCCAATGATCAACTTGAATACCACGACTTTCTTCCTTATAGTATTTCTCCCGTTTGCGTGGAATCTCCACAAGTTGGAGTCTCTCGCCCTTACAGTAATGATCACAAAAGACACACAAAAGTAAGGGAGGGAAAAGCAACACACAAAAGATTCAATCCGCAGCACACACACGCACACAAGTGAAGACTTGAGCTCAAATGACAACACGGGGAGTTCACAACTCGAATGGAGCTCAAATCACTAACACGACGAATCAAATGCATGGGAGCAGAGTCTAGATGTCCTAGTATGCTTAGAGAATGCTTGGGTGCTTGCTCCATGCACCTAGGGGTCCCTTTTATAGCCCCAAGGCAGCTAGGAGCTGTTGGAGATCAACATGGAAGACTATCCTTCCCTTCTGTCGAGTGGCGCACCGGACAGTCCAATGCGCCACTGGACAGCCACTGTAGCATGTCTGGTGCGCGATTTCCTTCCAAATCGGGCACAGCCGACCGTTGCTCCCGCGGGTCACATGGCGCACCGGACACTGTCCGGTGCACATCGGACAGTCCGATGCACCTAGCCGACCGTTGGAGCAGCCACGTGTCGCGCTTGATCATGCGGACGACCGTTGGAGCGGGCGCCGTTGGCTCACCGGATAGTCCGGTGAATTTTAGCCACGCCGCCCCGTTCCTTTTCCCGAGAGCGACGAGTTCACCGCGGATGACTCACCAGATAGTCCGGTGCACCACCGGATAGTTCGGTGAATTATAGCCATATGACTCCGTGGATTCCCGAGAGCGGCTACTTCACCGTTGACCAGCCTGGCGCACCGGACACTATTCGGTGCACCACCGGACAGTCCGGTGTGCCAGGCTGAGCTGGAGTTTGGCTACACATAGCCAAGTCTTTTCCATTTTATTTCTTCTCTCCTCGGCACTGTTTCTAGCACTTAGATAACCATGTTAGTACTCAAAAACAATTAACTAAGTCTAGAAACATACCTTGTCTTTGATTTGCACCTTTTGCTTCTTTAGCACATAAGAGTTTAAAACATTTGTGTTGGACACTTAATCACCAAAACAGTTATAGAAATGGCCCAAGGGCACATTTCCCTTTCAATCTCCCCTTTTTGGTTATTTATGCCAACACATCAAAAAGCAACAAAAAGAGTGCAATATCAATGCAATTGAAGACCAAATTAATTTTTGCTTATGATTTGGCATATTTGGATCACTCTTTGCCACCACTTGGTTAGTTTTTGCAAATCAAATTCATTTTCCTATCTC
This sequence comes from Zea luxurians, assembly GCA_029449295.1. Lineage (NCBI taxonomy): Eukaryota > Viridiplantae > Streptophyta > Magnoliopsida > Poales > Poaceae > Zea > Zea luxurians. The sequence goes on from JAOPSE010000011.1 coordinate 55,574,622, forward strand.
TAAGTCAAACGCACTTGTTTGGGCACAAAGAGAGATATTCCAAGAGTGAAATTGATCGTGTCAAAACTCCCCCCTTTTCCCATAATAAAAAATCTCCCCCATAAGAGACCGAATTTTGCAATAAGAGCATTTTGGGCAAAATGCAAATTCTAGCTCTACTATTTTTGAAATTCACAAGTGGTAGCTGATCCATTTGCTTTGGCCTTAATTTCTCCCCCTTTGGCATAAAGCACCAAAACGGGATCATTTTTGGCCCTTTAACCCCATTGCCTCACCAAAAATGTCAATTAAGAGCAAAAAGGCAATGAGAGCATAAGAATGAACTTGGAATTGAATACACTAATACCGGAGTGCAGTGGAAGTCTTTGCATCGTCCAAGTCCATTTTCCCTTTCAATGTACCTTCGATACTATAACAAGTGTACTCAACCAACAAATTAGTCTCAAAGGGTCAAGTTGTAGCACATCTCCCCCTTAACATATGCACCATTTGCATATGGACTTGTGAGGTCCGGGGGTGACTTGTACAACTTGAGCACCATAAATAAACAATAATGGATTTAAATGCATAAAGTGGCATGATCAAAGGCATAGAACACATGTATGCTATAGATCAATCCAAGTTACGTGAATCTAAGACATTTAGCTCACTATGCAACCTGCAAAACCTTTTCTCATCTAAAGGCTTAGTGAAGATATCGGCTAGCTGGTTCTTGGTGCTAATATGGTACACCTCGATATCTCCCTTTTGTTGGTGGTCTCTCAGGAAGTGATGCCGGATGTCTATGTGCTTAGTGCGACTATGTTCAACAGGATTATCCGCCAAGTGGATTGCACTCTCATTGTCACATAGGAGTGAGACTTTGCTCAAATTGTAGCCAAAGTCCCGGAGGGTTTGCCGCATCCAAAGTAGTTGTGCAACACTGTCCTGCAGCAACATACTCGGCCTCAGCGGTGGATAGGGCAACGGATGTTTGTTTCTTTGAACTCCAGGACACTAGGGACCTTCCTAGAAATTGGCACGTCCCTGATGTGCTCTTCCTATCAACCTTGCACCTGGCATAATCAGAGTCTGAGTATCCAATTAAGTCAAAGGTAGACCCCTTTGGATACCAGATCTCAAAGCAAGGCGTAGAAATTAAATACCTAAGAATTCGCTTAACGGCCACAAGGTGACATTCCTTGGGGTCGGATTGATATCTAGCACACATGCATACACTAAGCATAATGTTCGGTCTACTAGCACATAAATAAAGCAATGAACCTATCATGGATCGGTATGCCTTTTGATCAACGGACTTACCTCCTTTATTGAGGTCAACATGCGCGTCAGTTCCCATCGGTGTCTTCGCGGGCTTGGCGTCCTTCATTCCAAACCTTTTGAGAAGATCCTGAGTATACTTCGTTTGGGAGATGAAGGTGTCGTCCTTGAGTTGCTTCACATGGAACCCAAGGAAGTAGGTCAACTCGCCCATCATTCACATCTCGAACTTTTGTGTCATCACCCTGCTAAACTCCTCACAAGAATTTTGATTAGTAGAATCAAATATTATGTCATCGACATAAATTTGGCGCACGAAGAGATCACCATCACATGTCTTGGTAAAAAGAGTGGGATCGGCTTTCCCAACCTTAAAAGCGTTAGCAATTAAGAAATCTCTAAGGCATTCATACCATGCCCTTGGGGCTTGCTTAAGTCCATAGAGCGCCTTAAAGAGCTTATACACGTGGTTAGGATACCTGTCATCCTCAAAGCCAGGGGGTTGTTCCACGTATACCTCCTCCTTGATTGGCCCGTTGAGGAAAGTGCTCTTTACGTCCATTTCAAATAGCCTAAAAGAGTGGTGAGCGACAGAGGCTAATAATATTCGAATAGACTCTAGCCTAGCCACAGGAGCAAAAGTCTCCTCGAAATCTAAACCTGCGACTTGGGCATAACCTTTTGCCATAAGTCGAACCTTGTTTCTTGTCACCACCCCATGCTCGTCTTGCTTGTTGCAGAACACCCACTTGGTTCCCACAACGTTTTGCTTTGGACGTGGCACCAGGCTCCAAACTTCATTTCTCTTGAAGTTGTTGAGTTCTTCCTGCATGGCCAACACCCAGTCCGGATCCTGCAAGGCCTCTTCTACCCTGAAAGGCTCAATAGAAGAGACAAAAGAGTAATGCTCACAAAAATTAGCTAAGCGTGAACGAGTAGTTACTCACTTGCTGATATCACCCAGAATCTAATCGACGGGGTGATGTCTTTGGATCGTTGCTCGAACTTGAGTTGGAGGGACCCGTGGTGCTTCTTCCTCCATTGCTTGATCTTCTTGTGCTCCCCCTTGATTATGCCCTTCTTCTTGCGGTACCTGTTCATCGTCTTGAGTTGGGGGATGCACCATTGTGGAGGAAGATGGCTGATCTTGCTCCTGTTGTTCCTGTGGTCGCACATCACCTATCGCCATCATGCGCATTGCGGTCGTCAGAACTTCATCTTCATCTATGTCATCAAGATCAACTTGCTCTCTTGGAGAGCCATTAGTCTCATCAAATACAACGTCGCTAGAGACTTCAAACAATCCTAATGATTTGTTGAAGACCCTATATGCCTTTGTATTTGAGTCATACCCTAGTAAAAACCCTTCTACTGCCTTGGGAGCAAATTTGGAATGTCTACCTTTCTTCACCAGAATGTAGCATTTGCTCCCAAATACACGAAAGTAAGAGACATTGGGTTTGTTACCGGTAAGGAGTTCGTAGGAGGTCTTCTTTAGGAGGCGATGCAGATAGAGCCGGTTTATGGCGTGGCAGGCTATGTTCACAGCTTCCGACCAAAACTGCTCGGGCGTCTTGAACTCTCCAAGCATCGTTCTTGCCATGTTGATTAGTGTCCTATTCTTTCTCTCTACTACACCGTTTTGCTATGGTGTGTAGGGAGCGGAGAACTCGTGCTTGATGCCTTCCTCCTCAAGATACTCCTCAACTTGCAGATTCTTGAACTCGGACCCGTTGTCGCTCCTTATCTTTTTCGCCTTTAGCTCAAATTTGTTTTGAGCCCTCCTTAGAAAGCGCTTTAGGGTCCCTTGGGTTTCTGATTTGTCCTGCAAAAAGAACACCCAAGTGAAGCGGGAAAAGTCATCAACAATTACAAGACCATACTAACTTCCCCCAATATTGAGGTAGGCAACGTGTCCAAAGAGGTGCATGTGAAGAAGCTCTAGTGGTCTTGATGTTGTCATCACGTTCTTGCTATGATGAGTGCTTCCCACCTGTTTCCCTGCCTGACATGCTGCACAGGGTCTGTCTTTCTCAAAACAGACATTGGTTAGTCCTAACACATGTTCTCCCTTTAGAAGTTTATGAAGGTTCTTCATCCCAACATGTGCTAGACGGCGATGCCAAAGCCAGCCCATACTAGTCTTAGTCATTAAGAATGCATCTAGATCGGCATTCTCTTTCGAAAAATCAACTAAATAGAGCTTGCCGTCTAATGCACCCTTAAAGCTAATGAACCATCACTCCTTCTAAAGACAGATGCGTCAACATTTGTAAACAAACAATTGTAACCCATGTGGCACAATTGACTTACAGACAGAAGGTTGTATTCTAGCGACTCCACAAAAAATATTTGAAATGGAGTGCTCGCTTGTGATGGCTATCTTTCCCAAACCTTTGACCTTGCCTTGATTCCCATCTCCAAATATGATTGTATCATGGGAATCCTTGTTCTTGACGTAGGAGGTAAACATCTTGACCTCCCCCGTCATGTGGTTTGTGCATCCGCTGTCGATTATCCAGCTAGAGCCCCTGGATGCATAAACCTGCAAGGAATTTAAGCTTGGGTTTTAGGTACCCAACTCTTGTTGGGTCCTACAAGGTTAGTCAAAATAATTTTTGGAACCGATATGCAAGTTTTGTCTCCCTTGCATTTAGATCCCAACTTCCTAGCAACTACTTTTGCATTCTTACATGAAAGAACAAAAGAAGTGTTGCAAGCATGAAAAATAGTAGACGGTCCATTGTACATATTCTTAGGAGCATGAGACACAACATGATTTCTCCTAGGCCTATGTCTACCATGAACAAAAGTTGAACTAGAGGCAAACATGGCATGTGAATCATAAGCAGTATGATCATAACTCTTATGAGAGCGACTAGCAATTTTCCTATCATACATAAAGGCATGATTCCTTTGAGGACTACTAGCCATAGGGGCCTTCCCATTCTCCTTGTTGAGAACGGAAGTCCTTTGACCTGTTAAGTTCTTGGTTTCCTTTTGAAAACCAAGCCCATCCTTAATTCAGGGGTGTCTACCAACAGTGTAGGGATCCCTAGCAAATTTTAGTTTATCAAATTCAACTTTGCAAGTCTTAAGTTGAGCATTAAGACTTGCCACCTCATTGTTTAATTTAGTAATAGAAGCAAGATGTTCATCACAGGCATCAAAATTAAAATCCTTGCATCTATTACAAATAACAACATGCTCTACACATGAACTAGTTTTGTTAACTTCCTCTAGCTTAGCATTTAATTCATCATTTAAACTCCTTAGACTAGAGACAGTTTCATGGCAAGCAGATAATTTAGAGGATAGCATTTCATTCCTTTTAACTTCTAAAGCAAGAGATTTTTGAACACTAACAAACTTGTCATCTTCTTCATACAAAATGTCCTCTTGCTTTTCTAGTAGTCTATCTTTTTCATTTAGAGCATCAATTAATTCATTAATTTTCTCTACTTTGGCTCTATCTAAACCTTTAAATAAACCAGAGTAATCTACTTCATCACCAGAGGATTCTTCATCACTAGAAGAAGAGTACTTAGGCGTATCTCAAATACGTACCTTTTTCTCCTTAGCCATAAGACATGTATGACGTTCATTGGGGAAGAGTGAAGACTTGTCGAAGGCCGAGGCAGCAAGTCCTTTGTCGTTGGAGTCTGATGAAGAGCAGTCAGAGTCCCATTCCTTTCTTAGATGCGCCTCGCCTTTCGCCTTCCTGTAATTTTTATTTTTCTCCTTCTTCCAATGTCTTTCTTGTGCCTGATCATTTTCATTATCGGGACATTGAGCAATAAAATGACCAGTCTTACCGCATTTAAAGCATGAACACTTTCCCCTTGTTTTATTCTTGTTAGGGTACTCTTTGCGTCCTTTGAGTGTGGTCTTGAAATGCTTGATAATGAGCGCCATTTCTTCCTCATTGAGCCCAGTAGCCTCCACTTGAGCTACCTTGCTTGGTAGCACCTCCTTGCTGCTCGTTGCTTTGAGAGCAATGAGCTGCGGCTCGTAGATGGGCAGTGGTCCGTTTAGCGCGTCGTCCACGTAACGCGCCTCCTTGACCATCATGCGCCCGCTTACGAACTTTCCGAGGATCTCCTTGGGCGTCATTTTGGTGTACCTGGGGTTTTCACGAATAAGCTTCACAAGATGGGGGTCAATTATAGTAAATGACCTTAGCATGAGTCGGATGACATCATGATCCGTCCATCTTGTGCTTCCATAGCTTCGAATCTTGTTGACCAGGGTCTTGAGCCTATTGTAGGTCTGAGTTGGCTCCTCTCCCTGATCATCGCAAACCTCCCCAGCTCGCCTTCCACTAGTTCCATCTTTGTGATCATAGTGGCGTCGTTTCCCTCATGAGATATCTTGAGGGTGTCCCAGATTTGCTTAGCATTGTCCAAGCCACTCACCTTATTATATTCATCCCTGCAAAGTGAAGCTAGCAAGACAGTAGTAGCTTGGGCATTTTTATGAATTTGCTCATTTATGAAAACAGGATTGTCAGTACTATCAAAATGCATTCTGTTTTCAACAATCTTCTAGATACTAGGATGGAGAGAAAATAAATGACTATGCATTTTATGACTCCAGAAAGAATAGTCTTCTCCATCAAAGTGTGTTACATTGATACCTTCGGCTTGTTCAAAGGTGCAGACGCAAGAGTGATTACAATCTAGCGTGAATAGTACGATGCAATTGTTCATCTATTTATAGGCACAGTATGCAGCCCAGGTAAAAGTACATTTGTGTCCCTGACATTTACTTATGATCATGACATAAATCATTAAGGACTAGCTAGTCTTTTTCCCTTCCGCTAGCATCATGTTCAGTCTTCATCACCATTTTAAGCGGAAGCTATTATTCTTCGGCTATGGGTTCGACGTTCATTCTAATCATCTTCGGATTACATCTTCACCTCATATGCCTTTGTCATGGGAGAAAACCTCCATCTTGAAGCCGAAGCTCCCTGTAATAATCCATATCATGATGAAAAAAATGGTTAGTCATGTTTTTTAGGACCTTCGGAAGAGGAAGGCCCCCAACAGTAGCCCCTCACAGTATTAATTTGTTTCTTTGTAACATATTCAGACTGCAACGTGAATGAAGGCCTTTAGCCGAAGGTCTGAAAAACATCTTCCCTTCCCTAGAATACCGAATCATTCTGAACTGTGGGACCTATTGAGTTGTGGGGCTCTAAGTATATATATAGAAGGCTGTGTCGCGAATATTTTTCGTGCCATCTAGCTATTTGCGCTAGGTCTACCATTCTAGCCTTCTTCTCTTTTGTGAGCTTGATTTACTTTTGAGCTTCGGTATCTGCCGCAACCATCATCTAAATGGCTGAGGAGAAGAAGGTCGTAGACCCCGCAATGTCTAGGTTTTACGAAGCTATGGAGAAGACCAACACAGAAAAGATCACCAATGAGATGTTAGATGGGTTGTCTGAGGATTCCAGCGATAGCGACAATTTTGACGTGGAGAGTGGGAATGAAGATGTCGAAGATCGGCCATGGAGGCCAAGCCATGTTGTTTTTGGGAAGTCAATTGTCAAACAAGGGCAAATTGAAGCGATGAAAGGCAAATATTTTCATGATGTTTCCATAGTGAGGGCTAGGGGAGAAAGCATGGTTCCCCTTCCCGAAGCTGATGAGGTGGTGGTCTTCAAGAGCTTCATGAAAGCTAGGCTTCACTTTCCGCTCCACAAGATGTTAGTTGAAGTTCTAAAGACATTCAAGATATACCTTCATCAACTTACCCCCGAAGCTCTTATCAAAGTGGGGGTTTTTATATGGGCCATGAGGAGTCAGCGACTGGAGCTAGATGCTAGGTGCTTCTGCAACATTCATGAGTTACCTTACCTGACAAAGGCAACCAAAAAAGAACAATACCATAACAACTTCAGCTATTACAGCTTCGTGCCCCGCTCTGAGGCAAATTATCATGTGCCTACATTTCAGAAGAAGTGGTCGGGCTCTTGGATGAAGCAATGGTTTTACATGAAGAATGATCTAAATTAGAGGGAAGATGTGAGGGGCATCGTTTAACGTCCCATATGGTCACGTTTCGGCACTAGGAGGCCATCAATCATGATTGGTAATGAAGTGCAAGCGTGCTTAATGGCTTTCAACACCATATGTACCTACATTCGTACCAGAGGTTTAGTTCAAGAGCACATTGCTTTCAAAGTATGGCCTCTTGCAAATGAATGGGAAATGTCGAAGGCTCCAGTCAGGGTGGCTTGGTTTATCTCAAGTACACCTTTCGGTACAGAATTCAATTTGACAAGCCAAATGATGATTGGATAGACACTACAGAGGCAATGAGTGAAGAGCTACTTGGAGCCTACTCGAGGACAGAAGACGAAGCTATGACAGTTGCCTTCGGTGCTCGAGGGAAAAGGAGGCTGAATAGGGTTTTCGATATTATTGGGTTTGTTTACCCTAATTACTTTTTTCCTGTTCAAAGGCAAGGGGAAAAAGAAGAGTTGCTGCTAGTGCGCCGAAGCTGAAGAGGGCGAAGGTCTTGACACGCAGGCCGAAGTCTATTAGGACGGCCAATGTGCCGAAGCTTATTTAAAGTGCAGACGCTGCCCCCTTAGACACATAAACAGCTCCTGCGATGTCGATCGAAGCTAGTGCAGGCCCGGTCAAAGAGCCGAAATCAGAGAAGGTAGTAGAACAGCCAAAGGTGCTGAGCCCAGTAGTTGTAACAGGGCTGCCGAAGCCATCGAGTACTACAACAGCGACTCCAAGGAAAAGAAGAATGGCTAGCGTTTTAGATGATGTATTGGAATCCGTGAAAGCGCTAGTTTTTGCTTCTGCCGAAGCATCTGGTGAGAAATTTGAAGATGCAAGAGAAACGATTACTGCAAGCACGGCTACTGCTCTTGCCGAAGTCGAACCTTCGAAAGCTATGACAATAGGGCTAGTGGAAGAGAGTGTTCCTGAAAAATTTAAATCTCCTACTCCCGAAGCACCTCCCCATGGTGACTTGGAATGCATTGTTCTACACGCTTCAGGAAAGCAGTTATCATTGGAACAAATTGCCAAAGTAGAACACTATGCCAAGGTGTCACACCCGGTTTTAGAAGGCAAACCGAATGCGAACCATGTACGTGCCAGGATCAGCAATTCACGTACATAGCAGTTACATAACTAGACATCATCACACAGTGCTCAAATAATAACATAAAAGGGGAATAATAGTCGATTACATCATATGTCTGAGACATCCACATAGTCTTTACAATAATCAAAGTGCGGAAAAGAAACGTAGATACACGCGGCCTTCACAGGCAGCCGACTGGGGGTTGCCACTAACCCACGCCTAGAACTCGTCGTAATCTTGAAATTTCTGGAAGTCTCCTTCCACGGCTTCATCCTCTCCTGAGCAGTGGTTACAATGTGGACAACCTGGGGAAAAAGGGGGGTGTGGTGTGTAGAGCAAGGGTGAGTACACATCAACATACTCAGCAAGTGTCCTGTTTGGCTGTAGTGGACTAGCTTTATGTGGGGGTAAGTCAAGCAGTTGCTTTTAGTTGGTCAGATTATTATTACTAGTAGAGAGAGCCAGATTTTAGAATTAACCCACGTTATTAACTCAAATGTACCCTTTCCAAACGGAAAGAATACCACTTACCATTACCAGAGTCAATACCAAAACCCATCAATCTCATTGCCACCTGCAATCCGAACATCTCTGATCAAGTGTCACTAATCAATGGAGCTCCCTTGGCCGCTCATAACCGCAAGCACGGCTGATATATCAGTTTTCAAACACTCTATAGAGGTTGCGCACTTTACCCACAAGCCGTGATTCCCTCTAGCCTCGGGCCGATCAAACCCTTAAACACTACCAAGGTGAATAGATAGGGTCTCACTACATAGCCTTTACAAAGATTCTCCAGGGCTATAATCACCTGTTAGGTTTCCTAAATATACCGCACTCCTCCCCAAGGGGCGAACCAAACTTGGCAGAGCGAGCCACATACACCGAGCCCCATTGACGGCACGACGGCTAAGCAAACTACACCCCGGTTCCTCTAATTATTCAGCTAAGGGTGTCCCACTCCACCCTCATGGTTGCACTGTTTTCCCGGGTGGTCATCTAACGAATAGTTCCTTATGGAGAGGCACTCGAGAAACCGCTCGAGCCCCCTTGAATGCCACAAGTATAACATCATAAAGAAGGGAAACAACGTATCATTGATAAATCTCATCATGTTCATTAATTAGAGTTGAGCAATAGCATAAAGCTAAACAATAATAATCCAACCCAAATAGGTAAACAAGGACATGGATAACAAAAGATAGTCAATCCTTCGGTATAACTGTGTAAATGCGGGAAGTGAATTATAGAATGTATAGGACAGAGATAGATCAAGGGACACTTGCCTCCACCGACTACTGCTCACGGGCTTCTCCTGCGAGTTCTTCGGGCTCCTCAACCAGATCGTTCTCTATGCGAGCGCAAACATACATACATCCATCCATTCGAATTAGAAAATAAACAGTACACCATACAAGAGAACATATAGGTTGAATATGCATAGAGTATGACATACGATATTGCATTCGCCATGGCTAGAAAAAGAAGAAAGAAGGTCTCGCAGTGGTTAAAGCTATGCTCGAAGCGTATCACGGGTAGATGCATAACTAACCATTACGTGATCTAGTTCCACCTAGTTACGCTAACAGCTATTAATCACATGCACTAATAGAATTATAACTATTTTCAATTGATCACCATTAAATAAGGTCAATGATTAACTACATGAAATAACTAACATAACTAACTTCTGAATTGAGCTTCCATTTATTGATATAAATAACGTGATCACTACGCATGGAATACACGGGGGGGTAGACGGGCACGTCTAGGGGTAGACGAGCGCGCCGAGGGCACGGCGAGCCGCGTCAAAGCACCGTGCGCACCACGCGAGCACGTGCGCACGCAAAGTCGCGCTAACGTGTCGCGAACGAGCCACGCACACATCGGGGCCGAGCTGCGCATGCGTCGCGCTGCGCGCCGCGAGCGGCAACGGGGCCACGCCGCGGCCGCGCCGGGTAGGGGCAGGGCACGCTGGGGCGGACGGGCTGTTGGGGCCGCGCACCGGGCAGGGCGGCGCAGGACGCCACGCCACGCCACCACACTGGGCCGCGGGGACAGGAGCGGGACGCCGGGGGAGGGCGAACGCGGACGCGCCAGGGCCGACGAGGCTGAGCCGCGCCGCGGCCGAAGCAGGGGGCCGCGCGGGGCACGCCATGGCCGGCCGCGCTGAGGCCGGGACGCGGGGGGAGGGGGAGCCGAGACCGGCAGGCCGGGGCCGCCGCGAGCGGGCGCGGGCGAGCGCTATCGTCGCGAGCCGTGCGGGGCGGGGCGCCGTGGCCGCGCGCCGAGAGAACGGTGGCGGACGTCGAGGCGACACCAAGCCGAGGAAAAAAGAGGGCGAGGGAGGGAGGGAGAGGGAGGATGGGAAGGGTAGCCGCATGGGCGGGGGTGGGGATCATGCTCGAGGGAGAGAGAGAGGTAGACATTTTGGGGAGGGGAGAGGGATGACAGGCGGGGCCCACGGGGGAAGGCGGCGGCGACCTAACCGCCGCGCGTTCCACGCGCATGGGGAGCGGGGGGAGCTGGGCCGCGAGAGGGGAGGGGTGGCTAGGCCGCCGGCTGGGCCACGCGGGGGAGGGGGCGAGCTGGGCTCATGGCTGGGCCGCACGAGGGGAGGGGGCGGCTGGGCCGCCGACCAGCCGGCCCAAGGGGAAAGAGGGGAGGAGGGGAGGGCGGCTAGGCCGCGCCAGAAAGCCAACCCAAGAGAGAAGGGGGGTTCCTTTCTATTTTCCATTTCCTATTTAGCTATAATCTTCTACTAAGCGCATTCTTTATGGAAACCAAGCAAATACTCACAAGGAAAAGATGCGTGGTTCGGCATGATGCAACAACCAAAGAAAATATTTCTAGAGTTTACTTACACCAGTTGTCGAGCTAGTTCTCGCTATAGCTTTGGAAAAGATCAAGGCTTAGCGAGGAGAAAAAGAAAAAGGAAAGGGTAACGCCCGAATTTGGCGAGTGAAGAAAAGAAAAAATTCAACTCCAAAATTCAGGGCGTTACACAAGGACTTGAAATACCCCCGAGGGTCCTTGATATACGGAGGGGATGATGAAGACGACTTCCTCTACTGTCTGCCTAACAGTAAGGAGGTTAATGTTTGCCGCGAGATGATGAGCAACATGGGATTTTTGAAGCTCGAACTTGGTTTGTCCGCCATGACAAAGGATCAGCTTGCGGACAACCTCGCGTAAAATAGCTTAAAGGTCTGCACATTTTAGCTTCGTATTTAGTACTTTTCGAGCTATGTTTCGGTAATTCTTACTTTTATTGTTTGTTTGCTCTTTTGTTTGATAGGGTCTAATCCTCAGTAAAGCTCTGAAGGCTCAAAAGGATACAGAAGACGAGAGCTGTCAGATAGCACTTGGAAACCTTCGATCAGAGGTTATAACCTTGAGAAACGAAGCTCTCGCAAAAGACAAGATTTTGCTATCTTTGGTCAAGAAAGTGAAATCCAGCGAAGCTAAGCTATCCGCTCAAGCAGAAGTGCACAAAGCTGAAGTGCAAAAATTAGAACAGAAAGTTGCCGAAGTAACTGAAAATTTTAATGTGGAGGTGACAAAACATAAAATATCTGAAATCGAACGATCAAGGGCATAGAGAAATGTTGACAAGCTTTGTGCGGCTAAAGAAAAATGCTACGATGTGGCTATGGAATGCGCTAAATATTTGAAGAACAACTTTTTCAAAGTCGGTGCATTTTCTTCAGAGCAGAAATTCACCCGTGGTGACCCTGATGGAGTTATCCAGTGGATTAACGGCGAGGCCGAAGCCTTTGAAGAGATTTTTAGTGATAGAGGGGATTTTTGTGCTTTTGCCGGTGCCCGTGGGGTCGTGTCAATTCTGGAAAAGGTTGGCTGTGATCATGCGAAGACTGTAGTTCAGCCAGATTTTGCCTTCTCATCCAACGATGTTAGAAACCCTTCGGCCGAAGCTACTACACTATGTGGGAAGTTTTATTCTGGAGCATGGTTGAAGGGTTGAAGAAGCTGCTGAGTGGGCCAGACTTATAGGTATATCCTTTATAGCATAGCTTCATAAATTTTTGTAGCTTCGGTACTAACAGATATTTGTATTTTAATGTAGTTGAGCTTTCTCCCCCTCTAGAGCCATATGATCATGAAACTGATCCATCTGTGAAGGGAGCGCTCGATATGATTAGGATGGCTAACGAGGCCATTGACGAAATTGTCGACAAGCTGCTGAATGAAGCTACCGACAAAGTCCAAAAAGAAGACTGAAGTTATGTATATTTGAGAGTTTAATGTCCTTGTACGTAGCTTTCATTTTTGTAAGAAACAACTATCAAATATTTGTATGTATATTAATGTAATATTTTTTGTGATGCGTGAAACCTTCATACATACCGTTTTTGAGCCGCTGGCGAAAAAACACCTTCCCTTCTTTTCACGCTTCATAGAGAAAGAAACCCCCCTTCTACCGAGACAGTACTAAATATCATGTCATGGCTATTGTGTAGTTATACTGTTGACGAAGGCACCATCCCTGTGTAAAAATATATCTGCCAAAGGCATATCTTGTGTTATTGATATATTCTTTCATGAGCCGGCAGGTATGTTTGGAGGAGCAATTTTCCTTCTTCTTCACTGCTTTTGTCGATGTAAAATGATGTATGATGCGATGCTATGCAATATGATATGATGCAATTGATGTTTACGTACAAATCATAAAAGAAAAACCAAGAATCTGCATTCCCTTAGGAACGCCTTTGGAGTCTCTTCACCTTTTACTTAGGTGGTATTTCAGCTCTACATTCCCTTAGGAACGACTTTGGAGCTAAGCTCTGCATTCCCTTAGGAACGACTTTGGAGCTTCTTCACCTTTGACTTAGGTGGAATTTTAGCTCTGCACCCCTTAGGAACGACTTTTGATCTTCTTCACCTTTTACTTAGGTGATATTTTAGCTCTGCATCCCCTTATGAACGACTTTGGAGCTTTTGTCACCTTTGTTACACTCAATGGTGTAACCATAAATTTATTACAATAGGTCGAAGGTTAAACCTTCTTATATTGTCTTTGGAGGGAAAATTTAAAGATAGAAAAGTAAAAACACATTGAACTTGGAAACTTTCTGGTCGAGCCCCTATGTTGCTTTTGTAAATATGTCTCGATTCGGGCATAGTGTTGTTGATTGTGCAAGCTTCGGACTCCTCTCGAGTGTCGTGATGTTGTTGCGCTTGGTGTTGCCCTTCTGGCTGTTGATTATGAACCAAGGTAGGTGCCAATGGTGCTGGTGGCGGTAACTGATGTCGTGGGTTGCTGGTTGCTGGTTGCCCACATACTCAGGGATATATGGCGAATAGCATGAGGCAGTATGCAAGACCTGCTTTGGCTGATTCCTGTCGTGCTTCGACTTCAGCTATTTCCTTCTGCTTTTGGATCGTGACTTGGCACGTCCTTGTTGTGTGTCCCTTATCCTCCCCACAGAATAAGTAGAACAATCTCCTAGGTCGAGTGCTGAACCTACCTCCGAAGCTTCTTCCCCCCTCTGCCACTTGGAGCTAGTGGCCTATAAGAGGTTTGGTGCATTCCTGAAGATTGTGAGCTTTGTTGGCTGCCTTGAGTGTGGTTTGCCCTGTCATCATTTGTCCTAGGATTGTGGATTGTTTTGACATGCCTGGGGTGGAATCTTCCTCCGAAGCCCCTAGTCATTTCAGAATACCTGTAAGCCTCCTACCTTCTCTGGTGGAAATCATTGTCATCTCGGATGTATTCATCCATCTTCTAGAGGAGCTTTTCCAAAGTTTGTGGTGGCTTCCTTGCAAAATACTGTGTTGTCAGTCCTGGCCAGAGCCCCTTGATAATAACTTCGATGATAATCTCATTTGGCACCTTTGGCGCCTGGGCTCTGAGTCATAGGAATCTTTGGACATATGCCTACAAGTACTCTTCATGGTCTTGCGTACACTAGAACAATACTTGGGCAGTTACTGGCTTCGCCTGGAAAGCCTGGAAGCTAGTTACCAGCATGTCCTTCAGCTTTTGCCATGATGTGATCGTTCCCAGGCGAAGGGAAGAGTACCACGTCTGAGCTACACTCCTGACCGCCATGACGAAGGATTTCGCCATGACAATCGTGTTGCCCCATATGAGGATATGGTTGCTTCGTAGCTCATGAGAAAATGCTTTGGATCTGAGTGCCCATGGTACATGGGAAGCTGCAGTGGCTTGTAAGATGGTGGCTATAGGGTAGCTTGCAACTCTGTTGCGACAGGAGAAGCATCATCAAAAGCGAAGTTACCATGATGAGAGTCATCATACCATTCATCATCATAGATTAGACTTTCTTGACGAAGCTCTCTGTGTTGAGGCCTTCGTCCTTGGTCATCTTGGGTGATGTGACACATTCCTTTAGCAGCTTCGTCGATCTTCCTCTGAAGGTCGGCTAGCCGAAGCATCTTCTCTCTCTTTTCCTCTGCACTTGTTGATGTATGGCTTCCAGGTCTCTGATTTCCTAGTCTAGCTCCTCTTCCTGTGGTGTTGGGCTGGTAGCCTTCCTTTTCTGGCTCCGAGCTTCTCTCAGCGAGAGTGTCTCTTGGTTGGTGTCCAGTGGTTGCAGGGCAGCTCCAGCCACTATTGCCTTTTTTGGCGTCATGGCGAAGGTGGATTCTTGCCGAAGGTTGTGGAAGTGACTTCACCGGAGGTGGGCGCCAATGTTGGTCACTTGTTCGCAAATGCTGTGAATCAAAAACATGGCAACACAATTGTTTAGTATTAAGGACCTTCGTCTTCCAAAACATTACCTCCTCTCGGATATAATGATCATCAGACGAAGGTCATGAAGGACATGCCTTCATCATTCCATGGATAAATGAGAATACATAATGACAATGAATATAATACATTGATTCATTCACATTTATATTTCATAATATGCACATAAATATTAACAAAGTTGTTATTACATTGATACCTTCGGCTTGTTCGAAGGTGTAGATGCAAGAGTGATGACAATCCAGCGTGAACAGTACGGTGCTACTGTTCATCTATTTATAGGCACGGGACACAGCTCGGGTAAAAGTACATTTATGTCCCTGACATTTACTTATCACCATGACATAAATCGTTAAGGACTAGCTAGTCTTTTTCCCTTCTGGCTAGCATCATGTTCAGTCTTCATCACCATTTTAAGCCGAAGCTATTACTCTTCGGCGTTCATTCTTATCATCTTCGAATTATATCTTCACCTCGTATGCATTTGTCATGGGAGAAAACCTCCATCCTAAAGCCGAAGCTCCCTGTAATAATCCATATCATACTGAAAACAAGTGGTTAGTCATGTTTTTGAGGACCTTCGGAAGAGGAAGGCCCCCAACACTAAGCATTAGAAAACTTGTTTAAATAAAACAGGTAACAAGGACTGGTAACCAACTTTTCCAAGGAAGGAAATGCATCAACTGTTTATCACACAATTCCTATCACCTAATGCATCATATAAGGTGACAAAGATTTTAAAACAACAAGGAAAAGGGATAATGCACCGGGGCCTGCCTTGTGTTGCAGGAGTTCCTATTTCCACACTGCAGATGTCGAAGTAAAAGTTGTTCTCCACTGGAGGATTCTCAGTCTGGGAGACAACTTCCTCCTCTACTATGGATTCTTCCTTGTGAATACATGATAATACATGTACATGAATGCCCATGCTATGTCATGAATATGCAATTATACAATAGAACTAAAGTAAATTGTGTTTTGAATACATCTTTCCTTCATGGTACGAATAAATCACTAAGATTTCCTAGTTATTGGGTTTCTGGCCAAACAGTGTCCAAACTATTTCAAACTTCACTCAGGGTTTCTGACCATCATATTAAGTCTACCCAAAAAGTTTTATGATTTTTGGAATTACTGAATTATTTCTAAAATTTTAAAGGACTTTATTTAAGCACCTTTAAATGTTACATAATTCCATATTTGAACTAAAAATCTTGAAATAATTTTTATTAAATACTACTCAATTATAGGAATCTAACAAAATTGGTCTCATGATTTTACCAATTTTCTACTATTTCCTATGAATTTCCCAAGTTGACCGTAAAAAGAAAAGAATAAAACATGAATAGTAATAGGCTCAATTCAGCCCGATCGGCCCAAACCCCCATGGAAACCGGCGCGCCCGTGCCCGTGCTGGTAGATATGCACCGAGGTCGCCAGTGTTTTGAATATCCAGTAAAGAGCCCTTGAACACTATTCTTATGTCTCACTGACTGTTACACAAAAGTCATATTTCTATTTCTTCACAGTTCTAGATCCCCGACGACGGCGCGCTCGCCCGCCGACTATCCCTTACTGGAACTTGCTACAAACATCGACGACCGGCGAATCGGACACCTGCTCACCATCCTCAAGCCAAGGTGACCCTATTCCATGCATCAATTGAACTAATCGGGCTTGGGATACCCTCTATCTGCGACTACCGCGGACACCAAGGATTAGCGAAGCCGTTCCCGCCGACACAGTGTGGTAGCATTCAATCACAAAGCATGGCAAGCCTCAGTAGTTCATAGGGCTCCTGTAACAATGGCCGAAAGGACCGGAAAGAAGATGGAATTAGCCGGCCATGCTAAGGAGGGCCATGGCGGCGCTTAAGGACGGCGAGGCAGTGTTCTCATCAAAATACTACAGTAGAGTTCAATCGGTTGAGTTTACAAGCAACAGGAGGCCCTAAGGATACTAGAACATAGACCAGAGAAGTATGAACCGACCTAGAATTCTCTAGCCATGGCGAGGTGTCTCATGGTGGCATTCCGGACGATTTGGAATTCACGAGCTATGGTTGATGATCGGGAGTGAGGGGTGGTGTGCTTGGTGCGTAACAAGATGGTGGAGCAAAGAGAGTCGTCAATTTATAGGGATCGACCACCAATGCCACGAATTTGGGCAAGGTTGAGCTCACGACATCGAGGGGATGAGTCACCGGAGCTCGTTCACTGTGGCGCACGATTGAGTAATGGCCTAGGGCAGTAACTGGCTACCCTCCACGACCTATTGCGATGTGGTAGCATACTCTAGTACGTGGCATGACTGCAAGGAATGGTGGACTCCGGTGATGGCATCATGGCCGATCGCGCGGCAAGTGGCGCGATGAATAGTCCGATGATAAGGCTCGAGCCCCCCTCCATGTCGAGATCTTTTACCCCCTGCGTTGTTCATGCTATCGCAGTGTGAATCTCCTAGGCAAGCCCGAATCGTGGCGTGGAGATCACCGGCGACAAGGTTCAGAGAACCTAGGATCTTCTTTAGTCCACTGTTCACCACTGAATAGCTTCATCGGTTTGCCTGACAGACCAAGTTTAGAAGCCTTTTTCTTCGATTGTCATTCAACAAACTACCAAGTCGACTATAGCAAAGTTGTTCCCCTATATACCAGCTTCAACTTTGTCATAGAGATCTTGGTCATTTACTCACTGGATCAAGCATAATTTGGCTCCAAAGATGATCAGAAACCATTGTCAGTCTATTTTCAGTATAAGACCCGACTGACAGCCCCACTTCTAGGGCATTTTACTCCCATTCCTGTACCATTCTTGGGTTAGGTCACTTGATCAAACTTAAACTACTATAGTAGCTCTACAACTTTGTTGTGATGACTCATGACAAATTCCTCATAGATCAAGAGATACATAGGCATGAAGTTGGCCTCTTAACACCATTTTCAGAGTTAATAATAGGGGTGCCCTTGGATCTTTTGCAATTTACCCTAATTTTCACCACAAAACATGGAAATCTCCAAACATGAAAGTTGCTTAACTTTGGTTATTCTATCACCTTGATGTATACACTTTTGACTAAAAGTGCATAGTAATTGAAATCACCCTATAGGGCACTATTTAGGGTTTGAGGGTTCCAAATTAGGGTTTTGAGTATTCTAGGGTACATATGGCACTTAAGTTCTCTAAGCTTAACCTTTCTTGAACATTTCTACTAACTCATTGAGATGATCCTTTAGTGCTCATATCACAATTCTACATGCTTCTAATCCTTGGGGAGATAACCTAACCTAGGATCAAGGACCTCTTTGACTAAGTTAGATCATCACACATGTTTGTTTTGAAATTTTAGCCTAGTGGATGCATCCTAGGTGTATCATACATAATAAAATGTCAATGCATATGATGTCATGCCAAAGTTTTAGTTCTCGTAACATCAGGGGTGTTATAGTAGAAACCTAATTCAGATCGGCTTGGCTCTAAGCGCAACAATCTTCAGCATTGGAACACCGTCGAATCAGAGCTGGGAGGCCAAGATGAAAAGATATGGGGGGTAATCGAAGGAGCAACGAACACCAAAGAAAGTTATCAACCCACTAACTAATGTTCGAAGCTTTCAGATCATCTATCTATTTTTGAAGCAGGAGAGGGTTCCACTGCAGTAAGGATACAACCTGATCAGGGACAGGGGCACCGCACGACCTCAACTGATCTGACACAGAGCTCAGAGCATTCTGCAAATACAAGAATTAGCAAAGGAGTCTTCTGTCGACCAAGGTAAAGAAGTGTAAGGATCAACTTGCCTAAAGGTTAGAAAGGAATAAAGGAAATCCCAAAGCTGGAGGTGTCGAGGTGCCATCAAACGGCAGGACACTAGTAGAGGCAATATCAAGAGCAGACTTGAGCCCTAGAGGAAGATTAGAGCTCATGCACAAGGCAGAACCTGGTGGAACCTCAGCTCCAACAGCATGCAGTGGATCCTTAATGCATAGGTCACTGACCTCTAAAGTGACCAGGCCAACAAGAGCAGTAGGAAGATCAAGGTTTGTCACCGCTGGTTCTTCAGACTGAACTAGTGGTGATCCGACATGAACATCCATAGAAGCAGCCAAAGAAGAACCAAACTCGGGACCCTCGGGGGCTGGCTCACCCTCAAAAGCACCCTCGGGGGCTTGGTCACCCTCGGCAGCACCCTCAGGGGCTAAGTCTCCCTCAGCAGCACCATCAGGGGCTGAGTCACCCTCAGTAGTGCCTTCGGGAGCTGAGTTATCCTTAATCGCACCCTTGGGAGCTAGATAACCCTTGCATGTAATAGCAGGAACCAAGGTGTCCCCATGGATCAGGTTGCCCTCAAAGGTCGAAGAAGCATGAGAAATTGTCCGGGTTATTTCTTGCCTGATAAGATTGCTAGCTGAGGTAATGTCATCCGGGACCTCTGCACGGATGCCAGCACCCCTAGTTTCAGTAAGTTCCAAAAAAAGATCTTCTGGGATAATCTCCTATAGCACATGATCAATGGCAGACATTGTTATCCTTTGAAGATTGACCAGCCCTGACAGAGCCTAAATTGGGATATCGCTGCTGGCTTTGCTACAGCAATTCTTGCGAACCAAAGGGGGGACTTCTTCCTCATCCTCTTCCTCTTCATCAGATACACGTCCACCGGCTCTAGTGCCACCACAACTCTCAATATCATCCTCGAGACCGGCACCTGCTGGGTCACACCGAAGTCTGGGCAGCAGAGTCAGCCTCCAGCTCCAAGCCAGATGAACGCCGAAGTTTTCTTTCTTTTCTTCCCTTTAGCAGACACGGCTGGACAACCCGCTCGACATGACCATTTGTGATGGGCACCACAGGACTGCGAGCTCCCTCATCCCCGCTGAAGGCACGCCCTGCTGTAGCATTCGCCAACTCAGTGCGGGTAGATTCCGATGACTCGCCGGCTAGCATACTAAGAATGGCATTTACTTTAGCCTCATTAGCAATCGCTTGCATCCAAAGATGAGTCTGCTTTTCCTCTTCAGGGAGACCCTGGTACACAGTAGTGGGGTTTCAATATCTTCTGAAGAAGGTTGAGCTCTATGGCCTGGACTGCCGTCTTGGACAGGCGGGTTGGATATGAACTCTGAAAAAGACCTCTACAGCGAAAAAACGCCACAGTAAGGAGACTACACATGACAAATACAAGAACTCATATGCAACAGCGCTTACCACATGGGGAAGGTTCCAGGTAGAATATGAAGGGGGAGCACCAGCATTCGAAGCTTTACCCCTCAGCATTGAGTCAACCCGACTCATCACGTCCTCCTCAGATATTCGCTCGTTGGTAATTCGAGAAGGGTCATTAACACCAATGTACAGGTAAGCAGGGTAGACTCTATACTTCAAAGGCTGAATATTCTTGAAAACAAAGTCAACGACAACAGCTTTAGCGGTCAAGCCTCTGTTCTTCAATGCACATATATTGGCAAGCAACACCCTGGACTCAGCAAGCTCTAAAGTTGTTGGGACCTCTGACCAGCTAGGTGTTCAAACGTTAGGTTGTCTCCCCGATCGAGCGGGAAGCGATTTGTTATGGTTCTCCATAGTTAACCACTCGAAGCGCCATCCCTCCATGTTATCTTTCAAAGGAATGTCAAGATATTCAGTCTTCCTACCTTGACGAAGTTCCAAACTAGTGCCTCCAACAAGCTGATGCTGCACTCCAGCCATCCCGAGCCAGCAATGGTAAAGGTACTTCTGAAGCCCAAAGTGTGGAAGAATTCCAAGGAAAGCTTCACAAAGGTGGACAAACACAGCAACTTCAAGCACAGAATTGGGATTCATATGTGTAAGGTTCACAGAGTAAAAATCAAGAAGACCACGAAAAAGGGAGAAACTGGCAAGGCCAGTCCCCAGATGAGAAAAGGCACGAAAATAACCACCTCGTGGGTATCCTCCATCGTGACAGTAACTCCTCGCCAGATCTGCCAAGAACATAGTTCCTTAGGCGGTAGAACACCAATTTCAACAAGATGCAAAAGGTCAGCTTCAAAAATGATAGAAACATGATTACCAGCAAAATGGAGTTGGCTATCAGGATCGATCGGAGGGATGACCGGAGTAGCAGCACTCTGTTTTCTCTTCCTGGGCGCCATCACGATTTTTCAAATATCGCAGTTCAGGAACAAAACGTGAAAAGATGTGGGAACTCAGAAAGCTAGAAAGCGGCGGAGGAAAAATAGGAACTAGGGTTCAGGGGCCAAGAGCGCGTTGACAAAAGTACAGGTTGGCACACTGAGTCGAGCGTAGAAGGACAAGCCGGTAGCTTAGGAGAGTCTTGGTCACAGCAGAGTAACAGGACTCGGTCAGTACCTCTAGAAAGCTAACAGACCGTTAAACAAAAGAACAGAATACGCAACAGTGAAGTGGCATGAAACAGGCTTCATTCTTCCTTCAATAAGTCTGGGATCATTACAAAAGGAAGATCGACTCATTATGAGTCGGCCAACTGCCCCTCGATCCTACTAGTTAAACTACATTGCACTACTAACTAACTACATTATATTAATACTAAACTACTACTACAACTAAAACTATACTATACTAATACTTAAGTCGGTGGCACTCTGCCACCGGCATCACCGTCGCCATCACCGCCCTTGTCATCGCCGTCGCCGCCCCTTCTGCTACCTTCGCTGCCGTCACCATCGCCGCCGCACTCACCACCGCCGTCGCCTCTGCCATCACCGCCCCTGCTGCTGTCGTTGCCACCATCGCTGCTGTCGCTGTCACCCTTGTCGTCGTCGCCCTCGCTGTCGCTGCCCTCCTCGGAGTCCAAGAAGTCCTCCACCTCCTACGAGGAGACCTCCTTCGAGTCATCCGACCCGCCGAGCCCCATGCGTTCGACGGACCCGATGTACGCCCGCTCCGCCATGGCTCACTCAGAAGGAGAAGAAGTAGGGAAGAAGAAGAAAGCAAATGAACGAGAACAAGTGGGGAGAGCAGCCAAGGCAATCAGGCTATTTAAAGGGGTCGGGAGATGACTGTTCGCTTCCTAACCGCTCACCGAACAGTCACAAGAATTCAATAGCGATCCAAACCTCCTAGAAATGAGTCAGGCGCCTAGCGCCATTTCGCATAACACGGCACCAGATGGAATCAAAGTCAACCGCTCAGATAGAGTATTACACCTCTCTGTCGTATCAAGTTACTATTTCAGGACTACACGATGGACATCTTTTACTGAGCAGACACCCATTGGGCACACCCATTGGGTGTACCGCCCAGATTCTCTGAGATTTTCTGAAGCGATGAGACCTACAACATATACGCAATGAATATACCACGACAAAGGAGAAGATAGGCTAAAATGGGAGGAAGTCCAGATGCGGTCACCAAGCACAAGTATAATTTGCAGAGGCATTGAAGTTCATGGCTGAGTGGCGTCCAGCCAGGACCACTTTGTTTCGACTAGCCAGACTCCAACTCGTCGTCGATCGAATTGATTCCAGACCAGACAAGATATGGATAGATGTCGTCACCAAGCTATTCTGAAAGATCATTTTGGAAAAAGCATAAGATGAGGACCTTTGTGTTTATTATTTCAAAATCAACTCAAAGCTCGAGGGCTACACCCATTGGGTGCACCTTCGGTGCACACAACGGACTCATAAAACTTTGAAACCGAGTGCTGAATTCTAAAGCCTAAGATGAAGACCTTTGAATTGATTATTTCAAAATCAACTCAAAGCTCAGGGGCTACACCCATTGTGTGCACCTTCGGTGCACCCAACGAACTCATAAAACTTTGAAACCAAGTGCTGAATTCTAAAGCATAAGATGAAGATCTATGAATTGATTATTTCAAAATCAATTCAAAGCTCAGGGGCTACACCCAACAGACTCACAAAACTTTAAAACCGAGTGCTAAATTCTAAAGCATAAGATGAAGACCTTTGTGTTGATTATTTCAAAATCAACTCAAAGCTCGGGGGCTACACCCATTGGTTGCACCTTCGGTGCACCCAACGGACTCATAAAACTTTGAAACCAAGTGCTGAATTCTAAAGCATAAGATGAAGACCTCTGAATTGATTATTTCAAAATCAACTCAGAGCTCGAAGGCTACACCCAATGGGTGCACCCAACGGAATTGTAAATATCTCAAGCCATATGGAGAGCTCATAAGCAAGTATTGGGAACCTTTGAATCGATTATTTCAAAATCAACGCCAAGATTGGGGGCTTGTGGAGGACGGATATCCCTCGGGTCCACTCAAGGGAAAAAAACTTCGCTCGAGGCCACATGGCAATCGCCTCTCTGTGGCATCCCGCCATGGGTCGGGCAAATGAAAACAACAGAAGCAGGCCGACCCAGAAGCGAGAAGGGCCCACGCCTGAGCTAGTCATGGTCTGGGCATGATCGTGTTAAGGCCGTTCGTTTTCCCACGCCCGACATCCTCAAACGTCAGAGATAGCTCGGAGCGGAGGCGCCGGGTTTTCCTCGGGACAGTGAAGGTTGTTTGCTATTAATTAGGAGACAAGTAGGAAAGTACGATCAACATGTATGCGGGAAGCACCCTACGGTCGTGTATATAAGGCCAAGGGGGATCCCCTCCATTTTCATCTCATGAGCAACCTACATCTTGGTAGACACCACCTGTAACATCACTCACATACAAAACCACCCCAGGAAATAGGGTATTACGCTCTTCAAAGTGGGCCGAACACACTAAAATCCGCTTGTCTCTCTCTCTCGTGCGCAAGCATGAACCATCGAGTTACGATCCTCGACACCGTCCTACCCAAAAGCACCATGAGGGTACCCCCGGGTGTGCGGTCGGGTACCAAACACCGACAAAGACAGTGAAAGATAATACTTTAAACAGATAGAGAATACTTTTATGAACATTTTGCAATTTGAACCACCCAATTCGGAATTCATATGCAAAGGATATGAAATAAACAAGTTTTGGAATTCAAAATACTAAATTAGACCTATTTCTGTGATTAAATATAAGCCCGGGGTTCTGTCTGCAATATTTCAGGGATTCGGCTGCAAAAACTAGGGATGGTGGGTTCTATTACTCAGAAGCCAAGGGTTCTTTTTATAAAGCAGTAAACCGAAGGGGTATCGGGTCTTCTCATGTCACACCCGGTTCCAGGGGGTAGAACCGAGCGCATAGCATATGTGTGCCAGGATCCATTTCCACACATATGTTGACGTCACAAGTGTAATATTTCAAAAGACAATGCAATAAAGGCGTAAAGAGAGTAGAATACTTTATTACATCATCTAAAACATTGTATCTTTAACAAGTATCACATCAAAGTAAAGCGGAATTTAAATAACAGGGGCAATCTCCCACAGGAAGATGACCGGCGCATCGTTAGACTTAGAATTCCTCATCATCGAAATATCCATCAAAGTCTCCAGCATCACCCTCTGATCAAAATATTAGCAAGGGTGAGCTCACTTATGGTCAGGGCTCAGCAAGTGGGGGGAAAATTAATGCAGGTATAACAAGGTGTGGCTAAGGTTAAGCAGTAAGCATTTTAGTTGGTCAATATTTTATAAACAACGCCTGTCTTACTAATAAGTGTGAATCCCAAATATCCCATTTAAACATAGGAATAAGAATATAACAAAAGCACTTAAGTGAAACCACTTAAGCAAATCATTGGCAGATCATCGGATCTCAATTTAATTCCATCTTCAAGTTCAATTATCATGTGAGGAGTCCAGGTCGCTCATAACCGGGAGCACTGCTGATATATCAGTTTTACACTCTGCAGAGGTGGTACAACTTTACCCACAAGCCATGTATCCCATCTAGCTTGGGTTGATTGGACCCTTAAACACTGCCGAGGTGAATGGCTAGGGATCCATTATGAGGCTTTCACAAAATATGCTTAATACGAAGCAACCCGCTAAGGTTTCTAAAGACGATGGTGGTGGCCCCCTGGGTGAGGAAAACCTTAGCCAAGAATACGTCCCCATGTTAACGTGGGCTGCCAGCACCTATCGCTCCCCCTCTTGCCCATATTTCAGGTAAGGTTGCTAGGCACTAAGCATATAAAGCTAATTACCAAAGCCAGAGCCATGATAGCACTCGTGGTTGCACTGTTATCCTGGGTGGTCACTCCATGTTCCAATTAATTTGAAATAATGTTGTTTTAACCATTGGGTTAATGTCATAATTGCCAATTAAATTTTTGGAACATTAAAACCAATTAATGAGTGACATCAAAAGTCATTAAGTTGAGCGGTAGTATAAATTTTGCAAAGCTTAATTATTTTCTAGGGTAAACAAGCAATACAGTTGGTAAATCTAGGAAATCCTTAATTAGGTAAAACCCATCAAATTATGCAGTATCTCAAAAAGTAAACATTATTATATGCAATGATTGGGTACAAAAAGAATATGCAGAGGGAGAATCCACTTGCCTTGCTCAAACGCGTCCTGCGGATCGTCTTCGAATGAATTCGGATCCTCTACCACACAGTCGGCTTCTAATAGAGTCGCACATCGCACATACAAAAGTAAAACATACACCAATAAATAAACATGCTCCATTACGTAAACATACACCATTACATGCACATTAACATATCGCACTTATCACACCTTAAATACGTCATAAACGCGTAAATACTTATTAATTCGATTATAGTTATTATTGTGAGTCCTAATGATGAATTTATGAGTGGGTGCAATAAATACAGTTTTAACTAGTATTAATATATTTTAACATCATCAATGAAATTAAATGATAATTATCGTCTTTAATACTAATAAATAAATTAATAGCTTTTATCCTTTTTATTTCTAACTCAAATTATTGAGTATAGCAAAAATGAATTTAACATTCTAAAAATTCCTATAAACTAATTGAACTTTTTATAACACAAGTGAGGTTATTTTGACATAAACTAGTATTTTGCTTACTCTAAAAATTTAAGTGCTCAATTTGCGAACATGTTTATTTGACTAGCAAAAATCTATTTTTCCATTCTACTAATGATATTTTCACCTTTCTTTATAAGAAGAAAATGTTAATAAAATAATTAGATAAATCATCCAAAAATCCTATATTATTCATATGACATGAGTTCTATACCATTTTCTAAATCCATCAAAATGCGCCTATGACTATAATTATCCAAATAGTTTCTAAAGTTCCTTGTGACCAAATTTGACTACAAAGTTTCTTATCTAGTATTTTTATCACCAACGTATGACTACTAATTCTACGTCATATTTCTCTAATCCAAAAATCAACGCATCGATTAACATGAATTATCATGGTGCACTAATAATCGCATATCTCTAACAAAATTCCATAACGCACATATACATAAATTGCGGACCACACGTGTTCATATTACAACAAACTAAATATGCAATTCATGAATCGAATCAAAAAGTATTTTATAAAATAAACAAAATAATTTGGGTCGTCTTCAACCTTGGGTTCGCATGTGTGACGGAGAGAGTTCGACGGGGGTTCGGCCGGGTGGAGAAGAGTAGGGGCTCGACTACGGACGGCGGGTGGCATAGCTCCAGCGAACTCCACGGGCTCCGGCGACGAACGGCAAACTCCGGTGAACTTTGGTGACGTGCAGTGCACTGGCGAGCGAGGAGAGCTAGAGAGAGAGGCGAGCTCGGGTAGGAAGGAGAAGGGAGAGAGCTCTGCTGCCCCTTTTATAGAGAGAGTGAGGGGAGAGGGAAAGGGACGCCAGGGAGGTCATGGGGCGCCGGCGGCCTTCATTGGCCATCGATGGCGTCGGTTACAAGGAGGATAATGGGGGAGGAGAAGAAACGGTCGCATAAAGCTTCATTAATTCGGAGATGAAGAACGGTCGGTGCAGCGGGCGCTTGGACTTCGGCGTCGGGGTCGCACAGTTGGAGCATGGGCTGGCCATGGCGCTTGGGCTCGGTGCAGTCGGGCGTGGGGCGCTGCTCGCGGGGCGGGGTCGTCGCGGTCGGGCTGGCTCTGGTGCGCGCGCGTCGCGCGGCGCGGAGCGCTCGGCGCGGCTGCGCCTGGGTCCTCGGCGCGCTAGGCGCGGCAGGGAGCAGGGCACGGGCGTGCAGGCGCAGAGCCGGGCGCGGCATCGCGCGTGGTGGTTGCTGGGCGCGCGGCGCGGCTCGCGCGGGCGGGGTCGGTTGCTCGGCGCGCGGCGGCTGCAGGCGCGCGTGAGCGGGAGAGAGAAGCAAGGGGAGAGAAGAGAGATGAGAGGAGAGAGAGAGAAGTGGCTCAGGGCGGCGGCGGCTGGGAAGCAGCCAGGGAGAGGGCGCGCGCGTCCTAGGGTTTTGGGGATTGGGCCCTTAGTTGGGCCGGCTAGGTTAGGTTTAGTTTTTTTTTTCTAATTCCGAAATGTATTTTTAAAGAGCTCAAAAATTCCCTAAAAATTCACCAAAGTTATTTATAAATAAAATACTTGTTTTTAGACTAATAATTATTATATTATTTAATTATTATATTATTCACTAGGATTTTTCTTTAAAAATAATTGATAATAAACATCTGATAATTAATCGAGCGCATACAAAGAAAATGATCAAAATGCAAATAAATAATTAAACACTTAAAAAATTATTACCCTAATTAACATAATAACTAAATTCATTATTTTTAATTGATGGCTTTTATGGTGTTACAAACCTACCCCTCTTAAAAAGAATCTCGTCCTCGAGATTAAGAAACTTCCGAGAATAACTGGTGAAATTCTGCTCTGAGTTCCTCTTCTCTTTCCCAAGTGGCCTCATCTTCCGAATGATGACTCCACTGAACTTTGCACATGTTAATAACTTTACTCCGTGTAATTCTGCGAGATGTTTCCAGAAATCTGACAGGGTACTCCGAATAGGTCAAATCCTCATTGACATTCAGTTCTTCCATGGGTAACTGTTCTTCTGGTACTCTTAAGCACTTCTTAAGTTGTGACACGTGAAATACGTCATGCACATCCGATAATCTATCGGGTAGCTCTAACTGGTAGGCTACTTCACCTTTTCTTTCCAAAATCTAGAATGGGCCGATATAGCGAGGTGATAATTTTCCCTTAACTTTAAACCTTTTCATTCCTCTCATCGATGAAACTTTAAGGTATACGAAGTCTCCTACTTCGAACATCAACTCTCTTCTTCTATTATCAGCATAGCTTTTCTGTCTTGACTGTGCTGACTTCAAATTTTC
The DNA here is from genome assembly GCA_029449295.1 of Zea luxurians. NCBI lineage: Eukaryota > Viridiplantae > Streptophyta > Magnoliopsida > Poales > Poaceae > Zea > Zea luxurians. Next base: position 55,602,908 of record JAOPSE010000011.1, read on the forward strand.
TCTGATAATCTGCACTTGCTTTTCGGCTTCTTGGAGAATTTCTAGACCAAATACTTGACTTTCTCCGGTCTGATTCCAATAAAGCGGTGTTCTACACTTTCGTCCATATAGTGCCTCAAATGGTGCTATTTTTAGACTTGCCTGATAACTGTTGTTATACGAAAATTCTGCATAAGGCAAACTTTTATCCCAGCTTCTACCATGCTTTAGAGCGCAGGCTCTTAGCATATCTTCCAACACTTGGTTTGTCCTTTCCGTTTGCCCATCTGTTTGCAGATGATAAGCTGAACTAAAATTTAGCTTGGTATCCATGGACTCATGTAGTCTTTTCCAAAAGCGCGAGGTAAACTGGGTTCCTCGATCTGATACAATCTTCTTCGGCACTCCATGCAGACAAACAATCCTCGACATGTATAACTCTGCTAACTGGGCTCCCGAGTAAGTTGTCTTCACAGGTATAAAGTGTGCCACTTTAGTCAACCTGTCTACTATAACACATATTGAATCAAAGCCATCCCGAGTACAGGGTAGTCCAACTATGAAATCCATACCGATTTCTTCCCATTTCCATTCAGGTACCTTGAGAGGTTGTAGTAATCCTGCTGGTCTTTGGTGTTCGGGTTTAACTCGCTGACACACGTCACATAATGCAACATGAGTAGCAACATCTCTTTTCAATCCATACCACCAATACTTTTCCTTGAGATCCTGATACATCTTTGTACTCCCAGGGTGAATAGAGTAAGCTGAATCATGAGCTTCTCTCAAAATAAGTTGGCGCAATTGCTCGATTTCAGGTACACAGATTCTCTTCTTAAACCATATTGTGCCTTTGTTCATCTTCCGTGAAATCTGGGGCTTTACCTAAACCAATCAAAGTTTTAATTTCCTTAATTTTCTCATCAGACTCTTGTCCTTTACGAATATCTTCTTCCAAAGTAGATTCAACTTCCATAACTGTTGCTTCTACATTATTGAGCATACTAAGGTTGAGTTGTTCCATTTCCCATCACAATTCCTTTGACATCAAATGAGTAGTGATGTTGTTCACTTGACCCTTACGGCTCAAAGCATCAGCTACTACATTTGCTTTTCTAGGGTGATATTGTATTTCCAAATCATAGTCCTTAATCAACTCAAGCCATCTTCTCTGTCTTAGATTGAGTTCTTTCTGAGTGAATATATATTTCAAGCTTTTGTGATCCGTGAAGATCTTGCACTTGTTTCCAATCATGTAGTGCCTCCAAATCTTCAAAGCATGCACTACGGCAGCTAGTTCCAAATCATGTGTAGGGTAATTCTTCTCATGCTTTCTCAACTACCTTGAAGCATAAGCTATTACTTTTCCTTCTTGCATTAGCACACATCCAAGTCCAAGGTGTGATGCATCGCAATATACATCGAATCCCTTGTGGATGTCTGGCATTACCAATATTGGTGCAGTGGTTAACCTTTTCTTGAGTTCCTCAAAACAATTCTGACAAGCTTCATCCCATTTGAACTCTTTACCTTTCTCTAGTAGAGAGGTAAGTGGTTTCACTAACTTGGAAAAACCTTCAATAAATCTTCTATAGTATCCTGCCAATCCAAGAAAACTTATGATCTTGGACGCATCCTTTGGTTGCTTCCAATCTAGTATCTCACTTATCTTTCCTGGGTCCACTTTAATTCCACCATCGGTAACGATATGCCCTAAGAAAGCAACTTCCTTAAGCCAAAAATCACACTTCGAGAACTTCGCGTACAGTTGGTTGTCACGAAGCTTTTGTAGGACTAGCCTTAGATGATCTTCATGTGTTTCTTCATTCGGAGAGTATATCAGTATGTCGTCAATGAATACGACCACAAACTGATCCAGATAATCCATGAATACTTTATTCAATAAGTTCATAAAGTATGCTGGTGCATTAGTCAGTCCAAACGACATGACCAAAAACTCATATAATCCATATCTTGTCGTGAAGGCTGTCTTCGGTACATCTTCTGCTCGAATCTTTAACTGATGATATCCCGATCTCAGATCTATCTTCGAGAATATCTTAGCTCCCTTCATCTGATCAAATAAATCTTCAATACGAGGTAACGGGTATTTATTCTTGATGGTTACTTCATTCAAACTTCTATAATCAACGCACATTCTCCTCGAACCATCCTTCTTGTTCACAAATAGCACTGGGGCTCCCCAAGGGGATGAACTTGGGCGAATGAAACCTTTTTCTAGTAATTCTTCTATTTGTTTCTTCAGTTCTACTAAATCTTTGACATCCATTCTATAAGGTCTTTTCGAGATAGGTGCGGTTCCGGGTAATAATTCAATAGAAAACTCTATATCACGGTCAGGTGGCATACCTGGTAATTCCTCCGGAAATACGTCTGGGTATTTGCACACTACTTTGATATTTTCCAAGGGCTTTTCTTCCAAGTGATTGATCATTGTTTTCTTTTTTTCATCTGTTGACTTGTCTATGTTAACTTGGATTCTTTCACCTTGAGGACTTGTCAACATAATTGTTCCATTGGCACACTGTATCACTCCATCATAACTTTTCAACTAGTCGCATCCAAGAATCACATCAATACCGTTGGATCCTGGGACCACTGGGTTGACTGAAAAATCTATTCCTTGAATCTTGAGATTAACATAGGGGCATGAGTGTGTGGCCTTCATGTCACCTCTCGGTGAACTAATATGTAATATCTTCTTAAGAGGGTACTTCGGTATGTTATGTTTTTCCACAAATGACTCAGTTATAAATGAATGTGATGCTCCAGAGTCAAATAAAACTAATGCAGGTATGGAGTTAACAAGGAACATACCATACACTACATCGGCATCCTCAGGTACTGATTCTGCGGTGACGTGATTGACCCTTCCTCTACTCTGGTTCTGCGGAGTCTTGTTTTGTGCAGATCCACGAGCGGGGGTGATCTGGTCATTTCTCTGGTTATTACTTTTCTGGGGTGTCTGCTGGTTGTGCCTTGGGCAGTTGTTGGCATAGTGGCCTAGCTCACCGCACTTGAAGCAGCCATTGGGTTGGATAGGTGCATTGTTGCTTCTGGCCTGCGTGTTACTAGCGCCACCTTGACGGTTCTGTGAACTCCCACCAGACCTCTGGTTGGTCTGGGAGTTGCTCCTTTGCTGGTTCTGACTTTGATTATTTCTCTGGTCTTGCTGTCCAGAGCGTTGCACTTGATAATTGTTTCCGCCTTGATTTCCAGAGCGGAACTGCGAACCTTGAGCGTTGTTCGGGCGGGTGTTCTTGCTTGACTAACCTTGGAATTTTCTTTTGTGGTCAGATAGCTCCTTTCTTTTACTCTCAAGGCCAATTGCCTTGTTTAGCAGTGTCTGGAAATTGGGGAATGTATGACTCTGAAGTTGATAATATAGAGGTCCAATCAGTCCTTCCAAGAAACGCTCTTGGCGCTTCTCATCTATGTCCACTTCTTCCGGGGCATAGCGTGAAAGCACAGTGAAGTGATCACGATACTCGATGATAGACATATTCCCTTGAGTAAGGGAAAGGAACTCCTTCTTCTTCAACTTCATAATTCCTGAGGAAATATGATGAGCGTGGAAGTTCTCCTGAAACTCCTGCCAGGTTATTGTATCCGCGTTGGGGTGTGCTGCTGTGAAGGCATCCCACCAGTCGGACACGGAACCCTCGAGTCTTCCCGAGGCGTACAAGACCTTCTCCCAGTCATTGCACTAGGTGATGTCCAGCTTCTTTCCAATGACTTTGAGCCAGTCATCGACATCCAGAGGATCAACCGCATGAGAAAATGTCGGCGGGTGATGACTCATAAAAACTCGGTGCTTATCTCTGGCCGGGGGTGCATACTGCTGTTGCTGCTGATGTTGCTGATTCTGCTGGTTCTGCTGAATTTGTTGAACAGCCACAGTGAGCCCTTGCAAAATCTGCATCTGGGCGGCGATGAACTGCTCCATATTGGGATTCGGTGGTGGTGGTGGTACTTGTTGACCACGCTGGTTCCGGTTGTTGTTGGGTCCTTGATGAGCGTTCACCATCTGATTGGTTAGGAAGTGAACATCTTAGAGGAGTGAAGAGTAGAAAAGATTCTAGAGGGGAATATCCTAAGTTTTTATTTTTTTATATATGCTCTTATGGCCATCATTCCATAAGACCATTGCACTCAAACAAAAATCCAACTCAAACATGTCAACCAATCACCATCACATGGTTGTTATTTATTAATAAGATAACTTAAAGAGTATCATCGTCAAACGCAAAGCATAACTTATTACATCATATCTCAAAATAGCTAAACCAGCCTAGTGACGGATCCGGGCTCCCCATAGCGCAGCCTCTTGCGGGGAGGAGATAATGCCATGGCGGGGACCTGAGCTTCGGGCGGATCCAGTCCTTGTAGTTGGGCTTCTAGGGCTACAATCCTAGCATGGGCATTCTCCAGCTCCAAGTGCACCCTAGAGAGATCCAGGGTGGCACTGTCTAGGTTGGTGTTGAGACCGGCCACTACACCCGCTAGGGTGTTGAGGCGATCCTCACCAGCTTCACCTGGGACGATGCTGGTCTAGCTTACTCCACTCAGACACTGAGGAAGATGCCTGAACCTCGTGTTCTGCAGCAGCTGCCGGTAGGTGTGGCTGACCGACCACAGGGTCCGATGGGCAGCATCCCTGACCGAGGCAGCGTAGGTGGATAGTAGTGTCAGGGACTCGTGAGCAGACAGAGTCCTGAATCCCCTGTCCCCTGCATCCATCACCCTGACGTGGATGCGAGTGATGTAGTAGCAAGCCCGGGGAGGCTCGCTCACTCGCCTTGTTTTGTACAGGGGGCGGACGTAGGTTCCTAGCGCGTGCAACACTTCTTGCAGTAGGTTGGGGAAGTGCCACGTCTCGAACATTGATGTATAATGTTCGACAATAGGACCAAACCCCATGAAGTAGTCCTGCTGGGCGTAGTCAGCTTCCTCGTGGACGTGTTCGTCTCCACCTTCTTCATCGTCGTCATCGTCGTCTCCGGAGTCGTCGGGGTCGTCGCCTCCGGGTGCAGGTGCTTGGAAGACTGGTGCAGGCGGTGCTGACGTTGATGACCTGGCTGCGAAGGCCAGGGACTCTGCCAACGGGGTGGGGTCGACAGCTGTTCCTCCGAGCTGTCCTCCAAGTTGACTACATTCTCCACTCGGATGGGAGGGAGATCCACCGGAACTTCCTCGACTACCACTGGGTAGACCGGGATCTGCCGGGGCTGAGGGGCGTAGCTGGTGTTGATGCGGGTAGTTTGGAGAGTACGAACCATCTACAAGAGAAGAGTCAACTCAGTTGAAATTTTAAAGAGGTAAGGCTAATAAAATAAGTTATAAGAATGAAATTAGCAAGTTTTGAATAACTAGGCTTTCCATTTCTAACTAATCTAACGACCTAGGGTCAACATAGCTTTGATACCACTTCTGTCACACCCGGTTCCAGGGGTAGAACCGAGCGCATAGCATATGTGTGCCAGGATCCATTTCCACACATATGTTGACGTCACAATTGTAATATATCAAAAGACAATGCAATAAAGGCGTAAAGAGAGTAGAATACTTTATTACATCATCTGAAACATTGTATCTTTAACAAGTATCACATCAAAGTAAAGCGGAATTTAAATAATAGGGGCAATCTCCCACAGGAAGATGACCGGCGCATCCTTAGACTTAGAATTCCTCATCATCAAAATCTCCATCAAAGTCTCCAGCATCACCCTCTGATCAAAATATTAGCAAGGGTGAGCTCACTTATGGTCGAGGCTCAGCAAGTGGGGGGAAAATTAATGCAGGTATAACAAGGTGTGGCTAAGGTTAAGCAGTAAGCATTTTAGTTGGTCAATATTTTATAAACAACACCTGTCTTACTAATAAGTGTGAATCCCAAATATCCCATTTAAACATAGGACTAAGAATATAACAAAAGCACTTAAGTGAAACCACTTAAGCAAATCATTGGCTGATCATTGGATCTCAATTTAATTCCATCTTCAAGTTCAATTATCATGTGAGGAGTCCAGGTCGCTCATAACCGGGAGCACGGCTGATATATCAGTTTTACACTCTGCAGAGGTGGTACAACTTTACCCACAAGCCATGTATCTCATCTAGCATGGGTTGATCGAACCCTTAAACACTGCCGAGGTGAATGGCTAGGGATCCATTATGAGGCTTTCACAAAATACACTTAATACGAAGCAACCCGCTAAGGTTTCTAAAGACGATGGTGGTGGCCCCCTGGGTGAGGTACCTTAGCCAAGAATACGTCCCCATGTTAACGTGGGCTGCCAGCATCTATCGCTCCCCCTCTTGCCCATATTTCAGGTAAGGTTGCTAGGCACTAAGCATAAAAAGCTAATTACCAAAGCCAGAGCCATGATAGCACTCGTGGTTGCACTGTTATCCTGGGTGGTCACTCCATGTTCCAATTAATTTGAAATAATGTTGTTTTAACCATCAGGTTAATGTCATAATTGCCAATTAAATTTTTAGAACATTAAAACCAATTAATGAGTGACATCAAAAGTCATTAAGTTGAGCGGTAGCATAAATTTTGCAAAGCTTAATTATTTTCCAGGGTAAACAAGGAATACAGTTGGTAAATCTAGGAAATCCTTAATTAGGTAAAACCCATCAAATTATGTAGTATCTCAAAAAGTAAACATTATTATATGCGATGATTGGTTACAAAAAGAATATGCAGAGGGAGAATCCACTTGCCTTGCTCAAACGCGTCCTGCGGATCGTCTTCGAACGAACTCGGATCCTCTACCACATAGTCGGCTTCTAATAGATTCGCACATCGCACATACAAAAGTAAAACGTACACCAATAAATAAACATGCTCCATTACATAAACATACACCATTACATGCACATTAACATATCGCACTTATCACACCTTAAATACGTCATAAACGCGTAAATACTTATTAATTCGATTATAGTTATTATTGTGAGTTCTAATGATGAATTTATGAGTGGGTGCAATAAATACAGTTTTAACTAGTATTAATATATTTTAACATCATCAATGAAATTAAATGATAATTATCGTCTTTAATACTAAAAAATAAATTAATAGCTTTTATCCTTTTTATTTCTAACTCAAATTATTGAGTATAGCAAAAATGAATTTAACATTCTAAAAATCCCTATAAACTAATTGAACTTTTTATAACACAAGTGATGTTATTTTGACATAAACTAGTATTTTGCTTACTCTAAAAATTTAAGTGCTCAATTTGCGAACATGTTTATTTGACTAGCAAAAATCTATTTTTCCATCCTACTAATGATATTTTCTCCTTTCTTTATAAGAAGAAAATGTTAATAAAATAATTAGATAAATCATCTAAAAATCCTATATTATTCATATGACATGAGTTCTATACCATTTTCTAAATCCATCAAAATGCACCTATGACTATAATTCTCCAAATAGTTTCTAAAGTTCCTTGTGACCAAATTTGGCTACAAAGTTTCTTATCTAGTATTTTTATCACAAACGTATGACTACTAATTCTACGTCATTTTTCTCTAATCCAAAAATCAACGCATCGATTAACATGAATTATCACGGTGCACTAATAATCGTATATCTCTAACAAAATTCCATAACGCACATATACATAAATTGCAGATCACACGTGTTCATATTACAACAAACTAAATATACAATTCATGAATCGAATCAAAAGGTATTTTATAAAATACACAAAATAATTTCGGTCGTCTTCAACCTTGGGTTTGCACGTGTGACAGAGAGAGTTCGGCGGGGGTTTGGCCGGGTGGAGAAGAGCAGGGGCTCGACTACGGACGGCGGGTGGCGTAGCTCCGACGAACGGCAAACTCCGGTGAACTCCGGCGACGTGCAGTGCACTGTCGAGCGAGGAGAGCTAGAGAGAGAGGTGAGCTCGGGTAGGAAGGAGAAGGGAGAGAGCTCTGCTGCCCCTTTTATAGAGAGCGGGAGGGGAGAGGGAAAGGGACGCTAGGGAGGTCATGGGGCACCAGCGGCCTTCATTGGCCATCGATGGTGTCGGTTACAAGGAGGATAATGGGGGGAGGAGAAGAAATGGTCGCATAAAGCTTCATTAATTCGGAGACGAAGAACGGTCGGTGCAGCAGGCGCTTGGACTTCGGCGTTGGGGTCGCACGGTTGGAGCGCGGGGTGGCCATGGCGCTTGGGCTCGGGGCAATCGGGCGTGCGACGCTACTCGTGGGGCGGGGTCGTCGTGGTCGGGCTGGCTCTGGTGCGCGCGCGTCGCGCGACGCGGAGCGCTCGGCGCGGCAGCGCCTGGGTCTTCGGCGCGCTGGGCGCGGGCGTGCAGGCGCAGGGCCGGGCGTGGCATCGTGCGGGGTGGCTGTTGGGCGCGCGGCGCGGCTCGCGCGGGTGGGGCTGGTTGCTCGGCGTGCGGCGGCTGCAGGCGCGCGTGAGCGGGAGAGAGATACGAGGGGAGAGAAGAGAGATGAGAGGAGAGAGAGAGAGAAGTGGCTCATGGCGGTGGCGGCGGCTGGGAAGCAGCCAGGGAGAGGGCGCGCACGCCCTAGGGTTTTGGGGATTGGGCCCTTAGTTGGGCCGGCTAGGTTAGGTTTAGTTCTTTTTTTTCTTTTTTTTCTAATTCCGAAATGTATTTTTAAAGAGCTCGAAAATTCCCTAAAAATTCACCAAAGTTATTTATAAATAAAATAGTTGTTTTTCGACTAATAATTATTATATTATTTAATTATTATATTATTCACTAGGATTTTTCTTTAAAAAGAATTGATAATAAACATCTGATAATTAATCAAGCGCATACAAAGAAAATGATCAAAATGCAAATAAATAATTAAACACTTAAAAAAATATTACCCTAATTAACATAATAACTAAATTCATTATTTTTAATTGATGGCTTTTATGGTGTTACATCTCAACCGTTAGATTCAGATCGGTGGACAGGATCAGATCCAGCAGGGTGAGCGAGTGAGCCCGCAGGCACGGACCTGATAGGTGGGGCTCAGGGCAGAGCGAGACAATGACGCGTGAGGCCCACAGGATAGCAACGTGCTGTGGGCGCGGAGCGCTATGGCCACCCGATCTCGGATCAACGGCCCAGTTCAACGAACCACGCGAACCGTTACCCGAAAATATGTGCCATCAGATGAAGGATGAACGGTCAGGATCGGATGTCAGGGGGGTTTATCAGCTCCGGCCGGCTAGCGGCAACGCTGTTCGCGCCCGCGGTGGCGCAGTCACCGGAGACGACGCAGACCGAGATTCCTAGGGGTGCTAGGGTGGTCTGGGTTGACAGGGAGGTTGGGGAGGACCTGGCAAACAATATGGCGAGGCCTGGGTTGTGAGAACGAGGCTGAGACAGGCGGACGACGGAGGGGGAACCTCGGGTGGACCAGAGGCCACTTCGGCGAGCAATACCCGCCGTGGTGGGGGATAATCTAGCGCACTGAGAGCAGCATGGGCTTCGGTGAGAGGGTAGGAGTGCTCTACACCTAGGTTTGGGCACGAGGAGGGGTTGTACCGGCCGGACGCCGTGAGGACACGGCGGCTAGACGAGGGGCGACTTCGGCGAGCCAAAATTACCCACGGTGAGATAGAATTGGTGCAGAAGAAGGGCGGGGGAAGGTTACTTACCCAGAGATGACACTCGGGGCAGCTTGGCATGGCGCGAGGGGGCTCCGGCTGGCCGGACGATGAGAAACCGTGGCGGCGGTGAACTCCGACCAGCGCAGGGGAGGGGTTAAGCACGGACAGGGTAGGGGGATCGGTGGGAGGGAAAACCACTGTGGGTTCTCGGTGCATAGGGCTCCAGCGAAGCTCACCATGGCCGAGGCAACGGGAGAGACCCGGCAAAGACGGCGGAATGGCGGAGCAACAGCGGGGGCGGCGCTGCGGGCTGAGTGAACGCAAGGGTAGGGAGAGAGCGAATGAGAGGCAAGGGCGAACTGAGGGGGCGCAGGGTCTTCACCTAGGCGCTCGAGCGACGTGGGCGGGCGAGTCATGGGGGAGTGGGCACGGTTTGACCGCGTGGGACGCACGCCCTGGGCACGGGTGCGACGGTTGCGTGGGAGGGGATAGGTCTGATGAGGCGGACGTGAGTCAGCGAGGGAGCGCGCGGGTGAGCGGGGCACGACACTGACGGTGCGGTACCACTGGGCAAAGAAAGAGAGGACGAGCGAGCGAGCGGAGCACGGCGCTGACAGGTGGGGCCCGCTTGTCAGTAGGCGTGCACGCGCGCGGGGGCGATTAGCTAGGCTGAGTGGGCTGAAAGGCCGACAAGGGAGGAGGGTTCGGGCTGCTTTCCTTTTATTCCTGAATTTCTAATCCTTTTTCTTTTATTTTCTTCCTTTGGATTCAAATTCAAACTTGCTCCAAATGCAAATCCCACTAATTCAAACATGTGTATCAAACAAAAGGATTATTTAGGTTCAGCATGATGCAACATCCCATGGCTCACATAGGTTTTGACATAGTTAAGAAATAATTAATCTCCTAGCTAATGGACATAATTCTAATAAAAAGAGGAGAGAGGAAGACTAGAGAGAGAAACAAGAGGTAACACCAGAATTTGGTAGGCATTAGAGAAGAAATTTAATACCCCAAATTTAGGATGTTACATTGGGTTTCTAATATTATGTTGGTGGAGAAGAAAAACTCTAGTAAGCTCAGAGTATGTATTGATTTTTGTAATTTAAATAAAGCAACTCCTAAAGATGAATATCCTATACATGTAGCCGACATATTGATTAATAGTGCATTGAGGAATAGAGTTATTAGTTTTCTTGATGGAAATACTAGATATAATCAAATCTTTATGGCCGAGGAAGATGCGTCTAAAGCAGCCTTTATATGTCTAAGCTTTATTGGTTTATTTGAGTGTGTAGTTATGGCATTTGGTTTCAAGAATGTTGGTGTCACTTATCAAAGGGCTATGAATTTAATCTTCCATGAGTTATTAGGAAACATTATGGAGGTCTATATTGATGATATAGTAGTCAAATCAGTTGAGTTTGATTCACATCTAGCCTATTTGCATAGAACTGTTGATAATGTGCGACAGTATGGTCGAAAAATGAACCCAAGCAAATGCACCTTTAGGGTGTCGGTTGACAAGTTCTTAGGATTTATTATTCATGAACATGGCATAGAAGTAGATCACGACCAAATTAGAGCTATTCAAAATGTGGGAGCTCTGACTTGTAAACTTGAAACGCAAACGTTTCTCAACAAAGTAAATTATCTGCAGAGGTTTATTTCTATTTTGGTCAAGAAAGTATATGATTTCTCTCTTATCCTTCGGCTTAAAAGTTGTAATGCCTCAAAATCTCATTTTGAGGATATAGTATAATTTTCCAAAGATTTTGAGATAAAATGACTTCTAGTAACGATGTCATTCCTTTGTCTATAAAAAGAATAATTAATAACAATAAAAGATTGGTATTCAAAACTTAGATCCAAAACCTAAAACTAAAAGTTAGAGCAAAAAATAAAGGAAAGGCTTTCGATCTATGTATTATATGCCCTTTATAAACTATATATAAAAACACTCCTTAAAAATATTTGAAATAAAATAACTTATGGAAAATAATATATGTTAATATTCATTCTTGAGTAACTTTTATCACATATTCAAATAGAAGTTTTTAAAAAAAGAAATAATGTGTGGGTTGCATAATTGAAGCATTTTTCATAAATAAATTAATAAATTAATTAATGAATATTATACATGTACCATATTGGATTTATGTATGTTCATATTTGAATTGATATTTGAATTTGAAACTCGCAAATTTAAATGGAAAACAGAAAAGTAAACAGAAAATAGAAATGAAAATAGAAAAAAAAAAGAAAAAGGCATCCCTACGCTTGGGCCAATGTCCTTGCCCTGGCCCAGCTCGTGCCTTTGCCACGCCAGCCCAATCTCCCAGTGGCGCCAACAGGGGGACCCTATGGGTCAGCCATTCACTGGACCATGGGTCCCACCCGACAGCCACTACCACCTAACGTGCACATGGACATGCCCGCTCGTGAGCACACCTTGGCCGCGGCTTGTTTCACTGAGCCGTTGGACCGCCCCGTCAGGACCATCCATATCCCCTCAACAAAACGCGCGTGGAGTTCGGGCCGTTGCAACAGCGGTCCCCCCGGATTTCCCTCCTCCGTACAGCTCAGGATAAGTACCCAAGACCTTTTCCCTTGTACCCATCCCTTCCTCCGATCTCGCGTCGTCTGGAACCTGGAAGCCATCGGGAGATTGGTGTCCCACGGTGCGCAGCCGTGAGGGCACCGGCGTCGTCAAACCGTCAAACCACTCCAAGACCTTGACGAGAATCCACGCGCGATCATCGGGGTGTTGCGTTCCTGGTGTTCCGGCCGGGCTTGGTGCAGCGGGCGCAGCCGAGCAGATCTCATCAGAGTTGGAAGCCACGACCGAGACGTTGCAAGCCCTCTACGTGCTCGGTGGCCGCCGATCGACCGGTATGCTGACCCTATCGAACCCACATCCCCTGCTTGGATTTGAACCAAGGATATGATCGCGTTAGAGTAGTAGAGCGAGGGACTGGAGTACGCCGGCGATGGCGCCGCCGTGAGGGGCTGTTGCGCCACCGTTCATGGCCGCCATGAGGAGGAGGGAAGGTGGGCGCTCGGTTGTTAATCTGTTGATGACGGCTCTGATTAGTGCACGTGTGCCCCTTCGGTGGGATTGTCCTGGGTCCTGGATCATGATCCTGCGACTTGGATTTGATCTCGAGTATTTTAAATCGTGACTGTTGATCGACTATTCGATGGCCACAAATGCATAACGGTTTGCTGTAAAATAGATCTAATCATGGTCACAGGTTTCACATCAAGCGACTGAGATACGCTGATACCCCTTTAATTCGGACATATTGTATAAGTGACTCTAGAGAATCTTGAAACTAACCTGCCGTCCTAGTTAGGTTAAAGATCATTTAAAAACAACCCCTGGTATTTATAAAAAGAACCCTGACTTTTGTCTAAATAATAGCAGCAGCCCGAGGCTATTTAAATTAAGTAAAATAAATCCGAGATAATAATTTTTAGTATAAAAATAAATATGGTAAATTTAGAAAATTCATAACTTTCACATTGTAACTCCGATTTGGCCCATTAAAATTGTGTTAGATTTGTAATAAAATATACTACACAATTAAAAACATTAGTTTGTCATATCACATACATTTATAGATAGTTATTTATTAACCCTATATATAATAGATTAATCTTTTTATCAAAGTAACCTGACTACAATTATAATTTGACTAGCAGATGATCTCTAATCAAGTTATAACTTAGATTAAGGTTGAATTACTTGTTTCTTTGTAATCTTTTCTCACCTGATCTATATTAATTAATATAGAGTATATCTATACTATTTAATCACCTGAGAACATCATAAAACCATATCTTTTTAACCATAACTCTGATTCTAGTGGTTCTCGAACCTTTGATTTTGTAGCGACGCGTAGAATATTCTTACCTTGTTTATTTCTATGTATTCGTGTGATGTTATTTTTACATGCCCTTTGGCTCTCCATGTGTATTGCTACGATAGAAGAGAGGTTGCGAGTCATATGGAGACTAAATCGGAGAAGTAACTGGAATCGCAAGTCTAAGGCAAGTTGTGTCCTTGATCACTCTTCTTTAACCAATAATGTTCATGTTAATCATTATAATCTACTTAAGTTAATTTTGGTGGGACCCAATAGGTCACCCTAGTTTGGTCTATTCTACACCTTGCTTAACATGGAACTTTTAGGTAGTATCTGTTATTACTCTATATGGTTTTGGGTGTTAAGATAAATATTACTAATGGCCATGCTATTTACTGTTATTGAATTATTTACTGTTCATGATAAGATCATTATGTTAATTGGAACATGGAGCGACCACCCGGAAAAACAGTGCTACTACAAGGGTGGTATCACTAAAGGAACAAAATTCATTTTCGGTGGCTAGGAACCGTCCAAAATAGGGCTAAAGCCGCCGAAAATAACTTATTTTCGGCGGCTTTAGCCCTATTTTCGGCGGCTTCTAGCTGCCAAAAAATTAGCCAAAAATAGTTAATTATTTTCGGCGGCCAGAGCGCAGCCACCGAAAATTGTGGCCACCGAAAGTTGTCAGGCTTATTTTCGACGGCCCACACATGGCCACCAAAAATAAGTAATTTTAGAGAAATAAAATATGACACAAATGTAAAAAACAACAATTTAAACAACAATATAATCACAATAATATGACAAAAACAGTAATTCCAGAATTACACACATTTAACACAAAATATCACAATTCTTTACAAATACATCACATTTCACCAAAATACCTTACAAGTCCATTACAACTTAATATAAACTCACAATTCCATCACAAATAGGGGTCGTTTGAGTTGTGACCACACATAGTCCATTACAATATAACATAAACTCACAATTCACCACAAGATTCAAATCATCACATATAGGGGTCGTTTGAGTTGTGACCACTACCTCCAAAAGCGAACAAGTCGTTAACAAAGTCGGTTATCTGGTTTGGAGTCAAAAGAAAGAAGACATTAATAACAACAGTGTTTACATGACCACTATTCAAATGAATTGTTTGTCAAACTAATCTCTCTTGTAGTAGCTCCCTTCCCTCCAAAAGCACCTCCTGGTGCTGGTATCACCGGTGGTGGCGTGTTGTGGCCCATAACCCCAGATCCCTGAAAATCAAGTTTAGTTAAGATTTGAAAGGTTAATACAAACAACAAGTCTAAACTAAATTGAAGCACCTGAGGTGGAGGTGGTGAAGCATGTAATCCCCACTGAGGCATCAGTGACTGAAATTGAGGGAAAACAAATGGTTGTTGTTGTGCCTGCTCTAGAAACCAAGACTGTTGTAAATACAATATATTATTTATATGACAAATATACGACCATGTTGAGAATAAATAAGACACTCGTGTTCATTGCTTGTTGCGCATGTGTGTTTTGGGCAGCCATGTACTAATATTGTTGTTGGAGGAATGTCATTTGTTGTTGTCGCAGCTCTTCACGAAACATTTCTTGCTGCTCCCTCATAGTGTCCTCCATGCTCGAGCGCCGACTACGGCTGCTACCACAACCCTCCTGCGACGAATCGATCACACCGGTAAAATAGAATATCTTGAAAAACAAGAAAATAAGCTATTCGGTCATAGTTTCAATATTATTGAAAAAATTCACAAGTTCATACCGTCCATGGGCCTTTCCTCTAATACAATGCACAACTTCAGCGTCGATGGTAGACGCTCCTCGCGAATCATAGTCTTGTCCATCCTTCCTAACCATCTCCTGCCCGTAAGTCTCCTACAATAAAATATGAAGGTTCAGCACACATGTAATGTATAAGTATATGGCAAGAAAACATTAATCCTAACAACAACTAACCATTCGCTCAACGGCCGCTTGACTACATACCTCATCGGAGATTTCACTGTTTTTCGCTCTATGCCCTCGCCTATAAACATCGATTGGGCTCGAGACAACTCCAGTTTGAGCCCCCTGCAAATATATGAGTTTAAACCGATTCCATTTATGAGTAAAATAAAATACTACATACTCACCATTCGCTTCGCCAACCGAATGTGTCCATAAGCCCCATAGGTATGGTTGACTACGACCTCATCATCGTCCACGTCCTGCTGATGGCGCTGCCTATGTCGATACCTGTTTACTTCTCAATCCACTTTAGCGAAGCCCATGTCTCCCATAAAGCCTTGTAAGCCTGTGGCCAATATTCCACCCATGGAAGAGTTACCTGTATCTAAGCATTAGCACAAAATTACATTCACATATGAATGAGCTGCTAAATTAGATTTTTACCTCCATGTACTGGTCCACAGTCAAGTAGACATCCGAATATTGTCAAAAGTTATTGATAGAATGCCCTTGGCGCTTCATGTATGAGTTCACAACCTGTAGACGAGCATTGGGAAATGCATCCTTGCACAACTTCTTCACATTTTTCTCTAATACTCAATCTTCATGCTCCTGAGCCTCAGGTTCTACATGATAGCGTCTCTGTCCAACATCGAAAATAAAGTTAGTACGAAACAAATCATAAAATGTTAGTTTCAAACAATACTCTTACCCAAAAATCATGCTTGACGGTGCCTTGAGCTGTTCTATATGTAGCATGTGGAGCTAGTGCGAAGTGCGACCAGCTAGTGTAAGGAACCACCACACCTTTTGAGTCAATCACATTTCTAGGATTATGTAGATGACATAGGTTACTTAAGACTTGATTAACCTGTCTATGGTGACATCGGCCATTAAAGACATGTCATACCAGTGGCTGCATGACAAAAAACAAGGAAGTCATGTCATATATATATTGTACAGTAAAATAAGCAAATAAGTAAGAACAAAAATGCCCAAACATAAGTACCTATCACCAACCGAGATGATCAGTACCCGGGCTTCTGATTGTGTAGGAGCTAATGGAGGTAAGACAAAGTGGCCCTTCCGAGTGCCCCTCCGTCGAAAGGCAGGAGCCTCCATGGTATCATCATCCGCCTCAGCATCTATGCACGCGACCTCCTCCTCCTCATGGCCCTGCACCCCGACATCTGTGGCTGTAACCTCTTCCTCGTGGTGATGCACCTCCTCCTCCTAGTCCTCCTCTTCCTATGGACATGAAATAGAGACATGTAAGACACATTTATATATAAGTGAATGACAAATAAGATCAATTACATTAAACATTTACATTGGTACTTCTTTGTAGAGTGATAGGTCTATCACATAGTTCTGGCCGGACGTGTCTCAGCAACGCCTCGTGTCTGCTCTGGCTAGAAGAACTCCCTTGGAAAAGAGAACGTGCACGAGGGACTATCCTGCTGGCCGCATTAAGAAACCCTCTCGCAGTGTGCTTTGTTTTCCTACCACTCATCCTGTTTAAGAGAAAAACATTAAAGGTATTAGTAACTAAACAAAATTAAATATAGTTAATAAAAATCAAATAATACATCACATAATTTAAAGCAAGTAAAATTAAATTATGCATTACACATCAAAATTCATTGGAATCATGATCAAAGAGTCTTCTTCAATCCAAAGCTCGTAATGTGGTTTTTTGTTCCTTGGATTTCGTTTTAGTTTCGGTGCAACACCCTCATCAGCAGTGATATTGTCACAGTCTTCGACTAGTGAGTTGAGTGCAACACCCTCATCGACAGTAAAAGTGGTTGGCAATTCTTCTTCTTGATAAACCTCATTGGCCTAGTCATCTTTGAATTGATAACCAGAAGCGCAAGGAGTATGTAAACATTCCCTAGGGTTCACTTGTGAACTACCCACCATGCTTTAAACTTCGGGTTTGGGTACGACATATAGTAGACCAGCTCGCACTGGTGTGCAAGGATAAAATTATCATGGCCTCGAAGTCGTTCCTTGTGCTTTACTTCAGTTATGCCATATTGACTTTGTCTACTCCCATTATTGATGTCAAACCAATCACATAGAAAGAATACTACTTTCAAAGTTTTGTTCCCTGCAAAATTAAACTCTAGGATGTTTTGAATGGTGCCATAATAATTAGTTTCCCTTCCGAGTGCATCGAGTGCCCTAGTCACAACTCTAGTATTACATGTGGCTGCATGAGGATGAGACTTTTCAAATTAGTCTGAACAAAAATGGAAGCCATTCACATCGTATCGACCAAAGGTTCTGCAAGTAACCGTCCCATAAGATCGTTGTCCCATGTCCTTGTGTATGTTAGGAGTCTTTGTGCATAATATAGAGTTAAAATGACTACCTCGCGTAAAAGGCTAAATGACATCAAAGTAAGGAATATAAACAGTTTACATGATCCTGAAACTAGTCAACAAAATTAGGTCTTCCTTGCCTCCCATGCCGTCACATTGTATCTAGTTGTTTACTTGTAGTCTGATGGGAATAAGTCCAATTTTCCTCGTCGAACTTACTATACAACAAATAAGTAATTAAATATGGCTCCATGGCAAAGAACTTATGGGGCAAAATAAAGAATTACATGAAATAAGGTTCCATCTCTTCCATATTCGAGTACATGTATAACTGAAAGGGAAATAGGGTCAAACCTTTTCCTATATGAATTTTGGTGGTTGAATTGCCCAACACAAATTATTGGACTAACTAGTTTGCTCTAGATTATGAGTTCTACAGGTGCCAAAGGTTCACAACAAACCAATACCAAGTCCAAGAAAGGGTTCAAATAAAAAGAGCAAAAGACAACCGAAGGCTGCCTTGGTCTGGCACACCGGACAGTGTCCGGTGCACCAGGGTGGATCAACTCTGAACTTGTGAGAGCACCTAGAGGGGGGTGAATAGGTGATCCTGTAAAACTTGAAACTTAATGCCACAAAACTTGATTAGATGTTAGCACAATAAAGCCAAGTGGCTAGAGACGAGTCTTAGCAAAACACAATAACCACAAAGAGATCAACACAGAGATGGCACAGTGGTTTATCCCGTGGTTCGGCCAAGTCCAACACTTGCCTACTTTATGTTGTGGCGTCCCAACGGACGAGGGTTGCAATCAACCCCTCTCAAGCGGTCCAAAGACCCACTTGAATACCACGGTGTTTTGCTTTGCTTTACTATATCCCGCTTGCGAGGAATCTCCACAACTTGGAGCCTCTCGCCCTTACAAAGATGTTCACAAAGAATCACGAAAGTAAGGTTGGGATGAGCAATGCACACAAGACACAAAAATCAGAGCAACACGCACACAAGTCGCAACACGAGCTCTTAACACAACCCGAAGAGTTCACTACTCAAATGGAGCTCTAGTTGCTATCACAAAGAATAGAATGCGCGGAATTGAAGTCTTGGTGCTTAGGAATGCTTAGAGAATGCTTGGTGTTCTCCTCCATGCGCCTAGGGGTCCCTTTTATAGCGCCAAGGCAGCTAGGAGCCGTTGAGAGCATTCCAGGAAGGCAAATCTTGCCTTCTGCCGCCTGGGGCACCGGACAATCCGGTGCACCACCGGACACTGTCCGGTGCGGATTTCTTTCCTTATTTGGCGAAGCCGACCGTTGAAGATCCAGAGCCATTGGCGCACCGGACACTATCCGGTGCACACCGGACAGTTCGGTGCCCCCTTGTGATCGTTGGCTCGGCCACGCGTCACGCGCGGAATCCTCGGCCGACCGTTGGCCCGGCTGACCATTGGCTCACCGGACAGTCCGGTGCACCACGCCACCACCGGACAGTCCGGTGATTTATAGCCGTACGCCGTTAATCACTTCCCGAGAGCGATGACTTCGCCTGTGAATGGCTCACCGGACAGTCCGGTGCACCACCGGACACTGTCCGGTGCACCCAGGCTGAGATGATTTTGGCTGAACAAAGCTATCTCCTTTCCAAAGAGATTTTTCCTGTTTCCAGCACTTAGACACAATACATTAGCTTTCAAAACAATGTACTAAGTCTTAGAAACATACCTTTACTCTTGATTTGCACTTTGTCCATCACTTTGCATAGATTACCATAAGTCCACTTGTGTTGACACTCAATCACCAAAATACTTAGAAATGGCCCAAGGGCACATTTCCCTTTCAATCTCCCCCTTTTTGGTGATTTATGCCAACACAACAAAAAGCAACTAAAGGAAGTGCAACATCAATACAATTGAGAACTCAATATTGTTTTGATTCAAATTTGGCATATATGGATCATTCTTTGCCACCACTTGGTTTGTTTTTGCAAATCAAACTCAATTTCCTATCTCTAAGTCAAATTCACTTGTAGAGACATAAAGAGAGGTATTCCAAGAGAAATTGATCAAAGATTCAAAAACTCCCCCTTTTTCCCATAATCAAACATTCTCCCCACAAGAGACCAACTTTTGACAAAGAGAGACAATAAGAGAATTTTGACAAAACAAAAGCTCTATTCTAATGTTTTCAAAATTCTCAAGTGGTAGCTGATCCATTTCTTGCTTTGGCCTTATTTTCTCCCCCTTTGGCATCAAGCACCAAAACGGGATCAATCTTGGCCCTTTAACCCCATTGCCTCACCAAAATCTTCAAATAAGAGTACCAAGGCAATAAGGATATTGAGATGGACTTGGAGTAAGTTACCCTCTCATCAGAGTGCAGTGGAAGTCTTGCATGGTCCAAGTCCACCTTTCCCTTTCAATCCACCTTTGAGACTAAATCAAGCAAACTCAAGCACACGGTTAGTCTCAAAGGGTCAAGTTGTAGCACATCTCCCCCTAAATATGTGCATCACTCACACATGGACTTTTGAGGTCCGGGGAGTGTTTGTACAACTTGAGCACCATAAATAAACAACAAAATGCATAAGGGAACATGATCAAAGCATAATACACATGTATGCTACAAATCAATCCAAGTTCCGCGAATCTAAGACATTTAGCTCACTACGCAGCCTGCAAAAGGTCTTTTCATCTAAAGGCTTGGTAAAGATATCGGCTAGCTGGTTCTCGGTGCTAATATAGAACACTTCGATATCTCCCTTTTGCTAGTGGTCTCTCAAAAAGTGATGCCGGATGTCAATGTGCTTTGTGCGGCTGTGCTCGACAGGATTGTCCGCTATGCGGATAGCACTCTCATTATCACATAGGAGTGGGACTTTGCTCAGATTGTAGCCAAAGTCCCGGAGGGTTTGCCTCATCCAAAGTAGTTGCGTGCAACACTGTCCTGCGGCAACGTACTCGGCCTCAGCGGTGGATAGGGCAACGGAAGTTTGTTTCTTAGAACTCCATGACACCAGGGACCTTCCTAAGAATTGGCACGTCCACGATGTACTCTTCCTATCGAACTTACATCCAGCATAATCGGAGTCTGAATATCCAATTAAGTCAAAGGTAGACCCCTTTGGATACCAGATCCCGAAGCAAGGCGTAGCGACCAAATATCTAAGAATTCACTTCACAGCCACTAAGTGACACTCCCTAGGATCGGATTGAAATCTAGCACACATGCATACACTAAGCATAATATCCGGTCTACTAGCGCATAAATAAAAGCAAAGAACCTATCATGGACCGGTATGCTTTATGATCAACGGACTTACCTCCTTTGTTGAGGTCGACGTGTTCGTCAGTTCCCATCGGAGTCTTTGCGGGCTTGGCGTCCTTCATCCCAAACCGCTTTAGCAAGTCTTGCGTGTACTTCGTTTGGGAGATGAAGGTGCCATCCTTGAGTTGCTTCACTTGGAACCCAAGGAAGTAGTTCAACTCGCCCATCATCGACATCTCAAACTTTTGAGTCATCACCCTGCTAAACTCTTCACAAGACTTTTGGTTAGTAGAACCAAATATTATGTCATCGACATAAATTTGGCACACAAATAAGTCACCATCGCAAGTCTTAGTGAATAAAGTTGGATCGGCTTTCCCAACCTTGAAAGCATTAGCAATTAAAAAGTCTCTAAGGCATTCATACCATGCTCTTGGGGCTTGCTTAAGTCCATAGAGCACCTTAGAGAGCTTACATACGTGGTCGGGGTACCATTCATCCTCGAAGCCAGGGGATTGCTCCACGTACACCTCCTCCTTGATTGGCCCGTTGAGGAAAGCGCTCTTCACATCCATTTGGAACAACCTGAAAGAATGGTGAGCTGCATATGCTAGCAAAATACGAATGGACTCTAGCCTAGCCACAGGAGCAAAAGTCTCCTCAAAGTCCAAACCTGTGACTTGGGCATAACCTTTTGACACAAGTCGAGCCTTGTTCCTCGTCACCACCCCGTGCTCGTCCTGTTTGTTGCGGAACACCCACTTGGTTCCCACAACATTTTGCTTGGGACGCGGCACCAGTGTCCAAACTTCATTACGCTTGAAGTTGTTAAGCTCTTCCTGCATGGCCAACACCCAGTCCGGATCTAGCAAGGCCTCTTCTACCCTGAAAGGCTCAATAGAAGAGACAAAGGAGTAATGCTCACAAAAATTAACTAATCTAGAACGAGTAGTTACTCCCTTGCTAATGTCACCCAAAATTTGGTCGACGGGATGATTCCTTTGAATCGTCGCTCAAACTTGGGTTGGAGGTGCCTGAGGTGCTTCTTCCTCTTCAACTTGGACATCCTGTGCTCCCCGTTGATCACATGCCTCCTCTTGATAAACCTGTTCATCGTCTTGAGTTGGGGGATGCACCATCGTTGAGGAAGAAGGTTGATCTTGCTCCTCGAGTTCCTGTGGTCGCACATCGCCAATCGCCATAGTGCGTATTGCGGCCGTTGGAACGTCTCCTTCATCTACATCATCAAGATCAACAACTTGCTCTTTTGGAGAGCCATTAGTCTCATCAAATACAACGTCGCTAGAGACTTCAACCAAACCCAATGATTTGTTGAAGACTCTATACGCCTTTGTATTTGAGTCATAACCTAACAAAAACCCTTCTACAACTTTGGGAGCAAACTTAGAATTTCTACCTTTCTTCACTAGAATATAGCATTTGCTCCCAAATACACGAAAGTAAGACACATTGGGTTTGTTATCGGTTAGCAGCTCATACGAAGTCTTCTTGAGGAGGCGGTGAAGGTAGACCCGGTTGATGGCGTGGCAAGCCGTGTTCACGGCTTCCGACCAAAACCGCTCGGGGGTCTTGAACTCTCCAAGCATCATCCTCGCCATGTCTATGAGCGTCCTATTCTTCCTCTCTACCACACCATTTTGCTGTGGTGTGTAGGGAGCAGAGAACTCGTGCTTGATCCCTTCCTCCTCAAGGAACTCCTCCACCTGAAGGTTCTTGAACTCGGACCCGTTGTCGCTCCTTATCTTCTTCACCTTGAGCTCAAACTCATTTTGAGCTCTCCTTAGGAAGCGCTTGAGGGTCCCTTGGGTTTCAGATTTATCCTGCAAAAAGAATACCCAAGTGAAGCGGGAAAAATCATCAACAATTACTAAACCATACTTACTTCCCCCGATGCTTAGGTAGGCGACGGGTCCGAAGAGGTCCATATGCAGCAGCTCCAGGGGTCTTGATGTAGTCATTACGTTCTTGATGTGATGAGCACTTCCCACTTGTTTACCTGCTTGACAAGCTGCACAAGGTCTATCTTTTTCGAAAGTTACATTAGTTAGACCTATCACGTGTTCTCCCTTTAGAAGCTTGTGAAGGTTCTTCATCCCCACATGAGCTAAACGGTGATGCCACAGCCAGCCCATGCTAGTCTTAGCAATTAAGCATGCATCTAGACCGACCTCCTCTTTTGCAAAATCAACTAAATAGAGTTTGCCGTCTAATACACCCTTAAAAGCTAGTGAACCATCACTTCTTCTAAAGACAGACACATCTACATTTGTGAATAAACAATTATATCCCATATTGCATAATTGACTAACGGATAACAAATTATATCCAAGCGACTCAACTAAGAATACATTAGAAATGGAGTGCTCGGATGAAATAGCAATCTTTCCTAACCCTTTCACCTTGCCTTGGTTCCCATCACCGAATATGATTGAATCTTGGGAATCCTTGTTCTTGACGTAGGAGGTGAACATCTTCTTCTCCCCCGTCATGTGGTTTGTGCATCCGCTGTCGATAATCCAGCTTGTACCCCCGGATGCATAAACCTGCAAGGCAAATTTAGGCTTGGGTTTTAGGTACCCAACTCTTGTTGGGTCCTACAAGGTTAGTCACAATGGTCTTAGGGACCCAAATGCAAGTTTTATCTCCCTTGCATTTTGCCCCTAACTTCCTAGCAATCACCTTCTTATCCTTTCTACAAATAGCAAAGGAAGCATTGCAAGCATGATATATTGTAGAAGGTTCATTTATTTTCCTAGGAACACTAGCAACATTTCTCCTAGGCATATGATGAATGACATTTTTCCTAGTCAAATTTCTATCATGCATAATAGAAGAACTAGAAGCAGTCATGGCATGAGAATTAAAAGCATCATAACTTCTATAATTATTCCTAGAATGTCTCCTATCATGGTACATGAAAGCATGGTTCTTTTGAACACTACTAGCCATAGGGGCCTTCCCTTTCTCCTTGGCGGAGATGGAAACCTTATGGCTTGTTAAGTTCTTGACTTCCCTCTTGAAGCCAAGACCATCCTTAATTGAGGGGTGTCTACCAATCGTGTAGGCATCCCTTGCAAATTTTAGCTTATCAAATTCACTTTTGCTAGTCTTAAGTTGGGCATTAAGACTAGCCACTTCATCATTCAATTTAGAAATTGAAGCTAGGTGTTCGCTACAAGCATCAATATTGAAATCTTTACACCTATTGCAAATTGTAACATGTTCTACACAAGATCTTGATTTATTAGCTATTTCTAACTTAGCATACAAATCATCATTTATGCTCTTTAAGCTAGAAATAGAGTCATGGCATGTAGACAATTCACAAGAAAGCATTTCATTCCTGTTAATTTCTAAAGCAAGGGATTTTTGAGCCTCTACAAACTTATCATGTTCTTCATACAAAAGATCCTCTTGCTTTTCTAATAATCTATTCTTATCATTCAAAGCCTCAATCAATTCATTAATCTTATCAACCTTAGTTCTATGTAAGCCCTTGAATAAACATGAATAGTCTATTCCATCATCGCTAGATTCTTCATCACTTGAGGAAGCGTAAGTACTAGTATTACGAGTGCTTACCTTCTTTTCCTTTGCCATGAGGCAAGTGTGATGCTCGTTGGGAAAGAGGGATGACTTGTTGAAGGCGGTGGCGGCGAGTCCTTCGTTGTCGGAGTCGGACGACGAACAATCCAAGTCCCACTCCTTGCCAAGGTGTGCCTCGCCCTTAGCCTTCTTGTAAGACTTCTTCTTTTCCCTCTTGTTCCCTTGTTCCTGGTCACTATCATTATCGGGACAATTAGCGATAAAATGACCAATCTTACTACATTTGAAGCATGAGCGCTTCCCCTTCGTCTTGTTCTTGTTGGGATGCCCCTTGCGACCCTTTAGCGCCATCTTGAAGCGCTTGATGATGAGGGCCATCTCTTCATCATTAAGCCCGGCCGCCTCAACTTGCGCCACCTTGCTAGGTAGCGCCTCCTTGCTCCTCGTTGCCTTGAGAGCAATAGTTTGAGGCTCTTGGATTGGGCCATTCAATGCATCGTCGACGTATCTTGCCTCCTTGATCATCATCCGCCCGCTTACAAACTTTCCAAGTATCTCCTCGGGCGTCATCTTCGTGTACCTAGGATTCTCACGAATATTGTTCACAAGATGTGGATTAAGGATGGTAAAAGACCTTAGCATTAGGCGGACGACGTCGTGGTTCGTCCATCGCGTGCTTCCATAGCTCCTTATTTTGTTGACGAGGGTCTTGAGCCGATTGTACGTTTGGGTTGGCTCCTCGCCCCTGATCATTGCGAATCTCCCAAGTTCACCCTCCACCAACTCCATCTTGGTGAGCATGGTGATGTCGTTCCCCTCATGTGAGATCTTGAGGGTGTCCCAAACCTGCTTGGCGTTATCCAAGCCGCTCACCTTATGGTATTCGTCCCTGCACAATGAAGCTAGAAGAACAGTAGTAGCTTGTGCATTTTTATGAATTTGCTCATTAATGAACATGGGACTATCAATACTATCAAATTTCATTCCACTCTCTACTATCTCCCATATGCTTGGATGGAGAGAGAACAAGTGACTACGCATTTTGTGACTCCAAAATCTGTAGTCCTCCCCATCAAAGTGTGGAGGTTTGCCAAGAGGAATGGAAAGCAAATGTGCATTTGAACTATGCGGAATACGAGAATAATCGAAAGAGAAGTTTGAATTAACCGTCTTCCTTTTCTCGTAGTCGTTGTCGTCGTCCTTTTGGGAAGAAGAGGACTCGTCACTGTCGTCGTAGTAGACGATCTCCTTGATGCGCCTCGTCTTCTTCTTCTTCCCATCTTTTCGTTTGTGGCTCGAGCCTGAGTCGGTAGGCTTGTCATCTTTTGGCTCGTTGACAAAGGACTCCTTCTCCTTATCATTGATCACAATCCCCTTGCCCTTAGGATCCATCTCTTCGGGCGATTAGTCCCTTTCTTGAAGAGAACGGCTCCGATACCAATTGAGAGCAAGAGGGGGGGTAAATAGGTGATCCTGTAAAACTTGAAACTTAATGCCACAAAACTTGATTAGATGTTAGCACAATAAAGCTAAGTGGCTAGAGAGGAGTCTTAGCAAAACATAATAACCACAAAGAGATCAACACAGAGATGGCACAATGGTTTATCCCGTGGTTCGGCCAAGTCCAACACTTGCCTACTCCACGTTGTGGCGTCCCAACGGACGAGGGTTGCAATCAACCCCTCTCAAGCGGTCCAAAGACCCACTTGAATACCACAGTGTTTTGCTTTGCTTTACTATATCCCGCTTGCGAGGAATCTCCACAACTTGGAGCCTCTCGCCCTTACAAAGATGTTCACAAAGAATCACGGAAGTAAGGTTGGGATGAGCAACGCACACAAGACACAAAAATCAGAGCAACACGCACACAAGTCGCAACACGAGCTCTTAACACAACCCGGAGAGTACACTACTCAAATGGAGCTCTAGTTGCTATCACAAAGAATAGAATGCGCGGAATTGAAGTCTTGGTGCTTAGGAATGCTTCGAGAATGCTTGGTGTTCTCCTCCATGCGCCTAGGGGTCCCTTTTATAGCCCCAAGGCAGCTAGGAGCCGTTGAGAGCAGTCCAGGAAGGCAAATCTTGCCTTCTGCCGCCTGGCGCACTGGACAGTCCGGTGCACCACCGGACACTGTCCGGTGCGGATTTCTTTCCTTATTTGGCGAAGCCGACCGTTGAAGATCTAGAGTCGTTGGCGCACCGGACACTGTCCAGTGCACACCGGACAGTTCGATGCCCCCTTGTGACCGTTGGCTCAGCCACGCGTCACGCGCGGAATCCTCGGCCGACCGTTGGCCCGGCTGACCGTTGGCTCACCGGATAGTCCGGTGCACCACCAGACAGTCCGGTGATTTATAGCTGTACGCCGTTAATCACTTCCCGAGAGCGACGACTTCGCCTGTGAATGGCTCACCGGACAGTCCGGTGCACCACCGGACAGTCCAGTGATTTATAGCCGTACGTCGTTGATCGCCTCCCGAGAGCAGCCAGTTGACAGTCGCCAGCCTGGCACACCGGACACTGTCCGGTGCACCACCGGATAGTCCGGTGCACCCAGACTGAGCTGATTTTGGCTGAACAAAGCTATCTCCTTTCCAAAGAGATTTTTCCTATTTCCAGCACTTAGACACAATACATTAGCTTTCAAAACAATGTACTAAGTCTTAGAAACATACCTTTACTCTTGATTTGCACTTTGTCCATCACTTTGCATAGATTACCATAAGTCTACTTGTGTTGGCACTCAATCACCAAAATACTTAGAAATGGCCCAAGGGCACATTTCCCTTTCAACTTGCCAGCTTCGGGTTTTCGGGGAGCCGCTTCGCTATAATTCACCGGACTGTCCGGTGTAGCACCGAACTGTCCGGTGTGCCAGCGGAGCAATGGCTACTTAGCGCCAACGATCGTTTGCAAAGGAACAGTGAAACGCTACAGTGCGTGCCTGCGCGCGCAGAAGTCAGAGCAGGCGTCAGAAGGCGCACCGGACAGTGAACAGTGACTGTCCGATCGCCCCACATGTCAGAGCTCCAACGGTCAAACCCTAACGGTTAGGTGACGTGGCTGACGCACCAGACAGTGTCCGATGCGCCATACGACAGTAGCCCCTCCCAACGGCCACTTTGGTGGTTGGGGCTATAAATACCCCCCAACCACCACACTTCAAGGCATCCAAGTTTTCAGCCATTGCATTCAATACAAGAGCTCTAGACTTCACTCCAAGACACAAACAAAGAGATCAAATCCTCTCCCAAGTTCAAAGATCATTCCAATCAAATAGTAACTAGTGAGAGAGTGATATTTGTGTTCTTTTGAGTTCTTGCGCTTGGATCGCTTTTTTCCTTCCTCATTTCTTGTTCTCAAGTGTTTTGTAACCAAGGCAAGAGACACCAAGTGTGTGGTGGTCCTTGCGGGGTCTAAGTGACCCGTGAGATAAGGAGAAAGCTCACTCGGTCTAGGTGACCGTATGAGAGAGGGAAAGGGTTGAAAGAGACCCGGTCTTTGTGACCACCTCAACGGGGAGTAGGTTTGCAAGAACCAAACCTCAGTAAAACAAATCACCGTGTCATTCACTCTATTTCTTTGATTGATTTGTTTTCACCCTCTCTTTTGGACTCGTTTATATTTCTAACGCTAACCCCGGCTTGTAGTTGTGCTTAAAGTTTATAATTTTTAGATTCCGCCTATTCACCCCCCCTCTAGGCGACTTTCAATTGGTATCAGAGCCCGGTACTTCATTAGAGCCTAACCGCTCGAAGTGATGTCAGGAGATCACGCCATGAAGGAGGTCATGACCGGCGAGAAGCCCGCTACAAGCCACGGGAAGGCTCCATCAAGGGAGTCTAGCTCCAAAGGAAAGGGAGAATCACTCTCCCACAACAAGTCGCATCGGAGTGGTGACAAGAAAAAGAAGATGAAGAAGGTGGTCTACTACGAGACTGATTCTTCGTCGCCATCCACCTCCGGCTCCGACGCGCCGTCCGTTACTTCTAAGCGTCATGAGCGCAAGAAGTTTAGTAAGATCCCCCTATGCTATCCTCGCATTTCAAAACGCACTCCTTTACTTTCTATCCCGTTAGGCAAACCACCCGTTTTCTGAGGGTGAAGATTATAACATGTGGAGTGATAAAATGAGGCATCACCTAACCTCACTCCACGCAAGTATTTGGGACGTTGTTGAGTTTGGAGTGCAGGTACCATCGCCGGGGGATGAAGGCTATGACTCGGACGAGGTTGCCCAAATCCGGCACTTCAACTCCCAAGCCACCACTATACTCCTCTCCTCTCTAAGTCGAGGGGAGTATAACAACGTGCAAGGGTTGAAGAGTGCCAAGGAAATTTGGGACGTGCTCAAGACCGCGCACGAAGGAGATGAGGTGACAAAGATCACCAAGCGGGAGACGATCGAGGGGGAGCTCAGTCGGTTTATGCTCAACCAAGGAGAAGACCCGCAAGCCATGTACAACCGGCTAAAGACCTTGGTAAACCAAGTGCGCAACCTCGGGAGCACCAAGTGGGATGACCATGAAATGGTCAAGGTTATTCTAAGATCACTTGTTTTTCTTAACCCCACTCAAGTTCAATTAATTCGTGGTGATCCTAGATATAAGCTAATGTCTCCCGAGGAAGTGATAGGAAAATTTGTGAGCTTTGAATTGATGATCAAAGGCTCAAAGAAGATCATCGAGCAAGGCGCCTCCTCTGTACCCGAGGCACAACCCGTTGCATTCAAGGCAACGGAGGAGAAGAAAGAAGACTCTACACCAAGTAGGGTCCCCATCGACGCCTCCAAGCTCGACAACGAGGAAATGACGCTCATCATCAAGAGCTTCCACCAAATCCTCAAGCAAAGGAGGGGGAAGGATTACAAGCCCCGCTCCAAGAAGGTTTGCTACAAATGTGGTAAGCCCGGTCATTTTATCGCTAAATGTCCTTTGTCTAGTGATAGTGACAGGGATAACGACAAGAGGGGGAAGAAGAAGGAGATGAAGAGATATTACAAGAAGAAGGGCAGCGATGCCTATGTTTGCCGGGAGTGGGACTCCGACGAGAGCCCCACCGACTCCTCCTCCGACGAGGACGCCGCAAACATCACCGTCAACAAGGGTCTTCTCTTCCCCAACGTCGTCCACACGTGCCTCATGGCAAAGGACAGCAAGAAGAAGAAGGTAAAATCAAGATCCTCCACTAAATATGCAACTTCTAGTGATGAGGATAATTCTAGTGATGATGAGGATAACTTGCTTACTCTTTTTGCCAATATTAACATGCAACAAAAAGAGAAATTAAATGAATTGATTAGTGCTATTCATGAGATGGATGAACTCTTGGATAGCCAAGAGGACTTCCTTATTAAGGAAAACAAAAAGCATGTTAAGGTTAAAAATGCTTATGCTCAGGAGGTAGAGAAAAATGAAAAATTAACTAGTGAGCTTAGCACTTGCCATGACACTATTTCTAGTCTTAGAAATGAAAATGCCAAATCAATTGCTAAGATTGAGAAATCAAATGCTTGTGATGATTCATTTGTTAATCTTAGAAATGATAATGCTAGTTTAATTGCTAAGATTAACTTGTTAAATAAATCTCTTAGTAGCCTTAAGATTGAAAATGAAAAATTAATTGCTAAGGCTAAAGATTTAAATGTTTGCAATGATGCTATTACTAATCTTAGAGATGAGAATGCTATTTTACATGCTAAGATTGTTGAATTAAATGCTTGCAAACCCTCTATATCTACTATTGATCATGTCACTATTTGTACTAGATATAGAGATATTAATGTTGATGCTATTCATGATCACCTTGCTCTGATTAAACAACAAAATGATCATATAGCTAAACTAGATGCTAAAATTGCCGAGCATGAACTATAAAATGAGAAATTTAAATTTGCTCGTAGCATGCTTTATAGTGGGAGACGCCCTGGCATTAAGGATGGCATTGGCTTCCAACAGAGAGACAATGTCAAGCTTAATGCCCCTCCTAAAAGATTGTCTAATTTTGTTAAGGGCAAGCCTCCCATGCCTCAGGATAACGAGGGCTATGTTTTATATCCTGCTGGTTATCCTGAGGATAAGATTAGGAGAATTCATGCAAAGAAGATTCATTCTGTTTCTCACCATGCTTTTATTTATAAGAATGAGGCTTCTAGCTCTAGGCGTTCTACTCATGTTAAAATGCCTAAAAAGAAATCTCCTATTGCATTAAATGATCATAACATTTCATTTAAGACTTTTGATGCTTCATATGTGCTTACTAACAAATCAGGCAAAGTAGTTGCCAAATATGTTGGGGGCAAACACAAGGGGTCAAAGAATTGTGTTTGGGTACCCAAGGTGCTTGTTTCTAATGTCAAAGGACCCAAGACCATTTGGGTACCTAAGAACAAGGCCTAAATTTGTTTTGTAGGTTTATGCATCCGGGGGCTCAAGTTGGATCATTGATAGCGGGTGCACAAACCACATGACTGGGGAGAAAAGGATGTTCTCCTCCTATGAGAAAAACCAAGATCCCCAAAGAGCTATCACATTCGGGGATGGAAATCAAGGTTTGGTCAAAGGACTTGGTAAAATTTCTATATCTCCTAACCATTCTATTTCCAATGTTTTTCTTGTAGATTCTTTAGATTATAACTTGCTTTCTGTTTCTCAGTTATGTAAAATGGGCTACAATTGTCTTTTTACGGATGTAGGTGTTAGTGTCTTTAGAAGAAGTGATGATTCAATAGCTTTTAAGGGAGTGTTAGAGGGTCAGCTATACTTAGTTGATTTCAATAGAGCTGAACTCGACACTTGCTTAATTGCTAAGACTAACATGGGTTGGCTCTGGCATCGCCGACTAGCCCACGTTGGAATGAAGAATCTTCACAAGCTTCTAAAGGGGGAGCACATTTTGGGACTAACCAATGTTCATTTTGAGAAAGACAGGATTTGTAGTGCATGCCAAGCAGGGAAGCAAGTTGGTGTTCATCATCCACACAAGAACATCATGACGACTGACAGGCCACTGGAGCTACTCCACATGGACTTATTCGGCCCGATAGCTTACATAAGCATCGGCGGGACTAAGTACTGTCTAGTTATTGTGGATGATTATTCTCGCTTCACTTGGGTATTCTTTTTGCAGGATAAATCTCAAACCCAAGAGACTTTGAAATGATTCCTGAGACGGGCTCAAAATGAGTTTGGCTTGAGGATCAAGAAAATAAGAAGTGACAACAGAACAGAGTTCAAGAATTCTCAAATTGAAGGCTTCCTTGAGGAGGGCATCAAGCATGAGTTTTCTTCTCCCTACACGCCACAACAAAATGGTGTAGTGGAGAGGAAGAATAGAACTCTATTGGACATGGCAAGGACCATGTTTGATGAGTACAAGACTTTGGATCGGTTTTGGGCCAAGGCGGTCAACACCGCTTGCTACGCCATCAACCGGTTATATCTTCACCGAATCCTCAAGAAGACATCATATGAACTCCTCACCGGTAAAAAGCCCAATGTTTCATATTTTAGAGTCTTTGGTAGCAAATGCTTTATTCTTGTTAAAAGAGGTAGAAAATCTAAATTTGCTCCTAAGGCTGTAGAAGGCTTTTTACTTGGTTATGACTCAAACACAAGGGCATATAGAGTCTTTAACAAGTCCATTGGACTAGTTGAAGTTTCTTGTGACATTGTGTTTCATGAGACTAACGGCTCCCAAGTGGAGCAAGTTGATCTTGATGAGCTAGATGATGAAGAGGCTCCATGCGTCGCGCTAAGGAACATGTCCATTGGGGATCTGTGTCCTAAGGAATCTGAAGAGCCTCCACAAGCACAATATCAACCATCATCTTCCTCCATGCAAGCATCTCCACCAACCCAAGATGAGGATCAAGCTCAAGATGATGAAAATGAAGATCAAGAAGATGAGCCACCTCAAGAGGAGGACAATGATCAAGGGGGAGATGCCAATGATCAAGACAAGGAAGATGAACAAGATCAAAGGCCGCCACACCTAAGAGTCCACCAAGCAATTCAAAGAGATCACCCCATGAACACCATCCTCGGCGATATTCATAAGGGGGTAACCACTCGATCTCGAGTCGCTCATTTTTGTGAACATTACTCTTTTGTCTCCTCTATTGAGCCACACAGGGTAGAGGATGCACTTAAAGATTCGGATTGGATGTTGGCGATGCAAGAGGAGCTCAACAACTTCACGAGGAATGAGGTATGACATTTGGTTCCACGTCCTAACCAAATTGTTGTAGGAACCAAGTGGGTCTTCCGCAACAAGCAAGATGAGCATGGTGTGGTGACAAGGAACAAAGCACGACTTGTGGCCAAGGGTTATTCACAAGTTGAAGGTTTGGATTTTGGTGAAACCTATGCACCCGTAGCTAGGCTTGAGTCAATTCGTATATTACTTGCCTATGCTAGTCACCATGGCTTTAAGCTCTATCAAATGGACATGAAGAGTGCCTTCCTCAATGGACCAATCAAGGAAGAGGTCTATGTTGAGCAACCTCCCGGCTTTGAATATAGTGAGTATCCTAACCATGTATATAAACTCTCTAAGGCACTTTATGGGCTCAAGCAAGCCCCAAGAGCATGGTATGAATGCCTAAGAGATTTTCTTATCACTAATGGCTTCAAAGTTGGAAAAGCCGATCCTACTCTCTTTACTAAAACAATTGAAAACGATTTGTTTGTATACCAAATTTATGTTGATGATATCATATTTGGGTCTACTAACAAATCTATTTGTGAAGAGTTTAGTAGGATCATGGTACAAATATTCGAGATGTCTATGATGGGGGAGTTGAAGTATTTTCTAGGATTTCAAGTGAAGCAACTCCAAGAGGGCACCTTCATTAGCCAAACGAAGTACATTCAAGACATACTCACCAAGTTGGAATGAAGGATGCCAAGCCCATCAAGACACCCATGGGAACCAATGGGCATCTTGACCTCGACACGGGAGGTAAATCCATAGATCAAAAGGTATACCGGTCGATAATAGGATCTTTACTCTATTTATGTGCATCTCGACCGGATATTATGCTTTCTGTATGCATGTGTGCAAGGTTCCAAGCTGATCCTAAGGAAGTTCACCTTAGGGCCGTGAAGAGAATCTTGAGATATTTAGTTAATACACCTAAGTTTGGTCTTTGGTACCCCTAAGGGATCCTCGTTTGATTTACTAGGATATTTAGATGCTGATTGGGCAGGGTGTAAAATTGATAGGAAGAGCACATCAGGGACTTGTCAGTTTCTAGGGAGATCCCTGGTGTCTTGGGCTTCAAAGAAACAAAACTCAGTAGCTCTTTCTACCGCCGAAGCCGAGTACATTACCACAGGCCCTTGTTGCGCGCAATTACTTTGGATGAGGCAAACCCTTAGGGACTATGGCTACAAATTTAGCAAAGTCCCTCTCCTATGTGATAATGAGAGTGCAATCCGCATGGCGGATAATCCCGTTGAACATAGCCGCACTAAGCACATAGCCATTCGGTATCACTTTTTGAGAGATCACCAACAAAGGGGGATATCGAGATAGCCTATATTAACACCAAAGATCAATTAGCCGATATCTTTACCAAGCCACTAGATGAGAAAACCTTTACCAAACTTAGGAATGAGCTAAGTATTCTTGATTCTAGGAATTTTTATTGATTCTTTGCACACATAGCTCATTCATATACCTTTGATCATATCTCTTTTATGTCTATGACTAATGTGTTTTCAAGAGTAATCTTATGCTTAGTCATAGAATTGAAAGGGAAATGGAGTATTCGGCAAAGACGACGCTTCCACTCAACTCCATCGGTATTATCTACCTTTTGCCGGTATTCCGCATAGTTCTCCACTTTGGTATAATCTTCACTCATATTTAATTGTTTGCCATTTGGGAGAAAGCAAAGGGCTTATATTTCACTCACAAGTATCCGTTTTTGGCGATTCATGCCAAAGGGGGAGAAAGTATTAGCCCAAAGCAAAAGGACCGCACCACCACCTAATTTTAAAATGAAGTTTTCAAATTGATATCTTAATGTGCTTTCAAAAGTGGAGTTTGTAAAATCCTCTTGAACACTAAGAGGAGAATTTCATTGAGGGGGAGTTTTTGTACAAGTCAAAGGAAAAGCATTTGAAACAGGGGGAGAAAATTTCAGAACTTGAAAATGCTTCTTTCAATCTTACTCATAGACCTTTGACTATTTGCAAAAAGGATTTTGAAAAGAATTTACAAAAGAATTTGCAAAAACAAAACTCGTGGTGCAAATGTGGTCCAAAAATTTAAATAAGAAGAAAACCATCCATGCATATCTAGTAGAAATAATTATTGGTTTCATTCCAAGCAACCTTTGCACTTACCATATGCAAACTAGTTCATTCTGCACTTTTTATATTTGCTTTGGTTTATGTTGGCATCAATCACCAAAAAGGGGGAGATTGAAAGGGAAATAGGGTCAAACCTTTTCCTATATGAATTTTGGTGGTTGAATTGCCCAACACAAATTATTGGACTAACTAGTTTGCTCTAGATTTTGAGTTCTACAGGTGCCAAAGGTTCACAACAAACCAATACAAAGTCCAAGAAAGGGTTCAAATAGAAAGAGCAAAAGACAACCGAAGGCTGCCCTGGCCTAGCGCACCGGACTGTCCGGTGTGCCACCGGACAGTGTCCGGTGCATTGAACATGCCAGCTTCGGGTTTTCGGGGAGCCGCTCCGCTATAATTCATCGGACTGTCCGGTGTAGCACCGGACTATCCGGTGTGCTAGCGGAGCAACGACTACTTAGTGCCAACGGTCGTCTGCAAAGGAACAGTGAAACGCTACAGTGCGCGCCTACGCGCGCAAAAGTCAGAGCAGGCGTCAGAAGGCGCACCGGACAATGAACAGTGATTGTCCGGTGCACCACCGGACTGTTCGGTGGCCCCACATGTCAGAGCTCCAATGGTCGAACCCTAACGGTTGGGTGATGTGGTTGGCGCACCGGACAGTGTCCGGTGGTGCACCGGACTGTCCGGTGCGCCATACGACAGCAGCCCCTCCCAACGGCCACTTTGGTGGTTGGGGCTATAAATACCCCCCAACCACCACACTTCAAGGCATCCAAGTTTTCAGCCATTGCATTCAATACAAGAGCTCTAGACTTCACTCCAAGACACAAACAAAGAGATCAAATCCTCTCCCAAGTCCAAAGATCATGCCAATCAAATAGTAACTAGTGAGAGAGTGATATTTGTGTTCTTTTGAGTTCTTGCGCTTGGATCGCTTTGTTCCTTCCTCATTTCTTGTTCTCAAGTGTTTTGTAACCAAGGCAAGAGACACCAAGTGTGTGGTGGTCCTTGCGGGGACTAAGTGACCCATGAGATAAGGAGAAAGCTCACTCGGTCTAGGTGACCATTTGAGAGAGGGAAAGGGTTGAAAGAGACCCGGTCTTTGTGACCACCTCAACAGGGAGTAGGTTTGCAAGAACCGAACCTCGGTAAAACAAATCACTGTGTCATCCGCTCTATTTCTTTGGTTGATTTGTTTCACTACCGGAATCAATCGCTTTGCCGAGTGCCTGAAGCACTCGGTGAAGCGTTCAAAACACTCGGCAAAAGCTTTGCCGAGTGTTACACTCGGCAAAGAAGGCTCGGTGAACAGTGCATCGGCAAAGCCTTCTTTGCCGAGAGCTTTTTATCGGGCACTCGGCAAAGATCTTTGCCGAGTGCCAGAGAGCACTCGGCAAAGAAAAGCAGCCGTTACGGCGTCGAGTGACGGAGACGGCGGCTTTGCCGAGTGTCCGCTGTGACACTCAGCAAAGAAGTTAGTTTTGCCGAGTGTCTTCCGTGCAGCACTCGGCAAAGAATCCATCTTTGCCGAGTGCCACTTGGGACACTCGGCAAAGAACCCGCCAGGGAGGGTCCCCATGTCAGGTTCTTTGCCGAGTGTCCCAAGTGGCACTCGGCAAAGCCGACCTCTTTGCCGAGTGCCAGGGACGTAACTCTCGGCAAAGAACCTAAACCGGTGCCCAGGTCTGTGCTCTTTGCCGAGTGTTATGACCCGGACACTCGGCAAAGAGCCTCTTTGCCGAGTGTAACACTCGGCAAAGTGACCAGTATATACCTTTTTAATTTGTTTTTTGTATTCCATCCACACAAACAGAAGATATCACATATATATCACATATATACATCACAGATATCATCACAGACATAAATAGCCAACACAAACATAAAACCGTCACCACAAACATAAATATCCATCACAAACATAAGTGTTCAACACAAGTATTAAACACAAACATAAGTATCAAACACAGACATAAGTATTATACATAAGTTCTGAAGTCTAAAACAATGAAAACACAACACTCATGGAGGTGGGCGGTTTGACCGGGGCTGCGTTGGGCTGAACCCTTCCGGAGGGTTGTTGGATGCCGCCCCAGATTGGCCCTGCACAGAGAAGAGATTGCAAGTGTTATACCAGATGCATTACAAACATCTAACTACAATTTTGATACTCACAGGAGTGTGGAAGAGAGTAGGGTCAACTAGAGGGAACAATGGAGGTGGCGGAGGGATGCCCTGTGCGGCGCCAAGGCTCTGCATGTACTGGAACATCTCTGCCATCCTCTAATCAGCCGCCGCCCGCTCCGCCATTATCCTCGCCTCCATCTCTTGACGTTCCCTCCCCTCTTCTTCTAGTTGGGTCTGTAATATTACAAGCCAACGTTATAGTAACTCAAAGAGAAGGTATATAACTCAAGAAAGGACGAGTTACAGAAGCACTAACCTCGAGTTGCTGTATGCGATGCTGTGAGCTGTCGTGCCGAGGTCGTATGGCTGGACTCGAGCCCGTGCTCCTTGCTCTCACCTGAGACAGAGTGGGAGTGGAGGACGAGTCGATTGCCCCGTCGGCAATCCAGTACCGCCCATGTCTCTTGCCTCCTCCGACCCTCATGAGCACATCGGTGTCGATCGGCTCGGTGCTCGGATCATAGTCTGGGCCATGGACCTCCTGCGCCATGGCGGTGTAGTCATGGAGGCGGCTGTAGACGGCGGGGTTGGTGTAGTCCTCGGGCCCGTCATCCGGGTTGTAGGTGACGTCGGACGTCGCCTTACCCTTATGGGCCATAGCATAGGCCGAGAAGGTGGAGCAAGGCCTGCCACCATGTGACGCCGACTGCAACGAAAACCAACGAGATAGTTAGAAATAATATCTAACTTAGTGCTATATATCTAAATAAAAAGGTGGCGTACCCATGCTTCGCCATATTGGCCCAGGCTCCGGCTGCCTTGGTGGTGGGAGGGGCCTTGCATCATCAAACGCCGTTCCCGGCTAGCTGTGTGCGCCTCGTCCCACTTAGCCGAACACCACCTATCCACCATCTGCTCCCAGCACAGAGGATGTGCAGCGCACCAATGTGGAATCATCTGCAAAGTAAACATGTAAAGTGCATATCAGAAGATAAAATAAAATTCATGTATGGAGTACTGGTACCAAACATGCATGACTTTACCTGCAGGTACTGCTCCCTGGTCAACGACATGGTTCGGGCTTGAGTTTTGGTCACCTTCTCCCCAAGGACGGAGCCGTGGTAGGTGATGATGGCCTGGATGCGGGCCTCATAGTGCATGTCCACGACGAGCTTCTTACAGCTCGTGGTGGCCACCACATCCGCCCTAGCCTCGTATCCAGCATCGCATCTGAAGAAATCCTGCATACAAAAACGATGTATCCATACATTATTTCAAGAATTTGCAACGAATGCGACATATTTTACATTATACTAAGACTTACCCACAGCTCTTGCGTCACCCGCTCCGCCTTGTTATTGAATTCCCTGCCGTCCCGGTCTACTGCATCGGGGGCGACGGCGTAGTGGTCGAAGGTGAAGGCTGGGCCCGTCACTCCAGCGTACTCCACAAGTCCAGGGAAGTGTTCCCTGCACAGCAGGCCGAGGATGCCATTGGGGGGCGACGATGACCCCCAGCATAATCCAAAACCGTCCAAGACCTGTCCAAGTGATAAATAAAAAGTATTAGTTTATATTATGATTTTGAACACATAATATGAACAAGAATGAAGAACATAAAGTTACATACCTCTCCCCTTCCGGCCGAATCAGCGGCCGTCTGTCCCGAAGTATGGGACGCTGAGGGAGACTCGCGGGGCCTCGCAGGTAGATGCTCCTCGAACTAGAGCCGCCTGAACCTGAGGCGTCCTGCTGCTGGTCATCGTCGTCCTGCTGCTGGTCGTCGTCGTCCTGAGGCGCCGCCTGCTGCTGCGCTGCCTGCTCTGCCTCGTCCTGCTGCGCTGCCTGCTCTGCATCGTCCGCCGTCCTACTCCTCCTCCCCCTCCTCCTCCTTAGGAAACCGCCCACCATATTTGTCCAATAGCCTGCAATTAAGAGTAAACAAATAAGCACATATAAAAAGATGTATTTAAAAACAGGTGCGAAATAAAAAGTCATATAGCATTACATCGATTAAAAATAATCTTCATATGTGTTGGGGTTAGCCGGATCATAACTCTCATCATCACTATCAAGCATTTCAATCTCCACACCATCGGAAGACGCAAGTTCATCAGTAATGTCATTGCCTTCAAGGATTACTAAGTCATTATCATTTTGCACCTCATCATCCTCCTCATCAACAACCATTTCAATATCTACGTCCATTCCGATAGCTTCGGTTAAGTCTATCTCAAATCGCCCTTCTAGCCCATCTTCTTGGAAGAACTCTCCATCATATGTGTCCGGGTCTAAGTTGTAATCTTCATCGTTAGGAACAGGTAACCTCCCGTGCGGCGATACCTTATACACAACATCCCAACCCTTAAGATGTTCTTTCGTTTGACACGCATATGGGAGATAATACACTTGTGTGGCCTGTTGGGCAACGATATAGACATCGTCTCCTGCTAAGGTGGAATCTTGTCGAATTTCGACTATCCCAAGATTAGAATGTGTCTGTCTCGTCACTTGAGGGTCAAACCAATGACATTTGAATATCACTGGAGTAAGAGGTTTGGAACCATAAAAATTGAGCACATATATTTCTTCGATTCGTCCAAAATAATCGACATTGTCAAGGCCCGGCGTAAAGACCCCAGAACACGTTGTTTTCCGATTGGGCCGACTTTTGTCGTAGTGTGTTGTGCGAAAACGGTATCCATTGACGTCATACCCAGAATATTTCTTGACCCTATAAGCAAAGCCATTGGCTACTTGTCTCAATTCGGCACTCATAGACAGATCTCTTTGGCCCTGCAAGTATTCGCAAGTTAAAAGACGCTAAATTGAGTTTAAAGATGTATCTCTTTTACAAACTAAGCACGTACCTTATGTTTGAACCAGGAAATGAAATCGGGCAACCCATTTCTCGCACCCTTTCTAAGAAGAGCGTCATATTCCTGTGGAGTGGGGTCCCTTGATCAACGCCAAAATTCATGAAGAAATTGTTCCATGTATGGCGTCACCTCTTCAAGGTTGGTCAATACGTATAGCATGATATGCCGCCACTCTTCATGTGTCAGGGTCTTGGTGGTCGAGCCACTTGCGCTTCCGAGTTGGCCTCGAAATATGCTAAGGTTCGATTCATTGTCGCCATCATTGTAACGAGGGGGTGGATTATGCACGCTCGGCAGTTTGTCACCATAATAAGTTGTTGTGAAGTTTGAGACCTCCTCTAGAATGTATGCCTCTGCAATGGAAGCCTCGATTTTGCATTTATTTCTACATTTCTTTCGAATAGTCTTTAGACATCTCTCGATTGGATAGCACCAACGTCCCTGCACGGGGCCCCCCATTCGTGCCTCATAGGGGAGATGAAGAATCAAATGCTGCATTGGATTGAAGAAGCCAGGTGGTAATATCTTCTCAAGCTTACACAGTAACACGGGGGCCAATCTTTCCAAGTCTGCAACCACGGTCCGAGATAACTCTTTTGCACAAAGCTGACGGAAGAAATAGCTCAACTCTGAAAGCGCTAGCCAGACATGCTCAGGGACATAGCCTCGAACCATCGCAGGAAGAATCCATTCAATCCATATGTGGAAGTCATGACTCTTCATCCCTAAGACTCGCATAGTAGATAAGTTCACC
The DNA here is from genome assembly GCA_029449295.1 of Zea luxurians. NCBI lineage: Eukaryota > Viridiplantae > Streptophyta > Magnoliopsida > Poales > Poaceae > Zea > Zea luxurians. Next base: position 55,643,570 of record JAOPSE010000011.1, read on the forward strand.
CCCCTACTCAGGTTAGCTGCATATCCATCAGGGAACATCAACATCTTTATCCACTGAAGTACTTCCTTCCTCTGGGCCCTGCTTAGGACGAAATCGGCCTTAGGCCTTCTCCACGTCTTTCCACCACTTGGCGGCTTCATCTCTAGTTTTGGTCTATCACATAACGCTGCCAGATCCACTCTTGCCTTCACATTATCCTTTGACTTATCAGGAATGTCCATAATTGTTGCCCACAGTGCCTCGGCAACATTCTTTTCAGTGTGCATCACGTCAATGTTGTGTGGAAGGAGCAGGTCATCATAATAGGGGAGCTGAGTCAAGCCAGACTTATGTGTCCACATATGCTGCTCACCATATCCCACAAAACCACCTTCTGTATTGGCCACGAGCCCATCTATCTGTTGACGAATTTCGGCACCAGTCATCGTTGCAGGTGGGCTGTCTGTCACTACGACACCTTTCGTAAAGTTCTTGATGTCTAGGCGGAATGGATGGTCAGCAGGAAGAAATTGTCGATGTTTATCGAAGGACGAATATTTGCCACCCTTTTTCAACCAAATGAACCTGAGAGCTTCCTTGCAAACTGGGCATGGGAATTTACCGTGAACACACCAGGCACAGAATAGCCCATACGCCGGTAAGTCATGCATGGAGTACTGGTACCAAACATGCATTCTGAAGTTTGTCTTTGTAGCTCGGTCATATGTCCATACCCCTTCCTCCCAGGCATGTACCAATTCATCGATCAAAGGCTCCATGTACACGCCCATTTTGTTCCCCGGGTGTCCGGGAATTATCAACGACACGAATATATTCTGCCTTTGAAAGCACACACCAGGGGGAGATTGATTGGGATAACAAACACGGGCCAACATGTGTACGGGGCAGCGCTCATTCCATAGGGATTGAACCCATCTGTGGCCAACGCAACACGTACATTACGAGCCTCTTCGGCTTTCTCACGGTGAATGTCATCAAAGTGTTTCCATGCTTCACCATCTGACGCGTGCACCATCTTGTCAGGATTGTATCGTTTTCCATTTTTGTGCCATGTCATCTGTTTCGCGGATTCCTCTGTCATGTAAAGACGCTGGATCCTCGGTATGAATGGAAGGTGTCGTAGGATTGTCAAGGGGATGTCGAGCTGCCTCTTCTGTCCATCACCAGAGTCTACCTCCATAAACCTAGACGAATTACACTTGGGATAGTACTTTGCCTCCGCGTATTCTTTCCTAAATAGCACGCAGCCCTTCGGACAAGCATGAATCTGCTCATACGTCATCTTAAGTGCACGAAGTAGTTTCTGTGCCTCGTACATGCTCTTTGGCAGAACGTGATCATCCGGAAGCAGACTCCCAATAACCGTCAACAAGCCATCGAATGCATCTCTACTGATGTTGTACTGCGACTTGAACGCCATTACACGCCCAATGGCATCCAGTTGAGAAACCTTTTTCTGGCCGTGAAGGGGCTTCTGTGCCGCGTCGAACATGTCGTAGAACGCCTTTGCAGTCGGCTCTGGCTCGTCATCCATACATCCTCCCGTGTACTGTGCCTCCAGATAGTCGTTCAACATATCCGCTACCCCCGCATCCGCGTCATAATCCTCAACACGTTGTCTCAGCACCTCTTCTCTCGTACGATGCGCTTCACCATGAAATATCCACCGAGTATAGCCCGGCGTAAATCCATTCTTCCAAATATGTTCTACCATGGTCTTCTTTGGTTTTCTTTTCCGGTTGTCACATTTGCTGCACGGGCATGGGACTAGACTCGCTCCTTTAGCAGCTTCGCCATATGCCCGTTCCACGAAATCATCGGTCTTTCTAATCCATTCAGTGGTGACATCGTTCCTTCCTCTACGGCCCGTGTACATCCACTCACGGTCCTCCATCCTCTAACATATATAACCGAGTATAGTTTAATATAGACATGTAATGCATGTACACTACGTTCCTACCTTCTAATAGGTGACGATAGGTCCTAATCCCACTCGCAGTTGCGTAGATGGAGTTAGTTTCCATGCTCTACTCCGATCTGAGATAGAATTTCGGCAGCACCTCCCCGCTGTTCTCCGGATACACGTCCTGGCAGGGAGAGTGTACTGTCCGGAGAACAACAGGGAGGTGACGCCTGTTGGTGACTTGCTCTCAAATGCTTCGAATTAAGAACAAGGCAACATAAAAAGTGTTAAATGATAAGGTCCTTCGTCCTTTGAAACATTATTTCCCTTCGGGATATAACGTGCTCCGGACGAAGGTCATAAACAATATATCTTCATAAGCACAATAAGTTATGACGAAGAATTTATGCATAACACAAAAAGTAATGTAAACATTTAAACTTTATCACAATGTCATTTCTATTTTATCATTATGTAACAATAGAAATGACTTCAAATTACAAATGTACCTTCGAATTGCAGGAAAGCAAAAGTACAAGAATGACGCAAAAGCAAATGCCAAGTCAGCCTCTCCCGTACGGGAGTACTGTTCATCTATTTATAGACGTGGGACACAGCCCACGTAAAATTACATTCATGCCCATCACATTTGCTAATGACTTATGGGAATCTGTCAAGGCCTAAGTAGTCTTTTCATCTTTAAGTCGGTTCCCCTTTCTGCTATCGCGACAAAGCTTTCCTGCGCACAGCTTCGGCTGTGCACCATCCTTCGTAGAGCTTGGTAATCAGCCCGTCCTCCATCTCAATCCCCCTTCGTCTGGTTCAGGCTTCGTCCTTACCGTACTTCATGTTCATAATTCTGAGTCCGAAGGTACCTGTCCATATAATCCACTTGGAAAACATTGTCAAATCATGTTTTTGAGGACCTTCGGAGGATGAAGGCCCCCAACAGTAGCCCCTCGCAATATTAATTTGTTAATGATAAATTCAGATTGCGATATGGACGAAGGCCTTAAGCCGAAGGTCCGAAAAAACACCTTCCCTTTGCTAGAATAGCAAAAGTCACTGACATGCGGGACCACACAGTTTCCGTTATATCGAGTGTATAAATAGAGGCCCGCCACAATTTGTTTGGTACGCTTTCTTGTCATCTGCTCCCGCTTACTAAATTTTTAGCTTTTGCGCACTAAGATTTGCTGACCTTTTGGTTTTTGAAGCTTCGGCCTTGAAAACAGTTTTTAGTATCTCCGAAGATGTCTGAAGATAAGAAGGTCACTGCTGAGATGAAGCTGAGTCTCGACGAAGAGAAGAACTTGGGGTTCCTTATAGCGATGGCGGAGACCAATACGGAAAAAATCACCAAGGAGATTCTGGAAGGTTTGTCTGAAGATACTGGTGACAGCGACAGTTATGATGTGGAAAGTGGTGGGGAAGAGTCCGAAGATCGACCATGGCGGCCAAGTCACACGGTTTTCTGGAAAACCACTGTTAAGCAGAGCCATATTGACAATATGAGGGGGAGATATTTTCGAGATATGTCTATTGTGAGGGCTGATGCTGGAGAAAAGACTTCTCCCACCCCCGAAGAAGATGAAGTCGTAATTTTCCGAAGCTTTCTCAAGGCTGGGCTTCGATTCCCCCTAAGCAGCTTTGTTGTCGAAGTCCTGAAGACATTTCAAGTCTACCTTCATCAAATTACTCCCGAAGCTATCATAAGAATGGGGATGTTTGTCTGGGCTGTGAAAAGCCAAGGTTTAGAACCAAATGCTAAAAGCTTTTGCAACATTCATGAGTTGTTATATGAGACGAAGCCCTGGGGGAAAGAACAATATCACAACAATTTTGGGTGTTACAGCTTCGGTGCCCGCTCCGGGTCAAGCCGCCCTGTGCCAACCTTTCGGAAGAGGTGGCCCGGAGCCTGGATGACAGAGTGGTTCTATGTAAAGAATGACTTAACAGCGCAGGAAGATGTTAAGAGTATCATTATGCGCCCCATCTGGCAACGCTTCGGACTTCGAAGGCCGAAGGTTGAAATGGATGAAGCAGCCGAGGAATGCCAAAGAGCCTTCGGCGTAGTCTGCTCTTTTATTGGGACAAGGGACTTGGTCCAAGAGCATATTGCCTTCAGGGTGTGGCCACTTGCAGGAAAGTGGGAAATGCCGGAGGAGACCATCAAAGAGTCCGACGAAGGCGGACTGGTTAGACTGAAATACACATTCAAATACGGGGATAAGTTTGTTGAACCTGATGACGACTGGTTGAAAAGCATTGAAACATTAAGTGACGAACTGCTTGGGGTGTATTCGAAGGCCGAGAACACTGCACTATCGGCAGCCTTCGGAGGCCGAAAGAAGAAAAGGCTCAACCGGGTATTTGATGCAATCGGGTTTGTCTACCCTGACTATCACTATCCGGTGTCGGGCCGCAAAAGAAAAAATACTTCTCCTGCGACAGAAGCTGCCACGAGTGCGACTAGTGAGCCAGCGCCGCAAAGGAAAAAGATGAAGGTGCCCACCCACCGAGCGCGTTTTATTGAGCCGGCCACAGTGCCTGAGTTTATTGGTGAAGTCTCTTTGGCCACTGAAACTTCGAAACCAACTCCAGTGCCGAAGAAAGAAGATAAAACTGAAGCGCCCTCAGCAGAGAAGGTAGAAAAACCGAGAATTGAAGGACAAAAAATATTGGAAACCTTAAGTCCTTCAGCAAATGTTGAAATAAAAAATCAAAAGGGCCCATCGGTGACCCCAAAAAGAAAAAGAATGGTGAACGTGCTAGATGTCTTGGAGACAATTAAGTCTTCAAGCACAACTCCAAAGAAGACTGTTGAACTTGCTGAAGCGTCTACTGAAGCTTCGAAGCAACAACTTGAAGCTGAAGCTGGGCCTTCAGAGCCCACCAAGGAACAATCTTTGGAAGCCGAACAAATAAAAATATCAGAACCAGTTTTGGTTGAAGAACTTGACACTGCCGTCCCCGAAGCTCCTTCCAACATATACGATTACATCGTGCGACATGCTTCGGGGAAGAAATTATCTGAAGAAGAGACTTATGAAGCCAATCACTATGCCAGAGAGTTAAAATATCCGAAGGGGGCAGTAGTATTCAATGGGACAAATGAAGATGACTTCCTATACTGCCTCCCTGATAACAAAGAATTAACTGTCTGCCGGGAGATGGCTAGAAGTATGGGATTCCCGAAGCTCGAAGCTGGATTAAGTGCTATGACGAAGGAGGATCTCGCGGACAGTCTTGCGTATAATAGCCTAAAGGTATGGGAATTGGGCACTTGAAAAAAAAATTAATTCGTAACTCATTTTTTTTTCTTATAGCAACTTTTTTTTTACATATAGGGTTTAATCCTAAGCAACGCATTAAGAGCACAAAAGAGTGCGGAAGATGAGAGCTATGAAATTGCGTTCAACAACCTACGGTCAGAAGTTATTAAACTGAGAAACGAAGCTCTGGAAAAGGATAAAATTCTGCTTACTTTAGTAGACAAGGTAAAAAAGGACGAAGCTGCCTCAAAGGTCCAGGCCGAAGCCCAAAGACGTGAGATTAAAGATCTTCAGAAACAGCTAGCTAGAGCTAAAGAGGAACGTGTGCTTGAAGAAACAAAACGAGAGCTCAGTGATCAGTTGGTCAATCATTTAGAGTTAAGTGTTAAGGAGCTTCGTGCATCCCAGAGGAAATGCTATGTTAAATCTATAGAATGCGTCAAAAAGATAAAATCCAGCTTCGCCGGCGTTGGCGCATTTTCTAGTGAAGAGAATTTCTCAAGAGGCAATCCCGAAGGTCCAATGGAATGGATCAGCCACGAAGCAGAGGCCTTCGAGGAAATCCTGAGTAGCCGCGGTGACATCTGCGCTTTTTCGGGTTCTAGAGGAATTGCCACTGTTTTGGAGAAGAAAGGTTGCGAGCATGTAAAATCCTTAGCTCAGTCCGAAGCTGCCTTGTCTTCTGAAGACATCAAAGACCCCTCGGCCGAAGCAAGCATGGTTGGCGGAAAATTCTTTACTGATATCTGGGACAACGGCGGCCGAGAAATGGCGCAAGAAATTATTCAAAAGAGTGAAAAAGGCATCCATGATGCTAGGAAAGTGACAGAGGTTGCCGAAAAAAGTATAGAGCCCGAAGGGCGAATAGGTATTAATTAGTCGTTCTTATTATGTTGTAATTTTTAATTTCAGACTTTGTTCGCAGTCTGTGATAGTAATGTAGACATATTCTCTTCCCTCAGAACCTGCTGGATCGTCTGCAGACCCTCACACGAAAGGGGATGACGAAATTAAACAAATGGCCGAAGCTATCATGGATAAAGTTGTTGAACAACTTCTAAATGAGGCTGCCGAAGCAGTACTAAGAGAAGACTAGATGTTATTAGAAAAAACATTTGAAATGTGATCCATGTAATATTTTGTTCATTTGAATGTAATATACAAGTTTCTTTTCATTATTCAATTCTTTACGATGCATGAAATTCTACAAACATACCATTTTTGAGCCTTCGGCGAAAAAACACCTTCCCTTCTTTTCATGCTTCGTGAAGAAGACATTCTCCTTTAATACTATTCTGATGAATCACGTTCATGCTTCGTGAAAATATTCTCCGAAGCTGTACAATTACTGTGATGAAGCACGTCCATGCTTCGTGAAAATATTCTCCGAAGCTGTTCAATTACTGTGATGAAGCACGTCCATGCTTCGTGAAAGCATTCTCCGAAGCTGTATTCCGAAGATCAACATTGTATTCCCTCGTGACTGCACAATTTTCACTTTCTCAAGGCATCCTTTCGAAGGTTGATACTGTGTCCCCTTCTTTTGCCATATGCAACATGATGTATGATGCTTATGCTATGCAAAATGATGTGATGATGCTATGTTATGTGGATGACATTTGTTCCGAAGATACACACATATCCTCACAAAATATCTTTATATCAGCGCTGACTTTTCGCTGTAAGCTCTGCATTCCCTTAGGAACGTCTTTGGAGCTTCTTCGCCTTTTACTTAGGCGGTATCAGCGTTGACTTTTCGCTGTAAGCTCTGCATTCCCTTAGAAACGTCTTTGGAGCTTCTTCGCCTTTTACTTAGGCGGTATCAACGTTGGCTTTTCGCTGTATGCTCTGCATTCCCTTAGGAACGACTTTGGAGCAGAAAACTTACACTGCGCTCCCTTTGGAACGGCTTTTTGTGACTTCAGCAACTTACTCTGCGTTCCTCAGAACGACTTCGAAGGATTTTTTATAATTCGAAGGTCCTTCTTGTTATCGCAAATTTTTAAGCTTCAGCAAGTTAAACCTGTGAAGAGAATAGGTTTTCCTCATGACCAACCACGAAGCTATTACATGAAAACTGAAATGTTCTTTATTACATAGAAAATATAACTAAATGAAAAAGACTGCTATCAAGGTAGGATATTTGTCAATAAATGTGCTTCGACTCTGGCACAGTGCTATTGACTGTGCGAGCTTCAGATTGTTCTCTGAGATCCCTTTGATGTGAAACATATTGGCTCCCTTCGGGCTGTTGGCCTTGTTGCAGCAGTGGTGGAGGCGGGGGCTGTTGCCATGAAGCTTGAGGTTGACTGGCCGAAGCTACAGAAACTGCAGGGTGATTGCCCACGTATTCTGAGATGTAAGGCTGATGGTACGAAGCAGTATGCATGACCTGCTTCGGCTGGCCCTGTTGCGCTGCAGCTTCTGCTAGCTCCTTTTGCTTCTGGATGGTAACATGGCACATCCTGGTGGTATGGCCCTTGTTTTCACCATAGAATAAGCAAAACACTCTCCTTGGTTGATCTCCAAATCTTCCGCCGAAGCCCCTGGCGCCTCTGCCTCTTGGAGCTGGTGGCCGAAAGAAACTTTGCTGTTGCCCCGAAGCTTGTGAGGAGCACTGCGGCCTGTTCTGCTGACTCCCCTTATCATCATTTTGAGTAGAGTTGTGGATGGACCTGACATGCCTCGGATAGAGTCTTCCTCCGAAGCCCCTGGTCATTTCAGAAAATCTGAAAGCCTCCTCCCTTCTTTGGCGAAAATCATTGTCGGCACGAATGTACTCGTCCATCTTCTGGAGCAACTTCTCCAAAGTCTGAGGAGGCTTCCTAGCAAAGTATTGAGCTGAAGGTCCAGGACGAAGCCCCTTGATCATGGCTTCGATGACAATTTCGTTGGGCACCGTTGGTGCCTGCGCCCTCAAACGCAAGAACCTTCTGACATACGCCTGAAGGTATTCTTCATGATCCTGAGTGCACTGGAACAAGGCTTGAGCAGTGACCGGCTTCGTCTGAAACCCTTGAAAGCTGGTTAACAACATATCCTTCAGCTTCTGCCATGAAGTGATCGTTCCTGGTCGAAGGGAGGAATACCAGGTCTGAGCAACACTCCTGACGGCCATAACAAAAGACTTTGCCATGACTGCAGCATTGCCACCATACGAAGACACTGTTGCTTCGTAGCTCATCAAGAACTGCTTCGGGTCTGAATGGCCATCGAACATGGGAAGCTGGGGTGGCTTATAGGACGGAGGCCAAGGTGTAGCCTGCAGCTCAGCGGACAGAGGAGAAGCATCATCGAAAACAAAATTTCCATGATGGAAATTGTCATACCAGTCATCTTCGTTGAAGAGGCCCTCCTGATGAAGGTCTTTTTGTTGAGGCCTTCAGTTCGGCTCATCGTGGGTAAGATGACGGACTTCTTCAGAAGCTTCGTCTATCTGCCTTTGCAGCTCAGCTAGCCTGGCCATCTTTTCCTTTTTCCTCTGCACCTGTTGATGAAGCATCTCCATATCCCTGATCTCTTGGTCTAGTTCATCCTCCTGAAGCGTCGGGCTGACGGCCTTCCTCTTCTGGCTTCGGGCCTCCCGAAGAGAGACGGTCTCCTGGTTGGGGTCCAGCGGTTGCAGTGCTGCAGCCCCAGTCGCTGAAGCTTTCTTCGGCGCCATAGCGAAGGTCTATAGCTTCCGAAGGTGTTCAAAAAACTCAAAGTGGAAGTGAGTTCACCGGAGGTGGGCGCCAATGTTGGTGACTTGCTCTCAAATGCTTCGAATTAAGAACAAGGCAACATAAAAAGTGTTAAATGATAAGGTCCTTCGTCCTTTGAAACATTATTTCCCTTCGGGATATAACGTGCTCCGGACGAAGGTCATAAACAATATATCTTCGTAAGCACAATAAGTTATGACGAAGAATTTATGCATAACATAAAAAGTAATGTAAACATTTAAACTTTATCACAATGTCATTTCTATTTTATCATTATGTAACAATAGAAATGACTTCAAATTACAAATGTACCTTCGAATTGCAGGAAAGCAAAAGTACAAGAATGACGCAAAAGCAAATGCCAAGTCAGCCTCTCCCGTACGGGAGTACTGTTCATCTATTTATAGACGTGGGACACAGCCCACGTAAAATTACATTCATGCCCATCACATTTGCTAATGACTTATGGGAATCTGTCAAGGCCTAAGTAGTCTTTTCATCTTTAAGTCGGTTCCCCTTTCTGCTATCGCGACGAAGCTTTCCTGCGCACAGCTTCGGCTGTGCACCATCCTTCGTAGAGCTTGGTAATCAGCCCGTCCTCCATCTCAATCCCTCTTCGTCTGGTTCAGGCTTCGTCCTGACCGTACTTCATGTTCATAATTCTGAGTCCGAAGGTACCTGTCCATATAATCCACTTGGAAAACATTGTCAAATCATGTTTTTGAGGACCTTCGGAGGACGAAGGCCGCCAACAACGCCGAAACTCTATCTCGGACCGGAGTAGAGCATGAAACTAACACCATCTACGCAACCGTGGGCTGTCCAAAAAACGTGGACAATTCGAAACTGATACATTTGTAGATATGCAAAGATCTGCATATCTACACCGTATCTCTTTCGAACGGGAGACGCCTAACTGGGTTACGTGATCTACGACCATGATGCGGAAATAGAGGTTATACCTAGGGTGTTGGTGGAGTCAGGCTAGTGGGGCTGTGGCGGGTCGGTGCAGTGGCGACGCGACGCGGTGCAGGCAGACCCGCAGCGGCTAGGAAGACAAGTATCTTCTCTGTAAAAAAGAAACACAAGTCTATTAATACAAAAAAAATATTGCCAAACTTTGTTCATATGAATTCACATCAACGACCGCCATCCTTAGGACCACGCATGCCATCGGCAAACCTACCACTACTTGTGCCTATCTACCGCTATCTAACATATATCGACAAAAAAATCGGCAGCACCTCCCCTGCACGGGGAGGTTTCCAAAACCTGCAAATAGAAGTAGCAGCACGATGGCTGATATTCACAGGTATATCAACGACACTATGGCATATATGCAATGCATTGGACATCATATATACAAGTAGTCGAACCACATCTATCACAAGGTTTATGATTTTAGACTCCAATTAGTTGTGCAATATTTCGAACATCATATATATACAATTAATTGTAGAGTAGTAGTACAAGATTTGATCAAGAAAAAAAATTATACCTATTCGAGGCCGAGGCCGGCGACGATGGTGGACACGCGGGTGGCCGGACGGCGGTTGCGCGTGGACGGCCGGGCGCAGGGAGTAGCGTAGGCGACCGGGCGGCGGCAGGCCAAGCTCGTGGGAGCCGCCGGACGACCGGGCGGCGGCGGCAGGCCGAGCTCGTGGAATCGGTCGTGGACGGCTGGGCGGCAGCGGGCGCAGGGAGGCCGGCGGCGGTGGTGGCCGGCCGGCCGGCCGAGCGCGTGGGGGCGGCCGCGGATGGCTTGGTGGCGCTCGAGCGGCGACGGGCGCGTGGGGGCGACACGGTGGGAAAGTGAAAGAAGAACGAAGGAGAAGAAGAGCCCGCAGGTCGGTATAATTAACTTCTTTGCCGAGTGCCCGCGATCTGGCACTCGGCAAAGATTTTTTTAAAATTAAAAAATATACTTTGCCGAGTGCCTTGGATCGGGCACTCGGCAAAGGCTTCTTTGCCGAGTGCTTGTCAGTTGGCACTCGGCAAAGACTAGAATTAGGGTTTTTAAAACACTTTGCCGAGAGCCGCACGACAAGCACTCGGCAAAACTTTCTTTGCCGAGTGTCCTAGCTGGGGCACTCGGCAAAATGTATTTAAATTTTTTTATTTTGTTTATGAAACTTTTTGTGGTATGTTCCTACACTATGTAGACCTACATGTACCATTTTAGAACAATTATAACCGTGTTTTCAATAGCTAGTAGATTTAGCTCGTTTATTTGAATTGCTTCGGAAAATTTAGATTTGAATTGCAAGTCACTCGAAACTTGGAAAACCGTGCATGCAAAAATGATATTCATGCTACTTATCACAAGTTACGACCGATTTCAGGAGCGGATCGGAAACTTCGAGCAACATGCTCACTAAACATGGCCGTGAACTTGTCATCCACATGTTTAAAAATTGTATAAAACACAAACAAAGTCAGAAAATCATGAAACTTGTCCACGTGTTATGATATCATATGTACAGGCTGCGATAAAAATTTTAGAATGTTTGGAGAAAGGAGTGCGGCACTATGTGTAGAAACCTAAGAGAACTACACATGAAATCATAGAGTTTCAATGTGGATCTCTTAGGTTTGTACACATTGTGTCCCACAACTTTCTCCAAACATTCTAAAAATTTTATCGCAGCCTGTACATATGATATCATGACACGTGGACAAGTTTCAAGATTTTCTGACTTTGTTTGTGTTTTATATAATTTTTAAACATGTGGATGACAAGTTCACGACCATGTTTAGTGAGCATGTTGCTCGAAGTTTCCGGTCCGCTCATGGAATCGGTCGTAACTTATGCTAAGTAACATGAATATCATTTTTGCATGCACGGTTTTCGAAGTTTCGAGTGACCTGCAGTTCAAATCTAAATTTTCCGAGGAAATTCAAATAAACGAACTAAATCTACTAAAGATTTAAAACTCTGTTAAAATTGTCCACAAATGATACATGTAGGTCTACATAGTGTAGAAACATACCACAAAAATTTTGGGAGACAAAATCAAAAAAATTAAAATAAACTTTGCCGAGTGTCTATAGTAGACACTCGGCAAAGTATGCTTTGCCGAGTGTCTACTATGTGGCACTCGGCAAAAAGGTTCTGTGCCGAGTGCCAGTCGTTGGCTCTCGGCAAAGACTGACGGCCGTCAGCTTTGGGACGGCCGCTGACGGCCGTTTGCCGAGAGCCCCCTTTGCCGAGTGTTTGACACTCGGCAAAGTTGTCTTTGCCGAGTGTCGTCCTGTACCGAGTGTTCAGCGCTCGGTAAAGCTCGCTTTGCCGAGTGCCTAACGTTACCGAGTGCGGCACTCGGCAAAGACTTCTTTGCCGAGTGCCCGACAAAAGGCACTCGGCAAAGAATACAACACTCGGCAAAGCCTGCGATTCCGGTAGTGTTTTCACCCTCTCTTTCGGACTCGTTTATATTTCTAACGCTAACCCCGACTTGTAGTTGTGCTTAAAGTTTATAATTTTCAGATTCCGCCTATTCACCCCCCCTCTAGGCGACTTTCAATAACAATGTGGACATTCTTTCATCCATGCTAAGGTGGCAGAACGTGCCCTTACTAGTACTTGTTCCTCTCCATTGGAAAATTTTGAGATCACTGACAGGAGGTTCCTCATCGATATTGTATCGCATCGTATGAGCATAGACATTTTGTTCCTCTCCGAAATACACACTCGTGAAGTATGAAACCTCCTTTAGCAAAAAGCTTCAGCGATGCATCCTTCTACTCTAGTCTTATTTCGAAACATGGCTCATAGGTTTTTGAGTGCACGTTCAATGTGATACATCCACCTATATTGTACGGGTCCACCAACCTTTGCCTCATATGTAATGTGAATAAGTAGATGCTCCATCGGATTGAAGAATCTAGGTGGGAATATTTTTTTCTAGCTTGCACAACAACACTGGTATTTATTTCTCCAACTTCTCCATCATATTTTTCCTTGTTTCATTAGTACAAATCTGCCTGTAGAAATAGCTTAGCTGTAATGCCCAAAATTGGTATAAGAGAAAGATAATAGGATAAATAAATAAATATACTTCTATGCTAGAATTTTGAGGATTTCTTGATCTTATTTTCTTTGTGCATAATCAACTAAAGGAATTAAAGTAGTCAAATGACAAATAAATAAATATGTGAATGTGCATTCCATGCTGGAGCTCTAGTATGATTGCATTTGTACTCAAATTTTGAGACAAGTTAAGTTTGAAAGGTAGAATTTGTAAACACCATATTTTGGGTAATCTATCAAAGTTCGTCCTAAAGCTTAACTAATTATGGTTTAGAACAAGAAATTTGAATAAAGGATCCTCATATAAAATATATAGTTTTGTTGAATTATATGCTCAGAAGTATTCTCCATAAGATTTAAATTAAATTATCTCTCCATAAAGATCATACAAAATAAATGATCATAAACATTAAGTTTGGATAAGATTCTAATTGGATAAACAATGTATCTCATGTAAATTAAAAGATCTTTGTGTGTGTACAACACATTTGCATCATTTGAAATATGATAGTTAGTATAAAAATATAATAATAATAAGTATATGTCACTATTATATTTTAAATTATCAAGGTCTCCAAATTAGAGATTAAAATTTAAAATCTTTTAATAACCATAAAAATTTTCAATTGTTGATATGAGTGAATTATTTTCTTCTTCTCGCTCTGATGAATTAAGCATCAATACCATTCAAAAATAATAAAATATTATTGCATCATGCTGGGATTATTTGGTTTGTTGCATCAAAATTTGAGTGTGAAATTCAAAACCTAATTTGAATTTGAATTAAGAAAAAAACAAAACTGAAAATAGAAATAACGAGAAAAGAAAATAGAAAAGAAGAAAAATGGAAAAGCAGCGCGCTTGGGCCAAATTCGCTTTGCTCGGCCCATTTCCTTTCCCTTCCCCCACGACCGCGCATCCCAATCCCTCGAAATTCGGTGCCGATGCATGGGGCAGGGCTGTCAGCCCCACAATGCTCGTCGCGCACAATCGCTTCCACGCCTTGTGTCGTTGTTCCGCAGGCCCCCTGGCAGTCACAGCACCACGCCTGCATGTGTATCGATTAACTGCGGACTTCCTCTATTGCGTGGGCCCGGGACTCCACACGCTGTTCATCTTCTAGCCAATGGCACGGAGGTTGCTACAACTGCCTCTAGCCCCGCCTTGGTCATAGCTTCGGCATTAATACTGGGGGAAGCCCTTGCCATCTTGACCCCCATCTATACCGAGACCATGACCATATCGAGCTAATTCCGGCGCAAACCCGTCGTGAGGAGAGAGAGAGAGAGAGAGAGAGAGAGAGAGAGAGAGAGAGAGAGTGAACCATGCGCCGCCAGGAATGCCCCAGACCACGTGTTGGTTGTTCAAGCGGGGGAGCCACACAGGAACTCCCACGTCACATTGGACAAGCTATTCGTGTCATCATCAGTCGAGGGACGATGATCGAGCGGTGGGATTTCTCGTCGGGCAGTGGTGGTTACCGCGGGGTTCCCCTCATTGGAGGCAGTAGAGTCTACGCATCCGAACTAGGTGAGGACTCCTCCCTCTAATTCGTTACGGCCTCCTCCATGAATAGCGTGCATCTAGCGAAAGTTAGGAAGCAAGGATGATCGTTGGGGCGTCGCCGGTAATGTCACAGATGTGGGTGAAAGGGCCGCCACTGCTTGGCCTATCACGTAGGAAGAAGACGAAATCGTGGCCGCCGATTTCCTCACGAACACGCCTGATCAGTGCACGAATACCCTTCGAGTAAATAGATCTGGGTCGCGTGTCTGAAATTGTGCGGGCTAAATTAGATCCTAGTCTTTTAAATCCAGAGCGTAGACAATTGATCCAACGGTCCTTGATGCTAGATACCCCTTCACATGGCATATTTAGTAAAGAGCTCCTCGGGTTTTCTGAAACTAACACGCCATCCCTAACAGTTGTAAAACCATTGCACCTAAGTCCAAACTATTCCGAAATAGCCCCTGACCTTGTGATAAATAATACATGCAGTCCATTTTAATTCATAATAAATGAATAAAGCCCTGGAAACTGATTTTTGGAATAAAAACAATTTCTAGAACTTTGAAAATCCATAACTTGCTCATTTTTTCTCCGATTTGATCCATTGAAATTGTGTTAACTTCGTAATAATGTTGCCTACATCTCCGTAACATTACTTTATCAAATAACATGGTTTCAAAAATAAATATTCATTTAACCTATGCTTAGTGGATTAACCCTTCTAAACAAAGTTAATATATCCATAGTTATAGTGTGACTAAAATATAACCTCTATGCAAATTATAAACTAGATTAAAGATAAATTAGTTATTTATTTGTCATAACCTTTTGACTTATATTAATCAATAAAGATTAAAAGATTTACTATTTAACCATCTAAAACTTGAGAATACTATATCTTTTTAACTGTAACTCTGATTTTAGCCGTTCTCGAACCCACGATCTCGTAGCAACATGTAGATTATTATTATTTCAGATTGTGCTTATGTTTGGTGTGATATTAATTTTGCCTATACCATATTTGTTTGTATTGCTACGTTTAGCAGTGAGGTCACGAGTCACCTGAAGATCATCCTGGTACCTGGAATCTCAAGTCCCAGGCATGTTGTGCCCTTGAGCACTTTTATTACCCAATAATGTTCTTTATTATGACTTATTCATGCATAGGCTTCATTTTGATGGGACCCAATAGGTCACCCTAGTTTGGTTATCTTGTTACCTTGTTTACCCCTAAACAATTTGGGTAGTTTTGCTATTGCTCTATGTGGTTTTGGGTTTAATATTACATCATGTTCATGTTCCAATTATACTGTTATTTTATTTATTGTTCATGACAAGATCATTATATTAATTGGAACATGGAGCTTAACTTGAGAAACACGTGCCACCACAAGGGTGGAATGGGACGTACTTGGCTGACTAACTATGAAAGCTAGTGGAGGACTACCTTACCCGATAGAGGCAAGGGAAGTAGGGGAGTAGGCATGTAGGGAGGTTCCCGGGTTGATTTTGCTGCGATGGCAGTCAGACGGGGGATTCCTGCATTGCTCTTCTTAGAACTGTAGCGGGTTTTCTGAAGCTAGTGGAACTTTGTAAAGGCCTCGTAGTGGATCCCCAGCCATTCACCTCGGTAGTTTCTAAGGGTCTAGCTAACTCTGGCGACATGGGATACATGACTTGTGGGTACAGGGTACAACCTCTGTAGAGTGTAAAACTGGTATACTAGCCATGCTCGCGATCATGAGCAGCTCAGGACTCTCGCATGATTAAATTATGGAACTAAATTCAATTTGTCATTTGCATAGCATGGGATTTATTATTAATTTTGTTCTATTATTATTATGGTTTGGTATTTACTTACATTTAGTACTTGCTAATAAAATTTGACCAACTTATTAAAAGCAATGCTCAGCTTTAACCCCTATTATTGATCAGCCTTACACATCAAATGAACTCCCACCTTTGGTGAGTTCATGCACATTATTCCCCACAACTTGTTGAGCGATGAACTTATGTGAGCTCACCCTTGCTGTCTCACACCCCCCACAGGTCAAGAATAGGTACCACATGATGAGGCGCATGGAGGATGCTGCGATGTGTTCGTGAGAGGTCTAGGCCATCGTCTCCCAGTTAACTTTGGGTTGCTGGATCGTTGTCTCCTTACGATGTAATTATTTATTTATTTTGTACAGAACTCTTATTATAAAGTAAAGTTGTGACATTCGTTTCTGTACCTTGATTCATCATATGTGTGAGACTTGGTCCCAGCACACCTGGTGATTATGTTCACGCCTGGGTCCCTAAAACCCAGGTGTGACATTAGCTCAACTATTGCTTGCCACATGGCGTCGGGCATGTAACCACGAAACATGACAGGGATAATTCTCTCCATCAATATATGGAAGTCATGGCTCTTTAACCTAGTTAGTTTTCCTAGTTTTCAAATTCACAACTCTTTTCAAGCCCACAACATAACCATCGGAAAATTTAATTTTTTCATCCATCTCATTACCTCGATCTTGTCCTTAGAGGTAAGACAAAACAAGGCATGTGGTGGCTTGTTGTTGTCATTAAGCACTTGGGTTGGTCGGTCACAAAGCATTGCTAGATCTCTTCAAGTTTTCAGATTCTCCTTTGTTTTTTCAAAATGCATGCAGGTGTGTATGAGAGCTTCAGCAACATTACTTTCTTGGTGCATGACATCAATGTTCTGCACAAGAATCAATGACAACATATAAGGGAGCTAACACAGACCACATATATGTGTCCGGTTGTGGTCCATTATGAATCCTTGGTATTTGTCCCCCCTTTTCATTTAGCACAAGGTTGTTCAGCTAAGCATATATTTCTGTTGCATTTAAACGTTTAGGCGGTCCTTTGGTGACCACGGTGTTCTTTATAAAGTTTTTTTTATCGCTCCTAAAGGGGTGTTTCCTGGGCAACCAGCATCGATGGCAATCGAAGTAAGTGATCTTTCCACCATGAGCAAGACGGAAGCAATCTGTATCTGAACCGCAATATGGACATGTCAATCTATCATGTGTACTCTAACCGGCAAAAATAGCATACGCCATGAAGCCATGCACCGACCACAAATACGCAACTCGAAGTTTAAATATCTGTTTTTAAAAACATTGTATGCTTCGACTCCTTTTCAAAGATCCTTCAACTCTTTAATCAAGGGTTTTAACATGACATTGAGTTTCTTTCCAGGATGGTTCGGGCTAGGTATGATTAAGCAAATAAATATAAATTCATACTTCATACAAAGAGAAGGTGGAAGGTTGTATAGAATAACAAAGACGGGCCAACATGGGTATGGTGATGTCATTTGACCAAAATGTAATAACCAAATCATAGTAAATAAAGGAGTTAGAGTATTTGATGTTTATGGATTTTTTTCCTTTCTATGTGACACATGCATATATATATACATAAAAGTTAATACATTCCTTAGTAACTAGAAAGAATATATATAATAGTGAAAATACTTCTTCATGTTGGTATTTTATTTGTGCATATAATCTAAGTGTGAAACTCACAACAAAATTTGAATTCAAATTTGAGATCTAAAAATAAAAAAGAAAAGAAAACTGAAAAGAAAAAGAAAAAAGAAAACGCGCGCTTGGGCCAAATTGGCCAGATCGCCCCACTCCAACCCCGCAGCAAGCTTACCCTTGGCCCAGGCATGGCTGTGTCTGGTAGATCTATGGGACCCACCCGTCAGTGGCGTCGTGCGTGTTCTCCTCCCCACTCAAGCTATTGGCGCCGACATCTAGGGACCACTTTGTTAGCCCCCTCTTCTATTCCTCCTCGCTGGGTCGTGGGCCTGTGTAACCAGCTACCTCCGCCCTCTTACCTCGGGGACCCACCTATCATTGCACTCATTCACCTAAAAATCTGGCGCAGCCAATTTACCTCCCGAGGAATCCTCCTCCATCCTTGACCTCTCCCTCTTGAGTCCGCGCCTACTGCATTATTAGAGTCCCTGTTTCCCTCTCTCCTCAGAGGTGACCCGAGAGCCAAGTTGCGACCTGAAAATCCAAGAGCGCGAGAGAGTTGGGAGCACTACCGTGACCAATACTTGCGGAATGCGCCATCAAAACTTTACTATGGGGGCAGTGGGGATCACCCGAACACACCGCTTGTAGTAGAACCCTCCCAGGGCAGGATCAAGGTCAATGCGATGTCGAATTTCTCGATGGAGGTCAAAGCAGGGGTAGAGCCACCCTCTCCCGTGGGTGCCTAACTCCATGTGTCTAAACGCAGGTGAAACACCATCCTCGGGTTCGGTTCATCATCCGCAATAATTTTGGCGGTTTGTGGGGGAATTTGGGCGTTTGGGCTTCGGTGGGCCGCGTGCGACAATGGCGCCGCCATGGTTATGGGCGGCCCTGTCGTCGCCGGCATCGACTCAGGCTGGGGTGTCGTGCACCATTGATTTTCTAGGCGACGGATGAGATTAGGTGATGCGTACCGTTTCTGGTAGTTCCTGTGTAGACCGTGCGATCTAGATCTGACTTGCAGGCATGAATCGTGTTACTTTAAATCCGTAGCGTTGGTCACGGATCCGATGGTTGTCCACGCGTATCGCTTCATTGCGAGCACAATTCTAATCTGGAGTGTAGGTTATCGATCGGACGTCTTAGAACAGATGATACCCTTTCGTTCAGACATATTAACAAAAGAGACCCTACGCTTGCACAAAATTAACCTGCCATCCATGGTTGTTTTAAAATCATTACCAACAAGTCCTAGTTCTTATAAACCGACCCCTAGAGTTTCTAGGAATAGTGGCTGCCACCCAATACTTTGAGAAAGCAGTAAATAAATTAAAGAAATTGATTTTTAGCATAAAATCTATTCACCAACATTAGGAAATTCATAACTTCTTTAAGTTAGCTCCAAATTGATACATTCCAGTTGCATTAGACTCATATTAATATTGTCTATCAGCTAGTAACCTAATTTTACCATGTAACATAGAGATTAACTCAAGCACTCATTTTGTTTTATGTTTAGCACCTAAAATATTCAGAAAATCATAACTCTTAAACCATAACTCCGAATATAGTGGTTCTCGAACCTAGGATCTCGTTATGATATGTAGAATATTATCATGCATTATGTTCTTCTATTTGGTGTGATGTTAATTTCTCATGTACCATGTTTGTTTATATTGTTACGAGTAGACGAGCAAGTAACCATGGATCCAGGTACTCAGTAGGTGGAAAATTCTGAGCAGGAGCTCGTTGAAGGCAAGTTGTGTCCTTGACCACTTTCATTTACCCAATAATGTTCTCTATAATCATTTTGGCATGCTTAGGCTTAATTTTGATGTGACCAAATAGGTCACCCTAGTTTGATCATCTTTATACATTGTTAACCACTAAACTTTTTGGGTAGTATCTGTTATTGCTATATGTGGTTTTGGATGTTGAGATAATTACTATTCATGATCATGCTTTATTATTATTGTTCTACTCTGATCATGATAAGACTATTGTGTTAATTGGAACATGGAGCTTAACTTGAGATAAACGTGCCACCACAAGGGTGGAATGGGACGCCCTTGGATGACTAATTAGGAAAGCTAGTGGAGGTCTACCATACCCGAAAAGGGGCAAGGGTGGTAGGGAAGTTGTCGATGTAGGGAGGTTCTCAGTTGATTGTGCTGCGATGGCTTTTCAGACGGGGGATTCCTATATCGCTCTCCTTAGAAACCGTAGCGGGTTTTCTGAAGCTATTGGAACTTTGTAAAGGCCTTGTAGTGTTACCCTGCCTCGTCTCCTCGGTAGAGATGAATGGGACTTCTAGACCCCTTGGAAAATGGGTAGCATGACTTGTGGTTAAAGGGTACAACTTCTGTAGAGTGTAAAACTGGTATACTAGCCGTGCTCGCGGTCATGAGCAGCTCTGGACTCTCGCATGATTAACTTATGAAATTAAACTCAATTTGTCATTTACATCACATTGTGGTTTTATTATTAATTTTGATCTATTATTATTCTGGTTTGGTATACACTTACATTTAGTAACTGCTAATAAAATTTGACCAACTTATTAAAAGCAATGCTCAGCTTTAACCATTATTTGTTGATCAGCCTTACACTTCACATGGGCTCCCACCTTTGGTGAGTTCATGCACATTATTCCCCACAACTTGTTGAGTTATGATCTTTTTGTGAGCTCACCCTTGCGATATATAAACCCCGCACAGGTGAAGAACAGGTAGCCCAGGAGGAGGTCTACTACGAGAAGTACGAGCTAGTCTAGGTGGCGTCTCCTAGTCAGCTTTATGGCGCCAAGGAATAATTATTAGTTCATTTTATTATTATCATTTTTTTGTAAGACACTTCTGCAATGTAATAATTTTTGTGACATTTATCTCTATACACTTGGTCATTATATGTGATGTTCTTCTTTGGCGCACATATGAGACGCACCCGGGTTTACCCCTTAAATCCGGGTGTGACACAAAAGGTGTGAAGCCATCGGTCGCGAGGCCGATTCGAACATTCCTCGGTTCAGCTGCAAAGTATAGATCAAACGTGTCGACAGCCTTCTAAGCATCCCCATCAAAAGGGTACACCATTAGCTCATTGTTCTCATGAACACCTTCTTTGTGTCATCGCATGTGCATGGCGGTTTTTTTAGATAGAAACAACTGTTTCACTCAAGCAATTAGTGGCAAGTAGCGAAGCTTCTTATGTGCAACATCTGTCATCACCTTGTCACCCTCATCATTAGCAACTTCTACAAATCTAGATTGTCCACATTTCAGACATTTTTTCTCTCCCACATGCTCCTAATGAAAAGCATACAATTATTTTTGCACACATCAATCTTTTTATAATCCATATCGAGACCTTTGATAATTGTCTTTGAATGGTACATGTCTTTAGGCAACTTATTGGGCTTTGGTAGCACATCTCCTAATAACTTTAAAATCTCGTTGTAATAGTTGTTCGAGAAAAAAAATACTTGGACTTAATGGCCATGAGCCGAGTCACAAAAGCGAGTATAACATCTGTGTGTTTATGCAACTGCTCTTCAGAGTCTTTTAGTAGTTTAAAAATCTGGAAACCTCTGGTGTGGCAGGACCCTCGGGGCTTAGGTTTAACTCTGTACGTAGCAAATCTAGCATCTCATGCATCGCATCATCGCCAACCCAATCATTATTCTCCTCCTCTTCTACATTTGGGTTGGGAACTACCTCACCATTATGTTCCCAGAACTCATATCCAGGCATAAATCCAAACTGACAAAGATCTAGGCTAACTCTTTCCTTATTAAGGAATATACTATTTTCGTGCCGCCTACAAGGGCATCTGACAGTGCCAGTTAATGACAAGGAGAATACATGGTCCACAAAATCTTTGGTCTTGGCTATCCAATCATTAGAATGACGTCCATTCCTACTGAAACCATTGTACATCCATACATGATCTTCAGCCATGCCTGAGACTGTTAAACCAGACCATATCTTAAAAACATTATTCAACTTCGTCAAGGGTATCAGTCCTACATCTATGGGCAAGGATAGGTTCTAAACCCACAAGCTAGCAGGACCTAAAGAAAATTTCGACAGCATAACCTCGCTGCCACTAAACAATATATTAATTATATATAAAACAAAGAATGATATTCTATTAATGTACTTATAAAACTAATAATATATAGTATCATATATTAATATGAAAGTAATGCCACAAATACAATATGCCCCTAATCCCTAAACCACATATACCACAAATACATTAATGAAATCGAACTAAACAATAAACTAATCACACACACTAATCAAACAAACACAATTACAGATATATACTAGTTTCAGTGGAAATTAAATAATGGCTGTAAAAAATATAGAATAAAATACGCAAAATAAAATTTAACCTTTTGACGGGGAAGAACTCGGCGGCGACGGCGGAGTGGTGGCGGGAGGAGGGCTTGACAGCGTCCGAGCGACGGGAGCCAAGGGCGGCGGTGGACGGGAGCTCAGTGGCTCGACGGGACGGGGCCGAGCGGTGGCGGCGTGGCGGGATGGGGCAGTGGCGGGGGTGGTGTGGCAGGACTAAGCCAGGGCAGGGAGGAGCGTGGCGGGGTCGGGGCGGCGGCGGCTATGGCTTCGCACGTGAGAAGGAAACAGAGAGAAGAGAGAAGAGTGTCACACCCGGTTTTTAGAAGGTAAACCAAATGCGAACCATGTACGTGCCAGGATCAGTTATTCACGTACACAGCAGTTACATAACATGGACATCATCACACAGTGCTCAAAATAGTATTAAAAGGGAAATAATAGTCGATTACATCATGCGTCTGAGACGTCCATATAGTCCTTACAGTAAATCAAAGTGCGAAAACGAAACGTAGATAACCGCGGCCTTCACAGGCAGCCGACTGGGGGTTGCCGCTAACCCACACCTAGAACTCGTCGTAGTCTTGGAACTCCTGGAAGTCTCCTTCCACAGCTTCATCTTCTCCTGAGCAGTGGTTGCAATGCTGACAACCTGGGGGGGGGTTTGGTGTGTAGAGCAAGAGTGAGTACACATCAACATACTCAGCAAGTATCCTGTTTGGCTGTAGTGGACTAGCTTTATGTGGGGGTAAGTCAAGCAGTTGCTTTTAGTTGGTCAGTTTATTATTTACTAGTAGAAAGCCAGGTTTTAGCATTAACCCAAGTTATTAACCCAAAGTACCCTTTCCAAACGGAAAGAATACCACTTACCATTACCATAAGCATAATCATAACCATCCTCATTGTCATCTGTAAACCAAAATGTCTCTGATCAAGTACCACTAATCACTGGAGCTCCCTTGGCCGCTCATAACCGCGAGCACGGCTGATATATCAGTTTTTCAAACACTCTGCAGAGGTTGTGCACTTTACCCACAAGCCGTGATTCCCTCTTGCCTCGGGCCGATCAAACCCTTAAACACTACCAAGGTGAATAGGCAGGGTCTCACTACGTAGCCTTTACAAAGATTTCCCCGGGGCTGTAGCCGCCCGTTAGGTTTCCTAAATGTACCGCACTCCTCCCCAAGGGACAAATCAACCTTGGCAGAGCGAGCCGCATACACCGAGCCCCATTGACGGCACAACGGCTAAGCGAACTACACCCCGGTTCCTCTAATTACTCAGCTAAGGGCATCCCACTCCACCCTCATGGTTGCACTGTTTTCCCGGGCGGTCATCCATAGAACAGGTCCTTACGGAGAGGCACTCGAGAAACCGCTCGAGCCCCCTTGAAGACCACAAGTACAACATCATAATAATAGAAGGGAAAACAGCGTATCATATATAATCTCATCATGTTCATTGATTAGAGTTAAGCAATAGCATAAAGCTAAACAATAATAATCCAACCCAGATAGGTAGACAAGGACATGGATAACAAAAGCTAGTCAATCCTTAGGTATAAATGTGTAATGCGGGAGGTGAATTAAATAATGAATAGGACAAAGATAGGTCAAAGGACACTTGCCTCCACCAACCGACTGCTGCTCAGGGGCTTCTCCTGCGAGTTCTTCGGGCTCTTCGACCGGGTCGTTCTCTATGCGATTGCAAGCATACATACATTCATCCATTCAAATTGGGAAACAAACAGTACATCATACAAGGGAACAAATAAAGTAAATATGCATCAAGTATGACATTCGATATCGCATTCATTAAGGTTAGAAAGAAACGGGAAAGGGTCTCGCGGGGGGGGGGGGGGTTAAAGCTTATGCACTAATGATTAGTTACAATTGGTTCTAACAAAATAATTTAGTTATATGCACTAATGGAAACCTAGTCATTTTCAGTTGATCAATATTGAACTGGATAAACAATTGATTATATGAATCAACTAGCGTAACAGAATTCTAAATTAAGTTTCCTATTTCAATAACATGAACAATGATTAACCTGCCTAAAATAAAATATATAACAGTAATGAAAGAAAATAAAATAAAATAAAAATAAAAAAAAATAAAAAAGGGGGGCGGTTGAACCGGCCTGGGGCAGGGGCGGCTGGGCAGGGCGCGGCCGAGCTGGGCGCGCAGGGGCGGCCGGGCTGGGGCGGCCGAACCGGCGGGGGGGGCTGGGCCGGCCAAGGCGGCGGCCGAGCCGGCAGCCGAGCCGGCGGCCGAGCTGGGCGGGCGGGCGCGCAGGGGCGGCCGAGCCGGCCAGGGGCGGGGCAGGGCGCGCAGGGGCGGCGGCGGCCGAGCCGGACGGCGGTTGGGCCGGGGAGGGGGAGAGGAGGGGAGAGGGAAGGGAGGAGAGGGGGAGGGGGACCTCACCGGGGACGGGGACGGGCGGCCGAACCGGCGACAAGCAGGGGCGGCGGCTAGGGCAGGGGCGGCGGCTAGGGCAGGGGCGGCGGCTAGGGAGAAAATGGGAGAAAGGGAGGGAGAGAGAGGGATTTGGGGGAAGAGGGAGGGGCGGCTGGGCCAACTGGGCCCAAAAGGGGGCGCGCGGGGGGGCGGCTGGGCCGGCCAGGGGCGGCTGGGCCGGCCGGGGCGGCCCACGGCGCGGGAGAGAGAAAAAGGAGGAGGGAGAGAAAGAAAAAGAAAAAGAAAGAAAAGGTTTTTCTCCTTTTTGAAATCCGATCTTCCTAGATGAATGCACTTACATTTCTAAGCAATCAAAGAATGCATAGTTCGGCATGGTGCATCAAACAACATAAAGTAATTTAGGGTTTTTCTTTACACGGGAATTCCAAGCCAAACCCCGCTAAAACTTTGGAAAAGGTCAAGGTTTAGCGAGAGAACGAGAAAAGAAAAGGGTAACGCCTGAATTTGGTGAGAGAAAAGAAGAAAAAAAATTCTACCCCCAAATTCAGGGCGTTACAAACCTATCCCCCTTAAAAGAATCTCGCCCTCGAGATTCAGGGCTGGCTAGCAAAGAGCTCTGGGTACTTGGCCATCAGATCATCTTCACGCTCCCAGGTTGCTTCTTCCTCAGAGTGGTGATTCCATCTGACTTTGCACATTCTGGTGGTCTTCCTTCGGGTGACTCTGTCTGCAACCTCAAGGATCTGCACTGGCTTCTCAACATAGGTCAAATCCTCCTGGACTTCAAGACCTTCCACTGGCAACTGCTCTTCTGGCACATGCAAGCACTTCTTCAACTGAGACACATGAAAGACATCATGCACAGCGGACAAATTCTTTGGTAGACTGAGCTGATAGGCCACTTCTCCACGTCTTGCAAGAATCTGATACGGACCAATGTAGCGGGGTGCTAGCCTGCCTTTTACTCCGAACCTTCTGACTCCTCTGATCGGTGACACTTTCAGATAGACAAAGTCTCCGACTTCGAAACTCAGCTCTCTTCTTCTTGTGTCTGCATAGCTTCGCTGCTTCGATTGCGCTATCTTCAGATTCTCTCGGACCATCTTGATGTTTTCTTCAGCTTCAAGCAAAATGTCTGGCCCAAACACTTGCTTCTCTCCAGGCTGATCCCATTGCAACGGAGTTCTACAACTCCTCCCATAGAGCGCTTGAAATGGTGACATCTTCAAACTGGCCTGGTAACTGTTGTTATAGGAAAACTCCGCATAAGGCAATCGCTTGTCCCATCCGGACTGATCTTGCAACGCACAGGCTCTCAACATATCTTCAAGAATTTGGTTGGTCCTTTCAGTCTGGCCATCTGTCTGCGGATGATAAGCTGAACTGAAATTCAGATGTGTGCCCAAGGCTTCATGCAACTGCTGCCAGAAATGAGAGGTGAACTGCGTTCCTCTGTCTGACACTATCTTCTTTGGCACACCATGAAGACAAACGATCCGAGACATATACAATTCTGCCAATACGGCACTGCTGTAGTTGGTCTTGACTGGTATGAAGTGGGCTGACTTGGTCAAGCGGTCCACTACTACCCAAATGGAATCATAGCCGGCTCTAGTGCGAGGCAATCCGACTATGAAATCCATACCAATTTCATCCCATTTCCACTGAGGGATCTGCAACGGTTGCAACAATGCAGCTGGTCTCTGGTGCTCTGCCTTAATTCTTCGACAACTATCGCACATAGCCACATGCTCTGCGATTTCCCTCTTCATTCCGTACCACCAGAATTTCTTTTTCAGATCCTGATACATCTTCTCACTGCCAGGGTGAATCGAATAAGCAGTCTCATGAGCTTCCTTGAGAATCAACTCTCGAATGGATTGGACATTAGGAACGCACAATCGGTCTTTGAACCATATCACACCTTCTGCATCTTTACGAAAATCTTTGCCTCTGCCATCTAGAATCAGTCGCCGGATCTCACTGATCTTCTCATCATTCTTCTGCGCTTCTTTGATTTCTCGCTCCAAGGTAGGTTCCAACTCAACTGTGACTCCTCGCGAATTGTTCAGAAACCCGAGACTCAACCTGTCGAACTCCTTGGCCAACTCATAAGGCATCGGACGACCGACCATCAGATTGACTTGACTCTTCCTGCTCAAAGCATCTGCCACTACGTTTGCTTTGCCTGGATGGTAATGAATCTCCAACTCATAATCTTTGATCAGCTCTAACCATCTTCGCTGCCTCATATTCAATTCTGACTGAGTGAATATGTACTTCAGACTCTTGTGGTCTGTGTAAACATCGCATTTCTGTCCATACAGATAGTGCCTCCATGTCTTCAGTGCGTGAACCACTGCTGCCAACTCTAGGTCATGGATTGGGTAGTTCTTCTCATGAACCTTCAGCTGTCGGGACGAGTAAGCCACAACTATTCCCTCTTGCATCAACACGCATCCCAAACCTGTGTAACAAGCATCGCAATACACCGAGAAGGGCTTGTGCACATTAGGCAAGACTAGGACAGGCGCTGTTGTCAACTTCTCTTTCAGCGCTTCGAAAGCCTCTTGACATTTCTGGGTCCACTTGAACTCAACCTTGTTGCCTAGCAACACTGTCATTGGTTTCGCAATCTTCAAAAACCCTTCAATGAATCGTCGATAATATCCGGCCATTCCAATGAAACTCTTGATTCCTCGAGCATCTGTTGGCGCTTTCCAGTTCAGAATGTCTGCCACTTTCTTCGGATCCATAGCCAATCCTTCTTTGTTGATTATGTGACCCAAGAACAGGACTTCACTGATCCAGAACTCACACTTGCTCAGCTTTGCATACAACTGGTGCTCTCGCAATCTCTGCAATACCATCCTCAAATGATCTGCATGTTCTTCTTCGCTTTGAGAATAAACCAGAATGTCATCAATGAATACCACCACAAACTTATCAAGGTAATCCATGAATACACTGTTCATCAAGTTCATGAAAAACGCTGGTGCATTGGTCAAACCAAAAGACATCACTGTGAACTCATACAAACCATACTTGGTAATGAATGCCGTCTTCAGAATGTCCGAAGGTCGGATCCTGAGCTGATGATAACCTGACCTCAGATCGATCTTGGAGAACACACTGGCTCCTCTCAACTGGTCGAACAGATCTTCTATTCTGGGCAAAGGGTACTTGTTCTTGATCGTGACTTCATTCAAAGCTCGATAATCGATACACATCCTTTTGGTGCCATCTTTCTTTTCCACGAACAAGACAGGGGCGGCCCAAGGCGAGGTGCTTGGCCGGATGTAACCTTTCTCTGACAACTCATCAATCTGCTCCTTAAGCTCAACCAACTCTGGTCCGGATATTCTGTAAGCTCTCTTGAAGATAGGGGCGGTTCTAGGAAGAAGCTCTATGGCAAACTCAACTTTCCGCTCTGGTGGCATCCCGGTAAGCCCTTTGGAAACACGTCTGGAAATTCAGACACAACCTTGATACTCTCAATTGGGCCTGCTTCACTGCTATCGACAGCCATCTGACAACAACTTCTTTTCTTCGGCTCAGGCGGGACTAACTTGGTCACCACATCCTCTCCTAGTGGGGACACCAACTTGATTGTCCTTTTATCACAACTGATAACTGCTTTATACTTATCTAGCCAATTCATCCCTAGGATGACATCTATTCCCTGAGTACCCATTACTATAAGGTTAGCGGGAAACGCTATCCCCCTTATTTCCACACTTATGTTCAAACAAATGCTATCGGCTCGAATTCTACCACCGGCTGAGTCAATTTGAATGGGGGTTGACATGGTAGTAATTGGAAGATTATGTGCTTCTACCCACGATGCAGTAATGAAAGAATGCGTTGCTCCAGTATCAAATAACACTTCTGCAATATGGGAGTCGACTGGGAACATACCTACTATCATGCCGGGGGTCTCCTGAACTGCTTCAGCCTCCAAGTGGTTCAGTCTCCCATGATTATAGCGCGGCTGAGAGCGGTTTCCTGCTCCAGGCTGAGACACATTCTGCTTTGCTGGGGCATTGGGGCCTGACTGCTGCTGGGCTGCCTTCTTCGGGCATTGCATCACCAAGTGGCCTTGCTCTCCACAGTGGAAACATGCTCTGTTTCCAACCTGAGCTGGTGCTGCCTGACTGTTTTGCTGGTTTGCTAGGGCAGGAAGACGAGGTGTCTGCTGATTCTGCCTCTGAAACTGACCTCCTGACTGATTGCTCTGACGGTTCGGGTACTGGTGCTGAGGATACTGCCTTTGGAACTGCTGATGCTGCTGAGGTGGACGCTGGTTCTGCCTGAACTGCTGAGGTTGATTGCCTGAGAAACGAGGACGGCTGCTGCTTCCAGGCTGAGGTCCACTGATCTTGCGCTTACGATCCTCCATCTCCTTACGCTTCCTCTCTGTCATGATTGCTCTGTCAATCAGGTGCTGGAATGTCGGGAAGGTATGATTCATCAGTTGGTACTGAAGAGGGTCAACCAAGCCTCTCAAGAAACGGTACTGTCGCTTGGCGTCGGTGTTGACATCCTCAGGAGCATAGCGGGACAACTGCAGAAACCTATCCCGGTACTCACTGACAGATGATGACCCTTGCTTAAGGGCCAGTAACTCCTCCTTCTTCACTGTCATCAGACCTGCAGGCACATGGTACTGACGAAAGCTACCTCTGAACTCTTCCCAGGTGATGGCATCGGGGTTGGCATGGGTGGCGAGGTAAGACTCCCACCATGATTGGGATGCTCCTCTCAACAGACGGGGACCATACAAGACTTTCTCCCTGTCATCACACTGAGCGGTATGCAACTCCCGCTCCACAGTGCGCAGCCAATCTTCAGCATCCATGGGGTCAGAAGAGTGAGCGAACGTTGGGGGATGACCTCTCATGAATTCAGCACGCTTGTCTCTGGGCATCTGAGGCATCTGAGGCTGGGGTGGTGCTTGCTGCTGTTGCTGCTGCTGCTGCTGAATGGCGGCCAGAGTCTGACCGGTGGCTTGAACTGCCTGAGTCTGCATCAGAAACATCTGCTCGATGGACATCGGGGGCGGGGGCGGCAGGTGCTGCTGCTGGGGCACCTCATCCTGCGGAGCGGCTCGCTCCTGCTGAGCACGCCTTCCTCCTCTGCGCCTGTTCTCTGACATCTGCAGAACGCAACCACACATCAGAACTGATCTGGCAAATCTTGCAGCATAAGAAAAGAGTATAGAATTCTCCAACAGCACTGAACAGATGAGCATCTTCACTGATCTCCAACACAGACCACACAGCTTCTCAGATAAAGAGGAAAGTGGAATAAAAGGTTTCCCAACTATATAACTAACTCCATTAACATATAACAGGTAAACCATAATGCAGGGGGTACCCACACTCTGGTGACAGTCATTACAAAGATCCAAACCAAACATAGTTCATCATGACAAACATAGATGCACAGGATATAGCAAACTATCCTGTCTAACTAAGACTAACTAAAACCGAGACTAACGCTAAGACTGTAGCTTCTACGTATATATATTTTGTATTAATTACAAGATCCAACTCTAGCGATCTATGGTTCTAGATTTATCTTGGTCTTGCAGTCGGGATTGCCATAAGACTGGAGTCCACGCCGAGGTGAGCGGTACGGGTGCCGAGTCCCGACGGGAGCGGGGGAACCATCGTCCAAGTGACAACGTTCCGCGCGCTCAGCGCGCAGCAGGGCGATCTCAGCACGAGCCCTACTCAGCTCGTCTAATGCATGGTCCAGCTCCGTGTTTAGCACGGCGGCTAAGTTGACTGTGCTGCTCAACCTAGGATTGTCCTCACCAGCAGGTGAAACAATCACGCCTCCTGTGCTGCCAGATGGACGGCGGGGGTAATACTTCAGGTCGAGGCCGTCAGCTACCCCACCGAAAACCGAGCAGTAGTGCGAAAGCGCACGCCATGCAGCATCCTGCATGGCTGCCTCAGCTGAGTCCCGCTCAGAGATAGAATAGTGCTCTGAGCAAGCCTCCGCGCCCTGGAGACTGTTCTCCGGACAGCGCACCAAGCAGGTCGCCTCCCAGCGGTCCGGGTAGACCCCACGACTATGCTGGTAGACCACACAGCGATACTCGATGGACCAAGTACGCCGGTCAAGTGCCTGACGTAGCAGGGTGTCGAGCGCGTCGTGGAAGTGACACCCGCGAGCAGCGTCGCGAGTGATGGGTCGAGCAACCCATCCTTCCGGCTCATGGTCAGCAGGGAAGTCAGTATCGTGGCTCAGGCTGTCGTCGCCATCTCCGTCGTCTGGGTCTCCTCCAGCAGCTACTCCAGAAGCTGGGGCGCCCAGTGGTGGTGCAGGGGGCGCCTCCAGGGGAAGCACAGGAGAGCAGCTCCTCACAGACTCTATCTCCTGCTGGAGCGAGAAAGAAGAGCCCTGCTGCTCCTGTCGTCGACGTTCCTGCTCCTCATGCAGGCGGTGGTGCAGTCTCTCCAAGTGGCTGGACTGTCCGGCCACGGGACGGCGAAGCGGACGCTCCGCAAGGCGGGAGGGTAAGAAGGGGATGACAGACTTTCATGCAGTGTGTCTAAGTCGAGCCATCTACAAAAGACACCGCAAGCAAAAGAGTGAGAACAGAATTAATATGACCAGCAAATAATGAATCATAAATAAATGAAGGATTAGAACAAAACATAATTTTCAGCAAGGTATAATATATAGTAGAACATAGGTTTGGTCAGTATGACCAACTTTTGAAGGGATATCAAAGTCAAGGCAAGGACAGAGGTCTATAATCCTTAGAACGACCATTCTACTCTAGGTTAGCGGTCCTACAGTCAGCACGGCTTTGATACCGCTTATGTCACACCCGGTTTTTAGAAGGTAAACCGAATGCGAACCATGTATGTGCCAGGATCAGTTATTCACGTACACAGCAGTTACATAACATGGACATCATCACACAGTGCTCAAAATAGTATTAAAAGGGAAATAATAGTCGATTACATCATGCGTCTGAGACGTCCATATAGTCCTTACAGTAAATCAAAGTGCGAAAACGAAACGTAGATAACCGCGGCCTTCACAGGCAGCCGACTGGGGGTTGCCGCTAACCCACACCTAGAACTCGTCGTAGTCTTGGAACTCCTGGAAGTCTCCTTCCATAGCTTCATCTTCTCCTGAGCAGTGGTTGCAATGCTGACAACCTGGGGGGGTTTGGTGTGTAGAGCAAGAGTGAGTACACATCAACATACTCAGCACGTATCCTGTTTGGCTGTAGTGGACTAGCTTTATGTGGGGGTAAGTCAAGCAGTTGCTTTTAGTTGGTCAGTTTATTATTTACTAGTAGAAAGCCAGGTTTTAGCATTAACCCAAGTTATTAACCCAAAGTACCCTTTCCAAACGGAAAGAATACCACTTACCATTACCATAAGCATAATCATAACCATCCTCATTGTCATCTGTAAACCAAAATGTCTCTGATCAAGTACCACTAATCACTGGAGCTCCCTTGGCCGCTCATAACCGCGAGCACGGCTGATATATCAGTTTTTCAAACACTCTGCAGAGGTTGTGCACTTTACCCACAAGCCGTGATTCCCTCTTGCCTCGGGCCGATCAAACCCTTAAACACTACCAAGGTGAATAGGCAGGGTCTCACTACGTAGCCTTTACAAAGATTTCCCCGGGGCTGTAGCCGCCCGTTAGGTTTCCTAAATGTACCGCACTCCTCCCCAAGGGACAAATCAACCTTGGCAGAGCAAGCCGCATACACCGAGCCCCATTGACGGCACAACGGCTAAGCGAACTACACCCCGGTTCCTCTAATTACTCAGCTAAAGGCGTCCCACTCCACCCTCATGGTTGCACTGTTTTCCCGGGCGGTCATCCATAGAACCGGTCCTTACGGAGAGGCACTCTAGAAACCGCTCGAGCCCCCTTGAAGACCACAAGTACAACATCATAATAAGAGAAGGGAAAACAGCGTATCATATATAATCTCATCATGTTCATTGATTAGAGTTAAGCAATAGCATAAAGCTAAACAATAATAATCCAACCCAGATAGGTAGACAAGGACATGGATAACAAAAGCTAGTCAATCCTTAGGTATAAATGTGTAATGCGGGAGGTGAATTAAATAATGAATAGGACAAAGATAGGTCAAAGGACACTTGCCTCCACCAACCGACTGCTGCTCAGGGGCTTCTCCTACGAGTTCTTCGGGCTCTTCGACCGGGTCGTTCTCTATGCGATTGCAAGCATGCATACATTCATCCATTCAAATTGGGAAACAAACAGTACATCATACAAGGGAACAAATAAAGTAAATATGCATCAAGTATGACATTCGATATCGCATTCATTAAGGTTAGAAAGAAACGGGAAAGGGTCTCGCGGGGGGGGGGGGGGGTTAAAGCTTATGCACTAATGATTAGTTACAATTGGTTCTAACAAAAGAATTTAGTTATATGCACTAATGGAAACCTAGTCATTTTCAGTTGATCAATATTGAACTGGATAAACAATTGATTATATGAATCAACTAGCATAACGGAATTCTAAATTAAGTTTCCTATTTCAATAACATGAACAATGATTAACCTGCCTAAAATAAAATATATAACAGTAATGAAAGAAAATAAAATAAAAATAAAAAAATAAGAAAAAGGGGGGGGCGGTTGAACCGGCCAGGGGGCGGTTGAACCGGCCTGGGGCAGGGGCGGCTGGGCAGGGCGCGGCCGAGCTGGGCGCGCAGGGGCGGCCGAACCGGCGGGGGGGGGGGGCTGGGCCGGCCAAGGCGGCGGCCGAGCCGGCAGCCGAGCCGGCGGCCGAGCTGGGCGGGCGGGCGCGCAGGGGCGGCCGAGCCGGCCAGGGGCGGGGCAGGGCGCGCAGGGGCGGCGGCGGCCGAGCCGGACGGCGGTTGGGCCGGGGAGGGGGAGAGGAGGGGAGAGGGAAGGGAGGAGAGGGGGAGGGGGACCTCACCGGGGACGGGGACGGGCGGCCGAACCGGCGACAAGCAGGGGCGGCGGCTAGGGCAGGGGCGGCGGCTAGGGAGAAAATGGGAGAAAGGGATGGAGAGAGAGGGATTTGGGGGAAGAGGGAGGGGCGACTGGGCCAACTGGGCCCAAAAGGGGGCGCGCGGGGGGGCGGCTGGGCCGGCCAGGGGCGGCTGGGCCGGCCGGGGCGGCCCACGGCGCGGGAGAGAGAAAAAGGAGGAGGGAGAGAAAGAAAAAGAAAAAGAAAGAAAAGGTTTTTCTCCTTTTCGAAATCCGATCTTCCTAGATGAATGCACTTACATTTCTAAGCAATCAAAGAATGCATAGTTCGGCATGGTGCATCAAACAACATAAAGTAATTTAGGGTTTTTCTTTACACGGGAATTCCAAGCCAAACCCCGCTAAAACTTTGGAAAAGGTCAAGGTTTAGCGAGAGAACGAGAAAAGAAAAGGGTAACGCCTGAATTTGGTGAGAGAAAAGAAGAAAAAAAATTCTACCCCCAAATTCAGGGCGTTACAAAGAGAGAAGGAGGTGGGCGGCTATTTAAAAAGCCTTATTTTCGGCGGCCAGGGCTCGACCGCCGAAAGTAAGACTTTATT
Source organism: Zea luxurians (assembly GCA_029449295.1). Classification (NCBI taxonomy): domain Eukaryota; kingdom Viridiplantae; phylum Streptophyta; class Magnoliopsida; order Poales; family Poaceae; genus Zea; species Zea luxurians. The sequence continues at coordinate 55,677,847 of JAOPSE010000011.1, forward strand.
TTCGGCGGCTGTGTTAGTGGCCGCCAAAAATACCCTTATTTTCAGCAACCGTATCACAAGCCGCCGAAAATAAGTCTAATTTCAGCGGCCACCACATGTTGTGTATGGGACGCCCTTAGCTGTCTAATTAGGAAAGCTAGTGGATGACTATCTTACCCGAAAGGGACAAGGGCAGTAGGGGACTTGTCGGTATAAGGAAGTTCTCGGGTTGATCATTCTGCGATGGCTTTTCAGGCGGGGGATTCCTATATCGCTATCCTCAGAAATCGTAGTGGGTTTTCTGGAGCTAGTGGAACTTTATAAAGGCCTCGTAGTGCTACCCTGCCTCGTCTCCTTGGCAGAGATGAATGGGAAGTGGCGATCCCTTGGCAAATGGGTAACACGACTAGTGGGTAAAGATGTGTGACCTCTTCAGAGTGTAAATTAGTATATCAGTCATGCTCACGGTCATGAGCGGCTCAGACCCTCACATGATTAACTTATGGAATTGAACTTAATTTGTCATATGCATTGCATTGTGGGTTATTATTAATTATGATATCTTATTTAATTGGGTTGGTATCTACTTATACTTAGTAACTGCTAATAAAACTTTGACTAACTTTAAAAGAAGTGCTCAGGTTTAACCATCTTCTTTGGTAAGCCTTACACTTCACATGAGCCCCCACCGTAAGTGAGCTCGTGCACATTATTCTCCACAACTTGTTGAGCGATGAACGCATGTGAGCTCACCCTTACTGTACTCACATCCCCCCAGGTCAAGAGCAGGTACCACAAGATAAGGAGCATGAAGGATGCTGCGATGAGTTCGTGAGAGGTCTAGGCCGTCGTCTCCTAGTAAACTATGGTTGCGGAGGATTGTTGTCTTTGTATGATGTAATTATTAGCGATTTTGTACAGAACTCCTATTATATAGTAAAGATGTAACATTTATTTCTGTACCATGAGTCATCATATGTGTGAGACTTGATCCTAGCACACATTTGATTCACGCCTGGATTTACCCTTAAATCCGGGTGTGACAAAAGTAGTGTCGATTTCACTCGGGAGCAGAGCAGCAGTAGACATTTAATCTTATCAAGGATTATTTATTTTTGGTTCTACTGACGAAGGTGCTGAAGAGTGGATTGCCTTTCAGGTTATATATTACAGTTGAAGATAAAGTTATTGAAGCTGATCTGACTCACGAGACTGAAGAAAAGGAACATGTTGTGACATATTTAAGTTGGAGGTTGGTAGATGCTAAGATAAGGTACACCTTTATTGAGAAATTATGTTTGTGTCTGTTTTATGCATGCACCAAACTTAGATGTTATTTGTTATGTAGCTCTTGCATTGTTTTCTGTCAAACCAATGTGATTGATTATAAGCTACAAAACACAGTCATGAGTAGTATAATTCGTAAATGGGCTTACACACTTATAGAATATGACTTGGCCTATGAATCATTGAAATCTATGAAAGGTCAGGTTGTAGTTGATTTTATTGTAGAACATCGATTGATGATACTCCTGAGCTAGACATATCATACCTTATTATTGCTCCTTGGACTCTGTATTTTGATGGATCGGATTACAATGAAGGACAAGGGATTGACACCATGCTTATTTCACAAAGGAATGCCATTTTTTACTTCTCTAACCGATTAAAATCTTATTGCACTCACAATCAAGCCAAATGTGAAGCTCTCTTATTCGGTTTAGAACTCTTAGATTACATGGGAGTGAAGCATGTAAACGTGTTTGGTGATTCTTAGCTAGTTGTCCAACAAATTTTAGAGGAGTATTGATGTTTATATGGTATTTTAGATGATTACCTTAAGAGATGTTGGGACATAATTCGATCTTTTGACAAATTCAACATTCAGCATATATCTAGTGCTGAGAATGATAGAGCTAATGGCTTGGTACAGGAAGCTTTAGGTTATCGGGTAACATGAGGAAAATTCCATGTTTCTGGATGTCCAATAGCCAAAGTTGGGCCGAGTATTCAAGTCGCGGATCATCCAGATGGAGTAGACGGACCGTCCGCGATAGTATCAAACCGTCTGGGCAGAGACGTTGGACCATCTGATGATAGTAGAGGCATTGCCTTAGTTGATTCAATTAACAATGCAGCCGATGCAGTTGATTGGAGAACACCCTTGATTGTATACCTACGTAATCATATTCAGTAGACATCTTTCAAGTATGTTCTATATGATGATGAACTTTATCGACGAACACCTATTGATGTCTTGCTTAAGTGCTTGGGCCCTGATGATGTTATATTAGCAATGGCTGAAGTACATGAAAGAATTTATGGTACTCACCAATCGGCTCGAAAGATGTAGTGGCTTTTGAGGAGATCTGGGTTTTATTCGCCTGACATGATAGCTGATTGTTTCAAGTACTACAAAGGATGTTAAGTATGTCAGAAGTTTGATGATCTGCAATTAGTTCATGTCACCAAACTTCATCCTATTATCAAACCTTGGCCCTTTAGGAGATAGGGTTTGGACTTTGTAGGAGAAATCCAGCCTTCATCATCGAAAGGGCATCGGTTTGTGCTAGTTGCCACAGATTATTTCACCAAATGGATCGAAGTCATTGCTCTTAAAAAACATGACACATAGGGAGTTAATTGAGTTTGTGACCAAGCATATTATTCACAGATTCGACATTCCCCAAACTTTGACTATGGATTAGGGGACTTCTTTCATGTCAAAGGAGGTATGTGGGTTTGCTAAATTATATAAGATCAAATTGCTCAATTCATATCCATATTATGCTCAGGCTAATGTCCAAGCCGAGTCTAGCAATAGGGCATTGATTAGCCTTATTAAAAAGAAGATATTTGATCACCCTAGGTAGTGACATAAGGTTTTATCTAGAGCTTTATGGGTTCATAGAATATCTAAGCAATGTGCTACTAAAGTTTCTCCTTTTGAGCTTGTGTATGGGCAATAAGTTGTTTTGCCTGTAGAGATAAACTTGAATGCTGTCAGGTTTGTCAGGTAGAATGATTTAGCTATCGGTGACTATTATGATCTAATGATGGACAATATTAATGAAGTGACCGATAAGAGGTTGATGGCTCTAAGGGAGATTGAAAAAGATAAGATCATAGTCACCAAAGACTACAATGAGAAGGTCAAGGCTAAATCATTCTAGGTTGGAGATCTAGTTTGGAAGATCGTCTTGCCATTAAAGAGCAGGGACCAAAAGTTTGTCAAATAGTCCCCAAGCTAGGAAAGGCCATACAAAATTATACAAGTGATATCTAGTAATGCATAAATGTTACAGACTTTGCAAGGTGATGAACTACCCAAGGCGTTGAATGGTCGTTTCTTAAAGCAATATCATCCTTGTGTATGGCAAGATGCTTAGAAAACCGATGTTCTCGCATCGAGTTGGTAATAGCTTGTACTAGGTGCTTTTGGTTCGCTTAGCTTCCCAAAATGTAGGGGCATGTGTTGAGCATCATATGTGGTCCTAGGAAGGCCGAATAGTCTGACCATGTGGCTCGAACGGTCCACGCCCTGGAAAGTCCACGAGGTAGCCCAAACGGTTCACAATATGATTAACTTAGGCGAGAAAACCCTTTTTACATGCGTGCTTATCCAACTAATCACATGGATCCTATTGGGAAACACCTAGGAATGGGTCTAGACCTCCCTCTATGTATATGAAGGGGTATGACCGATTTGCGAACAACAAAATCGATCCAAATCAATCTTTGATCCTTGCCTTTATATTTCTCGCCCTAGAAGTAGCAGTAATTAGCCTTTCTCATCTCCAATCTTCATCCCTCTTCATCTCTACGTCATCTAGGGATGTCCCATGAGGCCTGTCGACCCAAGGGCACCCCTGGAACTCTCCTCCCCAATGGGGTCCCTCCCGGGAGGAGAGTTCTAGGGTTTTCCAAGGAAGAATATGACTTTGCGTTGTCACAGGCCATTTGGTGTGATGAAGAGAGGAGCCGCTCCTGCAGTGAGGTCACGAACCGTCTGTGCTCCCGTATAGAGCGCCAGCAGGCGGTTCACGCATAGTCTTTGGCCCCAAATCGGAGCCAATAGAGACAAAGTAGTCATTGGACCTCGGGGTTCGGTGCACCACTGCACCATGGTCCGATGGTTTTTAGCCAAAACTCTTGAGAGCACTGAGTTTACTGTAGGTAGTCCTGTGCACACGGACCCATGGTCTGGCATGTCAGGCTGCCAAGGTCTTCTGCAAGGCTACTAGACGCCCGCTCCGATGCACCACCGAACTGGTCCGGTGAACCACTATACGCTGAAAAAGAGCAACTTTCTCCAATTCAAATTGGTTGTACTTGAAAGATTTCCAATGACTTAGACCAACATATTTAGAGTATGTTCAACTTGTCTCAGTCACAGATTCATACCTTTAGCTCATTCTTCAACTCAGAAACCTGTTCTAGCTCAAAATAGGCACCAAAAAGCACTTCTCCTGAATATGCAATATTAACCATTCGAAAGTGCTCAAAAACATTATAAAGGGAAATTAGAACATATTCAAAGCTTAGAACCAGTCATGGTTCAATTCCTTTAAGATTTGCCCTATTTTGCCTCTATTTGAGCTAGATATTGAGTTGTATGTCACAATTTCATTATTATGGACCTGCGAGTGTACACTTAGCAAACTAGTTAGATCACAAGGTTATGTTGGACATTAATCAGCAAAACTAAGTTAGAAATGGCATATAGCACATTTCCTTTTCACATAAGATATGGCAAGTTGTCCAGATGGCTAGAGGGCGAATAGTGTATAAAAATTTCTACACAACTAATAAATGTAAGTTGAGCCAATATAATTAAATAAAAGGAGGCAAATAATTGCTCTAGTTATGTTCTAGACTATGTACCTAAATAAACTAAGAGCTTATATCATATATGTATGAATATAATAGGCTATGTGTCGAGCATGAGAAATAAAACAACAATATATACACAACAAGTCGATGAACTAGTAACAAGTATATGTAATTGCAAGGATAGTTCGAAGAGTATATCACACATGGAAACATATGACACCATATATATTTCTGAGGTTTGGTTGTTTGTCAACTTAAAGGGAAATGGACCTCGAACCATTTTCAATATTGATTTTGGTGTTTGATGATCAGCACAACTAATTGGACTAACAACTTTACTAAGTGATTGATTATAGAATCAAAAGGATGAAGCATAAACTTGGATAAATTATGTTAAGTAATTCAGAAGACGAACAAAGATCAATTTGGATAAAATTGTCAAGCAAAGGATTTAAAAGAGACACATTGAAGATTTATCTTAAGTTATATAAAAGTCCAAGACATAAGTCAAGTCAAGCCCAAGCAAAGGAAGTCAAAGAAACAACTTAGAAACAACAAGGGAACAACTGACGTGTTCGCACACCAGATGGTGCACCAGATACGACGCTCAGAGAAGCTAAATTTGGACTTCCAAAGCAGAGGGCACCAAATGTATCCGGTGGTGCATGGGATGCCTCACCAAACACGGAGCATGGAGAGGGCTCTAAATTGGACTAAGTCAGATATAGGGCACCTGATGTGTCCTGTGTAGCACCAGATGGCACACCAGACATGACACCCAAAGAGCCTACTTTTGGACCAAGTTTGGTAGAAGGCACTAGATCTGTTTGGTGGCACACCAGATGAACAATGCATAACAGTCGACTGAGGAAAGATGTCAATGGCTATCTGACGTGGTATGTTAGGTTGCATACTGGACATGTCAGGTGAACTCTGACATTTGACCGGTCTGATAGCTTTACTTAACGACGAATACTGAGATGACATGTGACATGTCCAGTGCACCAGTGGACATGTTCGATGAGTACGCAAAATGTCGTGTGAGGTTTAAATGGTTAGCTTCAAGTGGGGAGCCTATATATACCTCCTCAACTGGACTCAACTCGAATCCATGAGCTAAGAAACATCAGATACAAGTGAAGGGATCATCTCCAAACCATCGTAGCCATCCAAGTGCTCTAACTTGAGTTGTGTGCTTATAATAGACATCGATTTGAGAGATAGAATGTCAAAGAGTTGCTAGAGCACTTGTGTTGAGTTGAGCTTAGTGCAAAGAGAGGAGAAACCTTATGACCAGAGTGTGTGGAGTTGTTGCTCCAAAGTTATAAAGCGATCAAGACTCTTCGACTTCATGTGGGGAGCCTTGTGAGGGTTTTCTCTCACCATTGAGAAAAGAAAGGGACTCAAGTTCAATCTTGGTGATCGCTTGAGTGAAGAAAGGGTTGAAAAATACCAAGTTCTTTATGAACTCCTCAACAGAGATTTAGGTTTCTTTGTGGAACCAAACCTCGGTAAACAAATCTTGTGCCTCTTGTGCATTCTCCTTCCCTATTTGCATTTGTCTTTTCCCATCTAAGTAATAGTTGCTTTGTTCTTCATTTAAGCTTTGTCTCCCTTATATCTTGTTGTTGGCCTCTATTTCGCACCTAAGTTTTGCTAACAACATAAGCAAGTTATTATCTTGGGAATTTACATTGATTAAATTATCTTGTTCTAACCACTTATGTTTGAGTTAAAATTTTAGGTTTCACATTATCATCCCCCTCTAGGCAACTTACATTAGTAACCTACATATTTATTACATCAAGTTCAAACTAGGTCATTCACACGCTAATTGGTGTAACAATCTAAGCCTATAATAAGGGTTTCGTTAGAATCACACTATGGTGGCACTCCAATAAGCCAGTGTCCCATTATGATTGCTCTTTGTGAATCTCCCATGAGGATGAGCATGAGAGCCCCTCATAAGAATGACGAGAGCTAGTAACAATCACCGAAGCCGCTCAACTTTCGCATAATCACAAAGCCATCTAGGTGATGACAACAATTACTAAGAGTAATAGGTACAGAAATAGCCTAACTCACTCCTCTAGTGCCACAAGATGCATAAACACTATGCAATGCACCAGAAGCACTCCAATCTCGCCCAAGTGATGAACTATGTGTTCCAAGTGAGTTAAGTGTGTTTCTCAATCCTCAAGATGTGTATGCAAGTGCTAGAGGTCATGGATAGCCAAGGCTGGTCAAGGGGTGTATTTGTAGCCTCTTAAGGCTTTGTTTGGGTACTCTAGTATTGACCCCAATCCACATGTGTTGAGGTGGATTGAGGTGTAAATTAGTTTAAATTACACCCAATACACCTCAATACATGTGGATTAAGATCAATACTAGAGTACCCAAACTAGACCAGGAATATACTCGTTACAATCCCACACATGAATTTGGGGGCACCGTACATGTTGGATGCTTAGCCAATTGCTGCATTGGACACATCGTTGCCATTCCAACAACTATCAACTAGTCGTTAACCCTATTAAACATCCTTGTGAACACCGAATAAGTCACCAAATATGTTCGGTAAGTTATAGGCCAAATTATGCAGATTTACAAGGTCTCTGAGTTTCCTATCCAATATGGTATCTAATGCCATATCGAACACGTCCAGTGACTTATAAAGCCAAAATGTGCAGTTTATATGATCTTTGAGTTCCTAAACAAGTGGGACAAATGGTGACTCACGAGACACGTCCAGTGTCAACCGTCCGGTGTACACTAGACAATGGTGTTGTGGCTAAAATATTGTATATTGAATCCTAGCCACACTCATATCCAGTGTCATGTATGATGATGCCTCACCAGACACATCTGGTGCACTTCGGAAAACTGCATCGGGAGTATTTATTTCTCCCTTTTCAAGCAATCTAACTCTCAATTGTTTTGCTAAACATGTTAGAGCCTAGTTAGCACTTTTCAAAGTGTTTTCAATAAGCCTTTTCGCTTGCTCACTCGTGTGGCACTTAGGCCTATATGCAATTCATATAATTCCAACACCTAGTGGCACTAGATGACCAAGTTGTCAAATTAAGCTTCCTTCTTAATAGTATGGCCATCAATCCTAAATTTGATCACAAACTCCATTGCGTCTTGACCGATAAAACAAAATGTCTTAGCTTATACCTTTGCCTTTAGCCCTTTTAATTACTTTTCCCCTTCTATTTTTCATGTTGAACACTATTCATCTTTGTGGCCACCATCATTTTCATGGTAGCCCACTTTGCTCAACCTTTAGGTGGTGTAGACCTGAACCTGTATCATTTACAACACTAAGAGTAGAAGTTAATCTACTAGTTGCCTCAATTACCAAAATCATACATGGACCTTTCACAAGAAAACACTAGAAATCTACTCCATTCTTCTATAACTTTATTCTTTGAAATGCATACCTTTTACACATGATGGTAATTCATTCCAATAAAGTTTCTCTGAAAGTGAACTAGTGTCGATGTTTCGTACCACCAAAATGAATTAAAGAGTCATGTGTGTGCTCACAAAGCTTATCACTTAGAGATTAAGGATTTACTAGCCAGTTGCTCGTGCTTTGCTACGATTGTATATATCATATAAATAGGTATTGAGATATTTATTCAGATATAATTATTATTTATTTCTAAACACAGATACTTATTTCTAAACACAAAGATACGTGTGATCTGTTGGTTAACCTGCTGCGCGGGCACAAGGTGTGGGGCCCACAGGGCACGGCGCTGAGGTGGGACACGTGGGACAGGAGAACCAGTCGAGACGCATGGGGCAGGCCTAGAGTGTCAGCGCGGAGGGTGAAGTCGTGGTGGTACCAGGTGCCCACATTAAGTTCTTAATAGAGTAGTATAGATATGTCATATGTGTATGCTCACAAAGCTTATCACTTAGAGGTTAAGGGTTTATAATGCTTTAGGTAACTTGTCCTAGCTGTCTATTCATGTTCTTGAGCACCAAAAGCTCAAAGTTTGCGATAAGGATTACAAATATGTGAGAATGAGAGCACGAAACCTAAGTGGTCAATGGATCCAGAGAAGATTATTGAAGATTTCTCCATATTTACATCCTTTGGTGCCAAAGAAGAGCTAGAGAAAACATGTTCCTGTGTATCTAATTTCCTATGTGCAAATAAGGCTACAACTTCACTAGTTTTAGTTTTAGAAGTTGTTATGAAATAGGACTTCAGCAGGGTTTTAATCGAAGTCGCTAAAGAAGCCCTGCTGAGAGAGAGGGTGTCAGAATTTTTAATAGTAATTAACGACCACATTAAACTCTATATGAGCCCTGCCGCTAAAGAAGCCCTGTTGAGAGAGCGGGTGTCAGAATTTTTAATAGTTGTTAAAGACATTCAACTCTATATGAGCCCTGCTCCTCATGATGGAGAGTAAGAGTGCATTTTGTTAATCTTTTTGAACATGCTTCTGCCTAAGCCAAAGTTAAAAAACAGTTTTTCTATAGTACATATTTGAAAGCAACTTGAACCCTGCTTTTGTTTGTTGCTTATCCAAGTTCGTTATACTAATAAACTAATATAAAAAATAGAAATTATAATAAGATTAACAATAATTAAGTGTTATAATAAATGAAATAAAAATATTTTTAATAAAAAATATAAAAATAGAATTGTAAAATTAATTTATTTATAAAAATATTATGAACATAAATACAAAATTGATTTTAAAATTAGATATGTTGATTAAGAGATATAGTTAAACAAAGTACATATAAACAATATACAATTTATTTACAGTAGACAACTTACACTAGTTTAAATCAAACAACTTTCAGTTTTTTTTCTCACACACTTGAACCAAACACATCCTGAAGAGAAGTCAAATTTCCAGTGCTCTGTCGCCGCCAACACCATGCAAAAAAAAGAGGTTTATTCAACCACGTTAGAGTAAACTCTAGGTGAAGTCAGAGTAGAAATCTCTTGGGGCGCCATACCAAAGAGGCCTAGGTGACCTCTGCGTTTCTAATTCTTTTCTAAAAATATTACTGTATTCATCTTTGATAATTTTTCGTTTTCGTTTATCATTAACAATTTATTTATTAACAATACTGGAACACGCAGCCACTCAGCGATCTCCTGCCTGCTGCTATCTTCCTTTGGTGATCACAGATGCCAGCATGATCTAACACAACATGCCGGATCGAGAGGCCGTGAAGCCAAACTAGAAAAGACTCAGGTTCGTTCTCCTTACTGAAAAACTATTTGATAATAATGTTTTCTCACAAAACAGCACGTAAATGAGCAAGATTGACACCAGATGCATGCACATGAAATTTATGCACAGTCCAGTCCACAAGCTAGCAAAGAAAAATTGATGTTTTATTCCAAGATGTACGAGCTCATACACTTTCCAAAGGTGTAAGGTATGCAAATTCGATTCACTTTGTCAGAAGTCGCATCACATCGCACAAATCATTTGAGCTTCTTAAAGAGCTTTGGTGCTACCTGCAGATGCATGTTCCATAAAAAATTGGTTCTTCTCTGGCTTGACAGTGACAAACGGTAAAGTGCAAGCTGGGAACGAGTACTTACACATTTGTCGATGCATGACCAGTAATCAAAGTATTGCCCAGTGCAGTGTTTGTGACCAGTATCATCATTCTCAACTCTCTTGACGCATTTCTGATAACAGAGAGCCACCGTTAAAGTTTGAACAAAAATACTCATGTGCCAGGCATGCATATTAAAAAATGGAATACTATTAGCACCCTAGGGTAAAACAAAACTATAAGAAGGCTACTACTAAAATTCAGTTTATAGGAGATTAGGTCATGACCGAACCTCCGGCTCAGAGTCTTCCTAGTTTATAGAAGATTATTATGGGTCTACAACATCATATATAGGGAATTGCAATGAAGATTTATGTAATTCCAAACCTCCACAGCTTATGAGAAACCTATAGGAGTTTGGCAAGCACCCAAATAATATGCATGTCCAAAACAGGACCACATAGGAACCTATAATGTTTCGATCAGTGTACAGGCTAAACAAGTAAATATTACATTGGTTGAACAGGTAATCAAAAGTTGACATTCAGAGCATCTCATTGTTTCATCACTTTTGACCTGATCAGTAAATCACTAGTATGATGTATGCATGACTGCAGCTAAAGATTCTGCGCACAACTCTCAGAATGGCATGACTGAGGACAATAGGGAATGAACAGTATCACTTGACGATGTTAGTTCTTGGTATTTGCCACTAAGAATAAGCATAATATAAGGCAAAGCAATGTTACTGCAATACTGCTCGCACATCTTTGGGAAAGTGAAACCATGCATTGGCTAAATTTCATATTTTCACATGGCAAATAGGTTGCACATGATCAGTTGATCACACAGACAAAAAAAACATGACTAATACCAGTATCATGCCCCGACTAATTTGGTAAGGTATCCTTAATCAGCTACTTCTTGAACTTTCTTGAAGAAAAATAAACAGTATCATATAGAAACCCTTGTGTCAAACTGTCAACTGAAGAATATGTCAAATCGTTGGCCAACACTGTGCCAAATTTTGAGCTTCCAAGGAGGCAGACCTCATATTCGTAAAGTGATTTTACACATTGCGGCTTGCATCGTTCCTCAAGATATTTCTTCTGATCAACAAGTTCCTCGTCCTCCCTGAGATAGAGCAACATTAGGAAAGCATTGAACTTGAGACAGGAGGAAAAAGGGGAGCGGTTCAAAACATTCTAGTGACGACCGGCCGTTGTGCAGTGAATAACAGTTGAACGTTTGCAATGCAGGAATGTTCTAAATAAGCTGATTAAGATTGTGATTTGTAAAACACAGGATAACCGCATAGTAATCATGTCAGTTGAACAAGATGTTTACAGTTACAGTAATCTTCAAAACCAAGCTTGCCAAACAAATATGAGTTCTCAAACTTAGCAGCAAGACAATGCTCAAATAGAACAGGGCAAGGGATGGGATATAGTAGCATTTTGGAGTCAGGCAGTTAAGAAAGCAATACACCGATTCATTCACCCTGCTTGTCCTCAGGAAACTATAAATTCCTTACGTGTAACCGTACATGAATAGACAGCCTCCAAAGATCAAAAATAAAACCAACAAGAATATAGCTCGGTATCATCAAATAGACGAAAATCAAAGCTATAACCCCCAACATAAAGTGGGCCGTTAAGCTAATCTGCAGCAATGTTCCAACTATGATGAAATAGGGCCGTCTTCCTACATGAATTTGCATGAAGATATGAGTAGGTACCACAATGTACTACTGTTGAGCCTACTTGCAAGGCAACATAGGCTACCTACAGCATCTTATTCATCCACGTCTCCTATTGCAAACTCCACTTCGTAAACAACGGCCATATGCACGGCCATAGCAAGTGACCTACATTGACCAGATAAATAACTTCCCGCATGCGCAACCCCAGGTCACGAAGCCAAAAGCTATAATGAATGAAGCTAAAACAGGCCACGCTTAGGGCATGTATAGTGTAGAGACACCAAAACTGTTCTCCAAACAGAAGAGACAACTAAGAGATTCTATTATACAGTGGAGTGTTTATAAATGTAGTCTATTAATAAATACAGAAGTAAATGCGTCTGTACAGCATCGGATTGATAGAACATACGACAAATTCGTACAGTGGGAAGTGAGCCGTCTGAAACTACTTGCGTTACGAACAAGAGATGTCTCTTCGTCAAGAGACGGCTCTACATTTTTTTACAAATACCCCTTTAAATACCTAAGAGCCTCTACATTAAACACCACTACATTAAACACCACTGTAATCCAAAAGCTAGCGTAAGTATCCATCGAAAGGATTACCCTCTCATGACTGAAGCAGCGACCAATCAGCCGTGCACACCACCAGGTCGCATAATTCTTAGGCGTGACGCGTGGGGCTGCATCCCTAATAGAGCGACGCAGCTCAAACCGAAGGTAAATAAACAGCTGCTCATACACCAAATGCGCGCGCGCGCTGAGGGGGCGAGTCGCGAGAAGCAGAAGGGGAGCGGGATTCCGAAGCTAACGAAGAACGGGCCGAGAAGAATCTGGAGGTCGCGAGAGGAAAGGATCACTCACATGGCGAGACGTGGACGAACGAATTGGAGGATCAGATCAGATCCGAGAGACGGTGCTGTTAGGGTTGGGATTGAGAGCCGTTCAAGCGTTGCAGGTTTTGGGGAAGTGGGCGGTTGCTGGTAGCCTGGTACGGGACCATAGTTGACGACGCAAACCGCTTCTGTTTGGGCTGGATGGTGGCCTGCTGAATTGGGTCTCGTTCAGGCCCAATGTTCGTTGAAGCGAGCCGAATTCATTCGGACATGGGCCTGATGAGGACCGGCCCGCTCAGTATTTTTCTGGAAGCCCACTGAAATTTTAATTATAAGGATAATTCCTTATTTAACACTAGTAAATTATCTATTTTATTTCTTAGCCCTTAAAATATAAATCTTTTTTATTTCTTAGAATAGAGTGCTCTTAAAATTCTTGGTGTGCTGGTAGAGGCCTCCAAAGGCCTCTTTTATAGCCCTAATGGCCAAATGAGTCGTTGCTCCTTCCTTTGGTAAGTCCAGATTTCTTTTTGTCTGTGGGTGCGCACCGGATAGCCTCAGCTGCAATGGTTGTCGAATCGGTTGATTGGTCGCCTTCCTTTTAGGGTGGGCACCAGACTGTCTAGTGACCTCTCCCTACCATTGGTGTGCTGACATGGCTGGCGTCGATCTCGCTGCCGACCGTTGGTGTAGGCGACGATCCATTGGCCACATGGCACACCAGACTTATCCGGTGCACACTAGACTGTCCAGTGATTTATAGCTAGGGAGCCCAGCGAATACCCAAGAATGGCCAGTTGCGGCCAGCTGATGAGGCCAGCACCGACATGTCTGGTGCATACCGAACTGTCCGGTGAAGCCCAGTCTGGCCCAAGTTTGGAGCTCCTTTACTTCTTTTTGACTCTCTTTGAGAGGTTCCCTAACACTTAGACAAACATAGTTAGCAACTAAAACAATTGATTAAGTGAGATAACTATACCTTTTTCACCTCATTTGAAAAGGATTTACAATATCCCCAAACTCAAGCCCAAAAGGTGTTTTTCTGCTAAACACAAGTACTAGAAACATTGTAAAGGACCTATGCAACATATTTAAAAGTGCAAACATCACACTTATACCATTTTCCACAAAGTTGCATATTTTGGGTCCATATTTGTGCTCTTTTGACTTGATGGCTTCAATTTGCTTTCTAAACACCTGTGCTCATACTCATTGAGTTGAGCATTTAATCACCAAAACAACTAGAAATGGTCCAAGGGCACATTTCCCTTTCAATCTCCCCTTTTTGGTGATTTATGCCAACACACCTAAAGCAACTCAAAATCACTAACTTAACTATATATGAGCCAACTTTTGCAAATTGAAGTCAAACTAAAAACCAATTGAAGATTCATATGATTTGGCATATTTGGATCGTTTTGCCACCACTTGGTTTCTTTCGCAAAACAAATTCATTTGCTAACTTCTAAGTCAAAACACTTTAGTTTTATAAATCAAACCATTTTTCAAGACTAGTTTTGATCAAATACCAAAAACTCTCCCTTTTTCCCAACAGAAAGATTTCTCCCCCATAAGAGAATAGTTTTGCAATTAGAGGACTACTATTTACTATCAACTCGGTGTTGGTCACTTGTTTTTGATTGCTGTGAACCATAAAACAAGGCAACACGATTGTTAAATGTTAAAGTCCTTCGTCATTCAAAGCATTATCTCGCTTTGGGTATAATAAATCTTGGACGAAGGTCATGAAGAACGCAACTTCATCATTCGTAAAAATGAAAATACAGTTACAGATGTAACATTATATTATTCGTTTATTTCGTATCAATTATATAAACAATATTAATATCCATATCATATGTTAACAAAATGATGTATAATGTACATTACTTTGATACCTTCAGCTTGCTCGAAGGAGAAAATGAGAATGCAATCTTAATTCTAGAGTGAACAGTACGGGGGCACTGTTCACCTATTTATAGGCACGGGACGCAGCCCGGATAAAAATACATTTATGACCCTAACATATACACATAATCCTAATACAAAACATCAGGGATTAACTAGTCTTTTGCTCTTTAGCTCAATATCATGTTTGACCTTCGTAACCCCTTAAGCCGAAGCTGTCATCCTTTGGTGCTTTACGCATGCTATTTATAGCTTCAGCATCAGTCTTGTTGCTTATAGACAATTTCTCCATCTTGCGGACCTTCAGCAGAGAAGGAGACCCCAATAGTAGCCCCTTCGTGGTGCTAGATTATTTTTCATAACGAGCTCGATCCGCAAAAAACATGAAGGCTTCTGAATGCCAAAGGTCTGAAAAACACCTTCCCTGAGCTTGTTATTAAAAAAGGAATAAAAATTTTACGGCCTTTGCCAGTCCACCGATTAGTCAGTACGAGCGTTACGGCGGTTCGCCTTCTTCACCTGCAGGGCTTTGCAATCTTACCTTCGTCTGATGTCGTTTGCTTTGGTGTGGACGAAACCACCTTATTTGTTTTGAACCGAAGGCGAAAAACACATTCCCTTCTTTTCGTTCACATCGAAGCATCTTCGGGCTGGAATAAAAAAAATTCCCTTTCGTCTTAATGAAACATTTTCGCGCCGAAGGAAAAAAACCTTCCCTTCTTTTCCATTAGTGTCTTCTGCAATATGCCATGATGCGATGAAGCTACAGATGTCTAATGTATGTTTGTATGAATGCAAAATATGATGTGATGAAATATGCAAGTGTATGCCAAAGATAAAAAAACCCACACAAATAAGCACTCAAGCTCTGCATCCCCTTAGGAATGACTTTGGAGTCTCTTCACCTCTTACTTAGGTGGTATTTTAGCTCTGCATCACTTTAGGAATGACTTTGGAGCTAAGCTCTGCATCCCCTTAGGAATGACTTTGGAGCTTCTTTACCTTTTACTTAGGTGGCATTTTAGCTTTGCATCCCCGTAGGAACGACTTTGGAGCTACTTCACCTTTTACTTAGGTGTCATTTTAGCTTTGCATCTCTGTAGGAACGACTTTGGAGCTTTTTCATATTTTTACACTTGATGGTGAGAATCTTTACATTTTACATATGGGGGAAACTGGCCCTTGTATTGAACAGGGCTGCGAAAGGAAGATCAAAATTACAACCTATGGCCCCATTAAAAACCTTTCTCCCCTCTTGAAAGGAAAAGGGTGCTGTAGGAAAAAGAAAGAAAATTATATGGTTATTACACATAGTATCTTTGAAGCTCGTTTGCATTCCAAGATCTTATAATATCATTCTCATCCATGTCATTTAACCTGCATGATCCAGGTCTTGACGAAGATACTACCAAGAAGGAGCCGTCTCACTTGAGTTGTAGTCTCCCTACTGTTTCTGGGTTGACTATTCTTCGAAGCACTAAATATCCCGGCTTAATATTCTGTAGTCCCACTTTCCTATCCTGCCACTTTACTGGTTCGGCTTGGTATTTATTGATATGATCTATTGCTTGAAGTCTAACCCCTTCTATGGTGTCTTTTGATATTTTGCAAGTGTCTTCGTCCTCTAACGAAGCTAGAGTCCTTATTGATCCTGTTTTTGCTTCTTCCTATGTTATTGCTTCATCTCCAAATGAAAGCTTAAATGGAGTAAACCCTGTTGACCTCGAGACAACAGTGTTATGATTCCACACTACTTTTACCAATTCGTCTAGCCACTTTCCCTTTGGTAGATTAAAGATCAATTTCATTATCCTTGTGATGATGATTCTGTTTGCTCGTTCTACCAAACCATTGGATTCTGGATGTCTCACTGATGCAAAGTGTATCTTCGTTCCAATCTGATCACAAAAGGTTTTAAATGCTTTAGAGCCAAATTGTGCTCCATTGTCAACTGTGATAGCCTTCAGCACACCGAAGCGACAAATGATGTTCTACCAGAAAAACTTTTGAACTGTGGCCAAAGTTATCGTAGCTAGTGGTTTAGCTTCAATCCATTTTGAAAAATATTCCACTGCTACCACAACATATCTCAAATTCCCTTGGGCTGGTGGAAGTGGGCCCAATAAGTATAGGCCCCATCTTTGCAATGGCAAAGTGGGCTAAATCAGTTGTGTTAAAGATGAAGGTTGTTTCTGATCTCTAGCACACTTCTGGCAATTTTCACATTTTTGTACCAGATCCGCTGCATCGGAAGCAGCCTTTGGCCAATAAAATCCTTGTCTAAAAACTTTGCCAAGGAGTGGCCTAGATCCAATGTGGGCTCCACATATTCCTAAGTGTATTTCCTTCATCAGCTCTTGACCTTCGGCTCTGGATAGGCATTTTAGTAATGGGGAGCAAACTCCTTGTTTGAACAATTCCCCCTCTATAATCACATATGGCCTTGTTCTGGCATGCATCCTTTTTATGTAAACTTCATCATCCGAAGGATAATTTCTGTTCTCCAATCTTCGCTATGCACAGGTGAAACTGTAAGCACCGCTCTTTCCATGAGTTTGACTAAAGGTGCTTTGAGAGTTTCAAAGAATACTTCTGGGGAAGCTAGAGCCCCTGTGCCCCTAATTTAGCTAGTAAATCTGCCTGTTCATTGTCTCCTCTTGGGATGTTTCACTGAAAATCCTTTGAAGGAGGCTTCCATCCTTCGGATTGTGTCAAGATATTTTTCAAGCTTTGGGTCTCTTGCCTTACTGCTTTTGTCAACCTAGCATGTGATGACTTGAGAGTTAGATTTAAGCACTGCCCTTCTTATCCTCATGGCCCTAAGCTTTCGAAGCCCCCAAAGGACAACTTTGTATTCTGCAATGTTGTTTGTACAATTGAACTCCAATCTGGCTGCATAGCAGGTTTTGATTTTTGATGGTGAAATTAGAATAGCGGCTACACCTGCGCCAAAGGTTCCCCATGATCCATCACAGAATACTGTCCACACTTCGGTATTTGTTGGGTGTACTTCTTCATGAGCTCCAGGTGTCCAACCGAAAATGAAGTCTGCTAGTGCTTGAGATTGTATCGAAGATCTATGAACAAAGTCAATGGTGAACTCGTTCAACTCTATAGCCCACTTGCCAACCCTTCCTTTTAGCTTCTCTGTTCCTTACGGTATCCTTTAGAGGTTGATACGAAGGTACTATGATGTGGTAGAACTGGAAATAACGTTGAAGCTTCCTAGGGGCCATTAGTACATCATAGAGTACCTTCTCCAACTATGTGTAGTTTCTTTTCGATGGACTTAGTACTTCGGAGACGAAGTAAATTGGGACTTGTTTCTTTGTTTATTCATCTTGCTTTTCTTGCACCAGAGCTACAGTAACATCTGCCTGGGAAGCTGATACATACAATAGCAATGGGGTTCCTGATGAAGGTGGAGTCAAAGTTGTCAACTGTATAAGATATTGTTTCAAATCTTCAAAGGCCTTTTGCTGAACTGGCCCTCATTGAAAGACTTCAGCCAACTTTAATACTTCGAAGAATGGCAGATTCCTTTCTGCTAATCTTGAAATAAACTTATTCAATGATGCCAACCTGCCTGTCAATCTCTGAGCACCTTTTCTTGACTTTGGTGGTTCCATCCGAAGTATAACTTCTATTTTGTTTGGGTTAGCTTCAATTCCCTTTGTTGATACTAGACATCCAAGGAATTTTCCTTTATTTACCCCGGAGACGCATTTTTCTGGGTTTAACTTGAGGCCAACCTTTTTAAAATTAGCGAATGTTTCTTTAAATCAGCAATGTGATTTTCTTGCTTTGTACTTTGACTATGATATCATCAACATATTTCAAAACATTCCTGCCAATTTGAGTGCAGAGAACTTTGGAAGTTATCTTGCTGAAGCTTCCCCCAGCATTCTTGAGTCCCTCAGGCATCCAAAGATAGCAATAAGTTTCACTAGGGGTTATGAAGCTTGTTTTGGGCTCATCTTCTTTCTTCATACAAATCTGATGATAGCTTGAGTAACAGTCTAGTAGGTTCATAAGCTCCAAAGTGGTTGCCGCATCTATGAGGGAGTCTATTCTTAGCAAGGGAAATTCATCCTTCGGACACGCCTTATTAAGATATGTGAAATCAATGCACATTCTCCACTTTCCATTGGCCTTCTTTACCATCACAGTGTTGGCTAGCCATTCTAGATATGTCACCTATCCGATCACTCCAGCACTGAGGAGTCTTTTAACTTCGTTTCTTGCACCTTCGGCTTTGTCATCCGACATCTTCTGAAGCTTCTGCTTCCTCGGTCTGACAGTTGGGTCTACATTGAGAGAGTGCTCGATGACATCTCTGTTGACACCACAAAGATCGTTGGCTGACCAAGCAAAGACATCCTTGTTACTGAACAAGAACTTTAACAAAGCCTTTTCTTGTTCCTCAGACAATTGGGATCCAAACAACACTTTCTGTTCAGCTATGTCTTCGCACAAAAGCATAGACTTTGGTTGATCCACCAAAGCAGCCTTATCTCTTATGTACTTATGCTGTTGTGAGCTTCAACTTTGTCTATATTGTGAATGGCCCTAGAATCCGTCCAATTCCCTTCGACCCTTCTAGCAGCCTCCTGGCTTCCATGCACAACAATAGGGCCCTGATCTGATGGTATCTTCATACACAAATATGCTAGATGAATTATTGCTTTGAAAGCATTCAGTGTCCCTTGCCCAATGATTGCTTTGTAAGGATAATCCATGTCTATAATGTCAAATACAACTTGCTCCGTTCTGGTGTTGTGCACATAGCCGAATGTGATTGGCATTGTTATTTTTCCATGTGCCGCTATCTATTTTCCTCCGAAGCCACATAGGGGGTGGGTTGCATCATGTATTTTGTCATATTGTTCTTGCATCTGTCTGAAGGCTTTTGCAAAGATAATGTCTGCTACACTACCAATGTCTACAAGGACATTGTGTACCAAGAACCCTTTAATGACACATGATATGACCATGGCATCATTGTGAGGGTAATCCTTAAGCTGAAGGCCTTCTTGCGAAAATATAATCAGCAAATGGAACCATTTGGACTTGATGAAGGGTCCTTGTACTCCAACATGTTGTACTCTTCTCTATGCTACACAGCTTGATCACCTTGCGAAGCCATTGTCGTGGTCGTGAAAGTGAGTTCACCGGAGGTGGGCACCAATGTTGGTCACTTGTTTTGATTGCTGTGAACCATAAAATAAGGCAACACGATTGTTAAATGTTAAAGACCTTCGTCCTTCAAAGCATTATCTCTCTTTGGGTATAATGAATCTTGGACGAAGGTCATGAAGAACACAACTTCATCATTCGCAAAAATCAAAATACAGTTACAGATGTAACATTATATTATTCGTTCATTTTGTATCAATTACTTAAACAATATTAATATCCATATCATATGTTAACAAACTGATGTATAATGTACATTACATTGTTACCTTCGGCTTGCTCAAAGGAGAAAATGAGAATGCAATCTCAATTCTGGCGTGAACAGTATGGGGGGCACTGTTCACCTATTTATAGGCACGGGACGCAGCCCAGATAAAAATACATTTATGACCCTAACATATACACATAATCCCAATACAAAACATAAGGGGTTAACTAGTCTTTTCCTTTTTGGCTCAACATCATGTTTGACCTTCGTAACCACTTTAAGCCGAAGATGTCATTCTTCGGCGCTTTACACATGATTGTTGTAGCTTTGGCATTCAATCTTGTTGCTTATAGACAATTTCTCTGCCTTGAGGACCTTAGGCAGAGAAGGAGACCCCCAACAGTGGGTTTTCATCAAAAAGACAAGTTCAAAACACAAAAATTTTAAATTCACAAGTGGTGGTTGATCCAGTTGCTTCGGTCTTAATTTCTCCCCTTTAGCATTAAGCACCAAAATAGAGAAACTAGTGGCCTTAAACCTCATTGCCTCACCAAAGATTGCAAATAAGGAGCAAAAGGCAATGAAAACCAAGGGATTTTGGAACATAGTACGTTGATACTGTTATGCAGTGGAAGCCTTTTCCTTTGTCCAAACCCACCATTTCCCTTTCAATCCACCTTTGATACTACATCAACACAGCTCAAGCAAACATATTAGTCTCGAAGGGTCAATTTGTAGCATATCATCCCCCTAATATATATGCATCAACGCACAAGGACTTGTGAGGTCCGGGGATGACATTCTACAACTTGAGCGCCAAAATAAGAATAAAGCATAATTAAGCTTAAAAGAACATGATCAAAAGTACATAAAGACACTTGAATGCTATAGATCAATTCATGTTTCGTGAATCTAAAACATTAAGCTTACTACGCAACTCACAAAACCTCCTTTCATCTAAAGGCTTGGTGAAGATATCAATTGATATCTAGCTGGTGATCGGTGCTAACATGGCAAATATCGATATCTCCCCTTTGCTGATGGTCTCTCAAAAAGTGATGCCAGATGTCTATGTTCTTAGTGTGGGTGTGTTCAAAAGTATTATCCGCCAAGCGAATTGCACTCACTCTCATTATCACATAAAAATGGGACTTTGCTCACATTGTTGCTGAAGTCCCAGAGAGTTTGCCTCATCCAAATTAGTTGTGCGCAACATTGGCCTACGACAACATACTTGGCTTTAGCAGTGGATAGGGCAATGGAATTTGTTTCTTAGAGCTCCAAGACACTAGGAACCTTCCTAGAAACTAACAAGTCCCCGATTTACTCTTCTTATCAACCTTGCACCTGACATAGTAGGAGTCTGAGTATCCAATCAAGTCAAAGGTATACCCCTTAGGATACTAGAGCCTGAAGTGAGGCGTATGAAGTAAATATTGAAGAATTCGCTTCACAGCCACAAGGTGACATTCCTTGGGGTTGGATTGAAATCTAGCACATATGCAGACGAAAAGCATAATATCTGGTCTGCTTTCACATAAGTAAAGCAAGGATCCTATCATAGACCGGTATACCCTTTGATCTATAGACATACCTCCCGCATCGAGGTACAAATGTCTGTTGGTTCCCATTGACGTCTTGATGGGCTTTGCGTCCTTCATCCCAAACTTCTTGAGCAAATCTTGCGTGTACTTCGTTTGGGAGATGAAGATGCGTTACATGAGCTGTTTTACTTGAAATCCTAGAAAGTATGTCAGCTCGCCCATCGTAGACATCTCGAACTTTTGCATCATTACCCTACTAAACTCCTCACAAGACTTTTGATTAGTAGAACCAAATATTATGTCGTCAACATATATTTGGCATATAAACAAATCACCATCACATGTCTTAGTGAAAAGAGTAGGATCCGCTTTTCTGACCTTGAAAGCATTAGAAATAAGAAAGTCACCTAAGGCATTCATACCATGATCTTGGTGCTTGCTTAAAGCCCATAGAGCGCCTTAAAGAGCTCATACACATGGTCGAGATACCTGTCATCCTCGAAGCTAGGGGTTGCTCCACGTACACCTCCTCCTTGATTGGCTCGTTGAGGAAAGCGCTCTTCACGTCCATTTTATAAAGCTTAAAAGAATGGTGAGCAACATATGCTAATAAAATTCGAATAGACTCAAGCCTAGCTATAGGAGCTAAAGTCTCCTTAAAATCCAAACCTGCGACTTGGGCAAACCTGTTGCCACAAGTCTCGCCTTGTTTATTGTTGAAAGCATCTAGGCCCTTGGTTGGTTTTAGTGATTAATGACAACATAAGATTACATATGACTAATGTGTGTTAGCAAATGATAAGTTAGGTCACATTGTAGGGAGTTGCGCTACAATGGTGAAAACAATCCCTCAGATGAGAACTTGAAGCGATGACTAAAAAGGCGAATCAAAAGACGAATGACTTCATATCCTAAGTGTTGAAGGAGTTGTGGACACTTGGTATAGAGTTAGGACTTCTATTTTTGTTTTAGTCGTATTATAAAGAGGGGTTGTGGATGAGTAGTTTGACCAAGAGAAATCTAATGTAGCGTCGGTGCATGGTCACACTCACAACTAGTGCTAGGTGTCACTCTATAACTCACCCACAAGTTAGAATAAAAAATGGTTTAGAAAAACCTAAGAAAAGAAAACGGGATTGCTAACCTAGGGGCACTGGACTGTCCGGTGTGCATTGGACTCTCTAGTGCTCTCCTAGCAGCGGGCCCGAGAGCACCCTAGAGCAACCCTCAGGAAGCCAAAGAACCCGAGAGCACACAGTTCATAGACCCGATTTTTAGCCCTACACTGGATTGTCCGTTGGACACCGGATATGCACTGTGCACTGTCTGGTGCGACATCAGAGCAACGACTAGTTGTCAGAACTAGTCGTTGGAAGCACACTGTTGGCGCATCAGTGGCGCACTAGACTGTCTGTTGTGCCCATGCATAGCAACCTACAATAATGGTTAGTTTTGGTTGGTGGGTGTATTTATACCCCCTCCACCAGCCATTATAGGTGTCTTGCTGCCCCAACTAACTTGTATTCATTGCTAGAGTATTGCAAGTCCACCAAGCATAGTGATTAGCAAAATCATAATCCCATGTAAGGACCTCATTAGTGCGCATGGGAGCCACCTACAGCACACCCACATGCATTAGGCTTCTCTTGGTCAATTTAAATTCTATGGCTTATTACTCTTGTTGATCGGCATCACCTGGACAGCTCAGTGGCGATTGGAATTCGGTGATCACCCCAAAAGATTTGTTGGTGACCTGACTCGATAATTGTATGTGGTCGTGAGGGATCCATCATGCTAGAAAGGCAAAGGATCATCTCATAGTGGGCACTTGGTCCTTACAAGGACCATGGGGGAGCGATACCCTTGCGCGAGTGCTCCAATGAGGACTAGTGGAGAGTACTGACTCTTTGATACATCAGGAAAATTTGGAGGAGTCTTCTTATCCCTTTACTTTCCACATTTACTTTGAGCATTTTGCTTTGTGTATTTTCTTAGTTAGTATTTGCAATAATGACTTAGGGTTGTTCTCTATTTCATAACTTTTACTTGTTGCTAGTAGTTTGGGTGAAGTTGGGCTCATGCTTAGGGTTTAATCTTTTGTTAGAATTTTAGAAAAGCCCAATTCACCCTCTCTTGGGCATCGTGATCCTTTCAATTGTCACCGCCCCGTACTCATGTTGTTTGTTGTGAAACACCCACTTGGTTCCCGCAACATTTTGCTTTGGACATGGCACTAGGCTCCATACTTCATTTCTCTTGAAGTTATTGAGCTCTTCCTACATGACCATAACTCAATCCGGATCCTATAGTGCTTCTTCTACCCTAAAAGGCTCAATAGAAGAGACAAAGGAGTAGTTCTCACGAAAAAGTAGCAATACGAGATTGAGTTGTTATTCCCTTGCTGATATCACCTAGGATTTGGTCCACCAGATGGTCTCTTTGTATGATGGTGTGGATTGGAGCTGGAGGTGTATGTGGTACTTTTTCTTTCTCCTTGTTTTCTTGTTCATGTGCTCCCCTTGTTCCATGCCATCGTCTTGAGTTACCTGTTCCTCACCTTGAGATGGGGGTTGCGTCATTGTTGAGTAAGAAGGTTGATCTTGTTCTTGTTGTTCCTATGGTCACACATCACCTATCGACATAGTCCTCATTGCAGCCGTTAGAACCTCGTTTTCATCTATGCCATCAAGATCAACTTGCTCTCTTGGAGAGCTATTAGTTTCATCAAATACAACGTCACTAATGACTTCAACTAAAACAAAGGATTTGTTGAAGACCCTACATGCCTTTGTATTTGAATCATAACCAAGTAAAAACCCTTAAACGATTTTGGGAGCAAACTTTGAATTCCTACCTCTCTTAACCAAAATGTAGCATTTGCTACCAAATACATGAAAGTAAGAAACATTGGGTTTGTTATCAGTTAGGAGCTCGTATATCGTCTTCTTGTGGAGGCAATGGAGATAGAGGCTGTAACACTATAAAAACCATCAACTAAAAATAATGAATTTAGTTATTATGGTAATTAGGGTAACAAATTTTTTTATTTAAGTGTTTGTTATTTATTTGCATTTTAAATCATTTTTGATTTCACATGATTAATTATTGGACATTTAATAGCAATTCTTCTTAAAGGAAAAATCCTAGTAAATAACATAATAATTAAATAATATAATAATTATTAGTCTAAAAATAGGTATTTTATTTATAAATAGTTTTTGTTTAATTATTATGAATTTTTGAGTTATTTAAAAATGTATTTCGAATTTTGAAAAAAAAGAAAAAAGAGAAACCCTCCCTAACCCTAGACCCACTAGGGGCCCAACTAAACCCTAGCCGCGCCGCGCCCTGGCTGACTCTCAGCCACTGTTGTCCCCTGTGCTTCCCTCTCCCTCCCCTATTCTCTCTCCTCTCATCTCTCCCCTGCACTCACGCGCGCGCCGCCAGGGACTTCCCTAGGTCGAGCAGCCGCGCGCCAGGAACGGACCGGCACGTGCCCTGCCTCCTGCCCTGCCCCATGCCAAGCCGAGCGCCGCTAGGAGCTCCCCCGCGCGACACCGAGTGTGACCCCGCCTAGGCGCCCGACCGGCCCCGCGCAAGGGAGCCGCCCCGACGCGCCCAGTCCCGACCGAGCCACTGGCTGACCACGCGCCTTCCCCGGCTACCGTTTCTTCTCTCCTCTCCCCATTCACGTCCTCATTTCAAGCGGACGTTTATCTACAATAACACCGCCACCGCCATTAATGGCCAATGAAGCTCCACTGGCGTCAGTTTCACCTTTCCACACCCCTATAAAACTCGACCGTGCCTCCATAGAGCCAGTCCCCGTCCGTCCCAAGCCCACTCCGAGCTCCCTCTCCCATTGCCACTCACTACTGATGACCAGTGAAGCCGTGCTCACCATCCTGTCTGCTGCTGTTCATCGACGCCAAGACGCTCCTGCCATCCCTCGCCGCTGGAGCCGTTCACCGTCGACCGGAACTCCGAAGTCGACGCCCCATCCCGACCGAACCTCCCTATCGCTGAGCCCCTTCTCGCTGACCTCCCTCTCTCTGTACGCGAAGACCTGAGGTAGAAGAAAGTGATTTAACATTTTAGTCCCCGCCTAAGTGTAAATCGCGCTCAAGTTTTCTGCAGTGCAAATAACTTCAATATAGGTCCCTAAAATCTTATGTGCTACCCTCTAGTGTCTACGTTTAATTTGAAATTAGCCCCTGCAGCAATAGCTTGGATACACAATATATTCTTCGAGTATAAATAAATATTTTAGACTTTGTTAACACCATAATTAAGTACTAAAAAGATTTACGTTAGTCTCTATGATTCACACGTTATTTAGCATTATTACTAGCAATTGTTTAAATGTGGTTTTGCGAAAGAAGAAATTAAAAATAATAAAAATATACATCCCATATTTCTAACCAAAAGATATGTGATCATTTATCTTTTCTCACAAAAGTGATTTAGGTATATATATAAACAAGATTTATATGTGTATACACATGTCTATATTGTTTATGCATACTAAGAAATAATAGAACTTCTAATAGATGTTGAAATATTATAGTTGTGATCATGCCTACTATAGTCTACAAAGTAGTTTAATGAATTACATGCTACTTATCTTATAAATAAACTTCATATTATTTTAATATAAATTTTGAAATAAATAGTAAAGGAAAATATAACCCACATCCTTTCCGGTAGAAATACAATAATTAATTGGTTAATTTTCTAGATTCTATAAAGTTTGAATTAGCACCATATTTATGTATTTTTAAATGAATCCATATAGTATATACTTCCATAGTCAATTTGCCATATAGATTCCTCTAGCGTATTCTCGAAACTAAATTATTAGTATTCTACCTCATAGCAAATGAGATGATCATCGATATGGATAGACTTATATATTAGTTACAAATCAAGTTTTATTTTTTTAAATGTCTTCCTTTTATAAGTATGATTTGTAAAGTGTATATTTCATTGTTTGTTGAATGGTGTATGTTTATTTATTGGTGTATGCTTTCTTTTTGTATTGCGACGTGCGACGTTATTAGAAGCTGATTGTGTGGTTGAGGATCCGAATTCGTTTGAGGATGATCCGTAGGACACTTTTGAGCAAGGCAAGTGGACTCTCCCTCTGCATATTCTACTTGTACCCAATTAATGCATATAATAATGTTTATTTTTTTGGATATACTGCATAATTTGATGGGATTTACCTAATTAAGAGTGTTTCTTGGAAGGATTGATTGGACCTCTAAACTATCAACTACATAGTCATACCTTCCCCAATTTCCAGACACTGCTGAACAAGGCAATTGGCCTTGAAAGAAAAAGAAGGGAATTGTCTGACCATAAAAGGAAGTTCCAAGGTCAGTCTAGCAGGAACACCCGCTCAAACAACGCTCAAGGTTCGTAGTTCCGCTCTGGAAATCAGAGTGGAAGTAATTATCAAGTACAATGCTCTGGACAACAAGGCTAGAGGAACAATGAAAGCCACAACCAGCAGAGGAGCAACTCTCAGACCAACTAGAGGTCTGGTGGGAGTTCACAGAATCATCAAGGTGGCGCCGTGAACACGCAGGCCAGAAGCAACAACGCACCAGTCCAACCTAATGGCTGTTTCAAGTGCGGTGAGCTTAGCCATTATGCTAACAACTGCCCTAGGCGCAACCAGCACACACCTCAAAAGAGCAACAATCAGAGAAATGACCAGAACACCCCTGCTCGTGGATCTGCTCAGAACAAAGCTCCCTAGAACCAGAGTAGAGGAAGGGTCAATCACGTTATAGCGAAATCAGTGCCTGAGGATACCGACGTGGTGTATGGTATGTTCCTTGTTAACTCCATACCTGCATCAGTTTTATTTGACTCTGGAGCATCGCATTCATTTATAACTGAGTCATTCGTGGAAAAGCATAACTTACCAAAGCACCCTCTTAAGAAGATGTTACACATTAGTTCACCAGGAGGTGACATGAAGGCCACACACTCATGCCTCCATGTTAATCTCAAGATTCAAGGAATAGATTTTCCAATCAACCTAGTGGTCTTAGGATCCAATTGTATTAATGTGATTCTTGGATGCGACTAGTTGAAAAGTCATGATGGAGTGATACAATGTGCCAACGGAACAATTACATTGACAAGTCCTCAAGGCGAAAGAATCCAAGTTAGCACAGACATGCCAACAAATGCAAAAGGAAAGACAGTGTTGAATCATTTGGAAGAAAAGCCCCTAGAAAATATCAAGGTAGTGTGTGAATACCCAGATGTATTTCTAGAGGAACTACCAGGTATGCCACCTGACCGTGATATAGAGTTTTCTATTGAATTATTACCCGGAACTGCACCTATATCGAAAAGACCTTATAGAATGGATGTCAAAGATTTAGTTGAACTAAAGAAACAAATAGATGAATTACTAGAAAAAGATTTCATTCGCCCAAGTTCATCCCCTTGGGGAGCCCCAGTTCTATTTGTGAGCAAGAAGGATGGTTCGAGGAGAATGTGTGTTGATTATAGAAGTTTGAATGAAGTAACCATCAAGAATAAATACCCATTACCTCGAATTGAAAATTTATTTGATCAGATGAAGGGAGCTAAGGTATTCTCGAAGATAAATCTAAGGTCGGGATATCATCAGTTAAAAATTTGAGCTGAAGATGTACCCAAGACAGCCTTCACCACAAGATATGGATTATATGAGTTTTTGGTCATGTCGTTTGGACTGACTAATGCACCGGCATACTTTATGAACTTGATGAATAAAGTATTCATGGAATATCTAGATCAGTTTGTGGTCGTATTCATTGACGACATACTGATATATTCTCCGAATGAAGAAACACATGAAGATCATCTAAGGCTAGTCCTACAAAAGCTTCGTGACAACCAATTGTATGCAAAGTTCTCAAAGTGTGATTTTTGGTTGAAGAAAGTTGCTTTTTTAGGACATATTGTCACTGATGGTGGAATTAAAGTGGATCCAGGGAAGATAAGTGAGATACTAAATTGGAAGCAACCAAAGGATGCGTCCAAGATCAGAAGTTTTCTTGGATTGACAAGATACTACAGAAGATTTATTGAAGGTTTTCCAAGTTGTGAAACCTCTTACCTCACTACTGGAGAAAGGTAAAGAGTTCAAGTGGGATGAAGCATGCCAGAATTGTTTTGAGGAACTCAAGAAAAGGCTAACCACTGCACCAATATTGGTAATGCTAGACATTCGCAAGGGATTTGATGTGTATTGCGATGCATCACACCTTGGACTTGGATGTGTGCTAATGCAGGAAGGAAAAGTAATAGCCTATGCTTCAAGACAGTTGAGGAAGCATGAGAAGAATTATCCTACGCATGATTTGGAACTAGCTGTCGTAGTGCATGCTTTGAAGATTTGGAGACACTATATGATTGGAAACAAGTGCAAAATCTTCACGGATCACAAAAGCTTGAAATATATATTCACTCAGAAAGAACACAACCTAAGACAGAGAAGAGGCTTGAGTTGATCAAGGACTATGATTTGGAAATACAATATCACCCAGGAAAAGCAAATATAGTGGCAGATGCTTTGAGCCGTAAGGGTCAAGTGAACAACATCACTACTCATTTGATGTCACAAGAATTGTGCTGGGAAATGGAACAACTCAACCTTGGTATGCTCAATAATGTAGAAGCAACGGTTATGGAAGTTGAATCTACTTTGGAAGAAGAGATTTGTAAAGGACAAGAATTTGATGAGAAAATCAAGGAAATTAAAACTTTGATTGGGTTGGGTAAAGCCTTAGATTTCACAGAAGATAATTAAGGCACAATATGGTTTAAGAAGAGAATCTGTGTACCAGAAATTGAACACCTACGCCAACTTATTTTGAGAGAAGCTCATGATTCGGCTTACTCTATTCACCCTAGAAGTACAAAGATGTACCAGGATTTGAAGGAAAAGTATTGGTGGTACGGTTTGAAAAGAGATGTTGCTACTCATGTTGCATTATGTGACGTGTGTCAGCGAGTTAAGGCCGAACACCAAAGACCAGCAGGATTACTACAACCTCTCAAGGTACCAGAATGGAAATGGGAAGAAATCAGTATGGATTTTATAGTTGGATTACCCCGTACTCGGGATGGCTATGATTCAATATGGGTCATAGTAGACAGGTTGACTAAAGTGGCACACTTTATACCTATGAAGACAACTTACTCAGGAGCCTAGTTAGCAGGGTTATACATGTCGAGGATTGTTTGTCTGCACGGAGTACCGAAGAAGATCGTATCAGATCGAGGAACCCAGTTTACCTCGCGCTTTTGGAAAAGACTACATGAGTCCATGGATACCAAGCTAAACTTTAGTTCAGCTTATCATCCGCAAACGGATGGGCAAACGGAAAGGACAAACCAAGTGTTGGAAGGTATGCTAAGAGCTTGCGCTCTAAAGCATGGTAGAAGCTGGGATAAAAGTTTGCCTTATGCAGAATTCCAGTATAATAATAGTTACCAAGCAAGTCTAAAAATGGCACCATTTGAAGCCCTTTATGGACGAAAGTGTAGAACACCGCTTTATTGGAACCAGACCGGAGAAAGTCAAGTATTTGGCCCAAAAATTCTCCAAGAAGCAGAAAAGCAAGTGCAGATTATAAGAGAAAATTTGAAGACAGCATAGTCAAGATAGAAAAGCTATGCTGATAATAGAAGAAGAGAATTGATATTCGAAGTAGGAGACTTCGTATACCTTAAAGTTTCACCGATGAGAGGAATGAAAAGATTTAAGGTTAAAGGAAAACTATCTCCTCGCTATATTGTCCCATTCAAGATTTTGGAAAGAAAAGGTGAAGTAGCGTACCAATTAGAGCTACCCGATAGTTTATCGGATGTGCATAACATATTTCACGTGTCACAACTCAAGAAGTGCTTAAGAGTACCGGAGGAACAGTTACCAATGGAGGAACTGAATGTCAATGAGGATTTGACTTATTCAGAGTACCGAGTCAAAATTCTGGAAACATCTCGCAGAATTACATGGAGTAAAGTCATTAACATGTGTAAGGTTTAGTGGAGTCATCATTTAGAGGATGAGGCCACTTGGGAAAAAGAAGATGAACTCAGAGCAGAATTCCCCCAGTTATTCTCGGAAGTTTCTTAATCTCGAGGACGAGATTCTTTTAAGAGGGGTAGGTTTGTAACACTATAAAAACCATCAACTAAAAATAATGAATTTAGTTATTATGGTAATTAGGGTAATAAATTTTTTATTTAAGTGTTTGTTATTTATTTGCATTTTAAATCATTTTTGATTTCACATGATTGATTATTGGATATTTAATAGCAATTCTTCTTAAAGGAAAAATCCTAGTAAATAACATAATAATTAAATAATATAATAATTATTAGTCTAAAAATAAGTATTTTATTTATAAATAGTTTTGGTTTAATTATTATGAATTTTTGAGTTATTTAAAAATGTATTTCAAATTTTGAAAAAAAGAAAAAAAAGAGAAACCCTCCCTAACCCTAGGCCCACTAGGGGCCCAACTAAACCCTAGCCGCGCCGCGCCGTGGCTGACTCCCAGCCGCTGCCGTCCCCTGTGCTTCCCTCTCCCTCCTCTATTCTCTCTCCTCTCATCTCTCCCCTGCACTCACGCGCGCGCCGCCAGGGACTTCCCCAGGCCGAGCAGCCGCGCGCTAGGAACGGACCGGCCCCGCGTGCCCTGCATCCTGCCCCGCGCCAAGCCAAGCGCCGCCAGGAGCTCCCCCGCGTGACACCGAGCATGACCCCGCCCAGGCGCCTGACTAGCCCCGCGCCAGGGAGCCGTCCCGACGCACCTAGCCCTAACCGAGCCGCTGGCTGACCACACGCCTTCCCCGGCTGCCGTTTCTTCTCCCCTCTCCCCAATCACGTCCTCATTTCAAGCAAACGTTTCTCGGCAATAACACCGCCACCGCCATTAATGGCCAATGAAGCTTCACTGGCGTCAGTTACACCTTTCCACACCCCTATAAAACTCGACCGTGCCTCCATAGAGCCAGTCCCTGTCTGTCCCAAGCCCACTCTGAGCTCCCTCTCCCATTGCCACTCACTACTAACGACCAGTGAAGCCGTGCTCGCCATCCTGTCCGCTGCTGTTCATCGACGCCAAGATGCTCCTGCCATCCCTCACCGCTGGAGCCGTTCACCGTCGACCGAAACTCCGAAGCCGACGCCCCGTCCCGGCCGAACCTCCCTATCGCTGAGCCCCTGCTCGCCGACCTCCCTCTCTCTATACGCGAAGACCCGAGGTAGAATAAAGTGATTTAACATTTTAGTCCCCGTCTAAGTGTAAATTGTGCTCAAGTTTTCTGCGGTGCAAATAACTTCAATCTAGGTCCCTAAAATCTTATGTGCTACCCTCTAGTGTCTACGTTTAATTTGAAATTAGCCCCTGCAGCAACAGCTTGGATACGCAATGTATTTTTCCAGTTTAAATAAATATTTTAGACTTTGTTAACTCCATAATTAAGTACTAAATAGCTTTACGTTAGTTTCTATGATTCACACGTTATTTACATTATTACTAGTAATTGTTTAAATGTGGTTTTGCGAAAGAAGAAATTAAAAATAAAAAATATACATCCCGTATTCCTAACCAAAAGATATGTGATCATTTATCTTTTCTCACAAAAGTGATTTAGGTATATATATCAAAGATTTATATGTGTATACGCATGTCTATATTGTTTATGCATACTAAGAAAGAATAGAACTTCTAATAGATGTTGAAATGTTATAGTTGTGATCATGTCTACTATAGTCTAAAAAGTAGTTTAATGAATTACATGCTACTTATCTTATAAATAAACGTCATATTGTTTTAATATAAATTTTGAAATAAATAGTAAAGGAAAATATAGCCCACATCCTTTCCGGTAGAAATACAATAATTAATTGTTTAAATTTCTAGATTCTATAAAATTTGAATTAGCGCCATATTTATGTATTTTTAAATGAATCCATATAGTATATACTTCCATAGTCAATTCACCATATAGATTCCTCTAGTGTATTTTTGAAACTAAATTATTAGTATTTTACCTCATAGCAAATGAGATGATCGTCGATATAGATAGACTTATATATTAGTTACAAATCAACTTTTATTTTTAAATGTCTTCCTTTTATAAGTATGATTTGTAAAGTGTATGTTTCATTGATTATTGAATGGTGTATGTTTATTTATTGGTGTATGCTTTCTTTTTGTATTGCGACATGCGACGTTATCAGAAGCTGATTGTGTGGTAGAGGATCCGAATTCGTTCGAGGACGATCCATAGGACACTTTTCAGCAAGGCAAGTGGATTCTCCCTCTGCATATTCTATCTGTACCCAATTAATGCATATAATAATGTTTTTTGGATATACTGCATAATTTGATGGGATTTACCTAATTAAGGATTTCCTAGATTTACCAACTGTATTCCTTGATTACCATGGGAAAATATTATGCTTTGCAAATTTGTGCTACGCTCAACTTAATAATTTTTATGTCACTCATTATTTGATGTTAATGTTCCCAAAATGAAATTGGCAATATAATGTTAACCCGATGGTTAAAACAATATTATTTCATATTAATTGGAACATGGAGTGACCACCCAGGATAACGGTGCAACCACGAGTGCTATCATGGCTCTGGCTTTGGTAATTAGCTTTATATGCTTAGTACTTAGCAACCTTACCTGAAATATGGGCAAGAGGGAGAGCGGTAGTGGTGGCAGCTCACGTTAACATGGGGACGTATTCTTGGCTAAGGTACCTCGCCCAGAGGGCCTCCACACCGACTTGGAAACCTTAGCGGGTTGCTTCGTATTAAGTGTATTTTGTGAAAGCCTCATAATGGATCCCTAGCCATTCACCTTGGTAGTGTTTATGGGTCCGATCAACCCAGGCTAGATGGGATATATGGCTTGTGGGTAAAGTTGTACCACCTCTGCAGAGTGTAAAACTGATATATCAGCCGTGCTCCCAGTTAAGAGCAGCCTGGACTCCTCACATGATAATTGAACTTAACAATGGACAATAAATCGAGATCCGATGATCTGCCAATGGTTTGCTTAAGTGGTTTCACTTAAGTGTTTTTGATATACTCATATACCTTTGTTTAATGGGAATAATTGGGATTCACACTTATTAGTAAGACAGGTGTTGTTAATAAAATGTTTACCAACTAAAATGCTTAATGCTCAACCTTAGCCTCACCTTGTTATACCTGCATTAAATTTCCCCCCACTTGCTGAGCCTTGACCATATGTGAGCTCACCCTTGCTAATATTTTGATCAGAGGGTGATGAAGAAGACTTTTATGGAGATTTTGACGATGAATTCTAAGTCTAACGATACGCCGGTCATCTTCCTGTGGGAGATTGCCCATGTTATTTAATTCCACCTTACTTTGATGTGATACTTGTTAAAAATACAATGATTTAGATGATGTAATAAAGTATTCTACTCTGTTTACGCCTTTATTGCATTGTCTTTTGATATATTACAATTGTGACGTCAACATATGTGTGGAAATGGATCTTGGCACACATATGCTATGCGCTCGGTTCTGCCCCTAGAACCGGGTGTGACAGAGGCGATTTATGGCATGGCAGCCGTATTCACGGCTTTCGACCAAAACCTCTCTGGTGTCTTGTACTCTCCCAACATCGTCCTTGCCATATCGATGAGTGTCATGTTCTTCCTCTCCACTACACCATTTTGCTGTGGATTGTAGGGAGCGGAGAACTCATGCTTGATACTTTCTTCCTCAAGACAATCCTCCACTTGAAGGTTCTTGAACTCATATCCTCTATCGCTCCTTATCTTCTTCACCTTTAGCTCAAACTAGTTTTGAGCTCGCCTTAGGAAGTGTTTTAAGGTTCCATAGTGTAATGAAAATGGACCACATCCCATTTTATGAAGGATTTTGGTGTTTGATGATCAACATAACCTTGTGGACTAATGAAGTTTCAAGTGTCTATGTTTTGTAGTTCATAGATGCAAATATGTTTTGGACTAAGGCACTAAGGATGCAACACCTAAAAAGAAGACATTATGAAGACTATAAGTGAAGATAAAAAGTATCAAGCAAAGTCCAAGACATGAAGGAAGTGTAGTCACTCACGGACCGTCTGCATGTGCGCAGCGGACAGTCCGATGGCTCACTAGATAGTCCGGTGCCACCCGGTGGACTGTATGGTGCACCAACGGCTAGCTCTGTAATGGCTAGTTTTCTAGTGACACCTGGAGGAGAGCCACCAGACTGTCCGATGTTGTCACACCCGATTTTAGGGGCAAAACCGAATGCATAGCATGTGTGCCAGGATCCATTTTCCACATATATGTTGACATCACAAGTGTAATAATAAAAAACAATGCAATAAAGGCATAAAGAGACTATTGTAACTTTATTACATCATCTAGACATAAGTCTTAAATAGTATATTATCAAAGTACAACAGAAATATCATGGGCAATCTCCCACTGGAAGATGACCGGAGCGTCGCTACACTCAATACTCATCGTCACCATCGTCAAAGTCTTCCTCATCAGCGTCTGATAAAAAATTTAGCAAGGGGTGAGCTCAGTTACGATGGGGGTTCAGCAAATGGGAGGAATTATGCAAGGTTAACAAGGTAGGCTAAGGTTAAGCGGTAAGCATTTTAGTTGGTCAATATTTTATTAACAACGCCTAACTTACTAATTGTAAGTGTATCCCAAAATCCCAATTAATCATGAGCAAATGATTATATCTCAAAAGTACTTAAGTGAAACCACTTAAGCAAACCATTTTAAAATCACCGAATCACGATTTAGTTTTCCATCTTTAAGTTCAATTATCATGTGAGGGTCCCGGTTGCTCTTAACCATGAGCACGACTGACATATCAGTTTTATACTCTATATATGTGGTACAACTTTACCCACAAGCCGTGTATCCCCTCTAGGCTGAGTTGTACGGACCCTTAAACACTACCGAGGTGAATGGCTAGGGATTCACTATGAGGCTTTCACAAAATATCCTTAGTACAAAGCCACCCGCTAAGGTTTCCACGTCAGTATTGGTGACCCTCTAGGCGAGGTATCTTAGCCAAGACTACCACCCAATGTTAACGTGAGCTGCCACCAAACCACTGCTGCCCCCTCTTGCCCATCTTTCAGGTGAGGTTGCTAAGCACTAAGTCTGTAAAGCTATTTACCAAAGCCAGAGCCATGATAACACTCGTGGTTGCACTGTTTTTCTGGGTGATCACTCCATGTTCTGTTTAATACAACATGATCATGTTTAACCATCATGTTATCATCATAATACAAATTTTATTTCTGGAACAATAGTACCATTAAAGAGTGACATCACAATGATCAAGTTGAGCAGTAGCATAATTACTAAGCATAGTATTTATCCCAGGTTAATCAAGGAATAGGGTTGGTATTTCTAGGTGATCCTATTTTAGGAAAAACCCATCAAATTTATGCAGATATCCAAAAGTAAATATTATTGTATGCATTATTTGGGTACAATTAGAAATGCAGAGGGAGAATCCACGTGCCTTGTGAAGGAAACTGGTGACGCCTAAGAGGGGGGGGGGGTGAATTAGGACATCTAAAACTTTCTCTAAACTGGGCCACAAATAAATCCCTAGAGCAAAAGCTATGCAAATAATAAACTAGAAAGTGCAAACTAGGTTTTGTCTAAGTGTTGCTATCTCTACCGCAATGTCTAGGTTTCAATCCTAAACAATCTAAGTATAAAGACAAGATTGAAACTTAAATACTTAATATAAATGCGAAAGCTTGAGAGCAAAGTAGAGATGCAAACTCTCGTGGATGACGCCGGTATTTTTACCGAGGTATCCGGAACCATGCAAGGTTCTGACTAATCCTCGTTGGTGCCCCTATGCAAAGGGAAGCCCACGCGAGGGCCAAGCACCATGGTCGAGTAACTCCGTAGAGAGTCGCGTGCCTTCTCCTCACACAAGTGGTGCTCCGCTTTCGGCTCGTCTCAGACGCTCCCCACCGTCTCCGCTATCGAGCTTCCGGCTAAAACGTCGCAGGCCTTGTTCCCTCTGGTACACGGTGGCGGCCGTGACATAAACTCGATTGTCATGGTCTCGCAAGACTCTCGCCCACTCGGTACAATTACAACCGCTCACGCAAGAGCCGAGGGGTTGTGTGGTTTTTCTAAACTCACTCAACTAACTAGGATTCACCTAGAGCAAGAGCTAATGCGGTCTAACTAAACTAAGCACTTCGCAAAGCACCTACGCTAATCATCGAGTGATTCTATTAAGCACTTGGATGTATGAGCACTTCAAAATGTCTACTATATGCCATGGTATGTTTCTTGGGCTCCCACACCTTGAAATGGCCGGTTGGGGTGGTATTTATAGGCCCCAACCCCATTTCTAGCCGTTGGATAGGCAGTAGCTTTGTGTCGACGGGCACACTGGACAATCCGGTGCACACCGGACAGGGCACTATTCACTGTCCGGTGCCTGCCACGTCAGCCAACCGTTGGGGTCTGTAACAGTCGACCGTTGGATCTGACCGTTACCCAGACTGTCCGATGCACACCGGACAGTTCGGTGCTACAGCCCGAGGACGCCTGTCCATGGGCACCTCTGCGCAGACTGTTCGGTTGTCCCACCGGACAGTCCGGTGCACACCAGACAGTTACTGTTCACTGTCCGGTGTGACACCAGGCGCTGGCTGACTGCCCTTTTCTTGGATTTCTTCACTGATTTTTGTGGGCTTCTTTTGTTCTCGAGTCTTGGGCTTCTATGCTTCTTTTTATGTCTTCTTTTGAGGTGTTGCATCCTCATTACTGTTGGGGGCCTTCGGCTTCCGAAGGTCCTCAAAAACATGATTTAACAATGTTTCTGGAGTATTACATGAACAGGTACCTTTGGACTCGAACCTTCGGACTCGGATCAGAACCATAGTGTGAAGAAGCACAAAGAATACGAAGGTTGGCGTAGGTTGGCGCAGAGCCGAAGCTATGTGCAGGAGAGCTTCGGCATGATAGGAGAAAAGGAAACCGACTTAAAAAGGAAAAGGCTATTCAGACCTCGATGGGTTACAAAAGAGCCATTAACAAATGTAAAGGGCATGAATGTAATTTTACATGGGCTACGTCTCGTGCCTATAAATAGATGAACAGTACTCCCATACTATTCACGCGGAATTGTCATTTGCTTTTGCGTCACGCTGGTACTTTTACCTTCTTCCAAGTCGAAGGTACATCTGTGATTTAATTTTATTTCTAATAATAAAATAAAAATGAGTTAATAATAGTGCATGATTGTTTATATTATTTTATATTTCGTATCATTCCTTCTTCATCAGTATATGTTGTATTGCTGAAGGTATGTCCTTCGTAACCTTCGTCCAAAGATCATTATATCCCAAGGGAAATAATGCTTCGAAGGACGAAGGACTTTAACATTTAACATTTTGTGTTGCCTTGTTCTTAATTCATAGCACTTGAGAACAAGTC
Source organism: Zea luxurians (assembly GCA_029449295.1). Lineage (NCBI taxonomy): Eukaryota > Viridiplantae > Streptophyta > Magnoliopsida > Poales > Poaceae > Zea > Zea luxurians. The sequence continues at coordinate 55,716,113 of JAOPSE010000011.1, forward strand.
CCCAACATTGGCGCCCACCTCCGGTGAACTCTTTTCGACCACCTTCGACAAGCATTGACCTTCGTCATGCCACCGAAGAAAGCTTCAGCAACAGGGGCTGCCGCTCTGCAGCCACTGGACCCGAACCAGGAGACCTTTTCTCTTCGAGAGGCCCGAAGCCAGAAGAGGAAGGCCACTAGTCCAACACCCCAGGAGGACGAGTTGGACCAAGAAATCAGGAATATGGAGATGCTTCATCAATATGAAGAAGGAAAAGATGGCTCGACTAGCCGACCTTCAGAGGCAGATTGACGAAGCTACTGAGGAAGTACGCCATCTTACTCAAGATGAGCAAGAGCGAAGGCCTCAACATAGGGGGCTTCATCAAGAAGGCTTCTTCAACGAGGATGAATGGTACGAGGATTTCCATCATGGAAATTTTGCTTTTGATGATGCTTCTCCTCTATCAGCAGAACTGCAGGCTACACCTTGGCCCCCGTCTTACAAGCCACCCAAGCTCCCCATGTATGACGAGCACTCAGATCCGAAGCAGTTTCTGATGAGCTACGAAGCAACCATATCTTCATATGGAGGCAACACTGCAGTCATGGCGAAATCTTTCTTCATGACAATCAAGAATGTTGCACAAACCTGGTACTCCTCTCTTCAGCCAGGAACAATTACATCATGGCAGAAGCTGAAGGACATGCTGATCACTAGTTTCCAAGGGTTTCAGACAAAGCCAGTTACTGCTCAAGCTTTGTTCCAGTGCACGCAAGATCATGAGGAATACCTCCAGGCGTATGTCCGAAGGTTTTTGCGCTTAGGGCACAAGCACCAATAGTGCCCAATGAAATTGTCATTGAGGCCATGATCAAGGGGCTTCGGCCAGGACCTATGGCCCAATACTTCACCAAGAAACCCCCTCAAACCCTGGAGAAATTGCTGCAAAAGATGGATGAATATATCCGCGCTGACAATGACTTTCGTCTGAGAAGGGAGGAAGCCTACAGGTTCTCTGAGATGACCAGGGGCTTCAGAGGGAGAATACACCCAAGGCATGTCAGATCAATCCACTCCACCCAGAATGATGACAGAGGAAGTCAGCAACAGAGGCCACAATATTCCTCGCAAGCTTCGGGGTAGCAACAAAGCTTTCCTCGGCCGTCATCTCCAAGGGGCAGAGGCGCCAGGGGCTTCGGAGGAAGGTTTGGGATCAGCCCAGGAAAATTTATTGCTTATTCTGCGGTGAGGACAAAGGCCATACTACAAGGATGTGCCATGTCACCATTCAGAAGCAGAAGGAAATAGCAGAAGCTGCAGCTCAGCAGAACCAACCGAAGCAGGTCATGCATACTGCTTCGTATCATTCACCTTACATACCAGAGTATGTAGGTAACCATCCTGCAGCGTCTGTTGCCACAGGCATCCTAGCCTCAACTCCCACCCCCGCCACTACCACAACCTGCATATCCACGCGGCCAACAGCTAGAAGGGAGTCAGCAGACCCATCAGCAGAGAGACTTCAGGGAGGAGTCCGAAGCTCGCATAGTCAACAGTACTGTGCCAGAGTCGAAGCATATCTACTAAGAGATATCCTACTCCTGAATCAGTTTTTACATTCATTGTCATTCTATTTTTTAAGGAATAGTTGTTGAAAACTTAGTTTACTTATCGTTTTCAATTCCTTGTAATAGCCTCGTTTTTGCCATAGCGAAAATATATCTTCTCCACAGATTTATGGAGTCCAAAAAGTAGTCGAGGCACAAAAAGTTGTTCTTAAGTCACAAGTATCTTCGAAGTTACAAAAAGTCATTCTATTGAACGCAGTGTAAGTTTGCCAAAGCTACAAAAAGACGTTCCTAAAGGAGCGCAGTGTAAGTTTTCTGCTCAAAAGTCGTTCCAAAGGGAATGCAGAGCTTACAGCGAAAAGTCAACGCTGATTCCGCCGAAATATAAGGCGAAGCACGAAAAGTCAACGCGAATACCGCCGAAATAGAAGGCGAAGAAGTTCAAAAGACGTTCCTAAGGGAATGCAGAACTTACAGCGAAAAGTCAGCGCTGATACACCGAAAATAAGCGGTGAAGCCGAAAAATAAACGGCAAAGAGATTGTGTATCCTGTTGTGGGGATGTGTGTCTATCTTCGGCACAAATATCATTTTGCATAGCATAACATCATCACATCATTCGCATAACATAACATCATACATCATATTGCATCAATGGCACAAGAAGGGGATACAATGTTGACCTTCGGAGAAGGCTTCGAAAAAGTGAAATTGTGCTAAGGCACAAAATAAGTTTCGAAGAGATACAGCCTTGTCAGCTCTGTAGAGGAAAAAGTTTATTGTTAACGAAGCACCAGTGTTATGGTGACGCTTGAAGCATTTTTTTATGAAGTACTCTGATATCGACGAAGGAAGTCTGTTATTCACGAAGCATTGATGTCTCTGTGACGTTTTGGAGGATTTTTCACGAAGCATAAAAACTCTTCTTTACGAAGCATGAAAAGAATGGAAGGTGTTTTTTTGCCGAAGGCTCAAAAACGGTATATACAATAAAAATTTCATGCATCGCAAAGAAATGAATTACAAAGCCATTTATACATTACATTAAAAACTCATGAGCGCCAAATATTACAAGCATAGTTCGGCAAATGTTACATTGGTATTTTAACAATGTTTTTACAATATCTATTATTCTTCCTTCAAAACTTCGTTCGCAGCTTCGGTCAGTAGTTGCATAACGACTTCGTCCAAAATGCTTTCGGCCATATTAATGATTTCTGCTGGTTCCTTTGCCTCTGGTTCGATCAATGACTCGAAGGGCTCTGGGGGAGGAGATAGTTCGGCTATAGTAGAAAGCGTAAATAAGATTAGAAGTCGCAAAAATAGAAAATAAAGTTAAAGGCTATTAAGTAATACATATCCGCTTGTCGAGTTCCGCAGCCTTTTCAGCTGCCTTCGTTGCTTCCTTCTCATCATGAGTATCTTTTTCGCTCTTTTTTATTATTTCGTGGGCCATCTCTCGACCGCCATTTTTCCAGATGTCAGTGAAGAATTTCCCACCAACTAAGCTTGCTTCGGCCGAGGGGTCCTTCGTATCATCAATAGATAAAGAAGTTTCGGCTTGTGCCAGAATTTTCACATGTCCGCAACCTGATTTCTCCAAGATAGCCGCAATTCCCCTTGCACCTGAGAAGGCGCAGACGTCCCCACGGCCATTTAAAATTTCCTCAGTGGCTTCGGCCTCGCTGCTGATCCACTCAATCGGCCCTTCGGGGTCGCCCCGTACGAAGTTGTCTTCACTTGAATATGCGCCAATGTTGGCGAAGCTAGTCTTTATCTTTTCCACACATTCTATTGATTTTTCATAACATCTTTCCTTTGAGGAGAGAAGTTCTACAACTGTTTTCTCTCAATAATTTTTCCAGTAATCACTGGCATCTCGGTCAGCTTCGGCAATAGCGCGTTTCAATTTGGCTTCGGCCAGTTGCTTTTGGAGGTTTTCAATCTCATTTCTTTGGATTTCAGATTGGGCCTTGTAGTTAGCTTCATCCCCCCTTCACCTTGTCTACCAATGTAAGTAAAATTTTATCTTTCTCCAAAGCTTCGTTCCTCAGTTTAATAACCTCCGTTTGAAGGTTGTTGAGAGCAATAGTGCAGCTCTCGTCTTCGGCATTCTTTTGCGCCCTTAAGGCGTTGCTCAGTATTAAACCCTATATGAAAAGAATTAGTATAAGAGCACAAAATAATTCAAGATTCATAAACTTCCAAATGTGCAATTTTTGTACCTTCAGACTGTTATATGCGAGGCTATCTGCAAGATCGTCCTTTGTCATGGCACAAAGGCCAGCTTCAAGCTTCGGGAACCCCATACTTCTAGCCATCTCCCGGCAGACAGATAATTCTTTGTTGTCTGGGAGGCAGTATAAGAAATCATCTTCGTCTGTCCCATTGAACACTAAGGCACCCTTTGGATACTTCAGTTCTCGGGCATAGTGTTTAGCTTCAAAAATCTCTTTTTCAGATAATCTTTTTCCTGAAGAGTGTCGTATAATATAATCAAGAACTTCAGAAGATGCTTTGGGAGTAGGAGTGGCAGCTTTTTCAGGCAGAATTTCTTCTGCAGCTTCCTTTTCTATTTCTTCTTCTTCAATTTCCAAGGATTTTTCCTTGGCAGGCTCTGAAGGCCTAGCTTCGCTTTCGACCTGGCTCTTTGCAGCTTCGGCTTTAGTTAGCTTTGCCTCAGTCTGCGGCTTTGGACCTTCGGCAGTTTTCCTTGGAGTAGAGCATGTCTTTATCGTCTCCAGCGCATCTAGTACATTAACCATTCTTTTCCTCTTAGGGGTCACTGTAAGAACTTTTTGTGCCTTTGGCACTGTCACTTCTGTCGAAGGGCTTGTAATTTTTGATACCTTTGTTCCTTCGACCCCTATATCAAAGGCCCTTCGGCATCTTTCAACTGCTTCATCAATTTCTACCTTCGGTTTCCGAAGGCCGAAGCGGGACCAAATGGGGCGCATGATGATCTCTTTGATATCTTCTCTCGCCTTCAAATCATTTTTCACATAGAACCATTCTTTCATCCAATCTCCAGGCCACCTCTTTCGAAAGGTTGGCACTGGGCAGCTTGAGCCTGAACGAGCAACGAAGCTGTAGCAACCAAAATTATTGTGATACTGCTCTTTACCCCAAGGTTTCATCTCATATAAAAGTTCATGTATACTGCAGAAACTTTTTGCACTAGGTTCCAAACCTTGACTCCTCACAGCCCATACGAAGATTCCCATTCTTATGATGGCTTCGGGAGTAATCTGGTGAAGGAAAATCTGATATATCTTTAAGACTTCAACAACAAATCTGCTCAGGGGGAATCGAAGCCCACCCTTGAAGAAGCTTCGATAGATCACGACTTCATTCTCTTCAGGAGCAGGAGCAGTTCTGTCTCTGTTGTCAGCCCTCATGATGGATATGTCTCGAAAATACCTTCCTCTCATATTATCAAGATGACTTTGCCTGATGGTCGATTTTTCGAAGACTGTGTGACTTGGTCGCCATGGCCGATCTTCGGAGTCTTCGCACCCACTTTCCACATCATAGCTATCGCTGTCATCGGTGTCTTCAGATAAGCCCTCTAGAATTTCTTTTGTAATCTTCTCTATGTTGGTCTTTGCAATCGACTCAATGAATCTAGCGGTTTTTTCCTTAAGAACTTTCTCCTCCTCGCTTAGCTTCGTTTCAGAAACAGCTTTCTTATCTTGAGACATCTTTTCTTCGGAAATGATGAAAATATGCTCTTAAAGCCGAAGCTTAGAAAATCTAAAAACCAAGCAGGCGTTGGTAGGCAAGAGCTAAAAAATGAGCAGGCAGAGCAGATGGCTAAAAAGCGTACCAAATGAGCTCGTGGTGTGCTCTTATTTATATACCTAGTGCGTTGCAAGGTGGAGGGCCCCGCTTGTCATTGACTGTTACTATTCTAGCAAAGGGAAGGTGTTTTTTCAGACCTTTGGCTTAGGGCCTTCGTCCATATCGCAATCTGAATTTATTATTCTAACAAATTAATATTGCGAGGGGCTACTGTTGGGGGCCTTCGGCTTCCGAAGGTCCTCAAAAACATGATTTAACAATGTTTCTGGAGTATTACATGAACAGGTACCTTTGGACTCGAACCTTCGGACTCAGATCAGAACCACAGTGTGAAGAAGCACAAAGAATACGAAGGTTGGCGTAGGTTGGCGCAGAGCCGAAGCTATGTGCAGGAGAGCTTCGGCATGATAGCAGAAAAGGAAACCGACTTAAAAAGGAAAAGGCTATTCAGACCTCGATGGGTTACAAAAGAGCCATTAACAAATGTAAAGGGCATGAATGTAATTTTACATGGGCTACGTCCCGTGCCTATAAATAGATGAACAGTACTCCCGTACTGTTCACGCGGAATTGTCATTTGCTTTTGCGTCACGCTGGTACTTTTACCTTCTTCCAAGCCGAAGGTACATCTGTAATTTAATTTTATTTCTAATAATAAAATAAAAATGAGTTGATAATAGTGCATGATTGTTTTTATTATTTTATATTTCGTATCATTCCTTCTTCATCAGTATATGTTGTATTACTGAAGGTATGTCCTTTGTAACCTTCGTCCGAAGATCATTATATCCCAAGGGAAATAATGCTTCGAAGGACGAAGGACTTTAACATTTAACATTTTGTGTTGCCTTGTTCTTAATTCATAGCACTTGAGAACAAGTCCCCAACAATTGCCTTAGTACAATCCTCTCCACATCCTGCGAACTACAAATATAAACACTAGCAAACACATTAGTCCACAGGTTGTGTTGATCATCAAACACCAAAACCTATTGAGCCAAATGGCACGGGGTCCATTTTCCTTACTATCTCCCTCTTTCTGGTGATTGATGACAACACAACTAAAGCAAGCAAATATAACAAATATTTGAATGAAAATATGCAATATACTTGCTAGGATGCATGTTTGTCTTCACAAAGTGAGATTATGGACTTAAGCCTCCCCCTAACTCCATAATTCACTTACTTCATATTTTAGACCAAAAGACCAAAACCACTTGAAGGATGAAATTTTTTAATTTGGTGGTGTTTGGTGTTGGATACAATTTTTATTGCTTTGGTCCCTAAACTTATCCCCCTTTGGCACCAACCACAGAAAAGGAAGACATTAAAAGCATATAGGAAGCAAATAAGACTTGCGCTCATAAACGATTTATCAATGATACCGATTAAAGCAGTAAAAATTATTACTCCCCCTAAATGAGTGTTCTTCTTTTGGAAGAAACTTCTCCCCAGACAGAGATCTTCTACTTAGGAAAAAGCATGTGAGAAATAAAGGTGCAAGACATGATTTGATTAGACTAACTTCCCTTATGCATAGGTAACAAATATGAATTATCAACTTATGCATGCATAGCAACATGGGAGTATAAGATATGAAATATAGTCTAAAAGATACCAAAAGCAGTCTTAAAGATACCAATTGAAAGCCAATTGAAGACCAATGGCAGGCTTGTGAGACATAAGAATTCTTGTAGACTTGCAGTGGAAGCTTATTGTCTATCTCCGGGAACTCCATTTTTGTCACACCCGGGATATAGGGGTCCAAAACCCGGGCGCAAACTAATCACCAGGTGTGCTGGGACCAAGTCTCACACATATGATGAATAGTGGTACACAAACGAATGTCACATCTTTACTATATAATAGGAGTTCTGCACAAAATAAATAAATAATTACATCATAAGGAGACAACGATCCAGCAACCAAAAGTTGACTGGGAGTCGACGCCTAGACCTCTCACGAACTCATCACATCATCCTCCATGCGCCTCATCCTGCGGTACCTGTTCTTGACCTGTGGGGGGGGGGTGTGAGACAGCAAGAATGAGCTCACATACGTTCATCGCTCAACAAGTTGTGGGGAATAATGTGCATGAACTCGCCAAAGGTGGGAGCTCATGTGAAGTGTAAGGCTTACAAAAGAGGATGGTTAGAGCTGAGCATTGCTTTTAAAGTTGGTCAAAATTTTATTAGCAATTACTAAGTATAAGTAAATACCAACTCAATTAAGTAGTAGAACAAAAGTGATAACAACACCTGCGATGCAATGCATATGACAAATTGAATTTAGTTCCATAAATTAATCATGTGAGGGTCCGAGCTGCTCATGACCGTGAGCATGACTGATATACTAGTTTTACACAATGCAGAGGTTGCGCATCTTTACCCACAAGTCATGTTACCCATTTGACAAGGGAAGGCCACTCCCATACACCTCTACCAACGAGGCGAGGCAGGGTAACACTACGAGGCCTTCACAAAGTTCCACTAGCTTCAGAAAACCCGCTACAGTTTCTAGGAAGCTCCAATGCGGGGACCCCTCAACTGACCTCCATCGCCGCAAAATGAACCCAAGGGCCTCCCTACACTGACCACTCCCCTACTGTCCTTGCCCCTTTTGGGTAAGGTAGTCCTTCACTAGCTTTCCTAATTAGTCAGCCAAGGGCGTCCCATACCACCCTTGTGGTAGCACTGTTTTCCTGGGTGGTTGCTCCATGTTCCAATTAACATAATGATCTTACCATGAATAGTAAATAACCAACTGATAATAAAAGTATGATCATGAATAATGTGTATCTCTATACCCAAAACTACATAAGCAATAGCAGGTACTACCCAAAAATTCAGTGGTAAACAAGGTAAAAAGATAGCCGAACTAGGGTGACCTATTGGGTCCCATCAAAATTAACCTATGCAGACCGTTATGATTAATAAGAACATGATTGGGTAAAAAGAAGTGATCAAGGGCATAACTTGCCTAGGACTTGAGATTCTAGACACCAACTTGCTCTTCACGCGACTCATAACCTCGCTGCTAGTCGTAGAAATACAGACAAACATGGCATAGGAAAAATTAACATTACACCAAACATAAGAACAAACTACATAATAATATTCTACGCATCGCTACGAGATCGTGGGTTCGAGAATCACTAAATTCGAAGTTACGGTTGATGAGTTCTGAATTACGGAAGATCTATGTGATTTAAACATTAAACTATATTATAACTTGATTAATATACACCATATGAGAGAATATTCTATGAATAATTAACTCAACAAGTCATTACTTGATTAAAGATCATCTTTTAGTCAAACTATAACCATAAGACCAGAATACTATATTAACAAGGCTAATTCCAATAAACATAGATTCATCCAATTAGTTACTTAATTATAGAAGTACGTGATATCATATAATTAATGGTGCTACTGTGTAGTGAATATTTTTATGAGGCTAACGCAATTTGAATGGATCAAAAAGGAGTTAAAACAAATTAGTTACAATTTTCTGAAGTTTTAAGTGGTAGATATGAAACAAATCGAACGCATAAATTTAACCATATGTTTCATACTAAAATAAGGTTACTAGATAATTAACAATATCAATATGAATTTATTGCAACTGGAATGTATCAATTTGCAGCTAAAATGAATTAAATATAAATTATACAAATTTCTGTAATTATTTTTGTATTAAAAATCAATTTCTATAATTAATTTTCTATTTTCATTGTTCTCTGGACTGTGCATCAAATACCAAAAAGGTGTAGGGCTAATTCGCAAAAGTTGCTAAGACTCAGGCTTTCTTCAGGGTGGACTGCGGGTTGATTCTACGATTTCTCAGGGTTTCTTTTAGAAAACTCACACAGCGAAAGGTAAAGATCAACCAGAGTCGTCCGATTGTATTCTCACAGGTCAGATTAGAACTACCCATGAGATGAAAGGGTACACAATACAGACCCTTGGATCCCTGACTCACGGTTCAGATGCAATCAGTTTGGATTCAAAACCTCATCCACAGATCTGCGCATCAACAGTGAAGGATCCATAGATTGAATCGGTATCCCCACGTTTAATCCGGCCCGATCATCAAACGATCAACAACGCGCAAGCCAAGAGCTACACAAGTACACTAGGCTTAATCTTCGCTGTTCAGCACAAATCCAACGACGGCCGCCCTTTCATCCACCCCCGGCATTGCGGCACGGAGAGGTAAATAGGGCACTGCCCCGAGATTGCCGATGAGATGTGCCCCGGCACCAGTGGTGCACTAGATCACGGACAGATAGGTACAATTCGTAATTCGAAGTAAGGCGAATGAATAAAGGTAGTAATTATCGGTAAATCCCCAACGTCGAAACCTAGCCACACCAACAGGCGGGACCGCGTCGGAGCCGGTACTCCGGCGAGCAATTCACTGGACACCGAAGGCCCCCGTGGCCAAGCACTTGCCCGATCACAAACCACGCGTACCAGCGATTCTCCCAGACCCCACCATGGACACCGAGTGGAGGCAGAGATGACAAACCATGGTGGCGGCATCACCTCCCTCATTCCAAGCAGTGCAATGGCGCCATGGGTTCCCATCGTCCATGGTGAAGGAGATTGCGGGGCCTGGCTTTTATACACAAGAGGGGACCGAGTCTGAACCAAGGGGGAAAAGGGGCCAGATCACAACGGATTGCCGCTGGCGCCGCATGGAAGTCGGCGGTCTGTTGCTGCCGAGATGGGGAGAAGGGAGCTGACCACTGGGCCCCAACGTCCAGTGACTCAGGCACGATGCACATGCGGCACCCAAGGGACCGAGTGGTGGGCCCGGAACGTCATCCACATGCGAGGAGATGAGCGGGCGCGCTGGTGGGCTGGTTGGTGGTCGTGTTGGGCCGGCTAAAGGTAAATCAGCCTAGCACTAGGTTTTCTCTTTTCTTTTCTTTTTTTTATTTTCTTTCCTAATTTAACATTAGATTCAAATTCAAATTCAAATTAAATTCACATAGAGTTTAAACTTAAAGTATATTTAAGTGTCAAATAAAAATTCCAACATGTTATACATGGTCTATTTTATTTTATATATTTATTTAGTCTGTGTTGCAAATACGAAATACCCATCCATCATTTACTTTAAGAAAAAGGTTGTTATGATTGTGTGATTTAATTAAAAGTTAATTCCACTATGGCTATCCATTACGTATTTTATTTGAGCAAGTTATGTGAAATCTCTATCAAGATATATTTTAACCTATTATTTTAAAATGTTTTCACTTATATAATTTATGAGGAGAATAATCCTCTCTGAATAAATTAATAAAAACATGTAAATATTTATTTATTTATATGATTATTTGTATCTGATACAATTTTTTGGGCATTACAAATCCTACCCCCTTAACAGAAATCTCATCCTCGAGATTTGTAAGAAAAGGGATACATAAGGATTGATTTGTAGTTCAGCTTTTAGTCTATAATTAGTTCAAAAATCTAGAGTCTCACTTTTTTTATAGTCAATAGTGGGTGATTAGGAGAGCATAGTTATCCAGCTACTTATTTTGTAGGATATAAGTTGGACAGGTTGAGGTAAGAAAGATTATGGCAAGGAAAAGACTTTATCCAAAATGTTTATGTCTTGATTCATCTGTAGATTCGCTTTGATTGTTAAATCCTTACTTGTCGATGCTGATCTTTTCTTCTTCGGTCTTGGTCTCATTGGTTCGAGGTTAGTGTATATCATCGGAGTTGGGGGAATATGGTTAAGATAGTTATGGATGAGATGTAGGTCAAAATCTTGTTTGATGTTAGGTGGAGATAGATAGATTATACAATCCATCATGACTCTATTGGTTGGGTTAGCTCTCATGCATGTGACTGAGTTGGTGTACTGTACTGAGTTAAGTTAACACCTGGCTAGCAAGGTCTTATCTCTTCTACCAGTATCACTAGTCTGATTAAGTAGACCACATTAGATTAGCTCACATTAGATTGAATAAGATCTAGATTAGTATAAGTTGAGCGTGTTATGTCAAATTCTAGTTGGGTGGCTTTGTGTTAGGTCGGACTTGGTAAAATGACGTACATCATTGGAAACATGTAGGTCAGGCTAGCAGAATAGAATCTCTCTTTTTTTATAGATAGATTAAGCAATTTATCAAAAATGTGTAGGTCGTTGGTATATGGCCGAGTTAATGTAAGTCACCAATTTAGGCTTAAGTGAATTAGGAGTATGACCTTATCTTTTGTACCAGCATTAAGTAACTCTAGATTAGATCATAATAGATTAGATAGAATCTAGATTAGGTTGGTATGACTAGATTAAAATAGTTAAGATCTGATTAATTTATTTAGGGACAAGTAGGTAGATGTGGGTAGGATAAGCTATGATAGTTGAAAATCTTGGGTGCTTATAATTTTATGTTGGTCTATATAGATTTTGCAACCCAACACACAAGTCAAGTACTTGTATATGGCTGAGCTAGTATAGGGAACCGGTTTAGGTTAATCGTGTTTATAGGAGTAGGGTCTAATTTATGCCACCAGCATTATCAAACTTGCTTAAGCAACTTACATTAGATTCTATAATCCTATTTAAGAATATCATTAAGTATATCACGCTGACTTTATCTTTACGAGTTCTAGTGTTTTTTATCTAAGTGGAACTTTCAATTAGTATATATTATTTTTTTATACACCTAAAATTTTTATGCCATTAGCATGTGTGGCATAGAAAACATGGGTACATCAAATTTTAGCTATTAGGTGAGTGTAGAAAAGATTTGGGGGTAAGAGAAAATTAGTTAAGGAAGACTTTTACTCCGGGTGGTGGATCTTGATTCATCTGAAGATCTGTTTTGTGACGGAACCTCCCAAGTTATTAGGCCCACCTACAGTTGTCCTTCTCCAACGAACCTTTGACAACCCTGTAGGTGCACATAATTACTCGATAAGTTCGGTATCTGTATCTTTATTTCCTCGCCCAAGAGCGCTTCACCCGTCACGTAGATATTACATCACATCAGAGGAAAGAATAGCGGAAGCAATTACAATAACTTAATTTACATTTATTCAAATATAGAGAAAGAGTATTATATTTATTACAAAACTAGGGTATATAAGTGCATAAGTATTATTACAGACTTTGGGAGGCAAAAACACCTCCCGCACCAAAGTATATTGTTTTTCAAGAGGGAGGCCAACATCCTCCCGTCACCACTTCACTGTTGAGGTTCTTCCTTAGGCACCACCTTAGAACAAAAACAGCAAAAGTCTGATGTTTCCTCACCTACAACAACATGGGTTCAAAAACCCTGAGTACAAAGTGTACTTTCGCAAGTCTTACCCGTCAAAAGAAAAGACTCTCAAGGATATGCTGGCTTGAGGGAGTCAAGGTAAGGCTATTCAAGAATCAAAGACTCTATTTTGCAGAAATGCTTACTAATAGTGAATCCTTAAAAATCTAGTTTTATTAGCAAGTTAAGTCATTACCTATAGCTAGAGTTCTTTTCTACCCTAGTTCAAGCACTTGACCTGCACTAGCTGTCTTTTATCAACCCTTTTAGTTCACTGTAATGCTACGTGTAAGTCAGTTGACCAAGTCTTCATGTCCGAGAAGTAACGGTGATCCTAATCGATTAATACTCAGCTGAGGATCTCCAATCACACGACATATGTAGCACTTAACCCTTGCATATGTCAACTCGCCACTGGGTTTCTTAAGACCAGACCGGGTTCACGCCAACCGAGATTATAGATACACCACCGTCCAGCCTCTTGCCACGGAGGGTACACGCTACTCTCGCCATCTCTCTAGTCCCATTGCGTGTTGGCCTTTCTGGTTTTAGTCTGCCCGAGGCAAAGCTTACCCATGATGAGGCATGTGACCAGTTAAAGGGCCCTCGATCAGCAGGCCCACATCGACAAGGTCCTTAAGCGATACAAACGGAGACACTACACCGAGACTCTCTTCTCGTGCAAGTCTTCGGTCCGGTCTTAGCTTTATCATTTCAAACCCAAAGTTCGGTACCTGGCAGAGGTACATCTTTTCCGATGTTGAACCCATCACGGCCATGATGGATCCAACATTAAGTTTTATTTTTGAAAACATCCCATCCACTATGAAGCCTCATCTTTCTTTTAAAATAAAACATTTGCTTTTCTAAAGCAGGACTAAGCCTCAGAAAACCTTTTTAAATAAACAGGTAATCAAGGAATGGTAAACAGTCCCAAGGAAGGAAATGCAGCAATTAGTTTAGCACACAACTTCTATCACCTAATGCATCATATAAGGTTATAAAGATTTAAAATATCAAGGAGGTGGTAAATGCACCGGGGCTTGCCTTGTGTTGTAGGGGAGTTAGGCTCTGTTCCACAAATATCAAAATAAAAACAGTTCCTGGCAGGTGGATTTTCTGTTGATGGAGCAGTCTCCTCTTCTTCAATAGTCACTTCTTCGTTTTCTATACATAACCATATATAACCATGAATGCTCATGTGATGCTTATGAAAATGCAATGATAATAAAGATACACCAAGTTGTATCTTGAATACAACTTTCCTTCATGGTGCACCAGGGAAACTAGGGTTTTCGGATTAAGTACTTCATTTTCATAAGGCAGATACTACCTAGAAGACTAGGGTTTTGGGTTTGGAAATCAAACAATGTTCAAAACAAGTCAAACTATACTTATGGGTTCTAATTGTCAAATTAAGTTTATCCAAAAAGTTTTATGATATTTGGAGTCTTCAAATGATTTCTAAAATTCCAAAAGTCTAAGTTTTGGCCTTTTTAAATACTACATAATTCTTATTTTGGACTAAAAATCATGGAATTATTTTTATTAAATACTAGAGGAATTTAGGAACCTAGAAAAAATGGTCTTATATTTTTAGCATTTTTCTAGAATTTTCTATGATTTCTCTAATCCTGGCAGAAAAAGAAAAAGAGAAATGGTGAACAGTGGTGGGCTGAAACTGGCCCGAGTCGGCCCACACACAGGTGAAAGCACGCCCGCGCGCGCCCGCGGTGTCAGGTTTCATAGAGGACCTTGGTTATTTGAAAAACCTTTAAAGAGGTCATTGCACTATTTCTCTGTGTCACTGACATTCGCAGATAGGCCCTTCCCTTTTATATTTCTTCACAAGTCGAGATCGCCGACCACGGCGGCGGAGCAGTGGCTCCGGCGAGCCAGTACCGGCCAGAAAATGCAACAATCGGCGCTCAGGTATGGCTGACACCTAATTTAACCCCTAACGACCATTACCCCTCAATCAATTGCGAAGTTCTAGCTCGTAATCTCTCTGTCCACGGTGATAGCGCGAACTACGGATGGACCGAGGCGTTCCTAGTGATCCTACGTGTTCTAGATTAATTGGTCTGGTCGAGAAGCATCAAGAGCACACAAGAGTGCTGAAACAAGAGCGAGGAGGGTGTGATCGGACCTGTGGAGAGCTGACCACGGCGAGCTCACACACGGCGGGGTTCTTGACTGATTTGGGGGAATCCTAAATTGGGGAGTTGTGAGGGACGATTGGAGGTGAGGGCTGGTTCACTGGGTACACAATTACTTAGCGGAGTAGGCTGGGGCACCAATTTATATTTTCCAAGGGCGGTGGCTCCTAATTTTGGCATGGCGTGCTGGCGGCCGGAGAGAAAGAAGGTCACTAGCGGCTCAGTCGTGGCGTTCACCAATGTAGCGATTCTGATATGGTAAGCCTAGGCGTGCCACAGTTACTACTGCATAGTAAAGAGCCACGGCGTGGCATAATTGAGGTCACTGGAGTTCCACGACGACACCGACGGTCCGGCCACGTCGCACGGCTACAGGCGTGATTGATAAGCTTCACCCCGCGACCAAATCTGCACCCCCTCCGATCTTTTCACCCCCCTCCGGTACTATCCTGCCCGAGTCCTGCACGAATCGCCATGATGAGCGTGAATACTTGCGCAGAGGTCATCGGCGGTGAGGGGGGCTGAACCTGAGATCTTTCTGCGTACTGTACCATTGGATGCTTATTCAGAGTGCCTGACCGAGCGTTTTGCTAGGCTTAGATCTCTGATTTCTATATAACAACTTGTTAGTCCACCTGTAACAAAGTTGTTGGTCTATAATCCAACTTTGATTATGCTATAGCAACCATACTTTAATTCTCACTAAATCATACTCAAAATAGCTCCCAAACTTGGTCCTAGTTCACTGTCAGTCCAGTTTCAGAGTTGTACCTGACTGACAGACCAACTTCACGTCTGTTTTTCTTCAAATTTTGTATGTTACTAAGGTTTAGTCACTTAAGCAAAGTTACACTCCTATCATAGCTCTTCAGACTTGATGTGTTGACCTAGGGCAAATTCCTTATGAATTGGGAGATATAGAGCTCCAAAGTTGACCTCAATCAACTGAAATTTAGAACTTCATCACATAGTATTCATGAGGTATTTTGCACTTAAGTCCAAACCTCATAATTTGACATGGAAATCCTCAAAAGTGAAAAGTACTTGATTTGTAGTGTTCTGTTACTTTGATATTTGCACTTTGGTCCAAAAGTGCACAAAATTTACAATTACCCCCCTTAGGGTTTCAATTAGGGTTTCTAGGGTTTGTTTTTAGGGTTTTAAGCACATTAGGGTTTTGGTGCCACCAAAGTTCATCAAATGTGATACCTTATGATCATTTCTCATGTCTTTTGAGGTTTTAACTTATTTGGGCTTCACTTACATCCATAAGCCATAATTTAAGGTTAAGCACTCTACCTTAGGGTTAATCACACATCAAATCACATCATTACAACTTGTTTGAAATTTTTACCTAGTGAATGCACTCTAGGTGTAACAAACACATGATATGCCAATGCTCATGATGTTATGCTCATGTTTTAGTGATAGTAACACCAGGGTTGTTACATCCTTCCCCCCATAAAAGAATCTCGTCCCGAGATTTAAGGTCCTAGGGTAAGTAATGGAAAAGGAAACACGTCACATTTTTATTTCCTTAATTGTCTTACAAGGCAAGGGTGGCGTGGGGTTTACTTCTCCTTTACAATCCAATGTACATATTTTACAAGTTACATGAAGCTAAAAAGCCAGGGAAATTCTTTTCTAAGAAGTCTTGAGTCTCCCATGTAGCTTCATCTTCAGTATGTTGGTTCCATTGTATCTTATAGAATTTAAGAGTCCTTTTTTGGGTGGCCTTGTCCTTTTGATCTAGGACTCGAATGGGATGTTCTGAATATGTTAAGTCTGGTTCCAAGGTAACATCCATCACCTCAATGGTTCGATCAGGAACCCGAAGGCACTTCTTCAATTGGGATACATGGAACACATTGTGCACTGCAGACAATGTTTTGGGTAGTTGGAGTCGGCATGCCACTGGTCCACATTGTTCAAGAATAGGAAATGGACCAATGTATCGGGGTGTAAGCTTTCCTTTTACACCGAAACGGGTCACACCCTTCATTGCGATACTTTCAGGTACACATAATCTTTGACTTGAAAGTACAAGGGTCGGCGTCGTTTGTCTGCATAACTCTTTTGTCGAGCTTGTGCCTCTTTCAAGTTATGTATGATTCGTTGAACCTTTTCTTCCATCTCTTTAACCATGTTAGGCCTGAAAAACCACCTTTCTCCTGGTTCAGACCAATTCAAGGGGGTACGACACCGTCGTCCATACAATGCTTCAAACGGTGCCATCTTAATACTTTCTTGATAACTATTGTTATATGAAAACTCTACCAATGGTAAACATTCATCCCATTTCTGTGGAAATTTCAGAACACATGCCCGCAACATGTCTTCAAATATTTGATTCATTCTCTCAGTCTGACCACTTGTTTGAGGATAATATGCCGAACTGTGGAGCAACTTAGTACCCAGGGACTTATGTAGTTCTTCCCAAAATTTGGATACAAATTGCGGTCCGCGATCCGACACTATTGTCTTTGGGACTCGGTGCAGATTAAGAATACGAGCAATATATAATTGAGCATAGACAACAACTAGGTGATCTGTCTTGATAGGCAGAAAATGAGCTATCTTGGTAAGCCGATCAATTATAACCCAGATAGAATCAAATCCTTTTGCTGTTCTGGGTAATCCTATAATGAAGTCCATGCTAATGTCCTCCCATTTCCAAGTTGGGATGGGCAAAGATTGCAATGGTCCCGTAGTCTTCATATGTATTGCTTTGACACGTCTACAGGTGTCACATCTCGCCACATAGCGTGCAATCTCAATCTTCATTTTTGTCCACCAATAATGTTGCTTTAAATCTTGATACAACTTAGTGCTTCTGGGATGAATGGAATATCGACTAAGATGACCTTCATCCAAAATTTGTTGGTGGACATCAGTATCTTTAGGCACAACTATGCGATTATTAAGCCATACTATGCCTTGATCATCCTTTCTGAAGCAATTAGCTTTGCCAGCTTCTATTTTCTCCTAAATATGTTTCATACCCTTATCATTTCTTTGGGCATCAATAATCCTTTGCAGAAGAACTGAATCAAACTTTAATTGGGTCAAGGTTCCATATTGTATCATTCCCAGATTTAATTTCTCCATTTCTTGACATTAATGTGATGTCAGGGGTTTTCACTGTAAAACAATGGCAGGAAGCCTTACGACTTAGCGCATCTGCCACCACATTGGCCTTTCCTGGGTGATAATGGATTTCTAAATCATAATCCTTAATCAGCTCAAGCCATCTTCTCTGCCTCATGTTTAGTTCTGACTGGGTAAAAATATACTTCAGACTTTTATGATCTGTATATATATGGAAGACATTTCCCAGCAGATAATGATGCCATATTTTAAGGGCATGAACAACAGCAGCTAATTCTAAGTCATGAGTTGGATAATGCTCCTCGTGCCGGCGTAACTGTCTTGAAGCATATGCTATGACTCGGCCCTCCTGCATTAAGACACAACCAAGCCCACTACCTGATGCGTCACAATACACATCAAAAGGCTTTTCAATGTTCGGTTGGGTCAATACCAGAGCAGTGGTCAATAATACCTTCAGCTGCTCGAAGGCTTCATTGCACTTTGAGGACTAGTCAAATTTTATATCATTCTTCAACAAACTTGTGATTGGTTTTACAATCTTGGAGAAATCCGGAATAAATCTGAGGTAATAACCAGCCAGCCCAAGGAAACTTCGAACTTGATGGACTGTCGTTGGGGGAGTTTTTACTCTAGAATAACCTTGACTTTGCTGTGGTCAATCGCAATTCCTTTGGCAGACATACATGTCCCAGAAACTGGATTTCTCCCAACCAAAATGCACATTTGCTGAATTTAGCATATAATTGGTGTTCCCTTAAGCGCGTTAATACAATCCATAAATGTTTAGCATGCTCCTCTTCATTCTTGGAATAGGTCAAGATATCATTAATGAAGACCACCACAAATTTATCCAACTCGGGCATAAACACCGAGTACATTAGATATGTGAAGTGGCCTGGAGCATTTGTCAATCCGAAGGACATAACCAAATATTCAAATAACCCATACCGTGTAGTAAATGTGGTCTTGGGTATATCTTTGAGTCGAATATAGATCTGGTAATAACCTGATCAGATGTCAATCTTGGAGAATACCCAAGCTCCAGCAAGTTGATCGAACAAGATATCGATCCGGGGAAGAGGGTACTTGTTCTTAATGGTGACCTCATTAAGGGGTCTGTAGTCCACGCACATTCGAAGTGTTTGATCCTTCTTTTTGACAAAAATGGCAGGACATCCCCATGGTGACAAACTAGGCCTAACGAATCCCTTTTCAAGCAAATCTTGGAGTTGAGTCTTGAGTTCTGCCAATTCATTAGGTGGCATTCGGTACGACCTTCTAGAAATTGGAGCCGTACCGGGCTTCAGTTCAATCACAAATTCTACATCCCTTTTTGGAGGCAATCCAGGCAGATCTTTAGGAAAGACATCCGGGAATTCACATACTACAGGAATATCCTAGATTTCTGGTATGATAGCTTCATAGACCCGTCCAAATGGTTTGGCTGGGACAGCTACAAGGATGGATAAGAGAAACTCTTCATGGCCATGGCTCAATTTGATAGTCCTTAAGTCAGTGTTGAGGATAGCTTTATGCTGGGCTAACCAATTCATGCCTAGAATTACATCTATGTCTTGCCCTTTTAACACAATCATGTTGGTGGGAAATTCCCATTCAGCCAATGTTATTGGCACATGGAAGGCTACTTCCTTAGTAAATATTTATCCCCAGGTGAATAGATAATAAATCCTTCCCTTGATTCAGTGCAAGGAATGCAATGCTTTTCCACGAAATTCTTGCTTATGAAAGTATGTGAGGCACTAGAATCAAAGAGAATGACTACTGGGTAATTGGCCATAAGCAACGTACCCATCATTACCGGCTCGCCTTCCGGTGTAGTGGCCACTTGAGTATAATAAATTTTTCCTATCTTCTTGACATTTTTGCCCGTTGAATTATTAGTCGTGTTCCCTTTGCCTTGATTGGAGCTCCCAGAGTTCTGCTGAGTGTTGAATTTATTCTGCTTCGGATATGGACAGTCCTTTATAAAATGACCAGACTTTCCACAATTGAAGCAGCCAGTTGAAGAACTAGGGAGGGCGGGGAAACGAGTACCAGGTGCACTCGGCTGATTTGTAGAAGTGGGGGCAGTGGTAGGACGAATGAAACCAGGCTATTTGAACGGATAGGAGGGTGGACGAGGTAAAGAACTATTCTGATTAAAAGGTCAGATTACCAACCTGGTTCGCTTCTCAGGTCCTTGATTAGACCTGTCAACTCCAAATCCCTTTGATTTTCCATGGCCTGTGTTCTTGGCTTCTACGGCCAATGTCGTACTGATAGCTCTGCTGTAAGTAAGGTCTAGACAGGTTGCCATTTTCCTCTGAAGCCTGTCATTGAGTCCCCTCATGAAGCAATTCTTTTTCTTCAGGTCAGTGTTCACTTGATCAATAACATATTGGGATAAATGGTTAAACTTGTTAAAATACTGCATTATAGTATCTCCCCCTTGCTTTAGTCGAATAAACTCCTCTTGTTTCATGTGAAGCACTCCCTCTGGATCATAGTGTTCATGGAAGGCCAGTTTAAATTCTTCCCAAGTGATCTGATGTCCGACTGGTTGAACTACTACAAAATTTGCCCAGCAAGTACTGGTAGGGCCTCTCAGTTGTTGGGCAGCAAATAATGGCTTCTGTGTCTCTGTGCAACGGATCAATCTGAACTTCTGCTCCATTACTCTTATCCACTCATCAGCTTCAAGAGGGTCTTCTGCTTTCACAAAGAGCGGGGGACGTGTTTCTGTGAAGTCCAGATATGTAGTTTCATGGGGTCCTTGTGGAGGAGCTCTTCCTCCCTGCTGCTGAAACTGGTTACCCGCCATTTCACGCAAGAAGCGGGTATTATCTGCCGTAGCATTGACCAAGGCAATGATAGCCTCAGCCAGTGTCGGGGGTATAGGTGGCGGGTTAGGAGTAGCTTCCCGACCACGGGAAGTTCCTACACCATCATGTGCGCGAGTCCCTGATGGCATCTGAGGCAAAGAAACATTTGGGAAAAATAAAACATGCCAACTTATACCATCATATTACATTACCAAAATGTAATAATTATACAGACTCCAGCGTACAACTAGACTTTCGTACTTATTTTACACAAGTACAGTAACTAAACTATAATATTCTAGTCTTCATCGTCTTTTGTTGCTTCACTATCTGCTGTAGGAGACCGCTTGTCAGCCAGGTTCATAGAAGGAGGGGGCTTAAAAAGGTCCAACTCCCCCTTAGGTCCTGCGTTTGCTGTTCCCGAGGGTCCGGCTTCTATTACAGCAGTGTCAGAGGGCACGTTCGGGTGCAGTCGACCATACAGTACATGTACTTCCTCATGTAGAGTATTACAGTATACTTGCAGGTTATCAAGGGCCACGGTAAGCTCATCCACACGAGCTTGAGCTTTTGTTTCGTGGTGCCAAGCGATCGAACGCGAGT
The DNA here is from genome assembly GCA_029449295.1 of Zea luxurians. Taxonomy (NCBI): domain Eukaryota; kingdom Viridiplantae; phylum Streptophyta; class Magnoliopsida; order Poales; family Poaceae; genus Zea; species Zea luxurians. The sequence goes on from JAOPSE010000011.1 coordinate 55,737,443, forward strand.
TAATGGCCTAATCAATGGCTGAGTCTCGTTCTGAGATCTCAAACCACAAGCGGCTGACTTCGGTTGACAATTCAGCTATACGCTGACTGTCCTGCTCCCGTGCCCTGTTCCGATGGCATACCTCTGATTGTAGTTGCTCCACCTTAGCTTCTAGGTCTCCAATGGGGTCGTTGGAGCCACTACTGCTCCCTTCATGTTTGGGGGCTAACTGATGATGAGGCACGCCCAAAGGTCCAGTGGATTTGCGTGCAGTTTACCTTGTTCGTGCCATATCTCCATAAGAAGGGAAGATTTATTAGTATAATTTTTAAACATGATGCATGCATAACCCAATAATTATGGAATCAACCTCCGTTGATCCACAACTCCTTATGTATGGCACTCTATTACCCTGTCTTTACTAGATAAGGAACTACCAGAAAGTGGTAAGGTAAGAATGAAAGAATATTTCTGGGGAAGTGTTTGAAAATTCTTTTTGAAATGCTTCGTAATATCTGAAGAGATGGGCTTTGCTCCAATACCAGCTGTGACGGAACCTCCCAAGTTATTAGGCCCACCTACAGTTGTCCTTGTCCAACGGACCTTGGACAACCCTGTAGGTGCACATAATCACTCGATAAGTTCGGTATCTGTATCTTTATTTCCTTGCCCAAGAGCGCTTCACCCATCACGCAGATATTACATCACATCGGAGGAAAGAATAGCAGAAGCAATTACAATAACTTAAATTACATTTATTCAAATATAGAGAAAGAGTATTATAGTTATTACAAAACCAGGGTATATGAGTGCATAAGTATTATTACAGACTTTGGGAGGCAAAAACCCCTCCTGCATCAAAGTATATTGTTTTTCAAGAGGGAGGCCAACATCCTCCCGTCACCACTTCACTGTTGAGGTTCTTCCTTGGGCACCACCTTAGAACAAAAACAGCAAAAGTCTGCTGTTTCCTCACCTAGAACAACATGGGTTCGAAAACCCTGAGTACGAAGTGTACTTTCGCAAGTCTTACCCATCAACAGAAAAGACTCTCAAGGATATGCTGGCTTGAGGGAGTCAAGGTAAGGCTATTCAAGAATCGAAGACTCTGTTTTGCAGAAATGCTACTAATAGTGAATCCTTAAAAATCTAGTTTTATTAGCATGTTAAGTCATTACCTATAGCTAGAGTTCTTTTGTACCCTAGTTCAAGCACTTGACCTGCACTAGCTGTCTTTTATCAACCCTTTTAGTTCACTGGAATGCTACGTGTAAGTCAGTGACCAAGTTTTGATGTCCGAGAAGTAACGGTGATTCGAATCGATTAATACTCAGCTGAGGATCTCCAATCACACGACAAAATGTAGCACTTAACCCTTGATATGTCAACTCGCCACCGGGTTTCTTAAGACTAGACCGGGTTCACATCAACTGAGAGTACAGATACACCACCGTCCAGCCTCTTGCCACAGAGGGTACACGCTACTCTCGCCATCTCTCCACTCCCATTGTGTGTTGGCCTTTCTGGTATTAGTCTGCCCGAGGCAAAGCTTACCCATGATGAGGCATGTGACCAGTTAAAGGGTCCTCGGTCAGCAGGTCCACATCGACACGGTCCTTAAGCGATTCAGACGGAGACACTACACCGAGACTCTCTTCTCGTGGAAGTCACCCGTCTGGTCTCAGCTTTATCATTTCAAACCCAAAGTTTGGTATCTGACAGAGGTACATCTTTTTCGATGTTGAACCCATCACGGCCATGATGGATCCAACATCAAGTTTTATTTTCGAAAACATCCCATCCACTGTGTAGCCTCACCTTTCTTTTAAAATAAAACATTCGCTTTTATAAAGCAGGACTAAGCCTTAGAAAACCTTTTTAAATAAACAGGTAATCAAGGAATGGTAAACAGTCCCAAGGAAGGAAATGTAGCAATTGGTTTAGCACATAACTCCTATCACCTAATGCATCATATAAGGTGATAAAGATTTAAAACAGCAAGGAGGTGGTAAATGCACTAGGGCTTGCCTTGTGTTGTTGGGGAGTCGGGCTCTGTTCCACAAATATCAAAATAAAAACAGTTCCCGGCAGGTGGATTTTTTGTTGATGGAGCAGTCTCCTCTTCTTCAACAGTCACTTCTTCGTTTTCTATACATAACCATATATAACCATGAATGCTCATGTGATGCTTATGAAAATGCAATGATAATAAAGATACACCAAGTTGTATCTTGAATAAAACTTTCCTTCACGGTGCACCAGGGAAACTAGGGTTTTCGGAGTCAGTACTTCATTTTCATATGGCAGATACTACGTAGAAGACTAGGGTTTTGGGTTTGAAAATCAAACAATGTTCAAAACAAGTCAAACTTCACTTATGGGTCCTAATTATCAAATTAAGTTTATCCAAAAAGTTTTATGATTTTTGGAGTCTTCAAATGATTTCTAAAATTCCAAAAGTCTAAGTTTTGGCCTTTTTAAATACTACATAATTCCTGGGTTGGACTAAAAATCTTGGAACTATTTTTATTAAATACTAGAGGAATTTAGGAACCTAGAAAAATTGACTTATATTTTTAGCATTTTTCTAGAATTTTCTATGATTTCTCTAATCCTAGGAGAAAAAGAAAAAGAGAAATGGTGAACAGTGGTGGGCTGAAACTGGCCCAAGTCGGCCCACACACAGGTGAAAGCACACCTGCGCGTGCTCGCGGTGTCAGGTTTACACAGAGGACCCTGGTTATTTGAAAAACCTTTAAAGAGGTCATTGCACTATTTCTCGATGTCACTGACATTCACAGATAGGCCCTTCCCTTTTCTATTTCTTCACAAGTCGAGATCCCCGACCATAGTGGCGGAGCAGTGGCTCCGGCGAGCCTGTACCAGCCGAAAAACGCAACGACCGGCGCTCAGGTATGGCTGACACCTAATTCAACCCCTAACGACCATTACCCCTCATTCAATTGCAAACTTCTAGCTCCTAATTTCTTTGTCCACGGTGATAGCGCGAACTACGGATGAACCGAGGCGTTCCCAGTGATCCTACGTGTTCTAGTTCAATTGGTTAGGTCGAGAAGCCTCAAGAGCACACAAGAGTGTTGAGACAAGAGCGAGGAGGGCGTGATCGGACCTGTGGAGAGCTGACCACGACTCACACACGGCGGGGTTCTTGACTAATTTGGGGGAAATCCCAAATTGGGGAGTTGTGAGGGACGATTGGAGGTGAGGGTTGGTTCACTGGGTGCACAATTACTTAGCGGAGCAGGCTGGGGCACCAATTTATAGTTTCCAAGGGCGGTGGCTCCAAATTTTGTCATGGCGTGCTGGCGACCGGAGAGAAAGAAGGTCACTGGTGGCTCAGTCATGGCATTCACCGGTGCAGCGTTCTGAGATGGTAAGATTAGGCGTGCCACGGTTACTACTGCGCAGTAAAGAGCCACGGTGTGGCATAATTGAGGTTGCCGGAGTTCCACGACGACACCGATAGTCCGGCCACGTCGCATGGCTACAGGCGTGATTGATAAGCTTCACCCCACGACCAAATCCGCTCCCCCTCCGATCTTTTCACCCCCTCCAGTACTATCCTGCTAGAGTCCTGCACGAATCGCCACGATCAGCATGAATCCTTGCGCAGAGGTCACTGGTGGCGAGGGGGGCTAAACCTAAGATCTTTCTGCGTACTGTACCATGGGATGCTTATTCAGAGTGCTTGACCGAGCGTTTTGCTAGGCTTAGATCTCTGATTTTTATATAACAACTTGTTAGTCCACCGATAACAAAGTTATTGGTCTATAATCCAACTTTGATTTTGCTATAGCAACCATACTTTAATTCTCACTAAATCATACTCAAAATAGCTCCCAAACTTGGTCCTAGTTCACTATCAGTCCAGTTTTAGAGTTGTACCCGACTGACAAACCAACTTCAGGTCTGTTTTTCTTCAAATTTTGTATGTTGCCAAGGTTTAGTCACTTAAGCAAAGTTACACTCCTATCATAGCTCTTTAGACATGATGTGTTGACCTAGGGCAAATTCCTTATGAATTGGGAGATATAGAGAACTAAAGTTGACCACAACCAACTAAAATTCAGAACTTCATCACATAGTATTCATGGGGTATTTTGCACTTAAGTCCAAACCTCATCATTTGACATGGAAATCCTCAAAAGTGAAAAGTACTTGATTTGTAGTGTTCTATTACTTTGATATTTGCACTTTGGTCCAAAAGTGCACAAAATTTACAATTACCCCCCTTAGGGTTTCAATTAGGGTTTCTAGGGTTTGTTTTTAGGGTTTTAATCACATTAGGGTTTTGGTGCCACCAAAGTCCATCAAATGTGATACCTTATGATCATTTCTCATGTCTTTTGAGGTTTTAACTTATTTGGGCTTCACTTACATCCATAAGCCATAATTTAAGGTTAAGCACTCTACCTTAGGGTTAATCATACATCAAATCACATCATTACAACTTGTTTGAAATTTTTACCTAGTGAATGCACTCTAGGTGTAACAAACACATGATGTGCCAATGCTCATGATGTTATGCTAAAGTTTTAGTGATAGTAACACCAGCGGTGTTACATGTTTCTACCCATATCCTTCATTGTCGAGGTTAACTTTCTTCTTGGGTCTGATTTATAGACCATCGGTTGTGGTGTTAGATGCCATTATCTAAGTTGGGACAACAATTGTGGGTACATGGGGTAGGTAGATTAAACAGAGTTTTACTTTTCATTTAGGATAAATGGGTTGGGCAACATATAACATAGGCTAGGTCGTGGTTTCACGGACGAGTTGGTATAAGACACCAATTTAGGTATAAAACCCATTTATAGGAATATATGTTACCAGTATTAACTAACTTGTTTAAGTAATTCCCTTTAGATTGGATCATATTAGATTAGGTAGGGTCTAGATTAGTTGGATATAACTAGATTAGACTAGTTTAATATAGATAGATCTAGCAGGGTAGGATAAATATTATTAGGATATGCTAGAATCTTTTAAGATAGGATGAATTATATGGTGTAGGTAGGTCAGAATCTCTGTCAGGTTAAAACAGAGGGGTTATGCAACCATAGGATGGGTAAGGTAGTTGCATATGGTCAAGTTAGTCTGTCGTTCTTAATTTAGTGCAGAGTGAACTAAGTTAAAACATGTTCTATATGAGTAAAGTCTCATTCATTTCATCAGTATTATCCTTCATGTTAAGCAACTTACATTAGATTAGCTCAACTTTAGCCTTTGTTAGGTTAGATTAATCTATCACATTAGATCAGGTCTAATTTATATTTGTGTGACTAGATTAGACTAGTTAAGATCTCATTATTTTGGATTAGATCCTGGATGTTACTTTAGGATGAGATAAGTAAAGTGGTTAGGATAAGATGATTCCTTCAAGATAAGATGAATCTTTTAAGATAAGAGAGAATCTTTTAAGATAAGATGGATCTATTAAACTAGATATATTTTTAATAAGGAATATTCTTAGTTGGTCTAGCTATTTTATAAACATTATATATATATATATATATGAAGATGCTGCAGATGCAATTGTGGACATTACTCCACAACTCATCACAATCAAAGAATCGAATCAAGCAGTTATCATAAGAACAAACACTCAAGCATATAAATATTTACAAAAAATAGTTTTAATTTTGTTCCTAGAGTAGGTCTACTATTCCTAAAGGTCACTTTAGGCACAGGATTTCAAAGTGTGAAATCCACATTTGTCTTTAGAAGGAAAAATGTAAGAATAATCAGAGTAAAGCGAAAATATATGAGAAAAGATTAAAGAATGTTTAGAAAGAATCAGAGTAGCAAAGGTAAGCAGGTAAGGGTTGTCCAGTTCTATCTAGGTTTCGTCCTACAGTCAACATTCCTCTGATACCACTTCTATCACACCCGGGATTTAGGGGTCCAAAACCAGGGCACGAAATAATCACCAGGTGTGCTGGGACCAAGTCACACATATGATGAATAGTGGTACAGAAACGAATATCACATCTTTACTATATAATAGGAGTTCTGTATAAAATAAATAAATAAATACATCATAAGGAGACAACGATCCAGCAACCCAAAGTTGACTTGGAGTCGATGGCCTAGACCTCTCAGGAACTCATCACAGCATCCTCCATGCACCTCATCCTGCTGTACCTGTTCTTGACCAGTGCGGGGATGTGAGACATTAATAGTGAGCTCACATACGTTCATCACTCAACAAGTTGTGGGGAATAATGTGCATGAACTCGCCAAAGGTGGGAGCTCATGTGAAGTGTAAGGCTTACCAAAGAGGATGGTTAGAGCTGAGAATTGCTTTTAAAGTTGGTCAAAATTTTATTAGCAATTACTAAGTATAAGTAAATACCAACCCAATTAAGTAGTAGAACAAAAGTGATAACAATACATGCGATGCAATGTATATGATAAATTGAATTTAGTTCCATAAATTAATCATGTGAGGGTCCAAGCTGCTCATGACTGTGAGCACGACTGGTATATCAGTTTTACACTGTGCAGAGGTCGCAAATCTTTACCCACAAGTCATGTTACCCATCTGCCAAGGGAAGGCCACTCCCATACACCTCTACCAAGGAGGCGAGGCAGGGTAACACTACGAGGCCTTTACAAAGTTCCACTAGCTTCAGAAAACCCGCTATAATTTCTAGGAAGCTCCAATGCAGGGACCCCTCGCCTGGCCGCCATCGCAGCAAAATGAACCCAAGGACCTCCCTACACTGACCACTCCCCTACTGCCCTTGCCCCTTTCGGGTAAGGTAGTCCTCCACTAGCTTTCCTAATTAGTCAGCAAAGGGCGTCCCATACCACCCTTGTGGTAGCACTGTTTTCCCGGGTGGTCGTTCCATATTCCAATTAACATAATGATCTTATCATGAACAGTAAATAACAAACTGATAATAAAAGTATGATCATGAATAATGCGTATCACTATACTCAAAACCACATAAAGCAATAGCAGGTACTACCCAAAAATTCAGTGGTAAACAAGTTATAAAGATAGCCGAACTAGGGTGACCTATTGGGTCCCATCAAAATTAACTGTTGGGGGCCTTCGGCTTCCGAAGGTCCTCAAAAACATGATTTAACTATGTCTCTTGAGTATAATGTGTAAACAGGTACCTTCGGACACAAATCAAAACCACAGCGTGAAGATGCACAAAGAGTATGAAGTATGGCGCAGAGCCGAAGCTATGCGCAGGGGAGCTTTGGCGTGATAGCAGAAAAAGAAACCGACTTAAAAGGGAAAGGGCTATTTAGACCCCGATGGATTGCTATAGAGTTATTAGCAAATGTAAAGGGCATGGGTGTAATTTTACATGGGCTGCGTCCCGTACCTATAAATAGATGAACAGTGCTCCCGTACTGTCACACCCGGCTTTAAGGAACAAAGCCAGGTGCATCTCATACATGCGCCAAGAAGACAACATATATAATAACAGAGTGTATAGAGATAAATGTCATTAAACATCAAAGTATTTATTACAAAGCGGAAGACTTATTACAAAATAAAGTAATGAAGATAAAACGAACTAAGGATCGTCGGCGCCAAAGTCGACTGGGAAGCGCCACCTAGATCAGATCGAACTCCTCAGTGTTAGGCGGCTCCTCCTGAACCACCTGATCTTCTCCTGTGGGGGGTGTGAGACAGCAAGGGTGAGCTCACACATGATCATAGCTCAACAAGTTGTGGGGAACCAGTGGACATAAACTCACAAAGGTGTGAGTTCATGTGATGTGTAAGGCTAATCAATGATAGGGGTTAAAGCTGAGCATTGCTTTTAAGTAGTGGGTCAAAATTTTATTAGCAATTACTAAGTGTAAGTAAATACCAAACCATAAGTAAAGTAATAGAACAAAATTAATAATAAACCCATGCAATGCAAATGACAAAATTGAATTTAAGTTCCATAATTTAAACATCAGAGAGTCCTGAGCTGCTCATGACCGCGAGCACGGCTAGTATACCAGTTTTACACTCTGTAGAGGTTGTACCCTTTACCCACAAGTCATGTTACCCATCTGCCAAGGGGTCGCGAATCCCATACACCTCTACCTGGGAAGAGCGGCAGGGCAACACTACGAGGCCTTTACAAAGTTCCACTAGCTTCCGAAAACCCGCTACAGTTTATAGGAAGTTCCAATGCAGGGTTCTTGGCTGACCGCCATCGCAGCAAAATCAACCAAGGACCTCCCTACACTGACCACTCCCCTACTGCCCTTGCCCCTTTCGGGTAAGGTAGTCTTCCACTAGCTTTCCTAATTAGTCAGCCAAGGGCGTCCCATTAAACCCTTGTGGTGGCACGTGGTCCTCAAGTTAAGCTCTATGTTCCAATTAACATTAATGAACTTGACATGAACATAAACAGAATAACAAAAAGAATTGGAACATAGAGGTAGTAAATGATTATCCCAAAACCAGGTAAAGCAATAGCAAACTACCCAAGTGAATCAGGGGTAAACAAGGTAATGAGATAAACAAATCTATGGTGACCTATTAGGTCCCATCAAAATTAACCTATGCATGGATAAGTGATATTAAAGAACATTATTGGGTAAAAAGTGGTCAAGGGCACAACTTGCCTTCAATGAGCTCCTGCTCAGCTACTTCAACCTGCTGCTCACCAGGATCCTCAGTCACGAGCTCTTCTACTCGCCACAATACAAACAAGCCCAGTGCATATAGAGAAATTAACATTGCACCAAACATATATACAAAATACATAGTAATAATCTACACATTAAAATAAAATTCTAGGAACAGGAATCATAATTTTTGGAGTTATAGAATTTAAGTTATGCATTTTCAAAGGTTTTTATGTGATTTAAATAGAATTAAGTGATTAATAAATTTCTTACTGTTTTCATGACATAACAGAGGCTCTAGGTGATAGATAATAAAATTACAAAATTTTAGGAACTGGAATGGATTAATTTGGAGTTAGTATGAATTTATAAAGTTTTAGTAATTATTTTTGTATTAAAAATCCATTTATAAATCATTTTCCCTGGTTTTTATTATGTTCTGGACTGGGCCTCAATATCTGATAACAAAAGGGGGCTCGGGGTAAAAATCCAGAGACACAGAGAATAGTCCCCGTGGATGGCGGGTTGATTCTCTGGAATCCTGGGGTCTCTTTTACAAAATCTGCTCAGCGAAGGGGTAAGTTCTAATCTGGACCGCTTAGATCTGATCCGAGGGCCACAAATAGATTTAATCTCTACCGAACGGGTACGCGCCCAGAGCTGTTGGATCGGTGATTGACGGCCACGATTTTAAAACGCAAGATCTAATCTCACCCGCCAGATCAGGACTGGACGGCCCACATCATCCTAACCCAATCGTGCCCCCCCCTTGATTTAATCTCCACCGCACACTTAAATCCGACGGTCAAGGGTGATCTTCCCAATCCGGTTGAATCCCGGCGGCGGAGCGAAGTCACACGGCGGCGCGAGCACCCGCGGCGGACCCAATTCCTCCCCTCCGGTGCACCGCCCCTACTCCCGATACCCGCAAAATGAAATTGGCACGACGGCGGACATGGGATGGAGGTGCATACCGACAGTTGAAGGGTGAACTATCCTGTCCACGGCGCGACGGTGATGGCACACGACGGTGAGGAATCCCGGGGTCTCCGTCGACCAATCGTGCACGTCGAGGCCACCGACACCTTCCTCGCGACCAACGAAGCTCCAGGGGCCAGCACCTCGACAATGGCAATGGCGGCAGAGCGAATTCGGGTCGGCGGCAATGGTGTTTGGCGAAGGTTCTTCCGCCGCGCGCACAACTCTACGGCGGTGGTGGTTCTCAGGGAAATTGGCACGGGTGAGCTAGGAGGGAGGATACCCGGGACTAGTTTATACCCCGGCCACGCCCCTAAGCCCACCAGATCGAGCTGGATTTCCGGCGTCCGGTGCGCCATGCGCGGAGTCCGTTCGGGGAGGGGACGAGCCTGACAAGGCGGGGTCACGGTTCAGTGATACAGGCGCGCCAACGGGAAAAAGGGGTAGGCTGACAACCGGGTCCCACGAGGCAGAGGTCGTGAGGGTGAGCGCGCGCGCGACGAAACTGACAGCCGGACCCTGGGTGTAAGTGGCAGTGTTGTGAGGCAGGCGCGTGCGGGCTGAAGACTTGGGCCGCGCGGTGGGGGTTTCCTGGTGGGCTGAAATGTGGTCAGCCGGCCCAGGTAAGCTTCCTTTACTTTTTCTTTTATGTTTTATTTTCTGTTTTCTTTTATAAGTATTTTGAATCCAATTTGAATTTGAATATGAGTTTCACCTTTGAGTAAATGTACCATTTCAAATCTTAATGCAGAAATAATATATTTTGTTATATATATTTTTATTCCCTTTTTTTTATAATATTCCCTTTCTTCTTTTCCAAACCCTAGAATTTCTTTTAGGGTTTAATTTTTCCCCTTTTTGGTCTTTAATATTTTCTTGTTACAAAATGCACACAAAAATAAAATATTCAGCATGATGCATGGATTTAGTAGCATATCTTTTTATTAATTGTTCTTGGACATGGTGTTCACATATGATGATGCATGAGGATCAAACTCACATAAAGAGAAAATGTTTCTCTATTGGTATTATTTCTAGCAATTTACAAAGTGGGTGTTACAAATCCTACCCCCCTTAAAAATAATCTCGTCCTCGAGATTTAGGAAGATCTAGGGAAAAGGTGGGGAAATCTATGCGAAGCTCTTCTTCTCTTTCCCATGTTGCTTCATCTTCTCTATGATGACTCCATTGCACTTTGCACATCTTTATCACCATTTTTTTTCTTGCAACTCGAGTCAAAGTGTCAAGAATCTTGATAGGATACTCCGTGTAAGTCAAATTTCCCTAAACATTAAGCTCTTCCATTGGTAACTGTTCCTCAGGGACACGGAGGCACTTCTTAAGTTGAGACACATGGAATACATTATGTACATCTAATAGATTATCAAGTAGCTCGAGTTGATAGGCCATCTCTCCAACTTGCCTAAAAACTCTAAAGGGTCCAATAAAACGAGGGGACAATTTGCCCTCAACTTTAAATCTCCTCATTCCACGAAGTGGTGACATCTTGAGGTACACATGATCACCTTCCTCAAATTCCAGTGGTCTTCTTCTATTATCTGCGTAGCTCTTTTGCCTCTTGAATAAGTTCGGGTCCAAAGATCTATTTTCCTCTAGTCTGATCCCAATATAGAGGAGTCCTGCATTTCCTGTCATATAGAGTCTCGAACGGTGACATCTTCAGACTGGCCTGGTAACTATTATTATATGAGAACTCAGCATCAGGTAGACTCTTATCCCAACTACTACCATGCTGAAGGGTACAAGCTCTCAACATGTATTCCAATACTTGATTAGTCCTTTTAGTCTGTCCATCAGTCTGAGGGTGGTAGGCCGAACTAAAATTCAACTTTGTACTCATGTTCTCATGAAAGCTTCTCCAAAATCTTGAGGTAAACTGTGAACCTCGATCAGACACAATCTTCTTTGGTACTCCATGTAAACACACAATCCGAGCCATATATAACTCTGCTAGCTGAGAACCTTTATAAGTAGTCTTCACAGGAATAAAGTGAGCCACTTTAGTCAATCTATCCACAATCACCGATATAACATCATATCCTTTCTCGGTGCGAGGCAATCCAGTAATGAAATCCATACCAATCTCTTCCCACTTCCACTCGGGTATCTTCGGTGGGTGTAGTAGTCCAGCTGGCCTCTGATGTTCAGCCTTAACTCTTTGACATACATCGCACATAGCCACATGTGCAGCTACATCTCTTTTCAATCCATACCACCAATACTTCCGCTTCAAATCCTGATACATCTTAGTACTACCAGGATGAATAGAATAATCCGAATCATGGGCCTCTTTTGAAATAGTCTCTCGAAGGCTTTTAATATCAGGAACACACATCCTGTCCTTGAACCATATAGTGCCCTGCTCATCTTCCATGAATTCCGGAACTCGACCTTCAGTAATCAGCTCCTTGATCTCTTTTATTTTAGCATCACCAATTTTTCCTTTGCGGATCTCTTGCTCCAAAGTAGGTTCCACATCAATAGTAACTCCTTCAGTATGAGCAACTATCCCCAGGTTAAGTCTCCTGAAATCCTCGACAATCTCATCGGGTAGCTGGGCAACAATAGCTGAATGAACATGCTCTTTGCGACTCAAGGCATCTGCAACCAAATTTGCCTTGCCCGGGTGATAGTGAATCTCCAAATCATAATCCTTAATAAGCTCCAACCAACGGCGTTGCCTAAGGTTGAGATCCTTCTGAGTGAATATATACTTCAAACTCTTATGATCCGTGTACACTTGGCACTTGGTCCCCATGATATAATGTCTCCAAATCTTAAGTGCATGCACAACGGCTGCCAATTCCAAGTCATGAATAGGGTAGTTCAATTCATGTTTCCGCAACTGACGAGAAGCATATGCAATCACATGACCTTCCTGCATGAGCACACATCCTAAGCCTTGGCCACATGCATCACAATAGATATCAAATCCTTTCTGTAGGTCTGGCATAACCAATACTGGTGGCGACATCAATCTTTTCTTCAATTGATCAAAGCTGTCTTGGCACTTCTCGTCCCACTTAAATTCTCTTCCTTTCTCCAAAAGCGAAGTCATAGGCTTAGCAATCTTAGAAAATCCTTCAATAAATCTCCGATAATAGCCTGCTAATCCCAAGAAACTTCGAATCTCAGTAAATGTAGTGGGTACTCTCCACTCCATTATCTCCTTAACTTTAGCAGGATCCACTGCTATTCCTCCATTAGAAATAATGTGTCCAAGGAATGGTACCTTATCAATCCAAAACTCGCACTTGCTGAACTTGGCATATAGCTGGTTATCTCGAAGCTTCTGTAGCACCAACCTCAGATGTTCCTCGTGATCACTATCACTCTTGGAATAATAAGAATATCGTCGATGAATACCACGACGAATCTGTCCAAATACTCCATAAACACCTTGTTCATTAAGTTCATATAATAAGCTGGTGCGTTGGTTAATCCAAATGACATAACAGTAAACTCATATAATCCATATCTAGTCGAGAAAGCCGTCTTGGGAATATCCGATGGTCTAATCCTCATCTGATGGTATCCTGATCGGAGATCAATCTTCGAAAATACTCTTGCACCTCTCATCTGATCAAATAAATCTTCAATACGGGGCAACGGATACTTGTTCTTCACTGTAACATCATTAAGAGATCTATAAACCACACACATCCGCTGCGATCCATCCTTCTTCTGTACAAACAGAACCGGTGCTCCCCAAGGTGAGGAACTCGGACGAATGTACCCATCCTCTTGTAACTCAGTTAACTGCTTCTTAAGTTCCTTCAACTCCTCTACGGACATCCTATATGGCCGTTTAGAAATAGGGGCGGTTCCAGGTAAGAGGTCAATAACAAACTCAACTTCTCTATCAGGTGGCATCCCTGGTAACTCCTCTGGAAAGACATCCGGAAAATCTCTAACCACCCGGATGTTGTCACCAACAAACTCCTCAGGTATAAAGAACATTGCACGCATGGGTGAGGAGGTTACTGCAATATTAACTTGAAACCTTTCTCCTTTAGTGGTAGTGAGTTCTACGGTACCTCTACCACATGCTATAACGGCCTTTGCCTTTCTTAGCCATGACATACCAAGGATCAAATCTATACTGCTTGACTCCAATATTATAGCAGTAGCTCCAAATTCTCTACCCATAATGGTTAATGTCAATCTACGTGTCATTTGATTCGCCTCAACAGGCCCTTTAGGTGTAATTACTATCATGGGTTTTCTCATATTTAGCAGTGGTATTTCATTTGTGTTGGCATTTCTAGCAGACATGAATGAATGTGTAGCACCAGAATCAAATAATATGGTTGCAGGAATTGCATTAACATAAAACATACCAATTACGAGGTCCCCTCCATCCGGAGTAGCATCAACGCTGACTTGATTAACCTTGGCAATAGAATATCCCTTGCCAGAACTTGGAGTTTGCTGCCTGTTCTGAACTGGAGTAGTAGCCATCCTCTTTGGGTAGACATTTGCATAATGACCAGTCTTCCCACACTTGAAACATGTGGTGCCTGGACTCTGTCCTGTAAACTTCGTCGGGGTGCCAGTAGGGGTAGCCTGTCGAGGAGGTGGAGTCCTCAGTGGTGATTGCTGAACTGGGCGTGGTCCTCCTGGTCGAGTCGGTGTACCCTGTGGTGAACTGTAGCGAGGACGAACACTGCTGCTTCCTTGTCCTTGAGATATTGCCTTTCTCTTCAAATCTCCCAGCTGAACACGCTTGTTTTCAATAGTCAGGGCCTTATCAAGCAGCCTCTGAAATGACGGAAATGTGTGTGCCACTAGCGCATACTGCAGTGGTCCATTAAGTCCTTCAATGAAATGCTCCTGCTTCCTCTCGTCTTCAGCAACTTCTTCAGGGGCATATCTAGATAACTGAATAAACTTGTCGCGGTACTCGCTGACTGACATACTTCCTTGCTTCAGCGACAGAAATTCCTTCTTCTTGATCTTTATCATACCAGCTGGAATATGGTAGTTTCTGAACTGTGTACTGAATTCTGCCCAAGTAATAGTATCCGCAGCATCATGGCAGCAGTATAAGAATCCCACCAGTCAGCAGCAGGACCCGTCAGACGTCCAGAAGCATATAAAACCTTCTCCCGGTCCGTGCACTGTGCAATACCCAGCATCTTCTCAACGGACTTCAACCAATCATCCGCGTCCAGTGGATCAGGTGAGCTTGCAAATGTAGGTGGCTTATGACTCATGAACTCTCTATGCTTGTCTCGGGGTGGAACTGGTGGTGGTGGTGGAGGCAGTGGCACTTGTTGCTGCTGTTGTTGCTGTTGCATTTGTTGTTGCAGCTGCTGTTGTTGTGCCCTCCTTTCCTGGCGTATCTCATCTCGCTCCTGGCGCAACTCCTGTCGTATATCTTCTCTTTCCTGACGCATCTCCTGGCGTTCTTGCTGCATCTGGGCACGCATATCAGCCATAGTGTCTGCCATTTGCTGCATCACCGCCATCTGAGCAGCAACCAGTGGGTCAACTCCGCCTGGTGGAGGATTAGGAGGATTCATCTCTGCAGGTTGTGGCTGGGGTTGTCTATGTATCCACCGAGTGTGTCGATTAGGAGGCAAATCAATTCCACCACCTCGCCTGGTATTGACCATGTGAGTTAGATACATATGGTAAGAGAATAGCAGACAAGGCAGGTATTTACAAATCAGGTTACTTTGGGGAATTTTATTAGCTAAGCAGATTAATATTTTACCTACCATAGCTAATTTATTACCTTATGGTGGTACATATTAAGATGTCCATCTATAATAATTCAATCAATCAAAGAAGCAAATCAGGCATTTAGCATCAGCACAATCAAACAACATTTTTAAAGAAAGTAGTTTTGAATTTTGTCTTAGGTCCCCTATATCTTAAAAAGATCATAGTGGTAGGATTCCAAGGTGTGAAATCCACCTTGTCTTAGAGTAGAAAAGATAAGATTAACCAGAGTAGAATAGCAAAAGGTGAGACAAGATCAAGATGAGATAAGTATAGAATGAAACAGAGTAAGGTAAGTAGGAAAGGGTTTGTCCATTTCTATCTAGGTCTCGTCCTACAGTCAACATTCCTATGATACCACTTCTGTCACACCCGGCTTTAAGGAACAAAGCCAGGTGCATCTCATACATGCGCCAAGAAGACAACATATATAATAATAGAGTGTATAGAGATAAATGTCATTAAACATCAGAGTATTTATTACAAAGCGGAAGAGTTATTACAAAATAAAGTAATGAAGATAAAACGAACTAAGGATCGTCGGCGCCAAAGTCGACTAGGAAGCACCACCTAGATCAGATCGAACTCCTCAGTGTTAGGCGGCTCCTCCTGAACCACTGATCTTCTCCTGTGGGGGGTGTGAGACAGCAAGGGTGAGCTCACACATGATCATAGCTCAACAAGTTGTGGGGAACCAGTGGACATAAACTCACAAAGGTGTGAGTTCATGTGATGTGTAAGGCTAATCAATGATAGGGGTTAAAGCTGAGCATTGCTTTTAAGTAGTGGGTCAAAATTTTATTAGCAATTACTAAGTGTAAGTAAATACCAAACCATAAGTAAAGTAATAGAACAAAATTAATAATAAACCCATGCAATGCAAATGACAAAATTGAATTTAAGTTCCATAATTTAAACATCAGAGAGTCCTGAGCTGCTCATGACCGCGAGCACGGCTAGTATACCAGTTTTACACTCTGCAGAGGTTGTACCCTTTACCCACAAGTCATGTTACCCATCTGCCAAGGGGTCGCGAATCCCATACACCTCTACCTGGGAAGAGCAGCAGGGCAACACTACGAGGCCTTTACAAAGTTCCACTAGCTTCCGAAAACCCGCTACAGTTTATAGGAAGTTCCAATGCAGGGTTCTTGGCTGACCGCCATCGCAGCAAAATCAACCAAGGACCTCCCTACACTGACCACTCCCCTACTGCCCTTGCCCCTTTCGGGTAAGGTAGTCTTCCACTAGCTTTCCTAATTAGTCAGCCAAGGGCGTCCCATTAAACCCTTGTGGTGGCACGTGGTTCTCAAGTTAAGCTCTATGTTCCAATTAACATTAATGAACTTGACATGAACATAAACAGAATAACAAAAAGAATTGGAACATAGAGGTAGTAAATGATTATCCCAAAACCAGGTAAAGCAATAGCAAACTACCCAAGTGAATCAGGGGTAAACAAGGTAATGAGATAAACAAATCTAGGGTGACCTATTGGGTCCCATCAAAATTAACCTATGCATGGATAAGTGATATTAAAGAACATTATTGGGTAAAAAGTGGTCAAGGGCACAACTTGCCTTCAATGAGCTCCTGCTCAGCTACTTCAACCTGCTGCTCACCAGGATCCTTAGTCACGGGCTCTTCTACTCGCCACAATACGAACAAGCACAGTGCATATAGAGAAATTAACATTGCACCAAACATATATACAAAATACACAGTAATAATCTACACATCAAAATAAAATTCTAGGAACAGGAATCATAATTTTTGGAGTTATAGAATTTAAGTTATGCATTTTTAAAGGTTTTTATGTGCTTTAAATAGAATTAAGTGATTAATAAATTTCTTACTGTTTTCATGACATAACAGAGGCTCTAGGTGATAGATAATAAAATTACAAAATTTTAGGAACTGGAATGGATTAATTTGGAGTTAGTATGAATTTTCTATGAATTTATAAAGTTTTAGTAATTATTTTTCTATTAAAAATCCATTTATAAATTATTTTCCCTGGTTTTTATTATGTTCTGGACTGGGCCTCAATATCTGATAACAACAGGGGGCTCGGGGTAAAAATCCAGAGACACAGAGAATAGTCCCCGTGGATGGCGGGTTGATTCTCTGGAATCCTGGGGTCTCTTTTACAAAATCTGCTCAGCGAAGGGGTAAGTTCTAATCTGGACCGCTTAGATCTGATCCGAGGGCCACAAATAGATTTAATCTCTACCGAACGGGTACGCGCCCAGAGATGTTGGATCGGTGATTGACGACCACGATTTTAAAACGCAAGATCTAATCTCCCCCGCCAGATCAGGACTGGACGGCCCACATCATCCTAACCCAATCGTGCCCCCCCTTGATTTAATCTCCACCGCACACTTAAATTCGACGGTCAAGGGTGGTCTTCCCAATCCGGTTGAATCCCGGCGGCGGAGCGAAGTCACACGGCGGCGCGAGCACCCGCGGCGGACCCAATTCCTCCCCTCCGGTGCACCGCCCCTACTCCCGATACCCGCAAAATGAAATTGGCACGACGGTGGACATGGGATGGAGGTGCATACCGACAGTTGAAGGGTGAACTATCCTGTCCACGGCGCGGCGGTGATGGCACACGACGGTGAGGAATCCCGGGGTCTCCGTCGACCAATCGTGCACGTCGAGGCCACCGACACCTTCCTCGCGACCAGCGAAGCTCCAGGGGCCAGCACCTCGGCAATGGCAACGGCGGCAGAGCGAATTCGGGTCGGCGGCAATGGTGTTTGGCGAAGGTTCTTCCGCCGCGCGCACAACTCTACGGCGGTGGTGGTTCTCAGGGAAATTGGCACGGGTGAGCTAGGAGGGAGGATACCCGGGACTAGTTTATACCCCGGCCACGCCCCTACGCCCACCAGATCGAGCTGGATTTCCGGCGTCCGGTGCGCCATGCGCGGAGTCCGTTCGGGGAGGGGACGAGCCTGACAAGGCGGGGTCACGGTTCAGTGATACAGGCGCGCCAACGGGAAAAAGGGGTAGGCTGACAACCGGGTCCCACGAGGCAGAGGTCGTGAGGGTGAGCGCGCGCGCGACGAAACTGACAGCCGGACCCTGGGTGTAAGTGGCAGCGCTGTGAGGCAGGCGCGTGCGGGCTGAAGACTTGGGCCGCGCGGTGGGGGTTTCCTGGTGGGCTGAAATGTGGTCAGCCGGCCCAGGTAAGCTTCCTTTACTTTTTCTTTTATGTTTTATTTTCTGTTTTCTTTTATAAGTATTTTGAATCCAATTTGAATTTGAATATGAGTTTCACCTTTGAGTAAATGTACCATTTCAAATCTTAATGCAGAAATAATATATTTTGTTATATATATTTTTATTCCCTTTTTTTTATAATATTCCCTTTCTTCTTTTCCAAACCCTAGAATTTCTTTTAGGGTTTAATTTTTCCCCTTTTTGGTCTTTAATATTTTCTTGTTACAAAATGCACACAAAAATAAAATATTCAGCATGATGCATGGATTTAGTAGCATATCTTTTTATTAATTGTTCTTGGACATGGTGTTCACATATGATGATGCATGAGGATCAAACTCACATAAAGAGAAAATGTTTCTCTATTGGTATTATTTCTAGCAATTTACAAAGTGGGTGTTACACGTACTATTCACGCTGACTTGGCATTTACTTTCGCGTCACGTTTGTACCCCTGCTTTCCTTCAAGCCGAAGGTACATTTATAATCTGTTATTGTTAATACAGTAAGGCAAATAAAAATAAGTTGATAATAACATTTAAAATGTTTATATTATTTTTCATATCTTGTGTATGAATCCTTCTTCATCATTTATTGTGTTTATGAAGATTTGTCTTATATAACCTTCGTCCGGAATTCATTATATCCAAAGGGAGATAATGTTTCGAAGGACGAAGGACTTTAACATTTAACACTTTTTATGTTGCCTTGTTCTTAACTCTTAGAATTTGAGAACAAGTCCCCAACATTGGCGCCCACCTCCGGTGAACTCACTTCCACCTTTTGAGTTTCGAACACCTTCGGCAAGCATAGACCTTCGTCATGCCGCCAAAGAAAGCTTCAGCAACAGGGGCTGCCGCTCTGCAGCCGCTGGACCCCAACCAGGAGACCCTCTCTCTTCGGGAGGCCCGAAGCCAGAAGAGAAAGGCCACCAGTCCAACGCCTCAGGAGGACGACTTGGACCAAGAGATCAGAAATATGGAGATGCTCCATCAGCAGGTGCAAAGGAAGAAGGAAAAGATGGCTAGGCTGGCTGATCTGCAAAGGCAGATAGACGAAGCCTCTAAAGAAGTTCGCCATCTTACTCAAGATGAGCAAAACCGAAGGCCTCAACACAGAGAGCTTCATCAAGATGGCTTCTTCAACGAGAATGACTGGTATGAGAATTTCCACCACGAAAATTTTGCTTTTGATGATGCTTCTCCTCTGTCAGCAGAACTGCAGGCTACACCTTGGCCTCCGTCTTACAAGCCGCCTCAACTCCCCATGTATGATGGACACTCTGATCCGAAGCAGTTTCTGATGAGCTATGAAGCAACGGTATCTTCCTGTGGTGGCAATACTGCAGTCATGGCGCAGTCTTTCGTCATGGCCGTCAAGAATGTTGCACAAACCTGGTACTCCTCGCTTCGGCCATGAACAATCACATCATGGCAGAAGCTAAAGGATATGCTGATCACCAGTTTCCAAGGGTTTCAAACAAAGCCGGTCACCGCTCAAGCCTTATTCCAGTGCACCCAAGACCACGAAGAATATCTTCAGGCGTATGTCCGAAGGTTCTTACGCCTGAGGGCACAAGCGCCAACAGTGCCCAATGAAATTGTCATTGAGGCCATGATTAAGGGGCTTCGACTGGGACCTTTAGCTCAATACTTTGCCAGGAAGCCCCCTCAGACTTTGGAGAAACTGCTTTAGAAGATGGATGAATACATCCGCGCTGACAATGACTTTCGGCAGAGAAGGGAGGAAGCTTACAGGTTCTCCGAAATAGCCAGGGGCTTCGGAGGGAGAATTCATCCTAGACATGTCAGATCGATTCATTCCACTCAGAATGATGACAGGGGAAGCCAGCAGCAGAGGCCGCAATATTCCTCCCAGGCTTCGGGGCAGCAGCAGAGCTATCCTCGGCCTCCAACTCCAAGGGGCAGAGGTGCCAGGGGCTTCGGAGGAAGATTTGGGGATCAGCCCAGGAAAATTTATTGCCTATTCTGTGGTGAGGACGAGGGCCACACCACCAGGATGTGCCATGTCACCATCTAGAAACAAAAGGAAATAGCAGAAGCTGCAGCCCAACAGACCCAGCCGAAGCAAGTTATGCATACTGCTTCGTACCACTCGCCTTATATCCCATAGTATGTGGGCAACCACCCTGCAGCTTCTGTTGCTTCGACAAGTCAATCTTAGGCATCTTGGCAACAGCCTCCACCTCCACCACCAATGCAACGAGGCCAGCAGCCAGAAGGGAGTCAGCATACTCAACACCAACGAGACTTCAGAGAAGAGTCCGAAGCTCGCATAGTCAATAGTACTGTGCCAGAATCGAAGCACATTTACTAACAAATATCCTACCTCGACAGCAGTTTTTGCATTCAGTATCATTTTCTTTAAGGAACAATTATTGAAAGCCTAAGTGTTTTTTGTCGTTTTCAATCTCTTGTAATAGCTTCGCCTTTGTCATAGTACAAATATACTTTCTCCACAGAATAACGGAGTCCAAAAAGTTGCCGAAGCATAAGAACTTATGGTGACAGGGAGAACCTCTAGAATAACAAAAAGTCGTTCCTAAGGGAGCGCAACATAAGTTTTCTGCTCAAAAGTCGTTCCTAAGGGAGCGCAGCGTAAGTTTTCTGCTCAAAAGTCATTCCGAAGGGAATGCAGAGCTTACAACGAAAAATAAATGCTGATTCCGCTGAAGTAAAAGGTGAAGAAGCTCCTAAGGGAGGCTTACAGCGAAAAATAAACGCTGATTCCGCTGAAGTAAAAGGCAAAGAAGCTCCTAAGGGAGGCTTACAGCGAAAAATAAACGCTGATTCCGCTGAAGTAAAAGGCGAAGAAGTTCCTAAGCGAGGCTTACAGCGAAAAATAAACGCTGATTCCGCTGAAGTAAAAGGCGAAGAAGCTCCTAAGGGAGGCTTACAGTGAAAAATAAACGTCGACCTTCGGCAAATATCATTTTGCATAAATCACATCATCACATCATGTGCATAGCATAATATCATACATCATATTGCATCAATGACACAAGAAGGGGGTTCAATGTTAATATTCGGAGATTGTTTCGAAGAAACAGTGCCAAGGCACAAAAATAATTATTGAAGAAGCGTACCTTCGTCAAACTCTGAAATGAAAAGATCTATTGGTTACTGATTTTACGAAGATTGGATGTCTTCTATGAAAATTCGGATATTATTTACGAAGCATGAAAAGAAGGGAAGGTGTTTTTTCGCCGAAGGTCAAAAATGGTATGTATGTAAAGTTTCATGCATCGTAAAGAATTGAACCATAAATAGCTTATATATTACATTCAAAGTTACAAAATATTACACATATTGTTCAACAAATATTACATTCCAAATGTTTTTACAATAACATCTAATCTTCCCTTAGAACTACTTCTGCAGCTTCGTTTAGTAGTTGATCAACAACTTTGTCCATGATAGCTTCGGCCATTTTTCTAATCTCGTCATCCCCCTTTACGTTGGGGTCCGCTAATGGCTCGACGGGCTCTGAGGGAGGAGAAGGTGCGGCTATGTTACAAAGTGTAGACGAGTTCGAAATCAAAAAGTTACAACAAAAACCCAAAAACTAGTAGTTAATACCTATTCGCCCTTCGAGATCCACACTTTTCTCAGCGGCCTCTGCTACTTTTCTAACGTCATGAATACCTTTTTCGCTTCTTCGTATAATTTCTTGAGCCATCTCCCGGCCACCATTTTCCCAGATGTTGGTGAAAAATTTTCCACCAACCAAACTTGCCTCGGCCGAAGGGTCTTTTATGTCTTCAGAAGATAAATCGGTTTCGGTCTGTGCCAAAGATTTCACGTGATCGTAGCCTTTTTTCTCCAAAACAGTGGCAACCCCCCTAGCACCTGAGAAGGCGCATATGTCTCCGCGGCTATTCAAAACTTCTTCAAAAGCTTCAGCTTCGTGGCTGATCCACCCAATTGGGCCTTCGGGGTCGCCCCTCATGAAATTTTCTTCGCTTGAGAACGCGCCAACGCTGGCGAAGCTGGTTCTTATTTTCTTAACACATTCTATAGATTTTTCATAACACCTTTTCTTGGATGCACGAAGCTCTTCAACGTTTTTTTCTAAATGATTTGCCCATTGTTCACTAATTTCTCGTTTTGCTTCTTCAACCGTGCATTCTTCTTTAGCTCTGGCTAGCTATTTCCGAAGATCCGCAAGTTCGCGCTTCTGAGCCTCAGCTTGAGCTTTGAAAGCAGCTTCGTCTTCTTTTATTTTATTCACCAACAAATGTAATATTTTATCTTTTTCGAGACCTTTGTTCCTTAGTTCAATTACCTCAGAATGAAGGTTGCTCAAGGCTATGGTACACCCTTCGTCTTTGGCATCTTTTTGTGCCCTGAGGGCATTGCTAAGTATAAGGCCCTGCAAAAATGTGTTAATAAGTTTAAGCAAATGAAAAATTTTGGTTTCAAGGAATAATACAAAGATCTCATTTTTTCACCTTTAAACTATTGTACGCTAAGCTATCGGCCAACTCGTCCTTTGACAACACCGAGAGCCCGTCTTCTAATGTTGGGAATCCGAAGCTCTTGCTCATCTCCCGACAGACAGAAATCTCCTTGCTGTCAGGGAGACAATACAAGAAATCTTCTTCTCCGCTGCCGTTGAATATCAGCGCCCCTTTTGGATATTTCAATTTTTGCGCATAAAATTGAGCTTCTCTTTTTTCTTTTTCGCTCAGATTTTTACCCAAAGTATGACGTAATACATAGTCAGAAGCTTCAGAAGATGCTTCGGGAATAGGTGTGGCGATTTTCTCAGACAAAGCTTCTTCTGCAGATTCTTTTTCCGTTTCTTTTTCAATTTCCAATAATTCCCTCTTGGTAGGCTCTGAAAGCCCAGTTTCAGTTTTCGCTTGACTTTTGACAGCTTCGGCCTCAGTTTGTGTCTTTGGAACTTCGGCAGCTATCTTCGGAGTAGCGCTTGAAGATTTTATCGTTTCCAGTACATCTAGCACATTAACCATTCTTTTCCTCTTGGGGGTTGTAGTAAGGTCTTTTTGTGTCATCGGCATTGGCACCTCAACTCTTGCTGAAGGACTTAAAATTTCTGATGTCTTTGTTTCTTCAGCTCTCAATTCTTCTATTTTTCCATCTCCGGCATTTTGGCCGGCTCTTCAATATTCGGAAGGGGAGTCGGCTCCTTGGCTTCGTTGGCCGAAGAGGTCTCACCAACAAACTCAGGCACTGTGGCCGGTTCAGTATAGCGTGGCCGATGTGTAAGAACCTTCATCTTTTTCCTCTTCGGCGCTGGCTCACTAGGAGCGGCTGAAGCAACTTCCTTCACAGAAGCCGTATCTTTCCTTTTTTGACCTCGTGTTGGGTAATGATAGTCAGAATAGACGAACCCAATGGCATCAAATACTCGATTGAGTCTTTTCTTCTTCCGGCCTCTGAAGGCCGCAGACAGTGCAGTATTTTCTGCCTTCGAGTATGGTACAAGTAGTTCATCGCTTATGGCCTCAATACATTTTAACCAGTCATCATCTGGCTCGACAAACTTATCTCCATATCTGAAGGTGTATTTTAACCTAACTAGTCCACCTTCGTCAGGTTTGCTGATGGTTTCCTTTGGCATTTCCCACTTTTCTACAAGTGGTCATACTCTGAAGGCAATGTGTTCCTGGATCAAATCCCTCGTCCCAATGAAAGAGCAAACTACATCGAAGGCTCTCCAGCATTCTTCGGCTGCTTCGTCAATATCCACCTTCGGTTTCTGAAGGCCAAAACGCTACCAGATGGGGCGCATGATGATACCTTTAATATCTTCTCGCGTTTTCAAGTCGTTTTTCACATAGAACCATTCCGTCATCCAGTCCCCGGGCCATCTCTTTCGAAAAGTTGGCACAGGACAGCTTGACCCAGAGCGGGCACCGAAGCTATAACAGCCAAAATTGTTATGATATTGCTCTTTACCCCATGGTTTCGTCTCATATAATAACTCATGCATACTGCAGAAACTTTTTGCATTTGGCTCCAAACCTTGGCTCTTCACGGCCCATACGAAGATTCCCATCCTTATGATTGCTTCGGGAGTAATTTGATGAAGGTAGATTTCAAATATCTTCAAAACTTCTACCACAAAGTTGCTCAAAGGAAACCGAAGTCCAGCCTTGAAGAAACTTCAGAATATCACGACTTCATTCTCCTCGAGAGTCGGACAAGTTTTCTCTCCTTCGTCAACCCTCACAATAGATAAATCCTAAAAATATCTACCCCTCATATTGACAAGATGGCTTTGCTTTATGCTTGATTTTCCAAAAACTGCATGGCTTGGTCGCCAGGGTCGATCATCGGAATCTTCACCACCACTTTCCACATCATAGCTGTCACTATCACCAGTGTCTTCAGATAAACCCTCTAAGATCTCCCTAGTAATCTTCTCTATATTTGTCTTTGCTATTGATTCAAGAAAGCCGAGATTCATCTCCTCAGAAAGGCTCAGCTTTGACTCAGCGACAGCTTTCTTATCTTCAGACATCTTTGAAAATGCTGAGAAAGTGCTATCGAAACTGAAGCTTAAAAATTTAAAATGCCAAGAAAGTGTTGGTGCGCAAGGGCTAAAAGTTGGGTGAGCAAGAAGCAGATGGCAAGAAAGCGTGCCAAATGAACTCGTGGTGAGCTCTTATTTATACACCTAGTGCGTTAAAAGCTGGAGGGTCCCGCCTGTCAATGACTGTTGCTATTCTAGCAAAGGGAAGGTGTTTTTTCGGACCTTCGGCTTAAGGCCTTCTTCCATGTCGCAATCTGAATTTATTACTTTAACAAATTAATATTGCGAGGGGCTACTGTTGGGGGCCTTTGGCTTCCGAAGGTCCTCAAAAACATGATTTAACTATGTCTCTGGAGTATAATGTGTAAACAGGTACCTTCGGACACAAATCAAAACCACAGCGTGAAGATGCACAAAGAGTATGAAGGATGGCGCAGAACCGAAGCTATGCGCAGGGGAGCTTCGGCGTGATAGTAGAAAAAGAAACCGACTTAAAAGGGAAAAGGCTATTTAGACCCCGATGGATTGCTATAGAGTTATTAGCAAATGTAAAGGGCATGGGTGTAATTTTACATGGGCTGCGTCCCATACCTATAAATAGATGAACAATGCTCCCGTACTATTCACGCTGACTTGGCATTTACTTTCGCGTCACGTTTGTACCCCTGCTTTCCTTCAAGCCGAAGGTACATTTATAATCTGTTATTGTTAATACAGTAAGGCAAATAAAAATAAGTTGATAATAACATTTAAAATGTTTATATTATTTTTCATATCTTGTGTATGAATCCTTCTTCATCATTTATTGTGTTTATGAAGGTTTGTCTTTTATAACCTTCGTCCGGAATTCATTATATCCGAAGGGAGATAATGTTTCGAAGGACGAAGGACTTTAACATTTAACACTTTTTATGTTGCCTTGTTCTTAACTCTTAGCATTTGAGAACAAGTCCCCAACATTAACCTATGAAGATCATTATGATTAATAAGAACATGATTGGGTAAAAAGAAGTGATCAAGGGCACAACTTGCCTGGGACTTGAGATTTCAGGTACCAACTTGCTCTTCAGGTGATTCGTAACCTCGCTGCTAGTCGTAGAAATATAGACAAACATGGTATAGGTAAAGTGAACATTACACCAAACATAAGAACAAATTGCATAATAATATTCTACACGTTGCTACGAGATCGCGGGTTCGAGAATCACTAAATTCGAAGTTACGGTTGAGGAGTTGTGAATTACGGAAGATCTATGTGATTTAAACATTAAACTATATTATAACTTGATTAATATACACCATATGAGAGAATATTCTATGAATAATTAACTCAACTTTAATCCAAGTCATTACTTGATTAAAGATCGTCTTTTAGTCAAACTATAACCATAAGATCGGAATACTATATTAACAAGGCTAATTCCAATAAACATAGATTATTTCAATTAGTTACTTAATTATAGAAGTACGTGATATCATATAATTAATGTTGCTACTGTGTAGTGAATATTTTTATGAGGCTAACGCAATTTGAATGGATCGAAAAGGAGTTAAAACAAATTAGTTACAATTTTCTGAAGTTTTAAGTGGTAGATATGAAACAAATCAAGCGCATAAATTTAACCATATGTTTTATACTAAAATAAGGTTACTAGATAATTAACAATATCAATATGAATTTATTGCAACTGGAATGGATCAATTTGGAGCTAAAATGATTTAAATATGAATTATACAAGTTTCTGGAATTATTTTTGTATTAAAAATCAATTTCTATAATTAATTTTCTATTTTCATTGTTCTCTGGACTAAGCATCCAATACCAAAAAGGTGTAGGGCTAATTCGCAAAAGTTGCTAAGACTCAGGCTTTCTTCAGGGTGGACTGCACGTTGATTCTACGGTTTCTCAGGGTTTCTTTTAGAAAACTCACACAACGAAAGGGTACGGATCAACCAGAGCCGTTCGATTGTATTCACATGGGTCAGATTAGAACTACCCATGGTATGAAAGGGTACACAATACAGACCCTTGGATCCCTGACTCACGGTTCAGATGCAATCAGTTCGGATTCAAAACCTCATCCATAGATCTGCGCATCAATGGTGAAGGATCCACAGATTGAATCGGTATCCCCACGTTTAATCCGGCCTGATCATCAAACGATCAACTGCGCGCTAGCCCAGAGCTACACAAGTACACTAGGCTTAATCTCCACCGTTCAGCACAAATCCAATGATGGACGCCCTTTCGTCCACCCCCGCATCGTGGCATGGAGAGGTAAACAGGGCACCGCCCCGAGCTTGCCGACGCGATGTGCCCCAGCGCCAGTGGTGCGCTAGATCACGGACGGATAGGTAGAATTCACAATTCGAAGTAAGGCGAATGAATAAAGGTAGTAATTACCGGTAAATCCCCAATGTCGAACCCTAGCCATGCCAACAGGTGGGACCACGGCGGAGCCGGTACTCCGGTGAGCAATTCACTGGACACCAAAGGCCCTCGCGGCCAAGCACTTGCCAGTCACAAACCACACATACCGGCGATTCTCCTAGACCCCACTATGGACACCAAGTGGAGGCGGAGATGACGGACCATGGTGGCGGCAGCACTTCCCTCATTCCAAGCGTTGCAATGGCGCCACGGGTTCCCATCGTCCATGGTGAAGGAGATTGCGGAGCTTGGCTTTTATACACTGGAGGGGACCGAGTCCGAACCAAGGGGGTGGAAATGGGCCAGATCACAACGGATTGCCGCTAGCGCCGGCATGGAAGTCGGCGGTCTGTTGCTGCCGTGATGGGGAGAAGGGAGCTGACCACTGGGCCCCAACATCCAGTGACTCAGGCACGGTGCACATGCAGGCACCCGAGAGACCGAGTGGTGGGCCCGGAACGTCATCCACATGCGAGGAGATGAGCGGGCGCGCTGGTGGGCTAGTTGGTGGCCATGTGGGTCGGCTAAAGGTAAATCAGCCCAGCAATAGGTTTTCTCTTTTCTTTTCTTTTTTTATTTTCTTTCCTAATTTCACATTAGATTCAAATTCAAATTTTGAATTAAATTCACATAGAGTTTAAACTTTAAGTATATTTAATTGTCAAACAAAAACTCCAACATGTTATACATGGTCTATTTTATTTTATATATTTATTTAGTCTGTGTTGCAAATATGAAATACCCACACATCATTTACTTTAAGTAAAAGGTTGTTATGATTGTGTGATATATATAAAAGTTAATTCCACTATGGCTATCCATTACGTATTTTATTTGAGCAAGTTATGTGAAATCTCTATCAAGATATATTTTAACCTAATATTTTAAAGTGTTTTCACTTATATAATTTATGACGAGAATAATCCTCTCTGAATAAATTAATAAAAACATGTAAATATTTATTTATTTATATGATTATTTGTATCTGATACAAATTTTTGGGCATTGCAATTTTCCTTACAATGAGACTACTACATGAAATAGACTTGAAAATATGTATTAGTCTCAAAGACTAAAATTATAGAGTAACCTCCCCCCTGAAAGTGTGCATACAAGTTTTGAATACTTGTAGAAGACTTGCACTTTGATCTGATATCAAGAGGGGGCAAATTATCTATAATCCGAGCTTTGGCACATATAGGTTAAATGATACTAATTAAAGCATAATTGAAGTATTATACCATTTGTAGTATTTCAAAATATCAATTGATGTATCATTTTCTTAGAAATTTTGAATAAGCTATGTGTCATGCTTAATTAAACATTTTAAACCATGTAGGTTTGCTCAAGAATATGAATTTGAAGTGAGCAATCCTACCATATGATTTACCTAGTGTGCATGCATCAAAAGTAAATACAAATTGTAGCACTAGGTATGAAAGGTAAGAACTAGATATAAGAAAAATAGATACACATATCTAAAAACAAGGAATACAATAAATCTAGTTACCTTAGTCATGGTTGGGGAATTTGGGTCCAAAGTATTCACTAATCCACTTGGCAATAGACTTGATCCATTATGATGTATCCCATGATATACATCCCAATTTTGCCAAGTCTCCAAATTCCCCGTTATCCTTCGGACTTCTCACTTCCCTCTTGGGATCCAAACCTTCTTGGTGCTTTTCATGGTTAAAATAATTTTCTTTGGTTTGGGTCCCTTTCCCTTTGTTGGCTTGCTTGTTGGCCTTGATTGCTATCACCTTTCCACTCTTTTTCTTCTTGATCAAGTATGGTGTAGTAGCCTTATTGTCCACCTTGTTGATGTAGGTGTTGGAGATTTTGCTTGTTGGCTTTTGCTTATCCCCGGTCTTTGCCTTGCATTGGAAAGACTTGTGGCCTTTTTTGTGACATAGCCTACAAATCACAGTTTCGCCCTCCACAGGCTTGTTCACTCCCTCAGTGGTGTTATCCTGAGGAGGTTGGATTTGTTTGGCTTTGCCTTTCTTGTCATACAAGTCCTTCCCAAGGCAAGCCACCTCTTGCTTTAATTGCTCATTGTGGTGGAACCGCCCGAATTATTCCAGCTTAAGTGCCTAAGTCACGCCTTGGGGGCCGTAACACACTTAAATCGGAATAACCCTTCAGTCCCTCAGATCTAGTCTGATAAAGCCACTTAACCAGGATCAAATACCACAATCTCACTCGAAGGTGAGTCATAGAAGAAATACAATAAAGCAGGAAGACCTCAATTTAAGTACTGAATTATTACATAGATCAGAGTTTGCCAAGTAATAGATAAAAGTTCCTAAAATAAGATGCAGCGGATGATCTATATCATCGATAGCGAGGAATTGGGCAAGGCCTAGCCCACTACTCCTCCTGCTCCTCTCCTGCCGGAGCAGCATCCCACTCAACCATCCAACCCGGTGGCAGGGTGGTAGGCCAAGTCACACCATCAACCATATCCTGGAGCATACCTGCAAAAATTATGCCACAAGCAAGGCTGAGTATACTAATACTCAGCTAGACTTACCCGGTGTGAGGAGTCTACTCCTCTACCTCTAGACCATGCATCTGTTTGGCTGAGGGGTTTGGTTTTCCAAAAAGCACTAGCTGAGTCTAAAGGTCAAGTTTTAGCTTTTCAGTTTCTAGTATCATTGTCTTAGCTAAGTTTGCTCCTTCTAAGCATACATGGTAGCAAGCATTTAGTGCAATCCACAAGTTATCTCAAGTAAACCTCATTTCACTTCTTACTCAATGTAGTACAAGGGGTCAAGCAGTCTCATTAGCTGCGAGAAGCAGACGATTCGAATCGAGTTTTAACCTTGCAAGGTAAACCTAAACACACGACATGTCGGGGCACTCCGTCCCCACACACATCAACCGTCCCCATCGATTCCCGGTTCGCGGCCAGGGCTCACCGCCTTGGCATACAATGCTCCACTGACCCCGGTTGCCGCCGTGCAGTGACCGCACTTGTACCCACCATAGCTAGCATGGGAGACCCAGTCTCAGGACAAGTGAGGGGAAAAGTCCACGCCCGGCTTCACTCAGGTACTAGGTTTACCGGTTACCATATTTCCCGGCATGTGTTTAGTACGTTGAAACGCTTGACTCAGATATCCACACATTAATCCTTAATTCCTCTTCCCATCTCATGGACAAGCATCCTTCCTGGATCCAAGTCCATAGACCAACATAAATCCCGTTATCAAGATGAATACAACCAATTCCTGACCTCGCGCGAGTGCTAGAAAAATCACTCGACTTCTACCGAGATCCTGATTAGCATAGCAGCTACTCGACCTAGCATACTAGTATCCATCTCAAAAGGAATCCTGAGTTCATGCAACTAGGTTTCAACCAACTCCTACACTTAAGTGCACGGTACAAGCCTAAAACATTAAGTGTAGTAAAATAGCATATATAACGGTTATGCATAAAACTGGGGCTTGCCTTCGGATGCTGGGGCTGCGGGGAGATCCTCGATGGCAGTCTCGGGAGCTTGCTCCTGATCTTCCTCTTGGATAGCTCCTTGCTCGGGGATGAGCACGTACTCTCCGTCAGCTAGATTGCAGTCTAATGAATGCAATGGGTAAGCTATATGCATGACATAATATGAAAGCTATCACTTAAACTTTAAGGGTGAATGATTAAATTAACGAGGTAGAGCTTAATCTTGCTACTTGAAGGTTCTTGGAGTATACTTAACAATTCAGGGTTAAGCTTAGTTAACTAAGTGGTAAGTCCATTTTAGTGTTCCATTAAATTTCTTTTAATGTCTTAGTGAGAATTTATCCAGATTTCTAGTTGAATTTATTGGAGCGAGGTTTATTATTTTCGTTTCTTCTTCTTGTTTCCTTTATGCTTATAAGGTGGGTTTAAACTACAAGTTATATAAATAAATTTCCAAAACTTCTGAAAAAATTACAATGGCTTCTTACTGGTGTAAAATTTTCTGTCTCAAAATTTAGGGTTGAAACAGTGAGGGGTTCTCTCTGTATAAAATTATCAAATATTAGGGCAGAAGGGGTGTTTTGAACTACATCTCCTTTTTAACAGTGAGGTTTTCTCTAAGACATATTTTTTCTGGCATCTAGATGTTATAACATGACTTTGCACAAAGTTTTGGCCATCAATACTCACTTGTTATTTTATCATGATTTTCTAAAGTTTCTAGCCAAAAGGGTGCTTTCTACTACCACTATATTTGAAAAATATCAAACAACAGATTTCTGATTTTTCCTAGTTTCTTCTTTGCGCATCTTTTTGCTTAAGGGAAGGGGTGGTAGAAATTATTTGGATTATATGGCCTTTTTCGTGAAGTAGTAGCAATGGGTATTATTGTTAGCTTTCAATTGGGGTTTGCATTTTTCTTTGGTGGCCTACTTCATCACTAATCTAGCAAAAATTTATTTGCTCAGTGTTGCACATTTTTGGCTTACTCATGATTTAATCAAAATATGGCTTAATATCAAGTTCTATTTGTTTACCCTATTTAAAATGATGGGCTGGGGTGTTTATTATTTTTGTAGTGGGGTTCTAGTGGTTACAAGTCCACTGAATTTTTATTAGCAATTTTGGATTTGCTTTTATCATTCTAATAATTATTTTCTAGTTGGAATAATGCTAAATAAAACCTTT
The DNA here is from genome assembly GCA_029449295.1 of Zea luxurians. NCBI lineage: Eukaryota > Viridiplantae > Streptophyta > Magnoliopsida > Poales > Poaceae > Zea > Zea luxurians. Next base: position 55,769,589 of record JAOPSE010000011.1, read on the forward strand.
CACTTTGATTCTATTTTGGACTAGGGGTCCCTTTATTTTTTCTAGATTCTCTGTTACTTAAGTAAGCTAGGAAAAATAATTGCAGTCACTAATCATTTCTTTCTAATATCTTTCTGAATTTCTTAAGTTTTGGGCAAAAATGGCTTTTATTGGATAACCCTACTTAAACTTTCAATACTGGGGTGTCTAGTAGTTTTAAACAGTGTCTAATTGGGGTTTGAACATCTATAAATTTTCTCAAGTTCAGTACAGAAGCATAACTAATTTTCTTTAATTTAATAAGGTTTGGTCAGTTTTTGTAATTAATTTCAAACTCTAAAATTCAAAACAGAAAGCATGGGGTTCAATATTTTTAATTGATAGTCCATAATATTTTGAATCCAACAAAATTGGTTTGATAATTTTTAGTTAAATATTCCTCAAGTTATGAATTTCCTAAGTTCTCTGCTGAAATAGATAAGGATTAATTAGAAATGGTTTAAAGAAAGGCAGTTTTGCGCTGGGGTCCCTGGCGAAGGATTTTGAAGGAATTACAAACAGGTCCCTGGGCACTATTCATTTGAGTCTGTGGCTCTGCAGAAAACCCCCTAGGGTTTCTGGAAATTGAACCCGTGGTCCCTCCCTAATGGAACAGTGGCCGCGGAGAAGAAAGGGGCGGAGGGGCTTACCGGCGGCGAGGTTGCTCCGGTGAGGTGGTCGAGGATGTAGGGGAGGTCTCGGGGATCACAGCGATGTGCGGGTCGCCGTCGGGGATGGTCGGAGTCGGCCGGTCCACGTGCGCAACCAGAGATGCTCGTCAGCAGCGAGGAATCTGGCCTAACCATGGCACAATAGGTCAATTGGATGGGTCAGAGAGCTTCACGGGATGCTAGGGAACACGTGGGTGCAAGGAATTGGAAAATGACTTACTGGTTAGCTCGGTCTACGTGCGGCGGCGGAAGACCGAAGTCTGGCGAAGGTGAACCTGCTCCTCCGGTGAGGCAATGCCTCGGCTCAAGCTTGGAGAAGCTTCACGGTTTCACGGGAAAGTAATCCAGGGGCTAGGGCAAGGCTGGGGTTCAACAGAAATGGCTAGCCACGATGGCCGGGCTTTGGCAGAGATGGCGGGTGGCGGTGCTTGCTTTTCACGGCGAGCTCCGGTGATCTCTGGCTTGGGTGAGGCTCGGGGTGCGCAAGTGCCAATGGTTAAGGCCTCTGGAGGCATTTATAGGCGAGGGCGAGGCACAGACGCGTGGGGGCGGGGCGACCACACACGGGGCGCGCGCTGCCGTGGCCAGTCCGCGCTCGGCCGGTCAGGCAAGCGATCGAACACGTGTTCCTTTGCTTCTGCCCGAGTTCAAGCGCTCATAGGTCGAAGATCTTCGCAAATTTGGGCATGATCACTGCGCAAGATTTGCTCCCCCAACAGAGCTTTGTCGTTTATATGTGGAAGTCGAGCGGTTTGGGGGCAGTGTACAGAGAGTTGTCGTGTCACAAAGGTGGCAGTGTCACAATGTTGAGTCCCGAGGTAAAACCACGTCAAGGGCGTGTCAAACGGTGGAGAGAGATTTCCAAACTTTGCCACGGCGTGTTCAAGGGAATTTGGCGCCACTTTGATATTTGGACTTGTTTGGTTTGAGTTTTGAAAAATAGAGAACGTGATTGATCTTTGGAAAGGGGGCTGAAATTTAGATTCTGAATTTCTGAATTTCCCCCAAGTGCAATAGTTTAGGGGCTGTTTTGGGGATTTAAAAAATTTCAAATGGCAAAACTTCCTTACTATACTTTTTTGGTTGATTAGTGAACTAAAACTTTGTAATTTGGTTTTTACCAAAATTTGTATTTTTCTCCCAAGATTTTTCCCAAATACCCTTTTATGCTTAAGTGGTTCACTTAGGATTAATTAGGGTTTGGGAGTTTTCCTTCCTTAAGATTCATGACATGATGAAGGAAAGTTTGAGAAGACTCATTATAATTCTTTGTTCTTACTTTTTAATGATTACCCCTTCATTCGGTTTACATGTGATAATGGTTTGGGTTAGCCTAAGGAAGAAACCCTAAGTGACAATGGGGTGTCATAGCCTCCCCCCTTAAAGGAATCTCGTCCCGAGATTCGGGTCGGAGTCCTATCGGGGTGATGCGAAGGGTGAGATTTACTCGGAGTGGGTGCTTTCTTTAGTAAGGCAAACTGCTCTTCGAATGTCATTCTCTTTGCAACTTCAGAAGGTAGTACTTTTAATTCTTGTCTTATAGCTTATTCTTTCCAATTTAAGATTATATTACTGAAATTTAGATTCAAAGGGCAGGAGGAGGGGTTGGGCATAAATACGTACCAATTTCCTTAGGCAGATAATCAGGAAAGTTGGAACACCGAAATTCTTCAGTTTCCCAAGTAGCCTCTTCCTCTGAGTGATTACTCCATTGGACCTTATACATCTTGATCGATTTTGCCTGAGTTGATCTTTCTTTGCAATCTAGAATCTTGGAAGGGTACTCTTGGTACGATAGATCTGCCTCTATCTCCAATTCTGGTTCTTCTATGATCTCGGTCAGCAATCGAACACACTTCTTCAGCTGAGATACATGGAACACACTATGGATGGCAGACATTTTTGGAGGTAGCTTCAATTTGTATGCCACGGGTCCACATGCCTCTATGATCTCATAGGGTCCAATGTAGCGAGGGGCTAGCTTTCCTTTGATCACAAACCTCTGCACTCCCTTGGTGGGTGATACTTTTAGATAAATGAAATCTCCCACCTCGAACTGGAGAGGTTTCCTTCTCTTATCATGGTAACTCTTTTGCCTGGCCTAAGCCGCTTCTAGATTCTTCCTGATTAGTTTGACCTTCCTTTCGGCTTCAGTCACTAAATCAGGTCCAAAAACTTCTCTTTCTCTAGGATGAGACCAATTGAGCGGTGTTCTACATCTCCTCCCATAGAGAGCTTCAAAGGGTGCCATCTTTAGGCTGGATTGATAGCTGTTGTTATAAGCAAACTCTGCCAAGGAGAGGTGCTTATCCCAGTTCTTGCCATAATTGATCGTACAAGCTCTCAGCATATCTTCAAGAATTTGATTCACCCTCTCGGTCTGACCATCAGTCTGCGGGTGGTAAGCTGAACTTCTAATCAGCTTGGTTCCCAAGGACTCTTGTTGTTGTTCCCAAAATCTGGCAACAAATTGGGCTCCTCGGTCAGATACAATGGTTCGGGGTAATCCGTGCAAACACACGATCCGGTCAATGTATAATTCTGCATACTTTTGAGCTTTATCAGTGGTGTGCACTGGGAGAAAATGTGCCACTTTCGTCAGTCGGTCCACAATTACCCAAATCGAATCATGATGTTGAGAAGTGTTGGGCAGACCCACAATGAAATCCATGCTGATGTCGTCCCATTTCCACGAAGGTATAGATAGGGGTTGCAAGGCTCCAGCTGATTTCAAGTGGCTTGCCTTTATCCTCTAACAGGTGTCACATTCAGATACATATCGGGCTATCTCCCTCTTCATTCTGGTCCACCAATACAAGGGCTTCAGATCGTGGTACATTTTGGTGCTCCCTGGGTGCATGGAGAATTTGGAGAGATGGGCCTCATCCAAGATTCTCTTCTTGAGATCCTCATTTTTAGGAACCACCAATCTGCTTCCAAACCACAATATACCCTTTCCATCCTGGCGGAAACATTTATATTTCTCGGTCTTCTGATGGAGGTTCTCCTTAACGATTCGTACTCCCTTGTCACTGAGCTGGGCCATGATGATCTGGTCTTGCAAAGTTGGCTCAACGGAAATGTGAGACAAAGCACCAGAAGGAATTACTTCAATCTTCATTTTTCTCAACTCATCACACAAGGTGTTAATGAGAGAATCCATCATAACACAGTTGCATTGCAACTTCCGACTCAAGGCATCGGCTACCACATCGGCTTTTCCTTGGTGATAATGTACCTCCAGGTCATTTTCCTTGATCAGCTCTAGCCATCTTCTCTGCCTCATGTTGAGATCATCCTGAGTAAAGATATACTTAAGGCTCTTATGATCAGTGAAGATGTTGCAGTGGGTTCCCATCAGATAGTGTCTCCACATTTTCAATGCATGAACCACGGCTGCTAACTCCAAGTCATGAGTGGGATAATTCTGCTCATGAGGTCGGAGTGCTCTTGATGTGTAAGCAATGACTCGGTTGTCTTGCATCAAGACACAACCCAGTCCAGTGCTAGAGGCATCACAATACACATCAAATGGCTTGCTGTTGTCGGGTTGCGCTAACACTGATGCTATGGTCAGATGTTGCATTAATGCATGGGAGGCATCTTCGCACTTCTGACCCCAAACAAACTTGGCTTCCTTCTTCAACAATTCAGTGATGGGCTTCGCAATTCGAGAGAAATCTGGAATGAATCTTCGGTAATAACCAGCTAATCCCAGAAAACTCCGAATCTGACGGACAGTCGTTGGTGGCTTCCAGTTCATCACCTCTTGCACCTTATCAGGATCAACAGCTATGCCTGCCTGAGAGATAGTGTGACCCAAGAATTTGATTTCCTTTAGCCAAAAATCACATTTTGACAATTTGGCATAAAGACGGTGCTCTCGCAGACGTTGAAGCACTACATGCAAATGCCCGGCATGTTCTTCTTCGTTCTTGGAGTACACCAGGATGTCATCGATGAAAACCACCATGAATTTGTCCAGTTCAGACATGAAAACAGAATTCATCAGATACATGAAATATGCTGGTGCATTAGTCAGCCCAAATGACATCACCAAGAATTCATACAGCCCATATCTGGTCGAGAAAGCTGTCTTTGGGATATCACTTGCCCGTATCTTGATCAGATGATAGCCGGAGTGAAGATCTATCTTAGAAAACACTTTGGCTCCGACCAACTGATCGAAAAGAACATCAATACGAGGCAAAGGATACTTGTTCTTGATAGTCACCGCATTAAGGGGGCGGTAATCTATGCACAACCTCAAGCTTTCATCCTTCTTTTTCACAAACAAGGCTGGACATCCCCAAGGCGAAGTACTTGGGCGAATAAAACCCTTGTCCAGCAGTTCTTGCAATTTCTTCTTCAATTCTTCCAACTCAGCGTGTGGCATCCGGTAGGGCCTCTTGGAAATTGGTGTTGTTCCCGGTTGCAATTCGATGGCGAATTCGATGTCCCGGTCTGGTGGCATTCCTGACAATTCATCAGGAAAAACATCTGCATACTCACAGACCATTGGAATCTTCTTCACAGGTGACTCCATCATAGCAAAAGCACATGATTGAGTAGAGTCTTGGCTGGGTAGATACAACACCAGGTCTTCGGAGGTAGGGGAACGAATCTCCAGAGCTCTGGCAGCTACATCCATCACTACTCGGTGATGAGTCATCCAGTCGGCTCCCAAAATGATATCCATACCCTCTAATCCCAAAATTAGGAGTGTGGTTTTGAAGATTTTGCTTCCCATCGATATAGGCACACTTTGGATTAATTGGTTGGTTGCAATTTTACCCCCAGGAGTGGCTATCATGAATGACCCTTTGGTATGATAGAAAAGCAATTGACATTTTGCACTGAACTTCTGGCTAATAAAACTATGAGATGCACCAGAATCAAACAAAATTAAAGTAGGTTGATTAAAAACTAAAAATATACCAGTCATGATGGGGGCTCCCTCAGGTAACTCCTCTAGAGTAGTGAAGTTGAGCTTCCCTTGCTTGACTTGCACCTTCTGCTTTCTCCCCTTGTCTTGATTTGGTGCTGGCACCTGCTTCTGCTAGTTTCTTGGGCAATTCTTGGCATAGTGACCCACATTGCCATAAGTGAAGCACTTGTTCCCATTGCCCTGGCGGAACTGCTGCTGCTGCGAAGGCTGATTGTTCCTTGGAGCGGGAGCTGGGAAACGAGTGGGTGCCGGTTGCTGCTGCTGAGGTGGCCTGATCACCCATCTGCCTGCCTGCTGCTGTAAACCACTGCTCTAATTGTGAGAAACAATCCGGAATCTCTGGGCCTGAGCGGAGGGTGCTGCCATTGGTGCCTTTCTTCTTCTCTGACCTGGGGGTAAAATGGCGACCAACCAATTAAACCGAAGTGTGCCTATCTCAATAGGAAGTAGAATCTTCAAAACCACACTCCTAATTTTGGGATTAGAGGGTATGGACATCATTCTCGGAGCCGACTGGATGACTCATCATCGAGTAGTGTTGGATGTAGCTGCCAGAGCTCTGGAGATCCGTTCTCCTACATCCGAAGACCTGGTGATATATCTACCCGCCAAGGTTCTACTCAATCATGTGCTTTTGCTATGATGGAGTCACCGGTGAAGAAGATTCCAGTGGTCTGTGAGTATGCAGATGTTTTTCCTGATGAATTACCAGGAATGCCACCGGACCGGGACATCGAATTCGCCATCGAGTTGCAACCGGGAACGACACCTATTTCCAAGAGGCCTTACCGGATGCCACCCGCTGAGTTGGCAGAATTGAAGAAACAATTGCAAGAATTGCTGGACAAAGGTTTTATTCGCCCAAGTACTTTGCCTTGGGGATGTCCAACCCTGTTTGTAAAGAAGAAGGATGAAAGCTTGAGGCTGTGCATAGATTACCGCCCCCTTAATGCGGTAACTATCAAGAACAAGTATCCTTTGCCTCGTATTGATGTTCTTTTCGATCAGTTGGTCGGAGTCAAAGTGTTCTCCAAGATAGACCTCTGCTCCGGCTATCATCAGATCAAGATACGAGTAAGTGATATTCCAAAGACTGCCTTCTCAACCATATATGGGCTGTATGAATTCTTGGTGATGTCATTTGGGCTGACCAATGCACCAACATATTTCATGTATCTGATGAATTCTATTTTCATGTCCAAACTGGACAAATTCGTAGTGGTTTTCATCGATGATATCCTGGTGTACTCAAAGAACGAAGAAGAGCATGCCGGGCATTTGCTTGTAGTGCTTCAACGTCTGCGAGAGCACCGTCTTTATGCCAAATTGTCAAAATGTGATTTTTGGCTAAAGGAAATCAAATTCTTGGGTCACACTATCTCTCAGGCAGGCATAGCTATTGATCCTGATAAGGTGCAAGAGGTGATGAACTGGAAGCCACCAACAACTATCCGTCAGATTCAAAGTTTTCTGGGATTGGCTGGTTATTACCGAAGATTCATTTCGGATTTCTCTCGAATTGCGAAGCCCATAACTGAATTGCTGAAGAAAGAAGCCAAGTTTGTTTGGGGTCAGAAGTGCGAAGATGCCTTCCATACATTGAGGCAACATCTGACCACCGCACTAGTGTTAGCGCAACCCGACAGCAGCAAGCCATTTGATGTGTATTGTGGTGCCTCTGGCACTGGACTAGGTTGTGTCTTGATGCAAGACAACCGAGTCATTGCTTACGCATCAAGAGTGAAAGGGAAATAGGGTCAAACCTTTTCCTATATGATTTTGGTGGTTGAATTGCCCAACACAAATTATTGGACTAACTAGTTTCCTCTAGATTATGAGTTCTACAGGTGCCAAGGGTTCACAACAAACCAATACAAAGTCCAAGAAAGGGTTCAAATAAAAAGAGCAAAAGACAACCGAAGGCTGCCCTGGTCTGGTGCACCGGACTGTCCGGTGTGCCAATGGATAGTGTCTGGTGCACTAGGGTGGATCAACTCAAACTTGCTAGCTTCGGGAATTTGGGGAGCCAATTCGCTATATTTCATCGGACTGTCCAGTGTAACACCGGACTGTCCTGTGTGCCAGTGGAGCAACGGCTATCTGCACCAACGGTCGTCTGCAAAAGGCTACAGTGAACATGAACAGTGCACGCCTACGCACGCAGAAGTCAGAGCAGCGCCAGAAGGCGCACCGGACAGTGAACAGTGACTGTCCGATGCACCACCGGACTGTCCAGTGGCCCCACTTGTCAGAGCTCTAACGGTCGAACCCTAATGGTTGGGTGACGTGGCTGGTGCACCGGACAGTGTCCGGTGGCGCACCAGACTGTCCGGTGCGCCATACGACAGCAGCCATCCCCAACGGCCACTTTGGTGGTTGGGGCTATAAATACCCCCAACCACCACTCATTCAAGGCATCCAAGTTTTTCAGCTATTGCCTTCAATACAAGAGCTCTACACTTCACTCCGAGACACAAACAAAGAGATCAAATCCTCTCCCAAGTCCAAAGATCATTCCAATCAATTAGTGACTAGTGTGAGAGTGATATTTGTGTTCTTTTGAGTTCTTGCGCTTGGATTGCTTTCTTCCTTCCTCATTTCTTGTTCTCAAGTGTTTTGTAACCAAGGCAAGAGACACCAAGTGTGTGGTGGTCCTTGCGTGGTCTAAGTGACCCGTGAGATAAGGCGAAAGCTCACTTGGTCTAGGTGACCGTTTGAGAGAGGGAAAGGGTTGAAAGAGACCCGGTCTTTGTGACCACCTCAACGGGGAGTAGGTTTGCAAGAACCGAACCTCGGTAAAACAAATCACCGGGTCATCCGCTCTATTCCTTTGGTTGATTTGTTTTCACCTTCTCTTTTGGACTCATTTATATTTCTAACGCTAACCCCGGCTTGTAGTTGTGCTTAAAGTTTATAATTTTCAGATTCCGCCTATTCACCCCCCTTTAGGCGACTTACAATTGGTATCAGAGCCTGGTACTTCATTAGAGCCTAACCGCTCGAAGTGATGTCGGGAGAGCACGCCAAGAAAGAGATGGTGACCGGCAAGATGCCTGCCACAAGCCACAGGAAGGCTCCATCAGGAGAGTCTCGAAACAAGAAGAAGGAGGAATCACCTCCTCACAAGTCGCATCGGAGTGGCGACAAGAAAAAGAAAATGAAGAAGGTGGTCAACTACAAGACCGATTCTTCATCGCCATCCACCTCTGGCTCCGACGCGCCGTCCGTAACTTCTAAGCGCCATGAGCGCAAGAAGTTTAGTAAGATCCCCCTACGCTACCCTCGCATTTCTAAACGTACTACATTACTTTCCGTTCCATTAGGCAAACCACCGATTTTTCATGGTGAAGATTATAACATGTGGAGTGATAAAATGAGGCATCACCTAACCTCAGTCCACACTAGTATTTGGGACGTTGTTGAGTTTGGAGTGCAGGTACCATCCGTAGGGGATGAAGACTATGATTCGGACGAGGTTGCCCAAATCCAGCACTTCAACTCCCAAGCTACCACTATACTCCTCGCTTCTCTAAGTCGAGAGGAGTATAACAAGGTGCAAGGGTTGAAGAGCGCCAAGGAAATTTGGGACATGCTTAAGACCGCGCACGAAGGAGTTGAGGTGACAAAGATCACCAAGTGGGAGATGATCAAGGGGGAGCTCGGTCGATTTATGCTCAACCAAGGAGAAGACCCGCAAGCCATGTACAACCGGCTTAAGACCTTGGTGAACCAAGTTCGCAACCTCGGGAGCACCAAGTGGGATGACCATGAAATGGTCAAGGTTATTCTAAGATCACTAGTTTTTCTTAATCCTACTCAAGTACAATTAATTCGTGGTGATCCTAGATACAAACTAATGTCTCCCGAGGAAGTGATAGGAAAATTTGTGAGCTTTGAATTGATGATCAAAGGCTCCAAGAAAATCATCGAGCAAGGCGCCACCTCAACATCCGAGGTGCAACCCGTCGCATTCAAGGCGACGGAAGAAGAAAAGAAAGACTCTACACCAAGTAGGGTCCCCATCGACACCTCCAAGTTCAACAACGAGGAAATGGCGCTCATCATCAAGAGCTTTCGCCAAATCCTCAAGCAAAGGAGGGGGAAGGATTACAAGCCCCGCTCCAAGAAGGTTTGCTACAAATGTGGTAATCCCGGTCATTTTATCGCTAAATGTCCTTTGTCTAGTGATAGTGACAGGGATAACGACAAGAGGGGGAAGAAGAAGGAGAAGAAGAGATATTACAAGAAGAAGGGTAGCGATGCCCATGTTTGCCGGGAGTGGGACTCCGACGATTGCTCCACCGACTCCTCCTCCGACGAGGATGCCGCAAACATCGTCGTCAACAAGGGTCTTCTCTTCCCCAACGTCAGCCACAAGTGCCTCATGGCAAAGGACGGCAAGAAGAAGAAGGTAAAATCAAGATCCTCCACTAAGTATGCAACTTCTAGTGATGAGGATAATTCTAGTAATGATGAGGATAACTTGCTTACCCTTTTTGCCAATCTTAACATGCAACAAAAAGAGAAATTGAATGAATTGATTAGTACTATTCATGAGGAAGATGAACTCTTGGATAGCCAAGAGGACTTCCTTATTAAAGAAAACAAAAAACATGTTAAGGTTAAAAATGCTTATGCTCTAGAGGTAGAAAAATGTGAAAAACTAACTAGTGAGCTAAGCACTTGCCATGACACTATTTCTAGCCTTAGAAATGAAAATGCCAAATTAATTGCTAAGGTTGAGAAATCAAATGTTTATGATGATTTAATTGTTAATCCTAGAAATGATAATGCTAGTTTAATTGCTAAGATTGACATGTTGAATGAATCTCTTGCTAGCCTTAAGATTAAGAATGAAAAATTATTTGCTAAGGCTAAAGATTTAAATGTTTGCAATGATGCTATTACCAACCTTAGAGATGAGAATGCTATTTTACATGCTAAGATTGTTGAATTAAATGCTTGCAAACCCTCTACATCTAATATTGATCATGTCACTATTTGTACTAGATGTAGAGATATTAATGTTGATGCTATTCATGATCACCTTGCTATGATTAAACAACAAAATGATCATATAGCTAAACTAGATGCTAGAATTGCCGAGCATGAATTAGAGAATGAAAAATTTAAATTTGCTCGTAGTATGCTTTATAGTGGGAGACGTCCAGGCATTAAGGATGGCAATGGCTTCCAACTGGGAGACAATGTCAAGCTTAATGCCCCTCCTAAAAGATTGTCTAATTTTGTTAAGGGCAAAGCTCCCATGCCTCAGGATAATGAGGGCTACATTTTATACCCTGCTAGTTATCCTGAGGATAAGATTAGGAGAATTCATGCAAAGAAGACTCATTCTGTTTCTCACCATGCTTTTATTTATAAGAATGAGGCTTCTAGCTCTAGGCGTTCTACACATTTTAAATTGCCTATGAAGAAAACTCCTATTGCATCAAATGATCATAACATTTCATTCAAGACCTTTGATGCTTCATATGTGCTCACTAACAAATCAGGCAAAGTAGTTGCCAAATATGTTGGGGGCAAACACAAGGGGTCAAATACTTGTGTTTGGGTACCCAAGGTGCTTATTTCTAATGTAAAAGGACCCAAGACCGTTTGGGTACCTAAGAACAAGGCCTAAATTTGTTTTGTAGGTTTATGCATCCGGGGGCTCAAGTTGGATCATTGATAGCGGGTGCACAAACCACATGACTGGGGAGAAAAGGATGTTCTCCTCCTATGAGAAAAACCAAGATCCCCAAAGAGCTATCACGTTCGGGGATGGAAATCAAGGTTTGGTCAAAGGGCTTGGTAAAATTGCTATATCTCCTAACCACTCTATTTCCAATGTTTTTCTTGTAGATTCTTTAGATTACAACTTGCTTTCTATTTCTCAATTATATAAAATGGGCTACAATTATCTTTTTACGGATATAGGTGTTACTGTCTTTAGAAGAAGTGATGATTCAATTGTGACACCCCAGGTGTCAGTTTCGTGTTACGTCGGGAGATTAATCCTAATCTCGGATGCTCAGTGAAAATTCCTATTTCTCGATCGTGCCTATCTCTGTTTATCAGGCTTTCTCTCGGAAGTTCACCGAATTCAGAGTTAATCGATCGTGAGAAACAACCAATTTCGGAGCGTGTTAAAACTTTTAATTCTCGGAACTCATGCAGACTCGAAGATCGTTCTCGAATTTTAAATCTCATCTGATGCTCTTTAAATCAAACTCTCAACGACTATTATCTGATTTGAGCCCGAGTCTAATTCCTCGAACCCCGATCGATGTCCGGCTATTTTAATCCGACTCCATACTCTCAAACGGAATACTCAATATATCGTCCTCTAATTAATTCTTACTCGACTCGGCCAAATATCTCATGTCCGAGCCGAATTCAAAACCCCGTATCGACTGTGATTTTAAAATGTCACGATCCGATTTCTCTGGCTAAAAATCCGAAAGCTGGTCGTATCCCGAGGCATTTTATTTTCGAATCACGCATAGGGAAATTATTTCCGAGAGAATCTAAATCAGACTCTCGGCTGAAATTAATCGCTCATTCGCCCGATCATCCGAACTCTAATTCACTCTGTTTTGCGTACAGACGAAATCAGCAGGAACATTTTTATTCGGGAAAATATTTTAGCGCGACCGAATTGGGATTTTGGGCCAAGCCCATTCCAGCCCAGCCCATTTGGCCCACTAAGGAAACCCTAACCCTAGCCTTCTTCTATATATAGGGGTGCTCACTTGTAAATCTTTCACTCCCACCCCTATTCTTTTCCCAGCCACCACTCTCCCTGCCTTCTTCTCCTCCCACGCGCAGCTTCGTTTTCCTCTGATTCATGGCACACGGCCGCCAGCAGCCATGGCGCTCAGCTCCTTCCCTAGCCGAGCTATGGCTTCTCCCATGGCGCCACCCTTTCTCTCGGCGCCCTTCTTCCCCAGGCCGGTGTGTAGGCGCCCCTTCCCCTAGCGGAACCATGGCGCTAGGAGGATCTCCTCCTCGGCCGGTGCTCCAACCCGACGTCCATGGCGTCGGTGCCCTCCCTCAGCAGTGCGCCGTCGACCCGCTCCACTCGTCGGCCAACGTCTTCCACAGGACGCCGACGAGCTTTCCCACCTCCAATGCCAGGACCGCGTGCGAGCACAAGCTCAGGGCCCCGCTCGACCCTCTCGTTCGCGCGCAGGGTACCCCTGCTTCCCCATTCACGAGCTCCCTGCTCCAAATCCAGCGAGGTCCCTCCAGACCCGCTCCCTAGGTCGGCAAGTTCCTCCATCTCCGGCGCCAGCCCACAACAGCAGACGACCTCCCATGGTGTTTGTTTCCCCAACGCTCGCCCCGTCAACAGCCGCGACGGCAGTTCACGCAGCCACATGGATTCCCTCCGTGTCGCGCCCTCAGCGTGCTCGACGTATTGCAGCAGCAGCAACGCCCTCCGCTGCGTCGCGCTCGCCAGGTCGGGCCCCCCCCGCCGTCGATCTGCGCAGTCCCTGTCGCGATGCCGTCAATCCATGGTGAGACCCCGTTGTCCCGTGCTTTTCGTGTTCGGTTAAATGGCCGCACCAATAAATCATATAATAAACTATGCTGTGCTCGCAGCCCTTGTCGTCACGCCTCGCGCATTCCATGCTCGACGAAAACCCCAAGCCGTGGACAACATGTAGACATGCACGACACGAGTCGGCCAGGTTGTTCGCATTGAGTGATTCACGATTTGTTTTATTTATATATTTGGTCGATGATGTGCATGTGGTTATATGTGTGTGAAAGTATAATTGTATGAGTGAAAGCGTGTAGAGAAGAAGACAAAGTAGAAAGAAACTCGGATGTTTTTATATTTTGGTAGAAAAAAATATGCGATGCGTTGTTTGATGCGAAAACTAAGTTACAAAATGCGGATTTTGTTTTGGGAAATGCATCGATATGTGTTTATGTGAAAAGTGTATTTGTTTTATGCAATGTGATGGGATTCGTGATTATATAGGGGATATAATTGCTAATGTGACGAGTAGTTTAGACAATGCTAATTTGCGTGGAGGACGAATTATTAATACATGAGTGTCGGAGTTCATATATTAGTGGTCGCGCCACGTTGATTGAAGTGTCTCGAGTGCACGCCACCATATGGTTGTATGCGAGACACGGTAAAATAAAGTGTGCTCGACATGAATGTTTGGTCGTTGTAGATAGAATTTACTTTGGCTTATATAGAGAGGTGGTGACATGCCAAGGTAGTCGTCGCTTTCTCTATGTTTATAAGTCGAGTCGAGACGATGCGTATTGTGCATTCGATAAATTAGGCTTCGCATATAGTGTATGATTGTGCTTACGATTTCGAGTAGACGCTTCAAGTAAGTCAAATAGGTTTGTGATACAAGTGTGTAATGGAGTTAGTTGTTTTAGGATAATTATTGAAGTACTCGGTTCATATGATAAACATGTATGCATTCATGATTGGAGAAGTAAATGCATGGTGTTTGCGAATTGTAGATTAGTGGTTTACGATTCGTATAAATTGGTCGATGTACGAAAATACTTGTGAATCTGTGTGCTTATAAAAATGTTGTAGTATATGTTGTGTCTCGGATTGCGATGATAATAGGCAAGCCGACGTGTATGTTATTTAGCGGCTAGGTCGTTGATCTAGTTAGCCAAACTGTTAGATGGTTTGGTTAAGCGCGTAATCACAATAAATTGCTTATTGTAGTCTAAATGTGTATGATTATGGTCGCGGGTAAAAATTTGTAGTGTCCATGTGATGTCTAAGTGAAAATGTAAATTAGTGTGTGAAGGGCGCAATCGATATACACATTTATACTGGGTTTGATGATTGTGGTGAATGCGTTGATTAATTGTGTGTGGTAGTTCTAGAGCGCGAAATAAATTGTATAAAAATTAGTAAGTATACTTATTAGTCCTCATTTGATTAATTTAACGCTAACAAATGTCAAAGTGTTAAAATAATTCAAGTCTCTAGAACACGGCAATTTTTGAAGTGAATAGGAGCTGAATTTTATAGGTTGCTGTTTTGGGCTGCACGTACTGTTTTTGTCGTGGTGTTTGTTTGGTGAACTAAATTATGTTTTCTGTAGATATGTGCTATAGAAAAGTTGTAGATAACATGATTATCTTGCTTGTACAAAAATTTGACAGCCATAAGCCTGATCGTTTAGGAGTTGTGTTTTTCGCAAGCCCAGCATCTGAATCTGTCGAATTTCTGAACAGATTTCAGAAATTGCAATGGTTGATTAAGTTAATGTTGAAATCAGTTATTGGTGTTCACAATAAAGTTGTAGACAACTCTATTATCTTACTTGTGTTAAAATTTGACAGCCATAGGTCTGACAGTTTAGGAGTTATGTATTTTACAAATTCAGTGACTGAATCTGTCTAAATTCTGTACAGATTTCAGAAACTGCATTGTTTGCTCAATTTAATGTTGCAACCTGTTCATGGTCATTATAAGAAAGTTGTAGATGCTTTTCTTATCTTGCTCGTGTTAAAATTTCATAACCACAGGCCTAATAGTTTAAGAGTTATGAATCTTACAAACTGCTTGTTGTGTTCTGTCCTCTGACAGAACAGATTTCGAAAACTGAATTGTTTGATTCAGTTCAACATAGAATCAATTCTTGGTGATTATAAAAGTTATGTAGTGCTTTTGCCAAGCTTTCCAAAAAGTCTTGGATCACTATTTTTGGTGGTCTGAAGCTTAAGTTATGAATGTTTCAAATAGGAAGACTGAATCTGTCCAGTTATGGACAGCCAGGTCTTTTAGTGATGTTTACCCTTAGTTAAATATTGAATCACCTTGAGATGTTTATAAATGATATGTAGACAATTTTATTACCTTTCCATAAAGTCTAGGATCAACTTGTTTGGATGTCTGAATCTCTAGTTGTGAATTTTTGAAGTCGCAAGTCTGAATCTGTCCAAATCTGGACAGCGCTGTTGTATTAGCACGTTTTGACCTTGCTAAGTGTTGAATTATGTTGTGATGAAAATACCAAAGTTGTAGAGCACTTTCTAAACTTTCCAGAAAGTTCTAGTTTGCTATTTTTGGTTTAATATTTGAAAAGTTATGACTGAAACAAGTGACTGCTGTAGTGCTGTCCAAAAATCTGCAAGTGCCCATTCGATGACTGAGTTCACTCTTTTGGTTAAAAATGCTTGGTTAGCACTTAAGTAATGTAGACTTGCCATAGCTAAGCTAAAGATGACATGTGTGTATTGTTTTGTATGTTTCTTCTTTAGTTGATTGTGTTATAAGTTTCCATAGACATTGATGCCTAGGTCATCGGTTAAACTTGTGTTGGATGCTTTTGTGTGATAAATGGAAGAACTAACGAAAAGCCGTAGCCAATTAAATAAACGCCTGTACTTATGAGGTCGTATTTGTGTTGCGTAAATATACAAAATGTTTGTCGTCTTTTTGTGGTGTTAATGTTGTGCGCTCGATGATATGTAGTTAGCTAACGCTAGTGTGTATGGTTGCTTGTGATGTCTCGCTACTTAGTGTTTAATTCGCCAGCGTGTACTTAAAGTGTCTTGTACTTTTTCATTATATTCATACATATGCATCTTGCACCTCATATAGGACCGAGGGATGATGATCGAGCCAGTGATGTGGTGCCAACCACAAGATGCCTTTGGTGGACGACCTGAAGAATGGACATAACCAGTGGATGCTCGCCAAGCGAGTACCTCCCACAGCAAACACTATTTAAGTGTTAAATTAAAGGCAAGCCCCGGTTTTATGCATAACCGTTATATATGCTATTTTACTGCACTTAATGTTTGTAGGCTTGTACTGTGCACTTAGGTGTAGGAATTGTTTGAAACCCTAGTTGCATGATCTCAGGAATCCTATTGAGATGAATACTAGTATGCTAGGTCGAGTAGCTGCTTTATTAATTAGGATCTCGGTAGAAGTCGAGTGATTTTTCTAGCACTCGCGCGAGGTCAGGAATTGGCTGTATCCACCTTCTTATCATATTGAGGTTGGTTTGTGGGCAACAATCCATGGGGATTGGTTGTTCACGGGATAAAAAGTTGATTAAGGATTAAGGTGTGGTACCGTGAGTCAAGCGTTTGAACGTACTAAACATATGCCGAGAAATATGGTAAATCGGTAAGCCTAGTACCTGAGTGAACCTGCCCGCAGACATACCCCCTCACGCGACCTGAGACGTAGTCTCCCATTCCGGTTATGGTGGGTACAAGTGCGGTCACTGCACGACGGCCAGTCGGGGTCAGTGAGGCATTGTACGCCAAGGCGGTGAGACCTGATCTGTTGCCAGGGAATCGATGGGGACGGTTGATGTGTGTGGGGACGGAGTGCCCCTGCATGTCGTGTGTTTAGGTTTACCTTGCAAGGATAAAAACTCGATTCGAATCGTCTGCTTCTCGCAGTTAATGAGACTGCTTGATCCATGCTGCTACATTGAGTAACAAGTGGAACTGTGCTAAGATGATACAAGCTGTTGATTGTTAAAAATGCTTGCTACTATGTATGAGTAGATAGTACACTTTTAGCCTTAAGAGAGTCACACTTAATCTTGACAAAGTTAAAATCTTGATTTAGAAACTCAGCTAGTGCTTTTGGCAACCAAACCCCACAGCCAAACAGCTGCATGTCTAGAGGTAGAGGAGTATAGACTCCTCACACCGGGTAAGTCTAGCTGAGTATTAGTATACTCAGCCTTGCTTGTGGCATAATTTTTGCAGGTACTTCTTAGGATGATTGGTTGCTGGTGTGACTTGGCCTTCATCCCTGCCACCGGGATAGATGGTCGAGTGGGTTATTGCTTCCGCAGGAGAGGACCAGGAGGAGTAGCGTGGCCAGGCTTCGCCATGTTACTCGGTTTTCTCCGTTAGTTATCTCCGCTGCATTAAAATTTATGGTGATTATTTCTGAAACTCCGATAATGTAATCACTAATGATACTTATTAAATTTGTGGTATTATGTTTTATTGTATTTCTCTGTGCCTCACCTTCGTGTGAGCTAGTGGTATTCGATCCTGGATAAGTGGCCTTGTCGGACTAGATCCGAGGGACTGACGATTTATTCCTATTTAAGTGTGGTCTAGCCTTTAAGGCGGGACTTAGGCACTTAAGTTTGAATAAATCGGGCGGTTCCGCCACAGCTGGTATCGGAGCGAATACCATCACAGAGAAGTCAATAAGTCATGATTACCAACATTTTTCTAAAGTAAAACTTGCTTAGAAACCAAAGTTGGATAGATATCAGGACGATAAGGATAGACCTAGGACGTGAAGCCTTAGGAAATAGATGGGTAGCTAGGTGGCTATTTATATAGGCCATAAAGGCTACTACTACTATTAATAAGGATGCTATAGCAAGCACCCAAAAAAATTAGTTAGGTCTGAGAAGACGACTAGAATGAGCATGCATCATGATTGTCGCATTATAATTGTCTCTTGCGCATCAACATGCTTCTCTCACCTTTATTCCAATAACAAAAATTTGTGAATAATGTGATGTACTGCTATGTTAGAAATGCCTTACCTCGTGTCAGATGGGTAAGTCTTGTTAGGTCGTGCTATGTGTTTCCCTTGTCTGCTATCTAGGTAGTATTGTAATTGTTCAACCCTTTTTGCAAAACATTTTGTTGCTTGTTCTGTTCATAGAAAGACCCCCTCCAAACAACCTTGAGTTACCAAGTGAAACCTCAAAAAAAAATTCATGCGTGTGTTGGTATTTTCTAGCCCTTGAGTGGTTTACCCTTGAAATTACACCTGCACAACTTGTAGACCCCCATGGCTTAACCGCTTGCCAAACCGAAACTTCCTTGTGCACGTGGTTTTGTCCAAAAAAAGATCATTTGGTGTCTAGTTGCGCAAACCCTATCAAGGCCATGTTTCTTTCCATAAATCCTTGCTCCTAAAACGTCATAGCATTTCTGTTAATCATCCTAGCTGATCCTGTTTGCCTACCTCTCCTTTTGCCTAGATCTGGTAATCCTCTTTCTTGTGAATCATGTTGGCTTTATCATCCGAATCTCGGGATCCCCTATGATTCTTCCCTATTATCTGGTTATCCGCTATAACCCATTCTCAAGTATCGGATGTCAATCAATCTAATCTCTCATTTCTAGTCTTTCCGATGCTCTTTCTCTAGGCATCATGACGTTGTTTTTGCCAACCTTATCTTTAAATGGCATATCCATGTGGATTAATGGATTTCGCTGTTGTCCTTGGATCTCTCATGTCTCTAAAAGCTTATCACTCTCGATCTCATGGTTGGTTCCTCCTCGTATTAAATATCGTATCAATCTTTGACTTGATAATCCATGTTATGATCATGACAAGTTCGTGGAATCGAAGAATTCTCATGTGATGCTCTTTTGCCAACAATCTTTGCTTCAACTCTGGTCACATTCTTGTTTTATGAGCCGTACTCTCATGGGCTCCATCTATTTATGCTATGTGAAATTCTTGTTGGTTATGTTTGGTAATGGTGTTATGACTAACGACCGATGGTGTCGCGACGAGACCGAGAGCCTACTATGGTGCACACATGGTTGAGCTACTCGGCACGCGCTGGTATCATGGTTAATAGTTATGATCCATTACGAAACTATACTGATGTGCTATCTTTTGCGGACACTTTCTCAGAATGATCGCTGCATTTTGTCTCGACATGTCGCGATATTCTAACCAAATCTGTCTTCAGTATCTTGTCAGATACCCTCTCATGAATTTGCATCTATCTTCAGTCTGGGAGTTACATACTTCTCCACCCTTAAATATCCTCATTCGAATCTCGGGACAAGATTCTGTTTAAGGGGGGAAGGCTGTGACACCCCAGGTGTCAGTTTCGTGTTACGTCGGGAGATTAATCCTAATCTCGGATGCTCAGTGAAAATTCCTATTTCTCGATCGTGCCTATCTCTGTTTATCAGGCTTTCTCTCGGAAGTTCACCGAATTCAGAGTTAATCGATCGCGAGAAACAACCAATTTCGGAGCGTGTTAAAACTTTTAATTCTCGGAACTCATGCAGACTCGAAGATCGTTCTTGAATTTTAAATCTCATCTGATGCTCTTTAAATCAAACTCTCGACGACTATTATCTGATTTGAGCCCGAGTCTAATTCCTCGAACCCCGATCGATGTCCGGCTATTTTAATCCGACTCCGTACTCTCAAACGGAATACTCAATATATCGTCCTCTAATTAATTCTTACTCGACTCGGCCAAATATCTCATGTCCGAGCCGAATTCAAAACCCCGTATCGACTGTGATTTTAAAATGTCACGATCCGATTTCTCCGGCTAAAAATCCGAAAGCTGGTCGTATCCCGAGGCATTTTATTTTCGAATCACGCATAGGGAAATTATTTCCGAGAGAATCTAAATTAGACTCTCGGCTAAAATTAATCGCTCATTCGCCCGATCATCCGAACTCTAATTCACTCTGTTTTGCGTACAGACGAAATCAGCAGGAACATTTTTATTCGGGAAAATATTTTAGCGCGACCGAATTGGGATTTTGGGCCAAGCCCATTCCAGCCCAGCCCATTTGGCCCACTAAGGAAACCCTAACCCTAGCCTTCTTCTATATATAGGGGTGCTCACTTGTAAATCTTTCACTCCCACCCCTATTCTTTTCCCAGCCGCCACTCTCCCTGCCTTCTTCTCCTCCCACGCGCAGCTTCGTTTTCCTCTGATTCATGGCACACGGCCGCCAGCAGCCATGGCGCCCAGCTCCTTCCCTAGCCGAGCTATGGCTTCTCCCATGGCGCCACCCTTTCTCTCAGCGCCCTTCTTCCCCAGGCCGGTGTGCAGGCGCCCCTTCCCCTAGCGGAACCATGGCGCTAGGAGGATCTCCTCCTCGGCCGGTGCTCCAACCTGACGTCCATGGCGTCGGTGCCCTCCCTCAGCAGTGCGCCGTCGACCCGCTCCACTCGTCGGCCAACGTCTTCCACAGGACGCCGACGAGCTTTCCCACCTCCAATGCCAGGACCACGTGCGAGCACAAGCTCAGGGCCCCGCTCGACCCTCTCGTTCGCGCGCAGGGTACCCCTGCTTCCCCATTCACGAGCTCCCTGCTCCAAATCCAGCGAGGTCCCTCCAGACCCGCTCCCTAGGTCGGCAAGTTCCTCCATCTCCGGCGCCAGCCCACAACAGCAGACGACCTCCCATGGTGTTTGTTTCCCCAACGCTCGCCCCGTCAACAGCCGCGACGGCAGTTCACGCAGCCACATGGATTCCCTCCGTGTCGCGCCCTCAGCGTGCTCGACGTATTGCAGCAGCAGCGACGCCCTCCGCTGCGTCGCGCTCGCCAGGTCAGCCCCCCCCCCCCCCCCCGCCGTCGATCTGCGCAGTCCCTGTCGCGATGCTGTCAATCCATGGTGAGACCCCGTTGTCCCGTGCTTTTCGTGTTCGGTTAAATGGCCGCACCAATAAATCATATAATAAACTATGCTGTGCTCGCAGCCCTTGTCGTCACGCCTCGCGCATTCCATGCTCGACGAAAACCCCAAGCCGTGGACAACATGTAGACATGCACGACATGAGTCGGCCAGGTTGTTCGCATTGAGTGATTCATGATTTGTTTTATTTATATATTTGGTCGATGATGTGCATGTGGTTATATGTGTGTGAAAGTATAATTGTATGAGTGAAAGCGTGTAGAGAAGAAGACAAAGTAGAAAGAAACTCGGATGTTTTTATATTTTGGTAGAAAAAAATATGCGATGCGTTGTTTGATGCGAAAACTAAGTTACAAAATGCGGATTTTGTTTTGGGAAATGCATCGATATGTGTTTATGTGAAAAGTGTATTTGTTTTATGCAATGTGATGGGATTCGTGATTATATAGGGGATATAATTGCTAATGTGACGAGTAGTTTAGACAATGCTAATTTGCGTGGAGGACGAATTATTAATACATGAGTGTCGGAGTTCATATATTAGTGGTCGCGCCACGTTGATTGAAGTGTCTCGAGTGCACGCCACCATATGGTTGTATGCGAGACACGGTAAAATAAAGTGTGCTCGACATGAATGTTTGGTCGTTGTAGATAGAATTTACTTTGGCTTATATAGAGAGGTGGTGACATGCCGAGGTAGTCGTCGCTTTCTCTATGTTTATAAGTCGAGTCGAGACGATGCGTATTGTGCATTCGATAAATTAGGCTTCGCATATAGTGTATGATTGTGCTTACGATTTCGAGTAGACGCTTCAAGTAAGTCAAATAGGTTTGTGATACAAGTGTGTAATGGAGTTAGTTGTTTTAGGATAATTATTGAAGTACTCGGTTCATATGATAAACATGTTGCATTCATGATTGGAGAAGTAAATGCATGGTGTTTGCGAATTGTAGATTAGTGGTTTACGATTCGTATAAATTGGTCGATGTACGAAAATACTTGTGAATCTGTGTGCTTATAAAAATGTTGTAGTATATGTTGTGTCTCGGATTGCGATGATAATAGGCAAGCCGACGTGTATGTTATTTAGCGGCTAGGTCGTTGATCTAGTTAGCCAAACTGTTAGATGGTTTGGTTAAGCGCGTAATCGCAATAAATTGCTTATTGTAGTCTAAATGTGTATGATTATGGTCGCGGGTAAAAATTTGTAGTGTCCATGTGATGTCTAAGTGAAAATGTAAATTAGTGTGTGAAGGGCGCAATCGATATACACATTTATACTGGGTTTGATGATTGTGGTGAATGCGTTGATTAATTGTGTGTGGTAGTTCTAGAGCGCGAAATAAATTGTATAAAAATTAGTAAGTATACTTATTAGTCCTCATTTGATTAATTTAACGCTAACAAATGTCAAAGTGTTAAAATAATTCAAGTCTCTAGAACACGGCAATTTTTGAAGTGAATAGGAGCTGAATTTTATAGGTTGCTGTTTTGGGCTGCACGTACTGTTTTTGTCGTGGTGTTTGTTTGGTGAACTAAATTATGTTTTCTGTAGATATGTGCTATAGAAAAGTTGTAGATAACATGATTATCTTGCTTGTACAAAAATTTGACAGCCATAAGCCTGATCGTTTAGGAGTTGTGTTTTTCGCAAGCCCAGCATCTGAATCTGTCGAATTTCTGAACAGATTTCAGAAATTGCAATGGTTGATTAAGTTAATGTTGAAATCAGTTATTGGTGTTCACAATAAAGTTGTAGACAACTCTATTATCTTACTTGTGTTAAAATTTGACAGCCATAGGTCTGACAGTTTAGGAGTTATGTATTTTACAAATTCAGTAACTGAATCTGTCCAAATTCTGTACAGATTTCAGAAACTGCATTGTTTGCTCAATTTAATGTTGCAACCTGTTCATGGTCATTATAAGAAAGTTGTAGATGCTTTTCTTATCTTGCTCGTGTTAAAATTTCATAACCACAGGCCTAATAGTTTAAGAGTTATGAATCTTACAAACTGCTTGTTGTGTTCTGTCCTCTGACAGAACAGATTTCGAAAACTGAATTGTTTGATTCAGTTCAACATAGAATCAATTCTTGGTGATTATAAAAGTTATGTAGTGCTTTTGCCAAGCTTTCCAAAAAGTCTTGGATCACTATTTTTGGTGGTCTGAAGCTTAAGTTATGAATGTTTCAAATAGGAAGACTGAATCTGTCCAGTTATGGACAGCCAGGTCTTTTAGTGATGTTTACCCTTAGTTAAATATTGAATCACCTTGAGATGTTTATAAATGATATGTAGACAATTTTATTACCTTTCCATAAAGTCTAGGATCAACTTGTTTGGATGTCTGAATCTCTAGTTGTGAATTTTTGAAGTCGCAAGTCTGAATCTGTCCAAATCTGGACAGCGCTGTTGTATTAGCACGTTTTGACCTTGCTAAGTGTTGAATTATGTTGTGATGAAAATACCAAAGTTGTAGAGCACTTTCTAAACTTTCCAGAAAGTTCTAGTTTGCTATTTTTGGTTTAATATTTGAAAAGTTATGACTGAAACAAGTGACTGCTGTAGTGCTGTCCAAAAATCTGCAAGTGCCCATTCGATGACTGAGTTCACTCTTTTGGTTAAAAATGCTTGGTTAGCACTTAAGTAATGTAGACTTGCCATAGCTAAGCTAAAGATGACATGTGTGTATTGTTTTGTATGTTTCTTCTTTAGTTGATTGTGTTATAAGTTTCCATAGACATTGATGCCTAGGTCATCGGTTAAACTTGTGTTGGATGCTTTTGTGTGATAAATGGAAGAACTAACGAAAAGCCGTAGCCAATTAAATAAACGCCTGTACTTATGAGGTCGTATTTGTGTTGCGTAAATATACAAAATGTTTGTCGTCTTTTTGTGGTGTTAATGTTGTGCGCTCGATGATATGTAGTTAGCTAACGCTAGTGTGTATGGTTGCTTGTGATGTCTCGCTACTTAGTGTTTAATTCGCCAGCGTGTACTTAAAGTGTCTTGTACTTTTTCATTATATTCATACATATGCATCTTGCACCTCATATAGGACCGAGGGATGATGAACGAGCCAGTGATGTGGTGCCAACCACAAGATGCCTTTGGTGGACGACCTGAAGAATGGACATAACCAGTGGATGCTCGCCAAGCGAGTACCTCCCACAACAAACACTATTTAAGTGTTAAATTAAAGGCAAGCCCCGGTTTTATGCATAACCGTTATATATGCTATTTTACTGCACTTAATGTTTGTAGGCTTGTACTGTGCACTTAGGTGTAGGAATTGTTTGAAACCCTAGTTGCATGATCTCAAGAATCCTATTGAGATGAATACTAGTATGCTAGGTCGAGTAGCTGCTTTATTAATTAGGATCTCGGTAGAAGTCGAGTGATTTTTCTAGCACTCGCGCGAGGTCAGGAATTGGCTGTATCCACCTTCTTATCATATTGAGGTTGGTTTGTGGGCAACAATCCATGGGGATTGGTTGTTCACGGGATAAAAAGTTGATTAAGGATTAAGGTGTGGTACCGTGAGTCAAGCGTTTGAACGTACTAAACATATGCCGAGAAATATGGTAAATCGGTAAGCCTAGTACCTGAGTGAACCTGTCCGCAGACATACCCCCTCACGCGACCTGAGACGTAGTCTCCCATTCCGGTTATGGTGGGTACAAGTGCGGTCACTGTACGACGGCCAGTCGGGGTCAGTGAGGCATTGTACGCCAAGGCGGTGAGACCTGATCTGTTGCCAGGGAATCGATGGGGACGGTTGATGTGTGTGGGGACGGAGTGCCCCTGCATGTCGTGTGTTTAGGTTTACCTTGCAAGGATAAAAACTCGATTCGAATCGTCTGCTTCTCGCAGTTAATGAGACTGCTTGATCCATGCTGCTACATTGAGTAACAAGTGGAACTGTGCTAAGATGATACAAGCTGTTGATTGTTAAAAATGCTTGCTACTATGTATGAGTAGATAGTACACTTTTAGCCTTAAGAGAGTCACACTTAATCTTGACAAAGTTAAAATCTTGATTTAGAAACTCAGCTAGTGCTTTTGGCAACCAAACCCCACAGCCAAACAGCTGCATGTCTAGAGGTAGAGGAGTATAGACTCCTCACACCGGGTAAGTCTAGCTGAGTATTAGTATACTCAGCCTTGCTTGTGGCATAATTTTTGCAGGTACTTCTTAGGATGATTGGTTGCTGGTGTGACTTGGCCTTCATCCCTGCCACCGGGATAGATGGTCGAGTGGGTTATTGCTTCCGCAGGAGAGGACCAGGAGGAGTAGCGTGGCCAGGCTTCGCCATGTTACTCGGTTTTCTCCGTTAGTTATCTCCGCTGCATTAAAATTTATGGTGATTATTTCTGAAACTCCGATAATGTAATCACTAATGATACTTATTAAATTTGTGGTATTATGTTTTATTGTATTTCTCTGTGCCTCACCTTCGTGTGAGCTAGTGGTATTCGATCCTGGATAAGTGGCCTTGTCGGACTAGATCCGAGGGACTGACGATTTATTCCTATTTAAGTGTGGTCTAGCCTTTAAGGCGGGACTTAGGCACTTAAGTTTGAATAAATCGGGCGGTTCCGCCACATCAATAGCATTTAAGGGAGTGTTAGAGGGTCAGCTATACTTAGTTGATTTCAATAAAGCTGAACTCGACACTTGCTTAATTGCTAAGACTAATATGGGTTGGCTCTGGCATCGCCGACTAGCCCACGTTGGAATGAAGAATCTTCACAAGCTTCTAAAGGGAGAACACATTTTGGGACTAACTAATGTTCATTTTGAAAAAGATAGGATTTGTAGCGCATGCCAAGCAGGGAAGCAAGTTGGTGTTCATCATCCACACAAGAACATCATGACGACTGATAGGCCACTTGAGCTACTTCACATGGACCTATTCGGCCCGATAGCTTACATAAGCATCGGCGGGAGTAAGTACTGTCTAGTTATTGTGGATGATTATTCTCGCTTCACTTGGGTATTCTTTTTGCAAGATAAATCTCAAACCCAAGAGACTTTGAAAGGATTCTTGAAATGGGCTCAAAATGAGTTCGGCTTGAGGATCAAGAAAATAAGAAGCGACAACAGAACGGAGTTCAAGAACCCTCAAATTAAAGGCTTTCTTGAGGAGGAGGGCATCAAGCATGAGTTCTCTTCTCCCTACATGCCACAACAAAATTGCATAGTGGAGAGGAAGAATAGAACTCTATTGGACATGGCAAGGACCATGCTTGATGAATACAAGACTTTGGATCGATTTTGGGCCGAGGCGGTCAACACTGCTTGCTACGCCATCAACCGGTTATATCTTCACTGAATCCTCAAGAAGACATCATATGAACTCCTCACTGGTAAAAATCCCAATGTTTCATACTTTAGAGTCTTTGGTAGCAAATGCTTTATTTTTGTTAAAAGAGGTAGAAAATCTAAATTTGCTCCTAAGGCTGTAGAAGGCTTTTTACTCGGTTATGATTCAAACACAAGTGCATATAGAGTCTTTAACAAGTCCACTGGACTAGTTGAAGTTTCTTGTGACATTGTGTTTGATGAAACTAATGGCTCTCAAGTAGAGCAAGTTGATCTTGATGAGCTAGATGATGAAGAGGCTCCGTGCGTCATGCTAAGGAACATGACCATTGGGGATGTGTGTCCTAAGGAATCTGAAGAGCCTCCACAAACACAAGATCAACCATCTTCCTCCATGCAAGAATCTCCACCAACCCAAGATGAGGATCAAGCTCAAGATGATGAAAATGAAGATCAAGAGGATGAGCCACCTCAAGAGGAGGACATTAATCAAGGGGGAGAGGCTAATGATCAAGACAAGGAAGATGAACAAGATCCAAGACCGTCACACTCAAGAGTCCACCAAGCAATCCAACGAGATCACCCCGCGAACACCATCCTCGGTGATATTCATATGGGGGTAACCACTCGATCTCGTGTTGCTCATTTTTGTGAACATTACTCTTTTGTTTCCTCTATTGAGCCACGCAGGGTAGAGGATGCACTTAAAGTTTCGGATTGGGTGCTGGCGATGCAAGAGGAGCTCAACAACTTCACGAGGAATGAGGTATGGCATTTGGTTCCACGTCCTAACCAAAATGTTGTAGGAACCAAGTGGGTCTTCTACAACAAGCAAGATGAGCATGGTGTGGTGACAAGGAACAAAGCACGACTTGTGGCCAAGGGATATTCACAAGTTGAAGGTTTGGATTTTGGTGAAACCTATGCACCCGTAGCTAGGCTTGAGTCAATTCGTATATTACTTGCCTATGCTACTTACCATGGCTTTAAGCTTTATCAAATGGATGTGAAGAGTGCCTTCCTCAATGGACCAATCAAGGAAGAGGTCTATGTTGAGCAACCTCCCGGCTTTGAAGATAGTGAGTATCCTAACCATGTGTATAAACTCTCTAAGGCGCTTTATGGGATCAAGCAAGCCCCAAGAGCATGGTATGAATGCCTAAGAAATTTTCTTATCACTAATGGCTTCAAAGTCGGAAAGGCCGATCATACTCTCTTACCTAAAACAATTGAAAATGATTTGTTTGTATGCCAAATTTATGTTGATGATATCATATTTGGGTCTACTAACAAATCTATTTGTGAAGAGTTTAGTAGGATCATGATACAAAAATTCGAGATGTCTATGATGGGGGAGTTGAAGTATTTTCTAGGATTTCAAGTCAAGCAACTCCAAGAGGGCACCTTCATCAGCCAAACAAAGTACATTCAAGATATACCACCAAGTTTGGAATGAAGGATGCCAAGCCCATCAAGACACCCATGGGAACCAATGGGCATCTCGACCTCGACACGGGAGGTAAATCCATAGATCAAAAGGTATACAGGTCGATGATAGGATCTTTACTCTATTTATGTGCATCTCGACCGGACATTATGCTTTCTGTATGAATGTGTGCAAGGTTCCAAGCCGATCCTAAGGAAGTTCACCTTAGGGCCGTGAAGCAAATCTTGAGATATTTAGTTCATACACCTAAGTTTGGTCTTTGGTACCCCAAGGGATCTCTTTTGATTTATTAGCATATTCTGAAGCTGATTGGGCAGGGTGTAAAATTGTTAGGAAGAGCACATCAGGGACTTGTCAGTTTCTGGGAGATCCCTGGTGTCTTGGGCTTCAAAGAAACAAAACTCAGTAGCTCTTTCTACCGCCAAAGCCGAGTACATTGCCGCAGGCCATTGTTGCGCGCAATTGCTTTGGATGAGGCAAACCCTTAGGGACTATAGCTACAAATTTAGCAAAGTCCCTCTCCTATGTGATAATGAGAGTGCAATCCGCATGGCGGATAATCTCGTTGAACACAGCCGCACTAAGCACATAGCCATTCGGTATCACTTTTTGAGAGATCACCAACAAAGGGGGGATATCGAGATAGCCTATATTAACACCAAAGAACAATTGGCCGATATCTTTACCAAGCCTTTAGATGAGAAAACCTTTACCAAACTTAGGAATGAGCTAAATATCCTTGATTCTAGGAATTTTGATTGATTCTTTGCACACATAGCTCATTTATATACCTTTGATCATATCTCTTTTATGTCTATGACTAATGTGTTTTCAAGTATATTTTCATGCTTAGTCATAGAATTGAAAGGGAAATGGAGTATTCGGCAAAGACGACGCTTCCACTCAACTCCATCGGTATTATCTACTCTTTGCCGGTATTCCGCATTGTTCTCCACTTTGGTATAATCTTCACTCATATTTATTTGTTTGCCATTGGGGAGAAAATAAAAGGGCTTATATTTCACTCACAAGTATCCGTTTTTGGCGATTCATGCCAAAGGGGGAGAAAGTATTAGCCCAAAGCAAAAGGACTGCACCACCACCGAATTTTAAAAAATGAAGTTTTTCAAATTGGTATCTTATTGTGTTCAAAAAGGGGGAGAAAGTATCTTCAAAAAGTTTTTAAAACCCTCTTGAACACTAAGAGGAGAATTTCATTGAGGGGGAGTTTTGTTTAAGTCAAAGGAAAAACATTTGAAACAGGGGGAGAAAATTTCAAATCTTGAAAATGCTTCTTTCAATCTTATTCATGTACCTTTGACTATTTGCAAAATGTTTTGAAAAGAATTTTACAAAGGATTTGCAAAAACAAAACTAGTGGTGCAAGCGTGGTCCAAAATTTTAAATAAGAAGAAAACCATCCATGCATATCTAGTAGAGATAATATATTGGTTTCATTCTAAGCAACCTTTGCACTTACCTTATGCAAACTAGTTCAATTCTATACTTTTATAATTTCTTTGGTTTGTGTTGGCATCAATCACCAAAAAGGGAGAGATTGAAAGGGAAATAGGGTCAAACCTTTTCCTATATGATTTTGGTGGTTGAATTGCCCAACACAAATTATTGGACTAACTAGTTTCCTCTAGATTATGAGTTCTACAGGTGCCAAGGGTTCACAACAAACCAATACAAAGTCCAAGAAAGGGTTCAAATAAAAATAGCAAAAGGCAACCGAAGGCTGCCCTGGTCTAGCGCACCGAACTGTCCGGTCTGCCACCGGACAGAGTCCGGTGCACTAGGGTGGATCAACTCAAACTTGCTAGCTTCGAGAATTTGGGGAGCCACTCCGCTATAATTCACCAGACTGTCCGGTGTAACACCGGACTGTCCGGTGTGCCAGCGGAGCAACGGCTATCTGCACCAACGGTCGTCTACAAAAGGCTACAGTGAACGTGAACAGTGAGCGCCTGCGCGCGCAGAAGTCAGAGCAGCGCCAGAAGGCGCACCGGACAGTGAACAGTGACTGTCCGGTGCACCATCGGACTGTCTGGTGACCCCACTTGTCAGAGCTCCAACGGTCGAACCCTAACGGTTGGGTGACGTGGCTGGCGAACCAGATAGTGTCCGGTGGCACATCGGACTGTCCGGTGCACCATACGACAGCAGCCATCCCCAACGGCCACTTTGGTGGTTGGGGCTATAAATACCCCCAACCACCACTCATTCAAGGCATCCAAGTTTTTCAGCCATTGCATTCAATACAAGAGCTCTAGACTTCACTCCAAGACACAAACAAAGAGATCAAATCCTCTCCCAAGTCCAAAGACCATTCCAATCAATTAGTGACTAGTGTGAGAGTGATATTTGTGTTCTTTTTGAGTTCTTGCGCTTGGATCGCTTTCTTCCTTCCTCATTTCTTGTTCTCAAGTGTTTTGTAACCAAGGCAAGAGACACCAAGTGTGTGGTGGTCCTTGCGGGGTCTAAGTGACCCGTGAGATAAGGAGAAAGCTCACTCGGTCTAGGTGACCGTTTGAGAGAGGGAAAGGATTGAAAGAGACCCGGTCTTTGTGACCACCTCAACGAGGAGTAGGTTTGCAAGAACCGAACCTCGGTAAAACAAATCACCGTGTCATCCGCTCTATTTATTTGGTTGATTTGTTTTCACCTTCTCTTTCGGACTCGTTTATATTTCTAACGCTAACCCCGGCTTGTAGTTGTGCTTAAAGTTTATAATTTTCATATTCCGCCTATTCACCCCCCCTCTAGGCGACTTTCAAGGAGCCCTCAGACCTCATGAGCAGAATTATCCCACTCATGACCTGGAGTTAGCAGCCGTGGTTCATGCATTGAAAATGTGGAGACACTATTTGATGGGAACCCACTGCAACATCTTCAATGATCATAAGAGCCTTAAGTATATCTTTACTCAGGCTGATCTCAACATGAGGCAGAGAAGATGGCTAGAGCTGATCAAGGATTATGACCTAGATGTACATTACCACCCAGGGAAAGCCAATGTGGTAGCAGATGCCTTGAGTCGGAAATTGCAATGCAACTGTGTAATGATGGATTCTCGCATTAACACCTTGTGTGATGAGTTGAGCAAAATGAAGATTGAAGTGATTCCTTCTGGTGCTTTGTCTCACATTTCTGTTGAGCCAGCTTTGTAAGACCAGATCATCATGGCCCAGCTCAGTGACAAGGGAGTGCAAATTATTAAGGAGAACCTCCATCAGAAGACCGAGAAGTATAAATGTTTCCACCAAGATGGAAAGGGTATATTGTGGTTTGAAAGCAGATTGGTGGTTCCTAAAAATAAGGATCTCAAGAAGAAAATCTTGGATGAGGCCCATCTCTCCAAATTCTCCATGCGTCCAGGGAGCACCAAAATGTACCACGATCTGAAGCCCATGTATTGGTGGACCAGAATGAAGAGGGAGATAGCCCAATATGTATCAGAATGTGACACATGTCAGAGGATAAAGGCAAGCCACTTGAAATCAGCTGGAGCTTTGCAACCCCTATCTATACCTTCATGGAAATGGGATGACATCAGCATGGATTTCATTGTGGGTCTACCCAACACCTCTCGTCATCATGATTCGATTTGGGTTATTGTGGACCGACTAATGAAAGTGGCACATTTTCTCCCAGTGCACACCACTGATAAGGCTCAAAAGTATGCAGAGTTGTATATTGACCGAATCGTGTGTTTGCACGGTTTGCCCCGGACCATTGTCTCTGACCGAGGAGCCCCATTTGTTGCCAGATTTTGGGAACAACTGCAAGAGTCTTTGGGAACCAAGCTAATCAAAAGTTCAGCTTACCACCCGCATACTGATGGTTAGACCAAAAGGGTAAATCAAATTCTGGAAGATATGCTAAGAGCTTGTGCGATCGATTGTGGCAAGAACTGGGATAAGCACCTCTCTTTGGTAGAGTTTGCTTATAACAACAGTTATCAATCTAGCCTAAGGATGGCACCCTCCGAAGCTCTCTATGGAAGAAGGTGTAGAACACCCCTCAATTAGTCTCAGCCTGGAGAAAGAGAAGTTTTTGGACCTGACTTAGTGACTGAAGCCGAAAGGAAGGTCAAACTAATCATGAAGAATCTAGAAGCTGCTCAGGCCAGGCAGAAGAGTTACCATGATAAGAGAAGGAAACCTCTCCAGTTCGAGGTGGGAGATTTCGTATATTTGAAGGTATCACCCACCAAGGGAGTGCAGAGATTCGGGATCAAAGGAAAGTTAGCCCCTCGTTACATTGGACCTTATGAGATCATAGAAGCATGCGGACCCGTGGCATACAAATTGAAGTTACCTCCAAAAATGTCTGTCATCCACAATGTATTCCATGTATCCCAACTGAAGATGTTTGTTCGATTGCCGACCGAGATCATAGCAGAACCAGAATTGGAGATAGAGCCAGATCTATCGTACCAAGAGTACCCTTCCAAGGTTCTGGATTGCAAAGAAAGATTGACTCAGGCTAAATCGATCAAGATGTATAAGGTCCAATGGAGTAATCACTCAGAGTAAGAGGCTACTTGGGAGACTGAGGAATTTCTGCGTTCCAACTTCCCCGATTGCCTACCTAAGGAAATTGGTACGTAATCATGCCCAACCCCTCCTCCTGCCCTTTGAATCTAAATTTCAGAAAAATGATCTTAATATAAAAAGAGTTAAATTGTAAAATAAGAATTAAAAGGACTTCCTTCTGAAGTTGCAAAGAGAATGACATTCGAAGAGCAGTTGCCTTAATAAATAAAGCACCCACATCAAGCAAGCCTTAACCCTTCGCTTCACCTCGGGAGGACTCTGACCCGAATCTTAGGACGAGATACCTTTAAGGGGGGAAGGCTGTGACACCCCAGTGTCACCTAGGGTTCTTCTCAGCACTAGCTCAAGTACTATCATTTCATGTAAAGCCAAAATGAGCAAGAAGCACCAAATCAACTTAAGAATAAAAGATACACTAAGTTTGCATCTAAAGAATCATGTCCAAAACAAATGAGGTTTTCAAAAAGGGAAAAATGTTGAAACCCTAACTCCAACCCTAAATAAGCCATTTAAGTAGAAATGAAGAGAAGGGATGAAAGACCAAGAAAAACATGAGATCATGGCTTAGGCCAATTATAAAAATTGAAATACACTAACTAAGCTACAATAAAGATTATAAAAGTTTGGCCAAAATAGTTTGTTAAAAAACTCCAAACAAGCCATTCAAGTGGAGGTTTAATGGGGAAATCTGAAATTCAGATTTCTGAATTTTCAGCCCTTGAACCAAAACCAAACGCGTTCACCTTGATCCTTAGCTCTAATCCTAAAACTCCCATTAACAAAAATGTGTATAACTAACCCCTCTACCTCATGTCAGAAGATGGCATCGGGACGCGAGCCCTAGACACGACAAAACCGAAGATTTGCCTCGGGCTTGGGCTGAGAGACAAACCAGACTTGAGAGCTCCATATCTTTGAAACCAGTAGGCCAAATCCTATGACCCCCACACAAGATCAGTAGCTTATAGGGAGGAAAAGAGGTTTTGTGCACTGACCAAGGCAAGAGCAGGCTCGGATGAATGACCACGCGCGCCAGAACTCGGGCAGAATGAACACGCACACGTGTTCGACCCTGGTCAGCACGGCGGCGTTCGCCCAACCCTCGCGCGTGCTCGCCCTCAGCGTCCGGTCATGTCCGCCGCGCGCCCTCGCCCGCGCCGTGCCTATAAAGCAGCCCAAGGCCTCGGTTGTACCTCCCCACGCGCTCTCAGGCCTTGCCTAAGCCAAAGTTCACTGGACTTCACCTCGAGCACGCCACGCCACCGCCCCCCATCACTGCCCAAGCCTCGGCCACTGCGGCCAGCTCGCTCCAGCCGTGTCCAAGTTGTGTCGGCCTCTCAGTTAGCTTCGCCAGTGGCCCGTGAAGCTTTCGAAGCTCTCGGACCCGAAAGAACTTCACCGGAGACCCGAGATCGCCTTCGCCGGACTTCAGTCGCTCGCGGCCGCATGTAGACCGAGCAATCCGGTGAGCCATTCTCTAATTCCTCGTATGCACATCTTCCTTGACCTCTAGTGAAGCTCCCCGACCCATTTAATTGATCTTTCGTGTCGTAGTTAGGCCGGACTCCTCACCGCCGACGAGGTCCCCCGCCTGCGCACATGGACCGACCTCCTCCGACCACCATCGCCGGCTATCTACACCTCGACGTGATCTCCAGAGACTCCTGGACCTCACCCGACCCTTCACCGGAGCAACCTCGTCGCCGGTAAGCCCATCCGCCCTATTCTTCCGCTGCGGTCACTTTTCCATTAGGGGAAGGATCGCGAGATCGATTTCGGGAAACCCTAAGGGGTTTTCTGTAGAGCCTTAGACTCATGTGAATAGTGCACCGAGGACCTGTCTGTAATTCATTCAAAACCTTTCGCCAGGAACCCCAGTGCAAAACCCCTTTTTCTTTATCCATTTCTAATTAATATTTTTAAATTCAGCAGAAGACTTAGAAATTTCATATCTTATGAAATATTCCACCAAATTTAGCCAAATCAATTTTGCTGGATTCAAAAAATTATGAACTATCACATAAAAATACTGAAGCCTATGCTTTCTGTTTTAAATTTTAGAGTTTGAAATTAATTAAAGAAACTGACCAAACCTTATTAAAATAAGTAAAATTAGTTATGCTTCTGTGCTGAACCTAAGAAAATTTGTAGAAGAGTAAACCCCACATATGCACTGTTTAAAAATAGTGAGCACCCCAGTATTAAAGATTTAGACAAGGTTACTTATTAAAATCCATAATTGCCCAAAACTTAGGAAAATGAGAAGGGCACTGGAAAATAATGAACAGTGAATGCAATTATTTTTCCTAGTTTGCTAAGGTAATAGAGAACCTAGAAAAAATAAAGGGAACCCTAGTCCAGAAAAATTCTAGGTGAAATGTTTTATTAAGCATTAACCAAACTAGAAACATAATTATTAGAACTATGAAAACAATTTTAAAATTTTTGAGAAAAATCCAGTAAACTTGTAACCACTAGAACCCCACTACAAAAATGATAAACACCCTAGTCCATTATTTTAAGTAGGGTAAACAAATATAACTTAATATTAAGCCATATTTCAATTAAATCATAAGCAAGCCAAAAGTATGCAACAGTGGGCAAATAAATTTTTACCAGGTCAATAAAGAAGTAGGCCACCAGAGAAAAATGCAAAACCCAATTGAAAGCTACAAGTAATACCCATTGCCAATACTTCATGAAAAAGGCCATTTAGTTCAATAATTTCCTACCACCTCTCCCCTTAAGCAAAAAGTTACCAAAACTTATAATGATTGCTCTTGCACATAGAAGAAGATAGGAAAAATTAGAAATCTGTTGTTTGGTATTTTTCAAATATAGTGGTAGTAGAAAGCACCCCTTTGGCTAGAAACTTTAGAAAATCATAGTAAAATAACTAATGAGTAGTAGTGGCTAAAAATTTGTACAAAATCATGTTATAGCATGTGAATGCCAACAAAAATAAGTCTTAGAGAATAACTCACGGTAAAAAGTAGGTTGTAGTTCAAAACACCCCCTCTGCCCTAATATTTGATAATTTTATACAGAGTAGACCACTCACTTTTTAAGCCTCAAATTTTGAGATAGAGAGTTATACACCAGTCAGAAGCCACTGTAATTTTTGCAGAATTTTTGGAAATTTATTAAGCTACCTTGTAGTTCAAACTCGCCTTAAAAGCATAAGGGAAATAGAGATAAAGAACAGAGAATAATAAATCTCACTCTAATGATTCAGCTAGAAACCTTAATGAACTCTCACTAAGATATTAAAAGTGTAACACCCTAGGTGTTTATATTCCGCTCGACAACGAGTACGGATTTAAGCACGTAATCAGTGGATAAAACGGATGTTAAATTTTAATCATCTTCGCCTCTCGCGATTTTTATATCGCATCTGTTTCATTTGTCGCGAGTGTGACATCATTTTTATTTTCATCTATTCGGGCTCGTCCTAAATTTTTGTGCTATTTGGAACATATTTGTTCTGAAAATCGGTGCGTCCGGTAATTATTTAAATTCATCGCTCGCGCGAATACGAAATTTAGAAACTTGATCTACCATTGCGATTCATGTCCCAAATAAATTTATTATAACTTAATTACTAAAATACTCGGTGCAAAATAATTTGGATCGCAATCTCGATGTTGCATCGATATCGCGTGTTTATTTCGCGATATGTCGAGTCTTGTGTCTGCTAAAAAAATTAATTGATTATACGAGTACGAATTAGTAAGCCATCGACGTTTATAAACTGGACCACGCTCGCTACCCGAGAAATCGTGCGTAGAGTTATTAGTAGAATGTTCGGAAGGCGGGGAAAATTCATCTAAATTTAACTCAAACGAATGTAAAATTAAAATTAATCGATTAAGGCAAATTAGAAACGTCCCCTAAATATTTCGCTCTTATACCGGTCTCTACGAATTTGGTAGACACTAATAAGGGCAGGTTGTTTAAATAAAATGAACCCGAACTAACTGAAACCAAAACAACGATTAGCTGAATCAGTCTCCTATTCCAGAATCCGAGAGAATAATATCGTATCCGGACAACATTTTGATCATATCTATTTACATCTTGCTCAGACCCAAGTCCCTAAACACGGATATGTATGTATTCTTTTGTAGAAGAAAAAGCAAGAAAAGAAAAATAGAAATATCTGAAAAAAATCTAAAAAAAATCCATCAGCCGTTCCAATCCACCGAGCATTCTCATGTTTCTCTCTCCCCTCATTTTCTTGCCGCTCTCTCTTCTAGATTTTTTCAGCCGCCTATCGTTCTCTTCTTTTTCTCCCTGCTCTTCTCCGCTGGCCAGTGGCCACAGCAGCGCCGTGGGTGAGCTCCACCAGCCGCGTGCACAGGGCCACACGAGTAGACCTCTCCTCGGTTCCCTCTGCTGGCAGCTGAGCTCCCTGGCGCCGCGCCCCTGGTCCCAGCCATAGCCATCACGCCGTGAAACTCCCTGCGCGCGTCTTCCTCCCATGGCGCCTGGCCCAGCTCGCCTGGCCGCTGCACAGCTCCCTCAGCATCATCTTCCTCCTTCTGCCCTATGCCGGCGCTCCAACTTCTCAGCCATGGCCACACCCCTGCCCCTGCTTCTCCCTTGCCGGCGCGTCCTCTGCTTAATTGTCCCCAGCTCACCCGGCCTCCATCCTGCTTCCTGTGCCGCGGCATCGCTCGCTCCCTCAAGCTCGCCAGCGTTTCTCCCTTGGCCCGCGCCCAGCTCGCCCTGTCAGTGCGCCGAGCTCCCCTGTTGGCTGCGTCCTGCTCGCCTTCAGCCATCCATGAAGCTCGCCGCAACACCCGCTGTCTGTCTGCTTGTGCTCGCCCGGCCACCGCGCGTCCTAGAGCTCTCTGCGTCCACGCCTAGTTCTTCTAGCTCTAGCTCGATTCTTCCCATGGCGCGCATCTGTGTCTCTCGGGTGTTTTTCCCTGCACGCACGTTCTGTTGTTCTTGCGCACGCGAAGCTCTTTGCTCGCCAACACTCTAGCTCGTTGTTGTCGTCAAGTCCGAATATCACAGCTCGTTCTAGTGGCCGTGAGTTCTTCCCTGTGCACGCGGGAGCTTCTCTGCTTGGCCCGTCGTCGTTCTCTAGCTTCTTACCGCACTCGGCTGTTCGTCGTCATCACTCGGTCGCGCGACAGGCTGACTGCATGTCGTGTGTCGCACATCCTAGGTCCTCGTCAACGCGTCGTTCGTCTTTGCACTGTGTGCGACAGTATGTCGTTTGCCCTGTCAAGTGCTCGCGCGGCTTTCTGCTCGCCAGCGCGCCCTCTCGTCTCGCTCGACCTTAATCCCTACCTCATCGTCGACCCATGTTGTGCCCACGATGTGCTCGTCGACTTCGATGATTTGATTTCCAATTTCGTGCTGCTTATGTGGACCCTCAGAACTCCTTGTCATACTCAACCCTGCAAGTCTCCATCTCGTCGTCATTCCGTGGGTCGGCAAGAAATCCTAAGAATCAGGTGATGACGACACTAGCAGCGTGGTGTTTACCAAGTGCGCGACAAAAAGCTCGGACATCCTACGCGACTCAAGTTCGATTCGCCAAAATTATTCAGTCGAGGAAAAGATCTTCAGCAATTGATTACCGAAGAAAAGAAGGCCCCTGGATGACGTCAACCGGAAACCGTCGTCGTGCTTGCGACTATTGCGTCAAATTAGTCTGGGTAAGTTGATTCGTATTCCAGTCAACTAAGCCTATAAATAGATTAAATAGAATTATTGGTCACAATAAATATTATTAATTTAGCATGCGTATATTATGATGATCGATTTAGATAGATCGGTAAATCAAGTAATTAAGATACATAGTTAAAGAGTTAATAAAAAGCTAGGAATAAAAATAGATGTTCTAGTGTTATTATGTCAATTTGGTTAATGGATGTAATCGATGCCCTGCTATGATATCCATGGTGCTTCATGCTTGGTTTTAAGTGTTTCATCCTTTTTTAGCGTATATTATCTATATTATACTCGTTGTACTTGTGCTCATACATGTGCATCGTGGATCTCATGAGGTACGATAAATAATTGCGTGATGTGGAAGAAGAGCCAAGTCGACCCCAAGCGCGGGCTAATCCACAGAATGATGCTGATGGACAAACCTGAAGATGGTCGCCAAGTGGACGTCATCTAACAACACTAACCTAGTGTTATTCAGGCAAGCCCCGGTGCATTCGCCACCTCCTTGTTCCTTTTAAAAATCTTTATCACCTTGTTTGCTGCATTAGGTGATAGGAGTTGAGTGCTAAACCGTTGATGCATTTCCTTCCTTGAAAAATTGAATACCCTTCCTTGACACCCTTTTATAGAAAGGATTTTTGATGCTTAGCCTTGCTCTAGAAAAACAAAAATGTTTTGATTTAAAACAAAGGTGATGCTTCAGTGGGTGGGAATGTTTTCAAAAAATAAAATTTGATGGTGAATCCATCATGGCCATGATGGGTTCAACATCGGAAAAGATGTACCTCTGCCAGGTACCAGACTTTGGGTTGAAATAATAAAGCTGAGACCGGGCGGTTGACTTGCACGAGAAAGGAGTCTCGGTGTAGTGTCTCCGTCTGAGTCGATTAAGGACCGTGCCGATGTAGGCTTGCTGATCGAGGACCCTTTAAATGGTCACATGCCTCGTCATGGGTAAGCTTTGCCTCGGGCAGACTAATATCAGAATAAGATAACACGCAATGGGAGTGGAGAGATGGCGAGAGTAGCGTGTACCCTCCGTGGCAAGAGGCTGGACGGTGGTGTATCTGTGCTCTCGATTGGCGTGAACCTGATCTGGTCTTAAGAACCCCGGTGGCGAGTTGACATATGCAAGGGTTAAGTGCTACATATATCGTGTGATTGGAGAACCTCAGCTGAGTATAATCGATTCGGATCGCCGTAACTTCGCGGATATGAAGACTTGGTCACTGCCCTACATGTAGCAATCTAGTGAAGATGAAGGGTTGATAAGAAATTGGCTAGTATAGGCCAAGTGCTTGAACTAGGGTAGAAAGAACTCTAGATGCAGGTAACTTTACTTAACTTGACAAGTAAAATTGGATTTTTAAGGATCCACTCATAGTAAGCTTTTCTGCAAAATAGAGTCTTTGATTCTTGATAAGCCATACCTTGACTCCCTCTAGCCAGCATACCCTTGAGAGTCTTTTCTTTAGTCGGGTAAGTCTTGCTGAGTAATTCCATACTCAGGGTTTTATTCCCTGTTGTTTTTCAGGTCATAGTTATGTGCCGCTGATGATGGTGTTAAGTGCCAGTGGGCTCAACCTTCTTATAAGTCTAAGTAACTCTTCTATACTTCTTATTGAGGAAGGTCACTTGAGCTAGCATATATTTCAAACTTATACCTTTGTAATCACTCGGATAAAGATAATGTAAAAATTTTGTAACTTGTAAAATTTGGTAATAAGATTTCCGCTGCAAAAATATTGGTGTGTGATTTGTGTTACTTAATCTTGCGGTCCTGGTTATAAGTGGTTTATCTGATGTCCTTGGGGCAATCGGACGGATCCTATTAAGTTATCTGGTGCACATGCATAGCCGTCTGAGGTCTTTGAGGCAAGGACAGGTGCATGTGGGCCCAATAACTTGGGAGGTTCTGCCATAGGCTGGTATCGGAGCAGGATTAAGTATATACGGTCACATACGTATTTTCAAAACAAAAGTTTTGATTTCGAAAAACCTATTTTCAACTAAACACATTGTTTGGTTTTGAAAAACAGCTTTGAAAAACTATAATGCTAGCGACATCCTATATTAAGCCCTAAGTTAAGGACTATCAGGTGGCTTAGTTCAAAACCACTATCCCACAACCGGGTGGGTATTGCATACATGTGTATTGTTATTTTTGAGGCCATTCAGTTTTGAATGGATCGACGTTCAGGTAAGGTGAGATGTGAGAGCATGACCGAACAACCGTCGGTCTAGGGAAGTGCTTAATTATAGCGCTAGATTATATACATGTTCCACATATGTATATATGAAGGCTGCGATATGGAGTAATTACTTTTCCGAGAATTCAGTACCCCATGGATGTGTATGGGTATACAGACATGGGAATACTGAGAAGTGTAATGTACTTGTAACGAAGCACCTATGCTCAGGTAAGAAGGTGAGTTACCATAATGAGTTGCCCTATGGTTAAAGTGTGGCAACGGCGCCTATGCGTGGCTCGACGCTTAATGATGAGCTGGCCTCCATATAGAAATATATGGAGTATAAACTGTGATAAACTGTCATGTGTGATTGCATCATTGGGAAATTGGGCTGTGATGAATTTTCTGTAGGTACACAAACCTCGAAAACGTATGTGTAGTTGACGACTAGCAAAATACCGTGAGAGTGTAAGTATGCCACCGATATAGAATGCTATTGCCACATTATGTTGGCAAGAATCAGTGAGGACGCATAGGACGAGCATGGATCCTGATTGTCGCATCATGTTTGTCACCTATACACCCAAGATGCTTCTCTCATCTTTATTCCAGCAACCATTTATTGTAGATAATGTGGTGTAATATTGTATTATGAACTTCGATGAAATATCCGTCCTCCATTCTTTAGGTAATCCTCTTGCACTTGATGTGCTGAAAGAAGGTTAGTGATCTGTTTGCTAAACCCAAATCTAGGCCACGTTCTTATTTGGTGAACCTAGACCCAAATTTGAATTTACCATTATCCCTCCATGACCAAACTCATACAAATTTAGGTTATGGCCATACCTTGTTCGTTTCATCGGGCCATGATCTATTTGGCTCTCTACTTGTAACCATCCTTACATGTGGAATATCTCTTTGTACATTGTCACCCTTGCCCAATTCATTTGTGTCGCGTGAGATTTCTTATTGGTTATGTCTAATAATGGTGTTATGACTAAAACCAGTGGTGCCATGATGAAACCGAGGGCCTTCTGTGTGCGTGCACATGGTTGCGCTACTCGGCACACGCTAGTATCACAGTTAGTAGTCATAATCCATTATGAGACTATATCGATATGTTATCTTCCGTGGACCTCCTCCTTGAAACAATTTCTATGTTGTTTGTGAAGTGATCAAGCAACATCTGTCATCTCCGTTGGATCAAAAGGGCATACCACTTTCATGTGTGGTCTCTTTTCTTTTGATCTTGTTAGTGATTACTCATACAAGTTCCCTTTACATCCTTTGTGTAAAGGTGAAGCCTTGGAGCTTTTTAGTGTTGGAAAACAGCTGATTAGCTCTAAAATGGAGATTTGTTTCCCCTGCTGCTGAGATGCAGGAGTTTGTTCATTCGCTCTCTTATTTAATCCATGTATTCTTTAACCAAGTCAATTCATCTCGCATGAAGAAACGGATGAACAACATGACCAAATGAATTTCTACCCAAATACATAATCTCTTGTTAATAAAGAGAGCTCTCGACCGTTGGCTTACCGATGGTACTGAGAGGATTTGCTCAATGTCAAAAGTAGTTCAACAAGTTGGTTTGACTAACTTGTAACTGCCCAGTGAACAAAGGTTGAGTTTAGAGATCGTTTCATTGAGTTGTCTAAAGATTAAGTAGACTAGTAACCACCTAATTATCGCTCTAGTCGTGCCTCGATTGCCTCACGTGTGCTTTTCCAGCATATGTGATCAAGTCGAGCCATGATTAGTGCTAGATAAAATGGACTGGTTGCAAAGTCCGCATCTACAGACCCCTCCGCTGGTGATTTTCTCGAATCTATATCACCTTCTGGGACTTAGATTTTCTAGCTTAACATGAGTTACGGTGATGTTATTCGACATTCACACCCGTCTCGTGTGCTACGAGCTTACCGTAACCACTTGTTCGTAAACCTCTTTCTGTGTGTTTTACCCAAGATGGTGCATCTGAATCTGTTTGGCTAAAATCACGTATTTGTCGCTCGCTCAATAGACTCAGATAGTACAGTGTCATCAGAAAAAGCAAACTGTACACATGGAACCTTATGTGTTCTTCTGGCAGACAACGTCTCTATTGGTGGACATTTCTAAATTAGCCTAAGACGATACCTGTTATGTCCACTAGAGAAATGACATCTTGAGACACTCGCCTTCGCTCAGGACTGCCTTATGATTATCGTTGATATGGACTAGGTTACATGCTTCTCTACTCTTAAAAGTCTTTCGCTCCGAATCTTGGGACAAGATTCTTTTAAGGAGGGAGGGCTGTAACACCCTAGGTGTTTATATTCCGCTCGACAACGAGTACGGATTTAAGCACGTAATCAGTGGATAAAACGGATGTTAAATTTTAATCATCTTCGCCTCTCGCGATTTTTATATCGCATCTGTTTCGTTTGTCGCGAGTGCGACATCGTTTTTATTTTCATCTATTCGGGCTCGTCCTAAATTTTCGTGTTGTTCGGAACATATTTGTTATGAAAATCGGTGCGTCCGGTAATTATTTAAATTCATCGCTCGCGCAAATACGA
Source organism: Zea luxurians (assembly GCA_029449295.1). NCBI lineage: Eukaryota > Viridiplantae > Streptophyta > Magnoliopsida > Poales > Poaceae > Zea > Zea luxurians. The sequence goes on from JAOPSE010000011.1 coordinate 55,812,405, forward strand.
AATTTGGAAACTCGATCCACCGTTGCGATCCATGTCCCAAATAAATTTATTATAACTTAATGACTAAAATACTCGGTGCAAAATAATTTGGATCGCAATCTCGATGTTGCATCGATATTGCTCGTTTATTTCGCGATATGTCGAGTCTTGTGTCTGCTAAAAAAATTAATTGATTATACGAGTACGAATTAGTAATCCCTCGACGTTTATAAACTGGACCACGCTCGCTACCCGAGAAATCGTGCGTAGAGTTATTAGTCGAATGTTCGGATGGCGGGGAAAATTCATCTAAATTTAACTCAAACGAATGTAAAATTAAAATTAATCGATTAAGACAAATTAGAAACGTCCCCTAAATATTTCGCTCTTATACGCGGTCTCTACGAATTCGATAGACACTAATAAGGGCAGGCTGTTTAAATAAAATGAACCCGAACTAACTGAAACCAAAACAACGATTAGCCGAATCAGTCTCCTATTCTAAAATCCGAGAGAATAATATCGTATCCGGACAGCATTTTGATCCTATCTATTTGCATCTTGCTCAGATCCAAGTCCCTAAACACGGATATGTATGAATTCTTTTGTAGAAGAAAAAGCAAGAAAAGGAAAATAGAAATATCTGAAAAAAAAAATCTAAAATAAATCCATCAGCCGTTCTAATCCACCGAGCATTCTCATGTTTCTCTCTCCCCGGATTTTCTTGCCGCTCTCTCTTCTAGATTTTTTCAGCCGCCTACCGTTCTCTTCTTTATCTCCCTGCTCTTCTCCGCTGGCCACAGCAGCGCCGTGGGTGAGCTCCACCAGCCGCGTGCACAGGGCCACGCGACTAGACCTCTGCTCGGTTCCCTCTGCTGGCAGCTGAGCTCCCTGGCGCCGCGCCCCTGGTCCCAGCCATAGCCACCGCGCCGTGAAACTCCCTGCGCACGTCTTCCTCCCATGGCGCCTGGCCGCTGCACAGCTCCCTCGGCTTCATCTTCCTCCTTCTGCCCTCTGCCGGCGCTCTAACTTCTCAGCCATGGCCACGCCCCTGCCCCTGCTTCTCCCTCGCTGGCGCGTCCTGTGCTTAATTGTCCCTAGCTCGCCCGGCCTCCAGCCTGCTTCCGGCGCCGCGGCATCACTCACTCCCTCAAGCTCGCCGGCATTTCTCCCTTGGCCCGCGCCCAGCTCGCCCTGTCTGTGCGCCGAGCTCTCCTATTGGCTGCGTCCTGCTCGCCTTCAGCCGTCCATGAAGCTCGCCGCAACACCCGCTGTCTGTCTGCTTGTGCTCGCCTCGCCACCGCGCGTCCTGGAGCTCTCTGCGTCCGCGCCTAGTTCTTCTAGCTCCAGCTTGGTTCTTCCTATGGCGCGCAGCCGTGTCTCTCGGGTGTTTTTCCCTGCACGCGCGTTCTGTTATTCTTGCGCGCGCGAAGCTCTTTGCTCGCCAACGCTCTAGCTTGTTGTTGTCGTCAAGTCCGAATATCACAACTCGTTCTAGTGGCCGTGAGTTCTTCCCTGTGCGCGCGTGAGCTTCTCTGCTTGGCCCGTCGTCGTTCTCCAGCTTCTTACCGCACTCGCCTGTTCGTCGTCATCGCTCGGTCGCGTGACAAGCTAACTACATGTCGTGTGTCGCACATCCTAGGTCCTCGTCGACGCGTCGTTCGTCTTCGCATTGTGTGCGACAGTATGTCGTTTGCCCTGTCCAGTGCTCGCGTGGCTTTATGCTCCTCCTCGGTCGAGGTAGGGTTCCACTCGACTGTCGAACCCAGTGGCAAGGTGGACGGCCAGGTCACTCCAGCAACCATGTCATTCAGAGAACCTAAAAAAAATTGTGCCACAAACAAGGCTGAGTATACTAATACTTAGCTAGACTTACCCGGTGTGAGGAATCTACTCCTCTACCTCTAGACATGCAGCTGTTTGGCTGAGGGGTTTGCTTTGCCAAAAGCACTAGCTGAGTCTAAAATCAAATCTTAGCTTTTCAAATTTTAGTGTGACTCTCTTAAGACAAAATGTGTACCTAGCTAATCATACATGGTATCAAACATTTAGCAATCAACATCTTTTGCCAAGTCAACCTATTTCCACTTGTTACTCAATGCAGTACAATGGATCAAGCAGTCTCATTAGCTGCGAGAAGCAGACGATTCGAATCAAGTTTTTATCCTTGCAAGGTAAACCTAAACACACGACGTGACGAGGCACTCCGTCCCCACACATATCAACCGTCCCCATCGATTCCCCGTCAGCAGAGAGGGGCTCACCGCCTTCGCGTACAATGCCTCACTGACTCCGACTACCGTCATGCAGTGACCGCACTTGTACCCACCATAACTGGAATGGGATACCACGTCTCAGGTTGTGTGAGGAGGGCAATCTGCTGCCTGGTTCACTCAGGTACTAAGCTTATCGATTTACCATATTTCTCGGCATGTGCTTAGTACGTTCAAACGCTTGACACAGGTATCCGCACGTTAATCCTTATTCCAATTTCATCTCGTAGACCACGCATCCCCATGGATCCGTGTACACAGACCATCATTATTCTGATATAAAAATGGATACATTCAATTCTTGACCTCGCGCGAGTGCTAGAAAAATCACTCGACTTCTACCGAGATCCCTAATTAGCAAAGCAGCTACTTGACCTAGCATACTAGTATCCATCACAAAGGAAATCCTGAGTTCATGCAACTAGGGTTTCAGTCAACTCCTACACTTAAGTGCACAGTACAAACCTACAAACATTAAGTGTAGTAAAATAGCATATATAAACGGTTATGCATAAAACTAGGGCTTGCCTTCCAAAGCTGGGGCAGGCAGATCCTCGATGGTAGGCTCTAGTGCTGGATCCTAGGCTACCTCCTGAGCAACTCCTTGCTCCGGCACGAGGATGTATTCCCCATCGGCGAGATTACAGTATATCGAATGCTTGCATAAGATATATGCATAAAAATGATATGAACAATTGTAAAGGTTATGCATAGTAAAACAGTATTAAATTTACTGTTTCTCCCTAGGGTTTTTTTTGGGACATACTTAAGGGTTTTGTATTTTCATCTATTTCCCCCAAAGTTCCCCTTTCTCTTTCTACTGCTCCTTATCAAGCAGTTTTGAACCATCATGGTTAGTTAACATTTTTCAAAAATGTCATAAAAATTACAGTGGGTAAGTATTGACAATTGTGGGTTCTTCTAAAAATTTGCGGTGGAGATTAATTCAGATGCTTCTTGTGCAAAATTAACAAAAGTAAGGGTAAAAGGGCACTTTACACTATAGCTCTGATTTAGGTGAGGTCTCTGTACTAAATTATATTTTTGTCAAGATTCATTGGTGATATTAGGCCTCTGTGTTAAAAATGACTAAAAAGGACCTACTGAATATTTAGTTGTGATTTTTTAAAGTTTAATGCCAAAAAGGTACCTATAACTAACTTGTTATTTGAAAAATATCAAACAATAGAACTCATATTTTTTCTATATTCATAATAACAAAATATTAGTTATCCCAAGGCTGGGGGTGGTTTCTCCTCAGGATTATTTTTCTAAGATTTTCCTAAGTTTTCATTGTTTTCCTAAAATAAAAGGAAAGCCATTTCTTTTGCACTAACAGAGGGTCTAATAAAATTTTCCAGTGAACTATACTAAATAAGTGAGCTAGCAAAAATGTGGTTGCCCCCTGGTTCTTATTTTACACTACCTTTTCTATTTTCTTTAACTTTGAGCTAAAATGATTTTAAATGGTAAACCCTACCTTAATTTGGTGTACTAAGGGGTTTACTATGTTTAAACAGATTAGGGAGTGATTAAGTACTTCTCTGATTTTTCTTAACCCCAGTCTAACAGTGTAACTATTTTCCCTCTTTTATTTAGCTTTTGTCCACTACACTATTTAATTCAAAACTCTAAATTCTTCTGCAACACGTAGGGGGTTTTGTATTTTTCCTAAGTAGTTTACTTTACTTAGAATCTGGACAAATTGGTTTGACTAGATTTGGTTGAATAGAACTGAAGTTATGAATTTTACAAACACTTTTTGTATTTAAAAGAGAAATGTTTAAAAGGTTTTCTGGAAAACCAGTTTACACCGAGGACCCTGGGCTTCTCTCAAAACAATCCTCAAACTTATACCCCTGCGCAACTATTCATTTGAGTCGCTGACACTTCAAAAACCCCCATGACTTCTTTTCCTTCTTCCCCGAGGTCCCTCCCCCCTTTTGAATAGTACCCGCGGAGAGAAAAAGGGCGGCGCGGCTTACCGGCGGCGAGGGAGGTCCGACGAAGGGTGGGGTTGGCTTCAGGAAGTCCTTGCGGTCACGACGAGGTACGACTCGACGACGGTGATGGCCGGAATCGGCCGGTCCACGTGCGCAAGCGGGCGAGGTCGTTGGCGGCGGGTGCTCCGGCCTATCCACGGCGACATAGGTCAATCCAAGGGCACAAGGAGCTTCACGGGGTGCTAATGTGTCGACTCGTGCAAGGAATCGAAGAATAACTCATCGTGGAGCTTGGTCTATGCTCGCCGGCGGTCGAGTGAAGTCCGGTGACCTTGATCCGGCGTCTCCGATGAGGCAGAGCTCGATTCCTCGCTCTGGGAGCTTCACCGAGGCACGTAGAGTCTCTCTCGAGGGTCGGACGGGGCTAGGGATGGCTTGGTTGGCCGGTCTACGGTGGCGGGTGCTCGGGCGGCCGCTGGCACGCCGTGTGCAGGGCAAACGTCGGTGATCTTGCGCTCCGGCGAGGTCGAGAGCGCGTGGGGGAGTACGGTCGAAGCCTTGGCTTGCTTTATAGGCGTGGGCGTGGGCAGTGGGCACGGGCGTGGCTTGGCGTGACGCGGGGCGCACTGGCTCGGGCGCTGGGCGTGCTCTGGCGCGTTCAGGGTGCGTCGAACACGTGGAGGTGTTCTTTTGCCCATGTTCAAAAGCTTGCTGAAATCGCAAACGTGTGAATCTTGGCAAAAATCTGGCGCAGACCTCTTCCTGGCACCTATGGCTATCTCTTATATGTATGTTCCAAGGGGAGATAAGCCCTAGGTCAGAAGATTTGTGGACGCCAAATCTGGCTTGTCTGACTGTCCACCTGGCGACAAAAATGGTGCCAAATCATGTCAAACGAATTTGGCTTGGGTTCAAACTTTTCCAGTGGGTGCCTTAGGTGGTTTGGCACCTTTTTGGTATTCAGACCAAGTGGTTTTGGCGCCATTTACTAAGTGAACAAGTCTGATCTCTAGATTAGGGTTAAAATTTAACTTAGAGAAGATTAGAGAGCTCTAGTGTGCTCTCTACTTAATGAGTTGATTTGGGGTCTTCTGAGGGGCCTTTTTGTAATGTTTCCCCTCTGCATTTTATAAACTTTAGTGTGTACTTAAACATTGGTTAAGATTTGAAACAAGGATTTGCCATTTGATTAGCTTGCCCATCAATCCCTTGCTTGGAAGTTTAGTGCCGTTAGGGGTCTAGGGTTTAACCTCCTTTGCCCAAAATGACAATTGCTCAAAATGTTTGGGTAAAGCTTTGGTCACTAATATACCTTGATTAATCCATGGTCTCCAAGGTCTTGGGGTCTCCCTCTCCCCACTTAAGCACATGTGATAACAAGTCATCAGTGCAAGTATGAAGCCAGTTTCTTGGTAACAACTGAGGTGTTACAGTTTCAGCATCAAATCGAGTTCCATTGTCTACCTTGATAGCCTTTGGCACACCAAACCAGCAAATGATGTTTTGCTAAAGAACTTCTAGACTGTGGCCGAAGTGATCGTAGCTAGGGGTTTAGCTTTGATCAATTTTGAAAAGTACTCCACTGCTACCACTACATATTTCATGTTCCCTTGCACTAGTGGAAGTGGGCCCAGTCAGTCTAGGCCCCACCTTTGCAGTGGCCAGGTGGGCTGGATTAGCTGGGTTAGAGACGAAGGTTGCTTTTGATCTCTAGTGCACTTCTGGCAGTTTTCACATTTTTGAACTAAATCCACTACGTCTGAAGCTGCCTTCGGCCAGTAAAATCCTTGTCTGAATACCTTTCCAAGAAGGGGCCTGGATCCGATATGAGCTCCGTATATCCCTGCGTGTATTTCTTTAATTAGTTACTGACCTTCAGCTCTAGACAGACATTTTAATAGTGGAGAGCAAACTCCTTGTTTGAACAATTCCCCTTATATGATCATATATGGTCTTGTCCTGGCTTGCATCCTTTTTATGTAAGCTTCGTCGTCCGAAGGATAATTGCCTTGGAGGAAAGATACAATCTCGGTTCTCCAGTCCTCACTGTGCACAGGTGAAATTGTAAGCACTGCTTGCTCCATGAGCTCGACTGAAGGTGCTCTGAGAGTTTCGAAGAACACTTCTGAGGGCAGTGGAAGCCCCTGTGCTGCTGATTTAGCTAGTAGATCTACTTGCTCATTTTCCCCTCTTGGAATGTTCTTTGTTGAGAAACCTTTGAAGGAGGCTTCCATTCTTCCGATTGTATCAAGATACTTTTCAATCTATGGGTCTCTTGCTCTGCTGCTTTTATCAACATGCTGTCACACCCGGTTTTAAAAGGCAAACCGAATGTGAACCATGTACGTGCCAGGATCAGAAACTCATGTACAAAGTGATTACATAATTGGACATCATCACACATTGCTCAAAGTAAATAGCGGAAAGGTACTTTATTACATCAAGACGTCCAAGACATCCACAGAGTCTATAACATAGTCATTAACATAATCAAAGTGCGAAATATGAAATGTAGAAGATAACGCCTTCAGAGGCAGCTGACTTGGGGTTTGCCGCTAAGATAACTAGAACTCGTCGTAGGCCTGAGTCTCCTCAAAGTCCTCCATGTTGCCAGCATCTCCTCCTGAGCACTGAATACAGTAGGGACAACCTTGTTACACCCAGTGTTACTTAGGGTTTCTCCCAGTACCCCAACTTGTGACCATTATCACATGTGGCTCTAATGATGCAAGAAACACCAAACTTAAAGAATTAAAAGGCTAAGCAAAATCTTTTTCAGCACTAGAATCATACACTAAGCACATGATGCACCTTGAGTGAGAAAAAGCATCCAAAACCCTAACACCACTCAAATTGGCCTTTTGAGCACAGAAGGGAAATTGAGAAAAGACTTGGGAAAAACACAAAATCTTGATATGAACCAATAAACAAAGTTTTAGTGCATTAAATAACCTACAAAATGTAGTAAGGAAGATTGGTCATTTGAATTTCCAAAATCCCCAAAACAGCCCTTGAAGTAAAGCCTCTAGGAAAAATTCAGAAATTCAGAAAACTAAATTTTAAACCTTTCCCAAAGTTCAGATGTGTTCCCTGTCTTCCAAAACTCGAATCCATAAAGTCCAAATATCAACGTGGCGCCAAAATACCCTAGGAACACTCTGGTGAAGTTTGAAATCAAACCAAAATCGTTTGGCATGATTTGACATAGGTTTTGTCTCGGTTGGAACAGTGCTGATAGAGCTATCTTCACGCCACAATATCTTCTCACCTAGGCCATATCTTCATTCGGGACTCACACACGACAAAAAGACCTTGGCATGGTGAAGAGACGCTACACAGGATCCTTGGCAAGATATGCAAGTTTAGGTCGGCCAATAGGGGTTTGAACTCGGGTAGAATCACACTTCCACGTGTTCGATCGCGTGCTCAAGCGCTCGGCCGCGCACTGGCTGCCCTCTACGCGCGCACCGCACATGGTCGACGCCTGTCCCCCGTGCCTGTGCCTAGCCATGCCTGAGGGCGCTTATAAGTACCTCTGGTGCACAGTAGTCCACACTTCACTTCACCTCACGCCCCGAGCAAAAACTCCAACTTCGCCGAGCTCTCCACCGCAAGCCATCCCTGCCCGAGCACGGCCACCGTGGCCAGCCCTTCCCGACGACCCCAACCTCGCCCTAGCCCCTGGACGGCTTCCCCGAGAGGCAGCGAAGCTTTCCCGAGCTTGAGCCGCGGCATTGCCTCCAGGAGAGGCGAGCGCGACCTCATCGGACTTCGGACGACCGCCACCGCGCGTAGACCATGTCACACGGTGAGCCACTCTCCAATTCCTTGCACCCACATCATCGCTGACCTCCCCTGAAGCTCCCGGGCACTTTAATTTGACTCTATCACTGTGAGCAGGCCGGAGCATGCACCGTCGGCGAGCCCGACTGCCTGCAGACGTGGCCAGCCCATTTCCGACCACCGCCGCCGACGATCCGCACCTCGACGTGATCGCCAGAGGCCCCCGGACCTCACCCGACCCTTCGCTGGACCTCTATCGTCGCCAGTAAGTCGCGTCACCGCTTTTTCTTCTTCGGTCACTGTTTAGGCGAGGGAGGAGCTCGGGTTAGAGGGGATAAAACGCTAGGGGGTTAAGTGCTAAGTCAGTGACTCATGTGACTAGTTCTTTAGGGGCACGGTTTAAACAACTCAGTTTGGAATAAGCTAGGGACCCCGATGCAAAGTCCTTTTCCTTTAACCTTTTGTATTTATTCTTTTTAAATAAGCAGAGAACTTGGAAAATTCATAACTTGAGTTTTATTCAACCAAATTTGGTTAAACCAATTTTGCTAGGACCTACATATTATAAACTATCAGACAAAAATAGTAAACCCCATGGTTCCTGCAACACTTTTTAGAGTTTTGATTTAAATTAGGAAAATACCCAAAACTTATTAATCCAAAGAAAAATAGAAATACTTCTATACTAGGCTGAAGAAAAATTGTAGAGATACATACCCAACATACACACTGTTTAAAAATACTAAGTAACCTAGTATACAAGAATAACCCAAGAATGTCCATTAAAAACTATTTCTGCCTAAAACTTAGAAAAATAAGAAAGGCAATGGAAAATAATAACCAGAGGATGAACATATTTTTCCTAGAATACCTAAGTGATAAAGAACATAGGAAAAATGCAGAGAACCCTAGTCCAGAGCTAATCCAAGGTTATTTATTTTATTAGGCACTAATAAATCAAAAAAATCCATGATTAAAATTATAAGGGCTATTGCAAAAATGGCATGAAAAATTTAGTAGACTCCTAACTGATAGAACACCACTACAAAAATGATAAACACCCCAACCCATCACAATAAGTGAGTGGAACAATTAAAACTTGAATTTCGCCCATGTTTTAATTAAATCATGAGAAAACCTAAAATTGTGCAATAGTGGGCAAACAAATTTTTACCCAATTACTTATGAGGTAAACCACCGGAGAAAAATATAAACTCAATTAAAAATGTAAGCTAACACACATTACCCCATACCCCATGAAAAAGGCCATATATTCCAAGAATTTCTACCACCCTTTCCCCTAAGCAAAAAGTTGCCAAATTCTAGAACGGTTGCTCTTGCACAAAGAAGAAGATAGAAAAATTAGGAAATCTGTTCTTTCACATTTTTCAAGTACTAGCTGAATGCCCGTGCGTTGCAACGGGAATATATAATACCAGTATATTACGATAACTTATATACAAAATGTGTGTTATATTGTTATGAGAAAATGTTTCATAATCAATTTGTGATCCTAGCCATATATAAATTTGGTTATTTTAATCTAGTTATTTTACCACTACATTGCAACCATCAGTATCATGCAGACTTCGATATATGCCACGATCTGTATGGTCTCATCATTGGAGAGCACGTTCCACACATGCCGGAAAAATTCTCTCGTACATCATTAGTCATCAGACACGCACCACCATATGCTCTTGCTTAAACAAAAAGGTAAGTGTGTATGTGTTCGCGAAGAGAATTAAAGGCAGGCCGACACAAAAGCTACCCTGACGGTGGCGAGGATGACGAACTGGTCACTGTTGTCGATCCTCCTCTGTGTCACCTCCGGCGCCAAGATGACGCCACAATCCTCGATATAGTAGTCATCGAACGCACGCGACATGACGAGTACCGATGACTCTTGGTTGGGCTGCCAAACGAAGTGCACCCCGGGCTCATCAGCGAGGTAGTACCCCTGGCCGTTGCACCACCGGATGCGCTATTCCACTACATGCATCATGTTCGAGGACACTCACACAACGTCAGCAACGTCCATCGTCCCAGCGCACAAGAATTCATGTCCGGTCAGTAGCGACTTACGTGGCAGGTTGGGCTTCAGGTGGACGATGAGCTGGACGGCGTGATGGCGTCGTCGTCGGATGCGGTGTCCAGAACAACCCGAGAGTCATCGACGTTGGCGACAACCATGAGCCCCCCCTGCTTAACGATGGACAACACGGTGCAGCTGCTCTGGACCGTGTCCAAGCGACGGCTTCGCGGGAGCTTGTCGTACACAGCAGCGCATGCGACCACGTAAGACTGCTTTTAGAGGTCGAACTGACAGTCGCCAAGCTTCTTCTCGTCATCGATGAGCGACGACAACGCGAGTGCCTCCTGCTCATGGAGTTTGTTCGGGGTTTGAAGTAGGAAACATGGATTCATGCTTGGCGTTGGTTTATGAAAATGACTCACAAGTCTGATCTGTGGAAAAAAATATTACGAAGAAAAAATGTCACACATGCAAAAAAGGGAATTTAAGTATAATGCATTATTCAAACAAAAGAAATAGAATGCAAACTCTTCTTTAAATAATATTACCTCCATCCAAAAATATAATTCAAGAATCTCGGTGATACTTATCTACTACTACGCATTGTGCAATGGTAGCAAGTGAGCTTGGAGAGAGATGTAGTAGATGTGTTTCCTGTCATAGATGTAGACATAAACACATATAGGTGGGTGCCCGTCCGTTGCAACAGAAACATTTAATATCATGATAACTTATGAACAAATGTGTGTTATACTGTTATGTGAAAATGTTTTGTAATTAATTTGTGATCCTAGCCATACATAAATTTTGTTATTTCAATCTAACTATTTCATCACTAGATTGCAACCAACAGTACCGTGCAGACTTCTATACATGATAGCTGAATGCCCGTGCGTTGCAACGGGAATATATAATACCAGTATACTACGATAACTTATATACAAAATATGTGTTATACCGTTATGAGAAAATGTTTCATAATCAATTTGTGATTCTGGCCATACATAAATTTTGTTATTTATAATCTATCTGTTTCATCACTACATTGCAACCATCAGTATCATGCAGACTTCGATATATGTCTCAATTTGCATGGTCTCATTATTGGAGAGCACGTTTCACATATACCGGAAGAAATTCCCTCGTACATCGTTAGTCATCGGACATGTACCACCATACGCTTTTGCTTAAACAAAAAGGTAAGTGTGTGTTTGCAAGACTAATGGTCAAACATCGTATAACCATAAAGTTAGAATACTATATTAATATATTAAATAAATTAATCCAATAGACATAGATTAACCCAATTAACATAGGATAAATAAATATCTAATTATAAAAGTATGAAACATAATATAATCAATGTTGTTACTGCGTAGTAAATATTCATACGAGACTAACACAACTGGAACGGTTCAATTTGGAATTAAAATGGGGAAGTTACGAATTTCCAAAGTTTCTATGTATTTGATATAGGATTAATTAGGAAATCAATTTTATTGTTGTTTTCATGACAAAACAGAGGTATTATGTGATAAAAATAATATTATAGAATTATAGAAATTGGAATGAACTCATTTGGATTTAATATAAAATTTCCATGAATTAAATGGATTTCTGCAATTATTTTTAAACTAAAAATCAATCTGCAATTATTTTTAAACTAAAAATCAATTTCTAAATTCCTTTTCCCTATTTTCTTTATTTCCTGGACTGCGTCCCAGATTCTAGAAAGATCAGGGGCTAAGCTATAAATGTTTTTCTAGACTCAGTGAGCATACAGAGTGGACGGCGGGTTAAACACAAAAGACGTCTTAGTTGAAGTTGTACACAATTCAACATGAGTCATGTTGGCTAGAGGGTGGAAGGCTAGGTATTCTACTCAATAGATCCAAGGTTCGATTCCTAAGCAACCATGGTTTATTTTTTTTCTGCACGTGAAACGGAGGAGGGCAGAACGGCAGAACGGCAGACTACTATTGCTTACTTAATAGATAGTAGAGATAGTGGTAGTAGAAAGCACCACTATGGCCAAAAACTTGAGAAACTCACAATAAAATGACCAATAGGTATCAGTGGCAAAAATGTGGTACGAAGTCATATTATTACCCCTAGATACCAGCAAAAATAAACCTTAGGGAAAAATCCACTGTTAGAATAGAGTTGTAGTTCAAAGCACCCCCTCTGCTCTAAAACTTAATAATTTTGTATAGAGTGAACCCTTAACATTTTAAGCCTCAATTTTTGAGATGGAGAACTATACACTAGTGACAAACTACTGTTATTTTTGCAGAATTTTTGGAAATTTATAAAGCTAGGTTGTAGTTCAAACCCACTTTAAAGAGCATAATAGAAAAAGGGAAAAAAGAGGATTGGTAAACATAATAATAAATCTCACCCACAATGAATTCAGCAAGGATCATGATAAACTTTCACTATAACACTAAAAGGAAATCAGTGGGACACTAAAATAATCTGACCATTTAACCTAACCATACTTGACCCTAAAATGGCTAAGTATACCACTAGAAATCCCGTAGTAAAATTAAACTTTACCTTATCAATTTAATAATTTTTATTACTACTACATTGCATATCATGGCATGCATATATCTCACTCATTGTATTCATTAGATTGCAACCTCACTGATGGAGAGTACATGCTCATTCCTGAGCAAGGAGCTGTCCACAAGGAAGTCCAGGAGCCAGCTCCCAAGCCTGCCATAGAGGATCTCCCCGCAGCCCCAACATTTGAAGGCAAGCTCCGGTTCTATGCATAACCAATTTATATATGCTACTTTACTACACTTAATGTTTGTAGGCTTGTAATGTGCACTTAAGTGTAGGAGTTGCTTGAAACCCTTAGTTGCATGAACTCAGGATTCCTTTTTGAGATGGATACTAGTATGATAGGTTGAGTAGCTGCTTTGCTAATCAGGATCTCGGTAGAAGTCGAGTGATATTTCTAGCACTCGCGTGAGGTTAGGCATTGATTGTATTCATCTTGATAACAGGATCTATGATGGTCTATGGACTTGGATCTTGGGGGGGATGCCTTGTCCATGAGATGGAAATGGAATTAAGGATTAATGTGTGGATACCTGAGTCAAGCGTTTGAAAGTACTAAACACATGTTGGGAAATATGGTAACCGGTAAACCTAGTACCTGAGTGAAGCCGGGCGCGAACTTTCCTCCTCACTTGTCCTAAGACTAGGTCTCCCATGCTAGCTATGGTGGGTACAAGTGTGGTCACTGCAAGGCGGCAACCGGGGTCAGTGGAGCATTGTATGCCAAGGCGTTGAGCCCTGGTCACGAACGGGGAATCGATGGGGCGGTTGACATGTGTGGGGACGGGTGCCCCTACATGTCGTGTGTTTAGGTTTACCTTGCAAGGTTTAAAAACTCAATTCGAATCGTCTGCTTCTCATAGCTAATGAGTCTACTTGACCCCTTGTACTGCATTAAGTAAAAAGTGGAATGAGGTTTTACTTGAGATAACATGTTGATTGTATTAAATGATTGTTACCATGTATGCTTAGAAAGGAGCCAACCTAGCTAAATTAATGATGCTAGAATTGGAAAAGCTAAAAGTTATTTTAGACTCAGCTAGTGCTTTGGCAAACCAAACCCCTCAGCCAAACAGCTACATAGTCTAGAGGTAGAGGAGTAGATTCCTCACACCTAGTAAGTCTAGCTGAGTATTAGTATACTCAGCTTTGCTTGTGGCACAATTTTTGCAGCTACGCTACAAGACATGGTTGATGGTGTGACTTGGCCTTCCACCCTGCCACTGGGTTGGACGGTCGAGTGTGATGCTGCTCTGGCAGGAGAGAAGCAGGAGGAGTAGAGGGCTAGGCCTTGCCCTATTCCTCAGCATTCGACGTTATCGATTATCCGCTGCACTTTATTTATGAACTTCTTCCCTTTCATCTAAAACTCCGATTTATGTAATAACTCTAGTACTTTAATTTGTGGTTTCATGCTTTGTTGTATTCTCTCTGTGACTCACATTCCAGTGAGCTAGTGGTATTCGACCCCAGGAAAGTGGCTTTACCAGTGAGCTAGTTGTATCCATTTGGCTAACGTGGACTAGCTGTATGTGGAGTTAAGGTTAAGCAGTTGCTTTTAGTTGGTCAAGTATTTATTACTAATAGTAGAGCCAAATTTTAGTAATAAACACAGTTATTACCCGAATGTACTCCCTCCAAGAGGAAATACCAGAGATCATAATTGTAACCATCATCATTAAACATCGTCATAAGAGTATCCAAAATTCTTCCAAACAAAGAGGATCCCAAGGCCGCTCTTAACCATGAGTACAGCTGACATACCAGTTTCTAACACTCTGCAGAGGTCACACACTTTACCCACAAGCCGTGATTCCTATTCTGCCCAGAGATCATGACTCTCCATTGATCACTACCAATGTGACCTAGCAGGGTCTCACTACGTAGCCTTTACAAAGATTCCCTAGAGGTCATAGTCGCCCGTTAGGTTTCTCCAGTTTGATAAACACAGTACCTCTCCCCAAAGGAAGGGTGACTAACAAAACCAAATCAAAGAACCTCTGCAACCAGCCTCGGCAGAGCAAGTACTATGCCCGGACCCCATTGACGGCCCTACGGCAAAGCCAACTACACCTCAAGTTCCTTTAATTACTCAGCTAATGGCGTCACATTCTACCCTCATGGTTGCACTATTATCGTAGATGGTCACTCCACGAACAGGTCCTTACGGATAGGTACTCAGGAAACAGCCTGAGTCCCATAGATTATCACAAGATCATCATCGAGATAACATCATCGTATCATAAGTATTCACACCATGTTCATTGAGTAAGGTAAAGAAATAGCATAAAGCTAACCATGATAACCCAAAAAAAGGTAAACAAGGATGAGGTAAATACAGACTAGTCAATCCTTAGGTCTCAATAATGTAATGCGGGACAGTGAATTATAAGTAAATAGGACATAATGGGTCAGGGGGCACTTGCTTTCACCAGGTTGTTGCTCAGGAAGATCTTCGGCAACACGCTTAGGAACCACGGGTTGCTCATTGTCTAAATGAAGCTTTCATGCATTCAATATATTTGGATAAGGACAAAGAACAATACACCAAACAAATGCAATCAAGTGAATTCAAGTTTGACAGGACATTATAAACACAAAAGATAAGCCTAAGTGCTAGGGATTAGTACATTTAGAGATTAGTGATTCCCTAAACATTATGGATTACAAAATTTAGTCCTACTAATTTTAGTGGGACACAAAATTATAACATGGATAACTTCATACATGGCATATTATTAGTCTCACAAAATTAAGCACCTAAGTATCATTAGGGTTTTCCTTTTTTATTTTTCTTATTTCATAAACAAATTATTACATACACTAACCTATAGTCTAGGCAAAAAATTAAAGTGCACAGTCTGTGGATGGACATAATTTATTTGAACAGAGAATATTCCTATGAACATTTTGAAATTTGAATCAATCAATTTGGAGTTCATATGAAAAAGATATGAAATAAACAAGTTTTGAAGTTTAAAATACAAAACTAGGTCTAATTATGTGATTATTAAAAAGGTTAGGGGGTTGTTTATAAGGAAACAGGCGCCCGCGTGCAAAATCAAGGGACAGTAGGTTGATTACTAGAAAACTAGGGATTCCTTTAACAAAATTACACACGAAGGGGTATCGGGCTCTCTCAGCCATTGGATTTGCGATCAACGACCGAGAACAGATCCGCGGCCGAGCGCGCGGACGTGGGCGCGTGCGCACACTGACCAGTAGACAAGGGCAGTCAGCGGCCGACGACGGGGAAGTGGACTGATTGATCGGGCCCAGTGCAAGGGGCACAGGCGACCGATAGATGGGTCCAGGCGCAGGGCGTGTGTGTGCGAAGCGGTGTCCCGAGAGCTGGTCTGTGCGTTCGAGAACACATGATTGTGATCAATGCCGAGGGGGTTTGTGGCTGCGGCGGCGCCACTCCTGCTCCTCGGCGGTGAAGTCGCCTGAGCTGGAGCAGGTGTGGGCTACAGCGGTTCCGAGGTCGCTGGGGTTGGCTAGGATTGGCGAGGAGAACCCGGCGAACACACTGGTGGGGTTCTAGCCACGAGACCGGGGCCAGAGATGGGAGAATGGTGGAGAGAGAATCCCCGCCGTGGGGAGAGGCAATCGGGTGCGATAGGGCTCAGTCTGGTTCTGGTGGAGGTGGGGAGCGCTATGGGCCAACCTCGGGGCACAGGGCGGGACTGAGTTGACCAGACACCGCGCGGGGCACGACGAGCAGGCGCGACCGAACTCCGGTGGGGCCAAATTGACTACAGTTAGGTGTGAATAAGCAGAATCCAACACGGGAACAGATGCCTCACCTCAGGACGGAGGTCGGGTGGCTCGGCACGGCTTCTAATGGGCTGGATGGCCGACATAGCGGGCGCGGGACTCCGGCGAGCGCGAGCGGCGAGAGCAGAGCGCAAGAGAGGGTGAGCTTTCATGAAATGGGGCAGGGGAGAGAGAGCTAGTGTGGGCGATGCTCAAAAGGAAGCTTGGGTGCATGGGCAGGCGACGTGGTCGGGGATCTCGGCGTGCGTGCATGCTGGTCCATGGCGGTTCGCGGGGAAGGAGGAACTGACAGGGCGGCCCCACGGCGCAGCGAGGGAAAACGGGCGCGTGGACGAAACGGTTCATCGCGCTGACAAAACGAGCGCGCAAGGCAGAGAAGGAAGAGGGGCGCACGGGTGAGCAGGCGACCGGTGCCAACAACCCAGCCCCACTGGGCAGAGGGAGGGCGAGGAGAGCGCACAGGGAAAGGAAACTGCCGCTGACAAGTGGAGCCCACCTATCAGGCGGCACGGGCGCGTGGCCCTTCTGGGCTAGACTAGACCGGTTTAGGCTGAAATAGGTTCTCTTTTTCCAGGGAATTTCAATTGTCATTTCTTTTTATTTTCTCTAGGGCTTTCAATTCAAATTCAAACCAAATCAAACATGTGCATCAATTCAAAGAGTATTTTAGGCTCAGCATGATGCAACAATTCATGGCTTACATTATTTTGACAGAATAAAAAATTAACCCTTCTCCTAATTAACTTAAATCTAATCAAAAGAAAGAGAGAGACTAGAGAGAGGCCAAGGGTAACGCCTAGATTTGGTAGGTATTTAGAAAAAAATTTTATACCCCCAAATTCAGGGTGTTACAAACCTATCCCCCTTAAAAATAATCTCGCCCTCGAGATTCAGGGTTGGCTAGCAAAGAGTTCAGGGTACTTGGCTTTCAGATCATCTTCTCTTTCCCAGGTTGCTTCTTCCTCTGAGTGATGGCCCCATCTGACTTTGCACATCCTGATGGTGCTCCTACAAGTGATCTGATCTGCTGTCCCCAGAATCTGAGTTGGCTTCTCAATATATGTCAGATCCTCTTGAACTTCATGGTCCTCTGTTGGCAACTGCTCTTCTGGTACTCACAAGCATTTCTTCAGCTGAGACACATGGAACACGTCATGCACGACTGATAAACTTTCTAGCAAGCTGAGTTGATATGCCACTTCTCCACGTCTTGCTTAGATCTGGTACGGTCCGATGTATCGAGGTGCTAGCTTGCCTTTGACTCCGAACCTTTTGATTCCTCTGATGGGTGACACTTTAAAGTAGACATAATCTCCCACTTCAAAACTCAATTCTCTTCTTTGGGTGTCAGCATAGCTTCACTGCCTCGATTGCGCTGTCTTCAGGTTCTTTCAAACCATTCTGATGTTTTCTTTAGCCTCAAGCAGAATATCTGGACCGAACACCTGCCTTTCGCTGGGTTGGTCCCAATGCAACGGAGTTCTGCAATTCCTCCCATAAAGTGCTTGGAATGGGGACATCTTCAGACTATCCTGATAGCTGTTATTGTAGGAGAATTTGAAAGTTCCCTTTGACCTGGGAACAGGATCTGGATGTCGCCTAGAGGGGGGGGGGGTGAATAGGCGAATAAAACTTATCACTTTAAAACTTAAATTCTTACTCTACTCGAAGACTTAGTACGCAGTGGAGTGAGAAGAACCTTTGAGTAGGTTGCAGCGGAATAGAAGATCCTGTCTCAAAATGTCCTGCACTTCAAATAAAGCTTATAACACAGATAAGTGTTGAAGTGCAGATATAAAGGCAAGTAAGACAGAGAGTCAGGATACAATACAGAACAGAGCACACAGACGCAAGGATTTATCCTGAGGTTCGGCCAAGCCTGAAATGCTTGCCTAGTCCTCGTTGGAGTTAGCCACACCTGGGCTTGGAGTCTATTTCAACTCCTTCCTCCGTTTGCTCAGATCTGTCAGTATGATAGATAGAGCCTTTCACTATTGAGTTGGGTTACAACAAAACCGTGGCTGCTTACAAACTTCTTGACAGAACCTCGGTAGAGTAACGATACGCTCAAGACCTTGCTCTAGCTCTTAGCAGCACTTCTCCACTCTCTAAAGGCTTATAGCTTTGCCTTCTACACAACCTAGAGAGATACACACAAGAGGGAGAGTGAGAATTGATTCGAGTGATGTCTACACTTGTTTGCTGCACTTGTATTTTGCTTGAGGCGCCTAGGGGTCCCTTTTATAGGCACAAGGGGCCTAGGAGCCGTTGGAAGCAATCCAGGAAGGCAAATCTTGCCTTCTGTCGGGTGGCGCACCGGACAGTCTGGTGCACCACCAGACATTGTCCGGTGCCCGATTTCCTTCCAGAAATGGAGCAGTCGACCGTTGCAGTCTTGGAGCCGTTGGCGCACCGGACACTGTCCGGTGCACACCGGACAGTCCGGTGCCTTCATCTTACCGTTGGCTCGGCCACGCGTCACGCGCGGATTGCGCGGCCGACCATTGGCCCAGCCGACCGTTGGCTCACCGGACAGTCCGGTGCTCCACCGGACAGTCCGGTGAATTATAGCCGTACGCCGCCGGCTTTTCCCGAGAGTGGCCTATTCACCAGAATTCAGCCTGGCGCACCGGACACTGTCCGTGCACCACCAGACACTGTTCGGTGCACCACCGGACAGTCTGGTGTGCCAGACTGAGCTGAGTCTTGGCTGTACACAGCCAAGCCTTTTGCACCTCTTTCCTTTTCTTCTTCCTTCTGTTTCTAACACTTAGACAAGTATATTAGTACACAAAACCAATGTACTAAGTCTAGAAACATACCTTTTCTTAATTATTATATCTATAGCATTTGACATGCTTGAGCTTTGATGTTGGACTCATAAATCATCAAGTCAGCTTGACTTGATCTAGATTGACATTACTTAGCTCCAACATCCTGCAAGGTCACATAGAACATCTCCAAACATAGGAACAACCCAAACTAAAGATCAAGGTAAACTTAGCTCTTTTGGGCTGCCTCCAGTTCTGGTTTTGACACTGCTTCTTCTTCTAGTGACCTTGTGCTCTTCTTCTTAGAGCTTGATCTTGAGCCTTATGACTTACACCACATAACTAGAGATGTTTCCTCATTGGTTGTAAGTCACGTCCTTATGTAGTGATCCTTGATGTGTCATAGCTATTCTCAACTCGATCACCCTTGACTTTGCAAGCCTTCTTCTTCACCCTTGGCTTTGGGTTCCTCAGCATCCTTGACCTTCTCCTGTGCACTTGGTACCTCGAAGCTTTTCTTGCCTCCGTCCTTGGCTTGATCAGTTGTCTCCAAGCTACGCACCCAAGTCTCACTTTATGCAATGTCCATCTTACTTGTGATGTCCATTATGTATCCATAATCCAGTTCTTGGACCATCACATTTGTTCACTTGTTGAACCCTGTTAGCTTTACCTTAAGCACCTGTTCAACACTTAGTACACTTGTTAGTCCTTTAATTGAGTTGTCATCCAAACACCAAAACTCACAAGAGAGCTTTCAATCTCCCCCTTTTTGGTGATTGATGGCAACACAATTAAAGCTTACATAAGAATAAGATTTGAAGCACAAATTTTGAATTCTAAGTTTATAGAGTGCTCCCCCTAAATATGTGCTTACTTCAAAAACATAATTTTGGCCTCAGACGCCAATTTGCACATTCTTAGGCAATTCGAAACATTTCTACACCTTAGCACTTTTTGGGATGCATTGTGTCAAGAATCAAACCATGATGCTATAACACACAAATGCACATAATCAGAGTTAAACACCATTCTATTTAGTGGATATATCACAGGAATATCAACCTACCAGTATTCACCATTAAGATACCAATTTAAACTAAGAGACTAATTTAAAACAATCTTAAAGCACCATTAACCACATGACTATCTATTTCAGAATGAACACAATAGATGCCAATTAATTCATAGCAGCGGGAGCACTAGTCCATATGATGCAACACATATAATACTGCAAGAATCATATGATCTTAAAGCACCATTAACCACATGACTATCTATTTCAGAATGAACACAATAGATGCCAATTAATTCATAGCAGCGGGAGCACTAGTCCATATGATGCAACACATATAATACTGCAAGAATCATATGAATAACACACTAACATATGAATAACACACTAGCAAAGCTTAAACTAACAAGAATCATATGAATAACACACTAACATATGAATAACACACTAGCAAAGCTTAAACTAACACATCACCCCTTAGGATAAGCTTTCCTATCAGGTTGAGATAAACTTTAATGCACAACTTCTCCCCCTTTGACATCAAACACCAAAAACCATACTCAAGCAAGAGCATAGGATGATGTCAAGGGACAGCAGGGTGTTGAGGATATAAACACTAACAATACTCCCCCTTACTCATTCAACAAATGCACCACAAGCATTTGGAGGAAAGTTAAGGTACATATACGCAAAAGATCAATACTTTCTTTGTACCTTTGCCCGGATGTGGTGTACTTCCTCTCTTGAAAGTATTAGTCTCTTGGAAGCTTCTCCACACTTAAGCCTGATCCTTTATCCTAACCTTTTCTTGTTGCTAAGACACCAAGCTTAGAGCAAGTTATAGTATTGTGGCACAAAGTAAAGCTTCTATTCTAGTGATTACCAAAAGATGTCAATTGAAGCAAACTATCATGGCTACCAATTGAAAGATACCAATTGCAAGATCATAGCTCCATGATACTTAAGGATAAGCATCTAGTATCACCAAATGAGCAATCTAAAATATGCAATTACTCATGACTTAAGATACCAATTCCTTTACTTACAGAGGTACCCCAGTCCTGATTGCTCCATTTCTTGCTCATCTTCTCTTTTCCACCTTGAGACTACACAAGATCGCTCAAGATACAATTAGTCTCAAAAGACGCAAGTTATGTGTGCTCCCCCTACACTTGTGCATCAAGTATTTGAATAACTTGCACTTTGCACATTCTAGCTTTCTCAGAACTAGAGGGGATCACAAACATATCTTGGTCAAAGCATATTCCCAATTTCACCACAAAGAGATATCAATTGAATACTTAACGAAAGTTTGACTCAATACTACGATGCATGCCTCAAGGAGCTTAACATTTTACAAGCAACTTAGACATGCTTCATACATGACACTTATTGCACACATGTACCAATTGAAAATACCAATTGAAGAACAACACGATCATGCATACAAAGCGCAATGTCTAAGTACATCATAATTAAAAAAGTTCCTTAGGTACACAAAAAGAAACAACATTTTAAAGTAAGGAGCACTTAAACCAAGATACTACCAATTCAGAGGCAAGACCATAACTATGATCACAATCAGTGGAACTTCAAGATATTCAATGAACTTGCATAGTTCCATTCTCCATACCTTTGCCTTTTCCTGAATTGCCATGAGAGCACCAGTTGTTACTAATTGAGGGCTCCTTTTGCTCATGCGCCTTAGCTCAAAAGGGTGCATTAGAGGCACAACATGGAGTTTGTATTCACACAATACCAGACTAGAGTAATCAAGTGAACATAAACTAAACAATACGTCATATTTTCACACAGGTTAATCATTAAAACCATATAGCATAACTCACAACTGAATACAGGTTTATTCACGATCACAACAAGAGTTAATCATGGTGGATTTATCCAATGAAGAACTACCCATTAGATGATTCAAGAGACATAACATTTAAGGCACACAATCATGATTAAGCAAGCATAATGACGAACTTGGAAATCATTGATCATTGATTGAAAGATACCCAACACAGGCAATCAAAAAAGCATAGCTGCTCCAAGGACAGATAGCACAACAATCAAACTTAAGAGCAGTACTAATTATCAACAAAGTAAGTAAGATACAAGGGTACCATCTCATGAAGAGCAGGTTGCAGAATCTCATCAAGGTCCTTTGCTTGATTCACCAATAATGATTAAGGACCTATTCAACTTATTTCACTTGAGATGAACATGGGGTTAGAGTCTTACAATAGTTCAACCTTGGGTCAATGAATAAACAACAAACAATTAACAACTTAAGCATAGAGTTTGAAATAACCGTCTTAAGCTCTCCCATGGTCTCCAGTTCATCTCAAGGCACCTGCATGGTCTAGTTAGCACAGTTTGGTACCCACCTCGAGATGGGTCCATAATGATCATCTAAATGTGCCTTTGGTATCCAAATAGCCTTTGTGCTAGTTCTAGGTGATCTCGTTATAGATCTAGCACAGGTGTATGATTTGGGTCTCCTAAGCGAATGAGATTGAGACAAATTCACTTGCTTAGGAACCTTACCTTTATAACATACCTTGGATAGATGACCCTGCTCACCACACTTGTAGCAGAAGCGTCGCTCAACCTGACATGACGCTTGCTGTTTGTCATTTTCCTTGGTGAGAGTCATCTTGGAGACTGCCCATGCTTGATCCGTCAATAGAGGACAAGAAATGATCGTGTGGTTCTTGTCATTGCATCCGAAGAATCTCCTTATCCCTTCACCCTTGTTGGTGTATGGACACGACGAAATGAGGTGTCCTGACTTGTTGCACTTAAAGCACCTCCTTTTCCCTTTTCTCTTTTTGTTCTTGGATGACATAGAGAAAAGGTCAGTGCAAACAACATGATTAATTGAATCTTTACCTTTTTCCAAGCTCATGTTGATTTCTTCATCTTTAGGAACATTCTTCTTATTGAGCTTAACACTTGCTGCAGTTTTTCCTTTCTCAAGCTTCTTCACCACGCGCCCGTGGATATCTTGAGAGAGTTGAGCAATGCGTCTTCTCCTTAGTTGTCTTTGCTTCTTGTTCCCACAAAATTTCTTTTGTGACCCTGCAACTTTTTGCTCATTTAAACACTCGCTTCCTTTTGAGTGATAGGGGTTAGCACATGGTGATAGATTATCCAAATGTGCACATTTACGAGAATGAGGTTCACTTGAGTTAAAACTAGTAATTACTATTTCATGAGCAATATCAAGCATGATATGGTCATCAATTAATTTATTATGAGAAAATGATAACATATCATATTCTTCACCTAGAGCAAGTTTTTCTAAGTTTATCATTTCGACTTGACTCCTAAGCATGGCATTTTCCATTTTAAGTTGAGCATCATTATTTCTTTGCTCAAATAAAATTGGATCATACCGTTGGACCAAATCATCATGAGAGCATTTTAGCTCCTCATGTTCTTTGGTCATCTTCTCCAGGCTATTGTTTGTTTTGATGAGTGTCTCCTTTAGCCTGAGAAGTGTCTCGCCTTGTTCCTTGTTCCTTCTCAATAGTTTAACCAAGAGCGCTTTGTCCTCTTTGTTGAGATGGATGTAGAAACGACGAATCTCCTCTTCTTCCACATCGTAGGTCTCATTTTCCCTGTCATCAATGTTAGTGGAAGCAATACAGGAAAATGCACCTTGTGGTGATGAAGATTCATCCTCGCTATCATCCTCATATTCCTCCTCATCATGGCTTTCGTCTCCACCGTCATTGTTAGCAATAAAACATTTATTACTAGTGGAGAACAAACCTGTTGACGACGTGGATTCATCGTTTGGTGCCCATCGTTCTTGTTCTTCTCCCTTTGAAAGGTTAGCATCACAAGCAATATAGGGAGTAGGAGCAGTACAATTTGCCACAAAATATTTTACTTTAATTCTATTCCATAAATCATGAGCATCAACAAATAAATCACTATCACTACTCATGATGGCAAAATAGGCATCTCTAGAAAGAGAATCAACTAAGATGTTGCAAGCATGGTGATTTAGAGATAGACATCTTAGTTCATCATTAGAAGGATTTTTACTGACATTAGAGGGAAAAATACTTCTACTAAAGACCTGTCTCAAATCAGGATAAACACTCATGAAAGCATTATAAATAGAGACAGACCAAGACTTGTAATTAGAGCCATCGCCTAAAAGAAGTTCTATAGTTACCTCTTGTGACGACATCGTCATCTCCGGACGGCTAAGCCCACACTGGAGAGGCCTAGCTCTGATACCAATTGAAAGTTCCCTTTGACCCAGGAACAGGATCTGGATGTTGCCTAGAGGGGGGTGAATAGGCGAATAAAACTTATCACTTTAAAACTTAAATTCTTACTCTACTCGAAGACTTAGTACGCAGTGGAGTGAGAAGACCCTTCGAGTAGGTTGCGGCAGAATAGAAGATCCTGTCTCAAAATGTCCTGCACTTCAAATAAAGCTTATACCACAGATAAGTGTTGAAGTGCAAATATAAAGGCAAGTAAGACAGAGAGTCAGGATACAATACAGAACAGAGCACACAGACGCAAGGATTTATCCCGAGGTTCGGCCAAGCCTGAAATGCTTGCCTAGTTCTCGTTGGAGTTAGCCACACCTGGGCTTGGAGTCTATTTCAACTCCTTCCTCCGTTTGCTCAGATCTGTCAGTATGACAGATAGAACCTTTCACTATTGAGTTGGGTTACAACAAAACCGTGGCTGCTTACAAACTTCTTGACAGCACCTCGGTAGAGTAACAATACGCTCAAGACCTTGCTCTAGCTCTTAGCAGCACTTCTCCACTCTCTAAAGGCTTATAGCTTTGCCTTCTACACAACCTAGAGAGATACACACAAGAGGGAGAGTGAGAATTGATTCGAGTGATGTCTACACTTGTTTGCTGCACTTGTATTTTGCTTGAGGCGCCTAGGGGTCCCTTTTATAGGCACAAGGGGCCTAGGAGCCGTTGGAAGCAATCCAGGAAGGCAAATCTTGCCTTCTGTCAGGTGGCGCACCGGACAGTCCAGTGCACCACCAGACATTGTCCGGTGCCCGATTTCCTTCCAGAAATGGAGCAGTCGAACGTTGCAGTCCTGGAGCCGTTGGCGCAACGGACACTGTCCAGTGCACACCGGACAGTCCGGTGCCTTCATCTGACCGTTGGCTCGGCCACGCGTCACGCGCGGATTGCGCGGCCGACCATTGGCCCAGCCGACCGTTGGCTCACCGGACAGTCCGGTGCTCCACCGGACAGTCCGGTGAATTATAGCCGTACGCCGCCGGCTTTTCCCGAGAGTGGCCTGTTCACCAGAGTTCAGCCTGGCGCACCGGACACTGTCCGGTGCACCACCGGACAGTCCGGTGTGCCAGACTGAGCTGAGTCTTGGCTCTACACAGCCAAGCCTTTTGCACCTCTTTCCTTTTCTTCTTCCTTCTGTTTCTAACACTTAGACAAGTATATTAGTACACAAAACCAATATACTAAGTCTAGAAACATACCTTTTCTTAATTATTATATCTGTAGCATTTGACATGCTTGAGCTTTGATGTTGGACTCATAAATCATCAAGTCAGCTTGACTTGATCTAGATTGACATTACTTAGCTCCAACATCCTGCAAAGGTCACATAGAACATCTCCAAACATAGGAACAACCCAAACTAAAGATCAAGGTAAACTTAGCTCTTTTGGGCTACCTCCAGTTCTGGTTTTGACACTGCTTCTTCTTCTAGTGACCTTATGCACTTCTTCTTAGAGCTTGATCTTGAGCCTTATGACTTACACCACATAACTAGAGATGTTTCCTCATTGGTTGTAAGTCACATCCTTATGTAGTGATCCTTGATGTGTCGTAGCTGTTCTCAACTCGATCACCCTTGACTTTGCAAGCCTTCTTCTTCACCCTTGGCTTTGGGTTCCTCAGCCTCCTTGACCTTCTCCCGTGCACTTGGTACCTCGAAGCTTTTCTTGCCTCCGTCCTTGGCTTGATCAGTTGTCTCCGAGCTACGCACCCAAGTCTCACTTTATGCAATGTCTATCTTACTTGTGATGTCCATTATGTATCCATAATCCAGTTCTTGGACCATCACATTTGTTCACTTGTTGAACCCTGTTAGCTTTACCTTAAGCACCTGTTCAACACTTAGTACACTTGTTAGTCCTTTAATTGAGTTGTCATCCAAACACCAAAACTCACAAGAGAGCTTTCAGAATTCTGTATACGGTAGCCTCTTGTCCCAACCTAACTTGTCTTGCAATGAACAAGCTCTCAACATATCTTCAAGAATCTAGTTGGTTCTCTCTATTTGATCATCTGTCTGTGGGTGATAAGCTGAAATGAACTTCAAGTGTGTGCCCAAAGATTCATGTAGCTGCTGCCAAAAATGAGAAGTGAACTGGGTGCCTCTGTCTGATACTATCTTCTTTGGAACGCCATGCAGGCACACAATCCGAGACATATATAATTTTGCCAACACTGCACAATTATAGGTGGTCTTGACTAGTATGAAATGGGTTGCCTTTGTTAAACGATCCACTACTACCTAGATGGAGTCATAACTAGCGCGAGTGCGAGGCAAACCAACTATAAAGTCCATCCCAATCTCATCCCATTTCCACTGAGGAATCTACAACGGCTGCAACAAACCTGTGGGCTCTGATGTTCTGCCTTGATTCTCTAACAGCTGTCACATCTGGCAACATACTCTGCTATCTCCCTTTTCATACCATACCACCAGAATATTTTCTCCATGTCTTGGTACATCTTCTCGCTACCAGGGTGTATAGAATACGTTGTCTCATGAGCTTCCTTGAGAATTAGTTCCTGGATTGATTTGATGTCGGGAACGCATAGTCTATCCTTGAACCATACCACTCCTTCTGCGTCTTCATAGAAATCTAGACCTTTCCCATCTATGAATAGTTGTCAGATCTCGTTGATCTTCTCATCGTCTTTCTGGCCCTTCCTGATATCTTGCTCTAGAGTGGGTTCCAACTCGACTGTCACTCCCTGAGTGTTGTTCAGAAATCCGAGACTCAGCCTATCGAATTCCTTTGCTAGCTCGTACGGCATCGGGTGAGCGGCTAACATATTGACTTGGCTCTTTCTTCTTAAAGCATCTGCAACCACATTTGCTTTGCCTAGGTGGTAATGTATCTATAGCTCATAGTCTTTGATTAACTCCAAGCATCTTTGCTGCCTCATGTTCAACTCTGATTGGGTGAATATGTACTTGAGACTCTCGTGATCCGTGTAGATATCACACTTCTGCCCATACAAACAGTGCCTCTAGGTCTTTAGTGCATGAACCACTGCTGCTAGCTCTAGATCATGAGTGGGGTAATTCTTCTCATGAATCTTCAACTGTTGGGATGAGTATGCCACTACTCTCCCCTATTGCATTAACACGCATCCCTGTCCGGTGTACGAAGCATCACAATATACTAAGAATGGCTTGTGAACATCTGGCAGAATCAATACCAGCGCTGTTGTCAATTTCTTCTTCAACGTCTCAAATGATTCTTGGCACGCTGGGGTCCACTTGAACTCAACCTTCTTTGCCAGCAAGGTTGTCATTGGCCTAGTAATCTTGGAGAAACCCTTAATGAAACACCGATAGTAACCGGCCATTCCAATGAAACTCTTGATTCCTCGGATATCTTTCGGTGCTTTCCAGTCCAGAATCGCTGCTACCTTCTTTGGGTCCACAGCTAATCTATCTCGGTTTATAATATGACCCAAGAACTTTCACTGATCCAGAACTCGCACTTGCTAAGCTTGGCATACAGCTGACAATCTCGTAGCCTCTGTAGTACTTTCCTCAAGTGTTCCTCATGCTCTTGCTCATTTTGGGAGTATATGAGGATATCATCAACGAACACCACTATGAACTTGTCGAGGTAGTCCATGAACACGCTGTTCATCAAGTACATAAAATAAGCTGGAGCATTCGTCAAACCAAACGACATGATAGTGAACTCATATAGTCCATACTTGGTGATAAATGTTGTCTTCGGTATATCCGAGGGTCGGATCCTGAGCTGATGGTAACCTGACCTCAGGTCTATCTTCGAGAACACACTAGCTCCTCTCAACTGATTGAATAGGTCTTCAATTATTGGCAGAGGGTACTTGTTCTTAACAGTGACTTCATTCAAGGATCTATAATCAATGCACATCCTCTTTGTACCATCCTTCTTCTCCACAAATAACACTGGGGCTGCCCAAGGTGAGGTACTTGGTCTGTTATAGCCTTTCTCTAACAATTCATCAATCTGCTTCTTGATTTCCACCAATTTTGGTCTGGACACTCAATAGGCTCTCTTGGAAATAGTGGTGGTGCCTGGGATAAGCTCTATGGCAAACTCAACTTTATGCTCGGGTGGCATGCCTGGTAACTCCTTAGGGAACACATCAGGGAACTCCAACACAGTTCAAATATCCTCAATCAGGTTGGCCTCCTTCCTATCTACAGACAAATAGTGATAGGCTCCTTCTTCTAATTCAGGCATGTACAACTCAGTTATTACTTCCTTTCCAAATGGGGACACTAACTTGACTGTCCTCTTGTCATAACTGGCAGTGGCTTAGTTTCAGTACAGCCAATTCATCCCTAGGATGACATCTAACCCTTGAGTACCCATTACCACTAGGTTAGCGGGGAATTCTATCCCCCTTATTTCAATCCTTAGATTCGGACACATCTTATTGGACTGAACTTTTCCCCCAACTGAATGAACTCTTAAAGGTGGAAGCATTGGTTCTACGAGGATGTTATGTGCTTCTACCCATGATGTATAAACAAAAGAATGTGTGGCACCAGTATCAAATAATACTTTTGTTGGATAGGATTCGACTAGAAACATACCTACTGCCACGTCCTGAGCATCCTGGATTGCTTCGGCCTCCAAGTGGTTCACCTTTCCATGGTTGTAGGCCTGGCCAGAGCCTCCTAGTGCTTGCTATGGTGCCCCTTGTCTTGCTGAGGTGTTGAAAGCTGGCGACTGATGAGTGGACTTCTTTGGGGAGTGCTTCGCCCAGTGGTCTATTTCCCCATAATGGAAGCATGCACGACCTCCTCCTTGCACTGGAGCTGCTGGGTTGCTCTGGTTGGTTGCTAGGGCAAGAAGGCGAGGTGCCTATTTGTTCTGACGCTGGTACTGATTTCCTCCTTACTGGTTGTTCTGACGGTACTGTTGCTGCTGCTGGGGAAACTGCCTCTGGTATTGCTGCTGGTGCTGACGCTGATGCTGGTGACCTTGAGGGTGACCTTGCTTGAACTGCGGAGGTGGGTTGCTTGAGTAGCAGGGACGACTGCTACTCCCGGCCTGAGATCCACCAATCTTATGTTCCCTGTCCTCCATCTCTCAACGCTTCCTTTCAGTCATTATTGCTCTATCGATCAAATGCTAGAAGGTAGGGAAAGTGTGGTTCATCAACTTGTAGTGAAGGGGGTCAACTAAGCCTCTTAAAAACGATACTGCCTGTAACGCCCTGAATTTGGGGGTAGAATTTTTTCTTCTTTTCTCTCACCAAATTCAGGCGTTACTCTCTTTTCTCTTCCTGTTTCGCTCCTTCCTCTCAATTTCAAACCAGTATAGTGACAAGTGTCCGTGTCGTGTATAAACCAAAACCTAAGTGTCATGGGTGTTGCATCATGTCGAAGCACATTTTTTTGTCTGATGTTGCGTGTTCGTCTCGTTCCGTCTTGGTTTTTGGTTCGCGATTGGAGTTTGTTTGATGGTTATGCGTGCCGTGAGTTTCGATCCGCGAAGTGGCTCGGCCCCAACCAAACCCAGCCCAGTCCACCCCGGCCCGACCCTGCACGCCCCTGGTGCCCACCCCCCCCCATGCGCCCCCTCCTCACCTCCCTCTCTCATTTGGATTTCCCGTGCAGCAACCTCCCTCTCCCTCTTCCACCTCTCTCTCCCCGTGGTGCCCTAGGGATTTGAGACAGCGATCACCGGATTTTGGACCTCGAGGTGAGCTCCCCTCCCCTTCCCTTCTCCTCTCTCTCTCTCTCCCTCCTCTCCTCCCCCTGCGCGCGCCCTCTCTTTTCCCTACACGCGCGTGCCCCTGCCCTCCCCGTTCGCCGGCGGTGCGGCCCCCGCCCTCCCCTGCGCGCAGCGCGCGGCCGGCCCCGCCCTCCCCTGCCTCCCCTGTCCGCGGCGGCGCGGCCCCGCCCTCCCCCGGCCCGCGGTGCGCGGCACCGCCCCGCCCCCCTGCTCGCGCGCGGCGGCGCCCCGCCCCCCTGCTCGCCCGGCGTGGCCCCGGCGCGGCCCCGGCGCGGCCCCCGGTGGCTCGGCCACCGGTGCAGCCCCCGGTGCAGCCCCCGGCGCGGCCTTCGGCCCGGCGCGACCCCCGGCGTGGCCTCGGCCCCCCTGCGCGCGGCGTCCCGCCCCTCGGCATGGCTCGCGTGGCCTTGGCGTGGCCTCGCGCTCCCCCGTTCACCACTAACGCGTTCCCGCGTGCGTAAACCCGCGCGCGCGGTGACTATTCCTTGGTTTGTAGTTAATGTCAGACTCCGTTAGTTAGCGTGCTGCGTCGCACGCTTCGTCGCGCGACTGATTTGTCTAAATTCAGATTCTATTTATGTGTTGCGTCGTGCGCTTCGTCGCGCGACGATCCATTTTAATTTCCGATTGTTTAATGTGTGACGTCGCGCGTGTATTCACGCGACGTTCCACTTTAGACTCAGTTTAGTAGACGTATGTCGTCATGCGCTTCGTCGCGCGATGCTTAACGTCTCTTTATAATTAATGCAAAGTGTCTCGTTGTGTGCTCGGTCGCGCGACGAGTCGTTAATTTCTTAATTCGTTTTAGAGTGCTATGTCGCGCGTCTCGCCGCGCGACAATCCTTTTTATTAATCTTCATCTGCTTATAATGATTAGACATGAAACATGACTTTACTTTATGCCAAACGTAGTGTCCAAATTAATTCGCTTCTATTTAGCGAGTAGTTTAATTTATAATCATGTAACGTGATCGTTTCTCGACTGTCTGTTTCTCTCTCTCTTAACCGTAATTGTGAGCCCGTGTGGAATGTCTATTTACATACTACATTCTATTGTATGGTGTACTGTTCTTTTGTATTAAATATGTGGATGTATGTATGTTTGTGCTCGCATAGAGAACGATCCGGTCGGAGAGCCCGAAGAACTCGCAGGAGAAGTCCCTGAGCAGCAGTCGGTTGGTGGAGGCAAGTGTCCCTTGACCTATCTCTGTCCTATACATTCTTTAATTCACCTCCTGCATTACACATTTATACCTAAGGATTTACTAGCTTTTGTTATCCATGTCCTTGTTTACCTATCTGGGTTGGATTATTATTGCTTAGTCTTATGCTATTGCCCAACTCTAATCAATGAACATGATGAGAATGATCAATGATACGCTGTTTTCCCTCTTTTATCATGATGTTATACTTGTGGTCTTTAAGGGGGCTCGAGCGGTTTCTCGAGTGCCTCTCCGTAAGGACCTGTTCTTTGGATGACAGCCCGGGAAAACAGTGCAACCATGAGGGTGGAATGGGGTGCCCTTAGCTGAATAATTAGAGGATCCGGGGTGTAGTTCGCTTCGCCGTCGTGCCGTCAATGGGGCTCGGTGTATGCGGCTCGCTCTGCCAAGGTTGATTTGTCCCTTGGGGAGGAGTGCGGTACATTTAGGAAACCTAACGGGCGGCTACAGCTCCGGGGAATCTTTGTTAAGGCTACATAGTGAAACCCTGCCTATTCACCTTGGTAGTGTTTAAGGGTTTGATCAGCCTGAGGCAAAAGGGAATCACGGCTTGTGGGTAAAGTGCACAGCCTCTGCAGAGTGTTATGAAACTGATATATCAACCGTGCTCGCGGTTATGAGCAGCCAAGGGAGCTCCAATGATTAGTGGTACTTGATCAGAGACATTTTGGTTTGCAGGTGGCAATGAGATTGAAGGTTCTTGGTATTGACTATGGTAATGGTAAGTGGTATTCTTTCCGTTTGGAAAGAGTACGCTTGGGTTAATAATGTGGGTTAATCCTAAAACTTGGCTTTCTCTACTAGTAATAATAATCTGATCAACTAAAAGCAACTGCTTGACTTACCCCCACATAAAGCCAGTCCACTACAGCCAGACAGGATAATTGCTGAGTATGTTGATGTGTACTCACCCTTGCTCTACACACCAAACCCCCCCCCAGGTTGTTCGCATTGCAACCACTGCTCAAGAGAAGATGAAGCCGTGGAAGGAGACTTCCAGGAGTTCCAAGACTACGACGAGTTCTAGGCGTGGGTTAGCGGCAACCCCCAGTCGGCTGCCTGTGAAGGCCGCGTTTATCTACGTTTCTTTTCCGCACTTTGATTATTGTAAAGACTATGTGGATGTCTCAGACATATGATGTAATCGACCATTATTTCCCTTCTTAATACTATTTGAGCACTGTGTGATGATGTCCATGTTATGTAACTGTTGTGTACGTGAATTGCTGATCCTGGCACGTACATGGTTCGCATTCGGTTTGCCTTCTAAAACCGGGTGTGACATAGGTGGTATCAAAGCCATGCTGACTATAGGACCGATAACCTAGAGTAGAATGGTCGTTCTAAGGATTATAGACCTCTGTCCCTACCTTGACTTTGATATCCCTTCAAAAGTTGGTCATATTGACCAAACTATGTTCTACTGTATATTATACCTTGCTGAAATTTGTGTTCTATTCTAATCCTTTATTTATTTATGATTCAATACTTGCTGGTCATATTAATTCTGTTCTCACTCTTTTGCTTGCGGTGTCTTTTGTAGATGGCTCGACTTAGACACACTGCACGGAAGTCTGTCATCCCCTTCTTACCCTCCCACCTTGCTGAGCGTCCACTTCGCCGTCCTGTGGACGGACAGTCTAGCCATTTGGAGAGGCTGCACCACCGCCTGCATGAGGAGCAGGAATGTCGACGACAGGAGCAGCAGGACTCTTCTTTCTCGCTCCAGCAGGAGATAGAGTCGGTGAGGAGCTGCTCCCCCGTGCTTCCCTTAGAGGTGCCCCCTGCACCACCACTGGGCGCCCTAGCCTCTGGAGCAGCTACTGGGGGAGACCCAGACGACGGAGGTGGCGACGACAGCTCGAGCCACGACACCGACTTTTCTGCTGACCACGAGCCGGAAGGATGGGATGCTCAACCCGTCACTCATGACGCTGCTCGCGTGTGTCACTTCCACGATGCGCTCGACACTCTGCTACGTCGGGCACTTGACCGGTGTACTTGGTCTATCGAGTATCACTGTGTGGTCTACCAGCATAGTTGCGGGGTCTACCCGGACTGCTAGGAGGCGACCTGCTTGGTGCGCCGCCCGGAGAACAGTCTCTGGGGTGCTGAGGTCTGCTCGGAGCACTATTCTATCTCTGAGCGGGACTCAGCTGAGGCGGCCATGCAAGATGCTGCACGGTGTGCGCTTTCGCACTACTGCTCGGTTCTCGGTGGGGTAGCTGACGGCCTCAACCTAAAGTACTACCCCCGCCGTCCATCTAGCAGCACAGGAGGCGTGATTGTCTCACCTATTGGTGAGGACAATCCTAGGTTGAACAACACAATCAACCTAGCCGCTGTGCTAAACACGGAGCTGGACCATGCATTAGACGAGCTGAGTAGGGCTCGTGCTGAGATCGCCCTGCTGCGGGCTGAGCGCGCGGAACATCATCACCTGGACGATGGTTCCCCCGCTCCTGTTGGGACTCAGCACCCGTACCGCTCACCTCGGCGTGGACACCAGTCTTATGGCAATCCCAACTGCAAGACCAAGATAAATTTAGAGCCATAGATCGTCAGAGTCGGATCTTGTAATTAATACGAAGATACATACATAAAAGCTATAGTCCTAGCATTAGTCTCGCTCTTAGTTAGTCTTAGTTAGAGAGGGTAGTTTGCTATATCCTTTGCATTTATGTTTGTCATGATGAACTATGTTTGATTTGGATCTTTGTAATGACTGTCACCAGGATGTGGGTATCCCCTGCATTTTGGTTTACCTGTTATATGTTAATGGAGTTAGCTATTTAGTTGGGAAGCCTTTTATTCCACTTTCCTCTTTATCTAAGAAGCTGTGTTGGTCTGTGTTGGAGATCAGTGAAGATGCTCGTCTGTTCAGCGTTGTGGAGAATTCTATACTCTTTTCTTATGCTACAAGATTTGCAAGATCAATTCTGATGTGTGATTGCATTCTGTAGATGTCAGAAAACAGGCGCAGAGGAGGAAGGCGTGCTCAGCAGGAGCAGGCAGCTCCGCAAGATGAGGTGCCCCAGCAGCAGCATCTACCGCCCCCACCCCCGATGTCCATCGAGCAGATGTTTCTGATGCAGACTCAGGCAGTTCAAGCCATTGGTCAGACTCTGGCCGCCATTCAGCAGCAGCAGCAGCAGCAGCAGGCCCCACCTCAGCCCCAGATGCCCAGGGACAAGCGTGCTGAATTCATGAGAGGTCATCCACCAACGTTCGCTCACTCTTCTGACCCCATGGACGCTAAAGACTGGCTACGCACTATGGAGCGGGAGTTGCATACCGCTTAGTGTGATGACAGGGAGAAAGTCCTGTATGGTCCCCGTCTGTTGAGAGGAGCAGCACAGTCATGGTGGGAGTCTTATCTCGCCACCCATGCCAACCCCGACACTATCACCTGGGAAGAGTTCAGAGGTAACTTTCGTCAGTACCATGTGCCTGCAGGTCTGATGACAATGAAGAAGGAGGAGTTCTTGGCTCTTAAGCAAGGGTCATCATCTGTCAGTGAGTACCGGGACAAGTTTCTGCAGTTGTCTCGCTATGCTCCTGAAGATGTCAACACCGATGCCAAGCGACAGTATCGTTTCCTGAGAGGCTTGGTTGACCCTCTACAGTATCAGCTGATGAATCATACCTTCCCGACATTCCAGCACCTGATTGACAGAGCAATCATGACAGAGAGGAAGCGTAAGGAGATGGAGGATCGCAAGCGCAAGATCAGTGGACCCCAGCCTAGAAGCAGCAATCGTCCCCGTCTCTCAGGCAATCAATCTTAGCAGTTCAGGTAGAACCAGCGTCCACCTCAGCAGCAGCAGTTCCAAAGGCAGTTTCCTCAGCATCAGTATCAGAATCGTCAGAACAATCAGTCAGGAGGAGGTCAGTTCCAGAGGCAGAATCAGCAGGCACCTCGTCTTCCTGCCCCAGCAAACCAGCAGAACAGTCAGGCAGCACCAGCTCAGGTTGGAAATAGAGCATGTTTTCACTGTGGAGAACAAGGCCATTGGGTGATGCAATGTCCGAAGAAGGAAACCCAGCAGTAGTCAGGCCCCAATCCCCAGCAAAGCAGAATGTGTCTCAGCCTGGAGCAGGCAACCGCTCTCAACCGCGCTATAATCATGGGAGACTGAACCACTTGGAGGCTGAAGCAGTTCAGGAGACCCCCGGCATGATAGTAGGTATGTTCCCAGTCGACTCCCATATTGCAGAAGTGTTATTTGATACTGGAGCAACACATTCTTTCATTAGTGCATCATGGGTAGAAGCACATAATCTTCCAATTATTACCATGTCAACCCCCATTCAAATTGACTCAGCTGGTGGTAGAATTCGAGCCGATAGCATTTGTTTGAATGTAAGTGTGGAAATAAGTGGGATAGCGTTCCCCGCTAATCTCATAGTAATGGGTACTCATGGAATAGATGTCATCCTAGGGATGAATTGGCTAGATAAGCATCAGGCAGTTATCAGTTGTGATAAGAGGACAATCAAGTTGATGTCCCCATTAGGAGAGGAAGTGGTGACGGAGTTAGTCCCGCCTGAACCGAAGAAAGGAAGTTGTTATCAGATGGCTGTCGATAGCAGTGAAGCAGACCCAATTGAGAGTATCAAGGTTGTGTCTGAGTTTCCAGATGTGTTTTCAAAGGACTTGCCAGGTATGCCACTAGAGCGGAAAGTTGAATTTGCCATAGAACTTCTTCCTGGAACTGCCCCTATCTTCAAGAGAGCTTACAGGATATCAGGACTAGAGTTAGTTGAACTTAAGAAGCAGATCGATGAGTTGTCAGAGAAAGATTACATCTGGCCAAGCACCTCGCCTTGGGCCGCCCCTGTCCTATTTGTGGAAAAGAAAGATGGCACCAAAAGGATGTGTATCGATTATCGAGCTCTAAATGAGGTCACGATTAAGAACAAGTACCCCTTGCCCAGAATAGAAGATCTGTTCGACCAGTTGAGAGGAGCCAGCGTGTTCTCCAAGATAGATCTGAGGTCAGGTTATCATCAGCTCAGGATCCGACCTTCGGACATTCCGAAGACGGCATTCATTACCAAGTATGGGTTGTATGAGTTCACGGTGATGTCTTTCGGTTTAACAAATGCACCGGCCTTCTTTATGAACTTGATGAACAGTGTATTCATGGA
The DNA here is from genome assembly GCA_029449295.1 of Zea luxurians. Lineage (NCBI taxonomy): Eukaryota > Viridiplantae > Streptophyta > Magnoliopsida > Poales > Poaceae > Zea > Zea luxurians. The sequence goes on from JAOPSE010000011.1 coordinate 55,848,937, forward strand.
TTATCTTGATAAGTTTGTGGTGGTATTCATTGATGACATTCTGATTTATTCTCAAAGCGAAGAAGAGCATGCAAGTCATTTGAGGATGGTATTGCAGAGATTGCGAGAACACCAGCTGTATGCAAAGTTGAGCAAGTGCGAGTTCTAGATCAGTGAAGTCCTGTTCATGGGTCACATAATCAACAAAGAGGGATTGGCTGTGGATCCAAAGAAAGTGGCAGACATTCTGAACTGGAAAGCGCCAACAGATGCTCGAGGAATCAAAAGCTTTATTGGAATGGCCGGGTATTATCGGCGATTCATTGAAGGGTTTTCGAAGATTGCAAAACCAATGACAGCGTTGCTAGGCAACAAAGTTGAGTTCAACTGGACCCAGAAATGTTAAGAGGCCTTCGAAGCGCTGAAAGAGAAGTTGACTACAACGCCTGTCTTAGTCTTGCCTGATGTGCACAAGCCCTTCTCGGTGTATTGTGATGCTTGATACACAGGTTTGGGATGTGTGTTGATGCAAGAGGGAAGAGTTGTGGCTTACTCGTCCCGACAGCTGAAGGTTCATGAGAAGAATTACCCAATCCATGATCTAGAGTTGGCAGCAGTGGTTCACGCACTGAAGACATGGAGGCACTATATGTATGGACAGAAATGTGATGTTTACACGGACCACAAGAGTCTGAAGTACATATTCACTCAGTCAGAGCTGAATATGAGGCAACGAAGATGGTTAGAGCTGATCAAAGACTATGAGTTGGAGATTCACTACCATCCAGGCAAAGCGAATGTAGTGGCAGATGCTTTAAGCAGGAAGAGTCAAGTCAATCTGATGGTCGCTCATCCGATGCCTTATGAGTTGGCCAAGGAGTTTGACAAGTTGAGTCTCGGATTTCTGAACCACACGCGAGGAGTCACAATTGAGTTGGAACCTACCCTAGAGCGGGAAATCAAAGAAGCGCAGAAGAATGACGAGAAGATCAGTGAGATCCGGCGACTGATTCTGGAAGGCAAAGGCAAAGATTTTCGGGAAGATGTAGAAGGTGTGATACGGTTCAAACACCGCTTGTGCGTTCCCAATGTCCAGTCTATTCGGGAGTTGATTCTCAAGGAAGCTCATGAGACAGCCTATTCGATTCACCCTGGCAGTGAGAAGATGTATCAGGATCTGAAGAAGAAATTTTGGTGGTACGGAATGAAGAGGGAAATCGCAGAGCATGTGGCTATGTGTGATAGTTGTCGGCGGATCAAAGCAGAGCACCAGAGACCGGCTGGATTGTTGCAACCGTTGCAAATCCCTTAGTGGAAATGGGATGAAATCGGTATGGATTTCATAGTCGGATTGCCTCGCACTCGAGCCGGCTATGATTCCATTTGGGTAGTTGTTGGGGACTTGTTCTCAAGTGCTATGAATTAAGAACAAGGCAACACAAAAAGGGTTAATGATTAATGCCCTTCGTCCTTCAGAGCATTATCTCCTTTAGGATATAATGATCTTCAGACGAAGGTCATGAAGGACGTACCTTCGACATTACAGTATATCTCAATGAAAGGAGAAGCATATGAGAAATAACATGAATAATCATATCTCATCATTAATATCATTTAATCATATGATCATGAATACACTTGAACAATATTGAATTACATTTTTACCTTCGGCTTGACAGAAGGCAAAAGTCCAAGCGTGACGCGCGAGTGAATACAAGTCAGCGTGAACAGTACGGGGGTACTGTTCATCTATTTATAGACATAGGACACAACCTGTGACAAATTACAATTATGCCCCTCATAAAAGTTTACAACATTGACTCAGACCTTTATGGATTAAAAGGTCATTCTATCTCTATGTCAGTTTGTAATGCCGAAGCTTCATGAAGAGGAACCTTCGGCCATCTCCTGGGAACAACTTCAGCCGAAGCTGCTTCTTCATGTAAGACCTTCGGCGCAACGAAGCATGGCCCCAACAGTAGCCCCTTTCGCGGCGCTAGATCGTTTTTCGTAACGAGCTTGATCCGTGAAAAAAGTCTCTCAAGCTTCGGGAAGCCGAAGGTCCAAAAAACACCTTCCCTGAGCTCGTTGCCGAGAAACGATTCAATTTCCGAGCGCGTCGGACCCACCTTGCAGAGTTACTGTTTGATCTTTGCGGTCCACCGCGCAGCGAGTGCAAGTGACTGCTCGCCTGGTGTAAAAATCCTGGCGCTTCGCCTTCTCACCTGCAGCACTATATAAACAGACGAGTAGGTGTGAAGTTACCACAGCATTCATTGCTATTTGCACTGTTTTGCTGCCAAAATTTTTAACCATAGCCGAAGCTTGATACTCAGAATCGAACGAAGGTCCATCTCGAAGTCTGCTTCGTCAGAAAGAAAGGCTTCGGGAGAAAAAAGAAAAAAGTATTCAATTTCCCCAAACTCAGAATCAAATGGCCAGAGTGCGATCTACTGCCAGGGTTGAGCGTGAAGGAGACGAAGCTGAAGGTTCGGAGACTGTTCCGATCTCCGAAGCAATGCAACGATCCGGACTGGTAACCGCAGAAGAAATCCCCGCTGCTGAAGCAGACCCGACAACTGCCGAAGGAGAAGAAGAGAACATTGAAGAAACTGATCCCGATGATGATTATCGCATTGCCATGCCCAGCAAGCCCAGCCACTTAGACTTCGGAAAGTCGACCATTTCGAAGGCTGATCTCTCCAAGATGGTAAAATCTGGTTATTTCAGTGAAAATCAGAAGAAACTACTTCGCTTCGGGGGAGAAGAGACTACCCCGAAGCCAGAGAAAAACGAGATAGTCATTTTCAAGAGCTTTTTAAAGGCTGGGCTGAGATTCCCCCTTCATGGTATTATTGCAGATGTATTGAAGAAGTTTGGAATTTACTTTCATCAATTGACTCCTAACGCTATCGTTAGGCTTAGTGTTTACATCTGGGCCCTCCGAAGCCAGGCTGTGGAACCGTTTGCCGACAGTTTTTGTCGAGTTCATGAGTTACATTACCAAACGAAGGCCAGAAAAGATGGATTACATGATAACTTTGGTTGCTACAATTTTGCCTACCGGAAAACAACAAAGTTTCCTGTTATCAGCTACCGAAGCAAATGGCCAGCAGGCTGGAAGTCTGAGTGGTTTTATGTGAAGGTTGACGAAGATGAAGAAAAGTTGGTACAAAGCCCACTTGAATTAATCTTCGGAGAGACAAGGCCGCGATGCCACATGACATTAGAAGGTCCCACCTGGGCTGCACTGGGTGAGTTTAAAATTATTTCAGAGCATATCAGTACCAGGGATCTGGTTCAAGAGTTCTTGGCGTTCAGGGTTTTCCCTACTTTAAAAGAATGGGAAATGCCGAAGCTGGAAAGGGAGAAGAAAGAGGGAGAACTTGTCCGGCTTCCTTACCATTTCAAATTCAAGAAATACTTTAAAAAACCTTGCCAAGAATGGCTGGACACAGTTGAAGTGATGTGCAATGAAATTCTTGGAAATTATTCCAAAAAAGAAGATTAGCTAATGACTGCGGCCTTCGGCACCCGTCCGAAGCGAAGACTAAACCGAGTGTTTGATGCCCTGGGTTTCGAGTACCCTGACTATGAACGGTTAAACAAGGGTGCTGAGGGCCAAAAAAGGAAAAGAGTGGCCGAAACTTTGAACAAAGATGAGGAAGAACCACCAAGAGAGAAGAAAATTCCAAAGAAGAGAAAAATATCATCTCCAAAGCGAAAATTATCCGACGAAGAGGGGACTCCTGCACCACCCTCTACCAGCGACGTGGAGGAAATCTTAAAGGTAATGACTGAACCCCTGCCCGCGAAGCTAAGTCCATTAGGGCCTCAACTGACGAAGCTTTTTCGAAAGGTGGAGAAGCCGGAAAAAACGAAGATAACCAGAACAAAAAGACAAAGAATTATTGCAGTGACCGAAGTTATTGACAAGACGCCACCGAGGGCTTCAACTCGGAAAACGCCAGCGGTTGAAGGCACAACAAATGTCGAAGTCGCACCTTCGGAGGTCGCGGCTACCGAAGCCGCTTCAGCCGAAGATTTGAACTTGGAAACTACAATTGAAGACATCGACAAAATTTTGCTAGACATGGCTGCAGAAGAAGCTGCCACTGCTGCTGAAGAAACCATGGCCACAGTGCCTGGAAAGGGAAAGGAAATAGCCGAAGATACTTCGGAAGACGAAGCCTACATATTTCAAAATTTAGTTGGGCAAGAACTGTCGAAGGCCGAAATAAAAGAGCTTAAAGACTATGCCAAATCTTGCGGATATAAGCCAGGAGCTCTTCTTTTCGGAGGTGTCGATGATGAAAAATTAGGCTGCATCCGAGATCAAACTGGAGCTAAGGTCATCGGTACTCTATCAAAGAGTATCGGTTTTCCGAAGCTAGAAACAGATATCAGCCGCTACCGACGACAACATATCGTCGGCAGCTTATTTTATTCCAATTTCAAGGTAAACAACTTTTCTCTGACTTCTATTGTTTTTTAATAATGGAAATATTCCTAACGAAGGTTGTTTATTTGCAGAGCATGCTACTAAGCAAAGCTTTGAAGATGCAGCAAGATCTAGAGGATAAGAAACACGAAGCTATAATCGAAAATCTAGAGAGCAAGATAAAAGAGCAATCAGCTATTATTGAAAAGAAAGACTTTGAACTCCAAACAACTGAAGGCTTGCTGGCAGAGACTGAAGCTAAAGTACCAGAATTGAATTCGAAGCTTATCTGCCAATCAAAACAATTTGAACAAGAGAAGCTAGAGCTTAATTCAAAACTTGAGGCCGAAGTCCAAATCAACTCAGATTTGAAGAAATCATTAACAAGCCTTCAAGACAAATGTTTGAAATTTAGTAACAGCTGTATTCAACAATTAAAGAAGATCTTTTACTCAGTTGGAGCCAGCAGTGGAAAGTTCACCCCTGCTGCTGAAAATTTGCCAAGAGCCTTCGAACATATTGAAGCTGAAATTGAAGAGCTTGACGAAGTTATAGCCGGGCACGGTGACTTCTGTGCCTGGGTAGCTTCTCGAGGCACTGCTGCAGCGTTCCTGAAGGCCGGCTGTGAGCATGGAAAATCGTCAACAGGCCGAATTTCACTCTGTCTCCATCAATTCTAGACGATATTCCTGACCTCGCCCGAAGCATTTCAAACAGATTTATAAAAATGATATGGACAAAAGGCGGGCGGGAGAAGGCTGGAGACGAAGCTCGAAGTCATCTTGAACCAGTAAGAAATCATACCTTGTACTTACCTTCTCCTTCACACTTGATTTTTACTCACAATACCTTGATTCATGTAGGATGACGAAGCTGAAGGTGATGCTTAAAAAATATGCCGCCGAAGCTGAAGCTCGGTGAAGATCAGTAGGAGTACTTTGTAGAAAAAACTCAGTAGACTTGTGCAACAACTTTTGTAAATATAGCTGAACTGTTCTTAATGAATTCTGTCCATACCTTGTAATATATCCTTACCCTTCCATTGAGGTGCTTTGATGTGGACGAAATTAGTATTTTGAGCTGAAGGCGAAAAAACACCTTCCCTTCTTTTCGTACACGACGAAGCATAAAAGACCGCTTCTTCTTTTTTGCCGAAACCTCCCTTTCTTATACACAACGAAGCATAAAAAACCGCTTCTTCTTTTTCGCCGAAACAACCACTTATGCCATGAATGAATGTTTATGAATGCAAATGCTATGATGCCATGTGATGTGCGAATGAATGTCCAAACACATATCTGAAGCCATACCCTCAGCCATTATTTCCTTAGAAACAATCACACATTAGCTCTGCATCCCCTTAGGAACGACTTTTGAGCTTCTTCGCCTTTTACTTTTGGCGGAATCAGCGTTGACTTTTCGCTGTAAGCTCTGCATTCCCTTAGGAACGTCTTTTGAGCTTCTTCGCCTTTTACTTTCGGCGGAATCAGCGTTGACTTTTCGCTGTAAGCTCTGCATTCCCTTAGGAACGTCTTTTGAGCTTCTTCGCTTTTTCAGTTTCGGCACTCGATGGTGCGTTCTCAGCTTTTACATTTACATTCTTTGGGGGATTTTGCTCTTATAAAACTAAAAAGGAAATTACATGTGATGGCCCCATTAAAAACCTTTCTCCCCCTTTAGAAAGGAAAAGGGTGCCATGAAAAAGAAAAGAAAAAACATAAAAAGTTACATCAAGTTATACATAATATCGCCGAAGCTCATCCGCATTCCAAGATCTTGGAATTTCGTTGCCGTCCATGTCCTTCAATCTGTACGAACCAGGCCTTGACGAAGATACTACTAAGAAAGGTCCTTCCCATTTCAACTGTAGCTTGCCCACTGTGTCTGGGTTGGCCACTCTCCGAAGCACCAAGTGTCCTGGCTCAATATTTTTTAGCCGGACCTTTCTATCTCGCCATTTGACTGTTTCAGCTTGGTATTTATTGATATTCTCCACAGCTTGAAGCCTGATCCCTTCTAAAGCATCTTTTTCCACAAGACAAGCATCTTCAGGACCTGATTCTGCCGAAGCTACTACTCTTATTGATCCAGCTTTAGCTTCTTCCGGAGTTATTGCTTCGTCACCGAATAATAACTTGAATGGAGTAAAGCCTGTAGACCTTGATGTTGTTGTATTGTGGCTCCACACCACTTTGGTTAACTGATCTGGCCACTTTCCCCTGGGTTGATTGAAGATTAACTTCATTATTCCTGTCATTATAATGTCGTTGGCCCTTTCAACGAGCCCATTTGACTCCGGATGCCTGACTGATGCAAAATGGATCTTCGTACCAATTTGATCACAGAAATTTCTGAAAGCTTCGGAGTCGAACTGCGTTCCATTATCCACAGTGATGGCCTTCGGTACCCCGAAACGACAAACAATATTCTGCCAGAAAAATTTTTGGACAGTGGCCGAAGTTATTGTGGCTAATGGCTTCGCCTCTATCCATTTAGAAAAATACTCCACAGCCACTATAACATATTTTAGATTCCCTTGGGCCGGTGGTAATGGACCTAACAAGTCAAGGCCCCACCTTTGCAATGGCCAGATGGGTTGTATCAGCTGTGTCAAAGACAAAGGTTGCTTTTGATCTCTTGCACATTTCTGATAACCTTCGCACTTTTGAACTAACTCCGCTGCATCCGAAGCTGCCTTCGGCCAATAAAACCCTTGGCGGAAAACTTTTCCAAGTAACGGCCTAGATCCAATGTGGGATCCACACAGGCCTGCATGTATTTCTTTCATCAACTCTATACCTTCGGTTCTAGATAAGCACTTGAGCAACGGAGCACAAACTCCATGTTTGTATAACTCCCCTTCTATCATGACATATGGACGAGCTCTTGCCTCTATCCTTTTATTATAAGCTTCGTCATCTGAAAGGAACTTACCCTGAAGGTAAGAGATGATCTCAGTTCTCCAATCTTCACTATAAACAGGAGATATGTTGAGGACTGCTCTTTCAAGAAGCTCCACTGAAGGTGCCTTTATTGTTTCGAAGAATACATCCGAAGGTAACGGCAGCCCCTGTGCTGCTGACTTTGCTAACAAATCAGCATGCTCATTTTGTCCTCGAGGGATATTCTTGACAGAAAATCCTTCGAAGGAAGCTTCGATTCTTCGGACCGTGTCTAAATATTTTTCAAGCTTCGGATCTTTAGCCTTGCAACTTTTGTCAATGTGACCCGAAACAACCTAGGAATCAGTTTTAAGAATCGCCCTTCTGATTCCCATTGCCTTTAATTTCCGAAGGCCCAGGAGCAGGGCTTCGTACTCAGTAATATTGTTTGTACAGCTGAAATCAAGTCTTGCCGCATAACAAGTTTTAACCTTGGAAGGTGAGATCAACACAGCAGCCGCTCCTGCTCCGAAGGTTCCCCAAGAGCCATCACAGAATACTGTCCACACTTCGGCATCTTTATTTGCTTCTTCGTCCTGAGCCCCTGGCATCCAATCGGCAATGAAATCTGCCAACGCTTGAGACTGGATCGAGGATCTATGCACATAATCAATGTAAAATTCATTGAGCTCTGCAGCCCATTTTCCAATCCGTCCAGTAGCTTCTCTATTTCTCATGATATCCTTCAACGGCTGCGAAGAAGGAACAACAATATTGTATGCTTGAAAATAATGCCGAAGCTTCCTGGATGCCATTAAAACGGCATATAATACCTTCTCCAGTTCCGTATAATTTTTCTTTGATACACTAAGGACTTCAGATACAAAATATACTGGAACCTGCTTCTTGACTTGGCCATCAAGCTTCTCCTGGACAAGTGCTGCACTTACTGCCGAGTGCGAAGCTGCCACATATAACAACAAAGGAGCCCCTGGCATTGGTGGAGTTAATGTTGTTAGATCTATCAAATATTGCTTCAGCTCTTCGAAGGCTTTTTGTTGGCTTGGTCCCCATTGAAAGACTTCAGCTGACTTCAGCACCTCGAAGAATGGTAAATTCCTTTCTGCTGATCTGGATATGAATCTATTGAGGGATGCCAGCCTTCCTGTCAATCTTTGGGCCCCCTTTCTTGTAGTTGGTGGCTCCATTCGGAGTATAGCTTCAATTTTATTTGGATTAGCTTCAATTCCCTTTGTTGAAACCAAGCATCCAAGAAATTTCCCCTTCTTTACTCCGAAGACACATTTTTCTGGATTCAGCTTCAAACCAGCTTGCCTGAAACTGGCGAAGGTCTCCTGCAAATCAGCAATATGATTTTCCTGCTTCGTGCTTTTTACAATGATGTCATCGACATAAGTTAGCACATTTCTGCCTATCTGAGACTGGAGAACCTTCGCAGTCATTCTGCTGAAACTTCCTCCGGCGTTTTGAGCCCCTCAGGCATCCGAAGATAGCAATATGTGCCACTTGGGGTTATGAAGCTAGTCTTCGGCTCATCTTCCTTCTTCATCCAGATTTGGTGGTAGCCTGAGTAACAATCTAGCAGACTCATGAGCTCTGAAGAAGCTGCTGCATCAACTAAAGAGTCTATTCTTGGCAATGGGAATTCGTCCTTCGGACAAGCCTTGTTGAGATCTGTGAAATCGATACACATTCTCCACTTGCCATTGGCCTTCTTCACCATAACAGTGTTAGCTAACCACTCTGGATACTTTACTTCTCTGATAACTCCTGCACTAAGGAGTCTTTTTACTTCATTGCGAGCCCCTTCGGCTTTATCATCAGACATTTTCCGAAGCCTCTGCTTTCGGGGTCTGAAGGATGGGTCAACATTGAGCGAGTGTTCAATAACATCCCGATTTACTCCACAGAGATCATTAGCTGACCATGCAAAAACATCTTTGTTGTTGAACAAAAACCTTATCAAGGTTTTCTCCTGGTCTTCGGATAATTGCGAGCCCAACAGCACCTTCTGCTCTGCTATGTCCTCACACAAGAGCATGGGCTTCGGCTGATCTGCTGAAGCTGCTTTCTCCCTTCTGAATTTGTACTGTTCACAAGCTTCAGCTCCATCTATGTTATGGATTGCTTTGGAGTCAGTCCAGCTTCCTTCGGCCCTTCTAGCAGCTTCCTGGCTTCCATGAATAGCGATAGGCCCTTGGTCCGAAGGTATCTTCATGCAGAGGTAAGCTGGGTGAAGAATTGCTTCGAAGGCATTGAGAGTACCGCGACCAATGATAGCATTGTAAGGATACTCCATGTCAACAATATCAAACACAATTTGCTCAGTCCTTGTGTTGTTAACAAATCCGAAGGTTACTGGCATGGTAATTTTCCCAAGTGCTGCAATCTGCCGTCCTCCGAAGCCACAAAGAGGGTGCGTAGCATCATGGACCTTGTCTTCAGGCTCTTGCATTTGTCTGAAGGCCTTAGCAAATATGATATCAGCTGCACTGCCTGTATCAACTAAGACATTGTGGACCAGAAATCCTTTGATCACACAAGAGATAACCATGGCATCATTGTGAGGATAATCCTTAAGCTGAAGGTCTTCCTGAGAGAAAGTGATTGGAATGTGGGACCATTTTGACTTGATGAAGGGTCCCTGTACTCCAACATGCTGCACCCTTCTCTGAGCCTCCTTCTTTTGCTTCTTGTTAGCCGGCTCTGAGCAAGAACCGCCTGTTATCGGGAACACCAGCTTCGAAGCCGACGCAGCTTCAGCTTGATTGTTGAACGAAGCCATCAGCTTAGAAAAGTGGAAGTGAGTTCACCGGAGGTGGGCGCCAATGTTGGGGACTTGTTCTCAAGTGCTATGAATTAAGAACAAGGCAACACAAAAAGGGTTAATGATTAATGCCCTTCGTCCTTCAGAGCATTATCTCCTTTAGGATATAATGATCTTCAGACGAAGGTCATGAAGGACGTACCTTCGACATTACAGTATATCTCAATGAAAGGAGAAGCATATGAGAAATAACATGAATAATCATATCTCATCATTAATATCATTTAATCATATGATCATGAATACACTTGAACAATATTGAATTACATTTTTACCTTCGGCTTGACAGAAGGCAAAAGTCCAAGCGTGACGCACGAGTGAATACAAGTCAGCGTGAACAGTACGGGGGTACTGTTCATCTATTTATAGACATAGGACACAGCCTGTGACAAATTACAATTATGCCCCTCATAAAAGTTTACAACATTGACTCAGACCTTTATGGATTAAAAGGTCATTCTATCTCTATGTCGGTTTGTAATGCCGAAGCTTCATGAAGAGGAACCTTCGGCCATCTCCTGGGAACAACTTCAGCCGAAGCTGCTTCTTCGTGTAAGACCTTCGGCGCAACGAAGCATGGCCCCAACAGTAGTGGTGGATCGCTTAACCAAGTCAGCCCACTTCATACCAGTCAAGACCAACTACAGCAGTGCAGTATTGGCAGAGCTGTACATGTCTCGAATCGTTTGTCTCCATGGTGTGCCAAAGAAGATAGTGTCAGACAGAGGAACTCAATTCACCTCTCATTTCTGGCAGCAGTTGCATGAAGCCTTGGGCACGCATCTGAATTTCAGTTTAGCCTATCATCCGCAGACAGATGGTCAGACCGAAAGGACCAATCAAATCCTTGAAGACATGTTGAGAGCCTGTGCGTTGCAAGACCAGTCCGGATGGGACAAGAAATTGCCTTATGCAGAGTTCTCCTATAACAATAGTTACCAGGCCAGCTTGAATATGTCACCATTTCAGGCGCTTTAAGGGAGGAGTTGTAGAACTCCGTTGCAATGGGATCAGCCTGGAGAAAAGCAAGTGTTCGGGCCAGACATTCTACTTGAAGCTGAAGAGAACATCAAGATGGTTCGAGAGAACCTGAAGATAGCGCAATCAAGGCAGCGAAGCTATGCAGACACAAGAAGAAGAGAGCTGAGTTTCAAAGTCGGAGACTTCATCTATCTGAAAGTGTCACCGATCAGAGGAGTCAGAAGGTTCGGCGTCAAAGGCAAGCTAGCACCCCGCTACATCGGTCCGTATCAGATTCTCGCAAAGCGTGGAGAAGTGGCCTATCAGCTCAGCCTACCAGAAAATTTGTCTGTTGTGCATGATGTCTTTCATGTGTCTCAGTTGAAGAAGTGCTTGCGTGTACCAGAGGAGCAGTTGCCAGTTGAAGGTCTTGAAGTCCAAGAGGACTTGACCTACGTTGAGAAGCCAACGCAAATCCTTGAGACCGCGGACAGAGTCACCCGAAGGAAGACCATCAGAATGTGCAAAGTCAGATGGAATCATCACTCTGAGGAATAAGCAACCTGGGAGCGTGAAGATGATCTGATGGCTAAATACCCTGAGCTTTTTGCTAGCCAACCCTGAATCTCGAGGGCGAGATTCTTTTAAGGGGGATAGGTTTGTAACGCCCTGAATTTGGGGGTAGAATTTTTTCTTCTTTTCTCTCACCAAATTCGGGCGTTACTCTCTTTTCTCTTCCTGTTTCGCTCCTTCCTTTCAATTTCAAACCAGTATAGTGACAAGTGTCCGTGTCGTGTATAAACCAAAACCTAAGTGTCATGGGTGTTGCATCATGCCGAAGCACATTTCTTTGTCTGATGTTGTGTGTTCGTCCCATTCCGTCTCGGTTTTCGGTTCGTGATTGGAGTTTGTTTGATGGTTATGTGTGCCATGAGTTTCGATCCGCGAAGTGGCTCGGCCCCAACCAAACCCAGCCCAGTCCAGCCCGGCCCGGCCCGGCCCTGCGCGCCCCTGGCGCCCCCTCCTCTCCTCCCTCTCTCATTTGGATTTCCCGCGCAGCAACCTCCCTCTCCCTCTTCCACCTCTCTCTCCCCGTGGTGCCCTAGGGATTTGAGACGGCGATCACCGGATTTTGGACCGAGGTGAGCTCCCCTCCCCTTCCCTTCTCCTCTCTCTCCCTCTCCCTCCTCTCCTCCCCCTGCGCGTGCCCTCTCTTTTCCCTGCACGCGCGCGCCCCTGCCCTCCCCGTTCGCTGGCGGCGCGGCCCCCGCCCTCCCCTGCCCGGCGGCGGCGCGGACCCCGCCCCACCCCTGCGCGCAGTGCGCGGCTAGCCCCGCCCTCCCCTGCCTCCCCTGTCCGCGGCGGCACGCCCCGCCCTCCCCCAGCCCGCGGCGCGCGGCCCCGCCCCGCCCCCTGCTCGCGCGCAGCGGGCCCCGCCCCCCCTGCTCGCCCGGCGTGGCCCCGGCGCGGCCCTGGCGCGGCCTCCGGCCCCCGGCGTGGCCCCCGATGGCTCGGCCACCGGTGCAGCCCCCGGTGCAGCCCCCGGCGTGGCCTCCGGCCCGGCACGACCCCCGGCGCGGTCTCGGCCCCCTGCGCGCGGCGTCCTGCCCCTCGGCGTGGCTTGCGTGGCCTTGGCGTGGCCTCGCGCCCGCCCGTTCACCACTAACGCGTTCCCGCGTGCGCAAACCCGCGCACGCGGTGACTATTCCTTGGTTTGTAGTTAATGTCAGACTCCGTTAGTTAGCGTGCTGCGTCGCGCGCTTCGTCGCGCGACAGGTTTGTCTAAATTCAGATTCTATTTATGTGTTGCGTCGTGCGCTTCGTCGCGCGACGATCCATTTTAATTTCCGGTTGTTTAATGTGTGACGTCGCGCGTGTATTCACGCGACGTTCCACTGTAGACTCAGTTTAGTAGACGTATGTTGTCGTGCGCTTCGTCGCGCGATGCTTAACGTCTCTTTATAATTAATGCAAAGTGTCTCGTTGTGTGCTCGGTCGCGCGACGAGTCGTTAATTTCTTAATTCGTTTTAGAGTGCTATGCCGCGCGTCTCGCCGCGCGACAATCCTTTTTATTTATCTTCATCTGCTTATAATGATTAGACATGAAACATGACTTTAATTTATGCCAAATGTAGTGTCCAAATTAATTCCCTTCTATTTAGCGAGTAGTTTAATTTATAATCATGTAACGTGATCGTTTCTCGACTGTCTATTTCTCTTTCTCTCTTAACCGTAATTGCGAGCCCGCGTGGAATGTCTGTTTACATACTGCATTCTATTGTATGGTGTACTGTTCTTTTGTATTAAATATGTGGATGTATGTATGTTTGCGCTCGCATAGAGAAGGATCCGGTCGGAGAGCCCGAAGAACTCGCAGGAGAAGTCCCTGAGCAGCAGTCGGTTGGTGGAGGCAAGTGTCCCTTGACCTATCTCTGTCCTATACATTCTTTAATTCACCTCCCGCATTACACATTTATACCTAAGGATTTACTAGCTTTTGTTATCCATGTCCTTGTTTACCTATTTGGGTTGGATTATTATTGCTTAGTCTTATGCTATTGCCCAACTCTAATCAATGAACATGATGAGAATGATCAATGATACGCTGTTTTCCCTCTTTAATCATGATGTTATACTTGTGGTCTTTAAGGGGGCTCGAGCGGTTTCTCGAGTGCCTCTCCGTAAGGACCTGTTCTTTGGATGACCGCCCGGAAAAACAGTGCAACCATGAGGGTGGAATGGGGTGCCCTTAGCTGAATAATTAGAGGATCCGGGGTGTAGTTCGCTTCGCCGTCGTGCCGTCAATGGGGCTCGGTGTATGTGGCTTGCTCTGCCAAGGTTGATTTGTCCCTTGGGGAGGAGTGCGGTACATTTAGGAAACCTAACGGGCAGCTACAGCTCCGGGGAATCTTTGTAAAGGCTACGTAGTGAAACCCTGCCTATTCACCTTGGTAGTGTTTAAGGGTTTGATCGGCCCGAGGCAAAAGGGAATCACGGCTTGTGGGTAAAGTGCACAACCTCTGCAGAGTGTTACGAAACTGATATATCAGTCGTGCTCGCGGTTATGAGCAGCCAAGGGAGCTCCAATGATTAGTGGTCCTTGATCAGAGACATTTTGGTTTGCAGGTGGCAATGAGATTGAAGGTTCTTGGTATTGACTATGGTAATGGTAAGTGGTATTCTTTCCGTTTGGAAAGAGTACGCTTGGGTTAATAACCTGGGTTAATCCTAAAACTTGGCTTTCTCTACTAGTAATAATAATCTGATCAACTAAAAGCAACTACTTGACTTACCCCCACATAAAGCAGTCCACTACAGCCAGACAGGATACTTGCTGAGTATGTTGATGTGTACTCACCCTTGCTCTACACACCAAACCTCCCCCCAGGTTGTTCGCATTGCAACCACTGCTCAGGAGAAGATGCAGCCGTGGAAGGAGACTTCCAGGAGTTCCAAGACTACGAGGAGTTCTAGGCATGGGTTAGAGGCAACCCCCAGTCGGCTGCCTGTGAAGGCCACGTTTATCTATGTTTTTTTTTCTGCACTTTGATTATTGTAAAGACTATGTGGATGTCTCAGACATATGATGTAATCGACTATTATTTCCCTTCTTAATACTATTTGAGCACTGTGTGATGATGTCCATGTTATGTAACTGCTGTGTACGTGAATTGCTGATCCTGGCACGTACATGGTTCGCATTCAGTTTGCCTTCTAAAACCGGGTGTGACACTGCCTCTTAGCATCTGTATTGACATCTTCTAGCGCATAACGTGACAACTGCAGAAACATGTCCCTATACTCATTGACGGACAGGGGCCTTGCTTTAGAGCTAGAAACTCCTCCTTCCTTATTATCATCAGCCCTTCAGGAACATGGTAACGATGGAAATTATCCCTGAATTCCTCCTAGGTAATGACTTCAGGGTCAGCATGAGTGGCGAGATAAGACTCCCACCAAGACTGTGCTACTCCCCTTAGCAAACAGGGACCATATAGAACCTTCTTGCGATCGTTTCACTGAGCAGTGTGCAACTCACGCTCCACAGTACGCAGCCAATCTTCAGCATCCATGGGATCTGCAGAATGGGAAAAGATAGGGGGATGGCCCCTCATGAATTCTTCCCGCTTGTCTTTGGGCACCTGTGGCATCTGAACTTGCACTTGAGGTTGAGGTGGGGGTTGCTGCTGCTGCACCTGCTACATTGCTGCTAGAGTCTGACTAATTGCTTGGACTGCTTGAGTTTGCATAAGGAACATCTGCTCAATAGTCATCGGGGGTGGCGGTGGCAACTGCTGCTGAGCTACCTCCTCCTGGGGTGCCTGCTGCTCCTCCTGAGCACATCTTCCACCTTTGCGCCTGTTCTAAGACATCTGTAGAAAGCACACACACATCAGATCCAACTCTGTAGTCTTTCAGCATAAGAAAAGATATATGGAAATCTTCATAGCACTTAACAATTGATCATCTTCACTGACTCTCAAACATAGCCTTTCAGATAAAGAGGAAAGTGGAAATAAAGGGATTTCCCAACTAAATATCTAACTTTACTAATAACTACACCAAGTTGCAGGGGATGCCCACACCTTAGTGACAATCATTACAAAGATCCAACTTCATTACAGGTTCATCACGACAAGCATCAAAACATATGATTAGCAAACTAAAGCTAACTAAGACTGACTAAGACTAAGAAACTGAATTAAGCATTATTATAGACTTCGACTCTGTCAATCTATGGCTCCAAATCTATCTGGGTCCTGCAGTCAGGGGTGCCGTAATCAAAGTGACCACGGGGCAGTGAGCGATAAGGGTACTGAATCCTGACAGGAGCGGGAGAACCACCATCCAGATAGTGGCATGCTGCGCACTCAGCACGCAATTCCACAACCTCCGCCTGAACCTTGCCCAACTCGTCAAGGGCCTGGTCCAGCTCGGTGTTGAGCACGACGACCAGGTTGACCATGCTGTTCATCCTGGGATTGCCATCACCAATGAGTGAGACAATTAAACCTCCAACACTGCTGGTCAAACGATGAGGGTAGTACTTCAGGTCAAGGCCATCAGTTACTCTGCTGAACAACAAGCAATACTGCGAAAGTGCACATCGTGCAGCATCTTGCATGGCTGCCTCGGCAGTATCCCTCTTAGTGATAGAATAATTCTTTGAGAAGGCCTCTGAACCCCGGAGATCATCATTCGGACGACGCACCAAGAAAGTAGCCTCCCACTGGTCCGGGTATAGCCCGCGACGATGCTGGTAGACTACACAACGATACTCAATAGACCAAGTGTGTTGGTCGAAGGCCCGACGTAGCAAGGTGTCGAGGGCATCGTGGAAGTGACACCGACGAGCGGCGTCACGAGTGATGGGTCTAGTGATCCAATTGTCTAGCTCCTGCTCCTCCGAGAACTCCGTGTCATGGCTCAAACTGCCACCGGCATCGTCATCATCATCTCCGTCAGGGTCTCCTCCAGCGGCCAGGATGCCCTGTGGTGGTGCAGGGGGCATCTCTGGCTAAGGTGCAGGGAAAGGCTGCCTCCTAGACTCCTCCTCCTGCTGAGGTGAGGGGGAAGAGTCCTGCTCCTGGCGTCGGCGCTCCTGCTCCTCGTGCAGGCGATGATGCAGTCTCTCCAGGTGGCTAGACTGACCTGTCACCGTGCGGCGCAGTGGGTGCTCCGCCAGGCGAGAGGGCAAAAAGGGGATCATTGACTTACGTGCAGTGCATCTAATACGGGTCATCTACAAAAGACATCGTAAGCACAAGAGTGAGAGGAGAAATATGTGACCAGCAAGTAATCATAAAGCAAAGTGAGACCAAAATTTTGTAAGGTGAGTAATAACATAGAATTGGTCAAGATGACCAACTTTTGAAATGACACCAAGGTCAAGGTAAGTGTAGCGGTCTATAGTCCTTAGGGCGACCATTCTAGTCTAGGATAGTGGTCAGTCAGCAAGGCTTTGATACCACTTATGTCACACCCGGTTTTGGAAGGCAAATCGAATGCGAACAATGTACGTGCCAGGATTAGAAACTCACGTACATAGCGATTTTATAATTGGACATAATCACACATTGCTCAAAGTAAATAGCGGAAAGGTAATTTATTACATCAAGATGTCCAAGACATCCACAAAGTCTATAACATAGTCATTAACATAATCAAAGTGCGGAATACGAAACATAAAAGATAAGGCCTTCACAGGCAGTTGACTAGGGGTTTGCCACTAAGATAACTAGAACTCGTCGTAGGCCTGAAACTCCTCAAAGTCCTCCATGTTGCCAGCATCTCCTCCTGAGCATTGAATACAGTAGGGACAACCTGGGGTGGGGAGGTTTTTAAAAGCAAGGGTGAGTACACATCCACGTACTCAGCAAATGTTCCGTTTGGCTAAAGTGGACTAGATGTATGTGGAGTTAAGGTTAAGCAGTTGCTTTTAGTTGGTCAATTATTTATTACTAATAGTAGAGCCAAATTTTAGTAATAAAACCAGTTATTACCTTAATGTACTCCCTCCAAGAAGAAATACTAGAGATCATAATTGTAACCATCATCATTAAACATCATCATAAGAGTATCCAAAATTCGTCTAATCAAAGAGGATCCCAAGGCCGCTCTTAACTGTGAGCACGACTGATATAACAGTTTGTAACACTTTGCAGAGGTCGCACACTTTACCCACAAGCTGTGATTCCCATTCTGCCTGGAGATCATGACTCTCCATTGATCACTACCAAGGTGACCTTCCAGGGTCTCACTACGTAGCCTTTACAAAGATTCCCAAAGGTCATAGCCACCCATTAGGTTTCTCTAGTTTGATAAACACAGTACCTCTCCCCAAAGGAAGGGTGGCTAACAAAACCAAATCAAAGAACCTCTACAACTAGCCTCGGCAGAGCAAGTACTGTGCCCGGACCCCATTGATGGCCCTACGACGAAGCCAATTACACCTCAGGTTCCTCTAATTACTCAGCTAAGGGTGTCCCATTCCACCCTCATGGTTGCACTGTTATCTCGGGTGGTCACTCCACAAACATGTCCTTAAAGAGAGATACTCAGGAAACAACCTGAGTCCCCTAGAGTATCACAAGATCATCATCGGGATAACATCATCATATCATAAGTATTCACATCATGTTCATTGATTAAGGTAAAGCAATAGCATAAAGCTAACCATGATAACCCAAAAAAGGTAAACAAGGATGAGGTAAATACAGACTAGTCAATCCTTAGGTCTTAATAATGTAATGCAGGACAGTGAATTATAGTAAATATGATATAATGGGTCAGAGGACACTTGCCTTCATCATGTTGTTGCTCAGGAAGATCTTCGGCAACACGTTTAGGAACCATGGGCTGCTAATTGTCTAAACAAAGTGATCATGCATTCAATACATTTGGATAAGGACAAAGAACAATACACCAAAAAAATACAATCAAGTGAATACAAGTTTGACAGGACATTATGAACACAAAAGATAAGCCTAAGTGCTAGGGATTAGTACATTTAGAGATTAGTGATTCCCTAAACATTATGGATTACATAATTTAGTCCTACTAATTTTAGTGGGACACAAAATTATAACATGGATAACTTCATACATGACATATTATCAGTCTCACAAAATTAAGCACCTAAGTATCATTAGGGTTTTCCTTTTTTATTTTTCTTATTTCATAAACAAATTATTACATACACTCACCTATAGTCTAGGCACAAAATTAAAGTGCATAGTCTGTGGATGGACATAATTTATTTGAATATAGAATATTCCTATGAACATTTTGCAATTTGAATCACTCCATTTGGAGTTCATATGAAAAAGATATGAAATAAACAAGTTTTGAAGTTTAAAATACAAAACTAGGTCTAATTCTGTGATAATTAAAAAGGTCAGGGGGCTGTTTATAAGAAAACAGGGGCCTGCGTGCGAAATCAAGGGACAGCGGGTTGATTACTAGAAAACTGGGGGTTTCTTTAACAAAATTACACGTGAAGGGGTATCAGGCTCTCTCTGCCATCGGGTCTGCGATCAATGGCCGAGAATAGATCTGTGGGCGAGCGCGCGGACATGGGCGCACACTGACCAGCGGGCCAGGGTGGTCAGCGGCCGAGGGCGGGGAAGCAGACTGACTGGTCGGGCCCAGTGCCAGGGGCACAGGCGGTCGACAGATGGGTCTAGGCACAGGGCGCGCGTGCGCAAAGCGATGACCTGAGATCTGGTCCGTGCGTTTAAGAACAGATGGTTGAGAACAATGCCGGGGGGTTTGCGGCTGCGGCGGCGCCACTCCTGCTCCCCTGCATTGAAGTCACAGGAGCTAGGGGGGTGTGGGCTACAACGGTTTCGAGGTCGCTGGGGTTGGCCAGGATTGGAAAGGAGAACCCGGCGAACACACTAGTGGGGTTCTAGCCATGAGAACGGGGCCAGTGATGGGAGAACGGTGGAGGGAGAGCTCCAGACGGGTTGGGGATAACTCCAACGAGGAATCCAAGTCGTGGGGAGAGGCAATCGGGTGCGATAGGGCTCGGTCTAGTTCCGGTGGAGGTAGGGGAGTGCTATGGGCCAACCTCGGGGCACAGGGCAGGACTGAGTTGGCCTTACACCACGCGGGGCGCAGCGATCAGGCGCGGCCAAACTACGTCGGGGCCAAATTGACTATGGTTAGGCGTGAATAAGGAGAATCAAGCATGGATGCCTCACCTTGGGACGGAGCTCGGGGTGGCTCGGCACGGCTTCTGACGGGCTGGATGGCCCACACGGTGGGCACGGGACTCCAACGAGCGCGAGCGGTGAGAGCAGAGTGTGAGAGAGGGTGAGCTTGCGCAAAATGGGGCAGGGGAGAGAGAGCGGGTGCGGGCGATGCTCAAAATGGAGCTAGGGTGCGTGGGCAGGTGACATGGCCAGGGATCTCGGTGTGCGTGCACGCTGGTCCACGGCGGTTCGAGGGGAAGGCGGAATTGACAGGGCGGCCGCACAGCGCAGTGAGGGAAAATGAGCGCGTGGAGGAAATGGTTCATCGCGCTAACAAAACGGGCCCGCGAGGCAAAGACAGAAGAGGGGCACGCGGGCGAGCAGGTGACCGGCGCCGACAACCTAGCCCCACTAGGCAGAGGGAGGGCGAGGAGAGCGCACAGGGAAAGGAAAGCACCGATGACAGGTGGAGCCCACCTGTCAGGCAGTGCGGGCGCGCGTGCGCGGCCCTTCTGGGCTGGACTGGGCCGGTTTGGGCTGAGATAGGTTTTCTCTTTTTCCATGGAATTTCTATTGCCTTTTTTTATTTTCTCTAGGGTTTTCAATTCAAATTCAAACCAAGTTTCAAATTCAAACCAAATCAAACATGTGCATCAATTCAAAGAGTATTTTAGGCTCAACATGATGCAACAATTCATGGCTTACATTATTTTGAAAAAATAAATAATTAACCCTTCTCCTAATTAACTCCTGGATTTAGTAGGTATTTAGAAAGAAATTTTATACCCCAAATTTAGGGTGTTACATATGCCCTGTGATGACTTGTGATTCAGATTTGAGAACTGCCCTTATTATTCCTATTGCCTTAAGCTTTCAAAGCCCTAAAAGAAAAGCTTCATACTTTGCAATGTTATTTATGCATTTGAACTCCAATCTGGCTGCATAGCAAGTTTTGATTTTAGATGGTGAAATCAGAATAGCAGCTGCACTTACACCAAAGGTTCCCCATGATCCATCATAGAACACTGTCCAAGCTTCGGTGTCTGTTGTGTTTCCTTCTTCCTGAGCACCTGGTATCCAATCAGCAATGAAGTCTGTTAATGCTTGGGATAGGATGGAGGATCTATGGACAAAATCAGTAGTGAATTCATTCAGTTCTGCTACCCATTTTCCAACTCTTCTTGTAGCTTCTCTGTTTCTTATAATGTCCTTGAGAGGCTGAGATGAAGGTACTATAATGTGATGTGACTAGAAATAATGCCGAAGTTTTCTGGAGGCCATCAATACAGCATATATTACCTTCTCCAGCTCTATGTAATTCCTTTTTGATGGACTTAACACTTCGGAAACAAAGTATATAGGACTTGCTTCTTTGCTTGATCATCTTGTCCTGCATGCACCAGTGCTGCACTGACTGCAGCGTGGGGAGGAGCCACATACAGTAGCAACAGGGCTCCTGACGAAGGTGGAGTCAATGTTGTTAGCTGTATCAGATATTGCTTCAGATCTTTGAAGGCCTTTTGCTTAAGTGGTCCCCATTGGAAGACTTCGACTGATTTTAGCACTTTGAAGAATGGCAAATCCTTTTCTCCTGATCTTGAGATGAATCTGTTCAAAGACGCTAGCCTTCTTGTTAGTCTCTAGGCACCTTTTCTTGTCCTTGGGGGCTCCATCCGAAGTAGAACTTATATTTTGCTTGGGTTTGCCTCAATCCCTTTTGTGGATACTAGGCACCTAAGGAATTTTCCCTTCTTTACTTCGAAAACACATTTTTCTAGATTTAGCTTGAGGTCAGCCTTTCTAAAGTTGGCAAAAGTTTCTTGCAAGTCAGCAATGTGATTTTCTTGCTTCGTGCTTTTTACTATGATATCATCAACATATGTCAGAACATTCCTGCCAATTTGAGGGCTAAGGACTTTGTAAGTCATTCTGCTGAAGCTTCCTCCAGCATTCTTGAGCCCCTTGGGAATCAGAAGGTAGCAGTGAGTTCTACTAGGGGTTATGAAACTTGTTTTAGGCTCATCCTCCTTCTTCATCTCGATTTGATGATAGCCTGAGTAGCAGTCCAATAGACTCATGAGCTCCGAAGTGGTTACAGCATCTACGAGAGAGTCTATTCTTGGCAAGGGGAACTCATCCTTCGGGCATGCCTTGTTAAGATCTGTAAAATCAATACACATTCTCCACTTTCCATTGGCCTTCTTTACCATAACAGTGTTGGCTAGCCATTCTGGGTACGTCACTTCCCTGATTACTCCAACACTGAGAAGTCTTTTAACTTCGTTTCTTGCCCTTCGGCTTTATCATCAGACATTTTCCGAAGCTTCTGCTTCCTTGGTTTGATGGCTGGGTCTATATTGAGTGAATGTTCAATAACATCTCTATTGACACCACAAAGATCATTGGCTGTCCACACAAAAACACCCTTGTTGTTGAACAAAAATTTTAGCAGAGTTTTCTCTTATTCATCGGACAGTTGAGACCCAAACAACACCTTCTGCTCAGCTATGTCTTCGCATAGAAGCATAGACTTTGGTTGATCCGCTAAAGCAGCTTTGTCCCCTATATGCTTCTAATGAGCTTCGGCTTCATCTATGTTGTGGATGGCCTTTGAATTTGTCTAGTTTCCTTCGGCCCTTCTAGCGGCCTCTTGACTTCCATGCACAACAATGAGACCTTGGTAAGATGGTATCTTCATGCACAGATATGCTGGGTGGAGTACTGCTTTGAAGGCATTCAATGTACCTCGACCAATGATAGCATTGTAAGGATATTCCATGTCAACAATGTCAAATAAAACATGTTATGTTCTTATATTGTGAACATAACCAAAGGTGATTGTCATTGTTATCTTTCCATGTGCCGCTATCTGCCTTACTCCGAAGCCACACAAGGGGTGTGTTGCATCATGTATTTTTTTATCCTACTCTTGCATCTGCCTGAAGGCTTTTGCGAAGATGATATCTGCTACATTGTCTATGTCTACAAGGACATTGTGAACCAGAAACTTTTGATAACACATGATATGACCATTGCATCATTATGGGGGTAATCCTTGAACTGAAGGTCGTCCTGAGAGAATGTGATTGGTACATGAGTCCATTTGGATTTGATGAAGGGTCATTCCACTCCAACATGCTGTACCCTTCTCTGTGCCTCCTTATTCTGCTTCTTATTGGCTGGTTCAGAACTTGAGCCATCTGTGATTGGGAGCACCAGCTTCGTAGCCGAATGCGTCACAACTTGGTCACCTTGCGAAGCCATTGTCGTGGTTGTGGAAGTGAGTTCACCGGAGGTGGGCGCCAATGTTGGTCACTTGTTCTCAAATGCTGTGAATCAAGAACAAGGCAACACAATTCTTAAAGATTAGGGACCTTCGTCCTCCGAAGCATCATCTCCTTTCGAATATAATGATCTTCAGAGGAAGGTCATAAAGGACGCACCTTCATCATTCGTAAGAATAACAATTCATAGAGATGATAAATATTATCCATCATATGTCGACTCATATATTTATTTCATGATGAACATATGAATATTAACAAGATTTCTATTACATTGATACCTTTGGCTTTTTCGAAGGTGTAGACGCGAGAGCGATAACAATCCAGCGTGAACAGTATAAGGGTACTGTTCACCTATTTATAGGCACGGGACGCAACCCGGGTGAAAATACATTTTTGACCTTAATTTATACACACAATCGTAACATAAATCATCAGAAATTAACTGGTCTTTTCCTCTTTGGTTCGACATCATATTTGACCTTCGTTGCCACCCAAAACCGAAGTTGTCGTCTTTCAGCTATAACTTCGGCATTTATTGTTATCGTTTTCAGACAATGTCTTCATGTCAATGACCTTCGGCGGGGCAAAAGATACTCATTACGAAGGTTTTCTTATGACGAAGGACCTTTAATATTTAATAATACACTAGAAACAAAAGGTTAGTTGTGTCTTTAATGACCTTCGGAAGAGGAAGGTTCCCAACAGCACGCGAATGATCTGAGGGACAGCTCAAACCATCCAAGCTAGGAACATGTTTTATCTAAGATTAATACGTAACTTTATTTAATATAAGCATAACGGGAAATATGCCCTGTAATTATCACCACCTTGGTAAACGAGATCATGTCTAAAATGACATTTTTTTTATACGGAGGAAGTCTATAACAAGACATATTTATTGTATAAGAAGTTTGGGAGACTTTTGAGATGTTTCTAGGTCATTTAGAAGGGACACCCCGTGTACAATATATATATTATAAAGTTTTTTATATAAAGAGAAAGATATAAAAGAAAAACTCACTACCCGTTTGCTCATATCATGTATTATTATCACCATCACCGGCTGCTCCCTGATTCATCTGCATCTAATATAATTAATGAAGAACAGATATGTGATTCCATCTACACGGCGCCAATAATCCCTTTTTTAGGTTTGCTCACATGGGGATCAACATCGTCACAGTTGGGAGGAGCAGGGTGGCAGAGGTGGACGACAGATCTCCGATCCATCCTCGTCAGGAAAGAAGGAAAGAACACGGCCCGCCTTTCCGATCCGTCGAGGTCGAGGCCACGCTCCACACGGCCGCCCGGCCCGGTACACCCACGCACGCAGAGGCACGCAGCTGTTCTTCGCTGGACCTGCGCGCTGCCGTGCGCGGGCGTGGGGAAGCTGCACACCATTGATCGCCCGACACATATATCATAATGGAAGTAAATAAAACATTAATAAAGCTGGCATGTATATGGGCTCACTAAATCCGTGTCAGCACGTGGCGCTAGTGGTAAATGTGATATGCTGATCGTCGGAGTTTATTGGATTTGGTATTGCAATAAAAAAAATTCTGTCGAAGACCTCTCACATACGATAACAGAAGCGGTGAGTTTTAGTCTCACAGAAAAAAAAGAATAAAAGCTCAAATAACATGTGACTTATCTATACACTACTCTATTAAGAAACTAAACTAATGTGGGTACCTGGTGCTACCACAACTTCACCCTACGACTCACCGCACGTGCGCAAAAAATAGTATAGAGCAATCATTTGAACCCATACCCTATGCTTTATAACACTAGTACACAGAAGCTCTATAGTGGCGGTTCTAAACCTATTTACACTGGCGTTTTTCAGTACCGCCAGTGATAGGGGCCAGTGGAAATCAGCATTTCCACTGGCGGTTATTTTGGAACCGCCAGTGAAAAGTGCATTTTCACTGGCGGTTTTTTTAAGAAAACCGCCAGTGAAAAGTGCATTTCCACTGGCGGCTGAATAAAGAAAACCGCCAGTGAAAAGTGCATTTCCACTGGCGGTTTTATAAAGCAAACCGCCAGTGGAAATCCACTTTTCACTGGCGGTTTTCTTTATTTAGCCGCCAGTGGAAGTTTTCCCGCCTTTTTTCAAAATTTCAAACAATACTGAATTATATATATATTTATTTACACACACACAAACATATATATATATATATATAGATCTATATTGATATTGAAAGCAACATGAAATTAAATTCTATCATACATTTATATACATCAAAGTATTCTGTTTACAACCATATATGCTTCATGCATTCTATACATCATAAGTTTTCACCTAAGCTCTAATAACTATCTCAGCTAAGAGATAATCTACTAATTTCTGTTAGTATTCTAAACTCTGGCAAAGCTAATGTTCCGGAAGCATCGTGATATTTTCCTTCTGCGGGAATGACCTCTTTCAATATGAATGTGCAGAGGTCCTCGACTATGCCATACAATGCAGCTTCGGTCAAGTTCTCCGGGTTTCCTCGTTGAAATTGCTGTAAAGGAATTTTATAAACATCATCTATTTATACTCAATAATAACACATTTGCATCTTTAATGACATAAATACATACTTGACTATTACTAATAATACCTTGTCAGGGTTCGTGATGTATCGTCTGTTCACTCTCATGAACTCGCACGCATAGAATCCACATAGGACCGATCCTTGTGGTTGCTTGTGGCACTACATAACGGGAGATTGGTTATTTAGTTGCAACATTGTGTATGATATGTATGCATAAAATCACATACTTACCGGCCAGTGATGATGGATGTCTAGTGGCACGCGTTGTTTCGACAGGTCGTACTTTCCACCTCTCATCTTATAGAATCTATAAGCCATGTGATCTCAAATAGAATCACCATGTTATTCTCAAATTTTAATCGATAAAAGTATGCATGCATAGAAAAGGCTTACAGCTCTAAGATGCTGAGGAATTCTGCATATGTCGAAGGGTCGAAGTTCAAGGAGTCGAGCACCAGCACCTTTCCATCCTTAGGATAAATGAGGAAGCATATCCAGTGGTCCCTGTACGAATCAAATTTGTGATGCATGTGTATTGAAATTATTAATTTTATTTATGCAAAATCACACTTACTTAAAGTTGTACGGGGCCATTATGGCTTCCCTGTCTTGAAATTGAAGCATTGCATGTCCTATGTAGGTGGCGTATCGAGCTTCAAAATCCTTCTTCATATCCTTTATACTCTTCTCAACTTCTTCGTCCGTCTTTCCCCGTATTTCATTGTTGTCTTTCCCGATTCTAAAAGTGTGGCTTTCCTCGGATATAAGTATTGGGTTGAGATACCCAACCCTTTTACTGGCACTAGTATTGGGCTTGGTACCGTAAAGGATCTCCTGCTGATCATGTTGCATTCTGCAAGTCACACGTGCATGTCAGATATTGAAATTTTATACAGCTCACTAATAATAACACACATATGTGGAAGTATGAGTGACACTTACAATGCAAACATCGTTACAAGTTGCACGTCGAGTCTCTGAAGGTTCATCATTAACCACATGTCCTCGAATGTAACAACGGCCTTTTGGTCCGAACCAATAAAAGCATGGTCTGGTATATGCACACTGATGGTGTCGATGCCAACCGATGATGCCCGCATGTACCAGTCATGCAACCTTTTAACACCAGCCGGGACCTTTCTTAGTTTCTCAAGAGGTAGCAGAGGTCTGCCCGGCACATATTTTTTAGGCACGTTTTTGTAATCTGCCTTAGTTGGCTTCTTTATCTTTGCGGCCATTGCCTCAGCCTTTTTTGCAGACTCCTCATGCTCGGCCAAATCAAGAGTTTGTGACGTGAGGCTCCGTCCAATCCCTTTCAAAAACCGAGCTGTGCCAGCAGTACTAGCTTTACTCTTCTTTTTCTGATACGGGGACACCAATTTTGGTATAGGAAGTTTAGATTTTTTGATGGCCGTGGATCCTTTGATGGCTGTGGAGAAGGTGGATCCCTTGATGGTGGCGTAGACAGTGGGTCACCAAGAGGATGGGGAGGAGAAGGTGGTGGAGCCCTGAATGGTGATGCTTGTGGCGGAGACGGTGGGTCAGAAAAAGGATGAGGAGCAGCATGTGAAGTTTGAGGAGGTGATGATGGATGTACAATAGGAACAACAATTTGAGAAGGCGGAGACGGTTGGGCCTGCGATGCCTGCGATGAATTCGACCAATCAAGCAATTCGACATTCCTTCGAGGCCAAAGGATAAAATTCTTGATAGCTTGTCCAAGTTTCTCGATACCTTCGGGCCCAGGGATGTCTAGCATGTCGTCCTCGGATCCTTGGACGACCGTCGTCACTTCTACTTTGCAATAATCATCTGGAATATCGTTTCCATGGAACTTGTGTCCTGGGATCGCAAGGCCTGTGGCTACTTTCTTTGTACGTTTATTGTTAATACCATATCTTATAACCAGTGTGCACGCCACAGGCCTTGTGATGTCATCAACTGGATAACGGACCTTATTTCTCGTTGAAGCAACAGAGCTTGGTAATGTCGTACAATTTGTGGAAGCCGGCGGTTGAGCTGCTGGAATTATTTGTATCTGTGGAGTGGTCATCAGTTGAACAGACATCGCACTCGCCAACTGTTGCATCAATTCTGGAGGAGGATTCGATAGCATTTGAGACATCATGGCTTTGAACTCTTTCTTGGCCTCCTCCTTAAAATAATCCGCCATCTCTTCCTTGTATCGATCACGTTTCTTGTACAGACCTTCCCACTGTGGTCCGAATCCTTCCTTCCATCCTTCCTTAGACGAGATTCCTCGTACACGACCAGGATGCTCAGGGTTACCGAGACCAGCCGTTAGGATGTCTCTTTCCCTTTGTGGCTTAAAAGTTCCTTAGCTCTGCTTAGCTGCCATTGTATATATGTTTTTTGCCGCTTCTTCGACAATGGGATCATCAAAAGATACACCGGTCTCGGTTTCCCTTGGTTTTCTAGCACGGAGCCAATTTGCCGCCCTTTCACCAAGTTGCTCGGACAGCGTCGGCAACCCTGCGGCCTTCTTCTCGGCGTCTTCTTGTGTCCATTAAGGAACCTGACGCTTGTAACCACCTGTGCCTAGGTGGTGGCGGTACTTGTTCTTCTTTGATAGTTCCGAATTTGCCTCACTTAGAGATATGAAATCAGGGCTGCTCCTCTGCTCTAGAAATACTGCCCACTGACCTGCTGAGATTTTATATTTTTTGGTCGGGTCCAGACCTTTCTTTGCAAACTTTGTGTTCATCTCAGACCTCCAGTTTCGGAAATTGATTGCAAGCTGCTTCATCGTGTATTCCTTCACGAGTTCTTCTGAACCCCGAGGCAGAACGAACCTCATTAATAGCTTATTCCATATTTGATTCTTGACATCATCTGACACATCTCTCCACTGTCGTATTGTTATGTCAAGATTATCTCTAACTAAAAACCCAAGTGCATTCCGGAACTTAGGTAGTGCCTCTTCTGGAGCTAGGGGCTGACCTTTCGGGCTCACGTCTGAGATTTTGTATGTTTTGTCGGGAAACTTGTTCAGCCCCCTGTCACCTCTTTTTCGATCGCTCTGCTTCCTTTTCCTTGACGTCTCGGTTGTTGTCTTGGTCTGTTCCGGTGCGTCTTGGGTCGGCTCCGGTACGTCTTCGTATCGTGCCATGGCTTCTTCGAGTATCGACGAAATTCAGACACGACCTCCTATTCATGTAATAAAATGCACAAGAGATCATGCATGTGAAATCAGTAGGGTACACATACGAAGCTAAAGATGCGTACTTTTACCTCAGCTTCTCATGGATCATAAGTAGGGTCATGTTGCAACTCACGGAGAGCGGCCCTATCTATGCTAGTGGTAGGAAAAGGGTCGCTAGGCGTTTCATATCCTTCACTGCTGGATTGTTCTTGAGCAACACTCTTGTCCATGTGCTCGGGCACTAATCCTTGGTCCTTGATCGGAGAACTCATTGAGCTATATATATACAAATACATAAGCAATAATTAAATACATATTAACACATATTAACGTAAGCAATAATTAAATTCATATTAACAAATACCCTAAACCCTTAACCCTAACCCTAACCCAAAACCCGAACCCTTAACCCTAACCCTAACTATAACCCTTAACCCTAACCCTAACCCTAACCCTAACTATAACCCTTAACCCTAACCCTAACCCTAACCCTTAACCATAACCCTAACCCTAACCCTAACCCAAAACCCGAACCCTTAACCCTAACCCTAACTATAACCCTTAACCCTAACCCTAACCCTATCTATAACCCTTAACCGTAACCCTAACCCTAACCCTTAACCATAACCCTAACCCTAACCCTAACCCTAACCCTAAACCCTAACCATATAGTATCGTATAGTCGTATAGTATCGTGTTACGGATATTATCGAGTTACGTATATTATCGAGTTACGTATAGAGAGGGAGAGAGGGAGAGTCGTATAGGACGGGGAGAGAGGGACAGAGGGAGCGTCGCATAGGACGTATAGAGAGGGAGAGAGGGAGAATCGTATGGATATTATCGAGTTACGTATAGAGAGGGAGAGAGGGAGAGTCGTATAGGACGAGGAGAGGGAGAGAGGGAGAGTCGCATAGGACGTATAGAGAGGGAGAGAGGGAGAGTCGTACGGAAATTATCGAGTTCAGATCGAATTCGGATCGGATCGGATACGTATATTATCGAGTTGTGACGGATAAAATTACAATGTATATATTCAACCCGATGATTTTTATCGAGTTTAGCTCTTGATTTTTATGTATATATTCAACTAGATGAACACATATATATATATATATATTAAACACATACATTTGAACACATATGAACACACATATATATATTGAACACATACATTTGAACACATATAAACACACATATATATATTGAACACATATGAACACACATATGAATAAAAATAAGTATTGTATGAATACTCTCATCTCCTCTCCTCTCTCTCCCTCTCCCTCCTCTCTCTATCTCTCTCCCTCTCCCTCTCTCTATCTCTCTCCTCTCCCTCCTCTCTCTCTCTCACCCTCCTCTCCCTCCCTCTATCTCTCTCCTCTCCCTCTATCTCTCTCCCTCTCTCTATCTTTCTCCTCTCCCTCCTCTCTCTCTCTCACCCTCCTCTCCCTCCCTCTATCTCTCTCCCTCTCCCTCCTCTCTCTTCCCTCTCCCTCTCCTTCCTCTCTCTTCCTCCCTCTCGGCGGCGGCAGCGCGTGCCCTCCTCTCTCTTCCCTCTCCCTCTCCCTCCCCTCTCTTCCCTCTCCCTCTCCTTCCTCTCTCTTCCTCCCTCTCGGCGGCGGCGCGTGCCCTAGGGTTTACTAAACGTGGCGGCGGCGGCTGCCGGCGCGGTAGACGGCGGCGGTACGGAAGAAGAGGGGAAAGAGAAAGAAACCTGACGGCGGTGTGGGGGCGCGGGGCGGGAATGGCGGCGTGGGGACGGGCGCGGGGACGATCGCCGGCGAAACCCTCGGGGTCGAAATCCAGCAGCCTGACGGCGTCTTGAAGTGAACTGGCGCCAGGGGACTTGTAAATTTTTCGGCTCCCGCGCGCCACCCTTTATATAGGCGCCATTTCTACTCGCGGTTGACAACGAGAACCGCCACTAGAAATGGCTTCCACAGACTGTAGAAGCCATTTCTACTGGCGGTTGACAACGAGAACCGCCAGTAGAAACTATTTCTACTGGCGGTTGTCATAGAGAACCGCAAGTAGAAATGGCTTCTACAGTCTGTGGAAGCCATTTCTACTGGCGGTTCTCTATGACAACCGCCAGTAGAAATTGTTTTTTATTATTATTTAACATAGTTTTTTATATATTGTTTTACTTCACTTTTTATATATTATATTAAGTATACTTTTATATATAGTTTTTTATATATTGTTTTACTTCACTTTCCATCCTCTCTCTCCTCTCCACTCTCTCTCCCCTCTCCCTCTCCATCCTCTCTCTCCTCTCCACTCTCTCTCCCCTCTCCCTCTCCATCCTCTCTCTCCTCTCCAGTCTCTCTCCCCTCTCCCTCTCCATCCTCTCTCTCCATCCCCTCTCTCTCTCCTCTCTCTCCATCCTCTCTCTCTCCTCTCTCTCCATCCTCTCTCTCCTCTCTCTCTCCTCTCTCTCCTCTCTCTCTCCCTCTCCTCTCTCTCCATTTACCTCACTCCTCTCTATAAAGTCAATAGAAAGTCATGTAAAATTGTAAATGGTAGCCACGAAAATTGAATGAAGACAATTACATGCTTCGGTTTGTCGCTAACAATAATCAATTACATGACAAGTCCTAACAATAATCAATTACATGACAAGTATATAATCTAGGAAGCTATTGTTCTGCCTTGTCCATCGTGGCATACCCAGGGCAACGAATTGCGTGGGATGCTTCGCTCAACGTTCCTTATCTTGGTTGGATGGTCTATGAAAAGAGACATGTCGTTGAACTGGTTAAAATCCTCTAAATCAGATACACCACCAACTCCTATAGCTTGTTGTTTTCCAGGAAAAACTACATGCTTCGGTTTGTCGGTGCTTTTCTTCTCATTGTTAGAAATGATCTGTTCAGCATAGAAGACCTGTGCAGCACGATTAGCAAGGATCCATGGGTCATCTTTGTAACCTACCTTACTTAGATCAAGAACTCTGACCCCATAGTTGTCTACCGTGACATGTTTGTCTTCAACCCATTGACATCGGAAAACCGAGATCTGAAATGTACCATAGTCTAGTTCCCATATGTCCTCAATAAAGCCAAAATATGTAATAATCTCACCAGTTTCATCATCTATGGCCTCGCATCGAACACCACTGTTTTGTGACATGCTCTTTTTGTCCTTGGACTTGGTACAAAATGTGAATCCACTAATGTCATAGGTTTGCCATGTTGTGACCTGGCGTGATGGTCCAGATGCCAAGCCCTTGATGGTTTGTTCTTCTATTGTTTCTCCACGTGGAATGTCCTTCACCATTAGCCATGTGTTGAACCGCTGCTTATGTTGCTTCATTACCCAATCATCCGTATGCCCAGGATTTTGCTCGCGAAGCTCATTGATGTGTTGTTGGATAAATGGCTCCATTATCGTTAGCTGATGTAGGATGCTCTGATGTGCCTCAAGTACTATATTGTAATCCGGTGGGATGAAAGATTTCTGTCCCATCCTCCCGCTTCCATACAGTCTACCCTCGTGTCGTGACGGAGGCAGACCTATTGCAACCTGGTCTTTTAGGATACTATTGCAGAATGGACCTCCGGACTCAATGGCCTCTTCGGTACAGTACCCCTCTATCATGGATGCCTCGGGACGAGCACGGGTTGATACATAGCCATTCAGTATTGACATGAAACGCTCATACGTCCACATTTCATGCAAGTACATAGGACCCAATGCCTCTATTTGTGGCACCAAGTGCACCACAAGGTGCACCATAATATCAAAGAACGATGGAGGGAAACACATCTCAAACTGTGATATTGTCTCCACTGCAAATTCCTGAAGAGATGCCAACTCATCACAGCCAATTACCTTTTGTGATATCCTGTTGAAAAAGTAGCACAACCGTGTGATTGCCATCTTTAAAAACAAAGGATTTATAGCCCTGATGGCAATAGGTAGGAATGTAGTCAGCATGACATGGCAATCATGTGAGTTGTAGTTGGTGATTGTCAGGTCTTTCATTGACACAATACTCCGTATGCTAGAGCAGAATCCGGATGGGACTTTCAAATTCTTGAGCCAAACACACATCGCATGTTTCTCATCTACATTGAGATTGTAGCTTGCTGCTGGGAGATGGTACTTCCCATTTTCTTGAAGAACGGGATGTAGTTCCTTTTTTATGCCTAAATCTACCAAGTCCATGCGTGAATTGAGCCCTTCTTTTGTTTTGCCCTTTATGTCTAGCAAGGTGCCCATTATGCTTTCAAACACGTTCTTCTGAACGTGCATACCATCGATCGCATGCCGCACATCTAACTCTTTCCAGTAAGGCAAGTACTCGAAGAAAATAGACTTCTTCTTGAATATAGCCCCCGAAGCTGGTTTGGCATCCTTCCTTGTTTTTCCGTCTTTTGTCTTCTTCCCGAAAACAAACTTGATATTCCTGACTATTTCAAAAACTCTATGACCTCTATTGTTACCCGATGGAGCAGTAGAATGTAGTTCACCATTATTGTCGAAGTACTTATCCATCTTTCGCATGCGGTACCTGTGTCCTTCCAATAAAAAGCGTCTGTGCCTCATGTAAACTATCTTCCTAGATGCAGCAAGGGATACGTAAGCAGTTCCATCAATGCATACTATGCAACCAACCTTTCCCTTAAACTGGCCTGATAATGTGAAGAGAGCAGGGTAATCGTTGATCGTAACAAAAAGAATTGCTCTCAGCGTGAATGAACCTTTACGATACTCATCCAACATTTGAACACCCGTTTCCCACAATATTTTCATATCCTCCATTAAGGGCTCCAAAAATACATCCATGTCAACTCCAGGTTGTGTAGGTCCAGAAATAAGGATGGTTAGCAAAATGTACTTCCGTTTCTGCATCAACCATGGAGGAAGGTTGTATATGGTGAGGATCACCGGCCATGTGCTATGCTTGCTGCTCCTCTCAACAAATGGGTTCATTCCATCAGTACTCAGTGCGAACCTAACATTTCTCGGTTCATCGGCAAAGTCTCGGTGGTTGTCATTGAAATCTTGCCACTACTTCCCATCGGCTGGATGTCGAAGCTTCCCATCGTTTTTGTGCTCATCAGAAGCATGCCAGCTCATAAGTCTGGCATCCTCAGGATTAGCGAACAAACACCTCAATCAATCGACGACGGGGAGGTACCACATCACCAAAGCAGGAATCTTTTTGAGCGCATAATAGTCTACTTCTTTTTCTTTGCTCGTGGATTTTGAAGTCCTTTTTTGGGCTTTCTTTCGCTTCTTCCCTTTAGACACGGATGCAACACACTCTTCCTCTCGATAGTCTTTATTCGTCTTGTACCTACTTGCACCGCACTTTGGGCAGCTCTCCAAGTCTTTATAATCATCACCTCGATAAAGGATACAGTGATTTCTACACGCGTGGATCTTCTCCACACCCATAGTGAGCGGACTGATTAGTTTCTTTGCATAGTACGTGTTAGCAGGCACATTGTTCTCCTTTGGAAGCATGTCTGCGATAACGCATCGAAGCCAGCATCAGACACACCATATTTAGCTTTTAACATCAACAGCTTTAGCACAGACCGGAGCGTCGTGAACTCTTTGGTACAACCCTTAGACTCGTCGTACAAAGGCTCTTCTGCTGCCTTCTTCAGGGACTCCATACCTTTCATTAAGAACATCGATTGATGTGTATGACGACGCAACATTGCCTCTAGCAACTCTACATCTTCCTCATCCATAACACTTGGCAGAACATGAGGTCTATCATGTTAATTTCCTCCAGCGTAACCATGATCAGTAACATTTTGCACTACATGTTCGCTCTGTGGAAGAGGTTGGTGTGTCTCGTGAACGAACTGAAATCTGTCGTCGATGTTCTCAGGGTTTCCAGTCGTATAAGGCGAAGAGCTACCCTCTCCATGCTTTGTCCAAATTGTGTAATCCTTCATAAATCCTCGGCATACCAGATGAGATATGATTTGTTCTGTGTCATTAAATACAGCAGCATTTTTGCAGTCCATGCATGGACAATATATGTGTTTTGTCTTTGTTCTCCAAGCATGGTTCGTAGTGACATCAATAAACCTATGGACCTCGGATATGTATGATGGATCTAGCCTTGATAAGTTATACATCCAGGATGTCCTCTCCATCACCACCTGTAAAAAAGTAACATAAACACACAAGAACCAACCTTTCTTAGCAACCTTCTTCCAAAAAATAAAGATAACCCCCCCCCTTGTATTTTGTGAAATCTGGCCCTCTAATGGAAGTTGGGCTGCGAGCTATAGTTCTTGTCGGGAAGGATGAAGGGGTGAAACCCTATATCCAAAATGTTGCTAAATTTAAGGAAAATGAACAAAAATTGGCAAGAGGAACATAAAACCAAACTTTCCTAGCCATACTCTTCTCTCTAACACATGGTGAAGGCCTAGTTCCAAAATTGAGCAAAGATGAACAATAATTGGCAATTAAAACATAATTAAACCAACCTTTCATAGCAACTAATAAAAACAATCTTAATTACCAAACCTATCTTCTTCTCTCTCCACACAACACATGAACCATTCATTAAACAACTTAATATGTCATGGATAAACTGATTTGAGAACTAAACATGAAAAAGGAGAGAGGATAGACAAAATCTAACCATATTAAACAACTTTATTTGAGGGAATAGAGCAAAAATGTGGCTAAAATGTGGCTAAAATTGAGAGAGGATACACTCTCTCTCAAATGGTGAAACCCTAGATCCAAAATGTGGCTAAAATTGAGCAAAAATGAATAAAAATTGACATTAGCAACATAAACCAACCTTTCTTAGCAATCTTCTTCCAAAAAATGAAGATCAAAACCTCTCCCCATGTATTTTGTGAATTCTGGACCTCCAAAATCGCCTCCAATGGAAGTTGGCTGTGAGCATACAGTTCACTGTCGGGGGAAGAAGAGGGGTATTTATAACAGACAGTTCACTGGCGGTTGGCTTTAAAAACCGCCAGTGAAAATTGATTTCCACTGGCGGTTATCTTAACACAACCGCCAGTGGAAATAGGATGTTTCCACTGGCGGTTAAGTTAAGATAACCGCCAGTGGAAATCAATTTTCACTGGCGGTTGGTGTTACACAACCGCCAGTGGAAACATCCTATTTCCACTGGCGGTTGTGTTAAGATAACCGCCAGTGGAAATAGGTTTCCACTGGCGGTTTTTAAAGCTGGGCCCACCTGTATCTTTCACTGACGTTTGATAACGGAAACCGCCAGTGAAAAGTTGAACATGCCGCAGGCTTTGAGCTCTTTTCTACTAGTGTAAATTTGGGGCTAACCATTAAATCAGGTGTTGGAACTTGTTCTCCCGAGCAAGTTTGATCCAACGGGGGAGTAGAAGTAATGCAGTCAAGGTTTTGCTCAAGAGGGCAATTGCTTTCTCAATCTCTTTTCACAAAGGCACTGTGCGGGGGTATTTATAGTTGCTTGAGTGCCCAGCGCCTCGGGTTAAGTACGCATGTGCCCTCAAGCGCCCAGGTTATCCCCGGAATATTTCCATTAAAGTAGGGTTATAGACTGTAATTACAGAGAAGCCTTTACAAATCAGGCACGTAATGCTCCGCGGCCACGTAGGGCCTGTTATAATAGGCCAGATTGCACGTGGGCCTTCATGTTGGACGACACCGCGGGATGGGACGACACCGCGGAATGGGACGACCTCGCCAGAAGCCTTCGTTCCTCGGCGCATTGGACGAAGGGTGGAGTCTGCCAGTCGTCTTGTCTCCGTTGGTGCAGCGAGACTGGCGAAGGCATCGAGCGAAGGGGTCTGCCGGTCGTCTTTTCTCCGTTGGTGCAGCGAGACTGGCGAAGGCATCAAGCGAAAGGTGGCGTCTTCGCCTTCGCCCCAACCAACATCAGGCATACCTTATTGTTTAGAAATAGACAATAATCATATTTACAGCCTAGACGTCGCCACCCCAGGCTCGTGCCAACGCACAGGCACATACCTAGTCATTCATTAAAAATAACTACGAGAGAGAAGAAGGTAGCTAAGGCCACACTGGTTGGTGTTTTTTGCGTGATTATTTATGTGACTAGTGATTCGCGTCAATTTTGTTTATGTATTTTTTCGTTTTCTACAATAATTTGCATTTTCCTTACATGATAAGTTCAAAACTGAATTGATCATATCGTGGAGGTCATAAACGGGTCAGTTTCTTTCTTTTACATGTGGTTACCCTAAAGAACCGTTGGGCTTAGGCAAAAATAAGTTGATTGGCAAGCACCCTTAACTACATTGAAAGATTATTTTTATTTTATTTCTATAAAAATTCCTTAAAATAAAATAGACATAACTTTAGCCGACTGCAACATATACATAACCCTAAGCCAAAAGCTTTCATTATTCATATTATTTAATAATATACTTGAGTCTGATAAATAAGAATGCATGGCCAAATTCAGCCATCACAAAGTAACAACTTCTAGTACAACAGTTAACTGGAACTTTAGAATCATTGCTCTCTATAAGAACCAACCTACATCCGAGTTACAATCAAGAGAGCTGGTTAGGAGGTCGACCACGCAAAGGTTCAACTCAATTTCCGTTTCAGACTGATTTAAGCAAAAATTTACGTATGTTTGCCTTAGAAGCTTCGTCATAGTCCATCCTCCGCTACAGTAACAAATGGCTACTGAGCTCCTAGATTCCTATATTGGTTCTCATGTCGAGGGACTCTTAGGATTGCCTTTCTGAGGAGCTACTTCTCTACATAGCAGTGGCCAAACAATTTCGAGGGAGATAAACATCAGCGCATTACTGAAGGACGTGTTATAATCTGGAAGTGAAGGTGGTTTATAGTTGCAAAGTTGCCCAGACTATTATAACCAACTCTAGAGAAAAAGTAACAAAAGTGAGAAATAGATAAAGATGCTTTATCATTATCTACATAAAAGAAAAATAGCAAAGTGTTGAAGGAATAAATAATGCACCACCACCATCATACACAATAAAACAAAATAAAAATGGGAAACAAATAAACAAGATCATTAGTATATATTAGAAAATGCAAATAAACAAAAGTGTAAACATATAATCAATACATGACATGACAACTCAGATACAGATTCATATGACAACAGTATTTGCAAAAGTGCATGAGAAAGGAAAAAATTACAAAGGATTATTTTTTCAAGAAAAGGCTCACTTGTTGGCTTGTTACACACACTGGGAGACATTAAATTATTGCACTTATCTGAAACATCAACCTAGAAAAAAATCATTGAAAGATCTTTACTTTCGCCAATGTTCCTCAAGTAGTTAATTGTACATTCTTATTATTAAGAAAAAACAAAATGTACCAGATTCAACCGTGATAGATAACAAAGAGCAGGTAGAGTGAGAAGAGCCACCAAAGATTAGAAGATATCGGTCAGCGTAAACAACTGCTGAATGATCATACCTAGGAGCTGGACCACCTTTCCTGTTTCACAATAGGAAAGCAAAACAATAATCTTAGCAAGAGCTTGGAATCAACGCATTACTGAAAGACGTGTTATAACCTGGAAGTGAAGGTGGTTGATAGTTGCAAAGCCACCCAAACTGTTATAACCAACTCTAGAGAAAAAGTAACAGAAGTCAGAAATAGATAAAGATGATTTATCATTATCTACGTAAAAGAAAAATAGCAAAGTATTGAAGGAATAAATAGTGCACCACCATCATTATACACAAAAAAAATAAAAATGGGAAACAAATAAACAAGATCATTAGTATATATTGGAAAAAGCAAATTAACAGAAGTGTAAACATATAATCAAGACATCACATGACAACTAAGATACGAATTCATATGACAACAGTATTTGCAAAAGTGCACGAGAAAGGAAAAAAATCACAAAGGATCCTAGCTACAACCAAAAGATAGTTTTTCCACTTCACTTGAGCAAAAAAAGATAACCAGGACCATAGATCATGATAGTTGTTTAGATCAAATGAGGCAATGGAGGCATGGAGCAAGTAAAAGCAAGCAGGTTCAAAATATCATTCTGTCTGCTAGTACTAATAAACAAAAACAAAATAAATCATTTCTACTGTTTTGAATGGCAAAAACTGATGCAGATCTCATTCTTAATCATGTGTCCCCTTGTTTCTTAGTTTCTAAAGTCTAGCATTGTTCCTAATTCCTCCCGCGATTGTCATTCCTCATTCCCCCTTTCCTATCATATCCCCTATTCCCCTCCCTTGCATTTGTGTTGTGGTATGTCCATCTCAATCTTCCCTCCCCTCTTCCCCGCACCAGATTCAGGCTCGTTCTGTATCCTTCCTATTGGTCAAATGCTCGCTCCTTTGATTTCCAAGGTTGAAAGTCACCACCAAGAGCAATCACAAATCCGGTGGGACAAGCAAGAACAGTCAATTAATGGGTCACTACCATCTGTTGCTGCCCTTGCGTTGCAATGGAATATATAATACCACAATAACTTATATACAAATTTGTATTATACTGTTATGAAAAATGTTTCGTAATCCATCTGTGATCCTAGCTATACATAAATTTTGTTATTCTAATCTAGCTATTTCACCACTATATTACAACCATTAGTATTATGTACACTTTTATATATGAAGAAAATTTGGTGCCCTTTCAGGCGCTCTCTAATGATTCGAGGACAAAATCTGTCACTTGTTTTTGTTTATTAGTGGAGGCAACAATCAACTTCATACCACATGCCCTCACGTTCACCCTGATATCAACTTTGCTCTTAACAATTTGGAAGGCAGGAGTAACCCAACAATCGCAATTGCACTACATTCCTACCCAGTTGAAGTATCCCTACTGAGCTCCATAGTGGATGCATGACAGCTCTCCCTCTAAAGCACTATCTTCTACTATTAGGTGAACAGAGGCGCATGTGAAACATTGTAAGGTATAGTTAACAAAGGATGGGGCATTAAAATTGTGCTACTAAGATCAAACATGGTGTACCGTTGCTTAAACATCAAGTATATTCACTTATTCAGATCTGAGTAATAAGATGAATTGAACATCAAATCATGAAAATATATGGATTCCATGGTAACCAACCATATGCGCAGCACTTGCATGATTTTTTCCTTGCACAACACAAATAAACATTTCATCTTCCATAGAAATTCATACTCCAAGAGGAAGGTAATAACATTAGATTTCAGAGGTTCAACAAACAAACTGGCACTGTTTTCAATGAGAGTAGTGAAGGGGAGACCAAACAAATAAAATATAGAGAGAGCCCATGAAAACTGGAGAAGGATATTAACTCAAATTTATGTCATGGCAACTTGTAAACACCACTTTAACCAAAATGGATCAGGACTAATCTAATAACTTCAAGCAGATTGTCTTGTACAGAGGACATGAAGTATCAGCTTTAAAGCCCATTTCTTCAAATAATTCAATTTTGAAGCCCATTTTTTCAAATCATTTCAGCTATAGGTCATAGAATGTTCACCTAAGCAACAAACATACATGAGTTGATATACTGCCAGTAGATCATGAGCAAATCTCACCTCTTCAAGAAAAGCAACATTTGGACATGCCAACTTTGAAATCTCCTTCAAAGATTCTAATGATTTAGAAAAGAAAGCAACATGAGTGATCCATTACCACCCCATGCACATTTTTGATTTTTATAATGATCCATTACCACCCCATGCACATATCAATTCATAAAGGTTATAGCTCAACTGAATCACCTGATGACGGATGTCTTGAGCAATTGAACTGCTAGGTAGACATGATCTCGGAAAATCTAAAAGATTCGAATACCAAATAAAGTTAGTCACAAAGTAATCAAAGTGAGCAATAATAACAATGCAAGCGACACGAATTTAAAATATAGATTGACCATATGTCCATTAAAGGGCATGTAACCTAATAAATTCTATAAATCCATAACAGATCGCTACATTAAAGGGCAATGTCCTCTGTTTCAAACTACCAATTAGTCCACAACACGACCTAGCTGAATAAGAATTTCATAAAGAACCCTCTCAAGTGTGGCGGGTGTTGGGGGCCTTCGACTTCTTAAGGTCCTCAAAAACATGATTTGATAATATTTCCCAAGCGTAATATATGAACAGGTACCTTCGGACTTGGATCAAAACCATATACAATATGAGAAGCACGAACAATACGAAGGATGACGAAGCTCCGAAGCCACGTGCAGGGAAGCTTCGGAATAACGGTAGAAAGAGGAACCGACTTAAAGGTGAAAAGGCTATATAGACCTCAATGAATTATCCTAAAGTCAATAGTAAATGTAAAGGGCATGAGTGTAATTTTACACAGGCTGCGTCCTGTGCCTATAAATAGATGAACAGTGCCCCCGTACTGTTTACGCTGTCTTGTACTGGCTCGTGCCTCACGTTTGCTGTCAAGTCGAAGGTACAAATGTAATTCAATATTGTTCTTACTCACTCATGATTATATAATAAAGATATATACATGATATCATATGATTATTCATGTTATTCCTCATATTTCATATGCTTCATCTTTCATTAATATAGCTGTGATGATGAAGGTACTTCCTTCATGACCTTCGTCCGAAGATCGTTATATCCTTAGGGAAATAATGCTTCGAAGGACGAAAGCATTAACCATTAATATATCCTTTGTGTTGCCTTGTTCTTAATTCATAGCATTTGAGAACAAGTCCCCAACATTGGCGCCCACCTCCGGTGAACTCTTTCGACCACCTTCGGCAAGCACTGACCTTCGTCATGCCGCCAAAGAAAGCTTCAGCGCCAGGGACTGCTGCACTGCAGCCGCTGGACCCAAACTAGGAAACTCTTTCTCTCCGAGAGGCTCGAAGCCAGAAGAGGAAAGCCACCAGTCCAACACTCCAGGAGGAGGAGTTGGACTAAGAGATCAGGGACATGGAAATAATCCATCAGCATGTACAAAGGAAGGAGAAAATGGCGCGGCTGGCTGATCTTCAAAGGAAGATCGACGAAGCTACTAAAGAAGTGTGTCATCTTGTTCAAGATGAACAAGATCGAAGGCCCCAACACAGGGAGCTTCGTCAAGAAGGCTTGTTCAACAAAGATGGATGGTATGATGATTTTAATCATGATACCTTTACTTTTGATGATGCTTCTCCCTTGGCAGCAGAACTGCAGGCTACCCCATGGCCCCCGTCATACAAGCCACCTCAGTTTCCCATGTATGATGGGCACTCAGATCCAAAGCAGTTTCTAATGAGCTACGAAGCAACTATATCTTCATATGGGGGCAATACTACAGTTATGGCGAAGTCCTTCGTCATGGCAGTCTGGAATGTAGCCCAAACATGGTATTCTTCTCTTCGGCCAGGAACTATCACATCGTGGCAGAAGCTTAAGGACATGCTGGTGACCAGTTTCTAAGGTTTTCAGACGAAGCCAGTCACAGCTCAAGCCCTGTTCCAATGCACGCAAGATCATGAGGAATATCTCCAAGCGTATGTCCGAAGGTTCTTGCGATTGAGGGCACAAGTGGCCACAGTGCCTAATGAAGTTGTCATTGAGGCCATGATTAAGGGCCTTCGACCAGGACCTACGGCTCAGTACTTCACCAGGAAGCCCCCACAAACTCTAGAGAAACTACTCCAGAAAATGGATGAGTACATCCAGGCTGATAACGACATCCGCCAAAGAAGGGAGGAAGCTTACAGATTCTCGGAAATGACTAGGGGCTTCGGAGGAAGAATCCACCCGAGGCATGTCAGGTCAATCCATAATTCCACTCAGAGTGATGACAAAGGGAGTCAGCCTCAGAGGTCACAATACACCTCACAATCTTCGGGGCAACAACAAAGCTCTTTCAGGCCACCAGCTCCAAGGGGTAGAGGCGCCAGGGGCTTCAGGGGAAGATTTGGGGATCAGCCTAGAAATATCTACTGCTTATTCTGTGGTGAGGACAAGGGCCATACTACAAGAATGTGCCAAATCACCATTCAGAAGCAAAAGGAGATAGCAGAAGTCGAAGCTCGGCAGAATCAGGTCTTGCACACTGCTTCGTGCCATTCTCCCTACATACCAGAGTATGTGGGCAATCATCCTGCAGCTTCTGTTGCTTCGGCTAGCCATTCACAGGCTTCTTGGCCACAACTCCCACCCCACCACCACTACAACCGACCTATTCCCGAAGCCAGCAGCCAGAAGGGAACAAGCACTCTCAACAGCAACGGGAATTCAGGGAGGAAATCGAAGCTCGCACAATCAACAGCACTGTGCCGGAATCAAAGCACATTTATTGAGAGATATCCTACCTCTGAAAAATTTCTTACATTCTATGTCTTTTTTGTTTTTAATAAAGAACAAGTAATGTAAATCTAGTTTTAATTCCTTGTAATAGTTTCATTTCTATTAAAATGAAATATATCTTCTTCACAGATTTATGAAGCTCAAAAATTACCGAAGCTCAAAAGACGTTCCTAAGGGAGCAGTGTAAGTTTTGACGAAGCTACAAAAAAGTCGTTCCTAAGGGAGCGCAGTGTAAGTTTTGACGAAGCTACAAAAAAGTCGTTCCTAAGGGAGCACAGTGTAAGTTTTGACGAAGCTACAA
Source organism: Zea luxurians (assembly GCA_029449295.1). Classification (NCBI taxonomy): domain Eukaryota; kingdom Viridiplantae; phylum Streptophyta; class Magnoliopsida; order Poales; family Poaceae; genus Zea; species Zea luxurians. The sequence goes on from JAOPSE010000011.1 coordinate 55,892,287, forward strand.
AAAAAGTTATTCCTAAGGGAGCGCAGTGTAAGTTTTCTGCTCAAAAGTCGTTCCAAAGGGAATGCAGAGCCAAATACCGCCGAAATATAAGGCGAAGAAGATCAAAAGACGTTCCTAAGGGAATGCAGAACTTACACCGAAAAGTCAACGGTGATAGTGCCGAAATAGAAGGCGAAGAAGTTAAAAAGACATTCCTGAGGGGATGCAGAACTTACACCGAAAAATAAGCGGTGAAGCCGAAAAATAAACGTCAAAGAGATTCCGATCGTTCCTATGGGGACGCAGAGATGGTGTGTTCCAGTGTGGGCGTGTGGGTGTGTATCTTCGGCATTAGCATCATCCTTCGCATCATATCATCACATCATACATCATATTGCACCAATTACATGAATTGAATACGAAGTCGACCTTCAGAGACTACTTTATAAAAAATGAAAATGTGCTACGACACAAAGTAAGCTGAGAAATACAGCTTTGTCAGCTCTATTGCAAAAGAAGGGATCCTTTGTTTACGAAGCTAGGATGTTTTTACGAAGCATGGATATTTTCACGAAGCACGAGTTTTCTTCTTTACGAAGTATGAAAAGAAGGGAAGGTGTTTTTTCGCCGAAAGCTCAAAAATCGTATGAATATAAAGTTTCATGCATCACAAAGAACTGAATTACAAATAATTTACATATTAGATTCAAAAATATGCACATCGAATATTATAGTCTTGATACAACAAAGCTACATTGATCATTTAAAAATGTTTTTACAATAAGTACTAGTCCTCTTTTAGGACCTTCTCTGCAATTTCATTTAACAACTTGTTAACAACTTCGTCAACAATGGATTCGGCCATATTGATGATCTCTATTGCTTTCTTCGATTTTGGGTCGGCCAGGGGGTCGAATGGTTCCGGTGGAGGAGATAGTTCAGCTGCAGTAGAAAAAATTAATGATTTCAAAGTCATGAAAACAAATGCCGAAGCTAGATGCCGTGAAACAATACCTATGCGCTTCTCGCGCTCTGCAGCTTCTTCAGCTTGCTTAGCTTGTACTCGGGCGTCATGGATGTCTTTTTCACTCTTCTTCATAATTTCGTGAGCCATTTCTTGGCCACCATTTGCCCAGATGTCAGTGTAAAATTTTCCGCCCATTAAGCTTGCTTCAGTTGAAGGATCCTTCATGTCTTCCACGGAGAAGGCAGCTTCGGCTTGGGCCAGGGTCTTGACATGATCGTAACCTGCCTTCTCCAGGATGGCTGAAATTCCTCTTGCACTGGAGAACGCGCAGACATCCCCGTGATCACTTAAAATTTCTTCAAAACCTTCGGCCTCTTCGCTTATCCATTCGATAACACCTTCAGGGTCGCCTCGTATAAAGTTATCTTCGTTGGAATATGCGCCCACGTTGGCGAAGCTAGCCTTTATCTTTTCCACGCAGCCCAGGGATTTTTCGAAGCATCTTTCTTTGGATGCACGTAGTTCTTCAACTGTTTTTTCTAAATAGTTTTTCCAATATTCACTAATATCTCGGTTGGCCTCTGTGAGCCCACATTTTTCTTTGGCTTCAGCCAGCTATTTCCAAAGGTCTTCGATTTCATTCTTTTGAATTTCAGCTTGAGCCTTGAAACTTGCTTCATCTTCTTTTACTTTATCCACCAATGAAAGTAGAATTTTGTCTTTTTCTATGGCTTTGTTTCTCAGTCTGATAACCTCTGTTTGAAGGTTGTTGAGAGCTATAGTGCAGCTCTCATCTTCAGCATTCTTTTGCACCCTTAGGGCGTTGCTAAGTATTAAGCCCTGCAAGAAAGAATAAAACGATTAACATGAGGGTAAAAGACTTCATTCCAGAGTTCATAAACTTCAAAATTCACAATTTCTGTACCTTCAGACTGTTGTATGCAAGGCTATCTGCAAGATCAGCCTTTGTCATGGCGCAAATGCCAGCTTCGAGCTTCGGGAAGCCCATACTTCTGGCCATCTCCCGACAAACGGATAATTCTTTATTGTTCGGGAGACAGTACATGAAATCATCTTCATCCATACCGTTGAACACTAAGGCCCCCTTTGGGTACTTCATTTCCTAGGCATAGTATTTGGCTTCGAAAATTTCTTCTTCAGACAATCTTTTTCCCGCAGCATGTCGAACGACATAATCAAAATCTTCGGAGAGTGCTTTGGGAGTAAGGGATTCGCCTTCTTTGGCCACACTTTTCTCAAAAGCTATATTAGTTTTTGGAGTTATTCTTTTGACCCCTTGCTAGGTTGTGGCAAGCTTCGTCTCAGCAGGCACTATGGGCCTTGCCTCGGTTTTAGCCTGGGTTTTTGTAGCTTCAACTTCTATTTGCTTAGTATCAGCTTTGGGTTGCGTTTTGTCAGCTTCGGCAACCTTCCCTGTGGGAGCAAGACTTATGGAGTCGGTCGTTTCCAATACATCTAATACATTTACCATCCACCTTCTCTTAGGAGTTGTGGCAGAACTCTTTTGTGCATTCAGCGCTGTTGTTTCTGTTGAAGGACTTAAAATCCCTTTCACTTTTTGACCTATCAGCCTTACCTTTGTCAACCTTCATTTCAACTAGCTCAACCGAAGGTACTTTTGGCATTGTAGCTAGCTTTTCAGTATTCTGTGCAGTCGAAGTAGTTTCTTTTCTTTTGGTAGCATAAGATGTCCCTGCGCCAAACTCAGGAACCATGGCCGATTCAATGTAACGTGGCCGGTGGGTAAGAACCTTCAATTTTTTGCCTTTCGGCACAGGCTTATCTGGGCTGTCCGAAGTAGAAGTTTTCCTCTTTTTCCCTTGTTCCCGCAGCAGGGAGCCGTAGTCAGGGTATACGAAGCCGATGGCATCGAAATCTCTGTTTAATCTTTTCTTTCTCCGGCCACCGAAGGCTGCGGACAAGGCATTGTCCTCGGTTTTGGAGTATGCCCCAAGTAACTCGTCACTAGTAGTTTCAATACACTTCAGCCAATCATCATTTGGTTCATCAAATTTATCTCCAAACCTGAAGGTGTATTTCAGCCAGACCAAATCACCTTCACTAGGATCATTGATGGTTTCCTTCAGCATTTCCCAGCCTTCCGCAAGCGGCCACACCCTGAAGGCTATGTTCTCCTGAACTAAATCTCTTGTGCAAATAAAAGAGCAAACAGTGTCGAAGGCCTTCTGACATGCTTCCTCAGCATCATCAATTTCAACCTTTGGCCTTCGGAGGCCGAAGCGGGACCAAATGGGACGCATAATGACTTCCTTAATATCTTCCCTTGCCTTAAAATCATTCTTCACGTAAAACCATTCCTCCATCCAACCTCCAGGCCACCTTTTCCGGAATGTTGGTACCGGGCGACTTGCATTGGGGCGAGCGATAAATCCATAACAACCAAAGTTGTTGTGATACTGTTCTTTACCCGTGGCCTTCGTCTCATACAAAAGTTCGTGCATGCTGCAGAAGAACTTCGTGCTTGTCTCTAACCCTTGACTTCTTACTGCCTAGACGAAGACTCCCATCCTCAATATGGCTTTGGGGGTCATCTGATGAAGGAAGATTTGGTAAGTTTTTAGCACTTCAACTACAAACCTGCTCAGTGGTAACCGAAGCCCAGCTTTGAAGAAGCTTCGATAAATCACAACTTCGTTTTCCTCGGGGGCAGGGACCTTGTTGTCTCCACCAGCCCTTACAATAGACATATCCCGAAAGTACCTTCCTCTCATATTGTCAAGATGACTCTGTTTAATTGTTGATTTCCCAAAGATTGTATGACTTGGCCTCCAAGGCCGATCCTCAGAATCTTCGCCTCCGCTTTCCACATCATAACTGTCACTATCACCAGTATCTTCAGACAGGCCTTCCAGTATCTCCTTAGTAATCTTCTCTATATTTGTTTTTGCCATTGACTCGATAAATCCAGCAATGTAGGGATTCACAACCTTCTTCTCCTCAAAAAGCTTCTCCTCTTCAGTCAGCTTCGTCTCAACAGCAACCTTCTTGTCCTGAGACATTTCTCCTTCAGGAAGGATGGAAATGTGTTTGTTTAGCCGAAGCTCAGAAAGCTTGAAAAACAAGTAAGCGTTAGTGAGCAAGTCCTGCGAAATTGAGAAAGTAAAACAAATGGCGCAAGCAGCGTACCAAATATAGCTGGTGTGAGTTCTTATTTATACGCTCAGCGTGCTCCAAATTGGGGGACCCGTTTGTCATTGACTGTTGCTATTCTAGCAAAGGGAAGGTGTTTTTTCGGACCTTCGGTTTAAGGCCTTCATCCATGTCGCAGTCTGAATTCGTTATCTTAACAAATTAATACTGCGAGGGGCTACTATTGGGGCCTTCGTCTTCCGAAGGTCCTCAAAAACATGATTTGACAATATTTCCCAAGCGTAATATATGAATAGGCACCTTCGGACTTGGATCAAAACCATATACAATATGAGAAGCACGAACAATACGAAGGATGACGAAGCTCCAAAGCCATGCGCAGGGAAGCTTCGAAATAACGGTAGAAAGAGGAACCGACTTAAAGGGGAAAAGGCTATATGGACCTCAATGGATTATCCTAAAGTCAATAGTAAATGTAAAGGTAATGAGTGTAATTTTACATAGGCTGCGTCCTATGACTATAAATAGATGAACAGTGCCCCTGTACTGTTCACGCTGTCTTGTACTGGCTTGTGCCTCACGTTTGCTGTCAAGCCGAAGGTACAAATGTAATTCAATATTGTTCTTACTCACTCATGATTATATAATAAAGATATATACATGATATCATATGATTATTCATGTTATTCCTCATATTTCATATGCTTCATCTTTCATTAATATATGATGTGATGATGAAGGTACTTCCTTCATGACCTTCGTCCGAAGATCGTTATATCCTTAGGGAAATAATGCTTCGAAGGACGAAGGGCATTAACCGTTAATATATCCTTTGTGTTGCCTTGTTCTTAATTCATAACATTTGAGAACAAGTCCCCGACAGCGGGCGGTGTCGATGACCTAGCACCTTTTGGTCTCCACGCCTAGCCAGGGTGCGAGAGTGTGCCATCCACGACCACTGGTAGCAAAATAAAGTTACCGGTGCTAATTATAAGCAAGATGTTCCTTTAAACTCAGAGAGTGCATTGTTACAAGCCTTGCCCTTGAGCTGTCGAACACCAGTTCTTGACAGTTAGCCAAATAGGGGGAGGGGGAAGTAGACGAGAACATCCAGCACATCTTGACCTCCTGTGTGTTTGCTCGTGAAGTATGGGATTTGATTTTTCATAGATTGGGGCTCGTCCCTTTGGTCCCGCAATGTACTGGTCTCAATATTCTAACAGGTGGTGACGGGCCATCATGGGTGTAAATAAAGATTTAAAGAAAGGCCTTAATTCCCTGATCATTCTAGTAGCTTGGGAGCTTTGGAAGCATCACAATCTATGCGTTTTTGAGGGCGCTACTCCCTGCACCCCAAAGGTTGTGCTTAGCTAGAGCTGCTGCTTTGCCAGCATAACCTAGGGTCTGTCCTCCTTGTAACCTATTAGGGAGTTTACATTCATGTCTCCCCCATTTTCTTCTTAATAATAATGAAATGGCATGCAACTCTCTTGCGTCGTTAAAAAAATATAAGTCTTCCCCTTTTAGAATATTTCCAGATTAGGATGGCCGGTCTGAGTAACCAAGAACGTTTGTGTCTATTCACTAAAAATGTATTAGAAAAATTTTATTGCTGAAATAAGAAATCATAACATGAGTATATGCCTACCTAACATAGGAAACACACATCGAAAAAGCAGCTTATTTGAGAGAACAAATTCTGCCTTCGGTCCTTTGCACCAACATAAAAGATGCAAGATGCAGATGGCAACCAATTTATCAGTTTGCTTTGAACCAAGAATCGGCAAAAAGAAAAATGAGTTTCATAACAAATATCTTACCCAAAAAGGAAAGCTTAAAATATTCTTAATGCATGAAGAATACAGAAGATGCTCCTTCCAATTGACCAAGATAGCATTTGGCACGATTATGAGATGAGGGTCATAATTCCCTTTAAATTCCTTTAGGTACGTAGTTCCTAGCCATTGGATCGAATGAAAAGAGGAAGTATGGATGATAAGAAAAATATCATCAATAATAGAAGTACAACAAGCAAACAAGAATAAGCAAGGAATGACATGTACACTCTTTGCCAAGACCCATTTCATTATCCAAAATGTCGTTCAACTTATTATTGTACAAAGAAATCATCGGATATAGACTCACCTACATAACCAACAAGATGAATGGTAAGTTATCCTATGACAGAACATACCTATAATGCAAATGAATATATTACATCAGCTAAAAGCATATATCCTACTGATTAGTATCTCCTTAAGGTTCCTGCTCACAACTGCGCATTTGTGGTTAGTTTCAAGAGACTGAATCATGATATTACATCAAATGGAAAAAGAATAAAAATAGAAGCCCTAGCGAAGCCCAAACTAAAAGCTTCTAGTGATACTGAGTCCTTATGAACTGCTAGATTACTGATTCTCAAATTACATTTGTTTGACCAAATTAATTTTGGCAGAAGATCACATAGCTTTAGGTAACCTTACTATTACTGGCTCCATTTTAGACAATCAACAACCTTGGATGCTACTTCAAGTGCAGGGTTTTGCAAATGATCAGACATAATTGGTTACAACATATTGAAATCCTTCCACAAGGATCCCTAACCTTTACTGGGAAAATCATAAAGTTAATAGTAGCATATAGAAATACATTTACCCAAAAGATACCAACTATCAGCAGCAAGAGAGTTCACATGATTGAACAAAAAAGGGGATTATTCTAAATCAAACCACCAACAGGTATAATTCATCTAAAAATAAATGCATGCAACTTACTATAGAAGGACTGGTTCTTAAGAAGAATACATCTCCTGTTCATCACTGAACATCAAAACAATTCAGACTTGTTCAGAGATAAAGTTCTAGAACAAAAGGCTCCTAGTTGTGCCTGTTTCTCACAACTCACATGTGTCATCTGTGGGGGACATATATCCTCCGGGTCCACTAGAAGGCGAAAGGGCCTCGCTTGGGGCCTCGGGTCAGTTACCCCGCAAGGCCATCCCTTCGTGGGCCGGGCAAAAGCTACTGGCGTAATGGGCCGACGTGAGAAGGCGACATAATCAAGCCCAGGCATCCCGTCAAATCGTGCGCTATCCAAAGAAACCGTCCGACTTTCCTGAACGTGGAGCCCTCAAATGTCAAGGCAGATTAGGGATGTGTCAGCGATGTTTTCGAGAGATCAGTTCATTCGGTTCACTATTATTTAGGAAACATGTGATCATGATGTATATATGGAGTGCCCCACAGTCGTGTATATAAGGCCCAGGGGTACGCCATCATTTTCATCCCCATCTACCTATCCCATTAGCTTTTCTCCATCTAGGAGACGTCGTTTGTAACCCACCACATATAGCCCACACCAGGAAGTAGGGTATTACGCCTCTCCAAGCGGCCCGAACCTTAAAAAATTGTCTGTCTATCTCTTTCGTGCATCCAGCACGAACCATTGAGTTATAATCAACAACACCGTACTACCCGAAAGCATTGCAAGGGTAACCCTGGGTGTGCGGTCGGGCTCTAAACATCGACAGCTGGCGCGCTAGGTAGGGGATGTGTTGTTGATCCAAGCTAGCTCAATGGCCATCACCTCCTAGTGCAAGATCGCCCTTCGCCCCGAGACTATGTTCTGCTTTGGAACTATCTCATCCATAGCAGATGAAGAGGGAACTCTGCACCGCGTAGCAGACCCGCCGGAGAAGAAACTTTCCTCAGAAATCCCGAGGGGATCCAAAGCAGAACAACGGGTGGTGCCACCACCCACATCTCGAGCGAAGATGACCTCTCACAAACCAAAGGTCGGGAGCTCACCTACCTGAAAAACTCCACTGTCCACCTCGCCCACAAAGGAGTGGACACAGATCACTCGAAAGAAGGAAGCAAACATCCCGAGTTAGGGGTCGAGAGCATGCTGAGACATCTTTCCGACACCTTCGCCCTCAAAGGATGACGGAAAGAAGAGCGCCATCGCGCTGACTCCTTTCTACCCCGACGTCCTCTTCATCGGGGGGAGATTAGAGTCATCACCCATCTCCAACGACGAGCCTACCATGCAAGGGGAAGAACCTCCCCAGCGTGAAGCACAGTGACGGAGGAACAGACGCCGGAACATGTGGCGACATCACGAAGCTAGGGAACAGGATCAGACACAGCCCATATCCTGAGACGAAGCCTTAGAAGTAGGAGAAACTCCCGACGAGCGAGTACATCGGGAAAGGCGAAACTCTCGCCGCCGTGATTGTCGACAAGCTCAGGACCGAGAACGAGAGCAAGCTGAGCAAGGTGTAATGCTACGCCAGGAGAATCCTCTCTTTGCTCAGAACCTATACCCCGACTTTGCCCGTGCAATGAACACACCGAGTGAAGTCGAAGGGGTACTGGCTCAGATAGCTAATGGCATCCCGCGAACTCCAGACGTGGAAGGCTACCAGCGGCTGCTTACTCAGGCAGCTAATCACCTTCTACCCATCGCTCATCCTCCGAACGACCTACATCATGCCATAAATAGCCGGCGAGACGTGTGGAGCTCCATCAATGCTTCGCGCGACCGATGGCACGAAAGTGAAATAAGGCGCCAGGAGTAATATGACCGGGATCACGGCGTCCTAGCACGAAGTCGCGCAACCCGAGCTGAGTCGGCTGCAGCCTCGACTAGTGGGCCATTCCAGAGACGGTCGAGATGACATACTACCAACCCCCCTCCCTGGGATCGACAACACGAACGCCGACAAGAAGACACGTGCGTAGTCTCTGCGCTTACTCCGCATCTTCGGGCCATCCAATGGCCTCCCAACTTCAAGGTCTCCAACGTCAACAAATACGAGCCCAAGCAGGACCCGGGTGGCTGGTTGGCTGTCTACACGACTGCCACCCAAGCTACTGGGACGATGGAGGACGTGATGACAGTGTACTTGCCCATTGTCCTAGGGCAAGACGCGCTGCAGTGGCCCTAACATCTACCCCGGCACTGCATTGACGATTGGAGCGACTTTAGTCGGCGCTTCATCGGCAACTTCCAGTCCCTCTCTGACAAGCCAGTGTAGCCATGGGACCTCAAATCCATTAGGCGTCAGAGCAACGAAACGCTTCGGTCATACCTCAAGAGGTTTCAGACCATGAGGAACCACATCCCCGAAGTCGCCGAGGCAGCGATGATTGAAGACTTCTACCGGGGATCCAATGGCTCGGCCTTCATCTGAGCCATACTCCAGAAAGCACCTGCCACCTCCGAACAATTGTTTAGGGAGGCGGACCTCTACATCACCACGGATGAACAGGCCTAGGACCTCATCAAAGGCACGAAACCCGTGCCACCCGCGCCACGGCACGACGCGAACCAGCAGCCTGACAGGCGCTGGGAGAAGAGGCCCAGCGAGGAGGTGCACACCGCTGGGCCACCCATCACTCGAGCCCACGGCGCACCCCACAGAGGGGTACAGACACTAGATAAAATCCTCAACGCCCAGTGCCTGTACAACAAGGTGAGAGCACCTAGGGGGGGGGTGAATAGGTGATCCTGTAAAAACTTCAAACTTAAGCCACAAAAACTTGTTAAGCGTTAGCACAGTTAATGCCAAGTGGCTAAGGTGAAGTCTTCAACAAAACACAATACCACAAGAATCAAGCACAGAGGGACACGGTGGTTTATCCCGTGGTTCGGCCAAGCCAATGCTTGCCTACTTCCACGTTGTGGCGTCCCAACGGACGAGGGTTGCAATCAACCCCTCTCAAGCGGTCCAAAGACCCACTTGAATACCACGGTGTTTTGTTGTTCTTATCTCAATCCCGTTTGCGAGGAATCTCCACAACTTGGAGCCTCTCGCCCTTACAAAAGATGTTCACAAAGAATCACGGAGTAAGGGAGGGATTAGCAACTCACACACAACACAAAGATCACAGCGAATACGCACACACAAAACCCAGACTTGAGCTCAAGAGGCTAACACACTAGAACAGAGCTCAAATCACTAGAATTTCAAACAAGTGCGCAAGATTGATGTGTGAGTGATCAAGAGTGCTCAAGGAATGCTTGGGGTTCTTCCTCCATGCGCCAAGGGGTCCCTTTTATAGCCCCAAGGCAGCTAGGAGCCGTTGGGAACAAATCTGGAAGGCCATCTTTGCCTTCTGTCTCGTGGCGCACCGGACAGTCCGGTGCACACCGGACACTGTCCGGTGCCCGATTTGTTTCCAAAAACAGCACTTCTGACCGTTGCTGGCTGCTCCAGATCTGCGCTTAGTTGGCGCACCGGACATGTCCGGTGCACACCGGACAGTCCGGTGTTCCTTCCCGACCGTTGGCTCGACCACGTGTCCCGCGCGGATTGCGCGGCCGACCGTTGGCCCTGGCCGACCGTTGGCTCACCGGACAGTCCGGTGCACACCGGACAGTCCGGTGAATTTTAGCCGTACTCCGTCGGCGAATTCCCGAGAGCGGCCAGTTCGCGCCGAGGAGGTCTGGCGCACCGGACACTGTCCGGTGCACACCGGACAGTCCGGTGCTCCAGGCCGAGCTGGGTCTTGGCTGCACACAGCCAAGACTTTCTCCTCTTTTCTTTTCATCTCCTTTTCTGTTTCTAACACTTAGACAAATATATTAGTACACAAAACCAATGTACTAAGGATTAGAAACATACCTTTTCTCCATGATTTGTACTTTGTCCCATTTTACAATTAAGCACATGTGTTGGGCACTAAATCACCAAAATCCTTAGAAATGGCCCAAGGGCACATTTCCCTTTCAATCTCCCCCTTTTTGGTGATTTATGCCAACACTTCATAAAGCCACTAGAACAAGTGCAAACTCAATTCAAATGACATAAATTTAGGTGTTATTCAATTTTGGCATATATGGATCATCCTTTGCCACCACTTGGTTTGTTTTTGCAAATCAAACACAAATCTCTATCTCTAAGTTAAACACACATGTTTAAGCCTAAAGAGAGTCATTCAAAAAGAGATTGATCAAGAATTTCAAAAACTCCCCCTTTTTCCCATAATCAATACTTCTCCCCACAAGAAGCCAACTTTTGATAAGAGAGACAACATAAGAATTTTGACAAACCAAAAACTCTATTGCCCTATTTTCAAAATCTCTCAAGTGGTAGCTGATCCATTTATTGCTTTGGCCTTTATTTTCTCCCCCTTTGGCATCAAGCACCAAAACGGGATCAATTGTGGCCCTTTAACCCCATTGCCTCACCAAAATCTTTAATTAAGAGCAAATGGCAATAAGAGTTCATGAGATGGACTTGGAATAAGTTACCCCTCATCGGAGTGCAGTGGAAGTCTTTCATGGTCCAAGTCCACCTTTTCCCTTTCAATTCTCCTTTGTGACTAACACAAGCAAACTCAAACATATGGTTAGTCTCAAAGGGTCAAGTTGTAACACATCTCCCCCTAAACATGTGCATCACATTGCAACGGACTTGTGAGGTCCAGGGAGTGTTTGTACAACTTGAGCACCATAATAAGCAACAAAATGCAGAGAGAACATGATCAAAGGCATAAATACATGTATGCTATAATTCAATCCAAGTTCCGCGAATCCAAGACATTTAGCTCACTACGCAGCCTGCAAAAGGTCTTCTCATCTAAAGGCTTGGTAAAGATATCGGCTAGCTGGTTCTCGGTGCTAACATAAAACACTTCGATATCTCCCTTTTGCTGGTGGTCTCTCAAAAAGTGATGCCGGATGTCTATGTGCTTTGTGCGGCTGTGCTCAACAGGATTTTCCGCTATGCGGATAGCACTCTCATTATCACATAGGAGTGGGACTTTGCTCAGATTGTAGCCAAAGTCCCTGAGGGTTTGCCTCATCCAAAGTAGTTGCGCACAACACTGTCCTGCGGCAACATACTCGGCCTCAGCGGTGGATAGGGCAACGGAGGTTTGTTTCTTGGAATTCCATGACACCAGGGACCTTCCTAAGAATTGGCACGTCCCCGATGTACTCTTCCTATCGACCTTACATCCAGCATAGTCGGAATCTGAGTACCCAATCAAGTCAAAGTTAGACCCCTTTGGATACCAGATCCCGAAGCAAGGCGTAGCGACTAAATATCTAAGAATTCGCTTCACCGCCACCAAGTGACATTCCTTAGGATCGGATTGAAATCTAGCACACATGCATACGCTAAGCATAATATCCGGTCTACTAGCACACAAATAAAGTAGAGATCCTATCATTGACCGGTATGCTTTTTGATCAACGGACTTACCTCCTTTGTTGAGGTCAGTGTGTCCGTCGGTTCCCATCGGAGTCTTTGCGGGCTTGGCGTCCTTCATCCCAAACCGCTTCAGCAGATCTTGCGTGTACTTCGTTTGGGAGATGAAGGTGCCGTCCTTGAGTTGCTTCACTTGGAACCCAAGGAAGTAGTTCAACTCGCCCATCATCGACATCTCGAATTTCTGCGTCATCACCCTGCTAAACTCTTCACAAGACTTTTGATTAGTAGAACCAAATATTATGTCATCGACATAAATTTGGCATACAAACAAATCACCATCACATGTCTTAGTGAAAAGAGTTGGATCGGCTTTCCCAACCTTGAAAGCATTAGCAATTAAGAAATCTCTAAGGCATTCATACCATGCTCTTGGGGCTTGTTTAAGTCCATAGAGCGCCTTAGAGAGCTTACACACGTGGTCGGGGTACCGCTCATCCTCGAAGCCAGGGGGTTGCTCCACGTACACCTCCTCCTTTATTGGCCCGTTGAGGAACGCGCTCTTCACATCCATTTGGTACAACCTGAAAGAGTGGTGAGCGGCATATGCTAGCAAGATACGAATAGACTCTAGCCTAGCCACAGGAGCAAAAGTCTCCTCAAAGTCCAAACCTGCGACTTGGGCATAACCTTTTGCCACAAGTCGAGCCTTGTTCCTTGTCACCACCCCGTGCTCGTCCTGTTTGTTGCGGAACACCCACTTGGTTCCCACAACATTTTGCTTGGGACGAGGCACCAGCGTCCAAACTTCGTTGCGCTTGAAGTTATTAAGTTCCTCCTGCATGGCCAACACCCAATCCGGATCTAGCAAGGCCTCCTCTACCCTGAAAGGCTCAATAGAGGAGACAAAAGAGTAATGCTCACAAAAATTAACTAATCGAGATCGAGTAGTTACTCCCTTGCTAATGTCACCCAAAATTTGGTCGACGGGATGATCCCTTTGAATCATCGCTCGAACTTGGGTTGGAGGTGCCGGTTGCGCTTCTTCCTCCATCACTTGATCTTCTTGTGCTCCCCCTTGATCACACGCCTCCTTTTGATGAACCTGTTCATCGTCTTGAGTTGGGGGATGCACCGTCGTTGAGGAAGAGGGTTGATCACGTTCATCCTGTTCCTGTGGCCGAACGTCTCCAATCGCCATGGTTCGTATAGCGGCTGTCGGAACATCTTCTTCATCTACATCATCACAATCAACAACTTGCTCTCTTGGAGAGCCATTAGTCTCATCAAATACAACATCGCTAGAGACTTCAACCAAACCCGATGATTTGTTGAAGACCCTATACGCCTTTGTATTTGAATCATAACCTAATAAAAACCCTTCTACAGCTTTGGGAGCAAACTTAGAATTTCTACCCTTCTTCACTAGAATGTAGCACTTGCTCCCAAATACACGAAAGTACGATACATTGGGTTTGTTACCGGTTAGTAGCTCATACGAAGTCTTCTTGAGGAGTCGATGAAGGTAGACCCTGTTGATGGCGTGGCAAGCCGTGTTCACGGCTTCCGACCAAAAGCACTCGGGGGTCTTGAACTCTCCAAGCATCGTCCTCGCCATATCGATTAGCGTCCTGTTCTTCCTCTCTACCACACCATTTTGCTGTGGTGTGTAGGGAGCGGAGAACTCGTGCTTGATCCCTTCCTCCTCAAGAAACTCCTCCACTTGAAGGTTCTTGAACTCGGACCCGTTGTCGCTCCTTATCTTCTTCACCTTGAGCTCAAACTCATTTTGAGCTCTCCTGAGGAAGCGCTTGATGGTCCCTTGGGTTTCAGACTTATCCTGCAAAAAGAATACCCAAGTGAAGCGGGAAAAGTCATCAACAATAACTAAACCATACTTACTTCCTCCTATGCTTAGATAGGCGACGGGTCCGAAGAGGTCCATATGCAGCAGCTCCAGGGGTCTCGACGTGGTCATCACGTTCTTGCTGTGATGTGCTCCTCCCACTTGTTTACCTGCCTGACAAGCTGCACAAGGTCTATCTTTTTCGAAATAAACATTTGTTAGACCTATCACGTGTTCTCCCTTTAGAAGCTTGTGGAGGTTCTTCATCCCCACATGTGCTAAGCGGCGATGCCACAGCCAGCCCATGCAAGTCTTAGCCATTAAGCATGCATCTAGACCGGCCTCTTCTTTTGCAAAATCAACTAAATAAAGCTTGCCGTCTAGTACACCCTTAAAAGCTAGTGAACCATCACATCTTCTAAAGACAGACACATCTACATTCGTAAATAAGCAATTATATCCCATTTGACATAATTGACTAACAGATAGCAAGTTATATCCAAGACTCTCCACTAAGAATACATTTGATATAGAATGCTCATTAGAAATTGCAATTTTACCTAGCCCTTTTACCTTGCCTTGATTCCCGTCACCGAATATAATTGAATCTTGGGAATCTTTACTTTTGACGTAGGAGGTGAACATCTTCTTCTCCCCCGTCATATGGTTTGTGCATCCGCTGTCGATAATCCAGCTTGAACCCCCGGATGCATAAACCTGCAAGGCAAATTTAGGCTTGGGTCTTAGGTACCCAACTCATGTTGGGTCCTGCAAGGTTAGCACAAATATTCTTAGGGACCCAGATGCAAGTTTTATCTCCCTTGCATCTAGCCCCTAATTTCCTAGCAACAACCTTCTTTCCCTTTCTACAAATAGCAAAGGGAGCATTACAAGCATAATAAATGGTAGAAGGTTCATTCATTAATTTTCTAGGAGCATGACTAACATTCTTTCTAGGTACATGAGCAATATTTCTCCTAGGCATATGAGCAACATTTCTCCTACTCATATTTCTATCATGCTTATGAGAGGAACTAGAGGCAACCATGGCATGAGAATCATAAACATGTGAATCAAAATCATTATGAACATTTCTAGCATGTCTCCTATCATGGTATAAGAAAGCATGGTTCTTTTTAGCACTATTTGCCATAGGGGCCTTCCCTTTCTCCTTGACGAAGACGGGAGCCTTATGGCTTGTTAAGTTCTTGGCTTCTTTCTTGAAGCCAAGCCCATCCTTAATTGAGGGGTGTCTACCAACCGTGTAGGCATCCCTTGCAAATTTTATTTTATCAACTTCATTCTTGCTAGTCTTAAGTTGGGCATTAAGACTAGCCACTTCATCATTTAATTTGGAAATTAGAACTAGGTGTTCACTACAAGCATTAACATCAAAATCCTTACACCTAGTGCAAATTTCAACATGTTCAACAAAAGAATTTGATTTACTAGCTACTTCTAGTTTAGCACTTAAATCAATATTAACGCTTCTTAAGGTAGAAATGGTTTCATGACAGGAAGATATTTCACTAGAAAGCATTTCATTTCTTTTCACTTCTAAAGCATATGATTTTTGTGCCTCTACAAATTTATCATGTTCATCATACAATAAATCTTCTTGCTTTTCTAAAAGCCTATCCTTTTCATTCAATGCATTAATCAATTCATTGATTTTCTCTATCTTAGATCTATCTAAGCCCTTGAACAAGCAAGAATAATCTATGTCATCATCACTAGACTCACTATCACTAGATGAAGCATAAGTGGAGTCTTGAATACTCACCTTCTTCTCCCTTGCCATAAGGCAAGTGAGATGCTCGTTGGGGAAGAGAGCTGATTTGTTGAAGGCAGTGGCGGCGAGTCCTTCGTTGTCGGAGTCGGAGGAGGAGCAATCCGAGTCCCACTCCTTTCCTAGATGCGCCTCGCCTTTTGCCTTCTTGTATTGCTTCTTCTTCTCTCTTTTGTTCCCCTTTTCCTGGTCACTTTCATTATCGGGACAGTTAGCAATGAAATGACCAAGCTTACCGCATTTGAAGCATGAGCGCTTCCCCTTGGCTTTGGTCTTGCTTGGTTGTCCCTTGTGACCTTTAAGCACCGTCTTGAATCTCTTAATGATGAGAGCCATCTCTTCATCATTAAGGCCAGCCGCCTCAACTTGCGCCACCTTGCTAGGTAGCGACTCCTTGCTCCTTGTTGCCTTTAGAGCAATGGGTTGAGGCTCGTGGAGTGGTCCGTTCAACGCGTCGTCGATGTATCTTGCCTCCTTGATCATCATCCGCCCGCTCACGAATTTTCCAAGTACTTCCTCGGGCGTCATCATCGTGTACCTGGGATTCTCACGAATATTGTTCACGAGATGAGGATCAAGTACGGTAAAGGACCTGAGCATTAGGCGGACGACGTCGTGGTCCGTCCATCGCGTGCTCCCGTAGCTTCTTATCTTGTTGATGAGGGTCTTGAGCCGGTTGTACGTTTGTGTTGGCTCCTCGCCCCTTATCATCGCGAACCGTCCAAGCTCGCCCTCCACCAACTCCATCTTGGTGAGCAAAGTGACGTCGTTCCCCTCATGAGAAATCTTGAGGGTGTCCCAGATTTGCTTGGCGTTGTCCAAGCCGCTCACCTTATGGTATTCATCCCTGCACAAGGAAGCTAGAAGAACAGTAGTAGCTTGTGCATTTTTATGAATTTGTTCATTAATGAACATGGGACTATCCGAACTATCAAAGTGCATTCCACTCTCTACAATCTCCCATATACTAGGATGGAGAGAGAATAGGTGACTACGCATTTTGTGACTCCAAAATCCGTAGTCCTCTCCATCAAAGTGTGGGGGCTTGCCAAGTGGAATGGAGAGCAAATGAGAATGTGAACTTTGCGGAATACGAGAGTAATCAAAGGAAAAGTTCGAGTTAACCGGTTTTCTCCTCTCGTAGTCGTTGTGGTCCTCATCCTTTTGGGAAGAAGTAGACTCGTCGCTGTCGTAGTAGATTATCTCCTTGATGCGCCTGGTCTTCTTCTTCTTCCCTTCCTTCCGTCTTTGACCCGAGCCGGAGTCGGTAGGCTTGTCGTCCTTCGGCTCGTTGACGAAGGTCTCCTTCTCTTTGTCGTTGATCACTATACCCTTCCCCTTAGGATCCATCTATTCGGGCGGTTAGTCCCTTTGTGAATAGAACGGCTCCGATACCAATTGAGAGCACCTAGGGGGGGGTGAATAGGTGATCCTGTAAAAACTTCAAACTTAAGCCACAAAAACTTGTTAAGCGTTAGCACAGTTAATGCCAAGTGGCTAAGGTGAAGTCTTCAACAAAACACAATACCACAAGAATCAAGCACAGAGGGACACGGTGGTTTATCCCGTGGTTCGGCCAAGCCAATGCTTGCCTACTTCCACGTTGTGGCGTCCCAACGGACGAGGGTTGCAATCAACCCCTCTCAAGCGGTCCAAAGACCCACTTGAATACCACGGTGTTTTGTTGTTCTTATCTCAATCCCGTTTGCGAGGAATCTCCACAACTTGGAGCCTCTCGCCCTTACAAAAGATGTTCACAAAGAATCACGGAGTAAGGGAGGGATTAGCAACTCACACACAACACAAAGATCACAGCGAATACGCACACACAAAACCCAGACTTGAGCTCAAGAGGCTAACACACTAGAACAGAGCTCAAATCACTAGAATTTCAAACAAGTGCGCAAGATTGATGTGTGAGTGATCAAGAGTGCTCAAGGAATGCTTGGGGTTCTTCCTCCATGCGCCAAGGGGTCCCTTTTATAGCCCCAAGGCAGCTAGGAGCCGTTGGGAACAAATCTGGAAGGCCATCTTTGCCTTCTGTCTCGTGGCGCACCGGACAGTCCGGTGCACACCGGACACTGTCCGGTGCCCGATTTGTTTCCAAAAACAGCACTTCTGACCGTTGCTGGCTGCTCCAGATCTGCGCTTAGTTGGCGCACCGGACATGTCCGGTGCACACCGGACAGT
The DNA here is from genome assembly GCA_029449295.1 of Zea luxurians. NCBI lineage: Eukaryota > Viridiplantae > Streptophyta > Magnoliopsida > Poales > Poaceae > Zea > Zea luxurians. The sequence goes on from JAOPSE010000011.1 coordinate 55,910,348, forward strand.
CCGGTGTTCCTTCCCGACCGTTGGCTCGACCACGTGTCCCGCGCGGATTGCGCGGCCGACCGTTGGCCCTGGCCGACCGTTGGCTCACCGGACAGTCCGGTGCACACCGGACAGTCCGGTGAATTTTAGCCGTACTCCGTCGGCGAATTCCCGAGAGCGGCCAGTTCGCGCCGAGGAGGTCTGGCGCACCGGACACTGTCCGGTGCACACCGGACAGTCCGGTGCTCCAGGCCGAGCTGGGTCTTGGCTGCACACAGCCAAGACTTTCTCCTCTTTTCTTTTCATCTCCTTTTCTGTTTCTAACACTTAGACAAATATATTAGTACACAAAACCAATGTACTAAGGATTAGAAACATACCTTTTCTCCATGATTTGTACTTTGTCCCATTTTACAATTAAGCACATGTGTTGGGCACTAAATCACCAAAATCCTTAGAAATGGACAAGGACATGTGCCACACCATACGAAACTACAGGGACTTCAAGCATTCCGTCGGGCATGGCCGACCATTCCAGACTCTACCTCCTCCCCCACCGTGAGGAGAGCCTGGCGAGCCCAGGCAGCCTCAGCAGCAGGAAGGGGGAGGGGGTGGAGCTTTTCCACGCGTTGATAGGGAGGTCAACGTCATCTTCGGAGGGCATGGAGCACAAGAGAATAGGAGACAGCAAAAGCTCAATGACCGGCAGGTCCTGGTGGCCACAACTAGTGCCCCAGCTCCTTACCGGTGGTCAGAGCACGCAATAACTTTCAGCCGAGCTGATCAATGGCTCAACTTTGATCATCTTGGCAAATATCCGCTCCTCATTGATCCAATGATCCAAGAGAGCTGGGTGAAGAAAGTATTAGTGGACGGGGAAAGCAGCATTGCGTCACCTTCCCTCGGACACTCCAGGCCCTAGGGGTCACACTCAAAGACCTCACCGAGTCAGATACTCCTTTCTTCGGCATCGTGCCGACTGAAGGGGAATACCCACTTAGGCACATCTACATGTCTGTCACCTTTGGGACCCCAGAGAACTACAAAACTGAGTTCCTGAGGTTTGTGGTAGCGCGTTTTGACTGCGGGTACAACACCATCATCGGAATGCTAGGACTAGCGAAGTTCATGGCCATTCCACATTACTCGTACATGATAATGAAGATGCTGGGACCTCAAGGAATCATCACTATGCACGCTGATTTCCAAGGCGCCGCAGAGTGCTTCCGGGGAGCCATTCAAACAGCTCTCACTACTGGGCCCTCGACAGCTCTTCCCGCGCAAGCGAACACCAGGCTGGAGGAGGAGGATCTCACAATACCCACCAATGAAGCTCAAGCCATGACCTCTATACGGCCGACCAAAGAAACTAAGAGGATTAATCTGGGGTTCTCTGATGAGCGCAAGACTGCCATCATCAGCTCCAGCCTTGATGACCGGGAGTCCCAAGAGAACTGGCCGAGCACAAATTGAAGGTGTATCCACAAGCAAGGCCGATTCGACAGAAGCTATGTCGTTTCACGCCTGATAAAAGGGAAGCTATTCGCCCCGAGTTAGCTCGCTTAGTGTCAGCAGGGTTCATTACGGAGGTACTGCACCCTGAGTGGCTAGCAAATCCTGTTCTTGTACTAAAAAAGAATAAATTTGATTGGCGCATATGCGTCGACTATACTGATCTCAATAAGCATTGTCCGAAGGATCCCTTCGGGCTCCTTAGAATAGATCAGGTAGTTGACTCGACCGCTAGCTGCTCCATGCTCTCCTTCCTAGACTGCTACTCCGGATATCATCAGATCAGCTTGGCAAAAGAGGATGAGGAGAAGACTGCTTTCATCACACCCTTTGGAGCTTTCTGGTATACCTCCATGGCGTTTGGCCTCAAGAACGTTGGAGCAAATTACTAGAGAGCCATCCAAACATGCTTAGCTGATCATTGGGGCAAGCGAGTGGAAGCTTACGTTGATGATGTGGTTATCAAGCTAGAAAACTCAGAAAACTTTATCGAGGATTTGCAACTGGTCTTCAATAGCTTGAGACGCTACTGGTGGAAGATGAACCTAGAAAAGTGTGTCTTCAGAGTACCAGCCAGAAAGCTGCTCGGATTCATTGTCAGCCATCGAGGAATTGAAGCGAATCCAGAAAAGATCGAGGTCATCATGAGAATGGAAGCGTTGCGGTCGCAGAAAAAGGTGCAAAGGCTTACTGGATGCATGGCAGCTCTGAGCAGGTTCATATCAAGGCTAGGCGAGAAAGGAATGCCATTTTATAAATTACTCAAGAAGGTGGACAAGTTTCAGTGGACCACAGAGGCACAAGAGGCTCTAGAGGCACTGAAGAAGTTCTCGACCACCTCGCCAGTACTCAAGCCACCACGCCGAGCTACGCCCAGTCAGTCGGCTGAAGATCTGCTCCTGTATATCTCTTGCACGACTCACGTGGTAAGCACCACTTTAGTAATCGAGCGGGCGGAGGAAGGACACGCATACCCGGTGCAGCATCCAATTTACTTCATCAGCGAAGTCCTCAGGCCTTCTAAGATAAGGTATCCTAAAGTTCAAAAGCTGCTGTATGTGGTACTTCTAACCCTCGCAAGCTCCGACACTACTTTGACGACCACAAAGTCATAGTAGTCACATGATTTCTGATAGGTGATATTCTTCACAACAAAGAAGCTATTGTAAGAAGAGCCAAGTGGGCATGAGATCTTGGGGCTTATGACATAGAGTTCCGACCCTGCACGGCGATAAAGACTCAGGCACTGGTTGATTTCATATCAGAATGGACTGAGCACCAGGTCATGGAGAGCCCAGAAGTTGCTGAAGTATGGAGAATGTACTTTGATGGCTTGCTAAAGCTACAAGGAGCGGGTGCAGGGATTCTCTTTATTGCTCCCAGAGGGGAACAACTTAAGTATTCACTCTAGCTTTTGTTTCCGTGTCACACCCTGGGCTTTAAGGGACAAAGCCGGGTGCATCTCATACATGCGCCAAAGAAGACAACATATATAATAACAGAGTGTATAGAGATAAATGTCATAATAACATCAAAGTACTTATTACATAGCGGAAGTCTTACAAAATAAAAGATAAATATAATAGGATCTAAAATCCATCCTTGGCGCCAGAAAAGTCAACTAGGAGATGCCACCTGGATCGAATCGAACTCTTCAATATGCGGTTCCACTTGAACCACCTGTTCTTCTCCTGTGGGGGGGTGTGAGACAGCAAGGGTGAGCTCACACATGTTCATTGCTCAACAAGTTGTGGGGAATAATGTGGCATGAACTCACCAAAGGTGGGAGTTCATGTGAAGTGTAAGGCTGATCAACAAAATAAAGGGTGAAGCTGAGCATTGCTTTTATATGTTGGTCAAAGTTTTATTAGCAGTTACTAAGTGTAAGTAAATACCAAACCACAAAAAATAAGTAAAAGTAATAACAAAATAATCCCAATGCAATGAAATGACAAATTGAGTTTAGGTTCCATAAATTAATCATGTGAGTGTCCGAACTGCTCATGACCGTGAGCACGGCTAGTATACCAGTTTTACACTCTACAGAGGTTGCACATCTTTACCCACAAGTCATGTAACCCATTTGCCAAGGGGTCATGAATCCCATGCACCTCTACCAAGGAAGCATGGCAGGGTAACACTATGAGGCCTTTACAAAGTTCCACTAGCTTCAGAAAACCCGCTATAGTTTCTAGGAAGCTCCAGTGCAGGAATCCCTCGCCTGACCGCCATCGCAGCAAAATCAACCCAAGGACCTCCCTACATTGACCACTCCCTTACTGCCCTTACCCCTTTTGGGTAAGGTAGTCATCCACTAGCTTTCCTAATTAATCAGCCAAGGGCGTCCCATTAAACCCTTGTGGTAGCACTGTTTTCCCGGGTGGTCGCTCCATGTTCCAATTAACATAATGATCTTATCATGAACATAAATAACATAACAGAATAATTGGAACATGGATATAATGAAATATTATCCCCAAATCATTTAAAGCAATAGCATAACTACCCAAATGATTTAGGGATAAACAAGGTAAAAAGGATAAACAATCTAGGGTGACCTATTGGGTCCCAGCAAAATTAAACCTATGCATTGAAAATGATAATAAAGAACATTATTGGGTAACAAAAGTGGATCAAGGGCACAACTTGCCTAGCACTTGAGATTCCAGGTACCAGGATGATCTTCGGATCCTTATGACCGCACTGCTAGTCGTAGCAATACAAACAGACATGGTATGAACAAAATTAACATCACACCAAACATAAGAACAAACTGAATAATAATGATCTACGCGTTGCTATGAGATCGCGGGAACGAGAACCACTAAGATCGAAGTTACGATTAAGGATTTATGATTTATAAAAGCTCTACGTGATTTAAATATTAAACTATATTATAAATTAGTTAGTATAAATCATATGAGAGGTTATTCTATAAATAATTATCTCAACTTTAATCTAAGTTATGAATTGATCATAGATCATCTTCTACTACATTAATAAGCAGATTAAAAAAACTAACCAACACAAGTTAAATAAAGATCTAATTATAAAAGAATGATACATGGTATAATAAATGTCGTTACTGCGTAGTAAATATTTATACGGCACTAACGCAACTTGGACGAATCAAATCGGAGTTATAGATTTTAAGTTATGAATTTCTAAAGATTTTATGTGTTTTGCACGAGATTAAATAGGAAAAAAATTTAATGTGACTTTCATATGAAAACAGAGATACTATGTGATAAACAATAATATTATAGAATTATAAAAATTGGAATGGACTCATTTGGACTTAATATGAATTTTCTATGGATTATATAAGTTTTACAATTACTTTTATACTCAAAATCAATTTCTAAATCTATTTTCTCTGTTTTCTTTAATTCCTGGACTGCGCAACCATTTCTGTAAAGCACAGGGGCTCCAGCGCAATGTTTACTAGAATCAGTACATAGGATCTGTGGACTACGGGTTAATAACGTAAAAACAGAGGGGCTCTTACGCAATTATGCCGCGGCGAAGAGGTATGTTTATATCAGATCCGCTAGATGCTCATCGAACGGCCCACATCGAGCCCACACCCAATTTAATCTCTACCGTCCACTAGCGATCAGATGGCGCACACAAGCCCTACTAGCATAGGATGGTCCAGGACGATGCTGCTCTAATCAGAGTCGTCAGTTAGGAGATCTACGGTATCCAAACAACTCACACACCCTCATCGAATCTGGACTGTTAATTGTGAGATTGATGCCCAAGTCATTTTATCTCTCCCCGACACCGACCAACCAATTGCGCCCAAATTCTACAGTGGCGCCATGGCCGGGAAGCTCCCCACTAGCATTTCCCACGTCTGTCCATGGTTCCCGATCCGATAATACGAACGTGAAGCACACCTCGAATACAATATGGATAGGACCTTACTGAGGAGGAAATGAGGATGGAGCTAGTGATGGTCGCCGTGTCAGTCACAATGAGGCGCAAGCTGGTGATGGATAGGCAACCAACGGATGCTCCCCCATAGCGCTGCCACCCTCAAGAGCTCGAATGAGTTGTTGGACGACCCACGATGGTCGGGCCAGCCATGCGCCCACGCTGGAGTCTTAGGTCCATCGAGTAGGTCGTCCAGCCACGACGGCTACGCGTCAGCGCGCTCAGATGGCTGTGCCGGTGGGGCGCCTCCCACGGCCGCGCAATTGGGTTGAGCTCGGCATGCGCCGCTTTGATTCCGGCTCCAGACTCCCCATCCTAAATCCGAATCCTATAGGAATTTGTGAGCAAAGGACGGAGGAGGTAGCAAGGATGGGTGGCGGCAAGAGAAACGGAGAGAATACAGGAGGGCAAAGAATCGTAGCGGCCGGATCTCAGGTCACGAGAAATCAGTTTATCTTCGAGCTCGCAGATTAGCAGGCAGATGGATCGCGACGAGCCCACCTTCCCGGAGTTCTCGCAGTCGGTACTAACAGATTTCGTTTGGGGAGGGAGGGACTGGCTACTAGGTCCCGCACGCCAGGCATGTGTAGGGAGTCTGAGCGCGTGATGGGGAGGCTAGCCACCGGTTAGAAGATGGTGCTGACCAATGGCCGAGTCAAACTAACGTCGAGGCCCCACATGGCATCGGCGGCAGGAGATGAGAGTGGGCTGGTGGAGTTGTTATTGGGCTAAAGGCGGTTTGAGGCCCAGCCAGCGCTTAACCCCTCTCTATTTCTCTCTTTTGTTTTATTGTTCTTCTTTCTATTTTGGATCTCAAATTTAAATTCAAATTTCTGTTGTGAATTTTGTACCTTGATTAAATGTATAAATAAAAGATACTAGTATGAAAAATATACTTGTTCAAAGATAGGTTTCGTTATAATGTATTCTCTTTTCCTTTTCTAGTTAATTTTTTCCAAATTAGGTTTAACCCTAATCTCAACAATAATACATTTTTTATTACAATTATTATCATCATTGAATGCACAAATAAATTAACTCCACATGATGCACTATTCCCTTTATTTTAATATATGGTTATTAGTAGTCAAATAAACCTTTTATATCTCCCAATTCTTGCACATCCTATGAATTCAATTATTTGGGTATTACAAATCCTATCCCCCATTATAGAAATCTCGTCCTCGAGATTTGTAAGAAAAGGTGTATACTCATATTGTCTCAACACATATGCACAAACAAAATCTCAGCATGATGCATAATTTTTTGCAATACATGGGGTCAATTAGACCTTATTATCCCTCCTGAAATAGTATCATACCATTTTCTAACTAAAGTAACATTTAGATCTTACAAATAGTAGTAATTTATATATATTTTATGTAGCTTGGTGGAGCTGGTGGTGGTGGTGGAGGTAGTGGAAGATTGGGAGAGCATAGGTATCCATCTACTATTTATGTGGGATATAAACTGAACAGGTTAAGGTAAGAAAGATTATGGCAAGGAAAAGACTTTTTCCAAAATGTTCAAGTCCTGATTTATCATAAGATTCACTTTGACTGTTATACCCTTCCTTGTCGATGTTGATCTTTTCTCCTCCGGTCTTGGTCTCATTGTTTCGAGGTTAGTGTATATTATCGGGGTTGAGAAATATGGTTAAGATAGATATGGATGAGGTAAACCACATGATGTAGATCAAAAGTTTGTTTGATGTTAGGTGAGGATAGATTGATTACACCATTCATCATGACTCTATGGGTTGGGAAAACTCTTTTGCTCATTGTTGAGTTGGTCCAAGGTGCTAAGTTAAGGTAACACCCAGTTAGTAGGGTCTGATATCTCCTACCAGCATCGCTAATCTGTTTAAGTAGACCACACTAGTTTAGATCATACTAGATCAGATCACATTAGATTCTATGATTCCATTCAAGAATATCATTTAGTTAAGCATAACAAGCAAATTTTATCATGAAATACTAGTATATATTTTTTTCAAGGTGGAACTTCCAATTATTATGAGATTTTTTTATACACCTAAAATTCTTCATGCCATTAGCAGGTATAGCATAGAAAACAAGGGTACATCAGATTTTAGCTATTAGGTGAGTGTTGAAATAGAATGAGTGTACTATGGCATAATCGAGCTTCCTTTGGGGGTCTGAATTAGGGAACATCGGTCGTGGTGTTAGATGCCCTTATCTGAGTGGGGATAACAATTGCGGTATATGGGGTAGGTAGATTAAACAGAGTTTTATTTTGCTTTTGGAATAAATGGGCTAGGCAACCTGTAACATAGGCTAGGTCGTGGTTTCACGGACGAGTTGGTCTAAGATACTGTTTATGTTTAAAACCCATTTATAGGAATATGGTTTAGTTAATACTCGTAACATAGATTAGACCATATTAGATTAGGTAGGATCTGGGTTAGATCGGATATAACTAGATTAGACTAGTTTAAGTTAAATAGATCAACCAGGGTAGGATACATATTACTAGGATATGATAAAATCTTTTTGGGATAGGATGGATTATAAGGTCTAAATGAGTCAGAATCTCTGTCGGTTAAAACAGAGGGATTATGCAACTATCGGGTGGTTAAGGTAGTTGCATAAGGCCAGGTGGGATTAAGTCTCCAATTTAGATTAAAACATATCTATAATAGTAGGTTCCAATCTTATTTTACTAGTATTATCTATCTTGTTTGTCCATTAGGTTAGATCTGATCAGATTAGATTGGATCAGAATTAAATTGGTGTAATCGGATTAGATTGGATAAAATCTACTTAATTTATTTTGGAATGGATCGTGTTTGTTACACTGTCATGGATAAGCAAGGTGGTAGAGATAAGTATGCTTATTAGGACAAGATGAGTCTCCAAGAATAAGGTAGAATCTTTCAAGATTAGTTAGATCTATTCGCTGTGGATTTGCGTGGTCGGAACCCGACCGCCTTTGTGCGAGAAGTGGAGGCTGAAGCCATGAAGATTGTGGGAAAGTATGTTTCGAGGATGGAGACCCTGAGGAGTTGGGACATCCGTGGTTCAAATGATCGGTTGAACCACATCTTCGAGTTGAACTGCTTGCCATATGGCGGCTACCCAAGGGACGACGACGCCGATGCTGCTGTCCTCTGGGGGAAAAAGGCGATGGTGACGGTTGACGAAGGCCCATCGCGGGGAGCAGCGTCAAGTGAGGCCGCCAAGAAGAGGAAACTAGATACAACAACCAAAGGGTTGGGGGGCTTCCGAATGTTTTGCTGCGGAATTATTGGAGACCTGCGCAGTTTTCGGGGAGACGATGTCTTCGCCTGAGCTCCAGGAATCCTCTGCGCGAATGCTGAAGGTCACCGGAGGTTGCTGGCCTAAGAATGTTTCGATTCCCCGGGCGGCTGGCGAGGACATGTTTACATCTCGATTAGCTTGTGAGATGAAAATTTTTCCTTACGGACGGAATGTTGCTACTGTTGTGACGACAGTGATGGATAAGGATCGCCAAGTCATGCCGCAGAAATGTCCGGCATTCGAGAGGGTTGGTGACCCACGGCGCGAGGTCAAAATGGTGCGGGCGAGCGTGAAGCCTGCCGCCCCAAACGCCAACATGCCTCCGCCTGGCGCGCCGCTGCCTACATTGCCCATGCAAGAGCGAAGGCTTGTGTCGCCATCGCACGCTGTTGAGGCGGCGGTGGGCGACGCCGAAGTCTCCCTGGATATTTCTGTGGAAGACTACACGATGGGCGGGGTTGCGATATTCGACGTCCACACTGGGCGGGGACCTGCCGGTGAGTTTTTGTGTTTTGTTTTGTTTGTTTTTTTCTTTTTTTGGACGAGGGCTTACTGGACCATGGTGCAGGAGCGGAGTCTGGGCAACTGGCTGTTGTCTCGGCACCGGCGGTGGCTGGCGCTGTGGATGTGGCTGCAGGTGGGAAGGGTCCTACGTAGGATCCGTGGGCCAGGTTTTGTGTCAGCGGCGAAATTGCTTTGACCGCCGCTGCAAAAGACCTGGCCGGCTCAGCTATGCAGCAGCTGAAGCACGTGAGTAATCTTTGCCTCTGGGAATGTTTTTTATATTATGACTTCGAATTTGATAGTCCTTTGTGCCAGGTGACATCCTTCACCAAGCGTATTGCATCGGGGGCGCTGACCTCAGAGTTTGCTGCTGAGAGACGGTGACTCGAGGGGAGGATTGAGCGCCCCGAACGAAGAATACCGAAGCGGTGCGAGATAAATCAGCAGCGGAGAACAAGAGCCGCAACCTGCTTGAGAAGCTGTCGGTGGTGGAGGCTGAGAAAGAGGATCTCGGCTGCCAGCTTGCCGCAGAAAGGGAGAGCGCGGACAGGGCCCATGCGGAGGCCTAGGCCGCCCATGACAGGGCCCACGCGGAGGCCCAGTCTGCCCGTGCCGAGGCCGACCTCGCCCTCGAGCGTGCTACCGACGCGGAGTCAGGGCACAAGAGTCTTCGCGGCTATGTGGACAGGGTGGAGGCCTGCACTCGCACAGGGGTCGACCGAGCACACAAATTGCTTGTGGACGCGTACCGCAAGCTTGGTGCGCGTACCGCCCCTTTGGACTCGTTTGGCGAAAAGGTGGGCCTTCGCTTCCTCATGTGGTTGCATGAAGAACTGGAGCTCCTCCCGGCTATCATGATGGGTCTCATGTCCTTTGCCTCGCTCATCACCTGTGAAGGAGCTACGAATGCTTTGTCCCACGAGGGGTGCAGGCACTTCGAAGTTTTTGACTAATCAAACGAGGACTTCGACCGTGGGATCTTCCAGGTCAAAGACGAGGTGTTAAAGCGGTCCGCTGGGGCGCTTTATGACAAGATGTGGGGCCCACACGGCCGCGATACCGTCTGGGAGAGGTCGGACTGGGCGCTGGAGCAGGTGTGTGATGTGTGTGTGTCCGTGTTGTTGTTGTTTTTTTGTATATTTATATTTTGGGTATTTGTGTAGATGGCGAATGATGAAGAAGTCAATGACTTTGGAGTCCTAGAAAGTTCGGTGACACGGGCATCAGATGTGGGTACGGAGGCTGGGGAGCAACCGGCGCCGCTGACCGGCCCTCGTGAGGGTCCTACGGCGGCCGTCGTCATGCCTGGCGAAGATGCTCCAGCGACGGCCGCGACGGCTGCCGAAGACCCTGCAGCGCCGACTGCTCCTTCGCAGGTGGCGGGATCGTGTTAGGGGTGTTGTGTTTAGGACCTTATTTGTGTGATACTGAAAGTCAGTTGCTGTGTAGGTTCCGAGTCTAGGCCTGTGCAAGCAACCCCTACTGATGATACTAATTTTGTGGTGGCTGCAAACGTAGTGCCTGTTAATGATACTTTGTCTAGTTCTGAATCTGGGTCTTGGTCATCTGATGGTGGTGAGTTTGGGAGCCCGTTTACCTGGATTAAAGAGTCTTCGGATGAAGATTTGGATTATTTTGCTGCGTTAGATGTGGCCGCGGTGGAGTCCTCGCCGTGGCTGGAGGTGGGCGAAGCGACTGATCCCCCGGCTGGTGCGGGGACCTAGCGTTGTCGATGAAAAGTGGTGTCAAAGCATAGCGTTGGCGAGATGTCGCGAAGTGGTAGGCGCCGTCGGATGGGGATGGAACGAACCCATCTTCGAGTAGATCGGGGTGGCCAACGAGATTTGCTGTCGTCGTCGTTCGGGATGAGTATTGGTGAGGGGGATCTGCGAAATCTTTTTGAAGGTGATGAGTTGAAAATGATGTTGTTTAATTTTCGGGAGGCGGGCCTTATCCCGAAGGCTGAGCCGATGTAGCATGTATGCTGCCCTCGCTCTTGTCTCGTGGTAGTGAGTAAAAATGTTGCGCTCCCTCGGCTCGCAATAAAGAGGGAGGGGCAACAAAATGCGATTTGTACTTATTTGTGTGGTGTGGTTGGTGACCCTTCACTGTGTGTATGTAGTCTGTGACAACATTGTCTGTTGTTTGTGTAATGTGGTCGGTGACCCTTCGCGTGCCGGTGCGATTTTGTTGAATGAGATGGGGACTTCGTGCTTGTTATGTTTGTCCAGCTGCACCCTTTGGCGACATTTGCACGGATTTGTCTTTTAGTAAAGACTTATTGTGCTTGTCCGGCTCCACCCTTAAGCCACTTTTGCATGGATTTGTCTTTTAGCGAAGACTTCGTATCGTGCACTTACTGTGCTTGTCCGGCTGCACCCTTAGGCGACTTTTGCGCGGATTTGTCTTTTAGCGAAGACTTTGTATCGTGCGCTTATTGTGCTTGTCTGGCTCCACCCTTAGGCGACTTTTGCGTGGATTTGTCTTTTAGCGAAGACTTCGTATTGTGCACTTATTGTGCTTGTCCGGCTGCACCCTTACACAACTTTTGTGCGGATTTGTCTTTTAGCGAAGACTTTGTATCGTGCACTTATTGTGCTTGTCCGGCTGCACCCTTAGGCGACTTTTGCGTGGATTTCGTCGCAAGCGAGGGTAGTCTATGCTACCTGTCACGGTGACTTCATATTGGTCGAATGCTGAAGGCTGTCGGAGCGATCTTTTTCGACATGGTGATGCTGCTTGGGATTTTTCGCGGGGGCTTTTTCACTGGTATATTACATGGCACCGCCTCGTTAAAAACTTCACCCCCCGTGAGGAAAATCGTGCGGGCCTGAATAGCATTGTTTGAAGAATTACAAAGGCGCACAGGCCTTGGGACTTAAACAAAAAATTTCTGGAGATTATCGATGTTCCAGGAATGTTCTAAGTCTTTGCCGGATGATGTTGCCAACCTGTAAGCACTAGGGGATGCCTTCGTCTTGACTATGTATGGACCTTCCCACTTTGGCTCTAGCTTTCCCCGGGACTCTGTCTGGGTTGTTCTTATGAGTACGAGGTCCCCTTCGTTGAATTCTCTTGGGAAGACTATGTTGTCACGCCAGGCCTTGGTCTGAACCTGATATTTGTAGAGGGCCTGCAGGGCGAGGACATGGTCTCCATTGATGAGATGTTTGGAAGTTGGTTCGTCGACATCGGGGACGGCTGATTTGCTTGTTCGGGGGGACCCGTGCTTTAACTCTTGTGGCGTCATGGCCTCAGATCCATACATTAGGCGGAAGGGTGTGAACCCGGTTGCCCAGCACTCTATCGTGTTTAGGGCCCATACAACTTCAGGTAATTGGTCGGCCCATTTGCCATTTTTGTCTTCGAGGAGCCTTTTCTTGATGGCACTAAAAATCTTGCCATTGGCGCGCTCAACAACACCATTGGATTGTGGGTGGTACACAGAGGCGAAGACAGGCTTAGTGCCGATGGAACAGCAGAATTCCCTGAAGTCTTGGTTGTCGAACTGTTTGCCGATGTCGACTGTGAGTTCGGACGGGACTCCGAAGTGGCAGACAATGTTTTGCTAGAAGAATTTTTGGGCGGACTTTAATGTTCTTGTGGAGACTGCCCTGGCCTCGATCCACTTTGTGAAATATTCAACGGCGATGAAGGTGAACTTGAGATTCCCTTGAGCCGTAGGCAGTGGTCCGACGATGTCCAGCCCCCAATGTTAAAGTGGCCATGTATGGGCGATGAGCTTTGTGAATTGTGAAGGGTTGCCTGAGCGAGGAGAGAACTTCTGGCATGCTTCACATGACCTTGTGACTCGGTTGGCGGTGCAAATTATTGTGGGACAGTAAAATCCCTGATGAATCACCTTAGCGGCGAGGGCCCTAGGTCCTGATTGGGAGCCGCAGGTTCCATTGTGGACTTCGCGGAGGATTTTCGTGCCTTCGGTTTCGATTATGCATTTCAACATGGGCTGGCTGATCCCCTTTTTGTACACCTGACCCTTAACTAATGAGAAGTCCCTGCTCCTGTGCTTTAGTCGTTTGGCCTCATTACGATCGATTGGATGGTAGTGGCCTTGCAGGTAGTGTTATTGGGGCCCGCCAGTCTTCGGCCATGATGAGGTTGACGATGTGGTGGCCTTCAGTGTCCTGAGTTATTTGCATACCTTCAGGGTTGCGGACAGCTAGCGTGTCGATGATGTGGTAGAACACGTCGGAGGGCAAGGCCTCGCCCTTGGCCGCTGCTTTGGCCAACGCGTCGGCCTCTTCGTTCTTGTTGCGGTCGACATGCTGTAGGATGAAACCCTTGAATTGTCTCTCGAGGCTGCGGACAGTGGTGAGATATTGCATGAGCACAGGCTCTTTTGCTGAGTAGTCCTTCTCAACCTGGTCAGTGACTACTTTGGAGTCTGTCCTAATTATGCATGTGGTGACACCGAGTGCTCATAATTTGCGAAGTCCTAGGATGACGGCTTTCGTACTCTGCTATGTTGTTAGTGCACCTGTCGGACTCTAAGGCAAAGCTAAGGTGCGCTGTGTATCTGTACTTGACGACTACAAGTGATGTGATGATTGTCGCGGCGCTTGCCCCCGCATGGCACCATGCGCCATCGCAGTGGATGGTCCAAACTTTCTCTAGGGACTCTTCTTGTGGCCATGCTGGTCCTGTCCAGTCAACGATGAAGTCTGCCAGGACTTGTGATTTGATCGTTGTTTGGGGTTCAAAGGTGATGTGGTACCCGGAGAGTTTGGCTGCCCATTTGGCGATTCTGACGAATGCCTTCGGGTTCCTGACCAATTCTTCGAGACCCCTATACGAAGTGACCCATATTTTGAATGCCTTGAAGTAGTGTCGCAGTTTGCGCGTTGCCATGACAACTGCGTATGAATTTTTTTCTAGTTCAATCATGTTGCACTTAGAAGCCGTGAGGACTTCGGAGACATAGTACACTGGGCACTGCCGACTTGTGCCCTCTCTGTCCTGCTCATGGACTAATGCTGCACTGACTGCACATGGTGTAGCCGCAATGTATAGAAGGAGAGGCAGCGAAGGGTCGAGACTTGTGAGTGTTGCTAAGTCGAACAGGTGTTGTTTGAGCGACTCAAAGGCCGCCGCCTACTCTGCTCCCTAAGCGAAGTCTTTTGCGCCACGCAATGTCTTGAGGAAAGGTAGACTACGCTCTGCGGATTTGGAGATGAATCTGTTCAAGGCGGCCAATCTGCCTATCAGTCGCTGGACATCCCTGGTGGACTATGGAGGTGCCATGTTGATGATCGCTTGGATCTTAGTTGGGTTGGCCTCAATCCCTCAGTGCGATACCAGGTAACCAAGTATTTTCCCTTAGCGAACTACGAAGACACACTTCTCAGGGTTGAGCCGTAGTCGTGCATCGCGCATGTTGGCGAATGTTTCTGCGAGATCGACTAGGTGATCCTCTTTGTTTTTTCTTGCGACGACGATGTCATCTACGTAGGTGAAAATGTTGCAGTCTACTTGACTTTCGAGGACCTTCTTGGTGAGGCGAGAAAAGGTTGATCCAGCGTTTTTGAGTCCTTCGGGCATTCGGACGAAACAGTATGTGCCGAAGGGTGTGATAAAGCTTGTGCTTGCCTTGTCCTCCTCTTTCATGTAAATTTGGTGGTACTCGGAGAAGCAATTGAGGAGGGACAAGACCTCGCAGCCTACTGCGCTATCGACTATTTTGTCGATCCATGGCAAGGGGAAGTTATCCTTGGGACAAACCTTGTTGAGGCTCGTGAAGTCTATGCAAATGCGCCACTTGCCACTCTTCTTTTGCACCATGACCACGTTGGCAAGCCATGTGGGATAAGCGATTGGTTCGATGAATCTGGCTTCCAATAGGCGGTACACCTCGGCCTTGGCTACTTTAGTTTTCTCATCTGACATTTTCCACAGTCGTTGCTTTTTTGGGTGCACCGAAGGGTCGATGCCTAGGCCGTGCTCGATGATAGAGCGGCTGACCCTGACCAGATTGAGGGCAGACCAAGTGTAGACATCCTTGTTTCGGGAGAGATACGAAAGGAGTTTTTCCTCGTCTCGAGAGGTCAGGTCTACGCTTATTACTACCATTTGCCTAGACGTTGCCGGGTCTAGGGGTATTGCCTTCGTTCCGTCATTGCTCTGGAGCTGCGCATTGGCTTTTTCTTCTTTGATCGAGCGACTGCATTCAAAGCATTCGCGCTTTGCCGTTAGGCAGTGGACGTTCTGTTGCCCTGGAACGAAATCCCTTTCAATGTTGCGCGCTGTCTGCTGGTCACCATAGACGTTGATCACGCCTTGAGGGCCTAGGATTTTCATGCAGAGGTAGAGTCCATGGATGGTTGCCTCAAACTTGTTGATCGAGCCCCGACCCATTATAGCATTTTATGAGTAAACCATGTCGACAATGTCAAAGGTGACATGCTCACTTCACGCATTGGGTGTTGTACCAAATGATAGGGGGAGCTCTATCTTGCCGACGGGGAAGGTGCCCTTGCCGCCGAATCTGTATAGTGAATTGTCTGCAGGTTTGAGTAGGTTGTGGCTTATTCCCATGCGATCGAAGGCATGCAGAAAAATGATGTCAGCCTGACTGCCGTTGTCGACCAGCACCTTGTGTAGGTCCCAGCCTGCTACCCTGTCGGTGATCACCATGGCGTCTGCGTGAGGGGCACTGCGCAAGTCGACGTCTCTGGCATCGAAGGTGAGTAGGACATGGGACCACTTTGTTTGCACTACTGGGCCGGTGAGAGCGACATGGTTCACACATCGGTAGTGGTTCCTTTTCTGCCATTTTGTTTCGAAATCCACGCTGGAACCCCCTGGTGATCATGTGGATGACTACGAGATATGGTGGTTCGGCGAAGTCTTCCTGCTTGGGTGCTTGTGGGGGTGGTTATGGTGTGGTGGATTTGGGTGATGTGGAGGCGGTTGTGGTAGAACCTGCACCTCTGACGATGCTGGTACGCATGGTTCGGTGGATGCTGGATTTGCTCATTGAGGTAGGGTTGCTGGTGATGGTATGTGTGCGTGACAACCATCTGGTTGTTGGCTGGTTGTGCTCTGGACATTCTGTCCTTGGTGGCCTTGGTTTCTGGACAATCCCTTGTTGTGTGCGCATAGTCCTCGCTATGAAACAAACAGTAGAATCTGCACGGCTGCTGCCTCTCCCTCTGGTGCCGTTGTCGCGACCTTGGGGGTGTAATCTTGACGATGGGCGGTCTCTCCTGCTGGGTGCTGATTGGCTATGTTATGCACCTGTTGGTGACTGCAGTTGTCCCGGCCGGAGTCTGGCTGCGGTGGCCTGGTCTAGGTTCTGCTAGACTGTGGAGGGTCCTTAGGCTTCCTCTGAGATTCAACCTTGCGTTGATGCAGCTCCTCGGACCTAGCGTACTTCTCAAATAGTTGGTATAGCTCCTGTAAACTCTTGGGAGGGTCCCTGATGCAAAGACTATACAAAACGCCAGCCCGAAGACCGCTGATGGCGTAATGGATCGTGATGTGGTCATCAACTGATGGCAGTTGCGATTTGAGCATCAGGAATTTCCTATAGTACTCGTGAAGGGTTTCTTTCTCTTGCTTCTTGTAGAGGGATAACTCGGCCAGGGCGTCGGTATCAGGTTGGTACCCTTGAAAGTTAAGCAGGAGCTTATCGCGAAGCCCTTTCCAGGAATCAATGGACAGTGGCGGTAACCTGGTGTACCAAGTCAAGACCGGGCCTTCGAGGGCGATGATGAAGGATTTGGCCATTGTGGTGTCGTCCCCTCCGGATGATGCGACGGCAACCTGGTATCTCATGATGTGTTGAGCCGGGTCGGTACTGCCGTTGTATTTGGGGTAGGTGCCAGCCCTGAAGTTGGCAGGCCAGGGCAATGCTTGGAGTTGCGGAGCCAAGGGGCTTCGCTCGTCGAGGTAGTTGATCCCCTAGAAAGCTGCGACGGGTGGAATGAAGGGGCCACGTTGTGGTATGAAGGGGTCTTCGGCTTGGACGCACTGCTGGAGAGGCGCTGGTGGTACAAGCGATCCACGCTGCAGGTTTTATTGGCCCTCGCCCTGCATGAGAGTGATCTCTTGCTCTAGCTCCCAATCTCTCTGCTCCTCATCTTGTATCATCTGACGCACCTTGGCTTGCATGGTGACCCGTTGGCGCTTGGCCTCGAGGATTTCTTTCTGCTTTTGGAGGTTGTGGTTCTTGATGCGCAGGGCCCGCAGCTTTAGCTGGTCTTCGGCTGAGATGCCGATGACTTCTCAGTCTTCTATTGTGTCTTCGCCCTCTGGTGGAGCAAAGCCTGGTGGTGGTGCTTGCGGTGTTCCTTCGAAACTGCAGGTGCGTACGGTGCCTTCGAGGGTGGGATGGTCTTGGCGCTATCTTTTGCTGACAGCGTCATCTTCGAAGGCCTCTTGGGGGTGTTGTCCGCGAGGGCCTTGCCTTTTTTCTTCGCCAGTAGTGCTGCCTTCGCCGCTTCATCGATGGATGGGGCAGCCTTCGAACTAGCTTGCTTGGGGGCCATCGCGGGTTGTTTCTCGTAGCACGAACGGTGGGCACAAAATGTAGGTGTTTTGCCTACTAAGGCAAGCTGATCCAACAAGGGAGTGGAAAGTGTGTTTGCAAAGTTTTACACGGAAGCCAAAAGCTCTCTTAATCTCCCATGTGAGGGCACTGTACGAGGGTATTTATAGGTAGTCGAGGGGCCGCCTGTCCCTGTAAAGAGGTCTATACCCTCGAGTACCCGGTTTATCCCCAGAATATTCCCACGAGAGGAGGTTATAGATAGTCATTAAGGCAAAACCCATTACAGACATGACCCTAATCAGACCTGACCTCGCGGGGCCTATCGCTATGGGCTGAATCACACATGGGCCTTCCCTGGTGGTGGGGACGCGGGAGGCCAGTAGACATCATGAGGGGCCTTCGTCTGCGACACCAGAGTGAAGAGGGTCGCACCGGTCTCCTTTCGGGTCGCGGCCCCGGCTTGTCCTGGCGTGTCGTGGATGTAGCCTTCGTCAGAGTGATGAGGAGGCGAAGGCGTAGAGCGAAGGGTAGCGTGTTCGCTTTCGCCCCAACAGCAACCACGGCTTCGGCAGCAGGCCTCTGTCCTTCAGTTAGCAAATTTCAGCAAGCTACGCCTTGGCTTCGGGTACCTCTGAATAAGTGGGGGACTCCACCCAGCTAGGCGTGCAAACGTCGGGCTACCTTCCTGATCGAGGGGGAGGGATTTCTTGTGATTCTCCATGGTGAACCACTCAAAGCGCCATCCCTTGATGCTGTCCTTGAGGGGGATGTTAAGGTATTCCACTTTCCTCCCCCGACAAAGCTCCAAACTGGCACCACTGACGAGTTGATGCTGTCCTCCAGCCATACCGGGCCAATAGTGGTAAAGATACCTCTAGAGTCCAAAGTGGGGGAGAATTCCAAGAAAGGCCTCGCACAGGTGTACGAAAATGGCAACTTGAAGAATGGAATTGGGATTTAAATGTGTAAGATTTAAATCGTAAAAGTCAAGGAGACCATGGAAAAAGGGAGAAACAAGAAGAGCAAGTCCGCGGATGAGGAACGACACATAAACAACGGCCTTGTGGGTGTGCTCTGTCGGAACCGTGACCCCGCGCCACATCCACCAAGAACACAGTTCTTTCGGCAGCAAAACCCCAGTCTCCACAAGATGCAAAAAATCTGATTCAGAAATTATGGACATGTGATTACCAGCAAATGGAAGCTAGCTGTTGGGATCGATGGGAAGAATGATCGGAACGACGACGCTCTGTCTCTTCTGCTTATCTCTCGGGTGGAACGAGCGGGCTCGAGAATTCAGAAAATGGAGAAAAGGCAGAGGAAAAAGTAAGATTTAGGGTTCATAACTCAAGAAGGCACGTCAGCATGAGTATAAGTTGGCTCCTTAGGTCGGGCATTACCTCTAAAGTGCCAGATCACAACTCGGAAAAATGAGGACTGCAATCGTCACTCGGGCATTACCTCTAAAATGCCGACAAACTTTCAAGCACACGAATAAAAAGCAAGCAACGGTGGTTAAGTGGAGTAACTTCATCCTTCATTCATAATGGGGGAATTAACACAAACTCGAAGCCAACTCATTATGAGTCAGCCTCTTTCACCCCTGGTCACTACATTACATTACATTACCCTACTACTTACACTACACTACGCTACTAACTAACACTACCTTATTCTACTGCTACTTACTACTACTATTTATACTAATATTTAAACCAGTGGCATTATGCCACAGGCCTTGCCGCTGCCACCATCGCCCCTGGTGCCGTTGCCCCGGCCGTCATCATCGCCACTGTTGCCGTCACCGTTGCCCTCGCCCTCGCTGCTGCTGCCATCACCGTTGCCCTTGCTGTCGTCGCCCTTGCTGTCATCGTCCCCGCCGTCCTTGTCGCTGCTGCTGCCGTCGCCGCTACTGCCATCACCATCGCCCTTGCTGGCGCCCCTGCTGCCATCACCGTCGCCCTTGCCGTCGTCGCCCTTGCTGTCGTCGTCCTCGCCGTCATTGTCGCTGCTGCTACCATCGCCCTCGTCGTCACCATCACGGCCGCTCCACTCCTCGGAGGAGTCAGAGGAGTCCACCTCGTTCGAGGAGACCTCCTCCGACTCATCCGACCCACCGGCCCGACGCGCTCGATGGAGCGCCAGTACGCTCGGGCTACAGTGGACAGCCCCATGGAGTCATCCGAATCCTTGGATGACGCCATGGGAGAAGTCGGAGCCGGTGATCGATCATACTCAGAGGAGGCCTCCTCCGAGTATTCTGAGTCGCCGAAGTCCTCTGAGGGAGGACTTGGAGCACGCTTGTGTTTTCTGTCGGCATGGGGAGTCCAACTCCTGCCCCTCTTACCCCTACCCATGGCTGGTTGGAAAGGGAGGAACGAAGAAGAAGAAAGCAGATGATCAAAGAACGAGTGAAGAGAATAGCTGGGGCAAGCAGGCTATTTATAGAGGTTGGGGGTGACCATCCACTTCCTACCTCGCTCGCCGAACAGTCGCAAGAATTCAATAAGCAATTCAAGCCGCCTGAAAATGAGTCAGGCAATAGGCGCCGCTTCGCGTAACACGGCACCGGTTTGACCTAAGTCATGTAACACCCGGTTTTAAGGAACAAAGCCGGGTGCATCTCATACATGCGCCAAAGAAGACAACATATATAATAACAGAGTGTATAGAGATAAATGTCATAAAACATCAGAGTATTTATTACATAGCGGAAGACTTATTACAAAAATAAAGATAAATGTAAAACAAACTAAGGATCGACGGCGCCAATGTCGACTGAGAAACGCCACCTAGATCAGATCGAACTCCTCAGTGTTAGGCGGCTCCTCCTGAACCACCTGCTCTGCTCCTGTGGGGGGGGGGGGTGTGAGACAGCAAGAGTGAGCTCACATACGTTCATAGCTCAACAAGTCGTGGGGAATAATGTGGCATGAACTCACCAAAGGTGGGGGTTCATGAAGTGTAAGGCTGATCAATGAAATAAAGGCTGAAGCTGAGCATTGCTTTTATAAGTTGGTCAAAATTTTATTAGCAATTACTAAGTGTAAGTAAATACCAAACCATAGTAATAATAAGTAAAAGTAATAATAAAATAATCCCAAATGCAATGAAATGACAGGTTAAGTTTAAGTTCCATAATTTAATCATGTGAGTGTCCGAGCCGCTCATGACCGTGAGCACGGCTAGTATACCAGTTTTACACTCTGCAGAGGTTGCGCATCTTTACCCACAAGTCGTGTTACCCATTTGCCACGGAGTTGATCAGACTCCATACACCTCTACCTAGGAAGCGAGGCAGGGTACCACTACGAGGCCTTTACAAAGTTCCACTAGCTTCAGACTACCCGCTACAGTTTATAGGAAGCTCCAGTGCAGGGTTCCTGGCTGACCGCCATCGCAGCAAAATCAACCAGGGACCTCCCTACACTGACCACTCCCCTACTGCCTTGCCCCTTTCGGGTAAGGTAGCCCTCCCCTAGCTTTCCTAGTTAATCAGCCAAGGGCGTCCCATTAAACCCTTGTGGTAGCACTGTTTTCCCGGGTGGTTCTCCATGTTCCCATTAACATAATGATCTTAACATGAACAAGGAAGAGTAAAACAGATAACAATAAACAGTATAACAATGAGTGATGAATATCTCTATACCGAAATCCACATAAAGCAATAGCATGTACTACCCAAAACTTTAGTAGTAAAACCAGTGGTGAAGCAAGGTATAAAGATAGTCAAATCTAGGGCATCCTATTGGGTCCCAGCAAAATTATCCTATGCAGATCATTATGAACAATAAGAACATGAATGGGTAAAAGAAGTGATCAAGGGCACAACTTGCCTTCAACGAGCTCCTGCTCAGCTAGTTCAACTTGTTGAAGCTCAGGTTCCACAGTAGGTTGCTCGTCTACTCGCATCAATACAATACATACATGGCATAGCATAAATTAACATCACATCAAACATGCAAATAGAATATACAGTAATAAACTAGACATTAAAATAAGATCACAAGAACTGGAATCATTAAATTTAGAGTTATATATTTTAAGTTATGGATTTTCTAAGGTTTTATGTGATTAATACAAGATTAAGTGGTAGATAAATTTTAAATTGTCTTTCATGTCAAAACAGAGGCACTAATGGATAGACAATAATTTTATGAAATTTTAGGAACTGGAATGGTCTAATTTGGAGTTCATATGCATTTTCTACAAATTAAACAAGTTCTATACATAAAAAATCTATTTCTATTTTATTTTTATCTGATTTTCGAGTTTTCTGGACTAGGCCAAAAATCCCAGAAAGCACAGGGACTTCTACATAAAGCTGTCTATGACTCAGAGCGCCTGCTGCAGGACTGCGGGTTCTATTTACGTAAAGGGTGAGGGTTCTTATGCAAAACCGTAGACGCGAAGGGGTATGGATGGATGTGAGCCGCTAGATTCAGAACCGAGGGCCCGGATTAGATGGCGCATTATGTGAACCGGTTTGCATCTGTGACCGTAGGATCCGAAGCCAACGCCCGAGATCCAACCACGATTGCTCTAGCTGAAACGCTGCTACACACTTAATCGCCACCGCTCGCTGGCAATCCGACGGCGCGCGTACACTCTTCCACCTCCGACGACCAGGGGAGGTGGAGCAGGGGCCCGCGGCGGCTCTCCACTAACGCGCGGCGATTCCGGCGAACCCGACCTCCATCACCAAATTCCTTTATTCCTCGCCCAATCGACGATGTTACGAACTCACCCAACCTACCAATTTCTACTGTCGTCGAGCACAGGGCTCTGTCCACGGCGCGCAATGCCACCCGCGGCGGAAACACCAAATTCCCCGAGGTGCGATGATCCCCGGACCTCGCCCTTATGCACTACGCTACACAGGTGTTCGGTGAAGGTTTAGGGCCACTTACCAGCAATGGGGGCGTGGTGAATTGACCCACCACACACCGGCCGCGGAGCAACGCAGACGAACCTCGCGACTGTGGATCCGCCGAGCTCCAATTCGCGAGTCGCCCGCCCTGCCCGCACGTAGAAACTCTGGAGAAGTGAGATAGGAGGTGAGCGAATCGAAGTTGGCCCACGGCGGCGGTGCGGCCTTGTTTGTCGTGGTGAATTTAGGAGGGTTTGCGGGTGGAATCCTTAACGAAGGTACCCGCGCCTTTATCCTTGCCGAGGGAAGGTCCGCAAGGCGTGGGATTGACCGGGCGCAACGGTGAGCCGACTCCACCGGGTTCGCTGATATCGGTTGAGGGCGATGGTGGGGCATGGAGCGCACGCGAGGGAGTTGACCCCATGGCGCCGGCGCCCAAGCGCGGAGTCTGACTGAGTCGCGGGCCCCGCACGACAGGCGGCCGGTGGAACAACAGCACGCGCGCGAGGCTGGCTGGTCAGTGGGTCCGGCAGAGCAGCGAGGGGAGAAACCATGGTCGAGCGCGTGAGGCTGACCGATGGGGCCCTGATGTCGGCGCCGAGGACTAGAATGGGCCACGCGGTTTGCATCTCCTGTTGGGCCGAATAGGGTAGATGCTGGCCCATATGAGGTTTTGTCTTTTTCTTTTATTTATTCATTTTTTTTTCTATTTACTTTCCTCCCTTTCCAATTCAAATTTAATCCTAGTTTAAATTTAAACTTGTGACAAACTTATCCTCGAATTATATTGTGAGATTAGAAGTACTAATTTTAGAAATATAACTATACATATATTATTTATATTTTCATATCCCCTCTCTTTTTCTTTATTTTCAAACCCTAATTTCAATTTAGGGTTTAATCCAACTTAGTCATTATTGTATTTTTATTATTATCCTTATTATTTTTATTCAATGCACAAACATATAAACTCCAACATGATGCACGATTTATTTAGATGTTATTGGTTATTCAATCCCCTTTTTGATGGTGTTTATTCACATGTGATATTTAACTAGAGATGGTACACACATATATATGAAGAAAACTTTCTCTTTTCATAAGAGTTTACAAATTTAGGTATTACAAATCCTACCCCCCTTAAAAATAATCTCGTCCTCGAGATTTAAGAAGATCTAGGGAAAAGATGGGGAAAATCTATGCGAAGTTCTTCTTCTCTTTCCCAAGTGGCTTCATCTTCACCATGGTGACTCCATTGTACTTTGCACATCTTTATCACCTTGTTTCTTGTAACTCGAGTCAAAGTGTCCAGAATCTTGATAGGGTATTCAGCATAAGTCAAATCCTCTTGAACACTAAGGTCCTCCAGTGGTAGCTGCTCCTCAGGTACCCTGAGGCACTTCTTTAGCTGAGACACATGAAACACATCATGTACATCTGACAGATGATCGGGTAACTCCAGTTGATATGCAACTTCACCCACTCGCTTTAAGATCAAGAAAGGTCCAATGAAGCGAGGGGACAACTTTCCCTTAACTTTAAATCTCCTCATACCACGAAGTGGTGACACCTTCAAATAGACATGATCACCCTCCTTAAACTCCAGTAATCTTCTCCTATTGTCAGCATAGCTCTTTTGCCTTGATTGTGCAATTCTCAAATTTTCTCTTATCATTCGAACTTGTTCTTCTGCCTCTTGTATAAGTTCAGGCCCAAAGAACTGTCTTTCTCCAGTCTGATCCCAATACAGTGGAGTCCTGCATTTTCTACCATATAAAGCCTCAAACGGTGCCATCTTCAAACTGGCTTGGTAGCTATTATTATAAGAAAACTCAGCATACGGTAAACTCTTCTCCCAACTACCACCATGTTTAAGAGCACAAGCTCTTAACATATCTTCCAGCACTTGGTTAGTCCTCTCTGTCTGTCCATCAGTCTGGGGATGGTAGGCTGAACTAAAATTCAACTTTGTATCCAAGCTCTCATGTAACTTCTTCCAAAATCGAGAAGTAAACTGTGATCCTCGATCAGACACGATCTTCTTAGGCACTCCATGTAGACAAACTATCCGAGTCATATACAATTCTGCTAGCTTGGCTCCCGTATAATTAGTCCTCACTGGTATGAAATGAGCCACCTTTGTCAATCTGTCTACAATTACCCAAATAGAGTCATATCCTGCTGGAGTGCGGGGTAGTCCCACAATAAAATCCATACCAATTTCTTCCCATTTCCACTCAGGTATCTTCAATGGGTGCAATAATCCAGCGGGTCTTTGATGTTCAGCCTTAACTCTTTGACATACATCACACTTAGCCACATGAGCAGCCACATCTCTTTTCAGTCCATACCACCAATACTTTTGCTTCAAATCTTGATACATCTTAGTGCTTCCAGGGTGGATAGAGTAATCAGAATCATGAGCCTCTTTCAATATAGCCTCACGGAGGCTATCGATCTCCGGAACACATATCCGATCTTTGAACCATATAGTACCTTGCTCATCCTCCGTGAATTCCGGAACTCTTCCTTCAGTAATAAGATCCTTGATCTCTTGAATCTTAGCATCACCAATCTGACCTTTACGAATCTCTTGCTCCAAAGTAGGTTCCAACTCAATGGTAACTCCTTCAGTGTGAGTGACAATTCCCAGGTTGAGTCTCTCAAAGTCTTTTGCTAATTCATCAGGTAGCTGGACAACGAAAGCAGAGTGAACATGTTCTTTCCGACTCAAGGCATCTGCAACCAAATTCGCCTTGCCCGGATGATAGTGAATCTCCAAATCATAATCCTTAATAAGCTCCAACCAACGGCGTTGCCTAAGGTTGAGATCCTTCTGAGTGAATATATACTTCAAACTCTTATGATCCGTGTACACTTGACACTTAGTTCCCATAATGTAGTGTCTCCAAATCTTCAGTGCATGCACAACTGCAGCTAATTCCAAGTCATGAGTGGGGTAGTTCAGTTCATGCTTCCTCAACTGACGAGATGCATAGGCAATCACATGACCATCTTGCATAAGCACACATCCAAGTCCTTGGCCACATGCATCACAATAAATGTCAAATCCCTTCTGCAGATCTGGCATAATCAATACTGGAGGTGACATCAATCTTTCCTTCAATTGGTCAAAGCTCTCTTGACATTTCTCATCCCACTTGAATTCTCTTCCTTTCTCCAAAAGCGAAGTCATGGGCTTAGCAATCTTAGAAAATCCCTCAATAAATCTCCGGTAATATCCTGCGAGTCCCAAGAAACTCCGAATCTCTGAAACTGTAGTGGGCACTCTCCACTCCATAATCTCCTTGACCTTAGCAGGATCCACTGCTATTCCTCCATTAGAAATAATATGACCAAGGAATGGCACCTTGTCAATCCAAAACTCGCATTTACTGAACTTGGCGTAGAGTTGATTATCCCGTAGCTTCTGTAGCACCAACCTTAAATGTTCTTCATGATCACTCTCATTCTTAGAATAGATAAGAATATCGTCGATAAACACCACGACGAATCTGTCCAAATACTCCATAAACACCTTATTCATCAAATTCATGAAGTATGCTGGTGCATTGGTTAGTCCAAATGACATAACAGTAAACTCATATAATCCATATCGAGTCGAGAAAGCCGTCTTGGGAATATCCGATGGTCTAATCCTCATCTGATGGTAACCGGATCGGAGATCAATCTTTGAAAATACTCTTGCACCTCGCATCTGATCAAATAAATCCTCAATACAGGGCAACGGATACTTGTTCTTCACCGTGACATCATTAAGAGATCTATAATCCACACACATCCGTTGCGATCCATCCTTCTTCTGCACAAATAACACCGGTGCT
Organism: Zea luxurians; assembly: GCA_029449295.1. Taxonomy (NCBI): domain Eukaryota; kingdom Viridiplantae; phylum Streptophyta; class Magnoliopsida; order Poales; family Poaceae; genus Zea; species Zea luxurians. The sequence continues at coordinate 55,936,787 of JAOPSE010000011.1, forward strand.
CCCCAAGGTGAGGAACTTGGACGAATGTAACCAGCCTCTTGTAACTCCGTCAACTGCTTCTTAAGTTCCTTCAACTCCTCTACGGACATTCTATATGGCCGTTTAGAAATAGGGGCAGTTCCAGGTAAGAGATCAATAACAAACTCAACTTCTCTATCAGGTGGCATCCCTGGTAACTCCTCTGGAAAGACATCCGGAAAATCTCTAACCACCCGGATGTTGTCACCAACAAACTCCTCAGGCATAAAGAACATTGCACGCATGGATGAGGAGGTTACTGCAATATTAACTTGAAATCTTTCTCCCTTAGTGGTAGTGAGTTCTATGGTACCTCTACCACAGGCTATAACGGCCTTTGCCTTTCTTAGCCATGACATACCAAGGATCAGATCTATACTGCTTGACTCTAATATTATAGCAGTAGCTCCAAAATCTCTACCCATAATAGTTAATGTCAATCTACGTGTCATTTGATTCGCCTCAACAGGCCCTTTAGGTGTAATTACTATCAGGGTTTTTCTCATATTTAGCAGTGGTATTTCATTTGTGTTGGCATATCTAGCAGACATGAATGAATGTGTAGCACCAGAATCAAATAATATGGTTGCAGGAATTGCATTAACATAAAACATACCAATTACGAGGTCACCACCATTAGGAGTATCATCAACGCTGACTTGATTCACCCTGGCTATAGAATATCCCTTGCCAGGGGTCTGCTGCTTGTTCTGAGCTGGAGTAGTAGCAATCCTCTGTGGGCAGACATTTGCATAATGACCAATCTTCCCACACTTGAAACATTGAGTGCCCGGACTCTGTCCTGCAAACTTCGTCGGGGTGCCCGTGGGAGTAGCCTGTCGAGGAGGTGGAGTCCTCAGTGGTGATTGCTGAACTGGGCGTGGTCCTCCTGGTCGAGTCGGTGTACCCTGTGGTGAACTGTAGCGAGGACGAACACTGCTGCTACCCTGTCCTTGTGAGATAGCCTTCCTCTTCAAATCACCCAGTTGAACACGCTTGTGTTCAATAGCAAGAGCCTTATCCAGTAGCCTCTGAAATGATGGGAAAGTGTGTGCCACTAGAGCATACTGCAGCTGTCCATTAAGTCCTTCAATAAAATGCTCCTGCTTTCTCTCGTCCTCAGCAACTTCCTCTGGAGCATATCTCGACAACTGAATGAATTTATCCCTGTACTCGCTGACTGACATGTTGCCTTGCTTTAATGACAGAAACTCCTTCTTCTTGATCTTGATCATACCAGCTGGAATATGGTAGTTCCTGAATTGTGTACTGAACTCTGCCCAAGTAATAGTATCCGCAGCATCATGGGCAGCAGTATAAGAATCCCACCAGTCAGCAGCAGGACCAATCAGACGTCCAGAAGCATATAAAACCTTTTCCCGGTCAGTGCATTGTGCAATGTTGAGCATCTTCTCAATTGCTTTCAGCCAATCATCCGCGTCCAGTGGATCAGGTGAGCTAGCGAATGTAGGTGGCTTATGACTCATAAACTCCCGGTGCTTATCACGAGGTGGAACTGGTGGTGGTGGTGGAGGCAATGGCACTTGTTGCTGTTGTTGAAGTTGTTGTTGCAGCTGCTGTTGTTGCGCCCTCCTTTCTTGGCGTATCTCATCTCTGTCCTGGCACAACTCCTGGCGTATATCTTCTCTCTCCTGACGCATCTCTTGGCGTTCTTGCTGCATCTGGGCACGCATATCAGCCATAGTATCCGCCATTTGCTGCATCACCGCCATCTGAGCAGCAACCAGTGGGTCAACTCCGCCTGGTGGAGGATTAGGAGGATTCATCTCTGCAGGCTGTGGCTGAGGTTGTCTATAAATTCTTCGAGTGTGTCGGTTAGGAGGCAAATCAATTCCACCACCCCTCCTGGTATTGACCATCTGAGTTAGATACATATGGTAAGAAAGAGCAGTAGACAAGGCAGTAATTACAATCATGTTACTTTGGGGGATTTATTAGCTAAGCAGTTTAATGTTTTACCTACCATAGCTAATTTATTACCTTATGGTGGTACATACTAAGATGTCCATCTATAATAATTCAGTCAATCAAAGAAGCAAATCAGACATTTAGCATCAGAACAATCAACCAACACTTTTAAAATAGAAAATAGTTTTGATTTGGTCTTAGGCCTCCTATCTCTAAAAAAATGTCATAGGGTAGGGATTCCAAGGTTTGAAATCCATCTTGTCTTAGAATAGAAAAGATGAGAATGATAAGAGTGGAACAGTAGAAGGTGAGACAATATCAAGATGAGTGTAGAAAGAATCAGAGTAAGGTAAGTATAGAATGAATCAGAATAAGGTAAGTAGGGGAGGGTTTTGTCCATTTCTATCTAGGTTTCGTCCTACAGTCAACATTTCCTCTGATACCACTTCTGTAACACCCGGTTTTAAGGAACAAAGCTGGGTGCATCTCATACATGCGCCAAAGAAGACATCATATATAATAACAGAGTGTATAGAGATAAATGTCATAAAACATCAGAGTATTTATTACATAGCGGAAGACTTATTACAAAAATAAAGATAAATGTAAAACAAACTAAGGATCGATGGCGCCAATGTCGACTGAGAAACGCCACCTAGATCAGATCGAACTCCTCAGTGTTAGGCGGCTCCTCCTGAACCACCTGCTCTGCTCCTGTGGGGGGGGTGTGAGACAGCAAGAGTGAGCTCACATACGTTCATAGCTCAACAAGTCGTGGGGAATAATGTGGCATGAACTCACCAAAGGTGGGGGTTCATGAAGTGTAAGGCTGATCAATGAAATAAAGGCTGAAGCTGAGCATTGCTTTTATAAGTTGGTCAAAATTTTATTAGCAATTACTAAGTGTAAGTAAATACCAAACCATAGTAATAATAAGTAAAAGTAATAATAAAATAATCCCAAATGCAATGAAATGACAGGTTAAGTTTAAGTTCCATAATTTAATCATGTGAGTGTCCGAGCCGCTCATGACCGTGAGCACGGCTAGTATACCAGTTTTACACTCTGCAGAGGTTGCGCATCTTTACCCACAAGTCGTGTTACCCATTTGCCACGGAGTTGATCAGACTCCATACACCTCTACCTAGGAAGCGAGGCAGGGTACCACTACGAGGCCTTTACAAAGTTCCACTAGCTTCAGACTACCCGCTACAGTTTATAGGAAGCTCCAGTGTAGGGTTCCTGGCTGACCGCCATCGCAGCAAAATCAACCAGGGACCTCCCTACACTGACCACTCCCCTACTGCCCTTGCCCCTTTCGGGTAAGGTAGCCCTCCCCTAGCTTTCCTAGTTAATCAGCCAAGGGCGTCCCATTAAACCCTTGTGGTAGCACTGTTTTCCCGGGTGGTTCTCCATGTTCCCATTAACATAATGATCTTAACATGAACAAGGAAGAGTAAAACAGATAACAATAAACAGTATAACAATGAGTGATGAATATCTCTATACCCAAATCCACATAAAGCAATAGCATGTACTACCCAAAACTTTAGTAGTAAAACCAGTGGTGAAGCAAGGTATAAAGATAGTCAAATCTAGGGCATCCTATTGGGTCCCAGCAAAATTATCCTATGCAGATCATTATGAACAATAAGAACATGAATGGGTAAAAGAAGTGATCAAGGGCACAACTTGCCTTCAACGAGCTCCTGCTCAGCTACTTCAACTTGTTGAAGCTCAGGTTCCACAGTAGGTTGCTCGTCTACTCGCATCAATACAATACATACATGGCATAGCATAAATTAACATCACATCAAACATGCAAATAGAATATACAGTAATAAACTAGACATTAAAATAAGATCACAAGAACTGGAATCATTAAATTTAGAGTTATATATTTTAAGTTATGGATTTTCTAAGGTTTTATGTGCTTAATACAAGATTAAGTGGTAGATAAATTTTAAATTGTCTTTCATGTCAAAACAGAGGCACTAATGGATAGACAATAACTTTATGAAATTTTAGGAACTGGAATGGTCTAATTTGGAGTTCATATGCATTTTCTACAAATTAAACAAGTTCTATACATAAAAAATCTATTTCTATTTTATTTTTATCTGATTTTCGAGTTTTCTGGACTAGGCCAAAAATCCCAGAAAGCACAGGGACTTCTACATAAAGCTGTCTATGACTCAGAGCGCCTGCTGCAGGACTGCGGGTTCTATTTACGTAAAGGGTGAGGGTTCTTATGCAAAACCGTAGACGCGAAGGGGTATGGATGGATGTGAGCCGCTAGATTCAGAACCGAGGGCTCGGATTAGATGGCGCATTATGTGAACCGGTTTGCATCTGTGACCGTAGGATCCGAAGCCAACGCCCGAGATCCAACCACGATTGCTCTAGCTGAAACGCTGCTACACACTTAATCGCCACCGCTCGCTGGCAATCCGACGGCGCGCGTACACTCTTCCACCTCCGACGACCAGGGGAGGTGGAGCAGGGGCCCGCGGCGGCTCTCCACCAGCGCGCGGCGATTCCGGCGAACCCGACCTCCATCACCAAATTCCTTTATTCCTCGCCCAATCGACGATGTTACGAACTCACCCAACCTACCAATTTCTACTGTCGTCGAGCACAGGGCTCTGTCCACGGCGCGCAATGCCACCTGCGGCGGAAACACCAAATTCCCTGAGGTGCGATGATCCCTGGACCTCGCCCTTATGCACTACGCTACACAGGTGTTCGGTGAAGGTTTAGGGCCACTTACCAGCAATGGGGGCGTGGTGAATTGACCCACCACACACCGGCCGCGGAGCAACGCAGACGAACCTCGCGACTGTGGATCCGCCGAGCTCCAATTCGCGAGTCGCCCGCCCTGCCCGCACGTAGAAACTCTGGAGAAGTGAGATAGGAGGTGAGCGAATCGAAGTTGGCCCGCGGCGGTGGTGCGGCCTTGTTTGTCGTGGTGAATTTAGGAGGGTTTGCGGGTGGAATCCTTAACGAAGGTACCCGCGCTTTATCCTTGCCGAGGGAAGGTCCGCAAGGCGTGGGATTGACCGGGCGCAACGGTGAGCCGACTCCACCGGGTTCGCTGATATCGGTTGAGGGCGATGGTGGGGCATGGAGCGCACGCGAGGGAGTTGACCCCATGGCGCCGGCGCCCAAGCGCGGAGTCTGACTGAGTCGCGGGCCCCGCACGACAGGCAGCCGGTGGAACAACAGCACGCGCGCGAGGCTGGCTGGTCAGTGGGTCCGGCAGAGCAGCGAGGGGAGAAACCATGGTCGAGCGCGTGAGGCTGACCGATGGGGCCCTGATGTCGGCGCCGAGGACTAGAATGGGCCACGCGGTTTGCATCTCCTGTTGGGCCGAATAGGGTAGATGCTGGCCCATATGAGGTTTTGTCTTTTTCTTTTATTTATTCATTTTTTTTTCTATTTACTTTCCTCCCTTTCCAATTCAAATTTAATCCTAGTTTAAATTTAAACTTGTGACAAACTTATCCTCCAATTATATTGTGAGATTAGAAGTACTAATTTTAGAAATATAACTATACATATATTATTTATATTTTCATATCCCCTCTCTTTTTCTTTATTTTCAAACCCTAATTTCAATTTAGGGTTTAATCCAACTTAGTCATTATTGTATTTTTATTATTATCCTTATTATTTTTATTCAATGCACAAACATATAAACTCCAACATGATGCACGATTTATTTAGATGTTATTGGTTATTCAATCCCCTTTTTGATGGTGTTTATTCACATGTGATATTTAACTAGAGATGGTACACACACATATATATGAAGAAAACTTTCTCTTTTCATAAGAGTTTACAAATTTAGGTATTACAAGTCAACTGCTCAGGCAAATGATTACATCTCTCGGTCACATCAAGTTACTACTCTAGGACAGCGCGATAAACACTCTGCGTACCAAGAAACCCCTTGGGCACACCCATTGGGTGTGTCACCTAGAATTTTCAAAGATTTTCTGAAGAAGTGATATCCACAAAATATATGCAATGAATGTACGACGACAAAAGGAGGAGATCGGCTGAGATGGAAGGAAGTCCAAATGTGGCCACTGAAGCGCAAGTCTAATCAACAGAAGCATTGAAGCACAGAGCAGGGTGATGTCTAGCTAAGAACCATCTGCCTCAACTAGCCAGACATCTAATCTATCATCGATTAAATTGATTTCAGACCTAACAAGGCATGGATGGATGGCATCGTTTGAATTTCCAAAAGCATAAGATGAAGACCTTTGAATGGATTATTTCTAAAATCCACTTAAAGCTCGAGGGCTACACCCATTAGGTGCACCTTCGGTGCACCCAATAGATTTATATTCCCATGAAAACAAAATGCTGATTTCTAAAGCATAAGATAAAGACCTTTGAAAGTATTATTTCTAAAATCCACTCAAAGCTCGGGGGCTACACCCATTGGGTGCACCTTCGGTGCACCCAATAGATTTATATTCCCATGAAAACAAAATGTTGATTTCTAAAGCATAAGATGAAGACCTTTGAATGGATTATTTATAAAATCTACTCAAAGCTCGGGGGTTACACCCATGGGTGCACCACCCAATAGATTTTTAGTCCCATGAAGACAAAATGCTGATTTCTAAAGCATAAAATGAAGAACTTAGAATGGATTATTTCCAAAATCCACTCAAAGCTCGGGGGCTACACCCATTGGGTGCACCTTTGGTGCACTCAATAGATTTTTAGTCCCATTAAGACAAAATGCTAATTTCTAAAGCATAAAATGAACACCTTTGAATGGATTATTTTCAAAATCCACTCAAAGCTCGGGGGCTACACCGGCAGAGCAGAAATCAGGCTATATAACAAACCGATAAGCCAGACCAGGAATCTTTAGGCTGATTATTTCAAAATCGACTCAAAGATTGGGGGCTTGTGGGGGACAGATATCCCCTAGGTCCACTAGAAGGCGAAAGGGCCTCGCGCAGGGCCTCGGGCCATTTACCCCGCAAGGCTATCCTTTCGTGGGCCGGGCAATAGCTACTGGTGTAATGGGCCGACCTAAGAAGGCAACAGACTCAAGCCTAGGCATCCTGTCAAATCGTGCGCTATCCAAAGAAACCGTCCGACTTTCCCGCGCGTGGCACCCTCAAATGTCGGGGCGGATTAGGGATGAGTCGGCGATGTTTTTGGGAGATCAGTTCTGTGGCAGAACCTCCGAAGTTATCGGGCCCACATGCACCTCTCCTTGTCTTAAATACCTCAGACGGCTATGCATGTACACCAGGTAACTTAACAAGATCCATCCGAGTGCCCCAAGGACACTAGATAAACCACTTAAAACCAAGATCGCGAGATTAAGTAAACACAAATCACACACCATCATTTTGCAGCGAAATTTCTTCATTACAAAAAGTTACAAGTTACTAAATTTTTACATTATATTTATCGGAGTGATTACAAAAGTATAAGTTTGAAATATATGCTAGCTCAAGTGACCATCCTCAATAAGAGGTATAGAAGAGTTACTTAGACTTATAAGAAGGCTGAGCCCACCAGCACTTAACACCATCAACAGCAGCACAAATTTATAACCTGAAAAACAACAGGGAATAAAACCCGGAGTACGCAATTACTCAGCAAGACTTACCCGACTAAAGAAAAGACTCTCAAGGATATGCTGGCTTGTTGGGAATCAAGGAATGGTTTATCTAAAATCAAAGACTCTGTTTGCAGAAAAGCTTACTATGAGTGGATCCTTAAAAATCCATTTTTACTTGTCAGGTTAAATAAAATTACCTGCATCTAGAGTTCTTTCTACCCTAGTTCAAGCACTTGGCCTATACTAGCCGTCTTTTTATCATCCCATCAGTTCACTGGATTGCTACGTGTAAGTTAGTGACCAAGTCTTCATATCCAAGAAGTAACGGCGATCCGAATCGATTAATACTCAGCTGAGGATCTTCAATCACACGACATATGTAGCACTTAACCCTTGCATATGTCAACTCGCCACCGGGTTTCTTAAGACCAGACCGGGTTCACGCCAACCGAGAGCACAGATACACCACTGTCCAGCCTCTTGTCATGGAGGGTACACGCTACTCTCGCCATCTCTCCACTCCCATTGCGCGTTGGCCTTTCTGGTATTAGTCTGCCCGAGACAAAGCTTTCCCATGACGAGGCATGTGACCAGTTAAAGGGTCCTCGGTCAGCAGGCCCACATCGGCATGGTCCTTAATCGACTCAGATGGAGACACTACCCGAGACTTCCTTCTCGTGCAAGTCAACCGCCCGGCCTCAGCTTTATTATTTAAAACCCAAAGTTTGGTACCTGGCAGAGGTACATCTTTTCAGATGTTGAACCCATCACGGCCGTGATGGATTGTAAAACTCAATTTGTAAGAAATAAAAAAAAGAAAATCATATTCCTTTGAATACATGTGTGCCATCTCTAATTAGCATTGCCTGTGAACACCTCATAAAATAAACAAAGGATTAATAAAAACCATTTAATTATGCATCATGCTGAGGTTTCATTGTGTGTGTATTTTTTTGTGACAATAATGTAGAAATAAATATGACAACACCTAAATTAGAATTTAAACCCTAAAGGGAATTCTAGAAATGTGGAGAAGAGAAAGGGATAAAGAATATTAATAAATAAATAATATATGTAAATAAATACCTCCAGAATTAGTATCTCTAAATGTTGCAAGTATAAATTGTAATAATGGGTCACAAGAGTTTGAATTTAATTTGAATACAACTTGAATTTGAAAAGAGAGAGAAAAGAAAATTAAAAAAAACTAAAACCTAGTTTGGGCTGGCTTCACCCTATTTAGCCCAACACCGAATTACCTCCACTGTGGCCCAATTTTATCCTCTGCGCACGCTCTCACTGGTCGGCCGGGTCCGCGTGCAGCCATTCCGCGCGCGCTCCTTCCTTCTTGTTTCGCAGACTAGTGGGCCAGCGCTACCAGGATCGTCTCCGTCGCTGACTCCCGTGGCTATGCGCGCTCGTGTCGTTGGAATGTGGGGCCAACACGTCAGATCCGTCCTCAACCACCATGCCTAACTCCACGGACGCTATCGCGATCCTCGTGTCCGTACGCGTTGATCCGGTACTTGTCGCCGCGCGCCTATAAAAAGGATCAGGTTGCATCCTTCTCTCCATCCGTTATCCTCTCGCACAGACTCTTTTCCCCTCCTTTTAGCAGCCACCAGAACCAAGCTCCAGTTGCCCGCCGCTGTAGACCTGGGTCTGCACCGACGATTGAAGGCCAAGGTGGCGTCAGGATCGTCCGTTGGCACGCGTTGGTAGCTGGCGTGAAGTATCGAGCTCGGTGACCCGTCCAAGCATCTGGAATTTCTCGCCGTCGACGGTGATCCGCCGCGTGCCGCGAACACCTCTGCTCGGTACTTGATTTTTGGTAATAAGCCTACCTCTATTCATAGTACATCCCTCGCACTAAGTACCTAGGCCGAATTTAGAAAACAGGCGCGGCCGTGCGGGGATTGATCTCACCGGTCATGGCCGCCGCCGTGCGGGTGTCGCGCCACCGGTCGGCACCGTGGTGTTGGGGAGATGTCCTTATTGCCGTCAGATGGGAACTGGGCGGCGTAGATTAGATGAGGAATAGTGCTTGGATAGGTTAGATCCTGGCGCTTGTTTCTGGATCAAACGGTCTTCATTTAAAACGTACCTCGTCAGATCGTGACCGTAGGTCTTAGATCCGAGAGCCACGAGAGAGTACCGGTTCGCTGGGTTGTGGATCCAATCTGAGCCATCCGTGCAGGATCGTGCGGCTGAGAACTTATCATACCCGTCGGCCGTGCATTTTTTCTAAAGAGACCCCAAAGAATTAGGAAATGAACCCGCATTCCACCTTGTTTGTCATCTGTGTCTTAGGACCTTTTGCTCTAGCGCCCCTGTACTTTACAAAAAATGAGGCCCTGTCCGGAGAGGATTAAAAATGGAGAAGTAATTATAGAAATTAGTTTTTAATAGAAAAACAAATCTAGAAACTTGTAAAATGCATAGAAAATTCATTTTTAGTCCAAACTGACCCATTCTAGTTCCTAAATTTTTGTAATAATATTGTCTATCCATTAGTGCTTCTGTTTTGACATGAAAGACTCAGTAAAATTTATCTATTACTTAATCTTGTATTAATTACATAAAACCTTGGAAAATCTATAACTTAAAATATATAACTCCAAATTTAATGATTCCAGTTCCTATGATCTCATTTTAATGTCTAGATTATTACTGTGTATTTCATTTATATGTTTGGTGTGATGATAATTTTTACTATACTATGTATGTATTGTATTGGTGCGAGTAGACGAGCAAGCAACACAGGATTCCGAGGTTCAGCTGGTAGAGACTACTGAGCAGGAGCTCGTTGAAGGCAGGTTGTGCCCTTGATCACTTCTTTTATCCATTCATGTTCTTATTAATCATAATGATCTCATAGGTTAATTTTGCTGGGACCCAATAGGATACCCTAGATTCTGACTATCTTTATACCTTGTTTCACCACTGGTTTTACTACTAAACTTTTGGGTAGTACAAGCTATTGCTTTATGTGGCTTTGGGTATAGAGATATTCATCACTCATTTTTATACTTGTTATTATCTGTTCATTATTTTTTGTTCATGATAAGATCATTATGTTAATGGGAACTTGGAGAACCACCCGGGAAAACAGTGCTACCACAAGGGTTTAATGGGACGCCCTTCGCTGATTAACTAGAAAAGCTAGTGGATGGCTACCTTACCCGAAAGGGGCAAGGCCAGTAGGGGAGTGGTTAGTGTAGGGAGGTCCTTGGGTTGATTTTGCTGCGATGGCGGTCAGGCGAGGGATTCCTGCACTGGGGCTTCCTATAAACTGTAGCGGGTAGTATGAAACTAGTGGAACTTTGTAAAGGCCTCGTAGTGGTACCCTGCCTCGCTTCCTTGGTAGAGGTGTATGGGGTCTGATCAACTCCGTGGCAAATGGGTAACACGACTTGTGGGTAAAGATGTGCAACCTCTGCAGAGTGTAAAACTGGTATACTAGCCGTGCTCACGGTCATGAGCGGCTCGGCCACTCACATGATTAATTTATGGAACTTATACTTAATTTGTCATATCATTGCATTTGGGATTATTTTATTATTACTTTTACTTATTATTTGTAAGGTTTGGTATTTACTTACACTTAGTAATTGATAATAAAATTTTGACCAACTTATAAAAGCAATGCTCAGCTTCAGCCTTTATTTTATTGATCAGCCTTACACTTCATGAACTACCACCTTTGGTGAGTTCATGTCAAATTATTCCCCATGACTTGTTGAGCTATGAACGTATGTGAGCTCATTCTTGCTGTCTCACACCCCCCACAGGAGAAGAACAGGTGGTCGAAGAGGAGCCGCCTAACACTAAGGCTTTTGAATTGATCTAGGTGGCGTCTCCCATTCTGCTTTCTGGCGCCAAGGATAAATTTTAGTTCCTGCGATATTCATATTTTATTTTTGTAAGACTTCCGCTATGTAATAAGTACTCTGGTTTTATTGTGACATTATCTCTATACACTCTATTATTATATATGTTGTCTTCTTTGGCGCATGTATGAGATGCACCCTGCTTTGTTCCTTAAAACCGGGTGTGACATGGATCCACCATCAAGTCTTTTTCTTTGTAAAAATCCCCATCCACTGTGAAGCATCACTTTTGTTTTAAAACAAAACATTTTGTTTTTCTAGAGCAAGGCGAAGCATCATAAAATTCTTTTTATAAAAGGGTATCAAGGAAGGGTATTCAATTTTCCAAGGAAGGAAATGCATCAATTGTTTAACACACAACTCCTATCACCTAATGCATCAAACAAGGTGATAAAAGATTTTAAAACATGGAGGTGGCAAATGCGCCGGGGCTTGTCAGGATAACACTAGGTTAGTGTTTGTTAGATGACGTCCACTTGACGAGTATCCCTCGACCGAGCACTTGCTTGATTTAACCATCTTCAGGTTGGTCCATCAGCTTCACCATGTGGAGTAGTCCACCCGTTTCGTCATCTTGGGTTTGACTTGGCTTTGATTCTCCCCATCACGTGATTAATTAACGTACCTGAATGAAATGCATTATGCACATGAATGCATATAGACAGGAATATCACTAGCCTAAATAGTGCTACGCGATAGCGAATTAAACACCTATAGCAAGACATCGCAAATCTAGTACGAAAATACTAGATATCGATATCACATTATTTTATGACTTAGCAGGTAGAGTATTTTTAATCGAATCACACCATGCCTACAAATTTTTTAACATATTCTTCACTTCATTTATACCTGAAACCTATCCTCCACGTCACCACTTTGACCAAACAAACCAAATTCATGACAAACAATACTAACAACACTTATCAGTCAAGTGTTGACAAATTCTAAACTCATTTATCTACATTCATTAAATAAGTGAGCATTAACAAGAGAACTAGTGGTGCCCCGCTAGCAGCGAGAACATGATTATTAGCCTAAACCTCACTACTCCAATGCAGGGCACATGCTTTAATCATGAAGACACTCATAACGCATACATCAAATAAATTTAATCTAGTGGGGTGACTATTATCAAACAACATAAAACCCCATAAAAGTATTTTTATCAACCAAATACTTAACGTATTGATGTGCATTCCTTTTAGTCATGAAATTTCTAGATTCTAACTGGAATAGACTTGTCGATGTTATTTACTTTTAACCGCTTAGGATAGTATGCAACCTTCTCCACGACATGCAACCGATCACTAAATCTATAATATAATAATTACTTGAGCAAGGCATCGACGTTCTCAAACAATACACGTACATAATCAACCACGACCGCATTTATCAGCTATATGAGCGAGACACTAAACTTATTATTCACTTAACCACTCCTCACACAATAATCATTTTAAACTTGAGTTTCGCGCGACACGGCCACTTCATACTTATGCACACACTCCATTGATGCATGAAGCGAGGCATCACGACATACATCTAATACCTCGACAACGCCCCCGTGCTAAGAATAAAACAATCTTCACAAACAACTAATTTAACCAATCCATTCATCAGACCAGTCAATAAGAATAGCAAATCAGCTTACCGTTCCAATAGCTGACTCGAATCCGTGAGATCGGTAATGATTTTCCGATTCAGGCAATTTGTCGAGCGCTTGGCAGGTGCTACACGAACTTCACGCACATCATCATCCAATCTTTGGACATCTTCTCTTGAGGATTCTTTTGTCAGCGCGATCACAATTCGGAGGCATCACGTAGGGACTAGCGTCGAAGCGAGGTGATGGAACAACGACAACGGGGTGGGGTAGTGTTGAAGGAGCTCGGCGCCGTGGCAAATAGGAAATCGACGACTGGCACAAAAGGCACGATGCCGGGTATAGCAAAACGACGGCTTGCACAGGCTAGGATGGTCTAGTAAGGACAGGAGGTACATTGATGGGGAGTCCACAACGGCGTGCCTAGATCCCGCGTCGCACGACCATGCCCGCGACCAAAACCCAACACGCATCCGCTGCGCACAGCGATGCGATGACCAGGGCCATGGCGAGCAAGGAGACGACTCGGTGAGGGAACTCGATGGCAGCGACCTAGGCGAGCGCAGTAGGGAGCCGCCCACGGTGGGCAGCAAGAGCGAGGGAGCTGGGCGCTTGGCCATGGGAGGCAGGGAAGTTCGCGGCTGCGCGCACAGGGAGCTCGGCACGGCTAGAGAGATGCGCTGAGCTCACACGGCCAAGGAGTTCACCCAGAAATTGAGCGCAAGAGAGAGGGGACGTGAGGGAAGTGAGGGAGAGAGAAAAAGCTCGACCGGCGCTGCTGCCAGGGACTATGGCGAAGAAGGAGCAGAGGGGGCCACCATGGATGCAGGAAACTGGGAGACCACACCACGTAGGGGAGCTCCGCGAGCTCGAGGACGGCAGCACGCTGCTATGGACGAGCAAGGGTGGGGAGCCGTGGCACTGGGCAGAGCCAAGCCAGGGACCCGACGCAGGGAGTTGGGCGCCATGGGGAGAGAAGAGGCCGAGCAGAGGAGCTGTCGCATCTTCCATGGGCGAGTAGGGAACGGGAGGAGGAAGAGGAGTGGCCGAGCCAGAGCCAGAGCGCGCGAGGACATAGGGAGAGGGTCGCGAGCTAGGGGAGCTCAGCTGGACGCATACGCTAGGGCGCGCGACCGATCAGTAGCTAGGGCACGCGACCCAGGGCGCGGCGGCCAGGGAGGAAGACGCTCGGGGGAGAAGGAGATAAGGGAGCAGGAACCAGGGCTGGGTGTGCGTGGAAGATAAGGCTTCAGAGAACGGCAGTGCGCAGGGGAAAAATCAAGGCGCAGCTGGAAAAATCTGAGCACGGCTGAAGAAAATCAAGCGAGCGGATATGGCCGCTGGCCGTACGCGGTGATAGAGCTAGAGCAACATTGATAAAAATCTAGGGGAGAAAAATCTCAGTGGGAGCAGTGGTGAAAATATTTGAGGAAAATGTATTATATTTTTTTTACTTGCCCATCCTTTTCTTTACAAGAGAGCACACAGATAATTTATTTCTCTGATTGAGTATACGCGAGATGTAAATCGGACGAAACAAAAGATACCAGACAAACTAGTATAGACTGCGTTTGATTTAATTTAAAGTCGGATAATTTACTGGAGGAATAAATCTTAATTATGAATCCTCAAACGTGATTTCTCAGCTGACGAGTGGAGACAAAATTATTTTGCACCAAAAATTTTAGTTGTCGAGTTCGGCCTCGGTATTCAAGACTGTATTTAGTCCCGTCTAATTTTACGATTCTCACCAGCTGTCGATCATTCGCTTTAACGTCAAGGATCACATGCTGAGAGAAGCAAGTTAATTAATGCGCTGGCGCATTATTCTTTTCGGATAGCGCGGGGCTCTAAATTTTGCATAAGATCAGAAGCCTTCTGATTTTCGTATTCACTTACGCGCGTGATCCGAACAGTTCAAAATTCGGCAGCAAACGAGGATTCGATAATCCAAAAATTTCTCGAACCCCTTTTAATTGTGTAGATTATCGAAATAAAAATGGCACCAAACTCAAACCTTTGCGAGATAATTAAAATTTAGTGTCCATTTTATTCATCGCTATCACGTGTTAAGGTCCGCACTCGTGGTCGAGCAGACGATAAACACTTGGGGTGTTACAAGTTTAGTCAGTTCACTATTATTTAGGAAACATGTGATCATGATGTATGTATGGAGTGCCCCACCGTCGTGTATATAAGGCCCGGGGAGTACCCCATCATTTTCATCCCTATCTACCTATCTCATTAGCTTTTCTCCATCTAGGAGACATCGCTTGTAACCCACCATATAGACCCACACCAGGAAGTAAGGTATTATGCCTTTCCAGGCGGCCTGAACCTGCAGAAAATTGTCTGTCTCTCTCTTTCGTGCATCCAACACGAACCATTGAGTTACAATCAACTGCACCATCCTACCCAAAAGCACCGCAAGGGTGACCCTGGGTGTGCGGTCGGGCTGTAAACACCGACACCAGCCTCAGAGATCTTTTTGCACCTTGACAACTCTAGCTCCTTTAATGTGTTCATTCCTAAAGTAACCAGAAAATTATTTTTCTAGTCACAGAACTAAGAACCACAGTAATGAAATTTTGAAAACATGTTCATATAATTCATCTGCAGCTTTCTGACAGAAAACATGATGTGCTAGTAAACCCAACTAAACATCGTATTGAGTAAAAAAACAAATATCATGAAGGTAAATAACTTAAATTGACAGAAATGTAGTAGCCTTATCAGCCTCACAACACGCTGTAAGTATGCGATGGTTGTTATACAATGAGGACAAAGGGCACCTACAAACTATGGAAACTCCATTAATAATACAGTGAACATGTCTCCATGAATTGGCAAAGCCGATTTTGTGTACGCTAAGCTGAACAAACCTACTAATGGCGCTAGTAAACAAACCTACAAATAATGTAAAGAACAAATTAGCAGTACTATAGAAAAGTTAAAGACAATATTTTTTCTAAAAAAATCATAGGCGCGTAGCCTCAGACTTTATTCGAGTAGGCAGAAAACTATTAGTCAAAGCCGGATTAAAGTAAAGGATCACTAGGCACCTCGATTGGAGAAATGGATCCTTCAATTTGTTCCTCTTGCTTCTTTTGTGGGCACATCGTTTTCCTGTGAGTTGTCAATACTAAAATATTGGTCTAATGCAATTAGCTTCAAGATAGGGTGGATTCATGGCACCATTATTTGCTACAAGCGTATCAAAGTTCGTAGCTATTTCAATTGAAAGTACATCTCTAAAAATCAATAAACCAAATTAACCCAATGCAAGCAACGGTTCGATGATGAGTGTACTAATTGAAAGAGAAGTGAAAATACATAGGAGAAGTCGCACCATGGAATATTGTGAAATTAGTCTGCACCAGGGAACTTGACGCCTGCTGGTAGCTGCCGTCTGAGGCTTATTCAATATCCCAACCACCTTATCCTCATATTTCTTTATCTATGGCGATAAATCCATGGCTCTCTTTATCTTTGCCAATAAATTAACTCATCAAACCCTAAGGCCCCAAACCAAAACCAAAAGAACACCGTAGGAACATCGTAGGGACAAGGTTCATACTAGCCGGATTGGACTAACCTTCCTTGGACCTCAAGAGGGCCTCCAACTTGTCCATGGCGTCGGTCAGCGCCTGCAGACCAGCTGTGTTGGGAGTGGACTCACAACGACGTCGGCTTCGCTATATCCGCCTCCAGTTGAGATTCGTAGGTGCCAGGAATGAGGTCCTTTAGATCCATAGAGCTCGACTCGTTGGACGGGACGGATGGGGCGCGCTAGGGCATTGTGGCCATCGACGGCAGCCTGACTGGCCATTCCTCCTCGTCGTCGTCTGCGCCAAACAGGGAGAGGGGAAGTGGCCATGGTTGCGAAGGTTGGTGGGTGGGGGGTTGTGGCGTGCCCAAGCGGGAGGGGGAATGGACCTCTTGCGGGGTGGGGGATGGAGCTAGAGGCTTCATGGCACCGCGACGCTCTAGGCGGTGCGTCTGAGGAGAGAGAGAGAAGGGGATGTATTTCCAAGCGTCGACCAACCTACGACGTGGCAGGAAGGTTGGGAGGGTGCAGAGAAGCTTCGCGACACTGCGAGTCTATAACTGGGGGCGTGGGATGGCATGGGGGCGGTGGCTTAGTCGGATGGGATGGAGAAGTGGAGGTCGTGGAGAGGGAGGTCATAGGAGTGGAGCTAATCGAGCGGTTGGGCGCGGTGTCGTGGAGACGGAGGTTGTCCAAGAAGAAGACCGTCGTTGCTGGAGTATGGACCGCCCCAAACCTAGCTGGAGTATGGTCCACACCAAAAATTCAGCCTAGCCTGCACTGCTGTGTTGTTGCATTGTGTTGCAAAAAACTTAGTACCTGTTGGGGGCCTTCGGCTTCTGAAGGTCCTCAAAAACATGATTTAACATTGTTTCTGGAGCATAATATATGAATAGGTACCTTCGGGCTTGGATCGGAACTACAGTGTGAAGAAGCACAAAGAGTACGAAGGTTGGCGCAGAAATGAAGCTATGTGCAAGGGAGCTTTGGCATGATAGCAGAAAAGGAAACCGACTTAAAAAGGAAAAGGCTATTCAGACCTCGATGAGTCACTATAGAGCCATTAGCAAATGTAAAGGGCATGGGTGTAATTATACATGGGCTGCGTCCCGTGCCTATAAATAGATGAACAGTGCTCCAGTACTGTTCACGCTGACTTGGCATTTTACTTTTGGGTCATGCTTGTACTTTCACCTTCTTTCAAGCCAAAGGTACATTTGTAATTTGATATCATTTCCAATTTCCACAGTAATAAAATAGAGATGAAATAGAAGTGAATTGATAATAATACATGATTGTTTATGTTATTTTATATTTCATATGATTCCTCTTCCATCATTTTATCTTATGCTGAAGGTTTGTCCTTCACAACCTTTGTCCGAAGGCCATTATATCCCAAGGGAAATAATGTTTCGAAGGACGAAGGACTTTAACGTTTAACATTTTATGTGTTGCCTTGTTCTTAATTCATAGCACTTGAGAACAAGTCTCCAACATTGGCGCCCACCTCCGGTGAACTCTTTTCGACCACCTTCGGCAAGCATTGACCTTCGTCATGCCACCGAAGAAAGCTTCAGCGACAGGGGCTGCTGCTCTCCAGCCGCTGGACCCGAACCAGGAGACCTTTTCTCTTCGAGAGGCCCAAAGCCAGAAGAGGAAGGCCACTAGTCCAACACCCCAAGAGGACGAGTTGGACCAAGAAATCAGAAACATGGAGATGCTGCATCAACAAGTACAAAGGAAGAAAGAGAAGATGGCTCGACTAGCCGACCTTCAGAGACAGATTGACGAAGCTACCAAAGAAGTACGCCATCTTGCTCAAGATGAGCAAGAGCGAAGGCCTCAACATAGGGGGCTTCATCAAGAAGGCTTCTTCAACGAGGATGAATGGTACGAGGATTTCCATCATGGAAATTTTGCTTTTGATGATGCTTCTCCTCTGTCAGCAGAACTGCAGGCTACACCTTGGCCCCCGGCTTACAAGCCACCCCAGCTCCCCATGTATGTTGGGCACTCAGATCCGAAGCAGTTTTTGATGAGCTACGAAGCAACCATATCTTCATATGGAGGCAATACCGCAGTCATGGCGAAATCTTTCGTCATGGCAGTAAAGAATGTTGCGCAAACTTGGTACTCCTCTCTTCAGCCAGGGACAATCACATCATGGCAGAAGCTAAAGGACATGTTGATCACTAGTTTCCAAGGGTTTCAGACGAAGCCGGTTATCGCTCAAGCTTTGTTCTAGTGCACGCAAGATCATGAAGAATACCTCCAGGCATATGTCCGAAGGTTCTGGCGTCTGAGGGCACAAGCACCAACAGTGCCCAATGAAATTGTCATTGAGGCCATGATCAAGGGGCTTCGGCCAGGACCTGCGGCCCAGTACTTCGCCAGGAAACCCCCTCAGATCCTGGAGAAATTACTCCAAAAGATGGATGAATACATCTGCGCTGATAATGACTTTCGTCAAAGAAGGGAGGAAGCCTACAGGTTCTCCGAAATGACCAGGGGCTTCGGAGGGAGAAGCCACCCAAGACACGTCAGATCAATTCATTCTACCCAAAATGACGACAGAGGAAGTCAGCAATAGAGGCCGCAATCTTCCTCGCAAGCTTCGGGGCAGCAACAAAGCTATCCTCGGCCATCAGCTCCAAGGGGCAGAGGCACTAGGGGCTTCGGAGGAAGGTTTGGGGATCAGCCCAGGAAAATTTATTGCTTATTCTGCGGTGAGGACAAGGGCCATACTACAAGGATGTGCCATATCACCATTCAGAAACAGAAGGAAATAGCAGAAGTTGCAGCTTAGCAGAACCAGCCGAAGCAGGTCATGCATACTGCTTCGTACCACTCACCCTACATACCAGAGTATGTAGGTAACCATCCCGCAGCGTCTGTTGCTTCGGCTAGTCAGCCACATGCATCCTGGCCACAACTTCCACCTCCGCCACCACTACAACCTGCATATTCACGTGGCCAACAGCCAGAAGGGAGTCAGCAGGCCAATCAGCAGAGAGACTTCAGGGAGGAGTCCGAAGCTCGCACAGTCAACAGCACTGTACCAGAGTCGAAGCATATCTACTAAGAGATATCCTACCCTAGAATCAGTTTTTACATTCATAGTCGTTCTTTTTCTTACTAAGGAACAGTTGTTGAAAACTTAGTTTTCTTGTCATTTTTAATTCCTTGAAATAGCTTCGTTTTTGTCATAGAGAAAATATATCTTCTCCATAGACTTACGGAGTTTCAAAAGTCGCCGAGGCATAAAAAGTCGTTCCTAAGTTATAAGTGTCTTCGAAGCTACAAAAAGTCGTTCTATTGAACGCAGAGTAAGTTTCCCGAAGCTACAAAAAGTCGTTCATAAAGGAGCGCAGTGTATGTTTTCTGCTCTAAAGTTGTTCCAAAGGGAATACAGAGCTTACAGCGAAAAGTCAACGCTGATTCCGTCGAAATATAAGGCGAAGCGTGAAAAGTCAACGCGAATACCACCGAAATAGAAGGCGAAGAAGTTCAAAATACGTTCCTAAGGGAATGCAGAACTTACAGCGAAAAGTCAACGCTGATACACCGAAAAATAAGCGGTGAAGCCGAAAAATAAACGACAAAGGGATTGTGTATCCTACAGTAGGGATGTGTGTGTATCTTCGGCACAAATATCATTCTGCATAGCATAACATCATCACATCATTCGCATAACATAACATCATACATCATATTGCATCAATGGCATAAGAAGGGGACACACTGTTGATCTTCGGAGAATGCTTTGAAAAAGAAAAATTGTGTTAAGGCACAAAATAAGTTTCGAAGAGATACAACTTTGTCAGCTATAAAGTGGAGGAAAAAGTTTGTTGTTTACGAAGCATCAATGTTTCTGCGATGATTGGAATATTTTTTACGAAGCATAAAAATTCTTCTTTACGAAGCATGAAAAGAAGGGAAGGTGTTTTTTCGCCGGAGGCTCAAAAACGGTATGAACAATAAAAGTTCCATGCATCGTAAAGAAATGAATTACAAAGCCATTTGTACATTACATTAAAAACTCATGAGTACCAAATATTACAAGCATAGTCCAGCAAATGCTACATTGGTATTCTAACAATGTTTTTACAAATTATTCTTCCTTCAAAACTTCGTCCGCAGCTTCGGTCAGAAGTTGAGTAACGACTTCGTCCAAAATGCTTTCGGCCATGTCAATGATTTCTGCTGGTTCCTTTGCCTCTAACTCGATCAATGACTCAAAGGGCTCTGGGGGAGGAGATAGTTTGGCTGTAGTAGAAAACGTAAATAATATTAGAAGTCACAAAAATAAAAATAAAGTTAAAGGCTATTAAGCAATACCTATCCGCTTTTCAAGTTTCGCAGCCTTTTTGGCTGCCTTCGTAGCTTCCCTTTCACCATGAGTATCTTTTTTTGCTCTTTTTTATAATTTCGTGGGCCATCCCTCGACCGCCATTTTCCCAAATGTCAGTAAAGAATTTTCCACCAACTAAGCTTGCTTCGGCCGAGGGGTCCTTTGTATCGTCAATAGATAAGGTAGCTTCGACTTGGGCCAGAATTTTCACATGCTCGCAACCTGATTTTCCAAGATCGCCACGATTCCCCTCGCACCCGAGAAGGCGCAGACATCCCCACGGCCACTTAAAATCTCTTCAAACGCTTCGGCCTCGCTGCTGATCCATTCAATCAGGCCTTCGGGATCGCCCCGAACAAAGTTGTCTTCACTAGAATATGCGCCAACATTGGCGAAACTAGTTTTTATCTTCTTCACACATTCTATAGATTTTTCATAACATCTTTCTTATGAGGAACGAAGATCTACAACTGTTTTCTCCCAATAATTTTTCCAGTAGTTACTGGCATCACGGTCAGTGTAACACCCCTGGTGTTACTGTAACTAAAACTTGAGCATGGCATCATAAACATTGACATTGCATATGTTTGACACACCTAGAGTGCATTTACTAGGTAAAAATTTCAAACAAGTTGTATTTTTTGGTATTTTGCAAATAGAACCCTGGATAGGGAATTTAACCCTAAATAGGGATTAAAAGGGGAAAACATAACCCAAGTTGAGAAAACCTAAAGGCTTTAGGGGAATAGTCATAAAATGATCCCAAGACTTAAGTGGAATTACACTTAGACCCCTGGGATACCAGAAACCCTAATTGAAACCCTGGAAAACCCTAAAACTAAACCCTAGGGGCTTATGTGCAAAATTAGTCCACTTTTGGACTAAAGTGCAAAAACCAAGTTAAATAGGTAACTTAAGTCATTTGGTTCACAAATGTGTGGACTTGTAAGCCAAATATTGGATTTTGGACTTAAATGCAAAATGGACCTCAATTAAGTTCTATTCTAAGTCTGAAATTCAGTGTTGAGGACTCAACTTTGGAGCTTTGCAACTTTCAAATTATGGGGTTTTTGCCCTAGGTCACCACATAAAAATTATAGCCCAATTATAGGTGAACAACTTTGCTTAAGAGTGCAAGCCATGTTCTTGTGAGAAATTTGAAGATAATCTTGCCCAAAGTTGGACTGTCAGGCTGATATAGATTGAACTTCCGATGGACAGTGACTTTGATCCAAGATTGAGAGCCATTTAGACTAAGATCCAGTGGGAATCTACCTTGGATTGCTATAACAAAGTTGTACCTAGTATGTAGCATTACAACTTTGATGCAGAGCTTGGGTTAAGTTGTCATTCAAAATTGAGAGAAAACTAAGCTTCAAAATGATCTGTCAGAGTGTCTGAACCTCATCGCCATGGTACAGTGCTATCGGGGGGGGATTCAGATTACTCCACCGCCAACGATCCCCCGCCGCGATTCGCGTCAACGGCGTGCAGATTCGTGCGCTGGTAGATGGATAACATCGCGGGGTAAGGAGAATCTTCACCGCCGATGAGCTGGGCTCCATTCCAGCGACCCCCCGTGCTTTCCCCCTCTACCCTACGGCTGAGCAGATAAGCTCACCGATGACCGCCACCTCCCGGCCGTGCGCCGCATGGCTCAACCCTTCCACTGCGTCGCCGTAAACCTCCACTGCTATCTAATCAACGCCGGTGAGCCTGCCACGGCGATGGACACGAATTCACCGCGCCAGGTTCTTCTCCATCTCCGACTGCCAGCATTGCTCGACCAAATTGGCCACCACCGATGAAGCTGCCTATAAATAGAAGCCTCAGCCAGTTCCGCTAGGTAATTGTGCGTCTAGAGAACCCACGCGTAGCTCCGATTACTCCCCACAGCTCTCCAATTTCACGTTTCCCCCAATCCAGTTCAAGAACACCGTAAACCACCCATCACCGCGGCCAGCCCTTTCCAGGTTAGTTCATCGCTCTCTCTCCCTTGTTTGAGCACTCTGGTGACTCTGTGATGCTTGCCGAGCCATCAATTCAAACTAGGAGGCCACCAATCGTCGGGAACACGACGATCTAGCCGCCATGTTCTCGGCCACCGTGGCCAGAGCTCCGTAGTTGATCATTAGCGCAAATAAGTTGGGGAAAATGATCAAGGTAGCCCCGATTTCTTGTCCGTTGCTCGGAGAGCCTTGCCATTGCCCCCATCGGCCGGTACAGATGCTCGCCGGAGTTCTGCCGTGCGCGACGCCGTCGAGGACTTGGCCGTGCGAGGAAATAGAAGTCGAGGGGGGCTCTCTATAAACCGTCAGCGACACATAGGAATAGTAAAAGAACTTGTTTCCTGTTACCCAAAACCCCGAGGGCCCTTCTACAAGATTGCCACGCGGGCGCGGGCGCGCGCGCGATCTACGTAGGCTTGGGCCGGCTGGGCTGAAATCAGCCCAGTACTATTCACCAGTTTTCCTTTTCTTTTTATTCCAGCGCCAAAACAATTATGGAAAATGTAGAAAAATCCTAAAATTGTGAAACCAATTTTCCTAGACTTCTTATTTTCCATAGAATTTAATAAAAATAGTTTCATAATTTTTATATTAAATAAGGAATTTTAAGGCATTTTAAGTAGTTTAAAGAAGTAGTTCTAGATTTTTAGAAAATAGATAATAATCCCAAAATGGCCCAAACTTTTTACATAAGCTCTACACATTATTTAGAGGCCTTGGGTAGAATTTGGGTTGATTTGGACCTTGTTTGATAACTAAACCCCAAAACCACCCCCCTGCCCTGTGAACTCCTTTACCGACTCCGGAAACCCTAAGTTCTCGAAGTTCCGTGAAGGAAAATTGTATTCAAGACTTAGACAATAAGTTTATATTATCTTTGCACTCTCATGAGCATTACATGGCATTAATTCTTATATACATATGTGGTTATGATTAGAACACGAGGAAGAAGTGGAAGCCACTGAAGAGCAAGTACCACCACCCTTGGAAACTCAGGCTGAGAATTGTTTCTACTTCGATATTTGTGGATCTGAGCCTGACTCACCCATAAACAAAGGCAAGCACCGGTGCATTTGCCACCCCCTTGTGTTTTAAAATCTTTCTCACTTGCTTGATGCACTAGGTGATAGGTGTTGATTGCTTAAACAATTCCTGCATTACCTTCCTTGGATTTGATTACCTTCCTTGGAATCCCTGTTTACAAAGGATTTTCTTTATGCTTAGCCTTGCTTTAGTAAAACAAAATGTTTTGTTTTTGCAAAATATGATGTGGCAAAAGTGGTTGGGATGTTTTTGAAAACAAAACTTGATGGTGGATCCATCATGGCCATGATGGGTCCAACATCGGAAAAGATGTACCTCTGCCAGGTACCAATCTTTGGGGTTAAATGATTAAGCTGAGACCGGGCGGGTGACTTGCACGAGAAAGAGAGTCTCGGTGTAGTGTCTCCGTCTGAGTCGATTAAGGGCCGTCTCGATGTAAGCCTGCTGACCGAGGACCCTTTAACTGGTCACATGCCTCGTCATGGGTAAGCTTTGCCTCGGGTGGACTAAGGCCAGAATAAGATAACACGAAATGGGCGTGGAGCGGTGGCGAGAGTAGTGTGTACCCTCCATGGCAAGAGGCTGGACGGTGGTGTATCTGTGCTCTCGGTTTGCGTGAACCTGATCTGGTCTTAAGAAACTCGGTGGCGGGTTGACATATGCAAGGGTTAAGTGCTACATATGTCGTGTGATCGGAGATCCTCAGCTGAGTATAATCGATTCGGATCGCCGTACCTCCTCGGTTATGGAGACTTGGCCACTGACTTACACGTAGCACTCCACTAAAGATAAAGGGATTGACAAGAAATTGGCTAGTTTAGGACAAGTGTTTGAACTAGGATAGAAAGAACTCTAGATGTAAGTAAGTTTACTTAACTTGACAATAAAACTGGATTTTAAGGATCCACTTTAGTAAGCAATTCCGCAAATAGAGTCTTTGACTATTGAAAGGCCTTACCTTGATTCCCACATAACCAGCATACCCTTGAGAGTCTTTTCTTTAGTCGGGTAAGACTTGCTGAGTAATTCCATACTCAGGGTTTATTTCCCCGTTGTTTTTAGGTGAGGAGACAACAAACTTTTGTTGTTTTTGTACCAAGGTGGTGAAAAATGAGGACAATCAAGAATGAAGCTGCTGGAGGACCGAGTCCTCCTTAAAAACTTTTATGTAAAGAACTAAATGGGAGGAGCTTTTGCCTCCCAGGTATTGTAATAATACTTTTCAACACTCGCTTTACACTCTGGTCTGTATTAAAACGACTTACTCTTACTTTTTAATAAATGTAAGTTTATGTAATTACTTCCGCATTTCCGCATCTCCGATGAACATATTGTCTGTCAGACGGGTGAAACGTTCCTGGAAAGGTAAGAGAAAAGATACCGAACTTGTCAAGTGATTTAGGAACATCTACAAGGTTGTTTGATGTCTGTTGGACAAGGACAACTGTATGTGGGCCTAATGACTTGGGAGGTTCCGTCACAGCTGGTATCGGAGCGTAGCCCTTCTTGGCAGATATTATGTAGCATCTTCAAAAAGATTTTCTTAGACTTATCTAGAAAATTTCTTCCCTTCTTACTTAAGCATCTCTGAAGAGTTTATTTTAAAGACCAGATAGGAAGAGTGCGATGTATAGAAGGTTGAATCAACTAAGGTTGATTCTGTAATTAATCATGCATCATGCTAAGAATTGTACTAATAAATTTTCCCCCTTAGAAAATGCCGCCGCGTACAAGGAAAACGGCGCGAAAGCATACTGGACCTATCGGTGTACCTCGACACCAACTTGCCCCACGGGAGCAAGATAGCAGTAGCGGAAGCAACGATCCAATTGGGGATCTCGAAGCCCACGTAAATCAACTTCAAACAGAGTTACAACGCAGGACCAATTTATGGGTTGCGGATGGCGACCGAATAAATGAATTAAGAAGTTACATCCGCACCCTGCAAGATCAACTTACTGATCGAGATTTGGCGCTTGATTGGGCAGTACAGTCTCGTTCAGTAGCTTGGGCTAAGGAAGCGAAGGCTCGAGCACGAGTCGAAGAACTTAGCACTGCTATTGACAACTTACAGGCATATTGCAATACTTTACATGAGGAAGTTCATGTACTGTATTCGCAATTACACCCACATGTCCCTGCGGATCCTGTCAGGTCGGAAGCCGGACCCTCGCATAATGCGGGAGAAGCGCTTGGTGGTGAGTTAGACCTTTTTAGGCCCCCTCCTTCTATGAGGCTAGTCGATGAATGGTCTCCCACACCTGACGATGAAGCTGCCAAAAGCAACCAGAAGCAGGAGTAGTAGTGTTGTGTAGAAATAGAAGTAGTATGTTGTATAATAGGTTGAACTATTGTATAATGGGTAATGTATCCTGTTGTATAACATCGAGTCTGTATCATTACTTTTGATAGTAATGTAAAATGGAAGGTTACTCTGGCATTTTATATTTATTTCAAATGTTCTTTGCCTCAGATGCCTACCAGGACTCGAGGACAGGATGCAGCAGGAACTTCTGGGGGAAGGGAGGTTACCCCAAATCCACCCCCGGTTCCTCCCACATTGGCCGAGGCGATTGCCGCCTTGGTGAACGCAACTGCAGACAATACCCGCTTTTTGAGAGAAATGGCGGGCCAACAATTCCAGCAGCAGGGTGGAAGGGGTTATCAACAAGGCCCCCGTGAAACCACATATTTGGATTTCTCTGAAACCCGTCCACCACTATTTGTCAAGGCTGAGGACCCGTTGGAAGCTGATGAATGGATACGGGTTATTGAGCAAAAAAATGGTCTTCTACGCTGTTCAGAAACACAGAAGCCGTTGTTCGCAGCGCAACAACTGCGCGGCCCTGCCAGTAACTGGTGGGGAAATTTTGTGGCTATTCAACCTGCCAACCATCAAGTAACTTGGGAAGAATTTAAAGTGGCCTTCCGCGAGCACTATATACCCGAAGGTGTTCTGCATATGAAGCAAGAAGAGTTCATGAAGCTAAAACAAGGAGGAGATACTGTCAATCAGTATCTCAATAAGTTTAATCACCTGTCACAATATGCCATTGATCAGGTGAACACTGATTTAAAAAAGAAGAACTGCTTTATGAGGGGTGTAAATGATCGATTGTAGAGAAAAATGGCCACCTGCATAGATCTCACGTACGGAAAGGCTGTCAGCACAGCCCTATCTGTTGAAGCAAAATATGCAGGTTCCAGGAAGAACAAGGGATTTGGTGGTGAGAAGTCTAATCAGGGCCAGGCGAAAAGGCAACGGTTTGTGATACGGCCTTCTAGCCAAAATCGCTCTTTTTCTCGACCGCCCTCATTCCCTTTCAAGCAGCCAATCATTATTCGTCCCAACAATGCCTCCACTACCCCAAGTCAGCCGGGTGCCCCGGGCACTCGATTCCCTGCTTTGCCCAGCTCCTCAACCGGGTGTTTTAATTATGGCAAGTCTGGACATTTCATCAAAGATTGCCCATATCCCAAGCAGAATCAATCAAATACTCAACAAGGATCTGGGAAATCAGCTCAGCCCAAGGGAAATAATGTGGGGAAAAATACAAAGAAGACGGGGCGGATATACTATACTCAAGTGGCCACTGCACCAGAAGGTGAACCAGTGATGATGGGTACGTTTCTTGTGGCCAGTCACCCTGCAATTATTCTTTTTGATTCTGGTGCTTCGCATACATTTATTAGCAAGACATTTGTGGAGCAACATAACATTTCATGCCATGAATCAAAAGAAGGGTTTAAAATTCATTCACCTGGGGGACACATTTTTACTAGAGAAGTGGCCTATCAAGTGCCAGTAACAATGGCCGGACGGAACTTTCCTGCTAACATGATTGTTCTGAAAGGCCAGGATATAGATGTAATTTTGGGTATGAATTGGTTAACCTAACACAAGGCAATTCTCAACACTGAACTGAGAACTGTCAGGTTGAGCTATAATCAAGAAGAGATTCTTTTGTCCATCCCCGTAACCAATCCAGCCAAAGCTTCTGGTAGAATATATGAAGCCATTGTACCGGAGATCAAGGATATTCCGGTAGTATATGAGTTTCCAGATGTATTTCCGGAAGATTTGCCTGGACTGCCCCCTGAGAGAGATGTAGAATTTGTAATTAAGTTAAAGCCCGGTACGGCTCCCATTTCCCGAAGATCGTACCGTATGCCTCCTAATGAGTTGGCGGAATTGAAGATTCAATTACAAGATCTACTGAATAAAGGATTCATCCGGCCAAGCTCGTCTCCATGGGGTTGCCCCGCCATTTTTGTTAAAAAGAAGGATCAAACCTTACGAATGTGCGTGGATTATCGACCCCTGAATGAGGTCACCATCAAGAACAAGTACCCTCTTCCGAGGATTGACATCTTATTTGATCAATTAACTGGAGCGAGGGTATTCTCCAAAATTGATCTCAGGTCGGGCTATCACCAAATCCGTATTCGGCCCGAGGATATACCAAAGACCGCGTTTACTACGCGGTATGGTTTATTTGAATATTTGGTAATGTCCTTCGGACTAACAAATGCTCCTGCCCATTTCACTTATTTGATGAACTCGGTGTTTGTGGCGGAACTGCCCGAATTATTCCAACTTAAGTGCCTAAGCCCTGCCTTAGAGGCTAGACCACACTTAAATGGGAATAACCCGTCAATCCCTCGGATCTAGTCCGACACGGCCACTGACAGGATCAAGTACCACAGTCTCACTCGATGGTGAGTCACAGAGCAAATACAATAAAGCACAAAACCATGCATGGAAGAGTGTTAATTATTACATCATCATCATCATCGGAGTTTTGCCAAAAGTAGTCATCATTGTTCGAAGTGCAGCGGAATAAAACTAACGATAATTAAACGGAGAGATGGGGAAGCCAGTCCCATCACTCCTCATGCTCCTCCTCAGCCGAGGCAGCGTCCCACTCGACAGTCCAACCCGGTGGCAGGGTGGATGGCCAAGTCACTCCAGCAGCCATTTCCTCTAGAGAACCTGTAAAAATTATGCCACAAGCAAGGCTGAGTATACTAATACTCAGCTAGACTTACCCGGTGTGAGGAGTCTACTCCTCTACCTCTAGACATGCAGCTGTTTGGCTGTGGGGTTTGGTTGCCAAAAGCACTAGCTGAGTTTCTAAATCAAGATTTTAGCTTTGTCAAAATTAAGTGTGACTCTCTTAAGGCTAAAAGTGTACTATCTACTCATACATAGTAGCAAGCATTTTTAGCAATCAACATCTTGTATCATCTCATCACAGTTCCACTTGTTACTCAATGCAGTACAATGGATCAAGCAGTCTCCTTAGCTGCGAGAAGCAGACGATTCGAATCGAGTTTTTAAACCTTGCAAGGTAAACCTAAACACACGACATGTAGGGGCACTCCGTCCCCACACATATCAACCGTCCCCATCGATTCCCTGGCAACAGATCAGGGCTCATCGCCTTGGCGTACAATGCCTCACTGACCCCGACTGGCCGTCGTGCAGTGACCGCACTTGTACCCACCAT
This sequence comes from Zea luxurians, assembly GCA_029449295.1. Lineage (NCBI taxonomy): Eukaryota > Viridiplantae > Streptophyta > Magnoliopsida > Poales > Poaceae > Zea > Zea luxurians. The sequence goes on from JAOPSE010000011.1 coordinate 55,966,290, forward strand.
AACCGGAATGGGAGACCTCGTCTCAGGTCGCGTGAGGGGATATGTCTGCGGGCAGGTTCACTCAGGTACTAGGCTTACCGATTTACCATATTTCTCGGTATGTGTTTAGTACGTTCAAACGCTTGACACAGGTATCCGCACGTTAATCCTTATTCCATTTTCCCATCTCGTAGGCAACCAATCCCCATGGATTGTTGTCTACCATAGTATCATAATAGTATGAAGGTGGGTACAACCAATTCCTGATCTCGCGCGAGTGCTAGAAAAATCACTCGTCTTCTACCGAGATCCTACTTAAATAAAGCAACTACTCGACCTATCATACTAGTATTCATCTCAAAAGGATTCCTGAGATCATGCAACTAGGGTTTCAAACAACTCCTACACCTAAGTGCACAATCAATCCTACAATCATTAAGTGAAGTAAAATAGCATAATTAACAGGTTATGCATAAAACCGGGGCTTGCCTTCCAAAGCAGGGGCAGGCAGGTCCTCTGGTGCAGGCTCTGGTGCTGGGTCTGGGGCAACCTCCTGGGCAGCTCCTTGCTCCGGCATGAGGATGTACTCTCCGTCAGCAAGATTACAGTCTATCGAATGCAATGATCATGCATGTTATAATTATGCAGGATTAATAACGTTATGCAAAAGAAATCTAAGTTAAGGAAAAACTTAGGGTTTCCTGGCTATGTGGGTCTTCTAGTGGTATGTATATACATAGACTTATTACCTTTTAGGTTTAGGTTTTCTTTCAGGATAACATAGTGGATTTGTATTGTCTTTATAGGTTTTAGTGGACAATTTACAAAGGTCTTAGGAGGATACTAATTTCTATTGTTCATTTTCCTCTCCTTAGTGTTTATTTATGAATTCTAGTGGGGTTTGAACTACCAAAATGAATTAAATATTTTCAATAATTCTACAAAAATTACAGTGGCTTGCCCTTGATCAATAGGGCCTGTCTTAGGAATATGGGATTCAAAATAAAAAGGCTAGGCTGTATACAAAAAATAACAAAAGGCGGGGCAATTAAGCCACTTTGCACTACAAGTCCTTTATTAAAGTGGATCCTGACCTAAGGGTTATTTTTGTTGGCCTCTAACAGTGATAATAAGCTCTTGTACCAAAAATGACAGAGAGCCACATGATGGTTAATTAATGAGGGATTTTTAAAGTTTGGTGCAAAAAGGGTGCTTAAAACTAACTTGTCATTTGAAAAATATCAAACAACAGATTTCAGATTTTTCCCAAGTTCTTATTATCAAAACATTAGTTATCCTAAGGTTTGGGGAGGTTTCACCTTAGGGTTATTTTTGTAAGGTTTTTCTAAGTTATCCTTATTTTATTAATTTAAAAGGTATCCTTCTTATTTTATACTACAACAGGGTATGATATATTTTTCCAGTGAACTACATTGAATAAGTATCTCAACAAAAATAGGGGTGCCCTCTGGTTCATTATTTATGTCACTATTTCTATTTTTCTTAACCTTAAGCATATTATGGAATAAGGGGTAAAAACTAACTTAATGTAGGGGACAGAGGGGTTTAACACTTTTAACTAGGTCAGTAGGTAGATATAAACTTCTCCAAATTTTTCTAACCCTAGTTAAATAGTACAACCATTTTTCTTGCTATTATTAAGCTTTTGGTCAAAACTAAAATTAAATCAGAACCTTATATTTTTCTCTAGTACCTATGGGGTTTTATATTTTTCTTAGATAGGTTACATTATTTAGAGTCTGGCAAAATTAGTTTGACCAAATTTGGATAATCCAAACAGAAGTTATGGGTTTTTAAAGTTTCTGTTTGAATTTAAATCAGGTTTTAATAAGGTTTTTCTGAAAAAGCAGTTTGCGCCGAGGTCCCCGGGTTTAAACCGAATCAAACCTTGCAGATCTACCCTCGCGCCACTATTCCCCTGAGTCTCTGACATTTCACTTAACCCCCTGGCTTTCTCTCCCTCTCACCCGCAGTCCTTCCCCTAACTGAAACAGTAGCCACGGGAGAGAAAAGGATGGCGTGGCTTACCGGCGGCGAGGGAGGTCCGGCGAGGTGGTCAGTGACGTTCGGGAGGTCGCGACGGTCACGTCGATGTGCGGGTCGTCGCCGGAGTTGGTCGGAGTCACCCTGGCCACGAACACAGGCGGCGGGGATCGTCGGTGGCGCCTGCTCCGGCCAAACCACGGCGGTATAGTTCAATTAGGGTGCACGAGGAGCTTCACGGGGTGACACAGAGGCCATGCGCGCATCGAATTGGAAAACGGTGCAGGGGCTTACCCGGTCCACGTGCGCCGGCGGGTTCTTGAACTCCGGTGAGCACGATTTGGCTACTCCGGTGACGCGGGTCCCCGGGTCAAGCTCGAGCAAGTCTCACGGCCTCACCAGGAAGCTATCTGGGGGCTTGGATCGAACGGAGGAGGGCGGGAGAGGGGTTGGCCACGGTGGTTGCTCTCGGGCGGCACTGGCGGGTTGCGGGGAGGTCGCCGGAGGCAATGGCTGGCTCGGGCAAGTCAGGCGAGGTACGGAGGAGGCAATGGGGAAGGCAACCGAGCACTGGGGCGGGTTTTATAGCCGTGGCGCGGCCAGGGCACCGGCTCGACCGTTTGGCGCGACGCGGGGCACGCGGGGGCGCGCGCGGGCGTGCTCTGGCGAGCTCAGAGCGCGTCGAACACGTGGCGCGTTGCTTCTGCCCGTGTTCTTCGCTCTGCTGAGCGGCCAGGCGTACGAATCTTGCCCTACCGCCTGTGGAAGATCTCTTCCCTGCACCTAGAGCTACCTAGTTCATGTGAGTTCCAAGAGTAGATGTGGTCTGGTTGAGGAGATATGGTGGCGCCAAGTCTTGTCTGTCTGCACTGTTCAAATCGAGACAAAACCAGTGCCAACTCGTGTCAAACGGTTTTGGCTTGGGTTCAAACTTTTCCAGGGCATTCTAGGGTTAATTTGGCGCCATTTTGTCAATTGGTTCGACAGGTTTTGAAAAGGGAATCAAGGTGAACATGTGGAGTCTTTGCTCAAGGGTTAGGTTCTATACTTAGGCAAAATCTAAATTTCTCCCTTGTGTTCAACCTTTGGTGATCTTTTTAGGACTTTTCTGAAAACTTTTTGGGGGTACTTCCTTACTATTAATTGTAGGTTATTAAGTATATTACAACTTTTATATTTGGCCCAAACCATGATCATGATGTTTACATGATCTTTTGATCATGGCTTCAATTAGGGTTATTCTTGCCTATAGAGATTTTTGCTCTAGGGTTTTGGGAGAGCCCCACTTAGATGGGCATGACAAGCTAAGGCATGATATCCAAGATAGTTTGCACTTGATTAGGACCTTGAATTCCAAGATTGAAGTACTTTGCCCATAAATCTTTATGTAATTATGGGTTAAAAGGGGTAACCCTGGGGTGGACACCCTGAGTAACACCTAGGGTGTTACAGCCCTCCCCCCTTAAGGGAATCTCGTCCCGAGATTTCAGGTAGAGTCCCTTGGAGGGATGCTTGAAGGTGTGTGGGTGCTACCCTCCCCTTAAACTCAAGTTTCACCTTTTTAACTGTTCTTCGAATGTCATCCTCTTTGCAACTTCAGAAGGAAGCCCTTCTTAAGTAAATTCCACAACTTAGACTATCCTTGTTATCTAAGTTTTTCTTATAATTGACTTCAAAGGGCAGGTGGGGGTGGGGTTTTGGGGTTACATACCGACTCCTTTGGGCAGAAAGTCGGGGAAGCGAGAGCGTAGAAAATCCTCCGTCTCCCATGTAGCTTCTTCTGCTAAATGATGACTCCACTGAACCTTATACATTCTGATTGATCTTGCCCGAGTTGATCTCTCCTTTTGATCCAATACCTTGACGGGGTACTCTAGGTAGGACAAGTCTGGTTCTATCTCAATGTCCGGTTCCGGTAGTACTTCAGTGGGTAAACGAACACATTTCCGTAGCTGAGATACATGGAACACATTGTGAACTGCTGACATGCGGGGTGGCAATTCCAATTGGTAAGCTACGGGTCCACAACTTGCCTTGATCTTATAGGGTCCAATGTAACGAGGGGCTAACTTGCCCTTGATCCCAAATCTCTGGACACCCTTGGTTGGTGATATCTTAAGATAGACATGATCTCCCACCTCAAACTGTAGAGGCTTCCGCCTCTTGTCATGATAACTCTTTTGCCTGGCCTGAGCAGCTTCTAGGTTCTTCCTGATGACTCTGACCTTTTCCTCTGCTTCAAGTACCAAATCTGGCCCAAATATTTCCCTCTCTCCTGCTTGAGACCAATTCAGCGGGGTTCTGCATCTTCTCCCATACAAAGCCTCAAAAGGTGCCATCCTTAGACTGGATTGATAGCTGTTATTGTAAGAAAACTCTGCCAAGGAAAGACACTTGTCCCAATCCTTCCCATAATGTAGTGCACATGCCCTTAACATATCTTCTAAAATCTGGTTCACCCTTTCTGTCTGACCATCTGTTTGAGGGTGATATGCTGAGCTTCGGATTACGTGGGTCCCGAGGGCTTCTTGCAGTTTCTCCCAAAAGCGTGCCACAAACAGTGCTCCTCTGTCAGATATAATGGTCTTTGGAATACCATGCAATCTTACTATCTGATCAACATAAATTTCCGCGTACTTCTCTGTCTTGTGGGTGGTGTGCACTGGCAAGAAATGAGCAGTCTTGGTCAATCTGTCCACAATGACCCAAATAGAATCATGGTGCCTGGAGGTATTGGGTAATCCTACTATGAAGTCCATGCAAATGTCCTCCCATTTCCAAGATGGTATGGGAAGGGGTTGCAAAGGGCCTGCTGCCTTCAAGTGACTAGCTTTTATCCTCTGGCAAGTGTCACACTCGGAGATGTACTTGGCAATTTCCTTCTTCATTCTGGTCCACCAGTATAAAGATCTAAGATCATGGTACATCTTGTTGCTACCAGGGTGCATGGAGAACTTGGAAAGGTGAGCTTCATCCAGTATCTTCTTTCTAAGTTCAGGGTCCTTGGGAACAACCAATCGATCTCCAAACCAGAGAACTCCCTTGCTGTCCTGTCGGAAACACTTGTATTTTTCTGCCTTCTGCTTGAGCATATCTTTGAAAATCTGAACACCCTTATCCTCAATCTGTGCCTGAACTATTTGCTCTTGCAATGTGGGCTCCACCACGATATAACTCAATTCACCGGAAGGAACCACTTCTAGGTTCAGCTTGCACAATTCATCACACAAGGTGGTAACTCCCACATCCATGTTCATACAATTGCACTGGGCCTTTCTGCTCAAGGCATCTGCCACAACATTGGCTTTGCCAGGATGGTAATGCACCTCCAAATCATAGTCCTTGATTAATTCCAACCATCTTCTCTGCCTCATGTTCAGATCTGCCTGAGTGAAAATGTACTTGAGGCTCTTGTGATCAGTGTAAATGTTACATTGAGCTCCCATCAAGTAGTGTCTCCATATCTTGAGGGCATGAACTACTGCTGCCAACTCCAGATCATGTGTCGGGTAGTTCTGCTCATGGGGTCTGAGGGCTCGGGAAGCATAAGCAATGACCCGGTTATCTTGCATCAAGACACAACCCAATCCTGTACCAGAAGCATCACAATAAACTTCAAAGGGCTTGGTATTGTCGGGTTGGGCTAGCACTGGGGCTGTTGTCAACTGTTGCCTCAAGGTATGAAAAGCATCTTCACACTTTTTGCTCCACTCAAATTTGACTCCCTTTTTCAACAGTTCAGTCATTGGTTTGGCAATTCTGGAGAAATCCGGAATGAATCATCGGTAGTACCCTGCCAATCCCAGAAAACTCCTAATCTGCCTCACTGTAGTTGGAGGTCTCCAGTTCATCACCTCTTGCACTTTGTCAGGGTCAACTGATATCCCATTCTGAGAAATTTTGTGACCCAAGAATTTAATTTCCTTCAGCCAGAATTCGCATTTAGACAATTTAGCATACAACTGATGGTCACGCAGTCTCTGAAGTACAGTATGCAAATGCTTGGTGTGCTCGGCTTCATTCTTGGAATAGACCAGAATATCATCAATGAAGACAACCACGGATTTGTCCAACTCTGGCATGAATACTGAGTTCATTAAGTACATGAAATAAGCCGGGGCATTGGTTAGCCCAAAAGACATCACCAAAAACTCATACAGCCCATATCTGGTAGAGAAGGCCGTCTTGGGAATATCGCTGGCACGGATCTTGATCTGATGGTAGCCCGAGCGAAGGTCTATCTTGGAGAATACCTTGGCTCCTACCAACTGATCAAACAGAACATCAATGCGGGGTAACAGGTATTTGTTCTTGATAGTCACCGCATTGAGAGGGCGGTAGTCCACACACATCCTCAAACTCTCATCCTTTTTCTTCACGAATAAGGCGGGACATCCCCATGGTGAAGTACTTGGGTGAATAAACCCCTTGTCCAACAACTCTTGTAATTGCTTCTTCAATTCTGCCAATTCCGCAGGAGGCATCCTATAGGGTCTCTTGGAAATAGGAGCAGTCCCGGGTTGCAGTTCAATGGCGAACTCAATGTCTCGGTCAGGTGGCATTCCTGGCAATTCGTCGGGAAAGACATCCGGGTAGTCACAGACTACTGGTATCCTCTCGACTGGGGACTCTATCAGGGTGAAGGCACAGGAACGGGTACAACCCTGGTCGGGCAAATATAACGTGGTTTCACCACAAATTGGTGAGTGCACTTCAATGGCCCTAGCTGCAACATCAATCACTGCCTGATGTTTGGTCAACCAATCAGTTCCCAATATGATATCCACACTGTCCAGTCCCAAGATAAGAAGGTTGGTTTTAATTATCAAACTACCAAACTTTAGAGGCACATTCTTGTTGATTTGATAAGTGGCAACTCTGCCTCCGGGTGTTGAAATGGTGATACCCCCGTTGGTGTGGTGAAAGGGCAATTGACACTTGGCACTAAATTTGGCACTAATAAAGCTATGTGATGCACCAGAATCAAAAAGAGTGATAGCAGGATAATTTAAAACTGTAAAGATACCAGTCATGACGGGTGCTCCCTCTGGAATTTCAGCCACGGTGGTGAAGTTAAGCCTGCCCTGCCTCACTTGCACCTTCTGTCTCTTGCCCTGGTTCTGATTAACATTCTGCCCCTGCCTCTGCTGGTTTCTGGGGCAATTCTTGGCATAATGCCCAGTGCTGCCACAAGTGAAGCACCTGTTGTCATTGGCCTGACGGTACTACTGCTGCTGCTGGTTGCTCCTCTGAGCAGGAAATTGGGTGCGGTTGGGTGCCTGCTGCTGCTGTGGTGGTCTGATCACCCATCTCCCTTGCTGCTGCTGAGGTCCCTTGCTCTGCGTGTCAGACACAATCCTGAAGCGCTGTGGCTGAGCTGAGGGTCCTGCCACAGGGGTCTTCCTCTTCTTCTCTGCCTGTCGAGCTAAAATGCAGTCCTCCTGGGAGATGGCCATGTTGACCAACTCATTATAACTGTTGGCCCTGACGGTGTTGAGACGATCACGGAGCTTGGTGCTGAGCCCCCGTCTGAACCTGTCTCGCTTCTTCTCATCCGTATCTGCATGGTATCCAGCATACTGGCACAAATCATTGAAGGCCTGGGCATACTGCAACACTGTCCTGCTGCCCTTAGTGAGTGCCAGAAACTCATTGAGCTTCCGGTCCATGATGTCAGCTGGAATATGGTGCCCTCTGAAAGCTGCCTTAAACTGCCTCCACTCCACCTCTCTACCTTCTTGCTGCATGGCAAGAAAATGGTCCCACCAAGTCCTCGTGGGTCCGCGAAGCTGCTGGGTGGCAAACCTGACTTTGGTGACCTCTGAGCAAGCTCCATGGAGCAGTGGGAATTTGGATTCCACCACCCGCAACCATACATCTGCATCCAGTGGGTCCTCTGCCCTTGTGAACAATGGAGGCTGGGTGCTGAGGAACTCCTGATAGGTAGCCGCCGCGGGGTGACGCTGATGGTCTCCACCACCATAGTGCTGTGGTGGTGGCTGACGCTGAGCCAGCTGCCTCAAGATCTCATTCTGCTGAGCCATGAGCTCCTGCAGAGTGGGAGGCGGTGGCGGTGGAGGAACGTGCTCATTCTGACCACGGCGCGCTCTCCCAGCCATCTGAAAAATCACATGGTTGCTTAATAACACATCTCCAAGTTTAAGGCTTAAACACGGTAGGGGAGTTAAAGCAATTTGATAGATCCCGACATAAACCAAAAGCACAAACTTTCCGTTAAAATTTAAACTGCCATTAATCATCCCTGAACCTCCAAAAGAGTTTAACATGGTTACATCGATGATCCAAAAGACTCAACTCTACCTAGCCTAGTACCCTAAGGGTGCAAAAGCTAAGCTAGCGGCAAGGAGTCCAACTATTTCCATCCTCTAGTATTATCCCTGGCCTCTAGCGAGCGAACGAGGCAACGCTTGACTCGGGGGAAGGTGGTCTCCCTGAGCCAGCGGTGTCTACACTGGAGGCAGGCTCATCTCCTCCCTCGATGTCAACGTCCTCGTCAGCCTCCTCATCATGGATCTCTTGGTGATGCATGTCTAGGTGCTCATTAGCCTCTGCTAGCTGCTGCTGAGTGTTGAGGAGCTGATCTTCGAGAACCTCGATGGTGTTCTCTCGGGTGCCCACTAGCTCCTCCAACTCATGAATCTCATCCGACAGCTGCTCCACTTGCAAATCTTTCTCCACCAGCTCCTGGGACAAGTCCACCACGAGCTCCTCCCTGTTGTCCAGGGTGATCTTGGTTGCCTCCAACAATGCCATCAGATGAGACATTGCCTCCGCACGCATCACTTGCAGACGATACAGAGCGTTCATGCATCGTACCGACAAGTGAGCGGTGTGGCCTGGGTAGAGAGCCCAGATGTCCTTGGCATGCTCCACCCGATCCTTCCACATCGGGTCGTCCTCCTTTTCCGCGGGGAACAACCCAATGGGGTGGGTAGAGAGCTCCAAGGGATGGAACCCGCAAAAAGTCGTCAACCCGTGCAGAGCGATCGCCTCGATCGTGTCCTCTGCCCGGTATCCGAAAGACTCGGAGTCCAGAGAACGCCAGCCTGGCTGCAGGGGATGAGGCTCCAAAGTCATCCTCACCCTACAGCGAGGCACCCGGTGCTTCTCGAACTGCTGCACCGCGTACTGAGGGGGTGTCGTGTATCCGGCCCCCTGAAGCACCTCCCACAAAATGCGGGGAAAGCCCTCTCGTGCAAGTCCGTCTGTGTGGGTCAGTGCATTTCCGTCATCGGAGGATCCGTGGGAAGTCATCTGTGTATGGTCAAGCGTAAGTAAAAGAAAAAGAATCACAAAAAGAACAAGGAAAAATAAAACTCAGCTTGTTTCTAGTTAAAAGAAAAAGGCACTAGGGACCTAGTTGGCTGTTATCTTGTTTTTAAGTCTTTTTACTCAGTTATCCATTTGCTTAATTATGAGTGCATGCATGCTCGTTCTGAACGACCTCTCCAGAAGATAAAAGGAATAGGGAAGAACTCCCATCCTTTAAAAAGTGGCCTATAGGGCCTAGTCACTTAGCCACCTAACTACCCATCTATTTCCTAAGGCTTCATGTCCTATGTCTATCCTGCTCGTCCTACGATCTATCCAACATCGTTTCTATCAAATTTTACTTTAGAAAAGGGATGGCATTTATGTTTTATTGATTCCTCTGTGGTGGTACAAGCTCCGATACCAGCTGTGGCGGAACTGCCCGAATTATTCCAACTTAAGTGCCTAAGCCCTGCCTTAGAGGCTAGACCACACTTAAATGGGAATAACCCATCAATCCCTCGGATCTAGTCCGACACGGCCACTGACAGGATCAAGTACCACAGTCTCACTCGATGGTGAGTCACAGAGCAAATACAATAAAGCACAAAACCATGCATGGAAGAGTGTTAATTATTACATCATCATCATCATCGGAGTTTTGCCAAAAGTAGTCATCATTGTTCGAAGTGCAGCGGAATAAAACTAACGATAATTAAACGGAGAGATGGGGAAGCCAGTCCCATCACTCCTCATGCTCCTCCTCAGCCGAGGCAGCGTCCCACTCGACAGTCCAACCCGGTGGCAGGGTGGATGGCCAAGTCACTCCAGCAGCCATTTCCTCTAGAGAACCTGTAAAAATTATGCCACAAGCAAGGCTGAGTATACTAATACTCAGCTAGACTTACCCGGTGTGAGGAGTCTACTCCTCTACCTCTAGACATGCAGCTGTTTGGCTGTGGGGTTTGGTTGCCAAAAGCACTAGCTGAGTTTCTAAATCAAGATTTTAGCTTTGTCAAAATTAAGTGTGACTCTCTTAAGGCTAAAAGTGTACTATCTACTCATACATAGTAGCAAGCATTTTTAGCAATCAACATCTTGTATCATCTCATCACAGTTCCACTTGTTACTCAATGCAGTACAATGGATCAAGCAGTCTCCTTAGCTGCGAGAAGCAGACGATTCGAATCGAGTTTTTAAACCTTGCAAGGTAAACCTAAACACACGACATGTAGGGGCACTCCGTCCCCACACATATCAACCGTCCCCATCGATTCCCTGGCAACAGATCAGGGCTCACCGCCTTGGCGTACAATGCCTCACTGACCCCGACTGGCCGTCGTGCAGTGACCGCACTTGTACCCACCATAACCGGAATGGGAGACCTCGTCTCAGGTCGCGTGAGGGGATATGTCTGCGGGCAGGTTCACTCAGGTACTAGGCTTACCGATTTACCATATTTCTCGGTATGTGTTTAGTACGTTCAAACGCTTGACACAGGTATCCGCACGTTAATCCTTATTCCATTTTCCCATCTCGTAGGCAACCAATCCCCATGGATTGTTGTCTACCATAGTATCATAATAGTATGAAGGTGGGTACAACCAATTCCTGATCTCGCGCGAGTGCTAGAAAAATCACTCGTCTTCTACCGAGATCCTACTTAAATAAAGCAACTACTCGACCTATCATACTAGTATTCATCTCAAAAGGATTCCTGAGATCATGCAACTAGGGTTTCAAACAACTCCTACACCTAAGTGCACAATCAATCCTACAATCATTAAGTGAAGTAAAATAGCATAATTAACAGGTTATGCATAAAACCGGGGCTTGCCTTCCAAAGCAGGGGCAGGCAGGTCCTCTGGTGCAGGCTCTGGTGCTGGGTCTGGGGCAACCTCCTGGGCAGCTCCTTGCTCCGGCATGAGGATGTACTCTCCGTCAGCAAGATTACAGTCTATCGAATGCAATGATCATGCATGTTATAATTATGCAGGATTAATAACGTTATGCAAAAGAAATCTAAGTTAAGGAAAAACTTAGGGTTTCCTGGCTATGTGGGTCTTCTAGTGGTATGTATATACATAGACTTATTACCTTTTAGGTTTAGGTTTTCTTTCAGGATAACATAGTGGATTTGTATTGTCTTTATAGGTTTTAGTGGACAATTTACAAAGGTCTTAGGAGGATACTAATTTCTATTGTTCATTTTCCTCTCCTTAGTGTTTATTTATGAATTCTAGTGGGGTTTGAACTACCAAAATGAATTAACTATTTTCAATAATTCTACAAAAATTACAGTGGCTTGCCCTTGATCAATAGGGCCTGTCTTAGGAATATGGGATTCAAAATAAAAAGGCTAGGCTGTATACAAAAAATAACAAAAGGCGGGGCAATTAAGCCACTTTGCACTACAAGTCCTTTATTAAAGTGGATCCTGACCTAAGGGTTATTTTTGTTGGCCTCTAACAGTGATAATAAGCTCTTGTACCAAAAATGACAGAGAGCCACATGATGGTTAATTAATGAGGGATTTTTAAAGTTTGGTGCAAAAAGGGTGCTTAAAACTAACTTGTCATTTGAAAAATATCAAACAACAGATTTCAGATTTTTCCCAAGTTCTTATTATCAAAACATTAGTTATCCTAAGGTTTGGGGAGGTTTCACCTTAGGGTTATTTTTGTAAGGTTTTTCTATGTTATCCTTATTTTATTAATTTAAAAGGTATCCTTCTTATTTTATACTACAACAGGGTATGATATATTTTTCCAGTGAACTACATTGAATAAGTATCTCAACAAAAATAGGGGTGCCCTCTGGTTCATTATTTATGTCACTATTTCTATTTTTCTTAACCTTAAGCATATTATGGAATTTGGGGTAAAAACTAACTTAATGTAGGGGACAGAGGGGTTTAACACTTTTAACTAGGTCAGTAGGTAGATATAAACTTCTCCAAATTTTTCTAACCCTAGTTAAATAGTACAACCATTTTTCTTGCTATTATTAAGCTTTTGGTCAAAACTAAAATTAAATCAGAACCTTATATTTTTCTCTAGTACCTATGGAGTTTTATATTTTTCTTAGATAGGTTACATTATTTAGAGTCTGGCAAAATTAGTTTGACCAAATTTGGATAATCCAAACAGAAGTTATGGGTTTTTAAAGTTTCTGTTTGAATTTAAATCAGGTTTTAATAAGGTTTTTCTGAAAAAGCAGTTTGCGCCGAGGTCCCCGGGTTTAAACCGAATCAAACCTTGCAGATCTACCCTCGCGCCACTATTCCCCTGAGTCTCTAACATTTCACTTAACCCCCTGGCTTTCTCTCCCTCTCACCCGCAGTCCTTCCCCTAACTGAAACAGTAGCCGCGGGAGAGAAAAGGATGGCGCGGCTTACCGGCGGCGAGGGAGGTCCGGCGAGGTGGTCAGTGACGTTCGGGAGGTCACGACGGTCACGTCGATGTGCGGGTCGTCGCCGGAGGTGGTCGGAGTCACCCTAGCCACGAACACAGGCGGCGGGGATCGTCGGCGGCGCCTGCTCCGGCCAAACCACGGTGGTATAGTTCAATTAGGGTGCACGAGGAGCTTCACGGGGTGACACAGAGGCCATGCGCGCATCGAATTGGAAAACGGTGCAGGGGCTTACCCGGTCCACGTGCGCCGGCGGGTTCTTGAACTCCGGTGAGCACGATTTGGCTACTCCGGTGACGCGGGTCCCCGGGTCAAGCTCGAGCAAGTCTCACGGCCTCACCAGGAAGCTATCTGGGGGCTTGGATCGAACGGAGGAGGGCGGGAGAGGGGTTGGCCACGGTGGTTGCTCTCGGGCGGCACTGGCGGGTCACGGGGAGGTCGCCGGAGGCAATGGCTGGCTCGTGCAAGTCAGGCGAGGTACGGAGGAGGCAATGGGGAAGGCAACCGAGCACTGGGGCGGGTTTTATAGCCGTGGCGCGGCCAGGGCGCCGGCTCGACCGTTTGGCGCGACGCGGGGCACGCGGGGGCGCGCGCGGGCGTGCTCTGGCGAGCTCAGAGCGCGTCGAACACGTGGAGCGTTGCTTCTGCCCGTGTTCTTCGCTCTGCTGAGCGGCCAGGCGTACGAATCTTGCCCTACCGCCTGTGGAAGATCTCTTCCCTGCACCTAGAGCTACCTAGTTCATGTGAGTTCCAAGAGTAGATGTGGTCTTGTTGAGGAGATATGGTGGCGCCAAGTCTTGTCTGTCTGCACTGTTCAAACCGAGACAAAACCAGTGCCAACTCGTGTCAAACGGTTTTGGCTTGGGTTCAAACTTTTCCAGGGCATTCTAGGGTTAATTTGGCGCCATTTTGTCAATTGGGTCGACAGGTTTTGAAAAGGAAATCAAGGTGAACATGTGGAGTCTTTGCTCAAGGGTTAGGTTCTATACTTAGGCAAAATCTGAATTTCTCCCTTGTGTTCAACCTTTGGTGATCTTTTTAGGACTTTTCTGAAAACTTTTTGGGGGTACTTCCTTACTATTAATTGTAGGTTATTAAGTATATTACAACTTTTATATTTGGCCCAAACCATGATCATGATGTTTACATGATCTTTTGATCATGGCTTCAATTAGGGTTATTCTTGCCTATAGAGATTTTTGCTCTAGGGTTTTGGGAGAGCCCCACTTAGATGGGCATGACAAGCTAAGGCATGATATCCAAGATAGTTTGCACTTGATTAGGACCTTGAATTCCAAGATTGAAGTACTTTGCCCGTAAATCTTTATGTAATTATGGGTTAAAAGGGGTAACCCTGGGGTGGACACCCTGAGTAACACCTAGGGTGTTACAGTGTTCATGCCCGAGTAGGACAAGTTCGTGGTGGTCTTCATCGACGATATCTTGATATATTCCAAAAATGAAGAGGAGCATGCTCAACATCTACGGATTGTATTGACGCGCCTGAGGGAACATCAGTTGTATGCCAAGTTCAGCAAGTGCGCGTTCTGGCTGGAGGAAATTCAATTTTTGGGGCACGTGTTATCCGCCAAGGGAATTGCGGTAGATCCTAGCAAAGTCAAGGATATTCTGGAGTGGAAACCCCCAACCACTGTTCACCAAGTCCGGAATTTTCTTGGACTAGCTGGATATTATCGCAAATTCATACCAGATTTTTCTAAGCTTGTGAAGCCAATCACAAGTTTATTGAAGAATGACATTAAATTCAATTGGTCTTCTAAGTGTAATGAAGCTTTTGAGCAATTGAAGACATTATTAACCACTGCTCCGGTATTGGCTCAACTGGACATCACCAAGCCTTTTGATGTATATTGTGATGCAACAGACAGTGGACTCGGATGTGTATTAATGCAAGAGGGTCGAGTAATTGCATACGCTTCAAGGCAGTTGCGCCGACATGAGGAGCATTACCCAACTCATGATCTGGAGCTAGCTGCTGTGGTTCATGCCCTAAAAAGTTGGCGTCATTATCTGCTGGGAAATATCTGTCATATTTATACGGATCATAAAAGTTTGAAGTATATCTTCACCCAGTCAGAATTGAATATGAGGCAAAGGCGATGGCTTGAGCTTATTAAGGACTATGAACTAGAAATTCATTATCACCCAGGCAAAGCCAATGTTGTGGCAGATGCACTGAGCCGTAAGGTTTCCTGCCACTGTCTTATGGCAAAGACCTCTGCCAATACTTTATGTCAAGAGATGGAAAAGCTAAACCTGGGGATGGTCCAACAAGGGACCCTGAATCAGCTAAAGCTTGAGTCAATCATTTTGCAAAGGATAATTGATGCTCAAAGGGATAATTTGGGTATGAAGCACATACGGGAGAAAATAAGGGCTGGAACAGCCAAATGTTTCAAAGAAGACGATCAAGGTGTGATATGGTTCAATAACCGCATAGTAGTGCCGAAGAATGAAGAACTCCACCAGCAAATTTTAGATGAAGCGCATCTTAGTCGCTATTCTATTCATCCGGGAAGCACTAAGATGTATCATGATCTAAAGCAGCACTACTGGTGGACGAAGATGAAAATTGAAATTGCACGCTATGTGGCTAAGTGTGACACTTGCAGACGTGTCAAAGCCATACACATGAAAACTGCTGGTCCATTACAATCTTTGCTGATCCCAACATGGAAATGGGAAGACATAAGTATAGACTTTATCGTGGGATTGCCCAGGACTGCAAAAGGGCATGATTCTATCTGGGTTATAATTGATCGGCTTACGAAGATTGCTCACTTTCTGCCGGTCAAGACAGATTCCCCGGTTACTGTTTATGCCCAATTGTACATTGCTCGTATTCTTAGTCTGCATGGTGTTCCGAAGACCATAGTGTCGGATCGTGGACCTCAATTTGTAGCCAAGTTTTGGGAAGCACTTCACAAATCCTTGGGTACTAAGTTGCTCCATAGTTCGGCATATCATCCACAAACCAGTGGACAGACTGAGAGAATTAATCAAGTACTCGAAGATATGTTACGAGCATGTGTTCTGGACTTCTCACCAAAATGGGATGAATGTTTGCCGTTTGCCTTTAGCGGAGTTTTCATATAATAATAGCTATCAAGAAAGTATCAAGATGGCACCTTTTGAAGCGTTATATGGACGACGATGTCAAACTCCGCTAAATTGGTCTGAACCTGGAGAAAGGTATTTCTTTAGGCCTGATATAGTGAAGGAGGCCGAGGAAAAGGTTCAGAAAATTATTCATAATCTGAAGAAAGCCCAAGCTCGGCAGAAGAGCTATGCAGACAAACGGCGAATGCCCTTGTATTTTCTTGAAGGGGACTATGTCTACTTGAAGGTTTCACCAATGAAGGGAGTATCGCGTTTCGGGATAAAAGGAAAGCTTGCACCCAGGTACATTGGTCCATTTCTTATACTTCAAAGATATGGGCCAGTGGCGTATCGACTTCAGCTCCCCGAAGCATTGTCTGCTGTACATAATGTGTTCCATGTGTCACAATTGAAGAAGTGTCTTCGGGTTCCCAATCGAACCGTTGAAGTAACAGATGTTGTCCTGGAACCAGATTTAACATACTCGGAACATCCTATTCGAGTTCTGGATCAAAAGGACAGGGTTACCCGGAGAAAAACTCTCAAGTTCTATAAGATACAGTGGAACCAACATTCTGAAGAAGAGGCTACATGGGAAACTCAAGACTTTTTATATAAGAATTTCCCAGGCTTTTTAGCCTCATGTAATTTGTAAAGTGTATATAGTTACTGCAATAAAGGAGTGAACCCCCACACCACCCCTGCCTTGTACCTAAAATAAGGAAATAAAACTGTGACACATTTCCTTTTCCATTACTCACCCTAGGACCTTTAATCTCGGGACGAGATTCTTTTATGGGGGGAAGGATGTAACACCCCTGGTGTTACTGTAACTAAAACTTGAGCATGGCATCATAAACATTGACATTGCATATGTTTGACACACCTAGAGTGCATTTACTAGGTAAAAATTTCAAACAAGTTGTATTGTTTTGGTATTTTGCAAATAGAACCCTGGATAGGGAATTTAACCCTAAATAGGGATTAAAAGGGGAAAACATAACCCAAGTTGAGAAAACCTAAAGGCTTTAGGGGAATAGTCATAAAATGATCCCAAGACTTATGTGGAATTACACTTAGACCCCTGGGATACCAGAAACCCTAATTGAAACCCTGGAAAACCCTAAAACTAAACCCTAGGGGCTTATGTGCAAAATTAGTCCACTTTTGGACTAAAGTGCAAAAACCAAGTTAAATAGGTAACTTAAGTCATTTGGTTCACAAATGTGTGGACTTGTAAGCAAAATATTGGATTTTGGACTTAAATGCAAAATGGACCTCAATTAAGTTCTATTCTAAGTCTGAAATTCAGTGTTGAGGACTCAACTTTGGAGCTTTGCAACTTTCAAATTATGGGGTTTTTGCCCTAGGTGACCACATCAAAATTATAGCCCAATTATAGGTGAACAACTTTGCTTAAGAGTGCAAGCCATGTTCTTATGAGAAATTTGAAGATAATCTTGCCCAAAGTTGGACTGTCAGGCTGATATAGATTGAACTTCCGATGGACAGTGACTTTGATCCAAGATTGAGAGCCATTTAGAGTAAGAACCAGTGGGAATCTACCTTGGATTGCTATAACAAAGTTGTAGCTGGTATGTAGCATTACAACTTTCATGCAGAGCTTGGGTTAAGTTGTCATTCAAAATTGAGAGAAAACTAAGCTTCAAAATGATCTGTCAGAGTGTCTGAACCTCATCGCCATGGTACAGTGCTATCGGGGGGGGGATTTAGAGTACTCCACCGCCGACGATCCCCCGCCGCGATTCACGTCAACGGCGTGCAGATTCGTGCACTGGTAGACGGATAACGTCGCGGGGTAAGGAGAATCTTCACCGCCGATGAGCTGGGCTCCATTCCGGCGACCCCCCGTGCTTTCCCCCTCTACCCTACGGCTGAGCAGATAAGCTCACCGATGACCGCCGCCTCCCGGCCGTGCGCCGCGTGGCTCAACCCTTCCACTGCGTCGCCGTAAACCTCCACTGCTGTCTAATCAACGCCGGTGAGCCTACCACTGAAAGGGAAATGTGCCCTTGGGCCATTTCTAAGTATTTTGGTGATTTAGTGTCCAACACAAGTGCATAAGTGTAAAATGGTGGACAAAGTACGAATCAAGGATAAAGGTATGTTTCTCAGACTTAGTACATTGTTTTAGAGACTAATGTATTGTGTCTAAGTGCTGGAAACAGGAAAAATCCAATTGCAAATGTCTTGGCTCGAGCAGCCAAGACTCTGCTCAGTCTGGAGCACCAGACTGTCCGGTGGTGCATCGGACAGTGTCCGGTGTGCCAGGCTGGCTCTGGCAAACAAGCTGCTCTCGGGACTTCGACGGCGGTGTACGGCTATAATTCACCGGACTGTCCGGTGGTGCACCGGACTGTCCGGTGGGCCGTTCACAGGCGAACTCGTCGCTCTAGGAAATTCATCGGCGACGTACGGCTATAATTCACCGGACTGTCCAGTGTGCACCGGACTGTCCGGTGAGCCAATGGTCGGCAGGGCCAACGGTCGGCCGAGGATTCCGCGCGTGACACGTGGCCGAGCCAACGGCTAGAAGGAGGCACCGGACTGTCCGGTGTGCACCGGACATGTCCGGTGCGACAACGGCTCTCTGGCTACCAACAGTCGACTGCGCCATCTTTGGAGGGAAATCGGGCACCGGACAGTGTCCGGTGTGCACCGGACTGTCCGGTGCGCCAGTCGACAGAAGGCAAGATCAGCCTTCCTAGATTGCTCTCAACGGCTCCTAGCTGCCTTGGGGCTATAAAAGGGACACCTAGGCGCATGGAGGAGTACATCAAGCATTCCTACAACATTCCTAAGCACTAAGACATCGATTCCGCGCCTTTGATTCTTTGCGATAGCAATTAGAGCTCTAGTTGAGTGGTGAACTCATTGAGTTGTGTTGTGAGCTCTCATTGCGTCTTGTGTGCGTGGTGTTGCTGTGATTTCTTGTCTTGAGTGTGTTGCTAATCCCTCCATTGCTCCGTGCTTCTTTGTGAACTTCAAGTGTAAGGGCGAGAGGCTCCAAGTTGTGGAGATTCCTCGCAAACGGGATTGAGTAAAGCAAGCAAAGCACCGTGGTATTCAAGTGGGTCTTTGGACCGCTTGAGAGGGCTTGATTGCAACCCTCGTCCGTTGGGATGCCACAACGTGGAGTAGGCAAGCGTTGGTCTTGGCCGAACCACGGGATAACCACCGTGCCATCTCTGTGATTGATTTCTTGTGGTTATTGTGTTTTGACTCCTCTCTAGCCACTTGGCATTTATTGTGCTAACACTTAACCAAGTTTTTGTGGCTTAAGTTTTCAAGTTTTACAGGATCACCTATTCACCCCCCCCCCTCTAGGTGCTCTCAATTAGTATCAAAGCCGTTCTCTTCACAAAGGGACTAATCGCCTGAAGAGATGGATCCTAAGGGGAAGGGTATCGTGATCAACGACAAAGAGAAGGAATCTTTCGTCAACGAGCCAAAGGATGATGACAAGCCTACCGACTCGGGCTCGGGCCATAGACGGAAAGATGGGAAGAAGAAGAAGACAAGGCGCATCAAGGAGATCGTCTACTATGACGACAGCGATGAGTCTACTTCTTCCCAAAAGGACGACGACCACAACGACTACGAGAGAAGGAAACCGGTCAATTCGAACTTTTCTTTTGATTACTCTCGTATTCCTCAAAGTACAAATGCTCATTTATTATCTATTCCACTTGGTAAACCTCCTCATTTTGATGGAGAGGACTACGGATTTTGGAGTCACAAAATGCGTAGTCACTTGTTCTCTCTCCATCCTAGTATATGGGAGATTGTAGAGAGTGGAATGCACTTTGATAGTACGGATAGTCCCATGTTCATTAATGAGCAAATTCATAAGAATGCACAAGCTACTACTGTTCTTCTAGCTTCATTGTGCAGGGATGAATACCACAAAGTGAGCGGCTTGGATAACGCCAAGCAAATATGGGACACCCTCAAGATTTCTCATGAGGGGAACGACGTCACCTTGCTCACCAAGATGGAGTTGGTGGAAGGCGAGCTAGGACGATTCGCGATGATAAGGGGCGGGGAGCCAACCCAAACATACAACCGGCTCAAGACCCTTATCAACAAAATAAGGAGCTACAGAAGCACGCGATGGACGGACCACAACGTCGTCCGACTAATGCTAAGGTCCTTTACCGTTCTTGATCCTCATTTGGTGAATAATATTCGTGAGAATCCCAGGTACACCAAAATGTCGCCCGAAGAAGTCCTTGGAAAATTCGTAAGCGAGCGAATGATGATCAAGGAGGCGCGGTACGTGGACGACGCTCTAAACGGTCCAATCAATGAGCCTCAACCCGTTGCTCTCAAGGCAACAAGGAGCAAAGAGGCGTTACCCAGCAAGGTAGCACAAATTGAGGCGGCCGGACTTAATGATGAAGAGATGGCCCTCATCATCAAAAGATTCAAGACGGCGCTAAAGAGTCGCAAGGGGCAGCCAAGCAAGACCAAGACAAAGGGGAAGCGCTCATGCTTCAAATGTGGTAAGCTTGGTCATTTTATTGCTAACTGTCCCGACAATGATAGTGATCAGGATCAAGGGAACAAGAGGGAGAAGAAGAAGAACTATAAGAAGGCAAAGGGCGAGGCACATCTTGGCAAGGAGTGGGATTCGAATTGCTCCTCGTCCGACTCCGACAATGAAGGACTCACCGCCACCGCCTTCAACAAGTCATCCCTCTTCCCCAACGAGCGTCACACATGCCTTATGGCAAGGGAGAAGAAGGTATGTACTCGAAACTCTACCTATGCTTCTTCAAGTGAGGACAAATCTAGTGATGAGGATGAAATAGATTATTCATGTTTATTTAAGGGTCTAGATAGAACCAAGGTAGATTAAATTAATGAATTGATTGATGCCTTGAATGATAAGAATAGGCTTTTAGAAAAACAAGAGGACTTGTTGTATGAAGAGCATGACAAATTTGTAGAAGCACAAAAATCTCATGCCTTAGAAGTTAAGAGAAATGAAATGCTTTCTTGTGAATTATCTTCTTGCCATGAGACGATTTCTAGCTTAAGGAGCATTAATGATAATTTGAATGCTAAGTTAGAAATAGCTAGTAAATCAACAACTTGTGTAGAAAATGTTGTTATTTGCAATAGATGTAAAGATTTTGATATTGATGCTTGTAGTGAACACATAGCTTCTATTGCAAAGTTAAATGATGAAGTGGCTAGTCTTAATGCCCAACTTAAGGCTAGCAAAAGTGATTTTGATAAACTAAAATTTGCTAGGGATGCCTACACGATTGGTAGACACCCCTCAATTAAGGATGGGCTTGGCTTCAAGAGGGAAGCCAAGAACTTAACAAGCCATAAGGCTCCCATCTCCGCCAAGGAGAAAGGGAAGGCCCCTATGGCAAGTATTACTAAAAAGAACCATGCTTTTATGTACAATGATAGAAGACAGTCTCATAGGAGTTGTAATGCTTTTGATTCACGTGCCTGTGATTCTTATGCTATGTTTGCTCCCAGTTCTTCCTATATGCATGGTAGAGATATGCCTAGGAAGAATATTCATCATGTGCCTAGAAAGAATATTGTTCATGTTCCTAGGAAAGTTATGAATGGACCCTCTACAATTTATCATGCTTTAAATGCTTCCTTTGCTATTTGTAGAAAGGATAGGAAGATAGTTGCTAGGAAATTAGGGGCAAAATGCAAGGGTGATAAAACTTGCATTTGGATCCCTAAGACAATTGTGACTAACCTTGTAGGACCCAACAAGAGTTGGGTACCTAAGTGCCAAGCCTAAATTTGCCTTGCAGGTTTATGCATCCGGGGGTTCAAGCTGGATTATCGACAGCGGATGCACGAACCATATGACGGGGGAAAAGAAGATGTACACCTCCTACGTCAGGAATAAGGATTCCCAAGATTCAATCATATTCGGTGATGGGAACTAAGGCAAGGTGAAAGGTTTAGGCAAGATTGCAATATCAAATGAGCACTCTATCTCTAATGTGTTTTTAGTTGAGTCTCTTGGATATAATTTACTATCTGTCAGTCAATTATGTAATATGGGATATAATTGTCTATTTACAAATGTAGATGTGTCTGACTTTAGAAGATGTGATGGTTCACTAGCTTTTAAGGGTGTACTAGACGACAAACTTTATTTAGTTGATTTTGCAAAAGAGGAGGCCGGTCTAGATGCATGCTTAATTGCTAAGACTAGCATGGGCTGGCTGTGGCATCGCCGCTTAGCACATGTGGGGATGAAGAACCTTCACAAGCTTCTAAAGGGAGAACACGTGATAGGTTTGACTAACGTGCAATTCGAAAAAGATAGACCTTGTGCAGCTTATCAAGCAGGTAAACAAGTGGGAGGAGCACATCACAGCAAGAATGTGATGACCACTTCAAGACCTCTGGAGCTGCTGCATATGGACCTCTTCGGACCCGTCGCCTATCTGAGCATAGGAGGAAGTAAGTATGGTCTAGTTATTGTTGATGACTTTTCCCGCTTCACTTGGGTGTTCTTTTTGCAGGATAAGTCTGAAACCCAATGTATCGTACTTTCGTGTATTTGGGAGCAAGTGTTATATTCTTGTGAAGAAAGATGAAGAAGACGTTCCAACGGCCGCGAACCGCACCATGGCGATTGGAGATGTACGGCCTCAGGAACAATTGGAGAAAGATCAACCGTCTTCCTCAACAAAGGTGCATCCCTCATCCCAAGATGACGAACAGGTACCTCAAGTGGAGGCGCATGATCAAGGGGGAGCACAGGATGTTCAAATTGAAGAGGAAGAAGCACCTCAGGCACCTCCAACCCAAGTTCGAGCGATGATCCAAAGGGATCATCCCGTCGACCAAATTTTGGGTGATATTAGAAAGGGAGTAACTACTCGTTAAGGATTAGTTAATTTTTGTGAGCATTACTCCTTTGTCTCTTCTATTGAGCCTTTCAGGGTAGAAGAGGCCTTGCTAGATCCGGACTGGGTGTTGGCCATGCAGGAGGAACTCAACAACTTCAAGCGCAATGAAGTTTGGACACTGGTGCCTCGCCCCAAGCAAAATGTTGTGGGAACCAAGTGGGTGTTCCGCAACAAACAGGACGAGCACGGGGTGGTGACGAGGAACAAGGCTCGACTTGTGGCAAAAGGTTATGCCCAAGTCGCAGGTTTGGACTTTGAGGAGACGTTCGCTCCCGTGGCTAGGCTAGAATCAATTCGTATTTTGCTAGCATATGCCGCTCACCATTCTTTCAGGTTGTACCAAATGGATGTAAAGAGCGCTTTCCTCAACGGGCCGATCAAAGAGGAGGTGTACGTGGAGCAACCCCCTGGCTTCGAGGATGAACGGTACCCCGACCACGTGTGTAAGCTCTCTAAGGCGCTCTATGGACTTAAGCAAGCCCCAAGAGCATGGTATGAATGCCTTAGAGACTTTTTAATTGCTAATGCTTTCAAGGTTGGGAAAGCCGATCCAACTCTTTTCACTAAGACTTGCGATGGTGATCTTTTTGTGTGCCAAATTTATGTCGATGACATAATATTTGGTTCTACTAACCAAAAGTCTTGTGAAGAGTTTAGCAGGGTGATGACGCAGAAATTCGAGATGTCGATGATGGGCGAGTTGAACTACTTCCTTGGGTTCCAAGTGAAGCAACTCAAGGACAGCACCTTCATCTCCCAAACGAAGTACACGCAAGATTTGCTAAAGTGGTTTGGGATGAAGGACGCCAAGCCCGCCAAGACGCCGATGGGAACCGACGGACACACCGACCTCAACAAAGGTGGTAAGTCCGTTGATCAAAAAGCATACCGGTCCATGATAGGTTCTTTGCTTTATTTATGTGCTAGTAGACCGGATATTATGCTTAGCGTATGCATGTGTGCTAGATTTCAATCCGATCCTAAGGAGTGTCACTTAGTGGCTGTGAAGCGAATTCTTAGATATTTAGTCGCTACGCCTTGCTTCGGGATCTGGTATCCAAACGGGTCTAACTTTGACTTGATTGGGTACTCAGATTCTGACTATGCTGGATGTAAGGTCGATAGGAAGAGTACATCGGGGACGTGCCAATTCTTAGGAAGGTCCCTGGTGTCGTGGAACTCTAAGAAACAAACTTCTATTGCCCTATCCACCGCTGAGGCCGAGTACGTAGCCGCAGGACAGTGTTGTGCGCAACTACTTTGGATGAGGCAAACCCTCCGGGACTTTGGCTACAATCTGAGCAAAGTCCCACTCCTATGTGACAATGAGAGTGCTATCCGAATAGCGGAAAATCCTGTTGAGCACAGCCGCACAAAGCACATTGACATCCGGCATCACTTTTTGAGAGACCACCAGCAAAAGGGAGATATCGAAGTGTTTCATGTTAGCACCGAGAACCAGCTAGCCGATATCTTCACTAATCCTTTAGATGAAAAGACCTTTTGCAGGCTGCGTAGTGAGCTAAATATCCTAGATTCGCGGAACTTGGATTGAATTGTAGCATACATGTGTTTATGCTTTTGATCATGTTCCTCTGCATTTTGTTGCTTACTATGGTGCTCAAGTTGTACAATCACTCCTCGGACCTCACAAGTCCTTGTGCAAGTGATGCACATATTTAGGGGGAGTTGTGCTACAACTTGACCCTTTGAGACTAACCGTTTGCTTGAGTTTGCTTGATTTAGTCTCAAAGGAATTTTGAAAGGGAAAAGGTGGACTTGGACCATGAAAGACTTCCACTGCACTCCGATGAGAGGGCAACTTATTCCAAGTTCATCTCATGTACTCTTATTGCCTTTGTGTTCTTATTTGAAGATTTTGGTGAGGCAATGGGGTTTAAGGGCCAAGATTGATCCCGTTTTGGTGCTTGATGCCAAAGGGGGAGAAAATAAAGGCCAAAGCGATAAATGGATCAGCTACCACTTGAGAGATTTTGAAAACAGTAGAATAGAGCTTTTGGTTTGTCAAAATTCTTTTATTGTCTCACTTGTCAAAAGTTGGCCTCTTGTGGGGAGAAGTGTTGATTATGGGAAAAAGGGGGAGTTTTTGAAATCCTTGATCAAATTTCTTTGGAAAACCTCTCTTTATGTCTCTACAAGTGGATTTGACTTAGAGATAGGAATTTGAGTTTGATTTGCAAAAACAAACCAAGTGGTGGCATAGAGTGATCCATATATGTCAAATTTGAATCAAAACAATTTTGAGTTCTTAGTTGAATTGATTTTGTACTTGTTCTACTTGCTTTATGTTGTGTTGGCATAAATCACCAAAAAGGGGGAGATTGAAAGGGAAATGTGCCCTTGGGCCATTTCTAAGTATTTTGGTGATTTAGTGTCCAACACAAGTGCATAAGTGTAAAATGGTGGACAAAGTACGAATCAAGGATAAAGGTATGTTTCTCAGACTTAGTACATTGTTTTAGAGACTAATGTAATGTGTCTAAGTGCTGGAAACAGGAAAAATCCAATTGCAAATGTCTTGGCTCGAGCAGCCAAGACTCTGCTCAGTCTGGAGCACCGGACTGTCCGGTGGTGCACCGGACAGTGTCCGGTGTGCCAGGCTGGCTCTGGCAAACAGGCTGCTCTCGAGACTTCGACGGCGGTGTACGGCTATAATTCACCGGACTGTCCGGTGGTGCACCGGACTGTCCGGTGGGCCGTTCACAGGCGAACTCGTCGCTCTCGAGAATTCATCGGCGACGTATGGCTATAATTCACCGGACTGTCCGGTGTGCACCGGACTGTCCGGTGAGCCAACGGTCGGCAGGGCCAACGGTCGGCCGAGGATTCCGCGCGTGACGCGTGGCCGAGCCAACGGCTAGAAGGAGGCACCGGACTGTCCGGTGTGCACCGGACATGTCCGGTGCGCCAACGGCTCTCTGGCTACCAACGGTCGACTGCGCCATCTTTGGAAGGAAATCGGGCACCAGACAGTGTCCGGTGTGCACCGGACTGTCCGGTGCGCCAGTCGACAGAAGGCAAGATCAGCCTTCCTAGATTGCTCTCAATGGCTCCTAGCTGCCTTGGGGCTATAAAAGGGACCCCTAGGCGCATGGAGGAGTACATCAAGCATTCCTACAACATTCCTAAGCACTAAGACATCGATTCCGCGCCTTTGATTCTTTGCGATAGCAATTAGAGCTCTAGTTGAGTGGTGAACTCATTGAGTTGTGTTGTGAGCTCTCATTGCGTCTTGTGTGAGTGGTGTTGCTGTGATTTCTTGTCTTGAGTGTGTTCCTAATCCCTCCCTTGCTCCGTGCTTCTTTGTGAACTTCAAGTGTAAGGGCGAGAGGCTCCAAGTTGTGGAGATTCCTCGCAAACGGGATTGAGTAAAGCAAGCAAAACACCGTGGTATTCAAGTGGGTCTTTGGACCGCTTGAGAGGGGTTGATTGCAACCCTCGTCCGTTGGGACGCCACAACGTGGAGTAGGTAAGCGTTGGTCTTGGCCGAACCATGGGATAACCACCGTGCCATCTCTGTGATTGATTTCTTGTGGTTATTGTGTTTTGACTCCTCTCTAGCCACTTGGCATTTACTGTGCTAACACTTAACCAAGTTTTTGTGGCTTAAGTTTTCAAGTTTTACAGGATCACCTATTCACCCCCCCCCCTCTAGGTGCTCTCAATTGGTATCAAAGCCGTTCTCTTCACAAAGGGACTAATCGCCCGAAGAGATGGATCCTAAGGGGAAGGGTATCGTGATCAACGACAAAGAGAAGGAATCTTTCGTCAACGAGCCAAAGGATGATGACAAGCCTACCGACTCGGGCTCGGGCCATAGACGGAAAGATGGGAAGAAGAAGAAGACGAGGCGCATCAAGGAGATCGTCTACTACGACGACAGCGATGAGTCTACTTCTTCCCAAAAGGACGACGACCACAACGACTACGAGAGAAGGAAACCGGTCAATTCGAACTTTTCTTTTGATTACTCTCGTATTCCTCAAAGTACAAATGCTCATTTATTATCTATTCCACTTGGTAAACCTCCTCATTTTGATGGAGAGGACTACGGATTTTGGAGTCACAAAATGCGTAGTCACTTGTTCTCTCTCCATCCTAGTATATGGGAGATTGTAGAGAGTGGAATGCACTTTGATAGTACGGATAGTCCCATGTTCATTAATGAGCAAATTCATAAGAATGCACAAGCTACTACTGTTCTTCTAGCTTCATTGTGCAGGGATGAATACCACAAAGTGAGCGGCTTGGATAACGCCAAGCAAATATGGGACACCCTCAAGATTTCTCATGAGGGGAACGACGTCACCCTGCTCACCAAGATGGAGTTGGTGGAAGGCGAGCTAGGACGATTCACGATGAGAACCCACGCGTAGCTCCGATTACTCCCCACAGCTCTCCAATTTCACGTTTCCCCCAATCCAGTTCAAGAACACCGTAAACCACCCATCACCGCGGCCAGCCCTTTCGAGGTTAGTTCATCGCTCTCTCTCCCTTGTTTGAGCACTCTGGTGACTCCGTGATGCTTGCCGAGCCATCAATTCAAACTAGGAGGCCACCAATCGTCGGGAACACGACGATCTAGCCGCCATGTTCTCGGCCACTGTGGCCAGAGCTCCGTAGTTGATCATTAGCGCAATTAAGTTGGGGAAAATGATCAAGGTAGCCCCGATTTCATGTCCGTTGCTCGGAGAGCCTTGCCGTTGCCCCAATCGGCCGGTACAGATGCTCGCCGAAGTTCTGTCCTGCGCGACGCCGTCGAGGACTTGGCCGTGCGAGGAAATAGAAGTCGAGGGGGGCTCTCTGTAAACCATCAGCGACACATAGGAATAGTAAAAGAACTTGTTTCCTGTTACCCAAAACCCCGAGGGCCCTTCTGCAAGATTGCCACGCGAGCGCGGGCTCGCGCGCGATCTGCGTAGGCTTGGGCCGGCTGGGCTGAAATCAGCCCAGTACTATTCACCAGTTTTCCTTTTCTTTTTATTCCAGCGCCAAAACAATTATGGAAAAACGTAGAAAAATCCTAAAATTGTGAAACCAATTTTCCTAGACTTCTTATTTTCCATAGAATTTAATAAACATAGTTTCATGATTTTTAGATTAAATAAGAAATTTTAAGGCATTTTAAGTAGTTTAAAGAAGTAGTTCTGGATTTTTAGAAAATATATAATAATCCCAAAATGGCCCAAACTTTTTACATTAGCTCTACACATTATTTAGAGGCCTTGGGTAGAATTTGGGTTGATTTGGACCTTGTTTGATAACTAAACCCCAAAACCACCCCCATGCCCTGTGAACTCCTTTACCGACTCCGGAAACCCTAAGTTCTCGGAGTTCCGTGAAGGAAAATTGTATTCAAGACTTAGATAATAAGTTTATATTATCTTTGCACTCTCATGAGCATTACATGGCATTCATTCTTATATACATATGTGGTTATGATTAGAACACGAGGAAGAAGTGGAAGCCACTGAAGAGCAAGTACCACCACCCTTGGAAACTCAGGCTGAGAATTGTTTCTACTTCGATATTTGTGGATCTGAGCCTGACTCACCCATAAACAAAGGCAAGCCCCGGTGCATTTGCCACCCCCCTTGTGTTTTAAAATCTTTCTCACTTGCTTGATGCACTAGGTGATAGGTGTTGATTGCTTAAACAATTCCTGCATTACCTTCCTTGGATTTGATTACCTTCCTTGGAATCCTTGTTTACAAAGAATTTTCTTTATGCTTAGCCTTGCTTTAGTAAAACAAAATGTTTTGTTTTTGCAAAAGATGATGTGGCAAAAGTGGTTGGGATGTTTTTGAAAACAAAACTTGATGGTGGATCCATCATGGCCATGATGGGTCCAACATCGGAAAAGATGTACCTCTGCCACGTACCAATCTTTGGGGTTAAATTGTAACACCCCTGGTGTTACTGTAACTAAAACTTGAGCATGGCATCATAAGCATTGACATTGCATATGTTTGATACACCTAGAGTGCATTCACTAGGTAAAAATTTCAAACAAGTTGTATTGTTTAAAGTGTTTTTGCAAATAGGACCCTGGATAGGGGACCTAACCCTTAATCAGGCTCAAAGGGGCAAGACCTAACCCAAGATGAGAAAACCTAAAGGCTTTAGGGAAAGAGTCATACAATATCCCCAAACACAAAGTTGAATCACATTTAAACCCCTGGAATCCCAGAAACCCTAATTGGAACCCTGGAAAACCCTAAAACTAAAACCTAGGGGCCTATGTGCAAAATTAGTCCACTTTTGGACTAAAGTGCAAAAACCAAGTTAAATAGGTATCTTAAGTCATTTGGGTCACAAATATGTGAGTTTGCAAGTTAAACCCTGAGATTTGGACTTATGTGCAAAAGAGCCACACTCTTTCTCAAATGCCTAAGTCTGATTTCAGTGTTATTGGCTCAACTTTGGAGTCTTGTATCTTTCAAATTCTAGGATCTTTGCCCTAGGTCACCACACCAAATTTGTAGAGCAATTAAAGGAGCACAACTTTGCTTAAGAGAGTGAGCATAGTTGTTATGAAGAATTCTGAGATAAATGAGCCTAAAGTTGGACTGTCAGGCTGTTATGGTCTGAATTTTCAGACTCGCAGTGGACTAACATCGACTTCAAGCTAAATTCTGAGCATGATCCAGTGGAAATCTACCTATGGTTGCCATAGCAAGTTTGTAGTTGGTATAATGCCCTACAAGTTTGCTGCAAAGATTAACTTGTGTTACCACAGGAATTTTGGAGAAAATCGACCCTCAACTCTGGCTGTCAGGTGCTCTGATGGGGTGTTCACCATGGTACAGTAGCCTGATAGATCAGATCGCCAGCGCGACTGAACCACCGCCGGTGACCCCCCCCCCCCCCCGCCATGATTCGCGTCGTCGGCGTCATGATTCACGCTCGAGGTAAGTTGATAACGTCGCGGGGTCAAAAGATCATCGCCGCCAGTGACCTGGAAGCCACTCCGGCTAGCCGTAGTTCATCTCCCCTGGCTCACCGCCCGCGGGTAAAGTGCTCACCGTCGTCGTGCCATCGCCGTTGGCCACCGCGTGTCCTAACTGTGCCATTGCATCGCCGTGACCCCCTCTAAACTCCCCGTCGACCACCGGAGTTACTGCCACGACGGTAAACACGTGTTCACTGCACCACCGTTCTTCCTCACTGCCGACCGCCGTGTGTCTCGTCCAAAATTCGCGGCCACCTCTCGCTCGGCCTATAAATTGAGCCCCCGGCCAGCTGCGTTAGGTCATACCGAAGCCATAGCCACCACTCCCGCTTCCAATTAGCCCCCATAGCCGGAGAATTGCTCATTTCCCCCAATTCAAGTTTCCGCCACCCGAAACCGACCTCAACGCGGCCAGCTCCCTTCCCGGTCAGTCCAACCCTCCCTCTCCCTTGTTTAAGCTTTCTCACATGTCTACGATGCTTGCCGAACCACCAATCTGGACTGCGAGCTCACCAATCACCGGGAACGCACTCAACTGTCCGCCACCCATTCGGTTCACGCGGACAGAGCTTGATAGCTCACCATTTGTGCAATTAGGTTAGGGGAAACACTCGGGGTAGGTCCGATGTGATGTCCGCCGCTCGGGAGCGCCGGTCGTCGCCTTAATCGGCCAGTGCAGATGCTCGCCGGAGCTCTGCCGTGTGGAGCGCCGTCGTGGACCTCGGTCTGCGAAGGAATAGAAACTTAAGGGCTTATCTGCAAACTGTCAGTGATACATAGAAACAGTGAAAGAACTCGTTCGCTGTTAGACGAAAACGCAAGGGCCGTTCTGCAAAACCGCCAGCGCGGGCGCGGGCGCGCGCACGCTTCTGCGTGGACTTGGGCCGCTTAGGCCTGTTTGGGCCCAACACTGTTGAGTCTTTTTCTTTTTCTTTTTCAGAAGAACTTGGGAAATTTGTTATAAAATGTAGAAAAATCCTAAAATTATGAAACCAATTTTCCTAGGTTTATTATTTTCCCTAGAATTTAATAAAAATAGTTTTGTGATTTTTAGAGGAAATAAGGAATTTTAGGGCATTAAAAATAGCTTAAAGGAATAATTCTGGATTTTTAAAAGATAAATGATAATCCCAAAAATGCTCAAATTTTTATATGAGCTCCTTATATTATTTAGAAGCCTTGGGTAGAATTTGGGTTGATTTGGACCTTGTTTGATCACCAAACCCCAAAACACCCCCCCTGCCCTATGAACTCCTTTACTGACTCCGGAAACCCTAGGTTCTCGGAGTACCGTGAAGGAAAGTTGTATTCAAGACTTAGATAATGAGTTTATATTTTCACCCTCATGAGCATCCCATGGCATCCATTCTTATACATCTGCATGGTTATGATTAGAACGTGAAGAAGAAGAGGAAATCACCGAAGAAAGGACACCACCACCCTCGGATTCTCAAGCAGGCAACTGCTTTTACTTTGATATTTGCGGATCCGAGCCAGACTCACCTGTTAACAAAGGCAAGCCCCGGTGCATGCAATCCCTTTCCTTGTGTTTTTAAATAATTTTCGCACACTTTAAGTCAAGTGAAATGTGCATTAAGTTCATAGGAATTGCTTGGAACCTTTGAATGCATTGCTATCCTTGATATCCATACCTTTATGGATACTTCTGGTGAAGTATCAAAATTCGATTTACAAAAATGCTTAGCCCTGCTCAGATCTTGTGGATAGAGGTTGTCTTTTGCTATACTGCCTAGCTCAAGGGTTATCCTGAGGAAAGATGACTTCTACCTGCAAGAATACTTTCATTAAGAGCGTGGTGGGATCTTACTGCAAAGTTCCCTGTGATGCTCTTTTCATCCTAAGGAACAGAAACAATCCTAGGCATGGAAGTACTTAAATCGAAACTTGGGTTAGGAACGGGTGATGTTCTACCCAGGTTGATTAAGGATTGAATGCGTATGTAGGCGTGCTGATCGAGGACCCTTTAACTGGTCACATGCCTCGTCATGGGTAAGCCTTGCCTCGGGCAGACTAAGGCCAGAATAAGATAACACGAAATGGGCGTGGAGCGGTGGCGGGAGTAGCGTGTACCCACCGTGGCAAGAGGCTGGACGGTGGTGTATCTGTGCTCTCGGTTTGCGTGAACCTGATCTGGTCTTAAGAACCCCGGTGGCGGGTTGACATATGCAAGCGTTAAGTGCTACATATGTCGTGTGATTGGAGATCCTCAACTGAGTATAATCGATTCGGATCACCGTACCTTCGTGGTTATGAAGACTTGGTCACTTCCCTACAACCTAAGTCGGGATGTGAACACTATGAATAAAAAGGATGTTGTATTGATAAGATGATGAAATTAGACTAGATGCAAACAGTGTCTATTAATATTCAATCTGGCGTTAAAATATTGAAAGTAAGGACTCACTTTAGTAAGCTATTTCTGCAAAAATATCTAAGTTGATTCTCGCTAAAGCCTCCCCTTGATTCCTATTTACCCAGCATACCCTTGAGAGTCTTTTCCTTAGTCGGGTAAGACTTGCTGAGTAATTCCATACTCAGGGTTTATTCCCTCGTTGTTTTTAGGTGAGGAAGTAGCAGATTTCTGTTGCTTCTGTACCAAGGTGGTTCCTAATGAAGATAAGCAAGAGTGAAGCGCGGGAGGAAAGGATCCTCCATTAAGACTTTTGTGTGATAATTGTCGGGAGGAGTTTTTACCTCCCTTGGTATGTGTAATAATATTACTCTGCACTCGTTATATATTCCTGGTCTGTAATAAACAACATTATCTTACTTTTTAATAAATGTAAGTTATGTAATCACTTCCGCATTTCTTTATCTCCGATGTTCTGTAATGTCTGCATGACGGGTGAGACGTTCCTAGAAAGGTAAGGAAAGATACCGAGCTTGTCAAGTAGTTCAGGGGCACCTATAGGGTTGTCTGAGGTCCGTTGGACAAGGACAACTGTAGGTGGGCCTAATTACTTGGGAGGTTCTGTCACAGCTGGTATCGGAGCGTAGCCCTTCTTGACAGATATTATGTGGCATCTTCAAAAGGATTTTCTAAGACTTATCTAGAAAATTGCTTCTCTTCTTACCTAAGTATTTCTGAAGGGTTTATTTCAAGGACCAGATAGGAAGAGTGCAATGTATAGAAGGTTGAATCGACTAAGGTTGATTCTGTACTTATTCATGCATCTTGCTAAGAATTATACTAATAAATCTTCCCCTTAGCAAATGCCGCCACGTATAAGGAAAACGGCACGTAAGCATACAGGACCCATCGGTGTGCCTCGGCATCAACTTGCCCCACGGGAGCAAGACAGCAGTAGCGGGAGCAACGATCCTATTGGTGATCTCGAAGCTCGCGTGAATCAACTCCAAGCGGAGTTACAGTGCAGGACTAATCTATGGGTTGTGGACTGTGACCGAATAAATGATTTAAGAAGTTACATCCGCACCCTGCAAGATCAACTAGCTGACCGAGATTTGGCACTTGATTGGGCAGTGCAGTCTCGTTCGGTAGCTTTAGCTAAGGAAGCAAAGGCTCGAGCACGAGTCAACGAACTTAGCGTTGCTATTGATAACTTGCAGGTATATTGCAATAATTTACATGAAGAAGTCCATGTACTGTATTCGCAATTACACCCAAATGCCCCTGCGGATCCCGTCAGGTCTGAAGCTGGACCCTCGCATACTGCGGGAGAAGCGCTTGGTGGAGAGTTAGACCTTTTTAGGCCCCCTCCTTCGTTGAGGCTGGTCGATGTATGGTCTCCCACCCCTGACGATGAAGCTACCAAGAATAAGCAGGAGTAGTAATGTAGTTGTAAAAGTAGAAGTAGTAAATTGTGTAATAGGTTGAACTCTTGTATAATGGGTAATGTATCCTGTTATGTAACATCGAGTCTGTATCATTACTTTTTATAGTAATGTAAAATGGAAGGTTTCTCTGGCATATTATGTTTACTTTAAATGTTCTTTGCCTCAGATGCCTACCAGGACTCGAGGACAGGACGCAGCGGGAACTTCTGGGGGAAGGGATGTCACCCCAAATCCACCTCCGGTTCCTCCCACGTTGGCCGAGGCGATTGCCGCCTTGGTAAACGCCACTGCAGATAATACCCGCTTTCTTAGGGAAATGGCGGGTCAGCAATTTCAGCAGCAGGCAGGAAGGGGTTATCAGCAAGGCCCCCGTGAAACCACCTATCTGGACTTCTTTGAAACCCGTCCACCCCTATTCGTCAAGGCAGAGGACCCGTTGGAAGCCGATGAGTGGATA
This sequence comes from Zea luxurians, assembly GCA_029449295.1. Classification (NCBI taxonomy): domain Eukaryota; kingdom Viridiplantae; phylum Streptophyta; class Magnoliopsida; order Poales; family Poaceae; genus Zea; species Zea luxurians. The sequence continues at coordinate 56,000,251 of JAOPSE010000011.1, forward strand.
CGGGTTATTGAACAAAAGTTTGGTCTTCTCCGTTGTTCAGAGACGCAGAAGCCGTTATTCGTAGCACAACAACTACGTGGCCCTGCCAGTACCTGGTGGGGAAATTTTGTGGCTATTCAACCTGTCAACCATCAAATCACCTGGGAAGAATTTAAAGCAGCCTTCCGTGAGCACTACATACCCGAAGGTGTGCTGCATATGAAACAAGAGGAATTCATGAAGCTGAAACAAGGAGGAGATACCGTCAATCAGTATCTCAACAAGTTTAATCACCTGTCGCAGTATGCCATCGACCAGGTGAATACTGATTTAAAGAAAAAGAACTGCTTCATGAGGGGTCTAAATGACTGGTTGCAGAGAAAGATGGCCACATGTATAGATCTCACGTATGGAAAGGCTGTCAGCATAGCCTTATCTGTGGAAGCAAAATACGCAAGTTCTGGGAAGAACAAGGGATTCGGTGGTGAGAGGCCTAATCAGGGCCAGGCGAAGAGGCAACGGTTTGTGATCCGGCCTTCTAGCCAAAATCACACTTTTTCTCGTCCACCCTCATTCCCTTTCAAACAGACCATTATTATTCGCCCCAACAATACCCCCACTACCCCAAATCAGCCGAGTGCCCGGGGCACTCGATTCCCTGCTTTGCCCAGCTCTTCAACCGGGTGTTTCAACTGCGGCAAGTCGGGACATTTTATCAAAGACTGCCCATATCCCAAGCAAAATCAATCAAATGCTCAGCAAGGACTTGGGAAATCAGCTCAGCCCAAGGGAAATACTATGGGGAAAAATACAAAGAAGACGGGGCGTGTATACTACACCCAAGTGGCCACTACACCGGAAGGAGAGCCGGTGATGATGGGTACGTTTCCCGTGGCCAGTCACCCTGCAATTATTCTTTTTGATTCTGGTGCTTCGCATACATTCATTAGCAAGAAATTTGTGGAGCAACATCACATTGCATGCCATGAATAAAAAGAGGGATTTAAAATTCATTCACCTGGGGGACATATTTTTACTCGAGAAGTGGCCTATGAAGTGCCAGTAACAATGGCCGGACGGAACTTTCCTGCTAACATGATTGTTCTGAAAGGCCAGGATATAGATGTAATTTTGGGTATGAATTGGTTAACCCAACACAAGGCAATTCTCAACACTGAACTCAGAACCGTCAGGTTGAGCTATAATCAAGAAGAGATTCTTTTGTCTCTCCCCGTAACCAATCCAGCCAAAACTTCTGGTAGAATATATGAAGCCATTGTACCGGAGATCAAGGATATTCCGGTAGTATGTGAGTTTCCAGATGTATTTCCGGAAGATTTGCCTGGACTGCCCCCTGAAAGAGATGTAGAATTTGTAATTGAGCTAAAGCCCGGTACGGCTCCCATCTCCCGAAGATCGTACCGTATGCCCCCTAATGAGTTGGCGGAATTGAAGATTCAATTAAAAGATCTACTGAATAAGGGATTCATCCGGCCAAGCTCGTCTCCATGAGGTTGTCCCGCCATTTTTGTTAAGAAGAAGGATCAAACCCTGCGAATGTGCGTGGATTATCGACCCCTGAATGAGGTCACCATCAAGAATAAGTACCCTCTTCCAAGGATCGACATCTTATTTGATCAACTGACTGGGGCAAGGGTATTTTCCAAAATTGATCTCAGGTCGGGCTATCACCAAATCCGTATTCGGCCCGAGGATATACCGAAGACCGCGTTTACTACGCGGTACGGATTGTTTGAATACCTGGTAATGTCTTTCGGGCTCACCAATGCTCCTGCCCACTTCACCTATTTGATGAACTCGGTGTTCATGCCTGAGTTAGACAAGTTCGTGGTGGTCTTCATCGACGATATCTTGATATATTCTAAAAATGAAGAGGAGCATGCTCAGCATTTACGGATTGTATTGATGCACCTGAGGGAACATCAGCTGTATGCCAAATTCAGCAAGTGTGCGTTTTGGCTGGAGGAAATTCAATTTTTGGGGCACATGTTATCGGCCAAAGGAATTGCGGTAGATCCTAGCAAAGTCAAAGATATTCTGGAGTGGAAACCCCCAACTACTGTTCACCAAGTCCGGAGTTTTCTTGGACTAGCTAGATATTACCGCAGATTCATACCAGATTTTTCTAAGCTTGTGAAGCCAATCACAAGTTTATTGAAGAATGACATTAAATTTAATTGGTCTTCTAAGTGTAATGAAGCCATTGAGCAATTGAAGACATTATTAACCACTGCTCCGGTATTGGCTCAACCGGACATCACCAAGCCTTTTGATGTATATTGTGATGCGTCAGGCAGTGGACTCGGCTGTGTATTAATGCAAGAGGGCCGAGTAATTGCATATGCTTCAAGGCAGTTGCGCCGACATGAGGAGCATTACCCAACTCATGATCTGGAGCTAGCTACTGTGATTCATGCCATGAAAATTTGGCGTCACTATCTGCTGGGAAATATCTGTCATATATATACAGATCATAAAAGCTTGAAGTACATCTTCACCCAGTCAGAATTAAATATGAGGCAAAGACGATGGCTTGAGCTTATTAAGGACTATGAACTGGAGATCCATTATCACCTAGGCAAAGCCAATGTGGTGGCAGATGCACTAAGCCGCAAGGCTTCCTGCCACTGTCTTATGGTAAAGACCTCTGACAACACTTTGTGTCAAGAGATGGAAAAGTTAAACCTGGGGATGATCCAACAAGGGACTCTAAATCAGCTAAATCTTGAGTCAATTATTTTGCAAAGGATAGTTGATGCTCAAAGGGATAATGTGGGCATGAAGCACATACGGGAGAAAATAAGGGCTGGAACAGCCAAATGTTTCAAGGAAGATGATCAAGGTGTGATATGGTTTAAAAACCGCATAGTAGTGCCAAAGAATGAAGAACTCCGCCAGCAAATTCTTGATGAAGCACATCTTAGTCATTATTCTATTCATCCTGGAAGCACTAAGATGTACCAAGATTTGAAGCAACATTACTGGTGGACAAAGATGAAGATCGAAATTGCACGCTATGTGGCTAAGTGTGACACTTGCAGACGTGTCAAGGCCATACACATGAAAACTGCTGGTCCATTACAATCTTTGCCAATCCCAACATGGAAATGGGAAGACATAAGTATGGACTTTATTGTGGGATTGCCCAGGACGGCCAAAGGGTATGATTCTATTTGGGTTATCGTTGATCGACTCACAAAGATTGCCCACTTCTTACTCGTCAGGGCCAAATATACAGTGGCCACTTATGCAGCATTATATATTGGCCGTATTCTCAGTTTGCATGGGATTCCAAAAACTATAGTGTCGGATCGTGGACCTCAGTTCATATCCAAGTTTTGGGAAGAACTTCATAAATCTTTGGGTACCAAATTGCTCCACAGTTCGGCCTATCATCCTCAAACAAGTGGATAGACTGAGAGGGTCAATCAAATACTTGAGGATATGCTGCGGGCATGTGTTCTGGACTTCTCACAGAAATTGGATGAATGTTTGCCCTTAGCAGAGTTTTCATACAATAACAGCTATCAAGAAAGTATCAAGATGGCACCTTTTGAAGCTTTATATGGGCGACGGTGTCGAACTCTGCTAAATTGGTCTGAACCTGGAGAAAGGTACTTCTTTAGGCCTGATATGGTAAAGGAGGTCGAAGAAAAGGTTCAGAAAATTATTCACAATATGAAGAAAGCACAGACTCGACAAAAGAGTTATGCAGGCCGACGACGACAACCCTTATGCTTTTTGGTAGGCGATTATGTCTACTTGAAAGTTTCACCAATGAAGGGTGTATCGCGTTTCAGGGTTAAAGGGAAACTTGCACCCAGATATATTGGTCCATTTCCGGTACTTGAGCAATGTGGGCCAGTGGCATATCGACTGCAACTCCCCGAAATTCTGTCTGCTATCCATAATGTGTTCCATGTGTCGCAATTGAAGAAATGTCTTCGGGTTCCCGATCGAACCATTGAAGTGACAGATGTTGTCCTAGAACCAGATTTATCATACTCGGAACATCCTATTCGAGTTCTGGATCAAAAGGACAGGGTTACCCGGAGAAAGACTCTCAGGTTCTACAAGATACAATGGAACCAACATGCTGAGGAAGAGGCTACATGGGAAACTCAAGACTTCTTGAATAAGAATTTCCCAGACTTTCTAGCCTCATGTAATTTGTAAATGTGTACAGTTATTGTAATAAAGGAGTGAACCCCCACACCACCCCTGCCTTGTACCAGAAATAAGGAAATAAAAATGTGACACATTTCCTTTTCCATTACTCACCCTAGGACTTTAAATCTCAGGACGAGATTCTTTTATGGGGGGAAGGATGTAACACCCCTGGTGTTACTATAACTAAAACTTGAGCATGGCATCATAAGCATTGACATTGCATATGTTTGATACACCTAGAGTGCATTCACTAGGTAAAAATTTCAAACAAGTTGTATTGTTTAAAGTGTTTTTGCAAATAGGACCCTGATAGGGGACCTAACCCTTAATCAGGCTCAAAGGGGCAAGACCTAACCCAAGATGAGAAAACCTAAAGGCTTTAGGGAAAGAGTCATACAATATCCCCAAACACAAAGTTGAATCACATTTAAACCCCTGGAATCCAAGAAACCCTAATTGGAACCCTAGAAAACCCTAAAACTAAAACCTAGGGGCCTATGTGCAAAATTAGTCCACTTTTGGACTAAAGTGCAAAATCCAAGTTAAATAGGTATCTTAAGTCATTTGGGTCACAAATATGTGAGTTTGCAAGTTAAACCCTGAGATTTGGACTTATGTGCAAAAGAGCCACACTCTTTCTCAAATGCCTAAGTCTGATTTCAGTGATATTGGCTCAACTTTGGAGTCTTGTATCTTTCAAATTCTAGGATCTTTGCCCTAGGTCACCACACCAAATTTGTAGAGCAATTAAAGGAGAACAACTTTGCTTAAGAGAGTGAGCATAGTTGTTATGAAGAATTCTGAGATAAATGAGCCTAAAGTTGGACTGTCAGGCTGTTATGGTCTGAATTTTCAGACTCGCAGTGGACTAACATCGACTTCAAGCTAAATTCTGAGCATGATCCAGTGGAAATCTACCTATGGTTGCCATAGCAAGTTTGTAGTTGGTATAATGCCCTACAAGTTTGCTGCAAAGATTAACTTGTGTTACCACAGGAATTTTGGAGAAAATCGACCCTCAACTCTGGCTGTCAGGTGCTCTGATGGGGTGTTCACCATGGTACAGTAGCCTGATAGATCAGATCGCCAGCGCGACTGGCCCACCGCCGGTGACCCCCCCCCCCCCCCCCCCCCCCCCCCCCGCCGTGATTCGCGTCGTCGGCGTCATGATTCACGCTCGGGGTAAGTTGATAACGTCGCGGGGTCAAAAGATCATCGCCGCCAGTGACCTGGAAGCCACTCCGGCTAGCCGTAGCTCATCTCCCCTAGCTCACCGCCCGCAGGTAAAGTGCTCACCGTCGTCGTGCCATCGCCGTTGGCCACCGCATGTCCTAACCGCACCATTGCATCGCCGTGACCCCCTCTAAACTCCCTGTCGACCACCGGAGTTACTGCCATGGCGGTAAACACGTGTTCACTGCACCACCGTTCTTCCTCACTGCCGACCGCTGTGTGTCTCGTCCAAAATTCGCGGCCACCGCTCGCTCTGCCTATAAATTGAGCCCCCGGCCAGCTGCGCTAGGTCATACCGAAGCCATAGCCACCACTCCCGCTTCCAATTAGCCCCCATAGCCGGAGAATTGCTCATTTCCCCCAATTCAAGTTTCCGCCACCCGAAACCGACCTCAATGCGGCCAGCTCCCTTCCCGGTCAGTCCAACCCTCCCTCTCCCTCGTTTAAGCTTTCTCACATGTCTACGATGCTTGCCGAACCACCAATTTGGACTGCGAGCTCACCAATCACCGGGAACGCACTCAACTGTCCGCCACCCATTCGGTTCACGCGGACAGAGCTTGATAGCTCACCATTTGTGCAATTAGGTTAGGGGAAACACTCGGGGTAGGTCCGATGTGATGTCCGCCGCTCGGGAGCGCCGGTCGTCGCCTTAATCGGCCAGTGCAGATGCTCGCCGGAGCTCTGCCGTGCGGAGCGCCGTCGTGGACCTCAGTCTGCGAAGGAATAGAAACTTAAGGGCTTATCTGCAAACTGTCAGTGATACATAGAAACAGTGAAAGAACTCGTTCGCTGTTAGACAAAAACGCAAGGGCCGTTCTGCAAAACCGCCAGCGCAGGCGCGGGCGCGCGCACGCTTCTGCGTGGACTTGGGCCGCTTAGGCCTGTTTGGGCCCAACACTGTTGAGTCTTTTTCTTTTTCTTTTTCAGAAGAACTTGGGAAATTTGTTATAAAATGTAGAAAAATCCTAAAATTGTGAAACCAATTTTCCTAGGTTCATTATTTTCCCTAGAATTTAATAAAAATAGCTTTGTGATTTTTAGAGGAAATAAGGAATTTTAGGGCATTAAAAATAGCTTAAAGGAATAATTCTGGATTTTTAAAAGATAAATGATAATCCCAAAAATGCTCAAAATTTTTATATGAGCTCCTTATATTATTTAGAAGCCTTGGGTAGAATTTGGGTTGATTTGGACCTTGTTTGACCACCAAACCCCAAAACACCCCCCCTGCCCTATGAACTCCTTTATTGACTCCGGAAACCCTAGGTTCTCGGAGTACCGTGAAGGAAAGTTGTATTCAAGACTTAGATAATGAGTTTATATTTGCACCCTCATGAGCATCCCATGGCATCCATTCTTATACATCTGCATGGTTATGATTAGAACGTGAAGAAGAAGAGGAAATCACCGAAGAAAGGACACCACCACCCTCGGATTCTCAAGCAGGCAACTGCTTTTACTTTGATATTTGCGGATCCGAGCCAGACTCACCTGTTAACAAAGGCAAGCCCCGGTGCATGCAACCCCTTTCCTTGTGTTTTTAAATACTTTTCGCACACTTTAAGTCAAGTGAAATGTGCATTAAGTTCATAGGAATTGCTTGGAACCTTTGAATGCATTGCTTTCCTTGATATCAATACCTTTATGGATACTTCTGGTGAAGTATCAAAATTCGATTACAAAAATGCTTAGCCCTGCTCAGATCTTGTGGATAGAGGTTGTCTTTTGCTATACTGCCTAGCTCAAGGGTTATCCTGAGGAAAGAAGACTTCTACCTGCAAGAATACTTTCATTAAGAGCGTGGTGGGATCTTACTACAAAGTTCCCTGTGATGCTCTTTTCATCCTAAGGAACAGAAACAATCCTAGGGATGGAAGTACTTAAATCGAAACTTGGGTTAGGAACGGGTGATGTTCTACCCAGGTTGATTAAGGATTGAATGCGTATGTAGGCGTGCTGATCGAGGACCCTTTAACTGGTCACATGCCTCGTCAAGGGTAAGCCTTGCCTCGGGCAGACTAAGGCCAGAATAAGATAACACGAAATGGGCGTGGAGCGGTGGCAGGAGTAGCGTGTACCCACCGTGGCAAGAGGCTGGACGGTGGTGTATCTGTGCTCTCGGTTTGCGTGAACCTGATCTGTCTTAAGAACCCCGGTGGCGGGTTGACATATGCAAGGGTTAAGTGATACATATGTCGTGTGATTGGAGATCCTCAGCTGAGTATAATCGATTCGGATCGCCGTACCTTCGCGGTTATGAAGACTTGGTCACTTCCCTGCAACCTAAGTCGGGATGTGAACACTATGAATAAAAAGGATGTTGTATTGATAAGATGATGAAATTAGACTAGATGCAAACAGTGTCTATTAATATTCAATCTGGCGTTAAAATATTGAAAGTAAGGACTCACTTTAGTAAGCTATTTCTGCAAAAATATCTAAGTTGATTCTCGCTAAAGCCTCCCCTTGATTCCTATTTACCCAGCATACCCTTGAGAGTCTTTTCCTTAGTCGGGTAAGACTTGCTGAGTAATTCCATACTCAGGGTTTATTCCCTCGTTGTTTTTAGGTGAGGAAGTAGCAGATTTCTGTTGCTTCTGTACCAATGTGGTTCCTAATGAAGATAAGCAAGAGTGAAGCGCGGGAGGAAAGGATCCTCCATTAAGACTTTTGTGTGATAACTGTCGGGAGGAGTTTTTACCTCCCTTGGTATGTGTAATAATATTACTCTGCACTCGTTATATATTCCTGGTCTGTAATAAACAACATGATCTTACTTTTTAATAAATGTAAGTTATGTAATCACTTCCGCATTTCTTTATCTCCGATGTTCTGTAATGTCTGCATGACGGGTGAGACGTTCCTGGAAAGGTAAGGAAAGATACCGAGCTTGTCAAGTAGTTCAGGGGCACCTATAGGGTTGTCTGAGGTCCGTTGGACAAGGACAACTGTAGGTGGGCCTAATTACTTGGGAGGTTCTGTCACATAAATGATTAAGCTGAGACCGGGCGGGTGACTTGCACGAGAAAGAGAGTCTCGGTGTAGTGTCTCCGTCTGAGTCGATTAAGGGCCGTCTCGATGTAAGCCTGCTGACCGAGGACCCTTTAATTGGTCACATGCCTCGTCATGGGTAAGCTTTGCCTCGGGTGGACTAAGGCCAGAATAAGATAACACGAAATGGGCGTGGAGCGGTGGCGAGAGTAGCGTGTACCCTCCGTGGCAAGAGGCTGGACGGTGGTGTATCTGTGCTCTCGGTTTGCGTGAACCTGATCTGGTCTTAAGAAACTCGGTGGCGGGTTGACATATGCAAGGGTTAAGTGCTACATATGTCGTGTGATCGGAGATCCTAAGCTGAGTATAATCGATTCGGATCGCCGTACCTCCGCGGTTATGGAGACTTGGCCACTGACTTACATGTAGCACTCCACTAAAGATAAAGGGATTGACAAGAAATTTTGGCTAGTTCAGGACAAGTGTTTGAACTAGGATAGAAAGAACTCTAGATGTAAGTAAGTTTACTTAACTTGACAATAAAACTGGATTTTAAGGATCCACTTTAGTAAGTAATTCTGCAAACAGAGTCTTTGACTATTGAAAGGCCTTACCTTGATTCCCACATAACTAGCATACCCTTGAGAGTCTTTTCTTTAGTCGGGTAAGACTTGCTGAGTAATTCCATACTCAGGGTTTATTTCCCCGTTGTTTTTAGGTGAGGTGACAACAAACTTTTGTTGTTTTTGTACCAAGGTGGTGAAAAATGAGGACAATCAAGAATGAAGCTGCTGGAGGACCGAGTCCTCCTTAAAAACTTTTATGTAAAGAACTAAATGGGAGGAGCTTTTGCCTCCCAGGTATTGTAATAATACTTTTCAGCACTCGCTTTACACTCTGGTCTGTATTAAAACGACTTACTCTTACTTTTTAATAAATGTAAGTTTATGTAATCACTTCCGCATTTCCGCATCTCCGATGAACATATTGTCTGTCAGACGGGTGAAACGTTCCTGGAAAGGTAAGAGAAAAGATACCGAACTTGTCAAGTGATTCAGGAACATCTACAGGGTTGTCTGATGTCTGTTGGACAAGGACAACTGTAGGTGGGCCTAATGACTTGGGAGGTTCCGTCACAGTCAGCTTCGGCAATAGCGCATTTCAATTTAGCTTCGGCCAGTTGCTTTTGGAGGTTTTCAATCTCGTTCCTTTGGATTTCAGATTGGGTCTTGTAGTTAGCTTCATCCCCCTTCATCTTGTCTACCAATGTAAGAAAAATTTTATCTTTCTCTAAAGCTTCGTTCCTCAGCTTAATAACCTCTGTTCGAAGGTTGCTGAGAGCAATAGTGCAGCTCTCATCTTCGGCATTCTTTTGCGCCCTTAAGGCGTTGCTCAGTATTAAACCCTATATGAAAAGAATTAGTATAAGAGCAGAAAAATAATTCAAAGTTCAAAAACTTCCAAATGTGCAATTTTTGTACCTTCAGACTGTTATATGCGAGACTATCTGCAAGATCGTCCTTTGTCATGGCACAAAGGCCAGCTTCGAGTTTCGGAAACCCCATACTTCTGGCCATCTCCCGGCAGACAAATAATTCTTTATTGTCTGGGAGGCAGTATAAGAAATCATCTTCCTCCGTCCCATTGAACACTAAGGCACCCTTTGGATACTTCAGTTCTCGGGCATAGTGTCTAGCTTCAAAAATCCCTTCTTCAGTTAATCTTTTTCCCAAAGCGTGTTGTACAATATAATCAAGAGCTTCAGAGGATGGCTCGGGAGTAGGAGTGGTAGTTTTTTCAGGCAGAATCTGTTCTGCAGCATCTTTTTCTGTTTTCTTCTCCCCGGTTTCCAAGAGTTTCTCCTTTGCAGGCTCTGAAGGCCCAGCTTCAGTCTCAACCTAGCTCTTCGCAGCTTCGGCTTCGGTTACTCTTGTCTCAGACTGCGTCTTTGGAGCTTCGACAGTTTTCCTTGGAGTAGAGCTTGTCTTTATTGTCTCCAGTGCATCTAGAACATTGACCATTCTTTTTCTCTTAGGGGTCGCTGCAGGACCTTTTGGTGCCTTCGGCACTGTCACTTCTGCCAAAGGGCTTGAAATTTCTGATATCTTTGGTCCTTCGATACTTGTATCACCGGCCTTCGGCTTAGCTAATTTGGCTGACGGTGCCTTCGGTATTGCAGCCGGCTCTTCAATCTTCTGCGTAGGCGCAGGTTCTTTGGCTTCAGTAGCCGAAGGGGTCTCACCACCAAATTCGGGCACTACGGCCGGTTCAATATATCGCGGACGGTGAGTAAGAACCTTCACCTTCTTCCTCTTCGATGCAGGCTCGCTGGGAGAGGCTGATGCAGCATTTTTCCCGGAAATTGCACTCTTTCTCTTTTGTCCCTTTGGCGGGTACCGGTAGTCAGGATACATAAACCCAATAGCATCAAAAACTCTATTTAGCCTTTTCTTTTTCTGGCTCCCGAAGGCCGCAGATAACGCATTATCCTCCGCTTTGGAGTACGGCCCAAGCAGATCATCACTGGTAGCTTCGATGCAATTCAACCAGTCATCATCTGGTTCGATAAATTGGTCTCCAAATCTGAAAGTATATTTCAGTCGAACCAAATCACCCTCGTTAGTGTTGCTGATGGTTTCCTTTGGCATCTCCCAGCTCTCTAGAAGTGGCCATATCCTGTAGGCCACATGCTCTTGGACTAAGTCCCTTGTCCCGATGAAAGTACAAACTATGCCAAAGGCCCTTCGGCATTTTTCAGCTGCTTCATCAATCTCTACCTTCTGTTTCCGAAGGCCGAAGCGGGACCAGATGGGGCGCATGATGATCTCTTTGATATCTTCTCTCGCTTTTAAATCATTTTTCACATAGAACCATTCCTTCGTCCAGTCTCCAAGCCACCTTTTCCGAAAGGTTGGCACTGGGCAGCTTGAACCTGAACGAGCAACGAAGCTGTAGCAGCCAAAATTATTGTGATATTGCTCCTTACCCCAGGGTTTCGTCTCATATAAAAGTTCGTGTATACTGCAAAAACTTTTCGCACTTGGTTCCAAACCTTGACTCCTCACAGCCCAAACGAAGATTCCCATTCTTATGATGGCTTCGGGAGTAATCTAGTGAAGAAAATCTGGTATATCTTTAAAACTTTAACCACAAAACTGCTTAGGGGGAATCGAAGCCCAGCCTTGAAGAAGCTTCGGTAGATTACAACTTCATTCTCTTCAGGGGCAGGAGCAGTCCAGTCTCCTTTATCGGCCCTCACAATGGATATGTCTCAAAAATACCTTCCTCTCATGTTATCAAGATGACTTTGCCTGATAGTCGGTTTTCCGAAAACTGTGTGACTTGGTCGCCACGGCCGATCTTCGGAGTCTTCGCCCCCACTTTCCACATCATAACTATCGCTGTCATCGGTATCTTCAGATAAGCCTTCTAGAGTTTCTTTTGTAATCTTCTCTGTGTTGGTCTTTGCAATAAACTCAATGAATCTAGTGGTTTTTTCCTTAAGAAGCTTCTCCTCCTCGCTCAGCTTCGTTTCATCAGCAGCTTTCTTGTCTTGAGACATCTCTTCAGAAATGGTGAAAATGTGCTCCTAAAGCCGAAGCTTAGAAAATCTAAAAACCGAGCAAGCGTTGGTAGGCAAGAGCTAAAAATTGAGCAAGCAGAGCAGATGGCTAAAAGCGTGCCAAATGAGCTCGGGGTGTGCTCTTATTTATACGCCTAGTGCGTTGCAGGGTGGAGGGCCCCGCTTGTCATTGACTGATGCTATTCGAGCAAAGGGAAGGTGTTTTTTCGGACCTTCGGCTTTAGGGCCTTCGTCCATTTCACAATCTGAATTTATTATTCTAACAAATTAATATTGCGAGGGGCTACTGTTGGGGGCCTTCGGCTTCCGAAGGTCCTCAAAAACATGATTTAACATTGTTTCTGGAGCATAATATATAAACAGGTACCTTCGGGCTTGGATCGGAACTACAGTGTGAAGAAGCACAAAGAGTACGAAGGTTGGCGCAGAAACGAAGCTATGTGCAAGGGAGCTTCGGCATGATAGCAGAAAAGGAAACCGACTTAAAAAGGAAAAGGCTATTCAGACCTCGATGAGTCACTATAGAGCCATTGGCAAATGTAAAGGGCATGGGTGTAATTATACATGGGCTGCGTCCCGTGCCTTTAAATAGATGAACAGTGCTCCAGTACTGTTCACGCTGACTTGGCATTTTACTTTTGCGTCACGCTTGTACTTTCACCTTCTTTCAAGCCGAAGGTACATTTGTAATTTGATATCATTTCCAATTTCCATAGTAATAAAATAGAGATGAAATCGAAGTGAATTGATAATAATACATGATTGTTTATGTTATTTTATATTTCATATGATTCCTTTTCCATCATTTTATCTTATGCTGCCGAAGGCCATTATATCCCAAGGGAAATAATGTTTCGAAGGACGAAGGACTTTAACGTTTAACATTTTCTGTGTTGTCTTATTCTTAATTCATAGCACTTGAGAACAAGTCTCCAACAGTACCATACTGGCTAGTAAAGGAGGCATAGAGCGGCTTATAGCATTGACTCGGCCTTATGTGCAAGAACTCTGTTGTTGAACTGTATTGGTGGTTCAAATGGCTAAGTTTGAGCGACCGCTATTTTTTGCTGGACAAGGAGAAGGCGGGCTAGGTGGAAATTCGCAAGCACGCTGGATGGGGGCCCACATGTAGAAGGTGTGTAGTGAGGACAGGTAGATGGCAGAACCAGGCCACAGTTAGAAGGGGGCAGAACGGCCGATGGCAGAACATGTCAGATGTAGGCTATTTTTACATGCTTAATAAATAGTAGAGATATAACGTATCCAATATTTATATTGTAGTTATTTTAGCAATTAATTTAATCTCAAAAGTGCGTACTTCTGTAACGTTAAGCTAACATAGTCTATTAGCTTATATGATCATGCACTGAAATCGCATTAAAATTAAAATTGTTGCAACTACCTTGCAAGTTGTTTTCCTTTTAAAAGAGCAGTTATATAATACGAAGAAAAGGGAACAGAAAAGGATCTTGTGAGAAGCTGGCCCAGGCGCAAGAGTGTTCCAGCGAGGAATGGGTTCGGTTAGGGCTGATGGGCGCGTCTCCAGTCCTCCACGCTAGGGCGCTAGGCCAGCGCCAGCCAGCCATGGACCCCGCCGTCTCGATCGATCGGACGAGTCAGCTTGATCCACGTGGCCCTTCGGAAGGCCCATGCAAGTCCTTTGCTTTATTTCCTCGAAATGGTACCCTTGCCAGGTATGCTTTTATAGTTATTATAGTACCCCTACGCCCAATCTATGTTATTATTTGAATCTCGGGCAGTTGATCACAAGAACAGCTTAAACCCACACCACGCTTCCTTGATTGTTTCTCCCAAAATAAACTATGATGGACCACCAGTTGCTTTAGTTGAAGGCATTATATACTTTCTCTATCCTAAATTAAAATTTGTTTTACCTTTTTTCTAGATTCATATAATAATTAATGTATGAGTTATATATATATATTTATTTATATATATATAGATTTATAATTATTCATATGAATATGGATATAAAAATCTAGAGCTAAAACGACTATTATTTTGGGACAGAGGGAGTATCATCTATCGAGCTGTACAGCCAAACTGTGAATGCTATGCGGTTAGCACCATTCGTGAAACTAAAATGTTATTGGATACTACAATTTCAAAGACCAAATAAGTACCATAAACATAAAAAATATAGTTCATAGATCAAATAAGTACCATAAACATCAACTTTCAAAGAAAACAGAGTTCTAAGAGCCTAAAGAAAAGAACACATGAGCTCTTACCAAATACGCCCACTAGGTCATCAAACTCTGAAGGCGCCTCGCGACTCTAGCTTCCACAAACACATAATGGTACCGGACTGAGAACAGTGGTGGATCTACGAATAAAACATAAGGGGGCCAAACAACTCCTATTCATTTGATTTCCTAGTTTCTGCTAGTCAGAGATAAATATCAGTAATGGTTGTCAAATTCTGAAAAATAGATTTTATAGGCACGTGAAGTGTATAATATTGTCACCGAAGCCTCATAGTGCTTCTTTTTTGCTCTGAAAAATCAATGAACAGGTAGAACTTTACAGTTAGAGAGAATACATCATCAATTTTCAATGAACTGAATGAATCTTTAGGATCCAAAAAAGTATATAATGTTAGAATTTGTGTGGCTTGTTCTTTGAACATGTAATTCAACTCTTTGTGCTTGTTGATCAATGAAATATCATATCCAAAATGACGCTAGACCATAATCTCCATGTGATCTAATGTAGTCTGCATATAAGTCAGTCCCTGTTGCGACATGTAGTTCTGGTGACCAGTGTCACTAGCACTCAATCTACTGCTTCACGTGATCGCCATCTCTAGACTCTAGTTGTGGCGTAGGCCAAGTCAAGTGGCCAATATCAACAGGCAGTCGCCTAGTCAAACAACAAGACGAATCATAAAGCGATGAGGTTTAGAGATTAGTTGTCTGCTAGCAAATAAGGTTTGACATCTCAGGCTCTCAACTTTTGGTCAGCCGCTGCACATGCAGGGTCAATCCATTAATTGTCTATCCAACAAATATTTTATCTTATATTACTTGTTTCTTCTTGAAGGGTCCCTTGTAGATTTTGGCGTTTTGATGAGTACACATTTAAATGACTGACCATGGTGTTAAGTGTTGAGCAAGTACTTAGTGTAAAACTTACAAGGTTCAACACATGGAGTCAAGTGTGATATTCCATATAAGCTGAGATGACTATGCACTATGGATATCACAAGTCAATGTTCAAGGATGAACATCGCCTAGTGGTGAAAGGGAAATGGCCTAAAACCATTTCCTATATTAATTTTGGTGCTTGATGACCATCACAACCATATGGACTAACTAGTTTGCCAAGTCTTTGATTCATAGGTTCATAACATAAACAATTCAGATTCTAAGAAATAACTCAAATCCAGCCAAAAAGGGGTAAAACATTGAATAGATGAACTAGTGATATTTATATATATTGGATAAGTTCTAAATACCCCTAGAAACATATTTGATATATCTAAGGATGTTGGATAGCTCAGATTCAACAATTCACTCTTTTTGAGCTAGATTGAGCCAAAAAAGAAATATGAGTTAGAGAAATCAAATATTCAAATTCTATGACTTAGACTAGTTGGATGGTCTCAAAATATGTTTGTCTAAGTCATGGAAGTGCCTAAGAGAAGAGCCAAGTGAAATCAAAAGAAGAAATCTCCAAGTTTGGCCTTGTCTGCTCTCTTTTGGCACACCGGTGGCGCATAGGACCTCTTATGCATAAAGGTCGTTCCCAGCCTTAGGAGGCCTTGGTGCCCTGGACGTCTATGCAGAAAGGTCCTCTGTAGACTTTAGAGGCCTTGGCGCACCAGTGGCGCACATGACCTCTTACGTAGAAAGGTGTTTTTCGAGCTTCTGAGAGCTTGGCACACCGGTGGCGCATCGAACCTATCAGTGGGCAATGACTACTTCCTATCAAGTCAGAATGGCTACTATCTGGGCAGTCTGACAGAGGTCCAGTGTACCATCGGACTATCACTGTTTAAGGTCCGATGCACCCAGAATCTATGCAGTTTTGCCCACTTCATTCCAACGACTATTTGGGGTGGTTGGGGCTATAAATACCCCCCAACCAGCACATTGAATACACAAGAGCTACACCAAACCTCCACACATTCATTGCAACATCTCTGTAAGGAAAATGAACCCCAGGCCATTTGGCTCAATAGGTTTTGGTGTTTGATGATCAACATAACCTGTGGACTAATGTGTTTGCTAGTGTTTATGTTTGAGTTCATAGGATGCGAAGAGGATTGGACTAAGGCACTGAGGATGCAACACCTCAAAAGAAGACATAAAAAGAGCTTAGAAGTCCAAGACTCAAGAACAAAAGAAGCCTAAAGAATCAACAAAGAAATCCATGAAGTGGGCAATCAGCCAGCACCCTGGTGGTGCATCGGACAGCGAACAGTACCCTGTCTGGTGGGACACCCAGACAGTCTCGCAGAGGGGCCCGCAGACAGGCACCCTTGGGCTGCAGCACCGGACTGTCCGGTGTGCATCGGATAGTCTAGGTAACGGTCAGATCCAACGGTCGACTGCTACAGACCCCAACGATCAGGTGACATGGCAGGCACCAGACAATGAACAGTGTATGTCCGCTGTGCACCGGACTGTCCGGTGCGCTCGTCAACAAAAAGCTGCTGCTTTCTGTCCAACGGCTAGAAGTGTGGGGGAGGCTATAAATACCCCCAACCGGCCATTTGCAGGTGTGGAAGCCCAAGAAACATACCAAGGCATATAGTAGATATTTCCAAGTGCTCATACACCCAAGTGGTTAATAGAATCACTCGATGATTACCGTAGGTGCTTTGCGAAGTGCTTAGGTTAGTTAGACCGCATTAGCGCTTGCTCTATGTGAATCCTAGTTAGTTGGCTGAGTTTAAAAAAACCACACAACCCCTCGGCTCTTGCGTGAGCCGTTGTAATTGTACTGTGAGGCGAGAGTCTTGCGAGACCGTGACAACCGCGTTTGTGCCACGACCGCCATCGTGTACCTGAGGGAACAAGGCTCACGGCGTTTTCGGCCGGAAGCTCGATAGTTGAGACGACGGGGAGCATCCGAGAGGAGCCGGAAGCAGCACCACTTGCGCGTGGAGAAGGCCTGCAACTCTCTACGGAGTTACTCGACCGTGGTGCTTGGCCCTCACGTGGGCTTACCTTTGCGTAGGGCACCAACGAGGATTAGTCAGGACCTTGCGTGGTTCTAGATACCTCGGTAAAAATACCAGCATCATCCACGAGAGTTTGCATCTCTACCTTGCTCTTTAGCTTTCACATTTATATTAAGCATTTAAGTTTCAATCTTGTCTTTATACTTAGATTATTTAGGATTGAAACTTGGACATTGTGGTAGAGATAGCAACATTTAGACAAAACCTAGTTTGCACATTCTAGATTGTTTATTTGCATAGGTTTTGCTCTAGGGATTTATTTGTGGTCTAGTTTAGAGAAAGTTTTAGAAGTCCTCATTCACCCCCTCTTAGGTGTCACCTGTTTCTTTCAATTAGTATCAGAGCCTGGTTTGGCTTATTTGAAATGCTTTAGCTTCACCGCTGAAAGAGCCTATGCTTTTTATAGAAAGTGGATGGATACTCATAGGCCACCACACTTTGATGACACTAACTTCCCATATTATAGTGCTAGAATGACTTGTTACCTAGAGGTCGTTGATCTAGGTGTTTGGAGAGTCACTCTGATGGGATGAAACCACCCAAAAATCTCGAGAAACCCACCACAAGTGAGGAAAAATAAATTCATTTAAATGCTAGAGCCAAAAATTGCTTGTATGGATCTCTTAGCATGGATATTTTTAATCAAGTTTTTAGATTAAAAATTGCTAATGAGATTTGGCTAAAATTGCATGAGCTCCATGATGGCACATCAAATGTTCATAGCAAAAAACATTGCCTAGTCTTAATTGAGTATAATTCTTTTGCTATGAAGGATAATGAGCTTGTTAGAGATATGTATTCTCATTTGAATCTAATCATCAATGGGCTCAATTCTATTGGCATTAATAAGTTAGGTGATACGGACATTGTGAGGAAGATTAACTCCCTACTACCACAACAAAGATATGGGATCATCATCACCATTCTTCACAATATGGAGGACTTGAGTACAATGACCCCGGCCATTATCATCGAAAAAATTGCGGCATTTGAGATGTCAAGAAAAATGGGTCGACAAGAGGAGCCAACTTCCTCAAGGCCATATGCTTTTTGCATGTGATGAAAGAAAAGGCAAAAAGAAGGCTCCCACTCTAAGTTCCTCAAGTGAAGAAGAGGAAGAAGAAGAAAGTGATGATGATGAAGATAATCAACCATCAACATCATCCTCCGAGGACGAAGAAACAATCCGACGCGTCGGAAAGGTAATGGGGATGATCCGCAATATTAATCTAATGGGTGTGCCCCTGCAGGTTGACGATCTTCTCTTTAACATTGACAGGAAAAAGCAAAGAAAGAGAGGATGCTTCACATGCGGGTAGAAGGGCCACTTCAGGGACAGCTGTCCAAATATGACCAAACCCACAAAAGGGAGGAGAAAAGGCAAGGCGCTTACAAGTGTCAAAACATGGGATGATTCTTCAAGCGAAGATGAACCTCCAAGACCTCCAAGAACGAGTAGCCACCGATCCTCATCACGGTCATCATGCAAGTGCCTTATGGCAAGAGGTAAAATGAGTATTCCATCCTCTAGTGATGATAGTAGTAGTGATGATGAAGGAGAGGGAAAGCCCTCCATAGATGAGCTTGCAGAAGCTGTTAAATTTTTTCATGATGTATGCACTAAACAAAAGGCTCAACTTAAAACTTTGAAAAATAAGTTGATTAGCTCTCAAAATGATTATATAGGTTTGCTAGAAAAATTTGAAACATTTGCAAATTTAAATTGTGAGCTGTCAACTAAAATTGAGCAATTAGAGTCTAGTGCTCCATCCACAACTACAAATGATGGCCTTATTAAAAAGAATGAAAAACTTAAGGCTAAGTTAGCTAGCTCCCAAGAAGCCATTGAAAATTTGCTAGGAAAAATGGAAATTCTTAGCATACACAATGATGAGCTAACTATTAAGCTAGAAAATATTGGTAGCACCCCAGAAGTATCTTTGGTTTAAATACCTAAAATTATTAAGAAAGATGCTTCTACTTCTTGTTTTAATGTAATTAATGATTCTAACCCCTGCAATCAAGTTCTTGTTAAGAATGTGGTTATAGAAACATGTTCGGACGAGATTGCAATGGAGAATGAGTAATTAAAGCAAGAGGTGGCTCACCTTGGCAAGGCCATGTATGACAAGAAAGGCAAAGCCAAACAAATCCAACCTACTTAGGATAACACCACTGCGGCAGTGAACAAGCCTGTGTTAGGCGAAACTGTGATTTGTAAGCTATGTCATAAAGAAGGCGACAAGTCTTTCCACAAAGCAAAAGACCGGGGATAAGCAAAAGCAAAACCCCAAGCAAAAGAAAACAAGCAAAGTCTCCAACACCTACATCAATAAGGTTGACAAAAAGGCTGCTACACCATACTTGATCAAAAAGAAAAATAAAGAAAAGGTGATAGCTATCAAGGTCAACAAGCAATCCAACAAAGGAAAGGGGGCCATACGCATCTGGGTGCCAAAAGAAATTACTTCAACCATGAAAAGCACTAAGAAGGTTTGGATCCCGAGAGGAAAGTGAGAAGTCCGAAGGACGTCTGGGAATTTGGAGACTTGGCAAATTTGGGATGTATATCATGGGATGCATCATATTGGATCAATTCTATTACCAAGTGGGTTAGTGTATAGTTTGGACCCAAATTTCCCCGCCCATGACTAAGGTAACTAGATTTATTGTATTTCTTGTTTTAGGTATGCGTATCTATTTTCCAATATCAAGTTTTACCATTCATACCTAGTGCTACAATTGGTATTTACTTTTGATTAAAAATACATGCATACTAGGTCAATCATATGGTAGGATTGCTCTCTTTAAATTCATATTCTTGAGCAAACCTACATGGCTTAGAATGTCTAATTAAGCATGACACATAGCTTACTTAACATTCCTAAGAAAATCATACATCAATTGATATTTTCATATGACATAAAGTGGTTTAATACTTCAATTGTGTTTCGATTGGTATCATTTCACTTATATGTGCCAAAGCTCGGATTATAGATAATTTGCCCCTCTTGACATCAATTCAAAGTGCATGTCTCCTACAAGTATTCAAAACTTGTATGCACACTTTCAGGGGGAAGTTACTCTATAATCTAAGTCTTTGAGACTAATACCTTTTTTCAAGTCTATTATATGTAGTAGTCTCATTGAAGGAAAATGGAGTCCCTAGAGAAAGACAATAAGATTCCACTACAAATCTACAAGTATTCCTATGTCTCACAAGTCTACAATTGGTCTTCATTCGGCTTTCAATTGGTATCCTCGAGACTACATGTAGTATCATTTACATGTCTTCTCCAATATTTGATTAGACTATATTTCACATCCTATACTTCCCTTGTTGCTATAAATGCATATGTTGTTAAATCAAATTTTGTTATCTATGCATAAAGGAAGTTAATCTAATCAAATCATGTCTTGCACCTCTATTTCTCACATGCTTTTTCCTAAGTAGAAGATCTCTGTCAGGGGAAGTATTTCTTCATCTCTAAAGGGAGAGAAGTTTCATCCAAAAGGAGAACACTCATTTACGGGGAGTAATAAATTTTACTGCTTCAATCGGTATCATTGATAAATCTTTTATGAGGGCAAGTCTTATTTGCTTCCTACATGCTTTTAATGTCTTCCTTTTCAGTGGTTGATGCCAAAGGGGGAGAAGTTTTAGGGACCAAAGCAATGAAAAAGATATCAAACACACCAAACGCCACCAAATTAAAATTTTTATCTTGCAAGTGGTTTTGGTTTTTGGTCTAAAATAGGAAGTAAGTGAATTATGGAGTTAGGGGAGGCTTAAGTCCATAATCTCACATTATGGGGACAAACATGCATCCTAGCAAGTAGATTGCATATTTTCATTAAAATGTTTGTTATATTTGCTTGCTTTGGTTGTGTTGTCATCAATCACCGAAATGGGGGAGATTGTAAGGAAAATGGACCCCGGCCCATTTGGCTCAATAGGTTTTAGTGTTTGATGATCAACATAACCTGTGGACTAATTTGTTTGCTAGTGTTTATGTTTATAGTTCACAGGATGCAAAGAGGATTGGACTAAGCCACTGAGGATGCAACACCTCAAAAGAAGACATAAAAAGAGCTTAGCAGTCCCAGACTCAAGAACAAAAGAAGCCCAATGAGTCAGCAAAGAAATCCATGAGGTGGGCAGTCAGCCAGCCCTGGTGGCGCACCGGACAGTGAACAGTACCCTGTCCGGTGTGCACCAGACTGTCAGGTGGGACACCCGGACAGTCTGCGCAGAGGGGCCCGTAGACTGGCGCCCTTGGGCTGCAGCACCGGACTGTCCGGTGTGCACCAGAAAATCTGGGTAACAGTCAGATCCAACGATCGACTGTTGTAGACCCCAACAGTTTGCTGACATGGCAGGCACTAGACAATGAACAGTGTATGTCCGGTGTGCACCGGACTGTCCGGCGCGCCCGTCGATAGAAAGCTGCTGCTTTCTGTCCAATGGCTAGAAGTGTGGGGGAGGCTATAAATACCCCCCCAACCGGCCATTTGGAGGTGTGGGAGCCCAAGAAACATACCAAGGCATATAGTAGACATTTCCAAGTGCTCATACACCCAAGTTCTTAATAGAATCACTCAGTGATTAGCGTTGGTGCTTTGCGAAGTGCTTAGGTTTGTTAGACCGCATTAGCGCTTGCTCTAGGTGAATCCTAGTTAGTTGAGTGAGTTTAGAAAAACCACACAACCTCTCACCTCTTGCGTGAGCCATTGTAATTGTAAAGAATGGGGCAAAAGTCTTGCGAGACCGTGACAACCGTGTTTGTGCCACGACCACCACTGTGTACCAAAGGGAACGAGGCCCATGGCATTTTTGGCCGGAAGCTCGATAGTGAAGACAGCGGGGAGCATTCGAGAGGAGCCGGAAGAGGAGCACTACTTGTGCGTGGAGAAGGCCCATGGCTCTCTATGGAGTTACTCGACCGTGGTGCTTGGCCCTCATGTGGGCTTCCCTTTGCGTAGGGGCACCAACGAGGATTAATCAGGACCTTGCGTGGTTCCAGATACCTCAGTAAAAATACTGGCGTCATCCACGAGAGTTTGCATCTCTACCTTGCTCTTTAGCTTCCGCATTTATATTAAGCATTTAAGTTTCAATCTTGTCTTTATACTTAGATTGCTTAGGATTGAAACTTGGACATTGCGGTAGAGATAGTAACAATTAGACAAAACCTAGTTTGCACATTCTAGATTGTTTATTTGCATAGGTTTTGCTCTAGGGATTTATTTATGGTCTAGTTTAGAGAAAGTTTTAGAAGTCCTAATTCACCCCCTCTTAGGCGTCACCCGTTTCCTTCAATCTCCCATGTATTTGAAGCCTCAATTGCCACATTTGATCGATTTGAGTTAGAGAGACTTAGTGGCTTGTGTTTTTGAGTGTTGCAAGTTTTTGTGCTCTTGTTTTGGGTTTTCATTCTCTCTCAACCCCATTCTCATACTTTTAAAAGCCATCAGCTCAAAAGTGGTAGTGAGTTCACCGGAGGTGGGCGCCAATGTTGGCGACTTGTTCTCAAGTGCTATGAATTAAGAACAAGGCAACACAAAATGTTAAGAGTTAATACCCTTTGTCCTTCGAAGTATTATTTCCCATAGGATATAATGATCTTCAGACGAAGGTGATGAAGGACATACCTTCATCATCACAGCGTATGTTAATGAAAGAAGAAGCATATACAATATAAAAGACAACATGAATAATCATACGACATTGTTAATATATTTTTATTATCATGGATAAGCAGAAACAATATTGAATTACATTTGTACCTTCGGCTTGATAGAAAGTAAAAGTCCAAGCGTGACGCACGAGCGAGTACAAGTCAGCGTGAACAGTTCGGTGGTACTATTCATCTATTTATAGTCACAGAGCACAGCCTGTGTGGAATTACATTTATACCCTCTACAATTGATTACATTCATGACATAAACTATCATGGGTCAATCTGTCTTTTCATCTTTAAGTCGGTGCAACCCTTCGTCTTAGGTATGTCACTATGCCGAAGTTCCCTCTGAGGTAGCTTCGGCGTTATTTCCGTGCTGATCTTCCGAAGGTGTTTCTTGTCACAGGACCTTCGGCTTCAGAGCAGACCCCCAACAGTAGCCCCTTCACGGTGCTAGATCCGTGAAAAAGTTCTCTTAGGCTTCGGAATGCCGAAGGTCCGAAAAACACCTTCCTCGAGCTTGTTGCCGAGAAACGATTAAAATATTCCGAGCGCAGAGTGATCCCACTATGTGGCGGGTACGCATGATCTGGTAATTCACCTTCCTGCGCACTGTGGTCCACCGATCAGTGGGTGCGGGCGACTATTCAACGGGTGCAGGTGGCTTGGCGATTCTCCTTGCCACCTGCAGCACTATATAAACAGACGGGTAGGTGTGAAGTTACCACATCATTCATTACTACTGTACTGTTATGCTGCTGAAAAATTTGACCATAGCCGAAGCTTATTCACTGCATTTCTGAGCAAGCCACTGTTCTGGATTAGCCTCGTCAAAAGAGGGAGCTTCATCAAAAAACTGCAAAAAAACAATTAACTTCGTAAGAACTGCAAGAAAATCAACAAATGGCCAGAGTGCGTTCAACCGCTAGATTGACCCACGACGGAGAAGAAGCCAAAACTACGAAGACTGCTCCAATCTCTGAAGTGATGAAACAATTGGGAATGGTTGCGACAGAGGTGGCTGCTGAGGAAGGTGCATCTGCTGCCGAAGCTGAATATGCTGACATTGAAAAAGATGTTGTTGATGAAGAAGAAGATTATAAGCCATCCAAACCTAGTCACCTGGACTTTGGAAAATCTACCGTTTCTGAGGCTGATATGCCTATGATGATAAAGCTAGGGTACTTCGGAGAAGCTGAGAAGAAGCTGATCCGCTTTGGCAGAGAAGAAACCACTCCGACACCGAAAAAAGATGAGGTGGTAGTTTTCAGGAGCTTCTTCAGAGTAGGATTGAGGTTTCCGTTGAATGAAATGATTGGAGAAGTTTTGGAAAACTACGAGATCTATCTTCATCAGCTGACTCCTAACGCTATCGTTAGGCTCAGCGTCTTCATCTGGGCTCTCCAAAGCCAAGGAAGAGACCTGAATGCTGAAGCCTTTTGCCGAGTGCACGAGCTTCGTTATCAGACAAAGGCCAGAGAAGATGGTCTTCATGAGAACTTTGGCTACTACAATTTTGCCTATCGCAAAGATATGAAGACTCCGGTAGTTAGTTATCGCACCAAGTGGCCAACTGGTTGGAAGAATGAGTGGTTTTATGTGAAGGCTGATGAGAAGAAAAGGGAGAAGCTTAAGACGCTAGTACTGAGCCCTCTGAGCTTAAGCTTCGGGCTGACTAGGCCACTATGCCACATGGAGCTGGGGTCACCATGCCAACAGGCTGTGGCAGAATTCTGAGTTGTGTCTGAGCAAATCGGTACTAGAGATTTGGTGCAAGAATACTTAGCCAATAAAGTATTTCCGACGTTAAGTGAACGGAATATGACAAAGCTTAAGGGAGAAAAGAAAAAGAACGAACTTGTTCGACTGCCCTATCATTTCAAGTTCAAGAAACATTTCAAAGAACCTTGCCAAGAATGGTTGGAGATGATTGAAGCTATGTGCAATGAGATTTTGGGCAACTATACTAAGAAAGAAGATCAATTGATGACCGCAGCCTTCGGCACCCGACCGAAACGAAGGCTGAACCGAGTAATGGATACCTTGAAATTTGACTACCCTGACTATGAACGATTAAGCAAGGGTGCCGAAGGGTTGAAGTAAAAAAGAGTTGTCAGTGTTATGAACAGACAAGCTGCTAGAATGATAAAAGAAGATGAGAAGTTATTGAAAAAGAGAAAATTGAGCCCTGAGCCAAAGGTGACTATTCCGAAGAAGAGAAAAGCTACAGCTCCTAGGCCTGAAACAACTGATACAGAAGGAGAAGCTCCTTAAACACCTTCTGCCGCTGACGTGGAAGAAATTTTAAAGGTAATGACTGAATCCTTGCCTATCAAGCTAAGTCCACTGGGGCCACATCTGACAAAGCTTTTACAGAAGAAGAAGGAGGAGCCTTCGGTAGCAAAGAAGTCCATTGGGCCGAAAAAACAAAGGATTGTTACTATAATCGAAGCCATTGAAGAAACGCCACCGTCGGCGCCAGCATCAAGAACACCAGCCGCCGAAGAAGCTACATTTACCAAAGCTGCTGCCACCGAAGCTACAACTTTTGAAGCTGCTGTGGCCGAAACCACAAATCTGGAAAGGACATTTTCTGACATTGATGAAATGATTTTGAACATAACCGCGGAAGAAACTGTTGCAGCTACTGAAGAAACCCTGGCCACAATGCCTAGAAAAGAGAAGGAGTTTGCCAAAGATACTTCGGGGGAAAGGGACTTCAACTTTCAAAACATAATCTTGCATGAGTTATCTAAGGCTGAAAAAGAAGAGCTAAGAGATTATGCTATATCTTGCGGCTACCAACCAGGAGCGCTGCTCTTTGATGGCATTAACGAAGAAAGCTTAGGTTGCCTTCGAGACTGAACTGGAGCGAAGGTTATCAGCACTCTATCAAAGAGTGTTAGTTTTCTGAAGCTTGAGGCCGACCTCAGCAGGTACCAGTGGTAACACATCGCCGGTAGCTTGTTTTATTCTAATTTTAAGGTAAAGTTCTTTCTTCAAATTTTTATTATTTTGAAATCAAAGTGTTTTTTGATGAAGGTTATTTTTTCTAGAGTCTATATCTAAGTAAAACCTTGAGGATGCAACAAGACCTTGAGGACAAGAAAAATGAAGTTATAATTGAGGGCTTAGAGAGCAAAATTAAAGATCATGAATCCGCTCTAGAAAAGAAAGACTTTATGCTTCAGACAATGGAGGGTTCACTGGCAGAAGCCCAAGCCGAGATTGTCAGATTGAATAATGAACTCTCCATGAAGTCAAAAAGCTTCGAACAAGAGAAGAAAAATTTCAAAACAAAACTTGAAGCTGAAGTTGAAAAGAGTTCAAATTTGCAAAAATCTCTGAAGGAGCTTCAAGATAAATGTTTAGACTTCGGCACCCAGTGCGTGCAACGGCTGAAGCAGGTCTTTAACTCAGTTGGGGCTAGCTCTGAAAAGTTTAAACCTTCGGTTGAAAACCTGCTAGGCACTTTTGATCATATTGAAGGTGAAGTTGATGCTCTTGACGAAGTCATAGTTGGACACGGTGACTTCTGTGCTCTGCTAGCTTCTTGCGGCATAGCTGTTGCTTTCATGAAGGCTGGTTGCACGCATGGAAATATTGTAAACAGGCCAAACTTCAGCCTGTCACTAGCGGACTTGAATGATATCCCTGGCCTAGCCCGAAGCATTGGGAACAGATTCATAACTCAAATTTGGGCAAAGGGTGGGCAAAACTTAGCTGGTGACGAAGCTCGAAGCCACCTCAAGACGATAATAATGTTGTACTTGCTGCTGCAAAAGAACTCTAGAGAAATTTTCTAGATTATCCTTGTAGAAAATACTGTAATTTAGGAATCGAACATTACTCTGTAAATTTGTCGATACCTTGTAATATATTTTACCTTTCCCTCCATGTATGAACTGCTTTGATGTGGACGAAACTTATTCTTTTTGAGACGAAGGCAAAAAACACCTTCCCTTCTTTTCGTACACAACGAAGCATAAGTCTGCCTCTTTTGTATTTGCCGAAGCCTTGTTATTAGAACTGAAGCAGTTGTCTATAAATGATATGATCATGATGATCCTATGAATGTCTAAACGAATGTATATGAATGCAATGTATGATGTGATGTAATGTGCAAATGAATGTTCAAACACACGCATACGAAGCCACATCCAGACCCCTCATTTCCTTAGGAATGACTGAAATTTCTTTGCTGTTTATTTTTCGGCTTCACCGTTGACTTTTCGGTGTATGTTCTGCATCCCCTTAGGAACGTCTTTTGAACTTCTTCGCCTTCTATTTCGACGGTACCACCGTTGACTTTTCGGTGTAAGTTCTGCATCCCCTTAGGAACGTCTTTTGAAATTATTCGCCTTATATTTCGGTGGTATTTGGCTCTGTATTCCTTAGGAACAACTTTTGAGCAAAACACTTATGCTGCGCTCCCTTAGGAACGACTTTTTGTAGCTTCGTCGTGCTCTGCATCCCCTTAGGGACGACTTTTGAGCTTCTTCCTGGTTTTCTTTTTTCTTTTTCTGCACTCGATGGTGCCCGCTCAGATGTTACATTTTACACTCTTTTTGGGGGATTTTGCTCTCATAGAGCTGAATGAGAAAAGAAAAATTACAAGCTATGGCCCCATTAAAAACCTTTCTCCCCTTTGGAAAGGAAAAGGGCGCCATAAGAAAAAAATGAAAAAAGATTACATCAAATTACACATAAAATTGTCGAACCTCATCCACATTCCAAGATCTAGGAATGTTGTTGTCGTCCATATCCTTCAACCTGTAAGAACTGGGCCTTGACGAAGATACCACCAGAAAAGGTCCTTCCCACTTTAGCTGTAGTTTGCCTACTGTGTCCGGATTAGCCACTCTCTGGAGCACCAGATGCCCTGGCTTGATATTTTTTAGCCAGACTTTTCTGTCGCGTCATTTTATTGTTTTGGCTTGATATTTATTAATATTTTTCCACAGCCTGAAGTCTGGTCCCTTATATAGTGTCTTTTTCCACGTGATAGTCAGCTTCGTCTTCTGCCGAAGCTGCTATTCTTATTGACCCTGATTTAGCTTCTTCTGAGGTTATAGCTTCATCACCAAATAATAACTTGAATGGCGTAAAACCTGTTGATCTTGATATCGTCGTATTGTGGCTCCACACCACTTTAATCAACTCATCTGACCACTTCCCTCTGGGCTGATTAAAGATTAGCTTCATTATTCTTGTCATTATAATACCATTTGCTCTTTCGACAAGTCCATTTGACTCTAGATGTCTGACTGACGCAAAGTGAATCTTCGTGCCAATTTGATCACAAAACTCCTTGAAAGCTTCGGCATCAAACTGTGTTCCGTTATCCACAGTTATAGCCTTCGGCACGCCGAAGCGACAAACAATGTTTTGACAGAAGAATTTCTGGACTATGACCGAAGTTATTATGGCCAAAGGCTTCGCTTCAATCCACTTGGAAAAATATTCTACAGCCACCACAACATATCTTAAATTGCCTTATGTTGGTGGAAGTGGACATAACAAATCCAGGCCCCATCTTTGCAATGGCCAGGTTGGCTGTATTAACTGGGTTAACGACGAAGGTTGTTTCTGGTCTCTGGCACATTTTTGACAGTTTTCACACTTTTGAACCAGATCCGCTGCATCCGAAGCTGCCTTCGGCCAATAAAATCCTTGTCTAAAGCCCTTCCCCAGCAGAAGCCTAGACCCAATGTGAGATCCACACAAACCTGCATGTATTTCCTTCATCAGCTCTATACCTTCGGTTCTGGATAAACACTTGAGAAGTGGAGAGCATACTCCATGTTTGTATAATTCCCCTTCTATTATCACATATGGTCTTATTCTTGCCTCCATTCTCTTATTATAAGCTTCATCATCCGATAGGCAATTACCCTAGAGGAAAGATATGATTTCAGTCCTCCAATCTTCACTATGTACTGGAGAAATGGCAAGCACTGCTCTCTCCATGAGCTCAATCGAAGGTGCCTTTATTGTTTCAAAAAATACTTCCGAAGGTAGAGGGAGCCTCTGAGCCGCTGATTTGGCTAGCAGATCTGCATGCTCATTTTTGCCTCTTGGAATATTCTTGACAGAAAAACTTTCGAAAGAAGCTTCCAACCTTCGAACTGTATCCAGATATTTTTCAAGTTTCGGATCTCTTGCCTTGCTACTTTTATCCACATGGCCAGAAATGACTTGAGAATCAGTTTTCAGAATGACCCTTCTTATTCCCATTGCTCTTAACTTTCGAAGCCCCAACAGAAGTGCTTCGTACTCAGCAATATTATTTGTACAACTAAAATCAAGCTTGGCTGCATAACATGTTCTTACTTTTGAAGGTGCTACTAGAACGGCAGCTGCTCCTACGCCGAAGGTTCCCCAAGAACCATCGCAGAACACTGTCCAAGCTTCGGCATCTTTATTTGTTTCTTCTTCCTGAGCCCCTGGCGTCCAGTCAGTGATGAAGTCTGCTAACGCCTGGGACTGAACTGAAGATCTATGCACATAATCAATGGTGAATTCATTAAGCTCTACAGCCTATTTTCCAATCCTTCCAGTAGCTTCTTTGTTCCTCATGATGTCCTTTAGAGGTTGTGACGAAGGAACAATTATGTGGTATGCTTGAAAATAATGCCGAAGCTTTCTGGAGGCCATTAACACATCATATAATATTTTCTCCAATTCTGTGTAATTTTTCTTTGATGGACTTAAAACTTCAGAGACAAAGTATACTAGAACGTGCTTTTTAGCTTGGCCATCTAGCTTCTCCTGCACCAGCGCTGCGCTTACTGCAGAATGCGAAGCTGCCACATATAAAAGAAATGGAGCCCCTGGCGCAGGTGGGGTTAACGTTGTTAAATCAATCAAATATTGTTTTAACTCTTCAAAAGCTTTTTGTTGCGTCGGGCCCCACTGAAGGACTTCAGTTGACTTCAGTATTTCAAAAAATGGCAGATTTCTTTCTGCTGATCTTGATATGAATCTGTTTAATGAAGCTAATCTTCCTGCTAGCCATTGAGCTCCTTTCTTTGTACTTGGTGGCTCCATCCGAAGGATAGCTTTGATCTTTCTTGGGTTAGCTTTAATCCCTTTCGTTGATACCAGACAGCCAAGGAACTTGCCCTTCTTCACCCCAAAAACACATTTTTCTGGGTTTAACTTCAGACTAGCTTGTCTTAAGTTGGCAAATGTCTCTTGCAAGTCGGCAATATGATTTTCTTGCTTTGTGCTTTTCACTATAATGTCATCAACATAGGTCAATACATTTCTGCCTATTTGAGAATGAAGAACCTTGGCTGTCATTCTGCTGAAACTTCCTCCAGCATTTTTAAGCCCCTAAGGCATTCGAAGATAGCAATATGTACCACTGGGGGTTATGAAGCTAGTTTTTGGCTCATCTTCCTTCTTCATCCAGTTTTGGTGGTAGCCAGAGTAACAATCCAGTAGACTCATGAGCTCTGAAGAAGCTGTTGCGTCTACTAGAGAATCTATTCTTGGCAATGAGAATTCATCCTTCGTACAAGCCTTGTTAAGATTTGTAAAATCAATACACATTCTCCATTTGCCATTGGCCTTCTTCACCATGACAGTATTGGCTAACCATTCTAGGTATTTTACCTCTCTGATGACACTAGCACTGAGAAGTCTTTTTACTTCATTCCGAGCACCTTCGGCTTTGTCATTAGACATTTTC
The DNA here is from genome assembly GCA_029449295.1 of Zea luxurians. Lineage (NCBI taxonomy): Eukaryota > Viridiplantae > Streptophyta > Magnoliopsida > Poales > Poaceae > Zea > Zea luxurians. Next base: position 56,030,817 of record JAOPSE010000011.1, read on the forward strand.
CGAAGCCTTTGCTTTCTTGGCCTGAAGGATGGGTCCACATTGAGTGAATGTTCAATGACATCTCTATTAACACCACAGAGATCATTGGCTGACCAAGCAAAGACATCTTTGTTGTTGAATAAAAATCTTATCAAAGTTTTCTCTTGCTCTTCAGATAGCTGAGACCCCAGCAGTACCTTTTGCTCTGCTATGTCTTCACATAGAAGCATAGGCTTCGGCTGATCCGCCAAAGCAGCCTTCTCTCTTTTGTATTTGTACTGTTCACAGGCTTCGGCTCCATCTATATTATGGATTGCCTTTGAATCTGTCCAATTTCCTTCAGCTTTTCTAACAGCCTCTTGACTTCCATGGATAGTAATGGGCCCTTGCTCCGAAGGTATCTGCATACATAAGTATGCTAGATGAAGTATAGCTTCAAAAGCATTGAGTGTCCCTCGGCCAATGATTGCATTGTATGGGTACTCCATATCAACAATATCAAAAACAATTTGTTCAGTCCTTGTGTTATGAACGAAGCCGAAGGTTACTGGCATTGTGATTTTGCCGAGTGCTACAATTTGCCTTCCTCCGAAGCCACAAAGAGGGTGTGTAGCATCATGAATCTTATCCTCTGGCTCTTGCATTTGTCTGAAGGCCTTAGCAAATATGATATCCGCTGCACTGCCTGTGTCAACCAGAACATTATGGACCAGAAACCCCTTGATGACACAAGATACGACCATAGCATCATTGTGAGGGTAATCCTTGAGCTGAAGATCCTCTTGGGAGAAGGTGATTGGGATGTGGGACCATTTGGACTTGATGAAGGATCCCTGCACCCTAACATGCTGCACTCTTCTCTGCGCTTCTTTCTTCTGCTTCTTGTTGGCTGGTTCTGAGCATGAACCGCCTGTTATCGGGAGCACCAGCTTTGTAGCCAAAGATGCTACAACTTGGTTGCTGAACGAAGCCATCAACTCAAAAGTGGTAGTGAGTTCACTGGAGGTGGGCGCCAATTTTGGGGACTTGTTCTCAAGTGCTATGAATTAAGAATAAGGCAACACAAAATGTTAAGAGTTAATACCCTTCGTCCTTCGAAGCATTATTTTCCATAGGATATAATGATCTTCAGACAAAGGTGATGAAGGACATACCTTCATCATCACAACGTATGTTAATGAAAGAAGAAGCATATACTGTGGGGGACAGATATCCCCCGGGTCCACTAGAAGGGTAAAAGACCTCATGAAAAGCCCAAGGGCCCAATGAATCGTAAGGTCATTCCTTCATGGGTCTGGGGAGGGATAATCAGTAAAGCAGATCGTCGTATGGCCGGATCGGAGCAAGACCAGATGGCCCCACAACGATGAGCAAGAAACCACAACAGAAGATCCGACTTTCCCGCGCTGGAGCCCCATGCAATAGAACCAAGCGAGGATAGGTCGGCTGAATCATAGGAAGGTAGACTCAAACAGTTCACTATCTTTTAGGTGCACATTGTTATCATATCCATATGTATTGCCCCACGGTCGAATATATAAGGCCCAGGGGGCACCCCTTCGGAACGATCGAACACACTACCCAGCTATCTACCTAAACTCCCCATGTTCTCGCTCTAGAGAACCACCTTGTAACCCATAACACGAAGCATCTCCACCAGGACGTAGGGTGTTACGCATCTCTTAGCGGCCCGAACCTGTAAACATTGTCTATTGTCCCTCGTGCATCTAGCACGAACCATTTTGCTACAGTCGGCAACACCATCCTACTCCTAAAAACACCTCGAGGGGCAACCCCGGGTGTGCGGTCGGACCCAAAACACCGACAGCTGGCGCGCCAGGTAGGGGTGTGTCAACGATCTAAGTTAGCTCAATGGCCGTCACCATCCACAGCAAGATCACCTTCCATCCCGGATCCACGTTCTGCTTTGGGACGATCTCGTCCATAGCCGACGAAGAGGGAACTCTACACCACGTTGCAGATCCGCCGAGAAAGAAGCCTCCTCCAACAAACTCCGAAAATACCGGAGAAGCGCAATCTCCAACTCTCCGAAAGAAAACCGCCACGACAGCCACGCCATTCTACCCCGACGTTCTTTTCATCGGGAGAGTGGAGTCACCTCCCGTCTCTGACAACGAGCCGACTGCGCCTGGGGAAGAACCACCTCAGCGGGAATCCCGTCGACGAAGAAATCAGCGCCGAAACATCCGGAGACATCACCAAGCCGAAGAATGGGATCTGGAGCAGCCTGTCTCACGAGACGAGGTCTCGGAGATGGGAGAAACTCCAGAAGAACGCGTCTTCAGAGAACGAAGAAACTCTCGACGACGCGATCGTCGACGAGCTCAGGAACAAGCCGAGCAAGACGCGAGGCAGCGCAGGGAAAATCCACTCTTCTGTCGCAACCTGAACCCCGACTTCGCCCGAGCCATGAACACGCCGAGTGAAGTCGGAGGAGTGCTAGCTCGGATAGCTGACGGACTCCCTCGGACTCCCGACGCTGAGGGCTATCGATGCCTGTTCACCCAAGCCGCCAACCATCTTCTACCTCTCGCTCACCCGCCGAACGACGTGCGACACGCCATCAACAGTCGTCAAGACGCGCGGAGCTCCATCAACGCTTCGCGTGAACGACGGCATGAGAACAAAATCCGCCGTCGGGAAGAATACGACAGGGATCATGGCATCCCCACTCGGAGTCAAGCCACCAGAGCCGAATCAACGACGGCCTCGACTGGCGGAACCACCCGGGGACGGTCGAGGAACCACAACAACTACTCCCCTCCCCGGGACAGACATCATCCCCGACGACAGGAGGACACATGTGGAGTATCCGCCCTTACTCCACGCCTTAGGGCCGTTCAGTGGCCCCCTAACTTCAAGGTATCCAACGTCGACAAGTATGAACCAAAGCAGGATCCAGGAGGCTGGCTGGCCGTCTACACCACCGCCGCTCGGGCCGCCGGAGCATATGAAGACGTGATGACCGCGTACTTACCCATTGTCCTCGGGCAAGACGCACTGCAATGGCTACGACATCTACCTCGACACTGCATCGATGACTGGAGCGACTTTAGTCGACGTATCACTACCAACTTTCAGTCCCTCTCCGACAAACCGGCGCAACCATGGGACCTCAAATCCATCAAGCGCCGAGGGGACGAAACTCTCCGATCATACCTCAAAAAGTTCCAGACCATGAGAAATCGTATCCCCGAGGTCACGGAGGCGGTCGTGATCGAGGACTTCTACAGGGGATTCAATGACTCGGCCTTCGTCCGAGCCATAATACAGAAGGCGCCAACTACCTCCGAGGAGCTGTTCCGGGAAGCCGACCTCTACATCACCGCCGATGAGCGAGCCCAGGACCTCATCGGAGGAGCGAAGCCCGCACCGGCAGCGCCACGACGCGACGCGAACCAGCAACCTGACAAACGTTGGGAGAAGAGACCGCGCGAAGAGGTGCATGCCGCCGGACCACCTGCCTCTCGCGCCCGGGGAGGACCTCGCAGAGGCAAGCGCACGCTGGACGACATCCTCGACGCCCAGTGCTCGTACCACAAGGACATGCGTCACACTCTTCGGAATTGCCGGGACTTCAAGCATTCCGTTGGGCACGGCCGACCCTTTCAACCTCTACCTCCTCCACCGCGGGGAGGACCAGAAGAACCACGACAACCCCAGCAGCAGGAGGAGGGGGGAGGAGGAGCTTTCCCGCGCGTTGACCGGGAGGTCAACGTCATCTTCGGCGGACACGGATCACAGGAGAACAAAAGACAGCAAAAGCTCAACGATCGCCAGATACTGGTGGCAACCACCGGTCCACCCGCTCCGTACCGATGGTCGGAGCACCCAATCACCTTCACTCGGGTAGATCAATGGCTCAACTTCGACCACCCGGGCAAATACCCGCTCCTCGTCGATCTGGTGATCCGAGAGAGCAGGGTGAAGAAGGTGTTAGTGGACGGGGGGAGCAGCATCAACGTCACCTTCCCCCGGACACTCCGAGGCTTGAGAGTTCACCTCAAAGAACTCCACGAGTCAGACACTCCCTTCTTCGGCATCGTGCCGACTGAGGGAGAATACCCGCTGGGCCACATCTACATGCCTGTCACCTTCGGAACTCCGGAGAACTACAGAACCGAGTTCCTGAGGTTCGAAGTGGCGAACTTCGACTACGGGTACAACGCTATCATCGGGAGGCCGGGACTGGCAAAATTCATGGCCATTCCACATTACACGTACATGATATTGAAGATGCCGGGACCGCAAGGAATCATAACTGTGCGTGCTGACCTCCAAGGCGCCGCAGAATGTTTCCGAGTGGCCATCCAGGCGGCCCTCACCACCAAATCGTCGGTGACTTCTTCGACCCAGGCAAACTCTAAGCCTAAGGAAGACCACACAGCACCGGCGAATGAAGCTCAAGCCGCGACCTCTATGCGGCCGACTGAAGAAACTAAAAGGATCAATCTGGGGTTTGCTGATGAACGCAAAACTGCCATCATCAGCTCTAGCCTTGATGATAAATAGGAAAGCGCGCTCGTCCAGTTTCTGCAAGACAACCGAGACGTATTCGCATGGCAACCTGCGGATATGCCGGGAGTCCCGAGAGAACTGGCCGAGCACAAACTGAAGGTCTACCCCCAAGCAAGACCAATCCGGCAAAAACTACGTCGTTTCACGCTCGACAAGAGAGAGGCCATTCGCGCTGAGCTGGCCCGCTTGGTCGCGGCTGCGTTCATTAGAGAAGTGTTACATCCAGAGTGGTTAGCCAACCCTGTTCTTGTACTCAAAAATAATAAAGTGGATTGGCGCATGTGCGTCGACTATGCTGATCTCAACAAACATTGTCCGAAGGATCCCTTCGGGCTCCCAAGGATAGATCAGGTGGTAGACTCCACCGCTGGATGTTATGTGCTGTCTTTCCTGGATTGCTATTCCGGATACCATCAGATCAGCCTAGCAAAGGAAGACGAGGAAAAAAACGGCGTTCATCACTCCGTTTGGTGCTTTCTGTTATACCTCCATGCCGTTCGGCCTCAAAAACGCTGGAGCGACTTATCAGAGAGCCATTCAAACATGCTTAGCTGACCACTAGGGCAGGCGTGTGGAAGCCTATGTAGACGATGTGGTAATCAAAACGGAGAACTCGGAAAACTTCATCGAAGACTTGCAACTGGTTTTCAACAGTCTACGGCGGTATCGGTGGAAGCTTAATCCCGAAAAATGCGTTTTTGGGGTACTAGCAGGGAAGCTGCTCGGATTTATTGTCAGCCACCGGGGAATTGAAGCTAATCCGGAAAAGATTGAAGCTATCATGAAAATGGAAGCTCCACGATCACAAAAGAAGGTTCAACGACTTACCGGATGTATGGCAGCTCTGAGCAGATTTATATCCAGGCTGGGAGAAAAAGGTTTACCGTTTTACAAGCTACTCAAGAAGGTGGACAAGTTTCAGTGGACTTCAGAAGCGCAGGAAGCCTTGGACGCACTGAAAAAATTCTTGACAACCCCGCCAGTGCTGAAACCACCACGACGAGCCACGTCAACTCAACCAGCTGAAGATCTGCTGCTATATATCTCTTGCACGACTCACGTGGTAAGCACCGCGTTGGTAGTCGAGCGAGAAGAAGAAGGACATGCCTACCCTGTGCAACACCCCGTTTATTTCATCAGTGAAGTTCTGGGTCCCTCGAAGAAAAAGTATCCTCAAGTGCAGAAGCTATTATACGTAGTACTTCTAACTGCCCGCAAGCTGCGTCACTACTTTGATGACCACAAAGTCATAGTAGTCACCAGTTTTCCGATAGGGGATATTCTCCACAACAAGGAAGCCATTGGCCGAATAGCCAAGTGGGCCTGTGAACTGGGATCTCATGACATCGAATTTTGACCTCGTACTGCCATTAAGTCCCAAACATTGGTTGACTTCGTATCAGAATGGACTGAACAACAAATACCAGAGAACCCAGAAACTGCAGAAGTATGGAGGATGTATTTTGATGGCTCGCTGAAGCTGCAGGGAGCAGGCGCAGGAATTCTCTTCATCGCGCTTGGAGGCAAACACCTCAAATATGCCCTCCAACTGTTATTTCAGGCCTCAAACAATGCAGCCGAGTATGAAGCTCTGATACATGGACTAAACATCGCCATATCATTAGGCATCAAGAGATTAATGGTATACAGAGATTCTCTGGTGGTCATAAGTCAGATAAACAAAGAATGGGACTGTTTGAAGGATTCGATGGGAAAATACTGCACTGCCGTCCGAAAACTAGAAGATAAGTTTGAAGGTCTAGAATTTCATCATGTAGAGAGAGATCGAAACACGGCAGCTGATGTATTGTCCAAGCTAGGATCCAGCCGAACTCAGGTCCCACCCGGAGTCTTCGTGCAAGAAATACCACGACCGAGCATCTCAACAGATCAAGCAGAAGAAGGTAATATCGTGGATCAATCCGAGTTGGACTCTGACGACTGGAGAAGGCCGATCATCAGATACATAAAAAATGAAGAGGAACTAGATGACAAAAATATAGCCGAGCGCATCGCCAGACAGTCAGCCCACTACACACTCATTGGGGAAACATTATACAGAAGGGGTGCATCAGGTGTCCTCATGAAGTGCATTCTCTCATCTACTGGGAAGCAACTTCTAGATGAGATCCATGCTGGGTAATGTGGAATACACGCAGCATCCAAAACACTAGTCGGGAAGGTCTTCAGGTCAGGATTCTATTGGCCAACAGCGAAAAGCGATGCAGCCGAGTTAGTTCAGAGGTGTGAAGCTTGCCAGTACTTGTCAAAGCAACAACATCTACCAGCACAGCAATTGCAGACCATACCAGTAACTTGGCCCTTCGCATGCTGGGGACTGGATATGATTGGGCCTTTTAAGAAAGCCCAAGGAGGATACACTCATGTACTGGTAGCAATCGATAAGTTCATCAAATGGATAGAATTCAAACCCATTGCTTCCTTAACCTCAGCCAAGGCCGTGGAATTCATACAAGACATAATATTCAGATTTGTAATACCAAACAATATCATAACTGACTTGGGATCCAACTTCACAGGTTCAGAATTCTTCGACTTCTGCGAGCAAAAGGGCATTCAGATCAAGTACGCTTCGGTAGCGCACCCGAGGGCCAACGGGCAGGTTGAGCGAGCTAACGGGATGATACTGGAGGCACTCAGGAAAAGGGTCTTCGAAAAGAATGAAAAGTTCGCAGGAAAGTGGATACGGGAATTGCCCTATGTCGTCTGGAGCCTAAGAACTCAACCTAGCCGAGCTCTGCATGGAAACACTCCTTTCTTCATGGTCTATGGGTCAGAGGCAGTATTACCCGCCGATCTCAAGTTTGGGGCGCCGAGATTGGTCTTCGAAAGCATAGCAGAAGCCGAAGCTACTAGACTGGAGGACATCGATGTACTCGAAGAAGAACGACTGAACGCAGTAATTCAATCAGCACGGTACCAGCAGACTCTGAGACGCTATCACAACAAGGCCATGCGACAACGATCCTTCTCAGTAGGAGATCTCGTCCTCCGCCGAATTCTAACGGGGGAGGGACGGCACAAGTTGTCACCCTTATGGGAAGGGCCATTCATAATCGCAGAAGTCACTCGGCCAGGATCATATCGTCTAACTCAGATGGATGGCACAGAAATTGGGAACTCCTGGAATATAGAACACCTCAGGAAGTTTTACCCCTAGCTGAATTTCAAAGGCTATCGGGACAACAATGTACTCTGTAAAACGGGAGATATGTCATCAATAAAGAAGATCTCAAAGATACTCGATTTACTCATGCTTGACTAGCACTCTTACTTAACTTGGGGTGACCACTATGCCCTGCTAACGGAGCAATCGGCTTAAGTCGGCAAAGACTTAAGACGGTGCAACATGCTCACGCTTACTTAACTCGGGGTGGCCACTATGCCCTCCTAACGGAGCAATCGGCTTAAGTCGGCAACGACTTAAGGCGGTGCAACATGCTCATGCTTACGTAACTCGGGGTGACCACTATGCCCTATAAACAGAAGCAATCGGCTTAAGTCAGCAGCGATTTAAGGCAATCTGACGTGCTTACAACTACTCATATAGGGATGACTTCTATATCCCGTAAACAAGTTTCAAAAACCATCACACAGCCTTTTTACTACTACAAATTTATGCACTGTTGAATTCTAAAACAGTAGGAGAATAGCAATATCATTCAAATGCTAAACTGGTGTCCTCTAATAAATATATGACCGTGCTAACCGCGCGCTCAAAGCACGCAAAACATTTCTCTATTTCGCGATGTCTTTCTTAGGAGCAACCGACGAGGAAGGGCGACTTGAGGAATCAGGCGCAGCATTCACATCAGCCCTTATATCTTCAGGAACAACTACGCCGGGTCTCCTCATCAAGATTCGTCCCGCCCGAATGGCCTTGTCCATGGCTCTGTCGCGCTGGGCTCTCAGAGTAATGGAAGTTTCTTCAGCAGCCTTGGCAGCCAATTGAGCAGTTTCTAGCTCCTGGGCGATGGATTTCTTGGAAGCACGGAGTTCTTTGATAGTAGCATCCTTAGCCGATATCAACTGCCTGAGACGGATCACGTCATCTGTGGATTCCTGCAGTCTGCAGCGAAGGTTATCTAACTCCTCCATGGAAAAGCGATGACTCCTCTCCAGGATGGTCAACGAGTTGCTAGAATCGCGATACAGTCTGTCAAGATTGTCGCGAGATGCAGCAAGGACACGTTTTTCTTCCTGCAAACAAGAATCAACTCTTTTCAAACATCAAACAAGCAATAGGAACACAGCAATGCAAGGTACAGCTTCATAAGTCACCTTTTCAGAATCAAGCTGAGTGCGAAGGGAAGAGCTCAGTGCATTGGCATCATCTAGGGCAGCAGAAACCTGGGCTAGTTCAGTCTGGCTTTGAGAATACTTTTCTTCAAAATCAGAGCACCGCTGGACCAGTTCAACTTGATCTCGAGAATGTTTTTCTTCAAAAGTGGAAATTTGTCGAGTCATATCAAGAAGGAGACAATCAAACAAAAAGGATCAGGATGTAAAGCAGTTCAATAATACAGACAAAGAGAAGCAGAAAGGCTCTAACCAGCATTGGTTGCCTCCAAGTCAGAGACACGTTGTTGAAGTAACACCGGATTCCAACGTGCAAGAGACAAAGCTCCTTCTGGAATAGAAGCACCATGCAACCTCAGCTGGCTAGCCATCTCGTCCACCAAAGCCTAATAAGAAGAACAGATGAGTGTAATGGCAGCAGTTCATACGGTGCAAAAGTCAGGACAAAATATATCACAGTACCTAGAGATTGGAGAAGAATGAAGGGACTCCCAAATCATGAGAGATCAACTGATGACCGGGCGTAAGGTCGCCACCCGAAGCAGTTTGCAACAAACCGGCAGAAACCAACTCAGTGCCATCAACAGAGCTCGAAACTTGGCCAGCGGGGACGCTGCCCTCTAAAGCGACTCCCTGGTTCAAAGCTTGGGCAACCACCATGCAGCCGGAGTGTGGGGGCGATCCCGCATGAACGTCCATGGAAGTACAAGAGGGGGACCCCGCTCGGACACTCTCGGGGGCTGTGTCATAGTTTGCGCTACCCACGTGAGCCGGATCATCTCCGGCAGTACCCTCGGGGGCTGGACAGTGTCTTGCACTTCCCACCCAAGCCGAGTCACCCTCGGCAACACCCTCGGGGGCTGGGTAAGTGTCAACACCATCCTTGAGAGCCGAGTTCTCTACAGTGGCCACCTCTAAGGCTGAAGGCCCCTCAGTTGCTTCCATGGGACCGAGACGATCCAAATCAGTCTCCTGGCCTTCAAGACCGCGCTCTAAGGTCGATGAGGCGCGGGATGACCTCAACCCAGCATCAAGCACATCAGCACAAACCTCCATCACACCATCATCCGCTGGCTCTAACAAAAGGTCCTCTGGAACCATATCCTCCAGGGTCTGATCAAAGTTTGCCAAAGATAACTCCTGTAGGCCAACGAGGGCTGACGAAGCAGGAGAAGGAACTCCACTACTCTCCCCACTGGCAATATACTGTCGACCGTTCTTCCGGGTCAGAGGGACCTCATCTTCTTCGTCCCTGTCATTTTCATCAACAACATAAGCAGCACACCCATTGGGTTCAGCATCGGATGGGGCACACCCATTGGGATCAGCAGCAGATGGAGCACACCCATTGGGGTCGGCGTCAGTGAAATCAGGCACGGGAACCTCCTCAGCAGCAGGAGCCGAAGGACCAGCACCCCGATCCAAACTAGACACTTGCCGGGGACGTCTCTTTTTCTTTTTCTGCTCATCCGCAGAAGGATCAGGTTGATTGGCTCAGCAAGGGCATCTCGGGCGAGCACTGGCAGGCTTCTGAACATCCAAAGTTATACTAGCTTCTAGGAGAGGCGCCACCATCAGGAGAGTCCTCAGCCAGCAAATCAAGCATAGCACTTATTTCTGCATCACTAGGATCCAAAGGCACCTCAAAGTGGACTTGCCGTTCGTTGTCAGGAATTTCCCCGAGCGAAGCAACCAAAGTGTTAACCTCTTCGGCAGAGGGTCGCACTCTAAGGCCCAAACCGCCATCAGTGACAGGTGGATTCGACACAAAAAGAGTGAAGGTCTTGGGAGAAGGCAGGTTCCATGCTGAATATGCCACTGGGGCGCCAATATTTTATACCTTGCCTCTAAGGATCATCTCAAGTCGGTTCACCAAGTCTACAGAGGGAATTCTCCTGTTGGTAGCCCGAGTCGGGTCAGCTAGGCCTCTGTACAGATAAGCCGGATATGCTCTGTCTTTCAACGGCTGAACATTCTTGAAAACAAAATCAGCAACCACAGCTTCAGCAGTCAGACCCCTTCCTTTCAGCAGTCCAACTTCAGCTAGCAAAGCCCTCGCTTCAGCTACCTCCTGATCCGTGGGAGACTCAGTCCAACTCGGACTACGAACATCCGGCTGTCTTCCCGACCGTGGAGGGAGGGAATTTCCATGGTTCTCAACAATAAACCATTCCAAGTGCCATCCCTTGATACTGTCTTTGAGAGGAATTTCAAGATACTCAGTCTTCCTCCCACGGCGCATCTCCAAACTAGCACCCCCGACCAGCTGATGCTGACCCCCGGCCATTCCAGGGCGGCAGTGATACAAGTACTTCCACAACCCAAAATGTGGCAGCACGCCCAGGAAAGCTTCGCACAAATGAACGTAAATAGAAATTTGAAGAATAGAATTGGGATTCAGGTGGGTCAAGTTAAGGTGATAAAAATCAAGGAGGCCGCGGAAGAAAGGCGAAATGGGGAGAGCGAGACCGCGGAGAAGAAAAGGAACGTAAATCACGGACTCGTGGGTATCCTCTGTCGGGACAGTGACCCCATGACAAATCCGCCAAGAACAAAGCTCCCTCGGGGGAAGAACCCCGATGGACACGAGGTGGAGGAGGTCAGACTCGGAGACAACAGACATGTGATTACCTGCGAAAGGCAATTGGCTGTTGGGGTCGATAGGGGGAATTACCGCAGCGGATGAACTCGAGGCTTTTCTCTTGGGCGCCATCTCGAATCTACTGGCGAACAGAGCGAGAGCTGAATTGCAGAGAGGATTTGGAGGCAGAAAAGCAAGAACTAGGGCACGGAAAGCAGAGGCGGCTGAAAGCGCTGTATAGGCGGGATATTCCCGAGCCGGATACCGTCTCCAAAAGTGCCCAGTCAGCACCCGGCGGTTACTTCTAAAACACCGGTGTGCCACGTCGTCACCCGGCGGTTACTGAAAGGGAAATGTGCCCTTGGGCCATTTCTAAGTATTTTGGTGATTGAGTGCCAACACATGTGCTTAATTGTGAATTTATGTACATGGATGAACAAGGTGCAAATCATGAAGTAAAGGTATGTTTCTAAGCCTTAGTACATTGGTTTTGTGTACTAATATATTTGTCTAAGTGTTAGAAACAGAAAGAAGAAGAAGAGAGAAGAGGAGAAAAGACTTAGCTCGGTCTGGAGCACCGGACTGTCCGGTGTGCACCGGACAGTGTCCGGTGCGCCAGACTGACTCGGCGCGAACTGGCCGCTCTCGGGAAATTGGCCGACGGCGTACGGCTAAAATTCACCGGACTGTCCGGTGTACACCGGACTGTCCGGTGAGCCAACAGTCGGCCGGGCCAACGGTCGGCCGCGCAATCTGCGCGGGACACGTGGCGGAGCCAACGGTCGGAAGATGGCACCGGACTGTCCGGTGTGCACCGGACATGTCCGGTGCGCCAACGGCTCTCAGATCTCCAACGGTCTACAACGGTCGGAAGCGCCAGTTAAGGAAACAAATCGGGCACCGGACAGTGTCCGGTGTGCACCGGACTGTCCGGTGCCCCCGACGACAGAAGGCAAGGATGGCCTTCCGGATTTGCTCTCAACGGCTCCTAGCTGCCTTGGGGCTATAAAAGGAGCCCCTAGGCGCATGGAGGAGACACACAAGCAACCTTTGAGCATTCTTGATCATCCACACTCAGTCTTTGCGCATTTGTTTGTCACTCTAAGTGTTTCGAGCTCCGTTCTAGTGGGAACTTTGTGATACTCTTGTGAGCTCGATTCTTGACCGTGTGTGTGCGCGTTTCGCTGTGGATTTGTGTGTGTTGCTTCCCTCCCTTACTCTGTGTTTCTTTGTGATCATATACTTGTAAGGGCAAGAGACTCCAATTTGTGGAGATTCCTTGCAAACGGGATAGTGAAAGGCAAAACAAAACACCGTGGTATTCAAGTGGGTCTTTGGACCGCTTGAGAGGGGTTGATTGCAACCCTCGTCCGTTGGGACGCCACAACGTGGAGTAGGCAAGCGTTGGTCTTGGCCGAACCACGGGATAAACCACTGTGTCACCTCTGTGCTTGATCTTTTGTGGTATTGTGTTTTGTTGAGACTTCACCTTAGCCACTTGGCAATAATCGTGCTAACACTTAACAAGTTTTTGTGGCTTAAGTTTGAAGTTTTTACAGGATCACCTATTCACCCCCCCCCTCTAGGTGCTCTCAATTGGTATCGGAGCCGTTCTCTTCACAAAGGGACTAACCGCCCGAAGAGATGGATCCTAAGGGGAAGGGTATAGTGATCAACGACAAAGAGAAGGAGACCTTCGTCAACGAGCCGAAGGACGACAAGCCTACCGACTCCGGCTCGGGCCATAGACGGAAGGAAGGGAAGAAGAAGAAGACAAGGCGCATCAAGGAGATCGTCTACTACGACGACAGCGATGAATCTACTTCTTCCCAAAAGGACGAGGACCACAACGACTACGAGAGAAGGAAACCGGTTAATTCGAACTTTTCTTTTGATTACTCTCGTATTCCGCAAAGTTCACATTCACATTTGATCTCCATTCCACTCGGCAAGCCCCCACACTTTGATGGAGAGGACTACGGATTTTGGAGCCACAAAATGCGTAGTCACCTATTCTCTCTCCATCCTAGTATATGGGAGATTGTAGAGAGTGGAATGCACTTTGATAGTTCGGATAGTCCCATGTTTATTAATGAACAAATTCATAAGAATGCACAAGCTACTACTGTTCTTCTAGCTTCCTTGTGCAGGGATGAATACCATAAAGTAAGCGGCTTGGATAACGCCAAGCAGATCTGGGACACCCTCAAGATTTCTCATGAGGGAAACGACGTCACCTTGCTCACCAAGATGGAGTTGGTGGAGGGAGAGCTTGGACGGTTCGCAATGATAAGGGGCGAGGAGCCAACGCAAACATACAACCGGCTCAAGACCCTTATCAACAAGATAAGGAGCTACGGGAGCACGCGATGGACGGACCACGACGTCGTCCGCCTAATGCTAAGGTCATTTACCGTTCTTGATCCTCATTTGGTGAACAATATACGTGAAAATCCCAGGTACACCAAGATGTCGCCCGAAGAAGTTCTTGGGAAATTCGTTAGCGGGCGAATGATGATCAAGGAGGCGAGGTATGTGGACGACGCCTTGAATGGTCCGATCAATGAGCCGCAACCCATTGCTCTCAAGGCAACACGAAGCAAGGAGACACTACCTAGCAAGGTGGCACAGATTGAGGCGGTCGGACTCAATGATGAAGAGATGGCTCTCATCATCAAGAGATTCAAGACGGCGCTAAATGGTCGCAAGGGGCAGCCAAGCAAGACCAAGACAAAGGGGAAGCGCTCATGCTTCAAATGCGGTAAGATTGGTCATTTTATCGCTAACTGTCCCGATAATGAAAGTGACCAGGAAAAGGGGAACAAAAGAGAGAAGAAGAAGCAATACAAGAAGGCAAAGGGCGAGGCACATCTAGGAAAGGAGTGGGACTCGGATTGCTCCTCCTCCGACTCCGACAATGAAGGACTCGCTGCCACTGCCTTCAACAAGTCTTCCCTCTTCCCCAACGAGCGTCTCACATGTCTTATGGCAAGGGAGAAGAAGGTGAGTACTCAAGACTCCACTTATGCTTCGTCTAGTGATAATGAGTCTAGTGATGCTGATGACATAGATTATTCATGCTTGTTCAAAGGCTTAGATAGATCTAAGATAGATAAAATCAATGAATTGATTGATGCATTGAATGAAAAGGATAGGCTTTTAGAAAAGCAGGAGGATTTATTGTATGATGAACATGATAAATTTGTAGAGGCACAAAAATCATATGCTTTAGAAGTAAAAAGAAATGAAATGCTTTCTTATGAACTATCTACTTGTCATGAAACCATTTCTACTTTACAAGGTGTTAACAATGATTTAAATGCTAAGTTAGAAGTAGCAAATAAATCTAATTCTTGTGTAGAACATGTTAAGATTTGCACTAGGTGTAAGGATTTCGATGTTGATGCCTGTAGTGAACACCTAGTTTTAATTTCCAAATTAAATGAGGAATTGGCTAGTCTTAATGCCCAACTTAAGACTAGCAAGAATGAAGTTGATAAAATAAAATTTGCAAGGGATGCCTACACGGTTGGTAGACACCCCTCAATTAAGGATGGTCTTGGCTTCAAGAGAGAGGCCAAGAACTTAACAAGCCATAAGGCTCCCATCTTCGTCAAGGAGAAAGGGAAGGCCCCTATGGCTAGTAATGCTAAAAAGAACCATGCTTTTATGTATTATGATAGGAGACATGCTAGAAATGCTTATAATCATTTTGATTCACATGTTTATGATTCTCATGCCATGTTTGCTTCTAGTTCTTCTTATAAGCATGATAGAGATATGTGTAGGAGAAATGTTGTACATATGCCTAGAAGAAATATTGCTCATGTGCCTAGAAAGAATGTTATTCATACTCCTAGGAAAGTAGTGAATGAACCTTCTATAATTTATTGTGCTTTAAACACTTCCTTTGCTATTTGTAGAAAGGATAGGAAAATAGTTGCTAGGAAGTTAGGGGCAAAATGCAAGGGAGACAGGACTTGCATTTGGGTCCCTAAGGACATTTGTGCTAACCTTGCAGGACCCAACATGAGTTGGGTACCTAAGACCCAAGCCTAAATTTGCCTTGCAGGTTTATGCATCCGGGGGCTCAAGCTGGATTATCGACAGCGGATGCACAAACCATATGACGGGGGAGAAGAAGATGTTCACCTCCTACGTCAAAAATAAGGATTCCCAAGATTCAATTATATTCGGTGATGGGAATCAAGGCAAGGTAAAAGGGTTAGGTAAAATTGCAATTTCTAACGAGCACTCAATATCAAATGTATTTTTAGTTGAGTCTCTTGGTTACAATTTGCTATCTGTTAGTCAACTGTGCAATATGGGATATAATTGTCTTTTTACTAATGTAGATGTGTCTGTCTTTAGAAGATGTGATGGTTCACTAGCTTTTAAGGGTGTACTAGACGGCAAGCTTTACTTAGTTGATTTTGCAAAAGAAGAGGCCGGTCTAGATGCATGCTTAATGGCTAAGACTTGCATGGGCTGGCTGTGGCATCGCCGCTTAGCACATGTGGGGATGAAGAACCTCCACAAGCTTCTAAAGGGAGAACACGTGATAGGTCTAACAAATGTTTATTTCGAAAAAGATAGACCTTGTGCAGCTTGTCAAGCAGGTAAACAGGTGGGAGGAGCACATCACAGCAAGAATGTGATGACCACATCAAGACCTCTGGAGCTGCTGCATATGGACCTCTTCGGACCCGTCGCCTATCTAAGCATAGGAGGAAGTAAGTATGGTTTAGTTATTGTTGATGACTTTTCCCGCTTCACTTGGGTGTTCTTTTTGCAGGATAAGTCTGAAACCCAAGGGACCCTCAAGCGCTTCCTCAGGAGAGCTCAAAATGAGTTCGAGCTCAAGGTGAAGAAGATAAGGAGCGACAACGGGTCCGAGTTCAAGAACCTTCAAGTGGAGGAGTTTCTTGAGGAGGAAGGGATCAAGCACGAGTTCTTCGCTCCCTACACACCACAGCAAAATGGTGTGGTAGAGAGGAAGAACAGGACGCTAATCGATATGGCGAGGACGATGCTTGGAGAGTTCAAGACCCCCGAGTGCTTTTGGTCGGAAGCCGTGAACACGGCTTGCCACGCCATCAACAGGGTCTACCTTCACCGCCTCCTCAAAAAGACGTCGTATGAGCTACTAACCGGTAACAAACCCAATGTATCGTACTTTCGTGTATTTGGGAGCAAGTGCTACATTCTAGTGAAGAAGGGTAGAAATTCTAAGTTTGCTCCCAAAGCTGTAGAAGGGTTTTTATTAGGTTATGATTCAAATACAAAGGCGTATAGAGTCTTCAACAAATCGTCGGGTTTGGTTGAAGTCTCTAGCGACGTTGTATTTGATGAGACTAATGGCTCTCCAAGAGAGCAAGTTGTTGATTGTGATGATGTAGATGAAGAAGATGTTCCAACGGCCGCTATACGAACCATGGCGATTGGAGACGTTCGGCCACAGGAACAAGATGAACGAGATCAACCTTCTTCCTCAACGACGGTGCATCCCCCAACTCAAGACGATGAACAGGTTCATCAAAAGGAGGCGTGTGATCAAGGGGGAGCACAAGATGATCATGTGATGGAGGAAGAAGCGCAACCGGCACCTCCAACCCAAGTTCGAGCGATGATTCAAAGGGATCATCCCGTCGACCAAATTCTGGGTGACATTAGCAAGGGAGTAACTACTCGGTCTCGACTAGTTAATTTTTGTGAACATTACTCTTTTGTCTCCTCTATTGAGCCTTTCAGGGTAGAGGAGGCCTTGCTAGATCCGGATTGGGTGTTGGCCATGCAGGAGGAACTTAACAACTTCAAGCGCAATGAAGTTTGGACGCTGGTGCCTCGTCCCAAGCAAAATGTTGTGGGAACCAAGTGGGTGTTCCGCAACAAACAAGACGAGCACGGAGTGGTGACAAGGAACAAGGCTCGACTTGTGGCAAAAGGTTATGCCCAAGTCGCAGGTTTGGACTTTGAGGAGACTTTTGCTCCTGTGGCTAGGCTAGAGTCTATTCGTATCTTGCTAGCATATGCCACTCACCATTCTTTCAGGTTGTACCAAATGGATGTGAAGAGCGCTTTCCTCAACGGGCCAATAAAGGAGGAGGTGTACGTGGAGCAACCCCCTGGCTTCGAGGATGAGCGGTACCCCGACCACGTGTGTAAGCTCTCTAAGGCGTTCTATGGACTTAAACAAGCCCCAAGAGCATGGTATGAATGCCTTAGAGATTTCTTACTTGCTAATGCTTTCAAGGTTGGGAAAGCCGATCCAACTCTTTTTACAAAGACATGTGATGGTGATTTGTTTGTATGCCAAATTTATGTCGATGACATAATATTTGGTTCTACTAATCAAAAGTCTTGTGAAGAGTTTAGCAGGGTGATGACGCAGAAATTCGAGATGTCGATGATGGGCGAGTTGAACTACTTCCTTGGGTTCCAAGTGAAGCAACTCAAGGACGGCACCTTCATCTCCCAAACGAAGTACACGCAAGATCTGCTAAAGCGGTTTGGGATGAAGGACGCCAAGCCCGCAAAGACTCCGATGGGAACCGACGGACACACCGACCTCAACAAAGGAGGTAAGTCCGTTGATCAAAAAGCATACCGGTCAATGATAGGGTCTTTACTTTATTTATGTGCTAGTAGACCGGATATTATGTTTAGCGTATGCATGTGTGCTAGATTTCAATCCGATCCTAAGGAGTGTCACTTGGTGGCGGTGAAGCGAATTCTTAGATATTTAGTCGCTACGCCTTGCTTCGGGATCTGGTATCCAAAGGGGTCTAACTTTGACTTGATTGGGTACTCAGATTCCGACTATGCTGGATGTAAGGTCGATAGGAAGAGTACATCAGGGACGTGCCAATTCTTAGGAAGGTCCCTGGTGTCATGGAACTCTAAGAAACAAACCTCCGTTGCCCTATCCACCGCTGAGGCCGAGTACGTTGCCGCAGGTCAGTGTTGCGCGCAACTACTTTGGATGAGGCAAACCCTCAGGGACTTTGGCTACAATCTGAGCAAAGTCCCACTCCTATGTGATAATGAGAGTGCTATCCGAATAGTGGAAAATCCTATTGAGCACAGCCGCACAAAGCACATTGACATCCGACATCACTTTTTGAGAGACCACCAGCAAAAGGGAGATATCGAAGTGTTTTATGTTAGCACCGAGAACCAGCTAGCCGATATCTTCACCAAGCCTTTAGATGAGAAGACCTTTTGCAGGCTGCGTAGTGAGCTAAATGTCTTAGATTCGCGGAACTTGGATTGAATTGTAGCATACATGTATTCATGCTTTTGATCATGTTCCTTTTTGCATATTGTTGCTTATCATGGTGCTCAAGTTGTACAAACACTCCCTGGACCTCACAAGTCCGTTGCAAAGTGATGCACATGTTTAGGGGGAGATGTGTTACAACTTGACCCTTTGAGACTAACCATATGTTTGAGTTTGTTTGATTTAGTCTCAAAGGAGAATTGAAAGGGAAAAGGTGGACTTGGATCATGAAAGACTTCCACTGCACTCCGATGAGGGGTAACTTATTCCAAGTTCATCTCATGAACTCTTATTGCCATTTGCTCTTAATTGAAGATTTTTGTGAGGCAATGGGGTTAAAGGGCCAAAATTGATCCCGTTTTGGTGCTTGATGCCAAAGGGGGAGAAAATAAAGGCCACAGCAATAAATGGATCAGCTACCACTTGAGAGATTTTGAGAATAGAAGAATAGAGTTTTTGGTTTGTCAAAGGTTTGTCAAAATTCTTATGTTGTCTCTCTTGTCAAAAGTTGGCTTCTTGTGGGGAGAAGTATTGATTACGGGAAAAAGGGGGAGTTTTTGAAATCTTTGATCAATCTCTTTTGGAATGACTCTCTTTATGCTTCAACATGTGTGTTTAACTTAGAGATAGAGATTTGAGTTTGATTTGCAAAAACAAACCAAGTGGTGGCAAAGGATGATCCATATATGCCAAAATTGATTCAAAATAAATTTAAGTTTTATTTGAAGTGAGTTTGCACTTGTTCTAGTTGCTTTATGTTGTGTTGGCATAAATCACCAAAAAGGGGGAGATTGAAAGGGAAATGTGCCCTTGGGCCATTTCTAAGTATTTTGGTGATTGAGTGCCAACACATGTGCTTAATTGTGAATTTATGTACATGGATGAACAAGGTGCAAATCATGAAGTAAAGGTATGTTTCTAAGCCTTAGTACATTGGTTTTGTGTACTAATATATTTGTCTAAGTGTTAGAAACAGAAAGAAGAAGAAGAGAGAAGAGGAGAAAAGACTTAGCTCGGTCTGGAGCACCGGACAGTGTCCGGTGCGCCAGACTGACTCGGCGCGAACTGGCCGCTCTCGGGAAATTGGCTGACGGCGTACGGCTAAAATTCACCGGACTGTCCGGTGTACACCGGACTGTCCGGTGAGCCAACAGTCGGCCGGGCCAACGGTCGGCCGCGCAATCTGCGCGGGACACGTGGCGGAGCCAACGGTCGGAAGACGGCACCGGACTGTCCGGTGTGCACCGGACATGTCCGGTGCGCCAACGGCTCTCAGATCTCCAACGGTCTACAACGGTCGGAAGCGCCAGTTAAGGAAACAAATCGGGCACCGGACAGTGTCCGGTGCCCCCGACGACAGAAGGCAAGGATGGCCTTCCGGATTTGCTCTCAACGGCTCCTAGCTGCCTTGGGGCTATAAAAGGAGCCCCTAGGCGCATGGAGGAGACACACAAGCAACCTTTGAGCATTCTTGATCATCCACACTCAGTCTTTGCGCATTTGTTTGTCACTCTAAGTGTTTCGAGCTCCGTTCTAGTGGGAACTTTGTGATACTCTTGTGAGCTCGATTCTTGGCCGTGTGTGTGCGCGTTTCGCTGTGGATTTGTGTGTGTTGCTTCCCTCCCTTACTCTGTGTTTCTTTGTGATCATATACTTGTAAGGGCAAGAGACTCCAATTTGTGGAGATTCCTTGCAAACGGGATAGTGAAAGGCAAAACAAAACACCGTGGTATTCAAGTGGGTCTTTGGACCGCTTGAGAGGGGTTGATTGCAACCCTCGTCCGTTGGGACGCCACAACGTGGAGTAGGCAAGCGTTGGTCTTGGCCGAACCACGGGATAAACCACTGTGTCACCTCTGTGCTTGATCTTTTGTGGTATTGTGTTTTGTTGAGACTTCACCTTAGCCACTTGGCAATAATCGTGCTAACACTTAACAAGTTTTTGTGGCTTAAGTTTGAAGTTTTTACAGGATCACCTATTCACCCCCCCCCTCTAGGTGCTCTCAGTTACTTCTAAAACCCGCGGTGTGCCACATCATCACTCGGCTATTATCCTCAAAAGTGGCCGACACGGCCCATTTTAACTCGACTGTCATTTCTAAGACACTGACGTTATCACCAATGGCTCGACATTTGCCTCTAAAGCGCCGACGTTGTCTTCAGTCGCTCGGCAGCTATCTCTAAAGCGCTGATGATGTCTTCATTCGCTCGGTAGCTATCTCTAAAGCACCAACGATGTCCTCAGTCACTCGGCAGTTACCTCTAAAACACTGACGCGGCCTTCAGTCATTCCGTCGTTGATACAGTTTCGTGGTCACTCGGACGCTATTTTAAGAGCGCAAATGTTGACAATAATAGCTCGGCCATCACAAAACGTCGGTGTGATGCCCGAGTTATTTAGTTACTAACCCAAAGAAGTCAACTTCATAAATAAGGCAGGCGGAGGAAGGACTCAAAAACTCTAAGTTACGCCACAAACACAACAGCAAGATGATCTACACAGAGGGGACGAAACTGTTCTTCATTAAGGGAAGTTTTTCATACTTACAAATCAACTCATTATGAGTTGATAACTTCCCTATTGATATTACTACTGCTACTACTACTACCACGCTACACTATACTACTTTACATTACTAATACTACTACATTATTTCACTATACTACTTCTAATCTATACTAATATTTAAAAACCAGTGGCATTTAGCCACTGGCCTTGTTGCCGCTCCTGCTGCCGCCGCTGCCGCCCCTGCCGCCGCTGCTGCCGCCCCTGCTGCCGCCGCTGCCGCCCCTGACGCTGCTGCCGCCCCTGCTGCTGCCGTTGCCGCCCCTGCTGCCGCCGTCGTCGTCACCGTCGTCGTCGCCGCCACCGCCTCCGTCATCGTCGTCGTCGTCGTCGTCGCCCTCGCCACCGCCGTCACCGTCCTCCTCGGACGAGTCCTCCTCGTCCGAGGAGTACTCCGACTCATCCGAGCCCTCGAGCCCGGAGCGCTTGACGGCCCGGATATAAGTCCAGACCTCCGCCACGAGCCCCTGGGAGTCGTCTGAATCGTCAGACGACTCACGCAGAGGGATGGGAGCCGGAGACCCCTCGGACTCAGAGGAGAACCCCACCTCTGAGTATTCCGAGTCACCAAAATCTTCAGATGGGGGAGTCGGCTCGCGCTTGCATTTCTTGCCCATGGCGGAAATGCGAGGAGAGGAAGAAAGCAGGCAGTAGAGAACAGCGAGAGATGTGAAAAAACCAGAGAGGCAAAGGCACTATTTATAGGAAGAGAAGGCAACCGCTCACCTCCAACCGCGGTCACTGAACAGTCGCGAAGCATTCAATACACACTTCGACTCGTCTGAAGACGCGCGGCTGACGCCGTTTCACGCAATGCAACACCCATTGGGACTCTAGTCAACAGCGCGGAGGATATGATTACGCCTGCCGTCACATCACATTACTACTCAGAAGCAGCCGGCTAAAACGCTCAGCGTACCAAGCCGTCCCTTGCCCACACTCATTGGGGGGGACGCCCAGGAATTATCAGTATATTTTTCAAAAACTGTCACATCCATGCAGGGCGTGCAATGAACACCTCAAGACAAAAATGAGATATCAGTAAGGATCAGAGGAAAGCCAAATATAGCCAGTGAAGTACAAAATCTGACCAACGGAAGTGACGTGAATACTAGCCAGGGAACGTCCATCAAATGTCCAATCAGTCACAGAGCAAATAAATTGCACCACTTAGCAAGATATGGGCGGATCACGAACTCGGCAGAAAAAGACAAAATACATGCAGACCTCGGATGCATAGTATGGATGACATAATGCTGACCTCTAAAGCATAATATGGATGACATAATGCCGACTTCTAAGGCATTCAAAAAAAAGGGGGAAAATGACTCTCGGCAAAAGGACACGAAGTAAGGACCTTTGAGAGGATTGTTTTCAAAAATCCACTCAAAGCTCGGGGGCTACACCCATTGGGTGCACCTTCGATGCACCCCATGGATCACCATTTCAAGCCAGGATAGTGCCGACTTCCAAGGCATAAGGCAAGATTAAAAGACAAGGCTGGCCCTTAACCTGAACACGGGAAGAAAATAAAAATGATTTCTGATGAAGACCTTCGAGTAGATTATCTTCTAAAATCTACTTGAAGCTCGGGAGCTACACCCATTGGGTGCACCTCCGGTGCACCCAATGAAATTCAAGGTCCTACAAAATGAGAAGCCGACCACTAAGGCACAAGTGTGAGGCAAAACTACAGATTTCGAGTGAAGCAAAGCAAAAGAAGACAGTAAGAAATCATTTTCATCAGATTGCCCAAGAAGCGTTTCTTGTCGTAAACAAAACTTGCAAGTTGGGCCTAGGATCTTTGGGTCGATTATCTCAAAATCAACCCAAAGATCGGGGGCTTGTGGGGGACAGATATCCCCCGGGTCCACTAGAAGGGTAAAAGACCTCACGAAAAGCCCAAGGGCCCAATGAATCGTAAGGTCATTCCTTCATGGGCCTGGGGAGGGATAATCAGTAAAGCAGATCGTCGTATGGCCGGATCGGAGCAAGACCAGATGGCCCCACAACGATGAGCAAGAAACCACAACAGAAGATCCGACTTTCCCGCGCTGGAGCCCCATGCAACAGAACCAGGCGAGGATAGGTCGGCTGAATCATAGGAAGGTAGACTCAAACAGTTCACTATCTTTTAGGTGCACGTTGTTATCATATCCATATGTATTGCCCCACGGTCGAATATATAAGGCCCAGGGGCACCCCTTCGGAACAATCGAACACACTACCCAGCTATCTACCTTAACTCCCCACGTTCTCGCTCTAGAGAACCACCTTGTAACCCATAACACGAAGCATCTCCACCAGGACGTAGGGTGTTACGCATCTCTAAGCGGCCCGATCCTGTAAACATTGTCTATTGTCCCTCGTGCATCTAGCACGAACCATTTTGCTACAGTCGGCGACACCATCCTACTACTAAAAACACCTCGAGGGGCAACCCCGGGTGTGCGGTCGGACCCAAAACACCGACATATACAATATAAAAGACAACATGAATAATCATACGACATTGTTAATATATTTTTTATTATCATGGATAAGCAGAAACAATATTTAATTACATTTGTACCTTCGGCTTGACACAAAGTAAAAGTCCAAGCGTGACGCACGAGCGAGTACAAGTCAGCGTGAACAGTTCGGTGGTACTGTTCATCTATTTATAGTCACAGAGCGCAGCCTGTGTGGAATTACATTTATACCCTCTATAATTGATTACATTCATGACATAAACTATCATGGGTCAATCTGTCTTTTCATCTTTAAGTCGGTGCAACCCTTCGTCTTAGGTATGTCACTATGCCGAAGTTCCCTCTGAGGTAGCTTTGGCGTTATTTCCGTGCTAATCTTCTGAAGGTGTTTCTTGTCACAGGACCTTCGGCTTTACAGTAGACCCCCAACAACGTGTTACAGCTTGAGTGCTTGTGTGGTCATGTGCCCCTCTCCTAAAGGAGGTGGGGGCTTGCCCTTTTATATCTCAAGGGTAGGACCTTACAGTGGGACTTGTATTCTACTAGATAGAGAAAGATAGAGAGAGAGAGGGAGAGAGATATGCGCCTAGGGTTGTCGTGGTGGGTCCTCCATGGGTCATGTGTAATCGTACCCCCGGTATGGCATCGTCTGTTACTTTGGCTCCTATAGCGAGTTCATTGTTGATGTATTTGTAGTGGTGTGTGGCGGGTCTCATGGATCAGTCCCATGGCGCGGATGTACGTGGCGTGGCTTCTCCTATCGATATGATCCCTTCATCACCTGTCAGCATGCGTAAGCGTACTCCCGGTATGGCGCGTCGTCCCATCCTTCTGATGTTCAGGTGAAAGGGAAATGGGCTTAACCATTTTCTATAATCAATTTTGGTGCTTGATGCCCATCACAAATCTTATGGACTAAGGCCCTGTTTGGGAACACAGTTTTTCCAAACTGCAGATTTTCGAATACTAAAGTATACTTTAGTCATGACATTACTATAGTTTACAATGCTTCAGTTTTCGAATACAACAGAGCGAGACCTAGCTGTCGCTCTCTTTATAGAGAAAAACTTTGGCTGAGACCAAAGTTTCCAAAACTGCAAAACAAGTGCAGTATTTACAATACTACAGTTCAGTATACAGAGATTTCAGATGAGTTGCCAAACACCTCAAAGTATATAATACCACAGTATTGCACAATACTATAGTATTGCTTCAATACCGCAGAAAAACTTTGTTCCCAAACACCCCTTAACTAGTTTGCCTAGTTTGATTATTTCTCAGGTGCATAAGTTCATTACAACAATTCTAAGTCGACTATCTAGAATACCGTAGATTATTCTAGACAAGAAGCTTTTTGGAAAATTCACATTTGCACGGACTGTCCGGGATCTTTCTGCGGACCGTCCGCGACACCTGGGTGAGCCTCGGACAGGAACTATGCAAAACACGCGTTTACACTATGGACTGTCCGAACGAGAAGAGAGCACCATCCTAGACCAAGCTCGGACAGTCCGACCTCAGACGTGGACCGTCCGGTCATTGAAAAACGAGAAAAAACCCGAAGGTGACGGGTTCGGTAAAATGCATTTTTAGCGTCCTTGTGGACCGTCTGGGGTGCACAATGGGACCATCCGCGACTGCTTTATCTGACATCTGACGACGCATTAAATGCACATGTAGCCGCTGATATAGACGTTACTGCTGACCATTGCGATTTTAGTCGTTGATGTGTAGGGGTGGACCGTCCACGGTCGGCAGAAAGGAGGCAACAGCTAGGAAGTGGTTGGTGGCTACAAATACAACCCCAAGCACCTCCATTCAAGACACGCAAGCATTCTACTCATACACATTCAATACAAGAGCAAGCAATCCATTCCAAGACACATTCAAAGGTTCCAAACCTCTCCAAGTGCCACAATTAAGACAAGTGATCATTAGTGATTAGTGACTTGAGAGAGTGTGATTCGTGTTTCATTTGTTGCTTGGCTTTTAATCGTGCTTTCTTCATCTCCTTCTAAACTCTCTAGTGACTTATAAAGCTTGCAAGAGACACCTAAGTGTGTAGTGGTCCTTGCGGGTTCTTAGTGATCCTCGAGATTAAGAAGCACTCAACCGGTCTAAATGATCGATTGAGAGAGGGACAGGGTTGAAAAAGACCTGGCCTTCGTGGCCTCCTCAATGGGGAGTAGGTTCATTGGAACCGAACCTCAGGAAACAAATCGTTGTGTTCATTTGTGTTGATCAATACCTTACGATTTGATTATTATAACACCATGAATTTGGGGGTATAAAATTTCTTCTCTAATATCTACCAATTCTGGTGTTACCACTTGTTTCTCTCTATAGATTTCTTCTCCCTTCTTTTTATTATAGTTGTGTCTATTATTTGGGAGACGAATTATTTCTTTACTATATCAAAACCTATGGGAGTCATGAAATGTTGCATCATGATGAGCCTAGATTATTCTTTTGTTTGATGCACATGTTTGGAATACATGAATTTGAATTTGTCACAGGTTTGAATTTGAATCCAAAAGAGAAAATAAAAGGAAATGAATTAGGAAATTCAGAATAAAAGAAAAGGTAAAGAAGCCCAGTCGCCCCCTTCCCTGGCCTTTCGGCCCATCTAGCCGCTCGCGTGCGCCCGCATCCACTCTCCACTAGGTGGGTCCCACCTGTCGACATCGGTTCGCCCGTGCGCACTCGCTCGCTCCCTCCCTCTCTGCTCAGTGGGACCATCCCATCAGCGTCGGTTCGCCCGCTTGCTCATGCGCCCCCTCGCTGACTCGCGGACCCCAATCACCAGTCTCGTCCCCCTCCCTACAACCGCTGCGCCTATGCACATGGCATGCGCTCTACGTGGTCAAACCACACCCACACCCCATGACTCGCCCACGCACGTCGCTCGAGCGCCTAGGTGAAGACCCCGGACCCCCCTTCACCTTGCCCCTGCCCCTCATTCACTTTCTCCCTGCCCTTGCACTCACCCATCTCGCAGCGCCGCCACCACCATTGCTTTGTCGTTCCATCATCCCCGTCGGGCTTTTGCTGTTGCCTCGACCATAGTGAGCTTCGCCTGAGCTCTGTGCACCAGGAACCTGCCTTGGTTTCCCCTTTCATCGACCCCTCTGCCCGATCCACGCCTAACCACTCCCTATCCGCCCGCTCTTGGTCCTGTTCTCATGACCCAAGCTTCGCCATAGTGCTTGTTAGGTTCTCCCCAACCTCCCTAGCCTTCCAAGACCACCCAGCGCTCCTAGACCCTTGGCCTGCCTTGCCTCCGGTGGCTAGCCGCCGTGGGTGCAAGCAACGCTGCCCCTGGCCGACCAAAGACTGTTAAGTCCCTAGACGCCCAATCCTGGTCGTCCACCCCTAATCCGATGGCCCAGGTCTTCGAAAAATGGTTTGCGTGGTTCGTTGAACCAGGGCCGTTGATCCAAGATCAAGCAGCCGAGTCCCATGCCCTCAGCGTGACGCTAGCCTGTGGGCCCCGCACGTCAGCATCGCACCTCACCCTGAGCCCCACCTGTTAGGTGCCCGCACCCTGCGTGCCCGCTCTCCAGCCTGCTGGTTCCAATCTCAGCCGTTGATCGGAGATCTAACGACCGAGGAGGTCCCATACAACTTTGGTTTGTCGTTTTATAAAAAGAACCCTTGGTTCTCGGGTATTAGAACCCGGCGTCCTTTTTTCTTTCAGCCGAGCCCTTGGATTTTTGCAGAAAGAGCCTCAGACTTTAGTTTAATTAAAGAAAGGTGTCTAATTTAGGGTTTCAAATTCCAAAACTTGCATATTTCATATCTTTTGTATATGAACTCCAAATTGGATGGTTCAAATTGCAAAATGTTCATAACATTATTCTCTATCTGTTTAAGTTATGTTCATTCACTGTTTTCACATCCCAACTTTGTGGTTAGTCT
This sequence comes from Zea luxurians, assembly GCA_029449295.1. NCBI lineage: Eukaryota > Viridiplantae > Streptophyta > Magnoliopsida > Poales > Poaceae > Zea > Zea luxurians. The sequence continues at coordinate 56,058,470 of JAOPSE010000011.1, forward strand.
CTAGGTTAGTGTAAGGCTATAGGATTTTCATTAGAAATAAAATAAAAGGTAAAGCCCTAATGAATGTTCAAGTGTGTAACTTTGTAAACTTAAATTCATTTAGTGTAATCCCATCCCTGGAATAACTTTAATTAAGTAAGTAATTTATTAAGACAGACCTAGTTAGGGAAGTAATTTACTAGGATAAACTTAATTAGAGGTCATTAGATCCCTGAAGCCTATTGATCTACCCTAGAACCTAGAGTTCACTTTTTGTATCTGTACCTTTTCTTCTGAACCTGTGTTTGATTTATTGCATATGTTTGGTGTAATGTTCTTTGTTATTCCCCAAGTGTGTTGAATGAATGATTGCTTTGTGTAGACAACGAGCAGTCTGTAGTTCCCGAGTGTGTTGCAGGAGACTTACCTGAGCAGCAACCTGGTGAAGGCATACCATGATCAACCTAAGGATTGACTAGTATTCTATTTTCCTGTCCTTGTTTACCCTTTGGGAATTGGTTATTATGATTAGTATTATGGTACTACTTTACTTTAATCAATGAACATGATGAGAATATTTATGATACGCTGATGTTATTCTAGTATTGATGATGAACTTGTGATACTTTAGGGGGCTCGGGCTGTTTCCCATGTACCTCTTCGTAAGGACCTATTCGTTGGATGACCACCCAGGAAAACAGTACAACCATGAGGGGGGAATGGGATATCCTTAGCTAATTAATTAGAGGAATTTGAGATGTAGTCGGCTTCGCCATCATGCCGTCAATGGGGTCTGGGCATAGTACTTGCTCTGCCAAGGCTAGGTGCCGATGTTCTTTCTTGTTGTTTTTGTTAGTCACCCTTCCTATGTGGAGAGTGTCAGTACCCTCAATCAGGGCTACCTTCTGCTACTGCATAAAGGCGCCACACCCATGCAACGCCTCAAGGCCAAGTGGAGAATGGCGCCCAATGGGCAGTTCCAGGAGCGCCGCGTGGCAAGGAAAGGGAGTACATCCCGGTGTTCGTCGCTAGGACCGGACCCCCGCAGGAAACACCGGACCCCTATACATACTAGTCCGGGACCCCAAGAAGGTATGTCGGATCCCCTGGAAGGCCTCAGCATTGGCAGGGTCCTGGGATGGGGAGGACCCCGGCAAAGGTAGGAGTCCGGTGCTAGCACGTGCCCAGACCTTGTCCTGCACTGCCCACTGCTGTCGCGTGGCTTGTGGCCCGACACATAAACCAGCGGGCCAATCCTGGCATAAAGCCCACCCAGCCGAGCAGCCTCTACATTTATTGCTGAAAGGACGTGCCACCTGCCACCAGGCCAGCGGGCGACGCGCCCTCCTAGCATTTAATGCGTCCTGTCCAATCCAATGGCAGGCGGCGTCAGGGTCATCCAGCAGGCGGCACGTCTGACCGGTCAGCTGGCAAATAGTGCGCCCGTGCCGAGCGGTGTACCGTACTCATCATCCCTTCTACAAGAAGCCTCCCCTGAAAACCGAGGATATGAAGATCTCAGGTGTCAGAGCGCTAGAAGATCGCCTCACCAGCACACGTTCGTGGCTCCAAGTACAATATTCGTTAAGCCCCTGGGCCCACATGTCGGGGCTTAGTACCTTTGTGCATGCCCGCCTTTGGCTATAAAAGGGGAGGCATGCGGCATTATAAGACACACCCAATCTTAGGCTGGCACTCACAAGTTCATACAAGCTCCTAAAGCAATACATCACACAGTGGAGTAGGGTATTACGCTCCGGCGGCCTGAACCACTCTAAACCCTTGTGTGCTCCCATGTGCTGATCCACCAGTCTTGTAACAAGCAAAATGCTTAGGCCCCTCCTCTTTTTAGGATCTAGGGCGGGTGCAATCCGCCACCCGGCTGGGGAGATTTACTCTCCGACATTTGGCATGCTAAGTAGGGGGCTAGGCTTCAAGTTTTTGCTTGTTTTCTTGCTCAGCATGATGGTGCAGATCATCGAGCACCACGCCGGGGCATCGGAGTATTTCGCGATGGAGCAAGAGTTAGCATCCTCCGCACCACAAGTACTCGATCGCCCGACTCTAGGACTGCTGCCGTACATGCTATACAGCAACACACGCCAGTGCAGGCGTCCCGGACTCCGTCGATGGCAGCGCCTACAGCGTTGTCTGCAGCTAGAGAGTTGCTACGCCACCCCCTAGCTCCATGGCCTCGCCAGGGGCCATGAAATAGTGGCATGACGACGTTGACCATCTACTCGGCATGGCGCATTCCACTTCGACCAGGTCTAGGCCTCGGTCATCCCGACACCAACGTAAGGGGAGCACAGACCGACGACCTCTAGGCAGAGCTCAACCGTAGGCATACAGGAGAGGACGCCCGGATCTCTTTGGAAAGGGCGTGGGAGCGCCGACAAAACATCAAGGGTCGAAACCTCGACCGAGATTTCGCTGCGGAAGCACCACAAACACCAATGGGCGCTCGGTCCCAAACGGGTGTCCCCTTGGCCGGCGTGGGCTGCTGCGCCCTCGCAGACCATCTACGCACGGCGTCATGGCCACCCAAGTTCTGGCCGCACCTGCCAAAAAAATACGATGGAACATCAAACCCGTCGGAGTTCCTGCAGGTGTACGTCACCGCCATCACGGCAGCAGGTGGAAACACCGTAGTGATGGCAACGTATTTTCATGTCGCCCTGTCTGGGCCTGCCCGGACTTAGCTCATGAACCTTGCCCCAGGGTCAATCTACACCTGGGAAGAGCTCTGTGCACGGTTCGTTGCGAACTTCGCTAGCGCTTACCAGCAGCATGGCGTGGAGGCCCACCTACACGCAGTAAGACAGGAGCCCAGAGAGACCCTCCGGACGTTTATCTCCCGCTTCACCAAAGTACGAGGTACTATTCCTCGTATTTCCGATGCCTCCATCATCACAGACTTCCTTCAGGGGGTGCGTGATAAGAAAATGTTGGAGAAGCTGGCCACACACGACGTGGAGACTGTCCCCACGCTCTTTGCTCTAGCTGACAAATGCGCCAGAGCCGCCGAGGGCCGTGCATGGCACTCGACCCCACAAACCGGAGTCGCCTAGACTGGTGGCTCGGGCACCGCCCCCGGGACGGCAAAAAGAAAAATAAGGGTCGCAGCTACAAAAGGCCGCAGTCAACCGCGCTGGTCGTTGCAGCTGCGACCGGGGGCCGGGGCGACCGCAACAAGCGCCCACAGCCACAAAGGGCAGCAGTAGCTCATGCCCTGTACACCCTAATGGTCGCCACAGTGCCACGGAGTGTCGCGAGATCATTAATCTCGCAAAGCGTGTCGGTGAGCGATGTGAGCAGTCCTCTAAGGACGGCTCCCCACCTCGCCTCCGTCCTGGCAAGGAAAAGGTCGACGACGACGAGGTAGCCGCGACTGAGCAAGACCTCAGGTATCAGTCACATGAGGGGGACCTAAAGGACATCTTCACTAAGGACTCCCACTCCAATGGCGGTGACTAGACGGACCGCCAGCGGGACCCCATGTCCCCCGGCCTACGAAACTGAAGCCCGCATCCCTCCGGAAACCCATCTGGACTCCCCGCGGGTCCAGATTTCTGACAGGTTCACCTAAGAATGACCACAGCCAATGGCGGGGCCTCCTTCGTCAAACGCAGATGAGGACCCAGGGTTGGGACCCAATCTTACGGAAGTACCAGACCAAATTAGGGCTCCGTAACACTCCCCCAGCTACGAAAGGACCCTTCATGGTAATGGGAATCCCTCGACCCAAGGGCAACTATCTAGCTACGGCTAAAGGAGTACCTCCCCCAGTGTGGGAACATCTCTGTAAGTTTTATCTATAAGAGCAAGTATGAGGGGTCGAAGTTTTTTTTCTCTTTTTATAACTAGGTAGCACATACGTGTACGCCAACCCGGTGGGGTCTGTCCCTGTAAACCCGGCCTGTTGGTTCGCACCCATGCATGACAAGTTATGAAAAAAGCTACCCTCTCAGATGTACCTCTATGATAGTATTATCCTACTGCCCCAAGGTCTTCTCCTGCAGTTTCTGGATTATATTTTAGCTAACCCACCCGACCAGTTCCCATACTATCGGGCATGATGACATCTGAATTGAACAGCCAGGCTTGCGACTTAGGACCTCTATGCGAAAGCAGGAGGGCCCGACAGCCTGGGGGCCGACTCTGAAGAACAGAAGCCTGTTCCATGGGGTGGTCTGGAGCCTGTGCGGCCGGTTAGCCTGGTTCCGTACCCAAAACCCTGCACACTCCGCCGCTCCGTGATGGGTACTCTAGTACTTAGAGCTATAAGTCCTGTGGGTCCGCAACCTGGGGTCCAGAACTAGGAAAAAGATACATGCCTCCTGGGGTGGTCCGGAGCCGTGTAGCCGCTCAGCCTGGTCCCGTACCGTGGGCCTGCACATTCCACCACCCTGCGACAGGTGTCCTAGTACCTAGAACCACCATCCAGGGGGTCCGGACGCACAACTTTGCTCCCTCAGGCTAGACCCTGCAAGTCCCGAGCATGTATCAAAGGATGGCTAGTGTCAGATGACGGGCCCTACGGGTGTATCACTAACGCTCTTTAAAGCTAAAGCTGTGTACAGATCCAGGTCTCGTTGAGGCTGCCTCCTGAAGGCCGTCGACAATCCTTTCATATACGCTGGTGCCCAACCTCGACACATCGAGCCTGCACCCCAAGCGGGGGGCCAGGTGCCAAGGGAAGTCAACAACAGGAACGAGCAATGCACAGATAAGTGTTAAACACTGCGTTATAAATAATACTCAGAATTACCTTACAAAAATAGGAAAAAAGCCTGGGGGCCGGTTCTAAAGAACAAATGCCCGTTCCATGGGGTGATCCGGAAGCCTGTGTGGCCGGTTAGCCTGGTTCTGTACCCAAAATCCTGCACACTCCATCACTCCATGACGGGTGCCCAAGTATTTGGAGCTATAAGTCCTGTGCGTCCAACAACTTGTGGTCCAGAACTAGAAAAGCGATGCTTGTCCCCTGGGGTAGTCCGGAGCCGTGTAGCCACTTAGCCTGGTCCCGTACCATGGGCCTGCACGCTTCACTACCCTGCGGCAGGTGTCCTAGTACCTAGAACCACCATCTAGGGGGTCCGGACGCACAACTTGGCTTCCCAGACTAAGATCCTGTATACATATGTTATTACATTTTGCTTCCAAGCAAGCATATGTTATTACATTCCCTTACAAGCAGGGCCCTAGCTCCATTTCTACAGGAATGAACTACGCTGCACCAATAGGAGTCGCGCTGGGAATTGGCTCCAGGCAACCCCACCAGCGGCGGTGGCCACCTCTGCATCAACGGGTCGCCGGCGACAGTGACCACCTCTGCACCAGCAGCGACAACGACCTCCGCTCCGTGCGGCTTGCCAGCAATAGTGACCACCTTAGGGTGAGCGCCACTGTGAGAAGGTCCTCGCCCCCGTCCTCCTACGGGGGGCGACAACGAGGCCATTAAAGCCAAAAAGTCAGGGACTCAGCGGCAGATGGCTCTGATGCCCTCGCCAACGGAGGCAACCACCTCTACAAGGGGTAGCCTCACCAGCGGTAGCGACCACCTCTGTACTAGTCGGCGGTGGCTGCCTCAGCACGCACGAAGGGGTCCTCGTTCCCGTCTGACCAACAGGAGTGAGGACAAGACCATCCAAGAATGCCGCCGCTACCACTGCGGCGTACGACGTCTTGTACGATCCCCCCAGTGTGGCCGGCAGGCAGGAGAAGGGGTGGATGTGCCAGACCCACGCACGGCGCGACCGTCGCCCGTGCGATGGACGGATGGCCATGCCCCGGCCAGAGCGGCAGGAGGCAGCGTCGGAGGTGGCGCCGAAGCTGTCCAGCCCAAAGGGCTGGACACACTGCAGCTGACGACCTGCAGCCAGTTGGCCCTGCGTAGCCGAGGTTCGCCTCCTTCGCAAGGCTGGTGAACACCCTTCTCCTCTGAATGCTGGAGGAAGAAGCGGGTCGCCAGCACACGCGGAGGGCAGGGCCCCGACATGGCTCGCCCCTCGCCCCAACAAGGATGATGAACATCCTTGAAGCTGAGGCTGGGGGGGGAAGCCACAGCCCGGCTTGCTTCTCCCCACCGCGAGGCTGGTGGTCATCCTTCTGGATGGCCACTGGCGGGGGACTGCAGCCGGGCTGCATGATGAAAATCCTTGAAGCCGAGTGATGACGGAAGAGCACTAACCCTCATGGGGTTGCACTCCTCTAATAGCAGCAAAAGGAAGACAAGATCGGCAGCCCAACTGCGGTCGCAAGCTCTCCGACGATAGGACCACCAAAGGGGATGGCTCTGACTCGTCCCCCTCCAGTGAACATCGGCGCACCCCATCCAGAGGCCCAGAAGGCGGGAGGGCGCGAAGGATGCAAGAGGAGCAAGGCATGACTTCTACCCGGGGGGTCGACCCCTTTTTAAAGGGAGATGTCCCTCTCTTGCGCCCCGGAGCGCCACGGGCAAAGTCTCCCGGTGTGCACCAAAAGGTCCGCCCTATTACACGGGGGCCAGGCCCCACGCGTTGTGGAGGCCGCCCCGAAGAGCGAAGAAGGCAAACCACCACACAAGGGGCCTGCAACCGCCCTGGGGTTATGTGCCCCTTCACTTTTGAAGCAACCAGCGGTAGGGAAGGCGAACCGCCACACAAGGGGCATGCAACCATCCCGCGGTTAGGTGCCTCCTTATTTTTCGCCAAAACCGGCGGTTAAGAAGGCGAACCGTCACGCGGGAGGCGAGCAGCCACCCCACGGTTGTGCGCCCCCTCGGCTTAGCCACAATCAACGATCCAACATGCGGATCCAGGCCCACGCGTCATGCAGCCGGCACGATCGGCTACTAGGTGCGGAAGAACAGCACCGCCGCTTGCGCCAATGACGTGCCCCCTCGAGGCCGACGTAGAAGACTGAAAAAGATAAGCTTTTAGGGCCGATGCAGCGACTCGAGGCACCCCGCGCATGGCCCATCGGTGACGAAGGTCACAGGTAGGTCAGCCGTGGGAACGGGCATGACAGTCGGCATGGCCATAGGTGGGCCAACAGTAATTGCGCCAGCAGGCCCGCAAGAGCAGCAGGCAGATTGCTAATCAGGCTCTGGCCCCACCTGCAGGCTCGCCTCCTCCCCTGAGGCAGGCCCGGTGGCCACTGTTAGTACCCTCAATCAGGGGTACCTTCTGCTACTGCATAAAGGCGCCACACCCGTGCAACGCCTCAAGACCACATGGAGAATGGCGCCCAATGGGCAGGTCCAGGAGCACCGCGTGACAAGGAAAGGGAGTACATCCCGGTGTTCGTCGCTAGGACCGGACCCCCATTGGAAGACACCGGACCCCTATACATACTAGTCCGGGACCCCAAGAAGGTATGCCGAATCCCCTGGAAGGCCTCAGCATTGGCAGGGTCCCGGGACGGGGAGGACCCCGGCGAAGGTAGGGGTCCGGTGCTGGTATGACCGGTCCTGCACTGACCTGACCTTGTCCTGCACTGCCCACTGTTGTCGCGTGGCTTGTGGCCCGACACATAAACCAGCGGGCCAAGCCTGGCATAAAGCCCACCCAGCCGAGCGGCCTCTACATTTATTGCTGAAAGGACGCGCCACCTGCTACCACGCCAGCGGGCGACGCGCCCTCCCAGCATTTAATGCGTCCTGTCCAATCTAATGGCAGGTGGCGTTAGGGTCATCCAACAAGCGGCGCGTTTGACTGGTCAGCTGGCAAATAGTGCACTCGTGCCGAGCGGTGTACCATACTCATCATCCCTTCTACAAGAAGCCTCCCCTGCACGCTGAGGATATGAAGATCTCGGGTGTCAGAGCGCTAGAAGATCGCCTCAGCAGCACACGTTCGTGGCTCCAAGTATAATATTCGTTAAGCCCCTGGGCACACATGTCGGGGCTCAGTACCTTTGTGCATGCCCCCTTTCGGCTATAAAAGGGGAGGCATGCGGCATTATAAGACACACCCAATCTTAGGCAGACACTCACAAGTTCATACAAGCTCCTAAAGCAATACATCACACAGTGGAGTAGGGTATTACGCTCCAGCGGCCCAAACCACTCTAAACCCTTGTGTGCTCCCATGTGCTGATCCACCAGTCTCATAAAAAGCAAAACGCTTAGGCCCCTCCTCTTTTTAGGATCTAGGGCGGGTGCAATCCACCACCCGGCCGAGGAGATTTCCTCTCTGACAGAGAGGTACTATGTTTATCAAACCGAAGAAACCTAACGGGCGACTATGATCTCTAGGGAATCTTTGTAAAGACTACGTAGTGAATCCCTGGCCATTCACCTCAGTAGTGAAGATCGGGTCTATATAACCCAGGCTGGGAAGGGATCACGACTCATGGGTAAATTGTGTAACCTCTTTAGAGTGTTAGAAACTAGTATATCGGCCATGCTCGCGGTTGTGAGCAGCCTTGGGAGCTCCTTTGATTAGAATAACTCTTGATACTTTTATGAAGATGATTAATGGTGATGATTATAACAATGGTTTCTTGGTATTTCCTCTTGGAGGGAGTGCCATTTGGGTAATAACTTGGGGTTATTGATAAAACTTGGCTTTTTTATTATTAATAAATACCTGACTCCACATACAGCTAGTCCACTTTAGCCAAACGGGACATTTGCTGAGTACGTTGATGTGTACTCACCCTTGCTTTAAAACACCCAAACACCTAGGTTGTCCCCATTACAATCAGTGCTCAGGAGAAGATGAAGGCAACATGGAGGACTTTTAGGACTTCGATGAGTTCTAGTTGTGTTTAGTGGCAAATCCCCAGTCAGCTACCTGTGAAGGCCTTATCGTACTACGTTTCATAATCGGACTTTGATTTATGTTAACTTAATGACTCTTTGGATGTCTTGGACATCGTGATCTAATAAAGTACTATTTCTGCTTTTATTTTAAGCAATGTGTGATGATGCCCAATTATGTAATCGTTGTGTACGTGAATTTCTAATCCTAGCATGTACATGGTTTGCATTCGGTTTGCCTTCCAAAACCAGGAGTGACATAAGTGGTATCAAATCCTTGCTGATTGTAGGACTGCTAACCTAGACTAGAATGGTCGTTTTAAGGATTACAGACTTTTATTCTCACCTTGACCTTTGGTGTCACTTCAAAAGTTGGTCATCTTGACTAATTCTATGCTATACTATTTATATACATATGCACCTTACAAAATTTTTATCTTACTTTGCTTTTGGTTTACTTGCTGGTCATATAGTTCAATTCTCACTCTTGTGCTTACGACATCTTTTGTAGATGGCCCGTCTTAGATGCACTGCACGTAAGTCGGTGATCCCTTTTTTGCCCTCTCATCTTACAGAGCGTCCACTGCGCCGCACGGTGATAGGACAGTCGAGCCACCTAGAGAGACTGCACCACCACCTGCACGAGGAGCAGGAGTGCCGACGCCAGGAGCGGGAGCAGCAGGACTCTTCCCCCTTTCCCTAGCAGAAGGTGGAGTCGAGGAGGCAGCCCTCCTCTATGCCTTAGCTAGAGGTGCCCCCTACACCACCACACGGCACCCCAGCTGCTGGAGGATACCCTAACAGAGACGACAATGATGGTGGTAGTTCGAGCCACAACACGGAGCTTTCAGAGGAGCAGGAGCTAGTAGGATGGGTCGCCCGACCTATCACTCGTGACACCACTCACGGTTGTCATTTCTACGACGCTCTCGACACCTTGTTGCGTCGAGCCTTCGACTGACACACTTGGTCTATCGAGTATCATAGTGTAATCTACCAACATAGTCGTGGGTTATACCCAGACCAATGGGAGGCTACCTGCTTGGTGCGTCATGCGGATGATGATCTCCGGGGTGTAGAGGCCTACTCAGAGTAGGATGCTGCGCGACGTGCACTTTCACAATACTACTCGTCATTCAGTGGGGTGGCTGACAGCCTCGACCTAAAGTACTACCCCCACCGCTCGACTAGCAGTACCGATTGTGTGATTGTCTCACCCGTTGGTGAAGGCAATCCCAGATTGAGCAGCATGATCAACCTGGTCGTCGTACTCAACACGGAGCTAGACCACGCCCTTGACGAGTTGGGCAAGGCTTGGGCGGAGATTGCAGAACTACGTGCTGAGCGTGCAGAGCGTGGCCATCAAGAGGATGGTTCCCCTGCTCCTTTTGGGACTCAACACCCTTACCGCTCGCCGCCCCATGGTCGTTATGCTTATGGTGCCCCTAACTGTAGGCCCTGGATAAACTTGGAACCCTATATCACTAGTGTCAAGTTTGTAATAAATGTTTAAATCAGTGTCTTAGTCTTAGTTAGTTTTAGTTAGTCATAGAAGTTTGCTTATCATGTGTTTCTATGTTTGCTGTGATGAACTTATGATGGATTTGGCTCTTTGTAATGGTTGTCATCAAAGTGTGGGTATCCCCTGCAACTTGGTGTATTTATTAATAAAGTTAGTTATTTAGTTGGGCAACCTTTTATTTCCACTTTCCTTTTTATCTGAGAAGCTATGGTTGGCTATGCTGAAAGTCAGTGGAGATGCTCATTTCTTCAGTATTATGAAGACTTCTATATATCTTTTCTTATGCTGAAAGACTGCAAGGTCAAGTATGATGTGTATATGCTTTCTACGAATGTCTGACAATAGGCGCCGAGGTGGAACTCGTGCTCAGCAAGAGCAGCAAGCACCATAGGATGAGGCACCCTAGCATCAGTTGCCACCACCACCCCCAATTACAATAAAGCAGATGTTTCTCATGCAGACTCAGGCAGTTCAAGCAATTGGTCAGACCCTGGCAGCCATGCAGCAGGTGCAACAGCAGCAACCTCATCCCCAACCGCAAGTGCAGATGCTGCAGATGCCAAGAGACAAGCATCAGATTTCATGAGAGGTCATCCCATGTGTTTGCCCAGTCTGCAGACCCCAAGGACGCCGAAGATTGGCTGCGCACCGTGGAGCGGGAGCTTCATATCACCCAGTGCAATGACAGAGAGAAAGTTGTGTATTGTCTTCTTTTGCTAAGGGGAGCAACCCAGTCCTAGTGGGACTCCTACCTCACCACCCATGCCGACCCTGACGCTATTACTCGAGAGGAGTTCAGAGACAACTTCTGACGGTACCATGTTCCTGAAGGATTGATGATAGTGAGGAAGGAAGAATTTCTGGCATTGAAGCAAGGTGCCCTTGTCTGTTAGTGGGTACAAGGACAAATTTTTGCAATTATCTCGCTATGCACCTGAGGATGTCAACATTGATGCCAAGAGGTAGTACATGTTTTTGAGAGGTTTGGTTGACCCTCTGCACTATCAGCTAATGAACCATACTTTCCCTACCTTTCAGCATCTGATCGATAGACCTATCATGACTAAGAGGAAGCACTGGGAGATGGAAGACCAAAAGCGCAAGATTGGTGGAGCGTGGGCCGGGAGCAGCAGCCATCCTCGTTTCTCAAGCAATCCACCCCAGCAGTTCAGGCAGAGTCACCCTCAAGGACACCAACATTAGCACTAGAACCAGCATCGATCAACAGTAGTTCCAAAGGCAGTTCCCTCGACAGCAGCAGCAGTACCGCCAGCACAATCAACCAGGAGGAAGTCAGCATCAGAGGCAGAGCAGTTGGGCACCTCTCCTTCCTACCCCAGCAACCAAGCAGAACAACCAGGTAGCCCCAGCGCAAGGAAGAGTCTGAGGATGTTTCCATTGTGGAGAGCAAGGCCACTAGGCATCGCTTTGCCCGAAGAAAGCAGCCCAGCAGTAGCCAGTTTGCAACACCCAGCAAGACAGGGAGCACCACATCAAGCATCAGGAGGCTGTGGCTAGGCCTACAACCATGGAAAGGTGAACCACTTGGAGGCCGAAGCAGTCTAGGATGTACCAATTGTTGCAGTAGGTATGTTTCCAGTCGAATCCCATCCAGCAAAAGTACTATTTGATACTGGTGCCATACATTCTTTTGTTTCTACATCATGGGTAGAAGCACATAACATCCCCATAGAACTAATGATTCCACCTCTAAGGTTTAATTTAGTTGGGGGGAAACATTTTGTCTGATAAGATATGCTCGAATCTAAGGATTGAAATAAGGGGGTTTGATTTCCCCGCTAACATCGTAGTGATAGGTACCGAAGGGTTAGATCTCATCCTAGGGATGAATTGGTTGCACAAGAACCAAGCAACTGTTAGCTGTGACAAGAGAACAGTAAAGTTAGTGTCCCCATCTAGGAAAGAAGTAGTAACTAAACATATCATGCCTGATCTAGAAGAAGGAGTCTGTCCCCATATGTCTGTAGATGGTAAAGAGGCCAACCTATTTGAGGCCATCAGAGTTGTGTCGGAGTTCCCTAACGTGTTTCCTGAAAAGTTACTAGGCATGCCACCCAAGCATAAAGTTGAGTTTGCCATAGACCTTGAACCAGGCACCACCCCTATTTCTAAGAGAGCTTATAGAGTGTCTAGACCAGAATTGGTGGAACTCAAGAAGCAGATCAACGAGCTATTGGAGAAAGGTTACATCAGACCAAGTACTCCGCCTTGGGCCACTCTAGTTCTATTTGTGGAAAAGAAAAATGGGACAAAGAGGATGTGCATTGGCTACCGAGCCTTGATTGAAGTCACAATCAAGAATAAATACCCCCTACTGATGATAGAATATCTGTTTGATTAGTTGAGAGGAGTTGGAGTGTTCTTAAAGATAGATCTTAGGTCACGTTACCATCAACTCAGTATCCAACCTTCAGATATACCGAAGACAACATTTATCACTAAGTATGGACTTTATGAGTATACAGTCATGTCCTTCGGATTGAGAAATGCACTAGCTTTCTTTATGTACCTGATGAATAGTGTGTTCATGCATTACCTTGATAAATTCATAGTGGTGTTCATCGATGATATTCTCATATATTCCTAGAATGAGGAAGAACACGAGGAGCATTTGAATATGGTACTACAACGATTACGGGAGCATCAGTTGTATGCCAAGCTGAGAAAGTGTGAGTTCTGGATCAGCGAAGTCGTGTTCTTGGGTCATATCATAAATCGAGACGGATTAGCTGTGGATCCGAAGAAGGTGGTAGATATTCTGGACTGGAAAGCACCAAGAGATGTCTGTGGTATGAAGAGTTTCATTGGAATGGTCGGATACTAACGGCGTTTCATTGAAGATTTCTCCAAGATTCCCAGACCGATGACAGCCCTGCTAGCGAAGAAAGTTGAATTCAAGTGGACCCCAGAGTGTCAAGAGTCATTTGAAGTGTTGAAGAAGTTGACGACATCACTTGTGTTGATCCTACCTAAGGTTCACAAGCCATTCTCAGTGTATTGTAGTGCTTCATACACTGGTCTTGGATGTGTGCTAATGCAAGAAGGGAGAGCAGTGGCGTACTCGTCCCGATAGTTGAAGATTCATGAGAGGAATTACCCCACACATGACCTGGAATTAACAGTAGTGATTCATGCATTGAAGACCTAGAGGCACTATTTGTATATGTAGAAGTGTGATGTTTGCAAGGACCACAAGAGCCTTACGTATATATTCACCCAGTCAAAGCTTACATGAGGCAACGAAGATGGCTGGAGGTGATCAAAGACTATGAGTTGGAGATACATTATCACCCAGACAAAGCTAATGTGGTTGCAGATGCTTCGAGTAGGAAAAGTCAAGTCAACATGATTGTCGCTCATCCGATGACATATGAGCTGGCGAAGGAATTCGACAGGTTGAGTTTCGGACTTCTAAACAACACTCAAAGAGTGATAGTTGAGCTGGAACCCACTCTAGAGTGAGAGATCAAGGATGGGTAGAAGAATGATGAGAAGATCAATGAAATTCGGCAGCTGATCTTAGAAGGGAAAGGCAAGGATTTCTGGGAAGATGGGGAAGGCGTACTATGGTTTAAAGATAGGTTGTGTGTTCCTGACATCAAATCGATTCGGGAGCTGATCCTCAAGGAAGCCCATGAAACGGCTTATTCCATACACCCTGGCAGCGAGAAAATGTACCAAGACCTGATGAAAAGATTTTGGTGGCACAGGATGAAAAGGGAGACCGTGGAATATGTTGCCATATGCGATAGTTGTTAGAGAATTAAGGCGGAGCACCAAAGTCCCGTGGGATTCTTATAACCATTGCAGATTCCTCAATAGAAGTGGAATGAGATTGGGATGGACTTTATAGTCGGTTTGCCTCACACTCGAGCCGGTTATGACTCCATCTGGGTGGTAGTGGACCGCTTGACAAAGGCGGCCCATTTCTTGGATTGTATGCAGAGTTATGACTCCACCTATAATAGTGCGGTGTTGGCAGAGTTATACATGACTCGGATTGTATTTTTGCATGGAGTACCAAAAAAGATAGTATCGGATCGGGGAACCCAATTTACTTCTCACTTTTGGCAGCAGTTGCATGAAGCCTTAGGCACACATTTGAAGTTAAGTTCAGCTTATCACCCGTAGACAGATGTTCAGACTGAGAGAACCAACCAGATCTTAGAAAACATGTTGAGGGCTTGTGCTTTGCAAGACAAGTTAGGTTGGGATAAGAGGCTACCCTATGCAGAATTCTCCTACAACAACAGCTATCAGGCTAGTTTGAAGATGTCACCATTCCAAGCACTCTATGGGAGGAAATGTTGAACTACGTTGCATTGGGACCAACCCGACAAAAGGCAGGTGTTCAGTCCAGATATTTTGCTTGAAGCCAAGGAAAATATCAGAATGGTTCGAGAGAATCTAAAGACAGCGTAGTCTAGACAACGAAGTTATGCCGACACAAGAAGAAAAGAGATGAGTTTCGAAGTGGCAGATTATGTTTACCTGAAGGTGTCACCAATCCAAGGAGTCAAAAGGTTCGGAGTCAATGGCAAGCTAGCACCTCGATACATCAGACCCTACCAGATTCAAGCAAGACGTGGACAAGTGGCATACCAACTCAACCTACCAGAAAGTCTGTCAGCAGTACATGATGTGTCCCATGTGTCTCAGCTGAAGAAGTGTTTAAGAGTACCAGAAGAGCAACTGCCAACCAAGGACCTTGAAGTTCACGAAGACCTAACATATATCAAGAAGCCAACTCAAATTCTGGAGATAGTAAATAGAGTCACTCAAAGAAGCACCATCAGAATGTGCAAAGTCAAATGGGGCCACCATTTAGAGGAAGAAACAACTTGAGAAGGAGAAGACGATCTGAAAGCTAAATATCCCAAGCTCTTTGCTAGCCAACCCTGAATCTTGAGGGCGAGATTCATTTTAAGGGGAATAGGTTTGTATCACCCTGAATTTGGGGGTATAAAATTTCTTCTCTAATATCTACCAAATTCAGGTGTTACCTCTTGTTTCTCTCATAGATTTCTTCTCTCTTCTTTTTATTAGAATTGTGTCTAGTATTTGGGAGACGAGTTATTTTTTTACTATATCAAAACATATGGGAGTCACAAAATGTTGCATCATGTTGAGCCTAGATTATTCTTTTGTTTGATGACCATGTTTGGAATACATGAATTTGAATTTGTGTCATGTTTGAATTTGAATCCAAAAGACAAAATAAAAGGAAAAGGAATTAGGAAATTTAGAATAAAAGAAAAAGGTAAAGAAGGACATCCGCCCCCTTCCCTGGCCTTTTGGCCCACTCGGCCCAGCTAGCCGCCCGCATGCGCGAATGCTCTCTGCCAGGTGGGTCCCACCTATCGGCGCAGGTACGCTCGCTCGCCGATGCACTCACTCGCTCCCTCCCTCTCTGCTAAGTGGGGTCGTCCCGTCAGCACCCCCTCGCTGACTCGAGGGCCCCATTCGTCAGTCCCGTCCCCCTCCTCGCAACCGCCGTGCCCGCACCCATGGCATACGCTCCGCACGGTCAAACCGCACCCACGACCAACAACTTGCCCACACACGTCACTCGTGCACCTAGGTGAAGACCCTAGACCCCCCCTTCAGCATGCCCCTATCCCTCATTCATTCTCTCCCTGTCCTCGCACTAACCTAGCTAGCAGCGCTGCCACCTCCGTTCTAACGTCCCTGCCGGGCGTTTGCCATCGCCTCGGCCATGGTGAGCTTCGCCTAAGCTCTGTCCACCGAGAACCCACCTTGGTTTACCCTTTCACCGACCCCTCTGTCCGGTCCATGCCTAACCTCTCCCTGCGTAGACCAAAGTTCGCCGTCGCCGCGATTCCTTGTCGTCCGGCCAACTGAAGCCTCCCCGCGTTGTGCCAAGCTGCCCCGACCGCCTTTTCTAAGTAAGGAACCTTCCCCCGCCCTTCTTCTGCGCGGATTTCATCTCACCGTGGGGAATTTCGGCTCGCCGGAGCTGCCCCTCATCGGGCCACCACACCTCCATAGTGTCCGGCCGGTATAGCCCTCCCCTATGCCCAAACCCAGGCATAGAACACCCCTACCCCCTCACTGAAGCTCATACCAGCCTCGGGGCACCAGATTGTCCCCCACTCAGGTGGGGATTGCTCGCTGGAGTGCTCACCGGCCCACCTGAGACCCTTCTCCGTCGTCTGCCTGCTCTTAGTCTTGTTCTCACGACCCAAGCTTTGCCATAGTGCTCGTTAGGTTCTCCCCAACCTCCTTGTCCTACCTAGACTGCCCCAGCGCCCCTAGACACCCGGTCTGCTTCACCTCCGGCAGCTACGCCGCCATGGGCGCAAGCAGCGCCGCCCCTGGCCGGTAGAGACTATTAAGTCCCTAAACGCCCGATCCTAGCAATCCACCCCTGATCCGATGACCCAAGTCTTTGGATGACGGATTACGTGGTTCGTTGAACCAGGGCCGTTGATCCGAGATCCAACGATCAGAGCCCCATGCCCTCAGCGCGCCGCTGGATCATGGGCCCCGCGCGTCAGCATCACGCCCTGCCTTGAGCCCCACCTGTTAGCTGCCCGTGCCCCGCGTGCCTGCTCTCCCGCCCATCGGTTCTAATCTTGGTCGTTGATCCGAGATCTAACGGCCGAGGAGATCCCATACCCCTTTGGTTTGCCTTTTTATAAAAGGAGCCCTCGGTTCTCTGGTATTAGAACTCGCCGTGCTTTTTTCTTTCAACCGAGCCCCTGAATTTTTGCAGAAAGGGCCTTGGGCTTTAGTTTAATTAAAGAAAGGTGTCTAATTTAGGGTTTTAAATTCCAAAACTTGCATATTTCATATCTTATGCATATGAACTCCAAATTGGATGGTTCAAATTGCAAAATGTTCATAACATTATTCTCTATCTATGTAAATTATGTTCATTTACTGTTTTCACATCCCAATTTTGTGGTTAGTCTCTAGGTTAGTGTAAGGCTATAGGAATTTCATTAGAAATAAAATAAAAGGTAAAGCCCTAATGAATGTTCAAGTGTGTAACTTTATAAACTTAAAATCATTTAGAGTAATCCCATCCCTGGAATAACTTTAAATAAGTAAGTAATTTATTTAAATAGACCTAGTTAGGGAAGTAATTTACTAGGATAAACTTAATTAGAGGACATTAGATCCCTTAAGCATAGTGATCTACCCTAGAACCTAGAGTTCACTTTTTGTATCTGTACCTTTTCTAAAGAACCTATGTTTGGTCTATTACATATTTTTGGTGTAATGGTCTTTGTTATTCCCCATGTGTGTTGAATGAATGATTGCTTTGCATAGACAACGAGCAGTCCGTGGTTCCCGATTGTGTTGCAGGAGACTTCCCTGAGCAGCAACCTGGTGAAGGCAAGTGTTCTCTGGCCCATTATGTCCTACTTACTTTATAATTCAATGTCCTGCATACCATGATCAACCTAAGGACTGACTAGTATTTTGTTTTCTTATCCTTGTTTACCCTTTGAGAATTGGTTATTATGATTAGTATTATGCTACTACTTTACTTTAATCAATGAACATGATGAGAATATTTATGATACGATGATTTTATTCTGGTATTGATGATGAACTTGTGATACTTTAGGGGGCTCGGGCTGTTTCCCGAGTACCTTTCCATAAGGACTTGTTCCCTTAGGCAAACCACCATACTTTGATGGTGAAGATTATTGTATTTGGAGTGATAAAATGAGGCACCATCTAACCATACTCCATGAAAGCATTTCAGATATTATTGAGTATGGAGCGCTGGCACAACAAGTGGGTGATGAGGACTATGACTCCGATGAGGCTACCCAAGTGACGTACTTCAACTCCCAAGCCACCTCCATACTCCTTGCTTCCTTGTGTAGGGAGGAGTTCAACAAGGTGCAAGGGTTGAAAAGTGCCAAAGAAATTTGGGACGTCCTCAAGACGGCACACGAAGGGGATGAAGTAACCAAGATCACCAAGCGGGAAATAATCGAGGGAGAACTCGGTCAGTTCATCCTCTACAAAGGAGAAGAGCCACAAGACATGTACAACCGGCTCAAGACAATGGTGAACCAAGTCCGCAACCTTGGGAGCACCAAGTGGGATTACCATGAAATGGTCAAGGTTATTCTAAGGTCTCTTGTTTTTCATAACCCCACTCAAGTGCAATTAATTCATGAGAATCCTAGGTATAAGAAAATGTCTCCCGAGGAGGTGATTGGCAAGTTTGTGAGCTTTGAACTTATGGTCAAAGACTCCAAACACATTGTCAACTTGGAACAAAGTGCCACCTCCACACCTGAGGTGCAACCCGTTGCATTCAAGGCAACAAAGGAAAAGAATCAAGAGTCTACACCAACCAATAGGCTCCCAATTGTGCCTCCAAGCTTGACAACGAGGAGATGGCTCTTATTAATAAGTGATTCTGGCAAATCCTCAAGCAAAGGAAGGGGAAGGAGTACAACCCCTGCTCTAAAAGGGTTTGCTATCAGTGTGGTAAGTCTGGTCACTATATTGCTAAATGTCCATATGCAAGTAATAGTGACTGGGACGATGACAAGAAAGGGAAGAAGAAGATGGAGAATAAGAAGTACAACAATAAGAAGAAAGCGGCGAGGCACACATGGGAAGGGAATGGGACTCCGACGAGAGCTCCCTTGACTCCTCCTCTGATGAGGACGCCGCCAACATCGCCATCAACAAGGGTCTTCTCTTCCCCAACATCGGCCATAAGTATCTCATGGCCAAGGAGGGTAAAAAGAATAAGGTATACTCTAGAGACACCCCCAAATATACTACATCCAGTGATGAGGGTAGCTCTAGTGAAAAGAATGATGATTTGTCTTCTCTTTTTGCAAACCTTACCATAGAACAAAAGGAGAAAACCAATGAATTGATAAAAACCATTAACGAGAAGGATGAAATCTTGGAATGCCAAGAAGATCTATTTGTTAAGGAAAGCAAGAAATTTGTTAAGCTAAAAGATGCTTTTGCTCTTGAAGTTGAAAAATGCAAAAACTTAACTAAAGAGCTAAAAACAAACAATGATTCAATTTCTTGTCTCAAAACTAAAAATGCAAGTTTAATTGCTAAGATTGAGGAATTGAATGCTTGCCATGTTCCTACATCTACCATTGAGCATGTTATTATTTGCACTAGACGTAGAGATATTGATGTTAATGCTATGAATGATCACCTTGCTATGATCAAAGAACAAATGATCACCTAGCTAAGTTGAATGCCAAAATTGCCGAGCATGAGCTTCAAAATGAAAAATTTAAATTTGCTCGTAGTATGCTTTACAATGAGAGACGCCCTAGCATTAAGGATGGAATTGGCTTCCAACCTGGTGTGACGGAACCTCCTAAGTTATTAGGCCCACCTACAATTGTCCTTGTCCAGCAGACCTTGGGCAACCCTGTAGATGCTTCCACTCACTTGACAAGTTCGGTATCTATCTCCTTTACCTTTCCTAAGAGCGTTTCACCCGTCACGCAGATATTACAACACATCGGAGAAACGAATAAGCGGAAGCAATTACAACAACTTAATTTACATTAACATATAGAAAGAGTGTTATTATTACAGACCAGTACTATATAGGAGTGCGGGAGTAATATTATTACAGACCCGGGAGGCAAAAACCCCTCCTGCTTAACAGTAAAGTTTTTAAAGGAGGACACTTCCTCCCGAGGCTTCAATCCTGGTTTTCTTCCTTTGGTACCACCTTGGAACAAAGGCAACAAAAATTTGCTGCTTCCTCACCTACAACAACATGGGTTCAAAAACCCTGAGTACGAAGTGTACTTTCGCAAGTCTTACCTGTCAAAATAAAAGACTCTCAAGGATATGCTGGTTTGAGGGAATCAGGGTAAGGCTTTGATCAAGATTCAAAACTCTATTTGCAGAAATGCTTACTAATAGTGGATCCTTAAAAATCCAGTTTTAGTTAGCAAGTTAAGTTATTACCTGATTCTAGAGTTCTTTCTACCCTAATTCAAGCACTTGGCCTATACTAGCCATCTTTTTATCAACCCTTCTTGTTCACTATAAAGCTACGTGTAAGTCGATGACTAAGTCTTCATATCCGAGAAGTAACAGCGATTCGAATCGATTAATACTCAGCTAAGGATCTCCAATCACACGACATATGTAGCACTTGACCCTTGCATATGTCAACTCGCCACCAGGGTTCTTAAGACTAGATCAGGTTCACGCCAACCGAGAGCACAGATACACCACCGTCTAGCCTCTTGCCACAGAGGGTACACGCTACTCTTGCCATCTCTCCACTCCCATTGTGTGCTATCTTATTCTGGTATTAGTCTGCTCGAGGCAAAGCTTACCCATGATGAGGCATGTGACTAGTTAAAGGGTCCTCGGTCAGCAGGCCTACATCGACAAGGTCCTTAATCGACACAGACGGAGACACTACACCGAGACTCTCTTCTCGTGCAAGTCACCCGCTTGGTCTCAGCTTTATCATTTCAACCCAAAGTTTGGTACCTAACAGAGGTACATCTTTTCCCATGTTGAACCCATCATGGCCATGATGGATCCACCATCCAGTTTTATTTTTGAAAACATCCCATCCCACTTGAAGCATCATATTTTGCAAAACAAAACATTTTGTTTTCTAGAGCAAGACTAAGCATCAGAAAAAACCTTTTTATAAAACAGGTGATCAAGGAAAAGTAATCAATTTTCCAAGGAAGGAAATGCAGCAAGTGTTTAACACACAACTCCTACCACCTAATGCATCAAGCAAGTGAGAAAGATTTTAAAACAGCAAGGAGGTGGCAAATGCACCGGGGCTTGCCTTGTGTTATAGGAGAGTCGGGCTCTGCTCCACAAATATCAAAATAAAAGCAGTTCCCGGCAGGTGGGTCTTCAGGTGGTGGTGGTGTAGCTCTTTCTTCTTCAACTTCTACTTCTTCTTCGTTTTCTATATATATCACATATATAACCATGAATGCTCATGTAATGCTTATGAAAATGCACAAAAGATGAAAGTACATTATCTTAGGTCTTGAATACAATTTTCCTTCATGGGACTCAAGGAAACTAGGGTTTTTGGAGTCAGTACTGTAGTTCATAGAGCAGGCATCACTAGAAGATTAGGGTTTTGGGGTTTAAGTACCAAACATTGTCCAAATCATGCCAAACTTTACCCAAGGATTCTAAGTATCATTTTAAGCTTATCCATTAATCAATTTTTAAAATTCCAGGAATATAGGTTTTGGCTGTTTTAATTACTCCATAATTCCTTATTTGGACTAAAAATCATAAAACTATTTTTATTAATTACTATAGACTTTTAGGGACCTAGCAAAATTGGTCTCATATTTTTATAATTTGTCTACAATTTTATAGAAATTCTCTAACCTTGGAAGAAAAAGAAAAAGAGAAACTATGAATAGTATTGGGTTGAATTCAGCCCAAACCGGCATGCAGAAAGGAGGACACACGCGCGCCCACGCCCGCGTTGTCGGCCTTGCAAAAAGGCCCCTGTTAAATCAAACAATTGGTGAAGAGCCCTTGGCTACTATTCAATGTCTCACTGACAAATGCAAAGAGGTCCCCCGGTTTTTGTTTCTTCTCCAAATCGATCCAAGACTATGGCGCGCTCACCGTCGACCACTCTGCTGCTCGGACCAGCCAAGATTACCGGTGGCTACCCAAATTAATTATTGGGCAAGCATTACGGACCCGAGACAACCCTAGAACAAGCTTCAATTGGGTGGTTATGGCCCTGGCTTAGCCCAACCATGGTGGCGGTGAATACCAAACACAAATTCATGCGTTCCGGTTAATAGAGCGTGGTCAAGCATAGAGGGTTGAGCCGATGAGTATCACAAGCATGTATGGGTGCTAAAATACGATTAAGAAGAGCAGGGGCAGACCTGGGAGCGGCTGGCCACGGCGTGCAGAGGATTTTCACTTGCTGGTGACTGAAAAAGGGGGAAAACGGTGCCACGACGGGGTCTGGTGGAATTAGGAGGTGAGGTTGTGGCTACACATTCGCAAAGGACTACGGATTCACCATGCACTACCAATTTTGGGAGAGGTGGAGAGGATTCCGTGAATTTGTGCTTCAACCGAGCTCACTGGTGAAGTGGTGAATACCTCGCCGTGGGTGGCGGGGCTATTTAAAGGCACAGCGGTTCGGCTAGCGATCCACGGCCGTGGATTACATCCTTCGTGCATGGTTACCACGTAAAGAAGAGACACAGTGAGGGAGGAGCGAGACATGAGTGACACGGCGGCTGAAATGACCGAGCCACGGTGACCGCCGGTGAATTATCTCCGGCTAGGCTCCGGCTAGGTCCACGGAATCGCGACACATCCGAAGCTACCTCCCCGCGGTCGATCCTTACCCCAAATCACTCGAACACATCCGATTCTATAGTGCCTTTGATCTTTGTCTTCACTTTTCAGATATTTCAGCGTTCTGATCTTCAGCGCTTTACTGAACCGACCCCCCTTCACCCTCCTTTTCTCTTGATTTGTGTTAAGAACAAGGTGATCTCCATTAATAAAGTTTGTTCACTAAACAATAGTCTTTAATTTTACTATAGGATCCCTGGACCAAAACCGAATGGAATAAGAGATACAGTGCTTCCAATTCGGCCCTATTCCACAGTGACCATTCCTGTTCTTGAATTCAGTTTTCAGTAACCCTTCAATAGCTCGATAGGGTTCTGACAGAGCAACTTTGGGCTGTTGTTTCTTTAGTTTTTGTACAACAACCAGAGAAGATGACTGTACCAAAGTTACTCCCCTATAATCCAACTTTAATCTTGTTACAATGGTCTTAGTCAATGATCCATTAAATCGAGCTCCACCTGATCCTGAAGTTGGTCCTATACCACTGGTTTTTCTGAACATTACAGACTCTCAGCCTGACAGCCAAACTTCAAACTCATTTAACTCTTGATTTTGTACAATACCAGGACTTAAGTACTTAAGCAAAGTTGTTCTCCTATTATAGTTCTACAACTTTAATGTGTTGAATCTAGGCAAACTCCTAATATTTTTAGAACTATAGAGCTCCGAAGTCAGCCCTGTTCACTAGTTTTTAGAATTAGTCACATGAGAGGTGTAGAGTGGCTTTTTGCAAATAAGCCCAAATCCCATGGTTTGATTTGCAAATCCTCAAATATGTGAACCATATGATTTGAGGTACCCTAATACCTTGGTTTTTGCACTTAGATCCAAAAGTGTGCAAAATTTACATATAACCCCCAAGGGTTTCAACTTGGGTTTTCCAGGGGTCTTTTATTGTTTTTGGCACTTCTAGGGTTTGGATGTCACTCAAGTCCATTAATTGTGATATATTATGATTGTTTCTCATGGGTTTTGAAGTTTTCTCATGTTTGGGCTTTATTATCACTCCTAAGCCTAGTTTAGGGTTAAGTACCCTACCCTAGGGTTACACCCATGACCAATCACATCAATACAACTTGTTTGAAATTTTTGCCTAGTGAATGCACTCTAAGTGTAACAATCACATGATATGCTCAAGTTTTAGTGACAGTAACACCTGGGGAGTTACACCTGGGAGCCAAAACAACATCAAACTTAATGCCCATAGAAACAAGATTTCCAGCTTTGTTAAGGGCAAGGCTCCCATGGTGCAAGATAGAGAAGGTTACATTTTATATCCTGAAAACTATCCTAAGCATAAGATTAGAAGAATTCATGCTAAGAAATCTCATCTTGTTGCTCATCATGCTTATTGTTGGGGACTTGTTCTCAAATGTTATAAATTAAGAACAAGGCAACATAAAAATGTTAAATGTTAATGCCCTAAGTCCGCTGAAGCATCATCTCCCCAAGGATTTAATGAACTTCGGACGAAGGTCGCGGGCAAAATGTCACGAAGGTCATACCTTCGTGATTAGACTTATACAACAATGTAAAATGAAGTATAACATGTAAAACATATGTCAGAAACAGATAACATTATTCGTATATTTCATTATATGGATCTAAATATTAAAATATGATATTTGGGTACATTTATACCTTCTCCTTGACGGAAACAATAATCCCAGTGTGATGCGTCCACAATTACAAGGTTGCATGAACAGTATAGGGGTACTGTTCATCTATTTATAGGCACAGGACACAGCCTATGTGAAATTACATTTATGCCCTATATAACCAATTACAATACTGACACAAAACATCATGGGTCTTTGAGTCATTTCATCTTTAAGTCGGTTCGCCCCCTTCGTCTTGAGATTTGTCATTGTGCCGAAGCTCTATCGGTGGTAACTTCGGCGCTGCTTCTGAAAGGATCTGCCGAAGGTGTTTTCCTCTTTTAGGATCTTCGGCTACGAAGCATTCCCCCAACAGTAGCCCCTTCGTGGTGCTAGATCGTTTTTCGTAACGAGCTTGATCCGTGAAAAAATCTTCTAGGCTTCGGGATGCCGAAGATCCGAAAAAACACCTTCCTTGAGATCGTTGGCGAGAAACGATTAAAATAATCCGCACGCGAGGTGGCCCCATCTTGCAGCAGTTGCGCACACCCTGGCGATTCACCTTCCCGGACCCTATGGCCCACCGGTCAATGAGTGTGGGTGGCTGTTTTTCTGGTACGGAAGACCTTGACGATTCACCTTCCCACCTGCGGCACTATATAAACAGACGGGTAGGTGTGAAGTTACCACAACATTCATTGCTATTGTACTGTTGTGCTGTCAAAAATTTAACCATAGCCGAAGCTTGATCATCGCGCTCAAATGAAGCACCGCTTTTGATTCTGCTTCGTCACAAGAGAAAGAACTTCGGAGAAATCGAGAAAATCAACAACTCAAAAAATTTCGAAAAATTCATAATCAGATGGCAAGAGTGCGTTCTACTGCCAGGATTGACCGTGAGGGAGATGAGACCGAAGCTACTGAAACTGTTCCAATTTCCGAAACAATGAAGCGGTCTGGGCTGGCAACATCGGAGGATACACCTGCCACCGAATCAGAGCGGGCCGATGCTGAAGAAACTGATTCCGAAGATGATTACAGCAGTGCAGTGCCGAGCAAACCTAGTCACCTGGACTTCGGAAAGTCCACCATCTCCGAAGCTGATCTTCCTAAGTTGGTGAAGTTGGGCTATTTTAGTGAAGCAAAGAAGGAGTTGATTCATTTTGGTGGAAAAGAAACTATCCCGAAGCCGGGAAAGAATGAAGTAGTGGTTTTCAAAAGTCTTTTTAAAGCTGGTTTAAGATTCCCTTTGAACAAGATGATTGCTGATGTACTGAGGAAATTTGGGATCTACCTTCATCAGCTGACCCCTAACGCTATCGTTAGGCTAAATGTTTATATCTGGGCTCTCCGAAGCCAGGGGGTGGAACCATTCGCTGAAGGTTTCTGCCGAGTGCACGAACTGCACTACGAGACCAAGGCTAGAAGAGATGGTCTTCATGAAAATTTTGGCTGCTACAACTTTGCTTACCGCAAGACTACAAAGTTTCCAGTGATCAGTTACCGAAGCAAATGGCCAGCTGGATGGAAATCTGAGTGGTTCTACGTCAGAGTTGACGAAGATGAAGATAAGTTGGTCCAAAGTCCGTTAGAGTTGATCTTCGGAGAGACCCGACCCTCGTGCAACATGTTACCAGGGAGTCCAAGTCAAATTGCTCTAGCTGAATTTAGAGTGATTGCAGATCATATTGGCACTAGAGACTTGGTGCAAGAATTTCTGGCCTTCAGAGTATTCCCGACTTTGAAGGAGTGGGAAATGCCGAAGCTAGAGGGGAAAAAGAAGAAAGGGGAACTTGTTTGGTTGCCCTACCATTTCAAATTCAAGAAACTTTTCAAAGTACCCTGCCAAGAGTGGCTGGACACAATCGAACTAATGTGTAATGAAATACTCGGAAATTATTCTAAAAAAGAAGACTAATTGATGACCGTGGCCTTCGGCACCCGTCCAAAGCGAAGGCTAAACCGCGTAATGGATGTTAGAAATATGCCCTAGAGATAATCATAGAGATGAGCATATTTCTTTGTATCCATGATATATATATTGCTTAATTGAATATCCATGGAAGGCACCTTGTATTGATTAGCAATTATGTGAATTGTTTGTGAGATTCTTTACTTATATGGTTATTCTAAATGATGTCCCTAGTCAGAGTCGATGACTAGCACATGTATTAGTTGATGACTACATTTCACAAGTCATGAACATGGAGATGTTAAATTAATAATGTGGGCGCATGTATGACATGAGGCTGGACCGACCCAACGTGAGATATTGTAATATAGTTCTCTTCTTGCAACATGAATACTGTATCCTTAGACCTGAGATTGTCGCATGTTCTCAAGATGTGAATTGACTTACTTAGGGACTATCAAACGCTATCCCGTAACTGGGTAGTTATAAAGGTAGTTTTGGGTTTGTCAGGAAGCATGCTATGAGGCATGGTCAGTCAAGATGGAATTTGTCCCTCTCTTTGTGAGAGAGATATCTCTGGGCCCCTCGAGTGATTGGATCAAGAAATGCATGGCCGTGCTAGGGTTAAGAGTTAACCATTGAAAGGATTCCAATTCACAGTATCGAGAAAGAGAGGTCAGCTTAGAGCCAGACCAAATATCGTGAGACAAAGGGAACATCATGTACTTAATGTCGCAATGGTTCGTCTGATATGATCTTTACGTACACATAGGAGTTGACATGTCTTGCTAGAGGCCGCTGTCAATTATTGGGCCAAGTAAGAGTACTCGGGCTATGTCTATTTGTACGTGAACCTATAGGGTCACACACTTAAGGGGAAGGAAGCCTAATTCGGATTAGATCCGAAATTAGACTGGGCTTTAGGGTTAATGATGGGCCTCGGCGTCAGAAGCCCACCATAACGCCTATATAATGAGGGGCGGGGGCGCGGTTAAGATATAACCTAATTCGCCACCTGCAAACCAGCAGCCGCCGCTCGCCTCTCGCCCTCGCCAAGCCGCCGTCGCGAACCTAGCAGTTCGGTACGCGGCGCTTCCTCCCTGTACGTGTGGATACCTCGGAGGTGCTGCATCTGGAGCACTTGGACGAACCGTGCGAGGACGAGAAGAACGCCGGCGACTACACGGCACTGCTCGACGCGTTCGTCTACATCGAGACGTCTTCCGCTGCTCTGCGCGTCTAGTGGTAATTCCATGACCTATAACCGCAGTAGTTCTTGGTATTATGGGGTTGAAAATTTTGTTTTGCGCTAGTGTAGCCTCCCCGTAATCCTACAGTGGATGCCCTAGGTTTTGAATATCCTGACTACGAGCGGCTAGATAAGGGTGCTGAAGGCCAAAAGAGAAAAAGAGTAGCTAATGTTCTGAACAAAGATGATGAAGAACAATCGAAAAAGAAAAAGTCGGAGTCTGAGCCTAAAACAGGTGTTTTGAAGAAAAGAAAAGCTTCAACTCTGAAGAAAAAAGCAATTGACGAAGAAGAAGGAACTCCTACAACACCCTCTACTACCGAAGTAGAGGAAATTTTAAAGGTAATGACTGAATCTTTGCCTGTCAAGCTAAGTCCACTGGGGCCACAACTGACAAAGCTTTTTCAGAAGGAAAAGGAGCCCACGAAATCGAAGGAAGCAGTTAGAGCAAAAAAGCAAAGAATAATCACGGTGACAGAAGTCATTGAAAAGACACCACCAGGAGCTTCAGCTCCGAAGGCTCCAGTTGCTAAAAGTTCGATAGCTACTGAAGTTGCACCTTCGGAGGCCACAGATGCCGAAGCTACTAGATCCGAAGATATTAATTTAGAAAGCATGGTTGCTAATATAGATAAAATTCTGCTAGACATGGCCACAGAGGAAGCTGCTGGGGCCACCGAAGAAGCTTCGGCCCTAGAACCCGAGAAAAAGAAAGAAATTGCCAAAGAAACATCGAGAGATGAAATTTTCAATTTTCAAAACTTGATTAGACAAGAACTGACGAAAGCCGAAAAAGAAGAACTAAAAGAGTATGCTATATCTTGCGGCTATCGGCCAGGGGCGATTCTCTTCGGGGGTGTTGATGATGAGAAGCTAGGCTGCATCCGGGATCAGGCCGGAGCGAAGGTTATCGGTACCCTATCAAAGAGTATCAGTTTCCTGAAGCTCGAAGACGATATTAGCCGCTACCGACGACAGCATATCGTCGGTAGTTTGTTTTATTCCAATTTCAAGGTAAACAATTTCTCTCTAACTTTTTATTTTTCATAACAAAAATGTTTTCTAACGAAGGTTGTTCGTGTACAGAGTATGCTACTGAGCAAAGCCTTGAAGATGCAACAGGATCTAGAAGATAAAAAGCACGAGGTTATAATTGAGAACTTAGAAAACAAAATAAAAGAACAATCAGCCACTTTTGAGAAGAAAGAGTTCGAACTCCAGACAACTGAAGGCTTATTAGTAGAAGCTAAAGCTAAAATAACAGAACTAAATACGAAGCTTCTCTGCCAGTCAGAAAGTTTCGAACAGGAAAAACTGAAGCTTAATGAAAAACTTGAGGCCGAAGTCCAGAAGGGTTTAGATTTGAAAAAATCATTGATAAGGCTTCAAAACAAATGTTTGGAATTCAGCAATCAATGTGTTCAAGGGCTGAAGAAGGTATTTTATTCGGTCGGGGCCAGTAGTGAAAAATTTACTCCTTCAGCTGAAGATCTACCAGGAGCCTTCGAACACATCAAAGGTGAGATTGATGACCTTGATGATGTTATTGCTGGACACGGTGACTTCTGTGCCCTGGTAGCTTCTCGGGGCACCGCTGCTGTATTCCTGAAATCTGGCTGTGAGCATGGAAAAATCATCAACAGACCCAATTTCAGCCTATCACCAGCAGTTCTGGATGATATCCCCAGCCTCGCCCGAAGCATTGGGAATAAATTTATAAAGGTGGTATGGACAAAGGGTGGGCGAGAGAAAGCTGGTGACGAAGCTCGGAGTCATCTAAAACCGGTAGCAAAATCTTACCTTCGTGCTTACCTCTTCCTTCGAAATTGAATTTTCCTTATAATACTTTAATTCATGTAGGATGATGAAGCCGAAACCAAAGCTTGAAGAGTAAAAAGATGACGCCGAAGCTTTTACTGGATGGCAATGCTGAAGCTGAAGCTCAATGAATATTGATGAAGCTTAGATAAATGACTGTAGAAGAGATTCTAAAAACTTTTTGTAATAACTTTTACAGATGTTTAAATTGTATTCTGTGAACTATATCCATACCTTGTAATATATTCTTACCTTTCCGTCAATGTATGAAGTGCTTTGGTGTGGACGAAATTATCATTTTTTAGCCGAAGGCAAAAAAACACCTTCCCTTCTTTTCGTACGCAGCGAAGCAAAAAAACTGCTTCTTTTTTCTTTTTTGCCGAAGCATGATCTTTAGAGCCGAAGCAATTACTTGTGTTATGATGATAATGATCCTACGTATGTCTAAATGATGTTTATGAATGCAAATGCTATGATGTGATGTATCATGCAAATGAATGTCCAAACACATATCCAAAGCCATAGCCATAGTCTCTGTTCCCTTAGGAATAGACACAGTCTCTTTGCCGTTTGTTTTTCGGCTTCACCGTTTACTTTTCGGTGTATCAGCGCTGACTTTTCGCTGTAAGCCTCCCTTAGGAGCTTCTTCGCCTTTTACTTTGGCGGAATCAGCGTTTATTTTTCGCTGTAAGCCTCCCTTAAGAGCTTCTTCGCCTTTTACTTCGGCGGAATCAACGTTTATTTTTCGTTGTAAGCTCTGCATTCCCTTAGGAACGACTTTTGAGCAGAAAATACGCTGCGCTCCCTTAGGAATGGCTTTTTGTAGTTTCGTCGTGCTCTGCATCCCCTTAGGGACGTCTTTTGAGCTTCTCCCTGTTTTCTTTTCTTTTTTCTTTGCACTCGATGGTGCGTGCTCAGCTTTTACATTTACATCTTTGGGGGATATTGCTCTTATAGAGCTGAAATAAGAAAAAGAGAAATTACATGTTATGGCCCCATTAAAAACCTTTCTCCCCCTTTGGAAAGGAAAAGGGTGCCATAGGAAAAAATAGAAAAAATTACATCAAGCTAGACATAATATCGCCGAAGCTCATCCGCATTCCATGATCTAGGAATGTCGTTGCCGTCCATATCCTTCAATCTATAAGAACCGGGTCTTGACGAAGATACTACCAAAAAAGGTCCTTCCCATTTCAGCTGTAGCTTGCCTACTGTATCTGGGTTGGCCACTCTCCGAAGCACCAAATGTCCTGGCTTAATGTTCTTTAGCCGAACCTTTCTATCACGCCATTTTATTGGTTTGGCTTGATATTTATTGATGTTTTCCACAGCCTGGAGCCTGATCCCTTCTATAGCATCTTTCTCCACAGAGTAATCATCTTCGTCCTCTGCCGAAGCCACTGTTCTTATTGATCCTGCTTTTGCTTCTTCTGTAGTTATTGCTTCATCACCAAATAATAACTTGAATGGTGTAAAGCCTGTTGACCTTGATGCTGTTGTATTGTGGCTCCACACCACTTTAATTAATTCATCTGGCCATTTTCCTCTGGGCTGATTGAAGATTAATTTCATTATTCCCATCATTATGATACCGTTAGCTCTTTCGACGAGTCCATTTGACTCTGGATGCCTAACCGATGCAAAATGGATCTTCATGCCAATTTGTTCACAGAACTCTTTAAAAGCTTCGGCATCAAACTGTGTTCCGTTATCCACAGTAATGGCTTTCGGCACTCCGAAGCGACAAACAATATTCTGCCAGAAAAATTTCTGAATGGTAACCGAATTTATTGTGGCTAAAGGCTTCGCCTCAATCCACTTAGAAAAATATTCTACTGCCACCACAACATATTTTAAATTTCCTTGTGTTGGTGGTAACGGGCCTAACAAATCAAGGCCCCACCTTTGCAATGGCCAAGTGGGCTGTATTAACTGAGTCATAGACGAAGGTTGTTTTTGATCTCTTGCGCATTTCTGACAGCCTTCGCATTTTTGAACTAATTCTGCTGCATCCGAAGCTGCCTTCGGCCAATAAAATCCTTGACGAAAAACGTTTCCCAGTAAGGGCCTAGATCCAATGTGAGATCCACACAGACCTGCGTGTATTTCCTTCATCAATTCTGTACCTTCAGCTCTGGATAAACAAATGAGCAATGGAGAACAGACTCCATGCTTGTATAGCTCCCCTTCTATTATGACATATGGTCGGGCTCTTGCCTCTTGTCGGGGACCATAATTAGGGGTACCCTCAAGACTCCTAAATCTCAGCTGGTAACCCCCATCAGCACAAAGCTAAAAAGGCCTGATGGGTGCGATTAAGTCAAGGATCGGTCCATTCAAGGGACGCGATCGTCCCTCGCCCAAGCCCAGCCTCGGGCAAGGGCAGCCGACCCCGGAGGACCTACATCTCGCCCAAGGACCCCCCTCCATCAACGGACACACCTTCGGCTCGCCCGAGGCCCAGTCTTCACCGAGAAGCAACCTTGGCCATATCGCCACGCCAACAGACCAAATCGCAGGGGCATTTAATGCAAAGGTGGCCTGACACCTTTATCCTGACGCGCGCCCTCCAGTCGACAGAGCCGAAGTGACCGCAGTCACTTCGCCGCTCTACTGATCGGTCTGACAAGAGGACAGCGCCGCCTGCGCCGCTCCGACTGCTGAGCCGCCCGACAGAGTGAGGCTGACAGCAGCCAAGACCGGCCTCGGGCGTCAAAGGAAACTCCACCTCGCCCGACCCCAGGGCTCGGACACGGGCTCAGCCCCGAAAGACGATGAACTCCGCTTCGCCCGACCCCAGGGCTCGGACACGGGCTCAGCCCCGAAAGACGACGAACTCCGCTTCGCCCGACCCCAGGGCTCGGACACGAGCTCAGCCCCAGAAGATGACGAACTCCGCTTCGCCCGACCCTAGGGCTCGGACACGGACTCAGCCCTGGCCTCAGCCGACGGTCTCCGCCTCGTCCGACCCGGGGGCTCAGACTCGACCTCAACCTTGGAAGACAGACTCGACCTCGACCTCGACCTCGGAGGATCCTCCACCTCGCCCAACCTAGGGCACGGACCGACCACGTCAACAGGAAGCGCCATCATTACCCTACCTCGAGCTGACTCAGGCTACAAGGGACAAGACCGGCGTCCCATCTGGCTCGCTCTACTATACGAGTAATGATGGCGCCCCGCATGCCCTGTGACGACGGCGGCTCTCAGCCCCCTTACGGAAGCAAAAGGACGTCAGCAAGGACGCGACAGCCCCGACAGCTGTCCTTCCGCCAGGCTCCAGCGCTCCTCCGACGGCCACGACACCACGCGAACTGGGTGCCAAGACCTCTCCGGCTGCCACGATGGCATGTACTTAGGGCGCTAGCTCTCCACCGCTAGACACGTTAGCACATTGCTACACTCCCCATTGTACACCTGGATCCTCTCCTTACGCCTATAAAAGGGAGGACCAGGGCCCTCTTATAGAGGGTTGGCCGCGCGGGGAAGGACGGGACGACGCTCGCGTAAGGCCGCTCGCTCCCTCCCGCGTGGACGCTTGTATCCCCCTACTGCAAGCGCACCCGACCTGGGCGCGGGGCTAACACGAAGGCCACGGGTTCCACGCTCCCACGCTTGTCTCCCTCCGGCCGCTTCCTCCCCCCTTCGCGTTCCGCCTCGCGCCGACCCATCTAGGCTGGGGCACGCAGCGACGGTTTACTCGTCGGTCCAGGGACCCCCCGGGTTTCGAAACACCGACAGTTGGCGCGCCAGGTAGGGGCCTGCTGCGTGTTGACGAACGGCTCCCCGTCAAGCTCCAGATGGGCAGTCTCCAGCAACCTTTCCGGCCCGGGACGGTGCTCCATTTCGGGAGTCTCGAGTTCATATCCCTTGACGGCAGCTACGACATGATACTCCTTCCCCCACCGTGCGATAGCGACAATGGCGGTCGACAACCCGCTCGCCGGCGGGGAAATCGACGACGCCTTCCCCACGTGGTGGAAGGACGACATTCGGGCTTGTCACGTCCCCTCCCCCGCCGACAGAGGAGGAGGCAGGGCAACCAAGGCTAAGCGGGAAGCGGCACCTCGTTGGCTGTCGAGCGAGTCGACGGTGCCTGCGCCCCAATGGAGAGCGCGTCAGGCATCGGCCTCGCGTCTGAGACGAAGACGAGCGTCGCCTCCCCGCAACACGCCAATCTCAAGCAAACGGACGATGCCAGCATGCTCACGAAGGACTTGCTGGGCATCACCCTCGTACCTGAGACGACGGTGCAGTCAGTCCCTGACGCGACTTCATCACCGCCGGTCGACCAAAAGGTACCGACCGATTCCCATCTCGTGTCTTTTGGATTCGGCCTCGACCCGCCAAGCGACTCCGCTTCGGTGGACACTCTCATAGAGGCGAGTCCAAACCCTCTGGGGTATCGTGTGCGGTCACCCTGGGACCGGCTGACGGCCGACTCGACCTACGGGCCCTCGGGGTCCGAGGAAGATGGCGAGCCCGACCTCTGTTGGGATTTCTCCGGACTTGGTAACCCCAGTGCCGTGCGGGACTTCATGACCGCATGTGACTACTGCCTTTCCGAATGTTTCGACGGTAGCCGCAGCCTCGGCGACGAGGACTGCAGCCCAAGTCGCGAATGTTTCCACGTCGATCTAGGGGGTCCCGGCGAAGGCAACCATCTTGGTATGCCGGAAAACGGTGATCCCCCTAGGCCCGTGCCTCGCGTCGACATCCTTCGGGAGCTAGTTGTGGTCCCCGTTCCGGCGGGGGTCCTGACCCACAGCTCGAGCAAATCCGCGAGATACAGGCCAGGCTCGACGAGGGAGCAGGAACGCTTGTGCCGATCCGCCGGGACATCGGGCAGGAATGGGCGGGCCAACCTCCGGCCGAAGAAGCGCGTCATCTCCCCCAAGGCATCCAGCACCGCATCACCGACGACGTCAGGGTAAGGCCGCCACCGGATTCCAGTGGAGTCGGCGAGAACCTGGCTGCAGCGGCAATGCTTCTCCGCGCGATGCCGGATCCATCAACCACCGAGGGGCGGCGTATCCAGGGAGAGCTCAAGAATCTCCTGGAGGATGCCGCGGTCCGACGGGCTGAAAGCTCCACCTCCCGAAGGCAGGGATACCCCTCGGAACATCGCGCCGCAACTTCCCGATTCATGCGGGAAGCCTCGGTCCACACCGAGCACACGCGCAACACAGCGCCTACGGCCTCGGGTCGCCTCGGCAACGAGCACCATCATCACAGCTGTCGGGCCCAACTCGACGACAGGGTGCGCCGAGGCTACCACCCCAGACGTGGGGGACGCTACGACAGCGGGGAGGATCAGAGTCCTTCGCCCGAACCACCCAGTCCGCAGGCTTTCAGCCGCGCCATACGACGGGCACCGTTCCCGACCCGGTTCCGAACCCCGACTACTATCACAAAGTACTCGGGGGAGACTAGACCGGAACTGTGGCTTGCGGACTATCGGCTGGCCTGCCAACTGGGTGGAACGGACGATGATAATCTCATCATCCGCAACCTCCCCCTGTTTCTCTCCGACACCGCTCGAGCCTGGCTGGAGCACCTGCCTCCGGGGCAGATCTCCAACTGGGACGACCTGGTCCAAGCCTTCGCCGGCAATTTCCAAGGCACGTACGTGCGCCCTAGAAACTCCTGGGATCTCCGAAGCTGCCGCCAGCAGCCGGGAGAGTCTCTCCGGGACTATATCCGGCGATTATCGAAGCAGCGCACTGAGCTGCCCAACGTCACCGATTTGGATGTCATCGGCGCGTTCCTCGCCGGCACCACCTGCCCCGACCTGGTGAGCAAGCTGGGTCGCAAGACCCCCACCAGGGCGAGCGAGCTGATGGACATCGCCACCAAGTTCGCCTCTGGCCAGGAGGCGGTTGAGGCCATCTTCCGGAAGGACAAGCAGCCCCAGGGCCGCCCACCGGAAGATGTTCTCGAGGCGTCAACTCAGCGCGGCACCAAGAAGAAGGGCAAGAAGAAGTCTCAAGTGAAACGCGACGCCGCCGACGCGGACCTTGTCGCCGCCGCCGAGTACAAGAACCCTCGGAAACCTCCCGGAGGTGCCAACCTCTTCAACAAGATGCTCAAGGAGCCATGCCCTTACCATCAGGGGCCCGTCAAGCACGCCCTCGAGGAGTGTGCCATGCTTCGACGCCACTTTCACAAGGCCGGGCCACCCGCGGAGGGTGGCAAGGCTCTCGACGACGCTAAGAAGGAAGATCACAAGGCAGGAGAGTTCCCCGAGGTCCGCGACTGCTTCATGATCTACGGTGGGCAAGTGGCGAATGCCTCGGCTCGGCACCGCAAGCAAGAGCGTCGGGAGGTCTGCTCGGTAAAGGTGGCGGCGCCAGTCTACCTAGATTGGTCCGACAAGCCCATCACCTTCGACCAGGCCGACCATCCCGACCATGTGCCGAGCCCAGGGAAATACCCGCTCGTTGTTGACCCCATCATCGGCAACGTCAGGCTCACCAAGGTCCTCATGGACGGAGGCAGCAGCCTCAACATCATCTACGCCGAGACCCTCGGGCTCCTGCGGATCGATCTGTCCTCGGTCCGGACGGGCGCTGCGCCTTTCCACGGGATCATTCCCGGGAAGCGCGTCCAACCCCTCGAACAACTCGATCTACCCGTCTGCTTCGGGACGCCCTCCAACTTTCGAAGGGAGACCCTCACATTCAAAGTGGTCGGGTTTCGAGGAACCTACCACGCAGTGCTGGGGAGGCCATGCTACGCCAAGTTCATGGTCGTTCCCAACTACACCTACCTCAAGCTCAAGATGCCGGGCCCCAACGGGGTCATCACCGTCGGGCCCACGTACCGACACGCGTACGAATGCGACGTGGAGTGCGTGGAGTACGCCGAGGCCCTCGCCGAGTCCGAGGCCCTCATCGCCGACCTGGAGAACCTCTCTAGGGAGGCGCCAGACGTGAAGCGCCACGCCGGCAACTTCGAGCCAGCGGAGACGGTTAAGTCCGTCCCTCTCGACCCCGACAACGACGCCTCCAAGCAGATCCGGATCGGCTCCGAGCTCGACCCCAAATAGGAAGCAGTGCTCGTCGACTTTCTCCGCATGAACACCGACGTTTTCGCGTGGAGTCCCTCGGACATGCCCGGCATACCGAGGGAAGTCGCCGAGCACTCGCTGGATATCCGAGCTGGAGCCCGACCCGTGAAGCAACCTCTGCGCCGATTCGACGAAGAAAAGCGCAGAGCCATAGGCGAGGAGATCCACAAGCTAATGGCGGCGGGGTTCATCAAAGAGGTATTCCATCCTGAATGGCTTGCCAACCCTGTGCTTGTGAGAAAGAAAGGGGGGAAATGGCGGATGTGTATAGACTACACTGGTCTAAACAAAGCATGTCCGAAAGTTCCCTACCCTCTGCCTCGCATCGATCAAATCGTGGATTCCACTGCTGGGTGCGAAACCCTGTCTTTCCTCGATGCCTACTCTAGGTATCACCAGATCAGTATGAAAGAGTCTGACCAGCTCGCGACTTCTTTCATCACACCCTTCGGCATGTACTGCTATGTTACCATGTCGTTTGGCTTGAGGAATGCGGGTGCAACGTACCAGCGATGCATGAACCATGTGTTTGGCGAACACATCGGCCGAACGGTCGAGGCCTACGTCGATGACATCGTAGTCAAGAAGAGGAAGGCCTCCGACCTCCTTTCCGACCTTGAAGTGACATTCCGATGTCTCAAGGCGAATGGCGTGAAGCTTAATCCCGAAAAGTGTGTCTTCGGGGTCCCCCGAGGCATGCTCTTGGGGTTCATCGTCTCCGAGCGGGGCATTGAAGCCAACCCGGAGAAGATCGCAGCCATCACCAGCATGGGGCCCATCAAGGACGTGAAAGGCGTACAGAGGGTCATGGGATGCCTCGCGGCTCTGAGCCGCTTCATCTCGCGCCTCGGCGAAAGAGGCCTGCCTCTGTACAGCCTCTTAAGGAAGGCCGAGTGCTTCGCTTGGACCCCTGAGGCCGAGGAAGCCCTCGGGAACCTGAAGGCGCTCCTCACGAATGCGCCCATCTTGGTGCCCCCCGCTGCCGGAGAAGCCCTCTTGATCTACGTCGCCGCGACCACTCAGGTGGTTAGCGCCGCGATTGTGGTTGAGAGACGAGAAGAAGGGCATGCATTGCCCGTCCAGAGGCCAGTCTACTTCATCAGTGAGGTACTGTCCGAGACCAAGATCCGCTACCCACAAATCCAGAAGCTGCTGTACGCGGTGATCCTGACACGGCGGAAGTTGCAACACTACTTCGAGTCTCATTCGGTGACTGTGGTGTCATCCTTCCCCCTGGGGGAGATCATCCAGTCCCGAGAGGCCTCGGGTAGAATTGCAAAGTGGGCGGTGGAGATCATGGGCGAGACGATCTCATTCGCCCCCCGGAAGGCCATCAAGTCCCAGGTCTTGGCGGACTTCGTGGCTGAATGGGTCGACACCCAGCTCCTGATAGCTCCGATCCAACCGGAGCTCTGGACCATGTTCTTCGACGGGTCGCTGATGAAGACGGGGGCCGGCGTGGGCCTACTCTTCATCTCGCCCCTCGGGAAGCACCTACGCTATGTGCTACGCCTCCACTTCCCAGCGTCCAACAACGTGGCTGAGTACGAGGCTGTGGTAAACGGGTTGCGAATCTCCATCGAGCTAGGGGTCCGACGCCTCAACGCTCGCGGTGACTCGCAGCTCGTCATCGACCAAGTCATGAAGAACTCCCACTGCCGCGACCCGAAGATGGAAGCCTACTGCGATGAGGTTCGGCGCCTGGAAGACAAGTTCTACGGGCTCGAGCTCAACCACATCGCCCGACACTACAACAAGACTGCGGACGAGCTGGCTAAAATAGCCTCGGGGCGAACAATAGTTCCCCCGGATGTATTCTCCCGAGACCTGCATCAACCCTCCGTCAAGACCGACGACACGCCCGAGCCGGAGCCACCCTTGGCTCAGTCCGAGGTACCCTCGGCGCAGTCCGAGGTACCCTCGGCGCAGTCCGAGGTACCCTCGGCTCGGCCCGAGGTGCCCTCGGCCCCCGAGGGTGAGGCGCTGCGCGTCAAGGGGGAGCAGAGCGAGGTCACGCCTGATCGAAACTGGCAGACCCC
The DNA here is from genome assembly GCA_029449295.1 of Zea luxurians. Lineage (NCBI taxonomy): Eukaryota > Viridiplantae > Streptophyta > Magnoliopsida > Poales > Poaceae > Zea > Zea luxurians. The sequence continues at coordinate 56,096,792 of JAOPSE010000011.1, forward strand.
GTACCTGCAATATCTTCACCGAGGAGAGCTACCCCTCAACCAAGCCGAAGCTCGGCGGGTGGCGCGGCGCGCCAAGTCTTTCGTCTTGCTGGGAGATGGGAAGGAGCTCTACCACCACAGACCCTCGGGCATCCTCCAGCGATGCATTTCCATCGCCGAAGGCCAGGAGCTCTTAGTAGAGATACACTCGGGGCTTGCGGTCATCACGCAGCACCTCGAGCCCTTGTTGGAAACGCCTTCCGACAAGGTTTCTACTGGCTGACGGCGGTGGCCGACGCCACTAGAATCGTCCGCACCTGCGAAGGGCGTCAGTTCTACGCGAGGCAGACCCACCTGCCCGCTCAAGCTCTGCAGACCATACCCATCACCTGGCCATTTGCTGTGTGGGGTCTGGACCTCATCGGCCCCTTGCAGAAGGCACCCGGGGGCTACACGCACCTGCTGGTCGCCATCGACAAATTCTCCAAGTGGATCGAGGTCCGACCCCTAAACAGCATCAGGTCCGAACAGGCGGTGGCGTTCTTCACCAACATCATCCATCGCTTTGGGGTCCCGAACTCCATCATCACCGACAATGGCACCCAATTCACCAGCAGAAAGTTCCTGGACTTCTGCGATGATCACCACATCCGGGTGGACTGGGCTGCCGTGGCTCACCCCATGACGAATGGGCAAGTGGAGCGGGCTAACGTCATGATCCTGCAAGGACTCAAGCCTCGGGTCTACAACGACCTCAACAAGTTCGGCAAGCGATGGATGAAGGAACTCCCCTCGGTGGTCTAGAGTCTGAGGACAACGCCGAGCCAAGCCACGGGCTTCACACCGTTTTTTCTAGTCTATGGGGCCGAGGCCATCTTGCCCACAGACTTAGAATACGGTTCCCCGAGGACGAGGGCCTACGCCCACCAAAGCAATCAAGCCAATCGAGAAGACTCACTGGACCAGCTGGAAGAGGCTCGGGACATGGCCTTACTACACTCGACGCGGTACCAGCAGTCCCTGCGATGCTACCACGCCCGAGGGCTTCGGTCCCGAGACCTCTAGGTGGGCGACCTGGTGCTTCGGCTAAGACAAGACGCCCGAGGGCGGCATAAGCTAACGCCTCCCTGGGAAGGGCCATTCGTCATCGCCAAGGTTCTGAAGCCCGGAACATACAAGCTGGCCAACAGTCAAGGCGAGGTCTACAGCAACGCTTGGAACATCCAATAGCTACGTCGCTTCTACCCTTAAGATGCTTTCAAGTTGTTCGTATACCTCGTTCACACACAAAGTCTGGTCGTCAAGGAAAGGTCAGCCTTGCCTCGGCAAAGCCCGACCCTCCCTCGAGGGCTAGAAGGGGGGAACCCCCTCTGAGTCAAAATTTTCCTCAAAAAAAAGAAAAAAAATCTTTTCTGCCAAGAATGCCTCTCGTGCTTTTCGACCACTTCGAAAGTGGATCCTGAAAACGATGGAGTACACGTAAGCAGCCAAGGCTGACCGAGCCGAGGGACTCCTACGTCTCTAGGATACGGATACCTCACTCATCACCTTCTGCGATAAGTAACTCGCGCTCGGATAAGTGATTCCATGGACCGAACAAGTCTTCATGCTCGAAAGCTTCTCTGCCGAAACGGTTTTTCGGGCCTTCTCGACTGCGTCGGTGACAGAACCCTATGGACGGGTAAGAGTGCGCGTAAGCGGCAAGGCCGACCGAGCCGAGGCATTCCTACGCCTCCGGGATATGGATACCTCACTCATCACCTTCCGTGAAAAGCAACTCTCGCCCGCACAAACAATTCTGTTACCGACAAATAAGTCTGGATGCTCAAACAAGACGAAAAGAAACGCAGCTTTACAACACGATGACGGTGTGTTTGGGCCTCGACGGCCACAGAAAACATACACACACTACAAGACAACCCGATCCTGCAGGCTCGGACGTCGACAGCTGAAGGGGGCGGCGGCACCCTCGGCGTCAACTACACCTTCGGCGGGGTCTGACCTAGCCTCGGACGGCGACGCGGTTGGAGGATCCCCACTCTGAAGGACGACATCGGCACCACACCTGGGCCATCGCCGCCAGGGTCTTCTCCAAGAATCTGGCTCGAGCAGACGGCTCGGCCGGCCACCCCGAGGCCTCGGCCAGCGATCCCCCAAAGACATCAGCTCGGCTTGTGGCCTCGGCAGCTCAACTCCGGCGTCGGTCCCGCCAGTGGACGACCCGACCAGGCTCCGGCCGACCACATCTTCTTTTTGAGCCAGCTCTGCCTCTGTCCGTGTTGACACCGCTACCTCCGGCTTCGGCTCATCGAAGAGCGGCCAAGGGGTTCCTTTAACTAAGCAAGAGACGCCTCGGACAGCAAGGCCGACCGAGCCGAGGGACTCCTACGCCTCCGGGATACGGATACCTCACTCGTCACCTTCACACGAGGCGACTCACGCTCGGTGAAGCGGTTCAGATAACCAACAAGCGAGTCTTAGTGCTCGAAATGAAGAAAAAACACGGCTCTGTGCCGAAAAGTACATACATGTTCAGGCCCCAACAGCCGCAATGAACAAAACACCGGCATTCAAAGTGCCATTACAAATGGAACTCCGGTTCCACCTCCGCAGGTACGAACAACCCCACACGATTGAGGGGCCCACGGAGCAACAGAAGGCCGACGGGTGGCTCGCCATCGCCCGATCCGGCAACAGCGACAACGACCTCCGCCCCGGGCAGTGAAGCAGCTTCAGCAACGGCTTCCGGGCGGGTGCTACGGCAGGAGGGCTCTTGCTCACGGAGGACGAGAACCAGCCATTCAAGCCGGGAGACGGAGATCCGGGGGTGTGGGCGGAGTTGGCAATCTCGTCGGCAGAGAAGCCTTCTCCGGCTGCCACCACCTCAACACCGCGCCACCAGGCGCCGGATGCCTCAAAGCGCACCGGCAGGTCCTCGCCCTCGCCGGAGCCACCCAGAACATGAGCGCCGCCCTTGCGGCGCACGACGTGCTGGGCGACCCACTGATGCGGCTGTCGGCGCGAGGAAGGCCTTGACGTGGCCGGCCCGTACGCGGCGCGACCATCGTCCGGACGGAGGACGGAATGCTGCACCCTGGCTGAGCAGCGGCGGTCCGCCTACCCCGGCGTGGCTGAGGGAACCCTCCGTGGAGCTGGAAGGTGCCTTTCTCCCCCAGACGCCAGGGGAAGAAAAGGGTTACCGACCCACGCGGAGGCAGCACCCCGACTCGCCTCATCCTCTGCCCCAGCAAGGATGATGAAGATCCTTGAAGCTGAGGGCGGGGGCGGAGGCCGCAGCTCGGTTCGCTTCTCCCCACCATCAAGCTGGAGGTCACCATCTTGGGTGACCACCGGCGAGGGGATGCAGCCGGGCTGCATGATGAAAATCCTTGAAGCCGAACGATGGCTGAAAGGTACCAACTTCCTCGAAGTTGCGTCCCCTCGACGATAAGATGGAAGGATTGCAGACGTCCCCCATCCGGGGGCTCGGAAGGTGGAAAGACACGATGCATAAGGGAGCGCAAAGACATGGTCGTCTCTCAAGGGGGTCACCCTCCTTTTAAAGGTGACTCTCCCCACTTGCGTCCTCAGCCGTTGCGGGCTGAGTCTTCTCCAACATGCTCCAAGGTTCTCCCCCTTACAGCGCGGGGGCTGGGTCCCACGCGTCATGCAAGTCGGTCCAGGGCAGAAGAAGCCAAGCCGTCGCGCGCGGTGCATGCAACCGCCCAGCGGTTACAAGCACTCCTCCACTTTCGCCCAGACCAGCGGGTGAAAGGGCGGACAGCCATGCAGGCGGCATGCAACCGTGCCAAGTGGGCGCGCCCCTTCGACTTCCAACGCACCTAGCGTGGAGGCCCAGGCCCACGCGTCATGCAATCGGCGCGCCGGTCGCTACGTGCGAGCAACTGCACCGCCTCTCACGCCACTGTCGTGCCTCCTCGACTGAGGGGCTAGTACCGCGACTCGAGGCAACCCTGCGTATGACCCTGCAGTGCCAGCCAGGCGCGACGGTCAAATACAGTCAAAAATAGGCCGGCAGTAATGGCGGTGGCAGGCGGGCAGGAGCAGCGGTCACGTCGTCAGCCAAGCTTACGTCCCATCTAAGGGCAGCGAGGGAACCCTCTCTCATGGCGTGAAGACGGCGTGCCCGTGATCCGTTCCTCAAACGGCTCGCACACGCGCAATGGCTGCCTCGCGAACCACTCGCCCCGTTGCATTAACTCCACGGCGGGACAGGCGGTGCCTCAAGGCAGGAGAAGCAAGCGACGCTTCGCCTTCGCCATAATGACCGCGTCGAAAAAGGTATGCCACATCATTCGATTTCGTATCCTTTTCCTTTTTCCTCTTTCTCTCTCTTACACCAGGGACCGGGAAAGGGGGATACCCCGAAAAGGATCCTTCTCCGTGAAGAAAACAGGCCCCGAGCCTCCCTACTGATCAGAGGTTCAAAGGCTGGCCCCTCGGAGGGGTTCAACGGCCGCCTCAGAGCGATTGGGTTCTGCGCCCACTACTGGTCAGAGGTTCGATGGCCGGCCCCTCGGAAGGGTTCAACGGCCGCCTCAGGCCACTCGGGCTCCTCGCCCACTACTGATCAGGGGTTCGTAGGCTGGCCCTCGAAGGGTTCACAGTCGCCTCAGACACAGAGCGAGGGATGACCCTGGGTACGTTCGATACATAACCGAGGCTCGGGCTACGCTCCCGAGGTACCCTAGGAAATTTCCGAGACCAGTGGGAGCGATCTTGTAACGGAATCCCATCAGAGGGAGGCATCGAGCCCTTGGACCCCGTCAAAGGGGACCGGGTCCGGCAGATCACCCGCAGGTACTTTTGGAGCGCGCCTCTGGGCCTCTAGCCGACCCCTAGCAAATGGGGCACGGGCGTCCGCTCGGATTACCCGCCAGCAGCTCACCGGAGACACCATGTTCGGCGCCCTCCGAGGGCAACATGGCGCTTTCCCCCCCTCCTCCTTGCGGAAAGGCGACGTAGGGGCGTATGTAAAAAAAGTCGAGTCTGTCCTTGACCGTCCTCTCGCCCTGTGCAGAGGCTCGGGGGCTGCTCTCGCAAACCCGGCTCCGGCCACACCGTTGACAGCGTCAACATACCAGCCCGAGAACTTGGGACCCGACCGTGCACCCGGGCTACGGCCAGCTCGCATGAGGGAACAACTAGACCAGCCGAAGTGTTGCGAAACGCAATAAGACCTCGAAGGAGTAAAACTACTCCTCCGAGGCCTCGGGGGCTACACCCGGTGGGTGCGCTCGCGCGCACCCACTGGAACAAAATGCAACCGAAAAAGGCTGGTCCCCTTGCAAAAAAGTGCGGCAAAAGCCTCCAAGCGAGTATTAACACTCCCTTCGAGGCTCGGGGGCTACTGTTGGGGACCATAATTAGGGGTACCCTCAAGACTCCTAAATCTCAGCTGGTAACCCCCATCAGCACAAAACTGCAAAGGCCTGATGGGTGCAATTAAGTCAAGGATCGGTCCATTCAAGGGACGCGATCGTCCCTCGCCCGAGCCCAGCCTCGGGCAAGGGCAGCCGACCCCGGAGGACCTACATCTCGCCCGAGGAACCCCCTCCATCAACGGACACACCTTCGGCTCGCCCGAGGCCCAGTCTTCACCGAGAATCAACCTTGGCCATATCGCTACGCCAACCAACCAAATCGCAGGGGCATTTAATGCAAAGGTGGCCTGACACCTTTATCCTGACGCGCGCCCTCCAGTCGACAGAGCCGAAGTGATCGCAGTCACTTCGCCGCTCTACTGACCGGTCTGACAAGAGGACAGCGCCGCCTGCGCCGCTCCGACTGCTGAGCCGCCCGATAGAGTGAGGCTGACAGCAGCCAAGACCGGCCTCGGGCGTCATAGGAAACTCCGCCTCGCCTGACCCCAGGGCTCGGACACGGGCTCAGCCCCGGAAGACGATGAACTCCGCTTCGCCCGACCCTAGGGCTCGGACACGGGCTCAGCCCCGGAAGAGACGAACTCCGCTTCGCCCGACCCCAGGGCTCAGACACGGGCTCAGCCCCAGAAGACGACGAACTCCGCTTCACTCGACCCCAGGGCTCGGACACGGACTCAGCCCTGGCCTCAGCCGACGGTCTCCGCCTCGTCCGACCCGGGGGCTCAGACTCGACCTCGACCTTGGAAGACAGACTCGACCTCGACCTCGACCTCGGAGGAGCCTCCACCTCGCCCAACCTAGGGCATGGACCGACCACGTCAACAGGAAGCGCCATCATTACCCTACCCCGAGCTGACTCAGGCTACAAGGGACAAGACCGGCGTCCCATCTGGCTCGCTCTACTATACGAGTAATGATGGCGCCCCGCATGCCCTGTGACGACGGCGGCTCTCAGCCCCCTTACGGAAGCAAAAGGACATCAGCAAGGACGCGATAGCCCTGACAGCTGTCCTTCCGCCAGGCTCCAGCGCTCCTCCGACGGCCACGACACCACACGAACTGGGTGCCAAGACCTCTCCAGCTGCCACGATGGCATGTTCTTAGGGCGCTAGCTCTCCACCGCTAGACACGTTAGTACATTGCTACACTCCCCATTGTACACCTGGATCCTCTCCTTACGCTTATAAAAGGGAGGACTAGGGCCCTCTTACAGAGGGTTGGCCGCGCGGGGAAGGACGGGACGACGCTCGCGTAAGGCCGCTCGCTCCCTCCCGCGTGGACGCTTGTATCCCCCTACTGCAAGCGCACCCGACCTGGGCGCAGGGCTAACACGAAGGCCGCGGGTTCCACGCTCCCACGCTTGTCTCCCTCCGGCCGCTTCCTCCCCCCTTCGCGTTCCGCCTCGCGCCGACCCATCTGGGCTGGGGCACGCAGCGACGGTTTACTCGTCGGTCCAGGGACCCCCCGGGTTTCGAAACACCAACACCTCTATTCTCTTATTATAAGCTTCGTCATCTGAAAGGAAATTACCCTGGAGGAAAGACATAATCTCAGTTCTCCAATCTTCACTATGAACAGGAGATATATTGAGCACTGCTCTTTCAAGAAGTTCCACCGAAGGTGCTTTTATTGTTTCAAAAAATACTTCTGAAGGTAAGGGCAGCCCCTGTGCCACTGACTTAGCTAGCAAATCAGCATGTTCATTTTCTCCTCGAGGAATATTCTTGACAAAAAACCCTTCAAAGGTAGCTTCAATCCTTCGGACCGTGTCCAAGTATTTCTCAAGCTTCGGGTCTCTTGCTTTACAACTCTTGTCAACATGACCAGAAATAACTTGGGAATCAGTTTTAAGAATCTCCCTTCTAATGCCCATTGCCTTTAACTTCCGAAGCCCCAAAAGCAAAGCTTCATACTCAGCAATATTATTTGTGCAGCTAAAATCAAGTTTTACTGCGTAGCAAGTTCTAACTTTGGAAGGTGCAACTAACACAGCAGCTGCTCCTGCCTCGAAGGTTCCCCAAGAACCGTCGCAAAATACTGTCCAAGCTTCGGCATCTTTAGTTGTTTCTTCTCCCTGAGCCCCTGGCGTCCAATCAGCGATGAAGTCTGCTAACGCCTGGGACTGTATTGAGGATCTATGCACATAATCAATGCTGAACTCATTGAGTTCCGCAACCCACTTTCCAATTCTTCCAGTAGCTTATCTGTTTCTCATGATGTCCTTCAAAGGTTGTGACGAAGGAACAATTATATGATATGCTTGAAAGTAATGTTGAAGCTTCCTGGAGGCCATTAAGACAGCATATAACACCTTTTCCAATTCTGTATAGTTCTTCTTTGATAGACTAAGGACTTCAGAGACAAAGTATATCGGGGCTTGCCTTTTGGTTTGTCCCTCAAGCTTTTCTTGGACAAGTGCCACACTCACTGCTGAGTGCGAAGCTGCCACATACAACAACAGAGGAGCCCTTGGCATTGGTGGAGTTAGCGTCGTTAGATCTATCAAATACTGCTTCAGTTCTTCAAAGGCTTTCTGCTGAGCTGATCCCCATTGAAAGACTTTGGCTGACTTCAACACTTCAAAGAATGGTAAATTTCTCTCTGCTGATCTAGATATGAATCTATTCAGAGATGCCAATCTTCCTGTCAGCCGTTGAGCCCCCTTCTTTGTGCTTGGCGGCTCCATCCGAAGAATAGCTTCGATTTTATTTGGATTAGCTTCGATTCCCTTTGTTGAAACCAAATAACCAAGGAATTTCCCCTTTTTACTCCGAAGACACACTTCTTTGGATTCAGCTTCAGACCAGCTTGTCTAAAATTAGCGAATGTCTCCTGCAGATCAGCAATGTGATTTTCTTGCTCCGTGCTTTTTACTATAATATCATCAACATAGGTTAGCACATTTCTGCCTATCTGAGAATGAAGAACCTTCGCTGTCATTCTACTGAAGCTTCCTCTAGCATTCTTGAGCCCCTCAGGCATCCGAGGATAACAATATGTTCCACTAGGGGTTATGAAGCTGGTTTTTGGCTCATCCTCTTTCTTCATCCAAATTTGATGATAGCCTGAATAACAATCTAGCAGACTCATAAGCTCTGACGAAGCTGTTGCGTCTACTAGAGAATCTATCCTTGGTAATGGAAACTCATCCTTCGGACAAGCCTTGTTGAGATCAGTAAAATCAATACACATCCTCCATTTACCATTGGCCTTCTTCACTATAACAGTGTTGGCTAGCCATTCTGGGTATTTCACTTCTCTGATGACTCCAGCGCTAAGAAGTCTTTTCACTTCATTCCGAGCACCTTCGGCTTTGTCATCAGACATTTTCTGAAGCCTCTGCTTTCTGGGTCTGAAGGATGGATCAACATTGAGCGAGTGTTCAATAACATCCCTATTAACACCACAGAGATCATTGGCTGACCATGCAAAGACATCTTTGTTGTTGAACAAAAACCTTATCAGGGTTTTCTCCTGTTCTTCAGACAATTGACATCCCAGTAGCACCTTCTGCTCTGCAATATCTTCACATAAAAGCTTGGGCTTCGGCTGATCGGCCGAAGCAGCCTTCTCCCTTCTGTACTTGTACTCCTCATAAGCTTCGGCTCCATCTATATTATGGATTGCCTTTGAATCTGTCCAGTTCCCTTCAGCCTTTCTGGCAGCTTCCTGACTCCCATGAATAGCAATAGGTCCTTGATCCAAAGGTATCTTCATGCAAAGATATGCTGGATGAAGAATTGCTTCGAAAGCATTGAGTGTTCCAAGACCAATGATTGCATTATAGGGGTACTCCATGTCGACAATATCAAACACAACTTGTTCAGTTCTGGTGTTATTAACAAATCCGAAGGTCACTGGCATCATGATCTTGCCAAGTGCTACAATCTGTCTTCCTCCGAAGCCACAGAGAGGGTGTGTAGCATCATGAATCTTATCTTCTGGCTCTTGCATTTGTCTGAAGGCCTTAGCAAATATAATATCTGTTGCACTGCCTGTATCAACCAGAACATTGTGGACTAGAAACCCTTTGATAACACAAGAATTAAGCATAGCATCATTGTGAGGGTAATCCTTGAGCTGAAGGTCATCTTGGGAAGGTAATTGGGATGTGAGACCATCTTGACTTGATGAAGGGTCCCTGCACCCTGACATGTTGTACCCTTCTCTATGCCTCCTTCTTCTGCTTCTTGTTGGCCGATTCTGAGCATGATCCGCCTGTTATCGGGAGCACCAGCTTCGTAACCGAAGCAGCTCCAGCTTGGTTGTTGAACGAAGCCATTAGCTCAGAAAGTGGAAGTGAGTTCACCGAAGGTGGGCGCCAATGTTGGGGACTTGTTCTCAAATGTAAATTAAGAACAAGGCAACATAAAAATGTTAAATGTTAATACCCTTCGTCCGCTGAAGCATCATCTCCTCAAGGATTTAATGAACTTCGGACAAAGGTCGCGTGCAAAATGTCATGAAGGTCATACCTTCGTGATTAGACTTATACAACAATGTAAAATGAAGTATAACATGTAAAACATATGTCAGAAATAGATAACATTATTCGTATATTTCATTATATGGATCTAAATATTAAAACATGATATTTGGGTACATTTATACCTTCTCCTTGACGGAAACAATAATCCCAGTGTGATGTGTCCGCAATTACAAGATTGCATGAACAGTACAGGGGTACTGTTCATCTATTTATAGGCACAGGACACAGCCTATGTGAAATTACATTTATGCCCTTTATAACCAATTACAATACTGACACAAAACATCATGGGTCTTTGAGTCATTTCATCTTTAAGTCGGCTCGCCCCCTTCGTCTTGAGATTTGTCACTGTGCCGAAGCTCTATCGGTGGTAACTTCGGCGCTGCTTCTGAAAGGATCTGCCGAAGGCGTTTTCCTCTTTTAGGATCTTCGTCTATGAAGCATTCCCCCAACACTTATATTTACAGAAATGAGGCTTCTAGCTCTAGGCATACAACTCATGTTAAGATTCCTAAGAAAAGGATTGTTGATGCTTCAAATGGACATAGCACTTCATTTAAGACCTTTGATGCATCATTTGTTCTCACTAACAAATCTGGCAAAGTAGTTGCCAAATATGTTGGGGGCAAGCACAAGAGTCCAAAGGCTTGTGTTTGGGTACCCAAGGTGCTTGTTTCTAATGTGAAAGGACCCAAGACCGTTTGGGTACCTAAGGACAAGGCCTAAATTTATGTTGTAGGTTTATGCATCCAGTGGAACAAGTTGGATAATCGACAGCGAGTGCACAAACCACATGACAATGGAGAAAAGGATGTTCTCCTCATATGAGAAAAATGATGATCCCTAAAGAGCAATCACATTCAGGGATGGGAATCAAGGTTTGGTCAAAGGATTGGGTAAAATTGCTATATCATCTGACCATTCTATTTCTAATGTATTTCTTGTAGAATCTCTATGTTACAACTTGCTTTCTGTGTCTCAATTATGCAAAATGGGCTACAATTGTTTATTTACTGATGTTGATGTTATCGTCTTTAGAAGAAATGATGATTCACTAGCTTTTAAGGGAGTGTTAGATGGTCAGCTATACTTAGTTGATTTCACTGATAATAATGCCGAACTAGACACTTGCCTAATTGCTAAGACTAATATGGGCTGGCTCTGGCATTGTCGACTTTCTCATGTTGGGATGAAGAATCTTCACAAGCTTCTAAAGGGGGAACACATTTTAGGACTAACCAATGTTCATTTTGAGAAAGACAGGATTTGTAGTGCATGTCAAGCAGGGAAGCAGGTTGGAGATCATCATCCACACAAGAACATCATGACGACCGAAAGGCCACTTGAGCTACTCCACATGGATCTATTTGCCCCCGATTGCTTACATAAGCATCGACGGGAGTAAGTATTGTCTTGTAATTGTGGATGATTATTCTCGCTTCACTTGAATGTTCTTTTTGCAGGAAAATCACAAACCCAAGAGACCTTAAAGAAATTTTTGAGACGAGCTCAAAATGAGTTCGGATTGAGAATCAAGAAGATTAGAAGTGACAATGGAACGGAGTTCAAGAACTCTCAAATTGATGGATTTCTTGAGGAGGAGGACGTCAAGCATGAGTTCTCTTCTCCCTACACACCTCAACAAAACGGTGTTGTGGAGAGAAAGAATAGAACTATTATGGATATGGCGAGGACCATGCTTGAGGAATACAAGACATCGAATCGGTTTTGGGCGGAGGTGATTAACACCGCTTGCTACTCCATCAACCGGCTGTACCTTCACCGAATCCTCAAGAAAACATCATATGAACTCCTCACCGATAAAAAGCCCAATGTTTCTTATTTTAGATTTTTTGGGAGCAAGTGATTTAGTCTTGTTAAGAGATGTAGAAATTCAAAATTTTCTCCTAAAGCAGTACAAGGTTTTTTACTTGGTCATGACTCAAACATAAGGGCTTATAGAGTCTTCAACAAGTCCACCAGATTAGTTGAAGTTTCTTGTGACATTGTGTTTGATGAGACTAATGGCTCTCAAATAGAGCAAGTTTATCATGATGAGTTAGATGATGAAGAGACTCCGTGCATCGCGCTAAGAAGCATGTCCATTGGAGATGTGTGTCCACAAGAACCCGAAGAGCCTTCACAAGCATAAGATCAACCATCATCTTCCATACAAGCATCTCCACCAACTCAAGATGAGGAACTACCTCAAGAAGAAGAAGATCAAGTTCAAGACAATGATCCACCTCAAGAAAAAGGCATTGATCAAGGGGGAGATGAAGTTGATCAAGAAAAGGAGGATGAACAAGAGATTCAAGATCAAAGACCGCCTCACCCAAGAGTCCACCAAGCAATTCAATGAGATCACCCTATCAACTCCATCCTTGGTGACATTCAAAAGGGGGTAACCACTCGCTCTTGAGTTGCTCATTTTTGTGAACATTACTCTTTTGTGTCTTCTATTGAGCCATACATGATACAGGATGCACTTAGAGATCTAGACTGAGTGGTGGCAATGCAAGAGGAGCTCAACACTTTCCACGTCCTAACCAAAATGTTGTAGGTACCAAGTGGGTATTCTGCAACAAACAAGATGAACATGGTGTGGTGACTAGGAACAAAGCTCGACTTGTTGCCAAGGGGTATTCACAAGTTGAAGGTTTGGATTTCGATGAAACCTATGCACCCGTAGCTAGGCTTGAGTCAATTCGAATATTACTTGCCTATGCTACTTACCATGGCTTTAACTTATATCAAATGGATGTGAAAAGTGCCTTCCTCAATGGCCCTATCAAGGAAGAGCTGTATGTTGAGCAACCTCCCGGCTTTGAAGATAGTGAGTATCCTTCACATGTCTATAAGCTCTCAAAGGCGCTTTATGGGCTCAAACAAGCCCCAAGAGCATGGTATGAATGCCTAAGAGAATTTCTTATTACTAATGGTTTCAAAGTCAGAAAAGCTGATCCTACTCTCTTCACTAAAACAATTGACAAAGACTTGTTTATATGCCAAATTTATGTTGACGACATTATCTTTGGGTCTACTAACAAGTCAACTTGTGAAGAGTTTAGTAGAATTATGATATAGAAATTTGAGATGTCCATGATGGGTGAGTTGAAGTATTTTCTTGGATTCCAAATCAAGCAACACCAAGAGGGCACCTTCATTAGCCAAGCAACACCAAGAGGGCACCTTCATTAGCCAAACAAAGTACATGCAAGATATTCTCAAGAAGTTTGGAATGAAGAATGCCAAACCCATCAAGATTCCTATGGGAACAAATGGGCATTTCGACCTCGACACAGGAGGTAAATTTGTAGATCAAAAGGTATATCGGTCGATGATAGGATCCTTACTCTATTTATGTGCTTCATGACCAGATATTATGCTTTCAGTATGCATGTGTGCATGATTCCAAGCCGACCCTAAGGAAATCCACCTAAGGGCCGTGAAAAGAAACATGAGATATTTAGTTTACACTCCTAAGTTTGGGCTATGGTACCCAAGGGATCTACCTTTGATCTAATCAGTTATTCTGATGCTGATTATGCCAGACGTAAGATTGATAGAAAGAGTACATTAGGGACTTGTCGGTTTCTGGGGAGATACCTAGTGTCTTTTGCTTCAAAGAAACAAAATTCAGTAGCTCTATCCACCGCCGAAGCTAAGTATAATGCCGCAGGACACTGTTGTGCTCAATTACTCTGGATGATGCAAAACTCTTAGGGACTATGGCTACAAATTGAGAAAAGTCCATCTCCTATGTGACAATGAGAGTGCAATCTACATGGCGAACAATACTGTTGAACACAGCTACACAAAGCACACAGACATCCGGTATCACTTCCTGAGAGATCACCAACAACGGGGAGATACCGCAATTGCTTATGTTAGCACCCACAACTAGTTAGATGATATCTTCACCAATCCTTTAGATGAAAAGACTTTTAGCAAGCTTAGAAATGAACTAAATGTCTTAGATTCTTAGAACTTTGATTGAAATCTTGCACACATTGCTCATTTTATACCTTTGATCATGGCATGTCTCTTTCATTTGGTACAAATGCATATTTCTTATTCTTCTTATGCCAAAGCTAAGACTAATGTGCTTCCAAGTGTATTTCTATACTTAGTCTTAGATTGAGAGGGAAATGATGTTGTAGGCAAAGGCAAGGCTTCCACTAAAGAATTTTTTGACTAATTCAATTAATTTGCTAACCAAGATTGAGTGTTGAATTAACACGATATTTTTATTTTGAGTTCTATTCTTAGATTCCATCTGAGGGGTTTGCAATATGTAAAGGTGCTAGAATATGATTAACCTCTAGATTTGAAATCATTGCTTATAAACCTAGTATTAGTACTTGTATATTAGGTACCCTAGTGTCATTACCATGACATAACTCATCATAAGATCATATATATATAGTTTTGATCATTATATTTTTACATATATTTAATGAATGATAACAATCTTATATCATAAAAAATCATTGTTCGATGGAGCTTTAGAAGGCTAAGTATTTGTATTTCAACAAATGTTGCATTTAGAATTAAGGTACAACCAATACATTTAGATGATTTGTTCTTTTACTTAAAAAGGATAGATCACGTATTATAAGTAAACTATTTCGAATCAATCTATACCACTACATAATCCACTAGTTTAAACTTTGCAAAACACACCCAACCAGTATTTAGAAGTGAGGAATAGACACCTTCAATCCTTGGTGCTTTCACACACCAATGTATCCCTTAACTCTTGCACATGCCATTATAGTCTTGCTGATAACATCATCTACATTTGTGGTATGGCCTCCATCATGAAGTGGAGGGAACGGACAAGCCCACAACATTTCAACAAGAAACTTGATAGTGGAGATGACAGCGAGCATCTGAGAGATGCCAGATTTGGAGCACCACTTTGCATGTGGAGAAGGCCCTGAGCTATCTACAGACTTACGTCACCGAGAGCTTGGCCCTCGTGTGGACTTTCCTTGCATGGGGATCCAATGAGGACTAGAGAGAAGCTTGCATACTTCTTGACACCTTAGCTATGAGAGTTTGTATCTCGATCGCATTTAGGCTTCTACATTTACATTGTGTTACCTTGGTTATTGTCACACCCGATTTTGGAAGGCAAATCGAATGCGAACCATCTACGTGCCAGGATCAGAAATTCACGTACACAACGATTAAATAAATGACTCATCATAGCACAATGCTTCGAATAACAATAAAGCATGAGTAATAAAATTACAGACTAGAGTCATCTACATAATATAAATCAAAGTACACAAAATAGAAACGTAGCCAACGTAAACAAACCCACCACAGGTAGCTGACTAGGGAGGTCACTAGCCTAATCCTCGAACTCATCAAAGTCCTAGAAGTTCTAGAGATCCGCCTCGACGCCTTCTTCTTCTTCTTCTTTACCTAAGCATAGGTTGCACTAAAGGCAACCTGGTGTTTTGTGAAAGCAAGGGTGAGTACACATCAACGTACTCATCAAATGTCCCGTTTGGCTAAGGTGGACTAGCTTTATGTGGAGTTAGGCTTAAAGGAGTTGCTTTTAGTTGGTCAGGTATTTATCATTAATAGAATCTAGGTTTTAGCAATAATCATCCCATGAACCATTTCCTCATCGAAGAAACATCATTATCATCATCGAACCATAAACCAATAATAGAATCATTGCATCTCAAACAAGTTGTATCTCTAATCAAAGAGGATTCCAAGGCCGCTGTTAACCATGAGCACGGCTGATATATCAGTTTCATTCCCCTGTAGAGGTTGCACACTTTACCCACGAGCCGTGATTCCCTTTCTGCCCGGAGAGCACTACTCCCCATTGACCACTACCTAAGTAGCCTAGCAGGGTATCACTACGTAGCCGTTACAAACATTCCCCTAGTGTGTAGTTGCTCGTTAGGTTTCACCAGTCGTACAAACACAGTACTCCTCCCTAAGGTGGGCGACTAACAAAACCAAATCAAATGAACCTCAGCACCGACCATTAGCAGAGCAAGCACTATGCCCCGGCCCCTATTGACAGCCCTCCAGCAAAGCCAACTACACCCCCAAGTTCATCTAATTAATCAGCTAAGGGCGTCCCATTCCACCCTCATGGTTGTACTGTTATCCCGGGTGGTCTCTCAACAAACAGGTCCTTACAGAGAGGTACTCAGGAAACAGCCTGAGTCCCCCAAAGTATCACAAGTTCATCATCATAATCAAGATAACATCATCGTATCATAAATGTTTTCATCATGTTTGTTGATTAAAGTAGAGCAATAGCATGAAGCTAACCATAATAACCCAAAAGGTAATCAAGGACAAGGTAAATACAAAGCTAGTCAATCCTTAGGTTTCAATTAAGTAATGCGGGACAACGAATTAATAAGTAAGTAGGACATGACGGGTCAGAGGACACTTGCCTTCACCAAATAGATGCTCAGGGTCTTCAAGTTTGTAGAACTCGAAGAACCTAACCACTTGGTCGCCGAAGCTTGACCGTCAATTTCTCGAAGCTCGAAAACGGATCACAATCTAATCGCAACGCGAAACGAAGACGAACAGGCACAAGCAAACAAACAAACATATATATATATATATATATATATATATAAGAACATTACACTATTCAAAGAAAAACAAAATAAAACATGCAAAAATAGAGCGCGCTACTATGGTCACGCGACGAAAAGAAGCGCGACAGTCGGAGCTACGGTCGAGGAGTTATCGCATTTACGCTAAACAAGTACTAGTTAAAACATCTGATCCGACACAATTATATTAATTGATATTTATGAAATATAAATTAAAACTACTTAGTTTTGACTAATTTACTGTTTTAATTATAGATGATTAAATAAATAACTAATTAACTGACATAAGTAATTATAAGCGAACGATTTAATCTCACGCGTGGGTAACGCGGGATACGTGCGAACGGCGTGCGGCAAGGCGCGCGACACACACGAACAACGTGCGACAACGCGTGTGAATAGCACGCGCGACACTCGCGAACGACACGTGACGACGCGCGCAAAACAACACAGTGGCACGCGTACGGCGCGCGGGCCAGCATGACATGCGAAACTAATAAATAAATAACATAATTAAACTAACCAATTATTTAATGAGAATAGTTTAGTTAACATTAATTACGCTAATGTTGATTTATAAATACATAATTCGAAATTATAAATTAGGTTTAAATAAAACATCATTCTATTAACTTCTGGTGAAACAAATGTTTAAATAAATTAAATAAAATGTGCAACTTGAAGATAATTTTAATACAAATCTAACGCAACTTGAATGGATCGAATCAGGTTTAAAATGCAAAAGTTATCACTGTTAACTGTCATCTTCTTCCTTCCATCCATGGAAGACAGAGGAGGAGGGGGAAGGGGGCTGCGTAGGTGGGAGGGTCGAGTCGGACCGCCGCAGGCGCGACCACACGCGGCACGCGCGCAGGGAGGGCGCGAGCGCCGGCCGAACCAGTCGGGCCAGCCACCGTCGGGGAAGGGAGAGGGGCCATGCGGGAAGGGTTAGAGGGGGAGGGGCGCCTCCGTCGGGGGAAGTGAAGGGAGGGAGAAGGAGGCCCTGCACAGATGAAAAACAGAGAAACGAAGAAACACTAGGTACAACAATGGAGGTTTCTCACTGGGGAAGAAGACCCTCACCGGAGCCGAGGAGGAAATAATCGATTAACAGAGATTCAGAGGTCCGAACGACAAACCGAACGCACTGAGAAGAAGCCCTCAACGAGGCGAACGCCGTGGTACTCTCGGATTCCGCAGACGATGCACGGATTGGGAGTAATTGCTCCCTAGAGTTGGAACCGCTTCCGAACTTCGGCGAGCAATTCCGGGAGTTAGGAATTGAATCTGGAGAAACTGTTTCGTGATTCGAAACCAGCTCGGCAAGGAGAAACCGACTATATATATATAGTTGGGGGTTCGAACGAGATGAAAATTAGGGTCAAATTCGGATTTTGCCATTTGTAAAATTCAAAAAAGCATGGAAATCCATATTTTGTGCTCAAAATATTATAGATGCTTCCAAAAATTCCAGAAAAAACCTTATAAATGTTTTGGCTCCTAATGAACTCAAAAAAACATACTTAGAGTTTCTAAAAGCATTTTAAGAACCTCAAATAAATAGATTTTGGTTTCTGAAAAAATAGAAAAATATTTCGAAAAATATGAAAATTTAGCGAGACCTTCTATAAGATATGATAATATGTTTCAAACACTTTTTGCACTTAGAAACACCATGCAAAGGCATGAATGCAACAACTAAAGCGCCTCTATGGCTTATTCCACTAGTTTACGCCAATATAAAACAAAATAATTCTCCATTTTTTGGAAAAAGAGAAGGAAAGCAAAGAAATGAGAGAGTAACACCTGAATTTGGTGGATATTAGGAAAGAAATTTTATACCCCCAAATTTAGGGTGTTACAAATCTAACCCCCTTAATAGAATCTCGCCCTTGAGATTCAAGAAGAGGCTACCAAGAACGACAAGGTTGGTTCATAGGTTGTTTGAAGTTTCTTCATTCCAACTTTGACTCTATCGGTCAAATTGTGGACTGGTTGCTTTGACCTTCAGATGCTCGACACCAACTGATGCAATTCTTGAGGATCTCCCAGACCTGTGGGTTAGGATCCACACACGATTTCGCTGCGCCACTTTTATCTTTTTAGTTGATGTTGATCGCATTGTCTTCATTGGGGTTAGCGGCTAACCCCCTTAATAGGAGCGTTGATACACGCTTGATGAAGATGCTGCCAACTCTGATCTTGACCGATTAAGAGAGGTTGGAGGTTGCCAACCGGACAGGTGCAAGAGAAAAGGGTATAGATAGAAAAGGTGAGCATAGATGGATTCAAGAAAGCGGGGGAGAGAACCCAACTACCTAACTATATGTCACTCACTTAGTAAATTGATGTCATTGTAGACCAAGGGCCACAACACATCAACACTCATCACAAAGAAGCAAATCAGTCATAACACAAAGACAAACAGCACAAGCATACAACAACAAACATCTCGTTGTTATACGTTAATGTTAGTTAGATGATGGTCTTTCTTGAAAAGGGAATAACTACTCTCTAAGTTTGTCGAAGGACGAGGAGAAGAACAAGACGTGTAGGATAGGGACACGAGCACAATAAGGGATGGAGTTAAAGCAAGGATTGTAATCGATAAGGGAAAAAATGCAACCAAGGACAGGGTAGGTAAACACCATTCTCAAATCAAGATGGGAAAGATGATAATTCAAAAGGTAGGCATAAGATAAGCATCGTGGGAAGATCTAGTGATTACAAAGGTACAGGAGGTAACAGGCAAAAGCACACCAAAAGATCGAGTTAAGGTAAGACTTGCAACGCGACAGAGGAAAAGGGAACGAACAAGAGCGGGGAGGGGTAAGACAACACTCTTGAACTGAAATAGGAGAGGAAGCTTTAAAATATGGGTACATGACAAGCATCAAGGTAAAGTTCGAGGGATGACAAGGGTTAAGGTGATAACAGACAAACACACTGCAAAGGATGTATTTTAGACAAAACTTGCAAGGCGTTGAAGAAGGGGAAGCAATCAATGGTGAAGTAGATGAGGCATTATCCCCGAACAGGGATGGAAAAGAGGAGGCTTTAAATGGTAGGTTCAATTAAGCGTGAAGGTAAGGATTAGATATTACAAGGGTTTAAAGGTGATAATGGACAAGGATGTAGGAGAGGAGGTAAATGTGCATAAGAACCAAGAATATAAGTACCATAAGGATGGAGTTAAGACAAGACCTACAAGTGGAAAGGAAGAGGATATGTCCAAGGGCCAGATAGGTAAATTGCCACTCTCAAATTGAGGTTGAAGAGAGGTGATTTTTAAAGAGTAGCAATAAATATGAGTATCAAGGCAAGATCGATGGATGACAAGGTGAGGGTGATAGCAAATAAAAACACAGCAAGGGATGGAATTAACACAAAACTTGTAAGGCGACAAGAAGTGAAAAGAAATCAAGGGAGAGATAGGTAACTCGCAACTCTCAAGCTGGGTTGAAAGAAAGGGGAGGCTTTTAAAGGATAAGTTCAAGGTGAGCATTTAGGTAGAAGACCTCAATATAGCAAGGGTCAAAGGCGACAACAGACAAGGGTACGAGAGAAAAGATGAAGGTATTGGAGAGCCAGTGGTATGAGTACATCAAAGAATGGAGTTGTGCCCAAGCTTACACGCGGTAAAGAAGAGGATATAGCCAAGGGTGAGATAAGTAAAACACCGCTCTCATATTGGGATAGGTGATTGGAGATCATAGAGAACACACATTGTGTAATCACCAAGGTAAGATCGAGAGATGAGAAAGGTAAAGGTAATACCCAACCGAAGCACAACAAAGGATGGAGTTAAAAACTCACAAGCAACAAGGAAGAGGATACGACCAAGGGAAAATAGGTAAAATACAATTATAAAATTGAGATGGAAGAGAGAAGGTTTTAAAAGACATGTATAATATAAGCATCAAGGTAGGATATAGAGGTGACAAGGGTAAAGATGATAATCGTGAAAGCATAACCCGGGATAGATTTAAGGCAAGCCTCGTGAAGTGGCAAAGTGGAGAAAAACAATTAATAGTAAGATAGTTAAGGTTCCAAAAGAAGGGTTGAAGTAAAGATTCCTTATCGAGGGAAGTTATAAGGAAGCATCGAGATTTCCACAGAGGTGCAAAATAAAATGACCGCTCATGGATCATTAAGAGGGCGGTCAAGGACATGTTAACTAAAATGTCTTGAACAGTCCTTGGGGTATGAAAATAAGCATACATAAGAATATAAGAGTATGCAAGATTCCAAGGATATGGGCATGCCAAGACAAGGGAATAGAAAAGGCCAAAGGATAATGACTTAATGATGGAATAGCAAGGGGTCTCAAAGGCAAGAAGTTCATGGGCATATAAACTGAAATGTTTAAGTAGGCAGGAGAAATTCAGATGTAAGTATTTGAAACAAGAGTATTGAAGAATCTAGGGGTACGAGCATGTCAACACCAAGGGAATAAAGATAGTCAAAGGGTATCAATTTAATGATAGAAGAGGGAAGAATCCCAACAGACAAAAAGGTTATGGGCAGGGGGCATCTACAAAGATGTCGCAAGCACAAGAGTGAGATTAGATCTAATAGATTGAGAAAAGTATAGACCATACTAGAATAAAATATACATATATATATATATATAGGAGAATAACATAGAATTAGTCGAGGTGACTAATATTTTGAATCAACATCAAAGATAAGGTGAAGTAATAGTCAATAAGTCCTTAAAACGGCTAATGCTACTCTAGGATAGCGGTCCTACAGTCAGCAAGGCTTTGATGCCACTTATGTCACACCCGGTTTTGGAAGGTAAACCGAATGCGAACCATGTACGTGCCAGGATCAGAAAGTCACGTACACAACGATTACATAAATGACTCATCATAGCACAATGCTTCGAATAACAATAAAGAGTGAGTAATAAAATTACAGAGTTGTCGGCGTTTCGAGACCGGGGGGTCCCCGAGCCGACGAGTGAGTGTGCCGCGTGCCCCAGCCCAGATGGGTCGAGCGCGTGGGCGAGCGCGAAGGGGGGAGAGAGCGAGGTGGCCGGAGCCGGGTCGTGAGGGAGTTGGAGATCCCGCGGCCTTCGTGTTCGTCCCGCGCCCAGGTCGAGTGCGCTTGCAGTAGGGGGTTACAAGCGTCCGCGCGGGTGAGGGGAGCGAGCGGCCCCAAGAGAGCGCCTGCCCCTGCCCTCGTTCCCGCGAGGCCAACCCTCTCTAAGAAGGCCCTGGTCCTTCCTTTTATAGGCGTAAGGAGAGGATCCAGGTGTACAAATGGGGGTGTAGCAAGGTGCTACGTGTCTAGCGGGGGAGAGCTAGTGCCCTAAGTACATGCCAAGGTGGCAGCCGGAGAGATCTTGGCACCCAGCTGGTGTGGCGTCGTGGCTGTCGGAGAAGCAATGGAGCCTGGCGGAGGGACAGCTGTCGGAGTGGTTGGGCCCTTGCTGACGTCCCCCTTCTTTCGTAAGGGAGCTGAGAGCCGCCGTCGTCATGGATCCAGCGGGGCGCCATCATTGCCTATCTGGCGGAGCCAGCCAGATGGGACGTCGGTCCTGTTCTCTGCGGCCCGAGTCGGCTCGGGGTAGGGTGATGATGGCGCTTCCTGTCGACGTGGCGGACTCGTGCCCTAGGTCGGGCAACGTGGAGGCTCCTCCGAAGCCGAGGTCGAGTCTGTCCTGCATGGCCGAGGCCGAGCCCGAGCTCCTGGGTCGGGCGAGGCGGAGGTCGTTCGGCAGAGGCCAGGGCGGAGTCCGAGCCCTGGGTCGGGCGAAGCGGAGTTCGTCGTCTTCCGGGGCCTTAGCCCGAGTCCAAGCCCTGGGTCGGGCGGAGCGGAGTTCGCCGTCTTCCGGGGCCTTAGCCCGAGTCCGAGCCCTGGGTCGGGCGGAGCGGAGTTCGCCGTCTTCCGGGGCCTTAGCCCGAGTCCGAGCCCTGGGTCAGGCGGAGCGGAGTTCGCCGTCTTCCGGGGCCTTAGCCCGAGTCCGAGCCCTGGGTCGGGCGGAGCTTCCTATGGCGCTTTTGGCCAAGCCTGGCCGCCCGTCAGTCTCACTCTTTGCGTTAAATGCCCCAGTGACTTGGTCGGTCGGTGCGGTGATTTAGTCAGGGTTGCTTCTTAACGAAGGCAAGGCCTCGGGCGAGCCGGAGATGCGTCTGCCGTAAAAGAGGAGGCCTCGGGCGAGACGGAAACACCTCAAGATCGGCTGCCCTCGCCCGAGGCTAGGCTCGAGCGTGGCGTGATCGAGTCGCTCGTATGGACTGATCCCTGACTTAATCAAACCCATCAGGCCTCTGCAGCTTTATGCTGATGGGGGTTACCAGCTGAGAATTAGGCGTCTTGAGGGTACCCCTAATTATGGTCCCCGACAGTAGCCCCCGAGCCTCGAAGGGAGTGTTAGCACTCGCTTGGAGGCTTTCGTCGCACTTTTTTGCAAGGGGACCAGCCTTTCTCGGTTGCACTTTGTTCCGGTGGGTGCGCGCGAGCGCACCCGCCGGGTGTAGCCCCCGAGGCCTCGGAGGAGTGGTTTCACTCCTTCGAGGTCTTAATGCCTTGCGTAATGCTTTGGCTAGTCTGGCGGTTCCCTCATGCGAACAGGCCATAGCCCGGGTGCACTGTCGGGGCCCAAGTTCTCGGGCTGGTATGTTGACGCTGTCAACGGTTCGGCCGGAGCCGGGTTTGCGAGAGCAGCCCCCGAGCCTCCGCACAGGGCGAGAGGACGATCAGGGACAGACTCGGCTTTTTTACATACGCCCCTACGTCGCCTTTCCGCAAGGAGGAGGGGGGGAGAGCGCCATGTTACCCTCGACGGGCACCGAACATGGTGTCTCCGGTGAGCTGCGATCGGGTAATCCGAGTGGACGTCCGTGCCCCGTTCGTTGGGGGTCGGCTAGGGGCCCGGAGGCACGCCCAAAAATACCTGCGGGTGACCTGCCGGACCCGGTCCCCTGGCGACGGGGTCCGAGGGCTCGATGCCTCCCTCCGATGGGATTCCGTTACAGGTTCGTTCCCGCTGGTATCTGAAATGTCCTAGGGTACCTCGGGAGCGCAGCCCGAGCCTTGGTATGTATCGAACGTACCCCTGGTCATCCCTCGCTCGGTGTCTGAGGCGACTGTGAACCCTTCGGGGGGCCAGCCTTCGAACCCCTGATCAGTAATGGGCGCGGAGCCCGAGTAGCCTGAGGCGGTCGTGGAACCTTTCGGGGGGCCGACCTTCGAACCTCTGACCAGTAGTGGGTGTCGGGCCCACGCGATCTGAGGCGGCTGTTGAACCCTTTGGGGGGCCAGCCTTCGAACCCCTGATCAGTAAGGAGGCTCGGAGCCTAGTTCCTTCACGGGGAAGGATCCCTTTGGGGGTATCCCCTTTCCCGGTCCCTGTTGCAAGAGATAGAGAAAGAAGGAAAAGGGAAAAAGGATACGAAATTGAACGACGTGGCGTACCTTTTTTGGTGTGGTCGTTTTGGCGGAGGCGAAACGTCGCCAGCTGCTTCCGCCAGAAGCGCTGCCCGTCGAGCCGCGGAGTTAATGCGCCGGGGCGAGTAGTTGGCGAGGCTGCCGTTGCGCGTGCGCGAGCCGTTCGAGGAACGGGTCACGGGCGTGTCGTCTTCACACCGTGAGAGGGGGTTCTCTCGCTGCCTCCGGATGGGACGTGAGCTTGGCTGATGGCGTGACCGCTGCTCTCGCGCGCCTGCCACCGTCATTACTGCCGGCCCACTTTTGACCGTGTTTGACCGCTGCGTCAGGCTGGCGCTGCTGGGTCGCGCGCTGGGTTGCCTCGGGTCGCGGTATTGGTTCCGCAACCGAGGAGGTGCGGCGGTGGCACAAGTGGTACAGCGGCTTGCATGCAACCTCCGGCGCGCCGGTTGCGCGACGCGTGGGCTTGGGCCTCCGCGCTGGCCTGTCAGGAGTCGGAGAGGCGCGTCCACTTGGCGCGGTTGCATGCCGCCCGCATGGCTGCCCGCCCCTTTCGCCCGTTGGTCTGGGCAAAAGTGGAGGGTCACTTGTAACTGCTGGATGGTTGCGCGCGCCGTGCGCGGCGGTTCGGCTTCTTCTGCTCAGAGCCGGTCTGCATGACATGTGGGTCCCAGCCCCCGCGCCGCAGGGGAGGGCTTTGGAGGCGTGTTGGAGAAGACTCAGCCCGTGACGGTTGGGGGCGCAAGCAGGGAGAGTTGCCTTTAAAAGGAGGGTGACCCCTTTCGTAAGGCGACCATGTCTTCTCCCTCCCTTATGCATCGTGTCTTTCCATCTTTCAAGCCCCCGGATGGGGGAAACCGCCGTGTCCGTGCCTCATCGTCGGAGGACGCTACTCCGTGGGAGTGGGTACCTTTCGGCCATCGTTCGGCTTCAAGGATTTTCATCATGCAGCCCGGCTGCACCCCTTCACCGGCGGTCACCCAAGAGGGTGACCTCCGGCTTGATGGTGGGGGAAAGCGAGCCGGGCTGCGGCCTCTGCCCCTCCCTCAGCCTCAAGGATTTTCATCACCAGGGCTGAGGAGGGGAGTGTGCCGAGTTGGGGTCGGCTCCTGCGCGGGCGGTGGCCCGCTCCTTCCCTCAGTGATCGGGGGGAAGGGCGGGAGTCGTCCGTGGCGCTAATAGCTGCACCGTGCCCGGCTCTCTGAGCCGAGCAGTTTCGGAACCGCTCCCGGTGCCGCCTCCCGCCACGGCAGCTGGAAGAGGTTCTTCCGCCGGCGCGACAGCCAAGGCTGGCCATGGGCCGACCTCCAACTCTACGGCCTTCTGCCCGTCCTTGCCTCTCGAGTCTAGGCAAGGGCGGGGGCCTCCTAGCAGCAGCATCCGCCCTGAGGCCATCATTGCTGCGGTTCGGCCCCCCGGGGCAGAAGTCTTCATCGTCGCTGCTGTCGGGGCGGGCGGCGACATGCCGTTCGTCGGTCTTCTGTTGCCCCGCAGGCCCACCCCTATCGAGTGGGGTTGTTCGTACCTGCGGAGGGGGAACCAGAGTTCCGTTTGTAATGGCACTTCGAGTGCCGGGTTTTTTGTTCATTTTGGCTTTCGGGGCCTGAACATGTATGTAACGTCGGCACAGAGCCGTATTTTTTCCTCATTTCCGAGCACTAAGACTCGTCTGCTGATTATCTGAACCGCTTTTCCAAGCATGAGTCGCCCCGTGTCAAGGTGACGAGTGAGGTATCCGTATCCCAGAGGAGTAGGAGTCCCTCGGCTCGGTCGGCCCTGTTGTCCGAGGCTCCTCTAGCTTAGCTAAAGAGACCCCTCGGCCGCTCTTTGACGAGCCGAGGCCAGGGGTAGTGATATCAGCATGAGCAGAGGCGGAGTCGGTTCGGAAATGAAACCTGGTTGGCCGGAGCCTAACCGAGTTGTCCGTTGGCAGGATCGACGCCGGAGTTGGTCAGCCGAGGCTTCGGACTGGGCTGGTGCCCTCGGAAAGTGGTTGGCCGAGGCCCCGGAGGTGGCCGGCCGAGCCGCCCGCTCGGGCCGGATCCCGGAGAAGTCCCTGACGGCAATCGCTCAGGCGTGGTGATGACGTCGTCCTTCGGAGTGGAGGCCCTCGGACCGCGTCGCCGTCCGCGGCTAGGTCGGGCCTCGCCGAAGGTGCCGTCGATGCCGAGGGTGTCGCTGCCCCCTTCCAGTGTCAAGACCCGAGCCTGCAGGATCAGCTTGTCTTGTAGTGTGTGCTTTGTGCGGCCGTCGAGGCCAGAACACACACCCTTGCTGTGTTGTAAAGCTGCGTCTCTTTTCCTCTTGTTTCGAGCATCTGGACTTTTTGTCGGTAACAGGGATGTTAGTGCGAGCGAGAGTTGCTTCTCGCGGAAGGTGATGAGTGAGGTATCCGTATCCCGGAGGCATGGGAGTCCCTCGGCTCGGTCGGCCTTGCCGCTTACTCGCACTTTTACTCGTCCATGAGGCCCTATCACCGACTTGGTCGAGAAAACTCAAAGAATCGCTTCGACAGAAGGGCTTCCGAACGTAGAGACTTGTTCGATCCGTGGAGTCACCTTATCCGAACGCGAGTTACTTGTCGCAGAAGGTGATGAGTGAGGTATCTGTATCCCGGAGGCGTAGGAGTCCCTCGGCTCGATCAGCCTTGACTGCTTACGTGTACCCCGTCGTTTCTAGGACCCAATTTTCGAAGTAGTCAAAAAGCACGAAAGGTATTCTGGTAAAAGAGATTTTCTGTTCGAGGAAAATTTTGACGCAGAGGGGGTTTCCCCCCTTTTAGCCCCCGAGGGAGGGTCGGGCTTTGCCGAGGCGAGGCCGACCCTTCCTTGTTGACTAAACTTTGCGTGGGTGCGAGGTATATGAACAACTTGGAAACATCTTAAGGGTAGAAGCGACGTAGCTGTTGGATGTTCCAAGCGTTGCCGTAGACCTCGCCTTGACTGTTGGCCAGCTTGTATGTTCCGGGCTTCAGAACTTTGGCGATGACGAATGGCCCCTCCCAGGGGGGCGTGAGCTTGTGCCTCCCTCGGTCGTCTTGCCGCAGCCGAAGCACCAGGTCGCCCACCGGGAGCTCTCGTGGTCGGACCCCTCGGGCGTGGTAGCGTCGCAGGGACTGCTGATACCGCGCCGAGTGTAGTAAGGCCCTGTCCCGAGCCTCGTCCAGCTGGTCCAGCGAGTCTTCTCGGCTAGCTTGGTTGCTTTCATCGTTGTAGGCCCTCGTCCTCGGGGAGCCGTATTCCAGGTCAGTGGGCAAGACGGCCTCGGCTCCGTAGACCAGGAAGAACGGCGTGAAACCCGTGGCTCGGCTCGGCGTCGTCCTCAGGCTCCAGACCACCGAGGGGAGTTCCTTCATCCATCGCTTGCCGAACTTGTTGAGATCATTGTAAATCCGGGGCTTGAGCCCTTGTAGAATCATGCCATTGGCACGTTCTACTTGCCCATTCGACATGGGATGAGCTACGGCGGCCCAGTCTACCCGGATGTTGTGATCCTCGCAAAAATCCAAGAATTTTTTGCCGGTGAACTGGGTGCCGTTGTCGGTGATGATGGAGTTCGGGACCCCGAAGCGATGGATGATGTTGGTGAAGAACGCCACCGCCTGCTCGGATCTGATGCTGTTCAGGGGTCGGACCTCGATCCACTTGGAGAATTTGTCGACGGCGACCAGCAGGTGCGTGTAGCCCCCGGGCGCCTTCTGCAGAGGGCCGACGAGGTCCAGACCCCTTCTGGACTTGTGGGTAGCGGATCTTGGTCTCGGACAGCACCTCGCTGACGAAGTAAACTGGCCTCTGAATGGGCAAAGCATGCCCCTCTTCCTGCCTTTCGACCACGATCGCGGCGCTGACCACCTGAGTGGTAGCGGCGACGTAGACCAAGAGGGCTTCTCCATCAGCTGGGGGTACCAAGACGGGCGCCTGGGTGAGGAGCGCCTTCAGGTTCCCAAGAGCTTCCTCGGCCTCGGGAGTCCAAGTGAAGCACTCGGCCTTCCTTAAGAGACGGTACAGGGGCAGGCCTCTTTCGCCGAGGCGCGAGATGAAACGGCTCAAGGCCGCGAGACATCCCATGACCCTCTGTACGCCTTTTAAGTCCTTGATGGGCCCCATGCTTGTGATGGCTGCGATCTTCTCTGGGTTGGCTTCGATGCCCCGCTCGGAGACGATGAATCCCAAGAGCATGCCTCGGGGCAACCCGAAGACGCACTTCTCGGGATTGAGCTTGACGCCCTTCGCCTTGAGGCACCGGAATGTCACTTCAAGGTCGGAGAGAAGGTCGGAGGCTTTCCTCGTCTTGACTACGATGTCATCGACGTAGGCCTCGACCGTGCGACCGATGTGTTCGCCGAACACATGGTTCATGCACCGCTGGTACGTTGCACCCGCGTTCCTCAAACCGAACGGCATGGTGACATAACAGTACATGCTGAAGGGCGTGATGAAAGAAGTCGCGAGCTGGTCAGACTCTTTCATCTTGATTTGATGATACCCTAAGTAGGCATCGAGGAAAGACAGGGTTTCGCACCATGCAGTGGAGTCCACGATTTGATCGATGCGAGGTAGAGGGTAGGGGACCTTCAGACATGCTTTGTTGAGACCAGTGTAGTCTACACACATCCGCCATTTCCCCCCTTTCTTCCTCACAAGTACAGGGTTGGCAAGCCATTCGGGATGGAATACCTCTTTGATGAACCCTGCTGCCATCAGCTTGTGGATCTCCTCGCCTATCACCCTGCGCCTTTCCTCATCGAATCGGCGTAGAGGCTGTCTGACCGGTCGGGCCCCGGCCCGAATATCCAGCGAGTGCTCAGCGACATCCCTCGGTATGCCGGGCATGTCCGAGGGACTCCACGCAAAGACGTCGGCGTTTGCGCGGAGAAAGTCGACGAGCACTGCTTCCTATTTGGGGTCGAGCCCGGAACCGATCCGAATCTGCTTGGAGGTGTCTCCACTGGGGTCGAGAGGGACTGCCTTAACCGTCTCCGCTGGCTCGAAGTTGCCGGCATGTCGCTTCACGTCCGGCACCTCCCGGGAGAGGTTTTCCAGGTCGGCGATGAGGGCCTCGGACTCGGCGAGGGCCTCGGCGTACTCCACGCACTCCACATCGCATTCGAATGCGTGTTTGTACGTGGGGCCGACGGTGATGACCCCGTTGGGGCCCGGCATCTTGAGCTTCAGGTAGGTGTAGTTGGGGATGGCCATGAACTTCGCGTAGCATGGCCTCCCCAACACTGCATGGTAGGTTCCTCGGAACCCGACCACCTCGAACGTCAAAGTCTCCCTTCGGAAGTTGGAGGGTGTTCCGAAGCAGACAGGAAGGTCGAGCTGTCCGAGGGGCTGGACGCGCTTCCCAGGAATGATCCCGTGGAAGGGCGTAGCGCCTGCTCGGACGGACGACAGATCGACGCGCAGGAGCCTGAGGGTCTCGGCGTAGATGATATTGAGGCAGCTGCCCCCATCCATCAGGACCTTGGTGAGCCTGACGTCGCCGATGACGGGATCGACGACGAGCGGGTACTTCCCCGGGCTCGGCACGTGGTCGGGGTGGTCATCCTGGTCGAAGGTGATGGGCTTGTCGGACCAGTCTAGGTAGACTGGCGCCGCCACCTTCACCGAGCAGACCTCCCGACGCTCTTGCTTACGATGCCGAGCCGAGGCATTCACCGCATGCCCTCCGTAGATCATGAAGCAGTCGCGGACCTCGGGGAACTCTCCCGCTTGGTGATCTTCCTTTTTGTCGTCGTCGCGGGCCCTGCCACCCTCTGCGGGTGGCCCGGCCCGGTGGAAGTGGCGCCGAAGCATGATGCACTCCTCGAGGGTGTGCTTGACGGGCCCCTGATGGTAGGGGCACGTCTCCTTGAGTGCCTTGTCGAAGAGGTTGGCGCCTCCGGGGGGCTTCCGAGGGTTCTTGTATTCGGCGGCGGCGACAAGGTCCGTGCTGGCGGCGTCGCGTTTCGCTTGCGACTTCCTCCTGCCTTTCTTCTTGGCGCCAAGCGGAGTAGACGCCTCGGGAGCATCTTCCGATGGGCGGCCCTGGGGCTGCTTGTCCTTTCGGAAGATGGCTTCGACCGCCTCCCGACCAGAGGCGAACTTGGTGGCGATGTCCATCAGCTCGCTCGCCCTGGTGGGGGTCTTGCGACCCAACTTGCTCACCAGGTCACGGCAGGTGGTGCCGGCAAGGAACGCGCCGATGACATCGGAGTCGGTGATGTTGGGCAGCTCGGTACGCTGCTTCGAGAATCGCCGGATGTAGTCCCGAAGGGACTCTCCCGGCTGTTGCCGGCAGCTTCGGAGGTCCCAGGAATTCCCGGGGCGCACGTACGTGCCCTGGAAGTTGTCGGCGAAAGCTTGGACCAGATCCTCCCAGTTGGAAATCTGCCCCGGAGGCAGGTGCTCCAACCAAGCGCGAGCAGTGTCGGAGAGGAACAGGGGGAGGTTGCGGATGATGAGGTTGTCATCGTCCGTTCCACCCAGCTGACAGGCCAGGCGGTAGTCCGCGAGCCACAATTCCGGTCTCGTTTCCCCCGAGTACTTTGTGATAGTAGTCGGGGGTCGGAATCGGGGCGGAAACGGCGCCCGCCGAATGGCCCGGCTGAAGACCTGCGGACCGGGTGGTTCGGGCGAGGGACTCCGATCCTCCCCGCTGTCGTAGCGTCCCCCACGCCTGGGGTGATAGCCTCGGCGCACCCTTTCGTCGAGGCGGGCCCGACGGTCGCGATGAGGGTGCTCGTCGCCGAGGTGGCCCGGGGCCGCTGGCGCGGTGTTGCGCGTGCGCCCGGTGTAGACCGAGGCTTCCCGCATGAGTCGGGAAGTCGCGGCACGAGGTTCCGAGGGGTACCCCTGCCTTCGGGAGGCAGAGCTCTCGGCCCGCCGGGCCGCAGCGCCTTCCAGGAGATGCTTGAGCTCTCCCTGGATTCGCCGACCCTCGGTGGTTGATGACTCCGGCATCGCTCGGAGGAGCATCGCTGCGGCTGCCAAGTCCTGACCGGTTCCGCCGGATGCGGGTGGCAGTCTGTCCCTGGCATCGTTGGCGATGCGGTGCTGGAGACCTTGGGGCAGGTGACGTATTTCTCCGGCCGGGGGCTGGCCCGCCCATACCTGCCCGACGTCCCGGCGGATTGCCTCGAGCGCTCCTGCTCCCTCATCGAGCCCGGCCCGCGCCCCGCGGACTTGCTCGAGCTGTGGGTCGTGACCCCCCGCCGGAACGGGGACCACAGCTAGCTCCCGCGGGATGTCGGCGCGAGGCGCTGGCCTAGGGGGATCACCATCCTCCGGCATGCCGAGACAGCTGCCTCCGGAGGGATCCCCTAGCTCGACGTGGAAACATTCGCGGCTCGGGCCGCAGTCCTTGTCGTCAAGGCTGCGGCTGCCGTCGGAACAGTCGGAGATGCAGTAGTTGCATGCGGTCATGAAGTCCCGCATGGCACTGGGGTTGCCAGATCCAGAGAAATCCCAGCAGATGTTGGGGTCGTCATCTTCCTCGGACCCAGAGGGTCCGTAGGTCGAGACGCCCGTCAGTCGGTCCCAAGGCGACCGCACACGAAACCCCTGAGGGGTTGCACTCGCCTCAACGTGAGCGCTCGCCAAAGCGAGGTCGCTAGGCGGATTGAGGCCGAGTCGAAATGACAAAGGATGGGAAGCAGCCGGTACCTTTTGGTCGACAAGGAGCGATGAAGTCACATCGGGGGCTGATCGCGCCGTCGTCCTGGGTGCGAGGGCGACGTCCTGCAGGCCCTCCGTGAGCGCACTGGCGTCGTCCACTTGCTCGGGGTCGGCGTGTCGCGGGGGGACGGCGCTCGCCTTCGCCTCAAACGCGAGGGTGACGCCTGACGCGTCCTCCGTTGGGGCGCTGGGGATGTCGATTTGCTCGACAGCCGACTGAGCGCAGCCTCCCGCTCGGCCCTGGTTGCCCCGCCTCCTCCTCCGATGGCGAGGGAGAGGATGGGGCGAGCTCGAAAGTTGTCCTTCCCCTACGCGGGAAAGACGTCGTCGATTCCGCCGCCGGCGGGCGGGCTGTCCGCCACCATTGTCACTGTCGCGCGGCGGTGGAAGGAGTATCATGTCGTAGCTGCCGTCGAAAGACATGAACTCGAGGCTCCCGAAACGGAGCACCGTCCCGGGTTGAAGAGGTCGTTGGAGACTGCCCATCTGGAGCTTGACGGGAAACTGCTCGTCAACACGCAGCAGGCCCCTACCTAGCACGCCAACTGTCGGCGTTTCGAGACCGGGGGGTCCCCGAGCCGACGAGTGAGTGTGCCGCATGCCCCAGCCCAGATGGGTCGAGCGCGTGGGCGAGCGCGAAGGGGGGAGAGAGCGAGGTGGCCGGAGCCAGGTCGTGAGGGAGTTGGAGATCCCGCGGCCTTCGTGTTCGTCCCGCGCCCAGGTCGGGTGCGCTTGCAGTAGGGGGTTACAAGTGTCCGCGCGGGTGAGGGGAGCGAGCGGCCCCAAGAGAGCGCTTGCCCCTGCCCTCGTTCCCGCGAGGCCAACCCTCTCTAAGAAGGCCCTGGTCCTTCCTTTTATAGGCGTAAGGAGAGGATCCAGGTGTACAAATGGGGGTGTAGCAAGGTGCTACGTGTCTAGCGGGGGAGAGCTAGTGCCCTAAGTACATGCCAAGGTGGCAGCCAGAGAGATCTTGGCACCCAGCTGGTGTGGCGTCGTGGCTGTCGGAGAAGCAATGGAGCCTGGCGGAGGGACAGCTGTCGGAGTGGTTGGGCCCTTGCTGACGTCCCCCTGCTTTCGTAAGGGAGCTGAGAGCCGCCGTCGTCATGGATCCAGCGGGGCGCCATCATTGCCTATCTGGCTGAACCAGCCAGATGGGACGTCGGTCCTGTTCTCTGCGGCCCGAGTCGGCTCGGGGTAGGGTGATGATGGCGCTTCCTGTCGACGTGGCGGACTCGTGCCCTAGGTCGGGCGACGTGGAGGCTCCTCCGAAGCCGAGGTCGAGTCTGTCCTGCATGGCCGAGGCCGAGCCCGAGCTCCTGGGTCGGGCGAGGCGGAGGTCGTTCGGAAGAGGCTAGGGCGGAGTCCGAGCCCTGGGTCGGGCGAAGCGGAGTTCGTCGTCTTCCGGGGCCTTAGCCCGAGTCCGAGCCCTGGGTCGGGCGGAGCAGAGTTCGCCGTCTTCCGGGGCCTTAGCCCGAGTCCGAGCCCTGGGTCGGGCGGAGCGGAGTTCGCCGTCTTCCGGGGCCTTAGCCCGAGTCCGAGCCCTGGGTCGGGCGGAGCGGAGTTCGCTGTCTTCCGGGGCCTTAGCCCGAGTCCGAGCCCTGGGTCGGGCGGAGCGGAGTTCGCCGTCTTCCGGGGCCTTAGCCCGAGTCCGAGCCCTGGGTCGGGCGGAGCTTCCTATGGCGCTTTTGGCCAAGCCTGGCCGCCCGTCAGTCTCACTCTTTGCGTTAAATGCCCCAGTGACTTGGTCAGTCGGTGCGGTGATTTAGTCAGGGTTGCTTCTTAACGAAGGCAAGGCCTCGGGCGAGCCGGAGATGCGTCTGCCGTAAAAGAGGAGGCCTCGGGCGAGACAGAAACACCTCAGGATCGGCTGCCCTCGCCCGAGGCTAGGCTCGGGCGTGGCGTGATCGAGTCGCTCGTATGGACTGATCCCTGACTTAATCAAACCCATCAGGCCTCTGCAGCTTTATGCTGATGGGGGTTACCAGCTGAGAATTAGGCGTCTTGAGGGTACCCCTAATTATGGTCCCCGACAAGAGTCATCAACATAATATAAATCAAAGTACACAGAATAGAAACGTAGCCAACGTAAACAAACCCACCATAGGCAGCTGACTGGGGGAGGTTGCTAACCTAATCCTCAAACTCATCAGAACTCCTGAAGATTCGCCTCGTCACCTTCTTCTTCTTTACCTGAGCATAGGTTGCACCAGAGGCAACCTGGTGTTTTGTGAAATCAAGGGTGAGTACACATCAACGTACTCAGCAAATATCCTGTTTGGCTGAGGTGGACTAGCTTTATGTAGAGTTAGGCTCAAAGCAGTTGCTTTTAGTTGGTCAGGTATTTATCATTAATAGAAGCCAGGTTTTAGCAATAATCAACACGTGAACCATTTCATCATCAAAGAATCATCATTACCATCATCGAACCATAAACCATTAATAGAATCATTGCATCTCGAACCAGCTGTATCTCTAATCAATGAGGATCCCAAGGCCGCTCTTAACCATGAGCATTGTTGATATATCAGTTTCATTCCCCTACAGAGGTTGCACACTTTACCCACGAGCCATGATTCCCTTTCTTCCTAGAGAGCGCTACTCCCCGTTGACCACTACCTAGGTGTCACACCCGGTTTTAAGGGCAAAACCGAATGCATATCACATGTGTGCCAGGATCTATTTCCACACATGTTGACATCACAAGTGTAATATATCAAAAGAACAATTCATAAAAGCGTAAATAAAGAATACATTAAAATATTACACTTTGAAACGACATAATGTCTTAACCTTTATTACTCATCGAAGTACAACATAACATGGGCATCCTTCCATAGGAAGATGACCGGGGGGTATCACTAGACTAGCATCCATCAAGTTCACCATCATAATCTTCATCTGCAAACTTCTGGTCAAAATTAAGCAAGGGTGGGCTCACTTATGGTCTGGGCTCAGCAAGTGGGGTGAAAATGCAAGGTTAACAAGGTAACGCTAAAGTTTATTGCGGTTAGCATTTTAGTTGCTCAACATTTTATTATCAACTCTTGATTACTAGGTTTAAGTAAATGCCAAACCCAATTAAGCATAATTCATAATTAGCATAAGCTCAAACCACTTGAGCAAGTACCATCAACATAAAGCTCAACCTCTTGAGCGAACAACTTAAGCATACCGCTTAAACAAAACCGATCACAATTTATTTCCATCTTCAAGTTCAATTATCATGTCAGGGTCCAGGCTGCTATTAACTGTGAGCACGGCTGATATATCAGTTTTACACACTACAGAGGTGGTACAACTTTACCCACAAGCCGTGTATCCCTTCTAGCCTGGGTCGGTGAAACCCGTAAACACTTCCAAGGTGAATGGCTAGGGATCCTGTCACACCCGGTTTTAGAAGGCAAACCGAATGCGAACCATGTACGTGCCAGGATCAGCAATTCACGTACACAACAATTACATAACTAGACATCATCACACAGTGCTCAAATAATAACATAAAGGATAGTATAATAGTCCATTACATCATGATGTCCGAGACATCCACATAGTCTTTAACAATTATCAAAGTGCAGAAAAGAAACATAGATACACACGGCCTACACAGGTAGCCGACTGGGGGTTTGCCGCTAACCCACACCTAGAACTCGTCGTACTCTTGGAACTCCTAGATGTCCTCCTCCATGACTTCATCTTCACCTGAGCAGTGGTTGCAACGCGAACAACCTGGGGGGGGTTGGTGTGTAAAGCAAGGGTGAGTACACATCAACATACTCAACAATATCTCTCGTTTGGCTATAGTGGACTAGCTTTATCTAGAGTTTAGTCAAGCAGTTGCTTTTAGTTGGTCAGGTTATTATTACTAGTAGAAAGCCAGGTTTTAGCATTAACCCAGTTATTAACCCAATGTATCATTTCCAAACGGAAAGAATATCACTTACCGTTACCATAGTCATAACCAAAACCATCATCCTCATTACCACCTGTAAATCATACATCTCTGATCAAGTATCTCTAACTAATGGAGCTCCCTTGGCTGCTCATAACTGTGAGCACGGCTGATATATCAGTTTTCATAACACTCTGCAGAGGTTGCACACTTTACCCACAAGCCATGATTCCCTCTTGCCTCGGGCCGATCAAACCCTTAAACACTACCAAGGTGAACAGGCAGGGTTTCACTACGTAGCCTTTACAAAGATTCCCTGAGGCTGTAGCCTCCTGTTAGGTTTCCTAAATGTACCACACTCCTCCCCAAGGAGCAAACCACCCTTGGCAGAGCAAGCCGCATACACCAAGCCCCATTGACGGCATGACGGCGAAGCGAACTACACCCCAGTTCCTCTAATTATTCAACTAAGGGCGTCCCATTCCACCCTCATGGTTGCACTGTTTTCCCGGGCGATCATCTAACAAACCAGTCCTTACGGAGAGGCACTAAAGAAACAGCTTGAGTCCCCTTAAATGTCACAATACCATCATCATAATCAAAAGGGAAAACAACGTATCATAGATAATCTCATCATGTTCATTGATTAATGTGAAGCACTAGCATATGGCTAAACCAAAATAACCCAACCAGGATAGGTAAACAAGGACACGATAAACAAAAGCTAGTCAATCCTTAGGTATAAACTGTGTAAATGCGGGGAGTGAATTATAAGAATGAGTAGGACATAGATGGGTCAAGGGACACTTGCCTTCACCAACCAGCTGCTGCTCAGGGTCTTCACCTGCAACTCCTTCGGACTCCACTGACTGACCATTATCTATACGAGTTTAGACATACATTCCACAAATTTAATACAAAAGAACAGTACACCATACAATAGAATGTTATAAATAAACAGACGCTCAACGCAGGGCTCACACCTACAACTAGGAGAGAAAGAAAAAGTAACGGTTGAGGCTACGGTCGAAGAGCGATCACGTTACGCGATTATAAATCAAAGTAATCGTCTAAACAGAATGGTATTAATTTGGTCATCGTGCTACGCATAGGATAAAGTCATGTTTTGTATTTAATCATCATAACAAGATCAAGGTAAAATTAAAAGGATTGTCGCACGGCGAAACGCGTGACACAACACTTAAATTGAATTAAGAAATAAACGACTCGTCGCTCGATGGAGCGAGCAACGAGACACTTGCATCAATTATAAAAAATAACGTCAAGCGTCACGTGACGAAACGCACGACGGCATATGTCACCTAAACTGAATTTAAAATGAAACACCACGCGACTGGACTCGCGACGTCGCACATTAAACAATCTGAAATTAAGACGGATCGTCGCGCGATGAGGCACGCGACGCAACACACTAAATAACCAAAATTAATCCAACTCGTCGCGCGACAAAGCGCGCGATGCACCACACCAATAAGTCTGAAATTAAACTCATTCGTCGCGCGATGAAGCATGTGACGCAGCACGTTCATTAAGCTAAATTTAAAACTAATCAAACTAAAATCTAAATATGGTTTACCAGAACTGCTCGTGTGGCTAAGGACACGGCAGGGCGCGCGCGGCCGAGGGCACGGCGGCCAAGGGCAGCGCTACCAGGGGCATGGTGACCAGGAGGGCACGGCCAGGGGACACGGCAGTCGGGGACGCGGCCAGGGGGCGTGACTGGGGAGGGCGATGCGAGGGCGCGCCAGAGAGGCGGCGTGGGCGCGGACAGGGAGGGCACGGGGGCGCGGCCGAGGAGGTGCGAGGGGGCACGGGGGCGCGGCCGAGGAGGGCGCGAGGGGCGCGGCCAGTGAGGGCATGAGGGCGCGGGGGCGCGGCCGAGGAGGGCGCGGCCGGGAGGGCATGCGAGGGCGTGACCGGGAGGGCGCACGGGGCGCGCGGCCAGGGGAGGGCACGGGGGTAGGGGAGAGGAGGAAGAAGGGGAAGGGGAGAGAGAGAGGAGAGGGGAGCTCACCATGGGGATCCAAATCCAGCGATCGCCGTCTCTAAAACCTAGGGCACCACGGGGGAGAGAGAGGTGGAGGAGAGGAAGTTGCTGCACAGGAGAAATTGAATGAGAGAAAGGAAGAGAAGAGAGGGGGTGCGCGCATGGGGAGGGCAAGGGCGCCAGGGGCGCACGGGCCAGGGCCGGGCCGAGCTGGGCTAGGCCGGGCCAGGTCGCGGGACAAAGTCCCACCACACGCACAACCACTGATCGGAGTCCAATCGTGAATCGAGATCCAAAACGAGACGAGGCGAACACGCGATTAAACACGACATCAGACAAAAGAGCCATGCTTCGACATGATGCAACACCCATGTCAACATAGGTTTTTTGTTTACACACGATACGGACACCAGTCGCTATACTGCTTTGAAATTGGGAAGAAGGAGCGAAACGGGAAGAGAAAATAGAGTAACGCCTAAATTTGGTGAGTATTAAAGAAGAAAAAAATCTACCCCCAAATTCAGGGTGTTACAAACCTATCCCCCTTAAAAGAATCTCGCCCTCGAGATTCAAGGCTGGCCAATAAAGAGTTCAGGATACTTGGCCATCAAATCATCTTCATGCTCCCAGGTTGCTTCTTCCTCAGAGTGGTGATCCCATCTAACTTTGCACATTCTGATAGTTTTCCTCCGGGTGACTCTTTTTGCAGTCTCAAGAATCTGCACTGGCTTCTCTATGTAGGTCAAGTCTTCTTGGACTTCCAGACCTTCCACTGGCAACTGCTCTTCTGGCACACGCAGACACTTCTTCAACTGAGACACATGAAAGATATCGTGCACCGCTGACAAACCCTCTGGCAGACTGAGCTGATATGCCACTTCTCCACGCTTTGCGAGAATCTGATACGAACCAACATAGCGGGGTGCTAGCTTGCCTTTGACTCCGAATCTTCTGACTCCTCTGATAGGCGATACTTTCAGGTAGACAAAATCTCCAACTTCAAAACTCAGTTCTCTCCTTCTTGTGTCTACATAGCTTTGCTGCCTTGATTACGCTATCTTCAGGTTCTCTCGAACCATCTTGATGTTCTCTTCAGCTTCGAGCAAAACGTCTGGCCCAAACACTTGCTTTTCTCCAGGCTAATCCCATTGCAACGGGGTTCTACAACTTCTTCCATAAAGCACCTAAAATGGTGACATCTTCAAGCTGGCCTGGTAACTGTTGTTATAAGAGAATTCTGCATAAGGCAATCTCTTGTCCCATCCGGACTAATCTTGCAATGCATAGGCTCTCAACATATCTTCAAGGATTTGATTAGTTCTTTCAGTCTGACCGTCTGTCTGCGGATGGTAAGTTGAACTGAAATTCAGATGTGTACCCAAGGCTTCATGCAACTGCTGCTAGAAATGAGAGGTGAACTGCGTCCTTTGTCTGACACTATCTTCTTTGTTACAACTGTCACATATAGCCACATGCTCTGCGATCTCCCTTTTCATTCCGTACCACTAGAATTTCTTCTTCAGATCTTGATACATCTTCTCACTTCCAGGGTGTATAGAATAAGCTGACTCATGAGCTTCCTTGAGGATCAACTCCCGAATGGACTGGACATTGGGAACACACAAACGGTCCTTGAACCATACCACACCTTCCACATCTTCTCGAAAATCCTTGCCTCTTCCTTCTAGAATTAGTTGCTGGATTTCATTGATTTTCTCATCATTCTTCTGTGCTTCTTTGATTTCCCGCTCTAAAGTGGGCTCTAACTCAACTGTTACTCATCGCATA
The DNA here is from genome assembly GCA_029449295.1 of Zea luxurians. Classification (NCBI taxonomy): domain Eukaryota; kingdom Viridiplantae; phylum Streptophyta; class Magnoliopsida; order Poales; family Poaceae; genus Zea; species Zea luxurians. The sequence goes on from JAOPSE010000011.1 coordinate 56,136,014, forward strand.
CTGTTCAGAAATCCGAGGCTCAACCTATCACTCTTTGGCCAACTCATAAGGCATCGGATGAGCGACCATCATATTGACTTGACTTTTCCTGCTCAAAGCATCTGCCACTACGTTCGCTTTACCTGGATGGTAATGAATCTCCAATTCATAGTCTTTGATCAACTCTAACCATCTTTGTTGCCTCATATTCAGCTCCGACTGAGTGAATATGTACTTCAGACTCTTGTGGCCTATGTAGACATCACACTTCTGTCCGTACAGATAGTGCCTCCATGTCTTCAGTGCATGAACAACTGCTGCCAACTCTAGGTCATGGATTGGGTAATTCTTCTCATGAACCTTCAGCTGTCAGGACGAGTAAGCTACAACTCTTCCTTCTTGCATCAACACACATCCCAAACCAGTGTAACAAGCATCGCAATAAATTGAGAAGGGCTTGTGCACATCAGGCAAGCTAAGACAGGTGCTGTAGTCAACTTCGCTTTCAGTGTTTCAAAGGCTTCTTGGCATTTCTGGGTCCACTTGAACTCAACTTTGTTGGCTAGCAAAGCTGTCATCGGTTTCGCAATCTTCGAGAACCCTTCAATGAATCGCCAATAATATCTGGCCATTCCAATGAAGCTCTTGATTCCTCGAGCATCTGTTGGCGCTTTCCAGTTCAGAATGTCTGCCACTTTCTTTGGATCCATAGCTAATCCGTCTTTGTTAATTATGTGACCCAAATAGTACTTCATTGATCTAGAATTCGCACTTACTCAACTTTGCATACAACTGGTGCTCTCGCAATCTCTGCAATACCATCATCAAATGATCCACATGTTCTTCCTCACTTTGAGAATATATCAGAATATCATCAATAAATACCACCACAAATTTGTCGAGATAATCCATGAATACACTGTTCATCAGATTCATGAAAAAGGCTGGTGCATTCGTTAGACCAAAGGACATAACAGTGAACTCATATAACCCATACTTGGTAATGAATGTCGTCTTCAGAATGTCTGAAGGTCGAATCCTGAGCTGGTGATAACCTGACCTCAGATCTATCTTTGAGAACACGCTGGCTCCTCTCAACTGGTCGAACAGATCTTCTATCTGGGCAAGGGGTACTTGTTCTTGATTGTGACCTCATTTAGGGCTCGATAATCGATACACATCCTTCTAGTGCCATCCTTCTTCTCCATGAACAGGACAGGGGCGGCCCAAGGTGAGGTGCTTAGCCTTATATAGCCTTTCTCTGACAGCTCATCAATCTGCTTCTTAAGTTCAACCAACTCTGGTCCAGATACCCTATAGGCTCTTTTAGAAATGGGGGCGGTGCCAGGAAGAAGCTCTATGGCAAACTCAACTTTCCGCTCAGGTGGCATGCCTGGTAAGTCTTCCGGGAACACATCTAGGAATTCGAACATAGCCTTGATAATCTCGAGTGAATCTGGCTCCTTGCTATCAATAGCCATCTGATGACAACCTCCTTTCCTTGGTTCAGGTGAGACTAACTCAGCTACCACTTCTTCTCCTAGTGGGGACACCAACTTAATTATCCACTTATCACAACTAATAATTGCTTGGTATTTATCTAGCCAATTCATCCCTAGGATGACATCTATTCCCTAAGTACCCATTAGTATGAGATTAGCGGGAAACGCTATCCCCCTTATTTCCACACTTACATTCAAGCAAATGCTATCGGCTCAAATTCTGCTACCGGCTGAGTCAATCTGGATGGGGATTGACATGGTAGTGATTGGAAGATTATGTGCTTCTACCCATGATGCAGTGATAAATGAATGTGTTGCTCCAGTATCATATAACACTTCTGCAATATGGGAGTCAAGTGGAAACATACCTACTGTCATGTCGGGTGTTTCTTGAATGGCTTCTGCTTCCAAATGGTTCAGTTTCCCATGGTTGTAGCGTGTTTGGGAGCGGTTGCCTGCTCCAGGCTGGGTACATTCTGCTTTGCTAGGGCACTAGGGCCTGACTGCTGCTGGGCTGCCTTCTTCGGACATTGCATCACCCAATGGCCTTGCTCTCCACAATGGAAACATGCTCTGCTTCCACCTTGAACTGGGGCTGCTTGACTGCTCTGGTTGGTTGCTGGGGCGGGGAGGCAAGGTGCCTGCTGATTCTACCTCTGGAACTGACGTCCTCCTGACTGATTGTTATGGCGATTCTGCTGCTGGTGCTGGGGGTACTGCCTCTTCAACTGCTGCTGAGGCGGACGCTGATTCTGCTTGAACTGCTGAGGCGAGTTGCCTGAGAAACGGGGGCGATTGCTGCTTCTAGGCTGAGGTCCACTGATCTTGCGCTTACGATCCTCCATCTCCTTGCGCTTCTTCTCTGTCATGATCGCTCTGTCGATTAGGTGCTGAAATGTGAGGAAGGTATGATTCATCAGCTAATAGTGCAAGGGATCGACTAGGCCTCTCAAGAAACGCACTGCCTCTTGGCATCTGTGTTGACATCTTCAGGAGCATAGCGGGACAGCTGCAGAAACTTGTCTCGATACTCACTGACAGACATAGGCCCTTGCTTGAGCGTCAGGAAGTCCTCCTTCTTCACTGTCATCAGACCTGCGGGAACATGGTACTGATGGAAATTATCTCTGAATTCCTCCTAGGTAATAGTGTCGGGGTTGGCATGGGTGGTGAGATAGGACTCCCACCAAGACTAAGCTGCTCCTCTCAACAGACGGGAACCATACAGAACTTTCTCCCTATCGTCGCACTGAGCGGTGTGCAACTCTTGCTCCACGGTACGTAGCCAATCTTTAGCATCCATGGGGTCAGAAGAGTGAGCGAACATTGGGGAATGACTTCTCATGAATTCAGCATGCTTGTCTCTGGGCATCTGAGGCATCTGAGGCTAAGGTGGGGGCTGATGCTGCTGCTGCTGCTGAATGGCGGCCAGAGTCTGACCGATGGCTTGAACTGCCTAAGTCTGCATTAGGAACATCTGCTCGATGGTCATTGGGGGCGGTGGTGGCAGCTGCTGCTGCGTGCCTCATCTTGCGGTGCTGCCTGCTCTCCTACTGAGCACGCCTTCTTCCTCTGCGCCTGTTTTCTGACATTTGCAGAATGCAATCACACATCAGAACTGATCTTGCAAACCTTGCAGCATAAGAAAAGAGTATAGAATCCTTCCACAATTCTGAACAGATGAACATCTTCACTGATTTCCAACACAGACAAACACAGCTTCTCAGATAAAGAGGAAAGTAGAATAAAAGGGCTTCCCAACTAGATAACTAATTTTATTAACATTAACAAGTAAACCAACGTGCAGGGGATACCCACACTGTGACGACAGTCATTACAAAGATCCAAATCCATCATAGTTCATCATGACAAACATGAAAACACAGGATAAGCAAATTACCCTGTCTAACTAAGACTAACTAAGAGTAAGACTAAGGCTAAGACTATAACTTCTATTTTAAGCATTAATTACAAGACCCGACGCTGACGATCTATGCTTCTAAATTTATCTTGGCCCTGCAGTCGGGGTTACCATAAGCACGGTGCCCACGCCGAGGTGAGTGGTACAGGTGCTGAGTCCCGACGGGAGTGGGGGAGCCATCCTCCAGGTGACGATGCTCTGCGCGCTCAGCCCGCAACTGGGCGATCTCAGCACGAGCCCTACTCAGCTCATCTAAAGCATGGTCCAACTCCGTGTTTAGCACGGTGGCTAGGTTGACTATGCTGCTCAACCTAGGATTGTCCTCACCGACAGGTGAGACAACCATGCCTCCAGTGCTGCCCGATGGACGGCGGGGGTAATACTTTAGGTTAAGACCATCGGCTACCCCACCGAACACTAAGCAGTAGTGCGAAAGCGCACGCCGTGCGACATCTTGCATGGCCACCTCAGCTGAGTCCCACTCAGAAATAGAGTAATGCTCTAAGCAGACCTCCGCACCCTGGAGATTGTTCTCCGGACGGCGCACCAAACAAGTCGCCTCCCACCAGTCCAGGTAAACCCCACGACTATGCTGGAAGACAACACAGCGATACTCGATGGACCAGGTATGCCGGTCAAGTGCCTGGCGTAGCAAGGTGTCGAGCGCATCGTGAAAGTGACACCCGTGAGCGGCGTCACGAGTGATGGGTCGGGCAACCCATCCCTCCGGCTCTTGCTCCTCTGAAAGGTAGGTGCTGTGGCTCGAGCTGTTGTCGTCACCTTCGTCGTCGGGGTCTCCTCCAACAGCTACTCCAGTGGCCGGGACGCCTAGTGGTGGTGCAGGGGGCGCCTCCAGCGGGAGCACAAGGGAGCAGCTCCTCACAGACTCTATCTCCTGCTGAAGCGAGAAAGAAGAGCCCTGTTGCTCTAGCTCCTATCGCCGACGCTCCTGCTCCTCGTGCAGGCGGTGGTGCAGCCTCTCCAAATGGCTAGACTGACCAGTCACCGGACGGCGAAGTGGACGCTTCGCGGGACGAGAAGGCAAGAAAGGAATGACTGACTTCCGTGCAGTGTGTCTAAGACGAGCCATCTACAAAAGACACCATAAGCATAAGAGTGAGGACAGAGCTAATATGACCAGCAAGTAAACCATAAAAATTAAGAATTAGAATAAAACATTTTTTCAGCAAGGTATAATATATAGTAGAACATAGGTTTGATTGATATGACCAACTTTTGAAGGGATACCAAAGTCAAGGTGATAATAGGGGTCTATAATCATTAGAACGACCATTCTATTCTAGGTTAGCGGTCCTACAGTCAGCACGGCTTTGATACCACCTATGTCACACCCGGTTTTAGAAGGCAAACCGAATGCGAACCATGTACGAGCCAAGATCAGCAATTCACGTACACAGCAATTACATAACTGGACATCATCACACAGTGCTCAAATAATAACATAAAAGATAGTATAATAGTCGATTACATCATGATGTTTGAGACATCCACATAGTCTTTAACAATTATCAGATTGAGGAAAAGAAACATAGATACATACAGCCTACACAGGCAGCCGACTGCGGGTTTGCCGCTAACCCACACCTAGAACTCATCGTACTCTTGGAACTCCTAGAAGTCCTCCTCCACGACTTCATTTCCACCTGAGCAATGGTTGCAACACGGACAACCTGGGGGGTTTAGTGTGTAAAGCAAGGGTGAGTACACATCAACATACTCAGCAATATGTCCCGTTTGGCTATAGTGGACTAGCTTTATCTGGAGTTTAGTCAAGCAGTTGCTTTTATTTGGTCAGGATATTATTACTAGTAGAAAGCCAGGTTTTAACATTAACCCAGTTATTAACCCAATGTATCCTTTCCAAATGGAAAGAATACCACTTACCGTTACCATAGTCATAACCAAAACCATCATCCTCATCACCACCTGTAAATCATACATCTCTGATCAAGTATCTCTAATCAATGGAGCTCCCTTGGCCGCTCATAACCACGAGCATGGCTGATATATCAGTTTTCATAACACTCTACAGAGGTTGCGCACTTTACCCACACGCTGTGATTCCCTCTTGCCTTGGGCCGATCAAACCCATAAATACTACCAAGGTGAATAGGCAGGGTTTCACTACGTAGCCTTTACAAAGATTCCCTGAGGCTGTAGCCGCCCGTTAGGTTTCCTAATTGTACCGCACTCCTCCCTAAGGGGCAAACCACCCTTGGCAGAGCGAGCCGTATACACCAAGCCCCATTGACGGCACAACGGCGAAGCGAACTACACCCCAGTTCCTCTAATTATTCAGCTAAGGGCGTCCCATTCCACCCTCATGGTTACACTATTTTCCCGAGCGGTCATCCAACGAACCAGTCCTTACGGAGAGGCACTCGAGAAACAGCTCGAGTCCCCTTAAATGTCACAGTACCATCATCATAATCAAAAGGGAAACAACGTATCATAGATAATCTCATCATGTTCATTTATTAATGTGAAGCACTAGCATATGGCTAAACCAAAATAACCCAACCAGGATAGGTAAACAAGGACACGATAAACAAAAGCTAGTCAATCCTTAGGTATAAACTGTGTAAATGTGGGGAGTGAATTATAAGTATGAGTAGGACATAGATGGGTCAAGGGACATTTGCCTTCACCAACCAGCTGCTGCTCAGGGTCTTCACCTGCAACTCCTTCGGACTCCACCGACCGACCCGTTATCTATACGAGTTCAAACATACATTCCACAAATTTAATACAAAAGAATAGTACACCATACAATAGAATGTTATAAATAAACAGACGCTCAAGGCAGGGCTCACACCTACAACTATGCGAGAAAGAAAAAGTAACGGTCGAGGCTACGGTCGAAGAGCGATCACGTTACGCGATTATAAATCAAAGTAATCGTCTAAATAGAATGGTATTAATTTGGTCATCGTGCTACGCATAGGATAAAGTCATGTTCCGTATTTAATCATCATAACAAGGTCAAGGTAAAATTAAAAGAATTATCGCGCGGCGAAACATGTGACACAACACTTAAATTGAATTAAGAAATAAACGAGACACTTGCATCAATTATAAAAAATAACGTCAAGCGTCGCGCGACAAAACGCACGACGGCATACGTCACCTAAACTGAATTTAAAACAAAACGCCGCGCGACTGGACGCACGACGCCGCACATTAAACAATCTGAAATTAAGACGGATCGTCGCGCGATGAGGCGCGCGACGCAACACACTAAATAACCAAAATTAATCCAACTCGTCGCACGACGAAGCGCGCGACGCACCACACCAATAAATCTAAAATTAAACTCATTCGTCGCGCGACGAAGCTTGCGACGCAGCACGTTCATTAAACTAAATTTAAAACTAATCAAACTAAAATCTAAACGTGGTTTACCAGAACTGCTCGCGCGGCTAAGGACATGGCAGGGCGCGCGCGGCTGAGGGCGCGCACGCGGTCGAGGGCATGGCGGCCAGGGGCAGCGTGGCCAGGGGCACGGTGGCTAGGAGGGCGCGGCTAGGGGGCACAGCGGCTGGGGACGCGGCCAGGGGGCGCGACCGAGGAGGGCGACGCGAGGGCGTGCCGGGGAGGCGGCGCGGGCGTGGCCGGGGAGGGCGCTGCCTGGAGGGCGGCTCGAGGGCGCGCCAGGGAGGCGGCGCGGGCGAGGCCGAGGAGGGCGCGAGGGAGCGGCCAAGGAGGGCGAGGGGGTGCGGCCGGGAGGGCGCACCGGAAGGGCGCGTGAGGGCGTGACTGGGAGGGCGCGGGGTAGGGGAGAGGAGGAAGAAGGGGAAGGGGAGAGAGAGGGGAGGGGAGCTCACCATGGGGATCCAAATCCGGCGATCACCGTCTACAAAACCTAGGGCACCACGGGAGAGGGAGAGGTGGAGGAGAGGAAGTTGCTGCACGGGAGAAATTGAATGTGAGAAAGGAAGAGAAGGGAGGGGCGCGTGCATGGGGAGGGCAGGGGGAGGTATATTGGTGACCCTCTGGGTGAGGTACATTGGCCAAGACTACAACCCCATGTTAACGTGAGCTGCCACCAAACCACTATTGCCCCTCTTGCCCATCTTTAAGGCAAGGTTGCTAAGCACTTAGCATACAAAGCTAATTGCCAAAGCCAGAGCACATGATAACACTCGTGGCTGCACTGTTTTCCTGGGTGGTCACTCCATGTTTCAATTATCACAATATGATCTTGCTTAATCATCGGATTAACAACAATAATGTAAACTTACCATCTGGAACATTAATATAATTAAAGAGTGACATCATGAAAATAAAGTTGTAGCAATAGCATAGCTATTTCATTAAATCATAATCCCATGTTAAATAAGGAATAAGGTTGGAAAGGTTAGAGGTATCTGAATAGCTTACACATCAAATTATGCACATATCCAGAAGTAAACTTTATTAAATGTATTGTATGGGATCAGACAGAATATGCAGGGGGAGAAGTCCACTTGCCTTGCTTATAGAAAACATGATATTCTTCCAAAGAATAGGTCTCGAATCAACTACTGAATCAACCACCGAATAACACACAAACAAACAAGAAGAAACAAACACCACTCAATAACATACAACATTCACCATAGGCAAAGCTACAAAAAGCATAACGAAAAGAGCATTTGCTTTCCAAAAAGATCACAAGCAATGGTTAACAAAAAGAAGCTCTTGTGCAAAAAGGTTTGATTCATAGTTTATAAAACAAGACCTAAGCTTAAAAATATCTTGATTATAAATATACAAATATTGGGTTTATCATGTTAATCTTTTATATGAAACCCTATGTGGTATATCTAAGATTAAGGGTTCATAAGATTATAAACTCATTACAAATCATTGATTTTATGAAAAGCTAATAAATAACTTAAACAGATTTTTATGTGAAAAGATCATAATCATATTATTGAGCACCTATTTATGAAGAGCTAGGTTATATGACAAGTGAATTTTCAAGCAAAAGATAATCAATAAATAACTATCTCTTATTTGTACATAAAAATATGAACTCTTTATTTCCTTTCTTATTTATAAAACTATGCATAGATCAGTTATAACAATCACTAATCAAATTTAAGTTACGAAAAACATGTGAACAGTTGCAAATATTAATTTTAAAGTATTTTCATAAACTTATGAGGTTAATAAATCAACTAAATTATTTAAACTATAAATAATCATTTTATAGTAAAAACATCATCGCAGAGACTTATACGAAATTAACTCTATAGTATAAAGGGTAGCTTATAATTTGTATTATCTTCTACCTTCAGATGTTAAACGAGGAGATGAAGCACGGTACCGCTAGGGACGCGGCAACTCCGGCGCAGGGTAGCAAGGCACCGGCGAGGTCTCGACGACGGCGAGCTGAACAAACACAGGCAGCGCCGCGACGCCGGCGCAGTAGGGACTCGACGGTTGGCGGGGAGTCGAACGCGGTTGCTAGCGTTGAGGGGCAAGTCTCCAGCAAGCAGTACGGACGGCGAGGCCTTGGCGACGGGCATCGGCAGATCGATGACGGTGATGCAGCATTCTGACGATGGTGGTCGTCGGCGCATGGAACAGGGAGACATGGCGAGCGCTGTTCTTGGACAAGCAGCACGAAAGGCTAGACGACGACGCAGAACCGGACGCGGGCACGGGTGACGAAGGTGCGGCTGCGTCGAGGGTAGAGAGTGCGATCGACGTGGCTCCGGCGAGCAGTGGAGGAGAAGCTGAGGGGAAAACAAGGGGTTATTTTGTCGACGATGGTGGAGGTCAGAGCACGCGAGATTCTAGCGAACAGAGCAAATAGAAGACGCGATGGAGACACTGAGAGGAGGTAGTGCTCACAACGGGCTTCTATTTATAGGCGAGAAGAAGGTAGGAGATCGGATACTTTTAGGCCTAAAATATGTTATTTAATTAAATAAAGTGGTCTTCACACACAAAAGAAAATAAAGTAATTAAAACTGAAACCTTTGCAATTTATGAACAAACAAAAATAGTGCTCCATAAATAAATACATCAAACACTTGTTAAAATTTTACTATTCAAGAAAATTGTTCGATTTAATTATGTCACCATTTCATTATTTAAAAACACTAATATTTTCTTCTATTGAAAACTAATAAGTCAAACTGAGTTGCTTTTAGGTGATGGGTTTAGGGTGTTACACTAGGTGGCCTGGCAGGGTATCACTATGTAGCCTTTACAAACATTTCCCTGGTGTATAGTTGTTCATTAGGTTTCGCCAGTCTTACAAACACAGTACTCCTTCCTAAGATGGGTGACTAACAAAACCAAATCAAATGAATCTCGGCACCCACCCTTAGCAGAGCAAGCACTATGCCCCGGCCCCCATTGACAGTCCTCCAGCAGAGCCAACTACACCCCCAAGTTTATCTAATTAATCAGCTAAGGATGTCCCATTTCACCCGCATGGTTGTACTGTTATCCTGGGTGGTCTCTCAACGAACAGGTCCTTACAGAAAGGTACTCAGGAAACAGCCCGAGTCCTCTAAAGTATCACAAGTTTATCATCATAATCAAGATAACATCATCGTATCATAAATATTCTCATCATGTTTGTTAATTAAAGTAGAGCAATAGCATGAAGCTAACCATAATAACCCAAAAGGTAATCAAGGACAAGGTAAATACATAGTCAATCATTAGGTTTCAATTAAGTAATGCGGGGCAGTGAATTAATAAGTAAGTAGGACATAATGGGTCAGAGAACATTTGCCTTCACCAAACAGATGCTCAGGGTCTTCAACTTTGTAGAACTCGAAGAACCTAACCACTTGGTCGCCGAAGCAAGACCGTCGATTCCTCAAAGCTCGGAAATGAATCGCGATCTAATCGCAATGCAAAGCGAAGACTAACAGGTACAAGCAAACGAACACACACACACACATATATATATAAGGACATTGCACCATTCAAAGAAAAATATAATAAAACATGCAAAAATAGAGCTCGCTACTATGGTCACGACGAAAAGAAACGCGACAGTTGGAGCTACGGTCGAGGAGTTATCGCGTTTATGCTAAACAAGTACTGGTTAAAACATTTGATCCGACGCAATTATATTAATTGACATTTATGAAATATAAATAAAAATTACTTAGTTTTGACTAATTCACTTTTTTAATTGTGGATGATTAAATAAATAACTAATTAACTGACATGAGTGATTATAAGCGAATGATTTAATCTCGCGCGCGAGTAACGCGTGATATGCGCGAACGGCGTGAGTCAAGGCGCGTGACACACGTGAACGGTACGCGACAATGCGTGCGAACGGCGCGCCACAACGCGTGCGAACAGCATGTGTGACTCTCGCGAACGACACGCGACGATGCGCGCGAAACAGCACTGCGCCACGCATACGGCGCGTGGGCCAACACGATACACGAAACTAATAAATAAATAATATAATTAAACTAACCAATTATTTAATAAGAATAATCCAGTTAACATTAACTACGCTGATGTTGATTTATAAATGCGCAATTCGAAATTATAAATTAGGTTTAAATAAAACATTGTTATATTAACTTTTGGTGAAACAAACGTTTAAATAAATTAAATAAAATGTGTAACAGTGAGGAAAAATACTTCTAACATGAAGATAATTTTAATACAAATCTAACGCAACTTGAATGGATCAAATCGGATTTAAAACGCAAAAGTTATCACTGTTTTTAAACTAGACTATAATTTCTGCATACTAAATTACAAAACTGTCATCTTCTTCCTCACCTCATCTTCTTCCTCCCATCCATGGAGGAGAGAGGAGGAGGGGGAAGGGGGCTGCGCAGGGGGGCAGGGCTGAGCTGGGACGCCGCTGGCGCGGCCACGCACGGCACGTGCGTGCGCCGGCCGCCAGGGAAGGGAGAGGGGCTAGGGGGATCGGAGGGCGGAGGGGCACCGCTGCCGGGGGAGGTGAGGGGAGGGAGAGGGAGGCCCTGCATATACGAGAAAACGGAGAAACGAAGAAATCCTAGGTACAACAATGGAGGTTTCTCGTTGGGGAAGAAGACCCTCGCCGGAGCCGAGGAAGAAATCTTTGATTGACAGAGATTCGGAGGTCCGATCGATGAACTGGGCCCACTGCGACGAAGCTCTCGACGAGACAAATACAACGGTACTCTCGGATTCCGCAGACGAAGCATAGATTAGGAGTAATTGCTTGCCGGAGTTGGAACCGCGTTCGAACTTCGGCGAGTAATTCCGTGAGTTAGGAATTGAATCTGGGGAAACCGTTTCGTCATTCGGAACTAGCTCGGCGAGATGAAGTCGACCATATATATATATATATATATATATATATATTTGGGGTTCGGCCGAGATGAAAATTTGGGTCAATTTCGGATTTTACCATTTATAAAATTTAGAAAAGCCTAGAAATCCATATTTTGTGCTCAAAATATATTAGATGGTTCCAAAAATTCCAGAAAAATCCATATAAATGTTTTGGCACCTAATGAACTCAAAAAATACTTAGAGTTTCTAAAAACATTTTTAGTGCCTAAAATAAATAGAATTTGGTTTCTGGAAAATAGAAAAATATTCCGAAAGATATGAAAATTTACTGAGAGTTTCTATAAGATATAATAACATGTTTCAAACACTTTTTACGCTTAGAAACACCATGCAACGACATGAATGCAACAACCAAAGCGCCTCTAGGGCTTATTTCACTAGGTTTATGCCAATATAAAACAAAATATATCTCCATTTTTAGGAAAAATAGAAGAAAAGCAAAGAAATGAGAGAGTAACACCTGAATTTGGTGGATATTAGGAAAGCAATTTTATACCCCCAAATTCAGGGTGTTATAGTTATATGCTTTATCTTCTTAGCTTAGTTATAGCCTAGTGGACAGGTCTGAAACCTATGTTGCATAAATTGTTTTGCGATGGGAATAGCAACGCTTAGTAAAAACCTTAGTTGCACATATCAAATGTATCAAAAGATTTTTTTGATTAATTCGATTAAATATCCTAACCAAGATCGAGTTTTGAATAACCACGATATTTTTATTTGGAGTTATATTCTCAGATAGAATCTGAGCGGTTTTGCAATATGTAAAGTTGCTAGAGTACGATTAACCTCTAGATTTGAAATAATTCCTTATATACCTGGTATTGGCACTGGTATCTTAGGTACCGTAGAGTGGTTACCACGACATAACTCATCACAAGATCATATATACATTTTTTATCATTAATTATTTACATATATTTAATAAACAATAACAATCTTATCTCATAAAAAGGCATTGTTCGGTGGAGCTTCAGAAGGCTAAGTATTTGTACTTTCAACAAATGTTGCATTTAGAATTAAGGTACAACAAAGACATTTAGATGATTTATTCTTTTTTCTTAAAAAAAGATCAAGTCTTATATGTAAATACGAAGAGACAGTTTCAAATCTATCTATACCATTATATAATCAACCAGTTTAAACTTTGCAAAACCCACGCAACCAGTATTTAGAAGTGAGGAATAGAAACCTTCAATCCTTGGTGCTTATGCACACCAGTGTATCCCTTAACTTTTGCACACGCCATAATTGTTGTATCGACAAGGGTTGGCAGTCTTGCGTGATCACATCATCTACATTTGTGGTGTGGCCACCACCATGTAGTGGATGGAACTAAGAAGCCCACAACATTTCAATGAGAAACTTGAAAGTGAAGATGATAGGTAGCATTTGAGAGAGGCCACATTCAGAGCACAACTTTACATGTGGAGAAGGTCGTGAGCTATCTATGGAGTTACGTCACCGAGAGCTTGGCCCTCGTGTGGACTTTGCTTGCATGGGGATCCAACGAGGACTAGAGAGAAGCTTGCACACTTCTCAACACCTCAACTATGAAAGTTTGTATCTCGGTCACATTTAAGCTTCTACATTTACATTGTGTTACCTTGATTATATGCTTTATCTTCTTAGCTTAGTTATTGGCTAGTGGCTTGGTCTGAACCTAGGCTGCTTAAATCTTTTTGTGATAGGAATAGCAACATTTAATCAAAACCTTAGTTGCACATATCAAATGTATCAAAAAGAATTTTTTGACTAATTCGATTACTTATCCTAACAAAGACCGAGTGTTGAATCACCATGATATTTTTATTTGGAGTTTTATTCTCAGATTCTATCTAAGGGGTTTGCAATATGTAAAGTTGATGGAGTGCGACTAATCTTTATATTTGAAATCATTGCTTATATACCTGGTATTGGAACCAGTATCTTAGGTACCCTAGTATCATTACCATGACATAACTCATCACAAGATCATATATACATTTTTGATCATTACTTCTTTACATATATTTAATAAACGATAACAATCTTGTCTCATAAAAAAGGCATTGTTCGGTGATGCTTTAGAAAGCTAAGTATTTATACTTTCAACAAATGTTGCATTTAGAATTAAGGTACAATAAAGACATTTAGATGATTTGTTATTTTTACTAAAAAAAGATAGATCAAGTCTTATATGTAAATACGAAGACACTATTTCAAATCTATCTATACCGCTATATAACTGTCACACCCGGTTTTGGAAGGTAAATCGAATGCGAACCATGTACGTGCCAGGATCAGAAACTCATGTACACATCGATTACATAATTGGACATCATCACACAGTGCTCAAAGTAAATAGCAGAAAGGTACTTTATTACAACAAGATGTCCAAGACATCCACTGAGTCTATAACATAGTCATTAACATCAAAGTGCGGAATTACGAAACGTAGAAGACAAGGCCTTCACGGACAGCTGACTGGGGGTTTGCCACTAAGATAAACTAGAACTCATGGTAGTCCTAGAACTCCTCAAAGTCCTCCATGTTGCCAGCATCTCCTCTTGAGCATTGAGTACAGTGGGGACAACCTGGGGTGGGGTGGTTTGTAAAGCAAGGGTGAGTACACATCAACGTACTCAGCAAATGTCTCGTTTGGCTAAAGTGGACTAGCTGTATATGGAGTTAAGGTTAAGCAGTTGCTTTTAGTTGGTCAAGTATTTATTACTATAAGTAGAGCCAAGTTTTAGTATAAACCCAGTTATTACCCAAAAGCACTCCCTCCAAGAGGAAATACCAGAGATCATATTTATACCATCATCATTAATCATCATCATAAAAGTAACCAAAGTTCTTCTAATAAAAGAGGATCCCAAGACCGCTCTTAACCGTGAGCACAGCTGATATACCCGTTTCTAACACTCTGCAGAGGTCGCACACTTTACCCACAAGTCGTGATTCCCGTTCTGCCCGAGGTTCTAGCCTCCCCATTGATCACTACCAAGGTGACCGAGCAGGGTCTCACTATGTAGCCTTTACAAAGATTACCTAGAGGTCATAGCTGCCCGTTAGGTTTCTCTAGTTTGATAAACATAGTACCTCTCCCCAAAGGAAGGGTGACTAACAAATCCAAATCAAAGAACCTCTGCAACCAGCCTCGGTAGACCAAGTACTGTGCCCAGACCCCATTGACGGCCCAACGGCGAAGCCAACTACTCCTCTGGTTCCTCTAATTAATCAGCTAAGGGCGTCCCATTCCACCCTCATGGTTGCACTGTTATCTCGGGTTGTCACTCTCCAAACAGGTCCTTACGGAGAGGTACTCAGGAAACAGCCTGAGTCCCCTAAAGTATCACAAGAACATCATCGGGATAACATCATCGTATCATAATATTCACATCATGTTCATTGATTAAAGTAAGCAATAGCATAAAGCTAACCATGATAACCCAAGAGGTAAACAAGGATAAGGTCAATAGAAAGCTAGTCAATCCTTAAGTTTCGATAATGTAATGTGGGACGGTGAATTATAAAATAGATAGGACATAATAGGTCAGAGGACACTTGCCTTCACCAGGTTGTTGCTCAAGGAGATCTTCAGCAACACACTCAAGAACCATGGGCTGCTATTGTCTAAATAAAGCGATCATACATTCAATACATTTGGTAAATGGCAAATAAACAACACATCAATCATGTACAAACATTGGAACACATCTCAAATGGAAAAGTATAAACTCAAAAGGGAGTTTAAATTATAGGGTGAACTAATCTCATTTAGTAGTTGGTTATTCTCTAATTGTTGTCCATGATTACATAATCTAACTCTACTTATTTTATTGAGATATCAAATTTAAACCAGAGATAAGTTCAAACATCACATATTATTATCTTCACAATATTAAACATCTATTTACCACTAGGGTTTCCTTTTTATTTATTTTATTAAGTGAATAAATTAATACATACACTAACCTATAGTTAGACACAAAATTAGAGTGTGTAGACTATGAATGAACATAATTTATTTGAACAGAGAATATTCCTATGAACATTTTGCAATTTGAATCACTAAATTTGGAGTTCATATGAAAAAGATATGAAATAAACAAGTTTTAAAGTTTGAAATATGAAAATAGGTCCAATTCTGTAATTATTTAAAAGTGTAGCGGTCTGTTTATAAGAGTTCAGGGGCCTGTGCGTAAAGTCTAAGGATGGCAGGTTCTATTACCTTAGAACTGAGGGTCTCTTTAGCAAAAATCACACGTGAAGGGGTACGGGTTGTTCTCGGCCATTGGATCAGTGAGCAACGACCCAGATTAGATCTGGCCGAGCGGACGCGCACGCACGAACGCGAGCGCGGGCTGACCAGCGGGCCAGGGGTGTTAATGGCCTAGGGCGAGACGGCCTGACCGACCGGCCCCAGCTGTAGGGCGCGGGTGAGAAAGAGTGAGAGGAGAGCGGTCAGATTTGGATCGGGTGGTCGAGATTAGATCGGGTTTAATTGAAATCGGGTCGTTCGATTAGGGTTGTGCGGACAGGCTGCGCGCTAGGGGATTTTGTCTCCGTCGGGAAGCTAGGCACGGTGCTCCCCGCGGGCACGGCGGCACCGTCGCTGGAGGCGAGTTAGACTAGGCCTCCTAGGGCGCGAGAGGTTGGTCCAGGTAGCTAGAGAGGTTGGGGAGGGTCTGGCGAACACTATGGCAGGGTCGGGTTTGTGTGAATGGGGCTGAGACAAGCGGATGGCGGAGAGGGAGATCCTCGGCGGACCAAGGCACTCCGGCAAGCAATCGCGGGCAAGGAAGTGCATGGCAGGGAAAGTAAGGGCGGGAATAGGACGGTTACCTCAAGTGGAGACTCAAGGGCTCACGAACGAAGGCTGGGGCGCGGCGAGGACGTGGGTCGACGATGGCAGTTCTCCGGCTGTCTAAGAAATGCTTCGGTGAGCGCGGACCAGATGAACCAGAGGGGGAGAAGGCGAACCAAGAGGCGTTCTAGGTGGCGGGTGATAGGGTGGAGCTTACCAGGGCAACAAACGTGGCGGGGAGTCCCACGGCAGCCATAGAACGGGCGGCAGACGTTGGTGAGTGTTGGGGGCCTTCGTCTTCCGAAGGTCCTCAAAAACATGATTTAACAATGTTCCCAAGTGTGATGTGTGGACAGGTGCCTTCAGACTCGGATCAAAACCATATACAATGTGAGAAGCACGAACAATACGAAGGTTAACGCAGCCCCGAAGCTACGCGCAAGGGAGCTTCGGAATAGCGACAGAAAAAGGAACCGACTTAAAGGGGAAAGGCTATCTAGACCTTGGTGGACTATCCTAAAGTCAATAGTAAATGTAAAGGGCACGAATGTAATTTCACACAGGCTACGTCCTGTGTCTATAAATAGATGAACAGTACCTCCGTACTGTTCACGCTGACTTGTACTTGTTCTCGCGTCACGCTTGTACTTTCACTTTCTGTCAAGCCGAAGGTACAAATGTAATTCAATATCGTTCTTATTCATTTATGATCATATAATAAGAAATGTATGTGATAATATCATATAATTGTTCATGTTCTCTCTTATGTTTTACATGCTTCATCTGCCATTAATATATACTGTGATGATGAAGGTATGTCCTTCATGGCCTTCGTCCGAAGATCATTATATCCTTAGGGAAATAATGCTTCGAAGGACGAAGGACATTAACAATTAACCTATTTTTGTGTTGCCTTGTTCTTAATTCATAGCATTTGAGATCAAGTCCCCAACATTGGCGCCCACCTCCAGTGTACTCACTTCCACAACCTTCGGCAAGCACAGACCTTCGTCATGCCGCCGAAGAAGCTAACAGCGACAGGGGCTGCTGCACTGCAGCCACTGGACCCAAACCAGGAGACTCTCTCTCTCTGAGAGGCCCGAAGCCAGAAAAGAAAGGCCACTAGTCCAACACTCCAGGAGGAGGAGTTGGACCAAGAGATCATGGACATGGAAATCATCCATCAACAAGTACAAAGGAAGAAGGAGAAGATGGCTCGGCTGGCCAATCTTCAAAGGAAGATCGACGAAGCTACTGAGGAAGTACGTCATCTTGCTCAAGATGAACAGGACCGAAGACCCCAACACAGGGAGCTTCATCAAGAAGGCTTATTCAACGAAGATGGATGGTATGATAATTTTAATCATGATACCTTTACTTTTGATGATGCTTCTCCCTTGGCACCAGAACTGCAGGCTACTCCATGGCCCCAATCATACAAGCCACCCTAGCTTCCCATGTATGATGGGCACTCAGATCCAAAGCAGTTTTTGATGAGTTACGAAGCAACTATATCTTCGTATGGGGGCAATACCGCAGTCATGGCAAAGTCCTTCGTCATGGTAGTCCGGAATGTAGCCCAAACATGGTACTCTTCTCTTCGGCCAGGGACTATCACGTCGTGGTAGAAGCTCAAGGACATGCTGCTTACCAGTTTCCAAGGCTTTCAAACAAAGCCAGTCACAGCTCAGGCTCTATTCCAATGCACGCAAGACCATGAAGAATACCTTCAGGCATATGTCTGAAGGTTCTTGCGACTGAGGGCACAAGCGCCTATAGTGCCCAATGAAATTGTTATTAAGGCCATGATCAAGGGTCTTCGGCCAAGACCTACTGCTCAATATTTCGCCAGAAAGCCCCCACAGACTCTGGAGAAGCTGCTCCAGAAGATGGATGAAAACATTCAGGCTGATAATGACTTCCGCCAAAGAAGGGAGGAAGCATACAGATTCTCTGAGATGACCAGGGGCTTCGGAGGACGAATCCACCCGAGGCATGTCAGGTCGATCCACAGCTCCAGTCAGAACGACGACAAAGGGAGCCAGCCTCAGAGGTCACAATACACCTCACAATCTTCGAGGCAACAACAAAGTTCTTTCAGGCCACCAACTCCAAGGGGCAGAGGTACCAGCGGCTTCAGAGGAAGGTTTGGGGATCAGCTGAGGAAGATCTACTGTTTATTCTGTGGTGAGGACAAGGGCCATACTACAAGAATGTGCCAAATCACTATTCAGAAGAAAAAGGAAATCGCAGAAGCCGAAGCTCGACAGAATCAGCCAAAGCAGGTCTTGCACACTGCTTCATGCCACTCTCCCTACATACCAGAGTATGTGGGCAATCATCCTGCAGCTTCTATCGCTTTGGCTAGCCATTCATAGGCTTCCTGGCCACAACTCCCACCCCCACCACCACTACAACCGACCTACTCCCGAAGCCAGCAGCCAGAAGGGTGCCAGCACACCCAGCAACAACGGGAGTTTAGGGAGGAATCCGAAGCTCGCATAGTCAATAGTACGGTGCCAGAATTGAAGCACATTTATTGAGCAAATATCCTACCCCTAAAATACTTTTATACTTTATGTCATTTTGTTTTTTAATAAGGAACAATCAATGTAAATCTAGTTTAAATTCCTTGTAATAGTTTCGCTTATATCAGAATGAAGTATATCTTCTTCACAGACTTACGAAGCTCAAAAACTGCCGAAACTCAAAAGTTATTCCTAAGAGGATGCAGAGCTAAAAATCGCCGAAACTACAAAAAGTCGTTCCTAAAGGAGCGCAGCGTAAGTTTTTGCTGAAGCTACAAAAAGTCGTTCCTAAGGGGGCGCAGTGTAAGTTTTATGCTCAAAAGTCGTTCCAAAGGGAATGCAGAACCAAATACCGCCGAAATATAAGGCGAAGAAGTTCAAAAGACGTTCCTAAGGGGATGCAAAACTTATACCACCGAAATAGAAGGCGATGAAGTTCAAAAGACGTTCCTAAGGGGATGTAGAACTTACACCGAAAAATAAGCGGTGAAGCCGAAAAATAAATAGCAAAGAGATCGTTCCTAAGGGGACAAAGAGATTGTGTGTTTCAGCGTGGGTGTGTGTCTTCGGCATTAGCATCATTCTTTGCATCATATCATCACATCATCTCGCATAGCATCACATCATACATCATATCGCACCAATGACACGAATTGAATACGAAGTCGATCTTCAGAAGAATGCTTTATAAAAGTGAAAATATGCTAAGGCACAAAGTATACAGCTTCATCAGCTCTCTTGCAAAAGAAGGGATCCCTTGCCTTTACGAAGCGTGGATGTACCTACGAAGCATGGATACTCTCACGAAGCATGGATCTTTTTCTTTATGAAGCATGAAAAGAAGGGAAGGTGTTTTTTACCGAAGGCTCAAAAACGGTATGTACATAAAAGTTTCATGCATCGCAAAGAAGTGAATTATAAATAATTTACATAATAGATTCAAAGATATACATATTGAATATTGTAGTCTTTTTACAACAAAGCTACATTGACCATCTAAAAATGTTTTTTCAATAACAACTAGTCTTCCTTCAGGACCTTCTCCGCAACCTCATTCAGCAATTTATTGACGACTTCGTCAATGATAGATTCAGCTATATTGATGGTCTCCAGTGCTTCCTTCGTCTCTGGGTCGGCCAGGGGGTCGAACGGTTCCGGTGGCGGACATAATTCTGCTACAGTAAAAAATTAATTAGTCCAAAGCTACAAAAACAAATACCGAAGCTAGATGCCGCAAAGCAATACATATGCGTCTCTCGCGCTCTGCAGCTTCTTCAGCCTGTTTTGCTTGTACTCGGGCGTCATGGATGTCTTTCTCACTTTTCTTCATGATTTCGTGAGCCATCTCTCGGCCACCATTTACCCAGATGTCGTTGTAAAATTTCCCGCCCATTAAGCTTGCTTCAGCCGAGGGATCCTTTGTGTCATCCACGGAGAAGGCAGCTTCGGCCTAGGCCAGGGTCTTGACATGGTCGCATCCCGCCTTCTCCAGGATGGCTAAAATTCCCCTTGCACCGGAGAACGCACATACATCCCCACGATCACTTAAAATCTCTTTGAAAGCTTCGGCTTCTCCACTTATCCATTCGAAAACACCTTCAGGGTCGCCTCGTATGAAGTTATCTTCGTTAGAATAAGCGCCCACATTGGCGAAGCTAGCCTTTATTTTCTCCATGCAGCCCAAAGATTTTTCAAAGCATCTTTCCTTGGATGCGCAAAGTTCTTCAACTGTTTTTTCTAAATAATTTTTCCAATATTCGCTGCTCTCTCGGTTAGCTTCTGCGACAATGCATTTTTCTTTAGCTTCTGTCAACTGTTTCCGAAGGTCTTCGATTTCATTCTTTTAGATTTCGGCTTGAGCCTTGAAACTAGCTTCATCTTCTTTCACTTTGTTTACTAATGAAATCAAGATTTTGTCTTTTTCAAGACCTTCATTCCTTAATTCAATTACCTCTGAACGAAGGTTGTTCAGAGCCATCGTATATCCTTCATCTTCAATGTTTTTCTGGGCCCTTAGCGCATTGCTAAGAAACAGGCCCTGCAAATGGAGGAAATAATAAGTATGTCAAGTAAAATACCCCATTTTTAAAGTTTAAATATAACTCTTATACCTTTGTACTATTATATGCCAAGTTGTTAGCAAGCTCATCCTTTGATAAGATCGAAAGGCCATCTTCCAGCTTCAGGAATCCAATGCTTCTACCTATCTCCCAGCAGATGGATATCTCTTTATTATCTGGGAGACAGTACAGAAAATCTTCTTCCCACTGCCATTGTACACTAATGCCCCCTTCAGGTATTTTAATCTTTGGGCATAGTGTAGTGCTTCTAGCTTTTCTTCTTGAGAAAGTCTCTTTCCCAAAGCATGGTGAATGATGTAATCAATATTTTCCTTTGAAGCTTCGGGAGCAAGAACCTTAACCTTTTCAAACGCAATTTCCTCTATCGCCTTTTCTTCAATTACGGCAGGCTCTGTCTCAGGGGGCACTGAAGGCCTAGCTTCGGCTTCAGCCTGAATTGTTGCAGCTTCGACTTCTGCCTGCTTTGTTTCAACTTTGGGTTGTGCTTTCGAAGCTTCGGCAATTTTTCTTGAAGGGGTACAACTCAAGGTCTTTGCTGTCTCTAATACAACATCTAGCACATTTGCCATTCTCCTCCTCTTAGGAGTTGTGGCAGAACTCTTTTGTGTCTTCGGAGCTATTGCTTCTGTTGAAAGGTTAAAAATCTCTGGTATTTTTATTATTTCTTCAATTTTTGACCCTTCAGCCTTATCTTTGTCAGCCTTTGTTCCAACTAGCTCAACCTAAGGTACCTTCGGTGTTGTAGCCAGCTCTTCAGTTCTCTGCGTAGGAGGAATTGTTCCTTTTCCTTTGGCAGCCGAAGAGGCTCCTTCGCCAAATTCAGGTATCGCGGCCGGTTCGATGCAACGCGGCCGGTGAGTCAAAACCTTCATCTTCTTGCCCTTCGGCTCAGCTGTGATAGCCGAAGCGGCAACTTTTCCAGAAGCACTAACCTTTCTTTTTACCCCTTGCCCTCGCAGCGGGTAACAATAGTCAGGGTATACGAAGCCAATAGCATCGAATACCCTGTTCAACATTTTCTTATTCCGACCGCCAAAGGTTGCGGACAAGGCATTGTCTTCTATCTTGGAATATGCTCCAAGCAATTCATCACTTGTAGCTTCGATGCTCTTTAGCCAGTCGTCGTTTGGTTCATCAAATTTATCCCCAAACCTGAATGTATACTTCAGCCGGACCAAGTCACCTTCACTAGACTTAGTGATGGTCTCCATCGGCATTTCCCAGCTTTCTACAAGCGGCCATACCCTGAAGGCTATATGTTCTTGCATTAAGTCCCTTGTCCCAATAAAGGAGCAAACAGTGCTGAAGGCCCTCTGACACGCTTCGATCGTTTCATCAATTTCTATCTTAGGCTTTCGAAGGCCAAAGTGGGACCAAATGGGACGCATAATGACTTCCTTAATATCTTCCCTTGCCTTCAAATCATTCTTCACGTAAAACCATTCCTCCATCCAAGCTCTGGGCCACCTCTTCCGGAATGTTGGCACCGGGTGGCTCGCATTGGGGCGAGCGACAAATCCATAACAACCAAAGTTGTTATGATATTGTTCTTTGCCCATGGCCTTTGTCTCATACAGGAGTTCGTGCATACTGCAAAAGCATTTCGCGCTTGGCTCCAGTCCTTGGCTTCTTACAGCCCAGACAAAAATCCCCATTCTAATAATAGCTTTGGGGGTGATCTGATGAAGGTAAATCTGATATATCTTCAGCACTTCAACCACAAACCTGCTCAGTGGGAACCGAAGCCCAGCTTTGAAGAAGCTTCGGTAAATCACAACTTCGTCTTCCTCAGGGGCAAGGACGTTGTTGTCCCTACCAGCCCTCACAATAGACATATCCCGAAAGTACCTTCCTCTCATATTGTCAAGATGACTCTGTTTAATCGTTGATTTTCCAAAGATTGTATGACTTGGTCGCCAGGGCCGATCCTCAGAATCTTCACCTCCGCTTTCCACATCATAGCTATCGCTGTCACCAGTATCTTTAGATAAACCTTCTAGTATCTCTTTAGTAATTTTTTCTGTGTTTGTTTTCGCCATTGATTCAACAAATCCAGCAATATAGGGATCTGCAGCCTTCTTCTCCTCAAACCACTTCGCCTCTTCAGTTAGCTTCATCTCCGCAACAATTTTCTTTTCCTGAGACAATTTTTCTTCAGACATGGTGAAAACGCGCCTTTTAAACCGAAGCTCAGAGAGACTGAAAATCTAGCAAGCGCTAGTGAGCAAGAGCTATAAGATTGAGAAAATAATGCAAGTGGCAGAAACATCGTATCAAATACAGCTGGTGTGAGCCCCTATTTATATGCCCGGTGCGATGCAAATTGGAGGGCCCCATCTGTCATTGATTGTTGTTATTCTAGCAAAGGGAAGGTGTTTTTCGGACCTTCGGCTCAAAAGCCTTCGTCCATATCGCAGTCTAAATTCGTCATCTTAACAAATTAATACTGCGAGGGGCTACTGTTGGTGGCCTTCGTCTTCCGAAGGTCCTCAAAAACATGATTTAACAATGTTTCCCAAGTGTGATGTGTGGACAGGTGCCTTCGAACTCGGATCAAAACCATATACAATGTGAGAAGCACGAACAATACGAAGGTTAACGCAGCCCCGAAGCAACGTGCAAGGGAGCTTCGGAATAGCGACAGAAAAAGGAACCGACTTAAAGGGGAAAAGGCTATCTAGACCTCGGTGGACTATCCTAAAGTCAATAGTAAATGTAAAGGACACGAATGTAATTTCACATAGGCTGCGTCCTGTGTCTATAAATAGATGAACAGTACCCTCGTACTATTCACGCTGACTTGTACTTGTTCTCGCGTCACGCTTGTACTTTCACTTTCTGTCAAGCCGAAGGTACAAATGTAATTCAATATCGTTCTTATTTATTTATGATCATATAATAAGAAATGTATGTGATAATATCATATAATTGTTCATGTTCTCTCTTATGTTTTACATGCTTCATCTGCCATTAATATATACTGTGATGATGAAGGTATGTCCTTCATGGCCATCGTCCGAAGATCATTATATCCTTAGGGAAATAATGCTTTGAACGACGAAGGGCATTAACAATTAACCTATTTTTGTGTTGCCTTATTCTTAATTTATAGCATTTGAGATCAAGTCCCCAACAGTGAGCGGCGGCGGAGCTATCTGGTGCGCGTGCAGGGCAAGAGAGGGGGTGAGAGAGCTCGGCTGAGGGTGCAAGTGAGCAGGGGGAAGTGGGCAAGCGGGGCGTGGGCTCTAAAGGGGCGAGGGCGTATGGAGATGGCCGAGGAACGCGCGGACGTGGGCGCGTCCATAGCGGGGGCGTGGGCGAGAGGTTAGGGAAGCGGAGGGGGCTGACGGGTGGTGTCCACAGGGCAGCGAGGGGGATCCGCAAACGGGCGGTCAACACTGACGGAAAGGGTCCACCGGGTA
This sequence comes from Zea luxurians, assembly GCA_029449295.1. Lineage (NCBI taxonomy): Eukaryota > Viridiplantae > Streptophyta > Magnoliopsida > Poales > Poaceae > Zea > Zea luxurians. The sequence continues at coordinate 56,160,579 of JAOPSE010000011.1, forward strand.
GCAAGAGAGAATGGGCGCGAGCACAAGGGAATCGGCGCCGACAGGCCGACCCCACAGTGCAGCGAGAGGGAGAGAGGGAGAGAAGCAGCGCGAGGACTGGCGCCGACAGGCGGGGTTCGCCTGTCAGGGGCTGAGGGCGCGCGGGGCTGGGCGTGCTGGGCCGACTTGGGCTGAAATGAGTTTTTCTATTTTCCAGGGAATTTCTAATGCTTTTCTATTTACTTTCTCTAGGGTTTTCAATTCAAATTCAAATCAAGTTTCAAATTCAAAAAAAATCAAACATGTGCAATAGTACAAAGAATATTTGGAGCTCGGCATGATGCAACATTTCATGACTCATATTGTTTTGAAAAAATAAAATAAATAATCCCTCACTAATTAAGCTAATTCTACCAAAAAGAAAAAGAGAGAGCGAGAAAACTAGAGAGAGAGAGAAGGGTAACACCTGAATTTGGTAGGTAATTAGAAAGAAATTTTATACCCCAAATTCAGGGTGTTACAGACCTATCCCCCTTAAAAGAGTCTCGCCCTCGAGATTCAGGACTGGCTAGCAAAGAGTTCAGGGTACTTGGTTCTCAGATCATCTTCTCTTTCTCAGGTTGCTTCTTCTTCCGAATGATGGCCCCATTTGACTTTGCACATCCAGATAGTGCTCCTCCGAGTGACCCGATCTGCTATCTCCAGAATCTGAGTTGGCTTCTCAATATAGGTCAGATCTTCTTGAACCGCAAGGTCCTCTATTGGCAACTGCTCTTCTAGTACTCGCAAGCATTTCTTTAGCTGATACACAAGGAACACATCGTGCACGACGGACAGATTTTCTGGTAAGCTAAGTTGATATGCCACTTCTCCACGTCTTGCTTGAATCTGGTACAACTCAATAAATCGAGGTGCTAGCTTGCCTTTGACTCCGAACCTTTTGGTTCCTTTGATAGGTGACACTTTCAAGTAAACATAGTCTCCCACTTCAAAACTGAGTTCTCTCCTTCGGGTGTCAGCATAACTTTGCTGTCTAGACTGCGCTGCCTTCAGATTCTCTCGAACCATTCTGATATTCTCTTCAACTTCAAGCAAAATATCTGGATCGAACACCTGCCTTTCGCTGGGTTGGTCCCAATGCAACAGAGTTCTGCAATTCCTCCCATAAAGTGCTTGGAATGGTGACATCTTCAGACTGGCCTGATAGTTGTTGTTGTAGGAGAATTCTGCATAGGGTAGCCTCTTGTCCCAACCTAACTTGTCTTGCAAAGCGCAAGCCCTCAACATATCTTCAAGAATCTGGTTGATTCTCTCTGTCTGACCATCTGTTTGTGGGTGATAAGCTGAACTGAACTTCAGGTGTGTACCCAAAGCTTCATGTAGCTGCTACCAAAAATGCGAAGTGAACTGGGTGCCTCTGTCTGATACTATCTTCTTTGGAACACCGTGCACGCACACAATCCTAGACATGTTTTCTACAAGCACTACACTGTTATAGGTGGTCTTGACTGGTATGAAATGAGCCGCTTTTGTTAAACGGTCCACTACTACTCAGATGGAGTCATAACCAGCTCGAGTGCGGGGCAAACCAACTATAAAGTCCATTCTAATCTCATCCCATTTCCACTGAGGAATCTGCAACAGCTGCAATAGACCTGCGGGCCTCTGATGCTCTGCCTTGATCCTCTGACAATTGTCGCATCTGGCAACATACTTTGCTATCTCCCTTTTCATACCGTACCACTAGAATCTTTTCTTCAGGTCTTGGTACATCTTCTCACTACCAAGGTGTATAGAATACATTGTCTCATGAGCCTTGAGAATTAGTTCCCAGATCGATTTGATGTCGAGAACACACAATCTATCCTTGAACCATACCACTCCTTCTGCATCTTCACAGAAAGCTAGACCTTTCCCATCTATGATCAGCTGCCGGATCTCGTTGATCTTCTCATCGTCTTTCTGACCTTTCCTGATGTCTTGCTCTAGAGTGGGTACTAGCTTGACTGTCACTCCTTGAGTGTTGTTCAGAAATCCGAGACTCAGCCTATCGAATTCCTTTGCTAGCTCGTACGGCATCGGGTGAGCGACCAACATATTAACTTGACTCTTTCTGCTCAGAGCATCTGCAACCACGTTTGCTTTGCCTGGGTGATAATGTATTTCTAGCTTGTAATCTTTAATCAACTCTAGCCATCTTCGTTGCCACATGTTTAGCTCTGACTCAGTAAATATGTACTTGAGGCTCTTGTGGTCCGTGTAGATATCACACTTCTGCCCATATAAATAGTGTCTCTAGGTCTTTAGTGCATGAAGCACAACTGCTAACTCCATATCATGAGTGGGGTAATTTTTTCTCATGAACCTTCAACTGTCGGGACGAGTATGCCACTAATTTCCCTTCCTGCATTAACACACATCCCAGTCTGGTGTACGAAGCATCACAATATACTGAGAATGGCTTGTGAACAACTGGCAGAACCAATATCGGCGTTGTTGTCAACTTCTGCTTCAACATCTCAAATGATTCTTGGCATGCGGGGGTCCACTTGAACTCAACTTTCTTTGCCATCAAGGTTGTCATTGGCCTAGCAATCTTGGAGAAACCTTCAATGAAACGTCGATAGTAACCGGCCATTCCAATGAAACTCTTGATTCCTCGGACATCTTTTGGTGCTTTCAAGTCCAAAATTGCTGCTACTTTCTTTGGATTCGCAGCTAGTCCATCTTGGTTTATGATATGATCCAAGAACAAGACTTCACTGATCCAGAACTCGCACTTGCTAAGCTTGGCATACAGCTGACAATCTCGTAGCCTCTGGAGTACTTTCCTCAAATGCTCCTCATGCTCTTGCTCATTCTAAGAATATACAAGAATATCATCAATGAACACAACTACGAACTAGTCAAGGTAGTCCATGAACACACTGTTCATCAAGTACATGAAGTAAGCTGGTGCATTCATCAAACCAAATGACATGACCATGAACTCATATAGTCCATACTTGGTGATGAAGGTTGTCTTCGGCATATTTGAAGGTCGGATTCTGAGCTAATGATAACCTGACCTCAGATCTATCTTTGAGAACACACTGGCTCCTCTCAACTGATCAAATATGTCTTCAATTCGGGGCAGGGGTACTTATTCTTGACAGCCTTCATTCAAAGATTTGCAATCAATGCACATCCTCTTCGTACCATCCTTCTTCTCCACAAATAGCACTGGGCTGCCCAAAGTGAAGTACTTGGTCTGATGTAGCCTTTCTCCAACAACTCATCAATTTGATTCTTGAGTTCCACCAACTCTAGTCCGGACACTCGATAGGCTCTCTTGGAAATAGGGGCGGTGCCTAGGATAAGCTCTATGGCAAATTCAACTTTCCTTTTAGGGGCATGCCTGGTAACTCCTCAGGAAACACATCGAGGAATTCCGACACAATTCTGATATCCTTAATTGGATTGGCCTCCTTGTCATCTACTGACAAATAATGGCAGGCTCCTTCTTCTAGTTCAGGCAAATACAATTTAGTTACTACTTCCTTTCCGGATGGGGACACCAACTTGACTATTCTCTTGTCACAACTGATAGTGGCTTGGTTTTTGTGTAGCCAATTCATCCCTAGGATGACATTTAACCCTTTAGTACCCATTACTACTAGGTTAGCGGGGAAGTCTATCCCCCTTATTTCAATCCTTAGATTCGGACAAATCCTATCGGACTGAACTTTTCCCCCAACTGAATTAACTCTTAAAGGTGGAATCATTGGTTCTTTGGGTATGTTATGTGCTTCTACCCGCGTGGCACCGGTGTCAAATAATACTTTTGCTGGATGAGATTCGACTGGAAACATACCTACTGCCACATCCTGAGCATCCTGGATTGCTTCGGCATCCAGGTGGTTCACCTTTCCACGATTGTAAGCCTGACCACGACCTCCTGGTGCTTGCTATGGTGTTCCTTGTCTTGCTAGGGTATTGACTGCTGGCGACTACTGAGTTGCCTTCTTTGGATAGTGCTTCACCCAATGGTTTTGTTCCCCACAATAGAAGCATGCACGGCCTCCTACTTGCGCTGGAGCTGCTTGGTTGTTCTGGTTGGTTGCTGGGGCAGGAAGGCGAGCTCCCTGGTTGTTCTGACGCTGGTACTGACTTCCTCCCTGTTGGTTGCTCTGACGGTACTGCTGCTGCTGCTGAGGAAACTGCCTCTAGTACTGGTGCTAGCATTGATGCTGGTGACCTTGAGGGTGACCTTGCTTGAATTGCTAGGGTGGGTTGCCTGAGTAGCAGGGACGGCTACTACTCCCGGCCTAAAATCCACCAATCTTGCGTTTTCTGTCCTCCATTTCCCAGCACTTCCTTTCGGTCATGATTGCTCTGTTAATCAAATGCTAGAAAGTGGGGAAAGTGTGGTTCATGAGCTGGTAGTGAAGGGGGTCAACCAAACCTCTCAGAAAACGGTACTACCTCTTAGAATCCATGTTGACATCCTCTAGGGCATAACGTGACAGTTGCATAAACTTGTCCTTGTACTCACTGACAGACAGGGGACCTTGCTTCAGAGCTAGAAACTCCTCCTTTCTTACTATCATCAGTCCTTCAGGCACATGGTAGCGACGGAAGTTGTCCCTGAACTCCTCCTAGGTGATGGCTTCAGGGTCAGCATGGGTGGTGAGGTAGGACTCCCACCAGGATTGTGTTGCTCCCCTCAGCAGACAGGGACCATATAGAACCTTCTCGCGATCGTTGCACTGAGCAGTGTGCAACTCATGCTCCATGGTACGCAACTAATCTTCAGTGTCCATGGGATCAATAGAATGGGCAAAGACATGGGGATGGCCCCTCATGAATTCTGCCCGCTTGTCTCTAGGCACCTGTAGCATCTCAACTTGCACTTGAGGCTGAGGTGGGGGTGGCTGCTGCTGCACGTGCTGCATTGCTGCTAGGGTTTGACCAATTTCTTGGACTGCTTGGGTCTTCATCAAGAACATCTGCTCAACTGTCATCGGGGGTGGTGGTGGCAACTGCTGCTGCTGAGCTGCCTCCTCCTAGGATGCCTGCTGTTCTGGCTGAGCACGCCTTGCACCTCTGTGCCTGTTCTCAGACATCTACAGAAAGCACACACAAATCAAATCTGACTCTACAGTCTTTCAACACAAGAAAAGATATATGGAAAACTTCATAGCACCGAACAATTGATCATCTTCACCAACAACTTCTTAGATAAAGAGAAAAGTGGAAATAAAGGGATTACCCAACTAAATAACTGACTTCATTAATAACCACACCAAGTTGTAGGGGATACCCACCTTGGTGACAATCATTACAAAGATCCAACTTTATTACATGTTCATCATGACAAGCATCCCAATATATGATAAGCAAACTAACTCTAATTAAGACCGACTAAGACTAAGATACTGAATTAAGCATTATTACAGACTCCGACTCCGTCGATCTATCGGTCCAAATCTATCCGGGTTCTACAGTCAGGGGTATCATAGTCGAAGCGACCATGGGGCGGCGAACGGTAAGGGTGCTGAATCCCGACAAGGGCGGGAGAACCACCATCCGGATAGTGGCGTGCTGCGCACTCAGCACGCAATTCCAAAACCTCCGCCCGAACATTGCCCAACTCGTCAAGGGCGTGGTCCAGCTCGGTGTTGAGCACGGCGGCCAAGTTGACCATGTTGTTCAGCCTGGGATTGCCTTCACCAACAGGTGAGACAATCACACCTCCAGCATAGTCGGTCGAATGGCGAGGGTAGTACTTTAGGTCAAGGCCATCAGCTACCCCGCTGAATAACAAGCAATACTGCAAAAGTGCACGTTGTGCTGCATCTTGCATGGCTGCCTCGGCAGTATCCCTCTCAGTGATAGAATAGTGCTCTGAGAAGGCCTCTACACCCCAGAGATCATTGTTTGGATAGTGCACCAAGCAAGTAGCCTCCCATTGGTCCAGGTACAACTCGCGATGATGCTGGTAGACTACAAAATGGTACTCGATAGACCAGGTGTGTCGGTCAAAGGCCCAATGCCACAAGGTGTCGAGAGCGTCATGGAAGTGACACCCGCGAGCGGCGTCGTGAGTGATGGGTCTAGCGATCCATCCCTCTGGCTCCTGCTCCTCCGATAGCTCCGTGCCGTGGCTCGAACTGCCACCGGCGTCGTCATCGTCTTCGTCTTTGTTAGGGCCTCCTCCAACAGCCAGGATGCCCTGTGGTGGTGCAGGGGGCATCTCTGGCTAAGGTGCAGGGGAAGGCTGCCTCCCAGACTCCACCTCCTGTTGAGGCAAGGGGGAAGAGTCTTGCTCCTCCTGCTCCTGGCATCGGTGCTCCTGCTCCTCGTGCAGGCGATGATGCAGTCTCTCTAGGTGACTGGACTGACCTGGCACCGTGCAACGCAGTGGGCGCTCTGCCAGGCAAGAAGGCAAAAAGGGGATCACTGACTTACGTGCAGTGCATCTAATACGAGTCATCTACAAAAGACATTATAAGCATAAGAGTGAGAGTAGAATTATAAGACCAATAAGTAATAGAAAGATAAGTGAGACAAAATTTTGTGAGATGGTCAAGATGACCAACTTTTGAAATGGCACTAAGGTCAAGGTAAGAGTAGGGTCTATAGTCCTTAGGGCGACCATTCTAGTCTAGTTTAGTGGTCCTACAGTCATCAAGGCTCTGATACTACTTATGTCACACCCAGTTTTGGAAGGTAAACCAAATGCGAACCATGTACGTTCTAGGATCAGAAACTCACATACACAGCGATTACATAATTGGACATCATCACACAGTGCTCAAAGTAAATAGCAGAAATGTACTTTATTACAACAAGATGTCCAAGACATCCACTGTGTCTATAACATAGTCATTAACATCAAAGTGTGAAATTACGAAACGTAGAAGACAAGGTCTTCACAGGCCCCTCACTGGGGGTTTGCTACTAAGATAAACTAGAACTCATCGTAGTCCTGGAACTCCACAAAGTCCTCCATGTTGTCAGCATCTCCTCCTGAGCACTAAGTACAATGGGGACAACCTAGGGTGGGGTGGTTTGTAAAGCAAGGGTGAGTACACATCAACATACTCGGCAAATGTCCCGTTTGGCTAAAGTGGACTAGCTGTATATGGAGTTCAGGTTAAGCAGTTGCTTTTAGTTGGTCAAGTATGTATTACTATAAGTAGAGCCAAGTTTTAGTATAAACCTAGTTATTACCCAAAAGCACTCCCTCTAAGAGAAAATACTAGAGATCATATGTATACCATCATCATTAATCATCATCATAAAAGTAACCAAAGTTCTTCTAATAAAAGAGGATCCCAAGGCCGCTCTTAACCGTGAGCACGGCTGATACACCAGTTTCTAACACTCCGCAGAGGTCGCACACTTTACCCACAAGTCGTGATTCCCATTCAGCCTGGGGTTCTAGCCTCCCCATTGATCACTACCAAGGTGACCTAGCAGGGACTCACTATGTAGCCTTTACAAAGATTCCTCAGAGGTCATAGCCACCCGTTAGGTTTCTCCAGTTTGATAAACACATTACCTCTCCCCAAAGGAAGGGTGTCTAACAAAACCAAATCAAAGAACCTCTACAACCAGCCTCGGCAGAGCAAGTACATCATCGGGAGCAATCAGCTAAGGGCGTCCCATTCCACCCTCATGGTTGCACTGTTATCCCGGGTTGTCACTCCCCAAATAGGTCCTTACGGAGAGGTACCTAGGAAACAGCCTGACTCCCATAAAGTATCACAAGAACATCATCGAGATAACATCATCGTATCATAATATTCACATCATGTTCATTGATTAAAGTAAGCAATAGCATAAAGCTAACCATGATAACCCAAGCGGTAAACAAGGATAAGGTAAATAGAAAGCTAGTCAATCCTTAAGTTTCAATAATGTAATGCGGGACGGTGAATTATAAAATAGATAGGACATAATAGGTCAGAGGACACTTGCCTTCACCAGGTTGTTGCTCAGGGAGATCTTCGGCAACAAACTTAGGAACCACGAGCTACTCGTTTCTAAATAAAGCGATCATGCATTCAATACATTTGGTAAATAACAAATAAACAGCACATCAATTATGTACAAACATTGGAACACATCTCAAAAGGAAAAGTATAAACTCAAAAGGGAGTTTAAATTATAGGGTGAACTAATCCCATTTAGTAGTTGGTTATTGTCTAATTGTTGTCCATGATTACATAATTTAACTCTACTTATTTTAATGAGATATCAAATTTAAACCAGAGATTAGTTCATACATCACATATTATTATCTTCACAATATTAAACATCTATTTACCACTAGGGTTTCCTTTTTATTTATTTTATCAAGTGAATAAATCAATACATACACTAACCTATAGTTAGACACAAAATTAGAGTGTGCAGAATGTGAATGAACATAATTTATTTGAACAGAGAATATTCCTATGAACATTTTGCAATTTGAATCACTAAATTTGGAGTTCATATGAAAAGATATGAAATAAACAAGTTTTGAAGTTTGAAATATGAAAATAGGTCCAATTCTGTAATTATTTAAATGTGCAGGGGTCTGTTTATAAGAGTTCAGGGGCCTGCGCGTAAAGTCTAAGGACGGCGGGTTCTATTACCTGAGAACTTAGAGTCTCTTTAGCAAAAATCACACGCGAAGGGGTACGGGTTGTTCTCGGCCATCGGATCTACGAGCAACGGCCTAGATTAGATCTAGCTGAGTGGACGCACGCGCGCAAACGCGAGCGCGGGCTGACCAGCGGGCCAAGGGTGTCAGCGCCCTCAGGCGAGACGGCCTAACTGGTCAGCCCCAGCTGCAGGGCGTGGGTGAGAGAGAGTGAGAGGAGAGCGGTCAGATCTGGATCGGGCGGTCGAGATTAGATCGGGTTTAATGGAAATCGGGTCATCCAATTAGGGTTGGGCAGACAGGATGTGCCAGGGGACTTTATCTCCGCCGGGAAGCCAGGGACATCGCTCTCCACAGGCACGGTGGCGCCATCGCTAGAGGCAAGGCAGACTGGGCCTCCTAGGGCGTGAGAGATTGGTCTGGGTAGCTGGAGAGGTTGGGGAGGGTCTGGCGAACACTATGGTGGGGTCGGGTTTGTGTGAACGGGGCTGAGACGACTGGATGGTGGAGAGGGAGATCCTCGACGGACCGAGGCACTCCAGCAAGCAATCGCGGGCTAGGAAGCGCACGTCAGGGGAAAATAAGGGCGGGGATAGGACGGTTACCTCAAGTGGAGACTCAGGGGCTCAGGAACGAAGGCTAGGGCACGGCGAGGATGCGGGTCGATGGCGGCAGTTCTCCAACTGCGCAAGAAATGCTTCGGTGAGCGCGGACGGGACGAACTAGAGGGGGAGACGGCGAACCAAGGGGCGTTCTAGGTGGCGGGTGATAGGGCAGAGCTTACCGGGGCAACAGACGCAGCGGGGAGTCCCATGGTGGTCGTGGAACGGGTGGCGGACGTCGATGAGCGCCGGCGGAGCTGTCTGGTGCGCGTGTAGGGAGAGAGAGGGGGCAAGAGAGCTCTACTGAGGGTGCAAGTGAGCAGGGGGGAGTAGGCGAGCGAGGTGCTGGCTCTAAAGGGGCGAGGGCGTGCAGAGATGGCCATGGAACGTGCGGACATGGGCGCATCCACGGCGGGGGCGTGGGCGAGAGGTTAGGGAAGCGGAGGGGGCTGACGGATGGGGTCCATAGGGCAGTGAGGGGGATCCGCGAACGGGCGGTCAACACTGACGGAAAGGGTCCACCGAGCAGCGGGAGAGAATGGGCGCGAGCGCGAGGGAATCAGCGCCGATAGGCCGACTCCACAAAGCAGTGAGAGAGAGAGAGGGAGAGAAGGGGCGCGCGGACTAGAGCCGACAGGCGGGGTCCGCCGGTCAGGGGCTGAGGATGCGCGCGCGTGGGGCTGGGCCTGCTGGGCCAACTTGGGCTGAAATGGGTTTTTCTATTTTCTAGGGAATTTCTAATGCTTTTCTATTTATTTTCTATAGGGTTTTCAATTCAAATTCAAATCAAGTTTCAAATTCAAACCAAATCGAACATGTGCAACAATTCAAAGAATATTTGGAGCTCAGCATGATGCAACATTTCATGACTCATATTGTTTTGACAAAATAAAATAAATAACCCCTCACTAATTAAGCTAATACCAAAAAGAAAAGGAGAGAGAAAACTAGAGAGAGAAGGGTAACACCTGAATTTGGTAGGTAATTAGAATGAAATTTTATACCCCAAATTCAGTGTGCTACAATAATCCATCAGTTTAACTTTGCAAAACCCAACCAAATCACTCCCATATCCGTAACCTTCACTAAACCCATCAAATAAATTGCACCCAGACTTAACACACCATTAAAACCAACGGTTCAGATCGTTGTATAACCCCCTCTTACTCACTTAAATCCAATATAAACAATATTATTTGGATCATTCCGCATCCTCTCCTCCCCCGCAATCTCACCGTTCCAACCCTTTCCCTACCCCGTAAACCTCGCTGCCCTTAGCCTTCCCCTCCCCTCACTCACGACGCTGTCACTGTCGACCCCTTCCCTGTTCTCGCTATGATCATTGTCGGGTACCGTAATTAGGGGTACCCCCAACACTCCTAAACACGGCTGATAAACACCTTCAGAACAAACCATAAAGACTGATAGTTCGGGTCAAAGTCAAAGCTTCGACTACCAAGGGACGCGATCTCGCCTCGGCCGAGCCCGACCTCGGACGGGAACAGTAGTCCCAGACGAATTCACGTCTCACCCGAGGGTCTCCTCAGGCAGCGAGCACACCCTCGGCTCAGCCAAAGGCAAGCCTTGTCGTGCAAGCGACCTTGGCCAAATCGCCTTACCAGCCGACCGTATTGCATGCGCATTTAATGCTGGGATCGCCTGACACCTTATCCTTACACACATGCCTCAGTCGACAAGGTCGAAGTGACCGCAGTCACTTCGCCCTTTCACTGACCGATCTGACAGGAAAACAGCGCCGCCCACCCCGCTTCGGCTGCTGTGCCAACCACCCGGGTGAATCAGACAACAGCCAAGTTCAGCCTCGGGCGCAACAGGAAGCTCCGCCTTGCCCGACCTTAGGCCTCGGCCTTGGTCTCGGCCTCGGGAGGAGATCTCCGCCTCGCCCGACCCCGGGGCTCAGCCTCAGCCTCGGCCTCGGAAAGACTCACGTCCTCGCCCGACCCTGGGCCTCGGCCTCAGCCAAGGCCTCGGAGGAGCCACCGCCTCGCCCGACCTCAGGCTCAGATCGACCGCGCCATAAGGGATACATAATTACCCTACTCCTAGCTAGCTCAAGCTACGAAGGAACAACATGGGTGTCCCATCTAGCTTACCCCAGTAACAAGCAATGATGGTTCCCCGCATGCGTCCATGACGTCGGTGGTTCTCAAGCCCCCTACGAAAGCAAGGAGACGTCAGCAGGATCCATGCAGCGCCAACAGCTGTGCTTCTACAGGGCCCATGCACTTCTCCAACGGACACATTAACACGTGCATAGCGACCAGGCACTTCCCCGCTGGCCACGTAGCACATAGCTACACCCCCATTGTACAGCTGGGCCATCTCCTTATGTCTATAAAAGCGGATGCGGATGTCCAGGAGCATGGGGGGGAGGGGAGAAGGAAGAGGAGGAGTAGACGCACGACAAAGGGATGGGAGAAGACGGGCAGGGCCAGACCCTCTCTCTCTCGCTCTCTCCTACTCGCTCTCCCGCTCTCGCTCTCTCGCAACGCTTGTAACCCCTACTACAAGCACTCTGGTGCAGGATAATACAAGGCTCATTTTCCCCTTGTGTTCCATCTCGCACCAACCCATCTAGGCAGGGACACGCAGGGACAAATTTACTAGTCGGTCCAGGGACCCCCGGGTCCGAAATACCGACAGTTGGCGCGCCAGGTACGGGCCTGCTGCATGTTAACGAACACTTTCCCGTTGAGTTCTAGATGGGTAGACTTCAGCAACCTCTTCAGCCCGGGACAGTGCTCCGCTTCGGGAGTCTCGAGTTCATGTCCCTCGATGGCAGCTACGACATGGTACTCCTCCCCTCGCAGCACGACAACAACGACAGTCGGCTCGCCCGGCGGCGGCGATTCGATGACGGCATCCCTCCGCGGCAAAGGAGGAACACTCGGGTCGTCCCCGCCACCCTCCTCGCTGGAGGAGACGAAGACGGGGCAACCGTGGCCACGCAGGAGGCGGCACCTTATCGGCTATCGAACCGGAGCGAGTCGACGACGCCGGCACTCCTCCGGGGGACATGTCGGGTGTTGTCCTCGCGCCTGAGACAACGACGGGTGTTGCTTCCCCGCAACGTGCTAGCCCCAAGCGGGCTGATGATGCCAGCACCCTCGCAAAGGACCTGCTGGGCGTTAGCCTCATACCTGAGATGACGGTGTGTTCCGTCCCTGATGCGACTTCACCACCATCCATCGACTAAGAGGTACCATCCGTATTCCACCCTGTTCCCTTTCGATTTAGCTTCGATCCACCTAGCGACCCCGCTTCGGTGAGCGCTTTCACAAGGGCGTATCTAGACCTTATAGGGTACCATATGTGGTCAACCTAGGACCGAATGACAGCCGTCTCAACCTCCGGACCGGTGGGTTCCGAGGAAGAGGATGACCCCCACTTCGGTTGGGATTTCTCTGGCCTCGGTGATCCCGATGCCATGCAGGACTTCATGTCCGCATGTGACCACTGCCTCTCTGGTTGCTCTGACGATGGCCACGGCCTCGACGACGAGGGTTATGGCCCGAGTCGCGAATGTTTCCACATCGATCAGGGAGATAACGACGAAGGCAGCCACCTCGGCATGCCGGAGGTTGGCGATCCCCCTGGGCCCGCATCTCGCGTTGACATCCCGCGAGAGCTAGCTGTGGTCCCAGTCCCTATGGGGGGTCAGGACACAAAGCTTGAGCAAATCCGCGAGATGCAGGCCAAGGTCGATGAGGAAGCAGGGCGACTTGTGCAGCTTCGACAGAACATCGAGCAGGAGTGGGCAGGCCGAACACTCGTCGGAGGAGCCCGTCATCGGGCCCGGGACGTCCAGCGTCGTATCGTTGACAATGCCAGGGCAGCGCTGCCCCCGGTCGTCAGCGGGTCCGGCCAGGACCTAGCTGCAGCGGCGATGCTACTTCGAACCATGCCGGAGCCATCCACCACCGAGGGACGGCGTATCTAGGGCGAACTCAAGGATCTCCTGGAAGGTGTCGTAGTTCGACGAGCCAAGAGCTCTGCCTCCCGAAGGCGAGCTGACCCCTCGAAGCATCACGCGGCGTCCTCCCGACGCATGCGGGGGGCCTCGGTCCATCTCGAGCGCACGCGAGACGAGGCACCTGCCGCCCGGGATCGCCTCGGCGACGAGCAACACTGTCGCGACCATCGAGCCCGCCTCGAGGAGAAGGTGCACCGAGGCTACCACCTCAGGCGCGGGGGACACTGCGACAGTGAGGAGGATCGGAGTCCCTCGCCCGAGCCACCCGGTCCGCGAGTCTTCAGCCGGGCCATACGACGAGCGCCGTTCCCCGCCCGGTTCCAAGCCCCGACTACCATCACCAAGTACTCGGGGGAGACGAGGCTGGAGTTGTGGCTCGCGGATTACCGGCTGGCATGCCAGTTGGGAGGGGCGGACGATGACAACCTCAGCATCCACAACCTCCCCCTTTTCCTCTCTGACGCTGCCCGGGCCTGGCTGGAGCATCTGCCTTCTGCGCAGATCTCCGACTGGGACGACCTGGTCAAGGCTTTCGCGGGAAATTTCCAAGGCACGTACGTGCACCCTGGGAACTCATGGGATCTCCGAAGCTACCACCAGCAGCCAGGGGAATCCCTCCGAGAGTACATCCGGCGGTTTTCGAAGCAGCGCACCGAGCTGCCCAACATTACCGACTCGGATGTCATCGGGGCTTTCCTCGCCGGCACCACTTGCCGAGACCTGGTGGGCAAACTGGGGCGCAAGACTCCCACCAAGGCGAGCGAATTGATGGACGTCGCCACCAAGTTCGCCTCGGGTCAGAAGGCGGTCGAAGCCATCTTCCGGAAAGACAAGCAGCCTCAGGGAGAGCCGAAGGAAGACACCCTCGAGGCATCCACCCAGCGTAGCGCGAAGAAGAAGACCAGGAAGAAGGCGCAAGCAAAGCGCGACGCTGCTGATGCGAATCTCGTCGCTGCTGCCGAGCATAGGAACCCTCGGAAGCCTCCTAGAGGGGCCAGCGCGTTCGACAAGATGCTCAAGGAGCCGTGCCCCAATCACCAGGGTCCCGTCAAGAAAACCCTTGAAGAATGTGTCATGCTCCGACGCTACTTCCATAAGGCCGGGCCCCGGCGGAAGATGGCAAGGGCCAAGGCAACAACAAGAAGGAGGGTGCCAAGGAAGAGGAGTTCCCGGAGGTCCACAACTGCTTCATGATCTACGGCGGGCAGGTGGCGGACGCCTCAGCTCGGCACCGCAAGCAAGAGCGCCGGGAGGTCTGCTCGGTAAAGGTGGCAGCGCCAGTCTACCTAGACTGGTCCGACAAGCCTATCACCTTCGACCGAGGCGACCACCCCGACTTTGTGCCGAGCCCAGGAAGGTACCCGCTCATCGTCGACCCGATCATCGGCAACGTTGGGCTCTCCAAGGTCCTCATGGACGGAGGCAGCAGCCTCAACATCACCTACGCCGAGACCCTAGAATTCTTGGGGGTTGATCAGTCCGAGGTCCGGGCCGGTGTGGCACCCTTCCACGGGATAGCACCCGGAAAGCGTATCCTGCCCCTCGGGCAGATTGACTTGCCCGTCTGCTTCGGAACTCCCTCCAACTTCCAAAAGGAAACCCTCACCTTCGAGGTAGTTGGGTTCCGAGGGACATACCACGCGGTGTTGGGAAGACCGTGCTACGCCAAGTTCATGGCCGTCCCCAACTACACCTACCTCAAGCTTAAGATGCTAGGCCCCAACAGGATCATCACCGTCGGATCCATGTACCGCCACGCGTATGAATGCGACGTGGAGTGCGTGGAGTACGCTGAGGCCCTCGCCGAGTCCGAGGCCCTCATCGCCGACCTGGAACGCCTCTCCAAGGAGGCGCCTGATGCGAAGCGCCACGCCGGCAACTTCGAACCAGCTGAGGCGGTTAAGTCTGTCCCTCTCGACCCCAGCAACGACGCCAGCAAGAAAGTCCAGATCGGCTCCGAGCTCGACCCCAAATAGGAAGTAGTGCTCGTCGACTTTCTCCGCGCAAACACCGAAGTTTCTGCATGGAGTCCCTCGGACATGCCAAGCATACCAAGGGAGGTCGCCGAGCACTCACTGGACATCAGAGCTGGAGCCCGACCCATGAAGCAGTCCCTGCGCCATTTTGATGAAGAAAAGCGTAGGGCCATAGGCGAGGAGGTCCACAAGCTACTGGCTGCAGGGTTCATCAAAGAGGTATTCCATCCCGAATGGTTAGCTAACCCTGTTCTTGTAAAGAAAAAGGGCGGGAAATGGAGGATGTGCGTAGACTACACTGGTCTAAACAAAGCATGTCCGAAGGTTCCCTACCCTCTCGCATCGATCAGATTGTGGACTCCACTGCTAGGTGCGAAACCTTGTCTTTCCTCGATGCCTACTCAGGCTATCACCAAATCAAGATGAAAGAGTCCGACCAGCTCGCGACTTCTTTTATCACACCTTTTGGCATGTATTGTTATACTACAATGCCATTTGGCTTGAGGAATGCAGGTGCCACCTAGCAGAGGTGCATGAACCATGTGTTCGGAGAACACATCGGCGGGACGGTCGAGGCTTACGTCGATGACATTGTTGTTAAGACAAAGAAAGCCTCCGACCTCCTCTCTGACCTTGAGACGACATTCAAGTGTCTAAGAGCGAAAGGCGTGAAACTCAATCCCGAGAAGTGTGTCTTCGGAGTCCCTCGAGGCATGCTCCTAGGATTCATCATCTCTGAGTGGGGCATAGAGGCCAACCCAGAGAAAATCGCGGCCATCACCAACATGGGACCAATCAAAGATTTAAAAGGAGTACAGAGGGTCATGGGATGCCTTGTGGCTCTGAGCCGCTTCATCTCACGCCTTGGCAAAAAAGGATTGCCCCTGTACCGCCTCATAAGGAAGGCCAAGCACTTCACTTGGACCCCCGAGGCCGAGGAAGCCCTCAGAAACTTAAAGGCACTCCTCACCAATGCGCCCATCTTAGTGCCCCCCGCTGCGGGAGAAGCCCTCTTGATCTACGTATCTGCAACCACTTAGGTGGTCAGCACCACGATCGTAGTCGAGAGACGAGAAGAAGGGCACGCGCTACCCGTCTAGAGGCCAGTCTACTTCACCAGCGAAGTGCTATCCGAGACCAAAGTCCGCTACCCGCAGATCCAGAAGCTGCTCTACGCAGTGATTCTGACACGACGAATGTTGCGACACTACTTCAAGTCCCATCCGGTGACTGTGGTATCATCCTTCCCCCTAGGAGAGATCATCCAGTCCCGAGAGGCCTCGGGTAGGATAGCAAAATGGGCAGTGGAATTCATGGGTGAAACACTCTCATTCGCCCCTCGAAAGGCCATAAAATCCCAAGTCTTGGCCGACTTCCTGGCTGAATGGACTGACACCCAGTTACCGACGGCCCCAATACAGCCTAAACTTTGGACCATGTACTTCGATGGGTCGCTGATGAAAACCGGAGCAGGCACAGGCTTGCTCTTCATCTCACCCCTCGGAGAACATGTTCGTTACATACTGCGCCTCCATTTCCCAGCGTCAGACAACGTGGCCGAGTACGAAGCCTTGGTTAATGGCCTGCGCATCGCCGTCAAGCTAGGGGTTCGACGCCTCGACGCTCGTGGCGACTCGCAGCTCGTCATTGACCAGGTCATGAAGAACTCCCACTACCACGATCGAAAAATGGAGGCATACTGCGACGAAGTTCGGCGCTTGGAAGATAAGTTCTACGGGCTAGAACTCAACCATGTTGCTCGACGGTACAACGAAACCGCAGATGAGCTGGCGAAAATAGCCTCGGGGCGAATGACAGTTCCCCCGGACGTCTTCTCCAAAGATATATATCATCCATCCGTCAAAGTCGATGACGCGCCCGAGCCCGAGGAGGCCTCGGCCCAGCCTGAGGTACCCTCGGTCGCCGAAGGTGAGGCCCAGCGTGTTGAGGAGGAGTGGAATGGGGTCACACCGGTCCCGAACTGGCAGACCTCGTACCTGGGATATCTCCTCCGAGGAGAGCTGCCCCTCGGCAAGGCCGAAGCTCGGCGACTGGCTCGGCGCGCCAAGTCGTTCGTTTTGCTGGGTGATGAAAAGGAGTTGTACCACCGCTGCCCCTCGGGCATTCTCCAGTGGTGCATATCCATTGCCCAAGGGCAAGAGCTGCTACAAGAAATACACTCAGGGGCTTGTGGTCACCATGCAGCACCTCGAGCCCTCATGGGAAATGCTTTCCGACAAGGTTTCTACTGGCCAACCGCGGTGGCCAACGCCACTAGGATTGTACGCTCCTGTCGGGGGTGTCAGTTCTACGCGAGACAGACGCACCTGCCCGCTCAGGCCCTACAGACAATACCCATCACTTGGCCGTTTGCCGTTTGGGGTCTGGACTTCGTCGGCCCTTGCAGAAGGCACCCGGGGGCTTCAAGCACCTGCTGGTCGCCATCAATAAATTATCCAAGTGGATCGAGGTCCGACCCTTAACCAGCATCAAGTCCGAGCAGGCAGTGGTGTTCCTCACAAATATCATCCATCGCTTTGGGGTCCCGAACTCAATCATCACCGACAATGGTGCGCAGTTCACCGGGAAAAAGTTCCTGGACTTCTGCGAGGACCACCACATCCGTGTGGACTAGGCCGCCGTAGCTCACCCGATGACAAATGGGCAGGTGGAGCGCGCCAACGGTATGATTTTGCAGGGACTAAAACCGAGAATCTACAACGACCTCAACAAGTTTGGCAAGCGGTGGATGAAAGAGCTACCCTCGGTGGTTTGGAGTCTGAGGACGACGACGAGCCGGGCCACGGGCTTCACGTCGTTTTTCCTAGTCTATGGGGCCGAGGCCATCTTACCCACGGACTTACAATACGGTTCCCTGAGGACAAAGGCGTACGACGACCGAAGCAACCAGACCAGCCGAGAAGATTCCTTGGACCAGCTAGAAGAGGCTCGGGACATGGCCTTACTACACTCGGCGCGGTATCAGCAGTCTCTGCGACGCTACCACGCTCGAAGGGTTTGGCCTCGAGACTTCCAAGTGGGGGACTTGGTACTTCGGCTGCGACAAGACGCCCGAGGGCGCCACAAGCTTACTCCTCCCTGGGAGGGGCCATTTATCATCGCCAAAGTTCTGAAGCCCGGGACATACAAGCTGGCCAACGATCAAGGTGAGGTCTACAACAACGCTTGGAACATCGAACAGCTACGTCGCTTTTACCCTTAAAATGTTTCAAGTCATTCATGTATCTCGCTTTCTTTACATACACAAATAAAGTCTAACCATCAAGGAAGGATCAGCCTTGCCTCGCCAAAGCCCGACCCTCCCTCGAGGGCTAGAAGGGGGAACCCCCTCCCCCCTCTGCGTCAAAATTTTCTTCGGAAAAGTTTTCTACCAAGAAAAGTTTTCTACCAAAACAACTCTCGTGCTTTCTGACTACATCGATAACGGAACCCTGAAAACGAGCGGGAGAGACCTTGAACGGCAAGGCCGACCGAGCCGAGGGACTCCTACGCCTCCGGGATATGGATACCTCACTCGTCACCTTCCGCGAAAAGTAAATCACGCTCGGATAAGCGGTTCTGCTATCGAACAAGTCCTAATGCTCGGGTAGAAAACGACTTCCGTGCTTTCGACTATATCGATAGCAGGATCCTACAAACGAGTCAGAGAGCACGTAAACGGCAAGGCCGACCGAGCCGAGGGACTCCTACGCCTCTGGGATATGGATACCTCACTCGTCACCTTCCGTGAAAAGTAACTCACGCTCGGATAAGCGATCCTGCTACCGAACAAGTCCTAACGCTCGGGTAGAAAACGACTTTTGTGCATTTTTGACTATATCGATAACAGGATCCTAAAAACGAGCGAGAGAGCACGTAAACAGCAAGGCCGACCGAGCCGAGGGACTCCTACGCCTCTGGGATACGGATACCTCACTCATCACCTTCCGCGAAAAGTAACTCTCGCTCAGATAAAACGATTCTGCTACCGACGAACAAGTCCAAATGCTCGAAATGAGAGGAAAGAAAACGCAGCTTATAATCCAAACGCTAAACATGTTTAGGCCTCAGCGGCCGCAAAAAACATACGCATACTTCAGACGAACTGTTCCTACAGGCTCAGACATCGGCAGGGGGAGGAGCAGCACCCTCGGCGTCGTTTCCACCCTCGGCGGAATCTGGCCCAGCCTCAGACGGCAACACGAGCAGACGCCTCGGCTAGCCGCTCTGTAGCCTCAGCCAGCTGTCCCCCGAGGATCTCAGCCCGGCTCACGGCTTCGGCAGCCTGGCTCCAGGATTGGTCCCGCTCACGGATGATCTGGCCAAACTTCAGCTGCGGCTGCTACATCTCCTCGGCCTAGGAAGCCACCTGCTCCTGCGCCAAGAAAGCCTCTGTCCGAGCCGACACCGCCTCTGTCCACGCCACCACTGCCTCTAGCTTCAGCTCATCGTAGAGCGACCGAAGGTTCTAAAACCGGGCGAGAGAGACCTTGAACGGCAAGGCCGACCGAGCCGAGGGAATCCTACGCCTCCGGGATACGAATACCTCACTCGTCACCTTCCATGAAAAGTAACTCGCGCTCAGTTAAGTGGTTCGGCTACCGATAGGCAAGTCTTAATGCTCGAGACGAGGAAGAAGCACAGCTTTATACCCAAATGTTTAGGCCTCAACAGCCACAAAGAACAAACACACGTGCTTGGGGTAACAATGGTACTAAGACATCTGCCGCAGGTCAGGACAACCACCGAGGGCGCTGCCGACGTCTAAGTCTTCCAGCAAGCGGAGGCAGGGCTCGGCTGGTCTAGCCCCCAAGAAGGCCCTTAAGACGGGGCTGGCCTCCGCAGCCGGTGCCGCGGCGCGCCATGCTGGTTGGCTGGCCTCCGCACAAGGCGCCCTCGAGCTGGAGGTCCAGGCAGCACGAGTTGCCATGGGGCAAGCCTCCCAGGCTGACCCCTCTGCTAGAGCGGCCATCATGCTGGGGGAGGCCACTGACGCGGCCGCGGCCTCGAGCCCGGCTGACTTGTTGCCGGTGTCGGCATCGACTCCCGCCGAAGCCGTCCACTCCAGCTGCGGCTCGCCGGAGAGGGGACGCAGCAAACCATCGGCGACAAGGGCCTCCATGTCCCCCACAGAAACAATAGAGAAAGGCCACGGGTCGTGAGGCGGAACAACGGTCACCTTGTCAGCCATCGCCGAGCGGAAGCGGTGGCGGCGGAGGGGATGAGGTGCGCGGTTTTCTTTTCTCTGGCTATTCTCTTAGGTTGCGGAAACCGAAGCAGAAGGCAAGCACAAATGGCAGGGTAAAGAACCACCGCCGGCCCCTCTTCCGGGTATATAAAGGCCCGGGCAAGGTCCATTCAAAACTTCGCCCGAACCCACCGCGAAATTCAAACCCGGAGGAGAAACGGTCTTTCCGTTCCTCGAACGACTCGCGCACGCGCAACAGATGCCCCGCGAATTGCCCGTCCCGTCGCATTAACTCCTTGGCAGAGCAAGCGACAGCTTTGGCAGGCGAAGCAGGCGACGTTTCACCTCCGTCATGATGACCGCGTCAAAAAAGGTGCTCCACGTTATTTAAATTCATATCCTTTTCCGTTTCCCCTCTCTCTCTTGCCATAGGGACCGAGAAAGGGAATATTTCGAAAAGGATCCTTCTCCACGAAGGAAACAGCCCCCCGAGCCCTCCTACTGATTAGGGGTTCAAAGGCTGCGCCCTGTGGGGTCCAGTAGCCGCCCTAGAGCACTCGGGCCCCCGAGCCCTCCTACTGATCAGGGGTTCGAAGGGTGCGCCCTGCGGGGTCCAGCAGCCGCCCCAGAGCACACGGGCCCCCGAGCCCTCCTATTGATCAGGGGTTTGAAGGCTGCGCCCTGCTGGGTCCAGCAGCCGCCCCAGAGCACTCGGCCCCCCGAGCCCTCCTACTGATCAGGGGTTCGAAGGTTGCGCCCTGCGGGGTCCAGCAACCGCCCAGAGCACTCGGGCCCCTGAGCCCTCCTACTGATCAGGGGTTCGAAGGTTGCACCCTGTGGGGTCTAGCAACCGCCCCAGAGCACTCGGGCCCCCGAGCCCTCCAACTGATCAGGGGTTCGAAGGTTGCGCCCTGCAGGGTCCAGCAACCGCCCTAGAGCACTCGGGCTCCGCGCCCATTACTGATCAAGGGTTCGAAGGCTGGCCCCTCGGAAGGGCTCGACAGCTGCCCCAGAGCACTCAGGCTCTGCGCCCATTACTGATCAGGGGTTCGAAGGCTAGCCCCTCGGAAGGGTTCGACAGCCGCCCTAGAGCACGCAGAGTGAGGGATGACCCTATCAAAATGGGTCCAAGTCTAGCAAATCCCCTGCAGGTACTTTTGGAGCACGCCTCTGGGCCACTAGCCGACCCTTAACGAATGGGGCACGGGCGTCCACTCGGATCACCCGTTAGCAACTCACTGGAAACACCATGATCGGTACCCTCCGAGGGTAACGTGGCGCTTTCCCCCCTTCCTCCTTGCGAAAAGGCGACGAAGGGGCGTATAATAAAAGTCAAGACAATCCTTGATCGTCCTCTCGCTCCGTGCAGAGGCTCGGGGGCTGCCCTCACACCCGGCTGCGGCCAAAACTGTTGACAGCGTCAACAAACCAGCTCAAAAACTCGGAGCCTGACCATGCAACCGGGCTGTGGCCAGGCCGCATGAGGGAACAACCAGGCCGACCGAGGCATCACAGCAAGAATTAAGACCTCAGAGGAGTCAAACCACTCCTCCGAGACCTCGGGGGCTACACCCGGCGGGTGCGCTCGCGCGCACCCACCGGAACGAAACATAACCGAGAAAGGCTGGTCCCCTCGCAAATATCCGGCAGAACCTCCAAGCGAGTGCCACCACTCCCTTCGAGGCTCGGGGGCTACTGTCGGGTACCGTAATTAGGGGTACCCCCAACACTCCTAAACACGGTTGTAAGACCTAAAATTAGTAGGAGGAAAAAAATATATATATCATAAAATAATGAAATGAAGAATCAAAAATATATATATATAATAGTGTAGTGAGAAATTTTGAAGATCTTTGGAAACCTAATAGGATTCTTCCTTCTAATATTCAAACAATAATATTAAATTACTTAAAGTAACTAATAAATCAATAAAGAAAGCTTGATCCCTTGATAATGATTTTATGGTGATATATTCTATAGAACACATAAACTTGACCTCCCATTTTGTATAAAAACAAAAAAATATAAAATGAGAGGAAATGTTTAGGAAAAAAACATTTATTCATCTCATAAATAAATGAGTGACAAAGAAAATAAATAATAATATTGTAAACAGTAAAGGATTATATTCACATTTGTATTAAGGTCGGCTCTTATAATTTTGAAGTTCAAAGTGGGAATTTGAATTTGATTTGGACATCTAAAATTTCAAATAAGAAAAAAAAAGAATAAAAAAATGAAAAAGGGGGAAAAACTCACCTTGGGCCGAATTCCCCCTGCTTGGCCCGCCTTCCCTTCTATGCTTCTGGACCAAATCTGCGCCACTGCACCGACAACTGGACCCACGGTGTTGCCGCTCTCGCGCTCGCGTGGAGTTACTGCCATCGCCATGTGGGCCACCCATGTCAGGCTCTTCTTCCGCCCGCGCTCGGGTCTCACTGGCCGATGGGCCCGTGTCACCAGCCTCCCAGTCTACCATCCACTCCGCACGCCCGTTCGCGATCTTCTTTCGCTGCCATGGGGGCCCCCGGTGTCGGACTCGTCGCTTCCGCGTCGCGCGCGTCTGTTGCAACAACTCCGTCCGAGCTCACCAGAGATCCCTCTTGACCGCCCCTTTTTCTATTCCAATCAGACCGATTCATCGGTGCCTCTGGGCTATAAAAACGGAAGCCCTGCGACCTCCCTTCCCTACCTAAACCATCATCGTGAGCTCGTGAGCAATTCAGCGCTGTCACTACCGCCCAGCCGCAGCGCTACGGGGCCTACTCGCTCGGCGTTGTGGACCAGGAAGGGGAGAGTAGCTTGATTCGCCTTGATCCTTGGGTCGTGTTGGGGTGATTTCGGGGTTCAGGGACCTCTGCCGCTGGCCGGATTTCTCACCCGAAAGCCAACGCCGCCGCAGGATCGCACCACACCGTGAACAACCCCCTATTTGCCTCTGCCATTGGTAAGTATTCCCACTACCATGTCCATGATGTTCTCCATGTTGCGTTGCGTGTCTCGGATCTAAGTATTACGTGACCTAGCATGGATTGTGCTGCTCCGGTAATGTCCTCCGCCGTGTCCACTCGGCGCTGCCGCGTCCTTGTGCGGATTGGGGAAGACGCACCTGTGGCCGTTCGATTCCAGGGGAACGGTCCCGATTAGAGGAGTTAGGGAGTTAAGCCTGGGTCGTTGATCTGCGATCGCATGGGCGAGGTTGGTCACGGCCTTTTTAAAATTTTGGCCGTCGATCGTGTGTCGGATGGCGGAGATTAGTTTCAGTTTAATAAAATCTGAGCCGTTGCTTCCAGATCGGGCGGTGTTCGGTGCGTACCGTTTCGGTGTTGGCTCGGTGTGATCTGGGCCGTGAGATTTGGATCGGACGGCTCTGAATCAACGATACCCCTTCGCCGCGCCTCTTTTCTTAAAGAGCCCCTGCCTTTTTATTTATTCAACCCGCCGTCCAGTACAGGTGTAGACTGAGTCTTGGGCTTTATTGCGCTTAAGCCCCTGCGTTCCTGTTTAATTGAGGCCCAGTCCAGAGAGTTATAAAATCAAGAAAATGAATTAGAAAATGAGTTTTTAATATAAAAACAATTCATAGAATTTGTATAAATCATAGAAAATGCATATGAACTCCAAATTGGACCATTCAAGTTCCTATAATTTTGTAATATTATTCTCTATCAAATAGTGCCACTGTTTTTACATAAAAGTCACATTAAAATTTTTATGTTAATTAATCTTGTACTAAACACATAGGATCTTTGGAAATTCATAACTTAAAATCTATAACTCCAAAATTAATGATTCCTGTTCCTAGAATCTGATTTTAATGTGTAGAATATTATTATGTATTTTGTTTACATGTTTGGTGTGATGTTAATTTTGCCTATATACTGTTTGTTTGTAATGCTACGACTAGCGTGAGGACACGTGTCATCTGAAGAGCAAGTTGGTACCTGGAATCTCAAGTGCCAGGCAAGTTGTGCCCTTGATCACTTCTTTTTACCCACTCATGTTCTAATTAATCATAATGATCTGCATAGGTTAATTTTGATGGGACCCAATAGGTTACCCTAGTTTGTCTATCTTTATACCTTGTTTACCACTGAACTTTTTAGGTAGTACTTGCTAGTGCTTTATGTGGTTTTGGGTATGAAGGTACATTATTCATGATCACACTTTTATTATATGTTTATTATTACTGTTCATGATAAGATCATTATGTTAATTGGAACATGGAGAACCACCCGGGAAACCAGTGCTACCACAAGGGAGGAATGGGACCCCTTGGCTGATTAATTAGGAAAGCTAGTGGAAGACTACCTTACCCGAAAGGGGCAAGGGCAGTAGGGGGGTGGTCAGTGTAGGGAGGCCCTCGGGAGGATTTTGCTGCGTTGGCAGTCCTGCAAGGGATTCCTGCTAGGAAGGCCCTCGGGAGGATTTTGCTGCGATGGCGGTCCTGCAAGGGATTCCTGCATTGGAGCTTCCTATAAACTGTAGCGGGTTTTCTGAAGCTAGTGGAACTTTGTAAAGGCCTCGTAGTGTTACCCTGCCTCGCCTCCTCGGTAGAGGTGTATGGGAAGTCGCGATCCCTTGGTAGATGGGTAACATGACTTGTGGGTAAAGATGCGCAACCTCTGCAGAGTGTAAAACTGGTATACTAGCCGTGCTCACGGTCATGAGCAGCTCGGACACTCACATGATTAATTTATGGAACTAAATTCAATTTGTCATATGCATTGCATCGCAGGTGATGTTGTTACTTTTGTTCTACTACTTAATTGGGTTGGTTTTACTTATACTTAGTAATTGCTAATAAAATTTTGGCCAACTTTAAAAGCAATGCTCAGCTTCAACCATCCTTTTTGGTAAGCCTTACACTTCACGTGAGCTCCCACCTTTGGCGAGTTCATGCACGTTATTCCCCACAACTTGTTGAGCTATGAACGTATGTGAGCTCACTCTTGCTGTCTCACACCCCCCCACAGGTCAAGAACAGGTACCACAGGATGAGGCGCTTGGAGGATGCTGCGATGTGTTCGTGAGATGTCTAGGCCGTCGTCTCCGAGTCAACTTTTGGTTGCTGGACCGTTGTCTCCTTATAATGTAATTATTTATTTTGTACCTGTTATGTAGTAAAGATGTGACATTCGATCCTGTGCCATGATTCATCATATGTGTGAGACTTGGTCCCAGCACACCTGGTGATTATGTTCGTGCCCGGGTCTTGGTGCCCCGAAATCCGGGTGTGACAGAAGTGGTATCGGAGCAATGTTGACTGTAGGACGAAACCTAGATAGAACTGGACAACCAATACTTACTTACCTTTGCTACTCTGATTCTTATCTAAACTTTTCTTAATCTTTTCTCATCTATTTCCGCTCTACTCTGATTAATCTTACCTTTTCACTTCTAAAGACAAATGTGGATTTCACACTTTGAAATCCTTAACCTAAAGTGACTTTAGGAATAGGAGACCTAATCTTAGGGACAAAATCAAAACTATTTTCGTAGATATTGGTATGCTTGAGTGTTTGTTCTTATGATACTTGTCTGATTTGGATCTTAGATTGAGTGTGATGGGTTATGGATCAATGTCCACATTTACATCTGCATATACATCTAGGCATAAAGGATAGTATTTGTAAAAATAACTAGTCAATCTAGATTATTCCCTTAAAAAAAAGGTATTATATATATAGTATTTCGTATCTATCTCACCTTGACAGATTCTATCTTACCTTTGGACATTCACCTTTTACAACTAGTTACCCTAGTTTTGACACAGAATATCTGGTCAGCCCTGCCAAAGAAAGTTTCAGTACATAACCAACTATTAGCTTATTTCTGCCTACCAAATGATTCTCTTGCAAAACTATCTTACCATATGCTTCTAACTTAGATGGTCAATACCAGGCGGGGTGGTGGAATTGATTTACCACCTAATCGACACACTCGGTGGATATATAGACAACCTCAACCACAGCCAGCAGAGATGAATCCTCCTAATCCTCCACCAGGCGGAGTCGACCCACTAATTACAGCTCAAATGAGGATGATGCAGCAAATGGCTGACACTATGGCAGATATGCGCACCCAAATGCAGCAAGAACGCCAGGAAATGCGCCAGGAAAGAGAGGATGCACGTCGGGAAATGCACCAAGAGCGGGAAGAGATACGCCAGGAGAGAAGGGTGCAACAACAGCAGCTGCAACAACAACTTCAACAACAGCAGCAACAGCAACAGGTGCCATTGCCTCCACCTCCACCACCAGTTCCACCCCGAGATAAGCATCGGGAATTCATGAGCCACAAACCACCAACCTTCTCCAACTCCACGGATCCACTGCAAGCTGACGACTGGCTAAAGTCTATAAAGAAGATGCTCAACATAGCTCAGTGCTCGGACCGAGAGAAAGTACTCTACGCATCAGGTCGTCTTGCTGGTCCTACTGCGGATTGGTGGGATGCGTACTGCGCTGCTCATGTTGCTGTCGATACAATTACCTGGGCAGAATTCTCCACACAATTCAGAAATTACCATATTCCTGCTGGACTCATGAAGATTAAGAGGAAGGAGTTTCTATCCCTCAAGCAAGGAAGTATGTCCGTGAGTGAATATAGGGACAAATTCATCCAGTTATCTCGATATGCTCCCAGAGATGTTGAGGATGATGAGCAAAAGCAGGAGCTTTTTCTGGACGGGTTAATTGGACCCTTGCAATATCAGCTGGTATCACACACATTCCCATCCTTCCAAAGGCTACTGGACAAAGCTATTGCTGTAGAAAACAAGAGGAGTATATTTGGAGAGAAAAGAAAGGCTGCTAACCAAGGGCAGGCTGGAAGTAGTTCCCGTCCTCGCTATACTACCACTCCCAATACACCAGCTAGTGGCAGCTCCGGACAACAAACTCAACAGGCACCAACTGCTCCTCCAAAAGCAAGCACTCCAGTAGGACCCGTTGCTCCTAACACAACCGCCAACAGGACATGCTTCAAGTGTGGACAACCGGGACACTACGCCAACTACTGTCCCAACAGAGCTGCCTACACTACACCGACTCCGATGAAGCAAGGACAAGTCTCGGCAGGAAAGAGTCAGCCCCTATCTGTCAACCGGGGACAAGCTCATCATGCAGAAGTAGAAATTGAACCAGGTGAACATGAAATTCAAGAAGAAGAGCTAGTTGAAGATGAAGTAGTCGGTGAAGAAGTCAACGAACAACAAGAATAGAGATAAACATAAACATAGATACATATATACATATTTTACTATTTGTAAGACCTAAATATTAGTTTAGCTAGTAGTAGTATTTTACTATTTTAGTAATAATAATAAGGTCTAATTGACCCATGTGTTGCTAATAAAGTATGCATCATGCTGAGATTTTTGTGTGTGCATATGTTCTAAGATGATATAGTTATATACCCTTTTCTTACAAATCTCGAGGACGAGATTTCTGTTAAGGGGGGTAGGAATTGTAAGACCTAAAATTAGTAGGAGGAAAAAAATATATATATCATAAAATAATGAAATGAAGAATCAAAAATATATATATAATAGTGTAGTGAGAAATTTTGAAGATCTTTGGAAACCTAATAGGATTCTTCCTTCTAATATTCAAACAATAATATTAAATTACTTAAAGTAACTAATAAATCAATAAAGAAAGCTTGATCCCTTGATAATGATTTTATGGTGATATATTCTATAGAACACATAAACTTGACCTCCCATTTTGTATAAAAACAAAAAAATATAAAAATGAGAGGAAATGTTTAGGAAAAAAACATTTATTCATCTCATAAATAAATGAGTGACAAAGAAAATAAATAATAATATTGTAAACAGTAAAGGATTATATTCACATTTGTATTAAGGTCGGCTCTTATAATTTTGAAGTTCAAAGTGGGAATTTGAATTTGATTTGGACATCTAAAATTTCAAATAAGAAAAAAAAGAATAAAAAAATGAAAAAGGGGGAAAAACTCACCTTGGGCCGAATTCCCCCTGCTTGGCCCGCCTTCCCTTCTACGCTTCTGGCCCAAATCTGCGCCACTGCACCGACAACTGGACCCACGGTGTTGCCGCTCTCGCGCTCGCGTGGAGTTACTGCCATCGCCATGTGGGCCACCCATGTCAGGCTCTTCTTCCGCCCGCGCTCGGGTCTCACTGGCCGATGGGCCCGTGTCACCAGCCTCCCAGTCTACCATCCACTCCGCACGCGCATTCGCGATCTTCTTTCGCTGCCATGGGGGCCCCCGGTGTCGGACTCGTCGCTTCCGCGTCGCGTGCGTCTGTTGCAACAACTCCGTCCGAGCTCACCGGAGATCCCTCTTGACCGCCCCTTTTTCTGTTCCAATCAGACCGATTCGTCGGTGCCTCTAGGCTATAAAAACGGAAGCCCTGCGACCTCCCTTCCCTACCTAAACCATCATCGTGAGCTCGAGAGCAATTCAGCGCTGTCACTACCGCCCAGCCGCAGCGCTGCGGGGCCTACTCGCTCGGCGTTGCGGACCAGGAAGGGGAGAGTAGCTTGATTCGCCTTGATCCTTGGGTCGTGTTGGGGGTGATTTCGGGGTTCAGGGACCTCTGCCGCTGGCCGGATTTCTCACCCGAAAGCCAACGCCGCCGCAGGATCGCACCACACCATGAACAACCCCCTATTTGCCTCTGCCATTGGTAAGTATTCCCACTACCATGTCCATGATGTTCTCCATGTTGCGTTGCGTGTCTCGGATCTAAGTATTACGTGACCTAGCATGGATTGTGCTGCTCCGGTAATGTCCTCCGCCGTGTCCACTCGGCGCTGCCGCGTCCTTGTGCGGATTGGGGAAGACGCACCGGTGGCCGTTCGATTCCAGGGGAACGGTCCCGATTAGAGGAGTTAGGGAGTTAAGCCTAGGTCGTTGATCTGCGATCGCATGGGCGAGGTTGGTCACGGCCTTTTTAAAATTTTGGCCGTCGATCGTGTGTCGGATGGCGGAGATTAGTTTCAGTTTAATAAAATCTGAGTCGTTGCTTCCAGATCGGGCGGTGTTCGGTGCGTACCGTTTCGGTGTTGGCTCGGTGTGATCTGGGCCGTGAGATTTGGATCGGACGGCTCTGAATCAACGATACCCCTTCGCCGCGCCTCTTTTCTTAAAGAGCCCCTGCCTTTTTATTTATTCAACCCGCCGTCCAGTACAGGTGTAGACTGAGTCTTGGGCTTTATTGCGCTTAAGCCCCTGCGTTCCTGTTTAATTGAGGCCCAGTCCAGAGAGTTATAAAATCAAGAAAATGAATTAGAAAATGAGTTTTTAATATAAAAACAATTCATAGAATTTGTATAAATCATAGAAAATGCATATGAACTCCAAATTGGACCATTCAAGTTCCTATAATTTTGTAATATTATTCTCTATCAAATAGTGCCACTGTTTTTACATAAAAGTCACATTAAAATTTTTATGTTAATTAATCTTGTACTAAACACATAGGATCTTTGGAAATTCATAACTTAAAATCTATAACTCCAAAATTAATGATTCCTGTTCCTAGAATCTGATTTTAATGTGTAGAATATTATTATGTATTTTGTTTACATGTTTGGTGTGATGTTAATTTTGCCTATATACTGTTTGTTTGTAATGCTACGACTAGCGTGAGGACACGTGTCATCTGAAGAGCAAGTTGGTACCTGGAATCTCAAGTGCCAGGCAAGTTGTGCCCTTGATCACTTCTTTTTACCCACTCATGTTCTAATTAATCATAATGATCTGCATAGGTTAATTTTGATGGGACCCAATAGGTTACCCTAGTTTGTCTATCTTTATACCTTGTTTACCACTGAACTTTTTGGGTAGTACTTGCTAGTGCTTTATGTGGTTTTGGGTATGAAGGTACATTATTCATGATCACACTTTTATTATATGTTTATTATTACTGTTCATGATAAGATCATTATGTTAATTGGAACATGGAGAACCACCCGGGAAAACAGTGCTACCACAAGGGAGGAATGGGACCCCTTGGCTGATTAATTAGGAAAGCTAGTGGAAGACTACCTTACCCGAAAGGGGCAAGGGCAGTAGGGGGGTGGTCAGTGTAGGGAGGCCCTCGGGAGGATTTTGCTGCGTTGGCAGTCCTGCAAGGGATTCCTGCTAGGAAGGCCCTCGGGAGGATTTTGCTGCGATGGCGGTCCTGCAAGGGATTCCTGCATTGGAGCTTCCTATAAACTGTAGCGGGTTTTCTGAAGCTAGTGGAACTTTGTAAAGGCCTCGTAGTGTTACCCTGCCTCGCCTCCTCGGTAGAGGTGTATGGGAAGTCGCGATCCCTTGGTAGATGGGTAACATGACTTGTGGGTAAAGATGCGCAACCTCTGCAGAGTGTAAAACTGGTATACTAGCCGTGCTCACGGTCATGAGCAGCTCGGACACTCACATGATTAATTTATGGAACTAAATTCAATTTGTCATATGCATTGCATCGTAGGTGATGTTGTTACTTTTGTTCTACTACTTAATTGGGTTGGTATTTACTTATACTTAGTAATTGCTAATAAAATTTTGACCAACTTTAAAAGCAATGCTCAGCTTCAACCATCCTTTTTGGTAAGCCTTACACTTCACGTGAGCTCCCACCTTTGGCGAGTTCATGCACGTTATTCCCCACAACTTGTTGAGCTATGAACGTATGTGAGCTCACTCTTGCTGTCTCACACCCCCCCCACAGGTCAAGAACAGGTACCACAGGATGAGGCGCTTGGAGGATGCTGCGATGTGTTCGTGAGATGTCTAGGCCGTCGTCTCCCAGTCAACTTTTGGTTGCTGGACCGTTGTCTCCTTATAATGTAATTATTTATTTTGTACCTGTTATGTAGTAAAGATGTGACATTCGATCCTGTGCCATGATTCATCATATGTGTGAGACTTGGTACCAGCACACCTGGTGATTATGTTCGTGCCCGGGTCTTGGTGCCCCGAAATCCGGGTGTGACAACGGTCGATAAACACCTTCAGAACAAACCATAAAGACTGACAGTTCGGGTCAAAGTCAAAGCTTCATCTACCAAGGGACGCGATCTCGCCTCGGCCGAACCGGCCTCGGGCGGGAACAGTAGTCCCGGACGAATTCACGTCTTGCCCGAGGGTCTCCTCAGACAGCGAGCACACCCTCGGTTCAGCCAAAGGCAAGCCTTGTCGTGCAAGCGACCTTGGCCAAATCGCCTTACCAGCCGACCGTATTGCATGCGCATTTAATGCTGGTATCGTCTAACACCTTATCCTGACACGCGTGCCTCAGTCGACAAGGTCAAAGTGACCGCAGTCACTTCGCTCTTTCACTGACCGATCTGACAGGAAAACAACGCCGCCCGCCCCGCTTCGGCTGCTGTGCCAACCACCCGGGTGAATCCGACAACAGCCAAGTTCAGCCTTGGACGCAACAGGAAGCTCCGCCTCGCCCGACCTTAGGCCTCGGGAGGAGATCTCCGCCTCGCCCGACCCTGGGGCTCGCCCTCAGCCTCGGCCTCGGAAAGAGTCACGTCCTCGCCCGACCCTGGGCCTCGGCCTCAGCGTCGGCCTCGGAGTAGCCGCCGCCTCGCCCGACCTCAGGCTCAGATCGACCGCGCCACAAGGGATACATCATTACCCTACTTCTAGCTAGCTCAGGCTACGAAGGAACAAGACCGGCGTCCCATCTAGCTTACCCCGGTAATAAGCAATGATGGTTCTCCGCATGCGTCCATGACGTCGGTGGTTCTCAAGCCCCTACGAAAGCAAGGAGACGTCAGCAGGATCCATGCAGCGCCAACAGCTGTGCTTCTACAGGGCTCATGCACTTCTCCAACGGACACGTTAACACGTGCATAGCGACCAGACACTTCCCCGCTGGCCATGTAGCACATAGATACACCCCTATTGTACAGTTGGGCCATCTCCTTATGTCTATAAAAGGGGATGTCCAAGAGCACCGGGGGGGGGGGGAGGGGGAGGAGGAAGAGGAGGAGTAGACGCACGAAAAAGGGACGGGAGAAGACGGGCAGGGTCAGACCCTCTCTCTCTCTCGCTCTCTCCTACTCGCTCTCCCGCTCTCGCTCTCTCGCAACGCTTGTAACCCCTACTACGAGCACTCTGGTGCAGGATAATACAAGGCTCATTTTACTCTTGTGTTCCATCTCGCACCAACCCATCTGGACAGGGACACGCAGCGACAAATTTACTAGTCGGTCAAGGAACCCCGGGTCTGAAACGCCGACAATCATAACATTAACATAGGCTATATACTAGTAATATAAATGATGAAGTGAGACACTTGTCGCCATTGTACGAAGCATGTCTTTCTAATTTATTTTCTTACTGGTACACCTATTTAAATATCACAGACAACAATCACCGCTCGATGGAGTAAGAAATTGATAGCAAAAGTAAGCGCACTCAAAAAAAGTTTGTTGAAGAGTGATTTAGTGATAATATTCACAGATAAATCATTCTAATTACATGTAGTTTTCCTATATGGTCTAACATTAACAAGAACACAAAAAGGTCGATTGAGGAAAAAAGTGCACACATAAAAAAAGAAATTGTGCATTTTACGATCAACCATTTTGCAATTAGAATTTTGAACTGGGTAGAAACTATTCTCCTTTTTATACTAGCATATAACACGTGCTAACTCTACAATTCTAAAGAGGAGAGGGGAGGGATGGAAGGCGGTAGCGACAGGAGGGGGGTTGATGGCGGCGGCGACACGAGTGAGGGGAAGGGGAAGGTGGGGACGGGGGAGGAGGGGGTTGAGGGTGACGGAGAGGGGTAGAGATGAGAGATGAACCAAATAATATTGTCTATTGGATTTGAGAGAGTAATGAAGATGAAGTTATCTAACAATCTAAAATGTTGATTTTGATGGTGCGTTAAGTTTGGATGTAATTAGTTTAGTGGATTTAGTGAGAGTTATGAGTGTGTGGTGATTTGGTTGGGTAGGTTTTGCAAAATTTAAACTACTGGATTATATAGGGGGTGTTTGAATGCAATAGAACTAATAATTAGTTAGCTAAAAATTGATAGTGAAATTAGATAGCTAACAAATAACTATCTAACTATTAACTAATTTATCAAAATAGCTAATATTTGAACTATTAGCTAAGGTGTTTGAATGTCTCAACTAATTTTAGCTACTAACTATTAGCGCTAGTGCATTCAAACATCCCATGGTGTTATAGATTATATATAGATAATTAAATGATTTACGTGGCTTGCTCGACTTGCTTGCATGCGTGACATATATGGGCATACATTATGAAAATTAGCAGAGGCGTAGTCATGATTTTTCTTTAGATGATCAATACATATATAATTATAATGTAATAAATAGAATATATGTACATATATATTATACAATAACCACTAGTCATAACAATTAACATAGATGTACGCTAAGTACATACTATATATCAATTTATTATAAACTAACTCTTTTATTTTAGCCTTAAAAACAATAATAAAATAAATTTTCTTTTTGTTAAGGGTCCATGGCCCCTAACCCTATCTTGTGTACGCCACTGCAAATCAGAAATGTAGTAGATATCCGTAATTCATTTCTCTTATCTACATATAAAAACATCCCTAACATATCGCCGTTGATTGTTAGGAATAATTGGACGTGAATGAAATCGTTAAGGAAATAGATATCAGTCCGATTGCTTTCGATATATGGAGCCAACGAGTGATCTATAATTATGTGATTAGATATTTGGACATGCGTAGCCAAGCTCGCGTGAGCCTGTTTCACTGGGTACGACTAATTTCTACGTATATGTGGATGTAGGTAAAGAAGTCTAAATTGCATCAGTGCGTGCGTGTCAATATGGCTAGATGTAGTGAATCGTCGAGGTGTGGTCAATGCATGTGGAGAGTCTGACTCTTTATATGCGGGCAACCAAACACACCTGTAAGTGATGAGGATGATTCAGGAAATATTGATCGTTCGACGTGATTGAGTAACAATGAGAGGGAAATAAAATGATTGGGTGCGTTGGTTTTGAAGGCAGGATTTGGTTAGGATGGGTGGACGTTTGAAGTGATGAGTTTTTCAAGCGTATAGATTTTCTATTTGTCCTTTTTAATTAACTTTCTCCCAGCCGGGATGCGCGTATAAAAACCGGCGAAACCCTTGGCTCTCCTCCTCATTCGGCCTAGCACAACCACTTACTCTCGTGCGCTCTCCGTGGGAGCGAGGACTCGCGGCCGGCGGCAGCGGCAGATTCTCCTAGATCTCTGGGTAAGCAGTGAAAGAAAAGAGGAGGTGTTGGAGGAATTAGTTCCGAATCTTTCTCCATTACGATTTTCGTGGCGTCGAGGTTAGTCTGAAGCGCGCAGTTCATCCCATTCCTGCGCACAGTAGATCAGATCCGATTTGTTACTGCGGCATTCCGATTGCTGAGCTCTGGTTGCCGATTAGTTATCTACGTAAGCCGCGGCCAAACAGTTCTTACGGGGTCACAAGAAGAAGATGAACAGTTTGTCCATCTTGCCTCGCAAGGATAACCGCCCGCTAATGCGTTTGTATTTTTTTTTATTTCTGAATTATTCGATTTGGAGTGTCATTAACTGCCCTCGTAACGTGTTTTGGCTGCAGAAACTGTGCCTATTCTGTAGATTTAGATGAATCACAGTGCCTATTCTGTGCCTATCCTTTTGTTAAATTAGAAAATAGAGATGATCCAAGGTCCTGTCTCTCAGTGGATAGTGGTGTAGTGTGTTTTTGCCCTGTTTCCTTTGCTGAAAATGCAGCTAATACCAAACTTGCTGTTTCCTATTGAGATAGATATTCTGTTACTTATCCTTTGTCTCCTCGTGTTTTTGTTCCAGCATCATCAGTAACAAATGGCTGACGGTGAGGACATTCAGCCCCTTGTTTGTGACAATGGAACTGGCATGGTCAAGGTTTGTAGTTCTTGTTCATGCTGGTACTTCATATTCTGCAACCTTTTTCTGCTAATTTAATCACACGTTTTCTTACAAACTATTGGCAGGCTGGTTTTGCTGGTGACGATGCGCCAAGGGCTGTTTTCCCAAGCATTGTCGGACGCCCCCGTCACACTGGTGTGATGGTTGGCATGGGGCAGAAGGATGCGTATGTTGGCGACGAGGCCCAGTCCAAGAGGGGTATCCTGACTTTGAAGTACCCCATCGAACATGGTATTGTTAGCAATTGGGATGACATGGAGAAGATCTGGCACCACACCTTCTATAATGAACTCCGTGTGGCGCCTGAAGAGCACCCTGTGCTGCTGACGGAAGCCCCACTCAACCCCAAAGCTAACAGGGAGAAGATGACCCAAATCATGTTTGAAACCTTCAATGTTCCTGCCATGTATGTCGCCATCCAGGCTGTGCTTTCCCTGTACGCTAGTGGGCGTACAACTGGTAATGATTCTTTAACATGATGACCAAATTTCATTAGAACTTCCCAAATTTTTCCATCTCAATTATGGATTGCTGTTCCTTCAGGTATTGTGTTGGACTCTGGTGATGGTGTCAGCCACACCGTGCCAATCTACGAAGGTTATGCCCTTCCTCATGCCATCCTGCGTCTTGACCTTGCTGGGCGTGACCTGACTGACAGCCTGATGAAGATCCTCACCGAGAGAGGTTACTCCTTCACCACCACGGCCGAACGGGAAATCGTACGGGACATCAAGGAAAAGCTTGCATACGTGGCTCTTGACTATGATCAAGAGCTGGAGAACGCCAAGAGCAGCTCATCTGTGGAGAAGAGCTACGAGCTGCCTGATGGCCAGGTGATCACCATTGGGGCGGAGAGGTTCCGATGCCCCGAGGTCCTCTTCCAGCCTTCCTTCATTGGTATGGAAGCTCCTGGCATCCATGAGACCACCTACAACTCCATCATGAAATGCGACGTGGATATCAGGAAGGACTTGTATGGTAACATTGTTCTCAGTGGTGGCACAACCATGTTCCCTGGCATCGCTGACCGTATGAGCAAGGAGATCACCGCCCTTGCCCCGAGCAGCATGAAAATCAAGGTGGTGGCTCCGCCCGAGAGGAAATACAGTGTCTGGATAGGAGGGTCCATCCTTGCCTCCCTGAGCACCTTCCAACAGGTTAAAACCTTATAACACTTGTTATTTTCCAGTTGTTATGGCAAATATTGCAACCTTTCGGTAGTTCCATGTGCTCTTGGTTCTAAAAACATGCTCTCGTATTTATATGCTACAGATGTGGATCTCAAAGGCTGAGTACGATGAGTCAGGACCAGCTATTGTTCACCGGAAGTGCTTCTAAGCTCAAGGGCCCCCCTTCGTCCCCATTCTATGTATTCCTTTCCTTGAGTGCTTTTCTTGTAAGCTACTATGTTTGAGATTGCCGGCCTTTGAGCAGGCAATGTTGTTGGATCTGTATCTTGTGGATCACTACAATACATGCGTTGCTCCATCTCCTTTCCGTGCCAAGTTTGCTGTCATACTTGCTAGTGGGGAAAACAACAATGACAACAACAGTGGTGAGAACAGCAACCACAAAAAAAGAGAGGATGGAAATTATTGAAGTTCCTAGGATCGTATTGTAACTGTACTTGTGCGAGTAACATTATTGGTTCTCTTTGTATATCCATTTCTGAGACATGCAATTCTTTTTTATTGGTTTGCTACTTCTGTGAATGATTTCTGGGCACCGGTGGAGCTTTTGAAGGCAACTTCCCTGGGACTACCTTTGTGAGTCCCCACTGAATTTCATGTGCTGCTGCCTGCTAAAGTTGCTCCCATGTTACTGTGAAAAAGGTACCGCGTGGAGTGCATGAATTCAGGAACATGGGTTGCCGGTTGCCCAGTCCGAATGTTTGCGCCGAACGTGGGCGGCTGCTGCTGCTGCTCTGGCTGGACGGAGACGGACCAGACCATTTGCTCCTTCCAGCTTTCTTTCAGTACCCACGGAGTGATTATTTATGCTCCAAATGATGTTTTCTTATTGTGGCTTTTGGTTACACATGGTATTATATGAGCATTTGCAGCTGCCCTGCAGCCGTAGATTATGAGTGATCGCGCGCTGATAACAAAAAGGTGAATTTACCTGACGATGAGTAATGTAATACCTTCTTGAAGGCGCGGCCGAGAAGACCTCCAGTTTGTGTGTTTGTCGGCGTTGTGAAGGCTCTTTGTCACTCCGCTTGGCTCGGTGGTGTCAGGGCCATTGTCGCTTTAGGTGTCTGCTTGCTCTCGGAGTTCGGCGTTGTGGATCTTTGCTCGTGGTGAAGAATCGAAGCTGCCTCGTGTGGGGTGTGCGAGGCTTGGCAACAATGACGCGTCTTGATCTTATTCCTTGCGTCGGTGTCTGAATGTAGGCGTCATCGAGTTGCTTTGGCAATGTGCGGCTCGTCTTGGAAAGTTGTAGCTGCTTGTCCCTTGTGTTTGAGCTTGGCAACGATGACTCTAGATGTGTTTGTGTGTAGGAGGCTGTCGTTGTCTAGGTGGTTTGTTAGGGCCTTCGCCGGTTTTTCTGCCGTGCACTCTGCGTAGGTTTTGGGTCCAGTTTTCCTTAAAACTAGATCAATTTCATTCTTCTTAATCGAGAGGCAGAGCTCCTGCCATTGCGTTCAAAAAAATCTATAAATAAAAAATAGAGTTATGCATAATGTGGATATATGTATATTTTTGTGCCTTCTTTTTTTCATGTTTTCATCATAATTAAAGTGGCCGACATAACTAAATAAACTATATATAAAATAAATTTGTGCATACATGTTGGACCCTTTGATTGGTGCATTTAACTCTAAATTTGGAGCTGGAACACGGATTTGAATTTTGAATTTATAGATTCAAATTGAAAATATAAAACAGAAATAAAATGAAGAAAATAAATAAAAGGAAAGGTGAACTGCAGATTTGGGCCCAAACTACGTCGGCCCAGCATACCTTGCGCATGCACACCAGCCCAACGGCGCTCGGTGCCGACACCTCGATCCCACATGTTGGTGGCTCAGCGCACGCGTTAGGATGTGTCGACCAGTGGGCCCTCTCCGTCAGCCGCTCAGCACAGCCCTATAGATATTCTCAACGGATCGCCGCCAACCCCGCGGTCGCAACGGCCACCGTCGTGATCTACTGGCCCCAGCTGGCCTTGCCAACCGACTCCCCGCGTCTATAAGTGTGGTGAGTCCCCTTGGCCACACGTATTGCACCCCAACGCCGACAAAACCACTGCCGCTCGCTGTGGGAGAAGGGTAGGCGCCGCCGCAAGCATTACTGACTCGTCGTCAGGTCAGCCTCGTGACCACGCGTGGAGAACCTTGTCGGGATGCCATCGAAGCCAATACGATGATCGCCCATGGCCAGAGTCGTCCCGCCCAGCATGAATTGCTCGCCGGAGCGATTATCCACCGCGGACCCGCCACGCCATTGTGGCGGAACCGCCCGAATTATTCCAACTTAAGTGCCTAAGTCCCGCCTTAGAGGCTAGACCACACTTAATAGAAATAAACCGTCAGTCCCTCGGATCTAGTCGGATAAAGCCACTTAACCAGGATCGAATACCACTAGCTCACTCGAAGGTGAGACACAGAGAAATACAATAAAACATAATGCCACAAATTTAATAAGTATCAGTAGTTATTACATTATCGGAGTTTCAGAAATAATAACCATAAATTTTAATGCAGCGGAAATAACTAACGGATAAAACCGAGTAACATGGCGAAGCCTGGCCACGCTACTCCTCCTGGTCCTCTCCTGCGGAAGCAATAACCCTCTCGACCGTCTATCCCGGTGGCAGGGATGAAGGCCAAGTCACACCAGCAACAAATCATTCTAAGGAGTACCTGCAAAAATTATGCCACAAGTAAGGCTGAGTATACTAATACTCAGCTAGACTTACCCGGTGTGAGGAGTCTACTCCTCTGCCTCTAGACATGCAGCTATTTGGCTGAGGGGTTTGGTTTGCCAAAAGCACTAGCTGAGTCTAAAAATCATGTTTAAGCTTTTTCAAGTTTTAGTGTGACTCTCTTAAGACTAATTGTGTACTATCTACTCAATCATGGTATCAAGCAAATTAGCAATCCAATATCTTTTCGCCAAAACATCACATTTCTACTTGTTACTCAATGTAGCAGCATGGATCAAGCAGTCTCATTAGCTGCGAGAAGCAGACGATTCGAATCGAGTTTTTATCCTTGCAAGGTACACCTAAACACACGACGTGGCGAGGCACTCCGTCCCCACACACATCAACCGTCTCCATTGATTCCCCGTCAGCAGAGAGGGGCTCACCGCCTTGGCGTACAATGCCTCACTGACCCCGACTGCCGTCGTGCAGTGACCGCACTTGTACCCACCATAACCGGAATGGGAGACCACGTCTCAGGTCGCGTGAGGAGGGCAATCTGCTGCCAGGTTCACTCAGGTACTAGGCTTACCGATTTACCATATTTCTCGGTATGTGTTTAGTACGTTCAAACGCTTGACACACGGTACCACACCTTAATCCTTATTCCAATTTCCGTCTCGGAGACGAGCATCCCCATGGACCATCATCAACAAACCATCATCATTCCGATATAAAATGGATACAATCAATTCCTGATCTCGCACGAGTGCTAGAAAAATCACTCGACTTCTACCGAGATCCCTAATTAGTGAAGCAACTACTCAACCTAGCATACTAGTATCCATCTCAAAAAGGAAATCCTGAGTTCATGCAACTAGGGTTTCAGACAACTCCTACACTTAAGTGCACAGTACAAGCCTACAATCATTAAGTGTAGTAAAATAGCATATATAACTGGTTATGCATAAAACCGGGGCTTGACTTTAATTTGACACTTAGATAGTGTTTGCTGGGGGGTACTCGCTTGGCGAGCATCCACTGGATAAGTCCATCATTCTTCAAGTCGTCCACCAACTGCATCTTGTGGTTGGCACCATATCACTTGCACGATCATCATCTCTCGGTCCTAAATGAGATGCAGGATGCATATGTATGAATATCATGAAATAGCACAAGATACTTTAAGTACATGATAGCGAACTAACATTAACTAGTAAGACACATAAACATCCATACGTTAACGCTAGCTATCTATACGTCATTGGGCACAACATGTCAACATTACTGGAAAGACGACGAACATTTCCTATATTTGACCCACACAAACACGACATCACGAATACAAGCATTTACCATATTCACTTTAATCGTTCATTGGCTACTTATGATTAAACTAGTTAAGTACATATAATTTACGATGACTTACACATAGACTGACTTAGTTAAAAAGGAATAGTTACTTAATCAGGTTTTACAATTGTTCGCAATACTCTAATGCAAGCATACATCCAAGGGCACACAAGAAAGTGATAGCCTAATCACACTGCTTATTATACTAATCTATTGAGGTTGGTATTTAGTAATACTCAGATTAGCAGCACAATTATTAGAAATAATAACATCTCATTAATTTTGTTTTTCGTCCATATAGTGACACTTGCTAAATTGATGTTGATTGAAGCTGATTACTTACTAGACTTCAACAATTTAATTTACTACTTAGGAACGTGCACTAGTTACTTACATATAACCTAATTATATTAGTTACTATCATTGTTACTCATATGCACTTAACACCAAAATAAGCAAGCAGTCACTCAAGACAAACACAACAGAGTAGAGTAATCAATCACAATCAACATGATTAAGAGAGCAGCACAACAGTTACTTGTTTCAGTCATAACTCAAAAAATATTTATCCAAAAATAGTGATCAAATACTCTTTGGAAAGCATAAGAAACACTCTACAACTTTGGTATTGTCGTCTCAAGGTGATTAGACACTTAACAAGGTTAAATAGAGATAAATGACAGTTTTATTCAGATTTGGACAGATTTAGACTTGCGACTTCAAAAATTCATAACTAGAGACTCAGGCATCCAAACAAAGTGATCTTAGACTTTCTGGAAAGCTAATTAAATGTTCTACAAATTATTTATAAACATCTCAGATTGATTTAAAGTGTATCAAGAGTAAAAGACACTAGAAGGCTTTGCTGCCAGATTTTGGACAGATTCAGTCTTCACACTTTAAACATCCATAACTTAATCTTCAGACCACCAAAAGAGTGATCCAAGACTTTTTGGAAAGCTTGGCAAAAGCACTACATACTTTTATAATCACCAAGAATTGATTCTATGCTGAACTGAATCAAACAATTCAGTTTTCGAAATCTGTTCTGTCAGTGGACAGAATACAACAACCAGTTTGTAAAATTCATAACTCCTAATCTGTCAGGCCTATGGTTATGAAATTTTAACACAAGCAAGATAAGAAAAGCATCTACAACTTTCTTATAACTACCATCAACAGATTGTAATATTAAATTAGGCAAACAATACAGTTTCTGAAATCTGTACAAAATTTGGGCAGATTCAGTTACTGAATTTGTGAAAAGCACAACTTCTAAACGATCAGACGTATGTCTGTCAAATTTTAACACAAGTAAGATAATAATGTTATCTACAACTTCCTTGTGAGCACCAATAACTGATTTCAACAATTGAACTTAAGCAACCATTGTAATCTCTGAAATTTGTTCAGAATTTCGACAGATTCAGGTGCTGGACTTGTGAAAAGTATAGCTTCTAAACCATCAATTCTCAGCTCATGCATTTTTAGGACGAGCTAGATACACAAGTGAACTACAACTTTTATATAGCACATATCTACAGAAAACATACTTTACTTAACTAGATTAATCGCACAACTAAAACTGTACACGCAGGAAATTCGGCTTGCGGTCAAAATAGCACTTAACTTAAGCACCAAACAAAATCATGAAGGGATAGTGCCAAATTCTCAAGTTTAAACCATTGTGATTTAGTTATCAAGTTTCAATTTATATGAAGACACTTAAGCATTTCAATAAACATGCACGCTTTTGTTTACTTCTAATTTGTCACTAATTCTTGTTATAATTATAAAATATGTGTCATTTTAGCACCATATAAAACTATCTAATTTGGGGCTGAAATTTTAATGAGGCATAGAAAATAACAAATTATTACTAATGTATAAATTTCACATGCCCAGGTTTTATATTTTATTTAATACAAAAATAACAAATTGTTAATGCAATAAAGTATGTGAGAGCAAGTTAAATCTAAAACTAATTATTTTCTGTGGATTCATGACCATATTAAGTTTTCTTAGGCTACTATAATATCATGCAAGGACATTGGAACACCACTTTCTATTTTTGCATCTATACATTTGTTTTAAACCATTTATAACTACTTAATGTGCATTAAACAAGTTAAATCACTAACTTAATCATACATGCACCACAATTCATGCAATTTTTACCAGTCACTAAGCATCACACAGAGGGTCTACTGTAAAAATTTCAATCCATTTGGAGTAGTGGAGCTACAGATCCAAAAATAACAATCAAACCAATCATTTTTTCCTATTTAACATGTTTTAATTAACACACCAAGAAAACAGTAAACAACCTACAAGTTTTATATTTTTCTTAGATGGAGTATGACAACATCTAACTAACAAAACAAGTTTCATCATTTTTGGATTTTTATAAATAAAACTATGGAGAGAAGCAAGTTCATTCATTTTGTAAACCAGTTTTTAAATACGAATTTCTACAGAAAAACTTTTCCACTAAACCATACCAACATATAGATCCAATAGTTAGAGCATTTCATAAGGAAGCCAACAAAATAAGTTTCACGATTTTAGGAGCTCTAAAACTCGAGATATGAATATTTAAAGAAAGAGCAAAAATCTGCAACTTTGTGTGTTCTTACCCATGGCCTTGGGCCCACTCGTCATAGACTCAGGAGAGGGCTTCTTCAACCTCCAGCCATCTCCTCCACGCAAGGGAGCAGAGAAGGGGCCGGGCTGGGAGGTGCAGGGAGGGGAGACGGCCATGGCTGGGGGAGGGCGCCATGGGGAAGAAGGAGGAGCTCCCTGCTCAGCCAAAACAGAGAAAGGATGGGAGTGGTGTGTGGGAGAAGGGAGATGGTGGGCTGCCATTTATAGAGCAGAGCTCTGGACATGTCAGACTGCACCAGCAGATGACAGGTGATGGCAGAGCGACTTTGAGCGCCCATTTTTGTCGTTTTCCTTTGGAATCGGATCTTGGTTGCTGCACAAAATATCTTCCTTGATGTACACTCTACAAATCTTGTACAGGACTTGAGGTGATTCGGGCACTGGTTAGAGAGTTATAGACCCACGAAAATTGGTTTGTCAGTGGGTTAGAAAACAGTGGAAACTCGCGAGAACTG
This sequence comes from Zea luxurians, assembly GCA_029449295.1. Classification (NCBI taxonomy): domain Eukaryota; kingdom Viridiplantae; phylum Streptophyta; class Magnoliopsida; order Poales; family Poaceae; genus Zea; species Zea luxurians. The sequence continues at coordinate 56,204,232 of JAOPSE010000011.1, forward strand.
AATGTCAAAGCATGTCAAACGGAATCGGATGAATGCCATCTTTCAATATGTTGTGCCCCTATTAGTTATTAACAACTTTTATATTTGGGAAAACTTGAGTTGTCCAATAAAAATTTGGGAACGCGAGACGTCAACCCGAACGATGCTAATTTCAGACTTAGAAGAATTCGAATCCTGAAATCAGATTTTTATTCTGTCTTGATGGCTCTATTTGAGATACTTAGAGGTTGAATCAAGGCTTGGTTTAAATATAATATTTGTTGTATAACACAGGTTCTACAACTTTTATTAAAGGTCAAACCTCATATCTTGAATATAAATTAAAGTTTCACTTTTGTCAAGGTAGCATCATTATAAGGCTTCAAATTATATTTTTAAGGCAATCGGGGTATTTTCTCGATATTTTCTTGGCATTTTCTCTAAATGAACCCTTAATAACTTTTGTTGTAGAGTTAATATAGAGTTGTTTGAGCAAGATTACAAGGCTTGGTTGAATTTCAAAATTTGCACATGTTCAAACGAGAAGTTTCAAGCAAGTATATGATTTATGTTTTGATGCGAGCATTTGGTTCAAACTTTGAGAAATCTTTAGAATACACTTGATAGATAGAGATGAATGATGATATAGAGATAAGAAGTTGATTTGCATAAGAATTAATTAGAGATTGACACAACAGAGATTCCGCTGGAGAATGCGGATTCAGATTTAAGTATTTGGACGTAGACCGACTATCGAGAAAGAGGATTCGGACACCTATTGGATAATATAACAACTATCGAGAGTCCAAATAAATGAGTCTGGACGGGAGTTGCGAGACGATATTGACTTTCGAATTTGTGTTTGCTCCGAGAAACAAAAAGTTTTAACAGGCTCCAAATTTGGCTGTTCTTGAGATCGAATAATTCCAAATTTGGTGAATCGTTCATGACTAACTTGATAAATGGAGATAGATGCGATCGAGAAATAGAAATTTTCACTGAGCATCCAAGATTAGGATAAATCTCTCGACATAACACGAAACTGACACCTGGGGTGTCACAGCCATGATTCGTCCCCACGACTGCACAACCACTAGTGAGACTTGGTCCTAGCCCTTGTCTGTCCTCATAGGACGCTTAGCACCAGGATTTGTAGAAGGATGAACATTCTAGTCGCTTGAATTCCTCGCCGTAATCATGGCGCCACCGTGGTGCCGCTGACGGCGTGGTAGGGACCATACCGTGCTTCTACTCTCAGTAATAAGGCCCTGGATAGCTTCGCTAGAGTCTCGGCATTGTGATACATCGAACCACCATGGGATTAGGGCCCTGGATCCTCAAATTATCCTCTCCGGTGAAGATCGTCGCTGCGGAGGCTTAGATGCCACCGCAGTCAGGTGGCAAGAGTAGGTGATGTGGCCACGACCGTCGGATCCGATAGGTGCGGTCCAGATTGAAATCACGAATATGTAACACCTGAATTTGGGGGTATAAAATTTCTTTCTAACTATCTACCAAATTCAGGTGTTACTCTTGTAACTCTCTCTAGTTCCTTTCTCTCTCTTTTCCTTTTGAGTAGATTTAGCTTAATTAGTGAGAGATTAATTAATTATTTTGTTAAAACAATATGAGTCATGAAATGTTGCATCATACTGAGCTTAAATATTCTTTGAATTGTTGCACATGTTTGAATTAGTTTGAATTTGAAACTTGGTTTAAATTTGAATTGAAAACCCTAGAGAAAATAAAAAGAAAAGCAATTAGCAATTCCTTGGAAAAAGAGAAAACCAATTCAGCCCAAACCGACACAGCTCGGCCAAGCCAGGCCACGCGCCCGCGCCGTCTGACAGGTGGGTTCCACCTGTCAGGGCGGTTTCTTTCCCCGCGCGCTCCCTCCCCCTCTCCCTCTGCCTAGTGGGGCCGCTCTGTCGGCACCAGTTGCCCTCGCCCGCGCGCCCCTTTCCCTCTCTGCCTCGCGGGCCCATCTTGTCAACGCACCGAGCCGTTTCCCCCGTGCGCCCGCTCTCTCTCACTACGCCGTGGGACCGCCCTATCAGCTCCGCCTTCCCCGCGAACCGCCGTGGACCAGCGCGCACGCACGCCGAGATCCCCGACCACGTCGCCTGCCCACGCACCCCAGCTTCCTTTTGAGCTCCGCCCGCACCCGCACTCGCTCCCCTGCCCCATTTTGTGCAAGCTCGCCCTCTCCCGCGCTTTGCTCTCGCTGCTCGGCTTCGCCGGAGTTCCGCGCCCGCCGTGCTGGCCATCCAACCCGCCAGAAGCTGCACCAAGCGACCCCGAGCTTCGCCCCATGGTGAGACATCCGTTCCCATGCTCGGTTTCTCCCAATTTTGCTTTGCCTTGGCCAATTTGGCTTCGCCGGAGTTCGGCTGCAGCGGTTTGCCGCACCCGTGCGGTGATTGGCCGAACTAGCCTGGCCTTGTGCCCCGGCATTGATCCGTGATGTTCCCCTCACCTTGTTGTAGCTAGTCCCGGCCTTAGCGCGCCCTAGATCCCCTCTCCCCGTCCGCGATTCCTCGCCGGAGTTGCCCCGACCCGCCCGGAGCTCTCCCTCCGCCATTCTCCCCTCTCAGACCCTAGTCTTATGGCCGAAACCCCCTCAGCGTGTTCGCCGAGCCCTCCTCATCATTTCTGGCCAACCCCGGCAGCCTCGGAACCGCCGTAGCCCGCACCCGCCTTGGCTCCGGCGACCTCACCGCCATGAGCAAGAGTGGAGCCGCCCGCAGCCATTAACACCTCCGGTGCTCGATTTCGGTCGTCCGATCTTTATCGTGCGGGCCGGATCACCAGATACCGCTTCGCGCACGCGCACCCTGCGCCTGGACCCCACCTGTCGGCCGCTTGTGCCCCTGGCATTGGGCTCGGCCAGTCTGTCTGTTTCCTCGCCCCTGGTTGCTAACCGCTCTGGCCCGCTGGTCTGTGCGTGCCCGTGCCCGCATCCGCATGCTCGCCCGTGGATCTAATCTTGGCCATAGATTGTGGATCCGACGGCTGAGGAGACCCCGTACCCCTTCGCGTGACGGTTTTGCTAAAGAACCCCTCGGGTTTTTGGGAATCAACCTGCCATCCTGTGTTTTAGCGCGAAGACCCCTTGAATCTTATAAACGGACCCCTGCCCTTTTAAATAATCACAGTTTTGGACTTAATTTTGTATTTCAAACTTCAAAACTTGTTTATTTCATATCTTTTTCATATGAACTCCAAATTGAGTGGTTCAAATTGCAAAATGTTCATAAGAATATTCTCTATTCAAATAAATTATGTTCATCCACAGTATGTGCACTCTAATTTTATGTCTAAACTACAAGTTAGTGTATTTGTGGAATTATTCACTTAATAAAATAAATAAAAAGAAACCCTAGTGGTTAATGGATATTTAATATTGTGAGATTAATAATGTGTATTGTTGGGGTCGTGCTTCGGTGCGCCGAAGGTCTCACACGAAGAAGCAGCTTCGGCTGAAGTCGTCTCCAAGAGATGGCCGAAGGTTCCTTTTCATGGAGCTTCGGCGTTTCAAACCGACATAGAGATAGAATGACCTTTTTATACATATAGGTCTGAGTCAGTGTTGTAAACTTTTGTAAGGGGCATAATTGTAATTTGTCACAGGCTGCGACCTGTGCCTATAAATAGATGAACAGTACCTCTGTACTGTTCACGCGAACCTGTCATTTGCCTTCGCATCACGCTTGTATTTTCACCTTCTTCAGGATCGAAGGTACATTTGTAATTTGAAATCATTTATATTTGTTCGTATTAGTAAAGATGGAAATGATTTTATGATAACATTTGAATGTTTATTTTATACTTCATGATTTATATGACTTCGTCCCTCGTTATCATGTTTACGAAGGTACGCCCTTCGTAACCTTCGTCCGAAATTCTTTATATCTCGAAGGGATATAAGGTGGTGGAGGACGAAGGACCTTAACATTTAACATTTTCTGTGTTGCCTTGTTCTTAACTTTTAGCATTTGAGAACAAGCCCCCAACATTGGCGCCCACCTCCGGTGAACTCACTTCCACTTTTCTGAGCTGATGGCTTCGTTCAACAATCAAGCTGGAGCTGCTTCGGCTTCGAAGCTGGTGCTCCCGATAACAGGCGGTTCTTGCTCAGAGCCGGCTAACAAGAAGCAGAAGAAGGAGGCTCAGAGAAGGGTGCAGCATGTTGGAGTGCAGGGACCCTTCATCAAGTCAAAATGGTCTCATATTCCAATTACCTTCTCTCAGGAAGACCTTCAGCTTAAGGATTATCCTCACAATGATGCCATGGTTATTTCTTGCGTGATCAAAGGATTTCTGGTCCACAATGTCCTAGTTGATACAGGCAGTGCAGCTGACATTATATTTGCTAAAGCCTTCAGACAAATGCAAGAGCCCGAAGACAAGATTCATGATGCTACACACCCTCTTTGTGGCTTCGGAGGGCGGCAGATTGTAGCACTTGGGAAGATTACCATGCCGGTAACCTTCGGATTTGTTAACAACACAAGGACTGAGCAAATTGTGTTTGATATTGTTGACATGGAGTATCCTTACAATGCCATCATTGGTCGCGGAACTCTTAATGCTTTCGAAGCAATTCTTCACCCAGCTTATCTCTGCATGAAGATACCTTCGGACCAAGGACCTATTGCTATTCATGGAAGCCAGGAAGCTGCTAGAAGGGCCAAAGGAAGCTGGACTGATTCCAAGGCAATCCATAACATAGATGGAGCTGAAGCTTGTGAACAGTACAAATTCAGGAGGGAGAAGGCAGCTTCAGCGGATCAGCCAAAGCCCATGTTATTGTGTGAAGACATAGCAGAGCAGAAGGTGCTATTGGGCTCGCAATTATCTGAAGACCAGGAGAAAACCTTGATAAGGTTTTTATTCAACAACAAAGATGTTTTTGCATGGTCAGCCAATGATCTCTGTGGAGTGAATCGGGATGTTATTGAACATTCGCTCAATGTTGACCCATCCTTCAGACCCCGAAAGCAGAGGCTTCGGAAAATGTCTGATGACAAGGCCGAAGGGGCTCGCAATGAAGTAAAAAGACTTCTCAGTGCAGGAGTTATCAGAGAAGTGAAGTATCCAGAGTGGCTAACTAACACTGTTATGGTGAAGAAGGCCAATGGCAAGTGGAGAATGTGTATTGATTTCACAGATCTCAACAAGGCTTGTCCGAAGGATGAATTCCCGCTGCCAAGGATAGACTCTTTAGTTGATGCAGCAGCTTCTTCGGAGCTCATGAGTCTCCTGGACTGCTACTCAGGCTATCATCAAATCTGGATGAAGAAGGAAGATGAGCCGAAGACTAGCTTCATAACCCCAAGTGGTACATATTGCTATCTTCGGATGCCTGAGGGGCTCAAGAATGCTGGAGGGAGTTTCAGCAGAATGACTGCGAAGGTTCTCCAGTCTCAGATAGGCAGAAATGTGCTGACTTATGTCGATGACATTATTGTAAAAAGCACGAAGCAGGAAAATCATATTGCTGATCTGCAGGAGACCTTCGCCAGCTTCAGACAGGCTGGTCTGAAGCTGAATCCAGAAAAATGTGTCTTCGGAGTGAAGAAGGGCAAATTTCTTGGATGCTTGGTTTCAACAAAGGGGATCGAAGCTAATCCAAATAAAATCGAAGCTATACTTCGAATGGAGCCACCAACCACAAGAAAGGGGGCCCAAAGATTGACAGGAAGGCTGGCATCTCTCAACAGATTTATATCCAGATCAGCAGAAAGAAACTTACCATTCTTCGAGGTGCTGAAGTCAGCTGAAGTCTTTCAATGGGGCCCAAGTCAACAAAAAGCCTTCGAAGAGCTGAAGCAATACTTAATAGATCTCACAACATTAGCTCCACCAACGCCAGGGGCTCCTCTGTTGTTATATGTGGCAGCTTCGTACTCAGCAGTAAGTGCGGCACTTGTCCAGGAGAAGTTTGATGGACAAGTCAAGAAGCAGGTCCCAGTATATTTTGTATCTGAGGTCCTTAGTGTCTCAAAGAAAAATTATACAGAGCTGGAGAAGGTATTGTATGCCGTTTTAATGGCATCCAGGAAGCTTCGGCACTATTTTCAGGCATACAACATTATTGTTCCTTCTTCGCAGCCGTTGAAGGATATTATGAGAAATAGAGAAGCTACTGGGCGTATTGGAAAATGGGCTGCGGAGCTCAATGAATTTTACATTGACTATGTGCATAGATCCTCAATTCAGTCTCAAGCATTGGCAGATTTCATTGCCGACTGGACGCCAGGGGCTCAGGACGAAGAAGCGAATAAAGATGCCGAAGTATGGACAGTGTTTTGTGATGGCTCTTGGGGAACCTTCGGAGCAGGTGCAGCTGCTGTGTTGGTCTCACCGTCCAAGGTTAAAACTTGCTATGCAGCAAGACTTGACTTCAGCTGCACAAATAATATAACTGAGTACGAAGCCCTGCTCCTGGGTCTTCGGAAACTAAAGGCAATGGGAATCAGAAGGGCGATTCTTAAAACTGATTCCCAGGTTGTTTCGGGTCATATTGACAAAAGTTGCAAGGCTAAAGACCCGAAGCTTGAAAAGTACCTTGATACGGTCCGAAGGATCGAAGCTTCCTTCGAAGGATTTTCTGTTAAGAATATTCCTCGAGGACAAAATGAGCATGCTGATTTGTTGGCCAAGTCTGCAGCACAGGGGCTGCCGCTACCTTCGGAAGTGTTTTTCGAAACAATAAAGGCACCTTCAGTGGAGCTACTTGAAAGAGCAATCCTTAATATTTCTCCTGTGTACAGTGAAGATTGGAGAACTGAAATAATCTCTTACCTTCAGGGTAACTTCCTATCAGATGACGAAGCTTATAATAAAAGAATAGAGGCAAGAGCTCGTCCGTATATCATGATAGAAGGGGAATTATACAAGCATGGAGTTTGTGCCCCGCTGCTCAAGTGCTTATCTAGAGCCGAAGGTATAGAATTGATGAAAGAGATACATGCAGGCCTATGTGGGTCCCACATCGGATCCAGGCCGTTACTTGGAAAAGTTTTTCGCCAAGGGTTTTATTGGCCGAAGGCAGCTTCGGATGCAGCAGAGTTGGTTCAAAAGTGCGAAGGTTGTCAGAAATGTGCAAGAGATCAAAAGCAACCTTCGTCTTTGACACAACTGATACAGCCCGTCTGGCCATTGCAAAGGTGGGGCCTCGACTTGCTGGGTCCATTACCACCGGCTCAAGGCAATCTGAAATATGTTATAGTGGCTGTGGAGTATTTTTCCAAGTGGATCGAGGCGAAGCCATTAGCCACGATAACTTCGGCCACTGTCCAAAAATTTTTCTGGCAGAACATTGTCTGTCGCTTCGGAGTGCCGAAGGCCATCACTGTAGATAATGGAACACAGTTCGACTCCGAAGATTTCAGAAATTTCTGTGATCAAATTGGAACGAAGATCCATTTTGCATCAGTCAGGCATCCGGAGTCGAATGGGCTTGTTGAAAGGGCCAACGGCATCATAATGACAGGAATAATGAAGTTAATCTTCAATCAACCAAGGGGAAAGTGGCCAGATCAGTTGACCAAAGTGGTGTGGAGCCACAATACAACAACATCAAGGTCTACAGGCTTTACCCCATTTAAGTTGCTATTTGGTGACGAAGCAATAACCCCGGAAGAAGCCAAAGCTGGATCAATAAGAGTGGTAGCTTCGGCAGAATCAAGTTCCGAAGATACTTGTCTCGTGGAAAAAGATGCCTTAGAAGGGATCAGGCTTCAGGCCGTGGAGAATATCAATAAATACCAGGCTGAAACAGTAAAATGGCGAGATAGAAAGGTCCGGCTAAAAAATATTGAGCCGGGACACTTGGTGCTTCGGAGAGTGGCCAACCCAGACACAGTGGGCAAGTTACAATTAAAATGGGAAGGGCCTTTCTTAGTAGCATCTTCGTCAAGGCCTGGTTCGTACAGACTGAAGGACATGGATGGCAATGAAATTCCAAGATCTTGGAATGCGGATGAGCTTCGGCGATTTTATGTATAACTCGATGTAATTTTGTATGTTTTTTCTTTTCTTTTTCATGGCACCCTTTTCCTTTCTAAAGGGGGAGAAAGGTTTTTAATGGGGCCATCATATGTAATTTTCCTTTTTAGTTTTATAAGAGCAAAATCCCCCAAAGAATGTAAATGTAAAAGCTGAGAGCGCACCATCGAGTGCCGAAACTGAAAAAGAGAAAAAGCTCCGAAGACGTCCCTAAGGGGATGCAGAGCTCACAGCGAAAAGTCAACGCTGATTCCGCCGAAAGTAAAAGGCGAAGAAGCTCCAAAGACGTTCCTAAGGGAATGCAGAGCTTATACCGCCTAAGTAAAAGGCGAAGAAGCTCCAAAGACGTCCCTAAGGGGATGCAGAGCTTACAGCGAAAAGTCAACGCTGATACTGCCTAAGTAAAAGGCGAAGAGGCTCCAAAGTCGTTCCTAAGGGAATGCAGAGCTAATGTGTGGTTGTTTCAAAGGAAGTAATGGCTGAGAATGTGGTTTCGGACATATGCTTCGGACATTCATTCGCGCATTACATTACATCATAACATTTGCATGCATAAGCATTCATTCATAGCATTTGTGTTCAAAAGTGGTTGCTTCGGCAAAAAGAATAATTGGTCTTTTATGCTTCGTTGATCGGCAAAGAGAATTAGCTTTTTTATGTATCGTTGTATAAAAGAAAAGCTTCGGCAGAAGGGAGAAGAGGTATTTTATGCTTCGTTGTGTACGAAAAGAAGGGAAGGTGTTTTTTCGCTTTCGGCTCAAAATACTGATTTCGTCCACATCAAAGCACTTCAGTAGAAGGGTAAGAATATATTACAAGGTATGTACGAAGTTCCTTGAGAACAGTCTAATTATATTTACAAGAGTTGTTACAAAACTATCCTGAGTTTTTCTATAGCATACTTCTACTGATCTTCATTAAGCTTCAGCTTCGGCGACAGCTTCGGCGACATATCTTAGGCATCATCTTCACCTTCGTCATCCTACATAAATCAAGGAATAGTGAGTAAAAATCAAGTGCAAAGGAAAAGGTAAGTACGAAGTATCATTTCTTACTGGTTCAAGATGACTTCGGGCTTCGTCTCCAGCCTTCTCTCGCCCGCCTTTTGTCCATATCATTTTTATAAACCTATTTGAAATGCTTCGGGCGAGGTCAGGTATATCATCCAGGATTGATGGAGATAGGGTGAAGTTGGGCCTGTTGACAATTTTTCCATGCTCGCAGCCGGCCTTCAGGAATGCAGCAGCGGTACCCCGGGAAGCTACCCAGGCACAGAAGTCGCCGTGCCCGGCTATAACTTCGTCAAGTTCTTCGATTTCAGCTTCAATATGATCGAAGGCCTGTGGTAAATTTTCCGCTGAAGCGTTAAATTTCCCGCTGCTGGCTCCAACAGAGTAAAATATCTTTTTTAATCGTCCAATACAATTATTGCCAAATTTCAAGCATTTGTCTTGAAGGCTTGCTAACGATTTCTTCAACTCTGAGCTGGTCTGGACTTCGGCTTCAAGCTTCGAATTAAGCTCTAGCTTCTCTTGATCGAATTGTTTTGATTGACTGATAAGCTTCGAATTCAACTCTGATACTTTAGCCTCAGTCTCAGCCAGCAAGCCTTCGGTCGATTGGAGCTCGAAGTCTTTCTTTTCAATGATGGCAGATTGTTCTTTTATCTTGTTTTCTAAGTTTTCAATTATAGCTTCATGTTTTTTGTCCTCCAAATCTTGCTGCATCTTCAGAGCTTTGCTCAGTAGCATGCTCTGCACAGAAACAACTTACGTTGGTAACATTTTCATTATTAACAGCAATAAAAATCAGAAAAAAGGTCGTTTACCTTGAAGTTGGAGTAAAATAAGCTGCCGACGATATGTTGTCGTCGGTAGCGGCTGATGTCTGTCTCTAGCTTCGGAAAACCGATACTCTTTGATAGAGTACCGATTACCTTAGCTCCAGTTTGGTCTCGAATACAGCCTAATTTTTCATCGTCCACACCTCCAAATAGGAGAGCTCCTGGTTTGTAGCCACAAGATTTGGCATAGTCCTTAAGTTCGTCTATTTCGTCTTTCGTCAGTTTTTGCCCAACTAAATTCTGAAAAGAGTAGGCTTCATCGTCCGAAGTGTCTTCGGCTATTTCTTTTCCTTTCTCAGGCACTGTGGCCATGGTTTTTTCAGTAGTAGTACCAGCTTCTTCTGCAGCTATGTCTTCCAAAATCTTGTTGATGTCCTCAATGGTAGTTTCTAAATTTGCATCTTCGGCTGTAGCGGCTTCGGTAGCCGCGACCTCCGAAGGTGCGACTTCGACGTTTGCTGTACCTTCAGCAGCTGCCGTTTTCTGAATTGACGCCCTAGGCGGCGTCTTGTCGATAACTTCAGTTACCGCAATAATTCTTTGCCGCTTGGGTTTGCTTATCTTCGTTTGATCCGACTCGTCCACCTTTTGAAAAAGCTTCGTCAGTTGGAGCCCTAATGGACTTAGCTTCGTGGGCATGGGTTCAGTCATTACCTTTAAAATTTCCTCCACGTCGCTGGTAGAAGGCGGTGTGGGGGTCCCCTCTTCTTCGGGTGATTTGCGCTTCGGAGTAGATATTTTTCTTTTCTTGGGAATTTTCTTCTCCCTTGCTGGCCTTCCTTCATCCCTGATCAGAGTTTCGGCTACTCTTTTTCTTTTGTGGCCCTCGGCACCCTTGTTCAACTGCTCATAGTCTGGGTATTCGAAGCCCAGGGCATCGAGCACCCGGTTCAGCCTTCGCTTCGGTCGGGCGCCGAAGGCCGCTGTCATTAGTTGATCCTCTTTTTTGGAATAGTTCCCCAGGATTTCATTGCACATCACCTCAACTGTGTCTAACCACTCTTTGCAGGGTTTTTTAAAGTACTTCTTAAACTTGAAGTGATAAGGAAGCCGGACAAGCTCCCCCTTCTTCTTCTCTCCCTCCAGCTTCGGCATTTCCCACTCTTTTAGAGTAGGGAAAACTCTGAATGCCAAGAACTCCTGAACTAGATCCCTGGTGCCAATATGTTCTGAAATAATTTCAAATTCACCCAGAGCAGCCCAGGTGGGACCTTCTAGATCGCCGATGCGGCATCGTGGCCTTGTCTCTCCGAAGATTAAATCCAGAGGGCTTTGTACCAATTTCTCTTTGTCTTCGTCAACTTTTACATAAAACCACTCAGATTTCCAGCCTGCTGGCCATTTGCTTCGGTAGCTGATGACAGGACACTTTGTTGTCTTCCGGTAGGCAAAATTATAGCAACCGAAATTATCATGTAGCCCATCTTTTCTGGCCTTTGTTTGGTAATGTAATTCGTGAACTCGGCAGAAGCTGTCGGCAAACGGTTCCACAGCTTGGCTTCGGAGGGCCCAGATATAAACATTGAGCCTAACGATGGCGTTAGGAGTCAATTGATGAAAGTAGATACCAAACCTCTTCAGTATCTCCGCAATAATCTGGTGAAGAGGGAATCTCAGCCCAGCCTTTAAAAAGCTCTTGAAGATAACAATCTCATCCTTCCCTGGCTTCGGGGTGGTTTCTTCTCCCCCGAAGCGGAGTAGCTTCTTCTGATCTTCATTGAAATAACCTGCTTTCACCATCTTCGAAAGATCAGCTTTTGAAACAGTTGATTTCCCAAAATCCAGGTGACTGGGCTTGCTGGGCATAGCAATGTGGTAGTCATCTTCGGGGTCAGTCCCTTCAATGTTTTCTTCTTCTCCTTCGGCAGTTGTCGGGTTTGCTTCAGCAGCAGGCATTTCTTCCGCAGTCACTAGACCGGAACGCTGCATCGCTTCGGAGATGGGCACAGTGTCCGAACCTTCGGCTTCGTCTCCCTCACGTACAACTTTGGCAGTAGATCGCACTCTCGCCATTTGATTCTGAGTTTGGGGAAGTCAGACACTTTTTTCTTTTTTCTTTTCTACGAAGCTCTTCTTCCTGACGAAGCAGACGTCGAAATGGACCTTCGTTCGATTCTGAGAGTCAAGCTTCGGCTATGGTGGAAAATTTTGGCAGCAAAACAGTGCAAATAGCAATGAATGCTGTGGTAACTTCACACCTACCCGTTTGTTTATATAGTGCTGCAGGTAAGAAGGCGAAGCGGCAGGATTTTTACACCAGGCGGGCAGTCATTTGCACTCGCTGTGCAGTGGACCGCAAAGATCAAACAGTAACTCTGCAAAGTGGGCCTGGCACGCGCTCGGAAGCCGGATCGTTTCTCCGCAACGAGCTCAGGGAAGGTGTTTTTTGGACCTTCGGCTTCCCGAAGCTGAAGAGGCTTTTTTCACGGGTCAAGCTCGTTACGAAAAACGATCTAGCACCGCGAAAGGGGCTACTGTTGGGGTCGTGCTTCGGTGCGCCGAAGGTCTCACACGAAGAAGCAGCTTCGGCTGAAGTCGTCTCCAAGAGATGGCCGAAGGTTCCTTTTCATGGAGCTTCGGCGTTTCAAACCGACATAGAGATAGAATGACCTTTTTATACATATAGGTCTGAGTCAGTGTTGTAAACTTTTGTAAGGGGCATAATTGTAATTTGTCACAGGCTGCGACCTGTGCCTATAAATAGATGAACAGTACCTCTGTACTGTTCACGCGAACCTGTCATTTGCCTTCGCATCACGCTTGTATTTTCACCTTCTTCAGGATCGAAGGTACATTTGTAATTTGAAATCATTTATATTTGTTCGTATTAGTAAAGATGGAAATGATTTTATGATAACATTTGAATGTTTATTTTATACTTCATGATTTATATGACTTCGTCCCTCGTTATCATGTTTACGAAGGTACGCCCTTCGTAACCTTCGTCCGAAATTCTTTATATCTCGAAGGGATATAAGGTGGTGGAGGACGAAGGACCTTAACATTTAACATTTTCTGTGTTGCCTTGTTCTTAACTTTTAGCATTTGAGAACAAGCCCCCAACATGTATTATATGAATTTATATCTGGTTTAACTTTTATGTCACATTAAAATGAATAGAATCAGATTATGTAATCATGGACAACACTTAAAGAATAATCAACTACTAAATGAGATTAGTTCACCCTATAATTTAAACTCCCTTTTGAGTTTATACTTTTCCTTTTGAGATGTGTTCCAATGTTTGTACATGATTGATCTGCTGTTCATTTGTCATTTACCAAATGTATTGAACGCATGATCGCTTTATTTAGACAATGAGGAGCCCGTGGTTCCTGAGTGTGTTGCCGAAGATCTTCCTGAGCAACAACCTGGTGAAGGCAAGTGTCCTCTGACCTATTATGTCCTACATACTTTATAATTCACTGTCCTACATTACTTAATTGAAACCTAAGGATTGACTAGTCTGTATTTACTTATCCTTGTTTACCTTTTGAGTTAATCCTTGTTAGCTTATGCTATTGCTTCAACTTAATCAATGAACATGATGTGAACATTTATGATACAATGATGTTATCCCGATGATAATATTGTCATACTTTAGGGGACTCAGGCCATTTTCCTGAGTACCTCTTTGTAAGGACCTGTTCGTGGAGTGACCACCCGGGATAACAGTGCAATCATGAGGGTGGAATGGGACGCCCTTAGCATTTATGATATGATGATGTTATCTCGATGATGATATTATGATACTTTAGGGGACTTAGGTCATTTTCCTGAGTACCTCTCCGTAAGGACCTGTTTGTGGAGTCACCACCCGGGATAACTATGCAACCATGAGGGTGGAATGGGACACCCTTAGCTGATTAATTAGATAAACCTAGGGGTGTAGTTGGCTTTGCCTGAGGGCCGTCAATGGGGCCGAGGCGTAGTGCTCGCTCTGCCAAGGGGGGGGGTGCAGAGGTTTATTCGATTAGGTTTTGTTAGTCACCCACCTTGGGGAGGTGTACTGTGTTTGTACGACTGGCGAAACCTAACGAGCAGCTATGCACCAGGGGAGTCTTTGTAAAGGCTATGTAGTGTATCCCTGGCCATTCACCTTGGTAGTGAAGATTGGGTTTGTACAACCCAGGCTGGAAGGGGATCACGACTCGTGGGTAAAGTGTGCAACCTCTGCAGAGTGTTAGAAACTGGTATATCAGCCAAGCTCATGGTAAGAGCGGCCTTGGGATCCTCTTTGATTAGAAGAAATTTGGTTACTTTTATGATGATGATTAATAATGATGGTTATAATTTTGATCTCTGGTACTTCCTCTTGGAGGAGGTACATTTGGGTAATAATTGGGTTACTACTAAAATTTGGCTCTACTAATAGTAATAAATACTTGACCAACTAAAAGCAACTGCTTAACCTTAACCCCACATACAGCTAGTCCACTTTAGCCAAATGGGACAATTGCTGAGTACGTTGATGTGTAATCACCCTTGCTTTACAAACCACCCCACCCCAGGTTGTCCTCACTGTACTCAGTGCTCAGGAGGAGATGCTGGCAACATGGAGGACTTTGAGGAGTTCCAGGACTACGACGAGTTCTAGTTTTTCCTTAGTGGCAAACCCCCAGTCAGCTACCTGTGTAGGCCTTATCTACTACGTTTTGTATTTCCGCACTTTGATGATATTAATGACTATGCTATGTATTAGACTCTGTGGATGTCTTGGACATCTTATTGTAATAAAGTACCTTTCCGCTATTTACTTTGAGCAATGTGTGATGATGTCCAATTATATAATCGCTGTGTACGTGAGTTTCTGATCCTGACACATACATGGTTCGCATTTAGTTTACCTTCCAAAACCGCGTGTGACATAAGTGGTATCAAAGCTAGGCTGACTGTAGGACCGCTAACCTAGACTAGAATGGTCGCCCTAAGGACTATAGACCCCTACTCTTACCTTGATCTTTAGTGTCATTTCAAAAGTTGGTCATCTTGACCAATTCTATGTTATTACTCATCTTACAAAATTTTGTCTCACTTTTCTTTCTGTTTACTTGCTGGTCATATAGTTCTACTCTCACTCTTGTCCTTACGATGTCTTTTGTAGATGGCTCGTATTAGATACACTGCACATAAGTCAGTGATCCCCTTTTTGCCTTCTCGCCTGGCGGAGCGCCCTCTGCGTCGCATGGTGATAGGTCAGTCTAGCCACCTGGAGAGACTGCATCGTCGCCTGCACGAGGAGCAGGAGCGCCGACGCCAGGAGCAAGAGCAGGAGGACTCTTCCCCCTTGCCTTAGCAGGAGGCGGAGTCTGGGAGGCAGCCTTCCCCTGCACCTCAGCTAGAGATGCCCCTACACCACCACAAGGCACCCCAGCTGCTGGAGGAGACCCTGACGAAGACGACGATGATGACGATGACGCCAATGGCAGTTCGAGCCACAGCACGGAGCTCTCAGAGGAGCAGGAGCCTGAGGGATGGATCGCTAGACCCATCACTCGTGATGCCGTTTGCGGGTGTCACTTCCACGACGCTCTTGACACCATGCTGCGTCAGGCCTTTGACCGACACACTTGGTCTATCGAGTACCGTTGTGTAGTCTACCAGCATCGTCGCGGGTTATACCCAGACCAGTGGGAGGCTACTTGTTTGGTGCGTCGTTCGGACAATTATCTCCAGGGTGCAGAGGTGTTCTCAAAGCACTATTCTATCACTGAGAGGGATATTGCCGAGGCAGCCATGCAAGATGCTACACGTCGTGCACTTTCTTAGTATTGCTCGTTGTTCAGCGGGGTAGCTGATGGCCTTGACCTGAAGTACTACCCTCGCCGTTTGACTGGTAGTGCTGGAAGTGTGATTGTTTCACCTGTTGGTGAGGGCAATCCCAGGCTGAACAGCACGGTCAACCTGGTCGCCGTGCTCAACACTGAGCTGGACCACGCCCTTGACGAGTTAGGCAAGATTCGGGCGGAGGTTGCGGAATTGCGTGCTGAGTGCGCAGCACGCCACTATTTGGATGGTGGTTCTCCCGCCCCTGTCGGGATTCAGCACTCTTACTATTCGCCGCCCTGTGGTCACTTTGATTATGGTACCCCTAACTGCAGGACCTAGATAGATTTGGATCCATAGATCGACAAAGTCAGAGTCTGTAATAATGCTTAAGTCAGTGTCTTAGTCTCAGTTAGTCTTAGTTAGAGTTAGTTTGCTTGTCATATGTCTTGGTGCTTGTCGTGATGAACTTGTAATGAAGTTGGATCTTTGTAATGATTGTCATCAAGATGTGGGCATCCCCTGCAACTTGGTGTGGTTATTAATAAAGTCAGTTATTTAGTTGGGCAACCTATTTACTTCCACTTTCCTCTTTATCTAAGAAGCTGTGTTGGGTGTCAGTGAAGTTGATCAATTGTTCAGTGCTATGAAGATTTTCCATATATCTTTTCTTATGCTGAAAGACTATGGAGTCAGATCTGATATGTGTGTGCTTTCTATAGATGTCTGAGAATAGGCGCTGAGGTGCAAGGTGTGCTCAGCAGGAGCAGTAGGCACCCTAGGAAGATGCAGCTCAGCAGCAGTTGCCACCGCCACCCTGATGACCATTGAGCAGATGTTCCTGATGCAGACCCAAGCAGTCCAAGCGATTGGTCAGACCTTAGCAACAATGCAGTAGGTGTAGCAGCAGCCACCCCCACCTCAACCTCAGGTGCAAGTCCAGATGCCACAAGTGCCTAGAGACAAGCGGGCAGAATTCACGAGGGGTCATCGCCCTGTCTTTGCCCATTCTGCTGATCCCATGGACACCGAAGCTTAGCTGTGTACCATGGAACGTGAGTTGCAAACTGCTCAGTGCAACGATCATGAGAAGGTGTTGTATGGCCCCCGTCAGCTAAGGGGAGCAGCACAGTCCTGGTGGGAGTCTTACCTCGCCACCCATGCCGAACCTAAAGCCATCACCTGGGAGGAATTCAGGGACAACATCCATCGCTATCATGTGCCCGAGGGACTGATGATAGTAAGGAAGGAGGAGTTTCTAGCCTTGAAGCAAGGTCCGCTGTCTGTTAGTGAGTATAGGGACAAGTTTCTGCAGCTGTCATGTTATGCGCCAGAATATGTCAATACGGATGCTAAGAGGCAGTACCATTTTCTGAGAGTATTGATTGATCCCCTTCACTACTAGCTGATGAACCACACTTTCCCTACCTTTTAGCATTTGATCGACAGAGCCATTATGACTGAAAGGAAGCGCCAGGAGATGGATGAGAGAAAACGTAAGATTGGTGGATCTCAGGCCAGGAGTAGCAGCCATCCCCGCTACTCAAGCAACCCACCTCAGCAATTCAAGCAAGGTCACCAGCACCAGCATCAGCGTCAGATTCAGCAGCAGCAGTACCAGAGGCAGTTTCCTCAGCAACAGCAGCAGTACCATCAGAACAACCAGCAGGGAGGGAATCAGTATCAGCGTCAGAGCAACTAGGCACCTTGCCTTCCTGCCCTAGCAACCAACCAAAACAACAAAGCAGCTCTAGCGCAAGGAGGAGGCCATGCATGTTTCCACTGTGGGGAACAAGGCCATTAGGCAAATCATTGCCCAAAGAAAGTAGCTCAGCAGCAGCCAACTCCCATGCCCCTATCAGGCAGAATGCATTGCAACAAGGAGGCAACAACCGTGGGCAGCCTCATGCCCAGTACGGAAAGGTGAACCACATGGCCCTAGGACTGGCACTAGGTACATTCTTAGTCAAGTACCATTATACAAATGTGCTATTTGATACTGGAGCAACACATTCTTTTGTGACTGCATCATGGGTAGAATCACACAATATACTAGTAGCACCTATGTATCCACCTATGAGGGTTAGTTCAATTGGTGGGAGAACCCAAACGGATAAATTTTGCCCTAGTGCAAGAGTTCAAATAGGGGGATAGAGTTCCCCACTGATCTAATAGTTATGGGTAACCAGGATGCGACTGTAGATGTCATCCTAGGGATGAATTGGCTACCCAAATATCAAGCCAGTCTTAGCTGTGACAATAGAACGATGAAGTTAGTGTCCTTATCAGGAGAAGAAGTGTTAGTGGAGTTGGTCTTGTCTAGACCAAGGAAAGGAAGCTGTCACCAAGTCACTGCCCATATTGAGGAAATCGAACCATCAGAAGCTATCAACATAGTATCAGAATTTCTAGATGTGTTTCTCGAGGAGTTACCAGGCATGCCACCTTAAAAGAAAGTTGAATTTGCCATAGAGCTTATACTGGCACCGCCCCTATTTCCAAGAGAGCCTATCAGGTGTCCGGACCAGAATTGGTAGAACTCAAGAAGCAGATTGATGAGTTGTTAGAGAAAGGCTACATCAGACCAAGTACCTCACCTTGGGCAGCCCCAGTGCTCTTTGTGGAGAAGAAGGATGGAACAAAGAGGATGTGCATTGACTACAGATCCTTGAATGAAGTCACTGTCAAGAATAAGTACCCCTGCCCAGAATTGAAGACTTATTCGATCAGTTGAGAGGAGCCGATGTGTTCTCAAAGATAGATTTGAGGTCAAGTAACCATCAGCTCAGAATTCGGCCTTCGAATATACCGAAGACAGCCTTTATCACCAAGTATGGACTATATGAGTTCACGGTCATGTCATTCAGTTTGATGAATGCGCCAGCTTATTTCATGTACTTGATGAACAATGTGTTCATGGACTACCTCGACAAGTTCATAGTGGTGTTCATTGATGATATCCTTGTATATTCCTAGAATGAGCAAGAGCATAAAGAGCATTTGAGGAAAGTACTGCATAGGCTACAAGATTGTCATCTGTATGCCAAGCTTAGCAAGTGCGAGTTCTGGATCAGCGAAGTCCTGTTCTTGGGTCCATTATAAACTAAGATGGATTGGCTGTGGATCCAAAGAAGGTAGCAGCTATTCTGGACTGGAAAGCACCGAAAGACGCCCGAGGAATCAAGAGTTTCATTGGAATGGCTGGTTATTATCGGCGTTTCATTGAAGGTTTCTCCAAGATTGCTAGGCCAGTGACAGCCTTGTTGGCAAAGAAGGTTGAGTTCAAGTGGACCCCTGCATGCCAAAAGTCCTTTAAGACATTGAAGGAGAAGTTGACAACAACACCAGTATTGATTCTGCCAGATGTCCACAAGTCATTCTCAGTATATTGTGATGCTTCATACATCGGACTGGGATGTGTGTTAATGCAGGAAGGGACCGTAGTGGCATACTCGTCTCGACAGTTGAAGATTCATGAGAAGAATTACCCTACTCATGATCTAGAGTTAGCAGCAGTGGTTCATGCACTGAAGACCTAGAGGCACTATTTGTATGGGCAGAAGTGTGATATCTATACGGACCACAAGAGTCTTAAGTACATATTCACCTAGTGAGAGCTAAACATGAGGCAGCCAAGATGGCTAGAGTTGATCAAAGACTATGAGCTAGAGATACATTATCACCCAGGCAAAGCAAATGTGGTTGCAAATGCTCTGAGCAGAAATAGTCAAGTCAATATGTTGGCCGCTCACCACATGCCGTATGAGCTAGCAAAGGAATTCGATAGATTGAGTCTTAGATTTCTGAACAACACTCAAGGAGTGACAATTGAGCTGGAACCCACCCTAGAGCAAGATATTAGGAAGGACCAGAAAGGTGATGAAAAGATCAACAAGATCTGACAGCTGATCATAGATGGAAAAGGCAAGGATTTCCGTGAAGACGCAGAAGGAGTGATATGGTTCAAGGATAGACTATGTGTTCCCGACATCAAATTGATCCGAGAACTGATTCTCAAGGAAGCTCATGAGACAGCATATTCTATACACCCTGGCAGCGAGAAGATGTACCAAAACCTGAAGAAAAGATTCTAGTGGTACGGTATGAAAAGGGAGATAGCAGAGTATGTGGCTGTATGCGACTGTTGTCAGAGGATCAAGGCATAACATCAGAGGCCCACAGGTTTGTTGTAGCCATTGTAGATTCCTTAGTGGAAATGGGATGAGATCGGAATGGACTTTATAGTTGGTTTGCCTCGCACTCGTACTGGTTATGACTCCGTCTGGGTAGTAGTGGACCGTTTGGCAAAGGCGAGCCATTTCATACCAGTCAAGACCACCTACAATAGTGCAGTGTTGGCAGAATTATACATACCTCGGATTGTGTGCTTGCATGGCATTCTAAAGAAGATAGTATCATACAGAGGAACCCAGTTCACTTCTCATTTTTGGCAACAGTTGCATGAAGCTTTGGGCACACACTTGAAGTTCAGTTCAACTTATCACCCGCAGACAGATGGACAAACAGAGAGAACCAACCAGATTCTTGAAGATATGTTAAGAGCTTGTGCTTTGCAAGACAGGATAGGTTGGGACAAGAGGCTACCGTATGCAGAATTCTCCTACAACAACAGCTACCAAGCCAGTCTGAAGATGTCACCATTCGAAGCACTTTATGGGAGGAATTACAGAACTCCATTGCATTGGACCTACCCGGCGAAAGGTAGTTGTTCGGTCCAGATATTCTGCTTGAAGCCGAAGAGAACATCAGAATGGTTCGAGAGAATCTGAAGACAGCGCAGTCTAGACAGCGAAGCTACGCTGACACCCGAAGAAGAGAACTGAGTTTTGAAGTGGGAGATTATGTCTACTTGAAGGTGTCACCGATCAGAGCAATCAAAAGGTTCAGAGTCAAGGGCAAGCTAGCACCTCGATCATCGGACCATACCAGATTCAAGCAAGATGTGGAGAAGTGTCACACCCGGCTTTAAGGAACAAAGCCAGGTGCATCTCATACATGCGCCAAAGAAGACAACATATATAATAACAGAGTGTATAGAGATAAATGTCACAATAATCAGAGTATTTAATACATAGCGGAAGACTTACAAAAATAAAAGATAAATATAACAGGATCTAAAATCCATCCTCGGCGCAGAAAGTCAACTGGGAGACGACGACCTAGACCTCTCACGAACGCAGCGCAACATCCACCATACGCCCTCCAGTGGTACCTGATCTTGACCTGTGGGGGGGTGTGAGACAGCAAGGGTGAGCTCACACATGTTCATCGCTCAACAAGTTGTGGGGAATAATGTGGCATGAACTCACAAAGGTGGGAGATCATGAAGTGTAAGGCTTACCAAAGGGAATGGTTAAAGCTGAGCATTGCTTTTAAATAGTTGGTCAAAAATTTATTAGCAGTTACTAAGTATAAGTGAATACCAAACCTTAAATAAAAGTAATAGAACAAAATTAATAATAATCCCATGCAAATGCAAATGACAAATTGAGTTTAGGTTTGTCGGCGTTTTGAGACCGGGGGGTCCTGAGCCGACGAGTGAAGTGTCGCTGCGTGCCCCAGCCCAGATGGGTCGACGCGAGGCCGAGCGTGAAGGGGGGAAAGCGAGGAGGCCGGAGATGGGC
Source organism: Zea luxurians (assembly GCA_029449295.1). Lineage (NCBI taxonomy): Eukaryota > Viridiplantae > Streptophyta > Magnoliopsida > Poales > Poaceae > Zea > Zea luxurians. Next base: position 56,225,478 of record JAOPSE010000011.1, read on the forward strand.
GTGAGAGAGGTGGAAATCCCGCGGCCTTCGTGTTCGTCCCGCGCCCAGGTCGGGTGCGCTTGCAGTAGGGGGTTACAAGCGTCCACACGGGGGAAGGAGCGAGTGGCCTCACGCGAGCGCCCGTCTCGTCCTTGTCCCCGCGCGGCCAACCTCCTCTAAGAGGGCCCTGGTCCTTCCTTTTATAGGCGCAAGGAGAGGATCCAGGTGTACAATGGGGGGTGTAGCAGAGTGCTACGTGTCTAGCGGAGGGGAGCTAGCGCCCTAAGTACACGCCATCGTGGCGGCCGGAGAGATCTTGGCACCCGGTTTGTGTGATGTCGTGGCCGTCGGAGGAGCGCTGGAGCCTAGCAGAGGGACAGCTGTCGGGGCCGTCGAGTCCTTGCTGACGTCCTCTTGCTTCCGTAAGGGGGCCGAGAGCCGCCATCGTCAGGGAGCGTGCGGGGCACCATCATCGCCTATCTGGCGTAGCGAGCCAGATGGGACGCCGGTCTTGTTCCCCGTAGCCTGAGTCAGCTTGGAGTAGGGTAATGATGGCGCCTCCTGTTGACGTGGCCGGTCCGCGCCCTAGGCTGGGCGATGTGGAGGCTCCTCCGAGGTCGAGTCCGTCTTCTGTGGCCGAGGCCGAGGCCGAGTCCGAGCCCCTAGGTCGGGCGAGGCGGAGGCCGTTGGCTGAGGCCAGGGCGGAATTTGAGTCCTGGAGTCGGGCGAAGCGGAGTTCGTCGTCTTCTGGGGCTGAGCCCAAGTCCGAGCCCTAGGTCGGGCGGAGCGGAGTTCGCCGTCTTCCGGGGCTTAGCCCGAGTCCGAGCCCTGGGTCGGGCGGAGCGGAGTTCGCCGTCTTCCGGGGCTTAGCCCGAGTCCGAGCCCTGGGTCGGGCGGAGCGGAGTTCGCCGTCTTCCGGGGTTTTGCCCGAGTCCGAGCCCTGGGTCGGGCAGAGCGGAGTTCGCCGTCTTCCGGGACTTAGCCCGAGTCCGAGCCCTGGGTCGGGCGGTGCGGAGTTTCCTATGGCGTGCGGCTGGGCCTGACGGCCTGTCAGCCTCACTCTGTCAAGTGGCACCGCAGTCGGAGCGGCGCAGGCGGTGCTGTCTTTCTGTCAGACTGATCAGTGGAGCGGCGAAGTGACGGCGGTCACTTCGGCTCTGTCAGCTGAGGGGTGCGCGTCAAGATAAAGGTGTCAGGCCACCTTTGCATTAAATGCTCCTGCGATTTGGTCGGGTTGCTTCTCGGCGAAGACAGGGCCTCGGGCGAGCCGGGAACGTGTTCGTCGCTAGAGGGGGGCCTCGGGCGAGGCGGAGATCCTCCGGGGTCGGCTGCCCTTGTCCGAGGCTAGGCTCGGGCGAGGCGTGATCGAGTCCCTTGAATGGACTGATCCCTGACTTGATCGCACCCATCAGGCCTTTGCAGCTTTATGCTGATGGGGGTTACCAGCTGAGATTTAGGAGCCTTGAGGGTACCCCTAATTATGGTCCCCGACAGTAGCCCCCGAGCCTCGAAGGGAGTGTTAGCACTCGCTTGGAGGCTTTCGTCGCACTTTTTTGCATGGGGACCAGCCTTTCTCGGTTGCGTTTTGTTCCGGTGGGTGCGCGCGAGTGCACCCGCCGGGTGTAGCCCCCGAGGCCTCGGAGGAGTGGTTTGACTCCTCCGAGGTCTTAACGCCTCGCACAATGCTTTGGCTAGTCTGGTCGTTCCCTCATGCGAGCTGGCCGTAGCCCGGGTGTACAGTCGGGTCCCAAGTTCTCGGGCTGGTATGTTGACGCTGTCAACGGTTTGGCCGAAGCCGGGTTTGCGAGAGCAGCCCCCGAGCCTCTGCACAGGGCGAGAGGGCGATCAGGGACAGACTCGACTTTTTTACATACGCCCCTGCGTCGCCTTTCCGCAAGGAGGAGGGGGGAGAGCGCCATGTTGCCCTCGGTGGGCGCCGAACATGGTGTCTCCGGTGAGCTACAGGCGGGTGATCCGAGCGAATGTCCGTGCCCCATTCGTTAGGGGTTGGCTAGGGGCCCAGAGGCATGCCCAAAAGTACCTGCGGGTGATCTACCGGACCCGGTCCCCTGGCGACAAGGTCCGAGGGCTTGATGCCTCCCTCTGATGGGATTCTGTTACAGGATCGTTCCCGCTGGTCTCGAAAATGTCCTAGGGTACCTCGGGAGCGCAGCCCGAGCCTTGGTTATGTATCGAACGTACCCATGGTCATCCCTCGCTCTGTGTTTGAGGCGGCTGTGAACCCTTCGGGGGCCAGCCTTCGAACCCCTGATCAGTAGGGGGCGCGGAGCCAAAGTAGCCTGAGGCGGCCGTTGAACTTTTCCGAGGGGCCGGCCTTCGAACCTCTGACCAGTAGTGGGTGTGGAGCCCACGTGCTCTAAGGCGGCTGTTGAACCCTTCCGAGGGGCCAGCCTTCGAACCTCTGATCAGTATGAAGGCTCGGAGCCTGGTTCCTTCACGGGGAAGGGTCCTTTTCGGGGTATCCCCCTTTCCCGGTCCCTGTTGCAAGAGAGAGAAAGAGGAAAAAAGGAAAAGGATACGAAATCGAACGACGCGGCGTACCTTTTTTGACGCGGTCATTATGGCGAAGGCGAAGCGTCGCTCGCTTCTCCTGCCAGAGGTGCCGCCTGTCCTGCCGCAAAGTTAATGCGACGGGGCGAGTGGTTCGCAGGGCAGCCGTTGCGCGTGCGCGAGCCGTTCGAGGAACGGGTCACGGGCGCGTTGTCTTCACGCCGTGAGAGAGGGTTCTCTCGCTGCCCCCGGATGGGACGTAAGCTTGGCTGACGACGTGACCGCTGCTCCTGCCCGCCTGCCACCGCCATTACTGTCGGCCCGTTTTCGGCCGCATTGACCGTCGTGCCAGGCTGGAGCCGCTGGGTCGTGCGCTGGGTCGCCTCGAGTCGTAGTATTGGTTCCGCAGTCGAGGAGGCGCGGTGGTGGCGCAGGTGGAGGTGCAGTTGCAGGCGCGAAGCATTCGGTGCGCCGGTTGCATGACGCGTGGGTCTGGGCCTCCACGCTGGGCGTGTTGGGAGTCGGAGAAGCGCGCCCACTTGGCATGGTTGCATGCCGCCTGCATGGCTGCCCGCCCTCTCGCCCGCTGGTCTGGGCAAAAGTGGAGAGCCGCTTGTAACCGCTGGGCGGTTGTACGCACCACGTGCGACGGTTTGGCTTCTTCTGCTCTGGGCCGGCTTGCATGACGTGTGGGACCTAGCCCCCGCGCCATAGGGGGAGGACCTTGGAGCGTGTTGGAGAAGACTTAGCCCACGACGGCTGGGGACGCAAGTAGGGAGAGTCGCCTTTAAAAGGAGGGTGACCCTCTTGGTGGGCGACCGTGTCTTCGCGCTCCCTTATGCATCGCGTCTTTCCATCTTCCAAGCCCCCGGATGGGGGATATCCGCCGTCTTTCCGCTTCGTCGTTGGAGGAACGCAACTCTGCGGGAGTTGGTACCTTTCAGCCGTCGTTCGGCTTCAAGGATTTTCATCATGCAGCCCGGTCGCACCCCTCCGCCGGCGGTCACCCAAGATGGTGACCTCCAGTTCGATGGCGGGGGAGAGCGAACCGAGCCGCGGCCTCTGCCCCTCCCTCAGCCTCAAGGATTTTCATCACCAGGGCTGGGGAGGGGAGTGTGCCGAGTTGGGGTCGGCCCCTGCGTGTGCGGTGGCCTGCTCCTTCCCTCAGTGATCGGGGGGAAGGGCGGGAGCCGTCCGTGGCGCCGGCAGCTGCACCGTGCCTGGCTCTGTGAGCCGAGCGGCTTCGGAGCCGCTCCCGGTGCCGCCTCTCGCCACGGCAGCTGGAAGAGGTTCCGCCGCCGACGAGCTTGCCGGCGCCACCCGCGGACCGACCTCCAACTCTACGGCCTTCTGCCCGTCCTTGCCTCATGAGTTTGGGCACGGGCGGGGGCCTCCTGGCAGCAACATCCGCCCTGAGGTCATCGCTGCTGCTGTTCGGCCCCCTAGAGCAGAAGTCTTCATCGTCGCCGCCGCTGGGGTGGGCGACGGCGAGCCGTTCGTCGGTCTTCTGTTGCTCCGCAGGCCCCCCCAGTCGCGTGGGGTTGTTCGTACCTGCGGAGGTGGAACTGGAGTTCCGTGTGTAATGGCACTTCGAATGCCAGTGTTTTTGTTCATTGTGGCTGTCGAGGCCTGAACATGTATGTATTTTTGGCACGGAGCCGTGTTTTTTCCTCATTTTCGAGCACTGAGACTCGCCTGTTGGTTGTCTGAACCGCTTCACCAAGCGTGAGTCGCCCCGTGTAAAGGTGACGAGTGAGGTATCCGTATCCCGGAGGCGTAGGAGTCCCTCGGCTCGGTCAGCCTTGTTGTCTGAGGCTTCCCTTGCTTAGTTAGAGGAAAACCCTCGGCCGCTCTTCGATGAGCCGAGGCCAGGGGTAGCGGTGCCAGCGCGAGCAGAGGCAGAGTTAGCTCGAAAAGAAGACCAGGTCGGCCGGAGCCTGGCCGGGTCGTCCGTTAGCGGGACCGCCGCCGGAATTGACCTGCCGAGGCCTCGGGCCGGGCTGATGTCCTTGGGGGACAGCTAGCTGAGGCCCCGGGGTGACCGGCCGAGCCGCCTGCTCGGGCCGGATTCTTGGAGAAGACCCTGGCGGCGATGACCCAGGCTTGGTGATGACGTTGTCCTTCAGAGCGAAGACCCTTGGATCGCGTCGCCGTCCGAGGCTAGGTTGGACCTCGCCGAAGGTGTTGTCGACGCCGAGGGTGCTGCTGCTCCCTTTAGCCGTCAATATCCGAGCCTGCAGGATCGGATTATCTTGTAGCGTGTGTTTTCTGTGGCCGCCGAGGCCGAAACACACCCTCGCCGTATTATAAAGCCGCGTCTCCTTTCCTCTTGTTTCGAGTATCTGGACTTTTTTGTCGGTAACAGAACTGTTTGTGCGAGCGAGAGTTGCTTCTCACGGAAGGTGATGAGTGAGGTATCCGTATCCCGGAGGCGTAGGAGTCCCTCGGCTCGATTGGCCTTGCCGCTTACGCGCACTCTTACCCGTCCATGGGGTTCTGTCACCGACGCAGTCGAGAAGGCTCGAAGAACCGCTCCGGCAGAAGAGCTTCCGAACGTGAAGACTTGTTCGGTCCGCGGAATCACTTATCCGAACGTGAGTTACTTATGGTAGAAGGTGATGAGTGAGGTATCCGTATCCCGGAGGCGTAGGAGTCCCTCTGCTCGGTCAGCCTTGGCTGCTTACGTGTACTTCGTCGTTTTCAGGATCCACTTTCGAAGTAGTCGAAAAGCACGAAAGATATTCCGGCAGAAAAGATCTTTTTTCGAGGAAAATTTTGACGCAAAGGGGGTTCCCCCCTTTTAGCCCCCAAGGGAGGGTCGGGCTTTGCCGAGGCAAGGCTGACCCTTCCTTGACGACTAAACTTTGCGTGAGAGCGAGGTATATGAACAACTTGAAAACATCTTAAGGGTAGAAGCGACATAACTGTTGGATGTTCCAAGCGTTGCTGTAGACCTCGCCTTGACTGTTGGCCAGCTTGAACGGCCCCTCCCAGGGGGGCGTGAGCTTGTGTCGACCTCGGGCATCTTGTCGCAGCCGAAGCACCAGGTCGCCCACCTGGAGGTCTCGGGACCGGACCCCTCGGGCGTGGTAGCGTCGCATGGACTGCTGGTACCGCGCCGAGTGTAGTAAGGCCTTGTCCCGAGCCTCTTCCAGCTGGTCCAGCGAGTCTTCTCGACTAGCTTGGTTGCTTTGGTCGTCATAGGCCCTCGTCCTCGGGGAACCGTACTCCAGGTCTGTGGGCAAGATGGCCTCGGCCCCATAGACTAGGAAGAACAGCGTGAAGCCCGTGGCTCGGCTCGGTGTCGTTCTCAGGCTCCAGACCACCGAGGGGAGTTCCTTCATCCATCGCTTGCCGAACTTGTTGAGGTCGTTGTAGATCCGAGGCTTGAGTCCTTGTAGAATCATGCCGTTGGCACGCTCTACTTGCCCATTCGTCATGGGATGAGCCACGGCGGCCCAGTCCACCCGGATGTGGTGATCCTCGCAGAAGTCCAGGAACTTTCTGCCGGTGAATTGGGTGCCGTTGTCGGTGATGATGGAGTTCGGGACCCCGAAACGATGGATGATGTTGGTGAAGAACGCCACCGCCTGCTCGGACCTGATGCTGTTCAGGGGTCGGACCTCGATCCACTTGGGAAATTTGTCGATGGCGACCAACAGGTGCGTGTAGCCCCCGGGTGCCTTCTACAAGGGGCCGACGAGGTCCAGACCCCACACAGCAAAAGGCCATGTGATGGGTATTGTCTGCAGAGCCTGAGCGGGCAGGTGGGTCTGCCTTGCGTAGAACTGACACCCTTCGCAGGCGCGGACAATTCTAGTGGCGTCGGCCACCGCCGTTGGCCAGTAGAAACCTTGTCGGAAAGCATTTCCGACAAGGGCTCGAGGTGCTGCGTGGTGGCCGCAAGCCCCCGAGTGTATTTCTTGGAGGAGTTCCTGACCTTCGGTGGTGGAGATGCATCGCTGGAGGATGCCTGAAAGGCTACGGTGGTAGAGCTCCTTCCCTTCCCCCAGCAAGACAAACGACTTGACGCGCCGCACCAACCGCCGAGCTTCGGCTCGGTCAAGGGGTAGCTCTCCTCGGTGGAGATATTGTAGGTACGGGGTCTGCCAGTTTTGATCAGGCGTGACCCCGCTTTGCTTCCCCTCGACGTGCAGCGTCTCGCCCTCGGGGGCCGAGGGTACCTCGGGCCGAACCGAGGGTGCCTCGGGCCGTGCCGAAGGTGCCTCGGTCTGAGCCGAGGGTGCCTCGGACTGTGCCGAGGGTACCTCGGGCTGGGCCGAGGGCGCCTCAGGCTCGGGCGCGTCGTCGATCCTGATGGAGGGTTGGTGCAGATCTTGGGAGAAGACGTCCGGGGGAACCGTTGTTCGCCCCGAGGCTATTTTAGCCAGCTCGTCCGCAATCTCGTTGTAGCGCCGAGCGATGTGGTTGAGCTCGAGCCCGTAGAACTTGTCTTCCAGGCGCCGAACCTCATCGCAGTAGGCCTCCATCTTCGGGTCGTGGCAGTGGGAGTTCTTCATGACTTGGTCAATGACGAGCTGCGAGTCACCGCGAGCGTCTAGGCGTCGGACCCCTAGCTCGACGGCAATCCGCAACCCGTTGACCAGAGCCTCGTACTCAGCTACATTGTTGGACGCCGGGAAGTGGAGGCGTAGCACGTAGCGTAGGTGCTTCCCGAGGGGCGAGATGAAGAGTAGGCCCGCGCCGGCTCCTGTCTTCATCAGCGACCCATCGAAGAACATGGTCCAGAGCTCTGGTTGGATCGGAGCTGTTGGTAGCTGGGTGTCGACCCATTCAGCCACGAAGTCCGCCAAGACCTGGGATTTGACGGCCTTCCGAGGGGCGAATGAGATCGTTTCGCCCATGATTTCCACCACCCACTTTGCAATCCTACCCGAGGCCTCTCGGCAATGGATGGTCTCCCCCAGGGGGAAGGATGACACCATAGTCACAGGATGAGACTCGAAGTAGTGTCGCAACTTCCGCCGTGTCAGGATCACCGTGTACAGCAGCTTCTGAATTTGTGGGTAGCGGATCTTGGTTTCGGACAGTACCTCACTGACGAAGTAGACTGGCCTCTGAATGGGCAATGCATGCCCCTCTTCTTGCCTCTCGACCACAATCGCGGCGCTAACCACCTGAGTGGTCGCGGCGACGTAGACCAAGATGGCTTCTCCGGCAGCTGGGGGCACTAGGATAGGCGCCTTCATGAGGAGCGCCTTCAGGTTCCCAAGGGCTTCCTCAGCCTCAGGGGTCCAAGTGAAGCGCTCGGACTTCCTTAAGAGGCGGTACAGAGGTAGACCTCTTTCGCCGAGGCGTGAGATGAAGTGGCTCAGAGCCGCGAGACATCCCATGACCCTCTGTACGCCTTTCAAGTCCTCAATGGGCCCCATGCTGGTGATGGCTGCGATCTTCTCCGGGTTGGCTTCGATGCCCCGCTCGGAGACGATGAACCCCAAGAGCATGCCTCGGGGCACCCCAAAGACACACTTTTCGGGATTGAGCTTGACGCCTTTCGCATTGAGACATCGGAATGTCACTTCAAGGTCGGAAAGGAGGTCAGAGGCTTTCCTCGTCTTGAGTACGATGTCATCGACGTAGGCCTCGACCGTGCGGCCAATGTGTTCGCCGAACACATGGTTCATGCACCGCTGATACGTCGTGCCCGCATTCCTCAAGCCGAACGACATGGTGACATAGCAGTACATGCCGAAGGGTGTGATGAAAGAAGTCACGAGCTGGTAGGACTCTTTCATCCTGATTTGGTGATACCCTGAGTAGGCATCGAGGAAAGACAGGGTTTCGCGCCCAGCAGTGGAATCCACGATCTGATCGATGCGAGGCAGAGGGTAGGGAACCTTTGGACATGCTTTGTTCAGACCAGTGTAGTCTACGCACATCCGCCATTTCCCCCCTTTCTTTCTCACAAGCACAGGGTTGGCAAGCCATTCGGGATGGAATACCTCTTTGATGAACCCTGCCGCCATTAGCTTATGGATCTCCTCGCCTATGGCTCTGCGCTTCTCCTCGTCGAATCGGCGCAGAGGCTGCTTGACGGGTCGGGCTCCAGGTCGGATGTCCAGCGAGTGCTCGGCGACATCCCTCGGTATGCCGGGCATGTCCATGGGACTCCACGCGAAGACGTCGGCGTTCGCGAGGAGAAAGTCGACGAGCACTGCTTCCTATTTGGGATCGAGCCCGGAGCCGATCCGGACTTGCTTGGAGGCGTCGCTGCTGGGGTCGAGGGGGACGGACTTAACCGTCTCCGCTGGCTCGAAGTTGCCGGCATGACGCTTCACGTCTAGCACCTCCTTAGAGAGGCTCTCCAGGTCGGCGATGAGGGCCTCGGACTCGGCGAGGGCCTCAGCGTACTCCATGCACTCCACGTCGCATTCGAACGCTTGTTTGTACGTGGGGCCGACGGTAATGACCCCATTGGGGCCCGGCATCTTGAGCTTGAGGTAGGTGTAGTTGGGGACGGCCATGAACTTCGTGTAGCAGGGCCTCCCCAATACCGCGTGGTAGGTTCCTCGGAACCCGACCACCTCGAACGTCAGGGTCTCCCTTCGGAAGTTGGAGGGTGTTCCGAAGCAAACGGAAAGATCGAGTTGTCCGAGGGGCTGGACGCGCTTCCTGGGGATGATCCCATGGAAAGGCGCTGCGCCCGCCGAGGACAGATCGATACGCAGAAGCCCGAGGGTCTCGGCGTAGATGATGTTGAGGCTACTGCCTCCGTCCATGAGGACCTTGGTGAGCCTGACGTCGCCGATGACGGGGTCGACGACGAGCGGGTATTTCCCCGGGCTCGGCACATGGTCGGGGTGGTCGGCTTGGTCGAAGGTGATGGGCTTGTCGGACCAGTCTAGGTAGACTGGCGCCGCCACCTTCACCGAACAGACCAACCGGCGCTCTTGCTTGCGGTGCCGAGCCGAGGCGTTCGTCGCTTGCCCGCCGTAGATCATGAAGCAGTCGCGGACCTCGGGGAACTCTCCTGCCTGGTGATCTTCCTTCTTGTCGTCGTCGCGGGCCCTGCCACCCTCCGCGGGTGGCCCGGCCCTGTGGAAGTGGCGCCGAAGCATGACGCACTCCTCAAGGGTGTGCTTGACGGGCCCCTGGTGATAGGGGCACGGCTCCTTGAGCATCTTGTCGAAGAGGTTGGGACCTCCGGGGGGTTTCCGAGGGTTCTTGTACTCGGCGGCGGCGACAAGGTCCGCGTCGGCGGCGTCGCGTTTCACTTGCAACTTCTTCTTGCCCTTCTTCTTGGTGCCGCGCTGAGTTGACGCCTCAGGAGCATCTTCTGGTGGGCGGCCCTAGGGCTGCTTGTCCTTCCGGAAGATGGCCTCGACCGCGTCCTGGCCAAAGGCGAACTTGGTGGCGATGTCCATCCGCTCGCTCGCCCTGGTGGGGATCTTGCGACCCAGCTTGCTCACCAGGTCGCGGCAGGTGGTGCCGGCGAGGAACGCGCCGATGACGTCCGAGTCGGTGATGTTGGGCAGCTCGGTGCGCTGCTTCGAGAATCGCCGGATGTAGTCCCGTAGAGACTCTCCCGGCTGCTGTCGGCAGCTTCGGAGGTCCCAGGAATTCCCGGGGCGCACGTACGTGCCCTGGAAATTGTCGGCGGAAGCTTGGACTAGGTGGTCCCAGTTGGAGATCTGCCCCGGAGGCAGGTGCTCCAACCAGGCGCGAGCGGTGTCGGAGAGGAACAGGGGGAGGTTGCGGATGATGAGGTTGTCATCGTCCGTTCCACCCAGTTGGCAGGCCAGACGGTAGTCCGCGAGCCACAGTTCCAGTCTCGTCTCCCCCGAGTACTTTGTGATAGTAGTCGGGGGTCGGAACCGGATCGGGAACGGCGCCCGTCGTATGGCCCAACTGAAGGCCTGCGGACCGGGTGGTTCGGGCGAGGGACTCCGATCCTCCCCGCTGTCGTAGCGTCCCCCACGCCTGGGGTGGTAGCCTCGGCGCACCCTCTCGTCGAGGTGGGCCCGACGATCGTGGTGATGGTGCTCGTTGCCGAGGCGACACGGGGCCTCAGGCGCCGTGTTGCGCGTGCGCCCGGTGCAGACCGAGGCTTCCCGCATGAATCGGGAAGTCGCGGCATGATGTTCCGAGGGGTACCCCTGCCTTCGGGAGGCGGAGCTCTCGGCCCGCCGGACCGCGGCGCCTTCCAGGAGATCCTTGAGCTCTCCCTAGATTCGCCACCCCTCGGTGGTTGATGGCTCCGGCATCGCGCGGAGGAGCATTGCTGCTGCAGCCAGGTTCTAGCCGACCACACTGGATGCGGGTGGCGGCCTGACCCTAACATCATCGGCGATGCGGTGCTGGAAGCCCTGGGGTAGATGACGCATTTCTCCGGCCGGGGGTTGGCCCGCCCATGCCTGCCCGACGTCCCGGCGGATCAGCTCAAGCGCTCGTGCTCCCTCATCGAGCCTGGCCTGCACCCCGCGGATTTGCTCGAGTTGTGGGTCGTGACCCCCCGCCGGAACGGGGACCACAGCTAGCTCCCGCGGGATGTTAACGCGAGGCACCGGCCTAGGGAGATCACTGTCCTCCGGCATGCCGAGATGGTTGCCTTCGGTGGGACCCCCTAGATCGACGTGGAAACATTCGCGGCTCGGGCCGCAGTCCTCGTCGCTGAGGCTACGGCTACCGTCGGAACAGTCGGAAAGGCAGTAGTCGCATGCGGTCATGAGGTCCCGCATGGCACTGGGGTTGCCAAGTCCGGAGAAATCCCAACAGAAGCTGGGCTCGTCGTCTTCCTCGGACCCAGAGGGCCCGTAGGTCGAGACGTCCGTCAGCCGGTCCCAAGGTGACCTCATACGAGACCCCAGAGGGTTCGGATTCGCCTCTACGAGAGCGTCCGCCAAAGCGGAGCCGCTAGGCGGGTCGAGGCTAAATCCGAGAGGCGTGGGATGGGAATCGGTCGGTACCTCTTGGTCGACGGGCGGTGACGAGGTCGCGTCGGGGGCTGACTGCACCGTCGGCTCAGGTACGAGGGTGACACCCAGCAAGCCTTTCGCGAGCGTGCTGGCGTCGTCCGTTTGCTTGGGATTGACGTGTCGCGGGGGGACAGCGCTCGTCTTCGTCTCAAGCACGAGGCCGATGCCCGGTGCGCCCCCCGTTGGAGTGCTGGCGTTGTCGACTCGCTCGATGGCCGACGAGGCGCCGCCTCCTGCTTGGCTTTGGTTGCCCCGCCTCCTCCTCCTCCGTCGACGGGGAAGAAGACGGGGTGAGCTCGAAGGTTGTTCTTCCACCACGCGGGGAAGACGTCGTCGATCCCGCCGCCGGCGGGCGGACTGTCGGCCGCCATTGTCGCTGTCGCCCGGCGGTGGAAAGAGTATCATGTCGTAGCTGCCGTCGAGGGACATGAACTCAAGGCTCCCGAAACGGAGCACCGTCCAGGGCCGGAGAGGTTGCTGGAGACTACCCATCTAGAGCTTGACGGGAAGCTGTTCGTCAACACGCAGCAGGCCCCTACCTAGCATGCCAACTGTCGGCGTTTCGAGACCGGGGGGTCCCTGAGCCGACGAGTGAAGTGTCGCTGCATGCCCCAGCCCAGATGGGTCGACGCGAGGCCGAGCGCGAAGGGGGGAAAGCGAGGAGGCCGGAGATGGGCGTGAGAGAGGTGGAAATCCCGCGGCCTTCGTGTTCGTCCCGCGCCTAGGTCGGGTGCGCTTGCAGTAGGGGGTTACAAGCGTCCACACGGGGGAAGGAGCGAGTGGCCTCACGCGAGCGTCCGTCTCGTCCTCGTCCCCACGCGACCAACCTCCTCTAAGAGGGCCCTGGTCCTTCCTTTTATAGGCGCAAGGAGAGGATCCAGGTGTACAATGGGGGGTGTAGCAGAGTGCTACGTGTCTAGCGGAGGGGAGCTAGCGCCCTAAGTACACGCCATCGTGGCGGCCGGAGAGATCTTGGCGCCCGGTTTGTGTGATGTCGTGGCCGTCGGAGGAGCGCTGGAGCCTGGCGGAGGGACAACTGTCGGGGCCGTCGAGTCCTTGCTGACGTCCTCTTGCTTCCGTAAGGGGGCCGAGAGCCGCCATCGTCAGGGAGCGTGCGGGGCACCATCATCACCTATCTGGCGGAGCGAGCCAGATGGGACGCCGGTCTTGTTCCCCGTAGCCTGAGTCAGCTTGGAGTAGGGTAATGATGGCGCCTCCTGTTGACATGGCCGGTCCGCACCCTAGGTTGGGCGATGTGGAGGCTCCTCCGAGGTCGAGGTCGAGTCCGTCTTCTGTGGCCGAGGCCGAGGCCGAGTCCGAGCCCCTAGGTCGGGCGAGGCGGAGGCCGTTGGCTGAGGCCAGGGCGGAATTTGAGTCCTGGAGTCGGGCGAAGCGGAGTTCGTCGTCTTCTGGGGCTGAGCCCAAGTCCGAGCCTTGGGTCGGGCGGAGCGGAGTTCACCGTCTTCCGGGGCTTAGCCCGAGTCGGAGCGGAGTTCGCCGTCTTCCGAGGCTTAGCCCGAGTCCGAGCCCTGGGTCGGGCGGAGCGGAGTTCGCCGTCTTCCGGGGTTTTGCCCGAGTCCGAGCCCTGGGTCGGGCGGAGCAGAGTTCGCCGTCTTTCGGGACTTAGCCCGAGTCCGAGCCCTGGGTCGGGCGGTGCGGAGTTTCCTATGGCGTGCGGCTGGGCCTGACGGCCTGTCAGCCTCACTCTGTCAAGTGGCACCGCAGTCGGAGCGGCGCAGGCGGCGCTGTCTTTCTGTCAGACTGATCAGTGGAGCGGCGAAGTGACGGCGGTCACTTCAGCTCTGTCAGCTGAGGGGTGCGCGTCAGGATAAAGGTGTCAGGCCACTTTTGCATTAAATGCTCCTGCGATTTGGTCGGGGTTGCTTCTCGGCGAAGACAGGGCCTCGGGCGAGCCGGGAACGTGTTCGCCGCTGGAGGGGGGCCTCGGGCGAGGCAGAGATCCTCCGGGGTCGGATGCCCTTGTCCGAGGCTAGGCTCGGGCGAGGCGTGATCGAGTCCCTTGAATGGACTGATCCCTGACTTGATCGCACCCATCAGGCCTTTGCAGCTTTATGCTGATGGGGGTTACCAGCTGAGATTTAGGAGCCTTGAAGGTACCCCTAATTATGGTCCCCGACAAGGTTCCATAAATTAATCATCGGAGAGTCCTGAGCTGCTCATGACCGTGGGCTCGGCTAGTATACCAGTTTTACACTCTGCAGAGGTTGTACCCTTTACCCACAAGTCGTGTATCCCATGTCGCCAGGGTTAGCTAGGCCCTTAGACACTACCAAGGTGAATTGCTAGGGATCCACTACGAGGCCTTTACAAAGTTCCACTAGCTTCCGAAAACCCGCTACAGTTTATGGGAAGAGCACTTGCAAGAATCCCCCGTCTGACCGCCATCGCAGCAAAATCAACCCGAGAACCTCCTTGCATGCAACTCCCCTACTGCCCTTGCCCCTTTCGGGTAAGGTAGTCTTCCACTAGCTTTCCTAGTTAGTTGGCCAAGGGCGTCCCATTAAACCCTTGTGGTGGCACGTGTTTCTCAAGTTAAGCTCCATGTTCCAATTAACAATAATATAATGATCTTGGCATGAACATAAATAAAATAACATAATAACTCGAACATGGATATAATGAAATAGTTATCCCAAAACCATATAAAGCAATAGCAAAAACTACCCATGTGATTCAGGGGCAAACAAGGTAATGGGATAAACAATCTAGGGTGACCTATTGGGTCCCATCAAAATTAAACCTATGCATGGTAAATGATTATAAAGAACATTATTGGGTAACAAAAGTGAATCAAGGGCACAACTTGCCTGGCACTTGAGATTCCAATTACCAGGGTGATTCTTCAGATCCTCGTGACCTCACTGCTAGTCGTAGCAATACAAACAAACACGGTATAGACAAAATTAACATCACACCAAACATAAGAACAAACTGAATAATTATGATCTACACGTTGCTACGAGACTAACGCAGCTTGAACGGATCAAATCGGAGTTAAAACGAAGCAGTTACAAATTTCCTAAGATTTTATGTATTTGATATGAGATTAATCAAGAGATAAATTTTAATATGGTTTTCATGTCAAAAACAGATACATTATGTGATAAACAACATTATTACCAATTTATAGGAGCTGAAATGAACTAAAAAGGAGTAGAAATGGATTTTCTAGGGATTAAACAAGTTTTTTCATAATTGTTTTAATATAAGAATTCATTTTTTTAATGTTTATCAGCACCCTGATCCACGCGCATTATTACAGAGAAGTTCAGGGGCTGATCTAAAACTTTCCAGGGCATGGCTGTAAACACTCCACACAGGCTCGGACGGAGGGTTTATTTCAAATAAGTGCAGGGACTCTTTAGCAATTGCGACGCGGCGAAGGGGTATCCAGTGATTCTGGCCGCAGGATCCCCGATCTACGGTGTGGAATAAAACCCATCCATTACCCAACGACATTAAGCCTGACCCGTCCGATTTCCAATCCACAGTGGGTATTCACTGGAATACCTATGCTTACTCCGAGCCACCTGATCCTGATCCCATGGACCGAATTAGCCACGCGAAGGGTTGTCTTCTGATCCATCCATAGCCGCTAGATGTGGATTGAACGGCCCCTATGTTTCTTCCTCCTAAGGTCGTACTCACGGTGGCCAGGAACGCCCACGACTAACCATGGATTTGGCGCCCCAACACCTCAGCCGCATCTAGCTATACGACGCCTATACAATACTGAAAGCTTTGGGAAGTTACTTACGATGGCTTGCGCGGATCCGTAGCATGGCACAGGTCCAAGCGTTCGCCACCTCCGAGCTCGCACTGATCCGCGACAAAGCCGGACGACGGCGCCCACGCAATCTTCACAGCCCGACAAGTAAGGCCAGACCTCCTGTTGATGGACACGCGAAGGAAATCTCCCAGACGCCCAGCAAAACCCAGGCCGAGCACCGCCCCATCGGTCAAACCTTGAGACCAACACCGTCGCGCAGATCACCGGTGGACAGGGCCTCAAGCACTCCTTTCCTGGCGGTCTCGTGGTGCTCTAGATATGCCCAACAGAGAACGAGAGGCTCGCGGCCGAAGGTTTCATACCCGAGAGCACCGACCGAGCCATTTTGGTTCAGCGCGCGGATCTGGGAGGTAGGAGGAGGCGCGCGCTCCAGGTGGAGATCTCCATGGCGCTGATGGCTTGGTTTGTACGGATATGTGATGCGGCTATGGGAGTAACGCACCAGCCGAGGGGATGGATGTCGGCTCAGAGTTTGTTGCAACGGCACCGGCTATCCCGTAGGAATTGACTAGGTACGCGGTGCTAGCTTCACGGGGGAGAAAGAGAGGACGGACCGGGTCCAAGATGCATTCGTGAGGTCCACCATCCACTCCCAGCGCGCGCGCAGGATGTTGTAAAGTCCGCAATACCGGACGGCTATGTTGCGACCGAATCCCAGGCGGAGGAGATAACCTTGACATGGTTGGCCCGCGGTCAGTCACTCCGAGTTGGCATGAGATGGCCCACGTGCCAGGTACCAGGGTCTCGATCGAGCGCGCGGGCGACGCATCCAAGTACTGCGGCATCAAGGTGGGCCACGGGTTGGGATTGGGCCGGTTTTGATGTATTTCAGCCCACGCAACTGCGACCCCTTTCCTTTTTTTCTGATTTTATTTTTCTCATCTTGAATTTAAAATTTTAAATTCAAGTCCTTGTGGCAAATTTGGACTAGGTAAAACGTGATATTTGAACACTCTAGTGTGGGATGGATCCATTATTTGAAATTTATTATTTTTTCCTGTCCAATATTTTCTTTCTTTTCCCCCTTTCTTAATTATTTACCCATTTCCAAATATTCAAGTTGGTCTTTACATTTCTAATTTGTATATTATTTTATTTTTATCAATGTGACTACTATTAAACACACACACAACTAAAAGTCATTCATGGTGCATAAATTATTTTAGGTATTATTGGTTAATTACTTGCTTTAGAATATGGTGCTCACATGCTTATAATAAATAGAGGCAAACATATAAGTGATTCAACTCCACCTTCGTCATTTGCATTTTTGGGCACTACAAATCCTACCACCCTTAACAGAAATCTCGTCCTCGAGATTTGTAAGGAAAGACTAGGGTAAAGATGGGGAAATTCTATTCGAAACTCTTCTTCTTTTTCCCATGTTGCTTCATCCTCTCTATGGTGACTCCATTGCACTTTGCACGTCTTTATCACCTTATTTCTTGTAACATGAGACAATGTATCCAGAATCTTGATAGGATACTCCGTGTAAGTCAAATCACCCCGAACACTAAGCTCTTCCATCGGTAACTGTTCCTCAGGGACATGGAGACACTTCTTAAGTTGAGACACCTGAAATACATTATGCACATCAGATAGATTATCAGGTAGCTCGAGTTGATAGGCCATCTCTTCAACTTGCCTAAATAAAACTCTAAAGGGTCCAATAATGCGAGGGGACAATTTTCCCTTAACTTTAACTCTCCTCAATCCACGTAGTGGTGACACCTTGAGATACACATGATCACCTTCCTCAAATTCCAGTGGTTTTCTTTTATTATTTGCGTAGCTCTTTTGCCTGGTCTGAGCTACCCTCAAGTTCTCCCTGATTATACAGACTTGTTCTTCTGCCTCTTGAATAAGTTCAGGTCCAAAGAACTATCTTCCTCTAGTCTGGTCCAAAAATAGAGGAGTCCTGCCCTTCCTGCCATATAAAGCCTCGAACGGTGACATCTTCAGACTGGCCTAAGAACTCAGCATAAGGTAGACTCTTGTCCCAACTACTACCATGCTGAAGGGCACAAGCTCTCAACATGTCCTCCAATACTTGATTAGTCCTTTCAGTCTGCCCATCAGTATGAGGATGGTAGGCCGAACTATATTTCAACTTTGTATCCATATTCTCATGAAAACTTTTCCAAAATCTAGGGGTAAACTGTGATCCTCTATCCAAAATGATCTTCTTCGGTACACCATGTAGAGACATAGTCCGAGCCACATATAACTCTGCCGATTGAGATACCTTATAAGTAGTCTTGACCGAAATGAAATGAGCCACTTTGGTCAGTCTTTCCACAATAACCCATATAGAATCATATCCTTTCGAGGTGCGAGGCAATCCAGTAATGAAGTCCTTACTAATCTCTTCCCACTTCCACTCGGGTATCTTTAATGGGTACAATAGTCCAGCTGACCTCTGGTGTTCAGCCTTGACTCTTTGACACACATCGCATATAGCCACATGTGTAGCCACCTCTCTCTTCAATCCATACCACTAGTATTTCTGCTTCAAATCCTGATACATCTTGGTACTACCAGGATGAATAGAATAATTCGAGTCATGGGCCTCCTTTAACATAGTCTCACGAAGGCTTTCAATATCCGGAACACACATCCGATCCTCAAACCATATTGTGCCTTGCTCATCCTTCGTGAATTCCGGACCTCAACCTTTAGTAATCAGATCCTTAATCTCTTGTATTTTAGCATCACCAATTTGTCCTTTAGAGGATCTCTTGCTCCAAGGTAGGTTCCACATCAATAATAACTCCTTCAGTGTGAGCAACTATCCCCAGGTTAAGTCTCATGAAATCCTCAACAATCTCACCGGGTAGCTGGGCAACAACAGCTGAATGAACATGCTCCTTTCGACTCAAGGCATCTGCAACCAAATTCGCCTTGCCCGGGTGATAGTGAATCTCCAAATCATAATCCTTAATAAGCTCCAACCAACGATGTTGCCTAAGGTTGAAATCCTTCTGAGTGAATATACACTTCAAACTCTTATGATCCATGCATACTTGACACTTGTTTCCCATAATATAATGTCTCCAAATCTTAAGCGCATGCACAATGGCTGCCCGTTCTCCAAATCTTAAGCGCATGCACAACGGCTTCCCGTTCTAGGTCATGCGTGGGGTATTTCAATTCATGTTTCCATAACTGACGAGACGCATAGGCAATCACATGTCCTTCTTGCATGAGCACACATCCCAAGCCTTGGCCACATGCATCACAAGAGATATCAAATCCCTTCTGTAGATCTGGCATAACCAACACTGGTGGCGACATCAACCTCTTCTTTAATTGATCAAAGCTATATTGGCACTTCTCATCCCACTTGAACTCTCTTCTCCAGAAGAGAGGTCATGGGCTTAGCAATCTTAGAAAATCCTTCAGTAAATCTTCGATAATATCCTGCAAGTCCCAAGAAACTCCGAATCTCCGTAACTGTAGTGGGTATATGCTTCACACCACTATCTCCTTGACTTTAGCAGGATCCACTAATATCCCTCCATTAGAAATGATATGTCCAAGGAATGACACCTTGTCAATCCAGAACTCAAATTTGCTATACTTGGCGTAGAGTTGATTGTCTCGTAGCTTCTGTAGCACCAATCTCAGATGTTTCTCATGATCACTATCACTCTTGAAATAAAATAAAAATATCATCGATGAAAACCACGACGAATCTATCCAGATCATGAACACCTTATTCTTTGGATCCATAAAATAGGTTGGTGCATTAGTTAGTCCAAATGACATAACGATGAACTCATATAAACCATATCGGGTCGAGAAATCAGTCTTGGAATTATTCGATGGCCTAATCTTCATTTGATGGTAACCTGATCAGAGATCGATCTTCGAGAATACCCTAGCATCTCTCATCTGATCAAATAAATCCTCAATGCGGGGTAATGAATGCTTGTTCTTCACAGTGACATCGTTAAGGGACCTATAATCCATGCACATCCCTTGCGATCCTTCTTTCTTCTGTACAAACAGAACTGGCGCTCCACAAGGTGAAGAGTCCGAACGAATATACCTAGCCTCTTGTAACTCCGTTAATTGTTTCTTAAATTCCTTTAACTCTTCTACAGACATCCTGTATGACCGTTTGGGAGTAGGAGTAGTCTCAGGTAAGAGATCAATAGCGAACTCAACTTCCCTATTTGGTGGCATTCCCTGGTAACTCCTCTAGAAAGACATCCGGAAAATCCCTAACTGCACGGATGTTGTCACCCACCAACTTCTCATCTACTAAGAATGCCGCTAGTCTGATGGTGGTAGTTAATGCAACTTCAACTTCAAATCTTTGTCCTTCGAAACTGGTGAGTTCTACGGTTCCCTTAGCACGGTGTATATACTGCCTTTGCCTTTCTTAACCATGACATACCAAGGATCAAATCTATACTGTTCTCTTCTAACACTATAGGGGTAGCCAATCTGGGTTAGAACATAGGGTAAGAAAGGAAGAATTATAGACAAGGCGAGTAATTACAAGGAATGTTACTACGGGGGATTTATTAGCTAAGTAGATTAGTGTGTTATCCACTAAAGCTGATACATTACCTTATGGTGGTACATGCTAAGATGCCCAACTATAATGTTTCAATCAATCAAAGAAGCAAATCAAGCATTTATCATCAGAACAATCATCCAACATTTTTTTAGTAGAGAAAATAATTTTAATTTCATCTTAGGTCTCCTATCTCTTAAAAAGTTCATAAATGTAGGATTCCAAGGTGTGAAATCCATCTTGTCTTAGAGTTGAAAAGATAAGAGTAATCAGAGTATGACAGCAAAAGGTGAGACATGATCAAGATAAGATAAGTATAGAATGAGTCAGAGTAAGGTAAGTAGGTAAGAATTTGTCCATTTCTATCTAGGTTTCGTCCTACAGTCAACATATCCTCTGATACCACTTCTGTCACACCCGGCTTTAAGGAACAAAGCCAGGTGCATCTCATACATGCGCCAAAGAAGACAACATATATAATAACAGAGTGTATAGAGATAAATGTCACAATAATCAGAGTATTTAATACATAGCGGAAGACTTACAAAAATAAAAGATAAATATAACAGGATCTAAAATCCATCCTCGGCGCAGAAAGTCAACTGGGAGACGACGACCTAGACCTCTCACGAACGCAGCGCAACATCCACCATACGCCCTCCAGTGGTACCTGATCTTGACCTGTGGGGGGGTGTGAGACAGCAAGGGTGAGCTCACACATGTTCATCGCTCAACAAGTTGTGGGGAATAATGTGGCATGAACTCACAAAGGTGGGAGATCATGAAGTGTAAGGCTTACCAAAGGGAATGGTTAAAGCTGAGCATTGCTTTTAAATAGTTGGTCAAAATTTTATTAGTAGTTACTAAGTATAAGTGAATACCAAACCTTAAATTAATAGAACAAAATTAATAATAATCCCATGCAAATGCAAATGACAAATTGAGTTTAGGTTCCATAAATTAATCATTGGAGAGTCCTGAGCTGCTCATGACCGTGAGCTCGGCTAGTATACCAGTTTTACACTCTGCAGAGGTTGTACCCTTTACCCACAAGTCGTGTATCCCATGTCGCCAGGGTTAGCTAGGCCCTTAGACACTACCAAGGTGAATGGCTAGGGATCCACTACGAGGCCTTTACAAAGTTCCACTAGCTTCCGAAAACCCGCTACAGTTTATGGGAAGAGCACTTGCAAGAATCCCCCGTCTGACCGCCATCGCAGCAAAATCAACCCGAGAACCTCCTTGCATGCAACTCCCCTACTGCCCTTGCCCCTTTCGGGTAAGGTAGTCTTCGACTAGCTTTCCTAGTTAGTTGGCCAAGGGCGTCCCATTAAACCCTTGTGGTGGCACGTGTTTCTCAAGTTAAGCTCCATGTTCCAATTAACAATAATATAATGATCTTGGCATGAACATAAATAAAATAACATAATAACTGGAACATGGATATAATGAAATAGTTATCCCAAAACTATATAAAGCAATAGCAAAAACTACCCATGTGATTCAGGGGCAAACAAGGTAATGGGATAAACAATCTAGGGTGACCTATTGGGTCCCATCAAAATTAAACCTATGCATGGTAAATGATTATAAAGAACATTATTGGGTAACAAAAGTGAATCAAGGGCACAACTTGCCTGGCACTTGATATTCCAATTACCAGGGTGATTCTTCAGATCCTCGTGACCTCACTGCTAGTCGTAGCAATACAAACAAACACGGTATAGACAAAATTAACATCACACCAAACATAAGAACAAACTGAATAATTATGATCTACACGTTGCTACGAGACTAACGCAGCTTGAACGGATCAAATCGGAGTTAAAACGAAGCAGTTACAAATTTCCTAAGATTTTATGTATTTGATATGAGATTAATCAAGAGATAAATTTTAATATGGTTTTCATGTCAAAAACAGATACATTATGTGATAAACAACATTATTACCAATTTATAGGAGCTGAAATGAACTAAAAAGGAGTAGAAATGGATTTTCTAGGGATTAAACAAGTTTTTTCATAATTGTTTTAATATAAGAATTCATTTTTTTAATGTTTATCAGCACCCTGATCCACGCGCATTATTATAGAGAAGTTCAGGGGCTGATCTAAAACTTTCCAGGGCATGGCTGTAAACACTCCACACAGGCTCGGACGGAGGGTTTATTTCAAATAAGTGCAGGGACTCTTTGGCAATTGCGACGCGGCGAAGGGGTATCCAGTGATTCTGGCCGCAGGATCCCCGATCTACGGTGTGGAATAAAACCCATCCATTACCCAACGACATTAAGCCTGACCCGTCCGATTTCCAATCCACAGTGGGTATTCACTGGAATACCTATGCTTACTCCGAGCCACCTGATCCTGATCCCATGGACCGGATTAGCCACGCGAAGGGTTGTCTTCTGATCCATCCATAGCCGCTAGATGTGGATTGAACGACCCCTATGTTTCTTCCTCCTAAGGTCGTACTCACGGTGGCCAGGAATGCCCACGACTAACCAAGGATTTGGCGCCCCAACACCTCAGCCGCATCTAGCTATACGACGCCTATACAATACTGAAAGCTTTGGGAAGTTACTTACGATGGCTTGCGCGGATCCGTAGCATGGCACAGGTCCAAGCGTTCGCCACCTCCGAGCTCACACTGATCCGTGACAAAGCCGGACGACGGCGCCCGCGCAATCTTAAGCGCCCGGCAAGTAAGGCCAGACCTCCTGTTGACGGACACGCGAAGGAAATCTCCCAGACGCCCAGCACAACCCAGGCCGAGCACCGCCCCATCGGTCAAACCTTGAGACCAACACCGTCGCGCAGATCGCCGGTGGACAGGGCCTCAAGCACTCCTTTCCTGGCGGTCTCGTGGTGCTCTAGATATGCCCAACAGAGAACGAGAGGCTCGCGGCCAAAGGTTTCATACCCGAGAGCATCGGCCGAGCCATTTTGGTTCAGCGCGCGGATCTGGGAGGTAGGAGGAGGCGCGCGCTCCAGGTGGAGATCTCCATGGCGCTGATGGCTTGGTTTGTGCGGATATGTGATGCGGCTATGGGAGTAACGCACCAGCCGAGGGGATGGATGTGGGCTCGGAGTTTGTTGCAACGGCACCGGCTATCCCGTAGGAATTGACTTGGTATGCGGTGCTAGCTTCACGGGGGAGAAAGAGAGGACGGACCGGGTCCAAGATGCATTCGTGAGGTCCACCATCCGCTCCCAACGCGCGCGCAGGATGTTGTAAAGTCCGCAATACCGGACGACTATGTTGCGACCGAATCCCAGGCGGAGGAGATAACCTTGACACGGTTGGCCCGCAGTCAGTCGCTCCGAGTTGGCATGAGATGGCCCACGTGCCAGGTACTAGGGTCTCGATCGAGCGCGCGGGCGACGCATCCAAGTACTGCGGCATCAAGGTGGGCCACGGGTTGGGATTGGGCCGGTTTTGATGTATTTCAGCCCACGCAACTGCGACCCCTTTCCTTTTTTTCTGATTTTATTTTTCTCATCTTGAATTTAAAATTTTAAATTCAAGTCCTTGTGGCAAATTTGGACGAGGTAAAACGTGATATTTGAACACTCTAGTGTGGGATGGATCCATTATTTGAAATTTATTATTTTTTCCTGTCCAATATTTTCTTTCTTTTCCCCCTTTCTTAATTATTTACCCATTTCCAAATATTCAAGTTGGTCTTTACATTTCTAATTTGTATATTAATTTATTTTTATCAATGTGACTACTATTAAACACACACACAACTAAAAGTCATTCATGGTGCATAAATTATTTTAGGTATTATTGGTTAATTACTTGCTTTAGAATATGGTGCTCACATGCTTATAATAAATAGAGGCAAACATATAAGTGATTCAACTCCACCTTCGTCATTTGCATTTTTGGGCACTACAAGAAGTGGCATATCAGCTCAGCTTACCAGAGAGTCTGTCAGCTGTACATGACGTGTTCCATGTGTCTCAGCTGAAGAAATGCTTGAGAGTGCTAGAAGAGCAGTTGCCAATAGAGGACCTTGAAGTTGAATAAGATCTGACATATATTGAGAAGTCAACTCAGATTCTGGAGACAGCAGATCGGGTTACTCGGAGAAGCACCATCAAGATGTGTAAAGTCAAATGGGGCCATCACTCAAAGGAAGAAGCAACCTAGGAAAGACAAGATATTTGAAAGCCATGTACCCTGAGCTCTTTTCTAGCCAACCCTGAATCTCGAGGGCGAGATTCTTTTTAAGGGGGATAAGTCTGTAACACCCTGAATTTGGGGATATAAAATTTCTTTCTAACTATATACCAAATTCAGGTGTTACTCTTGTAACTCTCTATAGTTCCTTTCTCTCTCTTTTCCTTTTGAGTAGATTTAGCTTAATTAGTGAGAGATTAATTATTTATTTTGTCAAAACAATATGAGTCATGAAATGTTGCATCATGCTGAGCTTAAATATTCTTTAAATTGTTGCATATGTTTGAATTAGTTTGAATCTGAAACTTTGTTTAAATTTGAATTGAAACCCCTAGAGAAAATAAAAAAAGCAATTATAAATTCCCTAGAAAAAGAGAAAACCAATTCAGCCCAAACCGGCCCAGCTCGGCCCAGCTAGGCCGTGCGCCCGCGCGCCCGCGTCGCCTGACAAGTGGGTTTCACCTGTCAGCAGCGGTTTCTTCCCCACGCGCTCCCCCCCTCACCCTCTGCCTAGTCGGGCCGCTCTATCGGCACCAGTTTCCCTTGCCAGCGTGCCCCTTTCCCTGTCTGCCTCACGGGCCCATCTCATCAGCGTGCTGAGCTGTTCCCCCGCGTGCCTGCTCCCTCTCGCTACACCATGGGACCGCCCTATCAGCTCCGCCTTCGTCGTAAACCACCATGGACCAGCGCGCATGCACGCCAAGATCCTCAGCCACGTCGCCTGCCCACGCACCCTAGCTTCCTTTTGAGCTCTGCCCGCACCCGCACTCGCTCCCCTGCCCCGTTTTGTGCAGGCTCGCCCTCTCCCACGCTCTCCTCTCGCCGCTCGGCTTTGCCGGAGTTCTGCGCCCGCCATGCTGGCCATCCAACCCGCCAAAAGCTACGCCAAGTGACCCCGAGCTTCGCCCTGAGGTGAGACATCTGTTCCCATGCTCAATTTCTCCCAATTTTGCTTTGCCTTGGCCAATTCGGCTTCGCCGGATTTTGGCCGCGGCGGTTCGCCACGCTCGCACGGTGACTGGCCGAACTAGCCCGACCCTGTGCCCCGGCATTGGTTCGTGATGTTCCCCTCACCCTGTTGTAGCTAGTCCTGGCCTTAGCGTGCCCCAGATCCCCTCTCCCCGACTGCGTTTCCTCGCCGGAGTTGCCCCGACCCGCCCGGAGCTCTCCCTCCGCCATTCTCCCCTCTCTGACCCTGGTCTCGTGGCCAAAACCCCCTCAGCGTGTTCGACGAGCCCTCCTCGTCATTTCTAGCCAACCTCGGTGGCCTCAGAACCGCCATAGCCCGCACCCGCCTCGGCTCCGGCGACCTTACCACTGTCAGCAAGAGTGGCGCCGCCCACAGCCATTAACCCCTCTGGTGCTTGATTTTGGCCGTCCGATCTTTATCGTGCGAGCCAGATCACCGGATACCGCTTCACGCACGCGCACCCTGCGCTGGACCCCACCTGTCGGCCGCTTGTGCCCCTGGCACTGGGCCAGGCCGGTCAGTCCGTTTCCCCGCCCCGGTCGCTGACCGCTCTGGCCCGCTGGTCAGTGCGCGCCCATGCCCGCGTCCGCGCGCTCGCCCGTGGATCTAATCTCGGCCGTAGATCGTGATACGACGGCTGAGGAGACCCCGTACCCCTTCGTGCGGCGGTTTTGCTGAAGAACCCCTCTGGTTTCTAGGAATCAACCCGCCGTCCTGTGTTTTAGTGCGTAGACCCCTAGAATCTTATAAACGACCCCTGCCCTTTTAAATAATCACAGATTTGGAATTAATTTTGTATTTCAAACTTCAAAACTTGTTTATTTCATATCTTTTTCATATGAACTCCAAACTGAGTGGTTCAAATTGCAAAATGTTCATAAAAATATTCTCTATTCAAATAAATTATGTTCATCCACAGTATGTGCACTCTAATTTTATGTCTAAACTATAGGTTAGTGTATGTGTGGAATTATTCACTTAATAAAATAAATAAAAAGAAACCCTAGTGGTTAATGAATATTTAATCTTGTGAGATTAATAATGTATATTATATGAATTTATCTCTAGTTTAACTTTTATGTCACACTAAAATGAATAGAATCAGATTATGTAATCATGGACAACACTTAAAGAATAATCAACTACTAAATGAGATTAGTTCACCCTATAATTTAAACTCCCTTTTGAGTTTATACTTTTCCTTTTGAGATGTATTTCAATGTTTGTACATGATTGATGTGTTGTTCATTTGTCATTTACCAAATGTATTAAATGCATGATCACTTTATTTAGACAACGAGTAGCCTATGGTTCCTGATTGTGTTGCCGAAGATCTTCCTGAGCAACAACCTAGTGAAGGAAAGTGTCCTCTGGCCTATTATGTCCTACATACTTTATAATTCACTGTCCTACATTACTTAGTTGAAACCTAAGGATTGACTAGTCTGTATTTACTTATCCTTGTTTACCTTTTGGATTAATCATAGTTAGCTTATGCTATTGCTTCAACTTAATCAATGAACATGATGTGAACATTTATGATATGATGATGTTATCCTGATGATGATATTGTGATACTTTAGGGGACTCAGGCCATTTTCCTGAGTACCTCTCCGTAAGGACCTGTTCGTGGAGTGACCACCCGGGATAACAGTGCAACCATGAGGGTGGAATGGGACACCCTTAGCATTTATGGTACGATGATGTTATCCCGATGATATTGTGATACTTTAGGGGACTCAGGCCATTTTCCTGAGTACCTCTCCGTAAGGACCTATTCGTGGAGTGACCACCCGGGATAACAGTGCAACCATGAGGATGTAATGGGACACCCTTAGCTGATTAATTAGATAAACCTGGGGTGTAGTTGGCTTTGCCTGAGGGCTGTCAATGGGGGCCGGGGCGTAGTGCTCGCTCTGCCAAGGGGGGTGTAGAGGTTCATTCGATTTGGTTTTGTTGGTCACCCAACTTAGGGAGGTGTACTGCGTTTGTACGACTAGTGAAACCTAATGAGCAGTTATGCACCAGGGGAGTCTTTGTAAAGGCTTCGTCCATTCACCTCAGTAGTGAAGATCGGGTCTGTACAACCTAGGCTAGAAAGGGATCACGACTCATGGGTAAAGTGTGCAACCTCTACAGAGTGTTAGAAACTGGTATATCAGCCAAGCTCATGGTTAAGAGCGGCCTTGGGATCCTCTTTGATTAGAAGAACATTGGTTACTTTTATGATGATGGTTAATAATGATGGTTATAATTTTGATCTCTGGTACTTCCTCTTGGAGGAGGTACATTTGGGTAATAATTGGGTTACTACTAAAATTTGGCTCTACTAATAGTAATAAATACTTGACCAACTAAAAGCAACTGCTTAACCTTAACCCCACATACAACTAGTCCACTTTAGCCAAACGGGACAATTGCTGAGTACGTTGATGTGTAATCACCCTTGCTTTACAAACCACCCCACTCCAGGTAGGCTTGGCAATGGGGCGGGTTCGGGTCGGGTCCGCGCGGTTTTAGACCCAGTTGTGTTCGGGGCAGGTTTAAATTTTGCCCCGCGGGGGCACGGGTTCGGGGCCCCAAATTAATTCGGTTTCGGGGCAGTTCTCCATTTTCACCTATGGTTTTTTGTGGGGACCCAAAACCCGAATCAAACAGAGTCAGCCCACCCAACACAAGCAACCTAACTCATTGAAACCGGCCAGGCCCAGCCCAACTCGGACGCAAAGTGGCAAAACCCTAGGCTAAGCCACCGCCCACCGACCCTCGCAGGCTCGCACAGACGCACTCGTCACTCCGCTCGCCCCTCGCCCTCGCCCACCCCAGACGTCCACTGCGCCGCCGCCCGTGGCTCGTCGTCCGAGATCCAATCTGACCATCCACCGTCGCTAGTCCACCACCCTCCTCGTCGCACGGCTGCTCGGGCCACCGGCGCAGGTGGCCGGGCAGGCGCGACCGGGGTCTGGGACCGAAGACGTCCAGACGCCACCATCGATGTCCATGCGACCGCGCGTCCGTGGCTGTGTCTAGGCCACCGGCGACCGGACATCCGTGGCTGTGCTCCTATGCGCCCGTCCGCTGTGCTGTGCTACTCCCTCAGTCCCTTTGCAAGTCTGCTGCCTATTAGTGACTGGTGAGTTCGCAACTTTGCAGTTTGCACAGTGTTGTTGCTGTATGCCTGTATAGAAGTATAGATTAGTCTGACCGCACATGAGTATAGCATCCGCATGGGTATGGCCATTCCTTTTCCTGTATCTAATTAGTTGGGTTTAGTATATATTTAGGTAAGGACACGAACATATAGATGTTGCTGTCTTTAACATTTTGCATTTTTTTCAGAGTATTAGGGTGAAGTGAAATGTCGACTGTAGGTACTAGTGCTTCTCATGCTCCTACAACCAGATCCAGATCAGCTGCTATATCTCAAGCGGAAACACAAGCAACAGCAGCTCCTCGATCTGATTCAGCAGCTGCAGCAGGTACATATGATGTGTTAGAAATAGAGGATGATGTTGCTGTTGGTAGTAAGAGGAAATGAGGACCAAAATTAAAATCTAAAGTTTGGTTAGAGTTTGATAGAATTGAATTAAATGGGGTTTGGAAAGCAAAATGCAAATGGTGTAAGAAGCATTTAGGAGGGGACACAAGAAATGGTACAAGTCACTTGAGTGGTCATCTTGAGATTTAACCAAATAGGGATGTTAGGAAGGGTATAAAACAGTCATCTCTTAAATTGACTGCAAATCCACAAGATGGGACTGTGACTGTGGAGAAATACGTTTTGATCAAGAAGTAGCTAGAAAAGAGCTTGCATTAATGACTATTATCCATGAGTACCCTTTGTCTATGGTGGACCATGTTGGATTTCGCAAGTTTTGTGCAGCATTGCAACCATTATTCAAAGTAGTGTCTAGGAATACACTTAGGAAGGACATCCTTGATATGTATGAACTGCAAAAACAATCCATGTTGAAGTATTTTCGGAAGTTGAGTTCTTGAGTTGCTATTACTACCGATTTATGGACAACAAACCACCAAAAGAAAGGCTACATGGCTGTGACAACACACTTTATAGATGATGATTGGAAGCTAAAGAGTTTTCTTATTAGGTAATAGATAACTATCCATACTGTTCTTTATATCCTAACTTCCTCAATTAATCTCCTCATATAGTGTTGAAGTCATTTTGTGCAGATTCCTTTATGTTCCAGCCCCACATACAGCTGAGGTTATTGCTGATATTCTTCATGATGTTCTACTTGATTGGGCATATTAAGAGGAATTTGTCTACTATAACTCTTGATAACTGCAGCACAAATGATAGTGTTATGAGGAATATGGTTGGGACCTCCAATGACAGCCTCAGGCAAAGAGTGGACACTATGAAAGGCAAGTTGCCCCTCCCCTCTTGTATGTTACAAGGTAAATTAATCCATATGAGATGTGCTTGCCATATTTTAAACCTGGTTGTGAAAGATGGAATGAGTGTAATGGAATATGGAATTGATAGTATTAGAGAGATTGTGGGATTTTGGTCTGCCACACCTAAAAGACATGAGAAATTTGAGAAAATGGCATTGCAAATGAAGGGTAAATATGACAAAAGGATAGCTCTTGACTGCAAAACTAGATGGAACTCTACTTATCTAATGCTTATCACTGCTTTGTTGTACAAAGATGTGTTTGAACGCCTTGCTGCTCGTGCCCCTTGTATTCCAACTGAAGATGATTGGCAGTTTGCTAAGGAACTTTGTGATAGATTAAAGATATTCTATGATGTCACAGAGTTGTTATCTAGCACTAACTATGTCACAGCCAACATTTTCTTTCCCAAAATCACAAATATCTATTTGGCAATTAGGAAGTGGCAAGTAAGTGCTAACCCAAAGGTTGAAGAAATGTCTAGTAAAATGAAAGAGAAGTTCAACAAATATTGGATTGATGTGCATGGTTTGATGGCTGTTGCTGCTGTCCTAGATCCTAGGTATAAACTTCATCTTTTGAATGCACTTTTTCTAAAAATACATGGATCTAAAAGTACAACTATGGAGGCTGTTAACAAAGTTAAGGACATTCTTTATAACTTGGTCTTGGAGTATCAAGATTCTCTAGAAGTTGTTGCCACAACAGATGGTGCTCGACCTAGGGCAAGTAGTGGTCCTAGGGACATGTTAGAGGAGGATTGGATGGACACTTTTGATGATTACATGTCCAAGCAACCAGATGTGACCTCCACTTATGTGCGCATAGAGCTAGATTTGTACTTAGAGGAACCACTGCTTCCTAGGACATGGGGTTTGGATATCATCCAGTGGTGGCAGCATGCTGGGCTCAAATATCCTACTTTGAGAAAGATTGCACGTGATGTGCTTGCAATACCTGTTTCAACAGTGGCATCTGAGTCTGTGTTTAGCACAGGAGGCCGAATAATTAGTCCACACCGTAGTAGGCTTGCACCATCAGTGGTGGAAGCACTCATGTGTATGCAGGCTTGGTACCATGCTGACATGTTAGGTATGTGATCTAATTTTTATATGTTCTTTGATTTCTTGCACAGTACATGAAACAACCAATTTCTGAGTTTTGTTGCAATGCAGGGTCTCCTCCAACTATTGTGGGTGCTTTGATGACTTGTCTTGATGACCAAGATGAAGACGCAATACTGTTTATTTGTTGCTTTGTGAATTTCTGACTTATTCAATAATCCTTAATCAAGATAGCATTGAAGAACATGACTCGATCATTGTTTTATTATTTTGTAGGACGGACATGAATCGACTATTGTTGATTGAGCATTTGAGCTGAAGCCTGGTGCCTAGAGCTGCTTGGTTTCTTGCTGAATATACATTACTGCTTGTTGCAGTTGCAGTTTCTTGCTAAATGTTGCTGCCTTGCAAGAGCATGAAAGAGTGGAACTTGGAAGTTCAAACTGCTATTTTGCTATTTATGTCAGTATGTGCTTGTTGACTTGCTGTGAGAGTGAGAGACAGAGATTGATAACTTTATGTAATATGTATTAATGCATGTGCCTTGGTGCCTTGCTCACTTAGTGACTTGCTGTGCGCCTGTCAGCCTGTGCACTTGTTACCTATGCTTGCCGCTTGCTGAGTTGGTGACTTGGTGTGCTTGTTACTTTGTTAGTCCTTAGTCCATAATTCTATATGTGCCTAAGCCTTGCTGTGCAATTGTGATTGTTAAATGCTGAGTTGCTGTGCACTACAACACTAGTGCTTGCTGTCATGTTGTGCGCCAGTTTGTGTTGTGCAGACTGCAGAGGCTTTGCTGATTGTTGCCTGTTGCTGTGAAATGTGAATTGTGTATTGTGTTTGCTGCTCTGTCTTTCGGGTCCACGGGTCCCCCATCGGGTTACGGGTCCACGCGGGTTTGGGTGTGGGTCTGTGTTTTCACCCGTATCATATTTCGGGTTCGGGTCGGGTTTTTAATTCGGGTTTTGGGGGCGGGTCCGCGGACGATCCACCCGACCCGAACCCGCCCCTTTGCCAACCCTAACCCCTGGTTGTCCCCATTGTACTCAGTGCTCAAGATAAGATGCTGGCAACATGGAGGACTTTGAGGAGTTCCAGGACTACGACGAGTTCTAGTTTTCTTAGTGGCAAACCCCTAGTCTGTTGGCTGTGTAGGCCTTATCTACTACATTTCGTATTTCCGCACTTTGATGATATTAATGACTATGCTATGTATTAGACTCTGTGGATGTCCTGGACATCTTATTGTAACAAAAGTACCTTTCTGATATTTACTTTGAGCAATGTGTGATGATGTCTAATTATGTAATCGATGTGTACGTGAGTTTCTGATCCTGGCACGTACATGGTTCGCATTCGATTTGCCTTCCAAAATCGGGTGTGACAGAATACCTCTTCGCTTTAGTTCCGGCCACTGGATTTTTGATTAACAGTTGTGATAGCGTACCACTTCAGGATGATCCCCCATCTAATCTGAGCCCTTGATTCTAGATCAGGGCGGTTGATGTGAACCCATACCCCTTTCGGTCAGCAACTTTTGCATGAGAGCCCTTGTGTTATATATAAAACAACCTGCCATTCAGTCTAAGTAGTAAAGTCATTGTGGTTTAGTCCATTTATTTTCGAAACCGACCCTATGGTCTTTAGTATTAATGCCCGCCGACCAGAGGCTCGTGTGTTTCATAAATTCATTCCAAAAAATCATTTCTAGTATAAAAACAATTCAAAAATTCTTAGAAAATTCATAACTTTCTCGTTTTAACTCCGTTTCCCCCATTTTTGGGAAGTAATACTATATGAATTATGATCATACTTTATTATTACTGCTGGATTATTTACTGTTCATGATAAGATTATTGTGTTAACTGGAACATGGAGAACCACCCGGGAATATAGTGATACCACAAGGGTGGGATGGGACACCCTAGCTGAATAATTAGGAAAGCTAGTGTGAGTTAATCCTTTCCTGAAAGGGGAAAGCAGGGTGGAGGAGTGTAGGAGTAGGGAGGTCCTCGGGTCGGACTGCATTTTTAGCTTTTCGAACGAGGGATTCCTATATCGCCTTCGGCCCGGAATCCGTAGTGGGCTCTCTCCTCTAGTGGAACTTTGTAAAAGCCTCGCAGTGTACCCTTGCCTACTCACCTTGGAAGTATTTAAGGGTCCAATCAACCCGAGGCGACAAAGGGAACACGTCTTGTTGGTAAAGATGTGCAACCTCTGCAAAGTGTAAAATTGGTATATCAGCCATGCTCACAGACATGGGTGGCTCAAACCCTCACATGAGTAACTTATGGAATTATGCTTAACCTATCATTTGCATTATACAGTGGGACTTATTATTAATTGTGATCTATTATTTAATTGGGTTGGTATACACTTATACTTAGTAATTGCTAATAAAATTTTGACCAACTTATTAAAAGCAGTGCTCGGTCTTTACCATTATTTGTTGATCAGCCTTACACTATACATGAGCCCCATCGTAAGTGAGCTCATGCATATTTTTCCCCACACTTGTTGATTGATGAACATTTGTGAGCTCACCCTTGCAATAACCACCCCCATAGGTGAAGAGCAAGTACCACCGAAGGAGGACTACTATGACGATGTCGACGAGATCTAAGTGTTGTCTCCCAGTCAGCTATTAGCGCCGAGGAGATATTTATCTTAGTTTGATTTATTTATTATTAGTTATTTTCTTTATGTAATAAAGTTTATGACATTCATCTCTATAGACTAAGTCATTGTATGTGTTGATTTTGTTTAGTGCACATATGAGACGCTCTCAGGTTCGCCCTTAAATTCGGGTATGATAGAAGTTGTATCAAAGGAATGTTGACTATAGGATGTAACCTAGATAGAACTGAACAAAACCCTTACCTACTTACCTTTACTCTAATTCTTTCTATACTTTCCTTTATCTTTTCTCATCTTTTATTGCTTTACTCTAACTACTCTTATATTTTCTACTCTAAAAGATAAAAAAGGATTTCACACCTTGGATTCTATATCCACGAATTTCCCAAAGAGATAGGAAACCTAAGACAAAAAACATTTTATTGTTATCTAGGCATTTGAATGTTGTTCTTATGATAACTGCTTGATTCGCTTCTTTGATTGATTGAAATATTTGTGGGGTTATATCCGCACTAAAACTAGTATAGTGGGTACATCCTAGCATGTACCACCATAGATGTAGTGTGGTAATATTAGGTATGTGACACTCTAATTTACTGAGCTACTGTGACCCAAAAAATTGTAACCTAAAAAGTCAAGTATTCCGTATTTGCTCAATTGTCTTATCTACAAATCTATCTTTCCTTATGTCTCTAACCTAGATGGTCAATACCAGGAAGGGAGGAGGTGTCGATCTACCTGCACGCATTCGCCAAAGGAGGGCAGTAGCTAATCTAGAACCGAAGATAAATCCCCCAAATCCTCTGCCTGTTGGGTCGAAAGCCTTTTTCGCCACCCAAATCCAGCCGCTACAACATATGTCCTACACCATGGCCCACATGCAAGCTCAGTTCCACAATAATCAGAAACACCCACTACAACCACTGCCACCCATAGATAAGCATTGTGAGTTCATGAGTCATAAGCCACTCACTTTCTCTAGCTCCCCAAATCCATTACAAGCTGATGATTCGTTGAATTCAGTGAGAGGTGCTCAATATTGCCCAATGCACTGACAGGGAGAAGGTACTATATGCATCGGGTCGTCTTACTAGCCTACTGCTAATTGGTGGGATTCTTACTGTGCTGCACATGACACTGTTGACGCCATCACCTAGGCAGAATTCTCAGCCAATTTCAGAAACTATCACATTCCTGCTAAGTTGATGAAGATTAAGAAAGAGGTCCTTTCACTCAGGCAGGGAAGCATGTCGGTGAGTGAGTACAGGGACAAATTCATCCAGTTGTCCAGATATTCTCCTGAGGAGGTTGCTAAAGATGAAAAGAAGCATGAGTTGTTCTTGGAGGGACACATTGGGCCACTCGAATACCAGCTGATGTCTTATTCATTTCCATCTTTCTAGAGACTTTTGGACAAGGCCATAGCTCTTGCACACAAGCGTGTTCAGCTAGGCGAGATGAAGAGAAAGACTATAACTCAGGGATAGGGTGACAACAACAGTCGTCCTTGTTACACTCAGTCTCAGGGTACACTAGCTCGTTCAGGAGGAGAGCAATAGTCATACCAGTATCCTATTCAGCAAACACCGTAGGCCACACCTCAGACATCATGCCCTCATCAGGATGCCCTAGCTGGCACCCCAGCGAGACCTATAGGCTAGAACACGACTACAAACAACTCATGCTTCAAGTGCGGTGAAGTTGGGCACTATGCCAATGTTTGTCCTAAGAGGAACACTGATACTCTAGCTTGAGGCAGTAATCCCAGCAAGTAGAATCAGACTCCAGCCAACAACTTATAACACCCCTGGTGTTACGATAACTAAAAATTTTGCATGTCATCATCTGCACTTGCATTAACTATTTGATGCACCTAGAATGCACTCACTAGGTCAAAAATTTTCAATGAATCTCGTGTTGTGTATTAGAGTATAGGGCTCAGATTAAGAACTTTGCTTAAGACATGGGAAGAGAAGTCGTCTCTTGAGCAAGTAATAAGTTGGCTTGGAATTTAAAATATTAAAGGTAAGACTTAGGACCTAGAGCAACTTTGCTTTCAATGGTGGGTTAAGTGGAAGAATTAATTGAGGAACTAGATTAACCTTAAAAAACCTTAAGTGAGATTTCAAAACCTTGCTTGGAATTGTGGATAAACAAAACAACTCCTAAACCAAGGACACTTTGGACATGAGCTTCATATACTAGAGTTGGATTTGAGATTAAGGAGTCACATTTGAAACCCTCAACTAGCCCAAAAGTGGAGTTTTAAATCTAAAGAGAATTTGTTAGCGGTCCATATATCAAAGTTGTAGATTTTGGAAAGTTGAACAACTTTCATGTATGGAGAATTCCAAGTTTTAGAGAAAAGTTGGAGTAAAAAGCTTAATTTAGTTTTGAATCAGATTTGAAGTTTGCTGAAAATAATATCAACTAGCTGTTTTTGGGCCTTCATAACTTTTGATCTATAAATAGTTTGAAGATGGTCATTATAACAAAGTTATAGATCTACATGAGGAGTATAAGTTTGGTTGAGTCACCTAGCTCTAAAGCTATTTGGAACTTAGAGAAAAACTGGTCCAAAGTAGAGTTGTCAAAAATTGTTGATTTCAGACTTGGTGAAATTCAGAGTCTGAATTTCAGTAATTTGGGCAAACTTTGGACCTCTGTAGTTTGAAATCTATGAGGGTTTAGCAAATGGTCACTATGTTAAAGTAGTAGAGGAACTATAGGAGTATAAAATTTATTAAGAAACTTGCCCTAGAAGCGTTTGGAACCCAGGAAGAAGAGTGGTTCAAAGTGGTGCTACCTACGGTGTTTCTGAATTTTCAGATTGTGAATAGTAGCTGAATCTGGAATTCAGTATTGATGGCTGTTTTGGAGCTCATTTGTGACTGTTCTATAAGGTTTTAGACTACGGTGCTTGTAGAGTAATTAAAGACCATATATTGGTGAACAACTTCCTTAAAGGGAGATGGACATGATCCCATACAAGAATTGGAGTAACAACTGCTTAAAGTGGGACTGTGTTGTGGCTGAAACTGAATTATATTCAGTTATTGAAAACTGAATTTCAGTGAAAGGTGCTGAGTTTGGAGCCCATTTGTGACTGATTCATGTATATTTATGTCGGGTACCATAATTAGGGGCACCCCCAACGCTCCTAATCACGGCTGGTTAACACCCTCAGACCAACTGACGGGTGCGGTTCAAGCCAAGACTTCGTCCACCCAAAGGACGCGATCTCACCCGAGCCCAGCCTCGGGTTGGAACAGTGGTCCTAGACGAATTCACGCCTCGCCCGAGGGCCTCCTCAGACAGCAGGCGCCCCCTCGGCTCTCCCGAGGCCCGGCTCGGGCAGGCTTCGTTGTGAAGCAACCTTGGCCATATCGCCTCACCAACCAACCGCTTCGCAGGCGCATTAAATGCAGGGGATGCCTGACGCTGTATCCTGACACGCGTGCCTCAGTCGACCAGGCCGAAGTGACTACAGTCACTTTGCCCCTCCTCTTCACTGTCCGATATGACAGGAAAATAGCGTCGCCCACTCCTCTCCGACTGCCGTGTCAGCCACCCCGGCAACGACTGACAACAAGTCACGATCAACCACCGAGCTCAAGCCTCGGGCGCAACAGGAAGCTCCGCCTCGCCCGACCTCAGGCTCCGGCCTCGGGAGGAGGTCTCCACCTTGCTCGACCCCCAGACCCGGCCTCGACCCCAGTCTCGGGGGGAATCGCGTCCTCGCCCGACCCCGGCCTCGGCCTCAAGAGAAGTCTCCGCCTCGACCGACCTTGGGCTCGGACTGACCATGCTGATAGGGGACGCATCATTCCCCTATTCCTAGCCTGCTCAGGCTACAAGGAACAAGACCGGCGTCCCATCCGGCTTACCCCGGCGACGGGTAATGATGGTGCCCCGCGTGCGCCATGACACCAGTGGCTCTCAGCCCCTTACGACAGCAAGGAGACGTCAGCAGGGTCCTCACCGTGCTGCCAGCTGCGCTCCTACAGGACTCAGGCGCTCCTCCGGCGGCCACGCCATCACATGTACAGCGCCCAAGCTCTCCCCCAACGGCCACGTTGGCATGTACATAGGGCTTAGGCACTCCACTGCCGGACACGTTAGCGCATAGCTACGCCCCTCCCGTTGTACACCTGGACTCTCTCCTTGCCTTTATAAAAGGGAAGTCTAGGGCCACCCTGAGAGAGGTTCGCGCGAGGGATGTGGCGGACAAGCTCTGTGTCCCCCTCTCTCTCTCCCTCACGCGACGCGCTTGTAACCCCTACTGCGAGCGGCACCCCTGGTGCAGGATAATACAAGGCTTGTCCCACATCTTGTGTTCCATCCCGCGCCAACCCATCTGGGCAGGGACACGTAGTGACAATTTACTCGTCGGTCCAGGGACCCCCTGGGGTCGAAACGCCAACAGTTGGTGCGCCAGGTAGGGGCATGCTACGTGTTAACGAACACCTTCCCATTGAGATCCAGATGGGGAGTCTTCAGCAACCTCTCCAGCCCGGGACGGTGCTCCGCTTCGGGAGTCTGGAGTTCATGTCCCTCGACAGCAGCTACGACATGGTACTCCTTCCCCTGCGGCATGACGACAACGACGGTCTTCGACTCAGCCGGCGGCGACGAGCTCTACGACAGCATCTCCCCGTGGCAAGAAGAGGAGCACTCCGGTCGTCCCCGCCACCCTCCTCATCGGAGGAGGCGGAGACGAGGCAACCATGGCCACGCAGGAGGTGGCACCTTGTTGGCTGTCGCACCAGAGCGAGTCGACGACACCAGCACTCCCCCGCAGGACATGTCGGACATTGCCCTCGCACCTGAGGCGACGGTGGGTGTCACTTCCCCGCAACGTGTCAGCCCGAAGCGGACTGATGACGCCAGCACCCTCGCGAAAGGCCTGCTGGGCATTACCCTCATACCTAAGATGACGGTGTGCATCGTCCCCGACGTGACTTCACCATCGTCCAACGACCAAGAGGTACCGTCCGTTTTCCATCCCATACCTTTTCGGTTCAGCTTCGATCCACTTAGCGACCCCGCTATGGTGAGCGCCTTCGTAAAGGCGTATCCAAACCTTCCGGGGTACCACATGTGGTCGACCTGGGACCGACTGACAGCCCTCTCGACCTTCGGGCCGGCGGGTTCTGAGGAATAGGACGACCCCGACTCCGGTTGGGATCTCTCTACCCTCAATAACCCTGGTGCCATGCGGGGCTTCATGTCCGCATGTGACCACTGCCTCTCCGGTTGTTCTAACGATGGCCATGACCTTGACGATGAGGGTTACGACCCAAGTCGCGAATGTTTCCACGTCGATCTGGGAGATCACAACGAAGGCAACCACCTCGGTATGCTAGAGGTTGACGAGCCCCCTGGGCCCTCATCTCGCGTTGACATCCCGCGGGAGCTAGCTATCGTCCCAGTCCCTGTGGGGGGTCAGGACATACAGCTCGAGCAAATCCGTGAGATGCAGGCCCGGGTCGACGGGGAAGCAGGCCGTCTTGTACAGCTCCGACAGAACATCGAACAGGAGTGGGCAGGCCGATCACTCGCTAGAGAAGCCTGTCATCGGGCCCAAGACATCCGGCGCCGCATCGTCGACAATGCTAGGGCAGCGCTACCTCCGGCCGTCAGCGGGTCCGGCCAGGACCTCGCTGCAACAGCGATGCTGCTTCGGGCCATACCGGAGCCATCTACCACCGAGGGACGGCGTGTCCAGGGTGAACTCAAGAATCTTCTGGAGGGCGCCGCGGTTCGACGAGCCGAGAGCTCCACCTCCCGCAGGCAAGCTGACCCCTTGGAGCATCACGTGGTGTCCTCCCGGCGCATTCGGGAAGCCTCGGTTCATCCCGAGCGTACACGGGACGAGGCTCCCACCGCCCAGGAACGCCTCGGCAACGAGCACCACCATCTCGACCATCGAGCCCGCCTCGACGAGAAGGTGCGCCGAGGCTACCATCCTAGGCACGGGGGACGCTGCAACAGCGAGGAGGACCGCAGTCCTTCGCCCGAACTACCTAGACCGCAAGTCTTCAGCCGGGCCATACGATGAGCACCGTTCCCTACCCGTTTCCGAGCCCCGACTACTATCACCAAGTACTCGGAGGAGATGAGGTCGGAGCTGTGGCTCGCGGACTACCGACTGGCCTGCCAGTTGTGAGGGGCGGATGATGACAACCTCATCATCCGTAATCTACCCCTTTTCCTCTCCGCCGCCGCCCGAGCCTGGTTGGAGCATCTGCCTCCTACGCAGATCTCCGATTGGGACGATCTGGTCAAAGCTTTCGCGGGGAACTTCCAAGGCACGTACGTGCGCCCTGGGAACTCGTGGGACCTCCGAAGCTGCCGCCAGCAGCCAGGGGAGTCCCTCCGAGAGTACATCCGGTAGTTTTTGAAGCAGCGCACCGAGCTGCCCAACGTTACCGACTCGGATGTCATCGGGGCTTTCCTTGCCGGCACCACTTGCCGGGACCTGGTGAGCAAACTGGGGCGCAAGACTCCCACCCGCGCGAGCGAACTAATGGACGTCGCCACCAAGTTCGCCTCGGGTCAAGAGGCGGTCGAAGCCATCTTCTGGAAGGACAAGCAGCCTCAAGGGGAGCCGAAGACAGACGCCCCTGAGGCATCCGCCCAGCGGGGCACGAAGAAGAATGCCAAAAACAAGTCATGAGCGAAGCACGACGCCGCAGACGCGAATCTCGTCGCTGCGGCGGAGCACAGGAACCCTCGGAAACCACCTGGAGGGGCCGGCGCGTTCAACAAGATGCTCAAAGAGCCGTGCCCCTATCGCCAGGGGCCTATCAAGCACACCCTCGAAGAATGTGTCATGCTCCGATGCCACTTCCATAAGATCAGGCCCCCGGCGGAGGATGACAAGGGCCATGACAACGACAAGAAGGGGGGCGGCAAGGAAGAGGGATTCTCGGAAGTCCACATCTGCTTCATGATCTACGGCGGGCAGGCGGCGAACGCCACGGCTCGGCACCGCAAGCAGGAGCGCCGGGAAGTCTGCTCGATGAAGGTGGCGGTGCCAATCTACCTAGACTGGTCCGACAAGCCTATCACCTTCGACCAAGGCGACCACCCCGACTTCGTGCCGAGCCCGGGAAGGTACCCGCTCGTGTCGATCCGATCATCGGTGACGTTAGGCTCTCCAAGGTCCTCATGGACGGAGGCAGCAGCCTTAAAATCATCTACGCCGAGACCCTGGAACTCTTAGGGGTTGATCGGTCCGAAGTCTGAGCCGGTGCGGCACCCTTCCACAGGATCGCGCCCGGGAAGTGAATCCAACCCCTCGGACGGATCGACTTACCCGTCTGCTTCGGAACTCCCTCAAACTTCCGAAAGGAAGCTCTCACCTTTGAGGTCGTCGGGTTCCGAGGAACCTACCATGCGGTGTTGGGAAGACCATGCTACGCCAAGTTCATGGCCGTCCCCAACTACACCTACCTCAAGCTCAAGATGTCGGGCCTGAATGGGATCATCACTGTCGGATCCACATACCGCCACACGTACGAACGCGACGTGGAGTGCGTGGAGTATGCCGAGGCCCTCGCCGAGTCCGAGGCCCTCATCGCCGACCTTGAACGCCTCTCCAAGGAGGCGCCTGACGTGAAGCGGCACGCCGGCAACTTCGAACCGGTTGAGGTGGTCAAGTCCGTCTCTCTCGACCCCAGCAACGACGCTAGCAAGCAAGTTCGGAATGGCTCCGAGCTCGACCCCAAATAGGAAGCAGTGCTCGTCGACTTTCTCCGCGCAAACACCAAAGTCTTTGCGTGGAGTCCCTCGAACATGCCCGGCATATCGAGGGATGTCGCCGAGCACTCACTGGATATCAGAGCTGGAGCCCGACCCGTGAAGCAAACCCTGCGCCGTTTTGACGAGGAAAAGCGCAGGGCCATAGGCGAGGAGATCCATAAGCTACTCGCGGCAGGGTTCATCAAAGAGGTATTCCATCCCGAATGGTTAGCTAACCCTGTTCTTGTAAGGAAGAAGGATGGGAAATGGAGGATGTGTGTAGACTACACTGGTCTAAATAAAGCATGTCCGAAAGTTCCCTACCCTCTACCTCGCATCGATCAAATCGTGGACTCCACAGCTGGGTGCGAGACCTTGTCGTTCCTCGATGCCTACTCAGGCTATCACCAAATCAAGATGAAGGAGTCTGACCAGCTCGCGACTTCTTTCATCACACCTTTTGGCATGTACTGCTACATCACAATGCCATTCGGGTTGAGGAATGCAGGCGCCACTTACCAGAGGTGCATGAACCACGTGTTCGGAGAACACATCGGTAGAACGGTCGAGGCTTATGTCGACGACATCGTTGTCAAGACAAAGAGAGCCTCCGACCTCCTCTCTAACCTTGAAATGACATTCAAGTGTCTGAGAGCGAAAGGCATGAAGCTCAATCCCGAGAAGTGTGTCTTCGGAGTCCCCCGAGGCATGCTCCTTGGGTTCATCGTCTCCGAGCGGGGCATCGAGGCCAACCCGGAGAAAATCGCGACCATCACCAGCATGGGACCGATCAAAGATTTGAAAGGAGTACAGAGGGTCATGGGATGCCTTGCGGCTCTAAGCCGCTTCATCTCACGCCTTGGCGAGAAAGGCTTGCCTCTGTACCGCCTCTTAAGGAAGGCCGAGTGCTTCACTTGGACCCCCGAGGCCGAGGAAGCCTTCGAAAACCTTAAGGCGCTCCTTACAAAAACACCCATCCTGGTGCCCCCCGCCGCAGAAGAAGCCCTCTTGATCTACGTAGCCGCGACTACTCAGGTGGTCAGCGCTGCGATCGTAGTCGAGAGACGAGAAGAAGGGCATGCACTACCCGTCCAGAGGCCAGTCTACTTCATCAGTGAAGTACTTTCCGAGACCAAAGCTCGCTACCCACAGATCCAGAAGCTGCTCTACACAGTGATCCTGACACGGCGAAAGTTGCGACAATTCTTCGAGTCTCATCCGGTAACTGTGGTGTCATCCTTCCCCCTGGGGGAGATCATCTAGTGCCGCGAAGCCTCGGGTAGGATAGCAAAGTGGGCGGTAGAGCTTATGGGTGAAACGCTATCATTCGCTCCTCGGAAGGCCATAAAATCCTAGGTCTTGGCAGACTTCCTGGCTGAGTGGACTGACACCCAGTTACCAACAACTCCAATCCAGCCCGAGCTCTGGACCATGTACTTCGATGGGTCACTCATGAAAACAGGAGCGGGCGCTGGCCTGCTCTTCATTTCACCCCTCGGAAAGCATCTCCTCTACGTCATTCGCCTCCATTTTCTGGCGTCAAACAACGTGGCCGAGTACGAAGCAATGGTTAACGGGCTACGCATCGCCATCGAGCTAGGGGTCCGTCGCCTCGACGCTCGAGGTGACTCGCAGCTTGTCATTGACCAAGTCATGAAGAACTCCCACTGCCGTGACCGGAGGATGGAAGCCTACTGCGACAAAGTCCGGCGCCTGGAGAACAAGTTCTACGGGCTGGAGCTCAACCACATCGCCTAACGGTACAACGAGACTGCGGACGAGCTGGGGAAAATAGCCTCGGGGTGAACGACAGTTCCCCTCGACGTCTTCTCTAAAGACCTACATCAACCATCCGTCAAGATCAACGACGCGCCCGAGCCTGAGGAAGCCTCGGCCCATCCTGAGGAAGCCTCGGCCCAGCCTGAGGCACCCACGGCCGAGCCCGAGGTACCCTCGGTGGCACCCGAGGCACCCTCGGCCATCGAGGAAGAGGCCTTGCCCGTCGAAGAGAAACAGAACGAGGTCACGCCAGATCTGAACTGGCAGACCCCATACCTGGAATATCTCCTCCGAGGAGAGCTTCCCATCGACAAGACCAAAGCTCGGCGGCTAGCTCGGCGCGCCAAGTCATTTGTCCTGCTGGGTGATGAAAAAGAGGTCTACCACCGCAGCCCCTCGGGCATCCTTCAACGATGCATATCTATCGCCCAAGGATAAGAGCTGTTGCAAGAAATACACTCGGGGGCTTGCGGCCACCATGCAGCGCCTTGAGCCCTCATGGGGAATGCCTTCTGACAAGGTTTCTACTGGCCAACCGCGGTGGCCGACGCCACTAGGATTGTGCGCTCCTGCCGGGGGTGTCAATTCTACGCAAAGCAGATGCATCTGCCCGCTCAGGCCTTGCAGACGATACCCATCACCTGGCCATTTGCTGTGTGGGGTCTGGACCTTGTCGGTCCCTTGCAGAAGGCACCCGGGGGCTTCACGCACCTGCTGGTCGCTATCGACAAATTCTCCAAGTGGATCGAGGTCCGACCCCTAAACAGCATCAGGTCCGAGCAGGCGGTGGCATTCTTCACCAACATTATTCATCGGTTCGGGGTCCCAAACTCAATCATCACCGACAATGGCACGCAGTTCACCGGAAAAAAGTTCCTGGACTTCTACGACGACCACCACATCCGTGTGGACTGGGCCGCCATAGCTCATCCCATGACGAATGGGCAGGTGGAGCGTGCCAACGGTATGATTCTGCAGGGGCTCAAACCAAGGATCTACAACGACCTCAACAAGTTCGGCAAGTGGTGGATGAAAGAGCTACCCTCGGTAGTCTAGAGTCTGAGGACAACGCCGAGCCGCGCCATAGGTTTTACACCGTTCTTTCTAGTCTATGGGGCCGAGGCCGTCCTCCCCACGGACTTAGAATATGGCTTCCCGAGGACCAGATCAGCCGAGAAGACGTGCTGGACCAACTCGAGGAGGCTCGAGACGTCGCCTTACTACATTCGACATGATACCAGCAGTCGCTGCGGCGCTACCACGCCCGAAGCATTCGGGCCCGAGGCTTCCAAGTGGGAGACTTGGT
Organism: Zea luxurians; assembly: GCA_029449295.1. Taxonomy (NCBI): domain Eukaryota; kingdom Viridiplantae; phylum Streptophyta; class Magnoliopsida; order Poales; family Poaceae; genus Zea; species Zea luxurians. Next base: position 56,269,352 of record JAOPSE010000011.1, read on the forward strand.
GCTTCGCCTGCGACAGGACGCCTAAGGGCGCCACAAGCTCACTCCTCCCTGGGAAGGGCCCTTCATCATCGCTAAGATCTTGAAGCCCGGAACATACAAGCTGGCCAACGACCAAGACGAGGTCTACAGCAACGCTTGGAACATCCAACAGCTACGTCGCTTCTACCCTTAAGAAGTTTTAAGTCGTTCATGTACCTCGTTTACATACACAAAGTCTAACCGTCAAGGAAGGGTCGGCCTTGCCTCAGCAAAGCCTGACCCTCCCTCGGGGGCTAGAAGGGGGGAACCCCCTCTGCGTCAAAATTTTCCTCGGAAAAATTTTCTACCAAAACAACCTTTGTGCTTTCGACTTCTGTATTGATAGCGGGATCCTAAGAACGACGAGAGTACACGTAAGCGGCAAGGCCAACCGAGCCGAGGAACTCCTACGCCTCCGGGATACGGATACCTCACTCATCACCTTCCGCGAGAAGTAACTCACGCTCGGATAAGCGATCCTGCTACCGAAACTAAGTTAGGGTCGGTTTGACTAAAATAAGTGAGTGGGACTCGCGAACTGGACAGTAGTCCTAACACTCGGGTAGAAAATGACTTTCGTGCCTTCTCGACTGTCCCAATAATGGAATCCTTCGACCAAATGAGAGTGCACGTAAGCGGCAAGGCCGACCGAGCCGAGGGACTCCTACGCCTCCGGGATACAGATACCTCACTCATCACCTACCGCGAAAAGTAACTCTCGTTCGGATAAATGATTCTACTATTGACAGACAAGTCGTGATGTTCGAAACAAGGGGAGAGAAGACGCAGCTTTTTAAACACGACGATAAAGTGTTTAGGCCTCGGCGGCCGCGAAAAAGCATGCGCATGCTACAGACAAACTGTTCCTGCAGGTCCTAGCATCGGCAGGGGGAGAAGTAGCACCCTCGGCGTTGATTCCACCCTCGGCGGAACCAGGCCCGGCCTCGGACGGCGACCCGGGCAAAAGGACCTCCACCTAAGGGAGGACGCTAGCACCGAGCCAGCAAATATCTTGGCCAAGCTCCAGCGGCTGCTGCCACACCTTCTTCGGCCTGGGAAGCCGCCGTCTCCCGGGCCGACGAAGTCTCTTTCTGAGCTGACTCCGTGTCTATCCGCGCTAACACCGTTGCCTCCGGCTCCGGCTCATCGCAGAGCAGCCGAGGGTTCCGAAAACTGAGTAAGGGAAGCCTAGAGCGGCAAGGCTGACAGAGCCGAGGGACTCCTACGCCTCCGGGATACGGACACCTCACTCATCACCTTCCGTGAAAGGCGACCGACGCTCGGTTAAGTGGTTCGGTCAGCCAACAGACAAGTCCCAGCGCTTGGAATGAGAAGACACATAGCTTCGGTCTCGAATACCCGAATGTTCAGGCCTCGATAGCCACAATGAACATACACTGGCACCCAAGGTGCTATTACAAACGGAACTCCAGTCCCATTCCCGCGGGTACGAACAACCCCCACACCGGAGGGCCTGCGAGATGACTAGCTCCGGGTGGCTCGCCGGCGACCTTTGCAGCAGCGGCGATGGCCCCAGGGCGAACGCCACCGCTGGAAGGCTCTCGTTCGTATCCCCTCACGGGAGGACGAGAACCAGCCATTAAAGCCAAAGAGCCAGAGGCCCGAAGCGCAGGTGACGCCGACGACCTTGTCGGCGGAGAAACCTTCTCCGGCTACTGCCACCACAGCATCGACGGCGGCGTCCACCTGTCCACCAACACCGCACCAGCGAGCGCCGGCCGCCCCAAAGCACACCGGCATGTCCTCACTCCCGCCCCCACCGAGGCCGCCCCAGAACACGAGCACCACCCTCGCGGCGCGCGACGTGCTGGGCATCCCTCTGGCGCGGCTGACGGCGCGAGAAAGACCTGGACGTGGCCGGCCCGTGCGTGGCACGCCCGCCGCTCGGACGAAGGACGGAAAGCTGCACCCTGTCCAGGAAGCAGCAGTTCGCCTTCCCCCGCATGGCTGGAGGAAGCCTCCGCAGGGCTGGAGGATGCCTTTCTCCCCCAAACGTTGGGGGAAGAAAAGGGTTACCGGCCCACGCGGAGGCAACCCCCCACTCGTTGCGCCCCTCCGCCTCGGCCCGGACGACGAAAATCCTTGAAGCTGAGGGCGGGGCGAAGGCCGCAGCCTGGCTCGCTTCTCCCCACCAAACTGCCCATTGGTGAGGGAATGCAGCCGGGCTGCACGACGAAAATCCTTGAAGCTGAACGATGGCTGAAAGGTACCAATCTCCACGAGGCCGCGCTCCTCCAATGACAGCAAGAGCAAGGCGACGCTAGGGCACCCCATCCGGGGGCTCAAAAGGTGGAAGGGTGCAAGGCATGAGGGGAGGACGAAGGTATGGCCACTGCCCAGGGGATCGATCCCCCTTTTATAGGCAGACCTTCTCGCTTGCACCCCTTAGTGTCACGGGCGAAGTCCCCACTGACATCCTCTAGGGTTCTCCCCCCACGACACGGGGGCTGGGACCCACACGTCATACGAGCTGATCTGAAGCACGAAGAAGGCGAACCGCCGCGCGCGAGGCATGTAACCGTCCCGCGGTTACAAGTGCTCTCCCATCTTCGCAGAAACCGGTGGTCGAAAGGGTGGACTGCTACGCGATAAGCGTCCAACTGCAGCGCAACTGTGCGCCCCTTCGGCTCCGTCCACATCCGGTGGACCAGCACAGAGGAAGAGGGCCTGCATGTCATGTAACCGGCGCGCCGGTTATGACGTGCAAGAAGCTACACCGCCACTCACGCCAATGCTGCGCCTCCTCGACTGCGGGACCAGTACCGCGACTCGAGGTACCCCTGCGCATGACCCGACAGTGCCAATTAAAGGCGACGGCCACGGGTCGGTCAGCCACGGGGTAGGCACGACGGGTGGCATGGTCAAAAGTGGGCCGACAGTAACTGCAGCGGCAGACGAGCGGAGGCAGCAGTCAAGTCGCCTGCAGGCTCGCGTCCCCTCCTGAAGTGACGGGAGAGTCCTCTCTCACGGCGTGAAGATGACACGCCCGTGCCCTGTTCCTCGAACGGCTCGCACGCGCAACGGGCGCCACGCGAATCGCCCGTCCTGTCACATGAACTCCCCAACGGAGCAGGCAACACCTTTGGCAGGCGAGGCGGGCGTCGCTTCGCATTCGCCATAATGACCACGTCAAAAAAAAGGTGCGCCACTTTATTTAAAATTCATATCCTTCCCCTCCTCCTCTCTCTCTCTCTTGCCATAGGGACCGGGAAAGGGGACGTTGTGGAAAGGATCCTTCCCGGCGAAGGAAGCGGGCCCCGAGCCCTCCTACTGATCAGGGGTTCGAAGGCTGGCCCCTCGGAAGGGTTTCGACAGCCGCCCCAGAGCACTCAGACTTCAAGCCCATTACTGATCAGGGGTTCGAAGGCTGGCCCCTCGGAAGGGTTCGACAGCTGCCCCAGAGCGCCCGGGCTCTGTGCCCACTACTGATCAGGGGTTCGTAGGCTGGCCCCTCGGAAGGGTTCGACAGTCGCCCCAGAGCATGCAGAGTGAGGGATGACTCTGGGTACGTTCGATACATAACCAAGGCTCGGGCTACGCTCTCGAGGTACCCTAGGACATTTCTGAGACCGGTGGGAACGATTTGTAACGGAATCCCACCGGAGGGAGGCATCGAGCCCTCGGACCCTGTCGAAGGGGTCTGGGTCCGGCGAATCACCCGCAGGTACTTTTGGAGCGCGCCTCTGGGCCACAGCCGACCCCTAACGAACGGGGCATGGGCATCCACTCGGATCACCCATTAGCAGCTCACTGGAAACACCATGTTTGGTGCCCTCCAAGGGCAACATGGCGCTTTCCCCCCCCCCCCCTCCTCCTTGCGGAAAGGCGACACAGGGGCGTATAATAAAAGTCGGGAAAGTCCTTGATCGTCCTCTCGCTCCGTGCAGAGGCTCGGGGGCTGCTCTCGCACCCGACTATGGCCAAAACTGTTGACAGCGTCAACAAACCAGCCTGATAACTTGGAACCCGACCACGCACCCGGGCTACTGCCGGGCTGCATGAGGGAACGATCAGATCAGCCGAAGCACCACGAAAAGCATTCAGACCTCAGAGGAGTCAAACCACTCCTCCGAGGCCTCGGGGGCTACACCCGGTGGGTGCGCTCGCGCGCACCCACCAGAACCAGGCAAAAACCGAGAAAGGCCAGTCCCCTCACCGAAAACGCGACAAAAGCCTCCAACCGAGTACCATCACTCCCTTCGAGGCTCGGAAGCTACTGTCGGGTACCATAATTAGGGGTACCCCCAACGCTCCTAATCACGGCTGGTTAACACCCTCAGACCAACTGACGGGTGCGGTTCAAGCCAAGACTTCGTCCACCCGAAGGACGCGATCTCACCCGAGCCCAACCTCGGGCTGGAACAGTGGTCCTAGACGAATTCACGCCTCGCCCGAGGGCCTCCTCAGACGGCAGGCGCCCCCTCGGCTCTCCCGAGGCCCGGCTCGGGCAGGCTTCGTTGTGAAGCAACCTTGGCCATACTGCCTCACCAACCAACCGCTTCGCAGGCGCATTAAATGCGAGGGATGCCTGACGCTGTATCCTGACACACGCGCCTTAGTCGACCAGGCCGAAGTGACTGCAGTCACTTCGCCCCTCCTCTTCACTGTCCGATATGACAGGAAAACAGCGCCGCCCGCTCCGCTCCGACTGCCGTGTCTGCCACCCCGGCAACGACTGACAACAAGTCATGATCAACCACCGAGCTCAAGCCTCGGGCACAATAGGAAGCTCTGCCTCGCCCGACCTCAAGCTCCGGCCTCGGGAGGAGGTCTCCGCCTTGCTCGACCCCTGGACTCGGCCTCGACCCCAGTCTCGGGGGGAATCGCGTCCTCGCCCGACCCCGGCCTCGGCCTCAAGAGAAGTCTCCGCCTCGATCGACCCTGGGCTCGGACTGACCATGCTGATAGGGGACGCATCATTCCCCTATTCCTAGCCTGCTCAGGCTACAAGGAACAAGACCGGCGTCCCATCCGGCTTACCCCGGCGATGGGTAATGATGGTGCCTCGCGTGCGCCATGACGCCGGTGGCTCTCAGCCCCTTACAACAGCAAGGAGACGTCAGCAGGGTCCTCGCTGCGCTGCCAGTTGCGCTCCTACAGGACTCAGGCGCTCCTCTGGCGGCCACGCCATCACATGTACAGCGCCCAAGCTCTCCCCGCAACGGCCACATTGGCATGTACACAGGGCTTAGGCACTCCACTGCCGGACACGTTAGCGCATAGCTACGCCCCCCCGTTGTACACCTGGACTCTCTCCTTGCCTCTATAAAAGGGAAGTCTAGGGCCACCCTGAGAGAGGTTCGCGCGAGGGAAGTGGCGGACGAGCTCTATGTCCCCCTCTCTCTCTCCCTCACGCGACGCGCTTGTAACCCCTACTGCGAGCGGCACCCCTGGTGCAGGATAATACAAGGCTTGTCCCACATCTTGTGTTCCATCCCGCGTCAACCCATCTGGGCAGGGACATGCAGCGACAATTTACTCGTCGGTCGAGGAACCCCCCGGGGTCGAAACGCCGACAATTTAGACTAAGGGTTCCATAGCAAAGTTGTAGACCATAGTAAAGTGAACAAGTTTTCTAAAGTGAGATGGACCTGGTTCCACATAGATTTAGGAGTAAAAGTGGCCAAAATGTGGACTGTCAGGTGTTGGGTTTAGACTTAGAATAATATTTAAGTCTGAATATGTGTGTTTTTACCCAACTTTGGGGCCTTGTGGTAATAAATCCAAAGAGATTTAGGTTAAGAGTCTGTAGCAAAATGAGAGACCAGATGTAGATGAACAAGTTTTGTGCCAAGAGTGGGCTTGCTACTGTATGGAATTTAGAGAATAGCCTGCTGCAAAACCCTCTATCAGACTCAGTACTGTGTTGTTTCAGAAATTAGAAACTGCATTTTTAGTGTTTTTCTCTAACTTTGGTGCACCATAGCTACTGTTCTAAGTATTTTTAGCTTAGGGGTGTTATACCAAATAGGAAGGGCTCTAGTTGGTGAGTAAATGTGGTTAAGAAAGGTTGATCTATTGTTGAGGGAAAATGTGCGATAGATGGGCCTCGATAGAGAAGTGGGCAAAGGAAGCAGCAGTGTTAGTGAATTGAATTCAGTTTTTGACTGGCAAACCGAAGAATATCACTCTCCCAGCTAGTGTCACTTGTGTGTTTGGGTGGAGATAGGGTCAAGGTGCCTAGCCAAGGGGCTAGAGACCTCAGCTCCATTGAGAAATATCAATGTTTTGGACTGTTTTGGGGCAGTGAGTCTTTTTCTGCACTTCTTATTATCTGATTTCCTGGGCAGTCTAGATATTTATATTGCACCTGTGAGCCAGCCCCAGAAAAATGTATTGGGCTATGTTTGTATGGTGGATGAAGTGCATGACTCAAGTTTTAGAGGTCCCACTCCTCCTGGTAATATCCAGTGAGTTGTCAGCCATAAAGAAAGGGGGGAAATGCTCTGAACATTGATCAGTGATTGAAGCTGGGATCAGTTGCGGGGGGAGAAAAAAGATCTTCACCCCTTTTCTGGACTCTACTCATATGCACAAACTGAGTTTAGTGGGGTGGACAACAAAGGGGTCTTAGGTTCTAGCTTCCTGTTGAAAATATCAGTTTCGAACCTTTCAGCCTATCCACAAGTGAAGTCCATATTTGTTTGTTACTATCTTCAGAACTGGACATAATTAAATATTTGTGTTGTACCTATGCTATTGGACCAGGTTCGGTGTCTCAACTATGCAGATGAACCAATGTGTATTTGATAATTGGGAGCCACGTTTGTATGTCCCTGTTGTGCTGGCAGACTAGGAGACACCTCCCCACTGCATGGTTGCCGGGTTTAGGGACACATGCCCTTGTGCAGCTGCCTTAAAGGCCAGATGCAGTGAAGCTTTCGACCTTGTCTTAAGCCCTAGTCACAGTCCAACTTGTGGGAGTGGTAATCCTTGTGTTCCTGCTGGTATAAACCCTCTCCCCAGCCCCAGGGTAGCCCTATCTAGAACTGCGCGTGCCAACACCCAGTCTGGTGACCACGTTCACCCGAGTGATCACCTTGTCGTGGCTAGGCCGACTCAAGTAGGTATTGGTCCATATTGTGCCTGTCCCATATCCCCTATAGATCAGTGAAGCTCACCGAGCTGTTTCCCCTAACGCTAATGTCGTGCTTCGGCCAGAACAGGGGCATGTCGCCGTGATCTGGCGCTATGGGTAGCTCCACCGCAGACCATACAACTCACGCTTTCCCTGATCAACCTCGCGCGAGCACCATGATCTATGTAAGTCAGTGATACTCTCCACTCCTTTGGTTTGAGCTCTACCATAGAGGTGCATCGGGACCGAGCGCGCCGAGTCAAGAACTCCATGGATATTGTGGTCGGGTTGGTCTAGTACTCGTCGTGGGTGTTGGAGGATTGAGGTTAATGCGGGTTGGCTGTCAACACATGTCAGAGGTGATTTGTGGGTACCAAAGACCTGCACTGCCGCGGCCATAGTCGTCGGTTCACTGGAGAACTGTGCGGCGGTGTTGGGGCCCTGAAGTTGTGAATGAGCCGAAGCCGAGGGGTGTGCGTGAAACTGTCGGTGACTCAGCCAAACAGTGGCTCAGTCATATCAACTTAGTTAGAGCAGCGGGGTCTTTTATGCAAAAACGCAGGCGCGGGCCATTGGCCATAGGCCAGTTTTGCTTGGTTCTGGGCTGGCTGGATTAATTTGGGCCCATCACTATTCACTACTTTACCTTTTCTTTTGTCTGAAAGCTTGGATGTTGTCCCAAAAATAGTAGAAAATTCCAAAAATCATGGGACAAATTTTGTTGGATGTCTAAAATCAAGAGCTCTCTAGTAAAGTTGGTTTTAGGATTTTCATAGTAATTAGAAAATATTAAGTGAATTAAAGGTGCTTTTGGAAGGACTGTTTGAATTTTAGAAATAAAAGTACAATGCCAAAAATTATGGAAATGTTTGGGTAGCCTTGTTTTGGATAGTGGAGGATGTGGTAAAGGTTTGAGGCTGTTTGGAATCCATTTGCTCTAGAAACCTTGTAAGCCCCAAAATAGAGTGATTAATCCCTAATCAAGTGTGGATTAATGTTTTGGAAAGGAGATAAGTTTACCTAGTGAGAGTTGTTCTTTGGATGAAGGAACCAAAGGAAGATTAATCCATAAGTAAGTTCAATTTGGCCACTTTTAGCTAGTATTGGTGGTGTAGAGCCATGTGTATACTGGTCATGTGTTTTTGTCTATGGTGTTTATGTTCCCTAGCTCTCCTTGTGAAAGTTTACATTTCATCTCATTACATAAGCATACATGTATTTGTAATTGACTTGTAGAACTCCAGTGGTTGCTGATCAAGTGGAGGAGTCATCTAACTGGGTATTGGATAGTGGGATCTAGAACCTCTTCACTGCAACAAAGGCAAGCCCCGGTGCATTTGCCCCTTTCCTTGTATTTTTAAAATACTTTTACACACTTTAAGTCTAGTGAAATGTGCATTAAGTTTATAGGAATTGCTTGGAAACTACTTGGTGCATTGACTACCTTGATATCCATTCCTTTATAGATACTTCTAATGAAGTATCAAAATATGATTTACAAAAATGCTTAGCCCTGCTTAGATCTTGTGGATAGAGGTTGTCTTTTGCAATAATGCCGAGCTCAGGGGTTATCCTGAGGAAGGATGACTTCTACCTGCAAGAATATTTTCATTGGGAGCATGGCGGAATCTTACTGCAAAGTTCCCTATAATGCTCTGTTCATCCTTAGGAACACAAAACAATCCTGAGGGTGGAAGTACTTAACTCGAGACATGGGCTAGGAACAGGTGATGCTCCACCCAGGTTAATTAAGGATTGGATGCGTATGTAGGCCTGTAAGATCAAGGACTATCTTAACTGGCCACATGCCCTGGATATGGGACAGGTTAAGCTTGAACCCGGCTATTCCAACCTAAAAAGACAACCACGCACTGGGCGTGGGAGATGGTGGGAGTAGTGTGTACCCTCCTGGCTAGAGGCTGGACGGAGGAGTACTGTGCTCCCGGGTAGCGCGGACCAGTTCACGTTGTGGAGGATCTGTGGGAATGGTTGACATATGCAAGGGTTAAGTGCTACATATGTCGTGTGGTTAGAGATCCTCAGCTGAGTAAATCGATTCGGATTGCCGTTATATCCCCGGAGAGTGGAGACTTGATCTCTGACCTGCAACCTAGGTCAGGATGTAAACATTATGAATAAAAATGATGTTGTATTGATGAGATGGTGAAATTAGACTAGATGCAACCAGAGTCTATTAATATTTAATCTGGCGATAAAATATTGAAAGTAAGGACTCACTTTAATAAGCTATTTCTGCAAAAGTATCTAAGTTGATTCTTTCTAAAGCCTTTTCCTTGATTCCTATTTAACCAGCATATCCTTGAGAGTCATTTTTCCTTAGTCGGGTAAGACTTGCGAAAGTACACTTCGTACTCAGGGTTTTCGAACCCATGTTGTTGTAGGTGATGAGGAGTACTCTAAGTGTTCCGGTGGCTGGAAGGCGTTTCCAGTTCTGGAGGAGGATTACTTAGGCTTGTGTATAAGCTTGGAGGGTTCCTACCTTCCTGCTATTGTAATAAGTTATGCACTTTGAGTATATCAGGACTTGTAATAAATTTAAATCTTCCTATGTAATAAACTTCAATTTTAGAAATGAAAATAATGTTTTATAAAGTCTTCCTCTCTTATCTCCGAAGTGTGTGTGTATCGAATGTGATTACTGTAATATGCATGTATGGTGGAAGATCCTTAGGATGATGAGTTCAAGTTGTTGAACTCGTGATGGCCTTGTTAAGTTACCTAGTATACGTGCATAGCCATCTGAGGCCATCAAGGCAAGGATTGGTGCACGTGGGCCTAGTAACTTGGGAGGGCTGCCACACAACTGTGGATTCAGTATTGCTAGGGTTAATCAGATCAGTGCTGAAGCTACCGCTGATGGTCCTGACATCGCCATTGGTACATTCCTTATTAGTTTTGTGCCCGTATCTATATTATTTGATTCTAGAGCTTCGCATTCATTCATCTTTGCCCGTTATGCTAATTCATATGATCTAGCATATATAATTATGCGTAAACTCATGGTAGTTACCACACATAAGGGACCTATTGAAGCAAATTTTACATGCTTTAAAATAGACATAACCCTTTTGGGAAGAAATTTTTGGTCCACACCTATAGTACTAGAGGAAAGTGACATAGATTTGATCCTTGGTATGAAATGGTTGAAAGAGTGCTATGAAGTTATACATTGTGCTAAGGGAACGGTTGAACTCACTAGTCCGGACAGAGATAGATTTGAGGTTGCAGTTACCTTATCACCATCCACTAAACCTGCTATCTACCTACTAGATGGCAAATTTATAGGTGACCACATCCAAGTTGTTAGGGATTTCTCTGATGTCTTTCCAGAGGAGTTGCCTGGAATGGCGCCAGATAGGGATGTGGAGTTTGTTATTGATCTCTTACATGGAACCACCCCTTTTTCCAAAAGACCCTATAAAATGTCTGTGGAAGAATTAAAAGAACTTAAGAAACAGTTGAAGGAGTTATAGGATTCGGGGTATATTCGCCCTAGTTCCTCGCCTTGAGGAGCGCCTGTCCTATTTGTTTATAAGAAGGATGGTTCTTAGAGGATGTTTGTTGATTACTGGTCTCTTAATGACATCACCATTAAAAATAAATACCCCTTACCACATATTGAAGATTTGTTTGATCAGATGAGAGATGTCAGGTTATTCTCCAAGAGTGATCTCAGGTCGGGTTATCATCAGATGGAGATTAGGCCTTCTGATACTCCCAAGATGGCTTTATCTACTCGATATGGGCTATACGAGTTCACAGTCATGTAGTTTGGCTTGACCAATGCACTAGCGTAGTTCATGAATCTGATGAATAAGGTATTCATGGAATATCTTGATAAGTTTGTTGTGGTATTCATCGCCAACATTCTGATTTATTCCAAGGATGATGGAGAACATGAGGAACACTTGTGACTAGTATTGCAGAAATTGAGAGATGACCAGCTCTATGCCAAATATAGTGAATGTGAGTTCTGGTTGGATGAAATACCTTTTCTTGGGCATATTATCTGTCACACCTAGTTTTGGAAGGTAAATCGAATGCGAACCATGTACGTGCTAGGATAAAAAATTCACATACACAACGATTACATAGTTGGGCATCATCACACACTGCTCAAAATAATAGTGGAAAATAGTACTTTATTACATCAAGATGTCGAAGACATCCACATAGTCATTAACTTAAGTCATAATCAAAGTGTGAATACAAAACATAGTAAGATAAGGCCTTCACAGGCAGCTGACTAGGGGTTTGCCACTAAACTATTCTAGAACTCATCGATGTCCAGAAACTCCTAATAGTCCTCCACATTGCCTTCATCTTCTCTTGAGCACTGATTGCAATGGGGACAACCTGGGGTTTGGTGTTTTTAAGCAGGGGTGAGTACACATCAACGTACTAAGCAAATGTCTCGTTTGGCTAAAGTGGACTAGCTGTATGTGGGGTTAAGCTTAAAGTAGTTAATTTTAGTTGGTCAGGTATTTATTACTATAAGAAAGCCAAGTTTTAGCAATAATCCCAAGTTATTAACCAAAATAGTACTCCCTCCAAGAGGAAATACCAAGTACCATAAATATAATTTTCATCTTTAAGCATCATCATAAAAGTATCCAGAGTGACTCTAATCAAAGGAGCTCCCAAGGTTGCTCATAACCGTAAGCATGGCTGATATACCAGTTTCTAACACTCTGCAGAGGTTGCACACTTTACCCATGAGTCGTGATCCCTTCCCAGCCTAGGTTATATAGACCCGATCTTCACTATCGAGGTGAATAGCCAGGGATTCACTACGTAGCCTTTACAAAGATTCCCGTGGTGTGTAGTCGCCCGTTAGGTTTCGCCAGTCGTACAAACATAGTACTTGTTGGGGACTTGTTCTCAAGTGATTGAGCTTAAGAACAAGGCAACACAAGATATTAAATGTTACTACCCTTCGTCCTTCGAAGCATTATTTCCCTTAGGATATAACGATCTTCGGACGAAGGTTATGAAGGACATACCTTCATAGACTTAACATGTGTAACCAAAGAATGAAGCTTATAAGACTCAGGAAAATGTTATAAATTTGCAATATAACAATATGGACATTTATTATTGAGTCAAATGAAAACAATATCAAATTACATTTGTACCTTGAGCTTAACAGAAGACCAAGGCCTGGGCGAGATTCAACCAGCGTGAACAGTACGGGGTACTGTTCATCTATTTATAGGCACAGGACGTAGCCTGCGAGAAATTACATTCATGCCCTTTACAAATGGTTACAATCATAACATAGGTTGTCATGGGCCAATTGGTCATTTCATCTTTTAAGTCGGTGCATCTGGAGATACGTTACGAAGCTCCTTGACTGATAGGTTCGGTATTGTGTTCTGGCCTTTCGAAGGTGTTTCTTCTCACAAGACCTTCGGTGATGAAGCTGCCCCCCAACAGTACTCCTCCCTAAGGTGGGTGACTAACAAAACCAAATCGAATGAACCTCGACACCCACCCTTAGCAGAGCAAGCACTATGCCCTAGCCCCCATTGACGGCACAACGGCGAAGCCAACTAAACCCCAAGTTCCTCCAATTAATCAGCTAAGGGCATCCCATTCCACCCCTCATGGTTGTACTGTTTTCCTGGGTGGTCATCCAGCGAACAGGTCCTTATGAAGAGGTACTCGGGAAACAGCCCAAGTCCCTAAAGTATCATAAGTTCATCATAATAATCTAAATATCATCAACGTATCATAAATGTTCTCATCATGTTCATTGATTAAAGTAAAGCAATACCATGATACTAACCATAGTTACCAATTCCCAAAGGGTAACCAAGGACAGGAAAAACAGAACACTGGTCAATCTTTAGGTTGATCATGGTATGAGGGACAATGAATTATAAAGTAAGTAGGACACAATCGGTCAGATGACACTTGCCTTCATGTCACACCCGAATTTAAGGGCCAAACCCGGGCGTAGATCAAATGTGTGCTAGGATCAAGTCTCACACATATGATGACTCATGGTATAGAAATGAATGTCACATCTTTACTATATAATAGGAGTTCTATACAAAATAACTAAATAATTACATCATAAGAAGACGACGATCTAGCAACCATAGTTGGCTGGGAGACGACGGCCTAGATCTCTCACGAACTCATCGCAGCATCCATCATGCTCCTTCTCCTGTGGAACCTGTTCTTGACTAGGGGGGATGTGAGTACAGCAAGGGTGAGCTCACATACGTTCATCGCTCAACAAGTTGTGGGGAATAATGTGCATGAGCTCACATACGATGGGGCTCATGTTAAATGTAAGGCTTACCAAAGGAGATGGTTAAAGCTGAGAATTGCTTTTAAAGTTGGTCAAAATTTTATTAGCAGTTACTAAGTATAAGTAGCTACCAACGCAAATAAATTAGAGATCACAATTAATAATAACACCCACAATGCAATGCAAATGACAAATTAAGTTTAGTTCCATAAGTTACTCATGTGAGGGTCCGAGCCGCTCATGACAGTGAGCACGACCGATATACCAGTTTTACACTCTAGAGATGTTGCGCATCTTTACCCACAAGTCATGTTACCCATTTGCCACGGGGTCATGAATCCCATACACCTCTACCGAGGTGGCGAGGCAGGGTAGCACTACGAGGCCTTTATAAAGTTCCACTAGCATCAGAAAATCCGCTATAGTTTCTGAGAAGGGCACTATAGGAATCCCTCGTCCGAAAAGCCATCGCAGCATGATCGACCCGAGAACCTCCCTATACCGCAGCTCCTCTACCGCCCTTGCCCCTTTTGATAAGGTAGTCCTCCACTAGCTTTCCTAATTAGTCAGCCAAGTGCATCCCATACCACCCTTGTGGTAGCACTGTTTTTCGGGTGGTTCTCCATGTATCAATTAACATAATGATCTTATCATGAACAATAACTAAAACAACAACAAAATTGGAACATGATCATAATATAACATTAATTTCCTAAAACCAGGTAGAGCAATAGCATATCTACCCAATAGTTCTTTTGTTTGCAAGGTGTGGGATAAACAATACTAGGGATACCTATTAGGTCCCATCAAATTAACCTGAGCATGTCACAGTGATTAACAGGAACATTATTAGGTAGAGAAAAGTGATCAAGGGCACAACTTGCCTGTGACTTGAGATCCCAGGTACTTCACCAAATTGGTCTTCAAGGAACTCGTAACCTCACTGCTACTCGTAATAATACATACAAATAGACAAGAAGTACATAAAAATAATAGTGCACCAAACGTGAGAACAAGCAGCGTAAGAATATTCTACTCGCTGCTACGAGATCGTAGGTTCGAGAACCACTAAAATCAGAGTTACAGTTTAAAAGGTACAATTTTCTAAGGAATTATGTGTTTGAATAACAATCTATGTTTTAGGTTAACTATAATTCATGTGATAAAGATATTACAAAGAAATAACTTTACTGAACCTTATTCTAAATTATTTAGAATTCATATCTCCGTCAAATTATAGCCATATACCAAATTAAAATATTGCTTCCTTTGTATTTAGAGAAGTTAATTGAGTACTTTATTAATTTTGAAAACATGGTACATGACAAAACAATGTTTCTAATGTGTGGGAAATTTTATTATGAAGCCAATGCAATTTGAACGGATTAAATCGGAGCTAAGACGCAAAAGATATGAATTTTCTAAGTCCTTTATAAATTTTATATTAACTTTTATACTAGAATTGATTATCATAAGTATTTTTCCATAGTTTCCAGATTTATTTAATCACTGAATAGGAAAAGTATGGTGGGTTAAATTACTAAGAAGTCTAGGGTCTGGTTTGTAAGAACTTGGACTAGTTTGTAATGATCCTTGTATATGGGCGGACTGTGGATAAATAAGAAAAACAGCAGGATCTCTTTTAGCAAATGTGCCAAGGCTGGTGTGCGCATGCGATCGCTGGACATCATATCTCAGATCTGCAGTCAACATTAAATGGACGAAGGGGTATGGGCCAACCTAATTTATGCTGCTCATTTTAGATTCGACGACCCAAATAAGATCTATCCTTACCCGCCCGCATTGCGATCAACGGCCAAAGCCATCCCCCTTCCCCAACGGTAGAGCGCGGCGCCGCCGCACGCATCATACAGTGGGTCCCCGCCGGAGTCGGCCGAGCAGGCGCTCCCAAGCACTAATACCTAATTAATCAGGTGATACACGAAGGAGGGAGGAGGGCGAACTTTATGGGAGTGTTCTTACCCGAGACGAGGGCACCGACAATGCCGCATATGCCTTACGAGGACACGTGGTGGAGGTTGGCCTTCGGGGATGAATTATGCGCCATCTCGACACATGCGCCACCCATTGAGGTCTAGGGCAAACTCCAGGTGTCCCTAGGAGGGGCCTAGGTCAGTCGTTGAGGCCTCGTCGCTGGTGTGCGTGCAGGTCGACCCAGGCGGCATCGGTTCTCTCTCCTCTCGGCGTGATGGTTATCATAGACGGCAGCTGCTACGTCGAGTTCTCCCTGCGGTGGCTCGGTTCTTTGACTTAGAGATTCGAGCAATTAAAGGGTCCAGGATTTATACCCACGAGCCCGATATGGAGGTAGGCGCATGCGCTGGGATAGTTGTAACAATCTGCCAGGTTTACGCCGAGGTTAGGGATGAATATGACATATGGGTCCCAATTATCAATGATGGAATCCAAACACACTTGCGCGGCTTCAGGCTAACGTGCGGGGTCCACATGGCGGTGGCTAGGGGAGCGAACGAGGCTAAGGGCTGATGAGGCTAAGGGTTGACGATGTGGGGCCCATCTGTCGGCAGCACGTGTGAGTGGGCGCGAGAGGGCTAGGTCGCGCAGGGGAGGGGATGAGTGGGCCGAGAGGGGGGGTTTGGGCGTGAGAGGGCTAGGTCGCGCAGGGGAGGGGATGTGTAATTCAAAAGTACTTTAAATGTTCAACCTAATTTAAATGCACACTCAAAGGTCCCAGCATGAATGCATATTTGCTTTTATTTTATTATATTGTTTATGCAAATGCTTCTATTTATATAATTCATACACATACAAAAAGGAAATATTTTTAGAGAAATAATTACTAATGTGTAATATTTATTAAAGGTATCTTAACCCAAAACTTTTAAAGAATATTTCTCAAATATTTTATTCAAATGAGTAATCTGGCTCATATAAAGATCTTTTCATTTAGTCTCTTCAATCCCTAACATATGAACTTTAAATCTTGGAAGAACTTTTCTTAAATTCCCCAAAATATGATTTTGTGTTACAAATTCTCCCCCCTTAGAAATAATCTCGTCCTCGAGATTAGTAAGGAAGGGGATGTAGAAAGCCAAATGTCTAGTTGTAGTTTAGCTTTGAGTTTTCCCAAGTGGTTTAAGCACATATGTTTTCTATTTTCTTTTAGTTATTAAATAAGGGATGGGTTAGGAAATCATGGGTATATTATATTTAGCTATTAGGCAGAAGTAGAGAAGGTGGGGGTAAGAAGGATTAGGGCAAGGAAAGTCTCCATCTCGAATAGTGGATCCTGACCAATCAAGATATCTGGCTTGACTCTTATCTTCCTTCGAGGTTGATCTATTCCTTCTCTAACCTTGGTGTCTTCATCCGAGCTAGGGACATACAATTAAGATAGTATTAGGGGTACCAAATAGTTTAGCAGGTAGAGCGGAAGGCTTTATTAGATGGCTTAAGTTA
This sequence comes from Zea luxurians, assembly GCA_029449295.1. NCBI lineage: Eukaryota > Viridiplantae > Streptophyta > Magnoliopsida > Poales > Poaceae > Zea > Zea luxurians. The sequence continues at coordinate 56,286,190 of JAOPSE010000011.1, forward strand.
TAATGAGATTAAGCAAATTATGTTTTTTTGTTGGGCTAGATAGGTCATATAACCCACTACACAAGTTAGGTTATCATTCTTAAGCGAGTTGGTCTAGGGCACCAATTTAGGTTAAAACATATTTATAGGAGTAGGATCTGATCTCTTTCACCCGTATTAACTAACTTGTTAAGTAACTCATATTGGATTAGGTCAACTTAAGGTTAGAATTGGTTAGATTAGATTAATATTAGATTACTTTAGATTAGATCGTATTTCATCAGATAGGATCTAGATTAGATTGGTACAACTAGATTAGACTAGATAAGATCTAATTGATTTGGATTAGATCATGGTTATTACTCCATGATGAGATAAGCAAAGTGGTTAGGATAAGATCGAAAGGTAACATAGAATCTTTTAAGATGAAATGGATCTATTAAGTGATATATGTTTTAATGGGGATAATCTAATTTGATTAGCTAACTTGAAAACAAATTTTTATGCTTAAGTATATGCAGATGCAATTGTGGACATTACTCCACAACTCATCACACTCAATCAAAGAACCAAATCAAACAGGTATCATAAGAACAAACATTCAAGCGTATAGATACCTACAAAAATATTTTTTATGCCTATGATTAGGACTCCTATTCCTCAGGGCCACTTTGGTAAAGGATTCCAAGGTGGGAAATCCTCTTTTGGTTTTTTCAAAGTAGAAAAGGTAAGAGTAATAAGAGTAGAACAGCCAAAGGTGAGGCAGGATCAAGAAACATATAAGAGAGAATCAGAGTAAAGGTAAGTAGGTAAGGGTTTTGTCCAGTCCTATCTAGGTTTCGTCCTATAGTCAACATTTCCTCTTATACCACTTCTGTCACACCCGAACTTAAGGGCCAAACGTGGGCGCGAATCAAATGTGTGCTAGGATCAAGTCTCACACATATGATGACTCATGGTATAGAAACGAAAGTCACATCTTTACTACATAATAAGTGTTCTATACAAAATAACTAAATAATTACATCATACGAAGACGATGATCCAGCAACCATAGTTGACTGGGAGACGACGGCCTAGATCTCTCACGAACTCATCGCGGCATCCATCATGCTCCTCCTCCAGCGGTACTTGTTCTTGACCTGGAAGAGGATGTGAGTACAACAAGGGTGAGCTCACATACATTCATCGCTCAACAAGTTGTGGGGAATAATGTGCATGAGCTCACTTACGGTGGGGCTCATGTGAAGTGTAAGGCTTACCAAAGGAGATGGTTAAAGCTGAGCATTACTTTTAAAGTTGGTCAAAATTTTATTAGCAGTTACTAAGTATAAGTAGATACCAACCCAAATAAATAAGAGATCAAAATTAATAATAACACCCACAATGCAGTGCAAATGACAAATTAAGTTTAGTTCCATAAGTTACTCATGTGAGGGTCCGAGCCGCTCATGACCATGAGCACGACTGATATACCAGTTTCACACTCTGCAGAAGTTGCACATCTTTACCCATAAGTCGTGTTACCCATTTGCCACAGGGTCATGAATCCCATACACCTCTACCGAGGAGGCGAGGCAAGGTAGCACTACGAGGCCTTTACAAAGTTCCACTAGCATCAGAAAACTCGCTATGGTTTCTGAGAAGGGTAATATAGGAATCTCTCATCCGAAAAGCCATAGCAGCATGATCGACCCGAGAACCTCCCTATACCGCAGCTCCTCTACCGCCCTTACCCCTTTTGGGTAAGGTAGTCCTCCACTAGCTTTCCTAATTAGTCAGCCAAGGGCATCCCATACCACCCTTGTGGTAGCACTGTTTTCCCGGGTGGTTCTCCATGTTCCAATTAATATAGTCATCTTATCATGAAAAATAATTAAAACAACAACAAAATTGGAACATGATCATAATATAACATTAATTTCCCAAAACCATGTAGAGGAATAGCAAATCTATCCAATAGTTCTTTTGTTTGCAATGTGTCGAATAAACAATACTAGGGATACCTATTAGGTCCTATCAAATTAATCAGAGCATGTCACAGTGGTTAACAGGAACATTATTAGGTAGAGAAAAGTGATCAAGGGCATAACTTGACTGTGACTTGAGATCCAGGTACTTCACCAAATTAGACAAGAAGTACATAAAAATAACAGAGTACCAAACATGAGAACAAACGGCATAAGAATATTCTACGCGCCACTACAAGATCGTAGGTTCGAGAACCACTAAAATCAGAGTTACGGTTAAAATGTACAGTTTTCTATGGAGTTATGTGTTTAAATAACAAAACTTTGTTAGGTTGACGACAATTCATGTGATAAAGATATTATAAAGAAATAACTTTACTGAACCTTATTCTAAATTAGTTAGAAATCATATCTCCGTCAAATTATAGCCATATACCAGATTAAAATATTGCTTCCATTGTATTTAGAGAAGTTAATTGAGTAATTTATTAATTTATAGAAGATGGTACATGACAAAACAATGCTACTAATGTGTGGGAAATTTTATTACGAAGCCAACACAATTTGAACGGATTAAATCGGAGCTAAGACGCAAAAGATATGAATTTTCTAAGTCCTTTATACATTTTATATTAACTTTTATACTAGAATTGATTATCATATGTATTTTTCCATAGTTCCTGGATTTATTTAATCACTGAATAGGAAAAAGGACAGCAGGTTAAATTACTAAAAAGTCTAGGGTCTGGTTTGTAAGAACTTGGACTAGTTTGTAATGATCCTCGTATATGGGCGGACTATGGATAAATAAGAAAAATAGTAGGTCTTTTTTAGCAAATGTGCCAAGGCTGGTGTGCACGTGCAATCTGGCCATCAGATCTCTGTGATGGAACCTCCCAAGTCATTAGGCCCACTTACAGTTGTCCTTGTCCAACGGACCTCACACAACCCTGTAGATGCACCTGATCACTTGTTAAGTTCGGTATCTGTATTCTTTACCTTGCCCAAGAGTGTTTCACCCGTCACGCAGATATTACAACACATCGGAGGAACGAGTATGCGGAAGCAGTTACAATAACTTTATTTTATTCTAAAAGAGAGAAAGAGTAGTATTATTACAGACCAGAGCAAAAATATAAGAGTGCTGGAGTAATATTATTACATAACTTGGGAGGCAAAAACCCCTCCCGATAAACAGTAAAAAGTTTTTTTCCTTAAAGGAGGACACCTCCTCCCGCGGCTTCAGTCTTGATTTTCTTCCTTAGGCACCACCTTGGAACAAAAGCAACAAAAATTTGCTGCTTCCTCACCTAAAACAACATGGGACAAAGCCCTGAGTACGAAGTGTACTTTCGCAAGTCTTACCCGTCAAAATAAAAGACTCTCAAGGATATGCTGGCCTTTGGGAATCAAGGTATGGCTTATCAATAATCAAAGACTCTATTTGCAGAAATGCTTACTAATAGTGGATCCTTAAAAATCCAGTTTTATTAGCAAGTTCAGTTATTACCTGACTTCTAGAGTTCTTTCTACTCTAGTTCAAGCACTTGACCTATACTAGTTAATTTCTTATTAACCCTTCTCGTTCACTGGATTGCTACTTGTAGGGCAGTGACCAAGTCTTCATGTCCAAGAAGTAACGGCGATCTGAATCGATTAATACTCAGCTGAGGGTCTCCAATCACATGACATATGTAGCACTTAACCCTTGCATATGTCAACTCGCCACCGGGGTTCTTAAGACCAGATCAGGTTCACGCCAACCGAGAGCACAGACAGACCACCGTCCAGCCTCTTGCCATGGAGGGTACATGCTACTCTCGCCATCTCTCCATTCCATTGTGTGTTATCTTATTCTAGTATTAGTCTGCCCGAGGCAAAGCTTACCCATGATGAGGCATGTGACCAGTTAAAAGGTCCTCGATCATCAAGCCTACATCGAGAATGTCCTTAATCGACTCAGACGGAGACACTACACTGAGACTCTCTTCTCGTGCAAGTCACCCGCTCGGTCTCAGCTTTATCATTTCAAACCCAAAGTTTGGTACCTGGCAGAGGTACATCTTTTCTGATGTTGAACCCATCATGGCCATGATGGATCCTCCATCAAGTTTTATTTTGAAAACACCCCACGCACTTGAAGCATCATCTTTTGTCAAAACAAAACATTTTGTTTTTCTAGAGCAAAGCTAAGCATAAGAAAAACCTTTTTGTAAAATAGGGGATTAAGGAAAAGTAATCAAATCCTCAAGGATGGGAATGCAGCAACTGGTTTAGCACACAACTCCTATCACCTAATGCATCAAGCAAGTGAGAAAGATTTTAAAATAGCAAGGAGGTGGCAAATGCACCGGGGCTTGCCTTGTGTGATAGGTGAGTCAGGCTCTGCTCCACAGATGTCAAAATAAAAGCAGTTCCCTGCCTAAGGTTCTTCAGGTGGTGGTGGTGTAGTCCTGGCTTCTTCAACTTCTATCTCTTCTTCGTTTTCTATATACAGCCATATATAATTATGAATGTTCATGTAATGCTCTTGAAAATGCAAAGATAATAAAGGTATATTATCTTAGGTCTTGAATACAACTTTCCTTCACGGATCTCCGGGAAACTAGGGTTTTTGGAGTCTATAGTGAAGTTCATAGGGCAGGGGACTAGGGTTTTGGGTGTTAGGTACCAAACATGGTCCCAATCATACCAAACTTTACCCAAGGCTTCCAAATAACATTTAAAGCTTATCTAAAAAGTTTGGTGATTTTTGGGATTATTAATTACTTTCTAAAATTCTAGAAGTATGGATTTTGGTTATTTTAAATATCCCATAATTCCCTATTTGATCTAAAAATCATGAAATTATTTTTATTAAATAATATGGAAAATTACAAACCTAGCAAAATTGGTCCTGTGTTTTTAACATTTTTCTACAATTTTCTAGAAATCTTTTAGCTCTGGCAGAAAAAGAAAAAGAGAAAGGTGCTATAGTATTGGGCTCATTTCAGTCCGCGATGGCCCATACACAGGCGAAAGCGCGTCCTCACGCGCGCTGGCGGTTTTACATAGACGACCCCAGCTTTTTGAATAAGCAGCAAATAACACAGAGCACTATTTGTTTGTTTCCCTGACGTTTGCACTAAGACCCCCGAAGTTCTAATTCTTCACAAGGGAAAGTCCACGATGGGGAGCGGCGGAGAACCGAGCTCTGGCGAGCCTACACCGGTCGATTCACTCAACGACCGGTGCTACCGTGCAGCGGACACTAAATTGAACCCTTAATAAACATTTCCCCTCACTAAATTGCTGGATTGGAGCTCTACATCACCCTGTCCACGATGACAGTGGGCACAACGGGCAGCATGAAGTGTTCCCGACGATCTAAGGGGTCCTAGTCTAATCGGCTGGGTCAGGGAGCATCATGGACACACAAGGACACCGAAACGAAAGAGCAGAGGGCATGAGCGGACCTAGAGTAGGATGACCACGGCGAGGTTGTAAGGCACGGGATTTTGGACCGAATTGGGGGAAATCCAAAATTGGGGCTTGCTGGTGAGTAATTGGTGGCACGGCTTGGTGGATCAGTGCTTGATTACCCTACGGACCCATCGGTGTGCTCAATTTATAGTGTGCTTGAGGGTGGTGTTTAATTTGGACGAATTGCGCTGGTGGCCAAGAGGGCAATGAGTCACGGCGGTGATCTACCGTGGCAATCGCAGAGCGACTGAACTACGGTGGTCACTAGATGGTCACTACGGCTCATACCGACACGATAAACTTCCTAAGGCGTGGCGCCCACACGGTGAATGGTGAACACGCCGGTGATAGCCGCTCGGCCACGTCGCCGGTCTGCACTGATGAACCATCAAGCACACAGTACATCCAAGCTCATCCACGGCAAGATCTTTCACCCCGTGATCGTTATCTGTGTTTAATTCGAGCGTGAATCACGGTGATAGCACGAATCCACGCGCGTGGTTGCCGGCGGTGAGGCACATGAACGTGGCGATCTGATCCTAACACTGTACCATGAGAATTCCCATTTTAGAGCCTTTGTTCGACCAACTTGTAGGACCCATAACTCCAATTTCTGCATGAGAACCTGCTAATCTCTCTGTAACAAAGTTCTAGCCCTTTAATCCAGCTACAATCTTGCTATGGTGATTATCCTCAAACGAGCAACAGATCTTACTCAAAATCAAGCCCTAAGTTCATCCAATTTCACTGCCACTGAAAGTTCAGACTTAAGGTTGCCTAACAGCCCGACTTTGTATCTAATTATCTCCAAATTTCTCATAACACCAAGGCTTAAAACCTATAGCAAAGTTGTTCTCCTATATTAGCTCTACAAGTTTGATATGCTGACCCTAGGCAAATTCTTTGTATTTCTAGACCTACAAAGCTCCAAAGTCAGCCTTGTTCAACTGTTTTCAGACTTAACCATTGGAGCACTAGGGTGGCTTTTTTGCAAATAAGCCCAAAACTCATGGTTTCTTTTGTAAATCTTCAAAAATGTGAACTATGTGACTCAAGGTACCCTAAATTCATGGTTTTTTCACTTAGGTCCAAAAGTGTGCACATTTGCATATAGCCCCCTAGGGTTTCTACTTGGGGTTTTCAGTGGTCCTTTTTAGGGTTTCTGGCACATCTAAAGTTTGGATGCCACTTAAGTCCATTAATGGTGACATTTTATGATTATTACTAATAAGTTTTGAAGTCTTCTCTTATTTAGGCCTTGTTTACTCTTTTAAGCCCAGTTTAGAATTAAGTACCCTACTCTGGGGTTTTACCCATGACATGTCACATCAATACAATTCATTTGAAATTTTTGCCTAATGAATGCATTCTAAGTGTAACATTCACATGATATGCTAATGCTCATGATGTAATGCTCAAATTTTAGTGGCAGTAACACCAGGAGTATTACATCCTTCCCCCCATAAAAGAATCTCGTCCCGAGATTAAAAGTCCTAGGGTAAGTAATGGAAAAGGAAATGCTTCACATTTTTATTTCCTAATTTTTGGTACAAGGCAGGGGTGGTATGGGATTCACTCTTTTATTACAACAAGTGTACACATCTCACAATTTACATGAAGCCAGAAAGCCTGGGAAATTCTTTTCTAAAAAGTCTTGAGTTTCCCAAGTAGCTTCATTTTCCGTGTGTTGGTTCCATTGTATCTTGTAAAACTTGAGAGTTCTCCTTCGGGTAATCCTGTCCTTTTGATCCAAGACTCGAATAGGGTGTTCTGAATATGTCAAGTCTGGTTCTAAGGCAACATCTGCCACTTCAACTGTTTGATCTGGAACCCGAAGACACTTCTTTAATTGGGATACGTGGAACACATTGTGCACTGCAGACAATGTTTCGAGTAACTGGAGTCGGTATGCTACTGGTCCATATCTTTCAAGGATAGGAAAAGGACCAATGTATCGTGGTGCAAGCTTCCCTTTTACCCTGAAACGTGATACACCCTTCAATGGTGAGACTTTCAGGTAGACATAATCTTCAACTTGAAAGTACAAGGGCTTACGTCGTTTGTTTGCGTAACTCTTCTCTCGAGCTTTGCCTTCTTTCAAATTATGTATTATTCATCAAACTTTCTCTTCGGTTTTCTTTACCATATCAAGCCTGAAGAAACATCTTTCACCTGGTTTAGACCAGTTTAACGGAGTACGGCATCGCCGTCAATACAAAGCTTCAAAGGGTGCAATTTTAATGCTCTCTTGATAGCTATTATTGTACGAAAACTCCGCTAATGGTAAGTAGTCATCCCATTTCTGCGGAAACTCTAGAACACATGCTCGCAACATGTCTTCAAGTATCTGATTTACCCTCTCAGTCTGCCCACTAGTTTGGGGATGATAGGCCGAACTGTGGAGCAATTTAGTACCCAAGGATTTGTGAAGTTCTTCCCAGAATTTGGATACGAATTGAGATCCACGATCCGATACTATTGTCTTCGGAACACCGTGCAAACTGAGAATGCGAGCAATATACAGTTCCGCATATGCGATTACTGGATACTTTACTTTAACTGGGAGAAAGTGGGCGACCTTTGTGAGTCGATCAATGATAACCCAAATAGAATCATAGCCTTTTGCTGTTCTGGGTAGTCCCACAATAAAGTCCATGCTTATATTCTCCCATTTCCAAGTTGGGATAGGTAACGATTGCAATGGACCAGCAGTTGTCATATGTATGGCCTTGACACGTCTGCAAGTGTCGCATCTTGCCACATAGCGTGCAATTTTAATCTTCATCTTCGTCCACCAATAATGCTGCTTTAGATCATGATACATCTTAGTGCTTCCGGGATGAATAGAATAGCGACTAAGATGTGCTTCATCTAAAATTTGCTGGCGGATTTCATCATTCTTGGGCACAACTATGCGGTTGTTAAACCATACAATACCTTGATCATCTTTTCTGAAGCAGTTGGCTTTACCGGCCTCCATTTTCTCATGAATGTGTTTCATACCCTCATCATTTCTTTGTGCATCAATTATTCTTTGCAGAAGAACTGACTCAAGCTTCAAGTGATTCAAAGTTCCATGTTGAATCATTCCTAGGTTCAACTTTTCCATTTCTTAGCATAGTGTAATGTCAGAAGTCTTCATCGTAAGACAATGACAGGAAGCCTTGCGACTTAATGCATCTGCCACTACATTAGCCTTAACCGTGTGATAGTGGATTTCCAATTCATAATCTTTAATCAGCTCAAGCCATCTTCTCTGCCTCATATTCAGCTCTAACTGGGTAAAAATGTACTTCAAACTTTTATGATCTGTATAGATGTGACAGATATTCCCCAACAGATAATAACGCCATATTTTCAAGGCATGGACCACAGCAGCTAATTCTAGGTCATGAGTTGGATTATGCTCTTCATGCCGGCGCAACTGCCTTGAAGAGTAGGCTATCACTTGGCCCTCTTGTATTAAAACACAGCCTAGACCACTGCCTGATGCGTCACAATACACATCAAAGGGCTTTTCAATGTCCGGTTGAGCTAATACAGGAGCAATGGTCAATAATACTTTCAGCTGCTCAAAGGCTTCATTGCATTTTGAGGACCAGTTAAACTTCATATCGTTCTTCAATAAACTTGTGATCGGCTTCACAAGCTTGGAAAAATCTGGAATGAATCGGCGGTAATAACTAGCCAGTCCAATGAAACTTCGGAGTTGATGCACCGTGGTTGGTGGTTTCCAATCCAAAATATCCTTGACCTTGCTGGGATCCACCGCAATCCCCTTGGCAGACAATACGTGTCCCAGAAATTGGATCTCCTCCAGCCAAAACACGCATTTACTGAATTTAGCATATAATTGATGCTCCCTTAAGCGCGTTAATACGATCCACAAATGCCGAGCATGCTCCTCTTCCTTCTTGGAATATATCAAAATATCATCAATGAAGACCACCACGAATTTATCCAACTCGGGCATGAATATCGAGTTCATCAGATATGTGAAGTGGGCAGGAGTATTTGTTAATCCGAAAGACATAACCAGATATTCAAATAATCCATACCGCGTAGTGAATGCGGTCTTTGGTATATCTTCGGGTCGGATACGGATCTGATGATAGCCCGACCTAAGGTCAACCTTAGAGAAGACCCTTGCTCCAGTCAGTTGATTAAACAAAATATCAATCTAGGGAAGAGGGTACTTATTCTTGATGGTGTCCTCATTAAGGGGTCTGTAATCCACGCACATCCGAAGCGTTTGGTCCTTCTTCTTGACAAAGATTGTGGGACAACCCCATGGTGATGAGCTGGGCCGGATGAATCCTTTTTCTAGTAAATCTTGTAATTGTGTCTTGAGTTCTGCCAACTCATTTAGAGGCATTCGATACGACCTCCTAGAAATAGGAGTCGTATCGGGCTTTAATTCAATCACAAATCTACATCTCTCTCTAGAGGCAATCCAGGCAGATCTTCCGGAAAGACGTCCGGGAATTCACATACTACCAGAATATCTTGGATCTCCGGTATGATGGCTTCATAAACTCTGCCAAATGGTTTAGCTGTAGTAGCTATGGGAATGGACAAGAGAACCTCTTCCTGGCCATAGCTCAACCTGATGGTTCTTAGATCAGTGTTGAGGATAGCTTTGTGTTGGGCTAACCAATTCAAGCCCAAAATTATATCTATATCTTGGCCTTTTAGAACAATCATGTTTGTGGGAAAGTCCCGTTCAGCCAATGTTACGGGCACATGGAAAGCCACTTCTTTAGTGAATATTTGTCCCCCAGGCGAATGAATTATAAACCCTTCCCTTGATTCAATGCATGGTATGCAATATTTTTCCCCAAACTTCTTGCTTATGAATGTATGTGAAGCACCAGAATCAAAGAGAATGACTGCAAGGTGATTGGCCATGAGAAACATACCCATCATGACCGGTTCTCCCTTCGACATAGTGGACACTTGTGTATAATAGATTCGCCCAGTTTTCTTCATATTCTTGCCCGCTGTATTACTTGTCGTGTTTCCCTTGCCTGGTTTGAGCTCCTTGAGCTCTGCTGATTATTGGATCTGTTCTGCTTTGGATATGGACAGTCCTTGATAAAATGTCCGGACTTCCCACAATTAAAGCAGCCTATTGAGGAGTTTGGGAGTGCGGGGAAATGAGTACCAGGGGCACTTGGCTGATTTGTTGTAGTGGGGGCAGTGGCGAGGCGAATGAAAACAGGTTGTTTAAAGGGGTAGGAGGGTGGACGTGGTGAAGAACGGTTCTGATTAAAAGGTCGGATCACCAACCTTTGTCGTTTTTTAGGCCCCTGGTTGGACCTGTCACCTCCATAGCCCTTTGTCTTGCCTGGGCCTACATACTTTGCTTCAACTGCCAGCACCGTGCTGACAGCCCTGTTGTAGGAGAGGTCGAGGCAGGTGGCCATCTTCTGTTGTAGCTGGTCATTAAGGCCCCTCATAAAACAGTTCTTCTTTTTCAGGACAGTGTTGACCTGGTCAATGGCGTACTGGGACAAATGATTGAATTTATTGAGATACTGCATAACAGTATCTCCTCCTTGCTTGAGCTTCATGAATTCTTCTTGCTTCATATGGAGCACTCCTTCTGGAATGTAGTGCTCCTGAAATGCCAATTTAAATTCGTCCCAGGTGACTTGATGGCCGGCCGGCTGAACAGCCACATAATTTCCCCCCCCCCCCCCAGGTCACTATAGGAAACGCATAAATTTTCGTGGGCCTAGCTATTTTCGTCGGTCGGCCCACGAAAATACATTGTTATTTTCGTCGGCCCTCGTGACCGACGAATATGTGGCCTATTTTCGTGGGCCAGTACATATTTTCGTGGGTGGGCCGACGAAAATACGAAAGTTATTTTCGTCGGCCTTCGGAACCGACAAAAATGTGGTGTAAGTTTCGTATTTTCGTCGGCCTGCGCTCGACCGACGAAAATAAGGCATTAACCGACCACGGCCCGTTAATCGTCCGCCTTGGCCTCAGCGCACCTTCTCTCTCTCGGTCATCACTCGCTCGCTCGTCACAACCTAGCGCCGCCGCCCGCCCGCCCTCCATCGCCACGCCGCCGTCCGCGCCCGCCCGCCTGCCCTCCTTCGCCGCAACGCCGCCCGCGCCCGCCCGCTCTCCACGCGCCGCGCCGCCGCACGCGCCCACCCGCACGCGCCGCGCCGCGCCGCCGCACGTGGCCCGCGCGCCCTCGCCGCTCTGCGCCACCGCGCGCGGCTCGCCCGCGCCCCACCCGCCCGCGAAGAAGAGAGCCCACCATCCACGAAGGGAGCTTGTGGCCGCCGTCGTGAAGAAGAGAGCCCGCTGTTCGTCCATGCCGTGCCCGCCGTCCGTCCACGTCGCCATTGTTCCCCACGGTGAGCCTCCCCGTCTCCCTTCTTCCCCGACATATTTGATGCTCATGGCGGCCGTGGCTGTAACGCCCCGAATTTTTGCAGTTGAATTTTTTCTTTTCTTTACTCGCCAAATTCGGGCGTTACCTTTTCTTTTTCTTTCTCCCCTCGCTAAACCTTGACCTTTTCCAAAGTTAGCGGGATTCGGTTTGGAATTCCCGTGTAAAGAAAACCATAAAACTGTTTATGTTGTTTGATGCACCATGCCGAACTATGCATTCTTTGATTGTTTGAAAGTGCAAATGCATTCATCTAGGAAGATCGGATTTCGAAAATAAGGAGAAAATCTTTTCTTTCTTTTTTCTTTCTCTTTCCCTCTCTCCTCTTTTTCTCTCTCTCCCGCGCCGTGGGCCGACCCCGGCCGGCCCAGCCGCCCCCCCCCCCACCTCCCCTTTTTCCCCAATTCTCTCTCCCTCTCTCTCTCATTTTCTCCCACCCTCTCCCTAAGCCGCCGCCGCCCCTACCCCCTGCCCTAGCGCCGCCCGCCGCCCTCGCCGTCGGCCGCCAGACGCCGGTGAGCCCCCTTCCCCCCTCCTCCCTCCCCCCTCCCTCTCCCCTCCTCTCCCCCTCCCTGTCCGGCCATGGCCCGGCCGCCCCTGGCCGCGCCGCCCTGGCCCCAGCCCCGCCCGGCCAGCCCCAGCCGGCCCCGGCCAACCCCAGCCCCCGCCCGGCCGCCCCCAGCGCGCCTCCGGCCGGCCCCCAGCCGCGCCGGGCCGGCCCTGGCCGCGCCCTCGGCCGCCCGCCTGGCCGCCCTGGCCCCCTGGCCGCGTCCCCCTGTGCAGGGCCGGTTCAACCGCCCGGTTCGGCCGCCCCGGCCGCCCAGCTCGGCCGCCCGCGCCCGCGCCCGTGCCCGCCCCCAGCCCAGCCGCTCGCTCGGCCCCCGGTTCAACCGCCCTAGGGCCGGTTCAACCGCCCCCCCCTGTTTTTTTTTATTATTTTTTTTATTTTTTATTTTATTTTAGTTTACTTTCTGTGATCATAGTTATTTTATTTTAGGTAGGCTAATCTTTGTTCATGCTATGGAAAATAGGAAGTTTAATTTAGAATTTCGCTACGCCAGTTGATTCACGTAGTTAATTGTTTATCTCATTCAATGTTGATCAACTTAAAATGATTAGGTTTCCATTAGTGTATATAACAGAATTCTTTTGCTAAGAACCAATTGTAACTAATTATTAGTGCATAAGCTTTAACCCCTGCGAGACCCTTTCCCGTTTCTTTCTAACCATAACAAATGCGATATCGAATGTCATACTTGATGCATACTCACTTTATTTGTTCCCTTGTATGGTGTACTGTTCTTTTGGTATTAAATATGTGGATGTATGTATGTTTGCGCTCGCATAGAGAACGATCCGGTCGAAGAGCCCGAGGAATTCGCAGGAGAAGCCCCTGAGCAGCAGTCGGTTGGTGGAGGCAAGTGTCCTTTGACCTATCTCTGTCCTATTCATTCTTTAATTCACCTCCCGCATTACACATTTATACCTAAGGATTGACTAGCTTTTGTTACCCATGTCCTTGTTTACCTATTTGGGTCGGATTATTACTGCTTAGTCTGATGCTAATGCTCAACTCTAATCAATGAACATGATGTGATTATCTATGATACGCTGTTTTCCCTTCTTATTTATGATTATATTTGTGACCTTTAAGGGGACTCGAGCGGTTTCTCGAGTGCCTCTCCGTAAGGACCTGTTCAATGGATGACCGCCCGGGAAAACAGTGCAACCATGAGGGTGGAATGGGACGCCCTTAGCTGAATAATTGGAGGAACCGGGGTGTAGTTCGCTTAGCCGTTGTGCCGTCAATGGGGCTCGGTGTATGCGGCTCGCTCTGCCAAGGTTGATTTGTCCCTTGGGGAGGAGTGCGGTACATTTAGGAAACCTAACGGGCGGCTACAGCCTCGGGGAATCTTTGTAAAGGCTACGTAGTGATGCCCTGCTGGACCACCTAGGTAGTGGTCAATGGGGAGTCGCTCTCTCCGGGCAGAAAGGGAATCACGGCTTGTGGGTAAAGTGCACAACCTCTGCAGAGTGTTATGAAACTGATATATCAGCCGTGCTCGCGGTTATGAGCGGCCAAGGGAGCTCCAGAGATTAGTGGTACTTGATCAGAGATATTTTGGTACAGGTGGCAATGAGATTGATGGTTCTGATTATGATTATGGTAATGGTAAGTGGTATTCTTTCCGTTTGGAAAGGATGCATTGGGCTAATAACTTGGGTTAATGTTAAAACCTGGCTTTCTACTAGTAAGTAATAACCTGACCAACTAAAAGCAACTGCTTGACTTATCCCCACATAAAGCTAGTCCACTACAGCCAAACGGGATGCTTGCTGAGTATGTTGATGTGTACTCACCCTTGCTCTACACACCAAACCCCCCCCCCCCAGGTTGTCAGCATTGCAACCACTGCTCAGGAGAAGATGAAGCTGTGGAAGGAGACTTCCAGGAGTTCCAAGACTACGACGAGTTCTAGGTGTGGGTTAGCGGCAACCCCCAGTCGGCTGCCTGTGAAGGCCGCGTTATCTACGTTTCTTTTCCGCACTTTGATTTATTGTAAGAACTATATGGACGTCTCAGACGTATGATGTAATCGACTATTATTTCCCCTTTTAATACTATTTGAGCACTATGTGATGATGTCCATGTTATGTAACTGCTGTGTACGTGAATAACTGATCCTGGCACGTACATGGTTCGCATTCGGTTTGCCTTCTAAAACCGGGTGTGACATAAGTGGTATCAAAGCCGTGCTGACTGTAGGATCGCTAACCTAGAGTAGAATGGTCGTTCTAAGGACTATAGACCTCTGTCCCTGCCTTGACTTTGGTACCCCTTCAAAAGTTGGTCCTACTGACTGAACCTATGTTCTACTATATATTATACCTTGCTGAAAATTTTGTTTTATTCTGATCCTTCATTTATTTATGATTCATTACTTGCTGGTCATATTAATTCTGTTCTCACCCTTTTGCTTGCGATATCTTTTGTAGATGGCTCGTCTTAGACACACTGCACGAAAGTCCGTCATCCCCTTCTTACCCTCCCGCCTTGCTGAGCGTCCGCTTCGCCGTCCCGTGGCCGGACAGTCCAGCCACTTGGAGAGACTGCACCACCGCCTGCATGAGGAGCAGGAACGTCGACGACAGGAGCAGCAGGGCTCTTCTTTCTCGCTCCAGCAGGAGATCGAGTCTGTGAGGAGCTGCTCCCCTGTGCTTCCCCTGGAGGCGCCCCCTGCACCACCACTGGGCGCCCCAGCTTCTGGAGTAGCTGCTGGAGGAGACCCAGACGACGGA
Source organism: Zea luxurians (assembly GCA_029449295.1). Classification (NCBI taxonomy): domain Eukaryota; kingdom Viridiplantae; phylum Streptophyta; class Magnoliopsida; order Poales; family Poaceae; genus Zea; species Zea luxurians. The sequence continues at coordinate 56,301,313 of JAOPSE010000011.1, forward strand.
GATGACGACAGCTTGAGCCACGACACCGACTTCCCTGCTGACCATGAGCCGGAAGGATGGGTTGCTCGACCCATCACTCGCGACGCTGCTCGCGGGTGTCACTTCCACGACGCGCTCGACACCCTGCTACGTCGGGCACTTGACCGGCGTACTTGGTCCATCGAGTATCGCTGTGTGGTCTACCAGCATAGTCGCGGGGTCTACCCGGACCGCTGGGAGGCGACCTGCTTGGTGCGCCGTCCGGAGAACAGTCTCCAGGGCGCGGAGGCTTGCTCAGAGCACTATTCTATCTCTGAGCGGGACTCAGCTGAGGCAGCCATGCAGGATGCTGCACGGCGTGCGCTTTCGCACTACTGCTCGGTTCTCGGTGGGGTAGCTGACGGCCTCGACCTGAAGTATTACCCCCGCCGTCCATCTGGCAGCACAGGAGGCGTGATTGTTTCACCTGCTGGTGAGGACAATCCTAGGTTGAGCAGCACAGTCAACCTAGCCGCCGTGCTAAACACGGAGCTGGACCATGCACTAGACGAGCTGAGTAGGGCTCGTGCTGAGATCGCCCTGCTGCGGGCTGAGCGCGCGGAGCGTCGTCACTTGGATGATGGTTCACCCGCCCCCGTTGGGACTCAGCACCCGTACCGCTCACCTCGGCGTGGACTCCAGTCTTATGGCAATCCCGACTGCAAGACCAAGATAAATCTAGAACCATAGATCGTTAGAGTTGGATCTTGTAATTAATACGAAATATATATGCATAGAAGCTTCAGTCTTAGCGTTAGTCTCGGTCTTAGTCTTAGTTAGACAGGGTAGTTTGCTATATCCTGTGCATTTATGTTTGTCATGATGAACTATGTTTGGTTTGGATCTTTGTAATGATTGTCACCAGAGTGTGGGTATCCCCTGCATTTTGGCTTACCTATTATGTTAATGGAGTTAGTTATATAGTTGGGAAAACCTTTATTCTACTTTCCTCTTTATCTGAGAAGCTGTGTGGTCTGTGTTGGAGATCAGTGAAGATGCTCATCTGTTCAGTGCTGTTGGAGAATTCTATGCTCTTTTCTTATGCTGCAAGATTTGCCAGATCAGTTCTGATGTGTGGTTGCGTTCTGCAGATGTCAGAGAACAGGCGTAGAGGAGGAAGGCGTGCTCAGCAGGAGCAAGCCGGTCAGCAAGATGAGGCGCCCCAGCAGCAGCAGCTGCCGCCCCCGCCCCCGATGTCGATCGAGCAGATGTTTCTGATGCAGACTCAAGCAGTTCAGGCCATCGGTCAGACTCTGGCCGCCATTCAGCAGCAGCAGCAGCAAGCACCACCCCAGCCTCAGATGCCTCAGATGCCCAGAGATAAGCGTGCTGAATTCATGAGAGGTCATCCACCAACGTTCGCTCACTCTTCTGACCCCATGGATGCTGAAGATTGGCTGCTCACTGTGGATCGGGAGTTGCATACCGCTCAGTGTGATGACAGGGAGAAAGTCTTGTATGGTCCCCATCTGTTGAGAGGAGCAGCCCAATCCTGGTGGGAGTCTTACCTCGCCACCCATGCCGACCCCGACACCATCACCTGGGAAGAATTCAGAGGTAGCTTTCGTCAGTACCATGTGCCTGCAGGTCTGATGACAGTGAAGAAGGAGGAGTTCCTGGCCCTTAAGCAAGGGTCATCATCTGTCAGTGAGTATCGGGACAGGTTTCTGCAGTTGTCCCGCTATGCTCCTGAGGATGTCAACACTGACGCCAAGCGACAGTACCGTTTTCTGAGAGGCTTGGTCGACCCTCTGCAGTATCAGCTGATGAATCACACCTTCCCGACATTCCAGCACCTGATTGACAGAGCAATCATGACAGAAAGGAAGCGTAAGGAGATGGAAGATCGTAAGCGCAAGATCAGTGGACCCCAGCCTGGAAGCAGCAGTCGCCCTCGTTTTTCAGGCAATCAACCTCAGCAGTTCAGGCAGAACCAGCGTCCACCTCAGCAGCATCAGCAGCGTCAGCAGTATCAGCAGTTCCAAAGGCAGTACCCTCAGCATCAGTATCAGAATCGTCAGAGCAATCAGTCAGGAGGAGGTCAGCTTCAGAGGCAGAATCAGCAGACGCCTCGTCTTCCTGCCCCCGCAACTCAGCAGAACAATCAGGCAGCACCAGCTCAGGTTGGAAACAGAGCATGTTTCCACTGTGGAGAGCAAGGCCACTGGGTGATGCAATGCCCGAAGAAAGCAGCCCAGCAGCAGTCAGGCCCCAATGCCCCAGCAAAGCAGAATGTGTCCCAGCCTGGAGCAGGCAACCGCCCTCAGCAGCGCTATAATCATGGGAGACTGAACCACTTGGAGGCTGAAGCAGTTCAGGAGACTCCCGGCATGACAGTAGGTATGTTCCCAGTCGACTCCCATATTGCAGAAGTGTTATTTGATACTGGAGCAACGCATTCTTTTATTACTGCATCATGGGTAGAAGCGCATAATCTTCCAATTACTACTATGTCAACCCCCATTCAAATTGACTCAGCTGGTGGTAGAATTCGAGCTGATAGCATATGTTTGGGTGTAAGTGTGGAAATAAGGGGGATAGCGTTTCCCGCTAACCTTATAGTAATGGGTACTCAGGGAATAGATGTCATCCTAGGGATGAATTGGCTAGATAAGTATCAGGCAGTTATCAGTTGTGATAAAAGGACAATCAAGTTGGTGTCCCCACTAGGAGAGGAAGTGGTGACCGAGTTAGTCCCGCCTGAGCCGAAGAAAAGAAGTTGTTATCAGATGGCTGTCGATAGCAGTGAAGCAGATCCAATTGAGAGTATCAAGGTTGTGTCTGAATTTCCAGATGTGTTTCCAAAGGATTTACCGGGTATGCCACCAGAGCGGAAAGTTGAGTTTGCCATAGAGCTTCTTCCTGGAACCGCCCCTATCTTTAAGAGAGCTTACAGAATATCTAGACCAGAGTTGGTTGAGCTTAAGAAGCAGATTGATGAGCTGTCGGAGAAAGGTTACATCCGGCCAAGCACCTCGCCTTGGGCCGCCCCTGTCCTGTTTGTGGAGAAGAAAGATGGCACCAAGAGGATGTGTATCGATTATCGAGCTTTGAATGAAGTCACGATCAAGAACAAGTATCCCTTGCCCAGAATAGAAGATCTGTTTGACCAGTTGAGAGGAGCCAGTGTGTTCTCCAAGATTGATCTGAGGTCAGGTTATCATCAGCTCAGGATCCGACCTTCGGACATACCGAAGACGGCATTCATTACCAAGTATGGTTTATATGAGTTCACAGTGATGTCTTTTGGTTTGACCAATGCACCAGCGTTCTTTATGAACTTGATGAACAGTGTATTCATGGATTATCTCGATAAGTTTGTGGTGGTATTCATTGATGACATTCTGATTTATTCTCAAAGTGAAGAAGAGCATGCAAATCATTTGAGGATGGTATTGCAGAGATTGCGAGAGCACCAGTTGTATGCAAAGTTGAGCAAGTGTGAGTTCTGGATCAGTGAAGTCCTGTTCTTGGGTCACATAATCAACAAAGAAGGATTGGTTGTGGATCCGAAGAAAGTGGCAGACATTCTGAACTGGAAAGCGCCAACGGATGCTCGAGGAATCAAGAGCTTCATTGGAATGGCCGGATATTATCGGCGATTCATTGAAGGGTTTTCGAAGATTGCGAAACCAATGACAGCGTTGCTAGGCAACAAGGTTGAGTTCAAGTGGACCCAGAAATGTCAAGAGGCCTTCAAAGCGCTGAAAGAGAAGTTGACAACAGCGCCTGTCCTAGTCTTGCCTGATGTGCACAAGCCCTTCTCTGTGTACTGTGATGCTTGTTACACAGGTTTGGGATGCGTGTTGATGCAAGAGGGAAGAGTTGTGGCTTACTCGTCCCGACAGTTGAAGGTTCATGAGAAGAATTACCCAATCCATGATCTAGAGTTGGCAGCAGTGGTTCACGCACTGAAGACATGGAGGCACTATCTGTATGGACAGAAATGCGATGTTTACACAGATCACAAGAGTCTGAAGTACATATTCACTCAGTCAGAGTTGAACATGAGACAGCGAAGATGGTTAGAGCTGATCAAAGACTATGAGTTGGAGATCCATTACCATCCAGGCAAAGCAAACGTAGTGGCAGATGCTTTGAGCAGAAAGAGTCAAGTCAATCTGATGGTCGCTCGTCCGATGCCTTATGAGTTGGCCAAGGAGTTTGACAGGTTGAGTCTCGGATTTCTGAACAATTCGCGAGGAGTCACAGTTGAATTGGAACCTACCTTGGAGCGAGAAATCAAAGAGGCGCAGAAGAATGATGAGAAGATCAATGAGATTCGGCGACTGATTCTAGATGGCAGAGGCAAGGATTTTCGAGAAGATGCTGAAGGCGTGGTATGGTTCAAAGACCGCTTGTGTGTTCCCAATGTCCAGTCCATTCGGGAGTTGATTCTTAAGGAAGCTCATGAGACAGCTTATTCGATTCACCCTGGCAGTGAGAAGATGTATCAGGATCTGAAGAACAAATTCTGGTGGTATGGAATGAAGAGGGAAATCGCAGAGCATGTGGCTATGTGCGATAGTTGTCGAAGAATTAAGGCAGAGCACCAGAGACCAGCTGGATTGTTGCAACCGTTGCAGATCCCTCAGTGGAAATGGGATGAAATCGGTATGGATTTCATAGTCGGATTGCCTCGCACTCGAGCCGGCTACGATTCTATTTGGGTAGTAGTGGACCGTTTGACCAAGTCAGCCCACTTCATACCTGTCAAGACCAGCTACAACAGTGCAGTATTGGCAGAGTTGTATATGTCTCGGATCGTTTGTCTTCATGGTGTGCCAAAGAAGATAGTGTCAGACAGAGGAACGCAGTTCACCTCTCATTTCTGGCAGCAGTTGCATGAAGCCTTGGGCACACATCTGAATTTCAGTTCAGCTTATCACCCGCAGACAGATGGCCAGACTGAAAGAACCAATCAAATTCTCGAAGACATGTTGAGAGCCTGTGCGTTGCAAGATCAGTCCGGATGGGACAAGCGATTGCCCTATGCAGAGTTTTCCTATAACAACAGTTACCAGGCCAGTTTGAAGATGTCACCATTTCAAGCGCTCTATGGAAGGAGTTGTAGAACTCCGTTGCAATGGGATCAGCCTGGAGAAAAGCAGGTGTTTGGACCAGACATTCTGCTCGAAGCCGAAGAGAACATCAAGATGGTTCGGGAGAATCTGAAGGTAGCGCAATCGAGGCAGCGAAGCTATGCAGACACAAGAAGAAGAGAGCTGAGTTTTGAAGTCGGAGACTTTGTCTATCTGAAAGTGTCACCGATCAGAGGAGTCAGAAGATTCGGAGTGAAAGGCAAGCTAGCACCCCGCTACATTGGTCCGTATCAGATTCTTGCAAAGCGTGGAGAAGTGGCTTATCAGCTCAGCCTGCCAGAGAATTTGTCTGTTGTGCATGATGTCTTTCATGTGTCTCAGTTGAAGAAGTGTTTGCGTGTGCCAGAAGAGCAGTTGCCAGTGGAAGGTCTTGAAGTCTAGGAGGACTTGACCTATGTTGAGAAGCCAGCTCAGATCCTTGAGGTTGCAGATAGAGTCACCCGAAGGAAGACCATCAGAATGTGCAAAGTCAGATGGAATCACCACTCTGAGGAAGAAGCAACCTGGGAGCGTGAAGATGATCTAATGGCTAAGTACCCAGAGCTCTTTGCTAGCCAGCCCTGAATCTCGAGGGCGAGATTCTTTTAAGGGGGATAGGTTTGTAACGCCCCGAATTTTTGCAGTTGAATTTTTTCTTTTCTTTACTCGCCAAATTCGGTCGTTACCTTTTCTTTTTCTTTCTCCCCTCGCTAAACCTTGACCTTTTCCAAAGTTAGCGGGATTCGGTTTGGAATTCCCGTGTAAAGAAAACCATAAAACTGTTTATGTTGTTTGATGCACCATGCCGAACTATGCATTCTTTGATTGTTTGAAAGTGCAAATGCATTCATCTAGGAAGATCGGATTTCGAAAATAAGGAGAAAATCTTTTCTTTCTTTTTTCTTTCTCTTTCCCTCTCTCCTCTTTTTCTCTCTCTCCCGCGCCGTGGGCCGACCCCGGCCGGCCCAGCCGCCCCCTGCGCCCCCCTTTGGGCCCAATAGGCCCAGCCGCCCCCCCCCCCCCCACCTCCCCTTTTTCCCCAATTCTCTCTCCCTCTCTCTCTCATTTTCTCCCACCCTCTCCCTAAGCCGCCGCCGCCCCTACCCCCTGCCCTAGCGCCGCCCGCCGCCCTCGCCGTCGGCCGCCAGACGCCGGTGAGCCCCCTTCCCCCCTCCTCCCTCCCCCCTCCCTCTCCCCTCCTCTCCCCCTCCCTGTCCGGCCATGGCCCGGCCGCCCCTGGACGCGCCGCCCTGGCCCCAGCCCCGCCCGGCCAGCCCCAGCCGGCCCCGGCCAACCCCAGCCCCCGCCCGGCCGCCCCCAGCGCGCCTCCGGCCGGCCCCCAGCCGCGCCTGGCCGGCCCTGGCCGCGCCCTCGGCCGCCCTGGCCCCCTGGCCGCGTCCCCCTGCGCAGGGCCGGTTCAACCGCCCGGTTCGGCCGCCCCGGCCGCCCAGCTCGGCCGCCCGCGCCCGCGCCCGCCCCCAGCCCAGCCGCTCGCTCGGCCCCCGGTTCAACCGCCCCCCCCCCCCTGTTTTTTTTATTATTTTTTTTATTTTTTATTTTATTTTAGTTTACTTTCTGTGATCATAGTTATTTTATTTTAGGTAGGCTAATCTTTGTTCATGCTATGGAAAATAGGAAGCTTAATTTAGAATTTCGCTACGCCAGTTGATTCACGTAGTTAATTGTTTATCTCATTCAATGTTGATCAACTTAAAATGATTAGGTTTCCATTAGTGTATATAATAGAATTCTTTTGCTAAGAACCAATTGTAACTAATTATTAGTGCATAAGCTTTAACCCCTGCGAGACCCTTTCCCGTTTCTTTCTAACCATAACAAATGCGATATCGAATGTCATACTTGATGCATACTCACTTTATTTGTTCCCTTGTATGGTGTACTGTTCTTTTGGTATTAAATATGTGGATGTATGTATGTTTGCGCTCGCATAGAGAACGATCCGGTCGAAGAGCCTGAGGAATTCGCAGGAGAAGCCCCTGAGCAGCAGTCGGTTGGTGGAGGCAAGTGTCCTTTGACCTATCTCTGTCCTATTCATTCTTTAATTCACCTCCCGCATTACACATTTATACCTAAGGATTGACTAGCTTTTGTTACCCATGTCCTTGTTTACCTATTTGGGTCGGATTATTACTGCTTAGTCTGATGCTAATGCTCAACTCTAATCAATGAACATGATGTGATTATCTATGATACGCTGTTTTCCTTTCTTATTTATGATTATATTTGTGACCTTTAAGGGGACTCGAGCAGTTTCTCGAGTGCCTCTCCGTAAGGACCTGTTCAATGGATGACCGCCCGGGAAAACAGTGCAACCATGAGGGTGGAATGGGACGCCCTTAGCTGAATAATTGGAGGAAACGGGGTGTAGTTCGCTTAGCCGTTGTGCCGTCAATGGGGCTCGGTGTATGCGGCTCGCTCTGCCAAGGTTGATTTGTCCCTTGGGGAGGAGTGCGGTACATTTAGGAAACCTAACGGGCGGCTACAGCCTCGGGGAATCTTTGTAAAGGCTACGTAGTGATGCCCTGCTGGACCACCTAGGTAGTGGTCAATGGGGAGTCGCTCTCTCCGGGCAGAAAGGGAATCACGGCTTGTGGGTAAAGTGCACAACCTCTGCAGAGTGTTATGAAACTGATATATCAGCCGTGCTCGCGGTTATGAGCGGCCAAGGGAGCTCCAGAGATTAGTGGTACTTGATCAGAGATATTTTGGTACAGGTGGCAATGAGATTGATGGTTCTGATTATGATTATGGTAATGGTAAGTGGTATTCTTTCCGTTTGGAAAGGATACATTGGGCTAATAACTTGGGTTAATGTTAAAACCTGGCTTTCTACTAGTAAGTAATAACCTGACCAACTAAAAGCAACTGCTTGACTTATCCCCACATAAAGCTAGTCCACTACAGCCAAACGGGATGCTTGCTGAGTATGTTGATGTGTACTCACCCTTGCTCTACACACCAACCCCCCCCAGGTTGTCAGCATTGCAACCACTGCTCAGGAGAAGATGAAGCTGTGGAAGGAGACTTCCAGGAGTTCCAAGACTACGACGAGTTCTAGGTGTGGGTTAGCGGCAACCCCCAGTCGGCTGCCTGTGAAGGCCGCGTTATCTACGTTTCTTTTCCGCACTTTGATTTATTGTAAGAACTATATGGACGTCTCAGACGTATGATGTAATCGACTATTATTTCCCCTTTTAATACTATTTGAGCACTGTGTGATGATGTCCATGTTATGTAACTGCTGTGTACGTGAATAACTGATCCTGGCACGTACATGGTTCGCATTCGGTTTGCCTTCTAAAACCGGGTGTGACAGTGGCGTGCCGTGCGTGCGGCCGTGGTGGCCATGGCGTGCCATGCACGTACCGTGGCGGCCGTGGCGTGCCGTGCGCGCGGCCGTGTGCGTGCCGTGGCGGCCGTGCGCGTGTCGTGGCGGCCGTGCGCGTGCCGTGGCGGCCGTGACGAGCCTCGCAAGAAACTGCTCCAGTTCCATGCCTATTGCAGTACACTTAATGTGAATGTTATTTATCTTTTGTTTATGTCATTTATTATGGACAATGATCGGAGGGTGATGTCTTTTGTTTACTCTCCGAGATATTTTTTAATGTTTAGAGTTTAGTTTTAATCATTAACCGTAGCGAACCGTATGCGTCACCCGTTCGGGAACGGCGAACATCACATTGGCTTGTGAGGTTCGCCATTCTAGAATTGTCCACGTATTTTTGACAGCCTGAGAGTGTAAGCCGATGCTTGTGATTTGTGACATGTGCCTTACGATTGATGCGGAATTTCGGTTGTGTAACCCAGTTGTTCTCCAACACACCATGTTCAGGCGTGTGCTTGGAGAGCAGCGGGGTTATGCTGCCGAAATTTCGCGGCAATCGTAGGGTACACGTCACAAATCACAAGCATCGACCTACACTCTTGGGTGGGTTTAGGGCCTTTACCTAATAGGGAGTTCACCTAAGCCACAGACGATCGTTGATGTTCTTTGTCTTTTGTTTAGCCTTTGAAATGGACGGTGATCGGAGGGTGATGTATGACGGGTGGAGAAAGGATGGGGCACATTCGAATGAATGGATGGGTGTAACAAAGGCTTTTCTTGAGCACGCTTTCAAAGATGCAACTAGTCGTCTAGTGAAGTGTCCTTGCAATCGCTGCGAGAACAAGTGGCCTCAGAAGATAGAAGAAATGGAGAAACACCTTTGCAAAAGTGGGTTTATGCCGAACTACCTTGTATGGTACCGGCATGGAGAGTCTATTAGACACGTTGACACGGAGGAGGAACTTGATGATGATCATGATAGGATGGACGACATGTTGCATGATCTTGGTAGGGATGTTGAAATGAACGCTGAGGAGCCGGGGCAGCTTCCACGTGATGCTCAGGAATTCTTCCGGCTACTCGCCGCGGGAGAAGAGAGACTGCACGAGCACACTCAGATGTCAGTTCTTGGGACTCTCACAAGACTAATGGCGATAAAGTCAAAGCACAACATTTCAAATAGTGCTTACAACGACATCGTCCAACTGATGGGCAAGGTTCTCCCGGAGAATCATAAGTTGCCAAAGAATATGTACTTCGCAAAGGAGATGTTGGCTGGTCTTGGGATGACATATGAGAAGATCGACGTGTGTCCCAACAATTGCATGTTATTCTTTGAGGAGGATGACAAGCTAGACCGTTGTAAGCATTGCGAAGCTTCTAGATATGTCGAGGTGACAAATGATGAGGGTGAATTGGTAGTTACGAAGGTCGTAGCTAAGCAACTTCGTCGGTTGCCCATCATTCCTCGGCTTTCAAGGTTGTTCCTCAACAAGGAAATAGCTCTGCATATGACGTGGCCAAAGAATGGTGTACGTCTCGTCACTGATCCAGACATAATGGTCCATCCATCGGACGGTGATGCGTGGAAGGCATTTGACGAGTTTGATCCCGAATTTGCAAACGACCCTAGGAGTGTACGGCTTGGTCTATTGACGGACGGATTCACACCTTTCAATACCAGTGCAAGCCCTTACTCGTGTTGGCCTGTCTTCATTGTGCCATATAATCTTCCTCCTGAGTTGGTCAATAAAGAAGAGTTCATGTTCCTTGCACTAGTCATCCCAGGCCTCGAGCATCCAGGGCCAAAGCTGAATATGTTTGTTCGCCCTTTAATTGAAGAGCTGAAACAATTGTGGAGAGGTGTGAAGGCTTATGACAGCCATACTGAAAAGGAGTTTACCATGTGCGCTGCTTATTTGTGGTTAGTGCATGATCTGCTAGCGTATGGAGATTGGTCTGGATGGTGTGTTCATGGTCGGTTGTGCTGTCCCATATGTATGAATTATACGGATGCATTCAGATTGAAGCATGGTGGGAAAGTGTCATTCTTTGATGCTCATCGACGTTGGACTCCATTCAAGCATGATTTCAGGAGTTCGCTTACTGCATTTAGAAGTGGAGCCAAAATCAGAAATGGGCCACCAAAGACACAAACTGCACCGCAGATAATGGTATGGCATGCTTGTCTGAAGCAAGGAGAAAATGATAGGTTCACTACCTGCCATATCCTCACCCAAGCCTTAGGGCTTGGTGGGTTGCAATCAAAGTCAACCCACAAGTCATCGCTCCAGAGAGTGCTGACTACGTGAGTATGAGCAGGGACAACGATGATGTTGTTTTTCAACCAGAAGCGGCGTCGAATCAAGACATAGCTCACCGATTCCATGTGACCAATGGAGAAGGCCTTGAAAATCTCTGTTGCAATTCAAGCGACTTAATTGAAGAACCTAGGTCAAAGCGCAAACGACCTGTCGTCGTTAGAAGATCAGTAAGGATCCAACGAAATCAAGAGCGTATGAATAAACAATGAGCCGAAGAAGCATCATCGGATGCGGATGACTTTTGATTAGTATGTTTCTTTTAGTTAATCAATTAAGCTATGTATTCCAATTTTCACATTATTAATTTTCATATTATTTGTTTCATATACTGTGGTTTGACATTAATTTATCTACAGTTGAACATGTTCAAGCATAGGAGATCGAGGAGGAGTGGGGGCAGCGCGGCCAGCGAGGACAGCTCGGGCAGTGGACTTTTTCAGGGCACCTCACAGAGCCGACAGAGGCAGCAGCAACTTCTCGACTGTCTAGACGAAGTGCATAGTGAGGAGGGTGAGCAGGAGGCTCCTCAGCAGGATGCTCATGTGCAGGGTGAGGAGGGTGAGCAAGATGAGGAGGGTGAGCAGGATGAGGAGGTTGACCCTATGGAGGCAGGCAGCGCGGGCGACGCGTCAGATGGTTCTACGTCCTTCAGGTATTATTATGCATATTAGTTTAATTGATATTAGTTTTTAATCATTTCATCATATTGAATTTACTTGTATACTTAGGTATAAGAAGAGCAATGCGCTTGGTCCGAGACCTGCCGAGAGGAGGCTCATCCGGCCGCATGGAGAATGGTGGGGCTTATTTCTGTTGTGTTATTTTTTTAATGTGAACTTGATTGCACTGGTTTACTTGTTTTATTAATGTTTGTAGGTCATGGGAAGACTTGACTTGGGACGGTACAGGCAGACGTCCCAAGGTGAACGTGGTGTTGGGTAGCCTCTGTCGCTTCTACTACCCTGGCATGGTGGAGCTCAATGGCGAGAGGTTCGCGGCTATGCAGTGGGCCGACTGGGGTCTGAAGGACTATGTCCAGCCAGGGGGCCAGGGGAAAGCAGTAGCGGAGGGGGAAGTTCAGAACAAAAACTAAGGACTTGTCAGGTGGCTGTGTGGGACGAGTTCTGCGTGAGTTTACTTTCGTATATAAGCAATTCACCGAATTATTGCTTCTCCTAATCTTACTTTAACTTAACTTCTCCATTGATATGTAGGGGAGGTTCCAATTGCCGGATGACATCGAGGAGGATCAGGCTCAGTGGGCACGTGTGAAGAGGCACTTTTGGAAGTGCGCTGATAAGGTCATCAAGGATGCCATGTACAATGCTTGCATCACGGCTGTCAACTACTACTACAAGAAGATAAAGGGGCAGAAAATAAGCAAAGCATTAGGGGCCAATGAGATCTACCTCACAGAGGAGCAGTACCTGGAGAGCGTTGTGGATTGGCTGGCGAAGGACATGGAAGCCTGGAGGTGGTTGGCTAAGAGATGGGCGTCGCCTGAGTGGATTGCAGAGTCCAACAAGCACCATGCCAACCATGGAACTGAAGGACCGGGGCACAGGTACGGCGCCGATGGACACCTTGGTACCGCACGCCGCATGGTAAGTATATAAATCAAACTTGTATGTTACATCTATTACAATTCTATGGTTTAACTCTTCTTTTTCATGCAGGAAGCTGAAAGTGGAGTTGCTCCAAGTTTTATGGAGGTTTACGTCCGTGGTCACCATGGCCCTGATCCGGCGAACCCTGATGAGCTATGCAGCGAGGCGGAAAGGGAGAAAATGGTAAACAAGTTTGTATTTATGAATTAAATTGCATGTTTTGTGTCTAACTCCAACTCTAACTTTCTTTGCAGAATGCATATGGGGAAGAAATGACTCAACGCCATGGGCCTGATTTCGACTGGATGCATTCAGACTTAGATGCCTCGGCGTTGTACCACAGTGGTGCGGGTAGAAAGCATGGCAGGTGAGGTGGTTGTCTTTGATTCGATAATTTCATTAACAAGAATGTGTCCACTTAATGGCTCAACTATGTGTATCATGCAGGTTTGCCTTTGGCACCGGCGTTGTGGAGTACAACAGGACAATAGGTCAAGGGAAGGCATCGTCTTCGGCAGGGAGTTCTCGCTCCTCCAAGTCTGCTCGAGAGGCTCAGCTGGAGGAGGAGACTCGGGCAGCACAGGAGCAGGCTCGAGCAGCACAGGAGCAGGCTCGAGCAGCGCAGGAGCAGATCGGACAGCTGATGCAGTATATGACTTCTTATTTTCAGGTAATTCGTCTATCTCATCACATGTCATTGAATTCAAAGTTTAATGTTGCGATTCTAACGTTTCATCCATTTGCAGGAAATGACTACTCGACTCGGCCCTGATATGAACTTGCCCGCTTTTCGCCCTCCCTAGGTAACACTATCTGAACACTTCAATTCCATAGCAACTCTTTTTTTATTATCAAAAATGGCTCGCAAGCACAAGGATGGGGACAGTGGCCAGGACAAGCTCCAACGTCGCAGCCACAGTGGACCGATGTTGGGTGGACGCAGGCACCTCTAGGCACTTGGACGCCTCCACCACCCCAAGGATCGCAGCCATTTCAAGCGTGGATGGCACCGCCACCAACGGGGTGGGTGCCACCACCTCAGGGGTGGCCAGCACAACAGTACCCGTGGATGCATGCACAGCCTCCTCATCATCATGGATCACAGGTGACGTTCCATGTTTAGTTTTATGCAAATAGTGACCAAACATAGCAAGTATAGGTATAGGGATAGCAAAACACAGCCTTATTTGAATGATTGATGAATTGCAGGGTTCAGCGTCACATGCTCAAGAGGGTGCTGTCAACGTCCACGACTTCCTCGTCCATGGTTCTGGAGGGAGTGGCCACCTTCCTGGTGGTGGAGGAGGGAGTGGCCAAAACTCCCACAGCCCGCAGGAGTGAGTAGTGAGTTTGTTTGAAACTATGGACTTATGGTATTGAAACTATGTATGGACTATGGACTTATGGACTATAGACTATTTATGTATATGTGAATGTGTTTTGTGATATGTATATGTGCATGTGTTTTGTGATATGTATATGTGAATGTGTTTTGTGGATTGTGTATTTTGCTTGTGAATCTGTATATGTGGTATTGTGAATTGTGTATTTTGCTGTCAATTAAAAGGTGCAGAAAAATCTGTTTTGTGGGGGGTATCATGAATTTTCGTCGGCCTCCAATCAGGCCGACGAAAATACTGCCATCTATTTTCGTCGGCCACCACCAGGGCCGACGAAAATACTGCCCAGATATTTTTGTCGGCCACCACCGGGGCCGACGAAAATCACGTTCCTATTTTTGTCGGCCACCGAGGTCGACGTAAATAGTCAGCCGACCAACTATTTTCGTCGGCCTTGGGAAAGCCGACGAAAATAGGTCATTTTCGTCGGTACCGACGGAAATAGTTGCCTATTTTCGTCGAATTTATTTTCGGCGGCTATTTTCGTCGGCCTACCGACGAAAATATGCTATTTTTGTCGGTTTAAGCTTATTTTTGTGGGTTTTTGGCCCACAAAAATTTAGGTGTTTCCTGTAGTGGGTGCTGGCAGGGCCTCTTAACTGCTGCGCCGCAAACAAGGGCTTCTGAGTCTCCGTGCATCGGAGGAGCCCAAACTTTTGCTCAATAACCCGAATCCACTCGTCTGCTTCGAGGGGATCTTCGGCCTTTACAAATAGAGGGAGACGTGTTTTCAAGAAATCCAAATAGGAAGTTTCGCGGGGTCCTTGCGGATAAGCTCGCCCGCCTTGCTGCTGATATTGCTGTCCGACCATTTTGCGAAGGAAGCGGATGTGTCGGCTGTTGCATTGACTAAGGCAGCGATAGCCTCAGCCAAGGTTGGGGGTACTGGTGGCGGGCTAGGAGTAGTCTCCCTTCCACGGGAGGTTCCTGCACCATCCTGTCCATGAGTCCTAGACGGCATCTGAGGCAAAGAACATTTGGAAAATATAATATGCCAAAGCACACCATCATTTTACATTACTTAAAAGGTAATGATACAGACTCGAATTTACAACAGGACCATATTACCTATTATACATTATCATCATATCTAAACTATACTATTCTAGTTTCTTATCACTTTTGGTGCCTTCACTGTCGAGTGTAGGGGACCATTCATCAGCCAGATTCATTGAAGGAGGGGGCCTGAAAAGGTCCAGTTCCCCACCAAGGGCTTCACTCGCTGTTCTAGAAGGTCCGGCTCCTATTCCGACAGGGTCGGTAGGTACGTCAGGGTGCAGTCGTGAATATAATTCATGAACTTCTTCATGTAGTGTATTACAGTACACCTGCAAGTTGTCAACGGCTGTGATAAGCTCCTCCACACGGGCTCGAGCTTTGGCTTCCTTGGCCCAAGCAAGTGAACATGAGTTAACAGCCCAATCGACTGCTAAATCTCGTTCAGCAAGCGCGTCTTGTAGATGCTGGATGTCAGTTCTTAACTCGTTTATGCGCTGACCATCCTCGACCCACACACTGTTTCTATGATGTAACTCCGCACGAAGCTGCTCCACCTAGGCTTCTAGATCACCAATGGGATCATTACTGCCGCTACTACTATCTTCATGTCTCGGAGCCAGTTGGTGCCGAGGTACACCAATCGGTCCGGTGGACTTGCGCGTAGTTTTCCATGTACGCGGTGGCATATCTCCATAAGGGGGGAACTCTAATTAGTATAGTTTTTATCATGATGCATGCATAATTACAGAATCAACCTTAGTTGATTCACAACCTTCTATACATCGCACTCTACTATCTGGTCTTAGTACTTCGGAAGGTAGTTAGATAAGAAGGAAAGAAATTTTCTTAGATAAGTCTTTAAAAATTCTTTTTGAAAATGCCTCATAACATCTACAGAGATGGGCTTCGCTCCGATACCAGCTGTGACGGAACCTCCCAAGTCATTAGGCCCACTTACAGTTGTCCTTGTCCAACGGACCTCAGACAACCCTATAGATGCACATGATCACTTGTTAAGTTCGGTATCTATATTCTTTACCTTGCCCAAGAGCGTTTCACCCGTCACGCAGATATTACAACACATCAAAGGAACGAGTATGCGGAAGCAGTTACAATAACTTTATTTTATTCTAAAAGAGAGAAAGAGTAGTATTATTACAGACCAGAGCAAAAATATAAGAGTGCTGGAGTAATATTATTACATAACTTGGGAGGCAAAAATGCCTCCCGATAAACAGTAAAAAGTTTTTTTCCTTAAAGGAGGACACCTCCTCCCGTGGCTTCAGTCTTGATTTACTTCCTTAGGCACCACCTTGGAACAAAAGCAACAAAAATTTGCTGCTTCCTCACCTAAAACAACATGGGACAAAGCCCTGAGTACGAAGTGTACTTTCGTAAGTCTTACCCATCAAAATAAAAGACTCTCAAGGATATGCTGGCCTTTGGGAATCAAGGTATGGCTTATCAATAATCAAAGACTTTGTTTGCAGAAATGCTTACTAATAGTGGATCCTAAAAAATCCAGTTTTATTAGCAAGTTCAGTTATTACCTGACTTCTAGAGTTCTTTCTACCCTAGTTCAAGCACTTGACCTATACTAGCCAATTTCTTATTAACCCTTCTCGTTCACTTGATTGCTATGTGTAGGGCAGTGACCAAGTCTTCATGTCCAAGAAGTAACGGCGATCCGAATTGATTAATACTCAGTTCAGGATCTCCAATCACACGACATATGTAGCACTTAACCCTTGCATATGTCAACTCGCCACCGGGGTTCTTAAGACCAGATCAGGTTCACGCCAACCAAGAGCACAGATACACCATCGTCCAGCCTCTTGCCACGGAGGGTACACGCTACTCTCGCCATCTCTCCACTCCCATTGTGTGTTATCTTATTCTGGTATTAGTCTACCCGAGGCAAAGCTTACCCATGATGAGGCATGTGACCTGTTAAAAGGTCCTCGATCATCAAGCCTACATCGAGAAGGTCCTTAATCGACTTAGACGGAGACACTACACCGAGACTCTCTTCTCGTGCAAGTCACCCGCCCGGTCTCGGCTTTATCATTTCAAACCCAAAGTTTGGTACCTGGCAGAGGTACATCTTTTCCGATGTTGAACCCATCATGGCCATGATGGATCCTCCATCAAGTTTTATTTTAAAACACCCCACCCACTTGAAGCGTCATCTTTTGTCAAAACAAAACATTTTGTTTTCTAGAGCAAAGCTAAGCATAAGAAAAACCTTTTTGTAAAACAGGGGATTAAGGAAAAGTAATCAAATCCTCAAGGAAGGGAATGCAGCAACTGGTTTAGCACACAACTCCTATCACCTAATGCATCAAGCAAGTGAGAAAGATTTTAAAATAGCAAGGAGGTGGAAAATGCACTGGGGCTTGCCTTGTGTGATAGGTGAGTCAGGCTCTGCTCAGATGTCAAAATAAAAGCAGTTCCCTGCCTGAGGTTCTTCAGGTGGTGTTGGTGTAGTCCTGGCTTCTTCAACTTCTATCTCTTCTTCGTTTTCTATATACAGCCATATATAATTATGAATGTTCATGTAATGCTCATGAAAATGCAAAGATAATAAAGGTATATTATCTTAGGTCTTGAATACAACTTTCCTTTACGGATCTCCGGGAAACTAGGGTTTTTGGAGTCTATAGTGAAGTTCATAGGGCAGGGGACTAGGGTTTTGGGTGTTAGGTACCAAACATGGTCCAAATCATACCAAACTTTACCCAAGGCTTCCAAATAACATTTAAAGCTTATCTAAAAAGTTTGGTGATTTTTGGGATTATTAATTACTTTCTAAAATTCCAGAAGTATGGATTTTGGTTATTTTAAATACCCCATAATTCCCTATTTGAACTAAAAATCATGAAATTATTTTTATTAAATACTATGGAAAATTAGGAACCTAGCAAAATTAGTCCTGTGTTTTTAACATTTTTCTACAATTTTCTAGAAATCCTTTAGCTCTAGTTGAAAAAGAAAAAGAGAAAGGTGCTACAGTATTGGGCTCATTTCAGTCCGCGACGGCCCATACATAGGCGAAAGCGCGTCCGCGCGCGCCCGCGCTGGCGGTTTTACACAGACGACCCCAGCTTTTTGAATAAGCAGCAAATAACCCATAGCACTATTTGTTTATTTCACTGACGTTTGCACTAAGACCCCGAAGTTCTAATTCTTCACAAGAGAAAGTCCATGACAGGGAGCGTTGGAGAACCGAGCTCCGGCGAGCCTACACCGGCCGATTCACACAATGGCCGGTGCTCCCGTGCAGCGGACACTAAATTGAACCCTTAATAAACATTTCCCCTCGCTAAATTGCTGGATTGGAGCTCTACAACATGCTGTCCACGATAACAGCGGGCACAACGGGTAGCATGAAGTGTTCCCGGCGATCTAAGGGGTCCTAGTCTAATCAGCTGGGTCGGGGAGCATCAGGGACACACAAGGACACCGAAACGAAAGAGCAGAGGGCATGAGCGGACCTGGAGTAGGATGACCACGGCGAGGTTGTAAGGCGCGGGATTTTGGACCGAATGGGGGAAATCCAAAATTGGGGCTTGCTGGTGAGTAATTGGAGGCAAGACTTGGTGGATCAGTGCTTGATTACCCTACGGACCCATCGGTTTGCTCAATTTATAGTGTGCTTGAGCGGTGGTGTTTAATTTGGACGAATTGCGCTGGCGACCGAGAGGGGAATGAGTCACGGCGGCGGTCTACCGTGGCAATCGCATAGAGACTGAACTACGGCGGTCACTGGATGGTCACTTCGGCTCATACCGACGCGATAAACTTCCTAAGGCGTGGCGCCCTCATGGTGAATGGCGAACACGCCGGTGATAGCCGCTCGGCCACGTCGTCGATGTGCACTAATGAACCATCAAGCACACAGTACATCCAAGCTCATCTGTGGCAAGATCTTTCACCCCGTGATTGTTATCCGCGTTTAATTCGGGCGTGAATCACGGTGATAGCACGAATCCGCGCGCGTAGCCGCCGGCGGTGAGGCACATGAACGTGGCGATCTGATCCTAACACTGTACCATGAGAATTCCCATTTCAGAGCCTTTGTCCGACCAACTTGCAGGACCCATAACTCCAATTTCTGCATGAGAACTTGCTAATCTCTCTATAACGAAGTTCTAGCCCTTTAATCCAGCTACAATCTTTCTATGGTGATTGTCCTCAAACGAGCAACAGATCTTACTCAAAATCAAGCCCTAAGTTCATCCAATTTCACTGCCACTAAAAGTTCAGACTTAAGGTTGCCTGACAGCCCGACTTTGGATCTAATTATCTCTAAATTTCTCATAACACCAAGGCTTAACACTTATAGCAAAGTTGTTCTCCTATATTAGCTCTACAAGTTTGATATGCTGACCCTAGGCAAATTCTTTGTATTTCTAGACCTACAAAGCTCCAAAGTCAGCCTTGTTCAACTGTTTTCAGACATAACCATTAGAGCACTAGGGTGGCTTTTTTGCAAAAAAGCCCAAAACTCATGGTTTCTTTTGCAAATCTTCAAATATGTGGACTATATGACTCAAGGTACCCTAACTTCATGGTTTTTGCACTTAGGTCCAAAAGTGTGCACATTTGCATATAGCCCCCTAGGGTTTCTACTTGGGGTTTTCAGTGGTCCTTTTTAGGGTTTCTGGCACTTCTAAAGTTTGGATGCCACTTAAGTCCATTAATGGTGACATTTTATGATTATTACTAATAAGTTTTGAAGTCTTCTCTTATTTAGGCCTTGTTTACTCTTTTAAGCCCAGTTTAGAATTAAGTACCCTACTCTAGGGTTTTACCTATGACTCACATCAATACAATTCATTTGAAATTTTTGCCTAGTGAATGCATTTTAAGTGTAACATTGACATGGTATGCTAATGCTCATGATGTTATGCTCAAATTTTAGTGGCAGTAACACCAGGGGTGTTACAATCTTAGATCTGTGGTCAACATTAAATGGACGGAGGGGTATGGGCCAAACTAATCTGTGCTGCTCATTTTAGATCCGACGGCCCGAATGAGATCTATCCTTACCTGCCCACATCGCGATCAATGGTCGAGGCCATCCCTCTTCCCAAACAGCGGAGCGTGGCGGCGTCGCATTCATCTTACGGCGGGTCCCCACCAGAGTCGGCCGAGCAAGCGCTCCCAACCACTAATACCTAATTAATGAGGTGATACACGAAGGAGGGAGGAGGACGGACTCGATGGGAGTGTTCTTACCCGAGACGAGGGCACCGACAATGTCGCATACGCCCTACAATGACACACGACAGAATGTTGGCCTTCAGGGACAAATTCCGTGCCATCCGACACATGCGCCAACCATTGAGGTCACGGGCAAACTCTAGGTGTCCCAAGGAGGAGCCCAGGTCGGTCATTGAGGCCTCGTCACCGGTGTGCGCGTAGGTCGACCCCGACAGCATCGGTTCTCTCTCCTCTCAGCGTGATGGTTATCACAGACGGCAACTGCTATGTCGAGTTCTCCCTGCGATGGCTCAGTTCCTCGACTCAGAGATGCAGGCAATTACAAGGGTCCGAGATTTATACAAATGAGCCTGATATGGAGGTACACGCGCGGGGATAGTTGTAACCATCCGCGAGGTTTACGGCGAGGTTAGGGTTGAATATGACATATGGGTCCCAATTGTCAGTCAGGGAATCCAAACACGCTGGCGCGGCTTCAGGCTGATGCATGGGGTCCACATGGCGGTGGCTAGGTGAGAGCACCTAGAGGGGGGGTGAATAGGTGATCCTGTAAAACTTCAAAAACTTATAGCCACAAAAAACTTGGTTAATTGTTAGCACAATAATTGCCAAGTGGCTAAGGAGGAATCCTCAACAAAACACAATAACCAACAAGGATCAATCACAGAGATGGCACGGTGGTTATCCCGTGGTTCGGCCAAGACCAACGCTTGCCTACTCCACGTTGTGGCGTCCCAACGGACGAGGGTTGCAATCAACCCCTCTCAAGCGGTCCAAAGACCCACTTGAATACCACAGTGTTTTGCTTGCTTTATCTCAATCCCGTTTGCGAGGAATCTCCACAACTTGGAGCCTCTCGCCCTTACACTTGAAATTCACAAAGAACACGGAGCAAGGGAGGGATTAGCAACGCACACAAGACACAAGAATCAGAGTGTCAACACGCACACAAATCGCAACAAGAGCTCGCAACACGACTCAATGAGTTCACAACTCCACAAGAGCTCTATATGCTATCACAATGAAACGAATGCGCGAAATCGATGTCTTGGTGCTTAGAAATGTTGTGGAGATGCTTGGTGTACTCCTCCATGCGCCAAGGGGTCCCTTTTATAGCCCCAAGGCAGCTAGGAGCCGTTGGGAGCAATCTTGGAAGGCTGATCTTGCCTTCTGTCGACTGGCGCACCGGACAGTCCGGTGCACACCGGACACTGTCCGGTGCCCGATTTCCTTCCTTAAATAGCGAAGCCGACCGTTGGCAGCCTGAGAGCCGTTGGCGCACCGGACATGTCCGGTGCACACCGGACAGTCCGGTGCCCCCTTCTAGCCGTTGGCTCGACCACGTGTCCCGCGCAGATCGCGCGGCCGACCGTTGGCCCGGCCGACCGTTGGCTCACCGGACAGTCCGGTGCACACCGGACAGTCCGGTGAATTATAGCCGTACGTCGCCGGTGAATTCCCGAGAGCGGCCAGTTCGCTCGAACCAGCCTGGCGCACCGGACACTGTCCGGTGCACCACCGGACAGTCCGGTGCTCCCAGACTCAGCAGATTCTTGGCTGCTCGAGCCAAGACATTTCCAATTGGATTTTTCCTGTTTCCAGCACTTAGACACAATACATTAGTCCATAAAACAATGTACTAAGTCTGAGAAACATACCTTTATCCTTGATTTGTACTTTGTCCACCTCTTTACACTTAGGCACTTGTGTTGGACACTAAATCACCAAAACACTTAGAAATGGCCCAAGGGCACATTTCCCTTTCACTAGGCAAGAGCGGATGCGCGGGAGCGAATGAGGCTAAGGGATGACGAGGTGGGGCCCATCCGTCGGTAGCACGTGCGAGTGGGCACGAGAGAGCTGGGCCGCGCAGGGGAGGGGATGAGTGGGCCGAGAGGGGAGGTTTAGGCCCAAGAGCTGTAGAGGTTCTCTCTTTTTTATTTCTATTTAAATCTTTAAATTTCAAATTTCATTCAAACTTGAAGTGTAATTCAAAAGGTACTTCAAATGTTCAACGTAATTTAAATGCACACTCAAAGGTCTCAGCATGAATGCATATTTGCTTTTATTTTATTATATTGTTTATGTAAATGCTTCTATTTATTTAATTCATACACATACATAAAGGAAATATTTTTAGAGAAATAATTTCTAATGTGTAATATTTATTTAAAGGTATCTTAGCCCAAAACTTTTAGAGAATATTTCCTAAATATTTTATTCAAATGAGTAATCTGGCTCATATAAAGATCTTTTCATTTAGTCTCTTCAATCTCTAACATATGAACTTTAAATCTTGGAAGAACTTTTCTTAAATTCCCCAAAATATAATTTTGGGGTGTTACACTTCACCAAGTTGCTGCTTAGGAAAGTCTCCTACAACACACTCGGAAACCTCGGACTACTCGTTGTCTACACAAAGCAATCATTCATTCAACACACCTGGAAAATGACAAAGGAACAGTACACCAAACATATGCAACAAAGCAAACACAGGTTCAGTAGAAAAGTACAAACACATAAGTGAACTCTAGGTTCTAGGGTAGATCACTATATGTTTAAGGGTCTACTGTTTTCTAACTAAGTATATCTCAGTAAATTACTTACTTAAATAAACTTATTCCAAGGATGGGATTATATTAAATGAAATTAAATTTACAAAGTTAAGCACTTGAACATTCATTAGGGCTTTAACTTTTATTTTACCCTTTACTAAATATTTTATCACTTTAAATTAACCTAGAGACTAGCCACAAAATTGAGACATGAAAACATTGAATGCATATAATTTACACAGATAGAGAATAACATTATGAACATTTTGCAATTTGAACCACCCAATTTGGAGTTCATATGCAAAAGATATGAAATTTACAAGTTTTAGAATTCAAAACACTAAATTAAACCTATATCTGTGATTAAAATAAAGTCCAGGGGTCTCTCTGCAAGAAACCAGGGACTCAGGCACAAGAAAACTGGACTGCGGGTTGATTTCTAAGAAGCCGGGTGTTGGTGGTCTTCTTCTCCGCTGAAGGTTCCCAAGACAAAGGTATCACTGGCAAAGTGATGTTGAGGATCCTCTCTACCAAAGGTCCTCAAGACGAAGATACTATCTAAGAGCTATTATAACGAACACCAAAGCTACCACCGAAGGACGACAGCTTCGGCTTAAGGTGGCGACGAAGGTCAAGCATGACGCTAAACCAAAGAGGAAAAGACCATTTAATCCCTAATGACTTATGTTACGATTGTGTACACAAATTGAGGTCACAAATGTATTTTCACCCGGGCTCCATCCCGTGCCTATAAGTGAACAATACCCCCGTACTGTTCACGCTAGATTGTAATTTCTCTCATGTCAACACCTTCGAACAAGCCAAAGGTATCAATGTAATATAAATTCTGTTAATGTTCATGTATATGTCATGACATACATATATTAATGAATGAATGAATGAATGGATTACATATATTATCTCTATGTATTATTATTCTCATAAATGATGAAGGTGTGTCCTTCATGACCTTCGTCTAAAGATCATTATATCCAAAAGGAGATAATGCTTCGTAGGACGAAGGTCCTTAATCTTTAACAATTGTGTTGCCTTGTTCTTGATTCATGGCATTTGAGAACAAGTGACCAACATTGGCGCCCACCTCCGGTGAACTCACTTCCACGACCACGACAATGGCTTCGCAAGGCGACCAAGTTGTGACACCTTCGGCTACGAAGCTGGTGCTTCCAATCACACACGGCTCAAGTTCTGAACCAGCCAATAACAAGCAGAAGAAGGAAGCACAGAGAAGGGTACAACATGTTGAAGTGCAAGGACCCTTCATCAAATCCAAGTGGTCTCATGTACCAATCACATTCTCTTTGTCACACCTGGGTTTCACGGGCACCAAGACCTAGGCATGAGATAATCACCAAGTGTGCTGGGACCAAGTCTTACACATATGATGACTCATGGTATAGAAACGAATGTCACAACATTAATATATAATGGAGTTCTGTACAAAATAGTTAAATAATTACATCATATGAAGACAACGATCCAACAACCCATACTTGACTGGGAGACGACGGTCTAGACCACTCACGAACTCATCACTGCATCCTTCATGTGCCTCAACCTGCGGTACCTGTTCTTGACCTAGGGGATGTGAGTACAACAAGGGTGAGCTCACATACGTTCGTTGCTCAACAAGTTGTGGGGAATAATGTGCATGAACTCACCAAAGGTGTGAGCTCATGTGAAGTGCAAGGCTTACCAAAGGAGATGGTTAAAGATGAGCATTGTATTTAAAGTTGGTCAAAATTTTATTAGCGGTTACTAGGTATAAGTAGATACAAACCCAATTAAATAAGAGATCAAGATTAATAACAACACCCACAATGCAATGCAAATGACAAATTGAGTTTAATGTCATAAGTTAATCATGTGAGGGTCCGAGCCGCTCATGACCGATCAAGATTAATAACAACACCCACAATGCAATGCAAATGATAAATTGAGTTTAATTCCGTAAGTTAATCATGTGAGGGTCCGAGCTGCTCATGACCGTGAGCACGACTGATATACCAGTTTTACACTCTGCAGAGGTTGTGCATCTTTACCCACAAGTTGTGTTACCCATTTGCCATGGAGTTGATCAAACCCCATACACCTCTACCAAGGAAGCGAGGCGAGGTACCACTACGAAGCCTTTACAAAGTTCCACTAGCTTCAAAAAAACCCGCTATAGTTTCTAGGAAGCGCAGTATAGGAATCCCCCGTCTAAAACGCCATTGCAGCAAAATCAGCCCGAGAACCTCCCTATACCGACCATTCCCCTACTGCTCTTGTCCCTTTCGGGTAAGGTAGTCCTCCACTAACTTTCCTAATTAGTCAGCCAAGGGCGTCCCATACCACCCTTGTGGTAGCACTGTTTTCTCGAATGGTTCTCCATGTTCCAATTAACAATATGATCTTATCATAAACAATAATTTAAACAACAATATAAATAGAACATGATCATAATGAAACATTAGTTTCCCAAAACTAGGTAGAGCAATAGCAAATCTACCCAATAATTCATCTGTTTGCAAGGTGGGGATAAACAATGTTAGGGAAACCTATTAGGTCCCATCAAATTAACCTGAGCATGTCATAGTGATTAACAATAATCATTATTAGGTAAAAAGGAGTGATCAACGGCACAACTTGCCTGAGACTTGAGATTCCAGGTACCAGGATGATCTTCATATTCTCATGACCTCACTGCTATTTGTAACAATTCAAACAAACATGGTACATGCAAAATTAACATCACACCAATCATAAGAACAAACTGCATAATAATATTCTACGTGACGCTACGAGATCGTAGGTTCGAGAATTACTAAAATCAGAGTTAAAACGAACATGTTATGGGTAAAACAATATTTTTAGGCACAATAAATCTAATATATATTGTATTTAAACTAATCAGATATTAAATCGAAATATTTGAATTGGTATTAATCAATTTAACAATTATTTATAAAAAGTGCAGATTAAAAGTAATAAATTAGTTTAATTTAAAAAGGCATTTTATTAATCATTGTTTAAACAATTAATTGATTAAAACATGTGTCATAATTAAAATAATATATACTACTGCTTAGGCAAGATTAGTACGAATCAAACGTAATTTGTAATTTGAATGTAATAAATCAGATGTCTAACGTACAATATATCACATATTTAATAAATTAGTAGGCCTACACAGAAATATGTAACATGACGTGATCTGATTGGTTAGATCGAGGTCACATAAAAACTCACGGGATAAATAAACGTAATATATGGGATCTAGGCATGACCATCTTTTACCTTCCTTCCTCTTCACGGTTCGAGCGACTATGGGAGAATCTACAAATATGTTCGAGCTTTCGAGCATGGCGTCTCTCTCTCGTTTTTTGCCATAGAATGTATCTGGTAATGACCCACGATGGAGTTGACCAAGGCGTTTACGAGGGCTTGGAATTTATATCGAGAGGAGAGTTCGTGGAGAGCTGCTTAGGTTAGTAGCAAGGTTTGCGGCAGATAAGGATTTGGCTGCAACGGACCGAAGCTATAGAACAACGCTGACTTCCCTGCTAAATAGGATCCCTAGACGCAAGATTCCTCCATATCTTAACCACTTGTTTTGGTTACGCACTAGCCGGCGCAGCGGAGAAGATCGTTCTGCATCGTGTCTCCACGCATAAGAGACACCCTAGTTGACATCAAGGAGACGCCATATTCACGTGATCCATGGCTGGGGTGATAAAATAAAGGACAAAAAAACAAAGAGACCATGGGCCACGCTAGTGCTCAGTACAGGCTAGGGGCCGAGCGACCATGGTCCTATGGAGGAGGCTAGGCTTTTTGTTTTTTTCATTTTCTCTTTGTATTTTTTTTCTATTTTCACTCTCTAATTTCTTTTCTATTTTTTTGGTTTGAATATCCTACTTTAGGTTAAAATGCACAATTCAATGAACCAGCATGAACACAACATTTTATTGATTAATTAATTATTATTTTATTCATGTAGATAAGTGCTTCTAAATATGTTATGCAGACATATTATTTTGAAGGAAATATGATTTTCAATGTAAACTGTATTTAGGAAATAGTTTAACACGATTCTTCTACACATTTCAACGAGGGCTAATTTAGTTTATAAGTCTTTTTCTCTATTTAATCTTTTATTAGAAAATACATTTATTTTTAAGGAGGAGTGACTTCAAAGGTAAGAGGATTTCTTATTTTTTGTTAGTTTATTAATAATCCCAAAATGGAATTGCGGGTGTTACAAATTCTTTCCTCTCTTAAAAATAATATCATCCTCAAGATTACTAAGAAAAGGGATGTAAAAAGTTTTGTGTGTAGCTGGGCTTTTATTTTATATTTTGTTCCAAAATCAAAAGTTTTTTTACTCTGAGTACTATTTAGCAGGTGATAAGACAAGCATGAGTACCAGAGATTGGGGTGAGAACAATGGTGTGGTGAGAAAGATTTGGCAAGGAGAGGCTTCACCCCGGATGGTGGATCCTGATTCTTCTGAAGATCTGGTTTGACTCGTATCTTTCCTTGTCGAGGTTGATCTCTTCCTTCTCAGATCTTGGTGTTGTCTTCCGAGTTAGGCACATGTAATTAAGACAGATCTATTGATAAACCAAAAGAAGCAGATGGCTTAGTGGGTGGCTTAAGCTCAATTGAGAATAGGTAGAATCTGGTTTAGTATTAGGTTGGAATGGATGACCATTATGAGCATGTGGGTTAAGTTGTTACTCATGATCGAGTTGGTTTAAGACACCAATTTAGGTCTAAGTGAATTAGGTGAGAAAATAGTTTCTAGGTGTAAGTTTTAATGCATTAACTAATCTAGGTTAATTTGTTATATCCTTTTGATTGGTGCAAGAAATATAAGCCGATTAGACTAGTATTAGATAAGATAAGGTTCATCCATATTAGTTTAGACTGGATATAAGATCTAATTAATTTATTTTGGACTAGATCGTGGTTGTTACTCTAGAGGGGATAAATATGCCTATTAGGACAAGATGAATCTCTAAGGATAAGATACATTTAATATGAGATGGATTTATTAGGCTAAATATATTTTAATGGATAATCTAAGTTGAATAGATGTCTTGCTAGAATTTTTTTGCCTAATTGTCTATGCAGATGCAATTGTGGATATTACTCCACAACTCATCACACTCAATCAAAGAACCAAATTAAACAGGTATCATAAGAACAAGCATTAAAGCATATAGGTACCTACAAAATATTTTTTTCCTATGACTAGGTGTCCTATTTCTAAAGGTCACTTTAGGTATAGGATTTCAAAGTGAGAAATCCACTTTTGTCTTTACAAGAGGAAAGGTAAGAATAATCAGAGTAAAGCAGCAATATATGAGAATAGATTAAGAAAAGTTTAGAAAGAATCAGAGTAGCAAAGGTAAATATGTAAGGGTTATCCAGTTCTATCTATGTTTCATCCTATAATCAACATTCCTCTGATACCACTTCTGTCACACCCGGGTTTCAGGGACACCAAGACCCCGGCGTGAGATAATCACCAAGTGTGCTGGGACCAAGTCTTACACATATGATGACTCATGGTACAGAAACAAATGTCACAACATTAATATATAACGGAGTTCTGTACAAAATAGTTAAATAATTACATCATATGAAGATAATGATCTAGCAACCTATAGTTGACTAGGAGACGACGGCCTAGACCACTCACGAACTCATCAAAGCATCCTTCATGCACCTCATCCTGCGGTACCTGTTCTTGACCTAGGGGATGTGAGTACAGTAAGGGTGAGCTCACATATGTTCATCGCTCAATAAGTTGTGGGGAATAATGTGCATGAACTCATCAAAGGTGGGAGCTTATGTGAAGTGTAAGGCTTACCAAAGGAGATGGTTAAAGTTGAGCATTGCTTTTAAAGTTGGTCAAACCTTTATTAGCAGTTACTAGGTATAAGTTGATACCAACCCAATTAAATAAGAGATCAAGATTAATAACAACACCCACAATGCAATGCAAATGACAAATTGAGTTTAATTCCATAAGTTAATCATGTGAGGGTCCAAGCCGCTCATGACCGATCAAGATTAATAACAACACCCACAATGCAATGCAAATGACAAATTGAGTTTAATTCCATAAGTAAATCATGTGAGGGTCCGAGCTGCTCATAACCGTGAGCACGACTGATATACCAGTTTTACACTCTGCAGAGGTTACACATCTTTACCTACAAGTCGTGTTACCCATTTGCCACAGAGTTGATCAGACCCCATACACCTCTACTAAGGAAGCGAGGCAGGGTACCATTATGAGGCCTTTACAAAGTTCCACTAGCTTCAGAAAAAATCCGCTATAGTTTCTAGGAAGCGCAGTATATGAATCCCCCGTCTAAAAAGCCATCACAGCAAAATCAGCCGAGAACCTCCCTATACCGACCACTCCCCTACTGCCCTTACCCCTTTCGGGTAAGCTAGTACTTCACTAGTTTTCCTAATTAGTCAGCCAAGGGCGTCCCATACCACCCTTGTGGTAGCACTGTTTTCCCGGGTGGTTCTCCATGTTCCAATTAACAATATGATCTTATCATAAACAATAATTTAAACAATAATATATTTGGAAGATAATTATAATGAAACATTAGTTTTCCAAAACCAGGTAGAGTAATAGCAAATCTACCCAATAATTCATCTGTTTGCAAGGTGGGAGATAAATAATGCTAGGGAAACCAATTAGGTCCCATCAAATTAACCTGAGCATATCACAGTGATTAACAACGAACATTATTAGGTAAAAAGGAGTGATCAAGGGCACAACTTGCCTGAGACTCGAGATTCCAGGTACCAGGATGATCTTCAGATTCTCGTGACCTCACTGCTATTCGTAACAATTCAAACAAATATGGTAAATACAAAATTAACTTCACACCAATCATAAGAACAAAGTACATAATAATATCCTACGCGATGCTACAGATCGTACGTTCGAGAATTGCTGAAATCAGAGTT
The DNA here is from genome assembly GCA_029449295.1 of Zea luxurians. NCBI lineage: Eukaryota > Viridiplantae > Streptophyta > Magnoliopsida > Poales > Poaceae > Zea > Zea luxurians. The sequence continues at coordinate 56,330,874 of JAOPSE010000011.1, forward strand.
AAAACGATCAAGTTATGGGTAAAACAATATTTTTAGGCGCAATAAATCTAATAGATATTGCATTTAAACTAATCGGGTATTAAATTGAAATATTTAAATTGGTATTAATCACTTTAACAATTATTTATAAAAAGTACAGATTAAAAATAATAAACTAGTTTAATTTAAAAAGTCATTTTAATAATCATTATTTAAAATTAATTAATTAAAACATGTGTCATAATTAAAATAATATTATTACTGCGTAGGCAAGATTAGTACGAATCAAACGCAATTTGAATGTAATAAATCAGACGTCTAATGTACAATATATCACATATTTAATAAATTAGTAGGACTGTACAGAAATATGTGATATGAGGTGATCTAATTGGTTAGATTGAGGTCACATAAAAACGTACGGGATAAATAAACGTAATATATGAGATCTAGGCGTGACCATCTTTTACCTTCCTTCCTCTACACTTTGAGCGACCATCGGAGAATCTACAATGTATTCGAGCTTTCGAGCATGGTGTCCGTCTCTCTCTCGTTTTTGACCACAAAATCTATCTGGTAATGACCAATGATGGAGTTGGCCAAGGCGTTTACCAGGGCTTGGTATTTATACCGAGAAATGAGTTCGTCGAGAGCTGCTTGGGTCGGTAGCGAGGTTTACGGCGCATAAGGATTTGGCTGCACAGGACTCAAGCTATAGAACAACGCTGACTTTCCTGCTAAATAGGATCCCTAGACGCAAGATTCCTCCATATCTTAACCACTTGTTTCGGTTACACACTAGCCGGCGTAGCGGAGAAGATCGTTCTGCATCGTGTCTCCACGCATAAGAGACACCCTGGTTGACAACAAGGAGACGCCATTTTCATGTGATACGTGGCTGGGGTAATAAAATAAAGGAGAAAAAAACAAAGAGACCATGGGCCACGCTAGTGCTCATTGGCTAGGGGCCAAGCGGCCACGGTCCTATGGAGGAGGCGAGGCTTTTGTTTTTTTTTTTCATTTTCTCTTTATATTTTTTTCTATTTTCACTCTCTAATTTCTTTTCTATTTTTTGGTTGAATTTCCTACTTTAGGTTAAAATACACAATTCAAAGTACCAGCATGAACACAACATTTTATTGATTAATTATTTATTATTTTATTCATGTAGATAAATACTTCTAAATATGTTATGCACACATATTATTTCAAAGGAAATATGATTTCCAATGTAAACTGTATTTAGGAAATAGTTTAACACGATTCTTCTACATATTTCAACGAGGGCTAATTTAGTTTATAAGTCTTTTTCTCTATTTAATCTTTTATTAGAAAGTACATTTATTTTTAAGGAGGAGTGACTTCAAAGGTAAGAGGATTTAATATTTTTTGTTAGTTTATTAATAATCCCAAAATGGAATTGTGGGTGTTACACTCTCCGGAAGGCCTTCAGCTCAAGAACTACCCCATAATGATGCAATGGTCATATCTTGTGTTATCAAAGGGTTTCTGGTTCACAATGTCCTTGTAGACACAAGCAGTGCAGCAGATATCATCTTTGCAAAAGCCTTCAGGCAGATGCAAGAGCAGGATGACAAAATACATAATGCAACACAACCCTTATGTGGCTTCAAAGGAAGGTAGATAGTTGCACTTGGAAAGATAATGATGCCAATGACCTTCGGTTATGTTCACAACACAAGAACAGAACAGGTTGTATTTGACATTGTCGATATGGACTATCCTTACAATGCAATCATTGGTCGAGGGACACTGAATGCCTTTGAAGCAATACTCCATCTAGCATATCTATGCATGAAGATACCATCTGACCAAGGTCCTATTGCTGTGCATGGAAGTCAAGAGGCTGCTAGAAGCGCCAAAGAGAACTGGACAGATTCAAAGGCCATCCATAACATAGATAAAGCCAAAGCTCATCAACAGTACAAGCATAAAAGAGACAAGGCTGCTTCAGCAGATCAACCAAAGCCTATGCTTCTGTGTGATGACATAGCCGAGCAGAAGGTGTTGTTGGGATCTCAATTGTCTCACGAATAAGAGAAAATTCTGCTAAAATTTCTATTCAATAATAAGGATGTTTTTGCTTGGTCAGCCAATTATCTTTGCGGTGTCAACAGAGATGTCATTGAGCATTCACTCAATGTAGACCCAGCCATTAGATCAAGGAAGTAGAGGCTTCGGAAAATGTCTCATGATAAAGTCGAAGGGGCAAGAAATGAAGTCAAAAGGCTTCTCAGTGCTGGACTAATCAGGGAAGTAACATACCCAGAGTGGTTAGCTAACACTGTTATGGTAAAGAAGGCCAACGAGAAATGGAGAATGTGTATTGATTTTACAGATCTCAACAAGGCATGCCCGAAGCATGAGTTTCCCCTGCCAAGAATAGACTCCCTCGTAGATGCAGTAGCCATTTCGGAGCTCATGAGTTTATTGGACTGCTATTTAGGCTATCATCAAATCTGGATGAAGAAGGAGGATGAGCCCAAAACAAGGTTCATAACCCCTAGTAGAACCTATTGCTACCTTCGGATGCTCGAGGGGCTCAAGAATGCTGGAGGAAGCTTCAGCAGAATGACCTCTAAGGTCCTCAGCTCTCAAATTGGCAGGAATGTCCAGAGATACGTCGATGATATCATAGTAAAAAGCACGAAGCAAGAAAATCACATTGCCGACCTGCAAGAGACATTTGCCAATTTTAGGAAGGTTGGTCTCAAGCTAAATCTAGAGAAATGTGTCTTCGGGGTGAAGAAAGGAAAATTTCTTGGGTGCCTTGTATCAACAAAAGGAATTGAAGCAAATCCAAGCAAAATAGAAGCTATACTTCGGATGGATCCACCAAGGACAAGAAAATGTGCTCAAAGATTAACAGGAAGGCTGACATCTTTAAACAGATTCATCTCAAGATCAGCAGAGAGGAATTTTCCATTCTTTGAATTGTTAAAAATCAGCCGAAGTCTTTCAATCGGGAACAATTCAACAGAAAGCTTTTGAGGAGCTGAAGCAATATCTGATACAATTAACAACATTAACTCCACCTTCGTTAGGAGCCCCATTGCTATTGTATGTAACTGCTTCCCACGCTGCAGTCAGTGCAGCGCTGGTGCAGGAGAGACAAGATGATCAAGCGAAGGAGCAAGTCCCAGTATACTTCGTTTCTGAAGTATTTAGTCCATCAAAAAGAAATTACATAGAGCTAGAGAAGGTACTATATGCTGTATTGATGGCTTCTAGAAAGCTTCGACATTATTTCCAGGCATACCACATTATAGTACCTTCGTCTCAGCCTCTCAAGGACATTATAAGAAAAAGAGAAGCTACATGAAGAGTTGGAAATGGGCTGTAGAACTGAATGAGTTCACTATTGATTTTGTACATAGATCCTCAATTCAATCCCAAGCGTTAGCAGACTTCATTGCTAATTGGACGCCAGGGCTCAGGAAGAAGGAAGCATAACAGACACTGAAGCTTGGACAATGTTCTATGATGGATCATGGGGAACTTTCAGTGCAGGTGCAACTCCTATTCTAATTTCACCATCCAAGATCAAAACCTGCTACGCGGCTAGATTGGACTTCAACTGTGCAAATAACATTGCAGAGTACGAAGCTCTTCTTTTAGGGATTCGAAAGCTTAAGGCAATGGGAATAAGAAGGGCAGTCCTCAAATCTAACTCACAGGTCATCATAGGCCACGTTGATAAAAGCAGTAGAGCAAGAGATCTGAAGCTTGAGAAGTATCTTGATACATTCTGAAGAATGGAAGCCTCTTTCGAAGGTTTCTCAGTGAAGAATATTCCAAGAGGAGAAAATGAGCAGGCAGATTTACTAGCTAAATCAGCGGTACAGGCGCTCCCACTTCCTTCAGAAGTATTCTTTGAAACTCTAAAAGCACCTTCAGTCGAGCTCACGGAACGAGCGGTGCTTACAATCTCACATGTACACAGCGAGGATTGGAGAACTGAGATTGTATCTTTCCTGCAAGGCAATTATCCTTCAGATGATGAAGCCTACATAAAAATAATGCAAGCCAGGACAAGACCTTATATGATTAAAGAAGGATAATTGTTCAAACAAGGAGTTTGTTCTCCACTGCTGAAGTATTTGTCTAGAGCCGAAGGTCAAGAGCTAATGAAAGAGATACACGCAGGGATATGTAGAGCTCATATTGGATCCAGGCCTTTGCTTGGAAAAGTCTTCAGACAAGGATTTTATTGCCCGAAGGCAGCTTCGGATGCAGCGGATCTGGTTCAAAGATGTGAAAACTGCCAGAAGTGTGCCAGAGATAAAAAACAACCTTCGTCTCTAACTCAGCAAATTCAGCCCACTTGGCCGCTGCAAAGGTGGGGCCTAGATTTACTAGGCCCACTTCCACTAGCGCAAGGAAACTTGAAATATGTTGTGGTAGCAGAGGAATATTTTTCAAAGTGGATCGAAGCTAAGCCCCTAGCTACAATCACTTTGGCCACGATCCAGAAGTTCTTCTAGCAGAATATTGTTTGTCGGTTCGGTGTGCCGAAGGCTATCATGGTTGATAACAGGACTCAATAAGATGCTGAAACATTTAAACTTTTTGTGACCAAATTGGTACAAAGATACATTTTGCATCTATGAGACATCCAGGATCTAATGGATTGGTAGAGCGAGCTAATGGAATTATTATAATAGGAATAATGAAGTCAATCTTCAATGTGCCAAAAGGAAAGTGGCCAGATGAGTTGGTAAAAGTGGTATGGAATCAAAACACTGTTGTCTCAAGATCAACAGGGTTTACTCCATTCAAGCTTTTATTCAGGGATGAAGCAATAACACCGGAAGAAGCAAGAACAGGTTCAATAAGAACCCTAGCTTCGGCATAAGACGAAGAGGCTTGCAAAATAACAAAAGACACCATAGAAGGGACCAGGCTTTAGGCAATAGACCACATCAATAAGTATCAGGGCAAAACAGTTAAATGGCGAGATAGAAAGGTAAGATTAAAGAATATCAAGCCAGGACACTTGGTGCTTTGAAAAGTGGCCAACCCAGACATAGTGGGGAAGCTTCAGCTTAAGTGGGAAGGTCCCTTCTTGGTGGTGTCTTCGTCAAGACCTGGATCATATAGGTTGAAAGACATGGACGGTAATGACATTCCAAGATCTTAGAATGCATATGAGCTTTGGAGATATTATGTGTAAACTATGTAATTTTCTCACTTTTTCCTATGGCACCCTTTTCCTTTCAAGAGGGGAGAAAGGTTTTTAATGGGGCCATAGGTTGTAATTTTCGTTTTTATTGCGTAGCCCTGTGCAATACAAGGGCCAGCTTCCCCCTCATGTAAAATGTAAAAATCTAAGATTACACCATTGATTGTAAAAAAGTATTAAAAAGCTCCAAAGTCGTCCCTAAGGGGATGCAGAGCTAAAATGCCACCTAAGTGAAAGGTGAACAGCTCCAAAGTCGATCCTAAGGGGATGCAGAGCTAAAATGCCACCTGTGATATCTTGGCCCCAGGGATGGTTATTTTTCAGCCCAAGGCTTAATAGAATTAATAGGGTATCCATACCAACGAGGTGCATCTTCTTTTTCGGAAGCCTATCTCAAAAGAACCTTCAAGTTAAGCGTTCTTGGCTTGGAGCAATTTGGGATGGGTGACCGACCGGGAAGTTTTCTCGGGTGCGCATGAGTGAGGACAAAGTGTGCACAAAAGGCTCATGTTGGTCTGTGGGGACGATATATGATCCTAGAGAGCTGCCAGGAGTAAGTACCGCCAGTCCAGGGATTGGACGGGGTGTTACACCACCTAAGTCAAAGGTGAAGAAGCTCCAAAGTCATTCCTAAGGGGATGCAGAGCTTAGCTCCAAAGTCATTTTAAGGGGATGTAGAGCTGCAATACCACCTATGTAAAAGGTGAAGAGACTCTAAAGTCATTCCTAAGGGGATGCAGAGTCTGGGTTTGTGTTTGCTTGATTTTTTTACCTTTGGCATACATTTGCATACTTCATCACATCATCTTTTGCGTTCATACGAACATACATTAGACATTTATAGCTTCATCGCATCATGACATATCGCATAAGGCAGAAAAGGTTCCTATTCTCAATGAGAAAATGTTTTGTTGTGATCAAAGATGCTTCGTTATAAACGAAGATCGTTTACAGGAGAAGAAGGGAAAACGCTTCGATATGTATGAGCGGGCCATCTTTCGATTTTGGTCCAAAGTTGGTTCGATGTGAATGAAAAGAAAGGAAGGTGTTTTCGCCTTTGGCTCAAAAAATCTGGGAGCATCGGTTTCGTCCACAGCAAAGCAAACAACAGTGGGGCAAAAGGTAAAAGCAACATTACAAGGTATTCATAAATATTTACAAAATTCTTTTACATTCAATCACTACTCCTTGCTAAGTATAATGTTTTTCTGTACAAAGAACCTCCAAAAAGTGTTTCTACAGATATTAGCAAGAGAAGCTTTCGAAGTCTCCTTCAGCGCTCCAGAACAAGCTTCGGTTCATTAGCTTTCGGCAGTATCACCCTAAAAAATGGCAAAGGCAAGGGTATTGAGGAACGTAATAAAAAAATATAAAATTATATACTTTGTTAAGTAGGTTTCAAGCTTTGTCTCCAGCCATCTCCCGGCCGCCCTTTGCCCAGATTTGAGTGATGAATCTATTGCCTATGCATCGAGCTTCGGCTGGAATATCAACTAGGTCAGATGGTGAGAGGCTGAAGTTTGGCCTATTAATGGCTCTTATATGATTGCACCCAGCTTTGATGAAAGAAGCAGCCATGCCACGAGAAGCCACTAGCGCACAGAAATCACTGTGGCCAGTTATAACTTCGTCGAGAACGTGAATCTCTTTCTCAACACATCCAAGAGCCCCAGGAATATCTTCAGCAGAAAGATTAATTTCTTCTGATACCCTTCAGCCGAGCGATGCATTGAGTAGCAAAGCTGAAGCATTTATTCTGAAGAGTTTTGATCATTTCATTCAGTTTAAGATTCTTTTCAACTTCAGCCTTGATTGTCGCGTTTAGCGCTTCGGACTCGTGATTGAAGCGATCTGAGTTCCTTTCCAAAAGCTTTCGAGCTCCTTCTAGCTCTTTGCTCAATTTTTCATTTTGAGATCGAACTTTGGCAAGAGAGCCTTCGGACGAATGCAGCATGCTATCTTTTTCCTTCAATGAAGTTTCAAGTTTTTCAATCCTATTTTCCAAGCCTTGGATAACGAACTCATTCTTCCTGTCTTCATCGTCCTGCTGCATTTTCAGGGCCTTGCTCAGCAATAGACTCTGAAAGACGAATTAAAATTAGATCCCCATTACTAAAATACTTAAATCGGTATGATAAAAGGAAAAATAGTAAAGGAACTTTACTTTAAAATTTGAGTAAAATAAGCTGTCAATAATGTGTTGTCTTCTATAGCAGCTGATGTCCTTCTCTAGTTTCAGGAATCCGATGCTCTTTGATAACGTGCTTATAATTTTAGCTTCGGCGCGGTCGCGAATACATCCTAAAATCTCTTCGTCGACGCCGCCAAAGAGCATGGATCCGGGCTGATAGCCACAAGATATGGCAAATTTCTTTAGTTCCGATATGTCCTCTTCGAAAAGTTGTTGGCCACCCAGGTGCCGAAGATTGAAATTCTTATCATCTGAAGAGGTCTCCTCAGTTCTCTTTCCCTTATCAGTAGACACTTCGACTACATTTTTCTCAGGAACCACATCAGATATAAGTCTACAATTTATGACATTGTGGTAGCGAGATTATCAATTTCAGGTGTAGCTTCATTAGCCTCGGTTTCGGCAGTATCTTCAGCATCAGCAGGCACAATAGTCTTTTCCACCGAGGCCAGGGTGGAGTCTGTTCGATGGCTTGCATTACGTTCATCATTCGTCATTTCTTCTAGCCCCCGACATTTCCCCCGATAACCGAAGCGGTCTCCTTTGACTATAATAGGCTAGTCAGATCTGACCCTAGAGGACTTAGCATTGCGAACGTGAAGGGTTCAGTCATTACCTTTAGAATTTCTAAAACATCAATAGAGGAAGGCGAAGAAGGGCATACAGTCTTTTCTGGCACATCTTGTACCTTCATCTCTACAAGAGATATTCTGACAAGCCTTCGTTTCTTAGGAGCCGAATCCTTTGGCTCCGCTATAACTTTTTGCTTCTTGATGGCCCTCTGGTCTTCTTTGACTGACCGAATGGCCTGTCTGTTCAGAATACTAACAATCCTTTTTCTTTTCGCTCCTCCGGCCCCTTCGTCAAGTCTGTCATAATCTGGATATTCAAAGTTAAGAGCATCCATTACCTGATTCAACCTTTGTTTTTCACGGGTGCCGAACGCAGCTGTCATCACCTGATCTTCTTTCTTTGTGTAGTTCCTGAGAATTTCATTGCACATTTCTTCTATCAACTCCAACCATTCAATGCAGGGTTTACTGAATCTTTTTTGGAACTTAAACCGATAAGGAAGTCGTACAAGTTCATACTTTTCTCCCTCTTCCTTGTTCTTTGGTATTCCCCTCCCGCTAGAAGTTGGAAATGTTCTGTTTGCTAAATATTCTTGCACCAAGTTCCTAGTGCTAATATGCTCAGCCACAACCCTAAATTCCACTTTGGCTAGTTGGCAAGGAGACCCTAGCTGCATATTGCACAAGGATCGAGTCATGTCGAAGTTCAGCTTTAAGGGACTCATTACCATGCTCATGAGCTTCTCCCTCTTCTTTTCAATAGCCTTCACGTAGAACCACTCATTCGTCCACCTGGTCAGCCATTTAGAGCGGTAGCGAATCATAGGAGCCTTAGTGTCCTTCCGATATGCAAAGTTATAACACCATAAATTCTTGTGCAGACCATCGGCCCTAAACTTGTCTGATAATGAAGTTCGTCCACCTAACAGGACCCTTTGGCAATGGCACTCTTTCCTTGGCTTCGAAGAGCCCAAATGTACACACTAAGTCTAATAATAACATTGGGGGTCTACTGATGTAGGTAAATTTTGAACTTCTTCAAAACTTCACCAATCATCTCATAGAGGGGACCGAAGTGCTGCCCTGAAGAAGCTTTTGAAGACTACAACTTCATCATCTCTTGGCTCGGAATCACCTCTTCATTAGCAAAACAAACTACTCCGTCATCATTCTCTCCAAAGTATCCCATTTTTTTCATTAAAATCAGATCCTTTGCCTTAACCGTGGATTTCTCAAATTTGATATGGCTGGGTTTGCTTGGGCTTGAGATACTATCATCATCCTCATCTTCATTTTCACTATCAACTTCGGTGATAATCGGTTCAGCTTCAGCATCAGTAGCACCTTCGGTGATAGTCTCTTCTTGCACAACCAATCCAGAATGCTTCATCATCTCTGAAATGGGAGCTATCTTAGTAGTCCTAGCCTCAGCCTCATCTCTCTCGTGGGCCACCCTAGCAGTAGATCTTACCCTAGCCATTTTAGTGTTCAGTCTCTGACAGACGAAGTTACACTTAAACAATGGAACATTTGTTCAAAGCGTAAAGCAGCAAGCTTCGGCTTTAGTAAAAATTTTCAACAGCACAACGGTGCAATAGCAATGAAAGGTGTGGTAACTTCTCACCAACTCGTCTGTTTATATAGCCCTGTAGGAGAAGAAGGCGAACCGCTAAGACACACGTACTGGCTGATCGGTGGACCGGTAAGTGCTGTGAATTTTATATTCGTTTTTTAATAACAAGCTCAAGGAAGGTGTTTTTGGATCTTCGGCATTCTGAAGCCTTCGTACCTTTCGCGGATCGAGCTCGTTATGAAAAAACGATCTAGCACCGTGAAGGGGCTACTATTGGGGGTCTTCTTATCCACCAAAGATCCTCAAGACAAAGGTATCACTAGCAAAGTGATGTTGAGGATCCTCTCTGCCGAAGGTCCTCGAGACGAAGATATTGTCTGAGAGCTATTATAACGAACACCAAAGCTACCACCGAAGGACGACAGCTTCAGCTTAAGGTGGCGACGAAGGTCAAGCATGACGCTCAACCAAAGAGGAAAAGACCATTTAATCTCTGATGACTTATGTTACAATTGTGTATATAAATTGAGGTCACAAATGTATTTTCACCCGGGCTGCGTCCCGTGCCTATAAATAAGTGAACAGTTCCCCCATACTATTCACGCTAGATTGTAATTGCTCTCGCGTCAACACCTTCGAACAAGCTGAAGGTATTAATGTAATATAAATTCTGTTAATGTTCATGTGTATGTCATGAAATACATATATGGATGAATGAACGAATGAATGGATTACATATATTATCTCTATGTATTCGTATGAATATCATTATATCCAAAAGGAGATAATGCTTTGGAGGATGAAGGTCCTTAATATTTAATAATTATGTTGCCTTGTTCTTGATTCACAGCATTTGAGAACAAGTAATCAACACCGAGGGTCTCTTTAACTAAATCTCCAGGCGAAGGGGTATCAAGCGCTCTCGGCCATCCAAACATAGATCAACAGACGAGATCAGATCTGAGGGTGAGCGGCCTGGGGGAAGGGTGGTTTGACCGGTCGGGCCCAACGCCAGGGGCGTAGGTGGCCGACGAGTGGGGCCTAGGGGTAGGGGCACGTGCTCGAACTGGTATCTAGGGATCCGGGCCGTTGGATCGGGAGCGTGCGGTTGAGATCGGGCGCCAGAGGGTTTAACGGCGCGACAGTGTTGCTTCGTCCATGGCAGTGAAGTCATCGGAGACGGGGCAGGCACAAGCTCCGGGGGGTCTAGGGTCGCTGGAGTTAGCCAGGACTGGTGTGGGGGAACCGGCGAACTCGATGGTGGGGTTCTAGCTATGAGAACATGACTGGGGACGAGGGGATGGCAGAGGGGGCGCTCTGGGCAGGTTGGGGCTACTCCGGCGAGCGATCCCGGCCGTGGGGAGGGGGAATCAGGTGCGCCAAGGCTGGCACGAGCTTCGGTGAGGGGCGAGGAACACCCAGGGCCAAAGCACGAGCATGGGGTGGAGCAGAATCGGGCGGACGCCGAGCAGGCGTGGCGAACCAACGCGACAGAACTCCAGCGAGCGCAGATTCAGTACGACAAGGTAAAATTGAGGCAACCAGAGCACGAGGAAATGTTCCTCACATCGGGACGGCGCTCGGGGAGGATCAGCGCAGCGTCTGGAGCTCCTGGTGGGCGGCTAAGCACGAGAAAGACCAAGAGTGGGCGAAATGAGGCAGGGGAGGGAGAGCAGGTGCGGGCGGGGCTCAAAAAGGAGCTGGGGGCATGGGCAGGCGACATGGCTGGCTTTCTTGGTGTGTGTGCACGCGTGGGTCAGCGGCGGTTGCGGGAAGGACGAAGCTGACAGGGCGGGCCCACGGTGCAGAGGCACGGGCACGCGCGAGGGGGAACGGTTCAGCGTTGATAGGCCGGGCCCGCTGCGTAGAGGGAGAGCGGGGCGTGCGCGTGAGGGCGAGCGGTGCCGACAGGTCGAGCTCACCTGGCAAAGGGAGAGAGAGGGCGGGTGCGCACGGGCGCAAGCTGGGCCTAGTGGGCCGAATGGTCGAGGGGAGGGTTGGCTGGGCTGCTTTTCTGTTTTTCTTTTATTCTGAATTTGTAATTTCTTTTCTTTTTAGTTTTCTCATTTGAATTCAAATCCAACCAAACCATAAATTCAAATTTAAATATTTCAAACATGTGCATCAACCAAAAACAAAGTTTAAGCTCAGCATGATGCAACAGTTCATGTCTCCCCTAGGTTTTAATATACTAAAGAAATATTACATCTCCCAAATAAACAACCAAAACTCTATTAAAAGGGAAGGAAAAAGAAATCTAACACCTGAATTTGGTAGATATTAGAGAAGAAATTTTATACCCCCAAATTCATGGTGTTACATTATCTCCAATAGAAGAATCATAGTAGATCCAGACAAAGTGAAAGAAATAGTGGGATGGAAGATACTAGAGTCGGTCACTGAAATCTGGAGTTTCTTGGGACTCCCAGGATATTACTGGCGTTTCATCGAGGGATTATCCAAAATACCAAAACTGATGACCTCATTGTTAGAGAAGGGAAAGGTATTCAAGTGGACTCAGGCCTGCTAGGATAGTTTCAATCAGCTGAGGTTGAAGTTGATATAACCCCAGTGTTAGACATGCCAGGTCTGCAAAAGGGATTTGATATATATTGTGATGCATCTCATCAGGGGTTGGGATGTGTTCTTATACAAAAAGGACATGTCATTGCCTACGTGTCTCATCAGTTGTGGGAACTACCCCACTCCTGACCTAGAACTGGCCACCGTAGTGCACTCTCTCAAGATTTGGAGACATTATATAATGGGGACCAAGTGCCAGATCTACATAGATCACAAAAGCCTGAAGTATATCTTTACCCAGAAAGACCTAAACCTTAGGGAACACCGATGGTTGGAACTCATCAAAGACTATGACTTGGATACTCATTAGCACCCAGGCAAGGCGGATCTGGTTGCAGATGCCTTGAGGTAGAAGGACCATGCTTATGCAGCTATGGCTACCCAGCTACCTGATAAGTTGGCAGAGGAGTTTGATAGGCTCAACTTGGGAATAGTTTCCAATGCAAAGGGAATTACTATAGAGGTGGAACATACCTTGGAACAAGATATACGGAAATCTTAGGTTGGTGATGCTAAGATTCAAGAGATCAAGGATCTGATGGTAGAGGGCAGAGGTCCAGACTTCATGGAAGATGAGCAAGGTACAATCTGGTTCAAAAACAAGATATGTGTTCCTAAGATAGACAGTCTTCATGAAACCATACTGAAAGAAGCCCATGACTTAGCTTATTCTGTTCACCCAAGCAGTACGAAGATGTACCAAGACCTGAAATAGAAGTATTGGTGGTATGGCATGAAAAGAGATGTAGCCTCGCATGTGATGTAGCCTCACATGTGATGTGGTATTTGATGTTTGCCAGAGGGTAAAAGTCGAACATCAGAGACCAACCGGATTGCTTCACTCGTTAAAGATAGCTGAATGGAAATGGGAAGAAATCGGTATGGACTTCATTGTTGGTCTACCCCACACTCTTGCTGGATATGACTCTATTTGGGTAATTGTGGACAGACTAACCAAAGTAGCCCACTTTATTCCAGTGAGGATCAACACAACAAAAATTGTGAACATTCCCATCGGCTAAATTAATTCTCGTCGGCCATTGCCCAAACCGACGGGAATCACTTAATTCCCATCAGTTCATAACTAGCCGACGAGGATTACAGTAACTCCCATTGGCTAACCTGTCAGCCCACGGAAATTAATTAATTCACGTCGTTGTTCTAGCAGACCCAAGGAAATTAATTCATCCCCATCGGTTGTTAAATTAACTAATGGGAGTTGCCCTTAACGTGACTATAATGTATCCTCCTAGACGTCTCTCTCTCCTGCACGCAACCTCTCTCGCTCTCTCATAGGAAACTCCCACGATGCCGCCTCTAGCCCCTGTGCGCCCCGCCGCCTCCGGCCACTGCTCGCCCTGCCCACTAGGGCCGCCCTTAGCCTAGACCCCAGCCACTACCCCGCACGCTTGCCCCTTGAAAGGGAATTAGGCTTACACCTATTTCCTAAATTGATTTTGGTGGTTGAATTTCCCAACACAAATAATTGGACTAACTAGTTTGCCCAAGTTTATAAGTTCTACAGGTACCAAAGGTTCACAATAAGCCAATAAAAAGACCAAGAAAAGGGTTCAACAAAAAGAGCAAGGGACAACCGAAGTGTGCCCTGGTCTGGCACACCGGACTGTCCGGTGCACCACCGGACAGTGTCCGGTGCACCAGGGGACTTCAAGCTGAACTTCGCACCTTCGGGAATTCTCAGAGGCGCCGCGCTATAATTCACCGGACTGTCCGGTGTACACCGGACAGTGTCCGGTGCTCCAAGGAAATGCGACTCTGAACTCGCCAGCTTCGGGAATTCGCTCCGCTATAATTCACCGGACATGTCCGGTGCACACCGGACTGTCTGGTGTAACAGCGGACCAACGGCTACCTCGCGCCAACGGTCACCTGCAGAAGCAATTAATGCGCGCCAGAGTGCGCAGAAGTCAGGCACGCGCGACGTGGCGCACCGGACACTCTACAGTACATGTCCGGTGCGCCACCGGACACCCAAGGGGCCCAGCAGTCAGAGCTCCAACGGTCGGAACCCAACGGCCTGGTGACGTGGCTGGCGCACTGGACACTGTCCGGTGTGCACTGGACTGTCCGGTGCACCATGCGACAGACAGCCTCCACCAAACTGCTAGTTTGGTGGTTGGGGCTATAAATACCCCCAATCACCCCACATTCAAGTCATCCAAGTTTTCACACTTCCACACCTTACAAGAGCTCTAGCATTCAATTCTAGACACACCAAAGTGATCAAATCCTCTCCAATTCCACACAAAGCTTTAGTGATTAGTGAGAGAGATTTGTTGTGTTCTTTTGAGCTCTTGCGCTTGGATTGCTTCTTTCTTTCTCATTTGTTCTTGTGATCAAAACTCAATTGTAACCGAGGCAAGAGACACCAATTGTGTGGTGGTCCTTGTGGGGGAAGTTTTGTTCCCCATTGATTTGAGAAGAGAAGCTCACTCGGTCCGAGGGACCGTTTGAGAGAGGGAAAGGGTTGAAAAAGACCCGGCCTTTGTGGCCTCCTCAATGGGGAGTAGGTTTGCGAGAACCGAACCTCGGTAAAACAAATCCTTGCGTCTCACTTCCTTACTCACTCGCGATTTGTTTTTACGCCCTCTCTCGGACTCATTTCTATTTCTAACGCTAACCCGGCTTGTAGTTGTGATTAAGTTTGTAAATTTCAGATTCGCCCTATTCACCCCCCTCTAGGCGACTTTCAATTGGTATCGAAGCCCGGTGCTTCATTAGAGCCTAACCGCTCGAAGTGATGTCGGGAGATCACACCAAGAGGGAGATGGAGACCGGCGACAAGCCCACTACAAGCCACGGGGAGACTTCATCGGAAGAGTCCCGCAACAAGAGGAAGGAGAAGAAAGACTCCTCCAACAAAGGGAAGGGGAAGGAGAAGAAATCCTCTTCCCACAAGTCACATCGGAGAGGCGACAAGCACAAGAGGATGAGGAAAGTGGTCTACTACGAGACCGACTCTTCATCACCATCGACCTCCGGCTCCGATGCGCCGTCCGTCACTTCTAAGAGCCATGAGCGCAAGAAGTTTAGTAAGATCCCCCTACGCTACCCTCGCATTCCTAAACATACACCTTTACTTTCCATCCCATTAGGCAAACCACCAACGTTTGATGGTGAAGATTATGCTAGGTGGAGTGATATGATGAGATATCACCTAACCTCACTCCACAAAAGTATATGGGATGTTGTTGAGTTTGGTGTACAGGTACCATCCGTAGGGGATGAAGATTATGATGAGGACGAAGTGGCCCAAATCGAGCACTTCAACTCCCAAGCCACCACTATACTCCTCACCTCTCTAAGTCGAGAGGAGTATAACAAGGTGCAAGGGTTGAAGAGCGCCAAGGAGATTTGGGACGTGCTAAAAACCGCGCACGAAGGAGATGAGGTGACCAAGATCACCAAGAGGGAGACGATTGAGGGGGAGCTCGGTCGCTTCCGTCTTCGCCAAGGGGAGGAGCCACAAGATATGTACAACCGGCTAAAAACCTTGGTGAATCAAGTGCGCAACCTCAGGAGCAAAAAATGGGATGACCACAAAGTGGTTAAGGTTATTCTTAGATCACTTGTTTTCCTTAACCCTACTCAAGTTCAATTAATTCGTGGTAATCCTAGATATACACAAATGACCCTCGAGGAAGTTATAGGTAATTTTGTGAGCTTTGAGTTGATGATCAAAGGCTCAAAGAAGATCAACGAGCTTGACGGCCCCTCCACATCCGAAGCACAACCGGTCACATTCAAGGCGACGGAGGAAAAGAAGGAAGAATCTACATCAAGTAGACAACCCATTGATGCCTCCAAGCTCGACAATGAGGAGATGGCTTTAATCATCAAAAGCTTTCGCCAAATCCTCAAGCAACGGAAGAGGAAGGATTACAAATCCCGTTCCAAGAAGGTTTGCTACAAGTGTGGTAAGCCCGGTCACTTTATTGCTAAATGTCCATTATCAAGTGATAGTGACAGGGACAATGACAAGAAGGGGAGAAGAAAGGAGAAGAAGAGATATCACAAGAGGAAGGGCGGCGATGCCCATGTATGCCGGGAGTGGGACTCCGATGAGAGCTCCACCGACTCCTCCTCCGACGAGGACGCCGCCAACATCGCCGACACCAAGGGTCTTCTCTTCCCCAACGTCGGCCACAAATGCCTCATGGCAAAAGACAGCAAAAAGAAGAAGGTTAAATCCAAACCCTCCACTAGATATGAGTCCTCTAGTGATGATAATGCTAGTGATGAGGAAGATAATTTGCGTACCCTTTTTGCCAACCTCAACATGCAACAAAAAGAAAAGTTAAATGAATTAATTAGTGCCATTCATGAGAAGGATGACCTCTTGGACTCTCAAGAGGACTTCCTAATTAAGGAAAACAAGAAGCATGTTAAGGTAAAAAATGCTTATGCTCTAGAAGTTGAAAAATGTGAGAAATTAAATAGTGAGCTAAGTACTTGCCATGACACTATTGCCAACCTTAGAAATGAAAATGCTAGATTAATTGCTAAGGTTGATTCTCATGTTTGTGATGTTTCAATTCCCAATCTTAGAAATGATAATGATGATTTGCTTGCTAAGATTGAAGAATTAAACATCTCTCTTGCTAGCCTTAAGATTGAAATTGAAAAATTGCTCGCTAAGGCTAAAGAATTAGATGTTTGCAATGTTACAATTTCCGATCTTAGAGATAACAATGATATTTTGCATGCTAAGATTGTTGAACTTAATTCTTGCAAACCCTCTACATCTACCGTTGAGCATGTGTCTATTTGTGCTAGATGTAGAGATGTTGATATTAATGCTATTCATGATCACATGGTCTTAATTAAACAACAAAATGATCATATAGCAAAATTAGATGCTAAAATTGCCGAGCATAACTTAGAAAATGAAAAGTTTAAATTTGCTAGAAGTATGCTCTATAGTGGGAGACGCCCTGGCATCAAGGATGGCATTGGCTTCCAAAGGGGAGACAATGTCAAACTTAATGCCCCTCCTAAGAAATTGTCTAACTTTGTTAAGGGCAAGGCTCCCATGCCTCAGGATAACGAGGGTTACATTTTGTACCCTGCCGGTTATCCCGAGAGCAAAATTAAGAGAATTCACTCTAGGAAGTCTCACTCTGGCCCTAATCATGCTTTTATGTATAAGGGTGAGACATCTAGCTCTAGGCAACCAACCCGTGCTAAGTTGCCTAAGAAGAAAACTCCTAGTGCATCAAATGATCATAGCATTTCATTCAAAACTTTTGATGCATCTTATGTTTTGACTAACAAATCCGGCAAGGTAGTTGCCAAGTTTGTTGGGGGCAAACACAAGGGCTCCAAAACTTGTGTTTGGGTACCCAAAGTTCTTGTTTCTAATGCCAAAGGACCCAAAACCGTTTGGGTACCTAAAGTCAAGAACTAAACTTGTTTTTGTAGGTTTATGCATCCGGGGGCTCAAGTTGGATCATCGATAGCGGGTGCACAAACCACATGATAGGGGAGAAGATAATGTTCTCCTCCTACGAGAAAAACCAAGATCCCTAACAAGCTATCACATTCGGGGATGGAAACCAAGGTTTGGTCAAAGGTTTGGGTAAAATAGCTATATCTCCTGACCATTCCATTTCCAATGTTTTTCTTGTTGATTCATTAGATTACAATTTGCTTTCCGTATCTCAATTATGTCAAATGGGCTACAACTGTCTATTTACTGATGTAGGTGTCACTGTCTTTAGAAGAAGTGATGATTCAATAGCATTTAAGGGAGTGTTAGAGGGTCAGCTATACTTAGTAGATTTTGATAGAGCTGAACTCGACACTTGCTTAATTGCTAAGACTAACATGGGTTGGCTATGGCACCGCCGACTAGCCCATGTTGGAATGAAGAATCTTCATAAGCTTCTAAAGGGAGAGCACATTTTAGGATTAACAAATGTTCATTTTGAGAAAGACAGGATTTGTAGCGCATGCCAAGCTGGGAAGCAAGTTGGTGTTCATCATCCACACAAGAACATAATGACGACTGACAGGCCACTGGAGCTCCTACACATGGATTTATTCGGTCTGATCGCTTACATAAGCATCGGCGGGAGTAAGTACTGTCTAGTTATTGTGGATGATTATTCTCGCTTCACTTGGGTCTTCTTTTTGCAGGAAAAATCACAAACCCAAGAGACTTTAAAGGGATTCTTGAGACGGGCTCAAAATGAGTTCGGCTTAAGGATCAAGAAAATAAGAAGCGACAACGGAACGGAGTTCAAGAATTCTCAAATTGAAGGCTTTCTTGAGGAGGAGGGCATCAAGCATGAGTTCTCTTCTCCCTATACGCCACAACAAAATGGTGTAGTGGAGAGGAAGAATAGAACTCTATTGGACATGGCAAGAACCATGCTTGATGAGTACAAGACGCCGGATCGGTTTTGGGCCAAGGCGGTCAACACCGCCTGCTACGCCATCAACCGGTTGTATCTACACCGAATCCTCAAGAAAACATCCTATGAACTCCTCACCGGTAAAAAGCCCAACATTTCATATTTTAGAGTCTTTGGTAGCAAATGCTTTATTCTTGTTAAAAGAGGTAGAAAATCTAAATTTGCTCCTAAGACTGTAGAAGGCTTTTTACTAGGATATGACTCAAACACAAGGGCATATAGAGTCTTTAACAAGTCCTCAGGACTTGTTGAAATTTCTTGTGACGTTGTGTTTGATGAGACTAACGGCTCTCAAGTAGAGCAAGTTGATCTTGATGAGATAGGTAATGAAGAGGCTCCGTGCATCGCGCTAAGAAACATGTCCATTGGGGATGTGTGTCCTAAGGAATCCGAAGAGCCTCCAAATGCGCAAGATCAACCATCCTCCTCCACACAAGCATCTCCACCAACTCAAAATGAGGATGAGGCTCAAGTTGATGAAGGAGAAGATCAAAGAGTTGAGCCACCTCAAGATGACGGCAATGATCAAGGGGGAGATGCAAATGATCAAGACAAGGAGGATGAAGAACCAAGGCCGCCACACCCAAGAGTCCACCAAGCAATCCAACGAGATCACCCCGTCGACACCATCCTCGGCGACATTCATAAGGGGGTAACCACTAGATCTCGTGTTGCACATTTTTATGAGCATTATGCTTTTTTTCCTCTATTGAGCCACACAGGGTAGAGGAAGCACTCCAAGATTCGGATTGGGTGATGGCGATGCAAGAGGAGCTCAACAATTTCACTAGGAACGAGGTATGGCATTTAGTTCCACGTCCTAATCAAAATGTTGTAGGAACCAAATGGGTCTCCCGCAACAAACAAGATGAGCATGGTGTGGTGACTAGGAACAAAGCCCGACTTGTGGCCAAGGGATATTCACAAGTTGAAGGTTTGGATTTCGGTGAAACCTATGCACCCGTAGCTAGGCTTGAGTCAATACGTATATTATTAGCCTATGCTACTTACCATGGCTTCAAGCTTTACCAAATGGACGTGAAGAGTGCCTTCCTAAATGGACCAATCAAGGAAGAGGTCTATGTTGAGCAACCTCCCGGCTTTGAAGACAGTGAGTACCCTAACCATGTCTATAGGCTCTCTAAGGCGCTTTATGGGCTCAAGCAAGCCCCAAGAGCTTGGTATGAATGCCTTAGAGATTTCCTTATTGCTAATGGCTTCAAAGTCGGCAAGGCCGATCCTACTTTATTCACTAAAACTCTTGACAGTGATTTGTTTGTATGCCAAATTTATGTTGATGATATTATATTTGGGTCTACTAACGAATCTACATGTGAGGAATTTAGTAGGATCATGACACAGAAATTCGAGATGTCAATGATGGGGGAGTTGAAGTATTTCTTAGGATTCCAAGTGAAGCAACTCCAAGAAGGCACCTTCATTAGCCAAACGAAGTATACTCAAGACATTCTAAACAAGTTTGGGATGAAGGATGCCAAGCCCATCAAGACTCCCATGGGAACCAATGGGCATCTCAACCTCGACACGGGAGGTAAATCCGTCGATCAAAAGGTATACCGGTCGATGATAGGTTCATTACTCTATTTATGTGCATCTCGACCGGACATTATGCTTTCTGTATGCATGTGTGCAAGATTCCAAGCCGACCCTAAGGAATCTCACCTTACGGCCGTAAAACAAATCTTGAGATATTTGGCTTATACTCCTAAGTTTGGGCTTTGGTACCCTCGGGGATACACATTTGATTTAATTGGTTATTCGGATGTCGATTGGGCGGGGTGTAAAATTAATAGAAAGAGCACATCGGGGACTTGCCAGTTCTTGGGAAGGTCCTTGGTGTCTTGGGCTTCAAAGAAGCAAAATTCTGTGGCCCTTTCTACCGCTGAAGCCGAGTACATTGCCGCTGGCCATTGTTGCGCGCAATTACTTTGGATGAGGCAAACCCTGCGGGACTATGGTTACAAATTAACCAAAGTTCCTCTTCTATGTGATAATGAGAGTGCAATCCGCATGGCGGATAATCTCGTTGAGCATAGCCGCACTAAACACATAGCCATTCGGTATCATTTTCTTAGGGATCACCAACAAAAGGGGGGTATCGAGATTGCATATATTAACACTAAAGATCAATTAGCCGATATCTTTACCAAGCCACTAGATGAACAAACTTTTACCAAACTTAGGCATGAGCTAAATATTCTTGATTCTAGGAATTTCTTTTGATATCTTGCACACTTAGCTCTTAAATATACCTTTGATCATGTCTCTTTTATATATGCTATGACTAATGTGTTTTCAAGTGTATTTCAAACCAAGTCATAGGTATATTGAAAGGGAATTGGAGTCTTCGGCGAAGACAAGGCTTCCACTCCACTCTATCACTCATCCTTCGCCGTCACTCCGTGCATCTCTCTGTCTTTGGTATAATCTTCACTCATATGTTTTATTTGCCAAATGGGACAAAATAATTATCAAAGGGCTTATATTTCACTCAAAGTATCCGTTTTTGGCGATTCATGCCAAAGGGGGAGAAAAGTATTAGCCCAAAGCAAAAGGACCGCACCACCACCCGAATTTTAAAACTAATGATTTTCAATTGGTAAATTTCAAATTGGTATCTCTTTGTGTTCTAAAGGGGGAGAAAGTAGCACCTTCAAAAATTAGTATCTTAAAACCCTCTTGATCACTAAGAGGAGAATTTATTTGAGGGGGAGTTTTATTTAGTCAAAGGAAAAGCATTTGAAACAAGGGGACAAAATTTAAAATCTTGAAAATGCTTCGCAAAATCTTATTCATTTACCTTTGACTATTTGCAAAAAGACTTTGAAAAGGATTTACAAAAAGAATTTGCAAAAACAAAACATGTGGTGCAAGCGTGGTCCAAAATGTTAAAAATAAAGAAACAATCCATGCATATCTAGTAAGTAATATTTATTGGCTCAAATTCTAAGTAACCTTTGCACTTACATATTGCAAACTAGTTCAATTATGCACTTCTATATTTGCTTTGGTTTGTGTTGGCATCAATCACCAAAAAGGGGGAGATTGAAAGGGAATTAGGCTTACACCTATTTCCTAAATTGATTTTGGTGGTTGAATTGCCCAACACAAATAATTGGACTAACTAGTTTGCCCAAGTTTATAAGTTCTACAGGTACCAAAGGTTCACAATAAGCCAATAAAAAGTCCGGTGTGCCACCGGACAGTGTCCGGTGCACCACCGGACAGTGTCCGGTGCACCAGGGGACTTCAAGCTGAACTTCGCACCTTCGAGAATTCTCAGAGGCGCCGCGCTATAATTCACCGGACTGTCCGGTGTACACCGGACAGTGTCCGGTGCTCCAAGGAAATGCGACTCTGAACTCGCCAGCTTCGGGAATTCGCTCCGCTATAATTCACCGGACATGTCCGGTGCACACCGGACTGTCCGGTGTAACAGCGGAGCAACGACTACTTCGCGCCAACGGTCACCTGCAGAAGCAATTAATGCGCGTCAGAGCGCGCAGAAGTCAGGCACGCGCGAGGTGGCGCACCGGACACTCTACAGTACATGTCCGGTGCGCCACCGGACACCCAGGGGGGCCCAGCAGTCAGAGCTCCAACGGTCGGAACCCAACGGCCTGGTGACGTGGCTGGCGCACCGGACACTGTCTGGTGTGCACCGGACTGTCCGGTGCACCATGCGACAGACAGCCTCCACCAAACGGCTAGTTTGGTGGTTGGGGCTATAAATACCCCCAACCACCCCACATTCAAGTCATCCAAGTTTTCACACTTCCACACCTTACAAGAGCTCTAGCATTCAATTCTAGACACACCAAAGTGATCAAATCCTCTCCAATTCCACACAAAGCTTTAGTGATTAGTGAGAGAGATTTGTTGTGTTCTTTTGAGCTCTTGCGCTTGGATTGCTTCTTTCTTTCTCATTTGTTCTTGTGATCAAAACTCAATTGTAACCGAGGCAAGAGACACCAATTGTGTGGTGGTCCTTGTGGGGGAAGTTTTGTTCCCGGTTGATTTGAGAAGAGAAGCTCACTCGGTCCGAGGGACCGTTTGAGAGAGGGAAAGGGTTGAAAAAGACCCGGCCTTTGTGGCCTCCTCAACGGGGAGTAGGTTTGCGAGAACCGAACCTCGGTAAAACAAATCCTTGCGTCTCACTTCCTTACTCACTCGCGATTTGTTTTTACGCCCTCTCTCGGACTCATTTCTATTTCTAACGCTAACCCGGCTTGTAGTTGTGATTAAGTTTGTAAATTTCAGATTCGCCCTATTCACCCCCCCTCTAGGCGACTTTCACCCCTCCCCCGCCTACCTCCATATCCAGCACACACACCTTCCTCTATCTCTGCTCATGCTCACTCACCTGCCTCGGTCACCATCGTGCCACCACCCCAACCCCGATCGCCGGGCACCCCCATGTCTGGGCTCAGTACCGACCCCAACCCAAGAGGCGGCTATGCAGATATATCATTGGCGATGACTCTATCGTTGTCACACCAGTTCCTACCCGAGTTTGATGACCCGGTCCTCAACCTCGCCGAGTTATGTAAGTACGGAAGCTCCTAAATGACAATCGATCAGTAGCTAGGTCACCCACCTGTCTTGACCCCATGATATGTATAGGAAACTGTGACGCCTAAGAGGGGGTGAATTAGGACTTCTAAAACTTCACTCTAAACTAGGCCACAAATAAATTCCTAGAACAAAACCTATGCAAATAAACAATCTAGAATGTGTATTACTAGGTTTATTCTATGTGTTGTTTATCTCTACCACAAAACCTAAGTTCCAATCCTAAATATTCTAACTAGAAAGGAGAGATTGAAACTTAAGTACTTAATCTAAATGTGGAAGGTAAAGAGCAAGGGTAGAGATGCAAACTCCTGTGGATGATGCCAGTATTTTTACCGAGGTATCCGGAACCACGCAAGGTCCCAACTAATCATCGTTGGTGCCACTACGCAAAGGGTAGCCCACGGGAGGGCCAATCACCTCGGTCAAGTAGCTCCATATAGAGCCACTGACCTTATCCACGCACAAGTGGTGCTCCGCTTCTGGCTCCTCTCGGACACTCCTCGTCGTCTCCACTATCGAGCTTCCGACCGAAACACCATGGTCCTTGTTCCCTCCCTCGGATTCATCCGCGCGCCGTGTCCACTGCCGGTGGGACCGAGATGCCAGCATCAGTTGCACGCTCCGCAGCTACCCAAAACCCCCTTGTCGAGATCCGCGGAGGTGGTCGGCGTAACAACCTTCCCCGGGTCTCCCAGCCCCAGTTGGCCGTCCCCAGCTCCGCGCGCTAATATATGGAGGCTTGGGCGCCCTGGTCATGCCCTCTACCTCCTGTATTCCTGTGAAACCGCCACCGTTTGCGAAGTCGGGTGTGCAGTAGAGTCGCGCCACCGACGAAACCCCTTCGCTCCGGTGTCTCATCTCTCGTGCGTGGCCGTGTGGGTGCGCCAGTGTCCGGGAAGTCCGTCCGTGCCCTCGGGTCGAGCCGAGCAACCCCGAATCAAAGGGAATTCTCACCGGAGTGCGAAACAGGGGCGACACTACCCCCTCCCCATGGACGGCACGCCTGCACAGGCAATTCCCGGTAAGAACCCCTTGCCCGGAACCGTCTTCATTCCCGTAGCACGTGGACCGACCGAATTAGGGTTTCATGCGCGTAGTCCGAGGATTAGCCTCGCCAGCAAAAAACCTCGTTGTGGTGGCGTCGGTGCCGTGGTGCTGGGCTGCCCATGGGAGAAGACGAGTCAACTGTCGTCCGATCCTCTTCGGAGGGCTGTGATTAGAAAGTGTGGCGTACCCCTTCGTGTCTAAATCGTGACCCTTGGATTAGATCGGACGGGTGTAAACAGACCCAGCCTAATGAAATCTTGGCCGCAGATATCCGATCCGGTGGTTCGTGGAGCGTACCGCTTCGTGACTTAATCCGAACCCTTGATCTCTGATCCAACGACTCGAAGGTGCCTGCGCCCCTTCGGCCGAGCATACTTACATAAGAACCCCTGTCCTTTTGTCATATCAACCCGCCGTCCAACCTCAATGTAAAGCAATTACAGAGGGGTCCTGAACTTACAAGTTAGCCCCTATACTTATCAGGAATATTGTGCGCAGTCCAGGGAGTTAGAAAAATCAGAGGAAATCATATAGAAAATGATTTTTAGTGTAAAAACAATTCCAGAATCTTGATTAAATCCTAGAAAATTCATTTTAACTCCTTTTTAACCCATTCCAGTTGCGTTAATTTTGTTTTAATATTTTTATCATTTAATAAATCCATTTTGCGACCCATGGACTAGAAGGTTGCTTGCTTGGAATTGGGCTTTCTAGCTTTCTTTAGTACAATCTTTTTGCGAGAGCAACCCCGGGTTCGTTCCTAAGACTACACTCACAGCTTTCTCTGTTCATGTTCCGGCATAGGGGAGGGGATCTAGTGGTAGGATAGGGGACAGAGCTTTAGGGCTGCAGTAAACCTCATATGCGCGTGGCTCATCATAAGACCTTAGCCTGATGTCCTACCCAAAGACTTCAAAGGTAGTCACAGGACAACCTTTCCTAGTTCTAACTTCCAAACCTATAACTTGGTTTGCTTGCCTGCTTCCTATCTGACCTATCAATCAAAGAAATGTTCTAGTCTAGTTCCGCGATACGAGCTTGACTGTCGCTCTGAGACAGTAGATTTCTTGGTTGGGGTACCTTTATCAAAGGCTCCCTTCCCTACTGATCATACAACAAATGAACGTGGTTAGAGGCACATCGATCTTCTCCCTGCTCGTGCTGCGGAACGAATAAAATCCGCCTTCCTTGGAAAAATCATTCCTGACTGCATGAAACCTATATTAAAATTAATCACTTGGCTATGTTTGTACCACACACATAAAACCTTTGGAAAATCATAACTTGTAATCTGTAACTCCGAATTTAGTGATTCTCAAACCTACGATCTCTTTACGATATGTAGATTATTATTATGTATTCTGTACTCATGTTTGGTGTGATGGTAATTTCTTGTATATCATGTTTGTTTCTATTGCTTCGAGTAGACGAGCAAGTGGTCGAGGACCCCGATACCTAGCAGGTGGAAACTACTGAACATGAGCTCATTGAAGGCAAGTTGTGCCCTTGACCACTTTTATTTACGCAATAATGTTCTCTATAATCATTTTGGCATGCATATGCTTAATTTTGATGGGACCC
The DNA here is from genome assembly GCA_029449295.1 of Zea luxurians. Lineage (NCBI taxonomy): Eukaryota > Viridiplantae > Streptophyta > Magnoliopsida > Poales > Poaceae > Zea > Zea luxurians. Next base: position 56,356,636 of record JAOPSE010000011.1, read on the forward strand.
AATAGGTTACCCTAGTTTGGTCATCTTTACACCTTGTTTATCCCTAAACTTTTGGGTAGTCTTTGCTATTGCTATATGTGGTTTTGGGTGTTAGATAATTATTACACATGGTCCTGCTTTATTAATATTGTTCTATTCTGTTCATGATAAGACCATTATGTTAATTGGAACATGGAGCTTAACTTGAGAAACACATGCCACCACAAGGGTGGAATGGGATGCCCTTGGCTGACTAGTTAGGAAAGCTAGTGGAGTTCTACCTTGACCGAAAGGGGCAAGGGCAGTAGGGGAGTTGTCGGTATATGGAGGTTCTTGGGTTGATTTTGCTACGATGGTGATCAGACGGGGGATTCCTGCATTGCGCTCCCTTGAAACTGTAGCGGGTTTTCTGAAGCTAGTGGAACTTTGTAAAGGCCTCGTAGTGTTACCCTACCTCGTCTCCTCGGTAGAGATGAATGGGACTTCTAAACCCCTTGGCAACCGGGTGACATGACTTGTGGGTAAAGGGTACAACCTCGACAAAGTGTAAAACTGGTATACTAGCCGTACTCGCGGTCATGAGCAGCTCAGGACTCTCGCATGATTAATTTATGGAATTAAACTCAATTGTCATTTGCATCGCATTGTGGTTTATTAATAATTTTGATCTATTATTACTCTAGTTGGTATATACTTATATTCAAAACCTGCTAATAAAATTTGATCAACTTATTAAAAGCAATGCTCTGCTTTGATCATTATTTGTTGATCAGCCTTACACTTCACATGAACTCCCACCTTTGGTGAGTTCATGCACATTATTCCCCACAACTTGTTGAGCTATGATCTTTTGTGAGCTCATCCTTGCGATATATAACCCCCCCACAGGAGAAGAACAGGTAGTCTAGGAGCAGCCCTACAACGAAGAGTACGAGCTTATCTAGGTGGCATCTTCCAATTAGCTTTATGGTGCTAGGGAATAATGCTTAGTTCGCTATATTTGTGACATTTATCTCTATACATTTTATCATTATATGTGATGTTCTTCTTTGGCGCACGTATGAGACGCACCCGGCTTTACCCCTTAAATTCGGGTGTGATAGTGTACCACTTCGGGATGATCCCCATCTAATCTAAGCCCTTGATTCTAGATCGGGCGGTTGATGTGAACCCATACCCCTTTCAGTCAGCATCTTTTGCATGAGAGCCCCTATGCTATATATAAAACAACCCACCGTCCAGCCTAAGTAGTAAAGTCATTGCGGTTGAGTCCATTTTTACGACACCGACCCTAAGGTCTTTGTATTAATGCACGCTGTCCAAAGACTAATGTGTTTCATAAATTCATTCTGAAAAATCATTTCTAGTATAAAAACAATTCATAAATGCTTAGAAAATCCATAACTTTCTCATTTTAACTTCGTTTCCCCCTTTCCAGTTGCGTTAACTTCATAAAAATAGTTCCTACGTAGTAACAACATAATCTATACCAGCGCACGTATGTTTATAGTTAGAAAATGTTCTATCTATATTCAGTAGATTAACTCCTCTATTCTAGGTTAATTTATGTATTATTATAATTTAACTCAAATATGATTTCTAATCAAGTAGTGACTTGAATTAAAGTTAAAAAAAGTTAGTTATGTCTTTTCTGACATGAATTATATTAATTAACATAGAATATATATATATCTTCATTATTTAATCATCTAGAACTTCATAATATCGTATCTTTATAACCATAACTTCGATGCTAGTGGATCTTGAACCTACGATCTCGTATCGACGCGTAGAACATTATTATGCAGTTCATCCTCATGTTTGGTGTGATGTTAATTTCTCCTATGAAAATTGTTTGTTTGTATTGTTGCGAGTAGACGAGCAAGTGACCGAGGAGCCTGGAGCACAGCAGGTTGAAGATTCTGAGTAGGAGCTCGCTGAAGGCAAGTTGTGCCCTCGATCACTCCTCTTTACCTAATAATGTTCCTGTTAATCACTGTGGTAACCTAATATGTCACCCTAGTTTTGTTTACCCCACACCTTGCATGCAAATGAATTATTGCGTAGTTTGGCTATGCTCTACCTAATTTTTGGGAAGCAATACTATATGAATTATGATTATACTTTATTATTACTATTGGATTATTTACTGTTCATGACAAGATTATTGTGTTAACTGGAACATGGAGAACCATCTGGGAGAACAATGCTATCATAAAGGTGGAATGGGATGCCCTTAGCTAAATAATTAGGAAAACTAGTGTGAGTTAATCCATGTTTTCCCTTTAGTGTGAGTTAATCCAGGAGTCACAAACTAGGAAACCTTAAACCCTAAACCACTGGAGGAAGACTACTATGACGAGTTCGATGAAATATAGATGTCGTCTCCTAGTCAGCTGTTGATGCCAAGGAGATATTTCTCTTAGTTCAATTTATTTATTATCAGTTATTTTGTAAGACATTTTCGTTATGTAATAAAGTTTGTGATATTCCTCTCTATACACTGAGTCACTGTATGTGTTAATCTTATTTGACGTATATTTAAGACGCATCTGGATTTACTCTTAAATCTAGGTATGACAAGTAAGCAAAAATACTATTGAAAAAATGGCGCAACATACTTTTCCAAATATAGACTCCTAGAAGGCGCAACACTGATGTAAGCTCTAGTGGGCCTGTAATTTCATTCTAGGCCAAACTATAATAGTCAGGATAGTGAGCCCCAAGTGAGAGGAGTTAGTGATTTTAGGCTATCCGCAGTGGTTTCCCCTAAATTTTTCCCCATAGATCACTTTATGTGTCACATCATCAACATTTTATCCCTTTCTTTTTCATCTCTTGCAGTGGTTCTCCCTAAATATTTCCTCTATACACCACTACAACCATAAAATATTATTTTATATACCTACTTTTTATCCACTATCAATTTTTCATATACTAACAATTCATCGTGGGCCCACAGCTGTAGTACTAAACAGTGTTAGGGCGCGCAAACAGTGACACGTCGGAAGTGGAGGGAGAGAGAAGCGCTCCGCTCGCTAGGGTCTCTCTAGGGACAAACGATGTGTGCATAGGGGGTCTCCTGTAGCCGATATGCAAGGGAGAGGAAGCTAGAGCGGCAACCCGTGCGGAAAGTCCTAGGGTCACAGGGGGCCCACGTTAAAATAACCCACGCGCCGGGGCCAGGGCGCCACACGGGCACAGCGCAGCGCACCCGCCCACAGTTTCTGCCCGCCGCCGTGCGTGACACGCGGGTTCCACGTTTCTTGCCCAGCATGTCAGAGAGAGCGGCCGGACGGACACGCACGGCGCGGTGTCTCCAGCTTTTCCGTCTAGTTTAATGGTTTTTCCTAGTCGTCCGTCGTCCTCAGCTCTGGCTGCCAACCCCAAGAAGAGAACAGCCTTGCCTAGTCACTAGGCCCTAGTGTGCCCATTGCCTAGGGAAGGAGGGACCCAAGGAGAGGTGCGCGGCTGGTGGCGTGCGAGTGGCAGCGGTGCCGCGGGACTCTTCTCCTCGCTGGCCGTGCGCGCCGTGCCCCGACGGTGAGCATGTCCACCCGCTTTCTTTCTGGGACATGGTGCTGTACTGAGTGCTGTTGTGTCTAGCCGCCGTCGTTTCTTTTTCTGCCGCTATTGCGATTGCGGTGAGGCCAATGTGCTGTTTTCTGGTAGTGGGTGGTTCTTGCTCCGCTGGTAGGCTGCCTGATTGTAGGACTCCCGTCATCGGCGCAGCCGCGCAGATTCGTTCTCGTCGATAGTAGGGGTCGGGGGTAATAGATAGTTGATGCGGTTCATTCTAAACCTTTGATTCAAGCTCCGCGAAGTCTCAATTATACCGGGCTTATTATGATACCAGTATGGGATCTCTTGGGGCTAGGCGAAGAAATGGTTTCCTGGTGGCATTAGGATATTAGCTCTGCAATTTTGCCCTGTTTATTGGAATGGGCATATTCTCTTATCCTAATGTGAATATGCTGATGCTCGCTACATCAGTGTTATCCTAAAATCATTATTAGATACAGATAAGAATCCATGTTTTGGGTGTATGTTCACCTTTAGATTGGTTACCCATTTAGGAGGCCAACCCATTGCTGAAGCACGAAAATACTATGTTACCACTAGCTACTAATTAGGTATCACCACACTAATTGTATGGAGTTTTTTAGATACTGAAGTCAGTCACTCACTTCTATATCAAAATGGCATCTTTGACGACGAGGTGAACAAGTTGTTCTCTTATATAAGTCAATGATAACATTAGCTACTATTGACCATGTCTTGATATCTTGTGTGTTTTCACGCCTAGCGTGGTTTGCTGTGCTTCATCGCCTGGGACATAATGTCCCTGCGCCATCACATGACGATGATGAATTCCAAGCATGGTGGTGATGAAGCATGAGGAGGGTGTCCAAGGCAGCGAGGAAGGGACTAAACTCATAGTCATCATCATTGCTTGGACGATCTTGAAACATTGGAATCAGTGTGTGTTTGACGTCATGTCACTGTCTGAGCTGACGATGTTGCATGAGTCGAACGAGCCATGTCACCTCTGGGACATCAGTTGGGCTATGCTGTTTCTATCTAATTTAAAGGGCTGTACTGAGCTCTCTTCTAGGACATTAGCTGGGCTATGCTGTTTCTATCTACTTTAATGGGGGCAGATGTACAAGAAAACTAACCAAAGCCGTGGAATCAGCATGTATTCGGACTGTTTTGTCTATCTATTAATGAAATAATATGCAGTCCTCCTGCGTGTTTGAGAAAAAAAATGCTGCCTCACTAATTTAGGAAAAATAAATCAATGACCTAGGTAAAATGGCTCCCCGCAACTTCAATTACAGCTCTCATTACTTTACTCGATCCAGTTTCTGACTCCCTGCAATGTTTCCTTTACATGCTGCCACTCATTTGGTTACAAATTATGATATCATCAATGCAATCAGGAAGATTTGCTGAGCTGAATGGTCTCACTCGTATACCACTCTGCAAAATTATCTCTAGAGAAATATGGTACTGGATTGTGTCATCAAATTTCATGTTTTCCTTTGATCTTAGGTGATACTGCTAAAAAATTGAGCTCTGGCTGTGCTGTGATTTCACACATAAAAATGTTAATATGCACGGAATGGATTTTAAAATTTCATCCCAAATTACTTTTCCAGGAATCCAGGTGACACCCTGATATTGATGTGAAGTTTTGTGGAACCTCCTGCATCCCTTATATGGTATTAACAATAATTTAATTGTCTGGGTGATCCATTTGAGCAAATGGAAGGCAACGACCTACCTTCTGGAAACATGTTGCAAGGGGCTCCCTATGATAGTTTAGACTTACATGGCGACTCTATGGCAAAATATGCCCCAAACTCAGGAAAACAGATCTTCAGCAGCTCCCAGATGCCGGGCACTTTCACAATGTCTATGACCAGGGCTACAGAACCTGATGACTTTCCTGGGTTTCAGTTCAAAGAACATGGAAAGAGTGATGACCACCACCACCACCAATACCATAGTCATCACCAAAAGAACTGCATGAGTGATGGTGAAGAACATGATATGGCTGAAGATGCTACTGATACCCCAAGTGGAAAAGGCAAGAAGGGCTCTGCATGGCATCGGATGAAGTGGACAGATTCAATGGTAAAACTTTTGATTACAGCAGTGTCTTACACTGGAGATGATCATGGTGCTGATTCTGGTGGTGGCAGGAGGAACATTGCAATAACGCAGAAGAAGGGCAAATGGAAGGCGATATCGAAGGTTATGGGAGAGAGAGGTTGCCATGTGTCACCGCAACAGTGCGAGGACAAGTTCAATGACCTTAACAAGAGATACAAAAGGCTGATAGACATCCTTGGCATGGGCACTGCTTGCAATGTTGTGGCTAATCCAGCACTTCTTGATAGCATGAATCATCTTTCTGATAAGATGAAAGACAATGCAAAAAAGATACTTAGCTCAAAGCACTTATTTTATGAGGAGATGTGTTCCTACCACAACAACAACCGTGCAAATTTGCCTGAAGATCATGCACTTCAGCATTCACTACTGCTTGCCCTTAGATGTAAAGAGGAGCATGATCTTCGGAGAGCAAGTGGAGATGCTGATGAAGACGATCGAAGTGCGGATTCTGATTATGGGGAGAATGACGAAGAGCAATATCCTGTGCATACAAGCATGAGGGAGCCCTCAACCACCAAAAGGAAGCGCCACAGAGATGTGGCTTTGGTCACATCAAACTCTCATGAAGGCAGTGAGAGGTCTGATCCCCATGATGTAACAGTGGACATCAACAAGGCTTTCACAGATGCAACCAACATGGTTTTGTTGCAACAGGACTTGGCTTCACAAGCCATAGAGATTCAGAAACGTCGCTTGCAGATTGAAGCAAAGGAACTGGAACTCACAAAGCAACGTCACAAGTGGGAGCGGTTCAGGAAGAAGAAGGACAGGGAGATAGAAAGAATGGCACTGGAGAATGAACATATGGTGATTGAGAACAAACGCTTGGAACTTGAGCTGAGACATAAGGAGTTAGAGCTAGAGCTTAAGCTGAAAGGCCGGGGGAACCATCCATAACTTAATTCTTGATCAACACTACAATATGTAAGATGGTAAACAAGTAAGTGGGCTTTTGAACTATCTTTACTAAGGAAAGGCTTTCTATTCATCATATTTTTTTTCTCGAATGCGCACGAGAGGTGCACATAATTATATTAAAAAGAAAAGAATTGAGCTGCTATTTTTTATTCAAACCTTTTCTGTTTTAATTTACTAGATATGGAACTTATTCTTGTTTGTGTTTTCTGTTAATATAGACATTTTTTATCTGTATATTAAAAAATGCATCAATGTTTGTTACTGGAGGGAACCAAAAACAACAGTGTAATGAGGTTTAAGCTAGGTGATTCCTAATATTTCTGCTCATATTGGATTTACATATAATCAAAGCATTGCTTTAATCATCAACTTGTGATTGGCTACATTTACCGTATCTATGCTAACTGCAGTCATATAAATGATCTAGGAATAACAGACTATTTACATCAAGTGTGGAAGAATTGTGGTATCCATACTGATGCTACCCTGATTTCACATTGTTTGTGCACAATGTGCTTGCTGGTTATTGGGGATTGTGGGAGGCGCGTGGGGCCCTGCCATTCTCTCGTGCCCTTACACTTCTTAGAATTTTCAGGCCGAACGGATCATTCGCACCACCACTAAAATGATCCGCTGCCTCCCTTTTCAGTCATCTCTTCCTACCAGCTACTTCGCAGAAGCCCTGAACACTGCTACCCATCTCCTTAACCACCGGAGGGAGGGCGTGCGGGGGCCCTTGTCGATAGAGGGCGAGGGGCCTTGCCCCCGGAGGGCGCCTGACCACCAGATGGCGCACCGTAGAGGGCTATGGCGGAGGCAGAGGACTAAGTCTCCAAGGTGAGCTCCTCGAGGACAAGCTCATTGCAGACGTTGTGGAAGGTGGGGAATGGCATGGTCCGCTCGATGAGTGCCTTCAAGCTGTTGTAGCGGGGGCTAAGGCCACACAGAAGGTTCAGCACCAGGGTGCGGTTGACGATGGGCACACCGAGATCATGGAGAGAGTCCGCCATGGCGCCATGCCCTTCATCTGACGGCAGTACTCGCTGACGGTGAGGCCCCTCTGGGAGAACAGGTGGAACGACGCGTCGAGATGGAGCGCCCGAGCCTCTCGGTTGTCGAGGAACTCGTCCTCGATGGCAACCAAGCCTGGCGAGTGGTGACCTCCCACTCACAGACGATATCCTGAAGCTCAACGGTGAGGGTGCCAGTAATCCATGAGAGGACAACGCTGTCCATCTAGTTCCATGATGATAACAACGGGGTGGCTACGTCACCGAGAACGTGGTCAACGAGGGCGAACCGCCGGAGCGTGAGGAGCACTTGATTGTGCCAGCGGGGTATTGTGGTGACGCCGTATCCAACATGACGGACACTAGAGACCAGATGTTGTGGACATCGGGGGTCTGAGCGTGAAGGGCGGCGATGGTGTCGACGTCGAGGCGTGAGGAGCCTCAGGGCCACGGGGGGGGGGGGGGGGTGCACTACGGTCGAGGAGGAGGCGCTGAGCGGTGGCCATTGGAGTGGTCAAGGCGGCACCCACGGTGTGCTCATGCTCCCAAGCAAGAGACATAGCACGTTCACGTTCTTGCGAGGCGGCCATGACAGCCTGGATGGTGGCAAGGGCCGCAAGCCCGCAACTAGAGCAGAAAAGTCTTCGATCGACAGTGGAGGTGGTGGCAGGGAGGTGACAGAGCGAGGAGGAAGCGGGAGGACACGCGCCGAGCGTGTTGCGTGGTGTAGTCATGCGCACCGGGAAGAGGGCTCGTGGCCACGGCCGTGCCGGAGAGGATAGGTGTAGCGGCAATGATGTTGGGGATGAGGCTGGACGATACGGAGGAGAGGGCGTCGGGGCTGGAGAGAGCCGCAGCCGCGACTGTAAGGTTTGGCGCTGGAAGGGAGACGTCGGGGAGGGGCTCGAGGCCGGCGAGGGAGCCCTAGTACCGACGGCGAGATCAGAGGAGTTGGGGTGCGTCGAAGAGGAAGACATGGACGCGACGGCTTCATGGCAGGAGTGGTGGCGGGACGACGGCGCAGGGGGCGACGCGGTCCGGCGGCGCGGGCGCGTGTGCTCCAGGGAGCGGCAGGGGTGGCGCAGTCCGGCAGCGGGGCAGCGCGTGCTCTTGCACCATGGTGTGGCGGGGACGGCGGCGCAGGGAACACCGGCGACGACACGTTTTGGGCACATCGTAGGGCGTGGGTGGCCGGTGACCGGGTTGGGAGGGAGGGAGAAGAGAGAAAACGGGAAACCTAGCTCTATACCATGTGGGAAACCCTAACCCTAATACAGGGTAGAGTGTATATTATATAGGGCAGTTAGGTGGGCGAAGCCCATTTTATTGGGGCTAAACAGGTAAATACAAGAGAGCCCTAGCTTAACTCTAAATAGGAGTCTAACAGGGCTGACGAGACATCTTTGCCGCTTTTGGCAACATGCAGTTTGATATGGCAACATCCATTACCATTTACACTTAAACTGGAAATTGTATGGTTATTAAATTGGAATCTCTATGGTCCTCTGTGATTCTGAAACACCTGTAGATGTGAGGTATAGCGTAGCCATGCTTTGCTACCTTTTTTTTATTGGTTCCTCTACCCGTTGTACATACTACTGTCCAATATTTATGTGAAATGAATGAGCGTTTCTTCCTACTGCTGTTTGAATGAATCATACTCCCTCCATTTTTTTATTGACGTTTTGTAGTTTAATTTTACACTATTTAGCGTCAAATAAAAAAGGATGGGGTAGTATAAGCCAAGCATTCTTCATAAGTAGCAACAGGATTTGCTCATTAGCTTTGACAAGAAGTTACATAGTTGAGAGATCGGAGACCCTTGGATGCTTATGCTTGTTCTAGTACCGAAAGCCCAACCAGTAGAAATTACATGGTTAAGGATTAATTTAGTCCAAATACTTATTATTTGAAGGCTTAACGATTTGTTGCTTATTGCTTAATCTAACCACACGCTGGTTATCCTGGGCTTTGATGGGGAGTACTAACATTCCTTCTTTTTCTGTTGTTTCAGGTCACGGTTGAGCTTCTGGAAGATAAAGGTGGTAGATTAGAGCAGACTTTGACAACCATTTCTGTGCGTATGACTTTTGTTCTGTGTTTTTCTGCTCTGTGTCATGTACTGGTTGGGGTTCCTGCATGTTTACCCTTTCTGCGGCAGTAGTATTGGGCTTGATGTGATCTGTCAGACTGTTACTTCCATCTTGCCCAGTGTTTCAATTTTTTTCGTCAGCATGTATATCGAGGTGATGCGATGATGTGAAGGTAGTGGAAGGTCTGCTGATCCACATTGGCTTCAAAACGTCGCTTTCAGAGATTGAAGCGACGAAGCTGGTCCCAGAAAGCAATGTCTCAAGTGTAAGCGGTTCACGGTTCACGGAGAATCACCCAGGACCTGTGTAAAACGTAATCTAAAGCTGAGAAAAGTTGAGTATCTTGAAAAACATGTTCTTTGTAAAAATTAAAAAAAAGATCGAGTTCCTATCCCTGCTAGATGTGAAACACATATGCGCCGGTTGTGCTTGTTATCTTTATATCGCGGAACTGCGCCAATATTTCATACCAGAGAGAACTAAACAACTTAAACCTCACTATTTAGTTGCTCCTGTGTTACTACGGTTTGGTAGGTCTGAAATATAATAGTTATTTAAACATGATCTAAACTCGAATAAGCACACATAATAGTTATTTAAACATGATCTAAACTCGAATAAGCACACGTACCAGCAGTCGGAGCGCCTTCAATGCCTCACGTAGATCTATGCATGGGGGTGAGTGTGGCTGAACCGTCCAGATTATTCCAGTTTAAGTGTCTAAGTCTCGTCTTAGAGGCAACATCACATTTAAATCGGAATAACTGTCAGTCCGTCGGATCTAGTCCGATAAAACCACTCAACAAGGATAATACCACTTGCTCAAACGAAAGTGACACACAAAGAAATGCAATAAAGTATAAAACTACAGATTAAATCGGAGTTCAACAGTAAAAAACATTGTTTTAGTGCAGCGGATAACAACTAACGGTGATGACCACGGAGTAGGGTGAAGCCTGGCCCACTACTCGTTCTGATCCTCTCCTGCTGAGGCAACATTTCGCTCAACTATCCAACCTGGTGGCAGGGTGGCTGGCCAAGCCACACCATCAAACATTTCTTGCAAAAGACCTATAAAATTATACCATAAGCAAGGCTGAGTATGTTAATACTCAGCTAGACTTATCCGGTATGAGGAGTCTACTCCTCTATCTCTAGACCATAAAACTGTTTGGCTGAGGGGTTTAGTTTGCCAAAAGCACTAGTTGAGTTTATATCAAATTTTAGCCTTTTCAAGTTCCATGATATTCCCTAAACTAGGTTTTCTCTTCTAAGCATGCATGGTAACAAGCATTTAATGCAATCAACACCTTATCTCATGAAACCTCTTTCACTTCTTACTCAATGCAGTACAATGGGTCAAGCAGTCTCATTAGTTGCGAGAAGCAGACGGTTCAAATCGAGTTTAAACCTTGCAAGGTAAGCCTAAACACACATCAACCGTCCCTATCGATTCCCTGGCAACAGAATAGGGCCTCGCAGCCTTGGCATACAATGCTCCACTGACCCCGGCTGCCGCCATGCAGTGACCGCACTTGTACCCACCATCGCTAGCATGGGAGACTCTGTCCCAGGACCAGTGAGGATAAAGTCCGCGGGCAGGTTCACTCAGGTACTAGGTTTACCGATTTACCATATTTCTCGACATGTGTTTAGTACGTTCAAACGATTGACACAAGTAGCCGCTCGTTAATCCTTATTCCTATTCCGCATAGACAGGGCATCCCCATGGATCCATGTCCATAGACAAATCATAATTCTGTTATGAATTGGATACAACCAATTCCTGACCTCGCGCGAGTGCTAGAAAAATCACTCGGCTTCTACCGAGATCCTTAATTAGCATAGCAGCTACTCGACCTAGCATAATAGTATTCATCTTATAAAGGAACCTAAGTTCACGCAACTAGGGTTTCAAACAATCCCTACACTTAGTGCACAATACAAGACTACAAGCAATAGTTGCAGTAAAATATCATATCAAAGGTTATGCATAAAACCGAAGCTTGCCTTCAGGTGCAGGTGCAGCGGGGAGTTCCTCAACGGCAGGTTCGGGAGCTGGCTCTTGGACTTCTTCTTGTTTGACTCCTTACTCATATTTGTCTTAGTGCTAGGGACTTTATGAACTCAAGCCAAAAGGAGCAAAAGGGATTCTAAATAGAGAAGAGAAAGTTGGACTGCACTGAGTTGCACCGAACGGTCCGGTGCCACCCATCGGACAGTCCGGTGCACGGTCTGACCAACTGCCTGCTCTCGGAATTTTTTAGCCTGCGTCGACTATAATTCACCAGACCATCTACGCAGAGCGTGGGTCAGTCCGGTATGTCAGCTATGTCACGTCGGCCGAGGGCCCACGGTCACATGGTAAATCGGACGGTCCGGTGCCACCCACTAGATAGTCCGGTGCCCCCCCAGAACAGGAAACCAGCCAATCACGCGATTCTTTGCCGGTGCATTGTTCACTGTCCGGTGTGCACCGGAAGTCTAGTGCACCCGCGGATAGAAGGCAACCAAATCCTACCAAATGGAGCTCCAACGACTCCTAGGTCCCTTAGGGCTATAAAAGGGACCTCTAGTCACATGGAGCACTACACCAAGCATCCTTTGAACATCTTAAGACACCAAGCTTCCTTTGAACATCTTAAGACACCAAGACACTACGATCACGCTAGAGCTTTGATAGTTTGAGATTCGAGCAAGGGTTTGAGTTGTAATTCTGCCGTGTTGTTTCTTGTGCTCCTCTCTCAACTTGTGAGCATGTGTTGCTGTGATTTTTGTCTCATGTGTGTGTTTCTACTCCCCCTTACTCTTGAGTTCAATTGAGTTCAAATTGTGTAAGGTGTGAGAGACTCCAAATTGTGGAGATTCCTCACAACTAGGTAAACATGAGATAAGAAAGAAAACTGTGGCATTCAAGTTGATCTTTGGATCACTTGAGAGGGGTTGAGTGCAACCCTCGTCCATTAGGATACCACAACATGGAGTAGGCAAGCATTTTACGCTTGACCAAACCATGAGATAAAAATCACCGTGTCACCTGTCTGTTACACTTTATTGTGATTCTATTCTATCTAGCACGTCACTTCACTTCATAATTGCTCTAAGTTTAATACTCACCTTGTGAGAGCAATTAAGTGAAGAAGTTCTCTCCTCTCATTCTATTCATTCAGACTTGGCTTTTGATTTCACTAATTCAATATTAGTCCAAGTTTGTTTTATTGAGTTATTTTTGTAGGATTACCTATTCACCCCTCTCTAGGTGCCCTCAATTGGTATCGGAGCCATTCTCTTCATCAAGGGACTAATCGCCTGAAGAGATGGATCCTAAGGGCAAAGGGATCATGATCAACAACAATGAGAAGGAGATCCTCAACGTCAACGAGCCAAAAGGTGACAAGATCACGGACTTAGGTTCGAATAATAAGAGAAAGGACGGGAATAAGAAAATGCACATCAAGAAGATCATCTACTACGACAGCGATGCCTCCTCTTTTTCACCAAGGGACGACGACGATGAAGACTCGTCTACGAAAAAGAAAATAATTAATCAAAATTATTCATTTGATTATTCTCACATTACGTACAATTCAAATGCTCATTTATTATCTATTCCACTTGGAACACCTCCTCACTTTGATGGAGAAGACTATTCTTTTTGGAGTCATAAAATGTGTGGTCATTTATTTTCTCTCCATCCTAGTATTTGGGAAATAGTGGAAAATGGAATGTAGTTTAATTGTAGCGATAATCCCATATTAATAAATGAACAAATTCATAAAAATGCCCAATCTACTACTGTTTTGTTAGCATCTCTATGCAAGGATGAGTACAACAAAGTCAGCGGCTTGGACAATGCCAAGCAAATATGGGACACCCTTAAGATTTCTCATGAGGGAAACGACGTCACTATGATCAACAAAATGGAGTTGGTGGAAGGGGAACTGGGGAGGTTCGCCATGAAAAGGGGAGAGGGTCCAACTGAAACCTGCAACAGGCTCAAGACCCTGGTGAACAAGATTCGAAGATATGGGTGTACAAGATGGACGGATCATGATGTCGTTCGACTCGTGCTAAGGCCATTTACAGTTATTGATCCCCATCTTGTAAACCTTATTCGTGAGAATCCCAGGTACACCAAGATGATGCCCAAGGAAATTCTCGAAAAATTTGTAAGCGGGTGTATGATGGTGTAGGAGGCAAGGTACGTTGATGATATTGCCAACGGACCACTTTATCTCTACGAGCCGCATCCCGTTGCTCTCAAGGCAACCAACAGTAAGGAGGCCCTACCTAACAAGGTAGCACAAGTGGAGGCTGTCGAGCTTAACAAGGAAGAAATGGTGCTTGTGATCAAGCGCTTCATGACTGCATTGAAGGGACATAAGGAGTACCCCAACAAGAACAAATCAAGGGGAAAGCGTTCTTGCTTCAAATGTGGTAAGTCTGGTCACTTTATTGCACAATGTCCCAATAATGAAAATGACCAGGGACAAGAAAAGAAAGGGAAGAAAGAGAAGAAAAAGAACTATCGGAAGGCAAAGGGTGACGCTCACATCGGCAAGGAGTGAGACTCAGACTGCTCTTCATCCGACTCTGACGATGAGGGACTTGCTGCTTCTGCCTTCGACAAGTCCTCCCTCTTCCGCAACGAGCGACATACTTTGCCTCATGGCTAAGGAGAAGAAGGTACCTACACGAGATACCCCTAAGTACACTTCTTCTAGTGATGATGATTCTGATGATGAGTTAGATTATAGTGATATCTTTAAGGGCTTAGATAGGTCCAACGTTGATAAAATTAATAAATTGATTGATGCCCTTAATGAGAAGGATAGACTATTAGAAAAACAAGAAGATATTCTTTATGAAGAACATGATAAATGTGTTAATGCTGAAAAATCTCTTGCTATAGAAATTAAGAAAAATAAAATTCTATCTTCTGAATTGTCTTCTTGCCATGAGTCTATTTCTAGCCTTAAAGGTTTAAATGCTAATTTAAATGCTAGAATAGAAAAATTGAATGTTGGTAGTCCATCATTAGAGCATGTTTCTATTTGTAATAGATGCAAAGACTTTGATATTGATGCTTGCAATAATCATGTTTCTACTATATCTAAGTTGAGTGATGAAGTTGCAAATCTTAATGCTCAACTTAAAATTCTCAAGAATGAATGTGAAAAAAATAAAATTTGCTAGGGATGCCTACACCATTGGTAGAGATCCCTCCATTAAGGATGGACTTGGCTTCCAAAAGGGAACCAAGAACTTAACAAGCCAAAGGACTTCCAATCTCATCAAGGAGAAAGGGAAGGCACCCTTGGCTAGTAGTTCACATTCCTTTCATAACAAGAAGAACCATGCTTATCTGTATGCTCATGTTAAGAATGCCTCTAATGTTTCTCATCATGATAGTTGTTATGATCATGTTGTTTTACTTATATGTCATGATATTGTCTTTGATTCGCATGCCATGTTTGCATCATCTAGCTCTTCATATGTTCATGGTAGGAGTAGAACAAGGCACCATGTTGAAGATGTTGTTTATCATATGCCTAGGAATGCATCTAATGATGAAACTATGCTTTATCATACTTATGATGCTTCATATGTGCTATACTGTAAAAATGATAAAGTTGTTGCAAAAAATGTGGAGCCTAAATGCAAGAAAGGAAAGACTTGCATTTGGATTCCAAAATCTTATATGACTAACCTTGTAGGACCCAACAAGAGTTGGGTACCTAAATCCAAAGCTTAAACTACCTTGCAGGTTCATGCATCCGAGGGCACAAGCTGGATTATTGATAGAGGATGCACAAACCAAGTTGGAATGTTTGGTGGCTGTAATTGACTTTGGTTCAGAGCTGGAAATCTGAAAACCAATGAAGAATGCCAAGTTTGGAGCTCTAATGTGGTAGATCCTTATGGTTTTGGACTAAGAATTATATATTAAAGGTGAAGACCAATGTATGGTAAGTAAGTTCCCTAAAGTGAGATAGATTTGGTTCTATATAAATTTGGGAGTAAAATGCCTCCAAACTTTTGCTGTTAGGCTTAAGTTGAGATGAACTTAGTTGACTGTTGCTGTGTGATTCATTGAGTTTTTACCCACATTTGGAGCTCTCTGGTAATTAACCTATAGAGTATGAGCCCTACTATATGCAGCAAAGTTAAAGATCATCTGATGAAGAGCAAGTTTTATGCAGAGGGTTGGCTTGCTACTATATAGGATTTAGAGAAAAAGGGGTGGCAAAACCCTCTGTCAGACTCATTGTGGTGTTGTTTCAGACTTTTGAAACTGAGTTTTCAGTGATTTTGGCTAAACTTTGGAGCACCATAGTTTTTGTTCTATATGTTTTCAGTTAGGGGTTGCTATACAAAAGAGGTAGAGCTACGAATAGAGAATAATTTTGGCTAAGGGAGAGTGGTCTATTGCTATGTGAATTGTGAGATTAAAGGGACTGACCAGGGAGGGTGCAATGGAGAAATGAGTGCTGTTTCAGTGAACTAGTGCCTGAATTGGGGGAAACTAAAGCAGAATATCCTCTCCCTGTGATTGCACTTGTAGGTTTAAATGAAAATAAGGGTGAAGTGCTTAGCCTTGGTACTAGGGGATGCTTCCCCACTGGAAATATCTTGTTTAGACTATATGGGAGCAGTGAGCAGTGTGTATTAATTGGTTTTGGTTGCTGTCTGCAGTAGGGGAACAAAGGAGATACTTGTGCGCTGGGACTGAGATAAGAATGAACTAGACAACAAACATTCCAATGGCCTCTCCCCCTCCTAGAATATCAAGTTTTGGGCTTGTTTGAGCCTACCCACATTGGTGTTCTTGTCTACTTATTTTCTATTTGTAGTATAGAACAAGTGGGATATTTGCAGCAGTATCTGTAAGCCAGCCTAAATTCAATGCATTGTGATGCTTCACTCCACTATAAGGACTGAGATAAGGTTGGACTATATAACAAAGGTTCTAGTGGTCCAGTTCTACTGCAGAAAATATCACCCTTGAACCAATTGGAGCTTATCCATAAGGATATTTGTGTGCTGCAGTTGCTAGTGGACTAAGTTCAATGTCCTAGCTGCTCCTATGATCCTATGCTATGTTGGTGCATGGGAGCCACGTTGGTCAGCTCATATGTTTCTAGCACCCTGAGAATACTCCTCCACTGCATGATGGACATGTTTAATGGACATCTACCTATTTCGGTTATCTTAATGGGCAGATTTCAGTGAGGTTTATCCCCTGCCTTAAACTCTAGTCAGAGTTCAACAGGTGGGAGTGGTAGTCCTTATGCTCCTGCTAACCCTCTTACCAGTCCTTAGGTCTACTTTGTCCCAGAGCCTGGCATAACATCTTGTGTCTATGATGACCACAGCCCCCCAAGTGTTCACCTCGCCATGACCAGGTAACTTCAAGGGTTTCCTTAGCCAAATTGTGCATGTTTTGTGCTCTGCGTAAGATAGTGAATCTCATATGATGGTGAACAAATATTGTTGAGGCAGTTTGGTTGGATGCTATAAGAAAATTGGAGTAAAAGCTACCTAAAGTTGGGCTATCGGGTTAGTTGTGATTGAGTTTGTTCAGTTCCTGAAATCTGTATTGCAGCACATGGTGCTCAGTTTAGAACCCTTTAGGCATCAAACCATGTGGTTTTGAACTGAAGTTTCTATAACAAACTTGGAGACCAATGTTAGGGGGATAATTCTTGGTTGGGGTCATACCATTGAAACTACATAGAACTAGGAGTAATGGTGCCTAAAAGTGTGCTGTAAAACTTATTTTCTCTGAACTAGATTCAGTTAATTGAAAACTAGAATTTCAATTTTGGTGCACAGTTTGGAGCTCTTTGGTGACTAAATCATGGGGTTATAGGTTAGGAGTTCTATAACATAGTGATATACCAAGGTAAGGCAAACAAGTTTCATGTGAATAGCTAGGCTTGTTACTATGAAGAAATTAGGGAAAAACCTATTGTGACTTGGTATAGAGCTATTTTAGTTAAGCTCAAACTAGGCTTTTCAGTAGATTTTGTTCTACTTTAGTGCATCATAGCTATTGCTCTGTGTATTTTCAGTCTTGGAGTGTTGTACCAAAGTGGAGGAGCAATACTTAGGGAATAGATTTGGCTAAGTAAATGGGGGTCTCTTGTCATGTGAGTTTGTGAGATAAAAGGCATTGAATAGGGAGGAGAGGGATGGAGCAGCATGACTGATGAAATTGGATTCAGTGTTTAGTGGGGCTACTGAAGATTTATTTCGTACCTGCTGGTTGCACTTGTTTGTAGGGATGGAGATAAGGTTGTAGTGCATATTTGAAGGTACTAGAGGTCTCACACCTTGCTAAAAGTATCCAAGTTTGGACTGATTTGGGGTGTAGAAAAAAAGAAAAATCTCCTCTCCCTATTGTCCTACACTTCTGGGCACCAATAAAGGTAAGTCTTAGGTGACGACAAAAAGTCTAGTGGTCTCATTCCCTTCTGAAATATCAAGTACTGCCTTAGTCCCCTATTTATAGAAAGGGACAAGTTGGATATTTGGCTGGGTGAGCTCGACCAGATTCAGTGTCCTAGTTGGGCTTGAATGTTGGTGTGGTGTTGGTGCTTGTATGCCATGTATTTGTGTCCATGTTGTGCTGGCACCCTGGGAGTCTTTCTCCACTGAGTTGTATACAAGTTCAGAGATAATTGCTTACATGTTCAACTGCCTTGAGTGTTGAGTTCAGTAAAGTTCCTCCCAGTCCTCGAGTTCCAGCTTTTGTTCACTACTTGCGTGAGGCGTAAATCTTGTGAAGTTTTATTGTATCTTCTTTACAAGTTGCATAAGCATAAGCATTCATTGACATATCATTTCATGTAGTGTACCAAAAAAGAAGAGGTGATTACTAAAGAGGAGTCTACTCCAGTGTCTGCTGATCAAGTGAAGGAGCCATCTAACTAGTTATTTGGTAGAAAGATCTAGAACCTCTTCACTGCGATAAGGCAAGCCCCGGTGCATTTGCCCATTCCTTATACTTTTAAATGACTTCTCTACATTTAAGTATAGTGAAATGTGCATTAAGTTTATAGGAGTTGCTTGGAAATTATTGGATGCATTGACTACCTTGATATCCATTCCTGTTATATATACTTCTTTGGAAGTATCAAATATTCTTTACAAAAATTGCTTAGCCCTGCCTAGAGGTAAGTCTTGCAGATAGAGTTTCTCCTTTGCACTAATGCCTAGCTTAGAGTTTATCCTGAGGAAGGATAGCTCTACCTATAAGAATATTTTCACTAGGATCATGGGGAGATCTAATGCAAGGTTCCCTATGATGTTTTAATCATACTAAGGTACACAAGTAAGTCCTAAGGATGAAAGTACTTAAATCGAGACTTGGGCTAGGAATAGGTGATGTTCTGCCTAGGTTGATTAAGGATTATAGCAAATGTAGGCTTGCTGATCGAGGACTATTTAACTGGCTACATGCCCTGATATGGGACAGGGTAAGCCTAATCTTAGCTTGACCAATACCAAAAAGGCTACCATGCAATGGGAGTGGAGAGATGGCGAGAGAAGCGTGTATCCTCCGTGGCAAGAGGCTGGACGGTGGAGTATCTATGCTCTCGGTTGGCATGAACCTGGTCTGGTCTTGAGATAGTAGGGGCGGGTTGGTATATGCAAGGGTTAAGTGCTACATATATCGTGTGGTTAGGGAGCCCCAGCTGGGTAAATCTATTCAGATCGTCGTTATATCCTCGAATAATGGAGACTTGATCACTACCTTGCAATCTAAGTCATAGATGGAATCATAAGAGTAAAAATCATGTTGTATTGATTACTGTGATGATGAAATTAGACTAGATGCGAACAAGGTCAATTAATACTTAATTCGACATTAAAATGTTGAAAGTAAGGATCCACTATTAGATGCTTATTTCTGCAAATGAGTAAGCTTGATTTTTGCTAAAACCTTACCTTGATTCCCAAATCTAGCATATCCTTGAGAGTCTTTTTCCTTAGTCAGGTAAGACTTGAGAAAGTACACTTCGTGTTGGGACCATGCTTCGTCGCCGAAGGTCCTGCAGGAAGAAACAGTTTCAGTTGAAGTTGTCTGTACGTAATGCCGAAGGGTGTTGTCCATGAAGCTTCGGAATTACAAACCGACTTAAAGATAGAATGACCTTTTAGTCCATAAGAGTTTGAGTCGATGTTGTAAACTTTTATGAGGGGTATGATTGTAATTGTTCATAGGCTGTGTCCTGTGTCTATAAATAGTGAACAGTATTCCTTTACTGTTCACGCGTTCCTGTAATTGCGAAAGCACTATTCTGGAATTATTGCTTGTCAAGGCAAAGGTATAATCAAACCTTAAACATTGTATTAAAAATAAACATGTGAATGGTATCATTTATCTCTAACATATCTATCTTCAAATGTTTTACATTTTGCATCGTTCTATGTTTATTTCATCACCTTCGTAATATTGTGTTTATACCCTTCGTCCGAAGTTCATTAAACCCTTGAAGAGATAATGTTTCAGCGGACGAAGGGTATTTAATGTTTAACATCATCATGTTGCCTTGTTCTTGATTCATAGCATTTGAGAACAAGTCCCCAACATTGGCGCCCACCTCCGGTCAACACACTTCCACTTTTTTGAGCTGATGGCTTCGTTCAACGATCAAGCTGGAGCTGCTTCGGCCCCGAAGCTGCTACTCCCGATAACAGGTGGTTCATGCTCAGAGCCAGCCAACAAAAAGCAGAAGAAGGAAGCACAGAGAAGGGTACAACATGTTGGGGTGCAAGGACCCTTCATCAAGTCAAGATGGTCTCACATTCCAATTACCTTCTCCCAAGAGGATCTCCAACTCAAGGATTACCCACACAATGATGCTATGGTTATCTCTTGTGTGATCAAAGGATTTCTGGTCCATAATGTTTTGGTTGACACAGGCAGCGCAGTTGATATCATATTTGCTAAAGCTTTCAGACAAATGCAAGAGCCCGAAGACAAGATCCATGATGCTACGCACCCTCTTTGTGGCTTCGGAGGACGACAAATTGTAGCACTTGGGAAGATTACCATGCCGGTAACCTTCGGATTTGTTAACAACACAAGGACTGAGCAAATTGTGTTTGATATTGTTGACATGGAGTATCCTCACAATGCTATCATTGGTCACGGAACTCTCAATGCCTTCGAAGCAATTCTTCACCCAGCTTACCTCTGCATGAAGATACCTTCGGACCAAGGGCCTATTGCTATTCATGGAAGTCAAGAAGCTGCCAGAAGGGCCGAAGGAAATTGGACAGATTCAAAAGCAATCCATAACATAGATGGAGATGAGGCCTGTGAGCAATACAAGTTCAGAAGGGAAAAAGCTGCTTCAGCTGATCAGCCGAAGCCCATGCTCTTATGTGAGGATATAGCAGATCAGAAGGTGCTATTGGATCTCAATTGTCTGAAGAGCAGGAAAAAACCTTGATAAGGTTCCTGTTCAACAATAAAGATGTTTTTGCTTGGTCAGCTAATGATCTTTGTGGAGTTAACAGGGATGTTATTGAGCACTCGCTCAATGTTGACCCATCCTTCAGACCCAAAAAGCAGAGACTTCGGAAGATGTCTGATGACAAGGCCGAAGGTGCTCGAAATGAAGTGAAAAGACTCCTCAGTGCTGGAGTTATTAGAGAGGTGAAATACCCAGAATGGTTGGCTAACACTATTATGGTAAAGAAGGCCAATGGTAAATGGAGAATGTGTATTGATTTTACTGACCTCAATAAGGCTTGTCCGAAGGACGAGTTTCCATTGCCAAGGATAGATTCCTTAGTCGATGCAGCAGCTTCATCAGAGCTTATGAGTTTGCTGGATTGCTATTCAGGCTATCATCAAATCTGGATGAAGAAGGAGGATGAACCGAAAACCAGCTTCATAACCCCTAGTGTGACATATTGTTACCTTCGGATGCCTGAGGGGCTTAAAAATGCCGGAGGAAGCTTCAGCAGAATGACAGCGAAGGTTCTCCATTCTCAGATAGGCAGGAATGTACTAACTTATGTTGATGACATCATTGTAAAAAGCACGAAGCAAGATAACCACATTGCTGATTTGCAGGAGACCTTCGCTAATTTTAGACAGGCTGGTTTAAAGCTGAATCCAGAAAAATGTGTCTTCGGAGTAAAGAAGGGGAAATTTCTTGGTTGCCTAGTTTCAACAAAGGGAATTGAGGCTAATCCAAGTAAAATCGAAGCTATACTTCGAATGGAACCACCAAGCACAAAAAGGGGGCTCAAAGATTGACGGGAAGGCTGGCATCCCTCAACAGATTTATATCCAGATCGGCAGAGAGAAACTTACCATTCTTTGAAGTGCTGAAGTCAGCCGAAGTCTTTCAATGGGGACCAATCCAGCAGAAAGCCTTCGAAGAGCTGAAACAATATTTGATAGATCTAACAACATTAACTCCACCAACGCCAGGGGCTCCTTTGTTATTATATGTGGCAGCTTCGCACTCAGTGGTAAGTGCAGCACTTGTCCAGGAGAAGCTTGAAGGCCAAGTTAAGAGGCAGGCCCCAATATATTTTGTATCCGAGGTTCTTAGTTTGTCGAAGAAAAATTATACAGAATTATAGAAGGTACTGTATGCTGTTTTGATGGCCTCCAGGAAGCTTCAGCATTATTTTCAAGCTTACAACATAATTGTTCCTTCTTCGCAACCTCTGAAGGATATTATGAGAAACCGAGAAGCTACTGGAAGGATTGGAAAATGGGCTGCAGAGCTCAATGAATTTTGTATTGATTATGTTCATAGATCCTCGATTCAGTCTCTGGCGTTAGTAGACTTCATTGCTCACTGGACGCCAGGGGCTCAGGAGGAAGAAACAAATAAAGATGTCGAAGCATGGACAGTGTTTTGCGATGGGTCTTGGGGAGCCTTCGGAGCAGGAGCGGCTGCTGTGTTGGTTTCACCCTCTAAAGTTAAAACTTGTTATGCGGCACAGCTTGATTTTAGTTGCACAAATAATATTGCTGAGTATGAAGCTCTGCTCTTAGGTCTTCGGAAGTTGAAGGCAATGGGAATTAGAAGGGCCATTCTTAAAACTGACTCTCAAATTATTTCTGGTCATGTTGACAAGAGCTACAAAGCAAGAGACCCGAAGCTTGAAAAGTATCTAGATACAGTCCGAAGGATTGAGGCTTCCTTCGAAGGTTTCTCTGTCAAAAATATTCCTCGTGGAGAAAATGAATACGCTGATCTATTGGCCAAGTCAGTAGCCCAGGGGCTGCCTATACCTTCGGAAGTATTTTTTGAAACAATAAAAGCACCTTCGGTCGAGCTTCTTGAAAGAGCAATCCTTAATATATCCCCTGTTTATAGCAAGGATTGGAGAACTGAGATTGTCTCTTTCCTTCAGGGTAATTTTCTTTCAGACGACGAAGCTTATAACAGGAGAATAGAAGCAAGAGCTCGGCCATATGTCATAATAGAAGGAGAGTTGTACAAGCGTGGGGTCTGTTCCCCATTGCTCAAGTGTTTATCCAGATCCGAAGGTATAGAATTAATGAAGGAAATACATGCAGGCCTGTGTGGATCTCACATTGGATCTAGGCCATTGCTCGGCAAAGTTTTTCGCCAAGGATTTTATTGGCCAAAGGCAGCTTCGGATGCAGCGGATATAGTCCAAAAGTGTGAAGGTTGTCAGAAATGCGCAAGAGATCAAAAACAACCTTCGTCCTTAACTCAATTAATACAACCCACTTGGCCGTTGCAAAGGTGGGGCCTCGATTTGCTAGGCCCATTACCACCAGCACAGGGGAACTTAAGATATGTGGTAGTGGCAGTGGAATATTTTTCCAAATAGATTGAGGCAAAGCCCTTAGCTACAATAACTTCATTTACTATTCAAAAGTTTTTCTGGCAGAACATTGTTTGTCGCTTTGGAGTGCCGAAGGCCATTACTGTGGACAATGGGGCACAGTTTGATTCTGAAGCCTTCAGAGAATTTTGTGATCAAATCGGCACGAAGATCCATTTTGCATCAGTTCGACACCCAGAGTCAAATGGACTTGTCGAAAGAGCTAATGGGATCATAATGACAGGAATAATGAAGTCAATCTTCAACCAGCCCAGGGGAAAATGGCCTGACGAGCTAATCAAAGTGGTATGGAGCCATAATACAACCGTATCAAGGTCAATAGGTTTTACGCCCTTTAAACTATTGTTCGGTGACGAAGCAATAACCCCAGAAGAGGCCAAAGCAGGATCAATAAGGATAGTAGCTTCGGCAGAAGGCAAAGACGAAGCTGATTGCTCTGTAGAAAAGATGCTATTGAAGGGATCAGACTTCAAGCTGTGGAAAACATCAATGAATATCAAGCTGAAACAATAAAATGGCGTGACAGAAAAGTCAAGCTGAAGAACATTGAACCAGGACACTTGGTACTTCGAAGAGTAGCCAATCCTGAGACAGCAGGCAAATTACAGCTGAAGTGGGAAGACCCCTTTTTGGTAGTATCTTCGTCAAGACCCGGTTCCTACAGATTGAAGGATATGGATGGCAACGACATTCCCAGATCATGGAATGCGGATGAGCTTCGACGATATTATGTTTAGCCTGATGTAATTTTTTATATTCTTTTTCGTGGCACCCTTTTCCTTTCCAAAGGGGGAGAAAGGTTTTTAATGGGGCCACAACATGTAATTTTCCTTACTTTAATTTTATGAGAGTGATATCCCCCAAAAAATGTAAATGTAAGTGCAAAAGGAAAAAGAAAAGGAAACAGAGAGAAGCTCAAAAGTCGTTCCCAAGGGAATGCAGAGCTTACAGCGAAAAATAAACGCTGATTCCACTGAAAGTAAAAGGCGAAGAAGCTCCTAAGGGAGGCTTACAGCGAAAAATAAACGCTGATTCCGCTGAAAGTAAAAGGCGAAGAAGCTCCTAAGGGAGGCTTACAGCGAAAAGTCAACGCTGAAGGACTATGATTATGTATTTTGATATTCATTTGCACAATGCATCTCATCATGTCATTTGCATTCATAAACATGCATTTAGACATATATAGGATCATCATTGTACCACATAAAAGCACAGATGCTTCGGCGACGAGGAAAAACTCGAAGGAAAATTTTCATGCTTCGTTGTGTACGAAAAGAAGGGAAGGTGTTTTTCGCCTTCGGCTCAAAAGAGAAGTTTCGTCCACAGCAAAGCAGATTATACGCAGACAACAGAAACAAAATATATTACAAGGTATGTACAAATTTACATAATTTGTTCTATAACTATATTACAAAAGTTTCTCCAGAATTTTTGCAGGACAGTATATTATAAACAATTCTCAAGCTTCAGGCTAGGCTTCATTAAATGTCAACTTTGTCAAACTTCAGCTTCACCATCCTGCATACATCAAACAGCAAAATAAGAAAGGTGCAAATTTTAAGGAGAAGGTAAAAGTAACAAAAGTAAGTCTCTTACCGGCTTAAGGTGACTTCGAGCTTCGTCACCCGCCATTTTTCGCCCGCCACTTACCCAGATCTGGGTCATGAATCTATTCCCGATGCTTCGGGCTAGGCTTGGGATATTTATCAGATCTGATGCTGACAAGCTGAAGTTTGGTCTGTTCACAATATTTCCATGCGTGCAGCCAGCCTTCAGAAAAGCGGTGGCTGTGCCCCGAGAAGCTACCAAGGCGCAGAAGTCGGCGTGTCCACCAATAACTTCGTCAAGGGCATCAACCTCGCCTTCAATATATTCTAACGTGCTGGGCAGATTATCAGCTGAAGGTGTAAATTTTGCAGAGCTGGCTTCGACAGAGTGGAACACATCCTTCAGCCGTTGCACGCATCGGCTGCCGAAGCTAAGGCATTTCTCTTGAAGTTCTTTAAAGGATTTCTGCAAAATTGAATTTTTATCTACCTCAGTTTTCAGCCTTGCTTCGAGATATTTCTTTTCTTGCTTAAATTTTTCTGACTGTTGGAGCAATTCATTCTTTAAGCTGTTATTCTCAGTTTGGATTTCAGCCAAAGAACCTTCCATAGACTGAATAACAAAATCTTTCTTTTCTAATGCACCTTCGTGCTCTTTGACCATCATTTCAAGGTCTTGGATGGTGAAATCCTTCTTTTTCAAATCAGCTTCGTAGTTTTCAATTTTTTCAGCCAAATTTTGGATGACGGCTTTGTTCTTCTCTTCTTCGAGATCTTGTTGCATTTTTAGAACTTTACTTAACAGTATGCTCTGTCGAAAAGATCTTTGTTAGAAAACGACCTGAAAGATAATATTAATAATAAAATAACAAAAATATTTGTTACCTTGAAGTTGGCATAAAGCAAACTTCCAGCGATATGGTGCCGTTGGTAGCGACAGAGGTCTACCTCCAGCTTCGGCAAGCCAATGTTTTTGCAGAGAGTTCTAACAATTTTAGCTTCGACGCGGTTTCGAAGGCACCTCAGCTTTCCTTCGTTAACCCCACCAAACAGTGTAGCCCCTGGCTTATATTCGCAGGCTATGGCACATCTTCTAAGCTCTGCTTTTTCAGCATCTGTCAGCTCTTGCCCAAGTAAATCTTGAAATTCAAAATCTTCCTCCTCCAAAATGTCTTCAGCTTGTTTTTTCCCTTTTTCAGTGCCTGTGCTCGCCGCGGCCACAGCAGATTCTTCCTCAGTCATTTTTAAGAGTATGTTATCAATCATTTCAAGTGTTTCGTCCAAGTTCAGATCTTCTGCGGTTTCAGTTTCAACTCCGGCAGCTTCGGCTGCGCCAGTTTTAGCTTCGGAGGTTTCCGCTCTGGTGGTGGTTTCGGCTGTGGCGCCCTTAGCTTCGGCAGTTTGGTCAATAGCAATTCTTGATGCCGCTGTCGGCAATGGTGTCCCATGAATTACATCTGCTATTTGAATAATCCTTCGTTTTTTCGGCAGTGCAGGACCTTCTGCCGAAGCGGCCGTGTCCTTCTGAAAAAACTTCGTCAGTTTCAGCGCCAGCGGACTTAGCTTGGCAGGCAAGGGTTCAGTCATTACCTTCATAATCTCTTCTACTTCAACAGCAGAAGGCGTTGCAGGAGTATCTTCTTCTTGAACCAACAATCTTGGTTCTGGAGATGCAATTTTCCTCTTTCCTCCAGTAGCCACCTTCGGTTCCGGATTCAATTCTTCAGGGCTAAGTTTTTCAGAATCTCCCCTTTTCTTTTTAGTTACCTTGGCGACCTCTTCGTCAGCAGCGCTAGAAATTCTTTTTCGTTTTGGGCCTCCGGTATCTCCGCCCAAGCGATCATAATCAGCATATTCAAAACCTATGGCATCGAGCACCCTGTTCAGCCTTCGCTTCGGCCGAGTGCCGAAGGCTGCTGTCATGAGCTGGTCCTCTTTTTTGGAATAATTTCCAAGGATTTCATTACTCATTACTTCAATTGTATCAAGCCATTCTTGACAGGGCGTTTTAAAGTATTTCTTAAACTTATAATGATAGGGTAGTTGTATAAGCTCCCCTTCTTTCTTTTCTCCTTTAAGCTTCGGCATAGTCCACTCCTTCATGGTCGGAAATACTCTGAAGGCCAGAAATTCCTGCACTAGATCTCTAGTGCCAATGTGTTCTGCAATAATTTTGAATTCAGCTAGCGCAGCCCAAGTTGGACCTTCGGTTGTCATTTTACAACGAGGTCTTGTTTCTCCGAAGATCAGTTCAAGAGGGCTCTATACTAGCTTCTCCTTATCTTCATCAACTTTAACATAAAACCATTCTGACTTCCAGCCTGCCGGCCATTTGCTTCGGTAGCTAATCATAGGAAATTTTGTGGTCTTCCGATAAGCAAAATTGTAACAACCGAAATTTTCGTGCAACCCATCCTTTCTGGCATTCGTTTGGTAATGCAGCTCATGCACTCGACAGAAGCTGTCGGCAAACGGCTCCACCGCCTGGCTTCGGAGGGCCCAGATATAAACGCTAAGCCTGACGATGGCGTTGGGGGTCAACTGGTGAAAATAGATCCCAAACCTTTGCAGCACATCAGAAATCATCCTATTCAAAGGAAATCTTAACCCAGCCTTTAAAAAACTCTTGAAAATAACTATTTCATCCTTTTCCGGCTTCAGGGTAGTCTCCTCTCCCCCGAAGCGAAGTAGCTTTTTCTCATCTTCTCTGAAGTAGCCCGCCTTTACCATCTTGGAGAAATCCGCCTTGGAGACAGTCGATTTCCCGAAGTCCAAATGACTAGGCTTGCTCGGTACTGCGATATGGTAATCATCATCAGAACCAGCTTCCTCAATATCTCCTCGTTCTGCTTCGGCAGCAGCTTGTTCTGTTTCGGCAGCAGTTTCAGCAGTAGGGATTCTTTCCGAAGTCACCAATCCGGATCGCTGCATTGCTTCGGAGATAGGAACAGTCTCTGCACCTTCGACTTCGCCTCCCTCACGCTCAACCCTAGCAGTAGAGCGTAATCTAGCCATCCGATTCTAAAATTCTTGAAAAGTTTCTTGCGAACTAAATAACCTCTTCCTCTGCCGAAGCTTTTCTTCTGATGAAGCAGGCACCTAATTGGAGCTTCGTCTGAATCCGGGAGTCGAGCTTCGGCTATGGTTAAAAATTTTGGCAGCAAAACAGTGTAATAGCAATGAATGTCGTGGTAACTTTACACCTACCAGTCTGTTTATATAGTGTTGCAGGAAGGAAGGCGAATCGTCGGGAATTTTTACACCAGGCAAACGGTTGCTCGCACCCGCTGAACGGTGGACCGCAAAAACCAGATAGTGAACTCGCATGATGGAACCGCTACGCGCTTGAAAGCTGTATCGTTTCTCGACAACGAGCTCAGGGAAGGTGTTTTTCGGACCTTCGGCTTCCTGAAGCCTGAGAGACTTTTTTCACGGATCAAGCTCGTTACGAAAAACGATCTAGCACCGTGAAGGGGCTACTGTTGGGACCATGCTTCGTCGCCGAAGGTCCTGCAGGAAGAAACAGTTTCGGTTGAAGTTGTCTGTACGTAATGCCGAAGGGTGTTGTCCATGAAGCTTCGGAATTACAAACCGACTTAAAGATAGAATGACCTTTTAGTCCATAAGAGTTTGAGTCGATGTTGTAAACTTTTATGAGGGGTATGATTGTAATTGTTCACAGGCTGTGTCCTGTGTCTATAAATAGTGAACATTATTCTAGGTAATCAGGAGTATTCTAGGGGTCCCTGTGGCTGGAAGATGCTTCCAGTCTTGAAGGAGGATTAGTTAGGTTTATGTGTGAGCTTTGGAAGGGTTCTACCTTCTTGGTTTTGTATGTAAGTTATGCACTTTGAGTTCTATCAGGACTTGTAATAAATATTACTCTTTCTAACATGTAAAACTTGAGTTTTGAAAAGGTAAAGAATGTTTGTAAAGTCTTCCGCTTTATCTCCGAAGTGTGTGTGTATCGAATGTGATTACTGTAATATACATGTTTTGTGGGAGATCTCTAGGATAATGAGTTCAAGTTGTTGAACTCGATAACCTTGTTAAGTTACACGGTACACATGCATAGCCATCTGAGGTCCTTAATGGCAAGGATTGGTGCATGTGGGCCCGATAACTTGGGAGGGCTGTCACAGCTGTGGCCAGCCAGTGTTCTGAGTTATTTGGGTGTGCTGCTGGGTGTAGACGTGATCGTTGTGTGTTGGGAAGAATGAGGGCGCCATTACCCTAGTTGGAGAAGGTCTCCGGCAGTGAACCGTCGTGGGCTCACCGCCATCCGGTTCATCTGGAGTCGTGGACGAAGCATTGTGAATCGGAGAAGGAAGAGGGGTGTAAGTGATCATGTCAATGAGTAGAAGAACAGTGCTCTGGATTCATTTTGGTTTAGCTGAAGCAGCAGGGTCCCTGGTGCAAAAGTGAAGCGACAGGCGCAAGCCTCACGCGTGGGCGCAGGTTTTCCCCTTTGTTGGGCCGCCTCGGGCTAGTTTTGGCCCAGCCACTATTCATGGATTTCTTTTATAATTTAGCTGACAAATTGGGAAAAGCTGTCAAAAACCATAGAAAAATCCAAAAATTATGAAACAATTTTTGTGGGGTGCTTAAAAATGAGAAATTTTTGGTAAAAATAATTATAGGATTTTAGAGCAGATAGTGAAATTTTAAGTGATTGAAAGGTTCTCTAAGAAGACTTACATGAAATTTTAGAAATAAAAATATAGCTCCAAAATGCTAAAAAATTATGGGTAGGTTTAATATGTCCAACATAGTGCTTGGTACAAGTTTGAATGTGTTTGGAGCCAGTTTGCTTAGAAAACCTTGAAATAGCCAACAAAGAGATAATTAAATCTCTAAACTTGATATTAATGTATGTTTAAAAGAGATTTAGACAATATAAATTGTTGGGTAACAAGATTTATAGGTTTAAACATGGTTAGCTCTCTGGTTTTTCTAAGTAGATCTAGTTGGATCCCTTTTATCAAGTGTTAGGATATGTAGCAATATGTCTAAACTTGCTATATGCTTTATTGTAGTGATTATGTTTCCCCACCTCTCCCTTGTGAGAGTTTGCATTGCATATCATTACATAAGCATTCATGTATTTGCAATTAACTTGTAGAACACCTAGAAGAAGAAGTTGAAGTGGAAGTGGAAGAGGAACCAGTTCCTCAATCTGAAGTTTCTTCATTTAAAGTTCCTCCTAAAGGTCCTCTAGTGGGTTTTGCTACTAACTACAATATACTGGTAGAAGAGCTTGACTCTCCTCCTCATCAAGGCTAGCCCCAGTGAATTTAACAAATTTCTTGTGCTTTGAAAAACTTTTACCACTTATATGATGCATTAGGTGATAGGAGTTGAGTGATTAAACCTTTGTTGCATAACTTTCCTTGAACTATTGATTATCATCCTTGATACCTGATTTACAAAGCTAAATATGCTTAGTATGCTTATAGACCAGGAACAAAATGTTTTGAAGTATGAATCATGTTTTTACAAAGAAAAAGGGCTTGTAGTGATGAAGGTATCAAAGGCCTTGATGACTTCATCATTTAAGCAGGGTATCTCTGATAGGTACAAGGTTTGAGAAATAGTTTAAATGAGACCAGATGTTGAGCTAGAAAGGTTGCCCGTATGTGTCATTTGAGGAGCGCAACGATTGTTGGCCTGCTGATCTAGCACCCTTTAAAAGGCCATATGCCTCGTCATGGTTAAGCTTTGCCTCAGTTGGACCAGTACCAGAACAGCTCGCACGCACTGGGAGTGGAGACATGGCGGGAGTAACGTGTGCCCACCTAGCAAGTGGCTGGGTGATGGGGTACTGTGCTCTCGGGTCGCGTGAACCCATTCTGGTGTTGAGAAAACCAGGTGCGAGTTGACATATGCAAGGGTTAAGTGCTACATATGTCGTGTGGTTGGAGATCCCTAGCTAGGTATTGATCGATCCGGATCGGGGTTACTTCTCAGATATAAAGACTACATCTTCGACTCTCATCATAGATAAGAAGTAAAACAAGTTTGTTTTATGTAAAAGAAAGCTAGAGTAGGCCAAGTGAATGAGCCAGACTAGGTCAATCTAGAGAAAGGTAATAACTTAACTTGAAAAGTAAAAGGTAGCCTAAGGATAAAGTAATAGTAAGCTCTTATGCAAAAATTTGAGTCATTGAACATTGATACCCTTTACCTTGATTCTCAATCAGCTAGCATACCATTGAGAGTCTTTTCTTTAGTCAGGTAAGTCTTGCTGAGTAATTGCGTACTCATGGTTTCATTCCCTATGTTGTTGCAGGAGAGGTTCTTGACACGTTTGAATTCTATTAGGCTCACTATGGGGACTTTTTACTTACGTATGTGTGCTTTTGGGAAGATGGCATCTTCCATGTGATGTAATAAGTAGCACTTTGACTCTACCTCGGGCATGTAATAATAAACACTACTTGGTTTGTAAACTTACAATTTGCTAATGTCTATTATCTTATTGTAAAGTCTTCTGCTCAAACTCCTATGTTTAAAGTTTATACCCATGATTTTATAATGTATGATTATTGTAATGTTCGCAATCATGGGTGGATGATCCTTGGGAATGAACGAGTTCATCGAAACTCGGCACCCCGAGTAAGTTATCTGATTCACCTACATATCCATCTAGGCAAGGATTGGTGTACATGGGCCGATAATTTGGTTGGGTTGTGACAACACCAAACAAGAGAACACACTGCATAATAATGTTCTACGCGTCATAATGAGATTGTAGGTTCACAAACCACAAAAATAGGAGTTATGGTTGAAAAGATATGGTTTTCGAAAGATCTAGGTGGTTTAGCAGTAAAAGTTTATCCTCCATTAATTAATATAAAGTATGTGAGAAGAATATTATAAATAAATAACTAATTTGATTTTAATCTAAGTTATAACTTGAGTAGGGATCATATCTTAGTTAGATTATAATTATAGTCAGATTGACCTTCACTAGAATGATTAATCAATTATCATAGGTTAAATAAATTACCAATTATAAAAGTATGTGGAATGATACAAATAATGTTTTTAATGTGTAGACGATTTTATTACGAAGCTACTGAAACTTCAACGAATCAAAACAGAGTTAAAATGGATTAATTATAGACTTTCTAAGTTTTCTAGGTATTTTTACATTAATTTTACTCTTCAAAATCATTCTTCAAAATCTTTTTTGATTTCCCTACCTTTTTTAATCTAGATAAGGACGGTGGGTTCTATAATCTATAAGTCCATGGCTCAAGCTGTAAAACCTAGGACCTGTTTGCATTGATCTATTCACTAGACTGGACTGCGGGTTTATTTGGCAATTCTATAGGGACTGTTTTGAATATTTTGCTCGGCTGAAAGGGTATTTGTCCATCCTATCCGCCCGATCACCACTGGAGGACCAGATTAGATCAGATCTGTAATACCAAACATGTAAATAATAAAAAAGGTTGATATCATTATAAGTTTGCCTCTACTCATTATAACATGGAATACCCATAGTTAAAGTGAACCATTGACTAATAGAATACTTATGCATCATGTTGAATTTTTGTATTGTGCATTTAATATTAACAATATTACTAGGAAAAGGCTAATTAGGATTTAACCTAAAAGAAAAAAATTCAATTTAGAAAATTGGGAAATCACCTAGAAAGGGAAAATAGGAAATCCTACATAATATAAAATAAATATGCAAATAAATTTTCCCCAATACTGGTATGTTCAAATTATGTATTTAATTGAGAACAATAAATCCACAATAGCATTTGAATTCAAATTTAAAATTTAAAATCAAAAGGAGTAGAAAGAAAAAGAAAAAACAAAACTGTGCGCATATTGGGCCAGCCGCCACCTATTCGGCCCACTTACCTTTCTCTCCGCGCGCGCACGGCCCTGAAACCGGGTGCACTGACGCTGATGGCTCACTGCCCAGTCTCCCACTCCCTTTGTGGCTTCATTCTGTTGTCTCACGCCCCATTGACAGGTGGGTCCGCCTAGATAGGTCCGTCTTCCTCGAACCACTACTGGTCGTGGGCCGTTCAACCATGCCGAGGTTTATGGCCTCCAACCAGCACCTAGACCTCGATGCGCGTAGCATAAAACCCGTGCCACAACGGTCCTTCGCGGAACCTAGCTCCTAAGTTCTCTCGCGACGCCAGACCTTGAAAACCACCATCGTCGTCGTGCGCGAAGGGAGGAGACCGCCGCCGCTAGAACACTCGCGCGTACGCCGCTAGTTGGGACCTCGCTGTTGGCGCTAAACCTTCCTTGGGTCTCCCAGAACCGTTGCGTGGCAACCTCGGGCGTGGGGTGACCCAGGATCTTGGCAAATTCCTCGCCGTAGTGCCGTCACCGCCGTGGGCACCACTTTCGAAGTCGCATCCGTCGCCAGTATGTCGCTAATCGTGTCCACCAAACTCCCAGAATCACGTAGCCTCATTCGGTTAGGGGATTAGAGTCTGGATTGCGCGATCTATTGGCGCCGGCGGGGGTTTTGCTGCCACGGCGCCGTTGTTCGTCGTACTGGTGGGCTGCCAGGGGGAGATGGCTCGCAAGCCATTGATTTGCTATGCAACGGCCAAGATTAGATCCGGTTTGTACCAGTTCGAAGTTAGTTCTGAACCGTTGATCTCGACGTGGAGGGCTAGGATCAGGGCTGGTCTTCATTGAATATGGGACGTTGATCCTGCCGCGGGTGGCCAGGATGGCGTAGGAGTATTCCAGTTTGACGATCTAATCAGACGCGCTTGTCTCTGATCGGACGGCTGAAGGGCCACCATACCCCTTTGGCTCGCGCAATTAGCATAAGAGTCCCTGGAAAAATATCTGAATCAACCCGCAGTCCACCACTGACGTAGCCTGAGTCTAGGGAATTTGCAGGCTAGCCCTGATACTTTCCGGTTATTGTGCGCGCGGTCTAGATCACTGAGAAAATTGATTTAATTAAGGACATAAATGATTTTTAGTACAAAAATAATGTCTTAATCCTGGAAAATTCATAAGTTGATGAATTTAACTCCTTTTTAATCCATTCCAATTGCAATTATTTGGTATTAATATTGTTTACCACTTAGTAACTCTGTTTAGACATGAAACAAAGATTAGAATTGCCTACTTAATTTATTCCCTACTAAGCACTTAATAACTTTGGAAATTCATAACTCGATAATCGTAACTCCGAATTTAGTCATTCTTGTTCCTACTATCTCGTTATGATGAGTAGACTATTATTATGCATTCTGATCTGCCATTTGGTATGATGTTAATTTCTACTATACCATGTTTGTTTGTATTGTTGCAAGTAGACGAGCAAGCCATAGAGGATCCAGGTGTTCAGCAGGTGGAGACTGCTGAGCAGGAGCTCGTTGAAGCAAGTTGTGCCCTTGATCACTTATTTTTACCCAATAATGTTCCTTTTAATCATTATGATCTGCATAGGTTAATTTTGATGGGACCCAATTGAGAGCACCTAGAGGGGGGGTGAATAGGTGATCCTGTAAAAACTTAAAACTCAAGGCCACAAACTTGATTAAGTGTTAGAACAATAAAGCCAAGTGGCTAGAGAGGAGTTCTTGCTAAACATGATAACCACAAAGAAATCAACACAGAGAGGCACAGTGGTTTATCCCGTGGTTCGGTCAAGTCCAACACTTGCCTACTCCACGTTGTGGCGTCCCAACGGACGAGGGTTGCACTCAACCCCTTTCAAGCGGTCCAAAGACCCACTTGAATACCACAATGTTTTGCTTTCGTTTCACTATATCCCGCTTGCGAGGAATCTCCACAACTTGGAGCCTCTCACCCTTACAATTTGGTTATCACAGAGAAGCACGGAAGTAAGGGTGGGAAAAGCAACGCACACAAGACACAAAATCAGAGCACAAACACGCACACTAGTCACAACTTGAGCTCGCAACACAACTCGAAGAGTTCTCTACTCAAATGGAGCTCTAGTTGCTATCACAAAGAATCAAATGCGCGGAATTGGAGTCTTGGTGCTTAGAGTTGATCAAAGAATGCTTGATGTACTCCTCCATGTGCCTAGGGGTCCCTTTTATAGCCCCAAGGCAGCTAGGAGCCGTTGGAAGCAATCCAGGAAGGCAAATCTTGCCTTCTGTCGGGTGGCGCACCGGACAGTCCAGTGCACCACCGGACATCCCCTTTTCACAGTCCGGTGCAGATTGCTTTCCTAATTTGGCGCAGCCGACCGTTGAGGATTTGGAGCCGTTGGCGCACTGGACACTATCCGGTGCACACCGGACAGTCCGGTGCCCCCATTCGACCGTTGGCTCGGCCACGCGTCACGCGCGGATTGCGCGGCCGACCGTTGGTGCGCCCGACCGTTGGCTCACCGGACAGTCCGGTGCATCACCGGACAGTCCGGTGAATTTTAGCCGTACGCTTGTTGACTTCTTCCCGAGAGCGGGCTGTTCACCGGAACTGGTCCTGGCACACCGGACACTGTCCGGTGCACCACCGGACAGTCCGGTGCAGCTAGACTGAGCAGCCTTTTGGCTGAACATAGCCAACTTTTCTCCAAAGCGATTTCTCCTGTTTCTAGCACTGAGACACAATACATTAGTCTTCAAAACAATGGACTAAGTCTAGAAACATACCTTTAACCTTGATTTGCACTTCTTGAGTCTTTGGCACAAAATATAACTCAAAGCATTTGTGTGAAGCACTTAATCACCAAAATCTTATAGAAATGGCCCAAGGGCACATTTCCCTTTCAATCTCCCCCTTTTTGGTGATTTATGCCAACACAACAAAAAGCAACTAAAGAAGTGCAACATCAATGCAAATGAGAACAAAAATTTGTATTTGATTCAATTTTGACATATTTGGATCGTTCTTTGCCACCACTTGGTTTGTTTTTGAAAATCAAACTCAATTTTCTATCTCTAAGTCAAAGTCACTTGTTGAGGCATAGAGAGAGGTATTCCAAGAGAAATTGATCAAAGATTCAAAAACTCCCCCTTTTTCCCATAATCAAACATTCTCCCCACAAGAGACCAACTTTTGACAATTAGAGACAATAAGAGTATTTTGACAAAACAAAAACTCTAACTCTACTATTTTCAAAATTCTCAAGTGGTAGCTGATCCATTCCTTGCTTTGGCCTTAATTTCTCCCCCTTTGGCATTAAGCACCAAAACGGGATCATTATTGGCCCTTAAACCTCATTGCCTCACCAAAAATCTTCAATTAAGAGTAAAAAGACAATAAGAACATGAAGATGAACTTGGAGTAAGTTACCCTCTCATCGGAGTGCAGTGGAAGTCTTGCATGGTCCAAGTTCACCTTTCAATCCTCCTTTGAGACTAATTAAGAAAACTCAAGCACACGGTTAGTCTCAAAGGGTCAAGTTGTAGCATTTCTCCCCCTAAATATGTGCATCATTCACACATGGACTTGTGAGGTCCGGGGAATCCTTGCACAACTTGAGCACCATAAATAAGCAACAAAATGCATAAGGGAACATGATCAAAGGCATATAACACATGTATGCTCTATATCAATCCAAGTTACGCGAATCTAAGACATTTAGTTCATTACGCAGCCTGCAAAAGGTCTTCTCATCTAAAGGCTTGGTAAAGATATCGGCTAGCTGGTTCTCGGTGCTTACATAAAACACTTCGATATCTCCCTTTGCTGGTGGTCTCTCAGAAAGTGATGCCGGATGTCTATGTGCTTTGTGCGGCTGTGTTCAACAGGATTGTCCGCCATGCGGATTGCACTCTCATTGTCACATAGGAGTGGGACTTTGCTTAGATTGTAGCCAAAGTCCCTGAGGGTTTGCCTCATCCAAAGTAGTTGCGCGCAACACTGTCCTGCGGCAACGTACTCGGCCTCAGCGGTGGATAGGGCAACGGAAGTTTGTTTCTTAGAACTCCACGACACCAGGGACCTTCCTAGGAATTGGCACGTCCCTAATGTACTCTTCCTATCGACCTTACATCCAGCATAATCGGAGTCTGAATATCTAGTTAAGTCAAAGGTAGACCCCTTTGGATACCAGATCCCGAAGCAAGGCGTGGCGACTAAATATCTAAGAATCCACTTAACGGCCACAAGGTAACACTCCCTTGGGTCGGATTGAAATCTAGCACACATGCATACGCTAAGCATAATATCCAGTCTACTAGCACATAAATAAAGTAACGACCCTATCATAGACCGGTATAACTTTTGATCAACGGACTTACCTCCTTTGTAGAGGTCGACATGTCCGTCGGTTCCCATTGGAGTCTTTGCGGGCTTGGCGTCCTTCATCCCAAACCACTTGAGCAAGTCTTGCGTATACTTCGTTTGAGAGATGAAGGTGCCATCCTTGAGTTGCTTCACTTGAAACCCAAGGAAGTAGTTCAAATCGCCCATCATCGACATCTCAAATTTCTGAGTCATCACCCTGCTAAACTCTTCACAAGACTTTTGGTTAGTAGAACCAAATATTATGTCATCGACATAAATTTGGCAACAAATAGATCACCGTCACAAGTCTTAGTGAAAAGAGTTGGATCGGCTTTCCCAACCTTGAAAGCTTTAGCAATTAAAAAGTCTCTAAGGCATTCATACCATGCTCTTAGGGCTTGCTTAAGTCCATAGAGCGCCTTAGAGAGCTTACACACGTGGTCGGGGTACCGTTCATCCTCAAAGCCAGGGAGTTGCTCCACGTACACCTCCTCCTTGATTGGACCGTTGAGGAAAGCGCTCTTCACGTCCATTTGGAACAACCTGAAAGAATGGTGAGCGGCATAGGCTAACAAAATACGAATCGACTCTAGCCTAGCCACCGGAGCAAAAGTCTCCTCAAAGTCCAAACCTGCGACTTGGGCATAACCTTTTGCCACAAGTCGAGCCTTGTTCCTTGTCACCACCCCGTGCTCGTCCTGTTTGTTGCGGAACACCCACTTGGTTCCCACAACGTTTTGCTTGGGACGTGGCACCAGTGTCCAAACTTCATTATGCTTGAAGTTGTTGAGCTCTTCCTGCATGACCAACACCCAGTCCGGATCTAGCAAGGCCTCTTCTACCCTGAAAGGCTCAATAGAAGAGACAAAAGAGTAATGCTCACAGAAATTAGCTAATCTAGAGCGAGTGGTTACTCCCTTGCTAATGTCACCCAAAATCTGGTCGACGGGATGATTCCTTTGAATCGTCGCTCGAACTTGAGTTGGAGGGGCCCGTGGTACTTCTTCCTCCTCAACTTGGTCTTCTTGTGCTCCCCCTTGATCACACGCCTCCTCTTGAGGAACCTATTCATTATCTTGAGTTGGGGGGTGCACCGTTGTTGAGGAAGAAGGTTGATCTTGCTCCTTGTGTTCCTGTGGTCGCACGTCTCCAATCACCATGGTACGAATCGTGTCCGTTGGAACATCATCCTCATCTACATCATCAAGATCAACTTGCTCTCTTGGAGAGCCATTAGTTTCATCAAATACAACATCGCTAGAGACTTCAACCAAACCTGATGATTTGTTGAAGACTCTATACGCCTTTGTATTTGAGTCATAACCTAACAAAAACCCTTCTACAGCTTTGGGAGCAAATTTTGAATTTCTACCTTTCTTCACCAGAATGTAGCATTTACTCCCAAAAACTCGAAAATAAGAAACAGTGGGTTTGTTACCGGTTAGTAGCTCGTATGACGTCTTCCTGAGAAGGCGATGAAGGTAGACCCGGTTTATGGCGTGGCAAGCCGTGTTCACAGCTTCCGACCAAAACCGCTCGGGCGTCTTGAATTCTCCAAGCATCATCCTCGCCATGTCTATAAGCGTCCTGTTCTTCCTCTCTACCACACCGTTTTGCTGTGGTGTGTAGGGAGCGGAGAACTCGTGCTTGATTCCTTCCTCCTCAAGAAACTCCTCCACTTGCAGGTTCTTGAACTCAGACCCGTTGTCGCTTCTAATCTTTTTCACCTTGAGCTCAAACTCGTTTTGAGCTCGCCTTAGAAAGCGCTTGAGGGTCCCTTGGGTTTCTGATTTATCCTGCAAAAAGAATACCCAAGTGAAGCGGGAAAAATCATCAACAATAACAAGACCATACTTACTTCCCCCGATGCTGAGGCAGGCGACGAGTCCGAAGAGGTCCATATGCAATAGCTCCAGAGGTCTTGATGTAGTCATCACATTCTTGATGTGATGAGCACTTCCCACTTGTTTACCTGCTTAACAAGCTGCACAAGGTCTATCTTTTTCGAAAGTTACATTTGTTAGACCTAACACATGTTCTCCCTTTAGAAGTTTGTGAAGGTTCTTCATCCCCACATGTGCTAGACGGCGATGCCACAGCCAGCCCATGCTAGTCTTAGCGATTAAGCATGCATCTAGATCGGCCTCCTCTTTCGAAAAATCAACTAAATATAGTTTGCCATCTAGTACACCCTTAAAAGCTAATGAACCATCACTTCTTCTAAAGACAGACACATCTACATTTGTAAATAAGCAGTTGTAACCCATATTACATAATTGACTAACGGACAACAAGTTATAACCGAGCGATTCTACTAAAAACACATTAGAAATGGAATGCTCGGAAGAAATAGCTATTTTTCCTAGTCCTTTAACCTTGCCTTGATTCCTGTCACCGAATATGATTGAGTCTTGGGAATCTTTGTTCTTGACGTAGGAGGTGAACATCTTCTTCTCCCCCATCATGTGGTTTGTGCATCCGCTGTCGATAATCCAACTTGAGCCCCCAGATGCATAAACCTGCAAGGCAAATTAGGCTTGGGTTTCAGGTACCCAACTCTTGTTGGGTCCTACAAGGTTAGTTACAATAGCCTTAGGGACCCAAATGCAAGTCTTGTCTCCCTTGCATTTGGCTCCCACCTTTTTAGCAATCACCTTTTTATTTTTACATGAAAGAATAAATTTAGCATTGCAAGCATGAAAGACAGTGGTATATCCATTATACACTTTCCTAGGAGCATGAGACACAAAATTCTTCCTAGATCTACCATTAAAGTTTGAACTTGAAGCAATCATGGCATGAGAGTCAAAGGCATTATAACTCCTATCATAATGAACATTTCTAGAATATTTCCTATCATGATACAAGAAAGCATGATTTTTATGAACACTATTAGCCATAGGGGCCTTCCCTTTCTCCTTGGCGGAGATGGGAGCCTTATGACTTGTTAAGTTCTTAGCTTCCCTTCGAAAGCCAAGCCCATCCTTAATAGAGGGGTGTCTACCACTAGTGTAGGCATCCCTTGCAAACTTTAGTTTATCAAAATCATTTTTGCTAGTCTTAAGTTGGGCATTAAGATTAGCTACTTCATCATTTAATTTAGAAATGGAAATTAAATGTTCACTGCAAGTATCAATATTAAAATCCTTACACCTATTGCAAATTACTACATGCTCAATACAAGAACTAGATTTATTTGCAACTTCTAGCTTAGCATTTAAATCATCATTCAAAATCTTCAAGCTAGAAATAGATTCATTGCAAATAGACAATTCAGAAGATAGTAATTCATTCCTTTTAATCTCTAAGGCAAGAGACTTTTGAACATTAATAAATTTATCATGTTCCTCATACAAGATGTCCTCTTGCCTCTCTAGTAGTCTATCTTTTTCATTCAATGCATCAATCAGCTCATTAATCTTTTCTATCTTAGCTCTATCTAATCCTTTGAACAAGCTAGTGTAATCAATTTCATCATCATCACTAGAGTCCTCATCACTAGAAGTAGAGTACTTAGGAGTTTCTCTAGTGATTACCTTCTTTTCCTTTGCCATTAGGCAAGTGTGGCGCTCGTTGGGGAAGAGCGACGATTTGTTGAAGGCGGTGGCGGCGAGTCCCTTGTCGTCGGAGTTGGACGAAGAACAATCCGAGTCCCACTCTTTGGCAAGGTGTGCCTCGCCCTTAGCCTTCTTGTACGCCTTCTTCTTTTCCTTCTTCCCGCTTTTCTCTTGTCCCTGGTCACTATCATTATCGGGACAGTTAGCAATAAAGTGACCAGTCTTACCACACTTGAAGTAGGAGCGCTTTCCCTTCGTCTTGTTCTTTATGGGATGCTCCTTGCGACCCTTTAGCGCCGTCTTGAAGCGCTTGATGATGAGGGCCATTTCTTCCTCGTTAAGCCCGGCCGCCTCAACTTGCGCCACCTTGCTAGGTAGCACCTCCCTGCTACTTGTTGCTTTAAGAGCAACGGTTTGAGGCTCGTGGATTGGGCCATTCAACGCCTCATCGACGTATCTCGCCTCCTTGATCATCATTCACCCGCTTACAAACTTCCCAAGTATTTCCTTGGGCGTCATCTTGGTATACCTAGGATTTTCACGAATAGAGTTAACAAGATGAGGATCAAGGACAGTGAAGGACCTTAGCATAAGCCAGACGATGTCGTGGTCCGTCCATCTCGTGCTTCCATAGCTCCTTATTTTGTTGACCAGGGTCTTGAGCCTGTTGTACGTTTGGGTTGGCTCCTCTCTCCTGATCATTGCGAACCTTCCCAGTTCGCCCTCCACCAACTCCATCTTGGTGAGCATGGTGACATCATTTCCCTCATGTGAGATCCTGAGGGTGTCCCAGATCTGCTTGGCGTTATCCAAGCCGCTCACCTTATGGTACTCTTCCCTGCACAAGGATGCTAGAAGAACAGTGGTAGCTTGTGCATTTTTGTGAATTTGTTCATTAATAAACATGGGATTATCCGTGCTATCAAATTGCATTACATTCTCTACTATCTCCCATATACTTGGATGAAGAGAGAACAAGTGGCTACGCATTTTGTGACTCCAAAATCCATAGTCCTCTCCATCAAAGTGTGGAGGTTTACCAAGAGGAATGAAAAGCAAATGTGCATTTGAATTATGCGGAATACGAGAGTAATCAAAAGAAAAGTTTGAGTTGACCGTTTTCTTTTTCTCGTAGTCGTCGTCGTCGTCCTTTTGTGAAGAAGAAGACTCGTCACTGTCGTAGTAGACGATCTTCTTGATACACCTCTTCTTCTTCCCGTCCTTCTTCTTATGACTTGAGCCCGAGTCAGTGGGCTTGTCATATTTTGGCTCATTGAGGAAGGACTCCTTTTCTTTGTCGTTGATCACTATCCCCTTTCCCTTAGGATCCATCCCTTTAGGCGATTAGTCCCTTTCTTGAAGAGAATGGCTCCGATACTAATTGAGAGCACCTAGAGGGGGGGGGGGGTGAATAGGTGATCCTATAAAAACTTAAAACTTAAGGCCACAAACTTAATGAAGTGTTAGAACAATAAAGCCAAGTGGCTAGAGAGGAGTTCTTGCTAAACACGTAACCACAAAGAAATCAACACAGAGAGGCACAGTGGTTTATCCCGTGGTTCGGCCAAGTCCAACACTTGCCTACTCCATGTTGTGGCGTCCCAACGAACGAGGGTTGCACTCAACCCCTTTCAAGCGGTCCAAAGACCCACTTGAATACCATGGTGTTTTGCTTTCATTTCACTATATCCCTCTTGCGAGGAATCTCCACAACTTGGAGCCTCTCGCCCTTACAATTTGATTATCACAGAGAAGCACGGAAGTAAGGGTGGGAAAAGCAACGCATACAAGACACAAAATCAGAGCACAAACACGCACACTAGTCACAACTTGAGCTCGCAACACAACTCGAAGAGTTCTCTACTCAAATGCAGCTCTAGTTGCTATCACAGAGAATCAAATGCGCGGAATTCTAGTCTTGGTGCTTAGAGTTGATCAATGAATGCTTGGTGTACTCCTCCATGCGCCTAGGGGTCCCT
This sequence comes from Zea luxurians, assembly GCA_029449295.1. Classification (NCBI taxonomy): domain Eukaryota; kingdom Viridiplantae; phylum Streptophyta; class Magnoliopsida; order Poales; family Poaceae; genus Zea; species Zea luxurians. The sequence continues at coordinate 56,399,462 of JAOPSE010000011.1, forward strand.
TTTATAGCCCCAAGGCAGCTAGGAGCCGTTGGAAGCAATCCAGGAAGGCAAATCTTGCCTTATGTCGGGTGGCGCATCGGACAGTCCGGTGCACCACCGGACATCCCCTATTCACAGTCCGGTGCAGATTGCTTTCCTAATTTGGCGCAGCTGACTGTTGAGGATTTGGAGCCGTTGGTGCACCGGACACTGTCCGGTGCACACCGGACAGTCCGGTGCCCCCATCCGACCGTTGGCTCGGCCACGCGTCACGCGCGGATTGCGCGACCGACCGTTGGCGCGCCCGACCGTTGGCTCACCGGACAGTCCGGTGCATCACCGGACAGTCCGGTGAATTTTAGCCGTACGCTTGTTGACTTCTTCCAGAGAGCGGGCTGTTCACCGGGACTGGTCCTAGCATACCGAACACTGTCCGGTGCACCACCGGACAGTCCGGTGTAGCCAAACCGAGCAGCCTTTTGGCTGAACATAGCCAACTTTTCTCCAAAGCGATTTCTCCTGTTTCTAGCACTTAGACATAATACATTAGTCTTCAAAACAATGGACTAAGTCTAGAAACATACCTTTAACCTTGATTTGCACTTCTTGAGTCTTTGGCACAAAATATAACTCAAAGCATTTGTGTGAAGCAATTAATCACCAAAATCTTATAGAAATGGCCCAAGGGCACATTTCCCTTTCACCAATAGGTTACCCTAGTTTGGCTATCTCTGTACCTTGTTTTTGCTGTGATGTCAGTGTAGGGAGGTCCTTGGCTGATTTTGCTGCGATGGCGGTCAGGCGAGAGATCCCTGCATTGGAGCTTCCTAGAACTATAGTGGGTTTTCTGAAGCTAGTGGAACTTTGTAAAGGCCTCGTAGTGTTACCCTGTCTTGCTTCCTTAGTAGAGGTGTATGGGAAGTCGTGATCCCTTGGAAGATGGGTAACATGACTTGTGGGTAAAGATGTGCAACCTCTGCAGAGTGTAAAACTGGTATATCAGCCGTGCTCATGGTCATGAGCGGCTCGGACCCTCACATGATTAATTTATGGAATTAAATTCAATTTGTCATTTTCATCGCATTGTGGTTTATTATTAATTTGATCTATTATTACTCTGGGATTGGTATTTACTTATATTTAGTATCTGCTAATAAAACTTGACCACTATTTAAAAGCAATGCTCAGCTTTAACCATTATTTATTGATCAGCCTTACACTTCACATGAACTCCCACCTTTGGTGAGTTCATGCACATTATTCCCCACAACTTGTTGAGCTATGATCTTTTGTGAGCTCACTCTTGCGATATATAAACCACCCCCACGGGTGAAGAGCAGGTGGTCCAAGAGGAGCCCTATAATGAGGAGTACAAGTTGATCTAGGTGGCGCCTCCCAGTCAGCTTGATGGTGCCAAGGAATAATATTTAGTTCGCTTATTTATTATCATTTATTTCTGTAAGATTTCCGCTATGTAATAATGATACTTGTGACATTTATCTCTATATACTTTGTCATTATATGTGATTTTCTTCTTTGGCGCACATATGAGACGCAGCCAGCTTTATCCCTTAAATCCGGTGTGACAGAAGTGGTATCCGAGGAAATGTTGACTGTAGGACGAAACCTAGATAGACCTAGACAAAACCCATACCTACATACCTTACTCTGATTCTTTCTATACTTTCTTAATCCTGTCTCACCTTCTACTGTTCTACTCTGATTACTCTTACCTTTTCTATTCCAAGATAAGGAGGATTTCACACTTTGGAATCCTACATTTATGACCCTGTTGGGGGTCTGCTCCGAAGCCGAAGGTCCTGTGAGAAGAAACACCTTCGGAAGATCACCACGGAAATAACGCCGAAGCTACCTCAGAGGGAACTTCGGCATAGTGACATACCTAAGACGAAGGGTTGCACCGACTTAAAGATGAAAAGACAGATTGACCCATGATAGTTTATGTCATAAATGTAACCAATTGTAGAGGGTATAAATGTAATTCCACACAGGCTGCGCCCTGTGACTATAAATAGATGAACAGTACCCCCGTACTGTTCATGCTGATTTGTACTCGCTCGTGCATCACGCTTGGACTTTTGCTTTCTGTCAAGCCGAAGGTATAAATGTAATTCAATGTCGTTTTTGTTTATCCATGACAATAAAGATATATTAATAACACCATATGATTATTCATGTTGTCTTTCATATGCTTCTTATTACATTAATATACACTGTGATAACGAAGGTATGTCCTTCATCGCCTTCGTCTGAAGATCATTATATCCCATGGGAAATAATGCTTCTAAGGATGAAGGGCATTGGCTTTTAACATTTTGTGTTGGCTTGCTCTTGATTCATAGCACTTGAGAACAAGTCCCCAATATTGGCGCCCACCTCCGGTGAACTCACTTCCACTTTTGAGCTGATGGCTTCGTTCAACAACCAAGTTGTAGCACCTTCGGCTACAAAGCTGGTGCTCCCGATAACAGGCGGTTCATGCTCAGAGCCAGCTAACAAGAAGCAGAAGAAAGAAGCACAGAGAAGGGTGCAGCATGTTGGCTGCAGGGACCCTTCATCAAGTCCAAATGGTCCCACATCCCAATCACCTTCTCCTAGGAGGATCTTCAGCTCAAGGATTAGCCCCACAATGATGCTATTGTCATATCTTGTGTCATCAAGGGTTTTCTGGTCCATAATGTTCTGGTTGATACAGGCAGTGCAACGGATACCATATTTGCTAAGGCCTTCAGACAAATGCAAGAGCCAGAGGATAAGATTCATGATGCTACACACCCTCTTTGTGGCTTCAGAGGAAGGCAAATTGTAGCACTCGGCAAAATCACAATGCCAGTAACCTTCAGCTTCGTTCATAACACAAGGGCTGAACAAATTGTTTTTGATATTGTTGATATGGAGTACCCATACAATGCAATCATTGGCTGAGGGACACTCAATGCTTTCGAAGCTATACTTCATTCAGCATACTTATGTATGAAAATACCTTCAGAGCAAGGGCCCATTGCTATCCATGGAAGTCAAGAGGCTGCTAGAAAAGCTGAAGGAAATTGGACAGATTCAAAGGCAATCCATAATATAGATGGAACCGAAGCCTATGAACAGTACAAATACAAAAGAGAGAAGGTTGCTTCGGCGGATCAGCCGAAGCCTATGCGTCTATGTGAAGACATAGCAGAGCAAAAGGTACGGCTGGGGTCTTAGCTATCTGAAGAGCAAGAGAAAACTTTGATAAGATTTTTATTCAACAACAAAGATGTCTTTGCTTGGTCAGCCAATGATCTATGTGGTGTTAACAGAGATGTCATTGAACATTTGAAAGTCGCCTAGAGGGGGGGTGAATAGGGCGAAACTGAAATTTACAAAGTTAATCACAACTACAAGCCGGGTTAGCGTTAGAAATATAATGCGAGTCCGAGAGAGGGCGTAAAAACAAATCGCAAGCGAATAAAGAAGTGAGACACAAGGATTTGTTTTACCGAGGTTCGGTTCTCTCAAACCTACTCCCCGTTGAGGTGGTCACAAAGACCGGGTCTCTTTCAACCTTTTCCCTCTCTCAAACGGTCCCTCGGACCGAGTGAGCTTCTCTTCTCAATCAACCGGGAACCAAACTTCCCCGCAAGGACCACCACACAATTGGTGTCTCTTGCCTTGATTACAATTGAGATGATCGCAAGAAAGAATGAGAAAAAGAAGCAATCCAAGCGCAAGAGCTCAAAAGAACACAACAATCACTCTCTCTAATCACTAAAGCTTTGAGTGGAATTGGGAGAGGATTCGATCTCTTTGGTGTGTCTAGAATTGAATGCTAGAGCTCTTGTAAGTAGTTGGAAGGTGGAAAACTTGGATAACTTGAATGTGGGGTGGATGGGGGTATTTATAACCCCAACCACCAAACTAGCCGTTTGGTGAGGGTTTCTGTCGCATGGCGCACCGGACACTGTCCGGTGCGCCAGCCACGTCACCTGGCCGAAGGGTTCCGACCGTTGGAGCTCTGTCTTGTGGGCCTGCCTGGCTGTCCGGTGGTGCACCGGACAGGCCCTGTAGGCTGTCCGGTGTGCCACCCGCACGTGCTCTGCTCCTCTGCGCGCGCAGGCGCGCATTTAATGCGTTGCAGTCGACTGTTGCGCGTGAACTAGCCGTTGCTCCGCCGTCACACCGGATAGTCTGGTGTGCACCGGACACTGTCCGGTGACTCACCGGACTGTCCGGTGAATTTTAGCGGAGCGGATTCCCGAAGCTGGCGAGTTCAGAGTCGCTCTCCTCTGGAGCACCGGACACTGTCCGTGGTGCACCGGACAGTCCGGTGAATTATAGCGAAGCGCCTCTAAGATTTCCCGAAGGTGAAGAGTTCAGCTTGGAGTCCCCTAGTGCACCGGACACTGTGCGGTGGCACACCGGACAGTCCGGTGCGCCAGACCAGGGTGCCTTCGGTTGTCCCTTTGCTCTTTTGATTGAACCCTTTTCTTGGTCTTTTTATTGGCTTATTGTGAACCTTTGGCACCTATAAAACTTATAGACTAGAGCAAACTAGTTAGTCCCATTATTTGTGTTGGTCAATTCAACCACCAAAATCAATTAAGAAATAGGTGTAAGCCTAATTCCCTTTCAATCTCATCCTGTTTGGTGATTGATGCCAACACAAACCAAAGCAAGTATAGAAGTGCATAATTGAACTAGTTTGCAATTTTGTAAGTGCAAAGGTTACTTAGAATTGAGCCAATATAAATTCTCATAAGATGCGCATGGATTGTTTCTTTATATTCTCAACATTTTGGACCATGCTTGCACCACATGTTTTGTTTTTGCAAATACATTTGTAAATTCTTTTCAAAGTTCTTTTGCAAATAGTCAAAGGTAAATGAGTAAGATTTTGAGAAGCATTTTCAAGATTTGAAATTTTCTCCCCCTGTTTCAAATGCTTTTTCCTTTGACTAAACAAAACTCCTCTTCAATAAAATTCTCCTCTTAGTGTTCAAGAGGGTTTTAAGATACCAATTTTTGAAGGTGCTACTTTCTCCCCCTTTAGAACACAATGAGATATCAATTTGAAAATCATAAGTTTTAAAATTTGGTGGTGGTGCGGTCCTTTTGCTTTGGGCTTAATACTCTCCCCCTTTGTCATGAATCACCAAAAACGGATGTTTGAGTGAAAATATAAGCCCTTTCAAGAACTACTTTCTCCCCCTTTGGCAAATAATATGAGTGAAGATTATACCAAAGACGAAGAATTGGTTGGCGCGACAGCGACGGATGAGGTATGGAGTGGAGTGGAAGCCTTTGTTTTCGCCGAAGACTCCAATTCCCTTTCAATATACCTATGACATGGTTTGAAATACACTTGAAAACACATTAGTCATAGCATATATAAAAGAGACATGATCAAAGGTATATTTATGAGCTATGTGTGCAAGACATCAAAAGAAATTCCTAGAATCAAGAATATTTAGCTCATGCCTAAGTCGGGTAAAAGTTTGTTCATCCAATGGCTTGGTAAAGATATCGGCTAATTGATCTTTAGTGTTAATATATGCAATCTCGATATCCCCCTTTTGTTGGTGATCCTTTAGAAAATGATACCGAATGGCTATGTGTTTAGTGCGGCTATGCTCAACGGGATTATCCGCCATGCGGATTGCACTCTCATTATCACATAGAAGAGGAACTTTGGTTAATTTGTAACCATAGTCCCTAAGGGTTTGCCTCATCCAAAGTAGTTGCGCGCAACAATGGCCTGCGGCAATGTACTCAGCTTCGGCGGTAGAAAGAGCTACAGAATTTTGCTTCTTTGAAGCCCAACACACCAAGGATCTCCCCAAGAACTGACAAGTCCCCGATGTGCTCTTTCTATTAATTTTACACCCCGCCCAATCAGCATCCGAATAACCAATTAAATCAAATGTGGATCCCCGAGGGTACCAAAGCCCAAACTTAGGAGTATAAGCCAAATATCTCAAGATTCGTTTTACGGCTGTAAGGTGAGATTCCTTAGGGTCGGCTTGGAATCTTGCACACATGCAAACGGAAAGCATAATGTCCGGTCGAGATGCGCATAAATAGAGTAATGAACCTATCATTGACCGGTATACCTTTTGATCGACGGATTTACCTTCCGTGTCGAGGTCGAGATGCCCATTGGTTCCCATGGGAGTCTTGATGGGCTTGGCATCCTTCATTCCAAACTTGTTTAGAATGTCTTGAGTATACTTCGTTTAGCTAATGAAGGTGCCCTCTTGGAGTTGCTTTACTTGAAATCCTAAGAAATACTTCAACTCCCCCATCATTGACATCCCGAATTTCTATGTCATGATCCTACTAAATTCTTCACATGTAGATTTGTTAGTAGACCAAAATATAATATCATCAACATAAATTTGGCATACAAACAAATCATTGTCAAGAGTTTTAGTAAATAAAGTAGGATCGGCCTTGCCGACGTTGAAGCCATTAGCAATAAGGAAATCTCTTAGGCATTCATACCATGCTCTTGGGGCTTGCTTGAGCCCATAAAGCGCCTTAGAGAGCCTATAGACATGGTTAGGGTACTCACTGTCTTCAAAGCCGGGAGGTTGCTCAACATAGACCTCTTCCTTGATTGGTCCATTGAGGAAGGCACTCTTCACGTCCATTTGATAAAGCTTGAAGCCATGGTAAGTAGCATAGGCTAATAATATGCGAATTGACTCAAGCCTAGCTATAGGTGCATAGGTTTCACCAAAATCCAAACCTTTGACTCGGGAGTATCCCTTGGCCACAAGTCGAGCTTTGTTCCTTGTCACCAGACCATGCTCATCTTGCTTGTTGCGGAAGACCCATTTGGTTCCTACAACATTTTGATTAGGACGTGGAACTAAATGCCATACCTCGTTTCTAGTGAAATTGTTGAGCTCCTCTTGCATCGCCATCACCCAATCCGAATCTTGGAGTGCTTCCTCTACCCTGTGTGGCTCAATAGAGGAAACAAAAGAGTAATGCTCACAAAAATGTGCAACACGAGATCTAGTGGTTACCCCCTTATGAATGTCGCCGAGGATGGTGTCGACGGGGTGATCTCGTTGGATTGCTTGGTGGACTCTTGGGTGTGGCGGTCTTGATTCTTCATCCTCCTTGTCTTGATCATTTGTATCTCCCCCTTGATCATTGCCGTTATTTTGAGGTGGCTCATCATTTTGATTTTCTTCTTCATCAACTTGGGCCTCATCCTCATTTTGAGTTGGTGGAGATGCTTGCGTGGAGGAGGATGGTTGATCTTGTGCATGTGGTGGCTCTTCGGATTTGTTAGGACACACATCCCCAATGGACATGTTCCTTAGCGCGATGCACGGAGCCTCTTCTTCACCTATCTCATCAAGATCAACTTGCTCTACTTGAGAGCCGTTAGTCTCATCAAACACAACGTCACAAGAAACTTCAACTAGTCCTGAGGACTTGTTAAAGACTCTATATGCCCTTTTGTTTGAATCATATCCTAGTAAAAAGCCTTCTACAGTCTTAGGAGCAAATTTAGATTTTCTTCCTCTTTTAACAAGAATAAAGCATTTGCTACCAAAGACTCTAAAATATGAAATATTGGGCTTTTTAGCGGTTAGGAGTTCATATGATGTCTTCTTGAGGATTCGGTGTAGATACAACCGGTTGATAGCGTAGCAGGCGGTGTTGACCGCCTCGGCCCAAAACCGATCCGGCGTCTTGTACTCATCAAGCATGATTCTTGCCATGTCCAATAGAGTTCTATTCTTCCTCTCCACTACACCATTTTGTTTTGGCGTGTAGGGAGAAGAGAACTCATGCTTGATGCCCTCCTCCTCAAGGAAGCCTTCAATTTGAGAGTTTTTGAACTCCGTTCCGTTTTCGCTTCTTATTTTCTTGATCCTTAAGCCGAACTCATTTTGAGCCCGTCTCAAGAATCCCTTTAAGGTTTCTTGGGTTTGAGATTTTTCCTGCAAAAAGAATACCCAAGTGAAGCGAGAATAATCATCCACAATAACTAGATAGTACTTACTCCCGCTGATGCTTATGTAAGCAATCGGGCCGAATAGGTCCATGTGTAGGAGCTCCAGTGGCCTGTCAGTCGTCATGATGTTCTTGTGTGGATGATGAGTGCCAACTTGCTTCCCTGCTTGGCATGCGCTACAGATCCTGTCTTTCTCAAAATGAACATTTGTTAATCCTAAAATGTGCTCTCCCTTTAGAAGTTTATGAAGATTCTTCATCCCAACATGGACTAGTCGGCGGTGCCAGAGCCAACCCATGTTAGTCTTAGCTATTAAGCAAGTGTCGAGTTCAGCTCTATCAAAATCTACCAAGTATAGCTGACCCTCTAACACTCCTTTAAATGCTATTGAATCATCCCTTCTTCTAAAGACAGTGACACCTACATCAGTAAAAAGACAGTTGTAGCCCATTTGACATAATTGAGATACAGAAAGCAAGTTATAATCTAAAGAGTCTACAAGAAAAACATTGGAAATGGAATGGTCAGGAGATATAGCTATTTTACCCAAACCTTTGACCAAACCTTGGTTTCCATCCCCGAATGTGACAGCTCGTTGGGGATCTTGGTTTTTCTCGTAGGAGGTGAACATCTTCTTCTCCCCTGTCATGTGGTTTGTGCACCCGCTATCGATGATCCAACTTGAGCCCCCGGATGCATAAACCTACAAAACAAATTTAGTTCTTGACTTTAGGTACCCAAACGGTTTTGGGTCCTTTGGCATTAGACACAAGAACTTTGGGTACCTAAACACAAGTCTTGGAGCCCTTGTGTTTGCCCCCAACAAATTTGGCAACTACCTTGCTAGATTTGTTAGTCAAAACATAAGATGCATCAAAAGTTTTAAATGAAATGTCATGATCATTTGATGCACTAGGAGTTTTCTTCTTAGGCAACTTAGCACGGGTTGGTTGCCTAGAGCTAGATGTCTCACCCTTATACATAAAAGCATGATTAGGGCTAGAGTGAGACTTCCTAGAGTGAATTCTCCTAATTTTACTCTCAGGATAACCGGCAGGGTATAAAATGTAACCCTCGTTATCCTGAGGCATGGGAGCCTTGCCCTTAACAAAGTTGGATAATTTCTTAGGAGGGACATTAAGTTTGACATTGTCCCCCTTTTGGAAGCCAATGCCATCCTTGATGCCAGGGCGTCTCCCACTATTGAGCATACTTCTAGCAAATTTAAACTTTTCATTCTCTAAGTTATGCTCGGCAATTTTAGCATCTAATTTTGCTATATGATCATTTTGTTGTTTAATTAAGACCATATGATCATGAATAGCATTAATATCAACATCTCGACATCTAGTGCAGATAGAAACATGCTCAATGGTAGATGTAGAGGGTTTGCAAGAATTATGTTCAACAATCTTAGCACGCAAAATATTATTGTTGTCTCTAAGATCGGAAATTGTAACATTGCAAACATCTAAGTCTTTAGCCTTAGCAATCAATTTTTCATTTTCACATCTAAGGCTATCAAGAGAAATATTCAATTCATCAATCTTAGCGAGTAAATCAACATTATCATCTCTAGGATTGGGAATTGAAACATTACAAACATGAGAATCAACCTTAGCATTTAAACTAACATTTTCATTTCTAAGGTTGGCAATTAAATCATGGCATGTGCTTAGCTCACTAGTTAATTTCTCACATTTTTCAACTTCTAGAGCATAAGCATTTTTAACCTTAACATGCTTTTTGTTTTCCTTGATTAGGAAGTCCTCTTGGGTGTCCAAGAGTTCATCCTTTTCATGGATGGCACTAATTAATTCATTTAACTTTTCCTTTTGTTGCATGTTTAGGTTGGCAAAAAGGGTACGCAAATTATCCTCCTCATCACTAGCATTATCATCACTAGAGGACTCATATTTAGTGGAGGATTTGGATTTAACCTTCTTCTTTTTGCCGTCTTTTGCCATGAGGCACTTGTGGCCGACGTTGGGGAAGAGAAGTCCCTTGGTGACGGCGATGTTGGCGGCGTCCTCATCGGAGGAGGAGTCGGTGGAGCTCTCGTCGGAGTCCCATTCCCGGCAAACATGGGCATCGCCGCCCCTCTTCTTGTAGTGCCTCTTCTTTTCCTTTCTTCTCCCCTTCTTGTCGTTGCCCCTGTCACTGTCACTAGAAATAGGACATTTGGCAATAATGTGACCGGCTTACCACACTTGTAGCAAACCTTCTTGGAGCGGGGCTTGTAATCCTTCCCCCTCCTTTGCTTGAGGATTTGGCGGAAACTCTTGATGATGAGCGCCATTTCCTCGTTGTCGAGCTTGGAGGCGTCGTGTAACACCCGGTTTTAAAGAAACAAAGCCGGGTGCATCTCATACATGCGCCAAGAAGACAACATATATAATAACAGAGTGTATAGAGATAAATGTCATAAAACATCAGAGTACTTATTACATAGCGGAAGTCTTATTACAAAATAAAATAATAAAGATAAAACGAACTAAGGATCGTCGGCGCCAATGTCGACTGAGAAACGCCACCTAGATCAGATCGAACTCCTCAGTGTTAGGCGGCTCCTCTTCAACCACCTGTTCTTCTCCTGTGGGGGGGGGGTGTGAGACAGCAAGAGTGAGCTCACATACGTTCATAGCTCAACAAGTCGTGGGGAATAATGTGACATGAACTCACCAAAGGTGGGAGTTCATGTAGTGTAAGGCTGATCAATGAAATAAAGGCTAAGGCTGAGCATTGCTTTTATAAGTTGGTCAAAATTTTATTAGCAATTACTAAGTGTAAGTAAATACCAAACCTTAATAATAATAAAGAACAGTAATAGTAAAATAATCCCAAATGCGATGCAAATGTCAAATTAAATTTAAGTTCCATAGTTAATCATGTGAGGGTCCGAGCCGCTCATGACCGTGAGCACGGCTAGTATACTAGTTTTACACTCTGCAGAGGTTGCGCATCTTTACCCACAAGTCGTGTATCCCATGTCGCCAGGGTTTGCAAGGCCCTTAGACACTACCGAGGTGAATGGCTAGGGATCCACTACGAGGCCTTTACAAAGTTCCACTAGCTTCCGAAAACCCGCTACAGTTTATAGGAAGTTCCAATGCAGGGTTCCTGGCTGACCGCCATCGCAGCAAAATCAACTAGGGACCTCCCTACACTGACCACTCCCCTACTGCCCTTGCCCCTTTCGGGTAAGGTAGTCTTCCACTAGCTTTCCTAATTAGTCAGCCAAGGGCGTCCCATTAAACCCTTGTGGTAGCACTGTTTTCCCGGGTGGTCGCTCCATGTTCCCATTAATTTAATGATCTTAACATGAACAATAATAATAACAAGATAATAACAGAATAATCATGAATAATGAATCTCCATACCCAATCCACATAAAGCAATAGCAAGTACTACCCAAAAATATTCCAGGGGTGAACAAGGTATAGAGGTAATCAAAACTGGGGTACATAAAGGATCCCATCAAAATTAACCTATGCAGATCATTAAAATTAATAAGAACATGGCTGGGAAAAGTAAGTGATCAAGGGCACAACTTGCCTTCAATGAGCTCCTGCTCAACTACTTCTACTTGTTGAACCTCAGTTTCCACAGTGGCTTGCTCATCTACTCGCATCAACACAATACATACATAGTATAGCCAAAATCAACATCACACCAAACAGATGAATAAAATATACAGTAAAAATCTACACATTAAAATGAGATTATAGGAACTGGAATCACTAAATTTGGAGTTATATATTTCAAGTTATGAATTTCTGTAGCTTTTATGTATTTAATACAAGATTAAGTATTAGATAAATTTAAATGAGCCTTTCATGCCAAAACAGAGGCACTACTGCGTAGACAATATTATTACAAAAATTTAGGAACTAGAATGGACCAATTTGGAGCTCATATGAATTTTCTATGAATTATCAAAGTTCTAGCAATTATTTTCATATTAAAAATCTATTTTCTATTTTATTTATTCAATTTAAACGATCACTGTACTGGGCCTCAAATACTGAGAAGTGCAGGGGTCTGCGCGAATAAAATTCTAGACTCAGTGAACAGTGGCCAATGGACTGCGGGTTGATTTCCAGAGAGGTGAGGGTCTCTTTAGAAAAATTGACCCGCGAAGGGGTACGGGTGATTCTGAGCCGCTGGATTAGACACCGAGCGCCCAGATTAAATCCTTATTCAAGCGAACCGGTACTGAATCGCATCCGTTGGATCCGAATCAAACGGTGAGGGTTTTATTACTCTAGACCTATCTCTGTCCGTCCGATCCAGATCGACGAACCAGATTGAAACACGGTGAAAGGGTACGTGGGATCTAATCTCAACTCTCCATCCTCGCATCAACGGTCAGGGAGCGTTCTTCTCCACCGAGGCTACCCACGGCGGTGTTCCCCCCCGATCGCGGCGGAGGCCCGCCGGGGTTTCGAATCCGGCCGGCCCGAGCACCTATCAGCAATTAAATCGCGCCACGCAAAGTTGATGCCTCCCTAAACTCGATCCCCCAATCAATTTTGGCCGACCCCGAGTGCCCGACCCGGTACACGGCACACTGCGGCGGCGCCATTGCCGGCCCAGCCAATCCCCGACTACGCGCTCCCGTTCTCTAATTCGGTTCAGCTAGTCCATGCAGAGGGCTTAATGAAGATGGGGGTGGATTTATTACCGCGATTGGACGACCCGATGGTAGGGATGTTCCTAAAACATCCGAATTGTATCACAAATCTAATATTTTAGCATAGATATACATAGAATTTACAGTTAATTTTCGGCAATGTTATTAAGAATATTATGAAGTATTTAAATAAATTTTTATATAATTTTTTGTGTACATTATTTTCTCCCTACAACAAAAAAGGTGAAAAAACATCCGAATCCGTATTCGAATAGACATCCGGATTTTATATGAATTATTTAAAAAGATATAGAATGAATTTAATGTTTATTTTTTGTGAAGATTAATAGTCTCAATGCTAAAAACAAGAATATAAATTTACATAGCAAATTCTATATGTTAGTTGTTCACAATCGAAGAAAGAAGACCAAAAAAATAACATCCGAATAAATATCCGAATCCATCCCTACCCGACGGTGCTGCCCACAGGCGATGGCAATGCGGCGGTGGTGAAGAACTCCGTCGAGCAATTGGGGTCGCACCGCCCGGCGATTCGACCAGCTAGCGCCTCGGATAGCTCCGCAACCTCACAGTGCAGGTTCTCGACTAGCTCCCGGGACCAAAACGACGAGCACCGAGGCGAATTGCAGTGGCGGCGTTGGTCAACACGAGGAAAGGTCGCAACTCCCTTCGCCCTCTCGGTTTGAGTTCAGGTTGTCTATGCGATTGAATTGGTCATAGGAACGCGACGCGGGCGGGTTTTTATATGCACGACAAGGCCAGGGCGATCTTGACCGAGGAATCACGCATCGAGCACTGGCCACCCGCGCGATGCGGACGATTCTGTTGAAGAAGGGAAGCCTGACAGCAGGGGCCCGCACGGCAGTGAATTGCAGAGCGCGAGTGCGAGCATGAGACCGCCAGGTGGGTCCCACGCGACAGTGAGCCAGCGCGCGCGCGTGAGAGAGGCTGACAAGGAGGGCCCAGGTGTCGGCGCGCGCTCGTGTAGAAGGTGGGCTGCGCGGGTGGAAAGCTGGAGCGGGCCGAATTCCAGGTTGGCGGCCCATCAGGTATAGTATTCCTTCTCCTTTTTCTTTTATATTTTCTTTTTCCTTTCTTCCTTTTAAATTTTAGATTTCAAATTTGAATCTATTTTTGTGTGAAGATCAAACTCAGGTTAATCTTATAAATCTTCTTAACCATATGGACCAACTTTTATTTATTTATGAATTTATTTTATCCTCTTTGTTTAGTATTTCCCAATCTCCTCCAATTGTAGAATTCCCTTTAGAATTCAATTTCCAATTTGGGTGTCCACATATTCTTTTATATTATAAGTTTCCATTTTGGGATTTTAATACATTTCTTGTCATTTTATTTTATTGTTATTTTTATTTAATGCACAAACATAAAAACTCCAACAATTGCACTTTTTCTTTATTTTAGAATAATTGTTTTATTTAGTCACTCTCAATTACATAGGTGCTCTTTTTATGATGCAAATGAGACACACAAAATGAGGAGCTCTCTCTATTACTCTTGGTATACAACTTTGAGTATTACAAATCCTACCCCCCTTAAAAATAATCTCGTCCTCGAGATTTATGAAGATCTAGGGAAAAGGTGGGGAAAATCTATACGAAGCTCTTCTTCTCTTTCCCAAGTTGCTTCATCTTCACCGTGGTGGCTCCATTGAACTTTGCACATCTTTATAACCTTATTCCTCGTGACTCGAGTCAAAGTATCCAAAATCTTGATGGGGTACTCAGCATAAGTTAGATCCTCTTGAACACTAAGGTCTTCCATTGGTAACTGTTCTTCAGGTACCTTGAGACATTTCTTCAGCTGAGATACATGAAATACATCATGAACATCCGCGAGATGATCCGGTAACTCCAATTGGTATGCAACCTCTCCCACTCGCTTTAAGATTAAAAAGGGTCCGATAAAGCGAGGGGACAATTTTCCTTTGACCTTGAATCTCCTCATACCCCGGAGTGGTGACACCTTCAAATAGACATAATCACCCTCCTTAAACTCAAGTAGTCTTCTCCGGGTATCAGCATAACTTTTCTGCCTGGACTGTGCAGTTCTCAAATTCTCCCTTATTTGCTGAACTTGTTCCTCTGCTTCTTGTATGATCTCAGGCCCAAACAACTGCCTTTCACCAGTTTGATTCCAATACAAGGGAGTCCTGCACTTTCTGCCATACAAAGCCTCAAACGGTGACATCTTCAAGCTGGCCTGATAGCTATTATTATATGAGAACTCCGCATACGGTAGACTCTTATCCCAACTTCCACCATGCTTAAGAGCACAAGCTCTTAACATATCTTCCAGTACTTGGTTAGTCCTCTCAGTCTGCCCATCAGTCTGGGTAAGCCGAACTAAAATTCAATCTTGTATCCAATGACTCGTGCAACTTCTTCCAATATCGAGAGGTAAACTGTGATCCCCGGTCTGACACAATCTTCTTTGGTACACCATGCAGGCATACAATCCGTGCCATGTACAACTCTGCCAACTTGGCTCCTGAATACGTGGTCTTCACTGGAATAAAGTGGGCTACTTTAGTTAGCCTGTCCACAATCACCCATATAGAATCATATCCAGCAGACGTGCGGGGTAATCCAACAATGAAGTCCATGCCAATCTCCTCCCATTTCCACTCAGGTATCTTCAGTGGGTGCAATAGTCCGGCTGGCCTCTGGTGTTCGGCCTTAACTCTTTGGCATACATCGCACAGAGCCACATGTGCAGCCACATCTCTCTTCAATCCATACCACCAATATTTTTGCTTTAAATCCTGATACATCTTAGTACTCCCAGGATGAATAGAATAAACTGAATCATGTGCCTCCTTCAATATGGTTTCCCGAAGACTATCAATATCGGGAACACAGATCCGATTCTTGAACCATATCGTGCCTTGTTCATCCTCCGTGAACTCCGGGCCTCTACCTTCAGTAATAAGATCCTTGATCTCCTGAATCTTAGCATCACCAATCTGACCTTTACGAATTTCTTGCTCCAAGGTAGGTTCCAATTCAATAGTCACTCCTTCCGTATGTGTAACAATTCCCAGGTTGAGCCTCTCAAAGTCTTTTGCTAATTCATCAGGTAGCTGGACAACGAAAACGGAGTGAACATGCTCCTTCCGACTCAAGGCATCTGCAACCAAGTTTGCCTTGCCTGGGTGATAGTGAATCTCCAAGTCATAATCCTTAATGAGCTCCAACCAACGGCGTTGCCTAAGGTTGAGATCCTTCTGAGTGAATATATACTTCAAACTCTTATGATCCGTGTATACTTGGCACTTAGTTCCCATAATATAGTGTCTCCAAATCTTAAGCGCATGCACAACGGCTGCCAATTCCAAGTCATGTGTGGGGTAGTTTAACTCATGTTTGCGTAACTGACGAGAAGCATAGGCAATCACATGTCCTTCTTGCATGAGCACACATCCAAGTCC
This sequence comes from Zea luxurians, assembly GCA_029449295.1. Classification (NCBI taxonomy): domain Eukaryota; kingdom Viridiplantae; phylum Streptophyta; class Magnoliopsida; order Poales; family Poaceae; genus Zea; species Zea luxurians. Next base: position 56,415,518 of record JAOPSE010000011.1, read on the forward strand.
TTGGCCACATGCATCACAGTAAATGTCAAATCCCTTCTACAGATCTGGCATAATCAATACTGGTGGCGACATTAGTCTCTCCTTCAATTGATCAAAGCTTTCTTGGCACTTCTCATCCCACTTGAATTCTCTTCCTTTCTCCAAAAGCGATGTCATGGGCTTAGCAATCTTAGAAAATCCTTCAATAAATCTCCGATAATATCCTGCGAGTCCCAAGAAACTCCGAATCTCCGTAACTGTAGTGGGTACTCTCCACTCCATTATCTCTTTCACTTTAGCAGGATCCACTGCTATTCCTCCATTAGAAATAATATGTCCAAGGAATGGCACCTTGTCAATCCAAAACTCGCACTTGCTGAACTTAGCGTAGAGTTGATTATCTCGTAACTTCTGTAGCACCAACCTTAGATGTTGTTCATGATCACTTTCATTCTTAGAATAGATAAGAATATCGTCGATAAACACCACGACGAATCTGTCCAAATACTCCATAAACACTTTGTTCATCAAATTCATGAAATAAGCTGGTGCATTGGTTAGTCCAAATGACATAACAGTAAACTCATATAATCCATATCGAGTCGAGAAAGCCGTCTTGGGAATATCCGATGGTCTAATCCTCATCTGATGGTAACCGGATCGGAGATCAATCTTCGAAAATACTCTTGCACCTCTCATCTGATCAAATAAATCCTCAATACGGGGCAACGGATACTTGTTCTTCACCGTAACATCATTAAGAGATCTATAATCCACACACATCCGTTGCGATCCATCCTTCTTCTGCACAAATAACACCGGTGCTCCCCAAGGTGAGGAACTTGGACGAATGTAACCAGCCTCTTGTAACTCCGTCAACTGCTTCTTCAATTCCTTCAACTCTTCTACGGACATTCTATATGGCCATTTAGAAATAGGGGCGGTTCCAGGTAAGAGATCAATAACAAACTCAACTTCTCTATCAGGTGGCATCCCTGGTAACTCCTCTGGAAAGACATCCGGAAAATCTCTAACCACCCGGATGTTATCACCAACAAACTCCTCAGGCATAAAGAACATTGCACGCATGGATGAGGAGGTTACTGCAATATTAACTTGAAATCTTTCTCCTTTAGTGGTAGTGAGTCCTATGGTACCTCTACCACATGCTATAACGGCCTTTGCCTTTCTTAGCCATGACATACCAAGGATCAGATCTATACTGCTTGACTCTAATATTATAGCAGTGGCTCCAAATTCTCTACCCATAATGGTTAATGTCAATCTACGTGTCATTTGATTCGCCTCAACAGGCCCTTTAGGTGTAATTACTATCAGGGGTTTTCTCATATTTAGCAGTGGTATTTCATTTGTGTTGGCATATCTAGCAGACATGAATGAATGTGTAGCACCAGAATCAAATAATATTGTCGCAGGAATTGTATTAACATAAAACATACCAATTACGAGGTCCCCTCCATCCGGAGTATCATCAACGTTGACTTGATTCACCCTGGCTATAGAATATCCCTTGCCAGGGGTCTGTTGCTTGTTCTGAGCTGGAGTAGTAGCAATCCTCTGTGGGCAGACATTTGCATAATGACCAATCTTCCCACACTTGAAACATTGAGTGCCCGGACTCTGTCCTGCAAACTTCGTCGGGGTGCCAGTGGGAGTAGCCTGCCGAGGAGGTGGAGTCCTCAGTGGTGATTGATGAACTGGGCGTGGTCCTCCTGGTCGGGTCGGTGTACCCTGTGGTGAACTGTAGCGAGGACGAACACTGCTGCTACCCTGTCCCTGTGAGATAGCCTTCCTCTTCAAATCACCCAGTTGAACACGCTTGTGTTCAATAGCAAGAGCCTTATCCAATAGCCTCTGAAATGATGGAAAGGTGTGTGCCACTAGAGCATACTGCAGCGGTCCATTAAGTCCTTCAATAAAATGCTCCTGCTTTCTCTCATCTTCCGCAACTTCCTCTGGAGCATATCTCGACAACTGAATGAATTTATCCCTGTACTCGCTGACCGACATATTGCCTTGCTTCAACGACAGAAACTCCTTCTTCTTGATCTTTATCATCCCAGCTGGAATATGATAGTTCCTGAACTGCGTACTAAACTCTGCCCAGGTAATAGTATCAGCAGCATCATGGGCAGCAGTATAAGAATCCCACCAGTCAGCAGCAGGACCCGTCAGACGTCCAAAAGCATATAAAACCTTCTCCCGGTCAGTGCATTGTGCAATGTTGAGCATCTTCTCAATTGCTTTCAGCCAATCATCTGCATCAAGTGGATCTGGCGAGCTGGCGAAGGTTGGTGGCTTGTGACTCATAAACTCCCGGTGCTTATCACGAGGTGGAACTGGTGGTGGTGGTGGAGGCAATGGCACTTGTTGCTGTTGTTGCTGTTGTTGAAACTGTTGCTGTAGCTGCTGTTGTTGCGCCCTCCTTTCTTGGCGTATCTCATCTCTCTCCTGGCGCAACTCCTGGCGTATGTCTTCTCTTTCCTGACGCATCTCTTGGCGTTCTTGCTGCATCTGGGCACGCATATCAGCCATAGTGTCCGCCATTTGCTGCATCACCGCCATCTGAGCAGCAACCAGTGGGTCAACTCCGCCTGGTGGAGGATTAGGAGGATTCATCTCTGCAGGCTGCGGCTGAGGTTGTCTATAAATTCCTCGAGTGTGTCGGTTAGGAGGCAAATCAATTCCACCACCCCTCCTGGTATTGACCATCTGAGTTAGATACATATGGTAAGAAAGAGCAGTAGACAAGGCAGTAATTACAATCATGTTACTTTGGGGGATTTATTAGCTAAGCAGATTAATATTTCACCTACTATAGCTAATTCAATACCTTATAGTGGTACATGCTAAAATGTCCATCTATACTATTCCAATCAATCAAAGAAGCAAATCAGGCATTGATCATCAGAACAATCAACCAACATTTTTTTAAGAAAATAGTTTTAATTTTTGTTTTGGGTTCCCTAACTCTTAAGAATGTCATAGGGGTAGGGATTCCAAGGTTTGAAATCCATCTTGTCTCAGAGTAGAAAAGGTAAGAATGATCAGAGTAGAACAGTAGAAGGTGAGACAGGATCAAGATAAGGTAAGTATGGAATGAATCAGAGTAAGATAAGTAGATAAGGGGTTTGTCCATTTCTATCTAGGTTTCGTCCTACAGTCAACATTTGCCTCTGATACCACTTCTGTAACACCCGGTTTTAAAGAAACAAAGCCGGGTGCATCTCATACATGCGCCAAGAAGACAACATATATAATAACAGAGTGTATAGAGATAAATGTCATAAAACATCAGAGTACTTATTACATAGCGGAAGTCTTATTACAAAATAAAATAATAAAGATAAAACGAACTAAGGATCGTCGGCGCCAATGTCGACTGAGAAACGCCACCTAGATCAGATCGAACTCCTCAGTGTTAGGCGGCTCCTCTTCAACCACCTGTTCTTCTCCTGTGGGGGGGTGTGAGACAGCAAGAGTGAGCTCACATACGTTCATAGCTCAACAAGTCGTGGGGAATAATGTGACATGAACTCACCAAAGGTGGGAGTTCATGTAGTGTAAGGCTGATCAATGAAATAAAGGCTAAGGCTGAGCATTGCTTTTATAAGTTGGTCAAAATTTTATTAGCAATTACTAAGTGTAAGTAAATACCAAACCTTAATAATAATAAAGAACAGTAATAGTAAAATAATCCCAAATGCGATGCAAATGTCAAATTAAATTTAAGTTCCATAGTTAATCATGTGAGGGTCCGAGCCGCTCATGACCGTGAGCACGGCTAGTATACTAGTTTTACACTCTGCAGAGGTTGCGCATCTTTACCCACAAGTCGTGTATCCCATGTCGCCAGGGTTTGCAAGGCCCTTAGACACTACCGAGGTGAATGGCTAGGGATCCACTACGAGGCCTTTACAAAGTTCCACTAGCTTCCGAAAACCCGCTACAGTTTATAGGAAGTTCCAATGCAGGGTTCCTGGCTGACCGCCATCGCAGCAAAATCAACTAGGGACCTCCCTACACTGACCACTCCCCTACTGCCCTTGCCCCTTTCGGGTAAGGTAGTCTTCCACTAGCTTTCCTAATTAGTCAGCCAAGGGCGTCCCATTAAACCCTTGTGGTAGCACTGTTTTCCCGGGTGGTCGCTCCATGTTCCCATTAATTTAATGATCTTAACATGAACAATAATAATAACAAGATAATAACAGAATAATCATGAATAATGAATCTCCATACCCAATCCACATAAAGCAATAGCAAGTACTACCCAAAAATATTCCAGGGGTGAACAAGGTATAGAGGTAATCAAAACTGGGGTACATAAAGGATCCCATCAAAATTAACCTATGCAGATCATTAAAATTAATAAGAACATGGCTGGGAAAAGTAAGTGATCAAGGGCACAACTTGCCTTCAATGAGCTCCTGCTCAACTACTTCTACTTGTTGAACCTCAGTTTCCACAGTGGCTTGCTCATCTACTCGCATCAACACAATACATACATAGTATAGCCAAAATCAACATCACACCAAACAGATGAATAAAATATACAGTAAAAATCTACACATTAAAATGAGATTATAGGAACTGGAATCACTAAATTTGGAGTTATATATTTCAAGTTATGAATTTCTGTAGCTTTTATGTATTTAATACAAGATTAAGTATTAGATAAATTTAAATGAGCCTTTCATGCCAAAACAGAGGCACTACTGCGTAGACAATATTATTACAAAAATTTAGGAACTAGAATGGACCAATTTGGAGCTCATATGAATTTTCTATGAATTATCAAAGTTCTAGCAATTATTTTCATATTAAAAATCTATTTTCTATTTTATTTATTCAATTTAAACGATCACTGTACTGGGCCTCAAATACTGAGAAGTGCAGGGGTCTGCGCGAATAAAATTCTAGACTCAGTGAACAGTGGCCAATGGACTGCGGGTTGATTTCCAGAGAGGTGAGGGTCTCTTTAGAAAAATTGACCCGCGAAGGGGTACGGGTGATTCTGAGCCGCTGGATTAGACACCGAGCGCCCAGATTAAATCCTTATTCAAGCGAACCGGTACTGAATCGCATCCGTTGGATCCGAATCAAACGGTGAGGGTTTTATTACTCTAGACCTATCTCTGTCCGTCCGATCCAGATCGACGAACCAGATTGAAACACGGTGAAAGGGTACGTGGGATCTAATCTCAACTCTCCATCCTCGCATCAACGGTCAGGGAGCGTTCTTCTCCACCGAGGCTACCCACGGCGGTGTTCCCCCCCGATCGCGGCGGAGGCCCGCCGGGGTTTCGAATCCGGCCGGCCCGAGCACCTATCAGCAATTAAATCGCGCCACGCAAAGTTGATGCCTCCCTAAACTCGATCCCCCAATCAATTTTGGCCGACCCCGAGTGCCCGACCCGGTACACGGCACACTGCGGCGGCGCCATTGCCGGCCCAGCCAATCCCCGACTACGCGCTCCCGTTCTCTAATTCGGTTCAGCTAGTCCATGCAGAGGGCTTAATGAAGATGGGGGTGGATTTATTACCGCGATTGGACGACCCGATGGTAGGGATGTTCCTAAAACATCCGAATTGTATCACAAATCTAATATTTTAGCATAGATATACATAGAATTTACAGTTAATTTTCGGCAATGTTATTAAGAATATTATGAAGTATTTAAATAAATTTTTATATAATTTTTTGTGTACATTATTTTCTCCCTACAACAAAAAAGGTGAAAAAACATCCGAATCCGTATTCGAATAGACATCCGGATTTTATATGAATTATTTAAAAAGATATAGAATGAATTTAATGTTTATTTTTTGTGAAGATTAATAGTCTCAATGCTAAAAACAAGAATATAAATTTACATAGCAAATTCTATATGTTAGTTGTTCACAATCGAAGAAAGAAGACCAAAAAAATAACATCCGAATAAATATCCGAATCCATCCCTACCCGACGGTGCTGCCCACAGGCGATGGCAATGCGGCGGTGGTGAAGAACTCCGTCGAGCAATTGGGGTCGCACCGCCCGGCGATTCGACCAGCTAGCGCCTCGGATAGCTCCGCAACCTCACAGTGCAGGTTCTCGACTAGCTCCCGGGACCAAAACGACGAGCACCGAGGCGAATTGCAGTGGCGGCGTTGGTCAACACGAGGAAAGGTCGCAACTCCCTTCGCCCTCTCGGTTTGAGTTCAGGTTGTCTATGCGATTGAATTGGTCACAGGAACGCGACGCGGGCGGGTTTTTATATGCACGACAAGGCCAGGGCGATCTTGACCGAGGAATCACGCATCGAGCGCCGGCCACCCGCGCGATGCGGACGATTCTGTTGAAGAAGGGAAGCCTGACAGCAGGGGCCCGCACGGCAGTGAATTGCAGAGCGCGAGTGCGAGCATGAGACCGCCAGGTGGGTCCCACGCCACAGTGAGCCAGCGCGCGCGCGTGAGAGAGGCTGGGCGAGGCTGACAAGGAGGGCCCAGGTGTCGGCGCGCGCTCGTGTAGAAGGTGGGCTGCGCGGGTGGAAAGCTGGAGCGGGCCGAATTCCAGGTTGGCAGCCCATCAGGTATAGTATTCCTTCTCCTTTTTCTTTTATATTTTCTTTTTCCTTTCTTCCTTTTAAATTTTAGATTTCAAATTTGAATCTATTTTTGTGTGAAGATCAAACTCAGGTTAATCTTATAAATCTTCTTAACCATATGGACCAACTTTTATTTATTTATGAATTTATTTTATCCTCTTTGTTTAGTATTTCCCAATCTCCTCCAATTGTAGAATTCCCTTTAGAATTCAATTTCCAATTTGGGTGTCCACATATTCTTTTATATTATAAGTTTCCATTTTGGGATTTTAATACATTTCTTGTCATTTTATTTTATTGTTATTTTTATTTAATGCACAAACATAAAAACTCCAACAATTGCACTTTTTCTTTATTTTAGAATAATTGTTTTATTTAGTCACTCTCAATTACATAGGTGCTCTTTTTATGATGCAAATGAGACACACAAAATGAGGAGCTCTCTCTATTACTCTTGGTATACAACTTTGAGTATTACAAATCCTACCCCCCTTAAAAATAATCTCGTCCTCGAGATTTATGAAGATCTAGGGAAAAGGTGGGGAAAATCTATACGAAGCTCTTCTTCTCTTTCCCAAGTTGCTTCATCTTCACCGTGGTGGCTCCATTGAACTTTGCACATCTTTATAACCTTATTCCTCGTGACTCGAGTCAAAGTATCCAAAATCTTGATGGGGTACTCAGCATAAGTTAGATCCTCTTGAACACTAAGGTCTTCCATTGGTAACTGTTCTTCAGGTATCTTGAGATATTTCTTCAGCTGAGATACATGAAATACATCATGAACATCCGCGAGATGATCCGGTAACTCCAATTGGTATGCAACCTCTCCCACTCGCTTTAAGATTAAAAAGGGTCCGATAAAGCGAGGGGACAATTTTCCTTTGACCTTGAATCTCCTCATACCCCGGAGTGGTGACACCTTCAAATAGACATAATCACCCTCCTTAAACTCAAGTAGTCTTCTCCGGGTATCAGCATAACTTTTCTGCCTGGACTGTGCAGTTCTCAAATTCTCCCTTATTTGCTGAACTTGTTCCTCTGCTTCTTGTATGATCTCAGGCCCAAACAACTGCCTTTCACCAGTTTGATTCCAATACAAGGGAGTCCTGCACTTTCTGCCATACAAAGCCTCAAACGGTGACATCTTCAAGCTGGCCTGATAACTATTATTATATGAGAACTCCGCATACGGTAGACTCTTATCCCAACTTCCACCATGCTTAAGAGCACAAGCTCTTAACATATCTTCCAGTACTTGGTTAGTCCTCTCAGTCTGCCCATCAGTCTGGGTAAGCCGAACTAAAATTCAATCTTGTATCCAATGACTCGTGCAACTTCTTCCAATATCGAGAGGTAAACTGTGATCCCCGGTCTGACACAATCTTCTTTGGTACACCATGCAGGCATACAATCCGTGCCATGTACAACTCTGCCAACTTGGCTCCTGAATACGTGGTCTTCACTGGAATAAAGTGGGCTACTTTAGTTAGCCTGTCCACAATCACCCATATAGAATCATATCCAGCAGACGTGCGGGGTAATCCAACAATGAAGTCCATGCCAATCTCCTCCCATTTCCACTCAGGTATCTTCAGTGGGTGCAATAGTCCGGCTGGCCTCTGGTGTTCGGCCTTAACTCTTTGGCATACATCGCACAGAGCCACATGTGCAGCCACATCTCTCTTCAATCCATACCACCAATATTTTTGCTTTAAATCCTGATACATCTTAGTACTCCCAGGATGAATAGAATAAACTGAATCATGTGCCTCCTTCAATATGGTTTCCCGAAGACTATCAATATCGGGAACACAGATCCGATTCTTGAACCATATCGTGCCTTGTTCATCCTCCGTGAACTCCGGGCCTCTACCTTCAGTAATAAGATCCTTGATCTCCTGAATCTTAGCATCACCAATCTGACCTTTACGAATTTCTTGCTCCAAGGTAGGTTCCAATTCAATAGTCACTCCTTCCGTATGTGTAACAATTCCCAGGTTGAGCCTCTCAAAGTCTTTTGCTAATTCATCAGGTAGCTGGACAACGAAAACGGAGTGAACATGCTCCTTCCGACTCAAGGCATCTGCAACCAAGTTCGCCTTGCCTGGGTGATAGTGAATCTCCAAGTCATAATCCTTAATGAGCTCCAACCAACGGTGTTGCCTAAGGTTGAGATCCTTCTAAGTGAATATATACTTCAAACTCTTATGATCCGTGTATACTTGGCACTTAGTTCCCATAATATAGTGTCTCCAAATCTTAAGCGCATGCACAACGGCTGCCAATTCCAAGTCATGTGTGGGGTAGTTTAACTCATGTTTGCGTAACTGACGAGAAGCATAGGCAATCACATGTCCTTCTTGCATGAGCACACATCCAAGTCCTTGGCCACATGCATCACAGTAAATGTCAAATCCCTTCTGCAGATCTGGCATAATCAATACTGGTGGCGACATTAGTCTCTCCTTCAATTGATCAAAGCTTTCTTGACACTTCTCATCCCACTTGAATTCTCTTCCTTTCTCCAAAAGCGATGTCATGGGCTTAGCAATCTTAGAAAATCCTTCAATAAATCTCCGATAATATCCTGCGAGTCCCAAGAAACTCCGAATCTCCGTAACTGTAGTGGGTACTCTCCACTCCATTATCTCTTTCACTTTAGCAGGATCCACTGCTATTCCTCCATTAGAAATAATATGTCCAAGGAATGGCACCTTGTCAATCCAAAACTCGCACTTGCTGAACTTAGCGTAGAGTTGATTATCTCGTAACTTCTGTAGCACCAACCTTAGATGTTGTTCATGATCACTTTCATTCTTAGAATAGATAAGAATATCGTCGATAAACACCACGACAAATCTGTCCAAATACTCCATAAACACTTTGTTCATCAAATTCATGAAATAAGCTGGTGCATTGGTTAGTCCAAATGACATAACAGTAAACTCATATAATCCATATCGAGTCGAGAAAGCCGTCTTGGGAATATCCGATGGTCTAATCCTCATCTGATGGTAACCGGATCGGAGATCAATCTTCGAAAATACTCTTGCACCTCTCATCTGATCAAATAAATCCTCAATACGGGGCAACGGATACTTGTTCTTCACCGTAACATCATTAAGAGATCTATAATCCACACACATCCGTTGCGATCCATCCTTCTTCTGCACAAATAACACCGGTGCTCCCCAAGGTGAGGAACTTGGACGAATGTAACCAGCCTCTTGTAACTCCGTCAACTGCTTCTTCAATTCCTTCAACTCTTCTACGGACATTCTATATGGCCATTTAGAAATAGGGGCGGTTCCAGGTAAGAGATCAATAACAAACTCAACTTCTCTATCAGGTGGCATCCCTGGTAACTCCTCTGGAAAGACATCCGGAAAATCTCTAACCACCCGGATGTTATCACCAACAAACTCCTCAGGCATAAAGAACATTGCACGCATGGATGAGGAGGTTACTGCAATATTAACTTGAAATCTTTCTCCTTTAGTGGTAGTGAGTCCTATGGTACCTCTACCACATGCTATAACGGCCTTTGCCTTTCTTAGCCATGACATACCAAGGATCAGATCTATACTGCTTGACTCTAATATTATAGCAGTGGCTCCAAATTCTCTACCCATAATGGTTAATGTCAATCTACGTGTCATTTGATTCGCCTCAACAGGCCCTTTAGGTGTAATTACTATCAGGGGTTTTCTCATATTTAGCAGTGGTATTTCATTTGTGTTGGCATATCTAGCAGACATGAATGAATGTGTAGCACCAGAATCAAATAATATTGTCGCAGGAATTGTATTAACATAAAACATACCAATTACGAGGTCCCCTCCATCCGGAGTATCATCAACGTTGACTTGATTCACCCTGGCTATAGAATATCCCTTGCCAGGGGTCTGTTGCTTGTTCTGAGCTGGAGTAGTAGCAATCCTCTGTGGGCAGACATTTGCATAATGACCAATCTTCCCACACTTGAAACATTGAGTGCCCGGACTCTGTCCTGCAAACTTCGTCGGGGTGCCAGTGGGAGTAGCCTGCCGAGGAGGTGGAGTCCTCAGTGGTGATTGATGAACTGGGCGTGGTCCTCCTGGTCGGGTCGGTGTACCCTGTGGTGAACTGTAGCGAGGACGAACACTGCTGCTACCCTGTCCCTGTGAGATAGCCTTCCTCTTCAAATCACCCAGTTGAACACGCTTGTGTTCAATAGCAAGAGCCTTATCCAATAGCCTCTGAAATGATGGAAAGGTGTGTGCCACTAGAGCATACTGCAGCGGTCCATTAAGTCCTTCAATAAAATGCTCCTGCTTTCTCTCATCTTCCGCAACTTCCTCTGGAGCATATCTCGACAACTGAATGAATTTATCCCTGTACTCGCTGACCTCAGTTTCCACAGTGGCTTGCTCATCTACTCGCATCAACACAATACATACATAGTATAGCCAAAATCAACATCACACCAAACAGATGAATAAAATATACAGTAAAAATCTACACATTAAAATGAGATTATAGGAACTGGAATCACTAAATTTGGAGTTATATATTTCAAGTTATGAATTTCTGTAGCTTTTATGTATTTAATACAAGATTAAGTATTAGATAAATTTAAATGAGCCTTTCATGCCAAAACAGAGGCACTACTGCGTAGACAATATTATTACAAAAATTTAGGAACTGGAATGGACCAATTTGGAGCTCATATGAATTTTCTATGAATTATCAAAGTTCTAGCAATTATTTTCATATTAAAAATCTATTTTCTATTTTATTTATTCAATTTAAACGATCACTAGACTGGGCCTCAAATACTGAGAAGTGCAGGGGTCTGCGCGAATAAAATTCTAGACTCAGTGAACAGTGGCCAATGGACTGCGGGTTGATTTCCAGAGAGGTGAGGGTCTCTTTAGAAAAATTGACCCGCGAAGGGGTACGGGTGATTCTGAGCCGCTGGATTAGACACCGAGCGCCCAGATTAAATCCTTATTCAAGCGAACCGGTACTGAATCGCATCCGTTGGATCCGAATCAAACGGTGAGGGTTTTATTACTCTAGACCTATCTCTGTCCGTCCGATCCAGATCGACGAACCAGATTGAAACGCGGTGAAAGGGTATGCGGGATCTAATCTCAACTCTCCATCCTCGCATCAACGGTCAGGGAGCGTTCTTCTCCACCGAGGCTACCCACGGCGGTGTTCCCTCCCCCGATCGCGGCGGAGGCCCGCCGGGGTTTCGAATCCGGCCGGCCCGAGCACCTATCAGCAATTAAATCGCGCCACGCAAAGTTGATGCCTCCCTAAACTCGATCCCCCAATCAATTTTGGCCGACCCTGAGTGCCCGACCCGGTACACGGCACACTGCGGCGGCGCCATTGCCGGCCCAGCCAATCCCCGACTACGCGCTCCCGTTCTCTAATTCGGTTCAGCTAGTCCATGCAGAGGGCTTAATGAAGATGGGGGTGGATTTATTACCGCGATTGGATGACCCGACGGTGCTGCCCACGGGCGATGGCAATGCGGCGGTGGTGAAGAACTCCGTCGAGCAATTGGGGTCGCACCGCCCGGCGATTCGATCAGCTAGCGCCTCGGATAGCTCCGCAACCTCACAGTGCAGGTTCTCGACTAGCTCCCGGGACCAAAACGACGAGCACCGAGGCGAATTGCAGTGGCGGCGTTGGTCAACACGAGGAAAGGTCGCAACTCCCTTCGCCCTCTCGGTTTGAGTTCAGGTTGTCTATGCGATTGAATTGGTCACAGGAACGCGACGCGGGCGGGTTTTTATATGCACGACAAGGCCAGGGCGATCTTGACCGAGGAATCACGCATCGAGCGCCGGCCACCCGCGCGATGCGGATGATTCTGTTGAAGAAGGGAAGCCTGACAGCAGGGGCCCGCACGGCAGTGAATTGCAGAGCGCGAGTGCGAGCATGAGACCGCCAGGTGGGTCCCACGCGACAGTGAGCCAGCGCGCGCGCGTGAGAGAGGCTGGGCGAGGCTGACAAGGAGGGCCCAGGTGTCGGCGCGCGCTCGTGTAGAAGGTGGGCTGCGCGGGTGGAAAGCTGGAGCGGGCCGAATTCCAGGTTGGCGGCCCATCAGGTATAGTATTCCTTCTCCTTTTTCTTTTATATTTTCTTTTTCCTTTCTTCCTTTTAAATTTTAGATTTCAAATTTGAATCTATTTTTGTGTGAAGATCAAACTCAGGTTAATCTTATAAATCTTCTTAACCATATGGACCAACTTTTATTTATTTATGAATTTATTTTATCCTCTTTGTTTAGTATTTCCCAATCTCCTCCAATTGTAGAATTCCCTTTAGAATTCAATTTCCAATTTGGGTGTCCACATATTCTTTTATATTATAAGTATCCATTTTGGGATTTTAATACATTTCTTGTCATTTTATTTTATTGTTATTTTTATTTAATGCACAAACATAAAAACTCCAACAATTGCACTTTTTCTTTATTTTAGAATAATTGTTTTATTTAGTCACTCTCAATTACATAGGTGCTCTTTTTATGATGCAAATGAGACACACAAAATGAGGAGCTCTCTCTATTACTCTTGGTATACAACTTTGAGTATTACACGTCGATGGGTTGTCTACTTGATGTAGACTCCTCCTTCTTTTCCTCCGTCGCCTTGAATGCCACCGGTTGTGCTTCGGGCGTGGAGGAGGTACCTTGCTCGATGATTTTCTTTGAGCCTTTAATCATTAGCTCAAAGCTCACAAATTTTCCTTTAACTTCCTCGGGAGACATTAGCTTATATCTAGGATCACCTCGAATTAATTGAACTTGCGTAGGGTTAAGAAAGACGAGGGATCTAAGAATAACCTTGACCATCTCATGGTCATCCCATTTTTCGCTCCCGAGGTTGCGCACTTGGTTCACCAAGGTCTTCAAGCGGTTGTACATAGCTTGTGGATCCTCCCCTTGGTGAAGCATGAAGCGACCGAGCTCCCCCTCGATCGTCTCCCGCTTGGTGATCTTTATCACCTCGTCTCCTTCGTGCGCAGTCTTGAGTACGTCCCAAATTTCCTTCGCACTCTTTAACCCTTGCACCTTATTATACTCCTCTCGACTTAGAGAGGCGAGGAGTATAGTGGTGGATTTGGGCCACTTCGTCTGAGTTGTAGTCTTCATCCCCTATGGATGGTACCTGTAGACCAAACTCAACAACATTCCAAATGCTTGTGTGGAGTGAGGTTAGATGATGCCTCATTTTATCACTCCACATGTTATAATCTTCACCGTCAAAAACCGGTGGTTTGCCTAATGGAATGGAGAGTAAAGGAGTACGCTTTGAAATACGTGGGTAGCGTAGGGGAATCTTACTATACTTCTTGCGCTCATGGCGCTTAGAAGTAACGGACGGCGCGTCGGAGCCGGAGGTCGATGGTGATGAAGTGTCGGTCTCGTAGTAGACCACTTTCCTCATCTTCTTCTTTTTGTCACCACTCCGATGCGACTTGTGGGAAGAGGGCTTCTTCTCCTTCCCCTTCCCTTTGTTGCGGGACTCTTCCGATGAAGCCTTCCCGTGGCTTGTAGTGGGCTTGTCCCCGGTCTCCATTTCCCTCTTGGCGTGATCTCTCGACATCACTTCCAGCGGTTAGGCTCTAATGAAGCACCGAGCTCCGATACCAATTGAAAGTCGCCTAGAGGGGGGGTGAATAGGGCGAAACTGAAATTTACAAAGTTAATCACAACTACAAGCCGGGTTAGCGTTAGAAATATAATGCGAGTCCGAGAGAGGGCGTAAAAACAAATCGCAAGCGAATAAAGAAGTGAGACACAAGGATTTGTTTTACCAAGGTTCGGTTCTCTCAAACCTACTCTCCGTTGAGGTGGTCACAAAGACCGGGTCTCTTTCAACCCTTTCCCTCTCTCAAACGGTCCCTCGGACCGAGTGAGCTTCTCTTCTCAATCAACCGGGAACCAAACTTCCCCGCAAGGACCACCACACAATTGGTGTCTCTTGCCTTGATTACAATTGAGATGATCGCAAGAAAGAATGAGAAAAAGAAGCAATCCAAACGCAAGAGCTCAAAAGAACACAACAATCACTCTCTCTAATCACTAAAGCTTTGAGTGGAATTGGGAGAGGATTCGATCTCTTTGGTGTGTCTAGAATTGAATGCTAGAGCTCTTGTAAGTAGTTGGAAGGTGGAAAACTTGGATAACTTGAATGTGGGGTGGATGGGGGTATTTATAACCCCAACCACCAAACTAGCCGTTTGGTGAGGGTTTCTATCGCATGGCGCACCGGACAGTCCGGTGCGCCAGCCACGACACCTGGCCGAAGGGTTCCGACCGTTGGAGCTCTGTCTTGTGGGCCCGCCTGGCTGTCCGGTGGTGCACCGGACAGGCCCTGTAGGCTGTCCGGTGTGCCACCCGCGCGTGCTCTGCTCCTCTGCGTGCGCAGGCGCGCATTTAATGCGTTGCAGTCGACCGTTGCGCGCGAACTAGCCGTTGCTCCGCCGTCACACCGGACAGTCCGGTGTGCACCGGACACTGTCCGGTGACTCATTGGACAGTCCGGTGAATTTTAGCGGAGCGGATTCCCGAAGCTGGCGAGTTCAGAGTCGCTCTCCTCTGGAGCACTGGACAGTCCGGTGAATTATAGCGAAGCGCCTCTGAGATTTCTCGAAGGTGAAGAGTTCAGCTTGGAGTCCCCTGGTGCACCGGACACTGTCCGGTGCGCCAGATCAGGGTGCCTTCGGTTGTCCCTTTGCTCTTTTGATTGAACCCTTTTCTTGGTCTTTTTATTAGCTTATTGTGAACCTTTGGCACCTGTAGAACTTATAGACTAGAGCAAACTAGTTAGTCCCATTATTTGTGTTGGGCAATTCAACCACCAAAATCAATTAAGAAATAGGTGTAAGCCTAATTCCCTTTCAACATTCACTCAATGTGGACCCATCCTTCAGGCTAAGAAAGCAAAGGCTTCGGAAAATGTCTGATGACAAAGCCGAAGGTGCTCGGAATGAAGTGAAAAGACTTCTCAGTGCTGGTGTCATCAGAGAGGTAAAATATCCAGAATGGTTAGCCAATACTGTTATGGTGAAGAAGGCCAATGGCAAATGGAGAATGTGTATTGATTTTACAGATCTTAACAAGGCATGTCCGAAGGATGAATTCCCATTGCCAAGAATAGATTCTCTAGTAGACGCAACAGCTTCTTCAGAGCTCATGAGTCTACTGGATTGTTACTCTGGCTACTACCAAATCTGGATGAAAAAGGAAGATGAGCCAAAAACTAGCTTCATAACCCCCAGTGGCACATATTGCTATCTTCGGATGCCTAAGGGGCTCAAGAATGCTGGAGGAAGCTTCAGGAGAATGACAGCCAAGGTCCTTCATTCTCAGATAGGCAGAAATGTGCTGACCTATGTTGATGATATCATAGTGAAAAGCACGAAGCAAGAAAATCATATTGCTGATTTGCAAGAAACATTTGCCAATTTCAGACAAGCTGGTCTGAAGTTAAACCCAGAAAAATGTGTTTTTGGGGTGAAGAAGGGCAAGTTTCTTGGCTGTCTGGTATCAACGAAAGGAATTGAAGCTAACCCAAGAAAGATCGAAGCTATCCTTCGGATGGAGCCACCAAGTACGAAGAAAGGAGCTCAACGGCTAGCAGGAAGATTGGCTTCATTGAACAGATTCATATCAAGATCGGCAGAAAGGAATCTGCCATTTTTTAAAATACTGAAGTCAACCGAAGTCTTTCAGTGGGGCCTGATGCAACAAAAAGCTTTTGAAGAGTATAACAATATTTGATTGATTTAACAACGTTAACCCCACCTGCGTCAGGGGCTCCATTGCTTTTATATGTGGCAGCTTCGCATTCTGCAGTAAGCGCAGCGCTGGTGCAGGAGAAGCTAGATGGCTAAGCTAAAAAGCAAGTTCCAGTATACTTTGTCTCTGAAGTTTAAGTCCATCAAAGAAAAATTACACAGAATTGGAGAAGGTATTATATGCTGTGTTAATGGCCTCCAGAAAGCTTCGACATTATTTTCAAGCATACCACATAATTGTTCCTTCGTCACAACCTCTAAAGGACACCATGAGGAATTGAGAAGCTACTGGGAGGATTGGAAAATGGGCTACAGAGCTTAACGAATTCATCATTGATTATGTGCATAGATCTTCAATTCAGTCCCAGGCGTTAGCAGACTTCATCGCTAACTAGACGCCAGGGGCTCAGGAAGAAGAAATAAATAAAGATGCCGAAGCTTGGACAGCGTTCTACGATGGTTCTTGGGGAACCTTCAGCGCAGGAGCAGCTGCCATTCTAGTAGCACCTTCAAAAGTCAAAACATGTTATGCAGCCAAGCTTGATTTCAGTTGCACAAATAATATTGCTGAGTACGAAGCACTTCTGTTGGGGCTTCGGAAGTTAAGGGCAATGGGAATAAGAAGGGCCATTCTGAAAACTGATTCTCAAGTTATTTCTGGCCATGTGGACAAAAGTGGTAAGGCAAGAGATCTGAAACTTGAAAGATATCTAGATACAGTTCGAAGGTTGGAGGCTTCTTTCGAAGGTTTTTTTGTTAAGAATATCCCAAGAGGTGAAAATGAGCATGTAGATTTATTAGCCAAATCAGCGGCCCAGGGGCTCCCTCTACCTTCGGAAGTATTTTTTGAAACAATAAAGGCACCTTCGGTTGAACTCATGGAGAGAGCAGTGCTCACTATTTCTCCGGTACACAGTGAAGATTGGAGGACTGAAATTATATCTTTCCTCCAAGGTAATTGTCTTTTAGATGACGAAGCTTATAATAAGAGAATGGAGGCAAGAACAAGACCATATGTGATAATAGAAGGGGAGTTATACAAACATAGAGTCTGCTCTCCACTTCTCAAGTGTTTATCCAGAACCGAAGGTATAGAGCTGATGAAGGAAATACATGCAGGTTTGTGTGGATCTCACATTGGGTCTAGGCCTTTGCTGGGGAAGGTCTTTAGACAAGGATTTTATTGGCCGAAGGCAGCTTCGGATGCAGTAGATCTGGTCCAAAAGTGCGAAAATTGTCAAAAATGTGCAAGAGACCAGAAACAACCTTCGTAGCTAACCCAGTTAATACAGCCAACCTGGCCATTACAAAGATGGGGCCTAGATTTGTTAGGTCCACTTCCACCAGCACAAGGCAATTTAAGATATGTTGTGGTGGCCGTAGAATATTTTTCCAAGTGGACTGAAGCGAAGCCTTTAGCCACAATAACTTTGGTCACAGTCCAGAAATTCTTCTGGCAAAACATTGTTTGTCGCTTCGGCGTGCCGAAGGCTATAACTGTGGACAACAGAACACAGTTTGATGCCTAAGCTTTCAAGGAATTCTGTGATCAAATTGGCACGAAGATTCACTTTGTGTCAGTCAGACATCCGGAGTCAAACGGGCTGGTCGAAAGAGCAAATGGTATTATAATGACGGGAATAATGAAGTTAATCTTCAATCAACCCAGAGGAAAGTGGCTAGATGAGTTGATTAAAGTGGTGTGGAGCCACAATACAACTATATCAAGGTCAACAAGTTTTACACCGTTCAAGTTATTGTTTGGTGACGAAGCTATAAGCCCAGAAGAAGCCAAGGCAGGGTCAATTAGAATAGTAGCTTCGGCAGAAGACGAAGCTGATTATTCTATGACAAAAGATGCTATAGAAGGGACCAGACTTCAGGCTGTGGAGAATATCAATAAATATCAAGCCAAAACAATAAAATTGCGTGACAGAAAAGTTCGGCTGAAAAACATTTGGCCAGGGCATTTGGTACTTCAGAGAGTGGCCAACCCAGACACAGTAGGCAAGCTACAACTGAAGTGGGAAGGACCCTTTCTGGTGGTATCTTCGTCAAGACCCGGTTCTTACAGATTGAAGGATATGGACGGCAACGACATTCCTAGATCTTGGAATACGGATGAGCTTCGACGATATTATGTGTAACTTGATGTAATCTTTTTTCATTTTTCCTATGGCACCCTTTTTCTTTCCAAAGGGGGAGAAAGGTTTTTAATGGGGCCATAGTTTGTAATTTTTCCTTTCTTATCCAGCTCTACGAGAGCGAAATCCCCCAAAAATATGTAAAATGTAAAATCTGAGGATGCACCATCGAGTGCAGGGAAAAAACAGGAAGAAGCTCGAAAGTCGTCCCTAAGGGGATGCGGAGCACGACGAAGCTACAAAAAGTTGTTCCTAAGGGAGCGCAGCGTAAGTTTTCTGCTCAAAAGTCATTCCTAAGGGGATGCAGAGCCAAATACCGCCGAAATATAAGGCGAAGAAGTTCAAAAGACGTTCTTAAAGGAATGCAGAACTTACACCGAAAAGTCAACGGTGATACCGTCGAAATAGAAGGCGAAGAAGTTCAAAAGATGTTCCTAAGGGGATGCAGAACTTACACCGAAAATTAAGCGGTGCAGCTGAAAAATAAACGGCAAAGAGATTTCAGCTATTCCTAAGGGAATGAAGAGTTTTGATCTGGCTTCGTAAGCATGTGTCTGGACATTCATTTGCACAATACATCACATCATTCATTGCATTCATATACATTCATTTAGACATACATAGGATCATCATCATCATATCATACAAATACAGACAGTTGCTTTGGCTTTAATGATAAGGCTTCGGCGAAAGGAAAAGAAGCAAATTTATGCTTCGTTGTGTACAAAAAGAAGGGAAGGTGTTTTTCGCCTTTGGCTCAAAAAATACATGTTTCGTCCACATCAAAGCAGTTCATACATGGACGAAAAGGTAAAAATATATTACAAGGTATGGACAAATTTACAGAGTAATATCTGATTCTTAAATTACAATATTCTTTACAAGAATAATTCAAAAGTTTCTCTAAAGTTTTTCATAGCAATGTCTTCGGCTTCAGCTTCATCCACCAAGCTTCGGATCATTGCTCTTCGGCTTCGTCATCCTGTATATAACAAAAGCGTTATAAGGTAAATTCAAGTTTAAAGTAAAAGGTAAGCACAAGGTATGAGTTTATTACTGGTTTGAGGTGACTTTGAGCTTCGTCACCAGCCAGGCTTCGTCCACCCTTCGCCCAAATTTGAGTTACGAATATGTTCCCAATGCTTCGGGCCAGGCCGCGGATGTCATTCAAGTCCGCTGGCGATAAGCTGAAGTTCGGCCTGTTTACAATATTCCCGTGCGTGCAACCAGCCTTCATAAAAGCAACAGCTGTGCCACGGGAAGCTAGCAGAGCGCAGAAGTTACCATGCCCAGCTATGACTTCATCAAGAGCATCAACTTCGCCTTCAATATGATCGAAGATGCCTGGCAGGTTTTCAGCTGAAGGTTTAAACTTTTCAGAATTGGCTCCAACTGAGTTGAAGACCTTCTTCAGTAGTTGCACGCAACGGTTGCCGAAGTCAAGACATTTATCTTGAAGTTCCTTCAATGACTTTTGCAAGTTCGAACTCTTTGCAACTTCAGCTTCAAGCTTTGCATCGAAATTTTTCTTCTCATGTTCGAAGTTTTTTGACTTTATGGAGAGCTCACTGTTCAATCTAGCAATCTCGGCTTGGGCTTCTGCCAGTGAACCCTCCATCGTTTGAAGCATAAAGTCTTTCTTTTCCAGAGTAGATTCATGATCTTTAATTTTGCTTTCTATGCCCTCAATTATAGCTTCATTTTTCTTTTCCTCGATGTCTTGTTGCATCCTCAAAGTTTTACTTAGTAGTAGGCTCTGGAAAAAATAATCTTCGTCAAAAAACACCTTAATCTCAAAACAATAAAAATTGAGGAAAGAGCCTTACCTTAAAATTAGAATAAAACAAGCTACCGGCGATATGTTGCCACCGGTACCTGCTGTGGTCGACTTCAAGCTTCGAAAAACCAACACTCTTTGATAGAGTGCTGATAACCTTCGCTCCAGTTCGGTCTCGGAGGCAACCTAAGCTTTCTTCGTCAACGCCACCGATTATGTTTAGCCGCAAGATATAACATACTCTCTTAGCTCTTCTTTTTCAGCCTTAGATAACTCTTGCCCGATTATGTTTTGAAAGTTGAAGTCCCTTTCCCCGAAAATATCTTCGGCAAACTCCTTCTCTTTCCCAGGCATTGTGGCCAGGGTTTCTGCTGCAACAGTTTCTTCTACGGTCATGTTCAAAATCATTTTATCAATGTCAGAGAACGTGCTTTCCAAATTTGTGGTTTCGGCTGCAACAACTTCGGAAGTTGTAGCTTCGGTGGCAGCAGCTTCGGTAACTGTAGCTTCTTCGGCGGCTGGTGTTCTTGATGCTGGCGTCGACGGTGGCGTTTCTTCAATGGCTTCGATTAAAGTAACAATCCTTCATTTTTTCGGCCCAGCAGACTTCTTTGCTGCCGAGGGCTACTCCTTCTGTAAAAGCTTCGTCAGATGTAGCCCCAGTGGACTTAGCTTGGTAGGCAAGGATTCAGTCATTACCTTTAAAATTTCTTCCACGTTAGTGGCAGAAGGTGTTGCAGGAGTTTCTTCCTCTGTATCAGTTGTTTCTGGCCTCGGAGCTATAGCTTTTCTCTTCTTTGGAACAGCCTCCTTCGGCTCAGGGCTAGTTTTTCTCTTTTTCAGTAACCTTTCATCTTCTTTTATCATTCTAGCAGCTTGTCTGCTCATAACACTGACAACTCTTTTTTTGCTTTGGCCCTTCGGCACCCTTGCTTAATCGTTCATAGTCAGGGTATTCAAATTTCAACGCATCCATTACTCGGTTCAACCTTTGTTTCGATCGGGTGCCGAAGGCTGCGGTCATCAATTGATCTTCTTTCTTAGTATAGTTGCCCAAAATTTCATTGCACATCGCTTCAATCATCTCCAACCATTCTTGGCAAGGCTCTTTGAAATGTTTCTTGAACTTGAAATGATAAGGCAGTCGAACAAGTTCGTTCTTTTTCTTTTCTCCCTTAAGCTTCGGCATATTCCATTCACTTAACGTCAGAAATACTCTATTGGCTAAGTATTCTTGCACCAAATCTCTAGTACCGATCTGCTCAGACACGACTCGGAATTCTGCCACAGCCTGTTGGCATGGTGACCCCGGCTCCATGCGGCACAGTGGCCTAGTCAGCCCGAAGCTTAAGCTCAGAGGACTTAGAACTAGCGTCTTAAGCTTCTCCCTTTTCTTCTCATCATCTTTCACATAAAACCACTCATTCTTCCAACCAGTTGGCCATTTGGTGCGATAGCTAACTACCGGAGTCTTCATATCTTTGCGGTAGGCGTAGCCAAAGTTCTCATGAAGACCATCTTCTCTGGCCTTTGTCTGATAATGAAGCTCGTGCACTCGGCAGAAGGCTTCAGCATTCGAGTCTCTTCCATGGCTTCGGAGAGCCCAGATGAAGATGCTGAGCCTAACGATGGCGTTAGGAGTCAGCTGATGAAGATAGATCTCATAGTTTTCCAAAATTTCTCCAATCATTTCATTCAACAGAAATCTCAATCCTGCTCTGAAGAAGCTCTTGAAAACTACCACCTCATCTTTTTCTGGTGTCGGAGTGGTTTCTTCTCTGCCAAAGCGAATCAGTTTCTTCTTAGCTTCTCCGAAGTACCCTAGCTTTATCATCATAGGCATGTCAGCCTCAGAAACGGTAGATTTTCCAAAGTCCAAGTGACTAGGTTTGAATGGCTTGTAATCTTCTACTTCTTCATCAACAACATCTTTAATGTCAGCATATTCAGCTTCGGCAACAGATGCACCTTCCTCAGCAGCCACCTCTGTCACAACCAATTCCGATTGTTTCATCACTTCAGAGATCGGAGCAGTCTCCGTAGTTTCAGCTTCTTCTCCGTCGCGGGTCAATCTAGCGGTTGAACGCACTCTGGTCATTTGTTGATTTTTTGTAGTTCTTACGAAGTTGATTATTTTTTCGCAGTTTTTTGACGAAGCTCCCTCTTTTGACGAAGCTAATCCAGAACAGTGGTTTGCTCAAAAATGCAGTGAAAAAGCTTCGGCTATGGTTAAAATTTTCAATAGCACAACAGTGCAATGGCAATGAATGCTGTGATAACTTCACAACTACCCATCTATTTACATAGTGCCGCAGGTGGGAAGGTGAATCGCCAAACTAACCGCACTCGTTGAACAGTTACTCACACCCGCTGAACGGTGGGCCAACCGATACTTGGGAGGAGAACCGCTAGACCACGCATACCTGCTGCATGGTGAACTATCTCTCGTGCATGGAATATTTTAATCGTTTCTCGGCAACGAGCTCAGGGAAGGTGTTTTTCGGACCTTTGGTATTCTGAAGCCTAAGAGAACTTTTTCACGGATCAAGCTCGTTACGAAAAACGATCTAGCACCATGAAGGGGCTACTGTTGGGGGTCTGCTCTGAAGCCAAAGGTCCTGTGAGAAGAAACACCTTCGGAAGATCACCACGGAAATAACGTCGATGCTACCTCAGAGGGAACTTCAGCATAGTGACATACCTAAGACGAAGTGTTGCACCGACTTAAAGATGAAAAGACAGATTGACCCATGATATTTTATGTCATAAATGTAACCAATTATAGAGGGTATAAATGTAATTCTACATAGGCTACGTCCTATGACTATAAATAGATGAACAGTACCCCCGTACTGTTCATGCTAATTTGTACTCGCTCATGCATCACGCTTGGACTTTTGCTTTTTGTCAAGCCGAAGGTATAAATGTAATTTAATATCGTTTTTGTTTATCCATGACAATAAAAATATATTAATAACACCATATGATTATTTATGATTATTCATGTTGTATTTCATATGCTTCTTATTACATTAATATACACTGTGATAACGAAGGTATGTCCTTCATCGCCTTCGTCTGAAGATCATTATATCCCATGGGAAATAATGCTTCGAAGGACGAAGGGCATTAGCTTTTAACATTTTGTGTTGGCTTGTTCTTGATTCATAGCACTTGAGAACAAGTCCCCAACAGACCCTTCAAAGAGATAGGAGACATAAGACAAAATTAAAATTATTTTCTCTACCTAAGATGATTGAATGTTTGTTCTGATGGTAATTTCTTGATTTGCTTGTTTGATTGATTGAAATAGTATAGCAGGGCATTCTAGCATGTACCATCATAAGGTAATGAATTAGAAGTAGTAGGTGACACACTAATCTACTTAGTTAATAAAACCCCCAAAAAATTCTGCCTCGCAATTACTCGTCTTATCTACAATTCTCTCTTGCCTTGTATTTCTAACCCAGATGGTCAATACCAGGAAGGGAGGCGGAATTGATCTACCTGCCAACCCCCACAACAGGAGGATTGTTAGACAACAGCAAGCAGAGACGAATCCTCCAAATCCTCCACCGGCTGGGACTGATCCAATGGTTCCAGCCTAGATGCAGATGCTGCAGCAGATGGCAAATACTATGACGGAAATGCAAGCGCAGATGTGGCAGGAACGTCAAGAGATGCGCTAGGAGAGGCAAGAGATGTGGGAGGAAATGAGACAAGAGCGAATGGTGCGACAGCAACAAGCACCAATGCCTCCACCACCACCACCAGTTCTACCCCAGGACAAGCACCGGGAGTTCATGAGCCACAAGCCACCTACCTTCGCCAGCTCTCTAGATCCATTACTTGCTGATGATTGGTTAAAATCAGTGGAGAAGATGTTGAATATCGCCCAATGCTCGGACCGAGAGAAGGTGTCTATGCTTTTGGTCATCTTATTGGACCCAATGCTGATTGGTGGGTTTCTTACACTGCTGCCCATGATGCTGCTAATACTATCACCTGGGCAGAATTCACTACACTGTTCAGAAATTATCACATTCCTGCTGGACTAATGAAGATAAAGAAGTAGGAGTTTCTTTCTCTGAAGCTAGGCAATATGTTAGTCAGCGAATATCGTGACAAATTCATTCAGCTATCACGGTATGCTCCAGATGAAGTTGCAGATGATGAAAGAAAACAAGAACATTTCATGGAAGGACTTAATGGACCACTTCAGTATTCACTGGTTGCTCACACTTTCCCATAATTTCAGAGGCTCTTAGACAAGGCTCTAGCTATTGAACACAAGCATGTTCAACTGGGTGAACTGAAGAGGAAGGCCATTACCCGGGGCAGGGGAGCAGCAGCGTTTGTCTTTGCTATGTTCCGCCCCGGGTACACCAGCTCGTCCTGGAGGAGGACAGCGCCCAGCTTAGTATGCACCTCAGGGGACTCCACAGACACCACATACTCGTCAGGCTGCCCCCACTGGTACCCCGGTGAGACCCATAGGACAGAGTACAGGCCCCACATGCTTCAAGTGTAGTCAGGTTGGGCACTATGCAAATGCTTGTCCGATGAGGAATCTCAATACACCTGCTCAGAACAAGCAACAGGCTCCAACATCTGGCAAGGGATTCAGCATTGCCAGAGTTAACCAAGTCAGTGCTGAGGCTACTGCTGATGGAGCTGACATTGCTATCGGTATGTTTTACATTAATTCAATCCTGGTAGCTATATTATTTGATTCTGGAGCTACACATTCATTTATTTCTGCTCACTATGCCACCACAAATGAGTTCCCACTTCAAACTATGCAAAAACCACTGATAGTAATTACCCCTAAAGGGCCTGTTGAAGCAAATTATATGACACACAGATTAACACTAACAATTATGGGAAAGGAATTCTGGTCTACACCTATAGTATTAGAAGAAATCAATATAGATTTGATACTTGGTATGTCCTGGCTAGGAAAGCAAAGGCAGTTATACATTGTGCTAAGGAAACCGTAGAACTCAATAGTTCCAAAGAAGAAAGATTCGAAGTCGAGATTACCATAACCGCCTCTACCAGACCCACCATATATCTAGTAGATGGAAATTTTGTGGGTAGAAACATCCGTGTGGTTAGATACTATCCAGATGTCTTTCCAGAGGAGTTACCCAGGATGCCACCAGATAGGGAAGTTGAATTTGTTATTGATCTCTTACCTGGAACCGCTCCTATTTCAAAAAGGCCATATAGGATGTCAGTGGAAGAACTAAAAGAACGTAAGAAACAATTAACAGAGTTACAAGAGGCAGGGTACATTCAACCGAGTTCCTTACATTGGGGAGCATCGGTGCTGTTTGTATAGAAGAAGGATGGTTTGCAAAGGATGTGTTTTGACTATAGATCACTTAATGATGTCACCATTAAGAATAAGCACCCTCTACCTCGTATTGAAGATTTATTTGATCAGATGAGAGGTGCTAGGGTGTTCTCTAAGATTGACCTTAGGTTGAGCTACCATCAAATGAAGATTAGGCCATCTGATATTCCTAAGACGGCTTTCTCTACCCGATATGGTCTATATGAATTCACAGTCATGTCATTTGGCTTAACTAAAGCACCAACCTACTTCATGAATCTGATGAACAAGGTGTTCATGGAGTATCTTGATAGATTCGTTGTGGTATTCATCAACGACATTCTCATTTATTCCAAGAATGATAGTGATCATGAGGAACATCTGCGGATGGTGCTACAAAAGCTATGGGATAATCAACTCTATGCCAAATTTAACAAGTGTGAGTTCTGGCTTGATGAATTATCATTCTTAGGACATATCATCTCTAAAGGTGGAATCGCAGTGGATCCAGCTAAAGCAACGGAGATAGTGGGTTGGAAGGTACCAAAAACAGTCACTGAGGTTCGGAGTTTCCTAGGATTCGCGGGTTATTATCGGTGATTTATTGACGGATTTTCCAAGATAGTGAAGCCTATGACCTCATTATTAGAGAAGAGAAAGAGTTTAAGTGGACTCATGAATGTCAAGAGAGTTTCAATCAATTGATGTTTAGGTTGATGTCACCTCCAATGTTGATTATGCCAGATCTGCAGAAAGGATTTGACATATATTGTGATGCATTCCGCTAGGGCTTGGGATGTGTGTTTATGCAAGAAGGACATGTCATCGCCTACGCGTCTCACTAGTTGTGGAAACATGAATTGAACTACCCCACTCATGACTTAGAACTGGCAGCCGTAGTCCATGCTCTCAAGATTTGGAGGCATTACATTATGGGCACTAAGTGCTAAGTCTATACTGATCACAAGAGCTTAAAGTATATCTTCACTCAGAAGGATCTCAACCTTAGGCAACGCGTTGGTTGGAGCTCATCAAAGACTATGACTTGGAGATTCACTATCATCCGGGCAAGGCAAATCTGGTTGCGGATGCCTTGAGTCGGAAGGAATATGTCCATGCAGCTATTGTAGCCTAGTTACTCGGTGAGTTAGCAGAAGATTTTGAAAAGCTCAATCTAGGGATAGTTGCTCATACTGAAGGAATTACCATAGAAGTAGAACCTACCTTAGAACAAGAAATACGAAAGGGTCAGATTGGTGACATCAAAATTCAAGAGATCAAATACCTGATAACAGAAGGAAGAGGCCCAGACTTCACGGAAGATGAACAGGGCACGATCTGGTTCAAGAACAGGATTTGTGTCCCTGAGATTGACAGCCTTCGTGAGACCATATTGAAGGTGGCACATGATTCAACTTACACTAGTACACAGAAGCTCTATAGTGGCGGTTCTAAACCTATTTACACAGGCGTTTTTCAGTACCGCCAGTGCTAGGGGTCAGTGGAAATCAGCATTTCCACTGGCGGTTATTTTGGAACCGCCAGTGAAAAGTGCATTTTCACTGGCGGTTTTCTTAAGGAACCGCCAGTGAAAAGTGCATTTCCACTGGCGGCTGAATAAAGAAAACCGCCAGTGGAAATGCATTTCCACTGGCGGTTTTATAAAGCAAACCGCCAGTGGAAATGCACTTTTCACTGGCGGTTTTCTTTATTTAGCCGCCAGTGGAAGTTTTCCCGCCTTTTTTCAAAATTTCAAACAATACTGAATTATATATATATTTATTTACACACACACAAACATATATATATATAGATCTATATTGATATTGAAAGCAACATGAAATTAAATTCTATCATACATTTATATACATCAAAGTATTCTGTTTACAACCATATATGCTTCATGCATTCTATACATCATAAGTTTTCACCTAAGCTCTAATAACTATCTCGGCTAAGAGATAATCTACTAATTTCTGTTAGTATTCTGAACTCTGGCAAAGCTAATGTCCCGGAAGCATCGTGATATTTTCCTTCTGCGGGTATGACCTCTTTCAATATGAATGTGCAGAGGTCCTCGATTATGCCATACAATGCAGCTTCGGTCAAGTTCTCCGGGTTTCCTCGTTGAAATTGCTGTAAAGGAATTTTATAAACATCATCTATTTATACTCAATAATAACACATTTGCATCTTTAATGACATAAATACATACTTGACTATTACTAATAATACCTTGTCAGGGTTCGTGATGTATCGTCCGTTCACTCTCATGAACTCGCACGCATAGAATCCACATAGGACCGATCCTTGTGGTTGCTTGTGGCACTACATAACGGGAGATTGGTTATTTAGTTGCAACATTGTGTATGATATGTATTCATAAAATCACATACTTACCGGCCAGTGATGATGGATGTCTAGTGGCACGCCTTTTTTCGACAGGTCGTACTTTCCACCTCTCATCTTATAGAATCTATAAGCCCTGTGATCTCAAATAGAATCACCATGTTATTCTCAAATTTTAATCGATAAAAGTATGCATGCATAGAAAAGGCTTACAGCTCTAAGATGCTGAGGAATTCTGCATATGTCGAAGGGTCGAAGTTCAAGGAGTCGAGCACCAGCACCTTTCCAACCTTAGGATAAATGAGGAAGCATATCCAGTGGTCCCTGTACGAATCAAATTTGTGATGCATGTGTATTGAAATTATTAATTTTATTTATGCAAAATCACACTTACTTAAAGTTGTACGAGGCCATTATGGCTTCCCTGTCTTGAAATTGAAGCATTGCATGTCCTATATAGGTGGCGTATCGAGCTTCAAAATCCTTCTTCATATCCTTTATACGCTTCTCAACTTCTTCGTCCGTCTTTCCCCGTAATTCATCGTTGTCTTTCCCGATTCTAAAAGTGTGGCTTTCCTCGGATATAAGTATTGGGTTGAGATACCCAACCCTTTTACTGGCACTAGCATTGGGCTTGGTACCGTAAAGAATCTCCTGCTGATCATGTTGCATTCTGCAAGTCACACGTGCATGTCAGATATTGAAATTTTATACAACTCACTAATAATAACACACATATGTGGAAGTATGAGCGACACTTACAATGCAAACATCGTTACAAGTTGCACGTCGAGTCTCTGAAGGTTCATCATTAACCACATGTCCTCGAATGTAACAACGGCCTTTTGGTCCGAACCAATAAAAGCATGGTCTGGTATATGCACACTGATGGTGTCTATGCCAACCGATGATGCCCGCATGTACCAGTCATGCAACCTTTTAACACCAGCCGGGACCTTTCTTAGTTTCTCAAGAGGTAGCAGAGGTCTGCCCGGCACATATTTTTAGGCACGTTTTTGTAATCTGCCTTAGTTGGCTTCTTTATCTTTGCGGCCATTGCCTCAGCCTTTTTTGCATACTCCTCGTGCTTGGCCAAATCAACAGTTTGTGACGTGAGGCTCCGTCCAATCCCTTTCAAAAACCGAGCTGTGCCAGCAGTAGTAGCTTTACTCTTCTTTTTCTGATACGGGGACACCAATTTTGGAATAGGAAGTTTAGATTTCTTTGATGGCCTTGAATCCTTTGATGGTTGTGGAGAAGGTGGATCCCTTGATGGTGGCGTAGACAGTGGGTCACCAAGAGGATGGGGAGGAGAAGGTGGTGGAGCCCTGAATGGTGATGCTTGTGGCGGAGACGGTGGGTCAGAAAAAGGATGAGGAGCAGCATGTGAAGTTTGAGGAGGTGAGGATGATGGATGTACAATAGGAACAAAAATTTGAGAAGGCGGAGACGGTTGGGCCTGCGACGCCTGCGACGAATTCGACCAATCAAGCAAATCGACATCCCTTCGAGGCCAAAGGATAAAATTATTGATAGCTTGTCCAAGTTTCTCGATACCTTCGGGCCCAGGGATGTCTAGCATGTCGTCCTCGGATCCTTGGACGACCGACGTCACTTCTACTTTGCAATAATCATCTGGAATATCGTTTCCATGGAACTTACGTCCTGGGATCGCAAGGCCTGTGGCTACTTTCTTTGTACGTTTATTGTTAATACCATATCTTATAACCAGTGTGCACGCCACAGGCCTTGTGATGTCATCAACTGGATAACGGTCCTTATTTCCCGTTGAAGCAACAGAGCTTGGTAATGTCGTACAATCTGTGGAAGCCGGCGGTTGAGCTGCTGGAATTATTTGTATTTGTGGAGTGGTCATCTGTTGAACAGACATCGCACTCGCCAACTGTTGCATCAATTCTGGAGGAGGATTCGATAGCATTTGAGACATCATGGCTTTGAACTCTTTCTTGGCCTCCTCCTTAAAATAATCCGCCATCTCTTCCTTGTATCGATCACGTTTCCTGTACAGACCTTCCCACTGTTGTCCGAATCCTTCCTTCCATCCTTCCTTAGACGAGATTCCTCGTACACGGCCAGGATGCTCAGGGTTACCGAGACCAGCCGTTAGGATGTCTCTTTCCCTTTGTGGCTTAAAAGTTCCTTCGCTCTGCTTAGCTGCCATTGTATATATGTTTTTTGCCGCTTCTTCGACAATGGGATCATCAAAAGATACACCGGTCTCGGTTTCCCTTGGTTTTCTAGCATGGAGCCAATTTGCCGCCCTTTCACCAAGTTGCTCGGACAGCGTCGGCAACCCTGCGGCCTTCTTCTCGGCGTCTTCTTGTCTCCATTTAGGAACCTGACGCTTGTAACCACCTGTGCCTAGGTGGTGGCGGTACTTGTTCTTCTTTGATAGTTCCGAATTTGCCTCACTTAGAGATATGAAATCAGGGCTGCTCCTCTGCTCTAGAAATACTGCCCACTGACCTGCTGAGATTTTATATTTTTTGGTCGGGTCCAGACCTTTCTTTGCAAACTTTGTGTTCATCTCAGACCTCCAGTTTCGGAAATTGATTGCAAGCTGCTTCATCGTGTATTCCTTCACGAGTTCTTCTGAACCCCGAGGCAGAACGAACCTCATTAATAGCTTATTCCATATTTGATTCTTGACATCATCTGACACATCTCTCCACTGTCGTATTGTTATGTCAAGATTATCTCTAACTAAAAACCCAAGTGCATTCCGGAACTTAGGTAGTGCCTCTTCTGGAGCTAGGGGCTGACCTTTCGGGCTCACGTCTGAGATTTTGTATGTTTTGTCGGGAAACTTGTTCAGCCCCCTGTCACCTCTTTTTCGATCGCTCTGCTTCCTTTTCCTTGACGTCTCGGTTGTTGTCTTGGTCTGTTCCGGTGCGTCTTGGGTCGGCTCCGGTACGTCTTCGTTTCGTGCCACGGCTTCTTCGAGTATCGCACGAAATTCAGACACGACCTCCTATTCATGTAATAAAATGCACAAGAGATCATGCATGTGAAATCAGTAGGGTACACATACGAAGCTAAAGATGCATACTTTTACCTCAGCTTCTTGTGGATCATAAGTAGGGTCACGTTGCAACTCACGGAGAGCGGCCCTATCTATGCTAGTGGTAGGAAAAGGGTTGCTAGGCGTTTCATATCCTTCACTGCTGGATTGTTCTTGAGCAACACTCTTGTCCATGTGCTCGGGCACTAAATCTTGGTCCTTGATCGGAGAACTCATTGAACTATATATATACAAATACATAAGCAATAATTAAATACATATTAACACATATTAACGTAAGCAATAATTAAATTCATATTAACAAATAGTATAATTAAATACATCCTCAGGCACTAAACCCTTAACCCTAACCCTAACCCTAAACCCTAACCCTAAACCCTTAACCCTAACCCTAACCCAAAACCCAAACCCTTAACCCAAAACCCGAACCCTTAACCCAAAACCCGAACCCTTAACCCTAAACCCTAACCCTAACCCTAACTATAACCCTTAACCCTAAACCTAACCCAAAACCCGAACCCTTAACCCAAAACCCGAACCCTTAACCCTAACCCTAACCCTAACCCTAAACCCTAACCCTTAACCCTAACCCTAACCCTAACTATAACCCTTAACCCTAACCCTAAACCCTTAACCCTAACCCTTAACCCAAAACCCGAACCCTTAACCCAAAACCCGAACCCTTAACCCAAAACCCGAACCCTTAACCCTAAACCATAACCCTAACTATAACCCTTAACCCTAACCCTAACCCTAACCCAAAACCCGAACCCTTAACCCAAAACCCTAACCCTAACCCTAAACCCTAACCCTTAACCCTAACCCTAACCCTAACTATAACCCTTAACCCTAACCCTAAACCCTTAACCCTAACCCTAACCCAAAACCCGAACCCTTAACCCAAAACCCGAACCCTTAACCCAAAACCCGAACCCTTAACCCTAAACCCTAACCCTAACTATAACCCTTAACCCTAACCCTAACCCTAACCCAAAACCCGAACCCTTAACCCAAAACCCGAACCCTTAACCCTAACCCTAACCCTAACCCTAACCCTAAACCCTAACCCTTAACCCTAACCCTAACCCTAACCCTAACCCTTAACCATAACCCTAACCCTAAACCGTAACCATATAGTATCGTAAAGTCGTATAGTATCGTGTAGGACGGGGAGAGAGTCGCATAGGACGTATAAAGAGGGAGAGAGGGAGAATCGTATGGATATTATCGAGTTACGTATAGAGAGGGAGAGAGGGAGAGTCGTATAGGACGAGGAGAGGGAGAGAGGGAGAGTCGCATAGGACGTATAGAGAGGGAGAGAGGGAGAGTCGTACGGAAATTATCGAGTTCAGATCGAATTCGGATCGGATCGGATCGGATACGTATATTATCGAGTTGTGACGGATAAAATTACAATGTATATATTCAACATACATTTGAACACATATGAACACACATATATATTGAACACATACATTTGAACACATATAAACACACATATATATTGAACACATACATTTGAACACATATGAACACATATATATATTGAACACATACATTTGAACACATATGAACATACATATGAATAAAAATAAGTATTGTATGAATACTCTCATCTCCTCTCCTCTCTCTATCTCTCTCCTCTCCCTCCTCTCTCTCTCTCACCCTCCTCTCCCTCCCTCTATCTATCTCCTCTCCCTCTATCTCTCTCCCTCTCTCTATCTCTCTCCTCTCCCTCCTCTCTCTCTCTCACCCTCCTCTCCCTCCCTCTATCTCTCTCCTCTCCCTCTATCTCTCTCCCTCTCTCTATCTCTCTCCTCTCCCTCCTCTCTCTCTCTCACCCTCCTCTCCCTCCCTCTATCTCTCTCCCTCTCCCTCCTCTCTCTTCCCTCTCCCTCTCCTTCCTCTCTCTTCCTCCCTCTCGGCGGCGGCGGCGCGTGCGCCCTCCTCTCTCTCACTCTCTGCATAGACGCGCGCAGGGGTCTCCCTCTCTTCCCTCTTCCTCCTCTCTCTTCCCTCTCACTCTCTCACTCTTCCTAGCCCGAGACGGCGGCGGCGGCGGCGTGCGCCCGCGTGCGCGCGGCGGCGGCGCGCATGGCGCCCGGCCGAGCCCGAACGATCATAGACGAAGAAAGGGAGAGAGAGAGAGAAGAACTTACCTACGGCGCGGGGACGATGACGTGGACGACGGCGTGAACGACGGCGGCGCACGGCGGAGAAAATCGCCGGGGAAAATTTTGGCAGCCTGACGGCGGGAAGATGGAAAGACAGGGCGCCAGACTTAGTGAAATTTTTCGGCCCCGCGCGCGCTCCTTTATATAGGAGATATTTCTACTGGCGGTTGACAATGAAAACCGCCAGTAGAAATCATTTCTACTGGCGGTTGTCATAGAGAACCGCCAGTAGAAATGCCATCCACAGACTGTGGAGGCCATTTCTACTGGCGGTTTTCATCGACAACCGCCAGTAAAAATTAATTTCTACTGGCGGTTTTCATTGTCAACCGCCAGTAGAAATGTTTTTAGTATATTATTTTTTATTGTATATTCATACATTAAGTATATAAATTTTTGTACATATTAAATATATAAATATATATATTTAGTATACATAATATATATATTTATATATTACTTCTCTCTCTCTCCCCTCTCTCTCTCCTCTCTCTCCTCTCTCTCCCCTCTCCCTCCTCTCTCTCCCCTCTCCCTCCTCTCTCTTCCCTCTCTCTCCCTCCTCTATCTCTCCCTCTCTCTCTCCTCTCTCTCCTCTCCCTATCTCCTCTCTCTCTCTATCCTCTCTCTCCTCTCTCTCCTCTCCCTAGCTCCTCTCTCTCCCCTCTCCCTCTCTCTCTCCTCTCTCTCTCTATCCTCTCTCTCTCCTCTCTCTCTCCTCTCTCTCTCCTCTCTCTCCTCTCTCTCTCCTCTCTCTCTCCTCTTTCCCTCCTCTCTCTTCCCTCTCTCTCCCTCCTCTGTCACTAGAATGCCCGTTCTTGTAGTGTTTAAATACTACGTCGTCTCATGGCTTCGCGTCTCTCATCACCATTGGTGTGAAGTTCTTTCACAAGTATCAGATCTGGTAAACATCTTTCCAAGTTCTTTTACAACATGTTCTTTGAAGATGCTTGTTTCTTACTGCCTGATATGTATATATTAGTCGAATAGTCCTCCCTGCTTTTATTTTACTTCGTTCTAGGTGATAAACCATGACGGCGGCACTCCAAAGAAAGCCAAGGTGGTGGTGGAGGATGAGGAAGAGGCGGGGTTGGAGGATGAGGAAGAGGCGACTGTGACACTATCCATTGAGAAAGGACGCGCTGGAGTGTGACATCTGCTGCCTACCCTTCCAGTGCGAAGTTTTCATGGCAAGTCAGATTACCATGCATGTATATATACAGTACATATTGATCGGTAGGCTCCAGCATGATGCTCTGCTCTGTGTAAAATCAGTGCAAGAACGGGCATTCTCGATGTGCAAAGTGCTGCATCCGCACAGACGGTAAGTGCTGGACCTGCTCCGAGCGCATTGGCAACAATAGCTCTCTCTCCCTCTCCCTCTCCTCTCTAGAAAGTCGTGTAAAATTACATGCTTCGGTTTGTCGCTAACAATAATCAATTACATGACATGTCCTAACAATAATCAATTACATGACAACTATATAATCTAGGGAGCTATTGTTCTGCCTTGTCCATCGTGGCGTACCCAGGGCATCGAATTGCGTGGGATGCTTCGCTCAACGTTCCTTATCTTGGTTGGATGGTCTATGAAAAGAGACATGTCATTGAACTGGTTAAAATCCTCTAAATCAGATACACCATCAACTCCTATAGCTTGTTGTTTTCCAGGAAAAACTACATGCTTCGGTTTGTCGGTGCTTTTCTTCTCATTGTTAGAAATGATCTGTTCAGCATAGAAGACCTGTGCAGCACGATTAGCAAGGATCCATGGGTCATCTTTGTAACCTACCTTACTTAGATCAAGAACTCTGACCCCATAGTTGTCTACCGTGACATGTTTGTCTTCAACCCATTGACATCGGAAAACCGAGATCTGAAATGTACCATAGTCTAGTTCCCATATGTCCTCAATAAAGCCAAAATATGTAATAATCTCACCAGTTTCATCATCTATGGCTTCGCATCGAACACCACTATTTTGTGACATGCTCTTTTTGTCCTTGGACTTGGTACAAAATGTGAATCCACTAATGTCATAGGTTTGCCATGTTGTGACCTGGCGTGATGGTCCAGATGCCAAGCCCTTGATGGTTTGTTCTTCTATTGTTTCTCCACGTGGAATGTCCTTCACCATTAGCCATGTGTTGAACCGCTGCTTATGTTGCTTCATTACCCAATCATCCGTATGCCCAGGATTTTGCTCGCGAAGCTCATTGATGTGTTGTTGGATAAATGGCTCCATTATCGTTAGCTGATGTAGGATGCTCTGATGTGCCTCAAGTACTATATCGTAATCCGGTGGGATGAAAGATTTCCGTCCCATCCTCCCACTTCCATACAGTCTACCCTCGTGTCGTGACGGAGGCAGACCTATTGCAACCTGGTCTTTTAGGATACTATTGCAGAATGGACCTCCGGACTCAATGGCCTCTTCGGTACAGTACCCCTCTATCATGGATGCCTCGGGACGAGCACGGGTTGATACATAGCCATTCAGTATTGACATGAAACGCTCATACGTCCACATTTCATGCAAGTACATAGGACCCAATGCTTCTATTTGTGGCACCAAGTGCACCACAAGGTGCACCATAATATCAAAGAACGATGGAGGGAAACACATCTCAAACTGTGATATTGTCTCCACTGCGAATTCCTGAAGAGACGCCAACTCATCACGGCCAATTACCTTTTGTGAAATCCTATTGAAAAAGTAGCACAACCGTGTGATTGCCATCTTTAAAAACAAAGGATTTATAGCCCTGATGGCAATAGGTAGGAATGTAGTCAGCATGACATGGCAATCATGTGAGTTGTAGTTGGTGATTGTCAGGTCTTTCATTGACACAATACTCCGTATGCTAGAGCAGAATCCGGATGGGACTTTCAAATTCTTGAGCCAAACACATATCGCATGTTTCTCATCTACATTGAGATTGTAGCATGCTGCTGGGAGATGGTACTTCCCATTTTCTTGAAGAACGGGATGTAGTTCCTTTTTTATGCCTAAATCTACCAAGTCCATGCGTGAATTGAGCCCTTCTTTTGTTTTGCCCTTTATGTCTAGCAAGGTGCCCATTATGCTTTCAAACACGTTCTTCTGAACGTGCATACCATCGATCGCATGCCGCACATCTAACTCTTTCCAGTAAGGCAAGTACTCGAAGAAAATAGACTTCTTCTTGAATATAGCCCCCGAAGCTGGTTTAGCATCCTTCCTTGTTTTTCCGACTTTTGTCTTCTTCCCGAAAACAAACTTGATATTCCTGACTATTTCAAAAACTCTATGACCTCTATTGTTACCCGATGGAGCAGTAGAATGTAGTTCACCATTATTGTCGAAGTACTTATCCATCTTTCGCATGCGGTACCTGTGTCCTTCCAATAAAAAGCGTCTGTGCCTCATGTAAACTATCTTCCTAGATGCAGCAAGGGATACGTAAGCAGTTCCATCAATGCATACTGTGCAACCAACCTTTCCCTTAAACTGACCTGATAATGTGAAGAGAGCAGGGTAATCGTTGATCGTAACAAAAAGAATTGCTCTCAGCGTGAATGAACCTTTACGATACTCATCCAACATTTGAACACCCGTTTCCCACAATATTTTCATATCCTCCATTAAGGGCTCCAAAAATACATCCATGTCAACTCCAGGTTGTGTAGGTCCAGAAATAAGGATGGTTAGCAAAATGTACTTCCGTTTCTGCATCAACCATGGAGGAAGGTTGTATATGGTGAGGATCACCGGCCATGTGCTATGCTTGCTGCTCCTCTCAGCAAATGGGTTCATTCCATCAGTACTCAGTGCGAACCTAACATTTCTCGGTTCATCGGCAAAGTCTCGGTGGTTGTCATTGAAATCTTTCCACTGCTTCCCATCGGCTGGATGTCGAAGCTTCCCATCGTTTTTGTGCTCATCAGAAGCATGCCAGCTCATAAGTCTGGCATCCTCAGGATTAGCGAACAAACACCTCAATCGATCGACGACGGGGAGGTACCACATCACCAAAGCAGGAATCTTTTTGAGCGCATAATAGTCTACTTCTTCTTTTTCTTTGCTCGTGGATTTTGAAGTCTTTTTTTGGGCTTTCTTTCGCTTCTTCCCTTTAGACACGGACGCAACACACTCTTCGTCCTCTCGATAGTCTTTATTCGTCTTGTACCTACTTGCACCACACTTTGGGCAGCTCTCCAAGTCTTTATAATCATCACCTCGATAAAGGATACAGTGATTTCTACACGCGTGGATCTTCTCCACACCCATAGTGAGCGGACTGATTAGTTTCTTTGCATAGTACGTGTTAGCATGCACATTGTTCTCCTTTGGAAGCATGTCTGCGATAATACTCAAGAACGCATCGAAGCCAGCATCAGACACACCATATTTAGCTTTTAACATCAACAGCTTTAGCACAGACCGGAGCGTCGTGAACTCTTTGGTACAACCCTTAGACTCGTCGTACAAAGGCTCTTCTGCTGCCTTCTTCAGGGACTCCATACCTTTCATTAAGAACATCGATTGATCTGTATGACGACGCAACATTGCCTCTAGCAACTCTGCATCTTCCTCATCCATAACACTTGGCAGAACATGAGGTCTATCATGTTCATTTCCTCCAGCGTAACCATGATCAGTAACATTTTGCACTACATGTTCGCTCTGTGGAA
This sequence comes from Zea luxurians, assembly GCA_029449295.1. Classification (NCBI taxonomy): domain Eukaryota; kingdom Viridiplantae; phylum Streptophyta; class Magnoliopsida; order Poales; family Poaceae; genus Zea; species Zea luxurians. The sequence continues at coordinate 56,453,408 of JAOPSE010000011.1, forward strand.
GAGGTTGGTGTGTCTCGTGAACGAACTGAAATCTGTCGTCGATGTTCTCAGGGTTTCCAGTCGTATAAGGCGAAGAGCTACCCTCTCCATGCTTTGTCCAAATTGTGTAATCCTTCATAAATCCTCGGCATACCAGATGAGATATGATTTGTTCTGTGTCATTAAATACAGCAGCATTTTTGCAGTCCATGCATGGACAATATATGTGTTTTGTCTTTGTTCTCCAAGCATGGTTCGTAGCGACATCAATAAACCTATGGACCTCGGATATGTATGATGGATCTAGCCTTGATAAGTTATACATCCAGGATGTCCTCTCCATCACCACCTGTAAAAAAGTAACATAAAACACATGGTGAAACCCTATATCCAAAAATGTGGCTAAAATGTGAAACCCTCTCTCTCTCTCTCCTCTCTCTCTCTATGGAGGATGAGGCGGGGTTGGAGGAAGAGGCGACTGTGACACTATCCATGGAGAAGGACGCGTTGGAGTGCGACATCTGCTGCCTACCCTTCCAGTCCGAAGTTTTCATGGCAAGTCAGATTACCATGCATGTATATATACAGTACATATTGATCGGTAGACTCCAGCATGATGCTCTGCTCTATGTAAAATCAGTGCAAGAACGGGCATTCTGGATGTGCAAAGTGCTGCATCCGCACGGACGGTAAGTGCTGCACCTGCTCCGAGCGCATTGGCAACAATAGCTCTCTCTCCCTCTCCCTCTCCTCTCTAGAAAGTCGTGTAAAATTACATGCTGCACATGGAGGATGAGGAAGAGTCGGGGTTGGAGGATGAGGAAGAGGCGACTGTGACACTATCCATGGAGAAGGACGCGTTGGAGTGCGACATCTGCTGCCTACCCTTTCAGTCCGAAGTTTTCATGGCAAGTCAAATTACCATGCATGTATATATACAGTACATATTGATTGGTAGGCTTGCTCCAGCATGATGCTCTGCTCTGTGTAAAATCAGTGCAAGAACGGACATTCTGGTTGTGCAAAGTGCTGCATCCGTACGGACGGTAAGTGCTGGACCTGTTCTGAGCGCATTGGCGACATGCGTTGCCGTCCGCTCGAGAAGCTCCTGGCTGCGGCGACCACCTCCTGCATGTTCAAGAGCAACGGCTGCTACGACGCCATCAGCTACCTGGAGAAGGTGACCCACGAGGAGACATGCCAGCGCGCGCCATACAAGTGCCCCGTCGACGGCTGCGCCTATAGCGGCCTGCGGCTGGGCTACCACGTCGCATAGGACCACGGCCACGACGACGACGGCCTCGCCTCCGTCGTGTTTATCTACGGCAAGGCGGTGGCGACCGTGCGCAAGGACGAGCCGTTCCGCGTCCTGCTGCAGCGCAACACGGAGCGCGTGTTCCTGCTGCTCAACAGCCACGATTTGCTACAGGGGCGCTCGCTGTCCCTGCTCTGCCTTGGCCCGCGCTTCCAGGATGGCGTGGAGGTGGAGCTGAAGTATAAGATGGAGGTGAGCGGCGGTGCGCCGGGAGCGCTCACGCTGTCGGCGTCTGGCACCATACCGTTCACCCGGCGGCTCGATGGGTTCCAGGCCAAAGGGTTTCTCTTCGTGCCGGATGCATACTGGGGCTCCGCCGGCTCGATCTCCGTCACCGTTAGAATTTACGTCTGACGTCGCCTCGTGCTAGCTGGTGTGGATAGGTTGATTCCTACTGGTCAACCGTTCGTTCGTCTCGTTGGTACTTACCCTGGTTCAGTGGTTGTTTATGGTTTGAATCTACTGTCGCACTCTATCTCTACGTGCTGATGCTAGTACTTTTGTTGATCGCAACAACGTATGCTAGTACTTTTGTTAATCGCAACAACGTATTTTCTGTCGTTTTACATTCTATGTTATTCCCTGGGACCTACTATTGCTAAAATGTACAGTTGCCCGAATGTACACCTATATTCAATGACATTAAAATGAACTAGCCATCTAATTTTTTACAGTTGAGTGACATGTACATAATTAATCCATCTAAAAAAAGGAAAGGGGTGTCATTGGTAGCCGCATATCCAAAAGATTGACTTTAGAAAATTATGCATATGATCGCGTAAAACATTGTTTTACACTATATATTACATTGTTTAGATGGAGGAAAAATGAACAAAATTTGGCAAAAGAAACATAAGCCAAACTTTCCTAGCAACTAATAAACAAAAAAAATTAATACCCAAACCTATCTTTAACACATGGTGAAAGCCTAGTTTCAAAATGTAGTTAAAACTGAGCAAAAATAAACAATAACTGACAATTGAAACATAATTAAACCAACCTTCCATACAACACATTCACCATTCATAAAGCAACTAAATATGTGTTATGGATAAACTTATTTGATAACTAAACATGAAAAAGGAGAGGGAATAGACAAAAACTAACCATCTTAAGCAACCTCATTTGAGGAAATAGAGAAAATTACCTAGCTATACTCTTCTCTCTCACATGTAAAACCCTAGATCCAAAATGTGGCTAAAATTGAGCAAGAATGAACAAAAATTGACAAAGAAACATAAACCAACCTTTCTTATCCACCTTCTTCGAAGAAATGAAGAGCAAAACCTCCCCCCTTATATTTTTTTGAAATCTGGACCTCCAAAATCGCCTCCAATGGAAGCTGGCTGCGAGCATACAGTTCACTGTCGGGGGAAGAAGAGAGCTATTTATAACAGACAGTTCACTGGCGGTTGGCTTGAAAAACCGCCAGTGGAAACCAATTTCCACTGGCGGTTATCTTAACATAACCGCCAGTGGAAATAGGGTATTTCCACTGGCGGTTCGGTTACACCAACCGCCAGTGGAAATTGGTTTTCCACTGGCGGTTATGTTACACCAACCGCCAGTGGAAACATCCTATTTCCACTGGCGGTTTTGTTAAGATAACCGCCAGTGGAAATGTGTTTCCACTGGCGGTTCCAAAGCCGGGCCCGCCTCGTTTTTTTTACTGGCGCGCGATAACTGAAACCGCCAGTGATAATTTATGGGTGCCGCAGGCTATGAGCTCTTTTCTACTAGTGTTACTCCATCCATCCTGGCAGTACCAAGATGTACCAGGACTTGAAGCAGAAGTATTGGTGGTATGGACTAAAGAAGGATGTTGCTTCACATGTAGCCTTGTGTGATGTTTGCTAGAGGGTGAAAGCTGAACATCAAAGATCTGCCGGTTTGCTGCACCCGCTTAAGATACATGATTCGAAGTGGGAAGAGATTGGCATAGGCTTCATTGTAGGTCTAACCCGCACATCTACTGGATATGACTCTATATGGGTGATTGTGGATAGGCTAACTAAAGTAGCCCACTTTATTCCAGTGAAGACCACATATTTAGGAGCAGGCTAGTGGAGTTGTACATGGCACAGATAGTTTGTTTACACTAGGTGCCTAAGAACATCGTGTTAGACCGAGGATCTCAGTTTACTTCTCGGTTTTGGCAAAAGTTGCATGAGTGCTTGGATACAAGAGTGAACTTCAGCTCGGCCTACCATCCCCAAACCAATGGGTAGACCGAGAGAACCAACCAAGTACTAGAGGATATGTTAAGAGCTTGTGCTCTTAAACATGGTGGCAGTTGGGATAAGATTTTGCCCTATGCGGACTTCTCGTACAATAACAGTTACCATGTCAGTTTGAAGATGTCCCCGTTTGAGGCTTTATATGGTAGAAAATGCAGGACTCCTTTATATTAGGATCAAATTGGTGAAAGGCAGTTCTTTGGGCCAGAAATTATATAAGAGGCAGAAGAACAAGTCCGGTTGATAAGGGAGAACTTGAGAACTGCGCAGTTGTGGCAGAACCTCCCAAGTTATTAGGCCCACACGCACCTGTCCTTGTCTCAAAGACCTCAGACGGCTATGCATGTGCACCAGATAACTTAACAGGATCTGTCTGAGTGCCCAAGGACCTCGGATAAACCACGAACAACCAGGATCGCAGGATTAAGTAACACAAATCACACACCAACATTTTTGCAGCGAAAATCTTATTACCAAATTTTACAAGTTACATAATTTTTACATTATATTTATCGGAGTGATTACAAAAGTATAAGTTTGAAATATATGCTAGCTCACGTAGGGCTTGGCATAGACGAGAATGGCGATCGATGACATCGGCGTGTCAGCACGACGATTCCCATTCGACGACGAAGACGGAGCAGCCACTTCCGATTTAGCCTTTTTGTCGAGCGTCTGACGAGTGTCGCACGAACATCATCATCACCGTCCACTAATTTCTCAGAATTTCTTCCCCAAAATACATAGCTCCAATTCCACACCAGACGAACGCACGAACCACACGGGCTTCGCTTTCTTCTCTATCAAATCCGTTCTTCCACATCGAGCGCTTGCAATCACAAGCAGGGAACTGGAGGGATGCACGACCAGCGAGCACGGCGAGGCGAGGACACAGATGCTTGCGACCGGGGCGAACTCGGCTGGGGAAAAGAACACATGGCTGGGTATTAACAGCTGGATCCGAGCGCGAGGGAGAAGCTCGACCGGCGAGCTGGAGCGAGCTGGGCACACGGCGACTTGAGGAAGCTGCACGCGCTGAGGAGAACTGAACAGGGAGCTTCGCGGCTGGGGAGGGAGCGACTGCGCGCACAGGACAGGAAGCAGGCGCGCGCGACGATGAGCAGGGACGACACGGCACGAAAGGACGCATGCGCAAGGGCAAGCTGGTGAAGTGGCGCACGGCACAGGGGCGAGCCAGGCGCGGCGTGCTTGAGGAGAGGGAGGAGACGAGCGCTTGTGGCGAGGCGGAGCGCGGACAAACGAGCGCAGGGAGCACGATGGCGGTCGGACAGAGGAGCTCGCGGCAGTACGCGTAAGAGGAACGGAATGCACGCGCAGGAAAGCTCCACGGCAACGCCATGGAGGCTGAGCAAAGAGGGACTCTGGCAAATGACAGGGCCATGACAGCAGAGAAACAGGCGACCAACAACGCGGCCCGAGCTCCATGTCGACACACCGGCCATGGGAGGTGGGCGGTCGGTTGCAGCTTGGGGCGAGGTGACGAACGCGAGCAGAGAGCTCAGGGCGTAGGAAGCGGAGCACCAGAGAACACGAGCGCGTGGGAGAGTGGGTCGAAACTGGAAGACGGTGTCGCACGCTATTGCACTGGCTGCTGCTCTGCAGCTAGAGACTGATGGACAGGGCACGACGACGCTTGAGACAGGAGCAGGGAGATGGCGTGAAGCAGGAAAGCTCCCGAAAGTAGACGCGTGCACAAAAAAATGTGTACACTAGCTAATGAAGGAGAGACACGTGCGCGAGGGGATTTTAGAGATAAGGAAGATGACGTTGAAGATAAATGAGAATTAGGGGCGGTGGCTTATGAGATATTTTCCTTTCCTATTTTTTAATAAAAGCGAAATGCAGATATTTTAAGGTATGAAATGAGGGTCTAAAAGATATATAGAAGGGTCGAATAAAAATAAGATTAACAACAATATTTGGACAAGATTTAATTTGGTGAATACTGTGTAGTGAGATGAATTTTTATCCGCTATTTATGTTTGAAAATTTAGATCTGGGCGAGAAACACATGGACCAAACTAAACGAGATCAGCTTCGATATATTAAAACTGTGCTTAATTTGATTCGAAACCCAATAATTTTATCCGCAGTCTGAACAGGGAAACAAATTAATTATGAATACTCAATATCGGCTCTAATTATCTTGATCCAATTTAATTTTGCGTTAATACTTTTGTCGTTGAGTTCTAATTAATTTGCTCGGGATAACAATCATCCGAGTGGGTCGGGCTTCTGAAGCCGTATTCGTGCGAGCGACGAATTTTAAATAATCTCCGGACGCACCGATTTTCGGAACAACTATGTTCCGGGCATCACGAAAATTTAGGAAAAGCCCGGATAAATAAAAATGACGTCAAAATCGCGACAGACAAAATAAATGCGATATAAAAATCGCGATAGATGAAAATGATTAAAATTTAGCATCTGTTTTATCCACTGATATTACATGCTTAACTCCATACTCGTTGTCGAGCAGATGATAAACACCTAGGGTGTTACAGCAGTCAAGACAGAAAAGCTATGTGGATACCCAGAGAAGACTATTAGAGTTTAAGGAGGGTGATCACTTGTATCTGAAGTTGTCACCAATCCGGGCTATGCGAAGATTTAAAGTTAAAGGAAAATTGTCCCCTCGCTTTATAGGACCCTTCTTGATCCTAAATCAAGTGGGAGAAGTTGCCTATAAACTCGCGCTACCCGACCATCTTGCTGATGTACATGATGTCTTCCATGTGTCCCAACTAAAGAAGTGTCTCAGGGTACCTGAGGAGCAGCTACCTATGGAGGATCTTAGTGTTCAAGATGATCTGACTTATACGGAGTATCCTATCAAGATCCTTGATACCTTTACTCGTGTCACGAGGAGTAAAGTGTAATGAAGTCACCATGGTGAAGATGAGGCTACTTGGGAAAGAGAAGAAGAGCTGCGAGTAGATTTTCCCCACCTCTTTCCTAGTCCTTCCTAATCTCGAGGACAAGATTCTTTTTAAGGGGTAGGATTTGTAAAACCTAACTTGTAAACAATAAGAAAATGGTTGATCTCATTATAAGTTTTGCCTCTACTCATTATAACATGGAATACCCATAGTTAAAGTGAACCATTGACTAATAGAATACTTATGCATCATGTTGAATTTTTTATTGTGTATTTAATATTAAAAATATTACTAGCAAAAGGCTAATTAGGATTTAACCTAAAAGAAAAAACTTCAATTTAGAAAATTGGGAAATCACCTAGAAAGGGAAAATAGAAAAGCCTACATAATATAAAATAAATATGCAAATAAATTTTCCCCAATACTGGTATGTCCAAATTATGTATTTAATTGAGAATAATAAATCCACAACAGCATTTGAATTCAAATTTAAAATTTCAAATCAAAAGGGGAAGAAAGAAAAGAAAATAGAGGAGAAAGGAAAAATAAAAAACAAAAATGCGCGCATATTGGGTCGGACGCCACCTATTCGGCCCACTTACCTTTCTCTCCACGTGCGCACGGCCCTGAAACTGGGTGCACTGACGCTGATGGCCCACTGCCCAGTCTCCCACTCCCTTTGCGGCTTCATTCTGTTGTCGCGTGCCCCATTGATAGGTGGGTCCGCCTGGGCAGGTCCATCTTCCTTGGACCACTACCGGTCGCGGGCCGTTCAACCATGCTGAGGTTTATAGCCTCCAACCCGCACCTAGACCCCAATGCACGCAACACAAAACTCGTGCCAAACCGGTCCTTCGCGGAACCCAGCTCCTAAATTCTCTCGCGATGCCAGACCTTGAAAACCACCATCGCCGCCGTGAGCGAAGGGAGGAGACCGCCGCTGCCAGAACACTCGCGCGTACGTCGCTAGTTGGGACCTCATTGTTGGCGCCGAACCTTCCTTGGGTGTGGCGGAACCACCCGAATTATTCCAGCTTAAGTGCCCAGGTCCCACCCTTAAAGGCAGCAACACACTTAAACTGGAATAACCCGTTAGTCCCTCGGATCTAGTCCAATAAAAGCCACTTACCAAGGATCGAATACCACTAGCTCACTCGAAGGTGAGGCATAGAGAAATACAATAAAGTATAATACCACAAATTTAATAAGTATCAATAGTGATTACATTATCAGAGTTTCAAAAACAGTAACCATAATTTTTAATGCAGCGGAAAATAACTAATGGAGAAAACTGAGTAACATGGCGAAGCCTGGCCACGCTACTCCTCCTTGTCCTCTCCTACGGAAGCAATAACCCACTTGACCGTCTATCCTGGTGGCAGGGATGGAGGCCAAGTCACACCAGCAACCAAGCATCCAAAGGAGTACCTGCAAAAATTATGCCACAAGCAAGGCTGAGTATACTAATACTTAGCTAGACTTACTCGGTGTGAGGAGTCTACTCCTCTACCTCTAGACCATGAAGTTGTTTGGCTGAGGGGGTTTGTTTACCAAAAGCACTAGCTGAGTCTAAAATCAAGTTTTAGATTTTCAAGTTCTAGAATAATAATTTTAGACTAGATGAGTACCTAGCTATTCATACATGGTATCAAACATTATATCAATCAACATCTTTTGCCAGTCATCTAATTTCCACTTATTACTCAATGCAGTACAATGGATCAAGCAGTCTCATTAGCTACGAGAAGCAGACGATTCGAATCGAGTTTTAACCTTGCGAGGTAAACCTAAACACACGAAATGTAGGGACACTCCATCCCCACACATGTCAACCGTCCCAATCGATCCCCCGTTCGTGGCCAGGGCTCACCGCCTTGGCATACAATGCTCCACTGACCCTGGCTGTCGTCGTACAGTGGCTGCACTTGTACCCACCATATCCAGAATAGGAGACCACGTCTCAGGACGAGTGAGGAGGAAAGTCCGCGCCCGGCTTCACTCAGGTACTAGGCTTACCGGTTACCATATTTCCTGATATGTGTTTAGTACGTTCAAACGCTTGACACAAGTATCCGCACGTTAATCCTTATTCCAATTTCGTCCTGTAGACAACGCATCCCCATGGATCCGTGTCCACAAACTATCATCATTATGTATCAAAAATGGATAGAACCAATTTCTGACCTTGTGCGAGTGCTAGAAAAATCAGTTGACTTCTACCGAGATCCTGATTAGCATAGCAGCTACTCGACCTAGCATACTAGTATTCATCTCAAAAGGAATCCTGAGTTCATGCAACTAGGGTTTCAGGCAACTCCTACACTTAAGTGCACGGTACAATCCTACAAATATTAAGTGTAGTAAAATAGCATATATAATGGTTATGCATAAAACCAGGGCTTGCCTAGAATCCACACTAAATAGTGTTTGCTAGATGACACTCGCTTGGCGAGCATCCACTGGTTAAGTCCATCCTTCTTTGGGTCGTCCATCAACTGCATCTTGTGGTTGGCACCACATCACTTGCATGATCATCATGTCTCGATCCTAAATGAGATGCAGGATGCATATGTATGAATATAATGAAAGTAGCACAAGATATTCAAATACACGGTAGCGAACTAAACATTAAATTGTAAGACATCGTAAACAACCACATGCTAGAGTTGGCTATCTACATGTTACCGGGCACACAAGATCAATACTAGTGGAAATACAAGGATTTGTTACCTATAATTAACCAACGCGAACATGACATCACACGTACAAGCAATTTACCATGTCCACTTTAATTGTTCATTGGCTACTTGTCGGCGTTTCGAGACCGGGGGGTCCCCGAGCCGACGAGTGAGTGTGCGGCGTGCCCCAGCCCAGATGGGTCGAGCGCGTGGGCGAGCGCGAAGGGGGGAGAGCGAGGTGGCCGGAGCCGGGTCGTGAGGGAGGCGGAGATCCCGCGGCCTTCGTGTTCGTCCCGTGCCCAGGTCGGGTGCGCTTGCAGTAGGGGGTTACAAGCGTCCGCGCGGGTGAGGGGAGCGAGCGGCCCCAAGAGAGTGCCTGCCCCTGCCCTCGTTCCCGCGAGGCCAACCTTCTCTAAGAAGGCCCTGGTCCTTCCTTTTATAGGCGCAAGGAGAGGATCCAGGTGTACAATGGGGATGCAGCAGAGTGCTACGTGTCTAGCGGGGGAGAGCTAGCGCCCTGGGTACATGCCAATGTGGCAGCCGGAGAGAACTTGGCACCCAGTCGGTGTGGTGTCGTGGCTGTCGGAGGAGTAACGGAGCCTGGTGGAGGGACAGCTGTTGGAACAGTTGGGCTCTTGCTGACGTCCCCCTGCTTCCGTAAGGGAGCCGAGAGCCGCCGTCGTCATGGGTCTAGCGGGTCGCCATCATTGCCTATCTGGCGGAGCTAGCCAGATGGGACGTCGGTCTTGTTCTCTGCGACCCAAGTCGGCTCGGGGCAGGGTGATGATGGCGCTTCCTGTTGACGTGGCGGACTTGTGCCCCAGGTCGGGCGACGTGGAGGCTCCTCCGAGGCCGAGGTCGAGTCTGTCTTCCATGGCCGAGGCCGAGCCCGAGCTCCTGGGTCGGGCGAGGCGGAGGTCGTTCGGCAGAGGCCAGGGTGGAGTCCAAGCCCTGGGTCGGGCGAAGCGGAGTTCGTCGTCTTCCGGGGCCTTAGCCCGAGTCCGAGCCCTGGGTCGGGCGGAGCGGAGTTCGCCGTCTTCCGGGGCCTTAGCCCGAGTCCGAGCCCTGGGTCGGGCGGAGCAGAGTTCGTCGTCTTCCGGGGCCTTAGCCCGAGTCCGAGCCCTGGGTCGGGCGGAGCGGAGTTCGCCGTCTTCCGGGGCCTTAGCCCGAGTCCGAGCCCTGGGTCGGGCGGTGCGGAGTTCGCCGTCTTCCGGGGCCTTAGCCCGAGTCCGAGCCCTGGGTCGGGCGGAGCTTCCTATGGCGCCTTTGGCAAGGCCTGGCTGCCCGTCAGTCCCACTCTTTGCGTTAAATGCCCCTGTGACTTGGTCGGTCGGCGCGGTGATTTAGTCAGGGTTGCTTCTTAACGAAGGCAAGGCCTTGGGCGAGCCGGAGGTGCGTCTGCCGTAAAAAAGGGGCCTCGGGCGAGACGGAAACACCTCGGGGTCGGCTGCCCTTGCCCGAGGCTAGGCTCGGGCGAGGCGTGATCGAGTCGCTCGTACGGACTGATCCCTGACTCAATCAAACCCATCAGGCCTCTGCAGCTTTATGCTGATGGGGGTTACCAGCTGAGAATTAGGCGTCTTGAGGGTACCCCTAATTATGGTCCCCGACACTACTTAAAATTAAATTAGTTAAGTACCTAAGTTCGCTACGACTTATATATAGACAAACTTAGTTAAAAAGAAATTAGTCACTTAATTGGGCTTTACAATTATTCACTAGGCAAACACTTATTAGACCCTAACTAATTTGGTTCACTACCTTAGCGAGACGTGTACTAGTTACTTATATATTAAGGCTTAATTATATTAGTCACTATCATTATTACTCATATTGAATTAAAATCCAAAATAAGCAAGCAATCACTCAAGGCAAACACAATAGAGTAGAGTAATCAATCACATCTAACACATTTGGGACAGCAGCAACGCAGTTGTTTGTTTTAATCATAACTCTTTAATTATCAATCCAAAAATAGCAAACTAGGACTTTATGGAAAGCTTAAAAAGTGCTCTACAACTTTGGTATTTTTACCTCAACATGATTCAACACTTAGCAAGGTCAAAAAGTGCTAACACGATAGCTCTGTCCAGATCTGGACAGATTCTGACTTGCGACTTCAAAAATTCACAACCAAGATTCAGGCATCCAAATGAATTGATCCTAGACTTTATGGAAAGATAATGAAATTGGCTACAAATCATTTAAGAACATCTCATGTTGATTTAATATGTATCAAGGGTAAAATGCACTACGAAGGCTTTGCTGTCCAGAACTGGGCAGATTCAGTGTTCACACTTTAAACATTCATAACTAAATCTTCAGATCACCAAAAAGAGTGATCCAAGACTTTTTCGAAAGCTTAGCAAAATTAATACATAACTTTTATAATCACTCAGAAGTGATTCTTTGTTTAACCAAATCAAACAATTCAGTTTTCAAAATCTGTTCTGACAGTGGATAGAACACAACAACCATTTTGTAAAATTCATAATTCCTAAACTATCAGGTCTATGGTTATGAAATTTTAACACAAGCATGATAAGAAAAGCATCTACAACTTTCTTATAATGACCATGAACTGATTGTAACATTAACTTAAGAAAACAATACAGTTTCTGAAATCTGTACAGAAATTGGACAGATTCAGTTACTGAACTTGTGAAAAGCATAACTCCTAAACGATCAGACTTATGGCTGTCAATTTTTAACACAAGCAAGATAATAAGGTTATCTATAACTCTTCTATATGACTTTTCTATAGAAAACATAATTTAGTTCATCAAACGAACATCACAACAAAAATAGTGCGTGCAACACAAAACAGCAACTATAAATTTTAGTTCCTATTTACTTCAAGAATTGTCATGTTCTAGAGACTAAAATTTCTCTAACACTTTACCATCTATTATAGTTAAAACAATCAAATTAGGACCAACAAGTCGACTTACTAATTTTTATCCAAGTCATTTTGTGCCTAGAATTTTCATACATAATTTGTAACACATCTACCACAATAATCTTACCCGGCATAAATATATATCGATGCGCTCTTCACATAGTAATTTCCATTTTAACTTGAGCATCACATGAACACTACTAATTTTTACCCGCGACCATAACCATGTGCATTTAGGCCATAACAAGCAAATCATCGTGATTACGAGCTTAACCAACCCATCTAACAATTCGGCTAACTAGAGCAACGATATAGTCCACTAAATAACATACACGTCGGCTTGCCTATTATTATCGCTATCTGATGCACAACATACACCCCAACATTTTTATAAACACACATATTCACAAGTACTTTCGCACACCGACTAACTCATACGAATCGTAAACCACTAATCTCCAAATCGCAATCATCACGCATTTACTTCCCAAATCATAAACACATACATGTTTATCATACGAACCGAGTATTTCAATAATTATCCTAAAGCAACTAACTCCATTACACACTTGTATCACAAACCTACTTGACTTACTTGAAGTGTCTACTCGAAACCGTGAGCACAATCATACACTATATGCGAAGCATAATTTAACAAACGCATAATACGCATCGTCACGACTCGACTTATAAATATAGAGAAAGCGATGACTACTTTGGCATGTCACCACCTCTCTATATAAGCCAAAACAATTTCTACCTACATCGATCGAACATTCATGTTGAGCACACCTTATTTTACCATGTCTCGCATACAACCATATTGTGGCGTGCACTCGAGACACTTCGATCATCGTAGCGTAACCACTAATATATGAACTCCGACACTCACGTCTTAACAATACATCCTCCACGCAAACTAGCATTTTCTAAACTACTCGTCACATCAACAAATATATCCCGTATATAATCATGAATCCCATCACATTGCATAAAACAGATACACTTTTCACATAAACACATATCGATGCATTCCCCAAAACATGATCCGCATTTATTTATTTATTTATTTATTTAGACTTAGTCTTCGCATCAAACAACACATCGCATATTTTCCCATCAAAATATAAAAATATCCGAGTTCTTTTCTACTTTGTTTTCTTCTCTATACGCTTTCATTCATACAATTATATTTTCACGCACATATTCACACATGCACATCATCGACTAAATACGTAAATAAAACAAATCGAGAATCACTCAAGGCGAACAACCTGGCCAAAATCCGATTGGAGTTGCGCATGCATGCCATCAGTTTGGGCTCTTTGCCGATGAGCGATGTGCGAGGCGTGATGATGACAAGGGCTACGAGCACGGCATAGTTTATTACACGATTTATTAGTGCGGTCTTTTAATCGAACACGAAAAGCATGGGATAGCGGGGTCTCACCACGGGTTTTGACGACGACTCGGAAACGTTGCGCAAATCGACGACGTGCGGCCCGACCTGGCGAGCGCGATGCAGCGGAGGGAGTCACTGCTGCTACTGCTTAAGCATCACATCGAGCACGCCGAGGGCACGACGCAGAGGGGATCCATGGCCGCTGCTGCAAGTGCGGGGGCATAGACCAGTGGAGGAGCACATGAGGAGGAGCTCAGCGAGCGCAGTCCAGGTGCTGCTAGAGCTCGGACCAGAGAAGGTCCTGCACTATGGCTGAGGGTGCGTGGAGCAGGGAGCAGGGACCAGCGCCTTGACTGCCAGCGGCCAAGAGAGCAGAGAGAACACAACAAAAAAATATATGGAGCAAGGCAGCGCCTGAGATGGTGTCCGCGCCAGCACTCCACCATGGAGGAGCAGAGGCAGGGGGCCAATGGGGATAGGTCTCAGCGTAGGGAGCTCGGTGTTCATGGCAGAAGAAACAAGAAACATCGAGGGGAAAAGCTCGGCCCCAAGGGAAGGGAGACTGTCGGCGGATGGAGCAGGGGCCAACGACCTCGCGTTGTTGAGCAGGACAGTAGAGGAAGAGGGCCAAGGCTTGGCCAGCAGAGAGTCGAACACCATGGAAGGAGGTCGTAGCCGATGCCCCGACGGTGTTGACGACCGTGAAGGCATGAGCAGGGGGGCGCGCCGGCCATGGGGACCTCCTGCTCAGTGCTAGAGCGAAGGAGAGGCCAAGCTGCAGGGGGAGCTATAGGGGAGGGGGTGTGGCGCCATGGATCCAGGGAGAAATTTCTCCTGTGCCTGCGGAGAAGAAGGGCGCGGCTTCCTGCACTCGGGTTCAAGGGAAATAGAGAGGAGGGAGGTGAGGCCTAGTCGAGCTCCAATGGGGCAAGGGTGCTGAGCGCCATGGGAGAAGCTTGGTTGGGGAGGGGTGCCGGACCTGGGGCAGAGGAGGCCGACATTGAGGGAGTTGTTGAGGGGAGCGGCTGCCAGGGGGCTTCTGCGCGCTGGGGGAGGGAGCCGAGCAGGGCAGGGTACGTGCTTCTGCTGTTAAAGGCGACGACCACACGTGGCATTGGTGGCCTTGGCCGGCTGCTGCTGGTTGGCTGGTGCCTGGCATTGGTCAAGAGACTGGTGTCCAATGACTGGTTGAGGAGGGTGGCGACACCGATTGGTTAGGAGGGAGGTGGTCAGCTGTTGGTTGATTTGCGCAGCGCTCACTCGTGGGCTGAGACTGACGCAGGGAACAGAGCGAACTAACGTGCGGATGAAGGAGAGGCCAAAGAATAAAATAAACCAAGACATTTTATTTGGGTGTCGCTTGGAAATTAAATTCTCGCGCACAAGTAGAAATAAAATGAATCGAGATTGATCGGCTTCAGGTTCGTTATCGAAATAAAGCGAGTCGGATTAGCAAAAATCATTGCCGAGGTTGGTTTTCGAATTTAGATTGGACACAGAGATTTTAAGCAGAGTTGGATAAAATTAAATAGGTGCCAACATGTGGAGTATTATGTTTGAGAGCACGGACTCGGATTAATTTTTGGACACAGATCGAACATCGAGAAATTGGATTCGGACATAGCTCTACTAGCAACTATCGAGCGTTTGATTAAATGAGCTTTGAACGAGATTTATAAATCGAGAATGATTTTTGAGTTTGCATTTGTTTCGAAAGACAAAAGTTTTTAACAGGTTCCAAATTTGGCCTTCTGTGAGACTGAATAACTCCGAATTCGGTGAAATGTGTACGAATAGTCCGGATAATTAGAGACATACGCGAGCGAGAAATAGAAATTTTTACTGAGCATTCGAGATTAGGATAAATCTCCCGATATAACGCGAAATAGACACCTGGGGTGTCACAGCCTTTCCCCCTTAAAAGAATCTCGTCCTGAGGTTCGAATGAGGACCTTCAAGGGTGGAGAAGCATGTAACTCCCAGACTGAAGATAGATGCAAATTCATGAGAGGGTATCTGACAAGATACTGAAGATAGATTTGGATAGAATATCGCGACATATTGAGACAAAATGCAGCGATCACTTGAGAAAATGTCTACAAAAGATAGCACGTCGGTATAGTCTTATAATGGATCACAACTATTAACCACGATACCAGCGCGTGCCGAGGAGCTCAACCATGTGTGCACCCATAGGAGGCTCTCGGTTTCGTCGCAGCAACATCAGTTGTTTAGTCATAATACCATTGCCGAACGTAACCAATAAGAAGATCCACATAGCACAGATAGATGGAGCCCATGAGAGTATGGCTCAAAAAATAAGATCATGACAGGAGTCGAAGCATAGAATTGTTGGCAAAACAAGCAACACATGAGAATTTTCTTCAACCCAGAGAACTATTTTATGATCAACATGGAGATCATCAGGCCAAAGATTAGTACGAGATTTGATATGAGGGGAACTAACCATGAGATCGAGATTGACAAGCTTTTAGAGACATGAGAGAACCAAGGACAACAATGAAATCCATTGAACCCAATGGATACACCATTCATAGATAAGAATCGATAAAACGACATCATGATTCTTGGAGGAAGAGCATGAGATTGACCAGAATTGAGAGACTTAGGCAGATCAACATCCAATACTTGAGAATGGGTTATAGCAGATAATCAGATAACGGGGCAGAATCAATGAAGGATCCAGAGATTCGGATGATAAAGCCACAACATGATTCACAAGAAAAAGATTACCAGATCTAGGTGAAAAGAGAGGTAGTCACATGAGATCGATTATGATTAGCACTAGAAAGGTTATGAAGATTCGGGACAGGATCTATGGAAAGAAACATGGCCTTGATAGGGTTTGTGCAACTAGACACCAAACAACAATTTTTTTCTTCTTTGACACAACAAGTGCACAAGGAGACTTGGGTTGGTCTAGCGGTCAATCTATGGGGTTCTATAAGTTGTACAGGTGTAACTTCAAGGGTAAAACACACAAGGGTTCGAAAAACACTAACACAAGCATGTGATTTTTTAAGAGGTTTCACTTGCTGAACTCAAGGTTGTTTGGGTGGGGGTCTTTTATGAACAAAACAAGCAACAAATTTTTTTGCTAGTTATGGGCAAAAGGGTTGAATAATTACAATACCACCTAGATAGCAAGACAAGAGAAACACATAACACGACCTAATAAGACTTACCAATCTCACACAAGATAAGGCATTTCTTATAGTTCACAAGGTGGCAATACATCCCATTATTCACAATTTCTTATTATTGGAATAAAGGTGAGAGAAGCATGTTGATGCACAAGAGACAATGATGATGCGACAATCATGATACATGCTCATTCTAGTCGTCTTCTCAGACCTAACTAATTTTTCGGGTGCTTGCTACAACATCCTTCCTAATAGTAGTAATAATAGCCTTTATGGCCTATATACATAGCCACCTAACTACCCATCTATTTCCTAAGGCTTCACGTCCTAGGTCTATCCTTATCGTCCTGACGATCTATCCAACTTGGTTTCTAAGCAAGTTTTACTTTTGAAAAGGTTGGAAATTATGACTTATTGACTTCTCTAAAGTGGTACTCGCTCTGATACCAGCTATGGCGGAACCACCCGAATTATTCCAGCTTAAGTGCCTAGGTCAGACCCTTAAAGGCAGCAACACACTTAAACCAGAATAACCTATTAGTCCCTCGGATCTAGTCCGATAAAAGCCACTTACCAAGGATCGAATACCACTAGCTCACTCGAAGGTGAGGCACAAAGAAATACAATAAAACATAATACCACAAATTTAATAAGTATCAATAGTGATTACATTATCAGAGTTTCAAAAACAGTAACCATAATTTTTAATGCAGCGGAAAATAACTAATGGAGAAAACTGAGTAACATGGCAAAGCCTGGCCACGCTACTCCTCCTGGTCCTCTCCTGTGGAAGCAATAACCCACTCAACCGTCTATCCCGGTGGCAGGGATGGAGGCCAAGTCACACCAGCAACCAAACATCCAAAGGAGTACCTGCAAAAATTATGCCACAAGCAAGGCTGAGTATACTAATACTAAGCTAGACTTACCTGGTGTGAGGAGTCTACTCCTATACCTCTAGATCATGAAGCTGTTTGGCTGAGGGGGTTTGTTTGCCAAAAGCACTAGATGAGTCTAAAATCAAGTTTTAGATTTTCAAGTTCTAGAATAATAATTTTAGACTAGATGAGTACCTAGCTATTCTTACATGGTATCAAACATTATATCAATCAACATCTTTTGCCAATCATCTCATTTCCACTTATTACTCAATGCAGTACAATGGATCAAGCAGTCTCATTAGCTACGAGAAGCAGACGATTCGAATTGAGTTTTAACCTTGCAAGGTAAACCTAAACACTCGACATGTAGGGGCACTCCGTCCCCACACACGTCAACCGTCCCTATCGATCCCCCGTTCGCGGCCAGGGCTCACCGCCTTGGCATACAATGCTCCACTGACCTCGGCTGCCGCCGTGCAGTGGCCGCACTTGTACCCACCATATCCGGAATGGGAGACCATGTCTCAGGACGAGTGAGGAGGAAAGTTCGCGCCCGGCTTTACTCAGGTACTAGGCTTACCGGTTATCATATTTCCCGACATGTGTTTAGTATGTTCAAATGCTTGACACATGTATCCGCATGTTAATCCCTATTCCAATTTTGTCTTGTAGACAACGCATCCCCATGGATCCGTGTCTACAGACCATCATCATTCTGTATCAAAAATGGATACAACCAATTCCTGACCTCGCGCGAGTGCTAGAAAAATCACTCGACTTCTACCGAGATCCTAATTTAGCATAGCAGCTACTCGACCTAGCATACTAGTATCCATCTCAAAAGGAATCCTGAGTTCATGCAACTAGGGTTTCAGGCAACTCCTACACTTAAGTGCACGGTACAATCCTACAAACATTAAGTGTAGTAAAATAGCATATATATAACGGTTATGCATAAAACTGGGGCTTGCTTGGAATCCACACTAAATAGTGTTTGCTAGATGACACTCGCTTGGCGAGCATCCACTAGTTAAGTCCATCCTTCTTTGGGTCGTCCATCAACTCTGTCTTATGGTTGGCATCACATCACTTGCACGATCATCATCTCTCGGTCCTAAATGAGATGCATGATGCATATGTATGAATATAATGAAAGTAGCACAAGATATTCAAATACACGGTAGCGAACTAAACATTAAATTGTAAGACACCGTAAACAAACACATGCTAGAGTTGGCTATCTACATGTTATCCGGTACACAATATCAATACTAGTGGAAATACAACGATTTGCTACCTATAATTAACCAACACGAACACGACATCACACGTACAAGCAATTTACCATGTCCACTTTAATCGTTCATTGGCTACTTAACATTAAATTAGTTAAGTACCTGAATTCGCTACGACTTATATATAGACAAACTTAGTTGAAAAGAAATTAGTCACTTAATTGGGCTTTACAATTATTCACTAGGCAAACACTTATTAGACCCTAACTAATTCGGTTCACTAACTTAGCGAGACGTGTACTAGTTACTTAGGCATAATTATATTAGTCACTATCATTATTACTCATGTTTAATTAAAACCCAAAATAAGCAAGCAATCACTCAAGGCAAACACAATAGAGTAGAGCAATCAATCACATCTAACACATTTGGGACAGCAGCATCGCAGTTGTTTGTTTTAATCATAACTCTTCAATTATCAATCAAAAATTGCAAACTAGGACTTTATAAAAAGCTTAAAAAGTGCTCTACAACTTTAGTATTTTTACCTCAACATGATTCAACACTTACCAATGTCAAAAAATGCTAACACGACAGCTCTATCCAGATTTGTATAGATTCTGACTTGCGACTTCAAAAATTCACAATTAAAGATTCAGGCATCCAAATGAATTGATACTAGACTTTCTGGAAATATAATGAAATTGTATACAAATCATTTATGAACATCTCATATTGATTTAATATGTATCAAGGGTAAAATACACTACGAAGGCTTTGCTGTCCAGAACTGGGCAGATTCAGTCTTCACACTTTAAACATTCATAACTAAATCTTCAGATCACCAAAAAGAGTGATCCAAGACTTTTTGGAAAGCTTAGCAAAATTAATACATAACTTTTATAATCACTCAGAAGTGATTCTATGTTTAACCAAATCAAACAATTCAGTTTTCAAAATCTATTCTGACAGTGGACAGAACACAGCAACCATTTTATAAAATTCATAATTCCTAAACTATCAGGCCTATGGTTATAAAATTTTAACACACGCAGGATAAGAAAAGCATCTACAACTTTCTTATAATGACCATGAACTGATTGTAACATTAACTTAAGCAAATAATGCAGTTTCTGAAATCTGTACAGAAATTGGATAGATTCTGTTACTGAACTTGTAAAAAGCATAACTCCTAAACGATCAGACTTATGGCTGTCAATTTTTAACACAAGCAAGATAATAAGGTTATCTACAACTCTTCTATATGACTTTTCTATAGAAAACATAATTTAGTTCATCAAACGAATAGCACAACAAAAACAGTGCGCGCAGCCCAAAACAGCAACTATAAATTTAAGTTCCTATTTACTTCAAGAATTGTCATGTTCTAGAGACTGAAATGTCTCTAACACTTTACCATCTATTATAGTTAAAACAATTAAATTAGGACCAACAAGTCGACTTACTAATTTTTATCCAAGTTATTTTGTGCCTAGAATTTTCATACACAATTAGTAACGCATCTATCACTATAATCTTACCCGGTATACATATATATCGATGCGTTCTTCACATAGTAATTTGCATTTTAACTTGGACATCACATGAACACTACTAATTTTTACCCGCGACCATAACCATGCGCATTTAGGCCATAACAAGGAAATCATCGTGATTACGAGCTTAACCAACCTATCTAACAATTCGGCTAACTAGAGCAACGGTATAGTCCGCTAAATAACATACACATCGGCTTGCCTATTATTATCGCTATCTGATACACAACATACACCCCAACATTTTTATAAACACACATCTTCACAAGTATTTTCGCACACCGACCAACTCATACGAATCGTAACCACTAATCTCCAAATCGCAATCATCACGCATTTACTTCCCAAATCATGAACGCATACATGTTTATCATATGAACTGTGTATTTCAATAATTATCCTAAAACAACTAACTCCATTACACACTTATATCACAAACCTACTTGACTTACTTGAAGTGTCTACTTGAAACCGTGAGCACAATGATACACTATATGCGAAGCATAATTTAACAAACGCATAATACACATCGTCACGACTCGACTTATAAATATAGAGAAAGCGATGACTACTTTGGCATTCATCACCTCTCTATATAAGCCAAAACAATTTCTACCTACATTGACCGAACATTCATGTTGAGCACACCTTATTTTACCATGTCTCGCATACAACCATATTGTGGCGTGCACTCGAGACACTTCGATCATCGTAGCGTAACCACTAATATATGAACTCCGACACTCATGTCTTAACAATACATCCTCCACGCAAACTAGCATTTTCTAAACTACTCGTCACATCAACAAATATATCCCCTATATAATCACGAATCCCATCACATTGCATTAAACAGATACACTTTTCACATAAACACATATCGATGCATTCCCCCAAAACATGATTTGTATTTATTTATTTATTTAGACTTAGTCTTCACATCAAACAACACATCGCATATTTTCCCATCAAAATATAAAAATATCCGAGTTCTTTTCTACTTCGTTTTCTTCTCTATACGCTTTCATTCATACAATTATATTTTCACGCACATATTCACACATGCACATCATCGACCAAATACGTAAATAAGACAAATCGCGAATCACTCAAGGCGAACAACCTGGCCAAAATCCGATTGGAGTTGCGCATGCATGCATCAGTTTGGGCTCTTTGCCGACGAGCGATGCGCGAGGCGTGACGACGACAAGGGCTGCGAGCACGGCATAGTTTATTACACGATTTATTGGTGCGGTCATTTAATCGAACACGAAAAGCATGGGACAGCGAGGTCTCACCACGGGTTTTGACGACGACGTAGAAATGTTGCGCAGATCGACGGCGTGAGGCCCGACCTGGTGAGCGCGACGCAGAGGAGGGCGTCGCTGCTGCTGCTGCTTTAGCATCACATCGAGCACGCCGAGGGCGCGACACAGAGGGGATCCATGGCCGCTGCTACAACTGCGGGGGCGCAGACCAGCGGAGGAGCACGTGAGGAGGAGCTCGGCAAGCGCAGTCCAAGCGCTGCTTGAGCTTGGATCAGAGAAGGTCCCATGCCATGGCTGAGGGCGCATGGAGCAGGGAGTAGGGACTAGCGCCCTGACTACCAGCGGCCAAAAGAGCAGAGAAAACACAACAAAAAAATATATGGAGCAACACAGCGCCTAAGATGGTGTCCGCGCCAGCACTCCACGATGGAGGAGCAGAGGCAAGGGCGCGATGGAGAAGGGACCCGGCGTAGGGAGATCGGCGTTCCTGGCGGAAGAAACAACCAACGTCGAGGGGAAAAGCTCGGCCCCAAGGGAAGGAAGGCTGTCAGCAGATGGAGCAGGGGCCAACGACCTCGCGTGGTCGAGCAGGACAGTAGAGGAAGAGGGCCAAGGCTTGGCCAACAGAGAGCTGGACGCCATGGAAGGAGGTCGTAGCCGATGCCCCGACGGCGTTGATGACCGTGAAGGCATGAGCAGGGACGCGCGCCAGCCATGGGGACCTCCTGCTCAGCGCTAGAGCGAAGGAGAGGCCAAGCCACAGAGGGAGCTGCAGGGGAGGAGGTGTGGCGCCATGGATCTAGGGAGAAATTTCTCCTGTGCCTGCGGAGAAGAAGGGCGTGGCTTCCTGCGCTCGGGCTCAAGGGAAACAGAGAGGAAGGAGGTGAGGCCTGGTCGAGCTCCAATGGGGCAAGGGTGCCGAGTGCCATGGGAGAAGCTTGGTTGGGGTGGGGTGCCGGACCTAGGGCAGAGGAGGCTGGCGTTTAGGGAGTTGTTGAGGGGAGCGGCTGCCAGGGGGCTTCTGCGTGCTGAGGGAGGGAGCCAAGCAGGGTAGGGTGCGCGCTTCTGCTGTTAAAGGCGACGACCACGCGTGGCATTGGTGGCCTTGGCCGGCTGCTGCTGGTTGGCTAGTGCCTAGCATTGGTCAAAAGATTGGTGTCCAACGACTGGTTGAGGAGGGTGGCGACGCCGATTGGTTAGGAGGGAGGTGGTCAGCTATTGGTTGATTTGCGCAGCGCTCACTCGTGGGCTGAGACTGACACAAGGAACAGAGCGAACTAACGTGCGGATGAACGAGAGGCCACAGAATAAAATAAACCGAGACATTTTATTTGGGTGTCGCTTGGAAATTAAATTCTCGCGCACAATTAGAAATAAAATGAATCAAGATTGATCGGCTTCGGGTTTGTTATCGAAATTAAGCAAGTCAAATTAACAAAAATCATTGCTGAGGTTAGTTTTTGAATTTAGATTAGACATAGAGATTTTAAGCCGAGTTGGATAAAATTAAATAGGTGCCAACACGTGGAGTATTCTGTTTGAGAGCACGAACTCGGATTAATTTTTGGACACAGATCGAACATCGAGAAATTGGATTCGGACACAGCTTGACTAGCAACTGTCGAGCATTTGATTAAATGAGCTTTGAACGAGATTTATAAATCGAGAATGATTTTCGAGTTTGCATTTTTCTGAAAGACAAAAGTTTTTAATAGGTTTGAAATTCGGCCTTCTGTGAGACTGAATAACTCCGAATTCAGTGAAATGTGTACGAATAATCCGGATAATTAGAGACATACGCGAGCAAGAAATAGAAATTTTTACTGAGCATCCGAGATTAGGATAAATCTCCCGATATAATGCGAAATAGACACCTGGGGTGTCACATTGGGTCTCCCGGAACCGTTGCATGGCAACCTCGGGCGTGGGGCGACCTAGGATCTCGGCAAATTCCTCGTTGGAGTGTTGTCACTGCCACGGGATCCTCATCGTCGTGGGCACCACTTTTGAAGTCGCATACGCCACCAGTATGTCACTAATCATGTCTTCCAAACTCTCTGAATCACGTAGCCTCGTTCGGTTAGGGGATTAGAGTCTGTATTGTGCGATCTATTGGCGCCGGCGGGGGTTTCGCTGTCGCGGCGCCACCATCCATCGTAATGGCAGGCTGCCAGGGGAGATGGCACACACGTCGTTGATTCGCTGCGCAATGGCCAAGATTAGATCTGGTCTGTACTGGTTCGGAGTTAGTTCTGAACGGTTGATCTAGATGTGGTGGGCTAGGATCAGGGCGGGTCTTCATTGAATATGGGTCGTTGATCCTGCCACGGGTGGCTGGGATGGCATAGTAGTATTCCGGTTTGACGATCTAATCAGGCGCGCTCGTCTCTAATCGGACGACTGAAGGGACGCCATACCCCTTCGGCTCACGCAATTAGCATAAGAGTCCCTAGAAAATATCTGAATCAACTCGCAGTCCACCACTGACGTAGCCTGAGTCTAGGGAATTTTACAGACTAGCCCTGGTACTTTCTGGTTATTGTGCGCTCGGTCCAGATCACTGAGAAAATCGATTTAATTAAGGACAGAAATCATTTTTAGTACAAAAATAATGTCTTAATCTTGGAAAATTCATAGATTAATGAATTTAATTCCTTTTTAATCCATTCCAATTGCAATAATTCAGTATTAATATTGTTTACCACTTAGTAACTCTCTTTAGACATGAAACAAATATTAGAATTGCATACTTAATTTATTCCCTACCAAGCACTTAATATCTTCGGAAATTCATAACTCGATAACTGTAACTCCGAATTTAGTGATTCTTGTTCCTACGATCTCGTTACGATGCGTAGAATATTATCATGCATTTTGATCTGCTGTTTGGTGTGATGTTAATTTATGCTATACCATGTTTGTTTGTATTGTTGCGAGTAGACGAGCAAGCCATAGAGGATCAAGGTGTTTAGCAGGTGGAGACTGCTAAGCAGGAGCTCGTTGAAGGCAAGTTTTGCCCTTGATCACTTCTTTTACCCAATAATGTTCGTTTTAATCATTATGATCTATATAGGTTAATTTTGATGGGACCCATTAGGTTACCCTAGTTTGGTTATCTCTGTACCTTGTTTACCACTAAATTTTTAGGTAGTACCTGCTATTGCTTTATGTGGTTTTGGGTATTGTGATACACATTATTCATGATCATACTTTTATTATCAGTTTGTTATTTACTGTTCATGGTAAGATCATAATGTTAATTGGAACATGGAGCGACCACCTAGGAAAACAGTGCTACCACAAGGTTGGTATGGGACGTCCTTGGCTAACTAATTAGGAAAGCTTGTGGATGACTACCTTACCCAAAAGGATCAAGGGAACTAGGGGAGTGGTCAGTGTTGGGAGGTCCTTGGGTTGATTTTGCTGCGATGGTGGTCAAGCGAGGGATCCCTGCATTGGAGCTTCCTAGAAACTGTAGCGGGTTTTCTAAAGCTAGTGGAACTTTGTAAAGGCCTCGTAGTGTTAGCTGGCCTCGCTTCCTTGGTAGAGGTGTATGGGAAGTCATGATCCCTGGGCAGATGGGTAACATGACTTGTGGGTAAAGATGCGCAACCTCTGTAGAGTGTAAAACTGGTATATCATGCATGCTCACGGTCATGAGCGGCTCGGACCCTCACATGATTAATTTATGGAATTAAATCCAATTTGTCATTTGCATCGCATTGTGGTTTATTATTAATTTGATCTATTATTAATCTGGGATTGGTGTTTACTTACATTTAGTGACTACTAATAAAACTTGACCACTATTTAAAAGCAATGCTCAGCTTTAACCATTATTTGTTGATCAGCCTTACACTTCACATGAACTCCCACTATTGGTGAGTTCATGCACATTATTCCCCACAACTTGTTGAGCTATGATATTTTGTGAGCTCACTCTTGCCATACATAAACCCCCACAGGTGAAGAGCAGGTGGTCCAAGAGGAGCCCTATAATGAGGAGTATGAGTTGATCTAGGTGACGTCTCCGAGTTAGCTTGATGGCGCCAACGAATAATATTTAGTTTGCTTATTGTTATCATTTATTTCTGTAAGACTTCCGCTATGTAATAATGATACTTGTGACATTTATCTCTATACACTTTGTCATTATATGTGATGTTCTTTTTTGGCGCAAATATGAGACACACCCGCTTTATCCCTTAAATCCGGGTGTGACAAGGTCTAAATGAACCATTATAATGCATGGAACCCTTAGATTCGAGATCTACTGTTTGGATTTAAAATACCTAGGAACAACATTGATCCACCCGATCCAAGATCGATGGCAACCACGCCCTCGACCGAAACGGTATTCAAGATTTAATCCTAGCCACTAGTCAGAAGATCAACGGGTCTCAATAAATCTCCCTCCCCTTGTCGAGGTGCGGCGGCGCCGCCTATCGCCCGCGGCAGCCCCCTCGCCGGCACAAAGGCGTTCGGCCAATCCAGTGCCCCAAACTTTGATTGGACCAAGCTACGCATAGAGGATATGATAGTGAATGTGGAAGGTAAAGACTAACTGGTATGGATGCGATGCAGATCACTACCCACGTATGCGAGCGGCTTCACAGTGGCGCAATTGCTCTGGTGAGCAATTCGTCGTGAGCTAACCACTGGCCGTGCTTTTCGATCCCACATGCTCACTCTCGCAAACATGGTGAAGCTTATAATCCTCTTGCTTGGATCTCAACGGTGGCGTGAGCACGATTCCATAGATGCGGCCCAACGGCGCTCTCTCTCGATGGTGAGCTCTGGCGCGCAGGTGATGCTGTTGGCGAGGACTACGAGTGAGCGACGGAGGGGGCGAGGCAGCCATGGGGCCAGGCTTTTATCCCTAGAGCAAAACCTCAACAACCCTGCTATGGATCGCCCACTAAACTCGCGCGCGAGGTTGATGTCGGTCCTGCGAACGGGATGATGTAGCTGGCCGACGCCCCACGAGTCGGTGTTAGAAGCCTTAGAGCAACTGCAACAGACTCGTTAAACATTATTTCCTCGCCAAAAAAGAGAAAAGACCATGAAAAACTAGATCCAACAGTCTCGC
Source organism: Zea luxurians (assembly GCA_029449295.1). Classification (NCBI taxonomy): domain Eukaryota; kingdom Viridiplantae; phylum Streptophyta; class Magnoliopsida; order Poales; family Poaceae; genus Zea; species Zea luxurians. Next base: position 56,480,011 of record JAOPSE010000011.1, read on the forward strand.
CATCGAGCTCGCTTCTCCATCTCACTCGGCATCGCGCTCTCGTCGTTGGCCATCTTTGCCGAGCAGCTCCAACTCGCTATTCTCCCGCCAGCACGCTCTCCTGCGCTCCCGCTCCCACGCCCTCCCGCTTTCGCGCCATCCCACTCTCGCATCCACGCCCATGCTGTTGCACTCTGGCCGCCGCAATCTTCCATCGCCACCGCAATGTTTAGGCCGCCGCGACCCTGTCGAACAGAGAGTGGAGAAAAAAGGATGGGTATCGGATCTGCAGAGAGTCAATCCCAGTTTCTTCTAGGAAGGGTGGAAGAAGAGGCATATCATCTGGAGGGAGAGTCCGCTGACTCCACTATCAGATCCATGCGCCACCAGGTAGTTCCCCTCACAGCCAACGATCGGATCCCAGAAGATGTGCCAAGTGGTAGCCAATTCGATGGTGAGAACGCCAACAAAATTAACCTTCAGATTTTAATACTGTCACTCTTAATTTATTCCTTGGTTGAGCAACTTCCAATAACACACCTGATTTTTTAGTTAGTATCTTTCTGATCCTAGTTTTCAGTCATGACCTGAATAAAATCATGGCTGTATCGTCATTTGTTTCCTGAAGATCCCTATTACTTTTTCAGTTTTTTAGGAATGGTTCAGTTTTTTAGGAATGGTTCAGTTTTTGAGTATCAGAATTTTTTGTACCAAGCTGATGGATTAAAAAGGATCAGTACATGTTTGCAAATTATTTCAGAAATTGTTCTCTTAGGTTCCTCTGATGTAAACAATGGTAGCACATTGAGTTTGTGATCAAGACCAATGACTGCCTGTGACATTGATTGTTCAGTCCTTATTGCCATTGTTTATTTATTTAAATGAAATTGATAATAAGGACATGCAGACAAGTCTAGACATCATCAATTCTACAAGTCATCTCAAAGACAAGTTTTCTTAAATAAGTATCCACGGTATAGTTACTGAAAAATGTATCCCTGTTGTACTTCCACTAAAACAGATCACTAAACAACATAGTCATATATATGTGTACCAGGCAAAAGAAACTAGTACAGTGGCATAGAGTAGAGCTAGAACCGAGGCCAGAGAGCATGGACCGTTGATGTTGAGTTCAGTTGGCAGGCGTCGAGTGCTCTCCAATGTTCACCGCAGGTGTCTATTTAAGGTTGCAGGTTGCCGCATCTAAATCTGAAAGTTTCTGGCGTCTGATTCTTCAGGTTGGAGAAGTCAAATACTTCATCGCACACTAAGTCCCGGCCCGTGGATTGGCACACCAGAACGTCATGCAGATCAGATTGCACATGCAGAACTATTCAAATCAGATTGCACATGCGGCGTCCGATTCTTCAGAGCGTTGAGAGCGGTCTACAGGTTGGAAAAATTCAAACATGCAAAAAAGCCAAGAAAAAGTCAAACATGCAAAAAAGCCAAGTTTAGTGTTTCCTTTAGATTGTTTTTGGAACCCATGCTTTGTAGATAGCTTTGTTTAGCGAAGTGTGCTCTGTAAACTTGAGATTTAGCTAGGATTTTTATATAAGCTTTTGGAGTTGCTCTTACGTGCACAACGGGAAGGTCGGACCGTGGGCCCCGCACATCAATGAGTGAAACCAATGCTTTCAGTGGAAGGTGGCTAATAAGGGGACCCCACATGTCGGCGCTACCCCAATAGGCTCTTTGGGCGTGTAGAGATGGACTGGCGCGTGGCACTGGGGCCGAGGTGGAGGGCTGGTAAGGAGAGATTTTGGCCCAGGCGCAGAACAGTTCTTTCTCTTTTTATTTTTTCTTTTCTCCATTTAGATTCATTTTTAGATATCTATTTTGGATTTAAGTTCTAGTTTGGGGTTCAAAGTTCCATTCCAAAATGCTCAACCAGAATACCAACATGAATGCAACTTCTTTTCTCTTTTATATATTTAAGTATATATATGTATGTATATATACATATATATATGTAGTAACATCTCAACACTTTAGAACACAGCTCTAAAAAAGTCTTTATTATTATTCCACAAATCATAAAGGCACTACTAATTTTCTTAATATCATATTTAGGGTTTACATCATCCATTCAATCCCAAGAATTGGTAGACTTTATTGCTGACTCGACCCCTAGTCCGTAGGATGAAGCTATCCCCATAGACGAAGCTGTTTGGACAGTATTCTGTAATGGATCATGGGTATCCTTCAAGGCTGGTGCTACAGCCATTATTGTTTCACCGTCCAAAGTGAAGACATCATATGCTGTCAAGTTGCAATTTCAGTGTACAAATAACATAGCAGAATATGAAGCTTTGTTGTTGGGCCTCAGGAAGCTGAAGGCAATGGAAGTATGAAGAGCAACCTTGAAATCCGATTCCCAAGTCATCACAGGTCAAGTAGACAAATCAAGTAAAGCAAAAAACCCAACTATGGAAAGTACCTTGATATGGTCCAAGGGATGAAGACTTCCTTAGAGGGGTTTTCAGTAAAAATATCCCCATGCTGGATAATGAGTATGCTGACATGTTGGCCAAGTCCACGATCGAGGGGCTCCCTATTCCCCCCAAGTATTCATTGAAATACTGAAAGCACCTTCTGTGGAGTTGATGGAGAGAGCTAGCTACCCTAAATGTACTCCTACACATAGTGAAGACTAGAGAACAGAGATCATAAGTTTCCTTCGAGGGAATCATCCACTTGATGATGAAGCATACATTAAGAGAATGCAAGCAAGGACAAGACCGTACAAGATCATAGAAGGGGAGTTGTACAAGGAATGTGTCTGTTCCCCTTTGCTAAAATATGTTTCTAGAGACGAAGACCAAGAGCTGATAAGGGAAATTCACTCTGGTTTATGTGGATCACATATTGGCCCTAGAGCTTTAATAGGAAAAATCTTTCATCAAGGATTCTACTGACCGAAGGTAGCTGTGGACACAACAATGTTTGTATAAAACTGTGACAACTATCAAAGGTGTGCAAGGAACCAAAAACAAACTTCATCCTTGACCCAGCTGATACAACCAACGTGACCCCTACAAAAATGGGGAATGGACATACTAGGCCCAATGCTAGCAGCATAGGGAAATATTAAATATGCAGTGGTGGTAGTAGAGTACTTATCCAAATTGATCGAAGCTAAGGCTTTGGCAACAATAACTTCGACTACTATCCAAAGGTTTTTCTAGTAGAACATTATTTGTCGCTTCAGAGTCTTGAAATCCATCACTGTTGATAACGGCACTTAATTTGATTCTGAAGCGTGCATAGCATTCTATGACCAAGTGGAAAAACATACATTTTGCTTCAGTTAGACATCCAGAGTCTAACGAATTGGTTGAAAGAGCAAATGACATAATTTTACTAGGAATCATGAGGTCTCTATTTGGATTGCCAAAGGGCAAATGGATAGAAGAGCTCATAAAAGTTGTGTGGAATCATAACACATTAGTATCAAGATCCATTGGCTTATGCTGTTCATGCTTCTCTTTGGGGATTATGCTATTACCCCTGAAGAAATCAAGATGGGTTATGCAAGAGTTACAACCTCGACCCAAGATCATGAAAGTGAGAAATTTTCTAAGGATGCAATATAGGAGTCAAGACTCAAAGCAGTCGAGCACATAAGGAAATATCAGGCAGAAACCCTAAGGTGGCGAGACAGAAAAGTAAAACTCAAGAACATAGCACTAGGCCATCTGGTCCACCAAAGGGTAGCAAACTCAGACACAGTAAAAATTGCAAGTAAAGTGGGAAGGACCTTTTCTTGTAATAGCTTCGAACAGATCAGGATCATACAAGCTGAAAGACCTGGATGGAAATGACATTCCAAGATCATGGAATGCAGACGAGCTCTGAAGGTATTATGTCTAGTTATCAAGCTTCGACACCCTTTTTCCTTATAAAGGGGAGTAAGGTTTTTTAACGGGGCCAAAGATGTAGCATCTCGCATGAGTGCCTAAGAAGCTAATAAAGGTACTCTATTCTCCAAGAATGACTACGTTGGCATAACGGCCTTATTTCTAAGGTATGCACTAGAACTAAAAGATTTTCACCAAGTAAAGGTGAAAAAGCTCTAAAGTCATTCCTAAGGGGATGCAGAGCTAAAAGATTTATCACCAAGTAAAGGTGAAAAAGCTCAGAAGTCGTTCCTCTGGGAATGTAGAGCCATGATCTAAAGAAAAAATCTAAAGTCTTTCATAAGGGAATGCAGAGCTATGATCTAGAGAAAAGGAGCTGAAGATTGGACAATGCAATGCCATGCCTTGTTCTGAGTGAAAAGAAGGCAAGGTGTTTTTGCCTTCGGCTCAAAATACCAATAGAATATCAGTTTCACGCACAACAAAGCATACATATGGAAGGAAAGGTAAACGACAAAGAGTCAGACATTAAAAATACAAGAGTAGCATTAAAGTTACAAGAAGTTTGTTTTTACAAATCAAAATCTATCTACACTAATGACCTAGCTAGGCTTTGACCTCCTTGTTTTACCTCACCTTCTTCAGCTTTTTGCTCTACAGGAAAAGAAACAAGAAAAGATGTTGATCAATTGGAAAAAACCCATGTACAAAACTTCAAAAGTACAGTTGTAAAGGCAAACCATTCTAGTCTGTTCTTCGGCCTCAGAAGCAGCTAGCTCTCGGCCTCCTTTGTCCCATAGTTTGAAGGAAAATCTCTTCGCAGTGTTCAGCACATTCTTCGAAGGAGTTTTGATATCATCAATGCCTATGCTGAAGCCTGCTTCTCCAACAATCTTGGCATGGTCGCAGCCATCTTTTTCAGGCACCAAGGCCATTCTGCCAGATCCAATCATGGTGCAATAGCGTTGCGTGCAATGATTATTGAGCTAGCTTCCCCTAATTCTTTCTCTACCCAGCCAAGTGCTCCCTTGGTGTCCCCATTGGTGTACGAAGTTGCCCTTGGAATTGGATGAGTCGAAGAGAGAATTTTCTTCAGGATGTCGCGACACTGGGAAGCATCTGCAAAGGAGTTATCTCGAAGCTGCCTTAAGTTTTCCAATAATTTCTGATTCTCCACATCTTTGTTGGCAATGTTCTTTTTGTAGCTTCAAGGTTTGTCTGAGCTCCTTGATCGATTCATCTTATTTCTTCATCTTCAAAATATCGACATTATGCATCTTCGTTGCTTCATCATTTTTCTTTTCAACTTTGTATACCTTTTATTTCAATGATATTATCTCTGCTTCTTTTTCCTCTAAGGATTTTTGAAGTCCTGTGACATCATCATGAAGAGTGGAAAGCTCATTTTCCTCTTTCTCTTGTTGCATCCTTAAGGCATTACTCAACATTAGCCCCTGCATCATCAACAAAGAAAATGATTTAGTCAAAATATGAGAAAATTTCTAAAGTTGCATCAAAGTAAAGAGAATCTTGGTACCTTGATATTAGTATAGGACAGAATGTGGGAGAGCTTTTTCTTCTTCACTTGGCATAGCTTCTCTTCAGCATCTAGGAACCTAATGCTTTGGGTTATATTTCGGACAATCCTCGATTCATCGGCATCCCGTATGTCAGCATTCGGTCTTCTCCACCAAACAACAAAGCACTAGGGTCATACCCCAAGGCTTTGTCTTTTCCCCCTAGCTTCGAAACTTCTTCTTCATTAAGCTCTTTGCCACTAATATGTCTCATGGACAAGCCTAACTCCACATCCTCCCCGGTGGTTTGTGTAGCTTTGGCTACCTCTACTTTGGGCATAGTTTCTTACTCCCTTTGTTCCACATTCTCCCTCCCTAAAGAGCCGCCACCTTTGGCACCATTTTTACCAGAAAAAGATGAGCCGCCGAAGGCGGCTCTGCTAGGTCCCACAATACGTGGGCTCTCTACTTCTTCATCAGAACCCTTCGAGGTTGGCATAAATCGAGTCAATGAAGGTCCTAAGGGGCTCAACAGGGAAACGGCAGAGGTCGAGTCATTACCTCAAGCATCCAGGGGTAGTTCAATGAAGAAGTTATTGTTGTGCTCCCCTTCCCCGGTTCTTGGGTAACTGCAGCTTTTGTTGGAGCCAAAGCCTTTATTGTGGCTCTGTCCTACTAAATGACTTTTGCCTTCTTTTCACCTGGACCGAAGATGGCTCTTCGGCCTCTTTCTTCGTAGCCCTCTTTCTCTTTTCCCCGGCCCCAGTATTGGCCGAGGGATCCTCATAATCTAGGCATTCAAACCTAATAGCATCCATAACCCTATTCACTCAAAGCTTTCCTCAGCTCCCAAAGATAGTTCTCATATCTTCATGTTCCCTTGTAAGATAGTTCCCACAAATCTCATTACACTTTTCCTCTATTACACGTAGCCATTCAGTTGAAGGAGCTTTATACGAAGACTGTCTTTTAAACACAAAAGCTAGTGTAACAAGTTCTCCATCTTTTGACTTCACTTCCTTCTGTGATTTCCACCCAGTCCAGGTTGGGTAGATGTTGTAAGCATGTGCCTCCTGAACTAAATCCTAAGACCCAATCTTCTTGACAACAACATTGAAGGCTTCGTAGCATTGATAAGCAATTTTATCCACCTCGAACTTTGGTTGCTTCAGGGCAAAGTTAACCCTTAAAGGGCTCATCAATATACCCTTGAAATCCTCACGTTCGTTGGAGCTAACTTTGGCATAAAACCATTCCTTCATCCAATCTTCGAGCCATTTAGTTCGATACTCAAGAACTAGACCACTTATCTCCTTACGGTATGCGAAGTTGTAGCATCTGAAGTTGTTGTGAAGGCCTATTTCACCCTTAGCCCTCGTCTAATTGTGTAAATCATGAACTTGTAAAATGCATCGGCATCAGTGTGACCCCCTGACTTCGCACCACCCAAATAAAAATGCTAAGGAGAACCATTACATTTGGATTAAGCTGATGCATGTATACCTGATACCGCTACAATACCTTTGCAATAATTTTGTACATATGAAGCCGAAGCCATGCTTTGAAAAAGCTCCGGTAAATGACAACTTTGTCTTTCTTTGGCTTCGGTATTGTCTCCTCCTAGGGAGGCACACATTCACATTGTTGTCAAAGTATCCAATCCTCTTCATTTTTTGCAAGTCTTTCTCCTTCAAAGTAGACTAGGGCCAATCTCAATATAACTCAGTTTCGAAGGTATGCCCTTCAGCATTTCTGCAACTACTTTCGATGATGATGCCTTCATTGCCTCAGCGGCAAGCAAAGTGTCCTGTCGCGCCTTTGACGAGGTAGGGCTAATCAACTCCCTTATTCCACCAATGTAGGCCATCTGAGTAGAGGAAATGACCTCACTAAGAATGATTCAACTGAAGCTAACTCTCGAAGGGCTCCTAGATAAGGAGCTCCTAGAGGCACAATGAATTTTGGTAGAAGGTAGGTGAAGGTAATACATGTGATCTGCCCTCACCACCCGATGACTTAGCTTCCGGGTCACCCGATTTTACTTCAAATGCATCACCTTCTTCTTAAACGAGCTTCAGGAAGGTGTTTTCGGATCTTTGGCATAGGGCCTACAAGTTATAATTTTTGCGATCTAAGCTTATTTGTGAAGAAAACGAACTCATACCGCAAGGGGCTACTGTTGGGGGCCTCCTATGCCGAAGATCACTTGCTTAACCTTTTACTTCGGCACAAGCTAGTATGTTTCAGGAATATCTCTACTGTTGGATGAAGCCAACCTTCGGCCAGGAAGGCATGTAGAGAAGCTTCGCACATGGCTAGGTGAAAGGGTATTAACCAAAGTCGATAGCTTCAGCGACAGCATAGGAGCTTTAGGTACAAGCTAAAGAAAAAAGAGACAATGTCCTAAACCCTCATAGCCGAAGATGAGGGAAATACGCTACTGCTCTAATAGCAATTATAAACAGTGAAGGGTACAATTGTAATTCTATACATATTGATTCGTCACCCCTATAAATAGATTTATAGTACCCCACATAAAGTACCTTTAGCCAGGTGCTACAGCTTCGTGTAGCTCAGCCTCTAAAACACCTCCGTGCTATCTTACATCAAGAAGCCGAAGGTATGATTATAAACTTGTTTTGTATAAGAGAAATGAGATGCTAAGGCACATGAGATGAGTTCTTATATCTTCATCATACTCTGTGTATTCCATTCGATTACACTCTACCTTCGTTGTTGAGTTGTTACCCCGAAGGGATAACACTTCAAGGATGAAGGTCTCTACTTTTTAACATTTTTTCCTTGTTTTTTATTCCATAATGCAATTGAAAACAAGTGACCAACAAGGATCATTCCACCTTAGTTGGTTCTTGATTCGAGAAGGCGAAAATGGAATGTGGTGTTGGCAAACAACCGTTTTTTATGGCATGAGTTACCCATACTAGAAGATTCGCATGTCGTCATATCTCTAGAGCATTGGCTCACGAGTTTGGAAAATTTGCCTCAATCGCACTTATGAGATCGAGGAGGTTCTAGTCACTCCTCATCAAGTGGAGAGCCATGACTCGAACAACAAAGCTCGAAAGCTTTATTTTCTTATCTCTTGCTCTTTGAATTTGAAAGATTTGAAAATTTGGGTATGGCTCGTGAGATCTAGACTACCCTAGAAAAATTCCATGATGGTAATGATCATGTAAAACCATACTCTTTGAGACCTACCGACGGAAATATGAGAACTTTATGGAGTTGAGTGGAGAGACCATTGATTCTATGTTTTCTCGGTGTTGTGGGTCTAGAGATCTCGGTGCTGGATTACTAGTGTTGGCGCCGATCCGGGTGTCAATCACTGTGTCGAGAACCAGCGGTGGTGCTCTCTACGGAGGCACAGACGATCTATGGCCACGGGCCGGACGGTCCGCGACCTGGCGTAGGGCTCGGGTTCCTCCCTGACAGGCTGGTTGGTCTGTGCCTGGAGGCCGAACAGTCCGCGCTTGCGCAGGGGCGGCGGAGTTCGCCAGCAACTCCTAGATCTCGCTCTCGGGAGGGACCCCATCGAGGAGGAAAGATCCTAGGCCTTGTCTAGTGTTGGCAGGCCACCCTAGACACCTCTAACCGACGTAGAGCCAAAGAGAGGTGGAGAATTTGGGGTAGAGAAAGGCTAATCTAGGGCTAAACTAGAACTACTCCTAATGTACAAGGTAAAACGAGAGATATATTGATTATTGATTTGATTGTTGATGATTTAATCGGCAGTAGCCCTCCATGTATATAGAGGGGGAGGTCTGGACCCATTACAAACGATCTCCCGAGCTAATTCCACGGATCTAGCCAACAAATCCCGCAAGAAACTCGGAACCCTAACTAATTCTGCATGCGTGGATCGTCCATGTCACTAGTGCGGACCGTTCGGCCTCAGGGCCGGACCATCCGCTCCATCATTTTGGCATCCAACATATGCTCCCCTGCCTTTTGGGGGAGCTTGAGCGAACCAAAAGCGACTAACTCGATGTGGTCACATTGGTTTTCTTAGGCATCTTGCCACATACTAGGATGGTACTTCTTAAGGAAACACCCGTTTAACGCATTGGGCAAGTCTTTGCCTTGTAATGTTTGCAACAAGTATGCATTTCCGGACATCACCTGCATGACCTTGTAAGGGCCTTCCCAGCTTGGTGACTACTTCCCAAACTTTCGGTCTTTGCTCCTTAGAGGCAAGATGGTCTTCCATACCAGCTCCCCTACCTAGAACGATTTAGCCTTGACCTTCTTGTTGTAAGCTTTGACAACCATGATCTTGTCCTTTTCTATTTCTCCTAAAGCTATCACTCTCTTGTCGGTCACTTCATCAATATTGTCCATCATTGAATCGTAATAATCATCGACGGTTAGGCCATTCTGTCTAGCGAACCTGACAACATTTAAACTTATCTCTACAGGCAACACTGCTTCCTGCCCATAGACAAGCTCAAACAGAGATACTTTAGTAGCACGATGTTTAGATATTCTATGAGCCCACAATGCTTCGGACAAAACATTATGCCAATGCTTAGGACAATCAGATATCTTCTTTTTTTATCAGGCTAATCAATGTTCTATTACTAGACTCGGCGTGTCCATTGGCCTGAGCATAATATGGAGATGAATTGAGTAACTTAATTCTATATAATTCAGCAAATGCACGTACCTCTTTTGACATAAAAGAAGCCCCCTGATCTATGGTCAAGGTCTGGGGAATGCTGAATCTATGAATAATATGTTCAGTTATGAACTCAATTACTTCCATGTGTGTCATGTTCTTCAGGGCAACGACTTTAGTCCATTTAGTGAAATAGTCCGTGGCAACTAACACAAACTGATGCCCTTTTGATGATGAAGGATGAATCTCTCCTATAAATTCTAATCCCCATCCTCTAAAAGGCCATGGTTTGATGATAGGATGTAATTCGGCTGCGGGGACCAACTATAAGTCACCGAATTTCTGATACACTTGGCATCTTTTGTAGTACTTGAAACAATCAGCTATCATGTTAGGCCAATAAAAGCCAGATCTTCGCAATAACCACTTCATCTTTGGAGCCAATTGATGAGTTCCACAAATCCCCTCATGTACTTCGGTCATGGCTAATATAGCATCACCTGGGCCCAAGCATTTAAGTAGGACGTCGTTGACCGTTCGGTGGTAGAGTTCATCACTCATTAAAACATACTTGAAAGTTGTATGTCGAGCGTTCCTATCTATCCTAACACTAGGATTTGTAGGTAATTAATTATGGGTGTCCTCCAATCAATTGCATCGGCTTCGTTGTCAGCCGAATCAACCAAGAGAACTTTCCTGGCCCTGGTTATCAGATTTTCGGTGTTGTGAGACTTCCTTTACTTTATCCGATAACCTGATGCATCCTATGCCAAATTGTTAGCTCTACAATTCTCAAGTCTGGATATATGTCGAATGTTGAATTCATCAAAAGAATGAATTGTGTCCCAACATTTTACAAGGTACCCATTTAGAGTACCATCTAAACATTGATACTCTTCCAATACCTGTTGGACAACCAACTGAGAATCACCAAATGCCTTCACATGTTTTACTCCCATACAACTTAAAAGCTCCAAGATGAACAAAAGGGCCTCATATTCGGCCTAATTGTTAGTGCAATAAGTTTTTAATTGACTAGAGAAGTCAAAGTAGGCGTTACTTGGTGAAACAAGCACGATGCCTATCCCTTGTCCTTCATTGCAATCCGATCCATCAAAGTATACAGTCCAGGGAGTAACAGCGAGGTATGATATATCTAGTTTATAAGTATCCTCAATCCGATGTTCTACAATAAAATCTGCTACGACCTGGCCTTTCATAGATTTCAATGGCTCATAGGCCAAGTCTTATTCTATAAGTGCATAAGCCCATTTACCAATTCTACCACTCATAATCGATTTTTGCAACATGTATTTGATCGCATCGGTTTGACCAGAAACAATGTAATGACTAGATAACAAATAACACCTACATTTGGTGCATGCATAAAACAGGCATAGACATAACTTCTCAATGAAAGTGTACCTTGTTTAAGCGTCCACTAGCCTCTGACTTAGGTAGGTTACCACATGCTCCTTTCCTTCGGTTTCTTGTGTCAGAACAACTCCAATAACTTTATCTTCGGCTGCAATGTATAATCTGAACGATACTCCTGCCTATGGTGCTTTTAATACGGGAGCCGACCAGTGTCCTTGATGTTGCATGTATGCCACATTGCCCTGCATGGATTTCATCTAGCAGCTGCCTTCCTGTAGTCGAATGAACACACTTCATGAGGACTCTTCCTACACCTCTTCTATACAGTAGACACCCTATGATGGTATAGTGGCTCGACTGTCTTGCGATGCGTTCTGTCGTGGCCTTGTCCTCCAGTTCTTCCTTGTTTTTTATGTACCTGATTATTGGCTCCCTCCAGTCGTTGGGATCTGCTTCTGCTTAGTCTAAAGCGTTGCACTCTTCAGCCTGCTCTACGGTGATGCTTGGTTGCTGTACCTCTTGGACGAAAATCCCAGGTGGAACCTAGGCCCGACTGGACCCCATTTTTGACAATGCATCTGCTGCTGCATTGCGATCCCTTTCCACGTGGTGAAATTCTAAACCCTCGAATTTGTCTTCCAGCTTCCGTACCGCAGCGCAGTATCTGTTCATTAAGTCGGTTGAGAAGTCCCAGTCCTTGTCTACATGGCTGATGACTACCAGTGAGTCGCCATATACCATTAACCTTTGATGCCTAGTGAAATGGCGATGCTTAGCCCGTGAACTAGGGCCTCATACTCCGCGGCATTGTTGGATGCTGGAAACAGGAGCTGAAGCGCATACTTGAGTTGGTCACCTCCAGGGGCAACGAAAAGGATCCCTGCTCCTGCCCCCTGCAATCTTAACGAGCCGTCAAAGTACATTTTCCAGACTTCAACAGCTTCCGGGTTTTCTAGGACCTGGTGCTCAGTCCATTCTGATATGAAGTCGACCAGTGCTTGAGTCTTTATTGTAGTACAAGGTCGGAATTCTATATCATGAGCTCCGAGTTCACATGCCCATTTGGTTGTTTTTCCAATAGCTTCCTTATTGTGGATTATATCTCCTATTGGGAATCCCGTGACTACTATGACTTTGTGGTCATCAAAGTGGTGTCGAAGCTTACAAGCAGTTAGAATACTGCATATAATAGCTTCTGAACTTGAGGATACCTTATCTTCGAGGGACCGATGACTTCGCTGATAAAGTAAACCGGATGATGTACTGGATATGCACGCCCTTCTTCTGCCCGCTCTACTACCAACACAGTGCTTACCACGTGAGTCGTGCAGGAGATATATAGCAGCAAGTCTTTGGCCGGCTGATCGGATGTAGCTCGACGTGGTGGCTTGAGTACTAGCGGTGTGGTTAGAAACTTCTTTAGTGCTTCCAAGGCTTCTTGTCACACCCGGATTTAAGGGATAAAGCTGGGTGCATCTCATATGTGCACTAAAGAAGAACAACACATATAATAAGAGAATGTATAGAGATAAATGTCACATTATCAGAAAAGTAATTATTACATAGCAGAAGTCTCATGAAAATAAAAGATAAATATAAAACGAACTAAGGTCCATCCTTGGTGCCATAAAGTCGATTGCAAGACGCCACCTAGATCAAGTCGAACTTCTCGTTGTGCAGCTCCTCCTAGGCCACCTGTTCTTCTCCTGTGGGGGATTTTATATATCGCAAGTGTGAGCTCACAAAAGATCATAGCTCAACAAGTCGTGGGGAATAATTTGCATGAACTCACCAAAGGTGGGAGTTCATGTGATGTGTAAGGCTAATCAATAATAAGGGTTAAATCTGAGCATTGCTTTTAATAAGTTGGTCAAATTTTATTAGCAATTACTAGATGTAAGTAAATACCAAACCATAAAAATAATAATAAAACAAAATTAATAATAATCCCATGCAAAGCAGATGATAAATTGACTTTAGTTCCATAGTTTAATCATGTGAGAGTCCTGAGCTGCTCATGACTGCGAGCACGACTAGTATACTAGTTTTACACTCTGTAGAGGTTGTACCCTGTACCCAAAAGTCATGTTACCCATCTGCCACGGGGTTGTACGGTCCCCATACACCTCTACCAAGGAAGCGAGGCAGGGTAACACTACGAGGCCTTTAAAAAGTTCCACTAGCTTCAGAAAACCCGCTACAGTTTCTAAGAAGAGTAAAGCAGGAATCCCCCATCTGACCGCCATCACAGCAAAATCAGCCCAAGAACCTTCCTACACGCCTACTCCCCTACTGCCCTTGCCCCTATCCGGTAAGGTAGTCCTCCACTAGCTTTCCTAGTTAGTCAGCCAAGGGCGTCCCATTCCACCCTTGTGGTGGCACGTGTTTCTCAAGTTAAGCTCCATGTTCCAATTAAAAATAATGAGCTTGACATGAATAATAAATAAAATAACAGAATAATTGGAAAATGGACATAATGTAATAATTAAACCCAAAACCATATAGAGCAATAGCAAAACTTCCTAAATGATTCAGGGGTGAACAAGGTAAAAGGATAACCAGTCTAGGGTGACCTATTGGGTCCCATCAAAATTAAACCTATGCATGAATAAATGATTATAAAGAACATTATTTGGTAATAAAAGTTTTCAAGGGCACAACTTGCCTTCAATGAGCTCCTGCTCAGCAACTTGTACCTGCTGAACACCGGGATCCTCAGCCACCGGCTCTTCTACTTACCACAATACAAGCAAGCACGGTGCAAGAGAGAAATTAACATCACACCAAACATGTATACAAAATACATATTAATAATCTACATATTAAAATAAGATCATAGGAAAAAGAATCATTAATTTTGGAGTTATGGATTTTAGGTTATGAATTTCCAAAGGTTTTATGTGCTTGGTACAAGATTAATTAAGAGATCCATTTAATATAGTTTTCATGTTAAAATAGTGTTACTGAGTTATAGACAATATTAATACAAAATTATACGAACTAGAATGGATCAATTTGGACTAAGTATGAATTTTCTAGGGATTAAACAAGTTCTAGTGATTATTTTTACATTAAAAATCAATTTCTATTATTAACTATCAAATTCCTCAGGTCTCTGGACTGCGCCCCAAAACTGAGAAGTGCAGCGGCGACCTCGTAAAATTCTCGAGACTCAGTCAACAGTGCACGGGACTGCGGGTTGGTTTCTACGAATTCCAGGGGCTCTTCTGTAATTTGGGCTCGGCGAAAGGGTATTGCGAGACTTGGGCCGTCGGATCCTCCCTGGACGGCCCGGATTAGATTACGCGCCCCCCAAACCGTATCTAATCCTACCCGTGGGATTGGAAATCCACGGTCCAAAGCATCCATGCCGTAGACTAAACCCCAACCATGGATGCGCGATCGACGATCCAGATCCCTTCAACGACACAGTTACATACTCTCCCTCACCTTTCCGTTTACTCCAAGATTTGTGGCCACGATACTATGGACCTTACTTAAATCCTGATCCGCTCGTCATCATGGATCAACGGCTCGGATCAACCCACGAACCGGTTTCTACGTTCTAATCTCACCCGCACGTTACCGGATCAACGGTCCACACGATTCCTTCTCTCCTTCTATTCTTCGCCCAACCCGAGACGGCGGCGCCATGGCATTCACGGTGGCACCATGGCCGGAACTCCTAAATCCACGATTCTCATGCCTAAACTCCAATCTGAAACTTCTAGCGAACAGCGGTAATGGTAAGGTATTACTACGGGAGATACTCACCGAGATCCGAAGGGCGCTCAGACCCTCCCACGACGCGCGGCAGAACCCGGCGACCGACGATGAATTCCGGGCGACGCAGAGGTTGATTTCTCCCAATCGGTCACGAGCACTTCATAAGAGACCCCATGAGGCACCTAGATACATCATGAGTCCCTCGAGCTCCAAGCGCAGACGGGGTCGGCGTTGGCGAATGCACTTCGACCATGGCTCTCTCTCTCTCGCACGGCCGTGGGTGTCTGGCTTTGGTTCTGGCGACAAGAAACGGGCATTAGGAGTAGCTAGGGACCGGTAGATAAATCCCAGAAAGGAGGGCGACGTGGCTGCAACAACTTCGGTGGATGTGCGTGGGTGGGTGAGCACGGCGACATTCGCGCGGAGCAGGGAGAGGTGGCTGGCAGCTGGGCCCACACGACAGCGACTTAAGAGGAGGAGCACGCACGTGCATGTGGAAGTTGACGCGTGGGTCCTACTCTGCAGTGGCACATGGTGCGCGCGGGTAAGACAGACGGCTGAGCCCCACGTGTCGGCACGCGGAGACCCCCAGCTAGCCGCGCGGGTGAATACCCTAGTGGGCCGAACAGTCGCAGAACCGGTGAAAGTCGCCTAGAGGGGGGTGAATAGGCGAAACCTGAAATTTATCAACTTTAAACACACACTGAGACTGAGGTTAGCGTTAGAATTAATTTCAAGTCAAAAGAATGTTTCTCTTGCTAAGAGTTGCTCAAAGAATGCGGATGACGTATGGGAGCAAACTCAAATCAATATTAGCAAGGAAACGTTAGAGAGGGGAAAGAGGGCAAACAAATCAAGCGAGAATAAAAGCGAGTAGACACGATGATTTGTTTTACCGAGGTTCGGTTCCAAAGAACCTAGTTCCCTTTGAGGAGGTCACAAAGATCGGTTCTATTTCACCCCTTTCCCTCTCTTAAACGGTCACTTAGACCGAGTGAGCCTTTTCCTTAATCTCATGGGTCACTTAGACCCCGCAAGGACCACCACACACTTAGGTGTCTCTTGTTTCGATTACAAGTCACTTGAGAAATAGAAGGGAAAAGAAAAGGCCAATCCAAGCGACAAGAGCAACAAAAGAACACAATTGATCCTCTCACAAGCCCTAATGCACTATAGTTGATTCTGGGACTTTGTGTGGATTGATTGCTTTGATTGTGTCTTGGAGTGTTGGGCTTTTGCTCTTGCAATGAATGAAGATTTCAGAAGGCTTGGGTGTGAGTGAATGAGGTGGTTGGGAGGCATTTATAGCCTCCTAACTACTTCTAGCCATTGGCTGATTTCTGCTGGCAATGGGCGCACCGGACAGTCCGGTGCGCCAGCGGACAGTCACTGTGCACTCTGCACAGTCGACCGTTGGCACGCAGGGAGCCGTTGCTCCGCTAGCTCACCGGACAGTCCGGTGGCACACCGGACAGTCTGGTGGCACACTGGACAGTCCGGTGAATTATAGTGGAGCACGCCCCTAGATTCCTGAGAGTGGCATGTTTGAAGTTGTACGACCCTGGTGCACTGGACACTGTCCGGTGGCACACCGGACAGTCCGGCGCGCCAAAAACCTGCACACTCTAAGTCTTGCTCCATTTTTAATTGTGTCCCTAACTTGATCTCTTTCTTGGTTTATGTTGAACCTTATGCACCTGTAATAGATGAATTCTAGACAAACTAGTCAGTCCATGTGTTTGTGTTGGTCGTCAACCACCAAAATTAATTATAGGAAATGGTTAACCCAATTTCCCTTTCAATCACCCCCTTTTTTGTGATTGATGCCAACACAAACCAAAGTAAACATAAAGTGCAGAGATAGAATTAGTTTGCATTTATGATGAATGTGCATAGGTTACTTGGAGTTAAACCAATTGAAAGTATCACTAAAATGAATGGATTGCTTTTCTTTTATTTAACATTTTGGACCATATTTGCACCACATGTTTGTTTTTGTAAATCTTTTGGAAAATCTTTTCTACTTCAAATTCTTTTCTAATACTCAAAGGTATAAGAATATGATTGCAAGAAGCATTTTTCATATTTTGAAATTTCTCCCCCTGTTTCAAATGTTTTTTTCCTTTGACTAAATAAAAGCTCCCCCTGAATGAATTCTCCCCTTAGCTTTCAAGAGGATTTTTGAAATAGATACTAATTTGAAAATTGACTTTTAAAGATTACAATTGAAAGACCAATTGTAAATTCATGCCAATTGAAAAATTCATACCACTTGAAAAATCAATTTGGAAAATACACTAAAATTTTTAAAATGGTGGTGGTGCGGTCCTTTTGCTTTGGGCTTAATGCTTTCTCCCCCTTTGGCATTAATCGCCAAAAACGAAGAACTTGGGAGCCCTTTAATACTTTCTCCCTCATTGATAAAAGAAATACGAGTGAGAGATTATAGCAATTGAGAGTTTGCGGAGTAACGGCAAAGGGTAAATGATACCGTTAGAGTTTGGAGTGGAAGCCTTGTCTTTACCGAATACTTCATTTCTCTTTCAATCTAAGACTAATCATAGAGATATACTTGAAAGCACATTAGTATTAGCCTTGGCACAAGAAGAATAGTACATATGCATTTGTACAAAATGAAGGAGACATGATCAAAGGTATATAAATAAGCTATGTGTGCAATGTTTCAATCAAAATTCCGAGAATGAAGTATATTTAGCTCATTTCTGAGTTTGCTAAAAGTTTTCTCATCTAGTGGCTTGGTAAAGATATCGGCTAATTGGTTGTGGGTATTAACATAAGCAATTTTGATATCCCCTTTTGTTGGTGATCTCTTAGAAAGTGATACCGAATATCTATGTGTTTAGTGCGGCTGTGTTCAACGGGATTATCCGCCATGCGGATTGCACTCTCATTATCACATAGGAGAGGGACTTTGCTCAATTTGTAGCCATAGTCCCTAATGGTTTGCCTCATCCAAAGTAATTGCGCACAACAATGCCCTGCGGCAATGTACTCAGCTTCGGCGGTGGAAAGAGCTAGTGAGTTTTGTTTCTTTGAAGCCCATGACACTAGGGATCTCCCCAAAAACTGACAAGTCCCTGATGTACTCTTTCTATCAATTTTACACCCTGCATAATCGGCATCGGAATATCCTATTAAATCAAATGTGGATCCCTTGGGGTACCAAAGCCCAAACTTAGGAGCGCAAACTAAATATCTCATGATTCTTTTTACGGCTCTAAGGTGAACTTCCTTAGGATTTGCCTGGAACCTTGCACACATGCATTCAGAAAGCATAATATCTGGTTGAGATGCACATAAGTAGAGTAAGGATCCTATCATCGACCGATATACCTTTTGATCTACGGATTTACCTCCCGTGTCGAGGTCGAGATGCCCATTAGTTCCCATGGGTGTCTTGATGGGTTTGCCACTCTTCATTCCAAACTTCTTGAGTATATCTTGAATGTATTTAGTTTGGCTGATGAAGGTGCCCTCATGGAGTTACTTGATTTGAAATCCAAGGAAAGATTTCAACTCCCCCATCATTGACATCTCGAATTTCTATATCATGATCCTACTAAACTCTTCACAAGATGACTTGTTAGTAGACCCAAATATAATATCATCAACATAAATTTGGCATATAAACAAGTCTTTTGCAATTGTTTTAGTGAAGATAGTAGGATCGACTTAACCAACTTTGAAGCCATTAGTGATAAGAAAATCTCCCAGGCATTCATACCATGCTCTTGGGGCTTGCTTGAGCCCATAAAGCACCTTTGAGAGCTTATACACATGGCTAGGATACTCACCGTCTTCAAAGCCACTTTTCACATCCATTTGAGAAAGCTTAAAGTCATGGTAAGTAGCATAGGCAAGTAATATACGAATTCACTCAAGCCTAGCTACGGGTGCATAAGTTTCATCAAAGTCTAAACCTTCGACTTGTGAATAACCTTTGGCCACAAGTCGGGCTTTGTTCCTTGTCACCACACCATGCTCATCTTGTTTGTTGCGGAATACCCACTTGGTGCCTACAACATTTTGATTAGGACATGGAACTAAATGCCATACCTCATTCCTCATGAAGTTGTTGAGCTCCTCTTGCATTGCCACCATCCAATCCAGATCTCTTAGTGCATCCTCTACCCTGTATGGCTCAATAGAGGAAACAAAACAGTAATGTTCACACAAATGAGAAACTCGAGATCTAGTGGTTAACCCCTTGTGAATATCACCAAGAATGGAGTTGACGGGGTGATCTCTTTGGATTGCTTGGTGGACTCTTGGGTGTGGCGGTCGTTGATCCCAAATTTCTTGATCATCTTCCTTGTCTTGGTCATCTTCATCTCCCCCTTGATCAATGTCCTCCTCTTGAGGTGGCTCATCCTCTTGATCTTCATCCTCATCATCTTGAGCTTGTTCCTCATCTTGGGTAGGTGGAGATTCTTGCATGGACGATGATGGTTGATCTTGTGCTTGTGGAGGCTCTTCGGATTCCTTAGGACACACATCCCCAATGGACATGTTCCTTAACGCGACGCAAGAAGCCTCTTCATCATCTAATTCATCAAGATCAACTTGCTCCACTTGGGAGCCATTAGTCTCATGAAACACAATGTCACAGGAAACTTCAACTAATCCAGTGGATTTGTTGAAGACTCTATATGCACTTGTGTTTCAGTCATAACCAAGTAAAAAGCCTTCTACAGCTTTAGGAGCAAATTTAGATTTTCTGCCTCTCTTAATAAGAATAAAGCATTTGCTCCCAAAGACTTTAAAATATGAAACATTGAGCTTTTTACCAGTAAAGAGTTCATACGATGTCTTCTTGAGGATTTTGTGAAGATATAACCGATTGATGGAGTAGCAGGCGGTGTTAATCGCCTCGGCCCAAAACCGGTCCGGTGTCTTGTATTCATCAAGCATGGTCCTTGCCATGTCCGGTAGAGTTCTATTCTTCCTCTCCACCACACCATTTTGTTGATGTGCGTAGGGAGAAGAGAACTCATGCTTGATGCCCTCCTCCTCAAGAAATCCTTCAATTCAAGAGTTATTGAACTCTGTCCCATTATCGCTTCTAATCTTTTTGATTCTCAATCCGAACTCATTTTGAGCCCATCTCATGAATCCTTTTAAAATCTCTTGGGTTTGTGATTTTTCCTGCAAAAAGAACACCCAAGTGAAGCAAGAATAATCATCCACAATTACTAGACAGTACTTACTCCCGCCGATGCTTTTGTAAGCGATCGGGCCGAATAGGTCCATGTGGAGTAGCTCGAGCGGCATGTCCGTCGTCATTATGTTCTTGTGTGGATGATGGACTCCAACTTGCTTCCCTGCTTGGCATGTGCTACAAACCCTGTCTTTCTCAAAATGAACATTTGTTAGCCCTAAAATGTGTTCTCCCTTTAGAAGCTTGTGAAGATTCTTCATCCAAACATGGGCAAGTCGGCGATGCCAAAACCAACCCATATTAGTCTTAGCAATTAAGCAAGTGTCTAGTTCAGCTTTATTATCATTAAAATCAACCAAATATAGCTGACCATCTAACACTCCCTTAAATGCTATTGAATCATCACTTCTTCTAAAGACAGTAACGCCTACATCAGTAAATAGACAGTTGTAGCCCATTTTGCATAATTGATAAACAGAAAGCAAATTGTAATATAATGAATCTACAAGAAAAATATTGGAAATAGAATGGTCAGGGGATATAGCAAGTTTACCCTAACCTTTGACCAAACCTTGATTTCCATCCTCGAATGTGATAGCTTGTTGGGGATCTTCATTTTTCTCATATGAGGAGAACATCCTTTTCTCCCTAGTCATGTGGTTTGTGCACCCGCTATCGATTATCCAACTTGATCCACCGGATGCATAAACCTACAAAACAAATTTAGGCCTTGTTCTTAGGTACCCAAACGGTCTTGGGTCCTTTCACATTAGAAACAAGCACCTTGGGTACCCAAACACAAGTCTTTGGACTCTTGTGTTTGCCCCCAACATATTTGGCAACTATTTTGCCTGATTTGTTAGTTAAAACATAGGAAGCATCAAAAGTTTTAAAAGAAACATTATGCTCATTTGATGCAGCAGGAACTTTCTTCTTAGGCATTTTAATATGAGTGGTACGCCTAGAGCTAAGCCTCATTTTTATAAATAAATGCATGATGAGAAACATTATGAGGTTTCCTAGCATGAATTTTCCTAATCTTATGCTCAGGATAGTTTGCAGGATATAAAATGTAACCCTCACTATCCTGAACCATGGGAGCCTTGCCCTTTACAAAATTGGACAATTTCTTAGGGGCATTAAGGTTGACATTGTTTTGGTTCCCTTGTTGGAACCCAATGCCATCCTTAATGCCAGGGCGTCTCCCATTATAGAGCATGCTTCTAGAAAATTTAAACTTTTCATTTTCAAGTTCATGCTCGGCAATTTTAGCAGTTAATTTAGCTATGCGATCATTTTGTTGTTTAATCATAGCAATGTGATCATCAATAGCTTCAACATTAACATCTCTACATCTAGTACAAATAGCAACATGTTCAACAGTAGATGTAGAGGGTTCACAAGTATTCAACTCTTCTATCTTAGCATTTAACATGGCATTTTCATTTCTAAGACAAGAAATAGAATCATTGCAAATATTCAATTTTTCAATCTTAGAAACTAAATTATCATTCTCAGTTCTAAGACAAGAAATTGAATCATTACACATGCTTAGATCTTTAGACAAATTTTCATTCTTCTCTACTTCTAGAGCATAAGCATTCTTCAATTTAACAAATTTCTTATTTTCCTTAACGAGCAAGTCCTCTTGGCATTCCAAGAGATCATCCTTCTCGTTAATGGTTTCAATTAATTCATTTAATTTTTTCTTTTGTTCCATGGTGAGGTTGGCAAAAAGGGAAATCAAATCATCTTCATTATCACTACAACTACCTTCATCACGAGATGTAGTATATTTTGGAGTAGCTCTAGAGTGTACCTTCTTCTTTTTGCCATTCTTAGCCATGAGACACTTGTGGCCGACATTGGGGAAGAGGAGGCCGTTGTTGACGGCGATGTTGGCGGCATCCTCGTCGGAGGAGGAGTCGGTGGAGCTCTCGTTGGAGTCCCATTCCCGGCACATGTGCGCATCGCCACCCTTCTTCTTGTAGTATCTCTTCTTCTCCTTCTTCTTCCCCTTCTTGTTTTCGTCCCTATTACTTTCACTAGAAATTGGATATTTAGCTATGAAATGACCGGACTTACCAAAACGGTAGCACACCCTTTTGAAGCGGGGTTTGTAGTCCTTCCCCATCCTTTGATTCAGGATTTGGCGAAAGCTCTTGATGATGAGCACCATCTCCTCATTGTCGAGCTTGGAGGCGTCGATTGGAAGCCTACTTAGTGTAGACTCCTCCTTCTTCTCTTTCGTTGCCTTAAATGCAACGGGTTGCACCTCAGGTGTCGAGGTGGCGTCTTGCTCCAAGTTGACAATATGTTTGGAGTCTTTGATCATAAGTTCAAAGCTCACAAACTTGCCAATAACCTCCTCGGGAGACATCTGTTTATATCTAGGGTCTCCACGGATTAGTTACAGTTGAGTGGGATTACGGAAAACAAGTGATCTAAGAATAACCTTGACCATCTCATGGTCATCCCACTTGGTGCTCCCAAGGTTGCGTACTTGGTTCACCATGGTCTTGATGTAACACCCCAGTGTTACTTAGGGTTTCCCCCAGTACCTCAACTTGTGACCATTAACACATGTGGCTCTAATAGTGCAAGAAACACCAAACTCAAAGGATTAAAAGCCTAAGCCAAATCTTTTCCAGCTCAAGAATCATACACTAAGCACATCATGCACCTTAAGTGGGAAAAGTATCCAAAACCCTAACACCACCCAAATTGGCCATTTGAGCACAGAAGGGAAATTAAGAAAAAGACTTGGGAAAATACCAAATTTTGGTATGAACCAATTAACAAAGTTTTAGTACATTAAATAACCTACAAAATGTAGTAAGGAAGATTGGTCATTTAAATTTTTCAAAATCCTCAAAACAGCCCATGAAGTAATGCCCCTATGGAAAATTCAGAAATCTGAATTTCGACCCCTTTTCAAAGATCAGTTGTGTTCTCTGTTTTTCAAAACATGAATCCACAAATTCCAAATACCAAAGTGGCGCCACACTACCTTGAACACACCCTGGCAAAGTTTGAGAAATTTTCTCAAACGTTTGACACGATCTTGGCGCAGATTTGCTCGGGGCTCGGCCGTGAGACACTAGCGTTTTGGCGACACGACAACTCCCTGTCCATAGCCCAAAACCACAAAACTTCCACACACAAACGACAGAGCTCAGTCGCGGGGAACAAATCCTACATGGCGATCTTGCCCAATTTCGCAAAGATCTGCGCCCTACAGGCGCTTGAACAAGAGCAGAAGCGAATGTCCATGAGTTCGACCGCAGCTGACATGCCCGGTGCATGCCAGCCCGCGCACCCGCGCTGAGCCGTGCACGCCCGCTCCGGTCCACGCCACCCGTACACCATGCCACGCCTTTAAAAGCCACACCCGAACGCGCAACACTTCACTCCACGCTTGCCCTCGCTGTCCCGGCCCAGTTCTTAGCTCCGGCGAGCTCAGCGCCGCCCGCCAAACCACCGGAGCTTCGGCCACCGTGGCTAGCTCGCCCTAGCCATCCCTAGTCCTCGATATCGGCTCGGCTAGCTTCGCCAGAGCCTCGTGAAGGTCCCCAAGCCCTCAGACCTGGCAGAGCCTCACCGGGGGACCCGAATCACCTTGCCGGACTTCTTCCGCTCACTGGCGAACGTGAACCGGGTAGGTCTCTGCGCCATTCTCAAATTACTCCTGTGTACTGTTTCTGTGTCACGTGGTCAAGCCTCCTAAGCCAACTAATTGGACTATCTCGCCGTGAGTAGGCCGGATTTCTCGCCGCCGACGAGCTCCCCCACCTGTGCATGCGGCCAGCCCATCTCCGACCACCACCGCCGATGACCCGTACCTCGACGTGACCGCAGTAACCTCCCCGACCTCCCTGGATGCCTCACCGGAGCTATCTCGCTGCCGGTACACTACAACACAAACACCCTTATAGCAACGTATACATTGCAACAAATGGTTTATGCGTTGCAAGAAATTAGGTGGCAACGGATGCTAGCAACACATATATTCATATGTTGTAAGAAAATTAACTGGCAACATTTACCATGCATTGCAAATGTCATCCGTAGAATATCCAAATTACCTGGCAACGTTTGTCATGCATTGGAAGGGTCATTCATAATATTTATGTCACCTAACAACACTTGTCATGTGTTGCAAGTGTCATCCATAGTATTTGTGTTACCTAACAACGTTTATCATGCGTTGCAAGCATTATATGTAGTATTATGCAAATCAGTATATTGGTTTTGATACTTACAAAGTACTCCCTCCTTCCCAATTATAGATCGTTTGATTTTTTTGGCACCAAGTTTGACCTACTCATCTTATTAAAAAAATCATAATTACTCTCTCCATATTTTTTTATTTGACATTTTGTTTCATTTTTGTACTGTTTGGCGTCAAATATAAGAAAAGATGGAGGTAGTACTATTTATTTTTATGGTGGTTTAATTTTTTCCATACTTTCGTAAATATAATAGGACGAGTTGGTCAAATTTGGTGTGAAAAAAGTCAAACAACCTATAAATTAAGATTGGGGGAGTATTTCCATGTTTCTTTATCATCTGTATATACCCAATGTGATTTCTGTCTACTATTTTGTAGAGTCTAGTAAAATCTTGTAATCCCACAATATATTTTTCTATATATTAAGCGACGACGCAAAGCTCGTACCATGTTTTGTCACATCACGCTTTCCTTACCCCCATTGGATCGCCATTTTACATAGTAAAAGCTATGCACCAACACGAGCCAGCAGAGCGCCACGTGGTCGCTTTTCTCTTCAACGGTACGATTCGTATTTGACGGTGATCGGTGCTTCTCGGTAGGGGTCGGTTGATATCTTCTACCTCATGTTTTCTGGAAATAGGGTTGACCAATAGGATGTTTTCTATCCTCTCGCACTTCCTAGAAATGACTGTGGTTGTGGCTAGGGTTTCTCAAACACAAATCATGATGTTCTGCTCGACTGCCGCCGATACGTGAACGCTGAAGCTCCCTTAGTTTTGCAGTTCGCTTCGCCTCACCTACATGCTGAGGTATCCCTTTAGGAGTGGGCGCCGCCGTGGTCTCTAGCCTCTGCCGTGGCGATCTGCATAGGGCGAGGGACTGTGAGGATCAGGGATCCCTCGGCCTCGCGCTCTGTGCGCTCTCTCTGATTTTTGTCATGGGACAAAGTATGGGTTGCATGGACCTTTGCCGTGCGACGACTTGGACTTCACCAACTTTGCCCTTTGCTCTGGCTATGAACCTCTCCCTGATTCCATCAAGGATTAAGGTACGGACGATTGCAGCACAAGTTATACAAATGCTTATTTCTTTGTGCCTCTTCACTACCTGTCAGGGATATTATTTCCCCCTTCAAAATGATTGCTTTTGTGGCAGGTAGAGATAGTGGCCTGACAATGTTACATTGGTTATTTTTTGAAACTGAATTAAATAGTGGCCTGGCAATGTTAGATGACGACAAAATGTGTATGTACATATCTAATTGCATTGCATAAGGAATAGATGAAATCTTTGTGAAGATATATAAAATCTTAGAGACGATGTTGTCATGTGGTATTCTAATCAACAAAGAACTACAAACACTCACCACCTTATGTGCAGGTTTTAAGCCAAGGCCAACCTTTAAATTTCACAGCACAATTAGTATAGGTTCAAACAACCTCTAGCAATTCAAGAAATTAATTTTGTTGTCTAATTAATTTTTTACTAATAAATAGGCACTCTCGAGAAAAATCTGGAATCCACGAATTCACAATGAGCTGACCAATAGTTCTAACGCTTTAATGTCTATGAATTGGGTCTTCACTTGTTTGTGGCCAATCACAGGCTACCAACGTTCTGCCTTTTGAGATCTCAAGACATTCTTAGTAACTTTAGATCCTGCTCTAGGAGTTCTCAAGTCCATAACATTAGGTTCTACTTAATGTAAATGTTCTACAAATTGGTAATAGGTTCAAAAGTTTAATAACCATATGGATACTCATACATTTATTATTTCCTTTTACATGAAAGATTTCTATGGACCTACACTTCTTCATTTTCCATAATTGTTGAGTACAATTCTTCTGCTCACCTACAGGTAAGTTCTAAACACTACCACCACCTGTGACAACATTTACACTGTAATATTTCTATATGATCTATTAATATTGTTCTTGCGTTGTCGATTGCTTCTGATCTTATGATGTTCAAACAGCTCCTTCCAATATTCTTATTTAAAATGATTATGCAGTAGGGTACAATGTCCTCTTCCACCGTTTTCCTGAATAGGATTTTCTTAAAAAAATAGACTCGCTGAAAACATACCTATCCTGATAAACATAATGTCGCTAGGACATGTTTCACTAATATATTTTTTACATTTTTATATGGTCCTATTTTGCCTACTTCTACAGGTATATGGATGTCACATTATCAAACACGGAAAATTTTCATTTATATACTTTTACTTATCGACTATTTTCTCTGTGTTTCATATTTAGATATACATATTATACCACTAATTGTCACAATGATATAAAGTTTGTTGTTAGTTGGATTCTATGTAAATGTGGGCTTCAACTTGTTAAGATAAAAAAATCTCAACCTTAACATTTGTTATGGTTCATCTTTCTCCAAATTTTTGTGCCTTTGAATGGAGTGCTTGAGATCTGCTTGTTCTTAATATGTGCAATGAGATGGTTGTTGAATTCTGTAGTAACCTTTGTTTAATTCTAGTGCCCTAGGTGACTTGAAATAGATTTATACAATTATCTGGTTTGATTCATTAAAAATAACAGTAGTGGTCAGTAGCCCTTGAATTTTTTTGGACAACCAGAACTTCATAGCAGCTCTTTGACTACTGTTGAAGTTGATCTTTTTACTATTGTAGATTGTCATTGATGTAAATGTTATTAGTGGTGCTTTAAGACGACTAAGGATCGATATTTGTCATAAGATTTGTTTTTTCTTTACAAGTGAGGAGATTGCATGGTTCAATGAAGTACTAACCTATGATCCATGGGCTAGGTCTTTTATGAGTACCTTAACTTGCAGGATATCATGCTCATACAGTAATACTACTGCCTATCGATCTTAACAAATTTCATTCAGGAACCAGGGCACACTGATGTTCAAAAGAGTTGTCAGCAGTTCATGACATCTGGTATTTATTATATCTTCTTTTGTAGAGGGCTAGTGTGGTCTGCTTAGCAGTAGGTAATTTTTCCATTGAAAGATTAATCTATTACCATAAGCTTGGTGACTGAGGTAGACATCTGATTTATACTTAATCTAACTATTTCTCTATGTGAATGGATACATATAATAACTCAGGTAGCACTACAACCAGCAATGTATGATGAATTGAAGGAAGTAAAGAAGACATACAATCTTATCATCTTGTCATGATTGGCAAAGTAGATGGATGCATCCTTTGTGAACATAAATCATTAATGTGAAGTAATGTGAAGCAAGATCATTTGTTGACTAAGAATGGATGAACATAAATCAGTAAAGAGTTTGTTGCACTAGAGATGGAGGATGGAGATGTGGTAGATTTCAATATGGCTTTGATACTATTTTCCCTTACAATCTTTGTACGAAACAAGAAAAATAACGTTGTATGTGGATGCTATTGTAATTCAAGAAATTATTTCTAAATAATAAATATATTTGTTTATAGTTTGTGTATGGGTTTGGTATAATATATAAATTTTCAGCTACATTGATTACATTTGTATTCAAATTAAATTATTCGAATAATAATATTTATTACCTGGTTAATTTCTTGCTACACATGGAAGCGTTACTATAGTCTCTAGATATCCGTTGTAGCCTGGCAACGCTTAACTCTTGGTTTTACCAACGCATGTATAAGTGTTGTTATAGATCTTAGCAACGGCAGTATAGGCAACACATAATTATGCGTTGGTATAGACCTTAGCAACACACATATGAACTTTTTGCAACACATATATGCATTGCTAAAGGGGTGGTTATTTTGTAGTGGTAAGCCCCTCCACTGCGGGCACTGTTTAAATTAAGGAAGGACCGCGGGTTAGATTTAGGGTAACCCCAGGGGGTTTTCTGCGCTGTCAGCGACTCAGTGCAATAGGAACCCGAGGACCTGTCTGTAAGGAAAACCAGGAAGAAAATGTCAGGGACCCTAGAGCAAAGTGGATTTCCTTTTCAATTCGAATTTCAATTCTTTAAATCAGCAGTAAATTAGTTAAATGCATAACTTGAGAAATACACATCCAAAATTAGTCAAACTAATTTTGCTAGATTCCAAACATTATGAACTGTCAGACAAAAATACTGAACCCCATGTTTCCTGTGATAATTTTTAGATTTTTGAATTAAATAAGGAAACTGTCCAAACCTTATTAATACAGAGAAAAATAGAAATACTTCTATGCTAGGCTTAAGAAAATTTTTAGAGATACATACACACTATTTAAAAATACTAAGCACCCCAGTATACAAGAACAACTCAAGAATGTCTATTAAAAACTATTTCTGCCCAAATCTTAGAAAAATAAGAAAGGTGATGAAAAATAATGACTAAAGGATGAACATATTTTTCCTAGAATACCTAAGTGATAAAGAACATAAGAAAAATATAGAGAACACTAGTCCAGAGCTAATCCAAGGTTAATTACTTATTAGGCACTAAGAAATCAAGGAGAACCATGATTAAAAATATAAGGACCATTGCAAAATTGATAGGAAAATTTCACTAGACTCCTAATTGCTAGAACATCACTACAAAAATGATAAACACCCCAACCCATCAAAATAAGTGGGTTGAACAATTAAAACTTGAAATTGGCTAATGTTTTAATTAAATCATGAGAAAGCCTAAAATTGTGCAACAGTCGGCAAACAAATTTTTACCCAATCACTTAAGAGGTAAACCACCAGAGAAAAATATAAAACTCAATTAAAAATGTAAGGTAACCCACATTACTCCCTACCCCATGAAAAAGGCTATATATTCCAATAATTTCTACCCCTTTTTCCCTAAGCAAAAAGTTGCCAAACTTTAGAATGATTGCTCTTGCGCAAAGAAGAAGATAGGAAAAATTAGAAATCTGTTGTTTGACATTTTTCAAGTATAGTGGTAGTAGGAAGCACCCCTATGGCCAAGAACTTTAGAAAATCACAGTAAAATAACCAAGAGGTATCAGTGGCTAAAATTTGGTACAAAGTCACGCTATTACCCCTAGATGCCAGCAAAAATAAACCTTAGAGAAAAATTCACTGTTAAAAGAGAGTAGTGCAAAGCACCCCCTCTGCCCTAAAACTTCATGTTTTTGTACAGAGTGAACTCTTAACATTTTAAGCCTCAATTTTTGAGACTGATAATTTTACACCAGTGAGACACTACTATAATTTTTACAGAATTTTTGGAAATTTATAAAGCTATGTTGTAGTTCAAACCCACTTTAGAAGGCACAATAGAAAAAGGGAAAAGAGAGAATTAGTAAGAACAATGAAACTCACTCCCAATGAATTCAGCAAGAATCATAGTAAACTCTCACTAAGACACTAAAAGAAAACCAGTGGGATACCCCAATAACCTGACCACTTGAAACTTAACCATACTTAACCTTAAAATGGCTAAGTATACCACAAGAATTTCCATAGTAAGATGAAACTTTACTTTATCAATTTAATTACTACTGCATTGCATATCATATCATACATATATCTCACTCATTGCATTCATTAGATTGCAACCTCGCTGACGGAGAGTACGTGCTCATTCCCGAGCAAGGAGGTGTCCACGAGGAAGTCCAGGAGCCAGCTCCCGAGCCTGCCACAAAGGATCTCCCTGCAGCCCCAGCGTTTGAAGGCAAGCCCCAGTTTTAGGCATAACCAATTTATATATGCTACTTTACTACACTTAATGTTTGTAGGTTTGTAATGTGCATTTAAGTGTAGGAAGTGCTTGAAACCCTTAGTTGCATGAACTCAGGATTCCTTTTTCAAATGGATACTAGTATGCTAGGTCGAGCTACTTTGCTAATTAGGATCTCGGTAGAAGTCGAGTGATTTTTCTAGCACTCGTGCGAGGTCAGGTATTGATTGTATACATCTTGATAATGGGATCTATGATGGTCTATGCACTTGGGTCTAGGGTGGATGCCTTGTCCATGAGACAGAAATGGAATTAAGGATTAATGTGTGGATACCTGAGTCAAGCATTTGAAAGTATTAAACACATGTTGGGAAATATGGTAACCGGTAAACCTAGTACCTGAATTAAGCCGGGCGCGGACTTTCCCCCTCACTTGTCCAGAGACTGGATCTCCCGTACTAGCTATGGTGGGTACAAGTGCGATCACTGCATGGCGGTAGCCGGGGTCAGTGGAGCTTTGTATGCCAAGGCGGTGAGACCTGGCTGCGAACAGGGGATCGATGGGGACGGTTAACATGTGTGGGGACGGAGTGCCCCTACATGTCGTGTGTTTAGGTTTACCTTGCATGGTTAAAACTCGATTCGAATAGTCTGCTTCTCGCAGCTAATGAGACTGCTTGACCCCTTGTACTGCATTGAGTAAAAAGTGAAATGAGGACTTACTTGAGATAACTTGTTGATTGTGCTAAATGATTGTCACCATGTATGCTTAGAAAGGAGCGCACCCAGCTAAACTAATGATGCTAGAATTGGGAAAGCTAATACTTGATTTTAGACAAAGCTAGTGCTTTCGGCAAACCAAACCCCTCAGCCAAATAGCTGCATGGTCTAGAGGTAGAGGAGTAGAGTCCTCACACCGGGTAAGTCTAGCTGAGTATTAGTATACTCAGCCTTGCTTGTGGCACAATTTTTGTAGGTACGCTACAGGACATGGTTGATGGTGTGACTTGGCCTTCCACCCTACCACCGAGTTGGATGGTCAAGTGGGATGCTGCTCCGGTAGGAGAGAAGCAGGAGGAGTAGTGGGCTAGGCGTTGCCCTATTCCTCAGCATTTGACGTTATCGATCATCCGCTGCACTTTAATTATGAACTTGTTCCTTTTTACTTAAAACTCTGATTTATGTAATAACTCCAGTACTTAAATTGTGGTTTCATGCTTTATTGTATTCTCTTTATGACTCACCTTCGAGTGAGCTAGTGGTATTTGATCTCGGGCAAGTGGCTTCATCAGACTAGATCTGAGGGACTGACAGGTTATTCCGATTTAAGTGTGTCACTGTCTCTAAGGCGTGACTTGGGCACTTAAGCTGGAATAATTCGGGCGGTTCCACCACAACTGGTATCGGAGCGAATACCACCACAAAGAAATCAATAAGTCACGAATACCAACTTTTCAAAAATGAATTTTGCTTAGAAACCAATATTGGAATCGTCAAGACTAGAACGCTAGACCTAGGACGAAAGGCCTTAGGAATAGTGGGAAAAACAGGTGGCTAATTAAGTAGGCCATACGGGCCAATTTTAGAGTTGCAAGGATGCCCTAAAAGCACCCTTTTGATCGGTGAGGAGACGTTCTTTTCAGCATGCATGCATTATAAAACATGAAAGGATTAGAAATTAAAGGAAAAATGCATCCAAGCTTGAAAATAGTTAATAGGAATAATGATATATAACATAAGGAGTAAAAAATTAATCTAACTCACCTCCTTTTAACAACCCGGGCTCACATGTTTTTCTTTTCCACTACCGTAACGTTTACGTCTAATCCTCTTCCACGGATGACTTCACCCACCCCCGCCAACGGAGGAGACATCCATTTCAGTTCTGATTTTCTTTCCCATGAGGAGTTTCCCTCCATCTTGTGGGAGGTGCTTAGCTCCGCCGGTTACCCTACACCCCCTTTTGTACGCGGTGCAGCTGTACGAGGAGCATTGAGTGCCACGTTGCCGAGTCTGGCTGACTGTGGAGGCTCACCCTCTACAGCCTGGTTGGCGTTCCCTTGACTCCGAGACTATTGGGTTTAGGTCGGACGACACCATCGAGGCTGCAGCAATGAAGACCTTGACGACTTTCTGCGGCTACCATCCCTTGGAGATGGTAATGCACCCACTGGGACTCTTCCCCGCTGAGAAGAGGGATGACCCATGTGGTGCAACCGTGTGAGCCATGTGAAGGACGTGTGGGCTATGCATCCCGACCAAGTTGGGAGGATCACTGTTCAGTGCATGAGCGCACTGTACCATCTTTAGGCCCTGCAAAGTGACGCCATGGCGCACCTTGCTAACCTCGCTCAGACCACTAAGCTCACCCTCGACAGCCGAGAGGACTTCGTGGTCGACCTATCTTTAGAGTTGGTGGAGAAGGACCTACAGGTGGAATAGTTGAGCCAGCGCATCGCCACCCTAGAGCAGTAGGTGGAAATCCGAGACAACACCATTGATGTCTTGGAGAACCAACTCCGTAATGTGCATGAGGAGTTTGAGGAAGCTAACGACTACCTAGAGATGCATCACTAGGATATGGAGGCAAACGAGGCCAAAAGCGAGGGAGAGGAGGCTCCCGAGGAGTTACAACCAGCCCCTGGTACCAATGCGACTCCCCCGAGATGCCCCCTTCGCCCGCATCCAGTGTCGCCTCTACCACTCAGGGTTGATGGGTTAGCTTGACGCACTAGGAGGATAGAAACCCACACGTGCTTAGATGGCATCAGATTTTTGGACTAGGCTTATGGGTACTTTCCCCTAAATTGATGTAACCCAGGAAAACTTTTGAGAGTAATGAAGTGAATGCAATCATGTTATTCTGGTCCGATTTGATGTTATGTTATGACATTTCTTTCCGTATGATATTCTTAAAGAATATTGTTCAGAATTGTGAATTGGGATAACAATGGCGACAATCTCAGTTTTCAGATGGCAGCTAGGCAACATCGTGGGCAGAACAAGCAAGTTCCCCCGCCACCTCCTCTAGCTCCCACGGTGCAGGAGCTGATGGCTCGGCAGAATGAGATTCTATGGCAGCTATTGCAGCGCCAGCCCCACCCTCAGCAGTATGGTGGAGGCCAGCCACGGCAACCTATCAGGAGTTCCTGAGCATGTAGCCGCCTCTGTTCACCAGGGCAGAGGACCCGCTTGACGTCGATGTGTGGCTACGAGTCGTGGAGTCCAAGTTTCCCCTCCTCACGGGAGCTTTCCCTGATGCCACTAAGACTCCCTTCACCGTGCAGTAGCTTCGTGGACCTGCTCGGACATGGTGGGACCATTTCCGTGCCTTGCTACCTACTGATCATGAAGTGATGTGGGAGGAATTCAGGACTGCTTTCAGGGGACACCACATTCCAGCAGGGATTCTGGATCACAAGCTGAATGAGTTTCTGGCATTGACTCAGGGAACCCGCACTGTGCTGCAGTATGCCCAGGCCTTCAACGACCTGTGCCAGTATGCGGGTAATCACGCAGATTCTGATGAGAAGAAGAGAGACCGCTTCTGCAGGGGTCTCAACACCAAGTTGCGTGAGCGTCTCAACACTGTTCGGGCCGATAGCTTCAATGAGTTGGTCAACCTGGCCATATCACAGGAAGACTGTATTGTAGCTCACCAGGTAGAGAAGAAGAGGAAAGCACCAACGTCAGGACCCTCAGCTCCACCCTAGAGATTCAAGATTGTCTCCAACAGTCAGAGCAGAGGATTTCAGCAACAGGCAGGATGATGGGTTATCAGGCCGCCTCAACAGCAGCAAGCACCCAACTGTTTTCCAGCTTGTGCCCCAAGGAACAATCAGCCTCAGCAGCAGCAACAACAGTTTCACCAGGGAAACAGAAACAAGTGCTTCACATGCGGCAATGTGAGCCATTATACCAAGAATTGTCCGAGGAATCAGCCGAGGCAGGTACCAGCACCAAATCAGGACAGAGGGAGAAAGCAGAAGGTGCAAGTCAAACAAGGGAAGCTCAATTTCACTACTCTGGAGGAGCTACCTGAAGGAACCCCCGTCATGACTAGTATCTTTTCATTTTTTAATCAACCTGCATTAATTTTGTTTGATTCTGGTGCATCACATAGCTTCATTAGCCAGAAGATCAGCATTACATTATGGCGGAACTGCCTGAATTATTCCAACTTAAGTGCCTAAGTCCCACCTTAGAGGCTAGACCACACTTAAATAGTAATAAACTGTCAGTCCCTTGGATCTAGTCCGACTAGGCCACTCACAGGATTAAGTACCACATACTCACTCAAAGGTGAGGCACAGAGCCAATACAATAAAGCATAAACCCGAATTTAAATATGTACTTAAGGTTATTACACTTCCGACATCATCGGAGTTTTGCAAAAGTAGTGATCATTGTTCTTGATGCAGCGAAAATTAACTAACGGTAAATAAAAGAAGAATGGGGAAGACTGGCCCATCACTCCACACGCTCCTCTCCTGCTAAGGTAGGGTCCCACTCGACTATCCAACCTGGTGGCAAGGTGGATGGCCAAGTCACTCCAGCAACCATATCCTCTAGAGAACCTGTCAAAATTATGCCACAAGCAAGGCTGAGTATACTAATACTCAGCTAGACTTACCCGGTGTGAGGAGTCTACTCCTCTACCTCTAGACATGCAACTGTTTGGCTGAGGGGTTTGATTTGCCAAAAACACTAGGTGAGTCTAAATCAAGTTTTAGCTTTTCAAGTTTTAGGATGATCCTTTTTAAACAAGATGTGTACTTAGCTAATCATACATGGTATCAAACATTTTTTTACCAATCAACATCTTTTGCCAGTCAACTCATTCCCACTTATTACTCAATGCAGTACAATGGATCAAGCAGTCTCATTAGCTGCGAGAAGCAGACGATTCGAATTGAGTTTTAACCTTGCAAGGTAAACCTAAACACACGACGTGGTGAGGCACTCCATCCCCACACACATCAACCGTCCCCATCGATTCCTCGTCAATAGAACAGGGCTCATGCCTTGGCATACAATACCTCACTGACCCCGACTGCCGTCGTGCAGTGACCGTGTACCCACCATAACCGGAATGGGAGACTACGTCTCAGGTCGCGTGAGGGGCAAAGTCTGCTGCCAGGTTGACTCAGGTACTAGGCTTACAGATTTACCATATTTCACGGTATGTGCTTAGTAAAGTTCAAACGCTTGACACAGGTATCCGCACGTTAATCCTTATTACAATTTCGTCTCATAGACCACGCATCCCCATGGACTATCATCATTCTTGTTATCAAAAATGGATACAACCAATTCCTGACCTTGCGTGAGTGCAAAAAATCACTCGACTTCTACCGAGATCCCTAATTAGCAAAGCAGCTACTCGACCTAGCATACTAGTATCCATCTCAAAGGGAATCCTGAGTTCATGCAACTAGGTTTCAATCAACTCCTACACTTAAGTGCACAGTACAAGCCTACAAACATTAAGTGCAGTAAAATAGCATATATAATGGTTATGCATAAAACCGGGCTTTCCTTCGAAAGTTAGGGCAGGCAGGTCCTTAGTAGCAGGCTCTGGTGCTGGCTTCGGGGCTACCTCCTGAGCAACTCCTTGCTCCGGAATGAGGACGTACTCTCCGTCAGCGAGATTACAATCTATCGAATGCAATAAATAAGATACATGTACATTAATGACATGTCAATTTGTAATTACTCCGTATGATGAAACAATATTAAACAATGGGTAAACTAGGGTTTCTTTATCGGATTGTGCTTTAAGTGCTTTATACATACCTATCTTAGGGTATTGAGTGAACTTAAAACTTTTAATCATCCCTTTTGTGTTTTATTGGACTCTTAGATATTTTTAATTGTATAACATTAATTTCTGCCATAACTCCTCTTTTACTTTCTATTTATGCTTATTTTTGAATGCTCTTGAACTACCATGGTGATTTAGAATTTTACAAAAATGTTGCAAAAATTACAGTGGGTAAATATGGGTCTCTTTAGTTCATTCTAAAAGTTTGAGGTTAGAATTAATTAATGTAGACCTTGGCCAAAAATAACAAAAGTGAGGGTAGATGGTCACTTTGCATTACAGCTCTGATTTAGGTGAGGGTTCTGTACTAAAATTTATTTTTGCCAATATCTATGGGTAATAATAGGTCTTTGTGCCAAAAATCACAGAAAGTGACCCATTGGTTATTTAGTTGTGATTTTTCCCAAGCTTAATGTCAAAAAGGCACTTATAACTAACTTGTTATTTGAAAAATATCAAACAACAAAACTTATATTTTTCCTAGGTTCATGCTATCATATTAGTAGTTATCCCAAGGGTTGGGGTGGCTTCTCTTTAGGGTTATTTTTCTAGGATTTTTCTAAATTCTTACTATTTTTAAGAAATAAAACGTGGTGCGCTTCTTTTGTACTAATAGAGGATTCAACAAAATTTTCTTGGGAACTATGTTACTTAAGTAAGCTAGGAAAAATGTGGTTGCCCTCTGGTTCTTATCTTAATTCCCCTTTTTCATTTTCTTAAGGTTTGAACCAAAACAAGTTTTTGTGGTTAATCCTTCCTTAATCTAGTGTACTGGGGAGTTTAACATTTTTAAACAGGGTAGTTAGTAGTTAAGTATGTCTCTAATTTTTCTTACCCTTAGTCCAAAAGTATTTCTATTTTTCCTCTATTTATTTAGTTTTGGACAGTACACTTAATTAAATTAAAACTCTAAAAGTCTTGTAGTACTCAGGGTGTTTGTTATTTTTCTTAAGTAGTTCATAATATTTAGGACCTAGCAAAATTGGTTTGACCAAATTTGGTTGGATAAATTTCGAGTTAGGAATTTTGCAAGTTCTGTATTCATTTAAAAGAATAAAACTAAAAAGGTTTAAGGAAAACCGGTTTGCTTCGAGGCCCCTAGGGTTTCCTTTAACTATTCCTTTCAACGGTGCCCCTGCAGAATTGTTTCCCTGAGTCACTAACCTCGCAAAAACCCCCTGGCTTTTCTTTCTTTCAACCCGGGCTCCTTCCCCACCGTAACAGTGACCGCAGAGAGGAAAAAGGGTGGCGCGGCTTACCGACGGTGAGGGAGGTCCGGTGGAGGGCTAGG
The DNA here is from genome assembly GCA_029449295.1 of Zea luxurians. Taxonomy (NCBI): domain Eukaryota; kingdom Viridiplantae; phylum Streptophyta; class Magnoliopsida; order Poales; family Poaceae; genus Zea; species Zea luxurians. The sequence goes on from JAOPSE010000011.1 coordinate 56,517,257, forward strand.
TGAGGTCCTGGAGGTCCTGGCAGTCACGTCGAGGTGTGATTTGCCGACGGTGACGGTCGGAATAGGGCTGGCCGCGTGCGCAGGCGGTCAGGCTCGTCGACGGCGTGTGCTCCGGCCTACTCACGACGGTAGGGTTCAATCAAACGGCACAGGGAGCTTCAATGGATGCTAAGGATGCTATAGGTATAAGGAATCAACGAATGGCGTACCGTGGGGCTCGGTCAACATGCGACGGTGGCCGGTTGAAGTCCGGGGACGTCGATCCGGCGTCTCTAGTGAGGTGATGTTCAATCCGCGGCTCGGGGAGCTCCACGGAGGTCCGGAGAAGCTAGCCCAAGGGTTGGACGGGGTGGAGGACGGCTGGCTCGGCCGGTCTATGGTGGTCGTGGCTTGCGCGGCCGCTGGCACGCGGTTCTCTGGGCAAACTCCAGCGAACTCGTGCTCGGGCGAGGTTGGGAGTGAGCGGGGGCGTATAGTCGAGACTGGTGTGGGCTTTATAGCCGCGGGCGTGGGCGCGGGGTGACACAGCGCGGGGCTACGCGCACGGGCCGAGCGCCAAGGGCGTGCTCTGGCGTTGCCAGGGCATGTCGAACATGTGTCCGTGTTCAACTGCCCGAGTTCTTGCGCCTGCAGAGCTCCAAAACGTGCGAATCTCGCCATATGTCTTGTGCAAGATTTCTTCCTGGCACCAAGAGCTAGCTAGTTCATGTGAGTTCCAAGGGAAGATCTGGCCTAGCTTAGAAGATATGGTGGCGCCAAGTCTTGTCTGTTCTCACTATTCACCAGCGACAAAAAGAGTGCCAAACTGTGTCAAACGACCCTAGTTTGATTTCAAGATTTTCAGGGTGTGCCTTGGGTAGTTTGGCCACTTTTTGTTATTTGGACCAAGTGGTTTTGGTGCCAACACAAGGGTGAACACATCTGATCTTTAGGCTAGGGTTGATTTTTTGACTTAGAGAAATTTGGATGGCTCTAGTGTGCTCCCCACTTAGTGAATTGATTTGGGGTTTTTGTGGGGCCTTTTGTACTATCTTTCTTAACACATTTTGTAGATTTACTAATATACTTCATCTTTGGTAAAGGTTTCATTTCATGATTTGGCTATTTGCATAATCTTTTCCCTTTTATCCCTTGGTTAATGTTTAATGGCTTAAGAGGGAAATTAAGGTTTTAGAATCTTTTTCATGAGTGAGCATGTGTGAAGACTAGGGTATATCTCTTATTATGATCAATACTTAGCTTAGCCATGATTCTAAAACTTTTAGTGCCTCCACTTTCCAATTTAGCATATAGGATAAATAGGACATAAGTGTGTTCCTTTGGGCAGGGCCTTGGGCAACACCTGGCGTGTTACAGCCCTCCCCCTTAAAGGAAATCTTGTCCCAAGATTGGGTAGGGATCCTTTAGCGGGGTGCTGAGGAGGTGTGTGCTGGTGTATTGTGGTTCCTTTTGGTCAAGATTCCCTAGCAAACTGCTCTTTGAATGTCATCCTCTTTGCAACTTCAGAAGGAAGTCCTTCTAGATTTAGTTTCACAACTTACTCAGTCTTTATTTACTATATTTCTTCTACACTTAGATTCAAAGGGCATGTGGGGGTGGGCGTTTTGGGTTACGTACCGATTCCTTTAGGCAAAAATCGGGGAAGTGAGAGCGCAGAAAATCCTCAGTTTCCCAAGTAGCCTCTTCTTCTGAATGGTTGCTCCACTGGACCTTATACATTCGGATTGACCTTGCTCGAGTTGACCTTTCCTTTTGGTCCAATACCTTGATGGGGTGCTCTTGATATGACAAGTCCGGTCCTATCTCCAATTCAGGTTCAGGTAGCACTTCCGTGGGCAAGCGGACACACTTCCTTAGCTGAGATACATGGAACACATCATGAATTTCTGACATGTGAGGTGGCAAATTCAACTGATATGCTACAGGTCCACAAGTCTCCTTGATCTCGTAGGGCCCAATATAGTGAGGAGCTAATTTACCCTTGATCCCAAACCTCTGAACACCTTTGGTGGGTGACACTTTGAGATGCACATGATCCCCCACTGCGAACTGTAGAGGCTTCCTTCTTCTATCATGATAGCTCTTCTGTCTGGCCTGGGCAGCTTCCAAGTTCTTCTTAATGACTCTGACTTTATCCTCGGCTTCAAGCACTAGGTCAGGTCCAAATATTTCCCTTTCTCCAGCTTGTGACCAATTTAGCGGTGTTCTACACCTTCTCCCATACAAGGCCTCGAAAGGTGCCATCTTTAGGCTAGATTAGTAGTTGTTATTGTAAAAGAATTCTGCCAGAGAAAGGCACTTATCCCAATCCTTGCCATAGTGTAACACACATGCTCTCAACATGTCCTCAAGAATTTGATTTACTCTTTCGATTTGGCCGTCAGTTTGAGGATGATATGCTGAGCTTCTAATCACGGTTGCTCCAAGTGACTTTTGTAGCTGCTCCCAGAAGCATGCCACAAACAGTGCTCCTCTATCAGACACAATAGTCCTCGAGATTCCATGCAAACGCACTATTTGGTCAATATAGATCTCTGCATATTTTTCCGCCTTATGGGTGGTATGTACTGGCAAGAAATGAGCTGTCTTGGTTAACCTATCCACAATGACCCAAATAGAATCACGGTGCCAGGAGGTGTTCGGCAATCCCACAACAAAATCCATGCAAACGTCCTCCCACTTCCAAGAAGGGAAGGGGAGAGGTTGTAAGGTACCTGCTACCTTCAAATGACTAGCTTTGATTCTCTGGCAAGTGTCGCACTCAGATACATACTTAGCAATTTCCCTCTTCATCCTGGTCCACCAATCTAAGGATCTGAGGTCGTGATACATCTTGTTACTTCCCTGGTGCATGGAATATTTGGAAACATGAGCCTCGTCCAATATTTTTTTCTGAGTTCTGGGTTTTTGGGAACAACCAATCGGTCTTCAAACCATAGAACACCCTTGCTGTCCTGACGAAAGCATTTGCACTTATCCACCTTTTGGTTGAGCATCTCCTTAATGACTTGAATACCCTTGTCACCAATTTGTTCTAGGACTATCTGTTCTTGCAAAGTGGCTCTACTGAGATATAGTCCAAGGTACCTGGGGAAACAACTTCCATGTTCAGCTTGTGCAACTCGCCACACAAAGCGTCGACCTTAGAGTCTATGGTTAAATAGTTGCACTGGGCCTTTCGACTCAAGGCATCTGCCACAACATTTGCCTTGCCAGGATGGTAGTGTACCTCCAAATCATAATCCTTGATCAATTCCAACCATCTCCTCTGCCTCATATTAAGATCTGCCTGAGTGAAAATATACTTGAGACTCTTGTGGTCAGTATAAATATTACAATGAGCTCCCATTAGGTAATGTCTCCATATTTTCAGAGCGTGAACTACTGCTGCTAACTCCAGGTCATGTGTGGGGTAATTCTGCTCATGAGGCATGAGTGCTCTGGATGCGTAGGCAATAACTCGGTTCTCTTGCATCAAGACGCAACCTAGTCCAGTGCCCGAAGCATCGCAATATACATCAAATGATTTGGTGTTGTCAGGTTGTGCTAGCACGTGTGCTGTTGTCAGATGCTGCCTCAATGTATGAAAGGCATCTTCACACTTCTGATTCCAATCAAACTTCACTCCTTTCTTCAATAATTCAGTCATTGGTTTAGCAATCCTAGAGAAATTCGGAATGAATCACCGACAGTATCCTGCTAATCCTAGAAAACTCCGAATCTGTCGCACGGTGGTAGGAGGCTTCCAATTCATCACTTCTTGTATTTTCTCAGGATCAACTGATATCCTTTCCTGAGAAATGGTGTGACCCAAGAACTTGATCTCCCTTAGCCAGAAATCACATTTGGACAATTTAGCATATAAGTAATGATCCCTCAGTCGCTGAAGTACGATGTGCAAATGCTCGATATGCTCGTCTTCATTCTTTGAATAGACCAAGATATCATCAATGAAGACCACTACAAATTTGTCCAACTCGGGCATAAATACCGAATTCATCAAATACATGAAATATGTCGAGGCATTGGTCAGCCCGAATGACATCACCAAGTACTCATAAAGTCCGTATCTGTTGGAGAAAGCCGTCTTCGGAATATCACTGGCCCTGATCTTGATTTGATGATAGCCAGAGCGAAGGTCTATCTTGGAAAACACCTTGGCCTCTATCAATTGATCAAACAACACATCAATGCGGGGCAAAGGATACTTATTTTTAATTGTCACTGCATTGAGAGGGTGGTAATCCACACACAACCTCAAACTCTCATCCTTCTTCTTCATGAATAAGGCTGGACATCCCCATGGTGAAGTACTTGGGCGAATGAACCCTTTGTCCAACAACTCTTGCAACTCTACTGGAGGCATCCTATAGGGTCTCTTGGATATAGGTATAATCCTAGATTGCAATTCTATGGCAAACTCTATGTCTCTGTCGGGTGGCATCCCTGGCAATTCGTCGGGGAAAACATCAGGATACTCACAGACCACTGGAATTCTCTCTACTGGTGACTCTATCATGGCGAGGGCACAAGAACGGATACAGCCTTAGTCAGGTAGGTACAAGGTGATGACTCCCCCAATTGGTGAGTGAATTTCAATGGCTCTTGCTGTGACATCAATCATAGCATGGTGTCGTGATAACCAGTCAGTTCCCAAGATGATATCCATGCTCTCTAATCCCATGATTAGGAGGGTGGCTTTAAATATGAAACTACCCAATCTTATTGGCACATGCCTGTTAATCTGATAAGTGGCAACCCTGCCTCTTGGTGTTGCAATCATAATGCCCCCATTTGTGTGATGAAAAGGTAGCTGACATTTGGCACTAAATTTTACGCTGATAAAACTGTGTGACGCACCAGAATCAAAAAGAATGACAGCAGGGTAATTCAAAATAGAAAAGATACCAGTCATGACGGGTGCTCCCTCCGGAATATCGGCCAATGTGGTGAAGTTCAGCCTGCCTTGCCTCACTTGCACCCTCTGCCTCTTGCCTTGGTTCTGATTCACATTCTACCCCTGCCTCTGCTAGTTCTTGGGACAATTCTTGGCATAATGTCTGGTGCTGCCATAAGTGAAACACCAGTTGTCATTGCCCTAACGGTACTGCTGCTATGGTTGGTTGTTGTTCCTTTGAGGCGGAGGTTGAGAGCGGTTGGGTTCCTGCTGCTGCTGCTGCTGTGGTCGGATCACCCATCGCCCCTTCTGCGACTGCTGAGGTCCCCTACTCTGAGTGTCGGACACAATCCTGAAGCGCTGAGGCTGAGTTGAGGATCCTGCTATAGGGGTCTTTCTCTTCTTCTCTACCTGACGAGCTGCGATACAATCCTCCTGGGAGATTGCCATGTTGACCAATTCATTGTAGCTATTGGCCCTGACCATGTTGAGATGGTCACGGAGCTTAGTACTGAGGCCCCTCCTGAATCTGTCTCTCTTTTTTTCATCAGTGTCAGCATGATAGCCTGCGTACTGACACAGATCATTGGAAGCTTGGGCGTACTGCAACACTGTACAACTTCCCTGAGTGAATGCCAAAAACTCATTGAGCTTGTGATCCATGATGCCTGCTGGTATATGATGCCCTCTGAATGCTGCCTTGAACTCTCCCCACTCAACCATGTGGTCAACTGGCTACATAGCGAGGAAATGGTCCCACCATGTCCGAGCGGGTCCACGAAGCTACTGGGTGGCGAAATGAACCTTGGCCGCATCGGAACATTCTCCATTAAGCAGTGGGAACTTGGATTCCACCACCCTAAGCCAAACATCCGTGTCGAGTGGGTCTTCTGCCCGGGTGAACAACGGCGGCTGAGTACTGAGAAACTCCTGATAGGTGGCCGCTGCTGGGGGACGCTAATGATGGTCACCACCCCCATAGTGCTGAGGTGGTGGCTGACGCTGAGCTAGCTGTCGCAGGATCTCATTCTACTGAGCCATGAGCTCCTGCATGGTAGGAGGCTGCGGCGGTGGTGGAGGAATGCACTCATTCTGTCCATGGCACGCTCTTCCTGCCATCTGAAATTTTTGTTGTTCTTATCATCATACTTTGAAATCAGTGATTGCTCATGATAAAGATCTTAAATAGCAAGGTTTTGTAAGATTTCAAATTTTTTACTATTTTTCACAATTGGTACCAACAGAATATAATTTCCTACTAAAAATAGAAACCATCCATCATTCATCATGCCAAAAGAGTTTTCCAACAGTCACAGTAGTGCCCAAAATACTCAACTCTCTTTAGCCTAGTACCTTCAAGGTGCAAAAGCTAAGCTAGTTCTGAGGAGTTCTACTGCTACACACTTCTACCCTAACCTTGAGATCTAATGAGCAAATGAGGCAACACTAGACTCGAAGGAAAGTGGTCTTCCTGAGCCAGCAGTGTCCAAGCTGGATGCAGGCTCCGGCTCCTCTCCTCCCTCGATATCAACATCCTCATCGGCCCCTTCTGCCTCCATGTCCGCAATCTCTTGATGGTGTAGATCCAAATGTTGGTTGGCATCATCAAGCTGCTGTTGGGTGGTCTGGAGCTGATCTTCCAGAATCGCGATGGTGTTCTCCCTAGCCTCCACCTGATCTTCGAGCTCTTGGATTTGGTTGGCCATCTGCTCCACCTAGAGATCCATTTCCACCAGCTCAGTGGATAAGTCAACAACAAGGTCCTCCCTGTTATCCAGGGTTATCTTGGTAGACTCCACTAGACCCATGAGCTAGGACATCGCCTCACCTCGCAAAACCTGCAGACGATATAGGGCACTCATGCACCGAACCGTCAGGTGAGTGGTATGTCTAGGGTAGAGAGCCCATACATCCTTGGCGTGGTCCACCCAATCCTTCCACATGGGGTCGTCCTCCTTCTCAGCGGGGAACAAGCCAATGGGGTGGGTTGACAGCTCCAAGGGGTGAAATCCACAGAAGGTTGTCAGCACGTGTAGAGCCGTGGACTCAATAGTATCCTCGGTCCTGAAACCGAAAGACTCTGAGTCCAAGGAACGCCAGCCTGGCTGCAAGGGATGAGGCTCCAAGGTCATCCTCACCCTACAACGAGGTACCCGGTGCTCCTCGAACAGTCGCACCGCACACTGGGGAGGCGTAGCGTAACCGGCTCCCTGCAGTACCTCCCACAAAATGCGGGGAAAGCCCTCTCGTGCAAGCCCGTCTGTGTGGGAACGTGCGTTCCCTCCTTCAGTGGATACATGAGAAGTCATCTGTGTAAGGGCATGTGTAAGCGAAAAAGAAAAAGAATCCCAAAAATAAAAGGAAGCTAGTGCTTGTCTTTTCTATGGTTAAGTTGAGGTCTTCGATGTAGACTTAAAATTTTATTTCAGGTGTCTCTTTGTTTATGTAGTTTCTTATTAATAACGATATTATACCAAGGGGCTAGAAAATAATGCATGCATGCTCGTCCTAAGCGTCCTCACAACAAGCATATAGGGATATAGAATTCCCCCATCTAAAACATAGCATCCTGTACGGCATACTCAAATAGCCACCTAGCTACCTCTCTAGTATCCTAAGGCTTCACGTCCTAGGTCTATCCTTACCGCCCTAACAGCTATCCAACTTGGTTTCTAAGCAAGTTTTACTTCTGAAAAGGTTGGTAATTATGATTTATTGATTCCTCTGTGGTGGTACAAGCTCTGATACCAGCTATGGCGGAACCGCCCGAATTAGTCCAACTTAAGTGCCTAAGTCCCACCTTAGAGGCTAGACCACACTTAAATAGGAATAAACTATCAGTCCCTCGGATCTAGTCCGACTAGGCCACTCACAGGATCAAGTACCACATACTCACTCGAAGGTGAGGCACAGAGCCAATACAATAAAGCATAAACCCGAATTTAAATAAGTACTTAAGGTTATTACACTTCCAACATCATCGGAGTTTTGCAAAAGTAGTGATCATTGTTCTTGATGGAGCGGACATTTACTAACGGTAAATAAAAGAAGAATGGGGAAGCCTGGCCCATCACTCCACATGCTCCTCTCTTGCTGAGTAGGGTCCCACTCGACTGTCCAACCTGGTGGCAAGGTGGATAGCAAAGTCACTCCAGCAACCATATCCTCCAGAGAACCTGTCAAAATTATGCCACAAGCAAGGCTGAGTATACTAATACTCAGCTAGACTTACCTGGTGTGAGGAGTCTACTCCTCTACCTCTAGACATGCAGCTGCTTGGCTGAGGGGCTTGATTTGCCAAAAACACTAGCTGAGTCTAAATCAAGTTTTAGGATGATTCTTTTTAAACTAGATGTGTACTTAGCTAATCATACATGGTATCAAACATTTTTTTTACCAATCAACATCTTTTGCCAGTCAACTCATTCCCACTTATTACTCAATGCAGTACAATGGATCAAGCAGTCTCATTAGCTGCGAGAAGCAGATGATTCGAATCGATTTTTAACCTTGCAAGGTAAACCTAAACACACGACGTGGCGAGGCACTCCTTCCCCACACACATCAACCGTCCCCATCAATTCCTCGTCAACAGAACAGGGCTCACCGCCTTGGCGTACAATGCCTCACTGACCCCGACTACCGTCGTGCAGTGACCACACTTGTACCCACCATAACCGGAATGGGAGACTACGTCTTAGGTCGCATGAGGGGCAAAGTCTGCTGCCAGGTTCACTCAGGTACTAGGCTTACCGATTTACCATATTTCTCGGTATGTGCTTAGTGCGTTCAAACGCTTGACACAGGTATCCGCACGTTAATCCTTATTCTAATTTTGTCTCGTAGACCACGCATCCCCATGGATCCGTGTCCACAAACTATCATCATTCTTGTTATCAAAATTGGATACAACCAATTCCTGACCTCGCGCGAGTGCAAAAAAAATCACTCGACTTCTACCGAGATCCCTAATTAGCAAAGCAGCTACTCGACCTAGCATACTAGTATCCATCTCAAAGGGAATCCTGAGTTCATGCAATTAGGGTTTTAGTCAACTCCTACACTTAAGTGCACAGTACAAGCCTACAAACATTAAGTGCAGTAAAATAGCATATATAATGGTTATGCATAAAACCGGGGCTTGCCTACAAAAGATGGGGCAGGCAGGTCCTCAGTAGCAGGCTCTAGTGCTGGCTACGGGGCTACCTCCTGAGCAACTCCTTGCTCCGGAATGAGGACGTACTCTCCATCAACGAGATTACAATCTATCGAATGCAATAAATAAGATACATGTATATTAATGACATGTCAATTTGTAATTACTCCATATGATGAAACAATATTAAAACAGTTGGTAAACTAGGGTTTCTTTATCGGATTGTGCTTTATGTCCTTTATACATACCTATCTTAGGGTATTGAGTGAACTTAAAACTTTTAATCATCCTCTTTGTGTTTTATTGGACTCTTAGATATTTTTAATTGTATAACATTAATTTCTGCCACAATTCCTCTTTTACTTTCTATTTATGCTTATTTTTGAATGCTCTTGAACTACCATGGTGATTTAGAATTTTACAAAAATGTTGCAAAAATTACAGTGGGTAAACATGGGTCTCTGTAGTTCATTCTAAAATTTTGAGGTTAGATTTAATTAAGGTAGACCTTGGGCAAATATAACAAAAGTGCGGGTAGATGGTCACTTTGCATTACAGCTCTGATTTAGGTGAGGGTTCTGTACTAAAATTTATTTTTGCCAATATCTATGGGTAATAATAGGTCTCTGTGCCAAAAATCACAGAAAGTGACCCATTGTTTATTTAGTTGTGATATTCCCAAGCTTAATGTCAAAAAGGCAATTATAACTAACTTGTTATTTGAAAAATATCAAACAATAGAACTTATATTTTTCCTAGATTCATGCCATCATATTAGTAGTTATCACAAGGGTTGGGGTGGTTTCTCCTTAGGGTTATTTTTCTAGGATTTTTCTAAATTCTTACTGTTTTTAAGAAATAAAACGTGGTGCATTTCTTTTGTACTAACAGAGGATTCAACAAAAATTTCTTGAGAACTATGTTACTTAAGTAAGCTAGGAAAAATGTGGTTGCCCTCTGGTTCTTATTTTAAATCCCCTTTTCATTTTCTTAAGGTTTGAACCAAAACAAGTTTTTGTGGTTAATCCTTCCTTAATCTAGTGTACTGGCGAGTTTATCATTTTTAAACAGGGTAGTTAGTAGTTAAGTATGTCTCTAATTTTTCTTACCCTTAGTCCAAAAGTATTTCAATTTTTCCTCTATTTATTTAGTTTTGGGAAGTACACTTAATTAAATTAAAACTCTAAAAGTCTTGTAGTACTCAGGGTGTTTGTTATTTTTCTCTATTCCTTTCAACAGTGCCCCTGTGGAACTGTTTCCCTAAGTCACTGACCTCGCAAAACCCTCTGGCTTTTCTTTCTTTCAACCCGGGCTCCTTCCCCACCGTAACAGTGACCGCAGAGAGGAAAAAGGGTGGCACGGCTTACCGGCGGCGAGGGAGGTCCGGTGGAGGGCTGCGTGAGGTCCGGGAGGTCCTGGCGGTCACGTCAAGGTGTGATTTACCGACGATGATGGTCGGAATAGGGCTGGTCGCGTGCGCTGGCGGTCGGGCTCATCGGCGGCGTGTGCTCCGGCCTGCTCACGGCGGTAGGGTTCAATCAAATGGCATGGGGAGCTTCACTGGATGCTAAGGATGTTGTAGGTACAAGGAACGATGAATGGCATACCGTGGAGCTCGGTCTAGGTGTGACAGCGGCCGGTTGAAGTCCGGCGACGTCGATCCGGCGTCTCCGGTGAGGTGATGTTCAATCTGTGGCTCGGGGAGCTCCATGGAGGTCCGGAGAAGCTAGCCCAACGGTTGGACAGGGTGGAGGATGGCTTGCTTGGCTGGTCTACGGTGGTCGTGGCTCACGCGGCCGCTAGCACGCGGTTCTCTAGGCAAACTCCAGCGAACTCTTGCTCGGGCGAGGTTGGGAGTGAGTGGGGGCATACGGTCGAGACCAGTGCGGGCTTTATAGCCACGGGCGTGGGCGCGGGGTGACACGGCGTAGGGCTGCGCACGCGGGCTGAGCGCCGAGGGCATGCTCTGGCATTGCCAGGGCGCGTCGAACACGTGGCCGTGTTCAACTGCCCGAGTTCTTGCGCCTGCAGAGCTCCAAAACATGTGAATCTCACCATATGTCTTGTGCAAGATTTCTTCTTGGCACCTAGAGCTAGCTAGTTCATGTGAGTTCCAAGGGAAGATCTAGCCTAGCTTAGAAGATATGGTGGCGCCAAGTCTTGTCTGTCTGCACTGTTCACCAGCGACAAAAAGGGTGCCAAACCGTGTCAAACGACCCTAGTTTGATTTCAAATTTTTTAGGGGTGTGCCTTGGGTAGTTTGGCCACTTTTTGTTATTTGGACCAAGTGGTTTTGGCGCCAGCGCAAGGGTGAACACATCTGATCTTTAGGCTAGGGTTGATTTTGTGACTTAGAGAAATTTTGGATGGCTCTAGTGTTCTCCCCACTTAGTGAATTGATTTGGGGTTTTTGTGGGGCCTTTTTGTAATATCTTTCTTAATACATTTTGTAGATTTACTAATATAATTCATCTTTGGTAAAGGTTTCATTTCATGATTCGGCTATTTGCATAATCTTTTCCCTTTTATCCCATGGTTAATGTTTAATGGCTTAAGAGGGAAATTAGGGTTTTAGAATCTTTTTCATGAGTGAGCATGTATGAAGACTAGGGTATCTCTCTTATTATGATCAATACTTAGCTTAGCCATGATTCTAAAACTTTTAGTGCCTCCACTTTCCAATTTAGCATATAGGATAAATAGGACATAAGTGTGTTCCTTTGGCCAGGGCCTTGGGTAACACCTGGGGTGTTACATACATACCGACTGCCTTTTTATCATACAAAAGGGTCTTTCATGATAGCAACACCTGGGGGCAAAATTGCAACAAACCAATTAAATCGAAGTGTGCCTATCTCACTGGGAAGTAAAATCTTTAAAACCACACTCCTGATTTTGGGATTAGAGGGCATGGACATCATTCTCGGAGCAGACTGGATGACTCAACACTGGGTGGTGTTGGACGTAGCTGCTAGAGCTCTGGAAATCCGTTCTCCTACCTTCAGAGGCCTTACATTGTATCAGCCCAACCAAGAACCCACTCGATCGTGTGCTTTTGCTATGATAGAGTTATCCTTGAAGAAAATTCCAGTGGTATGTGAGTATGCAGATGTTTTCCCTGATGAGTTGCCAGGAATGCCACCAGACCGAGATATTGAATTCGCCATCAAGATGCAACCGGGAACAGCACCTATTTCCAAGAGGCCTTACCGGATGCCACCCACTGAATTGGCAGAATTGAAGAAACAGCTGCAAGAGTTGTTGGACAAGGGTTTCATCCGCCCAAGTACTTCACCTTGGGGATGTCCAGCCTTGTTCGTGAAGAAGAAAGATGAAAGCTTGAGATTGTGTATAGATTATCGCCCACTCAATGCGGTGACTATCAAAAACAAGTATCCTTTGCCTCGTATTGATGTTCTTTTCGATCAATTGGTTGGAGCCAAAGTGTTTTCCAAAATAGACCTTCGCTCCGGCTATCATCAGATCAAGATACGAGCAAGTGATATTCCAAAGGTTGCCTTCTCAACCAGATATGGACTCTATGAGTACTTGGTGATGTCGTTTGGGTTAACAAATGCGCCAGCATACTTCATGTATCTGATGAACTCAGTCTTCATGCCTGAGCTGGACAAGTTCGTGGTGGTTTTCATCGATGACATCTTGGTGTACTCACAGTGTGGCAGAACTTCCCAAGTAATTAGGCCCACATGCTCCTGTCCTTGTCTCAAAGACCTCAGACTGCTATGCATGTGCACCAGATAACTTAATAGGATCCGTCCGATTGCCCCAAGGACACCGGATAAACCACTTACAACCAGAACCGCGGGATTAAGTAATCACAAATCACACACATCAACATTTTCGTAGTGGAAATCTTATTACCAAATTTTATAGGTTACAAAAAATTTTTATTATATTCATCGGAGTGATTACAAAAGTATAAGTTTGAAATATATGTTAGCTCAAGTAACCATCCTCAATAAAAAGTATAGAAGAAGTACTTAGACTTATAAGAAGGCCAAGCCCACCGGCACTTAACACCATCAATTGCAACACAAAGTTAAAACCTGAAAAACAACAGGGAATAAAACCCTGAGTACGGAATTACTTAGCAAGACTTACCCGACTAAAGAAAAGACTCTCAAGGATATGCTGGTTAAATAGGAATCAAGGAAAAGGCTTTAGCAAGAATCAACTTAGATACTTTTGCAGAAATAGCTTACTAAAGTGAGTCCTTACTTTCAATATTTTAACGCCAGGTTAAATATTAATAGACTCTGGTTGCATCTAGTCTAATTTCACCATCTCATCAATACAACATCATTTTTACTCATAATGTTTACATCCTGACTTAGGTTGCAGGTCAGTGACCAAGTCTCCACTGTCCGAGGATATAACGGCGATCCGAATCGATTTACTCAGCTGAGGATCTCTAACCACACGACATATGTAGCACTTAACCCTTGCATATGTCAACCGTTCCCACAGATCCTCCATAACGTGAACCGGTCCGCGCTACCCGGGAGCACAGTACTCCTCCATCCAGCCTCTAGCCAGGAGGGTACACGCTACTCCCACCATCTCCGATGCCCAGTGCGAGGTTTTCTTTTCACGTATGGAATAGCCGGGTTCAAGCTTACCCTGTCCCATATCCAGGGCATGTGGCCAGATAAGATAGTCCTTGATCATACAGGCCTACATACGCATCCAATCCTTAATTAACCTGGGTGGAGCATCACCTGTTCCTAACCCAAGTCTCAATTTAAGTACTTCCATCCTTAGGATGAAAAGAGCATTATAGGGAACTTTGCAGTAAGATCCCACCAAGCTCCCAATAAAAATATTCTTGCAGGTAGAAGCCATCCTTCCTCAGGATAAACCTGAGCTAGGCATAAGTGCAAAGGACAACCTCTATCTGCTTATAAGCAGGGCGAAGCATTTTTTTGTAAATCATATTTTGATACTTCACCAGAAGTATCTATAAAAGGAATGGATTTCAAGGTAGCCAATGCATCAAAGGGTTTCCAAGCAACTCCTATAAATCTAATGCACATTCACTAGACTTAAAGTGTGTAAAAATAGTTTAAAAACACAAGGAAGGGGTTGCATGCACCGTGGCTTGCCTGGATAACACTTGGTTAGTGTTGTTAGACGTCGATCACTTGACGATCAGCCTTTTGTGTTGGCACTTGTTCAGTCTGCCCTTCTTCAGGTTCATCCATCCGCTTTACTATGCGGAGTAGCCTACGCTTGGGGTCGACTTGGCTCCTTTTCTCCGCATCACGTGATTAATTAACGTACCTGAATAAAATGCATTATGCACATGAATGCATATAGACAGGAATATTACGAACCTAAATAGTGCTACGCGATAGCGAATTAAACACCTATAGCAAGACATCGCAAATCTATTACGAAAATACTAGATATCGATATCACATTAAAACTGTATCGATGGCTTTCTAATTTTAATCGGATTTAATTCTAATATTTCGGCTAACAAAAACGCGTGCCAATAATAAATTTAGCTCAAGTCCACTGTTGGGAGCCTTCGTCCTCCGAAGGTCCTCAAAAACATAATTTGACAATATTTTCCAAGTGAATTATATGAACAGGTATCTTCGGACTCAGATCATGAACATGGAGTACGGTCAGAACGAAGCCCAAGCCAGACGAGGGGGGATTGAGATGAAGGACGGGCTGATTACCAAGCTGTACGAAGGATGGTGCACAGCCGAAGCTATGCGCAGAAAGCTTCGTCGCGATAGCAGAAAGGGGAACCGACTTAAAGATGAAAAGACTACTTAGGCCTTGATAGATTCCCATAAGTCATTAGCAAATGTAATGGACATAAATGTAATTTTGCATGGGCTACGTCCCACGCCTATAGATAGATGAACAGTACTCCCGTACTGTTCAGGCTGACTTGGCATTTGCTTTCCGTCATCCTTGTACTTTTGCCTTCCTGCAATCCGAAGGTACACTTGTAATCTGAAATCATTTCTATTTTTATATGATAATAAAATAGAAATGACGTTGTGATAATATTTAAATGTTTATATTACTTTTTATGTTGCATGTAAGTTCTTCGTCATAATTTATGGTGCTTACGAAGATATGTTGTTTGTGACCTTCGTCCGGAACACATTATATCTCGAAGGGAAATAATGTTTCAAGGGACGAAGGACTTTATCATTTAACACTTTTTATGTTGCCTTGTTCTTAATCTGAAGCATTTGAGAACAAGTCCCCAACATTGGCGCCCACCTCCGGTGAACTCACTTCCACTTTGAGTTTTTGAACACCTTCGGAAGCCATAAACCTTCGCTATGGCGCCGAAGAAAGCTTCAGCGACTGGGGCTGCAGCCCTGCAACCGCTCGACCCCAATCAGGAGACTCTCTCTCTTCGGGAGGCCCAAAACCAGAAGAGGAAGGCTGTCAGCCCAACGCCTCAAGAGGATGAGCTAGATCAAGAGATCAGAGATATGGAGATGCTTCATCAACAGGTGCAGAGGAAGAAGGAAAAGATGGCCAGGCTAGCTGAACTGCACAAGCAGATAGACGAAGCTTCTGAAGAAGTTCGCCATCTTACTCACGATGAGCAGAACCGAAGGCCTCAACAAAAAGACCTTCATCAGGAGGGTTTCTTCAACGAAGATGACTGGTATGACAATTTCCATCATGGAAATTTTGTTTTCGATGATGCTTCTCCCCTGTCCGCTGAGCTGCAGGCTACACCTTGGCCTCCGTCCTACAAGCCGCCCCAGCTTCCCATATTCGATGGCCATTCAGACCCGAAGCAGTTTTTGATGAGCTACGAAGCAACTGTATCTTCGTATGGTGGCAATGCTGCAGTCATGGCAAAGTCTTTTGTTACGGCTGTCAGGAGTGTTGCTCAAACCTGGTATTCCTCCCTTCGACCAGGAACGATCACTTCATGGCAAAAACTGAAGGACATGTTGTTAACCAGCTTTCAAGGGTTTCAGACGAAGCCGGTCACTGCTCAAGCCTTGTTCCAGTGCACTCAGGATCATGAAGAATACCTTCAGGCGTATGTCAGAAGGTTCTTGCGTTTGAGGGCGCAGGCACCAACGGTGCCCAATGAAATTGTCATTGAGGCCATGACCAAGGGACTTCGGCCTGGACCTTCAGCTCAATACTTTGCTAGAAAGCCTCCTCAAACTTTGGAGAAGCTGCTCCAGAAGATGGACGAGTATATTCGTGCCGACAACGATTTTCGCCAAAGAAGGGAGGAGGCTTTCAGGTTTTCTGAAATGAACAGGGGCTTCGGAGGAAGATTCTATCTGAGGCATGTCAGGTCCATCCACAATACTCAAAATGATGATAAGGGGAGTCAGCAGCACAGGCCGCAGTGCTCCTCACAGGCTTCGGGGCAACAGCAAAGTTTCTTCCGGCCACCAGCTCCAAGAGGCAGAGGCGCCAGGGGCTTCGGCGGAAGATTTGGAGATCAACCAAGGAGAATGTTTTGCTTGTTCTGTGGTGAAAATAAGGGCCATACCACCAGGATGTGCCATGTTACCATCCAGAAGCAAAAGGAGATAGCCGAAGCTGCAGCACAACAAGTTCAGCCGAAGCAGGTCATGCATACTGCTTCGTACCATCCGCCTTACATCCCAGAATACGTAGGCAACCACCCTGCAGTTTCTGTTGCTTCGGCGAGTCAACCTCAAGCTTCCTGGCAACAGCCTCCGCCTCCACCACCGCTGCAACAGGGCCAACAGCCGAAAGGGAGCCAATATGCTCCACACCAAAGGGATCTCAGAGAACAATCCGAAGCTCGCACAGTCAATAGCACTGTGCCAGAGTCGAAGCACATCTATTGACAAATATCCTACCTTGATAGCAGTCTTTTTCATTTAGTTCTATTTTCTGTGTAATAAAGAACATTTTTCAGTTTTCATGTAATAGTTTCGTTGTTTGCCACAAGGAAAATTTGTTTTCTCAGGCTTAAGTTGCTGAAGCTTTAAGATTTGCGATAACAAGGAGGACCTTTCGAATTATCAAAAATCCTTCGAAGCAACAAAAAGTCGTTCTAAGGAGCGCAGAGTAAGTTTGCTGAAGTCACAAAAAGCCGTTCCAAAGGGAACGCAGTGTAAGTTTTCTGCTCCAAAGTCGTTCCAAAGGGAATGCAGAGCATACATCGAAAAGTCAACGCTGATACCGCCTAAGTAAAAGGCGAAGAAGCTCCAAAGTCGTTCCTAAGGGAATGCAGAGCTTACAGCGAAAAGTCAACGCTGATACCGCCTAAGTAAAAGGCGAAGAAGCTCCAAAGTCGTTCCTAAGGGAATGCAGAGCTTACAGCGAAAAGTCAGCGCTGATACAAAAATATTGTGTGTTTTACGGGGATATGTGTGTATCTTCGAACAAATGTCATCTACATAACATAACACCATCACATCATTTTGCATACCATAAGCATCATACATCATGTTGCATATGGCAAAAGAAGGGGACACAGTATCAACCTTCGAAAGGATGCTTTGAGAAAGTGAAAATTGTGCTAAGTCACAAGGGGATACAATATTGATCTTCGGAATATAGCTTCGGAGAATATTTTCACGAAGCTTGGATATCCTTCATTAGAGCACTATGAACATTGTCGTGATGCATAAGTTTTTCTATCTTCACGAAGCATGAAAAGAAGGGAAGGTGTTTTTTCGCCGAAGGCTCAAAAACGGTACGTATGTAAAGTTTCATGCATCGTAAAGAATCGAATCATTAAAAGCAAATATATCACAGGGTTACAAAATGTCACACATATTTCATTTTAGAAGTCTTTACAATAGTGCTTAATCTTCTCTTAAAACAACTTCGGCAGCTTCGTTCAGGAGTCGGTTAACAACTTCATCCATGATAGCTTCAGCCATCTTTTTAATTTCTTCGTCTCCTTGCGGGTGAGGGCCCGGAGACGCTTTAGTAGGATCTGAAGGAGGACATGATACGGCCACATTGCTATTACAAATTGCGAACGAAAGTTTAAAATCAAAAATTACAACACAATAAAAACCATTAGCCAATACCTATTTGCCCTTCGGGCTCTGAGCTTTTGTCAGCGGCCTTAGCTACTTCTCTAGCGTCGTGAATGCCCTTCTCACTCTTCTGAATAATTTCTCGGGCCATTTCTCGGCCACCATTGTCCCAGACGTCGGTGAAAAATTTTCCACCAGCCTGGCTAGCTTCGGCTGAGGGATCTTTAATATCTTCAGGAGATAAGCTGGCTTCGGATTGTGCAAGAGCCTTAACATGATCGCATCCTTTTTTCTCCAGCATAGTAGCAATCCCCCTGGCACCCGAGAAGGCACAAATGTCTCCGCGACTGTTTAGAATTTCTTCGAAGGCTTCAGCCTCATGGCTGATCCATTCGATCGGTCCTTCTGGGTTACCTCTCACAAAATCTTCCTCACTCGAAAATGCGCCAACGCTGGCGAAGCTGGTTTTTATTTTCCTTACACATTCCAAGGATTTTTCGTAGCACCTTTTCTTAGAAGACCGAAGCTCTTCAACGGTTCCTTCCAAATGATTAGCCCATTGGTCGCTACATTCCCGCCTCGTTTCTTCAAGTATGCGTTCTTCTTTCGCCCGGGCCAATTGCTTCCGAAGATCGTCAATCTCGTGCTTTTGAGCTGCAACTTGTGCTTTAAACGCAGCTTCGTTCTCCTTTATTTTACCCACCAATGTAACTAGAATTTTGTCCTTTTCCAGGGCTTCGTTCCTTAGTTTGATAACCTCTGTCCGAAGGTTGTTGAAAGCAATTTCATAGCTTTCGTCTTCGGCATTCTTTTGCGCTCTCAGCGCGTTGCTTAGTATTAAGCCCTATATGTAAAAAGTTAGTATAAGAATAAAACAATAGATTTCGAATCATAAATTTTCCAAAATGCGCAATTCTCGCACCTTCAGACTATTATATGCAAGGCTATCCGCAAGATCCTCCTTCGTCATAGCGCATAGTCCAGCTTCAAGCTTCGGAAACCCCATACTCCTAGCCATCTCCCGGTAGACAGATAATTCTTTGTTGTCAGGGAGGCAGTATAGGAAGTCATCTTCGTTTGTCCCATTGAACACTAGTGCCCCCTTCGGATATTTTAATTCTCTGGCATAGTGATTGGCTTCATAAATCTTTCAGATAATTTCTTCCCCGAAGCATGTCGCACAATGTAATCGCATATGTTGGAAGGTGCTTCGGGGGCAGCAGTGTCAATTTCTTCAACCAAAATTGGCTCTGACATTTTTATTTTTTCTTCGGTTTCCAAAGGTTGTTCCTTGGTGGGCTCTGAAGGCCCAGCTTCAGCTTCAAGTTGTTGCTTCGAAGCTTCAGCAACTAAAGCTTCAGTAGACACTTCAGAAAGTTCAACAGTCTTCTTTGGAGTTATGCTTGAAGACTTAATTGTCTCCAAAACATCTAGCACGTTCACCATTCTTTTTCTTTTCGGGGTCACCGATGGACCCTTTTGATTTTTTATTGTCTCAACACTTGCTGAAGGACTTAAGATTTCCAATATTTTTGGTCCTTCAATTCTCGGTTTTTCTGCCTTCTCTGCTGAAGGTGCTTCAGTTTTTTCTTCGATCTTCGGCACTGGAGCTGGCTCTGTAGTTTCAGTGGCCAAAGAGACTTCACCGATAAATTCAGGCACTGTGGCCGGCTCAATAAAACGTGCCCGGTGGGTGAGCACCTTCATCTTTTTTCTTTGCGGCGCTAGCTCACTAGAAGCACCTGAGGCAACTTCTGTTGCAGGAGAAGTATTTTTTCTTTTGCGACCTGGCACCGGATAATGATAGTCAGGGTAGACAAACCCGATTGCATCAAATACCCGGTTGAGCCTCTTCTTCTTTCGGCCTCCGAAGGCTGCCGATAATGCAGTATTCTCGGCCTTCGAATATACCCCAAGCAGTTCGTCACTTAAGGTTTCAATGCTTTTTAACCAGTCGTCATCAGGTTCAACAAACTTATCCCCGTATTTGAATGTGTATTTTAGTCTGACCAGTCCACCTTCGTCAGACTCTTTGATGGTCTCCTTCGGCATTTCCCACTTTCCTGCAAGTGGCCACACCCTGAAGGCAATATGCTCTTGGACCAGATCCCTTGTCCCAATAAAAGAGCAGATTACGCCGAAGGCTCTTTGGCATTCTTCGGCCGCTTCATCCATTTCAACCTTCGGCTTTCGGAGTCCGAAGCGTTGCCAGATAGGGCGCATAATGATACTTTTAACATCTTCCTGCGCTGTCAAGTCATTCTTTACATAGAACCATTCTGTCATCCAGGCACCGGGCCACCTCTTCCGAAAGGTTGGCACGGGGCAGCTTGACCCGGAGCGGGCACCGAAGCTGTAACAACCAAAGTTGTTGTGATATTGTTCTTTCCCCTAGGGCTTCTTCTCATACACCAACTCATGAATTTTGCAAAAGCTTTTAGCATTTGGTTCTAAACCTTGGCTTCTCACAGCCCAGACAAAGATTCCCATTCTTATGATAGCTTCGGGAGTAATTTGATGAAGGTAGATTTGAAACGTCTTCAGGACTTTGACAACAAAGCTGCTTAGGGGGAACCGAAGCCCAGCCTTGAGAAAGCTTCGGAAGATCACGACCTCATCTTCTTCGGGGGTAGGAGAAGTTTTTTCTCCAGCATCAGCCCTCACAATAGATATATCTCGAAAATATCTCCCCCTCATATTGTCAATATGACTCTGCTTAATAGTGGTTTTCCCGAAAACCGAGTGACTTGGCCGCCATGGTCGATCTTCGGACTCTCCCCCGCCGCTTTCTACATCATAACTGTCGCTGTCACCAGTATCTTCAGATAAACCTTCTAAAATCTCTTTGGTGATCTTTTCTGTATTGGTCTTCGACATTGCCTCAAGAAAGCCCAGGTTCTTCTCTTCAGAGAGACTTAGCTTCATCTCGACACCAGCCTTCTTCTCCTCAGACATCCCTTCGGAAATCTTACTTCTCGCTTCCGAAGTTTAAAACTAGGAAAGAAAACAAATATTTTTGGGCAGAAAGCTTTATAAGCAGGAAAAACAGATGGCAAAGAGAGCGTGCCAAATCAAATGTGGCGGGCTCCTATTTATACACTCGATATGACGGAAACTGTGTGGTCCCAGGTGTCAGTGACTTTTGCTATTCTAGCAAAGGGAAGGTGTTTTTTTCGGACCTTCGGCTTAAGGCCTTCGTCCATATCGCAATCTGAATTTATCACTAATAAATTAATATTGCGAGGGGCTACTGTTGGGAGCCTTCGTCCTCCGAAGGTCCTCAAAAACATAATTTGACAATATTTTCCAAGTGAATTATATGAACAGGTATCTTCGGACTCAGATCATGAACATGGAGTACGGTCAGAACGAAGCCCAAGCCAGACGAGGGGGGATTGAGATGAAGGACGGGCTGATTACCAAGTTGTACGAAGGATGGTGCACAGCCGAAGCTATGCGCAGAAAGCTTCGTCGCGATAGCAGAAAGGGGAACCGACTTAAAGATGAAAAGACTACTTAGGCCTTGATAGATTCCCATAAGTCATTAGCAAATGTAATGGACATAAATGTAATTTTGCATGGGCTACGTCCCACGCCTATAAATAGATGAACAGTACTCCCGTACTGTTCAGGCTGACTTGGCATTTGCTTTCCGTCATCCTTGTACTTTTGCCTTCCTGCAATCCGAAGGTACACTTGTAATCTGAAATCATTTCTATTTTTATATGATAATAAAATAGAAATGACGTTGTGATAATATTTAAATGTTTATATTACTTTTTATGTTGCATGTAAGTTCTTCGTCATAATTTATTGTGCTTACGAAGATATGTTGTTTGTGACCTTCGTCCGGAACACATTATATCTCGAAGGGAAATAATGTTTCAAGGGACGAAGGACTTTATCATTTAACACTTTTTATGTTGCCTTGTTCTTAATCCGAAGCAATTGAGAACAAGTCCCCAACATCCACTATACTGATTAACGAATACTAATTCGGGCTTACGTTAAATATCGCACTAATTTTTGGTTCTGCGCCAGCTTACCCCAACTAAACCTGCAAATCACTATCAGGAGTCTACGTCAATGAATAATCGAACCACTACCACAAACACTAACCATACCACTATATACGCTAACAGAGGCGGACGTAGTACACAGGCACCACAGGCCACGGTCTGGGCTGCCTCGCGCGTCTGTATGGAGCATGTATTTGACTCCAGTTCAAAAAAGGATGCAAAGCTCAGGCTACCGCAGGCCTGCACCGCAGCACTGGCTCACAGTCTAGGCTGCCATAAAATCCTGGGACCGCCACTGCACGCTAAGACATTTTATTTATGACAAATATAACTACGGCACGTAAGATCACAACAAGATAATCATCGCAACTACTATATTTATCCAATCCAACTATTCCTTATACGCACGGGAAATAAATGGATCAGCTTACCATATCTGAATCGACACAGAGCAGGGATTTCGATGAGGCTATCCGGTTTGAACCATTCATCGAACATCATGTGTGCGTCGTTCTCCCCAAAATCAAACAATCATTATTCTGCAAGAACATCGGTGTCGATCTTTCCAACACGCGACGAGCACCGGTCCACCATTTTGACGAACAGGGAGTTGCAGGGGCGCACGGCCAGCGGGCATGAGGAAACGACGATAGCGGGGAACAAGCTCGCGGTAGGAAGCGATGATGGCGCGGCACGGCAAGCTGGAGTAGGGACGCGACAACATGGGGCTGAACTCGGCGAGCACCAAGGGCAAGATGGCGGACGGCGCACGAGAGATGGGCTACGGCAATAGGTGTCACCGCCGCGCGCCCACAAGACTCGAGCGTGCAGGGAAGCTCTGGCAGAGAAGCGCGCGTGGGAGCTGAAGCTGGGAGATGGACGCCATCCGAGCTGGGTGAGCTAGGCATGGCAGGGAGGAAGATGCACTGAGGGGAGAGAGCGGAGGGGCAGCTAGACAGAGCACGGACGGCGAGCAGGGAGGGCGTGGCCATGGCAGGGAGATGGGCGCGTGCGGGAGCTGGGAGGAGCGATCGGCGCTGGAGAAAGACGCTGAGAGGAAGGAGCCGAGCGCCTACGACTGGAAGCTGAGAACGAGGGAGCTAAAAGCGTGCGTGTTATAGCCTGTTAGCGTAGACGCATGGAGAACAAAAATCTCCAGGGAGTTGAACTCGAGTACAGGAAAACAAATCAAGCGGCCGGATAAGAACTGGTCATGAGCGGTGGTTGGAATAAAAATCCAGAGAGCGCTATTGGATGAGAGCAGTGACGGTGCGAAATATTCCAGTGATGATCGTTTTCTAGATAAAGGGAGATGATATCCTAGTCTTGAGCGTGGATAAGGAGAAGGGAAGGAGAGCTACACGAACGATTGCCAGCACCTGCTTAAAAGTGCCACGTTAAACTCAGATTAAAATTTATCTGTTATCCGATCCATTTGATTTCTCTGACGTGAATAATATACTGAAAGAACAATCCCAAATATAAACCTCGCACATGAGTTTTCTCCTATAACATGCACGGTCGGATTATAAAGTTTAGACACTCTCTAAGTTTATTTTCACCCACTCGAGTGATTCACATAGTACATAACTCGTCGTCTCGGGAGATTCTTCAATTTTAAATTTCATAAAATATTTAGAAGAGTCCAAATGGATAGAATGCATGTGACACATGAGATAGTGTTTTAGACGAGATGTCGATGGATCAACCAAACGACATCAGAGTCGATATATTAAAATTGTGCTTAATTTGATTCGATTCGAAACCCAAAAATTTTATCCGCCATCTAAACACAGTTGATTTTAGTATCTTACAGAGTGTGCTGAAGAATAAATTTGGTCATAACCTTGCTCAAGATTTCACGCTATTCAAATTATTTTACCCAGAACATTTTAGTCGTCGAGTTCAAATTAATTTGCCCGGGATAAATCACCCAGTGGGTCGAGCTTCCAAATTCGTATTTGCGCGAGCGATGGATTTTAAATACTCATCGGACGCACCAATTTTCGGAACAACGATATTCCGAACATCACGAAAATTTAGGAAGAGCCGAATAAATAAAAACGATGTCGAACTCGCGATAAATGGAACAGATGCGATATTAAAACCGCGATATGCGAAGATGTTTAAAATTTAGCATCTATTTCATCCACTAATATTTCGTGCTTAAATCCATACTCATTGTCGAGCAGAATATAAATGCTAGGGGTGTTACAGCCCTCCCCCCTTAAAAGAATCTCGTCCCAAGATTCAGAACGAAAGACTTCTAAGAGTAGAGAAGCATGTAACCCATGTCCATATCAGCGATAATCGTGAGACATTTCCAAATAAAAGCGAGTGTCTCTGGATGGGGTTTCTCTAGTGAATATAGCATGTATCGCCGAAAGCTAACTTGGAGATATCCATTAGTAGAGGCGATGTCTGCCAAAAGAACACATAAGGTTCCATGTGTGTAGTTTGCTTTTTCTGATGACACTGTACTATCTGAGTGTATTGGGCGAGCGGTAGATACACGACTTTACCCAAACAGAATTAGATGCAACCTCTTGGGTAAAACACAAAGAAAGAGGTTTACCAACAAGTGGTCATGGTAAGTTCATAGCACACGAGACGGGTGTGAATGTCGAATAACATCACAGTCAACTCGTGTTAGACAAAGAATCCAAGTCCATGAAAATGATAGAGACTCGAGAAAATATCCATGAAAGATCCGTTGATGTTGACTTTGCGACCAATCCATTTTATCAAGCACTAGGCATGGCTCGACATGATCACACACGCTGGAAAAGCACGCGTGAGGCGGTCGAGGTGTGACTAGAGCGATAATTAGGTGATTATTGGCCGACTTAATCTTGATTTTTGTAAGTACTTTCTCAAGATGGGTTGAACCAAAGTGAGTTTAGACAACTCGATAAAACGATCTCTAAACTCAACCTTCGTTCATTTGGCAGTTACAAGTTAGTCAAGACCAAATTGTTGAACTATTTTTGACATTGGGCATGTCCTCTCAGTACCATCGATAAGCCAAGGGTTGAGAGTTCACATTTGCTATTAGGAGATCATGTATTTGGGTAGAAATTCATTTGGTCAGGTTGTTCTTCCGTTTCTTCATGCGAGATGAATTATCCAGTTGGTTAAGGAATATAGGGAATAATAAGAGAGTGAATGAACAAACTCCTGCATCTCAACGATAGGGAAAACAGATCTCCATTTTGAGAGCTAATCAGTTGTCTTCCAACAATAAAAAGCTTCAAGGCTTCACCTTTACACAAAGGATGCAAAGGGAAAGTGTATGTGTGAAGTCACCATCAAAGTCAAGGAAAAGAGACCACACATGAAAGGGGTATGCCCTTTTGATCCAACAGAGATGATAGATGTTGCTTGATCACTTGACAAACAACATACAAATCATTTCAAGGAAGATATCCACGGAAGATAACACACCAGTGTAATTCTATAATGGATCATGACTAGAGACTTCGATATCGGCATGCGCCAAGCAGTAGAACCTTGCGTGTACATTCACAAGGGGCTCTCAGTTTCGCCGCGGTAGCATAAGTTCCTAACCATGACACCATTACAAAACTGGCACCAATAATGAATCTCACATGGTAAGAACAAGTTGTGCAGAGATAACATATTAATATAATGTCATAATGGATTATGACTACTAACTGTGATACTAGCGTGTACCGAGCAGCACAACCTTGTGTGTATACCCACAGGAGGCCCTCGGTTTTGGCGCAGCATCATCAATTTTAGTCATAACGCCAATACCAGATGTAACCAATAAGAAATCTCACGCAACACAAATAGACTGAGCAAGGGTGACAATATACAAGAGGTACTCCACTTGTAAGAAGGTTACAAGTAGAGCCAAATAGATCATGGCCCAATGAAACGAACAAGGTATGACCATAACCTAAACTTGTTAATGAAGGGAGTACGATGGGAGACTGTTACTTCAACCACAAGCATATTTTTATGCCCATCGCAGAGATTACAAGGTCAAGGATTAGTATCTGATTAGATACGGAGGGAAAACAATCACAAGATTAAGTTGGTATGCCTTCGATAGACATGAGGAAACCGAAGGCATCAAGTTCAAGGAAAAGATTGGGTAGTCCTTTCCTGAGTTTGGTTGACAAAATAACGACATGATCCTTAAGAAGAGGCAAAACTGGATAAGGGACATCAGCTTGCACCAACCAAACAAGGACATGGTTTTGGAAGGAGATATAACTCAAGATTCTCGTTTTAAGCCCGAGCACACTTTATGTCCAGCAAAGAAATTATCTAAGCATTTATTCGTATGTGTTTGGTCATGAAGTGATAACAAAAAAAACAACTTTGGGTCAGGGTTCACTAAATAAGAACATGGCCTGGTTTTGGGTTTAGGCAAACAAGTCACCAACTCTCTATAGGCACATCAAGTTCAAGAGCAAACACACATAACACCTAAATAGATTACCTAAAGAATGGAGGACAACTATTCCATTAAAGTTCATAATACAACATTACACCACATTAGCTACAATCACTGGTTACTGGAATAAAGATGAGAGAAGCATCTTGGGTGTATAGGTGACAAACACAATGCAACAATCAGGATGCATGCTCGTCCTATGCGTCCTCACGAGTTTTTGCCAATCTAATGTGGCAATAACGTTCTATCTCGGTGGCATACTTACGACTCTCTCGATATTTTTGGTAGCCGTCAGCTACACATACGTTTTCGAGGTTAGTGTACCTGCAGAAAATTCCATCACAACCCAATTTTTCCCATAATGTAGTTCACACATGACAGTTTATCACAGTTTATACTCCATATATTGCTATATGGAGGTCAGCTCTTCATTAAGCGCCGAGCCACGCATAGGCGTCGTTGCCACACTTTAACCATAGGGCAACTCATTATGGTAACTTACCTTCTTACCTGAGCGTAGGTGCGTCGTTACAAGTACATTACACTTCTTAGTATTCCCATGTCTGTATACCCGTACACATCCATGGGGTATTGAATTCCCAGAAAAGTAAATACTCCACATCGTAGCCTTCATATATACATATGTGGAACATGTATATAATCAAGCACTTTTTACACCCTTCCCTAGACCGACGTTTGTTCGGTCATGCTCTCACATCTCACCTTACCTTGAGCGTCGATCCATTCAAAACTAAATGGCCTCAAAAATAACATTACACATGTATGCAATACCCACCCGGTTGTGGGTTAATGTTTTGAACTAAGCCACCTGATAGTCCTTAATTTTAGGGCTTAACAGAGGATGTCACTAGCATTATAGTTTTTCAAAACTGTTTTTCAAAGCCAAACAATGTGTTTAGTTGAAAATAGGTTTTTCGAAATCAAAACTTTTGTTTTGAAAATATGTATGTGACCGTATATACTTAATCCTGCTCCGATACCAGCTGTGGTAGAACCTCCCAAGTTATTGGGCCCACATGCACCTGTCCTTGTCTCAAAGACCTCAGACTGCTATGCATGTGCACCAGATAACTTAACAGGATCTGTCCAATTGCCCCAAGGACATAGGATAAACCACTTACAACCAGAACCGTGGGATTAAGTAATCACAAATCACACACATCAACATTTTTGCAGCGGAAATCTTATTACAAAATTTTATAGGTTACAAAAATTTTTCATTATATTCATCGGAGTGATTACAAAAGTATAAGTTTGAAATATATGCTAGCTCAAGTGACCATCCTCAATAAAAAGTATAGAAGAAGTACTTAGACTTATAAGAAGGCCGAGCCCACAGGCACTTAACACCATCAACTGCAACACAAAGTTAAAACCTGAAAAACAACAGGGAATAAAACTCTGAGTACGGAATTACTCAGCAAGACTTACCCGACTAAAGAAAAGACTCTCAAGGATATGTTGGTTAAATAGGAATCAAGGAAAAGGCTTTAGCAAGAATCAACTTAGATACTTTTGCAGAAATAGCTTACTAAAGTGAGTCCTTACTTTCAATATTTTAACGCCAGGTTAAATATTAATAGACTCTAGTTGCATCTAGTCTAATTTCACCATCTCATCAATACAACATCATTTTTACTCATAATGCTTACATCCTGACTTAGGTTGCAGGTCAGTGACCAAGTCTCCACTGTCCAGGGATATAATGGCGATCCGAATCGATTTACTCAGCTGAGGATCTCTAACCACACGACATATGTAGCACTTAACCCTTGCATATGTCAACCGTTCCCACAGATCCTCCACAACGTGAACCGGTCCGCGCTACCCAGGAGCACAGTACTCCTCCATCCAGCCTCTAGCCAGGAGGGTACACGCTACTCCCACCATCTCCCACGCCCAGTGCGCAGTTGTCTTTTCATGTATGGAATAGCCAAGTTCAAGCTTACCCTGTCCCATATCCAGGGCATGTGGCCAGATAAGATAATCCTTGATCATACAAACCTACATACGCATCCAATCCTTAATTAACCTGGGTGGAGCATCACCTGTTCCTAACCCAAGTCTCAATTTAAGTACTTCCATCCTTAGAAGTGTTTGTGTTCCTTAAGATGAAAAGAGCATTATAGGGAACTTTGCAGTAAGATCCCACCATGCTCCCAATGAAAATATTCTTGCAGGTAGAAGCCATCCTTCCTCAGGATAAACCTGAGCTAGGCGTAAGTGCAAAGGACAACCTCTATCTGCTTATAAGCAAGGCTAAGCATTTTTTTTGTAAATCATATTTTGATACTTCACCAGAAGTATCTATAAAAGGAATGGATTTCAAGGTAGCCAATGCATCAAAGGGTTTCCAAGCAACTCCTATAAACCTAATGCACATTCACTAGACTTAAAGTGTGTAAAAATAGTTTAAAAACACAAGGGGTTGCATGCACCGGGGCTTGCCTAGATAACACTAGGTTAGTGTTGTTAGACGTCGATCACTTGACGATTAGCCTTTTGTGTTGGCACTTGTTCAGTCTGCCCTTCTTCAGGTTCGTCCATCCGCTTTACTATGCGGAGTAGCCTGCGCTTGGGGTCGACTTGGCTCCTTTTCTCCGCATCACGTGATTAATTAACGTACCTGAATGAAATGCATTATGCACATGAATGCATATAGACAGGAATATTACGAACCTAAATAGTGCTACGCGATAGCGAATTAAACACCTATAGCAAGACATCGCAAATCTATTACGAAAATACTAGATATCGATATCACATTAAAACTATATCGATGGCATTCTAATTTTAATCGAATTTAATTCTAATATTTCAGCTAACAAAAACGTGTGCCAATAATAAATTTAGCTCAAGTCCACTATACTGATTAACGAATACCAATTCGGGCTTACGTTAAATATCGCACTAATTTTTGGTTCTGCGCCAGCTTACCCCAACTAAACCCGCAAATCACTATCAGGAGTCTAGGTCAATGAATAATCGAACCACTACCACAAACACTAACCATACCACTATACACGCTAAGACATTTTATTTTACGACAAATATAACTAAGGCACGTAAGCTCACAACAAGATAATCATCGCGACTACTATATTTATCCAATCCAACTATTCCTTATACTCACAGGAAATAAATGGATCAGCTTACCATGTCCGAATCGACTCGAAGCAGGGATTTCGATGAGGCTATACGGTTTGAACCATTCATCGAACACCATGTGTGTGTCGTTCTCCCCAAAATCAAACAATCATTATTCGGCAAGAACATCGGTGTCGATCTTCCCAACACGCGACGAGCACCGGTCCACCATTTTGACGAACAGGGAGTTGCAGGGGCGCACGGCCAGTGGGCATGAGGAAACGACGATAGCGGGGAACAAGCTCGCGGTAGGAAGCGATGATGGCGCGGCACGGCAAGCTGGAGTAGGGACGCGGCAACATGGGGCTGGACTCGGCGAGCACGAAGGGCGAGATGGCGGACGGCACACGAGAGATGGGCTGCGGCAATAGGTGTCACCGCCGCGCGCCCACAAGACTCGAGCGCGCAGGGAAGCTCTGGCAGAGAAGCGCGCGTGGGAGCTGAAGCTGGGAGATGGACGCCATCCGAGCTGGGTGAGCTAGGCACGGCAGGGAGGAAGACGCACTAAGGGGAGAGAGCGGAGGGGCAGCTAGGCAGAGCACGGACGGCGAGCAAGGAGGGCGCGGCCATGGCAGGGAGATGGGCGCGTGCGGGAGCTGGAAGGAGCGATCGGCGCTGGAGAAAGACGCTGAGAGGAAGGAGTCGAGCGCCTACGACTGGAAGCTGAGAACGAGGGAGCTAAAAGCGTGCGTGTTATATCCTGTTAGCGCAGATGCATGGAGAACAAAAATCTCCAGGGAGTTGAACTCGAGTACAGGAAAAAAAATCAAGCGGCGGGATAAGAACTGGTCATGAGCGGTGGTTGGAATAAAAATCCAGAGAGCGCTATTGGATGAGAGTAGTGACGGTGGGAAATATTCCAGTGATGATCGTTTTCTAGATAAAGGGAGATGATATCCTAGTCTAGAGCGTGGATAAGGAGAAGGGAAGGAGAGCTACACGAACGATTGCTAGCACCTGCTTACAAGTGCCACGTTAAACTTAGATAAAAATTTATCTGTTATCCGATCCATTTGATTTCTCTGACGTGAATAATATACTGAAAGAACAATCCCAAATATAAATCTCGCAAATGAGTTTTCTCCTATAACATGCACGGTCGAATTATAAAGTTTAGACACTCTCTAAATTTATTTTCACCCACTCAAGTGATTCACATAGTACATAACTCGTCGCCTCGGGAGATTCTTCAATTTTAAATTTCATAAAATATTTAGAATAGTCCAAATGGATAGAATGCAGGCGACACATGAGATATTGTTTTAGACGAGATGTCGATGGATCAACCAAACGACATCAGAGTCGATATATTAAAACTGTGCTTAATTTGATTCGATTCGAAACCCAAAAATTTTATCCGCCATCTAAACACAGTTGATTTTAGTATCTTACAGAGTGTGCTGAAGAATAAATTTGGTCATAACCTCGTTCAAGATTTCGCGCGATTCAAATTATTTTACCCAGAACATTTTAGTCGTCGAGTTCAAATTAATTTGCCCGGGATAAATCACCCAGTGGGTCGAGCTTCCAAATTCGTATTTGCGCGAGCGATGAATTTTAAATACTCACCGGACGCACCGATTTTCGGAACAATGATATTCCGAACATCACGAAAATTTAGGAAGAGCCCGGATAAATAAAAACGATGTCGAACTCGCGATAAATGAAACAGATGCGATATTAAAACCGCGATACGCGAAGATGTTTAAAATTTAGCATCCGTTTCATCCACTAATATTTCGTGCTTAAATCCATACTCGTTGTCGAGCAGAATATAAACACAGGGGTGTTACACACAAAATGAAGAAGAGCATGTCGATCATTTGCATGTAGTGCTCCAACGTCTGGGAGAACACCGTCTTTTTGCCAAACTGTCTAAGTGTGATTTTGGCTGAAAAAAATCAAATTCTTGGGTCACACTATATCTCATGAAGGAATAGCTGTTGATCCAGATAAAGTGCATGAGGTGATGAATTGGAAGCCACCAACGACTGTCTGTCAGATTCGAAGTTTTCTGGGATTGGCCAGTTATTATCGATTCATTCCAGACTTCTCTCGAATTGCAAAGCCCATGACTGAATTGTTGAAGAAGGGAGCCAAATTTGAATGGGGTCAGAAGTGCGAAGATGCTTTCCACACCTTGAGGCAACATCTGACCACAGCACCCGTGTTAGCGCAACCCGACAACAACAAGCCATTTGATGTGTATTGTGATGCCTCTAGCACTGGACTGGGTTGTGTTTTGATGCAAGACAACCGAGTCATTGCGTACGCATCAAGAGCACTCAGGCCTCATGAGCAAAATTATCCTACTCATGACTTGGAGTTAGCAGCTATGGTTCATGCACTAAAAATATGGATGCACTACTTGATGGAAACCCACTGCAACATCTATACAGATCACAAGAGCCTCAAGTACATCTTTACTCAGACTGATCTTAACATGAGGCAGAGAAGATGGCTAGAACTGAACAAGGACTATGACATGGAAGTACACTACCACCCGGGGAAAGCCAAAGTAGTAGCTAACGCCTTGAGTCGGAAGTCACAATGCAACTGTGTGATGTTGGACTCTCGCATCAATACCCTGTGTGATGAGTTGAGCAAGATGAAGATCGAAGTAATTCCTTCTGGTACCTTGTTTCATATCTCCATTGAGCCAACCCTGCAAGATCAGATAATTATGGCCCAACTCAGTGACAAGGGAATGCAAATCATTAAGGAGAACCCCCATCAGAAAGTGGAGAAGTATAAATGTTTTCGCCAAGATAGGAAGGGTATATTATGGTTTGAAGACAGATTGATGATTCCTAAAAATAAGGACCTCAAGAAGAAAATCTTGGATGAGGCTCATCTCTCCAGGTTCTCCATGCACCCGGGAATCACCAAGATGTACCATGATCTAAAGCCCTTGTATTGGTGGACCAGAATGAAGAGGGAAATAGCTCAGTATGTATCGGAATGTGACACATGTCAGAGGATAAAGGCAAGCCACTTAAAATCAGCTGGTGCCTTGCAACCCCTATCAATACCTTCATGGAAATGGGATGACATCAGCATGGATTTCATTGTGGGCCTGACCAACACCTCTCGGCATCATGATTCGATTTGGGTCGTTGTGGACCGATTGACGAAAGTGGCACATTTTCTTCCAGTGCACACCACCGATAAGGCTCAGAAGTATGCAGAACTGTATATTGACCGAATTGTGTGTTTGCACGGGTTACCCCAGACAATTGTTTTTGACCGAGGAGCCCAATTCGTTGCCAGATTTTGGGAGCAATTGCAAGAGTCTTTGGGAACCAAGCTAGTAAGGAGTTCAGCTTACCACCCCCAGACTGATGGTCAGACCGAAAGGGTCAATCAAATTCTCGAAGATATGCTAAGGGCTTGTGCAATCGATTGTGGCAAGAACTGGGATAAGTACCTCTCTTTGTAGAGTTTGCTTATAACAACAGTTATCAATCCAGCCTAAAGATGGCACCTTTCGAAGCCCTATATGGAAGAAGGTGTCGAACACCCCTCAACTGGTCTCAGCCTGGAGAAAGAGAAATTTTTGGACCTGATTTAGTGACTGAAGCCGAAATGAAGATCAAATTGATCAGGAAGAATCTAGAAGCTACTCAGGACAGGAAAAAGAGTTACCATGACAAGAGAAGAAAACCCCTCCAGTTTGAAGTGGGAAATTTCATGTATCTGAAAGTGTCACCCACCAAAGGAGTGCAAAGGTTTGGAATCAAAGGCAAGTTAGCCCCTCGCTACATTAGACCTTATGAGATCGTGGAAGCATGTGGACTCGTGGCATACAAATTGAAGCTACCCCTGAAAATGTCTGCCATCCACAATGTGTTCCATGTATCCCAATTGAAGAAATGTGTTCGTTTGCCAACCAAGGTTATAACAGAACCAAAAGTGGAGATAGAGCCAGATCTATCATATCAAGAGTACCCTTCCAAGGTTCTGGATTGCAAAGAAAGATCAACTCATGTGAAGTCGATCAAAATGTATAAGATCCAGTGGTGCAATCACTCAGAGGAAGAAGCTACTTGGGAGATGAGGAATTTCTGCGTTCGAACTACCTCGATTGTCTACCTAGAGGAATTGGTACGTAACCATACCCAGCCCCTCCCCCTACCCTTCATATCAAAATATAAGAAGAGTGATCTTAACATAAATTGAGTAAGTTGTAAAAATTAAATCAAAAAGGACTTCCTTCTGAAGTTGCAAAGAGGATGACATTCGAAGAGCAGTTTACTAAAGAACATTAATAAACAAACCCACAACCTACAAGCAAGCCATAACCTTCTCTTCACCCCGGAGGACTCTGACCTAAAACTCGGGACGAGATTCCTTTAAGGGGGGGAAGGCTGTAACACCCTAGTGTTACTTAGGGTTCCCCCAGTACGTCAACTTGTGACCATTATCACATGTGGCTGCTCTAATAATACAAGAAACACCAAACTCAAAGGATTAAAAGCCTAAGCCAAATCTTTTTCAGCTCAAGAATCATACACTAAGCACATCAAGAACCTTAAGTGAGAAAAGTATCCAAAACCCTAACAGCACTCAAATTGGCCATTTGAGCACAGAAGGGAAATTAAGAAAAAGACTTGGGAAAATACCAAATTTTGGTATGAACCAATTAACAAAGTTTTAGTACATTAAATAACCTACAAAATGTAGTAAATAAGATTGGTCATTTGAATTTTTCAAAATCCTCAAAACAGCCCATGAAGTAATGCCCCTATGGAAAATTCAGAAATTCAGAAATCTGAATTTCGACCCCTTTTCAAAGATCAGCTGTGTTCTCTATTTTTCAAAACTTGAATCCACAAAGTCCAAATACCAAAGTGGCACCAAACTACCTTGAACACACCCTGGCGAAGTTTGAGAAATTTTCTCAAACATTTGACACGATATTGGCGTAGATTTTCTCGGGACTCGGCCATGAGACACTGGCGTTTTAGCGGCGCGACAACTCCCTGTCCATAGCCCAAAACCACACGACTTCCACACACAAACGACAGAGCTCAGTCGGGGGAACAAATCCTACACGGCAATCTTGCCCAATTTCGCAAAGATCTGTGCCCTATAGGCGCTTGAACAAGAGCAGAAGCGAACGTCCACGTGTTCGACCACGGCTGACATGCCTGGTGCACGCCAGCCCGCGCACCCACGCCGAGCCGTGCGCGCCCGCGCGCTCACTCCGGTCCATGCCGCTAGTACACCGCGTCATGCCTTTAAAAGCCACCCTAGACACGCAACACTCAATCCGCGCTTGCCCTCGCTGTCCCGGCCCAGTTCTTAGCTCCGACGAGCTCTGCGCCGCCCGCCAAACCACCCGAGCTTCAGCCACCGTGACCAGCTCGCCCCAGCCTTCCCCAGTCCTTGATATCGGCTCGGCTAGCTTCGCCAAAGCCCCATGAAGGTCCCTAAGCCTCAGACCCGGCAGAGCCTCATCGGGGGACCCGAATCACCTCACCGGACTTCTTCCACTCACCGGCGAACGTGAACCAGGTAGGTCTCTGCGCCATTCTCAAATTACTCCTGTGTACCATCTCTGTGTCACGTGGTCAAGCCACCTAAGCCAACCAATTGGACTATCTCGCCGTGAGCAGGCCAGATTTCTCGCCGCCGATGAGCTCCCCCGCCTGCGCACGCGGCCAGCCCATCTCCGATCACCACCGCCGACGACCCGTACCTCGACATGACCGCAGTAACCTCCCCGACCTCCCTAGACGCCTCACCGAAGTTATCTCGCCACCGGTAAGCCCCTCCACCCTTTCCTCCGCCGTGGGCACTATTTAAATTAAGGAAGGACCGCAGGTTAGATTTAGGGTTACCCTAGGGGGTTTCATGCGCTGTCAGCGACTCAGTGTAGTAGGAACCTGAGGACCTGTCTGTAAGGAAAACCAGGAAGAAAATGGCAGGGACCCCAGAGCAAAGTGGATTTCCTTTTCAATTCGAATTTCAAATTCTTTAAATCAATAGTAAATTAGTTAAATACACAACTTGAGAAATACTCATCCAAAATTAGTCAAACCAATTTTGTTAGATTCCAACCATTATGAACTATCAGACAAAAATACTGAACCCCATGTTTCCTGTGATATTTTCAGAGTTTTGAATTAAATTAGGAAACTGTCCAAACCTTATTAATATAGAGAAAAATAGAAATACTTCTATGCTAGGCTTAAGAAAATTTTTAGAGATATATACCGAACATACACACTGTTTAAAAATACTAAGCACCCCAGTATACAAGAACAACTCAAGAATGTCCATTAAAAACTATTTCCACCCAAATCTTAGAAAAATAAGAAAGGTGATGAAAAATAATGACCAGGGGATGAACATATTTTTCCTAGAATACCTAAGTGATAAAGAACATAAGAAGAATACAGACAACCCTAGTCCAGAGCTAATCCAAGGTTAATTATTTATTAGGCACTAAGAAATCAAGGAAAACCATGATTAAAACTATAAGGAACATTGCAAAAATGATAGGAAAATTTCAGTAGACTCCTAACTGCTAGAACATCACTACAAAAATAATAAACACCCCAACCCATCAAAATAAGTGGGTTGAACAATTAAAACTTGAAATTGGCCCATGTTTTAATTAAATCATGAGAAAGCCTAAAATTGTGTAACAGTGGGCAAACAAATTTTTACCTGATCACTTAAGAGGTAAACCACCAGAGAAAAATATAAAACTCAATTAAAAATGTAAGGTAACACACATTACCCCCTACCCCATGAAAAAGGCTATATATTCCAATAATTTCTACTCCTTTTTCTCTAAGCAAAAAGTTGCCAAACTTTAGAATGATTGCTCTTGCACAAAGAAGAAGATAGGAAAAATTAGAAATCTGTTGTTTCACATTTTTCAAGTATAGAGGTAGTAGGAAGCACCCCTATGGCCAAGAACTTTAGAAAATCCTAGTAAAATAACCAAGAGGTATCAGTGGCTAAAATATTGTATAAAGTCACGCTATTACCCCTAGATGCCACCAAAAATAAACCTTAGAGAAAAATTCACTGTTAAAAGAGAGAGTAGTGCAAAGCACCCCCTCTGCCCTAAAACTTCATGCTTTTGTACAGAGTGAACCCTTAACATTTTAAGCCTCAATTTTTTGAGACTGAAAATTTTACACTAGTGAGACACTACTATAATTTTTACAGAATTTTTGGAAATTTATAAAGCTATGTTGTAGTTCAAACCCACTTTAAAAGGCACAATAGAAAAAGCAAAAAGAGAGAATTAGTAAGAACAATGAATATCACTCCCAATGAATTCAGCAAGAATCATAGTAAACTCTCACTAAGACATTAAAAGAAAACCAATGGGATACCCCAATAACCTGACCACTTGAAACTTAACCATACTTAACCTTAAAATGGCTAAGTATACCACTAGAATTTCCATAGTAAGATGAAACTTTACTTTATCAATTTAATTACTACTGCATTGCATATCATAGCATACATATATCTCACTCATTGCATTCATTAGATTACAACCTCGCTGACGGAGAGTATGTGTTCATTCTCGAGCAAGGAGCTGTCCACGAGGAAGTCCAGGAGCCATCTCCCGAGCCTGCCACAGAGATCTCCTTGCAGCCCCAGCGTTTGAAGGCAAGCCCCGGTTTTAGGCATAACCAATTTATATATGCTACTTTACTATACTTAATGTTTGTAGGTTTGTAATGTGCATTTAAGTGTAGGAATTGCTTGAAACCATTAGTTGCATGAACTCAGGATTCCTTTTTGAAAAGGATACTAGTATGCTAGGTCGAGTAGCTGCTTTTTTAATTAATATCTCGATAGAAGTCGAGTGATTTTTCTAGCACTCGCGTGTGGTCAGGCATTGATTATATACATCTTGATAACGGGATCTATGATGGTCTATGGACTTGGGTCTAGGGTGGATGCCTTGTCCATGAGACAGAAATGGAATTAAGGATTAATGTGTGGATACCTGAGTCAAGCGTTTGAAAGTACTAAACACATGTCGGGAAATATGGTAACTGGTAAACCTAGTACCTGAGTGAAGCCGGGCGCGGACTTTCCTCCTCACTTGTCCTAAGACTGGGTCTCCCATGCTAGCTATGGTGGGTACAAGTGCGGTCACTACACGGCGGTAGCCGGGGTCAGTGGAGCATTGTATGCCGAGGCGGTGAGCCCTGGCCGCAAACGGGGGATCGATGGGGACGGTTGACGTGTGTGGGGACGGAGTGCCCCTAGATGTCGTGTGTTTAGGTTTACCTTGCAAGGTTAAAACTCAATTCGAATTGTCTGCTTCTCGCATCTAATGAGACTGCTTGACCCCTTGTACTGCATTGAGTAAAAAGTGAAATGAGGACTTACTTGAGATAACTTGTTGATTGTGCTAAATGATTGTCACCATGTATGCTTAGAAAGGAGCGCACCTAGCTAAACTAATGATGCTAGAATTGGGAAAGCTAAAACTTGATTTTAGACTCAGCTAGCGCTTTTGGCAACCAAACCCCTCAGCCAAACAACTGCATGGTCTAGAGGTAGAGGAGTAGATTCCTCACACCGGGTAAGTCTAGCTGAGTATTAGTATACTCAGCCTTGCTTGTGGCACAATTTTTGCAGGTACACTACAGGACATGGTTGATGGTGTGACTTGGCCTTCCACCCTGCCACCGGGTTGGACGGTCGAGTGGGATGCTGCTCCGGTAGGAGAGTAGCAGGAGGAGTAGTGGACTAGGCCTTGCCCTATACCTCAGCATTCAACGTTATCGATCATCCGCTGTACTTTAATTATGAACTTGTTCCCTTTTACTTAAAACTCCGATTTATGTAATAACTCAAGTGCTTAAATTGTGGTTTCATGCTTTATTGTATTCTCTCTGTGACTCACCTCCGAGTGAGCTAGTGGTATTTGATCTCGGGGAAGTGGCTTCATCAGACTAGATCTGAGGGACTGACGGGTTATTCCGATTTAAGTGTGTCGCTGTCTCTAAGGCGTGACTTGGGCACTTAAGCTAGAATAATTCGGGCGGTTCCACCACACTTGAGCCAGTTGTACATGGCTTGCGGCTCTTCCCCTTTGTTGAGGACGAATCGACCGAGTTCTCCCTCGATCGTCTCGCGCTTGGTGATCTTGGTCACCTCGTCCCCTTCGTGCGCGGTTTTGAGGACGTTCCAAATTTCTTTGGCGCTCTTTCACCCTTGCACCTTATTACACTCCTCTCGACACAAGGAGGCGAGGAGTATAGAGGTGGCTTGGGAGTTAAAGTGCCTAATTTTGGCGGCCTCGTCCGAGTCATAGTCCTCATCCCCCACCTTTGGTGCCTGCGCTCCAAACTCAACAATATCCCAAATACTCGTGGAGTGAGGTTAGATGGTGCCTCATTTTATCACTCCACATACAATAATCTTCACCATCAAAATATGATGGTTTGCCTAGGGGTACGGAAAGTAATGGAGCGCGCTTTGAAATACGGGGATAGCGTAGGGGCATCTTACTATACTTCTTGCGCTCATGGCACTTAGAAGTAGTTGACGACTCGGTGCCGAACGTGGAGGGTGACGAAGAGTCGGTCTCGTAGTAGACCACTTTCTTCATCTTCTTCTTCTTCTTGTCACCTCTTCGTTGTGACTTGATGGAAGAAGAGGATTCCTCCTGATACTTGTTGCCGGACTCCCTTGAGAGAGTCCTCCCCAAGCCTGCGGGCTTTTCGCCGGTCACGATCTCCCTCTTGACGTGATCTCCAGACATCACTTCGAGTTGGTTAGGCTCTTAATGAAGCACTGCTTTGATACCAATTGAAAGTCACCTAGAGGGGGTGAATAGGCAAAACCTGAAATTTATCAACTTTAAACACACACTAAGGCCGGGGTTAGCGTTAGAATTAAATTCAAGTCAAAAGAATGTTTCTCTTGCTAAGAATTGCTCAAAGAATGCGGATGACGTATGGGAGCAAACTCAAATCAATACTAGCAAGGAAACGTTAGAGAGGGGAAAGAGGGCAAACAAATCAAGCGAGAATAAAAGCGAGTAGACACGATGATTTGTTTTACTGAGGTTCAGTTCCAAAGAACCTAGTCCCCATTGATGAGGTCACAAAGACCGGGTCTATTTCACCCCTTTCCCTCTCTCAAACGGTCACTTAGACCGAGTGAGCCTTTTCCTTAATCTCACGGGTCACTTAGACCCCGCAAGGACCACCACACACTTAGGTGTCTCTTGCTTCGACTACAAGTCACTTGAGAAATAGAAGGGAAAAAGAAAAGTCCAATCCAAGCGACAAGAGCAACAAAAGAACACAAGTGATCCTCTCACAAGCCCTAATGCACTATAGTTGATTTTGGGGCTTTGAGTGGATTGATTGCTTTGATTGTGTCTTGGAGTGTTGGGCTTTTGCTCTTGCAATGAATGAAGATTTTCAGAAGGCTTGGATGTGAGTGAATGAGGTGGTTGGGGGGCATTTATAGCCTTCCAACCACTTCTAGCCGTTGGATGATTTCTGCTGGCGATGGGCGCACTGGACAGTCCGGTGCGTCACCGAACAGTCACTGTGCATTGTCCGGTGCGCGCCACGTCAGCGCAACCGTTATGGTTCAGAGCAGTTGACCGTCGAGAAGTCTTGTCGTCTTGCTGCACCGGACAATCCGGTGCCCTCTGACTTCTGCGCTGTGACTTCTGTGTGATAGTATTCATCATTGTTCACTCTGCACAGTCGACCGTTGGCACGCAAAGAGTCGTTGCTCCGCTGGCTCACCGGACAGTCCGGTGGCACACCAGACAGTCCGGTGAATTATAGTGTAGCGCGCCCTTGGATTTCTGAGAGTGGCCTATTTGAAGTTGTACAGCCCTGGTGCACCGAACACTGTCCGGTGCGCCAAAAACCAGCACACTCTAAGTCTTGCTCCATTTTTAATTGTGTCCCTAACTTGATTTCTTTCTTGGTTCGTGTTGAACCTTATACACCTGTAATAGATGAATTCTAGACAAACTAGTTAGTCCATGTGTTTGTGTTGGTCGTCAACCATCAAAATTAATTATAGGAAATGGTTAACCCAATTTCCCTTTCAACCGGCCCAGGCGCCATGTTTTTCTCTTTCTTTTTATTTTCTGCTTTCTTTTTCTTTTTATTTCTAGATTTCAAATTTGAATTCCAAAATTTGTTGTGAGTTTCACCTTTAGTCTGAATATATAAATTCAGATACTGGTCTAAAATAGTTTCTTTATATGTTATAACATTTTCCTTCTCTTTCTCCACATTTTAATTATAATTTAGGTCTTAAATTCAAATTTGGACATTATTGAATTTCTATTAATATCTTCATTACTATTATCATATGCACACACAAATAAACTCCAACATGATGCAGAGGTTACTTATGTGTCATTTGTGTAATTATTCATTTTTTGAATGTGGCTATTCTCATGCCCAAATAAATGGGGCAAACAATATAAGGAAATCAACTATATTCTCATATATATACTTTGGGTATTACAAATCCTACCCCCTTAACAAAAATCTTGTCCTCGAGATTTAGGAAGGACTAGGGAAAAGATGGGGAAATTATATTCGAAGCTCTTCTTCTCTCTCCCAAGTAACTTCATCTTCTCCATGGTGACTCCATTGCACTTTGCACATCTTTATCACTTTATTTCTTATAACTCGAGTCAAGGTATCAAGAATCAAGAATCTTGATAGGATATTCCGTATAAGTCAGATCACCCTGAACACTGAGCTCCTCCATTGGTAACTGTTCCTCAGGGACACGGAGACACTTCTTGAGTTGAGACATGTGGAATACATTGTGCACATTAGATAGATGATCTGGTAGCTTGAACTGGTAGGTCATTTCCTCAACTCGCCTAAAGATTCTGAAGGGTCCAACAAAACGAGGGGATAACTTGCCCTTAACTTTGAATCTCCTCATTCCACGAAGTGGTGACACCTTAAGGTACACATGATCACCTTCCTCAAACTCCAGTGGCCTTCTTCGATTATCAACATAGCTCTTTTGCCTGGTCTGTGCTACCCTCAAGTTCTCCTGGATTATACAGACTTTTCTTCTGCCTCTTGAATAAGTTCAGGCCCAAAGAATTGTCTTTCTCCAGTCTGATCCCAATATAGAGGAGTCCTGCACTTCTTGCCATATAAAGCCTCGAATGGTGACATCTTCAGACTAGCCTGGTAACTATTATTATATGAGAACTCAGCATATGGTAGACTCTTGTCCCAACTGCCTCCATGCTGAAGGGCACAAGCTCTCAACATATCTTCCAGTACTTGATTAGTCCTTTCAGTCTGGCCATCAGTTTGAGGGTGATAGGCCGAACTAAAACTCAACTTTGTATCCATATTCTCATGAAAGCTTTTCCAGAATCTAGAGGTAAACTGTGAACCTCTATCAGAAACGATCTTATTCGGTACTCCATGTAAACACACAATCCGAGCCATGTATAACTCTGCCAACTGAGATCCCTTATAAGTGGTCTTGACCGGAATGAAGTGAGCCACTTTGGTCAGCCTATCCACAATCACCCATATGGAATCGTACCCTTTCGGGGTGTGAGGCAACCCGACAATGAAGTCCATACCAATCTCTTCCCACTTCCATTCGGGTACCTTTAGTGGGTGCAGTAGTCTAGCTGGTCTTTGGTGTTCGGCCTTAACTCTTTGACACACATCACACATAGCCACGTGTGCAGCCACATCTCTTTTCATCCCATACCACCAGTACTTCTGCTTTAAATCCTGATACACCTTTGTGCTACCAGGATGAATAGAATAATCAAAGTCATGGGCTTCTTTCAGTATAGTCTCACGAAGGCTGTCAATCTTAGGAACACATATCCGGTTCTTGAACCATATTGTGCCTTGCTCATCCTCCGTGAATTCTGGACCTCTACATTCAGTAATCAGATCTTTAATTTCTTGTATTTTAGCATCACCAATCTGACCCTTGCAAAATTCTTGCTCCAAAGTAGGTTGGTTCCACATCAATAGTGACTCCATCAGTGTGAGCAACTATTCCTAGGTTGAGTCTCCTAAAATCCTCAACAATCTCATCGGGTAGCTGGGCAACAATAGCTACATGGACATGTTCCTTCCGACTCAAGGCATTCGCAACCAGATTCGCCTTGCCCGGGTGATAGTGAATCTCCAAATCATAATCCTTTATGAGTTCCAACCATCGGCGTTGCCTAAGGTTGAGATCCTTCTGATTGAATATATATTTCAAACTCTTGTGATCAGTGTACCCTTGTGAAAGGGAAATATTCCCTTGGGCAATTTCTATAAGTATTTTGGTGATTAAATGTCCAACACATCTTGATTGGCTTCTTGTGTGCTAAATGTGGGAAAAGTGCAAATCAAGGCATGAGGTATGTTTCTAGACTTAGTACATTGTTTTATCTAAGTGCTAGAAACAGTGCTGAGAAGAAGAGAATTGAATTGCAAAAGACTTGGCTGTGTGCAGCCAAAGTCCAGCATGGCCTGGCACACCGGATTGTCCGGTGGTGCACCGAACAGTGTCCGGTGCGCCAGGCTAGTCCCCAGTGAAATGGCTGCTCTCGGGAATCGACGGCGGTGTACGGCTAAAAATCACCGGACTGTCCGGTGGTGCACCGGACTGTCCGGTGAGTCATCCACGACGAACTCGTCGCTCTCGGGAATGAAGAAAGGCGACGTGACTATAATTCACCGGACTGTCCGGTGGTACACCGGACTGTCCGGTGAGCCAACGGTCGCCAGCGCCAATGGTCGGCCGCGCAATCTTCGCGCTAGACATGGTCGCGCCAATGGTCAGTTGGGCACACCGGACTGTCTGGTATGCATCGGACAGTGTCTGGTGCGCCAACCGATCCTGGCGACCAACGGTCGGCTGTTCTCCGTATGGAAAGAAATCAAGCAGCGGACATGAATAGTAGTTGTCCGGTGGTGCACCAGACTGTCCGGTGCACCACTCGACAGAAGGCAAGATTGGCCTTCCAAGTTGGTCTTCAACGGCTCCTAGCTGCCTTGGGGCTATAAAAGGGACCCCTAGGTGCATGGAGGAGTACACCAAGCCTTCTCTAAGTATTCTAAAGCATCCAGACTCCGCTCTCGCGCATTTGCTTCATTGTGTTAGTGATTTGAGCTCCATTTGTGTTGCGAACTCCGTGTGTTGTGTTTCGAGCTCAAGTCGCGACTTGTGTGCGTGGTTGTGCTGCGGATTTGAGTCTTCTGTGTGTTGCTCTTCCCAACCTTACTCTGTGCCTTCTTTGTGATCTCTATTGTAAGGGCGAGAGGCTCCAAGTTGTGGAGATTCCTCGCAAATGGGAAAATACACTAAAGGAAAAGACCGTGGTATTCAAGTTGATCATCGGATCACTTGAAAGGGGTTGAGTGCAACCCTCGTCCATTGGGACGCCACAACGTGGAAGTAGGCAAGTGTTACTTGGCCGAACCACGGGATAAAATTGCGTGTCTCTTGTGTTGCTTTCTCTATGATTTTTTGTCCACAAGAACTCACCTCAAAACTACTTTGTCGCACTAACAC
This sequence comes from Zea luxurians, assembly GCA_029449295.1. Lineage (NCBI taxonomy): Eukaryota > Viridiplantae > Streptophyta > Magnoliopsida > Poales > Poaceae > Zea > Zea luxurians. The sequence continues at coordinate 56,561,445 of JAOPSE010000011.1, forward strand.
TTCTATAACTAAGTTTTGTGGCTATTTAGTGTTTGATTTTACAGGATCACCTATTCACCCCCCCCCTCTAGGTTCTCTCAATTGGTATCAGAGTTGTACTCTTCATCTAAGGGACTAACCACCCGAAGAGATGGATCCTAAGGGAAAGGGGATGGTGGTCAACAACAAGGAAAAGGAGTCTGTCTTCAACGAGCCAAGAGACGACAAGCCTACTGACTCAGGCTCGAGTCAAAAGAAGAAAGACAGGAAGAAGAAGAGGCGCATCAAGAAGATCATCTACGACGACAGCGATGCCTCGTCTTCTTCACCACACGACGACGACTCATCAAAGAAGAAAACGGTTAATCAAAACTATTCATTTGATTATTCCCGTATTCCATTTAATTCAAATGCTCATTTGCTATCAATTCCACTTGGGAAACCTCCACACTTTGATGGAGAAGACTACTTTTTCTAGAGTCATAAAATGCGTAGTCATTTATTTTCTCTCCATCCTAGTATTTGGGAGATTTTTGAAAACGGAATGCATTTTGATAGTATTGACAATCCCATTTTCATAAATGAGCAAATTCATAAAAATGCACAAGCTACTATTGTCTTGCTAGCTTCACTATGCAGGGATGAATATAATAAGGTGAGTGGCTTGGACAACGCCAAGAAAATCTGGGACACCCTCAAGATATCTCATGAGGGAAACGATGCCACTATGATCACAAAGATGGAACTAGTGGAAGGCGAGCTGGGGAGGTTCACGATGATCAGGGGAGAGGAGCCAACTCAGACCTACAACAGGCTCAAGACCCTGGTCAGCAAGATCCGAAGCTATGGAAACACAAGATGGATGGATCATGATGTCGTCCGACTCATGCTAAGGTCATTTACTGTAACAGACCCCCATCTTGTCAATCTTATTCGTGAAAACCCCAGGTACACCAAGATGACGCCCGAGGAGATACTCGGAAAATTTGTGAGCGGGCGCATGATGGTAAAGGAGGCACGATACGTGGATGACGCCTTGAATGGTCCACTACCCATCTATGAGCCGCAGCCCATTGCTCTTAAAGCAACAAGCAGCAAGGAGGCGCTACCAAGCAAGGTAGCTCAAGTGGAGGCTGCCGGACTTAATGAAGATGAGATGGCACTTATCATCAAGCGCTTCAAGACCGCACTCAAAGGACGCAAGGAGTACCCCAACAGAAATAAAATAAAGGGAAAACGCTCCTACTTCAAATGCGGTAAGACTGGTCACTTTATTGCAAATTGTCCAGATAATGATAGTGACCAGGGATAAGAAAAGAGCGAGAAGAAGGAGAAAAAGAAGAACTACTGGAAGGCAAAGGGTGAGGCGTACCTTGGAAAGGAATGGGACTGGGACTGCTCCTCTTTTGACTCCGACAACGAAGGACTTGCTGCCTCGGCCTTCAACAAATCCTCACTCTTCCCCAATGAACGCCATACATGTCTTATAGCCAAGGAGAAAAAGGTACGTGTTCGGGACACACCCAAGTACACTTCATCTAATGATGAAGAATCCTCCGATGATGAAGTAGATTACTCTAGTTTATTTAAAGGTTTAGATAGAGCCAAAGTAGAGAAAATTAATGAATTGATTGATGCTCTAAATGAAAAGGATAGACTTTTAGAAAAGCAAGAGGACATTTTATATGAAGAACGTGATAAATTTGTTAGTGTTCAAAAATCTCTTGCTCTAGAAATTAAAAGAAATGAAATGCTATCCTCTGAGTTGTCTGCATGCCATGAATCTATCTCTAGTTTAAAGAATTTAAATGATGAATTAAATGCTAAGCTAGAGGAGACAAATGCAACTAGATCATGTGTAGACCATGTAGTTATTTGCAATAGATGCAAGGACTTTGATGTTAATGCTTGTGATGAACACCTTATTTCTATTGCTAAATTAAATGATGAGGTGGCAAGTCTTAATGCTCAACTTAAGACTTGCAAAATTGATTTTGATAAATTAAAATTTGCTAGGGAGGCCTACACTGTTGGTAGACACCCCTCAATTAAGGATGGACTTGGTTTTCGAAAGGAAACCAAGAACTTAACAAGCCAAAAGGCTCCCGTTCTCAACAAGGAGAAAGGGAAGGCCCCTATGGCTAGTAGTTCTCAAAAGTGTCATGCCTACATTTATGATAGAAAATTTTCTAGGAATGTTTATAATGATAGAGACTATGATCATGCTATGATTGCTTCCAGCTCTACTTATGATTGTAGTAGAAATAAGCCTAGGCGCAATCATGTTGTGTCTCATGCGCCTAGGGGAAATCATGTTGTGTATCATGTTTCTAGAAAATTGTGCAAAGAACCTTCAACTATTTATCATGCTTGCAATACTTCGTTTGTACTTTCATGTAAAAATGCAAAAGTAGTTGCTAGGAAGTTGGTATCCAAATGCAAGGGAGACAAAACTTGTATTTGGGTTCCAAAAGTAATTGTGACTAACCTTGTAGGACCCAACAAGAGTTGGGTACCTAAAACCCAAGCTTAATTCCTTGCAGGTTTATGCATCCGGGGGCTCTAGCTAAATAATCGACAGTGGATGCACAAACCACGTGATGGGGGAGAAGAAGATGTTCACCTCCTACGTCAAGAACAAGGATTCCCAGGATACAATTATTTTTGGAGATGGGAACCAAGGCAAGGTCAAAGGCTTGGGCAAGATAGCCATCACTAACGAGCACTCCATATCGAATGTATTTCTAGTAGAGTCGCTTGGGTACAACCTTCTGTCTGTAAGTCAATTGTGTCACATGGGTTACAATTGTCTTTTTACAAACGTTGATGTATCTGTCTTTAGAAGGAGTGATGGTTCATTAGCTTTTAAGGGTGTATTAGACGGCAAACACTACTTAGTTGATTTTTCAAAAGAGGAGGCCGATCTAGATGCATGCTTAATAGCTAAGACTAGTATGGGCTGGCTTTGGCATCACCGTCTAGCACATGTTGGGATGAAGAACCTTCATAAACTTCTAAAGGGAGAACATGTGTTAGGACTAACCAATGTTTGTTTCGAGAAAAACAGACCTTGTGCAGCATGTCAGGCAGGGAAACAGGTGGGAAGCACTCATCACAGCAAGAATGTGATGACAACATCAAGACCATTGGAGCTTCTTCACATGGACCTCTTTGGACCCATTGCCTATCTTAGCATCGGAGGAAGTAAGTATGGTCTTGTAATTGTTGATGACTTTTCCCGCTTCACTTGGGTGTTCTTTTTGCAGGATAAATCAGAAACCCAAGGGACCCTAAAGCGCTTTCTAAGGAGGGATCAAAACGAATTTGAGCTGAAGGTGAAAAAGATAAGGAGCGACAACGGGTCCGAGTTCAAGAATCTGCAAGTTGAGGAGTATCTTGAGGAGTATCTTGAGGAGGAAGGTGTCAAGCACGAGTTCTCCGCTCCTTACACACCACAACAAAACGGTGTAGTAGAGAGGAAGAACAGGACGCTAATTGACATGGCAAGAACGATGCTTGGAGAGTTCAAGACGCCCGAGCGGTTTTGGTCGGAAGCTGTGAACACAGCTTGTCACGCCATAAACCGGCTCTATCTGCATCGCCTTCTCAAGAAGACCTCCTATGAAATCCTTACCGGTAATAAACCCAACGTATCTTACTTTCGTGTATTTGGGAGCAAATGTTACATTCTGGTGAAGAAAGGTAGACATTCTAAATTTGCTCCCAAGGCAGTAGAAGGGTTTTTACTAGGGTATGACTCAACAAAGGCATATAGAGTCTTCAACAAATCATCGGGTTTGGTTGAAGTCTCTAGCGACATTGTATTTGATGAGACTAATGGCTCTCCAAGAGAGCAAGTTGATCTTGATGACATAGATGAAGATGATGTTCCGACGGCCGCAATGCGCACAATGGCAATCGGTGATGTGCGACCACAGGAACAACAGGAGTAAGATCAGCCATCTTCCTCCACAATGGTGCATCCTCCAACTCAAGACGGTGAACAGGTACCTCAAGAAGAGGGACAGGATCAAGGGGGAGCACACGAAGAACAAGTGATGGAGGAAGAAGCACAACGGGCTCCTCCAACCCAAGTCCGAGCTACGATTCAAAGAAATCACCCCGTCGATCAGATTCTGGGTGATATCAGCAAGGGAGTAACTACTCGCTCACGCGTAGCTAATTTTTGTGAGAATTACTCGTGTGTCTCTTCTATTGAGCCTTTCAGGGTAGAAGAGGCCTTGTAGGATCCGGACTGGGTGTTGGCCATGCAGGAAGAGCTCAACAACTTCAAAAGAAATGAACTTTGGAGTCTGGTGCCACGTCCAAAGCAAAACGTTTTGGGAACCAAGTGGGTGTTCCGCAACAAGCAAGACGAGCACGGGGTGGTGACAAGAAACAAGGCTCGACTTGTGGCAAAAGGTTATGCCCAAGTCGCAGGTTTGGATTTCGAGGAGGCTTTTGCTCCTGTGGCTAGGCTAGAGTCTATTCGAATATTATTAGCCTATGCTGCTCACCACTCTTTCAGGTTGTTTCAAATGGATGTGAAGAGCGCTTTCCTCAATGGGCCAATCAAGGAGGAGGTATACGTGGAACAACCCCCCTGGCTTTGAGGATGACAGGTATCCCGACCACGTATATAAGCTCTCTAAGGCGCTCTACGGACTTAAGCAAGCCCCAAGAGCATGGTATGAATGCCTTAGAAATTTCTTAATTGCTAATGCTTTCAAGGTTGGGAAAGCTGATCCCCTCTTTTTACAAAGACTTGTGATGGAGATCTCTTCGTGTGCCAAATTTATGTCGACGACATAATATTTGGTTCTACTAATCAAAAGTCTTGTGAGGAGTTTAGCAGGGTGATGACACAAAAGTTTGAGATGACAATGATGGGCGAGTTGACCTACTTCCTTGGGTTCCAAGTGAAGCAACTCAAGGACGGCACCTTCATCTCCCAAATGAAGTACACACAAGATCTTCTCAAGTGGTTTGGGATGAATGACGCCAAGCCCGCGAAGACACCTATGGGAACTGACGGGCATGTTGACCTCAACAAAGGATGTAAGTCCATTGATCAAAAGGCATACCGGTCCATGATAGGTTCATTGCTTTATTTATATGCTAGTAGACCTGACATTATGCTAAGTGTATGCATGTGTGCTAGATATCAATCCGACCCAAAGGAATGTCACCTTGTGGCCGTTAAGCGAATTCTTAGATATTTAGTTTCTACACCTTGCTTCGGGATCTGGTATCCAAAGGGGTCTACCTTTGACTTGATTGGATACTCAGACTCCGATTATGCCAGGTGCAAGGTTGATAGGAAGAGCACATCGAGGACGTGCCAATTTCTAGGAAGGTCCCTGGTGTCCTGGAGTTCAAAGAAACAGACATCTGTTGCCCTATCCACCGCTGAGGCTGAGTATGTTGCCACAGGACAGTGTTGCGCACAACTACTTTGGATGAGGCAAACCCTCCGGGACTTTGGCTACAATCTGAGCAAAGTCCCACTCCTATGTGACAATGAGAGCACAATCTGCATGGCGTATAATCCCGTTGAACACAGCCGCACTAAGCACATAGACATCCGGCATCACTTCCTGAGAGACCACCAGCAAAAGGGAGATATCGAGGTGTATCATATTAACACCGAGAACCAGCTAGTCGATATCTTCACCAAGCCTTTAGATGAGAAAAGGTTTTGCAGATTGCGTAGTGAGCTAAATGTCTTAGATTCGCGTAACTTGGATTGATCTATAGCATACATGTGTTATATGCCTTTGATCATGTTACTTTATGCATTTCAATCAATTATTGTTATTTATGGTGCTGAAGTTGTACAAGTGATCCCCGGACCTCACAAGTCCATATGCGAATGATGCACATATTAAGGGGGAGATGTGCTACAACTTGACCCTTTGAGACTAACCTGTTTGTTTGAGTCCACTTGAGATAGTCTCAAAGGTGCATTGAAAGGGAAAAGTGAACTTGGATGATGAAAAGACTTCCACTGCACTCCGGTATTAGTGTACTTACTTCCAAGTTCATACTTGCAATCTCATTGCCTTTTTGCTCTTAATTGGCATTTTTGGTGAGACAATGGGGTTAAAGGGCCAAAAATGATCCTGTTTTGGTGCTTAATGCCAAAGGGGAGAAATTAAGGCCAAAGCAAATGGATCAGCCAACCACTTGTGATTTTTGAAACAATAGAGTTAGAACTCTTGATTTGTCCAAAATGCTCTTATTGCAAAATTTGGTCTCTTGTGGGGGAGAATTTTGATTATGGGAAAAGGGGGAGTTTTGGCACTTGATTAATTTTACTTTTGGAATATCTCTATTTGCCCAAACAATTGTGGTTGACTTAGAGATAGGAAAGAATTTGTTTTGTAAAAACAAACCAAGTGGTGGCAAAGAAGCGATCCAAATATGCCAAATCATAAGCTAAAACAAATTGGTCTTCAATGGGTTTTGATGTTGCACTTTTTTAGTTGCTTTTTGATGTGTTGGCATAAATCACCAAAAAGGGGGAGATTGAAAGGGAAATATGCCCTTGGGCAATTTCTATAAGTATTTTGGTCATTAAATGTCCAACACATCTTGATTGGCTTCTTGTGTGCTAAATGTGGGAAAAGTGCAAATCAAGGCATGAGGTATGTTTCTAGACTTAGTACATTGTTTTTGAATACTAATGTGGTTATCTAAGTGCTAGAAACAGTGCTGAGAAGAAGAGAATCGAATTGCAAAAGACTTGGCTATGTGCAGCCAAAGTCCAGCTCGGCCTGGCACACCGGACTGTCCGGTGGTGCACCGGACAGTGTCCGGTGCGCCAGGCTGGTCCCCAGTGAAATGGCTGCTCTCGGGAATCGACGGCGGTGTACGACTAAAAATCACCGGACTGTCTGGTGGTGCACTGGACTGTCCGGTGAGTCATCCGTGACGAACTCGTCGCTCTCGGGAATGAAGAAAGGCGACGTGGCTATAATTCATCGGATTGTCCAATGGCACACCGGACTGTCCGGTGAGCCAACGATCGCCAGCGCCAACGGTCGGCCGTGCAATCTTCACGCGACACGTGGTCGCGCTAATGGTCGGTTGGGCACACGGGACTGTCCGATGTGCATCGAACAGTGTCCGGTGCGCCAACCGATCCCAGCGACCAACGGTCGGCTGTTCTCCGTATGGAAAGAAATCAAGCACCGGACATGAACAGTAGCTGACTGGTGGTGCACATGACTGTCCGGTGCACCACTCGACAAAAGGCAAGATTGGCCTTACAAGTTGGTCTTCAACGGCTCCTAGTTGCCTTGGGGCTATAAAAGGGACCCCTAGGCGCATGGAGGAGTACACCAAGCATTCTCTAAGTATTCTAAAGCATCCAGACTCCGCTCTCGCGCATTCGCTTCATTTGTTAGTGATTTAAGCTCCATTTGAGTTGCAAACTCTGTGCGTTGTGTTTCGAGCTCAAGTCGTGACTTGTGTGCGTGGTTGTGCTGCAGATTTGAGTCTTGTGTGTGTTGCTCTTCCCAACCTTACTCTGTGCCTTCTTTGTGATCTCTATTGTAAGGGTGAGAGACTCAAAGTTGTGGAGATTCCTCGCAAATGGGAAAATACACTAAAGGAAAAGACCGTGGTATTGAAGTTGATCATCGGATCACTTGAAAGGGGTTGAGTGCAACCCTCGTCCATTGTGACGCCACAACGTGGAAGTAGGCAAGTGTTACTTGGCCAAACCACGGGATAAAATCGCGTGTCTCTTGTGTTGCTTTCTCTGTGATTGTTTTGTCCACAAGAACTCGCCTCAAAACTACTTAGTCACACTAACACTTCTATAACTAAGTTTTGTGGCTATTTAGTATTTGATTTTACAGGATCACCTATTCACCCCCCTCTAGGTGCTCTCAACTTGGCACTTGGTTTCCATAATATAATGTCTCCATATCTTGAGCGCATGCACTACGGCTGCCAGTTCTAAGTCATGAGTGGGGTAATTTAACTCATGTTTCCGCAACTGACGAAACACGTAGGCAATCATGTGTCCTTCTTGCATAAGAACACATCCCAAGCCTTGGCCACATGCATCACAATAGATATCAAATCCCTTCTATAGATCTGGCATAACCAACAGTGGGGGTGACATCAATCTCAACTTCAGTTGATTAAAGCTATCTTGGCACTTCTAGTCCCACTTAAACTCTCTCTTTCCTTCTCTAGAAGTGAGGTCATAGGCTTAGCAATCTTAGAGAACCCTTCAATAAATCGCCGGTAGTAGCCTGCAAGTCCCAAGAAACTCTGGACCTCAGTAACTATACTAGGTATGCTCCACACCACTATCTCCCTAACTTTGGTCGGATCCACTGAGATTCCACCATTAGAAATGATATGTCCAAGGAATGGTACTTCGTCAATCCAGAACTCGCATTTGCTGAACTTGGCGTAGAGTTGATTATCCCGTAGCTTTTGTAGCACCAACCGCAGATGTTCCTCATGATCACTATCACTCTTGGAATAAATAAGAATATCGTCGATGAATACCACGACGAATCTATCAAGATACTCCATGAACACCTTATTCATCAGATTCATAAAATATGCTGGTGCATTAGTTAGTCCAAATGACATAATTGTGAATTCATATAAACCATATCAGGTGGAGAAAGCCGTCTTGGGAATATCAGATGGCCTAATCTTTATTTGATGGTAACTCGATCGGAGATCAATCTTCGAGAATACCCTAGCACCTCTCATTTGATCAAATAAATCTTCAATGCGGGGTAACAGATACTTGTTCTTCACAGTAACATCATTAAGGGATCTATAATCAACACACATCCACTGTGATCCATCCTTCTTCTGTGCAAACAGAACCGGTGCTCCCCATGGTGAGGAACTCGGACGAATGTACCCAGCCACCTGCAATTCCGTTAAGTGCTTCTTAAGTTCTTTTAACTCTTCTACAGACATCCTGTATGGCTATTTAGAAATAGGAGCAGTCCATCAATGATAAACTCAACATCCCAATCTGGTGGCATCTCGGGTAACTCCTCTGGAAAGACATCAGGGAAATCCCTAACCACACGGATGTTGTCACCAACAAACTTCCCATCTATTAGAAATACGACGGGTCTGGTAGAGGCAGTTACTATAATTTCAACTTCAAATCTTTCTCCTTTAGAGCTGGTGAGTTCTACTTTTCCCCTAGCACAATGTATAACTACCTTTGCTTTTCTTAGCCAAGACATACCAAGAATCAAATCTATACTGCTTTCTTCTAATCTATAGGGGTAGCCCAGAATTCTCTTCCCATAATTGTCAAAGTTAATCTATGTGTCATATAGTTTGCCTCAACATGCCCTTTAGGTGTAATTACTACCATTGGTGTTTTCATATTTTGTAGTGGTAACTCATTTGTGTTGGCATATCGAGCAGACATAAATGAATGTGTAGCACCTGAATCAAATAATATTGTTGCAGGAATTGCATTACTATAAAACATACCAATAGCAATGTCAGCTCCTTCAGCAGTAGCATCAACACTGACTTGATTAACCCTGGCAATAGTGAATCCGTTGCTACATCCTAGAGTCTGGTGCTTGTTCTGAATGGGGGTGGTAGCAATCCTCTGTGGGCATACATTTGCATAAGTCCAGTCTTCCCACACTTGTAGCATGTGGTGCCTGCATTCTGTCCTGAGAATTTCGCCGGGGTGCCAGTGGGGGCAGCCTGAAGAGTTGGTGGAGTCCCCTGTGGTGTGTACTGAGCTAGACGCTGGCCTTCTCCAGTGCGAACCAGTGTATCCTAGGGTGGAACATAGCAAGGACGAACGTTGCTGCTCCCCTGACCCTAGGATATCGCCTTCCTCTTCATATCCCCCAGCTGAACACGCTTGTGTTCAATAGCCAAGGCCTTGTCGAGTAGCCTCTGAAATGATGGAAAGGTGTGAGCCACTAAAGCATACTACAGAGGTCCATTAAGTCCTTCAATGAAGTGCTCTTGCTTCGTCTCATCCTCAGCTACTTCATCTGGTGCATATCTTGAGAGCTGAATGAATCTGTCGCGGTACTCGCTGACTGATATGCTCCCCTGCTTCAGCGACATAAACTCTTTCTTCTTTATCTTCATCAGTCCAGCAGGAATATAATAATTTCTGAACTGAGTAGCAAACTCCGCCTAGGTGATAGTATCAGCAGCATCGTGGGCAGCGGTGTAAGAATCCCACCAATCAACAGCAGGACCAGTCAGACGACCAGAAGTGTGACACCCTAGGTGTCTATTTCGTGTTATATCGGGAGATTTATCCTAAGCTCGGATGCTCAGTAAAAATTTCTATTTCTCGCTCGTGTATGTCTCCGATTATCCAGACTATTCATACACATTTCACCCAATTTGGAAATTATTCAATCTCGAAAAAGGCCAAATTTGGAGCCTGTTAAAACTTTATCTCTCGGAACGAATGCAAACTCAAAAAAATCATTCTCGAATTATAAATCTCATCTAAAGCTCATTAAATCAAACTCTCAACGGCTGTTATTTGATCTGAGCCCGAGTCTAATTCCTCGAACCTCGATCGATGTCCAACTATTTTAATCCGAGTCCATACTCTCAAACGGAATACTCAGTATGTCGTCCTCTAATTAATTCTTACTCGACTCAGCCTGGTATCTTATGTCCGAACTGAATTCAAAACCCGCATCGACAGTGCTTTTTAAAAATGTCACGATTCACCTTCTCCGACTAAAAATCCGAAAGCCGGTCGTATCTCGAGACAATTTATTTCCGAATCATGTGTAGGGAATTATTGCTGAGCGAAGTCAAATCAAACTCTCGGCCGAGTTAATCGCTCGATCTTCCGAAATCTATTTCACTCTGTTCTCCGTAGAGACGAATTCCGCAGGAGCATTTGTATTCCGGGAAAAAAATTAGTGATCCGATAATCCGTGTTTAATCAAAACACCATAAAATAAAATGGAAATAAATTAGCGCGGCCCGGTTTAGTGTTTGGGCCAGCCCAACCCAGCCCATTTGGCCCACTAAGAAACCATAACCCTAGCCCATGTCTATAAATAGAAGTGCTCCTCTCTTGCACTTGGCAATTTTTCACTCCCACCCCTCACTTTTCCCTAGCCACCACTTTCTTTTCTCCCTGGCTTCTTCCTCCCACGTGCAGCAGCAGGCGCCCCTTCTTCCTCCCTGCTCACGGTAGCAATAGCCACCAGCGAGCTCCCTGCTCCCACGGCGTCCATCCCTCCTCCCTGGCTTCCCTTGCACAGCGGCAGAAGCTTCCATGGACGTCGCCCTCCCCATGCTCCTGAGCGCGCAGGGCAGAGCAATTTCAGTCTCCCTGGATCCATGGCTCCCAGCAGAAGCAGCCATGGTCGAGCTCCCTGGGAGCACGCCGACGCCCCTGCTCTCCCCTTGGCCGCCAGCAACCTCTCCATGGCCGGTGCCCCCTTCAGGCGAGCAGCAGCTCGTCCACCTCTGCCCTCTCCCAGCCAGCGCCCCATCTCCTGCTCGGTCGCCTCTGTGCGCAGAACCTTTCTTCCCCGTGCCATCCAGCTCCCTGGCCGAGCGCTCCACTGTCGAAGCCCATTTGCCGACGCCCTTCCCTCCATATCTTCTCCAGGGATGCAGCAGCCCTATAGCTCGATATCCCCTTCCATTGGCCATGTGCGGGTGCTTCTCGACCTCCCCCATGTGAGCACGCACAAGCCCCTGTTTTCCCCCCTTTCGGCCATGGAGAACCTCCCTGCATCTTCCCCGCCATGGCTCGCGACTCGGCGTCCTCCCTGCTTGCGTGCTGCTGCGCAGTGCCCCGTGGTGCTTGCTAGGTGCTCGACAAAATGCGCAGCAAGCCACGCGCTACAGCAGCATCGATTGGGTTTGTTGTGGTAAGCCAATTTGTTATTTCGGGAAGTGTTCGATTAACAGTCAGATTATATATTGTGGTATCACGGTGATTCTTTATGTGTTGCACAGATGCGTCGTGGTTATATTAAATCATGGTTAAATGCCTTGTCATAGAATAGTGTGTTGGTTGTCGCAAATTAAGTAATGGGTATGCTTAGTGTTTCAAGCAGTGCCCATAAGTAGTCTACGCTCTTTTGTATTATATATAAATTGCTGGTATAAGTTTGCACGGAGAGTGTGCCATTGAACAAGTGTGTTACATCAAGTGTTGCGTTAGGTGGCATGGTTGCGTAGAAAAATTTGAGGGTCGTCGAATTGTGCTTGTCTGATGTGACGACAAGAATTAAAAATGTCTGTCAATTTTATACGAAGGGCGAGTCTTTGGATGATTGTGTGTGCCGAGATGCGTTGTAGTAGTGATTGCGTTAAATTAAACGGAAATGTCTCGAGTGCACGCCGCCACATGGTTGTATGCGGGACAGGAAAATATAAGGTGTGCTCGACACGAAAGTTCGGTCGGTGTAGGTAGAAATTGTTTTGGCTTAAGTAGAGAGGTGGTGGCATGCCAAAGTAGCCGTCGCTTCCTCTACGTTTATAAGTCAAGTCTATACGCGTTATGCGTTCCTTAAATTATGCTTCACATATAGTGTATTTTGTGTAGTGTGGATTGATTTTGAGTGCATGTGTCGCAAGAAATGAATTAGTGCACATATAGGCGATGAATGGGTGTATTGTAATGGTGGTGGCGTAAGATATTTGTTTGAGGTGTGCGGGTATATGCCGTAATATGGTTATACTCGCGGCAAGGAAATATGTATGTATTGTGTAACACGATGCTTAGGTCGCTATTATATAATCGTGTGAAGGATGCTCATGATGGTGGTGTGATTGAGGAGTGATGTAATGACAAGCGAGAAGGAAGTTGAGTTTTTCAAACGGCTAGTGGATAGTGTCTGTCGGTGTTGTCATGATTTTTGTTGTATGGCAATGTGATGCTTGCTTTGTCAAATATTGCATTCCATTCCCATTGGATAAATAAATGTCTTGTTGATCGATTAGATGTCTTATATGAGTGTTATTGCAGCCCAATGATTATTGGAAGCGAGTAGCGTTCATAAGTCAGTTCTTGTTAAAAATTGAAGAACAATCCGATAAGATGTGCACATAAGTGCTTTAAGTTCCTCAGTAGCAAATGTAATCTTATGGAATTTTATGCCATGTGTTAGTACCTCTATGTTAGACCCCAACAATATGCTATTTTAGGTGACTGGTGTGTTAACTAATTTGAGTTGAGAAAAGGTTAAGGAGAACTAATTAATCTGCTCCAACCTATGCTTCGAGTTACAATGTCTAAAATGGTTTGCTAAGTCTTATGCTGTGATTAGCCAACTCATGTTAAGTAGGAGTCGATTTTGTTAAGTGATTGTTATATATATATGTTGTGTCTCGGATTTTATAATAATAAGCTAGCCGACGAGTAGGTTGTATAGCGGCCTAGATTGTTGCTCTGGTTAGCCGACTTGTTAGATGACTTGGTTAAGCTCGTAATCACGGTGAATTGCTTGTTATGGTTTAAATGCGCATGGTTATGGTGAATGCATCTGTTAAACGTGTGTGGTAGTTCTAGAGCGCGAAATAACTTGTATAAAAATTAGTAAGTCTACTTGTTAGTTCTCACTTGGTTATTTTAACTCTAACAATTATCAAAGTGTTAGAATAATTCAAGTATCTAGAACGCGGTCATTCTTGAATTGTATAGGAGCTGAAATTTATTAATTGCTGTTTTGAACTGCACGCAGTGATTTTCCCGTACTGTATGTTCGATGAACTAAATTGTGTTTTCTGTAGATATGTGCTATAGAAAAGTGGTAGATAACTTTATTATCTTGCTGGTGTTAAAATTTGACAGTCATAAGTCTGATCATTTAGGAGTTATGCTGTTCACAAATTTAGTAACTGAATCTGTCCAAATTCTATACAGATTTCAGAAACTGCATTGGTTGCTTAATTTAGTGTTACAATCAGTTCATCGTCGTTATAAGAAAGTTGTAGATGTTTTTCTTATCTTTCTTGTGTTAAAATTTCATAACCATAGGCCTGACAATTTAGGAGTTATAAATTTTACAAACTGGTTGCTGTGTTCTGTCCACTGTCAGAACAGATTTCAAAAACTGTAATGTTTGATTTGAATAAACCTGAAATCACCTCTTGGTGATTATAAAAGTTATGTAGTGCTTTTGCCAAGCTTTCCAAAAAGTCTTGGATCACTCTTTTTGGTGGTCTGAAGATTAAGTTATGGATGTTTAAAGTGTGAAGACTGAATCTGTCCAGTTCTGGACAGCACAACCTTCATATTGTATTTACCCTGGATACATATTAAACCAGCCAGGAATGTTTATAAATAATTTGTAGAACATTTAATTAGCTTTCCAGAAAGTTCTAGTTTCTATTTTTGGATTAATATTTGAAAAGTTATAATTAAAACAAGTAACTGCTGTATTGCTGTCCAAAAATCTACAAGTGCCCATTTGATGGTTGAGTTCACCCTTTTGGCTAAAAATGCTTAGTTAGCACTTAACGGATATAGACTGGTAATGTATAAACTTAGGTTAACATGCGTTCCATAATTAATATGCTTGCTTGAGTAGTTGGTTGTGGATAGGAATTCCTCCTCGGTTGAACTTGTGCTTAGGATGTTTTTGTGTGATAAATAGAAAAACTAATGAAAAGCCATAGCAAATTAAATAAATGCTCATACTTGTGATGTCATGTTGGTGTTAGTTAAGTAGAGTAAGTGTCGTCATCTTTCCAGTGGTAGTGTTTACGTGTGCCCAATGACACATAAATAACTAGCATTTGCGTATAGTTATTGCAGTGTCTTGCTAATTTAATGTCTAGTTCGCTACCGTGTATTTGAATATCTTGTGTTACTTTCACTATATTCATACATATGCATCTTGCATCTCATTTAGGACCGAGAGATGATCGTGCAAGTGATGTGGTGCCAACCACAAGATGCAGATGGTGGACAACCTAAGGAAGGATGGACATAACCAGTGGATGCTCGCCAAGCGAGTACCTCCCCCAGCAAACACTATCTAAGTGTTAAATTAAAGGCAAGCCCCGGTTTTATGCATGACCATTTTATATATACTATTTTACTGCACTCAATGTTTGTAGGCTTGTACTGTGCACTTAAGTATAGGAGTTGCCTGAAACCATAGTTGCATGAACTCAGGATTCCAGTTGAGATGAATACTAGTATGCTAGGTCGAGTAGCTGCTTTGCTAATTAGGGATCTCGGTAGAAGTCGAGTGATTTTTCTAGCATTCGCGCGAGGTCAGGAATTGACTGTATCCATTTTTTATATCAGAATGATGATGGTCTGTGGACACGGATCCATGGAGATGCGTTGTTTACGAGACAGAAATTGGAATAAGGATTAACGTGCGGATACCTGTGTCAAGTGTTTGAACGTACTAAGCACATGCCGAGAAATATGGTAAATCGGTAAGCCTAGTACCTGAGTGAACCTGGCAGCAGACTTTACCCCTCAAGCGACCTGAGACGTGGTCTCCCATTCCGGTTATGGTGGGTACAAGTGCGGTCACTGCATGACGACAGTCGGGGTCAGTGAGGCATTGTACGCCAAGGCAGTGAGCCCTGATCTATTGATGGGGAATCGATGGGGATGGTTGATGTGTGTGGGGACGGAGTGCCTCGCCACGTCGTGTGTTTAGGTTTACCTTGCAAGGATAAAAACTCGATTCGAATCGTCTGCTTCTCGCAGCTAATGAGACTGCTTGATCCATTGTACTGCATTGAGTAATAAGTGGAAATGAGTTGACTGGCAAAAGATGTTGATTGGTAAAATGTTTGATACCATTTATGATTAGCTAGGTACACATCTAGTCTAAAGGATTCTATTAAAACTCGAAAAGCTAAAATATGATTTTAGACTCAGCTAGTGCTTTTGGCAAACCAAACCCCTCAACCAAATAGCTGCATGTCTAGAGGTAGAGGAGTAGACTCCTCACACCAGGTAAGTCTAGCTGAGTATTAGTATACTCAGCCTTGCTTGTGGCATAATTTTTGCAGGTACTCCTTAGGATGATTGGTTGCTGGTGTGACTTGGCCTTCATCCCTGCCACCGGGATAGACGGTCGAGTGGGTTACTGCTTCCGCAGGAGAGGACCAAGAGGAGTAGCGTGGCCAGGCTTCGCCATATCACTCGTTTTCTCCGTTAGTTATTTCCACTGCATTAAAATTTATGGTTATTATTTCTGAAACTCCGATAATGTAATCACTAATGGTACTTCTTAAATTTGTGGTATTATGCTGTTGGGGACTTGTTCTCAAATGCTATGAATCAAGAACAAGGCAACACGAAGATGTTAAATATTCCAAACTTCAGCTTGTCAGCATCAGATCTGATGAATATCCCAAGCCTAGCCCGAAGCATCAGGAATAGATTCATGACCCAGATTTGGGTAAGTGGCGGGCGAAAAATGGCGGGTGACGAAGCTCGAAGTCACCTTAAGCCGGTAAGAAACCTACTTTTGTTACTTTTACCTTCTCCCTAAAATTTGCACCTTTCTTATTTTGCTGTTTGATGTACGCAGGATGACGAAGCTAAAGTTTGACAAAGTTGAAGTTTGACGAAGCCTAGCCTGGAGCTTGATAATTGTTTATAATATACTGTCCTGCAAAAATTCTGGAGAAACTTTTGTAATATAGTTATGGAACAACTTATGTAAATTTGTACATACCTTGTAATATATTCTGTTTCTGCTATCTGCGTACAATCTGCTTTGCTGTGGACGAAACTTCTCTTTTGAGCCGAAGGCGAAAAACACCTTCCCTTCTTTTCGTACACAACGAAGCGTGAAAATTTTCCTTCGAGTTTTTCCTCATTGCCGAAGTATCTGTGCTTTTATGCGGTACAATGATGATCCTATATATGTCTAAATGCATGTTTGTGAATGCAAATGACATGATGAGATGCATTGTGCAAATGAATATCAAAATACATAATCATAGTCCTTCAGCGTTGACTTTTCGCTGTAAGCCTCCCTTAGGAGCTTCTTCGCCTTTTACTTTCAGCGGAATCAGCGTTTATTTTTCGCTGTAAGCTCTGCATTCCCTTAGGAACGACTTTTGAGCTTCTCCCTATTTCCTTTTCTTTTTCCTTTTGCCTTTACATTTACATTTTTTGGGGGGATATCACTCTCATAAAATTGAAATAAGGAAAATTACATGTTGTTGCCCCATTAAAAACCTTTCTCCCCCTTTGGAAAGGAAAAGGGTGTCACGAAAAAGAATATAAAAAATTACATCAGGCTAAACATAATATCGTCGAAGCTCATCCGCATTCCATGATCTAGTAATGTCGTTGCCGTCCATATCCTTCAATCTGTAGGAACCGGGTCTTGACGAAGATACTACCAAAAAGGGGCCTTCCCACTTCAGCTGTAATTTGCCTGCTGTCTCAGGATTGGCTACTCTTCGAAGTACCAAGTGTCCTGGTTCAATGTTCTTCAGCTTGACTTTTCTGTCACGCCATTTTATTGTTTCAGCTTGATATTTATTGATGTTTTCCACAGCTTGAAGTCTGATCCCTTCAATAGCATCTTTTTCTACAGAGCAATCAGCTTCGTCTTTGCCTTCTGCTGAAGCTACTATCCTTATTCATCCTGCTTTGGCCTCTTCTGGGGTTATTGCTTCGTCACCAAACAATAGTTTAAAGGGCGTAAAACCTGTTGACCTTGACATAGTTGTATTATGGCTCCATACCACTTTGATTAGCTCGTCAGGCCATTTTCCCCTAGGCTGGTTGAAGATTGACTTCATTATTCCTGTCATTATGATCCCATTAGCTCTTTCGACAAGTCCATTTGACTCTGGGTGTCGAACTGATGCAAAATGGATCTTCGTGCCAATTCGATCACAAAATTCTCTGAAGGCTTCAGAATCAAACTGTGTCCCATTGTCCACAGTAATGGCCTTCGGCACTCCGAAGCGACAAACAATGTTCTGCCAGAAAAACTTTTGAATAGTAAATGAAGTTATTGTGGCTAAGGGCTTTGCCTCAATCCATTTGGAAAAATACTCCACTGCCACTACCACATATCTTAAGTTCCCCTGTGCTGGTGGTAATGGGCCTAACAAATCAAGGCCCCACCTCTGCAACGGCCAAGTGGGTTGTATTAATTGAGTTAAAGACGAAGATTGTTTTTGATCTCTTGCACATTTCTGACAACCTTCGCACTTTTGGACTATATCCGCTGCATCTGAAGCTGCCTTTGGCCAATAAAATCCTTGGCGAAAAACTTTCCCAAGCAAGGGCCTAGATCCAATGTGAGATCCACACAGGCCTGCATGTATTTCCTTCATTAATTCTATACCTTCGGATCTGGATAAACACTTGAGCAATGGGGAACAGACCCCACGCTTGTACAACTCCCCTTCTATTATGACATATGGTCGAGCTCTTGCTTCTATTCTCCTGTTATAAGCTTCGTCGTCTGAAAGAAAATTACCCTGAAGGAAAGAGACGATCTCGGTTCTCCAATCCTCACTATAAACAGGGGATATATTAAGGATTGCTCTTTCAAGAAGCTCGACCGAAGGTGCTTTTATTGTTTCAAAAAATACTTCCGAAGGTATGGGCAGCCCTTGGGCTGCTGACTTGGCCAATAGATCAGCGTATTCATTTTCTCCACGAGGATTATTTTTGACAGAGAAACCTTCGAAGGAAGCCTCAATCCTTCGGACTGTATCTAGATACTTTTCAAGCTTCGGGTCTCTTGCTTTATAGCTCTTGTCAACATGACCAGAAATAACTTGAGAATCAGTTTTAAGAATGGCCCTTCTGATTCCCATTGCCTTTAACTTTCGAAGACCCAAGAGCAGAGCTTCATATTCAGCGATATTATTTGTGCAACTAAAATCAAGTCTTGCCGCATAACAAGTTT
Source organism: Zea luxurians (assembly GCA_029449295.1). Taxonomy (NCBI): domain Eukaryota; kingdom Viridiplantae; phylum Streptophyta; class Magnoliopsida; order Poales; family Poaceae; genus Zea; species Zea luxurians. The sequence goes on from JAOPSE010000011.1 coordinate 56,580,299, forward strand.
TAACTTTGGAAGGTGAAACCAACACAGCAGCCGCTCCTGCTCCGAAGGTTCCCCAAGACCCATCGCAAAACACTGTCCATGCTTCGACATCTTTATTTGTTTCTTCCTCCTGAGCACCTGGCGTCCAGTCAGCAATGAAGTCTGCTAACGCCTGGGACTGAATCGAGGATCTATGAACATAATCAATACAAAATTCATTGAGCTCTGCAGCCCATTTTCCAATCCTTCCAGTAGCTTCTCGGTTTCTCATAATATCCTTCAGAGGTTGTGAAGAAGGAACAATTATGTTGTAAGCTTGAAAATAATGCCGAAGCTTCCTGGAGGCCATCAAAACAGCATACAGTACCTTCTCCAATTCTGTATAATTTTTCTTCGACAAACTAAGAACCTCGGATACGAAGTATATTGGGGCCTGCCTCTTAACTTGGCCTTCAAGCTTCTCCTGGACAAGTGCTGCACTTACCGCTGAGTGCGAAGCTGCCACATATAATAACAAAGGAGCCCCTGGCGTTGGTGGAGTTAATGTTGTTAGATCTATCAAATATTGCTTCAGTTCTTCGAAGGCTTTCTGCTGGATTGGTCCCCATTGAAAGACTTCGGCTGACTTCAGCACTTCGAAGAATGGTAAGTTTCTCTCTGCCAATCTGGATATGAATCTGTTAAGAGATGCCAGCCTTCCCGTCAATCTTTGAGCCCCCTTTTTTGTGTTTGGTGGTTCCATTCTAAGTATAGCTTCGATTTTACTTGGATTAGCCTCAATTCCCTTTGTTGAAACTAAGCAACCAAGAAATTTCCCCTTCTTTACTCCGAAGACACATTTTTCTGGATTCAGCTTTAAACCAGCCTGTCTAAAATTAGCGAAGGTCTCCTGTAAATCAGCGATGTGGTTATCTTGCTTCGTGCTTTTTACAATGATGTCATCAACATAAGTTAGTACATTCCTGCCTATCTGAGAATGGAGAACCTTCGCTGTCATTCTGCTGAAGCTTCCTCCAGCATTCTTAAGCCCCTCAGGCATCCAAAGGTAGCAATATGTCCCACTAGGGGTTATGAAGCTAGTTTTCGGTTCATCCTCCTTCTTCATCCAGATTTGATGATAGCCTGAATAGCAATCCAGCAAACTCATAAGCTCTGACGAAGCTGCTGCATCGACTAAGGAATCTATTCTTGGCAATGGAAACTCGTCCTTCGGACAAGCCTTATTGAGGTCAGTAAAATCAATACACATTCTCCATTTACCATTGACCTTCTTCACCATAACAGTGTTAGCCAACCATTCTGGGTATTTCACCTCTCTAATAACTCCAGCACTGAGGAGTCTTTTCACTTCATTCCGAGCACCTTCGGCCTTGTCATCAGACATCTTCCGAAGTCACTGCTTTCTGGGTCTGAAGGATGGGTCAACATTGAGCGAGTGCTCGATAACATCCCTGTTAACTCCGCAAAGATCATTAGCTGACCAGGCGAAAACATCTTTATTGTTGAACAAAAACCTTATCAAGGTTTTTTCCTGCTCTTCAGACAATTGAGATCCCAATAGCACCTTCTGATCCGCTATATCCTCACATAAGAGCATGGGCTTCGGCTGATCAGCTGAAGCAGCTTTTTCCCTTCTGAACTTGTATTGCTCACAGGCCTCAGCTCCATCTATGTTATGGATTGCTTTTGAATCTGTCCAATTTCCTTCGGCCCTTCTGGCAGCTTCCTGACTTCCATGAATAGCAATAGGCCCCTGGTCCGAAGGTATCTTCATGCAGAGGTAAGCTGGATGAAGAATTGCTTCGAAGGCATTGAGAGTACCGCGACCAATGATAGCATTGTAAGGATACTCCATGTCAACAATATCAAACACAATTTGCTCAGTCCTTGTGTTGTTAACAAATTCGAAGGTTACCGGCATGGTAATCTTCCCAAGTGCTACAATTTGCCATCCTCCGAAGCCACAAAGAGGGTGCGTAGCATCATGGATCTTGTCTTCGGGCTCTTGCATTTGTCTGAAAGCTTTAGCAAATATGATATCAGCTGCACTGCCTGTGTCAACCAAAACATTATGGACTAGAAATCCTTTGATCACACAAGAGATAACCATAGCATCATTGTGTGGGTAATCCTTGAGTTGGAGATCTTCTTGGGAGAAGGTAATTGGAATGTGAGACCATCTTGACTTGATGAAGGGTCCTTGCACCCCAACATGCTGTACCCTTCTCTGTGCTTCCTTCTTCTGCTTTTTGTTGGCTGGCTCTGAGCATGAACCACCTGTTATCGGGAGTAACAGCTTCGGGGCCGAAGCAGCTCCAGCTTGATCGTTGAACGAAGCCATCAGCTCAAAAAAGTGGAAGTGTGTTGACCGGAGGTGGGCGCCAATGTTGGGGACTCGTTCTCAAATGCTATGAATCAAGAACAAGGCAACACGAAGATGTTAAATATTAAATATCCTTCGTCCGCTGAAGCATTATCTCCTCAGGGGTTTAATGAACTTCGGACGAAGGATATAAACATAATATTACGAAAGTGACAAAAAATAACATAAAATGATGTAAAATGTAGAACATTAAAGATAGATATGTTGGAGATAAATGACACCACTCATATTTTTAATACAATGTTTAAGGTATGATTATACCTTCGCCTTGACAAGCAATAATTTTCGAATGACGCTTTTGCAATTACAGGAATGCGTGAACAGTAAAGGAATACTGTTCACTATTTATAGACACAGGACACAGCCTGTGAACTATTACAATCATACCCCTCATAAAAGTTTACAACATCGACTCAAACTCTTATGGACTAAAAGGTCATTCTATCTTTAAGTCGGTTTGTAATTCCGAAGCTTCATGGACAACACCCTTCGGCATTACGTACAGACAACATCAACCGAAACTGTTTCTTCCTGCAGGACCTTCGGCGACGAAGCATGGTCCCAACATATGCTTTATTGTATTTCTCTGTGCCTCACCTTCGAGTGAGCTAGTGGTATTCGATCCTGGTAAGTGGCTTTATCGGACTAGATCCGAGGGACTGACGGGTTATTCCTGTTTAAGTGTGTTGCTGCCCTTGCGGGTGTGACTTGGACACTTAAGCTAGAATAATTCGGGTGGTTCCGCCACAAGAAGCGTAGAGAACCTTCTCCCGGTCAGAGCATTGGGAAATGTTTAGCATCTTCTCCACTGACTTCAACCAGTCGTCGGCGTGCAGAGGATCTGGAGAACTGGCGAAGGTAGGCGGCTTGTGGCTCATGAATTCCCGGTGCTTGTCCCAGGGTGGAAGTGGTGGTGGAGGTGGTGGCAGTGGTGCTTGCTGCTGTTGCACCCTTCGCTCTTGGTGCATCTCCTCCCTCTCTTGGCGCACCCTTCGCTGTTGGCAGGTAGATCAATTCTGTCTCCCTTCTGGTATTGACCATCTGAGTTAGAAACACATGGTAAGAAAGAAAGAATTATAGACAAGGCAAGTAATTACGAGACATATTACTTTAGGGGTTTTATTAGCTAAGTAGATTAGTGCGTCACCTACTAAAGCTAATACATTACCTTATGGTGGTACATGCTAAGATGCCCAACTACAATGTTTCAATCAATCAAAGAAGCAAATCAGGCATTTATCATCAAAACAATCAACCAACATTTTTAAATAGAGAAAATAGTTTTAATTTTGTCTTAGGTCTCCTATCACTTAAAAAGGTCATAGATGTAGGATTCCAAGGTGTGAAATCCATCTTGTCTTAGAGTAGAAAAGATAAGCGTAATCAGAGTAGAATAGCAAAAGGTGAGACATGATCAAGATAAGTATAAAAAAAATTAGAGTAAGGTAAGTGGGTAAGGGTTTTGTCCATTTCTATCTAGGTTTCGTCCTACAGTCAACATTTCCTCTGATACCACTTCTGTCACACCCGGATTGAAGGGATAAAGCTGGGTGCATCTCATATATGCGCCAAAGAATAACAACACATATAATAACAGAATGTATAGAGATAAATATCACATTATCATAAAAGTAATTATTACATAGCGGAAGTCTCATGAAAACAAAAGATAAATATAAAATGAACTAATGTCCATCCTTGGCGCCATAAAGTCGACTGGGAGACGCCACCTAGATCAAAGTCGAACTCCTCGTTGTGCGGCTCCTCCTAGGCCACCTGTTCTTCTCCTGTGGGGGGTTATATATCGCAAGTGTGAGCTCACAAAAGGTCATAGCTCAACAAGTCATGGGGAATAATGTGCATGAACTCACCAAAGGTGGGAGTTCATGTGATGTGTAAGGCTGATCAATAATAGGGGTTAAAGCTGAGCATTGCTTTTAATAAGTTGGTCAAAGTTTATTAGCAATTACTAGATTTAAGTAAATACCAAACCATAATAATAATAATAAAACAAAATTAATAATAATCTCATGCAATGCAAATGACAAATTGACATTAGTTCCATAGTTTAATCATGCGAGAGTCCTGAGCTACTCATGACCGCGAGCACGGCTAGTATACCAGTTTTACACTCTACAGAGGTTGTACCCTGTATCCACAACTCATGTTACCCATCTGCCACGGGGTTGTATGGACCCCATACACCTCTACCAAGGAAGCGAGACAGGGTAACACTATGAGGCCTTTACAAAGTTTCACTAGCTTTAGAAAACCTGCTACAATTCTAGGAAGAGCAATGCAGGAATACCCGTCTGACCGCTATCGCAGCAAAATTAACCTGAGAACCTCCCTACACGCCTACTCTCCTACTGCCTTGCCCCTATTAGGTAAGGTAGTCCTCCACTAGCTTTCCTAGTTAGTCAGCCAAGGGCGTCCCATTCCACCCTTGTGGTGGCACGTGTTTCTCAAGTTAAGCTCTATGTTCCAATTAAAAATAATTATCTTAACATGAATAATAAATAAAATAACAGAATAATTGGAACATGGACATAATGTAATAATTAAACCCAAAACCATATAGAGCAATAGCAAAACTACCCAAATGATTCAGGGGTGAACAAGGTAAAATGATAACCAGTCTAGGGTGACCTATTGGGTCCCATCAAAATTAAACTTATGCATGAATAAATGATTATAAAGAACATTATGGGTAATAAAAGTGGTCTAGGGCACAACTTGCCTTCAATGAGCTCCTGCTCAGCAACTTCTACCTGCTGAACACCGGGATCCTCAGCCAGTGGCTCTTCTACTCGCCACAATACAAGCAAGCACGGTACAAGAGAGAAATTAACATCACACCAAACATGTATACAAAATACATATTAATAATCTACATATTAAAATAAGATCATAGGAAAAAGAATCATTAATTTTGGAATTATGGATTTTAAGTTCTGAATTTCTAAAGGTTTTATGTGCTTGGTACAAGATTAATTAAGAGATCCATTTTAATACAATTTCTATGTTAAAAAATGTTACTGAGTTATAGACAATATTAATACAAAATTATAGGAACTGGAATGGATCAATTTGGACTAAGTATGAATTTTCTAAGGATTAAACAAGTTCTAGTGATTATTTTTACATTAAAAATCAATTTCTATTATTAACTATCAAATTCCTCAGGTCTCTGGACTGCGCCCCAAAAACTGAGAAGTGCAGGGGTGACCTCGTAAAATTCCAGAGACTCAGTCAACAGTGCATGGGACTATGGGTTGGTTTCTACGAATTCCAGGGGCTCTTTTGTAATTTGGGCTCAGCGAAAGGGTATCGCGAGACTTGGGCCGTCGGATCCTCCCTGGACGGCCCGGATTAGATTGTGCACCCCCCGAACCGGTATCTAATCCTACCCGTGGGATTGGAAATCCACGGTCCCAAGCATCCATGTCGTAGACTAAACCCCAACCGTGGATGCGCGATCAATGATCCAGATCCCTTCAACGACACAGTTACATACTCTCCCTCGCCTTAGCCGTTTACTCCAAGATCTATGGCCATGATACTATGGACCGTACTTAAATCCTGATCCGCTCGTCATCATGGATCAATGACTCGGATCAACCCACGAACCGGTATCTACGTTCTAATCTCACCCGCACGTTACCGGATCAACGGTCCACGCGATTCCTTCTCTCCTTCTATTCTCCGCCCAACCCGAGACGACATCGCCATGGCATTCACGGCGGCGCCATGGCTGGAACTCCCAAATCCCCGATTCTCATGCCTAAACTCCGATCTGAGAGTTGTAGCGGACAACGGTAATGGTAGGCTATTACTATGGGAGATACTCACTGAGATCTGAAGGGCGCTTAGACCCTCCCACGACGCGCGACGCAATCCGGCGACCGACGACGAATTCCGGGCGATGCAGAGGTTGATTTCTCCCAATCGGTCATGAACGCTTCACTAGAGACCCCACGAGGCACCCAGATACGTCGTGAGTCCCTCGAGCTCCAAGCGCAGATGGGGTCAACATTGGCAGATGCACTCCGACCACGACTCTCTCTCTCACGGCCGTGGGTGTCTGGCTTTCGTTCTGGCGACAAGAAACGGGCGTGAGGAGCAGCTGGGGACTGGTAGATAAATCCTAGAAAGGAGGGCGACGTGGGCCGCAACAACTCCTGCGGATGCACGCGGGTGGGTGAGCACGACGATATTCGTGCGGAGCAGGGAGAGGTGGCTGGCAGTTGGCCCACACGGCAACGACTTAAGAGGAGGAGCGCGCGCGTGCATGTGGAAGCTGACGCGTGGGTCCTACTCTGTAGTGGCACAGGGTGAGCGCGGGTGAGACAGACGGCTAGGCCCCACGTGTCGGTACGCGGAGACCCCCAGCTGGCCCGCGCGGGTGAATGCCCTGGTGGGCCGAACAGTGGCAGAACCGGCCCAGGCACCATGTTTTTCTCTTTCTTTTTATTTTCTGCTTTCTTTTTCTTTTTATTTCTAGATTTTAAATTTGAATTCCAAAATTTGTTGTGAGTTTCACCTTTAATCTGAATATATAAATTCAGATACTGGTCTAAAATAGTTTCTTTATTTATATATTTATTTTCTCTATATGTTATAGCATTTTCCTTCTCTTTCTTCACATTCTAATTATAATTTAGGTCTTAAATTCAAATTTGGACATTATTGAATTTCTATTATTATCTTCATTATTATTATCATATGCACACACAAATAAACTCCAACATGATGCACAGGTTACTTATGTGTCATTTATGTAATTATTCATTTTTTGAATGTGACTATTCTCATGCTCAAATAAACGGGGCAAACCATATAAGGAAATCAACTATATTCTCATATATATATTTTGGGTATTACACTTCTTGAGTTTTTGTGGTCCACTAGAATTTATCCACCTTTTTGAGCAGTTTATAGAATGGCATCCCTCTTTCACCAAGCCTTGATATGAATCTACTCAGTGCTGTCATGCATCCATTGAGCCTCTGTACTTTCTTCTATGATCGCGGTGGCTCCATTCTCATAATGGCTTCATTTTTTCTAGATTTGTCTCTATTCCTCGATGGCTGACGATAAACCCGAGTAGCTTTCAGCCGGTACTTCGAATACACACTTCTCTGGGTTCAGTTTCCATCTATAGCATCTCAAGCTGTTAAAGACCTGTTGCAAATCCTCGATGAAGTTATCTGAGTTTTCCGTCTTGATGACTACATCATCAACATAGGCTTCTACTCGCTTGCCCCAGTGGTCGGCTAAGCATGTTTCGATAGCTCTTTGGTAAGTTGCTCCAGCGTTTTTGAGGCCGAATGGCATGGAGGTATAACAGAAGGCTCCAAACGGCGTGATGAATGCGGTATTTTCCTCGTCTTCCTTTGCCAAACTGATCTAATGATATCCAGAGTAGATTTAGATAGAAAATATATAGCGATCTATAATTTGAAGTAGAGGATGATACTTCTATTATACATGTTAGTCTCAACTAGTGGATTCTTTAATTTTATATTGTTTAACCTCCTCTTAGTTTATTTCTAGATCCAGAAAGCTAAGCCAAATTTTAGGGCCTATTTGGTTAGGTTGTGGTGTGAAAAAAGTCGTTGTGGTTGTGAGATGTGAAAAAAATGTAGACTATCAACGGTAAAAAAAAAGATGAAAGCCGTTTGGTGAAATTATCTATGGCTGTGGGAGTCGCGGATGAGCGAGCGATAGGACTGTCGATCGGGTGTGATGGAAAAGAATGAAGTGGTATTTTCCACTTGCTAGTGGCAGGCCAGTAATATTTACAAAGTTTTCATGCTCTGAGCCATTGAAAGATCTAGAGATAGTTTTAATTTGCCACTACGAGGAAGTTAGCTTTAGAAAAAACTATCGAAATAGGATCTAATTTGGCTTTTAGATTTTAGAGGGTAGAAGCCACAATGAAAATGTAAACCAAGCACTTTAGCTACTGTTAGGATACCTCTAATAGTATTATTAATTTTATTTTTTATTTTAAACTCTATTTTATAAATAATACAGTACCATATATATACATGATCTGATGGCCCTTATACGATTGTCGTCCAAAATTTGACCGGCCCTAAAAAAAATTGACAAGAGCCAACTCCCAACGGTTATCTCTATGTCTACTGACTCTACTCCAATGCGCCACTACAACGCGTATCCCGTTCCGTTGTGTAATGTGTTATGCATCTAGTACGGAAAATGACACGGGCGGAGGCGCATCCGCTACGCGCACACGCGCCTAGTGCGGTACTGCTCGCTCATGCAGCCACTGCCACGCCACCACCGCTTCCTTTCCTCTTCGGCTGCTCCGCCTCGCCTCCCTTCACAGCCCCTCCCAGGCAGGCTCCGAATCGGCCACTTCTCATTCCTCACTTCCGTCCTCGCGCACCACCCCCTCCCTCCGTTCCGGATGGTGCCTTCGGAATCCCGTCCGGCGCCCTAGCGTAGCTCGGGCTCGGCCAGGCTCCGGGCCCCGCCGCGCCGTTCCAGCTCCAGCTCCAGGTGCGTGCTACGCAGATCCGTGCTCCGCCTCCGCCGATTGTAGAGGGTTTGCGTTGTTGGCGTTTTCAGTTTGGTTTGCGCGGAAAAGAGAGGTTTCTTTAGCGCTTTTCTCCAGCCGATTCAGCCAGTTTGGTGGATGCTGATGGATACTAGCTCGTTTTAGGTAAATTTGGCGCGATTTGTGTGAAAAGGAGGCGCTTTTGACTGTTCACTTCGTTATTATGTTTCGTACAGATGCGGTTGCTAGAGAAAGATTTTCTACTCATTTTGGGGCAGCCTTCATTCATCGAATGTAGTGGTTAGTGAAACGCAATACTAGATGTTGTTGTACCCCTGCCCGGCGTAAATAATTGTGCCTGTGGGCTGTGGTCATTTTCGTGTGCCTCCTAAGTTAATCTGAACTGTTTCTCTTTAGGCAATCTCTAGTAGCACTGTTGGTCTGATATGAACTTTATTTACATGTGATGCATATGCTTCTGCTATTATTGTACTGTCTTGTCCTTTTTTTTTCTGTAGTGGTTACTAGTGGAAGTTTAGCACACTGATTCCGTCATAGTGGGATCCTTGCCAAATGAAGTGTCCATCCAACCAACCCAACTAACTGTACTGAAATCTCATTGCTTTCAGAATGGTACGGTTAGTAAATTGAGGTTGGTGGTGGGTTGGTGGCCATACTAGGGGAAGGTACGTGTTTGTTCTTTATAGATGGTGACTTGGTTTCAACCTGAGGGTTTTGCCCTTGATGATAGGTTGTCATAGAATTAGTGGGATATATGATGGTTTAATCACAGTGACTAAAATCTGGATTCTAAATTGCTAATAGTAGAAACAGTAGCTATCTAGTGCCGGTAGTGTTTGGGGGTGTCTTTTGGGCTATGCTGATGTGGTGGGTTGGAGTTGATATTGTGGTTGTTTTGTATGGCACATTGTTCAAATACTGCCAATATGAGCTACTCTTTATGTTTCATTTTTCCTCGAGGTAGGTTAGTAGATGTCTGGAATGGATATTGCCAACTAAATGTTTTTCCTGTTTCTTAATGAAATAAATGTTTTCCTGTTCCAGGGATATTTTTGAATTGTTACTAACAGACTAATTTTATCTTCTAGGTCTTTTCTTGAGTTTAAGGAAGATGCTTGCCTTTATTTAGAAGGCCATTTTTGGTACGTCAGCAGTGTTCTTTCCTATAGGAGTAAATGCCATTCCGTAGCATCGTGCGTGATGTAAGGGATGGTTTCGGGAGCTTGTCTAGGAGGGGATTTGAGGTCAGGTTTCTGAGTCATCGCAGAGGGAAATCTCATGGTGCTGTCCATGAGCTGCACGACCCAGTGCTTGTGGTACAGAGTAGCTGCTGGGCTAGCTTGCCTCCTGAATTACTTCGAGATGTGATTGAGAGGTTGGAGACCAGTGAGGATATATGGCCTTCTAGGAAACATGTAGTTGCTTGTGCAGCTGTCTGCAGAACATGGAGAGAGATGTGTAGAGAGATTGTCAAGAGCCCAGAGTTTTCTGGAAAAATCACTTTTCCTGTTTCCTTGAAGCAGGTAATCATGCAGCTATGTTATACCTTATTATCCATATATACTGATTCCGTTACCGTTGTCAATACTCCATGTACAGTATTGGTATGCCAATCATATTTGGATAATTTAATAAGCTCATGCTGTTCCTCTTCTGTCTACAGCCTGGGCCTCGAGATGGAACTATTCAGTGTTTTATTAAGAGGGATAAATCTACCCAAATCTACAGTCTGTACCTTAGTTTTAGCTCTGGTAAGTCTATTGTTGTGTGGACTATTGGAATTTTCGGTAAAAGTCTGGCATCTGTGTTTAGATTCAGAACTTAAAAACTCTGTAGAAAGAATGCGAGATATTATCCATTTCTCTCAAATTTGTGTTTATCCAAATATTAATCATTTTTATCCACGGACCTTTGTAGGCATTGAGCCTATCAGCGATCATGAAACACGAGAAATTCTTGATACCATGGTTTCTTGTTTTGATCAAATTCTTGGTTTTTGTCTTACATATCCTCCTATGTATGCTCAGACAAGCTTTCTGTTGAGAACCACATTTTTCTTCAGCAGCCTTGATATTTCACTCAGTTTCTTGCTTTGCCCTCCTTGGAAGTTGGAACCCATACATCACAAAGTTGAAAACCAGTGTCCAGTATTCCAGTATGCCAGTATGCCCACATTTTTAGTTTCTTTAAAAACCATATGTTCTCAACTTGAAATAACCAAAGCATTAGTATGCACAGTTGCTAATTGTTCTTGTTAGATTGAGTATTAGGCAGCAAGCGTATTTTGTTCTATCAACTCATCTGGAATAATGTCTTTGTGTGATCGTTCCAGCTTGTTATATAAACCAATCTATTGTTTGCTGTTATCAAATGATCTCTGTATGTATTCACCATGTTTTGTAGTTGTCACAGACTCACAGTATCAGGCTCAATATTCCATAGAAAAAGGGAGACGAAAATACATGTTTTTCTGACACGTGTTCTTGTTTAATTTTTGTTACCAGTATCGTTGTTTGCCATTTTTTAATTGTTTGTTTCTGCAGCCGTGCTTCTCGAAAATGGCAAATTCCTTCTATCCGCAAAAAGGAACTGCCGTGCAACATATACAGAATATATAATATCAATAAATTCTGGTGATACATCTAGGTGTACAAGTAACAACACATACATTGGGAAATTAAGGTACTGCTGCACTGGCTTCAATGAACTTTGTTTTATTTTCAGAATTGACAGTATTTTAGTCTGACATGTTGTTGCCTTTTGGACTTCAGGTCAAATTTCCTTGGCACAAAATTTGTAATATACGATACTCATCCACCATACAATGGAACTAGTCAAACAGTGGCAGGGAAAACAAGTCAGAGATTCTACTCCAAGAAGGGATCAACCAAGGTTTCTTGCAGCCGGTACAGTATTGCACAAATCTCATACGAGCTGAATGTCTTGGGAACTCGAGGCCCAAGGCGGATGAACTGTGTAATGCACTCCATCCCAGCTTCATGCCTTGAGGCTGGTGGCAGTGTCCCTTGCCAGCCGGACAGCATTGCAGCCCACTCTGTTGGCGGATCATTCAGCAGTGTGTCCTTGTCAAAGTCATCGACTATGGACCACTCTATGCATTTCACCAGTTCTCGGCTCTCTGATGCCATAACAGGCGATGGCATTGGGAACAGAGGCCAGGCATTGAGTGATGCTGACGATGAAGAGTTCAAGGACATGCCTTTGATCCTCCGCAACAAGGCCCCAAGGTGGCACGAGCAGCTTCAGTGCTGGTGCCTCAACTTCCGGGGCCGGGTGACTGTCGCCTCGGTCAAGAACTTCCAGCTAGTCGCGGCGACACAGCTTGCCGCCGGAGCCCTGACCCCATCACAGGCAGCCCCGCAGCCAGCTCCGCCTCCTCCGCCGGACCAAGAGAAGGTCATACTGCAGTTTGGGAAGGTCGGCAAGGACATCTTCACCATGGACTACTGCTACCCGCTGTCAGCCTTCCAGGCCTTCGCCATCTGCCTGAGCAGCTTCGACACCAAGTTGGCCTGCGAATAAATCCTACCTACAATTCTGGTATCTACCAAATAATGAAAAACACTGATTGTCGTTGTGTTCGTCCAAGAACCGAGTTTAGCTGAGACGCCATTGGGCACCATGTGCTGGTGCCTTGTTAACTCAGAAACGCGTGGGGGCTGAATCTGTTTCAGCAGCTTCCTTGTGATAATCTGTAGCTGCTGCTTCGCTGCTGTTGTATCCTATGCTTTCATTTCTTTCCGGTTCCGCTGTAGCTTCTTTCCCCCCGGTGACATTAGTTCGGTACCCGTATCTGGATATTTTTTTAGCCTTCTTCGTTGGATTGTTCACCGGTGATGGCATGTATTAACAGAGATAGTTACATACAGATGTAATGAATTCAGGTCTGGATAATTTTGCTTTCGGTTGCCATTGGAAAAGGATGTGATGGCTGCTGTCATCTTCAGCAGGGCTACGACTGCTGTCACTTTTTTTTCCCTAGTGGACTGCTGATGTTTCTTTTGCTGTCACCTTCAGCAGGGTCATCAGGGAGGTGACTGATGAGGTGTTTATTTGTTTGTTTTGCTTCAAAGCGAGGCCTTTAGCACGGACTTTTCGCGACGAGTAAATAAAGCTACACAGATAATTGCAGGCGGAGAGAGTAACCAAAATCTTGGGGCGCAGGTCGGGAGAAAGATCCGAAAGGGACCTCGTATCATATTCTAGACGCAGAGGCGTCCCTGTCTAGGGTTTGGTGGGATGACAGAGACGGGGTGCAATCCAATGCAAATGCGATACAGACGCACGCTAGTTGCTAATGCTAGCTACCCTCCTCGGTGCTCCCCTTGCTCCTGTGGCGTGCGGGAAAAAGGCAACTTAACACCAGCATCGGCCGAGGCAGCAGCAACGGACGACTCCACAAGATCAAGGTATGAATTTTCAACAGGCACATGGCCTTGCTGCATCCATACCTCCTGAAGTTCTGATCCACCCCAACGTATGTACCTAGAGCTGCAGGTTTTCGTGTCTTCTTTATCAACAACTCACAGCAGCCAACAACTTCCATTTACATCAAAGCAACAGTGCCCAGCGCCACTTCAGTGCGGCAGCAATGGCATTGGCGTCCTGAGTGGTGGCTGCAATGGGCATACTGAGCCCAAACTACGTCACCGATAGCCAACAGCTGCTGACGTTTTTAATGGAACCAACCTCTCCACACCTCCAGCATGGGACACCAAATACTTCACTCGGAGATTTATCAACTGCGATGAAGCAAACAGCTACAGGTCTTCCAGGCTGCAAGAATTCGAAACAACACAGCGCATGTACTAGCTAATCAAGCTTATCACTACACATCTATGTACACTCAGCATACGAGGGCTTCTTGCTCCAATCAGGCTCATGTAAACAGCTGTCTCTTGGCCTCGTTCGGTTGCACCAGGATCAGAGAGGGCTGAGGGGATTAAATCCTTTCCTTAGTTTTGAATAGGAAATGATTTCATCCCCTATAATCATCTTCAATCTCTGCCAAACCGAATAAACCATAAGGTTTTGTTTGGATACTCTCGTATTTACCCCGATCCACGTGTATTGAGGTAAATACAAAGATATTCAAATAAGGTCTAAGACAAGTTCTGAACTCTTGTTTGATTTTTGGTAGTGCCTCTCCCTATCTTCAGCTTCGTGCTGCTAAATAAAGTCCCCGGTTATCAAACAAACTTAGCAGCAGGAATATGCATATGCAATATTCATGTGTGGATCTCATATCTATACAGTGGCGGAGCGTGATGCAAAATGAAGAGGCCGGGCTTTCTCTATAAAAAAAGAAATGAACAACCAACTTTCTCTATAAAAAATATTAGTAGATTATTTCAGTTTGGTTTATATCTGTTCACATATTTTCTTTCATATACTCACTAAAAAGTAATGTGATGATCACAGACAAAGTACTTACTGCACAGTCAACATTAGATGTTTTGATTTTATATGATTAACCAAAGCAAGTCATGTTCTCTGTTAGCGTTGATCTAGGTGCCAATAACTGGAGATGAACCGCTTAACGATGCTCTCTATGGAGACGCAGACGGTCCACGATAGAGGACCGGACGGTCCACAACACAGAGCCGGACGGTCCGGGACCTAGACGCAGGAGCAGACTCCTTTTTTACGTACGTGCGGATGGTCCATGCCTAGGGCTTGAATGGTCTGCGATGGCACAGAGGGTCGTCTTCTTCACGGCAGACCTAGATCTCGCCTCTCGTAAGGGACCCAGTTGGGGAGGAGATATCCTAGTGTGTGTCTTGGGGTTGATAGGCCACCCAAGACGTCTCTAGTTGAGGTAGAGCCAAAGAGAGGTGAAGATTCGAGGTAGAGAAGGCTAAATTAGGGGTAATCCTAATGCTTAAGGTCAAAATGATAAGTAGAATTAATTGGATCGATTTTGGGGGCCTCAATCGGTCGTAACCCTTCATCTATATAAAGGGGGAGGTCTAGACCCGTCACAAGTCGATTACCGAGTTAATCCCATAGTTTTGCTAACAAATTTCGCTAAAATCTAGAACCCTAACTGATTCTACGCATGCATGGACTGTCCGCACTGCCATAGCGTCCCGACAGCAGACAGTTCGACCTATAGATTCGGACAGCCTGGCTGCCCATTTTGGTGTTCAACATATGCCCCTACCTTTTGGTGGAGGTTGACAACCCAAAAGCATATGTATTGCCAGTGCTCTTCGAAAAATAAGAGATCTCACAAGTCAGCTTGCTCCTAAAGTAAGAACTAAGCCTGATGTAAGTCGCCGGCCTTTCAATCCAATAGGGGGATCCTGTTGGTCACTTATTTTCAATTGCTATATGAAATCGAAAACAAGGCAACACAAAGTTAAAAAACATAAACCTTCTGTTGGCGACTTGTTCTCAAGTGCTATGAATTAAGAACAAGGCAACACAGAAAAAATTAATGGTTAATGGCCTTCGTCCTTCGAAGCATTATCTCCTTCAGGATATAATGATATTCAGACGAAGGTTATGAAGGACATACCTTAATCATCATAACACATTTGTATAAAAGACGAAGCATATGAAACATGAGAAACAACATGAATAATTGTATGATATCATAATATATACATATTTCTCATTATATAATCACGAATGAATATGAGCAATATTGAATTACATTTATACCTTCGGCTTGACAGAAAGTGATAATACAAGCGTGACGCGAAAGCAAATGCCAAGTCAGCATGAACAGTACGGGAGCACTATTCATCTATTTATAGGCACGGGACGCAGCCCATGTAAAATTACACTCATGCCCTTTACATTTGCTAATGACTCTATAGTAATCCATCGAGGTCTAAATAGCCTTTTCCCTTTTAAGTCGGTTCTCCTTTCTGCTATCATGCCGAAGGTCTAAATAGCCTTTTCCCTTTTAAGTTGGTTCTCCTTTCTGCTATCATGCCGAAGGTCTCCTGCGCATAGCTTCGGCTTTGCGCCAACCTTTGCATTCTTTGTACTTCTTCACATTATGGTTCTGATCCGAGTCCGAAGGTACCTGTTCATGTATTATACTCGAGAAACATTGTTAAATCATGTTTTTGAGGACCTTCGGAAGACGAAGGCCCCCAACAGTAGCCCCTCGCAAGGTTAATTTGTTAGAATAACAAATTCAGATTGCGATATGGACGAAGGCCCTAAGCCAAAGGTCCGAAAAAACACCTTCCCTTTGCTAGAATAGTAACAGTCAATGACAGACGGGGCCCTCCAACTTGGAGCGCGCTGGGCGTATAAATAAGAATTCACCCCGAGCACATTTGGTACACATGCTTTGCTTTGCTTGATTTCTTAGCTCTTACTTTCCATTAGTTGCTTAGTTTCTTAAATTTTCTAAGCTTCGAATTTAAGGACATATTTTCGTCAGTTCCGAAGATAAGATGTCTCACGACAAGAAGACAGTTGCTGAAACGAAGCTAACCGAAGAGGAGAAGCTTCTTGAGGAAAAGACTGCTGGATTCATTGAGTCAATTGCAAAGACAAATACAGAAAAGATTACAAAAGAAATTCTAGAAGGCTTATCTGAAGATACCGATGACAGCGATAGTTATGATGCGGAAAGTGGGGGCGAAGACTCCGAAGATCGGCCCTGGCGACCAAGTCACACAGTCTTCGGGAAATCGACCATCAGACAGAGTCATCTTGATAACATGAGAGGAAGGTATTTTCGAGACATATCTATTGTGAGGGCTGACAATGGAGACATGACTGTTCCTGTTCCTGAAGAGAATGAAGTCGTAATCTCCCGAAGCTTCTTCAAGGCTGGGCTTCGGTTCCCCTTAAGCAGATTTGTTGTTGAAGTTTTAAAGATATATGAGATTTTCCTTCACCAGATTACTCCCGAAGCTATTATCAGAATGGGGATCTTCGTCTGGGCCGTGAGAAGTCAAGGTTTGGAGCCAAGTGCAAAATGTTTCTACAGCATGCACGAACTTTCGTATGAGACGAAGCCCTGGGGTAAGGAATAGTATCATAACAATTTTGGTTGCTATAGCTTCGTTGCTCGCTCAGGCTCAAGCTTCCCAGTGCCAACATTTCAGAAAAGATGGCCCGAAGACTGGATGAAAGAATGGTTCTATGTGAAGAATGATTTAAAGGCAAGTGAAAATATTACAAAGATCATTATGCGCCCCATTTGGTCCCGCTTCGGCCTTCGAAAACCGAAGGTAGAAATTGATGAAGCAGCCGAAGAATGCTGAAGGGCCTTCGGCATAGTTTGCTCTTTCATCGGGACAAGGGATTTAGTTCAAGAACATGTGGCCTACAGGATATGGCCATTGGTAAACAACTGGGAGATGCCAAAAGAGACCATCAGCAACCCTAACGAAGGTGGTTTGGTTCGATTGAAATATACCTTCAGGTTTAGAGACCAATTTATCGAACCAGACGATGACTAGCTAAAATATGTTGAAAATACTAGTGATGAAGTACTTGGAGCCTACTCCAAGTCTGAAGATAACGCGCTATCTGCGGCCTTCGGGAGCCGAAGAAAGAAGAGGCTAAATAGAGTTTTTGATGCTATTGGATTTATGTACCCTGACTACCGCTACCCGCCACGGGGGCAGAAGAGAAAGAGTGGATCATCTGTGAAGGATGTTGCTTTAGCCGCCTCAAGCGAGCCCACGCTGAAGAAGAAAAAGGTGAAGGTTCTTACTCACCGACCGCGCTACATTGAACCGGCCACAGTGCCTGACTTTGGCGGTGAGACCTCTTCGGCTATTGAAGCCGAAGGACCTACCCTTACGTAGAGGATTGAAGAGCCGGCTGCAATGCTGAAGGCTGTCAAAATTGAAGAACCAAGACCCAAAGAGACAAAAACATCAGAAATTCTAAGCCCCTCGGTAGGAGTGGAGGTGCCGAAGATACAAAAAGATCTGGCAGCAACCCCAAAGAGAAAAAGGATGGCTACCGTGTTAGATGTGCTGGAGACGATAAAAACTTCAAGCTCTACTCCAGGAAAAATTGCCAAGGTTTCGAAAGCACAAGTTGAAACCGAGACAAAGTTGGCCGAAGCCGAAGCTACAATGAGCCGGGCGATGCTAAAACTGGGCCTTCAGAGCCCATCAAAGAGAAATCGTCGGAAATTGGAGAAAAGGCAGCGGAGGAAGAAGCTATAGAACAAATTTTGCCTGAACAATCTGCCGCTCCTACTCCCGAAGCTTTGAAAGAGAATACTGAATATATTATCCGTCATGCTTCGGGAAAAAATCTCTCTAAAGAAGAAAAGCGAGAAGCTCAACACTATGCCCAGAAACTGAAATATCCAAAGGGGGCATTGGTATTCAACGGCATCGGAGAAGAAGATTTCTTGTATTGTCTCCCAGACAGCAAGGAGACTTCTGTCTGCCGGGAGATGAGCAGAAGCTTCGGATTCCCGACACTAGAAGTCGGGCTTTCGGTGCTATCGAAAGATGAATTGGTGGATAGTTTAGCATATAATAGTTTAAAGGTGTGAGAATGAATTTTTTGTACTTAAAAACGAATTTTTTTTCTTTGCTTATACTTAATACCGCACTTCTTTTGCAGGGCCTAATTCTTAGCAATGCCCTCAGGGCGCAGAAAAATGCCGAAGACGAAGGATGCACTATAGCTCTGAACAACCTTCATTCCGAAGTAATTGAACTAAGGAACGAAGGTCTTGAAAAAGATAAAATATTAAATTCATTGGTGAGCAAAATAAAAGAAGACGAAACTATTTCCAAAGCCTAAGTTGAAGCCCAGAAATGCGAAATTGAAGACCTTCGAAAACAGCTGGCTGAAGCAAAATTAAAATGTGCTGTTGCCGAAGCTGAACGAGATGCCAGTGATTACTGGAAAAATTACTGGGAAAAATAGTTGCAGAACTTCGCGCATCAAAAGAAAAGTGTTTTGAGAAATCTATAGAATGTGTAAAAAAGATAAAAACTAGCTTCGCCAATGTTGGCGCATATTCAAGTGAAGATAACTTCGTACGAGGCGACCCCGAAGGCCCAATTGAGTGGATCAGCAACGAAGCCGAAGCTTTTGAAGAAATTTTGAGCGACCGCGGGGATGTCTGTGCCTTCTCTGGTGCAACAGGAGTTGTAGCTATTTTGGAGAGAGCAGAGTGCGAACATGTGAAAACTTTGGCCCAAGCCGAAGCTGCTTTATCGGTTGACGATACAAAGGACCCCTCGGCCGAAGCAAGCTTAGTGGGCGGAAAAATTTTTACTGACATCTAGGAAAATGGCGGCCGAGGGATGACCCATGAAATAATAAAGAAGAGCAAAAAAGATACTCATGACGCTAGGGAAGCAACGAAGGCAGCTGAAAAAGCTGCGGAACTCGAAAGGTGGATAGGTATTGCCTAATGGGTTTTAATTTTATTGTTTATTTTGTGACTTCGAATTGATTTACGTTTTCTCCCACAACTGAACTATCTCCTCCCCCCGATCCCTTTGAGTCATTGGCCGACCCAGAGGCAAAGGCATCAGCAGAAATTATTAGGGTGGATGAAACTATTGTAGACGAAGTCGTTACCCAACTGCTGACTGAAGCTGCAGATAAAGTTTTGAAAGAAGACTAGCTATTGTAAAAATATTGCTGGAATATTAATGCAGCATTTGCTGAACTATGTTTGTAATATTTGGTGCTCATGTGTTTTGAATGTAATATATGAATGGTTTTGTAATTTATTTCTTTACGATGCATGAAACTTTTATGTACATACCGTTTTTGAGACTTTGGCGAAAAAACACCTTCCTTTCTTTTCATGCTTCGTAAAGAAGATCTTTTATGCTTCGTGAGAAATCCTCCAATCGTCGCAGAAACATTAATGCTTCATCAATAATGAATTTTTGCCTCCATATCAGAGCTGATGAAGCTGTATTTCTTCAAGACTTATTTTGTGCCTTAGCACAATTTCATTTTTTCGAAGCATTCTCCGAAGGTCAACATTGTATCCCCTTCTTGGCCCATTGATGCAATATGATGTATGATGTTATGTTATGCGAATGATGTGATGATGTTATGCTATGCAAAATGATATCTGTGCCGAAGACACACACATATCCCTATAGTGGAATACACAATCTCTTTGCCGTTTATTTTTCGGCTTCACCGCTTATTTTTCGGTGTATCAGCGCTGACTTTTCGCTGTAAGCTCTGTATTCCCTTAGGAACGTCTTTTGAACTTCTTCGCCTTCTATTTCGGCGGTATTCGCGTTGACTTTTCGCGCTTCGCCTTATATTTCGGCGGTATTTGGCTCTGCATTCCCTTTGGAACGACTTTTGAGCAGAAAACTTACACTACGCTCCCTTAGGAACAACTTTTTGTAGCTTCGGCAAACTTACACTGCGTTCCGTAGAACGACTTTTTGTAGTTTCGGAGATACTTGTGATGTAATTTTTAGCCGTGCGTTCTCTTAGGAACAACTTTTTGTGCTTCAGCGACTTTGTTAGACTCTGTAAGTCTGTGGAGAAGATATATTTTCACTATGGCAAAAACGAAGCTATTACAAGGAATTGAAAATGACAAGAAAACTAGGTTTTCGATAATTGTTCCTTAGTAGGAAAGAAAATGATAATGAATGTAAAAACTGTTTCAGGGGTAGGATATCTCTCAGTAGATATGCTTCGATTCTGGCACAGTACTGTTGACTGTGCGAGCTTCGGACTCCTCCCTGAAATCTCGCTGTTGGTGGGTCTGTTGGCTCCCTTCTGGCTGCTGACCTCGTGGATATGCAGGTTGTAGTGGTGGCGGAGGTGGAGGCTGTGGCCAGGATGCCTGCGGCTGACTAGCCGAAGCAACAGACGCTGCAGGATGGTTACCCACATACTCTGGTATGTAGGGTGAGTGATACGAAGCAGTATGCATGACCTGCTTCGGCTGGTTCTGCTGAGCTGCAGCTTCTGCTATTTCTTTTTGTTTCTGTATGGTGACATGGCACATCCTTGTAGTATGGCCCTTGTCCTCACCACAGAATAAGCAATAAATTTTCCTAGGTTGATCCCCAAACCTTCGTCCAAAGCCCCTGATGCCTCTGCCCCTTGGAGCTAGCGGCTGAAGATAGCTTTGTTGCTGCCCCGAAGCTTGCGAGGGATATTGTGGCCTCTGTTGTTGACTTCCTCTGTTGTCACTCAGGGTGGAGTGGATGGACTTGACATGTCTTGGGTGAATTCTCCCTCCGAAGCCCCTGGTCATCTCAGAGAACCTATAGGCTTCCTCCCTTCTTTGACGAAAATCATTGTCAGTGTGGATGTATTCATCCATCTTTTGAAGCAGCTTCTCCAAAGTCTGTGGAGGCTTTCTAGCGAAATACTGGGCAGTAGGTCCTGGACGAAGCCCCTTGATCATGGCCTCAATGACAATTTCATTGGGCACTGTAGGCGCTTGTGCTCTCAGACGCAAGAACCTTCGGACGTATGCCTGGAGATACTCCTCATGATCTTGCGTGCATTGAAACAGAGCCTGAGCTGTGACTGGCTTTGTCTGGAAGCCCTGGAAGCTTGTCACCAGCATGTCCTTGAGCTTCTACCATGAAGTGATAGTTCCTGGCCGAAGAGAAGAATACCATGTCTGGGCCACATTCTTAACTGCCATGACAAAAGATTTGGCCATGACAGCTGCATTGCCTCCATATGAAGATATGGTTGCTTCATAACTCATCAAAAACTGCTTCGGGTCTGAATGCCCATCATACATTGGAAGCTGAGGTGGCTTGTATGATGGGGGCCACGGGATAGCCTGCAGTTCTGCTGCCAAGGGAGAAGCATCATCAAAAGTAAAGGTATCATGATTAAAATCATCATACCATCCATCGTCGTTGAACAAGCCCTCTTGATGAAACTCCCTGTGCTAGGGCCTTCGTTCTTGTTCATCTTGAGCAAGATGGCGTACTTCTTCAGTGGCTTCGTCAATCTGCCTTTGAAGGTTGGCTAGTCGAGCCATCTTCTCCTTCTTCCTTTGTACTTGTTGATGAAGCATCTCCATGTTTCTGATTTGTTGGTCCAACTCGTCCTCCTGGGGTGTTGGACTAGTGACCTTCATCTTCTGGCTTCGGGCCTCTCGAAGAGAAAGGGTCTCCTGGTTTGGGTCCAGCGGCTGCAGAACGACAGCCCCTGTCGCTGAAGCTTTCTTCGGTGGCATGACGAAGGTCAGTGCTCGCCGAAGGTGGTCGAAAAGGATTCACAGGAGGGGGGCGCCAATGTTGGGGACTTGTTCTCAAGTGCTATGAATTAAGAACAAGGCAACACAAAAAAAGTTAATGGTTAATGGCCTTCGTCCTTCGAAGCATTATCTCCCTCAGGATATAATGATCTTTAGACGAAGGTTATGAAGGACATACCTTCATCATCATAACACATTTGTATAAAATACGAAGCATATGAAACATGAGAAACAACATGAATAATTGTATGATATCATAATATATACATATTTCTCATTATATAATCACGAATGAATATGAACAATATTGAATTACATTTATACCTTCGGCTTGACAGAAAGTGATAATACAAGCATGACGCGAAAGCAAATGCCAAGTCAGCGTGAACAGTACGGGAGCACTGTTCATCTATTTATAGGCACGGGACGTAGCCCATGTAAAATTACACTCATGCCCTTTACATTTGCTAATGACTCTATAGTAATCCATCGAGGTCTAAATAGCCTTTTCCCTTTTAAGTCGGTTCTCCTTTCTGCTATCATGCCGAAGGTCAAAATAGCCTTTTCCCTTTTAAGTTGGTTCTCCTTTCTGCTATCATGCCGAAGGTCCCCTGCGCATAGCTTCGGCTTTACGCCAACCTTTGCATTCTTTGTACTTCTTCACATTGTGGTTCTGATCCAAGTCCGAAGGTACCTATTCATGTATTATACTCCAGAAACATTGTTAAATCATGTTTTTGAGGACCTTCGGAAGACGAAGGCCCCCAACACCTTCACCCTTGAATTGTTATCCCTTCGGAGTAACTACTCAAGAACGAAGGTGAAGTGTAATCAAATTGAATACACAACATACAGTGAAATGAGATATGGAAATTCATCTCATATGTCTTAGCATCTTGTCTCTTTTCTTTTTATATGATACAAGTTTACAATCATACATTCGGCTTCTAGACACAAGATAGCACGAAGGGGCTTCGAAGGCTAAGCGATACGAAGCTATAACACCTAGCAAAAGGTACTTTATACATGGCACTGTTCATCTATTTATAGGGGAGACGAACTGACTTTGTACGGATTTACAATAATTCCCATCTATTTTTACATAAGTCATTTACAAATGGTACTAGGACATTAATGTACTTTTCTTCATTCTTGTCTTCACAAGTTCTAGCCTTCGTTAACCAATCACTTCCTCCTTTTGATTTGTGGCCGAAGTCATCACCCTCGGCCATTGTCCTTATTGCTTGCACATAGACGAAGTGCTTTTGTATGCTTCTTTCTATCGAAGCTTAGCTTCGTACGCCAGTGAGGACATTCCTGAAATATACTTGTTAAATGATGAAACCAGATGTTAGACAAATGATCTTCGGCAAAGCCTTTCCTTGTACCCTTCGGGCAATCATGTGACATAACTAAACAAAGGACCTTTGGCAATATAGGCCCCCAACAGATCTTTCAATAGAGCTCTAATGCATAAAGGTTGTTTCAGATTGCATTTTTCTCAGCCATAATTGTGTGATCAATGGACCAAAAGGTATAGAATTGAGGTGCCCCCATCCTAAATAGGCAAAGGGACTATGCATGCACCACAGGTTCATCGTCGTACCATTATACATTTGAATAGGACAATATATCGATGATGAGTAGTGTTGGTTACTTGTTCTCAATTACTGTGAATCAGAAACAAGGCAACACAAATATTAAATATTAAGGACCTTCTTCCTTCGAAGCATTATCTTCTTTCAGAGATAATGGTTCTAGGACGAAGGTGATGAAGAACGGGTCTTCATCTCTCATAAAGATAATATTACAATGTAATATTATAATAAGTCTTCAATTATTTCCTTTTGCATGTTTACATAATGTCATAGTTTGGATTACACGCTGATAAAAGCATTACAAGCATTATATTACATTTGTACCTTCGGCTTGCTTGAAGGAGAGAATGCGAGAATGACTTTTAATAAAAGCGTGAACAGTACGTGGTACTGTTCATCTATTTATAGGCATGGGACGCAGCCCAAGAAAAAAATACAACTATGACCCTGACGCCTATACATTTGTCCTATTACAGATACTAAGGACAAATGAGTCTTTTCACTGTTGATTTGGTTGCTTGTGGGACCTTCAGAACCACCTTAAGCCAAAGCTCTAACTCTTGTCAAAGCTTTGTTATATTCCTTGCGTCCCTTTCTCTAGCTTTGGCATTTGGTCCTTCGACATATTTGTTAAGATGAATCAAAATTGTTGGATGAGGTGGCGGTGGTGGCAACTGCTGACCAGCACGTTGATTGCGAGTATTTCTGGGACCTGAGCGAGTGTTCACCATCTGGTTGGTTAGAAAGTGCACCCTTTTAGATAAGTGAAGAATAGAGAAAGATTCTAGGGGGAATAGCTTTTGAACGCAAGTTGAAGATTTATTTGTTAGTTTAATGTTCTTATAGCTATTATTCCATAAGATCATTGCACTCAGACAAAAATCCAAATCAAGCATTATGCAAACATCACCATCACATTGTTATTATTATTATAATAATAATATAGAAGGGTCATCGCCTATGCGAGCTCAATATTACAATATAACTCATAATGCCATAACGCAGCCTAGTGATTGATCCTAGGGCTCCATAGTGTATCCTCTCGCGGGGCGGGGACACAGCTATGGCAGGGACTTGAGCTTCAGGGGGGTTCCTTCCTTCAAGTTGAGCTTCGAGGGCTGCAATCCTTGCTTGTGCATCCTCAAGCTTCTCATGTACCCTTGAGAGGTCTAGGTAGCACTGTCCAGGTCGGTGTTAAGACCTACCACCACACCTACAAGGGTGTTGAGGCGATCTTCTCTAGCTTCACCTAGAACAACACCTGTCTGGCTCTCCCCACGAGGATGTAGGGGAAGGTGCCTGTACGTCGTGTCATGCAGCTGTTGCTGATAGGTGTGGCTGAGGGACCACAAAGCTCTCCGAGCGGCATTGCTGACTGAAGCAGCGTAGGTGGATAGCGGCGTCAGAGACTCATGGGATGATAGAGTCCTAAAACCTCTGTCTTCTGCATCCAACACTCTGATATGCATGTGAGTGATGTAGTAACAAGCCCGAGGGGGCTCAGACACCCGCCTTATATCATATAGAGGTCGGACGTAGGTTCCCAGTGCATGCAACACATCTTGAAGCAAGTTTGGGAAGTGTCACGTCTTGAACATTGAGGTGTAATACTCTGTGATAGGCCACATTCCAACAAAGTTGTCCTCCTGTTCATTGTTGGCTTCTTCATAGTCGTTTTCTTCTTCCTCTGCCTCATCGTCATCGTCTCCACCATCACCAGAATCATCTGGGTCATCACCTTCAGCAGCAGGGGCTTGAGATGTTGGCACTGGTGGTGCTGAAGATGAAGCTCCCACATCAAAGGCATGAGATTCCATTAACGGTGTGGGCATTGCTAGAATCTCCTCAGAGCTATCCTCCAAGATCACACCATTCCTCACATGAAGGTGGTGCAGCTCCACAGGGACTTCTTCCACCATGACTGGGTAGAAAGGAGCTTGCTGAGGTGGAGGGATACGGTTGGTATTCACATGGGTGGTCTAGAGGGTGCGCACCATCTACAAGAAGAAAGTGTCACCTTAGTTGAATTTTAAAGAGACAGGATTAATAAAATAAATTTGTAAGAGCAAAATAAGCATATTTTGAACAGACTGGGCTTTCCATTTCTAACTAGTTTAACGACCTAGAGTTAGCATAGCTCTGATACCGCTTCTGTCACACCCGGTTTTAGGGGCAAAACCGAATGCATAGCATGTGTGTGCCAGGGTCTATTTTCCACACATATGTTGACGTCACAAGTGTAATATATCAAAAGACAATGCAATAAAGGCGTAAAAAAGAGTATAATACTTTATTACATCATCCAGACTTAAGAGTCTTAATAGTATCACAATCAAAGTACAACAAAAATAACATGGGAAATCTCCCACAGGAAGATGACCCCAGCGTCGCTAGACTCATTACTCTTCAACATCTTCGTCAAAGTCTTCCTCATCACCTTCTGATAAAAAATTTAGCAAGGGGTGAGCTCACTTATGGTGGGGGCTCAGCAAATGGGAGGAGTTATGCAAGGTTAACAAGATAGGCTATGGTTAAGCGGTAAGCATTTTATTTGGTCAATATTTTATTAACAACGCCTAACTTACTAATTGTAAGTGTATCCCAAAATCAGCATATGATTATATCTCAGAAACAATTAAGTGAAACCACTTAAGCAAACCATTTAAAAATCACCGGATCACGATTTATTCTCCATCTTTAAGTTCAGTTATCATGTGAGGGTCTAGGTTGCTCTTAACCGTGAGCACGACTGACATATCAGTTTTACACTTTGCAGAGGTGGTACAACATTACCCACAAGCCATATATCCCCTCTAGCCTTGGTTGTGCGGACCCTTAAACACAGCCGAGGTGAATGGTTAGGGATCCATTATGAGGCTTTCACTAAATATCCTTAGTACAAAGCCACCACTAAGGTTTCCACGTCAGTATTGGTGACCCTCTGGGCGAGGTAACTTAGCCAAGACTACCACCCCATGTTAACCTGAGATGCCACCAAACCACTGCCGCCTCCTCTTGCCCATCTTTTAGGTAGGGCTGCTAAGCACTAAGTCTATAAAACTATTTACTAAAGCCAGAGTCATGATAGCACTCGTGGTTGCACTGTTTTCTTGGGTGGTGACTCCATGTTCCATTTAATACAACATGATCTTGTTTTAACCATCGGGTTATCATCATAATACAAATTTCATTTCTAAAACAATAATAACATTAAAGAGTGACATCATAATGATCAAGTTGAGCAGTAGCACATTTACTAAGCATAGTATTTATCCCAGGGTAATCAATGAATAAGGATAGTATTTCTATGAAATCCTATTTAGGTAAAACCCATCAAATTTATGCATATATCCAAATGTAAATATTATTGTATGCATTATCTGGGTACAATAATAAAGTTTCATGCGGAACTTCCTCAAATGAGTTCGGGTCTTCTTCCACACAATCAGCTTCTAATAGATTCGCACACCGCACATACAAACAAAATAAAACATACACCAATAAATAAACATACACCATTCAACAAATAATAAAACATTCATTATACAAACTATACTCATAAAAGGAAAACTTCCAAACACAGAACATTTTTGTAACTACAATTGTAACACCCTAAATTTGGGGGTATAGAATTTTCTTCTCTAATATCCACCAAAATTCAGGTGTTGCCTTCTCTTTTTTTCCTTTCTTCTCATTCCGTTCTCTCTTCCAAAGTAGTAAGAGTCATCTGTATGTCATTTAAAACCCTAAAAGAGGTATTGTTGTTGCATCGTGTTGGAATGCACTTATTCCTATTTGATGTATTGCCTTGGTATGTATCTACTTATTTCTTTGGAACCCTTTGTCTCGCATATAAACCTGATTAGAAAATAATAGAAAAGATCAAGAAAAAGAAGAAAATGGAAAAGAAAGAAAGAAGCCCAAACCCTCCAGCCAGCCCACCCCCACTCCCCTCCCTAGGCCTATGGCCTGCTCGGCCCGCGCGCGCTCCCTTGGCCCCACGCCCACGCGCGCGAGCGCGCCGTGAGAGTCGTGCCCGACAGCCTAGCCGTCGTGGCTTGCCGATGGGGGCCCGCCTGTCAGGCGGCTCCTTCCCCAATATCCTCGACGAGAAAACGGGGGCATCGTGCCCCCATGAACCGCCCTGCGCCCAACCTCCCTCTAGCGTCCCACTTCCTCACGCCCTCGCTGTCGTCCGGAGTCGTGTTCGCCCGGAGCTCTCGTTGGCACCACCGTTTGTCGTCGAGGTAAGCCCCTCACCTTCTACTTCTTCCCCATCACGGTTTCCCCTTGTTGCACGCGGACGCCATGGCCGAAGATCGTGGCGCAGCCCCCCTTGTCCCCCTCCTGGCCCAGCTGGCGTGGCCCGGTGCTCGCGGCCTAGCGCGCGGCGATGGCGTGGTCTAGCGTTCGCGGCCAGCGTAGCGCGACCGGCGTGGCTAGCCTGCGCGGCCTGGCCGCGTGGCCTCGCGCTCGCCCGACGCAGCCCCGCGCGTGCGCTCCCGGCGCGGCTTTACGCGCGTGCCTCCAGCAAGCCCACGACTCGCCTGTGTGCAGCCCTCATCCGCGTTCGACACGCCGAGCATGTTCGTCTACCCCTAGACGTAGTTGTCTACCCTTGTCGTTGCCCGTGCGTAGCGCGTTTAAGTCAGGACATGCCATTCGCACGCATCGTCCGTGTCGTTCGCACGTGTCGACACGCGCCATCGCATGCGCCGTTTCGCACACACCGCGCACCTCATTTAGTGTGTCGCATGCCTTGTCGTGCGATAATAAACCATTTTACTTAGAATCGTTCACGTTAATTAAGTTATGTAATCAAACGATGACTAACCGAGTGGCAGACTAATCGAAACTAAGTGTAAATTCTATCGGTGCATGTGATAAATACTTGTTAATATGGCTAGGCTGAATAGAGCACTATAATTAATATTCACGTATCATACAGGTAATACCTCTCGACCGTAGCCTCAACTGTCGTAGTTTCTTTTCTCGCATAGTCATAAATGCGAGCTCCACACCATGTGTCTGTTTAATTGATCTGTATTGTTGTATGGTGTATTGTTTCTGTCAATACCCTAAAACAGGGGTACCCCTTACTACAATATGAAGACGAAGTACCCACACGGCTATCTTTAGTTGCGTGGTAAAAGAGCTGTGCGTAGGACCAGACCATGGCTCGCCCCAGCCTCGGGCAACTACTCTGGGCCAGCAACAACGCCTGACCCCACCACATGCGTGGCTCCGGGGCCGCCACGTGGCCAGAGAAAGAACTATACTCCAAGGCGTCAACAGTGAGTCCAGACCCCCATGGGAGAGTGCCGGACCCCTAGATATACAGCCCAGACCTCCAAGTCGGTCTAGGACCCCCACGTGTACGAACCGAACCCATAGAATGGGATCCGGACCCCCCCATATGGGGTTCGGACCGCGCACAATGGGGTCCCAAGACCTTACTTAAGGCCCAGGCGGGGGTTCAGAGCTGACACGTGTCCAGACCCGCTCCGATGCGCTCCGAGCCTATCCGCATACACTCCTGCTCCCCGCTCAGGCAGAGCCCCGATGCTGCCACGTGGCTTGCTGCACGTGATGTAAGCCAACGGGCGGAGCCTGACGTAAGGCCTCTGGGCTACGCGGCCTCTGCATTTATTGCGGATAAGGCACGCCGCCTGTCCATTCCACTAGCAGGCGGTGTGCTGCCTCAGCATTTATTGAGACCTGTCCATTCCGCTGGTAGGCGGCGACCTGTCCATTCCGCTGGTAGGCGGCGTGCCTATCCATTCCACTGGCAGGCGGTACGCCCATACTTCTGCGTGCGCTATGCTCATCATTACTCGCACGTTACCAAGGAAGCAGCCGCCGCATATCAATACTGCGTGGACTGTAGACATCATGGCGCCAGGAGATTGCTCAGGCGTTACTTGCATTAGTTACTCCTATAATGTGTTCCTTCCGTTATGTTCTTGAGCCCACATGTCGGGGCTCAGCATCCTTGTATCTGCCCCCGTTGAGCTATAAAAGGGAAGGCACGCAACGTTACAAGACAGACTCTCAAGTTCACTCACAAGCGCTCAAGCTCACAGACTCAATACAACACACAGTCAGTGGAGTAGGGTATTACGCCTCGGCGGCCTGAACCACTCTAAACCCTTGTGTGTTCTTGTGTTCATCCCGAATCCACCTAGCAGGCAAAACGCTTAGGCCCCCTCCTCAGGGCGGGTGCATTCCGCCACCCAGCCGGAGAATTTCCTCTCCGACATTTGGCGCGCCAGGTAGGGGGCTTGGCATTAGGTTTTTGCCTATTTTTCTGCTCGACACCATGGTCCAGATCGTCGAGCACCACGACTTCGTTCCTGAGGACTTCCCGATGGAGGAAGAAGCTGCGTCTTCCATGCCACGGGCCTCCAACCGCCCTGCGCCTAGTGCTGTTGTGTGCTCTATGCAGTAGCACACTCCTGCGCAGACATCCAGAGCATCAAGGGCTGTGCCTGGGGCCTTGTCTGCAGCTAGGGAGTTGCTACGCCACCCTCCTAGCTCCACAGCCTCACCGGGGGCCATGAAGCAGTGGCGTGACGATGTCGATCGTCTGCTCGGCATGGTGCATTCTAGCTCAGCCAGGCCCAGGTCTCGGTCATCCCGGCGTCAACACGAGGCATCGGTGTCAGTGTGCTCACCCTCGGTGAAGGCCGCACCGACTGAGGACCTACGGGCAGAGCTCAACCGCAGGCGTGCGAGAGAGGATGCTCCAGTTTCTCTAGAGAGGCCTGATGACCTGCGGACAGAACTCAACCGCAGGTGAGCGGGTGAGGACGCGCGAGTCTCTCTGGAAAGGGCGTGTGAGCGCTGACTAAACTTCGAGGGACACAACCTCGAACAAGACTTCACTGCGGTCGCACCGCAAACTCCAAGGGGCGCCCGAATTCAGGTGGGTGTCCTGTTGGCCGGTGTGGACTGCGCCGCACTGGCGGATCATCTTCGCGGTGACTTGGCCATCCAAGTTCCGGCCACACCTGCTAGAAAAGTACGATGGTACGTCAAACCTGTCGGAATTCTTGTAGGTATACGTCACCGCTATTACGGCAGCAGGTGGAGACACTGCTGTAATGGCAACATATTTCCATGTAGCCTTGTCTGGGCCAGCCCGGACCTGGCTCATGAACCTCACCCCGGGATCGATCTACTCCTGGGAAGAGCTCTACGCGCGGTTCATAGCGAACTTCGCAAGCGCTTATCAACAACATGGCGTGGAGGCTCACCTCCATGCAGTGAGGCAGGAACCCGGGGAAACTCTCCGGGCCTTCATCTCTCGCTTCACCAAGGTACGAGGCACTATACCTCGTATCTCCGATGCTTCCATCATCACCGCATTCCGCTAGGGAGTACGTGATGAGAAGATGCTAGAGAAGTTGGCCACGCATGACTTGGAAACTGTCACCATGCTCTTCGCTCTGGCTGACAAGTGTGCTAGAGCTATCGAGGGTCGTGCATGGCACTCGACACCACAAACTGGAGTTGCCCAGACGGGTGGCTCGAGTGCTGTCACCCAGGACGGCAAGAAGAAGAAGAAGAAGAACCGTGGCCACGAGAGGCCGCAGCCTGCTGCTCCGATCGTCGCAGCTGTGACTAGGGGCTGGAATGAGCGCAACAAGCGCCCACGGCCTCAGGGAGGCAACAGCGGCTCATGCCCTGTGCACCCCAACAGTCGCCAAAGCGTTGCGAAGTGCCGCGAGATCATCAAGCTCGCGAAGCGCGTTAGCGAGCGGCGCGAGCAGACTTCCAAGGATGGCTCCCCACCTCATCGCCAGCCTGGCAAAGAGATGGTCAATGATGGTGATGTGGCCGCGGGAGAACGGGACCTCGGGTACCAGTCCCTCGAGCAGGTCCTCAAGGACATCCTCACTGGAGACTCCGACTCCGGTGATGATACCGACCACCGCAAGAAGCTGTACGTGATGTACAGCGGAAGCTGGGAACTCACCTCCCGCAGGAACATGAAGTCCCTATGCCGCGAGGTCCTGTCTACGACCCCAGGGGTCCTGAAGGCAGCCCTACACCAGCGGTGGCGGAGCACCACTATCTCCTTCGGGGCATCTGACTGCCCCAAGAACATGGCAAGGGCTGGCATACTGCCGCTCATCACCGCCCCTATCATTGCCAACATCAAGCTGCATCATGTTTTGATCGACGGTGGGGCTGGGCTCAACGTCATCAGCCACGCTGTGTTCAGGCAACTGTAGATCCTAGGGTCCCGACTGGGACCCTCTCGTCCATTTTCCAGAGTGGGCGCCCAACCGGTGTATCCCCTTGGGAGCATCACGCTCCCAGTTACATTCGGGATAGAGGAAAACTTCCGCATAGAGAACATCCAGTTCGACGTTGCGGAGGTTAACCTCCCGTTCAATGCCATCATAGGCAGGCCGGCCCTATACCGGTTCATGGCCATTGCCCATTACAGGTATTTGGTCCTCAAGATGCCGTCTCTAGTCGGGGTCCTCACCGTGCAAGGCGACCGCGCCACTGCGCTGGCGGCTGTGGAGAAGCTGCACGCCCTAGCAGCAGAAGCTGCTCGCCTGGACAACGGAGGGAGGGACCCCTTGACCTCAAGTACCAAGGTGCCTACCAAGGTGCTAAAGGTGTGGCCATCCGGAGAAGACGATGTCCCTGTCAAGGCCATCCAGCTGTGCGTAGATTCCCCACAGACCACTCGCATTGCGAGTGATCTAGAGGAAAAATAGGAACTCGCGCTTGTCGCCTTCCTCCAGGCAAATGCCGACGTGTTCGCATGGGAGCCATCGCAGATGCCTGGGATCCCCAGGGAGGTGATCGAGCACCATCTGAAGATCCACCCTGACGCCAAACCGGTGAGTCAGAAGCCTTGAAGACAGTCCGTTAAGCGGTAAGACTTCATCCGAAAGGAGATCCGGAAGCTGCTGGACGCCAGCTTCATCGAAGAGGTTCATCACCCAGTGTGGCTGGCCAATCCAGTCATCATTCCAACGCCAACTTCATCGAAGAGCTTCAGATGTGCATCGACTACACCAGCCTTAATAAAGCTTGTCCCAAGGACCCATATCCACTTCCACGTATAGATCAAATCGTGGATTCTACCTCTGGGTGCGACCTCTTGTCCTTCTTAGATGCTTACTCTGGTTTCCATCAAATCCAGATGTCTAGGGAAGATAGGTAGCATACCGCTTTTGTAATAGTGGATGGGCTTTACTGCTATGTCGTAATGCCCTACGGTCTGAAAAACGCCTTGCCAACATTTGTGCGAGCGATGAGTAAGACTTTCAGGGACCTGATTAGGGACAAGGTAGAGGTATATGTCGATGACATCATGGTCAAGACTAAGAGACGGTCGACCCTAGTGGAAGAATTAACCCTGGTCTTCGACAAGCTGCGGGCAACACGCACAAAGCTAAACCCGGACAAGTGCGTCTTTGGTGTCTCCACAGGGAAGTTGCTGGGGTTCCTGGTTTTGCACTGGGGCAACGAAGCAAACCCGGAGAAGATCAAAGCGATTGAGGTGATGAGGCCTCTGGCCCGTATCAAGGATGTCTAGAAGCTTACAGGGTCATTAGCCGCCCTTAGCCGCTTCATTTCAAGGCTGGCTGAGAGGGCGCTGCCCTTCTTCAAGCTGTTGCAGAAGTCCTGCCCATTCTCTTGGACCGAAGAGGCGGAACAAGCCTTTTAAGAGTTGAAGCAGCACCTGGTGTCCCTACCAATACTGGTAGCTCTAGAACCTGGGGAGCCATTGTATTTATACATCGCGGCGGCTGCAGAAGCGGTGAGCATGGTGCTGGTCGTCGAAAGGATGGCCCAAGAAGGCCAGGAACCTGAGGGCTTGGGACCGGCTACAGAGGTCTGGACCGTTCAGAGGCCGGTCTACTACGTCAGCGAGGTCCTCCATGAAGCAAAAGCCAGGTACCTTGAGACGCACAAACTTTTCTATACTATGCTTGTTGCATCCAGGAAGCTGCGCCACTATTTCCAGGCACACAGGGTCATGGTGTTGACCTATTTTCCATTAAGGGCCATCCTCTACAACTCTAACGCCACAGGCAACATCGCCAAGTGGGCCGCGGAGCTCGCTAAGTTCTAGCTGGACTTCCAGCCTCACCATGCCATGAAGAGCCAGGTCCTGGCTAACTTCATCGTGGAATGGACACCTCCTCCGGGCGCCCTTGGGGTCTGGATCCCGATTCGGACCCCACACCTATGGAGCCCAGGGGTCCGGTCTTCACCGAGCCCCACTGGACACTCTTCTTCGACGGATCCACCCGTCAGCAGGGTGGCAGAGCCGGAGTGATCCTCATCGACCCAAGTAGAGATCAAGTGAAGTACATGGTGCACCTTGAGTTCAAGGCCACCAACAATATGGCAGAGTACGAAGCATTGATCTTCGGCTTGTCGGCCACCCTATCCCTAGGGATCTGCCAGCTCCTCGTGAAGGGGGACTCCTAGCTAATCATCAAGCAAGTCTGTGGGGATTGTAGCTGCAACGAGCCCAGGCTCACAGCTTACCTCCTCCACATAAGGAAGCTGGAAAAAGACTTCACGGCCCTGGAACTGCAACGTGTTCCTCGGGCTGACAACTCGGCGGCAGATGAACTCTCCTAGAGGGCATCAACTTGGGCGCCCGTGCCCGAGGGCATCTTCGAAAGACGGCTGCTGAGACCCACCGCCCAACCTGCCGAACTAGGCGAAGGGGGCGAGACTAGCACCTCGAAGCTGGCGGTCCCGGTGGCGTACCATCTATAGAACCCACCGAAGACTGTGTGTGCTACAGGGGGTCCTGCTAGCCCCTTAGCGCCACACCAGTATCTCAGAGTGGTCCCGATGCATGGATCTTCGAGATCCGGGACTACCTGAAAGAAAACATCCTTCCTGAAGATCATGTGTCTGTAGAGCGCATAGTGCGGTTGGCTAAATGCTACACGATGGTAGAGGGGGATCTTTACCGCCGTGGCGCCAATAGCATTCTCATGCGGTGCATCACCCAGGAGAAGGGCCACGAGCTACTCGTAAAGATCTATAGAGAGAATGCGGAAGTCATTCCTCATCCCGCACACTGGTCGGTAAGGCCTTCTAGCACGGCTTCTACTAGCCAACCGCTCTCCAGGATGCAGCTGAGATGGTAAAGTCCTGCAAGGCGTGTCAATTCCATGCAAAGAAGATACACACACCAGCACAGGCTCTGCAGATGATTCCACCCTCCTGGCCATTCACCGTATGGGGGTGGATATCCTGGGACCATTCCCCAGGGCCGTCGGCGGGTACCGTTTCCTCTTCGTCGCCATCGACAAGTTCACGAAGTGGCCTGAGGCCACCCCTATGGTTAGCATCACCCAGGGTGCTGCTGTTGCCTTCCTCAAGTCGATCGTCTGCAGATTCAGGGTCCCAAGCTGTATCATTATGGACAACGGGACCCAGTTCAGAAGTCGGCTCTTCCAGGAGTATTGTGAGGGCATTGGCACCCAGCTTTGCTTTGCGTCTATGGCTCATCCCAAGAGCAACGGCCAGGTGGAGAGGGCAAACACAGAGATCCTCAGGGGACTCAAGACACGCACCTATGACTGCTTGAAAAAGCATGGTCCAAATTGGGTCAATGAGCTTCCGTCCGTGCTATGGGGGAACCGGACCACACCCAACCGAGCTACCGGGGAGACCCCGTTCTTCCTGGTCTACGGGGCTGAAGCCTGTCTTCCCCCAGAAATCATTATGGGCTCCCCATGGGTCCAGTCGTTTGATGAGTATATGCAGGAACAACTGCAGCGTGAGGACGTGGACTTCATCGACGAGCGCAGATGGAAAGCAGTGATCCAAAATGCACGGTACAACCAAGCGCTCAGGCGCTACCACCAACGGTTCGTGCATAGTAGGGAGCTCAGGGTCGGGGACCTAGTCCTAAGGCAAGTACTGAACCGAGAAGGGCTCCACAAACTCTCCCCTAGTTGGGAAGGGCCCTTCAAGGTGACAGAAGTATGCCGACCCGGGTGTGTCCGCCTTGCCACAACTGAAGGAGTGCCTCTTCCTAATCCCTGGAACATAGAGCACCTCCGTAAGTTCTTTCCATAGAAGCAAAACTAGGGGGTTGAGTTTTCTTTCTTCATAACTAGGTTGTGCATATGTGTACGTCAATCCGGTGAGGTCCGCCCTTGTAAGCCCGGTCTGTTGGCCTGCACCCACATATATCAAGTTATAAGGAAAGAATTTACCCCCCAGAGGAGCTTTTGTGATGTTTTTATTCTGCTTCAGTTCACAACCGTTACTTTTTATCTAACCCACCCATACAGTTTCCCACCCTTGTTGGTATGATGACATCCGAATTGAGTAGCCAGGTTTGCAGTTTAGGACCCCTCTACAAAGAGAGGGGGGTCCGACAGCCTGGGGGCCAGTTCTAGAGAATGGGCGCTCGCTCCCTGGGTAGTTCGGAGCTGTGTAGGTGCTTAGCTTGGTTCTGTACCCTAAGCCTGCACGCTCCACCGCTCTGGGATGGGCACCCTAGTATTTGGAACTATAGTCCTGTGGGTCCGGCAACCTAGGGTCCGGTTCTAGAGAATGGACACACGTCTCCTGGGGTGGTCCGGATCTGTGTAGTCGCTTAGCATGGTCCTGTACCCTAAGTCTGCATGCTCCACCACTCTGCGACGGGTGTCCTAGTATTTGGAACTGTGATTCAAGGGGTCCGGGCATACGGCTTGGCTTCCCAGACTAAATCCTGCAGGTCATGTTGCATGAATCAAAGGATGGTAGATACCAGACGATGGGTCCTATGGGTGTGCTACTAACACTTCAAAGCCGAAGCTGTGTACAGGTCCAGGTCCCAGTCCAGACTGCATCCTAGGGGCTGGGTCACCAACTAATTTTCCCTTAGGAATACTGGTATCTAGCCTCGACACATCGAGCCTACATCCCAGGGGGGCCAAGTACCAGGGATGAGTTGGTAACGCCACACACAGCGAGGACAAATAGCATACAGATAAGTGCTAATACTGCTTGATAAATAGTACTCAAAAGTATCTTACAAAACAAAAAATTATTACAAAGCCACTTCCCAGCGGGACCCTTGCCTTCTCTCTATAGATCTAGCTACTCATCATCAGCAGGATCCCGCTGGAAGTGTTCGGCCACCAGTTCCACGGCATCTTGTACGCCCTCCCGGGCGGTGTCTTCAGTGTCAGCCACCGGACCAGCGATCACCGGCTCTAAGGAGATGGCCGGGTCGTGGCTCTGGAAGCACGTCAAGATATACTCGATTACCGCCCGATAGAGCCTGCCGCCCTTGGCCTCCAAGCGGGTGCTAAGAATCTGGTCTAGGCATCGGAGGCGGTCGGCGGTGGAGTCCAGCACTAGGAGCGCGTCGGAGATGGACGTCAGCAGCTCCGACACCAGGATGGGACTCATCCCTAGCGGCACCAGTGTCGTGCTCGCCTCGTCGGCCCATGCGGCGATGCGCTGGACCCCGGTGCGATGCTCCGCCTGAAGGTCTTCAAGAGTGATAGTCGCCTAGAGGGGGGGTGAATAGGGCGAAACTGAAATTCTTAAAAAATAAACACAACTACAAGCCGGGTTAGCGTTAGTAATAAAGAAACGAGTCCGTGAGAGAGGGCGCAAAACAAATCGCAAGCAAATAAGAGTGTGACACGAGGATTTGTTTTACCGAGGTTCGGTTCTCGCAAACCTACTCCCCGT
The DNA here is from genome assembly GCA_029449295.1 of Zea luxurians. Lineage (NCBI taxonomy): Eukaryota > Viridiplantae > Streptophyta > Magnoliopsida > Poales > Poaceae > Zea > Zea luxurians. Next base: position 56,617,684 of record JAOPSE010000011.1, read on the forward strand.
TGAGGAGGCCACAAAGGCCGGGTCTCTTTCAACCCTTCCCTCTCTCAAACGATCCCACGGATCGAGTGAGCTTTCTCTTCTTCTCAATCAACCGGGAACAAAACTTCCCCGCAAGGGCCACCACACAATTGGTGCCTCTTGCCTTGGTTACAATTGAGTGATGATCACAAGAACAAGTGAGAAAGAAAAGAATGCGATCCAAGCGCAAGAGCTCGAAAGAACACAAGCAAATCACTCTCTCTAGTCACTATGGAATTGTGTGGAATTTGGAGAGGACTTGATCTATTTGGTGTGTTTAGAATTGAATGCTAGAGCTCTTGTAGTGGTTGAGAAGTGAAAACTTGGATGACAATGAATGTGGGGTGGTTGGGGTATTTATAGCCCCAACCACCACAAGTGACCGTTGGCTGGAGTCCTCTGTTCGATGGCGCACCGGACAGTCCGGTGCACACCGGACAGTCCGGTGCCCCTGCCACGTCACGGTTGCCGTTGGATTCTGACCGTTGGAGCTTCTGACTTGTGGGCCCTCCTGGGTGTCCGGTGCACACCGGACATGCACTATTTGATGTCCGGTGCACCAGTATGGGCCGTCCTGACGTCTGCGCGCGCTGCGCGCGCATTTAATGCACCGCAGGGAGCCGTTGGCGCCGCAGAGAGCCGTTGCTCCGCTGGCACACCGGACAGTCCGGTGCACACCGGACAGTCCGGTGAATTTTAGCGGAGCGGCTGCCGCGCGAACCCGAGGCTGGCGAGTTCCGGAGACGGCGATTCCTTGGAAGCACCGGACATGTCCGGTGCACACCGGACAGTCCGGTGAATTATAGCGCGTCGTTTTCCGAGAAATCCCGAGAGCGAAGAGTTTGAAGTCGAAGTCCTCTGGCCGCACCGGACAGTCCGGTGCACACCGGACAGTCCGGTGCCTCCAGCCAGAGGTGCTCTCGGTTGCCTTGCTGCTCCTTTGTTGAATCCAACACATGGTCTTTTTATTGGCTGATTGTGAACCTTTTGCACCTGTATAACTTATGCACTAGAGTAAACTAGTTAGTCCAATGTTTGTGTTGGGCAATTCAACCACCAAAATTATTTAGGAACTAGGTCTAAGCCTAATTCCCTTTCAATCTCCCCCTTTTTGGTGATTGATGCCAACACAAACCAAAGCAAATATAGAAGTGCATAATTGAACTAGTTTTCATAATGTAAGTGCAAGGGTTGCTTGGAATTGAGCCAATATAAACTTATATGATGCGCATGGATGGTTTTCTTTATTTTTCACATATTGGACCACATTTGCACCACGAGTTTTGTTTTTGCAAATTCTTTTGTAAATTCTTTTCAAAGTACTTTTGCAAGATAGTCAAAGGTAAATGAAAAAGATTTTGCAAAGCATTTTCAAGATATGGAATTTTCTCCCCCTATTTCCAATGCTTTTCCTTTGACTAAGCAAAACTCCCCCTCAAATAAGGTCTCCTCTTAGTGTTCAAGAGGGTTTTAAGACATCAATTTTGAAAATACTCGTTACTCCCCTCTTAGAACACAAAGAGATACCAATTTTGAAATTTACCAATAAAAATTATCAAATTTATGAAATTAGGTGGTGGTGCGGTCCTTTTGCTTTGGGCTCATATTTTCTCCCCCTTTGGCATGAATCGCCAAAAACGGAATCATTAGAGCCCATTGAAGTGCTTTCTCCCCCTTTGGTCATAAAATGAATGAGTGAAGATTATACCAAAGTTGGAGAGGTGATGCGGAGCGACGGCGAAGGATGAGTAGTGGAGTGGAGTGGAAGCCTTGTCTTCGCCGAAGACTCCTATTCCCTTTCAATATACCTATGACTTGGTTGAAATACACTTGAAAACACATTAGTCATAGCATATAAAAGAGATATGATCAAAGGTATATTTATGAGCTATGTGTGCAAGACTAGCAAAAGAAATTCCTAGAATCAAGAATATTAAGCTCATGCCTAAGTCGGGTAAAAGATTGTTCATCAAGTGGTTTGGTAAAGATATCGGCTAATTGATCTTTAGTATTAATATAAGAAATCTCGATATCCCCCTTTTGTTGGTGATCCCGAAGAAAATGATACCGAATGGCTATGTGCTTAGTGCGGCTATGCTCGACGGGATTGTCGGCCATTTTGATTGCACTCTCATTGTCACATAGCAAAGGGACTTTGGTTAATTTGTAACCGTAGTCCCGCAGGGTTTGCCTCATCCAAAGTAATTGCGCGCAACAATGGCCTGCGGCAATATACTCGGCTTCGGCGGTAGAAAGAGCGACCGAATTTTGCTTCTTTGAAGCCCATGACACCAAGGATCTTCCCAAGAACTGGCAAGTCCCCGATGTGCTCTTCCTGTTGATTCTACACCCCGCCCAATCGGCATCCGAATAACCAATCAAATCAAATGTGGATCCCCGAGGGTACCAAAGCCCAAACTTAGGAGTATAAGCTAAGTATCTCAAGATTCGTTTCACGGCCGTAAGGTGTGATTCCTTAGGGTCGGCTTGGAATCTTGCACACATGCAAACAGAAAGCATAATGTCCGGTCGAGATGCACACAAATAAAGCAATGAACCAATCATCGACCGGTATACCTTTTGATCCACGGACTTACCTCCCGTGTCGAGGTCGAGATGCCCATTTGTTCCCATGGGTGTCTTGATGGGTTTGGCATCCTTCATTCCAAACTTGGTTAGGATATCTTGAGTATACTTCGTTTGGCTAAGGAAGGTGCCCTCTTGGAGTTGCTTGACTTGAAATCCTAGAAAATACTTTAACTCCCCCATCATCGACATCTCGAATTTTTGTGTCATGATCCTACTAAATTCTTCACATGTAGATTTGTTAGTAGACCCAAATATGATATCATCAACATAAATTTGGCATACGAACAAATCATTATCAAGAGTCTTAGTGAATAAAGTAGGATCGGCCTTGCCGACTTTGAAGCCATTTGAAATAAGGAAATCTCTAAGGCATTCATACCATGCTCTTGGAGCTTGCTTGAGCCCATAAAGCGCCTTAGAGAGCCTATAAACATGGTTAGGGTACTCACTATCTTCAAAGCCGGGAGGTTGCTCAACATAGACCTCCTCCTTGATTGGTCCATTGAGGAAGGCACTCTTCACGTCCATTTGATAAAGCTTGAAGCCATGGTAAGTAGCATAGGCTAATAATATGCGAATTGACTCAAGCCTAGCTACGGGTGCATAGGTTTCACCAAAATCCAAACCTTCGACTTGTGAATACCCCTTGGCCACGAGTCGAGCTTTGTTCCTTGTCACCACACCATGCTCGTCTTGCTTGTTGCGGAAGACCCACTTGGTTCCTACAACATTTTGGTTAGGACGTGGAACTAAGTGCCATACCTCGTTTCTCGTGAAATTGTTGAGCTCCTCTTGCATTGCCATCACCCAATCCGAATCTTTAAGTGCTTCCTCTACCCTGTGTGGCTCAATAGAGGAAACAAAAGAGTAATGTTCACAAAAATGAGCAACACGAGATCGAGTAGTTACCCCCTTATGAATATCGCCGAGGATAGTGTCGACGGGGTGATCTCGTTGTATTGCTTGGTGGACTCTTGGGTGTGGCGGCCTTGGTTGTTCATCCTCCTTGTCTTCATCATTTGAATCTCCCCCTTGATCGCTGCCGTCATTTTGAGGTGGCTCATCTTCTTGATCTTCTTGTTCAACATCTTGAGCTTCATCCTCAACTTGAGTTGGTGGAGATACTTGCGTGGAGGATGATGGTTGATCTTGTGCACTTGAAGACTCTTCGGATTCCTTAGGACACACATCCCCAATGGACATGTTCCTTAGCGCTATGCATGGAGCCTGTTCTTCACCTATATCATCAAGATCAACTTGCTCTACTTGAGAGCCGTTAGTCTCATCAAACACAACGTCACAAGAAACTTCAACAAGTCCTGAGGACTTGTTAAAGATTCTATATGCCCTTGTGTTTGAGTCATACCCTAGTAAAAAGCCTTCTACAGTTTTAGGAGCAAATTTAGATTTTCTACCTCTTTTAACAAGTATAAAACATTTGCTACCAAAAACTCTAAAATATGAAATATTGGGCTTTTTACCGGTTAGGAGTTCATAGGATGTCTTCTTGAGGATTCGATGAAGATATAATCGGTTGATGGCGTAGCAGGCGGTGTTGACCGCCTCGGCCCAAAACCGATCCGGTGTCTTGTACTCATCAAGCATGGTTCTTGCCATGTCCAATAGAGTTCGATTCTTCCTCTCCACTACACCATTTTGTTGTGGAGTGTAGGGAGAAGAGAACTCATGCTTGATGCCCTCATCCTCAAGAAAGCCTTCTATTTGAGAGTTCTTGAACTCCGTCCCATTGTCGCTTCTAATTTTCTTGATCCTTAGGCCGAACTCATTTTGAGCCCGTCTCAAGAATCCCTTTAAGGTCTCTTGGGTTTGTGATTTTTCCTGCAAAAAGAATACCCAAGTGAAGCGAGAATAATCATCCACAATTACAAGACAATACTTACTACCGCCGATGCTTATGTAAGCAATCGGGCCGAACAAATCCATGTGTAGGAGCTCCAGTGGCCTGTCGGTAGTCATGATGTTTTTATGTGGATGATGGACACCAACTTGCTTCCCGGCTTGGCAAGCGCTACAAATCCTGTCTTTCTCAAAATGAACATCGGTTAGTCCCAAAATGTGTTCTCCCTTTAGAAGCTTGTGAAGATTCTTCATTCCAACATGGGCTAGTCGGCGGTGCCAGAGCCAACCCAAGTTAGTCTTAGCAATCAAGCAAGTGTTGAGTTCAGCTCTATTAAAATCTACTAAGTATAGCTGACCCTCTAACACTCCCTTAAAAGCTATTGAATCATCACTTCTTCTAAAGACAGTAACACCAGTATCAGTAAAAAGATAGTTGTAGCCCATTTTGCATAATTGAGATACGGAAAGCAAATTGTAATCTAGGGAATCTACAAGAAAAACATTGGAAATAGTGTGGTCAGGAGATATAGCAATTTTACCCAAACCTTTGACCAAACCTTGATTTCCATCCCCGAATGTGATAGCTCGTTGGGGATCTTGGTTTTTCTCATATGAGGAGAACATCCTTTTCTCCCCTGTCATGTGGTTTGTGCACCCGCTGTCGAGTATCCAACTTGTGCCCCCGGATGCATAAACCTACAAAACAAGTTTAGTTCTTTGTTTTAGGTACCCAAATGGTTTTGGGTCCTTTGGCATTAGATACAAGAACTTTGGGTACCCAAACACAAGTCTTGGAGCCCTTGTGTTTGCCCCCAACAATTTTGGCAACTACCTTGCCGGACTTGCTAGTCAAAACATAAGATGCATCAAAAGTTTTAAATGAAATGGCATGATCATTTGATGCATTAATAGTTTTCTTTCTAGGCAACTTGGCATGGGTTGGTTGCCTAGATCTAGATGTCTCACCCTTATACATAAAAGCATAATTAGGGCCAGAGTGAGACTTCCTAGAATGAATTTTCTTAATTTTACTCTCAGGATACCCGGCAGGGTACAAAATGTAACCCTCGTTATCCTGAGGCATGGGAGCCTTGCCCTTAACAAAGTTAGACAAGTTTTTAGGAGGGGCATTAATTTTGACATTGTCTCCCCTTTGGAAGCCAATGCCGTCCTTAATGCCCGGGCGTCTCCCATTATAGAGCATGCTTCTAGCAAGTTTAAATTTTTCGTTTTCTAAGTCATGCTCTCTAATCTTAGCATTAAGTTGTGCTATGTGATCATTTTGTTTCTTAATTAAAGCTAGGTGATCATGGATAGCATCAACATTAATATCTCTACATCTAGTACAAATGGAAATATGCTCAACATTAGATGTAGAGGGTTTGCAAGATTTTAGTTCAACAACCTTAGCATGCAACAAATCATTTTTAGCTCTAAGGTTGGAAATAGTAGCATTGCAAACATCAAAATCCTTAGCCTTAGCAATTAATTTCTCATTCTCATTTCTAAGGCTAGCAATGGAAGCATTTAATTCATCAATCCTAGCAAGCAAATCAACATCATCATTTCTAGGATCAATGCAAACATGAGAATCAACCTTAGCAATTAAATTGGCATTTTCATTTCTAAGGTTGTCTAAAGTCTCATGGCAAATACTTAGCTCACTAGACAATTTTTCACATTTTTCTCTTTCTAGAGCATAAGCATTTTTAACCTTAACATGTTTCTTGTTTTCCTTGATTAGGAAGTCCTCTTGGGAGTCCAAGAGATCATCCTTTTCATGGATGGCACTAATTAGCTCATTTAATTTTTCTTTTTGTTCCATGTTAAGGTTGGCAAAAAGAATACGCAAATTATCCTCCTCATTTTTATCATTATCCTCATCACTAGATGTTTCATATTTAGTGGAGGACTTTGATTTTACCTTCTTTTTGCCGTCCTTGGCCATGAGGCACTTGTGGCCGACGTTGGGGAAGAGGAGGCCCTTGGTGACGGCGATGTTTGCGGCGTCCTCGTCGTCGGAGGAGTCGCTTGAGCTTTCGTCGGAGTCCCACTCCCGACAAACATGGGCATCGCCGCCCTTCTTCTTGTAGTACTTCTTCTTCTCCTTCCTCTTGCCCTTCTTGTCGTTGTCCCTGTCACTATCACTTGATAATGGACATTTAGCAATAAAGTGACCGGGCTTACCACACTTGTAGCAAACCTTCTTGGAACGGGATTTGTAGTCCTTCCCCTTCCGTTGCTTGAGGATTTGCCGGAAGCTTTTGATGATTAGGGCCATCTCCTCGTTGTCGAGCTTGGAGGCGTCAATTGGTTGTCTACTTGGTGTAGACTCATCCTTCTTCTCCTCCGTTGCCTTGAAGGCCACCGGTTGCGCCTCGGATGTGGAGGGCTCATCAAGCTCGTTGATCTTCTTGGAGCCCTTAATCATGCATTCAAAACTAACAAAATTCCCGATGACTTCCTCGGGGGTCATTTGTGTATATCTAGGATTGCCACGAATTAATTGTACTTGAGTAGGGTTAAGGAAAACAAGGGCTCTTAGAATAACCTTAACCACCTCGTGGTCATCCCATTTTGCGCTCCCGAGGTTGCGCACTTGGTTCACCAAGGTCTTGAGCCGGTTGTACATGTCTTGTGGCTCCTCCCCTTGGCGAAGACGGAAGCGACCGAGCTCCCCCTCGATCGTTTCCCGCTTGGTGATCTTGGTGAGTTCATCACCCTCGTGCGCCGTCTTGAGTAGGTCCCAAATTTCCTTGGCGTTCTTCAACCCTTGTACTTTGTTGTATTCCTCCTTGCTTAGAGAGGCAAGAAGGATTGTTGTGGCTTGAGAGTTGAAGTGCTCGATTTGGGCCACTTCGTCCGTGTCGTAGTCTTCATCCCCTACGGATGGTACCTGTACACCATACTCAACAACATCCCATAATCTTTTGTGGAGAGAGGTTAGATGAAATCGCATCAAATTACTCCACATAGCATAATCTTCACCATTAAAAGTTGGTGGTTTGCCTAATGGGACGGAAAGTAAAGGTGTATGTTTAGGAATGTGAGGGTAGCGTAGGGGGATCTTACTATACTTCTTACGCTCTTGGCGTTTAGAAGTGACGGACGCCGCGTCGGAGCCGGAGGTAGATGTCGATGAAGTGTCGGTCTCGTAGTAGACCACCTTCCTCATCCTTTTGTGCTTGTCCCCACTCCGATGCGGCTTGTGAGAAGAAGATTTTTCCTTCTTCTCTTTGTGATGAGAAGAGGAAGATCTTTTCTCCTTCCTCTTGGAGGATTTCTTCTTCTTCTCTCTTCTCTTGGTGCGGGACTCTTCCGATGAAGTGCTCCCTTGACTTGTAGTGGGCTTGTCATTGCCGGTCTCCATCTCCCTCTTGGTGTGATCTCCCGACATCACTTCGAGCGGTTAGGCTCTAATGAAGCACCGGGCTCCGATACCAATTGATAGTCGCCTAGAGGGGGGGTGAATAGGGCGAAACTGAAATTCTTAAAAAATAAACACAACTACAAGCCGGGTTAGCGTTAGTAATAAAGAAACGAGTCCGTGAGAGAGGGCGCAAAACAAATCGCAAGCAAATAAGAGTGTGACACGAGGATTTGTTTTACCGAGGTTCGGTTCTCGCAAACCTACTCCCCGTTGAGGAGGCCACAAAGGCCGAGTCTCTTTCAACCCTTCCCTCTCTCAAACGATCCCACGGATCGAGTGAGCTTTCTCTTCTTCTCAATCAACCGGGAACAAAACTTCCCCGCAAGGGCCACCACACAATTGGTGCCTCTTGCCTTGGTTACAATTGAGTGATGATCACAAGAACAAGTGAGAAAGAAAAGAATGCGATCCAAGCGCAAGAGCTCGAAAGAACACAAGCAAATCACTCTCTCTAGTCACTATGGAATTGTGTGGAATTTGGAGAGGACTTGATCTATTTGGTGTGTTTAGAATTGAATGCTAGAGCTCTTGTAGTGGTTGAGAAGTGAAAACTTGGATGGCAATGAATGTGGGGTGGTTGGGGTATTTATAGCCCCAACCACCACAAGTGACCGTTGGCTGGAGTCCTCTGTTCGATGGCGCACCGGACAGTCCGGTGCACACCGGACAGTCCGGTGCCCCTGCCACGTCACGGTTGCCGTTGGATTCTGACAGTTGGAGCTTCTGACTTGTGGGCCCTCCTGGGTGTCCGGTGCACACCGGACATGCACTGTTTGATGTCCGGTGCACCAGTATGGGCCGTCCTGACGTCTGCGCGCGCTGCGCGCGCATTTAATGCACCGCAGGGAGCCGTTGGCGCCGCAGAGAGCCGTTGCTCCGCTGGCACACCGGACAGTCCGGTGCACACCGGACAGTCCGGTGAATTTTAGCGGAGCGGCTGCCGCGCGAACCCGAGGCTGGCGAGTTCCGGAGACGGCGATTCCTTGGAAGCACCGGACATGTCCGGTGCACACCGGACAGTCCGGTGAATTATAGCGCGTCGTTTTCCGAGAAATCCCGAGAGCGAAGAGTTTGAAGTCGAAGTCCTCTGGCCGCACCGGACAGTCCGGTGCACACCGGACAGTCCGGTGCCTCCAGCCAGAGGTGCTCTCGGTTGCCTTGCTGCTCCTTTGTTGAATCCAACACATGGTCTTTTTATTGGCTGATTGTGAACCTTTTGCACCTGTATAACTTATGCACTAGAGTAAACTAGTTAGTCCAATGTTTGTGTTGGGCAATTCAACCACCAAAATTATTTAGGAACTAGGTCTAAGCCTAATTCCCTTTCAAAGAGCCTTCCTGGTGGCCTCCACCGCTTGGGGGCCCGATGCTGCCTGCGCCGCCTGGAACTGGTGGACTTGCTCTTCCAGCTTTTTCTCCTTCTCCTCCGCCTCGAGCTCATGCTCGGCCAGCAACTTATCCCGCCTTTCAAACATTTCCTCCCTGAAGGCGAGATCCTTCTCCCGCCAGGCGAGATCCGTCTCCCGCCTATCCAGGGACGCATCCTTCTCCTTGAGGTTCTCCTCGGTGAGGGTAATGTTGCTGGCCTTGTCCTCCAGCTCCTGCTCCCATTTTTTGATCTTCTCTATGGCCTCCACTTGTTGGATCTGCTACTCTTCTAGGATCTTGTCCATGGCACTCAGCTTGGCCCGGAGCTCTGTGACGACTGCCTCCCTCTGGCTCAAGGCCTCCTCCCTCTTGGCCAACCTCTTCTCCTTCTGGCTCGCCTCCAGCTCCCGGGTGTACACCTTCTGGAGGTCCTTTTTGTAATCCTTGCGGTCCCGCTGGAGCTTGGACCACTTGGAGGCGAACTGGCAGGACACCGCCTTGGTGTGCTCCTCCAGCTGGGTGCGTCAGTCGCTGAGGCGCTGGTGCTCGGCCTCAATCGCCTCCCACTCCCGCAGGATCGTGCCTCAGTCTCATGAAGAGCCTGATGGGCACGAGACAACACTCGGGGGAGGGGAACTGGCACTGCTTCTGGCTCGGCGCCGGACCAGAGCCGCCGCCCAAAAACCACCTCCGGCTCCTCCAGAGTGGGCAACGCGATGGAGCTGGACGCGCCCCCCCGCGTCACCCTCGATGGTAGGGGTAGGTGCAGTTGGGGCCTCCTCCGCCGCTGCCGATGGTGTACTCAACGACATCGCTGTCGTTGAGGCTGCGGTAGCCGTTAGCGAAGTTGCAGCAGCCAGGGGCGGACCGCCGATGCCACTCCCAGCAGACGCCTGCTGCTGATAGCCAGACCCGCCGAACGTGGTATCTGGCGGAGGAGGCGCGGCCTTGGGAGCAGAGGGGGAGGAAGCCCTGTCAAGCAAAGGATGGGTTAAGACCCATCAGCACGATAAATAGACTAATCAAAAAAAGAAGGGGCTACACTCACTTGGGGCCCTGGACTTTCCAGCGACCCTAGAAGCGGGGCGACCGCTGCTGTTGCTGCTGCTGTTGTTGTTGCTGCTGCCAGTGCCCCTAGGCGAGATCACCCCCGGGTGGTGGTGGCGGCGGCGGGACCGATGGTGGTGGTGGTTGTGGTGGCGGTAGGCCCGATGGTGGTGGTGGTGGAGGACTGACGTGCCTCTGCGTGCCCTGGGCCTAGGAGCCGGCCTCCTCGGCTCCACCAGCAGTCCTCTGACGCTTCTGGGGGGTCCAAGACAAGCGACCCATCAGCACGGCGCAGCCTGTGCCACCTCTCCTCCTCCGAGCCCCTAGAGCTACCTAGGGCGGAGGCACCGCTTGCAGCCCCTTTGCCCTTGTCCAAGGGGCCGGGGGCCGCGGCGGGACCGGCACTAGGGGCCAGACCAGCGGGCTGGGGACCCCAAGCCAGTACACCGGGGATCTGAATCTCGCGGAGGGGGTCCCGACCACCAGTCTGATGAACCACCATGCCACTCTCATCGAGGGTCGGCAGCATGGCCAGCACCGCCTTTCGCAGCCCTAGATCATCACAGAGCGCTGAGATGTCCTAGGGGAGTATCAAGGATTTAGGGATGAAGGACTCACCAGTAATCCCCTTCACTAGGAGTTCCAACTCCTCCTAGGACAGGTTGGTACCCGGCCCGCGTTGGATCCAGCCGATGTCGTTCGAGCCGGTGAACTAGCAACACAGGCGCGCCCTCCTCTGCAGCGGCGCGATCTGGCGCTTCAGGAAGTCGCCGACCACATGCATGGAGGTCAGACCACCGGTTGCCAAGGTCTTGATTCTGTCCAGCACGGGCAGGAGCTCTAGCGATAGCGACGGCTTGGTCCTCTAGTGCTTGTGGTCGAGGGCTGGCCCGTTGCTCGGCAGAACGAGGCGGTCGTTGGCCTCGGCACTGGCGATCACCCAGTCGCCGCGCCAGTTTTCCCACCTCACGCCGCGAAAGTGGAGATGTAGGCGACGGCTGAATCCGGCCTTGTCTAGAAGTAGTAGGCACCGAGGTGGTCCTTAGCCTTCCTAGACTTCACCAACACGAAGAAATGGCAGAAGAGGGAGGTGCAGGGGGCCACCCCCACGAACATCTCATAGAGGTGGACGAAGATGGCCGCTTGGAGGATGGAGTGGGGCGTAAGGTGCTGAAGCTGGAGCCCGAACTCCTCAACAGCAGCAAGAAGAAAGGCGAGATCGACAGCGCCAACCCACAGGAGAGGTAGGAGACGAAGAGCACGAACTCCTCGACAGCGAGATCACAGAGGGGAGTGGCACCGGCGTGGATCCTTCCATCGTGCACCGGCGCGCTCCATCCGAGTAGGTTGCGCACCAGGTTGAGCGCCCCTTAGACTAGAAACGCTCGGGATGACCTAGCGAAGTCATGGCATCGGTGGCGGCGCGGGTGTAGAGCAAGAGAGCACGAATGCAAAGGGGCGCAGAAAGCTTGAAGGGGAAAGGGCACAGCGATTGGGAGAGAATGCGAAAGCGTAACTGCTACACTTAGGTTGAATCCCTTTTCAAGGCAGACACTCTCGCTCGTGACCTGAGACGCTATAGGAAATCTCGTCCGACGCACACCCGACGCACACCAAGGTAACCCAGTCTATGACACGGGGGCCCGGGTCCACAAGTCATACGGATTGTGCGCTGAACTTTGGGTGCGGAAAAGGCGAACTGCCGCGCATGCTCGAAAAGCGAACCACCGCTCGCGGTAGCGCGGCTCTTCATCTCCGCCGCGAGAAACAACAGCCCAGTCTATGACATGGGGGCCTAGGCCCACGAGTCATACTCCTTGGGTGCCGAATCCCGGGTGTGGAAAGAGCGAACCGCCGCTCGTGCCGGTACTGTGCCTCGGGGCCGCGGCAAAAGACAGACGGTAATTTTTTAAACCAATGCAGCGGTATCAAGGCGCCCCACGCGTGACCCAACGAAACCACCAGGCGTGGGGCCCACAGGTCATTCAGCCGTGGAGACAAATATGGCAGTTGGCGTGACCGAAGGCAGATTGGCGGTGAGTACGTCAGCAGACGCACGGAAGCGGCACGCCAATCACCAATCAAGCTTTGGCCCCACCTGTAGGCTTGCATCCTCCCCTGAGGTGGGCCTAGGGGCCACTGTCAGTACCCTAAAACAGGGGTACCCCTTACTATAGTATGAAGACGCAGTACCCACGCGACTATCTTTAGTCACGTGGTAAAAGAGCTGTGCCTAGGACCAGACCATGGCTCGCCCCAGCCTCGGGCGACTACTCTGGGCCAGCAACAATGCCTGACCCCACCACATGCATGGCTCTGGGGCCGCCACATGTCTAGATAAAGAACTATGCTCCAAGGCATCAACAGTGAGTCTGGACCCCCATGGGAGAGTGCTGGACCCCTAAATATACAGCCCAGACCTCCAAGTCGGTCCAGGTCCCCCACATGTACGGACCAGATCCCTAGAATGGGATCCGGACCCCCCCTGTATGGGGTCTAGACCGCTCACAATGGGGTCCCAAGGCCTTACTTAAGGCCTAGGCGGGGGTCCGGAGCTGACACGTGTCCAGACCCGCTCTGATGCGCTCCGGGCCTATCCGCATACACTCCTGCTCCCCGCTCAGGCGGAGCCCCGATGCTGCCACGTGGCATGCTGCACGTGACGTAAGCCAACATGCGGAGCTTGACGTAAGGCCTCTGGGCTACGTGGCCTCTGCATTTATTGCGGATAAGGTGCACCTCCTATCCATTCCACTGGCAGGCGGTGTGCCGCCTCAGCATTTATTGAGATCTGTCCATTCCGCTGGTAGGCGGCGACCTGTCCATTCCGCTGGCACGCGGCAACCTATCCATTCCGCAGGCGGCGTGCCTGTCCATTCCAGTGGCAGGCAGTACGCCCATACTGCCACGTGCGCTACGCTCATCATTACTCGCACGTTACCAAGGAAGCAGCCGCCGCATATCAATATTGCATGGACTGCAGACATCATGGCGCCAGGAGATTGCTCAGGCGTTACTTGCATTAGTTACTCCTATAATGTGTTCCTTCCGTTATGTTACTGAGCACACATGTCGGGGCTCAGCATCCTTGTATGTGCCTCCCTTGAGCTATAAAAGGGAAGGCACACAACGTTACAAGACAGACTCTCAAGTTCACTCACAAGCGCTCAAGCTCACAGACTCAATACAACACATAGAGAGTGGAGTAGGGTATTACACCCAAGCGGCCTGAACCACTCTAAACCCTTGTGTGTTCTTGTGTTCATCCTGAATCCACCTAGTAGGCAAAACGCTTAGGCCCCCTCCTCATCTTAGGATTTAGGGCGGGTGCGTTCCGCCACCCGGCCGGAGAATTTCCTCTCCGACAGTTTCCCTCTATGTTAAGAATGTGGAATGTATGTTTGCGCTCCTATAGATAACAGTCCATTGGCGGAGTCTAAGGAAGTTGCAGGAGAAGACCGTGATCAGCATCCGGTCGGTGAAGGCAAGTGTCCTCTAACCTATTCATGTCCTACACATTTTATAATTCATCTCCCCGCGTTTACATAATCTATACCTAAGGATTTACTAATCTTTTGTTTATCCTGTCCTTGATCACCTATTTGGGTTGGAATAATTCTGGATTAGCTCTATGCTAGCGTTCTAATATAATCAATGAACATGATGAGACTATTTATGATACGAGGTTTACTTTTGGATATGGTTATGGCATTGTGATATTTAAGGGGGCTCGAGCGGTTTCTCGAGTGCCTCTCCATAAGGATTGGTTCGTTGAGTGACCACCCAGGAGAATAGTACAGCCATGAGGGTGGAATGAGACACCCTTAGCTAATTAATTAGAGGAATTGGGGTGTAGTTTGCTTCGCCGCCGTGCCGGCAATGGGGCTCGGTGTATTTGGCTCGCTCTGCCGAGGGTGGTTTGCCCCTTGGGGAGGAGTGCAGTACATTTAGGAAACCTAATCGGGCGGCTACATCTCAGAGAATCTTTGTAAAGGCTACATAGTGAAACCTTGCCGACTCACCTTGGTAGTGTTTGAGGGTTTGATTGACCCGAGGCAAAAAGGGATCACGACTCGTGGGTAAAGTGTGCAACCTCTGCAGAGTGTTAGGAACTGATATATCAGCCGTGCTCACGGTTATGAGCGGCCTTGGGAGCTCCTTTGATTAGAGATACTATGATTATAGATGATGATGAGGATAACAATGGTTTTAATGATGATGATTATGATTATGGATTTCGGTGTTCTTTCCATTTGGAAGGAGTACCTTTGGATTAATAGCTTGGTTTTAATGCTAAGACCTGGCTCTCTACTAGTGATCATTACCTGACCAACTAAAAGCAACTGCTCTGAGGTTCACTCCACATACAACTAGTCCACTTTAGCCAAACGGGACAATTGCTGAGTATGTTGATGTGTACTCACCCTTACTTAAAACACCAGGTTGTTCACATTGCAACCACTGCTAAGGAGAAGATGAAGTCGTGGTGGTGGATTTCCAGGAGTTCCAAGACTATGATGAGTTGTAGGCGTGGGTTAGCAGCAAACCCCCAGTCGGCTGCCTGTGAAGGCCGTGTATTGCTACGTTTCGTTTTCACCCTTTGATCTATGTTTAAAACTATGTGGATGTCTCAGACATCATGATGTAATCAAATTAATACCTTTTTGCGTTATTATTTGAGCATTGTGTGATGATGTCCAATTTGTAATTGTTGTGTATGTGAATTGTTGATCCTGACACGTACATAGTTCACATTAGGTTTGCCTTCTAAAACTGGGTGTGACATAAGTTGTATCAAAGCCATGTTGAATTGTAGGACCGCTAACCTAGAGTAGAATGACCGTTCTAAGGATTATAGACCACTTTTCTCACCTTGACCCTTGGTGTCACTTCAAAAGTCGATCATCTCGACCAATTCTATGTTCTACTATATATATATTACACCTTGCTAAAATTTTGTTTTATTTAATTCCCTATTTTTTATGGTTTACTTGCTGGTCATATTAGTTATGTTCTTACTCTTATGCTTACAGTGTCTTTTGTAGATGGCTCGTCTTAGACAAACGACACGAAAGTCAGTCATTCCTTTCTTGTCCTCTTGTCTTGCGGAGCTTCCGCTTCGTCGCCCAGTGACTGGCCAGTCTAGCCACTTGGAGAGGTTGCACCACCGTCTTCACATGGAGCAGGAGCATCGACACCAGGAGCTGGAGCAGCAAGGCTCTTCCTCCCCGCCTCAGCAAGAGGTAGAGCTTGTGAGGCATTGCTCCCCCGTGCCCCCACTGGAGGCGTCCCCTGCACGACGATTGGGCCCCCACTGCTGGAGTAGCTGCTGGAGGAGACCCTGATGATGGAGAAAGTGACGACAGCTGTAACACCCCAGGTGTTACTCAGGGTTTCCCCTCAGTACCTGCATCTCTGGCCTGTTATCACTTGTGGTTTAGCTTGGGCTTAAGGCACCAAAATTTAGGAACCAAACCTTGATCAGGTCTTATTCACCCTATAAATCACATCCTAACCATATGAAGCTTAAAGAAGAAGGTGAAATACAAAAACCCTAAAAATCCTCTCTTAGGGGCAAAGGAACACTAAAAAGAAACTCAACAAAAAGACCAAGAAGATCACATTGTCATGACTTGGGCCAATTATAAAAGTTGTGATACACTAAATAACCTACAAAAAATAGTAAGAAAGTTTACCCAAAAGAGTTTTGCAAAATTCCCAAACAAGCCACTCAAGTGGGGCTTCAAATAAAAATCAGGATTTTAGAATTCTGAAATCCAACCCTCTCACAAAGATCAAATGCGTTCACCATGTTCTAAAACTCAAATTCACTTGACCCAAATATCAAAGTGGCGCCAAAGGACCCCTAGAACACCCTGGTGAAGTTTGAAGACAAACCCAAGCTAGTTGACATAACTTGGTGTGAGTTTTGCCTCGGGATGAAGCAGCCGGACAAACCCACATTGGTGATATGACAACTCCCCACACAGACCCGAAAACCCCTCGGCTTCCACACGAAAACGTTAGAGTAGAGTCAGGGAAAGAAATCTCTCATAAGGATTCTGTCGAAATTTGCTAAGATTTGGAGTCAATGGACGCATGAAAGCGACCACACTATGTGTCGCCACGTGTTCGATCGCGTGCTTAAGTGCTCGGCCGCGCACTGGCCGCTCTCTGCGCGCGCGTCACACGCGAACGACTCCTCCCCCATGCCTGCACCCAGCCATGCCCAAGAATGCATATAAATCCCTCCCTAGTGCGTGGCAGTTCATCCCTCACCCCGCCTCACTTTCCCGAGCAAAACCCCTAATCCAGTGAGCTCCGCGCCACCCGCCATTGCCGCCCAAAACTCGCCGTCATGGCCAGGCCATCCCGGCCACCCCATTGCCTAAGCGAGAGCACCAGAGGCTTCCTCGCACCCTTCCGCAGCTTGTAGCCTCGCTCAAGTTAACTCTACCGCGCCAGAGAAGCCTCGCCACCGCCAGCCACTCACGGTATGCTGCTAGAGTGCGAGGGTCGATCACTCCAGCCCTCCACCTCCCAAACTGAGCTCGGGAACAGCTTCACGAAAGCCCTGCCAAGCTCCCTGAGCTTTGCCGCGAAGGTCCACTGCACCAGGCCCCTGGATTGAAGCTCACCGACGACCTCCACCGCCTGTGCCCGTGGACCCGCCAGTTCAGCTCGTCGCCGACCAAATCACCGACGTCCCCAAGTTCGCCGAACCGAACCGAAGCTCCGCAACCCCGTCCCCGACGCACTACCGCACCAGGTAAGCCGCGATTTCTCGCCGTCGTTCGCATACTGTTCAGGCGAGGGAGGGAGGAGCGCGGATTGAAGACCTAAAAACCCGAGGGTTTTCTGCTATGTCAGTAACCCGTAGAAACAGTAGACCAGGGACTCATTTGTAAGGCGCTAGGGAAAAGAAGCCTAGGGACCCGAGCGCAAAGCATTGTTTCTTTTTCAGTTAATTGAAAGTACCTTTTTTTAAATATGCAGTAGGCTTCAAAAATCCATAACTAAATGAATACTAACCCAAAATTCATAAAACCATTTTTGTTAAACTTTGTGTACTGAGAGCCTTCAACTAAAAATATGAAATCACCTTTGTTCAGCAACAAATTTTAAGGTTTTGATTTAAGTGAGAAAACCCCTTAAACCTTGAAAATAAGGAAACTGGTAGGAAAACTTTTAGACTAGGCTTGAGAAAGTTCATGAAGGCGTTTAACCAGTAGTTACAATGATTAAAAATATTAAGCACCCCCATACCTGAGATTAAACAAATTTTATCCTCTAGGACTTATTTCCACCTAAACTTTGGAAAAATGGAAAAGGGCACTAAAAATAAAAACCAGAGAACAATTTTATTTTTCCTAGCATGATTAAGTGATAAAGTTCAAGGGAAAAATATATGAAACCCTAGTACAGTACTGTTCTGGAATTTATGATTTTATTTAGGTATTGAGTATTTAAGTAAGATAATGATTAAAAATAATAGGACATATGCAATAGTGATAAGAAAAATTTAGTAGACCCATGACCACTGCAAAAATAGTAACCACCCTAGAATGTCACAGTAAGTGGGTTAAACAAATAAAACTAGGATTTTGCCAATACTTCAAAAAAAATAAAAAGAGAGACCAAAAGTAGAAAATAGTAAGTAACCTTATATCTCCCTAAGTACTTGTGATATGTACTATAAGGAAAAATATAAAACTAAGGTAGTTATACAAGGGAATACACCCCACCCCCTGCCCCATGAGAAAGATTATATATTCTAAGAAATCATACAACCCATCCCCTATAAGTAAAAATAATCAACTTTAGGAATGATTGCTCTTGCGCAAAGAAGAAACTAGAAAAATTGGGAAATATGTTGTTTGACATTTTTCAAATAGAGTGGTAATAGAAAGCACCCACTAAGCCCCCAAACTTTAAAAAATCACCATTAATTAACCATTAGGTATCCTTGACTGAAATTTGGCCTAGGAGCATAATATCACCCATAAAAACCAGTAAAAATAAGTTATAGGGCAGAAGCCACTTCTACACAAGGGTTGTAGTTTAAAGTGCTCCCTCCGCCCTAGATTTTGTTATCTTTGTACAGAGAAAACCACTCCCATTTTAGGCCTCAAATTTTGGGACAGAATTCTTGTAGGTCAATGAGAAACCACTATAATTTTTATAGGATTTTTGGAATTTTTTAAAATAGAAGCGTAGTTCAACCTACCCTATAAAAGACCTTAAAAATTAAAAAGGGGAAGAAATCCTTGAAACCTAGTATGCACTTTGGACATGTACAAATGAATATAATTATGTTGTATTCATACTCATACATTTGCATTCATTAGATTGCAATCTCGTGGACGGAGAGTACGTTTTGATCCAAGAGCTAGAGGCACAGCAAGAAGAAGCTCGAGAACCAGCTCCCGAACTCGTCACCGAAGAACCATCCGCTGCACCCGCATTTGAAGGCAAGCCCTGGTTTTATACATAACCGTTATATATGCTATTTTGCTGCAATTATTGTTTGTAGGCTTGTATTGTGCACTTAAGTGTAGGAGTTGCTTGAAACCCTAGCTGCATGAACATAGGATTCCTTTTTGAGATGGATACTAGTATGCTAGGTCGAGTAGATGTTTTGCTAATTAGGGATCTCGGTAGAAGTCGAGTGATTTTCCTAGCACTCACTCGAGGTTAGGAATTGATTGTATTCATCTTGATAACAGGATCTATGATGGTCCATGGACATGGATCTAGGGTGGATGCCTTGTCTATGAGACAGGAATGGAATTCAGGATTAATGTGCAGATACCTGAGTCAAGTGTTTGAAAGTACTAAAAACATGTCGGGAAATATGGTAACCGGTAAGACTAGTACCTGAGTGAAGCCAGGCACAGACTTTCCTCCTCACTTGTCCTGAGACGTGGTCTCCCATGCTAGCTATGGTGGGTGCAAGTGCAGCCACTGCACGGCGGCAGCTGGGATTAGTGGGACATGGCATGCCAAGGCGGTGAGCCCTAGCCACGAATGGGGAATCGATGGGGATGACTTATGTGTGTGGGACGGAGTGCCCCTACATGTCGTGTGTTTAGGTTTACCTTGCAAGGTTAATACTCGATTCGAATAGTCTGCTTCTCGCAGCTAATGAGACTGCTTGACCCCTTGTACTGCAACCGTGGCACGTGCGGGTTAAGGAGCTGGCCACCGTGGCTCATCTGTCAGTGTCGGGTGAGTTTAGACGGGCCGCACGGTGCGAGAGCGGGAGGATGGGCCGCTGTTGGAACTTGCGTTCCCGGGCAAGTTGATTCCAACGGAGGAGTGAGCGAGATGTGAACGCGGTTTAACTAGAGGCAGCAATTGCTCTGTTAATCCAGCCTCTCAAGGGCATTGTACGGGGGTATTTATAGGTGCCTGAGTGCCCAGCGTCTCGACGTAAGGACGCATGTACCCTCAGGCACCCGGTCTATCCCCGGAATATTCCTACAAAGGAGGGTTATAGTATGTCATTACAGAAAAGCTGTTACAAATCGGGCTCGTAACAAATTTATTCGAGCGGGGCCCGTTACAATGGGCCGAACCCCACATGGGCCTCCAGGCGTAGTGAAGACGTGGGACGGGGCGACATCGCCGCAGGCCTTCGTCCCGTATCATGGAAAACGAAGGGTGGACCTCGCCGGTCTTTCTGCTCCCTGTCAGCGCAGCGGGGTAGGCAAAGGGTGGACCTCGCCGGTCTTTCAACTTCATGTCTGCGCAGCGGGGTAGACGAAGGCTGGAGCGAAGGGTAGCGTCTTCGCCTTCGCCGCAACATTTGCCCTCCGAGGGACCAGTTCGACTAAGTCATCTGGTGCCGAAGACTTCGCCAGATGGTGGAGACGCTGCCCTCGCTCGAAGTGGTTCCGCGAGGGTTTTTGATGTGACCGTTGATGGACGCCGTACTGTTGGAGTGCGGGTTTCCCGAAGCGCCGCGTCCTGTGTATAAAAAGGGGGGCCGGCGTGGGTCAGGTACTCTTTTCGCACGTCGTCAAACCCTAGCCTCATTTTGAAACCGTTCGTCTGCTCGCCTGCCCCCCTGCTTCTGCTCATCGGAGATCTAGCTCGTGTCAAGCAAACCGCCCTCCGCCGCAGACGGTACGTAGCCATGTCGTCCTCTTCCTCGTCTGCTACCAGTATGCCGCCGGCTGGCGTGTCATTCGAGGATACTTTGAGCAATGTGGCGGCGGAGGAATTACATCCTGGGGATACCGTGGAGTTTGGCGTGTCACGGATTTCCTCGGTCCGCGTTTAGGATATGCAGCAGCTTGGATATTTTGGCAGCGGTGTGGGGCGAGTTTCAGGGGTGGAGGAGGTCCCTGAGCCAGAAGGCGAGTTGGTCGTTTTTGAGGCTTTTTTCACCGCTGGTCTTCGTCTGCCTGCACATCGATTCGTGGCGGAGGTCCTGCGAAGATTTGAGGTCTAGGTCCACCAGCTGACGCCGAATGCTGTGGTGACCCTGGCGAAGTATGTTTGGGCGATAACTTCGTATGGCGGTCGGCCCTCCGTGGAGGTCTTCGCAAAACATTACTGTCTGCACTGGCAAAAGAGGAAAATCGGAGATGAAATTGCACAATTTGGATCGTGCACATTTACGCCAAAGACCGGCAAGACTTCGATGGAGGTGGTGGAGTTGGTTCCTTGCGCCCGCAATAAGTGGGGCAACTGGTGGGATTTCTGGTTTTACGTTTCTGAGGGCACAGTCGAAGACCACCCAGGGCTCCCCATGGCCGTCATGTGCTCCCACCATTACACAGCGTATCCGCAGTTTGTGGTGGCGGAGGACGATGAAGACGAAGGGGCCCTTCAGTGCGCTGCCCGCATGAGTAGCGGGCGCGATTTAGTTGAGGAGTTTATCGGGTATGGGTATGGCCCTTGGCGCATGGCTGGGCGCTGGGCGAGGTGTGCCCTCGCGAGATGCCCTCTCGGGGCGGGCAGCTGGTGCGAAGTCCTGCCTTCGCGCTAGATCTGCGTGGCCGGGATCCTGCCGCATTCGTGCGCGAGGCGGTGCGGCGAGGATCGTGGGGCGCTACGTGTCACGGATGGAGGGTCTGCGGAGCTAGGATATCCGGGGGTCCAACGACAAATTGAATCGGGTCTTCGAACTGAACCGCTTGCCATACGGTGTTTATCCCGGGGAAGATGCCGCCGACCGCCGAGGGAAAAAACCTTTTGGCGTGACCGAGGAAGGGCCTTCGCAGGAGGCTGCCCCGGCCATCAAGAAGAGAAAGTTAGGTACTGCAGTGGGGGAAGTGGGGGTGTCTGATGGTTTTGCTGTGGAGTTAATGGGGATATGTGCGGCCCCCGGGGGAAGGATGTCTTCGCCCGAGCTCCGGGAGTCTTCGGCACGAATGCTGGAGGTGACTGGGGGTCCATGGCCAAAGAATGTTCTGATCCCCTAGGCGGAGGGCGAAGACATGTCTACGTCTCGTATAGCTCGTGGCTTAAGGATTTTTCCTTACGAACGGAATATTGCTGCTGTTGTGTCGGCAGTGATGAACAAGGACCGTCAGGACGCTGCGCAGAAGCGCTGGGCGGTCGTCAGGATCGCAGATCCTAGGCGTGAAGCGAAGAGGGTGCGGGGGAGCGTGAAGGCAGCCCCCGGCAGTAGCCAGCCGATGCCAGCTGCTAAGCCGGCCGCGCCCAGATCCAGCAAGGTGCCTGTGAGTGCGAAGACCGCCGCTTCTGGTGGAACCAAGCCTCCCCGGGCGGATCCGCGAAGGGACAGGAGCTGCCTTCGACGGACATTAGTGTCGAGGATTATTTTGTTGGTATTTTTTTTGACTGGTGATTTTTGCAGGGTCGGGTGAGGAGCAGTTGGTTGTTGTCCCACCTTCGGCGGCAACGGCACTGCCAGCGTTGGCGGCTGGGGGGAAGGGTGCCACGCATGACCCGTGGGCCACTTTTTGCGCGAGCGGCGAGATCCCGTCAGCCGCTGCCGCCAAAGACGTGGCGAGTTTCATGTCCCGGCGGCTGAGGGAGGCGTCGCAGGAGTTGAAGCAGGTAAGTTATGTTGGACTTCGAAGTTTGTTGTTTGCATGAGGTTTCGGGGCTCATGTGCTTTTGTTAGGCGGCCGACTTCGCCGACCGCGTGGCGTCGGGTGTCCTGACTGCGGACGTGGCTGCCGAAGTTGAGAGACTTCGGGCACAGCACGCGGATGCCGTTCAGGAGAAGTCGGCGGCGGAGAGCAAGAACCGCAGGCTCGCGGAGAAAGTGGCCACCTTGGAGGCCGAGAAGATGGACCTCCGGCGCCAGCTGGCGAAGGAGAGGAGGGAGGCGAACCAGGCCATCGCCGAGGCGCAGGCAGCGCAAGCGGAGGCCAAGGTGGCATGGGCGGAGAGCAGTCTTGTTGGTCAGCGCGCCGAAGAGCTGGAGGCGAGGTTCAACGCCTTGCGCAGCCGCGTGGACAAGGCCGAGGCCTCTACCCGCTCGGAAGTTGAGCGGACGCACGCACAGTTCGTGGGAGCGTACCGCGAGCTGGGTGCGCGGACCACTGACTTCGAAGTCACCGACTGGGAAGCTGGCCTTCGCTTCCTAGAATGGATGCAGGAGGAGCTGCTGGTGCTCCCGACCATTGTGGAGGGTTTCATGTCCTTCGCCTCCCTCGTCACCTGTGAGGGGGCCATGAATGCATTGTCCCACGAGGGTTGCAGGCACTACGAGGTCTTCGACCAATCAGATGAGAACTTTGAACGGGAGATTTTCAAGGTCGATGACCCTGTGGTGAAGCAGTCGGGGGGCACTTTTTTATAGGATATGGGGTCCGCATGGTCGGGAGGCGGTCAGGGAGCGATCCGACCGGGCGAGGGAGCATGTGAGGGTCATTTTTTGTATGGTAGTGTGTGTGGGTATGCTTGATTTCTGCTGAGTGACTGGTGTTGCTGCAGATGGAGCGTGCTGAGGACGTCGAGGACTTCGGAGCTCTAGCCGACATGCCGCCCGAGGCTATGGAGGTCAAGCCGGTGCTGCCCTCGGATGCAGGTGAAGGCCCCTCGGCGGTGCCCGAGCCTGCCGTGTTTGAGGAAGGCCCTGCGTCGGCCCCTGCGCCGTCGGTCGGAGGTGCTTTGGAGATGGTGGCTGAGCCAGCAGTCGAAGACCCCACGGCCGTGGCCGCGTCTTCGCAGGTGGCTAAATAGGTGGGGGGAGTTTGTAAATGTTGTCTTAGTGTTACTGAACTTCGGTTGCTACGCAGGTTCAGGGTTTTGGGCCTGCGCACGCAACCGCTACTGACAATACTAATTTTGTGGCTTCGACCAGGGTTGCTGGAGACCATTCTGATGATTCTGTGTCAAAGTTTTTTGGATCTGATGATTCTGCGAGTTCGATTGTGTGGATAGAGGGGTCTTCGGATGAGGACTTGGATTATTTTGCAGCATTGGATGTGGCTACAGCGGAGACTTCGCTGCGTGTGACGGGTGAGGATATTCCTTGTGCGGATGCTGGACGTAGGCGTCAAAGGGCGGTGGCGAAGCGGAGGGTGGGCGGTTTGTCACGAGGTGATAGGGGTCATGGTGAGGTGGAGGGTGGTTGTCTTCGAGTGGATGGGACGACCAAACGAGAATTGTTGTCTTCGCCGGTTGGGGTGAGTTTAGGTGAGGGGGAGCTGTGAAGTCTTTTTTAGGGTGAGGAGTTGAGGATAATGTTGTTCAACTATAGGGAGATGGGTATCATCTCGAAGGTTGAGCCGTTGTAATATGTGATGCTCTCGCTGTGTGTGTAACTATGATTTGTATGATGAGACAGCGTGCCTTCGTTGATCCGGCCACGCCCGTAGGCGTATTTTGCGCGCACTTATTGTGCTATTCCGGCTGCACCCGTAGGCGACTTTTGTGCGGAGTCTTCTGGAAAAGACTTCGATCTTTCGCACTTGTGCTATTCCGGCTGCACCCGTAGGCGACTTTTGCACGGATAGTCTTTTGGAAAAGGCTTTGATTTTTCGCACTTATTGTGCTATTCCGGCTGCACCCGTAGGCGACTTTTGCACGGATAGTCTTTTGGAAAAGACTTTGATTTTTCGCACTTATTGTGCTATTCCGGCTGCACCCGTAGGCGACTTTTGCACAGATAATCTTTTGGAAAAGACTTTGATTTCTCGCACTTATTGAGCTATTCCGACTGCACCCTTAGGCGACTTTTGCCGGAATGTCGCACGCGAGGGTAGTAAGCGCTGCCCCTCGCGGTGACTTTGGTGTGGTCGAATGCCGAAGACCGTCGATGCGGTCTTTTTCGACGTGTCTTAATTTTTGCGGGGGATTTTTGTGGGTATATTGCATGGCTCCGCCTCATTAAAAACCTCACCCCCGGGAGGAAAAGAGTACGGGCCAGAACGATAATGTTTGGTTAATTACAAGGGCGTGATGGCCCAGAGGAATCAGACAAAAATTTTGCGGAGATTATCTATGTTCTAGGAATGTTCCAGGTCTTCGCCAGATTGCGTTGTTAGCTTGTATGTGCTGGGGGACGACTTCGTCTTGACGATGAATGGCCCTTCCCACTTCGTCTCTAGCTTACCTCGTGACTCGGTCTGGATCGTTCGGACGAGTACGAGGTCTCCTTCGTAGAATTCCCTCAGGACGACTGCGTGGTCACGCCAGGTCTTCGTTTGGGCTTGATATTTATTGAGGGCCTGCAGGGCGAAGACACTGTCTGCATCGATGAGATCTTTGGAGGTTAGCTCGTCTACGTCTGGTGAGGCTGAGGCGCTTGTTCTTGGGGACCCATGCTTGATTTCCTGCGGGGTCATGGCCTCCGAACCGTATAGCAGGCGAAAGGGAGTAAACCTGGTCGCCCGACATTCGGTCGTGTTCAGCGCCCAGACTGCTTAAGGTAGCAGGTCGGCCCATTTACCCTTCTTGTCGTCGAGGAGCATTTTCTTGATCGCCGTGAAAATCTTGCCGTTGGCGCGCTCGACGACGCCGTTGGATTGTGGATGATATACTGAGGCGAAGGCAAGTTTGGTGCCAATGGAGAAGCAGAAATCCCTGAAGTCTTGGCTGTCAAATTGCTTGCCATTGTCTACTGTGAGCTCGGACGGGACTCCGAATCGGCAAACGATGTTTTGCCAGAAGAATTTCTGGGCAGTCTTCGATGTTATCGTTGATACTGCTCTTGCCTCGATCCACTTGGTGAAATACTCGACGACGACGAAGGTGAACTTGAGGTTCCCCTGGGCCATGGGTAGTAGCCCGACAATAACTAGGCCCCAGCGCTGAAGGGGCCACGTGTGGGCGATTAGTTTTGTGAACTGCGAAGGGCTTCCTGAGCGTGGAGAAAACTTTTGGCAGGCTTCGCACGACCTTGTGACCTGATTCACGGTGCAGATCATAGTAGGCCAGTAGAAACCTTGCCGGATCACCTTGGCAGCTAGGGCCCTAGGCCCCGCGTGAGAGCCGCAAGTCCCGCTGTGGACTTCGCGTAGGATCTGAACGCCTTCGGTCTTGGTGACGCATTTAAGCATGGGTTGACTGACCCCCTTCTTGTAAAGCTGCCCCTCGATGAGAGCGAAGTCCCAGCTCCGGTGTTTGAGGCGCTTGGCCTCGCTGATATCGCTTGGGTGGTAATATCCCTGCAGGAACATAGTTATCGGTGCCCGCCAGTCTTCGGTCATGATGAGGTTGACTATGTGGTGGCCCTCGGTGTCGTTGGTTATTTGGAGGCCCTCTGGGCTGCGAACGGCTGGCATGCCGATGACATGGTAGAATACATCGGAGGGCAGGGCTTCGCCTCTGGCCGCTACCTTGGCCAATGCGTCGGCCTCCTCATTCTTGGCTCGGTCCACGTGCTGCAAGGTAAAGCCTTTGAACTGTCTCTCGAGACTGCGGACAGCCGTGAGGTACTGTGCAAGTGCGGGGTCCTTCGCTGCGTAATCCTTCTCGACTTGGCCGGCAACTACTTTGGAGTCTGTTCTGATTATGCAGGTGGTGACACCAAGTGCCCATAGCTTGCGAAGGCCGAGAATGACCGCTTCGTACTCTGCTACGTTGTTGGTGCATCTGTCGGACTCCAAAGCAAAGCTGAGACATGCTGCATATCTGTGCTTGACCCCTGTGGGTGAGGTGATGACTGCCGCTACGCTTGCCCCCGCATGGCACCACGCGCCGTCGCAGTGGATGGTCCACACCTTCGCTGTGGACATGTCCAACTGCGTTATTGGCCCAGTCCAGTTGACGATGAAGTCTGCCAGGACTTGTGACTTGATGGCTGTCCTAGGCTCGAAGGTGATATGGTAGCCAGACAGCTCGGCCGCCCACTTGGCGATCCGAGCGGATGCCTCCGGATTTCGGAATAATTCGCCAAGTCCCCTGTCCGAGGTGACCCGCACCTTGAATGCTTCAAAATAGTGGCGTAGCTTTCGCGAAGCCATAACGACTGCGTAGGTGATTTTTTCCAGCTCCGTCATGTTGCATTTTGATGTCGTGAGGACTTCGGAGACGTAATAAACTAGACACTGCCTAGTCGTGCCCTCTCTGTCCTGCTCTTGAACCAGCGCTGCGCTGACCGCATGCGGCGAGGCTGCGATGTAGAGCAACAGGGGTAGCGAGGGGTTGGGGCTTGTAAGAATTGCCAGCTCTGACAGGTGCTGCTTTAGTGACGCGAAGGCCGCCGCTTGCTCTGGTCCCCATGCAAAGTCCTTTGCACCGCATAGCGTTTTGAGGAAAGGTAGACTTCGCTCGGCGGACTTGGAAATGAATCTGTTGAGGGCGGCCAGTCTGCCTGTCAGTCGTTGGACGTCTCTAGCTGATTGCGGGGGCGTCATGTTGATGATGGCCTGGATCTTGCTTGGGTTGGCTTCGATTCCGCGATGCGACACCAGGTAGCCCAGTATTTTCCCCTAGCGAACGCCGAAGACACACTTTTCGGGGTTTAGGCGAAGTCGTGCATCTCGCATGTTCGCGAATGTTTCTGCGAGGTCAGCCAGGTGGTCCTCTTTGCTTTTGCTGGCGACGACGATGTCGTCTACATACGTAAATATGTTTCTGCCAACTTGGCTCTCGAGCACCGTCTTGGTGAGGCGAGAGAACGTGGACCCAGCATTCTTTAGTCCCTCCGGCATTCTGATGAAGCAGTATGTGCTGAAGGGTGTTATGAAACTGGTGCTAGCCTTGTCTTCCTCCTTCATGTATATCTGGTGATAGCCGAAGAAGCAGTCAAGAAGTGACATGACTTCGCACCCAGCCGCGCTATCGACTATCTTATCGATCCGAGGCAGGGGGAAGTTGTCCTTGGGGCAGGCCTTGTTGAGGCTGGTGAAGTCAATGCACATTCGCCACTTGCCGCTCTTCTTTTGCACCATGACTACGTTGGAGAGCCACATAGGGTAGGCGACTGGTTCGATGAATTTGGCCTCAAGCAAGCGGTGTACCTCAGCCTTGGCGGCTTCTGTCTTCTCATCTGACATTTTGCGTAGCCTCTGCTTCTTTGGCCTCACCGAAGGGTCGATGCCCAAGCTGTGCTCAATAATGGAGCGACTGACTCCTACCAGGTCGAGGGCGGACAAGGCAAAGACGTCCTTATTTTTGGAGAGACAGGAGATGAGTCTCGCCTCGTCATGCGAAGTGAGGTCCTCGCTTATAACGACCGTTTGCTTAGGTGTTGCCTGGTCGAGGGGGACTGTCTTCGTCCCATCGTTGCTCTGCAGTTGTGCCTTTTCATTCCCGATGTCGGTTGGGCGGGTAGCTTCAGGGACCTCGCGATGCGCCGTGAGGCAGTGTACATTCATTTGCCCTAGGACGAAGTCTCTTTCTATGTTGCGCGCGGCCTGCTGGTTGCCATGGACTGTGATCACGCCTAGCGGGCCCGGGATCTTCATGCACAGGTAAAATCCGTGGATGGCTGCTTCAAATTTGTTGATGGAGCCCCGACCCATTATGGCGTTGTATGGGTACACCATGTCAATGATGTCGAAAGTGACCTGTTCACTTCGTGCATTGGGTGCTACACCGAAGGACAGGGGTAGCTCTATTTTGCCCACTGGGAAGGTGCCCTTGCCACCGAAACCATACAAAGGGTTGTCCGAAGGCTTCAGCAAGCTGTGGCTGATGCCCATGCGGTCGAAGGCGTGGAGGAAAATGATGTCCGCCTGGCTGCCGTTATCGACTAAGACCTTGTGTAGGTCCCAGCCTGCCACGCTGCAGTTGATGACCATAGCGTCGATGTGGGGTGCGCTGCGCAAGTCGACATCTCTGGCGTCGAAAGTCAACGACACGTGAGACCACTTTGTCTGCATGACTGGACCTGTGACGGCGTCGTGGTTGACGCTACGGTAATGGTCCCTCTTCTGTCGCTTTGTATCGAAGTCGACGCTGGACCCCCCGGTGATCATGTGAATGACTCCGCAATACGGCTGATCAGCGAAGTCTTCTTGTTTGGGTGCTTGGGGGTGGTTTGGGTGGTGGATGTTTGGCTGCTGCGGGGGTGGAGGTGGGAGTGGGGGAGGTACGATTTGTACCTCTTGGTGGTGTTGGTAAGCGTGGTTAGGTGGATGTGGCGCGGGGCCATGGTTGTATGGTTGTGGGAGTTGCTGATATGTGTGTGCGACAACTCTTGGGTTGTCAGTTGGTTGCGCCTGAGACATCCTGTCCCTGGTAGCCTTCATTTCTGGGCAGTCCCTTGTTGGGTGCGCACAGTCTTCGCCGTGAAACAAGCAGTAGAAACAGCGCGGCTGTTGCGCTCGTCCCCGGCCCCGACCACGAGTTCTGTTGCCGCGGCCCTGGGGGGGATAATCTTGGCGGCGAGGGGCCTCACCAGTAGGGTGCTGGTTGGCAATGTTGTGTACCTGCTGTTGACTGCGGCTGTCCTGACCGGAGTCTGACTGCGAAGGCCTTGTCCACGTCCGGCTGGACTGCGGAGGGTCCTTGGGTTTCTCTGGGACTCGACCTTGAGCTGGTGGAGCTCTTCGGATCTGGCATATTTTTTGAAGAGCTGATACAGCTCCTGGAGGTTCTTGGGTGGATCCCTGATGCAGTGGCTGTAAAGGACGCCAGCCTGGAGGCCGCTGATGGCATAGTGAATGGCGATTTGGTCATCGACCGAAGGCAGTTGTGACTTGAGGGTCAGAAACTTGCGGTAGTACTCCCACAGAGTTTCTCTCTCCAGCTGCTTACAGAGTGACAATTCAGCCAAGGCATCGGTGTCTGGGCGGTACCCTTGGAAGTTAAGCAGAAATTTGTCCCAGAGACTTTTCCAGGAGTCGATGGACATCGGGGGCAACCTGGTGTACCAGGTGAGAGCGGGGCCTTCAAGGGCGATGATGAGGGACTTGGCCATCGTGGCGTCGTCCCCTCCGGCTGATGCAACGACGACTTGATAGCTCATGATATACTGTGCTGGGTCAGTGCTGCCGTTGTACTTGGGGTAAGTCCCTGCCCTGAAATTGGTGGGCCATGGTGACACTTGCAGTTGTGGCGCCAGGGGGCTTCGCTCCTCGAGGTAATTGATGCCTTGGAAAGCTGCAGCGTGTGGGATGAAGGGCCCGCGGTGAGGGATGAATAGGTCTTCGACCGAAGCACGCTGCTGGAGGGGCGGGCCGTGCTGTAGATCATGTTGGCCTTCGCGCTGCAAGAGCGCAATCTCTTGTTCAAGCTCCTGAGCCCTCTGCTCTTCATCTCGTATCATCTGGCGCAGCTTGGCCTGCACAGAGACGCGTCGGCGCTTGGCCTCAAGGATTTCCTTCTGCTTTTGAAGGTTGCGGTTTTGGAGGCGCAGGGCCCGTAGTTGTAGCTGTTCTTCTGCGGAGACGCTGAGGACCTCGCCGTCCTCTGCTGCGTCCTCGCCCTCCGGTGGTGCGAAGCCTGGGGGTGGCACTTGTGGCTGCCCTTCGGAGCTGCAGGTGCGAAGGGTGCCTTCCGGAGTGTGTTGATCATTGCGCTGTCTCTTACTGTGTGCTTCGTCTTCACCAGCTCCTTGGTGGGTGTTGTCGGCGAGGGCCTTGCCCTTCTTCTCAGCTAGGAGGGCTGCCTTCGCTGCTTCGTCGATGGATGGGGCTGCCTTCGAGTTAGCTCTTTTGGGTGCCATCGCGGGTGGTTTTCTCGTAGCACGAATGGTGGGCGCCAATGTTGGAACTTGCATTCCCGGGCAAGTTGATTCCAACGGAGGAGTGAGTGAGATGTGAACACGGTTTAACTGGAGGCAACAATCGCTCTGTTAATCCAGCCTCTCAAGGGCACTGTACGGGGGTATTTATAGGTGCCTGAGTGCCCAGCGTCTCGATATAAGGACGCATGTACCCTCAGGCACCCGGTCTATCCCCGGAATATTCCTACAAATGAGGGTTATAGTCTGTCATTACAGAAAAACTGTTACAAATCAGGCTCATAACAAATTTATCCGAGCGGGGCCCGTTACAATGGGCCGAACCCCACATGGGCCTCCAGGCGGAGTGAAGACGTGGGACGGGGCGACATCGCCGCAGGCCTTCGTCCCGTATCATGGAAAACGAAGGGTGGACCTTGCCGGTCTTTCTGCTCCCTGTCAGTGCAACGGGGTAGGCGAAGGGTGGACCTCGCTGGTCTTTCAGCTTCCTGTCTACGCAACGGGGTAGACGAAGGCTGGACCGGAGGGTAGCGTCTTCGCCTTCGCCCCAACAGCCGCCCGAAGCATTCGGGCCAGGCGTAGGGTACATCTCCCCATTTCTTTTTCTTTTATCTTTTCTTTTCCTTTTATTTTTAAATCTCAAATTTAAATTCAAATTTCGTGGGGAATTTCGTACTCAGATTGAATGTATAATTTGAACATACCAATATGGAATGAATTTATATATTTATATATTTATTTTGCATTGCGTAGGACTTCCCTCTTTCCCTTTCTATGTCATTCCAATTCCTAAATTATAACTTAGGTTTAATTCCAATTTGGACATTAATATATTTCTATTAATATTTCTAGTATTAAATGCACAAACAAATAAATCCGACATGATGCATGGTTTATTTTAAGTGTCATTAGTTATTTGTTCACTTTAAATATGGTTATTCCCATGTTATAATGAGTAGAGGGCAAAACGTATATTGAGACGAACTCTTTCTTATTATTTACAAATTGGGTATTACAGATTATGACTTGGCAATCCACTATCATTCGGGCAAGGCGAATCTAGTTGCGGATGCCTTGAGTTAGAAAGAACATGTTCATGCAGCTATTGTTTACCCATCTACATGAAGAGTTAGTAGAAGATTTTGAAAAGCTCAACCTGGGAATAGTTGCTCACACAGAAGTATTTACCATAGAGGTAGAACCTACCTTAGAACAAGAAATACGTAAAGGTCAGGTTGGTGATGCCAAGATTTAAGAGATCAAAGATCTTATAGGAGAGGGCAGAGGTTTAGACTTCACGGAGGATGATCAAGGCATAATCTGGTTCAAGAACAGGATATGTGTTCCTGAGATTGACAGTCTCCATGAAACCATATTGAAGGAAGCTCATGACTCAGCCTACTCCATTCATCCTTGCAGTACCAAGATGTATCAGGATCTGAAGCAGAAGTATTGGTGGTGCGGTCTAAAGAGAGATGAGGCTTCACATGTAGCGTTGTGTGATGTTTGCCAAAGGGTGAAAGCTGAACATCAGAGACCTGCCAGTTTGCTACACCCACTTAAGACTCTTGAATGGAAGTGTGAAGAAATTGGTATGAACTTCATCGTGGGTCTACCCCGCACATCTACTGGGTATGACTCTATTTGGGTGATTGTGGATAGGCTAACTAAGGTGGCCCACTTTATCCTAGTGAAGACCACATATTCGGATGCTAGACTAGCAGAGTTGTACATGGCACAAATAGTTTGCTTACATGGAGTACATAAGAAGATCGTGTCTAACCGAGGATCCCAAATCACTTCTCGGTTTTGGCAGAAGTTGCACGAGTGCTTGGACACGAAATTGAATTTTAGCTCGGACTACCATCCCCAAACTGATGGGTGGACTGAGAGAACCAACCAAGTACTAGAAGATATGTTAAGAGCTTATGCTCTTAAACATGGTGGCAGTTGGGACAAGAGTTTACTCTATGTGGAGTTCTCTTACAATAACAGTTACCAGTCCAGTTTGAAGATGTCCCCTGAAAGTCTCCTAGAGGGGGGGTGAATAGGAGAAACCTGAAATTTATAACTTTAAGCAAGCACTAAGGTCAGGGGTTAGTGTTAGAATTAAATTCAAGTCGGAAAGAGAGGGGAAAACAAATCAAACAAGAATCAATGCGAATGACACGGTGATTTGTTTTACCGAGGTTCGGTTCTAAAGAACCTAGTCCCCGTTGAGGAGGTCACAAAGACCAGGTCTATTTCAACCATTTCCCTCTCTCAAACGGTCACCTAGATCGAGTGAGCCTTCTCCTTAATCAATCGGGTCACTAAGACCCTGCAAGGACCGCCACACACTTAGGTGTCTCTTGCTTTGATTACAAGTCACTTGAGAACAAGAATGAGAAAGAAGAAAGGCAATTTAACAAAATGTTTGAGTTGAATTCTAGGCTTGGAGAGGGTTTGATCTTTGGAAATGTGTCTTGGAGTGAATGCACTAGCTCTTGTATTGAATGTTATCTCTGAAAAAACTTGGATACTAAAGGTTGTGGTGGTTGGGGGGTATTTATAGCCCCCAACCACTTTGGTAGCCGTTGGCGAGGCTGTTGGCGATGGGCGCACCGGACATGCACTGTTCCTTGTCCGGTGCGCCGCCACGTCACCCAACCGTTAGGGTTTGGAGCCGAGTCGACCGTTGGAGCTTTGTCCTCTTGCGGCACCGGACAGTCCGGTGCCCCTCTGACTTCCTGCTCTGACTTCTACCGTACACTGTTCACCTGTCAGAGTCGACCGTTGCGTGCAGATAGCCGTTGCTCCGCTGGCTCACCGGACAGTCCGATGGCACACTAGACAGTCCGGTGAATTATAGCGGAGCGTGCCTTCATTCTCCTGAGAGTGGCTGGTTGACACCTGTACGGTCCTGGTGCACCGAACACTATTCGGTGGCACACCGGACAGTCCGGTGCACCATTTTTCAGCACACTCAAGTTCTTTGCTCTGTTTCAAATTGAGTCCCTAACTTGAATCTTTTATTGGTTTGTATTGAACCTTATGCACCTGTAATACATGAATTCTAGGCAAACTAGATACTCCATGTGTTTGAGTTGACTATCAACCACCAAAATTAATTATAGGAAATGGTTATCCCAATTTCCCTTTCAATCTCCCCATTTTGGTGATTGATGCCAACACAAACCAAAGCAAATATAAAGTGCAGAAATGTAACTAGTTTGCATTTGGAATGTGCATAGGTTGCTTGGAGTTAAACCAATTGAAAATCTCACTAAATATGAATGGATTGCCTTTTCTTTTATCTAACATTTTGGACCTCATTTGCACCACTTGTTTTGTTTTTGCAAATTCTTTTTGGAAAATCTTTTCAAAGTCCTTTTGCAAATAGTCAAAGGTATATGAATAAGATTGCAAGAAGCATTTTCAAGATTTTGAAATTTCTCCCCCTGTTTCAAATGCTTTTCCTTTGACTAAATAAAACTCCCCCTAAATGAAATTTTCCTCTTAGCTTTCAAGAGGGTTTTGAGATATCAATTTGAAATTTTACTTTTATAAATAAAATGAAACATAGATACCAATTGATATCAAAAACTAATTTGAGAATACATCAATCGAAATAAATACCAATTGAAGAATACCAATTAAAATTACATTTCAAAATTTTTTGAAATGGTGGTGGTGCGGTCCTTTTGCTTTGGGCTTCAACCTTTCTCCCCCTTTGGCATTAATCGCCAAAAACAGAGACTTTGAGAGCCCTTTAAAACTTTCTTCTCCTTTGGGGCCTAATACTTTCTCCCAAATGGTAATATAAATATGAGTGAAGGGTTATGCCATTGAGAGTTTTGTGGGAGTAACGGCAAAGGGTAAATGATACCGTCAGAGTTGGAGTGGAAGCCTTGTCTTTGCCGAATACTCCATTTCCCTTTCAATCTACGACTTAGTATAGAAAGACACTTGGAAACACATTAGTCGTAGTCTTGGCACATGAAGAATAAGAAATATGCAGTTGTACCAAATGAAAGAGACATGATCAAAGGTACATAAATGAGCTATGTGTGCAATGTTTCAATCAAAGTTCCGAGAATCAAGTATATTTAGCTCATTCCTAAGTTTGCTAAAGGTTTTCTCATCTAGTGGCTTGGTAAAGATATTAGCTAATTGGTTTTGGGTGTTAACATAAGCAATTTCGATATCCCCCTTTTGTTGGTGATCTCTTAGAAAGTGATAGCGAATATCTATGTGCTTAGTGCGGCTGTGTTCAACGGGATTATCCGCCATGCGGATTGCACTCTCAATGTCACATAGGAGAGGGACTTTGCTCAATTTGTAGCCTGTGGCAATGTAATTGCGCACAACAATGGCCTGCAGCAATGTACTCGGCTTCGGCGGTGGAAAGAGCGACTGAGTTTTATTTCTTTGAAGCCCATGACACCAGGGATCTCCCCAAAAACTGACAAGTCCCTGATGTGCTCTTCCTATCAATTTTACACCCTACCCAATCGACATCGGAATATCCTATGAAATAAAAAGTGGATCCCTTGGGGTACCAAAGCCCAAACTTAGGAGTGTAAACTAAATATCGCATGATTCTTTTCATGGCCCTAAGGTGAACTTCCTTAGGATTTGCCTGAAATCTTGCACACATGCATACTGAAAGCATAATATACGATCGAGATGCACATAAGTAAAGTAAAGATCCTATCCTCAACCGGTATACCTTTTGATCTACGGATTTACCTCCCGTGTCGAGGTCGAGATGCCCATTGGTTCCCATGAGTGTCTTGATGGGTTTGCCATCCTTCATCCAAAACTTCTTAAGTATGTCTTGAATATACTTTGTTTAGCTGATGAAGGTGCCATCTTGGAGTTGCTTGATTTGAAATCCTAGAAAATACTTCAACTCCCCCATCATAAACATCTCCAATTTCTGTATCATGATCCTACTAAACTCTTCACAAGTTGACTTGTTAGTAGCCCAAATATAATATCATCAACATAAATTTGGCATACAAACAAGTCTTTTGCAACAGTTTTAGTAAAGAGAGTAGGATCGACTTTACCGACTTTGAAGCCATTAGAGATAAGAAAATCTCTCAGGCATTCATACCATGATCTTGGGGCCTGCTTGAGCCCATAAAGCACCTTTGAGAGTTTATATACATGGTTATGATACTCACTATCTTCAAAGCCAGGAGGTTGCTCAATGTAGACCTCTTCCTTGATTGGTCCATTGAGGAAGGCACTTTTCACGTCCATTTGATAGAGCTTAAAGCCATGGTAAGTAGCATAGGTAAGTAATATACGAATTGACTCAAGCCTAGCTACAAGTGTGTAAGTTTCATCAAAGTCCAAACCTTCGACTTGTGAATAACCTTTGGCCACAAGTCGGGCTTTGTTTCTTGTCACCACACCATGCTCATCTTGCTTGTTGCGGAATACCCACTTGGTACCTACAACATTTTGATTTGGATGTGGAACTAAATGCTATACCTCATTCCTTGTGAAGTTGTTGAGCTCCTCTTGCATAGCCAGCACCCAATCCGGATCTCTTAGTGCATCCTCCACCCTGTATAGCTCAATAGAGGACACAAAAGAGTAATGTTCACAAAAATGTGCAACTCAAGATCTAGTGGTTACCCCCTTATGAATGTCACCAAGGAAGGAGTTAATGGGGTGATCTCGTTGAATTGCTTGGTGGACTCTTGGATGTGGCAGTCTTTGACCCTAAATTTCTTGATCATCTTCCTTGTCTTGATTATCTTCATCTCCCCCTTGATCATTGTCTTCCTCTTGAGGTGGCTCTTCCTCTTGATCTTCATCTTCATCATCTTGAGCCTGATCCCCATCTTGAGTTGGTGGGGATGCTTGGTTGGAAGATGACGATTGATCTTGTGCTTGTGTGGGCTCTTTGGATTCCTTAGGACACACATCTCCAATAGACATGTTCTATAGCACGACGCATGGAGCCTCTTCATCATCTAATTCATCAAGATCAACTTGCTCCACTTGGGAGCCATTAGTCTCATCAAACACAATGTCACAAGAAACTTCAACTAATCCAGTGGATTCGTTGAAGACTCTATATGCCCTTGTGTTTGAGTCATAACCAAGAAAAAAGCCTTCTACAGCCTTAGGAGCAAATTTAGATTTTCTACCTCTTTTAATAAGAATAAAGTATTTACTCCCAAAGACTCTAAAATATGAAACATTGGGCTTTTTACCAGTGAGGAGTTCATATGATGTCTTCTTGAGGATTCGGTGAAGATATAACAGGTTGATGGAGTAGCAGGCGGTGTTAATCGCCTCAGCCCAAAACCAGTCCGGTGTCTTGTACTCATTGAGCATGGTTCTTGCCATGTCCAGTAGAGTTCTATTCTTCCTCTCCACTACACCATTTTGTTGAGGTGTGTAGGGAGAAGAGAACTCATGCTTGATGCCCTCTTCCTCAAGAAAACCTCCAATTTGTGAATTCTTGAACTCTGTCCCATTGTCGCTTCTTATCTTTTTATCCTTAATCTGAACTCATTTTGAGCCCGTCTCAAGAATCCTTTTAAGGTGTCTTGGGTCTTAGATTTTTCTTGCAAAATGAATGCCCAAGTGAAGCGAGAATAATCATCCACAATAACAAGATAGTACTTACTCCCGCCGATGCTTATGTAAGCGATCGGGCCGAATAAATCCATGTGGAGTAGCTCGAGTGGCCTGTCAGTAGTCATGATGTTCTTGTGTGGATGGTGGGCGCCAACTTGCTTTCCTACTTGGCTTGCTCTACAAACCCTGTCTTTCTCAAAATGAACATTGGTTAGTCCTAAAATGTGCTCTCCCTTTAGAAGTTTGTGAAGATTCTTCATTCCAACGTAGGCAAGTCGGCGATGCCAGAGCCAACCCATATTGGTCTTAGCAATTAAGCAAGTGTCAAGTTTAGCTTGGTTATAATTAAAATCAACTAAATATAGCTGACTCTCTAACACTCCCTTAAATGCTATTGAATCATCACTTCTTCTAAAGACAGTAACACCTATATCTGTAAATGACAGTTGTAGCCCATTTTACATAATTGAGAAACAGAAAGCAAGTTGTAATCTAAAGAATCTACAAGATAAACATTGGAAATAGAATGGTCAGGTGATATAGCAATTTTACCCAAACCTTTATTTCCATCCTCGAATGTAATAGCTCGTTGGGGATCTTCATTTTTCTCAAAGGAGGCGAACATTCTCTTCTCCCCTGTCATGTGGTTTGTGCACCTGCTATCGATTATGGCATTTTCTATCTTAGCATTTAATATGGCATTTTCATTTCTAAGACAGGAAATAGAATCATTGCAAACATTCAACTCTTTAACCTTAGAATTAAACTAGCATTTTCATTTCTAAGACTAGAAATTGAATTATGACAAATGCTAAGCTCCTTAGTTAAGTTTTCACATTTTTCTACTTCCTGAGCATAAGCATTTTTCAACTTAACAAATTTTTTGTTTTCTTTAATGAGGAAGTCCTCTTGGCTATCCAAGACTTCATCCTTCTCATTAATGGCTTCAATTAATTCATTTAATTTTTTCTTTTGGTCCATGCTAAGTGAAAGGGAAATAGGGTTAACCTTTTCCTATAATTAATTTTTGTGGTTGAATGCCCAACACAAATAATGGACTAACAAGTTTGCTCTAGAGTATATGTTCTATAGGTGCATAAAGGTTCAACAAAAAACCAATAAAAGATTGAAGTTAGGGATCAAATTCAAAGGAGCAAAAAAAACCGAGTGTGCTTAGGTCTGGCGCACCGGACTGTCCGGTGCACCAGGTCCGTACAAGGATGAACTAGCCACTCTCGGGTTTCTTCAGGCGCTCTCCACTATAATTCACCAGACTGTCCGGTGTGCCATCAGACTGTCCGGTGCACCAGCGGAGTAACGACTATCCAACACAACGGCTCACTACTAACGCTACAGTGCGCAACAGTGCGCGGTAGAGTCAGAGCGCACCGGACAATGAACAGGAGTAGTTGTGGCGGAACTGCCCGAATTATTCCGACTTAAGTGCTTAAGTCCCGCCTTAGAGGCTAGACCACACTTAAATGGGAATATCTCATCAATCCCTCGGATCTGGTTCGACGAGGCCACTGACAGGATCAAGTACCACAATCTCACTCGATGGTGAGTCACAGAGCAAATACAATAAAGCATAAAACCATGCGGGTAAGAGTGTTAAAATTATTATATCACCATCATCGGAGTTTTGCAAAAGTGACCATCATTTTTCGAAGTGCAGCGGAAATAAACTAACGGTAAATAAACAGAGAGATGGGGAAGCCTGTCCCATCACTCCTCATGCTCCTCCTCAGCCGAGGCGGGGTCCCACTCGACAGTCCAACCCGGTGGTAAGGTGGACGACCAAGTCACTCCAGCAACCATGTCCTCCAGAGAACCTGTAAAAAATTATGCCACAAGCAAGGCTGAGTATACTAATACTCAGCTAGACTTACCCGGTGTGAGGAGTCTACTCCTCTACCTCTAGACATGCAGCTGTTTGGCTGTGGGGTTTGGTTGCCAAAAGCACTGGCTGAGTTTCTAAATCAAGTTTTTAACTTTGTCAAATTTAAGTGTGACTCTCTTAAGGCTACTGTGTACTATCTACTCATACATGGTATCAAACATATTTAGCAATCAACATCTTGGGTCAACTCATCACATTTCCACTTGTTACTCAATGTAGCAGCATGGATCAAGCAGTCTCATTAGCTGCGAGAAGCAGACGATTCGAATCGAGTTTTTATCCTTGCAAGGTAAACCTAAACACACGACGTGGCGAGGTACTCCGTCCCCACACACATCAACCGTCCCCATCGATTCCCCGTCAGCAGATTAGGGCTCACTGCCTTGGCGTACAATGCCTCACTGACCTCGACTGGCCGTCGTGCAGTGACCGCACTTGTACCCACCATAACCGGAATGGGAGACTACGTCTCAGGTCGCGTGAGGGGTAAAGTCCACTGCCAGGTTCAATCAGGTACTAGGCTTACCGATTTACCATATTTCTCGGCATGTGCTTAGTACGTTCAAACGCTTGACTCACGGTACCACACCTTAATCCTTATTCAAATTTTTATCCCGTAGACAACCAATCCCCATGGATTGTTGCCCACACACCAACATCAATATGATAAGAAAGTGGATACAGCCAATTCCTAACCTCGCGCGAGTGCTGGGAAAGTCACTCGACTTCTACCGAGATCCTAATTAATAAAGCAGCTACTCGACTTATCATACTAGTATTCATCTCAAAGGGATTCCTGAGATCATGCAACTAGGGTTTCAAACAACTCCTACACTTAAGTGCACAATACAAACCTACAAACATTAAGTGTAGTAAAATATCATATAGAATAGGTTATGCATAAAACCGGGGCTTGCTTTCCAAGGCTATGGCAGGCAGATCCTCTGATGCAGACTCTGGGGCTGGATCCGGGGCTACCTCCTGAGCAGCTCCTTGCTCCGGCACGAGGACGTACTCTCCGTCAGCAAGGTTACAGTCTATCGAATGCAATGAACATGTATATCATGATTATGCAGGATTTAATAACCTTATGATAAGAAGAAACTAAGTCAAGAAGTAACTTAGGGTTTCTTAGCCATGCGGGGCTTCCAGTGGGTTATGCTTATTACTTTTTAGGCTTAGGGTTTTATCGAGGATAAACATAGTGGATTTGTATTGTCTTTATATATTTTCAGTGGACAATTTACAAGGAATTTAAGATGACACTAATTCCCATTATTCATTTTTCCCTTTTCTTCATTTTCTACTTATAGTTTCTAGTGTAGGTTTGAATTATGACAGTGGTTTAACCTTTTCCAAAAATTCTGTAAAAATTACAGTGGATTGCCATTGGTCATTATAGCCTATTTTAGGAAATTGAGGTTCAAAATAAAAAGGCTAAGCTTTAGGTAAAAATAACAAAGGTGGTGTAAAATGGGCCACTTTACACTACACCTCCTCATTAGTGATGAGTTCCTTCCTAAGGGTTATTTTTGTTAAGATCTAACAATAATAATAAACCTCTGTGCCAAAATTCACAGAAAGTTAATTGGTAATTATTTAGTTGTGGTTTTCTAAAATTTTATGTCAAAAAGGTGCTTATAACTAACTTGTCATTTGAAAAATATCAAACAACAGATTTTGTATTTTTCTTATGTTCATAATAACAAAACATTAGTTATCCCAAGGGTTGGGGTATTTTCACCTTAGGGTTATTTTTGTAGGGTTTTTCTAAGTTATCCTTATTTTCTTCAAATAAAAGGTATCCTACTTAATTTATACTAAACCAGGGTAGGATAGATTTTTCTGGTGAACTACATTGGATAAGTGCCTTAACAAAAATAGAGGTGCCCTCTGATTCATTCTTTAAATCACCTTTTCTATTTTTCTTAACCTTAAGCATATTATAAAATAAGGGGTAAAAACTGACTTAATGGAGTGGACAGAGGGATTCAACATTTTTAATTAGGTCAGTAGGTAGATATAAACTTCTCCAAATTTTTCTAACCCTAGTCTAATAGTGCAACTAATTTTTGCCCTATTATTTAGCTTATGGCCAAAATAATAATTAAATTAGAACCCTAAAGTTTTCTGTAGTACATAGGGGTTTTATATTTTTCTTAAGTAGGTTACATTATTTAGAGTCTGACAAAATTTGTTTGACCAAATTTGGATGATTTCAACAGAAGTTATGGATTTTCAAAGTTTCTGTTCAATTTAAAAATAGATTTAATAAGAGTTTCCTGGAAAAACAGTTTACACCGAGGTCCCTGGGTTTAAACTAAATCAACCCGCACCGATCTACCCCTGCGCCACTATTCCCCTGGGTCACTGACAATTCAAAAAGCCCCCTGACTTTCCTCTCTTCTTCCCCGAGGTCCTTCCCCCAATGTAAACAGTATCCGCGGGAAAGAAAAGGGTGGCGCGGCTTACCGGCGGCGAGATAGGTCCGGCGAAGGGCAGGGTTGGCTTGGGGAGGCTCTGGCGGTCACAGCGAGGTGCGGCTCGACGGCGGGGATGGCCGGAATCGCTCGGTCCACGTGCGCAGGCGGGTGTTCTCGTCGGCGGCGAGTGTACCGGCCAAACCACGGCGAGCTGGTTCAATCCAAGGGCAAGGTGAGCTTCACGGGGTCACGTAGTGATTGTGTGCACCAGGAATTGGAAAATGGTTGAGCGGATTACCCGGTCCACGTACTCCGGCGAGGGTGTGAGCTCGGCGACCGTGGACTGGCCTCTCCGGCGAAGCAGGCTTCGATTCCTCGCTCGGGGAGCTTCACTGAGTCGTGCACATTCGCCTCCAAGGGTCGGACGGGGCTGGGAAAAGCTGGGCTGGCCGGTCTACGGCGGCAGTGGGTCGGGTGGCCGTGAACACGTCGCGCACGGGCAAACGGCGGCGAGCTAAGCTCCGGTGAGGCTTGAGGGTGCGCGGAGGAGTGTGCTCGATGCCTCTGTGGGTTTTATAGGCACGGGCGCACACAGGGGACACGGGCGTGGCTCGGCGTGGCGCGGGGTCGGGCGCGGGCATGCTCTGGCGCGCCAGAGCACGTCGAACACGTGTAAGTTTTCTTCTGCCCTTGTTCCACAGCTCACCCAAGTCGCAAACGTGCGAATCTTGGCAAAAATCCGGCGTGGGTCTACTCCTGGCACCTAGGGCTATCACTTACCTGTGAGACGCCATGGCAGATATGGCCTAGGGAGGGAGATCTCCGGTCGCCAAATCGGGTGTGTCACACTGCCCACCTCGTGACAAAAACCATGCCAAGGCATGTCAAACGTCCATGTCTCGGGCTCAGCTTTTTCCAGTGGGTGCCCTAGGTGGTATGCCACATTTTTGGTATAGAACACAGGTGGATTTGGTGCCAGCTTCGAGGTGAACACGACTGATCTTTAGTGTAGGTGTAGTTTTTAACTTAGAGAGAAATAGAGAGCTCTAGCTCTCTCTCCACTTGGAGATTGGATTTGGGGTTCCACCAGGGGTCTTTTTGCAATATTTCCTTCCCCTAATTGCTGGTTATAAGGTTACTTAAGGTTTGGTTAAAAATTACCCATGTTTTGCACATTTGCTCACTCTCTTTCCCCTTTTAACCATGGTTTTGGGAGATAGGGTTTAAGAGAGGTCTAGGGTTCTTCCCCCCTCTCCCTTCCAAGGTAGTAAGGGTACAAAGATTTGAGTAATGCTTCTTAGGTCATTAACAAACTTTGATTAACACATGATCTCCATGTTCTTATGTGATTCCCTAAGCCTCTACCACATGTGATCACAGTCCTGAGTGCCAGGTGTGCTCTAGCCATAGTAACACCTGAGGTGTTACAGTAGTCCGGTGCAGCACCGGACTGTCTGGTGCCACAATAGGACAAAGCCTCGATCAGTCAAAAGCTCCAGAACCCTAACGGTTGGGTGACGTGGCTGGCGCACAGGACTGTTCAGTGTGCCCATCGACAGCAGCTTGCCCCAATGGCTTGTTGGTGGTTGAGGGCTATAAATACACCCAACCACCACAACTCCAAGCATCCAAGTTTTCTGAGTTTCTCATTCAATACAAGAGCTAGTGCATTCACTCCTAGACACAAATCAAAAGATCAAAGCCTCTACAAAGTCAAAATTCACTCCAACCACTTAGTGACTTGAGAGAGTGTTTGTTCGTGTTCGTTTGTGCTCTTGTGCTTGGATCACTTTTTTCCTTCCTCATTCTTGTTCCCAAGAGACTTGTAATCAAAGCAAGAGACACCAAGTGTGTGGTGGTCCTTGCAGGGTCTAAGTGACCCGTTTGATTAAGGAGAAAGCTCACTTTGTTTAAGTGACCGTTTGAGAGAGGGAAAGGGTTGAAAGAGACCCGATCTTTGTGACCACCTCAACGGGGACTAGGTTGTTTAGAACTGAACCTCGGTAAAACAAATCATCGTGTTCATCCGCTTTATTTCTTGGTTGATTTGTTTTTCCCCTCTCTTTCAGACTCGGATTCATTTCTAACGCTAACCCCGGCTTGTAGTGTGTGCTTAAGTTTATAATTTTTAGATTACGCCTATTCACCCCCCCCTCTAGGCGATTTTCAATTGGTATCGAAGCCTGGTGCTTCATTAGAGTCTAACAACAAGAAGTGATGTCGGGAGGATCCACCAAGAGGGAGATGGAAACCGGCGAAAAGGCCACAAGCCACAGAAAGGCTCCATCAAGGGAGTTCGGCACCAAAGTCAAGGAGGGATCCCCTCCCCGCGTCAAGTCGCATCGGAGTAGCAACAAGAAGGGGAAGATGAAGAAAGTGGTCTACTACGAGACTGACTCTTCGTCGCCCTCCACGTCCGGCTCCAACGCGGCGTCCGTCACTTCTAAGCGCCATGAGCGCAAGAAGTATAGTAAGATGCCACTTCGTTATCTTCGTATTTCTAAACACGCTCCTCTACTCTCCGTTCCATTAGGCAAACCACCATATTTTGATGGTGAGGATTATTGTATGTGGAGTGATAAAATGAGGCATCACCTAACCTCACTCCACGCAAACATTTGGGACATTGTTGAATTTGGAGCGCAGGTACCTACGGTGGGGGACGACGGCTACGACTCAGACAAGGTCACCCAAATACGACACTTTAACTCCCAAGCAACTACTATACTCCTCGCCTCCTTGTGTCGAGAGGAGTATAATAAGGTGCAAGGGTTAAAAAGTGCCAAGGAGATTTGGGACGTCCTAAAGACCGCGCACGAAGGAGATGAGGTGACCAAGATCACCAAGTGGGAGACGATCGAGGGGGAGCTC
Source organism: Zea luxurians (assembly GCA_029449295.1). NCBI lineage: Eukaryota > Viridiplantae > Streptophyta > Magnoliopsida > Poales > Poaceae > Zea > Zea luxurians. Next base: position 56,661,837 of record JAOPSE010000011.1, read on the forward strand.
GGTCGATTCATCCTCAACCAAGGAGAGGAGCCACAAGCAATGTACAACCAGCTCAAGACCTTGGTCAACCAAGTGTGCAACCTCGGGAGCACCAAATGGGATGGCCATGAAATGGTCAAGGTTATTCTAAGATCACTTGTTTTTCGTAACCCTACTCAAGTTCAATTAATTCGTGGAGATCCTAGATACAAATTAATGTCTCCCGAGGAAGTGATAGGAAAGTTTGTGAGCTTTGAGCTAATGATCAAAGACTCCAAACACATCATCAACTTGGAGCAAGGCGACACCTCCACACCTGAGGTGCAACCCGTCGCATTTAAAGCGACGGAAGAGAAGAAAGAAGAGTCTACATCAAGTAGGCTCCCCATCGACGCCTCCAAGCTTGACAATGAGGAGATGGCGCTCATCATCAAGAGCTTCCGTCAAATCCTCAAACAAAGGAGGGGGAAGGAGTACAAACCCCGCTCCAAGAGGGTGTGCTACAAATATGGTAAGCCCTGTCATTTTATTGCTAAATGTCCTATGTCTAGTGATAGTGACAGGGGAAATGACAAGAGCGGGAAGAAGGAAAAGAAGAGGTACTACAAGAAGAAGGGCAGCGATGCCCACGTGTGTCGGGAATGGGACTCCGATGAGAGCTCCACCGACTCCCCCTCCAACGAGGATGCCACCAACATCGCCGTCAACAAGGGACTCCTCTTCCCAAATGTCGGCCACAAATGCTTCATGGCAAAGGATGACAAAAAGAAGGTACAAACTAGAACCACCCCCAAGTATACTACATCTAGTGATGATGGTAGTTCTAGTGAAGATGAAGATGACTTGCTTACTCTTTTTGCCAACCTTAACATGCAACAAAAAGAAAAGTTAAATGAATTGATAGGAGCCATTCATGAGAAGGATGAACTTTTGGATAGCCAAGAGGAATTCCTTATTAAAGAAAACAAAAAGCATGTTAAATTGAAAAATGCTTATGCTCAGGAAGTTGAAAAATGTGAAAACTTAGCTAAGGAGCTTAGCATTTGTCATGATTCAATTACTAGTCTTAGAAATGAAAATACTAGTTTAAATGCTAAGAATGATAAATTGAATGAATCTATTTCTAGCCTTATAAACGAAAATGCTAGTTTAATTTCTAAGGTTAAAGATTTAAATGTTTGCAATGATTCTATTTCCTGTCTTAGAAATGAAAATGCCATGCTAAAATCTAAGATAGATGAATTAAATGTTTACAAACCCTCTACATCTACTATCGAACATATCTCTATTTGTACTAGATGTAGAGATGTTAATGTTGATGCTATAAATGATCACCTTGCTTTAATTAAACAACAAAATGATCATATAGCTCAACTAACTCCTAAAAATAATGAGCATGAAATTGAAAATGAAAAATTTAAATTTGCTAGAAGTATGCTCTATAATGGGAGACGCCCTAGCATTAAGGATGGCATTGGTTTCCAACAGGGAAGCAATGTCAAGCTTAATGCCCCTAAGAAATTGTCTAACTTTGTTAAGGGCAAAGCTCCATGGTTCAGGATAATGAGGGCTATATTTTATATCCTGCTAATTATCCTGAGCACAAAATTAGGAGAATTCATGCTAAAAATCTCATTCTATTTCTCACCATGCTTTTATGTATAAGAATGAGGCTTCTAGCTCTAGGCAATCAACTCATGTTAAATTGCCTAAAAGGAAAACTCCTACTACATCAAATGAGCCCAACATTTCATTTAAGACTTTTGATGCATCATATGTTTTAACTAACAAATCAGGCAAAGTAGTTGCCAAATATATTGGGGAAAACACAAGGGCTCCAAGACTTGTGTCTGGGTACCCAAGGTGCTTGTTTCTAACGTGAAAGGACCCAAGACTGTTTGGGTACCTAAGAACAAGGCCTAAATTGTTTTGTAGGTTTATGCGTCCGGGGGCTCAAGTTGGATAATTGATAGCGGATGCACGAACCACATGACAGGGAGAAAAGAATGTTCTCCTCCTACGAGAAAAACGAAGATCCCCAAAGAGCTATCATATTCGCGGATGGAAATCAAGGTTTGGTCAAAGGACTTGGTAAAATTGCTATATCACCTGACCATTCTATTTCCAATGTTTTTCTTGTAGATTCTTTAGATTACAATTTGCTTTCTATTTCTCAATTATGCAAAATGGGCTACAACTGTCTTTTTACAGATGTAGGTGTTACTGTCTTTAGAAGAAGTGACGATTCAATAGCATTTAAGGGAGTGTTAGAGGGTCAGCTACATTTAGTTGATTTTAATGAGAACACAGCTGAACTCAACACTTATTTAATTGCTAAGACTAATATGGGTTGGCTCTGGCATCGCCGACTAGCCCATGTTGGAATGAAGAATCTTCACAAACTTCTAAAGGGAGAACACATTTTGGGACTAACAAATGTTCATTTTGAGAAAGACAGGGTTTGTAGCGCATGTCAAGCAGGAAAGCAAGTTGGCGCACATCATCCACATAAGAACATAATGACAACAAACAGGCCACTGGAACTACTCCACATGGATCTATTCGGCCCGATAGCTTACATAAGTGTTGGGGCCATGCTTCGCTGCGCCGAAGGTCTTACACGAAGAAGCAGCTTCGGCTGAAGTTGTCCCCAGGAGATGGCCGAAGGTTCCTTTTCATGGAGCTTCGGCATTACAAACCGACATAGAGATAGAATGACCTCTTTATCCATAGGGGTCTGAGTCAATGTTGTAAACCTTTGTAAGGGGCATAATTGTAATTCGTCACAGGCTGTGTCCTGTGTCTATAAATAGATGAACAGTACCCCTGTACTGTTCACGCGAACCTGCCATTTGCTTTCGCATCACACCTGTACCTTTGTTTTCCTCAGGACCGAAGGTACATTTGTAATTTGAAGTCATTTATATTCATTCATTCATGATAATAAAAATGGAAATGATTCCATGATCATATTTAAATGTTTTTTTCATACTTCATGATTTATATGATATGAATGCTTCGTCCCTTGCTATTATGCTCACGAAGGTACGTCCTTCGTAACCTTCGTCCGAAATTCTTTATATCCTGAAGGGATATAATGTTTTGGAGGACGAAGGACTTTAACACCTAACATTTTCTATGTTGCCTTGTCCTTAATTCTTAGCATTTGAGAACAAGCCCCCAACATTGGCGCCCACCTCCGGTGAACTCACTTCCACTTTTCTGAGCTGATGGCTTTGTTCAACAATCAAGCTGGAGCTGCTTCGGCTTCGAAGCTGGTGCTCCCGATAACAGGCGGTTCTTGCTCAGAGCCGGCTAACAAGAAGCAGAAGAAGGAGGCTCAGAGAAGGGTGCAGCATGTTGGAGTGCAGGGACCCTTCATCAAGTCAAAATGGTCCCACATTCCAATTACTTTCTCTCAGGAAGATCTTCAGCTTAAGGATTATCCTCACAATGATGCCATGGTTATCTCTTGTGTGATCAAAGGATTTCTGGTCCACAATGTCTTAGTTGATACAGGCAGTGCAGCTGATATTATATTTGCTAAAGCCTTCAGACAAATGCAAGAGCCCGAAGACAAGATTCATGATGCTACGCACCCTCTTTGTGGCTTTGGAGGGCGGCAGATTGTAGCACTTGGGAAGATTACCATGCCGGTAACCTTCGGATTTGTTAACAACACAAGGACTGAGCAAATTGTGTTTGATATTGTTGACATGGAGTATCCTTACAATGCTATCATTGGCCGTGGTACTCTTAATGCCTTCGAAGCAATTCTTCACCCAGCTTATCTCTGCATGAAGATACCTTCGGACCAAGGGCCTATTGCTATTCATGGAAGCCAGGAAGCTGCTAGAAGGGTCGAAGGAAGCTGGACTGACTCCAAAGCAATCCACAACATAGATGGAGCTGAAGCTTGTGAACAGTACAAATTCAGAAGGGAGAAAGCAGCTTCAGCAGATCAGCCGAAGCCTATGCTATTGTGTGAGGACATAGCAGAGCAGAAGGTGCTGTTGGGCTCGCAACTATCTGAAGACCAGGAGAAAACCTTGATAAGGTTTTTATTCAACAACAAAGATGTTTTTGCATGGTCAGCTAATGATCTCTGTGGAGTAAATCGGGATGTTATTGAACATTCGCTCAATGTCGACCCATCCTTCAGACCCCGAAAGCAGAGGCTTCGGAAGATGTCAGATGACAAGGCCGAAGGGGCTCGCAATGAAGTAAAAAGACTCCTCAGTGCAGGAGTTATCAGAGAAGTAAAGTATCCAGAGTGGCTAGCTAATACTGTTATGGTGAAGAAGGCCAATGGCAAGTGGAGAATGTGTATCGATTTCACAGATCTCAACAAGGCTTGTCCGAAGGATGAATTCCCGCTGCCAAGGATAGATTCTTTAGTTGATGCAGCAGCTTCTTCAGAGCTCATGAGTCTCCTGGACTGCTACTCAGGCTATCATCAAATTTGGATGAAGAAGGAAGATGAGCCGAAGACTAGCTTCATAACCCCAAGTGGCACATATTGCTATCTTCGGATGCCTGAGGGGCTCAAAAATGCTGGAGGAAGTTTCAGCAGAATGACAGCGAAGGTCCTCCAGTCTCAGATAGGCAGAAATGTGTTGACTTATGTCGATGACATCATTGTAAAAAGCACGAAGCAGGAAAATCATATTGCTGATCTGCAGGAGACCTTCGCCAGTTTCAGACAAGCTGGTCTGAAGCTGAATCCAGAAAAATGTGTCTTCGGAGTGAAGAAGGGGAAATTTCTTGGATGCTTGGTTTCAACAAAGGGAATCGAAGCTAATCCAAATAAAATCGAAGCTATACTACGAATGGAGCCACCAACCACAAGAAAGGGGGCCCAAAGATTGACAGGAAGGCTGGCATCTCTCAACAGATTTATATCCAGATCAGCAGAAAGAAATTTACCATTCTTCGAGGTGCTGAAGTCAGCTGAAGTCTTTCAATGGGGCCCAAGTCAACAAAAAGCCTTCGAAGAGCTGAAGCAATACTTGATAGATCTAACAACATTAACTCCACCAACGCCAGGGGCTCCTCTATTGTTATATGTGGCAGCTTCGCACTCGGCAGTAAGTGCAGCACTTGTCCAGGAGAAGCTTGATGGACAAGTCAAGAAGCAGGTTCCAGTATACTTTGTATCTGAAGTCCTTAGTGTATCAAAGAAAAATTATACGGAGCTGGAGAAGGTATTATATGCCGTTTTAATGGCATCCAGGAAGCTTCGGCATTATTTTCAGGCATACAATATTATTGTTCCTTCTTCGCAGCCGTTGAAGGATATCATGAGAAATAGAGAAGCTACTGGACGGATTGGAAAATGGGCTGCAGAGCTCAATGAATTTTACATTGATTATGTGCATAGATCCTCGATCCAGTCTCAAGCATTGGCAGATTTCATTGCCGACTGGACGCCAGGGGCTCAGGATGAAGAAGCAAATAAAGATGCCGAAGTGTGGACAGTGTTTTGTGATGGCTCTTGGGGGACCTTCGGAGCAGGCGCAGCTGCTGTGTTGGTCTCACCATCCAAGGTTAAAACTTGTTATGCAGCAAGACTTGACTTCAGCTGTACAAACAATATTACTGAGTACGAAGCCCTGCTCCTGGGCCTTCGGAAATTAAAGGCAATGGGAATCAGAAGGGCGATTCTTAAAACTGATTCCCAGGTTGTTTCGGGTCATATTGACAAAAGTTGTAAGGCTAAAGATCCGAAGCTTGAAAAATATCTAGACACGGTCCGAAGGATCGAAGCATCCTTCGAAGGATTTTCTGTCAAGAATATCCCTCGAGGACAAAATGAGCATGCTGATTTGCTAGCCAAGTCTGCAGCACAGGGGCTGCCGTTACCTTCGGATGTGTTCTTCGAAACAATAAAGGCACCTTCAGTGGAGCTCCTTGAAAGAGCAGTCCTCAACATATCTCCTGTTTACAGCGAAGATTGGAGAACTGAAATAATCTCTTACCTTCAGGGTAAGTTCCTTTCAGATGACAAAGCTTACAATAAAAGAATAGAGGCAAGAGCTCGTCCGTATGTCATGATAGAAGGGGAATTATACAAACATGGAGTTTGTGCCCCGCTGCTCAAATGCTTGTCTAGAACCGAAGGTATAGAATTAATGAAAGAAATACATGCAGGCCTGTGTGGATCCCACATCGGATCTAGACCGTTACTTGGAAAAGTTTTCCGCCAAGGGTTTTATTGGCCGAAGGCAGCTTCGGATGCAGCGGAGTTAGTTCAAAAGTGCGAAGGTTGTCAGAAATGTGCAAGAGATCAAAAGCAACCTTCGTCTTTGACACAGCTGATACAACCCATCTGGCCATTGCAAAGGTGGGGCCTTGACTTGTTAGGTCCATTACCACCGGCTCAAGGAAATCTAAAGTATGTTATAGTGGCTGTGGAGTATTTTTCCAAGTGGATTGAGGCGAAGCCATTAGCCACAATAACTTCGGCCACTGTCCAAAAGTTTTTCTGGCAGAATATTGTCTGTCGCTTCGGGGTACCGAAGGCCATCACTGTAGATAATGGAACGCAATTCGACTCCGAAGCTTTCAGAAATTTCTGTGATCAAATTGGAACGAAGATCCATTTTGCATCATCAGGCATCCGGAGTCGAATGGGCTCGTTGAAAGGGCCAACGACATTATAATGACAGGAATAATGAAGTTAATCTTCAATCAGCCCAGGGGAAAATGGCCAGATCAGTTAACCAAAGTGGTGTGGAGTCACAATACAACAGCATCAAGGTCTACAGGCTTTACTCCATTCAAGCTATTGTTCGGAGACGAAGCAATAACTCCGGAAGAAGCTAAAGCTGGATCAATAAGAGTGGTAGCTTCGACAGAATCAAGTCCTGAAGATGCCTGTTTTGTGGAAAAAGGTGCTTTAGAAGGGATCAGGCTTCAAGCTGTGGAGAATATCAATAAATACCAGGCTGAAACAGTCAAATGGCGAGATAGAAAGGTCCGGCTAAAAAATATTGAGCCGGGACACTTGGTGCTTCGGAGAGTGGCCAACCCAGACACAGTGGGCAAATTACAGTTGAAATGGGAAGGACCTTTCTTAGTAGTATCTTCGTCAAGGCCTGGATCGTACAGATTGAAGGACATGGATGGCAACGAAATTCCAAGATCTTGGAATGCGGATGAGCTTCGGCGATATTATGTATAACTTGCTGTAACTTTTTATGTTTTTCTTTTCTTTTTTCATGGCACCCTTTTCCTTTCTAAAGGGGGAGAAAGGTTTTTAATGGGGCCATCATGTGTAATTTCCTTTTTAGTTTTATAAGAGCAAAATCCCCCAAAAAATGTAAATGTAAAAACTGAGAACGCACCATCGAGTGCCGAAACTGAAAAGGTGAAGAAGCTCCAAAGACGTCCCTAAGGGGATACAGAGCTCACAGCGAAAACTCAACGCTGATTCCGCCGAAAGTAAAAGGCGAAGAAGCTCCAAAGACGTTCCTAAGGGAATGCAGAGCTTATACCGCCTAAGTAAAAGGCGAAGAAGCTCCAAAGACGTTCCTAAGGGAATGCAGAGCTTATACCGTCTAAGTAAAAGGCGAAGAAGCTCCAAAGTCGTTCCTAAGGGAATGCAGAGCTGGTGTGTGGTTGTTTCTAAGGAAATAATGGCTGAGAGTGTGGCTTCGGACATATGCTTTGGACATTCATTCGCACATTACATTACATCATAGCATTTGCATTCATAAGCATTCATTCATAGCATTTGTGTTCCTAAGTGGTTGCTTCGGCAAAAAGAAGAAGTGGTCTTTTATGCTTCGTTGTGTACAAAAAAGAAAAGCTTCGGCAAAAAGAAGAAGTGGTCTTTTATGCTTCGTTGTGTACAAAAAAGAAAAGCCTCGGCGAAAAGAAGAACTGGTCTTTTATGCTTCGTTGTGTACGAAAAGAAGGGAAGGTGTTTTTTCGCCTTCGGCTCAAAATACTAATTTCGTCCACATCAAAGCGCCTCAATAGAAGGGTAAGAATATATTGCAAGGTATGTACAAAGTTCATTGAGAACAGTTTAATTGTATTTACAAAAAGTCGTTACAAATTCTCCTGAGTTTTTTCTAGTCTACTCCTACTAATCTTCGTCAGGTTTCCGCTTCGGCGGCGTATTTTTTAAGTATCATCTTCAGCTTCGTCATCCTACATGAATCAAGGTATCGTGGGTAAAAATCAAGTGTGAAGGAGAAGGCAAGTACGAAGTATCATTTCTTACTGGTTCAAGGTGACTTCGAGCTTCGTCTCCAGCCTTCTCCCGCCCGCCTTTTGTCCATATCATTTTTATAAATCTATTTGAGATGCTTCGGGCGAGGTCAGGAATATCGTCCAGGATTGATGGAGACAGGGTAAAGTTGGGCCTGTTGACAATTTTTCCATGCTCGCAGCCGGCCTTCAGGAACGCTGCAGCGGTACCCCGAGAAGCTACCCAGGCACAGAAGTCACCGTGCCCGGCTATAACTTCGTCAAGTTCTTCAATTTCAGCTTCAATATGATCGAAGGCTTTTGGTAAATTTTCAGCTGAAGGGTTAAACTTCCCGCTGCTGGCTCCAACTGAGTGAAAGATCTTCTTTAATTGTTGGATACAGTTGTTACTAAATTTCAAGCACTTGTCTTGAAGGCTTGTTAATGATTTCTTCAAGTCTGAGTTGGTCTGGACTTCGGCTTCAAGTTTCGAATTAGCTCTAGCTTCTCCTGTTCAAATTGTTTTGATTGACCGATAAGCTTCGAATTCAATTCTGATACTTTAGCTTCAGTCTCTGCCAGCAAGCCTTCGGTTGATTGGAGCTCGAAGTCTTTCTTTTCAATGATAGCTGATTGTTCTTTTATCTTGCTCTCTAAATTTTCAATTATAGCTTCGTGTTTTTTGTCCTCTAAATCTTGCTGCATCTTCAGAGCTTTGCTCAGAAGCATGCTCTGCAAATAAACAACCTTTGTTAGGAATATTTCCATTATTAAAAACAATAGAAGCCAGAGAAAAGGTTGTTTACCTTGAAATTGGAATAAAATAAGCTGCCGACGATATGTTGTCGTCGGTAGCGGCTGATATCTGTCTCTAGCTTCGGAAAACCGATACTCTTTGATAGAGTACCGATGACCTTAGCCCCAGCCTGATCACGAATGCAGCCCAATTTTTCATCATCAATGCCTCCAAATAGAAGAGCTCCTGGCTTGTATCCGCAAGATTTGGCATATTCCTTGAGCTCTTCTATTTCGGCCTTCGACAGTTTTTGCCCAACTAAGTTTTGAAATGTGTAGGCTTCGTCGTCCGAAGTGTCTTCGGCTATTTCTTTCCCCTTCCCAGGCACTGTGGCCATGGTTTCTTCAGCAGCGGTAGCAGCTTCTTCTGCAGCCATATCTTGCAAAATTTTGTTGATGTCCTCAATGGTAGTTTCTAAGTTCACATCTTCGGCTGTAGCGGCTTCGGTAGCCGCGACCTCCGAAGGTGCGACTTCGACGTTTGTTGTGCCCTCAACAGCTGGTGTTTTCTGAATTGACGCCCTCGGTGGCGTCTTGTCGATAACTTCGGTTACTGCAATAATTCTTTGCCGCTTTGGTTTGGTTATCTTCGTTTGTTCCGGCTCTTCCACCTTTCGAAAAAGCTTCGTCAGTTGAGGCCCTAATGGACTTAGCTTCGTGGGCACGGGTTCAGTCATTACCTTTAAAATTTCCTCCACGTCGCTGGTAGAAGGTGGTGCGGGGGACCCCTCTTCAACGGATAATTTTCGCTTTGGAGTTGATATTTTTCTCTTCTTGGGAATTTTCTTCTCTTTTGCTGGTTTTTCTTCATCCTTGTTTAAAGTTTCGGCCACTCTTTTTCTTTTTTGGCCCTCAGCACCCTTGTCCAACCATTCATAGTCAGGGTACTCGAAGCCCAGGGCATCAAGCACTCGGTTCAGCCTTCGCTTCGGACGGGTGCTGAAGGCCGCGGTCATCAGTTGATCTTCTTTTTTGGAATAATTCCCAAGAATTTCATTGCACATCACCTCAACTGTGTCCAGCCACTCTTGGCAAGGCATTTTAAAGTATTTCTTGAATTTGAAGTGATAAGGCAGCCGGACAAGTTCCCCCTTCTTCTTCTCCCCTTCTAGCTTGGGCATTTCCCATTCTTTCAGAGTAGGGAAGACTCTGAACGCCAAGAATTCTTGAACCAGATCCCTGGTACCGATATGCTCCGAAATAATTTCAAACTCACCTAGTGCAGCCCAGGTGGGACCCTCCAATTTCATGTGGCATCGCGGCCTTGTTTCTCCGAAGATTAAATCAAGAGGGCTTTGTACCAATTTTTCTTCGTCTTCGTCAACTTTCACATAAAACCACTCAGATTTCCAGCCTGCTGGCCATTTGCTTCGGTAGCTGATAACAGGACACTTTGTTGTCTTCCGGTAGGCAAAATTGTAGCAACCGAAGTTATCATGTAGCCCATCTTTTCTGGCCTTTGTTTGGTAATGTAACTCATGAACTCGACAAAAACTGTCGGCAAACGGCTCCACTGCTTGGCTTCGGAGGGCCCAGATATAAACATTAAGCCTAACGAAAGCGTTAGGAGTCAATTGATGAAAGTAAATACCAAATTTTTTCAATACATCTGCAATAATTCCATGAAGAGGAAATCTCAGCCCAGCCTTTAAAAAGCTCTTGAAAATAACAATCTCGTCCTTCTCTGGCTTCGGGGTAGTTTCTTCTCCCCCGAAGCGAAGTAGCTTCTTCTGATTTTCACTAAAATAACCTGCCTTCACCATCTTGGCGAGATCAGCCTTTGAAACAGTCGACTTCCCGAAGTCTAGGTGGCTGGGCTTGCTGGGCATGGCAATGCGGTAGTCATCTTCGGGGTCAGTTTCTTCAATGTTCTCTTCTTCTTCGGCAGGTGTCGGGTCTGCTTCAGCAGCGGGCATTTCTTCCGCAGTCACCAGTCCGGAACGCTGCATTGATTCGGAGATGGGCACAGTATTCAAACCTTCGGCTTCGTCTCCTTCACGTTCAACTCTGGCAGTAGATCGCACTCTGGCCATTTGATTCTGAGTTTGGGGAAGTTAGATACTTTTTTCTTTTTCCTTTTCTCCCGAAGCTTTTCTTTCTGACGAAGCAGGCTTCGAGATGGACCTTCGTTCGGTTCTGAGAATCAAGCTTCGGCTATAGTTAAAAATTTTGGCAGCAAAACAGTGCAAATAGCAATGAATGCTGTGGTAACTTCACACCTACTCGTTTGTTTATATAGTGCTGCAGGTAAGAAGGCGAAGCGGCAGGATTTTTACACCAGGCGGGTAGTCACTTGTACTCGCTGCGCAGTGGACCGCAAAGATCAAACAGTAACTCTGCAAGGTGGGACCGACACGAGCTCGGGAATTGAATCGTTTCTCGGCAACGAGCTCAGGGAAGGTGTTTTTTGGACCTTCGGCTTCCCGAAGCTTAAGGGGCATTTTTCACGGATCAAGCTCGTTACGAAAAACGATCTAGCGCCGCGAAAGGGGCTACTGTTGGGGCCATGCTTCGCTGCGCCGAAGGTCTTACACGAAGAAGCAGCTTCGGCTGAAGTTGTCCCCAGGAGATGGCTGAAGGTTCCTTTTCATGGAGCTTCGGCATTACAAACCGACATAGAGATAGAATGACCTCTTTATCCATAGGGGTCTGAGTCAATGTTGTAAACCTTTGTAAGGGGCATAATTGTAATTCGTCACAGGCTGTGTCCTGTGTCTATAAATAGATGAACAGTACCCCTGTACTGTTCACGCGAACCTGCCATTTGCTTTCGCATCACACCTGTACCTTTGTTTTCCTCAGGACCGAAGGTACATTTGTAATTTGAAGTCATTTATATTCATTCATTCATGATAATAAAAATGGAAATGATTCCATGATCATATTTAAATGTTTTTTTCATACTTCATGATTTATATGATATGAATGCTTCGTCCCTTGCTATTATGCTCACGAAGGTACGTCCTTCGTAACCTTCGTCCGAAATTCTTTATATCCTGAAGGGATATAATGTTTTGGAGGACGAAGGACTTTAACACCTAACATTTTCTATGTTGCCTTGTTCTTAATTCTTAGCATTTGAGAACAAGCCCCCAACAATAAGCATTGGCGGGAGTAAGTACTGTCTAGTAATTGTGGATGACTATTCTCGCTTCACTTGGGTATTCTTTTTGCAAGAAAAATCTCAAACCCAAGAGACCTTAAAGGGATTTTTGAGACAGGCTCAAAATGAGTTTGGATTAAGGATCAAGAAAATAAGAAGCGATAATGGGACGGAGTTCAAGAACTCACAAATCAAAGGCTTTCTTGAGGAAGAGGGCATCAAGCATGAGTTCTCTTCTCCCTACACACCTCAACAAAATGGTGTAGTAGAGAGAAAGAATAGAACTCTACTAGATATGGCAAGAACCATGCTTGATGAGTACAAGACGCCTGACCGGTTTTGGGCTGAGGCGATTAACACCGCCTGCTACTCCATCAACCGGCTCTACCTTCACTGAATCCTCAAGAAGACATCTTACGAACTCCTCACCGGTTAAAAGCCCAACGTTTCATATTTTAGAGTCTTTGTTAGCAAATGTTTTATTTTTATTAAAAGAAGTAGAAAATCTAAATTTGCTCCTAAGGCTGTAGAACGCTTTTTACTAGGATATGACTCAAACACAAGGGCATATAGAGTCTTCAACAAATCCACTAGATTAGTTGAGGTCTCTTGTGACATTGTGTTTGATGAGACTAATGGCTCCCAAGTGGAGCAAGTTGATCTTGATGAACTAGATGATGAAGAGGCTCCGTGTGTCGTGCTAAGGAACATGTCCATTGGGGATGTGTGTCCTAAGGAATCCAAAGAGCCTCCATAAGCACAACATCAACCGTCATCTTCCAATCAAGCATCTCCACCAACTCAAGATGAGGATCAGGCTCAAGATGATGAAAATGAAGATCAAGAGGATGAGCCACATCAAGAGGAAGACAATAATCAAGGGGGAGATGATAATGATAAAGACAAGGAAGATGATCAAGAAATACAGGGTCAAAGACTGCCACACCCAAAAGTCCACCAAGCAATTCAAAGGGATCACCTCGTCAACTCCATCCTCGGTGATATTCATAACAGGGTAACCACTAGATCTCGAGTTGCTCATTTTTGTGAACATTACTCTTTTATGTCCTCTATTGAGCCATACAGGGTGGAGGATGCACTAAGAGATTCGGATTGGGTGCTGGCTATGCAAGAGGAGCTCAACAACATCACGAGGAATGAGGTATGGCAATTAGTTCCATGTCCTAACCAGAATGTTGTACGTACCAAATGGGTATTCCACAACAAGCAAGATGAGCATGGTGTGGTGACAAGGAACAAAGCCCAACTTGTGGCCAAAGGTTATTCACAAGTCAAAGGTTTGGATTTTGATGAAACTTATGCACCGTAGCTAGGCTTGAGTCAATTCGTATATTGCTTGCCTATGCTACTTACCATGGCTTTAAGCTTTATCAAATGAACATTACTCTTTTATGTCCTCTATTGAGCCACACAGGGTGGAGGATGCACTAAGAGATTCAGATTGGGTGCTGGTTATGCAAGAGGAGCTCAACAACATCACGAGGAATGAGGTATGGCAATTAGTTCCATGTCCTAACCAGAATGTTGTAGGTACCAAATGGGTATTCCGCAACAAGCAAGATGAGCATGGTGTGGTGACAAGAAACAAAGTCCGACTTGTGGCCAAAGGTTATTCACAAGTCGAAGGTTTGGACTTTGATGAAACTTACACACCTGTAGCTAGGCTTGAGTCAATTCGTATATTACTTACCTATGCTACTTACCATGGCTTTAAGCTCTATCAAATGGACGTGAAAAGTGTCTTCCTCAATGGACCAATCAAGGAAGAGGTCTACGTTGAGCAACCTCCTGGCTTTGAAGATAGTGAGTACCCTAACCATGTGTATAAACTCTCAAAGGCGCTTTATGGGCTCAAGCAAGCCCCAAGAGCATGGTATGAATGCCTGCGAGATTTTCTTATCACTAATGGCTTCAAAGTCGAAATAGCCGATCCTACACTCTTTACTAAAACTATTGCAAAAGATTTGTTTGTATGTCAAATTTATGTTGATGATATCATATTTGGGTCTACTAACAAATCTACTTGTGAATAGTTTAGTAGAATCATGATACTAAAATTCAAGATGTCTATGATGGGGGAGTTGAAGTATTTCCTAGGATTTCAAGTCAAGCAACTCCAAGATGGCACCTTCATCAGCCAAACAAAGTACATTCAAGACATACTTAACAATTTTGGAATGAAGGATGCCAAGCCCATCAAGACACCCATGGGAACAAATGGGCATCTCAACCTCGACACATGGTGGTAAATCCGTAAATCAAAAGGTATACCGGTCGATGATAGAATCTTTACTCTATTTATATGCATCTCGACCGGATATTATGCTTTCTGTATGCATGTGTGCAAGGTTCCAAGCCGATCCTAAGGAAGTTCACCTTAGGGCCGTGAAAAGAATCATGAGATATTTAGTTTATACTCCTAAGTTTGGACTTTGGTACCCCAAGGGATCTACTTTTGATTTAATAGGATATTCCGATGCCGATTGGGTAGGGTATAAAATTGATAGGAAGAGCACATCAGGGACTTGTCAGTTTCTGGGGAGATCCCTGTGTCTTGGGCTTCAAAGAAACAAAACTCAGTAGCTCTTTCTACCGCCGAAGCCGAGTACATTGCCACAGGCCATTGCTGTGCGCAATTACTTTAGATGAGGCAAACCCTTAGGGACTATGGCTACAAATTGAGCAAAGTCCCTCTCCTATGCGACAATGAGAGTGCAATCTGCATGGTGGATAATCCTGTTGAACACAGCCGCACTAAGCACATAGACATTCGGTATCACTTTTTGTGAGATCACCAACAAAGGGGGGATATCAAAATTACTTATGTTAGCACCAAAGAACAATTAGCCGATATCTTTACCAAGCCTTTAGATGAGAAAACTTTTAGCAAACTTAGGAATGAGCTAAATATTCTTGATTCTCGGAATTTTGATTGAAACATTGCACACATAGCTAATTTATATACCTTTGATCATATCTCTTTCATTTTGGTACAACTGCATATTTCTTATTCTTTCTTGTACCAAGACTATGACTAATGTGTTTCCAAGTATATTTCTATACTTCGTCGTAGATTGAAAGGGAAATTGAGTATGCGACGAAGACAAGGCTTCCACTCCACTCTACCGGTATCATTTATTCTTCGTCGTTACTCACACCACTGTCAATTGGTATAATCTTCACTCTTATCTACTTGTACCAATGGGGAGAAAGTAACCAGGGCTCTCAAGAATCTCCGTTTTTGGTGATTAATGTCAAAGGGGGAGAAATATTAAGCCCAAAGCAAAAGGACCGCACCACCAACTTCAAAAATTTTCGAAATGATGATTTATTTGGTTTTCACAAAAGTTTGTTTTTTAAATTTTTATCTTGTGATAAGCAATTTCTTCAATTGGTATATTTTCAAAATTGGTATCCATTAAAACCCTCTTGAAAACTAAGTGAAGAATTTCATTTAGGGGGAGTTTTATTTAGTCAAAGGAAAAACATTTGAAATAGGGGGAGAAATTTCAAATCTTGAAAATGCTTCTTGCAATCTTATTCATATATCTTTGACTATTTGCAAAAGACCTTGAAAAGATTTTCCAAACGAATTTGCAAAAACAAAACAAGTGGTGCAAATGTGGTCCAAAATGTTAAATAGAAGAAAGCAATCCATGCATATCTAGTGAAATTATTAATTGGTTTAATTCCAAGTAACCTATGCACTTACATTATGCAAACTAGTTCATTTCTGCACTTATATATTGTTTTGGTTTGTGTTGGCATCAATCACCAAAAAGGGGGAGATTGAAAGGGAAATAGGGTTAACCTTTTCCTATAATTAAATTTGGTGGTTGAATGCCCAACACAAATAATGGACTAACTAGTTTGCTCTAGAGTATATGTTCTACAGGTGCATAAAGGTTCAACATAAAACCAATAAAAGATTGAAGTTAGGGATCAAATTCAAAGGAGCAAAGAAACCGAGTGCGCTCTGGTCTGGCGCACCGGACTGTCCGGTGTGCTACCGGACATTGTCCGGTGTGCCACCGGACATTGTCCGGTGCACCAGGTCCGTACAAGGATGAACTAGCCACTCTCGGGTTTCTTCAGGCGCTCTTCACTATAATTCACCGGACTGTCCGGTGTGCCACTAAACTGTCCAGTGCACCAGCAGAGTAGCGGCTATCTAGTGCAACGGTAGACTGCAACGGCTCACTGCCAACGCTACAGTGTGCAACAGTGCGCGGCATAGTCGGAGCGTAGAGTTAGAGCGCACCGGACAATGAACAGGAGATGTCCGGTGCGGCACCGGACTGTCCGGTGCCACTAGAGGACAAAGCCTCCAACGGTCAAAAGCTCCAGAACCCTAATGGTTGGGTGACGTGGCTGGCGCACCAGACAGTGTCCGGTGGTGCACCGGACTTTCCGGTGCGCCCATCGACAGCAGCCTGCCCCAACGGCTTGTTGGTGGTTGAGGGCTATAAATACCCCCAACCACCACAACTCCAAGCATCCAAGTTTTCTGAGTTTCTCATTCAATACAAGAGCTAGTGCATTCACTCCTAGACACAAATCAAAAGATCAAAGCCTCTCTAAAGTCGAAATTAACTCCAACCACCTAGTGACTTGAGAGAGTGTTTGTTCGTGTTCGTTTGCGCTCTTGTGCTTGGATCACTTTCTTCCTTCCTCATTCTTATTCCCAAGAGACTTGTAATCAAAGCAAGAGACACCAAGTGTGTGGTGGTCCTTGCGGGGTCTATGTGACCCATTTGATTAAGGAGAAAGCTCACTCGGTCTAAGTGACCGTTTGAGAGAGGGAAAGGGTTGAAAGAGACCTAGTCTTTGTGACCACCTCAATGGGGACTAGGTTCTTTAGAACCAAACCTCGGTAAAACAAATCACAGTGTTCATTCGCTTTATTTCTTGGTTGATTTGTTTTCCCCTCTCTTTCGGACTCGGATTCATTTCTAACGCTAACCCCGGCTTGTAGTGTGTGCTTAAGTTTATAATTCCAGATTACGCCTATTCACCCCCCCTCTAGGCGACTTTCACTAAGGTTGGCAAAAAGAGACATTAAATTATCTTCACTATCGCTAGAGCTACCCTCATCACTAGATGTTGTATATTTGGGGGTGGCTCTAGTGTGTACCTTCTTTTTCTTGACATCCTTAGCTATGAGACACTTGTGGCCAACGTTGGGGAAGAGGAGGCCCTTGTTGATGGCGATGTTGGTGGCGTCCTCGTCGGAGGAGGAGTCGGTGGAACTCTCGTCGGAGTCCCATTCCCGGCATATGTGGGCTTCACCGCCCTTCTTCTTGTAGTACCTCTTCTTTTCCTTCTTCTTCCCTTTCTTATCGTCATCCCTCTCACTTCCACTAGAAATTGGACATTTTGCTATGAAATGATTGAACTTACCACACCGGTAGCACACCTTCTTGGAGCGGGACTTGTAGTCCTTCCCTCTCCTTTGCTTGAGGATTTGGCGAAAGCTCTTGATGATGAGCGCCATTTCCTCGTTGTCGAGCTTGAAGGCTTTGATTGGAAGTCTACTTGATGTAGACTCCTCCTTCTTCTCTTCCGTTGCTTTGAATGCGACGGATTGCACCTTCACTACCGGAATCCGAGACTTTGCCGAGTGCCGGCCGCTTTGCCGAGTGCCTTTTCTCGGGCACTCGGCAAAGACGGCTTTGCCGAGAGCCGCACTCGGCAAAGCTTGGCTCTCGGTAACGAGCGTCTTTACCGAGAGTAGGACACTCGGTACAGGTCCACACTCTTTACCGAGAGTAGGACACTCGGTACAGCTTTGCCGAGTGCCTTTTCTCAAACACTCGGCAAACGGGGCTCTCGGCAAAGGGCCGTCAGCGGCCGTCCCAAAGCTGACGGCCGTCTGTCTTTGCCGAGCGCCAACGGTTGGCACTCGGTAAAGAGTCTTCTTTGCCGAGTGTCGCCCAGTTGACGCTCGGCAAAGAACTCTTTGCCGAGTGTCGCCCAGTTGACGCTCGGCAAAGAACCCTTTGCCGAGTGCCATCCCTAGACACTCGGCAAAGTATATTTTTATTTCTTTTATTTTGTCTCCCAAACTTTTTGTGGTATGTTCCTACACTATGTAGACCTACATGTATCATTTGTGGACAATTTTAACAGAGTTTCAATCGTTAGTAGATTTAGTTCGTTTATTTGAATTTCTTCGGAAAATTTAGATTTGAACTGCAGGTCACTCGAAACTTGGAAAACCGTGCATGAAAAAATGATATTCATGTTACTTAGCATAAGTTACGACCGATTCCAGGAGCGGACCAAAAACTTCGAGCAACATGCTCACTAAACATGGTCGTGAACTTGTCATCAACATGTTTAAAACTTGTATAAAACACAAACAAAGTCAGAAAATCTTGAAACTTGTCCACGTGTCATGATATCATATGTACAGGCTGCGATAAAAAATTGAAAAAATTTCGAGAAAACTATGACGCGCTATGTGTACAAACCTAAGAGATCCACATTGAAACTCTATGATTTCATGTGTAGTTCTCTTAAGTTTCTACACATAGTGTCTCACAACTTTGTCCAAACATTCTCAATTTTTTATCACAACCTGTACATATGATATCATGACACGTGGACAAGTTTCATGATTTTCTGACTTTGTTTGTGTTTTATACAATTTTTAAACATGTGGATGGCAAGTTCACGGCCATGTTTAGTGAGCATGTTGCTCGAAGTTTTCGGTCCGCTCATGGAATCGGTCGTAACTTATGCTAAGTAACATGAATATCATTTTTTTCATGCACGGTTTTCCAAGTTTCGAGTGACCTGCAGTTCAAATTTGAATTTTCCGAAGAAATTCAAATAAACAAACTAAATCTACTAGCTATTTCAAACTCTGTTAAAATTGTCCACAAATGATACATGTAGATCTACATAGTGTAGGAACATACCACAAAAAGTTTGGGAGACAAAATAAAAAAAATACAAATGCACTTTGCCGAGTGTCTAGGGATGACACTCGGCAAAGACTTCTTTGCCGAGTGCTAGATGTGTGACACTCGGCAAAGAGGTAGTAAAGAACCTTTGCCGAGTGCCGCAACGGGGGACACTCGGCAAAGAACTCTTTGCCGAGTGCCGCTGATCTGGCACTCGGCAAAGAATATTTTAATATTTTAAAAAAATCTTTGCCGAGTGCCGGATCACGGGCACTCGGCAAAGAAACAAACTTTAACCGGCCGCGCGGCCGGCTTTCTTCTTCCTTCTGCATGCTTTGCTTCTTCTTAATTTCTTCCCGCGCCTCACCGTCGCCGCCTTCCCACGCCTCACCGTCGGCCGCCTCACCGCCGGCCGCGCCCGGCCGCCCGCGCGCGCGCCGTCGCCTGCCCTCGCCGCCGCACTGCCCGAGGTCTCTGCCCTCGCGCGCTCGCCGCCCGCGCGCGCTCGCCCTCAACGCCGGCCGCGCCGCCGCCCTCAACTCCTGCCCTCAACGCCGGCCGCGCCCGGCCGCCCGCGCCCGGCCGCCCGCGCCCCACCGCCTCGGTTCGCCCGCCTCCAAGGTAAACACTGTTTTCTGTTTTCTTGTCATGTTCAGTCGGGGAGGGAGGGAGATGTACAGTGGGGTAGCGGAGTAGTAGACGACGTGGGGGCCGAAGGTGAGGAAGGCGCAGTTGAGGAAGTGGAAGACCGTCATCTCGCCGCCTCCGCCGTCGTCTGCGGCGTCTGTGGAGCGGCGAGACCGATGCGCCTGAGACCGTACGGTACGTGCGAGACGATTAGGGGACGCGGTGGGGGTAATTGGGCTCTAATCGGACCCGGCAGTGTGAAGGGGAATGCTAGCTAGGCTTTTGCGCTTGATGGTCTGATGGGCCTGAACTTGCGTAGCACACACCGATACGGCCCACGGAGCTGCAGACTTGAGGTCAGTTTTTTTTTATGTGACTGCTCTTTCGAAAAACAAAAAACGTACTGTACACAAATGTTTGGCTACCCTGACGGAAAAAAATGGTTACCCGTCCGCCACACTGGGGTCTCGGGAAAGCAGAAGTCAGAACGGTTCGACGTACGTGTCCTCTGTGAAACACCTGATGATGCCGCTCGGGCGCTCGGCGGCTAGTCAGAACCATAGTAGACAGGGGCGTGAGGCTCCGGCCGGTCCTTGGCCTCGTGCGGTCGGAGCTCGAGGTGGAGGAGCCTGCAAGCGGCAGCGGGGCAAGGGGCAGGGGCAGGGGCAGCGGGGAGTAGCTTGTGAGACGGTGGTGGTGGT
The DNA here is from genome assembly GCA_029449295.1 of Zea luxurians. NCBI lineage: Eukaryota > Viridiplantae > Streptophyta > Magnoliopsida > Poales > Poaceae > Zea > Zea luxurians. The sequence continues at coordinate 56,682,167 of JAOPSE010000011.1, forward strand.
GGCATACCAGGGTTGAGCGCGCGGGCGAACGGGAGCGCCGAAGAGGAGCCTGCAGCGGTGGTGTTGGGGGCATGAGGCAGCGTGAGGAGTTACGGATTTCCCATGGCATGGGGAGACTGATATTTGCCATCACCACACTGTTAGCAACACTAATCTCTTAAAGTCAAACCAGTAGCGACAAGGGAATAGAATGGAAGAGAATCTAGATACTTGAGAGAAGGGAGGAAGAAGATGAGCAGTAGTTGGAAGATAGAGAGTTCAGGTTCTAAAAAATGATTCTTGGATGATCCTCGCCCTTCCTTTATTCCTGCTCCTTGTAGTGCTCATTTCAGCTAGTTGGGCTGGTGTGTACTATATGGGTCGGTTCCTAACATTCTCCCCTCCTTAAGCTTCGTCCCTAGCCCCACGACCCACCACCTGCAGAAGGCGCCGTTGACAGTCGTAGATCCGCCGACGACCAACGCCCCTGACCCAGGCAAACCACGCCGCCGCCACGAGTCAGTCGTGCGAGCCACCACGCCACCCGCCCATGCTAGCAGGGAGGAGCAGTAGACAATGACCAGCCTCCTAGATTAGGCTAGCCAGCTCGCTGATCCGGCCTTCCCAACGGCGGTCCAGGTCGTCGTCCACCTCCAGGTCCGATCCTGCCCCTTCTGCAGCCACCCGGGCAGCGTCCAGTGCGACATCTTTCTCAAGGAACGCCGGCCGTTCGCCGTGGCTGCGGTTGGCACGACCGGCACCACAACGACTGTGGCTGGCGTGGTGACGACGACGGCCGTGGCTGGGCGCCATCGACTCTGGCTATTCTAGGTTGTGGCGGCCTGGAGAGGTTGGAGCGTGTGAGTGACAGTTGCGAAGATGATGCTCTCATTTCAGTGACAGTTGATGAGGAGGAGGATGAGGTGCAAAATGATAATGACTTAGTAATCCTTGAAGGCAATGACATTACTGACGAACTTGCTTCTTCCGATGGTGTGGAGATTGAAATGCTTGATAGTGATGATGAGAGTTATGATCTGGCTAACCCCGACACATATGAAGATTATTTTTAATCGATGTAATGCTATATGACTTTTTATTTCGCACCTGTTTTTAAATACATCTTTTTATATGTGCTTATTTGTTTACTCTTAATTGCAGGTTGTTGGACAAATATGGTGGGCGGTTTCCTGAGGAGGAGGAGGGGGAGGAGGAGTAGGACGGCGGACGATGCACAGCAGGCAGTGCAACAGGACGAGGCAGAGCAGGCAGCGCAGCAGCAGGCGGTGCCTCAGGACGACGACGGCCAGCAGCAGGACGACGACGACCAGCAGCAGGACGCCTCAGGTTCAGGCGGCTCTAGTTCGAGGAGCATCTACCTGCGAGGCCCCGCGAGTCTCCCTCAGTGTCCCATACTTCGGGACAGACGGCCGCTGATTCGGCCGGAAGGGGAGAGGTATGTAACTTTATGTTCTTCATTCTTGTTCATATTATGTGTTCAAAATCATAATATAAACTAATACTTTTTATTTATCACTTGGACAGGTCTTGGATGGTTTTGGATTATGCTGGGGGTCATCGTCGCCCCCCCAATGGCATCCTCGGCCTGCTGTGCAGGGAACACTTCCCTGGACTTGTGGAGTACGCCGGAGTGACGGGCCCAGCCTTCACCTTTGACCACTACGCCGTCGCCCCCGATGCAGTAGACCGGGACGGCAGGGAATTCAATAACAAGGCGGAGCGGGTGAAGCAAGAGCTGTGGGTAAGTCTTAGTATAATGTAAAATATGTCGCATTCGTTGCAAATTCTTGAAATAATGTATGGATACATCGTTTTTGTATGCAGGATTTCTTCAGATGCGATGCTGGATACGAGGCTAGGGCGGATGTGGTGGCCACCACGAGCTGTAAGAAGCTCGTCGTGGACATGCACTATGAGGCCCGCATCCAGGCCATCATCACCTACCACGGCTCCGTCCTTGGGGAGAAGGTGACCAAAACTCAAGCCCGAACCATGTCGTTGACCAGGGAGCAGTACCTGCAGGTAAAGTCATGCATGTTTGGTACCAGTACTCGATACATGAATTTTATTTTATCTTCTGATATGCACTTTACGTGTTTACTTTGCAGATGATTCCACATTGGTGCGCCGCACATCCTCTGTGCTGGGAGCAGATGGTGGATAGGTGGTGTTCGGCTGAGTGGGACGAGGCGCACACAGCTAGCCGGGAACGGCGTTTGATGATGCAAGGCCCCTCCCACCACCAAGGCAGCCGGAGCCTGGGCCAATATGCCGAAGCATGGGTACGCCACCTTTTTTATTTAGATATATAGCACAAAGTTAGATATTATTTCTAACTATCTCGTTGGTTTTCGTTGCAGTCGGCGTCACATGGTGGAAGGCCTTGCTCCACCTTCTCGGCCTATGCTATGGCCCATAAGGGTAAGGCGACGTCCGACGTCACCTACAACCCGGATGACGGGCCCGAGGCCTACACCAACCCCGCCGTCTACAGCCGCCCCCATGACTACACCGCCATGGCGCAGGAGGTCCATGGCCCAGACTATGATCCGAGCACCGAGCCGATCGACACCGATGTGCTCATGAGGGTCGGAGGAGGCAAGAGACATGGGCGGTACTGGATTGCCGACGGGGCAATCGACTCGTCCTCCACTCCCACTCTGTCTCAGGTGAGAGCAAGGAGCACGGGCTCGAGTCCAGTCATACGACCTCGGCACGACAGCTCACAGCATCGCATACAGCAACTCGAGGTTAGTGTAACTCGTCCTTCCTTGAGTTATATACCTACTCTTTGAGTTACTATAACGTTGGCTTGTAATATTACAGACCCAACTAGAAGAAGAGAGGAGGGAACGTCGCGAGATGGAGGCGAGGATCATGGCGGAGCGGGAGGCCCGCCGGGCAGATCAACAGAGGATGGCGGAGATGTTCCAGTACATGCAGAGCCTTGGCGCCGCACAGGGCATCGCTCCGCCACCTCCATTGTTCCCTCCAGTTGACCCTGCTCTCTTCCACACTCCTGTGAGTATCAAAATTGTAGTTAGATGTTTGTAATGCATCTGGTATAACACATGCAATCTCTTCTCTGTGCAGGGCCAATCTGGGGAGGCATCCAACAATCCTCCGGAAGGGTTCAGCCCAACGCAGCCCCGGTCAAGCCGCCCACCTCCATGAGTGTTGTGTTTTCATTGCTTTAGACTTCTGTACTTGTGTATAATACTTATGGCTGTGTTTGATACTTATGTGAGAGCTTGCGACGTTAGAGACTTATGTTTGTGTTTGATACTTATGTTGAACACTTATGTTTGTGATGGATATTTATGTTTGTGGTGACGGTTTTATGTTTGTGTTGGCTATTTATGTCTGTGATGATATGTGTGATGTATATATGTGATATATATGTGATATCTTCTGTTTGTGTGGATGGAATACAAAAAACAAATAAAAAAGGTATATACTGGTCACTTTGCCGAGTGTAACACTCGGCAAAGAGGTTCTTTGCCGAGTGTCAAGGTCATAACACTCGGCAAAGAGCACAGACCTGGGCACCGGCTTAGGTTCTTTGCCGAGTGTTGCGTCCCTGGCACTCGGCAAAGAGGTCGGCTTTGCCGAGTGCCACATGGGACACTCGGCAAAGAACCCGCCAGGGAGGGTCCCCATGTCAGGTTCTTTGCCGAGTGTCCCATGTGGCACTCGGCAAAGATGGATTCTTTGCCGAGTGCTGCACGGAAGGCACTCGGCAAAACTAACTTCTTTGCCGAGTGTCAGGTGGGACACTCGGCAAAGCCGCCGTCTCCGTCACTCGACGCCGTAACGGCTGCTTTTCTTTGCCGAGTGCTCTCTGGCACTCGGCAAAGATCTTTGCCGAGTGCCCGATAAAAAGCTCTCGGCAAAGAAGGCTTTGCCGATGCACTGTTCACCGAGCCTTCTTTGCCGAGTGTAACACTCGGCAAAGCTTTTGCCGAGTGTTTTGAACGCTTTGCCGAGTGCTTCAGGCACTCGGCGAAGCGGTTGATTCCGGTAGTGCTTGGGTGTAGAGGTGGTGCCTTGCTCCAAATTGACAATGTGTTTGAGTCTTTGATCATTAGCTCAAAGCTCACAAACTTACCAATTACTTCCTCGAGAGACATCTGTTTATATCTAGGGTCTCCACGGATTAGTTGCACTTGAGTGGGATTACGAAAAACAAGTTATCTAAGAATAACCTTGACCATTTCATGGTCATCCCACTTGGTGCTCCAGAGGTTGCGCACTTGGTTCACCATGGTCTTGAGCCGGTTTGTATCACCCTGTCCAATCCCTGGACCGAGGGTAATTACTCCTGGCAGCTCTCTAGGATCATATATCGTCCCCACAGACCAACAGGAGTCTTTTGTGCACACTTTGTCCTCACTCATGCGCACCCGAAAAAACTTCTCGGTCGGTCACCGATCCCAAATTGCTCCATGCCAAGCACGCTTAACTTAGAGGTTCTTTCGAGATAGGCTTCTGAAAAAGAAGATGCATGTTGGGGGCCTTCATCTTCCGAAGGTCCTCAAAAACATAACTAACATGTTTTCCAAGTATAATACATTCACAGGGACCTTCGGCCTCGGAATAAAGCTGTACACGATATGAAAAGCATGGTCTGGGAGAAGGTTGAACCAGTTCCGTAGCTACACGTAGAGAAGCTTCGGCTTATCGGTGGAAAATGAAACCGACTTAAAGAGGAAAAGGCTATCTAGTCCTCGATAGATTGTCATTAAGTCAATAGTAAACATAAAGGGCATGAATATAATTTTACACAGGCTGCGTTCTGTGCCTATAAATAGATGAACAGTAACACTGTACTGTTCACGCTGACCTGTATTCACTTGCACGTCACACTTGGATTCTCACATTCTGTCAAGCCGAAGGTATAAATGTAATTCAATATTGTTCATGTTTGTTCATGATGAGATAATAAAAAATATCCTAATGATGTCATATGATGATGCATGTTATTTTCCATGTTTGATATGTTTCTGCTTTCATTATTATATACTGAAATGATGAAGGTACGTCCTTCATAACCTTCATCTAAAGATCATTATATCCTAAGGGAGATAATGCTCCTAAGGATGAAGGTCTTTAACCATTAACATCTTGTGTTGCCTTGTTCTTAACTCATAGCATTTGAGAACAAGTCCCCAACAGCTGGCTTTCTCGACTTCATAGTTTTCTTTGGCTTCAGCAAGTTGTTTCCGAAGATTTTCAACTTCGGCTCTTTGGGCTTCGGCCTGAGCGTTGTACTTAGCTTCGTCTTCTTTCATTTTATTCACCAATGACTTGAGGTACCTTTTGAAAACCATAACTTGAGGTACCTTTCATAAACCGGCCTATTTGGTTTGGTCAAAAAATTCAAAAAAAATCGGGAAGATAATTAAAAAAATTGTTTAAGTGTTTTCAGGAATTTTAGAGATCCTTTGTGAATTTCTCTAGGCCACAATACAACTCTGTTTCAAGTGAAATTTTGTGTGCTTCCATCCTTTGTGTTTTTGGATCAGTGGTAAAAAATTCAGAATATTTCGAGCTCTTTTGATGGTACTCCTTTTGAAACGCGCCTTTGATTTCTACTAGTGCTGAAAAATCTGCCCTATTTACAGAACTGCCAATCCCACTAGATACTTGTACCTCTTTTCTTGTGCTTTGGTCCAACTGTTCTATTACATTTTCTAGGCCAGCAACTAGGACGAGTACTTGGAACACTTATTCAGCATTGCTATCTGTTACTGACTTGTGTGCCACATATATATATTTAGTCAGCCTTCCCATAGCTCCAATTTTCTCTCGAGCAGAACAGGTACTCTTTTGCAATCACACCCACGCTCGTTGGACAGTCACACCGGTCACCGTTTGCCACCTGCAGTGCTGGTAAGAACGTTGTAAGAGTGGGGTAAGACGCTTCATAATTTGTATTCCACCACCTCCACCACCACCCTGAGAGATAGTTGTAGGGTTCACATTGTTTGTTGCCTTTTTGTCTCTGTTTTGTGCTAACAATGACAGGACCAAAGAATCAAATGGACAAGGACGAGGGGCCTAAACTTAACGACGACGAGTGTGTCTCTCAAATGGAATTGAAGGAGATGATGCGCGCGATGACTGAAGCTTTTAAAAAATACCAGGACTCTGCCTCGACATCTTATGAGCAGCTTGATCGACGAGTTGCTGAACTTGTTACACGCATGGACGTACTGGAGGCTCGTCCCCCACCACCAACTCCAGCCCCAGCTCACTCTCCTGTGGACGATGACGACAATGTTTATGCACCGCTGCGACAACGCCTCGCACATAATCGACAAGGTATGGGAGGTAATGGTAGATGTCGTCATCATAATCCATTTGCTAAGATTAAGTTTTCTATTCCACCGTTCATGGGTTCTTATGATGCTAAAGCTTACTTAGACTGGGAGATGACGGTAGAACAAAAATTTAATTCCCATCTTGTTCCTGAGCAGCATAGGGTTAGACAAGCCACTAGTGAATTTAGATATTTTGCTATCATTTGGTGGAATGAACTTGTTAACACATGTGCTGCACCACAAACATGGAATGCGTTAAAAGAGGAGATGCGAGCTCGCTTTGTTCCCCCTTCTTATAGACGTGATCTTCGAAAAAAGTGCAACGCTTAGATCAAGGAGACATGTCGGTACAGGAATACTACCAAGAACTTTAGAAAGGTATGCTACGATGTGGGGTAGTTGAGGATCTGGAGGATCAAATGGTTAGGTTTTATGGGGGATTGAGGCGGGAGATTCAGGATATTGTTGATTATAAAGAATATCATTCTATACAATGCTTGTTCCATCTTTCTATGTTGCCAAAAAAAGAATTACAGGGTCATCAAGAACGGAGGAGCAGCACTTTCGCTCCACGCCAGCCACCGGCGCCAGCCAAGGCGTCATCATCTTCGGGCGTACGGACGTCCACATCTTCCACTGTACCTTCTGGTGTTGCAGCAAAACCTGCTACGACCACCTCTTCCACAGGCCGCTCCTCCGACATCAAGTGCCACCGCTGCCAGGGACTTGGTCATATTCAGCGAGATTGCCCCAGCAAACGGACATACATTGCTACTGGTGATGGTGGGTATGTTAGTGCTTCTGATGTTGAAGATGAAGATACTGTTGGAGCTAACATTGCAGAGACTTATGATGGCGATGAAGAGGTTCTTCGTACAACAGCGACCGAGACCTATAAGGCCTTGATTGTGCAACGAGCTTGGAGTACCACGGCTAGTGACGACGACAACAGACAGCGCCACAACCTTTTCAACATGTTCCTCATCGTCAAGGACTGCCATGTACATACCATCATTGACGGTGGTAGCTGCAACAACTTGGTGAACGTTGAGGTGGTCAAGAAGCTTGGCTTGACCACACGAGAGCATCCCCACCCTTATCACATTCAATGGTTTAACAACAGCGGTAAGTTCAAGGTAACAAAAACAGCAAGGGTGCATTTTTCTATTAGCTCTTACCATGACTTTGCTGATTTCGATGTGGTGACTATGGATGCTTGCTCTCTTTTTCTGGGACGTCCTTGGGAGTTTGATACTGATGCTATTCACCATGGTAGATCTAATAAATATACTTTCATGCATAAGGGAAAGAAAATTGTGTTGCTTCCTATGACTCCCACTGAGATTGTCCACTTTGAACATGAGAAAAAGACTAATGCTAAGCAAAAAGGTGTTTTGAACTCTGAAAATCAGCAACCTATTAAGTTAAAAGCTCCTACTTTGCTAGCCACTAAATCTGATCTTGATGAGTTACATGCCTCTCTTGGACTTTGCTATGCCTTAGTGTGCAAAAATGCTTTCTATTCCATTGATGATACATCAATTGTCTTGCCACCTGCTATTGCTAACCTTTTGCAAGAGTATATGGATGTGTTTCCCTCTGAGATACCCCCTGGATTGCCACCTGTGCGAGGCATTGAGCACAAGATTGATTTAATTCCAGGGGCGAGCTTGCCCAATCGTGCTGCCTACAGGACCAACCCCGAGGAGACTAAGGAGATTCAGCGCCAGGTCCAGGACCTTCTGGACCGCGGGTACATTCGTGAGAGCCTTAGTCCTTGTTCTGTTCCTGTTCTTTTGGTTCCTAAGAAAGATGGCACTTGGCGCATGTGTGTTGATTGTAGAGCCATTAATAACATCACAATTCGGTACAGATATCCTATTCCTAGATTGGATGACATGCTTGATGAATTAAGTGGTTCTATTGTTTTCTCTAAAATTGACTTGTGTAGTGGATACCACCAGATTCGTATGTCTTTAGGTGATGAATGGAAAACTGCATTTAAAACTAAGTTCGGTCTTTATGAGTGGTTAGTCATGCCTTTTGGGTTAACTAATGCGCCTAGCACTTTCATGAGATTGATGAACGAGGTTTTACGTGCTTTCATCGGTAAATTTGTGGTGGTATATTTTGATGATATTCTTATCTATAGTAAGTCTCATGATGATCATATTGAACATTTACGTGATGTTTTTGATGTTTTGCGTGATGGACGTTTATTTGGTAACCTTGAGAAGTGCACCTTCAGCACCGATCGTGTGTCTTTTCTTGGATATGTTGTGACATCGCAGGGCACTGAGATGGATGAGGCAAAAATTGTTGCCATCACGAGCTGGCCACTTCCAACCACGGTCACGCAGGTTCGAAGTTTTCTTGGTCTTGCAGGATTCTACAGGCGATTTGTGCGGGATTTCAGCACCATTGCAGCACCTCTCCACAAGTTGACAAAGAATGGAGTGTCGTTTCGTTGGGGACCATCACAACAACAAGCCTTTGATGCCCTCAAGTCGAAGCTCACACAAGCACCACTGCTGCAACTTCCTGATTTTGACAAGACATTCGAGCTCGAGTGTGATGCGAGCGGCATTGGGATTGGAGGAGTGCTCATTCAAGGAGGTAAACCTGTTGCTTTCTTTAGTGAAAAATTGAATGGTCCAACTCTGAATTATTCTACATATGACAAAGAATTATATGCTTTAGTACGAGTTTTACAAACTTGGCAACATTATCTATGGTCTAAAGAATTTGTCATACATTCGGATCATGAATCTTTGAAGTATCTTAAGGGACAATCTAATCTAAACAAACGACATGCTAAATGGATTGAATTCATAGAATCATTTCCTTACATTATTAAGCATAAAAAAGGAAAGGATAATGTGATTGCTGATGCTTTATCTAGACGTTATACTATGCTGTCCCAACTTAATCATAAAATATTTGGTTTGGAGACTATAAAGGAATTATATGCTGCTGATTTGGACTTCAAAGATGCTTTTGAAAATTGCAGAGAGGGAAGAACGTGGCAAAAATTTATGCTGCGTGAAGGCCTTCTCTACCGTGCTAACAAGTTGTGTGTTCCAGCTAGCTCCGTTCGTCTTCTACTCTTGCAGGAAGCACATGGAGGTGGCTTGATGGGACATTTTGGTGTTAAGAAGACCGAGGATGTGTTGTTTACTCATTTCTATTGGCCTCGGATGCGGCGCGATGTTGAGCGCTACGTCTCTCGTTGCACCACGTGCAACAAAGCTAAGTCCCGACTTAACCCCCATGGTCTTTATTTGCCTCTTTCTGTTCCTCGTGCACCTTGGGAGGATATTTCTATGGATTTTGTTTTGGGATTGCCTAGAACAAAGAGGGGGAGTGATAGTGTTTTTGTCATTGTCGATCATTTTTCAAAGATGGCACATTTTATACCCTGTCACGAAACTGATAATGCTTCACATATTGCTGATTTGTTCTTCACTGAGATTGTGCGTTTGCATGGTGTGCCAAATACTATTGTTTCTGATAGGGATGCTAAGTTTTTAAGTCATTTTTGGAGAACTTTGTGGTTTAAATTGGGAACAAAGTTGTTGTTTTCTACTACTTGTCATCCCCAAACTGACGGGCAAACAGAGGTTGTTAATCGCACTTTATCTACCATGTTGCGGGCTATTTTGAAGGATAATTTGAGGTTGTGGGAGAAATGTTTGCCACATATTGAGTTTGCTTATAGCAGATCGATTCATTCCACAACCAAGCTTAGTCCATTTATGGTAGTATATGGTTTTAATCCTCGTGCCCCAATTGATTTGCTATCTTTACCACCTTCTGAAATAGTGAACTTGGATGCTACACAACGTTCTAAATTCATTCTTAAGTTACATGAAACAACTAAGTTGCAAATTGAAAAGATGAATGAAAAGTATCGTATTGCTGCTAATAAAGGTAGGAAGGAAATGAAATTAGAACCTGGTGACTTGGTGTGGGTTCATTTGAGAAAGGATAGGTTTCCTGATTTGAGAAAATCTAAACTTATGCCACGAGCTGCAGGTCCTTATAAAGTTCTTGCAAAAATTAATGATAATGCATATACACTTGAGTTGCCGCCAGATTTTGGGGTTAGTCCCACCTTTAACATTTCAGATTTGAAGCCATATATAGGTGACGAAGATGAGGCCGAGTCGAGGACGACTCCAATTCAAGAGGAGGAGGATGATGAGGACATCACTTCTATACATACAATGAATGGACCGATAACACGATCTCGTGCATGACAGCTAAATCTCCAGGTACGTTCTACCCTAGTCAATTGTGTTTCAGAGCTTACGCTTGGGGCCATGGATGTTTTGATGATTAGGTACCTTGGAGAGGACCAGCAAGGACTTGGGAAAGACCAAGGTGTTGAGTAGGAGCAGCAAGGGCGTCCACAACAAGAAGGAGATCAAGTCCGAGTCGGCTGCGACTCCATCTCGGGTTCCAGGACCAGTCTGCACTAAAATGGACGCCCAAGATGCATCCGGACTCCGATTGCGACGGACTGGATATGGTTGGAAATATAACGAGATTATCTAACCAACCCAACTGGTTCCACCCTAAAATTCATCCGGAGTCAACGGAAATCGTCGAAACAAGTTAGCATTCAGATTCTGTTTTGGTGCTGCGACACCGTCTGTTGGGCCGTTGGGCCGTGTATCGCGTCGGAGCCCATTAGGGGCGAGTCCAGGGCTATGCACGCCCTAATACTCTATTTATTCAGCAGCCACCGCCACATTTAGGTTTGGGTTTTGCTTAGATCAATTCTGTCATCGAACAGTGTCGCCGTCATCGGCTTGTGAGACCTCATCCTGTAATCAATACAATTTTGGTTGTGTTTCTTTCCTGTTCTTGCTTATGTTCTTGATTGCGCTTGCAGGGATAAGCCTTCGTGGCGAGGTCATTCGTGTGTCACGGGTGATAACCAATGGAGCCGTGGTGTAGTGATTGCGAGGAACCGTTCGCTCGGAGCCTTGGATCATCAACGTCGAGATCTCCACTCAATCAAGTTATCGTATCTCACGGAAGATCGGGCCGCGTCTACTATCACTTAAGGCGTTGCTAAGTATTAAGCCCTACAAGAAAGAATGAATGGATTAACCTGAGAATAAAAGACTCTATTAAAGAATCCATAAGCTTCAAAATTCACAACTTTTGTACCTTCAGACTGTTGTATGCAAGGCTATCCGCAAGATCGTCCTTCGTCATGGCACAAAGGCTAGCTTCGAGCTTCGGAAAACCCATACTTCTGGCCATCTCCTGGCAGACGGATAATTCTTTGTTGTCTGGGAGACAATACAAGAAATCATCTTCATCCGTACCATTAAACACTAAGGCCCCTTTCGGGTACTTCAGTTCTCGGGCATAGTGTCTAGCTTCAAAAATTTCTCCCTCAGATAATCTTTTTCCCGAAGCATGTCGAATAACATAATCAAGGTCTTCGGAAGGTGCTTCGAGAGCAGGAGCGGCAGCTTTTCCAGGCAAAGTCTGTTCTATAGCCTCTTCCTCCGCTGCCTTCTCTTCAATTTCCGAGGGTTTTTTCTTAGCAGGCTCTGAAGGCCCGGCTTCGGCACTAGCCTGGCTCATTGCAGCTTCAGTTTCGGTCAGTTTTGTTTTAGCTTCGATTTGCATTTTCGTAGCCTTGGCAATTTTCCCTGGAGTAGAGCTTGAAGCCTTTACCGTTTCTAGCACATCTAGTACACTTGCCATCCTTCTTCTTTTGGGAGTGGTCGCAAGACCTTTTTGTATCTTCGGCATTGGTACTTCTGCCGAAGGGCTGAAAACTTCTAACATTTTTATTCCATCAGTCTCTGGCTTTTCGGCCTTATCTTTACCAGTCTTTGCCTCAGCCTGCTCGGCTGAGGGTGCCTTCGGCACGGTAGCTGGTTCTTCAGCCTTCTGCGTAGAAGGAATTGGCTCTTTTGGATCAGCAGCTGAAGAAGTCTTCCCACCAAACTCGAGCACCGCGGCCGGCTCAATATAACGGAGCTGGTGGGTGAGGACTTTCAACTTTTTACTCTTCGGCGCAGGCTCGCTTGGAGCAGCCGAAGCAACAACCTTTCCAGAGGTTGCACCCTTTCTTTTCTGCCCCCGTGGCGGGTAGCGATAGTCAGGGTACATAAATACAATAGCATCAAAAACACTATTTAATCTTTTCTTTTTTTGGCTTCTGAAGGCCGCAGATAGTGCATTATCTTCGGACTTGGAATATGCTCCAAGTAACTCATTGCTAGTATTTTCAACACACTTCAGCCAGTCATCATCTGGTTCAACAAATTAGTCCCCAAACCTGAAGGTGTATTTCAATCGAACCAGGCCGCCTTCGCTAGGGTTAGTGATGGTTTCTTTCGACATTTCCCAGCTGTCTATCAGTGGCCATATCCTGTAGGCTACATGTTCTTGAAGTAAGTCTCTTGTCCCAATAAAAGAGCAAACTGTGTTGAAGGCCCTTCGGCATGCTTCGGCTGCCTCATCAATTTCTACCTTCGACTTTTGGAGGCCGAAGCGGGACCAGATGGGGTGCATGATGATCTCTTTAATGTCTTCTCTCACCTTTAAATTATTTTCACATAGAACCACTCTTCCATTTAGGCCCCAGGCCATCTCTTCCGAAACGTTGGCACTGGGTAGCTTGCGCCAGAGCGAGCAACGAAGCTATAGCAACCGAAATTGTTATGATATTGTTCTTTACCCTAGGGCTTCGTCTCATATGAAAGTTCATGCATACTGCAAAAAACATCTTGCACTTGGCTCTAGACCTTGACTTCTCACAGCCCAGACGAAGATCCCCATTCTAATAACTGCTTTGGGAGTGATCTGGTGAAGGAAAATCTGGTATGTCTTTAAAACTTCAACCACAAATCTGCTCAACGGAAACCGAAGTCCAGCTTTGAAGAAGCTCCGGAAGATCACAAATTCATTTTCTTCGGGAGCAGGAATGGCTCTGTCTACGTCGGCCCTCACAATAGACATATCTCGAAAATACCTTCCTATCATATTATCATGATGACTCTATTTGATAGTTGATTTCCCGAAGACTGTATGACTTGGTCGCCAGGGCCGATCTTCAGAGTCTTTGCCTCCACTCTCCACATCATAGTTATCGCTATCATCAGTATCTTCAGACAAGCCTTCTAGTATCTCTTTAGTAATCTTCTCTGTATTTGTTTTTGCTATTGACTCAACAAATCCAGCAGTCTTCTCCTCAAGGAGCTTCTCCTCTTCGGTCAGCTTCGTCTCAGCGGCAACTTTTTTGTCCTGAGACATCTTCTCTTCGGAAATGGCGAAAATGTGTCCTTGAAACCGAAGCTTAGGAAGTCTGAGAAACTAAGCAAGCGTTGGTAAGCAAGAGCTAAAAAATTTAGCAAACAAAGCAAGTGGCAAGTAGCGTACCAAATGTGGTCAGGGTGAGTTCTTATTTATACGATCGACGCGCTCCAAATAGGAGGGTCCCGTCTGTCATTAACTATTGCTATTCTAGCAAAGGGAAGGTGTTTTTTCGGACCTTCGGCTTAAGGCCTTCGTCCATGTTGCAATCTGAATTCGTTACCTTAAACAAATTAATACTGCAAGGGGCTACTGTTGGGGGCCTTCGTCCTCCGAAGGTCCTCAAAAACATAATTTAACAATGTCTTCCAAGTATGGTTTATGGACAGGTATCTTCGGATTTATGATAAAAGCATAAACGATGAGGAGCTTGATCGTGACGAAGGTTGTCGTCGCTCCAAAGCTGTGCGGAAGGGAGCTTCGCCCAATCGCAGAAAAGGGAACCGACTTAAAAGGGAAAAGGTTATTCAGTCCTCATAGATTTTTCTATAAGCCAATAGTAAATGTAAAGGGCAGAATTGTAATTTCTCATAGGCTATGTCCTGTGCCTATAAATAGATGAACAGTACCTCCGTACTGTTCACTCTGACTTGTATTTGCTCGCGCGTCATGCTTGGACTTTTGACTTCTGTCGAGCCGAAGGTATAAATGTAATTCAATATTGTTCATGTTTGTTCATGATGATATAATTTAAAGATATCAATGACGCCATATGATTATTTATGTTATTTCTCATGTTTCATATGATTCTTGCTTCATTAATATGTATTGAAATGTCGAAGGTATGTCTTCATGCCTTTCGTCTGACGATCAGCTTCGAAGGACGAAGGGTACTAACCATTAACCCTTTTATGTTGCCTTGTTCTTAACTCATAGCATTTGAGAACAAGTCCCCAACAGCTGGCTTTCGCGACTTCACAGTTTTATTTGGCTTCAGCAAGTTGTTTCCGAAGATTTTCAACTTCGGCTCTTTGGGCTTCGGCCTGAGCGTTGTACTTAGCTTCGTCTTCTTTCATTTTATTCACCAATGAAATTAAAATCTTGTCTTTCTCCAAACCTTCATTTCTCAGCTCAATTACCTCTGAGCGAAGGTTGCTGAGAGCTATTGTGCAGCCTTCGTCTTCGGTGCTCTTTTGTGCCCTCAAGGCATTACTAAGAATTAAGCCCTGCAAGAAAAAGAAAGAATTAAGCATAACAATGAAATACTTTGTTTCTAATTTTAAAGTTAACTTCTATACCTTTATACTGTTGTACGCAAGGCTATTAGCAAGATCATCCTTCGACATGGCCGAAAGGCCTTCCTCAAGCTTCGGAAATCCCATACTTTTAGCTATCTCCCAGCAAACGGATATTTCTTTGTTGTCCGGGAGACAGTACAGGAAATCATCTTCGTTTGTGCCATTGAACACTAAGGCCCCCTTCGGATATTTTAGTTTCTGGGCATAGTGTCTGGCTTCTAAGATTTCTTCTTGGGATAATTTTTTCCCCGAAGCATGTCGAATAATGTAATCAACATCTTCGGCCGGAGCTTCGGTGGTAGGAGATTTTGGTTTTTCTATCTTATCTTGCCCCGATGCCATGCCAGTATCTGAAGTTTGTTGCTCAACTTTATCTTCAGGCGCGGTAGCCTTTGTCTAAATGGGCATTGAAGGCCCAGCTTCGGCTTCGGCTTGAACTTTGATAGCTTCGGCAACTTCCTTAGTAGGAGCAGGGGTCAAGGCTTTTGTGATCTCCTTGATAGCATCTAGCACGCTGGCCATCCTCCTCCTCTTGGGAGTTGTGGCATGAGCCTTTGTCATCTTAGGCAATTCTGCCTCTGCCGGTGGGCTCAAAATCTTTGGCATCATCATTGTTTTTTCCACTTCTGGCTCTTTGGCCGTATCATCCTTGGCTTCGGCTGGCCCGACTGTAGGCACCTTCGGCACTACAATCGATTTTTTAGCGCTTCGCATGGTGGGAGTAGCTTGTTTTGCTTCTGCAGTTGAAGAGGACCCCTAACCAAATTCAGGCACTCTGGCCGGTTCAATATATCGTGGCCGGTGGGTCAGAACCTTCAATTTCTTGCCCTTCGGCACAGCAGTGGTGGCCAAAGCGGCAATTTTTCTCTTCTTTCCTTGCCTTTTCAATGTGTAGTGATAATCAGGGTATACGAAGTCAATTGCATCAAACACCCTGTTCATTCTTTTCTTGCCCCGACCACTGAAGGCTGCGGACAAGGCATCATCTTCGGCCTTTGAATATGTCCCAAGCAGCTCATCGCTGGTAGCTTCAATGCATTTCAACCAGTCGTTGTTTGGTTCGTCAAATTTCTCTCTGAATCTGAAGGTATATTTCAATCGAACCAAGCCACCTTCACTGGATTCAGCAGTAGTCTCCTTCGGCATTTCCCAGCTATCCACAAGTGGCCACACCCTATAGGCTATGTAATCTTGGACTATATCTCTTGTGCCAATGAAGGCACAAACATTGCTGTTGGGGGGCAGCTTCATCGCCGAAGGTCTTGTGAGAAGAAACACCTTCGAAGGGTCAGAACACAATGCCGAAGCTATCAGTCAAGGAGCTTCGTAACGTATCTCCAGATGCACCGACTTAAAAGATGGAATGACCAATTTGCCCATGACAACCTATGTTATGATTGTAACCAAGTGTAAAGGGTATGAATGTAATTTCTCGCAGGCTATGCCCTGTGCCTATAAATAGATGAACAGTACCCCTGTACTGTTCACACTGACTGGTATTCACTGGTGCGTCACGTTTGGACTTTTGCCTTCTGTCAAGCCGAAGGTATAAATGTAATTCAATATTATTCATGTTCATTTATGATGATATAATTAAAAGATATTAATGAAGCCATATGATTATTTATGTTATCCCTCATGTCTCATATACTTCTCCTTTCACTAATACCTACTGTGATGACGAAGGTACGTCCTTCATGACCTTCGTCTGAGGATCATTATATCCTAAGGGAGATAATGTTTCGAAGGACGAAGGGCATTAACCATTAACCTTTTTGTGTTGCCTTGTTCTTAATTCATAGCATTTGAGAACAAGTCCCCAACATTCGCGCCCACCTCCGGTGAACTCACTTCCACTGATTGAGCTGATGGCTTCGTTCAACAATCAAGCTGAAGCTGCTTCGGTTACAAAGCTAGTGCTCCTGATAATAGGCGGTTCATGCTCAGAGCCGGCCAACAAGAGGCAGAAGAAGGAAGCTCAGAGAAGGGTGCAGCATGTTGGGGTGCAGAGACCCTTCATCAAGTCGAACTGGTCCCACATTCCAATCACCTTCTCCTAGGAGGACCTTCAGCTCTAGGATTACCCCCATAATGATGCTATGGTCATATCTTGTGACATCAAGGGATTTCTGGTCCACAATGTTCTAGTTGATACAGGCAGTGCAGCAGATATCATATTTTCTAAGGCCTTCAGACAGATGCAAGAGCCAGAGGACAAGATTCATGATGCTACACACCCTCTTTGTGGCTTCGGAGGAAGGCAGATTGTAGCACTTGGTAAGATCACAATGCCAGTGACCTTCGGATTTGTCCACAATACAAGGACTGAACAGATTGTATTTGATATTGTTGACATGGAATACCCCTACAATGCAATCATTGGTCGGGGGACACTTAATGCCTTCGAAGCAATTCTTCATCCAGCATATCTATGCATGAAGATACCTTCGGAGCAAGGGCCTATTGCTATTCATGGAAGTCAGGAAGCTGCCAGAAAGGCTGAGGAAATTGGACAGACTCAAAAGCCATCCACAATATAGATGAAGTTGAAGCTTGTGAGTAGTACAAGTATAGAAGAGAGAAGGCTGCTTCGGCTGATCAGCCGAAACCCATGCTTCTATGTGAAGACATAGCAGAGCAGAAGGTATTGCTGGGGTCTCAATTATCTGAAGAGCAGGAGAAAACTTTGATAAGGTTTTTATTCAACAACAAAGATGTTTTTGCATGGTCGGCCAATGATCTTTGTGGTGTCAACAGAGACGTCATCGAACATTCACTCAATGTCGATCCATCTTTCAGGCCCAGAAAGCAAAGGCTTCGGAAAATGTCTGACGATAAAGCCGAAGGTGCTCGGAATGAAGTAAAAAGACTTCTCAGTGCTGGTGTTATTAGAGAGGTAAAATATCCAGAGTGGCTAGCCAACACTGTTATGGTGAAGAAGGCCAATGGCAAGTGGAGAATGTGTATTGATTTCACGGATCTCAACAAGGCTTGTCTAAAGGATGAATTTCCATTACCAAGGATAGACTCTCTTGTGGATGCGGCATCTTCTTTAGAACTTATGAGTCTGCTAGATTGCTACTCATGATATCATCAAATATGGATGAAAAAGGAGGATGAACCGAAGACTAGCTTCATAACTCCCAGCGGCACCTATTGTTATCTTCGGATGCCTGAGGGGCTCAAGAATGCTGGAGGCAGTTTCAGCAGGATGACAGCCATGGTCCTTCATTCCCCGATAGGCAGAAATGTACTAACATACGTTGATGATATTATAGTAAAAAGCACAAAGCAAGAAAATCATATCACTGAACTACAAGAAACATTTGCTAATTTCAGGCAAGCTGGCCTGAAATTAAATCCTGAAAATGTGTCTTTGGAGTGAAGAAGGGTAAGTTCCTTGGCTGTCTGGTTTCAATGAAGGGGATCAAAGCTAACCCAAGCAAGATCGAAGCCATCCTTCGAATGGAACCGCCAAGCACAAAAAAGGGGGCGCAACGGTTGACAGGAAGATTAGCTTCATTGAATAGATTTATATCTAGACCAGCAGAAAGAAACTTGCCATTTTTGAAATACTAAAGTCAGCCAAAGTCTTTCAATGGGGCCCAGCCCAACAGAAAGCCTTTGAAGAGCTGAAGCAATATTTAATTGATCTAACAACATTAACTCCACCAGCGCTAGGGGCTCCGTTACTATTGTATATGGCAGCTTCACACTCTGCAGTAAGTGCGGCACTTGTGCAGGAGAAACTGGAAGGACAAATTAAAAAGCAAGCCCCGGTATACTTCGTCTCCGAAGTTCTAAGCTTATCAAAGAAAAACTATACAGAATTGGAGAAGGTGTTGTATGCTGTCTTAATGGCCTCCATGAAGCTTCGGCATTATTTTCAAGCATTCCATATAATTGTTCCTTCATCACAACCTCTGAAGGATATCATGAGGAACAGAGAAGTTACTGGAAGGATTGGAAAGTGGGCTGCGGAACTTAACGAATTCAGCATTGATTATGTGCATAGATCCTCAATTCAGTCCCAGGCATTAGCAGACTTCATCGATGACTGGACGCCAGGGGCTCGAGAAGAAGAAGCAAATAAAGATGCTGAAGCTTGGACAGTGTTCTGCAACGGTTCCTGGGGAACCTTCGGGGTAGGTGCGGCTGCTGTCTTAGTTGCACCTTCCAAAGTCAGAACATGCTATGCAATAAGGCTTGATTTCAGCTGTACAAACAATATTGCTGAATATGAAGCTTTACTTTTGGGACTTCGGAAGTGAAAGGCTATGGGGATAAGAAGGGCGGTCCTTAAAACCGACTCCCAAGTTATTTCTGGACATGTTGACAAGAGTTGTAAGGCAAGAGATCCGAAGCTTGAAAAATACCTGGACACAGTTCGAAGGCTTGAAGCTTCATTCGAAGAGTTTTCTGTTAAGAATATTCCACGAGGAGAAAATGAGCACGCTGATCTGCTAGCCAAGTCAGCGGCACAGGGGCTGCCTCTACCTTCGGAAGTATTTTTTGAGACAATAAGAGCACCTTCGGTGGAACTCCTCGAGAGAGTAGTGCTCACTATATCTCCTGTTCATAGTGAAGATTGGAGGACTGAAATTATATCTTTTCTCCAAGGTAACTGCCTTTCAGATGACGAAGCTTATAATAAGAGAATGGAGGCAAGAACAAGACCATATGTAATAATAGAAGGGGAGTTATACAAGCATGGAGTCTGCTCTCCACTTCTTAAGTGTCTATCCAGAATCGAATGTATAGAGCTGATGAAGGAGATACATGCAGGTTTGTGTGGATCTCACATTGGGTCTAGGCCTTTGCTGGGAAAAGTTTTTCGACAAGGAATTTACTGGCCGAAGGTAGCTTCGGACGCAGCAGAGCAACCTTATCCAAAATGTGCAAGAAACCAGAAGCAACCTTCATCTCTCACTCAATTAATACAGCCCACTTGGCCATTGCAAAGATGGGGCCTTGATTTGCTAGGCCCACTTCCACCAGCACAAGGCAATTTAAAATATGTTGTGGTGGCGGTAGAATATTTTTCCAAGTGGATTGAGGCGAAGCCTTTGGCCACAATAACTTCGGTCACAGTCTAGAAGTTTTTCTGGCAAAATATTGTTTGTCGCTTCGGTGTGCCGAAGGATATCACGGTAGACAATGGTACACAGTTTGATGCCGAAGCTTTCAAAGAATTCTGTGATCAGATTGGCACTAAGATCCATTTTGCATCAGTCAGACATCCAGAGTCAAATGGACTTGTCGAAAGAGCAAATGGCATCATAATGACAGGAATAATGAAGTTAATCTTCAATCAGCCCAGAGGAAAATGGCCAGACGAGTTGATTAAAGTGGTGTGGAGCCACAACACAATGATATCAAGGTCAACAGGTTTTACACCATTCAAGTTATTGTTTAGTGACGAAGCAATAACTCCAGAAGAAGCTAAGGCAGGGTCAATTAGAACAGTAGCTTCGGCAGAGGACGAAGCTGATTATTCTATGGCAAAAGATGTTATAGAAGGGACCAGACTTCAGGCTATGGAGAATATCAATAAATACCAAGTCGAAACAATAAAATGGCGTGACAGAAAAGTTCGCCTAAAAAACATTAAGCCAGGGCATCTGGTACTTCGGAGAGTGGCCAACCCTGATACAGTAGGCAAGCTTCAGCTGAAGTGGGAAGGACCCTTTCTGGTAGTATCTTCGTCAAGACCCGGTTCTTATAGGTTAAAGGACATGGATGGCAACGACATTCCTAGATCCTAGAATGCGGATGAGCTTCGGCGATATTATGTATGAATTGATGTAATCTTTTTCATTTTTCCTATGGCACCCTTTTTCTTTCCAAAGGGAGAGAAAGGTTTTTAATGGGGCCATAATTTGTAATCTTTCTTTTCTTGTTCAGCTCCACGAGAGCAAAATCTCCCAAAATATGTAAATGTAAAATCTGAGCATGCACCATCGAGTGCAGAAAAAAGGGAAAAAAGCAGGGAGAAGCTCGAAAGTCGTCACTAAAGGGATGCAGAGCATGACGAAGCTACAAAAAAGTCGTTCCTAAGGGAGCGCAGCGTAAGTTTTTTGCTCAAAAGTCGTTCCTAAGGGAATGCAGAGCCAAATACCGTCGAAATATAAGGCAAAGCGCGAAAAGTCAATGCGAATACCGCCGAAATAGAAGGCGAAGCGCGAAAAGTCAACGCGAATACCGCCGAAATAGAAGGCAAAAAAGTTCAAAAGACGTTCCTAAGGGGATGCAGAACTTACACTGAAAAATAAGCGGTGAAGCCGAAAAATAAGCGGCAAAGAGACTTCAGTCATTCCTAAGGGAATGAAGGTTATGGTTGTGGCTTCGTATGTGTGTGTTTGCACATTCATTTGCATGTCACAATACATCATACATTGCATTCATAAACATTCATTTAGACATACATAGGACCATCATCATCATATCATACAGACACAGGGAGATGCTTCAATTATGAGGATAATGCTTTGGCAAAAAGAAAAGAAGCAGTTTCATGCTTCGTTGTATACGAAAAGAAGGGAAGGTGTTTTTCGCCTTCGGCTCAAAAAGAATATGAGTTTCGTCCAATCAAAGCAGTTCATATATGAACGAAGAAATATGTTAAGGTATGGACAAGTTCAAATAATAAGTATCTAATTCTTCTATTACAATATTTTTTACAAGAGTAATACAAAATTTTTCTAGAATTTTTGTAGCAAGGTCTTCAGTTTCATCATCATTAAGCTTCGGATCACATGTCAAGTTTCGGCTCACTGTTCCTCAAATTCGTCATCCTGTACATATCAAAGCGGTACGAGAAAAGTACAAATTTCAAGGAGAAGGTAAAGCAGCAGGCACAAATTTCTTACCGGCTTAAGGTGGCTTCGAGCTTCGTCGCAAGCCATGTCTCGACCGCCTTTCGTCCAAATCTGCGTTATGAATCTATTTCCTATGCTTCGACCCAGACTAGGGATATCAGTTAAATCTGACGGTGATAAGCTAAAGTTTGGTCTATTAACAATTTTCCCATGCGTGCAACCAGATTTCATGAAGGCAACAGTTGTGCCTCGAGAAGCTAGCAGGGCACAGAAATCGCCGTGTCTAGCTATAACTTCATCAAGAGCATCAACTTCGCCCTCAATGTGTTCGAAGATCCCTGGCAAGTCTTCAACCGAAGGATTGAATTTCTCAGAGCTGGCTCCAATCGAGTTGAAAACATGCTTTAGCCATTGCACGCATCGGGTGCCGAAGTCTAGGCATTTATTTTGAAGTTCTTTCAGCGATTTCTGTAAATTTGAACTCTTTTCGGCTTCAGTCTCAAGCTTCGCATTCAATTTCTGCTTTTCTTGTTCGAAACTTTCCGACTTTGAGAGAAGTTCACTGTTCAATTTTGCAATTTTGGTTTCGGCTTCTACCAGAAAACCCTCCACTGTTTGAAGTTCAAAATCTTTCTTTTCAAGAGCAGCTGCTTGATCTTTTATTTTGCTCTCTAATCCTTCAATTATAACCTCATGTTTTTTGTCTTCAAGGTCTTGTTGCATCTTCAGAGCCTTACTTAATAGCATACTCTGTGCAAAAACAACCTTCATCAGAAAACTCCTTCGTCGTTAGAACAATAAAAAGTCGAAGAAAATTTTTACCTTGAAATTGGAATAGAATAAACTACCGACGATATGTTGTCGTCGGTAGCGACTAATATCGGCCTCAAGCTTCGGGAAACCAATACTCTTTGACAGAGTACTGATAACCTTCACTCCAGTTCGGTCTTGGAGGCAACCTAAGCTTTCATCGTCAATGCCACCGAAGAGTAGTGCTCCTGGCTTGTAACCACAGGATATAGCATAATCTTTTAACTCTTCTTTCTCAGCTTCAGTTAACTCCTGACCAATTATGTTTTGGAAATTGAAGACCTTTTCCTCCGAAGTATCTTTGGCTTTTTCATTTTCTTTTCCAGGCACTGTAGCCAGGGTCTCTTTAGCGGCCACAACATCTTCTTCTGTGGCCACATTCAGGAGCATTCTATCAATATCAGAAAGTGTGGTCTCCAGATTTGTAGCTTCGGCAGTTTCAGCTTCGGTGGGTGCACCTTTGGTAGCAGTAGCACTCTCAACAGCTGGTGTTTTTGGCGCCGAGGCACGCGGTGGCATTTCTTCAATGGCTTCAATCACATGAATAATTCTCCATTTTTTTGGCCCAGCAGGCTTCTTCGCTCCCGAGGGCTCCTTTTCCTTCTGAAAAAGCTTCGTTAGATGTGGCCCCAGTGGACTTAGCTTGATGGGCAAGGATTCAATCATTACCTTTAGAATTTCTTCTACGTCAGCAGCAAATGGTGTTGAAGGAGTTTCTTCTTCTATATCAGTCGCTTTTTGCTTCGGAGCTGCAGCATTCCTCTTCTTCGGAGTAGCTACCTTCGGCTCAGGGCTAAGTTTTCTTTTCTTCAGAACTTCTTCGTCCTCTTTCACCATTCTAGCAGCTTCTCTACACAGAACGCTAACAATTCTTTTTCTTTTTTCCCTTCGGCACCCTTGTTCAATCGCTCATAGTCAGGATATTCATAATTCAGGGCATCCATCACCCGATTCAACCTTCGCTTCGGCCGGGTGCCGAAGGCTGCAATCATTAATTGATCTTCTTTCTTCGTATAATTGCCCAGGATTTCGTTGCACATAACATCAATTGTGTCCAACCATTCTTGGCAGGGTTCTTTGAAGTGTTTCTTGAACTTAAAATGATAAGGTAGCCGAACAAGTTCATTCTTCTTCTTCTCACCCTTGAGCTTCGGCATACCCCATTCCCTTAGCGTTGGGAATACTCTATTGGCTAGGTATTCCTGAACTAAATCTCTAGTACCAATATGTTTAGATACAACTCTAAATTCAGCCACAGCATTCGAGCATGGTTCCCCCCGCGTCATGTTGCACTGAGGCCTAGTTAGCCCGATTGTTAGCTTCAGCGGGCTCTGAACTAGCTTCTCCTTCGGCTCATCTATCTTAACATAGAACCATTCAGTCTTCCAACCGGTTGGCCACTTGGTGCGATAGCTGACCACCGATGTCTTCATGTCTTTGCGGTATGCAAAATTATAACATCCAAAGTTCTCGTGTAATCCATCTTATCTAGCCTTCGTCTGATAGTGAAGTTCATGCACCCGGCAGAAGGCTTCGGCAAGCGGTTCCACTCCTTGGCTTCGGAGAGCCCAGATAAAAATGCTGAGCCTAACGATAGCGTTAGGAGTCAGCTGATGAAGATAAATCTTAAAATTTTCTAACACATCTGCAATCATTCTGTGCATGGGAAATCTCAACCCTGCTTTGAAGAAGCTCTTGAAAACTACCACTTCATCATTTTCTGGTTTCGGGGTGGTCTCTTCCCCGCCGGAACGAATCAATTTCTCTTCGGCTTTTCCGAAGTAGCCTAGCTTCGTCATCATAGGCATATCAGCTTCGGAGACGGTCGATTTCCCAAAATCCAAATGGCTGGGCTTGGATGGCATAATGGTGTTATAATCAATCTCCTCTTCACCAGTATCGCCCTCTTCAACATCTGCCTGCTCGGTTTCGGTAGCAGGTGCACCTTCGTAAGTGGTTCCCTCTATCACAACTAAACCCGATCGTTTCATGACTTCGGAAATTGGTGCCATCTCGGTGACCTCAGTCTCTTCTTCCTCACGAGTCACCCTTGCAGTCGAGCGCACCCTCACCATCTGATGCTGAAATTTTTCCGGTTTTGATGAAATTGGCTACTTTTCGATTTTGCCAAAGCTCTCTCTTTTGACGAAGCTAAAAGATAAGGCGACGCTTTAACTGAGAATACGAAGCACAAGCTTCGGCTATGGTCAAATTTTTCGGCAGCACAACGGCACGATAGTAATGAATGTTATGGTAACTTCACACCTACCCGTTTGTTTATATAGTGCCGCAGGACGGAAGGCGAATCGTCAAGCTACCTACACCCGCCAAACAGCCGCTCGCGTTTGCTGGATGGTGGACCGCAGGGCGCGAGAAGAGGAAACACTAGATCGTACCCGCTCTATGGTGGGACCACCTTGCGCCGGGAATATTTAAATCATTTCTCGACAACGAGCTCAGGGAAGGTGTTTTTCGGACCTTCGGCATTCTGAAGCCTAAAAGAATTTTTCACGGGTCGAGCTCGTTACGAAAAACGACCTGGTACCGTGAAGGGGCTACTGTTGGGGGGCAGCTTCGTCGCTGAAGGTCTTGTAACAAGAAACACCTTCGAAGGGTCAAAACACAATGCCGAAGCTATCAGTCAAGGAGCTTCGTAACGTATCTCCAGATGCACCGACTTAAAAGATGGAATGACCAATTAGCCCATGACAACCTATGTTATGATTGTAACCAAGTGTAAAGGGTATGAATGTAATTTCTCGCAGGCTGTGCCCTATGCCTATAAATAGATGAACAGTACCCCTGTACTATTCACACTGAATGGTATTCACTCGTGCGTCACGCTTGGACTTTTGCCTTCTGTCAAGCCGAAGGTATAAGTGTAATTCAATATTATTCATGTTCATTTATGATGATATAATTAAAAGATATTAATGATGCCATATGATTATTTATGTTATCCCTCATGTCTCATATACTTCTCCTTTCACTAATACCTACTGTGATGACGAAGGTACGTCCTTCATGACCTTCATCTGAGGATCATTATATCCTAAGGGAGATAATGTTTCGAAGGACGAAGGGCATTAACCATTAACCTTTTTGTGTTGCCTTGTTATTAATTCATAGCATTTGAGAACAAGTCCCCAACAATTGCTAAAGGCCTTCTAGCATGCTTCGACGTCACCTTCAATATCCACTTTTGGCCTTCACAGGCCGAAGCGAGACCAGATGGGGCGCTGGATGATCTCCTTGATATCCTTTCTTTCAATCAGATCATTTTTAACATAAAACCACTCCTCCATCCAGGCCCCTGGCCATCTTTTCTGGTATGTTGGCACCGGGTAACTTGCATTAGAGCGGACAATGAACTTGTAGCAACCGAAGTTATTGTGGTATTGTGCTTTGCCGATAGCCTTCGTCTCGTATAATAGCTCATGCATATTGTAGAAGCACTTCACGCTCGGCTCCAGCCTCAGGCTCCTTACAGCCCACACAAACATCCCCATCCTAATTATAGCTTCGGGGGTAATCTAATGAAGAAAAATATGGAATATCTTTAATACCTCAACCACAAATTTGCTCAGTGGGAACCAAATGCCTGCCTTTAGGAAGCTTCGGTAAATAACAACTTCATTTTCCTCAGGAGCAGGGCAGTGCTATCTCCTCCAACCCTCACAATAGACATGTTGCGAAAATATCTCCCTCTCATGGCGTCAATATGACTCTGTTTAATGCTCGATTTCCCGAAGATGGTATGGCTTGGCCGCCAGGGATGATCCTCAGAATCTTCATCTCCACTCTCCACATCAAAACTATCACTGTCATCAGAATCTTCAGACAAACCCTCCATTATCTCCTTAGTAATTTTCTCTGTATTCGTTTTTGCCATAGACTCATAAAACCCAGCGATAAAAGGATCTGCAACTTTCTTCTCTTCATATAGCTTCTTCTCCTCAGTGAGCTTCTTCTCCTCAGTCATCTTTTCCTTGGTCATCTTCTCCTCAGACATGGAGCAAGCATGTCTTTAAACCGAAGCTCGAAAATCAAGCAAGAGCTGGTAAGCAAGAGTTAAAAATTTGAGAAAATAACGCAAACAGCATAAATGGCGCATCAAATGCTGTCGTTGTGGGTTCCTATTTATACGCCTAGTGCTTTGCAACTTGGCGGGCCCCGTTTGTCATTGACTTTCGCTATTCTAGCGAAGGGAAGGTGTTTTTTCGGACCTTCGGCTTAAGGCCTTCGTTCACGTCACAATATGAATTTATTGTTATAACAAATTAATACTGCGAGGGGCTACTGTTGGGGGCCTTCGTCTTCTGAAGGTCCTCAAAAACACAACTAACATGTTTTCCAAGTATAATACATTCACAGGGACCTTTGGCCTCGGAATAAAGCTGTACACGATATGAAAAGCATGGTCTGGGAGAAGGTTGAACCAGTTCCGAAGCTACACGTAGAGAAGCTTTAGCTTAGTGGCGACAAATGAAACCAACTTAAAGAGGAAAAGGCTATCTAGTCCTCGATAGATTGTCCTTAAGTCAATAGTAAACATAAAGGGCATGAATGTAATTTTACACAGGCTGCGTCCTGTGCCTATAAATAGATGAACAGTAACACCATACTATTCACGCTGGCCTGTATTCATTTGCACGTCACACTTGGATTCTCACCTTCTGTCAAGCCAAAGGTATAAATGTAATTCAATATTGTTCATGTTTGTTCATGATGAGATAATAAAAAATAACCTAATGATGTCATATGATGATGCATGTTATTTTCCAGGTTTCATATGTTTCTGCTTTTATTATTATATACTAAAATGATGAAGGTACGTCCTTCATAACCTTCGTCTGAAGATCATTATATCCTAAGGTAGATAATGCTCTAAAGGACGAAGGTCTTTAACCATTAACATCTTGTGTTTCCTTGTTCTTAACTCATAGCATTTGAGAACAAGTCCCCAACAATGCACCTTGTTGCTATGGATACTCTATTAATTCTATTAAGCCTTGGGCCAGGAAATCACCATCCCTAGGGCCAGGATATCACAATCCACTCCCTTAGAAGACCGATGTCCTCGTCGATCAACCGCAATCCAGGAACCTCCCCTCTTATCCACATCTGTGTGTCTAGTGTCGTCATATGCCATGACATGTGACCACTCCAGGCCCACAAGCGCCATGCGCCATATACCCGAACCCCTAACCCACACACACCCGTGAAACCGCGAGGGTCGGCTCTGATACCACTTGTAACACCTTGTCCAATCCATGTGTGGCGGAACTGCCCGAATTATTCCAACTTAAGTGCCTAAGTCCCGCCTTAGAGGCTAGACCACACTTAAATGGGAATAACTTGTCAATTCCTTGGATCTAGTCCGACAAGGCCACTAACAGGATCAGGTACCACAATCTCACTCGATGGTGAGTCACAGAGCAAATACAATAAAGCATAAAACCATGCATGGGAGAGTATTGAATTATTACATCATCATCATCGGAGTTTTGCAAAAGTAGTCATCATTGTTCGAAGTGCAGCGGAATAAAACTAACGGTAAATAAACAGAGAGATGGGGAAGCCTGTCCCATCACTCCTCATGCTCCTCCTCGACCGAGGCAGGGTCCCACTCGATAGTCCAACCCGGTGGCAAGGCGGACGACCAAGTCACTCCAGCAACCATGTCCTCCAGGGAACCTGTAAAAATTATGCCACAAGCAAGGCTGAGTATACTAATACTCAGCTAGACTTACCCAGTGTGAGGAGTCTACTCCTCTACCTCTAGACATGCAGCTATTTGGCTGTGGGGTTTGGTTGCCAAAAGCACTAGCTGAGTTTCTAAATCAAGTTTTAACTTTGTCAAATGTAAGTGTGACTCTCTTAAGGCTAAAAGTGTACTATCTACTCATACACGGTATCAAACATTTTTAGCAATCAACATCTTGTATCAACTCACCACATTTCCACTTGTTACTCAATGTAGCAGCATGGATCAAGCAGTCTCATTGGCTGCGAGAAGCAGACGATTCGAATCGAGTTTTTTAAACCTTGCAAGGTAAACCTAAACACACGACGTGGCGAGGCACTCCGTCCCCAGACACATCAACCGTCCCCATCGATTCCCCGTCAGCAGAGAGGGGCTCACCGCCTTGGCGTACAATGCCTCACTGACCCCAACTGCCGTCGTGCAGTGACCGCACTTGTACCCACCATAACCGGAATGGGAGACCTCGTCTCAGGTCGCGTGAGGAGGGCAAACTCCTGCCGGTTCACTCAGGTACTAGGCTTACCGATTTACCATATTTCTCGGTATATGTTTAGTACGTTCAAACGCTTGACACACGGTACTACACCTTAATCCTTATTCCAATTTTCATCCTGTAGACAATCAATCCCCATGGATTGTTGCCCACAAACCAACCTCATTATGATATGAAAGTGAGCACAACAAATTCCTGACCTCGCGCGAGTGCTGGAAAAATCACTCGACTTCTACCGAGATCCCTAATTAGTAAAGCAGTTACTCGCCCTAGCATACTAGTATCCATCTCAAAAGGATTCCTGAGATCATGCAACTAGGGTTTCAAACAACTCCTATACTTAAGTGCACAATCAATCCTACAATCATTAAGTATAGTAAAATAGCATAAATAACAGGTTATGCATAAAACCGGGGCTTGCCTTCCAAAGCTGGGGCAGGTAGATCCTCTGGTACAGGCTCTGGTGCTAGATCCGGGGCTACCTCCTGAGCAGCTCCTTGCTCCGGCACGAGGACGTACTCTCCGTCAGCGAGGTTACAGTCTATCAAAATGCAATGAATATGTATGTCATGATTATGCAGGATTTAATAACATTATGCTAAGGAAGAAGAACTAAGTTAATCCGTAACTTAGGGTTTTCTTGGTCATATGTGGCTTTTAGCAGTTTATGCTTATCACTCTAGGTTTAGGTTTTGTTAAGGATAAGCATAGTGGATTTGTAATTCCCTTTATGTACTTTAGTGGACAATTTACAAAGGGTTTTAGGATGACACTAATTTCCATTATTCATTTTCCCTTTCTTTATTTTCTATTTATGAATTCTAGTGTAGGTTTGAACTACAACAATGAGTTAACTTTTTCCAAAAATTCTGTAAAAATTACAGTGGCTTGCCATTGGTCAATATAGCCTGTTCTAGGAGTTTTGAGGTTCAAAAATAAAAAGGCTATGCTTTAGACAAAATAACAAAAGTTGTGTAAATGGGCCACTTTGTACTACCACTCTTAACTAGGAGTAGGTTCTGCCCTAAGGGTTATTTTTGTTGGTATCTAACAGTAACAATAAGCTTCTGTGCCAAAAATCACAGAAGGTTAATTGGTGGTTATTTAGTTGTGATTTTCTAAAGTTTTATGTCAAAAAGGTGCTTATAACTAACTTGTTATTTGAAAACTATCAAACAACAGATTTTGTATTTTTCCTATGTTCATAATGACAGAACATTTGTTATCCTAAGGTTTGAGGTGTTTTCACCTTAGGGTTATTTTTGTAGGGTTTTTCTAAGTTTTCCTTGTTTTCCTAAAATAAAAGGTATCCTATTTATTTCATACTAAACCAGAGTATCCTAGATTTTTCTAGTGAACTACCTTAAATAAGTACTCTAACAAAAGTAGGAGCGCCCTCTGGTTCATCATTTTAATCACCTTTTTTATTTTTCTTAACTTTAAGCATATTATAAAATAAATGGCAAAAGCTAACTTAATGGGATGGACAGAGAGGTTTAACATTTTTAAACAGGTCAGTAGGTGGACATAAGCTTCTCCAAATTTTTCTAACCCTAGTTAAATAGTGCAACTATTTTTCTTCCTATTATCTAGCTTTTGGCCAAAACAATACTTAAATCAGAACCCTAAAGTTTTTATGTAGTACCTAAGGGTTTTATATTTTTCCTAAGTAGTTTACATTATTTATAGTCTGACAAAATTGGTTTGACTAAATTTGGATGACTAAAACAAAAGTTATGAATTATTCAAATTCTGTTCAGATTTTAATTCAGATTTAATAAAGGTTTCCTGGAAAAACAGTTTGCGCCGAGGACCCTGGGTTTAATCCAGTTCAACTCTCTCAGCTATACCCCCGCATTACTATTCATTTGAGTCACTGACAGTTCAAAAAGCCCCCTGACCTTCCCTTCTTCTTCCTCGTGGTCCTTCCCTAGGTTTAAACAGTGCCCGCAAGAATGAAAAGGGTGGTGCGGCTTACCGGCGGCAAGAGAGGTCCGGCGAGGGGTAGGGTTGGCTCGGGGAGGCTCCGGCGGTCACAACGCTGTACGGTTTGACGGCGGGGATGGCCGGAATCACTGGGTCCACGTGCGCAGGCGGGTGTTCTCGTCGGCGGCGGGTGTGCCGGCCAAACCACGGCGACCTAGTGCAATCAAATGGCACGGTGAGCTCCACGGGGTGACGTAGAGACTGTGTGCACAAGGAATCAGAAAATGGTTCAGCGGATTACCCTGTCCACGCACTCCGGCAGGGTTGTGAACTCCGGCGATCGTGGACTGACCTCTCCAGCGAAGCAAACTTCGATTCCTCGCTTGGGGAGCTTCACCGAGGTGTCCTTAGTCGTCTTCGAGGGATGGACGGGGTTGGGAAAGGCTGGGCTGGCCGATCTACGATGGCAGGGGCTCGGGTGGCCGCGGACACGCCGTGCATGGGCAAACGACGGTGAGTTGAGCTCCGGAGAGGTTTGAGCGTGCGCGGGAGGGTATGGACGACGCCTGAGTGGGCTTTATAGGCGTGGCGCACATAGGGGACACGGGCGCGGCTCGGCGCGGCGCGGGGTCGGGCGCGGGCGTGCTCTGGCATGCGCAGAGCGCGTCGAACACGTGTAAGTTTTCTTCTGCCCGTGTTCCACAGCTCGCCCAAGTCGCAAACGTGCGAATCTTGGCAAAAATCCGGCGTGAGTCTTTTCCTGGCACCTAGGGCTGTCTCTCATCCATGAGTCGCCATGGCAGATATGCCCTAGGTAGGGAGATCTTTGGACGCCAAATCAGGTATGTCCCTCTGCCCACCCCGCGACAAAAACAATGCCAAGGCATGTCAAACGTCAAGGTCTTGGGCTCAACTTTTTCCAGTGGGTGCCCTAGGTGGTATGCCACATTTTTGGTATAGAACTTAGGTGGTTTTGGTGCCATCTTCAAGGTGAACACGATGGGTCTTTAGATTAGGTATAGTTTTTGACTTAGAGAGAATTAGAGAGCTCTAGCTCTCACTCTACTTGGAGATTTGATTTGGGGTTTCTCCATGGGTCATTTTGCAATATTTCCTCCCCATAATTGCTGCTTATGAAGTTACTTAAAGTTTGGTTAAAGATTAACTCCTGATTTGCACATTTGCTTATTCTCCCCCCCCCCCTCTCAACCATGACTTTGGGGGAAAGGGTTCAAGAGAGGTCTAGGGTTTATTCTCCTCTTGCCCAAGGTAGTAAGTGCACAAAAGCTTGAGTGATGCTCTTAGGTCATTAACATTCTTGATTAACCCATGGCCTCCAAGGTTCTTATGTTCTTCTCAAGTTTCTACCACATGTGGTCACAGTCACCAGTGCATAGATGTGCTCTAGCCATGGTAACACCTAAGGTGTTACAACCCTCCCCCCTTAAAGGAATCTCGTCCCGAGATTTCAGGCGGAGTCCTCTAGAGGGTGCTATGAAGGAACGATGATGGGCTACTCCTTCTTATACTCAAGTTTCTCTTGTTAACTGCTCTTCGAATGTCATTCTCTTTGCAACTTCAGAAGGAAGCCCTTTTTAAGTTAAATCCACAACTTAGACTATCCTTGTTATCTAAGTTTTTCTTATATTTGTATTCAAAGGGCAGGTGGGGGTGGGGTTTTGGGTTACGTACCGACTCTTTTGGGCAGGAAGTCAGGGAAGCGAGAGCGTAGAAAATCCTCAGTCTCCCATGTAGCTTCTTTTGCTGAATGGTGACTCCACTGAACCTTATACATTCGGATTGACCTTGCCCGTGTTGATCTCTCCTTCTGATCCAATACCTCGACGGGGTACTCTTGATAGGACAGGTCTGGTTCTATCTCAATGTCTGGTTCCGGTAGCACTTCAGTGGGTAAGCGAACACATTTCCGCAGCTGAGATACATGGAACACATTATGAACAGCTAACATGCTGGGTGGCAACTTCAATTGATATGCTACAGGTCCACAAGTCTCCTTGATCTCGTAGGGTCCAACGTAACGAGGAGCTAACTTGCCCTTGATCCCGAATCTCTGGACACCCTTGGTGGGTGACACCTTAAGATAAACATGGTCTCCCACTGCAAATTGTAGAGGTTTCCGCCTCTTATCATGATAGCTCTTTTGCCTGGCCTGAGCAGCTTCTAAGTTCTTCTTGATGACTCTAACCTTTTCCTCTGCTTCCAGTACCAAATCTGGCCCAAATATTTCCCTCTCTCCTGCTTGAGACCAATTCAGCGGGGTTCTACATCTTCTCCCATATAAGGCCTCAAAAGGTGCCATCTTCAAACTGGACTGGTAGTTGTTATTATAAGAAAACTCTGCTAAAGAAAGATACTTGTCCCAATCCTTTCCATAGTGTAGCACACATGCCCTTAACATGTCTTCCAAAATCTGGTTTACCCTTTCTGTCTGGCCATCTATTTGAGGATGGTATGCTGAGCTTCGTACTACATGGGTCCCAAGTGATTCCTGCAATTGTTACCAAAATCGTGCCACAAATGATGCTCCTCTATCTGATACTATAGTACTTGGTATCCCATGCAAACGAACTATCTGGTCAATGTAGATTTCCGCATACTTCTCCGTCCTGTGGGTGGTGTGTAGTGGCAAGAAATGAGCGGTCGTGGTCAATCTGTCCACAATAACCCAAATTGAATCATGGTGCCTGGAGGTGTTGGGCAGTCCCACGATAAAGTCCATGCAAATGTCCTCCCATTTCCAAGATGGTATGGGAAGGGGTTGCAAAGGGCCTGCTGCCTTCAAATGACTGGCTTTAATCCTTTGGCAGGTGTCACACTCGGATATGTACTTGGCAATTTCCCTCTTCATTCTGGTCCACCAGTATAAAGATCTGAGATCATGATACATCTTGTTGCTACCAGGGTGCATGGAGAATTTTGAAAGGTGAGCTTCATCCAGTATCTTCTTTCTGAGCTCAGGGTCCTTGGGAACAACCAATCGATCTCCAAACCATAAAATTCCCTTACTGTCCTGACAGAAGCACTTGTATTTTTCTGCCTTCTGCTTGATCATGTCTTTGATAACCTGAACACCTTTATCCCCAATCTGTGCCTAGACTATTTGCTCTTGCAATGTGGGCTCCACCGAGATATAACTTAATTCACCGGAAGGAACAACTTCCAGGTTCAGCTTACACAACTCATCACATAGGGTGGTAACTCTTGCATCCATGCTCATACAATTGCACTGGGCCTTTCTGCTCAAGGCATCTGCTACAACATTGGCTTTGCCAGGATGGTTATGCACCTCCAAATCGTAGTCCTTGATCAATTCTAACCATCTCCTCTGTCTCATGTTCAGATCTGCCTGAGTGAAGATGTATTTGAGACTCTTGTGATCCATGTAGATGTTACAGTGAGCTCCCATCAAGTAGTATCTCCATATCTTAAGAGCATGAACCACAGCTGCCAACTCCAGATCATGTGTAGGGTAGTTCTGCTCATGGGGTCTGAGTGCTCAGGAAGCATAAGCAATTACTCTGTTATCTTGCATCAAGACACACCCCAATCCCGTACCAGAAGCATCACAATAGACTTCGAAGGGCTTGGTGTTATCAGGTTGAGCCAGCACTGGGGCTGTTGTCAAATGCTGCCTCAGTGTATGAAAAGCATCTTCGCACTTTTGGCTCCAATTGTACTTGACTCCCTTCTTTAATAGTTCAGTCATTGGTTTGGCAATCCTGGAAAAATTCGAAATAAATCGTCGATAATACCCTGCCAATCCCAGAAAACTCCGAATCTGCCTCACTGTAGTCGGGGGTTTCCAATCCATCACCTCTTGTACCTTCTCAGGATCAACAGATATCCCATCCTGAGAAATTGTGTGACCCAAGAATTTAATTTCCTTCAGCCAGAATTCACATTTAGACAACTTAGCATAAAGACGATGATCGCGCAGCCGCTGAAGCACGATGTGCAGATGCTCAGTATGTTCGTCTTCATTCTTGGAATAGACCAGAATATCATCAATGAAAACGACCACGAACTTGTCCAACTCTGGCATGAATACTGAGTTCATTAGGTACATAAAATAAGCCGGGGCATTGGTCAGCCCAAAAGACATCACCAAAAACTCATAAAGCCCATATCTGGTAGAGAAAGCAGTCTTTGGAATATCACTGGCACGGATCTTGATTTGATGGTAGCCCGAGCGAAGGTCTATCTTGGAGAATACTTTGGCTCCCACCAATTGATCAAACAAGACATCAATACGGGGTAGTGGGTATTTGTTCTTGATGGTCACCGCATTGAGAGGGCGGTAGTCAACACACATTCTCAAACTCTCATCCTTTTTCTTCACAAATAATGCAGGACATCCCCAAGGTGAAGTACTTGGGCGAATGAACCCCTTGTCCAACAATTCTTGTAGTTGCTTCTTCAGTTCTGCCAGTTCCGCGGGAGGCATCCTATAGGGTCTCTTGGAGATAGGAGCAGTCCCGGGTTGCAATTCAATTGCAAACTCAATGTCTCTGTCAGGTGGCATTCCTGGCAATTCATCCGGAAAAACATCTGGGTAGTCACAAACCACTGGAATCTTTTCCACTGGGGATTCTATCATAACGAAGGCACAAGAACGGGTGCAACCCTGATCAGGCAAATATAAAACAGTCTCGCCGTAAGCAGGGGAATGAATTTCAATTGCCCTGGCTGCAATATCCAATACTGCCTGATGCCTGGTCAACCAGTCAGCTCCCAATATAATATCCACACTATCCAATCCTAAGATGAGAAGGGTGGTTCTAATCACAAGACTACCAAATTTTATAGGCACTTGCCTGCTGATTTGATTGGTGGCAATCCTGCCTCCTGGTGTTGAAATTGTAATACCCCCATTGGTATGGTGAAAGGGTAACTGGCACTTGGCACTAAATTTGGCACTGATAAAACTATGCGATGCACCAGAATCAAAAAGAATAATAGCAGGATAATTCAAAATTGTAAAGATACCAGTCATGACGGGTGCTCCCTCTGGAATATCAGCCATGGTGGTGAAGTTCAGCCTCCTTGCCTTACTTGCACCTTCTGCCTCTTGCCTTGGTTCTGATTAACATTCTGCCCCTGCCTCTGCTGGTTCCTGGGGCAATTCTTGGCATAATGTCCGGTGTTGCCGCATGTGAAACACTTGTTGCCATTTGCCTGGCGATACTGCTGCTGCTGCTGATTGTTCCTTTGAGCTGGAAACTAGGTGCGGTTGGGTGCCTGCTGCTGCTGCGGTCGGATCACCCATCGCCCTGGCTGCTGCTGAGGCCCCCTGTTCTGAGTATCAGACACAATCCTGAAGCGCTATGGCTGAGCTGAAGGTCCTGCCACAGGGGTCTTCCTCTTCTTTTCTACCTATCGAGCCGTGATACAGTCCTCCTGGGAAATGGCCATGTTGACCAACTCATTATAGCTGTTGGCCCTGACAGTGTTGAGACAGTCACGGAGCTTAGTGTTGAGCCCCCGTCTGAACCTGTCCCTCTTCTTCTCGTCCGTATCTGCATGGTACCCAGCATACTGGCACATGTCATTAAAAGCCTGAGCATACTGCAACACTGTCCTGTTGCCCTGAGTGAGTGCCAGAAACTCGTTGAGCTTACGGTCCATAATGCCAGCTGGGATATGGTGCCCTCTGAAAGCTGCCTTGAACTCTCTCCAATCCACTTCATCGTCAGCTGGTTGCATACCAAGATAGTGGTTCCACCATGTCCGCGCGGGTCCGCGAAGCTACTGGGTGGCGAACCTGACCTTTGTCACCTCGGAACAAACTCCATTGAGTAGTGGGAATTTAGATTCCACTACCCTCAGCCATACATCAGCATCAAGTGGGTCCTCTGCCCTGGTGAACAAGGGCGGCTGAGTACTGAGGAACTCCTGGTAAGTGGCTACTGCGGGGTGACACTGATGATCTCCACCACCATAGTGCTGAGGTGGTGGCTGACGCTGAGCTAGCTGCCACAAGATCTCATTCTGCTGAGCCATTAGCTCCTGCAGAGTGGGAGGCGGTGGCGGCGGTGAAGGAATGCGCTCATTCTGGCCACGACGCGCTCTCCCGGCCATCTGAAAAACCACATATATCCTCAATAACACATCTTCAAGTTTAAGGTTTAATCACGGTGAAAGAGCCAAAGGCGAATTGATAGATCCCAACATAAACATAAAGGATTTCAAAAGGCATAAACTTTCCTTCCAAATTTAAAACTAAAAGCATCCATCAACCATGCTCCCAAAAGAGTTTATCACGATTACATTAATGGCCCAAAAAGACTCAACTCTATCTAGCCTAGTACCCCAAGGGTGCAAAAGCTAAGCTAGCTGCGTGGAGTCCTAACATTACCAACTTCTATTCCTACCCCTGATACCTAGTGAGCGAACGAGGCAACACTCGACTCGGGGGAAGGTGGCCTCCCTGAGCCAGCAGTGTCCACACTGGAAGCAGGCTCCTCCCCTCCCTCAATGTCGACGTCCTCGTTAGCCTCCACATCATGGATCTCCTGGTGATGCATATCCAGGTGCTCATTAGCCTCGGCGAGCTGCTGCTGGGTGTTGATGAGCTGATCCTTGAGAACCTCAATGGTGTTCTCCCTTGTCCCCACTAATTCCTCCAGCTCTTGGATCTCATCTGACAACTGCTCCACTTGTAAGTCCTTTTCCACCATCTCCTGGGACAAGTCAACCACAAGCTCCTCCCTGTTATCCAGGGTGATCTTAGTTGCTTCCAGCAACGCCATCAGATGGGACATCGCCTCACCCCGCATCACTTGCAGACGATACAGGGCATTCATGCACCGTACTGTCAAGTGAGCAGTCTGACCTGGGTAGATAGCCCAGATATCCTTGGCATGCTCCACCCGATCCTTCCACATCGGGTCGTCCTCCTTCTCAGCGGGGAACAAGCCAATGGGGTGGGTGGAAAGCTCCAAGGGGTGAAATCCGCAGAAAGTAGTCAACTCATGTAGAGCGATCGCCTCGATCGTGTCCTCAGCCCGGTATCCAAAGGACTCAGAGTCCAGTGAACGCCAGCCTGGCTGCAGGGGATGAGGCTCCAAGGTCATCCTCACCCTACAGCGGGGCACCCGGTGCTTCTCGAACTGCTGCACCGCATACTGAGGGGGTGTCATGTACCCGGCCCCCTGAAGTACCTCCCACAAAATGCGGGGAAAGCCCTCTCGTGCAAGCCCGTCAGTGTGGGACAGTGCATTCCCGTTGTCTGAGGATCCGTGGGAAGCCATCTGTGGACGGTTAAGCGTAAGTAAAGGAAAAGAATTATAAAAAGAACAAGGAAAATAAGACTCAACTCCTCTCTAATTAAAACAGAATAGTACTGGGAAACTTAGTTGGTCATAATTTAAGTCCTTACTAAATTTTTCCATTTGTTTAATTTAAGAATGCATGCATGCTCGTCCTGAACGACCTCACAGCAATGAAAAGGGATTAGGGAAGAACTCCCATCCCCTAAAGTGGCCTGTGGGGCCTAATTACTTAGCCACCTAGCTACCCTTCTATCAACCTAAGGCTTCACGTCCTAGGTCTATCCTGCTCGTCCTACGATCTATCCAACATTGTTTCTATCAAGTTTTACTTCAGAAAGGGATGGTATTTATATTTTATCAATTCCTCTGTGGTGGTATAAGCTCCGATACCAGCTGTGGCGGAACTGCCCGAATTATTCCAACTTAAGTGCCTAAGTCCCGCCTTAGAGTCTAGACCACACTTAAATGGGAATAACTTGTCAATTCCTCGGATCTAGTCCGACAAGGCCACTAACAGGATCAGGTACCACAATCTCACTCGATGGTGAGTCACAGAGCAAATACAATAAAGCATAAAACCATGCATGGGAGAGTATTGAATTATTACATCATCATCATCGGAGTTTTGCAAAAGTAGTCATCATTGTTCGAAGTGCAGCGGAATAAAACTAACGGTAAATAAATAGAGAGATGGGGAAGCCTGTCCCATCACTCCTCATGCTCCTCCTCGACCGACGCTGGGTCCCACTCGACAGTCCAACCCAGTGGCAAGGCGGACGGCCAAGTCACTCCAGCAACCATGTCCTCCAGGGAACCTGTAAAAATTATGCCAGAAGCAAGGCTGAGTATACTAATACTCAGCTAGACTTACCCGGTGTGAGGAGTCTACTCCTCTACCTCTAGACATGCAACTGTTTGGCTGTGGGGTTTGGTTGCCAAAAGCACTAGCTGAGTTTCTAAATCAATTTTTAACTTTGTCAAATGTAAGTGTGACTCTCTTAAGGCTAAAAGTGTACTATCTACTCATACACGGTATCAAACATTTTTAGCAATCAACATCTTGTATCAACTCACCACATTTCCACTTGTTACTCAATGTAGCAGCATGGATCAAGCAGTCTCATTGGCTGCGAGAAGCAGACGATTCGAATCGAGTTTTTTAAACCTTGCAAGGTAAACCTAAACACACGACGTGGCGAGGCACTCCGTCCCCACACACATCAACCGTCCCCATCGATTCCCCGTCAGCAGAGAGGGGCTCACCGCCTTGGCGTACAATGCCTCACTGACCCCGACTGCCATCGTGCAGTGACCACACTTGTACCCACCATAACCGGAATGGGAGACCTCGTCTCAGGTCGCGTGAGGAGGGCAAACTGCTGCCGGTTCACTCAGGTACTAGGCTTACCGATTTACCATATTTCTCGGTATATGTTTAGTACGTTCAAACGCTTGACACACGGTACCACACCTTAATCCTTATTCCAATTTTCATCCTGTAGACAATCAATCCCCATGGATTGTTGCCCACAAACCAACCTCATTATGATATGAAAGTGAGCACAACAAATTCCTGACCTCGCGCGAGTGCTGGAAAAATCACTCGACTTCTACCGAGATCCCTAATTAGTAAAGCGGCTACTCACCCTAGCATACTAGTATCCATCTCAAAAGGATTCCTGAGATCATGCAACTAGGGTTTCAAACAACTCCTATACTTAAGTGCACAATCAATCCTACAATCATTAAGTATAGTAAAATAGCATAAATAACAGGTTATGCATAAAACCGGGGCTTGCCTTCCAAAGCTGGGGCAGGCAGATCCTCTGGTACAGGCTCTGGTGCTGGATCCGGGGCTACCTCCTGAGCAGCTCCTTGCTCCGGCACGAGGACGTACTCTCCGTCAGCGAGGTTATAGTCTATCAAAATGCAATGAATATGTATGTCATGATTATGCAGGATTTAATAACATTATGCTAAGGAAGAAGAACTAAGTTAATCCGTAACTTAGGGTTTTCTTGGTCATATGTGGCTTTTAGCAGTTTATGCTTATCACTCTAGGTTTAGGTTTTGTTAAGGATAAGCATAGTGGATTTGTAATTCCCTTTATGTACTTTAGTGGACAATATACAAAGGGTTTTAGGATGACACTAATTTCCATTATTCATTTTCCCTTTCTTTATTTTCTATTTATGAATTCTAGTGTAGGTTTGAACTACAACAATGAGTTAACTTTTTCCAAAAATTCTGTAAAAATTACAGTGGCTTTCCATTGGTCAATATAGCATGTTCTAGGAGTTTTGAGGTTCAAAAATAAAAAGGCTATGCTTTAGACAAAATAACAAAAGTTGTGTAAATGGGCCACTTTCTACTACCACTCTTAACTAGGAGTAGGTTCTGCCCTAAGGGTTATTTTTGTTGGTATCTAATAGTAATAATAAGCTTCTGTGCCAAAAATCACAGAAGGTTAATTGGTGGTTATTTAGTTGTGATTTTCTAAAGTTTTATGTCAAAAAGGTGCTTATAACTAACTTGTTATTTGAAAAATATCAAACAACAGATTTTGTATTTTTCCTATGTTCATAATGACAGAACATTTGTTATCCTAAGGTTTGAGGTGTTTTCACCTTAGGGTTATTTTTGTAGGGTTTTTCTAAGTTTTCCTTGTTTTCCTAAAATAAAAGGTATACTATTTATTTCATACTAAACCAGAGTATCCTAGATTTTTCTAGTGAACTACCTTAAATAAGTACCCTAACAAAAGTAGGAGTGCCCTCTGGTTCATCATTTTAATCACCTTTTCTATTTTTCTTAAATTTAAGCATATTATAAAATAAATGGCAAAAGCTAACTTAATGGGATGGACAGAGAGGTTTAACATTTTTAAACAGGTCAGTAGGTGGACATAAGCTTCTCCAAATTTTTCTAACCCTAGTTAAATAGTGCAACTATTTTTCTTCCTATTATCTAGCTTTTGGCCAAAACAATACTTAAATCAGAACCCTAAAGTTTTTCTGTAGTACCTAAGGGTTTTATATTTTTCCTAAGTAGTTTACATTATTTATAGTCTGACAAAATTGGTTTGACTAAATTTGGATGAATGAAACAGAAGTTATAAATTATTCAAATTCTGTTCAGATTTTAATTCAGATTTAATAAAGGTTTCCTGGAAAAACAGTTTGCGCCGAGGACCCTGGGTTTAATCCAGTTCAACTCTCTCAGCTATACCCTCGCATTACTATTCATTTGAGTCACTGACAGTTCAAAAAGCCCCCTGACCTTCCCTTCTTCTTCCCCGCGGTCCTTCCCTAGGTTTAAACAGTGCCCGCAAGAATGAAAAGGGTGGTGCGGCTTACCGGCGGCGAGAGAGGTCCGGCGAGAGAGGTCTGGCTCGGGGAGGCTCCGGCGGTCACAACGGTGTACGGTTTGACGGCGGGGATGGCCGGAATCGCTGGGTCCACGTGCGCAAGCGGGTGTTCTCGTCGGCGGTGGGTGTGCCGGCCAAACCACGGCGACCTAGTGCAATCAAATGGCACGGTGAGCTCCACGGGGTGACGTAGAGACTGTGTGCACAAGGAATCGGAAAATGGTTCAGCGGATTACCCTGTCCACGCACTCCGGCGGGGTTGTGAACTCCGGCGATCGTGGACTGACCTCTTCAGCAAAGCAGACTTCGATTCCTCGCTTGGGGAGCTTCACCGAGGTGTGCTTAGTCGTCTTCGAGGGCTGGACGGGGTTGGGAAAGGCTGGGCTGGCCGGTCTACGACGGCAGGGGCCCGGGTGGCCGCGGACACGCCGCGCACGGGTAAACGACGGTGAGTTGAGCTCCGGAGAGGTTTGAGCGTGCGCGGGAGGGTATGGACGACGCCTGAGTGGGCTTTATAGGCGTGGCGCACACAGGGGACACGGGCGAGGCTCGGCGCGGCGCGGGGTCGGGCGCGGGCGTGCTCTGGCATGCGTAGAGCGCGTCGAACACATGTAA
The DNA here is from genome assembly GCA_029449295.1 of Zea luxurians. Classification (NCBI taxonomy): domain Eukaryota; kingdom Viridiplantae; phylum Streptophyta; class Magnoliopsida; order Poales; family Poaceae; genus Zea; species Zea luxurians. Next base: position 56,724,160 of record JAOPSE010000011.1, read on the forward strand.
GTTTTCTTCTGCCCGTGTTCCACAGCTCGCCCAAGTCGCAAACGTGCGAATGTTGGCAAAAATCCGGCGCGAGTCTTTTCCTGGCACCTAGGGCTATCTCTCATCCATGAGTCGCCATGGCAGATATGCCCTAGGTAGGGAGATCTTTGGACGCCAAATCAGGTATGTCCCTCTGCCCACCCCGCGACAAAAACAATGCCAAGGCATGTCAAACGTCAAGGTCTCGGGCTCAACTTTTTCCAGTGGGTGCCCTAGGTGGTATGCCACATTTTTGGTATAGAACTTAGGTGGTTTTGGTGCCATCTTCAAGGTGAACACGGTGGATCTTTAGATTAGGTATAGTTTTTGACTTAGAGAGAATTAGAGAGCTCTAACTCTCACTCTACTTGGAGATTTGATTTGGGGTTTCTCCAGGGGTCTTTTTGCAATATTTCCTCCCCATAATTGCTGGTTATGAAGTTACTTAAAGTTTGGTTAAAGATTAACTCCTGATTTGCACATTTGCTTATTCTCCCCCCCCTCTCAACCATGACTTTGGGGGAAAGGGTTCAAGAGAGGTCTAGGGTTTATTCTCCTCTTGCCCAAGGTAGTAAGTGCACAAAAGCTTGAGTGATGCTCTTAGGCCATTAACATTCTTGATTAACCCATGGCCTCCAAGGTTCTTATGTTCTTCTAAAGTTTCTAGCACATGTGGTCACAGTCACCAGTGCATAGATGTGCTCTAGCCATGGTAACACCTAAGGTGTTACACCATGGACCAGCGGTACTTACTCTTGGCAGCTCTCTAGTATCATATATCACCCCCACAGACCAACATGAGTCTTTTGTGCACAGTTTGTCCTCACTCATGCGCACCCGAGAAAACTTCCCGGTCGGTCACCCATCCCAAATTGCTCCATGCCAAACACACTTAACTTGGAGGTTCTTTCGAGATAGGCTTCCGAAAAAGAAGATGCACCTTGTTGGTATGGATACTTTATTAATTCCATTAAGCCTTGGGCCAAGAAATCACCATCCCAGGGTTCTTTTCCACCATAAACTTTCTTACCCTAGACTATTCTTGCCCTAACCTACCCATCTTTTATCCTACACAATTAGGTGGGTATACATATATATACCCATGCCTTCCTAATCACCTGCTAATTTGTGTTATAAACTTGAACAAAAAATATGTTTTGGTATTAAAATCAATTAGAAACTAACCCATAGACTACAAACATTTTTTTCTACATCCTTTCTCCTACAAATCTCGAGGATGAGATTTCTGTTAAGGGGGGTAGGATTTGTAATACCCAAATGGTAGACAATAAAAGTACGAGATAGATCTTCTTATATGTATTGCCTTCCAAGCATGAGAAATATGAAGAATCATAATTAAAGGGAATAAGTAACTAATTAAGAGATTAATCTATGCCCCATTTTGGAGATTTTATTTGTGCATTAAAACTCAAACAAATAAGTGAAACAAGCATAACTTTAAAATCTAGTTAGAGGATTAAAATATAGGAGCAAAGGAGTGAAAATAATGGGAAGAAAAATAAATAAATAAGGCAAACAGTATGAACTATATTCACATTTAGAATTCTATTAAATTTTTGCAAGACATAGAAATTCAAAACCAGAAATTGAATTTTGTTTGAATCTTTGATTTGGGGATAAAACAGGAATTTTTAAAAGAAAAAGGAATAAGATGTTTGATGGGTCGTCACTCCCCCATTCGGCCCACTTTTCTTAACCCACGACCATCCCGCGCCGGCCCACCTCTCGTTTCCGCTATGCCTGCCATGTGGGACCCGTGCGCTGGTCCGCGTTCTAGCACTGCCAGGTGGGCCCTGGCCGGTTAGATCCATCTCTCCCTGAACTGAACCGCGCGTTCTCTGCCTCCCTGGAATCTATGCTGGCACATGAGGCCCATTGGACAGGGTTGGTGCCGTGCCCTGCGGGTGTCGCTGACGTCCGGGATCTACGGCGGGCACTCCGTAGTCGTCGTTATACCGTGGAGAGCATTATCGCCAACCTCATCCTACTGCCGAACCCGCAACAAACCGCGTGGAACGGAAGCCCGTTCATCGACCCCCTGCCCCTATATATCCGGTTGCCGCGGACCCCTTGAACCTGAAGTCCTAGCCATGAAAACCTGCGCGCCGCCATGAACTCTGAGCAGGTGGAAATGAGAGAGGGAGATCGAAGGGGAGCGGACTGAGGGAGAGAGAAAAATGGACGCCGCCGCGGGACCTCGCCTGGGTTGTTGTTTGGGCCTCGGATCTGGGCCAGGGAGCTTTGCCATGCTGCGCGTGACTCGACCGTGGCCTTTCTTGGGCGAAGCCGCGCTCTGGACTGCCAGAATTCTTCGCCGACGCACCACTACTGCTCACCACCGTGGCCGGGGATCCACCCGCAATGATCTTTGGTAAAGATGTTTCCCCTAGCTTCGCTTTAGTACCCACAACGTTTTGAACTAGTCATCGTTGAGTTCTAGGCATCAGTGCGACGGGCGATGTCGCCCTGGTGAACTCCGTGGGCGGAACTTGGCCGCGCCATCGTGCCCATACGACGGGAGGTTGAAGAGGGCCCTGGTCCGTTGGATCGGGCGTGTACGGTTTAGATTAGAAGGTGGATACCGGTTCGGCCAAAAGGAATCCAAGTCGTTGATCGATGGATGGAGGGGCGAGGGGTGATCTTGGAGTTTTAAAATCTAGAGCATTGATCTCAAATCCTAGGGCTCTGGATGCGTACCCCCTTCATCTTCTAATCTGGGCTCTTGATCTTTGATCAAGCGGTCAGGGCGCATCCGAGTTACATAGCCTTGGCGTTTTTACAAAAGGGCCCTCCTGGAAATTAGAAATAAACTCGCCATCCAACTCAGAATAGTCTGAGTCTTGAGAATTTTTTGTGCAGAGGCCCCTGCATTTTCTGGTTTTTGTGCACCCAGTCCAGAGAGTTAGAAAATCCAGTAAAAGTAATTAGAAAATGATTTTTAATGTGAAAATAAATGCTAGAACTTGTTTAATTCATATAAAATTCATACTTAGTCCAAATTAATCCATTCCAGCTCCTATAATTTTGTAATAATGTTGTTTATCACATGGTGTCTCTGTTTTGACATGAAAACCATATTGGAATGTATCTCTTAATTAATCTTGTATCAAATGTATAAAACCTTTCGAAATTCATAACTTAAAATCTATAACTCCAAAATTAATGATTCTTGTTCCTGTGATCTTATTTTAATATGTAGATTATTAATATGTATTTTGCATATATGTTTGGTATGATGTTAATTTTGCCTATACACTATTTGTTTGTATTGCTACGACTAGTGTGAGGTCACGAGTCACCTGAAGATCATCCTGGTACCTAGAATCTCAAGTCCCAGGCAAGTTGTGCCCTTGATCACTTCTTTTTACCCAGTCATGTTCTGATTAATCATAATGATCTACATAGGTTGACTATCTTTATACCTTGTTTACCACTGAATTTTTGGGTAGTACCTGCTATTGCTTTATGTGGTTTTGGGTATAGAGATAAACAATATTCATGATTATACTTTTATTATCAGTTGTTATTTATTGTTCATGATAAGATCATTATGTTAATTGGAACATGGAGAACCATCCGGGAAAACAGTGCTACCACAAGGGTGGTATGGGACGCCCTTGGCTGACTAATTAGGAAAGCTAGTGGAGGACTACCTTACCCGAAAGGGGCAAGGGCAATAGGGGAGTGGTCAGTGTTGGGAGGTCCTTGGGTTGATTTTGCTGCGATGGCGGTCAGGCGAGGGATCCGTGCATTGGAGCTTCCTAGAAACTGTAGCGGGTTTTCTGAAGCTAGTGGAACTTTGTAAAGGCCTCGTAGTGTTACCCTGCCTCGCCTCCTCAGTAGAGGTGTATGGGATTGTGTAACACCCTGAATTTGGGGGTATAAAATTTCTTTTCTAATATCCACCAATTTCAGGTGTTACTCTCTCAGTTCTTCGCTTTCCTTTCTCTTTTTCCTAAAAATGGAGAATTATTTTGTTTTATATTAGCGTAAACCTAGTGGAATGAGCCCTAGAGGCACTTTGGTTGTTGCATTCATGCCGTTGCATGGTGTTTCTAAGTGCAAAGTATGTTTGAAACATGTTAACATATCTTATAGAAGCGCTCGGTAAATTTTTCATATTTTTCGGAATATTTTTCTATTTTCTAGAAACCAAAATCTATTTATTTGAGGAACTTAAAAATGGTTTTAGAAATTCTAATTATGTTTTTGAGTTCATTAGGTGCTAAAACATTTATAGGAATTTTTCTAGAATTTTTGAAAGCATATATGATATTTTGAGCACAAAATATGGATTTCTAGGCTTTTCCGAATTTTAAAAATGGTAAAATCCGAATTTTAACCGAATTTTTATCTCGTCTGAATCCTAGAAATATATACATGTCCGGCTTCATCTCGTCGAGCCCGTTCCAGAACATGAAACGGTTTCTTCAAATCCAATCCGTAGCTCCCGGTATTGCTCGCCGAAGTTCGGGCGGTTCCAACTCCGGCGACAACTCCGGCGAGCAATTACTCCCAATCCGTGCATCGTCTGCCGAATCCGAGTGTACCGTTGCATTCGTCTCGTCGAGGGCTTCGTCGGGGCGCATTCGGTTCATTAATTGGACCCCCCGAATCTCCGGCAATCGACGGATTTCTCCTCGGCTCCAGCGAGGGTCTTCTTTCCCGGTGAGAAACCTCCATTGTTGTGCCTAGGGTTTCTTCGTTTTTTCGTTTTCCCGTCCGTGCAGGGCCTCCCTCACTCTCTCCTCACCTTCTCCGGCGGTGGCGCCCCTCCCCCCTCTTTTTCCTCTCCCGTGGCGCCCCTATTCCCCCTCCCCGGCGGCGGTAGCCGCGCCCTGTGTGGCCGTGGCCGCCCAGCCCGACCTGACCTCCCCTGCGCAGCCCCCCTCCTCTTCCCCTCCTCTTCCCCTCCTCTCTCTTCCATGGATGGGAGGAAGAAGACGAGAGGAAGAAGATGATGGAAATTCTGTAAATTTAGTCCGCGCGAATTACAGTATGGTTTAAAACATTCATAACTTTTGCATTTTAAACCCAATTCGATTTATTCAAGTTGCGTTAGATTCGTATTAAAATTATCTTAATTTAGAAATATTTATCTCCACTGTTGCACATTTTATTTAATTTATTTAAATGTTTGTTTAACTAATGGCTACAGGAACGACAACTCAATTTTAAAATCTAATTTAGGAATTCGATTTGCGCATTTATAATTAGTCACCATTACCAACATGATTAACCTTAATTAAAATGTTTCTCATTAATAATTGTTTAGTTTAATCATGTTGTTTATTTATTAGTTTCGCATGTCGGTCCACGCATACCGTGCGCGTGTCGCGGTGCTGTTTTGCGCGCGTCGTCGCGAGTCATTCGCAAGTGCCGCGCATGTTGTTCGCACGCGTTGTCGCGCGCCGTTCGCGCGTATCGCGCGTTGTCCGCGCGCTAAGTCGTTTGTGTCCGCGCGTCGCGCACATCGTGTTTGCACGTCGTGCGTCGTTAATTCGTCTCGCTTAGAATCGCTCATATTAATTAAGTTACTTGCTTAACTGTCAACTATTAAAATAGTAAGTTAGTCAAAACTAAGTAGTAATATTAATTTACATTTGATTAATATCAATTAATATAATTATGTCGAATTGGATGTTCTAATTAATACTTGTTTAGCGTAAATGTGATATCTTCTCGACCATAGCTTCGTCTATCGTGTTCTTTTCCTCGTGTAACCGTAGATGTGCTCTCTATTTTATATTGCTCGCTTTTATAACATTTTATCTTGTATGGTATAATGTTCTTATGCATATGTATATGTTTGTTTGCTTGTGTCTGTTCGTCTTTGCTTTGCATCGCGAATAGATTGCGATCTGTTCCTGAGCTTCGAGGAATCGACGATCCAGATTTGGTGAACCACTGGTCCCGAGATCAAGCTCTTCGAGTTCTACAAGGCTGAAAATCCTGAGCATCTATTTGGTGAAGGCAAGTGTCCTCTGACCTATTATGTCCCATTTACTTTATAATTCATTGTCCCGCATACTATGAACAACATAAGGATTGACTAGCTTTGCATTTACCTTGTCCTTGATTACCTTTTGGGTTACTATGGTTAGCTTCATGCTAGCGCTTTACTTTAATCAATAAACATGATGAGATACAATGATGATACTATGGTTTTATTCTGGATATGATGATATACCTGTGACATTTAAGGGGACTCGAGCTGTTTCTCGAGTGCCTCTCCGTAAGGACTAGTTCGTTGGATGACTGCCCGGGAAAATAGTGCAACCATGAGGGTTGAATGGGACGCCCTTAGCTAAATAATTAGAGGAACTGGGGTGTAGTTCGCTTCGCCGTCGTGCCATTAATGGGGCTCGGTGTATGCGGCTCGCTCTGCCAAGGTTGGTTCGCCCCTTGGGGAGGAGTGCGGTGCATTTAGGAAACCTAACGGGTGGCTACAGCCTCAGGGAATCTTTGTAAAGGCTTCATAGTGAATCCCTGGCCATTCACCTTGGGAGTGAATAAGGGTCTTGCAAGCCCGGGCTAGAGAGGGAATCACAGCATGTGGGTAAAGTGTGCAACCTCTGTAGAGTGTTATGAAACTAATATATCAGCCGTGCTCGCGGTTATGAGCGGCCAAGGGAGCTCCATTGATTAGAGACACATTGATCAGAGATGTTTGGTTTACAGGTGATGATGAGGATGATGGTTTTGATTATGATTATGGTAATGGTTTCTGGTATTCTTTGTGTTTGGAAAGGATACTGTCACACCCGGTTTAAGGGACAAAGCCGGGTGCATCTCATACATGCGCCAATAAGACAACATATATAATAATAGAGTGTATAGAGATAAATGTCACAATAATCAGAATATTTATTACATAGCGGAAGTCTTACAAAATAAAAGATAAACATAACAGGATCTAAAATCCATCCTTGGTGCCAGAAAGCTGACTGGGAGACGCCACCTAGATCAAGTCGAAAGCCTCGGTGCTAGGCGGCTCCTCTTCGACCACCTGTTCTTCTCCTGTGGGGGGTGTGAGACAGCAAGAGTGAGCTCACATACGTTCATAGCTCAACAAGTCGTGGGGAATAATGTGGCATGAACTCACCAAAGGTAGGAGTTCATGAAGTGTAAGGCTGATCAATGTAATAAAGGCTGAAGCTGAGCATTGCTTTTATAAGTTGGTCAAAATTTTATTAGTAATTACTAAGTGTAAGTGAATACCAAACCTTAATAATAAAGAAAAGTAATAGTAAAATAATCCCAAATGTGATGCAAATGTCAAATTAAATTTAAGTTCCATAAATTAATCATGTGAGTGTCCGAGCCGCTCATGACCGTGAGCACGGCTAGTATACCAGTTTTACACTCTGCAGAGGTTGCGCATCTTTACCCACAAGTCGTGTTACCCATTTGCCATGGAGTTGATCAGACCCCATACACCTCTACCAAGGAAGCGAGGCAGGGTACCACTACGAGGCCTTTACAAAGTTCCACTAGCTTCAGACTACCCGCTACAGTTTATAGGAAGCTCCAATGCAGGAATCCCTCGCCTGACCGCCATCGCAGCAAAATCAACCCAAGGACCTCCCTACACTGACCACTCCCCTACTGCCCTTGCCCCTTTCGGGTAAGGTAGCCATCCACTAGCTTTCCTAGTTAATCAGCCAAGGGCGTCCCATTAAACCCTTGTGGTAGCACTGTTTTCCTGGGTGGTTCTCCATGTTCCCATTAACATAATGATCTTAACATGAACATTAAAGAATAAAATAGATAATAAAAAGTATAACAATGAGTGATGAATATCTCTATACCCAAAGCCACATAAAGCAATAGCATGTACTACCCAAAAGTTTAGTAGTAAAACCAGTGGTGAAACAAGGTATAAAGATAGTCAAATCTAGGGTAACCTATTGGGTCCCAGCAAAATTAACCTATGCATATCATTATGATTAATAAGAACATGAATGGGTAAAAGAAGTGATCAAGGGCACAACTTGCCTTCAGCGAGCTCCTGCTCAGCAGTCTCTACCAGCTGAACCTCAGATTCCACAGTGGCTTGCTCGTCTACTCGCATCAACACAATACATACATAGCATAGCATAAATTAACATCACATCAAACATGCCAATAGAATATACAGTAATAAACTAGACATTAAAATATGATCACAGGAACTGGAATCATTAAATTTGGAGGTATAGATTTTAAGTTATGGATTTTCTAATGTTTTATGTGCTTAATACAAGATTAAGTGCTAGATGAATCTTAATGAGTCTTTCATGTCAAAACAGAGACACTAATGGTTAGACAATAATATTATAAAAATTTAGGAACTGGAATGGACCAAATTGGAGTTCATATGAATTTTCTATAATTTAAACAAGTTCTAGCAATTATTTTTGTATTAAAAATACATTTCTGATTTATTTTCTCTGGTTTTATAATTCCCTGGAGTGGACCTCAAATCCTAGAACACGCAGGGGTCCTAGCACAAAGTGTCCCGAGACACAGCAAAACCAGGCCGTGGACTACGGGTTTATTAACAGATTTTCCAGGGGCTCTTTTACAAAATGTTCAAGGCGAAAGGGTATCGGATAATATCGGCCGTCCGATTAGAAATCACGCGTCCAGATTAAATCAACAGACGCGCGAACCGGTACGCCATGGGATCCACACGATCTAAGATCAACGGTCACCATTTAATGAATACAGAGATAAGCGCCTATCGTCCGATTCGAGATCGACGGCCCGAACGAAGGGTGTATCACTGATCTAATCAGAACCGTTCGGCCGTAAATCAACAGCCATGGGTTCATCACATCCACCGCTGGCCACCCACGGCGGCGCTCTGCTCCCCAACGGTGGAGCCATTGCCGCCAACAGTGGTCGTGAGCCACCGCCACCCCAAATTCCGATTGAACAGGGCAACATGCATGGTAGATGATGGCGAATATGGGTAACCGAGACTCACCGGTGATGGCGTGCCCAAGGGGGTCGGTCTGCGGCAGTATGCGGTCCCGCGGTGGTCCTTCAACTGCGGCGAGGAATTAACCGGAGTTCCCTGTCTCCGCTGACGCGATTTCGCCGCAGCAGCAACCCACGCACCACGGTGACCCGTCCAGGCCCAACACGAGTCCCGCAGCGGCGATGTAGAGACGAGTCCTCGGCAGCGACGGCGAACCGGTGTTGCGGCGCTGCTAGGGAACAGCGGGGAGGCTCGGGGCAGTGCTAGGTGATGGAATAGAGGAGGAGGTGCGGCGCGGAGTAGTTGAGGAGGAGACGGCCGATTCTTCTTATGCGCAGGGTTGGTCAGCAACGGAGCCCGAGATCTCCGGCGAGCTCCATCGCGAGATGGGCGCGATCCGCGCGGGGCTTGGGCACGACCCGTACTGACGCAGGGGCCCCGCCAGCCAGCGACCGAGTGAAGGAAGAGGACGCGAGAGAAAAGCGGGGAAAGGACGGTCCCTTACACGTGGGTCCCGCATCACAGTGGTTAGCGCGCGCTTAAGCTGGATGACAGGTGGGGCCGTGGTGTCGGCGCCGTTCACTGCTGAAACGCAGCGCAGCTAGTGGGCCGCGCGGGTGTTAAGGAATAGTGGGCCAGATTGGAATACCCAGGCCCAATTAGGCACCTCTTCCCTTTTTATTTTTATTTCTCCTTTTAAACTTCAATTTACATCTCCAATTTGAATTTGAATTCGAATTCCGTGGCCAACTTGTCTTCAAATTAAATATTACCCTTGAATATGACATGATATGAATTGATTTATTTTTAAGAAATTTTATTTGGTGATGGCTAATGATTTTCCTTTTCTCCACATTTCTTTAGAATTTTGCTTTCCAACAATAGAATTTAAATCCATGCGTCTATTAATATATTAACAATACCTTTATTTTATTAGCCACAAATGCACAATCAAGTAAAACTCAGCATGATGCATGGTTTATTCGGATGTTATTGGTTATTCAATCCCCCTCTTGATGGTTTTTATTCACATGTGATATTAACTAAAGATGGTACACACATATAGATAAAGGAAATATTCTCTCTTCATATGAGTTACAAATTTAGGTATTACAAATCCTACCCCCCTTAAAAATAATCTCGTCCTCGAGATTTAAGAAGATCTAGGGAAAAGATGGGGGAAGTCTATGCGAAGCTCTTCTTCTCTTTCCCAAGTGGCTTCCTCTTCACCATGGTGACTCCATTGTACCTTGCACATCTTTATCACCTTATTTCTTGTAACTCGAGTCAAAGTGTCCACAATCTTGATAGGGTACTCAGCATAAGTCAGATCATCTTGAATGCTAAGGTCCTCCATTGGTAGCTGCTCCTCAGGTACCCTGAGACATTTCTTTAGTTGAGATACATGGAATACATCATGTACATCTGGCAGATGATCGGGTAACTCCAGTTGATATGCAACTTCTCCCACTCGCTTTAAGATCAAGAAAGGTCCAATGAAGCGAGGGGACAACTTTCCTTTAACTTTAAATCTCCTCATACCCCAGAGTGGTGACACCTTCAAATAGACATGATCACCCTCCTTAAACTCCAGTAGTCTCCTTCTATTATCAGCATAGCTCTTTTGCCTTGATTGTGCAATTCTCAAATTCTCCCTTATCATTCGAACTTGTTCTTCTGCCTCTTGTATAAGTTCAGGCCCAAAGAACTGTCTTTCTCCAGTCTGATCCCAATATAGAGGGGTCCTGCACTTTCTGCCATATAGAGCCTCAAATGGTGACATCTTCAAACTGGCCTGATAGCTATTATTATAAGAAAACTCAGCATAGGGTAAACTCTTCTCCCAACTGCCACCATGCTTGAGAGCACAAGCTCTTAACATATCTTCCAGCACTTGATTAGTCCTCTCTGTCTGTCCATCAGTCCAGGGATGGTAGGCTGAACTAAAATTCAACTTTGTATGCAAGCTCTCATGCAACTTCTTCCAAAACCGAGAAGTAAACTGTGATCCTCGATCAGACACGATCTTCTTAGGTACTCCATGTAGACAAACTATCCGAGTCATATATAATTCTGCTAGCTTGGCTCCCGTATAATTAGTCCTCACAGGTATGAAATGAGCCACTTCTGTCAATCTGTCCACAATTACCCAAATAGAGTCATACCCAGCAGGGGTGCGGGGTAGTCCCACAATGAAATCCATACCAATTTCTTCCCATTTCCACTCAGGAATCTTCAATGGGTGCAATAGTCCAGCGGGTCTTTGATGTTCGGCCTTGACTCTTTGACATACATCACACTTAGCCACATGAGCAGCAACATCTCTTTTCAGTCCATACCACCAATACTTTTGCTTCAAATCCTGATACATCTTAGTGCTACCAGGGTGGATAGAGTAATCAGAATCATGAGCTTCTCTCAATATAGTCTCTCGAAGGCTATCAATCTCTGGAACACATATCCGATCTTTGAACCATATAGTACCTTGCTCATCCTCCGTGAATTCTGGAACTCTTCCTTCAGTAATCAGATCCTTAATCTCTTGGATTTTAGCATCACCAACCTGACCTTTACGGATCTCTTGCTCCAAGGTAGGTTCCAACTCGATGGTGACTCCTTCAGTGTGAGCAACAATTCCCAGGTTGAGCCTCTCAAAATCTTTTGCTAATTCATTGGGTAGCTGGACAACAAAAGCGGAGTGAACATGCTCTTTCCGACTCAAGGCATCTGCAACCAAATTTGCCTTGCCCGGGTGATAGTGAATCTCCAAATCATAATCCTTAATGAGCTCCAACCAACGGCGTTGCCTAAGGTTGAGATCCTTCTGAGTGAATATATACTTCAAACTCTTATGATCCGTATATACTTGGCACTTAGTTCCCATAATGTAGTGTCTCCAAATCTTAAGTGCATGCACAACGGCAGCCAGCTCCAAGTCATGAGTGGGGTAGTTCAATTCATGTTTCCGCAACTGACGAGATGCATAGGCGATCACATGTCCTTCTTGCATAAGCACACATCCTAATCCTTGGCCACATGCATCACAATAAATGTCAAATCCCTTCTGTAGATCCGGCATAATCAACACTGGAGGTGACATCAATCTCTCCTTCAATTGATCAAAGCTCTCTTGGCATTTCTCATCCCACTTAAATTCTCTTCCTTTCTCCAGAAGCGATGTCATAGGTTTGGCAATCTTAGAGAATCCCTCAATAAATCTCCGATAATATCCTGCAAGCCTCAAGAAACTCCGAATCTCAGTAACTGTAGTGGGCACTCTCCACTCCATAATCTCCTTGACCTTAGCAGGATCCACTGCTATTCCTCCATTAGAAATAATATGTCCAAGGAATGGCACCTTGTCAATCCAAAACTCGCACTTGCTAAACTTAGCATAGCGTTGATTATCTCGCAGCTTCTGTAGCACCAACCTTAGATGTTCTTCATGATCACTTTCACTCCTAGAATAGATAAGGATATCGTCGATGAACACCACGACGAATCTGTCCAAATACTCCATAAACACCTTATTCATCAAATTCATGAAATAAGCTGGTGCATTGATCAATCCAAATGACATAACAGTGAACTCATATAATCCATATCGGGTTGAGAAAGCCGTCTTAGGAATATCTGATGGTCTAATCTTCATTTGATGGTATCCCGATCGGAGATCAATCTTCGAGAATACCCTGGCTCCTCGCATCTGATCAAACAAATCCTCAATACGGGGTAAGGGATACTTGTTCTTCACAGTAACATCATTAAGTGATCTATAGTCCACGCACATTCGTTGCGATCCATCCTTCTTCTGTACGAATAACACTGGTGCTCCCCAAGGTGAGGAACTCGGACGAATGTACCTAGCCTCTTGTAACTCCGTCAACTGCTTCTTCAGCTCCTTTAACTCTTCTACCGACATCCTGTATGGTCGCTTAGATATAGGGGCAGTTCCAGGTAGAAGATCAATCACAAACTCAACTTCTCTATCTGGTGGCATCCCTGGTAACTCCTCTGGAAAGACATCCAAAAAATCTCTAACCACCCGGATGTTGTCACAAACGAATTCCTCGGGTATAAAGAACATAGCACGTTTGGATGAGGTGGTTACTGCAATATTAACTTGAAATGTTTCTCCTTTAGGGCTAGTGAGTTCTATAGTACCTCTACCACATGCTATAATGGCCTTTGCCTTCCTTAACCAGGACATACCAAGGATCAGATCTATGCTGCTGGCCTCTAATATTATAGCCGTAGCTCCAAATTCTCTCCCCATAATGGTTAATGTCAATCTACGTGTCATTTGATTTGCTTCAATAGGCCCTTTAGGTGTAATTACTATCATGGGTTTTCTCATATTTAGCAGTGGTATCTCATTTGTGTTGGCATAACGAGCAGACATGAATGAATGTGTAGCACCAGAATCAAATAATATGGTTGCAGGAATTGCATTAACATAAAACATACCAAGTACGATGTCAGCACCATCAGGAGCATCATCAACGCTGACTTGATTCACCCTGGCTATAGAATATCCCTTGCCAGGAGTCTGTTGCTTGTTCTTAGCTGGTGTACCAGAATTTCCCATCGGACAAGCATTAGCATAGTGCCCAATCTGACTGCACTTGAAACACGTAGGGCCGGTCTTCTATCCTACAGACCTCGTCGGGGTTCCAGTGGGAGTGGCCTAACGAGTAGGAGGTGTACGTGGAGACCCCTGTGGAGCATACTGAACTGGGCGTGGTCCTCCTTGTCGAGTCGGTGTACCCTGTGGTGAAACGTAGTGGGGACGAACACTGCTGCTACCCTGTACTTGTGAGATAGCCTTCCTCTTCAAATCACCCAGTTGAACACGCTTGTGTTCAATAGCAAGAGCCTTATCCAGTAGCCTCTGAAATAATGGAAAGGTGTGTGCAACCAACGCATACTGCAAGGGTCCATTAAGTCCTTCAATGAAGTGCTCTTGCTTCCTCTCATCCTCGACAACTTCCTTCGGAGCATATCTCGACAGCTGAATAAATTTGTCTCTGTACTCGCTGACCGACATGTTGCCTTGCTTCAAATGACAGAAACTCCTTCTTCTTGATCTTTATCATACCAGCTGGAATATGGTAGTTCCTGAACTGTGTACTGAACTCTGCCCAAGCGATAGTATCAGCAGCATCGTGGGCAGCAGTATATGAATCCCACCAGTCAGCAGCGGGACCTGTCAAACGACCTGAGGCATAAAGAACTTTCTCCCTGTCTGAGCATTGGGCAATGTTGAGCATCTTCTCAATTGCTTTCAGCCAATCATCTGCATCTAGTGGATCTGGCGAGCTGGCGAAGATCGGCGGCTTATGACTCATAAACTCCCGGTGCTTATCACGAGGTGGAACTGGTGGTGGTGGTGGAGGCAATGGCACTTGTTGCTGTTGCTTCTGTTGTTGAAGTTGTTGTTGCAGCTGCTGTTGTTGTGCCCTTCTCTCCTGGCGTATCTCCTCTCTCTCCTGGCGCAACTCCTGGCGTATATCTTCTCTTTCCTGACGCATCTCCTGGCGTTCTTGCTGCATCTGGGCACACATATCAGCCATAGTGTCCACCATTTGCTGCATCACCGCCATCTGAGCAGCAATCAGTGGATCAACTCCGCCTGGTGGAGGATTAGGAGGATTCATCTCTGCTGGCTGTGGCTGAGGTTGTCTATAAATCCTTCGAGTGTGTCGATTAGGAGGCAAATCAATTCCACCACCCCGCCTGGTATTTACCATCTGAGTTAGGTACATATGGTAAGAGAGAGCAGAAGACAAGGCAGTAATTACGAACCATGTTACTTTGGGGGATTTATTAGCTAAGCAGATTAATGTTTTACCTACCATAGCTAATTCATTACCTCATAGTGGTACATACTAAGATGTCCATCTATACTATTTCAATCAATCAAAGAAGCAAATCAGCCATTGATCATCAGAACATTCAACCAACATTTTTTTTAAAATAGAGAAAATAGTTTTGGTTTGGTCTTAGGCCTCCTATCTCTTAAAAATGTCATGGGGGTAGGGATTCCAAGGTGTGAAATCCATCTTGTCTCAGAGTAGAAAAGGTAAGAATGATCAGAGTAGAACAGTAGAAGGTGAGACAGGATCAAGATAAGTGTAGAAAGAATCAGAGTAAGGTAAGTATAGAATGAATCAGAATAAGATAAGTAGGTAAGGGTTTTGTCCATTTCTATCTAGGTTTCGTCCTACAGTCAACATTTCCTCTGATACCACTTTTGTCACACCCGGTTTAAGGGACAAAGCCGGGTGCATCTCATACATGCGCCAAGAAGACAACATATATAATAACAGAGTGTATAGAGATAAATGTCACAATAATCAGAGTATTTATTACATAGCGGAAGTCTTACAAAATAAAAGATAAACATAACAGGATCTAAAATCCATCCTTGGTGCCAGAAAGCTGACTGGGAGACGCCACCTAGATCAAGTCGAAAGCCTTGGTGCTAGGCGGCTCCTCTTCGATCACCTGTTCTTCTCCTGTGGGGGGGGTGTGAGACAGCAAGAGTGAGCTCACATACGTTCATAGCTCAACAAGTCGTGGGGAATAATGTGGCATGAACTCACCAAAGGTAGGAGTTCATGAAGTGTAAGGCTGATCAATGAAATAAAGGCTGAAGCTGAGCATTGCTTTTATAAGTTGGTCAAAATTTTATTAGCAATTACTAAGTGTAAGTGAATACCAAACCTTAATAATAAAGAAAAGTAATAGTAAAATAATCCCAAATGTGATGCAAATGTCAAATTAAATTTAAGTTCCATAAATTAATCATGTGAGTGTCTGAGGCGCTCATGACCGTGAGCACGGCTAGTATACCAGTTTTACACTCTGCAGAGGTTGCGCATCTTTCCCACAAGTCATGTTACCCATTTGCCACGGAGTTGATCAGACCCCATACACCTCTACCAAGGAAGCGAGGCAGGGTACCACTACGAGGCCTTTACAAAGTTCCACTAGCTTCAGACTACCCGCTACAGTTTATAGGAAGCTCCAGTGCAGGAATCCCTCGCCTGACCGCCATCGCAGCAAAATCAACCCAAGGACCTCCCTACACTGACCACTCCCCTACTGCCCTTGCCCCTTTCGGGTAAGGTAGCCATCCACTAGCTTTCCTAGTTAATCAGCCAAGGGCGTCCCATTAAACCCTTGTGGTAGCACTGTTTTCCTGGGTGGTTCTCCATGTTCCCATTAACATAATGATCTTAACATGAACATTAAAGAATAAAACAGATAATAAAAAGTACAACAATGAGTGATGAATATCTCTATACCCAAAGCCACATAAAGCAATAGCATGTACTACCCAAAAGTTTAGTAGTAAAACCAGTGGTGAAACAAGGTATAAAGATAGTCAAATCTAGGGTAACCTATTGGGTCCCAGCAAAATTAACCTATGCAGATCATTATGATTAATAAGAACATGAATGGGTAAAAGAAGTGATCAAGGGCACAACTTGCCTTCAGCGAGCTCCTGCTCAGCAGTCTCTACCAGCTGAACCTCAGATTCCACAGTGGCTTGCTCGTCTACTCGCATCAACACAATACATACATAGCATAGCATAAATTAACATCACATCAAACATGCCAATAGAATATACAGTAATAAACTAGACATTAAAATATGATCACAGGAACTGGAATCATTAAATTTGGAGGTATAGATTTTAAGTTATGGATTTTCTAATGTTTTATGTGCTTAATACAAGATTAAGAGCTAGATGAATCTTAATGAGTCTTTCATGTCAAAACAGAGACACTAATGGTTAGACAATAGTATTATAAAAATTTAGGAACTGGAATGGACCAAATTGGAGTTCATATGAATTTTCTATAATTTAAACAAGTTCTAGCAATTATTTTTGTATTAAAAATACATTTCTGATTTATTTTCTCTGGTTTTATAATTCCCTGGAGTGGGCCTCAAATCCTAGAACACGCAGGGGTCCTAGCGCAAAGTGTCCCGAGACACAGCAAAACCAGGCCGTGGACTACGGGTTTATTAACAGATTTTCCAGGGGCTCTTTTACAAAATGTTCAAGGCGAAAGGGTATCGGATAATATCGACCGTCCGATTAGAAATCACGCGTCCAGATTAAATCAACATACGCGCGAACCGGTACGCCATGGGATCCACACGATCTAAGATCAACGGTCACCATTTAATGAATACAGAGATAAGCGCCTATCGTCCGATTCGAGATCGACGGCCCGAACGAAGGGGGTATCACTGATCTAATCAGAACCGTTCGGCCGTAAATCAACGGCCATGGGTTCATCACCTCCACCGCTGGCCACCCACGGCGGCGCTCTGCTCCCCAGCGGTGGAGCCATTGCCGCCAACAGTGGTCGTGAGCCACCGCCACCCCAAATTCCGATTGAACAGGGCAACATGCATGGTAGATGATGGCGAATATGGGTAACCGAGACTCACCGGTGATGGCGTGCCCAAGGGGGTCGGTCTGCGGCAGTATGCGGTCCCGCGGTGGTCCTTCAACTGCGGCGAGGAATTCACCGGAGTTCCCTGTCTCCGCTGACGCGATTTCGCCGCAGCAGCAACCCACGCACCACGGTGACCCGTCCAGGCCCAACACGAGTCCCACAGCGGCGATGTAGAAACGAGTCCTCGGCAGCGACGGCGAACCGGTGTTGCGGCGCTGCCAGGGAACAGCGGGGAGGCTCGGGGCGGTGCTAGGTGATGGAATAGAGGAGGAGGTGCGGCGCGGAGTAGTTGAGGAGGAGACGGCCGATTCTTCTTATGCGCAGGGTTGGTCAGCAACGGAGCCCGAGATCTCCGGCGAGCTCCATCGTGAGACGGGCGCGATCCTCGCGGGGCTTGGGCACGACCCGTACTGAAGCAGGGGCCCCGCCAGCCAGCGACCGAGCGAAGGAAGAGGACGCGAGAGAAAAGCGGGGAAAGGACGGTCTCTTACACGCGGGTCCTGCATCACAGTGGTTAGCGCGCGCTTAAGCTGGATGACAGGTGGGGCCGTGGTGTCGGCGCCGTTCACTGCTGAAACGCAGCGCCGCCAGTGGGCCGCGCAGGTGTTAAGGAATAGTGGGCCAGATTGGAATACCCAGGCCCAACTAGGCACCTCTTCCCTTTTATTTTTGTTTCTCCTTTTAAACCTCAATTTACATCTCCAATTTGAATTTGAATTCGAATTCCGTGGCCAACTTGTCTTCAAATTAAATATTACCCTTGAATATGACATGATATGAATTGATTTATTTTTAAGAAATTTTATTTGGTGATGGCTAATGATTTTCCTTTTCTCCACATTTCTTTAGAATTTTGCTTTCCAACAATAGAATTTAAATCCATGCGTCTATTAATATATTAACAATACCTTTATTTTATTAGCCACAAATGCACAATCAAGTAAAACTCAGCATGATGCATGGTTTATTCGGATGTTATTGGTTATTGAATCCCCCTCTTGATGGTGTTTATTCACATGTGATATTAACTAAAGATGGTACACACATATAGATAAAGGAAATATTCTCTCTTCATATGAGCTACAAATTTAGGTATTACAGATACTTTTGGGTTAACAACTTGGGTTAATGCTAAAACTTGGCTCTCTACTAGTAATAATAACCTGACAAACTAAAAGCAACTGCTTGACCTTAACCCCACATAAAGCTAGTCCACTTCAGCCAAACGGGACATTTGCTGAGTACGTTGATGTGTACTCACCCTTGCTTTCACAAAACACCAGGTTGCCTTTGGTGCAATCTATGCTCAGGTAAAGAAGAAGGTGTCGAGGCGGATCTCCAGGAGTTCCAGGACGTCGACGAGTTCGAGGATTAGGCTAGCGACCTCCCCCAGTCAGCTGCCTGTGGTGGGTTGTTTACGTTGGCTACGTTTCAATTCTGTGTACTTTGATTTATATTATATAAATGGCTCTAGTCTGTAACATTATTACTTACTCTTTATTGTTATTCGAAGCATCGTGCTATGATGAGTCATTTATGTAATCGCTGTGTACGTGAATTTCTGATCCTGGCACGTACATGGTTCGCATTCGGTTTACCTTCAAAACCGGGTGTCACAGATTGGCTGTCTCTTGGCAGATGGGTAACATGACTTGTGGGTAAAGATGTGCAACCTCTGCAGAGTGTAAAACTGGTATACTAGCTGTGCTCACGGTCATGAGCAGCTCAGACACTCACATGATTAATTTATGGAACTAAATTCAATTTGTCATATGCATTGCATCACAGGTGTTGTTATTACTTTTGTTCTGCTACTTAATTGGGTTGGTATTTACTTATACTTAGTAATTGCTAATAAAATTTTGACCAACTTTAAAAGCAATGCTCAACTTCAACCATCCTCTTTGGTAAGCCTTACACTTCACGTGAGCTCCCACCTTTGGCGAGTTCATGCACATTATTTCCCACAACTTGTTGAGCTATGAACGTATGTGAGCTCACTCTTGTTGTCTCACACCCCCCACAGGTCAAGAACAGGTACCACAGGATGAGGCGCATGGAGGATGCTGCGACGTGTTCGTGATAGGTCTAGGCCGTCGTCTCCAAGTCAACTTTGGGTTGCTGGACCGTTGTCTCCTTATAATGTAATTATTTATTTATTTTGTACAGAACTCCTGTTATATAGTAAAGATGTGACATTCGATCATGTGTCATGATTCATCATATGTGTGAGACTTGGTCCCAGCACACCTAGTGATTATGTTCGCGCCCGAGTCTTGGTGCCCCGAAATTCGGGTGTGACAAGGTTGTACATGGCTTGTGGCTCTTCTCCTTTGTTGAGGACGAATCGACCGAGTTCGCCCTCGATCGTCTCTCACTTGGTGATCTTGGTCACCTCGTCCCCTTCATGCGTGGTTTTGAGGACATCCCAAATTTCTTTGGCGCTCTTTAATCCTTGCACCTTGTTATACTCCTCTCGACACAAGGAGATGAGGAGTATAGACGTGGCTTGGGAGTTAAAGTGCCTAATTTGGGTGGCCTCGTCCGAGTCGTAATCCTTGTCCCCCGCTTGTGGTACCTGCACTCCAAATTCAACTATGTCCCATATGGTTTCATGGAGTGAGGTTAGATGATGCCTCATTTTATCACTCCACATACAATAACCTTCACCATCAAAATATGGTGGTTTGCCTAGGGGAACGGAAAGTAATGGAGCGCGCTTTGAAATACGGGGATAGCGAAGAGGCATCTTACTATACTTCTTGCGCTCATGGCACTTAGAAGCGATGGATGACTCAGAGCTTGATGTGGAGGGTGACGAAGAGTCAGTCTTGTAGTAGACCACCTTCTTTATCTTCTTCTTCTTGTCACCTCTCTGATGCGACTTGATGGAGGAAGAGGATTCCTCCTTGTTTTTGTTGCCGGACTCCTTTGAAGGAGTCCTCCCTGAGCTTGCAGACTTGTCGTCAGTCATGATCTCCCTCTTGGCGTGATCTCCAGACATCACTTCGAGTTGGTTAGATTCTTAATGAAGCACTAGCTCTGATACCAATTGAAAGTCACCTAGAGGGAGGTGAATAGGAGAAACCTAAAATTTATAACTTTAAGCAAGCACTAAGGTTGGGGGTTAACGTTAGAATTAAATTCAAGTCGGAAAGAGAGGGGAAAACAAATCAAACAAGAATCAATGTGAATGACATGATGATTTGTTTTACCGAGGTTCGGTTCCAAAGAACCTAGTCCCCGTTGAGGAGGTCACAAAGACCGGGTCTATTTCAACCCTTTCCCTCTCTCAAACGGTCACCTAGACCGAGTGAGCCTTCTCCTTAATCAATCGGGTCACTAAGACCCTGCAAGGACCACCACACACTTAGGTGTCTCTTGCTTTGATTACAAGTAACTTGAGACCAAGAATGAGAAAGAAGAAAGGCAATCCAAGAAACAAGAGCGCAAAAGAACACGAACACACTCTCTCACAAGTCACTAAATGTTTGAGTTGAATTCTAGGCTTGGAGAGGGTTTGATCTTTGGAAATGTGTCTTGGAGTGAATGCACTAGCTCTTGTATTGAATGTGATCTCTAAAAAACTTGGATACTAAAGGTTGTGGTGGTTGGGGTATTTATAGCCCCCAACCACTTTGGTAGCCGTTGGGGAGGCTGCTGGCGATGGGCGCACCGGACAGTCCGGTGCGCCGCCACGTCACTCAACCGTTAGGGTTCGGAGCCGAGTCGACCATTGGAGCTTTGTCCTCTTGCAGCACCGGACAGTCCGGTGCCACAAAAGACAGTCTGGTGCCCCTCTGACTTCCTGCTCTAACTTCTATCGTGACACTGTTCACCTGTTAGAGTCGATCGTTGTGCGCAGATGGTCGTTGCTCTGCTGGCTCATCGGACAGTCTGGTGAATTATAGCGGAGCGCGCCTTCGTTTTCCCGAGAGTGGTTGGTTGACACCTGTACGGTCCTGGTGCACCGGACACTGTCTGGTGGAACACCGGACAGTCCGGTGCGCCATTTTTCAGCACACTCAAGTTCTTTGCTCCGTTTCAAATTGAGTCCCTAACTTGAATCTTTTATTGGTTTGTGTTGAACCTTATGCACCTGTAATACATGAATTCTAGGCAAACTAGTTAGTCCATGTGTTTGTATTGACTATCAACCACCAAAATTAATTATAGGAAATGGTTATCCCAATTTCCCTTTCATCCCTGTTTGAAGCTTTATATGGCAGAAAGTGCAGAACTCCTTTGTATTGGGATCAAACTGGTGAAAGGCAGTTCTTTGGGCCAGAAATTATACAAGAGGTAGAAGAACAAGTTCGGTTGATACGGGAGAACTTGAGAACTGCGTAGTCTAGGCAGAAAAGCTATGCAGATGCCCAAAGAAGGCAGTTGGAGTTTAAGGAGGGTGATCACGTGTATCTGAAGGTGTCACCAATCCGAGGTATGATGAGGTTTAAAGTTAAAGGGAAGTTGTACCCTCGCTTTATTGGACCCTCTAAGATCCTAAAGCGAGTGGGGGAAGTTGCCTACCAACTGGAACTACCCGGCCATCTTGCGGATGTACATGATGTCTTTCATGTATCCTAGTTGAAGAAGTGCCTCAGGGTACCAGAAGAGCAACTGCCAATGGAGGAACTTAGTGTTCAAGATGAACTGACTTATACTGAGTACCCTATCAAGATCATTGATACTTTGACTCCTGTTACGAGGAATAAAGTGATCAAAATGTGCAAAGTGCAATGGAGTCATCATAGTGAAATGAAGCTACTTGGGAGAGAGAAGAAGAGCTAAGAGTAGAATTTCCCCACCTCTTTCCTAGTTCTTCGTATTCTCAAGGTCGAGATTATTTTTAAGGGCTAGTTTGGAAACAAAAGGACAAAAAACCTAGGGAAGTAATCCACCAAGGGGATTTTAAATGACACCTCAATTCCCTAGGAGGATTTTTCTACTCGGGTGTATTTCCCTGCCACTGTTTGGCAACCAAGGGGCTAAAAACCCCTCTTGAGACAAAATACTTTAGAAAAATTACAAAAAATCAAAGAAAAATAGGAAATATTTAGAAACAAAAAAACACAATGAAACATCGCTAAAAATCTAAAAAACATGCACCGAACTTGATCATCTAATATCCAACAAAGTTTAACTTAAATATCATCTAAAATCCAACAAACTTAATATATCCATCATCTCTAGTCATACGTACAAATAGACAATATAACATAGAAAAAGAGTACAAGTCCCTTCGTTATGAACTTTGACACTAGAATAAATTATTAGTTTAACTCCTCTTTTGCAAGCTTCATGTGGATTGTCGTTCCATTTTCCTTCTCTATGTCAGCTGCATGTGTTGCTTCCACTTAGCTCTCTGCAAGTACCAAGTAACACCAATTGACACACGGTTTAGTTTACACCATGTACCAACAGTTTACAACTAGGAAATGACCAAAGCGAAGAAAGTTGTAGAAGTATGCATTAGTTTATAGCTAGACATGAATAGCTATGTTTTGTTACAAGCTTTACTATGGACATACCTGATTTTGTGTTTTAGCCACATTCTTCGAACATTGTGGTTCATTGTTGACATGAAAGCCTCTCTATTAATCTCGGACTCAAAGACCTCCACAACATATGACTTCTCCTCATCTATGAATCCATCCATTGCTTCCATTTCCTTCATACACTTCCACATGGAAAGTTCTTTAAGAGCATCAAGTGTCTTGTTAGTTTGGCTCTTTTTGGACTCCACATAGTCTTCGAGAGCTGCTCCTAAACTGACTGAGATGGTACCGAACTCCTCTGTATGGTGCATTGTATGATGATGTATTTGCATAGCCACCATCTACCAGATAAAACTTTCCTTCTGGCACACTAAATCCTTTGCTAATAGTAGATCGAAGCACCCCTGCGTCTGATGCCGACCCTTCCCATCCACATGAGACAAATGTGAAATTGAGATCGAAGTCGCAGACTACCATAACATTGTGTGAAAGAGTTCCTTTTCTATTTCGATATGGAGGGGCCCTGTCTTCTACGATAGTGATGGGTACATGCGTGCCGTTAATGGCACCAAGGCAATTCTGCATTAAAGGAACAAATATGGAAATATGTTGAGGACATGTTGCAATTAGCATAGGATAATTGTGTGTTTGAAGTTGTAGCTCACCTGAAAAAAGGGCATGAACCTAGAATCTGTTGCAATCCTAGCATGAGTTTGAACTGAGCTAGGAAGCTTCACAAATCATTGAGTTAGTATGGGAACTATCTCAAAAACTTCGGATATTTTTCGATGGATAGTCTCTCCACTGTGTTGAAAAGCCTTTTGTAGCATTTCGTTACTGGCGTTGTGGGAGATCATATACATGAACATCCTAAGCTGCTCCTCAACGCTAACTTCGCGCGTGTCACATAGTAAATTCTCTCTTCTAAGAAAATTTGATGTGGCTTTGAATATTTCCTTCTCCATTCTGAACTCAGATTTGCACCAGCTCTCATGCCCTTCAAGAATTTCTTTAACCTTTTTAGCACCGGTGAGTGAGGATGTGTGGATGGGCCTTTTCTCTTCCGAGATGTATGAGATTATAGTAGGGAGAATAACAAAGAACAGTTCATCATCGTCTTCTTCCTCCTCCAACAAAAAAAACGCCTAACATGCTCCTCCCAAGAACCCATTATCTAGAAATATAAAATTTAATCATGCACTTGTATAGCTCTGCTACCTATCATATAACATATAAAATTGATGCAAATTAAGGAATCAAATTGGAACAAAAATATAGTGTCCTTCCTGCTACAGTTATAATCATAAAAAAGAGACCATTCAGTCCCAAGGGAATATAAAGATGTCAAATTTTTATATCAAAATGTGTCTCTTCAAAAAGTTATGACTAAACAATAAATCAATTATCAAGCCACGAAATATAATTAGTTTTTTATGGAAGCTCATAGATTAACAGTCATGCATTAGTTGTCCATCTTGAATTGTAGATAAGTATGTATCAATACGCTGGTAGCAACTCCTGCTAGGTTGCTACCCTACTACCTAACACCACGATTCACAACCAAAACACATGTTTGCTGTAGCGTAGCAGCATCTTCATTCTGTCACATGCACAGCGATCACGCGGACGGTCCGATCGCAGCTGCGCCGAGGTTTTTGACACTGATCGCCTAACCGAGCGGGCTATGGTATTCTTCCCCAAATCACATCTCTCCTCACTCAAGCAGCCAAACCCTAGGTTGAGGCAAGATGGTTTGTTGCCTGTACAGCGACCTGCTGCAGCTGTCGTCGGTCAGCCTACTCTTGCCCAAAGCCATCTCCACTTCCGTCCCTGTTGCGTCCGTCGTTGCTACCGACCCGCCCTAGCCACCTTCTTCTAGAACACGCCGTTGCCATCTAGGAAGGTGCAAGGATAGAGAAAATAAACACCAGCAAGATGCGAGAAGAGATGCTAGACTTACCCAGACAAGATCGCGACGGTGAAGTGGCGGCAAAGGATGCAGTAGTGCCGCCAACCGCGCGAGCGATGCGTGTAGGAGAAGATGAGTTGGGATAACTGCCCGACGTTGGGAGTTCGACCGTGTTTCCACGGGGAAGCTGGGCTCGTGAGTGGGCCAATACCCCGTGAAGCAGCCTTCCAAATAGATCAGAATCACGCCCCATGGGAGTTTCTCGCGTGGGTTGTTAGCACAGGGAAACGGCTAGATTTCGGGTCGGGAAGTGGGCTGCCAAACTAGCCCTAACGGGGTAGGATTTGTAATACCCAACTTTTATAAATAGGTGGAGTTAATATTCATATATGAATATGCTTGCATTTATGATCACATATAAAGTAAATGGAAAGAAATTATGCATGTCATGCTGATTTTTTTCTTATGTGTTGCATCTTGATGGAAACCTAGATATTTAAACCCACTTAAAAATAAAATTTAAAGGAAGAATAAGAAAGGATCACAATAGAAAGAAGGTTCTAATTAAGTTAGATATTCCCTTCATAACTAAACCATAGAAATAAAAATAAATAATGTAAACAGTAGGATAATTATTCACTTTAGGACTGTGTTTAGAGCTTGGAAATCTAGAATTCAAAACAAGAGTTTAAATTTAGTTTAATATTTAAAATTTGAAAGAAAAAAGAGAAAAAGAAAAACAAATCAAATTCGGTTGTGGGTCGAGTCCCTCATTTTCGGCCCATACAACCTTGGAACTGCGCGGCCCAACTATTTGAGTGCGCTGACGGGTGAGGCCAACCTGTCAGCCCCTCCCAGTGCAGGTGAGATTTCGTGCGTGCACAATTTTCCCTGGTGACCGACAGGCGGGCCCATAGGGGCAATGGTGGTCGCGCCCTCTCCCAGCTCCCTCTAGCTCATGTGCCTCGTCACGCAGTCAGGTGGCCCCTACATGCCAGATTCATCCCTTTCCTTGGCTAGGAGTTGCAACCACCTCCTACAGAACTAGGAGCCGACCTGGTGTCCGCCTAATCCTGGGGATAAAGCCCCCTGGACACCTCCGCTTTTCCCTGACCCCCGTGTGCTGAAATTCCGCAACCCCCCACTGCCTACGGAGAGAGTGTAGTAGAGAGGATTGACCGACGACGTAGGTTATTCTTTTGCGCCGCAGGAGGATTCCGTCAGTGTCGGGAATCTGTCCATGGGGTGTGGCCGTGGGTGTTTCCCAGCATACGAGTCACTTCTGATAGGGGTCTCAGGGAGTTGCTCAGGAATCCGGAGCCGTCTGCTAGAATAGCAAAATGGGCGGCGGAACTCTCCAGTTACAACATCACCTTCGAGCTCAGAACAGCAATCAAATCATAGGTTTTGGCCTATTTCATCGTAGACTAGATAGGGCCTTCGGAGCCACTGCAATGTCACGCAGAAACCGTCTATGTAACACCCCTGGTGTTACCAAAACTAAAACTCTGGCATGACATCATATGCATTAGCATTTTATTATGTATGTTACACCTAGAGTGCATCCACTAGGTAAAAATTTCAAAACAAGCTTGTGATGTGATGACTTGACTTGATCTTTAACACCAGGTTAGGGCACTTTCCCAAGGATTAGAAGCATGTGGGTGTGTTTGATGAGAATTAGAGTATGATCTTAAAAGTTAGTAAAGATGTTCAAGAAAGGCTAAACTTAGAGAGTTTAAGTGCCACTTAAACCCTAGAATACTCAAAACCCTAATAGAAACCCTAAAAACCCTAATTAGTGTTCTATAAGGTGACTTTAATTTCTACGCACTTTTGGACCAAAGTGCATATATCAAAGTGGTAGAGTAACAAAAATAAGCAACTTTTATATTTGGAAATTTCCAATTTTTGTGGAATAAATTGGAGTAAATTGCAAAAGATCCCAAAAGCACCCATAAGGCTAACCCTGAAAACAGTGTTATCAGGCCAAGTTCAAGCCTTAATATCTCTTGATCTATGAGGATTTTGTCATGAGTCACCACAGCAAATTTGTAGAGCTATTATAGTAGTTCAAGTTTGATTAAGTGATCTAGCCCAAGAATGGTACAGAAATTAGAGTAAAATGCCCTAGAAGTCGAGCTGTCAGTTGGGTCTGATACTAAAAACAGACTGATAGTGGTTTCTGTCCAACTTTGGAGACAAATTGTGCTTCATCCAGTGAGTGTATGACCAAGATCTCTGTGACAAATTTGAAGGTGGTATATAAGGGAACAACTTTGGTGTAGTTGACTTGGTGGTTTGCTAAATGAAAATCAAAGAAAAAGTGCCCTCGAGTAGTTTTGTCAGGCGCACTGAAGAAGATCGCCATGGTACAGTATCTGAAAAGATCCCAGGTGCAGTGCACCCGCCACCGGTGAACCCGCACCGCGAACCACGCCGGTGTTGTGATTCGTGCTCATTGGCGCGCGGATAACTGCTAGAGATAAAAGATCTTGGCGTAGAGATGAGCTCAGGCCCTGTTACTGCTCAGCTCGCCATACCCACTTGCACGGCGACATGGCTAGGCGACCATCTCCGTGGTGGTCATTGTCCTTCGCGGTTGTGCCACGCCGTGACCATTTCACCGCGTAGCTATAACCGTGGCAAGCAAGGAGTTACTGCCCTTGAGCCATCGTACCGGCAGGCGCCACGACGAACTCGTCCAGTGGAATATCTCACCGCCGCCATGACCGCCTTCGTCTCAAATTGGCGAAGCACGTAGCTGGCTCCTTTAAATTGAGCACTATACTCGCTCCGCCTCTCTATTACGTGCTCATACCACCCTCAGTTAGTCTCTCTCGTGCACCGTAGCCCCCAGTCACTGGATTTCCCCCAAATCAGGTCACTCACGCCGCCGTGAGAGACCCTGCCGTGATCAGCCATTCCCAGGTCAGTTCATACCTCTCTGTGCCATGTTTTAGCATTCTTGAATGTTAACGAAGCTCGTCGGCTCAACCAATTGAACACTACCGCGACAGGGCATCGAGAACATCACCTAGCCGTCGCGGAACACTTCTGAGAGCGCACTCATGTCGACCCACTCTCCCACGCCCGCTCCATCCAAATTCACGTGTGTACCCGACCTCTGGTGAGTCAGTGAAACTCGTCCTAGCTTCAATTTAAACGTTACCACATCTTGTTGCTCGGAACACGCTTATCGGAGCTCTAGCGCCGCCATGGCCATGAACAAGCATCAATTAGGATCAGACCAGTCCAATTGGGTGAGGGCATATGCTCGGGTAGACTTGCGCATGATGTCCGAGTGCTTGTTACCTCAAGTAGGGGTCGTCGTCGCCGGGAAACCGTGACTCCGGCCAAGTGCTCGACGCGGTACCATCGGGGACCTAGAGCCGTGAAGAAACAAAAGAACAGGGGCCTTTGTGCAACTGTCAGCGAGACATGTGAAAAGTGCCATAGGCTCTTTACTGGTTATCCAAATGGTCAGGGACCTTTGCGCAAATTCGCCAGCGCGGGTGCGGATGCGAGCGCGTTTCTGCTTATCCGTGGGTCGGTCAGGCTAAATTAGGCCTGTTACTATTCATGTTTTCTTCTCTTCTTTTTACTACCAAATTGGGAAATCTGTAGAAAATAGGAGAAAAACGGTAAAATCATGAGACCAATTTGTTAGATTCCTAAAATCACATAGTATTTAATAAAAATAATTTCTAGATTTTTATCCCAACCCTAGAATTATGAAGCATTTAAAACGTGCTTAAACCAAGACTTTTAGAATTTTAGAAATAGTTTGGTAATTCCAAAAATTATAAAACTTTTTAAGTAGGCTTAATATGATGATTAGAGCCTCTGAGTGAAGTTTGAAATGATTTGGACAATGTTTGCTCAGAAACCCAATAACTAGCCTCAAAGGGTTAGTTACTTAATACTAATCCTAAAGAAACATCTAATTAGAAAACCTTAGTGATTAGTTGTACCATGAAGGAAAGTTGTATTCAAGATGCAACTTATTATATTTTTTATTATGTAACTGCATATTCATGACAAAGCATAAGCATTCATATACATGTATTATCATGTATAGAACACGAGGAAGAAACAGTAGTAGAAGAAGAGGTTGTCTCCCAGACTGAGAATATTCCAGCGAAGAACAACTTTTACTTCGACATCTATGGTGTGGATGAAAAGGAAATAGGGTCAAACCTTTTCCTATATGAATTTTGGTGGTTGAATTGCCCAACACAAATTAATGGACTAACTAGTTTGTTCTAGATTATGAGTTCTACAGGTGCCAAAGGTTCACAACAAACCAATACAAAGTCAAAAGAAAGGGTTCAAAACAAAAGTGCAAAGTATACCGAAGGCAGCCGTGGTCTGGCGCACCGAACTGTCCGGTGTGCCACCGGACAGTGTCCGGTTCACCAGGGAGATCAACTCTGAACTTGCCAGCTTCGGGAATTCGGGGAGCCACTCCGCTAAAATTCACCGGACTGTCCGGTGTAGCACTGGATTGTCCGGTGTGCCAGCGGAGCAACGGCTACTTCGCGCCAACGGTCGCCTGCAAGTGAACAGTAAAAGCAAACAGTGTGAGCCTGCGCGCGCAGAAGTCAGAGCAAACACAAAAGGCGCACCGAACAGTGAACAGGACCTGTCCGGTGCACCATCGGACTGTCCGGTGGCCCCACTTGTCAGAGCTCCAACGGTTGAACCCTAACGGTTGGGTGACGTGGCTGGCGCACCGGACAGTGTCCGGTGCGCCCATCGACAGACAGCCTCCCCAATGGCCATATTGGTGGTTGGGGCTATAAATACCCCCCCCAACCACCACTCTTCAAGGCATCCAAGCATTCACTACATCTCATTCAATACAAGAGCAATACACAACACTCCAAGACACAAATCAAAGCCTCCGATCAAATCGAAGTCCCCAATTCAACTCTAGTTTTTAGGACTTGTGAGGAGATCGACTTGTGTTCTTTTGTTGCTCTTGTTGCTTGGTTGGCTTTCTTCTTTCTCTCATTCTTACTCTCAAAACCTTGTAAGCGAAGCAAGAGACACCAATTGTGTGGTGGTCCTTGCGAGGTCTAAGTGACCCGCGAAATCAAGGAAGCTCACTTGGTCTAAGTGACCGTTTAAGAGAGGGAAAGGGTTGAAAGAGACCCGGTCTTTGTGACCACCTCAACGGGGAGTAGGTTTGCAAGAACCGAACCTCGGTAAAACAAATCACCACGTCTCACTCTTCATTTGCTTGTGATTTATTTTCACCATCTCTTTCGGACTCGATTATATTTCTAACGCTAACCCCGGCTTGTAGTTGTGCTTAAGTTTACAATTTTCAGATTCCGCCTATTCACTCCCCCTCTAGGCGGCTTTCAATTGGTATTCGAGCCTGGTGCTTCATTAGAGCCTAACCGCTCGAAGTGATGTCGGGAGAACACGCCAAGAGGAGATGGTGACCGGCGAGAAGCCCACCACAAGCCACGGGACGGCTCCATCGGGAGAGTCCCGCAACAAGAAGAAGGAGCAATTACCTCCTCACAAGTCGCATCGGAGTGGCGAGAAGAAAAAGAAGATGAAGAAGGTGGTCTACTACGAGACCGACTCTTCATTGCCATCCACCTCTGGCTCCAACGCGTCGTCCGTAACTTCTAAGCGCCATGAGCGCAAGAAGTTTAGTAAGATTCCCCTACGCTACCCTCGTATTTCAAAACGTACTCCTTTACTTTCCGTCCCATTAGGCAAACCACCTATGTTTGATGGTGAAGATTATAATATGTGGAGTGATAAAATGAGGCACCATCTAACCTCACTCCACACTAGCATTTGGGATGTTGTTGAGATTGGAGTACAGGTACCTTCGCCCGGGGATGAAGACTATGACTCGGACGAAGTTGCCCAAATCTGGCACTTCAACTCCCAAGCCACCACTATACTCCTCGCCTCTCTAAGTCGAGAGGAGTATAACAAGGTGCAAGGGTTGAAGAGCGCCAAAGAGATTTGGGACATGCTCAAGACCGCGCACGAAGGTGATGAGGTGACCAAGATCACCAAGAGGGAAACGATCAAGGGGGAGCTCGGTCGCTTCATGCTCAACCAAGGAGAAGACCCGCAAGCCATGTACAACCGGCTTAAAACCTTGGTGAACCAAGTGCGCAACCTCGGGAGCACCAAGTGGGATGACCATGAGATGGTCAAGGTTATTCTTAGATCACTCGTATTTCTTAACCCTACTCAAGTTCAATTAATTCGTGGTGATCCAAGATATAAATTTGTGAGCTTTGAATTGATGATCAAAGGCTCCAAGAAGATCATCGAGCAAGGCGCATCCTCCTCCGTACCCGAAGCACAACCCGTTGCATTCAAGGCAATGGAGGAGAAGAAAGAAGACTCACACCGAGTAGGGTCCCCATCGACACCTCCAAGCTCGACAATGAGGAAATGGCGTTCATCATCAAGAGCTTCCGCCAAATCCTCAAATAAAGGAGGGGGGAAGACTACAAGCCCCGCTCCAAGAAAGTATGCTACAAGTGTGGTAAGCCCGGTCATTTTATCGCTAAATGTCCATTGTCTAGTGATAGTGATAGGGATAATGACAAGAGGGGGAAGAAGAAGGAGAAGAAGAGGTATTACAAGAAGAAGGGCGGCGATGCCCATGTTTGTCGGGAGTGGGACTCCGACGAGAGCTCCACCGACTCCTCCGACGACGAGGATGCCGCCAACATCGCCGTCAACAAGGGACTTCTCTTCCCCAACATCGGCCACAAATGCCTCATGGCAAAGGACGGCAAGAAGAAGAAGGTAAAATCAAGATCCTCCACTAAGTATGCAACTTCTAGTGATGAGGATAATTCTAGTGATGATGAGGACAACTTGCTTACTCTTTTTGCCAATCTTAACATGCAACAAAAAGAAAAATTAAATGAATTGATTAGTGCTATTCATGAGAAGGATGAACTCTTGGATAGCCAAGAGGACTTCCTTATTAAGGGAAACAAAACGCATGTTAAGACTAAAAATGCTTATGCTCAGGAGGTAGAGAAAAATGAAAAATTAACTAGTGAGCTAAGCACTTGCCATGACACTATTTCCAACCTTAGAATTGAGAATGCTAATTTGATTGCTAAGGTTGAGAAGTCAAATATTTGTGATGATTCAATTACCAATCTTAGAAATGATAATGCTAATTTGATTGCTAAGATTGAAAAATTGATTGCTAAGGCTAAGGAACTAGATGTTTGCAATATTTCTTTTTCCAATCTTAGAGATGAGAATGACATTTTACATGCTAAGATTGTTGAATTAAATGATTGCAAACCCTCTACATCCACCGTTGAGCATGTTTCTATTTGCACTAGATGTAGAGATGTTAATGTAGATGCTATCCATGATCACCTTGCTATGATTAAACAACAAAATGATCATATAACAAAATTAGATGCTAAAATTGCCGAGCATGAACTAGAGAATGAAAATTTTAAATTTGCTCGTAGTATGCTTTATAGTGGGAGACGCCCTGGCATTAAGGATGACATTGGTTTCCAACAGGGGGACAATGTCAAGCTTAATGCCCCTCCTAAAAGATTGTCCAATTTTGTTAAGGGCAAAGCTCCCATGCCTTAGGATAACGAGGGCTATATTTTATATCCTGCTGGTTATCCTGAGGATAAGATTAGAAGAATTCATGCCAAGAAGACTCGTTCTCACCATGCTTTTATTTATAAGAATGAGGCTTCTACCTCTAGGCGTTCTACACATGTTAAAATGCCAAAGAAAAAATCTCCTACTGCATCGAATGATCATAATGTTTCATTCAAAACTTTTGATGTTTCTTATGTGCTAACTAACAAATCAGGCAAGGTAGTTGCCAAATATGTTGGGGGCAAACACAAGGGCTCCAAGACTTGTGTTTGGGTACCCAAGGTGCTTGTTTCTAATGTAAAAGGACCCAAGACCGTTTGGGTACCTAAGAACAAGGCCTAAATTTGTTTTGTAGGTTTATGCATCTGGGGGCTCAAGTTGGATCATCGACAGCGGGTGCACAAACCACATGACAGGGGAGAAAAGGATGTTCTCCTCCTATGAGAAAAAACAAGATCCCCAAAGAGCTATCACATTCGGGGATGGAAATCAAGGTTTGGTCAAAGGATTGGGTAAAATTGCTATATCACCTGACCACTCTATTTCCAATGTTTTTCTTGTAGATTCTTTAGATTACAACTTGCTTTCTGTTTCTCAATTATGCAAAATGGGTTACAACTGTCTTTTTACGGATACAGGTGTTACTGTCTTTAGAAGAAGTGATGATTCAGTAGCTTTTAAGGGAGTATTAGAGGGTCAGCTATACTTAGTTGATTTCAATAGAGCTGAACTCGATACTTGCTTAATTGCTAAGACTAACATGGGTTGGCTCTGGCATCGCCGACTAGCCCACGTTGGGATGAAGAATCTTCATAAGCTTCTAAAGGGAGAACACATTTTGGGACTAACAAATGTTCACTTTGAGAAAGACAGGATTTGTAGCGCATGCCAAGCAGGGAAGCAAGTTGGTGTTCATCATCCACACAAGAACATCATGACAACTGGCAGGCCACTCGAGCTCCTCCACATGGACCTATTCGGCCCGATTGCTTACATAAGCATCAACGGGAGTAAGTACTGTCTAGTTATTGTGGATGATTATTCTCGCTTCACTTGGGTATTCTTTTTGCAGAATAAATCTTAAACCCAAGAGACTTTGAAAGGATTCTTGAGACAGGCTCAAAATGAGTTCGGCCTGAGGATTAAGAAGATAAGAAGCGACAACGGGACAGAGTTCAAGAACTCTCAAATTGAAGGCTTCCTTGAGGAGGAGGGCATCAAGAATGAGTTCTCTTCTCCCTACACGCCACAACAAAATGGTGTAGAGGAGAGGAAGAATAGAACTCTATTGAACATGGCGAGGACCATGCTTGATGAGTACAAGACTTCGGATCGGTTTTGGGCCGAGGCGGTCAACACCGCTTGCTACGCCATCAACCGGTTATATCTTCACCAAATCCTCAAGAAAACATCATATGAACTCCTCACTGGTAAAAAGCCCAATGTTTCATATTTTAGAGTCTTTGTAGCAAAGGCTTTATTCTTGTTAAAAGAGGTAGAAAATCTAAATTTGCTCCTAAGGCTGTAGAAGGCTTTTTACTTGGTTATGATTCAAACACAAGGGCATATAGAGTCTTTAACAAGTCCACTGGACTAGTTGAAGTTTCTTGTGACATTGTGTTTGATGAGACTAACGGCTCTCAAGTAGAGCAAGTTGATCTTGATGAGCTAGATGATGAAGAGGCTCCGTGTGTAGCGCTAAGGAACATGTCCATTGGGGATGTGTGTCCTAAGGAATCCGAAGATCCTTCACCAACTCAAGATCAACCATCTTCCTCCATGCAAGTATCTCCACCAACTCAAGATGAGGATGAGGCTCAAGATGATGAAGGACAAGATCAAGAAGATGAGCCACCCCAAGAGGAGGACAATGATCAAGGGGGGGATGCCAATGACCAAGACAAGGAGGATGAGCAAGATCAAAGGCTGCCACACCCAAGAGTCCACCAAGCAATCCAACGAGATCACCCCGTGAACACCATCCTAGGAGATATTCATAAGGGGGTAACCACTTGGTCTCGTGTTGCTCATTTTTGTGAACACTACTTTTTTGTTTCCTCTATTGAACCACACAGGGTAGAGGAAGCACTTCAAGATTCGGATTGGGTGCTGGCGATGCAAGAGGAGCTCAACAACTTCACAAGGAATGAGGTATGGCATTTAGTTCCATGTCCTAACCAAAATGTTGTAGGAACCAAGTGGGTCTTCCGCAACAAACAAGATGAGCATGGTGTGGTGACAAGGAACGAGGCACGACTTGTGGCCAAGGGATATTCACAAGTTGAAGGTTTGGATTTTGGTGAAACCTATGCACCCGTAGCTAGGCTTGAGTCAATTCGTATATTACTTGCCTATGCTACTTACCATGGCTTTAAGCTCTGTCAAATGGACGTGAAGAGTGCCTTCCTCAATGGACCAATCAAGGAAGATGTCTATATTGAGCAACCTCCCGGCTTTGAAGATAGTGAGTACCCTAACCATGTCTATAAACTCTCAAAGGCGCTTTATGGGCTCAAGCACGCCCCAAGAGCATGGTATGAATGCCTAAGAGATTTTCTTATCACTAATGGATTCAAAGTCGGCAAGGCCGATCCTACTCTCTTTACTAAAACTATTGAAAATGATTTGTTTGTATGCCAAATTTATGTTGATGATATCATATTTGGGTCTACTAACAAATCTATTTGTGAAGAGTTTAGTAGGATCATGATTCAAAATTCGAGATGTCAATGATGGGGGAGTTGAAGTATTTTCTAGGATTTCAAGTGAAGCAACCCATGGGAATACGAGATATACTCACCAAGTTTGGAATGAAGGATATACTCACCAAGTTTGGAATGAAGGATGCCAAGCCCATCAAGACACCCATGGGAACCAATGGGCATCTCGACCTCGACACGGGAGGTAAATCCGTAGATCAAAAGGTATACCGGTCGATGATAGGCTCTTTGCTTTACTTATGTGCATCTCGACCAGATATTATGCTTTCCGTATGCATGTGTGCAAGATTTCAAGCCGATCCTAAGGAAGTTCACCTTAGCGACGTGAAGCGAATCTTGAGATATTTAGTTCAAACACCTAAGTTTGGTCTTTGGTACCCCAAGGGATCCTCTTTTGATTTATTAGGTTATTCCGATGCTGATTGGGCAGGGTGTAAGATTGATAGGAAGAGCACATCAGGGACTTGTCAGTTTCTGGGAAGATGCCTGGTGTCTTGGGCTTCAAAGAAACAAAACTCAGTAGCTCTTTCTACCGTCGAAGCCGAGTACATTGCCGCAGGTCATTGTTGCGCGCAATTGCTTTGGATGAGGCAAACCCTTAGGAACTATGGCTACAAATTTAGCAAAGTCCCTCTCCTATGTGATAATGAGAGTGCAATCCGCATGGCGGATAATCCCGTTGAACACAGCTGCACTAAGCACATAGCCATTCGATATCACTTTTTGAGAGATCACCAACAAAAGGGGATATCGAGATAGCCTATATAAACACCAAAGATCAATTGGCCGACATCTTTACCAAGCCTTTAGATGAGAAAACCTTTACCAAACTTAGGAATGAGCTAAATATTCTTGATTCTAGGAATTTTGATTGATTCTTTGCACACATAGCTCATTTATATACCTTTGATCAAATCTCTTTTATGTCTATGACTAATGTGTTTTCAAGTGTATTCTTATGCTTAGTCATAGAATTGAAAGGGAAATGGAGTATTCGGCAAAGAAGGCGCTTCCACTCAACTCCATCGAAATTTGCCGGTATTCCGCATCATTCTTCACTTTGGTATAATCTTCACTCATATTCATTTATTTGCCATTGAGGAGAAAGTTAAGGGGCTTATATTTCACTCACAAGTATCCGTTTTTGGCGATTCATGCCAAAGGGGGAGAAAGTATGAGCCCAAAGCAAAAGGACCTCACCACCACCGAATTTTAAAAATGAAGTTTTTCAAATTGATATCTTATTGTGTTCAAAAGGGGGAGAAAGTAGTATCTTAGTATCTTCAAAACTTGCAAAACCCTCTTGAACACTAAGAGGAGAATTTTATTTAGGGGGAGTTTTGTTTAAGTCAAAGGAAAAGCATTTGAAACAGGGGAAGAAAATTTCAAAATCTTGAAAATGCTTCTTTCAATCTTATTCATATACCTTTGACTATTTGCAAAATGTTTTGAAAAGAATTTTACAAAGGATTTGCAAAAACAAAACCCATGGTGCAAATGTGGTCCAAAATTTTAAATAAGAAGAAAACAATCCATGCATATCTATTGGAATAATTATATTGGTTTCAATTCCAAGCAACCTTTGCACTTACATTATGCAAACTAGTTCAATTCTGCACTTTTATATTTGCTTTGGTTTGTGTTGGCATCAATCACTAAAAAGGGGGAGATTGAAAGGGAAATAGGGTCAAACCTTTTCCTATATGAATTTTGGTGGTTGAATTGCCCAACACAAATTAATGGACCAACTAGTTTGTTCTAGATTATGAGTTCTACAGGTGCCAAAGGTTCACAACAAACCAATACAAAGTCAAAAGAAAGGGTTCAAAACAAAGGAGCAAAGTATACCGAAGGCAGCCCTAGTCTCGCGCACCGGACAGTGTCCGGTGCACCAGGGAGATAGACTCTGAACTTGTCAGCTTCGGGAATTCGGGGAGCCACTCCGCTAAAATTCATCGGACTGTCCGATGTAGCACCGGACTGTCCGGTGTGCCAGTGGAGCAACAGCTACTTCGTGCCAACGGTCGCCTGCAAGTGAACAATAAAAGCAAACAGTGCGAGCCTGCGCGCGTAGAAGTCAGAGCAGGCACAGAAGGCGCACCGGACAGTGAACAGGACCTGTCCGGTGCACCACCGGACTATCCGGTGGCCCCACTTGTCAGAGCTCCAACGGTTGAACCCTAACGGTTGGGTGACGTGGCTGGTGCACCGGACAGTGTCCGATGGCGCACCGGACTGTCTGGTGCGCCCGTCGACAGACAGCCTCCCCAACGGCCATATTGGTGGTTGGGGCTATAAATACCCCCCAACCACCACTCTTCAAGGCATCCAAGCATTCACTACATCTCATTCAATACAAGAGCAATGCACAACACTCCAAGACACAAATCAAAGCCTCCGATCGAATCAAAGTCCCCAATTCAACTCTAGTTTTTAGGACTTGTGAGGAGATCGACTTGTGTTCTTTTGTTGCTCTTGTTGCTTGGTTGGCTTTCTTCTTTCTCTCATTCTTACTCTCAAAACCTTGTAAGCGAAGCAAGAGACACCAATTGCGTGGTGGTCCTTGCGGGGTCTAAGTGACCCGAGAAATCAAGGAAGGAAGCTCACTCGGTCTAAGTGACCGTTTGAGAGAGGGAAAGGGTTGAAAGAGACCCGGTCTTTGTGACCACCTCAACGGGGAGTAGGTTTGCAAGAACTGAACCTCGGTAAAACAAATCACCGCGTCTCACTATTCATTTGCTTGTGATTTATTTTCACCCTCTCTTTCAAACTCGTTTATATTTCTAACGCTAACCCCGGCTTGTACTTGTGCTTAAGTTTATAATTTTCAGATTCCGCCTATTCATCCCCCCTCTAGGCGACTTTCAGAGGAACCAGAACCTCCTGCAACACAAGGCAAGCCCCGATGCATTATCCCTTTTTCTTGTTATTTTAAAATCTTTATTACCTTATATGATGCATTAGATGATAGGACTTGTGTGCTAAACAATTGATGCATTCCCTTCCTTGGAAAATTGGTTACCATTCCTTGTTACCTGATTTATTCAAACAAGTTTTCTGATGCTTAGTCTTGCTTTAGAAGACAAAATGTTTGTTTTGAAACAAAGGTGATGCTTCACACTGGATGGGAATTTTTACAAAGAAAAGACTGATGATGGTGGATCCATCATGGTCATGATGGGTTTAACATATGAGAAGAAGTACCTCTGTCAGGTACCAAACTTGGGTTTTAAATGATAAAGACGAGACCGGACGGGTGACTTGCACGAGAAGGAAGTCTCGGTGTAGTGTCTCCGTCTGAGTCACTTAAGGATCGAGCCAATTTAGGCCTACTGACCGAGGACCTTTTAACTGGCCATATGCCTCATCATGGGTAAGCTTTGTCTCAGTCAAACCAATACCAGAAAGGCTACCATGCAATGGGAGTGGAGAGATGGAGAGAGCAGTGTGTACCCTCCATGGCAAGAGGTTGGACGGTGGAGTATTTGTGCTCTCGGTTGACGTGAACCTATTCTGGTCTTGAGAAACTCGAGTGCGAGTTGACATATGCAAGGATTAAGTGCTACATATGTCGTGTGGTTGGAGATCCCCAGCTGGGTATTAATTGATTCGGATCGCCGTTACTTCTCGAACATGAAGACTGGTCACTGACTTACACGTAGCAACAAGTGAACTGAAGGGATGATTAAAAGATGGCTAGTGTAGGCCAAGTGCTTGATCTAGAATAGAAAGAAATCTAGATGCAGGTAACTACTTAACCTGATAAGTAAAAATGGATTTTTAAGGATCCACTCATAGTAAGCTTTTATGCAAAAAGAGTCTTTGAATCTTGATAAACCTTACCTTGATTCCCAAAGGCCAACATATCCTTGAGAGTCTTTTTCCGTTGACGGGTAAGACTTGTGAAAATACACTCTGTACTCAGGGTTTTCAAACCATGTTGTAGGTGATGAAACAACCGAGTTCTGCTGTTTCTGTTCCAAGGTGGTTCCAAAGCAGGAAGAAGAGCACTAAGACCTACCTGGGGAGAGTGTTTTGCCTCCCAAGGATGTAATAATAAATTTTTGCACTCAAATACCCGGTTATGTAATAAACAACTCTTTCTATATTTTACGTATGAATGTAAATTATGTTATTGTAATCCTTTCCGCTTACTCCGATGGTATGTAATGTCTGTGTAATGGGTGAAGTGCTCTTGGACGATGTGATGGAGAAGCAGATAACCGGACCTGTTGAGTCATTGCGCGCACCTGCAAGACTATCTGAGGTCCTTGGGACAAGGACATCTGTAGGTGGGCCTAATACCTTGGGAGGTTCTACCACAGCTGGTATCGGAGCAAAGCCCATTTCTTTGGACATTACTTAGTGCTTCAAAAGATTTTAAATACTTACCTTGGAATATTCTTTCATTCTTACCTTGATCCTTTCTTCTAACAGCTTATCTTTTGAAGTCGGGTAATAGAGTGCCAAATAATAGTCTATGCGTAGCAGGTAGGGGATCAACAAAAGGTTGATTCCATAATCGTATGTCATGCATGCATCATATTTAAACCATACTAAATAAATACTCCCCTCTTATGGAGGTATGGCACGTACCAAGACTACCCAGTGGAAGGCGACCAGACCTCGAGGCATGCCTCGGCACCATTTGGCTCCTTGACATGAGGGGAGCAGTAGTGGACGTAATGATCACATAGGGGATCTAGAGGTCAGGGTTGAATGATTAACAACGGAACTGCGCCATGGAAGCAGGGAGCATGCGCGAGATAGCTGTCGTATTGCTGAGCTGTCGGCAGAGGTTGACCACTTGGAGAGAGAGATCGTGGAACGAGACAGGGCTATAGACTGGGCTGTAAATTCACAATCTATAGCCTAGGATTGCGAGGCGAATGCCCGAGCCCGGGTAGTGGAGCTAAGTGTAGCCTTGGAGAATCTGCAAGCATACAATAACACTTTGCATGAGAAAGTGCACGTGTTATACGACCAGCTACATCCAAACGTGCCACCGAATGTTGCAGCAATGGGAGCCAGAACATCTGGAGAAGCTGGCGGAGGACCTTATGGGGAGTTGGATCTTTTTGGAGCCCCTCCTTCCATGAACCTCGCAGATGATCATTCTCCCGAAGTTGGCAATGGAGTGGGAGCAGCCAAGGATGAAGATAACTAGAGTAGTATAGTAGTAGGTGGTTTCCTTATGTAAATTAAATAAGAAAAGTTGAGTTGTACTAGTGAGTATGTATAATTAATACCAGTCTGGAATAATGTAACAAAGGTGGTGTACTTGTGGCATGTAATAGTCAAGTATGTTTTTCTTCTTCAGATGCCATCAAGAACTCATGCTCAAAACGGGGCGGGAACGTCCTGTGGTGGGGAGGAAACTCCAAACCCGCCACCTGTACCTCCCACATTGGCTGAGGCTATCGCTGCCTTAGTTAATGCCACTCCTGATAACACTCGTTTTCTCCGAGAAATGGCTGGGCATCAGTTTCATCAGTAGGGAGGCAGAGGTCAACCCCAAGGCCATCGAGACACCACGTATTTAGAGTTTTCAGAAACTCGTCCACCACTTTTTGTTAAAGCAGAAGAACTTTTGTAAGCGGATGAATGGATTCGGGTCATGGAGCAAAAATTTGGATTAATTTGGTGTACAGAAACCCAGAAGCCCTTGTTCATTGCCCAACAGTTGAGAGGTCCTGCCAGCACCTGGTGGGCAAACTTTACAGCTGTTCAACCTGAAGGACATCTTGCCACATGGGCAGAATTCAAGCAAGCGTTCAGGGAACACTATATTCCAGAGGGTATTTTACAAATGAAACTTGAGGAGTTTATACGTTTAAAGTAGGGAGGAGACTCGGTGATGCAATATCTCGCCAAGTTCAATCATCTTTCCCAGTATGCTATAGAGCAAGTGGACATGGACCTAAAGAAGAAGAATTGCTTCATGAGTGGTCTAAATGATCGACTCCAGCGAAAGATGGTCACTTGCCTAGACCTCACTTACAGCAGGGCCATGAGCACAGCACTTTCGATGGAAGCCAAGAATTTGGGACACGAAAAACAAAGAGATATGGGCGTGAAGGAGGTGAAGGATCTTCTCAAGGATCTGATAAGGGGTCGAGGTTGGTGATTCGTCCTTTTACCCCAAATCGCTCTTTTCCTCGTCCACCCACTTATCCTTTTAAGCAACCAGTTTTTATCTGCCCCACTCAAACCCCCGCTCAAAACAATTAGCCGAGTGCCCCTGGTACTCGTTTCCCCACCCTACCCAGTTCCTCTAACGGCTGCTTCAACTATGGGAAGTCTAGACACTTCATCAAGGACTGTCCCTATCCAAAGCAGAATAAATCCAATTTCCAACAGACTTCTGGGAGCATCTCTCAAGGCAAGGGAAATGTTGCCAACACTCTAGCGGGCAAAAATACAAAGAAAACTGGGCGAGTCTACTACACTCAAGTGGCTACCACCCTAGAAGGAGAGCCGGTGATGATGGGTACGTTTTTCGTTGCCAACCATCCCGCCGTCATCCTTTTTTATTCTGGTGCATCACATACTTTTATGAGCAAGACTTTTGTTAAGAAGAATTGCATACATAGTATTGAATCAAAGGAGGGTTTTGTTATTCAATCACCTGGGGGTCAAATCTTTACTAAGGAAGTAGTCTTCCACGTACCCGTGAGATTAGCCAGACATGAGTTCCCTACCAACATGATAGTTATAAAGGGGCAAGATGTAGATGTGATTCTAGGCATGAATTGGTTAGCCCAGAATAAGGCTATCATCGATGCGGATCAAAGGACTATTCAGCTAAAACATGGACAAGAAGAAGTCAAGTTGTCCATCCTTGTATCTGCCCTAGTTAAAGTATCTGGACAATTTTTTGAAGCCGTAGTGCAAGAGATACAAGACATCCCGGTTGTGTGTGAATTCCCGGATGTATTCCCTGAAGAATTGCCCGGATTACCTCCGGAGAGGGATGTGGAGTTTGTGATTGAATTGAAACCCAGTTATGGCTCCTATTTCTAGAAGATCGTACCATATGCCACCCAATGAGCTAGCGGAACTCAAGACACAATTACAAGACTTATTGGAGAAAGGATTTATTAGACCGAGCTCATCGCCATGGGGATGTCCAGCAATCTTTGTCAAGAAGAAGGATCAAACCCTTCGAATGTGTGTGGACTACAGACCCCTTAATGAAATGACTATTAAAAATAAGTATCCTCTTCCCTGGATCGATCTTTTATCCAACCAACTTACTGGGGCTCGGGTATTTTCTAAAATTGATCTCAGATTGGGTTATCATCAAATCAGGATTCGACCCGAGGATATACCCAAGACCGCTTTCACCACTTGGTATGGGTTATTTGAATATTTGGTTATGTCCTTTGGATTGACAAATGCTCTAGCCCACTTCACATACTTAATGAATTCATTATTCATGCCCGAATTAGACAAGTTTGTGGTGGTCTTTATTGATGACATTTTGATATATTCCAAGAATGAGGAGGAGCATGCAAAACATTTGCGGATTGTTTTAACACGCTTGAGAGAACATCAGCTTTACGCCAAATTCAGCAAGTGTGCATTTTGGTTGGAAGAAATCCAATTTTTAGGACATGTTTTATTCGCTAAAGGGATTGCGGTTGATCCCGGCAAGATCAAGGATATTCTGGAATGGAAATCTCCTACCTCAGTGCATTAAGTTAGAAGTTTCCTTGAATTGGCTGGTTATTACTGTAGGTTTATCCCGGATTTCTCCAAAATCATTAAACCTATTACTGAGTTACTGAAGAATGATGGTAAGTTTGACTGGTCTCCTAAGTGCAATAAGGCCTTTGAACAATTGAAAATATTGCTGACCACTGCACCGGTTTTGGCTCAACCGGATATTGAGAAGCCATTTGATGTTTAATATGACGCATCAGGCATTGGGCTTGGGTGTGTTCTTATGCAAGAAGGATGAGTAATAGCATATGCTTCAAGGTAGCTGCGCCGTCATGAGGAACATTACCCAACACATGATTTGGAACTGGCCGCAGTAGTACATGCCCTTAAAATTTGGCGTCATTATTTACTAGGAAATGTATGTCATATCTATACTGATCACAAGAGTTTAAACTACATTTTCACCTAGTTGGAGTTAAACATGAGA
This sequence comes from Zea luxurians, assembly GCA_029449295.1. NCBI lineage: Eukaryota > Viridiplantae > Streptophyta > Magnoliopsida > Poales > Poaceae > Zea > Zea luxurians. Next base: position 56,767,556 of record JAOPSE010000011.1, read on the forward strand.
CAAAGAAGGTGGCTCGAGCTGATCAAGGACTATGACCTAGAAATTCATTATCACCTAGGAAAGGCTAATGTGGTGGTGGATGCTTTAAGTCGTAAAGCCTTTTGTCATTGTCTTACTGTGGGATTGCCTGACATCACCTTATGCCAGGAAATGGAAAGATTAAATCTAGGGATAGTGCAACAAGAAACCTTGATGCATTTGAAGCTTGAGTCAGTTATTCAACAAAAGATTTTTGATGCTCAAAGGACTGGTAAGGGTATGAAACATATCCATGAGAAAATGGAGGCCGGCAAAGCTACTTGTTTTAAGAAAGATAATCAAGGAGTGTTATGGTTTAAAGACCGCATAGTAGTACCTAAGGATGCTGAACTATGTCAACAAATCTTGGATGCAGCTCATCTTAGTCGATATTCTATTCACTCTGGAAGTACTAAGATGTATCAAAATTTGAAACAACATTACTGGTGGACTAAGATGAAGATTGAAATCGCTCGCTATATGGCACAATGTGACACTTGTAGACGAGTTAAGGCAGTGCATATGAAAACTGTTGGACCTTTACAATCATTGCCGATCCCAACATGGAAATGGGAAGACATCGGTATGGATTTTGTTGTGGGATTACCAAAAAACATATAAAGGATATGACTATTTGGGTTATAGTGGACCGGCTTACAAAGACAACTCATTTTCTTCCGGTTAAAACGGATCACTAAGTCATTGCTTATGCTCAATTATACATTGCTCGTATTCTCAGCCTACATGGAGTGCCAAAGACGATAGTGTCGGACCGAGAACCGCAATTTGTATCCAAGTTTTAGGAAGAGCTGCACAAATCTTTGGGCACTAAATTGCTCCACAGTTTGGCCTATCATTCTCAAACGAGCAGGCAAACAGAAAGGGTAAATCAAATACTAGAAGATATGCTACGAGCCTGTGTCTTGGAGTTTCCACAAAAATGGGATGATTGTCTGTCGCTGATAGAATTTTCTTATAATAACAGTTATCAAGAGAGTATTAAAATGGCACCGTTTGAAGCTCTGTACGGACAGCGATGCAAAACACCCTTGAATTGGTTAGAACTAGGTGAATGGTGGTTTTTTAGGCCTGATTTGGTTAAAGAAACAGAAGAAAAAGTCCAACGCATAAGACATAACTTGAGAGAAGCTCAAGCCCGATAGAAAAATTATGCGGATAAATGACGTCGACCATTAATTTTTCAAGTCAGAGATCATGTGAATTTGAAAGTATCACCGATGAAAGGTGTTAGACGTTTCGGGGTTAAAGGAAAGTTAGCACCCCGATACATTGGCCCGTTCCCTATTCTTGAACGATGTGGGTAGGTTGCATATAGACTTCGATTGCCAGATTCATTATCTATTGTGCATAATGTGTCCACGTATCCCAATTAAAGAAGTGCCTTTGGATTCCTAATCGAACTATGGATGTGGTTGAGGTTAATTTGGAACCGGACTTAACTTATTCAGAACATCCCATTCGAATTTTGGATCAGAAAGACCGAATTACTTGACAGTTTATTTCGATTTAAATGTGTGTCCTTGCCCTTGAGGCAAGACTAAGGCACTTAAGCTGGAACAATTTGGGCAGTTCTACCACATATACTGGTTCGGGCAGAACGTTCCTACATCTAGTCTTCGATGACTCGCACTACTGACACCTTTGTTGCTCACTGCTCATATAGGGTTACAAGCGGACGAGAGAGGGAGGAGCTCCCAGATCTATTATATGTGACTGGACCTAAAGACTATGGGGTTGGTGCCTTCTACTAAGCCTTGGACATCGTGGTGGTTCGCTCCTGAGCTCTGGCCCTCGGGTCTTGTCGTCCTTCTGCCATGTGTCTCTTCGTCCTTGGTCCTCCTTCGTCTCCTGGCCAACCCCCTCCTTTTATAGGCCAAGGTGGGGTCGGCCACCAGTAGCTTCATGTTGGGGGCCTTTTCTGTCCGAAGATCCTCAAAACATTTACCTAGTTGTGGTTTTTTATCTTGTTTCACGTGTTGCAGAACTAACGTCGAAGGTGGCCCTAAGGTGGAGCTGTTAATGTCCATATTTTTGAAGGAGAAAGCTTCAAGCAAATATCTGATTTTCATAAATGACAAAGCAAGGAAGCACCATAGAGTGCCTTTGGAACTTGATTTACGAGTTGAAAAGGGAAAGACAACTTCGCCCTTAGCATGTAAAGTAGAATGAATGTATTGGCCTAGGGTCACGATTTAATTTCACCAAAGCCTTCATATATTCCACGGATTGAGCTCTTTATAAAAAACGAACTAGCATCGTGAAAGGGCTATTGTTGGGGGCGTTCTTCCATCGATGGTCCTCAAAACATTTACCCAGTGATGGTTATTTATATTGTTGCACATGTTGCAGAACTGATGTCGAAGGTGGCCCTGAGGCGGAGCTATTAATATCCATATTTCGGAAGGAGAAAGATTCAAGCTTATACCTCATCTTAAAAAATGACGAAGCAAGGAAGCACCGTAAAGCACCTTCGGAACTTGATTTATGAGTTCAAAAAGAAAATACAATTTTTCCCTTAGCACAGTAGACTAAATGTATAGGCCTAGGGTCACGATTGTAATTTCGCCAAAGCTATACCCCGCGACTATAAATAGATGACAGTGCCCTGCGTAAATGGACATTTGGAGGGCCTTAAGGTTCACTTCGCTTAACTTCTAGGATACCTTCGAGCTATCTTGTGCAAAGAAGTCAAAGGCATATTTTTGAACTTATGTAATACGAAGGAAGATGAAACAAATAATGCTAAAGCTCACGAGATGAGTTCCATATTTTGTTGTTCACTATTATTCTCAATATTGCTTTATTTATATTGCCTTCTAAAGACCTTCGTTCTCAAGCTAACACTTTAATGAAGTGATAACTTAAGGATGAAGGTCTAGATGTTTTAACATTATGTTGCCTTGTTTTTATGTCATATAGTAATTGAAAACAAGATCACAACACTTCCTTTAGAAGGAGCTAATATGCTGTGGTAAAACGAAGTGTTCTACCCATGGTAAGGTTGCGTTTGTTCGTATATGCCTTGGTCATCCTGGTTTCCATGATCGTGCTCTTTTATGGCAGGAAGCGTGGGTGGCAAAGAGCCCTGGCACCATCATTGACGTCTGTGTGCCATGCCGACCCCTAGCCGCCGTAGCCTGGGTCTTTGTGTGGCTTGTCGTGTTGTGGGGCTTGTAGGTGGCCAACACACTTAGGCCTAAGCTCGATAGGTTATGAGTGGGCCGCATGCTTAGGAGCCCATAGGTCATGAGTGGAAAGTGGACCGACTCACCCTCTGTAGTTTGCGCTAGGCGCAGTTAATGCGGCACAGTAGGTCAGTCTTGGTCAGGTGTGGAATCCACTCGAGTGGCTTCCTCTCTATCCATTCAAACCCCCTTGCGTCTCCACCTCGCCTGACTCTTGGCTCAGTGCCTCGAGTTTATTCGGGGATGGGTCCTTCCGGGATGGACCTTTCCCACGTCCTTCTACTTATTAGTGGGCCCCGAGGTGCTCGGGGATCATTTCCGCGACAAGCGATTCTTAAACTTGGCATACCATGTCACTTAGGCCTCCAAACTCTTAAAAGCAAGAAAATGTGTTGGAATCTGGCAGCCCATTTAAAATCATCCAAAACCAGGTTTGCTCGAACCAGATGCCGACGTGGCGTGCCACGTTGAAGTCACTTGGTCACCGAATTTGGCATGCTTTGTCACTTGGGTCTCTAAAATTTCATTAGTGTACTCTAACGTGGCACATCATGTTAGCATTCGGTTTAAGCAAATTTGAGTTTGAATAATTTTGCATGAGTCGATCAAGTTATAGGACCCGTTTTCATGGATTTTTTTAGTTCGGTGACCTAAGCGAGCAACACTGCTGCATTCTACTCTTTTACGAACATAGGGAGAACAAAAAATGAATAATAGGTATATGATCGTGTGTTGCCATGAGGCAGGGGAGCGGGTGGAGCGATGTCTAGACTACAAATATAATTATTGTTTATTTATAAACACTAAGGTATGTGTGGTCTGGTGGTTAGCCTCAAATTTATAGAGCAAGGGACGTGGGTTTGAGTGCTTGATTTGCACTATTTTTAAGCCCCGCGCAGCGCATGGGTAGGGTAAGGATATGGTAGTCTGGTGGTTAGCCTCAAATTTATAGAGCAAGGGGCGTGGGTTTGAGTGCTCGATCTGCATTATTTTTTGTGCCCCACGTAGCGCGTGGCGAGAGTGAAGCTATGGTAGCACCAGGTGCCCACATTAGATTCTTAATATTATATATATATAAATGGGCAGGTATAATGGAAGCCCTGGGCTTCCAATAGTTAGAGGAAGCCTAGGCCGACCACCCCTGCAACCTAGTTCAACCCGACGCACCGACTAAAGCAAGCTATCGGGTGCGTCACCCACCCCACGTCTGGGCGCGCAAAAAGGGAATGCATGCATGAGTCAAACACGTTCTCTTGCATGCGCGTAAATTTAGGAAATAGATGTGTGACGGTTTCTATTTTTAAATGCTTTATTTTTTCCATAAATATAGGATCGCTGCAACAGTCATGCAGCTAGGCTCGTAAGGACCAGTTTATGAGTTATACCAATACTAAATATGTTACACTATGTAGATAATTATGCAATTCGATATACTGCGTAAAAATCTGTTACCCGCTGCATGCGCACAAATTTATAAAGGAAATAATGTGCAATAAAAGGAAATGAATTGATATGCATAGAAAAAAATCATATTTAATGTTTTATTTTCTCCATAAATATAGGATCCATCAAACAGCCATGCAGCTAAACTCGTTAGAACTAGTTTATGATATATACTGATACTAATTATATTACACGATATAGGTATTTATGCAATTCGGTACATCACGTAAAAATCTGTGTCCTGCTGCATGCGCACAAATTTACGATGGCAAGGTTTGCGATGAAAGGAAATCGATTGGCATGGATGGAAACAAAAAACTTATTTAAATGCTTTATTTCCTCCATTAATATAGGATCGCTCCAACAACCATGCAACTAGACTCGTTAGACCAGTTTATGATATATACTTATATAAATTATGTTACACGATGTAAGTATTTATACAATGCGGAAGACTGTGTAAAAAATCTGGCATGCTGTTCACTGGTGGACGCATCTACAGGTTCGAGCGTAAAAACCTTAAGTTTTGAGTATAAAACCCCTTAGTTATAAGCGTAAATACCAAGCCAATGTGAGAGATTAATAGCTCTATTAGTTTGTTATTACGATCCTATTTTTATGGCAGATCCGAAAAACATGGCAGTCCTATGTATGCGGTTTCTATTTTTATATAGATCCAAAAATTATGACAAATCATGGGAGTTTCCATTGCATGCGCGTAAATTTTGGATTATATTTTCCTTTCCAGTTCACGCGCGCAAAAAAATTGGATGACATGAGTCACATAGAACATAAATTCTTATACAACGTCGCATAAATACTTACACCGAGTAGCATAATTGATAAAAAACCAAATATCGGTCCAACTAAGAACGCCAGCAGAAATTAGGGACTGTTTAATGGCAGACGTAAAAATCTGGCATTTACGAACATAAGTGATTTGATTTGATTTGATTTTTTATGATAATTACGAACATGCGGGAATTAGGGATAGTTTTATGGCAGACGTACAAATTTGGCATTTACAAACACAAATGATTTGATTTTTTATGGTAATTATGAACATCATAAATCAAGGAAATGCCTTTACAATGTGCATGCAAAATATGCATACAGTAAACTGATATACAAACTCCGTGTTCAAGCATAAAATCATACATTTTTTAGCGTAAATAATACATGTGGTAGGCATAAAACACAATAATCGAAAAGAAAACACGAATCGAGGAGGTAGTCGCCGGAGGACGTCGTCGACGACACAAGCACAGATGTAGATCGTCACTCGGACCGCCCGAAGTGCGCCGGATCGGAGGATGTCATGTGCGATCGTCGCTGCGCGCACCTCACGCCTTCCGTGACGCCACTCGAACCTTGCGCCTCGTGCGTCGTCGTCGCTACTCGCACGTCGAGGGGCGCCGCTTGCTCGCCGGCCTTGGAAGTGCCGCTGCCTCGGGGCCCCAGGGACGCGGCCGCTTGCCCGCACAAGGGCCCCGCCGTCGCTTGCCCTCTAGATCGGGGAGCCACCGCCACTGACCTGGGAACCACCGCCACTACTCCAGATCGAGGAACCGCCACCACCGTGCGTCGAGGTCAGGGAGCCACAGCCACCGGGCGGGGGTCCACCGCCGTGCACGCTTTCGGGCAACCGCCGTCGTCGCACGCGCCGTCGCTAATAAATCGGGATGGGCGTGAAAAACTAATCCCTAGCACTCCGGGTTTTCTTTTATAGACATCTGAACCTGGTCCTGCTCGACCGGATTGCACCGTCTGGCCTGAGCTTCCTCTAGTTATTGGAAACAAAGGGCTCATAATATACAATCTAATGTATATATATATATATTTGTCGGCGTTTCGGACCCGCGAGGACCGTCAACCGACCAGTGAATTTGTAGCTGTGTGTCCCTGTCGAGATGGGTTGATGCAAGATGGAACACAAGAGGGAAATGAGACTTATGTTATCTTGCACCGGGGTGCTCGTAGTAGGGGTTACAAGCGTTGCGAGAGAGCGAGAGCGAGAGAGAGAGAAAGAGAGGGTTCGGCCTTGAGGTGAGCTGTCTGAGTCTGCCTCTACCACGTCTCTCCTACTCTGCCTGCCTCTGCTCGCCTGCCTTCGCCCGTTCGTACGTCGTACGTTCGTACGTTCCGTCTCCCCCTCCTCGTGCCCTTTTGGAAGGCCCTGGACATCCCTTTTATAGATACAAGGACATGCCCAGCTGTACAATAGGGGTGTAGCTATGAGCTAACATGGCTGGCAGAGAATTGCCTTGAGCCCTATACATGCACTAACGTGGCCATCGGAGAAGTGCCTCGAGTCCTGTAGAAGCATAGCTGGCGGTGCGGCATGGATCCTGCTGACGTTTCCTTGCTTCCGTAGGGGGTTGAGAGCAACTGATGTCATGGGTACACGCGGGGAACCATCATTACCTGTTACCGGAGTAACCCAGATGGGACACCGGTCTTGTTCTTTCATAGCCTGAGGCAGCTAGCTAGGGGTAGGGTAATGATGTATCCCCTGTAGCGTAGTCGGTCCAAGGCCGAGGTCGGGCGAGGCGGGGACTTCTCCTGAGGCCGAGGCTGAGGTCGGGCGAGGTTGTGACTCCTCCCGAGGCCGAGGCCCTGGGTCGGGCGAGGCGGAGACCTTCTCCCGAAGCCGAGGTTGAGGCCGAGGCCTGGGGTCGGGCGAGGCGGAGCTCCCTATTGCGCCCGAGGCTAGACTCAGGGGAGGTCGTGACTTGCTGTTGTCAGTCTTACCCTGGTGGTTGGCACAGTAGTCGGAACGGGGTGAATAGCACTGTTCTCCTGTCAGAACGGTCAGTAAAGGGGCAAAGTGACTGCGGTCACTTCGACCTTGCCGACTAAGGCGCGCGTGTCAGGATAAGGTGTCAGGCGATCCCCGCATTGAATGCGCATGCGATACGGTCGGTTGGTAAGGCGATTCGGTCGAGGTCGCTGCACGACAAAGTTCGCCCGAGCTTAGCCTTGGGTGAGACGGGGGTGTGTCTGCTGACTAAGGGGACCCTCGGGTGAGGCATGAATTTGTCCGGGACTACTGTCTTCGCCCGAGGCTGGGCTCGGACGAGGCGAGGTCGTGTCCCTTGGGAAACGAGGCCCTGACTTGAACCGCGCTTATCAGTCGTTGATGGTTTGTTCTGAAGATGTTTTCCAGCCGGGTTAAGGAGCATTGGGGGTACCCCTAATTACGGTACGCGACAGTAGCCCCCGAGCCTTCAAGGGAGTGTAGGTACTCGCTTGGAGGTTCTGCCAGATTTCTGGCAAGGGGACCAGCCTTTCTCGGTTATGTTTTGTTCCGACGGGTGCGCGCGAGCGCACCCGCCGGGTGTACCCCCGAGGCCTCGGAGGAGTGGTTTGACTCCTCTGAGGTCTTAATCCTTTTTGTGATGCCTCGGTCAGCCTTGTTGTTCCCTCGTGTGGCCTGGCCGCAGCCCGGGTGCACGGTCAGGCTCCGAGTTTTTGAGCTGGTTTGTTGACGTGGTCAACAGTTTGGCCATAGCCTGGCGCGAGAGCAGCCCCCGAGCCTCTGCATGGAGCGAGAGGACGATCAAGGATCGTCTTGACTTTTATCGTACGCCCCTTCGTCGCCTCTCCACGAGGAGGAAGGGGGGAAAGCGCCATGTTACCCTTGGAGGGCACCGAACATGGTGTTTCCAGTGAGTTGCTAGCGGGTGATCCGAGTGGACGCCCGAGCCCTGTTCGATAAGGGTCGGCTAGTGGCCCAGAGGCGCGCTCCAAAAGTACCTGCGGGTGATTTGCTGGACCCGGACCCATTCGATAGGGTCCGAGGGCTCGGTGCCTCCCTCCGGTGGGATTCCATTACAAATCGTTCCCGCTGGTCTCGGAAATGTCCTAGGGTACCTCGGGAGCGTAGCCCGAGCCTCGGCCATGAAACAGACGTACCCAAGGTCATCCCTGACTCTGCGTGGTCTGGGGCGGTTGTCGAACCCTTCCGAGGGGCCAGCCTTCGAACCCCTGATCAGTAAAGGGCTCGGAGCCCGAGTGCTCTGGGGCCGGTTGCCGAACCCCGGAGGGCGCAACCTTCGAACCCCTGATCAGTAGGAGGGCTCGGGGCCCGTTTCCTTCGCTGAGAAGGATCCTTTTCGAAATATCCCCTTTCCCGGTCCCTGTGGCAAGAGAGAGAGAGGAAAAGGAAAAGGATATAAATTTAAATAATGTGGCGCACCTTTTTTGACGCGGTCATCATGACGGAGACGAAACAGCGCCCGCTTCGCCTGCCAGAGGTGTCGCTTGCCCTGCTAAGGAGTTAATGCGACGGGACGGGTGATTCGTAGGGCATCTATTGCGCGTGCGCGAGTCATTCGAGGAACAAAACACGGGCGCGTCGCCTTTTATGCTATGGGAGAGGGCTCCCCTGCCGTTTCGGGAGAGGATGCGAACCTGTAGGTGATTGGACCGCTGCTTCCGCACGCCTATTGCTGCAATTACTATCGGCCCGCCTCTAATCATATCGACCGTCGTGCCTATCTCCGCGGCTGAGTGACCCGTGATCGTCGCACTTAATGGGCACTATTGGGTCACGCGCAGGGCTGCCTTGAGTCGTTGTGCTGGTTCTACAGTCGAGAAGACGCAGCATTGGCGCAAGTGGCGGCGCGGTTTCCTTGCACGCAGCAACCGGCGTGCCGGTTACATGACATGTGGGACCGGGCCTCCATGCTGGACCGCCGGATGTGACGAAGCTGAAAGGGTGCACAACCGTAGTGCGGTTGCATGCTTCTTGCGCGGCGGTCCGCCCTTTCGACTGCTGGTTTCGGCGAGGGGAAGGGCCTCTTCAGTCATCGTGAGGGTTGGTGCTCTTCAGTCATCGCTCGGCTTCAAGGATTTTAATCACGCAGCCCGGCTGCATTCCTCCACCAAATGGTCATCTAGAAGGATGACCACCAGCTTCGTGGAGGGGAAGGGCGAGCCGGGCTGTGGCCTCCCTGCCGCCCTCAACTTCAAGGATGTTCATCATCCGTGCTGGGGGCGAGGGCAAGCCAAGCTGGGGACCTGCCTTCTGCATGGGCTGGCGACCCGCTTCTTCCTTCAGCATTCGGGGGAGAAGGGTGTTCACCAGCCTGGCGGAGGAGGCGAACTGTCGCTGCTGCCTGGTTAGGGTGCGGCAGTCCGTCCACCGCACGAGCGACAGTCACGCCGTGCGCAGGTCCCCCATGTACTCGGCTCATCCTGCGTGGTCGACCACACCAGGAGGGGGCATACAAGACGCCGTACGCCGGGGGGCGGTGTCCGCGTCCCTAGACGGTCCTGTCCTCACTCCCGTGGCGACGACGGCAGCGAGGACCTCCTTGTGCGTGCTGGGGCGGTCGCCATTTGCCGGTGCAGCGTCGGGGCACAGGTGGCCGCTTCCATCGGTGCTGAGGTGGTGGCTGCCATAGGTGAGGCTTCCCACCACCGAGGTGGTTGCCTCTGCCGACGAGACCGTCAGTGCTACCTGCCAGCGGACCTCCGGATTTTTGGCTTTAATGGCTTGTCCTCGCCCCTCGTGTGGGGGATGGGGACGAGGGCCTTTTCACAGTAGTGTTTGCCCTGAGGCAATCACTGGTGCTGTCTAGCCGCCCGAGGCGGAGGTCGTTGTCGCTGCTGGTGCAGTGGTCGCCGGCGAGTCGCTCGGAGCTCGTTATGTTGCTGCCCCTCCGGTGTGGAGGTAGTTCATTCCTGCGGGAATGGAGCTGGGTCCCGTTTGTAAGGGAATGTAAGAGCAAAATGTAATTGCTCAAGTACTGAGGTATCTGCTGTAGGTCGGGAAAGCCACCGAGGGTGCTGCCGACATCTACGTAGCGCAGTTATCCCAAGTACGTGTGTTTGTTTTATGTGGCTGCTGAGGCCTAAACATTTGGGTATAAAGCCATGCTTCTTTCCTCTTGTTTCGAGCATTAGGACTTGTTCGTCGGTAGCAGAATCACTTATCCAAGCATGAGCTACCTTTCGCGGAAGGTGATGAGTGAGGTATCCGTATCCTGGAGGCATAGGAGTCCCTCGGCTCGGTCGGCCTTACCGTTCAAGGTCTCTCTCGCTCGTCATTAGGATTCCGTTATCGACGTAGTCGAAAGGCACGAAAGTTGTTTTGGCGGAAAACTTTTCCGAGGAAAATTTTGACGTAGAGGGGGTTCCCTCCTTCTAGACCCGAGGCGACCGCTCGGGCCGGGACCCTTGCGGAGGGTTTGGCTGTGGCCGTCGGGTCTGGCCGGTCCGCCCAAGCCATGACCTCATAGTAGCGTGCCCGGGCCGAAGGTATGTTTCGCCCGCTTTGCGACTTCGTTTGTCTCCATTCTTCTCCTTGCGTCTGAAGAATGTTGTCCTGCTGTCTACAGGGTTCGAGACGGCTCTTAACGAGTCCGTCAAGAACTGCAAGGCGCTTGCCAAGGCGGCTGAGCAGAAGGAGGCTGACCGTGTGGCCATGTCTGAGGCCATCTTGGCTTTCTGCCAGGCCTTTGGCCTCGATGACGTCCCCTCAGGTAGCTCCCCCCAGAGTCATCTGCGGGCCTTGGGCGACCATGTGCACAGCAGACTCCGCGGGGCGCTGCACCACGGTGTTAGGCGGGCCTTCGCCGTGCTCGCTTCCCACTATGATGTGGATCTGGAGCGGGTCAGCAAGGGGTACTGCTTACCCGACGAAGAGGAGGCTGCCTTAGTCGAGGTCCAGAGGCTTGACGCGGCTGTCGAGGGCCCAAGCGCGGCACTGGCTTCCTCCTTTGAGGTGGAGATCCGCCCGTGTCACCGTTCGAGGCCGGGCCAGATTCTGCCGAGGGTGGAAATGACGTCGAGCGTGCTGCTCCTCCCCCTGCCGATGTCTGAGCCTGCAGGAACAGTTTGTTTTAAGTATGCATATGTTTTTTGCGGCCGCTGAGGCCTAAACATTTTTATTGTTGGAGTTTAAAGCTGTGTTTTCTTTCCTCTCGTTTCGAGCATTAGGACTTGTTCGGTAGAAGAGTCACTCATTCGAGCATGAGCTACCCTTCGTGGAAGGTGACGAGTGAGGTATCCGTATCCCGGAGGCATAGGAGTCCCTCGGCTCGGTCGGCCTTGCCGTTCAAGGTCTCTCGCGCTCGTTTTAAGGGTTCTGTTACCGGTATAGTCGAAATGGTACGAAAGTCGCTTTCTACCCGAGCGTTAGGACTTGTTTGGCAGCAGAATCACTTATCCGAGCGTGAGCCGCCTTTCATGGAAGGTGACGAGTGAGGTATCCGTATCCCGGAGGCGTAGGAGTCCCTCGGCTCGGTTGGCCTTGCTGTTCAAGGTCTCTCGCGTCGTTTTTGGGATTCTGCTATCGATATAGTCGAAACGCACGAAAGACGTTTTGGTAGAAAACTTTTCCGAGGAAAATTTTGATGCAGAGGGGGTTCCCCCCTTCTAGCCCCCAAGGGAGGGTCGGGCTTTGCCGAGGCAAGGCTGATCCTTCCTTGATGGTTAGACTTTATTTATGCATGTAAAGAAAGCGAGATACATGAACGACTTGAAACATTTTAAGGATAAAAGCGACGTAGTTGTTCGATGTTCCAAGCGTTGCTGTAGACCTCGCCTTGATCGTTGGCCAGCTTGTATGTCCCGGGCTTCAAAATCTTGGCGATGATGAATGGCCCTTCCCAGGGAGGAGTAAGCTTATGGCGTCCTCGGGCGTCTTGTCGCAGCCGAAGTACCAAGTCTCCCACTTGGAAGTCTCGGGGTCGAACCCTTTGGGTATGGTAGCGTCGCAGAGACTGCTGATACCGTGCCGAGTGTAGTAAGGCCATGTCCCGAGCCTCTTCCAGCTGGTCCAATGAATCCTCTTGGCTGGTCTAGTTTCTTTGGTCGTTGTAAGCCTTTGTCCTCGGGGAACCGTATTCCAAGTCCGTGGATAAGATGGCCTCGGCCCCATAGACTAGGAAAAACGGCGAGAAGCCCGTGGCCCAGCTCGGCGTCGTCCTTAGACTCCAAACCACCGAGGGTAGTTCTTTTATCCACCGCTTGCCAAACTTGTTGAGGTCGTTGTAGATCCTCGGTTTTAGTCCCTGCAAAATCATACCGTTGGCTTGTTCCACCTACCCATTTGTCATTGGGTGCGCTACGGCGGCCCAGTCCACATGGATGTGGTGGTCCTCGCAGAAGTCTAGGAACTTCTTCCCAGTGAACTGCGTGCCATTGTTGGTGATGATTGAGTTTGGGACCCCAAAGCGATGGATGATATTTGTGAAGAACGCTACCGCCTGCTCGGACCCGATGCTGATTAAGGGTCGGACTTCGATCCACTTGGAGAATTTGTCGATGGCGACCAGCAGGTGCGTGAAGCCCCCGGGTGCCTTCTATAAGGGACCGACGAGGTCCAGACCCCATACGGCAAACAGCCAAGTGATAGGTATTGTCTGCAGGGCTTGAGTGGGCAGGTGCGTCTGTCTCGCGTAGAATTGACACCCTCGGCAGGAGCGTACAATCCTAGTGGTGTCAGCCACTGCGGTCGGCCAGTAGAAACCTTGTTAGAAGGCGTTTCCTACGAGGGTCCGAGGCGCCACAAGGTGACCGCAAGCCCCCGAGTGTATTTCTTGCAACAGCTCCTGTCCTTGGGCGACGGATATGCATCGTTGGAGGATGCCCGAGGGGCTGCGGTGGTATAACTCTTTTTCATCACCCAGTAAAACGAACGACTTGGCATGCCAAGCCAGTCGCCGAGCTTCGGCCTTGTCGAGGGGCAGCTCTCCTCGGAGGAGATATTCTAGGTACGGGGTCTGCCAGTCTTGGTTTGGCGCAACCCCGTTCTGTTCTCCCTCAAAGCGCAGGGCCTCACCCTCGGCGGCCGAGGGTACCTTGGGCTAGGCTGAGGTCTCCTTGGGTTCGGGCGCATCGTCGAGTTTGACGGATGGTTGATATATGTCCCTGGAGAAGACGTCTGAGGGAACCGTCGTTCGCCCCGAGGCTATTTTCGCCAGCTCATCCACGGTCTCGTTGTGCCGTCGAGCAACATGGTTGAGCTCCAGCCCATAGAACTTGTCTTCCAAGCACCGAACTTCGTCGCAGTAGGCCTCCATTTTTCGATCGTGGTAGTGGGAGTTCTTCATGACTTGGTCAATAACAAGCTGCGAGTCACCACGAGCGTCGAGGCGTCGAACCCCTAGCTCGACGGCGATGCGTAGTCCATTAACCAAGGCCTCGTACTCGGCCACGTTGTTTGACACCGGAAAATGGAGGCGCAGTATGTAGCGCACATGTTTCCCAAGGGGTGAAATGAAGAGCAAGCCAGCACCTGCTCCTGTTTTCATAAGCGACCCATCGAAGTACATGGTCCAAAGTTTGGGCTGTATTGGAGCTGTCGGCAATTGGGTGTCGACCCATTCAGCCAGGAAGTCTGCCAAGACTTGAGATTTTATGGCCTTCCAAGGAGTGAATGAAAGTGTTTCGCCCATGAGTTCCACTGCCCATTTTGCTATCCTACCCGAGGCCTCTCGGCACTGGATGATCTCTCCTAGGGGGAAGGATGACACCACAGTCACCGGATGAGACTCGAAGTAGTGTCGCAACTTTCGCTGTATCAGAATTACTGCGTACAGTAGCTTCTAGATTTGTGGGTAGCGGATCTTGGTCTCGGATAGCACCTCGCTGATGAAGTAGATCGGCCTCTGGATGAGCAGTTCATGCCCTTCTTCTTGTCTCTCGATTATGATCGCGACGCTGACCACCTGAGTGGTTGCGGCTACGTAGACCAAGAGGGTTTCTCCCTCAGCGGGGGGCACCAAGATGGGCGCGTTAGTAAGGAGTGCCTTTAAGTTTCCGAGGGCTTCTTCGGCCTCGGGGGTCCAAGTGAAGCGCTCGGCCTTCCTTAAGAGGCGGTACAAGGGCAATCCTTTCTCGCTGAGGCGCGAGATGAAGCGGCTCAGAGCCGCAAGGCATCCCATGATCCTTTGTACTCCTTTCAAATCTTTGATGGGTCCCATGTTGGTGATGGTCGTGATTTTCTCCGGGTTGGCCTCGATGCCTCGTTCGAAGACGATGAACCCTAGGAGCATGCCTCGGGGACTCTGAAGACACACTTCTCGGGGTTGAGTTTTACGCCCTTTGCACGCAGGCACCCGAAAGTTTCTTCGAAGTCGGAGAGGAGGTCGGAGGCTTTCCTTGTCTTGACAACGATGTCATCGACGTAAGCCTCGACCGTTCTGCCGATGTGTTCTCCAAACACATGGTTCATGCACCTTTGGTAGGTGGCACCTGCATTCCTCAAGCCAAATGGCATTGTAGTATAACAATACATGCCAAAGGGTGTGATGAAAGAAGTCGCGAGCTGGTCGGATTCTTTCATCTTGATTTGGTGATAGCCCGAATAGGCGTCGAGGAAAGACAGGGTTTCGCACCCAGCAGTGGAGTCCACAATTTGATCGATGCGAGGCAGAGGGTAGGGAACCTTTGGACATGCTTTGTTTAAACCAGTGTAGTCTACGCACATCCTCCATTTCCCACCTTTTTCTTTACAAGCACAGGGTTAGCTAACCATTTGGGATGGAATACCTCTTTGATGAACCCTGTAGCCATCAGCTTGTGGACCTCCTCGCCTATGGCCCTGCGCTTTTCTTCATCAAAACGGTGCAGGGACTGCTTCACGGGTCGGGCACCGGCTCGGATGTCCAGTGAGTGCTCGGCGACATCCCTCGGTATGCCGGGCATGTCCGAGGGACTCCACGCAAAAATTTCGGCGTTTACGCGGAGAAAGTCGACGAGCACTGCTTCCTATTTGGGGTCGAGCTCGGAGCCGATCCTGACTTTCTTGCCGGCGTCGTTGCTGGGGTCGAGAGGGATAGACTTAACTGCCTCGGCTGGTTCGAAGTTGCCGGCGCGCCGCTTCGTGTCGGGCGCCTCTTTGGAGAGGCAATCCAGGTCGGCGATGAGGGCTTCAGACTCGGCGAGGGCCTCGGCGTACTCCACGCATTCCACATCGCACTCGTAAGCGTGGTGGTACGAGGATCTAACGGTGATGGTTCCGTTGGGGCCCGGCATCTTGAGCTTAAGGTACGTGTAGTTAGGGACGGCCATGAACTTGGCGTAGCATGGTCTTCCCAACACCGCGTGGTAGGTCCCTCGGAAGCCGACCACCTCGAAGGTGAGGGTTTCCTTTCAGAAATTGGAGGGAGTTCCAAAGCAGATGGGCAAGTCAAGTTGCCCAAGAGGCTGGACGCGCTTACCGGGGACGATCCCGTGGAAAGGTGCTGCACCGGCCCGGATTGTGGGCAGATCGACCCCCAAGAGCCCTAGGGTTTCGGCGTAGATGATGTTGAGGCTGCTGCCTCCGTCCATGAGGACCTTGGTGAGCCTAGCATTGCCAATGACTGGGTCGACGACGAGCGGGTACCTTCCTAGGCTCGGTACGCAGTCAGGGTGGTCGCCTTGGTCGAAGGTGATGGGCTTGTCGGACCAGTCTAGGTAGACTGGCGCCGCTACCTTCACCGAGCAGACCTCCCAGCGCTCCTGCTTGCTGTGTCAAGCTGAGGCATTCGCCACCTATCCGCCGTAGATCATAAAGCAGTTATGGACCTCCGAGAACTCCTCTTCCTTGTCGCCCCCCTTCTTGTTGTTGCCTTGGTCTTTGCCACCTTCTGCCGAGGGTCCAGCCTTGTTGAAGTAATGCCGGAGCATGTCACACTCCTCAAGGGTGTGCTTGACGGGACCCCTGTGATAGGGGCACGACTCCTTGAGCATCTTATTGAATGCGTTGGCCCCTCCGGGAGGCTTCCGAGGGTTCTTGTGCTCGGCAGCAGTGATGAGATCCGCATCAACGGTGTCGCGCTTTGCTTGCGCCTTCTTCCTGGCCTTCTTCTTCGTGCCACGCTGGGCGGTCGCCTCGGGGGCGTCTTCCTTCTATCTTCCCTGAGGCTGCTTGTCCTTCTGGAAGATGGCTTTGACCGCCTCCTGACCAGAGGCGAACTTGGTGGCGATGTCCATCAACTCGCTCGCCTTGGTAGGAGTCTTGCGTCCCAGTTTGCTCACCAGGTCTCGGCAAGTGGTGCCGGCGAGGAAGGCCCCAATGACGTCCGAGTCGGTGATGTTGGGCAGCTCGGTGCGCTGCTTTGAAAACCGACGGATGTACTCTCGCAGGGATTCCCCTGGCTGCTGGCGGCAGCTTTGGAGATCCCATGAGTTCCCAGGGCGTACGTACATACCCTGGAAATTTCCAGCGAAAGCCTTGACCAGGTCGTCCAAGTCGGAGATCTGCACAGGGGGCAGATGCTCCAGCCAGGCCCGGGCAGCGTCGGAGAGGAAAAGGGGGAGGTTGCGGATGATGAGGTTGTCCTCGTCCATCCCTCCCAACTGGCATGTCAGCTGGTAATCCGCAAGCCACAACTCCGGCCTTGTCTCCCCTGAGTACTTGGTGATGGTGGTCAGGGCTCGGAATCGGGCCGGGAACGGCGCTCGTGTATGGCCCGGTTGAAGACTCGCGGACCTAGTGGCTCGAGCGAGGGACTCCAATCCTCCTCACTGTCGTAGTGTCCTCTGCGCCTGGGGTGGTAGCCTCGGCGCACCCTTTCCTCGAGTCGGGCTCGACGGTCGCGGCGGTGTTGCTCGGCGCCGAGGCGATCCGGGGCTGCAGGCGTCCCGTCCCATGTGCACTCGGTGTGGACCGAGGCCTCCCGCATGCGTCGGGAGGGCGTTGCGCGATGCTCTGAGGGGTCTCCTTGCCTCCGGGAGGCAGAGCTCTCGGCTTGTCGGACAGCAGTGTCTTCTAGGTGGTGGATGGCTCCGACATTGTTCGAAGTAGCATCGTCGCTGCAGCTAGGTTCTGGTCGGCCCTGCTGAAGGCCGGGGGCACCCCTGCGCTGGCATCGTCGACGATACGGCGTTGGACGTCCCGGGCCCGATGACGCGCTCCTCCAGCGAGTGCCCGGCCTGTCCATTCCTGCTCGATATTTTGTCGGAGCTGCACAAGCCGCCCTACTTCTTCGTTGAGCTTGGCCTGCATCTCGCGGAGTTGCTCAAGCTGTGTGTCCTGGCCCCCCGCAGGGACTTAGACCACAGCTAGCTCCCGCGGGATCTCAACGCGAGACGCAGGTGCAAGGGCGTCGTCACTTCCTGGCATGCCAAGGTGGTTTTCTTTGTCGTGATCTTCCTGATCGATGTGGTAGGACTTGCGAGTTAGGTCGCAACCCTCGTCGTCAAGGATGTGGCCATCATCAGAGCAGCCAGAGAGGCAGTGGTCACATGCGGACATGAAGTCACACATGGCACCGGGATCATGGAGTCCAAAGAAATCCCAACTGACGTCAGGGTCGTCCTCTTCCTCGAAACCTGTGGGTCCGGAGGTTGAGACGGCCGTCAGTCGGTCCCAAGTTGACCACATATGGTACCCCGGAAGGTCAGGATATGCCCTCACGAACGCGCTCACCGAAGCGGGGTCGCTTGGTGGGTCGAAGCTGAATCTAAAGGGAACAGGATGGAAAACTGAAGGTACCTGTTGGTTGGTAGACGGCGGTGAAGTTGCATCGGGGACGGACTGCACCGTTATCTTAGGTACGAGGCTAACGTCCAACAAGTCCCTCGTGAGGGTGCTGGCGTCATCAGTTCGCTTGGGGTTGGCACGTTGCTGGGAAGCGACACCCGCTATTGTCTCAGGTGCGAGGACCACACCCAACATGTCCCCCACAGGGGTGCCGGCGTCGTCGACTCGCTCTGGTCCGACAGCCGACGAGGTGCCACCTCCTGCCTAGCCACGGTTGCCCCGTCTCCTCCTCCTCCGGCGAGGAGGGTAGCGGGGCAAACCCCGGTGTTCCTCTTCCACCGCGGGAGGAAGTCGTCGTCGAGTTTGCCTCCGCCGGGCGAGCCGACGGCTGTCATTGTTGCCGTGCTGCGAGGGGAGGAGTACCATGTCGTAGCTGCCGTCGCAGGACATGAACTCGAGACTCCCGAAGAGAAGCACCGTCCCGGGCTGGAGAGGCTGCTGAAAGCTACCCATCTGGAACTCAACGGGGAAGTATTTGTCAACATGCAGCAGGGCCCCTACCTAGTGCGCCAACTGTTGGCATTTTGGACCCGCGAGGACCGTCAATCGACCAGTGAATTTGTCGCTGCGTGTCCCTGCCTAGATGGGTTGATGCAAGATGGAACACAAGAGGGAAATGAGGCTTATGTTATCTTGCACCGGGGTGCTCGTAGTAGGGGTTACAAGCGTTGCGAGAGAGCGAGAGCGAGCGAGAGAGAGAAAGAGAGGGTTCGGCCTTGAGGTGAGCTGTCTGAGTCTGCCTCTACCACGTCTCTCCTACTCTGCCTGCCTCTGCTCGCCTGCCTTCGCCCGTTCGTACGTCGTACGTTCGTACGTTCCGTCTCCCCCCCCCTCCTCGTGCCCTTTTGGAAGGCCATGGACATCCCCTTTTATAGATACAAGGAGATGCCCAGCTGTACAATGGGGGTGTAGCTATGAGCTAACGTGGCTGGCGGAGAATTGCCTTGAGCCATGTACATGCACTAACGTGGCCGTCGGAGAAGTGCCTCGAATCCTATAGAAGCATAGCTGGCGGTGCGGCATGGATCCTGCTGACGTTTCCTTGCTTCCGTAGGGGGTTGAGAGCAACCGACATCATGGGTGCACGCGGGGAACCATCATTACCTGTTACCGAAGTAACCCAGATGGGACACCGATCTTGTTCTTTCATAGCCTGAGGCAGCTAGCTAGGGGTAGGGTAATGATGTATCCCCAGTAGCGTAGTCGGTCCGAGGCTGAGGTCGGGCGAGGCGGGGACTTCTCCTGAGGCCGAGGCTGAGGTCGGGCGAGGTTGTGACTCCTCCCGAGGCCGAGGCTGAGGCCGAGGCCCAGGGTCGGGCGAGGCGGAGACCTTCTCCTGAGGTCGAGGTTGAGGCCGAGGCCTGGGGTCGGGCGAGGCGGAGCTCCCTGTTGCGCCCGAGGCTGGACTCAGGGGAGGTCATGACTTGCCGTTGTCAGTCTTACCCTGGTGGTTGGCACAGTAGTCGGAACGGGGTGAATAGCACTGTTCTCCTGTTAGAACGGTCAGTAAAGGGGCGAAGTGACTGCAATCACTTCGACCTTGCCGGCTGAGGCGCGCGTGTCAGGATAAGGTGTCAGGCGATCCCCGCATTGAATGCGCATGCGATATGGTCGGTTGGTAAGGCGATTCGGTCGAGGTCGCTGCACGACAAAATTCGCCCGAGCTTAGCCTTGGGTGAGACGGGGGTGTGTCTGCTGACTGAGAGGACCCTTGGGCGAGGCGTGAATTCGTCCGGGACTACTGTCTTCGCCCGAGGCTGGGCTCGGACGAGGCGAGGTCGTGTCCCTTAGGAAACGAGGCCCTGACTTGAACCGCGCTTATTAGTCGTTGATGGTTTATTCTGAAGATGTTTTCCAGCCGGGTTAAGGAGCATTGGGGGTACCCCTAATTACGGTACCCGACAATATTAGATATGTTTTGTGCTCACATTAGATCCTTAATATATTAGATATGTTTTGCGTAGCCTCAGTGGCGGAGGACGCCAGAAAATTTAGGTGTTGCTAACGCAACGAAGAATAAAAATTTAGATGTTGAAAATACCTTATTTAATAGTCATCATGATTAGAATCCATTTACAACCAAATGCCATATAGCGAATAAAAACTAGAAAAAGAAAAAATGAGTTACGAATGGCAAATTGAAGTAAAAATTGTTGAACAAGTGAAATAAGAATATACCTTTAGTTGAGTCTAGTTCTAGGAGATCTAGGCAATTGCATTTGTCTAGTTTTCTTATTTTGAAATGCCTTCTTGATTTTCTGAAGGTCCAGTCCTTTAAAAAATTCTCTTTCAATGTAGCACACCATCAAGTCATTTAACCAACCATCGGACATCTTGTTGCGCAACTCAGTCTTAATAATCTTCATAGCTAAGAAGGCCCTTTCCACTGTTGCAGTCGCCACCAGTAACAACAATGCTAACTCAATAAGTCGATATACCAGTGGAAACACAATATGCCTCTCAAGCTAAACCATTGTCTTCGATAGACTAGCAAGATCACAACAAGCTTTGAACTCTTCAATTCTTCGTACATGAATAATAGAAGTTCTTAGCTGATCTTTTATAGTCTTGCAATCTTCAAAAGAAAAATCATCAGAATAGATATCCGCGAGCCGAGCAAGCTTATCCACATCAAACTTAGAGAACAAATCCCTTGAGTCAAGATAAGAAAAACACACAAGCAACTCTTGAGATAGCTCATATTAGCATTTTTGAGAAAAACACACAATCAACAAGAACAGAGAATAAACAATTCCCCATTTCTTCTTTAATTGCACGTGTGACTCCTTCTGCACAACAGTTTGCAAGTTCTTTTTGAATCGTTCCCGAAGTCATCTTAGCATTTTTGGGACACAACTCATCAAAAGCTCTTCTCACCTCTTCATTCCTTTGTTTGTACCAATCAAGAAATTCTAAAAAATTCCCTTTGTTTAAGGAAGTACTAGTCTCATCATGTCCGTGGAATGATTGAGCTTGCAATGCAAGAAGACTAACAATACTTAAGGAAGTTTCCAACCGTGTCACATATTTGACCAATGCATCTTTACTATAATTTGCAACCTTATGACTAACACTTGACCTTTGGTTACAAAAATCATGAAATGATGTTGCTGTAGTATTTGTATGCTATTAGGCCCACCAACATGTTTTGGAAATGTCGTATAAACATTTCTGCATTGTGAGAAGCCAACTTTTGTAAATACATCATGGCAAAATTTATCATCCATTCGACCGTGCTTAAAAAGGTAACAATAGAAACAATAAACCTTATTCTTCTCCACACTATATTCCAACCAACTATGTTGTCTAAACCAATGTTTTTGAAAGCTCCTTTTGTCATGTGACCAAGAAAAGTTATGACCAATTGGTTGAGTCGGACCTTTAGCTATGAAAGCCCTTCTAACATCATCTCTAATATTAGGAGCAAAGAATCGATTGGAATATGAAGTCCCAGATCAGAAATAATGTGATTCGAGTTGAACTGATTTATACCTTCAACTTGGCTATTAACATTTTCACCATTGGCATCTTCACTATTATTCACTTGAACTCCAACTTGCATTTCGGATTCATTGCAAACTCCACTAGCGCGAGTGCTTGGTCCACTTCCACTAGAAGCTTGACTGAGATAGCTCTTTAAATCTGTCATTTTATGAAGCATATAACATGTATTAGATAAATAGAAGACATTACAACAGTGGAGTGTTCACATACTATAGAGAATTAGAGAGATACTTTTTTGGGCCATATTGTTTGCCATATTCTGTGGAGCGAGCAGCGGAGCAGTGGAGCACGTAGGGACCGCGACCAGACGCCAGAGCAGCACCCACTCGCCCAGCCCGTAGACGAGCACCGAGGACCGAGCTACTGCAGGCTGCAACATGCAGGCCTGCAGCGTGGAGCGCCGGAGCACGCTGCGGCGATGCGGCACTGTGCGGCTGGCTTTTAGGCTTTGCCTGTGCTGTGCGCTGACGGCCGATAGACAGCAGGTCGGCAGGAGCGCTGCCGCAATGCTGCGCTGGACGCCGAGGCAGTGAAGAGCGGAGTAGCGCGTAGCGGATTGCGGGTCTGCGGCTGTGACCTGCGCGGACGACGCTCGGTCGCTGAGAGCCTAAGACGGATGAGTGATAATCTAATCTCTATTTAGACCGGTTCAAGATATTATCCAGGTAATACTGGGCTATATTGGACCCTCCGTCTCCGTCCCTGCGTAGCCCCATTTCAGTAGGGATGAAAATGGTCGGAAACGGTCGGTAAACACTAAAACCATTACTGTTTTCATATTTTTTATCAGAAACAAAATCGAAAACGGTAACTCCGGAAACGGAAACGATATCGGTATTTCGGAAACATCGGAAATGAAAGTTCGGTGCGGAAAATACACCGGTAACGGTCGAAATCTAAAATACGATCGGTAAACATATCAAACTTCACAATAAAACAAAATTGACAAAACATCACAAATACCACAAGTTCACAATTCATGATATAACAAGTTCACAAGGATCACAAATTTATAATATAAAAAGTTTACAAAGATCACAAGTTCACAATATAACAAGTTCACAGTATAACAAGTTCATAAA
The DNA here is from genome assembly GCA_029449295.1 of Zea luxurians. NCBI lineage: Eukaryota > Viridiplantae > Streptophyta > Magnoliopsida > Poales > Poaceae > Zea > Zea luxurians. The sequence continues at coordinate 56,790,292 of JAOPSE010000011.1, forward strand.
GATCACAAGTTCACATACTCAAAGTTCACAATTCACAATATCCACTCGATTTAGTTGACATGACATGCTTACTCATGAAATATTTTTTTCTCACATAAAGGGTTTTTTCACAGCCTCATAGGAAAACTCTAAAATCTGGTGTGTGGAAATGACAGACTGTCGGCTCTCTATCATTATATATTACTAATACATAACATGTGCATAGAAAATGGTGGATTAGTTCGAGAGACCAAATCGTTAATCTTAACTGCCTTCCAACATCATCTAACCCCCAAAAAAATCTAAAAACGTCCAAAAAAATACAAAAATAAGTAATCCTTATCCAGAGATGTAAAGGCGATGCGAAAAAATCACATGCTGGAAAATTCCGAAAAAAATTCCGAAAAAATTCCGAGACACAATTCCGGAAATTTCCGAGACATAAATCCGGTAATTTCCGACAAAAACCGGTAACCGATGAAAACGGTCGGTAAAAGACCACGCCGATTTCGATACCGATTCCGATAGAAAATTCCGAAAACCGATTCCGTTTTCGAAAAATACCGTTACCGATGAATCCGATCGAAAAATTTCGAAAATGGTTTCCGGAATTCCGAAAAATTCCGAAACCGTTTTCATCCCTATATTTCAGTGCTGTGCTTGAACTCCCTCCTCCATGCTCGCTTCCTAGCAGTGCCCGGCCCCACCGGATCAATCACGAGTAACGGCGACCAGCAGGCCAGACAGCCGTGTCCGTGTCCGTGGACGCGTGCCCCACTCCGGCCCGGGTCTCTCGCGCCCACTCCCCTGCCGCCGGCTCCCGAAACTACCCCAGGTCGGCCGCCGACGCCCCGTCACCAGGCGAGGGGCAGCGCCGTAACCTCTCTCGCTCGCTCGGCCCCCGCGTCGCGTGCGCGTGTGCTCGGCTACCCACGCGGACCGCGTCCGCCGCGGTCACAGTGCTGGTTGCTGGCTGCTACCTCCTCGACGACACAAACAACTCGGTTTCTTTTACTAATCCTATCCAAAATTCCAAATCCTCTCCCTCGTCCTGTTGATCGCTGAACCCTGACCAGACCTGGCCGTGCGGAGGATTTTTAGACTACTAGTCGGATTGGTGGTCTCCACCGTCCATAGCGATTCCGTCACGTCAGATAGTTTAAACTAAAACCAACACTTTATCTTTTTTATCAAAGAAAAAGAAGCAAACGAGTAGAATAATGCCCCGTCGCAAGCACGAGCTGCACGGCACGATGTGATCGCGGCCTGCTGCTTGCCACTGCCACGGACGGATGGGTACGTGGAGCGCGCCCAATAGTCTCGTCCTCACGCTTCTGGGCTTGTGGTTAAAGGTCGCAGGCAGGCCGCATTTACTTAGCGCTTATTAATCACTCTGCCGTCTCCATCTCTAGCTCTTTGCACGGTTAAAGATACAAATGTCAAATAGTGCATCAAGTTTCATTCATGATGAAAATACAGCGAGTATATTGCTACACCATATAGTAGATACACACAAGGAGTCGTGAGCAGCGGCCATAGCAAAACCTCCAAACAAAAAAAAAAGAAATTCTAAACAAAAACCGGAAACATTCCGAAACCAGAGGAATATTTGCGCCCACAAAAATAATACTACTCCAACCGCCATGATTAGCCCTGACGATGACAGCTTCGGACCCTTTCTTCCCCAACCTTCCCAAACCAATAAACTAATCTCCCTCACTAATCGCGCTATCCCCCACTTATATACGTACCCACCACGCCACCCTCCCCATGACCATTCACTCATCCACCACCACCAACGGCGCCGCAACCCCCACGCAATCTCACCGGAAAAACGCCTCCTCCAGTTGAGCTGAGCTGCAGCTGAGCCGCCATGTGCCCGCGGACCCACTGAGCCAAAACCCCTCGACCCCGCCCCCACTGCAGGCCGTTCCCTTTCCAAGATCCGCGCTTTGATCCGTCCGCCGCCGCCCGAGACCATGCCGGCCACGGACCTCCAGGGCTCCTCCCCGTTCTCCTCCTTCGGCCGCACCCTCCTCTCCCTCCGCCGCGACGCCCCGGCGTCCGCGTCCGCGGCGGCCGCGATGCCGCCGCCCGGCGTCGACCCGGAGCTCGAGGAGTTCCACGCCCACGTCGCCGCGCACCTCGCGGACCTGAGCGGCCCCGCCGCTGCTGGGGAGGAGGAGTTTATGTCCATCGCGTGGATCCGGCGCCTGCTGGAGGCGTTCCTGCTCTGCCAGGAGGAGTTCCGGGTGGCGGTGGCCGAGGCGCGCCGCCGCCGCGCCGGGGCCACTCCCCCCGCCGCCGAGAGGCTGGTGGCCGAGTTCGGCGACCGCGCTGTCAAGGCCCTCGACGTCTGCAACGCGGCGCGCGACGGCGTCGACCAGGCGCGCCGCTGGGAGCGCCTCGCGGGCATCGCAGCGTCCGCGCTGCTGGCGCCCGCGGACGGCCAGATCCACGAGGGCCAGCTCCGTCGCGCGCGGAAGGCGCTCTCGGACCTCTCCGTGCTCCTCATCGACGACGCCGCCGCCGCCGCCGCCACGGGGCCCGCCGGCGGGCTCGCCTCGATCCTCGCGTCCCACCGCAACCGCTCCTTTGGCCGCGCGCGGGCGTCGCCGTCCCGCGCCTCCTCCTCCTCGTCGTCCTCGTCGCCCTCCGCGCACTTCCGCTCGCTCTCGTGGAGCGTGTCCCGCACCTGGTCCGCGGCGCGCCAGCTACAAGCCATCGGGGCCGGCCTGGCCGCGCCGCGCGCCAGCGAGGCCTCTTGGAGCCTCGCCGCGCCGGCGTACGCCATGGGCTGCCTACTCCACCTCGCCGCCTGGGCGCTCGTCGCCGCCGTCCCCTGCCCGGACCGCGCCGCCGCGCTCCAGGCGCACCACCTGCCGGCCGCGCCGCCGCGCGCCGCGTTCCCCTGGGCGCCGCCGCTCCTCGCGCTCCAGGAACGCCTCGCCGAGGAGGGGAAGCGCAAGGACCGCCGCAATTCGTGCGGCCTGCTCAGGGAAATCCACGCGCTGGAGAAGTGCGCGCAGAGGCTCGCGGAGGCCATCGATGCCGCGCCGGTCCCACTCACCGGCGAGCGGGAGGCCGAGGTGCGGGAGGCTGCAGCCCAACTCGCCGCCGCCTGCTCCGCCATGAAGGACGGGCTGGACCCGCTGGAGAGACAGGTCCGCGAGGTCTTCCACCGCATCGTGCGCAGCCGAATGGAGGGTCTCGATTCACCGATGCTCAATGCCGATTGAGCTCAATCAACATGATCATCATCATCTTGCCTTTGGATCTCCCAATGTGGCGGTGCTAGGTAGCTATCCTGTTCTTTTTTCGCTCGCTCTTGTGATCAGCTAGTGGTAAGTATAAAATGTGTGTCCTTGTGTAAAGGATTACAGAAAAAGGGAGGGAAGGTGTCATCTTTAGGTAAAGATGGTTCCTTTATTCCCATGTTTTGATGCTGCATTTGGTGTATATCGTTGTGTTTTTGCTAGTGTCACGTCTGTTCGCTGCTAATTCTCGAGCAACTTGTGTCACTTTGGGAATGTGACTATCATTGACAATGCTAACAAGCAGGAAAAAATGTAAATATGTACTGTAGTTTAACTTTGCACACTCCCTTGGTTTTTCATTCCATCAATATCATTGTGCAAAGAAATGGGACAATAATTGTCGCAAAAATGCGGGCGGATCGATTTGTGACACAATAACACCAACAAAGCCTTGGTCTAAATGGTCTCAATCCGGCAATGTGTCTATGAGTGGCATATTTTGGACTGCTCATCTGCATTATGAATTGAATTGATTGACCTTTGTGGTAAATCGATTCATGAGTTGCAAAGTGAATAGATGAAGAACGGGAGCAACTGGATGTAACTATTATTATGAAATAAACTGAGTACAAGCATATTTCAGAATAGATGCTAGCTGCAACCTTCTCGGTGGAGGAAAAGGAAAACCAAGTTGCAGGATATTTTTGAAGGCATTGAAAAGGTCCTGGTCAAGGAGACAGCGTATCATTTCGTTTTCTGTACTTAACGAAACTGCAGTATTTTGTGGGTTTATGCTCTACCCAAATGTCTTGCTCGTGCAATTTTCTTGTACATACAGTGGGTTCCATAGACCATTTCTGATTCTCGAGTAACTTGTGTTGCAACAAACATATCGTTCACTTCGGATCTGTGCTCTTCGTTGGACAACTCTTTGTCGGCTCAGTGCTATTCCAGAAGCCTTGATGGTACCATGCGTGCAAACTAGAAAGAAATGCGCATAGTTTTCAGTCGAGTCTCAATCTGGCAACACGATCGCGGATTTTGGCCTCATACGCGTGATGAACTAACTGATTTGGCTTGTGCGCAAGAGCGAGCACGCTGGTTCAACATCTGGAGGATAGCAATGGGATGGGATTAATAACTACACGCAGCTTTCGCATTGAATAAATTTGGTGTTACCACACTTCAGAACAGTAGAAGCTGCAACCTCTTTTTTTCCTTTCTTTCTTGGGACGTTGGACCTGCAGGATATTTTGAAGGCGCTAATGATGAAGAGTTTTTCCGTGCCTGATGAAAAAAAAAATGACAGTGTTCGTGTCTGTTCCAGCACATCTACAGGCCGTTGCCGCTCTAGTGCGGCGGTTGGATGTGCTGTTTTTTCTTCTCCCACGTACGTGGTGCCAGCAATTGTCGGATGGTACGGAAGACCCGAGTGGCTCCAAAAGACAGCGTAGCCGGATTAGAGCTGTATCTCGCTGATTATGGTCTCTCATCTTGGCCCTTTTACTCATAACCTCACTAACCCTCTTCCTTTTGGCTGCCGGCGGTACGCGCGCGTCGTCAGGGCCTGCGGGCTCTGCTGCAGGTTCACCTGCCACACATGGAGCCTGGTTTACAAGAGGCAAAGAGTAAGAGGTGGTTTCTGACTTTGTATTTTGCCTGGGCACGGGCATCTTCATTCGTCGTCAACTCGCCATTATCGTCGTCATCATGGCCACTTTTTCGTCAGTGTCTGTGTGTACACGGCGAGGAGAGAGGAGAGGTGACGGCATGCGGCTGCCGCGCGTTTGGGAAGCCAGGCCTGATGCCCAGAGCCGCAGCTGCCTGCCTGTTCTTCGTGTTCCTTCTTCTGTTAGTCGTCTGTGGTCTCCATTGCTCTGGTGATCTGTCTCGCTTTTCCAGCTGGCTGGTGGTGCTGCGGGGGAAGAGGACGGCAAGCCTCGTGTGATGCAGGCGCAGGTGAGGTCGGCTGCAGGCTCACCTGCCGCCGCTGCTGCAGCGTGCGTGGCGACCCCTTTGGTAGTCTCGTTCCCACATTGTTGGGCCTGGGTCTGGGCGTCACCGGTGCGTCATGCTCGCGTCACCTTGCCGGTCCTCATGGCTGGCTCGATCTTCCCGTTCCTTTGGCACATACATCCCGGGAAGGATTTTAGTTGATTTTTTCCCTTCAAATTTTGGTTACAAGGAAGATACTCAGGGCCCTCTGCCAGAGTTGAAAATCGTTTTTCATTACTGATTTCTGAGATAAACTACTTCTACCCCTACATTTAAGCAAGCTAATTCCAGTGCTATTTTTAGATGGATTATGATTAAATCCAATGATACTCGTACTAGTTGCACGGAGGTCGATCAGATTCAATCAGGTTAAGGTTGGCCCGTGGGTTATTTGGTAGGCCTATACTCAACCCGTGTCTAATGTCAAGTTGGGTGGGCTCGCGCTTCTTTATTGGACATGTCAGATCAAGGGGTTTTTTTTTTTGGCTTTGAGCCGTTTTTTAGATTGGATCAAGTTTTAGGTCAAAAATCAATAATTATGTGTAGCTGGTTGGACTCCTTTTCCCTTATGATCAAATGTTTTTAATGAGACAACCCCAAAATAGCTCGATTTTTTAGTCATATATGTTTTGTACTTATGTTTATGCTTCATTTCATTTGATTTATTTTAGTGACCGAATGAATTGCTTTGTATTGGATCGATGGCTCGACCCGTCGGCTAGCACGGTCACAAATGAGGTTGTGCTTTAGTAGGCCATACTATGATGTGCTTGCCAGCCGAGATATATATACATGAATATATTTCTAAATAATGACGAGCCTCTCAAATGTTATAGCACTAGTGTTAAAGATATCTTCAACGGAGCATGGATAGTGTGATAGGAAGGCTAGTGGCCTCGTTGTAATTCAAGAAGATTTTTCCACGATGGGCCTGCCGATGCGAGCTGCTGGGGTATTTAGGCCCACTAATGAGTCCGTCCGACCATTGTGGTTGGCTAAGAAATATTTGTCGGACACCAAGGGGCCAAGAAAAAGAGGAGGTCGCTTGCGTGGCCGCGCGACAAGGCGTACGGGGAGAGGGAGGAGGGGTGGGCGGTCTCGCCGGCGTCGATTCGCCGCCGTGTGGCGATCCCTGCACGGACGTCGGTCGGTCGCCATGGAGACGGCGCATGAGGTGGCCATTTACATCGACCGCTTCCACAACCTGGACCTGTTCCAGCAAGGGTATCAAGGATTCGGAGAGTGACAAAAAAAAAATCCCCAGTCCCTTTCCTTTTTCCCCTTTCAAGAACATGTTAACTTTCTCGTATTTTTTTTAACGGCATTCGTTTTTCGGCTCCCGTCGATGGGTAGAAAAAGATATGCATTGCATTGTTTGTCAATTTGGAGAGCAAATATTTTTGGCCTTTGATTTTTTTTTTTGTTCGCATGCAGATGGTACCGCGTGAAGATTAGTGCCCTGTGGGAGGATGACGAGAATCGAGCACCCATCTCGCCGGCCAGGGTCACGCAATACGAAGGTGCGAATCTACCTTTCTTGATGCAGATATAAAAAAATAATAATAATCCATTCTTCATTCTGTTCCGCAGAAAATATGTCGCCATGATTTGACATGTAATATAATTTGTTCTGTTCTACTCTGTATAGACGATTTGACACGCGATGGCATGCGATTTCACCTCTTGTTCATCAACAAAAAAAAAAAACACATGAACCACACCATCATTACGACGGATAGAGAGCTAGCTAGCTAGCTGATTACGAGGAAGGATGGGGTAGTTCCTTCTGAAGTTATTTTTTTAAACAAATAGGCAAGAGATCTCCCCACTGTGTTAAAAAGAAGGTGTTGACGCCTTTTTGGAGGCGTCAATCACTTCAAAAGAACCAGCGGCGGTGCTCTCTGGTCAGGCGCGGACGGTCCGCGGCACAGGGCCGGACGGTCCGCGACCTGACGTGAGGCGGCGGTGCTCTCTGGTCAGGCGCGGACGGTCCGCGACCTAGTGCAGGAGCCCGGGTTCCCTGCCTGACGGCCGGACGGTCCGCGCCCTAGGGCTGGACGGTCCGCGCGTGCGCAGGGGCGGCGGATGATCGCCGGTGGCGCCTGGATCTCGCTCCCGGGAGGGACCCCGTCGGGGAGGAGAGATCCTAGGAGTTGTCTAGGCTCGGGCAGGCCGACCTAGACTCCTCTAATCGACGTAGAGTCAAGGAGAGGCGGAGAATTTAGAGATCGAGAGGCTAAACCTAAACTAGACTATAACTACTCCTAGGATAAAATGCGAAATAGAAGTTGTATTGATTCGATTGTTGATTCAAATCGGCCGTATACCTCTCTATTTATAGAGGAGAGGGGCTGGACCCTTTACAAACTAATTTCCGAGCGAATCCCACGAATTTAGCTAACAACCGTAGTACAAAACTCGGAACCCTAATCTGTTCTGCGCACGCGCGGACCGTCCGGCCCATAGGCGCGGACTGTCCGGACCGCAGACCATCCGGCCCCAGGGCCGGACCGTCCGCGCACTCAAAATGGTGCTCAACATATGCCCCCTGCCTTTTGGTGGAGCTGAGCGAACCAAAAGCAACTAACTCGATATGATCACATCGGTTTTCTTAGGCATCTTGCCTTGGTCTCGATGGTTGACTCAACGGACGTGATCCCTTTAGCTTTGATCGAACTGTCAGTCCCAACACCGCTGAGCGTCATACTGGTCCTGACCAATTCGTCACCTTGCCTTCCTAATTCTCTAAGTGTTCTGGCGTAGCTCTATAGTCGACCAGGTCTTCTCCTTGCAGGTCGTCTTCCTCCATGGGCATCGGTACGTCGTCGGAGGTGTCTTGGTGTAGTGCGGATGGTTCGGCCTCAGGGGTCGGATGGTCCGCGTCCTGTGCAGATGATCCGACCTTTATAGCCGGACAGTCTACCATACCTGCAGAGAGATGCACAGTTGTCGTTTTATTTTCTATCTTTGTGGCCGTTTGATTTTTCTCAACGGCCTTTGGTCTCCATCTCTTTTGTGGTGGCGGATACTGCGGATGCGTGTCATTGAATATTCTTTCTGCCTCCTTTTCCTGATTCTCCTTTGCTCTGAGGCGCTGTAATTTTCGCTTTTGCGATCGTGTCAATCCCGATGGGCACCATCGGGGCATGGAGTATTTTGGATCGGTTGTTTTGTTGACAGCCGTACCTTCTTTTTTGTTTGTGTTGGCCGATTCACCAAAAATCATCGGCCCTTCGTTACTTTGTTGTACGACGACATCTGTCGTTCCTATTTTAATGACGTCTCCTTTTTTCGTATTGTTGGAGGTTGTAGCTGTATGCCCCCTGCTGGATTAGTCGGCCTTTGGGGCCGAGTTGTTCGGCAATCTTGTTGGGCCTGTGCTCGTGGACCAGATTGAGGGGCTCTCAATCGGTCTTGTACTGGGGATATCAACCTATTGAATACAGATGTTTGAGGTGCCCCCCAAGCGGGGTACTGTGGCATCCCAAATGGGTATGGTGGCATGCCCCACATTTGATTTGGGACATATGGTGGAGGTATGTATGTGTATGGATATGGCATGGGTGGATATGGTGGTGGAGGTGTCCATGCAGGTACGTTAGGTCTTAATTGAATATTATGACCTCCCGTCCTTTCCGATTGGTGTGGTGGTCCAATCGGCCTAACCTGCCGTCGCACCTGGGTGGGTAAGCGAGGTCCCTTTGGTGGCCGGTCGCTGGGGCCAGCCTTCTTTTTCACATATTTAGACAATAATTGATCAAAGGCCGGGCTAGATTTTACCAACCGACCAGTTGCCTTGAACGTGTTAGTTTTCCACGTACCTATTTCTGGTCGTCGTGGTTTGAAGGCACGTGGCCGCCGCGGCTCTTCGGCGTTGCCGGACCGTCCGCTGGAACGCTCCGGACCGTCCGGTGAAGTTACGGACCGTCCGCGCCTGGACACCGGACCGTCCGCGATGCGTAGTATGGGTTCTCGCACATATCCCCCGGTCTGCGCTTGCCCCCCAGTGCCGGAGTTTGTGATGGTTACTTTCAGTGTCTCTCCTCCATCAGGAGTCTTCTCGGCCACCACTTTCCTGCAAGAAATTTTGTTGTCTCCATCGGCGTCCCGTGAGTTACCGATGATGACTTCTTTGTCTTTGCCCTTATCGGCAGTGCTGGGCCGAATTAGGACCCTTTTGCCCTTGAAGTCGATCATATTCATTGGAAAGGGCTCTGTGTCCTCCTGAAATTTCAATCGTCCTTCGTTAATGGCCGATTGGATTTGTCGTCGGAACACATTACAATCATTAGTGGCATGGGAAAATGAGTTGTGCCACTTGCAGTATGCGCGACGCTTTAGTTCGTCGGCAGGTGGAACGATATAATCAATTTTAATGTTACCATTTTTTAGTAATTCATCGAATATCTTATCACATTTGCCGACATTAAATGTAAACTTAACCTCCTCCTGCCGTTCATTCCGAACTGACTGCAAGGAGGAGCAAGCCGAAGATTTGGCCTGCTCGGGCCAAACTATTTCGGCAGTGTAAACTTTCTTTGGTTCATCGTCCGAACTACTTTGATTGTGTTCTACTATATGGACATTATGATGAACCGTTTTGACTAGTTCTTTGCTTCGGCTTTCACAAGCCGAAGCTCTCTGATGTAATTGTGCTAGAGTAAAGAACTGGATGCCTTCTAATCTCTCTTTTAAATAATAGCGCAATCCATCAAAGGCTATTCTCGCCAGTTGTTTATCTGTCAAATGAATTTGAAAGCATCGGTTTCTCGTATTCCGGAATCTCCGGATATAATTACTAACTGATTCATCCTTTTCTTGTCATAGAGCCACTAAGTCTACTAAATCTAGCTCATAATCGCCAGAGAAGAAATGTTCATGAATTTTTTGTTCTAAATCTCCCCATGACAAAATGGAATTAGGAGGGAGCGTGGCATACCATGTGAATGCGGTCCCTGTTAAAGATAATGAAAATAAACGCACACGGAATGCTTCGGTGTCGGCCAATTCTCCTAACTGTGCTAAGAACTGGTGTATGTATTCTATATATGTGTCTACTGTTGATGCTTGATTTCAATTCTCTAAAGGTGTCGAAAACAAGTTAAGTATTTAGACCTACATCCTTTGATTTAATGCGAAGGAGGAATGTTAGATGGAAATAAAAACGATAACATGCCATATAAGCCAAAAAGATAACATGTCATGCAATTTAATTGCAATTTAATGAAAAGAGATATGAGAGAGTTTAATGAGAGATGTGAGAGTACGATAAAAACCCTCCAATAAAAATGGCCTTAGACGAACTGTCTCCAGGCGAGAAAAAATAAGGAAAGCGGAATTATAGATGACACTGTTTAAAAAGTGGAGTTTAAAATAAGAAATAGAACTGTAGATGACATTGTTTACAGGGTGAAGTTTAAAATAAGGAATGGAATAGAAGATCTGTCGGAGATATCCTTAGTAACAGCTATTGACAGAGACGTAGGAGTGTGCACCTGTCAGCCGAGGACCCAATTATACAGTGGCTAAGCTAAATAGTTTAGCAGGCTTTTCAGCTCCAACTAACAATTAGACTTGGGTAGACAGACCCATGTCCACACAGCCTGTCTGTCCATCCGTCGTTGAAAGAGTTTATTTATATCGAAAGAAAGGAAGTACCTCAAATAGTCCCTCTATTGTGAAAAAAAATATTGTGCCGGAAGAAAGAGTCGCCCTGCTTTCATGGTGAAAAAGTTGATGTCGAAAGAAAAGAGGAAGACCGCAAATCGTGTTACAGTAAGTGTTAACAGTTGAAAGTACAGGAAGTGTTGATATTCGGGTATTTTGGTCCCCTGTGGGTATGGGAGACACATATATAGAATACATACACACGCGTGCTCTTTTCTTGGTCACCCGAAAACTTTACGAATTCGGGTATTTTGGTCCCCTGTGGGTATGGGAGTCGGTCAAACTTGCTATCATAAGGTCTCCGATATGACTGCCCCCCGGGGACTATACTAACTCCAAGCTTATCTCGGAACGCCCCAGCTATTTCCTCCCTTACTATATCGATGGCAGCCGGTGGGAGACCACCGGCTCTTTGATCCAATATGGGTGAGTTTGTTTGGATGTTGGTGTGTTGTTTTCCTCCCCATTGGTTTGGGTTTTGCGGCGCGTTAATGCATGCCCTATGAGGCTCATAGGACTGGCCATTCCTTTCTGGCCTTCTAGGGGCCGGAAAGTTCTCACTCTCACGGGTTTGATAGATTATATTATGATGCTGTTGTGTCGTATGGTGAGATGGGGAGTCTAGCTGGGACGGATACGGAGTTAGATATCCATCCTCCTTAAAAAACTATGTGCCGGACCGTTCGGTTAAATACGCGGACCGTCCGACTCCGTGCGCGAACTGTCCGGCCATGTGGCCGGACCGTCCGACATTATATTCGGGCTGTCTGGCGTCATACGCAAACGGTCCGAATGGGTTATCTAGGGTTCGTGTGGCATGTGGCGGCTTGGGTGCAGGTCTCGGTAATTCGCTTCTAAAAATAGGATCAGCCGCCGCTGGCCCGGACGGTCCGCGCCCATGTGCAGACGGTCCGGACATGCGCAGATCGGCAAATTTATCGCCGATGTGCGTGGGAGGCTGTCGCTGCCTAGGGTACATGTCCATCGGCATCCCATAAAGGGGTTGTGACTGGTCGTGCCAACCTGTAGCCGATGAATTATGTGTGTATTCCCTCCATTCAACCTCGTGCGAAGAAAGATTTGCCGTAGTAGACTTATCAAGCGCACGCACTAGACGTTTATGATCATTTTGTATATCCCCTACGATACGTTGCAACTGTTCTCGCTGTTCGTCTATGTAAGCTTTAAGAGATTGGAGTTCGTTGGTGCTACTTACATTGGGGATATCTGGTGTGGGTCGGAACGAAGCCGGATCCGTCGCCCGATGTCGGATGACCTTGTTGTTCCTGTCCACTTTGAAGTTGGTCAAGAACTTTGCTTTTGCTTCTTGGATCAGCTGCTCCTGGCGCTCCTCGAATAGGAGCTATTCTTCAGCCGGCAAGGTCTCCCATGTCGGTGTGATGATATTGCTGGTGGAAATCTCAGAGCTATCTTTTGAACCGGCCATTGAGGGCCGATTTGATAGATCTATATGTGTTGTCCCCAGCGGAGTCGCCAAAAAGTATGTTGACGCCTTTTTGGAGGCGCCAATCACTTCAAAAGAACCAGCGACGGTGCTCTCTGGTCAGGCGCGGACGGTCCGCGACACAGGGCCAGACGGTCCGCGACCTGGCGTGAGGCGGCGGTGCTCTCTGGTTAGGCGCGGACGGTCCGCGGCACAGGGCCGGACGGTCCGCGACCTGGTGCAGGAGCCCGGGTTCCCTGCCTGACGACCGGACGGTCCGCGCCCTAGGGCCGGACGGACCGCGCGTGCGCAGGGGCGGCGGATGATCGCCGGCGGCGCCTGGATCTCGCACCCGGGAGGGACCCCATCGGGGAGGAGAGATCCTAGGAGTTGTCTAGGCTCGGGCAGGCCGACCTAGACTCCTCTAATCGACGTAGAGTCGAGGAGAGGCGGAGAATTTGGAGATCGAGAGGCTAAACCTAAACTAGACTAGAACTACTCCTAGGATAAAATGCGAAATAGAAGTTGGATTGATTCGATTGTTGATTCAAATTGGCTGTATACCTCTCTATTTATGGAGGAGGGGGGCTGGACCCTTTACAAACTAATTTCCGAGCGAATCCCACGAATTTAGCTAACAATCGTAGCACAAAACTCGGAACCCTAATCTGTTCTGCGCACGCGCGGACTGTCCGGCCCATAGGCGCGGACTGTCCGGACCGCGGACCGTCCGGCCCCAGGGCCGGACCGTCCGCGCACTCAAAATGGTGCTCAACAGAAGGGAACATATCTGGTGTTCAAAGGGGTACGACGCTCACGTACACATTTTAAATTTGGAACGTCCATCTAACATCTAACAGAAACACCAATTTTACAAAAATACCTCTTTCACCTTCCTTACTTGGTGGGAAGGGTTCTTAATCAAATTAACTGCAGCCGCTGAATGTGAGATAAATGTCTCAGATTTAAAATGTGCACTTGAACATCGTATCCTTTGAGCACTAGATATGTTCATAAAAAGAAGGGGTCGCCTAAACAAGCATTGTACAAACCGCACCAATTATACAATTAAGTACGGAAGGGAAAAAATACCCCCGACAGAGGAGCGACGGGACAAAAAATACGGACGGTGGTGGTTCAAGAGGTTATCATGGTGCTCTGCTCCCAGCCTCCCACCATGATCCAAACTCTCACCTCGTCCTTGATTTTCTAAAGCACCGTAAAGTTTGCGGCCAAGTATTCAGGTGCAAATCAGAATTTGCTGTCCAGACGGCGATTTTGATCCACAGTCGTTTAGTGAACTGTAAGTCTCTGAAAAGGTGCCGGCCTGATTCCACATGCAGCCTACATAGTGGGCAGATCCCTTTGGTTTGGGCACGTCTAGGCTTCTAATCTATGAACGGTCCAAATTCGGTTCTGAATTGCAAGTTACCTCAAGAATTTACATTCAAACGGAACCCAGGGTTTCCATTTTATGGCTTCAAAATTATAGCGGGTTGCGCCTATAAACTGGGCCTGGTAAGCCGAAGAAGCAGAGTACTCTCCATTTTCCTCAAATTTCCATGTAGCGTGCCATTCTTAGTAGGATGTTGCGCCTCAGTCTCTTGCCATAGGCGTGATGTACTCGACAAATGTTGGGCAGAGAAGTTTCGATGCTGAAGGTTGATGTCGTGTATCAATATATTAAGATAAGAAAAAGGTATAGAAAAGACCCAGTAACAAAGGTGCCAAGAAAGCACCCAAGGAAATAAAAATCAAACTACAGCCAAACATACCTAAGAGCAGCAGTCCCACCAAGACCCCATAACAAGGCCTCATCATGGATGGACAGCAAAATTGCGTGAATGTTTAGAGAAGCATTGTCAAACACACACGCATTTCTATGCTTCCAATTCTGCCAAGCTACTAAGATTACAATAGAGTTGAAACTTTTTTCTTATGCTTAGACATCAATCTTTTCGCCGCACTCCACCAATCTCGAAACCCTGTAGCATCAGACGTAGGAGCAAGATGTTGCAGACCCAGCCTGCTTAGTGTTCTAAACCATACTTCCCTCGTAAAGACACAAGCCACCAGCATGTGATGCACTGTCTCGTCCTGCTGATCACACAAGGGACAACTATCTGGATGATCCAATCCATGACGTGCTAGTCAATCAGCCGTCCAACATCGGTTGAGAGATGCAAGCCAAATGAAATACTTGCAGCGCGGGGGGTCCAAGTCTTCCAGATTCTTTTAGTAGGCTCAAAGGTTGTTGCACCACCATGGAAGCGCATATAAGCAGAGCTGGCTGAATACAGCCCCGAGGAGGATGGCAGCCACTGATGCTGGTCCTCAACATTAGGATGTAGCTGCACCTCTTGGAGTAAATCCCAGACTAACGAAAACTCAAACAGCACCTGTGCCGTAAGGCTTCCAGAGATATCATGCACCCATTCATTGGCTGTTAAGGCTGCTTGGACTGATCTGCGCCTCCTTATTTTCGTGGGCACCTGATTTGTTAGAGCGGGAGCAATCTGGAGCAAATATTGGCCCTGAAGCCATTTATCTGTCCAGAAGAGAGTGTTTGCCCCATTACCAACCACCGAACACACAGAGGCTGCGAAGAGAACTGAAGCAAATCTGTGCACCTTTATTTTAAAATCCGCCCAAGGCCTATCTGGTTCAGTTTTCTGGAGCCAAAGCCATCTCAAATTTAAAGACCATCCCATCACTTCCAAATTGTGAATTCCCAACCCACCAAGAGAGAGGGGACGGCAGACCTTGGACCACCCAACGACACAATGTCCTCCTCTAATGTCAGTTCTTCCTTTCCAAAGAAAACCCCTGCGAATCTTGTCTATTGCCTTGATCACCCACCTTGGACATTGCAAAGCAATGAGGTGATAAATAGGAATAGCAGTGAGCACAACTTTAACCAAAGTTGCCCTTCCGGCCGGGTTAAGGTTAGCAGCTTTCCAGCCAGGGAGCTTTGCTGCAACCTTGTTAATAAGCTCCAGAAAGGAACTTCTAGGGAGCTTTTTAACAGAGAGAGGAAGACCTAGGTATTTACATGGGAAAGGAACAACATTGCAGGATAACATCTGTTGAGCAGCAGCAATGATATGCTCGTCGCACTGAATAGGTGTCATACTACATTTACTTATGTTTGTGATCAGCCCTGATGCCTTTCCAAACACCCTCAACAGCTCCTTGACCACACTCAGCTCATTACTGTTAGGCTGAACAAATAGCACAACATCATCTGCGTAAAGAGAGACACGCTGACCCCCTCCCCTTCTTAACAAAGGTCCCAAGATCCCAACTGAAAGTCGCCTAGAGGGGGGGTGAATAGGCGAAACCTGAAAATTAAAACTTTATCCCCCAACTAGATCCCTTGATTAGTGGTTAGAACAAGGTATGCAATTATCGGAGTATAAAAACTAAGTCCTTGCTTGTGAAGAGTATTGCTTTCAAATAATGCGGAATTGATAAATCAATACTACTAACAAGTCTATGAGAATAAAGCAAGGGGGCTTAGATAAGAAGAGCAATAACACAAGTTCTTTCTTGCAAGGTGTTGCTCCACTAAATGAGAATGCAACTTGAAGCAACACTAAATGATAATAGCAAAGAATAGTGCAAGAAAACTTAGAGTGAGTGAAAACAAACAAATCACAAGAAATGAACACAAGAGACACGGGTGATTTGTTTTACTGAGGTTCGGCCCTCGAAGGCCTAGTCCCCGTTGAGTAGTCCACTAAGGACGGGTCTCTTTCAACCCTTTCCCTCTCTCCACCGATCACCAAAGACCGGCGAGCTCTTCTTCTTCTCAAGGATCACTTAAGACCCCGCAAGGATCATCACACTCTTTGGTGTCTCTTGCTAGCTTTACAAGCCTCCAAAACTTTGGAGAAAGTTCAATGGGAGTCAAAACTCCACGCGCAAATGAACACAAAGATGTAGCACTCACTATCTCTCAATGAATCTCACAAGGCAATAGTGCTAAACTCAAATGAGTAGCTCTCTCTTGCTTGCTCTCTCTTTTGTGGCACTTGTGTTGGTTGTAGTGGTCTAAATCTTGTGTATAGGATGGATCAATGAATGGAGGTGGTTGGGAGGGCTTGAATATGTCAACTGGATGACTTGGAATGTTGCTTGGGCTCCCACACCTTGAAGTCGCCGGTTGGGGTGGTATTTATAGACACCAACCAAAATGTAGCCGTTGGAGAAGACTGTTGGCGATGGGCGCACCGGACAGTGTCCGGTGCGCCACCGGACAGTGTCCGGTGTACCACCACGTCAACCTCTGGTTAGGGCTTGGAGCTGGTCGACCGTTGGAGGCTTTGTCCTCATGCGGCACCGGACAGTCCGGTGCGACACCGGACAGTCCGATGCCCCTCTGACCAACTGTTCTGACTTCTGCCGCGTTCACTGTGCTGCACTGTTCACTGTCAGAGTCGACCGTTGCACGCAGATAGCCGTTGCTCCGCTGGCACACCGGACAGTCCGGTGGACACCGGACAGTCCCGTGAATTATAGTGGAGCTGCGCCTGAGAAACCCGAAGTAGAAGAGTTTGAGGTCGATCCTCCCTGGTGCACCGGACACTGTCCGGTGGCACACCGGACAGTCCGGTGCGCCAGACCAGGGAGCACTTCGGTTTCCTTTGCTCCTTTCTTTTGAGCCCTTTCTTTTGACTTTGTATTGGTTTGATGTGAACCTTTGGCACCTGTAGAACATTTATTCTAGAGCAAACTAGTTAGTTCAATTATTCGTGTTGGGCAATTCAACCACCAAAATCATTTAGGAAAAAGTTTTGACCCTATTTCCCTTTCAATCTCCCCCTTTTTGGTGATTAATGCCAACACAAACCAAAGCAAAATATATAAGTGCAAAATTGAACTAGTTTGCATAAAGTAAGTGCAAAGGTTGCTTGGAGTTAAACCAATGTATTATTTTTACTAGATATGCATGGATGGTTTTTTTTATTATTTAAAATTTTGGACCACGCTTGCACCACTAGTTTTGTTTTTGCAAATTCTTTGTAAAATTCTTTTCAAAGGCTTTTTGCAAATGGTCAAAGGTACATGAATAAGATTGAAAGAAGCATTTTCGAGATTTGAAATTTTCTCCCCCTGTTTCAAATGCTTTTCCTTTGACTTAAACAAAACTCCCCCTCAATGAAATTCTCCTCTTAGTGTTCAAGAGGGTTTTACAAATTTTTGAAGATATTAGTACTTTCCCCCTTTTGAACACAATAAGATATTAATTTAAAAATTTATTTTTAAAATTCGTGGTGGTGCGGTCAGTGCGGTCCTTTTGCTTTGGGCTAATACTTTCTCCCCCTTTGGCATGAATCGCCAAAAACGGATACTTGTGAGTGAAATATGAGCCCTTTTTCACTTTCTCCCCAATGGCAAACAAATATGAGTGAATATTGTACCAATGTGGAGAGATGGCGGAATACTGGCAAAGAGTAGATAATACCGATGGAGTTGAGTGGAAGCGTCGTCTTTACCGAATACTCTATTTCCCTTTCAATCTATGACTTTGCATGAAGTACACTTGCAAAACACATTAGTCATAGCAAATGAAAGAGATATGATCACAAGATATATCAGTTAAGCATGATCATAGTTCTATACAATACAGATTACTCCCCCTAAATATGTGCATGGAGAGAAACACTTATTTTGGCCTTAAATGCCAATTGCACATAATTAGGTTAATGAGAACATGTCTATATAATACAAAACGTGAAGTGCATTGTGTCATAGTATAAGTGTGATGCTCATGACAGTTTATGCACTTATGAAAGCATGTTATAAACATCTTAAGCATTTTCCCTTAAGGATTTCAAAGAGACTTAAGGACCATCCACCTTTGGAACAAAGGTAGCTTATCCTCGTTACAAGGTTAAGCTTTAAGCTCTTTGACAATAAAATTACTTTACCTAGTTTCAACAAATATGCATTAATGCATGAATGAAATCTTAAGAGGTTAAACTAGGTATGAAGCAGGGATAATGCATGGACATGCTTTCTCTTCCTTTTATACAAGATATGCTAAGAATGTATATACAAGGCAGATTTAGGTACATGTATAAATGAGATGAAGTAGTTTTACCCTTTTGTACCTTCACGTAGAGACGCTCTCTTCATTGTGCTTTGTCCTTAGTCTTAGATGTTTAAGACCTATACTCAAGACAATATATGGAAATATTTTGCACAAGAGAGAGTTCTACAACTAGTGATCCTTTTCTAAGTCATTGTCAGCATATATCAAATGGATCACAAATTGCATAGATGTATCATGAATTCTCCTTTTAACTTAGTGCATACCAAGATAGATGTTGATTGATAGAATATGTGTCACTAAGAGACATAAGTGTTAATTGAAGTTATTCAATGATCAAACAAATAACAGATGTGATCAAAAGAACAACATATGCATTAGATAAGCTTAAAATAGGAGAATCCATTACATATGCTACTTTAGCAATGAAAGCTACAATCCTTGATAAGAGCGACATTATTTTAACAAGTTGGATTGATATGTAGTAGCATACATCATGAGAAACTTATTCTCATGCAAGAGACTATAAGAGATTACTAGGATAAAGTGATAGTCTCAACATAATCAAGATATAGAAATAGGCTCCCCCTAGAGATATGCATCAAAGAATTTTAATGAGATGAATAGATGCATTCATTTTAGAGACGTGTAGGGAGAAGCATTATACATCTTGATCAAGGCTTATAAGATTTACAATAAACACCTTATGCCTGATATTCTCACAACGAAAAGGATTTAGAGTACTCACAACCACAACATTGATTGTTTTTTAGAAGTAGGTGGTGTTGTTCTTGATGCCCTTCTATTTCATGTGAGTGTCCTCCCTTTGTAGTTGTTTCTTTTTCCTTCCAAACTTATTGAAAATACTCAAGAAAGATGTTAATAGCACAAGGGAGTATATGATGAAGGATGATTTCTTTAGATAGGAAATAAAAATAATTCATCATAAGTCACATAGACTTGAAGTAAACTCCTTAACACTAGTGCACATCATTAGGAAAGAGGAATATGCACCCTTTAAACATTTTGATCAATCATAGGAAATTTACTTCTTCATATTGAATTTATTAATCATTACTTAGAAGCAAATCAATATGAGAACATGTATAGCAAAGGCATGAAATAGATTCTAATGGACTAATGCATTTATGAGAACGAGATTGAATGTACACCTAGCAAAAATTAAGTCCAATAAAGAATCTATTCTTCACATGGGTAGAATAAGATAATTTGGAGTAAATAACCATTGATGGGAAAAAGAGTTCCCATACCTTTGCTTTTACCTTTCTTCCTTAGGGTGAAGAGCAACCATAGAGGCTTGTGACTTTAGACATGCACTTTCTCTTTTGTAGATTTCCATAGGTAAGCTCAAAAGATACATGGTTAGTACGTAACACAAGCACAAGTTCCCCTTTTTGTAATCATTTTGACAAGGAATGAAAAGTGGATTACTAAAGCAAGGAAACTTCATAATATGAACTAGATTATCCTATAGATGATGTTATGCTCAATTTTAACTCATAAAACAAGTATAAATAATTTCTTAAGATTATGGAACAACTCTAGTTCATAACATGGAGAGCGATAAATGTAGAAGAATCCTATCCAATTTATGCAAGTAGAAATTCACCATAAATCATTGGATTGATTTTTCCTTTTATGTTAGATTCCGCACTTCCAAAGAGAAACTTATTCTCTATAAGTGAGACTACTTGGGTTACTTAGATAAAAGCATTAGTCTCACTATTCCAGTTATAGAGAGAATTTTCCTTTTATAAGTGTCCTAAGGATTTGAATTCCTTACATGACACCTTATTCTTTTATGAACTTGAAGAATCTCTCTATATCTAGAATCATGACAATAATAAGATAATTAGTGAAAAACATGCCATGAGGTACTTACAATAATTTAAAGCATGTAGATTGCCATAGAATAAAAAAGATGAATATGCAATCTACCATATGAGAGGAATTTCTTCAAAGAATGGTGACATAATCTTAAGGGCATTTAAAGTGCTCCTTTTTCTATGTGACTACACAAGACACATGAGAAATCATAATTTAAGATGCGTCCGTCTAAAACATAAGTGTTACCATCCTTTGGCTTTCCTCCATGTTGTAGGCCTTGATCTTCCTTGCATAGGATAATTCTTTATTTCCTACAACATCAATATCTTTCCCGAGATGATATGAGTTTTGAATATAATAAATTTAAATAACTTTGGGTCAATCTTGGATATATAGATCATGAAGATTGATAGCTTGAGTTAATAAAAATTGAATTGACTCTCTCAAGCACCTCCCAAAGCTTCATATCATCTCCTTCTCCTGCAAAGCTTGTCAAGCATATTTTGGTACCCATCTCTTGATGGGTCCATCAAGGTTAGTCAACAAAGATCTAGGAACCCAAACGTCCTTTGTGTTAGCACTAGGTAAACTCATTACCTTTCTAGCACAAGTTGCAATTTTGGGTTGCCTAGTTACATGAGAATTAATTGACAAGCTAGGAGTGGAATTGTTACCAATGGGACAATCCTTGCATTGATGTCCCTTCTTTCGGCATATGTAGCATAGGCGATCCTCAAGTCTTGAAGATTTCTTCTTTCCTTGTTTCTTTCTTGCTACATGGTTAGTGAATATTTTCTTTTCTAACACTATGCCTTTTTGTTTTAAATGGGGACAAGACCTAAACAAGTGTTCCTTCTTGGAGCATTTAAAACAAAGTTTATCATCCTTGTTAATAATCAAGTTATTTTTAATATAGGGATATGACCTAATAGAGTGCCCATTTTCAAAGCATTCACTACACTTCTTACTTCTCTTAGTGTGAAGTGTGACTTGATTATTACATTGGATGTTACCTTTTATGGAGGCGTGGTTGAGGCTTTTGGAGGGGGCATTGATTTTCATCTTTTGTTCCTTCCTCTTGGCAATCCTCAAGTCCTTGACATTTTCTTCAAGGGATTTAGTGCATGCCATGGTTGTTCCCATCTCAAGCTTCTTCACCATGTGATCACAGTTATCTTGAGAAGGTTGAGCAATGCACTTCCCTTTTAGTTGTGTCAAGCTCATTTTTAGCCTCTCATTTTCTTCTTTGAGCTTTTGATACGTATCATCGTTTGTTCCTGCAAATTCTAGCTCAAAGGAAGATTTGCTTGTCGACGGACAACAAGCATTAGCACATGGTAATGTAGTTTCAATAATACATGTGCATGAGTGAGGTTGTTGGGATTTTAAGTTTTCTATCACAACCTCATGAGCAATATTTAATATAATATGATCATCCATAAGATTTTCATGAGAACATAGAAGCATATCATATTTTTCTTGAAAAGCTAGATTTTCAAATTTTAGCTTTTCTACTTGGTCCTTAAGTAAGGCATTCCTATTTACTAATTGAGCGATACAATGTAAAGAGTTATCTTGCTCAATTGAAATAGTTTCATACCTTTGGACCAAATCAACATGAGAGCACTTTAGCTCCTCATGTTCTTTAGTCAACTCGTCAAAGCTTAGCATTTTTATGGAGAGAATATCTTCTAGCCTTTGACGAGCTTTGCTTTGCTCTCTCGCTCTTTTTAGAAGTTTGAGCATGACCGCCTTATCTTCTTGGCTTAAGCGAGCGTAGAGTTGCAAGAAGCTTCTTTCTTCCTCCTCATCCTCATTTGTGCTTCCGCTATCATTTTCATTAGCCACACAACATATGTGAGAATCGAAATGGGAAGACAAACCTTTTGGAGAGGTGGATTTATCGTTTGGTCTCCATCGTTCATTTTCTTCTTCTTCTTTCAAAGGGTTAGTTTTACAAGGACAAAAGGAAGTAGAAGCACAAAATGAACCATCATATTTGGACTCATCAAATTTATTTTTAATTCTAGTCCAAATATCATGCGCATCACGAATAGATTCATCATAATTCATTATGAAGACATGATAATCTTCTTTGCTAAGAGAACTACTTAAGATGTCATAAGCTAGGTAGTTTAAGCGAATACATCTTTGATCTTCCTCGGAAGCATTTTTCCTATCATAACTAGGAGGAATAATACTCTTGTCCAAAATTTGTTCTAATTGTGGATCTACGGTTCTAAAAGCATTTATCACCCTAGTAGACCATGAATCATAATTAGAACAATCGGAAAGTAATATCTCAAGAGTTACCTACTTGTTCTCCTGGGTCTTCTTGTTCTTTTGGGATCTTCTACGAGCCATCACTTCGAGTTGTTAGACTCAAGATGAAGTGCCTAGCTCCGATACCAATTGAAAGTCGCCTAGAGGGGGGTGAATAGGCGAAACCTGAAAATTAAAACTTTGTCCCCCAACTAGATCCCTTGATTAGTGGTTAGAACAATGTATGCAATTATCGGAGTATAAAAACTAAGTCCTTGCTTGTGAAGAGTATTGCTTTCAAATAATGCGGAATTGATAAATCAATAATACTAACAAGTCTATGAGAATAAAGCAAGCGGGCTTAGATAAGAAGAGCAATAACACAAGTTCTTTCTTGCAAGGTGTTGCTCCACTAAATGAGAATGCAACTTGAAGCAACACTAAATGATAATAGCAAAGAATAGTGCAAGAAAACTTAGAGTGAGGGAAAACAAACAAATCACAAGAAATGAACACAAGAGACACAGGTGATTTATTTTACCGAGGTTCGGCCCTCGAAGGCCTAGTCCCCGTTGAGGAGTCCACTAAGGACGGGTCTCTTTCAACCCTTTCCCTCTCTCCACCGATCACCAAAGACCGGCGAGCTTTTCTTCTTCTCAAGGATCACTTAAGACCCCGCAAGGATCACCACACTCTTTGGTGTCTCTTGCTAGCTTTACAAGCCTCCAAAACTTTTGAGGAAGTTCAATGGGAGTCAAAACTCCACGCACAAATGAACACAAAGATGTAGCACTCACTATCTCTCAATGAATCTCACAAGGCACTAGTGCTAAACTCAAATGAGTAGCTCTCTCTTGCTTGCTCTTTCTTTTGTGGCACTTGTGTTGGTTGTAGTGGCCTAAATCTTATGTATAGGATGGATCAATGAATGGAGGTGGTTGGGAGGGCTTGAATATGTCAACTGGATGACTTGGAATGTTGCTTGGGCTCCCACACCTTGAAGTGGCCGGTTGGGGTGGTATTTATAGACACCAACCAAAATGTAGCCGTTGGAGAAGGCTGCTGGCGATGGGCGCACCGGACAGTCCGGTGCGCCACCGGACAGTGTCCGGTGCGCCACCGGACAGTGTTTGGTATACCGCCACGTCAACCTCCGGTTAGGGCTTGGAGCTGGTCGACCGTTGGAGGCTTTGTCCTCATGCGGCACCGGACAGTCTGGTGCGACACCAGACAGTCCGGTGCCCCTCTGACCAACTGTTCTGACTTCTGCCGCATTCGTTGTGCTGCACTGTTCACTGTCAGAGTTGACCGTTGCGCGCAGATAGCCGTTGCTCCGCTGGCACACCGGACAGTCCGGTGGACCACCGGACAGTCCGGTGAATTATAGCGGAGTTGCGCCTGAGAAACCCGAAGCAGAAGAGTTTGAGGTCGATCCTCCCTGGTGCACCGGACACTGTCCGGTGCGCTAGACCAGGGAGCACTTCGGTTTCCTTTGCTCCTTTGTTTTGAGCCCTTTATTTTGACTTTGTATTGGTTTGATGTGAACCTTTGGCACCTGTAGAACATTTATTCTAGAGCAAGCTAGTTAGTCCAATTATTTGTGTTGGGCAATTCAACCACCAAAATCATTTAGGAAAAACGTTTGACCCTATTTCCCTTTCACCAACCTCATTTGCTTTTTGAAAAAGAGAGTTCAGCACATCCATCACTAATATAAAGAGCATTGGGGAGAGAGGATCTCCCTGCCGCAGGCCTTGCTGGTGACAAATGAGATCTCTAGGTTCCCCATTAACTAACACTCGAGTAGAGGAGGAACACAATAGCTTAGCAATTAAATTACGCCAGAGTAGACCAAATCCCACATGTTCAAGAACTTCAAGGAGGAAAGGCCACGAAACTGAGTCGAAGGCCTTGCCAATGTCTAACTTCAACAAGATTCTAGGCATTTTCTGCCTATGAATAGCTTTTGCAGTTTCTCGAACCATCATAAAATTATCATGAATACTTCTTCCCTTAATGAATGCACTCTGATTGGGGGAGACCAAATTAGGGAGGATTTCAGCAAGCCTATTGGCCAGCATCTTGGTGAGAATCTTGGCAAAACTGTGAATTAAACTAATCGGTCTGAAGTCCTTTACCTCCACAGCCTCAACCTTTTTTGGTAAGAGAGTCACATACGCGGAGTTAAGGAGATAAAGCTTGGAAGAGTCCCCCTGGAGAATTACTGACAGAGCTGTCAAGAAATCCCATTTGACAACCGTCCAAGCACACTTATAGAAACGCCTAGTAAAACCATCTAGGCCTGGGGCTTTGTCTGAAGGAATAGATTTGATAGTATTCCAGACCTCTTCTTCACTAAATCCATGATCCAGCACTTCAAGGTTGCTGGCTGGTCGGTGGAAGACTCCCAGATTGAGGGTAAATTCCCTAGAAGCAGCAACCCCAAGGAGATTATTGTAGAAAGACTAATAGGATGTTTGGTTTGAGAAATAAGATAGTCCATCATCTTCTCATTTCTCACTTTTTTGTTTAGTTCGTGGAATGGAATGAGTTGATCCATCACTACCTCATTTCTCATAGTTAGTTAGTACTAACATGAGGAATAAGGTCGTCCCACCAAATTTGAGGAATGGACTCATGATGCACCATCTCATTTTGAATGGAGTGATTCCTTAAACCAAACATCCCCTAAATGTTTCTCGTATTAATATGGTCAGCATTTAGGGTAGTGACAAATTCACATTTGTGTTCATTGCATGGTTTTCTATGGGATATATTTCTTGCATGATTCTAAAGTGTTAGACATCAATATTCATTGCCTTGTTATATAGGCGTGATGCCTGGCTTCCATAAGCAGCCGACCAACCTTGTATAACAGGTTAGGATAGAGAGAGATTTGGGGAAGAGTCCAGGATGGTAAGGATCAATTAGGGTCATGCGGTTTCCTTGTTTAGGAGGTTTCCTTTTGCCTCTGGCTCTTCCCCTATATATGTAACAACACTCTACTCTATCAATATAGACACAATTCCTGCATTCTACTT
The DNA here is from genome assembly GCA_029449295.1 of Zea luxurians. Taxonomy (NCBI): domain Eukaryota; kingdom Viridiplantae; phylum Streptophyta; class Magnoliopsida; order Poales; family Poaceae; genus Zea; species Zea luxurians. The sequence continues at coordinate 56,815,840 of JAOPSE010000011.1, forward strand.
CACTCACATGGTGTCACGAGTCTAGGTTTTTTTCCCTGCCGCTTCTGCTTCTAGCATGTTGTTCTTCAGCGCTGCTCCATGGCCGCTGCCATCTCAGGCATCGAGTCCGATCCCCTTGTTGTCCCACTGTTGAGCACCAATTTGAGCGCAGACGGTCCGCGCATGTGCAGAGCAGATTAGGGTTCCGAGTTTTGTGCTATGGTTGTTAGCTAGATTCGTGGAATTAGCTCGAGAAATTAGTTTGTAAAGTGTCCAGCCCCCCTCCTCTATAAATAGAGAGGTATACGACCGATTTGTAAGAATCAATCGAATCAATAATACTTCTATCTCGCATTTATTTCCTGTACAATTAGGAGTAGTTCTAGTCTAGTTCTAGTTTAGCCTCTCAATCCCTAAATTATTCGCTTCTCTTGACTCTACGTCGATTAGAGGAGTCTAGGTCGGCCTGCCCGAGCCTAGACAACTCCTAGGATCTCTCCTCCCCGACGGGGTCCCTCCCGGGAGCGAGATCCAGGCGCCGCCGGCGACCTTCCGTCGCCCCTACGCACGCGCGGACCGTCCGGCCGTCAGGCAGGAAACCCTAGCCTCGCGCCAGGCCGTGGACCGTCCGGCCCTTGGCCGCAGACCGTCCGCCCCTGCGTAGAGAGCACCGCCGCTGGTTCTTGTGTAGTGTTTGGCGCCCGAAAAAGGTGCCAACACACTTTTTGGCGACTCCACTGGGGACGATTTCATATAGACCTATCGAGATCGGCCCTCAATGGCCAGTTCAAAAGATAGCTCTGAAGTTTCCACTAGCAATATTATCATGCCGACATGGGAAACCTTGCCGGCTGAAGAACAACTCCTGTTTGAGGAGTGCCAGAAGCAGCTAATCCAAGAAGCAAAGACGAAATTCCTGGCCGACTTCAAGGTAGACAGGAACAACAAAGTCGTTCGGCAACGGGTGACAGATCTGGCTTCGCTCCGACCTACTACGATTACCCCCAATGTAAGTAGCACCAATAAACTCCAATCTCTTAAAGCTTACATAGGCGAACAGTGAAAGCAGATGCAACGTATCGTAGGGGATATACAAAATGATCATAAAAGGCTAGTGCGTGCGCTTGATAAGTCTACTATTGCAAATCTTCCTTCGCATGAGGTTGAACTGAGGGAATACACACGTAATTCATCGGCTACAGGTTGTCACGACCAGTCACAACCCCTTTATGGGATGCCGACAGACATGTACCTTGGGCAACAACAGCCTCCCACGCACATCAGAGATAAATTTGCCGATCTGTGCATGTCCGGACCGTCCGCACGTGAGTGCGGACCGTCCGGGCCAGCGGCGGCCGATCCCATTTTTAGAAGCGAATTACCGAGGCCTGCACCCAAGCCACCATATGCCGTGCAAACCCTAGATAACCCATTCGGACCATCTGCGTATGGTTCCAGACAGTCCGAATATAATGTTGGACGGTCCGGCCACATGGCCGGACAGTCCGCGCACGGAGCCGGATGGTCCGCGTATTTAACCGGACGGTCCGGCACATAGTTTTTTGAGGAGGATGGATATCCAACTCCGTATCCGTCCTAGCTAGACTCCCCATCTCACCATACGACACGCCAGCACCATAATATAATCTACTAAACCCATGGGAGTGAGTACTTTCCTGCCCCCAGAAGGCCAGAAAGGAATGGCCAGTCCTATGAGCCTCATAGGGCATGTATTAACGTGCCGCAAAACCCAAACCAATGGGGAGGAAAACAATTTACCAACATCCAAACAACCTCACCCATATTGGACCAAAGAGCCGGTGGTCTCCCACCGGCTGCCATCGATATAGTAAGAGAGGAAATAGCTGGGGCGTTCTGAGATAAGCTCGGAGTTAGTATAGTCCCCGGGGGGCAGTCATATCGGAGACCTTATGGTAGCCATTTTGGCTGTCTCCCATACCCACAGGGGACCAGAATACCCGAATTCGCAAAGTTTTCGGGTGACCAAGGGAAGAGCACCCGTGAGCATATAGACCAGTTCTTAGCACAATTAGGAGAATTGGCCGACACCGAAGCATTCCGTGTCGTTTATTTTCATTATCTTTAATAGGGACTGCATTCACATGGTATGCCACGCTCCCTCCTAATTCCATTTTGTCATGGGGAGACTTAGAACAAAAATTTCATGAACATTTCTTCTCTGGCGATTACGAGCTAGATTTAGTAGACTTAGTGGCCCTACGACAAGAAAAGGATGAATCGGTTAATGATTACATCCGGAGATTCCGGGATACGAGAAACTGACGTTTTCAAATTCATTTAACAAATAAACAACTGGCGGGGATAGCCTTTGATGGATTGCGCTATTATTTAAAAGAGAAATTAGTGTAAGTAGAGGGACTCTAACTCTCATCCAGAGGATGACACTACGAGCTAGGGCAATTTTTGTTTATTTCTCACACACTACTCAAATGCCATACCCTTAGAAGGGTTGGGAACACATATTTATAGCCCTATGGACTGCACTACACTGCACTACATACTACACTACACACCGCAACACACAGATGTTGTCCTCTAGATATTAAAGTGCTAAAGTACAGTCAAAACTGCAACTGTTGTCTTGCTGTTGTCTCCAACTGCTACTGTCCTGCAGGCTGCAGCAGTCAAAAGACTGCTACTGCATTGCAGTCAAAAGACTGCAACTGCTGCTGTCTCCAACTGCACTGTTGCTGTTCTGCAGCAGTCAAAAGGTGCTTTCTCCAACTGCACTGCTGCTGTTCTGTAGCAGTCCAAAAGCTGCTGCTGCTGCTGTGATGCTGTCCTGTTCACCACAAAATAGAAAATGTTGTTCTCCACACGAAGACCACATGACTTATTCTATCATTCTCCCCCTAAGTCTTGTGCGTCGTCTTGTGGGAAAGTTGAGCCATCCCGGACTTGGAACAAAGCTCAAGGAACTTGATCCTCCCAAGGGGCTTGGTGAGCAGGTCTGCAAGCTGATCCTTGGTGCTGATGTAACGCGCCTTGATGCTCCCTTCTGCCAAGCAGTCTCGGATGAAGTGGTATCTCATCTGGATGTGCTTGCTCCGTTCATGGAACACGAGGTTCTTGGCCAATGCCAGAGCGGACTGGCTGTCCACCCTGAGTTCCACCGCTCTAGTGTCTCTCCCGAGGAGATCACCGAGCAGTCGAGCCAGCCAGAGCGCCTGAGTTGAAGCAGTGGAGGCCGCTATGTACTCGACCTCGCAGCTGGACATGGCCACCACTTGCTGCTTGACCGACTGCCAGCTAATGAGACACTTACCGAGGAAGAAGAGGATCCCGCTTGTGCTCCTGCTAGTGTCGGTGTCACTGGCGTGGTCGCTGTCGCTGTACCCGACAAGGTGTGCCTCCGCAGGGCACCTTTGGTAGTAGAGACCATGGTCGAGAGTCCCCGCAATATAGCGGATGATCCTCTTCACAGCCTGCTCATGCTCCATCGTCGGTCGCTGCAGAAACCGACTAACGTAGCCGATGGAGTATGCCAAGTCAGGCCATGTGTGGACGAGGTAGCGAAGGCTCCCCACAAGACGTTGGTACTGGTAGCATCCACCTCCTCCGTCGTGCTATCGTGACTCAGCTTCAGCCTCTCCTCCATCGGAATGAGAGCTGGGTTGCAGTCAGTGAGCCCAGACAGCTCAACAATGCGCTTGGCATAGGCGGTCTAGCGAAGTGTGATCCCGGAGTCTCCTTGGTGCACCACAATCCCCAGGTAGAAGGAGAGATGCCCTAGGTCACTCATTTGGAAGGTGGCCTACACCTCTTCCTTGAACGCTGCCACCTCTGCATCCTTGGCGTCGGTGATCACCAAGTCGTCAACGTAGAAACCCACCAGCAGGGCATTTTCTCCATTGCCCCACCGATAGATGGCCGCCTCGTGCGGGCTTGGCATGAAGCCCATCCTCTTGAGCGTGGAATCCAGCTTGGCATTCCACACCCTTGGTGCCTGTCGCAAGCCGTAGAGGGCCTTGCGCAGGCACAACACCTTGCCCTCCTTGCCAGGGATCGCAAAACCTGGCGGCTGGTGTACATAGACCTCCTCCTTTAAGTCGCCGTTAAGAAACGACGACTTGACATCATGTGTTGAACATGCCAGCCCTCCTGGGCTACCAGCGCGAGGAGTCGCATGGATTCCATCCGTGCCACAGGGGTGAAGGCATCGTCGAAGTCGATCCCCTCCTGTTGCAAGAAACCGCGTGCCACCAAGCGAGCCTTATGCTTGATGATGGCGCTGGCTTCATCCCTCTTCAGTTTGAACACCCACTTAAGGGTAATCGTGTGATGACCATGAGGTAGATCAGCGAGCTCCCAAGTGCAGTTCGTCTCAACCGCGTCCACTCCGACTACATCGTGGCACGCCAAGCCGCATGTTTCTCGGCCTCCGTGAAAGACCTAGGCTCAGCATCGTCGCATGCAAGATGCAACTCTCCTGCTAGAATGCGAGACGCCGGGCCCGGCACCGATGGGTCGATGAGAAGGCCCTCCACCCTTCGATACCGCAATGGCTCGCCGTCGTAGCACGCGTTGACGCGCTCCTCGTCGTGGGAGAGCGGGGTCATGAGCTCCACTGGATCGTGCTCGACACGAGCTGGTGTCGGAGAGGACGTTCCCGGAGAGGGTACCGTCGGTGCTGGAGTACGTGGTGGCGAAGAGCTCGTTGTAGCCGGAGTCATGGCTGGAGTGCGTTGTGGTGAAGAGCTCGTTGTAGCCAGAGCTGGAGAGCGTGGCGCTGGAGTCGGTGGAGACTTGGGGGCTGGGGTAGACCTTCTCGGAGAAGAGTTGCCTACTCCCCCAGCTCCCTCAAAGTGGACGTACTCGATGGTGAAGTCGTCGTACGTTGGAGTCGTGCCGTCGTCCACCATCTTGTCCCACGCCCATCCTCGCCCTTCGTCGAACACTACGTCACGAGTCGTGCGCACACACTATGTTCCTAGGTCAAGGATGCAGTAGGCCTTCAAGCCCTCCGCGTAGCTAATGAACACCCCCAGGGTGCTCCTATCGTCGAGCTTGCTGATGTGGCCAAGCTCCTTGGTGAACGCAAGGAAGCCGAAGACCCATAGGTGAGAGACCGCTAGCTTGCGCCCATGCCAAGCCTCGTACGGTGATCCCGTTGAGAGCCTTGGTGGGTGAGCGGTTGAGGATGTAAACCGCTGTCACCACCACCTCTCCCCAGAAGACAGCCGACATTCCCCTCTGTTTGAGGAGAGCCTGAGCCATCCCCACAACCGTCTGGTTGCGCCGCTCGACGACGTCGTTCTGCTGTGGGCTGTACGACGTGGAGTAGTGGCGCTGAACGCCCTCATCCGCGCAGTACGACGCGAATTCAGCCGCCGTGAATTCGCCGCCGTTGTCGGTGCGCAGCACGCGCAGCTTGCGATCGCACTCCGCCTCCGCGGCAACCTGCACATGCCTGATGGCATTCGCAGCCTCTCCCTTGCTACTAAGGATCATCACCCACATGTAGCGGGAGAGATCGTCGATGAGCAGCAAGAAGTAGCGTCGTCCTCCTAGTGTGGCTGGTGTCACTGCACCACACAAGTCCCCATGCACGAGCTCAAGCCTCTCCTTGGCTCGGAAGCTCGACTGCTAGGGAAAGGGGAGCCGTCTCTGCTTTGTCAACACGCAGACATCGCAGAATTGCTCCACATGGTCAAGGCACGGCAGGCCTCGTACCATCTTCTTGGCACTAAGCCGCTTCAGGGCCTCGAAGTTAAGGTGCCCGAAGCGCTCGTGCCACAGCCATGCCCCGTCGTCTCGACGAGCAGCAAGGCAGCAAGGTTGTGCCACCTTCACATTGCGGATGTATAGCCGATTTGGACTCCTGCGTACCTTGGCAAGAAGGCGACGAGAGGGGTCCCAGATTCTCATGACTCCGTGCTCGACCTCCACGTGCGAACCGTTCTCATCCAGCTATCCCAAGCTGATGATAGAGTTCCTCAACGCGGGGATGTAGTAGACTCCAGTGAATAGCCTATGCTCACCAGACACGGCGGTGAAGACGACTGAGCCAGCGCTCTTGATCTCTATGCCGGAGGCATCCCCAAACTTGACGGAGCGTCGGACGCTAGAGTCAAGCTCGGTGAAGAACTCTCGTCGGCCGATCATGTGATGAGTGGCACCGGTGTCGAGGCACCATCCTTCGATCATGTCTTTGTTGGAGCCGTCGCTGAGGAAAGCGCGTGCTTTCGACTCATCAAGGTGGAGGAGTGCCGCTGCGGCCGGTGCCGCTGGAGATAGCTCGATGCTTGCATGTGCTAGGAGCAGAGCCTCCTCCTCCTCCTCCGCCTGTGCGACGTTGGCCTGGCCACATCATGGCTGTCGACAATCCCTGACCCAGTGGCCAAGCTTGCCGCAGTTGTGACAGCCGTCGTCTCGTGCCGGCTTCTTGTTGCTGACGGCGCCGCCTTGGGCACCTCCACGGGCACCACCTTCAGCATGTCCTCGCGTCCCGGCCTGGGCGCCTCCATGCGCCTTGCCTAGCTTGCCGCGTTTGTGGCCTCGTGTCGAGGAGGACTCCCCCTTCTTCTTGTCACCCTGGCAGGCCTCCCACTGGTCCCGAGTGAGATGTAGCTTCCCACCGATAGTGATAGGCCCAGAGGGAGCCTGTGGTTCGTCACCGTCGACCACCTTGAGATGACCTATCGCCTCTTCGATTGTCATCGTGGAGACGTCTAGCATAGACTCGATCGAGCAAGCAATCTGCTTGTACTTCTCAGGGATGCAACGGAAGAGCTTCTCAACAGCTCTCTCCTCATCGTAGGTGTCGTCGCCGAACTGCACCATCTTCTGCAATAGAGTGTTGAGGCGAAGAGCAAAGTCATCAACATCCTCACCTGGCTTGAAGGCCAGGTTCTCCCACTCCTTGCGAAGTGCCTGTAGTGTGGTCTTGCGGGCACGGTCGCTACCGATGCGGGTCACAGCGATGGCGTCCCAGGCCTCCTTGGCAGTCCGCTTCTGGGTAAGCGAAAACTACATCTCAGGCGGGACTGCAGCAATGAGGGCATCCAGCGCCCATCGATCCTCGTGGTAGTTGACGTCGCCGTACCGAACTGCTTCCCACATGTGGTGAACCCGGAGCCGTAACCTCATCACCGCGGCCCAGTCGACGTAGTTGGTCTTAGTGAGGGTAGGCCATCCACCGCCGGGACCGATGTCCCTGATAATGGCCTAGGCCATGCGGCGACCATGGTACCGATCCGGGGAGGGAGAGTCGCGCTGCCTGTAGAGGCCGCGATCTCCGTCAACTCAGGTCGCCGCCGCCGGGAGCACCGCCGGCGTGTCTACGCCCGTCTGGGCTGCCGCCGTGTGCGCCCTCGCCCGGAGCGCCGTCGGCACGTCGGCGCCTATCTGGGGTGCCGCCACGCGCGCCCCCATGGGGATGCGCGGCTACCCACTCTGCCGCCTGCTCTCGCGCTGCTTCCCTCGCCAGCCTGAGCTCTTCGTCGGTGTTGTCGTCGACAGAAGCAGAACTGCTAGCTCTACTGCCGCGCAGAGCCTCGAGCTCTGCTGCTGCCGCACGTGCAGCATCCGCCGCCTCCGCTGCTTCTACTTCCGCTCTCGCTGCTGCCAGTTCCGCTGCCGCCAGCCGTGCTGCCCTCGCCGCTGTCGCTGCAGCCGCTGCTGCTGCTCGCTCGCGTTCTTGTGCCGCGGCGACCTCGGTCTCCTGCTGGCGCCGCGCACTCGAAGTGATCGAGCGTAGGGACATGGTGGGCTAGTGAGGGGTCGCTGCGTGTGGAAGAGGCTGTCTCAGATGAAAGGCTGCTCGTCGGAGCAAGAGAGGAAGGAACAGTTGGAGCTCTTGCTGCCGACTGAGTGTGGGGAGAGGCACGAGAAGGAGATGAGCACGAGATGTTTAGGCTGCAGGATAGTTTGCCTCTGATACCGATTGTAAGTAGAGGGACTCTAACTCTCATCCAGAGGATGACACTACGAGCTGGGGATATTTTCGTTTATTTCTCACACACTACTCAAATGTCATACCCTTAGAAGGGTTGGGAACACATATTTATAGCCCTAGGGGCTGCACTACACTGCACTACATACTACACTACACACCGTAGCACACAGATGCTGTCCTCTAGATATTAAAGTGCTAAAGTGCGGTCAAAACTGCAACTGCTGTCCTGCTGCTGTCTCCAACTGCTACTCTCCTACTGTTGTCTCCAACTGCTACTGTCCTGCAGGCTGCAGCAGTCAAAAGACTGCTACTGCATTGCAGTCAAAAGACTGCAACTGCTGCTGTCTCCAACTGCACTGCTGTTGTTCTACAACAGTCAAAAGACTGCAACTGCTGCTGTCTCCAACTGCACTGTAGCTGTTCTGCAGCAGTCCAAAAGCTGCTGCTGCTGCTATGCTACTGTCCTATTCACCACAAAACAGAAATGTTGTTCTCCACATGAAAACCACATGACTTATTCTATCAATTAGAAGGCATCCAGTTCTTTACGCTAGCACAATTACATCAGAAAGCTTTGGCTTGTGAAAGCCAAAGAAAAGAACTAGTCAAAACGGTTCATCATAATGTCCATATAGTAGAACACAAACAAGTTAGTTCGGACGATGAACCAAAGGAAGTTTACACTGCCAAAATAGTTTAGCCTGAGCAGGCCAAATCTTCGGCTTGCTCCTCCTTGCAGTCAGTTCAAAAGAAACGACAAGAGGAGGTTAAGTTTACATTTAATGTCGGCAAATGTGATAAGATATTCGATGAATTACTAAAAAATGGTAACATTAAGATCGATTATACCGTTCCACCCGCCGACGAACTAAAGCGTCACGCATATTGCAAGTGGCACAACTCATTTTCCCATGCCACTAATGATTGTAATGTGTTCCGACGACAACTCCAATCAGCCATTGACGAGGGACGATTGAAATTTTAGGAGGACACGGAGCCCTTCCCAATGAATATGATCGACTTCCGGCCCAGCACAACTGATAAGGGAAAAACAAAGAAGTCATCATCGGCAACGCACGGGAGGCCGATGGAAACAACAAAATCTCTTGCAGGAAAGTGGTGGCCGAGAAGACTCCTGATGGAGGGGAGACACTGAAAGTGACCATCACAACCTCCAACTCAGGGGGGCAAGCGCAGACAAGGGAACATGCGCGAGAACCAATACTACGCATCGCGGATGGTCCGGTGTCCAAGCGCGGACGGTCCGTAACATCGCCAGACGGTCCGGAGCATTCCAGCAAACGGTTCGACAACGCCAAGGAGCCACGGCGACCACGTACCTTCAAACCACGACAACCAGAAATAGGTACGTGGAAAACTAACACGTTCAAGGCAGCTGGTCGGTTGGTCAAACCCGACCCGACCTTCGATCAATTATTGTCCAAATATGTGAAAAAGAAGGTCGGCCCCAGTGACCGGCCAGCAAGGCGACCTCGCTCGCCCATTCATGAGCAGCGTCAGGAAAGACCGATTGGACCACCTCACCAATCGGAAAAAATGGAAGGTCATATTGTCCAGTTGAGGCCTAACATACCTGCATGGGCACCTCCACCCCCATATCTACCTATGTCATATCCATATACATACATACCTCTGTAGGAAACGGGTGACGCCTAAGAGGGGGGTGAATTAGGACTTCTAAAACTTTTACTAAACTAGGCCACAATTAAATCCCTAGAGCAAAACCTATGCAAATAATCAAAACTAGAATGTGCAAACTAGGTTTTGTCTAAGTGTTGCTATTTCTACCGCAAAGGCTAAGTTTCAATCTACACTAGATAAGTATGACTACAAGATTGAAACTTAAATGCTTAATATAAATGCGGAATGTAAAGAGCTAAGTAGAGAAGCAAACTCTCGTGGATGACATCGGTATTTTTACCGAGGTATCCGGAACCACGCAAGGTCCCGACTAATCCTCGTTGGTGCCCCTATGCAAAGGGAAGCCCATGCGAGGGCCAAGCACCACGGTCGAGTAACTCCGTAGAGAGTCGCGGGCCTTCTCCACACGCAAGTGGTGCTCCGCTTCCGGCTCCTCTTGGACGCTCCCCGCCGTCTCCACTATCGAGCTTCCGGCCGAAACGCCGCGGGCCTCGTTCCCTCCGGTACACGGTGGCGGCCGTGACACAAACGCGGTTGTCACGGTCTCGCAAGACTCTCGCCCCACTCGGTACAATTACAACGACTCACGCAAGAGCCGAGGGGTTGTGTGGTTTTACAAAACTCACTCAACTAACTAGGGTTTACCTAGAGCAAGCGCTAATGCGGTCTAACTAACCTAAGCACTTCGCAAAGCACCTACGTTAATCACCGAGTGATTCTATTAAGCACTTGGGTGTTTGAGCTCTTGGAAATGTGCACTATATGCCTTGGTATGTTGCTTGGGCTCTCACACTTGAGAATGGCCGGTTGGGGTGGTATTTATAGCCTCCACACCCCCAACTAGCCATTGGACAGAAAGCAGCAGCTTTCTGTCGTCGGGTGCACCGGACAGTCCGGTGCACCACCGGACACTGCACAGTAGATGTCCGGTGCACGCCACGTCAGTCGACCGTTGGCGCCTGTAACAGTCGACTGTTGGATCCGACCGTTGCCTTCTGCCCGTTGGCACACCGGACAGACCGGTGCACACCGGACAGTCCGGTGCTACAGCCAGAGAGTGCCTGTCTGTGGCCTCTCTGCGCAGACTGTCCGGTGCCACACCGGATAGTCCGGTGCACACCGGACACCAATGTCCGGTGCGCCACCAGGCACTGGCTGACAGCCCTCATCTTGGATTTCTTCGCTGATTTCTTCGGGCTTCTTTGTTCTTGAGTATTGGACTCCTATGCATCTTTTTATGTCTTCTTTTGAGGTGTTGCATCCTCATTTGCCTTGGTCCAATTCTCTTCGCATCCTGTGAACTACAAATACAAACACTAGAAAACTTATTAGTTCACGGATTGTGTTGTTCATCAAACACCAAAACTCAATTAGCCAAATGGCCCGGGGTCCATTTTCTTTACAATCTCCCCCTTTTTGGTGATTGATGACAACACAACCAAAGCAAGCAAATAATACAAGTATTTGAAATGAAAATATGCAATCTATTTGCTAAGATGCATGATTGTCCCCACAATGTGATATTATGGACTTAAGCCTCCCCTAACTCCATAATTCACTTACTTCCTATTTTTGGACCAAATAACCAAAACCACTTGAAAAGCCATTTGGAGATATAAAATTTTAAATTGGTGGTGTTTGGTGTTTGATAAAGTTTTCATTGCTTTGGTCCTTAAACTTCTCCCCCTTTGGCATCAACCACCGAAAAGGAAGACATGAAAAGCATGTAGGAAGTAAATAAAAGCTTGCCCTCAACAAGAATTGAATCAAATGATATCACTAGAAGGGTATTAAATTAAGCCATGTGAATGATACAGCTTGTTGGAGTCATTAAAAGATTACTCCCCCTAAATGAGTATTCTCCTTTAGAAAGAGTTTTTCTCCCCCTTTAGAGATGAAGAAATACTCCCCCTGACAGAGATCCTCTACTTAGGAAAAAGTATGTGAAAAATTAGAGGTGCAAGACATGATTTGAAAAGACTAACTTCCCTTATGCATAGGTAACAGAATATGAGTTAACTACTTATGCATTTTTGCAACATGGAAGCATATGATATGAAATATAGTCTAATCAAATATTGGAGAAGACATGTAAATGATACTGAAAGTAGTCTCAAAAGATACCAATTGAAGATCAATGGCGAGCATGAGAGACATGAGAGTTCTTGGAGATTTTGCAGTGGAAGATTGTTGTCTTTCTCCGGGGACTTCATTTTCCTTACAATGAGACTATCACATGAAATAGACTTGAAAAGGTGTTAGTCTCAAAGTATTAGATTATAGAGTAACCTCCCCCTAAAGGTGTGCATACAAGTTTTGAATACTTGTAGGAGACATGCACTTTGATTTGATATCAAGAGGGGCAAATTATCCATAATCCTAACTTTGGCACATATAAGTTAAATGATACACTTTGTAGAGATCAAAATTTTCAATTGATGCATCATTTACTATGGAGTTATATAAAAGCTATGTGCCGTGCTTAAATAAACATTTTAAGCTATGTAGGTTTGCTTAAGTATATGAATTAAGAACAAGCACTCCTACCATATGATTTACCTAGTATGCATGATTTTAAACAAAAGTACATAACAAATGTAATACTAGGCAAGAAAGGTAAACTAGATAAAAGATAAATAAATACGCATATCTAAAAACGAAGAATACAATAAAGCTAGTTACCTCAGTCATGGGTGGGAAATTTGGGTCCAAAGTTTTCACTAACCCACTTGGTAATAAACTTGATCCAGTATGATGTACCCCATGATATACATCCCAACTTTGCCAAGTCTCCAAATTTCCCGATTACCTTCGGTCCACTCACTTCCCTTTCGGGATCCAAACCTTCTTGGTGCTTTTCATGGTTGAAATTATCTCCTTTGGCACCCATATGCGTTTGGCCCCTTTTCCTTTGTTGGCTTGCTTGTTGGCCTTGATTGCTATCACCTTTCCATTCTTTTTCTTCTTGATCAAATATGGTGTAGCATCCTTTTTGTTCACCTTTTTGATGTAGGTGTTTGAGATTTTGCTTGATGGCTTTTGCTTGAGCTTTTGCCTTTGTTTATCCCCGGTCATCGCCTTGCATTGGAAAGACTTGTGGCCTTCCATGTGGCATAGCCTACAAATCACAGTTTTTCCCTCCATAGGCTTGTTCACTCCCGCAGTGGTGTTATCCTGTGGAGGTCAGATTTGTTTGGCTTTGCCTTTCTTGTCATACAAAGCCTTGCCAAGGCGAGCCACTTCTCGCTTTAATTGTTCATTTTCCTTTGCAACCTCATCCGAACATGTTTCTACAACAATATTCTCAACAACGACTTGGTTGCAGGGGTTAGAATCATCAATTAAATCAAAACAGGAAGTAGAAGCATCTTTCTTAATTATCTCAGGTATTTCAACTAAAGATGCTGCTGGGGTGCTACCAATGTTTTCTAGCTTAGTAGTTAGCTCATTATTGTGTATGCTAAGAATTTCCATTTTCTCTAGCAAATTTTCAATAGCTTCTTGGGAGCTAGATAACATAGCCTTAAGTTTTTCATTCTTTTTAATAAGGCTATCATCGGTAGCAGTGGATGGAGCACTAGACTCTAATAGCTCAATTTTAGTTGATAGCTCACTATTTAAGTTTGCAAAAGTTTCAAATTTTTCTAGCAAACCTTTGTAGTCATTTTGAGAGCTAATCAACTTATTTTTCAAAGTTTTAAGTTGAGCTTTTTGCTTAGTGCAAACATCCTGGAAAAATTCTACGGCTTCCGCAAGCTCATCTAGAGAGGGCTTTCCCTCACCTTCATCATCACTACTACTTTCATCACTAGAGAATGGAATGCTTTTGTTACCTCTTGCCATAAGGCATTTGTGTGATGACCGTGATGATCGTGACGAGGACCGGTGGCTGCGTGTCCTTGGAGGTTCATCTTCACTTGAAGAATCGTCCCAAGTTCTAACACTTGTTAGTGCCTTGCCTTTGCTCCTCTCCTTTTTGGGCTTGGCCATATTTGGACAGTTGTCCCTGAAGTGGCCCTTCTCCCCACATGTGAAGCATCCTCTCTTCCTTTGCTTTTTCCTGTCAATGTTAAAGAGAAGATCCTCGACCTGCAGGGGCACACCCATTAGATTAATCTTGCGGATCATCCCCATTACCTTTCCGACGCGTCGGATTGTCTCTTCGTCCTCGGAGGATGATGTGCATGGTTGATTATCTTCATCATCATCACTTTCTTCTTCTTCCTCTTCTTCACTTGAGGAACTTGGAGTGGGAGCCTTCTTTTTGCCCTTCCTTTCATCACATGCAAAAGCATATGGTCTTGAGGAAGTTGGTTCCTCTCCCCGACTCATTTTACGCGACATCTCAAAGGCCGCGATTTTCCCAATCACAATGGTCGGGGTCATGTTGCTCAAGTCCTCCATGTTGTGAAGGATGGTGATGATGCTCCCATATCTTTGTTGTGGTAGCAGGTAGATAATCTTCCTCACAATGTCCGCATCACCTAACTTATTAATGCCAATAGAGTTGAGCTCATTGATTATTAGATTCAAACGAGAATACATGTCTCTAACAAGCTCATCATCTTTCATGACAAAAGAATTATACTCATTTAAGACTAGGCAATGTTTTTGCTCACGGACATTGGATGTGCCGTCATGGAGCTCATGTAATTTTAGCCAAATCTCATTAGCAGTTTTCAAGGTAAATACTTGATTAAAAATATCCATGCTAAGAGATTCATACAAGCAATTTTTGGCTCTAGCATTTAAATGAATTTCTTTTTCCTCACTCGTGGTGGGTTTCTCGGGATTCTTGAGGGGTTTCATCCCGTCACGAGTGACTCTCCAAACACCTAGATCAACGGCCTCTAGGTAACAAGCCATTCTAGCACTATAATATGGGAAGTTAGTGCCGTCGAAGTGTGGTGGCCTATGGGTATCCATCTCTTCCTCTAAAAAGCGTCGGCTCTTTTAGCTAAAACGTTTCAAATGAGCCAAATCGGGCTCTGATACCACTTGTAGGAAACGGGTGACGCCTAAGAGGGGGGTGAATTAGGACTTCTAAAACTTTTACTAAACTAGGCCACAATTAAATCCCTAGAGCAAAACCTATGCAAATAATCAAAACTAGAATGTGCAAACTAGGTTTTGTCTAAGTGTTGCTATTTCTACCGCAAAGGCTAAGTTTCAATCTACACTAGATAAGTATGACTACAAGATTGAAACTTAAATGCTTAATATAAATGCGGAATGTAAAGAGCTAAGTAGAGAAGCAAACTCTCGTGGATGACGCTGGTATTTTTACCGAGGTATCCGGAACCACGCAAGGTCCCGACTAATCCTCGTTGGTGCCCCTACGCAAAGGGAAGCCCACGCGAGGGCCAAGCACCACGGTCGAGTAATTCCGTAGAGAGTCGCGAGCCTTCTCCACACGCAAGTGGTGCTCCGCTTCCGGCTCCTCTCGGACGCTCCCCGCCGTCTCCACTATCGAGCTTCCGGCCGAAACGCCGCGGGCTTCGTTCCCTCCGGTACACGGTGGCGGCCGTGACACAAACGCGGTTGTCACGGTCTTGCAAGACTCTCGCCCCACTCGGTACAATTACAACAACTCACGCAAGAGCCGAGGGGTTGTGTGGTTTTACAAAACTCACTCATCTAACTAGGGTTTACCTAGAGCAAGCGCTAATGCGGTCTAACTAACCTAAGCACTTCGCAAAGCACCTACGTTAATCACCGAGTGATTCTATTAAGCACTTGGGTGTTTGAGCTCTTGAAAATGTGCACTATATGCCTTGGTATGTTGCTTGGGCTCTCACACTTGAGAATGGCCGGTTGGGGTGGTATTTATAGCCTCCACACCCCCAACTAGCCATTGGACAGAAAGCAGCAGCTTTCTGTCGTCGGGTGCACCGGACAGTCCGGTGCACCACCGGACACTGCACAGTAGATGTCCGGTGCACGCCACGTCAGCTGACCGTTGGCGCCTGTAGCAGTCGACCGTTGGATCCGACCGTTGCCTTCTTCCCGTTGGCACACCGGACAGTCCGGTGCTACAGCCAGAGAGCGCCTGTCTGTGGCCTCTCTGCGCAGACTGTCCGGTGCCACACTGGACAGTCCGGTGCACACCGGACACCAATGTCCGGTGCGCCACCAGGTGCTGGCTGACAGCCCTCATCTTGGATTTCTTCGCTGATTTCTTCGGGCTTCTTTGTTCTTGAGTATTGGACTCCTATGCATCTTTTTATGTCTTCTTTTGAGGTGTTGCATCCTCATTTGCCTTGGTCCAATTCTCTTCGCATCCTGTGAACTACAAATACAAACACTAGAAAACTTATTAGTTCACGGATTGTGTTGTTCATCAAACACCAAAACTCAATTAGCCAAATGGCCCGGGGTCCGTTTTCCTTACAACCTCCACCATATGTCCCAAATCAAATGTGGGGCATATGCCATCATATCCATTTGGGATGCCACAGTACCCCGCCTGGGGGGCACCCCAAACATCTGTTCTTGATAGGTTGACGCCTCCAGTACAAGATCGATTGAGAGCCCCTCAATCTAGTCCACGAGCACAGGCCCAACAAGATTGCCAAACAACTTGGCCCTAAAGGCTGACTAATCTGGCAGGGGGGCATACAACTACAGCTTCCAACAGTACGATAAAAGGGGACATCATTAAAAGGGGACCCCTGAGGCTGAACCATCCACACTACACCAAGACACCTCCAACGATGTACCGACACCCATGAAGGAAGATGACCTGCAAGGAGAAGACCTGGTCGACTACAGAGCTACGCTAGAACACTTAGAAAATTAGGAAAAGCAAGGTGACGGATTGGTCAGGATCAGTATGACGCTCGACGGTGTGGGGACTGACAGTTCGATCAAAGCTAAAGGGGTCACATCCGTTGAGTCAACCATCGAGACCAAGGCCACTGCGTACCATCCTAGTAAGTGGCAAGATGCCTAAGAAAACCGATGTGATAACATCGAGTTAGTTGCTTTTGGTTCGCTCAGCTCCACCAAAAGGTAGGGGGCATATATTGAGCACCAATTTGAGCGCGGACGGTCCGGCCCCGCGCCTGTGGGCCGGATGGTCCGCGCGTGCGTAGAGCAAATTAGGGTTCCGAGTTTTGTGCTACTGTTATTAGCTAGATTCGTGGAATTAGCTCAAAAAATTAGTTTGTAAAGGGTCCAGCCCCCCTTCTCTATAAATAAAGAGGTATACGACCGATTTCTAAGAATCAATCGAATCAATAATACTTCTATCTCGCATTTATTTCCTATACAATTAGGAGTAGTTCTAGTCTAGTTCTAGTTTAGCCTCTCAATCCCCAAATTCTCCGCTTCTCTTCGACTCTACGTCGATTAGAGGAGTCTAGGTCGGCCTGCCCGAGCCTAGACAACTCCTAGGATTTCTCCTCCCCGACAGGGTCCCTCTCAGGAGCGAGATCCAGGCGCCGCCGGCGACCTTCCGCCGCCCCTGCGCACGCGTGGACCGTCCGGCCCTAGGGCACGGACCATCCGGCCGTCAGGTAGGAAACCCTAGCCTCATGGTAGGTCGCGGACCATCCGACCCCTGGCTACGGACCGTCAGCCCCTGCGTAGAGAGCACCGCCACTGGTTCTTGTGTAGTGTTTGGCGCCCGAAAAAGGCGCCAACACCCACAAGAGGACGATGTTGTCCAGGAATGCGAGCACTAAGCCTAGGCCACTCGCGCCGCCGCCCTGGCCCGCACTGCCGACGCCAAGTGGGGGGCCATCGTCGCCCAACAGGAACGCGATGCGGCGGATGCTCACGTGCGTGTGACCCTGGAACGCACCACGCGTGAACGTGCAGCAGCCCGCCTCCCCCTAGTGACGACGCTTCCTCCCACGGAGATCCTGATGGTGACATCCAAGACGGCGGTGCCTCCCCTCTGGACACCGCACTCCATCATGAGGCTGCAACCCTGCTGAACCTACACGCCCAAGCAGTGGCAGTGCTGAACATTTGCACCCTCATCCCGCTCCTCCTCGACGTCAACTCCACATTCTACGCCTGATGGTGCGATACCTTCCTCATCACCCTAACCAAGTTCTCTCTGGAAGGTCATGTTCTCTCCGATATCACTGCATATGCCTCGCCTGATTGGGTTCTCATGGACGCCGTTGTCCGTACTTGGATCCTCAACACCATCTCCGATGACCTCGCCAACACTGTATCCCAGCGCGGCGTCACTGCTCGCGTCTTGTGGCTCTCCATCGAGTCACAGTTCCTAGGGAACCACACCACCAGTGCCCTCTACGCCGACCAAGAGTTCCGCTCCTTCTCCCAGGGCGACCTTCCCGTTGCCGAATACTACCGTCGATACAAAAAGCTTGCCAAGGATCTTCGCGACCTTGGCGAGCACGTCTCCGGCAGAACTCTTGTTCTCAACATCATCCGAGGTCTTAACAAGCGCTTCCTTGCGCTAGGTTTGCATCTTCGTCGCACATACCCCCTGCCTAGTTTTCTGCAGGTCCGTGACGACCTTGCTCTTGAGGAGCTCACCATGACGAATACTCCACCTACTGCTGCCCTTGCTGTGCTCACTATGCTTGGTAGCATAGGCAGCACCACTCCTCCTGCGCCCTCCACCGGTGCTCCTAGTCATTCCCAGCAGCCGGCCACACAGCTGTCGGCCCCCTCGCAGCCCTCTGGGGAGGCTCTAGCGGCCGCTATAGCTCCAACCAGCGTGGTAAGAGGGGAAAACGCGGCGGTGGTAGGCACTCCACCACCAGCCGCGTCGACGCTGGACTTCCGCTGGCCAGGGGTCCCACTACAGCTACTACAACCCCTGGTCAGGGGCTATCTACATGTGGCCAGGTCAGCGACCACTTATCGCGCCTCGCTCGCCACAAGGCGCGCCCACGTCTCAGGCTCTGCTGGCTAGACCCCCTGGTCAGTGGACCGGACAATAGGGTGTTCCCCTGGCCTCCTATGGGCCACCTCTCGGCTACGCCGGCCCACCCGCTCCCACTCCGGTCTGGGATCAGTAGACTCTGGCTGCCAACTTCTAGACTGTTGCTCTTCAACAACCTGTTCAGCATGAGTGGCACTTCGATACTAGTGCCACCAGCCACATGATCTCTGACACCGGTATCATCTCTCGAACCCCTCCTTCTCGTCATATTCCTTCACATATTGTTGTCGGTAATGGTCATCTCATTCCTGTCACTTCCACTGGCACCGCTTACCTTCCACATAATCTATCCCTTAATAATGTCCTTGTCTCACCATCCCATATTAAGGATTTGATTTCTGTTCGTCAATTCACCACCGATAACAATTGTTCTGTTGAATTTGACCCACTTGGTTGCTCTGTGAAGGATCTTCCTACTCGGCGCGAGATCCTCAAATGTGATAGCACTGGGCCCTATACCCCCTTCCGCTCCCGGCTACCACCCTTCATGCTTCGGCAACATCTACTACGTCTCTGTGGCACCAGTGTCTTGGGCACCCTAGTCACGCTATCTTATCCCACCTAGTCGAGTCGTCAATCATTTCTTGTAATAAGAGTGCCACTGCTCCTTTATGTCATGCTTGTCAATTAGGACATCATGTTCATCTTCCTGTTCATACATCCACCTCCAGGGCTACTAAAATTTTTCAGTTAATACATTGTGATTTGTGGACCTCCCCTTTTGACTAGTGTCTCTGGTCATAAATACTATCTTGCCATTTTAGATGATTACTCCCATTTTCTGTGGACATTACCTTTGCGCCTCAAATCCGACACCTTTTCCACCCTCACTACTTTCTTTGCCTATGTCCGCACCCAGTTCGGTATCACCATCCAGGGTATTCAGTGCGACAACGGTCGTGAGTTCGACAACCTATGTGACTACACATTTTTCTCCTCACACGACATTCACCTTCATATGTCATGCCCCTACACCTCCGCCCAGAATGGCAAAGCCGAACGCATTATACGATCCATAAACAATGTCATTCATTCCCTTCTTTTCCACGCTAGTGTTCCCCCCGTCTTTTTTGCCACAGCTCTAGGCACTGTCACCTATCTCATAAACATCTTACCTACCAAAACCCTCAACTATTCCACGCCTCACTTCTATCTATTTGGTAAACATCCTTCATATGAGCATCTCCGTGTATTTGGTTGCACTTGTTATCCCAACCTGTCAGCCACAGCCCCCACAAACTTTCCCCTCGCTCCACCCTCTGCGTTTTTCTCGGGTATTCCCCTCACCACAAGGGCTACCTTTGCCTCGATCATCAATCCAATCACATAATCATCTCGTGCCACGTGGTCTTTGATGAAGCCTCTTTTCCCTTTTCCAAGGCTTCTTCCCCTCCCACGTGTGTTGTCCTTGATTTCCTGGACACGGTCTCAGTTCCTTTTGAACTATCACCGGTTTTTCTTCTTCTCCAGGTACTGCTGCAACAAAGAATCGTTCACCTGGCGAACCACCTGTGGCTGCCCTGGACTACTCACCACAGTCCCTTGAATAGTCACGTGAGCTTCAGCGGGCTTTCTCACCTTCACCAACAGCCCCTGCGTCTCCTGCTGCTAGACCAGCAGCTCCGGTGCCTCATGCTGCTAGACCAGCAGCCCTGGCGCTCCCTGATGCTCCAGGGACTCGCGTCGTGCAGCCGGCTCCACCAGCAGCTACCTCGATTGCCCCCAGTGCGATCACCCTCAACAATTTCTATGGACAGGTGTATTCTCGCCATTGACTTCCTATCGCAGTGTCTCCTTCACCAGCAACCCAAGCGTCTGATGTTGCTGGGCCATCAGCCCCAGCGCCCCCTGATGCTCCAGGAGCTACTCCAATTGTTCCTACTAGCGCTGTTGTTGTGCCCCCTGTGGTCAACCACCACCGTATGACCACCCGGGGCAAGCATGGCCTTTGGTTCCTAGCTCTGTTTGAAACTTCAGTACTGTCTCCAATTCCTCGCAGCTATCGTGCTGCCCTGGCCGATCCCCATTGATGCGCTGCTATGGAACAGGAGTATGCAGCTCTAGTTGGAAACAACACTTGGGATCTCGTTCCTCGGCCACCTCACTCCAATGTTGTGACAGGAAAATGGATATTCAAGCATAAGTTCAACATCGATGGCTCTCTTGAGCGGTATAAGGCACGATGGGTCCTTCGCGGGTTCACTCAACACCCTGGCATCGACTTCTTTGAGACTTTTAGTCCCATGGTCAAACCTGCTACAGTTGGACAATGCTCTCATTGGCTCTTTCACGCGGATGGCCTATTCATCAGTTGGATGTCAATAATGCTTTTCTTCACGGCACATTGTCTGAAACTGTCATCTGTGCTCAGTCCACTAGTTTCGAAGACTCCACTCATCCAGATTATGTATGCTGCCTCAACCGCTCTCTTTATGGACTCAAGCAAGCCCCCCATGCATGGTACAACATATTCGCTTCTCACCTTCTGCAACTTGATTTCATTGAGGCCAAAACAGATACGTCCCTGTTTGTCTATCACGACAAGGGTGTAGACATGGCCTATCTTCTTCTGTATGTGGATGATATTGTGCTCACTGCCTCCTCCCTGCCAACACTACGACGTATCATCAATGCCCTCTAGCAAGAATTTCCTATGAAGGATCTTGGCAGACTTCACCATTTCCTCGGCATGCATGTTCAGCACTCTACCTCAGGCATCTATCTTTCCCAGCATCAGTACATGATTGAGATTCTTGGGCGAGCTGGTATGAGTGATTGCAAGCCATGTACTACACCAGTCGATGTGAACCCCAAGCTCCCCTCTGATGGCACTCCAGTTTTGGATCCCATTGATTACCGCAGCCTTGCAGGAGCTCTTTAGTACCTTACATTCACCCGTTTAGACATTGCTTATGCTATTCAACAGGTTTGTCTCCACATGCATGATCCACAGGAACCACACTTGGCTGCCCTCAAACGCATCCTACGATACATCAGAGGCACTTTGCATTCGGGGTTGTTTCTTCGATCAACTTCTCAAACTGAGTTGGTCGTTTACTCTGATGCCGATTGGGCGGGCTGTCTAGACACCCGCAGGTCCACCTCTGGCTATGTTGTCTTCTTCGGTGACAACCTGGTCTCCTGGTCTTCCAAGCGCCAGAATACGGTTTCTCGCTCCAGTGCTGAACCTGAATACCGTGCTGTTGCTAATGTCGTTGCCGAGGCAACCTGGCTTCGACAGCTCTTGACTGAATTGCATGCTCCTCTGCCGAAGACGACCTTGATATACTGTGACAACATCAGTTCTGTCTACATGTCCTCCAACCCCGTTCAGCACCAGCGCACCAAACATGTGGAGATCGACATTCATTTCGTTCGGGAATATGTTGCTCTTGGCAATGTCCATGTCCTACATGTACGGACGACTTCACAGTATGCTGACGTCTTCACCAAAGGTCTATCGTCTTCGGTGTTCACTGATTTTCGGTCTAGCCTTAACGTTCGCTCAACGGACGTATCAACTGTGGGGGATGTTAGACAACAATATTCATTGCCTTGTATATAGGCGTGATGCCTGGCTTCCATAAGCAACCGGTCAACCTTGTATAGCAGGTTAGGATAGAGAGAGATTTGGGGAAGAGTCCAAGATGGTAAGGATCAATTAGGGTCCTGCTGTTTCCTTGTTTAGGAGGTTTCCTTTTGCCTCTGGCTCGTCCCCTATATATGTAACAACACTCTACTCTATCAATATAGACACAATTCCTGCATTCTACTTCACTCACATAAAGGTTAGAGTGAAAGACAACGGTTAAATTGCTTGCCAACTTCATGACGAGCTTTCCTCAAATACAAAATTCCCTACTTCATTTTGTTTGTAATCTATTTGGACTAGTTCTTATATATCTCTAATAATACAACGACTTGCAATTTTTTTTGCTTGTTTCAAGATGGACAAGAAAATTCACTGCTTCACTCTGATCAATACTATGCATTAAGCAAATCAATCTGCAAATAAAAAAAGTATAGTTCAGATTGAAATATTGTGCTTGTTGCCCTGTAGTTTCTGGTTCAATCATACCCTGTGTTTTCATATCGTTTGATCGTTCTGACTGAGCGATTAGCCGATTATTAGTCGCGATTAGACGATGATCATGATGACTGATCATTCTGACTGAGAGAGAAGGGAGCTGCTGGTGATACAGGAGGGTCAAAGGGAAAGTGAAGGGAACCGCCGGTGATGGAGGGAGAGAGAAGGGAGCTGCCGACCCTAGGAATTGGAAGAGTAGGCTATATAAATTATGGGCCGAAAACCTTTTGTTGGACTTCCCTGATCAAGCCCTATTGATCGGCTGATTGCCATCAGGACGACTAATCGCTACATATCGCCGACTAGTCGAACGATATGGATGACAGATCACCTGACCGAATCAGCCCCCTTATCGAACATTGAGTACCCAACCTGACTAATCGCGATTAGTCAGACGATATGAAATCACTGAAATACCTACTCCTGACTTAATTATATTGTTGAGTAGAGTAAATGATTATCTCATTACTAAATATATGTAAAATCAACATGTAGGCCACCTAATAATCTCTCCATTGTCTAAATCTTGACATGCCTAGAATCAAAAGTTTATCAAGAGAACTATGATCAAGTGGTTCTTTTTACTTGTGTTTATGTCAAAGTACAGATGAAAGTGAAAATTGCTTAGGAGATCACTATGGAAAGTTATGTGTTGCGCTACCTCGTTACTATTGGATATATAATACAGTATTAAAGCAACTAATAAGTGTTAACCCTCTTGCAGTGGTTTATCCTTATGTTTTTGTTAATCCTTAGTAGTATAAATCTAGAACACTCCGGAGCAGAATGAAGTGTCAGATTTCTTTTTTTGACATTTTCCTATATTTATATGACTTTTGAACTCAAACCTTTGGCTAATAGATAATGACATGCTAGGTGGATTATGCAGCTATTGATATTGGTGTGAAGAGCTCATTTGGCTTTTGGAAAATAGACGATGTTGACAATAGCTTCTACACACAGCCGTTTCTTGTTAAATATTCTAGGCAAGATATTTATCTATCAGTTATGGTGTCCTTCTACATACCCAACAGCGAAGACGAGGTTGAGTACTATAAATTTTGTTTCTGTTAGTGAACCTTGTTTCCTTTAGCCTGATCTGTACTCTCTCTCCGTTCTAGGGTCCAGCAACTTCTTCTGTTATATTGAAGTTCGAGCTCATATATATCCCAACACTGGGGAATGCATGGTGTGTGTGTTATTGTGTTAAACCACATGTGCACCCAAAATTTTACAGTTCGCATTCATCAACTCTGATAAGCTGCTTTCTTTTGCATCATAGGACTGACGTTCAAGATTCAAGTGATGATACAGATTTGATCCCTGTCCATGAATTTAGGATCCCACATAGAGCACTCCTAGGCTTACACTCATATTGCCCTGTCCATTTTGACGCATTACACTCGGCGCTAGTGGATCTGACAATACACATTGTCTACCTGAAAGCTGCTGTGACTAAATCATCACTGAAGGTACACAGGTTTGTGATTCTTTAGATTTCTTTAGATGCCTTTCCCACTACAAAGCTTTTGTGATATTGCTATAACATAAACCGCATGTATGCTTGTAATCAATATGTCACAAATATTAATTGAAGATTTTTAATCAATCATCAGCTGCAGACCATATATGTTTAATAGAAACGAATAAATTGCCTTCTTAGTTTTAAGAATAAAAGTTGGTGCATAACATGCAGCCGCTGGAACAAAGTTTTGGCTCAAAGTCATATGGTATTGTGAAAGCATCACTAATATCTAGGGAAATACTTCTTGAAGAAGTGAAGAAGATCAGTAATGCTGTTGGTAGCACTCTTGAGGATTTGGACCGCACTGACTTAACCCTTGGTAAATATGAGACAGTTCAACCATCAAAGTCAGCTTCGCCCAGTTACAGTTATGGGCAAGGTACGCCCACAAAGTGTAGTCCCCAGATGACTGGCATCTTACGTGATTTTCTTGAGGTATACTTCACTTTTTTTCTGAAAAACGTTTTCTATCTTTTTGAATATCTGTATTGGTTGATGCATCTCAAACTTGTTTCAGAGTTCTGGGGTTGTGGTTGGAAGCACTGATGATATCTTGCTGTATACTCTATCTGAGGAAGAATTGTTTGAACTATTTCAAATTGTCAGCAGCCAACTCTCATTTATATGGAATGAGTTCTTGAAATTCCATAGGTTAGTTATCTTCCCATGCATCTCGTTTTAGAAGATGGGTGTATCCATTGATTGGGTGTTTCTTATTCTTATGGTTCTTTAGTTATAAACATATAATGACTCTTTAATAATAATATTTTTTTTCAAAAAGGTGGCAAGAGAGTTGCCACAATTCATTAATAAGAGGGAGAAGCAAAGCAAACAAAAAAACACCAATTACAGGGGTCCTAATCACCACGAGAACGACTACAACAACCCATGAAAAGATAAGAAAAACACACAACAAAAAGAAACTCTCTAAATAAAACAAGAGTGAGCCACCCTGCAACAAATATAGACCCTCTAAACAAAGCTAGAGTGAGCCGTCCTGTATTGCAATACATCCTCTCTGATGAGATGTGCAACAGCGAGATAATTTTCCCAGAATTTTGAAAAATTCTTCTATTCCTTTCTTTCCAAATATTGTACCAAAAATAGACCACTAGCCCATCGAAGACCCTTCGTCTCGGTTTATCAATTCTGAGCCTACACCTTCTCCACCATAAATGTAAATGACCATCATGATTTATATTCACTAAGAAGCTGAGATCGGTCCATTGTAACAAAATCCTCCAAATGCTTTTTGAGTAGCTGCAATCCTTGCACAGGTGACTCGGAGTTTCTGGTTCTATGTGACATAGAGAGCAAATAGGGTTGTGGTCCCATCCCCTCTTTTGCAGCTGAGGATCTTTTCATGAAGGAGTGTCCATGCGAAAAAGCGACATTTAGGCTCGGCTTTTGCTTTTCATATGGCTTTAATTTTAATTCTAGACATGCTTCTAACAAACTGAGCTTGGTAGACGCTACAAGTGAAGTATTCGCCATGGGCCGTCCAATGTCAAAGAATTTGATCTTCACTAGCAACATCTCTTTTAACGTCATTGATGGCTTCCCAGAGAGCCACAAATTCTTGAATTTCAGTACCTTCTTGTACCGGCCAGATGTTGGTGATCCATTTATTCTCCTCAAGTCCCCTTTTGACCGTGATGAGCAATATGACGAGCTGCCCTCCCAAAGATCCAATTGGATTTCCAAAACAGCGCCTTATTGCCATTGCCTACTGTGGTCACCGTTGATGCATGAAATAAGTCCTGATCCGTTTTATCACAGGGGATGTCCATACCCACCCATGCCCTTTCACTATTCCTCCAGCTGTACCACATCCAGCGCAGCCGAAGAGCTCGTGCGAAACGCTCTAAATCTAAGATCCCAAGGCCTCCCAGTGACTTGGGCCTCGCTGTGACTTTCCAATTGACTAGACAATGGCCTCCACTCAAACTTTCACGGTCATCTCCCTTCCACAGAAAACATCGTCGAATACGATCAATCCTTTGAATGACCCATTTTTTAGGTGGGAACACCGTCAAGTGTTAGATAGGTTGAGATGACAGAACAATCTTAACTAGCGTTTCTCTGCCAGCTTTTGATAATAACTTTCCCTTCCAACCGGCAAGCCTAGCTCCAATTTTATTAATTAGGGACTGCACCTCGACCCATCGATGTTTTCTGGTGTGTAATGGGAGTCCCAAGTATTTTCCAGGGAAGGACGGAATCCTCCCAGGAAAGTGCTGAATTAACGAGCTGATCATAGTTGATTGGCAATAAATTGGAAAAATTTCCGTTTTTTCTAGGTTAAACTTGAGGCCTGAGCAATTAGTGAAGACTGTCAAGAGTTGTTGCAAATTTTGCAATTCCGTAGAGTCAGGATTGGCCAAGATTGCAGCATCATCTGCATAAAGCGAGCAAAGCAACCGGGCAGCTTTGGGAAGAACCGACTTCAAGTGGCCTGCAGTTGCTGCTTTCTCAATCAATTTCTGAAGGAGATCAATAGCTAAGATGAAGAGCATAGGAGAAAGTGGGTCACCTTGCCACAGACCCTGAGTATGTTTAAATTTTTTGCTTGGCCGACCGTTCACAAGCACTCTAGAAGATGATGAGGCCAAGATGGTCACAACCCTGTCCCTCCACTTTTGACCAAAACCCAGGGCCTTCAAGACATCAAGGAGGTAGGGCCAGCTTAGAGAATCAAAAGCTTTCGATATATCCAGTTTTATAAAAAGAGCTGCCCTCTTGTTCTTATGAAGACTGCGAATAACATTTTGCACATATAGAAAATTATCGTGAATGCAAAATTTCTTAATAAAAGCATTTTGTGAGAGGGACACTAGCCTATGGAGCATTGGTGCCAAACGGTCAGCCATCGCCTTTGTAATAATTTTAGCCAAACTGTTAATCAGGTTTATTGGTCAGAACTCACTGAATTCCTGGGCACCGTCTTTCTTTGGAAGCATGACAATATGTGCCTCATTTGCAAGATGTAACTTTGAGGTTCTATGGTTTTGGAAATCTTCTAATGCCTCGATCAAGTCAACCCTGATAATTTCCCAGCACTTCTTATAGAAAATCCCAATGAAGCCATCAGGCCCTGGGAAGCGGCTCGCTGGCAAAGCCCTAATTAAACTAGTGATCTCTTGCTCACTGAATGGGGCTTCCAAATGTGACAAGTCCGAGGGAGAATAGTCAAGGGTTGACTAGTTAAGAGCCATGCTCCTCAAAGAGCTCTCCCCAAGAACATGTCAGAAATGAGAGTAAGCCGCCTCTTCTTTTTCTTTCTGTGTGACTGCCACTCCAGAGCTAGTGTTGATGTTCCTAATGTAATGCTTTTTCTATCTGACCGAAGCATGAATTTGGAAAAAAGAAGAGTTGGTGTCCCCATGGCGAATCCATGAGTCTCGAATGTTGCTTGGCCCTGGCTTTCTAGATGGCTGCTAGCCCAAGTGCTTATGTTTTGAGATACTGGCGGATCTCTAGTTCCTCCAAAAAGAGTTGTCTACACTCTTGTGCCTACTCTAGATGTAAAATTGTTACTTGCACTACTGCCAGCTGCAACGGAATGTTTCCTATATTTTGTCTCCGCCATATCCTAATCGCCTTGGCCGTCCGATGCATTTTCACATGGACGAGTAAAATGGCATCATTGTCTGACTGAACAGGTTGCTCCCAAGTGCTACGTACCATATCCATGAAACCAGGCATGGAGGTCCAAAAAGATTCAAACCAAAAACCCTTGTAGAAATCCAAGGTAACATCCCCCTGTAGGAGCAAAGGAGCATGATCTGAAGTCATAGTCGCTAAAGCCTGGAGATCTGAATTGGGGAAAAGGTTTTGCCATTCTGTAGAACAGAAAACATGGTCGATGTGAGACATTATGGGCGAGTCTTGTTCATTTGACCAAGTGAAGCACCGACCCCTTATTGCTAATTCCACTAGTTGCAGGTCATCTATTACACGTTTAAAACAATTCATCATTTGAGTGTTGACTCTAGCGTTGCTTTTGTCGCTCATACGACGAATCAAATTAAAGTTAATAAGATTGCACCAATTTTTCGTTGGCCCCATGCAGGACACATAAAGACAAGGTAATGGGTTATTTGCATGATATGTGGGATATTAATCGGAAAGCAGAATGGTCAATATGGATTATTCATTCAAAGATTGAGATTCCACATCGCTATTTGAGAAGCATGAATGACGACTCTCCTCGCCATTTGATTCGGATTTCCAGTTCAAGAAAGGTCCATCATGATGTAATTATCTTTTCTTGAATGTTTATCATCGATCGCTCATAATTTATATGAGAAATTGTATTGACCTAAAGTTTTTTTTGTGTTGCTATATATTTGATGGCTCCATGCATTGTATAGCCTATACAAAATTCGATGTCACAGGCTGAACTGCACAGGAAAAGTATAGCACAAATGAAGGTTAGTGGGGGTATATCTTCAAGTCAGCAATACTATTCGAGTCCTACACTTATGGTACTTTTTAAAGAAAATTGATACTAACGGAAAGCATACTTCAGATTAACACGCCGTCTGTTCAAGATATGCATATTTATGCTGATCCTTCATGTATACCTGTTGTCCGCATAGAGCAGCATGTCATGGTTATTCCGCAACATTGTTCTAGCAAGGATTTTCTAACAGATGCTTCAGAACCAGCTCGTACTATTGTGCCACCACCTCTACTACAAGGACAATCATTGGGGGAAGAAACTTGTGGTTTCAAGAGTGGCCGCATTTTACGAGCTGTCATTTTTGTGCATGGATTTCAGGTAAGTTTCTTGGGACTGGTAACGATTGTTCCAGCCTTATCACATATATCTGCAACATATCTAGTTGAAACTTCTGCTGATCCCTAAAATAAACAGGGGCATCATCTGGATTTACGTCTTGTTAAGAACCAATGGCTTTTGCTTGATCCTGGGGCTGAGTGCCTATTGTCTCAGATAAATGAGGATAGAACGTCTGGGGATTTTAAAGAAATGGGTAGAAGGCTCGCTAATGAAGTAGTGGCATTCCTCAAAAGGAAGGTGGACAAGTACTCCAGAAATGGAGGTTGCAAAGAGATTAAACTCAGTTTTGTCGGTCATTCTATTGGGAACATTATCCTCAGAAGTGCCCTCACAGGTAGATTCAAACTGGCGGCTTTAAAAATATTTCCCCCGTCCTAGCAGTTGTGTGAATATGGCTAATCTGTTCCTTCCATCTCAAAAGAACCCAAATTGCAGCCATTTTTGAAGAACCTGTATACATACATGTCCATATCGGGTCCTCACTTGGGTTACTGGTACAGCCCAAATTCTCTGTTCAACTCTGGCCTCTGGCTCATGAAACGGCTCAAGGGCATGCAGTGCATGCATCAGCTCACTTTCAGTGATGACCACGACCCACAGAACACGTTCTTTTACAAGCTCTGCAAGGTATACATTATATATTAAGTTTTGGAAGCTGAACTGCTGCTGAATCTAGCCAAACTTGTCGCGTGTATTCATCTTTTGTTCATCTATTGTGGCAGCTGAAGACACTGGAGAACTTCAAGAACATCATCCTGGTATCGTCACCGCAGGTACTGCAGATGTATGCCCAACGTTCTTTCTTCTGCCAGGCTTAAAGTTGGACATCATATCACTTCACTTGAAAGTGTCATCATTCTACTCGCTAGGATGGCTACGTCCCATACCATTCAGCAAGAATCGACCTCTGCCACGCCTCGTCGTCGGATAACTCGAAACGCGGGCAGGTGTTCACTGAGATGCTGAACAATTGCTTGGACCAGATCCGGGCACCAACGTCGGAAACTCGGGTATTCATGCGTTGTGACGTGATATTCGACCAGTCCGCCCAAGGACGGAACCTGAACACCATGATCGGCAGAGCTGCGCACATAGAGTTCCTGGAGAATGACATCTATGCAAGGTTCATCATGTGGTCCTTCCCAGAGTTGTTTCGGTGATGATGATGATGTGCTCCTGGACCTGGAGATGATCTGAATACGTATCACACAAGTCATTATCCATTACAGTATATAACCGCAGCATTCGTGTTGTTTTTAATGAATTTTAGATGCGAGACACATTTTTTTGCTCTGTTGCTCCATCACCTAGCAATCGCAGAGCATAAAATTCATCTGGACTGACAAATTATGGTTTGGTATCAACAACTAGTCCGATTGGGATATGTACAAAAAGTGATGTTTGTGAAAAAAATGGTGGTGTGGCATGTGTTGTGAGAATAAGGGGTGTTTGAATACACTAAAACTAATAGTTAGCTGCTAAAATTAGCCAAAATATTCAAACAGTCTAATTAATAGTTCAGCTATTAGATACTTCTAGCAAATTAGGTAATAGCTAGTTAACTAATTTCACTAACAAGTTTTAGCCAACTAACTAAATGTTCAGTAGCATTTAAAATATAATAAACCTCTTTTTTTCAGAAAAAATACTCATATATGCAGAAAATATATGTCGTCTGCAAAACATTTACAATGCCAAAATTTCACACCTGTCAAAAGATAGTTTTATGCAAATCAAACCAAGCCTTATTCCTTGAATTATCCATACGCATGTATTCGTCTCACACTCTCACTCCATAGGTTAGGGTTGAATTTGTGGAGTACTTTATATTCACCTTTATTTTGTTGTACAGGAGATCCACCTTTGCCCATGGTCTGGATTTGTTAGATGAGAAATGCCGCAGTGGTCCTCGGATTTATCAAGCTATGTTATTTGGGTCAGTTAGCTCGCATGTGCAAAACATTTTAAAACCATGTTTTCTCAAACCGAATGTTGACGTGGCGTGCCACATTGGAACCATTTGGGTCCTTCACTTGATATATTATGTTATTTGGGTCTCTCATACTTTCATTAGTATAACGTGGCATGCTATATCGATATCCGATTTGAGCATACCCGATTTTAGGTATTTTTGCATGTGCCAACAAAATAAGATAACCTATTTTTACTGGTTTTCTGAGTTTGAAGACCCAAGAGACACAATGTTTCAAGTTCAAAGACCGCTACTGCATTTTACTCTGTTAGATTTGTATTGTAGTTTGGTTTGTGCGGGTCTTTCGTCTTTGGATCCATTTCTATCTTTGTTTTGGTATGGTTTGTGTTCTTTCGTTTTAGCTACTATTCCGAGGACTATCAGTGACCTCTAAACTTGTTAAGAGATATCACTTAGATCTACGAACTTTAAAAATATATTTATAGGCCTTTAAACTTGTTAAGTAATATACCACACATCCCTAAGTTTGTAATAATTATGTATTGCGGGTCTATTTTTGGACTATACGCCCACTGTGGTGTGTTAATTAAGACGTTCAAAAACCTAGTAGTACATTTTTAAAATTTATGGACCTAAATGGCAACATATCCAGAGATTGCTCATACATTTAACACTATATATATATATATATATATATATATATATATATATATATATATATATATATATATATATATATATATATATATATATATATATGGTAGGTATATTAGGAGCCATGGCTTCAAATAGTTAGATAAAGCCCAGGCTAACCACCGCTGCGACTTGGCCTAGCCCGGCGCGTCCACCCACTCTCCAAGCTAGGCTGTCGGGTGCGCCCCCACACCACGTTTGTGCACGCAAAAAAAGGGAATGCATGCATGAGTCAAACATATTTTCTTGCATACGCGTAAATTTAGAAAACAAATGTGTGGCGGTTTCTATTTTTAAATGTTTTATTTGCTCCATAAATATAGGATCGCTGCAACAGCCATGCAACTAGTATCAAATCTATGAAAGGGGTTGCATTTAGCTCCGACCAGTTGCCTCCAAGAGCACAAGTGCATGATTAGACATATAAAATTTCCTTTTAGGTATTAAGTTGCCAGCTGAAAACATCTTTCTCCTCTCTATGCTGACTACATATCGATTTTGTGCTCAGTGACAGTGCTCCATAGGAAGTATGATTGGTAAAGTTCCATTAACTCCTTACAAAATTTCCCAGTCATACCTTTCTGAAATGCTTTGCGGTACTTACTTTCATCTTCAATGGATAAAACGGTGAAGTTGTGGCACATTTCGAGCGCTTCCTGTCTAAAAACATTTTCACACATTGACTATGGTAAGAATCACCCGCCACTTGCCCTTAATCTGTCACTCTGCCAGCATGCTGAATTATCTTTTGTTGAATCTGTATCTAGTGACATGCATCCAGTTCAACCCTATTGATGATAGATACTTCATTAGTGGTTCACTGGATGAAAAAGTCCGCATATGGAGCATTCAAAACCGTGAAATCGTAGATTGGAAAGATTTGCATGAAATGGTCACTGCTGCTTGCTATACCCTAGATGGACATGTTTTAATCATCTATACATAATTCTTTGATTTAATATCTTCTTCATGTTAAGATCTGACACATTTCTTTCTTTCTTTCTTTCTTTCTTTATCGAAGAGTGCACTAATATCATCATGTTTTCATGTTTTCTCTCTGGCTATGACTTATCTTTTCTTTTATTTTTTCTGACCAGATAATAAGCTTCTCCAAAAGAAACAACTTGACCTGCAAAATAAGAAAAAGAAGTCCAGTCAGAAAAAAAAATAACTGGATTTCAGGTGCATATCCCGAACAAATTTGCATATACCTCACAAGTTGTGTACACATTATTTTTTTTATCGTTAAGCTTTCTGTCTTACTAAATAATAGTTCCTTGAATAGTTTCTCCCGGGGCGTTCGCCAACCTCTAGATCTCCCAAGTAAAAACATCCTGTGACAACAATACTGCAGGCATCATCAAGAAATAAACGCAAAGTTTATCCCAAGCAAGAGTGAGCAGAAGTTACAGAGTACTAACTAATAAAAACCTAAAAGCGCCGCATGGGCCGTTTTCCCACTCCTCGGCCCACCTAACCGCATACGCGCCATCCTGGCGAGCGGGCCAGCGCTGGGAGGCGGGCCCGTCCTATCTGTCTCACTCCGTGCCCGCGCCGTAGCTCTGCTCCTATGACTGGTGGGTCTTGGTCGTCATGCCGGTCATCTCCGCGTAGCCGGGGTTGTTGAGAACAACCCGCTCCTCACCGCAAATCCTGCCTGCCGAATCTCCGGGGCAGGGTGGTCATCCAGAGCATAAGAGCTCCAAGGCCTCGCGACCCCCTTCTCTCATCTCCTCTTCCCATCACGGAGTACCCCGAAACCCAGTGCGCCGTAACCATAGATCGGTGCTCGCGCAGCTGCACCGGCGCCCCTGCGACCTTGCCGCCCGGCGTCCCTGGTGTCGAAAAAGTGACTCGCCAGTGTGCGGAATCGTGCGCGCACAAATTCTCGAGCTCGAGTGTTGGCGGTGGTCAGGGGGAATTACTCGTCGACGGCAGTAGAACCCGTGGGAGGCGCATCACCGTGGGCATACCTCTAGGAGCAACAATCCTTGGTGGATTTGTGCTCGGGGTGATCACCTGGGGCCGGTATTACGTCCGCAAGCCGATTGAGCACCGTATTGCACGGGGGCCAGGCGATTCTTCACCGGTGTTCAAACTCATCGCCAAATCCATCGCTCACCACGAGAGGCATTACCGAAGCCTTCACAACTGGTATGGAGCCCTCTCTTGCGTTTGTTGTGACCTCAATTTGGGTTAGCATCGTCCAGCGCCGTGTTAGATCGCCTATGCGCCCTGAGGGGACCTCGCTGGCGTGCGTCGCTTTTAGAAGCCAATAAAGACCGTGCGGACGGTCCGGCCCTGAGACTGGACGGTCCGCGGTTCAGACTGTCCACGGTGGTGGCGCGGACGGTCCACGCGTGCGCAGGATCAGTTAGAGTTCCTAATTTCTCGCGGGATTTGTTAACTAAAATCGTGGGATTGACTCGAAAATCAGTTCGAAGCGGATCTAGAACTTCCCTTTATATAGATGAAGGGCTACGGCCAATTGAACCCCCAACAATCGATCAAATCAAGTCTATTACTCGTTTTTTCCTTATACATTAGGAGTAGTTCTAGTCTAATTCTAGTTTAGCCCTAGTTTAGCTTTCCAATCCCCAAATTCTCCGCCTCTCTTCGACTCTACGTCGATTAGAGGAGTCTAGGTCGGTCTACCCGAGTCTAGACAATCCCAGGATCTCTCCTCCCCGACGGGGTTCCTCCTGGGAGCGAGATCCAAGGCGCGGACCGTCCGGCCGTCAGGCAGGGAACCCTAGCCCTGTGCCAGGTCGTGGACCGTCCGGCCCCTGGCTGCGGACCGTCCGCGCCTGTGCAGAGAGCACCGCCGCCAGTTCTTGTTGAGTGTTTGGCGCCCAAAAAAGGCGTTAACATACTTTTTGACGACTCCGCTGGGGACTAGGTGTCTAGACCTGCTAAAAATCGGCCCTTAGATGACCGGTTCTAAGGATCACACCAAGATCTCCACCACCAACATCATCAAGCCGGCCATGGAGGTGCTCCCGGCTGATGACCAAAGACCCTTTGAAGACCTCGTAATGCGCGATGAGAAGGAGGTGATGCGGCAATGGAACGAACAACGCGACAAGGAAGAGGCGGAACTGCTCCATAAACTCTCCGAACGGCGCAAGGAGGCGGCAGAAAAGTACTTGTCACACTTCACGGTGGATCGCTACCAGAAGATCATCCGTCAAGGGGAGATCGATATGGAATCTCTCCTACCTCCACTTCAGGGTCCCGCTGTAAGTACTCTAGATCTATCTCTTGCGACTTTCATGGATCAACGAGGAGATCAGTTAAAACAATATGTAGATGAATCTATTAAAATGCATTTACGTGCATACGAGAAATCAGCTGCTCCTAGCTTTCCATCGCGAGAGTCTAATACAGAGCCACCCGCGTCAAACACATCGGCTATAAACGGGTCACCCTTGACCCAACCATCATATGGTATGCCGATGCACGCTTTCGTGTCACCTTCACAGCCGCAACCACTAGGCACGTGGCAGGTACTGGACGCGACCGGACCGTCCGAGCATCATCTCAGACAGTCCGGTTATATCGCGGACCGTCCGGCGTATTTCGCCGGACCGTCCGACCAGATGCAGGCCCGCACACAAAACACTCAGGTCGCACCGTACATGGCCGGACCACCAGGATACAACCCCGAACAATTCGGCCCCATCATGGACCGTTTGGTGCATCACGCCGCACCGTCCGGATATGTTGCGGACCGTCCGCCATCATACGTTGGACCGTCCGGATATGGCATGAACCGGCCGACATATTACGCCGGACCATCCGACTCTACACGAGTCCACGTGCAGACTGCCCAAGTCGCGCCATATATGACTGATCCATCCGGGTACAGCCCTGGACCATTTGGCCCGATCGCGGACCGTCCAGTTCTTTACGACAGACGGTCTGGGTACGAGACTACTCACGTAGCACCATATACGGCTGGACAATCCTGATATACCTTCAGACCATTTGGCCAGGTCGCGGACCATCCGGCCTCTTATGCCGGACCGTCCGGATAAGCATACGCAGAGCCGAGAGCTACGCAATACGCACAGTTCCCACATTCATCGCAGCAACATTATGGTGCCCCACCAGCAACACATTATAATCATACCATACCACCTCATGGACATAGGGCTGAATACTGTTCAGCCACAAGAGAGCCTGAGAGGTATAGGGCAGGAGCTGGTGACATTAATAGGACACCTAGCACACACCTCAAACATCCCTGGGAGGAAAGCCGACAGAGTGATGTCAGGCAACCTGAGATTTCCACCCACAAACTCAATGGATGGTCGCCAGATATGGCGGAGAGGATCAGAGACGAGGTAGCCGGGATGTACAGGGACAAACTCGGTGTTAGTGTGTCAGGTACAGAGCAATCGTATCGGAAGCCTTATAGCCACCGATTCGACACCGTGCCATATCCACAGGGAACTAGAATTCCAGACTTCTCTAAGTTTTCTGGTGAAGGTGGGAAAAGCACACATGAACATATAAGCCAATTCATAGCACATTTGGGAGAATTGGCTGATGGGGAAGCCTACCGCATTCGTTTATTCTCGTTGTCCCTTACTGATACTGCATTCGCATGGTACGCAGCCTTGCCACCAAACTCTATTAACTCTTGGGAAGAATTAGAGCAGAAATTTCATGAACACTTCTTCTCAGGAGAACATGAATTAGAATTGGCTGACTTAGCCTCAGTCCGACAGGGACCTGAAGAATCGGTTAATGACTATATCCGGAGATTCCGGGACACTAGAAACCGATGCTTTCAGATCCATGTCGCAAAAAAACAACTAACAGGGCTGGCTTTCAATGGGTTGCGACCCTACTTAAAAGAAAAATTAGATGGCACCCAATTCTTTTCGCTAGTGCACTTGCACCAGCGGGCTATGACCTATGAAAGCCGAAGTAAGGAAACAACAAAATCGGCTAGCCATAAGATGCATCTAGTGGGATACGATAATTCGGACGATGAATCCACAGATGTATACACCGCCGAACTGGTTTGGCAAGGACAGGCTAAACCTTCAGCGTGTTCTGCTTTACAGTCGATTCGAAAGAATCGACAAGAAGAAGTTAAGTTTACTTTTAATGTTGCCAAATGCGATAAAATATTTGACGAGTTACTGAAAAACGGCAACATTAAATTAACTCATACTATTCCTTCTCCTGATGAATTAAAGAGGCGTGCTTATTGTAAGTGGCATAATTCCTTTTCTCATGCCACCAACGATTGTAATGTTTTTTGTCGACAGATACAATCGGCCATAAATGAGGGTTGATTGGCTTTTCAGGAGATGCAAGTAGACACACGACCTTTTCCTGTTAATACAATAGAACTCACATGCAAAAAGGTCTTGGTTCGGCCCGAAATGGCCGATAAAGGCAAAGGCAAGGGCATCGTCATTGACGATCCTTGCATGTCAGATATATCACAAAAGGAGATTGCTCGAAAGGCTTCGGATGAGAAGGCTAAAAAGTCCGAAGACGCTGGGGGGCAGGCACAGTTAATGAACCAAACACATCAGCCTAGCCCGAGCATCGCAGATGGTCCGGCACCTACGTGCGGACGATCTGGTGCTCAGATAAACGGTCCGGCTAACTCAGCAAGGACAATGCACCTATGACCAAAGGCGTCAACCTCTACACAAAGCAAGGAAAAAGATGCAAGGTCAAAGCACATATAGTCGGCTGATAAAACCCGACCCTACTTTTGATCAGTTGCTCTCCAAAAATGCTAGCAAAAAGACTGTTCCACGTGATCGGTCAACAAAGAAACCCCGGTCACCTGCTAAAACGAAACGGCCGAACAAAACGGCCCAAAAGGCGACACGACAAGCATCGTCTCTTCATCCTATGAGACCAGGGTACTTTCCACCCGTTTATTGATCGTCGGTATATTGTCCTACCCAAATATGGAATGGCACGACGATGAATCCATGGTACATGTATAGTCCCTTTGTCTATCCAGGCTGGGGGCACCTCCATTCTATTAATTTTGATCCATTGATCAAATGGTCATGGCCGAGAAAGATACAATCCAAAACGGCCTTTATACATTGGTGCTTTATTGAATGATCTCTATTTTGAAAAGCCGGTGACCTACATCAGGTTTAGTTCATATGCTTTTGGTTCGTCAACCTTCACCAAAAGGCAGGGGGGCATATGTTAGAAGCTAAAAAGACCATGCGGACGGTCCGGCCTTGAGGTCGGACGGTCCGCGGTCCGGACTGTCCGCGGTGGTGGCGCGGACGGTCTGCGCGTGCGCAGGGTCAGTTAGGGTTCTTAGTTTCTCGCGGGATTTGTTACCTAAAACCGTGGGATTGACTCGGAAATCAGTTCGAAGCGGATCCAGACCTCCCCCTTTATATAGATGAAGGGCTACGACCGATTGAACCCCCCAACAATCGATCAAATCAAGTCTATTACTTGTTTTACCTTATGCATTAGGAGTAGTTCTAGTCTAGTTCTAGTTTAGCCCTAGTTTAGCCTTCCAATCCCCAAATTCTCCGCCTCTCTTTGACTCTACGTCGATTAGAGGAGTATAGGTCGGTCTACCCGAGCCTAGACAATCCTTAGGATCTCTCCTCCCCGACGGGGTCCCTCCCGGGAGCGAGATCCAGGCGCCGCCGGTGATCCTTCGCCGCCCCTGCGCACGCGCGGACCGTCCGGCCCTAAGGCACGAACCGTCCGGCCGTCAGGCAGGGAACCCCAGCCTTGCGCCAGGTCGCGGACCGTCCGGCCCCTGGCTGCGGACCGTCCGCGCCTTTGCAGAGAGCACCGCCGCCGATTCTTGTTGAGTGTTTGGCACCCGAAAAAGGCATCAACAGCCGCCATGGTGGACACCTGCGCGCCGCCGCCTGGGCAGGGTGGAGGGCGGTAGTCGGATTCTGGCTGCCGATGTGCGTGCGAACGGCTTACCATTTTGGTGCATAGAATCGTGACCGTTGAGATTGAATCCATGGGTTTGGGTGAGATTTTGGTGTGGTCGAATCTTGGCCATGGATCTCGGATCTAGTGGCTGTTAGTGCTTACCGCTTCAAATTATATGTCGGTCTAATCTGGGTCGCACGTTTTCGATCCGACGGCTGGAAGTGAAGGATACCCCTTCGGGTAGCCTTCTTTGCAAAAGAGTCCCCGACTTTTTAAGTAATCAACTCGTCGTCCACACTAAGCAAAAACTAATTATCATAGGGCCCTAGTTTTTATAAAACAACCACTGGACTTTCTCATTTTTATGGCCTCAGTCCAATTTGATCTCAGATTTAATAAATTAAAATAGAAAATGATTTTCAGTATAGAAATAATTCCATAAACTTGTTTAATTCATAAATAATTCATTTTAACTTCTTTTTTATCCATTCCAGTTGCATTAATTTTGTATTAATATTATCTACCACCTGGCAACTCTGTTTTATCATGAAACATAAATTAAAATTATCCACTTAATTTATTTTATACTAAGCACTTAAAACTTCGGAAAAATCATAACTCTTTAATCGTAACTCCGAATTTTGTGATTATCAAATCTACGATCTCGTTACGATACGTAGAATATTATTATGTAGTATGCTCTCATGTTTGGTGTGATGTTAATTTCTCCTGTACCATGTTTGTTTGTATTGATTGCGAGTAGACGAGCAAGCAACTGAGGACCGAGGAACTCAGCAGGTGGATAATACTGAGCTGGAGCTCATTGAAGACAAGTTGTGCCCTTGATCACTTCTATTTACCCAATAATGTTCTTGTTAATCATTATGATCTGCATAGGTTAATTTTGATGGGACCCAATAGGTCACCCTAGTTTGGCTATTATTATTACCTTGTTTACCATTAAACTTTTGGGTAGTACCTGATGCCTTCTTTGGCGCATATATGAGATGCACCCAGCTTTATTCCTAAAACTCAGGTGTGACTGAAGTGGTATCAGAGGAAATGTTGACTGTAGGACGAAACCTAGATAGAAATGGACAAAATCCTTACCTACTTACATTACTCTGATTCTTACCATACTTATCTTGATCCTATTCACCTTTTTTTGTTCTACTCTGATTACTCTTATCTTTTGCACCCTAAGATAAGATGGATTTCACACCTTGGAATCCTACATTTAGTACCTTTTTAAGAGATAAAGGAGACCTAAGACAAAATTTAAACTATTTTCTCTATTTTAAAATGTTGGTTGATTGTTCTGATGATAAATGCCTGATTTGCTTCTTTGATTGATTGAAACATTATAGTTGGGCATCTTAGTATGTACCACCATAAGGTAATGTATTAGCTTTAGTAGGTAACACACTAATCTACTTAGCTAATAAAACCCCAAAGTAACATGTCTTGTAATTACTTACATTGTCTACAATTCTTTCTTACCATATATTTCTAACTCAGATGGTCAATACCAGGAAGGGAAGAGGAATTGATCTACCCCCCCAATCGACACAATTGAAGGGTACTTAGACAACAACAACAGCAAGCCGAGATAAATCCTCTGAATCCTCCAAATCCTCCACCAGCCGGAGCTGATCCAGCAGTTGCAGCCTAGATGCGGATATTGCAACAGATGGCTGATACTATGGCAGATATGCACGCGTAGATGCGACAGGAGTGTCAAGAGATGCGCCAAGAGAGGGAGGAGGTGCGTCAGGAGCGAAGGGTGCAACAGCAGCAAGCACCATTGCCTCCACCACCATCACCAGTTCCACCCCAGGACAAGCACCGAGAGTTCATGAGCCATAAGCCACCGACATTCGCCAGCTCTCCAGATCCTCTGCATGCTGATGATTAGCTGAAGTCTGTGGAGAAGATGTTGATTATTGCACAGTGCTTGGACCGAGAGAAAGTTCTGTATGCTTCGGGTCATCTTACTTGTCCTGCTGCTGATTGGTGGGATTCTTACACCGCTGCCCACGATGTTACTGATACTATCACCTGGGCGAAGTTTGCTATTCAGTTCAGAAACTATCATATTCCTGCTGGACTTATGAAGATCAAGAAAAAGGAATTTATGTCGTTGAAACAAGGGAGCATGTTAGTTAGCGAGTATCGCGACAGATTCATTCAACTCTCAAGATATGCACCTGATGAAGTAGCTGAAGATGAGAGGAAGCAGGAACACTTCATTGAAGGAATCAATGGGCCTCTACAGTATGCTTTAGTGGCTCACACCTTTCCTTCATTCCAGAGGCTGCTTGACAAGGCCCTAGCCATTGAACACAAGTGTGTTCAGCTGGGGGACATGAAGAGGAAGGCAATATCCCAGGGTTAGGGGAGCAGCAGCATTTGCCCTCGCTATGTTCCACCCTAGGGTACACTAGTTCGCACTGGAGGAGGCCAACGCCCAGCTCAGTTCACACCTCAGGGGACTCCATCGACTCGTCAGGCAGCCCCCACTGGCACCCTAACGAAATTCTCAGGACAGAGTGCAGGCACTACTTGCTACAAGTGTGGGAAGACTGGACATTATGCAAATGTTTGCCCACAGAGGATTGCTACTACCCTAGTTCCGAACAAGCAGCAGACTCTAGGATCTGACAAGGGATTCTCTATTGCCAGGGTTAATCAAGTCAGTGCTGCTGCTACTGCTGAAGGAGCTGACATCGCTATTGGTATGTTTTATATTAATGCAATTCCTGTAGCAATATTATTTGATTCTGGTGCTACACATTCATTTATGTCTGCTTGATATGCCAACACAAATGAGTTACCACTGCAAAATATGAAAACACCAATGGTAGTAATTACACCTAAAGGACCTGTTGAGGCAAATTATATGACACATAGATTGACATTGACAATTATGGAAGAGAATTCTGGGCTACCCCTATAGTATTAGAAGAGAGTAGTATAGATCTGATCCTTGGTATGTCATGGTTAAGAAAGGCAAAGGCTGTTATACATTGAACTATGGGTACTATAGAAATCACCAGCTCTAAAGGAGAAAGATTTGAAGTTGAAATTACAGTAACTGCCTCTACCAAACCTACCGTATTTCTAGTAGATGGGAAGTTTGTTGGCGACAACATCCGTGTAGTTAGGGATTTCCCCGATGTCTTTCTAGAGGAGTTACCAGGGATGCCACCAGATAGGGAAGTTGAGTTTGTCATTGATCTCTTACCTGGGCTGCTCCTATTTCTAAATGGCCATACGGGATGTCTGTAGAAGAGTTAAAAGAACTTAAGAAGCAGTTAACAGAATTACAGGACGCTGGGTACATTCGTCCGAGTTCCTCACCTTGGGGAGCACCGGTTCTGTTTGTGCAGAAGAAGGATGGATCATAGCGGATGTGTGTGGACTATAGATCCCTTAATGATATTACTGTGAATAATAAGTATCCGATACCCCGCATTGAGGATTTATTTGATGAGATGAGAGGTGCTAGGGTATTCTCGAAGATTGATCTCCGATCGGGTTATCATCAAATGAAGATTAGGCCATCTGATATTCCCAAGACGGCTTTCTCAACTCGATATGGTTTATATAAATTCACAGTTATGTCATTTGGACTAACTAATGCACCAGCCTATTTTATGAATCTAATGAATAAGGGGTTCATGGAGTATCTTGACAGATTCGTCGTGGTATTCATCGACGATATTCTTATTTATTCCAAGAGTGATAGTGATCACGAGGAACATCTGAGATTAGTGCTACAAAAGCTACGGGATAATCAACTCTATGCCAAGTACAACAAATATGAGTTCTGGATTGACCAAGTGCCATTCCTAGGACATATCATTTCTAATGGCAGAATCTCAGTGGATCCTGCTAAAGTCAAGGAGATAGTGGCGTGGAGCATACCCAGTACAGTTACGGAAGTCCGGAGTTTCTTGGGGCTTGCAGGCTATTATCGACGATTTATTGAAGGGTTCTCTAAGATTGCTAAGCCTATGACCTCACTTCTAGAGAATGGGAGAGAGTTTAAGTGGGACTGGAAGTGCCAAGATAGTTTTAATCAACTGAAGTTGAGATTGATGTCACCCCTAGTGTTGGTTATGCCAGATCTACAGAAGGGATTTGATATCTATTGTGATGCGTGCGGCCAAGGCTTGTGATGTGTTCTTATGCAAGAAGGACACGCGATTGCCTACGTGTCTCGTTAGTTGCAGAAACATGAGTTGAACTATCCCACTCATGACTTAGAACTGGCAGCCATAGTGCATGCGCTCAAGATTTGGAGACATTATGTTATGGGAACCAGGTGCCAAGTGTATACTGATCACAAGAGCTTGAAGTACATATTCACTCAAAAGAATCTCAACCTTAGGCAACGCCGATGGTTGGAGCTCTGAAAGGGAAATGTGCCCTTGGGCCATTTCTAAAGTGTTTTGGTGATTAAGTGCCCAACACATATGCTCTAAGTGTTAATTTGTGCCAAAGATTCAAAAGTGCAAATCAAGTTACAAGGTACGTTTCTAGACTTAGTGCATTGATTTGGGTACTAATGTATTGTGTCTAAGTGTTAGAAACAGGGAAAAGGCAATTGGAAATGAGTTGGCTGTCTCCTGCTCGGTCTGGGTGCACCAGACTGTCCGGTGGTGCACCGGACAGTGTCTGGTGCGCCAGGACCAGTCTCGGTGAACAGTCTGCTCTCGGGACTCGACGACGGCGTACGGCTATAATTCACCGGACTGTCCGGTGGTGCACCGGACTATTCGGTGAGTTGTCTGCGGCGAAGTCGTCGCTCTCGGGAAACGATCAACAGTGTACGGCTAAAATTCACCGGACTCTCCGGTGAGCCAACGGTCGACTGTGCCAATGGTCGGCCGCGCAATCCGCGCGCGACGCGTGGGCGCGCCAACGGTCGGTAGGGGGCACCAGATAGTGTCCGGTGCGCCAACTGCCGCGAATCTGCAATGGTCGGATGCGCGAGAAAAGGAATGAGATCTCGCACCGGACAGCTACAGGGACTGTCCGGTGGCGCACCGGACTGTCCGGTGCGCCACCCGACAGAAGGCAAGATTTGCCTTCCAAAGTTGCCTCCAACGGCTCCTAGCTGCCTTGAGGCTATAATAGGGACCACTAGGCGCATGGAGGAGTTACCCAAGCATACTTTGAGCATTCTAAGTCTTCCACACTCCGTCTCCGCGCACTTAATTGACTTTGTTAGTGATTTGAGCTCTGTTCTAGTGGTGAACTTGTTGCGATTCATTTGAGCTCAAGTCTTGGCTATGTGTGTACGTATTGCTGCGGATTTGTGTGTGTTGCTTCCCACCCTTACTCTAGTGCTTTCACTTTGATCTTTGTTGTAAGGGCGAGAGACTCCAACTTGTGGAGATTCCTCGCAAACGGGAAAAGAGATAAGCAAGAACAACACCGTGGTATTCAAGTTGATCATTGGATCACTTGAGAGGGGTTGAGTGCAACCCTCGTCCATTGGGATGCCACAACATGAAGGTAGGCAAGTGTTATACTTGTGGAACCACGGGACAAACTCGCGTGTCTTGTGTGATTGATTTTCTGTGATACTTGTGGTCGCAAGAGCTCACTACTTAGCCATACTAACACTTAACAAAGTTTTGTGGCTATTTAGTTGTCGATTTTTACAGGATCACCTATTCACCCCTCTCTAGGTGCTCTCAATTGGTATCGGAGCCGTTCTCTTCACGAAAGGGACTAATCGCCCGAAGAGATGGATCCTAAGGGAAAGGGGATGGTGGTCAATGATAAGGAGAAGGAGTCCATCTTCAACGAGCCAA
This sequence comes from Zea luxurians, assembly GCA_029449295.1. Taxonomy (NCBI): domain Eukaryota; kingdom Viridiplantae; phylum Streptophyta; class Magnoliopsida; order Poales; family Poaceae; genus Zea; species Zea luxurians. The sequence goes on from JAOPSE010000011.1 coordinate 56,860,113, forward strand.
GGAACGAGAAGCCCACTGACTCTGGCTCGAGTCATAAGAAGAAGGACGGGAAGAAGAAGAGGCGCATTAAGAAGATCGTCTACTACAACAGCGACGAGTCTTCTTCTTCCCAAAGAGACGACGACTACGACGAGAAAAACAAACTGGTTAACTCAAACTTTTCTTTTGATTATTCTCGTATTCCGTATAATTCTAATGCCCATTTGCTTTCTATTCCTCTTGGTAAACCTCCACACTTTGATGGAGAGGACTACGCTTTTTGGAGTCACAAAATGTCTAGTCACCTGTTCTCTCTCCATCCTAGTATTTGGGAGATAGTTGAGAATGGAATGGAATTTGATAGTACGGATAACCCTGTATTCATTAACGAGCAAATCCATAAAAATGCACAAGCTACCACTGTTTTGTTAGCATCATTGTGCAGGGATGAATACAACAAGGTGAGCGGCTTGGACAACGCCAAGCAAATATGGGACACCCTCAAGATTTCACATGAGGGGAATGACGCCACCATGATCACCAAAATGGAGTTGGTGGAAGGCAAGCTGGGAAGGTTCGCGATGATCAGGGGGGAGGAGCCGACGCAAACTTACAACAGGCTCAAGACTCTGGTCAACAAGATCAGGAGCTATGGAAGCACGAGATGGACGGACCACGACGTCGTCCGACTTATGCTCAGGTCGTTTACTGTCATTGACCCTCATCTTGTGAACTCAATCCGTGAGAATCCTAGGTACACAAAGATGACGCCCGAGGAAATACTCGGAAAGTTTGTGAGCGGGCGTATGATGATCAAGGAAGCAAGATACGTTGATGAGGCATTGAATGGCCCAATGCCCATCTATGTGCCCCAACCCGTTGCACTCAAGGCAACAAGCAGCAGCAGGGAGGCGCTACCTAGCAAGGTGGCACAAGTTGAAGCTGTCGGGCTAAATGAAGATGAAATGGCCCTCATTATCAAGCGCTTCAAGACGGTGCTAAAAGGACGAAAGGAGCATCCCAACAAGAGCAAAGTAAAGGGAAAGCACTCCTGTTTTAAATGTGGTAAGACTGGTCATTTCATAGCAAATTGTCCCGATAATGCTAATGACCAGGAACAAGAAAAGAACGGGAAGAGGGAGAAGAAGAAGGCCTACAAGAAGGCGAAGGGCGAGGCGCACCTAGGTAAAGAGTGGGATTCGGATTGCTCTTCGTCCGACTCCAACGACGAAGGACTCACCGCCTCGGCCTTCAACAAGTCATCTCTCTTCCCCAACGAGCGCCACACCTGCCTCATGGCAAAGGAGAAAAAGGTAAGCGCTCGAGATACCCCTAAGTATACTACTTCAAGTGATGATGACTCTAGTGATGATGAAGTAGATTACACAAGTTTATTCAAAGGTTTAGATAGAACTAAAGTTGATAAGATCAATGAATTGATTGATGCTTTAAATGAAAAGAATAGACTTTTAGAAAAGCAAGAGGATCTTTTATATGAAGAGCATGATAAATTTGTAAGTGTGCAAAAGTCTCTTGCTTTAGAGGTTAAAAGGAATGAAATGCTTTCCTCTGAATTATCTACTTGTCATGAAGCTGTGTCTAGCTTAAAGAGTATTAATGATGATTTAGATGCTAACTAGAAGTAGCTAATAAATCTAATTCTTGTGTAGAGCATGTTGTCATTTGTAATAGGTGTAAGGATTTTAATGTTGATGCATGTGTTGAGCACCTTACCTCTATTACAAAATTAAAAAGTGAAGTGGCAAGTCTTAATGCCCAACTTAATTAAAACTTGCAAAAATGACTTTGATAAATTAAAATTTGCCAGGGATGCCTACACCATTGGTAGACATCCCTCAATTAAGGATGGACTTGGCTTTCGAAAGGAAGCCAAGAACTTAACAAGTCAAAGGGATCTCATTTCCAACAAGGAGAAAGGGAAGGCCCCTATGGCTAGTAGTAGTCAAAAGAATCATGCTTTCATGTACCATGATAGAAAATTTTCTAGAAATTCTCATTATAATAGGAGTTATAATGCTTTTGACTCACATGCTATGATTGCTTCATGTTCTAATTTTAATGATAGGCCTAGGAGAAATTTTGTGTCTCATGCTCCTAGGAAAGTGTATAATAAACCTACTACTATCTTTCATGCTTGCAACACTAAGTATGTACTTACATGTAAAAATGAAAAAGTGGTTGCTAGAAAGATGGGGTCCAAATGCAAGGGAGACAAGACTTGCATTTGGGTCCCTAAGGCTATTATAACTAACCTTGTAGGACCCAACAAGAGTTGGGTACCTAAAACCCAAGCCTAATTGCCTTGCAGGTTTATGCATCCGGAGGCTCAAGCTGGATTATCGACAGCGGATGCACAAACCACATGACGGGGGAGAAGAAGATGTTCACCTCCTACGTCAAGAACAAAGATTCCCAAGATTCGATCATCTTTGGAGATGGGAATCAAGGCAAGGTTAAAGGACTAGGGAAGATAGCTATTTCATCCGAGCATTCCATATGTAATGTGTTCTTAGTTGAATCGCTCGGGTACAACTTGTTGTCCGTTAGTCAACTATGTAATATGAGTTATAATTGTCTATTTACAAATGTAGATGTGTCTGTCTTTAGAAGGAGTGATGGTTCACTAGCTTTTAAGGGTGTACTAGACGGCAAACTCTATTTAGTTGATTTTTCGAAAGAGGAGGCCGATCTAGATGCATGCTTAATTGCTAAGACTAGCATGGGCTGGCTGTGGCATCGCCGTCTAGCACATGTTGGGATGAAGAACCTTCATAAACTTCTAAAGGGAGAACATGTGTTAGGTCTAACCAATGTATTTTTTTGAAAAAGATAGACCTTGTGCAGCTTGTCAAGCAGGTAAACAAGTGGGAAGTGCTCATCACAGAAAAAATGTGATGACCACATCAAGACCTCTGGAGCTACTTCATATGGACCTCTTCGGACCCATCACCAACCTTAGCATCGGGGGAAGTAAGTATGGTCTAGTTATTGTTGATGATTTTTTCCGCTTCACTTGGGTATTCTTTTTGCAGGATAAATCAGAAACCCAAGGGACCCTAAAACGCTTCCTAAGGAGAGCTCAAAATGAATTTGAGCTCAAGGTGAAAAACATAAGAAGCGACAACGGGTCCGAATTCAAGAACTTATAAGTGGAGGAGTACCTTGAGGAGGAAGGAATCAAGCACGAGTTCTCCGCTCCCTACACACCACAACAAAATGGTGTGGTAGAGAGGAAGAACAGGACGCTTATAGACATGGCGAGGATGATGCTTGGAGAATTCAAGACGCCCGAGCGATTTTGGTCGGAAGCTGTGAACACAGCTTACCACGCCATAAACCGGGTCTACCTTCATCGCCTCCTCAAGAAGACATCATGAAGATGATGTTCCAACGGACGCAATTCGCACCATGGCGATTGGAGATGTGCGACTATAGGAATACCAAGAGCAAGATCAACCTTCTTCCTCAATGATGGTGCATCCCCCGACTCAAGATGATGAACAGGTTCCTCAAGAGGAGGCGTGTGATCAAGGGGGAGCACAAGATGACCAAGTTGTGGAGGAAGAAGCACCACGGGCCCCTCCAACTCAAGTCCGAGCGATGATTCAAAGGAATCATCCCGTCGACCAGATTTTGGGTGATATAAGCAAGGGAGTAACAACTCGCTCACGTCTAGCTAATTTTTGTGAGCATTACTCGTTTGTCTCTTCTATTGAGCCTTTCAGGGTAGAAGAGACCTTGCTAGATCCGGACTGGGTGTTGGCCATGCAGGAAGAGCTCAACAACTTCAAGCGAAATGAAGTTTGGACCCTGGTGCCACGTCCCAAGCAAAACGTTGTGGAACCAAGTGGGTGCTCCGCAACAAACAGGACGAGCACGGGGTGGTGACAAGGAACAAGGCTCGACTTGTGGCAAAAGGTTATGCCCAAGTTGCAGGTTTGGACTTTGAGGAGACTTTTGCTCCTGTGGCTAGGCTAGAGTCTATTCGCATTTTGTTAGCCTATGCCGCTCACCATTCCTTCAGGTTGTTCCAAATGGATGTGAAGAGCGCTTTCCTCAATGGGCCAATCAAGGAGGAGGTGTACGTAGAGTAACCCCCTGGCTTTGAGGATGAACGGTACCCCGACCATGTGTGTAAGCTCTCTAAGGCGCTCTATGGACTTAAACAAGCCCCAAGAGCATGGTATGAATGCCTTAGAGATTTCCTAATTGCAAATGCTTTCAAGGTTGGGAAAGCCGATCCAACTCTTTTCACTAAGACTTGTGATGGTGACCTATTTGTGTGCCAAATTTATGTCGATGACATAATATTTGGTTCTACTAACCAAAAGTCTTGTGAGTAGTTTAGCAGGGTGATGACTCAAAAATTTGAGATGTCGATGATGGGCGAGTTGAACTACTTCTTTGGATTCCAAGTGAAGCAACTCAAGGACGACACCTTCATCTCCCAAACGAAGTACACGCAAGACTTGCTCAAGCGGTTCGGGATGAAGGACTCCAAGCCCGCAAAGACACCAATGGGAACTGACAGACATGTCGACCTCAACAAAGGAGGTAAGTCCGTTGATCAAAAGGCATACCGGTCTATGATAGGTTCCTTCCTTTACTTATGTGCTAGTAGATCGGATATTATGCTTAGCGTTTGCATGTGTGCTAGATATCAATCCGACCCAAGGGAATGTCACCTTGTGGCCGTTAAGCGGATTCTTAGATATTTAGTTGCTACGCCTTGCTTCGGGATCTGGTATCCAAAGGGGTCTACCTTTGACTTGATTGAATATTCAGACTCCGATTATGCCGGGTGCAAGGTTGATAGGAAGAGTACATCAGGGACGTGCCAATTCCTAGGAAGGTCACTGGTGTCTTGGAGTTCAAAGAAACAAACTTCTGTTGCCCTATCCACCGCTGAGGCCAAGTATGTTGCCGCAGGACAGTGTTGCGCAACTACTTTGGATGAGGCAAACCCTCTGGGACTTTGGCTACAATCTGAGCAAAGTCCCACTCCTATGTGACAATGAGAGTACAATCTGCATGGCGGATAATCCTGTTGAACACAGTTGCACTAAGCACATAGACATCCGGCATCACTTCCTGAGAGACCACCAGCAAAAGGGGGATATCGAGGTGTACCATATTAACACCGAGAACCAGCTAGCCGATATCTTCACCAAGCCTTTAGATGAGAAAAGGTTTTGCAGGTTGCATAGTGAGCTAAATGTCTTAGATTCACGTAACTTGGATTGATCTATAGCATACATGTGTTTTATGCCTTTGATCATGTAATTTATGCATTTCAATCTATTTTGTCCATTTGTGGTGCTCAAGTTGTAAACATGATCCCCGGACCTCACAAGTCCATTTGCAAGTGATGCACTTATTTAGGGGGAGGCTTGCTACAACTTGATCCTTTGAGACTAACCTTGTGTTTGAGTTCTTGTTTTAGTCTCAAAGGTGGATTGAAAGGGAAAGGTGAACTTGGACCATGCAAAGACTTCTACTGCACTCCGGTGTTAACTCCAAGTCCATTTCTATGCTCGTATTGCCTTTTGCTCTTAATTGACAATTTTGGTGAGGCAATGGGGTTAAAGGGCCAAGAATGATCCTGTTTTGGTGCTTAATGCCAAAGGGGGAGAAATTAAAGGCCAAAGCAATTGGATCAGCTACCACTTGAGAATTTTGAAAATAGTAGAGTTAGAACCTTTGATTTGTTCAAAATACTCTTATTGTCTCTTATTGTCAAAAGTTGGTCTCTTGTGGGGAGAGTGTTTGATTATGGGAAAAAGGGAGAGTTTTTGGATCTTTGATCAATTTCTCTTGGAATACCTCTCTTTATGCCTCAACAAGTGTGTTTGACTTAGAGATAGGAAATTGAATTTGATTTGCAAAAACAAACCAAGTGGTGGCAAAGAATGATCCAAATATGCCAAATTTGAATAAAAAACAATTCTTGTTCTCAATTGCTTTGATGTTGCACTTCTTTTAGTTGCTTTTTGATGTGTTGGCACAAATCACCAAAAAGTGGGAGATTGAAAGGGAAATGTGCCCTTGGGCCATTTCTAAAGTGTTTTGGTGATTAAGTGCCCAACACATATGCTCTAAGTGTTAATTTGTGCCAAAGATTCAAAAAGTGCAAATCAAGTTACAAGGTACGTTTCTAGACTTAGTGCATTGATTTGGGTACTAATGTATTGTGTCTAAGTGTTAGAAACAGGGAAAAAGCAATTGGAAATGAGTTGGCTGTGTACAGCCAACTCCTGCTCGGTCTGGGTGCACCGGACTGTCCGGTGCGCCAGGACCAGTCTCGGTGAACAGTCCGCTCTCGGCACTCGACGACGGCGTACGACTATAATTCACCGGACTGTCCGGTGGTGCACCGGCATGTCCGGTGAGTCGTCTGCGGCGAAGTCGTCGCTCTCGGGAAACGATCAACGGTGTACGGCTAAAATGCACCGGACTGTCCGGTGAGGCACCGGACTGTCCGGTGAGGCACCGGACTGTCCGGTGAGCCAACAGTCGACTGCGCCAACGGTCGGCCGCGCAATCCGCGCGCGACGCGTGGGCGCGCCAACGGTCGGCAGGGGGCACCGGACAGTGTCCGGTGCGCCAACTGCCGCAGATCTGCAACGGTCGGATGCGCCAGAAAAGGAAGGAGATCGGGCACCAGACAGCTACAGGGACTGTCCGGTGGCGCACCGGACTGTCCGGTGCGCCAACCGACAGAAGGCAAGATTTGCCTTCCAAAGTTGCCTCCAACGGCTCCTAGCTGCCTTGGGGCTATAAAAGGGACCCCTTGGCGCATGGAGGAGTTACCCAAGCATACTTTGAGCATTCTAAGTCTTCCACACTCCGTCTCGCGCACTTGATTGACTTTGTTAGTGATTTGAGCTCCGTTCTAGTGGTGAACTTGTTGCGATTCATTTGAGCTCAAGTCTTGGCTGTGTGTGTGCGTATTGCTGCGGATTTGTGTGTGTTGCTTCCCACCCTTACTGTAGTGCTTTCACTTTGATCTTTGTTGTAAGGGCGAGAGACTCCAACTTGTGGAGATTCATCGCAAACGGGAAAAGAGATAAGCAAGAACAACACCATGGTATTCAAGTTGATCATTGGATCACTTGAGAGGGGTTGAGTGCAACCCTCATCCATTGGGACGCCACAACATGGAGGTAGGCAAGTGTTATACTTGCCGAACCACGGGATAAACTCGCGTGTCTTGTGTGATTGATTTTCTATGATACTTGTGGTCGCAAGAGCTCACTACTTAGCCGTACTAACACTTAACAAAGTTTTGTGGCTATTTAGTTGTCGATTTTTACAGGATCACCTATTCACCCCCCTCTATGTGCTCTCAAGCTCATAAAGGATTATGATTTGGAGATTCACTATCACCCGGGCAAGGCGAATCTGGTTGCGGATGCCTTGAGTCGGAAGGAACATGTCCATTCAGCCATTGTTGCCCAGCTGCCCGAAGAGATTGTTGAGGATTTTAGGAGACTCAACCTGGGAATTGTTGCACACACTGAAGGAGTCACTATTGATGTGGAACCTACCTTGGAGCAAGAAATCCATAAGGGTTAGATTGGTGATGCTAAAATCCAAGAGATCAAAGATCTGATTACTGAAGCTAGAGGTCTAGAATTCACGAAGGATGAGCAAGGCACGATATGGTTCAAGAACCGGATATGTGTTCCGGAGATTGACAGCCTCCGTGAGACTATACTGAAGGAAGCCCATGATTCTGACTACCCTATTCATCCTGGGAGCACTAAGATGTATTAGGATTTGAAGCAAAATTACTGGTGGTATGGGCTAAAAAGAGATGTGGCTGCACACGTGGCTATGTGTGATGTGTGTCAAAGAGTCAAGGCCGAACACCAAAGACCAGCTGGACTATTGCACCCGTTAAAGATACCCGAATGGAAGTGGGAAGAGATTGGTATGGACTTCATTGTCAGGTTGCCTCGTACCCCGAAAGGATATGATTCCATATGGGTGATTGTGGACAGACTGACCAAAATGGCACATTTCATTCCGGTCAAGACTACTTATAAAGGTTTTTCAGTTGGCAGAGTTATACATGGCTCAGATTGTGTGTTTACATGGAGTACCGAAGAAAATCGTTTCTGACAGAGGCTCATAGTTTACCTCAAGATTCTGGAAAATCTTTCATGAGAATATGGATACGAAGTTGACCTTCAGTTCGGCCTATCATCCTCAAACTGATGGCCAGACTGAAAGGACCAATCAAGTACTGGAAGATATGTTGAGAGCTTGTGCCCTTCAGCATGGAGGCAGTTGGGACAAGAGTCTACCATATGCTGAGTTCTCATATAATAATAATTACCAGGCCAGTCTGAAGATGTCACCATTTGAAGCTTTATATGGCAGGAAGTGCAGGACTCCTCTATATTGGGATCAGACTGGAGAAAGACAGTTCTTTGGGCCTAAACTTATTCAAGAGGCAGAAGAACAAGTTCGTATAATCCAGGAGAACTTGAGGGTAGCACAGACCAGGCAAAAGAGCTATGTTGATAATCGAAGAAGACCACTAGAGTTTGAGGAAGGTGATCATGTGTACCTCAAGGTGTCACCACTTCGTGGAATGAGGAGATTCAAAGTCAAAGGCAAATTGTCCCCTCGCTTTATTGGACCCTTCAGAATTTCTAGGCGAGTTGGGGAGATGGCCAATCAACTCGAACTACCTGATCATCTATCTGATGTGCATGATGTATTCCACGTGTCTCAACTTAAGAAGTGTCTTCGTGTCCCTAAGGAACAACTATCAATGGAAGAGCTCAGTGTCCAGGGTGATTTGACTTATACGGAATACCCTATCAAGATTCTTGACACTTTGACTCGAGTTACAAGAAATAAAGTGATAAAGATGTGCAAAGTGTGCAATGGAGGAGAAGATGAAGCTACTTGGGAGAGAGAAGAAGAGCTTCGCATAGAATTTCCCCATCTTTTCCCTAGTCCTTCCTAAATCTCGCGGACGAGATTCTTGTTAAGGGGAGTAGGATTTGTAATAGCCAAATTTGTAAATCATAAGAAGGCTAATGTCCTTATGTGTTTTGCTTATATCTTTAAGCACATGTGAACAATCACATCTAAAATGAATAACTAACTAATGACATCTAAAATAAATCATGCATCATGCTGGAATTTATTTGTGTGTGCATATGTGAGTAATAAAAATTTATAGGAAGTCATTAATGTTCAAATTGGAATTTAAGACTTAAATTGGAATTCTATAATTAGAGAAAGAGAGCACTAGTTAACCTGAAATAAATATTAAAAATAGATAAATTCACCCATACCATGTCTAAGATGAATATTTAATGATAAAACAAATCTACCAAGAAGTTTGAATTTGAATGGAATTTAAATTTATGAATTTGAAAATTTAAAAGGAAAAGAAAAAACAAATATAAAAGAAAAAGGAAAAGAAACCTAACTAGGCCTAACCTCTCCAATTTGGCCCAACTTTGCACCCACTCCCGCGAAGCCCACTCCGCACGCAGGCACTGCCATGTGGGTCCACCTGGTTGGCCGCACACTGGCGCCCGCGTTATGCCTTCACTGGCTCACTAAGGGGTGGAGCCCACCTGTCGGTGATTGAACCTCACGTGCGTGCCATGCTCACTAGAAGGCGGGTCCCGTACGTCAGCGCATTTCCTTCTCCTTCTCAACGACGGGCGCAGATGTCGCCGCCACAGCCGGGTCATGGATGACCTACCTCCTCTCTCCGAACCGGGACCCCGGGAGATAAATGGGTGCTCCCGTGACCCGTTCCTCCCCCTGCTACCCTCTGGCGCGAGCTCAATCCCCCGGAACAAACCGTCGCCGCCAGTGCCGAGCCCACGGAAAGTGAGAGATCCACCGTCGTCACCTAGAGCCGTTGGCGTCGCCCGAGCTCCAGGAAGGGGTCCAAGGACTTCGTTAGACGCTGTTGATGCTCGCCGGTGACCGAACACAGCGTTGAATCGACCGCGCCGTCAGTAATTGCTCGTCGGAGTGCGCAACCCGCCGCGGCTTCAACCGCGCAGTGGACCTACCTCGCCGTCCCTCGATCGCCGGTAAGAAATAGTCCCCTGCTCTCGCCTTCATCCACGCATCACGAAGAATTATTTGGATCAAAGCTTGTGGTTCTGAATACCGATCTGGCCGTCTCCGGCCATGGCCACCACCGTGTGGGTGGGCGGCGCCGCCGTGCGTGGGTCTTGGTTGGGGGATGAGATCGGGACCGTCGGATCTTATGGCGAACGACTGCGATTAGAAGATAGCGCATCGTTTCGTTTAATAGGATCCGGGCCGTGGATCGATGATCCGATGGACGCAAAAGAATCGCATTAATATAGAATCCAGGCCATTGGATTCAGATTCAATGGCTCCAATAGAATACCAGTTCGCGCGATTTGTGATTTAATCCAGGCGCTCGGTTTCTAATCTGACGGCCAGGAACCATTGGTACCCTTTTGGTCGGTTAGTTTGCGTCTAGGTCCTTAAAGTATTTTAGAATCAACCCGCAGTCCTGGCGGGGGAATTCTGAGTCTTAGGAAATTTTGCTTCAGAGGCCCTGCACTTTCCTGTAATTGACGCGCAGTCCAGAGAACTTATAAATTGGATAAACAAATATGGAAATGGATTTTTAATGTAAAAATAAATGCTAGAACTTGTTTAATTCATAGAAAATTCATACTTAGTCCAAATTAATCCATTCAAGTTTCTATAATTTTGTAATAATGTTGTTTATCACATAGTGTCTCTGTTTTGACATGAAAACCATACTAAAATTTATCTCTTAATTAATCTTGTATCAAATACATAAAACCTTCAGAAATTCATAACTTAAAATCTATAACTCCAAAATTAATGATTCCTGTTCCTATGATCTTTTTAATATGTAGATTATTAATATGTATTTTGTATACATGTTTGGTGTGATGTTAATATTCTCTTTATACTATGCCTGTTTGTATTGTGGCGAGTAGAAGAGCTAGTGGCTGAGGATCCCAGTGTTCAGCAGGTAGAAGTTGCTGAGCAGGAGCTCATTGAAGGCAAGTTGTGCCCTTGATCACTTTTTACGCAATAATGTTCTTTAATATCACTTATTCATGCATAGGTTTAATTTTGATGGGACCCAATAGGTCACCCTAGACTGGTTATCCTTTTACCTTGTTTACCCCTGAATCATTTGGCTAGTTTTGCTATTGCTATATAAGGTTTTGGGATTAATATCACATTATGTCCATGTTCCAATTATTCTGTTATTTTGTTTATTATTCATGTCAAGATCATTATTTTTAATTGGAACATGGAGCTTAACTTGAGAAACACGTGCCACCACAATGGTGGAATGGGATCCCTTGGCTAACTAACTAGGAAAGCTAGTAGAGGACTACCTTAGCTGATAGGGGCAAGGGCAGTAGGGGAGTAGGCGTGTAGGGAGGTTCCTGGGTTGATTTTACTGCGATGGCGGTCAGACGGGGGATTCCTGCATTGCTCTTCGTAGAAACTGTAGCGGGTTTTCTGAAGCTAGTGGAACTAGGTAAAGGCCTTGTAGTGTTACTCTGCCTCGCTTCCTTAGTAGAGGTGTATGGGGCCCGTACAACCCCATGGCGGATGGGTAACATGACTTGTGGGTATAGGGTACAACCTCTGCAGAGTGTAAAACTGGTATACTAGCCGTACTCGCGGTCATGAGCAGCTCAAGACTCTTGCAGGATTAAACTATGAAACTAAATTCAATTTGTCATTTGCATTGCATGGGATTATTTATTAATTTTTTTCTATTCTTATTATGGTTTGGTATTTACTTATATTTAGTAACTGCTAATAAAATTTGACCAACTTATTAAAAGCAATGCTCAGCTTTAACCCCTATTGTTGATCAGCCTTACACATCACATGAACTCCTACCTTTGGTGAGTTCATGCACATTATTCCCCACGACTTGTTGAGCTATGATCTTTTATGAGCTCACACTTGCAATATATAACCCTCCCACAGGAGAAGAACAGGTGGCCCAGGAGGAGCCGCACAACGAGAAGTCCAGGAGGATCTGACATATATAGAGAAGCCAACGCAGATTCTGGAGTTTGCAGACAGAGTCACCCGGAGGAATACCATCAGAATGTGCAAAGTCAGATGGGGTCACCACTCGGAGGAAGAAGCAACCTGGGAACGAGAAGATGATCTGAAGGCCAAATACCCTGAACTCTTTGCTGACCAACCTTGAATCTCGGGGCGAGATTCTTTTAAGGGGGATAGGTTTGTAACACCCTGAATTTGGGGGTATAAAATTTCTTTGCTCATATTCACAAATTCAGGTGTTACTTCCCTTTTCTCATCCTTCCCCAATCTTCTCTTTCTCATTTCTATAGGAGAAAAGTGGTTATTTTATTTGTAATTATAGTCTATTAGCTCAAACTCCAAGGGAGTATGAATTGTTGCATCATGTTGAACCCTAGATTTCACTTTTGTTTGGTGCATAATTCTTGGAAAGTCTAATTTGAGTTTGTGGCTTATTTGGATTTGAATCAAATTGAATAAATAAAAAGAAAAGAGAAAACAAAATACCAGAATAAAAGAAAAAGGGAAAGAAGCCCAACCCTGCCCCCCTCGGCCTTTCGGCCCAGCCGGCCCAATCCCGCGCGCGCGCCTCTCCCCCCCCCCTTTCTCTCTCTGCCCTGGCGGGCCCGCCCGTCAGCGCGACCGCCTTCCCCGCGCCCGCACCCGCTTTCCCCTCTCTCTCTGCTCGCGGGCCCGGCCTGTCAGCCCCGTCTTCCCCGCGTAACCGCCGCCCGAGCTGCGCGCTGCCGCGGACTCCGCGCCCACGTCGCGCGTGGAGCTCGCAACCGCCCCGCCCCCGGCCACTTGAGCCCAGAACCCCACTCGCCCTCTCCCCCTCCCTCATTTGCGCACCTGCAGGCCCCTCTCTCACCTCCCCCTCGCTGCGCGCACGCCAGAGCGCCGCCGCCACGAACCATCGCCGCCCGAGCCCGTTTCCCTGTCGCCGTTGGAGCTCCGCCGTGCTCTCTGCCACGGTGAGCTTCGCCTCGACGTCCGCAACCCAGGACGCGCCCCAGTTTCCCCTCCCCCTCCCTATTTCCCTCTGCCCACGCTCACCCGCCGTCCTCCGTGCAGCCGCGGAGGTCCGCCACCGCCGACCCAGGCCGTCGCCGCGCCATTGCCGCCACCAAGGAGTCCCCGGAGTCCGCCTTGAGGTAAGGAACCTCCCCTGCCCTCTCCCTTCCCCTCTATTGCTCTCTGCTGTGCTTAATTGCTCGCCGGAGTCCCATAGCGCCGCCGCCGAGCCGCTTCGCCGTGGACCGCCCCCCTCCGGTGCCCCTGCCCTGACCTAGCCCCCACCAGAAGACTCCCCGCGCCCTCCCTAACCTCCCCGGCCGTCCAGGTCGCCCCAAAGACCCGCACGGCCCCCGCGCCCCTCGTCTCCGGCGAGTTCTCCGCCGCGGAGACGAGCGCCGCCGCCTCTGCTAGCCGTAGGAAAGGCCAAGGCCGGCCACCCGACCCCCGCCATTCATCCCAGATCGGGCGGCCCTGATTCAATTAGCCCGGGCCCAATCCTGGCCGTCCGCCGGAGATCCAACGGCCCAGGGCCACTTCCCTCACACCCCGCGCCCGCTCTGCCCGCTGGCCCCGCCTGTCAGCCCGCCCGCGCCCCCTCTGCTCGCTGGCCCCGCCTGTCAGCCCGCCCGCGCCCGCACCCGCTCTGCTCGCTGGCCCCGCCTGTCAGCCGCTCAGGCTGCCGCGCGCTCGCGCGCTCGCCCGCGGATCTAATCCTGCGCGTTAATCTGAGATCCGACGGCCGTAGGAGCCCGATACCCCTTCGCCCGCGCGTTTTCTTAAAGAGACCCCCGGTTTTCGGAAATTTAACCCGCCGTCCCTGGATTCTCACAGTTAGGTCCTCGGACCTTTTATTTAATTCAAAATAAGTGTTTAGGGTATATTTTTAACCCCTAAACTTGTAAAATTCATAACTTTGTCATATGAACTCCAAATTAGGTGTTTCAAATTGCAAAATGCTCATAGTATTTTGTCTATCTATTTAAACAATGTTTCCCTGCTGTTTCCATGTCCCAATTAATAGTTGATCATTAGGATAGGATTAAGGTTATTGGAACCCTATTTGAGATGAATAGAAGATGGTAGACTTTAATAAAAGTTAGAGCACCTAAGTTTAGGAACTTAAAACCATGTAATGATTTAACCCCACCACTGATTTAAACCTGATTAGTGGATAATGAATCACTTTGTATAGTCCTCTACCCTAGACCTAGGGAACACCAGAGTGCCTATCCTTTTCTATTATGAACTTGTGATCCCTCTACTGCATATGTTTGGCATATGGCTTTTGTTTGTTATTTCCCAAGTGCATAGTGTGAATGATTACTTTACGTAGACAACGAGCAGTCTGTGTTTCCTGAGGAAGTTGCAGAGGAAGTTCCTGATCAACAGTTTGGTGAAGGCAAGTGTCCTCTGTCCCATTATGTCCTATTCATTTATAACTTACTACCCCGCATTACCTACTTGAAACCTAAGGATTGACTAGCTTTACACTTTACTTTATCCTTGATGACCTTATGGGCTGTTATGGTTAGCACTCTGCTATTGCCTTAACTTAATCAATGAACATGATGTGACTATTTATGATACTGTTATCCTGATGATGTTGATGATCTTGTGACACTCTAGGGGGCTCAGGCTGTTTCCTGAGTACCTCTCCGTAAGGACCTGTTCGTTGAGAGACCACCCGGGATAACAGTGCAACCATGAGGGTGAAATGGGATGCCCTTAGCTAATTAATTAGAGGAACTAGAGGTGTAGTTGCTTCGTCGTCGTGCCGTTAATGGGGTCCAGGCACAGTGCTTGCTCTGCCGAGTCTGAGTGCCGAGGTTCTTTCGTTTTGCTTTTGTTAGTCACCCTCCTGCGGGGAGAGGTACTGTGTTTATCAAACTGGAGAAACCTAACGGGCGGCTATGACCTCTAGGGAATCTTTGTAAAAGCTACATAGTGATGCCCTGCCGGACCACCTAGGTAGTGGTCAATGGGGATTAGCTCTCCCCGGGCAGAAAGGGAATCATGACTCATGGGTAAAGTGTGCGGCCTCTGCAGAGGGTAGTGAAACTGATATATCAGCCGTGCTCACGGTTAAGAGCAGCCCTGGGATCCTCTTTGATTAGAGATACAGATGGTTTGAGATACAAGGATTATGTTATGGTTTTGGTTCGAATATGATGATGTTGTTCCTCGATGAGGAAATGGTTGATGGGTTGGTTAATGCTAAAATCTGGCTTCTACTAATGATAAATACCTGACCAACTAAAAGCAACTGCTTGAGCCTAACCCCACATAAAGCTAGTCCACTTCAGCCAAACGGGACATTTGCTGAGTACGTTGATGTGTACTCATCCTTGCTTTACCACAAAACACCAGGTTGTCCGCATTGTAACCACTGCTCAGGAGAAGGCGAAGCCGTGGAAGGAGACTTCCAGGAGTTCCAAGACTACGACGAATTCTAGGTGTGGGTTGGCGGCAACCCCCAGTCAGCTGCCTGTGAAGGCCTTATCTTTACTGCGTTTCGCTAGCACTTTGATTTACCTGTTAAGACGATGACTATGTGGATGTCTATGACTCTGTGATGTAATAAGTTAATACTCTTTTAAGTTATTATTCGAGCAATGTGCATTGATGTTCATTTATGTAATCGCTGTGTACGTGAGTTCTGATCCTGGCACGTACATAGTTCGCACTTGGTTTGCCTTCCAAAACCGGGTGTGACATAAGTGGTATCAAAGCCAGGCTGACTGTAGGACCGCTGACCTAGAGTAGCACTGGTCGTACTAAGGACTATTGACCTTCCCTCTCACCTTGACCTCTGATGTCACTTCAAAAGTCGGTCACCTCGACCAACCCTATGTTTTACTACATATATATACTATATTATACCTTGTTAAAATTTTTATCTTATTCTGTCTATGGTTTATTCACTTGTCATATTAGTTCTGCTCTTACTCTTATGCTTACGGTGTCTTTTGTAGATGGCTCGTCTTAGACACACTGCACGTAAGTCGGTGATTCCTTTCCTGCCATCTCGACTTGCGGAGCGTCCTCTGCGCCGCACCGTGTCCGGTCAGTCGAGTCACCTGGAGAGACTGCACCACCGCCTGCGTGAGGAGCAGGAACGCCGGCGCCAGCACAGAGAGCAGCAGGGCTCTTCCTCCCCACCCCAGCCGGAGGTGGAGTCCGTGAGGCCCCGTTCCTCTGTTGCCCAGCTGGAGGCGCCCCCTACACCACCGCGGGACGCCCCGGCTGTTGGAGGAGCTACTGGAGGAGGTCCTGGGGGAGACCCCGACGACGACGACTCAGACCACAGCACGGAGTCCTCTGAGCCGCAGGAGGCGGAAGGATGGGTCGCCCGACCCATCACCCGTGACGCCGCCCGCGGTTGTCACTTCCACGACGCACTCGACACCTTGCTGCGCCAGGCTTTCGACCGGCACACCTGGTCGATCGAGTATCGTTGTGTAGTCTACCAGCACAGTCGCGGGAGGTACCCGGACCGCTGGGAGGCTACCTGCCTAGTTCGCCGTCCGGAGGATGACCTCCGGGGTGCGGAGGCCGTTTCGGAGCACTATTCCATCTCCGAGAGGGACACTGCAGAGGCGGCTATGCAGGATGCAGCACGACGTGCACTCTCTCAGTACTGTTCTTTGTTCGGTGGCGTGGCCGACGGTCTTAACCTTCGGTACTACCCCCGTCGCCCTACTGGCAGCACAGAGAGTGTGGTTGTCTCACCTGTTGGTGAGGCTAACCCTAGGTTGAGCAGCACAGTCAACCTAGTCGCAGTGCTTAACACTGAGCTGGATCACTCTCTGGATGAGCTAAGCAGGGCTCGAACGGAGATTGCGGAGTTGCGTGCTGAGCTGGCAGAGCGCCATCACCAGGAGGGTGGTTCTCCCGCTCCTGTTGGGACTCAGCACCCATACCGCTCACCGCCACGAGGTCACCACACTTATGGTTCCCCTGCCTGTAAGACGAGGATAGATCTGGACCCTTAGATCGTTAGCATCGGAGTTTGTAATAATTCTTAAGTCAGATGTCCAAGTCTTAGGTAGTCAGTCTAGTTTGCTTATCAGTTGTTTCCAATTAGTTTAGTTTGCTTATCAGTTGCTTGCATGCTTGTTATGATGAACTTGTGCTGGATTTGAATCTTTGTAATGACTGTTGCCAACCTGTGGGTTTCTCCTGCAGTTTGGCCTAGCTATAATGTTAATAAAGTCAGTTATTTAGTTGGGAAGCCATTTACTTCTACTTTCCTTTCTATCTGAGAAGCTGTGTTGAATCATAATGCGGATCAGTGAAGCTCTTTGTTCACTCAGTGTCATGAAGAATTTTGTATTCTCTTTTCTTATGCTGAAGGGTTGTAAGATCAATGCTGATGTATGAATGTCTTCCATAGATGTCTGACAACAGGCGCCGATGCAACAGGCGTGCTCAGCAAGAGCAGCATGACCAGCAGGAGGAGCATCAGAGGCAGCCTCCCCCACCACCCCCGATGTCAGTGGAGCAGATGTTCTTGATGCAGACTCAGGCAGTGCAGGCCATTGGGCAGACTCTGGCAGCCATGCAGCAGGCTCAACAGCAACCCCAACCCCAATTGCAAGTGCAGATGCCCCAGATGCCACGGGATAAGCGTGGTGAGTTCATGAGAGGGCACCCTCCTACCTTCGCCCATTCTGCTGACCCCATGGATGCAGAAGACTGGCTGCGCGCAGTGGAAAGGGAACTGCGCACCGCCCAATGTGACGACAGGGAGAAGGTTCTATATGGTCCCCGTCAGCTAAGGGGAGCAGCCCAGTCCTGGTGGGAGTCCTACCTCGCCACACATGTTGACCCCGAAGCCATCACCTGGGAAGAATTCAGCGAGAGTTTCCGCAGGTACCATGTGCCAGAGGGACTGATGATCGTGAAGAAGGAGGAGTTTCTGGCTCTGAAGCAGGGACCCCTGTCTGTTAGTGAATACAGAGACAAGTTTCTGCAGCTATCTCGTTATGCACCTGAGGATGTCAACACTGATGCTAAAAGGCAGTACAAGTTCATGAGGGGTTTGGTGGATCCCCTGCATTACCAGCTGATGAATCACACCTTCCCCACCTTCCAGCACCTGATCGATAGGGCAGTTATGACTGAGAAGAAGCGTAAGGATATGGAAGATCGGAAGCGCAAGATGAGTGGACCCCAGACCGGAGGCATCAGCCGTCCACGTTTCTCAGACAGTTCATCTCGGCAAGGCAGGCCTGGTCACCCACAAGGATATCAGAATCAGAATCAGCGTCCGCATCAGCAGCAGTTTCAGAGGCAGTACCCACAGCAGCAGCAGCAGCAGTATCGTCAGCACAGCCAGCAGGGAGGTAACCAGTATCAGAAGCAGAACAACCAGGCACCTCGCCTTCCTGCCCCAGCAGCAAATCAGAGCAACCAAGCAGCCCCAACACAAGGAGGAGGCAGAGGATGTTTCCACTGTGGAGAATAAGGCCACTGGGCGATGCAATGCCCGAAGAAGATGGCGCAGCAGCAGACCAACCCCAATGCTCCAACAAGGCAAAGTGTACTGTAGCCGGCAGCAGGCAATCGTAGCCAAGCGTACAACCGTGGAAAGGTGAACCACTTGGAGGCCGAGGCAATCCAGGATGCACCAGATGTGGCAGTAGGTATGTTCTCAGTCGAATCTCATCCCGCAAAAGTGCTATTTGATACTGGTGCAACTCATTCATTTGTCACTGCAACATGGGTAGAATTGCATAACATCTCAGTAGAGGCAATGATGCCGCCTATGAGGATTAATTCGGTTGGTGGCAAGGTGCAAACAGATAAAATATGTTCAAATATAATGGTGGAAATAAGGGGGATAGGATTCCCCAGTGACTTAATAGTAATAGACACCCCTGGGATAGATGTTATTCTAGGGATGAATTGGTTAATGAAGTATGAAGCAAATGTTAGTTGTGACAAGAGGACTGTAACATTGAAGTCCCCGTCAGGAGAAGAGGTAGTGGCCGAGCTAAGGATGCCTAAACCAGCGGAGGGAGTCTGTCACCAGATTTCAGTTGATAGTAAGGAGCCCAACCCGCTCGAGGCTATCAAGGTTGTGTCAGACTTTCCGGATGTGTTTCCCGAGGAGCTAACGGGCATGCCACCCGAGAGAAAAGTTGAATTTGCCATAGAGCTTATCCCTGGTACCGCCCCCATTTCCAAAAGAGCCTACCGAGTGTCTGGACCAGAATTGGTGGAACTCAAGAAGCAGATAGATGAGATGTTAGAGAAGGGTTACATCAGACCAAGTACCTCGCCTTGGGCCGCTCCGGTGTTGTTTGTAGAGAAGAAAGATGGTACCAAAAGGATGTGCATAGACTACAGAGCCTTGAATGAAGTCACTGTCAAAAACAAGTACCCCCTGCCAAGGATAGAAGATTTGTTCGACCAGCTCAGAGGTGCCAGCGTATTCTCGAAGATAGATCTGAGGTCAGGCTACCATCAACTCAGAATCCGACCCTCGGACATACCGAAGACAGCATTCATCACCAAGTACGGGTTATATGAATTCACAGTTATGTCCTTTGGTCTGACAAATGCGCCAGCCTTCTTTATGTACCTGATGAACAGTGTGTTCATGGATTATCTGGACAAGTTTGTGGTAGTGTTTATCGATGATATTCTCATATACTCTCAAAGTGAGGAAGATCATGTAGAGCATTTGAAAATGGTATTGCAAAGACTTCGAGAGCATCAGTTGTATGCCAAGCTGGGCAAATGCGAGTTCTGGATTCATGAAGTCTTATTTCTGGGTCACATCATAAACCAAGATGGGTTGGCAGTGGATCCAAAGAAAGTAGCAGATATCCTGAACTGGAAAGCACCAAAGGATGTTCGTGGGATCAAGAGCTTCATTGGAATGGCTGGGTATTACAGGCGTTTCATCGAAGGCTTCTCAAAGATTGCTAGACCAATGACAGCGTTACTAGCGAAGAAAGTTGAGTTTAAGTGGACCCAAAAGTGTCAGGAAGCATTTGAAGAACTGAAAAATAGATTGACTACAGCTCCTGTGCTAGTCCTGCCCGATGTTCACAAGTCATTCTCAGTGTATTGCGACGCTTCTTACACCGGATTGGGGTGTGTGCTAATGCAAGAAGGAAGAGTTGTAGCATACTCATCTCGACAGTTGAAGATCCATGAGAAAATTATCCCACACACGACCTGGAGTTGGCAGCAGTGGTTCATGCTTTAAAGACCTGGAGACATTACCTGTATGGGCAGAAGTGCGACATTTACACAGATCATAAAAGTCTGAAGTACATATTCACCTAGTCAGAGTTAAACATGAGGCAGCGAAGATGGTTGGAATTGATCAAAGACTATGAGTTGGAGATACATTACCATCGAGGCAAAGCCAATGTTGTTGCAGATGCTCTGAGCAGGAAGAGTCAAGTCAATATGTTGGTCACGTGCCCGATGCCATATGAGTTAGCCAAGGAGTTCGACAGGCTGAGCCTCGGTTTCCTGAATAATACGCAAGGAGTAACAGTGGAATTAGAGCCCACTCTAGAGCGGGAGATCAAAGAAGGGCAGAAGGATGATGAAAACATCAACAAGATCCGGCAGCTGATCTTAGAAGGAAGAGGCAAAGACTTTCGAGAGGATGAAGAGGGAGTAATATGGTTCAAGGACCGATTGTGTGTCCCCGACCTCAAACCCATTCGGGAACTGATCCTCAAGGAAGCTCATGAGACAGCCTACTCCATACACCCTGGGAGCGAGAAGATGTATCAGGATTTAAAAAGGAGGTTTTGGTGGTATGGCATGAAAAGAGAGATCGCAGAATATGTCGCCATCTGTGATAGCTGTCAGAGAACCAAAGCAGAGCATCAGAGGCCTGCCGGATTGTTGCAGCCATTGCGGATTCCTCAGTGGAAGTGGGATGAGATCGGGATGGATTTTATAGTTGGCCTACCTCGTACCCGGGCCGGTTATGATTCCATCTGGGTGGTTGTGGACCGCTTAACAAAGGTGGCCCATTTCATACCTGTGAAGACAACATACGCCGGAGCAACGTTAGCTGAGTTATATATGTCACGGATAGTCTGCCTTCATGGTGTGCCGAAGAAGATAGTGTCAGATCGAGGAACGCAGTTCACCTCTCATTTTTGGCAGCAGCTACAAGAAGCTATGGGCACACATTTGAACTTCAGCTCGGCTTATCACCCGCAGACAGACGGTCAGACTGAAAGAACTAATCAGATCCTAGAAGATATGCTGAGAGCATGTGCGTTGCAAGACAAGTCAGGATGGGACAAAAGGTTACCTTACGCAGAATTTTCTTACAACAATAGTTACCAGGCCAGCTTGAAGATGTCACCGTTTCAGGCGCTCTATGGACGGAGTTGTAGGACTCCGCTGCATTGGGACCAGCCTGGAGAGAGACAGGTGTTTGGCCCCGACATTTTGCTTGAAGCCGAAGAGAATATCAAAATGGTTCGGGAGAACCTGAAGATAGCCCAGTCAAGACAGCAAAGCTATGCGGACCGAAGAAGAAGAGAACTGAGTTTCGAAGTGGGGGATTACGTCTATCTGAAGGTGTCACCTATCAGGGGAGTCAGAAGGTTCGGAGTTAAAGGCAAGCTAGCACCCCGGTACGTCGGACCTTATCAGATTCAAGCAAAACGTGGAGAAGTGGCTTACCAGCTCAACCTACCGGAGAGCTTGTCAGCAGTGCACAATGTGTTCCACGTGTCGCAATTGAAGAAGTGTCTGCGAGTACCAGAAGAACAGTTGCCAGTGGAGGGTTTGGAAGTCCAGGAGGATCTGACATATATAGAGAAGCCAACGCAGATTCTAGAGTTTGCAGACAGAGTCACCCGGAGGAATACCATCAGAATGTGCAAAGTCAGATGGGGTCACCACTCGGAGGAAGAAGCAACCTGGGAACGAGAAGATGATCTGAAGGCCAAATACCCTGAACTCTTTGCTGACCAACCTTGAATCTCGGGGCGAGATTCTTTTAAGGGGGATAGGTTTGTAACACCCTGAATTTGGGGGTATAAAATTTCTTTGCTCATATTCACAAATTCAGGTGTTACTTCCCTTTTCTCATCCTTCCCCAATCTTCTCTTTCTCATTTCTATAGGAGAAAAGTGGTTATTTTATTTGTAATTATAGTCTATTAGCTCAAACTCCAAGGGAGTATGAATTGTTGCATCATGTTGAACCCTAGATTTCACTTTTGTTTGGTGCATAATTCTTGGAAAGTCTAATTTGAGTTTGTGGCTTATTTGGATTTGAATCAAATTGAATAAATAAAAAGAAAAGAGAAAACAAAATACCAGAATAAAAGAAAAAGGGAAAGAAGCCCAACCCTGCCCCCCCCCCCCTCGGCCTTTCGGCCCAGCTGGCCCAATCCCGCGCGCGCGCCTCTCCCCCCCCCTTTCTCTCTCTGCCCTGGCGGGCCCGCCCGTCAGCGCGACCGCCTTCCCCGCGCCCGCACCCGCTTTCCCCTCTCTCTCTGCTCGCGGGCCCGGCCTGTCAGCCCCGTCTTCCCCGCGTAACCGCCGCCCGAGCTGCGCGCTGCCGCGGACTCCGCGCCCACGTCGCGCGTGGAGCTCGCAACCGCCCCGCCCCCGGCCACTTGAGCCCAGAACCCCACTCGCCCTCTCCCCCTCCCTCATTTGCGCACCTGCAGGCCCCTCTCTCACCTCCCCCTCGCTGCGCGCACGCCAGAGCGCCGCCGCCACGAACCATCGCCGCCCGAGCCCGTTTCCCCGTCGCCGTTGGAGCTCCGCCGTGCTCTCTGCCACGGTGAGCTTCGCCTCGACGTCCGCAACCCGGGACGCGCCCCAGTTTCCCCTCCCCCTCCCTATTTCCCTCTGCCCACGCTCACCCGCCATCCTCCGTGCAGCCGCGGAGGTCCGCCACCGTCGACCCGGGCTGTCGCCGCGCCATTGCCGCCACCAAGGAGTCCCCGGAGTCCGCCTTGAGGTAAGGAACCTCCCCTGCCCTCTCCCTTCCCCTCTATTGCTCTCTGCTGTGCTTAATTGCTCGCCGGAGTCCCATAGCGCCGCCGCCGAGCCGCTTCGCCGTGGACCGCCCCCCTCCGGTGCCCCTGCCCTGACCTAGCCCCCACCAGAAGACTCCCCGTGCCCTCCCTAACGTCCCCGGCCGTCCAGGTCGCCCCAAAGACCCGCAGGGCCCCCGCGCCCCTCGTCTCCGGCGAGTTCTCCGCCGCGGAGACGAGCGCCGCCGCCTCTGCTAGCCGTAGGAAAGGCCAAGGCCGGCCACCCGACCCCCGCCGTTCATCCCAGATCGGGCGGCCCTGATTCAATTAGCCCGGGCCCAATCCTGGCCGTCCGCCGGAGATCCAACGGCCCAGGGCCACTTCCCTCACACCCCGCGCCCGCTCTGCCCGCTGGCCCCGCCTGTCAGCCCGCCCGCGCCCGCTCTGCTCGCTGGCCCCGCCTGTCAGCCCGCCCGCGCCCGCTCTGCTCGCTGGCCCCGCCTGTCAGCCGCTCAGGCTGCCGCGCGCTCGCGCGCCCGCCCGCGGATCTAATCCTGCGCGTTAATCTGAGATCCGACGGCCGTAGGAGCCCGATACCCCTTCGCCCGCGCGTTTTCTTAAAGAGACCCCCGGTTTTTGGAAATTTAACCCGCCGTCCCTGGATTCTCACAGTTAGGTCCTCGGACCTTTTATTTAATTCAAAATAAGTGTTTAGGGTATATTTTTAACCCCTAAACTTGTAAAATTCATAACTTTGTCATATGAACTCCAAATTAGGTGTTTCAAATTGCAAAATGCTCATAGTATTTTTGTCTATCTATTTAAACAATGTTTCCCTGCTGTTTCCATGTCCCAATTAATAGTTGATCATTAGGATAGGATTAAGGTTATTGGAACCCTATTTGAGATGAATAGAAGATGGTAGACTTTAATAAAAGTTAGAGCACCTAAGTCTATGAACTTAAGCACCTAAGTTTAGGAACTTAAAACCATGTAATGATTTAACCCCACCACTGACTTAAACCTGATTAGTGGATAATGAATCACTTTGTATAGTCCTCTACCCTAGACCTAGGGAACACCAGAGTGCCTATCCTTTTCTATTATGAACTTGTGATCCCTCTGCTGCATATGTTTGGTATATGGCTTTTGTTTGTTATTTCCCAAGTGCATAGTGTGAATGATTACTTTACGTAGACAACGAGCAGTCTGTGTTTCCCGAGGAAGTTGCAGAGGAAGTTCCTGATCAACAGTTTGGTGAAGGCAAGTGTCCTCTGTCCCATTATGTCCTATTCATTTATAACTTACTACCCCGCATTACCTACTTCAAACCTAAGGATTGACTAGCTTTACACTTTACTTTATCCTTGATGACCTTATGGGCTGTTATGGTTAGCACTCTGCTATTGCCTTAACTTAATCAATGAACATGATGTGACTATTTATGATACTGTTATCCTGATGATGTTGATGATCTTGTGACACTCTAGGGGGCTCAGGCTGTTTCCTGAGTACCTCTCCGTAAGGACCTGTTCGTTGAGAGACCACCCGGGATAACAGTGCAACCATGAGGGTGAAATGGGATGCCCTTAGCTAATTAATTAGAGGAACTAGAGGTGTAGTTGCTTCGCCGTCGTGCCGTTAATGGGGTCCAGGCACAGTGCTTGCTCTGCCGAGGCTGAGTGCCGAGGTTCTTTCGTTTTGCTTTTGTTAGTCACCCTCCTGCGGGGAGAGGTACTGTGTTTATCAAACTGGAGAAACCTAACGGGCGGCTATGACCTCTAGGGAATCTTTGTAAAAGCTACGTAGTGATGCCCTGTCGGACCACCTAGGTAGTGGTCAATGGGGATTAGCTCTCCCCGGGCAGAAAGGGAATCATGACTCATGGGTAAAGTGTGCGGCCTCTGCAGAGGGTAGTGAAACTGATATATCAGCCGTGCTCACGGTTAAGAGCAGCCCTGGGATCCTCTTTGATTAGAGATACAGATGGTTCGAGATACAAGGATTATGTTATGGTTTTGGTTCGAATATGATGATGTTGTTCCTCGATGAGGAAATGGTTCATGGGTTGGTTAATGCTAAAATCTGGCTTCTACTAATGATAAATACCTGACTAACTAAAAGCAACTGCTTGAGCCTAACCCCACATAAAGCTAGTCCACTTCAGCCAAACGGGACATTTGCTGAGTACGTTGATGTGTACTCATCCTTGCTTTACCACAAAACACCAGGTTGTCCGCATTGTAACCACTGCTCAGGAGAAGGCGAAGCCGTGGAAGGAGACTTCCAGGAGTTCCAAGACTACGACGAATTCTAGGTGTGGGTTGGCGGCAACCCCCAGTCAGCTGCCTGTGAAGGCCTTATCTTTACTGCGTTTCGCTAGCACTTTGATTTACCTGTTAAGACGATGACTATGTGGATGTCTATGACTCTGTGATGTAATAAGTTAATACTCTTTTAAGTTATTATTCGAGCAATGTGCATTGATGTTCATTTATGTAATCGCTGTGTACGTGAGTTCTGATCCTGGCACGTACATAGTTCGCACTTGGTTTGCCTTCCAAAACCGGGTGTGACACTTGGTTGGGCTGCCAAACGAAGTGCACCCCGGGCTCATCAGTGAGGTAGTACTGAAAGGGAAATGTGCCCTTGGGCCATTTCTAAGTATTTTGGTGATTTAGTGTCCAACACAAGTACCTAAGTGTAAAAAGGTGGACAAAGTACAAATCAAGGATAAAGGTATGTTTCTCAGACTTAGTACATTGTTTTATGGACTAATGTATTTTGTCTAAGTGCTGGAAACAGGAAAAATCCAATTTGAAATGTCTTGGCTCGAGCAGCCAAGTCTCTGCTCAGTCCGGTGCGCCAGGCTGGCTCGAGCGAACAGGCTGCTCTCGGGACTTCGACGACGGTGTACGACTATAATTCACCGGACTGTCCGGTGGTGCACCGGACTGTCCGGTGGACCGTTCACAGGCGAACTCGTCACTCTCGGGAAACCATCAACGGCGTACGGCTATAATTCACCAGACTGTCCGGTGTGCACCGGACTGTCCGGTGAGCCAACGGTCGGCCTGGCCAACGGTCGGCCGCGCAATCTGCGCTGGACACGTGGCCGAGCCAACGGCTAGAAGGAGGCACCGGACTGTCCGGTGTGCACCGGACATGTCCGGTGCGCCAACGGCTCTCAGGCTACCAACGGTCGACTGTGCCATTTTTGGAAGGAAATCGGGCACCGGACAATGTCCGGTGTGCACCAGACTGTCCGGTGCACCATTCGACAGAAGGCAATATCAGCCTTCCTAGAATGCTCTCAACGGCTCCTAGCTGCCTTGGGGCTATAAAAGGGACCCCTAGGCGCATGGAGGAGGACACCAAGCATTCCTACAACATTCCTAAGCACCAAGACCTCGATTCCGCGCATTTGTTTCATTGTGATAACATATAGAGCTCTAGTGGAGTTGTGAACTCATTGAGTTATGTTGCGAGCTCTTGTTGCGACTTGTGTGCGTGTTGACACTCTGATTCTTGTGTCTTGTGTGCGTTGCTAATCCTCCCTTGCTCTGTGCTTCTTTGTGAACTTCAAGTGTAAGGGCGAGAGGCTCCAAGTTGTGGAGATTCCTCGCAAACGGGATTGAGAAAAGCAAGCAAAACACCGTGGTATTCAAGTGGGTCTTTGGACCGCTTGGGAGGGGTTAATTGCAACCCTCGTCCGTTGGGACGCCACAACGTGGAGTAGGCAAGCATTGGTCTTGGCCGAACCACGGGATAACCACTGTGCCATCTCTGTGATTGATTTTTTGTGGTTATTGTGTTTTGTTGAGACTCCTCTCTAGCCACTTGGCATTTACTGTGCTAACGCTTAACCAAGTTTTTGTGGCTTAAGTTTTCAAGTTTTACAGGATCACCTATTCACCCCCCCCTCTAGGTGCTCTCAATTGGTATCAGAGCCGTTCTCTTCACAAAGGGACTAACCGCCCGAAGAGATGGATCCTAAGGGGAAGGGTATCGTGATCAACGATAAAGAGAAGGAATCTTTCGTCAACGAGCCGAAGGATGACAAGCCTATCGACTCGGGCTCGGGCCATAGACGGAAAGATGGGAAGAAGAAGAAGACGAGGCGCATCAAGGAGATCGTCTACTACGACGACAGCGATGAGTCTACTTCTTCCCAAAAGGACGACGACCACAACGACTACGAGAGAAGGAAATCGGTTAATTCGAACTTTTCTTTTGACTACTCTCGTATTCCGCAAAGTACAAATACTCATTTGCTCTCCATTCCACTTGGCAAACCTCCTCACTTTGATGGAGAGGACAACGGATTTTGGAGCCACAAAATGCGTAGTCACTTGTTCTCTCTCCATCCTAGTATATGGGAGATTGTAGAGAGTGGAATGCACTTTGATAGTACGGATAGTCCCATGTTCATTAATGAGCAAATTCATAAGAATGCACAAGCTACTACTGTTCTTCTAGCTTCATTGTGCAGGGATGAATACCACAAAGTGAGCGGCTTGGATAACGCCAAGCAAATATGGGACACCCTCAAGATTTCTCATGAGGGGAACGACGTCACCTTGCTCACCAAGATGGAGTTGGTGGAAGGCGAGCTAGGACGATTCGCAATGATAAGGGGCGAGGAGCCAACCCAAACATACAACCGGCTCAAGACCCTTATCAACAAAATAAGGAGCTACGGAAGCACGCGATGGACGGACCACGACGTCGTCCGATTGATGCTAAGGTCCTTTACCGTTCTTGATCCTCATTTGGTGAATAATATTCGTGAGAATCCCAGGTACACCAAAATGTCGCCCGAAGAAGTCCTTGGAATATTCGTGAGAACATTTGCCTTCACCAAACAGGTGCTCAGGGTTTTCAACCTTGTAGAACTCAAATACATTGACCTCTCGTTCTCCAAAGCTTGATCGTCTATTTCTCGAAGCTCGAGAACAGATCGCGTCTATTTCACGACACGTAGCGAATACAAACAGGCACAAGCAAACAAACATATACATGCATAAGAATATTACACCATAGAAGGGGAAACATTATAAATAAAAACATACAATATGAAATAGAGCCCGCTTCTACTGTCAGATGAGGAAAAGAAACACAACAGTCGGAGCTACGGTCGAGAAGTTATCACATTTACACTAAGCGGTTATGAGTTATAATATTTAATTCGATATAACCATATTAATTGATATCTATTAAATGCACAAATACAATCATTACTTAGTTCTGATTAGTTCGCTACTCAAATAGTCGTCGTTAAAATATGTAGCTTAATTAACGTGAGCTATTCTAGGTGAAATGGATTATTGATGTGCGACAGAACACGCGACACATGAAAAAACGATGTGCGTGACACACAAGAATCATTAACAGGTAACACATTTATGTTATACGAATGTGAACTAGAACATTTAAGTCGTTATGATCATATTAGTCGACATTTATCAAATGTAAATTAGAGCAAATACTTAGTTTTGATTAATTTGCTACACTAACCTCTCTCAGTCAAATAAGTAATTTTATTAATATGAGCGATTCTAAGCGATGCGAATTCACGGCACAATACAAGGCGCGCGACGTGTGAAAACGGTGCGCGAACGATGCACAACCACATGTGACTTAGCGCATGGACGACGCGCACGATCCACACGCGCGACACGTGCAGACAACACGTGACGACGGGCACAAAACAGCACGCGCGACAGCACGCGAAACAACACACGCGACATCGTGCGAACGGCACGCGAAAACTACTAAATAGATGTTGTGTTTCACTAAACGAGTATTTGATTCATGTATTTGAGTCGGCATTAATTATGTTAGCATGTATTTATCATTGCACAAATTAAAACTACATATTAGTTTTAATTAAATTGTTATTTTAATTACCATCGGATAAACAAATAATTTATAAATTAACGAAGATATGTGTCGTGACAAAATAATGTTTCCAACATGTAGACGATATTATTACGAAACTAACGCGATCGAAACGGATTTACGACACAAAATATATTATATTTTTAGTACTTCGTGGATTATTACAATGTGTCGTAATTCTATTGGTTGATGACTTGCCACACAGAGAACCACAGTAGCACAACCATAGAAGATCAGAAGATATACATGATGTGGGGTGGTTTTGTTTCTCTCAGACTATCTGCAGCGTGCGACCCTTCCCCTCCCCTCCCCTACCACTGTTCACCGTTTAGGGGCTACAGTAGCCCCCTTCTCCCCGCAACGGCGCGCCCTACCGGCTCCTCTCCGACGCGTGCCCCTTCTCTCACGCTAGATGAAGGGGTTCACTGTTCACGCCCCCTCCCCTGCTTCTCGTGGAAGACGACGCCCGCGCCACACCGAGGAAAGTTCACGCTCCACTTCTCTCCCTCTCGACACGTCTGTGGAAGTAGGCCGAGATCCGGTGACGCGGCGGTGAATCTGCCGGCGGAAGGGCGAATCGAAGCCGGTTCCGGTCCGCCGCGAGGAAGACGAAGTCAAGTTCATGAGGAGACATTCTGGTTCGCGACCGAAGACGAAGCGGCCACAAATCCACTTCTATCGAGGTTCTTCGCCACCTCATCCTTCGTTTTCTTCTCCGAGCTTGGACGCCATCCTCAGATCCGGACTTGCTCGCTTGGATTCATCTTGTTGTGGCCCAGATCTTCTGTTCTTGAGGTGCGACCATGCTCTTGTATCTTCTCCCAAGTTCATGTGTCTTCCTTTCATGTATGAAATTTTACATGCTTAGTTCCGTAGTTAACCGAAGTTAAATTATAGGAGCGGATTCGAATACTACCACCAGCACACATGTACATCGATCTCCTGTTTGTGTTAGGGTTTTCTTCAACCTCGTCATTAACCTTTGCAATTAAGTGTACATGGATCTGCTTCGGCAGTACATAGATGGTATTTAGCGTCGATAGGGAAGATGAATCCGTGTGGGATTGGTCTACCGCAGGCCATTACTACGAACCCTAGAATTGGGGCCTGTTTTTTGTGGTCAGTTCAAGTTTCATGTCCATTGCCATATATATATATATATATTATTACTTATGCCATTACCAAGACTAATTTCAAGCAGTTGCTATGTAATTTTTGGTTTCCACATATCAAGTTTGATGAGTCCACAATTTTTGGTGCCTCATGTTATGTACAAATCAGGAGTTCATAATGTTTTTTCGAATATAACTTATTTACTTGTTCACCTGTTCTGATCCTATGTTAACAAGTAATTATACAATATATGTTTGATCTTTCATTTTGTTTCTGAGTACATCATGAGAACCACAACGACTGCTGATTTTCTAGAGAAATATTACCCTGTTACAATATACATCATCTGTATGTCAGAGTTATCTATGTTTCCTCTTTCATGAGTCATGCTTGCATTAAAAATTAATGTTCCCCCCATCATTATGAGTGAAGCTTTCATTAACAATTATATGTCCCTGGCTTTACTAATTTTGTGCTTCAATTAGTAAAGATATTGATTCCATGTGCCTATATGCTTTGTAACGGTATGCACTTGTTACTTCATATATTAATTGTTTGCAACACATTTCATCATGGCATCCTCGATAGAAGAAAACATGAAGGCTTTGCTCAAAGTCCTTGTTGACTGTGCCGAGGATGCCACCAAATCACTTGGTGGTTTAGTAGATCATGCTTTAGACCACATGCATGATGAAGAGATCGTAGCTAAAACCTTGTTTGCCATCAAAGAAAGACTAGACTTGCTACAACAAGATGCCTTAGAGGCAAAAGTTCAAGCTTTTCCAGAAATTGCTAAGTACTAGGGCGGTGACATAAGTGTTGAACCTACAACTCTGTCGACGCCTCCAATAGTAACTGAGTGCTCTTTTGATGAAGACGACTTGTACTGCCCCAAAGTCAATGATGAGTGGTACTTTAGCGATTCTGATAGGTCTACACGCAATAGCTACTGGAATATTTATTAGCCATGTATTCCAGCTTTAGAGAGATGACATCCTTTTGAACTTATAAGTAGTCGTGGGCAGGCAAGAACTCTTAGGTTGTGTGCTATGAAACGACATTTGAGTGGTCATCTCTGTTTGAGTCTTACTTGTATGACGTTATCGTAACCTACTTCTATGTATGGAATTGACTACTTAAATGTAGTATGAAGACTCTATTTTCATTGAAATTATGTTGTTCCTACTCCAATAGTTGATGAAGACTTGTGTTATATATTTTCATATTATACTGTCTTTGCCTTTTAATCTGTTATGTGTTTCTTAATTATAATGTCCATCGCATTCTGTTTACACCATTTCCCTACATTTGTCCCATGTGCACAAATCATAGAATGGACCCAACAAACAATGCAACAAATTCTCAAGCCATGTCAAACAATTCAAGTGGTCAGCAATATCCCACAACTGGCCAACAATTTCCCACTCCACCACCGATATGGCCTACGGGCTTCATGCAGCAGCAACCTATGGATTTTAGCATGATGGGCAACCTTAATTTTCCTAATCCAGCATAAGGTCCAACAACAATGTGGGCTCCCATTCAGATAGGAAATACAAGTTCGGAATTGTCACACCCGGTTTTTGAAGGTAAACCAAATGCGAACCATGTACGTGCCAGGATCAGAAATTCACGTACACAGCGATTACATAAATGACTCATCATAGCACAATCTTCGAATAACAATAAAGAGTAAGTAATAATATTATAGACTAGAGCCATTTACATAATATAAATCAAAGTACACAGAATCGAAACGTAGCCAACGTAAATTAACCCACCATAGGCAGCTGACTGGGGAGGTCGCTAGCCTAATCCTTGAACTCGTCAAAGTCCTAGAACTCCTGCAGATCCGCCTCGACACCTTCTTTACCTGAGCATAGATTGCACCAAAGGCAACCTGATGTTTTATGAAAGCAAGGGTGAGTACACATCAATGTACTCAGCAAATGTCTTGTTTGCCTGAGGTGGACTAGCTTTATGTGGGGTTAATGTCAAGCAGCTGCTTTTAGTTGGTCAGGTAATTATTAATAGTAGAGAGCCAGGTTTTAACATTAACCCAAGTTATTAACCCAAAAGTACTCTTTCCAAATGGAAAGAATAACAGAAACCGTAAGCATAATCATAATCATAAAAACCATCATTATCCTCATCATCATCTGTAACCAAAGCATCTCTGATCAATGTGTCTCTAATCAATGGAGCTCCCTTGGCCGCTCATAACCGCGAGCACGGCTGATATATCAGTTTCATAACACTCTGCAGAGGTTGTGCACTTTACCCACGAGCCGTTATTCCCTCTCTAGCCCGGACTTACAAGACCCTTATTCACTCCCGAGGTGAATGGCCAGGGATTCACTATGAAGCCTTTACAAAGATTCCCTGAGGCTGTAGCCGCCCGTTAGGTTTCCTAAATGTACTGCACTCCTCCCCAAGGGGCAATCCACCCTCGGTAGAGCGAGCCGCATACACCGAGCCCCATTGACGGCACGACGACGAAGCGAACTACACCTAAGTTCCTCTAATTAATTAGCTAAGGGCGTCCCATACCACCCTCATGGTTGCACTGTTTTCCCAGGTGGTCATCCAACGAACAGGTCCTTACGGAGAGGCACTCGAGAAACCGCTCAAGTCCCCTAAAATGCCACAAGTATATCATCATATCCAGAATAAAATCATAGTATCATCATTGTATCTCATCATGTTCATTGATTAAAGTAAAACGCTAGTATAGAACTAATCATAATAATCAATTCCCAAAGGGTAAACAAGGACAGAAAAACAGAATACTAGTTAATCCTTAGGTTGATCATGGTATGCGGGTTGATGAATTATAAAGTAAATGAGACATAATAGGTCAGAGGACACTTGCCTTCACCAAAACAGATGCTCAGGATCTTCAGTCTCGTAGAACTCGAAGAACCAGATTACTTGGTCACCAACTCTTGATCTTCGATCCCTCAAAGCTCGGAAACGGATCGCAACCTATTCACGACGCACAGCGAATACCAACAAGCACAAACAAACAAACATATGTATATGCATAAGAATATTACACCATTTAAATAAAAACATAATAAAATATACAAAATGAAATAGAGCTCGCTATTATGGTCACTGAAGGAAAAGAAACGCGATAGTCGGAGCTACAGTGGAGAAGTTAACGCGTTTACGCTAACCAAATATTAATCATAACATTTAGTTTGACTGGATTATATTAATCAAAATTTATTAAATGAAAATAGAGCTATCGCCCAGTTTTAATTAGCTAACCACACTAACAATTCTTAGTTAATTAAGTAATTTAAATCACATCGGCTCTTAGCGGGACGAATTAGCGAAGCGAGGCGAAATACGTAACGCGCGAAACAGCACGGCCGCACGCGACCTAGCACGCGCACCACGCGCGGCACGCGCAGACAACATGACGACGACGAACCAAACACGACAGCGTGCAAACGACGTGCGGACACATGCAACATACCACACTGACGACACACGAAGCAGCGCGCGCGACTAGCACGAACGAGAACGCCACCACGTGCGGAACAACACGCGCGACAGGTGAGAAAACTAAATAGGTGACATGTTTATACTAAACAAATGTTAAATATATAAAAAGTGGTTAAGTTAATATTTGTCATGTTAATATTTATTATAAAAGCTCAAGTGGAACACTACACATTCAATCTAGTTAGAATATTAACCTAATATATATTAGTTGAGCCAACCTTAAGTTAGTTATCTAAAAATATATGACATGACGAATTAACCTTATTATCATGAGTGTTTATAAGTGAAAAACAATTTATCATCACGCGCAGACGTCGCGCGACACACGTGAACAGCGCGCGACGACACGTACGAACGACACACGCGACACTCGCGTGAGACAATGCGCATGACAGCGCGCGACACGCGTAAGTCAATGCGACTACGCACGTGAACAACACGTTGACACACAAACGATGTCGTGCGCAAACAACAATAAACAAATAATTAATTAAAGGTATTTAAGCTGGTATTAATCAAGTTAATTAACATTTATTTTTATAAAAGCACGAGTTAAAACTATAGACTCGTTCTAAATAAATTGTAATTTTTATTAACCCTTGAAATAACCAATAATTAATTATTCAACTAGAACATGCGACCCGACGACAACGAGCGCCATACGTGGGAACAACGCGCGTGACACGTGCGAAGGAGCACATGGAAAGCGCGCATGACCACGTATGACCATAAGCAAATGACGCGTGATGATGCGCGTAAACAGCACGCGACGACGGGCGAACGGATGGCGATGACGCGTCCGCGCGCGTCACGCGAGAATCACTAACGTATACCGCGTTTGTACTAAATATGTATTAAACTACAAGTGTTTAAGTTAATGTTAATCGTGTCAACATTTATATTTGTAAAAGCATGAGTTAAAACTATAACTAGGTTTAACTAGCACGCTAAATAAATAAAGCTTGATTGAACAAATGCTTAATTAATTACTTAAAACATATGACATGGTGAATAATATTTTTAGCACGTAGATAATATTACAAGGAAGCTAATGTAACACGAATGGATCGAAATGGATTTATAATACGAAATCTAACATATATTTAATAATTCATATCTAATGCGTTGTGGCCTGTTGCGATTAGCTGGAGCCACACCACATGGAGGGCCACGAATTTTGTGTCCATATAGGATCTTTGGAGGATAATTTCTCTCTAATCGCATGCAGCCAGGGAAGAAAATACGGCATGCAAGGTAGGGCCTATTCACAATCTTTCCTGGGTGGCTCACGCACGACACTACATGCAAGGTGGGCCCCTCAGGCCATTTCCTTTTAATCCCTAGGCACAGCCGCACAGCACCCATGATTTCCTCAAGGCAGTTTCTCCTTTTCTTCAACCTCCATACGCCCACCATGGATTCGAATCAGCAGCAAGATGGCTTGGGCGACGCAGATACTGTTCGTCGACCTCTAGCCAGTCGCATGGGGGCAGGGGGCATTGCCTCGCTATCCTAGTGCGCAGAGGCACTCGCGTAGGTGGCCGGGAAGGCTCGCCAACGGTCGGCCTCCGTGCAGGCAGGTAGTGCCGGCCGGGGCTAGGCTTGGTTGCGTAAGGGTCCTCCAGCGTGCCACAGGTGCAGTGCACGCGGGCTAGAGAGGAGCGACGCCGGCCAGCGGTAGGACTGCTATGGCGAGGGTCGGCGGCATAGCAGCATCGCTCGCGTGATGAGAACTATATACAGAAAAGAAGAGAGAGAGAGGAGAGCTTACTGGAGAAGAAGATGATGACCGGAGCAAGGCTACACCGGCGACGAGGGGACGACGAACAGGAGTGCTCCGACGCGCGGTGTGGTGGTTCCCTTGTGGTGGTTGCACAACGCGATGGGAACAAGGAGCAGAGGAACTATACTGTGGGGAGAGGGGTTTGGCAACGGGAAAATAGAAGAAATAACATCTACGCCTATGCCTATATAGAGAGGATGGGTGGGGCGAGATAGTTATGCCGAGTATTACGCGACGAGGCAACATGAAACGAGTTAGTTGCGACTGTGTTCGTGCCACACGCATGTGTGAAACAGATGGTCATTGCAATGACGACAATCACACACGACTAGGGGTAGACGGGGATAGCCGACACGAGTAGCATGTCGTTCGCGAGAAGTGGTTCAGTGATCTGCGGAAAAGAGCACGAGATATGGAACAGGCTCGATGAGAGGACAATATATATATAATTGAGTTTCCAAAATTTTATAGTTTTTTTGCAAATACTAAACTTTAGGTATTTAAATAATATTAGAAAAACTGAAATTCATATTTAATACTCAAATAAACATTTCGAAGATTCCAAAAACTATTGGGAACATCCTCAAGATATTTTAATCTGTTACGATAACATTTTGCACTCATAAACACTATGCATCGACATGAATGCAACAATCAAAGTTCCTCTAAGATTTTATTTTTACTAGGCTTACGCCTAGACATAAAAACAAAATATCTCTTCACTATTTAGGAAAAAGAAAAGAAAAGCAAGGAAAAGAGAGGGTAACACCTGAATTTGGTGAATATTAGAAAAGAAATTTTATACCCCCAAATTCAGGGTGTTACAGGAATCAACCATTCTTCCAGCCTCACAATCTACTATGTATTGGAACCATTACATGCACTTTGTAAGGAATCCTCTAGGATCAGTTCAAGGAAATCCTTTTGGAGATTCCTTTCCAGGTTCAAATACTAGTACACCATTGCAGGGTTCGAATACAGTACCTTCATTATCTGTTAACTTGGAGTCCGATGCTGAACATAGTGTTCAAGACATCAATAGTCCTGTAAAGACTCCAGCACTTGTTAACAAACCAAAGAAAACAAAGGAACAAAACTTTACTACTGCCGAAGACCTTCTACTTTGTACAACATGGTTGCAAATTAGCAGTGATCCTATTGTCCACACTGGACAAAGGAAGGAGGGACTTTGGGCTCGAATAGGAAAAAGGTATGACGAACAAAGGGACGAGTTCCCTTGTAGACTAAAGCAAGCACTTAGCAGCAGATGGGACAAGATTCGCGGAGATGTCAGTAAGTTCTCGGGCTGCTACGCAAGAGTTCTCCAAGAGAAACAAAGTGGCTTGACTGACGATGACAAGGTCAGCACTGTCGTACACAATTTATGAACTGCTTCTACTTATTTCCATCTTTGCATTCTGGTCGGCATATTCTTATTAAATCGTCACTTTTGTAGACTTCCAAGGCGACTACATTGTTTGCACATGAGGAGAACAAACCATTCCATTTTATGCATTGCTGGCATAAACTGAAGGGGGGCCCAAATGGGTGAGCATCTGTCAAGGACCTTCGTTCCAAGGATTACAAGGAAAATCAATAGGATCTTCTGGTGATCCAACAATTAGTGGACAAGAATCTGACAGTGGTTCTGCTGGTTTGACAGGAAAAGGCCTCTTGGGCATGATTCTAGTAAATCGGAGAGAAAGAAAGCTGCGTCATCATCGTTGACAGAATACTTAAGCCGTCTGCATGATTTAACTGAAAAACAAATTCAGCGCTACATAGAAAAGGGTGAGAAGAAAGAAAAGGGCAATGAACAAGACAGAGAACTAGAGAATAAGAGGTTGGAGTTGGAAGCTAAAAAGTTAAGCATTCGTGAAAGGGAATTGAAATTAGAAGAACTCAGATCGGCCAAAGAACAGTTGCAGATGCTGCAGTGTACAAGTGAAGACGATGTGGATCCTGATGTTTGGACAATGATGAAGGAGCAAAAAAAACGCTTGCAGCAGTTCATATTTACTTTTCGTTAAATGAACTGTTGTTTCACATGCAGTACTACTGTTGCCGTAAGCAGTATGAGAACAATTTTCTAAGTACATTGTGTTATTTATTTTGCTCAAACATTATAAAGTTGTTGTAAGCATAAGTCGTGCAAGACATGTAGTTTGTATTTAATGTTGTATCGTGTGTAGTACATAATAATTAAGTCGTGCGTGCAAAGACATATCATTATTATTTGTTCCATTCGTATGTTGTTGTTTGCTTGGTGTTAAAGGTTGTACATATGAAATGTGAAAGAAAACATTTCAATCAGTGAGTCCACGATGAACTTAACAATTATTTAATTGTAGAACCATAACAACGACATAACAGACGACATAGAACTTAGTGCATATATGATGCATCTACTTTGTTATTGAACTTGTAGTTCACATGCTTCCACGTCGAGCCCACAAATGCTCCACAAGATCATTTTGTAGTGACGACGACCTGTCTTGGCGACAAAGATCAAAGTGATTGATCACCCATTCCGCCCGTCCTTCTTGAATTAGTTGAGATGGTTCAATGCCTAAAGTGTTGTCTCCGAAATCTATATTAGCAGCAAACTGACCTTCGTCTTCGACAATCATGTTGTGCATGATGATGCATGCTGTTATTATCTCTGTTAAACGATTACAATCCCAACCGTACGCTGGACCACGTAGCACCGCCCACCGGGCTTGAAGAACTCCAAATGCGCGCTCAATATCCTTTCTGCAACTTTCCTGCATTTGTGTGAAATATACTTTCTTTTCCTCATATGGGTGTATTATTGCTTTGACAAAAGTTGGCCAGTTGGGGTAAATGTCATCCGCAAGGTAATATTCGAAGTTGTAAGAATGATCGTTTATTGTGTAATTCACTGGTGGCATTCGACCGCTTGTCATGGGGGTCAAATACTGGTGATTGATGAAGCATGTTTACGTCATTATTTGTCCCAGGCATGCCAAATCCAAAGATCATACGTTGCTATCGCTTCAAGTATCATCGTAGGTCTACCATTTCTGCCACAAAATTGTCCATGCCAGGCCGTAGGACAGTTCCTTCACTCCCAATGCATGCAATCTATGGAACCCAACATTCCAGGAAAACCCCTAGCCTCGCTATTGTGCATGATGCGTGCTATGTCAGCTTGATTAGGAGTTCGTAGATACCACCCACTAAAATATGCAATGATTGCGCGACAAAAATGATGAAGGCATTCCCTAGCGGTAGACTCCCCAATTTGAATGTACTCGTCTACCGCATCAGTAGGTAACCCATAAGCAAGTATTCGCATTGCTGCACATACTTTTTGCAGGGGCCCAGGTCCTGGCATGCCTGTTGCGTCCACCCGTTGTGTAAAGTAATTATCCTGCTGTTGCAGTCCTTCCATAATGCGAATGAACAACGACCTACTCATGCGGAACCTATAAATTTTAATAGGTTCATTGTGAAGACAATGATAATGTCATAACATATTCCAAAAATTTGAACTGTGTACCTTCTATGAAAAACGTGGGGTGGATACATTGGGTTGGGGCCGAAGTAGTGATGTTGGATGAGGTTTTCTCCAGCAAAATGATCCCTGTGAATGATGCGGCGAGCTATACCGAAACGTCGTCGGAGAAGGCGTCTAGCCTCAATGTTGAGGGTAAGAAGATTCACAAGCATAAGTGTGTCGTCGTCACTATCACTCGAATCATAATCATCTTCCCTATGCCAGTGAGACATACCGAACAATGGCTAACTAGCTCGAGTTGTGTTCGATGTTGCCACATTTGTGAAGAGAAAGTATGCATATATATAGGCGAGAGCAATGTGGCTTCAGGGGGAAGCTCGTGGCTTTCACTGGAAGCCAACCATGGCTTCCTGCGTACGAATGTTCGGTGTCTGCTTCCAACGTAAACCTGGTTCAAATTTTTACGTCGCAATGTTTCTAATTAATTTTAACGACGCACAAATGAGACGTTTAGTATGGAATTTCGAATTAAATTTTAACCCGAATGTTAGTTTTGTATATTATGCATAATTTGGAAACAAAAAATAATTTTTTTAAAAAAATAATTTAGAACATGGCAACATGCCGGACGTGTGAAAAGGAAAAAAGAAAATAGAAAATGAAGTTGGTTATGTTAGTTATGTGGAAATGTATATTTAATGTGTAGAGGGATATTTAGGGGAATTTATAGGGGGAACGGTTGCGAGATGAGTGAATATAGAGGAGAGAATCTTACTGACGTGGCTGCATAGTAACATTTAGGGCTCCTTTGGTGACCAGGGCCAGTAAAATACAAGGGAGCTAGCACCGGAGGGGGCAAATTCCTGCCATACAAATTCCCTCGGTGGGCATTGCCCAGCGGGGCTGCGCTGCCCTGACGCCCTTTGGAGCCCCACGGATCAGCTGCCCTACTGCCCTTTGGAGCCACACATCGGCTGCTGCTAGAAGTGTGATCATCAAATCACAAGTAAAATAGAAAAAATAAAAATCAACAAAATCAAACAGAAATTTGTACGCAAAAACAAAAATATGCCCCTCAAAATTTGTACGCTGAAGCAACTTTCTTTTAAAAATCAATAAAATCAAACAGAAGTCTGCTAAGATTTTTTGATTCATGCCACTTAAATAAACAACTTTCTTTGACCACAGAAATAGCTCATAAGAAATTAGCGACAAATCTAACATATGTTTGACAGACTCATAACAGAAAAAATAGTACTTGGTATGCCCAAAACGTTAACACAACAATAACGTTCTTTTGAATATCTTGTATTTATTGTCGCAGAGCTCCATCCATTGCCTCCCTGCAACAACAGAAGAAATATAAACTATTAACCAAATCAGAAATTAGGCAAGAATCTGCGGGCAGTAGTAACTTGAGCGAGAAATTAGCCAAGAAGAAACAAGAAAAGTGGGATAAGGAAATTATAGATGGTTGTAGTGCAGTGCAAAATAAACAAGAAGAAATGAGAAGGAAAGTACAAGTGCAGGAAGAAATTAGGCAAGAAGAAACAAGAAACTGCAGAAGGAACAAGAAGGGTGCAGTGCAGGCGTATGAGAAGTTCATGGTGCACCGTCCTTTCATTCGCAGAGCGGCGAGCAACGTATTCTACCAGTTTGTCTTCGAGACTGATCGACATAATGGGATCGCAGAGCTGCTGGAGGTCTTTGGCAGTGTCATTAGTGAGTTTGCACTGCCTCTGAAAGAAGAGCACAAGACCTTTCTTTGGAGAGTTTTGGTTCCTTTGCACAAACCAAAATCTCTTGGTGCGCACCTTCAGCAGTTGACCTGCTGTGTGACACAGTTTATAGAAAAGGATCCAGAGCTCGCAAGCCCAGTGATAATTGGTTTGTTAAGGTACTGGCCAATAACAAATTGTCAGAAGGAAGTGATGTTTCTCAGCGAGATCGAAGAGATCTTGGAGGCTACCAGCCAGGCAGAATTCCAAAAATGTATGGCACCATTGTTTCGGTGAATTGCTCACTGTATCACCAGTTCTCACTTCCAGGTAACTTGCCCCAATAAATCTTACCTAGTAACCGTTGCAGTATGCATTTCAGTATCCCAAGTGCCCTATTAAATTAAATATCAAGAAATGAAATTTAAGCACATAAGAAAGCATTACTAATCCATACAGTATATTATAATATGCTCCTAGTATTAAAACAGAAGCTTTGCTGATCTGAGTTTGAAGAGGACCAACATAAGGGGCAACATTCAATAGGAAGAACAGAAGGAGAGCAGAACTCATTGTGCTGTTAGTATTTCAAACAACAAGCATATATCTCACAGGTTTGTATCGTATGACATAATTACTCCATGCCATTTAGTACTACTGCATCATCGGGACTTGGAAGGCTAGAGACGCACGGGATATGGACGGATGGATCATGGATATGGCGCGCTCCCAATATTTTTCTTTCTTCTGCAGACTGCAGCTAGCTAGGTCTGTGTGCGCACCTGTCACCGGCCGATCAGCGACGCAGGGATCTGCTGACGGCGTGCGAGGGGGAGGGGCCGGTCGGTGGTGCAGGGATCTACTGACGTCGCGCAAGGGGGAGGGTCTGCTGACTGCGCGAGGGAGAGGAGGCGACGGCAGCTGCGCGAGACAGAGAGGAAGCGGCCGCGGGTGCACGAGAGGTCGGGGAAACCCTTTCCGACCTTGTGAGGCCAGGCGCGAAAGCCCTGTTCTCTCCCGCGGATTGGGCTGGGGAATTGGGTCATCAAACATATTTTTTTTTATCGTTCTGGGATAATTTAGCGCGTGGGTTTAAAGGCCAGGGAATGGGCTGGGATTTTTTTGGGATACCGGGCTACCAAAGGAGGTTTAGGGGGAAAAATTTAGGGATAATCGCTGCGGACAGTCTCACTTCTTCCCAGGAATCACATACACATCCCTTGAGTCACGGACGGTTTATTTTTCTTTCCTTTTCTTTCCTCCTTCAACCTTCTTCCATGTTCTTCCATG
The DNA here is from genome assembly GCA_029449295.1 of Zea luxurians. Classification (NCBI taxonomy): domain Eukaryota; kingdom Viridiplantae; phylum Streptophyta; class Magnoliopsida; order Poales; family Poaceae; genus Zea; species Zea luxurians. The sequence continues at coordinate 56,901,977 of JAOPSE010000011.1, forward strand.
GACACGCACTGCAGCAAAGCGAAAGAAGAGAGTGCGACACATCCATGGAGAAAGGAGAGACCCGGCAAGGGGCAAGCTCGCCGGCTGTAGGGCGCGCCGGGAGCCGCGGCTAGGGGGCGACGCCAGCGGGGGCGAGCCAACCATAGGTACGGTCGCGCGGGCTACTTGGAGGCGGGGCATCGGCTCTGCGGACGCATGGGAGGGCACGGTTGGAGGCCGAGGTAGGGAAGGTGGGAGTGGCAGGCTGCGGTGCAGAGGCACTTGAGAGGGCAAGAGGAGGGGCTGTGATTTTAACAGTAAAAAACGAGGACGAAAAATAACAATGAAGTTTGCTCACCAGAGAAGATCTTTGCCGAAGTCAAGAAAAAATATGTAGATTCACTACAAACCGAAAGCACCATGACGAAGCTCTCGACGAGACGAACGCAGTGGTATTCTCGGATTTTGCCAATGACGCCCGGATTGAAAGTAATTGCTTGCCGGAGTTGTCATCAAAATTGGAACCGCCCTGAACTTCATCGAGGAACTGACGGTGCTACGGATCTCGACTCACGAAATGGATCTAATATTTGGAACGGGCTCGGCGAGAGAATTCCATCCATTTATATATTGTTAGGGTTCAAAAATATTTTATTTTTTAAAATAAACCATGCAACGACATGAATACAACAACCAAAGCGGCTCTAAGGCTCATTTTACTAGGCTTACACCAATATATAACAAACTAACTCTCCATTATTTAGGAAAAAGAAAAGAAAAACGGGGAAAGAGATGGTAACACCTGAATTTAGTGAATATTAGAAAAGAAATTTTGTACACCAAATCCAGGTTGTTACAATTTTCTTCATAAAAACAGCTAAAATACAAAAAAAATTCGAGCGATTGACTGAGTGACATATAGGGGTGTAAATGGTATGGATATTATTCGAGCATTTGACCGTTTGAAGAGGCCAATTATCCGATTGAATAGCTTTTACGGATATCCGTAGCATATCCAGATATTCGAATTTGGATCCGGATAGTATAGTTCAAAGATCGGATACGAATATAGGATGGCTGATATCCGTCGGATTCCAGATATCTGGGTATCTTTTCACATATATATTCCTGGAAATCTGGATAGATGTGTGCATTTTGATGATTTTCAGAAGAAAAAATTAATAATACACAAATAGCCTCATAAATTCATGAAATTTTACGTAGGCGCAACGTATATCCATATATAATCCACAAAAATATTTGGACTATAAATTCTACGAGATGTCATCATTTTTTTCTATTTCAACTTATTGCGTAAGTTACACATGAAATTACTCTAAGTATCCAAGTTTAAATGTAATCAATACTTTACTTTATCATTTTCATTTGGGGACTTGAGGTTATCTTATTATAGAATGTTTATTAGTCTTAGTAACTTATTTGCATTTTTTTGGACGACACTAAAGTATTTTACAAATTCAATTGTTTTTTATGTTTTTCTATAGAAAGAAATTAACAATACACAAATAGTCTTAGAAATTCATGAAAATTTATGTAGGCGCAACATATGTCCATATATAATCCTAAAAAAATGTTTAGATCATAAAATCCACAAGATGTCAACATGTCTTCTATTTCACTTTCACTTATTGCATAAGTTACACGTGAAATCACTCTAAGTATCCAAATTTCAACATAATCAATACTTCACATTATCATTTTCATATAGGGACTTGAGGTTATCTTGTTATAGAATATTTATTAGTCTTAATAACTTATTTACATTTTTTGGACGAATCCAGAATATCTTATGAATTTAATTGTATTTTAATGAGTTTGTGCAGAAAGGAATTAAAAATACACAAATAGCTCATAAATTCATAAAATTTTACAGAGGCACAACATATATCCATCTATGATCCTAAAAAATATTTAGACCATAAAATAAGATGTTAGCATTTCTTCCATTACACTTCCACTTGTTACGTGAGTTACACGTGAAATCGCTTTATGTATCCAAGTTTCAACATAACCAATACTTCACTTTATCGTTTTCATGTGGAGATTTGAGGTTATCTTCTTATAGAATATTTATTATTCTTGGTAACTAATTTGCAATTTTCGATCGACACTAGAATATTTTATGAATTTAATTGTATTTTGATGATTTTCGGTAGAAAGAAATTAATAAAACACAAATAGCCTCAGAAATTTATGAAATTTTACTGAGGCACAACATATGTCCACATATAATCCTTAAAATAATTTGGACTCAAGGAGTGGCTAAATAATTACAACAACCATGGTATGTGAACATGGTGTCTTACACGGTATTCGATAAAAATCTGTTACCGATGCTATACATGTCCGGCTAGTTCTGTATTCGATACACGACTATCCATATTTGTATCCAAAAACATCTGTATTTATATTCATATCCGAAGCTATCCGTATTCGAATTCGAAAAAATATGAAAATAAATATGATTTCAATGATATCCATCTGTTCCGTATCTGATCCGATTACACCCAGTGACATGTGCCTTAGCGCTCGCGTTCTAAACCATATTAAGGTAGGGACTAGTTTATAAAAATATATACAAATTATAGAAAAGTTCTTGCCGCTCTCCCTAAGCCGCAAATATCTATAAAATATAAAGAAAAATTGAAATGTTGTCTATTTTAAAATATAAAGAAAAAGATACATCCAATATCCATCTTTTGGGTGTGTCCGGGCCCAGTCACAGCCCACGAGGGCTTATGACTTTTATGCTTCGGACTGCAAAGCCCCCCGCAAACCGCCGCCACGGCGAGGTCGTGCCGCCGCCATGTTCGCCTCGCGCTCCCGCCACTTCCTCCTCAGCGTTCGAACCGCCAGCCATGGCATCCTCCTCCGCAGCCGGACCTCCCACGTGTCCCCTACCGGGTGCGGCGTCAGCGCGCAGCGGCACTACAACCACCAGCAGCGGGAGGACGAGTGGGAGGAGTCCAAGGCGGTGAAGGTGACGGTCTGGTGGGACTTCCAGAGGTGCCGCCTCCCTCCCCGCGCCAGCCCGCGCCACCTCTCCCCGCGCGTCACGGAAGCGCTGCGGTGCGCCGGCATCCGAGGGCCCGTCGAGATCACCGCCTTCGGCGACGTCAGCCACATCCCGCCCACCGAGCAGGAGGCGCTCGCTGACACCGGCGTCATCTTGTCGCACGTCCCTTCCAGTTGCGTCCTCTGTCTCCTCCCGCCACTACTCTCCCCCATTTCCTCGCTTCCTCTCATACTAGCAAATTCGTGGTAGACTCAGAATATCACTGGAGTGAAAAACGATTGGTCGGTTCGTTGCTTCTGGTTGATTAGATTATATTTATATACATGTAGTTTTAGGACTGCAACAAGCTTACAACATCTATGGCCAATATTTGTATTGTAGCTCAAGGGAGCAATGCAAAGACTAGCACATAATTGTCAACAGTGTGGTGAAGCAGTTTGCCTTCAGCTAACCCTATTCGAGAAGAATAATTGGACGTGGATTATCAAAATATTAGGATCTGAATATCATACGTTGGTGGTGCTGCTGCCATTTCAAGTTAAATAGGACTCCCGACTCCCTAAACATCAGTTCAAGTCATCTGTTAAAATGTTTACCTTTTCTGGAGATAGTTGACACATTTGAATTTTTAAATTTGTTGCCAGCTTGTGATTTAAGAATTTTGTAGTTTGGTCTCAGTTGTGCAGTGTTGTCTGATCATACTAACAATACGGTTTCATTTCCTAGGTGGAAAAGATGGTTGTGGCCGATCATTCATGTCTGATCTTATCTCTTGGATTGCTCAGAACCCTCCTCCATCTCATTTCTTCCTTTTATCGGGGGATAAAGACTTCACAAACATCCTGCATCGTCTTAGGATGAGCAATTATAACGTATTGCTTTCTTGCCCTGATTCTGGCTCCAAGATGTTACGCAGTGCAGCAACTTATTTGTGGACATGGGAGGATCTAGCTACAGGGGTGGATCTCAAACCCAAATATTTAAATCATCCACCTGATGGTTTATCCAATTCTTGGTATGGTCAATACAGTGAACCTGGTCGTGACTTTCTCCTGAAACCAAAGAACCCCATGGCTTTACCAAGGAAAACCAAGGAACCTAAGGTTCCCAGATTCGCTGTCGTTGGAATTAAGAGAGTGCTGTGGTTTTATCCTCAAGGGATCAGTGTTTCGGAACTAAGAAAAGAGCTTAAAAGGATTAATGTGTATATTGATGCAAGTGCATTTGGCTTCAAAGATTTCTCTGCTTTTCTCCTCTCCATGCCTGATGTTGTGAAATTTATAGATCCTCTACCAGGTGATGGAGGTCCTGCTGTGGTTGGGGTTTTCAAGAGATCTGAGGATTCTGCTCAAAGTCACATTCAAGAAAAATGCCACAAGGAAGGTGAGAGTGAGGAGCCATCACCACGTCCAAAAAAGAGAACTCTTCAAGTGGAAGTCCCATCATCCCCACCAGATGAGTCATCTAGAGACAACAGGAAAGCACCTGGGTCTACTCAACCACCGGAGCCACCTTCCATACATGTGGAAGCTGATGTTACTCGGACTGTGGAAGTTCCATCACCACCGTCTGATTCACCACGTATGGACCAAAGGAATGATGTACCTGTTGATCCTGTTATGCAAACAGAACGACCAGTCAACTTGATGGAAGCTGATAAGGCGAATGCTGCTGGTGGTCCTTCCTCGTCAGGGGGGCAAGGTAATATCAGCAAGAAAAGGGGTTTCTTTGAACGCATATCATCTTTATGGAATGGCCAAAAGGTTAGGTTTCATGTCATCTCTTCTAAAGCATCAATGAATAAGTAGAATAAATAATGTAGAATAGTCGTTCAGAGGTGTAGTGACTACAGCACAGGAACAAGATGAGTGTTCATCTGAATATATGCTTAGCAAAGCGAGAATTGGTATGGGAAGATCATTGTGTTTCTTTTCTTTTTTGTTTTTTGGGTGAGGAAGAGGAGTTTTATTATTCACGTATGCTAATCAAGGTTTAACATATGCTGTAAAAAGAGGATTGTATTCATTACTACTCAGTGTACGTAAAACCTTGTTTTCATAAGGATAGATGCTAATGCAGCGAGATGTTCTCATCTGATCAGAAATTTTGCTGGTGCCAGAAAATCAATCTATATGTTGTGTTTCTTTTTACATAGATTTTCCTGAAAACTAAAAGATGGGTGAATTATATAGTCTAATTTCTCTTTAAACTATGATATCTATTTTTTTTCTAGTCAAACTCTATGTAAGAAATAAAGTATTTTATGTATAATTATAGTTTTGCCTAAGTGTTGCTATTTTTATCGTAATTAAAATACTTTAAATGGGCTGTACCATAAAATACTAACATCATCGAAGGTAAAAATGCAAAGTTATTGTGCCTGTACAGGTTTTGCTTAATCTGTGTGTATCAATCTAAGTAGGTAGGCTCTTCCATATTTTTGTTTCTAAATAGGTAGGCTCCTGTATAGTTGTTTCTGGACATTGTTACAGCAGCACTAGTCATACTAACCACTATGTCGGCAATCACTCAGCTAGCCTCTCATTATTTGTGTGTGATGGAACCGAGTACTCATTGTTTTGAGGAACTGTTGTTGAGTGACCAATATATGGTTTTTGGAATTAATCATCAGTTACTTAATACTCGTATATGTCAGGGAAGGAGATGGTCCAGGCTGGGAGATCAATATAAACATGAACATGGCGTCACAAGGCTTGTTTATGTAAGCGGTTACAATGTGGTGTATATGGAGGGCAGCCGATTGCCAACGGGAAATTCCTTAGATTCTGAAAATCTCAGTGTTGCCATGCAAAACCGCTCCTTAAACAACAAACAGCCATTTCATTTCATCTTGTAAGTCAAGAGTGGCATCGGATAATACACAGCCTGTCTTACTGATTCAGTGAAACCTTGCAGAAGGGACACGTCTTTATACACGTGCGATTCGCCCTTCTGCTATACATGGGCCAGGTGAAGAGCGTCATCTTCCAAGAGTCCTGTTCCTTGCAAAGTTGGGACTAGCATTCTTCAACATTGGGGGCCAGATGTCAAGACAGATTGGCTCTATACCGATAATCTAGTTCTCTTGCTCTGACATTAGCAAGCATGGGACCTTTAGATGACATTCCTGACAGCAGGAAGGGAACCCTTGCAGCAGCTGGTCAGGTGTCTCCTCAAGAGAGCCAGAGGGTGAATTTTGTGTTGCTTGATTCCAAGGTCTGCTCCCTAGACACGGCCATCTTCCTCAGTTCAAACTTCAGATGGCTGCATCACCAATCACTATGCCACTATGGTTCTGCTTCGCTGTTGCTGTGCTCAGTGCAGCAAACTAGCTGCACGGCTCAAGTCCTAAGCCCATGACGCCACCCTGACACGCTGGAAGGAGCCAGAAAAGGGTCAGACGACAGGGTTGGACCTGTCGCGGGATTCATTACTGCTTCATCAGCATGGATAGATGGTAAGGACACGTAAAATTCTATTTAATACGTGGACTAGGGATGACAATGGATGTGATTTATCCGCGTACCCGCGGATAAAAAACTCGTTCGACATGGTTTTAGGTACGAGTTTGTACCCATGGATACGGATACAGGTAGCACTTGATGTCCGTGGATATTTTTAAAACGGGTACGAAAAATCAGTATCCATAACCAAATACCCGAATATCCGTTAAAGTATCCCATACTCCCGTGGCCACATGCCCAGAGGCCACAGCCCACAAGGCCACAAGCCTAGGTTCTAGGCTTCTAGCGAAGCCCTCACTCGGCCGCCCTCCCAGTCTCGCTCCAGACCCTCTCCATCTCTCCTCTCCCACTCCTATCGCCGCCGCCCACTCCATCTCTCATTCTCTCCTCTCCCAGACTCTCACTCCTGTAAGGAAATGGACCCCGGGCCTTTTGGCTAATTGAGTTTTGGTGTTTGATGAACAACACAATCCGTGAACTAATAAGTTTTCTAGTGTTTGTGTTTATAGTTCACAGGATGCGAAGAGAATTGGACCAAGGCAATGAGGATGCAACACCTCAAAAGAAGACATAAAAAGATGCATAGGAGTCCAAGACTCAAGAACAAAGAAGCCCGAAGAAATCAGCGAAGAAATCCAAGACGAGGGCTGTCAGCCAGCGCCTGGTGGCGCACCGGACATCGGTGTCCGGTGTGCACCAGACTGTCCGGTGAGGCACTGGACAGTCTGCGCAGAGAGGCCGCAGACAGGCGCTCTCTGGCTGTAGCACCGGACTGTCCGGTGTGCACCGAACTGTCCGGTGTGCCAACGGGCAGAAGGCAACGGTCGGATCCAACGGTCGACTGCTACAGGCGCCAACGGTCGGCTGACGTGGCGTGCACCGGACATCTACTGTGCAGTGTCCGGTGGTGCACCGGACTGTCCGGTTCACCCGACGACAGAAAGCTGCTGCTTTCTGTCCAACGGCTAGTTGGGGGTGTGGAGGCTATAAATACCACCCCAACCGGCCATTCTCAAGTGTGAGAGCCCAAGCAACATACCAATACACATAGTGCATATTTCCAAGAGCTCAAACACCCAAGTGCTTAATAGAATCACTCGGTGATTAGCGTAGGTGCTTTGCGAAGTGCTTAGGTTAGTTAGACCGCTTTAGCGCTTGCTCTAGGTGAATCCTAGTTAGTTGAGTGAGTTTTGTAAAACCACACAACCTCTCGGCTCTTGCGTGAGTCGTTGTAATTGTACCGAGTGGGGCGAGAGTCTTGCGAGACCGTGACAACCGCGTTTGTGTCACGGCCGCCACCGTGTACCGGAGGGAACGAGGCCCGCGGCATTTCGGCCGGAAGCTCGATAGTGGAGACGGCGGGGAGCGTCCGAGAGGAGCCGGAAGCGGAGCACCACTTGCGCGTGGAGAATGCCCGTGGCTCTCTACGGAGTTACTCGACCGTGGTGCTTGGCCCTCGCGTGGGCTTCCCTTTGCGTAGGGGCACCAACGAGGATTAGTCAGGACCTTGCGTGGTTCCGGATACCTCGGTAAAAATACCGGCGTCATCCACGAGAGTTTGCTTCTCTACTTAGCTCTTTATATTCCGCATTTATATTAAGCATTTAAGTTTCAATCTTGTTGTCATACTTATTTAGTGTAGATTGAAACTTAGCCTTTTGCGGTAGAGATAGCAACACTTAGACAAAACCTAGTTTGCACATTCTAGTTTTGATTATTTGCATAAGTTTTGCTCTAGGGATTTAATTGTGGCCTAGTTTAGTAAAAGTTTTAGAATTCCTAATTCACCCCCCCTCTTAGGCGTCACCCGTTTCCTACAAGTGGTATCAGAGCCCGGTTTGGCTCATTTGAAACGCTTTAGCTTCACCGCTAAAAGAGCCGACGCTTTTTAGAGGAAGGGATGGACACCCATAGGCCACCACACTTCGACGGCACTAACTTCCCATATTATAGTGCTAGAATGGCTTGTTACCTAGAGGCCGTTGATCTAGGTGTTTGGAGAGTCACTCGTGACGGGATGAAACCCCTCAAGAATCCCGAGAAACCCACCACGAGTGAGGAAAAAGAAATTCATTTAAATGCTAGAGCCAAAAATTGCTTGTATGAATCTCTTAGCATGGATATTTTTAATCAAGTATTTACCTTGAAAACTGCTAATGAGATTTGGCTAAAATTACATGAGCTCCATGACGGCACATCCAATGTCCGTGAGCAAAAACATTGCTTAGTCTTAAATGAGTATAATTCTTTTGCCATGAAAGATGATGAGCTTGTTAGAGACTTGTATTCTCGTTTGAATCTAATTATCAATGAGCTCAATTCTATTGGCATTAATAAGCTAGGTGATGCGGACATTGTGAGGAAGATTATCTCCCTGCTACCACAACAAAGATATGGGAGCATCATCACCATCCTTCACAACATGGAGGATTTGAGCAACATGACCCCGACCATTGTGATTGGGAAAATCGCGGCCTTTGAGATGTCGCGAAAAATGAGTCGGGGAGAGGAGCCAACTTCCTCAAGACCATATGCTTTTGCATGTGATGAAAGGAAGGGCAAAAAGAAGGCTCCCACTCCAAGTTCCTCAAGCGAAGAAGAGGAGGAAGAAGAAGAAAGTGATGATGATGAAGATAATCAACCGTGCACATCATCCTCCGAGGACGAAGAAACAATCCGACGCGTCGGAAAGGTAATGAGGATGATCCGCAAGATTAATCTAATGGGTGTGCCCCTGCAGGTCGAGGATCTTCTCTTTAACATTGACAGGAAAAAGCAAAGAAAGAGAGGATGCTTCGCATGTGGGGAGAAGGGCCACTTCAGAGACAACTGTCCAAATATGGCCAAACCCAAAAAGGAGAGGAGCAAAGGCAAGGCGCTCACAAGTGTTAGAACTTGGGATGATTCTTCAAGTGGAGATGAACCTCCAAGGACGCGCAGCCACCGGTCCTCGTCACGATCATCACGGTCATCACACAAATGCCTTATGGCAAGAGGTAACAAAAGCATTCCATCCTCTAGTGATGAAAGTAGTAGTGATGATGAAGGTGAAGGAAAGGCCTCTCTAGAAGAGCTTGCGGAAGCCGTAAAATTTTTCCAGGATGTTTGCACTAAGCAAAAAGCTCAACTTAAAACTTTGAAAAATAAGTTGGTTAGCTCTCAAAATGATTACAAAGGTTTGCTAGAAAAATTTGAAACTTTTGCAAACTTAAATAGTGAGCTATCAACTAAAATTGAGCTATTAGAATCTAGTGCTCCATCCACTGCTACCGATGATAGCCTTATTAAAAAGAATGAAAAACTTAAGGCCAAGTTAGCTAGCTCCCAAGAAGCTATTGAAAATTTGCTAGGGAAAATGGAAATTCTTAGCATACACAATAATGAGCTAACTACTAAGCTAGAAAACATTGGTAGCACCCCAGCAGCATCTTTAGTTGAAATACCTGAAATAATTAAGAAAGATGCTTCTACTTCCTGCTTTGATTTAATTGATGACTCTAACCCCTGCAACCAAGTCGTTGTTGAGAATATTGTTGTAGAGACATGTTCGGATGAGGTTGCAAAGGAAAATGAACAATTAAAGCAAGAAGTGGCTCGCCTTGGCAAGGCTTTGTATGACAAGAAAGGCAAAGCCAAACAAATCCGACCTTCACAGGATAACACCACTGCGGGAGTGAACAAGCCTGTAGAAGGAGAAACTGTGATTTGTAGGCTATGCCACATGGAAGGCCACAACCACAAGTCTTTCCAATGCAAGGCGATGACCGGGGATAAACAAAGGCAAAAGCTCATGCAAAAGCCATCAAGCAAAATCTCCAACACCTACATCAAAAAGATGAACAAAAAGGATGCTACACCATATTTGATCAAGAAGAAAAAGAATGGAAAGGTGATAGCAATCAAGGCCAACAAGCAAGCCAACAAAGGAAAGGGGGCCAAACGCATTTGGGTGCCAAAGGAAATAATTTCAACCATGAAAAGCACCAAAAAGGTTTGGGTCCCGAAAGGGAAGTAAGTGGACCGAAGGTCTTCGGGAAATTTGGAGACTTGGCAAAGTTGGGATGTATATCATGGGGTACATCACATTGGATCAAGTTTATTGCCAAGTGGGTTAGTAAAAACTTTGGACCCAAATTTCCCACCCATGACTAAGGTAACTAGTTTTATTGTATTTCTCGTTTTTAGATATGCGTATCTATTTACCTTGTACCTAGTTTACCTTTCTTGCCTAGTATTACATGTGTTATGTACTTTTGCTTAAAATCATGCATACTAGGTAAATCATATGGTAGGATTGCTTGTTTTTAATTCATATACTTAAAGCAAACCTACATGGCTTAAAATGCTTATTTAAGCACGGCACATAGCTTCTATATCACTCCATAGTAAATGATGCATCAATTGAAAATTTTGATTTCTACAAAGTGTATCATTTAACTTATATGTGCCAAAGTTTGGATTATGGATAATTTGCCCCTCTTGATATCAAATCAAAGTGCATGTCTCCTACAAGTATTCAAAACTTGTATGCACACCTTTAGGGGGAGGTTACTCTATAATCTAACACTTTGAGACTAACACCTTTTCAAGTCTATTTCATGTGATAGTCTCATTGTAAGGAAAATGAAGTCCCCGGAGAAAGATAACAATCTTCCACTGCAAAATCTCCAAGAACTCTCATGTCTCTCAAGCTCACCATTGACTTTCAATTGGTATCTTTTGAGACTACTTTCAGTATTATTTACATGTCTTCTCCAAAATTTGATTAGACTATAATTCATATCATATGCTTCCATGTTGCTAAAAATGCATAAGTAGTTAACTCATATTCTGTTACCTATGCATAAGGGAAGTTAGTCTTTTCAAATCATGTCTTGCACCTCTAATTTTCACATGCTTTTTCCTAAGTACAGGATCTCTGTCAAGGGGAGTATTCTTCATCTCTAAAGGGGGAGAAAAACTCTTTCTAAAGGAGAATACTCAGTTAGGGGGAGTAATCTTTTGAGGAACTCATACAAGTGGTATCATTCATGGTTTAATTTAATATCCTTCTAGTGATATCATTTGATACAATTCTTGATAAGGGCAAGCTTTTATTTACTTCCTACATGCTTTTAATGTCTTCCTTTTCGGTGGTTGATGCCAAAGGGGGAGAAGTTTAGGGACCAAAGCAATGAAAACTATATCAAACACCAAACACCACCAATTTAAAATTTTATATCTACAAATGGCTTTTCAAGTGGTTTTGGTTATTTGGTCCAAAAATAGGAAGTAAGTGAATTATGGAGTTAGGGGGAGGCTTAAGTCCATAATATCACATTGTGGGGACAATCATGCATCTTAGCAAGTAGATTGCATATTTTCACTCAAATACTTGTATTATTTGCTTGCTTTGGTTGTGTTGTCATCAATCACCAAAAAGGGGGAGATTGTAAGGAAAATGGACCCCGGGCCTTTTGGCTAATTGAGTTTTGGTGTTTGATGAACAACACAATCCGTGAACTAATAAGTTTTCTAGTGTTTGTGTTTATAGTTCACAGGATGCGAAGAGAATTAGACCAAGGCAATGAGGATGCAACACCTCAAAAGAAGACATAAAAAGATGCATAGGAGTCCAAGACTCAAGAACAAAGAAGCCCGAAGAAATCATCGAAGAAATCCAAGACGAGGGCTGTCAGCCAGCGCCTGGTGGCGCACCGGACATCGGTGTCCGGTGTGCACCGGACTGTCCGGTGAGGCACTGGACAGTCTGCGCAGAGAGGCCGCAGACAGGCGCTCTCTGGCTGTAGCACCGGACTGTCCGGTGTGCACCGAACTGTCCGGTGTGCCAACGGGCAGAAGGCAACGGTCGGATCCAACGGTCGACTGCTACAGGCGCCAACGGTCGGCTGACGTGGCGTGCACCGGACATCTACTGTGCAGTGTCCGGTGGTGCACCGGACTGTCCGGTGCACCCGACGACAGAAAGCTGCTGCTTTCTGTCCAACGGCTAGTTGGGGGTGTGGAGGCTATAAATACCACCCCAACCGACCATTCTCAAGTGTGAGAGCCCAAGCAACATACCAATACACATAGTGCATATTTCCAAGAGCTCAAACACCCAAGTGCTTAATAGAATCACTCGGTGATTAGCGTAGGTGCTTTGCGAAGTGCTTAGGTTAGTTAGACCGCTTTAGCGCTTGCTCTAGGTGAATCCTAGTTAGTTGAGTGAGTTTTGTAAAACCACACAACCCCTCGGCTCTTGCGTGAGTCGTTGTAATTGTACCGAGTGGGGCGAGAGTCTTGCGAGACCGTGACAACCGCGTTTGTGTCACGGCCGCCACCGTGTACCGGAGGGAACGAGGCCCGCGGCGTTTCGGCCGGAAGCTCGATAGTGGAGACGGCGGGGAGCGTCCGAGAGGAGCCGGAAGCGGAGCACCACTTGTGCGTGGAGAAGGCCCGTGGCTCTCTACGGAGTTACTCGACCGTGGTGCTTGGCCCTCGCGTGGGCTTCCCTTTGCGTAGGGGCACCAACGAGGATTAGTCGGGACCTTGCGTGGTTCCGGATACCTCGGTAAAAATACCGGCGTCATCCACGAGAGTTTGCTTCTCTACTTAGCTCTTTATATTCCGCATTTATATTAAGCATTTAAGTTTCAATCTTGTTGTCATACTTATTTAGTGTAGATTGAAACTTAGCCTTTTGCGGTAGAGATAGCAACACTTTGACAAAACCTAGTTTGCACATTCTAGTTTTGATTATTTGCATAGGTTTTGCTCTAGGGATTTAATTGTGGCCTAGTTTAGTAAAAGTTTTAGAAGTCCTAATTCACCTCCCCTCTTAGGCGTCACCCGTTTCCTACAACTCCTACGCTCCTACCGTAGTCGCTACCGGCTGCGGCCACCGCACCCGCCACCACAGTCCCCACTCCCCACTTGGCCACTCCCCTCAGTCCCTGTGTGGCTGCGCCCGCCACCTCGTCGCCACTCGCCACAGGCCCTCAGTCCCCTCAGTCCCTGCGTGGCTGTCCCGGTGTCCCCGCGCCCGCCACGTCGTCGCCACAGGGCACAGGCCCTCAGTCCCCGCGCTCGCCACCTGATCCGGTTGCTAGCTGCCGACGCTGTTGTTTAATGTTTTTCACTTGTTGATTGTTTTTCTCAACCAAATGTAAGTACATGTTATTCCAGATTTCTACAAAAAAAGTTTGTAGATTCTTGCACCTTGATCCTAGTTACTTTTATTAATTCAATGCCTTACAGCTGCCATGGAAACTGAAAGTCGCCTAGAGGGGGGGTGAATAGGGCGAAACTGAAATTTACAAAATTAATCACAACTACAAGCACTACTACAGCACACCTCTGTACAGGCGGTCTGGTTCGCCACTACACAGGCGGTTCCAGGAACCGCTTGTGGTGCACCGCCTGTGATGTAAAACAACATCACAGGCGGTCAATCAAAAACCGCCTGTGAAAAACACAGATTACAGGCGGTCCAGTTCAACGGAACCGCCTGTGATAGACACACATCACTGGCGGTCCAGTTCAAAGGAACCGACTGCATACACTATAAATCATAGACGGTTTTCATTATATAGATTCATATATACAGAATTTTCAAACAGGTATAATACACAGAATTTTCAAACAGGTATAAACAAATTCATATATACAGATTATACACAGATTCACACAGATTGCATAATACACAGATTGTACACAGATTCATCCACATACACAAATTTACACATATGTTCCATAACAGGTATAATACACAGATTACAAGTTCCATAACAGGGATAATACACAGATTCATCCACATATCAAGTTCCATCGTCATACACAGAATTATACAACTAAACATCTCAAAGTTCCATAGACAACTAAACATCTAAAGTTCCTAACTAAAGACCTAAACACTGTGTGATATTGTGTACAAACTTAGTTCTGGGAATTTTTGCAAATTTCCATTTACATTGTAGAATAGCCCTTGTTGATGAAGAACTTCACGGCACATAAAGTAAAGCAAGTCTCTTACAACCTTAGCAACGCCGACGGAAACCATATCTCTTTCTAACCATTCAGCATTGATCTTGGATTTAGGAACCTGCAATGAAAGCAAAAAGCAATCGGTGCTAAGAGTAATGTGATGAGCAACAATATAACATAAAAATTGCAACATAGACAATGATAGCGAACTTACATCCTCACGATTGACCATGTAATGGAAGGTGACACGACACCATTCGCATACATAATAACCGCACAGGACAGTACCCGGAAGTTGTTTGTCACCATATGGAAATAATGACATTGACAAATTAGGCTTGTCCTCTGGATGTTCGCCGCCAAGATCTTTCCAATAAAAACGGTATGCACTGCATATAAGAATAGCATTATGAGATTAAGAATACATTTGTTAAGTTGTAATAAGTACAAGTGTGCAATAATAATCATACTTCTCTAAAATCTTCAAGAAGTCATTATACGTAGTCTTTTCCATTCTCAGTGAGTCGAAGACCACGACTTTACCATCCTTTGGCCAGATCATGATACAAATGTAGTGGTCACTATATAGACATAGACGAAAACACATGTTAATATCACGATTGCCATAATTTATAGTTCAAAATTAAACCATGTCGATAACTTACTTAAAGTGGTGCGGAGCTATTATTAAGTCCTTGCCATGTTGTACATGATTATACATGGCTCGTCCAATGTATGCCGCCATTACCTTCATTTTCTTTCTCTGATTCTGTTTGACGGCTTTCTCAAATTCAGCATCGTTCAAGTCTTTATATTCTTCTCCATGCCTCCGAGCAACTACTTTGTAGCGAGCTTGGGATATCATCAACGGGTCAAGAAACCCTGTCTTAAGTTGTTTCTTCTTATCATCCATGTATTGCATCCTACGTGTAATAGTGTTAATCGTTAGACTCTCGTTTATGTGTGCGTGTACAAAACTAACAAATATGAAAGTTTAGAGGTACTTACAAGCAAAAGAGGGTTAAGTAGTTGGTTTCCATCCTTTGTCGGTGGTACAACGACCAGAGATCGTCAAAGAATAAATGCCGCACAGGATCTATATGATCATTGCTCCAAAATGCATCTTCTGGCACAACAAATGTGAATTCCTCGAGTTTGTATTTGTTGCTAGCCACCATGTACCACTCATGCATTCTAATCTCCGGAGTCGACAACTTAGAAAGTTGCACCGTCGTTAAGAACGACCTCCCATTCACAAATTTAGGAGGAACATCCTCCTTCTTGTATACCGAGATATTGGTTTTAAGACGTAATGATTCTCGAGTATGAATCATTCCATCTTCTTCCCATACTTCGAAATTGTCTATTTGGGTCGACCGTGTGCCTACTCCATGAGATGCTGATTCCGCTTTTGATTGATTTGTCATAACTCTCTGCAATTTATGCAGGTAGCGTGCCACTGATTCTGACGGTTTCTTGACATCGTCAGTGGCGATTCGCTTATGAATTTTCTTTGAAATAGTTGGTCCTTCAACATTGGTGCCAACCTTTGGTTCCTTTTTGATGTTGACATCGACATTCTAAGGAACAATTTTGTCTACGTCCCCCTCGTCGAGTTCCTTCGCAAGAGGCGATATGATTGTTTCAACGATTTTTTTGGAGGTCGGTGTCATATTTTCCTGCACCATGGGGTGTGGAATGATCGAACTATCTTTTTGTTGCATTAGTGTTGAATTCAGCTCATCACCCAACTTGATGTCGCGTCGATGCCAAAGGACCAACTCGTTCATTGCCTCCTGCGAAGTTATGATCCCCTCAACTGGATAATCTATCTGCCAATCTTCACAACCACTGTCTGTGATTTCTAGAACTTGGACCACAGCATAGTGTGGCGGGACAGGATTACCAAACCAGTAGCAGCTTGCTTTGTTTTTGTCCCAGATTGATTGATTGGAATATGAAGAAAGCAAGGCTTGTCCTCAACAATATCGTCTACAGGGTACTTGGTCAAGTCTTGCACAGATCCAACGCTGCTAGGGACTATAGGTGGACTCATGTGGCTTGGCTTGAGTTCAAATGATATGCATTCTGTTTTCTTCATTTTGTTCATCACGTCATTAATAGCCTTTTGTACCCTTTCATCAATAGTCTCTTCAAGGGTCCTTTTCGACTTCTCGTGTTTCCTATATGACGACGCATACTCTGGAAACGCCTCTCTCCAGGAAATCTTAGAAGAGATTCCCCAAGCCCGTCCAGTGTGTTCAGGATTGCCTAGTGCTGCAGTTAGTATGTCATTCTCCCTCCGAGGCTTAAATTCTCCTTTTTTTCTCTTATCTGCATATTCTTGAATTTTGGTCGAAACTTCGCCTACCAATTCTGGATGCAAAAGTTTGCCGTCCTCACTCAAACCTGCCCGACCTAAGATCCAACGAATAGCTCTCTCATCGATATCTTTTAATATTGGGTCCAAAGTGCCGTTAGTTTTAGCTTCCTCGATTATCCTGTTCCACTGCACAACTTTATGGTGATATCTGGTTGACCCCAGGCGATGGGGGTGTTTGTTCATCTTCGCTCTCTGAGAATTAGTTTCGCCCAGTTCTTTGGCCTTCAGTTCGGTCTTCTGACGAACAAATTCCTCCCACTGAGCTTGAGTGATTTTCCCCATTTTCTTGGGCGGTGGAACCTTATTCTTCTTAACAAATTCCCTATTCATCTTGGCCTTCCACCCACGAAACATCTTGGCCATAGCAGAGAGCATCGACTTCCTTACTGCATCCTCTGTGCCTTTTGGGAACTTGAATGACTCAGACAACTTAGCCCATAGCTTGTTGCGGGTGTCTTCATCTAAATCCTTCCATTTTTGAAGTGTGATTGGCACTATATCTCTAACAGTAGACCCGCAGGAATTTCGAAACTTTGTAACCACGTCAAGTAGTTCTTCAGGAAACCCCTCTGCATTTAGTTTTGTTACATACATAACTACACCTTCTTTCATCTGATTTGGACCTCGTCGCCCTCGTTTCCGCTTATGTGAAACGGATGATTTAGGCATCGGAGCATCCTCCGTGTTTCGTGTAGAAGATGCATCCTCTTTCTTCTCTTCATTTGAAATCTATATAGTGAAAAAATTAATGGCCTTTCATATACGAACATTATTTTAGAGTATAGTCAGCATATTTCTATTTACCTCTTCATCGTTGGGAATATAGTCGGCATCAAGCTCATCTGATGTTTTTTTCTTCCTTGGAGGTATAGGAGTACAAGGATTGTCGTCACTAGAACTATCCTCCCCGCTCCCTTCACCGGAGCTGCTCGTTGTCTGCCATTCAAGTTTGGTCGCGTCTTCATCAACTTTGTTAGACGCACCGGTGCAGACCACATCCATACTAGGCTGCTCGTTGTCTGCCATTCAAGCTGGTTCCATCGATAAAGGGATATACTGTTAGTCTGATATACTGGTTCCATCAATAAGGGAACTTGGAGAAAAGGTGATTCAAAAGAAATCGAGCCCAAACCCCCCTCCGAGGCAGGATCAGGTCGGGAAGCAAGCTCGCAGATAGAAGGGCACTTTCCAATGCAGTTAGACAGAGTAGGCATGGCTGTGATGTTATAATGCTGAAGGACCCCAAGAAGAGATTATGCCCTATAGTCTACCACCTCTCGTTATTTGTGGGCTTCACCGAGGGCGGGAAACATTTGGTGACATCAAACGACCTTCGGGCTGGGGACGTCTGCGAGCTTGTTAAGGGGCCAGACGATGGTGAGCCGGTGTACTCTGTCCGGATGTGTGGTCACAAAATTTAAAGCCGCCCCGGCTTCATCTGTGCGCTTCTCTTCTCTTATGTCGGCTACTAAGATCACTTAGCACCCCACCTAAGAGAAGAGAAGCACACACATGCAGCCGGGGCGGCTTTAAATTTTGTGACCACACATCCAGACATAGTACACCGGCTCACCATCGTCTGGCCCCTTAACAAGCTCGCAGACGTCTTCAGCCCGAAGGTCGTTTGCTATCACCAAATGTTTCCAGCCATCGGTGAAGCCCACAAATAACGGGAGGTGGTAGACTACAGGGTTTAATCTCTTCTTGGGGTCCTTCAGCATTATAACATCACAGCCATGCCCTCTCTGTCTAACTGCATTGGAAAGTGCACTTCTATCTGCGAGCTTGCTTCCCGACCCGATTCAGGCATTCCGCCGATGCCATTCTCCATATAAGTCCCAAACAGAGAATAGGGATGAGGTAGTCAAGATTGTAGGCGCTAGTGCTCAACTACTAGCATCTATAGATATGGACACAAGTCCAAATTTGGTGCTACTCGGCACCATCAATATCACTAAAAAAATACATCAAAGAGATCCACTTCCCAATAGTACTCGAAGATAGTTCATTGACTTGACACTCTCTAAGAGGTTCATACAAAATACATTATCTCTAAGAGTGAAACCTACGATACTCATATCGTGTTGTTTAGGACTAAACATCAACAACCACTTGACTGGTCGCTATCATACTCAATTCCAAAATATTTTTCCAATATGTCGGCTTGAGTAAGGAGATCTGGGCTTGGGAGTTCCTCCAAATCATCTGCAGCTTCATCATCTTCAACATATTGCAGGGCTTCATCTTGAATAATTTTAGCCCTCTTGGAGTCAGCATACTTTTTGATGGACAGAGCACACTTCTCAAGCATGTCGCATACATCTCCAATTTGAAACAAAGTGGTCTTAAGTGTGTACACTGATTCCGGTTCACTAGTATCCACAACCCCATCAGTCACTAGACTGCGAATGATGTCAACATGTGTCTCGATGACTCGAACTGAGCTCTCAACCATGTCAAGTGGCTCTTTTTCCATCTCTAAAACTGAAAATGGCCAAGTCTCACAATCAAAATTGAGATCGCAACAAAGGCAGGGATCAAAGGGAAAACAAGGATGTGGCTTATAGGGCAAAAAGAGGGGTCCAAATAACATTGTCATGGCTATGAACAAGTCAAAGATGGGAGATAAGAACAAGTCTTATAACATAGGGTTGGGAAGCAAAGATAGGTAGTAAAAAAACTAAGAAGGGAGATAAGAACAAGTCTTATAACATAGGGAGATAATAACATTGTCATGGCTATGTACTTCCATGATTTTTTTATAACTGAATATGTAAGTGAAAAAACATTTAATCAGAAGGGATAAAAATAGATCCCAATCGATGGAGGGACACAAAATTCAGGGATAGCCAAACAAGTAATTGACAACCAAGCAATAAGCAATAAGCATATTGACAACCAAACAAAATATGTAAGTGAAAACAACAACAGTAATTAATCTAAGAACTGATAATCAAGGATAGCCATTGATTAACACCTTAATGTGTTTGAACCATTGATTAACCTAAGCATTCGATTAACCTAACCATTTGATTAACCTAAGCTATGATTCAAACACACATATATATCCAGCTGTGTATTCAAGCACATATATGATTCAAACACAAGTAATCTGCCATCAATTAACATATATGATTCAAACACATATATGATTCAAACACATATAGGAAATTCGAGCTATGAACTTAGAAGAAATGAACCTGAACTTTGACCTTACTACGAGAGGAAGAAGTTTAAGAGCTTGGGGACGGCGGCGCTTCGGGCTCAGGGACCGTGACGGCGGCCCTTGGGCTCGGGGACGAGGACGGCGGGGCTCGAGCTCGGGCTCGGGGACGGCGGGTGCTCGGGCTCGGTGAAGGGGACGGCGACGCTCGGGCTCGGTCTCGGGGACGGCGTTGCTCGGGCGCTCGGGGACGGCGGCGCTCGGGCTCGGGGACGAGGACGGCGGGGCTCGAGCTCGGTGAAGGGGACGGCGGCGCTCGGACTCGGTGAAGGGGACGGCGTTGCTCGGGCGCTCGGGGACGGCGGCGCTCGGGCTCGGGGACGGGGACGGCGGCGCTCGAGCTCGGGGACTAGGACGGCGGCGCTCGGGTTCGTGCTCGAGGACGGGGACACGGCGGCAGCCTGGCGGCGCTCGGGTTCTTGCTCGGGCGGGAAGAGTTAGGGTTCCTGGCGGCGCTCAGCATTTTATATTGTAAAGCATCACAGGCGGTTATTTAGCCAAACCGCCTGTGATAGACAACATCACAGGCGGTTGTTAATTCCGACCGCCTGTGATAAATTAACTTCACAGGCGGTCGACAACAAAAACCGCCTGTGATGTTGTCTATCACAGGCGGTTTGGCTAAATAACCGCCTGTGATGTGTGTACACTATAAAAGGGCTAGCCCCCCGACGGGTTCCAGAACCCTAACTCGCAGAACCCTAATTTCAATAGTGGCGGCGGGTTTTATTTGAGATCTACAGGGAGAAGGTTTTGTTTTTGAGTTTATTTATTGATTTCAATAGTTTATGCATATATATGATCTCCATTTGTTTTCTTTCTCATTTTGATGCGATTTTTGCCTCAATTTTGTAATATAGACCGGATTTGAAGAAAAGCTTTGGAATTCAAGATTTGGACTTATAATAGTTGATCTAGTTTAAAGATTCTTTAAAAACACAGTTGTCTCACCTCAAGGTACCTATTGTTGCAATGTTTGTTTCATTTTCATGCACATCAATTTGTTTCATGTTTTATGGATGAATTCAATTAATTAATGATTTTATTGATGTTAATCAATATAGGGATAGGTAATGGACCGAGGTTGGATGTACAATGTGCCAAGACCACATCCGTCGTATATTCGAAGTTTGAGAAGCTTTATTGAAGCGGCCAACAAGCACGCGAATTTGCGAAAGAGCAAGGAGATTTTATGTCCGTGCATCGATTGTGATAATAAGATAGCTTGGAGAGATACAGGAGTAATCCAATCACATCTGCTAAAAAGAGGGTTTAAAAACAATTACACGATATGGTCAGAACATGGTGAGTTGGATCCGTGTGAAGTGCCTGGTAATGACGAGAGAGTTGTCGGAATTTTAGATCTTAAAGTTGATGGTAAAGTGGATAATGTGGATGCTAATCAAGATTTTGAAGAATTTGATTGCGAAGAGATGTTGCGCCATATGGAACCAGAAATGTTGAGTTCTGTGGGATCGCAGAAAGGGCTATCTAAAATGGAGGGACTGGAAAGTGCCTCAAAAGAACCTTTATATGATGAATCAAAGGGTTGTGACAAAGAGTTTACTACACTGCGTACAGTTCTAGAACTTCTGAAGTTGAAGGCTAGCGCCGGATGGTCTGATACTAGCTTCACAGATCTTTTGAATTTTCTGTCCCAATTACTACCAAAACCCAACAAACTACCAACAAGCACTTATAAAGCGAAGAAGCTTATATCTCCCATAGCTCTGGGTGTGCAAAAAATTCATGCATGTCCGAACCATTGTATTCTGTATCGTGGCGATTTTGAGAACGCATCAAGATGCCCAGTTTGCAATGTCAGTCGATACAAGAAGAGCTACAATCAAGACTGTGTAAAAAAATTCCCGAAGAAAAATAAAACAAGAAATCCACTATTGGACCTGAAAGTGACGATGACACTTTTGATGACATGGATGGGAAAAAGAAGTCAAAGAACCCAGCTTTGGTGATGTGGTATCTTCCAGTAATTGATCGCTTAAAACGTTTGTTCTCAAATCCTAGGGAGGCTGAGCTTATGCGTTGGCATGCTGAAAATCGCAAGCAGAATAACAAACAGATTCGACACCCTGCTGATGCATCACAATGGAAAAATTTCGATCTTATGTATCCTGAGTTTGCCGAAGAAACCAGAAATGTAAGATTTGCTTTGGGTACAGACGGAATGAATCCATTTGGTGAAAAAAGAAGTGTACATAGCACCTGGCCCGTGACTTTGACGATGTACAACCTTCCATCATGGCTTTGTCACAAAAGAAAGTACATTATGTTGACTATTCTTATTCAAGGTCCGAAATCAGCTGGTGTTGATATTGATGTGTTCCTAGAACCTCTTATGGAAGATATGACAAAGCTCTGGAATGAAGGAGTTAGAATATGGGATGAGTATTGCCATGAGTATTTCAACTTAAGAGCAATTATATTTGTTACCATCCATGATTCTCCCGGTGGCGCCACACTATCAGGGCAAAAGACTAAAGGAAAGAATGGTTGTGTAGTGTGCGTCGATGGAACTGCTTCCATGTACCTTAAATCATCCAAGAAGTTGGTGTTCATGGGACACAGACGGTTCTTGATGAAGCAACATAAGTATCGAAAGATGAAAGCGGAATTTAACAATCAACTGGAAAGTGAAGGTGCACCAAAGCCTTATAGTGGGAAACTTGTTTTTGAAATTGTAAAGAACATTCATGTTGTATTCGGAAAGGGAAAAAACAAAGGAGAAAAGAGAAAGAGAACTGACCCTTCAACTTACACAACTTTCAAGAAGCAATCAATTTTTTTCAAGTACCTCCCGTACTGGAAGGATATGGAAATTTGCCACAGCATTGATTTGATGCATGTAACAAAAAATGTTTTTGACAGCATCATTGGAACCTTGCTGGGCGTGCCGAGTAAGACAAAAGACGGACTCAAATCACGCAATGATCTAGTAGATCTTCAAATCAGACCGGAACTTCATCAAGTGGATAGTGGCAAAGGGAAGCCTTACCTCCCCCCAGCTAGCTACAACTTGTCAGTTGAGGAGAGAACAAAGATTTGCAAATGTTTGCGTGGGGTCAAAGTGCCCACAGGTTTCTTATCCAATATCAGCAGACTAGTCAGGATGAAGGACTTGTCTCTATTTGGCTACAACTCTCATGACTGCCATGTGATGATGACGGTGTTCCTCCCAATTGCGGTAAGAGCCCTCGAAACAGAGCATGTCAAAGTTGTCATCACACGCTTGTGTTACTTTTTCAATGCGGTTTCACAAAAAGTAATAGCTTTAGAAGACTTGGACTATCTAAAGGCATACATCATCGAGACTATGTGCAAGCTTGAAATGTGTTTTCCTCCATCATTTTTTGATATGCAAGTACACCTAATCATACATCTCGTGGATCAGATAAAAATATTAGGGCCACTATATTTACATCATATGTTTCAGTTGGAGCGATACCTAGGAGTATTAAAAGGTTATGTGCGAAATCGCGCTCACCCAGAGGGTTCAATCATGGAGGGATACACTACAGAAGAAGTGATTGAGAGCTGTATAGATTACATCAGTGACGGAACAATGATAGGTGTGCCTGTACCTAAACATGAGGGTAAACTATGTGGGAGAGGGAGAATGGGCAAGAAAACTTTTCGCGTTGAGGATTACAAGCTAGTACATTGTGCTCATGGTAGTGTACTACAACATCTCACGATAGCCGAGCCTTACATAGAGGAACACCTGGATGAGCTTTGTAAAGAAAATCAGAACCGCACAGAGGACTGGATCATGAGGGAGCACAAACATCGTTTCAGCGAATGGTTAATGGACAAAAACATCCCATTCGGAGACTCTTTGGAAGAGAAAACAATGAAGAATTTGGCTTCTGGGCCATCGTGTTTTGTGACATCATGGCAAGCATATGACATCAATGGGTACACATTCTACACTAAATCAAAAGACATGAAAAGTGTTGCACAAAATAGCGGTGTTCGTATCGATGCTTTTGACCTACATGGACAGAAGACCACATATTTTGGATTCATAGAGGAAATATGGGAACTTGATTATGGCCCAAGCATGAAAATACCCTTATTTAAGTGCCAATGGGTACAACATCCCGTGGGGGTGATAGTGGATAACTACGGACTCACACTGGTAGACTTAAAGAAAGTAGGATATAAAGATGACCCGTGGGTTCTCGCCGAATGTGTTGCACAAGTGTTCTATGTACTCGATCCAGCAGATGAGAAGATGCATGTAGTTATTTCTGGAAAGCAAAAAATTGTTGGAGTTGAGAATGTGGGAGACCAAGATGAGGAATACAATAAGTATGAAGAGATGTTCGTCTTTAACGGTCCAGAGAGAATCAAGCGTGTGGAAAAGAAAATTGATAAGAACTTAAAGCCATACATGCGGAAAAATGGTAGTTCATGAAAAATTGTATGAATCAAATTGTATTTGTTATCATGTATGATCGACTATGAATTGTGGTTGCCAATTAATTTAAAATCTCTCTAGTTATCTATGTGTGCTATTATAATTCATTTAAATTGTATTTGCATATTATTGTTAAAAATTAAATATTAATTCATTTAAATTGTATTTGCATATTTCTGTTAAAAATTTAAATTATTTTCATATTTAAATTGTATTTTCATATTTTTACAATCACAGGCGGTTTTGTCTTAGGGTCCGCTTGTGAAAAGGATAGAGCACCACAGGCGGTCCTAAACAAAAACCGCTTGTGATACTATTACATCACAGGCGTACTGAACCGCCTGGGACATCACAGGCGGTTTTCTAACCGAACCGCCTGTGATGTAAAAAGCCTACCGCTTGTATAGAGCCAAATTGTACTAGTGAAGCCGGGTTAGCGTTAGAAATAATAACGAGTCCTAGAGAGAGGGCGCAAAACAAATCGCAAGCGAATGAAGAGTGTGACACGCGGATTTGTTTTACTGAGGTTCGGTTCTCGCAAACCTACTCCCCGTTGAGGAGGCCACAAAGGCCGGGTCTTTTTCAACCCTTTCCCTCTCTCAAACGGTCCCTCGGACCGAGTGAGCTTCTCTTCTCAAATCAAACCGGGAACAAAACTTCCCCGTAAGGATCACCACACAATTGGTGTCTCTTGCCTTGGTTACAATCGAGTTTTGATCACAAGAACAAGTGAGAAAGAAAAGAAGCAATCCAAGCGCAAGAGCTTAAAAGAACACGACAAATCTCTCTCGCTAATCACTAAAGCCTTGTGTGGAATTGGAGAGGATTTGATCATTTGAGTGTGTCTAGAATTGAATGCCTAGCTCTTGTAAGTGGTTGAGAAGTGGAAAACTTGGATGACTTGAATGTGGGGTGGTTGGGGGTATTTATAGCCCCAACCACCAAACTAGCCGTTTGGTGGAGGCTGTCTGTCGTATGGTGCACCGGACAGTCCGGTGCGATAGCCACGTCACCAGGCCGTTAGGGTTCCGACCGTTGGAGCTCTGACTGCTGGGCCCGTCTCGATGTCCGGTGGCGCACCGGACATGCACTGTGGAGTGTCCGGTGCGCCAGCATGGGCGTGCCTGACATCTGCGCGCGCTGGCGCGCATTTAATGCGCTGCAGGTAGCCGTTGGCGCCAGAAGTAGCCGTTGCTTCATTGTCACACCGGACAGTCCGGTGTACACCGGACATGTCCGGTGAATTATAGCGGACTAGCCATTGTGAATTCCCGAAGCCGACGAGTTCAGAGTCTCTTCATCCTTGGGGCACCGGACACTGTCCGGTGTACACCGGACAGTCCGGTGAATTATAGCGGAGTGACTCTGTGTTTTCCCGAAGGTGAGGAGTTTGGCTTCAAGTCCCCTGGTGCACCGGACACTGTCCGGTAGTGCACCGGACACTGTCCGGTGGCGCACCGGACAGTCCGGTGCGCCCATCCAGGGTGCCTTCGGTTCTCTCTTTGCTCCTTTGTTTGAACCCTTTCTCTTGATCTTTTTATTGACTTATTGTGAACCTTTGGTACCTGTAGATCTTATAGACTCGGGCAAACTAGTTAGTCCAATTATTTGTGTTGGGCAATTCAACCACCAAAATTAGTTTAGGAAATAGGTGTAAGCCTAATTCCCTTTCAATCTCCCCCTTTTTGGTGATTGATGCCAACACAAGCCAAAGCAAGTATAGAGGTGCATAATTGAACTAGTTTGCAGAATGTAAGTGCAAAGGTTACCTAGAATTTGAGCCAATAAATATCACTTACTAGATATGCATAGATTGTTTCTTTATTTTTAACATTTTGGACCACGCTTGCACCACATGTTTTGTTTTTGCAAATTCTTTTTGTAAATCCTTTTCAAAGTCCTTTTGCAAAATAGTCAAAGGTAAATGAGCAAGATTTTGCAAAGCATTTTCAAGTTTTGAAAATTTTTCCCCTTGTTTCAAATGCTTTTCCTTTGACTAAACAAAACTCCCCCTCAAATAAATTCTCCTCTTAGTGTTCAAGAGGGTTTTAAGATATCAATTTTGAAAGTACTACTTTCTCCCCCTTTAGAACACAAAGAGATACTAATTTAAAATTTATCAATTGAAAATCATTTTAAAATTAGGGTGGTGGTGCGGTCCTTTTGCTTTGGGCTAATACTTTCTCCCCCTTTGGCATGAATCGCCAAAAACGGATACTTAGAGTGAAATATAAGCCCTTGTCTAACTACTTTCTCCCCTTTGGCAAATAAAACATATGAGTGAAGATTATACCAAAGACGGAGAGTGAAGCGGAGCGACGGCGAAGGATGAGTAGTAGAGTGGAGTGGAAGCCTTTGTCTTCGTCGAAGACTCCAATTCCCTTTCAATATACCTATGACTTGGTTTGAAATACACTTGAAAACACATTAGTCATAGCATATATCAAAGAGACATGATCAAAGGTATACCTAAGAGCTATGTGTGCAAATTAGCAAAAGAAATTTCTAGAATCAAGAATATTGAGCTCATGCCTAAGTTTGGTAAAAGTTTGTTCATCTAGTGGCTTGGTAAAGATATCGGCTAATTGATCTTTAGTATTAATATATGCAATCTCGATATCCCCCTTTTTGTTGGTGATCCCTAAGAAAATGATACCGAATGGCTATGTGTTTAGTGCGGCTATGCTCAACGGGATTATCCGCCATGCGGATTGCACTCTCATTATCACATAGAAGAGGAACTTTGGTTAATTTGTAACCATAGTCCCGCAGGGTTTGCCTCATCCAAAGCAATTGCGCGCAACAATGGCCTGCGGCAATATACTCGGCTTCGGCGGTAGAAAGAGCGACCGAATTTTGCTTCTTTGAAGCCCAAGACACCAAGGATCTTCCCAAGAACTGGCAAGTCCCCGATGTGCTCTTTCTATTAATCTTACACCCCGCCCAATCGGCATCCGAATAACCAATCAAATCAAATGTGGATCCCCGAGGGTACCAAAGCCCAAACTTAGGAGTATAAGCCAAATATCTCAAGATTCGTTTTACGGTCGTAAGGTGAGATTCCTTAGGGTCGGATTGGAATCTTGCACACATGCATACGGAAAGCATAATGTCCGGTCGAGATGCACATAAATAAAGCAATGAACCAATCATCGACCGGTATACCTTTTGATCGACGGATTTACCTCCCGTGTCGAGGTCGAGATGCCCATTGGTTCCCATGGGTGTCTTGATGGGCTTAGCATCCTTCATTCCAAACTTGGTTAGAATGTCTTGAGTATACTTCGTTTGGCTAATGAAGGTGCCTTCTTGGAGTTGCTTGACTTGGAATCCTAGAAAATACTTCAACTCCCCCATCATCGACATCTCGAATTTTTGTGTCATGATCCTACTAAATTCTTCACATGTAGATTCGTTAGTAGATCCAAATATGATATCATCAACATAAATTTGGCATACAAACAAATCATTGTCAAGAGTTTTAGTGAATAAAGTAGGATCGGCCTTTCCGACTTTGAAGCCATTAGCTATAAGGAAATCTCTTAGGCATTCATACCATGCTCTTGGGGCTTGCTTGAGCCCATAAAGCGCCTTAGAGAGCCTATAGACATGGTTAGGGTACTCACTATCTTCAAAGCCGAGAGGTTGCTCAACATAGACCTCTTCCTTGATTGGTCCATTGAGGAAGGCACTCTTCACGTCCATTTGATAAAGCTTGAAGCCATGGTAAGTAGCATAGGCTAATAATATGCGAATTGACTCAAGCCTAGCTACGGGTGCATAGGTTTCACCGAAATCCAAACCTTCTGTTGGGGACCATAATTAGGGGTACCCTCAAGGCTCCTAAATCTCAGCTGGTAACCCCCATCAGCACAAAGCTACAAAGGCCTGATGGGTGCGATTAAGTCAAGGATCGGTCCATTCGAGGGACGCGATCACGCCTCGCCCGAGCCCAGCCTCGGGCAAGGGCAGCCGACCCTGGAGGATCTACGTCTCGCCCGAGGACCCCCTCCAGCAACGGACACACCTTCGGCTCGCCCGAGGCCCAGTCTTCACCAAGAAGCAACCTTGGACAAATCGCCACGCCAACCGACCAAATCGCAGGGGCATTTAATGCAAAGGTGGCCTGACACCTTTATCCTGACGCACGCCCTCCAGTCGACAGAGCCGAAGTGACCGCAGTCACTTCGCCGCTCCACTGACCAGTCTGACAAGAGGATAGCGCCGCCTGCGCCGCTCCGACTGCTGAGCCACTCGACAGAGTGAGGCTGACAGCAGCCAAGTCCGGCCTCAGGCGTCATAGGAAACTCTGCTTCGCCCGACCCCAGGGCTCGGACACGAGCTCAGCCCCAGAAGACGACGAACTCCGCTTCGCCCGACCCTAGGGCTCGGACACGGGCTCAGCCCCGGAAGACGACGAACTCCGCTTCACCCGACCCCAGGGCTCAGACTCGGGCTCAGCCCCGGAAGACGACGAACTCCGCTTCGCCCGACCCCAGGGCTCGGACACGGGCTCAGCCCCGGAAGACGACGAACTCCGCTTCGCCCGACCCCAGGGCTCGAACTCGGGCTCAGCCCCGGAAGACGACGAACTCCGCTTCGCCCGACCCCAGGGCTCGGACACGGGCTCGGCCCCGGAAGACGACGAACTCCGCTTCGCCCGACCCCAGGGCTCGGACTCGGGCTTAGCCCCAAAGGACGACGAACTCCGCTTCGCCCGACCCAGGGCTCGGACTCAGCCCTGGCCTCAGCCGACGGGCTCCGCCTTGTCCGACCCGAGGGCTCGGACTCGACCTCGACCTTGGAAGACAGACTCAACCTCGACCTCCGAGGAGCCTCCACCTTGCTCAACCTAGGGCACGGACCGACCACGTCGACAGGAGGCGCCATCATTACCCTATCCCGAGCTGACTCAAGCTACGGGGAACAAGACCGGCGTCCCATCTGGCTCGCTCCACCATACAAGTAATGATGGCGCCCCGCATGCCCTGTGACGATGGCGGCTCTCAGCCCCCTTACGGAAGCAAGAGGACGTCAGCAAGGACTCGATAGCCCCGACAGCTGTCCTTCCGCCAGGCTCCAGTGCTCCTCCGACAGCCACGAAATCACACGAACTGGGTGCCAAAACCTCTCCGGCTGCCACGATGGCATGTACTTAGGGCACTAGCTCTCCTCTGCTAGACACGTTAGCACACTGCTACACCCCCATTGTACACCTGGATCCTCTCCTTACGCCTATAAAAGGGAGGTCCAGGGCCCTCTTACAGAGGGTTGGCCGCGCGGGGAAGGACGGGACGGCGCTCGCGCAAGGCCGCTCGCTCCCTCCCGCGTGGATGCTTGTAACCCCCTACTGCAAGCGCACCCGACCTGGGTGCGGGGCTAACACGAAGGCCACGGGTTCCACCTCCCACGCCTGTCTCCCTCCGGCTGCTCTCTCCCCCCTTCGCGTTCCGCCTCGCGCCGACCCATCTGGGCTGGGGCACGCGGCGACGATTTACTCGTCGGTCCAGGGACCCCCCGGGTTTCGAAACACCGACACCTTCGACTTGGGAGTATCCCTTGGCCACAAGTCGAGCTTTGTTCCTTGTCACCACACCATGCTCGTCTTGCTTGTTGCGGAAGACCCACTTGGTTCCTACAACATTTTGATTAGGATGTGGAACTAAATGTCATACCTCATTCCTAGTGAAGTTGTTGAGCTCCTCTTGCATCGCCATCACCCAATCCGAATCTTGAAGTGCTTCCTCTACCCTGTGTGGCTCAATAGAGGAAACAAAAGAGTAATGCTCACAAAAATGTGCAACACGAGATCGAGTGGTTACCCCCTTATGAATGTCGCCGAGGATGGTGTCGACGGGGTGATCTCGTTGGATTGATTGGTAGACTCTTGGGTGTGGCGGCCTTGTTTCTTTATCCTCCTTGTCTTGATCGTTTGCATCTCCCCCTTGATCATTGCTGTCATCTTGAGGTGGCTCATCTCTTTGATCTTCTCCTTCATCAACTTGAGCCTCGTCCTCATTTTGGGTTGGTGGATATGCTTGTGTGGAGGAGGATGGTTGATCTTGTGCATGTGGAGGCTCTTCGGATTCCTTAGGGCACACATCCCCATGGACATGTTCCTTAGCGCGATGCACGGAGCCTATTCTTCACCTATCTCATCAAGATCAACTTGCTCTACTTGAGAGCCGTTAGTTTCATCAAACACAACGTCACAAGAAACTTCAACAAGTCCTGAGGACTTGTTAAAGACTCTATATGCCCTTGTGTTTGAGTCATATCCTAGTAAAAAGCCTTCTACAGTTTTAGGAGCAAATTTAGATTTTCTACCTCTCTTAACAAGAATAAAGCATTTGCTACCAAAAACTCTAAAATATGAAATATTGGGCTTTTTACCGGTTAGGAGTTCATAGGATGTCTTCTTGAGGATTCGGTGTAGATATAACCGGTTGATGGCGTAGCAGGCGGTGTTGACCGCCTCGGCCCAAAACCGATCCGGTGTCTTGTACTCATCAAGCATGGTTCTTGCCATGTCCAATAGAGTTCGATTCTTCCTCTCCACTACACCATTTTGTTGTGGGGTGTAGGGAGAAGAGAACTCATGCTTGATGCCCTCCTCCTCAAGGAAGCATTCTATTTGTGAGTTCTTGAACTCCGTCCCGTTGTCGCTTCTAATTTTCTTGATCCTTAAGCCAAACTCATTTTGAGCCCGTCTCAAGAATCCCTTTAAGGTCTCTTGGGTATGGGATTTTTCCTGCAAAAAGAATACCCAAGTGAAGCGAGAATAATCATCCACAATAACTAGACAGTACTTACTCCTGTCGATGCTTATGTAAGCGATCGGGTCGAATAGGTCCATGTGTAGGAGCTCCAGTGGCCTGTCACTTGTCATGATGTTTTTGTGTGGATGATGAGTGCCAACTTGCTTCCCGGCTTGGCATGCGCTACAAATCCTGTCTTTCTCAAAATGAACATTTGTTAGTCCTAAAATGTGCTCTCCCTTTAGAAGCTTATGAAGATTCTTCATTCCAACATGAGCTAGTCGGCGGTGCCAGAGCCAACCCATGTTAGTCTTAGCAATTAAGCAAGTGTCGAGTTCAACTCTATCAAAATCTACCAAGTATAGCTGACCCTCTAACACTCCCTTAAATGCTATTGAATCATCACTTCTTCTAAAGACAGTGACACCTACATCAGTAAATAGACAGTTGTAGCCCATTTGACATAATTGCGAAACGGAAAGCAAATTGTAATCTAAAGAATCTACAAGAAAAACATTGGAAATGGAATGGTCAGGAGATATAGCTATTTTACCCAAACCTTTGACCAAACCTTGGTTTCCATCCCCGAATGTAATAGCTCGTTGGGGATCTTGGTTTTTCTCGTAGGAGGAGAACATCTTCTTCTCCCCCGTCATGTGGTTTGTGCACCCGCTATCGATGATCCAACTTGAGCCACCGGATGCATAAACCTACAAAACAAGTTTAGTTCTTGACTTTAGGTACCCAAACGGTTTTGGGTCCTTTGGCATTAGAAACAAGAACTTTGGGTACCCAAACACAAGTCTTGGAGCCCTTGTGTTTGCCCCCAACAAACTTGGCAACTACCTTGCCGGATTTGTTAGTAAGCACATATGATGCATCAAAAGTTTTGAATGAAATGTCATGATCATTTGATGCACTGGGAGTTTTCTTCTTAGGCAACTTAGCACGGGTTGGTTGCCTAGAACTAGATGTCTCACCCTTATATATAAAAGCATAATTAGGGCCAGAGTGAGACTTCCTAGAATGAATTCTCCTAATTTTGCTCTCGGGATAACCGGCAGGGTACAAAATGTAACCCTCGTTATCCTGAGGCATGGGAGCCTTGCCCTTAACAAAATTAGACAATCTTTTAGGAGGGGCACTAAGTTTGACATTGTCTCCCCTTTGGAAGCCAATGCCATCCTTGATGCCAGGGCGTCTTCCATTATAGAGCATACTTCTAGCAAATTTAAACTTTTCATTTTCTAAGTTATGCTCGGCAATTTTAGCATCTAATTTTGCTATATGATCATTTTGTTGTTTAATTAAGACCATGCGATCATGAATAGCATTAATATCAACATCACTACATCTAGTGCAAATGGAAACATGCTCAACGGTAGATGTAGAGGGTTTGCAAGATTTTAATTCTACAACCTTAGCATGTAGTATATCATTCTCATTTCTAAGGTTAGAAATTAGCCTTAGCAATTAATTTTTCATTTTCAATCCTAAGGCTAGCGAGAGAATCATTCAATTCCTTAATCTTAGCATGCAAATCAACATTATCATTTCTAAGATTGGGAATTGAAACATCACAAACATGTGAATCAACCTTAGCAATTAATCTAGCATTTTCATTTCTAAGGTTGTCAATAGTCTCATGGCAAGTGCTTAGCTCACTACACAATTTTTCACATTTTTCAACTTGTAGAGCATAAGCATTTTTTACCTTAACATGCTTTTTGTTCTCCTTAATAAGGAAGTCCTCTTGAGAGTCCAAGAGATCATCCTTCTCATGAATAGCACTAATCAATTCATTTAATTTTTCCTTTTGTTGCATGTTTAGGTCGGCAAAAAGAATGCGCAAGTTATCCTCCTCATTGCTAGCATCGTCCTCATCACTAGAGGTTTCATATTTAGTGGAGGATCTTGATTTTACCTTCTTCTTTTTGCCTTCCTTGGCCATGAGGCACTTGTGGCCGACGTTGGGGAAGAGAAGTCCCTTGGTGACGGTGATGTTGGCGGCGTCCTCGTCGGAGGAGGAGTCGGTGGAGCTCTCGTCGGAGTCCCACTTGCGGCACATGTGGGCATCGCCGCCCTTCTTTTTGTAGTGTCTCTTCTTCTCCTTTCTTCTCCCCTTCTTGTCATCGCCCCTGTCACTATCACTAGATAATGGACATTTAGCAATGAAATGACCGGGCTTACCACATTTGTAGCATACTTTCTTGGAGCGGGGCTTGTAGTCTTTCCCCCTCCTTTGCTTGAGGATTTGGCGGGAGTGTTTGATGATAAGCGTCATCTCCTCGTTGTCGAGCTTGGAGGCGTCGATGGGTGTTCGACTTGGAGTAGATTCCTCCTTTTCTTCCGTCGCCTTGAATGCGACCGGTTGTGCCTCGGGCGTGGAGGAGGTGCCTTGCTCGATGATTTTCTTTAAGCCTTTAATCATTAGCTCAAAGCTCACAAATTTTCCTATTACTTCCTCGGGAGACATTAGCTTATATCTAGGATCACCTCGAATTAATTGAACTTGTGTAGGGTTAAGAAATACAAGGGATCTAAGAATAACCTTGACCATCTCATGGTCATCCCATTTTTCGCTCCCGAGGTTGCGCACTTGATTCACCAAGGTCTTCAAGCGGTTGTACATAGCTTATGGGTCTTCCCCTTGGTGAAGCATGAAGCGACCGAGCTCCCCCTCGATCGTCTCCCGCTTGGTGATTTTTGTCACCTCGTCTCCTTCGTGCGCGGTCTTGAGTACGTCCCAAATTTCCTTCGCACTCTTTAACCCTTGCACCTTATTATACTCCTCTCGACTTAGAGAGGCAAGGAGTATAGTAGTGGCTTGGGAGTTAAAGTGGTGAGTTTGGGCCACCTCGTCCGAGTCGTAGTCTTCATCCCCTACGGATGGTACCTATACACCAAACTCAACAACATTCCATATGCTTGTGTGGAGTGAGGTTAGATGATGCCTCATTTTGTCACTCCACATATTATAATCTTCACCGTCAAAAACCGGTGGTTTGCCTAATGGAACGGAGAGTAAAGGAGTACGCTTTGAAATGTGGGGGTAGCGTAGAGGGATCTTACTATACTTCTTGCGCTCTTGGCGCTTAGAAGTTACGGACGGCGCATCGGAGTCGGAGGTCGATGGTGATGAAGAGTCAGTCTCGTAGTAGACCACTTTCCTCATCCTCTTGTGCTTGTCGCCTCTCCGATGCGACTTGTGGGAAGAAGATTTCTTCTCCTTCCCCTTCCCTTTGTTGGAGGAGTCCTTCTTCTTCTCCTTCCTCTTGGTGCGGGACTCTTCCGATGAAGTGCTCCCATGACTCGTAGTGGGCTTGTCGCCGGTCTCCATCTCCCTCTTGGTGTGATCTCCCAACATCGCTTCGAGCGGTTAGGCTCTAATGAAGCACTGGGTTCTGATACCAATTGAAAGTCGCCTAGAGGGGGGTGAATAGGGCGAAACTGAAATTTACAAAATTAATCACAACTACAAGCCGGGTTAGCGTTAGAAATAATAACGAGTCCTAGAGAGAGGGCACAAAACAAATCGCAAGCGAATGAAGAGTGTGACATGCAGATTTGTTTTACCGAGGTTCAGTTCTCGCAAACCTACTCCCCGTTGAGGAGGCCACAAAGGCTGGGTCTTTTTTAACCCTTTCCCTCTCTCAAACGGTCCCTCGGACCGAGTGAGCTTCTCTTCTCAAATCAAACCGGGAACAAAACTTCCCCGCAAGGACCACCACACAATTGGTGTCTCTTGCCTTGGTTACAATCGAGTTTTGATCACAAGAACAAGTGAGAAAGAAAGGAAGCAATCCAAGCGCAAGAGCTCAAAAGAACACGGCAAATCTCTCTCGCTAATCACTAAAGCCTTGTGTGGAATTGGAGAGGATTTGATCACTTGAGTGTGTCTAGAATTGAATGCCTAGCTCTTGTAAGTGGTTGAGAAGTGGAAAACTTGGATGACTTGAATGTGGGGTGGTTGGGGGTATTTATAGCCCCAACCACCAAACTAGCCGTTTGGTGGAGGCTGTCTGTCGTATGGTGCACCGGACAGTCCGGTGCGATAGCCACGTCACCAGGCCGTTAGGGTTCCGACCGTTGGAGCTCTGACTGCTGGGCCCGTCTCGATGTCCGGTGGCGCACCGGACATGCACTGTGGAGTGTCCGGTGCGCCAGCATGGGCGTGCCTGACATCTGCGCGCGCTGGCGCGCATTTAATGCGCTGTAGGTAGTCGTTGGTGCCAGAAGTAGCCGTTGCTTCGTTGTCACACCGGACAGTCCGGTGTACTCCGGACATGTCCGGTGAATTATAGCGGACTAGCCGTTGTGAATTCCCGAAGCCGACGAGTTCAGAGTCTCTTCATCCTTGGGGCACCGGACACTGTCCGGTGTACACCGGACAGTCCGGTGAATTATAGCGGAGTGACTCTGTGTTTTCCCGAAGGTGAGGAGTTTGGCTTCAAGTCCCCTGGTGCACCGGACACTGTCCGGTGGCGCACCGGACAGTCCAGTGCGCCCATCCAGGGTGCCTTCGGTTCTCTCTTTGCTCCTTTGTTTGAACCCTTTCTCTTGATCTTTTTATTGACTTATTGTGAACCTTTGGTACCTGTAGATCTTATAGACTTGGGCAAACTAGTTAGTCCAATTATTTGTGTTGGGCAATTCAACCACCAAAATTAGTTTAGGAAATAGGTGTAAGCCTAATTCCCTTTCAGAAACCCCTAGTGGTGGCACTTGCTGCAAATAAGAAGACCACTACTTTTGTTAGAAGTAAGAATGAGCTGGATCAATATTTAGAACAAGAAACTCTTCCTAATTATGACAATGACAAATTTGACATCCTTGGTTGGTGGAAGTTGGAGGGAACTCGTTATCCCACTTTGAGGCTAGTTGCTAGAGACATTTTAGCTATTCCAATCACCACAGTCGCATCTGAATCAACTTTTAGCGCAAGTGGCAGGCTTTTAAGTGACCATCGCAGTCGTCTCACTCCTAAAATGGTGGAAGCTTTGATGTGCAGTCCAAGTTGGCTTCGTCACACTCTTCAAGGTGAACTTTTCTTCATTTTTCCAATATGTTATATTTAAAGTATATAGATACTAATGTGCATGCAACTTTATTTTAGATGCTGGTGATGGAAGATTCAATAGTTTTTGGTCTTGCCTTGAAGATAATGAAGAAGACATGAAAGAAGAATCTTATGTGTTGGCTGCTGATTCTGAATAACCAACTGGTCTTTGGTGTTGATTCTTGTGGCTTGTGTGTTTGTAATTTTATCAATTTGAACAATTCAGATTTGATTTTGCTAGACAATTTTATATTGCTCGCTGTATGCCTTAATACATGTATCAGATTTCATTTGCTGGACAAATTCTGTATGGTTGTATGTTTTTATCATATTTAAATTTGTTGGACAAATATGACATCATATTTGAATTTGCTGGATTTTAATATGTTGTATGTGTAGTGGGCAAACGGATATATCCGCGGATATCCGTTACCCATGGGTAACGGATGTGGATACTGTTTTTTATCCGTAGCGGGTAACGGGTACGGGTTCGAATATCGGATATAAGTCGTGGATATGGATGTCGAGAGACACTATCCATGGATAGTTTATCCGTTGCCATCCCTAACGTGGACTAGGAGACTAATTAAAAAAACAAATAGACAAAATTTTTACATAGAACTTTTATGTACATTACTCTTCATACATATTGTCTTTTAATTATATTTATGATTTGAAAACTTAGAGTTAAATCATGCACTCCTTTAAGCTGACTCTTGTATTTAAAAAAACTGATCTGAGGTCTTTTTAGTTGTACATGCCCTAATGCAGTAAGATATCCTAGTCTGAGCACTTCAACGCTCGCTGAAGCTAAAAATGTAGTTTGTATGTGTTGGGGGGTAGCTTCATCGCCGAAGGTCTTGTGAGAAGAAACACCTTCGAAGGGCCAGAACACAATGCCGAAGATGTCAGTCAAGGAGCTTCGTAGCGTATCTCCAGATGCACCGACTTAAAGGATGGAATGACCAATTAGCCCATGACAACTTATGTTATGATTGTAACCAAGTGTAAAGGGTATGAATGTAATTTCTCACAGGCTGCGTCCTGTGCCTATAAATAGATGAACAGTACCCCGTACTGTTCACGCTGACTTGTATTCACTCGTGCGTCACACTTGGACTTTTGTCTTCTGTCAAGCCAAAGGTATAAATGTAATTCAATATTGTTCACGTTCATTCATAATGATATAATGAAGTAATATTAATGATGTCATATGACCACTTATGTTATTTCTCATGTCTCATATGCTCCTCCTTTCATTAATATATATTGTGATGATGAAGGTACGTCCTTCATGGCCTTCGTCTGAAGATCATTATATCCTGAGGGAAATAATGCTTCGAAGGACGAAGGGCATTAACCATTAACTTTTTCTGTGTTGCCTTGTTCTTAATTCATAGCATTTGAGAACAAGTCCCCAACATTGGCGCCCACCGCGGGGATCGAACCCACTTCCACTGATTGAGCTGATGGCTTCGTTCAACATTCAAGCTGAAGCTGCTTCGGCTACGAAGCTGGTGCTCCCGATAATAGGCGGTTCATGTTCAGAACCGGCCAACAAGAAGCAGAAGAAGGAAGCTTAGAGAAGGGTGCAGCATGTCGGAGTGCAGGGACCCTTCATCAAGTCAAAATGGTCCCACATTCCAATCACCTTCTCCCAGGAGGACCTTCAGCTCAAGGATTACCCCCATAATGATGCTATGGTCATATCTTGTGTCATCAAGGAATTTTTGGTCCACAATGTTCTAGTTGATACAGGCAGTGCAGCGGATATCATATTTGCTAAGGCCTTCAGACAGATGCAAGAGCTAGAGGACAAGATTCATGATGCTACACACCCTCTTTGTGGCTTCGGAGGAAGGCAGATTGTAGCACTTGGTAAGATCACAATGCCAGTGACCTTCGGATTTGTCCACAATACAAGGACTGAACAGGTTGTGTTTGATATTGTTGACATGGAATACCCCTATAATGCAATCATTAGTCGCAGGACACTCAATGCTTTCAAAGCAATTCTTCATCCAGCATATCTATGCATGAAGATACCTTCGGAACAAGGGCCTATTGCTATTCATGGAAGTCAGGAAGCTGCCAGAAAGGCTGAGGGAAATTGGACAGACTCAAAAGCCATCCACAATATAGATGAAGCTGAAGCCTGTGAGCAGTACAAGTACAGAAGAGAGAAGGCTGCTTCGGCTGATTAGCCGAAGCCCATGCTTCTATGAAGACATAGCAGAGTAGAAGGTATTGCTAGGGTCCCAATTATCTGAAGAGCAGGAGAAAACTTTGATAAGGTTTTTATTCAACAACAAAGATGTTTTTGCATGGTCGGCCAATGATCTCTATGGTGTCAACAGAGACATCATCGAACATTCACTCAATGTCGATCCATCTTTCAAGCCCAGAAAACAAAGGCTTCAAAAAATGTCTGATGATAAAGCTGAAGGTGCTCGGAATGAAGTAAAAAGACTTCTTAGTGC
This sequence comes from Zea luxurians, assembly GCA_029449295.1. NCBI lineage: Eukaryota > Viridiplantae > Streptophyta > Magnoliopsida > Poales > Poaceae > Zea > Zea luxurians. The sequence continues at coordinate 56,940,763 of JAOPSE010000011.1, forward strand.
TGGTGTTATTAGAGAGGTAAAATATCCAGAGTGGCTAGCCAACACTGTTATGGTGAAGAAGGCCAATGGCAAGTGGAGAATGTGTATTGATTTCATGGATCTCAACAAGGCTTGTCCGAAGGATGAATTTCCATTACCAAGGATATCTTGTGGATGCGGCTGCTTCTTCAGAACTTATGAGTCTGCTGGATTGCTACTCAGGATATCATCAAATATGGATGAAAAAGGAGGATGAACCGAAGGCTAGCTTCATAACTCCCAGCGGCACCTATTGTTATCTTCGGATGCCTAAGGGGCTCAAGAATGCTGGAGGCAGTTTCAGCAGGATGACAGCCAAGGTCCTTCATTCCCAGATAGGCAGAAATGTGCTAACATACGTTGATGATATTATAGTAAAAAGCACGAAGCAAGAAAATCATATCACTGATCTGCAAGAAACATTTGCTAATTTCAGGCAAGCTGGCCTGAAATTAAACCCTGAAAAATGTGTCTTCGGAGTGAAGAAGGGTAAGTTCCTTGGCTATCTGGTTTCAACGAAGGGGATCGAAGCTAACCCAAGTAAGATCGAAGCCATCCTTCGAATGGAACCGCCAAGCACAAAAAAGGGGGCCCAACGGTTGACAGGAAGGTTGGCTTCATTGAATAGATTTATATCTTGATCAGCTGAAAGAAACTTGCCATTTTTGGAAATACTAAAGTCAGCCAAAGTCTTTCAATGGGGCCCAGCTCAACAGAAAGCCTTTGAAGAGCTGAAGCAGTACTTAATTGATCTAACAACATTAACTCCACCAGCTCCAGGGGCTCCGTTGCTATTGTATGTGGCAGCTTCGCACTCTGCAGTGAGTGCGACACTTGTGCAGGAGAAACTGGAAGGACAAGTTAAAAAGCAAGCCCCAGTATACTTTGTCTCCGAAGTCCTAAGCTTATCAAAGAAAAACTATACAGAATTGGAGAAGGTGTTGTATGCTGTCTTAATGGCCTCCAGGAAGCTTCGGCATTATTTTCAAGCATTCCATATAATTGTTCATTCATCACAACCTCTGAAAGATATCATGAGGAACAGAGAAGCTACTGGAAGGATTGGAAAGTGGGTCGCGGAACTCAACGAATTCAGCATTGATTATGTGCATAGATCCTCAATCCAGTCCTAGGCGTTAGCAGATTTCATCGCTGACTGGATGCCAGGGGCTCAGCAAGAAGAAGCAAATAAAGATGCCAAAGCTTGGTTAGTGTTCTGCGACGGTTCCTGGGGAACCTTCGGGGCAGGTGCGGCTGCTGTCTTAGTTGCACCTTCCAAAGTCAGAACATGCTATGCAATAAGGCTTGATTTCAGTTGTACAAACAATATTGCTGAATACGAAGCTTTACTCTTGGGGCTTCGGAAGTTAAAGGCAATGGGGATAAGAAGGGTGATCCTTAAAACCGACTCCCAAGTTATTTCTGGACATGTTGACAAGAGTTGCAAAGCAAGAGATCCGAAGCTTGAGAAGTACCTGGACACAGTTCGAAGGCTTGAAGCTTCATTTGAAGGGTTTTCTGTTAAGAATATTCCTCGAGGAGAAAATGAGCACGCTGATCTGCTAGCCAAGTCAGCGGCATAGGGCCCGCCTCTACCTTCGAAAGTATTTTTTGAGACAATAAGAGCACCTTCGGTGGAACTCCTCGAAAGAGCAGTGCTCACTATATCTCCTGTTCATAGTGAAGATTGGAGGACTAAAATTATATCTTTTCTCCAAGGTAACTGCCTTTCAGACGATGAAGCTTATAATAAGAGAATAGAGGCAAGAACAAGACCATATGTAATAATAGAAGGGGAGTTATACAAGCATGGAGTCTGCTCTCCACTTCTTTAGTGTCTATCCAGAGCCGAAGGTATAGAGATGATGAAGGAGATACATGCAGGTTTGTGTGGATCTCACATTGGGTCTAGGCCTTTGCTGGGAAAAGGTTTTCGACAAGGATTTTACTGGCTGAAGGCTGCTTCGGACGCAATAGAGCTAGTCCAAAAATGTGAAGGCTGTCAAAAATGTGCAAGAAACCAGAAGCAACCTTCATCTCTCACTCAATTAATACAGCCCACTTGGCCGTTGCAAAGATGGGGCCTTGATTTGCTAGTCCCACTTCCACCAGCACAAGGCAATTTAAAATATGTTGTGGTGGCAGTAGAATATTTTTCCAAGTGGATTGAGGCGAAGCCTTTGGCCACAATAACTTCGGTCACAGTCCAGAAGTTTTTCTAGCAAAACATTGTTTGTCGCTTCGGCATGCTGAAGGTTATCACCGTAGACAATGGAACATAGTTTGATGCCGAAGCTTTCAAGGAATTTTGTGATCAGATTGGCACGAAGATCCATTTTGCATCAGTCAGACATCTAGAGTCAAATGGACTTGTCGAAAGAGCAAATGGCATCATAATGACGGGAATAATGAAGTTAATCTTCAATCAGCCAAGAGGAAAATGGCCAGACGAGTTGATTAAAGTGGTGTGGAGCCACAACACAACAATATCAAGGTCAACGGGTTTTACACCATTCAAGTTATTGTTTGGTGACGAAGCAATAACTCTAGAAGAAGCTAAGGCAGGGTCAATTAGAACAGTAGCTTCGGCAGAGGACGAAGCTGATCATTCTGTGGCAAAAGATGTTATAGAAGGGACCAGACTTCAGGCTGTGGAGAATATCAATAAATACCAAGCCGAAACAATAAAATGGCGTGACAGAAAAGTTTGGCTAAAAAACATCAAGCCAGGGCATTTGGTACTTCGGAGAGTGGCCAATCCAGACACAGTAGGCAAGTTACAGCTAAAGTGGGAAGGACCTTTCCTTATGGTATCTTCGTCAAGACCCGGTTCTTACAGATTAAAGGATATGGACGACAACGACATTCCTAGATCTTGGAATGCGAACGAGCTTCGGCGATATTATGTGTAACTTGATGTAATCTTTTTCATTTTTCCTATGGCATCCTTTTCCTTTCCAAAGGGGGAGAAAGGTTTTTAATAGGGCCATAATTTGTGATCTTTCTTTTCTTATTCAGCTCCACGAGAGCAAGATCCCCCAAAATATGTAAATGTAAAATCTGAGCATGCACCATCGAGTGCAGAGAGAGAAAAAAGCAGGGAGAAGCTCGAAAGTCGTCCCTAAAGGGATGCAGAGCATGACGAAGCTACAAAAAAGCCGTTCCTAAGGGAGCGCAGCGTAAGTTTTCTGCTCAAAAGTCGTTCCTAAGGGGATGCAGAGCCAAATACCGCCAAAATAAAAGGCGAAGCGCGAAAAGTCAACGCGAATACCACCGAAATAGAAGGCGAAGAAGTTCAAAAGATGTTCCTAAGAGGATGCAGAACTTACACCAAAAAATAAGCGGTGAAGCCAAAAAATAAGCGACAAAGAGACTTCATTCATTTCCAAGGGAATGAAGGTTATGGTTGTGGCTTCGTGTATGTGTGTTTGGACATTCATTTGCATGTCAGATTACATCATACATTGCATTCATAAACATTCATTTAGACATACATAGGATCATCATATCATACAGACACAGGCAGATGCTTCGACTATGAGGATAATGCTTCGGCAAAAAGAAAAGAAGCAGTTTCATGCTTCGTTGTGTACGAAAAGAAGGGAAGGTGTTTTTCGCCTTCGGCTCAAAAAGAATACGAGTTTCGTCCACATCAAAGCAGTTCATACATGGACGAAAAAGGTAGAAATATGTTAAGGTATGGACAAGTTTACATAATAAGTGTCTGATTCTTCGATTACAATATTTTTTACAAGGGTAATACAAAATTTTTCTAGAGTTTTTGCAGCTAGGTCTTCAGCTTCATCATCTTTAAGCTTTGGATCACTTGTAAAGTTTCGGCTCACTATTCCTCAACTTTGTCATCCTATACATGTCAAGGAGGTATGAGAAAAGTGCAAATTTCAAGGAGAAGGTAAAGCAGTAGACACAAATTTCTTACCGGCTTAAGGTGGCTTCGAGCTTCGTCGCAAGCCATGTCTCGACCGCCTTTCGTCCAAATCTGCGTTATTAATCTATTTCCTATGCTTTGAGCCAGATTGGGGATATCAGTTAAATCTGATGGTGATAAACTAAAGTTTGGTCTATTAACAATTTTCCCATGCGTGCAACCAGATTTCATGAAGGCAACAGCTGTGCCCCGAGAAGCTAGCAGGGCACAAAAATCGCCGTGTCCAGCTATAACTTCATCAAGAGCATCAACTTCACCCTCAATATGTTCGAAGGTCCCTGGCAAGTCTTCAACCGAAGGATTGAATTTTTCAGAGCTGGCCCCAACTGAGTTGAAAACCTGCTTTAGCCGTTGCACGCATCGGGTGCCGAAGTATAGACATTTATCTTGGAGTTCTTTCAGTGATTTTTGTAAATTCGAACTCTTTTCCACTTCAGTCTCAAGCTTCGCATTAAATTTCTGCTTTTCTTGTTCGAAGCTTTCCGACTTTAAGAGGAGTTCACTGTTCAGTTTTGCAATCTTGGTTTCGGCTTCTGCCAGTAAACCCTCCACTGTTTGAAGTTCAAAATCTTTCTTTTCAAGAGCAGCTGCTTGATCTTTTATTTTGCTCTCTAATCCTTCGATTATAACCTCATGTTTTTTGTCTTCAAGGTCTTGTTGCATCTTTAGAGCCTTACTTAATAGCATACTCTATGCAAAAATAACCTTCGTCAGAAAACTTCTTCGTCGTTAAAACAATAAAAGTCCAAGAAAATTTTTACCTTGAAATTGAAATAGAACAAACTACCGACGATATGTTGTCGTCGGTAGCAGCTGATATTGGCCTCAAGCTTCGGGAAACCAATACTCTTCGACAGAGTACTGATAACCTTCACTCCAGTTCGGTCTCGGAGGCAACCTAAGCTCTCATCGTCGGAGTAGTGCTCCTGGCTTGTAACCACAGGATATAGCATAATCTTTTAACTCTTCTTTCTGAGCTTTAGATAACTCCTGACCAATTATGTTTTGGAAATTGAAGACCTTTTCCTTCGAAGTATCTTCGACTTTTTTCTTTTCTTTTTCGGGCACTGTGGCCAGGGTCTCTTCAGCGACCGTAGCAGCTTCTTCCGCAGCCATATTCAGGAGCATTTTATCAATATCAGAAAGTGTGGTCTCTAGATACGTAGCTTCGGCAGTTTCAGCTTCGGTGGGTACACCTTCGACAGCAATAGCACTCTCAACAGCTGGTCTTTTTGACGATGAGGCAGACGGTGGTGTTTCTTCAATGGCATCAATCACATGAACAATTCTCCGTTTCTTCGGCCCAGCAGGCTTCTTCGTTCCCAAGGGCTCCTTCTCCTTCTGTAAAAGCTTCGTCAGATGTGGCCCCAGTGGACTTAGCTTGATGGGCAGAGATTCAGTCATTACCTTTAGAATTTCTTCTACGTCAGCAGCAGAAGGTGTTGAAGGAGTTTCCTCTTCTATATCAGTTGCTTTTTGCTTCGGACCCGTAGCTTTCCTCTTCATCGGAGTAGCTACCTTCGGCTCAGGGCTAAGTTTTCTTTTCTTCAGAACTTCTTCATCCTCTTTCACCATTCTAGTAGCTTCTCTACCCAGAACGCTAACAACTCTTTTTCTTTTTTGCCCTTTGGCACCCTTGTTCAACCGCTCATAGTCAGGATACTCAAAATTCAGGGCATCCATCACCCGATTCAACCTTCGCTTCAGTCGGGTGCCAAAGGCTGCAGTCATTAATTGATCTTCTTTCTTCGTATAATTTCCTAGGATTTCGTTGCACATAACTTCAATTATTTCCAACCATTCTTGACAGGGTTCTTTGAAGTGTTTCTTGAACTTAAAATGATAGGGCAATCGGACGAGTTCATTCTTTTTATTCTCTCCTTTGAGCTTCGGCATACCCCATTCCCTTAGCATTGGGAATACCCTGTTGGCTAGGTATTCGTGAACTAAATCCCTAGTACCAATATGTTCAGATACAACTCTAAATTCGGCCACAGCATCCGAGCATGGTCCCCCCCGCGTCATGTTGCACTGAGGCCTAGTTAGCCTGAAGGTTAGCTTCAACGGGCTCTGAACTAGCTTCTCCTTCTGCTCGTCTATCTTAACATAGAACCATTCAGTCTTCCAACCGGTCGGCCACTTGGTGCGATAGCTGACCACCGGTGTCTTCATGTCCTTGCGGTATGCAAAATTATAACATCCAAAGTTCTCGTGTAATCCATCTTCTCTAGCCTTCGTCTGATAGTGAAGTTCATGCACCCGGCATAAGGCTTCGACAAGCGGTTCCACTCGTTGGCTTCGGAGAGCCCAGATGAAAACGTTGAGCCTAACGATAGTGTTAGGAGTCAGCTGATGAAGATAAATCTCAAAATTTTCTAACACATCTGCAACCATTTTGTGCATGGGAAATCTCAACCCTGCTTTGAAGAAGCTCTTGAAAACTACCACTTCATCATTTTCTAGTTTCGGGGTGGTCTCTTCCCCGCCGAAACGAATCAGCTTCTCTTCAGCTTTCCCGAAGTATCCTAGCTTCGTCATTATAGGCATATCAGCTTCGGAAACAGTCGACTTCCCAAAATCCAAATGGCTGGGCTTGGATGGCATAATGGTGTTATAATCAATCTTCTCTTCACCAGTATCACCCTCTTCAGCATCTACCTACTCGGTTTCGGCAGCAGGTGCACCTTCGTCAGTGGTTCCCTCTGTCACAACCAGACCCGATCGTTTCTTGACTTCGGAAATCGGTGCCATCTCGGTGACCTCGGTCTCTTCTTCCTCACGAGTCACCCTTGCAGTTGAGCGCACCCTAGCCATTTGATGTTGAAATTCTTTCGGTTTTGATGAAATTGGCTACTTTTTTATTTTGCCGAAGCTCTCTCTTTTGATGAAGCTAAAAACAAGGCGATGCTTTAACTGAGAATACGAAGCATAAGCTTCGGCTATGGTCAAATTTTTCAGTAGCACAACGGCATGATAGTAATGAATGCTGTGGTAACTTTACACCTACCCATCTGTTTATATAGTGCCGCAGGACGGAAGGCGAATCGTCAACCTATACACACCCGCCAAACAGCCACTCGCGCTCGCTAGATGGTGGACCATAGGGCGCAAGAAGAGGAAACGCCAGATCGTACCCGCTCTATGGTGGGACCACCTTGCACCGGGAATATTTAAATCGTTTCTCGACAACGAGCTCAGAGAAGGTGTTTTTTCGGACCTTCGGCATTCCGAAGCCTAAAAGAATTTTTCACGGGTCGAGCTTGTTACGAAAAACGACCTGATACCATGAAGGGGCTACTGTTGGGGGGTAGCTTCGTCGCCGAAGGTCTTGTGAGAAGAAACACCTTCGAAGGGCCAGAACACAATGCCGAAGATATCAGTCAAGGAGCTTCGTAGCGTATCTCCAGATGCACCGACTTAAAGGATGGAATGACCAATTAGCCCATGACAACTTATGTTATGATTGTAACCAAGTGTAAAGGGTATGAATGTAATTTCTCACAAGCTGCGTCCTGTGCCTATAAATAGATGGACAGTACCTCGTATTGTTCACGCTGACTTGTATTCACTCGTGCGTCACGCTTGGACTTTTGCCTTCTGTCAAGCCGAAGGTATAAATGTAATTCAATATTGTTCACATTCATTCATAATGATATAATGAAGTAATATTAATGATGTCATATGATCACTTATGTTATTTCTCATGTCTCATATGCTTCTCTTTTCATTAATATATATATTGTGATGATGAAGGTACGTCCTTCATGGCCTTCGCCTGAAGATCATTATATCCTGAGGGAAATAATGCTTCGAAGGACGAAGGGCATTAACCATTAACTTTTTCTGTGTTGCCTTGTTCTTAATTCATAGCATTTGAGAACAAGTCCTCAACAGTATGTTTGAACTGTTTGAATACTGTAAAAAATAAGAACCGAGAGAGAGTTTCTTTATTGCTTGAACATATAAATACAAGTGAAGAGATAACGAAGAGGTGGCAACCGTTGAGTCACGTGATAGATGGTAAGAACACGTAAAATTCCATTTAATGTGTGGCCTCTCTTGATATGTGAAAGTCGCCTAGAGGGGGGGTGAATAGGGCGAAACTGAAATTTACAAAGTTAATCACAACTACAAGTCGGGTTAGCGTTAGAAATATAAAGCAAGTCCGAGAGAGGGCGTAAAAACAAATCGCAAGCGAATAAAGAAGTGAGACACAAGGATTTGTTTTACCAAGGTTCAGTTCTCTCAAACCTACTCCCCGTTGAGGTGGTCACAAAGACCGGGTCTCTTTCAACCCTTTCCCTCTCTCAAACGGTCCCTCGGACCGAGTGAGCTTCTTCTTCTCAATCAAATGGGAACAAACTTCCCCGCAAGGACCACCACACAATTGGTGTCTCTTGCCTCGGTTACAATTGAGTTGTTCGCAAGAAGGAATGAAAGAAAGAAGCAATCCAAGCGCAAGAGCTCAAAAGAACACAAGAAATCTCTCTCACTAATCACTAAAGCCTTGTGTGAAGTTGGGAGAGGATTTGATCACTTGGGTGTGTCTAGAATTGAATGCTAGAGCTCTTGTAAGTAGTTGGAAGGTGGAAAAACTTGGATGACTTGAATGTGGGGTGGTTGGGGGTATTTATAACCCCAACCACCAAACTAGCCATTTGGTGAAGGCTGCTGTCGACGGGCGCACCGGACAGTCCGGTGCACCAGCCATGTCACCCGGCCGTTAGGGTTCGACCGTTGGAGCTCTGACGTGTGGGCCCGCCTGGCTGTCCGGTGGTGCACCGGACATGCCCTGTAGGCTGTCTGGTGTGCCACCCGCGCGTGCTCTGCTCCTCTGCGCGCGCTGGCGCGCATTTAATGCGTTGCAGACGACCGTTGCGCTTGAAGTAGCCGTTGCTCTGCCGTTACACCGGACAGTCCGGTGTGCACCGGACTTGTCCGGTGAATTATAGCGGAGCGGATTCTCGAAGTTGGCGAGTTCAGAGTCGCTTGGTCTTGGGGCACCGGACAGTCCAGTGAATTATAGCGAAGCGCCTCTAAGAATTCCTGAAGGTGTGAAGTTCAGCTTGAAGTCCCCTGGTGCACCGGACACTGTCCGGTGGTGCACCGAACACTGTCCGGTGGTGCACCGGACAGTCCGGTGCGCCAGACCAGGACACACTTCGGTTATCCCTTGCTCTTTTTGTTGAACCCTTTTCTTGGTCTTTTTATTGGCTTATTGTGAACATTTGGTACCTGTAGAACTTATAGACTTGGGCAAACTAGTTAGTCCAATTATTTGTGTTGGGCAATTCAACCACCAAAATCAATTTAGGAATATAGGTGTAAGCCTAATTCCCTTTCAATCTCCCCCTTTTTGGTGATTGATGCCAACACAAACCAAAGCAAGTATAGAAGTACATAAATGAACTAGTTTGCATAATGTAAGTGCAAAGGTTACTTGGAATTGAGCCAATATATATTACTTACTAGTTATGCATGGATTGTTTCTTTATTATTTTTTTAACATTTTGGACCACGCTTGCACCACATGCTTTGTTTTTGCAAATCCTTTTGTAAAACTCTTTTTCAAAGTCCTTTTGCAAATAGTCAAAGGTAAATGAATAAGATTTAGAGAAGCATTTTCAAGATTTGAAATTTTCTCCCCTTGTTTTAAATGCTTTTCCTTTGACTAAACAAAACTCCCCCTTAATAAAATCTTCCTCTTAGTGTTCAAGAGGGTTTTAAGATATCAATTTTGAAAATACTACTTTCTCCCCTTTTTGAACACAATGAGATACCAATTTGAAAATCATAAGTTTTAAAATTAGGTGGTGGTGCTGTCCTTTTGCTTTGGGCTAATACTTTCTCCCCCTTTGGCATGAATCGCCAAAAACGGATACTTTGAGTGGAATATAAGCCCTTTACTAACTACTTTCTCCCCTTTGACAAATAAAACATATGAGTGAAGATTATACCAAAGACGGAGAATTGCTCGGAGCGACGGCGAAGGATGAGTTATGGAGTGGAGTGGAAGCCTTTGTTTTCGCCGAAGACTCCAATTCCCTTTCAATATACCTATGACTTGGTTTGAAATACACTTGAAAACACATTAGTCATAGCATATATAAAAGAGACATGATCAAAGGTATATTTATGAGCTATGTGAGCAAGAATCAAAAGAAATTCCTAGAATCAAGAATATTTAGCTCATGCCTAAGTTTGGTAAAAGTTTGTTCATCTAGAGGCTTGGTAAAGATATCGGCTAACTGATCTTTAGTGTTAATATATGCAATCTCGATATCCCCCTTTTGTTGGTGATCCCTTAAGAAATGATACCGAATGGCTATGTGTTTAGTGCGGCTATGCTCAACGGGATTATCCGCCATGCGGATTGAACTCTCATTATCACATAGAAGAGGAACTTTGGTTAATTTGTAACCATAGTCCCTAAGGGTTTGCCTCATCCAAAGCAATTTCGCGCAACAATGGCCTGCGGCAATATACTCAGCTTCGGCGGTAGAAAGAGCTACGGAATTTTGCTTCTTTGAAGCCCAAGACACCAAGGATCTTCCCAAGAACTGGCAAGTCCCCGATGTGCTCTTTCTATTAATCTTACACCCCGCCCAATCGGCATCCGAATAACCAATTAAATCAAATGTGGATCCCCGAGGGTACCAAAGCCCAACTTAGGAGTATAAGCCAAATATCTCAAGATTCGTTTTACGGCCGTAAGGTGAGATTCCTTAGGGTCGGCTTGGAATCTTGCACACATGCATACGGAAAGTATAATGTCCGGTCGAGATGCACATAAATAGAGTAATGAACCTATCATCGACCGGTATACCTTTTGATCGACGGATTTACCTTCCGTGTCGAGGTCGAGATGCCCATTTGTTCCCATGGGTGTCTTAATGGGCTTGGCATCCTTCATTCCAAACTTGTTTAGAATGTCTTGAGTATACTTCGTTTGGCTAATGAAGGTGCCCTCTTGGAGTTGCTTCACTTGGAATCCTAAGAAATATTTCAACTCCCCCATCTTCGACATCTCGAATTTCTGTGTCATGATCCTACTAAATTCCTCACATGTAGATTCGTTAGTAGACCCAAATATAATATCATCAACATAAATTTGGCATACAAACAAATCATTGTTAAAGGTTTTAGTAAATAAAGTAGGATCGGCCTTTCCGACTTTGAAGCCATTAGCTATAAGGAAATCTCTTAGGCATTCATACCATGCTCTTGGGGCTTGCTTGAGCCCATAAAGCGCCTTAGAGAGCCTATAGACATGGTTAGGATACTCACTGTCTTCAAAGCCGGGAGGTTGCTCAACATAGACCTCTTCCTTGATTGGTCCATTGAGGAAGGCACTCTTCACGTCCATTTGGTAAAGCTTGAAGCCATGGTAAGTAGCATAGGCTAATAATATACGAATTGACTCAAGCCTAGCTACGGGTGCATAGGTTTCACCAAAACCCAAACCTTCGACTTGGGAGTATCCCTTGGCCACAAGTCGAGCTTTGTTCCTTGTCACCACACCATGCTCATCTTGTTTGTTGCGGAAGACCCATTTGGTTCCTACAACATTTTGGTTAGGACGTGGAACTAAATGTCATACCTCGTTCCTAGTGAAATTGTTGAGCTCCTCTTGCATCGCCATCACCCAATCCGAATCTTGGAGTGCTTCCTCTACCCTGTGTGGCTCAATAGAGGAAACAAAAGAGTAATGCTCACAAAAATGTGCAACACGAGATCTAGTGGTTACCCCCTTATGAATGTCGCCGAGGATGGTGTCGACGGGGTGATCTCGTTGGATTGCTTGGTGGACTCTTGGGTGTGGCGGCCTTGCAACTTCCTCATCTTCCTTGTCTTGATCAATTGCATCTCCCCCTTGATCATTGCCGTTATCTTGAGGTGGCTCATTATTTTGATTTTCTCCTTCATCAACTTGAGCCTCGTCCTCATTTTGAGTTGGTGGAGATGCTTGCATGGAGGAGGATGGTTGATCTTGTGCATGTGGTGGCTCTTCGGATTCCTTAGGACACACATCTCCAATGGACATGTTCCTTAGCGCGATGCACGCAGCCTCTTCATCACCTATCTCATCAAGATCAACTTGCTCTACTTGAGAGCCGTTAGTTTCATCAAACACAACGTCACAAGAAACTTCAACTAGTCCTGAGGACTTGTTAAAGACTCTATATGCCCTTGTGTTTGAATCATATCCTAGTAAAAAGCCTTCTACTGTCTTAGGAGCAAATTTAGATTTTCTACCTCTTTTAACTAGAATAAAGCATTTGCTACCAAAGACTCTAAAATATGAAATGTTGGGCTTTTTATCGGTTAGGAGTTCGTATGATGTCTTCTTAAGGATTCGGTGTAGATATAACCGGTTGATGGCGTAGCAAGCGGTGTTAACCGCCTCGGCCCAAAACCGATCCGACGTCTTGTACTCATCAAGCATGGTTCTTGCCATGTCCAATAGAGTTCTATTCTTCCTCTCCACTACACCATTTTGTTGTGGCGTGTAGGGAGAAGAGAACTCATGCTTGATGCCCTCCTCCTCAAGGAAGCCTTCAATCTGTGAATTCTTGAACTCCGTTCCGTTGTCGCTTCTAATTTTCTTGATCCTCGAGCCGAACCCATTTTGAGCCCGTCTCAAGAATCCCTTTAAAGTCTCTTGGGTTTGTGATTTTTCCTGCAAAAAGAACACCCAAGTGAAGCGAGAATAATCATCCACAATAACTAGACAGTACTTACTCCCACCGATGCTTATGTAAGCTATCGGGCCGAATAGGTCCATGTGTAGGAGCTCCAGTGGCCTGTCAGTCGTCATGATGTTCTTGTGTGGATGATGAACACCAACTTGCTTCCCAGCTTGGCATGCGCTACAAATCCTGTCTTTCTCAAAATGAACATTTGTTAATCCTAAAATGTGCTCTCCCTTTAGAAGCTTATGAAGATTCTTCATTCCAACATGGGCTAGTCGGTGGTGCCAAAGCCAGCCCATGTTAGTCTTAGCAATTAAGCAAGTGTTGAGTTCAGCTCTATCAAAATCTACCAAGTATAGCTGACCCTCTAACACTCCCTTAAATGCTATTGAATCATCACTCCTTCTAAAGATAGTGACACCTACATCAGTAAATAGACAGTTGTAGCCCATTTGACATAATTGGGAAACGGAAAGCAAGTTATAATCTAAGGAATCTACAAGAAAAACATTTGAAATAGAATGGTCAGGAGATATAGCTATTTTACCCAAACCTTTGACCAAGCCTTGGTTTCCATCCCCGAATGTGATAGCTCGTTGGGGATCTTGGTTTTTCTCGTAGGAGGAGAACATTTTCTTCTCCCCTGTCATGTGGTTCGTGCACCCGCTATCGATGATCCAATTTGAGCCCCCAGATGCATAAACCTACAAAACAAGTTTAGTTCTTGGCTTTAGGTACCCAAACGGTTTTGGGTCCTTTGGCATTAGACACAAGAACTTTGGGTACCCAAACACAAGTCTTGGAGCCCTTGTGTTTGCCCCCAACAAACTTGGCAACTACTTTGCCGGATTTGTTAGTTAAAACATAAGATGCATCAAAAGTTTTAAATGTAATGTCATGATCATTTGATGCACTAGGAGTTTTCTTCTTAGGCAACTTAGCATGGGTTGGTTGCCTAGAGCTAGATGTCTTACCCTTATATATAAAAGCATGATTAGGGCCAGGGTGAGACTTCCTAGAGTGAATTCTCCTAATTTTGCTCTTAGGATAACCGACAGTGTATAAAATGTAACCCTCGTTATCCTGAGGCATGGGAGCCTTGCTTTTAACAAAGTTGGATAATTTCTTAGGAGGGGCATTAAGTTTGACATTGTCTCCCTTTTGGAAGCCAATGCCATCCTTGATGCCAGGGCGTCTCCCACTATAAAGCATACTATGAGCAAATTTAAATTTTTCATTTTCAAGTTCATGCTCGGCAATTTTAGCATCTAATTTTGCTATATGATCATTTTGTTGTTTAATTAAAGCCACATGATCATGAATAGCATCAATATCAACATCTCTACATCTAGTGCAAATGGAAACATGCTCAACGGTAGATGTAGAGGGTTTGCAAGATTTTAATTCTACAACCTTAGCATGTAATATATCTTTTTCACTTCTAAGGTTGGAAATAGTAACATTGCAAACATCAAGTTCTTTAGCCTTAGCAAGCAATTTTTCATTCTCAATCCTAAGGCTAGCAAGAGAAATGTTTAATTCTTCAATCTTAGCAAGCAAATCATTATTATCATTTCTAAGATTGGGAATTGAAACATCACAAACATTTGAACCAACCTTAGCTAACAAATTAGCATTCTCATTTCTAAGGTTGTCAATAGTCTCATGGCAAGTGCTTAGCTCCCTAGATAATTTTTCACATTTCTCTACTTCTAGAGCATAAGCATTTTTAACCTTAACATGCCTTTTGTTTTCTTTAATAAGGAAGTCCTCTTGGGAGTCCAAGATATCATCCTTCTCATGAATAGCACTAATTAATTCATTTAACTTTTCTTTTTGTTGCATGTTTAGGTTGGCAAAAAGAATACGCAAGTTATCCTCCTCATTACTAGCATTATCCTCATCACTAGAGGTTTCATATTTAGTGGAGGATCTTGATTTTACCTTCTTCCTTTTGCTGTCCTTTGCCATGAGGCACTTGTGGCCGACGTTGGGGAAGAGAAGTCCCTTGGTGACGGCGATGTTTGCGGCGTCCTCGTCGGAGGAGGGGTTGGTGGAGCTCTCGTCGGAGTCCCATTCCCGGCAAACATGGGCATCGCCGCCCTTCTTCTTGTAGTACTTCTTCTTCTCCTTTCTTCTCCCCTTCTTGTCGTCGCCCCTGTCACTGTCACTAGAAATAGGACATTTTGCTATAAAGTGACCGGGCTTACCACACTTGTAGCAAACTCTCTTGGAGCGGGGCTTGTAATCTTTCCCCCTTCTTTGCTTGAGGATTTGACGGAAGCTCTTGATGATGAGCGCCATCTCCTCGTTGTCGAGCTTGGAGGCGTCGATGGGTGTTCGACTTGGAGTAGATTCCTCCTTCTTTTCTTCCGTCGTCTTGAATGCGACCGGTTGTGCTTCGGACGTGGAGGGGCCGTCAAGCTCGTTGATCTTCTTTGAGCCTTTGATCATCAATTCAAAGCTCACAAAATTCCCGATTACTTCCTCGGGAGTCATTAGTGTATATCTAGGATTCCCACGAATTAATTGAACTTGAGTAGGGTTAAGAAAAACAAGTGATCTAAGAATAACCTTAACCACTTCGTGGTCATCCCATTTTTTGCTCCCGAGGTTTCGCACTTAGTTCACCAAGGTTTTGAGCCGGTTGTACATGTCTTGTGGCTCCTCCCCTTGGCGAAGACGGAAGCGACCGAGCTCCCCCTCGATCGTTTCGCGCTTGGTGATCTTGGTCACCTCATCTCCTTCGTGCGCGGTCTTTATCACGTCCCAAATTTCCTTAGCACTCTTCAATCCTTGCACCTTATTATACTCCTCTCGACTTAGAGAGGCGACGAGTATAGTTGTGGCTTGGGAGTTGAAGTGTTGGATTTGGGCCACTTCGTCCTCGTCATAATCTTCATCCCCTACGAATGGTACCTGTACACCAAACTCAACAATATCCCATATACTTTTGTGGAGTGAGGTTAGGTGATATCGCATCATATCACTCCACCTAGCATAATCTTCACCATCAAATGTTGGTGGTTTGCCTAATGGGACGGAAAGTAAAGGTGTATGTTTAGGAATGCGAGGATAGCGTAGGGGAATCTTACTAAACTTCTTGCACTCATGGCGCTTAGAAGTTACGGACGGTGCGTCGGAGCCGGAGGTGGAAGGTGATGAAGTATCGGTCTCGTAGTAGACCACCTTCCTCATCTTCTTGTGCTTGTCGCCTTTCCGATGCGACTTGTGGGAAGAGGATTTCTTCTCCTTCCCCTTCCCTTTGTTGCGGGACTCTTCCGATGAAGTCTTCCCATGACTTGTAGTGGGCTTGTCGCCGGTCTCCATCTCCCTCTTGGCGTGATCTCCCGACATCACTTTGAGCGGTTAGGCTCTAATGAAGCACCAGGCTCCGATACCAATTGAAAGTCACCTAGAGGGGGTGAATAGGGCGAAACTGAAATTTACAAAGTTAATCACAACTACAAGCCAGGTTAGCGTTAGAAATATAAAGCGAGTCCGAGAGAGGGCGTAAAAACAAATCGCAAGCGAATAAAGAAGTGAGACACAAGGATTTGTTTTACCGAGGTTCGGTTCTCTCAAACCTACTCCCCGTTGAGGTGTCACAAAGACCGGGTCTCTTTCAACCCTTTCCCTCTCTCAAACGGTCCCTCGGACCGAGTGAGCTTCTTCTTCTCAATCAAACGGGAACAAACTTCCTCGCAAGGACCACCACACAATTGGTGTCTCTTGCCTCGGTTACAATTGAGTTGTTCGCAAGAAGGAATGAAAGAAAGAAGCAATCCAAGCGCAAGAGCTCAAAAGAACACAAGAAATCTCTCTCACTAATCACTAAACCCTTGTGTGGAGTTGGGAGAGGATTTGATCACTTGGGTGTGTCCAGAATTGAATGCTAGAGCTCTTGTAAGTAGTTGGAAGGTGGAAAAAGTTGGATGACTTGAATGTGGGGTGGTTGGGGGTATTTATAACCCCAACCACCAAACTAGCCGTTTGGTGAAGGCTGCTGTCGACGGGCGCACCGGACAGTCCGGTGCGCCAGCCACGTCACCCGGTCGTTAGGGTTCGACCGTTGGAGCTCTGACGTGTGGGCCCGCCTGGCTATCCGGTGGTGCACCGGACATGCCCTGTAGGCTGTCTGGTGTGCCACCCGCGCGTGCTCTGCTCCTCTGCGCGTGCTGGCGCGCATTTAATGCATTGCAGACGACCATTGCGCTTGAAGTAGCCGTTGCTCCGCCGTTACACCGGACAGTCCGGTGTGCACCGGACATGTCCGGTGAATTATAGCGGAGCGGATTCCCGAAGCTGGCGAGTTCAGAGTCGCTTGGTCTTGGGGCACCAGACACTGTCCGGTGGTGCACCGGACAGTCCAGTGAATTATAGCGAAGCGCCTCTAAGAATTCCCGAAGGTGCGAAGTTCAGCTTAAAGTCCCCTGGTGCACCGGACACTGTTCGGTGGTGCACCGGACACTGTCTGGTGCGCCAGACCAGGACACACTTCGGTTATCCCTTGCTCTTTTTGTTGAACCCTTTTCTTGGTCTTTTTATTGGCTTATTGTGAACCTTTGGTACCTATAGAACTTATAGACTTGGGCAAACTAGTTAGTCCAATTATTTGTGTTGGGCAATTCAACCATCAAAATCAATTTAGGAATATAGGTGTAAGCCTAATTCCCTTTCAATATGTTTTTATGGGACCAATTGAGAAAAAATATAGACAAACTTTTTACATAGAACTCATCTCTACACGACTCTTCATATATATTGTCTTTTAACTATATTTATATTTATGGTTTAAAAGCTTAGTGTCATATCATGCAGTCTTTTAAGCTGACTCTTGTATTTAAAAAACTGATCCGAAGACTTTTTGGTTGTACATGCCCATGAAGTGAGATGTCCTAGTATGAACACTACAACGCTCGCTGAAGCTAAAACTGCAATTTTGTATGTTTGAATTGTTTGAATATTGTAAGAAAATGAGAACCAAGAGAGAGTTTCTTTATTGCTTGAACATATAAATACAAGTGAAGAGACAACGAAGAGGAGGCAGCTGTCGAGTCACGTCTATTCTCCACGATAGGGTCACGTCCGTGTGCTAGTTGCCTGAGCGGGATTGTGCAAGGGGCACATCCCTTGCACACGACGACCGGGAGCAGTTGAAACTGCTTAGGTCTCATAATACCCCCTTAAGCAGTTGTCCATCATGCATATTCTTCTTTAAAATCATGTAAGTAAAGAGGAGGTTTGCAATAGCATATTGCATAAAACTCTAGAAAAACCCAGCGGGAAAATTTGGAGAAAATCAACAGTATATGATATGTCTTTGGTGTCTCTATCGAAAACCATGATGGGAAAATCAAGAGACAAACATATGGTTGTGTTGACATTACCTCATTAAAAACCTAATATGAGAAAACATGTATAGTAAAACTGTAAAACTCATATAGGAAAAGTGTACAATGTGATGTTAGTATTAGGTTCGATCAAAGAGATACTACCCCTAATGCAAGTAAATCTCTAAGTTGATGCACACCAATACCCTTAACACATGCCCAAAATGTAGAATAAGGTAGCGACTTAGTGAATAAGTATGCGAGATTATCACAAGACATTGTTTGCATGATCCTAGTTTCACTACTTTGTTGAAGTTGATGGGGATAGAATATCTTTGGGAGATATGTTTGGTAACATTGCTCTTGATATAACCTTGTTGTATCTGAGCAACACAAGCTGCATTATCTTCATAGATAATGGTGGGTGATTCAATGGAATGGATCCCACATGATGATTGAATGTGATTAATCACCCTTCAAAACTAGATACATTCACGTGAGGCTTTATACAAGGCAAAATTTCTAAATGATTAGTGGATGTTGTTACTAGATTTTGCTTGGAAGACTTCCAAGAATTAGAAGTTCCAGCATTCAGAAATACAAAACCAGTTTGTGACCTTCCATTGTGGGGGTCTGATAAATAACCAACATCTATGTATCCTAAGAGGCTAGGATCTTAATTTCTTCCGTAGAATAGACCAAGATATGCCATGCCATGGAGATATCAAAGAACATTCTTGATTCTAGCCCAATGGTGTTTGGTAGGAGATGTACTATGTCTAGCAAGTAAATTTACTGCAAAAGCAATATCGGGTCCTGTATTGTTTGCTAGATACATAAGTGCTCCAATTGCACTAAGATATGAATACTCAGGACCCAAAATCTCTCCTTCGTCGTCACATGGTCGAAATGGATCCTTATCCCTTTCTAGGGTACAGACGATCATTGGAGTTTTAGAAGATATACTTCATCCATATTGAATTTACTCAATACTTTCTGGGCATAAGAAGACTGATGAATGAGAATAGCCATTGGAAGGTGCTCAAGTTGCAAACCCTACTGCTGAGATGCAGGAGTTTGTTCATTCGCTCTCTTGTTTGATTCTTACGTCTTCTAAGCGAGTAGTTTGTCTCATGTGGAAGAGATGGATGAAAAACCAGACCGAATAGATTTTTATCCAAATACACGACCACTTGATAGCAAATGTGAACTCTCAACCCTGGTTTGCCGATAGGTAATAAGATGACTCACTCAATGTCAAAAGTAGTTCAACAAGTTGGTTTTACTAACTTGTAATTGCCCTGTGAATAAAGATTGAGTTATAGATTGTTTTGTCGAGTTGTCTAAACTCAATCTAGTTCAACTCATCTTAAGGAAATGCTTATTAGAATCAAGTTAAGTTGATTGACAATCACCTAATCATCACTCTAGTCATGCCTCGATCTCCTCACATGTGATTTTCTAACATATGTGATCAAGTCGAGCCTTGTCGAGTGCTTGGTAAAGTAGATTGATCGTGAAGTCAACATCTGCATATCCTTTCCCCATTGTTTTCTCGAACCTCTATCATCTTTCTTAGACTTGGATCCTCTATCTAACCACAAGTCAATTGTGATGTTGTTCGACATCCACACTCATCTTATGTACTACAAACTTCCATGATGATTTGTTGATGAACTTCTTCTTGTGTGTTTTACCTAAGAGGTTGCATCTGGTTCTGTATGAGTAAAGTCAGCTCTCATATCTTCTACTTGCTCAACAAACTCATGTTCTCAGAAAAGGGAAAACTACACACATGGAACCTTATGTGTTCTTCTGGCAGATACCGTCTTTGATTGTGGACATCTCTAATTAACCTAGAGTGATACATACTATGTTCACTAGAGAATCAACATCTTGGGATACTCGACTTTGTTTGGTAACAACCTTATCCTATTGTTAATATGAACAGGGGTTACACGCCTCTCTACTCTTATAATTCTTTAGTTCCGAATCTTAGGAAGAGATTCTTTTAAAGGGGGGAACATTGTAATACCCCTAGTGTTTATATTCCGCTTGACAATGAGTATGGACTTAAACACGAGATCGCGGTGTGAATAATAGTCTCTATGTTTTAATCATCTTCGCCTATCATGGATTCAATATCATCTTTATCTCGATCCATTTGGACATTTCTTAAAGTTTTCGCTAAAGTCAGAACGTTTTTGTTCCAGGAGTTAGTGAATCTTAAGGTTGTTTAAAATTCATCGATTATGCGAATACATATGTGGAAGTTTGATCCACTCGTGTGATTTTTGTTTCGAACAAATAGATTAGAGTTTAACGACAAAGGGGACCGGTGCGATTTAAATCGGATTCAGGTTATTAAAGTTTAAACCATATGTTGTATAACTAGTTTGGTTCTCTATTTTTTAATCCGAATAGTAAAAATGCTTAGATGAAATGTGTTTTGGATCAACCCTTGCGAACCTTTACAAACCCTAGGGACTAGATATTTGCACACGATTTTTGTCAAAGAAAATAGAAAAAAAGTGAGAAAAATCCTTCTCTCAACCTTATCCACCACTGCCCCATTCCCTATTCTCTTAACTGCCATCTCCCTCAAGTCCCTCCCCATGCCAGCAACTTTTCTATGGCGCTACCCCTCCCTGGCGCTCGCCCTCGCCCTCCTACCAGTCGTTGTCTCCTCCACCTGGCGCCCTCCCTAGCCAGGTTTCCATCTCCTTCTGGCCGCCACCCCTCTCTGCATCCTTGCCGTAGAGATGATGTCGCTTGCCCCATGGCGGCATGTCCACCTCCGTCGTGCCAGACGTCTTTGGCTCCTCTTGG
This sequence comes from Zea luxurians, assembly GCA_029449295.1. Lineage (NCBI taxonomy): Eukaryota > Viridiplantae > Streptophyta > Magnoliopsida > Poales > Poaceae > Zea > Zea luxurians. The sequence goes on from JAOPSE010000011.1 coordinate 56,961,585, forward strand.
TCCACGCCCTCCCACCTCTGGCCCGATGTGCGCCCTCCTATACCAGGGCTACACACCACCGCCCCATCTCAGGTGAAAGGGAAATGGGCTTAAACATTTTCTATAATTGATTTTGGTGTTTGATGTCCTTCACAAACCACGTGGACTAACTAGTTTGCCTAGTTGTCATGTATCTCAGGTGCATAAAGTTCAACACAAACCAACAAAGAAAATGAGTTGGGGAACTCTATAAAGTTTGGAGCAAAAGACAAGTATATGTGCTGCTAGTGGCGCACCGGACACTGTCCAGTGCCCAGGCCGAGGCACCTCACGAACTAGCCGCTCTCGGGCTTTTCTAGGAGTCACTCCGCTATAATTCACCGGACTATCCAGTGTGCACCAGACTGTCCGGTGTGCACCGGGCTGTCCGATGAGCCAACGGAGAAACGGTCAACTGTGCCCAATGGTTGACTGTGGTGAATAGTGAATAGTGGTCAGCGCAGAAGTCAGGAGTCAGAACTACAAAGTTAGAACACACCGGACTGTCCGGTGTGCCACCGGACTATCCGATGCCGCAAGAGGACAAAGGACTTCAACAGTCAACCGCTCCAAGCCCCAACGGTCTGCTGACGTGGCATGCACCGGACAATGAACAGTGCCATGTCCGGTGCACCATCGGACTGTCCGGTGTGCCCATCGACAGCAACGACTGGAATAGTGGTTGGGGCTATAAATACCCCCAACCACCACCATTCAAGCCATCCAAGTTTTCATCCCTTCACATTCAATACAAGAGCAAAATCATACACTCCAAGACACAATCAAAAGATTAAATCCTCTCCAAGCCTCAACATCAACTCAATCGCTTAGTGACTTGAGAGAGGGTGTTTTGTGTTTCTTTTGTTGCTCTTGTTGCTTGGATTTCTCTCTTCTTCTCATTCTAATTCTTCTAAGTGGTTTGTAAAGCTAGCAAGAGACACCTAAGTGTGTGGTGATCCTTGCGGGGTCTTAGTGACCCAAGTGATTGAGGATAAGCACTCGACCGGTCTGTGTGACCGATTGAGAGAGGGAAAGGGTTGGAATAGACCCAGCCTTTGTGGCCTCTTCAATGGGGACTAGGTTCTTTGGAACCAAACCTCGGTAAACAAATCGCCATGTTCATTTGTGTTGATCTCAACTCGATTTGTTTTCCCCTTTCCTCCCTCTAAAAGTTCCCTTGCTCATATTGATTTGAGTTTGCTCCCAAGGTTATCCGCAATAATTTAGCAACTCATAGCAAGAGGAAAAACCTTTTGCACTCCGAATTTATTTCTAACACTAACCCCGGGCATAGCGTGTGTTCAAAGTTTGTAAATTTTAGGTTTCGCCTATTCACCCCCCTCTAGGCGAACTTCACCAAGTCGAGCTCCTCTCCATGGGTGCCCAGGTTTCTTCATCTTCCATGGTCACCCCTCCCTCCATCCTCTCCTCCTGACATGATGTCCTATTCCTGCAACAAGTCGATGCCCAACCCCTTCATGTCTTCAACTCCTAGCCGAGCTCCTCCCCTTTCCCTGATTAATCCAACGCGCAGAGCAGCAACAGCATGCCAGATCTCTGCAACCCCGGTGATACCAATTGCTTGTGTTCCGTTTATTCCCCACCAGTTCCTATCTTTGATTATTTACTGTGTATGTTTGTGGTGGAGGTAAATCCTGGGAGATTTAGAGGAGAAGAAAGCTTTAGCGAGGCGCTCGCCAAGTGCTCGGTGAATCGCCTCAATCAGATGTTGTTGTCGCTCTCGCGGATTTGAGTCGAGTTTAGTCATGTTAAGTCAATCCGTTGATTCCGTTAGTCGGATGAATGATTAGTTTGTGTGGATGCATTGGTCACGATGATCATCTTGTTTGTAACACACGTATTATGGTTATAATCGACTTAATAGTGTGTTTGGTAGAATACCGAAACCTAAGTCATCGTTGTTTTTGTGGAATTCATGGTGGATTAGTAATTGTACTATGATTTGTTACTACTATTCATCAAGTCATTAGTGGATAGGATAGATATACCGATTAGGATATGAAAGGAAAATGAGCTTAATCATTTCCTATAATCGATTTTAGTGGTTGACGTCCATCACAAACCACGTGGACTAATTAGTTTGCCAAGATGTCTTTTATCTTAGGTGCATAAGGTTCAACACAAACCAAGAAAGAAATTCAGTTAGGGACTCAAACAAATTTGGAGCAAAGGACTTGAGAGTGTGTTGCAGTGGCGCACCGGACAGTGTCCGGTGCACCAGGCTGAGCAGCACTCGAACAGCTCACTCTCAGGAATTTCCAAGGGGCGCTCCGCTATAATTCATCGGACTGTCTAGTGTGCACTGGACATGTTCGGTGAGCCAACGAAGCAACGGTAACCTGACGCCAACGGTCGACTGCAAAAGTGAACAATGCGCGTCAGAAGTCAGAGCATAGAATTCAGAGCACACCGGACATGTCCGGTGTGGCACCGGACTGTCCGGTGCAACTACAGGACAAAGACTACCAACGGTCAACCACTCTAAACCCCAATGGGCATGCTGACGTGGTGTGCACCGGACAGTGAACAGTACCTGTCCGGTGTGCCACCGGACTGTCCGGTGTGCCCATCGACAGCAAAACCAGCCAACGACTAGGAAGTGGTTGGAGGCTATAAATACCCCCAACCACCTCCTTCAATGGCATCCAAGTTTTCTGAACTCAACATTCAATACAAGAGCAAAAGACTACACTCCAAGACACATTCCAAAGACCAAATCCTCTCCAAGCCTCCAAATCAACTCAATTCTATTAGTGACTTGAGAGAGGGTGTTTTGTGTTCTTTTGTTGCTCTTGTTGCTTGGATTGCCTTTTCTTTTCCCATTCTTATTCTCAAGAGCTTTGTAAAGCTAGCAAGAGACACCCAAGTGTGTGGTGATCCTTGCGGGGTCTTAGTGACCCAAGTGATTAAGGAAAAGGCTCATCTGGTCTAAGTGACCATTTAAGAGAGGGAAAGGGTTGAAATAGACCCGACCTTTGTGGCCTCCTCAACGAGGACTAGGTTCTTTGGAACCGAACCTCGGTAAAACAAATCACTGTGTTCACTTGTGTTGATTTCCATTTGATTTGTTTTCCTCTTTCCTCTCTCTAAAGTTTCCTTGCTAACATTGGTTTGAGTTTGCTCCCAAAGCTATTCGCATCAATTTGAGCAACTCATAGCAAGAGAAACAATCTTTCGCACTTCGATTTAATTTTAACGCTAACCTCGGCCTTAGTGCAAGTTTAAGTTTATAAATTTCAGGTTTCGCCTATTCACCCCCCCCCCTCTAGGCGACTTTCAATTGGTATCATAGCCAGTGCTTCATTTAGAGTCTAACAAACTCGAAATGATGTCTGGAGATCACGCCAAGAGGGAGATTGTCACCGGTGACAAGACCATGAGCTCGGGGAGGACTCTGTAAAGGGAGTCTGGCGACATGTACAAGGAGGAATCCTCTTCCTCCATCAAGTCATATAGGAGGGGTGACAAGAAGGAAGAAAATGAAGAAGGTGGTATACTACGAGACTGACTCTTCATCACCCTCCACATCCGGCGCCGAGTCTACAACTTTGAAGCGCCACGAGCACAAAAAGTATAGTAAGATGCCTCTTTGGTATCCTCGTATTCCAAAGTGTGCTCCTTTACTTTCGGTACCCTTATGCAAACCACCATTTTTTGATGGTGAAGATTATTGCATATGGAGTGATAAAACGAGGCACCATCTAACCTCACTCCACGAAAGCATATGGGATATTATTGAGTTTGGAGCCTAGGCACCACAGGTGGACGACGAGGACTATGACTCGGCCGCCCAAATTAAGCACTTTAACTCCCAAGCAACTTCTATACTTCTCGCCTCTTTATGTCGAGAGGAGTATAATAAGGTGTAAGGGTTAAAGAATGCCAAAGAAATTTGGGATGTCCTCAAAACGGCGCACGAAGGGGACGAGGTGGCCAAGATCACCAAGCGCGAGACGATCGAGGGAGAACTCGGTCGATTCGCCCTCAACAAAGGGGAAGAGGCTCAAGACGATGGTGAACTAAATGTGCAAACTCGGGAGCGCCAAATGGGATGACCATGAACTGGTTAAGGTTATTCTTAAATCTCTCATTTTTCATAATCCTACTCAAGTTCATTTAATCCGTGGAGATCCTAGATACAAACAGATGTCCCCCGAGGAAGTTATTTGCAAGTTTGTGAGCTTTGAACTTATGATCAAAGACTCCAAACACATTGTCAACTTGGAGCAAGGCGCCACCTCCACACTCGAGGTGCAACCCGTTGCATTCAAAGCAACGGAGGAGAAGGACGAGTCTACACCAAGTAGACTACCAATTGATGCCTCCAAGCTCAACAATGAGGAAATTGCTCTTATCATCAAGAGCTTCTAGCAAATCCTCAAGCAAAGGAAGGGGAAGAACTACAAACCCCGCTCCAAGAGGGTTTGCTATAGGTATGGTAAGTCCGGTCACTTTATAGCTAAATGTCTATGTTCTAGTGACAGTGACAGGGACAAAGACAAGAAGGGGAAGAAGAAGATGGATAAGAAGAAGTACTACAAGAAGAAGGGTGGTGAGGCGCACATGGGGTGGGAATGGGACTCCGACGAGAGCTCCATCGACTCCTCCTCTGACGAGGACGCCGCCAACATCGCCGTCAACAAAGGCCTTCTCTTCCCCAACGTCGGCCACAAGTGTCTAATGGCCAAGGACGGCAAAAAGAAGGTACAACCTAGAGACACCCCAAATATACTACTTCCGATGATGAGGGTAGCTCTAGTGATGATGATGATAATTTAACTTCTCTTTTTGCCAACCTTACTAAAGACCAAAAGAAGAAAAATAATGAATTAATAGAATCCATTAACAAGAAGGATGATATCTTGGAATGCCAAGAAGACCTGCTCGTTAAGGAAAACAAGAAATTTATTAAATTGAAAAATGCTTATGCTTTAGAAGTAGAAAAATGTGAAAACTTGTCTAGGGAGCTTAGCATTTGCAATGATTCAATTTCCTGTCTTAGAGATGAGAATGCTAGATTAACTACTAAGATAGAAGAATTGAATGTTTGCAAAACATCTACATCTACTGTCAAACATGTCACTATTTGCACTAGATGTAGAGATGTTAATGTTGAAGCTATTGATGATCACCTTGCCATGATTAAAAAACAAAATGATCACATAGCTACATTAAATGCTAAAATTGCTGAGCATGAACTAGAAAATGAGAAATTCAAATTTGCTCGTAGTATGCTTTATAATGGGAGATGCCCTGGCATTAAGGATGACATTGGCATCCAACAAGGAAGCCAAAGCAACACCAAACTTAATGCCCCCAAGAACAGATTGTCTAATTTTGTTAAGGGTAAGGCTCCCATGGTTGAGGATAGAGAGGGTTACATTTTATATCCTCCAAACTATCCTGAGCATAAAATTAGAAAAATTCATGCTAGAAAACCTCACAATGTTTCTCATCATGCATTTATGTATAGAAATGAGGCATCTAGCTCTAGGCATTTCACTCATATCAAAATGCCTAAAAAGAAAATTGTTAATGCATCAAATGAGCATAGCATTTCATTTAAGACTTTTGATGTGTCTTATGTATTAACTAACAAATCAGGCAAAATAGTTGCCAAATATGTTGGGGGCAAACACAAGAGTCCCAAGACTTGTGTTTGGGTACCCAAGGTGCTTGTTTCTAATGTGAAAGGACCCAAGACCGTTTGGGTACCTAAGAATAAGGCCTAAATTTGTTTTGTAGGTTTTTTCATCCGGTGGATCAAGTTGGATAATCGATAGCAGGTGCACAAACCACATGACAGGGGAGAAAAGGATGTTCTCCTCATATGAGAAAAATGAAGATCCCCAAAGAGCTATCACATTCGGGGATAGAAATCAAGGTTTGGGTAAAATTGCTATATCTCCTTACCATTCTATTTCCAATGTTTTTCTTGTAGATTCTTTATATTACAATTTGCTTTCTATTTCTCAATTATGCAAAATTGGCTACAACTGTCTATTTACGGATATAGGTGTTACTGTCTTTAGAAGAAGTGATGATTCAATAGCATGTAAGGGAGTGTTAGAAGGTCAGCTATATTTAGTAGATTTTAATGATAATAAAGCTGAACTAGACACTTGCTTAATTGCTAAGACTAATATGGGCTGGCTTCGGCATCGCTGACTTGCCCATGTTGGAATGAAGAATCTTCACAAGCTTCTAAAGGGAGAACACATTTTAGGACTAACAAATGTTCATTTTGAGAAAGACAGGATTTGTAGCGCATGCCAAGTAGGGAAGCAAGTTGGAGTTCATCATCCACACAAGAACATCATGACTACTGATAGGCCACTTGAGTTGCTCCACATGGACCTATTCGGCCCGATCACTTATATAAGCATCGGAGGGAGAGTACTGTCTTGTTATTGTGGATGATTATTCTCACTTCACTTGGGTATTATTTTTGCAAGAAAAATCTCAAACCCAAGAGACCCTAAAGATATTCTTAAGATGGGCTCAAAATGAATTCGGGTTGAGAAACAAAAAGATTAGAAGCGATAATGGAACGGAGTTCAAGAACTCTCAAATTGAAGGATTTCTTGAGGAGGAGGGCATCAAGCATGAGTTCTCTTCTCCCTACACACCTCAATAAAATGGTGTAGTAGAGAGGAAGAATAGAATTGTATTGGACATGGCAAGGACCATGCTTGATGAGTACAAGACACCGGACCGGTTTTGGGCGAAAGCGATTAACACCGCTTGCTACTCCATCAACCGACTCTACCTTCACCGAATCCTCAAGAAAACATCATATGAACTCCTCACTGGTAAAAAGCCCAATGTTTCTTATTTTAGAGTTTTTGGGAGTAAATACTTTATTCTTATTAAGAGGTAGAAATTCCAAATTTGCTCCTAAAGCAGTAGAAGGCTTTTTACTTGGTTATGATTCAAACACAAGGGCATATAGAGTTTTTAACAAATCCACTGGATTAGTTGAAGTTTCTTGTGACATTGTGTTTGATGATACTAATGGCTCCCAAGTGGAGCAAGTTGATCTTGATGAACTAGATGATGAAGAGGCTTCGTGCGTCACGTTAAGGAACATGTCCATTGAGGATGTGTGTCCTAAAGAATCCGAAGAGCCTCCATAAGCACAAGATCAACCATCATCTTCCATACAAGCATCTCCACCAACTCAAGATGAGGATGAGGCTCAAGAAAAGAGGATGAAGATCAAGATGATGAGCCACTTCAAGAGGAGGACATTGATCAAGGTGGAGATGAAGAAAATAATGACAAGGAAGATGATCAAGAAATTCGGGATCAAAAACCGCCACACCCAAGAGTCCACCAAGCAATTCAAAGAGATCACCCCGTCAACTCCATACTTGGTGACATCCACAAGGGGGTAACCACTAGATCTCGAGTTGCTCATTTTTGTGAACATTACTCTTTTGTGTCTTCTATTGAGCCATACAGGATAGAGGATGCACTAAGAGATCCGGACTAGGTGGTGGCAATGCAAGAGGAGCTCAACAACTTCATGAGGAATGAGGTATGACACTTAGTTCCATGTCCTAATCAAAATGTTGTAGGTACCAAGTGGATATTCCGCAACAAGCAAGATGAGCATGGTGGGGTGACAAGGAACAAAGCCCGACTTGTAGTCAAAGATTATTCACAAGTCGAAGGTTTGGATTTTGATGAAACATATGCACCCATAGCTAGGCTTGAGTCAATTTGTATATTACTTGCCTATGCTACTTACCATGGTTTTAAGCTCTATCAAATGGACGGGAAAAGTGCCTTTCTCAATGGTCCTATCAAGGAAGAAGTATATGTTAAGCAACCTCCCGGCTTTGAAGATAGTGAGTACCCTAACCATGTCTATAAGCTCTCAAAGGCGCTTTATGGGCTGAAGCAAGCCCTAAGAGCATGGTATGAATGTCTGCGAGACTTTCTTATAACTAATGGCTTCAAAGTCGGAAAGGCCGATCCTACTCTCTTCACCAAAACTATTTCTAAAGACTTGTTTATATGCCAAATTTATGTTGATGATATTATATTTGGGTCTACTAACAAGTTATCTTGTGAAGAGTTTAGTAGGATCATGATATAGAAATTCGAGATGTCTATGATAGGGGAGTTAAAGTATTTCCTTGGATTTCAAATCAAGCAACTCCAAGAGGGCACCTTCATCAGCCAAACTAAGTACATTCAAGACATACATAATAAGTTTGGAATAAAGAATGCCAAACCCATCAAGACACCCATGGGAACAAATGGGCATCTCGACCTCGACACGGGAGGTAAATCCGTAGATCAAAAGGTATATCGGTCGATGATAGAATCTTTACTCTATTTATGTGCTTCACGACCGGATATAATGCTTTTAGTATGCATGTGTGCAAGGTGCCAGGAAAACCCTAAGGAAGTTCACCTTAGGGCCATGAAAAGAATCATGAGGTATTTAGTTTACACTCCTAAGTTTGGGCTTTGGTACCCCAAGGGATCTACCTTTGATTTAATTGGGTATTCCGATGCCGATTATGCTGGATGTAAAATTTATAGGAAGAGCACATCAGAGACTTGTCAGTTTCTGGGGAGATCTCTGGTGTCCTAGGCTTCAAAGAAACAAAACTCAGTAGCTCTTTCTACCGCCGAAGCTGAGTATATTGCTGCAGGCCATTGCTGTTCACAATTACTTTGGATGAGGCAAACCCTTAGAGACTATGGCTACAAATTGGGCAAAGTCCCTCTCTTATGTGATAATGAGAGTGCAATCCACATGGCGGATAATCCCGTTGAACACAGCTGCACTAAGCACATAGACATCTGGTATCACTTTCTGAGAGATCAGCAACAAAAGGGGATATCAAAATTGCTTATGTCAATACCCACAACCAATTAGCCGATATCTTTACCAAGCCACTAGATGAAAAGACTTTTAGCAAACTTAAGAATGAGCTAAATATACTTGATTCTCGAAACTTTGATTGAAATAGTGCACACATTGCTCATTTATATACCTTTGATCATGTCTCTTTCATTTGGTACAAATGCATATTTCTTATTCTTCTTGTGCCAAGGTTAAGACTATTGTGCTTTCAAGTGTATTTCTATGCTTAGTCTTAAACTGAAAGGGAAATGGAGTATTCGACAAAGGCAAGGCTTCCACTCCAACTCTGATGGTATCATTTATCCTTTGCCATTACTCAAGAAAACTCCTTAAATTGAAAGGGAATGGAGTATTCGGCAAAGGCAAGGCTTCCACTCCAACTCTGACGGTATCATTTATCCTTTGCCATTACTCAAGAAAACTCTCAATTGGTACAACACTTCACTCATATTTCTTTTACCAATGGGGGAGAAAGTATAAAGGGCTCTCAAGTTCTACGTTTTTGGCGATTAATGCCAAATGTGGAGAAAGTATTAAGCCCAAAGCAAAAGGATCGCACCACCATTTTTAAATTTTCAAAAACTAAAGGAAGAAATTACTTCAATTAATGTTTATTTCAATTGGTATTTGAGTTAATCTCAAAAATTTTCAATTGGTATCTTATTTGGCTTCAAAATTTCAAGATAGTATAAAAATTTCAATTAGTATAATTTCATTTGATTTCAATTTCAAAAAGGCAAAATCAATTCAAAAACCCTCTTGAAAGCTAAGGGGAGAATTTCTTCAGGGGGAGCTTTCATTTAGTCAAAGGAAAAGCATTTGAAACAGGGGGAGGAATTTCAAATCTTAAAATGCTTCTTGAAATCATACTCTTATACCTTTGACTATTTGCAAAAGAATTTGAAAAGATTTTTCCAAAAGATTTGCAAAAACTAGCAAGTGGTGCAAATGTGGTATGTTAAATAGAAGAAAGCAATCACGTTTATTCATAGACATATGTATAAAGTCTTTCAATTGGTTTAAATCTAAGTAGCCTATGCATGACAATCATAATTGCAAACTAGTTACATTTCTACACTCTATATTTGCTTTGGTTTGTGTTGGCATAAATCACCAAAAAGGGGGAGATTGAAAGGGAAATGGGCTTAATCATTTCCTATAATTGGTTTTAATGGTTGATGTCCATCACAAACCACGTGGACTAATTAGTTTGCCAAGATGTCATTTATCTCAGGTGCATAAGGTTCAACACAAACCAAGAAAGAAATTTAGTTGGGGACTCAAACAAATTTGGAGCAAAGGAGTTGAGAATGTGATGCAGTGGTGCACCAGATAGTGTTCGGTGCACCAGGCTGAGCAGCACTCAAACAGCTCACTCTCGAGAATTTCCAAGGGGCGCTCCACTATAATTCACCGGACTGTTCGGTGTGCACCGGACATGTCCGGTGAGCCAACGAAGCAACGGTAACCCTGCGCCAACGGTCGACTGCAAAAGTGAACAGTAGTGAACAATGCGCTACAGAAGTCAGAGCACACCGGACATGTCTGGTGTGGCATCGGACTGTCCGGTGCAACTACAGGACAAAGACTTCCAATGGTCAATCGCTCCAAACCCCAACGGGCATGCTGACGTGGCGCGCACCGGACAGTGAACAGTACCTGTCTGGTGCGGCACCGGACTGTCCTGTGTGCCCATCGACAGCAAAACTAGCCAACGGCTAGGAAGTGGTTGGAGGCTATAAATACCCCCCAACCACCTCCTTTAATGGCATCCAAGTTTTCTGAACTCAACATTCAATACAAGAGCAAAAGACTACACTCCAAGACACATTTGAAAGATCAAATCCTCTCCAAGCCTCCAAATCAACTCAATTCCATTAGTGACTTGAGAAAGGGTGTTTTGTGTTCTTTTGTTGCTCTTGTTGCTTGGATTGCCTTTTCTTTTCCCATTCTTATTCTCAAGAGCTTTGTAAAGCTAGTAAGAGACAACTAAGTGTGTGGTGATCCTTGCGGGGTCTTAGTGACCCAAGTGATTAAGGAAAAGGCTTATCCGGTCTAAGTGACCGTTTGCAAGAGGGAAAGGGTTGAAATAGACCGGCCTATGTGGCCTCCTTAATGGGGACTAGGTTCTTTGGAACCGAACCTCGGTAAAACAAATCACTGTGTTCACTTGTGTTGATTTCCATTTGATTTGTTTTTCCTCTTTCCTCTCTCTAAAGTTTCCTTGCTAACATTGGTTTGAGTTTGCTCCCAAAGCTATCCGCATCAATTTGAGCAACTCATAGCAAGAGAAACAATCTTCCGCACTTCGATTTAGTGCAAGTTTAAGTTTATAAATTTCAGGTTTTGTCTATTCACCCCCCTCTAGGCGACTTTCAGGATAATTGTGGCTTGGGATTAATTTATCTAATCTTTTATTCTCATGTATGTAGCACCCCGAAAATTCAAATCCAGAAATTTTCTCAAACTTGCTCTAAATTCAAAATGAATTTTAAATTTTGTTTCAAAATGTTTGTTTGCGAGTTGATCTCAACAAATAAAATATAGTGGTCTATGTTCTCTCTAAAATCCTCCTCAAAATATTCTACAAATATTTCCCTAGTGATCCCACTCAAATTCTTTCCAGAATTAATGCCCAAATATTCCACCGATATTTTTCCAGATATTTTCTCCTGAGAAATACCTTCAGAATCATTTTTAAAGTCCCTACAAATATTTTCTTAATAGTTTTCTTCATGCTCATACATATACATACGCCTCCTATGTCATACAGTGATTTCTACAAAATAATTTCACTTATACATGACTAATACATGCTTATCTCCCACTAATCCTCGCCTCCTCCCCCTAATCCCCCACCTTGCCTATAAATAGAGGGCAAGGGCCTCCCCTGAAGGCACCCGAAGCCATTTCATGGCAACTCACTTCCCCCGACTCCGACTCCCACACAACCACAAGAATCGTTCAGTCGTTCATTCAATCGTTCGTTCACCTGTTCATAGTTTATTCGTTCGTTCGATCGTTCGTCCGATCGTTCATGGTTCGTTCATTCATTCGTCCAAGTAATATTTGTTCAACCATTATGCTGCCAAAATTTTGATCGTTTGTTCGTCAGTTCGTTCATAATCCCTATTCGTCATCCATTGTTCATAGTCACTATTCACCCCATTCATCGAATCGTTCATAGCCACTATTCATCATTCATCGTTTGTTCATACGAACTATTTATCGTTCATCCTTCGTTCATACGGACTATTCACCGTTCATCGGATCGTTCATAGTCACTATTCATCGTTCATCAGATCGTTCATCCTACTATTTATCGTTACTATTCATCGATCATCCGATCACCCAAATATTCAACTACTCATCCATTATGTAGTCCAGCTTACCTAAGACCCGCCAGATCAATATTTCAGTCATACGGACTCTAATGACTGTGATTTTCCTTCCAATAAGAACTTCCCGTCTAGTCACCCATCCTAATTGCTCCAAGTTGAGCATGCTTAACTTTGAGATTCTTTCGAATTAGGCTTCCAAAAAGAAAGGCAAACCATGTTTGTATGGGTATACCGTCAATCCTATAAAACCTGGCCCAAGATACCACAACACACCCGGACCAGAATACCACAGTATTCCAGCTATCTGGGTCCCGCCTTACTGTTGTCTCATGTGACACAGTAGATAGGAACAGTGGCCACCAACATAAACCTCTGCCCCAAAATAGCCCAGAAATAATTGCTGGCACTCCGCTAAAAAATTTCCCAAATATATCCAAATATTCAAATTCTAGAATACATTTTCTCTTTTCTTTTTATTCCTATGATTATAAAATCCAAAACTCCTCCATCCAAACTTAGATTCCAAATTCTTATCAAATTATTCTCTATCCAACCATGTCATCCCTTGAGCATGGTTCATATTCTAGAAAACTCCAAAAATACTCTTGTCCCATATTTTGCCTATAATTTCCCTGTTCGGATTGAGTCAAACGATTCATTCGCCACTATTCTCACAAACAATGAACTGTACCGTACTAAACCACTTGTACCCAGCTATAAATACACCTAGTTACCCTCTCCCTCTCCACACCCTCAGCCAAGGCAAACCCCCACCCACTCAGTTACCCTGCTCGACCGGCTACACATCTAGTGTCGCTTCGCCTCCAATTCACCCTTCTGGTAAGCATCTCCACTCCACCACCAGTAATATCTCAACACCACATGACATAGATTCTTATCAAGACTCTACCCATTCATATATCACCATTCTGACCACTATACTAAATATTTGTTAATATACTTGCTGGTTTGTATGTTTGCTTGTTCATGCTGCATAGTTATTGGTGCATTCGTGTTGTCTCTTGAAGGCCAGTTCTGCAAGTCTATGCCAGACGGTGGAGCCAGAAGCTAGTTCCGCGAGCTCTCACTCTTTCACCGGTTAAAGCACGGTAAGCTCACTAGATCCCTTTGATGCATAAATTAGCTATGTTTTTCAAACACAACCCTTAGCCTGTTATTTTATGCATTATATGATTTTGCTGCTAAGAGACATGTTAATATGGCCACCCAGCCTTAGAACTTTGTCACAATTCATCTTTATACTCCTTGACATTTTTGTTACAAAATGATTTGAGAAAAGGTTTGAGTTTTCAAAAGAAAATGTTTTTACAAAATGGGTATGATGAAGAGTTATCACGCTTATCACTTTTGAGTGGGATGATCAGGGACTCCCTGGTTTGGGAGGGCCTTAAGGTGATGGCTCAACCAGGTTAGGTGTGAGCATGAAGGATTGTCCCTCTCGCATAAGGACCGGTTTGTCATCACTCCTTACCTATACTCTTATCAAATACAATCACTCAAGACTGTATGTGTAGTCGCTTGATTCGAACTTGCACGGTCTGAGCCCTAGGGTTATGGTGGTTGGGGAGCATAGAGAGGACAAGGAGGGGTAAAGTTTTGTCCTGGTTTGGGCATGGAGGTGGCCTTGTGCCTTTCGGTATAACCGCCAAGGTAAAGTCGTGCAAGGGAAGACAGGGTTTCGGATTTAGGTCTCATTGGTCATGAGATCGCAGAGCCGGACTAGTGGGTAAAGTGTACACCTCTGTGTAGAGTTTAAAAACCTATTTGAACAGTTCGTGTCCATGGATATAGATGAGTTATGTCATGGATTTGACAATTATTGTTTTGTTTTCTAAAAGGTTTTTGAAAAGTGGTTTTAAAAGGTCCGGTGGTTGAGCCGTGATCTATGGTGGACAGGAAGTCTGGTAGCTATTTTTTAAATGCAAACTAGTGGGAAACTACCAAGATTACTAGATGGTTTAGTCCAAGGGATTTTGTTTTATATTGAAAAACTTCCTACTCTTTTGGGAGAGGATGCGCTTTGAAACAGATAAAATGTTTTACAAAATGGCCCTACATCAAAAATTGCTTTTTCTGCAAAAATATCCTGAGCTCCACATATTACATGCATTATATCTGATTTCCCCATTCCATGGGTGAAGGTGGGCTGCTAAGTACGTAAGTACTCACTCTTGCTTATTTGTTGTTTTTCAAGGTAGGAGATCCTTATTTGTTGTGTAGAGTTTAAAAACCTATTTGAATAGTTCGTGTCCATGGATATAGATGAGTTATGTCATGGATTTGACAATTATTGTTTTGTTTTCTAAAAGGTTTTTGAAAAGTGGTTTTAAAAGGTTCGATGGTTGAGTCGTGATCTATGGTGGACGGGAAGTCTGGTAGCTGTTTTTTAAATGCAAACTAGTGGGAAACTACCAAGATTACTGGATGGTTTAGTCCAAGAGATTTTGTTCTATATTAAAAAACTTCCTACTCTTTTGGGAGAGGATGCGCTTTGAAACAGATAAAATGTTTTACAAAATGGCCCTACATCAAAAATTGCTTTTTCTGCAAAAATATCCTAAGCTCCACATATTACATGCATTATATCTGATTTCCCCATTCCATGGGTGAAGGTGGGCTGCTGGGTACGTAAGTACTCACTCTTGCTTATTTGTTGTTTTTTAGAGTAGGAGATCGTTGATCGGGTAAGAGTTACGCCTATTCCCAACCATGCATATGACTGTTGGACCGCTAATTTGCTTCGCTGCGTATATCGGGCTGCTCCAGCCCCACTCTAATGATATGTCCCGAGTTGTGGACCAACTCTTAAAGTTGATCACCACCTTTATAGGTTTGTCTTGTTTAAGCAGATCTAGAACCATCTATTGTATAAATGTGTAAACTAGCCTCCTAGGACTAGTATTTGAATCACATTTGAGTCCTAGAGGACTGGGATGCTTCAGGTGGTATCAGAGCTGTAGGTTGGCCACAGGACGTAACCCTTAGGCTTGGACCAAAATTTTTTGAGTCAAAACAATTTTATTAAAAAAATTCTTGCTCTCATCCCTCCATTTCAAAAATGTTTCTCCCTTTCCTTCTCCCAGAAGTCAGATGGAAGTCCACTGTCAAACCAGCTTTTGCCAGAATGAAGATGGTTTCTCCAAGTTGTTGAGAGCATGCACAGTTCGCCTCAGAATTAGGAGCAATCCAGAGTATGATGGTCGTGAGTTCATTGAGCATGGCACATAGAAGTGTGTCATGACTGTATACATTGGATCCAGTCCGCACCATGTGGAATGGAGTGTCACTGCTGCGGGGCACAGATTCAGAGACACCTGCCAAGTCATCGCTCACAAGGCATTGAGGGCCCTGTGTTAAATCTATGAAGAAGTGGCCGACACCTCGCTCAGGTTCTTTTCGCCCTTTCAGAGAGACCGTCCCGTTTGGATGGCCAGGATGCATGCCTTGGAAGGACATTAGCTGCTTGAGGACGAACCCATATCGTGTACCTCACTGCATACCTGCTCACCCTGGATGCACAATATGATTTCTTGGCTTGGTACCACTGTCAGATGATTGCTCGAGTAGAATATGCAGAGAAGCGCAACCATCAGCTCCATGTGGCTCTCACCATAGCTCAAGCCCGTGCAGCTGCATTGGAAAGTCGTGAAGCCATTACTGTTGAAGCCCTGAAGCAAGCCAAGGACGAGCATGTCCAGAAGTTGATGGAGGCCTACTTGGTCACTCACAACCAACGTAGAGGCCTGCGGATCCAAGAGCCCGCTTCATCTAACCTAGTTCAACCCATGAGAGCTGAAGATCCCCAGATTTTGGAAGGCATCCTAGTCTTTATAAAAGGAGAGAAGAAGCCTTGGGAACTCCCGAAAGGAGCCATAGTCTTAGAAGGAATGCCAGTCTCCCCTCATGCTATGGATAAGCAAGAGCACCCTGAATCCTCCCAAGATCCACCGCTAGAGTTGTTTGAGTCCCTCACCATGAAGAAGATTCTAGCACCCTCCCTTGAGGTCAAGGAAGAAGTTGCAAGCACCCCACCAGCACCACCACCCTTTGAGGAGCTACAAGATCCAGTCCCGCTTGGAGAAAAGTTTGACCCCGTCCTGCCATCTCAGTCGCCGCTGGAAGAAATAATCAATATTAGCTCCCTCTTGACCCATCCAGGAGATTTCTCAGAATAAAGTTGTGCATGAGCCTTGCCAGAAGAGAAGATGCAAGATCTGAAGTTAGCTATGCCCAGTCCTCTACATGCATTAGGCAGTGAAGTTTTTCTTCACTTTGGCCAGAGCCCTGCATGCATGAGAGGTAACCGTGTAGCCGTGTATTTTGAAAAAACTCTAATTGTATGACCCCTAGGGCATTTCAAAATAATTTATGTTTAATGTTTGCTCCTCTTTTGAGTGCATATGTGATGCTTTAACATTAGTGCTCATAAGTCGCATTTAGCATAGTTCTCGGTTCAGGAGCCGAGCAATAGTAGTTATGCTTAGCCCCCGAATCTGAGTAGTCTGTACTTTCGAAAAACTCTATTACTCTCCTATTCAAAACATTTGATTTGTTTGTGCTTATCATTGCTGAGCTTGTGTGATTTCTTTCCTTTTTTCTCAAAAAGGGTTTTCTCTAAAAACATAGATCACAAATTATAGCTAATCCTCACCTTATTCTTCCATCCTCCTATTAACACATCTCAAGAGAATAGCACCTTACCCAAGAAGATACCAAGAAGCTTACCCTTGAAGCCTGGAATAAGCTAAAGAAGGAACCTACATAGCCGCTCAATCAAAAGGACCAACCATGAGAATCAAAGCACTGCCCCTGAATCAAAGAGCACAGAAGAAGTTATTACCATACAGAGAGGCAAAGATTCTTGGAACCAGAGACCACAAACATCAGGGTCATTGACCCCACCACTCACCCGTGCCCCCTGCACGTGTGCCTCGCCTCCATGTGCACTACCACTGCCTCACGTCCCCCCTTTGCAGTGCACCCACCGCCGCCATCATCGACGGCAACACCGCCTCATCCCCTCTATCGCACCTGCTGCCACGTGGCACCTACTCCATCACCACCACTCCACACCTCGAGCACCACCTCGCATGCTGCTCGCCTATATAACCCCCACCAGCTCCCTCAGTTCCATCCTACTCAAAGCACAAACTTGATAAAATCCTCTCTACCAGACCACAAGCAACTCCTTTTTCCACTCCCTCGTCCCTAAGATCACAATGCTCAGTGATTCTTAGGTTGAAGACTGTTGTACATGGTTCATAGTCTTTGGTTTCCTCCTCTATATGATGGTAATACTCTTTGATAGAATCCTCCGGTGGGAAGAACAAAGAGAAAGAAAGTGGCAGTGAAAGGTGAAAACAAAATAGCAAAGAGAAGATAAGAAGAAGGTTATCCCAAAATCAACCCTATGTCAATCATCTCTCTGCAGCTTACTCAAACAACAACAACAGAAGGAGGCTCCATAACACCCTTGTTTTGAGGTACTTTAAAGAGTTCATATCCCCAAGATTCAAGAGTTCTACCCTCATTCTTTTTAAGTGGGGTAGTGTTCAAGTAAGGTTGTTGTTGTGGAGAAAAAGAAGAAGGCATGTCCATGTAGCAAGCTTGTGGAGGACCAGATCATCCAAGCATATAAGTTTCTAGATAAGAAGTCGCCACTCAAGTTTTGTTGATGAAGCACCAGAAGACCAATCAAGGAAGGAATCCATGTGGGAGTTCATAAGAGAAAGGTTTGCGCGTTGGCATTGATGTTTCTTTAATAAGCTAGCTACCAAGCGAAAGCTAGAAGCCTAAGGATGATCTTTGAGTAGCCAGAATCAGTGTTTGCAATCGGCAACTCGATGCTCCTCAAAGGCTAGATTTTGTCGAAGTTCCATCTCCCCGAAGAGTCTGCAAAGTGAAGATATGTAGCTAAAGTAAAGCTATACATATAACCCTTCTAAGCCGAATCTCGAGGACGAGATTCATTTTAAGTGGGGTATTTCTGTAGCATCCCGAAAATTCAAATCCAGAAAATTTCTCAAACTTGCTCTAAATTCAAAATGAATTTTAAATTTTGTTCAAAATGTTAGTTTGCGAGTTGATCTCAACAAATAAAACATAGTGGTCTATATTCTCTCAAAAATCCTCCTCAAAATATCATACAAATATTTCCCCGGTGATCCCACTCAAATTCTTTCCAGAAATACTACCCAAATATTCCACCGATATTTTTCAAAATATTTTCCTCCTGAGAAATACCTTCATAATCATTTTTAAAGTCCCCACAAATATTTTCTTAATAATTTTCTTCATGCTCATATGTATACATACGCCTCCAGTGTCATACAGTGAGCTCTACAAACTAATTTCACTTATACATGACTAATACAAGCTTATCTTCCACTAATCCTCGCCTCCTCCCACTAATCCTCGCCTCCTCCCCCTAATCCCCCCACCTTGACTATAAATAGAGGGGCAAGGGCCTCCCCTCAAGCCACCCGAAGCCATTTCATGGCAACTCACTTCTCCCCCACTCCCACTCCCACACAAGCACAACACAAGCACATTGATCGTTTGGTTGTTCATTCCATCGTTCGTTCACCAGTTCATAGTTTGTTCGTCCGTCCATTCGTTCGAACGTTTGTCCGATCATTCATGGTTCGTTCGTTCGTTCATCTGATCGTTTGATCATTCGTCCGTTCGTTCGTCCAAGTAATCTTTGTTCAATCGTTATGCTGCCGAAATTCTGATCATTCGTCTGATCATTCGATCGTTTGTCCGTTCGTTCATAATCCCTATTCATCGTTCATCGTTTGTTCATACAACCTATTCATCGTTCGTCGTTCGTTCATATGAACGAACTATTCATCGTTCGTCGCTCGTTCATAGTCACTATTCACCGTTCATCGGATCGTTCATAGTCACTGTTGGGGACTTGTTCTCAAATGCTAAGAATTAAGAACAAGGCAATATAAAAAGTGTTAAGTATTAAAATCCTTCGTCCTTCAAGACATTATATCCCTTCGGACATAATGAAATCCGGACGAAGGTTATGAGGGAAAGAACCTTCGCAAGTTAGGTATACGATAAAGAAGAATTCATATATCAAATACGAAGAATAATTTAAATGTTATTATCAACTTATATTTATTTGCATTATCATCTCCAAAATAACAAATTATGAATGTACCTTCGGATTGACGGAAAGTAAAGGTACAAGCGTGATGCGAAAAAGGCGAATGCTGAGTCAGCGTGTCCAGTACGGGAGAACTGTTCATCTATTTATAGGCAAGGGATGCAGCCCGTGTAGAATTACATTTGTGCCCTTTACATTTATCAATAAATCTATAGTAATTCTTCGGGGTCTAATTTGCCTTTTCATCTTTAGGTTGGTTCCCTTTCTCTGCTATCATGCCGAAGCTCTTCTGCGCACAGCTTCGTGGTCATTTTCATCCTTCGTCATAATCGCTTTCCGTCTCGCTCATGCTTCGTACTGACCCTACTCTTGTATACTCATGACCCGATTCTGAAGATACCTGTTCACATATTCCACTTGGAAAACATTGTTAAATCATGTTTTTGAGGACCTTCGGAAGCCGAAGGCCCCCAACAGTAGCCCCTCGCAATATTAATTTGCTAAAATGATAAATTCATATTGCGACATGGACGAAGGCCTTAAGCCGAAGGTCTGAAAAAACACCTTCCCTTTGCTAGAATAGCAACAGTCATTGACAAGCGGGACCCTCCAGTTTTCAACGCACTAGGTGTATAAATAAGAGCTTGCCACGAGTTATTTAGCACGCTTTCTTGCCATCTGCTCTTGCTCACTCGTCTTTTTGCCTGTGCGCAACAACGCTTGCTTGGCTTTTTTAAATTTATAAGCTTCGGATTTGAGAGCACTTTCTCGGCGTTCACAAAGATGTCTGAAGATAAGAAAGCCGTTGCTAAATCGAAGCTGAGCCTTTCTGAAGAGATGCATCTCGGGTTTATTCAGTCAATAGCAAAGACCAACACAGAGAAGATCACTAGGGAGATTTTGGAGGGTTTATCTGAAGATACTGGAGACAGTGACAGCTATGATGTGGAAAGTGGAGGTGAAGACTCCGAAGATCGACCGTGGCGACCAAGTCACACAGTCTTCGGAAAATCGGGCATTAAACAGAGTCATCTTGACAACATGAGGGGAAGATACTTTCGAGACATGTCTACTGTGAGGGCAGATGAAGGGGAGAAAACTGTGCCTACTCCCGAAGAGAACGAAGTCGTAATCTTCCGAAGCTTTTTAAAGGCCGGACTGCGGTTTCCTTTGAGCGGTTTTGTCGTAGAAGTAATGAAGATATTTGAAATTTACCTTCATCAACTTACTCCCGAAGCAATCATAAGAATGGGCATCTTCGTCTGGGCCGTGAGGAGCCAAGGTTTAGAACCAAATGCAAAAAGTTTCTGCAACATACATGAGCTATTGTATGAGACAAAACCTTGGGGTAAAGAGCAGTATCACAACAATTTTGGCTGCTATAGCTTCGGCGCCCGGTCTGGGTCAAGCTGTCCCGTGCCAACCTTTCGAAAGAGGTGGCCCGGCGACTGGATGACGGAATGGTTTTATGTGAAAAATGACTTGGAAGCATGGGAAGACATTAAAGGTATCATTATGCGCCCTATCTGGCAACGCTTCAGCCTTTGGAGGCCGAAGGTAGAAATGAATGAAGCAGCCGAAGAATGCCAGAGAGCCTTCGGCGTGGTTTGCTCTTTTATTGGGACAAGGGATTTGGTCCAAGAACACATTGCCTTCAGAATATGGCCACTTGTAGAAAAGTGGGAAATGCCGAAGGAGACCGTTAGAGAAACTGACGAAGGTGGATTAGTTAGGCTAAAATACACATTCCAATATGGAGATAAATTCGTCGAACCAGATGATGACTGGCTAAAAAGTATTGAGACCGTAAGTGATGAATTGCTTGGATTATACTCGAAGGCCGAAGACACTGCACTGTCAGCGGCCTTCGGAGGCCGAAAGAAAAAGAGACTCAACCGAGTATTTGATGCAATTGGGTTTGTCTACCCCGACTACCGTTATCCAACACGGGGTCAAAAAAGAAAGAACACATCTTCTGCAAAGGAAGTTGCCTCAGCCGCTCCTAGCGAGCCGGCGCCAAAGAGGAAGAGGGTAAAGGTTCTCACACACCGGCCACGTTATATTGAGCCGGCCATAGTGCCTGAGTTTGCCGGTGAGACCTCTTCGGCCACCGAAGCTAAAGAACCGACTCCCCTGCCAAATATTGTAGGGCTGGTCGAAGTGCCAGTGACGGAAAAAATAGAAGAACCGAGGGCTGAAGTAACAAAGACAACAAAAATTCTAAGTCCTTCAGCAAAAATTGAGACAACAAAAAGCCAAAAGGGGCCAGCAGTGACCCCAAAAAGAAAAAGGATGGTTAATGTGCTGGATGTTTTGGAGACAATTAAGTCTTCAAGCACAACTCCGAAGAAAACTGTTGAATCTTCCGAAGCACATACTGAAGCATTTGATGCCGAAACCTCAAAACATCAGTCTGAGACTGAAGCTGGGCCTTCGGAGCCCACCAAGGTGAAATCCTTGGAAGTCGAAAAGACAGAAACAGCAGAACAAATTTCAGCTGAAGAAACTGGTACTGCCGCCCCCGAAGCATCTTCCGAAACCTTCGATTATATCCTTCGTCATGCTTCGGGGAAAAGACTGACTAAAAAAGAACAGCAAGAGGCCCAGTACTACGCCCACAAATTGAAATATCCAAAGGGGGCGTTGATATTCAACGGCAGTGGGGAAGAAGACTTTTTGTATTGTCTCCCTGACAGCAAGGAGATTTCTGTCTGTCGGGAGATGAGCAAGAGCTTCGGATTTCCAACACTGGAAGACGGGCTCTCGGTGCTGTCAAAAAACGAGCTAGCCGACAGCCTGGCATATAATAGCTTAAAGGTACAGAGAATGAGGTTTTCGTATTTTTTCTTGAGACCAAAATTTTTCGTTCGCTTAAATTTATGGTTGCACTCACATTTTTATTTTTGCAGGGCCTTATACTTAGCAATGCCCTCAGGGCCCAAAAAGATGCCGAAGACGAAGGGTGTGTTATGGCCCTGAGCAACCTTCGTTCCGAAGTAATTGAACTAAGGAACGAAGGTCTCGAAAAAGATAAAATATTGCATTCATTGATAGATAGAATAAAAGAAGACGAAGCTACTTTTAAAGTTCAAGCTGAAGCTCAGAGGCGTGAAATTGAAGATCTCCGAAAACAACTGGCCAGAGCTAAAGAGGAACGCACTCTTGAAGAAACGAAACGAGAACTCAGTGAACAATGGGCAAACCATTTGGAAAAAAGCGTTGAAGAGCTTCGTGCATCTAAGAAAAGATGCTATGAAAAATCTATAGAATGTGTTAAAAAAGTAAAGACCAGGTTCGCCAACGTTGGCGCTTTTTCAAGTGAAGAAAACTTCATAAAGGGTGACCCCGAGGGCCCAATCGAATGGATCAGTCACTGAGCTGAGGCCTTTGAAGAAATTTTGAATAGCCGCGGAGACATATGTGCCTTTTCGGGTGCTAGGGAGATTTCTACCATTTTGGAGAGGAAGGGCTGTGAGCATGTGAAGCTTTTGGCACAATCCGAAGTCGCTTTATCCTCCGAAGATATAAAAGACCCCTCGACCGAAGCAAGCCTGGTTGGTGGAAAATTTTTCACCGACATCTGGGACAATGGTGGCCGGGAAATGGCCCAAGAGATTATACGAAAAAGCGAAAAAGGCATTCATGACGCTAGAAAAGTAGCAGGGGCCGCTGAGAGAAGTGCAGAGCCCGAAAGGCAAATAGGTATTGAATAGTGGTTTTTGACTCTTTGCTGTAATTTTTTGATTTCGAACTTGTTCACGGTTTGTAATAGTAATATAGTCGTATCTTCTCCCTCAGAACCTGCTGAACCATCTGCGGGCTCCCACGCAAAATGGGATGACGAAATTAGGAAAATGGCCGAAGCCATCATGGATAAAGTTGTTGATCAGCTACTAAACGAAGCTGCAGAAGTAGTTCTAAGGGAAGATTAGATGCTGCTGTAAAAACATTTAGAACATAATGTGTAATATTTTGTAACTCTGAATGTAATATATAAACTATTTATGGTTCTTTTCTTTACGATGCATGAAACTTCATATACATACCGTTTTTGAGCCTTCGGCGAAAAAACACCTTCCCTTCTTTTCATGCTTCGTAAATAATATCCGTGTTCTCATATGATCAGCAACCAATCCTCGTAAAATTAATAACCAATAAATATTTCCATTTGACGAAAGTATAACTCTTCAATAGCTATTTTTTGTGCCTTGCCACTTTTCCTTCGAAACAATTTTCGAATATCGATACTGGGATCCCCTTCTTTGCATTGTTGATGCAATATGATGCATGATGTTATGCTATACGAATGATGTAATGATGTGATGTTATGCAAAGTGATATTTGCCGAAGATCGACGTTTTACTTTAAACAGAATCAGCGTTTATTTTTCGCTGTAAGCCTCCCTTAGGAGCTTCTTCGCCTTTTACTTTCAGCGGAATCAGCGTTTATTTTTCGCTGTAAGCCTCCCATAGGAGCTTCTTCGCCTTTTACTTTCAGCGGAATCAGCGTTTATTTTTCGCTATAAGCTCTGCATTCCCTTCGGAACGACTTTTGAGCAAAAAACTTACTCTGCGTTCCCTTAGGAACGACTTTTTGCTGCTTCGACTAAATTACGATGTGTTCCTTAGAACAAAATTTTTGACAATTCGAAGGTCCTCCTTATCACCATAAATTCTTATGCTTCGGCAACTTAAGCCTGTGGAGAAGATATTTTTTCATTATGGTAAAAAGCGAAACTGTTGCAAGGGATTAAAAACGACAAAAAAGCACTTAAACCTCCCATAAGTGTTTCTTAAAAAAGAAAATAATACTGAATGCGAAAAACTGCTGTCGGGGTAGGATATTTGTCAGTAAATATGCTTCGACTCTGGCACAGTGCTATTGACTGTGCGAGCTTCGGACCCTTCTCTGAAGTCACGCTGAAGGTGAGCGTGCTGGCTCCCTTCTGGCTGTTGGCCGTGTTGCGTTGGTGGTGGAGGTGGAGGCTGTTGCCAAGGTGCTTGGGGTTGGCTTGCCGAAGCAACAGAAGCTGCAGGGTGGTTACCTACATATTCTGGAATGTAAGGCGAATGGTACGAAGCAGTATGCATGACTTGCTTCGGCTGACTCTGTTGTGCTGCAGCTTCTGCTATCTCCTTTTGCTTCTGGATGGTAACATGGCACATCCTGGTGGTATGGCCCTTGTCCTCACCACAGAATAGACAATAAAATTTCCTTGGCTGATCCCCAAATCTTCCTCTGAAGCCCCTGGCGCCTCTACCCCTTGGAGCTGGTGGCCGAAAAGAGCTTTGCTGCTGCCCCGAAGCTTGTGAGGAGTACTGCGGTCTTTGTTGTTGACTCCCTCTATCATCACTCTGAGCAGAGTTATGAATTGACCTGACGTGCCTTGGATGAAGTCTTCCTCCGAAGCCCCTGGTCATTTCGGAGAACCTGTATGCTTCCTCCCTTCTTTGGCGGAAGTCATTGTCAGCTCGAATATAGTCATCCATCTTCTGGAGCAGCTTCTCCAAAGTTTGAGGAGGCTTCCTGGCAAAGTATTGAGCTGAAGGTCCTGGCCGAAGCCCCTTAATCATGGCCTCAATGACGATTTCATTGGGCACTGTTGGTGCTTGTGCCCTCAGACGCAGGAACCTTCGGACATACGCCTGAAGGTATTCTTCGTGGTCCTGGGTGCACTGGAATAAGGCTTGAGCAATGACCGGCTTCGTTTGAAACCCTTGGAAGCTGGTTATCAGCATATCCTTCAGCTTTTGCCATGAGGTGATTGTTCCTGGCCGAAGAGAGGAGTACCAGGTTTGTGCAACACTCCTGACAGCCATGACGAAAGACTTTGCCATGACTGCAGTATTGCCACCATACGAAGATATGGTTGCTTCATAACTCATCAAGAATTGCTTCGGGTCTGAATGACCGTCGTACATGGAGAGTTGGGGTGGCTTGTAGGACTGGGGCCATGGTGTAGCCTGCAGTTCTATTGATAGAGGAGAAGTCTCATCAAAAGCAAAATTTCCATGATGGAAATCTTCATACCAATCGTCCTCGTTGTAGAAGCCCTCCTGATGAAGCTCTCTGTGTGGAGGCCTTCGGTTCTGGTCATCTTGAACAAGATGACGAACTTCTTCAGAGGCTTTGTCTATCTGCCTTTGTAGATCAGCTAGACGAGCCATCTTTTCCTTTTTGCGTTGGACCTGTTGATGGAGCATCTCCAAGTTTTGGATTTCTTGATCCAATTTGTCCTCCGGAGGCGTCGGACTGGTGGCCTTCCTCTTCTGGCTTCGGGCCTCCCTAAGAGAAAGGACATCCTGATTGGGATCTAGTGGCTGCAGAGCGGCAGCCCCTGTTGCTGAAGGTTTCTTTGGCAGCATGACGAAGGTGATGCTTGCTGAAGGTGTTCAAAACTCAAAAAATGGAAGTGAGTTCACCGGAGGTGGGCGCCAATGTTGGGGACTTGTTCTCAAATGCTAAGAATTAAGAACAAGGCAACATAAAAAGTGTTAAGTATTAAAATCCTTCGTCCTTCAAGACATTATATCCCTTCGGACATAATGAAATCCGGACGAAGGTTATGAGGGAAAGAACCTTCGCAAGTTAGGTATACGATAAAGAAGAATTCATATATCAAATACGAAGAATAATTTAAATGTTATTATCAACTTATATTTATTTGCATTATCATCTCCAAAATAACAAATTATGAATGTACCTTCGGATTGATGGAAAGTAAAGGTACAAGCGTGATGCGAAAAAGGCGAATGCTGAGTCAGCGTGTCCAGTACGGGAGAACTGTTCATCTATTTATAGGCAAGGGACGCAGCCCGTGTAGAATTACATTTGTGCCCTTTACATTTATCAATAAATCTATAGTAATTCTTTGGGGTCTAATTTGCCTTTTCATCTTTAGGTCGGTTCCCTTTCTCTGCTATCATGCCGAAGCTCTTCTGCACACAGCTTCGTGGTCATTTTCATCCTTCGTCATAATCGCTTTCCGTCTCGCTTAGGCTTCGTACTGACCCTACTCTTGTATACTCATGACCCGATTCCGAAGATACCTGTTCACATATTTCACTTGGAAAACATTGTTAAATCATGTTTTTGAGGACCTTCGGAAGCCGAAGGCCCCCAATAGTCACTATTCATCGTTCATCGTTCGTTCATACAAACTATTCACCGTTCATCGCTCGTTCATACGGACTATTCACAGTTCATCGGATCGTTCATAGTCACTATTCATCGTTCATCGAATCGTTCATCCTACTATTCATCGATCATCCGATCACACAAATATTCAACTGCTCATCCATCATGTTGTCCAGCTCACCTAAGACCTGCCAGACCAATATTTCAGTCATACGGACTCTAGTGACTATGATTTTCCTTCCAGTAAGAACATCCCGTCTGGTCACCCATCCTAGATTTCTCCAAGTTGAGCACGCTTAACTTTGAGAATCTTTCGAACCAGGCTTCCAAAAAGAAAGGCAAACCATGTTTATATGGATACACCGTCAATCCTATAAAACCTGGCCCAAGATACCACAACCCACTCGGACCAGAATACCACAGTATTCTAGCTAACTAGGTCCCGCCTTACTGTTGTCCCATGTGACACGGTAGATAGGAATAGTTGCCACCAATATAAACCTCTATCCAAGAATAGCCCAGAAATAATTCCTGGCACTCCGCTCAAAAATACATTTGATTTCCCAAATATCTCTAAATATTCAAATTCTAGAATATTCTAGGAATATTTCTTTTCTCTTTTCTTTTTATTCATATGAACATAAAATCCAAAACTCCTCCATCCAAGCTCAGATTCCAAATTCTTATCAAATTATTCCCTATCCAATCATGTCATCCCTTGAGCATGGTTCATATTCCAGAAATCTCCAAAAATACTCTTGTCCCATATTCTACCTATAATTTTCTTGTTCGGACTGAGTCAAATGTTTTATTCTCCACTATTATCACAAACAGTGAACTCTACCGTACTAAACCACATGTACCCAGCTATAAATACACCCAGTTACCCTTTCCCTCTCCTGTCACACCCGAATTTAAGGGCAAATACAGGCGCACATCAAATGTGTGCTAGGATCAAGTCTCATACATATGTTGACTCGTGGTATAGAAACAAATGTCACATCTTTACTATATAATAGGAGTTCTATACAAAATAGTTAAATAATTTCATCATATGAAGATAGTGATCCAGCAACCATAGTTGACTGGGAGACGACGACCTAGACCTCTCACGAACTCATCGCATCATCCTTCATGCTCATTATCTTGTGGTACCTATCCTTGACCTAGGGGGATGTGAGTACAACAAGGGTGAGCTCACATACGTTCATCGCTCAACAAGTTGTAGGGAATAATGTGCATGAGCTCACTTACGGTGGAGGCTCATGTGAAGTGTAAGGCTTACCAAAGAAGATGGTTAAAGCTGAGCATTGCTTTTAAAGTTGGTCAATGTTTTATTAGCAGTTACTAAGTATAAGTAGATACCAACCCAATTAAATAATATATCACAATTAATAATAACACCCACAATGCAATGCATATGACAGATTAAGTTTAGTTCCATATGTTAATCATGCGAGATTCTGAGTCGCTCTTGACCGTGAGCGCGACTGATATACTAGTTTTACACTCTGCAGAGGTTGCACATCTTTACCCACAAGACATGTTTCCCATTTAGCTAGGGTTAGCTAGATCCGTAGACACTTCTAAGGTGAATGGCTAGGGATCCACTATGAGGGCTTTCCAAAGTTCCACTAGTTCATGAAAACCCGCTACGGATTTAGGAAGAATGAAGCATAGGAATCCCTCGTTCGAAAAGCTTTACAGACAGTCTGACCCGAGGACCTCACTATACTCTGCAATGATGCCTCCCTTCTTGCCCCTTTCGGGTAAGGTAATCTCTCTCTAGCTTTCCTAATTACTTGGCCAAGGGCATCCCATTCCACCCATGTGGTAGCACTGTTATCTCAAGTTAAGCTCCATGTTCCATTTAACACAATAATCTTGTCATGAACAATAATTAAATCAACAGCAAAGTTGGAACACGATCATAATTCAGATGTAACATTAATCCCGAAACTAGGTAGAGCAATAGCAAGTCTATCCAATAGTTCATTTGTTTGTAAGGTGTGGGGTAAACAAAACTAGGGAAACTTATTGGGTCCCATCAAACTAACATGAGCATGTCACAGTGATTAACAGGAACATTATTAGGTAAAGAAGAGTGATCAAGGGCACAACTTGCCTTATACTTGAGATTCTAGGTACTTCATCAAGTTGGTCTTCAGATTTCTCGTCACATAGCTTCTATGCGTAGAAATACATACAAATAGACAAGGAGTGCATAAAAATAACATTATACCAAACATGAGAACAAGCTGCGTAGGAATATTCTATGCGCTAGAACAAGATCGTAGGTTCGAGAATCACTAGAATCGGAGTTACGGTTTAGGAGGCATAGTTTTCAGAAGACCTACGTGATTAAGTAATTAAAACTAGGTCATAGATTAATTTTATAATTCATGTGAGAAAGATAATCTAATAAATAATTAATTCAATTTTATTCTAAGTTATATCTTGATTAGAGATCATATTTTAGTCAAATTATAGGATCATAATATTATATTAACTATATTAGAATAGCTAATCCAATAAACATAGATTAAACAATTAGTTATCTATTGTTTACATGATAAAATAGAGTTAATTAGCATGTAGGAAATATTATTATGAAGCTAACGCAACTGGAACAGACCAATTTGGAGTTAAATCACAAAAGTTATGTATTTTCTATGGTTATTGGAATTATTTTTATACTAACAATCATTGTCTCGGATTTATTCTATAAACTGTGGATTGCAGGTACTATTTTAGGAGACCAGGGTTAAATCTATAAATTCTGGGACTAATCCGCAAGACTCTTTACACAGTCTCGGATGGTAGGTTAATTCCTTAAAAATGTGAGGGTTCTTAAGCAAATTACCACTGTGAAAGGGTATTTTCACACGACGACCGTCAGATCGCCCGCAAACGGCTTGGATTAGACTCTACCTGACCCGAACTAGTACGAAACCTAAGCCATCGGATTGAGGATGAATGCTCTAGATATTAAAGCACCGAGCTCCCCCCACAACCCTCCATGTTCTGATCTACCATCGTGATCCCCCCATCCGAAACGGTTCCCATTCCTCTAATCCTGATCGTTCTTGGCCAGATCAACGTCTCCACGTGGTTCTCCCTCGCAGCAACCCACAGGCGCGGTGACGCGCTGGCCACCCATGGTGGACCATGGCCACCAACTCGGTTCCACGCTCCTACGCCCTAAACTATGATCCAATTGGTGCCAAGTGATGTGGGGGTCACGTCAAACATCAAAGTAACAATGTTACCTATAGTGAGGTTGGCGACAGAGCTAGCCACTGTGTAGTGTGGATCCATCGATGTATGCAAACTCCGACGAGAAATTGAAGTCGTCCCTAAGGAACATCCCTTACGGCGCGGCCACGAGAACCTTCCCCGAGTCATGGCGAAGCTCCCTAGCCAATTCGTGGACTCCGGTTATCGACATCATCGGGGAACAATGTCAGCAGCTAACTCACCCTCTTCTCTCTGCTTGAATATCTCGGCTATGGTGTGGAGCGCACAAGTTGGTCCCCCAGGAGGTTCCGGGTGGATTATCGAGGGGTGGTGCCTGGCTATTTATGCACGAGACGAGGGGGAAACGGCCACACACATGATTTCTCATTCGGCGAGCACGACGGGTTTGTTAAGCTCGACGCGGAACGGGATAAGGAGGAGAGGACAGCTTCGACAGGGGTGGCCCACCTAGCGGTGGGGAAGCTTGCGCATGTGGCTGGCCCATGGGAAAGGGGAGCTGGGCCATAGTGAGGGATTCAGCCCAGTTATGGTTTTATTCTTTTCATTTTCTTTTTTTATTTCCATTCCTTATGTAAATTTCCAAACCAGTTTTAATTCAAACAAAATTCAAATTTCAAAATCAATTGTAAATGCACAAGAATAAATCCCAGTATGAGATGCAATTTTTTCTCTAGTTACTTTATTTATTCATTTAGGCAATGTTTCCATTATAAAATGCACACACATACTTCATTCATGTTAGGAGTTTTCTTAAACGTATATTCAAGTTTGAAGCTCATATAAAAATTAATATGCATTACTTAGTTTCTTTAGGAGAAGTGAATATATAACCTCTACTTTTGAATTATTTTAGTTCAAATATTTTTAAAAAGTGCCTTCATTATATAATTTATAGAGGGACTAATAGTTTGAAAGTATCTCCTTTATTTGTTGCTCTAACTTTTAGTTTTAGGTTTTGGATCTAAGTTTTGAAACCAATTTCTTATTGTTATTAATTATTCTTTTATAGAGATATACTTTACAAAGGAATGACATCATTACCAGAAGTCATTTTATCTCAAAATCTTTCGAAAATTATACTATATCCCCAAAATGAGATTTTGAGGTGTTACATCTCCACACCCTCAGCCAAGGCAAATCCCCACCCACCTAGTTACCCCGCTCGGTCGGCTACGCGCCTAGTGTCGCTTCGCCTCGAATCCACCCTTATTGTAAGCACCTCCACTCCACCACCAGTAATATCTCAACACCACATGACACAGATTCTGCTCAAGACTCTACCCATTCATATATGGACATTCTGACCACTATACTAAATATTTGTTGATGTACTTGCTGGTTTGTATGTTTTCTTGTTCATGCTGCATAGTTATCGGAGCGTTCGCGTCGTCTCGTGGAGGCTAGTTCTGTAAGTCTACGCCAGACGGTGGAGCTAGAAGCCAGTTCCGCGAGCTCTCACCCTTTCACTGGTTAAAGCACGACAAGCTCACTGGATCCCTTTGATGCATAAATTACCTATATTTTTTAAACACAACCCTCAGCCTATTATTTTATGCATTATATGATTTTGCTGCTAAGAGACATGTTAATATGGCCACCCAGCCTAAGAACTTTGTCGCAATTCATCTTTATACTCCTTGACATTTTTGTTACAAAATGATTTGAGAAAATGTGTGAGTTTTCGAAAGAAAATGTTTTTTCAAAATGGGTATGATGAAGGGTTATCACCCTTATCACCTTTGAGTGGGATGATCAGGGACTCCCTGGTTTCGTAGGGCCTTAAGCTGATGGCTCAGCCGGGTTAGGTGTGAGCATGAAGGATTGTCCTTCTCGCATAAGGATCGGTTTGTCATCACTCCTTACCTATACTCTTATCAAGTATAATCACACAAGGCTGTATGGGCAGTCGCTTGATCCGAACTTGCATGGTCTATGCCCTAGGGTTATGGTGGTTGGGGAGCACTGAGAGGATAAGGAGGGGGAATGTTTTGTCCTGGTTTGGGCATGGAGGTGACCTTGTGCCTTTCGGTATAACGTCCAAGGTAAAGTCATGCAAGGGAAGAGAGAGTTTTGGATTTGGGTCTCATTGGTCATGAGATCGTAGAGCCTGACTAGTGGGTAAAGTATACACCTCTGCGCAGAGTTTAAAAACCTATTCGAATATTCCGTGCCCACAGATATGGATGAGTTATGGCATGGATTTGACAATTATTGTTTTGTTTTCCAAAAGGTTTTTGAAAAGTGATTTTAAAAGGTCCGACGGTTGAGCCGTGAGCTATGGTGGACGAGAAGTCTAGTAGCTGTTTTTTTGAAAATGAAAACTGGTGGAAAACTACCAAGATTCCTGGATGGTTTAGTCTAGGGGATTTTGTTCTATATTGAAAAACTTCCTACTCCTTTGAGAGTGTATGCGCTTTGAAAAAGATAAAATGTTTTACAAAATAGCCCTGCATCAAAAATTGCTTTTTCTGCAAAAATATCCTGAGCTCCACATACTCCATGCAATATATCTGATTTCCCCATTCCGTGGGTGAAAATGGGCTGTTGGGTACGTAAGTACTCACTCTTGCTTATTTGTTGTTCTTTCAGAGAAGGAGATCGTTGATCGGGTAAGAGTTATGCCTGTTCCCAACCATGCTTGTGGCTGTTGGACCGCTGATTTGCTTCGCTACGTATATCGGGCTGCTTCAGCCCCACTCTGATGATATGTCCCGAGTTATGGATCAACTCTTAAAGTTGATCGCCACCTTTATAGGTTCGTCTCGTTTAAGCAGATCTAAAACCATCTGTTGTATAAATGTTTATACTAGCCTCCTAGGACTAGTATTTGAATCACATTTGAGTCCTAAAGGATTGGGACGCTTCAATGTAGTTGCATGTGAGGCGTGCGTTGAAATTCCCATTTGTCTATATGTATGGTTCATTGTTTTCTTGATACTTGGACTAGATCTTGTGGGTTTAGAATGGAGGCAATGATTTGGTGTATGTGTTTGTCAAGTAAGATTTAGTAGATTTGATGTCTGAAATGTGCTATTTCGTGGTGGTGTTTAGAAAAAATATGATATCTTTTTCCTTTGTTGAGAATGTGTTGCTCATGAGATGTTTGTGAACTAATATATCAGATTTGGAGAGTGTGTAATGGAATTAGTAGTGTGTAGTTATAAGTATTGAAATACTTCGTTTCATGCATTAAGATGATTATAAACAAATCATGGAGTAGTTAAGTTAGGTGGAGCTTGGGTTTGAAATGTTTATGTATGAGAGATAATTAAGTGGATAAACCTTATGTTTGTAAACTATAGTTCATTAAGGATGATAGAAATTAGAAGTTCTATGGCTAAGTATAAATAGCTACGTCGTGTGAAGTCTTGGTTGAGATGCAAATCGTGTGAGTTGTTCGATGGAGATATATGCATAGTATGATTAAAATGAGTTCTTTGTGATGATCTATTGTATGGAATGTGCTTGGATGAATATATGTGTAGGCATAATGTGCTTAAATTGATTCCTTGTTTGCATGATGTGAGAGTAGGTTTAAAATACTAGGTTATGTGTAGTAAATGGATTCATGGTTATAAAGTAGAAGAAATCTATATATGATTAGAAAGTGCCAAACACATGATAAGTATAGAAGCTAGATAGGAGCTAAATTGAATGCTTCTTGTTTGGGACTGCATGTCCAGTTGTGGTTATGTAAATAGTTTAGGGAGGTAAATCATGTTTTCTACAGAAGTATTGTATACAAAAGTTGTAGCCAACTTCTTTACCTTGCTTGTGCTAAAATTTCATGACCATAAGTCTAGTAATTTGGAAGTTATGCTTGTCATAGGTACAGTACCTGAATCTGTCCAAAATTTATACAGATTTAGAAGATTGTATTGTTTGCCTATGTTAAATTGAAAATCAGTTCTTACTAATTATAAAGAAGTTGTAGTACTTTTCTTAAGCTTTTCAAAAAGTCTAGTATCACCGGTTTTGGATGCTTGAGACTAAGTCGAATTATGTCCAAATCTGGATAGAATTATGGTGGGGTATTGTGCTCTTGGTTGGCGGGAACCCGTTCTGGTCTTGAGAAATCCAGGTTAAATGCTATATATGTCATGTGGTTGGAGATCCCCAACTGGGTATTAATCGATTCGAATCGCCGTTACTTCTCGGATATGAAGACTGGATCACTGCCATACATCATAGATAATAAGTGAAACCAAAGTTGGTAAAAGAAAGCTAGTATAGGACAAGTGAATACTCTAGATCAGGCAAATCTAGAATCAGGAAAGAACTAAACTTGCTAATAAAATTTTGGCATAAGGATCCACTACTGTAAGCTCTTCTGCAAAAATAGGTCTTTAAAATTTGATGAGCTTTACCTTGATTCCCAACAAACCAGCATACCCTAAGTCTTGCTGAGTAATTATGTACTCAGAGTTTTATTTCCTATATTGTTGCAGGTTACGAGTTCCTTTGGTTGTGATTGATGTTAAGTGACGGTGGGCTCGTCCTTCTTATATAAGTATATCCCATCTTTAGCTTCTTTATTGAAGATTGTCACTTAAGCTAGCATGTATTTTAAAACTTATAAATGTTTTATATATTTATAGTGTAATATTTTTGAATCAATTTCTTTTGTAATAACTCCGATAATTGTATAATGTAAATTTATTGTAACTTGTAATCATTTTTGCAATAAGAATTTAATTCCACTGCAAATGTTGGTGTGTGATTTGTGTTTACTTAATTCTGCGATCTTGGCGATAAGTGGTTTATCCAAGGTCTTTGGGACACTCAGACAGATCCTGTTAAGTTATTTGGTACACATGCATAGTCGTCTAAAATCTTTGGGACGAGGACAAGTGCATGTGGGCCCAATAACTTGGGAGGTTCTGCCACACAAATGTTTCTAATTTTTCTAGTAAACATTTATAATCATTTTGAGAGCTAATCAACTTATTTTTCAAAGTTTTAAGTTGAGCCTTTTATTTAGTGCAGATGTCATAAAAAAATTTAACGGCATGCACAAGTTCATCTAAGGAGGGTTTTCCCTCATCATCGCATTCATCAACACTATCATCACTAGAGGATGGGATACTTGTTTTATCTCTTGCCAAGAGGCAGTAAACTTGATAAGCTTTCTATGTAGTACTTGATCTTCCGATTTTCGAATCAGAGCCTGCATGTGACCGTGGTGACTGTCACAAGTTGGTGTTGTTCTGCGGTCTAAATCCAGCCTACTCAAATCCTTTTTCCTCTCAGTCTTCTTCCTGGTTCCTAAGCAAAATAAGAGTGCACGGGTTTCCATGGTTCAAATATAATGGACATGAACTCAAGAGTGTGCTCACCTGATGGAATACGAGCACGAGTAATGAGACCAGAAATTAGTAGTTGTATTGGTATGAATGTATCAGTGGTGTGGATGTCCTCATCACCTAGCTCCCAAGGTCACTTACGCCTGGCTGAGCTCCCCTCCATCGTTGCGAGCCAGTGACTCCTCTAGGCCCGGCCTTTATCCTCTCATGCTGGACACCGCTCCTCTTCCTCGGTCACCGTCGGACGCAAGCACACCCTCAGCTCAAACTCGTCGGCCTACAACCGACGGTATGCTTCTCCTCTGGCCCGTGTTTTCGCTGCTCCGCCTGTGCGTAGCGCTTGGTTCGCCCAGATCTGGTCATCATCAACCTCGTCGGAACGTCGCTTGGCCTTGCTCCAGTCCGCGCATCGAGCTCCCTCCCCATGTCGGTGACATGGCATGTAGCAGCTCCTTGCAGCGAACCCCACCCACTCGGTGCAGCTCGCCCTCGAGCTGCCAGTGGACAGCAGTGTTGTTGATCTGCACAGTCCGACTGCATCGACATCTCCGTAATTTGGACAGCCCAAGCCGCGATGACGTCAATCCCCAGTGAGGCCTCGCTGTTCTCGCAGCTCTTGCACTTTATGTGTTTGACGCAATGACTAAATCGGTGAAATGTGTGTCATTACTCGTAGCTAGTTGTTGACGTCGCGCCTCGCGCATCCCTTGTTCGAGGAAATGCCAAGCCGATGGACAAGCATGCGCAATTAAAGTCGATTCCGCCAGGTTGTGCAGTTGTGATTTATTCTCCCTACGTTTGGTCGATGTCGTGCATATATATGTGTGAATTTGTTTGTGTGTGGATTGAAGTTCGTAGAGAAGGTAGTGGGGTAGAAAAGAACTTGGGTGTTTCCTATGTTTTTAGACGATGGTGGTTGTATTTGATGTGTGTTAGAATGTCATATTATTGTATGCCATGTCTTGGATGCGATAGAGGAGTAAACATTTTAAACGCTCAGCCGATGGGTTAGGTTCTATGTTGCTTGTGATGATTTATTGTATGGAAAAGTGATGTGTTGCCTTAGTGGGTATTACATTCTATGTTTATGGAGTTGGTTACATACCATAGATAATGCTAAGCGCTACTCGAATCATTTGGAAGCGAGTAGCATCGATAGGTATGTTTCCGTGGAAATCGAAGAACGATCCGATGAACTAAGTATATAAATGCTTTAGGTCCATAGGTGTTCAAGTTGTAGTATTGTGGAGTTCTATGCTATATGATAATGTTCTATGTGTTTGGTCAAAGGAAGATGTGATGTTTATTTAGTTGATGCGTTAAGCAAGTTAAATAAGTAAGGTGATTTAGAGAGCTAGTGATACACCCAGCCCAGGTGGGATTGGCCGATGCCCAACAAGTTAGGGTTGCTCGGAGCCCAACAGTTCATTAATCACACCCAACTCAGGGAAAGGCCCAATCACCCCAAAAGACTAGTCCAATGGGGGAAGGGTGGCTCTCCCTTTTAAAGTGGCTTCCTCCTCCCAAGTTAAGCGAGGTGGGATAATTCTGAGTCTCACACGGTCACCGTCCGACTATAATTGGGCCAATTGCGTCTTTACCAACGGGTAATAGTGGAGGATGTCCTCATCATTCCCACCTTCTTAAAATGGGCCCTACCTCTGATACCAGATGATACACCCAGCAAAGGTGGGGTTGGCCGAGGCCCAACAAGTTAGGTTGCCCGGAGCCCAACAGTTCATTAAGCACACCGAACTCAGGAAAAGGCTCAATCGCCCCAAAAGACTAGTCCAATGGGGGAAGGGTGGCTCTCCCTTTTAAAGTGGCTTCCTCCTCCCAAGTTAAGCGAGGTGGGATAATTCTGAGGTTCACACGGTCACCGTCCGACTACAATTGGGCCAATTATGTCTTTGCCAACGGGTAATAGTGGAGGATGTCCTCATCAGCTAGTTAAATTACTTCTATCCATGGTTGAGTTTAGGTGTCCTAAAATGGTGAGTCTAATATTCGTTACTCTTTTGGTGTCATTCCTTAACTTAGAAAAATATAAATTTATATAACATGTTTAGTGTTTTCTTAATTCATGAGCTATGTCATGTTAAATAGGAAAGAGTGGTGAATGTGCTTGTTACTTGTATGTTTGTAACCCTAGTGCTCCAATTGATTTGAATGTAATTATTGAGTTGGCTTGTTGGTTCTTATTAGGTCGAGAACATGGTCACTGTAGAAACTGTAGGAAACGGGTGACGCCTAAGAGGGGGGGGGGTGAATTAGGACTTCTAAAACTTTTACTAAACTAGGCCACAATTAAATCCCTAGAGCAAAACCTATGCAAATAATCAAAACTAGAATGTGCAAACTAGGTTTTGTCTAAGTGTTGCTATCTCTACCGCAAAAGGCTAAGTTTCAATCTATACTAAATATGTATGACTACAAGATTGAAACTTAAATGCTTAATATAAATGCGGAATGTAAAGA
Organism: Zea luxurians; assembly: GCA_029449295.1. NCBI lineage: Eukaryota > Viridiplantae > Streptophyta > Magnoliopsida > Poales > Poaceae > Zea > Zea luxurians. The sequence goes on from JAOPSE010000011.1 coordinate 56,999,166, forward strand.
GCTAAGTAGAGAAGCAAACTCTCGTGGATGACGCCGGTATTTTTACCGAGGTATCCGGAACCACGCAAGGTCCCGACTAATCCTCGTTGGTGCCCCTACGCAAAGGGAAGCCCACGCGAGGGCCAAGCACCACGGTCGAGTAACTCCGTAGAGAGCCGCGGGCCTTCTCCACGCGCAAGTGGTGCTCCGCTTCCGGCTCCTCTCGGACGCTCCCCGCCGTCTCCACTATCGAGCTTCCGGCCGAAAACGCCGCGGGCCTCGTTCCCTCCGGTACACGGTGGCGGCCGTGACACAAACGCGGTTGTCACGGTCTCGCAAGACTCTCGCCCCACTCGGTACAATTACAACGACTCACGCAAGAGCCGAGGGGTTGTGTGGTTTTACAAAACTCACTCAACTAACTAGGATTCACCTAGAGCAAGCGCTAAAGCGGTCTAACTAACCTAAGCACTTCGCAAAGCACCTACGCTAATCACCGAGTGATTCTATTAAGCACTTGGGTGTTTGAGCTCTTGGAAATGTGCACTATGTGCCTTGGTATGTTGCTTGGGCTCTCACACTTGAGAATGGCCGGTTGGGGTGGTATTTATAGCCTCCAAGCCCCCAACTAGCCGTTGGACAGAAAGCAGCAGCTTTCTGTCGTCGGGTGCACCGGACAGTCCGGTGCACACCGGACACTGCACTGTAGCATGTCCGGTGCCGCCACGTCAGCCGACCGTTGGCGCCTGTAGCAGTCGACCGTTGGATCCGACCGTTGGATTCGACCGTTGCCGTCTGCCCGTTGGCACACCGGACAGTCCGGTGCACACCGGACAGTCCGGTGCTACAGCCAGAGAGCGCATGTCTGCGGCCTCTCTGCGCAGACTGTCCGGGACATCACCGGACAGTCCGGTGCACACCGGACAGTGCACTGTAGCATGTCCGGTGCGCCACCAGGCGCTGGCTGACAGCCCTTTTCCTTGGAATTCTTCGCTGATTTCTTTGGGCTTCTTTGTTCTTGAGTATTGGACTCCTATGCATCTTTTTATGTCTTCTTTTGAGGTGTTGCATCCTCATTGCCTTGGTCCAATTCTCTTCGCATCCTGTGAACTACAAACACAAACACTAGAAAACTTATTAGTTCACGGATTGTGTTGTTCATCAAACACCAAAACTCAATTAGCCAAAAGGCCCGGGGTCCATTTTCCTTACAATCTCCCCCTTTTTGGTGATTGATGACAACACAACCAAAGCAAGCAAATAATACAAGTATTTGAATGAAAATATGCAATCTACTTGCTAAGATGCATGATTGTCCCCACAATGTGATATTATGGACTTAAGCCTCCCCCTAACTCCATAATTCACTTACTTCCTATTTTTGGACCAAATAACCAAAACCACTTGAAAAGCCATTTGTAGATATAAAATTTTAAATTGGTGGTGTTTGGTGTTTGATATAGTTTTCATTGCTTTGGTCCCTAAATTTCTCCCCCTTTGGCATCAACCACCGAAAAGGAAGACATTAAAAGCATGTAGGAAGTAAATAAAAGCTTGCCCTCATCAAGAATTGTATCAAATGATATCACTAGAAGGATATTAAATTAAACTATGTGAATGATACCACTTGAAGGAGTCCTCAAAAGATTACTCCCCCTAAATGAGTACTCTCCTTTAGAAAGAGTTTTTCTCCCCCTTTAGAGATGAAGAAAAACTCCCCCTGACAGAGATCCTCTACTTAGGAAAAAGCATGTGAAAATTAGAGGTGCAAGGCATGATTTGAAAAGACGGACTTCCCTTATGCATAGGTAACAGAATATGAGTTAACTACTTATGCATTTTTGGCAACACGGAAGCATATGATATGAAATATAGTCTAATCAAATATTGGAGAAGACATGTAAATGATACTGAATGTAGTCTCAAAAGATACCAATTGAAAGTCAATGGTGAGCTTGAGAGACATAAGAGTTCTTGGAGATTTTGCAGTGGAAGATTGTTGTCTTTCTCCGGGGACCTTATTTTCCTTACAATGAGACTATCACAAGAAATAGACTTGAAAAGGTGTTAGTCTCAAAGTGTTAGATTATAGAGTAACCTCCCCCTAAAGGTGTGCATACAAGTTTTGAATACTTGTAGGAGACATGCACTTTGATTTGATATCTAGAGGGGTAAATTATCCATAATCCTAACTTTGGCACATATAAGTTAAATGATACAACTTGTAGAAATCAAAATTTTCAATTGATGCATCATTTACTATGGAGTGATATAAAAGCTATGTGCCGTGCTTAAATAAACATTTTAAACCATGTAGGTTTGCTTAAGTATATGAATTGAAAGCAAGCAATCCTACCATGTGCTTTTACCCAGTATGCATGATTTTAAACAAAAGTACATAACACATGTAATACTAGGCAAGAAAGGTAAACTAGATACAAGGTAAATAGATACGCATATCTAAAAATGAGAAATACAATAAAACTAGTTACCTTAGTCATGGGTGGGAAATTTGGGTCCAAAATTTTCACTAACCCACTTGGCAATAAACTCGATCCAATATGATGTACCCCATGATATACATCCCAATTTTGCCAAGTCTCCAAATTTCCCGATGACCTTCGGTCCACTCACTTCCCTTTCGGGATCCAAACCTTCTTGGTGCTTTTCATGGTTGAAATTATTTCCTTTGGCACCCAGATGCGTTTGGTCTCCTTTCCTTTGTTGGCTTGCTTGTTGGCCTTGATTGCTATCACCTTCCCGTTCTTTTTCTTCTTGATCAAATATGGTGTAGCATCCTTTTTGTTCACCTTTTTGATGTAGGTGTTGGAGATTTTGCTTGATGGCTTTTGCTTGAGCTTTTGCCTTTGTTTATCCCCGGTCATCGCCTTGCATTGGAAAGACTTGTGGCCTTCCTTGTGGCATAGCCTACAAATCACAGTTTCTCCCTCTACAGGCTTGTTCACTCCCGCAGTGGTGTTATCCTGTGGAGGTCGGATTTGTTTGGCTTTGCCTTTCTTGTCATACAAAGCCTTGCCAAGGCGAGCCACTTCTTGCTTTAATTGTTCATTTTCCTTTGCAACCTCATCCGTACATGTCTCTACAACAATATTCTCAACAACGACTTGGTTGCAGGGGTTAGAATCATCAATTAAATCAAAGCAGGAAGTAGAAGCATCTTTCTTAATTATTTCAGGTATTTCAACTAAAGATGCTGCTGGGGTGCTACCAATGTTTTCTAGCTTAGTAGTTAGCTCATTATTGTGTATGCTAAGAATTTCCATTTTCTCTAGCAAATTTTCAATAGCTTCTTGGGAGCTAGCTAACTTAGCCTTAAGTTTTTCATTCTTTTTAATAAGGCTATTATCGGTAGCAGTGGATGGAGCACTAGATTCTAATAGCTCAATTTTAGTTGACAGCTCACTATTTAAGTTTGCAAAAGTTTCAAATTTTTCTAGCAAACCTTTGTAATCATTTTGAGAGCTAACCAACTTGTTTTTCAAGGTTTTAAGTTGAGCTTTTTGCTTAGTGCAAACATCCTGAAAAAAATTAACGGCTTCCGCAAGCTCTTCTAGAGAGGCCTTTCCCTCACCTTCATCATCACTACTACTTTCATCACTAGAGGATGGATTGCTTTTGTTACCTCTTGCCATAAGGCATTTGTGTGATGACCGTGATGATCGTGATGAGGACCGGTGGCTGCGCGTCCTTGGAGGTTCATCTTCATTTGAAGAATCATCCCAAGTTCTAACACTTGTGAGCGCCTTGCCTTTGCTCCTCTCCTTTTTGGGTTTGGCCATATTTGGACAGTTGTCCCTGAAGTGACCCTTCTCCCCACATGCGAAGCATCCTCTCTTCCTTTGCTTTTTCCTGTCAATGTTAAAGAGAAGATCCTCGACCTGCAGGGGCACACCCATTAGATTAATCTTGCGGATCATCCTCATTACCTTTCCGACGCGTCGGATTGTTTCTTCGTCCTCGGAGGATGATGTGCGTGGTTGATTATCTTCATCATCATCACTTTCTTCTTCTTCCTCTTCTTCACTTGAGGAACTTGGAGTGGGAGCCTTCTTTTTGCCCTTCCTTTCATCACATGCAAAGGCATATGGCCTTGAGGAAGTTGGCTCCTCTCCCCGACTCATTTTTCGCGACATCTCAAAGGCCGCGATTTTCCCAATCACAATGGTCGGGGTCATGTTGCTCAAGTCCTCCATGTTGTGAAGGATGGTGATGATGCTCCCATATCTTTGTTGTGGTAGCAGGGAGATAATCTTCCTCACAATGTCCGCATCACCTAGCTTATTAATGCCAATAGAGTTGAGCTCATTGATAATTAGATTCAAACGAGAATACATGTCTCTAACAAGCTCATCATCTTTCATGGCAAAAGAATTATACTCATTTAAGACTAGGCAATGTTTTTGCTCACGGACATTGGATGTGCCGTCATGGAGCTCATGCAATTTTAGCCAAATCTCATTAGCAGTTTTCAAGGTAAATACTTGATTAAAAATATCCATGCTAAGAGATTCATACAAGCAATTTTTGGCTCTAGCATTTAAATGAATTTCTTTCTCTTCACTCGTGGTGGGTTTCTCGGGATTTTTGAGGGGTTTCATCCCGTCACGAGTGACTCTCCAAACACCTAGATCAACGGCCTCTAGGTAACAAGCCATTCTAGCACTATAATATGGGAAGTTAGTGCCGTCGAAGTGTGGTGGCCTATGGGTATCCATCCCTTCCTCTAAAAAGCGTCGGCTCTTTTAGCGGTGAAGCTAAAGCGTTTCAAATGAGCCAAACCGGCCTCCGATACCAATTGTAGGAAACGGGTGACGCCTAAGAGGGGGGGGGGGTGAATTAGGACTTCTAAAACTTTTACTAAACTAGGCCACAATTAAATCCCTAGAGCAAAACCTATGCAAATAATCAAAACTAGAATGTGCAAACTAGGTTTTGTCTAAGTGTTGCTATCTCTACCGCAAAAGGCTAAGTTTCAATCTATACTAAATATGTATGACTACAAGATTGAAACTTAAATGCTTAATATAAATGCGGAATGTAAAGAGCTAAGTAGAGAAGCAAACTCTCGTGGATGACGCCGGTATTTTTACCGAGGTATCCGGAACCACGCAAGGTCCCGACTAATCCTCGTTGGTGCCCCTACGCAAAGGGAAGCCCACGCGAGGGCCAAGCACCACGGTCGAGTAACTCCGTAGAGAGCCGCGGGCCTTCTCCACGCGCAAGTGGTGCTCCGCTTCCGGCTCCTCTCGGACGCTCCCCGCCGTCTCCACTATCGAGCTTCCGGCCGAAAACGCCGCGGGCCTCGTTCCCTCCGGTACACGGTGGCGGCCGTGACACAAACGCGGTTGTCACGGTCTCGCAAGACTCTCGCCCCACTCGGTACAATTACAACGACTCACGCAAGAGCCGAGGGGTTGTGTGGTTTTACAAAACTCACTCAACTAACTAGGATTCACCTAGAGCAAGCGCTAAAGCGGTCTAACTAACCTAAGCACTTCGCAAAGCACCTACGCTAATCACCGAGTGATTCTATTAAGCACTTGGGTGTTTGAGCTCTTGGAAATGTGCACTATGTGCCTTGGTATGTTGCTTGGGCTCTCACACTTGAGAATGGCCGGTTGGGGTGGTATTTATAGCCTCCAAGCCCCCAACTAGCCGTTGGACAGAAAGCAGCAGCTTTCTGTCGTCGGGTGCACCGGACAGTCCGGTGCACACCGGACACTGCACTGTAGCATGTCCGGTGCCGCCACGTCAGCCGACCGTTGGCGCCTGTAGCAGTCGACCGTTGGATCCGACCGTTGGATTCGACCGTTGCCGTCTGCCCGTTGGCACACCGGACAGTCCGGTGCACACCGGACAGTCCGGTGCTACAGCCAGAGAGCGCATGTCTGCGGCCTCTCTGCGCAGACTGTCCGGGACATCACCGGACAGTCCGGTGCACACCGGACAGTGCACTGTAGCATGTCCGGTGCGCCACCAGGCGCTGGCTGACAGCCCTTTTCCTTGGAATTCTTCGCTGATTTCTTTGGGCTTCTTTGTTCTTGAGTATTGGACTCCTATGCATCTTTTTATGTCTTCTTTTGAGGTGTTGCATCCTCATTGCCTTGGTCCAATTCTCTTCGCATCCTGTGAACTACAAACACAAACACTAGAAAACTTATTAGTTCACGGATTGTGTTGTTCATCAAACACCAAAACTCAATTAGCCAAAAGGCCCGGGGTCCATTTTCCTTATAGAAACTAAACAGGAGCTAAAACAGAATACTTGTTGTTTGGACTGCATGTACAGTTTTAGTTATGCAAGTAATTTAGTGAAGTAAATTAGGTTTTATGTGGATGTGTTCTATACAAAAGTTGTAGATAACTTCTCTATCTTGCTTGTGACAAATATTCATGGTGATAGGTATGATAGTTTGGGAGTTGTGCTTCTCGTAAGTTCAATATCAGAATTTGTCCATATTTTGTTTAGATTTACAAGATTGCATTATTTGATTAAGTTAAACTTATAATCAGTTCTTAGTAATTATAGAAGAGTTGTAATATGTTCCATAAACTTTTCAGAAAATTATGGATCACACATTTTGGTGGTCTAACATCTCTAGTTATAGATGTTTGAAATGTGAAGTCTGAATCTGTCCAAATCTAGACAGAGGCAACTTCTTTGTGTTAATTGATCTTGATAGAAATTGAATCACCCTGAGATGATTGTAAATGTTTTGTAGACAATTTTATTAGCTTTCTAGAAAGTTTAGGATCACCTATTTTGGATGCCTGAGTCCTTGGTTATGGCTAAAGTAAAGTACAAGCTTTGTTGTTGTCCAAAATCTGCAAGTGCTAAGTTAATTGTTTGGAATTGCTCTTGTTTAGCTAAGCAGGTTTTGTTTGAAGACTTGTAGTTTCTAAACTCAAGTTAACATGTATCACATGTCTTAAGTGATGTTGGATTCATGTGCCTGGTAATGTATAGAAAGTTGGTGCTTACGCATGATTGTTTGTTGTGTCTCGCTATTTAGTGTTTATTTCACTATTGTGTGGCTTTATGGTGGATTGTGCTATTTTCCCTTCTGCTCATACATATGCATCATGCATCTCATTTAGGTATGTTAGATGTTGATCATGTGGACATGAAGGACGTGGCTTGGAACTACTCCCCAATAAGATGTGGTGGACTTATACCGAAGATGATGGACTGATCAAGTGGATGTTCGTCCAGCGGTTGTCGTCTCACAAAAACACTAACGTAATGTTGGACTCCAGGCAAGCCACGACATCTAATACCTATGTTTTGCAATAATTGTTTTATTCACCTACCTACCTATGATTGTTGCATTAGGTTATAGGAGTTGTTCGAAAACAATTGTTGCATTTATCCTTGATTACCTTTGTTTATCCCTATCCTTGTCATCTAGTTAAGCTAAGTATGCTTAAATGCTTAGGCCTACTTAGACATTAGAAGTCGGGTGATTTCCTATCACCTGCAAGGTACTTGTGCTTACCTTATGCTTGATTTGGCTAAAGTCATCAGGAAATATCAATGAATAATATGAAGGTTAATTAGAGGCCGGATGAGATGCAGATAAGGAAACAACAAGGCATGGAGGTCTTGTGTGTCTACTTATCCCTGTCTCTTTCGATTAAGAATTGTACTGTTGTGGTCCCACGAGTCATGTTAAACGCATGCCTAATCACTTAGTTGGCCTGATAACTCATTCCGATCACGATGCTAGTGTACTACTCTAGCCGGATTCGACATCGTGGTGCACTTACTAGTGTGATTGATGAGCGAGACGGGGACACGGAAAGATGACCTATGATTATGGTGGTACCTTGACCTTCTGGTAGTCAGGAGGTCCCTGTGTATGGTGGCCTCGATTGTATCCACGACGTGTAGCAGGGCTGCTACTACAATAGTATGGTGGTGACCATATCTCACGAAGTACTGTGGGTATTGGTTTGTGTTAGGAATACCTCACCAGCTGGTTAAGTAATCGATTCGAATCACCATCACTCCTAGACAGTGAGCACTTGACTTGAGTTATCTCATCGTAGTGAGAACAATGATAATCCTAAGGATGGTGATATTGATTAAGGATGATGACATGAATAATTATAATCAAGGATTTGGGTTACTCTTGCTTGTCTACTTAATGAGATACTTGCCAAACTTTATTAATCACTAAAGTTATGACTAGACATAGTGAATTGGCAAATATCATCTAGCTAATTAGGTGCTTACCTAGATTTGCCACATAATAGGTATAAAAGTGAACAGCTAAAAGATGATTAATAATCATGATGCCCCTTAAGTTGTTAATAATTACATTAGTTCTTGTACTCTTCCAAAATAAAGAGCAACTCTAGATAAAGCCTTGCATGATCTTATTTCATGGTTTTAGATGGGTAAGTCTAGCTGAATACATTCGAGTACTCAGGGTTTATCCTACCATGTTGCAGGTGAAGATGTAGGCCTACTAAGGATGGTGGATAACTGCCGGTGGGCTTGGCCTTCTATATATTTATCTCATCCCTGCTTTTTCTGGAGGATTTTCTATGAGCTAACTATGTAGTTCAAAACTATGGTTATATCTATATTGTTCAAAGTTCTGTTTCTTTCAAATCAAGTTTTGTACTTACTCCCATCTCCTTATTACTCAATGTAATATTATTTCCGCTGCAAAACTCCAGTATGTGAATGTGTGTTTACTTAATCTATGATCTTGGTTGTGAGTGGATTTACCGAGGTCCTTCGGATACTCGGCAATCTATCGGGTCTATATAGGCTCAAGTACATTTAAACAACTGTCGAAGCAGATGTTTTTGGTACTTGTGCTCAGGTACATTTAAACAACTCAATTAATTATACATATAAGCACATACATAAATTTAAGTAGAGTATAGAGCGCACACACAAATATCAACGTCTAGATACTTATTACAACACACTTGTTGCACAGACAAATAGAATGTAGATAGTTGATATCTAGTGGAGCATATGGATCCTAGTTGAGGTCTCCAAACACATCACTCGAAGCATATTTGATGATAGCATTGTCCAAGTCCATATATTCGTTAAGCATATTTGATGATAGCATTGTCCAAATCCATATATTCGTTGTTGGTCAGGAGCGGAGGTGTAATACCCTGAATTTTGGGGTATAAAAATTTCTTTGCTCTATACTCAAAATTCAGGTGTTACTCTTTCTTTTCTTCACTTTTCTTTTCCCTTAATTAAAACAATAGAGAGTTATTTTGTTCTATGTTGGTGTGAGCCCTAGAAGTGCCTTGGTTGTTGCATTCATGTTATTGCATAGTATTTCTAATTGTAAGAAATGTTTGAAAAATGTTAATATGCCTTGTAGAAGTTTTCGGTGATGAGAAGATCAGCGAGATCTGTCAGCTAATCTCAGAAGGGAGAGGCAAAGACTTTCGAGAAGATGTAGAAGTCGTGATATGGTTCAAAGACTGACTATGTGTTCCCGACATCAAGTCCATTCGGGAGCTAATTCTTAAAGAAGCTCATGAGACATCATATTCCATACACCCCGGAAGCGAGAAGGTGTATCAGGATCTGAAAAGGAGGTTTTGGTGGTACGGAATGAAAAGAGAGATTGCAGAGCATGTTGCCATCTATGACAGTTGTTAGAGAACCAAAGTAGAGCATCAGAAACCAACTGGACTTTTCAACTGTTGCAAATTCCTCAATGGAAATGCGATGACATCGGGATGGATTTCATAGTTGGCCTACCTCGTACCCGGGTCGGCTACGATTCCATCTGGGTGATTTTGGACCGCTTAACAAAGGTGGCCCATTTCATACCAGTGAATACAACATACAATGGAGCAACGCTAGCTGAGTTATACATGTCCCGGGTTGTTTGTTTGCATGGTGTGCCGAAGAAGATAGTATTAGATCGAGGAACACAATTCACCTCTCATTCTTGGCAGCAACTACAAGAGGCTTTAGGCACGCATTTGAAGTTCAGTTCAACTTATCACTCATAGATCGACTGTCAGACTGAAAGAAGTAATCAGATTCTAGAAGACATGATGAGAGCCTGCGCATTGCAAGATAAGTCAAGTTGGGATAAGAAGTTACCTTATGCAGAATTCTCTTATAACAACAGCCATCAGGGTAGCTTGAAGATGTCGCTGTTTCAGGCACTGTATGTAAGGAGTTGTAGAACTTTGCTACTTTGGGATCAACCTGAAGAAAGGCAGGTGTTCGGTCCTGACGTGTTGCTAGAAGCCGCAAAACATCAAAATGGTTCGAGAGAATCTGAAGATAGCGCATGTTGGGACTATGCTTCGTCGCCGAAGGTCTTGTAGGGAGAAACAGCTTCGGCTGAAGCTGTCCGCATGTGATGACCGAAGGTTCCTCTGTATGAAGCTTCGGAATTACAAACCGACTTAAGAGTAGAATGACCCTTTAGTCCATAAATGTTTGAGTCGTTGTTGTAATTCCTTATGAGGGACATAATTGTAATTCCTCACAGGCTGTGTCTCGTGCCTATAAATAGTGAACAGTATTCCTTTACTGTTCACGGATTCCGGTAATTGCAATCGCTTCATTCGGGAATCAGCCTTTGTCAAGGAAAAGGTATAATTGTATTCAATGTTTAAATACATTAAATCGATATTATATGAGAATAATATTGTTCATTTATAATTTATTTACCTTTGACGCTTCGTATTTTACTTCATACAATCTATTAAAATTCAATTACGAAGATTTAACTTTCGTAATCGTATGATCCTTAACCTTCGTCCAAAGTTCATTAATCCTTAAGGGAATAATGTTTCGTTGGACGAAGGGCATTAACATTTAACATTTTATGTTGCCTTGTTCTTAATTCATAGCATTTGAGAACAAGTCCCCAACAGCGCAATCAAGGCAGCACAATTATGCTGACACAAGAAGAAGAGAACTAAGTTCTGAAGTGGGAGATTATGTCTATCTAAAGGTGTCACCTATGAGAGCACTAAGAAGGTTCGGAGTCAAGGGCAAGCTAGCACCCCGATATATCGGACCGTACTAGATTCTAGCAAGGTGTGGAGAAGTGGCCTACCAGCTTAGCTTACCAGAAGATCTGTCAGCAGTGCATGTTGTTTTCCATGTGTCTCAGTTGAAGAAGTGTCTGTGAGTACCAGAGGAGCAGTTGCTAGTGGAAGGACTGGAAGTCTAAGAAACCTGACATATGTGGAGAAGCCTATGTGGAGAAGCCAATGCAGATTCTAGAGACAGCAGACAAAGCCACCTGGAGAAATACCATCCAAATGTGCAAAGTTAGATGGGGTCACCACTCGGAGGAATAAGCAACATGGGAACGCAAAGATGATCTGAAAGCCAAGTCTACCGAGTTCTTTGCTAGCCAACCTTTAATCTCGGAGTGAGATTCTTTTAAGGGGATAGGTCTGTAATACCCTGAATTTTGGGTATAATAATTTCTTTGCTCTGTACTCAAAATTCAGGTATTACTCTTTCTTTCATTCACTTTCCTTTTCCCTTTATTAAAACAATAGAGACTTATTTTGTTCTATGTTGGCGTGAGCCCTAGAAGTGCCTTGATTGTTACATTTATGTTGTTGCATAGTGTTTCTAAGTGCTAGAAATGTTTAAAACATGTTAATATGTCTTGTAAAAGTTTCTGGTAAATTTTCATATTTTTTGAATATTTTTCTATTTTCTAAAATTCAAAATCTATTTATTTAAGGTACTTAAAAACATTTTCAAAAGTTTTAAATATGTTTTTTTAATTCATTGGGTGCCAAATCATGTCTAGGAATTTTCCAAGAATGTTTGGAACCATCGAGATTTTTTTCAGACGTTAAAAACGATTTCAACCTTTTTCTAGAATTATTTTAATTTTAAATATAGGATTATTACGAAAAATAAAATATCTTCAAACTCTAGCAATATATATATGGCTGGAACTCTCTCGTCGAACCCTTTCCAAATCCCGAAACTGCTTCCCAGATTCGATCCACAATTCCTCGAATTGCTCGCCGAAATTCGGGGCAGTACCAACTCCAGCGAGCAATTACTTTCAATCTGTGCATCGTTGGTGGAATCCAAGGGTACCGCTGCGTTCGTCTCGTTGAGAGCTTCGTCCCGGTGTTTTCAATTCGTCGATCCAACCTCCGGTTCGCTGTCAATCAACGAATTTATCATCGGCTCAAGCGAGGGTCCTCTTCTCCGGTGAGCTTCCCTCCATTGTTGTCCATGGAGTTTCTCCATTTTTTTGGTCCCGTACGCAGACCGCGGCGGCGCTCCCCCCCCCACCCGCGCTCGATCGGCTCAGCCCCTAGCGGCGAAGGCCTCTCCTTCCCCCTCCTCCTTCCTTGCCATGGTGAGAGGAAGAAGATGGAGGGAGGAAGGAGATGGTGTTTTTGTGAAAAGGCCCCTAGAGTATTTTAAAACTGTGCGCAGAGATGTGTTCTAATTTAAAATTGTGATATCTTTTGCATTTTAAATTCGATTCTCTCCATTCAAGTCGTGTTAGATTCGTATTAAAATTGTCTACAAGTTAGAAGCATTGTTCTCTGCTGTTACATATTTTATTTAATTATTGAAATGTTTGTTTGCCCAATGATCATTAAAGTAGTGTTCCAACTAAATCTAATTTAGGGTTTCGATTTGCGCGTTTATAAATAGACATCAATGTGGTTAATATTAACTGAAATATTCTTTATTAATAATTGTTTAGTATAAACATGTTATATATTTAATAGTCCTCGCGTGTCGCATTGGTCTGCGCGCCGTGCGCGTGCTGTTCAAGTTTTGCAGTGTTGTTTCGCACGTTGCGCACTTTGTCTTTCGCCATTAATTCACCTCGCCTAGAGTCACTAATATTATTTAAATTACTCATTTAACCGAGATCTGTTAGTGTAACAAATTAATTAAAATTAGACGATAGCTCTAGGTTACATTTAATAAATGTTGATTTATCCAAGAAGGTCAAATTAAATGTTCTATTTCATATTTATATAACGTAAATGCAATAACTTCTCAATCGTAACTTCGATCTCGGCGTTTCTTTTTCTCGTGTGACCGTGGAAGCGAGCTTTATTTTGTATTGCACGTGTTTATAATGTTTTCCTTGTATGGTGTACTGTTCCTTTCTGTTTCAAGAATGTTGAATGTATGTTTGCACTAGCTTAGATAATGTTCCGTCCGCGGAGTCCGAGGAAGTTACAGGAGAAATCCCTGAGCAACAGCAGTTTGGTGAAGGCAAGTATCCTCTGACCTTTTATGTCCTACTTACTTTATAATTCACTGTCTCGCATACTATGATTAACATAAGGATTGACTAGTTTCTATTTATCATGTCCTTGATTACCTTTTTGGGTTGGTTTATTATGATCAGCTACATGCTAGTGCTTTACCCTAATCAACGAATATGATAAGAATTACTTTATGGTACGAAGATTCATTATGATTATGATTACGAACTTGTGGCATTTAAGGGGGCTCAGGCTATTTTCCGAGTATCTCTCCATAAGGACCTATTCGTTGAGAGACCACCCGGGACAACAATAGAACCATAAGGGTGGTATGGGACACCCTTAGCCGATTAATTGGAGGAACCTAGGGTGTAGTTTGCTTCACCGTTGTGCCGTCAATGGGGGTTAGGCCATAGTGCTCGCTCTGCTAAGGGTGGGTGCCGAGGTTCATTCGATTTGGTTTTGTTAGTCATCACCTTAGGGAGGAATACTATGTTTGTACGACTGCAAAACCTAATGGGCGACTACACACCAGGAGAATCTTTGTAAAGGTTACGTAGTGATACCCTACCGAATCACCTAGGAAGTGAACAATGGAGAGTCATGATCCCTAGGCAGAACGAGAATCACGACTCATGGGTAAAGTGTGCAACCTCTACAGAGGGTTGGAAACTGGTATATCAGTCGTGCTCATGGTTAAGAGCAGTCATAGGATCCTCTTTGATTAGAGATACTCTGGATTCAGTTATGTTGATGGTTTAACGATGATGGCTATACTTATGATATCTAGTACTTTCCTCTCTTAGGAGGTGCTTTCTTTTGGGAATATCAACCTGGGTTCTATGATAAAATTTGGCTTCTACTAATGATAAATACCTGACCAACTAAAAGCAACTGCTTTGAGCTTAACCCCACATACATAGTTCACTACAGCCAAACGGGACATTTACTGAGTACCTTGATGTGTACTCACCCTTGCTTAAACACCAAACATCAGGTTGTCCCCACTGCAACCATTGCTCAGGAGAAGATGAAGGCAACACGGAGGATTTTCAAGAGTTTTAGGACTTCGAGGAGTTCTAAACTAGATTAGCGACAAACCCCAAATCGGCTGCCTGTGAAGGCCTTATCTTACTACGTTTCGTTCAGCACTTTGATTTATGTTTAAGTTAATGACTATGTAGATGTTTTGGACATCATGATGTAATACAGTAATACTTCTTCCCGCTATTATTTGATCATTGTGTGATGATGTCCAATTGTGTAATCGTTGTGTACGTGAATTTCTGATCCTGGCACGTACATGGTTCGCATTCAGTTTGCCTTCAAAAACCGGGTGTGACATGAGGGTTGGTAGTGCTTGGTTCCACTTGACCCATGCTTGAGCAACTAGCATCATCCTTCAAGTTAGAAGTTAGATGGGGTTGTGAAGTGAGCTTCATATCCCTGTCCTTCAGCATTTTTGCCCTAAGATATTGCTGGTACAGTTCCACTAAATGACGAGGAATGTGACACTTATTGGTGGGATGGTTGAAGCATCCAAACTTCTTACACTTCTCTTGCTTGGAGGTGGGGGTGTCTTTCCTCGAAGCCTTTGCATTTTTCTTATTCTTACGTTTGTTGTGTTTGCACTTCTTTGAATTATCAAAGTTCTTGGGATGGTTTTTGGGGCCATCCCTTTCTTCTCATTCTTCATAGCATGACGTATTTTAGTCATAGGAGCAGCTCGAACACGAAGTTGCTTATGATTTTTCATTGTAACCTCATCATGCTTTTCTGCTTGAAGTAGATCATGTATGAGTTTGGAGTAAGTCTGACAATTGCGAGCACGGTATTGATGCTGCAAGACCCTATCAGGTGGGATCATAGTTTGAAGTGTTTTACAATCTTATCCACATATGATGGTTCTTTGCTGCAAAAATGCAAGCGAGCATAGATCTTATGAACATCGTGGTTGTAATCACCTATAGACTTATAGTCTTGTAGACGAATATGGGTCTATTCATGATTCTCCTCGGGTAAGATTACAACCTTTTGTTGTTCCTATCTATTAAGAGATAACCATAATACATTCGGCTCTTCTTCCATCACATATTCTGCTTTCATATCAGGATGAAGGTGATGTCTTATAATGTACAAATCCTTGTACTTATAAGCATCATGTAGTGGCTCAACCCTCTCATTAGGAGGGAGTAATGCACTTAGAATATTCTTTGAGGCTAAGCTGATCTTGATATCAAATGCCCAAGTAGGATAATTATGTCCATCAAGAGCAAGTTCTTCAAACTCACGGGCCATGGTTCTACACAAGCAACCAGAGATTTTCTTTAGGAAAACATCATGGGTGTGTTGTAATATGTGTGGTGTTCACAACATATATGTATTCTTGATGGTATTAGATTTAAGAAAAACCCAATTGAGATGAATAAAATGCAATATTGCATAGAGTAATGATAATTTAAGGTCTCAACTGCGAAGTAATGCAAGAGAACAAAAAATTCATTATGAAGTTAATGATGTAGCATACAAAATATTCAAATGAAATTAAGTAGTGACTTAATTAGATGAATATATGGATAGCATCAATTGTTTATGGAATGAATAAATAAATATTCTTGCTTGTATTAAGTTTTGAATGACTTAATAGAGATGAATATTAATTATTCTATTTGTTCTATCAAAAATTAATTCTGCTCGTATTAGACCATTATGGGTATATTGAGGTGAATATCATTTTTGACTTTTTGAGTATGCATATTAAGGAATGCAAAATAGAACACATGTTAATAAATATCATATTTAAAGAAAACATTTGTTGGCATAATTTCCAAGTATTAAACTTTGGAAATATCACTGACACAAGTTGCTACTAGGGAATTCAAGAAATGAATCTCAAATTTATAAACATAATTAACTAAAGCAAACTAATTTTTTGGAATTTTAGAGAGCTAGAAATAGCTATAAAAACAATTAAGGACGACCAGCCCAGTAGGGGCGGCATGGGCCGAGGCCGCGTCGCCCATTACGCCGAGGTCGCGCCGCCCATTACGCTAAGGCCGCACACGCCTAGTTGTCGCGGCATGGGCCGAGGTCGCCTCGCCCATTACCCCGAGGTCACGCCAGCCAAGGGCGCCAAGGCCGCGTCAACCCAGCCTAGGGCCGCCATATAAACTAGATGGACTGCTAGTCACCTGTGGCCACCGCTCCCTGGTCAAAGGTCGTGCCACCACCAGTCTGGAAGGTCGCGTCGCTTCCTACCGGGTCACGCCGCCGCATGTTGAAGCCGTTTTGAGGCCGTGCCATATCGAACGTCGTGCACCCATGCCACCTCAAGGTCGGACGCCAGGTGGGCATGCCTCGCCGAGGCCAGATGCCGGGGGCCATGCGGCACCGAGTCCAGGCAAGGTCGCGCGCTGCGTGCCCTCAGCGTCGACACAGTTTTAGGGAAGTCGAGGAGGGGGCAAGTGTGAGCGCTCGTGGCCGTCGCTGTCGTTGGACGGTCTTGCTATCGCATACCATGATCCCAGCGCACGAGGTCGTGGGGAGAGGTGGTGCGCCAGCCGACAGACCACACGGTTGCCACTCAGACTCAAGAGCGCCGGCGATCAGGCTGTTCCCGAGGGGCCGACGTCAGGGGTCAAAGTAGGCAGCCGCTGTGGCACCCCATTGCCGAGGACTAAGACGATCCTCTCATCGTCGGAGGAGGAAGAGGTCGTCGACGACCACCGAAGATGGAGCGATCTGGCCGGTGGGGCGACCGCAAGGTCGGTCGACTTCTGCGCAATCAGCCGTGTTTGGGCATGAGAGCGCGCAGGAGAGGAGACTTGGACGAGCAGTCCGCTCGATCGAACAACGACAGCAGAGGTGCCTTCTTCTGATGAAGTCCGTGTTTGGTGAGTAGGGCACGGCCCCCATCCATGAAGGGGCAGTACTGCATCGGACGGAGTGGTTGTTGGGTCTTGACTCCCGCAACTGCTCCCACTCCGGCGAAGGCGACGTCGGGTGCACCCACCAATCTTGGTGTGATGTTTGCGATGGTACGAATGCTTGAGTTGGAGATGTCGGTGCAGCGCTACTGGGGCCCACGCCGGGATCACCGCTGGTCCGAAGAACGCACTCAGGGTCAAGTGTGGCCCAAGCGGTGTTCTTCCGATGCCTTTTGGTATGGCGGCGTCGATGTATAGCACGCAAAAGTCAGCGTGCGACGACATCACCACCTTGCCGATGACGATGGCCATCATTCAACAACTGAAGGATGAAGGTGAGAAGGGCAATAGAGAGATCTTTGTAGATCGTTATGTAACCAGTGGTTCCTTCATATCTTTCTTTGAAGTCGTTGGAGTCTCCTTCAGTCTTGTGGCCTTTCCATGGTGAAAGCAAGTGCTGATGACGTATTTGAACTATTTGAATAGTGTAAGGAAATGAGAACCGAGAGAGTTTCTTTATTGCTAGAACATATAAATATAAATACAAATGAAGAGACAACGAAGAGGAGGCAGCCGTTAGGTCATATATATTCTCCACGATAGGATCACGTCCATTTGCTAGTTGCCTGAGCGCGTAGGATCGTACAAGGGGCACGTCCCTTGCACACAACGACTGGGATCAGTTCGTTGTGTGCTAGGTATATATAACCTAGATACTACGTTGCAATTCTCCAAGCACTAATACACCTAAAAACTCATTCATACGACCAACATATCTAAACCATGTATCTCAATCATTAAAACCCTTTAAAATATGACTTATTTGTATGGGTTGTACGATTTTAACCATATTTAAACTTAGAGAACTGTATTAGAGACGTTTCTTCGCTACGATACATCTCTTGTGTTTTTTTACACTTACTCTCTTAGATACCCTTCAGATATGAGTTATTTATGGCTTGTTCGTTTAGACACGATTTCATGTAGATTGAATGGTATTAAGTCAGTTTAAATCTATAACAAAGTTTAAATCTATAACAAGTTAAAATCTATCTTAATCCTATCCATTTAAATCCTATCCAATCCAAATGGACATAATAACCAAACAAGCTCTTATGTGGATTGTACATGTCCTTAGTAACCAGTTAACAGAAATAGGTTATGGGATCGATAGAGTTGAGGAAGAGAAAAATAGTGCGTGGTATGGCACTTAAAAAGGATTTTAACACAGATCATTCCCAAATTACCGGAATGGAATGAACTTTTCCAGTTTCTAAGGTCCTGTATTACATAATTGTTCGCAACGAGGAACAATTTGGTGATGCAGATTTTTTAAGCCCAGAGCAAGATCCAAGAATGTATTATTAAGGAGCAGGATTACAATAATTGAAGATGATCCTTTCTGCTACCGGAGCTTGACAACAATTTCCGTTGCCAGATGCATTCCCTACGGAGCAAAGTATTAGTTTGGATAGAAACCAAGTTATATCCAAGCTGAGCTGAGCTACGCATCTCCATGTATGTTCAGCATTCAAAACTAATAACAACATAAGTGTAAGCTATAATTGGCCCCTAGGAGTATGACAGATCTTCGGCCCGCACCACCCTTATCATCTCTAAAATTAAGCACATAGGTCTAATGGAGAAAGATTAGAAAGAGCATAAAATACGTCTTTTGATGTACCAGCAAACCTTTCATTTAAAGGCATCAAATCTTCTCTTGAACGGCTTAAGCATTATGCCTCCAAATTGCTCTCCAGTCATTCATATCGAAGAGATTATTCTCCTGTAAGCTCATATCAACATGGTAGGTTAGACTAAGATTTTGTTTTCCTTCCTCTCATACCGGAGCACAAAAAGACCACCCCATCTTCACATGTTCACCACTGAGGGAATCCATGCCCAGATGAGCTGGTTGCGAGTTCCCACAGTATGAACACTATGTGACCTCTCCAGTTCAATTCATGAGTTCACTGAAGTCCAGATGTTGAACTCATCCATTCTTAGAGTGAATGAACTCGAACTTCGTTTTCCACCTCCGCCATATGCCTACATTTTTATGATGTGGCAGAGATGAACGATCAAATCCAACTAAAAGGCCATGCATAGTTAAAAAGAACATAATTACGATGGTGGCACACCTTTGCAATCTCTGATGTATTAACTGTACTGTCAGTAGTCCTCAAGCAAACCTTCAGGACACCCCGTTGCATGAAGACCACTGCTCCAATCGGCCTTTGATGGAAAGGGAAATGTTCTTCAATAAATTACCAAAGCAACACAAAAACAGCATGGATCTGTTCTGTTAAACCTCAATAGAGCTCACACCTTAGTCCAGCAGCAGCACTCCTCTGACTTAGCTCCAAAGCTATTTCATGGCTCAATTGTGTCTGTCCATCTGCTCTGATTGCCTTATAGTATGATAAAAATAATAAAAATATTTAGTATAGAAAATGAGACATTTGTGAAACCGATTGTATGATACTTTCCCAAAAATAACATTATATAAGCCATATAGAGCCAGTCTCTAGAGCTGGTCATAATCAAGCATCCAGCCAAGTTCAGGAACAGTCAGGTATGCAACAATCCCATAATACGTGGTTAAACATAAGCATAAAACCATTCCATCAATTTGCATCTGAAGTCCAGTTCAGAAAACTGGGCAAGCATGAGCTACTACAACAGAACCATTGTTTCCAGGTGTACCCAGCTCACCCTGGGAAACAGTGGCGCCTTGTCACCTAGGCATCCAGGTGGACCTAGAACTCGCCTGGACGCCTAGTCACCTTTTAAAGGCTGAACAGAACATCTTATACTATGCTCTTGGAGCATGGAAGAAGGTATCCGTCAATTAAAGATGAGAACATAAGGCTCAATTGCTCAAGCACGAGCATTCGAATTTGAACAAAAATGCCTATCTCCACTAGCTAGTAGCATAGTATCACTAAAGCAAGAGCACTCATGGATGCAAGGATTACCTGTCAATGCTAAAGTAATACAGTTTTGGCTTCAGTATCAAAAGAGCTGTGCTGTGTACGTTATGCATCAGGAAGCTATCAAAGGTAGACAAACACAAGTGATGGAATCAGTAGAAAATGCAAGAGCATGTTGTTCACATACCAAGCATTCACCATATGACCCTCTTCCAAGCTGAATCCTGAAAGGCTTCTGTATGAACGCCCCTGCAGACTGCAGGAGGCCACAAACACGCAATTTCTCCCTAGTAAGCAGATCGTCAACATCAAGTTGTAGAAGCTGTGTGGGGTACCAATACAATAATGCAATCATTGACCATGTCATGCTAAAAGATGAGGGTCTTACAAGTTACAAACAACAAGCATGACGGGGGAAGATAGTGCTAAACCTGTTCAAAAACATGAGGATTTGTGACACAGTTTAACTTTGCGCGTTCATCCCTAAGTGCTGTCTGAAATTCCTTGGTGTTAGGTAGCTGATACCGTCGCAGGTCTGCATCCTCTATGCATTCAAGAACATTTGAAACTCGCTCCACATGTTCTTGCTCCAACAAGTTTTCACACATTTGCTGTGTGGACATAGAACATCCTCACTTTTCTTCTAATCATACAATATAATGAACATGAATGAAGTGTTTTCTCTACTCACAGAATCAGACTTTGTTCCTGCTAGTTCCTTGGAGAAATAGTCAAATACAGACCGGGCACTGCCTATTGAGATGTCAATATGAAGCTCCACATTGTTTGGGCACTGACCCAACTTGGGGATTCTTGCAAGCGTACTTTGCCGGTGATCAAATGCTTTCACACTGTGAGTTGGCATGTAACGAGGTTAATACCCCTCTACCATGTTGCTCAATTAAACAAGATCTGATAACACAGTATTTGTTGTAATGAAACAAGTACATCAGCCAAAAGGAAAACTTAAGGGATGTTAAGCATTGAGCAAGTATACTATATACATGAGTATGGGCGGTATGGAGTCATTAGCAACTTCAAGTGTTGTAAGATTGTAAACAGCTTACTTCATAAACTGCTATCAGCGAAAGGGCCTCTAGCCTAGTCATTACGGGCTTGCAAGTAGCACCTCCAAGTCCCGGGTTTGATTCCCCTTAGGGGCGAAATTTCTAGTTTGATTAAAAAAATATCCTTGTTGTGCCTCATCCGCTCTCGGGTTAGCGCCACCTTCCGGTTGGGCCGTTGCATAGTGGACTGATGACACCGACCAGTTACCAATGGGAGGCCAGGGTTCAGAGATTTTCTCAGCCAGGACCAATGTTTCGGTCTTTTCTTAGCCATCAGTGGGTTGTGTGTATCATTGAGTGCCGACCCCAGGCATTAATACCGGACCAACCAAGTTTTTTTTATAAACTGCTATCATCAAAATGCAAAGCTTGTAAACTAACAGTAGATATGTTCCTTTCTTTTGATTCTTGCATACAAATGCAACTTCTTTTGTAAAACATTGCAGCAGCAGTAACTAATTAATTAGTATTATTCCATATCATCTTTTGAATATTGTCGGCAGTAGCAATAACTAATTATATCAATTTATCATTGTTCCATTGACTAACGCAATTAACTAAACCGTACAATGAAAAGCATCATTTAAGAGCAAGTCCAATAGCCTCGGTAAACAGTCCCTGCTCGGTAAAAAAATGAAAATCGCCGTGAAAACAAATTCCAACAGACTCGCCTTCGTCCTCACTTCTCCATCATGCTCGGCATCACCTCCCCGTCGCTAGCCATCTTTCCCGAGCTGTTGTGACTGGCCATCCCGCTCGCGCGCCCTCCCGCTCCCGCGCACTGATGCTCTCGCTCCCGCGCCCTTGCCCTTGCCCTTGAGTTTTGAGAACTCGCCTCCGTGACCTAGCAATTCCGCCGCATTCTTTGCTAGCCCTCGGTCATCCATGTATAGGCCCCCGCATCCCCGTACAACGGAGGCTGGGGATATTGGGTCGCTGACCGGATCTGCAGAGAGGCTTCTTCCTTTCCCTAAACTGTTAATTTATTTTATCCTTGTTGTTTATTTTGCACGAACAGAGGAATCGTTTGTGAATTGGATGATGTTGAGATCCCTAAACTGCTGAGATGCCTGTTGTATTGCATTGTTAATAAAGATACTCTTGAATTAGAAAATCGCATCTTCATTTCCATGCCAACATCAAAACGAAGACAATAATGGAGGAGTATCCCTGATGAATAATGAGGACAAGCCGTATTCTGGTCAAATTAAGTAAACTGTTACTAGCAGTCTTCAGTAAACACTACTGATTCCAGCTTCTATTTGGAAAATGGCAGCAGCGTCAGCTTTTCAGATGCAGGGAACGATAGACAGAAGATTGGTACTGTTGTTTCTAAAATACTCTCTATTGAAATAAAACATGTGTATAGTAGACTAGTAGTTCCAATTTATTTACAAACATAGCATTGCGACAAATACTGTTATGATAAATATAGAGAGTCTGTTGGTAACGTAGCCTTTTATTTAGCTGTCTATTGCTAAGTGTCTTTTGCAAAACTCTATAAATAGCTATAGTTATACATAAGCTGTTGGAGATGCTATAATGACCCATTTTTGCTGCAACTCATCCTATTTAGAAACACACCTGGGGATGAATCGGGCGAGCTCGAAAGCAAACTTCTTGGGCCCAATGAAGTCCAAGAGATAGCACGTCTGGAACCCCGCATCCTTAAAGTCTTCGGCTCTGATCGATCAGTTAATTTTTCAAGAGCACAAGCCGTCATGACAGAAACAATCGCACACGCGGATTACAACCATTGCTAGGAGCCAGTGAAATGACAAACGGGGAGCTACGAGCGGGGACCAACCTGAAGGGTACGACAGAGGAGAAAGGGAGAACGAGGAGACGGCGGCGGACGCGTTGATGGAAGAGGCGGGCGGCGAGCGCGGCATAAGCGCCAGCGAAGGTGGGGTAGTTGTAGAGCGCGAGGCTGGCGGGGGCCGCCTTGTCGTCCCCGTCCGCATCCGAGGATGATGAGGTGGACTTTGATGGGGGTGAGTGCAAGTGCGAGCGGATGGCCTCGAGGGCGGCTTCCGACCGGAAGGCTCGCCGGAGCACAGCCGGCGGCGGCGAGGGTGCGGCAGGGAGGCGCGGTTGGCGACGGAGCATTTGACAGGCTCTGTTTGACCCAGCGGCCAGGTTTGGCCTTTGCTAGATGAGATAATTGTATATTTGGGACTCTAAACATTGTGCTTCGCACAAATGCCATTCGAAAGATTTTCTTCGAAAAAAGGGACTATAAATATATTCTAATTGATTATACTACCATTTAATGTATGTTATTCCTTTTTATAATTTGTTTTCATGTATTTATCATCTAAGAGTCAAAATTGCCCCTGACCTGGGTTTCTACTTTCTATAGTTCGTCTCTATCTCCTGGTTCAACTGCGTTTCTCTCGACTCTTCTCTCGCCGAGCAGCTCGACAGGGAACAATTCACCTGCACGCGAACAGCTCGACACGTACAGTAGCATGAACATCATAGAGGACAATAGCAGTATCAAAATATCATGAGTTCACATCTCATCACAAAGAGGTCATGAGTTTACATCAGAAAAGATTCACATCTCAGCAAAATAAAGACTTCACAAAGACCTCGCTAGCACAATCGCAGTGGATGGTGGTACGACTTCCATGGCCGCGGGTAGCCAGTCATGGCCAGGCTGTTGGGTCAAATAGCCGATTGTGGGCAGGGCGGAGACCGGCTCGTCCGAGGCCAGCGCCGCCGTGTGTAGCCTGCTGTCCGACATCGGCGTCTCCAGGTTGTGCGCTTCTATCGTGGCGGACATGGGAGAGGAGTTCGTGGTCATGGTGACAGAAGATCGTGCAATGCCAGGGAAGTCTGTGCTTGGTGGGGCGGCAGGCGTGGCCAGTCTGGTGGAAGCTGCGGCCATGGCCAGTGCTTGCTTTAACACCCCGGATGATAGGGGAGGGAAGTCGACGACCATGGCGTCAGGGGAGGACTGCGCATCGCATGGGGACTCCGTGCCCGGCGCAGTGGCGGCCCTGCCCAGCGCGTGGACAGCCGTGGTAGGCGTGGTGGCCTTCATGGCCAGTTTGGCGGCGTTGGACGACAGCAAGCAATCTCCTCTCGTCATCCGGCGGCGCTGCGTACAGGAGACTAATAAGAACAGCGATATCTCAGCGATAGAATGAGAGAAGGGCAAATCTGTCTAGTGGAGAAGAGAATACACGTAAAAAAATACAAAAGGAAGGAAATACGGTAAATGGTGTCTTTATCAATTAGAAGACGTTTGTAGACCCATTTTTGCGAGACAGTTATTTAGAATGGTATTATTGCGAAGCGTTACGTTTATAGTCCCAAAAATACAATTGTCTCTTGCTAGATAGTGGTGGACATTTTTAAACCGAAAACCGAACTCGAACTGGAACCGAACCCGAATAGACCGAATTATCGGTCTATTCGGGTTTTCGTGTTCGGGTTCGATTCCTATATGTGCTATATTTCGGGGTATAGGTTTGAGTTCGGTTCCTAACCTTTAAAACCCGAATAGACCTAATAACCCGAAATATAGAAAAACTCTTAATATGTGATGGTATTATTATATGATTTATAAACTTATTAGCTAGAAATAATGATATCATCTTAACGATAGTATATATATATATATCTTTGTATGCTGATTTTTATAGTCAATTGTTATAGTAATAATACTTTTAATTAATTATTCATTATATATATTTTAACAAAATATACTAGTCTCTCTACAATTCGGGTCTATTCGGTGGATCGAATAGACTGAACCGAAATTGTGAGTCTATTCAGGTTCGGTTCCTAAAATATTTTTGAAAATTTCGGTTCTCATTTTTCAGAACCCGAAATTTCACAAACCCGAATAGACCAAACCGAATTACCCTAATAGACCAAATGCCCAACCCTATTGCTAGATACAAAATAAGTGGGCCTAAAGGCATAGACACACTTTGCTGCCAGCCCTCTAATTGCCTTAATTTTGCTAATATTCATATGTTATGATGACACACAAATTATTTGATAACATGTTAATGCATAATGATTATATAAAATAAAGAATATATATTATCATCGACATCAATATCTCACAAGTCACAAATTCTTGTGCAACATGACCTGACAAATCCCCAACTCAGCCCTAGACATTTATTGATGTAAACATCCAAAAGCTTCTAAGCAACCAAAAATAGACGGCCTTGTAGTTATTGAAGATCACATTCACCTTGAAACATCAACAAACTGGGAAACGACTTTGCCAATAATCACCTTTCCACGGTGTTGGTACTGAAAACTGTGGGCTCAAGCACTCGGAAACGGTGTGAGGTGACAACTGAATGGCACAACAAAACAGTATGCAGAGAGCACATATGTCTAAGCATGTCCCATCTAGCTACAGGACGTGGGTATTTATAGAGTAATTGGGGGTAGGTGGCCTAAATACGCCCGTGTCCTCGGTTACCTGCTACATTCCCTGAATATGTTGTACAACGTGGTAATTACAGAGTTGTGCATGTACACACAACCCTAGTTACACCAAACTTTCTATCCTTGGTGACCGCTAATAAGTGGGGCCACCCGAGAACGGGGTGGGTCCTTATCCAAGCCATAGACGTTGTAGTTGTAGATCCGTTCTTGACGATTAGGGCGAAGTCGTTGAGGCCTTCGCCGAGAGAACACCTTCTTGCAGCCCTTGCTTGGAGGGGGTCTTCGCTCCCTTGCTCGGCCCTTCGCATGACGCGGGCCCTCGCCTTCAGCCCCTGCGTTAGCCTTCGCCCTTTCCCTATCTGAGGAGACCTCGTCAATGCCTTCGACTTAATTTGGTCCTACATTCGATCAAGGTTAGTTATGATCGAGGCAAGTTTACGAAGTTGTCGATCGAGGTCTAGTTCGACCTCTACTCCAACAATAGCCCCCCGATGGAATGGTTCATCCTGATGAGCCGATCTGTAACGCCCTGAATTTGGGGGTATAAAAATTTTCTCTAAATGCCTACCAAATTCAGGTGTTATCTCTTGTCTCTCTATCTCTAGACTTCCTCTCTCTCCCTTTTGATTAGAGTTAAGTCAATTAGGTGAGGGATTAATTATTTATTTTATCAAAACCTATGTGAGTCATGAAATGTTGCATCATGCTGAGCCTAAATTATTCTTTTGTTTGATGCACATGTTTGAATTAGTTTAGATTTGAATTTGATTTGAAATCCATAGAGAAAATAAAAAGAATAAGGCATTAGAAATTACAGGGAAAACAAAAGGCGCATTTCAGCGACGACCGTGTCCACACGCTCTCTCCCCCTCTTCCCCGCTACCGGGTGGGACTGGCCTGTCGGCACTGATTCTTTTGCGCAAGCAGCCATTCTCTCTCGCTACACGGTGGGACCACTCTGTCAGCGTTGACCACCCGTTCACGCGTTCGCCCTCACTGGCTCGTGGACCCCACCTGTCAGCCACCTCCCTATCCCTAAACTCCCGCCCGTGCTCTCCGCCATGGACGCATCCACGACGCGCGTTTCCTGGTCACTCCCCCATGCGACTGACCCCTTTTCTAGAGCCCACACCCACTCACTCACTCCCCTCGCTCAGTTGCGCCCTCAACAGACCCCCTCGCACCTCTCTCTCGCAATGCACGTGCACCTGTGGAGCTCCATCGTGGTCCGCCGTCCGTTCCGTTGTCGCCGTCGAGCTTCTGTCACGTTCGTTTCCTCAGTGAGCTCCGCCTCCTCGACAGCAACGCGAGACACCCTCTGGTTTGCCCCCAACCCCTCTAATTCTCTTGGTTCACGCTCACCGGACCCTCACTGTGCAGCCGGAGCTCCGCCACCGTCGACCCAAGGCCTCCCTGCGTCCCCGTCGTTGCTCAAGCGTTCTAGAGTCCCCTCTCGAGGTGAGCAAACTCCCCACACCCTTCCCATTTGTTGTCCCTCTCGAAGTCGATGTGCACCGCCGTTGGGCTACTCCGCCGCGGACCGTGCCCTCTGGTGCCTCTGCGCCGATTTATGCCCACGGCTGAGTTCGCCGTGTCACCCCAAACTCGACTAGGCCCTTTCCCCGTGCCCTAGACCATCGTCGTGGTCATGCCCTCGCCTTCGGCAAAACTTCGCCGTGGAGACGGGCGATGCCACCGCAAGCAGGCTAGCAACCTAGCTCGAGCTCGCCATTAGATCTCAGGCATCCATATGGGATTTAACGGCCTAGCTTCTATTTAACCCGACCCAATCTCAACCGTTCGATTCAGATTTGGCCACTCGGATTCGTGCCCTCGCTCGCGCTCCACAGCTAGGCTCGGCCGGTCAGTCCGCCTCGCACATAGGTTGTGGTAGAACCTCCCAAGTTATTGGGCCCACATGCAACTGCCCTTGTCTCAAAGACCTCAGACGACTATGCATGTGCACTGGATAACTTAACAGGATCCGTCCGAGTGTCCCAAGGACCCCGGATAAACCACTTACAACCAGGATCGCAAGATTAAGTAAACACAAATCACACACCAACATTTTGCAGCGGAATTTCTTTATTACAAAAAGATACATGTTACAACAAATTTACATTATATTTATCGAAGTGGTTACAAAATAAATCCAAAGCATTACACTTTGGATGGTGTATAATTTTCATAAGTTTGTAATATATGTGTCACACCCGGATTTAAGGGACAAAGCCGGGTGCATCTCATATATGCGCTAGAAAAGACAACACATATAATAACAGAGTGCATAGGGATAAATGTCATAAATATCATAAATATACTTATTACATAGCAGAAGTCTTACAAAAATAAATGATAAAATAAAGCGAACTATATATTATTCCCTAGCGCTACAAAGCTGACTAGGAGACGCCACCTAGATCAAGTTGAAAGCCTTAGTTTTAGGTGGCTCCTCTTCGATCACCTGCTCTTCTCCTATGGGGGGTGTGAGACAGCAAGGGTGAGCTCACACATGTTTATCGCTCAACAAGTTGTGGGGAATAATGTGGCATGAACTCACCAAAGGTGGGAGTTCATGTAAAGTGTAAGGCAAATCAATGTAATAAAGGCTGAAGCTGAGCATTGCTTTTATAAGTTGGTCAAAATTTTATTAACAGTTACTAAGTATAAGTAAATATCAAACCATAGTAAATCAAGTAAAAGTAATAATGTGGCAGAACCTCCCAAGTTATTGGACCCACATGCACCTGCCCTTATCTCAAAGACCTCAGACGGTTATGCATGTGCACCAAATAACTTAACAGGATCTGTCCGAGTGCCCCAAGGACCCTGGATAAACCACTTACAACCAAGATCGTGAGATTAAGTAAACACAAATCATACACCAACATTTTGCAGTGGAATTTCTTTATTACAAAAAGTTACAGGTTACAACAAATTTTCATCATAATTATCAGAGTGGTTACAAAAGAATTTCACTTTGAAATATTGCAAAACTTTTTGTAAGTTTGAAGTATATGCTAGCTTAAATGACAATCCTCATAAGAAGATAAAGACAGGGTATACTTATATAAGAAGGCCAAGCCCACGACACTTAATACCATCAACAGCAGCACAAAGTTAAAACCTGAAAAACAACAGGGAATAAAATCCTGAGTATGCAATTACTCAGCAAGACTTACCCGACTAAAGAAAGACTCTCAAGGATATGCTGGCTTGTCAGGAATCAAGGTAAGGCTTATCAAGTTTCAAAGACTCATTTGCAGAAGAGCTTACTAGTAGTGAATCCTTATGCCAAAATTTTACTTCACAAGTTAAGTACTTTTCCTGAATCTAGATTTGCCTGATCTAGAGCATTCACTTGTCCTGGTCTAGCTTTCTTTTACCCAAATTCTTATTTTACTTATAAACTACGATGAGTGGTCGGAGGGTAGAGTCTCCATGACCGAGGAGCAATGACGATTCGAACCGATTATACCCCGCTGGGGATCCCTAACCACACGACATATGTAGCACTTAACCCTTGCATATGTCAACCTTTCCCATAGATCCTCCACAACGTGAACCGGTCCACGCTACCCGGGAGCACAGTACTCCTCCATCCAGCCTCTAGCCAGGAGGGTACACGCTACTCCCAACATCTCCCATGCCCAGTGCGCGATTGTCTTTTCACGTATGGAATAGCCAGGTTCAGGCTTACCAGAGCATGTGGCTAGTTGCAAAGTCTCCACCACAACAGGCCTACATTGAACGGTCCTTAATCGACACAGACGGGTGAACTTTCCTGCTCAACGTCTGGTCTACATTACATATTTCCCAAAACTTGATACCTGAGAGAGGTACCCTACTTGAATGATGAAACCATCATGGCCACAATGGGTTCATCATCACAAGTCCTTTTATTTCATAAATTCCCATATCCCATGTTACACATCATATTTTAAAAACAATCCTAAATTAATAAGCAGGGCTAAGCATCACTAAATTTTCATAAAACGGGTATTAGGGTTGTTTAATCAAGGAAGGAAATGCATCAACTATTTGATCACACAACTCCTATCACCTAATGCATCATTCAAGGCGATAAAACTTTTTAAAAAAGAAGGAGGTGGCAAATGCACCGGGGCTTGCCTGGATAACACTAGGTTAGTGTTGTTAGACGACGACCACTTGGCGATCATCCTTTGTCTTAGCACTCGTTCAGTTTATCCATCTTCAGGTTCGTCCATCAGCTTCACTATGCGGAGTAGCCCGCGCTTGGGGGTCAACTTGGCTCATCTTCCGCATCACGCGATTAATTAACGTACCTCATGGGATGCACAATGCACATGTATGAGCATAAAGTAACCGGATGATACAGAAAAGAGAATCAAATACTTAGCGACAAGACATCGACACAATCCTACGTAAGCACTAGACACCTATAACTCACTAAACACAACAATCACGATTTTCTAGTTTTACCAGATTTAACTCAAACATCAAGGAACAATAAATTATACGCACGTCTACTTTCCTTAGCTAGGGCCCAACACCAGAATACTATCAAACCTAGATTCATTTATTAGGAAAACAATAGACCGTATGAGTTCCACCTTTCTATTTGACTAAAGCATAATACCGAAGGACTAATTACTTAGACTCATTATTTTGGAACACGAAACTCGAAGTATGGACCGAAACAACTTAACTAACTATTTAAACCACTCTTTTGAATTAATCCTTAAAATATCCTAACTAATAAAACATCCCACTATACTTAAACTATCAAGTAGAGCATCATCACACCACATATATGTTACCAATACACTTATCACATAAACCCGAAATTCAACTTTAACCTCCACATCAAATAATAGACAAGAGAATCATCACAATAGATGCATCTATTTAATCCAACCATTTATTTAGTTGACGGGAATAACAGATCAACTCACCATAATTAACTCGAGCTGAAGTTGCGAGGTCAACAACGATCCTACGAATGAGAACTCGGATTTGAAGAGCGGTGCGGCAAAATTATTGGAACGGCGGAGTCGTGGATGTGGTTGTTGTCGAGGCGATTGACGTCGGCAATCCACGATAAGAATGATGATGACGCGGGCCAGCACAAGAGCGTCTTCACGGCTTGGGACTTGGCGTAGACGAGGATGATGATCGACGACTTGTTCGAGCTTTTTGTCGAGCACTTGGTGAATATCACGCTGCTAGCTTCGTCTTCACCCGACGCTTTGTATTTCTTGAGGATGCACGAAACGACGATGAGATTGATTCAGGAGCGAGCTGGCGAGGTGTGGTCGAGCAGGTTAGCACGAGCTCTGGCAAGGACATGAATCCAAGGAGGACTCTGATGACAGCAAGGTCACGAGCTCTAGCGACACAAGGTCAAGCGGCGAACGCGTTCGGCGTGCACACGTGAGCCGAACCGAAGGCGAGGAATCGATGAAGCGAAGTTCGTCGATAAGCATCATGGAGGAATCAGCAACGTTGCTACACACACGACGTGACGACGAACAACAACAACTGGCATGGAGACCCGATGTGACTAAGGAAGGGGGTCGACGGGTTGATGACACCGGCGAGCATGCGCGCAGCAGTAGGGACAGAGCAGAGGCCGAGCTAGGCGACTGCACGAGACCACGGGCAAGCACGAGCATGGGAGCAACGCCGTGGGAGCTCGACAAACTCAAAACAGCACACCGATCGGGGAGCGGTAGCCAGCCATGGGAGAGGAAGCTGGGGAAACCGCGGCACGCAGACTGGGCGAGTAGAGAGCTTCGCACGCTGGAGGAACAGAAGCCGAGCAGGGAGCCGACGCGCCATGGGAAGGGAGAGCTCGGCGAGCTGCACGCAGGGGCGAGCTCAGAGAAGGAGCGAGCGATCGAGCTGCAGTAGGGAGGAAGACGCGCGCTGCAAGGGAGAGAGGGGTGGCTGGGCGTGTGCAGGGGAGCTTGGCCGGGCGCGGCTGGAGAAGGGCAGGGCTGAGCGAACGCCATGGGAGGGCCCAAGCTGGGGCCGGCGCTGAGGATGGAGGAGCAGGGGCCGTGCGTCCTAGCTGCTAGCACTAGACATCCTAGTTTGGAGCTCGGCAGCCGGAGCTGGGGACAAAGGGAGCAACGGCCGAGCAGAGAGGGAGCTGGGGAGGGAGAAGGAGCGCGCGTTAGGGAGCTTCGGCTGGCGAGCAGAGAGGGACGTGATGGCCAGCAGAGGAGCCAGGGGCGTGGAGGGAGATGGAGCAACGCGCCAGGAAGAAGAAGACCGCGCGGGAGGGATAAGGAGAAGGGATCGGCGGCGAGATTTTCTTCCACGAGCCTGAGGCGGCGTAGGAGATAACGACGGCGGCTAAAAAAATCTACAGGGGCGGCGTTGGGATATTTGGAGAAGAAAGCGGTGACGGCTGTAGGATATTTTTCTTTTAATTTCTTCCTTATCTTTTTTTATAAAGAGAATCAGTGATATTTTGGGTCATGATTTGTAGCGATAATCAAAGGGTCGACACGCTATGCGGCAAATGGCTACATACTCCATGTTCCGGATCATGAAACAGAAAATCCGAGGTTTACGATTCTGACTAAATTTCGTTTAGATAGTTTTCATGACTATTTTGGGCAACACGTAAGCGGATTGGATATCGAATACATTATTTGAGACAACACTGGTTTAGTCAAACTCGGATAAAAAATTTATCCATCATCTAAACACAGTTGATTTTAGTATCTTATAGAGTGTGCTGAAGAATAAATTGAGTCATAACCTCGCGCAAGATTTCACGCGACTCGAATTGTTTTACCCCGAACATTTTAGTCGCCGAGTTCAAATTAATTTGCCTGGGATAAAATCATCAAAGTGGGTCGAGCTTCCGATATCGTATTCACGCGAGCGATGAGTTTTAAATAATCACCGGACGCATCGATTTTCGGAACAACGATGTTTCGAACATCACGAGAATTTAGGAAGAGCCCGGACAACTAAAAATAAAAACGATGTTGCACTC
This sequence comes from Zea luxurians, assembly GCA_029449295.1. Lineage (NCBI taxonomy): Eukaryota > Viridiplantae > Streptophyta > Magnoliopsida > Poales > Poaceae > Zea > Zea luxurians. The sequence goes on from JAOPSE010000011.1 coordinate 57,031,726, forward strand.
GCGACAGACGAAACAGATGCGATATTAAAATCGCGATAGGCGAAGATGATTAAAATTTAGCATCTGTTTTATCCACTGATATTACGTGCTTAAATCCATACTCGTTGTTGAGCGGAATATAAACACCAGGGGTGTTACAAATAATAAAATAATCCCAGATGCAATGAAATGACAAATTGAATTTAATTTCATAAATCAATCATGTGAGTGTCCGAGCTGCTCATGACCGTGAGCATGGCTAGTATACCAGTTTTACACTCTGCAGAGGTTGCGCATCTTTACCCACAAGTCGTGTTACCCATTTGCCACGGAGTTGATCAGACCCCATACACCTCTACCAAGGAAGCGAGGCAGGGTACCACTACGAGGCCTTTACAAAGTTCCACTAGCTTCAGAAAACCCGCTACAGTTTATAGGAAGCTCCAGTGCAGGAATCCCTCGCCTGCCACACCTGGTTCCAGGGGTAGAACCGAGCGCATACCATATGTGTGCCAAGATCTATTTCCACACATATGTTGACGTCACAAGTGTAATATATCAAAAGACAATGCAATAAAGGCGTAAAGAGAGTAGAATACTTTATTACATCATCTGAATCATTGTATCTTTAGCAAGTATCACATCAAAGTAAAGTGAAATTTAAATAACAGGGGCAATCTCTCATAGGAAGATGACCGGCGCATCGTTAGACTTAGAATTCGTTGTCATTAAAATCTCCATCAAAGTCTCCAGCATCACTCTCTGATTAAAATATTAGCAAGGGTGAGCTCACTTATGGTCGGGGCTCAGCAACTGGGGGAAAATTAATGCAGGTATAACAAGGTGAGGCTAAGGTTGAGCAGTAAGCATTTTAGTTGGTCAATATTTTATTAACAACACCTGTCTTACTAATAAGTATGAATCCCAAATATCCCATTTAAACAAAGGCATATGATTATAACAAAAACACTTAAGTGAAACCACTTAAGCAAATCATTGGCAGATCATCGGATCTCAATTTAATTCCATCTTCGAGTTCAATTATCATGTGAGGAGTCCAGGCTGCTCATAACCGGGAGCACGGCTGATATATCAGTTTTACACTCTGCAGAGGTGGTACAACTTTACCCACAAGCCATGTATCCCATCTAGCCTGGGTTGATCGGACCCTTAAACACTGCCGAGGTGAATGGCTAGGGATCCATTATGAGGCTTTCACAAAATACACTTAATACGAAGCAACCCGCTAAGGTTTCTAAAGTAGATGGTGGTGGCCCCCTAGGTGAGGTACCTTAGCCAAGAATACATCCCCATGTTAACGTGGGCTGCCAACACCACCGCTCCCCCTCTTGCCCATATTTTAGGTAAGGTTGCTAGACACTAAGCATATAAAGCTAATTACCAAAGCCAGAGCCATGATAGCACTCGTGGTTGCACTGTTATCCTGGATGGTCACTCCATGTTCCAATTAATTTGAAATAATGTTGTTTTAACCATCGGGTTAATGTCATAATTGCCAATTTCATTATCGGAACATTACTATCAATTAATGAGTGACATAAAAGTTATTAAGTGGAGCGGTAGCACAAATTTGCAAAGCTTAATAATTTCCCCTGGGTAAACAAGGAATAAAGTTGGTAAATCTAGGAAATCCTTAATTAGGTAAAACCCATCAAATTATGCAGTATATCAAAAAGTAAACATTATTATATGTATTGATTGGGTACAAAAATAATATGTAGAGGGAGAATCCACTTGCCTTGCTCAAAAGTGTCCTGCGGTTCGTCTTCAAACAAATTCGGATCCTCTACCACACAATCGGATTCTAATAACATACATACAAAAAGAAACATACACCATTTCAATGCACATACGCCAATCATCACAAATGTTCTAAACGAAGGTAATAAAAAGAATCATCCATTTTTTAGAAAAGTTTTGTTTATAATTTTATAAACAAGACATACTTGATAATATCTAGAAAATAAGTAGATAAAACTTTTGATTCACCATTTTAACCCTTTAGAAGAATTACATTTAGGATAATATATATACATATAAATTTGTTATTATCAATTATTTACAAAAACTAAGATATGGGTCTAAATATATTTGTATGCATAAGGAAATAAATGGGGATTATTATCTTTATTCCTACATGATCCAAAATTCTTAAGGGAAAATATATAATTTATCAATTTTTAATTACAAAAGACCTAAGCAATAGTTATGTATTTTCATCATTTTTTTGAAAGCTCTACGCAATGTACGTATATAAATCGAATTTGAATATGAAACTAAATTGTATTTTATGAACAAAGATATCTAATTAAATAAATGACTATCTTGTATTTTTGGTTACAAAAATGTAGGGGTTACATTTCCTTGTAATTTCTTATTTAGAAAGCTACACATAAACCAATTATAAAAACCATAATTCACTTTTAAATTAAGAAAACTTGTAAATTGTTGCAAATACTAGTATAACATATTTTGCTTAAACATTTGAAATTAACAATACCGTAATCAAATTATTTGCACTCTAATTAATTATTTTATTAAATAAAATAAAAAAACATCGCATGGGCTAGCTATTATATTATACGTAGCCGATGAGAGGCAGATTGAAAGAATGATTTATTCCACCTTGGATTGAGTGGAGAGATTTGGCGCACGAGGTTTGGCGATGAAGAACGAAGTGAGCAGCAGGCGCCGAGGACACGTACGTCGGTGAGTCCGCTTCGTGGGTCGAACTCCGGCAGTACAAATGACAGTGCAAAGAGGTGTTCGCTGCCGCAAATAAGCAGGGCCTCGGCGAGCAGTATCGCAACGCAGAGCAGCTAGTGGGCGTGGGGAGGGAGTGTGGGAGTTTGTCGCTGGACAGATCACTAGTAACTAGGCAACAGCGAGACACAGAGTCGATGCGTCGGCGAGCGCGACAATAGAGCGGTGAGCAGGGGAGAACAATGAGCAGGGGCGAGGAGGGAGTTCGGCCAGGCGATCCTTTTATAGGCGGAGAGGGATGGGAAGAGACGCAGGCGGCACGAATGCCCATTGAACGACACCTTCATCCTCCATTAGTGGCGGTCTTCAACCATGGAATTCCGCTGCAACGAGCGAGAGAAAGGGAAACGGTCGGGCACATCATGATCCGGGCGTGAGCTGGGCAGGTCGGCCTGGGCGCGGCTTTGCTCGGTCAGGTCGCAACGTTGAGGTCGGGCTCGCGCGGCTCGGCATCAGTTCCTAGCGGCGCGGTTGCTTGGGTGTCGCGGCCTAGGCGTGGGTTGGCGGGTGCAGAGGCGCCGTCGGGGCGGCTCGGCCGGCCTGGGCAGCTTCTGGCGCGGCGGCTGCGCCCTGGCGCGTGGGTGGATGCGCGGTGTACTGGTGCAGGGCGCGCGAGAGAGAAAAGCAAGGAGAGAGAGAGAGAGAGAGAGGAGAGATTAGGGGAGAGAGAGTGACACAGGGAGCGGCGGCGGCGGCTTGAAGCTAGAAGAAAGCAGGCGCGCGCTAGGGGTAAATGGGCCCCTAGTGGGCCTTATGGTTAGGGGGTTTTTCTTTTTTTTTATTTCGAAATGAATTTTGAAAGAGCTCAAAAATTTCATAAAAATTCACCAAAATTATTTATAAATAAAATATTTGTTTTTAAACTAATAATTATTATATTATTTAATTATTATATTAATTACTAGGATTTTCTTTTAAGAAGAATTGCTATAAAACATCCGATCATCAATCATGCGCATACAAAGAAAAATGATTCAAAGTGCAAATAAATAATTAAACACTTAGAAAATTATCACCATATTTAACATAATAACCAAATTTATTATTTCTAGTTGATGGCTTTTATGGTGTTACATCGCCTGACCGCCATCGCAGCAAAATCAACCCAAGGACCTCCCTACACTGACCACTCCCCTACTGCCCTTGCCCCTTTCGGGTAAGGTAGTCATCCACTAGCTTTTCTAGTTAATCAGCCAAGGGCGTCCCATTAAACCATTGTGGTAGCACTATTTTCCCGGGTGGTTCTCCATGTTCCCATTAACATAATGATCTTATCATGAACAGTAATAATAAACAGAGAATAAAAAGTATAACAATGAGTGATGAATATCTCTATACCCAAAGCCATATAAAGCAATAGCATGTACTACCCAAAAATTTAGTAGTAAAACCAGTGGTGAAACAAGGTATAAAGATAGTCAAAATCTAGGGTAACCTATTGGGTCCAATCAAAATTAACCTATGCAGATCATTATGATTAATAAGAACATGACTGGGTAAAAGAAGTGATCAAAGGCACAACTTGCCTTCAATGAGCTCCTGCTCAGCAGTCACTACCAGCTGAATCTCAGGATCCTCAGTAGCTTGCTCGTCTACTCGTATCAATACAATACATACATAGTATAGCAAAAATTAACATCACACCAAACATATAAATAAAATACGCAATAGTAATCTAGACATTAAAATAAGATCATAGGAACTGGAATCATTAATTTTGGAGTTATAGATTTTAAGATATGAATTTCTAAAGGTTTTATGTATTTAATATAAGATTAAGTAATAGATAAATTTTAGTGTGTCTCAAAGCAGAGGCACTAATGAATAAACAATAATATTACAAAATTTTAGGAACTGGAATGGATCAATTTAGAGTTCACATGAATTTTCTACAAATTAAACAAGTTTCTAGCAATTATTTATACATTAAAAATCTATTTCTATTTTATTTTCTCTGTTTTTCGAGTTTTCTGGACTGGACCTCAATTAGCAGAAAATGCAGGGGTCTGGCGCAAGATTCCACAGACACAGACGACTTACAAGGTGGACTATGGGTTCTATTTACGTAAAGGCTGAGGGTTCATATGCGAACTGTAGTCACGAAGGGGTATCCGTTGATGTGGGCCGTTCAGATCAGATCCAGAGGCTAGGATTAGATCACATTTTTCCTAAAGTGGTATGCCATGATGGCCGCCAGATCCTGCATCTACGGTACATATTCTAAATATACGTGATCAACCCGAGACCATCCGATCACGATCCAATGGATCTGATCCCCGCGCGAAGCGCTACCTATTATTCTAATCTGAGACGTTTGTATGAGATGAACGGTCAAGATCATTACCAGGAATCGTTTGCCTGCGCACGGATCTCGCCCGTCATTTTCCTAATCTATGGACGCCCTAGCGTCTTCAACATTTCGCCGCCCAGGCCTAGACATCGCGCCAAACCCGACTCTCTCTCTCTCCTGCCAGCTAACCGGCGCTTTGGCCAGCCAAGACCATCTAGTGGTCGCCACCGCCGTCCTTCGTCGGAGCACTGGCCCCGAGTCCACTTCCTTCCCACGCTCCCGCGACGTCTAGCGAATCCCCAAGGTACCGCATAAAAAGGAAGAACCGACTCATCGCAGATGGCCCACCGGGGTTTCCAAACGCCGTGTTGCCAAGCCGCCGCACCAGGAAGTTCCGTCGCCCCCAATTCCTTAGCAACCACACGAACCGAGCGCGTATATGGTGAATACAGCGGTCGCGCCGCTTGTTCTCTCCTCTCTAATCCTCAGCATCTCGGTGGCAATGTCTACTGCCAAGGCGTGGAGGTGGTCGAACAGAGGAAAGAGCACGGCTCGCCCGGGCTTTTAATCGCGAAGGCGGGGATCTCCGAGCTATGCGCAGAGGAAAACGCAGTTGTGGATGTAACCACCTGCCCCATGGAGCTCGCGCAATTCGGCCGCCGTTCAGCCATGGCGCCGCGAAGGAAGACCGGGTCGTGGGACCCACCAGGAAGTGGCACCGTGAGCATCGAGTAGCCGAACCCGTGGTCCACACGTCAGCGCAGGTACATGCGCGCGCGTTGAACGGTAATCGAATGAGGCGGTCCCACACGTCATCGGGCGAGACAGACATGTACACGCGCACGACGGAAGACTGGGCAGCGGGCCCCATGCGGCAGCTAACTGAGATCGCGTGCGCACGGAGGTAGTAGTGGGCTAGCCTGACCGGAAGGAGGGGAAATACCCCGGTGGGCTGAATGGATTTGGCCCAAGTGCACGGTTGCTCTTCCCTTTTTCCTTTTCTTTTTATATTTTCTTTTCCTTTTATTCTTAATCCTTTTGATTCTAAATTTTGAACTCAACTTTAGTGCAAATTTAAATTCATTTTAGCTATGCAATTGGGTCATACCAACTTGTGGTGTAGTTATTTAATATAATACTATTTTATATTGAATATTATTTCCTTCTTTCCTTTATTTCATGGTTTTGTTTTCAAGTTAGAGGCTAAATTCTATGGGTTCATTAACATATGGTTAATGACACATTTATTTTATTATCCTCAGATGCACAATCAAGTAAAGCTCAGCATGATGCATAATTTTGTGGCTTGACTTTTATTAATTATTTGTTTTTAAATGTGGTGTTCACATGCTCCATTAAGTATAGTGACCAATTATTGAAGGAAAATAATCACTTATCATGTGATTTACAAATTAGGGTATTACAATATGCTAGCTCAGCGACATTCCTCAATAAGAAGCAGAGAAGAGCTACTTTAACCTATAAGAAGGCCATGCCCACTAGCGCTTAACACCGTCCACAGCAGCACAAATCTAGTACCTGCAACAACATGGGTTCGAAAACCCTGAGTATGAAGTGTACTTTTGCAAGTCTTACCCGACTAAGGAAAAAGACTTTCAAGGATATGCTAGATTTGGGAATCAAGGAAAGGCTTTTAGCAAGAATCAACATTAATAGTTTGCAAAAAGCTTACTAAAATGAGTCCTTACTTTCAACATTTTAATGCTAGATTAGTATTAATAGACCTTGTTTGCATCTAGTCTAATTTCATCATCACATTAATCAATACAACATGATTTTTGCTCATTATGATTCCATCCATGACTTAGATTGCAGGTCAGTGACCAAGTCTTCATATCCGAGAAGTAACAACGATCCGAATCGATTAATACCCAGCTGGGGATCTCCAACCACACGACATATGTAGCACTTAACCCTTGCATATGTCAACTCACCACTAGGTTTCTCAAGACCAGACCGGGTTCACGCCAACCAAGAGCACAGATACACCACCATCTAGCCTCTTGCCATGAAGGGTACACGCTACTCTCGCCATCTCTCCACTCCCATTGCGTGGTGGACTTTCTGGTATTGGTCCGACCGAGGCAAAGCTTACCCATGACGAGGCATGTGGCTAGTTAAAAGGTCCTCAATCATCAAGCCTACATTCGCTATAATCCTTGATCAACCTAGGTAGAACATCACCTGTTTCTAGCCCAAGTCTCGATTTAAGTACTTCCATCCTTAGGATTGTTTGTGTTCCTTAGGATGAAAAGAGCATTATAGGGAACTTTGCAGTAAGATCCCACCATGCTCCCAATGAAAATATTCTTGCAGGCAGAAGCCATCCTTCCTCAGGATAACCCCTGAGCTATGCATTATTGCAAAGGACAAACTCTATCCACAAGATTTACCTCAAGGCAGGGCTAAGCAATTTTGTAAATCATATTTGATACTTCACCAGAAGTATCTATAAAAGGAATGGTATTCACGGTAGCCAATGCATCAAAGGGTTTCCAAGCAACTCCTATAAACCTAATGCACATTTCGCTAGACTTAAAGTGTGTAAAAATCATTTAAAAACACAAGGAAGGGGTTGCATGCACCGGAGCTTGCCTGGAATAACACTAGGTTAGTGTTTGTTAAACGATGATCACTTGACGACCATCCTTTGCCTTGGTACTCATTCAGTTTATCCATCTTCAGGTTCATCCATCAGCATCACCTCGCGAGTGGCTCATGCTTTACCGCATCTTGGGGTTGACTTGGCTTGTCTTTCGCATCACGTGATTAATTATCGTACCTAATTGAAATGTATGATGCACATGAATGCATATAAACAAGAATAGTACAAGACTAAATATTGCTACACCGAAGATGATTAAATATTTAATCGCAGGGCATTACAAATTTCACAAATAAACCCTATATACTTATAGCTTAAAATAACCGACAGTAGCATTTTAAATGACGTAAAGTTATTACTCTAAACTATTATGCACCTTATATACACCTTATATCAGCTAAACATGATATATATAAGTATCACTAACGTTTACCGGCTAGACGATAGAAACACTTACACTACCCTTTACATTACTAATTGGACCATTCGTCGCAAATGACGAACCAATTTATGCATACTTAACTTAAACGTTCTCTAAGACATTCTTCGTAAATCCTGCATTTTAGACCTCTTTCACCACATGACATCGACCACATCACCGTAGACGACTTGGACATCCTAATAAATATTATACTTACCCCACGACATACATATGCTGAAGGCAATAAGACTGATATAATTAGTATATCCAACAAATCCCTTCATCGAACTAATAATAGAAATAGCAATCCGACTCACCACAAAATCATCACAATTAATATACCTAGTCAGATCATTTATCAATCCACTAAAACGAATAACAAATTGGCTTACCCTGACCAATCCGACATGATAGTCGGAAAAACGACGATGGTTTTCGCTTGACGCCCCTGACCACGCACATCTGGCGAGCGATGCACACAATTTCTATTCTTGACCAGATACCCATGGGATTCATTTTGTCAAGCTGGTGACGCGTGGCCAGCACAAGAGTGTTTTCACGGCTTGGGATTTGGCGTAGACGAGGATGGCGATCGACGACATCGGCGTGTTAGCACGGCGATTCCCATTCGACGAAGAAGACAAAGCAGCCATTCCCGATTTGGGCTTTTGTCGAGCATTTGACGAGTGTCGCACAAACATCACCATCACTGTCCACTAATTTCTTGAAATTTCTTCCCCAATATCCACAGCTCCAATTCCACACCAAACGAACACAAGAACCACACAGGTTTCTAAAAGGGAAATAGGGTCAAACCTTTTCCTAAATGATTTTGGTGGTTGAATTGCCCAACACAAATAATTGGACTAACTAGTTTGCTCTAGATTATATGTTCTACAGGTGCTAAAGGTTCAACACAAACCAATAAAAAGATCAAGTTAGGGTTCAAAAGAAAGGAGCAAAAGAAACCAAAGGCTGCCCTGGTCTAGCGCACCTGACTGTTCGGTGTGCCACCGGACAGTGTCCGGTGCACCACCGGACAGTGTCCGGTGCACCAGGGACCGTACATTCTGAACTCCTCAGCTTCGGGTTTCTCCAGGCGCACTCTCTATAATTCACCGGACTGTCCGGTGTGCCACCGGACTGTCCGGTGCACCAAGCGGAGCAACGACTATCAGCGCAACGGTCGACTGCACAGTGCCCTGACAGAGCTACAGTTCGCGGCAGAAGTCTGAGCACACGCAGAAGACGCACCAGATAGTGAACAGTGGCAGTCTGGTGTGGCACTGGACTGTTCGGTGCCCCAAGAAGTCAGAGCAGGCGCAGAAGACGCATCGGACAGTGAACAGTGGCAGTCCGGTGCCCCAAGAAGTCAGAGCTCCAACGGTCGAAACCGTCAAAACCCTAACGGTTGGGTGACGTGGCTGGTGCACCGGACAGTGTCTGGTGGCGCACCGGACTGTCCGGTGTGCCCATCGATAGACAGCCTCCCCAACGGTTGGTTTGGTGGTTGGGGCTATAAATACCCCCAACCACCACCACTGCAAGCATCCAAGTTTTTCAAACATCTCATTCAATACAAGAGCTAGTGCAATAAATACAAGACACAATTCAATAGAATCAAAGCCTCTCCAAGTCCCAAATCCACTCCAAACAAATAGTGACTAGAGAGAGTGTTTTTGCTCGTGTTCTTTGAAGCTCTTGTTCTTGGATCGCTTTCTTCTTCCCCATTCTTGTTCTCAAGACACTTGTAATCAAAGCAAGAGACACCAAGTTGTGGTGGTCCTTGTAGGGGTCTAAATGACCCGTTTGATTAAGAAGAAAGCTCACTTGGTCTAGGTGATCGTTTGAGAGAGGGAAAGGGTTGAAAGAGACCCGGTCTTTGTGACCACCTCAACAGGGAGTAGGTTTGCAAGCATCGAACCTCGGTAAAACAAATCACCGTGTCATCCGCTTCATTTGCCTTTGATTTGTTTTTCACCCTCTCTCTCGGACTTGAAATTTATTCTAACGCTAACCCTGGCTTATAGTTGTGCTTAAAGTTTGCAAATTTCAGTTTCCACCTATTCACCCCCCTCTTGGCGACTTTCAGTTTCGCTTTCTTCTCCATCGATCCCATTCTTCCACACACATATAGACAGGATGGAGTTCCGATGTTGAGATGCTGAGGGAGACACACGTAGAGATCGAGCTACTGGCGACGTGGACAGACGCGCACAAGCATTAGAGAGCCGACACGGGTGTCGCTGGCCGGACCAAGGTGGACTCGCAAAAACCAGGAGCGTGCGCAGCACCCGAGAAACGAGAAGTTGCCGCGACGCGATGGAGATTGAGGCCGAGCGAGCCGAGAGGGCATGCTGGTGAGCAGGAAGGCCGCGACGCCATGGATGAGGTGGAGTGCGCGTAGGAAAGACTGGCGAGCACGCGCGCGCAGCCAGGGACAAGTCACGGAGCTAAAGCTGAGCACGGCCAAGGGAGCAAGGAAAGCACCGAGCAGAGCGAGCGTACGGTCGGGCGAGCAGAGGACGCCGACGAGTAAGAGAAAGGCGAGTGACTAGGCGAGTTCGACGACGCCCGTGGCTTGGGCATGAGCACTAGCCCTTGGAGCAGGCGCGTGGTCAGGTCCGGACATCGGGAAGCCATGGTTTGGACGCCTGGCGGCCGGCGTGAGCAGGGAGAAGCCGGGGAAGAGAGAGGTCCGCACGCCAGGGAAACGAGGGAGGAGGGAGCGTGTGGCAGAACCTCCAAGTTATTGGGCCCACATGCACCTGTCCTTGTCCCAAAGACCTGAGACGGCTATGCATGTGCACCAGATAACTTAACAGGATCTATCCGATTGCCCCAAGGACATCGGATAAACCACTTACAACCAAGATCGCGAGATTAAGTAATACAAATCACACACACCAATATTTTTGCAGCAGAAATCTTATTACCAAATTTTACAAGTTACAAAAATTTTACATTATTTTATCGAAGTGATTACAAAAGTATAAGTTTGAAATATATGCTAGCTCAAGGGACCATCCTCAATAAGAAGTATAGAAGAAGTACTTAGACTTATAAGAAGGCCGAGCCCATCGGCACTTAACACCATCATCAGCAGCACAAAACTATGACCTGAAAAACAATAGGGAATAAAACCATGAGTACGGAATTACTCAGCAAGACTTACCCGACTAAAGAAAAGACTCTCAAGGGTATGCTAGCTAGAGGGATTCAAGGTATGGCTTATCAAGATTCAAAGACTCTGTTTTGCAGAAAAGATTACTATGAGTGGATCCTTAAAATCCAAATTGTACTTGTCAAGTAAAGTAAAGTTACCTGCATCTAGAGTTCTTTCTACCCTAGTTCAATCACTTGGCCTACACTAGCCATCTTTTCATCATCCCTTTAGTTCACTGGATTTCTACGTGTAAGTCAGTGACCAAGTCTTCATGTCCGCGAAGTTACGGCGATCTGAATCGATTATACTCAGCTGAGGATCTCCAATCATACGACATATGTAGCACTTAACCCTTGCATATGTCAACTCGCCACCGGGGTTCTTAAGACCAGATCAGGTTCACGCCAACCGAGAGCACAGATACACCACCGTCTAGCCTCTTGCCACGGAGGATACACGCTATTCTCGCCATCTCTCCACTCCCATTGCGTGTTATCTTATTCTGGTATTAGTCTGCCCAAGGCAAAGCTTACCCATGACGAGGTATGTGACCAGTTAAAGGGTCCTCGGTCAGCAGGCCTACATCGGCACGGTCCTTAATCGACTCAGACGGAGACACTACACCGAGACTCCTTTCTCGTGCAAGTCAACCGCCCGGTCTCAGCTTTATTATTTCAAACCCAAAGTTTGGTACCTGGCAGAGGTACATCTTTTCTGATGTTGAACCCATCAAGGCCTTTGATGGATTCACCATCAAGTTTTATTTTTGAAAACATTCCCACCCACTGAAGCATCACTTTTGTTTTAAAACAAAACATTTTTGTTTACTAAAGCAAGGCTAAGCATTAAAAATCCTTTTCAAAAGGGTGTCAAGGAAGGGTATTCAATTTTTCCAAGGAAGGAAATGCATCAACGGTTTAGCACACAACTCCTATCACCTAATGCATCAAATAACAAGGTGATAAAGATTTTAAAACAACAAGGAGGTGGTGAATGCACCGGGGCTTGCCTGAATAACACTAGGTTAGTGTTGTTAAGTGGCGATGTCCACTTGACGACCATCCTTTGTTCTGATACTTGTTTCGTCGGTCCATCAGCATCACCATGCGGAGTAGCCCGCGCTTGGGGTCGACTTGGATTGTCTTCCGCATCACGCAATTATTTATCGTACCTCATGAGATGCACGATGCACATGTATGAGCACGAGTATAAATAGTATAGGATAAATAATCTACGCTAAAAAGGATGAAACACTTATAATCTATAACCAAGCATATTTTATACAATATTCCAATTCCAACTTTAGAATTAAAAGATCAAAAGTGTTTATACGCATTACTTATCAGACAGACCCTAGATTTTGGTTGAAACAGATATATCGATGTTATTTAATCCTAAATTTTCGAAATAGAAATCAACATTCATTCAAATCATGAAATCGACCAACATACATAGAATATCATACCTAGAATAAACTAACTAATTATGCAGGACATCGACTATATCAATTAATCGAATTACATAACAACACTAGAAAATTCTATTAACTAGCTAATAGGAATACTAAGCTTATTTCTTTCGTCATCAGCTCGCCCAAATATTACCTAAATTAATCTATCTTTCGCATTACTAACTCCATCGTATTTCACATATATTTAATCCTACCGCGACGCGACTGCTTCAAAATCATGAAAATAAGCACATCACATTCATCGAACTACTTCAATAATTAAGCTAACGGAAATTTTGAATCGGATTACCATTCTAAATCTGACGCGCTATCCGCGAACACGGCAAGGATTCTAGTTCAGCTCTTGTATCGAGCACTTGGGGAATACCACGCTGCTAGCTTCGTCTTCATCCGACGCTTGGGATTTCTTGGGGATGCATGAACGACGACGACCTTCGATTGAAGCCTGGAGCGAGCTGGCGAGGACACGAATTTAGTGAGGGCTCTGGCGACGACGAAGTCACGAGCAAGGAAGGACGGGTTCAACAACGCGACGACAAATGCGAGCACGCGTGAAGCCCGATGGACGAAGAGCGAGTGCGCTATAGTGACAACGAGCAGACGCTTGAGCACTAACGCAAGCCAACGGCAAGCACGAGTGCTGAGGTACTACCGACGAGACTCGGCGAGCACGCAGCGAGGCACACAACAGCGACGACAGTCGAATCGGCAACAGAGCGTTGGCGAACTCGACAAACACGACCACGGTCGCGTGCTGACGCGGATAGGACAACGACAGCTGACGAGTTGGAGCACTAGCGAGTAGCCGACGCGGGTGAGCAAAGTAGGCAGGACACCGGGCGTCGCGGCGAGCTATAAAAAGTTTCAGCGCGCGAGCTCGATGTGCATGGATTTTTGTTTCGTTGCTCGACACACGACGCGTGGACAGACGACGCGCGGCAAAATCCCGGGTGCGACGCAAGGGACTTCGCGATGTCCAGCGAGGCTCGACGGCGAACGACGTGACGACGAACGACGAGGTTGACAACGCGATTGGGAATTAAAGCCGAGCGAGCCGAGAGGGCGCGCTGGCGAACAGGAAACAAGATGCGCGGCGAGGCTGAGCGTCGGCAAGACAAACGCGATGACCAGGGAACTCAGCACGGTCGCGCCGGTTTGGCAGACAGGGAGAAGAGATCGAGCTGGGCGACAAGGCAAAATCTGGGCTGGAGCTCGCGACAACAGGGAGCAAGGCGCGCAGCGAGCTGGAGCTGGAGCGCCACGATGGGCGAAGTGGAGCACGGCTAGTGCGCGTCCACCAAAGAACTCGTGCGCACAGGAGCAGAGGACTGCGCTCGGCAGAGAACTAGCAGCAGACCGAGCGTGGGAGATCCACGGCGTGCGGCCACCGCAAGCCGAAGCACTATGCACGGCTGAACTGGGAGATCAGGCTGCGGCAGAGGACGAAGGAAGATGGCAACGACTGGAAGAGGGGCGCGGTGGAGGAGCTGCTCGACCGGGGGAATTCCGAGCTAGAGATGCGCAGGGATGAGTTGCACGACGGGGTCAGGCTTGGCCATGGCCGAGAGCTTAGGGGAGGAGAGAGATGGGCGCGCAGGGAACCGCCATGGACGTAGAGGAGGCCGAGCGCCATGGGAGCTGCGACGGGCCAGAACTGGGGCCAGGCCACGACGCGAGCAGGGAGAAGACTTCGGCTGGGCGTTGGGGAGGCTGGAGGGGAAAACGCCGGTGAGCTAGACGCGGCGTGCTTGAGGAGAAAGAGGAGCCGCGCGCGCGTAGCAGAGAAGGCAGGAGCCAAGCTCAGGACGCAGCTCCACGGCACGGACGCCAGGGCGCGCACGCACAGGAAAGCTGAGCAGGGAGAGAGAAGTAGGAGATGGAGCTTGAGGACGGCGATGAGTACGGAGATGGACGCCATGGGAGGGAGCTCTGCAAGCTGGGGACATTGAGAACAGCAGAGAGCAGAGCGCGTAAGGGAGAAGATAAAGACGCTGAAACACAAAAAATCTGGGCAGGGAGATAAGGAAGAGACAGGGGCAGCAGTGGGATTAGATAGGATCCGAGGATATTTTCTTTTGATTAGATAATTAAATACAAATATCTAGTGTCTAGAATTTGTGAGAGTTTAAATGACTTGGTACTAATCATATTTCAGACTACGCATTTTATTTTCTGGATTACGAAATAGGACACCGACTCTGCTAACAATTGATCTGGTTTTGGTTAGTTCAGATTCATTTTATTTATACAGCCTACTTTAGTAATGCCTACTGAATTCGTAGAGACCGCTCGAACAAGAGCGAAGTAATTAGGTGACGTTTCCAATTTCCTTAATCGATTGATTGTAAACTGGCACTAGACTTGACACTTTATGAAATAAATTTTTAATTTGGTAAACTTTCAGAGTCATATGAACCTCAATCAGTTATTTATATCAGAAAGTGTTGATCTGAGCGAGAAGCAACAGATCGAATTAAACTGATTCAGGCTTCGATAGTTTGCTCTGCCTGATTTGTCTGAAGTTAGCCGAAACCAATCCGCTAATGTACACGCGATTTCGTCGTCAAAACAGCGTGCGGACGGATAAATTGAATCATATTCGCGCGCACGATTTCACTCAGACGACGCGCGATCCCAATTTTTTCGCCCCGAATATTTTAGTCGTCGAGTTCAAATGAATTTGTCCAGGATAAAAATCATCCGAGTGAGTCGGACTTCCGAATTCGTATTAGCGCGAGCGATGAATTTTAAATAATCACCGGACGCACCAATGTTCGGAACGACGATGTTCCGAACATCGCGAAAATTTCGGAAGAGCCCAGATAGATAAAATAAAAACGATGTCGCACTCGCGACAGACGAAACAGATGCGATATTAAAACCGCGATAGCCGAAGATGTTTAAAATTTAGCATCTGTTTTATCGACTGATATTACGTGTTTAAATTCATACTCGTTGTCGAGCGGAATATAAACACCTAGGGTGTTATAGAGCGTGACCCTGGAAGATTGGACTCACACGTCCCGCGGCCAGCAGAATAGCCTCGCACGCGGCCGTGGAAGAAACACCGACGGAAGCAGGGGCGTGGCGAAGTGAAATCCGAGTAGAGGGCACGGCTGCGCGCGCCATGGGAGGAGTGCCGGCGAGCAGTAAACAGAGCAGGGCGCGGCAGCCATGGGGAGCAGGCAAAGGAAGCTCCGGCTTGGAGGAGCGTGGATCGGTGCCAGAGAAGCTGAGCAGGGCGCGGCGCGTGCGCAGGGAGGAAGACGCACGAGAGGGAGAGAGCGGAGGGGCAGCTGGGCACAGGGAGGAGCACGTGGCTGGACTGGAGGCCGAGCGCCTGCACTACATAGGAAACGGAGATGGGAGGGGATAAGGAGAAGCATCAAGCGGTGGAAAAGAAAAATCTCTAGGAGACCAACGCCTGCACGCGGCAGTGACAAATATCAGGGAAAAACGGCGGCAGGGGATAACGTCGACGGCTCAAGTGTGGCAAGAAAAAAAATCAGAGGGAGAGAGAGAGAGAGTGGCGTGAGGATAGGGTTGGGCTAGGATGTTTTCCATTTTTTTACTCTAGCAACACAGATATCCATAATTCTCATATTAGGGTTAAAAGAGACATCAACAAGTTGGATCAAGACAATATTAGATATAAAATTCGGATAGAATTTAATTTAGCGGATACTCTGAAATTCAGATGAATTTTTACCAGTTACTTATATTCGAAGATTTGGACCTGGGCGAGAAACAACAAACCGAATTAAACTGATTTTGGCTCTGATAATTTGTTCCGAAAACTTTATTCGTCGAGTTCTAAATAAATTTGTTTGGGGATAAAATCATCAGAGTGGGTCGGGCTTCCGAATTTGTATTCTCTAATCTATAACTTTTAAACGGACACAAGACTCGACATATCGCGAAATAAATGCACGATATCGATGCGTCATCGAGAGTGCGATCCTTTCGGAAGCGACGACACGCATCGTTTACGTGGGAGAGAGGCTGTATGCTGTCCAGCCACTGATTTTGCAACCGCCACACTAAAAGGGAAATGTGCCCTTGGGCCATTTCTAAGTATTTTGGTGATTGAGAGCCAACACAAGTGCTTAAGTGAAAATATATGCCAAATGTTGGACAAAGTGCAAATCAAGAGTAAAGGTATGTTTCTAAGACTTAGTACATTGTTTTGAAGACTAATGCTCTGTGTCTAAGTGCTGGAAACAGGAGAAATCGAATTGGAAAAGAGTTGGCTTGGTACAGCCAAAGTCTGCTCAGTCTGGGTGCACCGGACTGTCCGGTGGTTCACCGGACAGTGTCCAGTGCGCCAGGCTGGCTCTGGCGAACTTGCTGTTCTCGCGACTTCGACGGCGGTGTACGGCTATAAATCACCGGACTGTCCGGTGGTTCACCGGACTGTCCGGTGAGCCATTCACCGGCGAACTCGTTGCTCTCGGGAGACGATTAACGGCGTACGGCTATAATTCACCGAACTGTCCGGTGAGCCAACGGTCAGCCGAGCCAACGGTCGGCGGAGGATTCCGCGCGTGACGCGTGGCCGAGCCAACGGTCACAAGGGGGCACCGGACTGTCCGGTGTGCACCGGACAGTGTCTGGTGCGCCAACGGCTCTTAATCTGCAATGGTCGGCTTCGCCAAATAAGGAAAGAGATCCGCACCGGACAGTGTCCGGTGGTGCACCGGACTGTCCGGTGTGCCAGGCGACTGAAGGCAAGAATTGCCTTCCTGGAATGCTCTCAACGGCTCCTAGCTAACTTGGGGCTATAAAAGGGACCCCTAGGCGCATGGAGGAGCACACCAAGCATTCTCATAGCATTCCTAAGCACCAAGACTTCGATTCCGCGCATTTGATTATTTGTGATAGCATCTAGAGCTCTATTTGAGTTGTGAACTCTTCGGGTTGTGTTGTGAGCTCTTGTTGCGACTTGTGTGCGTGTTGACATTCTGATTTTGTGTCTTGTGTGCGTTGCTCATCCCTCCCTTACTCTGTGCTTCTTTGTGAACATCAAAGTATAAGGGCGAGAGGCTCCAAGTTGTGGAGATTCCTCGCGATCGGGATATAGTAAAGCAAAGCAAAAACACCGTGGTCTTCAAGTGGGTCTTTGGACCGCTTGAGAGGGGTTGATTGCAACCCTCGTCCGTTGGGACGCCACAACGTGGAGTAGGCAAGTTTTATACTTGGCCGAACCACGAGATAAACCACTGTGTCTATCTGCGTTGATCTTCTTGTGGTTATCGTGTCTTGCTTAGACTCCTCTCTAGCCACTTGGCGATTATTGTGCTAACACTTAATCAAGTTTTTGTGGCTTTAAGTTTAAGTTTTACAGGATCACCTATTCACCCCCCCTCTAGGTGCTCTCAATTGGTATCAGAGTCGTTCTCTTCAAGAAAGGGACTAATCGCCCAAAGAGATGGATCCTAAGGGGAAGGGAATTGTGATCAATGAAAAGGAGAAGGAGTCTTTCGTCAACGAGCCGAAAGACGACAAGCCTACTGACTCGGGCTCGGGCTACAAATGAAAAGATGGGAAGAAGAAGAAGATGAGGCGCATCAAGGAGATAATCTACTACGACAGCGACGAATCTTCCTCTTCCCAAAAGGACGACGACAACGACTACGAGAAAAGAAAGATGGTCAATTCAAACTTCTCTTTCGATTATTCTCGTATTCCGCATAGTTCAAATACACATTTGCTTTCCATTCCTCTCGGCAAACCTCCACACTTTGATGGGGAGGACTACGGATTTTGGAGTCACAAAATGCGTAGTCACTTGTTCTCTCTCCATCCAAGCATATGGGAGATTGTAGAGAGTGGAATGAAATTTGATAGCTCGGATAGTCCCATGTTTATAAATGAACAAATCCATAAAAATGCACAAGCTACTACTGTCCTTTTAGCATCTTTGTGCAGGGAAGAGTACAATAAGGTAAGCGGCTTGGAAAATGCCAAGCAGATCTGGGACACCCTCAGGATCTCACATGAGGGGAACGATGTCACCATGCTCACCAAGATGGAGTTGGTGGAGGGCGAGCTTGGAAGATTCGCAATGATAAGGGGAGAAGAGCCAACCCAAACATACAACCGGCTCAAGACCCTCATCAATAAAATAAGGAGCTATAGAAGCACGCGATGGACGGACCACGACGTCGTTCGCCTAATGCTAAGGTCTTTTACTGTCCTTGATCCACATCTTGTGAACAATATTCGTGAAAATCCTAGGTACACCAAGATGTCACCTGAAGAAGTACTTGGGAAGTTTGTAAGCGGGAGAATGATGATCAAGGAGGTGAGATACGTGGACGATGCGTTGAATGGACCAATCCATGAGCCTCAACCCGTTGCTCTCAAGGAAACGAGGAGCAAGGAGGCGCTACCTAGCAAGGTGGCGTAAGTTGAGGCGGTGGGACTAAATGAGGAAGAGATGGCCCTCATCATCAAGCGCTTCAAGACGGCGCTAAAGGGCCGCAAGGAGCATCCCAAGAAGAACAAGACGAAGGGAAAGCGATCCTGCTTCAAGTGCGGTAAGATTGGTCATTTTATCGCTAATTGTCCCGATAATGATAGTGACCAGGAACAAGAGAAGAAAGGGGAAAAGAAGAAGAAGTACAAGAAGGCTAAGGGCGAGGCACATCTTGGCAAGGAGTGGGACTCGGATTGCTCTTCATCCGACGACGAAGGACTTGCCGCCTCAGCCTTCGACAAATCAACCCTCTTCCCCAACGAGCATCACACATGCCTCATGGCGAAGGAGAAGAAGGTATGTACTCGAAACAATACCACTTATGCTTCTTCAAGTGATGATGAGTCTAGTGATGATGATGAAATAGATTACTCTAGTTTGTTCAAGGGACTGGATAGAACTAAAATTGATAACATTAATGAATTAATTGATGCCTTGAATGATAAGAATAGGTTACTAGAAAAGCAAGAGGATCTTTTGTATGAAGAACATGATAAGTTTGTAGAGGCACAAAAATCTCATGCTTTAGAAGTTAAAAGGAATGAAATGCTTTCTTGTGAACTATCTACTTGCCATGAGACAATTTCTAGTTTAAAAGATGTTAACAATGATTTAAATGCTAAACTAGAAGTAGCAAATAGATCTAACTCTTGTATAGAACATGTTGTGATTTGCACTAGGTGTAAAGATTTTGATGTTGATGCTTGTAGTGAACACCTAGTTTCAATTTCTAAATTGAATGATGAAGTGGCTAGTCTTAATGCCCAACTTAAGACTAGCAAGAGTGAATTTGATAAAATAAAATTTGCAAGGGATGCCTACACGATTGGTAGACACCCCTCAATTAAGGATGGTCTTGGCTTCAAGAGGGAAGTCAAGAACTTAACAAGCCATAAGGCTTCCATCTCCGCCAAGGAGAAAGGGAAGGCCCCTATGGCTAGTAGTGCTAAAAAGAACCATGCTTTTATGTACCATGATAGGAGACATTCTAGAAATGCTTATAGGAGTTGTAATGCTTATGATACAATGTATGCTTCAAGTTCTTCCTATACGCATGGTAGAGATATGACTAGGAAAAATATTCATCATGTGCCTAGAAAGAATATTGTTCATGCTCCTAGGAAAGTAATGAATGAACCTTCTACAATTTATTATGCTTGCAATGCTTCCTTTGCTATTTGTAGAAAGGATAAGAAGGTAATTGCTAGGAAGTTAGGGGCCAAATGTAAGGGAGACAAAACTTGCATTTGGGTCCCTAACACCATTGTCACTAACCTTGTAGGACCCAACAAGAGTTGGGTACCTAAGACCCAAGCCTAAATTTGCCTTGCAGGTTTATGCATCCGAGGGTACAAGCTGGATTATCGACAGCGGATGCACAAACCACATGACGGGGGAAAAGAGGATGTTCTCTTCCTACGTCAAGAACAAGGATCCCCAAGATTCAATAATATTCAGTGATGGGAACCAAGGCAAGGTGAAAGGGTTAGGAAAGATTGCTATTTCATCTGAGCACTCTATTTCTAATGTGTTTTTAGTTGAGTCACTTGGATATAATTTGTTATCTGTAAGTCAACTTTGTAATATGGGATATAATTGTCTATTCACAAATGTAGATGTGTCTGTCTTCAGAAGGTGTGATGGTTCACTAGCTTTTAAGGGTGTACTAGACGGCAAACTTTATTTAGTTGATTTTGCAAAAGAGGAGGCCGGTCTAGATGCATGCTTAATTGCTAAGACTTGCATGGGATGGCTGTGGCATCGCCGTTTAGCACATGTGGGGATGAAGAACCTTCACAAGCTTCTAAAGGGAGAACACGTGATAGGTCTAACTAACGTGCATTTAAAAAAAGATAGACCTTGTGCAGCTTGTCAAGCAGGTAAACAAGTGGGAAGTGCTCATCACATCAAGAACGTGATGACTACGTCGAGACCCCTGGAGCTGCTTCATATGGACCTCTTCGGACCCGTCGCCTATCTAAGCATAGGAGGAAGTAAGTATGGTTTAGTAATTGTTGATGATTTTTCCCGCTTCACTTGGGTATTCTTTTTGCAGGATAAATCTGAAACCCAAGGGACCCTCAAGCGCTTCCTAAGGAGAGCTCAAAATGAGTTTGAGCTCAAGGTGAAGAAGATAAGGAGCGACAACGGGTCCGAGTTCAAGAACCTTCAAGTGGAGGAGTATCTTGAGGAGGAAGGGATCAAGCACGAGTTCTCCGCTCCCTACACACCACAGCAAAATGGTGTGGTAGAGAGGAAGAACAGGACGCTCATCGATATGGCGAGGATGATGCTTGGAGAGTTCAAGACTCCCGAGTGCTTTTGGTCGGAAGCCGTGAACACGGCTTGTCACACCATCAACCGGGTGTATCTTCATCGCCTCCTCAAAAAGACTTCGTATGAGCTTCTAACCGGTAACAAACCCAATGTATCTTACTTTCGTGTATTTGGGAGCAAATGTTACATTCTAGTGAAGAAAGGTCGAAATTCTAAGTTTGCTCCCAAAGCTGTAGAAGGGTTTTTGTTAGGTTATGACTCAAATACAAAGGCGTATAGAGTCTTCAACAAATCATCGGGTTTGGTTGAAGTCTCTAGCGACGTTGTATTTGATGAGACTAATGGCTCTCCAAGAGAGCAAGTTGTTGATCTTGATGATGTAGATGAAGAAGACGTTCCAATGGCCGTGATACGCACCATGGCGATTGGAGATGTGCGGCCATAGGAACAAAAGGAGCAAGATCAACCTTCTTCCTCAATGATGGTGAATCCCCCAACTCAAGATGATGAACAGGTTCATCAAAAGGAGGCGTGTGATCAAGGGGGAGCACAAGATGATCATGTGATGGAGGAAGAAGCACAACCGGCACCTTCAACCCAAGTTCGAGCGACGATTCAAAGGAATCATCCCGTCGACCAAATTTTGGGTGACATTAGCAAGGGAGTAACTACTCGTTCTAGATTAGTTAATTTTTGTGAGCATTACTCCTTTGTCTCTTTTATTGAGCCTTTCAGGGTAGAAGAGGCCTTGCTAGATCCGGACTGGGTATTGGCCATGCAGGAAGAGCTCAATAATTTCAAGAGGAATGAAGTTTGGACACTGGTGCCTCGTCCCAAGCAAAATGTTGTGGGAACCAAGTGGGTGTTCCGCAACAAACAGGACGAGCACGGGGTGGTGACAAGGAACAAGACTCGACTTGTGGCAAAAGGTTATGCCCAAGTCGCAGGTTTGGACTTTGAGGAGACTTTTGCTTCTGTGGCTAGGCTAGAGTCCATTCGTATTTTGCTAGCATATGCCGCTCACCATTCTTTCAGGCTGTTCCAAATGGATGTGAAGAGCGCTTTCCTCAACGGGCCAATCAAGGAGGAGGTGTACGTGGAGCAACCCCCTGGCTTCGAGGATGAACGGTACCCTGACCACGTGTGTAAGCTCTCTAAGGCGCTCTATGGACTTAAGCAAGCCCCAAGAGCATGGTATGAATGCCTTAGAGACTTTTTAATTGCTAATGCTTTCAAGGTTGGGAAAGCCGATCCAACTTTATTCACTAAGACTTGTGACGGTGACTTATTTGTGTGCCAAATTTATGTCGATGACATAATATTTGGTTCTACTAACCAAAAGTCTTGTGAAGAGTTTAGCAGGGTGATGACTCAAAAGTTTGAGATGTCGATGATGGGCGAGTTGAACTACTTCCTTGGGTTCCAAGTGAAGCAACTCAAGGACGGCACCTTCATCTCCCAAACGAAGTGTACGCAAGACTTGCTAAAGCGGTTTGCGATGAAGGACGCCAAGCCCGCAAAGACTCCAATGGGAACCGACGGACACACCGACCTCAACAAAGGAGGTAAGTCCGTTGATCAAAAGGCATACCGGTCAATGATAGGGTCTTTACTTTATTTATGTGCTAGTAGACCGGATATTATGCTTAGCGTATGCATGTGTGCTAGATTTCAATCCGATCCAAGGGAGTGTCACTTAGTGGCCGTGAAGCGAATTCTTAGATATTTAGTCGCTACGCCTTGCTTCGGGATCTGGTATCCAAAGGGGTCTAACTTTGACTTGATTGGATATTCAGACTCCGACTATGCTGGATGTAAGGTCGATAGGAAGAGTACATCGAGGACGTGCCAATTCTTAGGAAGGTCCCTGGTGTCATGGAATTCTAAGAAACAAACTTCCGTTGCCCTATCCACCGCTGAGGCCGAGTATGTTGCCGCAGGACAGTGTTGCGCGCAACTACTTTGGATGAGGCAAACCCTCCGGGACTTTGGCTATAATCTGAGCAAAGTCCTACTCCTATATGACAATGAGAGTGCTATCCGCAGAGCGGAAAATCCTGTTGAGCACAGCCGCACAAAGCACATTGATATCCGGCATCACTTTTTGAGAGACCACCAGCAAAAGGGAGATATCGAAGTGTTCTATATTAGCACCGAGAACCAGCTAGCCGATATCTTTACCAAGCCTCTAGATGAGAAGACCTTTTGCAGGCTGCGTAGTGAGCTTAATGTCTTAGATTCGCGGAACTTGGATTGATTTATAGCATACATGTGTTTATGCCTTGATCATGTTCCTTATGGATTTTGTTGTTTATTTATGGTGCTCAAGTTGTACAAACACTCCCCAGACCTCACAAGTCCATTTGCAAGTGATGCACACATTGAGGGGGAGATGTGCTACAACTTGACCCTTTGAGACTAACCATGTGCTTGAGTTTTCTTAATTTAGTCTCAAAGGAGGTTTGAAAGGGAAAAGGTGGACTTGGACCATGCAAGACTTACACTGCACTCCGATGAGAGGGTAACTTATTCCAAGTTCATCTCATGTACTCTTATTGCCTTTGTATTCTTACTTGAAGATTTTGGTGAGGCAATGGGGTTCCAGGGCCAAAATTGATCCCGTTTTGGTGCTTGATGCTAAAGGGGGAGAAAATAAGGCCAAAGCAATAAATGGATCAGCTACCACTTGAGAAATTTTGAAAATAGTAGAATAGAGCTTTTGGTTTGTCAAAACTCTCTTATTGTTTCTCTTGTCAAAAGTTGGCCTCTTGTGGGAGAATGGTTGATTATGGGAAAAAGGGGGAGTTTTTGAAATCTTTGATCAATTTCTCTTGGAACAACTCTCTTTATGTCTCTACATGTGTGTTTGACTTAGAGATAGGAAATTGAGATTGATTTGCAAAAACAAAACCAAGTGGTGGCAAAGAATGATCCATATATGCCAAATTTGAATCAAAACAATTTTGAGTTCTCATTTGTATTGATGTTGCACTTCTATTAGTTGCTTTTTGTTGTGTTGGCATAAATCACCAAAAAGGGGGAGATTGAAAGGGAAATGTGCCCTTGGGCCATTTCTAAGTATTTTGGTGATTGAGTGCCAACACAAGTGCTTAAGTGAAAATATATGCCAAATGCTGGACAAAGTGCAAATCAAGAGTAAAGGTATGTTTCTAAGACTTAGTACATTGTTTTGAAGACTAATGCTCTGTGTCTAAGTGCTGGAAACAGGAGAAATCGAATTGGAAAAGAGTTGGCTTGGTACAGCCAAAGTCTGCTCAGTCTGGGTGCACCGAACTGTCCGGTGGTTCACCGGACAGTGTCTGGTGCGCCAGGCTGGCTCTGGCGAACTTGCTGTTCTCGGGACTTCGACGGCGGTGTACGGCTATAAATCACCGGACTGTCCGGTGGTTCACCGGACTGTCCGGTGAGCCGTTCACCGGCGAACTCGTCGCTCTCGGGAGATGATTAACGGCGTACGACTATAATTCACCGGACTATCCGGTGGTGCACCGGACTGTCCGGTGAGCCAACGGTCAGCCGGGCCAACGGTCGGCCGAGGATTCCACGCATGACGTGTGGCCGAGCCAACGGTCACAAGGGGGCACCGGACTGTCCTGTGTGCCAACGGCTCTGAATCTGCAACGGTCGGCTTCGCCAAATAAGGAAAGAGATCCGCACCGGACAGTGTCCGGTGGTGCACCGGACTGTCCGGTGCGCCAGGCGACTGAAGGCAAGAATTGCCTTCCTGGAATGCTCTCAATGGCTCCTAGCTAACTTGGGGCTATAAAAGGGACCCCTAGGCGCATGGAGGAGCACACCAAGCATTCTCATAGCATTCCTAAGCACCAAGACTTCGATTCCGCGCATTTGATTCTTTGTGATAGCATCTAGAGCTCTATTTGAGTTGTGAACTCTTCGAGTTGTGTTGTGAGCTCTTGTTGCGACTTGTGTGCGTGTTGACATTCTGATTTTGTGTCTTGTGTGCATTGCTCATCCCTCCCTTACTCCGTGCTTCTTTGTGAACATCAAAGTGTAAGGGCGAGAGGCTCCAAGTTGTGGAGATTCCTCGCGATCGGGATATAGTAAAGCAAAGCAAAAACACCGTGGTATTCAAGTGGGTCTTTGGACCGCTTGAGAGGGGTTGATTGCAACCCTCGTCCGTTGGGACGCCACAACGTAGAGTAGGCAAGTTTTGTACTTGGCCGAACCACGGGATAAACCACTGTGTCTATCTGCGTTGATCTTCTTGTGGTTATCGTGTCTTGCTTAGACTCCTCTTTAGCCACTTGGCGATTATTGTGCTAACACTTAATCAAGTTTTTGTGGCTTTAAGTTTAAGTTTTACAGGATCACCTATTCACCCCCCCTCTAGGTGCTCTCACACACGCCACACGATGTCAGGCCACAGATAGACTTGTGCGACGCAAGCGTGAAGGAATTTCAAACGAATTTTTAAGGAACCACATTCGATTTCCAAGATTATAGTTTGGGGCAAGATGTCAATGGCTTAACCCCAAATGATACTGGATTTGATGTTCCGGAAGATTTCTAAAATCTAAATTTTGCAAAATAAATTAGCGCAATTTAGACAGATGAAGACAGACACGATATCCAAATCGTGATAGACGAAGATAGTTAGACCTTAGTGTCTGTTTTATTTACTGATATCACGTGCTTAAATCCATACTCGTTGTCGAGCGGAATATAAACACCAGGGGTGTTACATAGGTCGCTGACATCCCTGTCCCACTTGTCAGCCCACGCTCGCGTCCACGCGCGCGCGCTCGCTCGCTTAGATCTAATCCTGGCCGTTGATCTGTGATCGCATGGTGGAGATCAGCCGATACCCCTTCGCGTGGTAGATTTGCTTAATAGCCCTCCGGTTTCTGAGAATCAACCCGCAGTCCCTGGTTTTCGCGTGCAGGCCCTTGTAATTTTGCAGAAAGAACCCTAGCCTTTTAGTTAATCACAGAATTAGACCTAGTTTTGTATTTTGAATTCCAAAACTTGTTTATTTCGTATCTTTTTCATATGAACTCCAAATTGAGTGATTCAAATTGCAAAATGTTCATAAGATTATTCTCTATCTGTTTAAATTATAATCATTCATTGTCTGCATATATTAATTTTTATGCCTAGACTATAGATTAGTTTTAGTGATGGTTTGTTTATTAAAAAGAAAACCCTAATGGTAATTAGATGTTTAACTTTGTGAGATTAATAATATGTAATGTATGAACCTATCCTTGGTATAATTTTGTGTCTCATTAAGATAAATGCAACTAAGTTATGTAATCTATTGAGAAAAGTAATACTTAGAGAATCACGAGCCCATAGGTGTATTAGTCCACCCTAGGACCTAAGTCTACCTCTCGTGTTTATACTGTTCTTCCGAGCTTGTGTTCACTTGATTGTACATGTTTGGTGTATTGTTTCTTTGTATTTATCCAAATGTATTGAATGCATGATCGCTTTGTTTAGACAACAAGCAGCCCGTGGTTCCTGAGTGTGTTGCCGAAGATCTTCCTGAGCAACAACCTGGTGAAGACAAGTGTTCTCTGACCCATTATGTCCTACTTACTTTATAATTCATCGTCCCGCATTACTTTATTGAAACCTAAGGATTGACTACAATGTATTTACCTTGTCCTTGTTTACCTTTTTGGGCTATTATGGTTAGCTTTATGCTATTGCTTTACTTTAATCAACGAACATGATGTGAATACCTATGATACGATGATGTTATCTTGATGATAAACTTGTGATACTTTATGGGACTCAGGATGTTTCCTGAGTATCTCTCCGTAAGGACTTGTTCGTTGAGTGACCACCCGGGATAACAGTACAACCATGAGGGTGGAATGGGATGCCCTTAGCTGATTAATTAGAGGAACTTGATGTGTAGTTGGCTTCATCGTAGGGCCGTCAATGGGGTCCGGGCATAGTGCTTGCTCTGCCTAGGCTGGTTGCCAAGGTTCTTTCAATTTGGTTTTGTTAGTCACCCTTCCTGTGGGAAGAAGTACTGTGTTTCTCAAACTGGAGAAACCTAACGAGTGACTATGACCTCTGGGGGAATCTTTATAAATGCTACGTAGTGTATCCCTGGCCATTCACCTCGGTAGTGAAGATCGGGTCTGTACAACCTAGGCTGGAAAGGGATCACGACTCGTGGGTAAAGTGTGCAACCTCTGCAGAGTGTTAGAAACTGGTATATCAGTCATGCTCACGGTTAAGAGCAGCCTTGGGGTCCTCTTTGATTAGAAGAACTTTGGATACTTTTATGATGATGGTTAATGATGATTAATATAACTCTGATCTCTGGTATTTCCTCTTGAAGGGAGTACATTTGGGTAATAATTGGGTTTATTACTAAAACTTGGCTTACTACTAGTAATAAATATCTGACCAACTAAAAGTAAATGTTTTAACCTTAACTCCACATACAACTAGTCCACTTTAGCCAAACGGAACATTTGCTGAGTACGTTGATGTGTACTCACCCTTGCTTTAAAAACCACCCCACCCTAGGTTGTCCTCATTGCAATCAGTGATCAGGAGGAGATGCAGACAACATGGAGGACTTTGAGGAGTTCTAGGACTACAATGAGTTCTAGTTGTGTTAGTGGCAAACCCCTAGTCAGCTACCTGTGAAGGCCATATCTCTATGTTTTGTATTCCACACTTTGATAATGTTAATGACTATGTTATGTTAATGACTCTGTGGATTTCTTGGACATCTTGATGCAATAAAGTACCTTTTTTGCTATTATTTTGAGCAATGTGCAATGATGTCCAATTATGTAATTGTTGTGTACATGAGTTTCTAATCCTGGCATGTACATGGTTCGCATTCGGTTTGTCTTCTAAAACCAAGTGTGACATAAGTGGTATCAAAGCTAGGTTGACTATAGGATTGCTAACCTAGACTAGAATGGTCGCATTAAGGACTATAGACCCTTACCCTTACCATGACCTTTGGTGTCACTTCAAAAATTGGCCATCTTGACCAATGCTATATGAAAGGGAAATTGGGTTAACCATTTCCTATAATTAATTTTGGTGGTTGATGACCAACGCAAACACATGGACTAACTAGTTTGTCTAGAATACATGTATTACAGGTGCATAAGGTTCAACACAAACCAATAAAAGATTCAAGTTAGGGATACAATTTTAAAGGAGCAAAAAGACTTGAGTGTGCTGTGGACTGGCGCGCCGGACTATCTGGTGTGCCACCGGACAGTGTTTGGTGCACCAGGACCATACATGGGTCTACCAGCCACTCTCGAGAAAACACAGGCGCACTCCGCTATAATTCACCAGATTGTCCGGTGTGCCAGTGGGCAATGGCTCTCTAGCGCGCAACGGTCGACTCTGACAGCGGGAACAGTGCAGCATAGTGCGCGACAGAAGTCAGAGCAGCGAGTCAGAGGGGCACAGGACTGTCCGGTGCACCACTAGACTGTCTGGTGCCACAAGCAGACAAAGGCGCCAACGGTCAACTGCTCTAGAACCCTAACGGTTGGATGACATGGTGGCGCACCAGACACTGAACATTGATTGTCCGGTGGCGCACCAGACTGTCTGGTGCGCCCATCGCCAGCAGCCTTCCAAACGGCTACCTTGGTGGTTGGGGGCTACAAATACCCCCAACCACCACAACTCCAAGCATCCAAGTTTTCTGTACATCTCATTCAATACAAGATCAAAATACTTCACTCCAAGACACATCAAATAGATTGAATCCTCTCCAAGCCACCAAATCAACTCAATTCCATTAGGGACTTGAGAGAGGGTGTTTTGTGTTCTTTTGTTGCTCTTGTCGCTTGGATTGCCTTTCTTCTTTTTCCATTCTTACTCTCAAGTGCTTTGTAAGCGAGGCAAGAGACACCAAGTGTGTGGTGGTCCTTGTGGGGTCTTAGTGACCCATGAGATTAAGGAAGAAGGCTCACTCGGTCTAAGTGACCGTTTGAGAGAGGGAAAGGGTTGAAATAGACCCGGCCTTTGTGACCTCCTCAACAAGGACTAGGTTCTTTGGAACCGAACCTCGGTAAAACAAATCACCGTGTTCACTCGCCTTATTTCTTGGTTGATTTGTTTTCCCTCTCTTCGGACTTGAATTTAATTCTAACGCTAACCCCGGCTTGTAGTGTGTGTTTAAGTTATAAATTTCAGGTTTCGCCTATTCACCCCCCTCTAGGCAACTTTCACTATGTTATATTACTATTTACATACTTATCTTACAAAAATTTTCTCACTTTGCTTTCTGTTTACTTGCTAGTCATATAGTTCTATTCCCACTCTTGTGTTTACGATGTCTTTTGTAGATGGCCTATCTTAGATGCACTATACGTAAGTCGGTGATCCCCTTTTTGCCCTCTTGCCTTGCGGAGTGCCCACTATGTCGCACGGTGACAGGTCAGTCTAGCCACCTGGAGAGACTGCACCGCCGCCTCCACGAGGAGCAGGAGCGCTGATGCCAGGAGCAGGAGCAGTAGGACTCTTCCCCCTCGCCTCAGTAGGAGGTGGAGTCTGGGAGGCAGCCCTCCCCTGCACCTCAGCCAAAGAAGCCCCCTGCACCACCATAGGGCATCCTGGCTACTAGAGGAGACCCTGACGAAGACAACGAGGATGACGGTGGTGGTTCGAGCCACAGCACGGAGCTCTCGGAGGAGCAGGAGGTGGAGGGATGCATCACCCGATCCATCACTCATGACGCCGCTTGTGGCTGTCATTTCCACGACGCTCTCGACACCTTGCTATGTCGGGCCTTCGACCGACACACTCGGTCCATCGAGTACCATTGTGTAGTCTACCAGCATCGTCGCGAGTTATACCAGACCAGTGGGAGGCTACTTGCTTGGTGCGCCGTCCGGACGTTGATGTCCGGGGTGCAGATGCCTTCTTAGAGCATTATTCTATCACTGAGAGGGACACTGCCGAGGTAGCTATGCAGGATGCTGCACGGCGTGTGCTTTCGCAGTACTGTTCGTTGTTCAGCGAGGTAGCTGACAGCCTCGACCTAAAGTACTACCCTCGTCATTCGACTGGCAGTGCTGGAGGTCTGATTGTCTCACCCGTTGGTGAGGGTAATCCCAAGCTGAGCAGCATGGTCAACCTGGTCGCCATGCTAAACACCAAGCTGGACCATGCCCTTAACGAGTTGGGCAAGGCTTGGCTGGAGATTACAGAACTATGTGCTGAGTGCACGGTACACCACTATCAGGATGGTGGTTCCCCCACTCCTGTTGGGATTCAGCACCCTTACCGCTCGCCGCCCTATGGTCGTTATGCTTATGGCACCCCTGACTGCAGGACCCAGATAGATTTGGAGCCATAGATCGATAAAGAGTCTGTAATAATGTTTAATTCAGTGTCTCAGTCCTAGTCAATCTTGGTTAGTGTTAGTTTGTTTATCATATTTTTCTATGTCTATCGTGATGAATTTGTGATGAAGTTGGATCTTTGTAATAATTGTCACCAAGATGTGGGCATTCCCTACCACTTAAGGCAAGTTTGGCAGGCCAATTCCTTGCGGAGAATTCGTTGTTTTCTATGTGCTAGCGGCCCACGCGAGAATCTTCCCTCGGTATGGTCCCGGCCTATTTGGAAGGCGGGTACATGGGGATATTGGCCCGCCCGATGTCAGCCCTGTGTGTGGACGTCGGGCGACTATCCCAGCTCGTTCTTACTCTCATCTCGCACAGTTGGCGGCGCTGCATGCTATCTCCATCGCCGCGACCCCTCCACCGGTCGCCTTCCGCGGGACATCATCACCACCAACCTCCGCTGGGGTAAGTTCACCTCTTTCCACGGGACATCATCACCACCAACCTCGTGCTGCTGCTGGTGACACCCACCCTTCGCTCGATCGCTCCCTTCCCCACCTGCGTGCTACTGCTGACACCTTCTCCCCACAAATCCGCGCGGGGCACTGCTTGATTTTGATCTATTCGCCTTGCTACTTCTGGTGCTGCTCCGAGCCGCTTGCGCTGCGTGTAGACCAAGGACACGGACGACCGGGTGTGGACCGATGACGCCCTGCCTGACAACCTCGCCTCGGCGGCCTCCACCTCCAGCTAGGATCCCCCTTCTGTCACCATCCTGCACCATGGCGTCACCAAACTCGGATCAGATGTGCTTCATCTTGCTCTTTTGTACTTACTTGCTTCGAGATCCCTGCACCACACACTTCTTTTATTAACATAAGATGAGCGTGAAACCTAGCAAGAGTGTTAGTATAGGATATACGATTCAGGCATCTCTTTGTTTGCATTGCTACTGTAGGATTCAATGGGTTGTTTACGTGTCTACAGATTTGGGATGAGAGAGATCCTCGCTCTTTACTCTTTCACTGTAGGATTCAATGGGCTGTTTGCTTTGGTGTAGGCTTCAATTCGTTTGGTTTGATTGGCAGGTGTGATATGCTATGAGCATGTGACTCTGCATCTACTAGTCCTAGAATGGATTACAGTTGTCAGGAATTTTTGCTGGGAACTGTTGAGCTTCAATTGAAACACATTGACAAGCGTAAGCCATCTAGCATCTTTTACAGCTAATGCTTGTTCCAAAATATTGTGAACGCGTCTATGCCCATTTTCTTTTTCTTTTGTTTCATCTGTGTCAACCAAGGCAAGCAACATTCACATAGAAAGACACAGCTACATTATTTGTACTCTAGTACAGTACTATAGAGTCATTATCAGGCCATCCATTTATAATGCAATAGGATGGCTTAATATTCAAAGGCTAGTTTCTTGCCTGTTCATGTTAGCTGATTCTAAACCTAACTATTTGATTTTTGTCTTGCAGTGATATAGAAATGTTGAAACTTTCAGAGCTTACCTGACGAGAATGCATTGTTGAAGTTGCAAAGATGTATGTCTACATCAATTTTCACATAATAGTATATTTTTTCTATTATCAATAATTGTTTCTCAATACACTCATGAGTTGGAAATTGTAATGTGAGCCTTTCTATATTATCTAGTCTAGCTAGCTCTACAACAGAACTCTAGTACATAGAGAACCCATGCTTTCATACTCCTATGGAATAGTAGAATCAGGTAGCGGAATTAGGTGCCCATTAACCATGCAAATAATTAATTCAAGCTATCTAAATAGGCCCTTGGTTTATACTGTTGAAAGTATAAAGTGTTCCGCTATCAATGTCGAGAATAGGAAGACTCCACCATGTATATGTGTTCTGATGCTCTTCTTTCCCGATAAAATAAAAATCCTTTGCTTCAATCTGCTACATGACACTTTGTGTTTAGATCAAGGAATACATCCATATGATGTTCCTAGGAGTTTGTTTGATCTCCATATACTTCATGCTTGCTGATTTGAAAGGAAACTACATTATTTCTTGACTTGTTTTTTATTGTTTCCTTCTATACAAATTAGTGAAGAGCTGCTGCTAGGATCATGCTCCTTAGGTAGGCTTTATTGTGCTAAATTGTTCCCCTTCATGTTACTGTTATATGCGGCTCTATGTATATATTTGTTGGCTTGTAGTCAAATGCATGCTTAAATGTTGTAGCAGGGTAGACCATATAACCCCAGTTGTATGCAACGCTCCTGTATAATCCACCATAAATTACCAATTTTAGTTTCAGCACACCCTGTATACAAAAGTAGGTCAGCTAGTGTATCATTGTCACTTTCAGTTTGCATTCTGTATTCAACATTACCAATTTCAGTTTGTGTTCTGTATTCAATTTCAGTTTGTATTCTGTATTCATCAGCGACTGAGATGAATGCCACTTGATGGTAGGGAAGGGAGGGATGGTTAATCTAATATCATCTTTGTTTTTATGTTGCTTACAGAGTGCTTGGTGAATGATGGAAGCCCTAGGATGTTGTTTTTGTTTATGTTGCTTACAGAGTGTTTGGTAGCTGATGAAAGTTCTAATGTTGTTTCCTATTTATCTCCCAAAAATGTTGATTGTATGGGCTAATGTCATGATGATTTTTCTGAATTTTCGGGTTTATGTGCACCGTTAGAACTTTGGCAACAGAAAATGATTTGGTCATCAACAGTTAATCAGTTCCGAGATTCCTTTTGGTTAAGATTATCCATGTGATAAATTTTTATCTTGCTGTGTTGATTCAGATTTTGTGATTCTTATAGCTTATATTTTTTGAGAGTGATTTATATAGCATTTTGTTCAACAATCGAGTTCTTATTTGGTTCGAAGTCATATGCTCATAGGGGTCATTCTAATCCAAGTAACTGAGGGGTCAACAGTGGCTAACTTCCCTGTCACTTTGTTCCAAAGAGAAACAGGGAATCCCACCCAAGCAGTGATATCTTCCCTGGAATATGGCTGTCCAGGGATCCTACATGGTGTGGATTTTATCTCCGGGTTAATTACCCTTAGTTGTCAAACTAGCCTTTAGTGTAGTTATTAATAAAGTCAGCTATTTAGTTGGGCAACCTTTATTTCCACTTTCCTCTTTATCTGAGAAGCTGTGTGGGCTGTGTTGAGAATTAGTAAAGATGCTCATTTGTTTAGTATTATGAAGATTTCTATACATCTTTTCTTATGCTGAAAGACTGCAGAGTCAGATCTGATGTGTGTATGCTTTCTATAGATATCTGACTACATGCGCAGAGGTGGAAGGCGTGCTCATCTAGAGCAGCAGGCACCCTAGGAGGAAGCACTTGAGCAGAAGTTGCCACCACCACCCCAATAACTATTGAGTAGATGTTCCTGATGCAAACTCAAGCAGTCCAAGTGATTTGCCAGACTCTAGCAGCAATGCAGCAGGTGCAGCAGCAGCAACCCCCACCTTAACCTCAGATGCAAGTACAGATGCCATTAGGCCTGGGCAATCGGTATAATCGGTTTTTTCGGTTCGGTTTGTTCGGTGTTGTAGAAGTTCGGTTTACAGACAGAGCAGACCGATCTACGTGTCTCACAAAAGAAAACCGAGCTATTCGGTTTTTTGGTTCAGAGTTCGGTTTAAACTGAACATCAGAAATCCATCTCAGTCAACAGGCGGCTGCCATTTTCATCTAGCTGCAGCTGCAAACAAGCATTGTTCCTACAGCAAGCAGCAGGCGGCAGCAGCAGCTACCAATGTAGAAGCTAGTAGCCGAATAGCAGGGATTTCACGAAGAACTTGCATGTACAGATAACTAGTTGCCAACAAACCTGATAATGTCCAACCAACACACATGCACAGATAACTAGTCACCTCCTCCAGTCCTCCTGTTGCTGCCACAGTAGCCCGTAGTCGTGGCCGTCCGCTCCTCTTGTCGTGCCACAGTATCCACACCGATCGGCTCTCTGCAGCGGCTCTGCTCCTTCGCTAGCTGCCCCAAGCGGCCAAGCCCGCAGGCCGCACCGCCGCAGTGCTGCCGCCGCCGAGTTAAGGGCCTTGAGGCGTTGAGCACTGGTTGGCTGCGTGGGGAGCGCCGGAGCGGGGAACTGGGGGGTGGGGACTGGGGAGCACCGTCGCGGCGCCGCCGGTCTACCGGTCTGTCGAAGTCGAACGGATTAGGGTTGGTGTTGGTCCGGTTGTAACTTGGTAGTTTGCCGTCTTGCCGAGTTGGTCCGATTGAATGAGAGAAGTGGGCTATGGGCCGGTCACCGGTAGAATGGTGGGACGCTGGCTGGGTGGTGTTTCGGTTCGGTGTAAGCCTTAAACTGAGGCCGACACCGACCACCGAAGTTCTTGGAAATTGAAACAGAAACTGACACCGAACCCCGAAAAACCGAAACTTCGGGTCGGTTTTCAAAATTTCGGTTCGGTAATTCGGTTTCGGCTTAAAAGTTCCTAGGCCTAGATGCCACAGATGTCTAAGGACAAGCGGACAATGTTCATGAGGGGTCATCCCCCTGTCTTTGCTCATTCTGTAGACCCCATTGACGCCGAAGATTGGCTGCGTACAGTGGAGCGTGAGTTGCCCACCGCTTAGTGCAACGATCGTGAGAAGGTTCTGTATGGTCCCCGCCTGCTAAGGGGAGCAGCACAGTCCTGATGGGAGTTCTACCTCGCCACCCATGCCAACCCTAAAGCCATCACTTGGGAGGAGTTCAAGGACAACTTCCGTCGTTATCATGTGCCTGAAGGATTGATGATCGTGAGGAAGGAGGAATTTCTGGCATTGAAACAAGGTCCCCTGTCTGTCAGTGAGTACAGGGACAAGTTTCTACAACTGTCTCGCTATGCACCAGAGGATGTCAACACTGATGCTAAGAGGCAATACCGTTTTCTGAGGTTTGGTTGACCCCCTTCACTACCAGCTGATGAACCACACATTCCCTACCTTCCAGCATTTGATCGATAGAGCTATCATGACCGAGAGGAACCACTAGGAGATGGAAGACAAGAAACGCAAGATTGGTGAATCTCAGGCCGAGAGCAGCAACCGTCCCCATTACTCAGGCAATCCACCCTAGCAATTCAAGCAAGGTCACCCTCAAGGACACCAGCATCAGCACCAATGCCAACACCAGCAGCAGTACCAGAGGCAGTTCCCTCAACAGCAGCAGCAGTACCGCCGGAGCAACCAACAGGGAGGAAATCAGTACCAGCGACAGAACAACCAGGCACCTTGCCTTCCTATCCCAGCAACCAATCAGAGTAACTAGGCACGCCGGTGTTAGGGGTGGGCGTTCGGGTTAACCAAAAATTTCAGGTCGGGTAATTCGGGTATTTAAAATTTCGGGTTTTGAGAATCGATACCCGAAATTACAACAGGTTTTACAATACCCGAAACTTCGGGTACCCGGAATTTCGGGTTCGGGTTCGGGTATTCCCGAACTACCCGAACTGTTGTCTCAACTTCATAAAACACATGCACCCTATTAAATTCGTATAAAAATACAGTTTAAATAATGATATACATGAACATAAAAAACACTAGCAATCTACAACCACAAGTTATGCAAAGTTATACATAATTACAGATGCACAAATTAATAATTAAGAATGACATGAGTACATGACACATGAAAGTTCGGATAATTTGGGTATTTCGGGTACCCGATTATGATACCTGAATTACCCGAAATAAATTCAGGTTTTGCAAGTTGCTACCCGAAATTCTTGAACCAAATTCGGGTTTCGGGTATTTCGGGTTCGGGTATTCTGGGTTCGGGTTTCGAGTTACGGGTTTTTTGCCCCACCCCTAGCCAGCGTAAGGAGGAGGTCGCAGATGTTTCCGCTGTGGGGAACAAGGTCACTGGGCGGATCATTGCCCAAAGAAAGTAGCCTAGCAGCAACCAGCTTTCAACACCTTAGCATGACAAGGAGCACCACAACAAGCACCAGGAGGCCGTTGCCAGGCCTACAACTGTGGAAAGGTGAACCACTTGGAGGCCAAAGCAATCCAGGATGCACCAGATGTGGCAGTAGGTATGTTTACAGTCAAATCCCATCTAGCAAAAGTACTATTTGATACTGGTGTCACGCATTCTTTTGTTTCTACATTATGGGTAGAAGCACATAACATCCCCGTAGAACCAAAGATTCGACCTTTAAGAGTTAATTCAGTTGGGGAAAAGTTCAGTCCGATAAGATGTGTTCGAATCTAAGGATTGAAATAAGGGGGATAGATTTCCCTGCTAACTTAGTAGTAATGGGTACTCAAGGGTTAGATGTCATCCTAGGGACGAATTGGCTGCACAAAAACCAAGCAACCGTCAACTGTGACAAGAGTTCAGTAAAGTTAGTGTCCCCATCCGAGAAAGAAGTAGTAACTGAACTATTCATGCCTGATCTAGAAGGAGCCTATCACCAATAAGGAGGCTAACCTGCTTGAGGCTATTAGAGTTGTGTCGGAGTTCCCCGACGTGTTTCCTAAGGACTTACCAGGCATGCCACCCAAGCGTAAAGTTGAGTTTGCCATAGAGCTTATCCCTGACACCGCCCCCATTTATAAGAGAGCTAACAGAGTGTCTAGACCAAAATTGGTGGAACTCGACGAGCTGTTAGAGAAAGGCTACATCAGACCAAGTACCTCGCCTTGGGCCATCCCAGTGTTGTTTGTGGAAAAGAAAGATGGCACGAAGAGGATGTGCATTGATTACCGAGCTCTAAATGAAGTCACTATCAAGAACAAGTACCGACTACCTAGAATTGAAGATCTGTTCGACCAGTTGAGAGGAGCCAGTGTGTTCTCGAAGATAGATCTGAGGTCAGGTTACCATCAGCTCAGAATCCGACCTTCGGACATACCAAAGATCGCATTTATCACCAAGTATGGACTTTATGAGTTCACTGTCATGTCATTCAGTCTGACGAATGCGCCAATTTTTTATGTACTTGAGAATAGTGTGTTCATGGACTACCTCGACAAGTTCGTAGTAGTGTTCATTGATGATATCCTCATATATTCCCAGAATGAGCAAGAGCATGAAGAGCATTTGAGTAAAGTATTACAAAGGCTACGGGATTGTCAGCTGTATGCCAAGCTTAGCAAGTGTGAGTTCTTGGGTCATATCATAAACCGAGATGGATTAGCTGTGGATCCGAAGAAGGTAGTAGCTATTCTGGATTAGAAAGCACCGGAGGATATCCGGGGAATCAAGAGTTTTATTGGAATGGCCGGATACTATCGACGTTTCATTGAAGGTTTCTCCAAGATTGCTAGAATGACAGCCCTACTAGAAAAGAAGGTCAAATTCAAGTGGACCCCAGAGTGCCAAGAGTCCTTTGAGACATTAAAGAAGAAGTTGACAACATCACCTGTGTTGATTCTGCCAGATGTGCGCAAGCCATTCTCAGTGTACTGTGATGCTTTGTACACTGGTCTGAGATGTGTGTTAATGCAAGAAGGGAGAGTAGTGGCGTACTCATCTTGACAGTTGAAGATTCATGAGAGAAATTATCCAACACATGATCTAGAGTTAGCAGCAGTGGTTCATGCACTGAAGACCTAGAGGCATTATCTATATGGGCAGAATTGTGATATCTATACAGACCACAAGAGTCTCAAGTATATATTCACCCAATTAGAATTGAACATGAGGCAATGAAGATGGCTGGAACTAATCAAAGACTATGAGCTGGAGATACATTATCACCCAGACAAAGCTAATGTGGTTGTAGATGCCTTGAGCCAAAAGAGCCAAGTTAATATGATGCCCGCTCATTCGATGCCATATGAGCTAGCAAAGGAATTCAACAGACTGAGTCTCAGATTTCTAAACAACACCCAAGGAGTGATACAGAGCTAGAACCTACCATAGAGCGAGAAATCAAAGATGGTCAGAAAGATGATAAGATCAACGAGATCCGGCAGCTGATCATAGATGGGAAAGGCAAAGACTTCAGGGAAGACGCGGAAGGCGTTGTATGGTTTAAAGACAGACTGTGTGTTCCTAACATCAAATCGATTCGGGAGCTGATTCTCAAGAAAGCTCATGAGACGACCTATTCCATACACCCTGGCAGCGAGAAGATGTACCAAGACCTGAAGAAAAGATTCTAGTAGCACGACATGAAAAGGGAGATATCAGAGTATGTTGCCATATGCGACAGTTGTCAGAGAATCAATGCAGAGCATCAGAGACCCGCAGGTTTGTTGCAGCCCTTCAGATTCCTCAGTGGAAATGGGATGACATTGGGATGGACTTTATAGTCGACTTGCCTCGCACTCGAGTCGGTTATGACTCCATCTAGGTAGTAGTGGATCGCTTAACAAAGGCGACTCATTTCATACCAGTCAAGACCACCTATAACAGTGCAGTGTTGGCAGACCTATACATGTCCTGGATTGTATGCTTGCATGGAGTTCCTAAGAAGATAGTATCTAACAGAGGTACCCATTTCACTTCTCACTTCTGGCAGCAGTTGCATGAAGCTTTGGGCACACATTTGAAGTTTAGTTCAGCTTATCACTCGCAGACAGATGGTCAGACCGTAAGAACCAACCAGATTCTTGAAGATATGTTGAGAGCTTGTGTTTTGCAAGACAAGTTAGGTTGGGACAAAAGGCTACCATATGCAGAATTCTCCTACAACAACAGTTACCAAGCTAGTTTGAAGATGTCACAGTTCCAAGCACTCTATGGCAGGAATTATCGAACCCTGTTGCATTAGGATCAACCCAACAAAAGGCAGGTGTTTGGTCCAGATATTTTGTTTGAAGACAAAGAGAATATTAGAATGGTTCGAGAGAATCTGAAGACAGCGTAGTCCAGGCAGTGAAGCTATGCTGACACCAGAAGAAGAGATATGAGTTTCAAAGTGGGAGATTATGTCTACTTGAAGGTGTCATCGATCAGAGGAATCAAAAGGTTTGGAGTCAAGGGCAAGCTAGCACCTCAATACATTGGACCGTTCCAGATTCAGGCAAGACGTGGAGAAGTGGCATATCAACTCAGCCTATCAGAAAGTCTGCCAGTCATGCATGCTGTGTTCCATGTGTCTCAGCTGAAGAAATGCTTGCGAGTACCAGAAGAGCAATTGCCAACTCAGGACCTTGAAGTTCAAGAAGATTTGACTTATATTTTGAAGCCAACTCAGATTCTGGAAACAATAGAAAGAGTCACTCGAAGAAGCACCGTCAGGATGTACAAAGTCAAGTGGGGCCATCACTTAGAGGAAGAAACAACCTAGGAAAGAGAAGATGATATGAACGCCAAATATCCTGAACTCTTTGTTAGCCAACCCTGAATCTCGAGGGCGAGATTCTTTTTAAGGGGATAGGTTTGTAACACCCTAAATTTGGGGGTATAAAATTTCTTCTCTAAATGCCTACCAAATCCAGGTGTTACCTCTTGTTTCTCTCTCTCTAAATGCCTACTCTCTCTCTCCCTTTTGATTAGAGTTAAGTCAATTAGGTGAGGGATTAATTATTGATTTTATCAAAACCTATGTGAGTCATGAAATGTTGCATCATGATGAGCCTAAATTATTTTTTTGTTTGATGCACATGTTTGAATTAGCTTGGATTTGAATTTGGTTTGAATTTGATTTGAAATCCATAGAGAAAAATAAAAAGAAAAGACATTAGAAATTCTAGGGAAAAAGAAAAGAGCATTTCAGCCCATTAGGCCCAATCCAGCCTAGACAGGTCGCGTGCGCGCCCACGTCGCCTGACTGGTGGGTCCCACCTGTCAGCAACGACCATGTCCACGCGCTCTCTCCCCCTCTCTTCCCTGCTGCCCGGTGGGGCCGACTTGATGGCACCGATTCTTTCGCGCACGCGCCCGTTCTCTCTCGCTGCACGGTGGGACCGCTCTGTTAGTGTTGATCGTCTGTTCGCACGTTCGCTCTTGCTAGCTCGGGACCCACCTATCAGCCACCTCCCCTTCCCTAACCTCCCACCCGCGCTCTCCGCCGTGGACGTGCCCACGACCCGTGTTTCCCAGCCACTCCCCCACTGTCACACCCGGTTTTGGGGCAAAACCGAATGCATAGCATATGTGTGCCAGTATCCATTTTCCACACATATATTGACGTCACAAGTGTAATATATCAAAATACAATGCAATAAAGGCGTAAAGAGAGCAGAGTAACTTGATTACATCATCCAGACAATAGTGTCTTAAAAAGTATCATCATCCAAGTACAACTGAATTAAAACATGGACACTCTTCCACAGGAAGGTGACTGGCACATTGTTAGACTTAGTACTCGTCGACATCATCTGCAAAGTCTTCTTCATCACCCTCTGATCAAAATATTAGCAAGGGGTGAGGTCACTTATGGTGGGGGCTCAGCAAGTGGGAGGAGTAATGCAAGTTTAACAAGGTAGGCTATAGTTAAGCGGTAAGCATTTTAGTTGGACAATGTTTTATTAACAACGCCTGACTTACTAATTGTAAGTGTATCCCGAAATATCCCAATTAAACATAAGCATATGATTATATCAAAAACACTTAAGTGAAACCACTTAAGCAAACCATTTATAAATCATCGGATCATGATTTATTTTCCATCTTTAAGTTCAATTATCATGTGAGGGTCTAGATTGCTCTTAACCGTGAACACGGTTGACATATCAATTTTACACTCTGCAGAGGTGGTATAACTTCACCCACAAGCCATGTATCCCATCTAGCCTAGGTTGTACGGACCCTTAAACATTGCCGAGGTGAATGGCTAGGGATGCATTATGAGGCTTTCACAAAATACACTCAGTACAAAACAACCTGCTAAGGTTTCTAAGTCGGTGTGGAGGACCTCTAGGCGAGACAGCTTAGCCAAGACTACGTCCCCAGGTTAACATGACCTGCCACCATCAACCGCTCCCCCTCTTGCCCATATTTTAGGAAAGGTTGCTCAGTACTAAGCAAATTAATCTAATTACCATAGCTAGAGCCATGATAGCACTCGTGGTTGCACTGTTATCCTGGGTGGTCACTCCATGTTCCATTTTATAAACTTTGATCTTATTTAATCATCGGGTTAAAACAACAATGTACATTTCATTTCCGGAACAATAATATCTTCAAAGAGTGACATCATAGTAATAAAATTTAGCAATAGCATAAATACTAAGCAAAGCTTTAATCCCAGGTTAAACAAGGAATATGGTTGGTATTTCTAAGTAATCCTATTTAGGCAAAATCCATCAAATTATGCAATTATTCAAAAGTAACATTATTAAATGCATTATTTGGGTACGAACATAAATGCTAAGGGAGAATCCACTTGCCTTGCTCGAACGTGTCCTGTGGGTCGTTTTCGAACGAGTTCGGTTCTTCTACCACGAAATCGGCCTCTAATAGATTCACACATCGTACATACAAAAATGAAACATACACCAATAAATAAACATACACCATTTAACAAGTAACAAAACATTCATTATGTAAAATTATGTTTATCAAAGAAAACATCTGAAATAAAACTTGATTCAAACTACAATGTAAATTTAATCCTACCTTAAGACTCTTCATTATCTAATTCATTTCACCCTTTCTTGTAGGAAGAGAATTAAATGGTTTATATAAATTGGACTGAATTTGAAGAAAAGATTATTTAAGTGTATATAACTAGTTATGGACAAAATGAATATAGGTTTAATTAATAAATTGTGGGGAAAGATAATTAATTTATTATATATATAGCTTTAGTTCAGCGACAAATGATCTAATTTATAAATAAGAAAATTATGTTCATCAATATTAAAACTATCATTTTAGTTATGTGGGCACTTAATTAAACTACTTTAATAATATTAGTAATTTTAATCTAGTTCACACGTGTATAAATATGAAACACTTAAATGTGAATCTAAATCATTCAGAAAGTATTTATAAAATTATTTATTCTATACTTTAGTTAAGAAACCGTTGTAATTTCTTATTTTATTTGTTTTTCCTATTTAGAAAAGTTATGTTTAAACAACTTTGATAATTGTAATCCAGAATAAATTACAAGAATATGCAAATCATTGTAAACACTAAATTAAAATGTTTAGGACTTTGATTATGAAGTTAACTAAAACAAGAAATAATTTAATTGTACTCGCATATGCTTATCTATAATGGGAAGATGTTGCGCAAGGGCTAGATAACAGTTTAAAGGTAGATTTTAGGGGCTAGCACATAAGTAAACATGGGTTCTAGTGAAAACTTTTAAACTAGTATGAATAATGAGTGCCATTATTGCAAAGATCAGGGACCAAAACACAAATCAACCATCTTCTACCTTTGGTTCTTGGCTTCCACGGTATAGGGGAGACAACGAGCTAGGGGGGCCGGGTTCCCTACAGCGGACAACTCTCTAGGCAGGGATTCGATGGAGGGGGCGCCTGAGAACTCGCGGACGTTCTCGCCGATGACGCGGAAGGGACAGGGACCTTCAATAACGGCGAATGGCGTGGCGGCGCAGACATACACACGGACGAGCGATCAGCGAGGAGGAGCGCGCGAGAGCTAGGCAGGGTGATGGGGTGGAGTGGCCTGATGCTCGGCGCCGTTTTATAGAGAGAGGGAAGGGGAGAGGGCGCTGAGGAGATGGAGGGACACGGTTGACGACCGGCTTCAAGTGCCATTGATGGCCATTATGACGGCGGTTACGGTTTCCGGTTCGAATTGAATGGGGAGAGGAGATGGAGGTCGGATGGCCATTTCCGGCACGGAAGACCGAGCGGCCGAGATGGTGGGGGCAGGGCGAGCTTGGTCGCCTAGGCGCCTGTGCCAGCGGCAGCACGGCGCCGAGCACGGCGCGCGCGAGACTGAGCGGGAGAGGAGGCAGGGGCCGGGTGGGCCCACCTGTAAGTGAGGGTGGGGGGGGGCAGCCGCGTGGCCTGCCCAGTTGGGCCTTGGCTGGGTCGAAATGGTCAGCCGACCGATTAGGGTTTCCGTTTTTATCCCTATTTCCCAAAAATAGAAATAATTATATTTTTAAATATTTCTAAAAATTCATAATAATTATACCAACAATATTTATCATTAAAGAATTTATTTTTGGACCAAAGTGCTTATATTAATTAATTGGATTTTCATTATAAAAGAAATTCCACAAAAACAATCATCAATCAAATGTGAGCAAACAATAATTATTCCAAAGGTAAATAAGACCAAACACTTGAAATACAAATTCATTATTATAATTATCACTAATATTCTAAATGCATTATTTTTAGTTGATGGTTTTGAGGTGTTACAAACAGACCCCCCTTAAAAGAATCTCATCCTCAAGATTAAGGAACTTTTGAAAATAGATGAGGGAATTCTGCTATGAGTTCATCTTCTCTTTCCCAATCGGCCTCATCCTCCGAATGATGACTCCACTGAACTTTGCACATGTTGATAACTTTACCCTGAGTAATTCTACGAGATGTTTCTAGAATTCTGATAGGGTACTCTGAATAAGTCAAATTCTCATTAACATTGAGTTCTTCCATAGGTAATTCTTCCTCAGGTACTCTTAAACACTTCTTAAGTTGTGACACATGAAATACGTCATGCACGTCCTGTTGGGGACTTGTTCTCA
Organism: Zea luxurians; assembly: GCA_029449295.1. Lineage (NCBI taxonomy): Eukaryota > Viridiplantae > Streptophyta > Magnoliopsida > Poales > Poaceae > Zea > Zea luxurians. Next base: position 57,076,126 of record JAOPSE010000011.1, read on the forward strand.
AGTGCTATGAATTAAGAACAAGGCAACACAAAAATGTTAAATGTTAAAGCCCTCCGTCCTTCGAAGCATTATCTCCCTCAGGATATAATAATCTTCAGACGAAGGTTATGAAGGACATACCTTCATCATCATAACACATTTGTATAAAAGACGAAGCATATGAAACATGAGAAACAACATGAATAACTATATGATATCGTAATATATATATATATTTCTTATTACATAATCATGAATAAATATGAACAATATTGAATTACATTTATACCTTCGGCTTGACAGAAAGTGATAATACAAGCGTGCCGCGAAAGCAAATGCCAAGTCAACGTGAACAGTATGGGAGCACTGTTCATCTATTTATAGGCACGGGACACAGCCCATGTAAAATTACACTCATGCCCTTTACATTTGCTAATGACTCTGTAGTAATTCATCGAGGTCTAAATAGCCTTTTCCCTTTTAATTCAGTTCTCCTTTCTGCTATCATGCCGAAGGTCCCCTGCGCATAGCTTCGGCTTTGCGCCAACCTTCGCATTCTTTGTACTTCTTCACATTGTGGTTCTGATCCAAGCCCGAAGGTACCTGTTCATGCATCGTACTCCAGAAACATTGTTAAATCATGTTTTTGAGGACCTTCGGAAGACGAAGGCCCCCAACAGTAGCCCCTCGCAAGGTTAATTTGTTAGAATAATGAATTCAGATTGCGATACGATCGAAGGTCCGAAAAAACACCTTCCCTTTGCTAGAATAGCAACAGTCAATGACAGATGGGGCCCTCCAACTTGGAGCGTGCTGGGCGTATAAATAAGAACTCACCCCGAGCACATTTGGTACACATGCTTTGCCTTGCTTTATCTCTTAGCTCTTGCTTTCCATCAGTTGCTTATTTTCTTAAATTTTCTAAGCTTTGAATTTAAGGTCATATTTTCGTCAGTTCCAAAGATAAGATGTCTCACGACAAGAAGACAGTTGCTGGAACGAAGCTAACCGAAGAGGAGAAGCTTCTTGAGGAAAAGACTGCTAGATTCATTGAGTCAATTGCAAAGACAAATACAGAAAAGATTACAAAAGAAATTCTAGAAGGCTTATCTGAAGATACCGATGACAGCGATAGTTATGATGCTAAAAGTGGGGGCAAAGACTCCGAAGATCGGCCCTGGCGACCAAGTCACACAGTCTTCGGGAAATCGACTATCAGACAGAGTCATCTTGATAACATGAGAGGAAGGTATTTTCGAGACATCTATTGTGAGGGCTGACAACGGAGACAGGACTATTCCCGTTCCTAAAGAGAATGAAGTCGTAATCTTCCGAAGCTTCTTCAAGGCTGGGCTTCGGTTCCCCTTAAGCAGATTTGTTGTTGAAGTTTTAAAGATATATGAGATTTTCCTTCACCAGATTACTCTCGAAGCAATTATCAGAATGGGGATCTTCGTCTGGGCCGTGAGGAGTCAAGGTTTGGAGCCAAGTGCAAAATGTTTCTGCAGCATGCACGAACTTTCGTATGAGACGAAGCCCTGGGGTAAGGAACAGTATCATAACAATTTTGGTTGCTATAGCTTTGTTGCTCGCTCAGGCTCAAGTTTCCCAGTGCCAACATTTCGGAAAAAATGGCCCGGAGACTGGATGAAAGAATGGTTCTAGGTGAAGAATGATTTAAAAGCAAGAGAAAATATTACAAAGATTATTATGCGCCCCGTTTGGTCCTGCTTCGGCCTCCGGAAACCGAAGGTAGAAATTGATGAAGCAGCCGAAAAATGCCGAAGGGCCTTTGACATAGTTTGCTCTTTCATCGGGACGAGGGATTTAGTTCAAGAACATGTGGCCTACAGGATATGGCCATTAATAGACAACTGGGAGATGCCAAAAGAGACCATCAGCAATCCTAACGAAGGTGGTTTGGTTCGATTGAAATATACCTTCAGGTTTGGAGACCAATTTATTGAACCAGACGATGACTGGACTGAAATGTGTTGAAAATACCAGTGATGAACTACTTGGAGCCTACTCCAAGTCTGAACATAACGCGCTATCTGCAGCCTTCGGGAGCCGAAAAAAGAAGAAGCTAAATAGAGTTTTTGATGCTATTGGATTTATGTACCCTGACTACCGCTACCTGCCATGGGGGCAGAAGAGAAAGAACGGATCTTCTGGGAAGGATGTTGCTTCAGCCACCTCAAGCGAGCCCGCGTCGAAGACGAAAAAGGTGAAGGTTCTTACTCACCGTCCGCGATACATTGAACCGACCATAGTGCCTAACTTTGGTGGTGAGACCTCTTCGGCTACTGAAGCCGAAGGGCCTGCCCTTACGCAGAGGATTGAAGAGCCGACTGCAATGCCGAAGGCTGACAAAATTGAAGAACCAATACCCGAAGAGGCAAAAACATCAGAAATTCTAAGCCCTTCGGTAAGAATGGAGGTGTCAAAGATACAAAAAGATCCTACAGTAACCCCAAAGAGAAAAAGGATGGTTAATGTGTTGGATGTGCTGGAGACGATAAAAACTTCAAGTTCTACTCCAGGAAAAATTGCCAAGGTTTCAAAAGGACAGGTTGAAACCGAGACAAAGCTGGCCGAAGCTGAAGCTACAATTAGCCGGGCCGATGCTGAAACTGGACCTGCAAAACCCATCAAAGAGAAATTCTCGGAGATTGGAGAAAAGGCAGCGGAGGAAGAAGTTATAGAACAAATTTTGCCTGAAAAATGTGCCGCTCCTATTCCCGAAGCTTTGAAAGAGAATACTAAATATATTATCCGTCATGCTTCGGGAAAAAAATCTCTCTACAGAAGAAAAGCGAGAAGCTCAACACTATGCCCAGAAACTGAAATATCCAAGGGGGCATTGGTATTCAACGGCAGCGGAGAAGAAGATTTCTTATATTGTCTCCCAGACAGCAAGGAGATTTCTGTCTGCCGGGAGATGAGTAGAAGCTTCGGATTCCCGACTCTAGAAGTCGAGCTTTCGGTGCTATCGAAAGATGAATTGGCGGATAGCTTAGCATATAATAGTTTAAAGGTGTGAGAATGAATTTTTTGTACTTAAATTTTTTTATTTGCTTATGTTTAATACCGCACTTCTTTTGCAGGGCCTAATTCTTAGCAATGCCCTCAGGGCGCAGAAAAATGCCGAAGACGAAGGATGCACTATAGCTCTGAACAACCTTCGTTCCGAAGTAATTGAACTAAGGAATGAAGGTCTTGAAAAAGATAAAATATTAAATTCATTGGTGAGCAAAATAAAAGAAAACGAAACTACTTCTAGAGCCCAAGCTGAAGCCCAGAAATGTGAAATTGAAGACCTTCGGAAACAGCTGGCTGAAGCAAAATTAAAATGCGCTGTTGCCGAAGCTGAACGAGATGCCAGTGACTACTGGAAAAATTACTGGGAAAAAACAGTTGCAGAACTTCAGGCATCAAAAGAAAAATGTTTTGAAAAATCTATAGATTGTGTAAAAAAGATAAAAACTAGCTTCGCCAATGTTGGCGCATATTCAAGCGAGGATAACTTCATACGAGGCGACCCCGAAGGCCCAATTGAGTGGATCAGCAACGAAGCCGAAGCTTTTGAAGAAATTTTGAACGACTACGGGGACGTCTGTGCCTTCTCTGGTGCATGAGGAGTTGCAGCTATTCTGGAAAGAGCAGGGTGTGAACATGTGAAAACTTTGGCCCAAGCCGAAGCTGCTCTATCGGTTGATGATACAAAGGACCCCTCGGCCGAAGCAAGCTTAGTGGGCGGAAATTTTTTCACTGACATCTGGGAAAATGGCGGCCGAGGGATGGCCCATGAAATAATAAAGAAGAGCGAAAAAGATACTCATGACGCTAGGGAAGCAAGGAAGGCAGCTGATAAAGCTGCGGAACTTGAAAGGCGGATAGGTATTGCTTAATGAGCTTTAACTTTATTGTTTATTTTTGTGACTTCAAATTGATTTACGTTTTCTACCATAGCTGAACTATCTCCTCCCCCGAACCCTTCAAGTCATTGGCCGACCCAGAGGCAAAGGCATCAGCAGAAATTGTTAGGATGGCTGAAGCTATTGTAGACGAAGTCGTTACCCAACTGCTGACCGAAGCTGCAGATGAAGTTTTGAAAGAAGAATAGCTATTGTAAAAACATTGGTGGAATGTTAATGCAGCATTTGCTGAACAATGTTTGTAATATTCGGTGCTCATGTGTTTTGAATGTAATATATGAATGGTTTTGTAATTTATTTCTTTACGATGCATGAAACTTTTATGTACATACCATTTTTGAGCCTTTGGCGAAAAAACACCTTCCCTTCTTTTCATGCTTCGTAAAGAAGATCTTTTATGCTTCGTGAGAAATCCTCCAATCATCGCAGAAACATTAATGCTTCGTCAATAATGGATTTTTGCCTCCATATCAAAGCTGATGAAGCTGTATTTCTTCAAGACTTCTTTTGTGCCTTAGCACAATCTCATTTTTTGGAAGCATTCTGCGTAGGTCAACATTGTATCCCCCTCTTGTGCCATTGATGCAATATAATGTATGATGTTATGTTATGCGAATGATGTGATGATGTTATGCTATGCAAAATGATATTTGTGCCGAAGACACACACATATTCCCATAGTGGAATACTCAATCTCTTTGCCGTTTATTTTTCGGCTTCACCGCTTATTTTTCAGTGTATCAGCGTTGACTTTTTGCTGTAAGTTCTGCATTCCCTTAGGAACATCTTTTGAACTTCTTCGCCTTCTATTTCGGCGGTATTCACATTGACTTTTCGCGCTTCGCCTTATATTTCGGCGGTATTTGGCTCTGCATTCCCTTTGGAACGACTTTTGAGCAGAAAACTTACTCTGCGCTCCCTTAGGAACGACTTTTTGTAGCTTCGGCAAACTTACTCTGTGTTCCGTAGAACGACTTTTTGTAGCTTCAGAGATACTTATGATGTAATTTTTAGCCACGCGTTCTCTTAGAAACAACTTTTTGTGCTTCAGCGACTTTGTTAGACTCCGTGAGTCTGTGGAGAAGATGTATTTTCACTATGGCAAAAACGAAGCTATTACAAGGAATTGAAAATGACAAGACAACTAGGTTTTCGATAATCGTTCCTTAGTAAGAAAGAAAATGATAATGAATGTAAAAACTGTTTCAGGGGTAGGATATCTCTCAGTAGATATGCTTCGATTCTGGCACAGTACTGTTGACTGTGCGAGCTTCAGACTCCTCCCTGAAATCTCGCTGCTGGTGGGTCTGTTGGCTCCCTTCTGGCTGCTGACCTCGTGGATACGCAGGTTGTAGCGGTGGCGGAGGTGGAGGCTGTGGCCAGGATGCCTGCGGCTGACTGCCGAAGCAACAGTCGCTGCAGGATGGTTACCCACATACTCTGGTATGTAGGGTGAGTGATACGAAGCATTATGCATGACTTGCTTCGGCTAGTTCTGCTGAGCTGCAGCTTCTGCTATTTCTTTCTGTTTCTGCATGGTGACATGGCACATTCTTGTAGTATGGCCCTTGTCCTCACCACAGAATAAGCAATAAATTTTCCTAGGTTGATCCCCAAACCTTCCTCCAAAGCCCCTGGCGCCTCTGCCCCTTGGAGCTAGCGGCCGAAGATAGCTTTGTTGCTGCCCCGAAGCTTGCGAGGGATATTGTGGCCTCTGTTGTTGACTTCCTCTGTCGTCACTCTGGGTGGAGTGGATGGACCTGACATGTCTTGGGTGAATTCTGCCTCTGAAGCCCCTGGTCATCTCAGAGAACCTATAAGCTTCCTCCCTTCTCTGACGAAAATCATTGTCAGCGCGGATGTATTCATCCATCTTTTGAAGCAGCTTCTCCAAAGTCTGTGGAGGCTTTCTAGCGAAATACTAGGTAGTAGGTCCTGGACGAAGCCCCTTGATCATGGCCTCAATGACAATTTCATTGGGCACTGTAGGCGCCTGTGCTCTCAGACGCAAGAACCTTCGGACGTATGCCTAAAGATACTCCTCATGATCTTGTGTGCATTGAAACAGAGCCTCAGCTGTGACTGGCTTCGTCTAGAAGCCCTGGAAGCTTGTCACCAGCATGTCCTTGAGATTCTGCCATGAGGTGATGGTTCCTGGCCGAAGAGAAGAATACCATGTCTAGGCCACATTCTTAACTGCCATGATGAAGGATTTGGCCATGACAGTTGCATTGCCTCCATATGAAGATATGGTTGCTTCATAACTCATCAAAAACTACTTCGGGTCTAAATGTCCATCATACATTGGAAGCTGAGGTGGCTTGTATGATGGGGGCCACGGGATAGCCTGCAGTTCTGCTGCCAAGGGAGAAGCATCATCAAAAGTAAAGGTATCACGATTAAAATCATCATACCATCCATCGTCATTGAACAAGTCCTCTTGATGAAACTCCCTGTGCTGGGGCCTTCGTTCTTGTTCATCTTGAGCAAGATGGCGTACTTCTTCAGTGGCTTCATCGATCTGCCTTTGAAGGTCGGCTAGTCGAGTCATCTTCTCCTTCTTCCTTTGTACTTGTTGATGAAGCATCTCCATGTTTCTGATTTGTTGGTCCAACTCGTCCTCCTGGGGTGTTGGACTAGTGGCCTTCCTCTTCTGGCTTTGTGCCTCTCGAAGAGAAAGGGTCTCCTGATTCGGGTCCAGTGGCTGCAGAACGGCAGCCCCTATTGCTGAAGGTCAGTGCTTGCCGAAGGTGGTCGAAAAGGATTCACCGGAGGTGGGCGCCAATGTTGGGGACTTGTTCTCAAGTGCTATGAATTAAGAATAAGGCAACACAAAAATGTTAAATGTTAAAGCCCTCCGTCCTTCGAAGCATTATCTCCCTCAGGATATAATGATCTTCAGACGAAGGTTATGAAGGACATACCTTCATCATCATAACACATTTGTATAAAAGACGAAGCATATGAAACATGAGAAACAACATGAATAATTATATGATATCGTAATATATATATATATTTCTTATTACATAATCATGAATAAATATGAACAATATTGAATTACATTTATACCTTCGACTTGACAGAAAGTGATAATACAAGCGTGCCGTGAAAGCAAATGCCAAGTCAGCGTGAACAGTACGGGAGCACTGTTCATCTATTTATAGGCACGTGACGCAGCCCATGTAAAATTACACTCATGCCCTTTACATTTGCTAATGACTCTGTAGTAATTCATCGAGGTCTAAATAGCCTTTTTCCCTTTTAAGTTGGTTCTCCTTTCTGCTATCATGCCGAAGGTCCCCTGCGCATAGCTTCGTCTTTGCGCCAACCTTCACATTCTTTGTACTTCTTCACATTGTGGTTCTGATCCAAGCCCAAAGGTACCTGTTCATGCATCATACTCCAGAAACATTGTTAAATCATGTTTTTGAGGACCTTCAGAAGACGAAGGCCCCCCAACACGTCCGATAAACTATCGGGTAGCTCCAACTGATATGCTACTTCACCTTTTCTTTCCAAATTTTTGAATGGGCCAATGTAGCGAGGAGATAATTACCTTTAACTTTAAATCTTTTCATTCCTCTCATTGGTGAAACCTTAAGATATACGAAGTCTCCAACTTTAAAGATCAATTCTCTTCTTCTATTGTCAGCATACCTTTTCTGCCTTGACTGTGCTACTTTTAGATTCTTTCTTACAATCTATACTTGATTTTCTGATTCTTAGAGAATTTTTAGACCAAATACTTGACTTTCTCTCGTTTGATTCCAGTATAGCGGTGTTCTGCATTTCCATCCATAGAGTGCTTCAAACGGTGCCATCTTTAGACTTGCTTGATAATTGTTGTTATATGAGAATTCTGCATAAGACAAACTTTTATCCCAACTTCTACTATGCTTTAGAGCACAAGCTCTTAACATATCTTCCAACACTTGATTTGTTCTTTCTGTTTGTCCATCTGTTTGCGGATGATAGGCAGAGCTGAAGTTTAGCTTGGTGTCTATGGACTCATGTAATCTTTTCCAAAAGCGCGAGGTAAATTGGGTTTTTCGATCTGATACGATTTTCTTCGGTACTCCGTGCAGACAAACAATCCTTAACATGTATAACTCTGCTAACTGGGTGATATTGTATTTCCAAATCATAATCTTTGATTAACTAGTCTCTTGGAACGGCGCAGGTGATGCGGGTGGGGGAGTTGCGAAAGCAGGACAAAGATTATGATTTGGAAATACAATATCACTCAGGAAAAGCAAATGTAGTGGCAGATGCTTTGAGCTGTAAAGGCCAAGTGAACAATCTTACTACCTACTTGACACCACAGGAATTATGTTGGGAAATGGAACAACTCAACCTTGGTATGTTTAATAATATGGAAGCAACAGTTATGGAAGTTGAATCTACTGTGGAAAAAGTGATTTGTAAAGGACAAGAATATGATGAGAAAATCAAATAAATTAAAGCACAGATTAATTTGGGAAAGACCTCTGATTTCACGGAAGATGAACAAGGCACCATATGGTTTAAAAAGAGAATATGTGTACCAGAAATCGAGCACCTACGCCAACTTATTTTAAGAGAAGCTCACGATTCAGCGTATTCTATTCACCCTAGAAGTACTAAGATGTACCAGGATCTGAAGGAAAAGTATCGGTAGTAAGGTCTGAAATGAGATGTTGCTACTTATGTCGCACTATGTGATGTGTGTCAATGAGTTAAGGTCAAACATCATTGTTACAACCTCTCAAGGTACCAGAATGGAAATGGGAAGAAATCGGTATGGATTTCTTAGTTGAATTACCCTGTACTTGTGACGACTATGATTTCATATGGGTTATAGTTGACAGGTTGACTAAAGTTGCACACTTTATACCTGTGAAGACAACTTACACAGGAGCCCAGTTAGCAGAGTTATACATGTCAAGGATTGTTTGTCTGCACGGAGTACCGAAGAAAATCGTATCAGATCGAAAAACCCAATTTACCTCGCGCTTTTGGAAAAGATTACATGAGTCCATAGACACCAAGCTAAACTTCAGCTCTGCCTATCATCCGCAAACAGATGGACAAACAGAAAGAACAAATCAAGTGTTGGAAGATATGTTAAGAGCTTGTGCTCTAAAGCATAGTAGAAGTTGGGATAAAAGTTTGTCTTATGCAGAATTCTCATATAACAACAATTATCAAGCAAGTCTAAAGATGGCACCGTTTGAAGCACTCTATGGATGGAAATGCAGAACACCGCTATACTGGAATCAAACGAGAGAAAGTCAAGTATTTGGTCTAAAAATTCTCTAAGAATCAGAAAATCAAGTATAGATTGTAAGAGAGAATCTAAAAATAGCACAGTCAAGGCAGAAAAGGTATGCTGACAATAGAAGAAGAGAATTGATCTTTAAAGTTGGAGACTTCGTATATCTTAAGGTTTCACCAATGAGAGGAATGAAAAGATTTAAAGTTAAAGGTAAATTATCTCCTCGCTACATTGGCCCATTCAAAAATTTGGAAAGAAGTAGCATATCAGTTGGAGCTACCCGATAGTTTATCAGACGTGTTGGGGGGCCTTCGTCTTCCGAAGGTCCTCAAAAACATGATTTAACAATATTTCTGGAGTATGATGCATGAACAGGTACCTTTGGGCTTGGATCAGAACCACAATGTGAAGAAGTACAAAGAATGCGAAGGTTGGCGCAAAGCCGAAGCTATGCGCAGGGGACCTTCGGCATGATAGCAGAAAGGAGAACCGACTTAAAAGAGAAAAAAGGCTATTTAGACCTCGATGAATTACTACAGAGTCATTAGCAAATGTAAAGGGCATGAGTGTAATTTTACATGGGCTGCGTCCCGTGCCTATAAGTAGATGAACAATGCTCCCGTACTGTTCACGCTGACTTGGCATTTGCTTTCACGGCACGCTTGTATTATCACTTTCTGTCAAGTCGAAGGTATAAATGTAATTCAATATTGTTCATATTTATTCATGATTATGTAATAAGAAATATATATATATATATTACGATATCATATAATTATTCATGTTGTTTCTCATGTTTCATATGCTTCGTCTTTTATACAAATGTGTTATGATGATGAAGGTATGTCCTTCATAACCTTCGTCTGAAGATCATTATATCCTGAGGGAGATAATGCTTCGAAGGACGGAGGGCTTTAACATTTAACATTTTTGTGTTGCCTTATTCTTAATTCATAGCACTTGAGAACAAGTCCAAAACATTGGCGCCCACCTCCGGTGAATCCTTTTCGACCACCTTCGGCAAGCACTGACCTTCGTCACACCCGGTTTTGAGGGCAAAACCGAATGCATAGCATATGTGTGCCAAGATCCATTTTCCACACATATGTTGACGTCACAAGTGTAATATATCAAAAGATAATGCAATAAAGGCGTAAAGAGAGTAGAGTAACTTTATTACATCATCCAGACAATAGTATCTCAAAAAGTATCATCATCCAAGTACAGCGGAATTAAACATGGACACTCTTCCACAGGAAGGTGACTGGCGCATTGTTACACTTAGTACTCGTCGACATCATCTGCAAAGTCTTCTTCATCACCCTCTGATCAAAATATTAGCAAGGGATGAGCTCACTTATGGTCGGGGCTCAGCAACTGGGAGGAGTAATGCAAGTTTAACAAGGTAGGCTATAGTTAATCAGTAAGCATTTTAGTTGGTCAATGTTTTATTAACAACGTCTGACTTACTAATTGTAAGTGTATCCCAAAATATCCCAATTAAACAAAAGCATATGATTATATCAAAAACACTTAAGTGAAACCACTTAAGCAAACCATTTATAAATCATTGGATCAAGATTTATTTTCCATCTTTAAGTTCAATTATCATGTGAGGGTCCAAGTTTATCTTAACCGTGAGCACGGTTGACATATCAGTTTTACACTCTGCAGAGGTGGTACAACTTTACTCATATGCCATGTATCCCATCTAGCCTGGGTTGTACGGAGCCTTAAACACCGCCGAGGTGAATGGCTAGGGATCCATTATGAGGCTTTCACAAAATACAGTCAGTACAAAACAAGATGCTAAGGTTTCCAAGTCGATGTGGAGGCCCTCTAGATAAGGTAGCTTAGCCAAGACTACGTCACCATGTTAACATGAGCTACCACCATCAACCGCTCCCCCTCTTGCCCATATTTCAGGAAAGGTTGCTAAGTACTAAGAAAATTAAGCTAATTACCAAAGCCAGAGCCATGATAGCACTCGTGGTTACACTGTTATCCTGGGTGGTCACTCCATGTTTTGTTTAATAAACTTTGATCTTATTTAATCATCGGATTAAAACAACAATGTACATTTTATTTCCGGAACAATAATATCTTCAAAGAGTGACATCATAGTAATAAAATTTAGCAATAGCATAAATACTAAGAAAAGCTTTAATCCCAGGTTAAACAAGGAATATGGTTGGTATTTCTAAGTAATCCTATTTAGACAAAACCCATCAAATTATGCAATTATTCAAAAGTAACATTATTGAATGCATTATTCAGGGATGAATAGAAATGCAGAGGGAGAATCCACTTGCCTTCCTCGAACGTGTCCTGTGGGTCGTCTTCGAACGAGTTTGGTTTCTGTACCACGAAATCGGCCTCTGATAGATTCACACATCGTACATATAAAAAGGAAACATACACCAATAAATAAACATACACCATTCAATAATTAACAGAACATTCATTATATAAAATTATGTTTATCAAAGAAAACATCTGAAATAAAACTTGATTCGAACTACAATGTAAATTTAATCCTACCTTAAGACTCTTCATTATCTAAATTGGATTGAATTTGAAGAACATATTATTTAAGTGTATATAACTAGTTATGGACAAAATGAATATAGGTTTAATTAATAAATTCTGGGGAAAGATAATTAATCTATTAATTATATATAGCTTTAGTTCAGCGGCAAATGATCTAATTTATAAATAAGAAAATTATGTTCAGCAATATTAAAACTATCATTTTAGTTATGTGGATGCTTAATTACTTTAATAATATTAGTAATTTTTATCTAGTTTACACGTGTATAAATATGAAACACTTAAATATGAATCTAAATCATACAAAAAGTTCTTTATATAATTATTTATTCTATACTTTAGTTAAGAAATCGTTATAATTTCTTATTTTATTTGTTTTTCCTATTTAGAAAAGTTATGTTTAAACAACTTTGATAATTTTAATCCAGAATAAATTACAAGAATATGCAAATCATTGTAAACACTAAATTAAAATGTTTATAACTTTGATTATGAAGTTAACCAAAACAAGAAATAATTTAATTGTACACGCATATGCTTATCTATACCCGGAAGATGTTGCGCAGGGGCTAGATAACAATTTAAAGGTAGATTTTAGGGGCTAGCACATAAGAAAACAGGGGTTCTAGTGAAACCTTTTAAACTATTATGAATATGAGTGCCATAATTGCAAAGATCAGGGACCAAAACACAAAATCGACCATCTTCTACCTCTGGTTCTTAGCTTCCATGGTACATGGGACACGACGAGCTAGGGGGGGGGACAACACTCTGGGCAGGGATTCGATGGAGGGGGCGCCAGAGAACTCACGGACGTCCTTGCCGGTGATGGGGAAGGGGCAGGGACCTTCAATAACGGCGAACGACGTGACGGCGCAGAGACACACACGGACGAGCGAGCAGCGAGGAGGAGCGCGCGAGAGCGAGGTAGGGTGACGGGGTGGAGTGGCCCAATGCTCGACGCCATTTTATAGAGAGAGGGAAGGTGAGAGGGCACCGAGTAGATGGAGGGACGCGATCGACGACTGGCTTCAAGCGCCATTGATGGCCATTACGACGACGGTTACGGTTTCCGGTTGAATTGAATGGGGAGAGGAGATGGAGGTCGGGCGGGCATTTCCAGTGCGGAAGACCCAGCGGCCGGGAAGGCCGAGCGGCCGAGATGGCGGGGGCATGGCGAGTGCGGTCGCCCAGGCGCCAGTGCCGGTGACGACGCTCTGCCGAGCACGGCGGGCGCGAGACCGAGCGGGAGAACGAGGCAGGGACCGGGCGAGCACGCTAGTAAGTGAGGGTGGGGGAGAAAAGCCACGTGGGCCCTTGGCTGGGCCGAAATGACCAGCCGACCGATTAGGGTTTCCGTTTTTATCCCTATTTCCCAAAAAATATAAATAATTTTATCTTTAAGTATTTCTAAAAATTCATAATAATTATACCAATAATATTTATCATTAAAGAATTTATTTTTGGACCAAAGTGCTTATATTAATTAATTGGGGTTTTAATATAAAAGAAATTCCATAAAAACAATCATCAATCAAATGTGAGCAAATAAAAATTATCCCAAAGGTAAATAAGATAAAACACTTGAAGTAAAAATTCTTTATTATAATTATCACTAATATTCTAAATGCATTATTTTTAGTTGATGGTTTTGAGGTGTTACACCCACGCGCCTGACCCCTTTTCTGGAGCCCGCACCCACTCACTCCCCTCGCTCAGTTGTGCCTTCAGCAGACCCCCTCGCACCTCTCTCTTGCACTGCACGCGCACCCGTGGAGTTCCACCGTGGTCCGCCGTCCGTTCCATGGACATGGTCGAGCTTCTGTCGTGTCCGTTGCCTCAGTGAGCTCCGCCTCCCCAGCAGCAACACGAGACACCCTTTGGTTTGCCCCCAACCCCTCTACTTCTCCCAGTTCACGCTCACCGAACCCTCACTGTGCAGCCGGAGCTCCGCCGCCATCGACCCAAGGCCTCCTTGCGTCCCCGCCATTGCTCAAGCACTCTAGAGTCCCCTCTCGAGGTGAGCAAACTCCCCACGCCCTTAATTTCTCGTTTGTTTTCCCACTGTCCGTGCAATCGCTCGACGGAGTCGATGTGCGCCGCTGTTGGGCTACTCCGCCGCGGACTGTGCCCTCTGGTGCCTCTATGCCGGTGTTATGCCCACGACTGAGTCCGCCGTGTCAACCCGAACTCGCCTAGGCCCTTTCCCGGTGCCCTAGACCCTCGTCGTCGTCGTGCCCTCACCTCCAGCGAAACTTCACCACAGAGACGGGCGGCGTCGCCGTGAGCAGGCCAGCAACCTAGCCCGAGCTCTCCATTAGATCTCAGGCATCCATCTGGGATCTGATGGCCTGGCTTCTATTTAACCCGACTCGATCTCAACCGCCCGATTCAGATCTGGCTGCTTGGATCCACGTCCTCGCTCGTGTTCTATAGCTGGGCCCAGTCGGTCAGTCTGCCTCGCACCTAGTCGCTGACATCCCTGGCCCGCCTGTAAGCCCGCGTGCGCTCGCTCGCTCAGATCTAGTCCTAGCCGTTGATTTGCGATCACACGGTCGAGATCAGCTTGTGACGGAACCTCCCATGTCATTAGGCTCACCTACAGTTGTCCTTGTCCAGCGGACCTCGGGCAACCCTGTAGATGCTTCTAATCACTCGACAAGTTCGGTATCTGTGTCCTTTGCCTTTCCCAAGAGCGTTTCACCCGTCATGCAGATATTACAACACATCGGAGGAACGAATAAGCGGAAGCAATCACAACAACTTAATTTACATTAAAATATAGAAAGAGTGTTATTATTACAGACCAGTAGTATTTGAGTGCAGAAGTATTATTATTACAAACTCGGGAGGCAGAAACCCCTCCCGCATACAGATATAAAGTTTTTCAAAAGGAGGACAACATCCTCCCGAGCTTCACTCTTGCGATTCCTCCTTTGGCACCACCTTAGAGCAAAAGCAACAAAAGTTTGCCGCTTCCTCACCTACAACAACATGGGTTCGAAAACCATGAGTACGAAGTGTACTTTCGCAATTCTTACCCGTCAAAATAAAAGACTCTCAAGGATATGCTGGTTTGAGGGAGTCAAGGTAAGGCTTAATCAATAATCAAGACTCTATTTGCAGAAATGCTTACTAATCATGGATCCTTAAAAATCCAGTTTTGTTAGCAAGTTAAGTCATTACCTGAATCTAGAGTTCTTTCTACCCTAGTTCAAGCACTTGGCCTATACTAGCCATCTTTTTATCAACCCTTCTTGTTTACTGGAATGCTACGTGTAGGGCAGTGACCAAGTCTACATATCCGAGAAGTAGCGGTGACCCGAATCGATTAATACCCAGCTGGGGATCTCCAATCACACGACATATGTAGCACTTAACCCTTGCATATGTCAACTCGCCACCGGGGCTCTTAAGACCAGATCAGGTTCACGCCAACCAAGAGCACAGATGCACCACCGTCCAGCCTCTTGCCACGGAGGGTACACGCTACTCTCGCCATCTCTCCACTCCCATTGCATGTTATCTTATTCTGGTATTAGTCTGCCCGAGGCAAAGCTTACCCATGATGAGGCATGTGACCAGTTAAAAGGTCCTCAATCATCAAGCCTACATCGACACAGTCCTTAATCGACGTAGACGGAGACACTACATCGAGACTCTCTTCTCAAGCAAGTCACCCGCCCGGTCTCAGCTTAATCATTTTAAACCCAAAGCTTGGTACCTGGTAGAGGTACATCCTTTCTGATGTTGAATCCATCACGACCATGATGGATCCATCATCAAGTTTTATCTTTGAAAACATCCCATCCCATTTGAAGCATCATATTTTGTCAAAACAAATCATTTTGTTTTCTAGAGCAAGACTAAGCCTCAGAAAAACCTTTTTATAAAACAGGTGATCAAGGAAAAGTAATCAATCTTCCAAGGAAGGAAATGCATCAATGGTTTAGCACCCAACTCCTATTACCTAATGCATCAAACAAGGTGATAAAAGATTTTAAAATAGCAAGGAGGTGGCAAATGCACCGGGGCTTGCCTTGTGTTATAGGAGAGTCGGGCTCTACTCCAAAAATATCGAAATAAACGCAGTTCCCGGTAGTTGGGTCTTCAGGTGGTGGTGGTGTAGCTCTTTCTTCTTCAACTACTATTTCTTCTTCGTTCTCTATATATAACCACATATAATCATGAATGCTCATGTAATGGTTATGAAAATGCAATGATAAGAAAGGTACATCATATTACGTCTTGAATACAATTTTCCTTCACGGTTCTTCAGGAGTCTAGGGTTTTTGGAGTCTGTATTTTATTTCAAAGGGCAGACTCTACTCAAAAGATTAGGGTTTTGGGGTTTAAGTATCAAACATTGTCCAAATCAAGTCAAACTTTACCCAAGGTTTCTAAACATCATTTTAAGCTTATCCAAAAAGTTTTATGATTTTTGGAGTTACTAATTAATTTTTAAAATTTTAGGAGTATAGGTTTTGGCCCTTTAAAATACTACATAATTCCCTGTTTGGATTAAAAATCCTAAAACTATTTTTATTAAATACTATAGAAATTTAGGAGTCTAATAAAATTAGTCTCACATTTTTAGCCCTTTTCTAGAATTTTCTATGGATTTCCAAGGTCTGGTAGAAAAAGAAAAAGAAAAGTATCAACAGTACTGGGCTCAATTCAACCCGAGCCAGCCCAATATCAGCGGAATGCGCCCGCGCACGCGCCCGCGGTGTTGACTTTGCAAGAAGACCCTGGCGTTTTAAACAACCCATAAAGAGTCCGCAACACTATTGTTTTGTCTCACTAACATTCGCATCAAGGTCCCTCCCTTTCTATTCTTTCATAAAGTCAGGTCCACGACGCTGAGCGGCGGAGCAGTAGCTCCGGCGAGCTCGTTCTGGTTGAAATGGGCAACGACTAGGGCTCTAACTTGGTTGACATCTAATTCAATACCTAACAATCATTTCCCCTCGAACAATTGCACGATTCGAGTTCTTAATCACACTGTCTACGGTGACAGCGCGAACTACGGATGAACAGAAGCGTTCCTGATGATCTAGCGCGGTCTAGCTTAATTGAATGGGTCGAGAAGTATTAGGAGCACATAAGAGTACTGAAACAAGAGAGCAGAGGGCATGAACGGACCTGTAGCACACTGACCACGACGAGCTCACGCAGCGCGGTGCTTTGGACCAAATTTGGGGAAGTTTCAAATTGGGGCTCTCTGGTGAGTAATTGGAGGCACGAGTGGGTGTGTTGGGTGCTTAATTACGTAGCAGAGCCGAGGGTGTGCTCAATTTATAGGATTCAGGGACGGTGGCTCATGATTTGGAGTTGGCGCGGTGGCGGCCGGAGAGGGAAGAGGTTACTAGCGCAAGCAATTCGTGGCGTTCACCATGGCAAGCTCACCGGCGATGAACGGGTGGGCTAAGGTGACTCACTGCGATGTGGTTAAAGCACCAAAGCATGTGGTGCAAGGTCGCAAGGTGGCTAACTCCGATGAGTTTA
Source organism: Zea luxurians (assembly GCA_029449295.1). Taxonomy (NCBI): domain Eukaryota; kingdom Viridiplantae; phylum Streptophyta; class Magnoliopsida; order Poales; family Poaceae; genus Zea; species Zea luxurians. The sequence continues at coordinate 57,093,358 of JAOPSE010000011.1, forward strand.
TCCGAAGCAACCGTGAGTCAGGCGGACACGGCGGCCGGAGAGGAATAGTGGCTCAAGCACATCTGCGATGAAGATCTTTTTACCCTGAGACGTTATCCAGGCACCGATGAGCACGGATCACCACGGCGGTGTGAATCCAAGCGCGTGGTCGTCGGCAGCGAGGTGCACTGCACCTGATCTCGTTCAGTGCTCTGTACCATCGCGATGCCATTCAGTCGATCTGACAGAGCTTATTTGGGGTTGATTTTCTCCAAATTTCGTGTGGTGACTAGATCAATACTCCGCATCAAAGCTGTAGTTTAACAGACCAGCTTTAACTTGGTCACAGAGGTTTTAGCTAAACATCCATTAAATCGAGCTCCACATGGTCCCAGTTGATCCTACACACTGTTAATCAGAATTCAGACTTAAGGCTGACTGATAGCCCAACTTTGGGCTCATTTTACTCCAAATTTTGCATGTGACCAAGGCTTAATCACATAAGCGAAGTTGTACTCCTACAGTAGCTCTACAAGTTTGGTGTGTTGCCTCTAGGCAAATTCCTCATGAACTGAAAGATACAGGGTTCCAAAGTTGGCTCTATGCACTGATTTTTAGACTTAGGCATAGGGATGAAGGGGGTGTCCTTTTTGCACATAAGTCCAAACTTCATCATTTGGCTTGCAAATCCTCAAATGTGAGAAACACATAGTTTGTGATGTTTTACTACCTTGGTATTTGCACTTTAGTCCAAAAGTGTACAAAATTTGCACTTAGCCTCCTAGGGTTTGAATTTAGGGTTTTTCATGGGTCTTTTCAGGATTCTGAGCTTTCTAGGGTTCTTGTGCTACCAAAGTCCATTAAGTATGATATCTTATGATCATTTCTAATGAGTTTTGAGATTTTAACTTATTTGGGCTTCTTTTTCACTCATTGGCCCAGTTTGGGGTTAAGTACTCTATTCTAGAGTTAACTACACATCAAGTCACACCAATACAACTTGTTTGAAATTTTTGCCTAGTGAATGCACTCTAAGTGTAACAAACACATGTTATGCCAATGCTCATGATGTCGTGCTCAAGTTTTAGTGATAGTAACACTAGGGGTGTTACATCCTTCCCCCCAAAAAAAGAATCTCGTCTCGAGATTAAAGTCCTAGGGTAAGTAGTGGAAAAGGAAATGCTTCATATTTTTATTTCCTTATTTCTTGTACAAGGCAGGGGGTGGTATGGGGGTATACTCTTCCTTTACAATCATTGTACATATCTCACAAATTACATGAAGCTAAAAAGCATGGGAAATTCTTTTCTAAAAAGTCTTAGGTTTCCCATGTAGCTTCATCTTCAGTGTGTTGGTTCCATTGTATCTTATAGAATTTGAGAGTTTTCTTTCGGGTAACCCTGTCCTTCTGATCCAGAACTCAAATAGGATGTTCTAAATATGTTAAGCCTGGTTTCAATGGAACATCCATCACTTCTATAGTTCGATCTAGAATCCAAAGACATTTCTTCAATTGGGACACATGAAACACATTGTGCACTGCAGACAATGTTTCGGGTAGTTGGAGTCGGTATGCCACTGGTCCATATTGTTCAAGAATAAGAAACGGACCAATGTATCATGGTGCAAGCTTTCCTTTTACACCGAAATGAGTCACACCCTTCATTGGTGACACTTTCAGATACACATAATCTTTGACTTGAAAGTACAAGGGTTGGTGACGTTTGTTTGCATAACTCTTTTGTCGAGCTTGTGCCTCTTTCCAATTATGTATAATTCGTCGAACTTTTTCTTCCATCTCTTTCACCAAATTAGGCCTGAAAAACCACCTTTCACCTGGTTCCGACCAATTTAAGGGGGTACAACACTGTCGTCTATACAAAGCTTCAAAGGGTACCATCTTGATACTTTTTTGATAACTATTGTTATATGAAAACTCTGCTAATGGTAAATATTCATCCCATTTTTGTGGAAATTCTAGAACGCATGCCCGTATCATGTCTTCAAGTATTTGATTCACTCTCTCAGTCTGTCCACTGGTTTGAGGATGATAGGCCGAACTATGGAGCAGTTTAGTACGCAAAGATTTGTGGAGTTCTTCCTAGAATTTGGATACAAATTGTAGTCCACGGTCTGACACAATTGTTTTTGGAATCCCGTGCAGACTGAGAATACGAGCAATATAAAGTTCCACATATGTGATTACTGGATACTTTACTTTTACTGGAAGAAAGTGGGCGATCTTTGTAAGTCGATCGATGATAACCCAGATAGAATCAAATCCTTTTACTGTCCTAGGTAATCCCACAATGAAGTCCATGCTAATGTCCTCCCATTTCCACGTCGGGATGGGCAAAGATTGCAGTGGACCAGCAATTTTCACATGTATGGCTTTGACACGTCCAGGTGTCACATCTCGCCACATAGCGTGCAATTTCACTCTTCATCTTTGTCCACCAATAATGCTGCTTTAAATCTTGATACATCTTAGTGCTTCTGGGATGAATGGAATATCGACTAAGATGTGCTTCATTTAAAATTTGCTGGCGGACTTCTTCATTCTTGGGCACAACTATGCGGTTATTAAACCATACTATGCCTTGATTATCCTTTCTGAAATAGTTTCCTTTACTGGCTTTTATTTTCTCATGAATATGTCTCATACCCTTATCACTTCTTTGTGCATCAATAATCTTTTGAAGAAGAACCGACTCAAGCTTCAATTGGTTCAAGGTCCCATGTTGAATCATTCCCAGGTTTAATTTCTCCATTTCTTGACATAATGTGATGTCAGAGATTTTTATTGTAAGGCAATGGCAGGAAGCTTTACGGCTTAGTGCATCAGCCACCACATTGGCCTTCCCTAGGTGATAGTGGATTTCTAATTCATAATCCTTAATTAGCTCAAGCCATCTCCTCTGCCTCATGTTTAACTCTGACTGGGTAAAAATGTACTTCAAACTTTTATGATCTGTATATATATGGTAGATATTTCCTAGCAGATAATGATGCCATATTTTAAGGGCATGAATCACAGCAGCTAATTCTAAATCATGAGTTGGATAATGTTCTTCATGCTGGCGTAACTGTCTTGAAGCATATGCTATGACTCGGCCCTCTTGCATCAAGACACATCTGAGGCTACTGCCCGATACATCACAGTATACATCAAAAGGCTTCTCAATGTTTGGTTGGGCCAATACTGGAGCAGTGGTCAGCAATACCTTCAGTTGCTCGAATGCTTCATTGCATTTCGAGGACCAGTTGAATTTGGTGTCATTCTTCAATAGACTTGTGATTGGCTTCACAATCTTGGAGAAGTCTAGGATAGATCTGTGGTAATATCCAGCCAGTCCAAGGAAACTTCGAACTTGATGTACAGTGGTTGGTGGTTTCCGCTCTAGAATATCCTTGACCTTGCTAGGATCAACCGCAATCCCATTTGCGGACAATACATGTCCCTGGAATTGGATTTCCTCCAGCCAAAACGTGCACTTGCTGAATTTAGCATATAATTGATGTTCCCTCAAGCGCGTTAACACGATCCGTAGATGCTGAGCATGCTCCTCTTCATTCTTGGAATATATCAAGATATCATCAATGAAGACCACCACAAATTTGTCCAACTCAGGCATAAACACCGAGTTCATTAGATATGTGAAGTGGGCAGGAGCATTTGTCAACCCAAAGGACATAACCAAATATTCAAATAATCCGTACCGCGTAGTAAATGCGGTCTTGGGTATATCTTCAGGTCGGATACGGATCTGATGATAGCCCCACCTGAGGTCAATTTTGGAAAATACCCGAACTCCGATAAGCTGATCAAATAAAATATCAATCCAGGGAAGAGGGTACTTGTTCTTCATTGTGACCTCATTAAGGGGTCTGTAGTCCACGCACATCCGAAGCGTTTGATCCTTCTTCTTGACAAAGATTGCAGGACATCCCCAAGGTGACGAACTAGGCCGAATGAATCCCTTCTCCAGTAGATCTTGTAATTGAGTCTTGTGCTCTGCCAACTCATTTGGAGGCATTCGGTACGACCATCTAGAAATTGGAGCTGTACCAGGCTTCAGTTCAATCACAAACTCTATATCTCTTTCTGGAGGTAATCCAGGCAAATCTTCACGAAAGACGTCCGGAAACTCACACACTACCGGAATATCTTGGATTTGTGGTATGATGGCTTCATAGACTCTACCAAATGGTTTAGCTGGAATAGCTACAGGGATGGACAAGAGAACCTCTTCATGGCCATAGCTCAACCTGATGGTTCTCAAATCAGTGTTGAGGATAACTTTGTGCTAGGCTAACAAATTCATGCCTAGAATTACATCTATATCTTGGCCTTTCAAAACAATCATGTTGGTGGGAAAGTCCCGTTTAGCCAATGTTACTGGCACTTTGAAGGCCACTTCCTTAGTGAATATTTCCCCCCAAGCGAATGAATAATAAACCCTTCCCTTGATTCAATGCAAGGAATGCAATATTTCTCCACAAATTTCTTGCTTATGAATGTATGCGAAGCACCAGAATCAAAGAGAATGACTGCTGGGTGATTGGCCACAAGAAACGTACTCATCATAACCGGCTCTCCTTCCAGTGTAGTGGCCACCTGAGTGTAATATATTTGCCCAGTCTTCTTGATATTCTCGCCTGCGGAATTGTTTGCCATGTTTCCCTTGCTTTGATTTGAGCTCCTTGAGTTCGGTTGATTATTGGACTTATTCTGCTTTGGATATGGGCATTCTTTGATAAAATGACCAGACTTCCCACAGTTGAAGCAGCCAGTTGAGGAACTAGGGAGGGTGGGGAAATGAGCACCAGGGGCACTTGGCTGACTTGTTGAAGTGGGGGCAGTGGTAGGGCGGATGAAGATAGACTGTTTAAATGGGTAAGAGGGTGGACGAGATGAAGAACAATTTTGATTGAAAGGTCGGATTACCAACCTTGGTCGCTTTTCAGGCCCCTGATTGGACCTGTCACATTCGAATCCTTTCGATTTTCCATGGCCTATGTTCTTAGCTTCTACTGCCAGCACTGTGCTGACAGCCTTGCTGTATGTGAGATCTAGGCAGGTGGCCATTTTTCTTTGAAGTCGGTCGTGGAGGCCTCTCATGAAGCAATTCTTCTTTTTCAGGTCAGTATTTACTTGGTCAATTGCATATTGGGACAAATGATTAAATTTATTGAGATACTGCATGACAGTATCTCCTCCTTGCTTGAGTCGCATGAATTCCTCATGTTTCATATGTAGCACTCCTTCTGGAATGTAGTGCTCACAAAACGCTAGCTTAAATTCATCCCATGTGACCTGATGTCCGGCAGGTTGAATGGCCACAAAATTTCCCCACCAAGTACTGGCAGGGCCTCTTAATTGTTGAGCAGCAAATAACGACTTCTGAGTTTCAGTGCAGCGGATTAGTCCAAATTTCTGCTCTATAACTCATACCCATTCATCGGCTTCCAAAGGGTCTTCGGCTTTAACGAAGAGTGGGGGACACGTTTCAGAGAAATCCAGATATGAAGTCTCACGTGGTCCCTGCGGATAAGCCCTTCCTCTAGGTTGCTGGAATTGATTTCTCACCATTTCACGTAAAAAGCGGGTATTGTCGGCGGTCGCATTGACCAAGGCAGCGATAGCCTCGGCCAACATTGGCGGTACAGGCGGTGGGTTGGGTGTGTCTTCTTGACCATGGGAAGTACCCGCAGCGTCATGCCACGAGTCCCTGATGGCATCTGAGGCACAAAAACATTTGGGAAAAATATAACATGCCAATGCACACCATCATTTTACATTACCAAGATGTAATGATACAGACTCTTTTGTACAACATGACTTTATTACCTATTTTACATTAGGATTATATCTAAACTACACTACTCTAGTTTTTACCGTCTTTGGTTGCTTCACTGTCTATTGTAGGGGATCGCGCGTCAGCCAGATTCATAGAAGGAGGAGGCTTAAAAAGGACCAATTCCCTACCAAGTCCTTCACCTGCTATTCCTGAGGGTCTGGCTCCCATTGCAACACGGTCGGTAGGTACGTCTTGGTGCAGTCGCGAATACAGTACATGGACTTCCTCATGTAAAGTATTGCAATACACCTACAAGTTGTCAAGGGCCATGCTGAGCTCATCCACCTGGGCACGAGCTTTGGCTTCCCGGTCCCAAGCAATCGAGCGTGAATTGACAGCCCAGTCAATTGCCAAATCCCGTTCAGCAAGCTCATCTTGCAGACGTCTGACGTCAGCTCTCAACTCATTCATACGCTGACCATCTTCTACCCACACCCTGTTCCGGTGACGTAGCTCCGTCCAAAGCTGCTCCACTTGGGCTTCTAGGCCTCCGATGGGATCGTTACTACCGCTGCTGCCCCCTTCATGTCTTGGAGCCAACTGATGCCGAGGTACGCCAATAGGTGCAGTGGATTTATGCGTAGTTTTCTTCATGCGCGGCGGCATATCTCCATAAGGGGGAAAACTTTATTAATATAGTTTTTAAACATGACACATGCATAATTACAAAATCAACCTTCGTTGACTCCCAACCTCCTATGTGTTGCACTCTAATATCTGGTCTTACAAGACGAGTACTTTAGAGAATGGCAGGGTGGGAACGAAAGAACTTTTCTTAGGTAAGTATTTGAAAATTCTTTTTCAAATGCCTCGTAATATCCGAAGAGATGGACTTCTCTCCGATACCAGCTGTGACGAAACCTCCCAAGTCATTAGGCCCACCTACAGTTGTCCTTGTCTAGCGGACCTCGGGCAACCCTATAGATGCTTCTAATCACTCGACAAGTTCGGTATCTATGCCCTTTGCCTTTCCCAAGAGCGTTTCACCCGTCACGCAGATATTACAACACATCAGAGGAACGAATAAGCGGAAGCAATTACAGCATCTTAATTTACATTAAAATATAGAAAGAGTGTTATTATTACAGACCAGTAGTATATGAGTGCAGAAGTATTATTATTACAAACTCGGGAGGCAAAAACCCATCCCGCATACAGATATAAAGTTTTTCAAAAGGACGAAAGCATCCTCCCGAGCTTCACTCTTGCGATTCCTCCTTTGGCACCACCTTAGAGCAAAAGCAACAAAAGTTTGCTGCTTCCTAACCTACAACAACATGGGTTCGAATACCCTGAGTATGAAGTGTACTTTCGCAAGTCTTACCCGTCAAAATAAAAGACTCTCAAGGATATGCTGGTTTGAGGGAGTCAAGGTAAGGCTTAATCAAGAATCAAGACTCTATTTGCAGAAATGCTTACTAATCGTGGATCCTTAAAAATCTAGTTTTATTAGCAAGTTAAGTCATTACATGAATCTAGAGTTCTTTCTACCCTAGTTTAAGCACTTGGCCTATACTAGCCATCTTTTTATCAACCCTTCTTGTTTACTGGAATGCTACGTGTAGGGCAGTGACCAAGTCTTCATATCCGAGAAGTAGTGGCGATCCGAATCGATTAATACCCAGCTGGGGATCTCCAATCACACGACATATGTAGCACTTAACCCTTGCATATGTCAACTTGCCACCGGGGTTCTTAAGACCAGATCAGGTTCACGCCAACCGAGAGCACAGATACACCACCGTCCAGCCTCTTGCCATGGAGGGTACACGCTAGTCTCGCCATCTCTCCACTCCCATTGCATGTTGTCTTATTCTGGTATTAGTCTGCCCGAGGCAAAGTTTACCCATGATGAGGCATGTGACCAGTTAAAAGGTCCTCAATCATCAAGCCTACATCGACACGATCCTTAATCGATGTTGACGGAGACACTACATCGAGACTCTCTTCTCGAGCAAGTCACCCACCCGATCTCAGCTTAATCATTTTAAACCCAAAGCTTGGTACCTAGCAGAGGTACATCCTTTTTGATGTTGAATCCATCACGACCATGTTGGATCCATCATCAAGTTTTATCTTTGAAAACATCCCATCCCATTTGAAGCATCATATTTTGTCAAAACAAATCAATTTGTTTTCTAGAGCAAGACTAAGCCTCAGAAAAACCTTTTTATAAAATAGGTGATCAAGGAAAAGTAATCAATCTTCCATGGAAGGAAATGCATCAATGGTTTAGCACCCAACTCCTATTACCTAATGCATCAAACAAGGTGATAAAAGATTTTAAAACAGCAAGAAGGTGGCAAATGCACCAGGGCTTGCCTTGTGTTATAGGAGAGTCGGGCTCTGCTCCACAAATATCAAAATAAAAGCAGTTCTCGGTAGGTGGGTCTTCACGTGGTGGTGGTGTAGCTCTTTCTTCTTCAACTACTATTTCTTCTTCGTTCTCTATATATAACCACATATAATCATGAATGCTCATGTAATGCTTATGAAAATGTAATGATAAGAAAGGTACATCATATTACGTCTTGAATACAATTTTCCTTCACGGTTCTTCAGGAGTCTAGGGTTTTTGTATCAGTATTTTATTTCAAAGGGCAGACTCTACTCAAAAGATTAGGGTTTTAGGGTTTAAGTATCAAACATTGTCCAAATCATGTCAAACTTTACCCAAGGTTTCTAAACATCATTTTAAGCTTATCCAAAAAGTTTGATGATTTTTGGAGTTACTAATTAATTTCTAAAATTTCAGGAGTATAGGTTTTGGCCCTTTAAAATACTATATAATTCCCTGTTTGGATTAAAAATCCTAAAACTATTTTTAATAAATACTACAAAAATTTAGGAGTCTAACAAAATTGGTCTCACATTTTTAGCCTTTTTTCTAGAATTTTCTATGGATTTCCAAGGTTTGGTAGAAAAAGAAAAAGAAAAAGTATCAACAGTACTGGGCTCAATTCAACCCGAGCCAGCCCAATATCAGCGGAATGCGCCCCGCGCGCGCGCCAACGGTGTTGACTTTGCACAGAAGACCCTGGCGTTTTAAACAACCCATAAAGAGTCCGCAACACTATTGTTTTGTCTCACTGACATTCACATCAAGGTCCCTCCCTTTCTATTCTTTCATAAAGTCAGGTCCACGATGCTGAGCGGCAGAGCAGTAGCTCCGGTGAGCTCATTATGGCCGAAATGGGCAACGACTAGGGATCTAACTTGGTTGACATCTAAATCAATACCTAACAATCGTTTCCCCTCGAACAATTGCACGATTCGAGTTCTTAATCACACTGTCCACGGTGACAGCATGAACTACGGATGAACAGAAGCGTTCCCAATGATCTAGCACGGTCTAGCTTAATTGAATGGGTCGAGAAGTATCAGGAGCACATAAGAGTATTGAAACAAGAGAGCAAAGGGCATGAACGGACCTGTAGCACACTGGCCATGGCGAGCTCACGCAGCGCGCTGCTTTGGACCAAATTGGGGGAAGTTTCAAATTGGAGCTCTCTGGTGAGTAATTAGAGGCACGAGTTGGTGTGTTGGGTGCTTAATTACATAGCGGGGCCAAGGGTGTGCTCAATTTATAGGATTTGAGGGCGGTGGCTCGTGATTTGGAGTTGCGCGGTGGCGGCCGGAGAGGGAAGAGGTTACTGGCGCAAGCAATTCGTGGCGTTCACCGTGGCAAGCTCACCGGCGATGAACGGGTCGGCTAAGGTGACTCACTACGATGTGGTTAAAGCACCAAAGCACATGGCGCAAGGTCGCGAGGTGGATAACTCCGGTGAGTTTATCCGAAGCGGCCGTGAGTCAGGCGGACACAGCGGCCGGAGAGGAACAGTGGCTCAAGCACATCTGCGATGAAGATCTTTTTACCCTGAGACGTTATCCGGGCACCGATGAGCACGAATCACCACGACGGCGTGAATCCGAGCGTGTGGTCATCGGTGGCCTGATCTTGTTTAGTGCACTGTACCATCGTGATGCCATTCAGTCGATCTGACAGAGCTTATTTGGGGTTGATTTTCTCCAAATTTCGTCTGGTGACTAGATCAATACTCTGCATCAAAGTTGTAGTTTAACAAACCAACTTTAACTTGGTCATAGAGGTTTTAGCTAAACATCCATTAAATCGAGCTCCACATGGTCCCAAAGTTGATCCTACACACTGTTAATCAGAATTCAGACTTAAGGCTGACTGACAGCCCAACTTTGGGCTCATTTTACTCCAAATTTTGCATGTGACCAAGGCTTAATCACATAAGCAAAGTTGTACTCCTACAGTAGCTCTACAAGTTTGGTGTGTTGCTCCTAGGAAAATTCCTCATGAACTGAAAGATATAGGGTTCCAAAGTTGGCTCTATGCACTGATTTTCAGACTTAGGCATAGGGATGAAAGGGGTGTCCTTTTTGCACATAAGTCCAAACTTCATCATTTGGCTTGCAAATCCTCAAATGTGAGAAACACATATTTTGTGATGTTGTACTACCTTTGTATTTGCACTTTAGTCCAAAAGTGTACAAAATTTGCACTTAGCCCCCTAGGGTTTCAATTTAGGGTTTTTCAGGGGTCTTTTCAGGATTCTGAGCTTTCTAGGGTTCTTGTGCTACCAAAGTCCATTAAGTATGATATCTTATGATCATTTCTAATGAGTTTTGAGACTTTAACTTATTTGGGCTTCTTTTTCATTCATAGGCCTAGTTTGGGGTTAAGTACTCTATTCTAGAGTTAACTACACATCAAGTCACACCAATACAACTTGTTTGAAATTTTTGCCTAGTGAATGCACTCTAAGTGTAACAAACACATGTTATGCCAATGCTCATGATGTCATGTTCAAGTTTTAGTGATAGTAACACCAGGGGTGTTACACAGCCGATACCCCTTTGTGCGGTAGATTTGCTTAATAGCCCCTTAGGTTTCCGAGAATCAGCCCATAGTCCCTGGTTTTCGCGCGCAGGCCCTTGCAATTTTGCAGAAAGAACCCTAGCCTTTTAGTTAATCATAGAATTAGACCTAGTTTTGTATTTTGAATTCCAAAACTTGTTTATTTCATATCTTTTCATATGAACTCCAAATTGAGTGACTCAAATTGCAAAATGTTCATAAGGTTATTCTCTATCTGTTTAAATTATAATTAGTCACTGTCTGCACATATTAATTTTTATGCCTACACTATAGATTAGTAATAGTGTTGGTTTGTTAATTAAAAAGAAAACCCTAATGGTAATTAGATGTTTAGCTTTGTGAGATTAATAATATGTAATGTATGAATCTATCCCTGGTATAATTTTTGTGGTCTCATTAAGATAAATGGAACTAAGTTATGTAATCTATTGAGATAAGTAATACTTAGAGAATCACGAACCCATAGGTGTATTAGTCCACCCTAGGACCTAAGTCTACCTCTTGTGTTTATACTGTTCTTCCAAGCTTGTGTTCACTTGATTGTACATGTTTGGTGTATTATTTCTTTGTCTTTATCCAATGTATTGAATGCATGATCGCTTTGTTTAGACAACGAGCAGCATGTGGTTCCTGAGTGTGTTGCCAAAGATCTTCCTAAGCAACAACCTGGTGAAGGCAAGTGTCGTCTGACCCATTATGTCCTACTTACTTTATAATTCACCGTCCCGCATTACTTTATTGAAACCTAAGGATTGGCTAATATGCATTAGCCATGTCCTTGTTTACCTTTTTGGGTTATTATGGTTAGCTTTATGATATTGCTTTACTTTAATCAACGAACATGATGCGAATACCTATGATACGATGATGTTATCTTGATGATAAACTTGTGATACTTTAGGGGACTTAGGCTGTTTCCTGAGTACCTCTCCGTAAGGACCTGTTCGTTGAGTGACCACCCGGGATAACAGTACAACCATGAGGGTGGAATGGGACGCCCTTAGCTGATTAGTTAGAGGAACTTGAGGTGTAGTCGGCTTCGCTGTAGGGCCATCAATGGGGTCCGGGCACAATACTTGCTCTGCCGAGGCTAGTTGCCGAGGTTCCTTCGATTTGGTTTTGTTAGTCACCCTTCATGTGGGGGGAAGTACTATGTTTATCAAACTGGAGAAACCTAACGGGCAACTATGACCTCTAGGGGATCTTTGTAAAGGCTACGTAGTGTATCCCTGGCCATTCACCTCAGTAGTGGAATCAGGTCTGTACAACCTAGGATGGAAAGGGATCATGACTCATGGGTAAAGTGTGCAACCTCTGCAGAGTGTTAGAAACTGGTATATCAGTCGTGCTCACGGTTAAGAGCAGCCTTGGGATCCACTTTGATTAGAAGAACTTTGGATACTTTTATGATGATGGTTAATGATGATGAATATAACTCTAGTCTCTAATATTTCCTCTTGGAGGGAGTAAATTTGGGTAATAACTGGGTTTATTACTAAAACATGGCTTACTACTAGTAATAAATAACTGACCAACTAAAAGCAATTGCTTTAACCTTAACTCCACATACAACTAGTCCACTTTAGCCAAATGGGACATTTGCTGAGTACATTGATGTGTACTCACCCTTGCTTTAAAAACCACCCACCCAAGGTTGTCCCCATTGCAATCAGTGCTTAGGAGGAGATGCAGGCAACATGGACTTTGAAAAGTTCCAGGACTACGATGAGTTCTAGTTGTGTTAGTGGCAAACCCCTAGTCAACTGCCTATGAAGGCCATATCTCTACGTTTCGTATTCTGCACTTTGATAATGTTGATGACTAGTTATGTTAATGACTTTGTGGATGTCTTGGACAACTTGATGTAATAAAGTCCTTTTCCGTTATTATTTTGAGCAATGTGTGATGATGTCCAATTATGTAATCATTGTGTACGTGAGTTTCTGATTCCTGGCACATACATGGTTTGCATTCAGTTTGCCTTCTAAAACCGGGTGTGACACGATCCCAAAGTCTTTACTTGAGGGGGGCGAACGATGCCCTCGATCATCGGGTGAATCGCGTTGGGGGGTGCTGATATGACCGTTAGAAAAGACAGAGCATGTGTCGTTGCTATAAATATTGGGTCCGCGAGGATGCTGACTTCTTACTATTGCGTTGATTTTACAACGTCTGATTTCTCTCCGCCTACAACTGCCACACGTTTCCTTTCCTCCTCCTCTAAATCGTCGTCAGCGACCGTGCTGCCAGTCTCATTATTCTGGCTCGTTTGAATACTGTTGGTCACCACCATCCCTGGTACGCCGCCATGCCTCCTGTTCCGAGTGCTGGTAGCTTGGTGGTGGTGGTTGAGAAGTGGGATCAGCGCGGCGACAAATGTTGCACCATCTGCAAGGAACGTTTCGTTGCCCCGTTAGGGTTGGCCACTCTGGTGGTCTAGGCCGAGAAAATAATGATTTGAGCTAACTGAAGGCCTCAGCTTGAAGGGTCCAAGAGATGGAGTCATTGGGTTATTTCCCAGTGGGATTCGGCAGGGCTGCAGATGTGGAAACCACGCTGCAACGGTGGGTGAGTTTTTGGTATTCGACAACCTTTTTGGTGTAGGACTTCAACTGCCATGCCTTGAGTTTTTGCTAAAAGTTTTGGAGAAGTTTAGGGTCTAGCTCCATCAACTAACTTTGAATGCCATAGTTTCCCTAAGCAAGTTTGTGTGGGCGATGGCCACTTTTGGGGGGACACCATCAGTCGAGGTCTTTGCGAAGCATTATTTTTTTACACTGACGGAAATTGGTTCTATCTTTGTTGCCTGAATGGCAAGGGTTGGCCTTAGCGAGCGTGATGTCTTCATTCAGTTTTGAAGCTTTTCCGTGCTACAAGGCCACGGAGAAGGATCACAACAACAGAGTCTTCAGCATTGTCTCTAGAACTAGTAGCGACCAAGACTTGGTTGAGGAGTACCTGGCCTACAGAGTCTAGCCACTGGGTCACAGATCATGTGTTGGGCCAGTGGTGCGAAGGGACTTCGCAAGGTTTCTAAAGCAGATTTTAATCTCGCTTTTGCTATCGATTTAGGTCATCACCCGGGAGACATTTTTATGGTGGAGATTGACAAAGAAGCAGAGGGCTTAGTTGGACCAGTGACAGATCATGAAGTTCACAAAAGCGTTGAGATACATGGAGGCAAGGTCTACCTCACAGTGTTTTTAGTCAGATGGGGCTGCTTTAGGATGTGCATAAAGCGCGTCCAAAAAGGTCAAAGGTGAAGATGATCGGTTTGTCTCCAAAGGGGGCTACACGTTCCTAGACGTCTATAGAGACCCTGTTAGTTGGCTTAGGCAAAGTGGATGCTGGTGCTGCGTCTGCTACTTTTGTGGCCGAGCTGGTGGAGACATGTGATCTACTATTGAAAGGGAAATGTGCCCTTGGGCCATTTCTAAAGTGTTTTGGTGATTAAGTGCCCAACACCTATTCTTTAAGTGTTAATTTGTGCCAAAAATTGAAGAAGTGCAAATCATATAACAAGGTATGTTTCTAGACTTAGTACATTGATTTGGGTACTAATGTATTGTGTCTAGGTGCTAGAAACAGGAGAAAAGCAATTGGAAAAGAGTCAACTCCTGCTCGATTTGGGTGCACCGGACTGTCCGGTGCGCCAGACGAGTCCAAGGTGAACCGGCCGCTCTCGGGACTCGATGGCGGCATACGGCTATAAATCACCAGACTGTCCGGTGGTTCACCGGACTGTCCGGTGAGCCAACGGTCGGTTGCGCAACGGTCGGCAGCGAAATCGGTGGGCGATGCATGGCCCGCTCCAACGATCGGTAGGGGGCACCAGACTGTCCGGTGTGCACCGGACAGTGTCCGGTGCGCCAACTGCCACGAATCTGCAACAGTCGACTGTGTCAAAATAGGAAGGAGATCCGCACCGGACTGTCTATAGTAACTGTCCGGTGGCGCACCGGACCCGACAGAAGGCAAGATTAGCCTTCCAAGATTGTCTCCAACGGCTCCTAGCTGCCTTGGGGCTATAAAAGGGACCCCTAGGCGCATGGAGGAGTCACCCAAGCATACTCTAAGCATTCTAAGTCTTCCACACTCCGTCTCCGCGCACTTGATCGACTGTGTTAGTGATTTGAGCTCCGTTCTAGTTGTGAACTCGTTGTGCTTCATTTTGAGCTCAAGTCTTAGCTTGTGTGCGTGTGTGTTGTTGCGGATTTGTGTATGTTGCTTCCGACCCTTACTCTTGTGCTTTCACTGTGATCTTTGTTGTAAGGGCGAGAGGCTCCAACTTGTGGAGATTCCTCGCAAACGGGAAAAAGAGATAAGCAAAGAAAAGCCGTGGTATTCAAGTTGATCATTGGATCACTTGAAAGGGGTTGAGTGCAACCCTCATCCATTGGGACGCCACAACGTGGAGGTAGGCAAGTGTTATACTTGACCGAACCATAGGATAAACCATTGTGTCCCTTGTGTTGTCCTTCTCTTTGATTATTTGTGATTCGCAAGAGCTCGCTCTATAGCCATTTGGTTCTCTTGCACTAACATCTTTATAACCAATCTTGTGGCGATTTAGTGTTGAATTTTATAGGATCACCTATTCACCCCCCCTCTAGGTGCTCTCAACTATCTCGCTCTGCATTTGACATAGAGGTCTGCCCCACGATGGACTTTGTCAAGCAATTGACCAGGGGTAAGTTGCGGAAGGAGTTGATTCTGATGAGAGTTGGCTTGGGGAGCATGAAACCATGGTTTGTGAGGGACATGCCTCCGGCGTGTTGTTGCAAGGACGTCGTGTTAGCTAGCATAGCAAGGGATTTACTTATATAACCGTACTTGCATAACATTTTGGATGTCATTGTAGCAGTAATGGATCTGAAGGGGAAAGTGACTGCCTGATCTATGGTGTTGTGAACATGGAGGGTTGATACAAGAAAAGGAAGGTCCGCACCATTGAAGCGACCATAGCTGGACTGTTGCTGGTGGAGACGAAGACCAGGGCAACGACGGGAGCTAATCCTCTGCCCATGCCAGTTGAACATTTTGATGTTGCCTCCATGTACTTGGTGACTGTAAGAAAAATGGACCTCGGGCCATCTGGCTCAAAAGCTTTTGGTGTTTAATGATCAACATAACCTATGGACTAATGTGTTTGCTAGTGTTTGTATTTATAGTTCACATGATGTGAAGAAGATTGGACTAAGGCACTGAGGATGCAACACCTCAAAAGAAGACATAAAAAGAGCATAGAAGTCCAAGACTCAAGAACAAAAGAAGCCTAAGGAAACAATGAAGAAATCCATTTAGTGGGCAGTCAGCCAGCGCACTGGTGGTGCACCAGACAGTGAACCGTGCTTTTCCGGTGTGCACCGGACTGTCCGGTGGGACAGTTGATAGTCCACGCAGAGGGGCCCACAGCAAGGTATCCTCGAGCTATAGCACCGGACTACCAGGTGTGCACCAGATAGTCTGGGTAACGGTAGGATCCAATGGTCAGCTGTTATAGACCCCAACGGTCGGCGGACATGGCAGGGCACCAAACAGTGAACAGCGCTTGTCTGGTGTGCCTTTCGACAGAAAGCTGCTGCTTCTGTCCAACAACTATAATTATGGGGGCAGGCCCCCAACCAGCCATTTCAAGGTGTGGGAGCCCAAGCAACATACCAAGGCATATTGTAGACATTTCCAAGTGCTCAAATACCCAAGTGCTTAATAGAATCACTCGGTGATTAGCGTAGGTGATTTGCGAAGTGCTTAGGTTAGGTAGACCGCTTATGTGCTTGCTCTAGGTGAATCCTAGTTAGTTGAGTGAGTTTAGAAAAACCACATAACAACTCGGTTCTTGCGCGAGCCAATGTAATTGTACCGAGTGGGGCGAGAGTCTTGCGAGACCGTCACAACTGAGTTTGTCACGGCCGCCACCGTGTACTGGAGGGAACAAGGCCCGCGGCGTTTCGGCCAGAAGCTCGATAGTGGAGACGGCGGGGAGCGTCCGAGAGGAGCCGGAAGCGGAGCACCACTTGCATGTGGAGAAGGCTCGCGACTCTCTATGGAGTTACTCGACCGAGGTGCTTGGCCCTCGCGTGGGCTACCCTTTGCGTAGGGGCACCAACGAGGATTTGTCGGAACCTTGCGTGGTTCCGGATACGTCGGTAAAAATACCGATGTCATCCACGAGAGTATGCATCTCTACCTTGCTCTTTACCTTCCGCATTTATATTAAGTATTTAAGTTTCAATCTTGTCTTTCTAGTTAGACTAATTAGATTGAAACTTAGGCTTTGTGGTAGAGTTAGCAACACTTAGACAAAACCTAGTTTGCACATTCTAGATTATTTATTTCCATAGGTTTTGCTCAAGGGATTTATTTGTGGCCTAGTCTAGAAAGAGTTTTAGAAGTCCTAATTCGCCCCCTCTTAGGCATCATTGTTTCCTACAATTGGTATCAGAGGTGGTTTGGCTAATTTGAAATGCTTTAGCTTCACCGCTAAAAGAGCCGACACTTTTTAAAGGAAGGGGGTGGATACCCATAGGCCACCACACTTTGACGATACTAACTTCCCATATTATAGTGCTGGAATGGCTTGTTACCTAGAGGTCATTGATCTAGGTGTTTGGAGAGTCACTCGTGACAGGATGAAACCTCCCAAGAATCCCGAGAAACCCACCACGAGTGAGGAAAAAGAAATTCATTTAAATGCTAGAGCCAAAAATTGCTTGTATGAATCTCTTAGCATGGATATTTTCAATCAAGTTTTTACATTTAAAACTGCTAATGAGATTTGGCTAAAATTGCATGAGCTCCATGACGACACATCCAATGTCCGTGAGCAAAAACATTGCCTAGTCTTAAATGAGTATAATTCTTTTGCTATAAAGGATAATGAGCTTGTTAGAGATGTGTATTCTTGTTTGAATCTAATCATCAATGAGCTCAATTCTATTGGCATTAATAAGCTAGGTGATGCGGACTTTGTGAGGAAGATTATCTCCCTACTACCACAACAAAGATATGGGAGCATCATCACTATTCTTCACAACATGGAGGACTTGAGTCAAATGACCCCGACCATTGTGATTGGGAAAATTGCGGCATTTGAGATGTCGCGAAAAATGGGTCGACAAGAGGAGTCAACTTCTTCAAGACCATATGTTTTTGCATGTGATGAAAAGAGAAAAGGAAAGAAGAAGGCCCCACTCCAAGTTCCTCAAGTGAAGAAGAGGAAGAAGAAGGAAGTGATGATGATGAAGATAATCAACCATCAACATCATCCTCCGAGGACGAAGAAACAATCCGACGCGTCAAAAAGGTAATGGGGTTGATCCACAAATTTAATCTAATGGTTGTGCCCCTGCAGGTCGAGGACCTTCTCTTTAACATTGACAAGAAAAAGCAAAGAAAGAGAGGATGCTTCACATGCAGGGAGAAGGGCCACTTCAGGGACAACTATCCAAATATGGCTGAACCCACAAAGGGGAGGAGCAAAGGCAAGGCGCTTACAAGTGTCAAAACTTGGGATGACTCTTCAAGCGAAGATGAACCTCTGAGGATGCATAGCCACCGATCCTCATCACACTCATCACGGTCATCACACAAGTGCCTTATGGCAAGAGGTAAAATGAGTCTTCCATCCTCTAGTGATGATAGCAGTAGTGATGATGAAGGTGAGGGAAAGCCCTCCTTAGATGAGCTTGTGGAAGCCGTTAAATTTTTTTAGGATGTATGCACTAAACAAAAGGCTCAACTTAAAACTTTTAAAAATAAGTTGATTAGTTCTCAAAATGATTATAAAAGTTTGCTAGAAAAATTTGAAACATTTGCAAATTTAAATTGTGAGCTATCAACTAAAATTGAGCAATTAGAGTCTATTGCTCCATCCTCAGCTACCAATGATGGCCTTATTAAAAGAATGAAAAACTTAAGGCTAAGTTAGCTATCTCTCAAGAAGCCATTGAAAAAACTTGCTAGAGAAAATGGAAATTCTTAGCATACATAATAATGAGCTAACTACTAAGCTACAAAACATCGGTAGCACCCCAGGAGTATCTTTGGTTGAAATTGCTAAAATTATTAAGAAAGATGCTTCTACTTCTTGCTTTGATTTAATTAATGATTCTAACCCCTATAATCAAGTTCTTGTTAAGAATGTTGTCATAGAAACATGTTCGGATGAGATTGCAATGGAAAATGAGCAATTAAAGTAAGAAGTGGCTCGCCTAGGCAATGCTTTGTATGACAAGAAATGCAAAGCCAAATAAATCCAACCTCCTCAGGATAACACCACTTCGGGAGAGAACAAGTCTGTGGAGAGAGAAACTATGATTTGTAGGCTATGCCACAAGGAAGGCCACAAGTCTTACCAATGCAAGACGAAGACCGAGGTTAAGCAAAAGCTCAAGCAAAAGCCAACAAGCAAAATCTCCAACCCCTACATCAAGAAGGTGGATAAAAAGGCTACTACACCATACTTAATCAAGAAAAAAAAGAATAGAAAGGTGATAGCAATCAAGGCCAACAAGCAAGCGAACAAAGGAAAGGGGGCCAAACACATCTAGGTGCCAAAGGAAATTATCTCAACCATGAAAGGCACCAAGAAGGTTTGGATCCCAAGAGGGAAGTGAGAAGTCCAAAGGACGACGGGGAATTTGGAGACTTGACAAAATTGGGATGTATATCATGGGATGCATCATATTGGATCAAGTATATTGCCAAGTAGGTTAGTGTATACTTTGGACTCAAATTCCCCACCCATGACTAAGGTAACTGGATTTATTGTATTTCCTTTTTAGATATGCGTATCTATTTTCTTGTATCTAGTTTTTACCTTATATACCTAGTGTTACATGTGATATTTGCTTTTGATATTATTTGCATGCATACTAGGTCAATCATATGGTAGGAATGCTCACTTTCAATTTATGTACTTGAGCAAACCTACATGGTTTAAAATGTTTAGTTAAGCACGACACATAGCTTATTCATCATTCCTTAGTAAATGAAACTCCAATTGGTATTTTCATATGACATATCCTACAAATGGTATCATGCTTCAATTGGTATCATTTTACTTATATGTGTCAAAGCTCAGATTATAGATAATTTACCCTTCTTGATATCAAAATCAAAGTGCATGTCTCCTACAAGTATTCAAAACTTGTATGCACACTTTGAGGGGGAGGTTACTCTATAATCTAAGTCTTTAAGACTAATAACTGTTTTCAAGTCTATTATATGTATTAGTCTCATTGAAGAAAAATGGAGTCCCCGGAGAAAGACAATAAGTTTCCACTACAAATCTACAAGTAGTTTCATGTCTAACATGACTACATTTGGTACCTCTTACATGCCTTCTCCAGTTATTGATTAGACTATATTTCATATCTTATACTTCCCATGTTGCTATAAATGCATATGTTGTTAAAATATATCTATTACCTATGCATAGGGGGAGTTAGTCTAATCAAATCATGTCTTGTACCTCTCTTTCTCATGTGCTCCTAAGTAGAGGATCTCTGACAGAAGGAGTATTTCTTCGTGTATGACAAAAGGGGAATATTCTTTTAAAGGGGGAGAATACTCTTTTAGGGAGAGTAATCTTTTTAGAGGGAAAAATTTTTATTTGCTTCCTACATGCTCTTAATGTCTTCCTTTTCGGTGGTTGATGCCAAAGGGGGAGAAGTTTTAAGGACCAAAGCAATGGAAAATATATCAAACACCAAACACCACCAAATTCAAATTTTAAAATAGGTTTTAGTTCTCTGGTCTAAAATAGGAAGTTAGTGAATTATGGAGTTAGGGGGAGGCTTAAGTCCATAATCTCACTTTGAGGGGACACTCATGCATCCAGCAAGTAGATTGCATTTTTTCATTCAAATGCTTGTTATATTTGCTTGCTTTGGTTGTGTTGTTATCAATCACCAAAAAGGGGGAGATTGTAAGGAAAATAAACCCTAGGCCATTTGACTCAAAAGGTTTTGGTGTTTGATGATCAACATAACCTGTGGACTAATGTGTTTGCTAGTGTTTGTATTTATAGTTCACAGGATGCGAAGAGGATTGGACTAAGGCACTGATGATGCAACACCTCAAAAGAAGAAATAAAAAGAGCACAGAAGTTAGAGACTGAAGAACAAAAGAAGCCTAAGGAAAGAACAAAAAATAAATGAAGTGGACAATCATCTAGCGCACTGGTGGTGTACCAGACAGTGAACAGTGCTTGTCCGGTGTGCACCGGACTGTTCGACGGGACACCTGACAGTCTGTGTAGAGGGCCTGCAGCGAGGTGCCCTTGGGCTATAGCATCGGACTGTATGATGTACACCGGACAGTCTAGGTAACGGTCAGATCCAACGGTCGGCTGCTAAAGACCCCATCGGTCAGCTGACGTGGCAGGGCACTGGACAGTGAACAGTGCTTGTCCGGTGTGCATCGTACTGTCCGGTGTGCCCATCGATAGAAAGCTGCTGCTTCTGTCCAACGGCTATAATGGTGGGGTAGGCTATAAATACCCCCAACCGGCCATTTCAAGGTGTGGGAGCCCAAGCAACATACCAAGGCATATTGTAGACATTTCCAAGTGCTCAAACACCCAAGTGCTTAATAGAATCACTCGGTGATTAGCGTAGGTGCTTTGCGAAGTGCTTAGGTTAGTTAGACCTCTTATGTGCTTGCTCTAGTGAATCCTAGTTAGTTGAGTGAGTTTAGAAAAACCACACAACCCCTCGGCTCTTGCGTGAGCCATTGTAATTGTACTGAGTGGGGCGAGAGTCTTGCGAGACCATGACAACTGAGTTTGTGTCATGGCCGCCACCGTGTACCAGAGGGAACGAGGCCCGCGGCGTTTCACCTGGAAGCTCAATAGTGGAGACGGCGGGGAGCGTCCGAGAGGAGCCAGAAGTGGAGCACCACTTGCACGTGGAGAAGGCCCGCGGCTCTCTACGAAGTTACTCGACTGAGGTGCTTGGCCCTCGCATGGGCTACCCTTTTCATAGGGGCACCAACGAGGATTAGTCAGAACCTTGCATGGTTCCGGATATCTCAGTAAAAATACCAGCGTCATCCATGAGACTTTGCATCTCTACCCTGCTCTTTACCTTCCGCATTTATATTAAGTATTTAAGTTTCAATCTTGTCTTTCTAGTTAGATTATTTAAATTGAAACTTAGCCTTTGCGGTAGAGATAGCAACACTAAGAGAAAACCTAGTTTGCACATTTTAGATTATTTATTTGCTTAGGTTTTGCTCTAGGGATTCAATTATGGCCTAGTTTAGAAAGAGTTTTTAGAAGTCCTAATTCACCCCCTCTTCGGTGTCATCGTTTCTTATAGTGACAAAGTGACCGCTAAATATAGCATCCGAGCGATTCAATGGCCACTTAACTTCAAAGTCTCGAATGTCGATAAGTACGAGCCCAAGCAAGATTTGGGCGGCTGGTTGGCCGTCTATACGATCGCCGCCTAGGTCACCAGAGCAATGGAGGACGTCATGACGGCGTACCTACCCATTGTTCTTGGGTAGGATGCGCTGAAGTGGCTCCTACATCTTCCTCGCCATTGCATCGACGACTGTGCCGACTTCTGCCACCGGTTTGTCAAGAATTTCCAATTCCTTTCTGACAAACCGGCACAACCATGTGACCTCAAATCCATCAAACGTCAAAGTGATGAGTCCCTCTGCTCATTCCAGAAGCGTTTTCAAACTATGAGGAATCGCATCCCCGATGTCACGGAGGCCACCGTGATTGAGGACTTCTACAGCGGGTCTAATGACTCGGCTTTCATTCGAGCTATCCTCCAGAAAGCTCCCGCCACCTTGGAACAACTTTTCCAAGAGGCGGGCATCTTCAACACTGCTGATGAGAGGGCTAAGGACCTCATCGACCACACGAAGCCTGCACCCTAGGCGTCGAAGGAGGGGAACCAGCAGCCGGATAAGCGCTAGGATAAGGGACCGAGGGATGAAGTGCATGTTGCTGGGCCCCCAGCGACTCGGCCCTATGGCGTGCCACAAGGCAACATACGACAATGGACGAGATACTCTACGACCAGTGCCCATACCACATTGAGATGCACCACACCCTGCGTAATTGCAGGGACATCAAGAACTCAGTCAGCAACGACCAACCATTCCAACTGATGTCGTCGCCCCCACCACGAAGAGAACATGCCACACAAGAACAACAACTGCAAAAGGAGAGGACGGTGGTGGCGCCTTCCAGCACATTGACACGGAGGTCAATGTCATCTTTTGTGGCCATGGGTCCCAGGAAAGCAGGAGGCAGCAGAAGCTAACCAACTGGCAGGTCCTAGTGGCAACCCACAGTGCACTGACGCCATATCGGTGGTCAGAGCACTCCATCACGTTCAACTAATTAGATTAGTGGCTTAACTTTGATCACCCCAATAAGTACCCTCTGCATGTCGACGTTGTGATCCAAGAAACTCGGGTCAAGAAGGTTCTAGTGAATGGCGACAGCAACATCAATGTCACCTTCCCCAAAACACTCGAGGCCTTGGGGATCTCGACTACTGACCTCATTGAGTCGAATACCCCATTCTTCGGCAATGAAGGAGAGCACCCACTAGGGCACCTCTTTATGTTAGTCACCTTCGGCAACTACTGAATCGAGTTCCTGCGCTTCGAGGTTGCTCGATGTCACACCCAGTTTTAAAGGACAAAGCTGGGTGCATCTCATACATGCGCCAAAGAAGACAACATATATAATACCAGAGTGTATAGAGATAAATGTCATAATAGAATCAGAGTACTTATTACATAGCGAAAATCTTACAAAATAAAAGATAAATATAACATGATCTAAAATCCATCCTTGGCGCCAGCAAGTTGACTAGGAGACAATGACCTAGACCTCTCATGAACACAACGTAGCTTCCCATGCGCCTCATCCTGTGGTACCTGTCCTTGACCTGTGGGGGGGTGTGAGATAGCAAGGGTGAGCTCACACATGATCATAGCTCAACAAGTTATGGGGAATAATGTGCATGAACTCACCAAAGGTGGGAGTTCATGTGAAGTGTAAGGCTGATCAACAAAATAAAGGTTGAAACTGAGCATTACTTTTAAGGTTGGTCAAAATTTTATTAGCAGTTACTACATGTACATATATACCAAACCATAATAAATAATAGAACAAAATTAATAAATAATCCCATGCAATGCAAATGACAAATTGAATTTAAGTTCCATAAATTAATCATGCGAGAGTCCTGAGCTGCTCTTGACCGTGAGCTCAGCTAGTATACCAGTTTTACACTCTGCAGAGGTTGTACCCTTTACCCATAAGTCATGTTTCCTATGTCGCCAGGGTTTGCAAGGCCCTTAGACACTACCGAGGTGAATGGCTAGGGATCCACTATGAGGCCTTTACAAAGTTCCACTAGCTTCCGAAAACCCGCTACAGTTTATGGGAAGACACTTGCAAGAATCCCCCATCTGACTGCCATCGCAGCAAAATCAACCCCAGAACCTCCTTATATGCAACTCCCCTACTGCCCTTGCCCCTTTCGGGTAAGGTAGACTTCCACTAGCTTTCCTAATTAGTTAGCCAAGGGGTCCCATTCCTCCCTTGTGGTGGCACGTGTTTCTCAAGTTAAGCTCCATGTTCTAATTAACATAATATAATGATCTTGACATGAACATAAATAAAATAACAGAATAATTGGAACATTGATATAATGTATTATCAATCCCAAAACCATATAAAGCAATAGCAAAACCTACCCATGTGATTCAGGGGTAAAACAAGGTAAAAAGGATAAACAGACTAGGGTGACCTATTGGGTCCCATCAAAATTAAACCTATGCATTGAATGATGATAATAAAGAATATTATTGGGTAACAAAAGTGGATCAAGGGCACAACTTGCCTGGCACTTGAGATTCCAGTTACCAGGTTGATTCTTCAGATCCTCGTGACCTCACTGCTAGTCGTAGCAATACAAACAAACATGGTATAGACAAGATGAACATCACACCAAACATAAGTACAAGCTGAATAATAATAATCTACGCGTTGCTACGAGATCGTGGGATCGAGAACTACTAAGATCGGAGTTACGATTAAGGAGTTACGATTTTATAGAAGATCTGGGTGATTAAAATATTAAACTATATTATAAATTGGTTGGTATAAATCATATGAGAGGTTATTATATAAATAATTATCTCAACTTTAATCTAAGTTATGAATTAACCACATATCATCTTCTAGTAGATTATAATGATAAGTAGTTTATCGAGACTCACCAACATAAGTTTAAATAAAGATCTAATTATAAAAGAACAGGACATGGTATAATAAATATTGTTATTGCATAGTAAATATTCATACGAGACTAGCGCAACTTGAACGGATCAAATCGGAGTTAAAATGGGGAAGTTACGAATTTCCTATGGTTCCATGTATTTGATACATGATTAATTAAGGGATAAATTTTAATGTGACTTTCATGTCAAAACAGTGGCACTAGATGATAAACAATAATCTTACAAAATTATAGGAATTGGAATGGATTAAAAAGGAGTTAAAATGTATTTTCTAGGAATTAAACAAATTTCTGGAATTAATTTTGCATTAAAAACCTTTTTCTAAATGAATTTCTCTGTTTTCCTAGAGGCCTGGACTGCGCGCATGATTAAACAGAAACCCAGGGTCTATTGCATAAAACATCTAAGACTCAGGCATACGGTTGATGGACTGCGGGTTTAATATGAAAGAATCTAGGGTCTCTTTAACAAAATGTAGCCTATGAAGAGGTATCAATGAATATGGGCCGTTGGATTATAAACTGATGCACACGGATTAGGACTGAACTGGTACGCGATATCCACCTTCGGATCAGGGATCAATGGCTATCTGATCCCCACGGCATACACTAGCCCTCGGCCGTCGGATTGGATCCAACCACCCAGATCACGCCCACGAATGGGTATCCTATTACATATCTGAGCCGCTACTTTTCCTATCTACGGTCACGGTGTCCTCTTCTTCCTCGGAATATAAGACCCAGCGGCGCCATATGCCCACGACGGAGCAGCCCCGGCCGGGCGCGGTGATTGTGATTTAGCGCCCTAAAACCTAATCCGACCAGTGACACACGAGGAGCCGACCACTACAAACACGGTTGAGGGATAATTACCGGCGATCGAGTTGAGCAGTGGGCCGGCGACGGCGTTCAGCGGCGACACGACAATTCGTAGGCTCCGGCGAGCAATTAATGGGGCACCGTCTGATCCCAACGTCTGAGAAGGTCACCAACGCGCGCGGATGGCAATGCCGACCCCTCGAACCAGAGCAGAGGCGCAGATGGCGGCGCAAGCGTGCACGACGGTGACGAGATCTCTCTCCTCCCTCTCTGCTACCTCTCACGGTGGTGGAATCCCTTGGTTCAAAGTGATGCAGGGGCCCTAGCGAAACGGGTTCTAGCCAGTACGGTGTGTGTGTGTGGGGGGGGGTCCTCCCTTTTAGGGTCATGGGAAGATGGCTGCTCGGCTAGCTGGATTCGCGCGGAGGTTGCGGCGGCCGTTGCAACCATCCCGATCGAGAAGCGCTTCCGGAGGCTGCTGACAAGGCGGGCCCAGGTGGTAGTGGCCGGTTTGGCGTGTAAGGCGAGGAGCATGGCGGCTGCACGGTGGGGCCGCGAGACCAGAGACTAGCGAAGTGGCTGCATGCAGAAGGAATCCCCTAGTGGGCCGAATTAGTGCGGTATGGGCCCTCGTAAGCTTTCTTCTTTTTCTTTTGATTTTTATTTTCTATTTTCCTTTGTTCTTAATTATTTTGAATCTAGATTTAGAATTCAAACTTAAGTGCAAATTTAAACTCATATTTAACTGTGCAATTTGGTCATACCATCATGTGATGAAGTTATTTAATAATATTATTTTGTATTGTATAATCATTCTTTCTTCCTTCCTTTCCTATTTTTATTCTCTTGGTTTTCAAACCTATATTTAAATTTGTTATGAGTCTCACCATGGATCAAAATATACCAAGTTCAAATATTAGTGTAAAGAAATATATTTCTATTTATATATTTCATTTTTTACCTCATTTGTTTAGTATTTTCTTCTCTTTTCTCAAATTCTAAAAGTGTACCTTTGGGTTAAATCCCAATTCTCTTATTATTATATTCCCATATTATTCCTTTTTGACATTACAAAATTCTAATTCCAATCTAAGATAAAGTTTATGAATTCACATTTTTACTACATACTCCAAATCAATTATGAAACAATAGATATATATATATATCTATTTTAATTGATTAAATGTTTGAAATATGAGACACACTCATATTGTTCCTTTCTTTTTAGGAAAATGGTATTTTGATTGTGGGACAAGAATTAAAGTTACTTCAAACTTGGTTATTCATGTAGATAAATGCTTGTGGTGCGTCATTTAATGAAATGCATATTCATTTGGTTGAAAGAGAAAACCTTTCTATTACTTATTTTCTAATATAATTATTGATTTTAAAAATTCAGTCCTCAACATTCAACTCTCAAGTATAATTTGAGATATCTGAATTTGCTATTTGATTTCTTCATATATTTATTTCATTATCATTAATAATAATTTATTTTTTTTTCTTATATAGGTTTTGGGCCTTACACTCGAGTTTGAGTGCGGGTACAACACCATCATCAGGAGGTCGGGACTGGTCAAGTTCATGTATATCCCACACTACCCTTACATGATACTCAACATGCCCAGACCTCAAGGCATCATCATTGTCTGGGCCGACTTCCAAGGAGTGGCGGAGTGTTTTCTGGGGGCCATTCAGACGGCCCTCACCGCCGGACCCTCGGTAGCACCTTCGATGACGAGTGCCGATGCATCGCTAAGGGATGACCTCAAAATCCCAATGAATGAAGCATCTACCACTACCACCATGTGGCCAGCTGAAGAAACCAAGAGAGCCAACCTCGACTTTTCTGATGAACGCAAGATGACGATCATCAGCTCCAGCCTCGCCACCAAATAGGAAGACATGCTCATCCGTTTTCTGCAGGGCAACTAGGATGCATTCGTAGGGCAACCCTTGGACATGCCGGGAGTTCCCATAGAGCTAGCCAAGCACAAATTGAAGGTGTATCCTCAAGCAAAGCTGATCCAACAGAATCTGCGTCGCTTTACGTCAAACAGAAGAGAAGCCATACGGACAGAGTTAGCTCGACTAGTAGCAGCAGGTTTCATTAGAGAAGTAACACACCCTGAGTGGCTTGTGAACCCTATTCTTGTACTATAAAATAATAAAGTTGATTGGCGCATGTGCGTTGACTATTCTGATCTCGACAATCACTGCCCGAAGGATCCCTTTGGGCTCCCTAGAATATATCAAGTGGTCGACTCCAACGCTGGCTGTTCCATGCTCTCCTAGGACTTTACTCGGGATATCACCACATCAGTCTGTCGAAGAAAGACTAGGAGAAAACAGCGTTCATTATGCCCTTCGGGGCCTTCCGTTATACCTCCATGTCGTTTGGCCTAAAAAATGCTAGAGCGACTTATCCACGGGCATAGGGCGTTTACTGCATAAATATAAACACACTAACATTGAATCAATCTAATAATACTAGACATACTCATCCACTAAACCTAAACATCCCTCGCATTACCGGTTCCACCATACACACATGATACACCTATTTCTTAATTAAGAACGCCATAATTATTATTACAAGGAATAGAGAGGAGGATTCTTCCCTGCATGACGTGACTACTTCATAACCGTGAACACAAATACATCCCAAACATTAAATCAACTCAGCTACATTTGACCTACGAATCTACATAGGTACTGCTTGCCTAAATTGCATCCCTACCCGAACTTCATCATACATATGGGTTACGTCTTTCAAATGATTACGAACGCAACACACCATGCGCAAGAACTAAGGCATTTCAATAGGAATTCTACACCATACTAACCCCACCGCCTATCACGTGCATATAATCTAGTTAAATATACACGACACATACAATCATCAAGCACCTTGCACATAACCTATGAACTAACAATTATTAGACGATGGAATTAAATCCTCATATATTGCTCTTGCTAAAAGTATGAGAATCCTCACAATTCTTATATATATCGTATATCCAAAACAACAAATCAGCCCAATACCTCAATTCAACTTGAACTCGTGAAATCGACAACAGACCCAACGAACACCTAGTGGGCGTCGCGTTTATCTATGCTTTCTTCATCCAACCTTTTGGGATGTCTCACAAAAAAATACACACACATACACATAATCAACAGTAGGGTAAATCACGCTGGATGTTGAAACGACGGAGCACGAACAATGGTTCTCATCGGCGTGGGGAGCAGAATGGCAACGCGCGAACATGGCTGCAGGGTGCTAGCAGAATCACCATCAAATTGTTGGATCTTTTATGGGCTTGGCCCATTTATTGAATAAACTCTATGGTGTGTAATGGTGGGGAATACCAATAGTACCATATTGGAAGTCCAAGGGTCATTTGGCTTGACTTATATGGTGGGAATTATTCCACTTAATTTGAGAAGTCAAGAAATGGACAAGGGCGTGCCACACGCACGCGCGCCGCCGCCACTGCCACCGCCGACCGGGCCGGGCGTGGCGTGGCGTGGTGAGGCGAGGCAGGCGGCAAGCGGGCGTGGTGTGGTTGTGTTTGTGTTAATTTTTAGCACTCATTAACCGCGGGAGTTCAGTTGCCTGTCTCTTCGTCAGCTGCATGCGAGACCCTTGTCCTTCAGTTGCCCGTCTTTTGGCGTGCCTCATGCGACCCTTCTCCTTTAGCTTCCCTCTGCGAGAGGTTAAGTAGAGGAGAACCCCTGGCACTTGGTACACGAGAAGAGAACCATTTCAGAGTCACAACCCAGCCGCAAGTGAGGGTATTCCCATCTCGTAGCTCTGCGCGCACAGAGAAGCGAGAGGGCAGGTGCCTTCGGAGCCCTTGCCGTTCGAGACCTTGCACGGGGGATCGACAATTAGGTTTTTGGGGAGCATCTACGCGACTGCCCAACTTCCTTCGTTGTCTTCATCACTGGTGAACATCTTCTTCCCGGCGTCTTCATCTCGTACGGATGACAAGGGAAGTTGGACAAGGATCAGGATCCTCGGAGCGCATGGGAGAGTATGATCAATTCAGTTCTTTACTGTTTTACGTTCTACATATTATATATGTTTCATATATTCATCTCTGATGTTTCATATATAGCCATAAATTTATCCAATATGTTCTGTCGTATTATATCGTTACATGTCTGATGTCTGTTCATACTAGTAATATGTTAAATCTGTTTGTCTTAATTTTACAGTCATGCTGTTTATGTTGATGTTTGTTTATTCTCAATTGTTCTGACTGTTTATATGCTTATTATATTTATATGATTCATATGCTTTATGTTCTCATGATCCATATTGTTATGGATATATTTAATATCACGATTTATATGATTAATCATCTTTTATATGTCATCATCATAATGTTAATTTATGAAATTAAAATGATATGGAAAATGCCTATATTTCTAACAATCCAAAAACCTAATGTTAGACATTTTTCTGTCAGAGGTTTTGCTGCTGTGCTAAAGCCTGATCCTTTTGATGGTAAAAACTTCTTGATTTGGAAAGCTAAGATGGAATTGTGGCTAACTGCAATGTCTTGTTATCAAGCCGCTGAGGGCAAGCGTGCTAACTTACCTCCTGAGGATGAAACTAAGTTTAAGGCTGAAGACAACCTCTTTCGAGGAGCAGTAATTAGCGCACTGGATACAAAATTCCAGAAAAGCTATATCATCCTTCCTACAGGGAAAGAGCTGTGGGATGCACTTGTTGGAAAGTTTGGAGTAACTGACGCTAGTAGCGAGCTATATCTCATGGAGCAGCTGTATGACTACAAGATGGTTGAGAACCGATCTGTAGTGGAACAGGCTCATGAGTTTCAGGCACTAGCTAAGAAACTCGAGCTTTTTCCTTGTCCTTTGCCTGACAAGTTTGTGGCTGGCGGTATAATCGCCAAGTTGCCACCTCCATGGAAGGACTTTGCTACCTCTCTCAAACATAAGAGACAAGAGTTCAATGTGGAAGAGCTCATTGGTACTCTTGATGTTGAGGAAAGAGCTAGAACAAAGGACAATGGAAAAGGTGTTGAGATCTCTACTGCTAATGTGGTGTAGAAGAGAAACTTCCGCAAGTTCAACAAGAAGAAAAACCAGAACAAACAAGAGAACACAAATAAACCTGTTCAAATAGCACAGTTTAAAAAGAAGAAGAACAACAACAAGGGAAAGGGAGGATGCTTTGTCTGTGGCAGTGATCAACATTGGGCTAGAGAGTGCCCTGATCGCAAGTTCACACAGGACAAGAAATCAGCTAATGTTGTAACCACTGAAACTGGAGATGGAACATCTGGGTATGGTAATTCTTTACCATTTGTTCTCTCAGTTTGTAATTCACCTGAGTGGTGGATGGATAGTGGTGCAAACATTCATGTGTGTGCTGATGTCTCTATGTTCTCTTCCTACCAGGTCCGGAGGTCTGGTGCCTTGTTAATGGGAAATGGGTCACGTGCTCATGTTCTTGGTGTTGGTACGGTCATTCTGAAGTTTACTTCGGGAAAGACGGTGCCATTGAAGAGCGTGCAGCATGTGCCCTCTATCAAGAAGAATCTCGTTAGTGCTTCGATGCTATGTCGAGATGGGTACAAAGTTGTTCTTGAATCTATTAAATGTGTTGTGTCAAACATGGTACTTTTGTTGGTAAAGGATATGACCGCTTATCACTACATGATGTGTGTAATAAAATGGTGAAATCTGTTAACATTTCTGATGAGCCAGATTTATGGCATTCACGTTTTTGTCATGCAAGCTTTGGCTGTCTTATGCGGTTAGCAAATATAAATCTAATTCCTAAATTTAACCTGGTCAAAAAGTCTAAGTGCCATGTGTGTGTTGAATCAAAACAACCCCGCAAGCCTCACAAGGCTGCTGAGGCGAGGAATTTGGCACCTCTAGAACTTGTTCATTCTGATCTGTGTGAGATGAATGGAATTTTGACCAAAGGTGGTAAAAGATAGTTTCTCACATTTATAGATGACTCCACCAGATTTTGCAATGTGTATCTCTTAAAAACAGAAGATGAAGCGTTTAATTATTTTAAGACCTACAAAGCTGAAGTTGAGAACCAACTTGAGAGGAAAATAAAACGGTTAAGGTCTGATCGAGGTGGAGAATATTTCTCTAATGTGTTCGATGAGTTCTGCGTGGAACATGGTATTATTCATGAGAGGACACCGCCATTCTCACCACAATCCAATGGGATTGCTGAAAGGAAAAACCGCACTCTAACAGATTTGGTGAATGCCATGTTGAGTACAACGGGATTATCCAAGGCATGGTGGGGTGAGGCGATTTTGACAGTGTGTCATGTCCTGAATAGAGTTCCAACAAAGAACAAAGAGACCACACCATTTGAGGAATGGGAAAAGAGAAGATTAAATCTCTTATATTTGCGCACTTGGGGTTGCTTGGCCAAAGTGAATGTGCCAATCAACAAAAAGCATAAACTTGGGCCTAAAACTGTTGATTGTATATTCCTTGGGTACTCTTTTCACAGCACTGGGTATAGGTTCTTAATTATAAAATCTGATGTGCCTGATATGTATGTTGATACTATCATGGAATCAAGAGACGCAACATTTTTTGAGAATGAGTTTCCAATGAAGAATAGACCTAGTGATACAAGTCATGAGACTATAATTCCCCATGAGCACGAACTGTCTATTCCTATAGATCATGCTGAGGATCCTCACATGCACATCCCTGAGGAGGATGACACTATAGTCACTCGAAAGAGCAAGAGACAGAGGGTTGCAAAATCCTTTGGTAATGACTTTATAGTGTACCTTGTGGAAGACACACCAACTACCATCAGTGAGGCATATTCCTCTCCTGATGCTGACCTATGGAAGGAAGCAGTAAGGAGTGAGATGGAATCTATTATGTCTAATGGAACTTGGGAGGTCGTTGACCGTCCTTATGGTTGTCAACCTATAGGCTGCAAATGGATCTTCAAGAAAAAGCTTAGGCCTGATGGTACAATCGAGAGGTACAAGGCAAGGCTTGTGGCCAAAGGATACATCCAAAAAGAGGGTGAAGATTTCTTTGATACCTACTCACCAGTGGCACGATTGACTACAATTCGCACATTAATAGCCATGGCAGCCTCTTATGGTCTTATCATTCATCAGATGGATGTTAAGACAGCTTTCCTAAATGGAGAGTTGGATGAGGAGATCTACATGGATCAGCCAGAAGGGTTCATTGCGGATGGTCAAGAGAACAAGGTGTGTAGGTTGATAAAATCATTGTATGGCCTAAAACAAGCACCTAAGCAATGGCATGAAAAGTTTGATAATACTCTTATAGCCATTGGTTTTGCTGTAAATGAATCTGACACGTGTGTATATTATCGGTATGGTGGGGGTGAGTCTGTTATGCTGTGCCTTTATGTTGATGACATCTTGATCTTTGGATCAAATCTCAATGTGATTGAGGAAGTTAAAAGTCTTCTATCGAGCAATTTCGAGATGAAAGATTTGGGAGAGGCTGATGTCATTCTCAACATCAAGCTTGTTAGAGAAGCTGATGGTGGGGTAACTTTGTTACAATCCCATTATGTGGAAAATGTATTGAGTCGCTTTGGTTTTAGTGACTGTGATCCTGCTCCAACACCTTATGACCCTAGCGTGCTATTGAGAAAGAATCGGAGAATAACAAGGGATCAATTGACATACTCCCAGATCATTGGCTCGCTCATGTACCTTGCAAGCGCAACAAGGCCAGACATCTCATATGCTGTGAGTAAGCTGAGTCGATTTGTGTCAAAACCAGGAGATGATCACTAGCGTGCTCTTGAGAGAGTGTTGCGGTATTTGAAAGGTACTATGACATACGGTATTCATTATACTGAAAACCCAAAAGTGCTGGAAGGCTATTGTGATGCCAACTGGATTTCTGATGCTGATGAGCTTTATGCCACAAGCAGATATGTGTTTCTGTTTGGAGGTGGCACTGTTTCCTGGAAGTCTTGCAAGCAGACTATCTTAACGAAGTCTACAATGGAAGCAGAACTTGCAGCATTAGAAACTGCTGGGGCTGAGGCCGAGTGGCTTCGTGATTTCCTATTGGATTTACCGGTAGTTGAAAAACCGATACCGGCTATTTCCATGAACTGTGACAACCAAACGATGATTACAAAGGTTAACAGTTCTAGGAATAACATGAAGTCTACAAGGCATGTTAAGAGGAGATTGAAATCTGTCAGAAAGCTGAAAAACTCCGGAGTTATAACGGTGGATTATGTCCACACATCGAATAATCTGGCAGATCAATTCACTAATTATGTCCACACATCGAATAATCTAGCAGATCAATTCACTAAGGGTCTGTCACGCAATGTGATAGAAAGTGCATCGAGAGAAATGGGTATGAGACCTGTTGGGGGCCTTCGTCCTCCGAAGGTCCTCAAAAACATGATTTGACAATGTTTTCCAAGTGGATTATGTGAACAGGTATTTTTGGACTCAGAACTATGAATATGAAGCACGGCCAGGACGAAGCCTGAACTAGACGAAGGACGAGCGCAGCCGAAGCTGTGCGCAGGGAAGCTTCGGCGCGACAGCAGAGGGGGGAACCGACTTAAAGATGAAAAGACTGCGTGGGCCTTGACAAATTTCCATAAGCCATTAACAAATGTAATGGACATGGATGTAATTTTACGTGGGCTGCGTCCCGCGCCTATAAATAGATGAACAGTACTCCCGTACTGTTCACGCTGACTTGGCATTGGCATTTGCATCACGCTTGTACTTTTTACCTTCTCTCAGGACCGAAGGTACATTTGTAATTTGTAATCATTTCTATTTCTTTGTGTTAATAAAATAGAAATGATTCTATGATCTACATTCCATGTTTTATAAGAGTCCTTCGTTATTACTTGTTGAATTTACGAAGGTATGTCTCTTGTGACCTTCGTCCGGAACTCATTATTCCCGAAGGGGAATAATGTTCGATAGGACGAAGGGCCTTAACGTTTAACACTTTTTATGTTGCCTTGTTCTTAATCCGAAGCATTTGAGAACAAGTCCCCAACATTGGCGCCCACCTCCGGTGAACCTACTTCCACTTCGAGTTTTGTGAACACCTTCGGAAGCTATAGACCTTCGCTATGGCGCCAAAGAAAGCTTCAGCGGCTGGGGCTGCAGCACTACAACCGCTGGACCACAACCAGGAGACCGTCTCTCTTCGGGAGGCCCGAAGCCAGAAGAGAAAGGCCGTCAGCCCGACACTTCAGGAAGAAGAGCTAGACCAAGAAATCAGGGATATGGAGATGCTACACCAACAAGTACAAAGGAAGAAGGAGAAGATGGCCCGCCTAGCTGAGTTGCAAAGGCAGATAGACGAAGCCTCTGAGGAAGTTCGCCATCTTACTCACGATGAGCAGAACAGAAGGCCTCATCAGAAAGACCTTCATCAGGAGGGCTTCGTCAACGAAGATGACTGGTATGATAATTTCCATCAGGGAAATTTTGTTTTTGATGATGCTTCTCCTCTGTCTGCTGAGCTGCAGGCTACACCTTGGCCTCCATCCTATAAGCCACCCCAGCTTCCCATGTTTGATGGTCACTCCGACCCGAAGCAATTCTTGATGAGCTACGAAGCAACAGTGTCTTCGTACGGGGGCAATGCTGCAGTCATGGCGAAGTCTTTCGTCATGGCCGTCAGGAATGTTGCTCAGACCTGGTATTCCTCCCTTCGGCCAGGAACAATAACTTCATGGCAGAAGCTGAAGGATATGTTACTGACCAGCTTTCAAGGATTTCAGACGAAGCCGGTCACAGCTCAAGCCCTGTTCCAGTGTATTCAGGATCACGAAGAGTACCTTCAGGCGTATGTCCGAAGGTTTTTACGATTGAGGGCGCAGGCACCAACGGTGCCCAATGAAATTGTTATCGAAGCCATGATCAAGGGGCTTTGTCCTGGGCCTGCAGCTCAATACTTTGCTAGAAAGCCTCCTCAGACCTTGGAGAAATTGCTCCAAAAGATGGATGAGTACATTCGTGCTGACAATGACTTTCGTCAAAGAAGGGAGGAGGCCTTCAGATTTTCTGAAATGACCAGGGGCTTCGGAGGAAGATACTACCCGAGACATGTCCGTTCCATCCACAACACTCAGAATGATGATAAGGGGAGTCAGAACAGACCGCAATGCTCCTCACAGGCTTCGGGGCAACAACAAACTTCCTTCCGGCCACCAGCTCCAAGAGGCAGAGGCGCCAGGGGCTTCGGCGGAAGATTCGGAGATCAGCCAAGGAGACTGTTTTGCTTGTTCTGTGGAGAAGGCAAGGGCCATACCACTAGGTCGTGCCATATTACAATCCAGAAGCAAAAGGAAATTGCCGAAGCTGCATCTCAACAAGCTCAGCCGAAGCAGGTCATGCATACTGCTTCGTATCATCCGCCTTATATCCCACAATACATAGACAACCACCCTGCAGCTTCTGTAGCTTCGGCAAGTCAACCTCAAGCTTCCTGGCAACAGCTTCCGCCCCCACCTCCATTGCAGCAAGGTCAACAGCCAGAAGGGAGTCAATACGCTCCACATCAGAGGGACTTCAGAGAGCAGTCCGAAGCTCGCACAGTCAACAGCACTGTGCCAGAGTCGAAGCACATTTATTGACACATATCCTACCTTTGATAGCAGTTTTTCCTATTCAGTTTTATTTTCTGTGAAGCAAAAAACATTGATAGTTTTCATGTAATAATTTCGTTGTTTTCCACGAGGAAGATCTATTTGCTCCACAAGCTTAAGTTGCTGAAGCTTAAAATTTTTTCCGTTACCAAGGAGGACCTTCGAATTAAAAATCCTTCGGAGTAACAGAAAGTCGTTCTAAGGAACGTAGAGTAAGTTTGTGAAGTCACAAAAAGCCGTTCCAAAGGGAGCGCAGTGTAAGTTTTCTGCTCAGAAGTCGTTCCTAAAGGAATGCAGAGCCTACAGCGAAAAGTCAACGCTGATACCGCCTAAGTAAAGGGCGAAGAAGCTCCTAAGGGAGGCTTACAGCGAAAAGTCAACGCTGATACCGCCTAAGTAAAGGGCGAAGAAGCTCCTAAGGGAGGCTTACAGCGAAAAGTCAACGCTGAGATCGTCTAAGTAAAAGACGAAGAAGCTCTAAATACGTTCCTAAGGGAATGCAGAGCTTACGAATGTGTTTTGTGTGTATCTTCGGAACAGACGTCATTTGCATAACATAACATCATCACATCATTTCGCATAGCATAAGCATCATACATCATGTTGCA
The DNA here is from genome assembly GCA_029449295.1 of Zea luxurians. Taxonomy (NCBI): domain Eukaryota; kingdom Viridiplantae; phylum Streptophyta; class Magnoliopsida; order Poales; family Poaceae; genus Zea; species Zea luxurians. Next base: position 57,130,476 of record JAOPSE010000011.1, read on the forward strand.
TACGGCAAAAGAAGGGCACACAGTATTAACCTTCGAAAGAATGATTTGAGAAAGTGCAAATCGTGCAAAGTCACGAGGGAATATAATGATGATCTTCGGAAAATAACTTCGGAGGCTATTTTTACGAAGCATGGATGAGCTTCATCAGAGCAATATCAAAATTGTTTAGCTTCGGAGAGTGCTTTCATGAAGCATGGATGTGTCTTATCAGAACAGTTTTAACGAAGAATGTTTTCTTCACGAAGCATGAAAAGAAGGGAAGGTGTTTTTTCGCCGAAGGCTCAAAAATGGTATGTATGTACAGTTTCATGCATCGTAAAGGATTGAATAATGGAAAGAAACTTGTATATTACATTCAAATGTACAAATGTTACATAGATCACAATTTAACTGTTTTTCTAAATAGCATCTAGTCTTCTCTTAATACTGCTTCGGCGACTTCATTTAAAAGTTGATCAACAACTTTGTCCATGATAGCTTCGGCCATTTGTTTAATTTCATCATCCCCTTTTGTGTGGGGATCGACAGTCGATTCAGCAGCTTCTGAGGCAAAAGAACATTTCTTCATTATTATTACAAACTGTGAGCAGAGTTTGAAACAAAAATTACAACATAATAAGAACGACTAATTAATACCTAATTGCCTTTCGGGCTCCGTACTTTTTTCGGCAGCTTCTGCCACTTTCCTAGCATCGTGGATGCCTCTTTCGCTCCTTTGGATAATTTCTTGTGCCATTCCTCGGCCGCCGTCGTTCCAGATATCAGTAAAAAATTTGCCACCAACCACGCTTGCTTCGGCCGAGGGGTCCTTGATGTCTTCGCAAGATAAGGTAGCTTCGGACTGAGCTAGAAATTTTACATGCTCGCAACCTTTTTTCTCTAAGACAGAAGCAATTCCTCTGGCGCCGAAAAAGCGCAGATATCACCGCGACTGCTCAGGATCTCCTCGAAGGCTTCTGCTTCGTGACTAATCCATTCCAATGGACCTTCGGGATTGCCTCGAGAGAAATTCTCTTCGCTGGAAAAGGCACCCACGCTGGCGAAGCTGGTCTTAATTTTATTCACGCACTCTATAGATTTAACATAACATTTTCCCTGAGATGCACGAAGCTCTTTAACTCTTAACTCCAATTTGTTGACCATATGATCACTGAGTTTTCGTTTTGTTTCCTCAAGCACGCGCTCCTCTTTAGCTCTAGCCAGCTGTTTCTGAAGATCTTTAATCTCGCGTTTTTGAGCTTCGGCCTGGGCCTTTGAAGCAACTTCGTCTTTCTTCACTTTATCTACCAGTGTAAGCAGAATTTTATCTTTTTCCAAAGCTTCGTTTCTCAGTTTGATAACTTCGGAGCGTAAATTATTAAACGCAATTTCATAGCTTTCATCTTCGGCGCTCTTTTGGGCTCTTAGTGCGTTGCTTAGGATCAGGCCCTATACGAAAAAAGAATCCGTATAAGACAAAAGAAATGAGTTAAAGGAAAAAAAGGGGGTTTTTCAAGCGTTTAATTCCCATACCTTCAGGCTGTTGTACGCAAGACTGTCTGCGAAATCTTCTTTCGTCATGGCGCTTAATCCAGATTCAAGCTTCGGGAAACCAATACTCCTGGCCATCTCTCGGCAGACGGATAATTCTTTATTGTCTGGGAGGCAGTACAGGAAATCATCTTCGTTTGTCCCATTGAATATCACTGCCCCCTTCGGATATTTTAGCTCCCTCGCATAATGGTTAGATTCATGAGTTTCTTCTTCAGATAATTTTTTCCCCGAAGCATGTCGAATGATGTAATCACATATGCTGGCAGGCGCTTCGGGGATGGCAGTGCTAGTTTCTTCAACTAAAATTGGTTCTGGTATTTTTATTGCTTCGGCTTCCAAAGTTTGCTCCTTCAAGGGCTCCGAAGGCCCAGCTTCAGCTTCAGCCTGTTGCGTCGAAGCTTCAGTAGAAGCTTCAGCAACTTCAACACTCTTTTTTGGAGTTGTGCTTGAAGACTTAATTGTCTCCAAGACATCTAGTACGTTTACCATTCTTTTCCTTTTTGGGGTCACCGTTGGACCCTTTTGGATTTTTGCTGTTTCGACATTTGCTACAGGACTCAAAACTTCTGATGCTTTTTCCTTAGTCGGATTTTTTGCTTCTTCCATTTTTTCTGTGGATGGCGCTGCGGCCATCTCTGCAATTTCTGGCAGCAAGGTTGGCTGTTCAGCTTCGGCGGCCGAAGAAGTTTCTCCGGTGAACTCAGGCACCGAAGCTGGTTCAATGTGGCGTGGCCGGTGTGTGAGGACCTTCAACCTTTTTCCTTTCGGTTCTGGCTCGCTAGGAGCAGCTGCAGCTTCTTCTTTTGCAGAGGTTGTGTTTTTCCTCTTCTGCCCTCGAATGGGATAACGATAATCGGGGTAGAAGAACCCGATTGCGTCAAACACCCGGTTGAGTCTCTTCTTTTTTCGGCCTCCGAAGGCTGCTGATAGCGCAGTATTTTCGGCCTTCGAATATGCCCCAAGTAGTTCATCACTTAAAGTTTCAATGCTCTTCAGCCAGTCATCATCAGGTTCAACAAATTTATCTGCATATTTGAACGTGAATTTCAGTCTAACTAGTCCGCCTTCGTCGGACTCTTTAATAGTTTCCTTCGGCATTTCCCATTTTTCTGTAAGTGGCCATACCCTGAAGGCAATGTGCTCTTGGACCAAGTCCCTTGTCCCAATGAAAGAGCAGACTACACCGAAGGCCCTTTGGCACTCTTCGGCTGCTTCGTCCATTTCAACCTTCGGCCTTCGTAGTCCGAAGCGTTGCCAGATGGGGCACATAATAATACTTTTGACATTATCTTGCGCTGTTAGGTCATTTTTCACATAAAACCATTCAGTCATCCAGGCTCCGGGCCACCTCTTCCGAAAGGTCGGCACAGGGCAGCTTGACCCGGAGCGGGCGCCGAAGCTGTAGCACCCAAAATTGTTGTGATATTGCTCTTTTCCCCAGGGTTTCGTCTCGTACAACAATTCATGAATGTTGCAGAAGCTTTTAGCGTTTGGTTCCAAACCTTGGCTTCTCGCAGCCCAGACAAAAATCCCCATTCTTAGGATAGCTTCGGGAGTAAGTTGATGAAGGTAGACTCGGAATGTTTTCAGTACCTCAACAATAAAGTTGCTCAGGGGGAATCGAAGCCCAGCCTTGAGAAAGCTTCGGAAGACTACAACTTCATCTTCTTCCGGGGTGGGAGAGGTCTTTTCTCCAGCGTCAGCCCTCACAATAGATATATCTCGAAAATACCGCCCCCTCATATTATCAATATGACTCTGCTTGATGGTGGTCTTCCCGAAAACCGTGTGACTTGGCCGCCATGGACGATCTTCGGCCTCTTCCCCACCACTCTCTACATCATAGCTGTCGCTGTCACCAGTGTCTTCGGACAAACCTTCGAGAATCTCTTTGGTGATTTTCTCTGTATTCGTCTCTGCCATCGCTATCAGGAACCCCAGATTCTTCTCCTCCTCGAGACTCAGCTTCGTCTCAGCAGGGATCTTCTTGCCTTCAGACATCTTCGGAAACGCTAAAAAAAATTGTTCCCGAGGTCGGAGCTCCAAAATCAAAAAGACCAGTAAATCTTAGTGCACAAGAGCTAAAAATTTTAGTGGACCGAAGCAAAAGGCAAGTGTGCGTACCAAATGAGTTTGCGGTGCGATCTTATTTATACGCCCAGGGCGTTAAAAATTTAAAGGCCCCGCCTGTCAGTGAATGTTGCTATTCTAGCAAAGGGAAGGTGTTTTTTCGGACCTTCGGCTCAAGGCCTTCGTCCATATCGCAATCTGAATTTATTATTAACAAATTAATATTGCGAGGGGCTACTGTTGGGGGCCTTCGTCCTCCGAAGGTCCTCAAAAACATGATTTGACAATGTTTTCCAAGTGGATTATGTGAACAGGTATTTTTGGACTCAGAACTATGAATATGAAGCACGGCCAGGACGAAGCCTGAACTAGACGAAGGACGAGCGCAGCCGAAGCTGTGCGCAGGGAAGCTTCGGCGCGACAGCAGAGGGGGGAACCGACTTAAAGATGAAAAGACTGCGTGGGCCTTGACAAATTTCCATAAGCCATTAACAAATGTAATGGACATGGATGTAATTTTACGTGGGCTGCGTCCCGCGCCTATAAATAGATGAACAGTACTCCCGTACTGTTCACGCTGACTTGGCATTGGCATTTGCATCACGCTTGTACTTTTTACCTTCTCTCAGGACCGAAGGTACATTTGTAATTTGTAATCATTTCTATTTCTTTGTGTTAATAAAATAGAAATGATTCTATGATCTACATTCCATGTTTTATAAGAGTCCTTCGTTATTACTTGTTGAATTTACGAAGGTATGTCTCTTGTGACCTTCGTCCGGAACTCATTATTCCCGAAGGGGAATAATGTTCGATAGGACGAAGGGCCTTAACGTTTAACACTTTTTATGTTGCCTTGTTCTTAATCCGAAGCATTTGAGAACAAGTCCCCAACAAGACCCATGTGAAATCTACTTTAGTGGTAACCTGCTCTATGTGATCGGAGATCCCGTGAAGTAGAGTGGAGAAACAAGCTAGGAGTAGATTGTGAGGAAAGAGCCCTTCCTTTAACTCATTTCTGATGCACATCTTTCCTATCTGTAAGGCAGGATGGTATTTACCTTAATGTATTCCAAGGGTCTTATAAAGGTGAGATGTTGTCCTACAGAACATCTTCTGAGGAGTACACCTATATGAGTCAGACTGCTGATCACAGTCTATGGGACTTGGGTAATCCCTAAATACTCATGAAAGGCACTGAAGTGTGACTTATATGCTTCTAAACAATGGGAATGCCCTTTTGCAGCCTAGTATCAACAAAAGATTTGAGCGAATCTCATTTCGCAAAAAACTGTCAATTCAAGGCTTAGTCCATTGTTCAATTGTGAATGAGTGAAACTCTTATTCTAGATGGATGTTCAACTTAACAGTCTCCATCGAAACACTGGTATATCAAAGGATTGTGATTCTGATACTTCATCATTACAAACCCTAGAGTTTGGTGGGGATTGTTGGATCTTTTATGGGCTTGGCCCATTTATTGAATAAACTATATGGTGTGTAATGGTGGGGAATACCAATAGTACCATATTGGAAGTCCAAGGGTCCTTTGGCTTGACTTATATGGTGGGAATTATTCCACTTAATTTGAGAAGTTAAGAAATAGACAAGGGCGTGCCACATGCGCGCGCGCGCCGCCGCCGGCCGGGCCGGGCTCGGGCCGTGCGTGGCGTGGCGAGGCAGGCAGGCAGGCAGGCGGCGAGCGGGCGTGGTGTGGTTGTGTTAATTTTTAGTACTCATTAACCGCGGGAGTTCAGTTGCCTGTCTCTTCGTCAGCTGCATGCGAGACCCTTGTCCTTCAGCTGCCCGTCTCTTGGCGTGCTGCATGCGACCCTTCTCCTTCAGCTTCCCTCTGCGAGATGTTAAGTAGAGGAGAACCCCTGGCACTTGGTACACAAGAAGAGAACCATTTCAGAGTCACAGCCTAGCCGCAAGTGAGGGTATTTGTCGGGGACCGTAATTAGGGGTACCTCCAATGCTCCTTAATCCGGCTGAAAAACGTCTTCAAAACAAACCATAAACGACCGATAAAGCGCAGGCTTCATCTACCAAGGGACGCGACCTCATCCGAGCCTAGCCTCGGGCAAGGACAGTAGTCCCGGACGAATTCACGCCTCGCCTGAGGGTCCCCTCAGTCAGCAGACGCACCCTCGGCTCACCCGAAGTCCAGCGCAGGCAATCTTTATCGTACAGCGACCTCGTCCGAATCACCTTACCAACCGACCGTATCGCATGCGCATTTAATGCGGGGATCGCCTGACACCTTATCCTGACACGCGTGCCTCAATCGGCAAGGTCGAAGTGACCACAGTGACTTCGCCCCCTTTTCTGACCGTTCTGATAGGAAAACAGCGCTGTTCACCCCGCTCCGGCAACTGTGCCATCCACCAGGGAAAGGCTAACAACAGCAAGTCACGACCTCCCTCGAGTTCAGCCTCGGGCGCAACAGGGAGCTTCGCCTCGCCTGACCCTAGGCCTCGGCCTCAGCTTCGGCCTCGGGAGAAGGTCTCCACCTCGACCGACCCCGACCTTGGCCTCAGCCTTGGCCTCGGGAGGAGGATCCAGCCTCGGCCTCAGCCTCGGCCTTGGGAGAAGGACTCCGCCTCGCCCGACCTCAACCTCGGCCTCGGAGGAGTCACCGCCTCGCCCGACCATAGGCCTCGGCCTCAGCCTCGGCCTTGGGAGAAGGACTCCGCCTCGCCCGACCTCGGCCTTGTATCAGCTACGCCACTAGGGATCCATCATTACCCTACCCTTAGCTAGCCGCCTTGGGCTACGGAGGAACAAGACCGGTGTCCCATCTATGTTACTCCGGTAACAGGTAATGATGGTTCCCCGCGTGCGCCCATGACGTCGGCTGCTCTCAACCCCCTATAGAAGTAAGGAAACGTCAGCAGGATCCATGCCGCACCATCAGCCATGCTTCTACAAGGCTCAAGGCACTTCTCCGATGGCCACGTTATTGCCTCTACAGGGCTCAAGGCACTCCTCCGACGGCCACGTTGGTACATCTACAGGGCTCAAGGCGCTTCCTCGACAGCCACGTTATTATCTGTACAGGGCTCAGGGCACTTCCCTGCCAGCCATGTTAGCTCCAAGCTACACCCCCATTGTACAGCTAGGCATCTCCTTGTGTCTATAAAAGGGGGTGTCCAGGGCCCCACGGGAGAGGAGGGGGGAGGAACGGGGGGGGGGGGGCGGAGAGAAAGGGACGAACGTGCAACACACGGACGCACGACGCGGACGAGCGGAGGCAGGCAGAGTAGGAGAGACGTGGTGGAGGCAGCCTCAGACGGCTCGCCTCAAGGCTAAACCCTCTCCTTCTCTCTCTCTCTCTCTCGTTCTTGCTCTCCCGCGACACTTGTAACCCCTACTGCAAGCGCCCCTTGGTGCAGGATAATATAAGCCTCATCCCATCGCTTGTGTTCCATCTTGCATCAACCCATCTAGACAGGGGTACGCGACACTAAAATTCACTAGTCGGTCCGGCTTAGGCCCCCCTGGGTCCGAAACACCAACAGTTGGCGTGCCAGGTAGGGGTCGCTACGTGTTAACGAATACTTTCCTGTTGAGTTCCAGATGGGTAGCTTTCAGCAGCCTCTTCATCCCGGGACGGTGCTCCGCTTCGGAAGTCTCGAGGTCATGTCCCTCGACAGCAGCTACGACATGGTACTGCTCCCTCCGCAGCATGATAACAACGATGGTCGACGGCTCACCCGGCGGAGGCGAACTCGACGACGGCATCTCCCCGCGGCGGAAGAGGGACACCTAGGTCAACCCCACCACCCTCCTCGCAGGAGGAGACGGAGACGGGGCAACTGTGGCCAGGCAGGAGGCGGCACCTCATCGACTGTCAAACCAGAGCGAGTCGACGACACCGGCACCCCTATGGGGGACATGTCGGGTGTTATCCTCGCACCTGAGACAACGACGGGTGTCGCCTCCCCGCAACGTGCCAGCCCCACGCGGACTGATGATGCCAGCACCCTCGTGAAGGACATGCTGGGCGTTAGCCTCGTACCTGCGATAACGGTGCAGTCCGTCCCCGACGCGACTTCACCACCGTCCATCGACCAAAAGGTACCGTCCGTTTTCCACCCTGTTCCCTTTAGATTTAGTTTCGATCCACCAAGCGACCCCGCTTCGGTGAGCGCTTTCGCAAGGGCATATCCTGACCTTCCGAGGTACCATATGTGGTCCTCTTGGGACCGACTGACGGCTGTCTCAACCTCCAGACCCGTGGGTTCCGAGGAAGAGGACGACCCCGACGTCAGTTGGGATTTCTCCAGACTCCATGATCCCAGTGCCATGCGCGACTTCATGTTCACATGTGGCCACTGCCTTTCCGGTCGCTTTGATGATGGTCACAGCCTCGACGACGAGGGTTGCGACCCAACTCGCGAGTGCTTCCACATCGATCAGGAGGATCACGACGGAGAGAACCACCTTGGCATGCTAGGAAGTGACGGCGCCCTTACACCTGCGTCTCGTGCTGAGATCCCGCGGGAGCTAGCTATGGTCCAAGTCCTTGCGGGGGGTCAGGACACACAGCTTGAGCAACTCCGCGAGATGCAGGCCAAGCTCGACGAAGAAGCGGGGCAACTTGTGCAGCTTCGGCAAAACATCGAGCAGGAGTGGGCAGGCCAAGCACTCGCCGGAGGAGCGCGTCATCGGGCCCAGGACATCCAGCGCCGCATTGTTGACGATGCCCGGGCGATGCCGCCCTCGGCCTTCAATGGGGCCGGCCAGAGCCTAGCCGCAGCAGCAATGTTGCTTCGGACGATGCCGAAGCCATCCACTACCGAGGGGCGACGTATCCAGGGCGAGCTCAAGGGCCTCCTGGAAGACGCCGCTGTCCGACAAGCCAAGAGCTCTGCCTCCCGGAGGCGAGGAGACCCCTCGGAGCATCGCGCAGCGCCCTCCCGACGCATGCGGGAGGCCTCGATCCACACCGAGCGCACACGGGATGGGACGCATGCAGCCCCGGATCGCCTCGGCGCCGAGCAACACTGCCGCCACCGTCGAGCCTGCCTCGAGGAGAAGGTGCGCCGAGGCTACCATCCTAGGCGCGGAGGACGCTACGACAGTGAGGAGGATCGAAGCCCCTCACCCGAGCCACCGGGTCCGCGAGTCTTCAGCCGGGCCATACGACGAGCGCCGTTCCCAGCCCGTTTCCGAGCCCTGACTACCATCACCAAGTACTCAGGGGAGACAAGGCCAGAGTTGTGGCTTGCAGACTACCGGCTGGCATGCCAGTTGGGAGGGGTGGACGATGACAACCTCATCATCCGTAACCTCCCCCTTTTCCTCTCCGACGCTGCTTGGGCCTGGCTAGAGCATCTGCCTCCTGTGCAGATCTCCGACTGGGATGAACTGGTCAAGGCTTTCACTGGAAATTTCCAAGGTACGTACGTGCGCCCTGGGAACTCATGGGATCTCCGAAGCTGCCGCTAGCAGCCAAGGGAATCCCTGCGAGAGTACATCCGGAGGTTTTCAAAGCAGCGCACCGAGTTGCCCAACATCACCGACTCGGACGTCATCGGGCATTCCTCGCTAGCACCACATGCCGAGACCTGGTGAGCAAACTGGGGCGCAAGACTCCTACCAAGGCGAGCGAATTGATGGACATCGCCACCAAGTTCGCCTCTGGTCAGGAGGCGGTCGAAGCCATCTTCCGGAAAGACAAGCAGCCTCAGGGAGGGCAGAAGGAAGATGCCCCCGAGGCGTCCGCCAAGCGTGGCACGAAGAAGAAGGCCAAGAAGAAGGCACAAGCGAAGCGCAACGCCGTCAACACAGATCTCATCGCCACTGCCGAGCACAGGAACCCTCGGAAGCCTCCAGGAGGGGCTGGCGCGTTCGACAAGATGCTCAAGGAGTCGTGCCCCTATCACCGGGGTCCCGTCAAGCACACCCTTGAGGAGTGCGACATGCTCCGGCGCTACTTCAACAAGGCCGGACCCTCGGCAGAAGGTGGCAAAGACCAAGGCAACAACAAGGGGGGCAACAAGGAAGAGGAGTTCCCCGAGGTCCACAACTGCTTCATGATCTACGGCGGGCAGGTGGCGAACGCCTCGGCTCGGCACTGCAAGCAAGAGCGCCGGGAGGTCTGCTCGGTAAAGGTGGCAGCGCTAGTCTACCTAGACTAGTCCGACAAGCCTATCACCTTCGATCAGGGTGACCACCCCGACTTCGTGCCGAGCCTAGGAAGGTACCCGCTCATCATCGACCCGATCATCAGCAACGTTAGGCTCTCCAAGGTCCTCATGGATGGAGGCAGCAGCCTCAACATCATCTACGCCGAGACCCTGGAGCTCTTGGAGGTTGATCGGTCCGAGATCCGGGCTGGTGCAGCACCCTTCCACGGGATCGCACCCAGAAAGCGTATCCTGCCCCTCGGACAGGTTGACTTGCCCGTCTGCTTCGGAACTCCCTCCAACTTCTGAAAGGAAACCCTCACCTTCGAGGTAGTTGGGTTCCGAGGGACCTATCACGCGGTGCTGGGAAGACCATGCTACGCCAAGTTCATGGCCATCCCCATCTACACCTACCTAAAGCTCAAGATGCCTGGCCCCAAGGGAGTCATCACCATCGGGCCCACGTACTGCCACGCTTACGAGTGCGACATGGAATGCGTGGAGTACGTCGAGGCCCTCGCCGAGTCGAAAGCCCTCATCACCGACCTAGACTGCCTCTCCAAGGAGGCGCCCAACGTGAAGCGGCACGCCGGCAACTTCGAGCCGGCCGAGGCGGTTAAGTCTGTCTCTCTCGACCCTAGCAACTACACCGGCAAGAAAGTCAGGATCGGCTCCGAGCTCGACCCCAAATAGGAAGTAGTGCTCGTCGACTTTCTCTGCGCAAACGCTGAAGTTTTCACATGGAGTCCCTCGGACATGCCGGGCATACCGAGGGATGTCGCCGAGCACTCACTGGACATCCGAGCTGGAGCCCGACCCGTGAAGCAGTCCCTACGCCGTTTTGACGAAGAAAAGCACAGAGCCATAGGCGAGGAGGTCCACAGGCTGATGGCTGCAGGGTTCATCAAAGAGGTATTCCATCCCGAATGGTTAGCTAACCCTGTGCTTGTAAAGAAAAAGGGTGGGAAATGGAGGATGTGCGTAGACTACACTGGTCTAAACAAAGTATGTCTGAAGGTTCCCTACCCTCTGCCTCGCATCGATCAAATTGTGGACTCCACTGCTGGGTGCGAAACCCTGTCATTCCTCGATGCCTAATCGGGCTATCACCAAATCAAGATGAAAGAGTCCGACCATCTCGTGACTTCTTTCATCACACCTTTTGGCATGTATTGTTATACTACAATGCCATTTGGCTTGAGGAATGCAGGTGCCACCTACCAGAGGTGCATGAACCATGTGTTCGGAGAACACATCGGCAGAACGGTCGAGGCTTACGTCGATGACATCGTCGTCAAGACAAGAAAGGCCTCCGACCTCCTCTCTGACCTTGAGGTAACATTTAGTTTCCTAAAAGCGAAGAGCGTAAAACTCAATCCTGAGAAGTGTGTCTTCGGAGTCCCCCGAGGCATGCTCTTAGGGTTCATCGTCTCCGAACGAGGCATCGAAGCCAACCCGGAGAAAATCGTGGCCATCACCAACATGGGGCTCATCAAAGATTTAAAAGGAGTACAAAGGGTCATGGGATGCCTTGCGGCTCTGAGCCGCTTCATCTCGCGCCTCGGCGAGAAAGGGTTGCCCTTGTACCACCTCTTAAGGAAGGCCGAGCGCTTCACTAGGACCCCGAGGCCGAGGAAGCCCTCAGAAACTTAAAGGCGCTCCTTACAAATGCGCCCATCTTGGTGCCCCCTGCTGCGGGAGAAGCCCTCTTGATCTACGTAGCCGCAACCACTCAGGTGGTCAGCGTCGCGATCGTAGTCGAGAGACGGGAAGAAGGGCATGCACTGCTCGTCCAGAGGCTAGTCTACTTCATCAGCGAAGTGCTATCCGAGACCAAAGTCCGCTACCCACAAATCCAGAAGCTGCTGTACGCAGTGATTCTGACACGGCGGAAGCTGCGACACTACTTTGAGTCTCATCCGGTTACTGTGGTGTCATCTTTCCCCCTGGGAGAAACCATCCAGAGCCGAGAGGCCTCGGGGAGGATAGCAAAATGGGCAGTGGAACTCATGGGCGAAACACTTTCATTTGCCCCTCGGAAGGCCATAAAATCCCAAGCCTTGGCCGACTTCCTGGCTGAATGGACTGACACCCAGTTGCCGACTGTGGGGGATAGATATCCCCCGGGTCCACTGAAAGAGTAAAGGACCTCACGAAAGGCCCAAGGGCCCAATAAATCGTAAGGTTATTCTTTCGTGGGCCTGGGGAGAAACAACCAGCAAAGCAGAACGACGTGAGACCGGATTGGTGCAAACCCGGACGGCCCATAGCGTCGAGCGAGTGGCCGCAACGGAGATCCGACTTTCCCGCGCTGGAGCCTCCATGCATCGAAGCCACGCGAGGATAAGTCGGCAAGGGTTACGTAGGGATAATCTCAAGAGGTTCACTATCTTTTAGCTACTTGTTGCTATCTTATCCACGTGTACTGCCCCACGGTCGAGTATATAAGGCCTAAGGGGCACCCCTTCAGAACGATCGACCCATTCTTTAGCCACCCACATCAACTCTCTGTATTCTCGATCCAGAAAGCTCTCTTGTAATCATATCCACCAAGCATACTCCTCAGGACGTAGGGTGTTACGCATTTCTAGGCGGCCCGAACCTGTAAAACTTGTCCACTGTCCCTCGTGCGATCAGCACGAACCATTTTGCTACAGTTGTCGACACCTTCCTACTCCTAAAACACCTTGAGGGGCAACCCCGGGTGTGCGGTCGGACCCAAAACACCGACAGCTGGTGCGCCAGGTAGGGGGTGTGTCGACAATCCAAGCAAGCTCAATGGCCATCTCCTTCAACAGCAAGATCACCCTGCGTCCCGGATCCGTGCTCCACTTCGGAACAATCTCATTTGTAGCGGATGGAGAAGGAATTCTGCACCGCATCGCGGATCCGCCGGAAAAAAGGTCTCCCCCAACAAACTCCGAAAATACCGGAGAAGCACAACCTCCAGCTCTCCGGATGAGGATCGTCTCCGGAAAGCCGGGAGTCGAGAGCTCGCTGACTCGGAGAACTCCGCTGCCTACTTCCCCGACAAAAGAGTGGACACAGATCGTAAGAAAAAAGGTAACCGGGGGGAAGCAAGTTGCTTTTTCCGTCCCTCATGCCTCAAAGGGGGACGGGAAGAAGATCACCACGACAGCATCACCGTTCTACCCCGACGTCCTCTTCATCGGGAGAGCGGAGTCGCCCATTATCTCCGACGACGAGCCGACTGTACCCGGGGAGGAACCGCCTCAACGAGAGTCCCGTCGACGGAGGAACCGGCGCAGGAACGTCCGACGACATCATGCGGCCGGAGAGCGGAATCCAGAACAGCCTGTCTCGCGAGACGAGGTCTCGGAGGTAGGAGAAACTCTAGAAGAACGCGTCTTCAGAGAACGAAGGAACTCCCGACGACGTGATCGCCGACGAGCTCAGGAACAGGCTGAGCAGGATGCAAGGCAGCGTCGAGAGAATCCATTCTTCGGGCACAACCTGAACCCCGACTTCGCCCGAGCCATGAACACGCCGAGCGAAGTCGGAGGGGTACTGGCTCGGATAGCTGAGGGACTTCCTCGAACTCCCGACGCCGATGGCTACCGACGACTGTTTACCCAGGCGGCTAACCACCTTCTACCGCTTGCTCACCCGCCGAACGATCTACGACACGCCATCAACAGTCGCCGAGACGCGCGGAGCTCCATCAATGCTTCGCGCGAACGGCGGCATGAGAACGAGATTCGTCATCGAGAGGAGTATGACAGGGATCATGGCGTCCCAACTCAGAGCCAAGCAACCAGGACTGAGTCAGCAACGGCTTCAACTGGCGGAACCACCCGGGGACGGTCGAGGAATCACAATCACAACTCCCCTCCCCGGGACAGACATCGTCCCCGACGACAGGAGGACACGTGCGGAGTGTCCGCCCTCACTCTGTAACACCCTAGGTGTTACTCAGGGTACCCACCCCAGGGTTACCCCTTTTAACCCATAGTTACATAGTGAATTGTGGGCAAAGTATCTCAATCTTGGAATTCAAGGTCCTAATCTAGTGCAACCTATTTTGGATGTCATGCCCTAGCTTGTAATGCACATCTAAGTGGAGATCTCCCAAAACCCCAGAACAAAACCCCCATAGGTAATTATAACCCTAATTGAAGCCATGATCAAAAGATCATGTAAACATCATGATCATGGTTTGGGCCAAATATAAAAGTTGTAATATACTAAATAACCTACAATTAATAGTAAGGAAGTACCCCCAAAAAGTTTTCAGAAAGGTCCTAAAAAGATCACCCAAGATTGAACACAAGGGGGGAATTCAGATTTTGCCTAAGTCAAAAACCAACCCTTAAGCAAAGATCCCTCATGTTCACCTTGATTTCCTTTTCAAAACCAGTCGACCCAATTAACAAAGTGGCGCCAAATGAACCCTAGAATGCCCTGGAAAAGTTTGAACCCAAACCAAAACCGTTTGACACGCCTTGGCATTGGTTTTGTCTCGGTTTGCACAGGGCAGACAGACAAGACTTGGCGCTGCCGTATCTCTTCAACCAGACCACATCTCCCCTTGGAACTTACATGAACTAGGTAGCCCTAGGTGCAGGGAAGAGATCTCCCACAGGCGCTAGGGCAAGATTCGTACGCCTGGCCGCTCAGCAGAGCGAAGAACACGGGCAGAAGCAACGCGCCACGTGTTCGACGCGCTCTGAGCTCGCCAGAGCACGCCCGCGCGCGCGCCCCGCGTGCCCGCGTCGCGCCAAACGGTCGAGCCGGCGCCTCGGCCGCGTCCGCGCCTATAAAACCCGTCCCAGCGCTCGGTTGTTTTCCCCAGTGCCTCATCCGTACCTCGCCGGACTCGCCCGAACCAGCCATCGCCTCCGGCGACCTCCCCGCGACCCGCCAGTGCCGACCGAAAGCCGCCACCGTGGCCAACCCCTCTCCAGCCCCCTCCGTTCGATCCAAGCCCTCAGTTAGCTTCCTGGTGAAGCCGTAAGCCGTGCTCAAGCTTGAACCGAGGGCCTGCGTCACCGGAATAGCCGAATCACGCTCACCGGACTTCACCCGACCGCCGGCAACCGTGGACCGAGGTGCACGGTGAGTCCCTCTTCGATTCCTTGCACGGTTAGACTCCTTAGACCTCCATGAAGCTCCCTATGCCCTTGGATTGAACTATACCGCCGTGGATAGGCCAGAGCGCACGCCGCCGACGAGCTCGCCCGCCTGCGCACGTGGACCGAGCAGCTCCGACCACCTCCGGCGACGACCCGCACATCGACGTGACTGTCGCAACCTCCTGAACACCCCTGACCACCTCGCCGGGCCTCCCTCGCCGCCGGTAAGCCGCGCCACCCTTTCTTTTCCCGCGGCTACTGTTTTAGTTAAAGGAGGGACCGCGGGTGAGAGGGAGAGGAATCCAGGGGGTTAAGTGAAAAGTCAGAGACCCAAATGAATAGTGGCCCGAGGGTAGATCTGCGAGATTTGAATCAGTTTAACCCCAGGGGTCTCGGCGCAAACTGTTTTTCCAGAAAAACTTAATTAAAACCTAATTTAAATTTAAGCAGAAACTTTAAAAACCCATAACTTCTGTTTGGTTTATCCAAATTTGGTCAAACTAATTTTGCCAGACTCTAAATAATATAACCTGTCTAAGAAAAATATAAAACCCCATAAGCACTAGAGAAAAATATAAGGTTCTGATTTATTTTCAGTTTTGACCAAAAGCTTAATAATAGCAAGAAAAATGGTGGCACTATTTGACTAGAGTTGGAAAAATTTAGAGAAGTTATTATCTACCTGCTGACCTAGTTAAAAATGTTAAACCTCTCTGTCCATTACATTAAGTTAGTTTTAACCCCTTATTCTAGAATATGCTTAAGTTTAAGGAAAATAGAAAAAGTGATATAAATAATGAACCAAAGGGCACCCCTATTTTTGTTGAGATACTTAGTTAATATAGTTCACTGGAAAAATGTATTATACCCTGTTGTAGTGTAAGATAAGAAAGATACCTTTTAAATGAAGAAAATGGGGATAACTTAGAAAAACCCTACAAAAATACCCCTAAGGTGAAACCTCCCCAAACCTTAGGATAACTAATGTGTTGATGATAAGAACTTAAGAAAAATCTGAAATCTGTTGTTTGATATTTTTCAAAGGACAAGTTAGTTCTAATCACCCTTTTTGCACCAAACTTTAAAAATCCATCATTAATTAACCATCATGTGGCTCTCTGTCATTTTTGGCACAAGAGCTTTTCATCACTGTTTGAGGCCAGCAAAAATAACCATTAGGTCAGAAACCACTTTAATAAAAGACTTGTAGTGTAAAGTGGCCCATTTTGCCTAACTATTGTTATTTTTGTTTAAAGGCCAACTTTTGTACTTTAAGCCTCAAATTCTTAAAACAAGCTAGAATAGCCAGTGGCAACCCACTGAAATTTTTACAGAAATTTTGAACATTTTTAAACTGCTGTCATAGTTCAAACCCCTACTAGAAACCCTAGATGGAAGTAAAGGAAAGGAAAATGAATGATGGAATTTAATGTCCTCCTAAGACCTTTATTACTTGTCCACTAAAATCCATAAAGGCAATGCAAATCCAACATGTTATCCTAAAGGAAAAACCTAAACCCAAAAAGGTAATAAGTCTCTATGTACCACCAGAAGACCCCCGTAGCCAGGAACCCTAAGTTAATTCTTGACTTAATTTCTGTAGCTTAATGTTCTTAACTCTTGCATAATTGTAACATACATGTTCATTGCATTCGATAGACTGTAATCTCGCTGACGGAGAGTACATCCTCGTGCCGGAGCAAGGAGCTGCCCAGGAGGTTGCCCCAGACCCAGCACCAGAGCCTGCACCAGAGGACCTGCCTGCCACTGCTTTGGAAGGCAAGCCCCGGTTTTATACATAACCTATTATTTATGCTATTTTACTTCATTTAATGATTGTAGGATTGATTGTGCACTTAGGTGTAGGAATTGTTTGAAACCCTAGTTGCATGATCTCAGGAATCCTGTGAGATGGATACTAGTATGCTAGGTCGAGTAGCTGCTTGCTAATTAGGGATCTCGGTAGAAGTCGAGTGATTTTTCTAGCACTCGCGCGAGGTCAGGACATTGATTGTAACCACCTTTCATGTCACATTGGTGTTGGTATGTGGACACGGATCCATGGGGATACGTGGTCTATGAGGTAAATGGGAATAAGGATTAACGTGCGGATACCTGTGTCAAGCGTTTGAACGTACTAAACACATACCGAGAAATATGGTAAATCGGTAAGCCTAGTACCTGAGTGAACCTGGCAGTGGACATACCTCCTCACGCGACCTGAGACGTAGTCTCCCATTCCGGTTATGGTGGGTACAAGTGCGGTCACTGCACGACGGCCAGTCGGGGTCAGTGGGGCATTGTACGCCAAGGCGGTGAGCCCTGATCTGCTGACGGGGAATCGATGGGGACGGTTGATGTGTGTGGGGACGGAGTGCCCCTACATGTCGTGTGTTTAGGTTTACCTTGCAAGGATAAAACTCGATTCGAATCGTCTGCTTCTCGCAGCTAATGAGACTGCTTGATCCATTGTACTGCATTGAGTAACAAGTGGAACTGTGATGAGATGATACAAGATGTTGATTGCTAAAAATGCTTGCTACTATGTATGAATAGATAGTACACTTTTAGCCTTAAGAGAGTCACACTTAATTTTGACAAAGTTAAAATCTTGATTTAGAAACTCAGCTAGTGCTTTTGGCAACCAAACCCCACAGCCAAACAGCTACATGTCTAGAGGTAGAGGAGTATAGACTCCTCACACCGGGTAAGTCTAGCTGAGTATTAGTATACTCAGCCTTGCTTGTGGCATAATTTTACAGGTTCTCTGGAGGACATGGTTGCTGGAGTGACTTGGCCATCCACCCTGCCACCGGGTTGGACTGTCGAGTGGGACCCTGCCTCGGCTGAGGAGGAGCATGAGGAGTGATGGGACAGGCTTCCCCGTCTCTCCATTTATTTATCGTTAGTTTAGTTCCGCTGCACTTCAAAACAATGATGGTTACTTTTGCAAAAACTCCGATGGTGACAATGGTGATGTAATAAATTTAATACTCTTCCATGCATGGTTTTATGCTTTATTGTATTTGCTCTGTGACTCACCATCGAGTGAGATTGTGGTACTTGATCCTGTCAGTGGCCGTGTCGGACTAGATCCGAGGGATTGACGGGTTATTCCCATTTAAGTGTGGTCTAGCCTCTAAGGCAGGGCTTAGGCACTTAAGTTGGAATAATTCGGGCAGTTCCGCCACAGCTGGTATCGGAGCTTGTACCACCACAGAGGAATCAATAAAACATGAATACCATCCCTTTTCTAAAAGTAAAACTGGATAGAAACAAGTTGGATAGATAGTAGGGCGAGCAGGATAGACCTAGGACGTGAAGCCTTAGGATGGTAGGAGGGTAGCTAGGTGGCTAATTAACTAGGCCCTACAGGCCACTTTTACAGGATGGGAGTTCTTCCCTATTCCTTTTATTTTCTTGTGAGGTCGTTCAGGACGCGCATGCATGCATTCTTAATTAAACAAGTGGATAGCTAAGTAAAAGGACTTAAAAATGAGGTAACCGCCAACTAGGTCCCCAATGCCTTTTTTTCTTTTAGCTAGAGGCAAGCTGAGTGTTGTTTTTCCTTGTTCTTTCTGTACTTCTTTTTCTTTACTTACGCTTGACCGTGCACAGATGACTTCCCACGGATCCTCCGAGGATGGAGATGCACTGACCCACACAGACGGACTTGCACGAGAGGGTTTTCCCCGCATCTTGTGGGAGGTACTTCAGGGGGCCGGATACTTGACACCCCCTCAGTACGCAGTGCAGCTATTCGGGAAGCACCGGGTGCCTCGCTGTAGGGTGAGGATGACTTTGGAGCCTCATCCCCTGCAGCCAGGCTGGCGCTCCTTGGACTCCGAGTCTTTCGGGTACCGAGCGGAGGACACCATTAAGGCAATTGCTCTGCATGGACTGACTACCTTCTGCGGATTCCATCCCTTGGAGCTGGCTACCCACCCCATTGGGTTGTTCCCCGCGGAAAAGGAGGACGACCCGATGTGGAAGGATCGGGTGGAACATGCCAAGGACATCTGGGCTCTCTACCCAGGCCACACCGCTCACTTGTCGGTACGATGCATGAATGCTCTGTATCGTCTGCAAGTGATGCGTGGGGAGGCCATGTCCCACCTGATGGCACTACTGGAGGCCACCAAGATCACCTTGGACAACAGGGAGGAGCTCGTGGTGGACTTATCCCAGGAGCTGGTGGAGAAAGATTTGCAGGTGGAGCAGCTGACTGATGAGATTCATGAGTTGGAGGAGCTAGTGGGCACCAGGGAGAATACCATTGAGGTCCTCGAGGATCAGCTCCTCAACACCCAGCAGCAGCTAGCGGAGGCTAATGCGCACCTGGACATGCATCACCAAGAGATCCATGATGAGGAGGCTGACGAGGACGTGGACATCGAGGGAGGAGATGAGCCTGCCTCCAGTGTAGACACCGCTGGCTCAGGGAGACCACCTTCCCCCAAGTCCAGCGTCGCCTCGTTCGCTCACTAGATGCCAGACTAATACTAGGAGTTGATGATAGTTGGACTCCTCGCCGCTAGCTTAGCTTTTGCACCTTAGGGTACTAGGCTAGGAAGAGTTGAGTCTTTTGATCATTGATGTAACCCGTGTTAAAACTCTTTTGGAAGTTCAGGGGTGATTAATGGCAGTTTAAATGTGGACGGAAGGGTTATGTTTTCGTTTTGTTTTATTGGAATCCGTCAAATTGCTTTAATTCCCCTACCATGTTGAACCTTAAGCTTGGAGATGTGTTATTGAGCAACCATGTGATTTTTCAGATGGCTGGGAGAGCGCGCCGTGGTCAGAATGAGCACGTTCCCCCACCGCCACCGCCTCCCACTCTGCAGGAGCTCATGGCCCAGCAGAATGAGATCCTGCGACAGCTGGCACAGCGTCAGCCACCACCTCAGCATTATGGTGGAGACCATCAGCGTCACCCTGTCGCTGCTACCTACCAGGAGTTCCTTAGTACTCAGCCACCCCTGTTTACCAGGGCAGAGGACCCACTTGATGCAGATGTGTGGTTGAGGGTGGTGGAATCCAAATTCCCACTGCTCCATGGGGCTTGCTCAGAGGTTGCCAAGGTCAGGTTCGCCACCCAGCAGCTTCGCGGACCTGCAAGGACCTGGTGGGACCATTTTCTTGCCATGCAGCCAGAAGGTAGAGAGGTGGAATGGAGGGAGTTCAAGGCCGCTTTCAGAGGGCATCATATTCCAGCTGGCATCATGGATCGGAAACTCAATGAGTTTCTAGCACTCACTCAGGGCAGCAGGACAGTGTTGCAATATGCCCAGGCCTTCAATGATTTGTGTCAGTATGCTGGATATCATGCAGATACGGATGAGAAGAAGCGAGATAGGTTCAGGAGAGGGCTCAGCACCAAGCTCCGTGATCGACTCAACACCGTCAGGGCCAACAGTTACAATGAGTTGGTCAACATGGCTATCTCCCAGGAGGACTGCATCTTGGCTCGGCAGGCGGAGAAGAAGAGAAAGACCCCTGTGGCCGGACCCTCATCTCAGCCACAGCGCTTCAGGATTGTGTCTGACTCGCAGAATAAGGGACCTCAGCAGCAGCAAGGAAGATGGGTGATCAGGCCGCCGCAGCAGCAGCAGCAGCAGGCACCCAACCGTGCCCAGTTTCCAGCTCAGAGGAACAATCAGCAGCAGCAGTACCGCCAGGCCAATGATAACAGGTGTTTCACTTGTGGCAGCACTGGACACTATGCCAAGAATTGCCCCAAGAATCAGCAGAGGCAGGGGCAGAATGTTAACCAGAACCAAGGAAAGAGGCAGAAAGTGCAAGTGAGGCAGGGCAAGCTGAACTTCACTACAATGGCTGACATCCCAGAGGGAGCACCCGTCATGACTGGTATCTTTACAGTTTTAAATTTTCCTGCTAATGTTCTTTTTGATTCTGGTGCTTCACATAGTTTTGTCAGTGCCAAATTTAGTGTCAAGTGCCAGTTGCCCTTTCACCACACCAACGGGGCTATTACTATTTCAACCCCAGGAGGCAGGATTGCCACTAATCAAATCAGCAGGCATGTGCCCATAAAGTTTGGTAGTTTGATAATTAAAACTGACCTTCTTATTTTGGGACTGGATAGTGTGGATATCATCTTGGGAACTGATTGGTTGACCCAACATCAGGCAATATTAGACATTGCAGCCAGAGCCATTGAAATCCATTCCCCTGCTTATGGCGAGGCTGTTTTGTATTTACCCAACCAGAGTGGTACCCGGTCTTGTGCCTTTGTTATGGCAGAATCCCCAGTAAGGAAGATCCCAGTGGTCTGTGACTATCCCGATGTTTTTCCGGATGAATTGCCAGGAATGCCACCTGACAGAGATATCGAGTTTGCCATTGAATTGCAACCCGGGACTGCTCCTACCTCCAAGAGACCTTATAGGATGCCTCCCGCGGAACTGGCAGAATTGAAGAAACAATTGCAAGAATTGTTGGATAAGGGGTTTATTCGTCCAAGCACTTCACCTTGGGGATGTCCAGCTTTATTTGTAAAGAAGAAGGACGAAAGTTTGAGGATGTGTGTTGACTACCGCCCTCTCAATGCGGTGACTATCAAGAACAAGTACCCGTTACCCCGCATTGATGTTCTGTTTGATCAGTTGGTGGGAGCCAAGGTATTCTCCAAGATAGACCTTCGCTCAGGCTACCATCAGATCAAAATCCGTGCCAGTGACATTCCCAAGACGGCTTTCTCTACCAGATATGGGCTGTATGAGTTTTTGGTGATGTCATTTGGGTTGACCAATGCCCCGGCTTATTTCATGTACTTGATGAACTCAGTATTTATGCCAGAGTTGGATAAGTTTGTGGTCGTTTTCATTGATGACATTCTGGTGTACTCCAAGAATGAAGATGAACACACTGAACATCTGCATATTGTGCTTCGGAGACTTCGTGACCACCAGTTGTATGCTAAGTTGTCCAAGTGTGAGTTCTGGTTGAAGGAGATAAAATTCTTGGGTCACACAATTTCTCAGGCTAGGATATCAGTCGACCCTGAGAAAGTGCAAGAGGTGATGGACTGGAAACCTCCGACCACGGTAAAGCAGATTCGGAGTTTTCTGGGATTGGCAGGATATTACCGACGATTCATTCCGGATTTCTCTAGAATTGCCAAGCCAATGACTGAACTGTTGAAAAAGGGAGTCAAATTTGAGTGGAGCCAAAAGTGTGAAGAGGCTTTTCATACTTTGAGGCAACAATTGACAACAGCCCCAATGCTAGCCCAACCTGACAATACCAAGCCATTTGAAGTTTATTGTGATGCTTCTGGTACCGGATTGGGTTGTGTTTTGATGCAAGAGAACAGAGTGATTGCTTATGCTTCCCGAGCACTCAGACCCCATGAACAAAACTACCCGACACATGATTTGGAGTTGGCAGCAGTAGTGCATGCCCTCAAGATATGGAGACACTACTTGATGGGAGCTCACTGTAACATTTACACTGATCACGAGAGCCTCAAGTATATTTTCACTCAGGAAGATCTGAACATGAGGCAAAGAAGATGGTTGGAGTTAATCAAGGACTATGATTTGGAGGTGCATTACCATCCCGGCAAGGCAAATGTTGTGGCAGATGCCTTGAGCCGAAAAGCCCAATGTAATTGCATGAAAATGGATGCAAGAATCACTACCTTGTGTGATGAGTTGTGCAAGCTGAACCTGGAAGTTGTTCCTTCCGGTGAATTGAAATATATTGCTGTGGAGCCCACATTGCAAGAGCAAATAGCTCAGGCACAGTTTGGGGATAAGGGTGTTCAGGTCATCAAGGAAATGATCAAGTAGAAGGCAGAGAAATACAAGTGCTTCCGCCAGGACAGCAAGGGAACTTTATGGTTTGAAGATCGATTGGTTGTTCCCAAGAACCCAGAGCTCAGAAAGAAGATATTGGATGAAGCTCACCTTTCCAAGTTCTCCATGCACCCTGGTAGCAACAAGATGTACCATGATCTCAGACCTCTTTATTGGTGGACCAGGATGAAAAGGGAAATTGCCAAGTACGTCTCAGAATGTGACACTTGTCAGAGGGTAAAAGCTAGTCATTTGAAAGCAGCAGGCCCTTTGCAACCCCTTCCCATACCATCTTGGAAATGGGAGGACGTTTGCATGGACTTCATAGTGGGATTGCCCAATACCTCCAGGCACCATGATTCTATATGGGTTATTGTGGATAGATTGACCAAGACTGCTCATTTCTTGCCAGTGCACACCACCCACAAGACAGAGAAGTACGCGGAAATTTACTTGGATCAAATAGTAAGATTGCATGGCATCCCAAGGACCATTATATCTGATAGAGGAGCACTGTTTGTGGCACGCTTTTGGGAGAAACTGCAAGAAGCTCTCGGGACCCACGTAATCCGGAGCTCAGCTTATCACCCTCAGACGGATGGTCAGACAGAAAGGGTAAATCAGATTTTGGAGGACATGTTGCGAGCATGTGCATTACACTATGGAAAGGATTGGGACAAGTGTCTCTCCTTGGCAGAGTTCTCTTACAATAACAGCTATCAGTCCAGTCTGAAAATGGCACCTTTTGAGGCTTTGTATGGAAGAAGATGCAGAACCCCGCTGAATTGGTCCCAAGCAGGAGAGAGGGAGATATTTGGGCCAGATTTGGTAATTGAAGCCGAGGAAAAGGTCAGAGTCATCAGGAAGAACTTGGAAGCTGCTCAGGCCAGGCAAAAGAGTTATCATGACCAGAGACGGAAGCCACTACAGTTTGAGGTGGGAGATCATGTCTATCTTAAGATATCGCCAACCAAGGGTATCCAGAGATTCGGGATCAAGGGCAAGTTGGCCCCTCGATACATTGGACCCTATAAGATCAAGGCAAGTTGTGGACCCGTAGCTTACCAATTGGAATTGCCACCTTGTATGTCCGCAGTCCACAATGTGTTCCATGTATCTCAGCTGCGGAAATGTGTTCGTCTACCCACTGAAGTGCTGCCAGAGCCAGACATTGAGATAGAACCAGACTTGTCCTACCAAGAGTACCCCGTCAAGGTATTGGATCAAAAGGAAAGATCAACTCGGGCAAGATAAATCAGAATGTATAAGGTTCAGTGGAGTCACCATTCAGCAGAAGAAGCTACATGGGAGACGGAGGATTTTCTACGCTCTCGCTTCCCCAACTTTCTACCCAAAGGAATCGGTATGTAACCCAAAACCCCACCCCCCACCTGCCCTTTGAAGTCAATTATAAGAAAAACTTAGATAACAAGGATAGTCTAAGTTATGGACTTAACTTAAGAAGGGCTTCCTTCTGAAGTTGCAAAGAGGATGACATTCGAAGAGCAGTTAGGAAAGTGGAACTTGAGTTCAAGGGGAAAGTAGCACCAGCACACCTTCAAAGCATCCCTCCAAGGGACTCTATCTGAAATCTCGGGACGAGATTCCTTTAAGGGGGGAGGGCTGTAACACCCTAGGTGTTACTCAGGGTACCCACCCCAGGGTTACCCCTTTTAACCCATAGTTACATAGTGAATTGTGGGCAAAGTATCTCAATCTTGGAATTCAAGGTCCTAATCTAGTGCAACCTATTTTGGATGTCATGCCCTAGCTTGTAATGCACATCTAAGTGGAGATCTCCCAAAACCCCAGAACAAAACCCCCATAGGTAATTATAACCCTAATTGAAGCCATGATCAAAAGATCATGTAAACATCATGATCATGGTTTGGGCCAAATATAAAAGTTGTAATATACTAAATAACCTACAATTAATAGTAAGGAAGTACCCCCAAAAAGTTTTCAGAAAGGTCCTAAAAAGATCACCCAAGATTGAACACAAGGGGGGAATTCAGATTTTGCCTAAGTCAAAAACCAACCCTTAAGCAAAGATCCCTCATGTTCACCTTGATTTCCTTTTCAAAACCAGTCGACCCAATTAACAAAGTGGCGCCAAATGAACCCTAGAATGCCCTGGAAAAGTTTGAACCCAAACCAAAACCGTTTGACACGCCTTGGCATTGGTTTTGTCTCGGTTTGCACAGGGCAGACAGACAAGACTTGGCGCTGCCGTATCTCTTCAACCAGACCACATCTCCCCTTGGAACTTACATGAACTAGGTAGCCCTAGGTGCAGGGAAGAGATCTCCCACAGGCGCTAGGGCAAGATTCGTACGCCTGGCCGCTCAGCAGAGCGAAGAACACGGGCAGAAGCAACGCGCCACGTGTTCGACGCGCTCTGAGCTCGCCAGAGCACGCCCGCGCGCGCGCCCCGCGTGCCCGCGTCGCGCCAAACGGTCGAGCCGGCGCCTCGGCCGCGTCCGCGCCTATAAAACCCGTCCCAGCGCTCGGTTGTTTTCCCCAGTGCCTCATCCGTACCTCGCCGGACTCGCCCGAACCAGCCATCGCCTCCGGCGACCTCCCCGCGACCCGCCAGTGCCGACCGAAAGCCGCCACCGTGGCCAACCCCTCTTCAGCCCCCTCCGTTCGATCCAAGCCCTCAGTTAGCTTCCTGGTGAAGCCGTAAGCCGTGCTCAAGCTTGAACCGAGGGCCTGCGTCACCGGAATAGCCGAATCACGCTCACCGGACTTCACCCGACCGCCGGCAACCGTGGACCGAGGTGCACGGTGAGTCCCTCTTCGATTCCTTGCACGGTTAGACTCCTTAGACCTCCATGAAGCTCCCTATGCCCTTGGATTGAACTATACCGCCGTGGATAGGCCGGAGCGCACGCCGCCGACGAGCTCGCCCGCCTGCGCACGTGGACCGAGCAGCTCCGACCACCTCCGGTGACGACCCGCACATCGACGTGACCGTCGCAACCTCCTGAACACCCCTGACCACCTCGCCGGGCCTCCCTCGCCGCCGGTAAGCCGCGCCACCCTTTCTTTTCCCGCGGCTACTGTTTTAGTTAAAGGAGGGACCGCGGGTGAGAGGGAGAGGAATCCAGGGGGTTAAGTGAAAAGTCAGAGACCCAAATGAATAGTGGCTCGAGGGTAGATCTGCGAGATTTGAATCAGTTTAACCCCAGGGGTCTCGGCGCAAACTGTTTTTCCAGAAAAACTTAATTAAAACCTAATTTAAATTTAAGCAGAAACTTTAAAAACCCATAACTTCTGTTTGGTTTATCCAAATTTGGTCAAACTAATTTTGCCAGACTCTAAATAATATAACCTGTCTAAGAAAAATATAAAACCCCATAAGCACTAGAGAAAAATATAAGGTTCTGATTTATTTTCAGTTTTGACCAAAAGCTTAATAATAGCAAGAAAAATGGTGGCACTATTTGACTAGAGTTGGAAAAATTTAGAGAAGTTATTATCTACCTGCTGACCTAGTTAAAAATGTTAAACCTCTCTGTCCATTACATTAAGTTAGTTTTAACCCCTTATTCTAGAATATGCTTAAGTTTAAGGAAAATAGAAAAAGTGATATAAATAATGAACCAAAGGGCACCCCTATTTTTGTTGAGATACTTAGTTAATATAGTTCACTGGAAAAATGTATTATACCCTGTTGTAGTGTAAGATAAGAAAGATACCTTTTAAATGAAGAAAATGGGGATAACTTAGAAAAACCCTACAAAAATACCCCTAAGGTGAAACCTCCCCAAACCTTAGGATAACTAATGTGTTGATGATAAGAACTTAAGAAAAATCTGAAATCTGTTGTTTGATATTTTTCAAAGGACAAGTTAGTTCTAATCACCCTTTTTGCACCAAACTTTAAAAATCCATCATTAATTAACCATCATGTGGCTCTCTGTCATTTTTGGCACAAGAGCTTTTCATCACTGTTTGAGGCCAGTAAAAATAACCATTAGGTCAGAAACCACTTTAATAAAAGACTTGTAGTGTAAAGTGGCCCATTTTGCCTAACTATTGTTATTTTTGTTTAAAGGCCAACTTTTGTACTTTAAGCCTCAAATTCTTAAAACAAGCTAGAATAGCCAGTGGCAACCCACTGAAATTTTTACAGAAATTTTGAACATTTTTAAACTGCTGTCATAGTTCAAACCCCTACTAGAAACCCTAGATGGAAGTAAAGGAAAGGAAAATGAATGATGGAATTTAATGTCCTCCTAAGACCTTTATTACTTGTCCACTAAAATCCATAAAGGCAATGCAAATCCAACATGTTATCCTAAAGGAAAAACCTAAACCCAAAAAGGTAATAAGTCTCTATGTACCACCAGAAGACCCCCGTAGCCAGGAACCCTAAGTTAATTCTTGACTTAATTTCTGTAGCTTAATGTTCTTAACTCTTGCATAATTGTAACATACATGTTCATTGCATTCGATAGACTATAATCTCGCTGACGGAGAGTACATCCTCGTGCCGGAGCAAGGAGCTGCCCAGGAGGTTGCCCCAGACCCAGCACCAGAGCCTGCACCAGAGGACCTGCCTGCCACTGCTTTGGAAGGCAAGCCCCGGTTTTATGCATAACCTATTATTTATGCTATTTTACTTCATTTAATGATTGTAGGATTGATTGTGTACTTAGGTGTAGGAATTGTTTGAAACCCTAGTTGCATGATCTCAGGAATCCTGTGAGATGGATACTAGTATGCTAGGTCGAGTAGCTGCTTGCTAATTAGGGATCTCGGTAGAAGTCGAGTGATTTTTCTAGCACTCGCGCGAGGTCAGGACATTGATTGTAACCACCTTTCATGTCACATTGGTGTTGGTATGTGGACACGGATCCATGGGGATACGTGGTCTATGAGGTAAATGGGAATAAGGATTAACGTGCGGATACCTGTGTCAAGCGTTTGAACGTACTAAACACATACCGAGAAATATGGTAAATCGGTAAGCCTAGTACCTGAGTGAACCTGGCAGTGGACATACCTCCTCACGCGACCTGAGACGTAGTCTCCCATTCCGGTTATGGTGGGTACAAGTGCGGTCACTGCACGACGGCCAGTCGGGGTCAGTGGGGCATTGTACGCCAAGGCGGTGAGCCCTGATCTGCTGACGGGGAATCGATGGGGACGGTTGATGTGTGTGGGGACGGAGTGCCCCTACATGTCGTGTGTTTAGGTTTACCTTGCAAGGATAAAACTCGATTCGAATCGTCTGCTTCTCGCAGCTAATGAGACTGCTTGATCCATTGTACTGCATTGAGTAACAAGTGGAACTGTGATGAGATGATACAAGATGTTGATTGCTAAAAATGCTTGCTACTATGTATGAATAGATAGTACACTTTTAGCCTTAAGAGAGTCACACTTAATTTTGACAAAGTTAAAATCTTGATTTAGAAACTCAGCTAGTGCTTTTGGCAACCAAACCCCACAGCCAAACAGCTGCATGTCTAGAGGTAGAGGAGTATAGACTCCTCACACCGGGTAAGTCTAGCTGAGTATTAGTATACTCAGCCTTGCTTGTGGCATAATTTTACAGGTTCTCTGGAGGACATGGTTGCTGGAGTGACTTGGCCATCCACCCTGCCACCGGGTTGGACTGTCGAGTGGGACCCTGCCTCGGCTGAGGAGGAGCATGAGGAGTGATGGGACAGGCTTCCCCGTCTCTCCATTTATTTATCGTTAGTTTAGTTCCGCTGCACTTCAAAACAATGATGGTTACTTTTGCGAAAACTCCGATGGTGACAATGGTGATGTAATAAATTTAATACTCTT
Organism: Zea luxurians; assembly: GCA_029449295.1. NCBI lineage: Eukaryota > Viridiplantae > Streptophyta > Magnoliopsida > Poales > Poaceae > Zea > Zea luxurians. Next base: position 57,158,928 of record JAOPSE010000011.1, read on the forward strand.
CCATGCATGGTTTTATGCTTTATTGTATTTGCTCTGTGACTCACCATCGAGTGAGATTGTGGTACTTGATCCTGTCAGTGGCCGTGTCGGACTAGATCCGAGGGATTGACGGGTTATTCCCATTTAAGTGTGGTCTAGCCTCTAAGGCAGGGCTTAGGCACTTAAGTTGGAATAATTCGGGCAGTTCCGCCACACACTCCGCGCCTTAGGGCCATCCAATGGCCTCCTAACTTCAAGGTATCCAATGTTGACAAATATGAACCTAAGCAGGATCCATGGGTGTAGCCCCCGATACAGATAAGCTGGGTGGACCCTATCTTTCAGTGGCTGAATGTTCTTGAAAACGAAGTCAGCAACCACAGCTTCAGCAGTTAGACCTCTCTCTTTCAGCAGTCCAACTTCAGCTAGCAACACACCGGCCTCAGCTACCTCCTCGTCTGTGGGAGACTCGGTCCAGCTGGGGGTACGAACGTCTGGCTGTCTTCCCGACCGGGGGGGAGAGAATTTCCATAATTATCAACTATAAACCATTCCAGACGCCATCCCTTAATGCTGTCTTTAAGAGGAATCTCAAGATATTCGGTTTTCCGTCCCCGGCGCATTTCCAAACTGGCACCTTCGACCAACTGATGTTGTCCCCCGGCCATCCCAGGGCGACAATGATACAGGTGTTTCCACAAGCCGAAATGCGGCAACACACCAAGAAAGGCTTCGCATAAATGAACGAAGATGGAGATTTGCAGAATCGAGTTAGGGTTCAGATGGGTCAGGTTAATGTGGTAGAAATCAAGGAGACCACGGAAAAAGGGAGAGATGGGAAGGCCAAGGCCGCGGAGAAGAAAAGGAGCGTAAACCACGGACTCGTGGGTATCCTCCGTCGGGACCGTAGTCCCGTGGCAAATCCGCCAAGAACATAGTTCCCGTGGAGGAAGAACCCCGATGGACACGAGGTGGAGGAGTTCGGCTTCAGAGATGATAGACATGTGGTTACCTGCAAAAGGCAACTGGCTGTTGGGATCGATTGGAGGAATCACCACAGCGGACGAGCTTGCGATTTTCCTCTTGGGAGCCATCTCGATTCTACCAGTGAGCAGATTGGAGGCGAGCGCAGAAAGGATTCGGAAGCGGGAATGCAAGAACTAGGGCGCGGAAAGCAAAGGCGGCTAAAAGTGCAGCTCTTATGGGATATTCTCGGACCAGATACCGTTTCAAAAAGTGCCCAGTCATCACCCGGCAGTTATTTCCAAAATCCCAGCATGCCACGTGGTCATTCGGCAGTTATTTCCAAGAAACTGGTGGGCCACCTCGTCACTCGGGTGTTATCCTCAAAATAACTCGGCATTGCCTCTAAAATGCCGACGTCACCACCCAGTCACTCAGCGTTGCCTCTAAAACGCTGATCTCGAGCTCAATCGCTCGGCATTACTTCTAAAATGCCGACGGCGACCTTTAATCACTCGGCGTTGCCTCTAAAACGCTGATCTTGAGCTCAATCGCTCGGCATTACTTCTAAAATGCCGACGGCGACCTTTAATCACTCGGCGTTGCCTCTAAAACGCTGATCTCGAGCTCAATCGCTCGGCATTACTTCTAAAATGCCGATGGCGACCTTTAATCACTCGGCGTTGCCTCTAAAACGCTGATCTCGAGCTCAATCGCTCGGCATTACTTCTAAAATGCCGACGTCGACCTTCAATCACTCGGTGTTGCCTCTAAAACGCTGATCTTGTGTTAAACCACTCGGCATTACTTCTAAAATGCCGACGGTGACCTTCAATCACTCGGCGTTGCCTCTAAAACGCCGGTCTCATGTTCAATCGCACGGCATTACTTCTAAAATGCCGACGTCGACCTTCAATCACTCGGCATTGCCTCTAAGACGCTGGTATAGCGCTCAGTCGCTCGGCGTTACTTCTAAAAACGTCGATACAGACTGCAAGATTGCTCGGCGGCTACTTCTGGAAGCGTCAGTATGATGATCAAGTTGTTCGTCTATTGTCTCAAAAGAATCAGATTTATAATCAAACAAAGCGAGTCATCAAGAGGAAACCAAAGTCATTCTTCATTAAGGGAAGTAGCAATACTTACAAATCAACTCATTATGAGTTGATACTTCCCTACTGCTACTACTACTACTACGCTACACTATACTACTCTACATTACTAATACTACTACATTATTTCACTATACTACTTCTAATCTATACTAATATCTAAAAAGACCAGTGGCATCTAGCCACTGGCCCTGCCCCTGCCGCCGCCGCCGCCCTTGGTGCTGCCCCTGCTGCCGCCGCCCTTGGTGCTGCCCCTGCTGCTGCCGCCCTTGGTGCTGCCCTTGCTGCTGCCGTTGCCGCCGCCCCTGCCACTGCCGCTGCCGTCGCCGTCGCCACCGTCGTCGTCGTCGTCGTCGTCCTCGTCCTCGCCGCCGTCGTCCGAGTCCTCCTCATCCGAGGAGTACTCCGACTCATCCGAGCCCTCGAGCCCGGAGCGCTCGACGGCCCGGATGTACGTCCAGACCTCCGCGGCTATTCCTTGGGAGTCGTCCGAGTCATCGGACGACGCCGGGGGAGAGACGGGAGCCGGAGACCCCTCGGACTCGGAGGAGAACTCCTCCTCCGAGTATTCCGAGTCACCGAAATCCTACGATGGAGGAGTCGGCTCGCGCTTGCGCTTGTTGCTTTTGCCCATGGTGGAAGCAAGCGGGAGAGAAGAAAAGGAAGCAGTAAAGAACAGCGAAGGGATGTGAAGAAACCAGAGGGGCAACAACGTTATTTATAGAAGGGAAAGGCAACCGCTCACCTCCAACCGCGGTCACTGAACAGTCGCAAAGCATTCAATATGCACTTTCACCCGTCCGGAGACACGTCAGGCGGCTGGCGCCGTTTCATGCAGCACTACACCCATTGGGACTCCAGTCAACAGCGCAAAGGGCATGATTACGCTCGCCGTCCCATCACATTACAACTCAGGAGCAGCCGGCTAAAACACTCAGCGTACCAAGCCGTCCCTTGCCCACACCCATTGGGGGGGACGCCTAGGAATTATCAATATATTTTTCAAAAAGGTCACATCTGTGCAGAGCATGCAGTGAATGCCTCAAGACAAAAATGAGATATCAGCAAGAGTTAGAGAGAAGCCAAATATAGCCAGCAGAGTGCAAAATATGGTCGACAGACACGACTTGAAGACTAGACAGAGAACGTCCATCAAATGTCCAATCAGTCGCAGAGCGAATAAATTGCACTACCTAGCAAGATATGGAAGGATTGCAAACTCGGCTGCAAAAGACAAAACACATGCTGACCTCTGAAGCATAATATTGATGACATAGCACGGATGACATCATGCCAACTTTTTTATAAGCAGAAAGAGCAATCTTCAGCAAAAGGACATAAAAAGAAGACCTTCAAATGAATTATCCTCAAAAAATCCACTTGAAGGTCGGGGGCTACACCCATTGGGTGCACCTCCGGTGCACCCCATGGATTATCATTCCAAGCCAGGATAATGCTGATTTCTAAAGCATGGGACAAGATTAAAAAGCTAATCCTCAACCGAAATGAAGGAACACAAATGGAAGTAATCTCTACTGAAGACCTTCGAGTAGATTATTTTCTAAAATCTACTCGAAGCTCGGGGGCTACACCCATTGGGTGCACCTCCGGTGCACCCCATGGATTATCATTCCAAGCCAGGATAATGCTGATTTCTAAAGCATGGGACAAGATTAAAAAGCTAATCCTCAACCGAAATGAAGGAACACAAATGGAAGTAATCTCTACTGAAGACCTTCGAGTAGATTGTTTTCTAAAATCTACTCGAAGCTCGGGGGCTACACCCATTGGGTGCACCTCCGGTGCACCCAATGAAGTTCAGAATCTTACAAATTGGAATGCCGATCTCTAAGGCACAGGCACGAAACTAGGCTTTGGTCAACAAGTGATCGGAGCAGAAGAGAACAACAGGAAGCCATCTTTCTTCAAATCACCTGCAAGCTGGACCTGGGATCTTCGGGTTGATTACCTCTAAATTAACCCAAAGATCGGGGGCTTGTGGGGGATAGATATCCCCCGGGTCCACTGAAAGAGTAAAGGACCTCACGAAAGGCCCAAGGGCCCAATAAATCGTAAGGTTATTCTTTCGTGGGCCTGGGGAGAAACAACCAGCAAAGCAGAGCGACGTGAGGCCGGATTGGTGCAAACCCGGACGGCCCATAGCGTCGAGCGAGTGGCCGCAATGGAGATCCGACTTTCCCGCGCTGGAGCCTCCATGCATCGAAGCCACGCGAGGATAAGTCGGCAAGGGTTACGTAGGGATAATCTCAAGAGGTTCACTATCTTTTAGCTACTTGTTGCTATCTTATCCACGTGTACTGCCCCACGGTCGAGTATATAAGGCCTAGGGGGCACCCCTTCAGAACGATCGACCCATTCTTTAGCCACCCACATCAACTCTCTGTATTCTCGATCCAGAAAGCTCTCTTGTAATCATATCCACCAAGCATACTCCTCAGGACGTAGGGTGTTACGCATTTCTAGGCGGCCCGGACCTGTAAAACTTGTCCACTGTCCCTCGTGCGATCAGCACGAACCATTTTGCTACAGTTGTCGACACCTTCCTACTCCTAAAACACCTTGAGGGGCAACCCCGGGTGTGCGGTCGGACCCAAAACACCGACACCGACGGCCCCAATACAACCCAAACTTTGGACCATGTACTTTGATGGGTCGTTGATGAAAACAGGAGCAGGTGCTGGCTTGCTCTTCATCTCACCCCTCGGGAAACCTGTGCGCTACGTACTGTGCCTCCATTTTCCGGCGTCAAACAACGTGGCCAAGTACGAGGCCTTGGTTAATGGCCTGTGCATCGCCTTCGAGCTAGGGGTTCACCGCCTCGACGCTCGTGGCGACTCGCAGCTCGTCATTGACCAGGTCATGAAGAACTCCCACTGCCGCAACCAAAAAATGGAGGCCTACTGCGACGAAGCTCGACGTTTGGAAGACAAGTTCTACTGGCTGGCACTCAACCATGTTGCTCGACGGTACAACGAAACCGCAGATGAGCTGGTGAAAATAGCCTCGGGGCGAATGACAGTTCCCCCGGACGTCTTCTCCAAGGATATATATCAACCATCTGTCAAACTCGATGACGCGCCTGAGCCCGAGGAGGCCTCGGCCCAGCCCGAGGTACCCTCGGCCGCCGAGGGTGAGGCCCTGCGCGTTGAAGGGGAGCAGAATGGGGTCACACCGGTCCCGAACTGGCAGACCCCATACCTGGAATATCTCCTCCGAGGAGAGTTGCCCCTCGACAAATCCGAAGCTCGGCGACTGGCTCGGCGCGCCAAGTCGTTCGTTTTGCTGGGTGATGAAAAGGAGCTGTACCACCGCAGCCCCTCAGGCATTCTCCAACGATGCATATCCATTGCCCAAGGGCAAGAGCTATTACAAGAAATACACTCGGGGGCTTGTGGTCACCATGCAGCACCTCGAGCCCTCGTGGGAAACGCCTTCCGACAAGGTTTCTACTGGCTAACCGTAGTGGCCGACGCCACTAGGATTTTACGCTCCTGCCAAGGGTGCCAATTCTACGCAAGACAGACGCACCTGCCCGCTCAAGCCCTGCATACAATACCCACCATTTGGCCATTTGCCGTGTGGGGTCTGGACCTCGTCGGCCCCTTGCAGAAGGCACCCGGGGGCTTCACGCACCTGCTGGTCGCCATCGACAAATTCTCCAAGTGGATCGAGGTCCGACCCTTAACCAGCATCAGGTCCGAGCAGGCGGTGGCGTTCTTCACAAATATCATCCATCGCTTTGGGGTCCCAAACTCAATCATCACCGACAATGGCACGCAGTTCACTAGGAAAAAGTTTCTAGACTTCTGCGAGGACCACCACATCCGTGTGGACTGGGCCGCCATAGCGCACCCAATGACGAATGGGCAGGTGGAACGCGCCAATGGTATGATTTTGCAGGGACTAAAGCTGAGGATCTACAACGACCTCAATAAGTTCGGCAAGCGGTGGATAAAAGAGCTACCCTCGGTGGTTTGGAGTCTGAGGACGACGCCGAGCCGGGCCACGGGTTTCTCGCGGTTTTTCCTAGTCTATGGGGCCGATGCCATCTTACCCATGGACTTGGAATACGGTTCCCCGAGGACAAAGGCTTACGACGACCAAAGCAACCAGACCAGCCGAGAGGATTCGTTGGACCAGCTGGAAGAGGCTCGGGACGTAGCCTTACTACACTCGATGTGGTATCAGCAGTCTCTGCGATGCAACCACGCCCGAAGGGTTCGGCCTCGAGACTTCCAAGTGGGAGACTTGGTACTTCGGCTACGGCAAGACGCCCGAGGGTGCCACAAACTTACCCTCCCTGGGAAGGGCCCTTCATCATCGCCAAGATTTTGAAGCCCGGGACATACAAGCTGGCCAATGATCAAGTCGAGGTCTACAGCAATGCTTGGAACATCGAACAGCTACGTCTCTTTTACCCTTAAAATGTTTCAAGTCGTTCATGTATCTTGTTTTCTTTACATGCATAAATAAAGTCTAACCATCAAGGAAGGATCATCCTTGCCTCGGCAAAGCCCGATCCTCCCTCGGGGGCTAGAAGGGGGGAACCCCCTCTGAGTCAAAATTTTCCTCGAAAAAGTCTTTTGCCGGAACGTCTTTCGAGCATTTCGACTGTGTCGATAACAGAATCCTAAAGACGAGCAAGAGAGACTGTAAGCGACAAGGCCGACCGAGCCGAGGGACTCCTACGCCTCCGGGATACGGATACCTCACTCATCACCTTCCACGAAAAGGTAGCTCACGCTCGGATAAGCGATTCTGCTACCGAACAAGTCCTAACGCTCAAAAACTTTTCTACCAAAATGACTTTTCGTGCTTTTCGGCTATATCGATAACGAAATCATGAAAACGACGAGAGAACACGTAAGCGGCAAAGCTGACCGAGCCGAGGGACTCCTACGTCTCCGGGATACGGATACCTCACTCATCACCTTCCGCGAAAAGTAACTCACGCTCGGATAAGAGATTCCGCTACCGAACAAGTCCTAACGCACGAAACAAGAGGAAAGAAAAAGCAGCTTTATAATCCGACAATGAAAATGTCTAGGCCTCAACGGCCGCGAAAGACGTACGCATACTTAAAACAAACTGTTCCTGCAGGCTCAGACATCGGCAGGGGGAGGGGCGGCACCCTCGGCGTCGTTTCCACCCTCGACAGAATCCGGCCCGGCCTCAGGCGGCGACACAAGCGGAAGGACCTCCACCTCGAAGGAGGAAGCCAGCGCCGCGCTCGGGCCCTCGACAGCTGCGTCAAGCCTCCGGACCTCGGCTAAGGCAGCCTCCTCTTCGTCGGCGACCCACGGAGTCTGTTGCGCACATGGCCACCCAAGGCCCACAGATGACTCAGGGGGGAGCTACCCGAGGGGATGCCGTCGAGGCCAAAGGTCTGGTAGAGAGCCGAGATGGCCTCGGACATGGCCACGCGCTCGGTCTCCTTCCGCTCAGCTGCCTCGGCAAGCGCCTTGCAGTTCTTGATGAACTCATCAAGAGCCGTCTCGAACCCTGCAGACAGTAGGACAACATTCTTCAGACGCAAGGAGAAGAATGGAGACAAAAACAAAGTCTCAAAGTGGGGAAAACACCCCTTTGGCCCGGACACCCTAGCTTGGGCGGACCAAGCAGACCCGACAGCCACGGCCAGACCCTCCGCAAGGGTCCCGGCCCGAGCGGTCGCCTCGGGGTCCGGAAAGGGGGAGCACCCTCTGCGCCGAAACTTTCCTCGGAAAAGTTTTTCCACCAAAACAACTTTCGTGCATCTCGACTATGTCAGTGGCAGAGTCCCAAAAACGAGCGACTGAGACCTTGAACGGCAAGGCCGACCGAGCCGAGGGACTCCTACGCCTTCGGGATACGGATACCTCACTCGTCACCTTCTAGGAAAGGCAGCTCACGCTCGGATAAGTGATTCTGCTACCGATGAACAAGTCTTAATGCTCGAAACAAGAGGAAAGAAACACGGCTCTATACCCAAATGTTCAGGCCTCAGCAGCCACAAAAAACAAACACACGTGCTTGGGGTAACAATGGTACCTAGACTTAGACGTCGGCAGCGCCCTCAGCGGTTGTCCCGACCTACGGCAGATGTCTTAGTACTCAAAGCTATTACATCTCGCTCTCAAGAGGGTACCATTACAAACAGGACTCCGGGTCCATTCCCGCAGGAATGAACAACCTCCATACCAGAAGGCCTACGGGATAACGAGCTCCGAGCAGCTCGCCAGCGACCACTGCACCAGCAGCGCGACAACGACCTCCGCCTCGGGCGGCTAGACAGCAGCAGCAATGGCCTCAGGGCAAACGCTACCGCTGAAAGGCCCTCGTTCACGTCCCCTCATGGGGGACGAGAACTAGCCATTAAAGCCAAAGAGCCGAAGGTCCGGAGCGCAGCTGGCACCGATGGTCTCGTCAGCGGAGGCAACCGCCGCGGTGGGAAGCCTCACCAGCGACAGCGCCCACTCCAGCACTGGTAATAGCAGCCACCTGCGCACAGCATGACCGTCGCCCGAGTGGAGGACGGACAGCTGCACCCTGACCAGGCAGCAGCAGTTTGCCTTCCCCCGCATGGTTGGAGGACGCCTCCTCCGCAGGGCTGGAGGATGCCCTTCTCCCCTGAATGCTGGAGGAAGAAGCGGATCACCGGCCCATGCGAGAGGCAGGACCCAACCCGGTGCACCCTCCTCCCCAGCATGGATGATGAACATCCTTGAAGCTGAGGGTAGGGGGGAGGCCACAGCCCGGCTCGCTCTTCCCTGCCACGAGGCCTGCGGTCATCATCCTGGGTGACCGCCGGTAGGGGACTGCAGCCGGACTGCATGATGAAAATCCTTGAAGCCGAGCGATGACTGGAGAGCGCCAACCCCCATAGGGTCACGCTCCTCCAACAGCAGCAAGAAGAAGGCAACACGGGTGCGCTCCATCTAGGGGCTCGGAAGGTGGAAGGGCGCGATGGATGCGAGGAGTGTGAAGGCATGGCTACCCCTCGGGGGGTTGGTCCGTTTTTAAAGGCAGATCTCCTCACTCGCAAGCGTCACGGGCAAAGTCTCCACCGACGTGCTCCAGGGTTCCCACCCCACGACACGGGGGCTGGGCCCCACACGTCATGCGAGCTGACCCGAAACGCGAAGAAGGCGAACCGCCACACGCGAAGCATGTAACCGCCCTGCGGTTATAAGCGTTCCCTCATCATTGTCGAAACCAACGGTCGGAAGGGCGGGCTGCCACGCAGGGAGCATGCAACCGCACCACGGTTATGCACCCTTTCAGCTTCGTCGCATCCGGTGGTCCAGCATGGAGGTCCGGGCCCACATGTCATGGAACCGGCGCGATGGTTATTACGTGCGAGGAAACCGCACCGCAGCTTGCGCCAATGCTGCTTCTTCTCGACTACGGATCCAGCGCAACAACTCAAGGCAGCCCTGTGCGTGACCCAACAGTGCCCATTAAGTGCGGCGATCACGGGTCACCCAGCCGCGGAGATAGGCACGATGGTCGATATGATCAGAGGCGGGCCGACAGTAATTGCAGCAACAGGCGTGCAGAAGCCGCGGTCCAATCACCTACAGGTTCGCATCCTCTCCCACAGCATAAAAAACGACGCACCTGTATTATGTTCCTCGAACGACTCGCGCACGCGCAACAGACGCCCCGCGAATCGCCCGTCCCGTCGCATTAACTCCTTGGCAGGACAAGCGACACCTCCGGCAGGCGAAGCGGGCGCCATTTCGTCTCCGTCATGATGACCGCGTCATAAAAGGTGCGCCACATTATTTAAATTCATATCCTTTTCCTTTTACTCTCTCTCTCTCTCTCTTGCCACAGGGATCGGGTAAGGGGATATTGCAAAAAGGATCCTTCTCGGCGAAGGAAACGGGCCCCGAGCCTTCCTACTGATCAGGGGTTCGAAGGTTGCGCCCTCCGGGGTTCGGTAACCTCCCTAGAGCACTCGGGCTCCGAGCCCATTACTGATCAGGGGTTCGAAGGCTGACCCCTCGGAAGGGTTCGACAGCCGCCCTAGAGCACGCAGAGTTAGGGATGACCCTAGGTACGTCCGTTACATGGCCGAGGCTCGAGCTATGCTCCCGATGTACCCTAGGACATTTCCGAGACCAGCGGGAGCGATTTGTAATGGAATCCCATCGGAGGGAGGCATCGAGCCCTCGGATCCTATCGAATGGGTCTGGGCCACTAGCCGACCCTTATCGAACGGGGCTCGGGCGTCCACTCGGATTACCCGTTAGCAGCTCACTGTTAACACCGTGTTCGGTGCCCCCCGGGGGTAACACGGCGCTTTCCCCCCTTCCTCCTTGTGGAAAGGCGATGAAGGGGCATACAAAAAAAGTCGAGACGGTCCTTGATCGTCCTCTCGCTCCGTGCAGAGGCTCGGGGGCTGCTCTCGCACCAGGCTATGGCCAAACCATTGACCACGTCAACAAACCAGCTTGAAAACTCGGAGCCTGACCGTGCACCCGGCCTATGGCCAGGCCGCATGAGGGAACGACAAGGCTGACCGAGGCATCACAAGAAGGATTAAGACCTCAGAGGAGTCAAACCACTCCTCCGAGTCCTCGGGGGCTACACCGGCGGGTGCGCTCGCGCGCACCCACCGAAACAAAGCATAACCAAGAAGGGCCGGTCCCCTTACGAAAAATCCGGCAGAACCTCCAAGCGAGTACTTACACTCCCTTCGAGGCTCAGGGGCTACTATCGGGGACCGTAATTAGGGGTACCCCCAATGCTCCTTAATCCGGCTGAAAAACGTCTTCAGAACAAACCATAAACGACCGATAAAGCGCAGGCTTCATCTACCAAGGGACGCGACCTCATCCGAGCCCAGCCTCGGGCAAAGAAAGTAGTCCCGGACGAATTCACGCCTCGCCCGAGGGTCCTCTCAGTCAGCAGACGCACCCTCGGCTCGCCCGAAGTCCAGCGCAGGCAAGCTTTGTCGTACAATGACCTCGTCTAAATCGCCTTACCAACCAACCGTATCGCATGCGCATTTAATGCGGGGATCGCCTAACACCTTATCCTGACACGCGTGCCTCAGTCAGCAAGGTCAAAGTGACCGCAGTCACTTCGCCCCCTTTTCTGACCGTTCTGACAGGAAAACAACGTTATTTACCCCGCTCCGGCAACTGTGCCAGCCACCAGGGAAAGGCTGACAACAGCAAGTCACGACCTCCCTCGAGTTCGGCCTCGGGCGCAACAGGGAGCTCCGCCTCGCCCGACCCTAGGCCTCGGCCTCAGCTTCGGCCTCGGGAGAAGGTCTCCACCTCGACCGACCCCGACCTCGGCCTCAACCTTGGCCTCGGGAGGAGGATCCCACCTCGGCCTCAGCCTCGGCCTCGGGAGAAGGACTTCGCCTCACCTGACCTCAACCTCGGCCTCGGAGGAGTCACCGCCTCGCCCGACCCCAGGCCTCGGCCTCAGCCTCGGCCTCGGGAGAAGGACTCCGCCTCGCCCGACCTTGGCCTCATATCAGCTACGCCACTGGGGATCCATCATTATCCTACCCTTAGCTAGCCGCCTCAGGCTACGAAGGAACAAGACCGGTGTCCCATCTAAGTTACTCCGGTAACAGGTAATGATGGTTCCCCGCGTGCGCCCATGACGTCGGCTGCTCTCAACCCCCTACGGAAGCAAGGAAACGTCAGCAGGATCCATGCCGCACCATCAGCCATGCTTCTACAGGGCTCAAGGCACTTCTCCGACGGCCACGTTATTGTCTCTATAGGGCTCAAGGCACTCCTCCGATGGCCACGTTGGTACATCTACAAGGCTCAAGGCGCTTCCCCGACGGCCACATTATTATTTGTACAGGGCTCAGGGCACTTCCCTGCCAGCCACGTTAGCTCCAAGCTACACCCCCATTGTACAACTGGGTATCTCCTTGTGTCTATAAAAGGGGGTATCCAGGGCCCCACGGGAGAGGAGGGGGGAGGAAGGGGGGGGAGAGAAAGGGACGAACGTGCAACACACGGACGCACGACGCGGATGAGCGGAGGCAGACAGAGTAGGAGAGACGCGGTGGAGGCGGCCCCAGACGGCTCGCCTCAAGGCCGAACCCTCTCCTTCTCTCTCTCTCTCTTGTTCTCGCTCTCCCGCGACGCTTGTAACCCCTACTGCAAGCGCCCCCTGGTGCAGGATAATATAAGCCTTATCACATCGCTTGTGTTCCATCTTGTATCAACCCAACTGGACAGGGGCACACGACACTAAAATTCACTAGTCGGTCCGGCTGAGGGCCCCAGGTCCGAAACACCGACAGTATTCCCATCTCGTAGCTCTGCGCGAACAGAGAAGCGAGAGGGCAGGTGCCTCTGGAGCCCTTGCCGTTCGAGACCTTGCACGGGGGATCGGCAATTAGGTTTTTGGGGAGCGTCTACGCGACTGCCCAACTTCCATCTTTGTCTTCATCACTGGTGAACATCTTTTTCCCCACGTCTTCATCTCGTACGGATGACAAGTGAAGTTGGACAAGGATCAGGATCCTCGGAGCGCATGCGAGGGTATGATCAATTCAGTTCTTTACTGTTTTACGTTCTGTATATTATATATGTTTCATATGTTCATCTCTGCTGTTTCATATATGACCATAAATTTATCCAATTTGTTCTGTCGTATTATATCATGACATATCTCATGTCTGTTAATACTAATAATATGTTAAATCTATTTGTCTTAATTTTACAGTCATGTTGTTTATGTTACTGTCTGTTTATTCTTAATTGTTCTAACTGTTTATATGCTTATTATATTAATATGATTTATATACTTTATGTTCTCATGATCTATATTGTTATGGATATATTTAATATCACGATTTCAATGATTAATCATCTTTTATATGTTATCATTATAATGTTGATTTATGGAATTAAAATGATATAAAAAATACCTATATTTCTAACACAAACACGGTAAGGCCAGTGGCGATATGGAGGAGTTACAGCAGGAAGTGTCCCTGGCCGAGAGCAGGGACAAGACGCGAAGGAGTCCGAGGCGAGGTTTCTAGGACAAGGTCGAGCATGCCTGGTGGAGAGACCCATTGCGGCTGGGAACTCTGCGTCAGGAGCGAGTGTGCGGACGCGATGGCGCGTGCTGGGTGCGATAGGAGGAATCTTGGCGCAGTAGAACTCGCAGGACATCGGCGTTTTGGATCCTGCAAGGAAGCACGACACCAGAGAGCCGAGACTACATCGCCGGGCGCGTAGACTGGGCGAGCGGACGAGGAGAGGAGGCGATGTCAAAGGCTGGGTGCCGGAGATAGCAGGAGCGGCAGGGTGGGGTACTCAGCAAGCGAGCACAGGAAGTGAAGATGGCGAGGAGCGCCAGAACAGGGAGCTGCTCGTTGGTTTTCTAGATATGAAAGGAAACGTGCGGGAGACTTCCTAGGATAAGTGTACGTTAAGAATATCCCATGGAGCCATACCTGTACGTGAGCATACAAGCTGAGCATGTCCACCAGATAGAAATATCTAGAGATAAGATAGGAAGATTTCCAGAGAATTGAGAGCGTGTGAGAATAAGGAATGGCTAGGCATCGCTGACGCTGGTGATGCTGGCTGAGTGGCCACGCAGTTGCATGGGCGAGTGACATGCTGTAAAGGAGAATTCAGACGCTAGCCAAGTCATATAAGGGCTTCTTCGGTTATTTTCAATCCATATGAATTGGAGCGGATTGATACGAATTGAGAGAGATTTTGACTTACTAGGTATTGAAACTCCCTCAATTCCCCTCAATCCATATGGATTAGGGTAGAACCGGACAAGCCCTAAGAGAGTTTCATATCCGGGTTATAGGGGCACCAAAACCCGGGCGCGTGATAATCATCAAGTATGCTGAGACCAAGTTTCTCACACATAAGATAACTCATGGTACAGAAATGAACGTCACATCTTTAATATATAACAGAGTTTTATACAAAATAATTAAATAATTATATCATGCAAAGACAACGATCCAGCAACACAAAGTTGATTGGGAGACGACGGCCTAGACCACTCACGAACTCATCACAACATCCTTCATACGTCTCATCTTGTGGTACTGGTACCTGTCCTTGACCTAGGGATGTAAGTACAACAAGGATGAGCTCATATACGTTCATCGCTAAATAAATTATAGGGAATAATGTGCATGAACTCACTAAAGGTGGGAGCTCATGTGAAGTGTAAGGCTTACCAAAGGAGATGGTTAAAGCTGAACATTGATTTTAAAGTTGGTCAACATTTTATTAGCAGTTACTAGGTATAAGTAGATATCAACCCAATTAAGAGATCAAAATTGATAATAACACCCGCGATGCAATGCATATGACATATTAAGTTTAGTTCCATAGATTAATCATGCGAGAGTCCTGAGCTGCTCATAACCGCGAGCACGATTGATATATCAGTTTTACACTCTGCAGAGGTTGCACCCTTTACCCACAAGTCATGTATCCCGTCTACCCAGGGTTAGCTAGACCCTTAGACACTTCCGAGGTGAATAGCTAGGGATCCACTACGAGGCCTTTACAAAGTTCCACTAGCTTCAAAAATCCCGCTACAATTTTTAGGAAGGGCAATATAGGAATCCCTCGTCCGAAAAGCCTTCACAGCATGATCGACCCGAGAACCACGCTATACGCAACTCCCCTACTGCCCGTGCCCCTTGCGGGTAAGGTAGTCCTCCACTAGCTTTCCAAATTAGTCAGGCAAAGGCGTCCCATTCCACCCTTGTGGTAGCACGTGTTTCTCATGTTAAGCTCCATGTTCCAATTAACACAATGATCTTATCATGAACAATAATTAAAAAACAGTATAATTGGAACATGATCATAATGTAAACAACAGTATACTAAAGCAACACAGTGACTCGATTAGAAAGTTTCATAGTTCAATGTATTTTTTACTTTTCTGCCTTCATATTTCCCTTCCAAAAGACAATATAAGGAGGTTTCACCTTCGACCTATTGTAATAAATCTGTGGTTACACCATCGAGTGTAACAAGAAATGTGAAGAAGCTCCAAAGTCGTTCCTACGGGGATACAGAGCTAAAATACCACCTAAGTAAAAGGTAAAGCTCCAAAGTCATTCCTAAGGGAACGCAGAGCTAAAATACCACCTAAGTAAAAGGTGAAGAAGCTCCAAAGTTGTTCCTAAGGGGATACAAGCTTAGCTCCAAAGTCATTCCTAAGGAAATGCAGAGCTGAAATACCACCTAAATAAAAGGTGAAGAGACTCCAAAGTCGTTCCTAAAGGGATGCAGATTCTATTTCTTATGTTTTTTGCATCAACATCATTTGCATCATACCATTGCATCATATTGTATGACATCAAATCATGCATCACTTTGCACTGATACATACAGTGGAAACACAAAGAAAATTGCTCCTTTAGCTTTGGCAAAGGCTCACGAGAGAGCGTATTAATAAGGCATGATCCATGCTTGTGACAGAGGTACTGTCATACGGAGTTTATGCCTTTGACAATGGTATTCTTATGCAAGGTCTATGACAAGAACTACACAGTCGCTTCGGCAAAGAAGGGGGATTTCTTTCTGAAGCATGAAAGGAAGGAAAAGTGTTTTTTCGCCGCCGGCTCAAAAATGGTATGTACGAAGGTTTCACGCATCACAAAGAAATATATTACATCAACATGCATGAAAATAGTTGATAATTGTTTCAAACAAAAACAAAATCTACGTAAAAGAACACTAAACTATTAAATATACACAACTTCAGTCTTCCTTTAGCACTTTGTCGGCAGCTTCGTTCAACAGCTTGTCGACCGCTTCTTTAATAGCCTCATTAGCAATCTTAATCATATCGAGCACCTCCTTCACAAATGGATTAGTCTCAGAATCATATGGCTCTGGAGGGGGAGAAAGCTCAGCTGCATTAAAACACAGATATCTGTTAGTACCGAAGCTACAAAAATTTACGAAGCTAAGCTATAAAGGATATACCTGTAAGTTTGGCCAGTTCAGCAGTTTCTTCAACTTTTTTAGCCTCTTCTAAGGCGTCATGAGACTCTTTCTCATTTTTTCTAATGGCCTCATCAGCTATTTCTCAGCCACCCTTCAGCCATACTTCGGAATAAAGCTTCCCACCTAGTGTAGTAGCTTCGGGCAAAGGGTTTCTAACATCATTGGCTGAGAAGGCAAAATCTGGCTAAACTACAGCCTTGGGCGTGATCACAGCCAACCTTTTTCAAAATGGACACGGCCCCACGGGCACCGGCAAAAGCACAAAATCCCCTCTGTCACTAAGAATCTCCTCGAAGGCTTCGGCCTTGCCGTTAATTCATTGGATAACTCCATCACGGTCACCACGGATGAATTTTTGCTCTGAAGAAAATGCACCAACTTTGGAAAAGCTATCCTTTAGATTCTTAGCATCCCATAGCCACATCGTAGCATTTTTCCTTAGCTGCACGAAGCTCGTCAACATTTCTCTGTGCCCTTGATCGTTCGATTTCACAAATTTCATGTTTTGTCAGCTCCACATTAAAATTTTTAGTTGCTTTGGCAACTTTCTTTTCTAGCTCTTGCACTTCAGCCTTGTGCGCTTCTGCTTCAGCAGACAGCTTAGCTTCGCTGGATTTCATCCTTTCAACCAAAGATAGCAAAATCTTGTCTTTTGCGAGAGCTTCGTTTCTCAAGGTTATAACCTCCGATCGGAGGTTTCCAAGTGCTATCTGACAACTCTCATCTTCTGGATTCTTTTGAGCCTTCAAATCTTTACTCAGGATTAGACCCTGCCAAACAAAAGACTGAATAAACAACAAAAGTAAGAATTACCGAAAATAGCTCGAAAAGTACTAAATACGAAACTAAAATGTGCAAACCTTTAAGCTATTGTACGCGAGGCTGTCCGCAAGCTGATCCTTTGTCATGACGGACAAACCAAGTTCGAGCTTTGGAATTCCCATGTTGCTCGTCATCTCGTGGCAAACATTAACCTCCTTACTGTCGGGTAGACAGTAGAGGAAGTCGTCTTCATCATCCCCTCCATATACCAAGGACCCTTGGGGGTATTTCAAGTCCTTGGTGTAGTGTTCTACTTCGGCAATCTGTTCTAATGGTAGCTGCTTTCCCGAAGCGTGTCGAACAATGTATTCCAAGTCACCACGGGGAGTGCTTCTAGAGTAGGAGATTTAGATTTTTCAGGAACACTATCCTCCACCAACCTTATTGGCACAGCCTTCGAAGGTTCAGCTTCGTGTTGGGGCGAAGGCGAACATGCTACCCTTCGCACGATGTCTTCATCGCCTCGCTACACCGACGAAGACCACGTCCACAGAGCACGCCCGAGCGAGCCGAAGGCGTCGATTGGATTAAGACCGGCGTGGTCTCCCTTCATCCTCTCCGTTGCAAGACGAAGGCTCTATCGAAGTCTGCTAGTCCCACATCCTCACCGCGTCGGGAGGCCCAAGTGGGATTCGGCCCACCATAATGGGCCCCGCGCGGATAAGCTTGTTATGGGTCGCGTCTGTAATAGCCTTTTCTGTAATGACAGACTGTAACCTTCTCTCGTGAGAATATTCTGGGGATGGACCGGGTACTCGAGGGCATAAACGTCTTTGACAAGGGACGGGTGGTCACTCGAGTGCCTATAAATACCCCCGTACAGTGCCCTTGAGAGGCCAGATTAACAGAGTTGTTGCCATCCCACGTTAAACTTTGCAAACTCTCTTTCCACTTTCTCGTTGGATCAACTTGCCCAGGAGAGCAAGTTCCAACATTTGGCGCCCACCGTTCGTGCTATTAAAAACAACCCACGATGGCCCCCAAGCGAGCTAGTTCGAAGGTAGCCCCATCCATCGATGAAGCAGCAAAGGCTGTGCCGCTGGCCGAGAAAAAAGGCAAGGCCCTCATGGACAACACCCCCCAAGAGGCCTTCCAAGATGAAGCTGTCAGCAAAAGATAGCGCCAAGACCACCCCACCCCCGAAGGCACCCTACGCACTTGCAGCTCCGGAGGCATATCGCAAGCACCACCTCTAGGTTTCGCTCCACTAGAGGGCGAAGATGCAATAGAGGACGGCGAAGTCATCGGCATCTTAGCCGAAGACCAGCTACAGCTGCGGGCCCTGCGCATCAAGAACCACAACCTCCAAAAGCAGAAAGATATCCTCAAAGCCAAGCGCCAACGTGTCACCGCCCAGGCCAAGGTGCGCCAGATGATACAGGACGAGGAGCAGAGAGCTCGGGAGCTCGAGCAAGAAATCGCGCTCATGAAGAGCGAAGGCCAGCACAGCCTGCAGCATGAACCGCCCCTAAAGCAGCACATCCCAACCGAAGATCTATTCATACCACAGCGTGGGCCCTTCATTCTGCATGTCACAGCTTTCCAAGGGATCAACTACCTCGATGAGCGAAGCCCCCTGGCTCCGCAACTCCAAGCATCACCTTGGCCCGCTAACTTCAGGGCAGGCACGTACCCCAAGTACAACGGCAGCACTGACCCAGCACAATACATCATGAGCTACCAAGTTGCCATCGCATCGTCCAGAGGGGACGATGCCACAATGGCCAAATCTTTCATCATCGCGCTCGAAGGCCGGCCCTAACCTGTTACACCAGGTTACCGCCACTGTCCATCGACTCTTTGAAAGGACTCCGGGACAAGTTCCTGCTTAACTTCCAAGGGTACCGACCCGATACTGATGCCCTAGCCGAGCTATCACTCTGCAAGCAGCAAGAAAAGGAAACCCTTCGGGAGTACTACAGAAAGTTCCTGACCCTCAAGTCGCAACTGCCATCGGTCGACGACCACATCGCGATCCATTACGCCATCAGTGGCCTTCGGGCTGGCATCCTGTACAGTCACTGTATCAGGGACCCACCCAGAAATCTCCAAGAGCTATACCAGCTATTCAAGAAGTATGCCAGGTCCGAAGAGCTACATCAATGAAAGGTCGAATCTCAGCGGAAGCCTAAGGACCCTCCGCAGTCCAGCAGAACCTGGACCAGGCCTTCGCAGCCAGACTCTAGGCAAGATAACCGAAGTCAACAACAGGTGCACAACATAGCCAATCAGCACCCAGCCGGAGAAACAACTCACCGTCAGGATATCCCCCCCCCAAGTCCGTGGTAATGTCACCAGAGGGAGAGGCCGTGGACGAACGCAGCAGCCGCATAGATTCTACTGCCTGTTTCATGGCGAGGACTGCGCGCACCCAACACGAGACTATCCAGAAACAAAGGCCACCAGGGACAGGATGTCCAAAGCATAGCCAGCCGACCAGAGAGTCGTCACACACACATACCACCACCACCAACAACAACCTTACAACAACGAGCACGTCCAGCACCCACCCAACCACGCGTACCAGCACCATCAGGAAGTGCAAATTCTTCCACCCTCGCCTCCGCCTCCGCATCATCCAAACCCACACCACCATAATCACCCCCAACCACCAAAGCAGGAATACTTCGCCAAACAACCATATCGCGGAGTCATCCACACGATCACCGGAGGGTCCAGCGTAGACTTTGAAACGAAGCGGCAGAAGAGGGACCACTACCGGAGTGTTAACCACGTCGTGTAACGCCCCGAATTTTGCAGTTGAATTTTTTCTTTTCTTTACTCGCCAAAATTCGGGCGTTACCTTTTCTTTTTCTTTTTCCCCTCGCTAAACCTTGACCTTTTCCAAAGTTTTAGCGGGATTCGGTTTGGATTTCCCGCGTAAAGAAAAACTCTAAAATACTTTATGATTGATGCACCATGCCGAACCATGCATTTTTCGATTGCTTTGAAAGTGCAATTGCATTCATCTAGAAAGATCGGATTTCGAAAACAGGGAAATAATCTTTTCTTTTTCTTTCTCTCTCTTTCTCTCTTCTCTTTTTCTCTCTCTCCCGCACCCTGGGCCGACCCCGGCCGGCCCAGCCGCCCCTGGCGCCCCCCTCTTGGGCCTGGATGAGGCCCAGCCGCCCCCCACCCCCTCTTTTTTTTCCCAAAACCCCCTCTCCCTCTCCCTCATTCTCTCCCTCTCTCTCTCCACCGCCGCCCTACCCCTACCCGCCCCTGCCCTAAGCCGCGCCGCCCTAGGCCGCCGCCGCCCTTGGCCGCCCTCGCCGTCGGCCACCCCCCCTCGCCGGTGAGCCCCTCCCCCCTCTCTCCCTCCTCTCTCCCTCTCCCCTCCCCCCCCTCTCTTCTTCCCCGCCCAGGCGCCCCAGCCGCTGGCCGCTGCCGGCCGCTGGCCCGCCCCGGCGCGCCCCCTGGCCGCCCGGCCGGCCGCTGGCCCGCCCCGGCCGCCCCCCAGCCGCGCCCGCCTGGCCGCTGGCCAGCCCCAGCCGGCCGCTGGCCGCCCCCAGCCCGCGCCCTCGGCCGCCTGGCCCCCCTGGCCGCGCCCCCTGCGCGGGGCCGGTTCAGCCGCCTGGCCGCCGGTTCAACCGGCCGGCACAGCCGCCCGGCCCCAGCTCGGCCGCCCTCCCCTCGCGCGCCCGCCCCAGCCCAGCCGCCCTGCGCAGAACCGGTTCAACCGCCCCTAGGGCCGGTTCAACCGCCCCCCCCCCTGTTTTTTTTTTCATTTTTTTTTATTTTATTTTATTTACTTCCTGTGATCATAATTACTTTATTTTAGGTAAGACTGATCATTGTTCATGCTATGGAAAATGGGAAGGTTAATTTAAAATTCCGTTATGCTATTGATTCACGTAGTTAATTGTTTATCCCGTGCAATGTTGATCAACTAAAAATGATTAGGTTCCCATTAGTATATATATATATAACAGAATTCTTTTGTTAAGAACCAATTGTAACTAATCATTAGTGCATAAACTTTAAACCCCTGCGAGACCCTTTCCCGTTTCTTTCTAACCATAACAAATGCGATGTCAAATGTCATACTTGATGCATATTCGCTTTACTTGTTCCCTCGTATGGTGTACTGTTCTTTTGTATTAAATATGTGGATGTATGTATGTTTGCGCTCGCATAGAGAACGATCCGGTCGAAGAGCCCGAGGAATTCGCAGGAGAAGCCCCTGAGCAGCAGTCGGTTGGTGGAGGCAAGTGTCCTTTGACCTATCTTTGTCCTATTCATTCTTTAATTCACCTCCCGCATTACACATTTATACCTAAGGATTGACTAGCTTTTATTATCCATGTCCTTGTTTACCTATTTGGGTCAGATTATTACTGCTTAGTCTGATGCTATTGCTCAACTCTAATCAATGAACATGATGTGATTATCTATGATACGCTGTTTTCCCCTTTTATTTATGATTGTACTTGTGGCATTTAAGGGGACTCGAGCGGTTTCTCGAGTGCCTCTCCGTAAGGACCTATTCAATGGATGACCGCCCGGGAAAACAGTGCAACCATGAGGGTGGAATGGGACGCCCTTAGCTGAATAATTAGAGGAACCGGGGTGTAGTCCGCTTAGCCGTTGTGCCGTCAATGGGGCTCGGTGTATGCGGCTCGCTCTGCCAAGGTTGATTTGTCCCTTGGGGAGGAGTGCGGTACATTTAGGAAACCTAACGGGCGGCTACAGCCTCGGGGAATCTTTGTAAAGGCTTCGTAGTGAATCCCTAGCCATTCACCTTGGGAGTGAATAAGGGTCTTGCAAGCCCGGGCTAGAGAGGGAATCACGGCTTATGGGTAAAGTGCGCAACCTCTGCAGAGTGTTATGAAACTGATATATCAGCCGTGCTCACGGTTATGAGCGGCCAAGGGAGCTCCAGAGATTAGTGATACTTGATCAGAGATACTTTGGTACAGGTGGCAATGAGATTGATGGTTCTGATTATGATTATGGTATTGGTAAGTGGTATTCTTTCCGTTTGGAAAGGATACATTGGGCTAATAACTTGGGTTAATGTTAAAACCTGGCTTTCTACTAGTAAGTAATAACCTGACCAACTAAAAGCAACTGCTTGACTTATCCCCACATAGAGCTAGTCCACTACAGCCAAACGGGATACTTGCTGAGTATGTTGATGTGTACTCACCCTTGCTCTACACACCAAACCCCCCCCAGGTTGTCAGCATTGCAACCACTGCTCAGGAGAGGATGAAGCTGTGGAAGGAGACTTCCAGGAGTTCCAAGACTACGACGAGTTCTAGGTGTGGGTTAGCGGCAACCCCCAGTCGGCTGCCTGTGAAGGCCGCGTTATCTACGTTTCTTTTCCGCACTTTGATTTATTGTAAGAACTATATGGACGTCTCAGACGTATGATGTAATCGACTATTATTTCCCCTTTTAATACTATTTGAGCACTGTGTGATGATGTCCATGTTATGTAACTGCTGTGTACGTGAATAACTGATCCTGGCACGTACATGGTTCGCATTCGGTTTGCCTTCTAAAAACCGGGTGTGACATAAGTGGTATCAAAGCCGTGCTGACTGTAGGACCGCTAACCTAGAGTAGAATGGTCGTTCTAAGGACTATAGACCTCTGTCCCTGCCTTGACTTTGGTATCCCTTCAAAAGTTGGTCCTACTGACCAAACCTATGTTCTACTATATATTATACCTTGCTGAAAATTTTGTTTTATTCTGATCCTTCATTTATTTATGATTCATTATTATTCTGATCCTTCATTTATTTGTGATTCATTATTTGCTGGTCATATTAATTCTGTTCTCACCCTTTTGCTTGCGATGTCTTTTGTAGATGGCTCGACTTAGACACACTGCACGAAAGTCCGTCATCCCCTTCTTACCCTCCCGCCTTGCTGAGCGTCCGCTTCGCCGTCCCGTGGCCGGACAGTCCAGCCACTTGGAGAGACTGCACCACCGCCTGCATGAGGAGCAGGAACGTCGACGACAGGAGCAGCAGGGCTCTTCCTTCTCACTCCAGCAGGAGATAGAGTCTGTGAGGAGCTGCTCTCCTGTGCTTCCCCTGGAGGCGCCCCCTGCACCACCACTGGGCGTCCCAGCCTCTGGAGTAGCTGCTGGAGGAGACCCAGACGACGGAGGTGGCGACGACAGCTCGAGCCACGACCTCGACCTCTCTAGCCATGAGCCGGAAGGATGGGTTGCTCGACCCATCACTCGCGACGCTGCTCGCGGGTGTCACTTCCACGACGCGCTCGACACCCTGCTACGTCGGGCACTTGACCGGCGTACTTGGTCCATCGAGTATCGCTGTGTGGTCTACCAGCATAGTCGCGGGGTCTACCCGGACCGCTGGGAGGCTACCTGCTTGGTGCGCCGTCCGGAGAACAGTCTCCAGGGTGCGGAGGCTTGCTCAGAGCACTATTCTATCTCTGAGCGGGACTCAGCTGAGGCAGCCATGCAGGATGCTGCACGGCGTGCGCTTTCGCACTACTGCTCGGTTCTCGGTGGGGTAGCTGACGGTCTCGACCTGAAGTATTACCCCCGCCGTCCATCTGGCAGCACAGGAGGCGTGATTGTTTCACCCGCTGGTGAGGACAATCCTAGGTTGAGCAGCACAGTCAACCTAGCCGCCGTGCTAAACACGGAGCTGGACCATGCATTAGACGAGCTGAGTAGGGCTCGTGCTGAGATCGCCCTGCTGCGGGCTGAGCGCGCGGAACGTCGTCACTTGGATGATGGTTCCCCCGCTCCCGTTGGGACTCAGCACCCGTACCGTTCGCCTCGGCGTGGACTCCAGTCTTATGGCAATCCCGACTGCAAGACCAAGATAAATCTAGAACCATAGCTCGTTAGAGTTGGATCTTGTAATTAATACAAAATATATACATAGAGCTTCAGTCTTAGCGTTAGTCTCGGTCTTAGTTAGTCTTAGTTAGACAGGGTAGTTTGCTATATCCTGTGCATTTATGTTTGTCATGATGAACTATGTTTGGTTTGGATCTTTGTAATGACTGTCACCAGAGTGTGGGTATCCCCTGCACTATGGTTTACCTGTTATGTTAATGGAGTTAGTTATATAGTTGGGAAACCCTTTATTCTACTTTCCTCTTTATCTGAGAAGCTGTGTGGTCTGCGATGGAGATCAGTGAAGATGCTCATCTGTTCAGTGCTGTTGGAGAATTCTATACTCTTTTCTTATGCTGCAAGATTTGCCAGATCAGTTCTGATGTGTGGTTGCGTTCTGCAGATGTCAGAGAACAGGCGCAGAGGAGGAAGGCGTGCTCAGCAGGAGCAAGCCGCCCCGCAGGATGAGGCGCCCCAGCAGCAGCAGCTGCCGCCCCCGCCCCCGATGTCGATCGAGCAGATGTTTCTGATGCAGACTCAAGCAGTTCAGGCCATCGGTCAGACTCTGGCCGCCATTCAGCAGCAGCAGCAGCAAGCACCACCCCAGCCTCAGATGCCTCAGATGCCTAGAGACAAGCGTGCTGAATTCATGAGAGGTCATCCCCCAACGTTCGCTCACTCTTCTGACCCCATGGATGCTGAAGATTGGCTGCGCACTGTGGAGCGGGAGTTGCATACCGCTCAGTGTGATGACAGGGAGAAAGTCTTGTATGGTCCCCGTCTGTTGAGAGGAGCAGCACAATCATGGTGGGAGTCTTACCTCGCCACCCATGCCAACCCCGATGCCATCACCTGGGAAGAGTTTAGAGGTAGCTTTCGTCAGTACCATGTGCCTGCAGGTCTGATGACAGTGAAGAAGGAGGAGTTCCTGGCCCTTAAGCAAGGGTCATCATCTGTCAGTGAGTATCGAGACAGGTTTCTGCAGTTGTCCCGCTATGCTCCCGAAGATGTCAACACTGACGCCAAGCGATAGTACCGTTTTCTGAGAGGCCTGGTCGACCCTCTGCAGTACCAATTGATGAATCACACCTTCCCGACATTCCAGCACCTGATTGACAGAGCAATCATGACAGAAAGGAAGCGTAAGGAGATGGAAGATCGTAAGCGCAAGATCAGTGGACCCCAGCCTGGAAGCAGCAGCCGCCCTCGTTTCTCAGGCAATCAACCTCAGCAGTTCAGGCAGAACCAGCGTCCACCTCAGCAGCATCAGCAGCGTCAGCAGCATCAGCAGTTCCAAAGGCAGTATCCTCAGCATCAGTACCAGAATCGTCAGAGCAATCAGTCAGGAGGAGGTCAGTTTCAGAGGCAGAATCAGCAGACACCTCGTCTTCCTGCCCCAGCAAGCCAGCAGAACAATCAGGCAGCACCAGCGTTCTTTATGAACTTGATGAACAGTGTATTCATGGACTATCTCGATAAGTTTGTGGTGGTATTCATTGATGACATTCTGGTTTATTCTCAAAGCGAAGAAGAGCATGCAGATCATTTGAGGATGGTATTGCAGAGATTGCGAGAGCACCAGTTGTATGCAAAGTTGAGCAAGTGTGAGTTCTGGATCAGTGAAGTCCTGTTCTTGGGTCACATAATCAACAAAGAAGGATTGGCTGTGGATCCGAAGAAAGTGGCAGACATTTTGAACTGGAAAGCGCCAACAGATGCTCGAGGAATCAAGAGCTTCATTGGAATGGCCGGATATTATCGGCGATTCATTGAAGGGTTTTCGAAGATTGCGAAACCAATGACAGCGTTGCTAGGCAACAAGGTTGAGTTCAAGTGGACCCAGAAATGTCAAGAGGCCTTCGAAGCGCTGAAAGAGAAGTTGACAACAGCGCCTGTCCTAGTCTTGCCTGATGTGCACAAGCCCTTCTCTGTGTACTGTGATGCTTGTTACACAGGTTTGGGATGCGTGTTGATGCAAGAGGGAAGAGTTGTGGCTTACTCGTCCCGACAGCTGAAGGTTCATGAGAAGAATTACCCAATCCATGATCTAGAGTTGGCAGCAGTGGTTCACGCACTGAAGACATGGAGGCACTATTTGTATGGGCAAAAATGCAATGTTTACACAGACCACAAGAGTCTGAAGTACATATTCACTCAGTCAGAATTGAACATGAGGCAGCGAAGATGGTTAGAGTTGATCAAAGACTATGAGTTGGAGATTCATTACCATCCAGGCAAAGCAAACGTAGTGGCAGATGCTTTGAGCAGAAAGAGTCAAGTCAATCTGATGGTCGCTCGTCCGATGCCTTATGAGTTGGCCAAGGAGTTCGACAGGTTGAGTCTCGGATTTCTGAACAATTCGCGAGGAGTCACAGTTGAATTGGAACCTACCTTAGAGCGAGAAATCAAAGAAGCGCAGAAGAATGATGAGAAGATCAGTGAGATTCGGCGACTGATTCTAGATGGCAGAGGCAAAGATTTTCGAGAAGATGCAGAAGGCGTGATATGGTTCAAAGACCGCTTGTGTGTTCCCAGTGTCCAGTCCATTCGGGAGTTGATTCTCAAGGAAGCTCATGAGACAGCTTATTCGATTCACCCTAGCAGTGAGAAGATGTATCAGGATCTGAAGAAGAAATTCTGGTGGTACGGAATGAAGAGGGAAATCGCAGAGCACGTGGCTATGTGCGATAGTTGTCGAAGGATTAAGGCCGAACATCAGAGACCAGCTGGATTGTTGCAACCGTTGCGGATCCCTCAGTGGAAATGGGATGAAATTGGTATGGATTTCATAGTCGGATTGCCTCGCACTCGAGCCGGCTACGATTCCATTTGGGTAGTAGTGGACCGTTTGACCAAGTCAGCCCATTTCATACCTGTCAAGACCACCTACAACAGTGCAGTATTGGCAGAGTTGTATATGTCTCGGATCGTTTGTCTTCATGGTGTGCCAAAGAAGATAGTGTCAGACAGAGGAACGCAGTTCACCTCTCATTTCTGGCAGTAGTTGCATGAAGCCTTGGGCACGCATCTGAATTTCAGTTCAGCTTATCATCCGCAGACAGATGGCCAGACCGAAAGAACCAATCAAATTCTTGAAGATATGTTGAGAGCCTGTGCGTTGCAAGATCAGTCCGGATGGGACAAGCGACTGCCTTATGCAGAATTTTCCTATAACAACAGTTACCAGGCCAGTTTGAAGATGTCACCATTCCAAGTGCTCTATGGAAGGAGTTGTAGAACTCCGTTGCAATGGGATCAGCCTGGAGAGAAGCAAGTGTTTGGGCCAGACATTTTGCTTGAAGCCGAAGAGAACATCAAGATGGTCCGAGAGAATCTGAAGATAGCGCAATCGAGGCAGCGAAGCTATGCAGACACAAGAAGAAGAGAGCTGAGTTTTGAAGTCGGAGACTATGTCTATCTGAAAGTGTCACCGATCAGAGGAGTCAGAAGGTTCGGAATCAAAGGCAAGCTAGCACCCCGCTACATTGGTCCGTACCAGATCCTCTCAAAGCGTGGAGAAGTGGCCTATCAGCTCAGTTTGCCAGAGAATTTGTCAGCTGTGCATGATGTCTTTCATGTGTCTCAGTTGAAGAAGTGCTTGCGTGTGCCAGAAGAGCAGTTGCCAGTGGAAGGTCTTGAAGTCCAGGAGGACTTGACCTATGTCGAGAAGCCAGCTCAGATTCTTGAGGTTGCAGACAGAGTCACCCGAAGGAAGACCATCAGAATGTGCAAAGTCAGATGGAGTCACCACTCTGAGGAAGAAGCAACCTGGGAGCGTGAAGATGATTTGATGGCCAAGTACCCAGAGCTCTTTGCTAGCCAGCCCTGAATCTCGAGGGCGAGATTCTTTTAAGGGGGATAGGTTTGTAACGCCCCGAATTTTGCAGTTGAATTTTTTCTTTTCTTTACTCGCCAAAATTCGGGCGTTACCTTTTCTTTTTCTTTTTCCCCTCGCTAAACCTTGACCTTTTCCAAAGTTTTAGCGGGATTCGGTTTGGATTTCCCGCGTAAAGAAAAACTCTAAAATACTTTATGATTGATGCACCATGCCGAACCATGCATTTTTCGATTGCTTTGAAAGTGCAATTGCATTCATCTAGAAAGATCGGATTTCGAAAACAGGGAAATAATCTTTTCTTTTTCTTTCTCTCTCTTTCTCTCTTCTCTTTTTCTCTCTCTCCCGCGCCCTGGGCCGACCCCGGCCGGCCCAGCCGCCCCTGGCGCCCCCCTCTTGGGCCTGGATGAGGCCCAGCCGCCCCCCACCCCCTCTTTTTTTTCCCAAAACCCCCTCTCCCTCTCCCTCATTCTCTCCCTCTCTCTCTCCACCGCCGCCCTACCCCTACCCGCCCCTGCCCTAAGCCGCGTCGCCCTAGGCCGCCGCCGCCCTTGGCCGCCCTCGCCGTCGGCCACCCCCCCCTCGCCGGTGAGCCCCTCCCCCCTCTCTCCCTCCTCTCTCCCTCTCCCCTCCCCCCCCTCTCTTCTTCCCCGCCCAGGCGCCCCAGCCGCTGGCCGCTGCCGGCCGCTGGCCCGCCCCGGCGCGCCCCCTGGCCGCCCGGCCGGCCGCTGGCCCGCCCCGGCCGCCCCCCAGCCGCGCCCGCCTGGCCGCTGGCCAGCCCCAGCCGGCCGCTGGCCGCCCCCAGCCCGCGCCCTCGGCCGCCTGGCCCCCCTGGCCGCGCCCCCTGCGCGGGGCCGGTTCAGCCGCCTGGCCGCCGGTTCAACCGGCCGGCACAGCCGCCCGGCCCCAGCTCGGCCGCCCTCCCCTCGCGCGCCCGCCCCAGCCCAGCCGCCCTGCGCAGAACCGGTTCAACCGCCCCTAGGGCCGGTTCAACCGCCCCCCCCCCCTGTTTTTTTTTTCATTTTTTTTATTTTATTTTATTTACTTCCTGTGATCATAATTACTTTATTTTAGGTAAGACTGATCATTGTTCATGCTATGGAAAATGGGAAGGTTAATTTAAAATTCCGTTATGCTATTGATTCACGTAGTTAATTGTTTATCCCGTGCAATGTTGATCAACTAAAAATGATTAGGTTCCCATTAGTATATATATATAGCAGAATTCTTTTGTTAAGAACCAATTGTAACTAATCATTAGTGCATAAACTTTAAACCCCTGCGAGACCCTTTCCCGTTTCTTTCTAACCATAACAAATGCGATGTCAAATGTCATACTTGATGCATATTCGCTTTACTTGTTCCCTCGTATGGTGTACTGTTCTTTTGTATTAAATATGTGGATGTATGTATGTTTGCGCTCGCATAGAGAACGATCCGGTCGAAGAGCCCGAGGAATTCGCAGGAGAAGCCCCTGAGCAGCAGTCGGTTGGTGGAGGCAAGTGTCCTTTGACCTATCTTTGTCCTATTCATTCTTTAATTCACCTCCCGCATTACACATTTATACCTAAGGATTGACTAGCTTTTATTATCCATGTCCTTGTTTACCTATTTGGGTCAGATTATTACTGCTTAGTCTGATGCTATTGCTCAACTCTAATCAATGAACATGATGTGATTATCTATGATACGCTGTTTTCCCCTTTTATTTATGATTGTACTTGTGGCATTTAAGGGGACTCGAGCGGTTTCTCGAGTGCCTCTCCGTAAGGACCTGTTCAATGGATGACCGCCCGGGAAAACAGTGCAACCATGAGGGTGGAATGGGACGCCCTTAGCTGAATAATTAGAGGAACCGGGGTGTAGTCCGCTTAGCCGTTGTGCCGTCAATGGGGCTCGGTGTATGCGGCTCGCTCTGCCAAGGTTGATTTGTCCCTTGGGGAGGAGTGCGGTACATTTAGGAAACCTAACGGGCGGCTACAGCCTCGGGGAATCTTTGTAAAGGCTTCGTAGTGAATCCCTAGCCATTCACCTTGGGAGTGAATAAGGGTCTTGCAAGCCCGGGCTAGAGAGGGAATCACGGCTTATGGGTAAAGTGCGCAACCTCTGCAGAGTGTTATGAAACTGATATATCAGCCGTGCTCACGGTTATGAGCGGCCAAGGGAGCTCCAGAGATTAGTGATACTTGATCAGAGATACTTTGGTACAGGTGGCAATGAGATTGATGGTTCTGATTATGATTATGGTATTGGTAAGTGGTATTCTTTCCGTTTGGAAAGGATACATTGGGCTAATAACTTGGGTTAATGTTAAAACCTGGCTTTCTACTAGTAAGTAATAACCTGACCAACTAAAAGCAACTGCTTGACTTATCCCCACATAGAGCTAGTCCACTACAGCCAAACGGGATACTTGCTGAGTATGTTGATGTGTACTCACCCTTGCTCTACACACCAAACCCCCCCCCCAGGTTGTCAGCATTGCAACCACTGCTCAGGAGAGGATGAAGCTGTGGAAGGAGACTTCCAGGAGTTCCAAGACTACGACGAGTTCTAGGTGTGGGTTAGCGGCAACCCCCAGTCGGCTGCCTGTGAAGGCCGCGTTATCTACGTTTCTTTTCCGCACTTTGATTTATTGTAAGAACTATATGGACGTCTCAGACGTATGATGTAATCGACTATTATTTCCCCTTTTAATACTATTTGAGCACTGTGTGATGATGTCCATGTTATGTAACTGCTGTGTACGTGAATAACTGATCCTGGCACGTACATGGTTCGCATTCGGTTTGCCTTCTAAAAACCGGGTGTGACACGTCGCCCTCACCGGCCCAGTGGTGCAAACGAGGTGGTCCCATGTGCCACTAACCTTCGATGCCAGGGACGTTGATCTGCGCAGTGCCCCTCACGTCGATGCCATGGTGATCAACTTCAGCGTAGCAGGCTAGGACCTACACAAAGTCCTGGTCAACAACGGCAGCCAAGCCGACATCATCTTTCTGCACACCTTCGACCGCATGGGCATCAGCCACAGTTTACTCAAGCCTTCGGACAACGCCCTATATGGCTTCGGCGGCAAGGGCACATTTCCCGTCGGCAAGATAGACCTACCCCTGTCATTCGATGTAGCACCCAATGCACAAAGCGAGCAGGTCACCTTCAACATCGTCGACATGGTATACCCATACAACGCCATAATGGGCCAGGGCTCCATCAACAAGTTTGAAGCGGCCATTCACAGACTTTATCTTTGCATGAAAATCCCAGGTTCGCAAGGCGTGATCACAGTTTATGGCAACCAGCAGACTACGTGCAATATTGAAAGAGACTTCGTTCTAGGGCAACAGAACGTACACTGCTTCACAACACAACGCAAAGGTTTTGAAGGGACCCGCCCAGTCGCCGACAAGAAAATAAAGGCACAGCTACAAAGCAACGATGGAACGAAGGCGGTACCCCTCGACCTGGCCATGCCTAAGCAAATGGTCGTAATAAGCGAAGACCTAACCTCGTGAGACGAGGAAAAACTCATCTCCTGCCTCTCTCGAAACAAGGACGTCTTTGCTTGGTCCGCCCTCGACCTGGTCGGGGTTACCACACCATCATAGAGCACGGCCTAGGCATCGACCCTTCGGTATGCCCAAAAAAGCAACGACTGCGCAAAATGTCCAATGATAAGACCGAAGCCGCCAAAGCCGAGGTGCACTGCCTGTTGAAAGCCAACTTCATCGAGCCAATTTCTTATCCTACATGGCTCGCCAACGTGGTGCAAAAGAAAAGCGGCAAGTGGTGCATTGTATCGACTTCACCAGCCTCAATAAGGCCTGCCCTAAGGACAATTTCCTGCTGCCACGGATCGACAAAATAGTCGATAGCGCAGCAGGATGCGAAGTCATGTCCCTCCTTGATTGCTTCTCCGGTTACCACCAGGTATACATGAAAGAGGAAGACAAGGCCAGCACAAGCTTTATCACACCCTTCGGGACGTACTGCTTCATCAGGATGCCAGAGGGACTAAAAAATGCTGGGTCAACCTTTTCTCGCCTCACCAAAAGGGTGCTCGAAAGCCAAGTAGGCCGCAACATTTTCACCTACATGGACGACATCGTCGTCGTGAGCAAAAACAAAGAGGATCACCTGGCCGACCTCGCAGAGACATTCGCTAATATGCGGGACGCACGACTTCGGCTCAACCCCAAGAAGTGTGTCTTCGGTGTTCGCCAGGGGAAGATACATGGCTACCTGGTGTCGCACCGAGGGATCGAGGCCAACCCAACGAAGATCCAGGCCATCATCAACATGACACCCCCGCAGTCAGCTAGAGATTGGCTGCCTTGAACAGATTTATTTCCAAATCCGCAGAGCGCAGTCTAACCTTCCTCAAGACATTGCGTGGCGCAAAAGACTTCGCTCGGGGACCAGAGCAGGTGGCAGCCTTCGAGTCGCTCAAGCAACACCTCTCAGACTTAGCAACTCTTGCTAGCCCCGACCCTTCGCTGCCTCTTCTTCTCTACATTGCAGCCTCGCCATGTGCAGTCAGCGCAGCGCTAATCCAAGAGCAGGACAGAGAGGGCATGACCCGGCAGTACCCAGTGTACTACGTCTCCGAAGTCCTCACGACTTCCAAGTGCAACATGACTAAGCTCGAAAAAATTTCATACGCGGTTGTTATGGCATCGCGCAAACTGCGCCATTACTTCGAAGCATTCAAGGTATGGGTCACTTCAGACAGGGGTCTGGAGGAACTGTTTAGGAACCCGGAGGAATCCGTCTGAATTGCCAAATGGGCAGCCGAACAATCCGGGTACCATATCACCTTCGAACCCAGGACAACAATTAAATCACAAGTTCTCATAGACTTCATCGTCGACTAGACAGGACCGACATGGCAGCAAGAAGATTCTCCAGAGAAAGTGTGGACCATCCACTGCGACGGCGCGTGGTGCCATGCGGGGGTAGGCGCCGCGGCAATTATCACATCACCCATAGGTGTCAAGTACGGATACGCGGCACGCCTCAGCTTCGCCTTGGAGTCCGACAGATGCACTAACAATATAGCAGAATATGAAGTCGTCATCCTGGGACTCCGCAAACTACGAGCACTCAGTGTCTCCACCTGCATAGTCAGGACAGATTCCAAAGTAGTTGCAGGCCAGGTCGAAAAGGAATACTCAGCAAAAGACCCCACGCTCATGCAATATCTCATAGCCATCCGCAGTCTCAAGAGACAATTCAAGGGTTTCACCCTACAACATGTTGACCGCGCCAGGAACGAAGAGGCCGACGCGTTAGCTAAAGCAACGGCCAAGGGCGAGGCCTTGCCCTCCGACGTGTTGTACCACGTCATCGGCACACCAGCTGTCCACAACCCAGAAGGTTTACAATTAACCCAGGACGCCGAAGGCCACCGCATCATCAACCACATCATGGCCGAAGACTGGCAGGCCCCAATAACCCTGTATCTGCAAGGCCACTACCACCCTAGTGATAGCAATGAGGCCAAACGACTAAAGCACAGAAGC
Organism: Zea luxurians; assembly: GCA_029449295.1. Taxonomy (NCBI): domain Eukaryota; kingdom Viridiplantae; phylum Streptophyta; class Magnoliopsida; order Poales; family Poaceae; genus Zea; species Zea luxurians. Next base: position 57,191,978 of record JAOPSE010000011.1, read on the forward strand.
CGAGACTTCGCATTAGTCGAGGGTCAGCTGTATAAGAAGGGGATCAGTCAGCCCATGCTGAAGTGCATAACTGAACTTGCGGCATACAAATCCTCCGCGAAGTCCACAGCTGAACTTGCGGCTCCCACTCAGTACCCAGGGCCCTCGCTGCTAAGGTGATTTATCAAGGATTTTACTGTCCCGCAATAATTTGCACCGCCAATCGAGTCACGAGGTCATGCGAAGCATGCCAAAAGTTCTCCCCTCGCTCAGGCAGCCATTCGCAGTTCACCAAGCTCATCGCACATACTTGGCCACTTTAACGCTGGGGGCTAGACATTGTTGGACCACTGCCTACGGCTCAAGGGAACCTCAAATTCACCTTCGTCACCGTCGAATATTTCACAAAGTGGATCGAGGCCAGAGCAGTATCCACAATAACATCGAAGACCGCTTAAAAATTCTTCTGGCAAAACATTGTTTGCCGCTCCGGAGTCCCATCCGAACTCACAGTCGTCAATGGCAAACAGTTCGACAGTCAAGACTTCAGGGATTTCTGCTTTTCCATCGGCACCAAGCTCGTGTTCGCCTCGGTGTACCACCCACAATCCAACGACGTCGTTGAGCGCGCCAATGGCAAGATCTTCACTGCCATCAAGAAAAGACTTCTCGATGACAAAAAGGGCAAATGGGCTGACCAACTACCTGAAGTGGTATGGGCCCTAAACACGACAGAATGCCGGGCAACCGGGTTCACTCCTTTCCACCTATTGTATGGATCCGAGGCCATGACGCCGCAAGAGATAAAGCATGGGTCACCCAGAACAAACACATCAGCACTCCCTGACGTCGACGAACCAACTTCCAAAGATCTCATCGACGGAGACTGTGTCCACACCCTGTAGGGCCTCGACAGATATCAGGCTCAATCCAAGGCCTGGCGCGACAACGCAGTCGTCCTAAGAGAACTCAATAAAGGAGACCTCGTACTCGTCTGGACCACCCAGACAGAATCATGGGGCAAGCTGGAGCCGAAATGGGAAGGTCCATTCATTGTCAAGTTGAAGGCATCCCTCAGCGTGTAAAGGCTGGCAACATCATCCGGCGAAGACTTAGAGCATTCCTAGAACATCGATAATCTCCAGAAACTTTTTGTGTAAAGTCTCAGGGCCTACACGCCCAGTAATTATGCAAACAATGTTGCTCAGGCCCACACTCTTTTCCTCCCGAGGGGGTGAGGTTTTTAACGAGGCGGAGTCATATAATATACCAGTGAAAAGCCCCCACAAAAATATCCAAGTATCACCATGTTGAAAAAGACCGCTTCGACGGTCTTCGGCATTCGACCAATTCGAGGTCACTGCGACAGGCAGCGTAGACTACCCTCGCGTGTGACAAACTCTATGCAAAAGTCACCTAAGGGTGCAACCGGATAAGCACAACAAGTATGCGATACGAAGTCTTTTACTAAAAGACACTCCGTGCAAAAGTCGTCTAAGGGTGCAGCTAGATAAGCACACTCCATGCAAAAGTCGCCTAAGGGTGCAGCCGGACAAGCACAACAAGTGCGGGATACTAAGTCTTTTACTAAAAGACACTCCGTGCAAAAGTTGCCTAAGGGTGCGGCCGGATAAGCACAACAAGTGCGCGATATGAAGTCTCTTACTCAAAGACCATGCAGAATTCGCCCAAGGGTGCCGTCGGACACTTACAACATCACACTGCCAAGCGAAGGGCAACATGCCACATTACAATACAAGGTGCAGATTACATACACTCAGCGAAGGGTCACCAGACCCACCGCACCAATAAATACAATTGCGCCCTCTACTACCGCAGGACAACGCGAGGGCACCACATACTAAATCGGCTCAACCTTCGGGATGATGCCCGCCTCCCTATAATTGAACAACATTATTTTCAATTCCTCACCCTCAAAAAGATTCCGCAGATCCCCTTCACCAATACTCGTCCCAATCGGCGAAGACAGTAGATCTCGTTTATCAAACCGATCTACTCGAAGGCGGGTCTGCTCCACCCCCATCTGACGGCGCCTACCACTTCGTGACATCTCACCAACACTATGCTTCGAAACCACTTCTCGTCGCTGTCGCTTGATCCTCGCACAAGGGAGATCAAACACCTCGCCAACCTCCAACCGTGGCGAGGACTCCGCCACGGCCGCATCTACCGCAGCAAAATAATCCAAATCTTCATCCGACGACTCTTCGGTCCAGGAAAATGGACTCCCAAACTCATCATATGAAAAAGACTCAGATTCAGAACCGGACACACTACAATCAGCAGGCACTACGGTAGCGGCCGCCACAAAATTCGTAACGTTAGCAGGGGTTGTCTGCACAGACCCACACATCGGAACCTGCGCAGCAACCGAGTTTCAGTATTACAAAAACAAAATCCTACATCCAATACCCCTAGCACTACCCCACCACCTGCGAAGGGCCGCCCGATGCCGCCGGGTCTTCGATAGCTGGCGCGACCGCCACCGAAGTGTCTTCACCAGTCGGCACGGAGGCCTCCATGGGGCCCTTGCCAGCATCAGTCGGCGGCACCGGCTGCTCCTCAATCCCTGCCCTCGCATCCACTGCCAGAGGCACCGTGCTCTCCAGGTCCCCGAGGTCTTCGACCTCCTCATCATGCGCCATCTACAAAAATAGCAACACATATTCAACAAAAAATAAAAAAAATAAATATATATACACACATATAATAAAAATCCATACCTGCTCCATCGCCCCGTCGGACCTTTCCCGGAAAGTATCACGGCCGTGAGGGCCCCACATCCTATCATAAAGCGCCCCAGCAGATCGCTTTAGCACCGGGTCTTCGACCTGGAAGATTCCGCGTTCGAAGCCTTCGTCCGATCGGTCAAAGACTTCGAAGTGCCTGCATCCCTCATGGGACAAGGCATTCACGGCCCCTTCACAGGTGACGAGCGAGGTGAAGGACATGAGACCCGTCAAAATCATCGGCAGCACCTCCAGTTCCTCCTGCAACCATCCGAGAAAGCGGAGACCCACTTCTTTACCAGACGCATCAAAGGGGGTGGTACGCGCACCAAGCTGCCGGTACGTGTCCAGAAGCAATGCATGCGCTCGATCGACCTCTATGCGGGTAGAGGCCTCCGCCCTGTCCAGACAGCCGCATAGGCTACTGTGGTTCGCCTTTGCCTCCGTGGCGTGTTGGATGGCAAGGTTGGCCTCAGCGCGCGCAAGCTTGGCCTTGGCACGTGCGGCCTTGGCCTCCGTGTAGGCCCTGTTCGCATCCTCCTTTTCCGCCGCCAACTGGCGGCCGAGGTCCTCCTTTTCAGCCTCCATAGCTGTCAGCTTCTCCTTTAGCTTGCGGCTCTTGTTCTCCGTGGCTGATTTGTCCCGCACAGCCTCAGTGTGCTACGCCCGGAGGCGTTCAATCCTACCCTCGAGTCGTCGCCTCTCGGCAGCGAACTCCAAGGTCAGGGCGCCCGACGCAACATGTTCTACGAAGGCGGCCACCTGGCGTAAAAAGCCGTCAAATTCGCAATCATGTAAGAATAACAAATTGCCGAAGTCCAAGACGACTTACATGCTTCAGCTGCTGCGCAACCAAGCCCGCCATGTCTTTAGTGGCGGCGGCCGAAGTAATCTCGCCGCTGGCACAAAAGTTGGACCATGGGTCCTGCGAAGACCCCTTTGCCTCGGTCGTCGCCACAACCTACGCGGCCGCCACTAGCGCCGGGACAACAGCTAGTTGCCCAGCATCCGACCCTGCATCATAATCTTGTCAAAGCCCTAGACCCCGTAAATAAATAAATTAGAAAAACATAATAAACAAAACAAAACAAAAAAACTCACCAATAAGTCCCCGCCCTGTACGGGTGTCGAACATCATGACATCGCCCACAAGGTAGTCATCCACGCAGACATCCATGGAGACTTCTGCCCCACCCGCCCCAGCCTCGACAGTCATTAGTGGGGACGGCGGCCCTCGCTGCTGTGCGGCCTCGGCAGGCAGCGGCTTGCCAGAGCCAGGAGCGACGGACTTCGTGCCCGGTGAAGATCTGCTGGGGCCAGGGGCGGCGGGTTTCACAACCAGCGGCGGCTTGCTGCTGCCAAGGGCGGCAGACTTCGCGGCTCCCCGCGCCTTCTTGACCTCACGACTAGGGTCCCCGACCCTCGCGAATGCCCGGCGCTTCCGCGTCGTGTCTTGGCGATCCTTATCCATCACTGCCGATACAACAGCAGCAACATTCCCTCCATAAGGAAAAATCTTCAACTCACGAGCTAATCGGGACGTAAACATGTCTTCGCCGACTGCCCGGGGGATCAGAACATTCCTAGGCCAGTGACCCCTAGTAACCTTCAGCATTCACGCCGAAGATTCCCGGAGCTCGGGCGAAGACATCCTCCCCCCGGGGGCCACGCAAGTTCCTAGCAAATTGACAGCAAAACGGTCGGAGACCCCCAACTCCTCAGTTGTAGTACCTAGTTTCCTATTTTTAGTGGTCGCGACCAGCATAGCTCCCCCCGAAGGGCCTTCGTCGACTACAGCGGCCGCCCTTTTTCCCCGGCGGTCGACGACAACAGCATCGTCGTCTCCTGGGTAACCGCCATATGGCAGACGGTTCAACTCAAAAACGCAGTTCAAACGAACATTAGAACCGCGAATATCCCAACTCTGCAAGGTCTCCGTCCTCAGCATGTATCGCCCTACAATCCTTGCGGCCTCGGCCTCCACTTCATGCACAAACGCGGTCGGGTTTTGACCCCGCAAATCCAAGGCGAAGGCAGGACTTCGCACCAACTGATCGCCCAAGGTCGGCATTCGATGGGGGCGCACTTCGCCAAGTACCCAGCCGTGCGCCAAGGGCCATACTCCATATCCAATGAATTCCTCAACCAGATCGCGCCCGCTACTCGTGCGGTGTAACACTCTGATTTTGGGGGTATAAAATTTCTTTCTAATTATCACCCAAAATCATGTGTTACTCTTCCTTTTCTCACTCTAGGTTTTCTCTCTCTCTAGATTCATTCTCCCTTTTTCCTTTTTGATTAGAGATAGCCTAAACTAGTGGAGGTTAATTATTTATTTTTTGCCAAAACCTTATGAGTCATGACATGTTGCATCATGCTGAGTTTAAAATATTCTTTAAAGTGTTGCACAAGTTTGAATTTATTTGAATTTGAAACCTAGTTTGAATTTGGGTTTGAAAAACCCTAGAAAAATAAATGGAAAAGGAATTAGAAAATTCAGAGAAAAAGAAAAGGAGAAAGCAGCCCAAACCAGCCCAGTCGGCCTAGCCAGGCCGCACGCCCGCGCGCCCACGCCGTCTGACAGGCAGATCCCGCCTGTCAGCGGCAGTTCTCCCTCGCGCGCGCCCTTTCTCCCTCCCTCGCTGCCTAGTGGAGCCAGCCTATCGGTGCCAGTTTCCTTCCTCGCGCGCTCCCTCTCTCTGTCTCGCGGGCTCGGTCCGCCAGTCGCCGAGCCGTTGCCCCGCGTGCCCCTTTCTTCTCTCTCTGCGCCGTGGACCCTACCTGTCAGTTCTGCCCCCTCTGCGCTCGCCGTGGACCAGCGCGTGCGCACTCACGCATGTTGCCGGATTTCTCGGCCACGACGCCTACCCACGCGCCCAGCTCCCTTCATAGAGCCCCACTAGTGCCCCGCGCACACCCCTCACCTCATTTCGCGCAGCTTCACCCTCTCTCGCGCTCTGCCCATGCCGCCAGCCACCACCGGAGACCCGCGCCCGTGTTCCCAGCCATCCAGCTCGCCGGAGACCGCTCCAATCCTCCCCGAGCTCCATCTCGAGGTGAGACACCCGTTCCCGTGCCCAATTTCCCTTATTGCGCCCTGTGTTCGACCAATTTCACCTTCGCCGATGCTCGGTCGCGGCGGTCCGCCATGCTCACGCGGTGGCCGACCGATTTAGCCCAGTCTAGTTCCCCGGAATAGGTCCCTATGTCACCCCTGCCTCTGCTGAAGCTAGCCCAGGCCTTACCGTGCCTTAAGTCCCCTCCCCATGGCCGGAATGGCTCACTAGAGTTTCTCCGGCCTACCCGAGACCTTCTCACCGTCGTTCTCCCTTCTCTGCTCGTGGATTCATGGCCCCTTCCCCGCCATTGAGTTCGCCGTGGCGCCCTCTTCCTCTCTGCCCAACTCCGGTGACCCTAGACCCCCCCTAGCTCATGCCTGCCTCAACTCCGGCGACCTCACCTCCGCAGAGAGGAGCGGCGCCGCCTGCAGTCGTCTGTTTCCCCCGGGTCTGGACCCCCTCCGTCTGATTCAGATCGAACGGCTCGGACCCCCTCCATCCGATTCAGATCGAAAGGCTCGGACCCCCCCCCCCCCGTCTGATCTTGATCGCACGGGCCGGACCGCTCATCCTTCCCAATCCGATTTCCCCTGTTCGATCTTGATCGCACGGCCCGGACCGCGGGTACCGCTTCGCGCATGCGCGCTCTGGCCCGCCTTTCAGTGCCCAAACCCCCTGGCGCTAGACCTGCTCGGTCAGTGCGCCCTCCCCCTCCGCCGCTGATGCCCCTGGCCCGCTTGTCAGTGCTCGCCCGCCCCCGCGCGCGCGCTCTCGGCCGTGGATCTAATCTCAGCCGTTGGTTTTAGATCTGACAGTTAGATTCACCCAATCCCCTTCGCGTGGTTGTTTTGCATAAGAAACCCTCGGTTTGTTAGAAATAAACCCACCGTCCCTAGTTTTCGTGCGCAGACCCCTGTATTCTTGTAGATTGAACCCTGGACTTTTAATATTCACAGAATTAGAGCTAATTTCATATTTTGAATTCCCAAACTTGTTTATTTCATAACTTTTGCATATGAACTCCAAATTTAGTGATTTAAATTGCAAAATGTTCATAGAATTATTCTCTGTCTGAAGAAAATGGTTTCACTTACTGTCTGCACACTCTAATTTTTAGAATTGAATATGAACTAATGTAGATGTATGTTTTATTTATTTAATAAAATAAATAAAAGGAGAACCTTAGAGATTTAAACTTGTTTAATCTTGTGTATGTATTACATAAGTTCATCTCTGTTCTAAATTTTAGGTCACCATAAAATAAATTGACCTATGATTATGTACTTGTAAATAACACTTAGGGAAATAATAATCTATTTTCAAATAAAGTTAATGTATGCCATAATTTATGTTATACTCTGAATTCATTATCCCTTATGTAGTATTGTGTCTTTTTAAGATGTGATCCAATGTTTGTACATGTTTGGTGTGATGTTCATTTGTGCTTTCCAAATGTATTGAATGCATGCTCGCTTTATTTAGACAGCTAGCAGTCCGAGGTTCTTGAGTGTGTTGTTGGAGACCTCCCTGAGCAACCACCTGGTGAAGGCAAGTGTCCTCTGACCTATTATGTCCTACATACTTTATGATTCACTATCCCACATTACTTTATGAAACCTAAGGATTGACTAGTCTGTATTCACTTATCCTTGTTTACCTTTTGGGTTATCATGGTTAGCATGTTACTATTGCCTTAACTTAATCAATGAACATGATGTGAACATTTATGATACGATACTGTTATCCTGATTATGTGGATGATCTTGTGATACCTTAGGGGGCTCAGGCCTTTTTCCTGAGTACCTCTCCATAAAGACTTGTTCATGGAGTGACTACCCGGGATAACAGTACAACCATGAGGGTGGAATGGGATGCCCTTAGCTGATTAATTAGATGAACCTATGGGTGTAGTTGGCTTTGCCGGAGGGCCGTCAATGGGGGTCAGGGCGTAGTGCTTGCTCTGCCAAGGTTGGGTGCAGAGGTTCTTTCGATTTGGTTTTGTTAGTCACCCACCTTAGGGAGGTGTACTGCGTTTGTACGACTGGCGAAACCTAACGAGAAGCTATGCACCAGGGGAGTCTTTGTAAAGGCTACGAGTGTATCCTAGGCCATTCACCTTGGTAGTGAAGATCGGGTCTGTACAACCCAGGCTGGAAAGGGATCATGACTTGTGGGTAAAGTGTACAACCTCTGTAGAGTGTTAAAAACTGGTATATCAGCCGAGCTCACGGTTAAGAGCAGCCTTGGATCCTCTTTGATTAGAAGAACTTTGAATACTTTTATGATGATGATTAACAATGATGCTATAAAATCTGATCTTTGGTATTTCCATGTTTGAGGAAGTACTTTTGGGTAATAACTTGGTTTATTACTAAAAGTTGGTTGTACTAATAATAATAAATACTTGACTAACTTAAAAGCAACTGCTTGACCTCAACCCTATATACAGCTAGTCCACTTTAGCCAAACGGGACATTTGCTGAGTACGTTGATGTGTACTCACCCTTGCTTTACAAACCACCCCACCCCAGGTTGTCCCCATTGTGCTCAGCACTCAGAAGGTGATGCTGGCAACATGGAAGATTTCGAGGAGTTCTAGGAATACGACGAGTTCTAGTTCTTTCTTAGTGGCAAACCCCTAGTCAGCTGCCTGTGTAGGTTTATCTTCTACGTTTCGATACTCCACACTTTGATAATTATGATGAACAATGGTTATGTAATAGACTCTATGGATGTCTTGGACATCTTGATGTAATAAAGTACCTTCTCGCTATTTATTTCGAGCATTGTGTGATGATGTCCAATTATGTAATCGCTATGTACGTGAGTTTCTGATCCTGGCACGTACATGGTTCGCATTCAGTTTGCCTTCCAAAACCGGGTGTGACATGCGGGCAGCACACCGAAGGGCCCCTTCGTCCTCATCGTCCTCCGCCACCTCGAACGGTGGAAACGCCATGTAACAATGAGAGCACATAATGGCTGCAGGGAGCCCAGAGAGATCTTCAACTTCCCCACCAGAGATATAAAACCAAAAGTCCCACCAGTTGCCCCACTTGTTCCGAGCACAAGGGACTATTTCCACGACTTCCGTCGAAGTCTTTCCGGTCCTCGACATGAAGGTGCACGATCCAAATTGTGCAATCTTACTTCCAACCTTCCTCTTTTGCCAGTGCAGACAATAGTTCTTGGCGAAGACCTCCATGGATGGCTGACCGCCATACGAAGCAACTGCCCAGACATACTTCGCCAGGGCAACCACGGCGTTAGGTGTCTACTGGTGGACCTGCACGTCGAACCTCCACAAAACATCCGCCACGAAACGATGAGTCGGGAGACGAAGGCCGGCAATGAAAAATGCCTCGAACACAACCAATTCGCCCTCAGGCTCAAGGATCTCCTCAGCGCCTGGAACCCGCCCGACACCGTCACCAAAGTATCCAAGCTGCTGCATCTCCTGCACGTGAGCCGAGGAAATCCTCGAAGTACCGAACTCCATGGTGTGGCCCGGCTGCAACTCCGTCGCCACCAAATCACTCAAGGTATCCTCGTACAACGGATCGACTGACGACACACTCGCAGCAGATGAGGAAGAAGACATTGCTACGTATCGTCAGCGGCGGCGCGTGGTCTGCTTGACGTGGGCTAGATTTCCGAAGCGGAAGAGCAGGGAGGGCAGGAGAGTGGCTTGAAAAAGTTAGGGTTTTTACTGCGCATGCAAGGGTAAGAAACACTCCCAGCCGCGCCCGCCTTTTTGTAAGACAGGACGCGGCACTTCGAGAAGCACACAGTCCAAGAGTAACACGTCCATCAATGGTCACATTTCAAAAACCCCTGTGGGACCACATCGAGCGAGGGCAGCGTCTCCACCATCTAGCGACATCTTCGGCACTAGATGACTTAGTCGAACTGGTCCCTCGGAGGGCAAATGTTGGGGCGATGGCGAACACGCTACCTTTCGCTCGATGCCTTCGTCGCCTCGCTGCACCGACGAAGACCACGTCCATAGAGCACGCCCGAGCGAGCCAAAGGCGTCGATTGGATTAAGACCGGCGCAGTCTCCCTTCGTCCTCTCCATTGCAAGACGAAGGCTTTGTCGAAGTCTGCTAGTCCCACATCCTCACCGCGTCGGGAGGCCCAAGTGGGATTCGGCCCACCGTAACGGTCCCCGCGCAGATAAGCTTGTTACGGGCCGCGTCTGTAATAGCCTTTTCTGTAATGACAGTTTGTAACCTCCTCTTGTGAGAATATTCTGGGATGGACCAGGTATTCGAGGGCATAAACGTCTTTGACAAGGGACGGGTGGTCACTCGAGTGCCTATAAATACCCCTGTACAGTGCCCTTGAGAGGCCAGATTAACAGAGCTATTGCCATCCCACGTTAAACTTTGCAAACTCTCTTTCCACTTTCCCGTTGGATCAACTTGCCCAGGAGAGAAAGTTCCAACACTTCGACAAGAGCAGTAGTCGTGCTTGCAGCAATCCTTTCTCTTACATCTTCTGATTTCTCACCAGATACTTCGGTAGAAGCAGAAACGGGTGCTTTCACTAAATCCAGGACAACATCTAAAACACTTGTCGTTCTTCTTTTCCTTGGAGTCGCTGATGTAGTACTCGATGGCTTCGACAACCCTGTTACATCTGGTGGCCTCAACACATTTGGTTGTTCCGCTGCCTTTTCTAATTCTGGCTCTTCGACCAGGCCTGTACTAGCTTCGACCAGCAACGCAGGAGTTGTCTCCATGGCTGAGGGGGCAACGTTGACATTTTCAATAAGTTTTGGCACCTCGGTCGTCCCAATAGGCTTCGGCCTACGTGTCAAGACCTTTGCCCTCTTCGACTTCAGCGTGCTAGAAGAGGTTGAAGCAACAACTTTCCTTTTTCCCCTTCTCCTTCGAACAGGAAAACAATAATCAGGGTAAACAAACCCAATAACATCAAAAACTCTATTCAACCTTCTTTTCTCGCGAGCGCCGAAGGCAACTGTGATGGCTTCGTCTTCTATCCTCGAGTAGGCTCCAAGTTGTTCATCACTCGTTGCCTCAATAGCATCTAGCCAATCATCATTTGGCTCGTCAAATTGACTTCTGTACTAGAAAGTGTACTTGATATAAAGCAAGCCACCCTGACTGGATCCAGTGGCAGCTTCATTCGGCATTTCCCATTCATTTGTAAGAGGCTATACTTTGAAAGCGATGTGTTCCTGAACTAAGTCCCTGGTACCGATATAGGTACACACGGTGTTGAAGGCCATTAGGCATGCCTGCACTTCATTCCCAATTGCGATTGATGGCCTCCTAATGCTGAAGCGTGACCATATGGGATGTTGAACGATGCCTCTCACATCCTCCCTCTGATTTAGATCATTCTTTACGTAAAACCATTGCTTCATACAGGAGCCTGGCCACTTCTTCCAAAATGTAGGCACAGGGTAATTTGCCTCACAGCGAGGCACGAAGCTGTAACAACCGAAGTTGTTATGATATTTCTCTTTTCTGGTTGCCTTTGTCTGGTAAGATAGCTCATGAATATTGCAGAAACATCTAGCATCTGGCTCCAGTCCCTGACTCCTCATGGCCCATATAAAAGCCCCCCACTTTGATAAGAGCTTTGGGGGTAAGTTGATGAAAATATATCTCGAATGTTTTCAGAACCTCAACCAACATCTTGTGGAGAGGAAAGCAAAGCCCAGCTTTCATGAAGCCCTTGAAGACCACCACCTCATCAGCTTCGGGAAGGGGAACAGTGCTTTCTCCCCCCAGCCCTCACTATGGAAACATCATGAAAATATTTGCCTTTCATTGCTTCATTTTGCCATTGTTTGACAGTTGACCTCCCAAAATCAACATGGCTTGGCCTCCACGATCGATCTTCGACATCTTCATTCCCACTTTCTACGTCAAAACTGTCGCTATTGCTGGAATCCTCAGACAACCCAGCTAGCTCTCATTGGTGATCTTTTCTGTGTTGGTCTTCTCCATAGCTTTGTAAAACCCAGACATTGCGGGGTCTATGATCTTCTTCTCCTCAGCCATTCGGGTGACGGTTGCATTGAGCTCGTAAAAGAGAAGAAGGCTAGAATGGAAAACACAGTGCAAACAGCTAGATGTCACGAAAAATATTCGCGACACAGCCTTCTATATATATACTCAGAGCCCCATGGCTCGGTGGGTCCCACGGTTCAGAATGATTCGCTATTCTAGCGAAGGGAAGGTGTTTTTTCAGACCTTCGGCTAAAGGCCTTCGTTCACGTCGCAGTCTGAATTTGTTACAAAGAAACAAATTAATACTGCAAGGGGCTACAATTGGTGTAACACCCCACTGGTCGCACAAAATGGATAATACCATAAACCTCATCTACCAAACTTACTAAACACAAGAGATGTAATAAAGAAAGAATATAAAGCAAGAAAAAAATCCGGCAGCACCTCCTTTGAAAACTAGCATAACAAGGAGGGGAAAACATGACGCACATACAAGATATAAAGACATATAATTCACATAGTAGAAACTGTAATGCAAGAGTGGTAAAACGTAATTATGACCCAACTGAAGTAAAACAAATGGGATAAGAACTCAGTCCACCCCAAAATAACCGCTCAACCAAGAATAAAGCAATTCACTAGACTTGTCCAACTCTGATTAACAACATTAATAAATGGTGGTTCCTTTATTAAAGGTGTAGTGGCCGTGCTGCTACATCCCTCTATCCCCCAAAGCAGAAATTAGATGCCTGCATCAAACAATGCAAGATGTGAGATAACACATCTCAGCAAGTAAACATAACAACAGCAAATAGGACATTGTAAATCAACTGTGCTTACACGACCACGTGTTTAGGACTTCTTTCTTTTCTTTTGAACAGTAAATTGCAGCAAGTATACGAGTAACTAAAAAACTCAACACCAAGTAGAATCACCATGCACAAGTCCAAATTATCCACATCCACATAATAGATTCAACACCTCTCCCATGAATGCACATGGCTACAAATGCAATAATGACTTCTGCCTCCATATCTCTAAGGATATGAAGTTGCACCATACCCCTTCTCGGGCAACATATGATGCTCAATGTACTGGTACGGTCGGACCATAAGATCGCGACGAAACTTCAATGCAATGGATGATGAGTGCATTATGCATGACAACATCATAAGTTCTCCCAAATAAAAAGGTGCTAGGCATTTACTTCCACCCATTCCACATAATTACCACTTGAGTAACATAATCGAACCTCAAACTCAACTTATGAAATCCATGAAACATGAACATGTTCAAATGATGGTACTCGAAATAAAATATGAATTTGAACATGATAGCACAACATAAACAAGTATAAGACTCCTCATGTGACAGACGGAATAACCATCACAGTTTTACTTGCCTTCACCGAAGTTCGGGCAAAATCCCTAAAAACGATCCGGAAGTCCACCACCTGTTTTTGACACCCAACTTAGTGCACCAAATTCACATAAAAAAAACTCAAAGACAACACCGCACCTACGCGCAATCTCAAACCCCGCCGCGGTAACAATTCTCCCCTCACTAACCAAACTGCAGCGGCGCTGCTTAACAATTCCATAACTTAAAAATTAGGACAGCAGTGATGATAAACAAAAACTTCAGAGACAACTACATAAAATTCCCCACAAGTCTTGTATACAACTCATGATTAAATTCTAACATCTACTTACCTCTAAACGGTCCACAAAATAAACCCTGCAATCTGTTTTTTTCTGATTTGGGCAGCGACATACGCGGATTCAAACAGCGATAACTTTTAAAATATAATTCCGATTTGAGCGCATAAGTACTTGTTGGAAAGATAAGAAAAAGCCCTACATGATTCTCATACTGATTAACACTAATTACTCCCGAAAAATCCCCAGAAACTGCTAACACTGCTGCTGTTCATCACTCTGAAAAAAATCTGTTTTTTGGACAGCCACATACCCGGATTCAAACGATGATAACTTTTAATTTATAACTCCAAATTGAGCGCATAAATACTCGTTGTAAGATAAAACAAAGTTCTACAAGATTCTCATACTTATTAACACTAATTACTCCCGAAAAATCCCCAGAAACTGCTAACACTGCTGCTGTTCATCACTCTGAAAAATCTGTTTTTTGGACAGCCACATACCCGGATTCAAACGATGATAACTTTTAATTTATAACTCCAAATTGAGCACATAAATACTCGTTGGAAAGATAAAACAAAGTTCTACAAGATCCCCAAATTGATCCCCATTAAATCTTCACGAAAAAAACCTAAAAACTGCTGGAACTACCGCTGTTCATCCACCACGCAAAATTCTGGACAGCCCCCCTCTATCTAATCGCAAACGCAACTTCTAATCAATTGAATCGCAGCGCAAATGAACAAGGGATGAACACAAAAGAAAAATCACCTTGGGTTCTCCCCCTTTCCTTCCTCCCTTCTTCCCTCCACCAAAACGATTGGAGATTCGCACCAAGAGACAATGATCCGAGCGGCACGGAGTAGCACCTTGGGAGGAGGGGATTGGGGGGGGGGGGCGGCTAGGGTTTTGGTGGCTGCAACAATGGAGAGAGGAGGAGATGGGCAGGGGGGCGGCGGCCAAGGGGAAAAGGAGGAGTGGGGGGGGGGGGGCGGCTGCACATGGGGGGGTAGTTAGGAGGGAGGCGGCTAGGGTTTGGGAGGGTTAATGGGCCGAAACACCAATTGCGGCCCAACTATCCCACGCGACAGCTCCCGACCGCAACGCAAACGTCAAACCAAATAAATTCTACTGCCCTAGTTGTGAATGTTGTCCACAAAATTCCAAATCCCCAAAACAACAACTGGATGAGAAAAAAAAACAAAAAGAACAACCCCCAACTTCTCTTCTTTGCAAACCGGGTATCACATTCTACCCCTCTTAAAAAGAATTCAACCTCGAATTCTGACGCTTCTATCGGAATGACACAAGAAAAGATTAGCGAATCAACAACACTTACCCACAACGAAAAGTTCCGGGTACTTCTCCCGCATCAACTCCTCAAGTTCCCACGTAGCCTCGCGCTCCGACTGATTAGACCATAAGACCTTGACATACTTAATTGATCTCTTCCTCAACACACGCTCCGAGAATTCCAATATACGCACCGGACGACACTCCAGAGTCAGATCCTGCTGCACCGCAATTGGTTCCATCTCAATCTGATGGTCCGGATCCCGCAAGAACTTCCTCAACATAGAGACATGAAAAACCGGGTGTACCCCTGCCATGGAATCCGGCAGCAGCAAGCGATAAGCCAGGCTGCCCACTCGGGCCAAGATAGTGAACGGTCCAATGTATCTTGGGCTGAGCTTCCCAGAGACACCGAACCGAACAACTCCCTTAGTGGGTGATACCCTGAGAAGGACTTGGTCACCCACAGCAAATTCCAGATCCCGCCTCCTCACATCAGCATAACTCTTCTGACGACTCTGAGCTGCCAAAATATTCTGACGAATTTCCCGAACCTTTTCAGAAGTTTGCTGAACCCAATCAGGACCAACCAGGGATCTCTCTCCCAAAGTCTCCCAGCACAGAGGAGAGATACACCGCCTGCCATACAAAGCCTCAAATGGTGCCATCTTGATGCTAGCTTGGTAGCTGTTGTTATACGCAAACTCTGCCAGAGCAAGATGATCCTCCCAGCTACCCTTCCATGACAGAACACAAGCACGCAACATATCCTCCAAGGTTTGGATTGTTCGCTCTGACTGACCATCCGTCTGAGGGTGAAAAGCGACACTAAGCGAAAGCTTGGTGCCCAATGCACTGTGGAGACTCTCCCAGAATTTGGATACAAATTTGGAGTCTCGATCAGAAACAATAGACTTAGGTACCCCGTGAAGCCTGACTACTTCCTTCATATACAAGGGAACCAAATCTGAAGTTGAATTCGTGGTCTTCATGGGAATAAAATGAGCAGACTTAGTCAAGCGATCCACTACCACCCAAATAGCATCCCTGCCACGAGGGGAACGAGGTAGACCCACCACAAAATCCATGGTGATATGCTCCCATTTCCACTCTGGAATTTCCAATGGCTTCAGCAAACCTGCAGGCCGCTTATGTTCGGCCTTCACGCGTTGACATACTTCACAGGCGGCCACATACTTAGAAATGTCAACCTTCATCCGCTTCCACCAGAAGTTTTGCTTCAAATCTCGGTACATTTTGGTTTCGCCAGGATGGACGGTGTAAGGCGTTTTATGAGCTTCTCGCAGGATATCCAGCTTCACCTCTGATTTCTGAGGCACACAAAGACGGCCCCTGAAACGAACCAAATCATTCTCATCAATGGTGAACTCCCGCGGTTTACCATCACCAACCCTCCTTCGGGCTTCCTGCAAAAGACGATCCTGCTGCTGAGCCGCACGCACTCTCTCCATAAGAGAGGATTGAATAAGCATCTGAGTCTCCTCGCTAGCGGTGCCGACATAACACAAAGCGATCCCCAAACGGTCCAGATCAGTGATCAACGGCAAGGCCACCTTTGGAACCCCGGACCTGCTAAGGGCATCCGCCACCACATTAGCCTTCCCCGGGTGATAATGAATGGACAAATCATAATCTTTAATCAATTCTAGCCACCGACGCTGCCTCAAATTCAGCTCCTTCTGAGTAAAAATATACTTGAGACTTTTGTGATCAGTGAAAATGTCACAAGCCTCGCCATAAAGGTAATGCCTCCACGACTTTAGAGCAAAAACCACCGCAGCCAATTCCAGATCATGAGTTGGATAATTCCCCTCATGCTTCCTCAACTGCCTTGAGCCATAAGCAATCACTCTGCCTTCCTGCATCAGCACACAACCAAGACCAATACGCGAAGCATCCGTATAAACTGTGAAACGCTTACCGCTCTCAGGCAAAGCTAGGATAGGGGCGTCCACCAACTTGCTCTTCAATGACTGATAACTGATCTCACATTCGCCGGACCAGACGAAGGGAACACCCTTCTCCAAGAGCCTAGTCAAAGGCTTAGCAATGCTGGAAAAATTTGGTACGAAACGCCGATAATACCCAGCAAGCCCCAAGAAACTTCGGATTTCAGAGACACTAGAAGGTCTCTTCCACTCCACCACAGCCGCAACATTCTTGGGATCAACCGCAATACCCTGCTAATTAATCACGTGCCCCAGGAAAGCCACTTCAGATAGCCAAAAGGCACACTTCTTCAACTTGCCATAGAATTGATTCTTCCTTAGGGCACCCAGAACGAGACGGAGATGCTGATCATGCTCGGCCTCGGTCATTGAATAAATCAAAATATCATCCAGGAATATGACCACAAAATCGTCCAGGAATTCATGCAGCATCCTATTCATTGCTTCCATAAAGGCAGCAGGGGCATTAGTTAAGCCAAAAGACATGACTATGAACTCATAATGCCCATACCTGGTGCAGAAGGCAGTCTTCTCAATATCCTCCTCGCGAATCCTCAATTGATGATAACCAGAGTTCAAATCAATTTTGGAGAACACCTGGGCACCCCTCAACTGCTCAAAGAGGACCTCAATTCGGGGAAGCGGATATTTATTCTTGATTGTCACTTGATTCAAAGCGCGATAATCCACACACAGCCGCTTGCTTTTATCCTTCTTCTCAACAAACAATACTGGGGAAGCCCATGGAGACCTGCTAGGCCTAATGAAGCCCTTAGCCAGCAGATCATCCAATTGCCGCTTTAATTCAATCTGCTCCTTTGGAGCCATTCGATACGAGGCCTTATGAATAGGCTGCGTACCCGGGATCAGCTTAATCTCAAAAGCTGCATCGCGCTCCGGAGGAATGCCTGGAAGCTCTGCCGGAAACACGTCAGCAAAGTCACACACCACTCGGATGTCCTGCACCCGCAAGGCAGCCTCGCCCTCCACCACCATAGAGAAAAAGATCCCCGACTTCCTTGACCAGCGATCAGGAAGCAATTGCGCCAACAAGGATAATGTGAACTTCGGGGAACTTCCCAAGAATACCACCTCCTTACCCGACGGCGCCTGCAATAACACTGTCTTCCAGAAGCAGGATATAACCGCGCGATACTGGGATAACCAATCCATACCCAAGATAACATCGAATGCCCCCAAGGAAATCACCACCAGATTAGCCGAAAAAACCTCATCAACAAGAATGACGGAACACCCCTAACAAACTGAACAGCTACTAATGGAGCCATTAGCAGAACTGACCAAAATTGGGTGACCCAACCTCTGCACCGAAAGACCAGCCCGCGACACAAAATCCTCCGAAACAAACGAATAGCTAGCGCCAGAGTCAAAAAGAGCATGGGCTGCAAATGAATCAACTGAAATCGTACCTGTCACCACGTCTCCTTGCTCCCTGCCATCCGTAGCGGGTAGCACATAAGCTCCAGAAATACCCGCAGAAGAGGAAGCTCCCGGAGTGAAATTAACAGAAGAACCCCACTGAGCCACCGGAGGAGGCTGGCGCGGAGCTCCAAACTGACTCAGCACAGGGGTAGACGGCGCAGGAGTAGGCACAGCCTGATACTACGGAAAACCTTGCATCGGCACGAGCTGAGAAGTCCTAGGCACATAAAGCTGCTGTGGAGGAAGAGGAACTGAAAACTGCTGCTCAGCACCTGACATCATATTGATAGTGCCCTGAGAAGAGGAGGAAGTTATCGGCTCCCATCTGAGCTTCCCATTGGGATTCCTCCTACACACCACATCCTTGTGGTCCTGACTGCAGATAGAACACCTGCCACTCCACTGGCACTCTGCACGGCGATGCGCATCTCCACAGCGGAAACACACCAGCCCCAACCCGGGCTTAGGAACGGCCCGAAACCTCTGAGTACTTCCTCCTGAAGTACCTGAGTCAGAAGATTTGCCACGGTAAGGATGGTGGCGCTGATGCTGAGACTTGCCCCTCTTGTGAGCTGGACCTCCAGTGTTGCCCCTCCTCGTGTCCTGGCTACGAGGCTGATCAACACCCGAAGACTTCTGCGACTCCATGGTGTACTGGTGTTGCATCTCCACACCCAGCGCCTGCTCCACTGTGGTACGGAAGTCCACCAATGGAAAGGCCCCCAGAGCATGCCTGATAGAAGGCTTCAGACCCTGACGGAATTGGCTCGCCCTCTCCATCTCATTATAAGCCACATGAGGGACAAAGCGGACCATTTTGTTGAAGCCCACCTCATACTCTGTGACAGACTTCTTCTCCTGCTTGTAGGACTGCAAGTCAATCTTCATTTTCTCCAGGAAGGTGACCGGGTAGAATCTCCTTTCGAACTGCCTGATGAAAACATCCCATGATAGGACTCCTGGTGAGGAGGAGTGCGCTGCCTGCACGCCTCTCCACCAAATCTGCGCCTCACCCTTCAGCAGCTGAGTGCCAAAGCGAACCCGATCTCCATAAGCAATCTCGAAGACATTCATCTTATCCTCCACATAAGTCAGCCAATCTGCCGCCTCGACCGGAGTACCACTGCCATCAAAAGAATCCAACTTCATGCCCATCCACTGCATCAGAGAAAGACCACTGACTGGAAGAGGCACCTCGGCCCCGCCACCTGGAACAGCACCCGCAGGGGCAGCGCCCCCGGGCACTTCTCCACCTCCAGCACCCTGAGCAGCACCTACAGGGGCGACAGGAATGGCTTGCCTCAGAAGGGCCAACTCCTGCTGCATGGCCTGCATCGCGGCTAACATTGCCGCCGGACTCATCGAGTCCCCACTAGGAGCTTGCGGACTACCCCGAGCTCTACGAGGCGGCATAGCTGCAGCCACAGGGATGAGAATAATAAGTAAATGAGATAAGCATAGCATCTCTCTAGATAATGTCAAAACTAGCGCAGAGAATAACATAATCATATCAATAGCAAGACAGAAAACCCATCCTACATGTGCAGTGTGTCAATTTATTACTACTCCACTTGCTAGGACCTACAGCCTATTCCTTTGATACCAACTGTAACACCCCACTGGTCGCACAAAATGGATAATACCATAAACCTCATCTACCAAACTTACTAAACACAAGAGATGTAATAAAGAAAGAATATAAAGCAAGAAAAAAATCCGGCAGCACCTCCTTTGAAAACTAGCATAACAAGGAGGGGAAAACATGACACACATACAAGATATAAAGACATATAATTCACATAGTAGAAACTGTAATGCAAGAGTGGTAAAACGTAATTATGACCCAACTGAAGTAAAACAAATGGGATAAGAACTCAGTCCACCCCAAAATAACCGCTCAACCAAGAATAAAGCAATTCACTAGACTTGTCCAACTCTGATTAACAACATTAATAAATGGTGGTTCCTTTATTAAAGGTGTAGTGGCCGTGCTGCTACATCCCTCTATCCCCCAAAGCAGAAATTAGATGCCTGCATCAAACAATGCAAGATGTCAGATAACACATCTCAGCAAGTAAACATAACAACAGCAAATAGGACATTGTAAATCAACTGTGCTTACACGACCACGTGTTCAGGACTTCTTTCTTTTCTTTTGAACAGTAAATTGCAGCAAGTATACGAGTAACTAAAAAACTCAACACCAAGTAGAATCACCATGCACAAGTCCAAATTATCCACATCCACATAATAGATTCAACACCTCTCCCATGAATGCACATGGCTACAAATGCAATAATGACTTCTGCCTCCATATCTCTAAGGATATGAAGCTGCACCATACCCCTTCTTAGGCAACATATGATGCTCAATGTACCGGTACGGTCGGACCATAAGATCGCGACGAAACTTCAATGCAATGGATGATGAGTGCATTATGCATGACAACATCATAAGTATGTAACACCCCACTGGTCGCACAAAATGGATAATACCATAAACCTCATCTACCAAACTTACTAAACACAAGAGATGTAATAAAGAAAGAATATAAAGCAAGAAAAAAAATCCGGCAGCACCTCCTTTGAAAACTAGCATAACAAGGAGGGGAAAACATGACGCACATACAAGATATAAAGACATATAATTCACATAGTAGAAACTGTAATGCAAGAGTGGTAAAACGTAATTATGACCCAACTGAAGTAAAACAAATGGGATAAGAACTCAGTCCACCCCAAAATAACCGCTCAACCAAGAATAAAGCAATTCACTAGACTTGTCCAACTCTGATTAACAACATTAATAAATGGTGGTTCCTTTATTAAAGGTGTAGTGGCCGTGCTGCTACATCCCTCTATCCCCCAAAGCAGAAATTAGATGCCTGCATCAAACAATGCAAGATGTGAGATAACACATCTCAGCAAGTAAACATAACAACAGCAAATAGGACATTGTAAATCAACTGTGCTTACACGACCACGTGTTCAGGACTTCTTTCTTTTCTTTTGAACAGTAAATTGCAGCAAGTATACGAGTAACTAAAAAACTCAACACCAAGTAGAATCACCATGCACAAGTCCAAATTATCCACATCCACATAATAGATTCAACACCTCTCCCATGAATGCACATGGCTACAAATGCAATAATGACTTCTGCCTCCATATCTCTAAGGATATGAAGCTGCACCATACCCCTTCTCGGGCAACATATGATGCTCAATGTACCGGTACGGTCGGACCATAAGATCGCGACGAAACTTCAATGCAATGGATGATGAGTGCATTATGCATGACAACATCATAAGTTCTCCCAAATAAAAAGGTGCTAGGCATTTACTTCCACCCATTCCACATAATTACCACTTGAGTAACATAATCGAACCTCAAACTCAACTTATGAAATCCATGAAACATGAACATGTTCAAATGATGGTACTCGAAAGAAAATATGAATTTGAACATGATAGCACAACATAAACAAGTATAAGACTCCTCATCTGACAGACGGAATAACCATCACAGTTTTACTTGCCTTCACCGAAGTTCGGGCAAAATCACTAAAAACGATCCGGAAGTCCACCACCTGTTTTTGACACCCAACTTAGTGCACCAAATTCACATAAAAAAAACTCAAAGACAACACCGCACCTACGCGCAATCTCAAACCCCGCCGCGGTAACAATTCTCCCCTCACTAACCAAACTGCAGCGGCGCTGCTTAACAATTCCATAACTTAAAAATTAGGACAGCAGTGATGATAAACAAAAACTTCAGAGACAACTACATAAAATTCCCCACAAGTCTTGTATATAACTCATGATTAAATTCTAACATCTACTTACCTCTAAACGGTCCACAAAATAAACCCTGCAATCTGTTTTTTTCTGATTTGGGCAGCGACATACGCGGATTCAAACAGCGATAACTTTTAAAATATAATTCCGATTTGAGCGCATAAGTACTTGTTGGAAAGATAAGAAAAAGCCCTACATGATTCTCATACTGATTAACACTAATTACTCCCGAAAAATCCCCAGAAACTGCTAACACTGCTGCTGTTCATCACTCTGAAAAAAATCTGTTTTTTGGACAGCCACATACCCGGATTCAAACGATGATAACTTTTAATTTATAACTCCAAATTGAGCGCATAAATACTCGTTGGAAAGATAAAACAAAGTTCTACAAGATTCTCATACTGATTAACACTAATTACTCCCAAAAAATCCCCAGAAACTGCTAACACTGCTGCTGTTCATCACTCTGAAAAATCTGTTTTTTGGACAGCCACATACCCGGATTCAAACGATGATAACTTTTAATTTATAACTCCAAATTGAGCGCATAAATACTCGTTGGAAAGATAAAACAAAGTTCTACAAGATCCCCAAATTGATCCCCATTAAATCTTCACGAAAAAAACCTAAAAACTGCTGGAACTACCGCTGTTCATCCACCACGCAAAATTCTGGACAGCCCCCCTCTATCTAATCGCAAACGCAACTTCTAATCAATTGAATCGCAGCGCAAATGAACAAGGGATGAACACAAAAGAAAAATCACCTTGGGTTCTCCCCCTTTCCTTCCTCCCTTCTTCCCTCCACCAAAACGATTGGAGATTCGCACCAAGAGACAATGATCCGAGCGGCACGGAGTAGCACCTTGGGAGGAGGGGATTGGGGGGGGGGGGGCGGCTAGGGTTTTGGTGGCTGCAACAATGGAGAGAGGAGGAGATGGGCAGGGGGGCGGCGGCCAAGGGGAAAAGGAGGAGTGGGGGGGGGGCTGCACATGGGGGGGTAGTTAGGAGGGAGGCGGCTAGGGTTTGGGAGGGTTAATGGGCCGAAACACCAATGGCGGCCCAACTATCCCACGCGACAGCTCCCGACCGCAACGCAAACGTCAAACCAAATAAATTCTACTGCCCTAGTTGTGAATGTTGTCCACAAAATTCCAAATCCCCAAAACAACAACTGGATGAGAAAAAAAACAAAAAGAACAACCCCCAACTTCTCTTCTTTGCAAACCGGGTATCACAATTGGGGGCCTTTCTCTTCTGAAGGTACTCAAAAACATGACTAACCATATGTTTTCAACATGATATGGATTATTATAGGGAGCTTCGGCTTTAGGATGGAAGTTTTCTCCCATGGCAAAGGCATGCAATGTGAAGATGTAACCTGAAGATGATAAGAATGGACTCTGAAGCTACAGCCAAAGAGTAATAGCTTTGGCTTAAAATGGTGATGAAGACCAAACATGATATTGACCGGAAGGGAAAGGGCCATCTAGTCCTTAATAATTTATGTCATGGTCATAAGTAAATGTCAAGGGCATAAATGTATTTTACTCAGGCTGTGTCCCGCGCCTATAAATAGATGAACAGTAGCACCGTACTGTTCACGATATTTTGTAATCACTCTTGCGTCATCGCCTTCGAGCAAGCCGAAGGTACCAATGTAATATAGACTTTGTTAATATTCATGTGTATATCATGAAATATAAATATGATTGAATTATATTCTTTATCTTTATGTTTTCTTGTTTGTGCGTAGCACCGTACTGCTCACGATATTTTGTAATCACTCTTGCGTCAGCGCCTTCGAGCAAGCCGAAGGTACCAATGTAATATAGACTTTGTTAATATTCATGTGTATATCATAAAATATAAATGTGATTGAATTATGTTCTTTATGTTTTCTTGTTTGTGCGTGGAATAATGAAGGCATGACCTTCGTGACTTTCGTCCGATGATCATTAAATTCGAGAGGAGACAATGCTTCCGAGGACGAAGGTCCTTAATACTTAACAATCGTGTTGCCTTGTTCTTGATTCGCAGCATTTGAGAATAAGTGACCAACATATGGGAATTTGGCTTCTAATCTATTATTAGAAAATATGGTTATCAACAAATTGGGAGAATTCTTACTGATCTTTAAAATCAAGATTTTTATGGTGTTACATAGAGGTGTTGTGGGAATCAGAAGGGAGTAACGGTAGAGATGGAAAAACTGGATTTTGCCTACGTCTCTTTTATATGATCCTACCATTCACATATTTGACGCAATAAGTATCCCTAATTAAATCTTTAGATTATGACGTAAATTCATTTGAGTTTTTATAATTCTCATTTGACTAAATTTTGAATTTAAATTTTCGATCAATCTCGGGTTGC
This sequence comes from Zea luxurians, assembly GCA_029449295.1. Classification (NCBI taxonomy): domain Eukaryota; kingdom Viridiplantae; phylum Streptophyta; class Magnoliopsida; order Poales; family Poaceae; genus Zea; species Zea luxurians. The sequence goes on from JAOPSE010000011.1 coordinate 57,216,294, forward strand.
TCCGAAGCTGCGCGGCACGATCGAGCCGACATAACCGGACCCTTTTCTAAAATTTAAAATTTACTTTCAAATTTATGCAACAACTCGACATTCTCTGTTAAAAGACAACTCTCTAATTCTTTATGGTTTAGAAATTAAAATGTTTAGTCATAAAGCTAGTTTTAATCCTTAAGTCTATAAATTACCTATTTCGGCAATTATTAGTGACTAATCCCTTAATACTCGGCCAAACGACTTATCCAGTACTAAAGCACCCGCCTTACACCAAGGAATTAAATAGAGTTTTCCACATTTTTATTCTTTAAATTATTATTACCACATGTTGGAAACTATTCAAGTTTTAGGGTTAGAGTTTTAGGCGAGGTATAAATAGGCCAAATCAAACACTGTCGATAACGATATTTCAAATGGTGTTTGATTTAGTCGAAATTAGAGAAAAAAATTATCTGATGTCCGAACACTTAATACTCTACCTCAGACGCATGTCGGAAGAACAACCCCAACTATTAACTCCGCGCATGATTTCTTGGATAATGCATGCGATCAAGATTACCATGTTAGGTGCTTTCCAAATTGCATTTACTTAAACGAGCTATTCCAATGGCACATGATCTGTCATGCCATGAGATTATTGAATCCCGAACTTCGAGAGATCTTTTGAATAGTTGTGATAAATGGATATGAATGTGATGTAATGAGCTTGATTTTCACTTGATAACTATGTTTAAATCCATACTCGCTGCTTAGTTTAAGGCAAACAATTGGGGTGTTATAGACACTTCCTCCTGGGACTCCTTCAACTCATTCCTTTTGTGCTCCAGCTCCTACATGGTAAACTGGTGGCTCCTCTCCAAAGTGGTAAGGGAGTTGGAGGCATCCCTATATAGCTTATCCAGATTATTCTAAGAAGAGAGCAGCACCCGGTTCTCATCCTTAAGCCACTGGATCTCCTCTTGCGGATGGGAGAATTCTTGATAATAGGTCAACAACATGGAATAAGCAACCTAAAGCTCTTGACAAGTTACATCGTGAGTTTTCTTTGCCATGTCTAACTTTGATTGTAGGATGGGAGGAGTTTTCTTTGCCATGTTTTCTTTGCCATGTTAAGCACTGTTTGGTTTCGGGCGCACCTTTCCTCGGCATCGGAGCACCGTTGAGTCAAAGCTGAGGAAACAACTCACAATCATCAAAAATATGAACGAGAAAGAAAAGGGTTAGCAAGGGACAACATAAAAGACTTACCATCATTAGCACCCTTTAGGTCATCTATCTGCTTCCGAAGAGCAACATGATCCCACTACGACAAAGAAGATATTTGTTCAGGCACATGAGATGCTTGTGCCTTCAGCTGGACAGCCACCTCATTCAAGACACCCTGCAAAAACAAAAGTCAGAAGATAGAACACCAATTGGAAAATAAAAAGTGACGTGAGCCACACAAACACATACCTCCAAGTTTGTAGAAACACTGGAAGACCCAAAGCTGGTGCAGTCAAGATATCCCTAGAAGTAGTAGCATCCACAGAAGCCACAAAGGAAGCAGGAACAAGCACTGAAGGATCCAAATCCCCTAGACTAAGTGCAACACCGATTGGGATCCCAGCACCATGACCACTGACCTCTAAAGTAGTTGGGTCACCTAGACCAAGTTCGATGGGTAGGGTTGAACTCGTTGCCACAACATCATCAATTCGAAGCATCGGCGACCCAACATGAACCTCCATTAAAGCACCAAGGAGAACCAACCGTGACACCCTCAGGATAGGAGCACCCTCGGGGCTGGAATACCCTCGAGGGTTGTAGCACCCTCGGGGTTGGAGTGTCCTCTAGGGCCAGGATTGGGTCAGCGGCAAGGCCGACTAATGCAGGAGCCCCCTGGGGGACTAGCAGGCTTACCTCTGGCCCAACCAGCAAACCAGCAGAAGATGCTTCATCCGAGCGAGCTATGTGAACGTCGATAACATTGATTTCAGGTAACTCACGCAGCAACTCCTCCGGAATGGCCTCCTCAAGTACACAATCGATAGCCAACATAGACAGACCTTGAATGTCCACCATCCTCGCTGGGGCAGCAAGACTCAAAGTATCACTCCGAGCCTAAGAACGTCATTTGCGTCAAACCATAGGGAGCACCTCATCATCATCATCATATTTCTCCATCTCCTCCACTATATACCTGGCCGTTTTCACCAGGCCCCACCTTCCATGTCATCCACCAAACCAGCATCCACCACATCATCACCGGCGTTCGGCTCATCCTGGGCTGTCACTGGCTGCAGGTTTGATGAACGTCGGAGTTTCCTCTTCTTCTTAACCTCTATGGCCTCGAACAGAGCATCTGGTTGATAGGACCGCTTGTGTCATGGGCTCACGAGGTTATCCACGTCTTCCCGCTAGCACTCGACTGCTCGGGGCTCCACACAAATGACATTCCTAGCCAATATGCCGAGAACAACCTCAATCTTAGAGTCACTGCAGGCCGTCGTATTAAGATGTGAATCTGTGTATCCTCCTCTGGCAAATCTCGGTATGAAGCAACTATGGCCTCTATCTCATATGAAGGAAGTTGCCCTCATGGCTAGATCTGCTACTCTCTCCGCGGATGGGCGAGTTAGACACAAACTCAGTAAAAGGATTCTGCAACAATGAAATAGCATAGTCAGCATGGAGCATACAATAACTCGACAAACATCGAGCCAGAAATCAAGTGGTCAGAACTTACCAATGGAGGAATGTTTTAGGCATAATAAGATCGAGGAGAACCAATATTTACAATGGCACCCTACAACATCATCTCAACCCGGCTCAAGATGTTCTCCTCTGAGATTGGCTTGTTGATCAATCGGGAAGGATCTCTAACACCAGTATACACATATGTAGGTTAAACTCTGTCCTTGAGAGGTTGAATATTCTTGAAGACAAAGTTGACCGCCATAGCTTTGGCAGTTAGGCCTCTCTCTTTTAAACCAGCAATTTTAGCCAACAATACCTTCACCTCAACAACTTCAGAATCAGCTGGGGCCTCTATCCAACTGGGCACACAGACATCTGGTTGTCCTCCAGAATGAGCAGACAAAGATTTGTTGTGATTCTCCATAGTGAACCACTCGAAGCACAATCCTTTAATACTACCCTTCAGGGGATATCTAGATATTCAACTTTCCAACCCCACCGAAGCTCAAGGCTAGCCCCACCAACTACCTGATGATATCTACTAGCCAAGATAAGCCTCATAGAGATACATGAAGATGGAGATTTGGAGAATGGAATTAGGGTTCAAATGAGTCATATTGGGAGAACAGAAATCAAGGAGGCCACAGAAAAAGGGCGAAATAGGTAGACCTAGGCCTCAAACCAAGAAAGGAATGAACGTTAGAAATATGCCCTAGAGATAATCATAGAGATGAGCATATTTCTTTGTATCCATGATATATATATATATTGCTTAATTGAATTTCCATGAAAGGCACCTTGTATTGATTAATTTTAATCACCAAAAGCTTCAGTAAATCATATCATTTTAACCATTACTTCGATTTTAGTAGTTCTCGAACCTACGATCTCGTAGCAACACGTAGAACATTATTACGCAGTGTGTGCTCATGTTTGGTGTGATCTTAAATTATGTCCCTATATTGTTGCTTGTATTGTTGCGAGTAGATGAGCAAGTGACCGAGGAACCCAGAGCTCAGCGGGTAGAAAATACTGAGCAGGAGCTCGCTGAAGGCAAGTTGTGCCCTTGATCACTCTTCTTTACCCAATAATGTTCCTGTTAATTACCATGATATTCTCAGGTTAAATTGATGGAACCCAATAGGTTACTCTAGTTTGGTCTACCTCGCACCTTGCATACCACTAAACTTTTGGGTAGTATCTGCTATTGCTCAATGTGATTTTGGGTGATAAGATACATATTATTCATGATCATGTTATCTACGGTCAATGGATTATTTATTGTTCATGATAAGATTATTATGTTAATTGGAACATGGAGCGATCACCCGAGAAAACAGTGCTACCATAAGGGTGGAAAGGGACGCCCTTGGCTGATTAATTAGGAAAGCTAGTGTGAGTTAACCTTGTCCCGGAAGGGGCAAGTAGGGTGGCAGAGTATAGGTGTAGGGAGGTCCTTGAGTCGGACTGTCTTTTTAGCTTTTCGGACGAGAGATTCATATACCGCTTTTGGCCTAGAAACCGTAGCGGGTTCTCTCCTCTATGGAACTTTGTAAAGGCCTCGTAGTGTACCCTTGTCTACTCACCTTAGTAGTGTTTAGGGGTTTGATCAACCTGAGGTGACAAAGGAAACACGTCTTGATGAGATCATTACCGACTCAGATATGACTATGTTAATGGCTCTTGTTACAAAGGTGAAACTCTTCCGCACTATAACTACTTTTGATATATTTGAAGAATTGATATTGTGTCGTAAAGTGTGTATGTTTTTATTTGTAGAACTTCTTACATGGATCAAGCGATGTGATGGGTGTACAAGGAAGGCATTGAGGAACAAAGAAGTTGATTGGGGACCAAGTAATGATATTTCCAACCTCCTCAACCACATCATTAGATTAGAAGCCATACTTGAGTGAGGAGTACACACTAGAGTCGAGGATGACTGTACTGCAAGAAGGGGAGGATGATGAGGATATCGCTGTCATTGGTACAACCATAGTGACAACCCTTCTCAAGTGTTTGGGAGTTGAATCTTTTTGAGGTGAAGGAGACAACGAGACAATAAAAGTTGTTGCACCCGAGTGGATCTCGTAACTGCACCAAGTACAAGTTCAAATGGGGCATAACATTCAACTCCCAAGTCCGTTTAATGCGAATAAGTACACATTGGAAAGGTCTCTTCATCTACTTTCTAGTAGATCAAGAATTGATGAGAGATCACACCCGTAGCATCCAGGAACTGTCGAGTGAACTTCTGCTTCGTAACTGCAGCATGCACCAGATTAAATGGAGCATATATTTCATCTCCCTATGTTGTTTAATGCAAATAAGTACTTGTTGGAAAGCTCTCTTCGTATTATTTCTAGTGGATCAAGAATCAATGAGAGATATCAACCGAAACGTCCAGGAGTGGCAGATTGAGCTTCGTTACTCCACCAGAACTCCTTTCTATTCCTCTATTTAAGCAAATAGCAACCACCAAAGAACTTGGGTTTTTGTTTGATGTAAGTTTAGCCGTTGCTACTTCCTTGTAAACGCTTGTGTCGGCTAGACCACCCGGATACTTGAAACAGGACACCAACTTTTCATATCTGTGATTGTCTGCTTGTTATCTTGTTCTTGCTTTTTCTCGATTGCTTGTAGGTTCAAGGTTGTTCTTGGCATGGCAAGAGCAGCAACAACAAGAGCTGGTGTAACTATTGCTAAGGTGCAACACCCTTGTGGTTGTTGTAGTCAGATAGCACAACGTTGACCTCCACCCCATATCATAGTTATCAGGAGATGGTGTACCTATCGCTTAAGGCGCCACACCATCTTGGTTGTGGTAGTCGGACAGCCAACGTCGTTCTCCAACAATTTTCACCTCCATCAACTCTCATCGAAAGATCGAGCTCACTTCTACTCGTTGGGTTTATCAAGTGGTATCAAAGCTCAGGTTGCTCGATGAGGGATCTCCATCTTCCTTGTTTTATTTACCTACAGTCCACTTTTGCCCAAAGATATATTTAGATCAGAAAATCAAATAAAAATATTTTGAGCCTTTGCTTTGCTACTTAGTTTTTGACTTGTTGAATTCACGGTTGCTGCATTTGTGTCGAGTTGCTGCTCTTAAGTTTTCTTACCACTAGAGTTTCGAGTTCGTACCACCTTATTTGGATCACCATTTTAGACCCCTAGCTGTAATAAAAAAAAGAGAAAGGAAAAGGCAAGTGCACAAAAAAGTTGCACTAATTATAAAAAAGAGAGCACGTACAACAGAAAAGAAAAGAAAAATCATAGCAAGATTATAGGATTAGATTTCAGATTGTTGTTTCCAACTGCAACAAAACAAAAGGCAGTTTGTGTGCATTCATTTTATAGTATTAGATTTCAGATTGTTGTTCTGAGCTATTGGTGACACCATTTGTGTATCGGCTCGTGTCTAGCGCGGATAGGACTAGGACCAGCACAACGCCGTTGTGGAACGTTTATTCAACTCGTTGTGGCTAACATGGTACTAGCTATTCCTTGGAAATATTTTTTAGCAGCTACCGACAAATCCACAAAATTTCTACAACACCACTGGGTTGTGCTCGCCACCAACATTGTTGTTGTTGTTCTTACTGTTCGTCGGTGCCTCCTGCTTTGTGTGGTGAGAACTTGTAAGAACTTGTTTAACCGGTTGAGAGTGAGAGATTACAATAATGATTCCTAGTAGTTTATAAAATTAGAGATATTATTGTGTTCGTTTCTTGTCTTTACTAAACATGGCAGGTGATATGGAGATTTTTGAGCCAGCCGAACTTTATATTCAGGGCATCATTCAACACTTGCCTTCATATGCTGGTAAATTCGATCCTCATGCATACATTGATTGGGAGCTTAGAATAGATAAGGAATTTGATAAGCATGATCTATCTCAGATCCAAAAGATTTATATTGCCTCTCATGTGTTAATTGAGCATGCATTGATGGAATGGAAACACAATTGTAGGCACAACAAAGTTCCACAGTCTTGGGAAGAATTCAAACTTCATTTTAGAGATGCATTCGTTCCTGAATACTGTAACACCCCTGGTGTTACAAGAACTAAAACTTGGGCATGACATCATATGCATTGACATTTCGTTATGTATGTTACACCTAGAATGCATCCACTAGGCTAAAATTTCAAAACAAAGTGTGATGTGATGATTTGAAGTGATCCTTGAACCCTAGGATATGGTACTTAACCAAGGGATAGAGGTATGTGGGTGGGTGTGATAACAAATTGAGCATCATCTCAAAGGTTAGTGGAAATATTCATAGGATACTAAACTTGGTTAATTTGAGTGGCACAAAAACCTTAGAACACTCAAAACCTTAATTGAAACCCTAGAAACCCTAATTAGTGCCCTACAAGGAGATTTCAATTTCTATGCACTTTTGGACCAAAGTGCCTATATCAAAGTGGTAGAGTATAAAAAACTAAGCAACTTTTACATTGGAAGGTTTTCAAGTGTCGTGGAACATATTGGAATTAATTGCAAAAAGTCTCAAAGGCACCATATGGCTTAACTCTGAAAAACAGTGTGATTGGGCTGACTTTGGGACCTTGTATCTCTTACTCCATGAAGTTTTTGCCATAGGTCTTTACAACAAACTTGTAGAGCTATGTTAGTAGTTCAAGATTGATTAAGTGATCTAGCCCTAGAGCTACGTGGAATTTGGAGAAAAATAGACCTGAAGTTGGACTGTCAGTCAACTCCAATACTGAAACTTGACTGTCAATGAACTTGGATGAACTTTGAAACTGATTTGCGTAGGATCCAGTGGATGTTTGATCGAGGTCTTTATAACAAAATTAAAGCTGGTACATTAGACAACAACTTTGATGTGGTTGCGTTAGCAGTTTGTCACATGAGAATTCGAGAAAAACGTCCTTCAATGTGCTCTGTCAGAACGACTGAAGAAGATCCTGATGGTACAATAGTGGAAAAGATCTTCAGATTCAGTGCATCTCGCCACCGGTGAACCCGCGCCGCGATCCACGCCGGCGTTGCGATTCGTGCCCAGTGGCGTGTGGATAACTGCTTGAGGTAAAAGATCTGAACGCGGGGAGGAGTTGGAGCCTTATCACCGAACTGTTCACCGCGCCACTTGCCACGCGATCGGCCGAAGTGTTCTCGCCGCTCTTTGTAGCCGTGCCACATGCTTACGCTCGTTATCGTGTCGCAAGACGTCATAGTGGACAGCCCGTTTACCGCCAGGGTCTTTACCTTGTTGAGCGCCATGGTAGCTGTGCTCCGGTGACTCATCTCCCCTCCAACCACAAGCTCATCCCATCCCAATTTCATGAAACACTCGAGCGATCGCTATAAATTGAGTGTTCAGCGTGCTCCATTAGCTTGTTACGAAGCAGTGCACCGCTCCTCGCCCCCGATTAGCCACCGTAGCCCGCGAATTTGGTATTTCTCCCAAATCGGCCAAAATCGTTGTCGTGAGACATCTTGCCGTGGCTAGCCATCCACAGGTCGGTTCGTGCCTCTCTGGTTCGTGTTCTAGCATCCTTAGGGTCTCCTATTGCTCATAGACTCGATCAATTGAATGCTACCACGCTTAGTCGTCGAGAACAGCTCGGCCTATCCTCGGTTTTTGCCGTCGTCGTGTGCAGGGGAATTCAGGGTCGTATTAGCTCAATTAGGGCATGGACTAGGCTCGTTTGGGATCGGGGATGATGACCCAACACTCGGTTTTGGGGGTCGTCACGGTTTGAAGCAAATCCCAGTGAGGGGGTGGCCGGCGGACGCGCGCTATCACTAGGGACTTGTTCGGTGAAGAAATAAAAACCCAGGGGCTTAAGTGCAACGGTCAGTGAGACATCGGAATAGTGTTGAGGGGCTCTTTACCGGTTAGTCAAATGGCTAGGGACCTCTGTGCAAAGCCGCCAGCGCGGGCGCGCGCGTGTTTCCTCTATTCGTGGGCTGGTTTGGGCTAGATTTGGCCCATCGATGTTCATTCTTTTTTCCTTTTCTTTTTACTGTCAGGTTAAGAAATGTGTAGAAAATAGTAGAAAATGATAAAATTATGAGACCAATTTTGCTAGGCTCCTAAAATTATCTAGTATTTAATAAAAATAATTCCAAGATTTTTATCCCAAACCTAGAATTATGTAGCCTTTAAAGGTGTTCAAACCAAGCCCTTTAGAATTTTAGAAATAATTTAGTAGCTCCAAAAATGGTAAAACTTTTTGGGTAGGCTTTGTATAATGATTGAAAACCTTGAGTGAAATTTGAACTGATTTGAACATTCTTTGGTCACAAATCCAATAACTAGCCTTCTAGAGTTAATTCACTTAACCCTAATAGAATATCAACCTAGGAAGCCCTAATGATTAGTGTGTACCATGAAGGAAAGTTGTATTCAAGATACAACTTAGTATGTTCAATTATGTAACTGCATATTCATAACATCACATAAGCATTCATATACATGTATTGTCATGTATAGAAAACGAGGAAGAGATTGTGGTTGAAGAAGAAGTTGTCATTCTAGCCAAGAATAACTTCTACTTCGACATTTGTGGAGTAGACCCAGAACCTCCTACAACACAAGGCAAGCCCTAGTGCATTATCCTCTTTCCTTGATGTTTTAAAAACTTTATCACCTTATATGATGCATTAGGTGGTAGGATTTGTGTGCTAAACAATTGCTGCATTCCATTCCTTGGAACTGATTACCATTCCTTGTTACCTGATTTGCTTGAAGTTTTCTGATGCTTAGCTTTGCTCTAGAAAACAAAATGTTTTGTTTTAAACAAAAGGTGATGCTTCACATGGGGTGGGATTTTACAAAGAAAAGACTTGTGATGGTGAATCCATCATGGCCGTGATGGGTTCAACATATGAAAAGATGTACCTCTATCAGGTACCAAATTTTGAGTTGTAAATTATAAAGACGAGACCGGGCGGGTGACTTGCACGAGAAGGAAGTCTCGGTGTAGTGTCACCGTCTGAGTCGCTTAAGGACCGAGCCGATGTAGGCTTGATGATCGAGGACCTTTTAACTAGCCACATGCCTCATCATGTGTAAGCTTTGCCTTGGTCGGACCAATACTAGAAAGGCCACCATGCAATGGGAGTGGAGAGATGGTGAGAGTAGAGTGTACCCTTCGTGGCAAGAGGCTAGACGGTGGAGTATCTGTGCTCTCGGTTGGCGTGAACCCATTCTAGTCTTGAGAAACCCGGTGGGAGTTGACATATGCAAGGGTTAAGTGCTACATATGTCATGTGGATGGAGATCCCCAGCTGGGTATTAATTGATTCGGATCGCTGTTACTTCTCGGACATGAAGACTTGGTCACTGACTTACACGTAGCAATCCAGTGAACTGATGGGATGATAAAAGACGGCTAGCATAGGCCAAGTGCCTGATCAAGGATAGAAAGAACTCTAGATGCAGGTAACTATTTAACTGGATAATAAAAATGGATTTTTAAGGGTCCACTCATAGTAAGCTTTTCTGCAAACAGAGTCTTTGAATTTTGATGAGCTTTACCTTGGTTCCCAAAAGCCAGCATATCCTTGTGAGTCTTTTTCCTTAGACGGGTAAGACTTGCGAAAGTACACTCCGTACTTAGGGTTTTTGAACCCATGTTGTTGTAGGTGATGAAACGATGGAGTTCTGCTGTTTCTGTTCTAGGGTGGTGCCAAAGCAGGAGGAAGAACACTAAACCTGTTTGGGGGAGGATGTTTTGCCTCCCAGTAATGTAATAATTACTCTATATTTTGGTATGAATGTAAATTAGATTACTGTAATCATTCTGCTCATTCTCTTCTCCGATTATGTGTAATGTCTGCATGATGGGTTAAGCGCTCTTGGGCGATATGATGAAGATACAGATAACCGAACTTGCTGAGTCATTATGCGCTCCTGCATGACTGTCTGAGGTCCTTAGGACAAGGGCATCTGTAGGTGGGCCTAATACCTTGGGAGGTTCCGTGACAAATACTATGCTGATTAGTTGCTTTCAAAATTAGGCACCTTAAAGCAGGGTGCTAGGACTGTGAAAGATTATTATCATGTTTTTAAAATTTGTAACATGTTTGCTGGTTTAGATGAATGCATGGAAGATGTAATGACTAGGTTCATGAAAGGACTCAATTCTGAAATTCAGACTCTGATCATGCATGAAGCTTATGGACACATTTCTCACTTGTTTTTTGCCTGCATGTAAAGCTAAAAAGGAGATTGCATTATCAAAAAATTCCTCTTTTTCTTCTGATCTGCATGTTGATCAAGAGCACAAAATAGTGAAACTTGATGTTGTTTTTCCGTCATCACAAGAAGAATTGATTGTTGAACCTTGTGATAGCGAAGAGTTATGTAAAAATGATTCACATGAACTTAGGCAACAAGTAGTAAATGAACATGTTACATCTGTTATTGAACCAAATGTTTTGGCTAAAAAAGGACATGTCATTTGCATTGCAAACGAAACTGAAGAACTAAAGTTGCTCTCTTCTTTAAATAGATGGGGCTATATTGAGTTTAATGATCTTTGTGAGCTCAGTAATATGGAAAATATTTTATTTGCTAGATCCACTATACCTTGTCCTTCTCATGCTATATTTTACATTACTGGCAACTGCAACAACACAGGACAATTTTTAGTTTATAGAGTTTATACTTTGTCAATATATGTTGTTTCTTCAAATTGTGCAAATAATATATTAGTATGTCCTCAATAAGAGGAGAAATTGTTTCCATATACTTTATTAGAAGTTTTAGGTTTATATTTAAAAAACCATGATAAAACCTTAGTCATGAACATCAATCATAATGCAAAACCGAGGACAATTTGCTGTCAAGAAGGGGAGAATGATGAGAACATTACCGGCTTAGATATGACCATGTTAATGGCTCTTGTTACAAAGGTGAAACTCTTCCGCATTGTAACTACTTTTGATATATTTGAAGAATTGATATTGCATCGTAAAGTGTGTATGTTTTTATTTGTAGAACTTCTTACATGGATCAAGTGATGTGATGAGTGTACAAGGAAGGCATTGAGGAACAAAGAAGTTGATTGGGGACCAAGTAATGATATTTTGAACCTCCCCAACCAGTCAACCACGTCATCATATTAGAAGCCATACTTGAGTGAGGAGTACACACTAGAGTCGAGGATGACTCTACTACAAGAAGGGGAGAATGATGAGGACATCGTTGTCATTGGTACAACCATAGTGACAACCCTTCACAAGTGTTTGGGAGTTGAACCTTTTTGAAGTGAAGAAGACAATAAGACAATAAAAGCTGTTACACCTGAGTGGATCTCGAAACTGCTGCAAGTACAAGTTCAAATGGGGCATAACTTTCAACTCCCAAGTCCCTTTTGAAAGTCGCCTAGAGGGGGTGAATAAGCGAAACCTGTAAATTATAAACTTTGAGCACGAACTTCACCTGGGGTTAGGATTAGAAAGAGTAATAATGAATTCGGAGTGCGGAAGAGAGTTCTTGCTATGAGTTGCTCAATCAATGCGGATAACTTTGGGAGCTAACTCAAGAGATTGTGAGCAAGAGAACTTTAGAGAGAGAGAGGAGAGGAAGAATCAAATCGTAAGGTAATGATCAACACAAATGAACATAACAATTTGTTTCCCAAGGTTCGGTTCCAATGAACCTACTCCCCATTGAGGAGGCCACAAAGACCGGGTCTTTTTCAACCCTTTCCCTCTCTCAATCGATCACTTAGACCGGTTGAGTGCTTCTTCTCCACCACACACCTAGGTGTCTCTTGCTAGCTTTACAAGTCACTAGAGAGTTTAGAAGGAGATGAAGAAAACATGATTAAAAGCCAAGCAACAAGAGCAACAAATGAAACATGAATCACACTCTCTTAAGTCATTAATCACTAATGGTCACTTGTCTTAATTGTGGCACTTGAAGAGATTTGAAGGTTTGAAAGTGTCTTGGAATGGATTGCCAGCTCTTGTATTTAAAGTGTATGAGTGGAATGCTTGGATGTATTGAAGGGAGGTGGCTGGAGTTGTATTTATAGCCACCAACCACTTCCTAGTCGTTGCCCCTTTTCTGCCAACCGTGGACGGTTTGCGCCCCTGGTCTGGACGGTTCGCCCCTGCACATCAACGGCTGAAATCACAATGGTCAGCAGTAACAGCTATATCAACGGTTACAAGTGCATTAAATGTGTCGTCAGATGTTAGATAGAGTAGTCGTGGACGGTTCAGCCGTGCACCCCGGATGGTCCGCGAGGACGCTAAAAATGCATTTTACTGAACCCATCACCTTCGGGTTTTCCTGGTTTTTCAACGACCGGACGATCCGCGACTAAGGCCAGACGGTCCGCACTTGGTCCCGGACGGTGCTCACTTCTCCTTCGAACAGTTTGTAGTGTTAACATGTGTTTTTGCAGTGTTCCGGTCCGAGGCTCTCCCTGGTGTCGTGGACGGTCTGCTGCAAGGCCCAGACGGTCCGCGCTCAGGAGAATTTCCAAAACACTTCTCCTGTCCGGAATAATCTATGGTATTCTGAATAGTTGACTTAGAATTAATGTAGATGAACTTATGCACCTGAGAAATGATCAACTAGGCAAACTTAGTTGGTCCATAAGATTTGTGATGGTCGTCAAACACCAAAATCGATTATAGGAAATGGTTGAGGCCATTTCCCTTTCAATCTCCCCCTTTTTGGTGATTGATGCCAACACAAACCAAAGCAAATACAAAAGTATAGAAATATAGCTAGTTTGCATTTTAATATATGTGCATAAGTTACTTTTGAGATGAAAGCAGTTCTAAGTAAATATGAATGTTTTGATATAAAAGTTTTGGAACACATTTGCACCACTTAGCTTGTTTTTGCAAATATTTTGGAAATGTCTTTTCAAATTCTTTAGCAATTAGCCAATGGTATAAAATACAATTTCTAAGAGCATTTTCAAGTTTTGAAAGATTCTCCCACTTTTTCAAATGCTTTTCCTTTGGCTAAATAAAAGCCCCCCCTGAAAATGTTCTCCCCTTAGTTGTCAAGAGTGTTTTTGCAAATGCAATAGTTTCAATTTGGAAGACATAAAGTTTTCAGAAAATAGGGTGGTGGTGCAGTCCTTTTGCTTTGGCCTATTAATTTCTCCCCCTTTGGCATTAAGCACCAAAAACAAAGAAATCTAGAGGCCTTTTTAACACGAAAGATATGAATGTAAACATATGAGTAGGGCAAAGGGTATACAATACTGAAGAAAGTGTAGTGGAAGCCTTGCCTTTGCTTACTACTCCATTTCACTTTCAATATAAGACTAAGTATAGAAATACACTTGAAGGCACATTAGTCTTAGCTTTGGCACAAGAAGAAATAAGAAATATATATTTGTACCAAATCAAAGAGACATGCCATGATCGAAGGTATAAAATGAGCAATGTGTGCAAGATTTCAATTGAAGTTCCGAGAATCTAAGCCATTTAGTTCATTCCTAAGCTTGCTAAAAGTCTTTTCATTTAGGGGCTTGGTGAAGATATCGGCTAACTGGTTGTGGGTGCTAACATAAGCAATTTCGATATCTCCCCTTTGTTGGTGATCTCTCAGGAAGTGATACTAGATGTCTATGTGCTTTGTGTGGATGTGTTCAATAGGATTGTCCGCCATGCGGATTACACTCTCATTGTCACATAGGAGAGGGACTTTGCTCAATTTGTAGCCATAGTACCTAAGAGTTTGCCTCATCCAGAGTAATTATGCACAACAATGTCCTGCAGCAATATACTCAGCTTCGGTGGTGGATAGAGCTACTGAATTTTGTTTCTTTGAAGCCCAAGACACCAGGGATCTCCCCAGAAACTAACAAGTCCCTGATGTACTCTTTCTATCAATCTTACATCTGGCATACTCAGCATCAGAATACCCGATTAGATCAAAGGTAGATCCCTTGGGGTACCATAGCCCAAACTTAGGAGTGTAAACTAAATATCTCATGATTCTTTTTACGATCCTTAGGTGGATTTCCTTAGGGTCGGCCTAGAATCTTGCACACATGCATACTGAAAGCATAATATCCAATCATGAAGCACATAAATAAAGTAGAGATCCTATCATCAACCTATATACCTTTTGATCTACAGATTTACCGCTAGTGTCCAGGTCGAGATGCCCATTTGTTCCCATAGGAGTCTTGATGGGCTTGGCATTCTTCATTCCAAAATTCTTGAGAATATCTTGAATGTACTTATTTTGGCAAATGAAGGTGCCCTCATGGAGTTGCTTGATTTAAAATCCAAGGAAATACTTCAACTCCCCCATCATGGACATCTCAAATTTTTGTATCATAATTCTACTAAACTCTTCACAGGATGACTTGTCAGTAGACCCAAATATAATATCATCAACATAAATTTAGCATATAAACAAGTCTTTGTCAATTGTTTTATTGAAGAGAGTAGGGTCAGCTTTTCTGACTTTAAAATCATTAGTGATAAGAAAGTATCTCAAGCATTCATACCATGCTCTTGGTGCTTGTTTGAGCTCATAAAGCGCCTTTGAGAGCTTATAAACATGTGAAGGATACTCACTATCTTCAAAGCTGGGAGGTTGCTCAACATACACCTCTTCCTTAATAGGACCATTGAGGAAGGTACTTTTCACTTCCATTTGATACAACTTAAAGCCATGGTAAGTAGCATAGGCAAGTAATATTCAAATTGACTCAATCCTAGCTATGGGTGCATAGGTTTCATCAAAATCCAAACCTTCGACTTATGAATACACTTTTGCAATAAGTCGGGCTTTGTTCCTAGTCACCACACCATGCTCATCTTGTTTGTTGTGAAATACCCACTTGGTACCTACAACATTTTGGTTAGGATGTGGAACTAAATGCCATACCTCATTCCTTGTGAAGTTGTTGAGCTCCTCTTGCATCTCCACTACCCAGTCTGGATCTCTAAGTGCATCCTCTATCATGTATGGCTCAATAGAAGACACAAAAGAGTAATTTTCACAAAAATGAGCAACTCTAGAGCCAGTGGTTACCCCCTTTTGAATGTCACCAAGTATGGAGTTGACGGGGTGATCTTGTTGAATTGCTTAGTGGACTTTTGGGTGAGGTGGTCTTTGATCTTCGATCTCTTGTTCATCCTCCTTTCCTTGATCAACATCATCTTCCCCTTGATTGGCGCCTTCTTCTTGAAGTGGCTCATTGTTTTGAACTTGATCTTCTTCTTCTTGAGCAAGTTCCTTATCTTGAGTTGGTGGAGATGCTTGTATGGAGAATTATGGTTGATCTTGTGCTTGTGAAGGCTCTTCTGGTTCTTAGGGACACACATCTCCAATGGACATGTTACTCAGTGCGATGCACGAAGCCTCTTCATCATCTAACTCATCAAGATCAACTTGCTCTACTTGAGAGCCATTAGTCTCATCAAACACAATGTCACAAGAAACTTCAACTAATCCAGTGGACTTGTTGAAGACTCTATATTCCCTTGTGTTTGAATCATAACCAAGTAAAAAGCCTTCTAATGCTTTAGGAGCAAATTTTAAATTTCTACCTCTCTTGACAAGAATAAAACACTTGCTCCCAAAGACTCTAAAATAAGAAACGTAGGGCTTTTTACCGGTGAGTAGTTCATATGATGTTTTCTTGAGGATTCGGTGAAGGTAGAGCCGGTTGATGGAGTAGCAAGCAGTGTTAATCGCCTCCGCCTAAAACCGATCTGTTGTCTTGTATTCCTCAAGCATGGTCCTCGCCATATCCATAAGAGTTGTATTATTTCTCTCTACAATACCGTTTTGTTGAGGTGTGTAGGGAGAAGAGAACTCATGCTTGATGCCCTCCTCCTCAAGAAATCCTTTAATTTGAGAGTTCTTGAACTCCGTTCCATTGTCGCTTCTAGTCTTCTTGATTCTCAATCCGAACTTATTTTCAACCCGTCTTAAGAATTTCTTTTAAGGTCTCTTGGGTTTGTGTTTTTCCTGCAAAAAGAACACCCAAGTGAAGCGAGATTAGTCATCCACAATTACAAGACAATACTTACTCTCGTCCATGCTTATATAAGCAACCGGGCGGAATAAATCCATGTGGAGTAGCTCAAGTGGCCTCTCGGTCGTCATGATGTTATTGTGTGGATGATGAGTTACAACCTGCTTCCTTGCTTGACATGCACTACAAATTCTGTCTTTCTCAAAATGAACATTGGTTAGTCCTAAAATGTGTTCCCCTTTAGAAGCTTATGAAGATTCTTCATCCCAACATGAGCAAGTCGGCGATGCCAAAGCCAGCCCATATTAGTCTTAGCAATTAGGCAAGTGTCTAGTTCAACATTATTATCAGTGAAATCAACTAAATATAGCTAACCATCTAACACTCCCTTAAAAGCTAGTGAATCATCATTTCTTCTAAAGACGGTAACACCAACATCAGTAAATAAACAGTTGTAGCCCATTTTGCATAATTGAGATACAGAAAGCAAGTTGTAACCTAGAGATTCTACAAGAAATACATTAGAAATGGAATGGTCAGGAGATATAGCAATTTTACCCAATCCTTTGACCAAACCATGGTTTCCATTCCCGAAAGTGATTGCTCTTTGGGGATCATTATTTTTCTCATATGAGGAGAACATTCTTTTCTCCCCTATCATGTGGTTTGTGCACTCGCTGTCGATTATCCAACTTGTTCCACCGGATGCATAAACCTACAACACAAATTTAGGCCTTGTCCTTAGGTACCCAAATGGTCTTGAGTCCTTTCACATTAGAAACAAGCACCTTGGGTAACCAAACACAAGTCTTTGGACTCTTGTGCTTGCCCCCAACATATTTGGCAACTACTTTGCTGGATTTGTTAGTGTTTGTCACTTGTTCTCAAATGTTATGAATCAAGAACAAGGTAACACAATTGTTAAAAGTCAAGGACCTTCATCCTCTGAAGCATTATCTCCTCTTAAATATTTTATCTTCAGACGAAGGTCATAAAGGACACGCCTTCATCATTCATAAGAGTAAGAGTACATAGAGATAATGAATGTGATCCATCGGCTCATACACATATGTATTTCATAATGTACACATGAACATTAACAAAATTTACATTACATTGATTCCTTCGGCTTGTTCGAAGGTGTTGGCGCGAGAGCGATTACAATTCAACGTGGGTACTATTCACCTATTTATAGGTACGAGACGCATACCGGGTGAAAATACATTTGTGCCATCAATTTGTATATACAATCGTAACATAAATTATCAAGGATCAACTAGTCTTTTCCTCTTCGGTTCATCTTCATGCTAGACCTTCGTCACCATTTTAAGTCGAAGCTATCGTCCTTCGATGGTAGCTTCGGTATTCGTCATCATAGCTTTCGGACAGTATCTTCGTCTCAAGGACCTTCGGCAGAGATGATCCTCAACATCACTTTGCCAATGATGCCTTTGTCTTGAGGACCTTCGGTGGGGAAGAAGACCCCCAACAGTAGCCCCTTCGCGGTGCTAGATAGTTTTTTCATAACGAGTTTGATCCGTGAAAAGTATGAACAAGGCAACACAATTGTTAAATGTCAAGGACCTTCGTCGTCCGAAGCATTATCTCCTCTTGGATATAATGATCTTCAGACGAAGGTCATGAAGGATATGCCTTCATCATTCATAAGAATAAGAGTACATAGAGATAATGAATGTGATCCATTGGCTCAGACACATATGTATTTCATAATGTACACATGAACATTAATGGAATTTACATTACATTGATCCCTTCGGCTTGTTCGAAGGTGTTGGCACGATTGCGATTAAAATTCAGTGTGAACAGTATGGGGGTACTGTTAACCTATTTATAGGTACGAGATGCAGCCCAAGTGAAAATACATTCATGCCCTCAATTTGTATATACGATCATAACATGAGTTATCAAGGATCAACTAGTCTTTTCCTCTTTGATTCATCTTCATACTAGACCTTTATCGCCATTTTAAGCCAAAGCTGTCGTCCTTCGGTGGTAGCTTCGGTATTCGTCACTATAGCTTTCGGACAGTATCTTCGTCTCGAGGATCTTTGACAGAGATGATCCTCAACATCACTTTGCCAATGATGCCTTTGTCTTGTGGACCTTCGGCGGGGAAGAAGACTCCCAACAGTTAGTAAGAACAAAGGATGCATCAAAGATCTTAAATGAAATGCTATGTTCATTTGATGCATCAACAATCCTTTTCTTAGGCATCTTAATATGAGTTGTATGTCTAGAACTAGAAGCCTCATTTCTATACATATAAGCGTGATGAGCAACATGATGAGAATTCTTAGCATGAATTCTTCTAATCTTATGCTCAGGATAGTTTTCAGGATATAAAATGTAACCTTCTCTATCTTCCACCATGGAAGCCAACCCCATCCTTAATGCCTGGGTGTCTCCATTGTAAAGCATACTACGAGCAAATTTAAAATTTTCATTTTCAATCTCATGCTTGGCAATTTTGGCATTCAACTTTGCTATGTGATCATTTTGTCCTTTAATCAAAGCAAGGCGATCATTAATAGCATTAACATCAATATCTCTACATCTAGCACAAATAGTAACATGCTCAATGGTAGATGTAGGAACATGGCAAGCATTCAATTCCTCAATCTTAGCAATTAAACTAACATTTTCAGTTTTGAGACAAGAAATTGAATCATTGCATGTATTTAGCTCTTTAGTAAAGTTTTTGCATTTTTCAACTTTAAGAGCAAAATCATCTTTTAGCTTAACAAATTTTTTGTTTTCCTAAACAAGCAAGTCTTCTTGGCATTCCAAGATTTCATCCTTCTCGTTAATGGTTTTTATCAATTCATTGATTTTCTCCTTCTGTTCTATGCTAAGGTTTGCAAAAAGAGAAGACAAATCATCATTCTTTTCACTAGAGCTACCCTCATCATCGGAAGTAGTATATTTGGGGGTATCTCTAGAGTATACCTTCTTCTTTTTGCCCTCCTTGACCATGAGACACTTGTGGCCGACGTTGGGGAAGAGAAGACCCTTGTTGATGGTGATGTTGGTGGCGTCATCGTCGGAGGAGGAGTCGGTGGAGCTCTCATTAGAGTCCCACTCCCTTCCTATGTGCGCCTCGCCACCCTTCTTCTTGTTGTAGTACTTCTTCTTCTCCATCTTCTTCTTCCCTTTCTTGTCGTCGTTCCTATCACTATCACTTGGATATGGACATTTAGCAATATAGTGACCAGACTTACCACACCGGTAGCAAACCCTCTTGGAGCGGGGTTTGTAATCCTTCCCCTTCCTTAAGTAGAGGATTTGCCGAAAGATCTTAATAATAAGAGCCATTTCCTCATTGTCAAGCTTGGAGGCATCAATTGGGAGCCTATTGGTTGGTGTAGGCTCTTCCTTCTTTTCTTTGGTTGCCTTGAATACAATGGGTTGTACCTCGGGTGTGGAGGTGGCACCTTGCTCCGAGTTGACAATGTGTTTGGAGTCTTTGACCATAAGTTCAAAGCTCACAAATTTGCCAATCACCTCCTCGAGAGACATTTGCTTATACCTAGGATTCTCATGAATTAATTGCACTTGAGTGGGGTTACGAAAAACAAGAGATCTTAGAATAACCTTGACCATTTAATGGTCATCCCACTTGGTGCTCTCGAGCTTGCGGACTTGATTCCCCATGGTCTTGAGCCAGTTGTACATGGCTTGTGGCTCTTCTCCTTTGTTGAGTATGAACCCACCGAGTTCTCCCTCAATTGTTTCCCGCTTGGTGATCTTGGTTACTTCATCCCCTTCATGCGCCGTGTTGAGGACGTCACAAATCTCTTTGGCACTTTTCAACCCTTGCACCTTGTTGTACTCCTCTCTACACAAGGAAGCGAGGAGTATGGAGGTGTCTTGGGAATTGAAGTGCCTCACTTGGACGGCCTCATCGGAGTCATAGTGCTCATCACCCACTTGTGGTGCCTGTGCTCCAAACTCAATAACATCCCAAATGCTTTCGTGGAGTGAGGTTAGATGGTGCCTCATTTTATCACTCCACATACAATAATCTTCACCATCAAAGTATGGTGATTTGCCTAATGGAGTGGAAAGTAAAGGAGCATGTTTAGGAATGCGAGGATAGCAAAGAGGGATCTTACTATACTTCTTACGCTCTTGGCGTTTTGAAGGTTGACTCAGTGCCGGAGGTTGATGGCGTGGATGAGTCGGTCTCGTAGTAGACCACCTTCTTCATCTTCTTTTTCTTCTTATCGTCCTTTTTGTGTGATTTGATGGAGCCGACGGATTCATCCTTTTCCTCCTTGTGCTTGTCGCCAGCCTCCATTGACAAAGTCTTTCCTTCATTCTTCTTTCCTGAAGATCCGGGCTTTTCCCCGGTGATCAACTCCTTTTTGGATTTTCTCTCGACATCACATCAAGTTGTGAAACTCTAATGAAGTACTGGGCTCTGATACCAATTGAAAGTCGTCTAGAGGGGGCTGAATAGGCGAAACCTATAAATTATAAACTTTGAACATGAACTTCACCCAGGGTTAGGATTAGAAAGAGTAATAATGAATTCGGAGTGCGGAAGAAAGTTCTTCTAGCTATGAGTTGCTCAATCAATGCAGATAACTTTGGGAGCTAACCCAAGAGATTGTGAGCAAGAGAACTTTAGAGAGAGAGGAGAGGAAGAATCAAATCGCAAGGTAATGATCAACACAAATGAACACAATGATTTGTTCCCGAGGTTCAGTTCCAATGAACCTACTCCCTATTGAGGAGGCCACAAAGGCCAGGTCTTTTTCAACCCTTTCTCTCTCTCAATCGATCACTTAGACCGGTTGAGTGCTTCTTCTTAATCTCAGGGATCACTAAGACCCCACAAGGACCACCACACACTTAGGTGTCTCTTACTAGCTTTACAAGTCACTAGAGAGTTTAGAAGGAGATGAAGAAAGCACGATTAAAAGCCAAGCAACAAGAGCAACAAATGAAACACAAATCACACTCTCTCAAGTCATTAATCACTAATGATCACTTGTCTTAATTGTGGCACTTGAAGAGATTTGAAGCTTTGAATGTGTCTTGGAATGGATTGCTAGCTCTTGTATTGAATGTGTATGAGTGGAATGCTTGGATGTATTGAATGGAGGTGGTTGGGGTTGTATTTATAGCTACCAACCACTTCCTACCCATTGCCCTTTTTCTACCAACCACGGACGGTCCGCGCCCCTGGTCCGGATGGTCTGCCCCTACACATCAATAGCTAAAATCGCAATGGTCAGCAGTAACGGCTATATCAACAACTACAAGTGCATTAAATGCATCGTCAGATGTCAGACAGAGCACTCGTGGACGGTCTAACCGTGCACCCGGGACGGTTTGCGAGGATGCTAAAAATGCTTTTTACCGAACCCGTCACCTTCGGGTTTTCCTAGTTTTTCAATGACCGGACGGTCCGCGCCTGAGGCCGGATGGTCCGCGCTTGGTCACGGACGGTGCTTGCTTCTCATTTAGATAGTCCGTAGTGTTAACGCGTGTTTTTGCAGTGTTCCTATCTGAGGCTCTCCTCGGTGTCGCAGACGGTCCGCCGTAAGGCCCAAACTATCCGCGCTTAGGAGAATTTCTAAAACACTTCTCCTGTCAGGAATAATCTATGGTATTCCGAATAGTTGACTTAGAATTAATGTAGATGAAGTTATGCACCTAAGAAATGATCAACTAGACAAACTTAGTTAGTCCATAAGATTTGTGATGGTCATCAAACACTAAAATCGATTATAGGAAATGGTTGAGGCTAGTTCCCTTTCACCTTTAATGTGAATAAGTACACATTGGAAAGGTAACTTCATCTACTTTCTAGTAGATCAAGAATTTATGAGAGATCACACCTGAAGCATCGAGGAACCGTTGAGTGAACTTCTGCTTCGTAACTGCAGCATGCACTAGATTAAATGGAGCATATATTTCATCTCCTAAGGTTGTTTAATGCAAATAAGTACTTGTTGGAAAGCTCTCTTCGTATTCTTTCTGGTGGATCAAGAATCAATGAGAGATACCAACCGAAGCGTCCAAGAATGGCCAAGAGAGCTTCATTACTCCAATAGAACTCCTTTCTATTCCTCTATTTAAGCAACTAGCAGCCACCAAAGAACTTGGGTTTTTGTTTGATGTAAGTTTAGCCTTTGCTACTTCCTTGTAAATGTGTGTGTCGGCTAGACCACCCGGTTACTTCAAACAGGACTCCAACTTTTCAGATCCGTGAGTGTCTGCTTGTTATCATGTTCTTGCTTGTTCTCAGTTGCTTATAGGTTCAAGGTTATTCTTGGCACGGCAAGAGCAGCAACAATAGGAGCCGGTGTAACTATCACTAAGTTGCAGCACCCTTGTGGTTGTTGTAGTCGGATAGCACAATGTCGACCTCCACCCTAAATCATAGTTATCAGGAGATGATGTACCTGTCGCTCAAGGCACCACACCATCTTGGTTGTGGTAGTCGGATAGCCAACGTCGTTCTCCAACAATTTTCCACCTCCATTAACTCTCATCGAAAGATCAGGCTCCCTTCTACCCGTTCGGTTTATCACGTCTTGTGTGATAGTAGACGCGGCTCGATCTTCCGTGAGATACGATAACTTGATTGAGTGGAGATCTCGATGTTGATGATCCAAGGCTCTGAGCGAACGGTTCCTCACAACCACTACACCACGGCTCTGTTCGTTATCACCCGTGACACACAAATGACTTTGCCACGAAGGCTTATCCCTGCAAGCGCAATCAAGAACACAAGCAAGAACAGGAAAGAAACGCAACCAAAATTGTATTGATTACGGGATGGGGTCTCACAAGCCGATGACGGTGACACTGTTCGATGATAGAATTGATCTAAGCAAAACCCAAACCTAAATGTGACGGCGGCTGCTAAATAAATAGAGTATTAGGGCGTGCGTGACCCCTGGACTCGCCCCTAATGGGCTCCGATGCGATACACGGCCCAATGGCCCAACAGACGGTGTTGCAGCACCAAAACAGAATCTAAACACTGACTTGTTTCGACGATTTCTGTTGACTACAGACGAATTTTAGGGTGGAACCAGTTGGGTTGGTTAGATAATCTCGTTATCTTTCCAACCATATCAAGTCCGTCGCAATCGGAGTCCGGATGCATCTTGGGCATCCATTTTAGTGCAGACTGGTCCTAGAACCCGAGATGGAGTCGCAGCCGACTCGGACTTGATCTCCTTCCTGTTGTTGACGCCCTTGCTGCTCCTCCTCAACACCTTGGCCTTTCCCAAGTCCTTGCTGGTCCTCTCCAAGGTTCCTAATCATCAAAACATCTATGGCCCCAAGCGTAAGCTCTGAAACACAATTGACTTGGGTAGAACGTACTTGGAGATTTAGCTGTCGTGCACACGATCGTGTTATCGGTCCATTCATTGTATGTATAGAAGTGATGTCCTCATCATCCTCCTCCTCTTGAATTGGAGTCGTCCTCGACTGGATCTCATCTTCGTCACCCATATATGGCTTCAAATCTAAAATGTTAAAGGTGGGACTAACCCCAAAATCTGGTGTCAACTCAAGTGTATATGCATTATCATTAATTTTTGCAAGAACTTTATAAGGACCTGCAGCTCATGGCATAAGTTTAGACTTTCTCAAATCAGGAACCTATCCTTTCTCAAAGGAACCCACACCAAGTCACCAGGTTCCAATTTCATTTCCTTCCTGCCTTTATTAGCAGCAATACGATACTTTTCATTCATCTTTTCAATTTGCAACTTAGTTGTTTCATGTAACTTAAAAATGAATTCAGAACGTTGAGTAGCATCCAAGTTCACTATTTCAGAAGGTGGTAAAAGTAGCAAATCAATTGGAGCACGAGGGTTAAAACCATATACTACCATAAATGGACTAAGCTTGGTTGTGGAATGAATTGATCTGTTATAAGCAAACTCAATATGTGGCAAACAATCCTCCCACAACCTCAAATTATCCTTCAAAATAGCCCGCAACATGGTAGATAAAGTGCGATTAACAACCTCTGTTTGCCCGTCAGTTTGGGGATGACAAGTAGTAGAAAACAGCAACTTTGTTCCTAATTTAAACCACAAGGTTCTCCAAAAATGACTTAAAAACTTAGCATTCCTATCAGAAACAATAGTATTTGGCACACCATGCAAACGCACAATCTCAGTGAAGAACAAATCAACAACATGTGAAGCATTATCAGTTTGTGACAGGGTATAAAATGTGCCATCTTTGAAAAACGATCGACAACGACAAAAACAATATCACTCCCCCTCTTTGTTCTAGACAATCCCAAAACAAAATCCATAGAAATATCATCCCAAGGTGCACGAGGAACAGGAATAGGCAAATAAAGACCATGGGGGTTAAGTTGGGACTTAGCTTTGTTGCACGTGGTGCAACGAGAGACGTAGCGCTCAACATCACGCCACATCCGAGGCCAATAGAAATGGGTAAACAACACATCCTCGGTCTTCCTAACACCAAAATGTCCCATCAGGCCACCTCCATGTGCTTCCTGCAAGAGTAGAAGATGGACGGAGCTAGCTAGAACACACAACTTGTTAGCACGGTAGAGAAGGCCTTCACGCAGCATAAATTTTTGCCACGTTCTTCCCTCTCTGCAATTTTCAAAAACATCTTTGAAGTCCAAATCAGCAGCATATAATTCCTTTATAGTCTCCAAACCAAATATTTTATGATTAAGTTGGGACAGCATAGTATAACGTCTAGATAAAGCATCAGCAATCACATTATCCTTTCCTTTTTTATGATTAATAATGTAAGGAAATGATTCTATGAATTCAATCCATTTAGCATGTCGTTTGTTTAGATTAGATTGTACTTTAAGATACTTCAAAGATTCATGATCCGAATGTATGACAAATTCTTTAGACCATATATAATGTTCCCAAGTTTGTAAAACTCGTACTAAAGCATATAATTCTTTGTCATATGTAGAATAATTTAGAGTTGGACCATGCAATTTTTCACTAAAGAAAGCAACAGGTTTACCTCCTTGAATGAGCACTCCTTCAATCCCAATGCCGCTTGCATCACACTCGAGCTCGAATGTCTTGTCAAAATCAGGAAGTTGCAACAGTGGTGCTTGTGTGAGCTTCGACTTGAGAGCATCAAAAGCTTGTTGTTGTGATGGTCCCCAACGAAACGGCACTCCATTCTTTGTCAACTCGTGGAGAGGTGCTGCAATGGTGCTGAAATCCCGCACAAATCGCCTGTAGAATCCTGCAAGACCAAGAAAACTTCGAACCTGCGTGACCGTGGTTGGAAGTGGCCAGCTCGTGATGGCAACAATTTTGGCCTCATCCATCTCAATGCCCTGCGATGTCACAACATATCCAAGAAAATACACACGATCGGTGCTAAAGGTGCACTTCTCAAGGTTACCAAATAAACGTGCATCACGCAAAACATCAAAACAACACGTAAATGTTCAATATGATCATCATGAGATTTACTATAGATAAGAATATCATCAAAATATACCACCACAAATTTACCAATGAAAGCACGTAAAACCTCATTCATCAATCTCATGAAAGTGCTAGGCGCGTTAGTTAACCCAAAAGGCATGACTAACCACTCATAAAGACCGAACTTAGTTTTAAATGCAGTTTTCCATTCATCACCTAAAGACATACGAATCTGGTGGTATCCACTACGCAAGTCAATTTTAGAGAAAACAATAGAACCACTTAATTCATCAAGCATGTCATCCAATCTAGGAATAGGATATCTGTACTGAATTGTGATGTTATTAATGGCTCTACAATCAACACACATGCACCAAGTGCCATCTTTCTTAGGAACCAAAAGAACAGGAACAGAATAAGGACTAAGGCTCTCATGAATGTACCCGCGGTCCAGAAGGTCCTGGACCTAGCGCTGAATCTCCTTAGTCTCCTCGAGGTTGGTCCTATAGGCAGCACGGTTAGGCAAGCTCGCCCTTGGAATTAAATCAATCTTGTGCTCAATGACTCGCACAGGTGGTAATCCAGGGGGTATCTCAGAGGGACACATTCATATACTCTTGCAAAAGGTTAGCAATAACTGGTGGCAAAGCAATAGACGTATCATCAATGGAATAGAAAGCATTTTTGCACACTAAGGCATAGCAATGTCCAACAGAGGCATGTAACTCATTAAGATCAGATTTAGTGGCTAGCAATGTAGGAGTTTTTAACTTAATAGGTTGCTGATTTTCAGAGTTCAAAACACCTTTTTGCTTGGCATTAGTCTTTTTCTCATGTTCAAAGTGGACAATTTCAGTGGGAGTCATAGGAAGCAACACAATTTTCTTTCCCTTATGCATGAAAGTATATTTATTAGATCTACCATGGTGAATAGCATTAGTATCAAACTCCCAAGGATGTCCCAGTAAAAGAGAGCAAGCATCCATAGTCACCACATCGAAATCAGCAAAGTCATGGTAAGAGCCAATAGAAAAATGCACCCTTGTTGTTTTTGTTAACTTGAACTTACCGCTGTTGTTAAACCATTGAATGTGATAAGGGTGGGGATGCTCTCGTGTGGTCAAGCCAAGCTTCTTGACCACCTCAATGTTCACCAAGTTGTTGCAGCTACCACCATCAATGATGGTATGTACACGGCAGTCCTTGACGATGAGGAACATGTTGAAGAGGTTGTGGCGCTGTCTGTTGTCGTCGTCGTCACTAGCCGTGGCACTCAATGCTCGTTGTACAATCAAAGCCTTATAGGTCTCGGTCGCTGTTGTACCAAAACCTCTTCATCACCATCATAAGTCTCTACAATGTTAGCTCTAACAATATCTTCATCTTCAACATCAGAAGCACTAACATACCCACCATCACCAGTAGCAATGTATGCCCGTTTGCTGGGCCAATCTCGCTGAATATGGCCAAGTCCCTGGCAGCGGTGGCACTTGATGTCGGAGGAGCGGCCTGTGGAAGAGGTGGTCGTAGCAGGTTTTGCTGCAACACCCGAAGGCACAACGGAAGATGTGGACGTCCATACGCCCGAAGAGGATGACGCCTTAGCTGGCGTCGGTGGCTGGCGTGGCGCGAAAGTGCTGCTCCTCCGATGTTGACGACCCTGCAATTCTTTTTCTGCCAACATAGAAAGATGGAACAAGCATTGTATAGATTGATATTCTTTATAATCAACAATATCGTGAATCTCCCGCGTCAATCCCCCATAAAACCTAACCATTTGATCCTCTGGATCCTCAACTACCACACATCGTAGCATACCTTTCTGAAGCTCTTGGTAGTATTCCTGTACCGACATGTCTCCCTGATCTAAGCGTTGCAATTTTTTTTGAAGATCACGTCTATAAGAAGGGGGAACAAAGCGAGCTCGCATCTCCTCTTTTAACGCATTCCATTTTTGTGGTGCAGCACGTGTGTTAACAAGTTCATTCCACCAAATGATAGCAAAATCTCTAAATTCACTAGTGGCTTGTCTAACCCTTTGCTTCTCAGGAACAAGATGGGAATTAAATTTTTGTTCTACCATCATCTCCCAGTCTAAGTAAGCTTCAGCATCGTAAGAACCCATGAACGGTGGAATAGAGAACTTAATCTTAGCAAATGGATCATGGTCTAGTTTAGGATTATGATGACGACGTCCACCATTACCTCCCATACCTTGTTGATTACGTGCGAGGCGTTGTCGCAGCGGTGCATAAACATCATCGTCATCGTCGTCGTCGTCCACAGGAGAGTGAGCTGGGGCTGGAGTTGGTGGTGGCCGATGAGCCTCCAATACGTCC
This sequence comes from Zea luxurians, assembly GCA_029449295.1. NCBI lineage: Eukaryota > Viridiplantae > Streptophyta > Magnoliopsida > Poales > Poaceae > Zea > Zea luxurians. Next base: position 57,244,697 of record JAOPSE010000011.1, read on the forward strand.
ATGCGTGTAACAAGATCAGCAACTCGTCGATCAAGCTGCTCATATGATGTCGCCGCAGAGTCCTGGTATTTTTTAAAAGCTTCAGTCATCGCGTGCATCATCTCCTTCAATTCCATCTGAGAGACACACTCATCGTCGTTAAGCTTAGGCCCCCCTTGTCCTTGTCCATTTGATTCTTTGGTCCTGTCATTGTTAGCACAAAACAGAGACAAAAAGGCAACAAACAATGTGAACCCTACAACTATCTCTCAGGGTGGTGGTGGAGGTGGTGGAATACAAATTATGAAGCGTCTTACTCCGCTCTTACAACGTTCTTACTAGCACTGCAGGTGGCAAACGGTGACCGGTGTGACTGTCCAACGAGCGTGGGTGTGATTGCAAAGGAGTACCTATTCTGATTGAGAGAAAGCTGGAGCTATGGGAAGGCTGACTAAATATATATATATGTGGCACACAAGTCAGTAACAGATAGCAATGTTGAATAAGTGTTCCAAGTACTCGTCCTAGTTGCTGGCCTAGAAAATGTAATAGAACAGTTGGACCAAAGCACAAGAAAGGAGGTACAAGTATCTAGTGGGAATGGCAGTTCTGTAAATAGAGTAGATTTTTCAGCACTAGTAGAAATCAAAGGCGCGTTTCCAAAGGAGTACCAGCAAAAGAGCTCGAAATATTCTGAATTTTTTACCACTAATGCAAAAACACAAAGGGACACAAAATTTCACTTGAAACAGAGTTGTATTGTGACCTAGAGAAATTCACAAAGGATCTCTGAAATTCCTGAAAACACTTAAATAATTTTTTTAATTATCTTCCCAATTTTTTGATTTTTTCACCAAACCAAACAGGCCAAACGTGAGTTTGGGTCACCCTAGAATGGAGTCAAGAATCTGCTGTAAAAAATTGAGCTCAAACGGAGCACCGAGCGAAAAGTTATGCCCGTTTTATGGAAGGTACCTCAAGTTATGGTTTTCAAAGGCACAAATCGGCAGGAACCGAAGCGGCGGCTATAGAGCACAGTGTCGGTTTTAGAGATAGGATTTGTTTTGTGGATATGGTTGGTTTAGATACATGATCTGTTTTGTGGATATGGTCAGTTTTAGAGATAGGATCTATTTTGTGGATAGGGTCGGTTGTAGAGATAGGATTTGTTTTGTGGATAGGGTCGGTTTTAGAGATAGGATCTGTTTTATAGATAGGGTCGGTTTGGTAGGATGGAAGCGGATGGACGGAATCAAACTGAACCAAAACAAATCTAATCCAGCAACCAAACTCAACTAGAACACGAACTCAGAAATGCGGACTCTAAAACTGAATTGTGCAAAGACTAAGGCAATGGTTTTAGGTCGGAATAAACTGATCGTAATTTTTTTGGCTTTTTGTGGACTATGAGATGAAACAAAACTAATCTAAAGATAGGATTATACCTCACAGGAAACCTAGAAATCTGATACCAATTGATAGTAGATGCGGCCCGATCTTCCGTGAGATATGATAACTTGATTGAGTGGAGATCTCGACGTTGATGATCCAAGGCTCCGAGCGAATGGTTCCTCGCAATCACTACACCATGGCTCTGTTGGTTATCACCCGTGACACACGAATGACCTCGCCACGAAGGCTTATCCCTGCAAGCGCAATCAAGAACATAAGCAAGAACAGGAAAGAAACGCAACCAAAATTATATTGATTACGGGATGGGGTCTCATAAGCCGATGACGGTGACACTGTTCGATGATAGAATTGATCTAAGCAAAACCCAAACCTAAATGTGATGGCGGCTGCTGAATAAATAGAGTATTAGGGTGTGCATGACCCCTGGACTCGCTCCTAATGGGCTCTGACGCGATACATGGCCCAACGGCCCAACAGACGGTGTCGCAGCACCAAAATAGAATCTGAACGCTAACTTGTTTTGACGATTTCCGTTGACTCCGGATGAATTTTAGGGTGGAACCAGTTGGGTTGGTTAGATAATCTCGTTATCTTTCCAACCATATCTAGTCTGTCGCAATCGGAGTCCGGATGCATCTTGGGCGTCCATTTTAGTGCATACTAGTCCTGGAACCCAAGATGGAGTCACAGCCGACTCGGACTTGATCTCCTTCCTGTTGTGGACGCCCTTGCTGCTCCTCCTCAACACCTTGGCCTTTCCCAAGTCCTTGATGGTCCTCTCCAAGGTTCCTAATCATCAAAACATCCATGGCCCCAAGCGTAAGCTCTAAAACACAATTGACTAGGGTAGAACGTACCTGGAGATTTAGCTGTCGTGCACGCGATCGTGTTATCGGTCCATTCATTGTATGTATAGAAGTGATGTCCTCATCATTGTGGGTAAAGATGTGCAACCTCTATAGAGTGGAAAACTGATATATCAGTCGTGCTCACGGTCATGAGCGGCTTGGACCCTCACATGAGTAACTTATGGAATTAAACTTAACCTTTCATATGCATCGCATTGTGGAAATTATTATAATTGTGATCTATTGTTTTATTAGGATGGTATTTACTTATACTTAGTATCTGCTAATAAATTGTGACCAACTTATCAAAAGCAATGCTTTGCCTTAACCATTATTTGTTGATCAGCCTTACACAATACATGAACCCCCACCGTAAGTGAGCTCATACACATTATTCCCCACACTTGCTGAGCGATGAACATATGTGAGCTCACTCTTGCAACGGGGTGAAGAGCAGGTGCCCCGAAGGACGACTACTACGATGAGTTCGACGAGGTCTAGGTGTCGTCTCCCATTCAGTTTAATGGCGCCAAGGGATAATAATATTAGTTCGTTCTATTTATTGTCAGTTATATTGTAAGACATTTTTCATTATGTAATAAAGTTTGTGACATTCGTCACTATACACTGAGTCATTGTATGTGTTGATCTTATTTGGCGCACATATGAGACGTACCCGGGTTTGCCCCTTAAATCCGGGTGTGATATTGATGCAGTTACGAAATCCCCTTGGGCTGGTTGAGTCATGAAGTTGTCTCGATCGTTCTTGGATGCCTTGGATGCATTCTCTCATTGATTCTTGATCCACTAGAAATTAGACAAAGAGGCCTTTGCAACGAGTGCTTATTTGCATTAAACAACCTTGGGAGCTGAAAGATATGCCCTCTTAAACTTGCACTTGTTGTAGTTTCGAAATCCTCTCGGGTGGAGTAGCTTGTATTGCCTTGTTGTCTTCTCAACTCCTAGATGGTTCACCTCCCAAACACCTTAGCATAATAAAGTCATGACAAGGCTTTAGTACCTCATTTAAGGAAGGATTAGCTTCAACAACAAGAAACGAGTTCACCTAATAATTAAGTTTACATGCACGGACTCGTTTTGTTGGTCCTTGATTAAATGATGAAGGGGATCGCTGGTGTGGTTGTATTGATGGTAGTGATGTCCTCATCATCCTCCCCTTCTTATAAATCTGATGATGTGGTTGCATGGTTGGGGATGTTGTAAATATCATTACTTGGTCCCTAATCAACTTCTTTGTTCCTCAATGCCTTCATTGTACATTCAACACATTGCTTGATCTATGTATGAAGTTCTACAAATAAAAACATACACACTTTACGGCCCAATATCAATTCTTCAAATATATCGAAGGTAGTTACAATGTGGAAGAGTTTCACCTTTGGAGCAGGAGCTATTAACATGGTCATATCTGAGCGGATTAGGTTCTCATCATTCTCCCATTCTTGACAGGAAAACGTCTTCGGTTTTGCATCATGATTGATGTTCATGACTAAGGTTTTATCATTGTGTTTTTAAAAAAAACTGAAACTTCTACTAAAGTACATGGAAACAATAATTTCTCCTCTTCTTGAGAACATACCAATATCTTGTTTGCACAATGTGAAGAAACACCATATATTGATGAAATATAAACTCTATGCACTAAAAAATCTCCTATGTTGTTGTACTTGCAAGCAATGTAAAATATAGCATGAGAAGGACACGACACATTTGATCTATCAAATAAAATATTATCCAAATTACTGATCATCAAACTCAATATAGCCCCAAGTATTTAAAGAAGAGAGCAATTTTAGTTCTTCAGTTTCGTTTGCAATGCAAATGACATGTTTCTTTTTAGCCAAAATGTTTGGTTCACTATCAAATATAACATGTTCATTTACTAGTTGTTTCCTGAGTACAAGTGAATCATTATCCCATAACTCTTCGCTATCACAAGGGTCAGCAACAAATTATTCTTGTGATGACAGAAAAACTATAGCAAGTTTCACTTTTTTGTGATCTTTATCAACATGTAGAGTAGATGAAAAAGAGGAACTATGGGTCATATGTTCAGTGCATGTATAATTGTATAATACAATTTCATTTTTAGCTTTACATGTAAGCAAAGTGAGAAATGTGTCCATAAGCTTCATGCATGACCATTGTCTAAATTTTAGAATTGAGTCCATTCATAAACCTAGTCATTACATCTTCCATGCATTCATCTAAACCAGCCAAAAAATGGTATAAATTTTAAAATCATGAGAATATTCTTTCACGGTCCTAACACCCTGCTTCAAGGTATCTGATTTGGATGGTAAGTGATCAGCATAGTACGTAGGAATGAATGCATCTCTAAAATGAAGTTTGAATTCTTTGTAAGACTGTAGAACTTTATTGTGCCTACAAATGTGTTTCCATTCGATCAATGCATGCTCAGTTAACACATTAAAGGCAATATAAATCTTTTGTTTTTGAGATAGATCATGCTTATCAAAATCCTTATCTACTCTGAGCTCCCAATCAATGTATGCATGAGGATCGAATTTACTAGCATATGTAGGTAAGTATTGTATTATGCCTTGAATATAAAGTTCAATTGGCTCAAAAATCTCCATATCATCTGCCATGTTTAGTAAACACAAGAAACAAACACAATAATAACTCTAATCCTATAAGTACTAGGAATCATTATTGTAATCTCTCACCCTCAAACTGGTTGAACAAGTTCTTACAAGTTCTCACCACACAAAGTAGGAGGCGCCGGCGAATAGCAAGAACAACAACAATGGTGGCGGCGAGCACAACCCAGTGGTGTTGTAGAAATTTTGTGGATTTATAGGTAGCTGCTAAAAACTATTTCCAAGGAATAGCAAGTACCACGTTAGCCACAACGAGTTGAACAAACGTTCCACAATGGCATTGTGCTGGTCCTAGTCCAAACCATGCTAGAGACGCGAGCCGTTACACAAATATTATCACCAAAAGGTCAGAATAACAATCTGAAATCTAATACTATAAAATGAATGCACACAAACTGCATTTTGTTTTGTTGCACTTGGACACAACAATCTGAAATCTGATACTATAATCTTGCTGCGATTTTTCTTTTCTTTTTTACGTGAAAGGGAAATGGGCTCAATCATTTCCTGTAATCAATTTTGGTGTTTGACAACCATCACAAACCTTATGGACTAACTAGTTTGCCTAGTTGATCTTTTCTTAGGTGCATAAAGTTCATATACACATATAAGGAAAATGACCCATGGGCCAATTCTATAAGTATGGGGCAAATCAGGATTGCACCAGCCTGCGGCGCACCGGACTGTCCGGTGCCCAGGCTAGAGCGCTCAACAAACTGGCCGCTCTCAGGAAAACTGAAAGCTCCATGGCTAAAATTCACTGGACTATTTGGTGTGCACCGGACTGTCCGGTGAGCCCACGAGCAACGGTCGACTGCCACCGCAGTCTGAAGCGTCAGAAGGTCAGAAACAGTCAGCAATGTCAGGTGCCACCAGACTGTCTGGTGCGCCACAAGGACAGGCAAATTCAACGGTCAACTGCTCCAAACCCCAATGGTCGGCTGACATGGCAGGTACCGGACAATAAACAGTGTAGTGTCTAATGCGCACCGGACTGTCCAGTGCACCCATCGACAGAAAGCTCAGCCAACAGCTAGAATAGTGGTTGGGGCTATAAATACCCCCAACCACCACCATTCAAAGCATCCAAGCTTTCCACTCACCACACTTAATACAAGAGCAAAGAATACATTCCAAAGACACATTCAAAGTTTCCAATCCTCTCCAAGTCCCACAATTAAGACAAGTGATCAATAGTGATTAGTGACTTGAGAGAGTGAGATTTGTGTTCCATTTGTTTCTCTTGTTGCTTGGTTGTGTTTTTTCATATCCTTCTAAACTCTCTAAGTTATTGTAAAGCTAGCAAGAGACACCTAAGTGTGTGGTGAACCTTGCAGGGTCTTTGTGACCCTTGAGATTAAGAAGAAGCACTCAACCGGTCTAGGTGACCGATTGAGAGAGGGAAAGGGTTGAAAAAGACCCGGCCTCCGTAGCCTCCTCAACGAGGAGTAGGTTCATTGGAACTGAACCTCAGGAAACAAATCACCGTGTTCATTTGTGTTGATCATCACCATTTGATTTGTTTCTTCCCTCTCCCCTCTCTCTAAAAGTTCTCTTGCTCACAATCTTTTGAGTTAGCTCCCAAAGTTATCCGCATTGATTGAGCAACTCATAGCAAGAAGAACTATCTTCTGCACTCCATATTCATTATTATTTATTTCTAATCCTAACCCCAGGTGAAGTTCGTGTTCAAAGTTTATAATTTTCAGGTTTCACCTATTCACCCCCTCTAGGCGACTTTCATTACATGCTCTCTTTTTTATAATGAGTGCGGATTTTTTTTATCCTTGCCTTTTCCTTTCTCTTTTTTTGTTTTTGATTGCAGCTAGAGGTCTAAAATGGTGATCTAAACAAGGTGGATCAAACTCGAAACTCTAGTGGTAAGAAAACTTTAGACCAGCAACTCGACACAAATGTAGCAACCGTGAATTCAACAAGTCAGAAACTAAGTAGCAAAGCAAAGGCTCAAAGATCTGAATTTATCTTTGGGAAAAAGTGGACTGTAGGTAAATAAACTTGATAAACCCAACAAGTACAAGGGAGCTCGATCTTTCGATAAGAGTTGATGATGGTTGGAAAATGGTTGGAGAACGACGTTGGCTGCTCGACTACCACAACCAAGATAGCGTGACGCCTTGAGCGACAGCTACATCGTCTCCTGATAACTACAATTTGGGGTGGAGGTCGACATTGTGCTATCCGACTACAACAGTCACAAGGGTGCTGCATCTTAGCGATAGTTACACTGGCTCTTGTTGTTGCTGCTCTTGCCGTGCCAAGAACAGCCTTGAACCTGCAAGCAATCGAGAACAAGCAAGAACAAGATAACAAGCAGACACTCACGGATCACATAAGGTTGGGGTCATGTTTCAAGTAACTGGGTGGTCTAGCCAACACACGCAATTACAAGTAGCAAAGGCTAAACTTACATCAAACAAAACCCAAATTCTTTGGTGGTTGCTAGTTACTTAAATACAGGAATACAAAGAAGGAATTTTAGTGGAGTCATGAAGCTCTCTCGACAGTTCCTAGACGCCTCGGGTGTGATCTTCCATTAATTCTCGATCCACCAGCAAGTAGACAATGAGACCTTTCCAACAAGTACTTATTTGCATTAAACGACTTAGGAGTTGAAAGGTATGCTCCATTTAATCTAGTGCTTGATGCAGTTACGAAATCCCCTCAGGCTGGTTGAGTCATGAATTTGTCTCGGCCGTTTCTGAATGCCTTGGATATGTTCTCTCATTTATTCTTGATCCACTAGAAAGTAGACAAAGAGGCCTTTCCAACAAATGCTTAATTGCATTAAACAACCATGCGAGCTGAAAGATATGCCCTCTTAAACTTGCACTTGTTATAGTTTCAAAATCCTCTTGGGTGGAGCAGCTTTTATTGCCTTGTTGCCTTCTCAACTCCTAGATGGTTCACCTCCCAAGCACCTTAGCATAATAAAGTCAGCACAAGGCTTTAGTACCTCATTTAATGAAGGATTAGCTTCAACAACAAGGAACGAGTTCACCTGATAATTAATTTCATGTGCACGGACTCATTTCATTGGTCCTTGATTAAATGGTGAAGGGGATCGCTGGTGTGGTTGTATTGATGGCATTGATGTCCTCATCATCCTCCCCTTCTTGTAGTAGAGTCGTCCTCGACTCTAGCGTGTGCTCCTCACCCAAGTATGGCTTTAAATCTGATGATGTTGTTGCTTGGTTAGGGATGTTGGAAATATCATTACTTGGTCCCCAATCAACTTCTTTGTTCCTCAATGCCTTCATTGTACACTCAACACATTACTTGATTTATGTAAGAAGTTCTACAAATAGAAACATACATTCACGGTGCAATATCAATTATTCAAATATATCGAAGTTAGTTTCAATATGGAAGAGTTTCAACTTTGCAGTAGGAGCTATTAACATGGTCATATCTGAGCGGGTTAGTTTCTCATCAAGTAGCCTATTTTCTTTGTTTCTTTGCGTTTCTTCATTCAAACTTCTTCCATCTTATGTCTTAGACTCTTGCATGATGTTTGTAGATCTTCAATGAGTCTTCTAATATCTGGCTTGAGGTGTTTGTTGGGGGCCTTTATCTTCCGAAGGTCCTCAAAAACATGACTAACCATTTGCTTTTAGTATAATATTGATTACTACAGGGAGCTTTGGTTCATGATGAGAGTCTTCACCTATAGCCGAATGAACGAAGGTATAGTCCGAGGATGATAAGAATGAACGCTGAAGCTATAGCCAAAGAGTAACAGCTTCGGTTTAAAACGGTGACGAAGACTAAGCAGGGTGTTGAGCCGAAAAGGAAAAGACTAGCTAGTCCCTAATGATTTATGTTATAGCCGTGAATAAATGTTAAGGACATAAATGTACATTTACTCGGGCTGTGTCCTGTGCCTATAAATAGGTGAACAGTACCCCGTATTCTTCACGCTGAATTGTAATCGCTCTCGCATAAACACCTTTGAACAAGCCGAAGGTATCAGTGTAATATAAATTCTATTAATGTTCATGTACGTACTACAAAATACATATGTGTATGAGTCAATAGATTGCATTCATTGTCTTTATGTGTTCTTATTCTCATGAATCATGAAGGCATGTCCTACATGACCTTTGTCTGAAGATTATTATATTCGAGAAGATATAATACTTTGTAGGATGAAGGTCCTTGACCTTTAACAATTGTGTTTCCTTGTTCTTGATTCATAGAATTTGAGAACAAGTGACCAACATTGGCGCCCACATCCGGTGAACTCAAACGACCACCTTCGGCAAGCATTCACCTTCGTCATGCCGCCGAAGAAGGTAATAGTGCAAGGGGCTGCCATTTAGCCACTGGACACCAACCAAGAAGGGTTCTCTCTGAGAGAAGCCCGAAATAAGAAGAGGAAGGCTACTAGCCCAACACTATAGGAGGAAGAACTGGACCAAGAGATCAGAGACTTGGAGGCTATTCACCAGCAAGTGCAACGAAAGAGAGAGAAGATGCTTCGGCTAGCCAAACTTCAAAGGAAGATTGATGAAGCTACTGAAGAAATGTATCATATCACGCAAGATGACAAAGCACGAAGGCCACCACAAAGAGAGCTTCACCAAGAAAGTCCAACCAATGATGACAAATGGTATGACTTTCATCATGGTAACTTTGCTTTTGATGATGCTTCTCCTCTAGTAGCAGAACTACAGGCTACTCCATGGCCACCATTCTACAAGCCACCACAACTTCCCATGTATGATGGGCATTCTGGTCCGAAGCAGTTTCTTATGAGCTACGAGGCAACCATATCCTCATATGGTGGCAACACGGCTGTCATGGCGAAATCCTTCGTCATGGCAGTCAGGAGCATGGCTCAGACGTGGTATTCTTCCCTTCACCCGAGAACGATCAAGTCATGGCAAAAGCTGAAGGACGTTGCTGGTAACCAGCTTTCAGGGTTTCCAAACGAACCAGTGAATGCCCAAGCCCTATTCTAGTGCATGCAAGACCATGAGGAATACATGCAGGCATATGTCCGAATGTTTCTACGTCTCATGGCTCAGGCGCCAATGGTGCCAAATGAGATTGTCATCGAAGCTATGATCAAGGGGCTTTGACCAGGACCAATGACACAGTATTTTGCCAGGAAGCCACCACAAACTTTGGAAAAGCGCTTCTAGAAGATGGACGAGTACATCAGGAATGATAATGACTTCCAGCATAGAAGGGAAGAGGCCTATAGATACTCAGAGATGACTAGGGGCTTCTAAGGAAGGTTCCACCCTAGACATGTCAGAACAATCCACAATCCTAGCTCAAGTTACGATAGAGGAGGAAACCATGCTCAAGGGCACCAGTAAAGCTCCCAGTGTTCAGGGACGCAACAAAGTTCTTACAAGCCACCAGCTCCAAGAGGCAGAGGAGGAAGAAGCTTTGGAGGAAGGTTTAGCTCCCAACCCAGGAGGTTGTTTTATTTATTCTGTGGGAAGGATAAAGGACATACAACAAGGATGTGCCAAGTCACAATTCAAAAGCAAAAAGAGATAGCTGAAGCTGAAGCAAGGCAGAATCAGCCGAAGCAGGTCCTGCATACTGCTTCGTGCTATTCTCCATACATTCCCGAGTATGTGGGCAATCAGCAGCCCACAGCATTGGTTGCTTCGGCAAGTCATTCTCAAGCAGTGTGGACCCCTCTACCTCCACCACCACCCAAGGCACCAACATTGACCCACAATCAGTAGCCTGAAGAGCACTGTCAAGCATAGCAACAACGTGGTACACGTGAAGAATCCGAAGCTCACACAGTCAATAGCACTATGCCCGAGTCGAGGCACATTTACTAAAGATACATAGGGGCTCAATTAGAAAATTTTCATGCTTAATGCTTTACTCGTCTGCCTTTATATTTCCCTTCAGAAAACAATATAAGAAGGTTCAATCTTTGGTCTGATGTAATAAATCTGGGGTTACACCATCGAGTGTAACAGAAAGGGTGAAGAAGCTCCAAAGTCGTTCCTAAGGGGATGCAGAGCTTAGCTCCAAAGACGTTCCTAAGGGAATGCAAAGCTAAAGTACCACCGAAGTAAAAGGTGAAGAGACTCCAAAGTCGTTTCTAAGGGTTGCAGAGTCTTATTTTTTATGTTTTGTTCATCAACATCATTTGCATCATATCATCGCATCATATTGCATGACATCGCATCATGCATCATTTTGCACTGATACAAGCAGTGAAAAAAGAAGGAAATTTGCTCCTTCAAATATATCGGCTAACCCATGAGGTTAAGTCCAGCTTTGGCAAAGACTCATGAAAGAACGTATCAATAAGACATGATCCATACTTGTGACAGTGGTACTGTCATACGGAGTTTATGCCTTCGACAATGGTATTCTTATGCAACGCCTACAGCAAGAACTACACAGTCGCTTCAGCAAAGAAGGGGGATTTCTTTCTTTATGAGGCGTGAAAAGAAGGGAAGGTGTTTTTTCACCTATGACTCAAAAAACGGTACGTATGAAGATTTCACGCCTCACAAAGAAATATATTACATCATTAAATACACAGATAGTTGATAAGTGTTTCTTACAAGGCAAAGTTCTATACAGAGAATCTAAAGTCTTAAAAAAATAAACTCTAGTCGTCCTCTTTTAGAACTTTATCGGCAGCTTCCTCCAAGAGTCCGTTGACAGCTTCGTCAACGGCTTTGTTAGCAATCCTAATTACATCGAGCGCCCCCTTCAGAGATGGATCAGTTCAGGGTTGTATGGCTCCGGAGGGGGAGAGAGCTCAGCTGTACCACAATACAAGTCTGTTACTATTGAAGCTAAAATAATTTACGAAGCTAAATCATGAAAGATATACCTATAAGCTTGGCATGTTCAGCGGCTTCTTCAACTCTCCTGGCATGTTCTAAGGCGTCATGGATTCTTTCTCCTTCTCTCTAATAGCTTCGTCAGCTATATCTCGGCCACCCTTCAGCCATAATTCTAAATAAAACTTTCTGCTTAGAGCAGTGGCTTCGGCTGAAGGATTTTTAATGTCGTCGGCTGAAAGCGAGAATCCTGGCTAAACCACAGCCTTGACATGTTCGCAGCCGACCTTTTCAAGGACCAATATGACCCCATGAGCACTGGCGAAGGCACATAAATCTCCTCTGTCGCTAAGAATTTCTTCAAAAGCTTCGACTTCATCGTTGATCTAGCAGATAACCCTATCAAGATCACCGTGGATATAGTTTTTCTCTGAGAAAAATGCGTCAACTTTAAAGAAGCTATTCTTTAAATTCTTAGCACATTCTATAGCAAAATTGTAACACTCCTCTTTGGCTTGACGATGCTCTTCAACATTTTTCTGTACCCTTGATCGTTTAATATCAGATATTTCACGTTTTGTCAACTCCACATTGAAATTTTTGGTTGCTTCGCCAAGTTTCTTTTCTAATTCTTGTATTTTAGATATATGCATCTCTGCTTGAGTGGATAGCTTAGCTTCACTAGATTTTAACCTTTCGACCAAAGAAAGCAGAATTTTATCTTTTTCAATAGCTTCATTCCTTAAAGTTATAACCTCTGATCGAAGGTTTCCAATCGCTATCTGGTAGCTTTCGTCCTCTACATCTTTTTGAGCTTTACTAAGGATTAGACCCTGCCAAATAGAAGAATGAACAAACAATAACAGTAAGAATTACCATGAAAATAGTTCACTGTAACAAAAATTACCAAATATGAAGCTAAAATGTACAAACCTTCAAGCTTTTGTAGGTGAGGCTGTCCGCAAGCTGATCCTTCGTCATAGCAGACAAACCAAGCTCAAGCTTCGGATACCCCATGTTATCCATCATCTCTCGGCAAACATTGATCTCTTTACTGTCAGGTAGACAGTAAAGGAAGTCATCCTCATTGTCTCCTCCATAAACCAAAGGCCCTTGTGGGTATTTCAGCTCCTTGGCATAGTGTTGCACTTCAGCAATTTGTTCTAATGAAAACTGCTTTCTCGAAGCATGCCGAACAATGTATTCTAAATTACCCTAGGGAGGTGCTTCAGGAGCAGGCGATGTGGACTTTTTCGGAAGACTCTCTTCCATCAGCCTTACTGGCGTAGCTCCTGAAGGTCCGGCTTCAGCATGAGCAGAAGCAGTGCTTGCAGTAATCACTTCTCTTGCATCTTCAGTTTTTTCGCCAGATGCTTCGCAGAAGCGGGAGTTGGCGTTTTCATAGATTCTAAAACAACATCTAAAACACTAGTCATCCTTCTCTTCCTCGAAGTCGTTGTTGTAGTAGTCGATAGCTTCGACAGCCCTGTTACAGCTGGAGGGCTCAGCACCTTTGCCTGTTCTACTGTTTTCTCTGATTCCGGCTCTTTTACATGATCTGCACTAGCTTCGGCTGGCATGGCAGGAGCTGATTTCGTAGCTGAAGGGGCAGCTTCGGCACTTTCAATAAGCTTTGGCACTACAGCCGTCTCAATAGGTTTCAGCCTACGGGTCAGGATCTTGACTCTCTTCGGCTTTGGCGCACTAGAAGAGGTCGAGGTGGCAATTTTTCTTTTCCCTCCTTGCTTTAGAACAGGGAAACAATAGTCAGGATAAACAAACCCAATCACATCAAAAACTCTATTTAGTCTCCTTTTTCCTCGAGCACCGAAGGCAACGGTCATGGCCTCGTCCTCTGCCTTCGTATAGGCTCCCAGCAACTCATCCCTAGTTGCCTCAATAGCCTCTAGCCAATCAGCATTTGGTTCTTCAAACTAGCTTCTGTAATGGAAGGTGTATCTATGATAAACCAAACCACCCTAGCTGGAGCAAGCAGCAGTTTCCTTCGGCATCTCCCACTCATTCACAAGAGGCCATAACTTGAAAGCAATGTGTTCCTGTACCAAATCCCTGGTACTAATGTAAGTACACACGATGTTGAAAGCTATTAAGCACGCTTGCACCTCATTCCCAATTGCAATTGATGGCCTTCTAATGCTGAAGCGTGACCATATGGGACGCGGAACAATGCCCCTCACATCCTCCCTCTCGCTTAGATCATTCTTCATACAAAACCATTGCTACATCCAAGAACCCAGCCATTTCTTCCAAAATATTAGCACGGGATAACTTGCCTGAGAGCGGGGCATGAAGCTGTAACACCCGAAGTTGTTATGGTATTGCTCTTTCCCGGTTGCCTTTATCTGGTAAGATAATTCATATATATTACAGAAGCACCTAGCATCTAGCTCTAGTCCTTGGCTTCTCATAGCCTAAATGAAAACCCCCACTTTAATCAAAGCCTCGGGAATAACTTGATAAAGGTATATTTCGAACGTCTTTAGTACTTCAACCAACATCTTGTGTAATGGAAAACGAAGCCCAGCCTTCATGAAGCTTTTAGGGTGCGTTTGGTTGCATTGACAAGACAGGATGGGATGGGACGATCCCTCAAATTAGGTTGTTTGGTTTGGGTCAAAGGTTGGGACAGGACTATCCCATTGTTGTCCGCAGTTGTCCCTCAAAATTAAAGGGGCGAGAGAGAACGCCAGAGGACGTCCCTGTCCTAGCTATCCCACAACCAAACACACAAGACCACCACTTCATCAGCTTCGGGAAGAGGAATAGTGCTTTCTCCCCCAGCCCTCACTATAGATATATCATGGAAATATTTGCCCTTCATTGCTTCAATCTGCCCTTGTTTAACAGTAGACTTTCCAAAAATAACATGGCTCGGCCTCCACGGCCGATCTTCGGCATCTTCATTTCCACTCTCCACATCAAAACTGTCATTGTCGCTGGAATCCCCAGACAACCCAGCTAGCATCTTATTGGTGATCTTTTCCACGTTGGTCTTTTCTATTGCTTCGTAAAATCCAGTAGTTGTGGGGTCTACAATCTTCTTGTCCTCAGCCATTTGGATGATGATCACAGCAAATGCCGAAGCTCAGAAAACAATCACGCTCGCAAAAAGAAGAAGGCTAAAATAGCAATCACAACACAAACAGCTAGATGGCACGAAAAATATTCACAGCACAGGCCTCTATATATATACTCAGAGCTCCGCTCAGTGGGTCCCACAGTTCAGAACGATTCGCTATTCTAGCAAAGGGAAGGTGTTTTTCGGACCTTCGTCTAAAGGCCTTCGTTCATATCGCAGTCTGAATTTGTTACAAAGAAAAAATTAATACTGCGAGAGGCTACTATTGAGGAGCCTTCATCTTCCGAAGGTCCTCAAAAACATGACTAACCATTTAATTCTAGCATAATATTGATTACTACAGGGAGCTTCGGTTCATGATGAGAGTCTTCACCTATGGCGAAGGTATACAAGACGAAGGTATAGCCCGAGGATGATGAGAATGAACGCTGAAGCTATAGCCGAAGAGTAACACCTTTAGTTTAAAACAGTGACAAAGACTAAGCAGAGTGCTGAGCCGAAAAGGAAAAGACTAGCTAATCCCTAATGATTTATGTTATAGTCGTGAATAAGTATTAAGGACATAAATGTACTTTTACCCGGGCTGCATCCCGTGCCTATAAATAGGTGAACAGTACCCCTGTACTGTTCACGCTGAATTGTAATCGCTCTCGCATCAACACCTTCGAACAAGCCAAAGGTATCAGTGTAATATAAATTTTGTTAATGTTCATATACGTATTACGAAATACATATGTGTATGAGTCAATAAATTACATTCATTATCTTTATGTGTTCTTATTCTTATGAATCATGAAGGCATGTCCTACATGACATTCGTCTGAAGATTATTATATCCGATAGGATATAATACTTTGGAGGACGAAGGTCCTTGACCTTTACCAATTATATTGTCTTGTTCTTGATTCACAACATTTAAGAATAAGTGACCAATAGTGTTGATCTTTTAGATCACTATTGTGCCTTCATCCAAGTTCATGTTACATTCTTTAAACTATATCCATAAAACTAGCAAATAATATTTGTCTAAGTATATTGATCATCAAACACCAAAACTCAATAATTAAATGAACCTTAGTCCATTTTTCCATACCGATGTGAGGAGTGATAGAAACATATCCGAGGAAGAAAGGAAAATAAAGAAATAACTCTTATTTGTGTCCAACGAGTGGTAATGATGGATAATTTTAGTCAATTTTAGGGATACGTGAGTTTTTAGCACCTCTTGAGGTCCTAAAAAGTTATAAGGCCTAGTTTGGATACTTTGGGATTAGAGTGTTTTGGAGGGATTGAAGAGGGTGTAAATCTCTAATAGATTAAATACTCTCTCAATACATCTTAATCCACTCCAATCATACTTATTACTATAGTATACAAACTAGGCCTAAGCTAGCCACCAAACCTAGAGTTTTGGTGAATCTGAATCTCGTAGAGACGAGCTGTTTGGGTAAAAAATATGATCAAAACCTGTTTTTTATAAATCTAGAGCACATCAAGCTCTGCCAAACTGGGTCCAAATCGGTTTATAGCTTGAGAAGCACACTCTGCAAAAAAAAAGTACAGTAAAGAAAAGAAAAGTTCACCGCTGAATTTTTACACGCCCGGGCCCACGTACACACTGCTCATACCGTACGGCAGCCACACGTCCACACCACATATAAGAGCGTTACCGCAGTAACTGCGCGCCATCCAGCTAGCAGCCGGCGGCGCGCTGCCTCCTCTTCCAGGCGACGAGCACCGCGAGCACGAGCAGCATGACCGCCGCGGCGGTGCCAGCGACCGTGAACGCCGGCACTCGGGCAGATCGCCGCCTCCTCCCCCCTCTCGGGTTGTGGTGTCTCTTGGCTGCTCTCGACCGGTGCCCGGCGCCGTTCGGCTCGCTGTCGCTGCCGCTCAGTGTGTCCTCATCTGAAACGGAACCAGCCACCTCGTAGTGAGCGTGGACCCCGTCCTGGGGATCAGCCTCGTCGTGGACGTGGACCGGTTCCTCCACCGGAAGCGTGAGGTGGCTGCGCTCCGACGACGCCGTGGACTCGGAGTCAACGCCGTTGTCGTCCTCGTCGTCGTCACCGGCTGCGACGTGGAGGTGGAGGTGGGTGCCCACCGCCACCGGCACATCACCATGCTGCGGCGCGGGCTTCCGCCGCCACGGCCACGGCAATCTCATGGTGACGAACTGATGATGATCGATGAAACTCCCAGCTTATAGAGAGTATCGAAGGCTGAAGCCACCGCGACACACCGCACACCTGGAGAAGACGACACGGAAGAATGGCACCGGACTGCTGGAGAAGTGGAGAGTGGAGATAATTAAAGATTTGGCCAGATGGGGGGGCGGCCAGCGGCCTCGATGAAGAAAAAGAAGGTGCTTTGCTTTGTCGCAGGGGCATGCAGATGCTGTCTCCATTTGGCAGAACAGGAGATATGGAGTAGGCTGCTAGCTCTCTGTCATGTAGAGGCGTCGAGCCAACCCAAGGCGCGTCGGCATGCAGTCATGGAATCATTCCATTCGGGATACGGAGGACCTAGGGATGGAAAATAAAAATGGTTATCCGAATTATCCGTATCCTAGGACTCCAGCAGTGCCGGCTCCGTATGCGTATTCTACGGAGTGACACGCATGGATACGGAGGTGCGCATGGAGGGTGTTTTCTAGGAAAACTCCGTATTTACACTCCCTATTCACATGCATGCAGACTATGACAGCTGGGTCTCGTGAGCACAGGTTTTTAATTGCACCGTTGTTCAGACTTGTGCAGAGAGGAGAGAGAAGACATGGGGAAGGGGAGTGCAGGTACACGGCGTGCTTTTTAGGGAGACGGATACAGAGTCCGCTAGACTGATGAATAATGTGTTGCGCTGTACAAAAAAGGAGATGGGGAGCCGCATACGGAGTTTGCTGGAGTTGGTCTAATAATATGGATATCCATACTCCTAATACGATACTAAATAATAGCTAAATTTATTTTTCAATGTTTTCTTTAAGGATTGATTTGGTGACAAAGGGATCACGGAAGGATTGAAGAAAATTAAGAGGAAATAAACTAATTATTTTAAATTTTATTATTACTAAGGGAAATGAACTAATCACGGGACCATACTTCTATATTGGATAATAAACCTATTTAAATTTTTTCTCTCCATAATGAGTGACCAATTATTTTAATTTTATTATTACTAATGATGCATTGAAATGATTTAATAGTGTATCTATAAATGAGCCTTTTCGCTTCCGATTAAAGTCAGCTATTCGGACTACTGCAATTTTAATCTGAAGGAAACGGTGACGCCTAAGAGGGGGTGAATTAGGACTTCTAAAACTTTCTCTAAACTAGGCCACAAATAAATCTCTAGAGCAAAACCTATGCAAGTAAACAAACTAGAATGTACAAACTAGGTTTTGTCTAAGTGTTGCTATCTCTACCGCAATGGCTAAGTTTCAATCCTAAACAATCTAAGTATAATGACAAGATTGAAACTTAAATGCTTAATATAAATGCGGAAGCTAAAGAACAAGGTATAGATGCAAACTCTCGTGAATGGCGCCGGTATTTTACCAAGGTATCCGAAACCACGCAAGGTTCCGACTAATCCTTGTTGGTGCCCCTATACAGCCCACGCGAGGGCCAAGCATCACGGTCGAGTAACTTCGTAGAGAGCCACAGGCCTTCTCCACGCGCAAGTGGTGCTCCGCTTTCGGCTCCGCTTGGACGCTCCCCGCCGTCTCTACTATTGAGCTTCCGACCAAAACGTCGTAGACTTCGTTCCCTCCGGTACATAGTGATGGTCGTGACACAAACTTGGTTATCACGGTCTTGCAAGACTCTCGCTCCACTCGGTATAATTACAACGGCTCGCGCAAGAACCGAGGGGTTGTGTGGCTTTTCTAAACTCATTCAACTAACTAGGGTTCATTTAGAGCAAGCGCTAAAGCAGTCTAACTAACCTAAGCACTTCACAAAGCACCTACGCTAATCACCGAGTGAATCTATTAAGTACTTGGATGTATGAGCACTTAGAAATGTCTATACTATACCTTGGTATGTTGTTTGGGCTCCCACACCTTGAAATCGTCGGTTGGGGGTATTAATGGGCCCTAACACAATTCTAGCCGTGGGAGAAAAGCTGCTGCACTCTGCGCCACATCGGACAGTCCGGTGGAGGCACCAGATAGTTCGGTGCCCCTGTCCCGTGCGCCTGTCCGGTGGATCTGACACCGTAGGTGACCGTTGGCGCTGCAGGCTTTCACACCGGACAGTCCGGGTGTCACACCGGATAGTCCGTGGCTTCTCTCCCCTAGTGCCACCAGGAACTAGCCGTTGGGCTACAGTTCCCTAGTGCATCGGACAGTCCAGCGTGTGGCACCAGACAGTCCGGTGTCCTCGACCGGACAGTCCGCCAGTGGCAACACTTTTCTCCGTTTCTTGGACTTTGCTTAATACTTGTTGATCTTCACTTGTGATCTTCACAATGTCTTCTTTTGAGGTGTTGCTTTCCTTAATGCCTTAGTGCAAGTCACTTTAGCATCTTGTAAACTACAACCATAAATACTAGCAAACATATTAGTCCATAGTTATGTTGATCATCAAACACCAAAACCTTTTGAGCCAAATGGCCCGGGGTCCATTTTCCTTACATAATCCATAGAGACAAAATACTATAAAACAGTAGACGCTGGTATGGATTAAAACCAAACGAACATACTATAATTTTTGTATCAATGTAAAATATTAATGATACACAAAGATTAGATTAATTTTAGTATTTTTCTGATAAGTTTAAACATAATACTCCCTCTGTTCACAAATGTTTGTCACTATGGTATTCGTGTCGGTCAAACTTTCTTAAGTTTGACTAGATTTATAAAATATATTAGTAATATTTGTTTCTTCGAATAATTTTACAAAAAGATATATTCAAAGATCAATCTGATGATACTAATTATGTACTATATAAATGTGGTCAAAATTAAAAATGTTTGACTCCTCGAAAAGTGAGAACGACCAACATTTGTGGACGGAGGGAGTATATTGTTGTTGTAAACTATTTTAATACTTTAGTTTATTTATTTATTGATAGAATATAATTTTATGATAATATTTACATAATATAATATTGATTGATTAATCACTATATTTGATGAAAGATTATTTATTTATAAGTAGATTATTTTTATGGGCTATTCTTATTTATGTTATATGCACAGATACTTTAATCTCTACTTATGTAATAATTTTGTAATTCCAAATATATTGATAAAGAAAATGGCTATTTGTTTCTACCATTTTTATATGAAATTCTTCACTTGATCTTTTATTTGTTAAATATGATTCATATAATTTTTTCCTTTGGTATTGGATACTATTATAAATGTACTTTTATTTAGTTCACTCTCGTTAACGATGAACTTATTAGTAATTTTATTCATATATGATAAATTTAACAATATATACTTATAGTTGAATTGATTAAATAATATCATAATAGTAATCCAAATCTAAGACATCCACTTTTTTTCATATTTAAAAAATATTTATATCTATATTTGTATTTAAATTAAATATGGCAAAAGATTCCTGGATCTGATTCCATACGAATCTGATCCATCCCAGGGAGGACCAAAGAGAACCGAAAGAGCTCATCAACATGATTTAATGGTCCGTCTACACTCTAGATGCTAGCAGTAGCTGTTTTAGTCTTTACTCTTTAGTCACCGAAAGCTTAGGGTTCTTTAATTCTTAGTCTAAACTTTGGTTTGTGTAACACCAATGTTTTAATGCTAATTAGAAGCATTAAATATAATTTAATTATAAACCTAATTACATTAATCATGGCTAATTCATGAAACGAATCTATTAAACCTATTAATCTATAATTTATCCGTGTGATGCTAAAGTAAACATGTTCTATCATAAATTAAGCATAATAAATTTGTCTCGTGAATTAGTCATGACTTATGATAATTAGTTTTATAATTAACATACATTTAGCCTTTCATATTGGCATCCAAACGTTCTATATAATCTGAACTAAACATTAGTAAAGATATATAGACGTCCCCTTAGTCATGATTCATGTATTCACGTTGGTTAGTGGCTGTACTAATTTTTAGTGCATACCGTATTTACGACTAGTGGGCTAGTTGTCATAGAAAGCTAACTATTAATAGTTTATATTACTTGTATCCGAACAATATAGAACTAAACATTTGTCATTTAATAATTATTAATTCTGACAACTAGTGCTTAGTATGGTGATCCAAATATAACCTAAAACTACGCCTCTAGGGTGCCTATTAATTGCTTAGGCTAGGCTAGGTTGGGCTTATCTTATCTAAGGCTTGATTGCCTAGATGTTTATGAATTGAGCTAGGTCCACCTCATGTAAGATTCTTTTTCTTTTCTACTAGTACAAAAAAAAGCTTTATAGAGACGGTTCGTAGCATAGTTTCACAAGCGTTTCTTAGAACCACCAACGCTAGGGGCATGTGGAAATGGTTCTTTTCACCGACGGTTACTTGAGAACTGCATGTGGAAATCTATTTCCATAGGAGGTTTTCTGAACTTAACCATAAACGGAAATCAATTTTCACTCACGGTTGACTTAACTTAACTGCAAGTATAAATTGATTTCCACTGGCGGTTGTCTTAACCTAACCACGAGTGGAAAATGATTTCCGCTGGTGGTTGTCTTAACCTAACCGCCAGTGAAAAGTTATCTCCACGGGAGGTGTTTTCATTGAACCAACAACAAGAGGTAATTTTCTCACCTTTTTTCAATTTTTCCACCTACTCAATTATATATACATGGCAGATCTATTCATCACCCTAGGTGATGGACAACCACCCGGCACGCCCGTCCGATGCACGCGCGCCCGCGTGGCTGTGCCCCACACGTGGCTCGCCTGCACTCACCTAGCTAGCCGACCGAGCCGCCCCCACGCTCGCCTAGCCTACCGAATGAGCCGCCCACCATGCCCGCCCGACTGCCCGACCGAGCCGACCAACATGAAAAATTAATGAAAAACAAAGAATGACTTAATGTTGTCTAGACTCTATAATGACTGAAAAAACCAACAATGTCTGATAAACACAGGGAGAATGACTGAAAACCAAAAAATGACATGATGTTTCCCTCAAAAACAGGAATGGCTTACTTAAAAAATGTCTAAGAAAACATGAAAAATGCCTGAAAACTAAACTAACTTAATGTTGCCTAGATATATACTACAATGACTTGATGTCTGGACTTCGGAATTGTGACGGAACCTCCCAAGGTATTAGGCCCACCTATAGTTGTCCTTGTCCTAAGGACCTTGGACAACCCTGTAGATGCACATAATCACTCGACAAGTTCGGTAACTATATCCTCATCATTTCGCCCAAGAGCGCTTCACCCGTCATGCAGATATTACATCACATCGAAGAAAAGAATAAGTGGAAGCAAATTACAATAACTTAATTTACATTCATCAAATATAGGGAGAGTATTATTATTACAATACCAGGGTATTAAGAGTGCATAAAGTATTTTATTACAGACCAGGGAGGCAAGGCACCCTCCCGCACAAAAGTTTATTGTTTTTAAGGTGGGAGGCCAACATCCTCTCGCGACCATCTTCACTGCTGGGACTCCTTGGGTACCACCTTTGAACAGAAACAACAAAACTCTGCTATTTCCTCACCTACAACAACATGGGTTCGAAAACCCTAAGTACGAAGTGTACTTTCACAAGTCTTACCTGACAAAAGAAAAGACTCTCAAGGATATGCTAGCTTGAGGGAGTCAAGGTAAGGCTATTCAAGAATCAAAGACTTTGTTTGCAGAAATGCTTACTAATAGTGGATAATTAAAAATCCAGTTTTATTGCCAAATTAAGTCATTACCTATAGCTAGAGTTTTCTCTATCCTAGTTCAAGAACTTGGCCTACACTAGCCGTATTTTATCAACCCTTTAGTTCACTAGAATGCTACGTGTAAGTCAGTGACCAAGTCATCATGTCCGAGAAGTAACGGCGATCCGAATCGATTTATACTCAGCTGAGGGTCTCCAATCACACGACATATGTAGCACTTAACACTTGCATATGTCAACTTGCCACCGGGGTTCTCAAGGCTAGACCGGGTTCACGCCAACCGAGAGCACATATACACCACCGTCTAGCCTCTTGCCATGGAGGGTACACGCTACTCTCGCCATCTCTCCACTCCCATTGCATGTTGGCCTTTCTGGTATTGGTCTGCCCGAGGCAAAGCTTACCCATGACGAGGCATGTGACCAGTTAAAGGATCCTCGGTCAGCAGGCCCATATCGGTATGGTCCTTAAGCGACTCAGAAGGAGACACTAAACCGAGATTTACTTCTCGTGCAAGTCACCCGCCCGATCTCGTCTTTATCATTTTCAATCCCAAAATTTGGTACCTGGCAGAGGTACATCTTTTCCGATGCTGAACCCATCACGGCCATGATGGATCCACCATCAAGTCTTTTTATTTTGAAAATCTCCCATCCCATGTGAAGCATCATCTTTGTTTTAAAACAAAACATGTTTGTTTTGTAGAGCAAGGCTAAGTATCATAAAAATCCTTTTCATAAAAGGGTATCAAGGAAGGGTAATCAATTTTCCAAGGAAGGAAATGCAGCAATTGTTTAGCACTCAACTCCTATTACCTAATGCATCATTCAAGTGATAAAGAGTTTAAAATCACAATGAAGAAGGTAAATGCACCGGGGCTTGCCTTGTGTTGTAGGGGAGTCGGGACCTATTCCGCAGATATCAAAATAAAAATAATTCCCGGCAGGTGGAGTCTCAGTTGGTGGTGTAGTCTCTTCTTCTTCGACACTCACTTCTTCTTCGTTTTCTATACATAACCATATATAAACATGAATGCTCATGTGATGCTATGAATATGCAGTTATATTAGTGATACATCAAGTTGTATCTTGAATACAACTTTCCTTCATGGTACACCTAAGTTACTATGGTCTTCTAGGTTAACACCCTAGTAGGGTTAGGTTGTTTTATTCTAAGAAACTAGGGTTTTGGGTTTTTGAATCAAACAATGTCCAAAACATGTCAAACTTCACCCAAGGGCTCTAATTATCATATTAAGTTAACCCAAAAAGTTTTATGATTTTTGGAGCAATCAAGTAATTTCTAAAATTCTAAAAGACTAGATTTAGGCCTTCATAAATGCTAAATAATTCATGGTTGGGGCTAAAAATCTTGGAACTATTTTTATTAAATACTAGGGGATTTTAGGAGTCCAGTAAAATTGGTCTCATGATTTTGACATTTTTCTATAATTTCCTATAAATTCCCTAAGTCTGGCAGAAAAAGAAAAGGGAAAATGATGAATAGTAATGGGCTGAAACCAGCTCGAGTCGGCCCACATCCAGGCGAAACGCGCCCGCGCGCGCGCCCGTGATGTTCCTTTTGCGCAGGGGACCTCGGTCATTTAAATAACCGGTAAAGAACCCTGTGCACTATTCATCTGTGTCCCCGACCTTTTCTTTTCTTCGCAAGATCAGGTCCTCGACCACGGACGGTGGAGCAGTTGCTCTGGCGAGCTTGTACTGGCCATAATACCCAATAATCTGCACTCGACTTTGGTCTACACCTAATTCTACCCCTGACGCTCCACTGGGAATCCCCAATTTGGTCGGAACGCCATTCAAGAGCTCGGTTCACGCACACCGCGGAACATGAGATAACCCCGACATGTTCCCGATGACACAGTACAACAACACACAAATTGGAAGCACGGTGAGTTTCTACAACGTACCAGAATCTAAGAACAGCCGCTAGGAAGGCGGGTGGAAGGCCAGGACAGCGGGTCGACGGAGGAGGTGTTCACGGCGGCACGGGGAGTGAATTTGGGAGGAATTCCAAATTAGAGCGCTACGGTGGACGATCGGAGACAAGGGCGAGTGCTCTGGCTTCGTGACAACCTAACGGATCTAGCGGCACACTCAATTTATAGTGTCCGAGAGTGGTGGCTCCGAATTTTGAAAGGGAAGGCTGGTGGCCGAAGAGAGGGGGTGAGTCACCGGTGCAGGTTATCGTGGCTTTCACCATGGCAAAGCGTCCGGCGATGGACAGACTTACAGCTATGGTTCACTGTGACGTGTTAAAGCTACTAGGCACATGGCGCACGGTCGGTAAGCGGCCAACGCCAGCGAGGGTCATCTCGGCCGGTCGTAGACCAAGTGGGTACGGTGAACCCACCAGTGACCGGGTCCGAGCCTATCTGGGCGCCAAGATCTTTTACCCCCTCGGTTATCCACTGCGTGGCAAGCACGAATCACGGCGACCGGCACGAATCCGGGCACGGGATCATCGGCGGCGAGGTGCAGCGAACCTGTGATCTTTTTCAGTCTATTGTACAATGGGAAGCCCCATTCAGAGTGCCTGACAGAGCACTTTGCAGGGCTTTGATCTCCGATTTCTATGTGGCAACTTGTTAATCCTTCTGTAACAAAGTTGTTGTCCTATAATCCCACTTTAACTTTGTTATAGTAACCATACTCAATCAATCATTGGATCCTACTCGAATTCAATCTCAAAGTTCCTCTGGCTTCACTGGTGATCATAATTCAGTCCAGGGGCTGCCTGATAGCCCAACTTCAAGCCCATTTATCTCCAAATTTTGTATGTCACCAGTGCTTAATTACTTAAGCAAAGTTGTACTCATATCATAGCTTTACAAATTTGTTGTGCTGACCTAGGGCAAAATTCTTATAAATTTAGAGATATAGAGCTCCAAATTTGACCCCATTCCACTGATTTTCAAACTTAGTCACCTAGTGCTCATGTGACCCTTTTGCAAAGAAGTCCAAATCTCATCATTCAACTTGAAAATTCTCCAATATAAAAGTTACTTGGTTTGTGGTGTTCTAGCACTTTGATATTTGCACTTTGGTCCAAAAGTGTATAAAATTTACATTTACCCCCCTAGGGTTCCAATTAGGGTTTTCTAGGGTTTCTTTTAGGGTTTTGAGTACTTTATGGTTTTTGTGCCACTAAAGTTCATCAAATGTGATACCTTGTGAACATTTCTCATGGCTTATGAGATTTTTACTCATTTTGGCTTCACTTTAATCCATAGGCCCTAATTCCAGGGTCAAGTGCCCTACTCTAAGGTTAAGCACTCTTCAAGTCATATCATCACAACTTGTTTGAAAATTTTACCTAGTGAATGCATTCTAGGTGTGACAAACAACATGAAATGTCAATGCACATGATGGTATGCTCAAGTTTTAGTGCCAGTAACACCAAGGGTGTTACATGAAAGACTTAATGTTACCTGAAGTTCTAAAATGACTTAATATTTATGTTACTTAGACTTTGGAATGACTTAAAGTTACCTAGAATGACTTAAATGTTGTCTGGACGCTAGAATGACTGAACCAATGAAATAAGAAATGTCTTAGAAAACCCAAAAAAATGGTTGAATACAATAAATAACTTAATGTTTTCTGAAAAATGGGTTAATATTTACTAAAATTACTTAGTGTTGATTGGAATGACTCAAATGTGGCTAGGAAATGTGTCGCGTGGGCCGAAGCCCACGGGGCACGTGCCAGGATGGTCTAGGTGATGGACCGTTGGGTCCATCACCCTAGGTGATGACTAGAATATATATATATATATATATATATATATATATATATTAGTATGAAACTGATCATGTTCAATTATAGCAACATGAAATTTAATTATATCATACATTTATATACATTAAAGTTTTGCGCTTAAAATCATAAAGTTACACGTATATACATCACACATTATATACATCAAAGTTTTCACCTCTACTCAAATAACTATCTCGACTAGGATTTAGTCTAGTAATTTATGTTAGCGCTCTAAACTCTACTCTTACTAAGAGATATGGGTAACATTGTGATATTTCTCTTCACATAGAATGACTTCTTTCAAGATGAATGAGCACAGGTTCTCAAATATGTGGTCCACCTATTTAGATCAAATTCCTAGAAAGGAAGTTCATAAACATCATATATTTACACTTGATATTACATTTGCAACTTTAATGATATAACTACATATATGACTATTACTTATATTACCTTATTGGGGTTCTTGATGTATCGTTCGTTCTCTCTCATGAACTCACACACAAAGAATCCATAGAGGACTGATCCGGGTTATTGCTTGCGGCACTATATAAGGGGAAGTGGTTATTTAGTTGCAACATTGTCCTATGTATTGTACATGTATGATATGTATCGTAAATTTACATACTTACCATCTATTTATAAAATATTTCCAATAGTTGCCCTTTTTCGATGACTCAAACCTTTGGAAGGGAAATGTGTTTTAGTCCATTTCTATAAATGTTTTGGTGATTAATACCCAATGCAACAAATATGGACTAACATATTTGCTAAGTGTATGTATGCATGAATTTAACTCAAATAAACAAAATTTAAGTTGGAAATTCAAATAGGTAAAAATAATGACTTACACTGGTTGGATTGTCACTAGGAATATTTATCCAAGTAATGGGAACTCTTCTGGAAAAGATTAAAAATTATTTTTGATGAAGAAAAACTAAGTACATCAGTCTGGGGCAGGCCAGACTAGTCCGGTTTGCACCGGACCACTTGTCACACTAGGTTTTGGAAGGTAAACTGAATGCGAACCATGTACGTGCCAGGATCAGAAATTCACGTACACAATGATTACATAACGGGACATCATCACACAGTGATCGAATAATAACATAAAGAAGTATTACTTTATTACATCATGATGTCAGAGACATCCACATAGTCATTAACATAAACAATAATCAAAGTGCTAAAGTGAAACACACTAAAGATAAGGCCTTCACAGGCAACTGACTGGGGGTTTTCCACTAATCTAATCTTGAACTCCTTGAAGTGCTGGAACTCGTGGAAGTCCTCTGCATGGCCTTCATCTTCTCCTGAGCAGGGGTTGAAATGTGGACAACCCGGTGTTTTTGTTTAAGCAAGCGTGAGTACACATCAACGTACTCAGCAAATGTCTTGTTTGGCTGAAGTGGACTAGCTGTATGTGGGGTTAGGCTCAAACAGTTGCTTTTAGTTCATCAGGTATTCATTATTAGTAGAAGCCAACTTTTATCTTAGAACCCAAGTTGATATCCCAAAAAAGCACATCCTCAGAGAGGAAAGTATCAGAAACCATAAGTATAGCCATCATCATCAAACCATCACCATAAATGTATCCAGAGTATCTCTAATCAAAGAGGATCCCAAGGCTACTCCTAACCACAAGCACAACTGATATAACAATTTCTAACCCTCTATAGAGGTCGTACACTTTACCCACGAGTCATGATCCCTTTTTGCCTCAGGTCGATCAAACCCTCAAACACTCCCAAGGTGAGTCGTCAAGGTCTCACTACGTAGCCTTTCCAAAGATTTCCCTGGTGTGTAGCCACCATTAGGTTTCGCCAGTCGTACAAACACAATACTCCTCCCTAAGCGGGGTGACTAACAAAACAAACCCAATGAACGCCGACACCCCACGCTTAGCAAAGCAAGCACTATGACCTGTCCCCATTGATGGCACAACGATGAAGCAAACCACACCCTTAGATTCCTCCAATTAATCAGCTAAGGGCGTCCCATACCACCCTCATGGTTGCACTCTTTTTCCGGGTGGTCTCTCAACGAACAGGTCCTTACGGAGAGGTACTCAAGAAATAGCCTGAGCTCCCTAAAGTGTCACACGTTCATAATCATAACCAGAGTGAATCATCGTATCATAAAGTAATTCTCATCATGTTTGTTGATTAAAGTAAAGCACTAGCATGTAGTTGATCATAATAGCCCAACCCAAAAAGGTAATAAAGGACGGAACAAGGAGAAAGCTAGCCAATCCTTAGGTTGATCATGGTATGCGAGAAAGTTAATTAAACAGTAAATATGACTTAATAGGTCAGAGGACACTTTCCTTCACTAAGCTGCTGCTTAGGAATTCTCCTGCAACTCCTTCGAGAAACACAGACTGCTCGTTGTCAATGCAAAGCAATCATTCATTCAATACACTTGAGGAAAAACAAAATAACAATACACTAAACATATGCAACAGAGTAATCATAGGTTCAATAAAGTAACATTAGCTATGGGGTTTCATATGTTCATTAACTAAGTCTATATCTCAACAACATTATATAAATGAAGTTAGTTTGTTGATGACATAAATCATTATGGTGTATTGTGGTTCCAAAACCTAGAACATTTGCTATGGTTTCCCATTCTTAAATTATTTTAATTTAGACTCCACTTACTTTAGTCTAACTAGAGATTAATCATTTAGTAAAATATTAAAACAATAGATGAACTTACTGTAAATATGTAGACAAAAATACCATGATAAATATGCAATTTGAGTCACCTAATTCGGAGTTCATATGACAAAGTTATGAATTTTAGAAGTTTTGGGATTTAAAACTATATTTTAAATGCACTCTTCTAATTAAATAAAAGGAACGAGGACCTATCATTAAAATGCCAGGGACTCGGGTGAAGGAAACTGGGATGGCAGATCAAATTCTGGGAAACCAGGGGACCTTTAAGTAAAATTACACAGGCGAAGGGGTATCTGAGCCTCTCAATTGTTGGATCAGGAACGGAGGACCAAGATTAGAAGGGCAAGGATGAACGCGCATGCAGGCAAGCGTGTTTGTTGGGGGTCTCTTTCTCCCGAAGGTCCTCAAAACACACTAACTATTTTGTTTTAGCGAACAAGTGTACTACAGGACTAAATGTCGAAGGTAGATATTCAGCAAGGAGCGTGCCAAGGCTTTGGCGATCACTATGAGCTTGCTTCGAACAAAGCTAATGCTGAAGGTTCATCGGGGGACATCAAACTAAGACAAAAGGAGAAGAGAGTACACTCTCAATCATTCATCTTCCGAAGCTACCTTTGAACCCTCATTCGTGTAAAGTCGAAGGTATAAATATAATTGTTTATTGAATTATCTGAGTTGAAATTTGAGTTGAGTATATAAATAAGATAAAGGACTTATTCTTTATTGCTTGCTTCTCACGGTTAAAAATATGCATATGTTTACTATTTGTTTGTAAACCCCTTCCTTCATATGACTTTCGACGAATAGTTATATGAAGGAAGAAATAAGCAACATACTACCTTATGTTAACTTAGATAGATTTAAAAACAAACGTCCACCATTACCTTCGTCCTTGGATCTTTATCTTAGTGAGATAATACCTCAAGGACAAAGGCCCTTGTCATTTAATACTGTGTTTCCTTGTTTTTGATTCCATACAACAATTAAAAACAAGTGACCAACATTGGTGCCCACCTCTAGTGAACTTATGTCGACAACAATGAGCTCGACGAGCCATCAAGCTTCGTCAATAGGGTTGACGAAGCTCGCACTTCCAATCAGAGGTGGTTCAAGCTTTGAACCAGCCAACAAGAAGCAAAAGAAGGAAGGCCAACGAAGGGTACAACATGTTGGAGTGCAGGGACCATATGTTAAATCTAAATGGTCTCATATTCCAATCACCTTCTCCCAAGAGGACCATCAGCTCAAGGACAACCCACATAATGATGCCATGGTCATATCTTGTGTCATAAAGGGTTTCTTGGTTCACAATGTTCTAGTAGACACAGATAGTGCGATAGATATTATTTTTGCTAAAGCCTTCAGACAAATGCAAGAGCCAGAAGACAAGATACAAGATGCAATGCACCCCCTATGTGGCTTCAAAGGGAAACAAATAATAGCACTTGACAAAATAACAATGCCAACTACCTTCGGCTACATACACAACACAAGGACTGAAGAAGTTGTATTTGACATAGTGGATATGGAATACCCCTATAATGCAATCAATGGAAGAGGAACACTGAATGCCTTCAAAGCTGTGTTGCATCCAGCATATTTGTGTATGAAAACACCATCGAACCAAGGTTCAATCTCTATGTATGGAAGTCAAGAAGCTGCAAGAAGAGCCGAAGGAAATTGGACAGATTCCAAGGCCATTCACAACATAGATGAAGTTGAAGTTTGCTAATAGCAAAAGCACATAAGGGACAAAGCATCTTCGACAGATCAGCTAATACCCATACTCCTCTATGAAGACATAACTGATCAAAAAGTGCTTTTTGGATCACAGTTGACCGAAGAGCAAGAAAGGAATCTAAAAAAGTTTTTATTCAACAATAATGATGTCTTTGCTTGGTCAACCAATGATTTATGTGGAGTCAACAGGAGTATCATTGAACACACTCCTAACATAGATCCCACCATTAGACCAAGAAAACAGAAGCTTTAGAAAATGTTAGAAGATAAAGCTAAAGGTGCAAGAAATGAAGTCAAAAGACTCCTTAGTGCTGGAGTAATCAGGAAAGTCACTTACCTAGAATGGCTTGCCAACACTATAATGGTGAAGAAAGCAAATGGAAAATGGAGAATGTGCATTGACTTCACAGATCTCAACAAGGCATGTCCAAAGGATAATTTTCCCTTACCAAGGATAGATTCCATCATAGATGTGGCTGCTACTTCGGAACTCATGAGTCTACTAGACTGCTACTCAAGATATCACTAGATATGTAGGAAAAAAGAAGATGAGCCTAAAACAAGCTTCATTACCCCAAGTGGTACCTACTGTTATCTCTAGATGCCTTAGGGGCTCAAAAATGCTAGAGGAAGCTTTAGCAGAATGTTGGGGCCTTCGTCTTCCGAAGGTCCTCAAAAATATGATTTAACAATGTTTCCCAAGTGTAATGTATGTACAGGTACCTTCGGACTCGGAATAAAACTGTACACAATATGGAAAGCTTGGTCGAGACAAAGGTTGATGCTGCTCCAAAGCTACGTGCAAAGGAGCTTTGGCTCAACGGCAGGAAAAGGAACCGACTTAAAGGGGAAAATGCTATCTAGTCCTCGTTGGATTGTCCTTAAGTCAATAGTAAACATAAAGGGCATGAATGTAATTTCACACAGGCTATGCCCTGTGCCTATAAATAGATGAACAATACCCTCGTATTATTCATGCTGACTTGTATTCGCTCGTGCGTCACGCTTGGACTTTTACCTTCTGTCAAGCCGAAGGTACAAATGTAATTCAATACTGTTTCTGTTTGTCCATGATAATAAAAAGAAGATATATTAATAATGTCATATGATTATTCATGTTGTCTTTTATATTTATATGCTTCTTCTTTCATTAACATACACTGTGATGATGAAGGTACGTCCTTCATGACCTTCGTCTGAAGATCATTATATCCTAAGGGAAATAATGCTTCGAAGGACAAAGGGCATTAACCTTTAACATTTTGTGTTGCCTTGTTCTTAGATCATAGCATTTGAGAACAAGTCCCCAACATTGGCGCCCACCTCCGGTGAACTCATTCAACCACCTTCGGCAAGCTGTGACCTTCGTCATGCTGCCGAAGAAAGCTTAAGGGCTAGGGGCTGCACTGCAGCCACTAGACGTTAACCAGGACAGGCTGTGCGAAGCCCAAACTCAAAAGAGGAAGGCTACAAGTCCAACCCCCAAGAGGAGGAGCTGGACCAAGAGATAAGGGATCTCGAAGCTATCCATTAGCAGGTCGAAAGGAAGAGAGAGAAGATGCTTCGTCTTTCCGATCTTCAGAAGAAGATCGATGAAGCTGCTGAAAAAATACGTCATCTTACTCAAGATGACTAGGACCGAAGACCTCCATAGAGAGAGCTTCGTCAAGATAATTCCTACAATGATGATGATTGGTATGACGATTTCCATCATGGGAATTTTGCTTTTGATGATGCTTCTCCTCTATCAGCAGAACTGTAGGCTACCCCATGGCCCTCATCATACAAGCCCCCTCAGCTCCCCATGTATGATGGGCACTCAGGTCCGAAGCAGTTCCTGATGAGTTACGAAGCAACTATATCTTCATACGGGGGCAATACTATAGTCATGGCGAAGTCTTTCGTCATGGCAGTTCGGAGTGTGGCCCAGACATGGTATTCCTCTCTCTGGCCAGGGACAATCACGTCATGGCACAAGCTTAAGGACATGCTGGTCACTAGTTTTCAAGGGTTTCAGACGAAGCCAGTCACTGCTCAGGCCTTGTTCCAGTGCACTCAAGACCATGAGGAGTACCTTCAAGCATATGTCGAAGGTTCTTGCGCCTGAGAGCACAAGCGCCTACGATGCCCAATGAAATCGTCATTAAGGCCATGATCAAAGGTCTTCGGCCAGGGCCTACAGCTCAATACTTCGCCAGGAAACCCCCTCAGACTCTGGAGAAGCTGCTTCAGAAAATGGATGAGTACATCCGGGCCGACAATGATTTCCACCAAAGAAGGGAGGAAGCTTACAGATTTTCTGAGATGACTAGGGGCTTCGGAGGAAGAATCCACCCTAGGCATGTCAGATCAATCCACAGCTCCAGTCAGAACGTTGACAAAGGAGGCCAGTTTCAGAAGTCACAGCACTGCTTGCAGTGTTCAGGACAGCAGCAAAGCTTCTTCAGGCCACCTGCTCCAAGGGGCAGAGGTGGCATGGGCTTCAGAGGAAGATATGGGGATCAACCCAGAAAAATTTATTGTTTATTCTGTGGTGAGAACAAGGGCCACACTACAAGAACGTGCCAAATCACCATTCTGAAGCAAAAGGAGATTACCGAAGTAGAAGCTCGGTAGAATCAGCCGAAGCAGGTCTTACACACTGCTTCGTGCCACTCTCCTTACATACCAGAATACGTGGGCAATCAACCTGCAGCCTCTGTTGCTTTGGCAAGCCATTCACAGGCTTCTTGGCCTCAGCTTCCACCGCCGCCACCACTACAACCTACTTATTCCCAAAGCTAGCAGCCAGAAGGGCGCCAACACCCCCAACAGCAACGTGACTTTAGGGAGGAGTCCTAAGCTCGTAAAGTCAATAGCACTGTACCAGAATCAAAACACATATACTAAACAATATCCTACTTCTGAAATACTTTTATTTTCTATGCCATTCTGCTTTCTGTATAAGGAACAAGATATGAAAACTTAGTTTTAATTTGTTGTAATAATTTTGCGTGTACCAGAATGAAATATACCTTCTTCATAGATTTACGAAGCTCAAAAGTCGTTCCTAAGGGAATGCAGAGCCAAAATTAACGAAGCTACAAAAAAGTCGTTCCTAAGGGAGCATAGCGTAAGTTTTTTGCTCAAAAGTCGTTCCTAAGGGAATGCAGAGCCAAAATTGACGAAGCTACAAAAAAGTCGTTCCTAAGGGAGCGCAGCGTAAGTTTTCTGCTCAAAAATCGTTCCAAAGGAAATGGAGAGCCAAATACCGCCGAAATATAAGGCGAAGAAGTTCAAAAGTCGTTCCTAAGGGGATGCAGAACTTATACCGCCGAAATAGAAGGCGAAGAAGTCAAAAGTCATTCCTAAGGGGATGTAGAACTTATATCACTGAAATAGAAGGTGAAGAAGCTCAAAAGTCGTTCCTAAGGGGATGCAGAGCTTGTGTATTTCAGTGTGGGCGTGCGGGTGCGTGTCTTCGGCATCCTCATCATATTGCATCACATCATCACATCATTTTGCATAACATTACATCATACATCATATCGCATTAACAGCACAAGAATCGAATACGAAGCCAATCTTCGGCAAATGCTTCGTCAAATTGAAAATGTGCTAAGGCACGAAGTAAGCTTCGGGAAATACAGTTTTATCAGCCTTGTCATAAGAAGGGATCTTTTTCTTTACGAAGCCAATCTTCGGCAATTGCTTCGTCAAATTGAAAATGTGCTAAGGCACGAAGTAAGCTTCGGGAAATACAGTTTTATCAGCCATGTCATAAGAAGGGATCTTTTTCTTTACGAAGCATTAAAAGAAGGGAAGGTGTTTTTTCGCCGAAGGCTCAAAAACGATATGTGCGTAAATTTCATGCATCGCAAAGAAATAAATTACAATAATTTACATATTTGTTTCAATATTACATGCTTCAAACACTACATAGTTTTGTTACCAAAGAGATCTAATCTTCTTTCATTCGTTTTACACATCAAGCTTCTCAAAATGATTATTACAATAAAATCTATTCCTCCTTAAGGACTTTTTCGGTAATTTCGTTCAGTAATTTGTTGACGACTTCGTCAATGATGGATTCAGCCGTGCTTATGATATCCAGTGATTCCTTCATCTTTGGATCAGCTAGGGGATCATACGGCTCCGGTGGTGGGGATAGTTCAGCTGAAATAGGTAAACATGTTAGTTTGAAGTCTTAAAGCAAGTAACGAAGCTATATAATCAAGTTATAATACTTATACGCCTTTCACGTTCTACAGCTTCTTCGGCTCGCTTTGCTTCTGCTCTAGCGTCGTGGGTGTCTTTTTCACTCTTTTTTATAATCTCATGGGCCATCTCTCGACCACCATTCACCCAGATATCATTATAAAATTTCCCGCCCATTAAGGTTGCTTCGGCTGAAGGATCCTTCGTATCATCTATGGAGAAGGCAGCTTCGGCCTAGGCCATGGTTCTAACATGGTCGCATCCAGCCTTCTCCAAGATGGCTGAAATTCCTCACGCACCAGAAAATGCGCAAACATCCCCGCGATCACTCAAAATTTCTTCGAAGGCTTTGGCCTCTCCACTTATCCATTCAACGACGCCCTCGGGGTCGCCTCGTATGAAGTTTTCTTCGGCAGAGTAGGCACCCACTTTGGCAAAGCTAGTCTTCAATTTCTTCACACAATCCAAGGATTTCTTGAAGCACCTCTCCTTGGATTTGCGAAGTTCTTCAACATTTTTCTCTAGATGATTTTTCCAATATTCGCTGATTTGTTGATTAGCCTGTGCGAACGCGCAGCTTTCCTTAGCTTCGGCTAGTTGTCTCCGAAGGACTTCAATTTCAGTTTTCTGGGCTTCGGCCTGAGCCTTGAAGTTTGCTTCGTCTTCCTTTACTTTGTTTACTAGTGAGATTAAGATTTTGTCTTTTTCCAGACCTTTGTTTCTCAGTTCAATCACTTCTGAACAAAGGTTATTAAGGGCCATTGTATAGCTTTTATCTTCAATATTCTTCTATGCCCTCGGGGCATTACTAAGAATCAAGCCCTGCAAAAAGGAGGAAAAAAATTGAGCATGGCAAATAAAATACTCCATTCTAAAATTCAAAGTTAACTTTTATACATTTATACTGTTGTATGCTAGGCTGTCAGCAAGTTCATCCTTTGACAAAATCGAAAGGTCGTCTTCCAACTTCGGGAATCCTATACTCTTACCTATCTCCCGGCAAACGGATATTTCTTTGTTATCCGGGAGACAGTACATAAAATCTTCTTTGTTACTACCATTGAACACTAGGGCCCCCTTCGAATATTTCAGTCTTTGGGCGTAGTGTCTGGCTTCTAGTATTTCTTCTTGGGAGAGTTTCTTTCCCGAAGCATGACGAATGATGTAGTCAACGTTTTTGTTCGAAGCTTCAGGAGCAGGAGCTTCGATCTTTTCAAGTGCAATCTGCTCTGTCGCTTTTTCCTTAGGCACGGCAGGCCCCGTCTCGGTAGGCACTGAAGGCCCAGTGTTGGGGGCCTTCGTCCTCCGAAGGTCCTCAAAAACATAATTTAACAATGTCTTCCAAGTATGGTTTGTGGATAGGTATCTTCGGATTTATGATAAAAGCATACACGATGAGGAGCTTGATCGTGATGAAGGTTGCCGTCGCTCCAAAGCTGTGCGGAAGGGAGCTTCGGCTAAATCGCAGAAAAAGGAACCGACTTAAAAGGGAAAAGGCTGTTCAGTCCTCATAGATTTTTCTATAAGCCAATAGTAAATGTAAATGGCATAATTGTAATTTCACATGGGTTGCATCCCGTGCCTATAAATAGGTGAACAGTACCCCCGTACTGTTCACGCTGACTTGGCATTTGCTTTTGCATCACACTTGTACCTTCGTCTTCTGTCAAATCGAAGGTATCTTTTGTAATTGAATATTATTCATGTTTTTTCATGATTATATAATGAAAGAGGAATCAATAACGTTTCATAATCATTCATGTTGTTTTTTATGTCTTACATGCTTCTCCTTTCATTATTTTTCATTGCAATCATGAAGGTATGTCCTTCATGGCCTTCGCCTGAAGATCATTATGTCCTAAGAGGAATAATGTTTCGAAAGACGAAGGACTTTAACCTTTAACATTCTATGTTGCCTTGTTCTTGATTCTTAGCATTTGAGAACAAGTCTCCAACATTGGCGCCCACCTCCTGTGAACCCTTTTCGACCACCTTCAGCAAGTACTGACCTTCGTCATGCCGCCGAAGAAAGCTTCAGCGCTAGGAACTGCCGCACTACAGCCACTGGACCCAAATCAGGAGACCCTTTCTCTTCGAGAGGCCCGAAGCCATAAGAGGAAGGCCACTAGCCCAACGCTCCAGGAGGAGGAGTTGGACCAAGAAATCAGAAACATGGAGATAATCCATCAACATGTACAAAGGAAGTAGGAGAAGAATGCCCGACTGGCTGATCTTCAAAGGCAGATTGACGAAGCCACTGAAGAAGTACGCCATCTTGCTCAAGACGAGCAAGATCGAAGGCCTCAACACAGGGAGCTTCATCAAGAAGGCCTATTCAATGAGGATGGATGGTATGATGATTTTAATCATGATACCTTTACCTTTGATGATGCTTCTCCCTTGGCAGCAGAACTGCAGGCTATCCCATGTCCCCCATCATACAAACCACCTCAACTCCCTATGTATGATTGGCATTCGGATCCGATGCAGTTTTTGATGAGTTATGAGGCAACCATATCTTTATATGGAGGCAATGCAGCTGTCATGGCCAAATCCTTCGTCATGGCAGTACAGAATGTGGCCCAAACATGGTATTCTTCTCTTCGACCAGGGACTATTACTTCGTGGCAGAAGCTCAAGGATATGCTACTGACAAGCTTTCAAGGCTTTCAGACGAAGCCGGTCACAGCTCAAGCTCTGTTTCAATGTATGCAAGACCATGAGGAGTATCTTCAAGCATATGTCTGAAGGTTCTTGCGTCTCAGAGCATAGTCGCCTACTGTGCCCAAATATTGTCATTGAGGCCATGATCAAGGGGCTTCATCCAGGACCTACTGCCCAGTACTTCGCCAGAAAACCTCCACAGACACTGGAGAAGTTGCTTCAAAAGATGGATGAATATATCAGGGCTGATAATGACTTCCGCCAAGGAAGGGAGGAAGCTTATAGGTTCTCCGAGATGACCAGGGGCTTCGGAGGAAGAATGCACCTGAGGCATGTCAGGTCAATTCACAACACTCAGAATGATGACAGAGGAAGTTAGATGCAGAGGCCCCAGTGTTCTTCACAATCTTCGGGGCAGCAACAAAGTTCTTTTCGGCCGCCAGCTCCAAGAGGCAGAGCCAAGGGCTTCGAAGGAAGATATGGGGACCAACCCAGGAAGATTTACTGTCTATTTTGTGGTGAAGACAAGGGCCATACTACAAGAATGTGCCAAATCCCCATCCAAAAGCAAAAGGAGATCGCAGAAGCCGAAGCCCGGCAAAATCAACCGAAGCAGGTCCTACATACTGCTTCGTGTCACTCACCCTACATACCAGAGTATGTGGGTAATCATCTTGCAGCTTCTGTTGCCTCGGCTAGTCAGCCACAGACTTCTTGGCCACAGCTTGCACCTTCGTCGCCACTACAACCTGCCTATTCACGAGGTCAGCAGCCAGAAGGGAGCTATCGGACTCATCAGCAGCGAGAGCTCAGGGAGGAAGCCGAAGCTCGCATAGTCAATAGTACTGTGCCAGAGTCAAAACACATCTATTGAGAGATATCCTACCTCTGAAGCATTTTACATTCATTGTCATTTTCTTTTTAATAAGGAACAATTGGTGTAAATCTAGTCTTCTTGTCATTTTTAATTTCTTGTAATAGTTTCGTTCTTGTCATAATGAAATATATCTTTCCTATAGACTTACGAAGCTCAAAAACTGTCGAAGCTAAAAAGTCGTTCCTAAGGGAATGTAGACCTAAAAATTACATTGCAAGTTTTACCAAAGCTACAAAAGTTGTTCCTAAGGGAGCGCAGTGTAAGTTTGCCGAAGCTACAAAAAGTTGTCACTAAGGAGCATAGCATTAGTCTGTCGAAGCTACAAAAAGTCGTTCCCAAGGGAGCATAGTGTAAGTTTTCTGCTCAAAAGTCGTTCCAAAGGGAATGCAGAGCCAAATACCGCCGAAATATAAGGCGAAGCACGAAAAGTCAATGTGAATACCGCCGAAATAGAAGGCGAAGAAGTTCAAAAGACATTCCTAAGGGGATGCAGAACTTACACCGAAAAATAAGCGGTGAAGCCGAAAAATAAACGACAAAGAGATTTTTGATGGTTCCTAAGGGAACGCAGATGTTGTGTTTCAGTGTGGGTACGTGTCTTCGGCATTAGCATCATTCTTTGCATCATGTCATTGCATAATATCGCATAGCATCACATCATACATCATATCACATCAATAACATCAATTGGAAGCGAGGTCGATCTTTGGAGAATGCTTTATAAAAAATGAAAGATGCCAAGGCACAAAGTAAGCTGAGAGTTACAGCTTCATCAGTTCTGATGTGGAAGGATGGATCTATTCTTTACGAAGCATTGATGATTTTACAAAGGGTGGATGATTCTTACGAGGCATAAAAACTCTTCTTTACGAAGCATGAAAAGAAGGGAAGGTGTTTTTTCGCCGAGGGCTCAAAAACGGTATGTACATAAAGTTTCATGCATCGCAAAGAACTGAATTACAAGCAATTCATATATTACATTCAAATCTTGTAAAGCACCGAATATTACAAACATAGTTCAGCAAATGTTACATTAATATTCTAGAAAATGTTTTTACAATAGCTACTCTTCTTCCTTCAGGACTTTTTCTGCAGCTTCGGTTAGCAGTTTGGTAACAACTTCATCTACAATAGCTTTGGCCACATTAATGATTTCTATTGTCTTCTTTGTTTCTGGGTCGGCCAGTGGGTCGAATGGCTCTGGTGGAGGAGGTAGTTCAGCTGTGGTAGAAAACATCAGTTAGCTCGAAGTCAAAAATGACAAAGCTAAAAGCCATTAAGTAATACATATTCGTCTTTCAAGTTCCGCTGCTCTTTCAGCTTCTTTTGCAGCTTCTCAAGAGTCATGAATATCTTTTTCGCTCTTCTTCATTATTTCATGAGCCATCCCTCGGTCGCCATTTTCCCAGATATCAGTGAAAAATTTTCCACCTATTAAACTCGCTTCGGCCGAGGGGTCCTTCGTATCATCGACGGAGAAGGCAGCTTCGGTCTGGGCCAAGGTTTTAACATGATCACAACCCGCCTTCTCCAAAATGGCTGCAACCCTCCTCGCACCAGAGAATGCACAGATGTCCCCGCGGTCACTCAAATCTCCTCAAAAGCTTCGGCTTCATTACTGATACACTCGATGACGCCCTCGGGGTCGCCTCGTATGAAGTTGTTTTCGCTTGAATACGCGCCCACGTTGGCGAAGCTAGTCTTTATCTTTTTTACACATTCCATAGACTTTTCAAAACATCTTTCTTTTGATACGCGAAGCTCTGCAACTGTTTTTTCAAAATAACTTTTCCAGTACTCACTGGCATCTCGGTCAGCTTCGGCAACAGCGCATTTTAATTTAGCCTCAATCAGTTGTTTTCGAAGGTCTTCAATCTCATTCTTTTGAATTTCAGATTGAGCCTTGAAGTTAGCTTCATTCCCCTTTACTTTGTCCGCCAATGTAAGTAGAATTTTGTCTTTTTCCGTGGCTTCGTTTCTCAGCTTGATAACCTCTGTTCGAAGGTTGTTGAGAGCAATAGTGCAGCTCTCGTCTTCAGCATTCTTTTGCGCCCTTAAGGCATTGCTAAGTATTAAGCCCTACAAGAAAGAATAAATGGATTAACATGAGAATAAAAGACTCTATTACAGAATCCATAAGCTTCAAAATTCACAACTTTTGTACCTTCAGACTGTTGTATGCAAGGCTATCCACAAGATCGTCCTTCGTCATGGCACAAAGGCCAACTTCGAGCTTCAGAAAACCCATACTTTTGGCCATCTCCCGGCAGATGGATAATTCTTTATTGTCTAGGAGACAATACAAAAAATCATCTTCATTCGTACCATTAAACACTAAGGCCCCTTTCGGGTACTTCAGTTCTCGGGCATATTGTTTAGCTTCAAAAATTTCTTCTTCAGATAATCTTTTTCCCGAAGCATGTCGAATAACATAATCAAGGTCTTCAGGAGGTGTTTCGGGAGCATGAGCGGCAGCTTTTTCAGGCAAAGTCTGTTCTATAGCCTCTTCCTCCGTGGCCATCTCTTCAATTTCCGAGGGTTTTTTCTTAGCAGGCTCTGAAGGCCCGGCTTCGGCGCTAGCCTGGCTCATTGCAGCTTTGGTTTCGGTCAGTTTTGTTTTTGCATTTTTGTATCCTTGGCAATTTTCCCTGGAGTAGAGCTTGAAGCCTTTACCGTT
Source organism: Zea luxurians (assembly GCA_029449295.1). Lineage (NCBI taxonomy): Eukaryota > Viridiplantae > Streptophyta > Magnoliopsida > Poales > Poaceae > Zea > Zea luxurians. The sequence continues at coordinate 57,285,956 of JAOPSE010000011.1, forward strand.
TCTAGCACATCTAGTAAACTTGCCATCCTTCTTCTTTTGGGAGTGGCCGCAAGACCTTTTTGTATCTTCGGCGTTGATACTTCTGCCGAAGGGCTGAAAACTTCTAACATTTTTATTCCTTCAGTCTCTAGCTTTTCGGCCTTATCTTTACCAGTCTTTGCCTCAGCCTACTCGGCTGAGGGTGCCTTCGGCATGATAGCCGGTTCTTCAGTCTTCTACGTAGGAGCAATTGGCTCTTTCGGATCAGCAGCTGAAGAAGTCTTCCCACCAAACTTGGGCACCATGGCCGGCTCAATATAACAGGGCCGGTGGGTGAGGACTTTCAACTTTTTACTCTTTGGCACAGGCTCGCTTGGAGCTGAAAGGGAAATGTGCCCTTGGGCCATTTCTAGTATAGTTTTGGTGATTAAGTGCCCAACACATATTGTGTGAGTAATTATGTGCCAAATGATGGATGAAGTGCAAATCAACAAGAAGGTATGATTCTAGACTTAGTACATTTGTTTTTGTGTACTAATATATTTGTCTAAGTGCTAGAATCAGAGAAAAGAGAAAAAGGAAAAGACTTGGCTGGAGCAGCCATGACTCAGCGCAGTCTGGCACACCGGACTATCCGGTGGTGCACCGGACAGTGTCCGGTGCGCCAGCCTGGCTTCAGGCGAACTGGCCACTCTCGGGAATTCGTTGGCAGCGTACGACAATAATTCACTGGACTGTCCGGTGGTGCACCGGACTGTTCGGTGAGCCAACGGCCGCTAGCGCAATGGTCGGCCGCCAAATCCACGGGCGACGCATGGCCTGCTCCAACGGTCAGCAGGAGGCACCGGACTGTCTGGTGTGCACCGGACAGTGTCTGGTGCGCCAACGGCTACAATTATGCAACGGTCGGCTGTGCCATTTTAGGAAGGCGATCTGCACCAGACCATGAACAGTGCCTGTCCGGTGGTGCACCGGACTGTCCGGTGCGCCACCCGAAAGAAGGCAAGAATTGCCTTCCCAGTTTGCCTCCAACGGCTCCTAGCTGCCTTGGGGCTATAAAAGGGACCCCTAGGTGCATGGAGGAGTTACCCAAGCATTCTTTGATCATCTCTAAGCACCAAGATTCCATTCTGGCGCATTTGATTCTTTTTGATAGTGATTGAGCTCTAGTTGAGTAGTGAACTCCCAGCATTGTGTTGTGAGCTCAGGTTGTGGCTTGTGTGCGTGTTTGTGCTCGTGCTTTGAGTCTTGTGTGTGTTGCTCTCCCCTCCCTTACTTCCGTGCTTGTTTGTGATAATCAATTGTAAGGGCAAGAGGCTCCAAGTTGTGGAGATTCCTCGTGAACGGGAGATAGTAAAAGAAAGAAAACACCGTGGTATTCAAGTTGATCATTGGATCACTTGAAAGGGGTTGAGTGCGACCCTCATCCAGTGGGACGCCACAACGTGGAGTAGGCAAGTGTTACACTTGGCCGAACCACGGGATAAATCACCGTGTCTCTTGTGCTTGTTTTCTTTGTGACTATTGTGTTTCACAAGAGCTCGGTCCTTAGCCACTTGATTCTATTGAGCTAACACTTAACCATGTTTTTGTGGCTACAAGTATTTGTTTTTTTAGGATCACCTATTCACCCCCCCTCTAGGTGCTCTCAATTGGTATCGGAGCCATTCTCTTCACAAAAGGGACTAATCGCCCAAAGAGATGGATCCTAAGGGAAAGAGGATGGTGGTCAATGATAAGGAGAAGGAATCCTTCTTGACGAGCCAAGGGACGACAAACCTACTGACTCTGTCTCGAGTTATAAGAAGAAGGACAGGAAGAAGAAGATGCGCATCAAGAAGATCGTCTACTACGACAGCGACGAGTCTTCTTCTTCCCAAAGAGACGACGACTACGATGAGAAAAAGAAAACAATCAACTCAAACTTTTCTTTTGATTATTCTCGTATTCCATTTAACTCTAATGCCCATTTACCTTCAATTCCACTTGGGAAACCTCCGCACTTTGATGGAGAAGACTACCCATTTTGGAGTCACAAAATGTGTAGTCACCTATTCTCTCTCCATCCAAGCATTTGGGAGATTGTTGAAAACGAAATGCTTTTTGATAGTACTGACAACCCCGTTTTCATTAATGAGCAAATCCATAAAAATGCACAAGCTACCACTATTTTGTTAGCATCCTTGTGCAGGGACGAGTACAATAAGGTGAGCGGCTTGGACAACGCCAAGTAAATCTGGGACACCCTCAAGATCTCTCATGAGGGGAACGATGCCACCATGATCACCAAGATGGAGTTGGTGGAAGGTGAACTGGGGAGGTTCGCAATAATCAGGGGAGAGGAGCCAACGCAAACGTACAACCGGCTCAAGACCCTGGTCAACAAAATCAGGAGCTATGGAAGCACGAGATGGACCAATCACGATGTCGTCCGGCTTATGCTCAGGTCCTTCACTGTTCTTGATCCTCATCTTGTGAATTCAATCCGTGAGAATCCTAGGTACACAAAGATGACGCCCGAGGAAATACTCGAAAAGTTTGTAAGCGGGCGTATGATGATCAAGGAGGCAAGATATGTTGATGATGCATTGAATGGCCCAATGCCTATCTACGAGCCTCAAACCGTTGCTCTCAAAGCAACAAGCAGCAGGGAGGCGCTACCTAGCAAGGTGGCGCAAGTTGAGGTGGCCGGGATAAATGAGGATGAAATGGCCCTCATCATCAAGCACTTCAAGACGACGCTAAAAGGACGCAAGGAGCATCCCAACAAAAGCAAGACAAAGGGAAAGCGCTCCTGCTTCAAGTGTGGTAAGACTGGTCACTTTATTGCTAACTGTCCCGATAATGATAGTGATCAGGGACAAGAAAAGAGCGGGAAGAGGGAGAAAAAGAAGTCCTACAAGAAGGCGAAGGGCGAGGCGCACCTTGGCAAGGAGTGGGATTCGGATTGCTCTTCGTCCGACTCCGACGACGAAGGACTCGCCGCCTCGGCCTTCAACAAGTCGTCTCTCTTCCCCAAAGAGCGCCATACTTGCCTAATGGCAAAGGAGAAAAAGGTAAGCGTTCGAGAAACTCCTAAATATACTACTTCTAGCGATGAAGATTCTAGTGATGATGAAGTAGACTATTCTAGCTTATTTAAAGGTTTAGATAGAGCCAAGGTAGAAAAAAATCAATGAATTGATTGATGCATTAAATGAAAAGAATGGACTCTTAGAAAAGCAAGAGGATTTATTGTATGAAGAACATGATAAGTTTTGTCGGCGATCCGAGACCGGGGGGTCCCCGAGCCGACGAGTGAGTGTGCCGCGTGCCCCAGCCCAGATGGGTCGAGCGCGTGGGCGAGCGCGAAGGGGGGAGAGAGAGAGAGCGAGAGGTCGGTGGCCGGAGCCGGGTCGCGAGGGAGTCGGAGAATTCCCGCGGCCTTCGTGTTCGTCCCGCGCCCAGGTCGGGTGCGCTTGCAGTAGGGGGTTACAAGCGTCCGCGCGGGTGAGGGGAGCGAGCGGCCCCAAGAGAGCGCCTGCCCCTGCCCTCGTTCCCGCGAGGCCAACCTTCTCTAAGAAGGCCCTGGTCCTTCCTTTTATAGTCATAAGGAGAGGGTCCAGGTGTACAAAATGGGGGTGTAGCAAGGTGCTACGTGTCTAGCGAGGGAGAGCTAGCGCCCTAAGTACATGCCAAGGTGGCAGCCGGAGAGATCTTGGCACCCTGTTGATGTGGCGTCGTGGCTGTTGGAGAAGCAGTGGAGCTTGATGGAGGGACAGCTGTTGGAACAGCTGTGCTCTTGCTGACGTCTCCCTGCTTTCGTAAGGGAGTCAAGAGTCGCCGTCGTCATGGTCTAGTGAGGCGCCATCATTGCCTATCTGGCGGAGCTGGCCAGATGGGACGCCGGTCTTGTTCTCTGCGACCCGAGTCGGCTCAGGGCAGGGTGATGATGACGCTTCCTGTTGACGTGGCGGTCTTGTGTCCTAGGTCGGGCGTCGTGGAGGCTCCTCCGAAGTCGAGGTCGAGTCCGTCCTGCATGACAGAGGCCGAGCCCGAACTCCTGGGTCGGGCGAGGCGGAGGTCGTTCGGCAGAGGCCGAGGCGGAGTCCAAGCCCTGGGTCGGGCGAGGCGGAGGTCATCGTCTTCCGGGGCCTTAGCCCGAGACCGAGCCCTGGGTCGGGCGGAGCGGAGTTCGCCGTCTTCCGGGGCCTTAGCCCGAGTCCGAGCCCTGGGTCGGGCGGAGCGGAGTTCGCCGTCTTCCGGGGCCTTAGCCCGAGTCCGAGCCCTGGGTCGGGCGGAGCGGAGTTCGCCGTCTTCCGGGGCCTTAGCCCGAGTCCGAGCCCTGGGTCGGGCGGAGCCTCCTATGGCACCTCTGGCGAAGTCTGGTCGCCCGTCGGTCTTACCTTTTGCGTTAAACGCCCCGGTGACTTGGTCGGTTGGCGCGGTGATTTAGTCAGGGTTACTTCTTATCGAAGGCGTGGCCTCGGGCGAGCCGGTGATGCGTCTGCCGTGAAAGAGGAGGCCTCAGGCGAGACGGAGTCATCTTAGGGTCGGTTGCCCTCGCCCGAGGCTAGGCTCGGGCGTGGCGTGATCGAGTCGCTCGTATGGACTGATCCCTGACTTAATCAAACCCATCAGGCCTCTGCAGCTTTATGCTGATGGGGGTTACCAGCTGAGAATTAGGCGTCTTGAGGGTACCCCTAATTATGGTCCCCGACAGTAGCCCCCGAGCCTCGAAGAGAGTGTTAACACTCGCTTGGAGGCTTGCGTCGCACGTTTTTGCAAGGGGACCAGCCTTTCTCGGTGGTACTTTGTTCCGGTGGGTGCGCGCGAGCGCACCCGCCGGGTGTAGCCCCCGAGGCCTCGGAGGAGTGGTTTCACTCCTTCGAGGTCTTAATGCCTTGCGTAATGCCTCGGCTGGTCTGGCGGTTCCCTCATGCGAGCAGGGCGTAGCCCAGGTGCACTGTCGGGGCCCAAGTTCTCGGGCTGGTATGTTGACGCTGTCAACGGTTCGGCCGGAGCCGGGTTTGCGAGAGCAGCCCCCGAGCCTCCGCACGGAGCGAGAGGACGATCAGGGACAGACTCGACTTTTTACATACGCCCCTACGTCGCCTTTCCGCAAGGAGGAGGGGGGGAGAGCGCCATGTTACCCTCGATGGGCACCGAACATGGTGTCTCCGGTGAGCTGCAATCGGGTAATCCGAGTGGACGTCCGTGCCCCGTTCGTTGGGGGTCGGCTAGGGGCCCGGAGGCACGCCCAAAAGTACCTGCGGGTGATCTGCCGGACCCGGTCCCCTGGCGACGGGGTCCGAGGGCTCGTTGCCTCCCTCCGATGGGATTCCGTTACAGAGTCGTTCCCGCTGGTCTCGGAAATGTCCTAGGGTACCTCGGGAGCGCAGCCCGAGCCTTGGTTATGTATCGAACGTACCCCTGGTCATCCCTCGCTCGGCGTCTGAGGCGACTGTGAACCCTTCGACAGGCCAGCCTTCGAACCCCTGATCAGTAATGGGCGCGGAGCCCTAGTAGCCTGAGGCGGTCGTGGAACCTTTCGGGAGGCCGACCTTCGAACCCCTGACCAGTAGTGGGTGTCGGGCCCACGCGATCTGAGGCGGCTGTTGAACCCCTCGGGGGGCCAGCCTTCGAACCCCTGATCAGTAGGGAGGCTCGGAGCCTAGTTCCTTCACGGGGAAGGATCCCTTTGGGGGTATCCTCCTTCCCAGTCCCTGTTGCAAGAGATAGAGAAAGAAGGAAAAGGGAAAAAAGGATACGAAACCAAGCGACGTGGCGTACCTTTTTTGGTGTGGTCATTTTGGCGAAGGCGAAGCGCCGCCAGCTGCCCCTGCCAGTAGCGCTGTCCGTCGAGCCGCAGAGTTAATGCGCCGGGGCGAGTAGTTGGCGAGGTTGCCGTTGCGCGTGCGCGAGCCGTTCGAGGAATGGGTCACGGGCGCGTCGTCTTCACGCCGTGAGAGGGGGTTCTCTTGCTGCCTCCGGATGGGACATGAGCTTGGCAGATGGCGTGACCGCTGCTCTCGCGCGCCTGCCACCGTCATTACTGCCGGCCCATTTTTGACCGCGTTTGACCGCTGCGCCAGGCTGGCGCTGCTGGGTCGCGGGCTGGGTCGCCTCGAATCGCGGTATCGGTTCCGCAATCGAGGAGGTGCGGTGGTGGAGCGAGTGGCACAGCGGCTCGCATGCAGCACCCGGCGCGCCAGTTGCACGACGCGTGGGCTTGAGCCGTCGCGCTGGCCTGTCAGGAGTCGGAGAGGCGCGTCCACTTGGCGCGGTTGCATGCCGCCTGCATGGCCGCCTGCCCCTTTCGCCCGCTGGTCTGGGCAAAAGTGGAGGGTTACTTGTAACCGCTGGGTGGTTGCGTGCGTCGTGCGCGACGGTTCGGCCTCCTCTGCTCGAAGCCGGTCTTCCTGACTTGTGGGTCCCAGCCCCCGCGCCGCGGGGGAGGGCTTTGGAGGCGTGTTGAAGAAGACTCAGCCCGTGACGGTTGGGGGCGCAAGCAGGGGGAGTTGCCTTTAAAAGGAGGGCGACCCTTTCGTAAGGCGACCATGCCCTCTCCCTGCCTTATGCATCGCGTCTTTCCACCTTCCAAGCCCCCGGATGGGGGAAACCGCCGTCTTTTCGCCCCATCGTTGGAGGAACGCAACTCCGTGGGAGTTGGTACCTTTCAGCCATCGTTCGGCTTCAAGGATTTTCATCATGCGGCCCGGCTGCACCCCTCCACCGGCGGTCACCCAGGATGGTGACCTCCGGCTTGATGGTGGGGGAAAGCGAGCCGGGCTGCAATCTAGGTCCCACCCTCAGCTTCAAGGATGTTCATCATCCTTGCTGGGGTGGGTGCCGGGCTGAGCCGGCGCTCTACCTCCCGCGTGGGTTGGTGGGTCATCCTCTCCCACTACGTTCGTGGGAGAGGGCGCCCACTGACCCTGCGGGCGGCCCGGACTTCGACAACGTGGGATGGATCGGCGGCGAACGCCGTCACCTCCAGCGTGTCGGGTCCGCTGGCTCGGCTCCGGCGGCCCCTTCTGTCGGGGGGCGGCTGCCGCGCCGTGTACACGGGAGGTCCACCCTAGACGCCACACGTCGCTAGGGCGGCGCTCGTGTTCTGGGGTGGCCCTGCCTTTGCACCAGGGCGGCGTCCTCGCGCGGAGGCCGGTGCCCCACTCATCTGGGAGGATTTGAGTGGGGATCTGCCGGAGGGCTGATGGCTTCTGCCGTCAGCGTCGAGGCGGAGGCGGCTCGAGAAGTCCCCGTCGCTGGCGGGGTCACCACCACTATCCGCGCTTCGGGCCTCCGGCTCTTTGTACTTGTCCTCGCCCCTCGGGTGGCGTTATGGGCGAGGGCAAGATTGCAGCAGTGCCTACTCCTGAGGCCTGCGCCGCTGCAGAGGGGGGAACCGGGGTTTCGTTTGTAATGGCATTTCGAGTGCCGGGTTTTTTGTTCATTTTGGCTTTCGGGGCCTGAACATGTATGTAACTCCGGCGCAGAGCCGTGTTTTTTTCTCATTTCCGAGCACTAAGACCCGTCTGCTGGTTGTCTGAACCGCTTCACCAAGCGTGAGTTGCCCCGTGTCAAGGTGACGAGTGAGGTATCCGTATCCCGGAGGCGTAGGAGTCCCTCGGCTCGGTCGGACCTGTTGTCCGAGGCTCCTCTAGCTTAGTTAAAGAGACCCCTCGGCCGCTCTTCGACGAGCCGAGGCCGGGGGTAGCGATATCAGCACGAGCAGAGGCGGAGTTGGCTCGGAAATGAAACCTGGTTGGCCGGAGCCTAGCCGGGTTGTCCGTTGGCAGGACTGACGTTGGAGTCGATCAGCCGAAGCTTCAGAACGGGCTGGCGCCCTCGGAAGGTGGTCGGCCGAGGCCCCAGAGGTGGCCGGCCGAGCCATCCGCTCGGGCCGGGTTCTCGGAGAAGTCCCTGGCAGAGATTGCTCGAGCGTGGTGATGACGTCATCCTTCGGAGCGGAGGCCCTCGGACCGCGTCGCCGTCCGAGGCTAGGTCGGGCCTTGCCGAAGGTGCTGTCGATGCCGAGGGTGTCATCGCCCTCTTCCAGCGTCAAGATCCGAGCCTGCAGGGTCAAATCGTCTTGTAGCGTGGGCCTTGTGCGGCCGTCGAGGCCAGAACACACACCCTTGCTGCGTTATAAAGCTGCGTCTCTTTTCCTCTTGTTTCGAGTATCTGGACTTTTTGTCGGTAGCAGGGATGTTAGTGCGAGCGAGAGTTGCTTCTCGCGGAAGGTGATGAGTGAGGTATCCGTATCCCGGAGGCGTGGGAGTCCCTCGGCTCGGTCGGCCTTGCCACTTACGCGTACTTTTACCCGTCCATGAGGCCCTGTCACCGACTCGGTCGAGAAGGCTCGAAGAATCGCTTCGACAGAAGAGCTTCCATACGTAAAGACTCGTTCGATCCGCGGGTTCACCTTATCCGAGCGCGAGTTACTTATCGCAGAAGGTGATGAGTGAGGTATCCGTATCCCGGAGGCGTAGGAGTCCCTCGGCTCGGTCAGCCTTGACTGCTTACGTGTACCCCGTCGTTTCCAGGACCCACTTTTCGAAGTAGTCAAAAAGCACGAAAGATGTTCTGGTAAAAGAGATTTTCTTTTTGAGGAAAATTTTGACGCAGAGGGGGTTTCCCCCCTTTTAGCCCCCGAGGGAGGGTCGAGCCATGCCGAGGCGAGGCCGACCCTTCCTTGTTGACTAAACTTTGCGTGGGTGCGGGGTATATGAACAACTTGGAAACATCTTAAGGGTAGAAGCGACGTAGCTGTTGGATGTTCCAAGCGTTGCCGTAGACCTCGCCTTGACTGTTGGCCAGCTTGTACGTTCCGGGCTTCAGAACTTTGGCGATGATGAACGACCCCTCCCAGGGGGGCGTGAGCTTGTGCCTCCCTCGGGCGTCTTGCCGCAGCCGAAGCACCAGGTCGCCCACCTGGAGGTCTCGGGGTCGGACCCCTCGGGCGTGGTAGCGTCGCAGGGACTGCTGGTACCGCGCCGAGTGTAGTAAGGCCCTGTCCCGAGCCTCGTCCAGCTGGTCCAGCGAGTCTTCTCGGCTAGCTTGGTTGCTTTCTTCGTTGTAGGCCCTCGTCCTCGGGGAGCCGTACTCCAGGTCCGTGGGCAAGACGGCCTCGGCCCCGTAGACCAGGAAGAACGGCGTGAAACCCGTGGCTCGGCTTGGCGTCGTCCTCAGGCTCCAGACCACCGAGGGGAGTTCCTTCATCCACCGCTTGCCGAACTTGTTGAGGTTGTTGTAAATCCGAGGCTTGAGCCCTTGTAGGATCATGCCATTGGCGCGCTCTACTTGCCCATTCGACATGGGATGAGCTACGGCGGCCCAGTCCACCCGGATGTTGTGATCCTCGCAAAAATCCAAGAATTTTTTGCCGGTGAACTGGGTGCCATTGTCGGTGATGATGGAGTTCGGGACCCCGAAGCGATGGATGATGTTGGTGAAGAATGCCACCGCCTGCTCGGACCTGATGCTGTTCAGGGGTCGGACCTCGATCCACTTGGAGAATTTGTCGATGGCGACCAGCAGGTGCGTGTAGCCCCCGGGCGCCTTCTGCAGAGGGCCGACGAGGTCCAGACCCCACACAGCGAAGGGCCAGGTGATGGGTATCGTCTGCAGAGCCTGAGCGGGCAGGTGGGTCTGCTTCGCATAGAATTGGCACCCTTTGCAGGCGCGGACAATTCTAGTGGCGTCAGCCACCGCCGTTGGCCAGCAGAAGCCTTGGCGGAAAGCGTTCCCAACGAGGGTTCGAGGTGCTGCATGATGGCCGCAAGCCCCCGAGTGTATTTCCCGCAGGAGTTCCTGACCTTCGGCGATGGAGATGCATCGCTGGAGGATGCCCGAGGGGCTTCGGTGGTAGAGCTCCTTCTCATCGCCCAGCAAGACGAACGACTTGGCGCGTCGCGCTACCCGCCGAGCCTCGGCTCGGTCGAGGGGCAGTTCTCCTTGGCGGAGATATTGCAGGTACGGGGTTTGCCAATCTTGATCTGGCATGACCCCGCTCTGCTCCTCCTCGATGCGCAGTGCTTCGCCCTCGGGGGCCGAGGGTTCCTCGGGCTGAACCGAGGGTGGCTCGGGCTGGGCCGAGGTCGCCTCGGACGAGGCCGAGGGTGCCTCGGGCTCGTGCGCGTCGCCTATCTTGACGGAGGGTTGGTGCAGATCCCGGGAGAAGACGTCCGGGGGAACCGTTGTTCGCCCCGAGGCTATCTTCGCCAGCTCGTCCGCAGTCTCGTTGTAGCGCCGGGCGATGTGGTTAAGCTCGAGACCGTAGAACTTGTCTTCCAGGCGTCGAACCTCGTCACAGTAGGCCTCCATCTTCGGGTCGCGGCAGAGGGAGTTCTTCATGACTTGGTCGATGACGAGCTGCGAGTCGCCGCGTGCATCGAGGCATCGGACCCCTAGCTCGATGGTGATTCGCAATCCGTTGATCAGAGCCTCGTACTCAGCCACATTGTTGGACGCCGGGAAATGGAGGCGTAGCACGTAGCGCAGGTGTTTCCCGAGGGGCGAGACGAAGAGCAGGCCCGCGCCGGCTCCCGTCTTCATCAGCGACCCGTCGAAAAACATGGTCCAGAGCTCCGGTTGGATCGGAGCCGTTGGCAACTGGGTGTCGACCCATTCGGCTACGAAGTCCGCCAGAACCTGGGACTTGATGGCCTTCCGAGGGGCGAACGAGATTGCCTCGCCCATGATTTCCACCGCCCACTTCGCGATCCGTCCTGAGGCTTCTCGGCACTGGATGATCTCCCCCAGGGGGAAGGATGACACCACAGTCACCGGATGAGACTCGAAGTAATGTCGCAGCTTTCGCCTCGTCAGGATCGCTGCATATAGCAGCTTCTGGACTTGTGGGTAGCGGATCTTGGTCTCGGACAGCACTTCGCTGACGAAGTAAACTGGCCTCTGAATGGGCAAAGCATGCCCCTCTTCCTGCCTTTCGACCACGATCGCGGCGCTGACCACCTGAGTGGTTGCGGCGACGTAGACCAAGAGGGTTTCTCCATCAGCTGGGGGTACCAAGACGGGCGCCTGGGTGAGGAGCGCCTTCAGGTTCCCGAGGGCTTCCTCGGCCTCGGGAGTCCAAGTGAAGCACTCGGCCTTCCTTAAGAGACGGTACAGGGGCAGGCCTCTTTCGCCGAGGCGCGAGATGAAACGGCTCAAGGCCGCGAGGCATCCCATGACCCTCTGTACACCTTTTAAGTCCTTGATGGGCCCCATGTTTGTGATGGCCGCGATCTTCTCCGGGTTGGCTTCGATGCCCCGCTCGGAGACGATGAATCCCAAAAGCATGCCCCGGGGCACCCCGAAGACGCACTTCTCGGGATTGAGCTTGACGCCCTTCGCCTTGAGACACCGGAATGTCAGTTCGAGGTCAGAGAGAAGGTCGGAGGCTTTCCTCGTCTTGACTACGATGTCATCGACGTAGGCCTCGACCGTGCGACCGATGTGTTCACCGAACACATGGTTCATGCACCGCTGGTACGTTGCACCCGCGTTCCTCAAACCGAACGGCATTGTGACATAACAGTACATGCCGAAGGGCGTGATGAAAGAAGTCGCGAGCTGGTCGGACTCTTTCATCTTGATTTGATGATACCCTGAGTAGGCATCGAGGAAAGACAGGGTTTCGCACCCTGCAGTGGAGTCCACGATTTGATCGATGCGAGGTAGAGGGTAGGGGACTTTCGGACATGCTTTGTTGAGACCAGTGTAGTCTACACACATCCGCCATTTCCCCCCTTTTTTCCTCACAAGTACAGGGTTGGCAAGCCATTCGGGATGGAATACCTCTTTGATGAACCCTGCTGCCATCAGCTTGTGGACCTCCTCGCCTATTACCCTGCGCCTTTCCTCGTCGAATCGGCGCAGAGGCTGTCTGACCGGTCGGGCTCCGGCCCGAATATCCAGCGAGTGCTCGGCGACATCCCTCGGTATGCCGGGCATGTCCGAGGGACTCCACGCAAAGACGTCGGCGTTTGCGCGGAGAAAGTCGACGAGCACTGCTTCCTATTTGGGGTCGAGCCCGGATCCGATCCGAATCTGCATGGAGGCGTCGCCACTGGGGTCGAGGGGGACGGCCTTAACCGTCTCCGCTGGCTCGAAGTTGCCGGCATGTCGCTTCACGTCCGGCACCTCTCGGGAGAGGCTTTCCAGGTCGGCACTGAGGGCCTCGGACTTGGCGAGGGCCTCGGCGTACTCCACGCACTCCACATCGCATTCGAATGCGTGTTTGTACGTGGGGCCGACGGTGATGACCCCGTTGGGGCCCCGCATCTTGAGCTTCAGGTAGGTGTAGTTGGGGATGGCCATGAACTTCGCGTAGCATGGTCTTCCCAGCACTGCGTGGTAGGTTCCTCGGAACCCGACCACCTCGAACGTCAAAGTCTCCCTTCGGAAGTTGGAGGGTGTTCCGAAGCAGACAGGGAGGTCGAGCTGTCCGAGGGGCTGGACGCGCTTCCCGGGAATGATCCCGTGGAAGGGCGCAGCGCCTGCTCGGACGGATGACAGATCGACGCGCAGGAGCCTGAGGGTCTCGACGTAGATGATGTTGAGGCAGCTGCCCCCATCCATCAGGACCTTGGTGAGCCTGACGTCGCCGATGACGGGGTCGACGACGAGCGGGTACTTCCCCGGGCTCGGCACGTGGTCGGGGTGGTCGTCCCGGTCGAAGGTGATGGGCTTGTCGGACCAGTCTAGGTAGACTGGCGCCGCCACCTTCACCGAGCAGACCTCCCGACGCTCTTGCTTATGATGCCGAGCCGAGGCATTCGCCGCATGCCCTCCGTAGATCATGAAACAGTCGCGGACCTCTGGGAACTCTCCTGCTTGGCGATCCTCCCTTTTGTCGTCGTCGTGAGCCCTGCCACCCTTTGCGGGTGGCCCGGCCCTGTGGAAGTGGCGCCGAAGCATGACGCACTCCTCGAGGGTGTGCTTGACGGGCCCCTGATGGTAGGGGCACGTCTCCTTGAGTGCCTTGTCGAAGAGGTTAGCACCTCCGGGGGGCTTCCGAGGGTTCTTGTGCTCGGCGGCGGCGACAAGGTCTGCATCGGGAATGTCGCGTTTCGCTTGCGACTTCCCCCTGCCTTTCTTCTTGGCGCCGCGTGGAGTAGACGCCTCGGGAGCATCTTCCGACGGGCGGCCCTGGGGCTGCTTGTCCTTTCAGAAGATGGCCTCTACCGCCTCCTGGCCGGAGGCGAACTTGGTGGCGATGTCCATCAGCTCGCTCGCCCTGGTGGGGGTCTTGCGACCCAACTTGCTCACCAGGTCACGGCAGGTGGTGCCGGCGAGGAACGCGCCGATGACATCGGAGTCGGTGATGTTGGGCAGCTCGGTGCGCTGCTTCGAGAACCGCCGGATGTAGTCCCGGAGAGACTCTCCCGGCAGTTGCCGACAGCTTCGGAGGTCCCAGGAATTCCCGGGGCGCACGTACGTGCCCTGGAAGTTGCCGGTGAAAGCCTGGACCAGATCTTCCCAGTTGGAAATCTGCCCTGGAGGCAGGTGCTCCAACCAGGCACGAGCAGTGTCGGAGAGGAACAGGGGGAGGTTGCGGATGATGAGGTTGTCGTCGTCCGTCCCACCCAGCTGGCAGGCCAGGCGGTAGTCCGCGAGCCACAATTCCGGTCTCGTTTCCCCCGAGTACTTTGTGATAGTAGTCAGGGGTCGGAATCGGGTCGGGAACGGCGCCCGCCGAATGGCTCGGCTGAAGACCTGCGGACCGGGTGGTTCGGGCGAGGGACTCTGATCCTCCCCGCTGTCGTAGCGTCCCCCACGCCTGGGGTGATAACCTCGGCGCACCCTTTCGTCGAGGCGGGCCCGACGGTCGCGATGAGGGTGCTCGTCGCCGAGGTGGCCCGGGGCCGCAGGCGTGGTGTTGCGCGTGCGCCCGGTGTAGACCGAGGCTTCCCGCGTGAGTCGGGAAGTCGCGGCACGAGGTTCCGAGGGGTACCCCTGCCTTCGGGAGGCAGAGCTCTCGGCCCGCCGGGCCGCAGCGCCTTCCAGGAGATGCTTGAGTTCTCCCTGGATTCGCCGACCCTCGGTGGTTGATGACTCCGGCATCGCGCGGAGGAGCATCGCTGCGGCTGCCAGGTCCTGACCGGTTCCGCCGGATGCGGGTGGCAGTCTGGCCCTGGCATCGTTGGCGATGCGGTGCTGGAGACCTTGGGGCAGGTGACGTATTCCTCCGGCTAGGGGCTGGCTCGCCCATACCTGCCCGATGTTCTGGCGGATTGCCTCGAGCGCTCCTGCTCCCTCATCGAGCCCGGCCTGCGCCCCGTGGACTTGCTCGAGCTGTGGGTCGTGACCCCCCGCCGGAACGGGGACCACAGCTAGCTCCCACGGGATGTCGGCGCGAGGCGCCGGCCTAGGGGGATCACCATCCTCCGGCATGCCGAGACAGCCGCCTCCGGAGGGATCCCCTAGCTCGACGTGGAGACATTCGCGGCTCGGGCCGCAGTCCTTGCCGTCAAGGCTGCGGCTGCCGTCGGAACAGTCGGAGAGGCAGTAGTCACATGCGGTCATGAAGTCCCGCATGGCACTGGGGTTGCCAAATCCGGAGAAATCCCAGCAGATGCTGGGGTCGTCATCTTCCTCGGACCCAGAGGGTCCGTAGGTCGAGACACCCGTCAATCGGTCCCAAGGCGACCGCACACGAAACCCTAGAGAGGTTGCACTCGCCTCAACGTGAGCGCCCGCCAAAGCGAGGTCGCCAGGCGGGCTGAGGCCGAGTCGAAATGACGAAAGATGGGTAGTAGTCGGTACCTTTTTGTCGACGAGGAGCGATGAAGTCACGTCGGGGGCTGATCGCGCCGTCGTCTTGGGTACGAGGGCGACGTCCTGCAGGCCCTTCGTGAGCGTGCTGGCGTCGTCCACTTGCTCGGAGTCGACGCGCTGCGGGGGGATGGCGCTCGCCTTTGCCTCGAACGCGAGGGTGACGCCTAGCGTGTCCTCCGTTGGGGCACTGGGGATGTCGATTTGCTCGACAGCTGTCGGAGCGCAGCCTCCCGCTCGGCCTTGGTTGCCCCGCCTCCTCCTCCGATGACGAGGGAGAGGACGGAGCGAGCTCAAAAGTTGTCCTTCCCCCACGCGGGAAAGGCGTCGTCGATTCCGCCGCCGGCGGGCGGGCTGTCCGCCACCATTGTCGCTGTCGCGCGGCGGTGGAAGGAGTATCATGTCGTAGCTGGCGTCGAAAGACATGAACTCAAGACTCCCGAAACGGAGCACCGTCCCGGGTCGAAGAGGTCGTTGGAGACTGCCCATCTGGAGCTTGACGAGAATCTGCTCGTCAACACGCAGCGTGCCCCTACCTGGCGCGCCAACTGTCGGCGTTCCGAGACCGGGGGGTCCCCGAGCCGACGAGTGAGTGTGCCGCGTGCCCCAGCCCAGATGGGTCGAGCGCGTGGGCGAGCGCGAAGGGGGGAGAGAGAGAGAGCGAGAGGTCGGTGGCCGGAGCCGGGTCGCGAGGGAGTCGGAGAATTCCCGCGGCCTTCGTGTTCGTCCCGCGCCCAGGTCGGGTGCGCTTGCAGTAGGGGGTTACAAGCGTCCGCGCGGGTGAGGGGAGCGAGCGGCCCCAAGAGAGCGCCTGCCCCTGCCCTCGTTCCCGCGAGGCCAACCTTCTCTAAGAAGGCCCTGGTCCTTCCTTTTATAGTCATAAGGAGAGGGTCCAGGTGTACAAAATGGGGGTGTAGCAAGGTGCTACGTGTCTAGCGAGGGAGAGCTAGCGCCCTAAGTACATGCCAAGGTGGCAGCCGGAGAGATCTTGGCACCCTGTTGATGTGGCGTCGTGGCTGTTGGAGAAGCAGTGGAGCTTGATGGAGGGACAGCTGTTGGAACAGCTGTGCTCTTGCTGACGTCTCCCTGCTTTCGTAAGGGAGTCAAGAGTCGCCGTCGTCATGGTCTAGTGAGGCGCCATCATTGCCTATCTGGCGGAGCTGGCCAGATGGGACGCCGGTCTTGTTCTCTGCGACCCGAGTCGGCTCAGGGCAGGGTGATGATGACGCTTCCTGTTGACGTGGCGGTCTTGTGTCCTAGGTCGGGCGTCGTGGAGGCTCCTCCGAAGTCGAGGTCGAGTCCGTCCTGCATGACAGAGGCCGAGCCCGAACTCCTGGGTCGGGCGAGGCGGAGGTCGTTCGGCAGAGGCCGAGGCGGAGTCCGAGCCCTGGGTCGGGCGAGGCGGAGGTCGTCGTCTTCCGGGGCCTTAGCCCGAGTCCGAGCCCTGGGTCGGGCGAAGCGG
The DNA here is from genome assembly GCA_029449295.1 of Zea luxurians. Taxonomy (NCBI): domain Eukaryota; kingdom Viridiplantae; phylum Streptophyta; class Magnoliopsida; order Poales; family Poaceae; genus Zea; species Zea luxurians. The sequence goes on from JAOPSE010000011.1 coordinate 57,302,157, forward strand.
AGTTCGCCGTCTTCCGGGGCCTTAGCCCGAGTCCGAGCCCTGGGTCGGGCGGAGCGGAGTTCGCCGTCTTCCGGGGCCTTAGCCCGAGTCCGAGCCCTGGGTCGGGCGGAGCGGAGTTCGCCGTCTTCCGGGGCCTTAGCCCGAGTCCGAGCCCTGGGTCGGGCGGAGCCTCCTATGGCACCTCTGGCGAAGTCTGGTCGCCCGTCGGTCTTACCTTTTGCGTTAAACGCCCCGGTGACTTGGTCGGTTGGCGCGGTGATTTAGTCAGGGTTACTTCTTATCGAAGGCGGGGCCTCGGGCGAGCCGGTGATGCGTCTGCCGTGAAAGAGGAGGCCTCAGGCGAGACGGAGTCATCTTAGGGTCGGCTGCCCTCGCCCGAGGCTAGGCTCGGGCGTGGCGTGATCGAGTCGCTCGTATGGACTGATCCCTGACTTAATCAAACCCATCAGGCCTCTGCAGCTTTATGCTGATGGGGGTTACCAGCTGAGAATTAGGCGTCTTGAGGGTACCCCTAATTATGGTCCCCGACAAGTTTATTAGTGTACAAAAATCTCTTGCTCTAGAAACTAAGGGGAATGAGATTTTATCTTCTGAAATTTCTTCTTGCCATGAGTCTATTTCTAGCTTGAAGAATGTTAATGATGAGTTAAATGCTAAGTTAGAAGTAGCTAATAAACCTAGTTCAAGTGTGGAACATGTCATAATTTGTAATAGGTGCAAAGATTTTGATGTTAATGCTTGTAATGAACATCTTGCATCCATTACTAAACTAAATGATGAAATTGCAAATCTGAATGCTCAACTTAAGACTTGCAAGGTAGATTTTGATAAACTAAAATTTGCAAGGGATGCCTACACTGTTGGTAGACACCGCTCTATTAAGGATGGGCTTGGCTTTCGAAGGGAAGCCAATAACTTAGCAAGTCAAAGGGCTTCCATTTCCGCCAAGGAGAAAGGGAAGGCCCCTATGGCTAATAGTACTCAACGGAATCATGCTTTCATCTATAGTGATAGAAAATTTTCTGGAAATACTCATAGGAGTTATGCTTATGATTCACATGCTATGATTGCTTCAAGTTCTTCTTATGTGCATGGTAGAAATATGCCTAGGAAAAATGTTGTTCATATGCCTAGGAAAGTATGTAATGAACCTTCTACAATTTACCATGCTTGCAATACTTCTTTTGCAATTTGTTGTAAGAATAAGAAAGTGATTGCTAGGAAGTTGGGGGCCAAATGCAAGGGATTCAAGACTTGCATTTGGGTCCCAAAGACTATTATAACTAACCTTGTAGGACCCAACAAGAGTTGGGTACCTAAAACCCAATCCTAATTTGCCTTGCAGGTTTATGCATCCGGGGGCTCAAGCTGGATTATCGACAGCGGATGCACAAACCACATGACGGGGGAGAAGAAGATGTTCATCTCCTACGTCAAGAACAAGGATTCCCAAGATACAATCATATTTGGAGATGGGAATCAAGGCAATGTCAAAGGCTTAGGCAAGATAGCCATCACTAATGAGCACTCTATCTCTAATGTATTTCTAGTAGAGTCGCTAGGCTATAATCTGCTGTCTGTTAGTCAATTGTGCCACATGGGTTATAATTGTCTATTTACAAATGTAGATGTGTCTGTCTTTAGAAGGAGTGATGGTTCACTAGCTTTTAAGGGTGTACTATATGGCAAACTCTATTTAGTGGATTTTTCGAAAGAGGAGGCTGATCTAGATGCATGCTTAATTGCTAAGACTAGCATGGGCTGGCTGTGGCATCGCCGTCTAGCACATGTTGGGATGAAGAACCTTCACAAACTTCTAAAGGGAGAACATGTGTTAGGTCTAACAAATATGTTTTTCGAAAAAGATAGACTTTGTGCAGCTTGTCAAGCAGGCAAACAGGTGGGAAGCGCTCATCACAGCAAGAATGTGATGACCACATCGAGACCTTTGGAGCTACTTCACACGGACCTCTTCGGACCCGTCGCCTACCTCAGCATCGGGGGAAGTAAGTATGGTCTTGTTGTTGATGATGATTTTTCCCGCTTCACTTGGGTATTCTTTTTGCAGGATAAATCAGAATCCCAAGGGACCCTCAAGTGCTTTCTAAGGCGAGCTCAAAACGAATTTGAGCTCTAGGTGAAAAAGATTAGAAGCGACAACGGGTCCGAGTTCAAGAACCTTCAAGTGGAGGAGTTCCTTGAGGAGGAAGGAATCAAGCACGAGTTCTCCGCTCCCTACACACCACAACAAAACGGTGTGGTAGAGAGGAAGAACAGGACGCTTATAGACATGGCGAGGACGATGCTTGGAGAATTCAAGACGCTCGAGCGGTTTTGGTCGGAAGCTGTGAACACAGCTTGTCACGCCATAAACCGGGTCTACCTTCGTTGCCTCCTCAAAAAGACATCGTACGAACTTCTAACCGGTAACAAACCCGACGCTTCATATTTTCGTGTATTTGGGAGTAAATGTTACATTCTAGTGAAGAAAGGCAGGAATTCAAAATTTGCTCCCAAAGCTGTAGAAGGGTTTTTGCTAGGTTATGACTCAAATACAAAAGCGTATAGAGTCTTCAACAAATCATCGGGTTTGGTTGAAGTCTCTAGCGACGTTGTATTTGATGAAACTAATCGCTCTCCAAGAGAGCGAGTTGATCTTGATGATATAGATGAAGATGATGTTCCAACGGATGCAATTCGCACCATGGCGATTGGAGATGTGCGACCACAGGAGCACCAAGTGCAAGATCAACCTTCTTCCTCAACAATGGTGCAACCCCCAACTCAAGATGATGAACAGGTTCCTCAAGAGGAGGCGTGTGATTAAGGGGGAGCACAAGAAGACCAAGTTGTGGAGGAAGAAGCACCACGGCCCCTCCAACTCAAGTTCGAGCGACGATTCCAAGGAATCATCTCGTCGACCAGATTTTGGGTGATATAAGCAAGGGAGTAACTACTTGCTCACGTCTAGCTAATTTCTGTGAGCATTATTCGTTTGTCTCTTATATTGAGCCTTTCAGGGTAGAAGAGGCCTTGCTAGATCTAGACTGGGTGTTGGCCATGCAGGAAGAGCTCAACAACTTCAAGCGAAATGAAGTTTGGACACTCGTGCCACGTCCCAAGCAAAACATTGTGGGAACCAAGTGGGTGTTCCGCAACAAGCAGGACGAGCACGGGGTGGTGACAAGGAACAAGGCTCGACTTGTGGCAAAAGGTTATGCCCAAGTCGCAGGTTTGGACTTTGAGGAGACCTTTCCTCATGTGGCTAGGCTAGAGTCTATTCGCATTTTCTTATCCTATGCCGCTCACCATTCTTTCAGGTTGTTCCAAATGGACGTGAAGAGCGCTTTCCTCAACGGGCCAATCAAGGAGGAGGTGTACGTGGAGCAACCCCCTGGCTTTGAGGATGAACGGTACCCCGACCACGTGTGTAAGCTCTCTAAGGCGCCCTATGGACTTAAGCAAGCCCCAAGAGCATGGTATGGATGCCTTAGAGATTTTCTAATTGCTAATGCTTTCAAGGTTGGGAAAGCCGATCCAACTCTGTTCACTAAGACTTGTGATGGTGACTTATTTGTGTGCCAAATTTATGTCGATGACATAATATTTGGTTCTACTAACCAAAAGTCTTGTGAGGAGTTTAGCAGGGTGATGACTCAGAAATTTGAGATGTCGATGATGGGCGAGTTGAACTACTTCCTTGTGTTCCAAGTGAAGCAACTCAAGGATGGCACCTTCATCTCTCAAACGAAGTACACACAAGACTTGCTCAAGCGGTTTGGGATGAAGGACGCCAAGCCCGCAAAGACTCCAATGGGAAGCGACGGACATGTCGACCTCAACAAAGGAGGTAAGTCCGTTGATCAAAAGGCATACCAGTCTATGATAGGGTCTTTACTTTATTTATGCGCTAGTAGACCGGATATTATGCTTAGCGTATGCATGTGTGCTAGATTTCAATCCAACCCAAGGGAGTGTCACCTTGTGGCCGTAAAGTGAATTCTTAGATATTTAGTTGTTATGCCTTGCTTCGGGATCTGGTATCCAAAGGGGTCTACCTTTGACTTGATTGGATACTCAGACTCCGACTATGCTGGATGTAAGGTTGATAGGAAGAGTACATCAGGGACGTGCCAATTCCTAGGAAGGTCCCTGGTGTCTTGGAGTTCAAAGAAACAAACTTCCGTTGCCCTATCCACCGCTGAGGCCGAGTATGTTGCCGCAGGACAGTGTTGCGCGCAACTACTTTGGATGAGGCAAACCCTCCGGGACTTTGGCTACAATCTGAGCAAAGTCCCACTCCTATGTGACAATGAGAGTGCAATCCGCATGGCGGACAATCCTGTTGAACACAGCCGCACAAAGCACATAGACATCCGGCATCACTTTTTGAGAGACCACCAGCAAAAGGGAGATATCGATGTGTTTTATGTTAGCACCGAGAACTAGCTAGCGATATCTTTACCAATCCTTTAGACGAGAAGACCTTTTGCAGGCTGCGTAGTGAGCTAAATGTCTTAGATTCGCGTAACTTGGATTGATCTATAGCATACATGTGTTTTATACCTTTGATCATGTTCCTTTATGCATATTATTGCTTATTAATGGTGCTCAAGTTGTGCAAGGGATCCCCGGACCTCACAAGTCCATGTGTGAATGATGCACATTTTTAGGGGGAGAAATGCTACAACTTGACCCTTTGAGACTAACCGTGTGCTTGAGTTTTACTTATTTTAGTCTCAAAGGTGGATTGAAAGGGAAAAGTGAACTTGGACCATGCAAGACTTCCACTGCACTCCGATGAGAGGGTAATTTACTCCAAGTTCATCTCCATGCTCTTATTGCCTTTTTACTCTTAATTGACGGTTTTGGTGAGGCAATGGGGTTTAAGGGCCAATAATGATCCCATTTTGGTGCTTAATGCCAAAGGGGGAGAAATTAAGGCCAAAGCAAATGGATCAGCTACCACTTGAGAATTTTGAAAATAGTAGAGTTAGAACTTTTGTTTTGGCAAAATACTCTTATGTGCAAAATTTGGCCTCTTGTGAGGAGAATGTAGGATTATGGGAAAAAGGGGGAGTTTCTGGCTCATAATCAATTTTTCTCATGGAATACCTCTCTTTATGCCTAAACAAGTGTGTTTGACTTAGATATAGGCAAATGAGTTTGATTTCAAAAACAAACCAAGTGGTGGCAAAGAATGATCCAAATATGCTAAATTTGAATTAAAAACAATTTTTGTTCTCAATTGCATTGATGTTGCACTTCTATTCGTTGCTTTTTGATGTGTTGGCATAAATCACCAAAAAGGGGGAGATTGAAAGGGAAATGTGCCCTTGGGCCATTTCTAGTATATTTTTGGTGATTAAGTGCCCAACACATATTGTGTGAGTAATTATGTGCCAAATGATGGATGAAGTGCAAATCAACAAGAAGGTATGATTCTAGACTTAGTACATTTGTTTTTGTGTACTAATATATTTGTCTAAGTGCTAGAATCAGAGAAAAGAGAAAAAGGAAAAGACTTGGCTGGAGCAGTCAAGACTCAGCGCAGTCTGGCACACCGGACTGTCCGGTTTTGCACCGGACAGTGTCCGGTGCGCCAGGCTGGCTTCAGGCAAACTGGCCACTCTTGGGAATTCGACGGCAGCATAAGGCTATAATTCACCGGACTGTCCGGTGGTGCACCGGACTGTCCGGTGAGCCAACGGCCGCCAGCGCAATGGTCGGCCGCCAAATCCGCGGGCGACGCATGGCCCGCTCCAATGGTCAGCAGGAGGCACCGGACTGTCCGGTGTGCACTGGACAGTGTCCAGTGCGCCAACGGCTACAATTCTGCAATGGTCGGCTGTGCCATTTTAGGAAGGCGATCTGCACCGGACCATGAATAGTGCCTGTCCGGAGGTGCACCGGACTGTCCGGTGCGCCACTCGAAAGAAGGCAAGAATTGCCTTCCTAGTTTGCCTCCAACGGCTCCTAGCTGCCTTGGGGCTACAAAAGGGATCCCTAGGCACATGGAGGAGTTACCCAAGCATTCTTTGATCATCTCTAAGCACCAAGACTCCATTCTCGCGCATTTGATTCTTTGTGATAGTGACTTGAGCTCTAGTTGAGTAGTGAACTCCCCGCATTGTGTTGTGAGCTCAAGTTGTGGCTTGTGTGTGTGTTTGTGCTCGTGCTTTGAGTCTTTTGTGTGTTGCTCTCCCCTCCCTTACTTCCGTGCTTCTTTGTGATAATCAATTGTAAGGGCAAGAGGCTCCAAGTTGTGGAGATTCCTCACGAATGGGAGATAGTAAAAGAAAGAAAACATCGTGGTATTCAAGTTGATCATTGGATCACTTGAAAGGGGTTGAGTGTGACCCTCGTCCAGTAGGACGCCACAACGTGGAGTAGGCAAGTGTTACACTTGGCCGAACCACGGGATAAATCACCATGTCTCTTGTGCTTGTTTTCTTCGTGACTATTGTGTTTCACAAGAGCTCGGTCCTTCACCACTTGATTCTATTGAGCTAACACTTAACCAAGTTTTTGTGGCTACAAGTATTTGTTTTTTTCAGGATCACCTATTCACCCCCCCTCTAGGTGCTCTCAGGAGTAGCCGAAGCAACAACCTTTCCAGAGGTTGCACCCTTTCTTTTCTGCCCCCGTGGCGGGTAGCGATAGTCAGGGTACACAAATCCAATAGCATCAAAAACCCTATTTAATCTTTTCTTTTTTCGGCTCCCGAAGGCCGCAGATAGTGCATTATCTTTGGACTTGGAATATGTTCCAAGTAACTCATCGCTAGTATTTTCAACACACTTTAGCCAGTCATCATCTGGTTCAACAAACTGGTCCCCAAACCTGAAGGTGTATTTCAATCGAACCAGGCCACCTTCGCTAGGGTTAGTGATGCTTTCTTTTGGCATTTCCTAGATGTCTATCAGTGGCCATATCCTGTAGGCTACATGTTCTTGAAGTAAGTCCCTTGTCCTAAAAAAGAGCAAACTATGCTGAAGGCCCTTCGGCATGCTTCGACTGCCTCATCAATTTCTACCTTCAGCTTCTGGAGGCCGAAGCGGGACCAGATGGGGCGCATGATGATCTCTTTAATGTCTTCTCTCGCCTTCAAATCATTTTTCACATAGAACCACTCTTCCATTTAGGCCCCAGGCCATCTCTTCTGAAACGTTGGCACAGGGTAGCTTGCGCCAGAGCGAGCAACGAAGCTATAGCAACCGAAATTGTTATGATATTGTTCTTTACCCCAGGGCTTCGTCTCATATGAAAGTTCATGCATATTGCAAAAACATCTTGCACTTGGCTCTAGACCTTGACTTCTCACAGCCAAGACAAAGATCCCCATTCTAATAACTGCTTCGGGAGTGATCTGGTGAAGGAAAATCTGGTATGACTTTAAAACTTCAACCACAAATCTGCTCAACGGGAACCGAAGTCCAGCTTTGAAGAAGCTCCAGAAGATCACAACTTCGTTTTCTTCAGGAGCAGGAACGGCTCTGTCTACGTCGACCCTCACAATAGACATATCTCTAAAATACCTTCCTCTCATGTTATCAAGATGACTCTGTTTGATAGTTGATTTCTCGAAGACTGTATGACTTGGTCGCCAGGGCCGATCTTCAGAGTCTTCGCCTCCACTCTCCATATCATAGCTGCCGCTATCATCAGTTTCTTCAGACAAGCCTTCTAGTATCTCTTTAGTAATCTTCTTTGTATTTGTTTTTGCTATTGACTCAACAAATCCAGCAGTCTTCTCCTCAACTAGCTTCTCCTCTTCGGTCAGCTTCATCTCAGCGGCAACTTTTTTGTCCTGAGACATCTTCTCTTTGGAAATGGTGAAAATGCGTCCTTAAAACCGAAGCTTAGGAAGTCTGATAAACTAAGCAAGCGTTGGTAAGCAAGAGCTAAAAAATTGAGGATACAAAGCAAGCGGCAAGTAGCGTACCAAATGTGGTCAGAGTGAGTTCTTATTTATATGATCGACACGCTAAATATTGGAGGGTCCCGTCTGTCATTGGCTGTTGCTATTCTAGGAAAGGGAAGGTGTTTTTTCGAACTTTCGGCTTAAGGCCTTCGTCCATGTCGCAGTCTGAATTCGTTATCTTAATCAAATTAATACTGCGAGGGGCTACTGTTGGGGGCCTTCGTCCTCCGAAGGTCCTCAAAAACATAATTTAACAATGTCTTCCAAGTATGGTTTATGGACAGGTATCTTCGGATTTATGATAAAAGCATACACGATGAGGAGCTTGATCGTGACGAAGGTTGCCGTCGCTCCGAAGCTGTGCGGAAGGGAGCGTCGGCTAAATCCCAGAAAAAGGAACCGACTTAAAAGGGAAAAGGTTGTTCAGTCCTTATAGATTTTTCTATAAGCCAATAGTAAATGTAAAGCGCATAATTGTAATTTCACATGGGCTGCGTCCCATGCCTATAAATAGGTGAATAGTACCCCCGTACTGTTCACGCTGACTTGGCATTTGCTTTTGCGTCACGCTTGGACCTTCGTCTTCTATCGAATTGAAGGTATCTTTTGTAATTGAATATTATTCATGCTTTTCTCATGATTATATAATGAAAGAGGAATCAATAACGTTTCATAATCATTCATGTTGTTTTTTATATCTTACATGCTTCTCCTTTCATTATTATTCATTGCAATCATGAAGGTATGTCCTTCATGACCTTCGCCTGAAGATCATTATGTCCCAAGAGGAATAATGTTTCGAAAGACGAAGGACTTTAACCTTTAACATTCTATGTTGCCTTGTTCTTGATTCATAGCATTTGAGAACAAGTCTCCAAAACCCAGCTTCGGCTTCAGCTTGAGCTTGCGTAGCTTCGGCTTCTGCTTGCCCAGTTTCGGCTTCGGCTTGCGTTTTGGTAGCTTCAACAATTTTCTTTGTAGGAGCAGGGCTCAAGGCCTTTGTAGTCTCAAGCACAACATCTAGCACGTTGGCCATCCTCCTCCTCTTAGGAGTTGCGGCAGAAACCTTTTGCACCTTTGGCAGTTTTGCCTCTATCGGAGGGCTCAGAATTTTTGGCATTTTTATTATTTCTTCAACCTTTGGCTCTTCAGCCTTATCAATCTTATCTTCGACTGGCTCGACTGTATGCGTCTTCGGCATTACATTTGGTTCTTCAACGCTCTATGTAATTGAAGCAGCTTGTCTTGCTTCAGCAGTTGAAGAGGTTCCTTCGACAAAATCAGGCACCATGGCTGGTTCAATATAACATGGCCGGTGGGTCAGAACCTTCACTTTTTTGCTTTTTGGCTCAGGCTCAGCTCGATTGACCGAAGCGACAGTCTTCCTCTTTTTCTCTTGCCCTCGTAGCGGGTAGCGGTAATCAGGGTATACAAAGCCAATATCATCAAATACCCTGTTTAATCTTTTCTTGCCCCGACCCCCAAAGGCTGCAGACAAAGCATTATCTTCGGCCTTGGAGTATGCTCCAAGTAGATCATCACTAACAGCTTCGATACACTTTAGCCAGTCATTGTTTGGCTCACCAAACTTCTCCCTAAATCTGAAGGTATACTTCAGTCGGACCAGACCACCCTCACTAGAATCGGTGGTGGTCTCCTTTGGCATATCCCAGCTATCCACAAGTGGCCATACTCTGAAGGATATATGCTCTTGAATCAAATCCATTGAGCCAATGAAGTCACACACAGTGCTAAAAGCCCTCTGACATGCTTTGACATTGCTATCAATTTCCACCTTCGGCCTTCGAAGGCCGAAGCGAGACCAGATGGGTCGCTGAACGATTTCTTCGATGTCTTCCCTTGCCTTTAAGTCATTTTTAACGTAAAACCATTCTCCCATCCAGGACCCAGGCCATCTTCTCCGGAATGTCGGTACTAGGTGGCTTGCATTGGGGCGAGCAATAAATCCATAACAACCGAAGTTGTTGTGGTATTGTTCCTTGCCAGTAGCCTTCGTCTCATATAAAAGCTCGTGCATACTGTAGAAGCACATCGCGCTTGGCTCTAGCCCCTGACTCCTTACAGCCCAAACAAAAATCCCCATTCTAATTATAGCTTCGGGGGTAATCTGATGAAGGAAGATCTAGTATATCTTCAGCACTTCAACCACAAACTTGCTCAGTGGGAACCAAAGACCTGCCTTTAAGAAGCTTCGGAATATCACAACTTCGTTTTCCTCGGAGCAGGGGCAGTATTGTCTCCTCCAACTCTAACAATAGACATGTCACGAAAATACCTCCCCTTCATGGCATCGATATGACTCTGGTTGATAGTCAATTTTCCGAAGATAGTATGGCTTGGGCGCCACGGTCGATCCTCAAAATCTTGATCCCCACTTTCTACGTCATAACTATCACTGTCGTCAGTATCTTCAGACTAACCTTCTAGAATCTCTTTAGTAATCTTCTCTATGTTTGTTTTTGACATAGACTCAACAAACCCAGCGATAAAAGGGTCTGCAGTTTTCTTTTCTTCAAACAACTTCGTTTCCTCAGTTACCTTCGTTTCCGCAGTCATTTTCTTTTCCTCGGTCATCTTCTCCCCAGACATGGTGAAAACACGTCCTTAAACCGAAGCTCGAAAAGCTTGAAAATCAAGCGAGAGCTAGTGAGCAAGAGCTAAAAAGTTTGAGAAAATAATGCAAATAGTGGAAATAGCGTATCAAATGCTGCCGCTGTGGTTTATATTTATACGTCCAGTGCGTTGCAACTTGGTGGGTGTAACACCTAATTTGCAAGAAAATAATCTAAAAGGAGAAAATGAAATTCATGTATATGCGTATGTATGTTACATCCACTTGTCATCTCCTGTGGACACCTCACCAATACAAATGAATAAGCAATAAAAGGCACTCAAACAAATTATGCATCATGCTGGAATTTTATTTTGTGTGCACTTTGTGACGACATAGAATAATGAGAAAAGAATTATATTAATACCCAAATGGGAATTTAAAATCTAAAAGAGATTCTAGAATTTAGAAAAGAAAGGAAAATAAATATTTTGTGGATAAAAATGAGTACAAAAAATATATTATTCCTACACTAGAATGTGAATTTGTAAAATGTACTCAAAGGTGAAACTCACATTCAAATCCAAACTTGATTCAAAATAATCATAAAAGAAAACCAAACAGGAAAAAGAAAAAGGAAGAAGAAAACTTACTGGGCCGCCAACCTCAAATTTAGCCCAATCTCACTTCTCTCCCGCGCGGCCCACACTCCCTCCACCCAGCCGCGCGTGCTTCAGCTGATCAAAAAAAAACCTAGCCGCCAGACTAAAGCTCCAGCGCGTGCGTAGATAACCTAGCGACTGACGCGTGGGCCACTTGAGCATTGGCGCCGCATCCCTCGCTCTGGCTCACTGGCGGTTGGGCCCTCACGGCCAGGACCACGGGTGCTCATCCGCATGTGACAAAATGGTCCCAGTTGTCAGACTTGTCTTCTCCGCGATAGTTGCGCTCGGGTTGTTGTGATTCCAGGCGAGCTCCACCAGTATAGCGATTCTACCGCCCGATTTGACTGCTTGGCACTATAAATTGCCGAGCCGCCTTCCTCTTCCCCTCGATTACCTTCACGAACTGCGACCATCATGTCTTCAATCTCCGAGGGCCGCCATCGCCATGTGAGTCCAGCCGAAGAGGAGAGAGAGTGAGAGAAAGCGTTCTGTGCGTCGCATGTGTGCCCGGTCCACGCGTGAGTTTAGTGCCTAAGTGCGGGGCGCCCTCGTGTGCTCCGTGGTCGCGTGCGCCAGGTACCCAGAGTGGAGCTCGGGCTGGTCACCGCTGCCGTCGGGATTGTTCTGCGACTGCGCTCGGCGGTGGGCGTAATCGCGAAGGCGATGTTCGAGTCGTCATCGGTAGCGGAGTTGCGGCAGGATAGACACAGTGCCGGGGATCTAGCCGCACGCATCGCGTCACTCGGCCGGCGTGATTCATCACCGGAAGGCCGGTGATTTCACGACATTGGTGGTCGTCGCCGTGGGTCCGCGCTTCAACGTGAGCCCGTGCTCTCTCACGGCCATCTGATGTAAGTACCACTTCCAACCTTTTGTAGTAGGCCCAGCAACGCGTAGATCACCACAAGTTGAGGGATTAGCGCCCGATGCGTGGATTTGAATTTGCCGGTGAAGCTCCGCCGTATGGGAACGGCTGTGCCGCTGCGCTGGCGATGGCGACTGGAGGTGGGAGACGGTACCTGGATCGTTGGATCCTAGTTGGGCGGCCACGATTAGATCTGGGGGTAATCCATTGTGAATCGTTGATCGAGCTATCGACGGCTTAGATTAAATCTGGGTATCGATTCGTTTGCGCCCAATAGTGGTCGTTGATCGGGGATCCGAGGGCCAGGGTGTCTTGGTGGATCCCTCTAATCTGCACCGTTGATGAATCATCCTGCGGCCAGGAATACACGATACCCCTTCGCGGATACGTTTTGTTAAAGAGACCCTGAGAAAAATAAGAATCAACCCGCCGTCCTGTCTCGACTGTTCACTGAGTCTTAGAAATTTTATAGTTTGACCCCCGTGGTTCTCTGTATATAGTGCTCGGTCCAGAGAATAATAAAAATAGAAAATTAATTACAGAAAATGATTTTTAATACAAAAACAATACTAGAAACTTGTATAATTCATATATAATTTATTTTAGCTCCAAATTGAGTCATTCCAGTTGCAATAATTTTGTATTAATATTGTCTACCAACTAGTAACACTGTTTAGCCATGAAATTTGAATTAAAATTATTCATTTGGTTTAATCTATTCTAAGCACTAAATAATTCCCGAAATTCATAACTTGGTAACCGCAACTCCGAATTTAGTGGTTCTTGTTTCTACGATCTCGTAGCAACGCGTAGATCATTATTATGCGGTATATTCTTATGTTTGGTGTGATGTTAATTTATCTATATCATGTTTGTTTGTATTGCCACGACTAGCGCGAGGACACGTGTCATCTGAAAAGCAAGTTGGTACCTGGAATCTCAAGTGCCAGGCAAGTTGTGCCCTTGATCACTTCTTTTACCCATTCATGTTCTTATTATTCATAATGATCTGCATAGGATAATTTTGCTGGGACCCAATAGGATACCCTAGATTTGACTATCTTTATACCTTGCTTCACCACTGGTTTTACTACTAAAGTTTTGGGGAGTACATGCTATTGCTTTATGTGGATTTGGGTATAGAGATATTCATCACTCATTGTTATACTATTTATTGTTATCTGTTTTATTATTCCTTGTTCATGTTAAGATCATTATGTTAATGGGAACATGGAGAACCACCCGGGAAAACAGTGCTACCACAAGGGTGGAATGGGACGCCCTTGGCTGATTAACTAGGAAAGCTAGGGGAGGGCTACCTTACCCGAAAGGGGCAAGGGCAGTAGGGGAGAGGTCAGTGCAGGGGGGTCCCTGTTTGATTTTGCTGCGATGGCGGTCAGCCAGGAACCCTGTACTGGATCTTCCCATAAACTGTAGCGGGTAGTCTGAAGCTAGTGGAACTTTGTAAAGGCCTCGTAGTGTTACCCTGCCTCGCCTCCTCGGTAGAGGTGTATGGGATTGGCCATCTCTTGGCAGATGGGTAACATGACTTGTGGGTAAAGATGCGCAACCTCTGCAGAGTGTAAAACTGGTATACTAGCCGTGCTCACGGTCAAGAGCGGCTCGGACACTCACATGATTAAATTATGGAACTTAAACTTAACCTGTCATTTCATTGCATTTGGGATTATTTTGTTATTACTTTTACTTATTATTACTATGGTTTGGTAATTACTTACACTTAGTAATTGCTAATAAAATTTTGACCAACTTATAAAAGCAATGCTCAGCTTCAGCCTTTATTTTATTGATCAGCCTTACACTACATGAACTCCCACCTTTGGTGAGTTCATGTCACATTATTCCCCACGACTTGTTGAGCTATGATCGTATGTGAGCTCACTCTTGCTGTCTCACACCCCCCCACAGGAGAAGAGCAGGTGGTCGAAGAGGAGCCTCAAGGCGAGGAGTACGATCTGATCTAGGTGGCGTTTCTCAGTCGACATTGGCGCCAACGATCCTTAGTTCGTTTTATATTTATCTTTATTTTGTAATAAGTCTTCCGCTATGTAATAAATACTCTGATGTTTTATGACATTTATCTCTATACACTCTGTTATTATATATGTTGTCTTCTTTGGCGCATGTATGAGATGCACCCGGCTTTGTCCTTTAAAACCGGGTGTTACAGAAGTGGTATCAGAGGAAATGTTGACTGTAGGACGAAACCTAGATAGAAATGGACAAAACCCTTCCCTACTTACCTTCTTCTGATTCATTCTACACTTACCTTACTCTATTTCTTTCTACACTTATCTTGATCCTGTCTCACCTTCTACTGTTCTACTCTGATCATTCTTACCTTTTCTACTCTTAGTCAAGATGGATTTCACACCTTGGAATCCCTACCCCTATGACATTTTTAAGAGATAGGAGGCCTAAGACAAAAAAAAAATCAAAACTATTTTCTCTATTAAAAATGTTGGTTGATTGTTCTGATGATCAATGTCTGATTTGCTTCTTTGATTGATTGAAATATTATAGACGGGCATTTTAGCATGTACCACTATAAGGTACTGTATTAGCTTTAGTAGGTGACACACTAATCTACTTAGCTAATAAGTCCCCCAAAGTAACATGATTGTAATTACTGCCTTGTCTACTGCTCTTTCTTACCTTATGTATCTAATGGTCACTACCAGGAAAGGAAAGATTATCACGCAACAGCAAACAGAAATGAATCCTCCAAATCCTCCACCTGTTGACACCGATCAAGTGATCGCAACCCAAAGGCTGGTAATACAACAATTGACAGACATGATGACCGAAATGCAAAACCAGATAAGACAAGAACGCGAGGAAATATGTCAGGCCCGTCTGGAGATACATCAAGAAATAAGGCAATCACGGTTGGAGAGACAACAACAAGAGCAACCACCATCTCCACCACCACCGGCTCCACCAAGCTACATAAACATATATGTAAATTACTACTATTTGTAGGATCTACATGTTCCTTTAGTTAGTATTCGGTATGATACCATTTTAGGAGGAATAAAAAGGTCTATCTGTCCCCATGAGTTGCTAATAAAATTATGCGTCATGCTGAGATTTTGGTTTGGGCATATGTGTTGAACAATATGAGAAAACCCATGAGAGTAATTACACCTAAAGGGACTGAAGAATCAGTGAACGGAATTACAAGAGGCTAGTTACCTACGTCCGAGTCCCTCACCTTGGAGAGCACCAGTTTTGTTTGTAAAGAAGAAAGATGGATTGCAAGGGATGTGCGTGGAGTAAAGGTCCCTTAATGATGTCACTGTGAAGAACAAGTTTCTGTTACCCCGTATTGAGGATTTGTTTGACCAAATGAGAGGAGCCAGGGTACTCTCGAAGATCGACCTCCGATCGGGATACCATCAGATGAAGATTGGACCATCAGATATTCCTAAGACGGCTTTCTCGACTCGATATGGATTATATGAGTTCGTCGTTATGACGTTTGGATTAACTAATGCACCAGCTTATTTTATGGATTCGAGGAATAAGATGTTTTTGGAGTATTTGGACAGATTCGTCGTGGTGTTCATCGACGATATTCTTATCTATTCTAAGAATGAGAGTGACCATGAAGAACATCTAAGATTGGTGCTACAGAAGTTGCAAGATAATCAACTCTACGCTAAGTTTAACAAGTGCGAGTTTTGGATTGGCGAGGGGCCATTTCTTGGACATATCATTTCTAATGGAGGGATATCAGAGGATCCTGCTAAAGTCAAGGAGATAGTGGTGTGGAGCATACCCACTACGGTTACAGAGGACCGAAGTTTCTTAGGACTTGCTGGATATTATCGGAGGTTTATTGAAGGATTTTCTAAGATTGCTAAACCTATGACTTCACTTTTGGAGAAAGGAAGAGAATTTAATGGGACGAGAAGTGCCAAGTATATACGGGTCATAAGAGTTTGAAGTATATATTCACTCAGAAGGATCTCAACCTTAGGCAACGTCGTTGGTTGGAGCTTATTAAGGATTATGATTTGGAGATTCACTATCACCCGGGCAAGGCAAACTTGGTTGCAGATGCCTTGAGTCGCAAGGAGCATGTTCATTCAGCTATTGTTGCCCAGCTACCCGATGAGATTGTTGAGGATTTCAGGAGACTTAACCTGGGGATAGTTGCTCATACTGAAGGAGTTACAATTGATGTGGAACCTACTTTGGAGCAAGAAATCCGCA
Source organism: Zea luxurians (assembly GCA_029449295.1). Lineage (NCBI taxonomy): Eukaryota > Viridiplantae > Streptophyta > Magnoliopsida > Poales > Poaceae > Zea > Zea luxurians. The sequence goes on from JAOPSE010000011.1 coordinate 57,318,422, forward strand.
AAGGACAAATTGGTGATGCTAAGATAAAAGAGATTAAGGATCTGATTACTGAAGGTCGAGTTCCGGAATTCACGGAAGATGAGCAAGGCACCGTATGGTTCAAGGACAGGATATGTGTTCCTGATATTGAAAGCCTTCGTGTGACTATTTTAAAGGAAGCCCATGACTTGGATTATTCTATTCATCCTGGTAGTACGAAGATGTATCAGGATTTGAAGTATAAGTCCTGGTGGTAGAGATTGAAGAGAGATATGGCTGCACATGTGGTTATGTGCAATGTGTGCCAAAGAGTTAAGACCGAACACCAAAGACTAGCTGGACTATTACACCCACCAAAGATGTCCAAGTGGAAGTAAGAAGAGGATCGATATGGATTTTATTACTGAATTGCCTCGCACCCAGAAAGGATATGATGCTATATGGGTAAATGTGGATAGACTGACCAAAGTGGCTCATTTCCTTCCGGTTAAGACTACTTATAAGGTATCTCAATTGGTAGAGTGATATATGGCTCGGATTGTGTCTCTACACAGTGTACAAAAAAGATCATTTTGGATAAGAGGATCACAGTTTACCCCCAGATTTTGGAAAAGTTTTCATGAGAATATGGATACGAAGTTGAATTTTAGTGCAATCTATCACCCTCAGACTGATGGACAGACTAAAAGGACTAATCAAGTATTGGAAGACATGTTGAGAGCTTGTGCCCTTCAGCATGGTGGTAGTGGGACAAGAGTCTACCTTATGCTGATTTCTCTTATGATAATAATTACCAGGCCAGTCTGAAGATGTTACCGTTTGAGACTCCATATGGAAGGAAGTGCAGGACTCCTCTATATTGGGATCAGACTAGAGGAAGACAGATCTTTGGAACTGAACTTATTCAAGAGGCAGAAGAACAAGTTCGTATAATTCGAGAGAATTTGAGGGTAGCTCAAACCAGGCAAAAGAGCTATGCTAATAATAGAAGAAGACCACTTGAGTTTGAGGAAGGAGATTATGTGTACCTCAAGTGTCACCACTTCGTGGAATGAAGAGATTCAAAGTCAAGGAAGATTGTCCCCTCGCTATATTGGACTATTTAGAGTTTTTAGGCAAGTTGGAGAGATGGCCTATCAACTTGAGCTACCTGATAATCTATCTGATGTGCCTAATGTATTTCATGTATCTCAACTTAAGAAGTGTCTCCGTGTCCCTGAGGAACAGTTACCAATGGAAGAGCTCGGTGTTCAGGGTGAGTTGACTTACACGGAGTACCCGATCAAGATTTTGGATACTTTGACTCGAGTTACGAGAAATAAGGTGGTAAAGATGTGCAAAGTCCAATGGAGTCACCACGGTGAAGATGAAGCTACTTGGGAAAGAGAAGAAGAGCTTCGTATAGATTTTCCCCACCTTTTCCCTAGATCTTCTTAAATCTCGAGGACGAGATTATTTTTAAGGGGGGTAGGATTTGTAACACCTAATTTGCAAGAAAATAATCTAAAAGGAGAAAATGAAATTCATGTATATGCGTATGTATGTTACATCCACTTGTCATCTCCTGTGGACACCTCACCAATACAAATGAATAAGCAATAAAAGGCACTCAAACAAATTATGCATCATGCTGGAATTTTATTTTGTGTGCACTTTGTGACGACATAGAATAATGAGAAAAGAATTATATTAATACCCAAATGGGAATTTAAAATCTAAAAGAGATTCTAGAATTTAGAAAAGAAAGGAAAATAAATATTTTGTGGATAAAAATGAGTACAAAAAATATATTATTCCTACACTAGAATGTGAATTTGTAAAATGTACTCAAAGGTGAAACTCACATTCAAATCCAAACTTGATTCAAAATAATCATAAAAGAAAACCAAACAGGAAAAAGAAAAAGGAAGAAGAAAACTTACTGGGCCGCCAACCTCAAATTTAGCCCAATCTCACTTCTCTCCCGCGCGGCCCACACTCCCTCCACCCAGCCGCGCGTGCTTCAGCTGATCAAAAAAAAACCTAGCCGCCAGACTAAAGCTCCAGCGCGTGCGTAGATAACCTAGCGACTGACGCGTGGGCCACTTGAGCATTGGCGCCGCATCCCTCGCTCTGGCTCACTGGCGGTTGGGCCCTCACGGCCAGGACCACGGGTGCTCATCCGCATGTGACAAAATGGTCCCAGTTGTCAGACTTGTCTTCTCCGCGATAGTTGCGCTCGGGTTGTTGTGATTCCAGGCGAGCTCCACCAGTATAGCGATTCTACCGCCCGATTTGACTGCTTGGCACTATAAATTGCCGAGCCGCCTTCCTCTTCCCCTCGATTACCTTCACGAACTGCGACCATCATGTCTTCAATCTCCGAGGGCCGCCATCGCCATGTGAGTCCAGCCGAAGAGGAGAGAGAGTGAGAGAAAGCGTTCTGTGCGTCGCATGTGTGCCCGGTCCACGCGTGAGTTTAGTGCCTAAGTGCGGGGCGCCCTCGTGTGCTCCGTGGTCGCGTGCGCCAGGTACCCGGAGTGGAGCTCGGGCTGGTCACCGCTGCCGTCGGGATTGTTCTGCGACTGCGCTCGGCGGTGGGCGTAATCGCGAAGGCGATGTTCGAGTCGTCATCGGTAGCGGAGTTGCGGCAGGATAGACACAGTGCCGGGGATCTAGCCGCACGCATCGCGTCACTCGGCCGGCGTGATTCATCACCGGAAGGCCGGTGATTTCACGACATTGGTGGTCGTCGCCGTGGGTCCGCGCTTCAACGTGAGCCCGTGCTCTCTCACGGCCATCTGATGTAAGTACCACTTCCAACCTTTTGTAGTAGGCCCAGCAACGCGTAGATCACCACAAGTTGAGGGATTAGCGCCCGATGCGTGGATTTGAATTTGCCGGTGAAGCTCCGCCGTATGGGAACGGCTGTGCCGCTGCGCTGGCGATGGCGACTGGAGGTGGGAGACGGTACCTGGATCGTTGGATCCTAGTTGGGCGGCCACGATTAGATCTGGGGGTAATCCATTGTGAATCGTTGATCGAGCTATCGACGGCTTAGATTAAATCTGGGTATCGATTCGTTTGCGCCCAATAGTGGTCGTTGATCGGGGATCCGAGGGCCAGGGTGTCTTGGTGGATCCCTCTAATCTGCACCGTTGATGAATCATCCTGCGGCCAGGAATACACGATACCCCTTCGCGGATACGTTTTGTTAAAGAGACCCTGAGAAAAATAAGAATCAACCCGCCGTCCTGTCTCGACTGTTCACTGAGTCTTAGAAATTTTATAGTTTGACCCCCGTGGTTCTCTGTATATAGTGCTCGGTCCAGAGAATAATAAAAATAGAAAATTAATTACAGAAAATGATTTTTAATACAAAAACAATACTAGAAACTTGTATAATTCATATATAATTTATTTTAGCTCCAAATTGAGTCATTCCAGTTGCAATAATTTTGTATTAATATTGTCTACCAACTAGTAACACTGTTTAGCCATGAAATTTGAATTAAAATTATTCATTTGGTTTAATCTATTCTAAGCACTAAATAATTCCCGAAATTCATAACTTGGTAACCGCAACTCCGAATTTAGTGGTTCTTGTTTCTACGATCTCGTAGCAACGCGTAGATCATTATTATGCGGTATATTCTTATGTTTGGTGTGATGTTAATTTATCTATATCATGTTTGTTTGTATTGCCACGACTAGCGCGAGGACACGTGTCATCTGAAAAGCAAGTTGGTACCTGGAATCTCAAGTGCCAGGCAAGTTGTGCCCTTGATCACTTCTTTTACCCATTCATGTTCTTATTATTCATAATGATCTGCATAGGATAATTTTGCTGGGACCCAATAGGATACCCTAGATTTGACTATCTTTATACCTTGCTTCACCACTGGTTTTACTACTAAAGTTTTGGGTAGTACATGCTATTGCTTTATGTGGATTTGGGTATAGAGATATTCATCACTCATTGTTATACTATTTATTGTTATCTGTTTTATTATTCCTTGTTCATGTTAAGATCATTATGTTAATGGGAACATGGAGAACCACCCGGGAAAACAGTGCTACCACAAGGGTGGAATGGGACGCCCTTGGCTGATTAACTAGGAAAGCTAGGGGAGGGCTACCTTACCCGAAAGGGGCAAGGGCAGTAGGGGAGAGGTCAGTGCAGGGGGGTCCCTGTTTGATTTTGCTGCGATGGCGGTCAGCCAGGAACCCTGTACTGGATCTTCCCATAAACTGTAGCGGGTAGTCTGAAGCTAGTGGAACTTTGTAAAGGCCTCGTAGTGTTACCCTGCCTCGCCTCCTCGGTAGAGGTGTATGGGATTGGCCATCTCTTGGCAGATGGGTAACATGACTTGTGGGTAAAGATGCGCAACCTCTGCAGAGTGTAAAACTGGTATACTAGCCGTGCTCACGGTCAAGAGCGGCTCGGACACTCACATGATTAAATTATGGAACTTAAACTTAACCTGTCATTTCATTGCATTTGGGATTATTTTGTTATTACTTTTACTTATTATTACTATGGTTTGGTAATTACTTACACTTAGTAATTGCTAATAAAATTTTGACCAACTTATAAAAGCAATGCTCAGCTTCAGCCTTTATTTTATTGATCAGCCTTACACTACATGAACTCCCACCTTTGGTGAGTTCATGTCACATTATTCCCCATGACTTGTTGAGCTATGATCGTATGTGAGCTCACTCTTGCTGTCTCACACCCCCCCCCCCCACAGGAGAAGAGTAGGTGGTCGAAGAGGAGCCTCAAGGCGAGGAGTACGATCTGATCTAGGTGGCGTTTCTCAGTCGACATTGGCGCCAACGATCCTTAGTTCGTTTTATATTTATCTTTATTTTGTAATAAGTCTTCCGCTATGTAATAAATACTCTGATGTTTTATGACATTTATCTCTATACACTCTGTTATTATATATGTTGTCTTCTTTGGCGCATGTATGAGATGCACCCGGCTTTGTCCTTTAAAACCGGGTGTTACAGTGGGCCCCATATGTCATTGGTATTGCTATTCTAGCAAAGGGAAGGTGTTTTTTCGGACCTTTGGCTTAAGGCCTTCGTTCATGTCACAGTCTGAATTCGTTGCTATAACAAATTAATACTGCGAGGGGCTTCTGAAGGTCCTCAAAAATATGATTTAATAATGTTTCCTAAGTGTAATGTATGTATAGGTACCTTCGGACTCAGAATAAAAGTGTACACAATATGGAAAGCTTGGTCGAGACGAAGGTTGATGCTGCTCCGAAGCTACGCGCAAAGGAGCTTCAGCTCAACGGTAGGAAAAGGAACCGACTTAAAGGGGAAAAGGCTATCTAGTCCTCGTTGGATTGTCCTTAAGTCAATAGTAAACATAAAGGGCATGAATGTAATTTCACACAGGCTACGCCCTGTGCCTATAAATAGATGAACAGTACCCCCGTACTGTTCACGTTGACTTGTATTCGCTCGTGCGTCACGCTTGGACTTTTACCTTCTATCAAGCCGAAGGTACAAATGTAATTCAATATTGTTTCTGTTTATCCATGATAATAAAAAGAAGATATATTAATAATGTCATATGATTATTCATGTTGTCTTTTAAATTTCATATGCTTCTTCTTTCATTAACATACACTACGATGATGAAGGTACGTCCTTCATGACCTTCGTCTGAAGATCATTATATCCTAAGGGAAATAATGCTTCGAAGGACGAAGGGCATTAACCTTTAACATTTTATGTTGCCTTGTTCTTAACTCATAGCATTTGAGAACAAATCCCCAACCACAGAATGACATCAAAAGTGCTGAGTACCCAAATTGGCAGGAATGTTCTGACCTTTGTTGATGACATCATAGTCAGAAGAACAAAGCAAGAATACCACATTGCAGACCTACATGAATTATTTGCTAACTTCAGAGAAGCATGTCTCTAAAAACATTTTTGAGTACCTTAAATAAATAGATTTTGGTTTCTGGAAAATAGAAAAATATTTTGAAAATATGAAAAATCTACCGAGAGCTTCTATAGGATATACTAACATGTTTCAAATACATTTTGCACTTAGAAACACCATGCAACAACATGAATGCGACAACCAAAGTGCCTCTAGGGCTCATTCCACTAGACTTACGCCAATATAAAACAAAATAATTCTCCATTTTTGGGAAAATAGAAGGAAAGCAAAGAAATGAGAGAGTAACACCTGAATTTGATGGATATTAGAAAATAAATTTTATACCCCCAAATTCAGGGTGTTACAAATCTAACCCCCTTAACAGAATCTCGCCCTCGAGATTCATGGAGAGGCTAGCAAGAAAATGAGATTGGTTCATTGGTCTTTCAAAGCTTCTTCTAACTTAGCTTTAACTCTACGAGCTTAACTTGTGGATTGGTTGTTTTCACCTTCAGATGCTCGAGACCAATTGATATAGTTCTTGAAGATCCCTTGGACCTGTGGGTTAGGACCCACACATGCTTCCGCTGCGCCAGTTTGACCTTATTGGTTGATGTTGATCGCAATGTCTTTATTGGGGTTAGCGGCTAACCCCCTTAACAGAAGCATTGATACACACTTGGCGAAGATGTAGTTGATTCTGATCTTGATTGATTAAGAGGAGTTGGAAGTTTCCAACTGGACAGGTGCAAGAGGGAAGGGTATAGATAGAAAAGGTAAGCATAGATGGATTAAAGAGAGCAGGGGAGAGAACCCAACTACCTAACTATATGGCACTCACCTGGTAAATTGATGTCATTGTGGACCAAGGGCCACAACACATCAACACTCATCACAAAGAAGCAAATCAGCCATAACACAAAGACAAACAGCACGAGCACACAACAACAAGCATCTCATTGCTACATGTCAATGTTAACTAGATGGATCAGCCATATCACAAAGACAAACTACGCTAATGCCATCAAAAGGCAAGGAGAATGATAAGACATGCAGGATTGGGGCATGAGCATAATGAAGGATGGAGGCAAAGCAAGGATTGTAACCGACAAGGGAGAGAAAGCAACCAAGATCAAGATAGGTAAAACACCATTCTCAAATCGAGATGGGAATGATGATAATTCAAAAGGTAGGCATAAGATAAGCATCATGGAAAGATCTAGAGATTACAAAGGTAAGGGAGGTAATAGGCAAAAGTACACCAAAAGAATGAGTTATGACAAGACTTGTAAGTGGCCAAGGAGAAGATATGACCCAAGCGAGATAGGTAAATTATCACTCTCAAATTGATGTGAAAGAGAGGAGTTTTTGAAGAGCAGGAATAAAGATGAGTATTAGGGGAAGATCGATGGATGACAAGGTGATGGTGATAGCAAATAAAAACACTGCAAGGATGGAATTAAGACAAAACTTGTAAGGCAGCAAGGAGTGAAAAGAAATCCAGGGAGAGATAGGTAACTCACAGCTCTCAAACTGGGTTGAAAGAAAAGGTAGGCTTTTAAAGGATAAATTCAATGTAAGCATTTAGGTAGAAGACTTAAATATGGCAAGGGTCAAAGGCGATAATAGACAAGGGTATGAGGGAAAAGATGAAGGCATTGAAGCGCTAGTGGTATGAGTACAACGAAGAATGGAGTTACGTCCAGGCTTTCACGTGGCAAAGAAGAGGATATTGCCAAGGGTAAGATAAGTAAAACACCGCTCTCAAATTGGGATAGGAGGTTGGAGATTTTAAACAACAGACATAACGTAATCACCAAGGTATGGTCAAGAGATGGGAAAGGTGAAGGCAACACTAAATAGAAGCACAACAAATGATGGAGTTGAAAAGTCGCAAGTGACGAGGAAGAGGATACGACCAAGAGAAAATAGGTAAAATACAACTCTAAAATTGTGATGGAAAAGAGAAGGTTTTAGAGGACAGGTAAAATATAAGCTTCAGGGTAAGATATAGATGTGACAAGGGTAAGGATGAAAATCATGAAAAGCATAACCAAGGATAGAGTTAAGGCAAGCCTCGCGAAGTGGCGAATTAGAGAAAATAATCAAGGGTAAGATAGGTGATGTTTTAATAGAATGGTTGAAGTAAAAATTCATTATCGAAGGAAGTGACAAGAAAACAATGAGATTACCATGGAGGTGCAAAATAAAATAACCGCTCATGGATCATTAAGAAACAAGGGTGGTCAAGGACATGTTAACTGAAATGTATTGAACAGTGTTGGGGGCCTTCGGCTTCCGAAGGTCCTCAAAAATATGATTTGACAATGTTTTCCAAGTGAAATATGTGAACAGGTATCTTCGGAATTGGGCCACGAGTATACAGGAATATGGTCAAGACGAAGCTTGAATAGGACGGAAGGCGATCATAACGAAGGATAAGATGATCACGAAGCTATGCGCAGAAAAAGCTTCGGCATGATAGCAGAAAAGGGGAACCGACTTATATGGTGAAAAGACAAATTGGACCTCGAAGAATCACTATAGAATTATTGATAAATGTAAAGGGCATTAATGTAATTCTCCACGGGTTGCGTCCTGTGCCTATAAATAGATGAACAGTATTCCCGTACTGTTCACGCTGATCTGGCATCTGCTTTTCGCATCACGCCTGTATCTTTACTTTTCGACAATCCAAAGGTACATTTATAATTTGTTATTATGACTCTAATAATACAAAATAGAAATAAATTGATGATAATATTTGTGTTATTGTTCGTACTCCACGTATGTATTCTCCTTCATCATATGTTGGACTTACGAAGGTCTTTTCCCTCATAACCTTCGTCTGCAATTCATTATATCCGAAGGGATATAATGTCCTGAAGGACGAAGGACTTTAACATTTAACACTTTTTATGTTGCGTTGTTCTTGACTCTTAGCATTTGAGAACAAGTCACCAACATTGGCGCCCACCTCCGGTGAACTCACGTCCATTTTTTGAGTTTTGAACATCTTCGGCAAGCATCACCTTCGTCATGCCGCCGAGGAAAGCTTCAGCCGCAGGGGCTGCTACTCTGCAGCCGCTGGATCCCAATCAGGATGTCCTTTCTCTCAGGGAGGCCCGAAGCCAGAAGAGGAAGGCCACCAGTCCAACGCCTCCGGAGGACGACTTGGATCAAGAAATCCAAAATTTGGAGATGCTCCACCAACAGGTCCAACGGAAGAAGGAAAAGATGGCTCGTCTAGCTGATCTACAAAGGCAGATAGACGAAGCCTCTGAAGCGCTTCGACATCTTGCTCAAGATGACCAGAATCAAAGGCCCCCGTGCAGAGAGCTTCATCAAGAGGGCTTCTACAACGAGGGCGACTGGTATGAAGATTTCCATCATGGAAATTTTGCTTTTGATGATACTTCTCCCCTGTCAACAGAACTGCAGGCTACACCTTGGCCACAGTCTTACAAGCCACCTAAGCTCCCCATGTACGATGGTCATTCAGACCCGAAGCAATTCTTTATGAGCTATGAAGCAACCATATCTTCGTATGGTGGCAACACGGCGGTCATGGCAAAGTCTTTCGTCATGGCTGTCAGGAGTGTTGCACAAACCTGGTACTCCTCTCTTCGGCCAGGGACAATCACTTCATGGCAAAAGCTAAAGGACATGTTGATAACCAGCTTCCAAGGGTTTCAAACGAAGCCAGTTACTGCCCAAGCTTTATTCCAGTGCACCCAGGACCACGAAGAATATCTTCAGGCGTATGTCTGAAGGTTCCTGCGTCTGAGGGCACAGGCACCAACAATGCCCAATGAAATTGTCATTGAGGCCATGATCAAGGGGCTTCGGCCGGGACCTTCAGCTCAGTACTTTGCCAGAAAGCCTCCTCAAACTTTGGAGAAGCTGCTCCAGAAGATGGACGAGTATATTCGAGCTGACAATGATTTTCGCCAAAGAAGGGAGGAAGCATTCAGGTTCTCTGAAATGACCAGGGGCTTCGGAGGAAGATTCCATCCGAGGAACGTCAGGTCAATTCACAATTCTACTCAAAGTGATGACAAAGGGAATCAACAGCAAAGGCCACAGTGCTCCTCACAAGCTTCGGGGCAACAGCAAAGCTCTTTCCGGCCGCCAGCGCCAAGGGGCAGAGGCGCCAGGGGCTTCGGGGGAAGATTTGGAGATCAACCAAGAAAAATTTACTGCCTATTCTGTGGTGAAGGCAAGGGCCATACCACCAGGATGTGCCATGTTACCATCCAGAAGCAAAAGGAGCTAGCAGAAGCTGCAGCGCAATAGAGCCAGCCGAAGCAGGTCATGCATACTGCTTCGTACTATTCGCCTTACATTCCAGAATATGTAGGCAATCACCCTGCAGCTTCTGTTGCTTCGGCAAGTCAATCCCAAGCATCTTGGCAACAGCCTCCACCGCCACCACCAATGCAACGAGGTCAGCAGCCAGAAGGGAGTCAGCACACTCACCTTCAGCGGGACTTTAGAGAGGAGTCCGAAGCTCGCACAGTCAATAGCACTGTGCCAGAGTCGAAGCATATTTACTAACAAATATCTTACCTCGTCAGCAGATTTTCACATTTTTGCATTTTAGTCTTACTTTCTTTTTAATAAGGAACAATTATGGGAAGTTTAAGTGCTTTTTATCGTATTTTAATCTCTTGTAACAGTTTCGTTCTTTGCCATATTAAAAAAAATATGTCTCCTCCATAGGCTTAAGTTGCCGAAACATAAGAATTTATGGGGGCAAGAAGGACCTTCAAGTTATCAAAAATTTGTTCTAAAGAATACAGTGCAATTTCTTCGAAGCAGCAAAAGTCGTTCCTAAGGGAGCGCAGTGTATGTTTTCCGCTCAAAAGTCGTTCCTAAGGGAGCGCAGTGTAAGTTTTCTGCTCAAAAGTCGTTCCGAAAGGAATGCAGAGCTTACAGCGAAAAATAAACGCTGATTCCGCTGAAAGTAAAAGGCGAAGAAGCTCCTAAGGGAGGCTTACAGCGAAAAATAAATGCTGATTCCACTGAAAGTAAAAGGCGAAGAAGCTCCTAAGGGAGGCTTACAGCGAAAAATAAACGCTGATTCCGCTGAAGTAAAAGGCGAAGAAGCTCCTAAGGGAGGCTTACAGTGAAAAATAAATGTCGACTTTCGGCAATATCATTTTGCATAACATCACATCATTACATCATTTGCATATCATAACATCATACATCATAGTGCATCAACAACGCAAGAAGGGGTGCTTCAATATTGATATTCGAAGATCGTTTTGAAGAAATAGTGGCACGACACAAACAATGGCCATGGAAGGGTTATATCTTCGTCAAACTCTGAGATGGAAAGATCTATTGATCATTGATTTTACCAGGATTGGTTACTGATTTTATGAGACCACGGATATTATTTACGAAGCATGAAAAGAAGGGAAGGTGTTTTTTCGCCAAAGGCTCAAAAACGGTATGTGTATAATGTTTAATGCATCGCAAAGAATAGAACTATAAACAGCTAATAAATTACACCCTAAGTTACACAATATTACACATGATTCTCAACAAACATTACATTCTGAATGTTTTTGCAACAACATCTAATCTTCCCTTAAGACTACTTCTGCAGCTTCGTTTAAAAGGTGATCAACAACTCTATCCATGATGGCTTCGGCCATTTGTCTAATTTCGTCATCCCCCTTCGTGTGGGGGCCCGCAGATGACTCAGCAGGTTCTGAGGGAAGAGTAGATACGGATTTATTACTATTACAAACCCTGAACAAGTTCGAAGTCAAAAAATTACAACAAAGAGACAAAAACCACTAGTTAATACCTATTCGCCCTTCGGGCTCTGTGCTTTTCTCAGCAGCCTGTGCTACTTTTCTAGCATCATGGATGCCTTTTTCGCTTTTTTGAATAATCTCTTGGGCCATTTCCCGGCCACCATTATCCCAGATGTCGGTGAAAAATTTTCCACCAACCATGCTAGCTTCAGCCGAGGGGTCTTTTATGTCTTTGGAGGATAAGGCAGCTTCGGATTGTGCTAAATTTTCACATGCTCGCAGCCTTTCCTCTCCAAAATAGTAGCAATCCCCCTGGCACCTGAAAAAGCACATATGTCTCCGCGGCTATTCAAAATTTCCTCAAAAGCCTCGGCTTCATGATTGATCCATTCAATCGGGCCCTCGGGGTTCCCCCTTGTGAAGTTTTCCTCGCTCGGGAATGCGCCAACGCTGGCGAAGCTAGTTTTTATTTTCTTAACGCATTCTATAGATTTGTCATAGCACCTTTTCTTGGATGCACGAAGCTCTTCAACGTTTCCTTCTAAATGATTTGCCCACTGGTCGCTAAGTTCTCGTTTCGTTTCTTCAAGTATGCGTTCTTCTTTAGCTCGGGCCAACTGTCTCCGAAGACCCTCGATTTCCTGCTTTTGAGCTTCAGCTTGAGCTTTAGAAGTAGCTTCGTCTTCCTTTATCTTATCCACCAATGTAAGCAGAATTTTGTCTTTTTCCAAGGCTTCGTTTCTTAGCTTGATAACCTCTGTTCGAAGGTTATTGAGAGCAATAGTGCAGCATTCGTCTTCAGCATTCTTTTGTGCCCTTAAGGCATTGCTGAGTATTAAGCCCTATACAAAGGAATGAATGGATTAAAAAAATTACCTTCAGACTATTGTATGCAAGGCTATCTGCAAGATCGTCCTTCGTCATGGCGCAGAGGCCAGCTTCGAGCTTCGGGAACCCCATACTTCTAGCCATCTCCCGGCAGACGGATAATTCCTTGTTATCTGGGAGGCAGTATAAGAAGTCGTCTTCGTCTGTGCCATTGAATACTAAGGCCCCTTTTGGATACCTCAGTTCTTGGGCATAGTGATTAGCTTCAAAAATCTCTTCTTCAGATAATCTTTTTCCCGAAGCATGTCGAACAATATAATCGAGGGCTTTGGAGGATGCTTCGGGGGCAGCAGTGCCAGTTTCTTCAACTAAAATCGGCTCTGTTATTTTTGTTTCTTCGGCTTCCAAGGATTTTACCTTGGTGGGCTCTGAAGGCTCAGCTTTAGTCTCAGATTGTTGCTTTGGATCTTCGGCAACAAAGACTTCAGTACGCACTTCGGAAGTTTCAACAATTTTCTTTGGGGTTGTGCTTGAAGACTTAATTGTCTCCAAAACATCTAGCACATTAACCATCCTTTTTCTTTTCGGGGTCACCGCTGGACCCTTTTGGTTTTTTGCTGCCTCAATTTTTGCTAAAGGACTTAAAATTTCTGATGTTTTTGTTTCTTCAGTCCTCGGTTTTTCTGTTTTTTCTGCTGATGGTGCTTCGACCATTTCTTCGATTTTTGGCACTGGAGGTGGTTCTTTAGCTTCGGTGGCCGAAGAGGTCTCAACAATAAATTCAGGCACTGCGGCCGGTTCAATATAACGTGGCCGGTGTGTGAGAACCTTTACCTTTTTTCTCTTCGACGCTGGCTCGCTAGGAGCAGCTGAGGCAATTTCCTTTGCAGAAGAAGTATTCTTTCTTTTTTGACCCCGCGCTGGGTAATGGTGGTCAGGGTAGACAAACCCAATTGCATCAAATACTCGGTTAAGTCTCTTCTTCTTTCGGCCTCCGAAGGCCGCTGATAATGCAGTATCTTCGGCCTTCGAGTATACCCCAAGCAATTCGTCACTTATGGCCTCAATACTTTTTAACTAGTCATCATCTGGCTCAACAAACTTATCTCCGTATTTGAATGTGTATTTTAGCCTAACTAGTCCACCTTCGTCAGGTTCTTTAATGGTTTCCTCCGGCATTTCCCACTTTTCCACAAGTGGCCATACTCTGAAAGCAATGTGTTCTTGCACCAAATCCCTTGTTCCAATAAAAGAACAAACAACACCTGTTGGGGCCATGCTTCGGTGCGCCGAAGGTCTCACACGAAGAAGCAGCTTCGGCTGAAGTCGTCCCCAGAAGATGGCCGAAGGTTCCTTTTCATGAAGCTTCGGCGTTACAAACCGACATAGAGATAGAATGACCTTTTTATCCATAGAGGTCTGAATCAATGTTGTAAACTTTTGTAAGGGGCATAATTGTAATTTGTCACAGGCTGCGACCTGTGCCTATAAATAGATGAACAGTACCTCTGTACTGTTCACGCGAACCTGTCATTTGCCTTCGCATCGCACTTGTATTTTCGCCTTCCTCAAGACCGAAGGTACATTTGTAATTTGAAATCATTTATATTCGTTCATGTTAGTAAAGATGGAAATGATTCTATGATAACATTTAAATGTTTATTTTGTATCTCATGATTTATACGAGTACTTCGTCCCTTGTTATTATGTTTACGAAGGTACGCCCTTCGTAACCTTCGTCCGAAATTCTTTATATTCCGAAAGGATATAAGGCGGTGGAGGACGAAGGACTTTAACATTTAACATTTTCTGTGTTGCCTTGTTCTTAACTCTTAGCATTTGACAAAAGTTGCAAGGCTAAAGACCCGAAGCTTGAAAAATACCTAGACACGGTCCGAAGGATCGAAGCTTCCTTCGAAGGATTTTCTGTTAAGAATATCCCTCGAGGACAAAATGAGCATGCTGATTTGTTGGCCAAGTCTGCAGCCCAGGGGCTGCCGCTACCTTCGGATGTGTTTTTCGAAACAATAAAGGCACCCTCAGTGGAGTTACTTGAAAGAGCAGTCCTTAACATTTCTCCTGTGTACAGTGAAGATTGGAGAACTGAAATAATCTCTTACCTTCAGGGTAACTTCCTATCAGATGACGAAGCTTATAATAAAAGAATAGAGGCAAGAGCTCGTCTGTATATCATGATAGAAGGGGAATTATACAAGCATGGAGTTTGTGCCCCGCTGCTCAAGTGCTTATCTAGAGCCGAAGGTATAGAATTGATGAAAGAGATACATGCAGGCCTGTGTGGATCCCACATCGGATCCAGGCCGTTACTTGGAAAAGTTTTTCGCCAAGGGTTTTATTGGCCGAAGGCAGCTTCGGATGCAGCGGAGTTGGTTCAAAAGTGCGAAGGTTGTCAGAAATGTGCAAGAGATCAAAAGCAACCTTCGTCTTTGACACAGCTGATACAGCCCATCTGGCCATTGCAAAGGTGGGGCCTCGACTTGCTGGGTCCATTACCACCGGCTCAAGGCAATCTGAAATATGTTATAGTGGCTGTGGAGTATTTTTCCAAGTGGATTGAGGCGAAGCCATTAGCCACAATAACTTCGGCCACTGTCCAAAAATTTTTCTGGCAGAACATTGTCTGTCGCTTCGGAGTGCCGAAGGCCATCACTGTAGATAATGGAACACAGTTCGACTCCGAACATTTCAGAAATTTCTGTGATCAAATAGGAACGAAGATCCATTTTGCATCAGTCAGGCATCCGGAGTCGAATGGGCTTGTTGAAAGGGCCAACGGCATCATAATGACAGGAATAATGAAGTTAATCTTCAATCAACCCAGGGGAAAGTGGCCAGATCAGTTGACCAAAGTGGTGTGGAGCCACAATACAACAACATCAAGGTCTACAGGCTTTACCCCATTTAAGTTGTTATTTGGTGACGAAGCAATAACTCCGGAAGAAGCTAAAGCTGGATCAATAAGAGTGGTAGCTTCGGCAGAATCAGGTGCCGAAGATGCTTGTCTTGTGGAAAAAGATGCCTTAGAAGGGATCAGGCTTCAGGCCGTGGAGAATATCAATAAATATCAAGCTGAAACAATCAAATGGCGAGATAGAAAGGTCCGGCTAAAAAATATTGAGCCAGGGCATTTGGTGCTTCGGAGAGTAGCCAACCCAGATACAGTGGGCAAGTTACAATTGAAATGGGAAGGGCCTTTCTTAGTAGCATCTTCGTCGAGGCCTGGTTCGTACAGATTAAAGGACATGGATGGCAACGAAATTCCAAGATCTTGGAATGCAGATGAGCTTCGGAGATATTATGTATAACTTGATGTAATTTTTTATGTTTTTCTTTTTCTTTTTCATGGCACCCTTTTCCTTTCTAAAGGGGGAGAAAGGTTTTTAATGGGGCCATCATATGTAATTTCCTTTTTAGTTTTATAAGAGCAAAATCCCCCAAAGAATGTAAATGTAAAAGCTGAGAACGCACCATCGAGTGCCGAAACTAAAAAAAAAGGAGAGAAGAAGCTCCAAAGACGTCCCTAAGGGGATGCAGAGCTCTGATTCCGCCGAAAGTAAAAGGCAAAGAAGCTCCAAAGACGTCCCTAAGGGGATGCAGAGCTTACAGCGAAAAGTCAACGCTGATACCGCCTAAGTAAAAGGCGAAGAAGCTCCAAAGACGTTCCTAAGGGAATGCAGAGCTTATACTGCCTAAGTAAAAGGCGAAGAAGCTCCAAAGTCGTTCCTAAGGGAATGGAGAGCTGATGTGTGGTTGTTCCTAAGGAAATAATGGATGAGTGTGGCTTCGGACATACGCTTCGGACATTCATTCGCACATTACATTACATCATGGCATTTGCACATAAGCATTCATTCATAGCATTTATGTACCAAAGTGGTTGCTTCGGCAAAAAAGAGAAGTGGCTTTTTATGAATCGTTGTGTAAAAGAAAAGCTTCGGCAGAAGGGAGAATTGGCTTTTTATGAATCGTTGTGTAAAAGAAAAGCTTCGGCAGAAGGGAGAAGTGGTATTCTATGCTTCGTTGTGTACGAAAAGAAGGGAAGGTGTTTTTTCGCTTTCGGCTCAAAATACTGATTTCGTTCACATCAAAGCACCCTAGTAGAAGGGTAAGAATATACTACAAGGTATGTACAAAGTTCCTTGAGAACAGTTCAATTGTATTTACAAAACTTGTTACAAAAGTATCCTGAGTTTTTTTTCCTATAGTACATTTCTACGGATCTTCATTAAGCTTCAGCTTCGGCGACAGCTTCGGCGACATAACTTAAACATCATCTTCACCTTCGTCATCCTACATAAATCAAGGAATCGTGAGTAAAAATCAAGTGCAAAGGAAAAGGTAAGTACGAAGTATCATTTCTTACTGGTTCAAGATGACTTCGGGCTTCGTCTCCAGCCTTCTCCCGCCCGCCTTTTGTCCATATCATTTTTATAAATCTATTTGAGATGCTTCGGGCGAGGTCAGGTATATCATCCAGGATTGATGGAGATAGGGTGAAGTTGGGCCTGTTGACAATTTTTCCATGCTCGCAGCCGGCCTTCAGGAATGCAGCAGCGGTACCCCGAGAAGCTACCCAGGCACAGAAGTCGCTGTGCCCGGCTATAACTTCGTCAAGTTCTTCGATTTCAGCTTCAATATGATCGAAGGCCTGTGGTAAATTTTCCGCTGAAGGGTTAAATTTCCCGCTGCTGGCTCCAACAGAGTAAAATATCTTTTTTAATCGTCCAATACAATTATTGCCAAATTTCAAGCATTTGTCTTGAAGGCTTGTTAACGATTTCTTCAACTCTGAGCTGGTCTGGACTTCGGCTTCAAGCTTCGAATTAAGCTCTAGCTTCTCCTGATCGAATTGTTTTGATTGACTGATAAGCTTCGAATTCAACTCTGAAACTTTAGCCTCAGTCTCAGCCAGCAAGCCTTCGGTCGATTGGAGCTCGAAGTCTTTCTTTTCAATGATGGCAGATTGTTCTTTTATCTTGCTTTCTAAGTTTTCAATTATAGCTTCGTGTTTTTTGTCCTCCAAATCTTGCTGCATCTTCAGAGCTTTGCTCAGTAGCATGCTCTGCACAGAAACAACTTACGTTGGTAACATTTTCATTATTAACAGCAATAAAAATCAGAGAAAAGGTTGTTTACCTTGAAGTTGGAGTAAAATAAGCTGCCGACGATATGTTGTCGTCGGTAGCGGCTGATGTCTGTCTCTAGCTTCGGAAAACCGATACTCTTTGATAGAGTACCGATTACCTTAGCTCCAGTTTGGTCTCGAATACAGCCTAATTTTTCATCGTCCACACCTCCAAATAGGAGAGCTCCTGGTTTGTAGCCGCAAGATTTGGCATAGTCCTTAAGTTCTTCCATTTCGGCCTTCGACAGTTTTTGCCCAATTAAATTTTGGAATGTGTAGGCTTCGTCGTCCGAAGTGTCCTCGGCTATTTATTTCCCCTTCCCAGGCACTGTGGCCATGGTTTTTTCGGCAGCAGTGCCAGCTTCTTCTGCAGCCATGTCTTGCAAGATTTTGTCAATGTCCTCAATGGTAGTTTCTAAGTTTACATCTTCGGCTGTAGCGGCTTCGGCAGCCGCGACCTCCGAAGGTGCGACTTCGACGTTTGTGGTGCCTTCGACAGCTGGTGTTTTCTGAATTGACGTCTTAGGCGGCGTCTTGTCGATAACTTCAGTTACCGCAATAATTCTTTGCCGCTTGGGTTTGCTTATCTTCGTTTGATCCGGCTCGTCCACCTTTTGAAAAAGCTTCGTCAGTTGGAGCCCTAATGGACTTAGCTTCGTGGGCATGGGTTCAGTCATTACCTTTAAAATTTCCTCCACGTCGCTGGTAGAAGGTGGTGTGGGGGTCCCCTCTTCTTCGGATATTTTTCGCTTCGGAGTTGATATTTTTCTTTTCTTGGGAATTTTCTTCTCTGTTGCTGGTCGTTCTTCATCCTTGGTCAGAGTTTCGGCCACTCTTTTTCTTTTGTGGCCCTCGGCACCCTTGTTCAACTGCTCATAGTCAGGGTACTCGAAGCCCAGGGCATCAAGCACTCGGTTCAGCCTTCGCTTCGGTCGGGCGCCAAAGGCCGCTGTCATTAGTTGATCCTCTTTTTTGGAATAATTCCCCAGGATTTCATTGCACATCACCTCGACTGTGTCCAGCCACTCTTGGCAGGGCTTCTTAAAGAATTTCTTGAATTTAAAGTGATAGGGCAGCCGGACAAGCTCCCCCTTCTTCTTCTCTCCCTCCAGCTTCGGCATTTCCCACTCTTTTAGAGTAGGGAAAACTCTGAATGCCAAGAATTCCTGAACTAGATCCCTGGTGCCAATATGTTCTGAAATAATTTCAAATTCACCCAGAGCAGCCCAGGTGGGACCTTCTAGCCTGCCGATGTGGCATCGTGGCCTTGTCTCTCCAAAGATTAAATCCAGAGGGCTTTGTACCAATTTTTCTTTGTCTTCGTCAACTTTTACATAAAACCACTCAGATTTCCAGCCTGCTGGCCATTTGCTTCGGTAGCTGATGACAGGACACTTTGTTGTCTTCCGGTAGGCAAAATTATAGCAACCGAAATTATCATGTAGCCCATCTTTTCTAGCCTTTGTTTGGTAATGTAATTCGTGAACTCGGCAGAAGCTGTCGGCAAACGGTTCCACAGCTTGGCTTCGGAGGGCCCAGATATAAACATTGAGCCTAACGATGGCGTTAGGAGTCAATTGATGAAAGTAGATACCAAACCTCTTCAGTATCTCCGCAATAATCTTGTGAAGAGGGAATCTCAGCCCAGCCTTTAAAAAGCTCTTGAAGATAACAATCTCGTCCTTCCCTGGCTTCGGGGTGGTTTCTTCTCCCCCGAAGCGAAGTAGCTTCTTCTGGTCTTCATTGAAATAACCTGCTTTCACCATCTTCGAAAGATCAGCCTTTGAAACAGTTGATTTCCCAAAATCCAGGTGACTGGGCTTGCTGGGCATGGCAATACGGTAGTCATCTTCGGCATCAGTCCCTTCAATGTTTTCTTCTTCTCTTTCGGCGGCTGTTGGGTTTGCTGCAGCACTGGGCATTTCTTCCGCAGTCACTAGACCGGAACGCTGCATCGCTTCGGAGATGGGCACAGTGTTCGAACCTTCGGCTTCGTCTCCCTCACGTACAACTTTGGCAGTAGATCGCACTCTCGCCATTTGATTCTGAGTTTGGGGAAGTCAGACACTTTTTTCTTTTTTCTTTTCTCCGAAGCTCTTCTTCTTGATGAAGCAGACGTCGAGATGGACCTTCGTTCGATTCTGAGAGTCAAGCTTCGGCTATGGTGGAAAATTTTGGCAGCAAAACAGTGCAAATAGCAATGAATGCTGTGGTAACTTCACACCTACCCGTTTGTTTATATAGTGCTGCAGGTAAGAAGGCGAAGCGGCAGGATTTTTACACCAGGCGGGCAGTCATTTGTACTCGCTGTGCAGTGGACCGCAAAGATCAAACAGTAACTCTGCAAAGTGGGCCTGGCACGCGCTCGGAAGCCGGATCGTTTCTTCGCAACGAGCTCAGGGAAGGTGTTTTTTGGACCTTCGGCTTCCCGAAGCTGAAGAGGCTTTTTTCACGGGTCAAGCTCGTTACGAAAAACGATCTAGCACCGCGAAAGGGGCTACTGTTGGGGCCATGCTTCGGTGCGCCGAAGGTCTCACACGAAGAAGCAGCTTCGGCTGAAGTCGTCCCCAGAAGATGGCCGAAGGTTCCTTTTCATGAAGCTTCGGCGTTACAAACCGACATAGAGATAGAATGACCTTTTTATCCATAGAGGTCTGAATCAATGTTGTAAACTTTTGTAAGGGGCATAATTGTAATTTGTCACAGGCTGCGACCTGTGCCTATAAATAGATGAACAGTACCTCTGTACTGTTCACGCGAACCTGTCATTTGCCTTCGCATCGCACTTGTA
Source organism: Zea luxurians (assembly GCA_029449295.1). Classification (NCBI taxonomy): domain Eukaryota; kingdom Viridiplantae; phylum Streptophyta; class Magnoliopsida; order Poales; family Poaceae; genus Zea; species Zea luxurians. The sequence goes on from JAOPSE010000011.1 coordinate 57,338,824, forward strand.
TTTTCGCCTTCCTCAAGACCGAAGGTACATTTGTAATTTGAAATCATTTATATTCGTTCATGTTAGTAAAGATGGAAATGATTCTATGATAACATTTAAATGTTTATTTTGTATCTCATGATTTATACGAGTACTTCGTCCCTCGTTATTATGTTTACGAAGGTACGCCCTTCGTAACCTTCGTCCGAAATTCTTTATATTCCGAAAGGATATAAGGCGGTGGAGGACGAAGGACTTTAACATTTAACATTTTCTGTGTTGCCTTGTTCTTAACTCTTAGCATTTGAGAACAAGCCCCCAACAACACCGAAGGCTCTCTGGCATTCTTCGGCTGCTTCATTAATTTCCACCTTCAGCTTCCGGAGGCCGAAGCGTTGCCAGATAGGGCGCATAATGATACCCTTGATATCTTCACGTGATTTCAAGTCATTTTTCACATAAAACCATTCCGTCATCCAGTCACCGGGCCACTTCTTTCGAAAAGTTGGCACAGGGCAGCTTGACCCAGACCGAGCGCCGAAGCTGTAGCAGCCAAAGTTGTTGTGATACTGCTCTTTGCCCCAGGGTTTTGTCTCATACAATAGCTCATGTACGTTACAGAAGCTTTTTGCGTTAGGTTCCAAACCTTGGCTCCTCACGGCCCACACAAAGATGTTCATCCTTATGATTGCTTCGGGGGTAAGTTGGTGAAGGTAGATTTCAAATATCTTCAGTACTTCCACGACAAAACTGCTCAAGGGAAATCGTAATCCAGCTTTTAAGAAGCTTCAGAATATCACGACCTCATTTTCCTCGGGAGTTGGACAAGTCTTCTCTCCTTCGTCAGCCCTCACAACAGACAAGTCCCGAAAATATCTGCCTCTCATATTGACAAGATGATTTTCCTTAATACTGGATTTACCAAAAACTGCATGGCTTGGTCGCCAGCGTCGATCTTCGGAATCCTCACCACCACTATCCACATCGTAACTTTCACTGTCGCCAGTATCTTCAGACAAACCCTCCAAAATCTCCCTGGTAATCTTCTCTGTATTAGTCTTTAACATTGATTCAAGAAAACCCAGATGCATCTCCTCAGAAAGGCTTAGCTTTGAAGCACCAACAACTTTCTTATCTTCAGACATCTTCGCAAAATGCTGACAAAGCGCACTCGAAACCGAAGCTTAAAAATTTAAAACCAAGCAAGTGCTGTTGCGTGCATGCTAAAAGTTGGGTGAGTAAAAGCAGCTGGCAAGGGAGCGTGCCAAATAACCTGGCAGTGAGCTCTTATTTATACACCTAGTGCGTTGAAAACTGGAGGGTCCCGCTTGTCAAAGACTGTTGCTATTCTAGCAAAGGGAAGGTGTTTTTTCGGACCTTCGGCTTAAAGCCTTCGTCCATATCGCAATATGAATTTATCATTCCAGTAAATTAATATTGCGAGGGGCTACTGTTGGGGGCCTTCGGCTTCCGAAGGTCCTCAAAAATATGATTTGACAATGTTTTCCAAGTGAAATATGTGAACAGGTATCTTCGGAATTGGGCCACGAGTATACAGGAATATGGTCAAGACGAAGCTTGAATAGGACGGAAGGCAATCATAACGAAGGATAAGATGATCACGAAGCTATGCGCAGAAAAAGCTTCGGCATGACAGCAGAAAAGGGGAACCGACTTATATGGTGAAAAGACAAATTGGACCTCGAAGAATCACTATAGAATTATTGATAAATGTAAAGGGCATTAATGTAATTCTCCACGGGTTGCGCCCTGTGCCTATAAATAGATGAACAGTATTCCCGTACTGTTCACGCTGATCTGGCATCTGCTTTTCGCATCACGCCTGTATCTTTACTTTTCGACAATCCAAAGGTACATTTATAATTTGTTATTATGACTCTGATAATACAAAATAGAAATAAATTGATGATAATATTTGTGTTATTGTTCGTATTCCACGTATGTATTCTCCTTCATCATATGTTGGACTTATGAAGGTCTTTTCCCGCATAACCTTTGTCTGAAATTCATTATATCTGAAGGGATATAATGTCCTGAATGACGAAGGACTTTAACATTTAACACTTTTTATGTTGCCTTGTTCTTGACTCTTAGCATTTGAGAACAAGTCACCAACAAACAGTCATTGGGGTATGAAAATAAGCATACATAAAAATATAAGAGTATGCAAGATTCCAAGGATACGGGCATACCAAGACAAGGGAATAGAAAAGGCCCAAGGATAACGACTTAACAGCAGAATAGGAAGGGATCTCAGAAGACAAGAAATTCATGGACATATAAATTGGAGTGTTTAAGTAGGCAGGAGAAATTCAGATGTAAGTATGTGAAACAAGAGTATTGAAGAATCTTGGGGTACGAGCATGTCAATGCCAAGGGAATAGAGATGATCAAATGGTAGCAATTTAATAATGGAAGAGGAAAGAATTCCAAAAGACTAAAAGCTATGGTCGGGGTCATCTGCAAAGATGTTGCAAGCATAAGAGTGACATCAGCTCTAATAGATTGAGAGAAGTATAAACCATGCTAGAATAAAATACTTTTGGCAAGGGGGCATATAGGAGCACAACATAGAATTAGTCGAGGTGACTAATATTTTGGAGCAACATCAAGGATGAGGTGAAGTAATAGTCAATAAGTCCTTAAATGGCCAATGCTACTCTAGGTCAGCGGTTCTACAGTCAGCAAGGCTTTGATACCACTTATCTCACAGCCGGTTTTGGAAGGTAAACCGAATGTGAACCATGTATGTGCCATGATCAGAAATTCACGTCCATAGCGATTACATAAATGACTCATCATAGCACCTTCAGACTGTTATAGGCAAGGCTATCTGCGAGTTGGTCCTTCGTCATTGCAGACAAACCTAACTCAAGCTTCAGATATCCTACATTGTCTGCCATCTCCCGATAGACATGAATCTCTTTATTGTCAGGCAGACAATAAAGGAAGTCATCTTCATCATCCCCACCATACACCAAGGACTCTCGAGGGTACTGCAGATCCCTGGTGTAATGTTACGCTTCAGCAATTTGCTTTTTTGATAATTTTTCCCTGAAGCATGTCGCACTATGAATTCTAATTCCTCAGCAGGTGCTCCAGGAGCAGGGGATTCAGATTCTTCGTTAGCCCTCTCTTTTTCTAATAGTAACAGTGCTTTTGCGGCATCCGAAGGTCTTGTTTCAGCACCCTTTTCAACAGCCTCTGAAGGTCTTGCTTCGGCGGGAGCCGAGGGCCCAGCCTCAGCTACAACCTGCGTCATGCCAGCTTCGGCAGATTTCTTTGTATTCTCGCCTTCCATGCTAGGTGCTTCAACAGAAGCAGGAGTTAACGCCTTTGTGGATTCCATAACAGCGCCTAGTACGCTAGCCATTCTTCTTCTCTTCGGAGTTACTGAAGCAATTTTTGCTATCTTTGGTACCTCCGTCTCTTGAAACGGACTCAAAACCTTTAATTATTCTGCTGCTATCTTCGGTTTTGGCTCTTCGGCCGATTCCATCCTAGCTTCAGCAGGAGCGAGGTGGCTTGACTCAACAGCAGAAGACCCTTCAACAGGCCTCGGCTCTTCCGTTGTTTCAGCGTGCTTGGGGCGGTGTGTCAAAACCTTAACCTTTTTTGGCTTTGGCGTATTAGAGATCAAAAACCTATTCTTTTCTTCCCTTGCTTTCACGAAGGGTAGTAGTAATCTGGGTATACAAAACCAATGACATCAAAAACCCTATTCAGCCTCTTCTTGCCTCGATCTCCAAAGGCCACAATCATAGCATCATCTTTGGCCCTTGAATAAGCACCAAGTAATTCATCGCTGGTTGCTTTGATGGCATCTAGCCAGTCGTCGTTTGACTCATCAAATTGGCTCCTATATTTGAATGTATACTTCAAGTAGACTAGGCCACCTTTGCTAGACCCAGCAGCAGCCTCCTTCGGCATCTCCCACCCACATCCGAGTGGCCACACTTTGTAAGCAATATGTTCCTAGACTAAGTCCCTGGTGCCTATGTAGTTGCATGCCGTGATAAAAGCAGCTTGACACACTTGTATGTCGTTCCCAAGGGCAAGGGATGGTCTCCTAATGCCGAAGTGAGACCACATGGAACGTTGGATAATCCCCTTGATGTCTTCCCTTTCAACCAGATCATTCTTCACGTAAAACCATTCTTGCATCTAGGCCCTTGGCCATCTCTTGTGAAATGTTGGAACTGGATTGCTTGCTTCAGAACGGGTTACAAAGCCATAGCAACCAAAGTTGTTGTGATATTGTTCTTTTCCGGTGGCCTTCGTCTCATAAGACAATTCATGCATATTGCAGAAGCATTTTGCATTCGGTTCTAGTCCTTGGCTCCTCATGGCCCAAACTTAGATTCCCATCTTGATGATGGCTTCAGGAGTAAGCTGATGAAGGTAGATCTCGAAGGTTTTTAGCACTTCGACCAGCATCTTATCCAAAGGAAACCAAAGCCCTGCTTTCATGAAGCTTCTATAGACGACCACCTCGTCAGTTTCTAGCAGAGGGACGTTATTCTCTCCTCCAGCTCTCAAAATAGAAATGTCACGAAAGTACCTTCCCCTCATTGCATCAATTTGTCCCTGCTTCATCATCGATTTCTCGAAGACAACATGGCTTGGCCTCCAGGGCCGATCTTCGGCACTCTCATTCTCACTTTCTGCATCAAAGTCTTCACTGTCACTAGAAACCTCAGATATCCCAGCTAATGTCTTGTGTGCAATCTTTTCTGCATTGGTCCTCTCCATAGCTTCGTAAAACTCGGACAACCCCGGGTCATCAGTTTTCTTCTAACCAGCCATCAAATCAAAACTTGTTGAAATGCCGAAGCTTAAAATCTCGACAAAATAAGAAAGTTCAAAATGGCGAGCACAGTGTAAACAACTGAAATAGCAGAAGAAACGCTTTCAATACGAGCTCATAGTTATATGCATAGCGCCCCACGGCTTGGTGGGTCCGGCATGACAGTGTCCTTCGCTATTCTAGTGAAGGGAAGGTGTTTTTTGGACCTTCGGCTAAAGGCCTTCGTCCACGTCGCAGTCTAAATTTGTTACAAGGAAGCAAATTAATACTGCGAGGGGTTACTGTTGGGAGCCTTTCTCTTCTAAAGGTCCTCAAAATGTGACTAACCATATGTTTTCAGCATGATTATGAATAGTTACAGGAAGCTTCGGCTTTGGGATGAAGAACTTCTCTTATGACGGAATGAATGGAGATAAAGAATGGGCGACGAAGCTAGAAGCCAAGGACCTTCGACTTAACATATTGACGAAGCTCAAGCATGATGATGACCGAAAGGGGGCTAAAGACCTTATAGTCTCAATAATTCTTGTTAGGATTATAGGCAGTTACTAGGGACATAAGTGTACTTTTATTCGGGCTACGTCCCGTGCCTATAAATAGATGAACAGTACCCCCGTACTGTTCACGCTGAATTCTAATCACTCTTGTGTCAATCTTGCGTTCTCACCTTCAGTCAAGCCAAAGGTACCAGTGTAATATGAATATTACTAATGCTTGTTTATGTTTATGGAATACGAAAATAAATAGATTAATGATACATAATTACTATTATCTTTATTCTTTTGAATTCTTTTACTTTCTTGTTCGCATTTATATTTGTATATTGAAATGATGAAGATATGTCCTTGATAACCTTCATCTATAGATCATTATATCCGAGAGGAAATAATGCTTCGAAGGACGAAGGTCTTTAACCATTAACAATTGTGTTGCCTTGTTCTTGATCTATAGCGTTTGAGAACAAGTGACCAACATTTACTTTATTGCAATTTTTTATCTCTTTCTCGTTCTAATTCTTCACTTGCGATATTGCTCTAAGTCTAAATTAAATCTTGAAAGAGCAATCAAGTAAAAGGAACTTCTCTCTTCTCTTTACTCTCAAACTTGGTTTTAATTCTCTCTAATTCATATTTTTGACCAAGTTTGTGTGATTTGAGTTAAGTTTTGCAGGATCACCTATTCACCCCCTCTTGGTGCTCTCACTTACACTATGAGCGTCTGGCCACGTGTTAGCACCAGACCCCTACCTTTGTGTGACACCCTGAATTTAGGGGTATAAAATTTTTTTCTCTGATATCTACCGAATTCAGGTGTTATCTCTTTTTCTCCCTCTATAGATTTTCTCCCTCTTCTATTTTTATAGAGTTTTGTCTATTTATTTGGAGAAGTATTATTACTTTAGTGAATGAAACCCTAGGGGAGTCATGTAATGTTGCATTATGCTAGGCCTAAACTTTGCTTTTGGTTGATGCACTTGTTTGAAATATTCAAATTTGTATTTGTGGTTTGATTAGATTTGAATTCCAAAGAAGAAAATAAAAGAAAAAGGATTAGAAATTTGGAAATAAAAAGAAAAGCCAAAGAAGCTCGAGAGCCCCCCACCCGGCCTTTTGGCGCAAGCGGGCCGTTTTCCCTTCCCCCGCGCGTGCCCTCTCCCTCTGCCATCTGGGCCCCGCCTGTCGGTGTCATTCCCCTCACCCGCGCGCGCCCGTTGCCTTTTCCCTCTCTGCTAGCCCGGTCCCACCTATCCGCGCTGCCTGCTCGCTCGCACGTTCCCTCCCACTGACCTGTGGGCCCCGCATGTCAGTCCTGTCCTCCCCAACCGTCCGCGCACGACGCGCACACACGCCGTGGACTCCGCGTCCATGACACACACCGAGGCCACGCCCGCCCCACCCCGGCCACTTCTAGTGGCCCGCACCCCACTCTCTCTCCTCCTCCCTCACTCACACCCCCTGTAGAGCTCCCACACTCAACTCACATCGCACGCGCGCCAGAGGAGACATTGTCGCCGTCCGCCGTGGTCTTGTACCTGTTTCGCGGTCGCCATCAAGTCCTCGCCATGTCCGTTGCCTCGGTGAGTTTTGCCTCGGCGTTTGTGACCTAGGACACCCCTGAATTCACCCCTTCCCCTCTATTTCTCTCTGTCCACACTCACCAGCCCTTCCTCTACGCAGCCGCAGCGCCGCCACCGCCGACCCGGGCCCTCGCCGTGCCTCTACCGCCGTTCAAAGGTCCCGAAGCCTTTCCTCAAGGAAACCAACCTTACCCTGCCCCTAATTTTCCCTTCCCTACCCTCGGTTGTGCATGATTGCTCGCCAGAGTAGAGTAGTGTCGGCGCCGAGCCACCTCACCGTGGACCGCCACCCTCCAGCGCCCCTGAGCCGGTGCTGTGCCCACGCCCGTGTTCGCCACATTCCCCCGAACCTCCCTAAACCCTTCCCAGTACCCTAGGGCCCCCAACGTGCCCGCGCCCTCGTCTCCGGTGGGTCTCCGCCGTGGGCATGAGCGGCGCCACCGTTGATGGCTAGGGAGGCTAGCCTGAGTTGTCCATTAGATCTTAGACGCTCGTCTGAGATTGGACAACCCATGTTTAGTTAGATCGAACCTAATCCCAACCGCCCGCTCGGATTGCCCCTCATCCGCGCCCCTACCGTCGGGCCCGGCCTGTCAGCCCCACCGACCCAAGCCGCTGCCTGCCCTAGCCCACCGGTCTAATCTCGACCGTTGATCCGAGATCCAATAGCCGAGTGTAACACTTCAAAATCTTATTTTTGATATTTATAAAAGTTTCTAAAAAATCGAGTTAAAACATCTTTTAATAATAGATTTCTTTCTTTATAAAGGATATCTCTCTAAAATAAATAAGTGATAGATACTATATTTCTTTGGTTATGCTTTAATTGGATCATACATTTAAGGAATTATTCCCTTTCACTAGTATTTACGTATGTACAAATTATATATATATATATGCATTTACTTAAATTAGTAATAAATAAATATGTAAAATGAACTTTACATCCATGTGTTGGATTGATTTTTGGAAACTCGGTCTAGTTTTTTACATATTAATTAATCTATTGATATAAGTAGACGTGAGCAAATAAATACGAATTAGTTTTTATTTCCGATCAGCTACAAACACGTATATAAGTATTCTAACCGGAGTATACATTTGAGAAATTATACTTTAGAAATTGTTTCTGATGAATTTTATTATTTTGTGTGAATGAATTGTATATTTAAAAGCATTTGCATTAATGAATGATATATAAATAAATAATAACATAAATTTATATTTTGCATGCTGGATTTGCTTGAGCATTAAATATTGAAATTAAAACTCATTTAAAATTAGAATCTAAAAAACAGAAAATAGAGAAATAATAAAAAGAAAAAAAAGATAAAATAAAAAGGGCCGATGTCTCACCTCGTAGTGAGCCTAGGATCACTCATGCCCCACCTCCCCTCCAACACAACCAGCCCACGTCTCTCCCTATGCACATTTTTTTATTCCCCTAGCCGGAGACGTCATGGCTGACTTTATCCATGTATCAATGACGCGTGAAGACCGCACAACAGGACCGCTATCTCCTTCATCCACGCAACAAAATTCTGTTGAGAAAAATCCGATTCCTTCGTTGCTCCGACCGGGTATCGTCTTCGGCCTCAATAAATAGACTGCCAGTTCTTTCTCCGGTTTACAGAAGCGAACCCAGCCATCGTTCCCAAGTACGCGCAGAGAGAGCCACAAGAGTTAGAGCGAAACATCAGTGTATGGATCTAGGGGCTCGAGCAAGCAAGAGAGGAGAGATGCCTGTGTCAATAGATCATGTATGAGGAAGGTAAAAGATGACCACACCTAGATCATATATACTATATTTATTTAACCCATAATTCTTTATGTGGCCTCGTTCTAATCAATTAGATCACGTCAGATCACCTATTTATGTACAGTCCTACTAATTTATTGAAAATGTGATATCTTCTAGGTCGAATAATTCGTTTTAATCTGTTCAAGTTGGGTTAGGTTCATATTAATTTTTGCGTATGTAGTAATAATATTGCTTTAATTATGTCACATGGTTTAATTAATTAATTACTTGTTTAATTAATGTTAATCAGCTAGATAATCTAGTTAAGCTAATTTATAGTTCTAACATACGCATTTTATAAATAATTGTTAATAATTAATACTGACTCAAATATTTTAATTGAATACCTATTTAGTTTAAATGCAATATCTGTTAGATCATATCTATTAGATTTATTGTGCCTAAACTATCGTTTTATCCATAAATTCTTTGTTTTAGCTCCAATTTTACTGGTTCTCGAAACTACAATCTCGTTGCGACGCGTAGGATATTCTCACATTGTTTGTTCATATGCTTTGGTGTAATGTTACCATACCTATTATTTGCTTGATTGTATATATTGTTACGAGTAGCAGTGAGGTCACGTGTCACCTGAAGAGCAAGTTGGTACCTGGAATCTCAAGTCCCAGGCAAGTTGTGCCCTTGATCACTTCTTTTTACCCAGTCATGTTCTAATTAATCATAATGATCTGCATAGGTTAATTTTGATGTGACCCAATAGGTTACCCTAGTTTGACTATCTTTATACCTTGTTCACCACTGAATCTTTGGGTAGTACCTGCTATTGCTTTATATGGTTTTGGGTATAGAGATACATATTATTCATGATTATACTTTTATTATCAGTTGTTATTTACTGTTCATGATAAGATCATTATGTTAATTGGAACATGGAGAACCACCCGGGAAAACAGTACTACCACAAGGGTTTAATGGGACGCCCTTGGCTAATTAATTAGGAAAGCTAGTGGATGACTACCTTACCCGAAAGGGGCAAGAGCAGTAGGGGAGTGTTCAGTGTAGGGAGGCCCTTGGGATGATTTTGCTGCGATGGTGGTCATGCGAGGGATTCCTGCATTGGAGCTTCCTATAAACTGTAGCGGGTTTTCTGAAGCTAGTGGAACTTTGTAAAGGCCTCATAGTGTTACCCTGCCTCGCCTCCTTGGTAGAGGTGTATGGGATTGGCTGTCTCTTGGCAGATGGGAACATGACTTGTGGGTAAAAATGCGCAACCTCTGCAGAGTGTAAAACTGGTATACTAGCCGTGCTCACGGTCATGAGCAGCTCGGACACTCACATGATTAAATTATGGAACTAAATTCAATTTGTTATATGCATTGCATCGCAGGTGAGGTTGTTACTTTTGTTCTACTATTTAATTGGGTTGGTATTTACTTATACTTAGTAACTGCTAATAAAATTTTAACAAACTTTAAAAGCAATGCTCAGCTTCAACCATCCTCTTTGGTAAGCCTTACACTTCACATGAGCTCCCACCTTTGGCGAGTTCATGCACATTATTCCCCACAACTTGTTGAGCTATGAACGTATGTGAGCTCACTCTTGCTGTCTCACACCCCCCACATGTCAAGAACAGGTACCACAGGATGAGGCGCATGGAGGATGCTGCGATGTGTTCGTGAGAGATCTAGGCCATCGTCTCCCAGTCAACTTTGGGTTGCTGGACCGTTGTCTCCTTATAATGTAACTATTTATTTATTTTGTACAGAACTTATATTATATAGTAAAGATGTGACATTCGATCCTGTGCCATGATTTATCATGTGTGAGACTTGGTCCCAGCACCTGGTGATTGTTCGCGCCCAGGTCTTGGTGCCCCGAAATTCGGGTGTGACACCGAGGGAGCCCGACACCCCTTCGTTAGGCATTTTTTGTTAAAGAACCCCTCGCTTTTCTGAGAATAGAACCCGCAGTCCAATTTTCTTGCACCTAGGTCCCTGGTTTCTTGTAGAGAGACCCCTGGACTTTATTTTAATCGTAGAAATGGGTTTAATTTAGGGTCTTGAATTCCAAAACTTGTAAATTTCATAACTTTTGCATGTGAACTCCAAATTGGATGGTTCAAATTGCAAAATGTTCATAATGTCATTCTCTATCTGTTTAAATTATCATTCACTGTTTTCATGTCCCAATTTTATGGTTAGTCTCTAGGTTAATGTAAGGTTATAGAAGCTTTATTAGAAATAAAATAAAAGGGTAAAACCCTAATTAATAGTCAAGTGCTTAACTTTGTGAAATTAACCTCATTTAATATATGAATCCCATCTCTATAATAACTTTATTTAAGTAGGTAATTCACTAAGATAGACCTAGTTAGGTAGGTAATCTACTGGGATAGGTTTAGTTAGAGAACAGTAGACCCTTAAACATAGTGATCTACCCTAGAACCTAGAGTTCACCTGTGTGCCTATACCTTTCTATTAAACCTATGTTTGCTCTATTGCATATGTTTGGTGTACTGTTCTTTGCTATTCCCAAGTGTATTGAATGAGTGATTCCTTTGCATAGACAACGAGCAGTTCGTGGTTCCCGTATGTGTTGCAGGAGACTTCCCTGAGTAGCAACCTGGTGAAGGCAAGTGTCCTCTAACCCATTATGTCATACTTACTTTATAATTCATTGTCCCACATACCATGATCAACCTAAGGAATGACAAGTGTTCTGTTTTCCTGTCCTTGGTTATCTTTTGGGAATTGGTTACTATGATTAGTATCATGCTATTGCTTTACTTTAATCAATGAACATGATGAGAACATTTATGATACGTTGACGATATCTTGATTTATGATGATGAACATGTGATACTTTAGAGGACTCGGGCTGATTCCCGAGTACCTCTCCTTAAGGACCAGTTCGCTAGATGACCACCTGGGAAAATAGTACAACCATGAGGGTGGTATAGGAAGCCCTTAGCTGATTAATTATAGGAACTTGAGGTGTGGTCGGCTTCGCCGTCATGCCGTTAGTGGGTCCGGACGCAGTACTTGCTCTGCCGAGGCTGGGTGCCGAGGTTCTTTTGTGTTGCTTTTGTTAGTCACCCTTACTGTGGGGAGAGGTACTGCATTTATCAAACTGGAGAAATCTAACGGGTGGCTATGAGCTCTAGGAAATCTTGGTAAAGGCTACGTAGTGATATGCTTCCAGATCACCTAGGTAGTGATCAATGGGGAGTAGCGCTCCTTGGGCAAAAAGGGAATCATGGCTCGTGGGTAAGTGTGCAACCTCTGCAGACTGTTAGAAACTGGTATATCAGCCGTGCTCATGGTTATGAGCAGCCTTGGTAGCTCCATTGATTAGAGTTCTAGTTATCATTATTGTGGTGTCTAATGGTGATGATTATAACTATGGATTTTGGTATTTCCTCTTGGAGGGAGTACTTTTGGGTTAATAACTTGGGTTTATTACTAAAACTTGGCTTTCTACTTGTAAAAAATACCTGACCAACTAAAAGCAAATGCTTTGAGCTTAACCCCACATCCAGCTAGTCCACTTTAGCCAAACGGGACATTTGCTGAGTAAGTTGATGTGTACTCACCCTTGCTTAAAACACCCAACCTCAGGTTGTCCCAATTGCAACCAGTGCTTAGGAGAAGATGAAGGCAACATGGAGGACTTTCAGGAGTTTCAGGACTTTGACGAGTTCTAGATTAGTTTAGTGGCAAACCCCCAGTCAGCTACCTGTGAAGGCCTAATCATACTGTGTTTCATATTCGCACTATGATCTATGTTAAGTTAATGACTCTATGGATGCCTTTGACATCATCATGTAATAAAGTATTATTTCCGCTATTATTTTGAGGAATGTGTGATGATGTCCAACAATGTAATCATTGTGTACGTGAATTTCTGATCCTAGCACGTACATGGTTTGCATTTGGTTTACCTTCCAAAATCGGGACTGACATAAGTGCTATCAAAGCCTTGCTGACTGTAGGACTGCTAACCTAGACTAGAATGGTCGTTTTAAGGACTATAGACCCTTATTCTCACATTGACCTTTGGTGATACTACAAAAGTTGGTCATCTCGACCAATTCTATGTTATACTACTACATATATACTCACCTTACAAAATTTTTATCTTATTCTACTTGGATTACTTGTTGTTATATAGTTCTATTATCACTCTTGTGCTTGCGACATCTTTTGTAGATGGCCAGTCTTAGATGCACTGCACGTAAGTCGGTGATCCCTTTCCTACCCTCTCGCCTTGTCGAGCGTCCACTGTGTCGCACGGTGACAGGGCAGTCAAGTCACCTAGAGAGACTGCACCAATGCATGCATGAGGAGCAAGAACACCGACGCTAGGAGTGAGAGCAGCAGGACTCTTCTCCCTCGCCTTCGCAGGAGGTGGAGTCTAGGAGACAGTCCTCCTCTGTTCCTCAGCTAGAGGTGCCCCCTGCACCACCACAAGGCACCCCGGCTACTGGAGGAGACCCTGATGGAGACGACGACGGTGGCAGTTCAAGCTACAACATGGAGCCTTTGGTGGAGCAGGAGCTAGAAGGATGGGTCGCCCGACCCATCACTCATGACGCTGCTCGTGGTGGACATTTCTATGATGCTCTCGACACCTTGCTATGTCGGGCCTTTGATCGACACACTTGGTCTATCGAGTACCGCTGTGTAGTCTACCAGCATAGTCACGGGTTATACCCAGACCAATGGGTGGCTACCTACCTAGTGCAACGTTCGGACAATGATCTCTAGGGTGCAGAGGCCTACTCAGAGCATTATTTTATCACTAGGTGGGACACTACTGAGGCAGCCATGCAGGATGCTGCATGGTGTGCACTTTTGCAGTATTATTTGTTGTTCAATGGGGTGGCTGACGGTCTGGACCTGAAGTACTACCCCCACCGTTCAACTGGCAGAACCAGATGTGTGATTGTCTCATCCGTTGGTGAGGGAAATTCCAGATTGAGCAGCATGGTCAACCTAGTCACCGTGCTCAACACTGAGCTGGACCACGCCCTTGACGAGTTGGGCAAGCCTCAGGCGGAGATTGTAGAACTGTGTGCTGAGCGCGCGGAGCGCCGCTCAAGAGGATTGTTTCCCGTCCCTATTGTGACTTAGCACCCTAACCGCTCACCGCCCTATGGTCGTTATGCTTATGGCACCCCTAACTACAGGACCTATATAAACTTGGAAGCCTAGATCGCTAGTGTCGGAGTTTGTAATAAATATTTAAGTCAAGTGTCTTAGTCTTAGTCAGCCATAGTTAGTAAAGGTAGTTAGCTTATCATGTGCTTCTATGTTTGTCGTGATGAACTCATGTTGAATCTGGATCTTTGTAATGATTGTCACCAAAGTGTGGATGTCCCCTGCAATTTGGTTTAGTTATTAATAAAGTTAGTCATTTAGTCGGGCAACCTTTTATTTCCACTTTCCTCTTTATCTGAGAAGTTGTGTTGGTTGTATTGAGAGTCAGTGAAGATGCTCATTTGTTCAGTGTTATGAAGACCTCTATGTACCTTTTCTTATGCTGAAAGACTACAAGGTCAGTTCTGATGTATGTGTGCCCTCCGTAGATGTTTGACAATAGGCACCAAGGAGGAAGGCATGCCCAGCAAGAGCAGCAAGCCCCACAGGATGAGGCACCCCAGCAGCAGTTGCCTCCACCACCACCCCAATGATAATAGATCAGATGTTTCTCATGCAGACTCAAGCAGTTCAAGCAATCGGGAAGACCCTAGCAGCCATGCAGCAGGTGCAGCAACAACCTCAGCCTCAACAGCAGGTGCAGATGCTGCAGATGCTAAGAGACAAGCGTGCAGAGTTCATGAGAGGTCATCCCCTGTGTTTGCCCAACGTGGAGCGGGAGCTACACACCGCCCAATGCAACGATAGAGAGAAGGTTCTGTATGGTTCCTGTCTGCTAAGGGGGGCAGCACAGTCCTGGTGGGAGTCCTACCTCACCACCCATGCCGACCCTGAAGCCATCACTTGGGAGGAGTTCAAAGACAACTTCTGCAGGAACCACATTCTAGAAGGTTTGATGATAGTAAGGAAGGAAGAATTTTTGGTGGTAAAGCAAGGGTCCCTATCTATCGGTGAGTACAGGGACAAATTTCTGCAACTATCTTGCTATGCACCCGAGGATGTCAACACTAATGCCAAGCGGCAGTACAAATTCTTGAGAGGTTTGGTTGACTCTCTGCCCTACTAGTTGATGAACCATACCTTCCCTACCTTCCAACACCTAATTGATAGAGCCATAATGAATGAGAAGAAGCGCCAGGAGAGGAAGACCGGAAGCACAAGATTTATGGATCATAGGCCAGGAGAAGTAGCCATCTCCGTTTCTCAGGCAATCCACCCCAACAGTTCAAGCAAATTCACCATCAAGGACATCAGCACCAGAACCAGCGTCCGCATCAGCAGCAGTTCCAGAGGCAGTTCCCTCAGCAGCAACAACAACAGTACCACTAGAGCAGTCAACCAGGAGGAGGTCAGTACCAGAGGCACAGCAACTAGGCATCTTGCCTTCCTGCCCCAGCAACCAATCAGAGCAACCAGACAGCCCCAACACAAGGAGGATGTCACACCCGGTTTTGGAAGGCAAACCGAATGCAAACCATGTAGTGCCAGGATCAGAAACTCATGTACACAACGATTATATAATTGGACATCATCACACATTGCTCAAAGTAAATAGCAGAAATAATATTTCATTACATCAAGATGTCGAAGACATCCACAGAGTCATTAACATAACATTGTCATTAATACTATCAAAGTGTGGAAAAGCAAACGTAGCAGATCAGGCCTTCACAGGCAGCTGACTAGGGGTTTGCCACTAACATAACGAGAACTTGTCATAGTCCTAGAACTCCTCAAAGTACTCCGTGTTGTCTGCATCTCCTTCTGAGCACTGAATACAATGGGGACAACCTAGGGGTGGGGGTGGTTTTTTAAAGCAAGGGTGAGTACACATCAACGTACTCAGCAAATCTCTCATTTGGCTAAAGTAGACTAGTTGTATGTGGAGTTAACGTTAAGTAGTTGCTTTTAGTTGGTCAAGTATTTATTACTAATAGTATAGCCAAGTTCTAGTAATAAACCCAGTTATTACCCAAAAGTACTCCTTCCAAGAGGAAATACCAGAGATCAGAGTTATATTTATCATCATTAACCATAATCATAAAAGTATTCGAAGTTCTTGTAATCAAAGAGGATCCCAGGACTGCTCTTAACTGTGAGCACGACTGATATACCAGTTTCTAACACTCTACAGAGGTTGCACACTTTACCCACGAGTCGTGATCCCTTTTTGCCTCGGGTCGATCAAAGCCTTAAACGCTACCAAGGTGAGTAGGCAAGGTTTCACTACGTAGCCTTTACAAAGATTTCCCAAATGTCATAGCTACCCATTATGTTTCTCTAGTTTGGTAAACACAGTACTTCTCCCTACAGGAAGGGTGACTAACAAAACCAAATCGAAAGAACCTCGGCAACCAGCCTTGGCAGAGCAAGTACTGTGCCCGGACCCTATTGATGGCCCTACGGCAAAGCCAACTACACCTCAAGTTCCTCTAATTAATCAGCTAAGGGTGTCCCATTCCACCCTCATGGTTGTACTGTTATCCCGGGTGATCACTCAATGAACAGGTCATTACGGAGAGGTACTCAAGAAACAACCTAAGTCCCCTAAAGTATCACAAGATCATCATCGGGATAACATCATCGTATCATAAATATTCACATCATGTTCGTTGATTAAAGTAAAGCAATAGCATAAAGCTAACCATGATAACCCAAAATATAAACAAGGATAAGGTAAATACAGACTAGTAAATCCTTAGGTTTCAATAAAGTAATGCGGGATGGTGAATTATAAAGTACGTAGGACGTAATGGGTCACAGGATTATAATTAGTATGTGCAAATAGTGAATGATTATAATTTACCTAGACAGCAAATAATTTTATGAACATTTTGCAATTTGAATCACTCAATTTGGGATTCATATGCAAAAGATATGAAATAAACAAGTTTTGGAGTTCAAAATACAAAATTATGTCTAAATCTATGATTAATTAAAAGGTCAGGGTCTGTTTGCAAGAAAACAGGGGCCTGTGCGTGAAACTAAGGGACAACGGTTTGTTTTCGGAAAACCGAGAGTTTCTTTAGCAAAACGGCCACGCGAAGGGGTATCGGGTCTCCTCAGCCGTCAGATCCATGATCAACGCCCAAGATTAGATCGGTGGGTGAGTGCGGGCGCGGGCGAGCGAGCGTGGCTGACAAGTGGGGCAGGGGTGTTAGCGATCTGAGGTCAGCGGGGCTGACAGGCCAGGCCCAACTACAGAGCACAAGCGAGGGCGTGAATCCGAGCAGTCAGATCCGAAAGGAACGGTTAGGATTAGCTCTGATCTAATTAAACCTAGGCTGCCTGATCTCGGATGAAAGCTTGAGATCCAATAGGCAAGCACGGGCCGACTGGCTGGTCTACTCACGGCGGTGCTGCCCGTCTCCGCGGTGAGGTTTCACCGGAGGCGAGGGCACGACCACGGCTAGGTTTTAGGGCACTGGGGAAGGCTCGGGTGCACTCGGGGTGACACGGCGGACTCAAACATAGGCGCGACACCGGCACAGGGCACCATAGGGCATAGTCCGCGGCAGAGTGGCCCAACAGTGGCGCAGAACCACTCCAGCGAGCAATTGCCCAAATGATAGGGCAACACACGGAGAATTAAGGGCGTGGCGAGTTTCTCACCTCGGGTGGAGACTCTATAGCGCTTGAGCAATGACGGGGACACAGGGAGACCTCGAGCCAACGGCGGTGGAGCTTCGGCTACAAGGTGAGGAAGCTGGTGAGTGCGGACCGGGCGAACCAGAGGTGCTGGGGGGCGAACCAGGAGGTGTCCCATGTTGCTGGCGAAGGGGAGGAGCTCACCGAGGCAACGGGCGCAGCAGAATCTCAACGGCGGCCATAGAACGGGCGGTGGACCACGGCAAGCTTCATGGGCGCGCGCGCAGACAGAGAGAGAGGGCGAGGGTGCTCGGTTGAGGCACAACTGAGCGGGTGAGGGCAAGTGAGTGTGTGCGAGGTCTAGAAAAAACTCGGGCGCGTGGGGGCATGGCCGGGAAATGCGCGGTCATGGGCGCGCCGACGGCGGAGAGCGCGGGCGGTTCCGGGGGGACGGTTATGACAGGCGGGGCCCATGTAACAGAGAGAGCGGGCGAGCCAACGGGCAGCTAAGCTGACAAGTGGGGCCCATGGGATAGAGAGAGAAGGCTCGCGTGCGCGGAGAAAACTGGCGCCGACATGTCGGCCCCATCGGACAGCGAGAGGGAGAGAGAGCGAGCGAGGCGGCGCTGATAGGCGAGGTTCGCCTGTCAGGGAGGGGCGGGCGCGTGCTCGGGACATGGGCCGGCTGGGCTAAATTAGGTTTTTCTTTTTCCCTAGAATTTGTAATGCATTTTCTTTTTATTTTCTCTATGGATTTCAAATCAAATTCAAACATAAATTCAAAATCAAATAATTCAAAAATGTGTGTCAAACAAAGGAATAATTTGGGCTCAACATGGTGCAAGAATTCATGACTCAGATAGTTTTGACAAAATAAATAATTAATCCCTCACCTAATTAACCTAATTTTAATCAAAAGGAGAAGAGAGAGAGTCTAGAGAGAGAGGGACAAGAGGTAACACCTGAATTTGGTTGGCATTTAGAGATGAAATTTTATACCCCCAAATTTAGGGTGTTACAAACCTATCCCCTTAAAAAGAATCTCGCCCCCAAGATTCAGGGTTGACTAGCAAAGAGTTCAGGGTGCTTGGCTTTCAAATCATCTTCTCTTTCCCAGGTTCCTTCTTCCTCTAAATGATGGCCCCATTTGACTTTGCACATCCTGATGGTGCTTCTTCGTGTGACTTTGTGTGCTGTCTCCAGAATCTGAGTGGGCTTCTTAATATATGTTAAGTCTTCTTGAACCTCGAGATTCTCTATTGACAATTGCTCTTCTGGTACTCACAAGCACTTCTTCAGCTGAGACACATGGAACACATCATGCATGGCTGACAGACCTTCGAGGAGACTAAGCTGATATGCCACTTCTCCACGTCTTGCCAGAATCTGGTACGGTCCAATATATCGAGGTGCTAGCTTGCCTTTGACTCTGAACCTTTTGATTCCTCTGATGGGTGACACCTTTAAGTAGACATAGTCTCCTACCTCAAAACTCAGATCCCTTCTTTGAGTGTCAGCATAGCTTCACTGCCTAGACTTTGTTGTCTTCAGATTCTCTCGAACAATTATAATGTTCTCTTCAGCCTCAAGCAAAATATCTGGACTGAACACTTGCCTTTCGCTGGGTTGGTCCCAATGCAACGAAGTTCGACAGTTTCTCCCATAGAGTGCTTGGAATGGTGACATCTTCAGACTAGCCTGGTAGATGTTGTTGTAAGAGAATTCTACATACGATATCCTCTTCACCCAACCTAACTTGTCTTGTAAAGCACAAGCTCTCAACATGTCTTCAAGAATCTAGTTGTGGGTGATAAGCTGAACTGAACTTCAAGTGCGTACCCAATGATTCATGCAACTGCTGCCAGAAGTGAGAAGTGAATTGGGTACCTCTGTCAGATACTATCTTGTTTGGAACGCCATGCAAGCATACAATACGAGACATATATAGTCTGCCAACACTGCACTGTTATAGGTGGTCTTGACTGGTATGAAATAAGCCACCTTTGTTAAACAATACACTACTACCCAGATGTAGTCATAACCGGCTCGAGTGCGAGGCAGACCATCTGTTTGTGGGTGATAAGCTGAACTGAACTTCAAGTGCGTACCCAATGCTTCATGCAACTGCTGCCAGAAGTGAGAAGTGAATTGTGTACCTCTCTCAGATACTATCTTCTTTGGAACGCCATGCAAGCATACAATCCGAGACATATATAGTTCTGCCAACACTACACTGTTATAGGTGGTCTTGACTGGTATGAAATGAGCCGCCTTTGTTAAGTGATACACTACTACCCAGATGGAGTCATAACCGGCTCGAGTGCGAGGCAGACCGACTATAAAGTCCATCCCAATCTCATCCCATTTCCACTGAGGAATCTACAACGGCTGCAACAACCCTGCGGGCCTCTGATGCTCTGCCTTGATCCTCTGACAACTGTCGCATATAGCAACATAATCTGCTATCTCCCTTTTCATACCGTACCACCAGAATCTTTTCTTCAGGTCTTGGTACATCTTTTCGCTGCCAGGGTGTATGGAATACACTGTCTCATGAGCTTCCTTGAGAATCAGTTCTCGGATCGATTTGATGTTGGGAACGCACAACCTATCCTTAAACCACAACATGCCTTCTGCGTCTTCATGGAAATCTTTGCCTTTTCCATCTATGATCAGCTGTTGAACCTCATTGATCTTCTCATCATCCTTCTGACCATCTTTGATTTCTCGCTCTAAGGTGGGTTCCAGCTCCACTATCACTCCTTGGGTGTTGTTTAGAAATTCGAGACTCAGCCTGTTGAATTCCTTTGCTAGCTCATACAGCATCGGGTGGGCGACCATCATATTGACTTGGCTTTTTCTGCTCAGAGCGTCCGTGACCACATTAGCTTTGCCAGGATGGTAATGTATCTCCAGCTCATAGTCTTTTATTAATTGCAGCCATCTTCGTTGCCTCATGTTCAATTCTGATTGGGTGAATATGTATTTGATACTCTTGTGGTGTGTGTAGATATCAAATTTTTTCCCAAATAAATAGTGCCTCTAGGTCTTCAGTGCATGAACCACTGCTGCTAACTCCAGATCATGTGTGGGGTAATTCTTCTCATGAATCTTCAACTGTCGGGACAAGTACGCCACTACTCTGCCTTCTTGCATTGACACGCATCCTAGTTCGCTGTACGAAGCATCACAATATACTAAGAATGGCTTGTGAACATCTTGTAGAATCAACACAGGTGTTGTAATCAACTTCTTCAACATCTCAAAGGACTCTTGGCACGCTGGGGTCCACTTGAACTCAACTTTCTTTGCTAGCAGTGCTGTCATTTGCCTAGCCATCTTGGAGAAACCTTCAATGAAACACCGATAATATCTAGCCATTCCAATGAAACTCTTGAGTCCCTGGACATCTTTTGGTGCTTTCCAGTCCAAAATAGCTGCTACCTTCTTCAGATCCACATCTAATCCATGTTGGTTTATGAGATGACCCAAGAATAGGACTTCACTGATCGAGAACTCACAATTGCTAATCTTGGCATACAGCTGACAATCTCGTAGCCTCTGCAATACCTTCCTCAAATGATCTTCATGCTCTTGCTCATTCTGGGAATGTATGAGGATATCATTAATGAACACTACTACGAACTTGTCGAGGTAGTCCATGAACACACTATTCATCAGGTACATGAAGAAAGCTGGCGCATTAGTCAATTCGAATGACATGATGGTGAACTCATAGAGTCCATACTTGGTGATAAATGTTGTCTTCGATATATCCGAAGGTCGGATCCTAAGCTGATGGTAACCTGACCTTAGATCTATCTTCGAGAACACACTGGCTCCTCTTAGCTGATCGAACATGTCTTCAATTCAGGACAGGGGGTACTTGTTCTTAATGGTGACTTCATTCAAAGATCTATAATCAATGCACATCCTCTTTGTCCTTTCTTTCTTCTCCACAAATAGAACTAGAGCGGCCCAAGGAGAAGTACTTGGTCTGATGTAGCCTTTCTCCAACAACTCGTCTATCTGCTTCTTGAGTTCCACCAATTCTAGTCCGAACACTCGATAGGCTCTCTTGGAAATAGGGGCGGTGCCAGGTACAATCTCTATGGCAAACTCAACTTTACGCTCGGGTGGCATGCCTGGTAAATCCTCAGGGAACACGTTGGGGAACTCTGAAACAATTCTAATATCCTCCATCAGGTTGGCATCCTTGCCATCTATAGACAATTGGTGACAGGCTCCTTCTTCTAGGTCAGGCATGAGCAGTTCAGTTACTACTTCTTTCCCGGATGGGGACACTAACTTTACTGTCCTCTTGTCACAACTGACAGTGGCTTGCCTTCTGTGCAGCTAATTCATCCCTAGGATGACATCTAACCCTTGAGTACCCATTACGACTAGGTTAGCAGGGAAGTCTACCCCCTTATTTCAATCCTTAGATTTGGACACATCTTATCAAACAGAACCTTTCCCCCAACTGAATTAACTCTTAAAGGTGGAATCGTTGGTTCTACGGGGATGTTATGTGCTTGTACCCATGATGTAGAAACAAAAGAATGCATGGCACCATTATCAAATAGTACTTTTGCTGGATGGGTTTGACTGGAAAGATACCTACTGCCACATCTGGTGCATCCTGGATTGCTTCGACCTCTAAGTGGTTCACCTTTCCACGGTTGTAGGTCTGGCCACGACCTCCTGGTGCTTGTTGTGGTGCTCCTTGTCTTGCTGAGGTGTTGAAAGCTGGCTGCTGCTGAACTACTTTCTTTCGGGCAGTGATTCGCCTAGTGACCTTGTTCCCCATAATGGAAACATCCATGACTTCCTCCTTGCGCTAGCGCTGCATGGTTGTTCTGGTTGGTTGATGGGGCAGGAAGGCGAGATATCTGGTTGCTCTGCTGCTGGTACTGATTTCGTCCTTGCTAGTTGTTCTGACGATACTGCTGTTGCTGCTGCTGAGGGAATTCTCTGATACTGTTGCTGGTGCTGATGCTGATGCTGGTGTCCTTGAGGGTGACCTTGCTTGAACTGCTGAGGTGGGTTGCCTGAGTAGCGGGGACGGCTGCTACTCCCGGCCTGAGATCCACCAATCTTGCGTTTCCTATCCTCCATCTCCTGATGCTTCCTCTCAGTCATTATGGCTCTATCGATCAAATGTTGGAAGGTACAGAAAGTGTGGTTCATCAGCTAGTAGTGAAGGGGATCAACCAAGCCTCTTAGAAAGCGGTAATGCCTCTTAGCATCTGTATTGACATCCTCGGGTGCATAGCGTGACAATAGCAGAAACTTGTCCCTGTACTCACTAATAGACAGGGGGCCTTGATCAACGCTAGAAATTGCTCCTTCCTCACAATCATCAATCCCTCAGGCACATGATAACAACAGAAGTGGTCCTTAAACACCTACCAAGTGATGGCCTTAGGGTCTCCATGGGTGGCGAGGTAGAACTCCCACTAGGACTGTGCTGCTCCCCTTAGTAGACGGAGACCATACAGAACCTTCTCACGATCTTTGCACTGAGAAGTGTGCAACTCACGCTCCACAACACTTAGCCAATCCTCGGCATCTATGAGGTCAGCAGAATGGGCAAAGATAGGAGGATGGCCCCTCATGAACTCTGCCGCTTGTCCCTGGGCATCTGAGGCATCTGCACTTGCATCTGAGGTTGAGGTGGGGGTTGCTGCTGCTGCACCTGCTGCATTGCTGCTAAAGTCTGGCCAATTGCTTGGACTACCTAGGTTTGCATCAGAAACATCTGCTCAATAGTCATTGAGGGTGGCAGTGGCAACTACTGCTAAGGTGCCTCCTCTTGGGGTGCATGATGCTCCTGTTGAGCACGCCTTCCAACTCTGCTCCTGTTTTCAGACATCTGTAGGAATCACACACATCGGATCTAACTCTGCAGTCTTTCAGGATAAGAAAAGGTATATAGAAGTCTTCACAACACTGAATAATTGATCATCTTCACTGACTCTCAACACAGCCAACACAGCTTCTCAGATAAAGAGGAAAGTGGAAATAAAAGGGTTGCCCAACTAGATAACTGACTTTATTAATAACTACACCAAGTTGTAGGGGATGCCCACACCATGGTGACAATCATTACACAGATCCAACTTCATCACGAGTTCATCACGATAGACATAGAAAAACATGATAAGCAAACTAACACTAACTAAGACTGACTGAGACTAAGACATTGAATTAAGCATTATTATAGACTCCGACTCTGTCAATCTATGGCTCCAAATCTATCTGGGTCCTACAGTCAGGGGTGCCATAGGCAAATCGACCATGGGGTGGCGAGCGGTAAGGGTGCTGAATGCCGACAGGAGTGGAGGAACCACCATCTTGATAGTGGTGCGCCGCACGCTCAGCACGTAGTTCCACAATCTATGCCCGAGCCTTGCCCAACTCGTCAAGGGTGTGGTCCATCTCGGTGTTGAGCACGGCGACCAGGTTGACCATGCTGTTCAGCCTAGGATTGCCCTCACCAACTGATGAGACAATCACACCTCCAGCAATGTCGGTCGAACGGCGAGGGTAGTACTTCAGATCGAGGCCGTCAGCTACCCCACTGAACAATGAGCAGTGCAGCGAAATTGCATGTCGTGCAACATCTTGCATGGCTGCATCCGCAGTGTACCTCTCAGTGATAGAATAATGCTCTGAGAAGGCCTCTGCACCCCAGAGATCATCGTCCGGACGACGCACTAAGCAAGTAGCCTCCCACTGGTCCGGGTATAACCTGCGACGATGCTGGTAGACCACACAACAGTGCTTAATGGACCAAGTGTGTTGGTCGAAGGCCCAACGCAGCAAGGTGTGGAGAATGTTGTGGAAGTGACGACCGAGAGCGGCGTCATGAGTGATGGGTCTAGCGATCCATCCCTCCGGCTCCTGCACCTCTGAGAGCTCCATGTTGTGGCTCGAAATGCCACTGTCATCGTCATCTCCATCTCTGTCAGGGTCTCCTTCAGTAGCCAGGATGCCTTGTGGTGGTGCAAGGGGCATCTCTGGCTCAGGTGCAGGGGAAGGCTGCCTCCCAGACTCCTCCTCCTACTAAGGCAATGGGGAAGAGTCCTACTGCTCCTGCTCTTGGCGTCGGCGCTCCTGCTCCTCGTGGCTAGATTGACCTGTCACTTGGCGACGTAGTGGGTACTCCACAAGGCAAGAGGGCAAAAGGGGGATCACTGACTTATGTGCAGTGCATCTAAGACGGGTCATCTACAAAAGACATCGTAAGCACAAGAGTGAGAATAGAACTATATGACCAGCAAGTAAACCAAAAGTAAAGTGAGATAAAAATTTTGTGAGACGAGTATATAGATAGTAATATAACAAAGAATTGGTCAAGCTGACCAACTTTTGAAGTGACACCAAAGGTCAAGGTAAGGGTAGGGGTCTATAGTCCTTAGGGTGACCATTCTAGTCTATGTTAGTGGTCCTACAGTTAGCAAGGCTTTGATACCACTTATGTGACACCCGATTTTGGAAGGCAAACCGAATGCGAACCATGTACGTGCCAGGATCAGAAACTCACATACACAATGATTACATAACTAGACATCATCACACATTACTCAAAGTAAATAATGGAAATAGTACTTTATTACATCAAGATGTCCAAGACATCCACAGAGTCATTATCATAACATTGTCATTAATATTATCAAAGTGTGGAAAAGTGAACGTAGCAGATAAGGCCTTCACAGGCATCTGACTTGGGGGTTTGCCACTAACATAACTAGAACTCATCGTAGTCCTGGAACTCCTCAAAGTCCTCCATGTTGTCTGCATCTCCTCCTAAGCACTGAATACAGTGGGGACAACCTTGGGGTGGGGGTGGTTTTTTAAAGCAAGGGTGAGTACACATCAACGTACTCAGCAAATGTCCCATTTGGCCAAAGTGGACTAGTTGTATGTGGAGTTAAGGTTAAGTAGTTGGTTTTAGTTGGTCAAGTATTTATTACTAATAGTATAGCCAAGTTCTAGTAATAAACCCAGTTATTACCCAAAAGTACTCCCTCCAAGAGGAAATACCAGAGATTAGAGTTATATTTATCATCATTAACCATAATCATATAAGTATCCAAAGTTCTTCTAATCAAAGAGGATCCCAAGGCTGCTCTTAACCGTGAGCATGGCTGTTATACCATTTTCTAACACTCTGTAGAGGTTGCAGACTTTACCCACGAATTGTGATCCCTTTTTGCCTTGGGTCGATCAAACCCTCAAACACTAATAAGGTGAGTAGGCAAGGATTCACTACGTAGCCTTTACAAAGATTTCCCAAGGGTCATAGCCGCTCGTTAGGTTTCTCCAGTTTGATAAACACAGTACTTCTCCCCATAGGAAGGGTTACTAACAAAACCAAATCGAAAGAACCTCGGCAACCAGCCTTGGCAGAGCAAGTACTATGCACGGACCCCATTGATGGCCCTACGGCAAAGACAACTACACCTCAAGTTCCTCTAATTAATTAGCTAAGGGCATCCCATTCCACCCTCATGGTTGTACTGTTATCCTAGGTGGTCACTCAACGAACAGGTCCTTACAGAGAGGTACTCAGGAAATAGCCTGAGTCCCCTAAAGTATCACAAGATCATCATCGGGATAACATCATCGAACCATAAATATTCACATCATGTTCGTTGATTAAAGTAAAGCAATAGCATAAAGTTAACCATGATAACCCAAAAGGTAAACATGGATAAGGTAAATACAAGCTAGTAAATCCTTAGGTTTCAATAAAGTAATGCGGGACGGTGAATTATAAAGTACGTAGGATGTAATAGGTCAGAGGACACTTGCCTTTACCAGGTTGTTGCTCAGGAAGATTTTCAGCAACACACTCAGGAATCACGGGCTGCTCGTTGTCTAAACAAAGCGATCATGCATTCAATACATTTGGATAAAGACAAATGAACAATACACCAAACACATACAATTAAATAAACACAAGTTTGACAGAACAGTATAAACACAACTGGTAAACTTAGGTTCTAGGGTGAACTAGCGCACTTAGAAGTTTGTGATTCTCTAAGTATTATCTATCTCCATAAATTACATAATTTAATTCCACTTGTTAAAATGAGACATAAAAAATATACTAGGGATAGATTCATACATTACATATTATTAATCTCACAAGGTTAAACATCTAATTACCATTATAGCCCGTTTGTTTCGTTGGAATTGAATTCCATTTTAATAATTATAATTTAGACAAAACTAATTAAGTTTATATATTTATATATGCAATATATTTGTATATTATCCTAAATCATATGAGAGAGATAGTTATATACTACATTTATGTTATAGAGGCGCAAGTAGAAGAATGTGCTATAAGTTGTACATCGGAAAAATAGCATGTAAATCTATAGAATCAATTTCCATCTCTTACCCCATGAATTTGAGGTAGGCTTATATGATAAATTTGGAAAGTGGTGGAATGTCATATTCTAAAAAAATAGTCTATTCCATTAGTAAGATTCCAATTCCTCGAAATGAAAGGAAACAAACGGGGCCTTAGGGTTTTCCTTTTTATTTCTCTTATTAATAAATAAACCATTACCCAGACTAACCTATAGTCTAGGCATTAAAATAATATGTGCAAACAGTGAATGATTATAATTTACCTAGATAGAGAATAATCATATGAACATTTTGCAATTTGAATCACTCAATTTGGAGTTCATATGCAAAAGATATGAAATAAACAAGTTTAGGAGTTCAAAATACAAAATTAGGTCTAAATCTGTGCTTAATTAAAATGTCAGGGGTCTGTTTGAAAGAAAACAGGGGCCTGCTCGCAAAACTGAGGGACGACGGGGTGGTTTTTGGAAAACCCAAGGGTTTCTTTAGCAACACGGGCGCGCGAAGGGGTATCGCGTCTCCTCAGCCGTCAAATCCATGATCAACGGTCGAGATTAGATCGGCGGGCGAGCGCATGGGCGAGCGAGTGCGGCTGACAAGTGGGGCGAGGGTGTCCATGACCTGAGGTCAGCGGGACTGATAGGCCAGGCCCAGCTGTAGAGCATGAGCTAGGGCATGGATCCAAGCGGTCAAATCCAAAACGAACGGTTGGGATTAGCTCTGATCTAATTAAACCTAGGCCGTCCGATCTCGGATGAACGCTCGAGATCCAATCGGCAAGCACGGGCCAAGTGGCTAGTCTACTCGCAGCGGAGCCACCTGTCTCTGTGGCGAGGTTTCACTGGAGGCGTGTGCACGACCACGGCTAGGGTCTAGGGCACTAGGGAAGGGCTAGGGCACACTTGGGATGACACGGCTGACTCAAACATAGGTGTGACTCCAGCATGGGGGCACCAGAGGGCGCAGTCCGCGGCAGAGCAGCCCAACGGTGGCGCAGACCCGCTCCAGTGCGCAATTGCGCGAATGACAGGGAAACACACAGGGAATTAAGGGCGTGGGGGAGTTGCTCACCTCAGGTGGAGACTCTAGAGTGCTTGAGCAATGACGGGGACGCAGGGAGACATCGAGCCGACGACGGTGGAGCTCCGGCTACAAGGTGAGGAAGCCGGTGAGCGAGGACCGGGTGAACCAGAGGTGCTGGGGCGAACCAGGAGGTGTCCCATGTTGCTGGCGAAGAGGCGGAGCTCGTCGAGGCAATGGGCACAGCGGAAACTCAACTGCGGCCACACAATAGGCGGCGGACCACGCCGAGCTTCACGGGCGAGGTTGCTCGGCTGAGGGCGCAACTGAGCGGGGGAGGGTGAATGAGTGTGTGCGGTCTCTAGAAAAGGCTCGGGCGCGTGAGGGCATGGCCGGGAAATGCGCGGTCTTGGGCGCGTCCACGACAGATAGAGCGGGCAGTTCGGGGGGACGGTTCCGATAGGCAGGGCCCACGGAACACAGAGAGCAGGCGAGCGAACGGGCAGTAGAGCTGACAAGTGGGGCCCACGGGATAGAGAGAAGGTCACGTGTGCAGAGAAAACTGGCGCCGATAAGCCAGCCCCACCGAGCAGCGAGAGGGAGAGAGGGAGGGAGAGCGCGCGCAGGACAGCGCTGACAGGCGGGGTCCGCCTATGAGGGAGGAGCGGGCGCGTGCGCGGGACATGGGTTGAGCTGGGCCGGCTAGGCTAAATTAGGTTTTTCTTTTTCCCTAGAATTTTTAATGCCTTTTCTTTTTTATTTTCTCTATGGATTTGAAATCAAATTCAAATACAAATTCAAATAATTCAAATATAAGCATCAAACAAAAGAACAATTTGAGCTCAACATGATGCAACAATTCATGACTCACATAGTTTTGACAAAATAAATAATTAATCCCTCACCTAATTAACCTAATTCTAATTAAAAGGAGAAGAGAGAGAGTCTACAGAGAGAGACAAGACGTAACACCTAAATTTGGTTGGCATTTAGAGAAGAAGTTTTATACCCCCAAATTCAGGGTGTTATAGAGGAGGCCGATGATTCTTCCATTATGGAGAGCAAGGTCACTAGGTGATGCAATGCCCGAAGAAAGCAGCCCAGCAGCAGCCAGTTTCCAACACCCCAGCAAGACAAGGAGCACCGTAGCAGGCATTAAGAGGCCGTGGCCAGGCCTACAACCGTGGAAAGGTGAACCACTTGGAAGCCTAGGCAATCTAGAATGCACCAGATGTGGAAGTAGGTATGTTTCCAGTCGAATCCCATCCAACAAAAGTACTATTTGATACTAGTATCACACATTCTTTTGTTGCTACATCATGGGTAGAAGCACATAACATCTGGGGAAGAAATAGTAACTGAACTAATCATGCCTGATCTAGAAGAAGGAGCATGTCACCATATGTCTGTAGATGGTAAAGAGGACAACCTACTTGAGGCCATCAGAGTTGTGTCAGAGTTTCCCTACGTGTTTCCTGAGGAGTTACTAGGCATGCCACTTGAGCATAAAGTTGAGTTTGGCATAGAGCTCGAACCTAACACCGCCCCTATTTCTAAGAGAGCTTATAGAGTGCCTGGGCTAGAATTCGTGGAAAACAAGAAGCAGATCAATGAACTGTTAGAGAAAGGCTACATCAAACCATGTACTTCGCCTTGGGCCACTCCAGTTCTGTTCGTGTAGAATGAAGAAGGGACCAAGAGGATGTGCATTGACTACAGAGCCTTGAATGAAGTCACCATCAAGAATAAGTACCCTCTACCAAGAATAGAAGATCTGTTTGATCAGTTGAGAAGAGCCAGAATGTTATCAAAGATAGATCTGAGGTCAGGTTACCCTCAGCTCAGGATCCGACCTTCGAATATACCAATGACGACATTTATCACCAAGTATGGGCTTTATGAGTACATAGTCATGTCCTTCGGATTGACGAATGCACTAGCTTTCTTTTTGTACTTGATGAATAGTGTGTTCATGGACTACCTTGACAAATTCGTAGTGGTGTTCATCGATGATATTCTCATATACTCTCAGAATGAGAAGGAGCACGAGGAGCATTTGAAGATGGTATTGCAACGGTTACGGGAGCATCAGTTGTATGCCAAGTTGAGCAAATGTGAATTCTGGATCAGTGAGGTCCTGTTCTTGGGTCATATCATAAACCGAGACGGGTTAGCTATGGATCCAAAGAAGGTGGCATATATTCTAGACTAGAAAGCACCAAGAGATGTCTGTGGAATCAAGAGTTTCATTGGAATGGCTAGATACTATCGGCATTTCATTGAAGGTTTCTCCAAGATTGCCAGACCAATGACAACCTTGCTAGTGAGGAAGGTTGAGTTCAAGTGGACCCTAGAGTGCCAAGAGTCCTTTGAGCCATTAAAGAAGAAGTTGACTACACCACCGGTGTTGATCCTACCCAATGTTCACAAGACATTCTTAACGTATTGTGATGCTTCATACACTAGTTTGCGATGTGTGCTAATGCAAGAAGGTAGAGTGGTGGCGTACTCGTCCTGACCGTTGAGGATTCATGAGAGAAATTACCCCACACACGACCTGGAACTAGCAGCGGTGGATAGTTCATGCATTGAAGACCTGGAGGCATTATCTATATGGCAGAAGTGTGATGTTTACATGGACCACAAGAGCCTTAAGTATATATTCACCCAGTCAGAGATAAACATGAGGCAACGAACATGGCTGGAGCTGATCAAAGACTATGAGATGGAGATACATTATGACCCAGGCAAAGCTAATGTAGATGTAGATGCAGATGCTTTGAGCAGAAAGAGCCAGATCAACATGATGGTCGCTCGCCCGATGCCATATGAATTAGCGAAGGAATTTGATAGGCTGAGTCTCGGATTTCTAAACAACACCTAGGGAGTGACAGTTGAGCTGGAACCCACTCTAGAATGAGATATTAAGGATGGGCAGAAAAATGATGAGAAGATCAATGAAATTCGGCAGTTCTTCCTAGATGGGAAAGGCAAGGATTTCTAGGAAGACGCGGAAGGCATAGTATGGTTCAAAGATAGGTTGTGCGTTCCGGACATCAAGTCGATTCGAGGCTGATCCTAAAAGAAGCTCATGAAACAGCTTATTCCATACACCCTAGCAGCGAGAAGATGTACCAAGACTTGAAGAAAAGCTTCTGGTGGTACGGTATGAAAAGGGAGATCGTGGATTATGTTGCCATATGCGACAGCTATTAGACAATTAAAGCGGAGCACCAAAGGCCCACAGGTTTATTGCAACCGTTGCAGATTCCTCAATGGAAGTGGGATGAGGTTGGGATGGATTTTATAGTCGGTTTGTGCAAGTCGCCTATAGGGGGGATGAATATGTGAAACCTAAAATTTACAAACTTTAAACACGCACTATGCTCAGGGATAGTGTTAGAATTAATTCGGAGTGCGGAAGATAGTTCTCCTTGCTATGAGTTGCTCAATCAATGCGGATAACTTTGGGAGTCAACTCAAATCAATATGAGCAAAGGAACTTTTTAGAGAGAGGAAGAAAGAGGAAAAAAAATCGAGTGGAGATCAACAAAAATGAACACGGTGATTTGTTTACCGAGGTTTGGTTCCAAAGAACCTAGTCCCCATTGAGGAGGCCACAAAGGCCGAGTCTATTTCAACCCTTTCCCTCTCTCAATCGATCACATAGACCAGTCGAGGCTTCTCCTTAATCACTTGGGTCACTAAGACCCCGCAAGGATCACCACACACTTAGGTCTCTCTTGCTAGCTTTACAAAGCACTTAAGATTTAGAATGAGAAGGAGAAAGCAATCCAAGCAACAAGAGCAACAAAAGAACACAAAACACCCTCTCTCAAGTCACTAAGCAATTGAGTTGATTTGGAGGCTTGGAGAGCATTTGATCTATTGATTGTGTCTTGGAGTGTAGCCTTTTGCTCTTGTGTTGAATGTTGAGTTCAGAAAACTTGGATGGCTTGAATGGAGGTAGTTGGGGGTTATTTATAGCCTCCAACCACTTCCTAATCGTTGGCTGACTTTGCTGTATGCGGGTACACTAGATAGTCCGGTGGTGCACCAGACAGTGCACTATTCACTAACCAGTGCCTACCACGACAACAGACCATTGGGGTATGGAGCAGTTGACCTCTGAAGTCCTTTGTCTTCTAGCTGCATTCGGTGGCACACCAGACATGTCTGGTGCGTTCTGACTTCATTGCTCTGACTTCTGACTTCTGCACTGTGCGCTTTTACTGTTCACCACAGTTGACCATTGGCACATCTGACCGTTGCTCCATTGGTTCACCGGACAGTCCGGTGAATTATAGCGGGGTGTCTCCTGGAGAAACCCGAGAGTGGCCAGTTCGGGAGGTGCTCGGCCTGGGCACCGGATAGTGTCCGGTGCGCCACTCACAGCACCAATGCTTGTCTTTGCTCCAAACTTTGATAAGTTCCTCGAACTTATTTTCTTCGTTGGTTTATGTTGAACTTTGTGCACCTGAGATGAATGACAACTAGGCAAACTAGTTAGTCCACGTGGTTTGTGATGGACGTCCAACACCAAAATCGATTATAGGAAATGTTTTAAGCCCATTTCCCTTTCAATCTCCCACTTTTTGGTGATTGATGCCAACACAAACCAAAGCAAATATAAAGTGTAGGAATGTAACTAGATTTTGATTTTGATAGATGTGCATAAGTTACTTTGAGTTAAACCAATTGAAAGTATGTCTAAGTATATATGCTTGCTTTCTTCTTTTTAACATTTTGGACCACATTTGCACCACTTGCTTGTTTTTGCAAATCTTTTGGAAAAGTCCTTTCAAATTCTTTTGCAAATAGCCAAAGGTCTAAGAATATGATTTCCAGAAAGCACTTTCAAGATTTTGAAAATTCTCCCCCTATTTCAAAAGCTTTTCCTTTGACTAAATAAAATCTCCCCCTTGAAGAAGTTCTCCCCTTAGCTATCAAGAGGGTTTTTGCAATTGAAATGATTTCTTCCCCTTTGTGAAACAGATACCAGTTGAAATAATTTCTTCCTTTTTGTGAAATAGTTTTAAATTTGAAAATGGTGGTGCAGGTCCTTTTGCTTTGGGCCTATTAATTCTCCCCCTTTTGGATTAATCACCAAAAACGAAGAATCTTGAGAGGCCTTTAATTCCCCCTTTGGGCCTATTTTCTCCCCTTTTGGTAAACGGATGTGAGTGAAAGTTTATAAGGAGGGCAATGGATAAATGATACTGACAGAGTTGTAGTGGAAGCCTTGCCTTTGCCGAAAACTCGATTTCCCTTTCAATCTAAGAATAATCATAGAGATACAGATAAAAACACATTAGTCTTAGCCTTTGCACAAGAAGAATAAGAAATATGCATTTGTATCATATGAAAGAGACATGATCAAAGGTATATAAATGAGCTATGTGTACAATGTTTCAATCAAAGTTTCGAGAATCTAAGATGTTTAGCTCATTCCTAAGCTTGCTAAAAGTCTTTTCATCTAGGGGCTTGGTAAAGATATTGGCTAGTTGGTTGTGGGTGCTAACATATGCAATTTCGATATCCCCCTTTTGTTGGTGATCTCTCAAAAAGTGATACCGGATGTCTATGTGCTTAGTGCGGCTGTGTTCAATAGGATTATCCGCCATGTGGATTGCACTCTCATTATCACATAGGAGAGGGACTTTACTCAACTTGTAGCCATAGTCCCTAAGGGTCTGCCTCATCCAAAGTAATTGTGCACAACAATGGTCTGCAGCAATATACTGGGCTTCGGCGGTGGATAGAGCTATTGAGTTTTGTTCCTTTGAAGCCCAAGGCACTAGGGATCTTCCCGAAAATTGACAAGTCCCTGATGTGCTATTCCTGTCAATTTTACATCCAGCATAATCGGCATCAGAATACCCAATTAAATCAAAGGTATATCCCTTGGGGTACCAAAGCCCAAACTTAGGGGTGTAAACTAAATATCTCATGATTCTTTTTACGGCCCTAAGGTGAACTTCCTTAGGATTTGCGTGGAACCTTGCACACATGCATACAGAAAGCATAATGTCCGGTCGTGAAGCACATAAATAGAGTAAAGAACCTATCATCGACTGGTACACCTTTTGATCTACAGATTTACCTCCCGTGTCGAGGTTGAGATGCCCATTTGTTCCCATGGGTGTCTTGATGGGTTTGGCATTCTTCATTACAAACTTCTTAAGAATATCTTGAATGTACTTAGTTTGGCTGATGAAGGTGCCCTCTTGGAGTTGCTTGATTTGAAATCCAAGGAAATACTTCAACTCTCCCATCATAGACATCTCGAATTTCTGTATCATTATCCTACTAAACTCTTCACAAGATGACTTGTTAGTAGACCCAAATATAATATCATCAACATAAATTTGGCATATAAACAAGTCCTTGGCAATAGTTTTAGTGAAGAGAGTAGGGTCAGCTTTTCCAACTTTGAAGCCATTACTGATAAGAAAATCTCTTAGGCATTCATACCATGCTCTTGGGGCTTGCTTGAGCCCATAAAGCGCCTTTGAGAGCTTAAAAACATGGTTAGGATGCTCACTATCTTCAAAGCCAGGAGTTGCTCAACATATACCTCTTCCTTGATAGGGCCATTGAGGAAGGCACTCTTCACGTCCATTTGATATAACTTAAAGCCATGGTAAGTAGCATAGGCAAGTACTATACGAATTGATTCAAGCCTAGCTACGGGTGCATAGGTTTCATCGAAATCCAAACCTTTGACGTGTGAATATCCCTTGGCAACAAGTCGGGCTTTGTTCCTAGTCACCACACCATGCTCATCTTGTTTGTTGCAGAATACCCACTTGGTACCTACAACATTTTGGTTAGGACGTGGAACTAAATGCCATACCTCATTCCTCGTGAAGTTGTTGAACTCCTCTTGCATTGCCACCACCTAGTCCGGATCTCTAAGTGCATCCTCTATCCTGTATGGCTCAATAGAAGACACAAAAGATTAATGTTCACAAAAATGAGCTACTCGAGATCTAGTGGTTACCCCGTTGTGAATGTCACCAAGTATGGAGTTGACAGGGTGATCTCTTTGAATTGCTTGGTGGACTCTTGGGTGCAATGGTCTTTGGTCTTGAATTTCTTGATCATCTTCCCTGTCTTGATCATCATCATCTCCCCCTTGATCAATGTCCTCCCCTTGAGGTGGCTCATCGTCTTGATCTTCATCCTCTTCTTGCGCTATTTTCTCATCTTGAGTTGGTGGAGATGTTTGAATGGAAGATGATGGTTGATCTTGTGCTATTGGAGAGGCTCTTTGGATTCTTTTGGACAAACATCCCCAGTGGACATGTCCCTTAGCACGACGCATGGAGCCTCTTCATCATCTAGTTCATCAAGATCAACTTGCTCCACTTGAGAGCCATTAGTCTCATCAAACACAATGTCACAAGAAACTTCAAGTAATCTAGTGGACTTGTTGAAGACTCTATATGCCCTTGTGTTTGAGTCATAACCAAGTAAAAAGCCTTCTACTGCTTTAGGAGTAAATTTAGAATTTCTACCTCTCTTAATAAGAATAAAACATTTGCTCCTAAAAACTCTAAAAGAAGAAACATTGGGCTTTTTACCGGTGAGGAGTTCATACGATGTTTTCTTGAGGATTCAGTGAAGGTAGAGTCGGTTGATGGAGTAGCAAGCGGTGTTAATTGCCTCCGCCCAAAACCGATCCGGTGTCTTGTACTCATCAAGCATGGTCCTCGCCATATCCAAAACAGTTCTATTCTTCCTCTCCATAACGCCATTCTGTTGGGGTGTGTATGGAGAAGAAAACTCATGCTTGATGCCCTCCTCCTCAAGAAATCCTTCAATTTTAGAATTCTTGAACTCCGTTCCATTGTCGCTTCTAATCTTCTTGATTCTCAATCCAAACTCATTTTGAGCTTGTCTCAGGAATCTCTTTAAGGTCTCTTGGGTTTGATATTTTTCCTGCAAAAAGAATACCCAAGTGAAGCGAGAATAATCATCCACAATAACAAGACAATACTTACTCCCGTCGATGCTTATATAAGCAATCGGGCCTAATAGATCTATGTGGAGTAGTTCAAGAGGCATGTGGGTCGTCATGATGTTCTTGTGTGGATGATGAGGTTTGTTGGGGACTTGTTCTCAAGTGCTATGAATTAAGAACAAGGCAACACAAAATGTTAAATGTTAAAGCCCTCCATCCTTTGAAGCATTATCTCCCTCAGGATATAATGATCTTCAGAGGAAGGTTAAGAAGGACATACCTTCATCATCATAACACATTTGTATAAAAGACGAAGCATATGAGACATGAGAAACAACATGAATAATTATATGATATCATAATATATACATATATATATATCTTATTACATAATCATGAATAAATATGAATAATATTGAATTACATTTATACCTTCGACTTGATAGAAAGTGATAAACAAGCATGCCGTGAAAGCAAATGCCAAGTCAGCGTGAACAGTACATGGGTACTATTCATCTATTTATAGGCACAGGGTGCAACCTGTGAGATATTACAATCATGCCCTTTACAAAAGATTACAATTATGACATAGACCCTCAAGGACAAAACAGTCATCTCATCTTAAGTCGGTTTCACCCTTCGTCTTGAGACATTGATAATGCCGAAGCTTCATAAGTGGTAGCTTCGGTGTTGCTTTTAAGGGGATCTGCCGAAGGTGTTTCTTCTTACAGGATCTTCGGCGACGAAGCATGCCCCCAACAGTAGCCCCTTCGCGGTGCTAGATCGTTTTTCGTAACGAGCTTGATCCGTGAAAAAATCTCTTTGGCTTCGGGAAGCCGAAGATCCAAAAAAAACACCTTCCCTGAGCTCGTTGCTGAGAAACGATAAAAATTCTTCAAGTGCGAAACAATCCCACCATGCAGCGGGTTCACGCGTCCTGGCAATTCACCTTCTCAGGTTCTGTGGCCCACAATTCAGTGGGTGCGGGTGACTGTTCGTTCGGTGCGGAAGACTTGTCGACTCACCTTCCCACCTGTGGCATTATATAAACAGACAGGTAGGTGTGAAGTTACCACAGCATTCATTGCTATTGCACTATTTTGCTGCCAAAAAATTAAACATAGCCGAAGCTTGTTCATCATACGCAACCGAAGCATCGCTTTTGCTCCTACTTCATCATAAGAGGAAGAGTTTCGGGGAAACCAAAAAAGTCACCAACTTCAAAAAATTGTAAGGAATTCATCATCAAATGGCGAGAGTACGCTCAACTGCCAGGGTTGGTCGCGGGGGAGATGAAGCCGAAGCTGTTGAGACCGCTCCCATTTCTGAAGTGATGAAGCGGTCAAGGCTGGTGGTACTGGAAGAATCTTCCGACGAAGGTGCACCTGCTGCCGAAGCTAAGCAGGTTGATGGTGGAGAGGATGAATATGAAGATGAATATGGTGCCACGCAATCTAAACCGAGCCACCTAGAGTTTGGTAAATCTACTATTACTGAAGGTGATATGCCCAAGATGTTGATGCTTGGCTATTTTAGTGAAACCAAAAAGAAGTTGATTCGTTTCGGCGGAGAGGAAATTATCCCGAAGCCAGAAAAAGATGAGGTGGTGGTATTTAAAGGCTTTTTTAAAGCAGGATTAAGATTTCCTTTGCATGATATGATCGCAGATGTTTTGGATAGATTTGGGATTTATCTTCACCAGCTAGCTCCTAACGCCATTGTTAGGCTTAGTATCTACATTTGGGCTGTCCGGAGCCAGGGGCAGAACCGCTTGCCGAAGGTTTTTGCCCAGCACACGAGCTTCATTATCAGACCAAAGCTAGAGAAGATGGGCTACATGATAACTTCGGCTGCTATAACTTTGCTTATCGCAAAGATGCAAAATATCCAGTTATTAGCTATCGTACCAAGTGGCAAGCTGGCTGGAAGACTGAATGGTTTTATGTTAAAGTGGATGAGAAGAAGGAGAAGCTGGTTCAAAGCCCTTTGAGTTTAACCTTCGGAGAAACTAGGCCCCAATGCGACATGAAACCAGATAGTCCATGCCAAATTGCACTGGGCGAATTTCGGGTTATTGCAGAGCATATTGGCACTAGAGATTTGGTGGAAGAGTTCTTAGCCTTCAGAGTTTTTCCAACTTTGAAGGAATGGGACATGCCGATGCTAAAAGAGGAAAAGAAGAAGAAAGAGCTTGTTCGGCTTCCTTATTATTATAAATTCAAGAAGCATTTCAAAGAACCTTGCCAGGAGTGGTTGGTCACAATCGAAGTTATGTGCAACGAGATCCTTGGCAATTATTCTAAAAAATAAGATCAGTTAATGACTGCGGCCTTCGGCACTCGTCCGAAGCAAAGATTGAACCTGGTGATGGATGCTTTAAATTTTGATTATCCTGACTATGAACGACTGGACAGAGGTGCCGAAGGGCAAAAAAGAAAAAGAGTTGCTAGTGTCCTTGATAGGGAAACTGCTAAGTTGGTGAAAAAGGATGAAGAAATTTTGAAGAAAAGAAAATTAAGCCCTGAGCCGAAGATAGCTGCTCCAAAGAAAAGAAAAGCTACAGCTCCGAAACAAAAAACAACTGATATAGAGGAAGAAGCTCCTGCGGCCGATGTGGAAGAAATTTTAAAGGTAATGACTGAATCCTTGCCTATCAAGCTAAGTCCACTAGGGCCGCATTTGACAAAGCTTTTTCACAAAGAGAAAGAGTCTTCGGTAGCGGAGAAGCCTGCTGAGCCGAAGAAACGTAGGATTATTCAAGTGGCCGAAGTCATCCAGCAAACACCGCTGCGGGTATCAGCGTCAAAGATACCACCTATTGAGAGCATTGGTGCTACCGAAGCTGCCGCCACCGAAACTGAAGGTGCCGAAGCTGAAACCGTTGAAAATGTGAATCTAGAAGCCACACTTGGTGAAATTGATGCCATGCTTCTGGAAGCGGCCGCGGAAGAAGCTACCGTAGTCGCTGGGAAAGGAAAGGGTAAAGCCGAAGATACTTCAAAAGAAGAAGAATTCAATTTACAAGATATACTTGGGCAAGAATTATCAGAAGCTGAAAAAGGAGAACTGAAGGAATATGCTATATCTTGTGGATACAAACCGGGGGCTCTGCTTTTTGGCGGAGTTAACGAAGGGAGGTTAGGATGTCTTCGGGACTAGACCGGGGCGAAGGTCGTCAGCACTCTATCAAAGAGTGTTGGCCTTCCGAAGATCGAGACGAACCTTTGCAGGTACCGGCGACAGCATATCGCTGGTAGCCTGTTTTATGCTAACTTTAAGGTAAAATTCTTAAACTTTAAGGTAAATTTTTTTTAAATGTTTTCTGATGAAAGTTGTTTTTGGCAGAGTTTACTACTAAGCAAAGTCCTGAGGATGCAACAAGACCTCGAGGACAAGAAGAACGAAGCTATAATTGCAGATCTAGAAAAGAAAATTAAAGATTACGAAGCTGTTCTGGAGAAAAAGACTTCGTACTCCAAGCTATGGAAGGTTCACTGGCAGAAGCCCAGGCTGAAATTGCTAAATTGAAGAATGAACTTTCCTCAGAAAAGAAAAATTTTGAAGCCAGACTCGAAGTTGAAGTTGAGAAGAGTTCAAATTTGCAAAAGACACTGAAGGACCTTCAGGAAAAATGCTTAAACTTCGGCAACCGATGCCTACAGCGGCTGAAGTAGGTGTTCAACTCGGTTGGAGCAAGCAGTGAAAAATTTAGTCCTTCGGTTGAAAACCTGCCAGAAACTTTGGAACGCATTAAGGGTGAAGTTTATGCTCTCGATGAAGTTATAGGTGGACACGCTGATTTCTGCGCTCTGTTAGCTTCTCGAGGCACAGCTGTCGCCTTCATGAAATCTGGCTGTACACACGGAAAAATTGTCAATAGACCCAATTTTAGCTTGTCACCGGCGGATTTAGTTGATATCACTAGCCTAGCTCGAAGTATAGGAAACAGGTTCATAACTCAAATTTGGATAGAGGGCGGGCGAAAAATGGCTGGCGACGAAGCTCGAAGCCATCTTAAACCGGTAGGAAACTAGTCTGTTACCTTACCTTCACCT
The DNA here is from genome assembly GCA_029449295.1 of Zea luxurians. Classification (NCBI taxonomy): domain Eukaryota; kingdom Viridiplantae; phylum Streptophyta; class Magnoliopsida; order Poales; family Poaceae; genus Zea; species Zea luxurians. The sequence goes on from JAOPSE010000011.1 coordinate 57,378,648, forward strand.
TGAACCTTGCACTTGCCTCATATCTTCTTAATATGTACAGGATGACGAGGCTGAGGAACAAAGAGCTGAAGATTGACCAATGATCTGAAGCTCAGATGATCCGAAGCTTAACGATACGAAAATTGAAGAATTTGCTGAAAAAATTCTATGGAAAACCTAGTAATATCGTTGTAAAAAAGTATTGTAATTTTAGGAATCAGATACTATGTGAATTTATGCATACCTTGTAATATAATTTTACCTCTTCGTTCACGTATTTTTTGAGCCGAAGGAAAAAAACACCTTCCCTTCTTTTCGTACGCAACAAAGCATGAAACTTCTTTTTCTTTTTGCCGAAGCCTTATCTTTATAGGCGAAGCATCTGCCTGTGCATGTTATGATGATGATGATCCTAGTATGTCTAAGTGAATGTTTATGAATGCAAATAAATGATGTAATCTGTCGTGCAAATGAATGCCCAAACACACACGTCCGAAGCCACAACCATAGCCTTCATTCCCTTAGGAATGACCGAAGTCTCTTTGCCGTTTATTTTTCGGCTTCACCGCTTATTTTTCGGTGTATCAGCGCTCACTTTTCGCTGTAAGTTCTGCATCCCCTTAGGAACGTCTTTTGAACTTCTTCGCCTTTTATTTCGGCGGTATCGCGTTGACTTTTTGCGCTTCGCCTTATATTTCGGCGGTATCAGTGTTGACTTTTCATTGTAAGCTCTACATTCCCTTGGGAACGACTTTTGAGCAAAAAACTTACGTTGCGCTCCCTTAGGAACGGCTTTTTGTAGCTTCGCCGTGCTCTGCATCCCCTTAGGGACGACTTTTGAGCTTCTCCCTGTTTTTTTTCCTGCACTCGATGGTGCATGCTCAGTTTTTACATTTACATTTTTTGGGGGATTTTGCTCTCGTAGAGCTGAATAAGACAAGGAAATTACATGCTATGGCCCCATTAAAAACCTTTCTCCCCTTTTGGAAAGGAAAAGGGTGCCATAGGAAAAGAAAAAATAAGAGATTACATCAGGTTAGACATAATATCGCCGAAGCTCATCCGCATTCCAAGATCTAGGAATGTCGTTGTCGTCCATGTCCTTCAATCTGTAAGAACCGGGTCTTGACGAAGATACTACCAGAAAAGGTCCTTCCCACTTCAGCTGTAGCTTTCCTACTGTGTCTGGGTTGGCCACTCTCCGAAGTACCAAATGCCCTGGCTTGATGTTCTTTAGCCGAACTTTTCTGTCCCGCCATTTTATTGTTTCGGCTTGGTATTTATTGATATTCTCCACAGCCTGAAGCCTGATCTCTTCGATAGCATCTTTTGCCACTGAAGAATCAGCTTCGTGCTCTACCGAAGCCACTGTTCTTATTGACCCTGCCCTAGCTTCTTCTGGGGTTATTGCTTCGTCACCAAATAACAGTTTGAATGGTGTAAAACGTGTTGACCTTGATATTGTTGTGTTGTGGCTCCACACCACTTTAATCAATTCATCTGGCCATTTTCCTCTGGGCTGATTGAAGATTAACTTCATTATTCCTGTCATTATAATGCCATTAGCTCTTTCAACAAGTCCATTTGACTCCGGATGCCTGACCGATGCAAAATGAATCTTCGGGCCAATCTGTTCACAGAATTCCTTGAAAGCTTCGGCATCAAACTGTGTTCTGTTGTCTACAGTAATAGCCTTCGGCACTCCGAAGTGACAAACAATGTTTTGCCAGAAGAATTTCTGGATGGTAATCAAAGTTATTGAGGCCAAAGGCTTCGCCTCAATCCACTTAGAAAAATACTCTATCGCCACCACAACATATTTTAGATTTCCTTGTGCTCGTGGAAGTGGACCTAGCAAATCGAGGCCCCACCTTTGCAACGGCCAAATGGGCTATATTAATTGAGTGAGGGACGAAGGTTGTTTCTAGTCTCTTGCACATTTTTGGCAGCCTTCGCATTTTTGAACTAATTCTGCTGCATCTAAAGCTGCCTTTGGCCAGTAGAATCCTTGTCGAAAAACTTTTCCCAACAGAGGTCTAGACCCAATGTGAGATCCACACAGACCCGCATGTATCTCCTTCATTAATTCAATACCTTCGGTTCTTGATAAGCACTAGAGGAGTGGGGAACAAACCCCATATTTATACAATTCCCCTTCTATTATCACATATGGTCTTGTCCTTGCCTCCATTCTTTTGTTATAAACTTCATCATCGGAAAGACAGTTGCCTTGCAGGAAGGATATGATTTCAGTTCTCTAGTCCTCACTATGTACTGGAGAAATGTTAAGTATAGCTCTTTCCATAAGTTCAACCGAAGGTGCCTTTATTGTTTCGAAGAATACCTCCGAAGGTATAGGGAGCCCCTGGGCCGCTGATTTGGCTAACAAATCTGCATGCTCATTTTCACCTCTTGGAATATTCTTGACAGAAAAACCTTCGAAAGAAGCTTCCAACCTTCGAACTACATCCAGATATTTTTTTCAAGCTTCGGATCTCGTGCCTTGCTGCTTTTGTCCACGTGGCCAGCAATAACTTGAGAATCGGTCTTCAGAATAGCCCTTCTTATTCCCATGGCCTTTAGTTTCCGAAGTCCCAACAAAAGTGCTTCGTACTCAGCAATATTATTTGTACAACTGAAGTTCAATTTGACCACATAGCATGTTTTAACTTTTGACGGTGCCACTAACACCGCCGCTACTCCTGCACCAAAGGTTCCCCAAGAACCATCGCAGAACACCGTCCAAGCTTCGGTATCCTTGCCTGTCCCTTATTCGTGAGCCCCTGGTGTCCAGTCAGCGATGAAGTCAGCTAGCGCCTGGGATTGAATTGAAGATCTGTGTACATAATCGATGGTGAATTCATTGAGCTCCATAGCCCACTTTCCAACCCTTCCAGTGGCTTCTCTGTTCCTTATAATATCCTTCAGAGGCTGTGATGAGGGAACAATTATATGGTAAGCTTGAAAATAGTGCCGAAGCTTCCTGGAGGCCATTAATATAGCATACAACACCTTCTCCAATTCTGTGTAATTTTTCTTTGATAAAGTCAATACTTTGAAAACAAAGTATACTGGGACTTGCTTCTTAATTTGTCCTTCAAGCTTCTCCTATAATAGTGCCGCACTCACTGCAGAGTGCGAAGCTTCCACATACAATAGCAAAGGAGCCCCTGGCGTAGGTGGGGTTAGTGTTGTTAGATCAATCAGATATTGCTTCAGCTCTTCGAAGGCTTTCTGCTGAGCTAAACCCCACTGAAAGACTTCGGTCGACTTCAATACTTCAAAGAATGGTAAATTTCTTTCTACTGATCTAGATATGAATCGATTCAAAGATGCCAATCTTCCTGTCAGCTGCTGAGCCCCCTTCTTTGTGCTTGGCGGTTCCATCCGAAGGATAGCTTCGATCTTGTTTGGGTTAGCTTCGATCCCCTTCGTTGAAACCAGACAACCAAGGAACTTGCCCTTCTTTACTCCGAAGACACATTTTTCTGGATTTAATTTCAGGCCGGCCTGCCTAAAGTTAGCAAATGTTTCCTGCAGATCAGCGATGTGATTTTCCTGCTTCGTGCTCTTTACTATGATATCATCAACATATGTTAGCACATTTCTGCAAATCTAAGAGTGAAGTACTTTGGCTGTCATTCTACTGAAGCTTCCTCCAGCATTCTTGAGCCCCTCAGGCATCCGAAGATAACAATATGTACCACTGGGGGTTATGAAGCTGGTCTTCGGCTCATCTTCCTTCTTCATCCAGATTTGGTGGTAGCCTGAGTAACAGTCTAGTAAACTCATAAGCTCTGATGAAGCTGCTGCATCTACTAGAGAATCTATTCTTGGCAATGGGAACTCATCCTTTGGACAAGCCTTGTTAAGATCTGTAAAATCGATGCACATTCTCCATTTACCATTTGCCTTCTTCACCATAACAGTGTTAGCTAGCCACTATGGGTATTTGACCTCTCTGATAACACCAGCACTAAGGAGTCTCTTCACTTCGTTTCGAGCACCTTCGGCTTTGTCGTCGGACATTTTCCGAAGCCTTTGTTTTCTTGGCCTGAAAGATGGATCCACATTGAGTGAATGCTCAATGACATCTCTATTGACACCGCAAAGATCATTAGCTGACCAAGCAAACACATCCTTGTTGTTGAATAAAAACCTTATCAAGGTTTTCTCCTACTCTTCGGATTAATGAGAACCCAACAATACCTTCTGCTCTGCTATATCTTCACACAGAAGCATAGGCTTCGGCTGATCAGCCGAGGCAGCCTTCTCTCTTCTGTACTTGTACTGTTCACAAGCCTCATTTCCATCTATGTTGTGGATTGCTTTTGAATCTGTCCAGTTTCCTTCAGCGTTTCTAGCAGCTTCCTGACTGCCATGAACAGCAATAGGTCCTTGTTCCGAAGGTATCTTCATGCATAGATATGCTGGATGAAGTATTGCTTCGAAAGCGTTGAGTGTCCCACGACCAATGATTGCATTGTAGGGGTATTCCATGTCAATAATATCAAACACAACCTGTTCAGTCCTCGTATTGTGGACAAATCCGAAGGTCACTGGCATTGTGATTTTGCCAAGTGGTACAATCTGCCTTCCTCCGAAGCCACAAAGAGGGTGTGTAGCATCATGAATCTTGTCCTCTGGCTCTTGAATCTGTCTGAAGGCCTTAGCAAATATGATGTCGACTGCGCTGCCTGTATCGACCAAAACATTGAGGACGAGAAATCCCTTGATGACGCAAGATATGACCATAGCATCATTATAAGGATAAACCTTGAGCTGAAGGTCCTCCTGAGAGACGGTAATTGGGATGTGGGACCATTTTGACTTGATGAAGGGTCCCTGCACCCCAACATGCTGCACCCTTCTCTGAGCCTCCTTCTTCTACTTCTTGTTGGCTGGTTCTGAGCATGAACCGCCTGTTATTGGGAGCACCAGTTTTGTAGCCAAAGCAGCTTCAGCTTGGATGTTGGACGAAGCCATCAGCTCAATAGTGGAAGTGAGTTCACCGGAGGTGGGCGCCAATGTTGGGGACTTGTTATCAAGTGCTATGAATTAAGAACAAGGCAACACAAAATGTTAAATGTTAAAGCCCTCCGTCCTTTGAAGCATTATCTCCCTCAGGATATAATGATCCTCAGACGAAGGTTAAGAAGGACATACCTTCATCATCATAACACATTTGTATAAAAGACGAAGCATATGAGACATGAGAAACAACATGAATAATTATATGATATCATAATATATATATATATATATTTCTTATTACATAGTCATGAATAAATATGAATAATATTAAATTACATTTATACCTTCGGCTTGACAGAAAGTGATAATACAAGCGTGCCGCGAAAGCAAATGCCAAGTCAGCGTGAATAGTACATGGGTACTGTTCATCTATTTATAGGCACAGGGCACAACCTGTGAGATATTACAATCATGCCCTTTACAAAAGATTACAATTATGACATAGACCCTCAAGGACAAAACATTCATCTCATCTTTAAGTTGATTTCACCCTTCGTCTTGAGACATTTGATAATGCCGAAGGTTCATAAGTGGTAGCTTCGGTGTTGCTTTTAGGGGGATCTGCCGAAGGTGTTTCTTCTTACAGGATCTTCGGCGACGAAGCATGCCCCCAACAAGGTCCAACTTGCTTCCCTACTTGACATGCGCTACAAATCCTGTCTTTCTCAAAATGAACATTTGTTAATCCTAAAATGTGCTCTCCCTTTAGAAGCTTGTGAAGATTCTTCATCCCAACATGAGCAAGTCGACGATGCCAGAGCCAGCCCATATTAGTCTTAGCAATTAAGCAAGTGTCTAGTTCAGCATTTTTATCATTCAAATCAACTAAGTATAGCTGACCATCTAACACTCCCTTAAATGCTATTGAATCATCACTTCTTCTAAAGACAGTAACACCAACGTCAGTAAAGAGACAGTTGTAGCCCATTTTACATAATTGAGAAACTAAAAGCAAGTTGTAATCTAAAGAATCTAAAGAAAAACGTTGGAAATAGAATGGTCAGGAGATATAGCAATTTTACCCAAACCTTTGACCAAACCTTGATTTCCATCCCCGAATGTGATAGCTCTTTGCGGATCTTCATTTTTCTCATATGAGGAGAACATCCTTTTCTCCCATGTCATGTGGTTTCTGCACCCGCTATCGATTATCCAACTTGATCCACCATATGCATAAACCTACAAAACAAGTTTAGGCCTTGTTCTTAGGTACCCAAATGGTCTTGGGTCCTTTGACATTAGAAACAAGCACCTTGGGAACCCAAACACAAGTCTTGGGACTCTTGTGTTTGCCCCCAACATATTTGGCAACTACTTCGCCTGATTTGTTAGTTAACACATAAGCTGCATCAAAAGTCTTAATTGAAATGTTATGCTCATTTGATGCATTTGCAATTCTTTTTAGGCATTTTGATATTAGTTGAATGCCTAGAGCTAGATGCCTCATTACTATATATATAAGCATGATGAGAAACAGTATGAGGTTTTCTAGCATGAATTTTTCCTAATCTTGTGCTCAGGATAGTTCTCAGGATATAAAATGTAACCTTCTCTATCCTGAACCATGGGAGTCTTTCCTTTAACAAAATTAGATTGTTTGTTCTTGGGAGCATTAAGCTTGATGTTTCTTTGGCTCCCTTGTTGGAAGCCGATGCCATCCTTAATGCTAGGGTGTCTCCAAATATAAAGCATGCTTCGAGCAAATTTAAATTTTTCATTTTTTAATTGATGCTCGGCAATTTTAGCATTTAACTTAGCTATGTGATCATTTTGTTCTTTAATCATAGCAATGTGATCATTCATAGCATCAATATTAATATCTCTACATCTAGTACAAATAGTGACATGTTCAACAGTAGATGTAGATGGTTTGCAAACATTCAATTCTTCAATCTTAGCAATCAAATTATCATTCTCAATTCTAAGACAATAAATTGAATCATTGCATGTACTAAGCTCTTTAGATAAATTTTCATATTTTCTACCTCTAGAGCATAAGCATTTTTCAACTTAATATTTTTTTAATTTTCCTTAATGAGCAAGTCCTCTTGGCATTCCAAGAGATCATCCTTCTCATTAATGGACTCTATCAATTCATTTATCTTTTTCTTTTGGTCCTTGGTAAGGTTAGCAAAAAGAGAAGTTAAATCATCATTATCATCAGTAGAGCTACCCTCATTATTAGATGTAGTATATTTAGGGGTATCTCTAGAATGTACCTTCTTCTTCTTGCTCTCCTTAGCCATTAGGCACTTGTGGCCAATGTTGGGGGAAGAGAAGGCCCTTGTTGATGGCGATGTTGGCGGTGTCCTCGTCAGAGGAGGAGTCGGTGGAGCTCTCGTCGAAGTCCCATTCCCATCTCATGTGCGCCTCACCTCCCTTCTTCTTGTAGTATCTTTTCTTCTCCATCCTTTTCTTCCCCTTCTTGTCATCGTCCCTGTCACTATCACTTGTTTATGGACATTTAGCAATAAAGTGACTGGACTTACCACATCTATAGCACACCCTCTTAGAACGGGGCTTGTAGTCTTTCCCCTTCCTTTGTTTGAGGATTTGTCGAAAGCTCTTAATGATAAGAGCCATCTCCTCGTTGTCAAGCTTGGAGGCGTCAATTGGGAGTCTACTTGGTGTAGACTCTTCCTTCTTCTCTCCCGTTGCTTTGAATGCAACGGGTTGCACCTCGGGTGTGGAGGTGGTGCCTTACTCCAAGTTGACAATATCTTTGGAGTCTTTGATCATCAGTTCAAAGCTCACAAACTTGCTAATGACCTCCTTGGGGGACATCTGTATATATCTAGGATGTACACGGATTAATTGAACTTGAGTAGGATTGCGAAAAACAAGAGATCTTAGAATAACCTTGACCATTTCATGGTCATCCCATTTGGTGCTTCCGAGGTTGCGCACTTGGTTGACAATTGTTTTTAGCCGGTTGTACATTGTTTTTGGCTCCTCTCCTTTGTTAAGGACGAATTGACTAAGTTCTCCCTCGATCGTTTCGCGCTTGGTAATCTTGGTCGCCTCGTCCCCCTCGTGCGCCGTCTTGAGGACATCCCAAATTTCTTTGGCATTTTTCAACCCTTGTACCTTGTTATACTCCTCTCGACACAAGGAGGCAAGGAGTATAGAAGTTGCTTGGGAATTGAAATGCCTTATTTGGGCGACCTCATCGGAGTCATATATAGTCCTCGTCACCCACATGTGGTGCTTGCGCTACAAACTCAACAATATCCCAAATTCTTTCGTGGAGTGAGGTTAGATGGTGCCTCATTTTATCACTCGACATACAACAATACTCACCATCAAAATATGGTGGTTTGCCTAGGGGTACCGAAAGTAAAGGAGCGCATTTAGGAATGCGAGGATAGCGTAGAGGCATCTTACTATACTTCTTGCGCTCTTAGCACTTCGAAGTAGTAGACTTGGCGCTGAATGTGGAAGGTGATGAAGAGTCGGTCTCGTAGTAGACCACTTTCTTCATTTTCTTTTTCTTCTTGTCACCCTTCCTATGTGACTTGATGGAGGAAGCGGATTCCTCCTTGTGCTTATCGCCGGCCTCCCTTTATGGAGTCTGTTCATCATTCTTCCTTCCCGAGCCTTCGGGTTTTTTGCTAGTGACCATCTCCCTCTTGGCGTGTTCTCCCGACATCACTTCGAGTTGTTAGACTCTAATGAAGCATCGGGCTCTGATACTAATTGAAATTCGCCTAGAGGGGGTGAATAGGTGAAACCTGAAATTTATAAACTTTAAACACGCACTATGCTCGAGGTTAGCGTTAGAATTAATTCAGAGTGCGGAAGATAGTTCTCCTTGCAATGAGTTGCTCAATCAATGTAGATAACTTTGGGAGCCATCTCAAATCAATATGAGCAAAGGAACTTTTTAGAGAGAGGATGGGAGGGGAAACAAATTGAGTGGAGATCAACACAAATGAACATGGTGATTTGTTTACCTAGGTTCGGTTCCAAAGAACCTAGTCCCTGTTGAGGAGGCCACAAAGGCCGAGTCTATTTCAACCCTTTCCCTCTCTCAATCGATCACACAGACTATTTGAGGCTTCTCCTTAATCACTTGGGTCACTAAGACCCCACAAGGATCACCACACACTTAGGTGTCTCTTGCTAGCTTTACAAAGCACTTAAGATTTAGAATGAGAAGGAGAAAGCAATCCAAGCAACAAGAGCAACAAAAGAACACAAAACACCCTCCCTCAAGTCACTAAGCAATTGAGTTGAATTGGAGGCTTGGAGAGGATTTGATCTATTGATTGTGTCTTAGAGTGTAGCCTTTTGCTCTTGTATTGAATGTTGAGTTCAGAAACTTGGATGGCTTGAATGGAGGTGGTTGGGGGGTATTTATAGCCTCCAACCACTTCCTTGATGTTGGCTGACTTTGTTGTCTGCGGGCACAGCGGACAGTCCGGTGGTGCACTGAACAGGGCACTATTCACTGTTCGGTGCATGCCACATCAGCAGACTATTGGGGTTTGGAGCGATTGACCTCTGAAGTCCTTTGTCTTCTAGCTGCACCGGACAGTCCGGTGGCACACCGGACATGTCCGGTGCGTTCTGACTTCGCTGCTCTAACTTCTAACTTCTACACTATGCGCTTTTACTGTTCACCACAGTCGACCGTTGGCGCATCTGACCGTTGCTCCATTGGCTCTCCGGACACTGTCTAGTGCACACCGGACAGTCTGGTGAATTATAGTGTGGTGTCTCCTAGAGAAACCCGAGAGTGGCCAGTTCAGGAGGTGCTCGGCCTGGGCACCGGACAGTGTCCGGTGCGCCACTCGCAGCACTAATGCTTGTCTTTGCTCCAAACTTTGATAAGTTCCCCCAACTTATTTTCTTTGTTGGTTTATGTTGAACTTTGTGCACCTGAGATAAATGACAACTAGGCAAACTAGTTAGTCCACGTGGTTTGTGATGGATGTCAAACACCAAAATCGATTATAGGAAATGTTTTAAGCCCATTTCCCTTTCAGTTTGCTTCGCACTCGAGCCGTTTATGACTCCATCTAGGTAGTAGTGGACCTATTAATGAAGACGGCTCATGTCATACCAGTCAAGACCAGCTACAAAAGTGCAGTGTTGGCAGAGTTATACATGTCCTGAATTGTATGCTTGCATGGTGTTCCAAAGAAGATAGTGTCCGACCGGGGAACACAGTTCACTTCTCACTTTTGGCAGTAGTTGCATGAATCCTTGGGCACACATTTGAATTTCAGTATAGCTTATCACCCACAGACAGATGGCAAGACTAAGAGAACCAACCAGATCCTAGAAGATATGTTGAGGGCTTATGCTTTACAGGACAAGTCAGGTTGGGATAAGAGGCTATCCTATGCAGAATTCTCCTACAACAACATCCATCAGGCCAGTTTGAAGATGTCACCATTCGAAGCACTCTATGGGAGGAATTGTCGAACTCCGTTGCACCAGGACCAACCCGGCGAAAGGCAGGTATTTGGTCTAGACATTTTGCATGAAGCCGAGGAGAACATCAGAATGGTCCGAGAGAATCTGAAGACAGCGCAGTCTAGATAGCAAAGCCATGCTGACACCAGAAGAAGAGAGATGAGTTTCAAAGTGGGAGATTATGTTTACCTGAAAGTGTCACCAATTAGAGGAGTTAGAAGGTTCAGAGTCAAGGGCAAGCTAGCACCTCGATACATCGAACCGTACCAAATCCAGACAAGACGTGGAGAAGTGGCCTACCAACTCAGCATACCAGAGAGCATGCCAACAGTGCATGATGTTTTCCATGTGTCTCAGCTGAAGAAGTGTTTGCGAGGGCTAGAAGAGCAATTGCCAACTGAGGACCTCGAAGTTCAGGAAGACCTGACATATATCGAGGAGCCAACCCAGATTTTAGAGACAGCAGATAGAGTCACTCGGAGAAGCACCATCAGAATGTGTAAAGTCTACTGGGGTCACCATTCAGAGGAAGAAGCAACCTGGGAAAGAGAGGATGATCTGAAAGCCAAGTATCCTGAGCTCTTTGCTAGCCAACCCTGAATCTCGAGGGCCAGATTCTTTTTAAGGGGGATAGGTTTGTAACACCCTAAATTTGGGGGTATAAAATTTCTTCTCTGATATCTACTAAATTCAGGTGTTATCTCTTATTCTCCCTCTATAGATTTCCCTCCTCTTCTATTTTTATAGAGTTTTGTCTATTTATTTGGAGAAGTATTATTACTTTAGTGAATTGAAAGGGAAATGGAATTAAACATTTCCTGTAATCGATTTTGGTGTTTGACAACCATCATAAACCTTATGGACAAACTAGTTTGCCTAATTGATCCTTTCTTAGGTGCATAAGTTCATCTACAACTATTCTAAGTCGACTGTCCAAAATACCTTAGATTATTCCGGATAGGAGAAGCTTTTTGGAAAAACACCAATGTGCGGACCATCCGGGCCCTTGCGGCAGACCGTCCGTGACACCAGGGTGAGCCTCGGATAGGAACACTGCAAAAACACAAGCTAACACTATGGACCGTCCGATGGAGAAGCAGGCACCGTCTGAGACCAAGCACGGACCATTCGGCCTCAGGCACGGACCGTCCAATCGTTGAAAAACCAGAAAAACCTGAAGGTGATAGGTTCGGTAAAATGCATTTTTAGCGTCCTCGCGGACCATCCGGGGTGCACGGCCGGACCATCCGCGACTGCTTTAGCTGACAACTGATGACGCATTAAATGCTCTATAGCCGTTGATATAGCCGTTACTGCTGACCGTTGTGATTGTAGTCGTTGATGTGCAGGGGCAGATCGTCTGGACCAGAGGCGTGGACCGTCCGCGGTCGGCAAAAAGGGAGCAACGGCTAGGAAGTGGTTGGAGGCTATAAATACAACCCCAACTACCTCCATTCACCACATCCAAGCACTCCACTCATTCACATTCAATACAAGAGTTAGCATCCATTCCAAGACACACTCAAAGCTTCCAATCTCTCCAAGTCCCACAATTAAGACAAGTTATCATTAGTTCTTAGTGGCTTGAGTGAGTGTGATCCGTGTGTTATTTGTCGCTCTTGTTGCTTGGCTTTTGCAATCGTGCTTTCTTCATCTCTTCCTCAACCTTCTAAGTGAATTGTAAAGCAAGCAAGAGACACCTAATTGTGTGGTGATCCTTGCGGGGTCTTAGTGACCCATGTGATTAAGAAGAAGCACTCGACGGGTCTAAGTGACCGATTGAGAGAGGGAAAGGGTTGGAATAGACTTGGCCTTTGTGGCCTCCTCAACGAGGACTAGGTTCTAAAAACCAAACCTCGGTAAACAAATTGTTGTGTTAATTTGTGTTGATCTCCATTCGATTTGTTCATCCCCTCTCCTCTCTCTAAAAGTTCCCTTGCACATATTGATTTGAGTTGACTCCCAAAGTTATCTGCATTGATTGAGCAACTCTTGGAAGGAGAACTATCTTCTGCACTCCAAATTATTTCTAACACTAACCCCGAGCATAGTGCGTATTTAAAGTTTATAAATTTCAGGTTTCACCTATTCACCCCCCCCTCTAGGCGACTTTCAATTGGTATCAGAGTTCGGTGCTTCATTAAGAGTCTAACAATTCGAAGTGATATCGGGAGATCACGCCAAGAGGGAGATAGTCACCGACGACAAGGCCGAAGGCTCGGAAAGGAAGAACAATGAACAAACTCCGTCAAGAGAGTCCAGATATAAGTACAAGGAGGAATCTGCTTCCTCCATCAAGTCAAATAGGAAGGGTGACAAGAAGAAAAATAAAATGAAGAAGGTGGTCTACTACGAGACCGACTCTTCATCACCTTTCACATCCGGCGTCGAGTCCACTACTTCAAAGTGCCAAAAGCACAAGAAGTATAGTAAGATGCCTCTACGTTATCCTCACATTCCTAAGCGCGCTCCTTTTTACTTTTGATACCCCTAGGCAAACCACCATATTTTGATGGTGAGGATTATTGTATGTGGAGTGATAAAATAAGGCACCATCTAACCTCACTCCACGAAAACGTATGGGATATTGTTGAGTTTGGAGCACAAGCACCACAGGTGGGCGACGAGGACTACGACTCAGATGAGGCCACCCAAATTAGGCATTTTAATTCCCAAGCAACTTCTATACTCCTCACTTCCTTATGTCGAGAGGAGTATAATAAGGTGGAAGGGTTAAAAAATGCCAAAGAAATTTTGGATGTCCTCTAGACGGCGCATGAAGGGGATGAGTTGACCAAAATCACCAAGCGTGAAACGATCGAGAGAGAACTCGGTCGATTCGTCCTAAACTAAGGAGAGGAGCCACAATCAATGTACAACCGGCTCAAAACAATGGTCAACTAAGTGCGCAACCTCGGGAGCACCAAGTGGGATGACCATGAAATGGTCAAGGTTATTCTAAGATCTCTCATTTTTCATAATCCTACTCAAGTTCAATTAATTCGTGGAGATCCTAGATACAAACAAATATCCCCTGAGAAAGTAATTGGCAAGTTTGTGAGCTTTGAACTTATGATCAAAGACTCCAAACACATTGTCAACTTGGAGCAAGGTGCCACCTCCACACCCAAGGTACAACCTATTGCATTCAAAGCAATGGAAGAGAAGAAGGAGTCTATACCAATTAGACTACCAATCGACGCCGCCAAGCTTGACAATGAGGAGATGGCTCTTATCATCAAGAGCTTTTGGCAAATCCTCAAGCAAAGAAAGGGGAAGGAATATATACCTCGCTCCAAGAGGGTTTGCTACAGGTGTGGTAAGTCCGGTCACTTTATTGCAAAATGTCCATACACAAGTGACAGTGACAGGGACGACGACAAGAAAAGGAAGGAGAAGATGGAGAAGAAAAGATACTACCAGAACAAGGGTGGCGATGCACAAATGGGGCGGGAATGTGACTCTGATGAGAGCTCCACAAACTCCTCCTCCGACGAGAACGCCGCCAACATCGCCATCAACAAAGGCCTTCTCTTCCCCAACATCGACCACAAATGCCTAATGGCTAAGGACGGCAAAAAGAAGAAGGTACATTCTAGAGGTACCCCCAAATATACTACATCCGATGATGAGGGTGGCTCTAGTGATAATGAAGATGATTTAACTTCTCTTTTTGCTAACCTTACCAAGGACCAAAAGAAAAAGATAAATGAATTGATAGAATCCATTAACGAGAAGGATGATCTCTTGGAATGCCAAGAGGACTTGCTCGTTAAGGAAAATAAGAAATTTGTTAAATTGAAAAATGCTTATGTTGTAGAGGTAGAAAAATGTGAAAATTTATCCAAAGAGCTTAGCATGTGCAATGATTCAATTTCTTGTCTTAGAATTGAGAATGATAATTTGATTACTAAGATTGAAGAATTGAATGTTTGCAAACGTTCTACATCTACTATTGAGCATGTCACCATTTGCACTAGATGTAGAGATGTTAATGTTGATGCTATGAATGATCAAATTACTATGATTAAAGAACAAAATGATCACATAGCAAAATTAAATGCTAAAATTGCCAAGCATGAGTTAGAGAATGAAAAAAATTAAATTTGCTCGTAGCATGCTTTATAATGGGAGACGCCCTGGCATTAAGGATGGCATTGGCTTCTAACAAGGGAGCCAAAACAAAATCAAGCTCAATGCCCTCAAGAACAAACTATCTAGTTTTGTTAAGGGTAAGGCTCTCATGGTTCAGGATAGAGAGGTGAAACACCCCAAAACCCTATTTTTGAATCTAGAGAAAATTCATATCAGGAACTAAATAAAAGTGTTTTCTAAGAAAAGATGGGAGAAAATAATCATCGTAAGACTAGAAATACTTTTGAATATACTACATAGATAAAATACTTGTAAAGAAATATATCCAACCTAAAGTAATTCTCTATATTGAACCTTACTTTTCATAAAAAAATATAATGAATATTTTTGTTCTTCTAAATTAAACTTTTGACCTTAATCACACATTCATAATTATTTGTGTATTGCATATGTGAGCCAATACTTAGATAAATAATTTGGCGAATTTTATACTGGTGTTTTTGTTTGTGCATTAAAACCTAAATTTAAAATCTCAAATGCAGATTTGAACTCATTTTTTAAATTGGATAGCAAATAGAAAAAAACAAAAGAAATGATCATACCTGCATTTGGGCTGATTTGCTTCGGCCGGCACATCTTCTTTTCTCCACTCGCAGCTCGCGCGACCCAGTAAACCCTTGTTTTTCCCCATGAAGGCCCATCATTTTCCCCTCTCCTTTCTTTTTGCGTGTCACTGATCTTGTGTGCGGCCGCGGGGTCAGCCTCATGATTACTTGGCCGGGCGCGCGTAGTGGATTCATGGTGGGCCCCTTGCGCCAGAAGCGTCTTCCTCCCCATGAATGTCTCTAGTTGTTGTAACAACCGCACCCTAGTTAGCCGAGTTCCCCTCACGCGAGACCATGATCTATGACCTCTATAAATTGGTGACCGTGAACCTCCTCTCGTCCACCCGATTCCGAACTCAAAGGCGCCATGAAGCAATACTGAGAGTAGGGGGAAATTGGGAGATCCCTGGTAAGAGAGAGAGACTCCGCTGCCGCCATTAACGGTCGCTACTCCGCCGTTGTTCCTCCTATTTCTTGTCGTTCAGTGCGCGTCGTATTGTAACACACTGAATTTGGGGCTATAAAATTTCTTTCCTAATATCCATCAAATTCGGGTGTTACCTTCTTGTTCCTCTTTCTTTTCGCTTCTTTATTCATTTCCTTCCAATCAATAGGGAATTTTACTTCAAAATATAATTGTTAATAAAACCCTAAGGGAATAAGGATTGATGCGTCATGCTGAAATATATTTGTTTTGTATGATGTTTTGCTTTGATGTGCATCTGTCTCAACTCACAGAGCGTGGTTGAATTTGAGTTTAAAAACTAAATCAGGTTTCAAGTAAATGAAGGATAAAGAAATAAAAAAAGAAGATAAAACCCAATGTCCCCAGCTGGCCCAGCCCCTCTCCTCCGTGGCCCATCTCCTCTTCCCCCTCCTTTCCCCGCTCAGCGCATCCAGCTCGTGTCCCCCCGGCAGCCCAGCTCCATCGATGGCCCGTTCCAGCTCTCCCCCTCGCCATCCTATCGCGCGCGACCCACCCCATGTGGCCAGCCCACCCCGCGTCCCAGCCGCTGACCTAGCGCGCTCGCCTAGGCCTAGCGCGCGCTCGACCACCGCTCCCACGACGAGCATGCGCGCCCTCCACCAGCCGCCGCCACGCCCCATGCAGCACATCGCGTGCACACCAGCTGCCCACGGCCACGATCTCCCACGCCGTGCTCCACTCAAAACCGCCCAGCTATCCTTTTCCCCTTCCTCTTGCGTGCTTCGCTGTGCCGCTCGCCCAGCCATGTCGCGTGCCCTGCGCCCCAGCCCGCGCTCGCCGGCGCAGCCGTGCAGCCCAACGCACGCGTGCGCGCTTGCCCTAGCGTGCTAGCCCAGCTGCGTGCGCAGCTGCTCCCCCTGCCGCGTCGCACGCCCCGCGCCCAGCTGTCCAGCGCGCCCTAGCGCCCTCAGCCAAGCTGGCCCTGCCGCTCCACCGTGCTCACCCTGCACGATGTGATTCACGGAACCACACATGCATGCCAGCCCTAGCTCATGTTCTTGCAGCGTGCACTCGCGCTCGCTTGAGCGCAACACGTTGTCGGGACTTCGACGCCGTCTATCTACCCTCGCACGCATCCATCTACCCCCGTCTATCCCCCTGCGCTAATTAGTTTCCTACTTAATTGTCGGTCGGTAAACTGAACACTTAATGGATCAAATTTATGAGTCTAATTATGCGATTGTAAATATGTGGTAATGTGATTTTTAACCACTTTGATGTTGTATGGAAATATCTAGTTAGAGTTTAGTATAAAAGCAACAACTCAATCAAATCTAGTTTATAATTCTAGTTAGGCGTTTGTAGATAGATGGTGACGTGTTGATGCTGACTTGAAGGTTATATTTAACACTTGGTTAATATAAGAAAAACGACGTAGTTTAGTAGTTTCGCATGTCGTGCAGTTTTCGCGAGTCGCTCGCTGTTGGCGCATCGTCGTGGTTGAGAGCACCTAGAGGGGGTGAATAGGTGATCCTGAATAAATCAAATACTAATAGCCACAAAACTTGGTTAAGTGTTAGTACGGCTAAGTAGCGAGCTCTTGCAAACACACAAGTAATCACAGAAAAGCAATCACAAGAGACATGCGAGTTTATCCCGTGGTTTGGCTAAGTAACACTTGCCTACTTCCACGTTGTGGCGTCCCAATGGACGAGGGTTGCACTCAACCCCTTTCAAGTGATCCAATGATCAACTTGAATACCACGGTGTTCTTCTTTCTTAGACTTTCTCCCGTTTGCGAGGAATCTCCACAACTTGGAGCCTCTCGCAAGGGAGGGAGAGCAACACACACAAGACTCAAAACGAGAGCACAATCACGCACACAAGTCACAACTCGAGCTCAAAACACAATGCAAGGAGTTCTCAACTCAAATGGAGCTCAAGTCACTATCTCAAAGAATCGAATGCGTGAGAATGGAGTCTTGGAGTCTTAGGATCTTTCTTGTAAGCTTGGGTAGCTCCTCCATGCGCCTAGGGGTCCCTTTTATAGCCCTAAGGCAGCTAGAAGCCATTGGAGATCAACAAGGAAGGCCATTCTTGCCTTCTGTCGGGTGGCGCACTGGACAGTCCGGTGCGCCACCGGACAGTCACTGTAGACGGTCCGGTGCAGATCTCCTTCATTTTCTGGCGCAGATGATCGTTGCACCTCGGCGTCGGTTGGCGCACCGGACAGTCTGGTGCCCCCTTCCGACCGTTGGTGCGGGCCACGTGTCGCCCGCCGATTTCGCTGCCGACCGTTGCGCAGTCGACCGTTGGCTCACCGGACACTCCGGTGAATTTTAGTCGTACGCCATTGAACTTTTCCCGAGAGCGACGACTTCGCCACGGACAACTCACCGGACAGTCCGGTGCGCCACCGGACAGTCCGGTGAATTATAGCCGTACGCCGCCATCGAGTCCCGAGAGCGGCCGATTCACCTTGGACTCGTCTGGCGCACCGGACACTGTCCGGTGCCCACCGGACAGTCCGATGCACCTAGACCAAGCAGGAGTTGGCTGTATATACAGCCAACTCTTTTCCAATCTATTTTCTCCTATTTCTAGCACTTACACACAATACATTAGTACCCAAATCAATGTTCTAAGTCTAGAAACATACCTTGTTACATGATTTGCGCTTCTTCAATCTTTGGCACAAATTAACACTTAGAGAATATGTGTTGGGCACTTAATCACCAAAACATTATAGAAATTGCCCAAGGGCACATTTCCCTTTCAATCTCCCCCTTTTTGGTGATTTATGCCAACACATCCAAAAGCAACCAAGAGAAGTGCAATGCAATTGAGAACAAAATTGTCTTTCCACAAATTTTGACATATTTGGATCAAACTTTGCCACCACTTGGTTTGTTTTTGCAAATCAAATTCATTTTCCTATTTCTAATTCCAACTCACTTGTTTGGGCACAAAGAGAGATATTCCAATGGAAACATTGATCAAGAGCCAAAAACTCCCCCTTTTTTCCCATAATCATAAATTCTCCCCACAAGAGACCAAATTTTGCAATAAGAGTATTTTGACAAATCAAAAGTTCTAACTCTATTGTTTTCAAAATACTCAAGTGGTAGTTGATCCATTTGCTTTGGCCTTAATTTCTCCCCCCCCTTTGGCATTAAGCACCAAAACGAGATCATTTTTGGCCCTTTAACCCTATTGCCTCACCAAAATTGTCAATTAAGAGCAAAGAAGGCAATAAGAGCATAGATATGAACTTGGAGTTAATACCGGAGTGTAGTTGAAGTCTTTGCATGGTCCAAGTTCACCTTTCCCTTTCAATTCACTTTTGAGACTAAATCAAGTAAACTCAAACACAAAGGTTAGTCTCAAAGGGTCAAGTTGTAGCATGCCTCCCCCTAAATAAGTGCATCACTTGCAAATGGACTTGTGAGGTCCGGGGATCATGTGTACAACTTGAGCACCACAAATGAACAAAAATAGATTGAAATACATAAATTAACATGATCAAAGGCATAAAACACATGTATGTTATAGATCAATCCAAGTTACGTGAATCTAAGACATTTAGCTCACTATGCAACCTGCAAAAAGTTTTCTCATCTAATGGCTTGGTATAGATATCGGCTAGCTGGTTCTCGGTGCTAATATGGAACACCTCAATATCTCCCTTTTGCTAGTGGTCCCTCAGAAAGTGATGTCGGATGTCTATGTGCTTAGTGCGGTTGTGTTCAACAGGATTATCCGACATGCGGATTGCACTCTCATGGTCACATAGGAGTGGGACTTTGCTCAGATTGTAGCCAAAGTCCCGGAGGGTTTGCCTCATCCAAAGTAGTTGCGTGCAACACTGTCCTGTGGCAACATACTCGGCCTCAGCGGTGGATAGGGCAACGGATGTCTGTTTCTTTGAACTCCAAGACACCAGGGACCTTCCTAGGAATTGGCTTGTCCCTGATGTACTCTTCCAATCAACCTTGCATCCGGCATAATTGGAGTCTGAATATCCAATCAAGTCAAAGTTAGACCCCTTTGAATACCAGATCCCGAAGCAAGGCGAAGCAACTAAATATCTAAGAATTCACTTAACGGCCACAAGGTGACATTCCCTTGGTTCGGATTGGTATCTAGCACACATGCATACGCTAAGCATAATATCCGGTCTACTAGCACATAAATAAAGTAATGACCCTATCATAGACCGGTATGCATTTTGATCAACGGACTTACCTCCTTTGTTGAGGTCAACATGTCTGTCGGTTCCCATTGGTGTCTTCACGGGCTTGGCGTCCTTCATCCCGAACCGCTTGAGCAGGTCTTGCGTGTACTTCGTTTGGGAGATGAAGGTTCCGTCCTTGATTTGCTTCACTTGGAACCCAAGGAAGTAGTTCAACTCGCCCATCATCGAGATCTCAAATTTCTGTGTCATCACCCTGCTAAACTCCTCACAAGACTTTTGGTTAGTAGAACCAAATATTATGTCATCGACATAAATTTGGCACACAAAAAGATCACCGTCACAAGTCTTAGTGAAAAGAGTGGGATCGACTTTCCCAACCTTGAAAGCATTAGCAATTAAGAAATATCTAAGGCATTCATACCATGCTCTTGGGGCTTGCTTAAGTCCATAGAGCGTCTTAGAGAGCTTACATACATGGTAGGGGTACCTTTCATCCTCAAAGCCAGGGGTTGCTCCACGTACACCTCCTCCTTGATTGGCCCGTTGAGGAAAGCGCTCTTCACATCCATTTGGAACAACCTGAAAAAGTGGTGAGCTGCATAAGCTAATAGAATGCGAATAGACTCTAGCCTAGCCACAGGAGCAAAAGTCTCCTTGAAATCCAAACCTGCGACTTGGGCATAACCTTTTGCCACAAGTCGAGCCTTGTTTCGTGTCACCACCCCGTGCTCGTCTTGCTTGTTGCGAAACACCCACTTGGTTCCCACAACGTTTTGCTTTGGACGTGGCACCAGGCTCCAAACTTCATTCCTCTTGAAGTTGTTGAGCTCTTCCTGCATGGCCAACACCCAGTCCGGATCTTGCAAGGCCTCTTCTACCCTAAAGGCTCAATAGAAGAGACAAACGAGTAATGCTCACAAAAGTTAGCTAATCTTGAGTGAGTAGTTACTCCCTTGCTTATATCACCCAGAATCTGGTCGACGGGATGATTCCTTTGAATCATCGCTCGGACTTGAGTTGGAGGGCCCGTGGTACTTCTTCCTCCAAAACTTGTTCTTCTTGTGCTCCCCCTTGATCACACGACTCCTCTTGAGGAACCTGTTCATCATCTTGAGTTGGGGGGTGCACTGTTGTTGTGGAAGAAGGTCGATCTTGCTCTTGTTGTTCCTGCGGTCGCACATCACCTATCGCCATTGTGTGTATTGCGGCCATTGGAACATCATCTTCATCTACATCATCAAGATCAACTTGCTCTCTTGGAGAGCCATTAGTTTCATCAAATACAACGTTGCTAGAGACTTCAACCAAACCCGATGATTTGTTGAAGACTCTATACGCCTTTGTATTTGAGTCATAACCTAGCAAAAACCCTTCTACAACTTTGGGAGCAAATTTGGAATTTCTACCTTTCTTTACTAGAATGTAACATTTACTCCCAAATACACGAAAGTATGAAACGTTGGGTTTGTTACCAGTTAGAAGTTCATACGAGGTCTTCTTGAGGAGGCGATGAAGGTAGACCCGGTTTATGGTGTGGCAAGTTGTATTCACAACCTACGACCAAAACCGCTCGGGTGTCTTGAACTCTCCAAGCATCGTCCTTTCCATGTCGATAAGTGTCCTGTTCTTCCTCTCTACCACACCGTTTTGCTGTGGTGTGTAGGGAGCGGAGAACTCGTGCTTGATTCCTTCCTCCTCAAGGTACTCCTCCACTTGTAAGTTCTTGAATTCGGACCTGTTGTCGCTTCTTATCTTTTTCACCTTGAGCTCAAATTCGTTTTGAGCTCTCCTTAGAAAGCGCTTTAGGGTCCCTTGGGTTTCTTATTTATCCTGCAAAAAGAGTACCCAAGTGAAGCGGGAAAAATCATCAACAATAATAAGACCATACTTACTTCCCCCGATGATGAGGTAGGCGACGGGTCCGAAGAGGTCCATATAAAGTAGCTCCAGATGTCTTGATGTGGTCATCACATTCTTGTTGTGATGAGTGCTTCCCACCTGTTTACCTGCTTGACAAGCTGCACAAGGCCTATCTTTTTCGAAAAATACATTGGTTAGTCCTAACACATGTTCTCCCTTTAGAAGTTTATGAAGGTTCTTCATCCCAACATGTGGTAGACGGCGATGCCACAGCCAGCCCATGCTAGTCTTAGCAATTAAGCATGCATCTAGATCGGCCTCCTCTTTCAAAAAATCAACTAAGTAGAGTTTGCCGTCTAGTACACCCTTAAAAGCTAATGAACCATCACTCCTTCTAAAGACAAATACATCTACATTGGTATATAGACAATTATAACCCATATTACATAGTTGACTAACAGATGATAAGTTGTACCCGAGCGATTCAACTAAGAACACATTGGATATGGAATGCTCGGATGAAATGCCTATCTTTCATAGTCCTTTAACCTTGCCTTGGTTCCCATCTCCAAAGATGATTGATTCCTGGGAATCCTTGTTCTTGACGTAGGAGGTGAACATCTTCTTCTCCCCCATCATGTGGTTTGTACATCCGCTGTCGATAATCCAGCTTGAGCCCCCGGATGCATAAACCTGCAAGACAATTTACACTTGGGTTTTAGGTACCCAACTTTTGTTGGGTCCTACGAGGTTAGTTACAATAGCCTTTGGGACCCAAATGCAAGTCTTGTCTCCCTTGCATTTGACCCCCAACTTCCTAGCAACCACTTTTTTATTTTTACATGTGAGTACAAAAGTAGTGTTGCACGCATGGAAAACAGTAGCAGATTCATTACGCATTTTCCTAGGTACATGATACAAAACATGATTTTTCCTAGGCATATTTCTACCATGCACAAAAGTAGAGCTTGAAGCAATCATGGCATGTGAATCATAAGCATCATAACTCCTATTATAATGAGCATTCCTAGAAAATTTTCTATCATAAATGAAAGCATGATTCTTTTGATTATTACTAGCCATAGGGGCCTTCCCTTTATCCTTGTTGGGAATGGGAGCCCTTTGGCTTGTTAAGTTCTTGGCTTCCTTTCGAAAGCCAAGCCCATCCTTAATTGAGGGGTGTCTACCAACCGTGTAGGCATCCCTAGCAAATTTTAACTTATCAAAGTCAGTTTTGCAAGTCTTAAGTTGAGCATTAAGACTTGCCACTTCATCATTTAATTTAGTAATGGATGCAAGATGTTCATTACAAGCATTAATATCAAAATCCATGCATCTATTGCAAATTACAACATGTTCCACACATAAACTAGATTTATTAGCTACTTCTAGCTTAGCATTTAAATCATCATTAACACTCTTTAAGCTAGACACAGTTTCATGACAAGTAGATAATTCATAAGATAGCATTTCATTCCTTTTAACCTCTAAAGCAAGAGATTTTTGCACACTAACAAACTTATCATGCTCTTCATACAAAATATCCTCTTGCTTTTCTAAAAGTCTATCCTTTTCATTTAAAGCATCAATTAACTCATTAATTTTATCTACTTTTGCTATATCTAAACCCTTAAATAAATCGGTATAATCTACTTCATCATCACTAGAATCATCATCACTTGAAGTAGTATACTTAGGGGTTTCTCGAACGCTTACCTTTTTCTCCTTTGCCGTGAGGTAAGTATGGCGTTCGTTGGGGAAGAGTGACGATTTGTTGAAGGCTGAGGCAGCGAGTCCTTCGTTGTCGGAGTCAGAAGAAGAGCAGTCTGAATCCCATTCTTTGCTAAGGTGCGCCTCTCCCTTCGCCTTCTTGTAGGCCTTCTTCTTCTCCCTCTTTCCGTTGTTTTCTTGTTCCTGGTCATTAGCATTATCGGGACAATTTGCTATAAAGTGACCAGTCTTACCGCACTTGAAGCAGGAGCGCTTTCCCTTTGTTTTGTTTTTGTTGGGGTACTCCTTGCGTCCTTTAAGAGCGGTCTTGAAGCGCTTGATGATGAGCGCCATTTCATCCTCGTTGAGCCCGGCAGCCTCTAGTTGTGCCACCTTGCTAGGTAGCGCCTCCTTGCTGCTTGTTGCCTTGAGCGCAATGGGCTGCGGCTCGTAGATGGGCATTGGGCTGTTTAATGCATCATCAACATACCTTGCCTCTTTGACCATCATGCGTCCGCTCACAAATTTTCTGAGTATCTCCTCGGGCGTCATCTTTGTGTACCTGGGATTTTCACGGATGAGGTTCACAAGATGAGGGTTAATAACAGTAAAAGACCTGAGCATAGGTCGGACGACGTCGTGGTCCATCCATCTTGTGCTCCCATAGCTCCTAATCTTGTTGACCAGGGTCTTGAGCCTGTTGTACGTTTCTGTTGGCTCCTCTCCCCTGATCATTGCAAACCTCCCTAGCTCGCCTTCCACCAACTCCATTTTGGTGATCATGGTGGCATCGTTTCCCTCATGTGATATTTTGAGGGTGTCCCAGATTTGCTTGGCGTTGTCCAAGCCGCTCACCTTATTGTACTCGTCCCTGCACAAGGATGCTAGCAAAACAGTGGTAGCTTGTGCATTTTTATGAATTTGCTCGTTGATAAATACAGGGTTATCCGTACTATCAACTTGCATTCCATTTTCAACTATCTCCCATATACTAGGATGGAGAGAAAATAAGTGACTACGCATTTTGTGACTCCAAAAAGCGTAGTCTTCTCCATCAAAGTGTGGAGGTTTACCAAGAGGAATTGAAAGCAAATGAGCATTGGAATTAAAAGGAATACGAAAATAATCAAATGAATAATTTGAATTAACTGGTTTCTTTTTCTTGTCGTCGTCGTCTCTTGGTGAAGAAGAAGATTCGTCGCTGTCGTAGTAGACGATCTTCTTGATATATCTCTTCTTCTTCCCGTCCTTCTTCTTGTGACTCGAGCCAGAATCAGTGGGCTTGTCGTCCCTTGGCTCGTTGAAGATGGACTCCTTCTCGTTATCATTGACCACCATCCCCTTTAACTTAGGATCCATCTCTTCGGGCGACTAGTCCCTTACGTGAAGAGAACGGCTCTGATACCAATTGAGAGCACCTAGAGGGGGGTGAATAGGTGATCCTGAATAAATCAAATACTAATAGCTAGAAAACTTGGTTAAGTGTTAGTACGGCTATGTAGTGAGCTCTTGCGAACACATAAGTAATCATAGAAAAGCAATCACAAGAGACACGCGAGTTTATTCCGTGGTTCGGCCAAGTAAAACTTGCCTACTTCCACATTGTGGCGTCCCAATGGACGAGGGTTGCACTCAACCCCTTTCAAGTGATCCAATGATCATCTTGAATACCACGGTGTTCTTCTTTCTTAGACTTTCTCCCGTTTGTGAGGAATCTCCACAACTTGGAGCCTCTCGCCCTTACAATTGATGATCACAAAGAAGCATGGAAGTAAGGGAGGAAGAGCAACACACACAAGACTCAAAACGAGAGCACAATCACGCACACAAGTCACAACTCGAG
Organism: Zea luxurians; assembly: GCA_029449295.1. Taxonomy (NCBI): domain Eukaryota; kingdom Viridiplantae; phylum Streptophyta; class Magnoliopsida; order Poales; family Poaceae; genus Zea; species Zea luxurians. Next base: position 57,403,817 of record JAOPSE010000011.1, read on the forward strand.
CTCAAAACACAATGCAAGGAGTTCTCAACTCAAATGGAGCTCAAGTCACTATCTCAAAGAATCGAATGCGTGAGAATGGAGTCTTGGAGCCTTAGGATCTTTCTTGTAAGCTTGGGTAGCTCCTCCATGCGCCTAGGGGTCCCTTTTATAGCACCAAGGCAGCTAGGAGCCATTGGAGATCAACAAGGAAGGCCATTCTTGCCTTCTGTCGGGTGGCGCACCGGACAGTCCGGTGCGCCACCGGACAGTCACTGTAGACGGTCCGGTGCGGATCTCCTTCCTTTTCTGGCGCAGACGACCGTTGCACCTCAACATCGATTGGCGCACCAGACACTATCCGGTGCACACCGGACAGTCTGGTGCCCCCTTCCGACCATTGGTGCGGGCCACGTGTCGCCCGCCAATTTCGCTGCCCACCGTTGCGTAGTCGACCGTTGGCTCACTGGACAGTCCGGTGCACCACCGGACAGTCCGGTGAATTTTAGCCGTACGCCGTTGAACTTTTCTCGAGAGCGACGACTTCGCCGCGGACGACTCACCGGACAGTCCGGTGCGCCACCAGACAGTCCGATGAATTATAGTCGTACGCCGCCGTCGAGTCCCGAGAGTGGCCGGTTCAGCTTAGACTCGTCTGGCGCACCGGACACTGTCCGGTGCGCCACTGGACAGTCCGGTGCACCCAGATCGAGCAGCAGTTGGCTGTATACAGCCAACTCTTTTCCAATCTATTTTCTCCTGTTTCTAGCACTTAGACACAATACATTAGTACCCAAATCAATGTTCTAAGTCTAGAAACGTACCTTGTTACATGATTTGCACTTCTTTAATCTTTGGCACAAATTAACACTTAGAGAATATATGTTGGGCACTTAATCACCAAAACATTATAGAAATGGCCCAAGGGCACATTTCCCTTTCAGTGGTTCGTTCATGCGTTCACGCCGCGCATCTGGTGCGCATGTTGTCGCGCACACTATTTCCCCGTGTGGCTCTCGTGGTCGTCATGTCACATAGTTTAGTTGAATAATTAATTTTTAGTTTGTCTGAGGGTTAATAAAATAACAATCTAATTAGAACGAGTCTATAGCTTTAACTCGTGCTTTTACAAGGATAAATGTTAATTAATGTGATTAATACCAACTGAAATACTTTTCATTAATCATTCGTTTGTTGTTCGCGTGCGACATCGTTTGCACGTCATCGTGCTGTTCGCGCACATAGTCGCGTTGACTCGTGCGTGTCGCGCACTGTCGTGCGCATTGTTTTGCGTATGTCGCACGTGCTGTTCGCACGCGTTGTCGCGTAGTGTGCGTGTGTCGCGGCATATGCGCGTGATAATAAATTGTTTACGCTTACGAACACTCATGTTAATAATGTTAATATGTTAGGTCACATATTTTAAATAATTTACTTAATATATTGGACTAATATTCTAATTAGATTAAATATGTAGTGTTCAACTCACGCTTTTAGAATAAACATTAATATGGCTAACATTAATCCAACTATTCATTTAATAATTATTTAGTATAAACACGTCACCTATTTAGTTCTCTCGTCTGTCGTGCGTGCTGTTCTGCACGTGGTGGCGTGCGCGTTCGCACTCGTCGCGCGCGTTGTTTTGTGTGTCGTCAGTGTGCTATGTCGTGCGTGTCCGCGCGTCGTTTGCACGCTGTCGTGCTGTTTCACGCATCATAAATTCATCTCGCTTAGAATATCTTGTTTTAATTAAATTATTTAATTAACTGACATTTGTTGGTGTAGCAGATTAATCGAACTGACTGATGTATAATATTTATATTTGATAATGTCGAATTAAATGTTATAGTTAATATTTGTTTAACGTAAACGCGATAACTTATCGACCGTAGCTCCGACTATCGCGTTTCTTTTTCTCGCGTGACCATAGTAGCGCGCTCTATTTCGTTTTACATGTGTTATTATGTTTTATTTGAATGGTGTAATGTTCTTATGCATATAAATGTTTGTTTGTTTGTTCCTGTTTGTATTTGCTATACGTCGCATGTAGATCGTAATTCGTTTCCGAGCTTCGAGAGATTGAAGATCAAGCGTTGGCGACCAAGTGATATAGCTCTTCGAGTTCTACAAGGTTGAAGACCCTGAGCATCTGTTTGGTAAAGGCAAGTGTCCTCTGACCCATTATGTCCTATCTACTTATAATTCACTGTCCCGCATTACTTAATTGAAACTTAAGGATTGACTAGCCTTCTATTTACTTATCCTTGTTTACCTTTTGGGTTATCATGGTTAGCTTTATGCTATTGCTTCAACTTAATCAATGAACATGATGTGAATATTATGTTACGATGATGTTATCCCCGATGATGTTCTTGTGATACTTTAGGGGACTCAGGATGTTTCCTGAGTACCTCTTCGTAAGGACCTGTTTGGGGAGTGACCACTCGGGATAACAGTGCAACCATGAGGGTGGAATGGGACGCCCTCAGCTGATTAATTAGAGAAACCAGAGGAGTAGTTGGCTTCACCGTAGGGCCGTCAATGGGGTCCAGGCATAGTACATGCTCTGCCGAGGCTGGTTGCAGAGGTTTTTGATTTGGTTTTGTTAGTCACCCTTCCTTTGGGGAGATGTACTGTGTTTATCAAACTGGAGAAACCTAATGGGCGGCTATGACCTCTGGGAAATCTTTGTAAAGGCTACGTAGTGAGACCCTGCTAGGTCACCTTGGTAGTGATAAATGGAGAGTCATGATCTCCGGGCAGAATGGGAATCATGACTTGTGGGTAAAGTGTCACACCCGGTTTTAGAAGGCAAACCGAATGCGAACCATGTATGTGCCAGGATCAGCAATTCACGTACACAGCAGTTACATAACTAGACATCATCACACAGTGCTCAAATAATAACATGAAAGGGTAATAATAACCGATTACATCATGATGCCCGAGACATCCACATAGTCTTTAACAATTATCGAAGTGTGGAAAAGAAACGTAGATATACAAGGCCTACATAGGCAGCTGACTAGGGGTTTGCCGCTAACCCACGCCTAGAACTCATCGTACTCTTGGAACTCCTGGAAGTCTTCCTCCACAGCTTCATCTGCACCTGAGCAGTGGTTGCAACACGGACAACCTGGGGGGTTTGGTGTGTAAAGCAAGGGTGAGTACACATCAACATACTCAGCAAAATGTCTCGTTTAGCTGTAGTGGACTAGCTTTATGTGGAGTTAAGTCAAGCAGTTGCTTTTAGTTGGTCAGGTTATTACTTACTAGTAGAAAGCCATGTTTTAGAATTAACCTAAGTTATTAACCCGATGTACCTTTTCCAAATGAAAAGAATACCGCTTACCAGTACCATAGTCATAATCAAAATCATCATCCTCATCACCACCTGTAAACCATACATCTCTGATCAAGTATCTCTAATCAATGGAGCTCCCTTGGCCGCTCATAACCGCGAGTACGACTGATATATCAGTTTCTTAACACTTTGCAGAGGTTGTGCAGTTTACCCACAAGCCATGATTACCTCTTGCCTCGGACCGATCAAACCCTTAAACACTACCAAGGTGAATAGGCAGGGTTTCACTATGTAGCCTTTACAAAGATTCCCTAAGGCTGTAGCCGCCCGTTAGGTTTCCTAAATGTACCGCACTCCTCCCCAAGGGGCAAACCAACCTTGGCAGAGCGAGCCACATACACCGAGCCCCATTGACGGCACGACGGCGAAGCGAACTACACCTCAGTTCCTCTAATTATTCAGCTAAGGGCGTCCCATTCTACCCTCATGGTTGCACTGTTTTTACGGGCGGTCATCCAACGAACCAGTCCTTACGGAGAGGCACTCGAGAAACAGCTCGAGTCCCCAAAATGTCACAGAAACATCATCATAATCAAAAGGGAAAACAACGTATCATAGATAATCTCATCATGTTCATTGATTAATGTGAAGCGCTAGCATAAAGCTAAACCATAATAACCCAACCAGAATAGGTAAACAAGGACAAGATAAACAAAAGTTAGTCAATCCTTAGGTATAAACTATGTAAATGCGGGGAGTGAATTATAAGAATGAGTAGGACATAGATGGGTCAAGGGGCACTTGCCTTCACCAACCAGCTACTGCTCAGGGTCTTCACCTGTAACTCCTTCGGAATCCGCCAACTAACCGTTATCTATACGAGTTTCAAACATACATTCCACAAATTTAATACAAAAGAATAGTATGCCAAACAATAGAATGCAATAAATAAATAGACGCTCGATGCAGGGCTCACACCTACGACCAAGCGAGAAAGGGAAAGTAACGGTCGAGGCTACGGTCGAAGAGCGATCACGTTACACGATTATAAATTAAAATACTCGCCTAAACAGAATGGTATTAATTTTAGCCATCGCGTTAAGCATAGGGTGAATTCATGTTCCATATTTAATTATTATAAGCAGATAAAGGTAAATTAAAAGAATTGTCGCATGGCGAGACATGCGACACAACACTTAAATTGAATTAAGAAATAAACGACTCGTCGCGCGATGGAGCGTGCAACGAGACACTTGCATTAATTATAAAGAGACGTTAAGCATCACACGATGAAACGCACGACGACATACATCAACTGAACTGGATTTAAAAAGAAACGTCACGCGACGAAGCGCGCGACACAACTCATTAATAAAGATGAATCTAAAATAAACCGTCGTGCGATGAAGCGCGCGACGCAGCATATCGACTAAATTAAAACTAAAATGGATTAAACTGAAAGTCGAACGCCGCACAACTACAGTCGCACGCGCGGGATCGCACTGCGCGCGCCGGGAGCACGCGGCCACGCCGGGGCGCGTAGGGGCTGCCAGGGAGGCGCGAGTTGTAGCCGGGGCACGGCGCGGGGCCGCAGGGAGGCACGCGAGGCCCGCCAGGGCGCGCGCAGGGCCCGCCTGGGGGACACGAGGCTGGGCACAGCCAGGGGGCGGCGCGGGGCGTGGCCGAGGGGCAGCACGTGGGATGTGGTCGAGGGGCGGTGTGGGGCGCGGCCGTGGGGCGGCACGCGGGACGCGGCCGAGGGGCGGCGCGGGCGTGGGGCGCGCGACCAGGGGAGGGCGCGTGGGGTGGGGGAGAGGAGGAAGAAGAGGAAGGGGAGAGAGAGAGAGGAGGGGGCTCACCACGAGGATCCAAATTCTGGCAATCTGCATCTCCAAAACCTAGGGCACCACGGGGAGAGAGAGAGGTGGGAGAGGAGGTTGCTGCGCAGGAGAATTGATTGAGGGATAGAGAGACAAGGGGAGGGGGCGCGCGCATGGGGGGGGCAGGGCGCCAGGGGCGTGTGGGCCGAGCTGGGCCAGGCCGGGTTGGGTCGCGTGTGGGGCAAAGACCCACGACACGCACAGCCACAGATCGGGACTCAATTGCGAAACGAAAACCGAAACGAGACGAAGCGAACATGCGATTAAACACGACATCAGACAAAGAAATATGATTCGACATGATGCAACACCCATGTCAACTTAGGTTCTGTTTACACCCGATCTGGACACCAGTCGCTATACTACTTTGAAATTGGGAAGAAGGAGCGAAACGGGAAAAGAAAAGAGAGTAACGCTTGAATTTGTGAGTAAAAAGAAGAAGAAGAATTCTACCCCCAAATTCAGGGCATTACAAACCTATCCCCCTTAAAAGAATCTCGCCCTCGAGATTCAAGGTTGGCTAGCAAAGAGTTCAGGGTATTTGGCCATCAGATCATCTTCACGCTCCCAGGTTGCTTCTTCCTCAGAGTGGTGACTCCATCTGACTTTGCACATTCTGATAGTTTTCCTCCGGGTGACTCTGTTTGCAGTCTCAAGAATCTGCGTTGGCTTCTCTATGTAGGTCAGGACCTCCTGGACCTCCAGACCTTCCACTAGCAACTGCTCTTCTGGCACATGCAGACACTTCCTCAACTGAGACACATGGAAGACATCATGCTCTGCGGACAAACTTTCTAGCAGACTGAGCTGATAGGCCACTTCTCCACGCCTTGCGAGAATTTGATACGGACCAACATAGCGGGGTGCTAGCTTGCCTTTGACTCCAAATCTTCTGACTCCTCTAACAGGCGATACTTTCAAATAGACAAAATCTCCAACTTCGAAACTCAGCTCTCTCCTTCTTGTGTCTGCATAACTTCACTGCCTCGACTGTGCTATCTTTAGATTCTCTTGAACCATCTTGATGTTCTCGTCAGCTTCGAGCAGAATGTTTGGCCCGAACACTTGCTTTTCTCCAGGCTGATCCCATTGCAATGAAGTTCTACAACTCCTCCCATAAAGCGCCTGAAATGGTGACATCTTCAAGCTAGCCTGGTAACTGTTGTTATAGGACAATTCTGCGTAAGGTAATTGTAACACCCCTGGTGTTACTGTCACTAAAACTTGAGCATAACATCATAAGCATTGGCATTGCATATGTTTGACACACCTAGAGTGCATTCACTAGGCAACAAACAAGTTGTATTGTTATGGCATTTTGCAAATAAGACCCTAGTTTAGGGTACTTAACCTTAAATAGGGTTTGAAGGGTAAAACAAAACTCAAATAGAGAAAACCCTAAAGTTTAAGGGAAATAATCATAAAATGTTACTAAGAATGGATCTAAGTGTCATTCACAACCTTGAAATACCAAAAACCCTAATAAGGACCCTAGAAAACCCTAAACCTAAACCCTAGGGGGCTAAGTGCAAAATCAGTGCACTTTTGGACTAAAGTGCAAAAACCAGGACAATAAGGTATCCTAAGTCAAATGGATCACAAATATGTGAAATTGCAAGTTAAACCCTAAGTTTTGGGCTTATATGCAAAAAAGCCACACTTTTTCTCAAATGACTAAGTCTGAAATCAGTATTTTTAGCTCAACTTTGGAGCTTTGTAACTTTCAAATTCTAGGGTTTTTGCCCTAGGTCACCACATCAAATTTGTATACCTAACAAAGGAGAACAATTTTGCTTAAGAGTGTAAGCAAGGTTGTTATGAAGAATTTGGAGATAGTCACACTCAAAGTCGGGCTGTCAGGCTGTTAAAGTCTGAATTTCAGGCTAACAGTAGGATTACATGAACTTAGGGCTTAATTTTAAGCAAGATCCAATGACTTTTTGTGGGAACACAATGTAGCAAAGTTATAGCTGATTTGTAGCCCTACAACTTTGGTGCAGAGGGATGATGAAGTTGTCATGCGAAATCTGGAGAGGAATTGCCCTGAAGTTGCTTTGTCAGATGAACTAAAGAGGAATGCCATGGTACAGTAACTGAAGAAGATAAGCTTCAGTAATCTCGCCGCCGACGATCCCTCCGCCGCGATTCATGCCATCGACGTCCCGATTCGTGCCCAGAGTGGATGGATAACATCGCGGGGTGAAAAAGCATCGACGTCGGTGAGCTGGACGCCACTCCAGCTAGCCGTCGTGCCTCTCCCCTTGTTCACCGATCCCTTGGATGAGATTCTCACCGCCGTTGAGCCACCACTGTCGTCCGCCACGTGTCCTAACGCTTTACCACGTCGCGGTTAACCGTGCGTCGCTTGTCCGGTGATCACTGAAGTGGATGCCACGTGGTTTGCCACCAATCTCGCGCGCCAGTGAACTCCCCCTCCTACGACCGCCGCGCGTCGTCGCTCAAATTCACGGCCACCGCTCACTAAGCCTATAAATTGAGCCCGCCGTTAGCTCTGCAACATCATCACGCACCATACCACCCAGTATTGCTCCCAGTCGATCACAAGTGAGAGCGAATTTTGAAATTCCCCCAAATCTGCTCAAGAACACCGTGAAAACAACCTCACCGCGGCCAGCGCAATTCCGGTTAGTTCATGCTGCCTGCTCTCTCATTTAAGCATTCTCATGTGTCCGTGTTGCTTGCCGACCCATCCAATTGAACTAGACCACCTCCAATCGACGGGAACGTGTGGTTCTTTGTTTCATCCGCGTGCTCACCGTGGCCAGACCAAATTAGACCACCATTCATGAAATTAGGTTGGGGGAAATGCTCGGGCGAGGTTCCATTCCGTGTCTGCCACTCGGGAGCGCCAGTCCTTGCCCCGCTCGGCCGGTCTACGCGCTCGCCGGAGCTCTGCCGCGCTCGTCATCGTCGGGGACCTTGACTTGGAAGGAAATAGAACTTGGGGGGTTTATTTGAAAAGCGTCAGTGACTCCGTGGAATAGTATTGTGCTTCAGGTTATTCAAAAACAGCGGGGGCCTTTCTGTAAGACTGCCATGCGGGCGCACTTCTGCTGTGGTTGGGCCGTCCTGGGCTGGAATCGGCCCAGTACTATTCATGGATTTTCTTTTTCTTTTTCCACCAGAACTAAAACAATTTTAGAAAATGGTAGAAAAATGGTAAAAATGTCAAACCAATTTTCCTAGATTCCTAATTTTCCATAGTATTTAATAAAAATAGTTTCATGATTTTTAGATCAAATAGAGAATTTTGGAGCATTTCAAATAGCTTAAAACCTTGTTTCTGGATTTTTAGAAAATAGATAATAATTCCAAAAACCCCCAAACTTTTTAGATGACCTTTATATAATATTTAGAAGCCTTGGGTAGATTTTGGTATGATTTGGACCCTGTTTGATAATTAGAACCCAAAACCCCCACCCCCTGCTCTTTGAACTTCACTATTGACTCCAGAAACCCTAAGTTCTCGGAGTTCCATGAAGGAAAATTGTATTCAAGACTTTAGATAATAAACTCTTATTATCTTTGCACCCTCATGAGCATTACATGGCATTCATTCTTATATATATATAGATGGTTATATTTAGAAAACGAGGAAGAGGTTGAGATAGAAGAAGAGAAGACTTCACCACCACCACCTGCGGAACATCAGGCAGGAAATTGTTTTTACTTTGACATCTGCGGATCCGAGCCTGACTCACCTATAAACGAAGGCAAGCCCCGGTGCATTTGCCACCTTCTTGATTCTTTTAAAAGCTTTCTCACTTGCTTGATGCATTAGGTAATAGGAGTTGATTGATAAAACAATTCCTGCATTACCTTCCTTGTATTTGATTACCTTCCTTTGAATCCCTGTTTTTAAAAAGTTTTTACTATGCTTAGTCTTGCTTTAGCAAAGAAAAAGATTTTGTTTTTACAAAAGATGATGTGGCAAAGTGGGAGGGATGTTTTTGAAAGTAAAATTTGATGGTGGATCCATCATGGCCATGATGGGTTCAACATCGGAAATGATGTACCTCTGCCAGGTACCAGACTTTGGGTTTAAATGATAAAGCTGAGACCAGGCGGTTGACTTGCGCGAGAAAAGAGTTTCGGTGTAGTGTCTCCGTTTGAGTCGATTAAGGACCGTGTCGATGTAGGCCTGCTGACCGAGGACCCTTTAACTGATCACATGCCTCGTCATGGGTAAGCTTTGCCTCGGGCAGAATAAGGCCAGAATAAGATACCACACAATGGGAGTGGAGAGATGGTGAGAGTAGCGTGTACCCTCCGTGGCAAGAGGCTGGACGGTGGTGTATCTGTGCTCTCGGTTGGCGTGAACCTGATCTGGTCTTAAGAACCCCGGTGGCGGGTTGACATATGCAAGGGTTAAGTGCTACATTTGTCGTGTGATCGGGGATCCTCAGCTAAGTATAATCGATTCGGATCGCCGTACCTTCGCGGTCATGAAGACTTGGTCACTGACTTACACGTAGAACTCCAGTAAAGATTAAGAGTGCTAAGAAATTGGCTAGTGCAGGCAAGTGATTGAAATAGGGTAGAAAGAACTCTAGAGACAGGTAATCTTACCTAACCTGACAAGTAAAAATTGGATTTTTAAGGATCCACTCTAGTAAGCATTTCTGCAAACAGAGTCTTTGATTATTGAGAAACCTTACCTTGACTCCTTGATGACCAGCATGCCCTTGAGAGTCTTTTCTTTAGTCGGGTAAGTCTTGCTGAGTAATTCCATACTCAGGGTTTTATTCCCTATTGTTTTTAGGTGAAGAAGCGACAAACTTTTGTTGTTTCTGTTCCAAGGTGGTCTCAAAAGAAGAAAACAAAGAGTGAAGCTACGGGAGGAAGGGATCCTCCTTAAACTTTTGTTTGAAACTTATCGGGAGGGGGTTTTGCCTCCCTTGATTCTGTAATAATAATACTCTGCACTCAGTTAAGTATATCCTAGTCTGTAATATACAACTTTGTCTTACTTTTAAATAAAGGTAAGTTTATGTAATCGCTTCCGTATTTTCGTATCTCCGATGATCTGTAATGTCTGCGTGATGGGTGAAACGCTCTTGGGAAAGGTAAGAAAAGCAGATACCGAACTTGTCAAGTGATTCAGGGGCACCTACTAGGTTGTCTGAGGTCCGTGGGACAAGGACAACTGTAGGTGGGCCTAATGACTTGGGAGGTTCTGTCACAGCTGGTATCGGAGCGAAGCCCTTCTCTGCAGATATTATGACACATCTTCAAAAGAATTTTCTAAAGACTCATTTAGAAAATTTCTTCCCTTCTTATCTACTATTTCTGAAGAGTTTATATGAAAGACCAGATAGGAAGAGTGCAATACATAGAAGGTTGAATCAACTAAGGTTGGTTCTGTAATTACACATGCATCATGCTAAGAACTATGTTAATAAGATTTTCACCCTTAGAAAAATGCCGCCGCGCACATGGAAAATTGCGCGAAAGCATACTGGCCCAATTGGTGTGCCACGTCATCACCTTGCCCCAAGACACGAGGATAGCAGTAGTGGGAGTAATGATCCGATCAGGGATCTTGAAGCGAAAGTTAATTGTTGGGGACTTGTTCTCAACTGCTACGAATTAAGAACAAGGCAACACAGAAAAAAGTTAATGGTAAATATTCTTCGTCCTTCGAAGTGTTATTTCCCTTAGGATATAACGATCTTCAGACGAAGGTCATGAAGGACATACCTTCATCATTATAATTTATACCGATAAAAGGAGAAGCATATGAAACATGAGAGAACAACGTGAATAATCATATAACATTATTACGTGTCTTTTATTATATAATCATGAAAGAATAAGAGCAATATTGAATTACATTTGTACCTTCGGCTTGGCAAAAGACAAAGATACAAGCGTGATGCAAGAGCGTGTACCAGTCAGCGTGAACAGTACGGGGGTACTGTTCATCTATTTATAGACACAGGACACAGCCTGTGGAAAATTACAATTATGCCCCTCATAAAAGTTTACAACACTGACTCAGACCTTTATGGATTGAAAGGTCATTCTATCTTTAAGTCGGTTTGTAATACCGAAGCTTCATGAAGAGGAACCTTCGGTCATCTCTTGCGGACAGCTTCCGCCGAAGCTGCTTCTTTTTACGGGACCTTCGGCGTGACGGAGCATGGCCCCCAACAGTAGCCCCTTTCACGGCGCTAGATCGTTTTTCGTAACGAGCTTGATCCGTGAAAAAAGTCTCTTAAGCTTCGGGAAGCCGAAGGTCCAAAAAACACCTTCCCTGAGCTCGTTGTCGAGAAACGATTCAGTTTCCGAGCGCGTGGCAGTCCCACCTTGCAGAGTTACTGTTTGGTCTCTGCGGTCCACCGCGCAGCGAGTGCAGGCGACTGTCCGCCTGGTGTAAAAATCCTGGCGTTTCGCCTTCTTACCTGCAGCACTATATAAACAGACGGGTAGGTGTGAAGTTACCACAGCATTCATTGCTATTTGCACTGTTTTGCTGCCAAAATTTTTAACCATAGCCGAAGCTTGACTCTCGGAATCGAACGAAGCTCCAACTTGAAGTCTGCTTCGTCAGAAGGAAAGACTTCGGAAGGAAAAAGTATTCAATTTCCACAAACTCAGAATTAAATGGCCAGAGTGCGATCTACCGCTAGGGTTGAGCATGAGGGGGGCGAAGTTGAAGGTTCGGAGACTGTTCCCATCTCCGAAGCAATGCAACGATCCGGACTGGTAACTTCGGAAGGAACCCCCACTGTTGAAGCAGGACAAGCAACTGCCGAAGCAGAAGAAGAGAACATTGAAGAAACTGATCCCGAAGATGATTATCGCATTGCCATGCCCAGTAAGCCCAGCCACTTGGACTTCGGAAAGTCGACCGTTTCGAAGGCTGATCTCTCCAAGATGGTAAAGTCAGGTTATTTCAGTGAGAGTCAGAAGAAGCTACTTCGCTTCGGGGGGGAAGAAACTACCCCGAAGCCAGAGAAGGATGAAATAGTCATTTTCAAGAGCTTTCTAAAGGCTGGGTTGAGATTCCCCCTTCATAGGATTATTGCAGATGTATTGAAGAAGTTTGGTATCTACTTTCATCAGTTGACTCCTAACGCCATCGTCAGGCTTAGTGTTTATATCTGGGCCCTCCGAAGCCAGGAGGTGGAGCCGTTTGCCGACAGCTTTTGTCGAGTTCATGAGCTACATTACCAGACGAAGGCTAGAAAAGATGGATTACATGATAACTTTGGTTGCTACAATTTTGCCTATCGGAAAACCACAAAGTTTCCTGTAATCAGCTACCGAAGCAAATGGCCGGCAGGCTGGAAATCAGAATGGTTTTATGTGAAAGTTGACGAAGACCAAGAGAAGCTGGTACAAAGCCCTCTTGAATTGATCTTCGGAGAAACAAGACCACGATGCCAAATGTCATTAGAAGGTTCCACTTGGGCTGCACTGGCTGAGTTTAAAATTATTTCAGAGCATATCAGTACTAGGGACCTGGTTCAAGAGTTCTTGGCCTTCAGGGTTTTCCCTACTTTAAAAGAATGGGAAATGCCGAAGCTAGAGGGGGAGAAGAAAGAAGGGGAACTTGTGCGGTTACCTTACTATTACAAGTTTAAGAAATACTTTAAAAAACCTTGCCAAGAATGGCTGGACATAGTTGAAATAATGTGCAATGAAATACTCGGCAATTACTCCAAAAAAGAAGATCAATTGATGACTGCGGCCTTCGGCACCCGTCCGAAGCGAAGGCTGAATCGAGTGCTGGACGCCCTGGGTTTTGAATACCCTGACTATGAAAATCTGAACAAAGGTGCCGGGGTCCAAAAAAGGAAAAGGGGAGCCGAAGCTTTAAATGAAGATGAGGAAGAACCACCAAAAAAGAAGAATATTCCGAAGAAGAAAATATCATCTCCGAAGCGAAAAGTATCTGACGAAGAGGAGACTCCCGCATCACGCTCTGCCGCTGACGTGGAAGAGATTTTAAAGGTAATGACTGAATCCCTGCCTGCGAAGCTAAGTCCATTGGGGCCTCAACTGACAAAGTTTTTTCAGAAGGAAAAGGAGCCCGACAAAACGAAGAAAACAACTAAAACAAAGAGACAAAGAATCATCGCAGTGACAGAAGTCATTGACAAGACACCACCGAGAGCTTCAGCTCAAAAGGTACCAGCGGCTGAAGAAATAACAAATATTGAAATCCCACCTTCGGAGGTCGCGGCTGCCGAAGCTACCTCACCTGAAGGTTTGAACTTGGAAAGCACAATTGAACATATCGACAAAATACTGCTAGACATGGCCACAGAAGAAGCTGCTGCTGCCACCGAAGAGACCATGACCGCAGTGTCTGGGAAAGGAAAGAAAATTGTTGATGAAGCTTCAGAGGACGAAGCCTTCATGTTCCAAAACTTGGTTGGAGAAGAATTGTCAAAAACCGAGATAGAAGAGCTTAAAGAGTATGCCAAATCCTGCGGATACAAACCAGGAGCACTCCTCTTCGGGGGTATTGACGATGAAAAATTAGACTGCATCCGGGATCAAACTGGAGCTAAGGTCATCGGTACTCTATCAAAGAGTATCGGTTTTCCGAAGCTGGAAATGGACATTAGCCGCTACCGACGACAACATATCGTTGGTAGTTTATTTTATTCCAATTTCAAGGTGAACTACTATTCCCTTGACTTTTATTGTTTTCAATAATGTAGACCTGTCTTAACGAAGGTTGTTTACGTGCAGAGTATGCTGCTGAGCAAGGCTTTGAAAATGCAGCAAGATCTGGAAGACAAAAAGCACGAGGTTATAATTGAAAATTTAGAGAGCAAAATAAAAGAGCAATTAGCTACTATTGAAAAGAAGAACTCTGAGCTTCAGGCAACTGAAGGCTTATTGGCAGAAGCCGAAGCTAAAATAGTGGAATTGAATACGAAGCTTCTCTGCCAATCTGAACAGTTTGAACAAGAAAAACAAGAACTAAATGCGAAACTTGAAGCCGAAGTCCAAGAGAATTCAGTTTTGAAAAAATTATTGGCGAGCCTTCAAGATAAATGTTTGGAATTTAGCAACAAATGTATTGAACGACTGAGAAAAATCTTCCACTCAGTTGGAGCTAGCAGTGAGAAATTTACCCCGTCAGCTGAAGATTTGCCAAGAACCTTTGAGCATATTGAAGCTGAAATTGATGAGCTTGACGAAGTTATAGCCGGGCACGGTGACTTCTATGCCTGGGTAGCTTCTCGGGGCACTGCTGCAGCATTTCTGAAGGCTGGCTGTGATCATGGAAAAATCATCAACAGGCCCAATTTCACTCTATCTCCATCAATTCTAGACGATATTCCTGACCTCGCCCGAAGCATTTCAAACAGATTTATAAAAATGATATGGACAAAAGGCGGGCGAGAAAAGGCTGGAGACGAAGCTCGAAGTCATCTTGAACCAGTAAGAAATCATACCTTGTGCTTACCTTCTCCTTCAAACTTGATTTTTACTCACAATACCTTGATTCATGTAGGATGACGAAGCTGAAACTGATGCTTAAAGAATATGCCGCCGAAGCTGAAGCCCGGTGAAGATCAGTAGGAGTAGACTGTAGAAAAAACTCAAGAGACTTTTGTAATAACTTTTGTAAATACAGCTAAACTGTTCTTAATGAACTTTGTTCATACCTTGTAATATATCCTTACCCTTCCATTGAGGCGCTCTGATGTGGACGAAATTAGTATTTTGAGCCGAAGGCGAAAAAACACCTTCCCTTCTTTTCGTACACAACGAAGCATAAAAGACCGCTTCTTCTTTTTGTCGAAACCTTTCTTTTTTGTACACCACGAAGCATAAAAGACCGCTTCTTCTTTTTGCCGAAACCTTTCTTTTTTGTACACCACGAAGCATAAAAGACCGCTTCTTCTTTTTGGCGAAACCTTTCTTTTTTGTACACCACGAAGAAGCTCTTCTCTTATGCCGAAACAACCACTTATGCCATGATGATGATTATCCTATATGTGCCTGAATGAATGTTTATGAATGCAAATGCTATGATGTAATGTGATGTGCGAATGAATGTCCAAACACATATCCGAAGCCATACCCTTAGCCATTATTTCCTTAGAAACAATCACACATCAGCTCTGCATTCCCTTAGGAACGACTTTGGAGCTTCTTCGCCTTTTACTTTCGGCGGAATCAGCGTTGACTTTTCGCTGTAAGCTCTGCATTCCCTTAGGAACGACTTTGGAGCTTCTTCGCTTTTTCAGTTTTCGGCACTCGATGGTGCGTTCTTAGCTTTTACATTTACATTCCTTGGGGGATTTTGCTCTTATAGAACTAAAAAGGGAATTACATATGATGGCCCCATTAAAAACCTTTCTCCCCCTTTAGAAAGGAAAAGGGTGCCATGAAAAAGAAAAAACATAAAAAAGTTACATCAAGTTACACATAATATCGCCGAAGCTCATCCGCATTCCAAGATCTTGGAATGTCGTTGCTGTCCATGTCCTTCAATCTGTATGAACCAGGTCTTGACGAAGATGCTACTAAGAAAGGCCCCTCCCATTTCAACTGTAACTTGCCCACTGTGTCTGGGTTGGCCACTCTCCGAAGCACCAAGTGTCCCGGCTCAATATTCTTTAGCCGAACTTCTCTATCTCGCCATTTGACTGTTTCGGCTTGGTATTTATTAATATTCTCCACAGCTTGAAGCCTGATCCCTTCTAAAGCATCTTTTTCCACAAAGCAAGCATCTTCAGGACCTGATTCTGTCGAAGCTACTACTCTTATTGATCCAGTTTTAGCTTCTTCCGGAGTTATTGCTTCGTCACCGAATAATAACTTGAATGGAGTAAAGCCTGTAGACCTTGATGTTGTTGTATTGTGGCTCCACACCACTTTGGTTAACTGATCTGGCCACTTTCCCCTGGGTTGATTGAAGATTAACTTCATTATTCCTGTCATTATGATGCCGTTGGCTCTTTCGACGAGCCCATTTGACTCCGGATGCCTGACTGATGCAAAATGGATCTTCGTACCAATTTGATCACAGAAATTTCTGAAAGCTTCGGAGTCGAATTGTGTTCCATTATCTACAGTGATGGCCTTCGGTACCCCGAAACGACAAACAATATTCTGCCAGAAAAACTTTTGGACAGTGGCCGAAGTTATTGTGGCTAATGGCTTTGCCTCAATCCATTTAGAAAAATACTCCACAGCCACTATAACATATCTTAAATTCCCTTGAGCCGGTGGTAATGGACCTAACAAGTCAAGGCCCCACCTTTGCAATGGCCAGATGGGTTGTATGAGCTGTGTTAAAGACGAAGGTTGTTTTTGATCTCTTGCACATTTCTGACAGCCTTCGCACTTCTGAACTAATTCCGCTGCATCCGAAGCTGCCTTCGGCCAATAAAACCCTTGGCGGAAAACTTTTCCAAGTAACGGCCTAGATCCAATGTGAGATCCACACAGGCCTGCATGTATTTCTTTCATCAACTCTATACCTTCGGTTCTAGATAAACACTTGAGTAGCGGAGCGCAAACTCCATGCTTGTACAACTCCCCTTCTATCATGACATATGGACGAGCTCTTGCCTCTATCCTCCTGTTATAAGCTTCGTCATCTGAAAGGAACTTACCCTGAAGGTAAGAGATGATCTCTGTTCTCCAATCTTCGCTATAAACAGGAGATATATTGAGGACTGCTCTTTCAAGGAGTTCCACTGAAGGTGCCTTGATTGTTTTGAAAAACACATCCGAAGGTAAAGGCAGCCCTTGTGCTGCTGATTTAGCTAGCAAATCAGCATGCTCATTTTGTCCTCGAGGGATATTTTTGACAGAAAATCCTTCGAAGGAAGCTTCGATTCTTCGGACCGTGTCTAGATATTTTTCAAGCTTCGGATCTTTAGCCTTGCAACTCTTGTCGATATGACCCGAAACAACCTGGGAATCAGTTTTAAGGATTGCCCTTCTGATTCCCATTGCTTTTAATTTCCGAAGGCCCAGGAGCAGGGCTTCGTACTCAGTAATATTGTTTGTACAGCTAAAATCAAGTCTTGCCGCATAACAAGTTTTAACTTTGGATGGTGAGATCAAGACAGCGGCTGCTCCTGCTCCGAAGGTTCCCCAAGACCCATCGCAAAACACTGTCCACACTTCGGCATCTTTATTTGTTTCTTCATCCTGAGCCCCTGGCGTCCAATCGGCAATGAAATCTGCCAACGCTTGAGACTGGATCGAGGATCTATGCACATAATCAATGCAAAATTCATTGAGCTCTGCAGCCCATTTTCCAATCCGTCCAGTAGCTTCTCTATTTCTCATAATATCCTTCAACGGTTGTGAAGAAGGAACAATAATATTGTATGCTTGAAAATAATGCCGAAGCTTCCTGGATGCCATCAAAACAGCATATAATACCTTCTCCAATTCTGTATAGTTTCTCTTTGATACACTAAGGACTTCAGATACAAAATACACTGGAACCTGCTTCTTGACTTGGCCATCGAGCTTCTCCTGGACAAGTGCTGCACTTACTGCTGAGTGCGAAGCTGCCACGTATAACAACAAAGGAGCCCCTGGCGTTGGTGGAGTTAATGTTGTTAAATCTATCAAATATTGCTTCAGTTCTTCAAAGGCTTTTTGTTGATTTGGTCCCCATTGAAAGACTTCGGCTGATTTCAGCACTTCGAAGAATGGTAAATTTCTTTCTGCTGATCTGGATATGAATCTATTGAGAGATGCCAGCCTCCCTGCCAATCTTTGGGCCCCCTTTCTTGTAGTTGGTGGCTCCATTCGAAGTATAGCTTCGATTTTACTTGGATTAGCTTCAATTCCCTTTGTTGAAACCAAGCATCCAAGAAATTTCCCCTTCTTTACTCCGAAGACACATTTTTCTGGATTCAGCTTTAAACCAGCTTGTCTGAAACTGGCGAAGGTCTCCTGCAAATCAGCAATATGATTTTCCTGTTTCGTGCTTTTTACAATGATGTCATCAACATAAGTTAGCACATTTCTGCCTATCTGAGACTGGAGGACCTTCGCAGTCATTCTGCTGAAACTTCCTCCAGCGTTTTTGAGCCCCTCAGGCATCCGAAGATAGCAATATGTGCCACTTGGGGTTATGAAACTAGTCTTCGGCACATCTTCCTTCTTCATCCAGATTTGATGATAGCCTGAATAACAGTCTAGCAGACTCATGAGCTCTGAAGAAGCTGCTGCATCAACTAAAGAGTCTATCCTTGGCAATGGGAATTCGTCCTTCGGACAAGCCTTGTTGAGATCTGTAAAATCGATACACATTCTCCACTTGCCATTGGCCTTCTTTACCATAACAGTGTTAGCTAGCCATTCTGGGTACTTTACTTCTCTGATAACTCCTGCACTGAGGAGTCTTTTTACTTCATTACGAGCACCTTCGGCCTTATCATCGGACATTTTCCGAAGCCTCTGCTTTCGGGGTCTGAAGGATGGGTCAACATTGAGCGAGTGTTCAATAACATCCCGATTTACTCCGCAGAGGTCATTAGCTAACCATGCAAAAACATCTTTGTTGTTGAACAAAAACCTTATCAAGGTTTTCTCCTGGTCTTCGGATAATTGAGAGCCCAACAGCACCTTCTGCTCTGCTATGTCCTCACATAGGAGCATGGGCTTCGGCTGATCTGCTGAAGCTGCTTTCTCCCTTCTGAATTTGTACTGTTCACAAGCTTCAGCTCCATCTATGTTATGGATTGCTTTGGAGTCAGTCCAGCTTCCTTCGGCCCTTCTGGCAGCTTCCTGACTTCCATGAATGGCGATGGGTCCTTGATCCGAAGGTATCTTCATGCAAAGATAGGCAGGATGAAGAATTGCTTCGAAAGCATTGAGGGTGCCACGGCCAATAATTGCATTGTAAGGGTATTCCATGTCAACAATGTCAAACACAATTTGCTCAGTTCTAGTGTTGTTGATGAACCCGAAGGTCACTTACATGGTGATCTTGCCCAGCGCTACAATCTGTCTTCCTCCGAAGCCACAGAGAGGGTGCGTAGCATCATGAATCTTATCTTCTGGCTCTTGCATTTGCCTGAAGGCCTTAGCAAATATGATATCAGCTGCACTGCCTGTATCAACCAAGACATTGTGGACCAGAAATCCTTTGATAACACAAGAGATAACCATGGCATCGTTGTGTGGGTAATCCTTGAGTTGAAGGTCTTCTTGGGAGAAGGTAATAGGAATGTGAGACCATCTGATGAAGGGTCCTTGCACCCCAACATGTTGTACCCTTCTCTGTGCTTCCTTCTTCTGCTTCTTGTTGGCTGGCTCTGAACATGAACCGCCTGTTATCGGAAACAGCAGCTTCGGAGCCGAAGCAGCTCCAGCTTGATCGTTGAACGAAGCCATCAGCTCAAAAAAGTGGAAGTGAGTTCACCGGAGGTGGGCGCCAATGTTGGGGACTTGTTCTCAACTGCTACGAATTAAGAACAAGGCAACACAGAAAAAAGTTAATGGTAAATATTCTTCGTCCTTCGAAGTGTTATTTCCCTTAGGATAAAACGATCTTCAGACGAAGGTCATGAAGGACATACCTTCATCATTATAATTTATACCGATAAAAGGAGAAGCATATGAAACATGAGAGAATAACGTGAATAATCATATAACATTATTACGTGTCTTTTATTATATAATCGTGAAAGAATAAGAGCAATATTGAATTACATTTGTACCTTCGGCTTGGCAAAAGACAAAGATACAAGCGTGATGCAAGAGCGTGTACCAGTCAGCGTGAACAGTACGGAGGTACTGTTCATCTATTTATAGACACAGGACACAGCCTGTGGAAAATTACAATTATGCCCCTCATAAAAGTTTACAACACTGACTCAGACCTTTATGGATTGAAAGGTCATTCTATCTTTAAGTCGGTTTGTAATACCGAAGCTTCATGAAGAGGAACCTTCGGTCATCTCTTGCGGACAGCTTCCGCCGAAGCTGCTTCTTTTTACGGGACCTTCGGCGTGACGGAGCATGGCCCCCAACATTAATCGGCTTCAAACAGAACTCCAACGCAGGACTGACATATGGGTCGCGGATGGCGACAGAATCAATGAATTGAGAAGCGACATCCGCCGCCTGCAAGATCAGCTCGCAGATCGAGATCTAGCGCTCGACTGGGCGGTTCACTCTCATTCGCTTGCCTGGGCTAAGGAGGCGAAAGCTTGAGCCCGAGTAGAAGAACTTAGCTCAGCCATTGATACCTTGCAGGCTTATTGTAATACTCTACATGAAGAAGTTCATGTATCATACTCACAACTACACCCCAATGTACCTGCGGATCCTGTCGGGACAGAAGCCGGACCTTCTCAAGTAGCGGGAGAAGCTTTTGGTGGCGAATTGGACCTCTTCAGGCCCCCTCCCTCTATGAAGTTGGTCGATGAGTGGTCTCCTACGCCCGATAGTGAGGCTACCAAGAGTGACAGGAAGCAGGAATAGTATAGGATAGAAGTAGTACTATTGTGAAACAGGGGGTGTAATCCTATTGTAAAGTACGAGTCTGTAACATTACCTTTTAAAGTAATGTGAAATGGATGGTTTGTATGGCATATCATATTGCTCCCAATGTTCTTTGCCTCAGATGCCTTCCAGGACTCGCGCTCAGGATGGGGCTGGTACCTCCCGTGGGAGGGAGGCAACACCAAATCTGCCTCCAATACCCCCGACACTTGCCGAGGCCATCGCTGCCTTGGTAAACGCTACAGCAGAAAATACCCGCTTTCTGTGTGAGATGGCAGGCCAACCACTTCAACAACAAGGCGGACGGGCCTATCCGCAAGGCCCCAGGGAGACATCTTATCTAGACTTCTCTGAGACGCGTCCTCCGTTGTTCGTCAAGGCAGAAGACTCTTTAGAGGCGGACGAATGAATCCGCGCCATTGAACAAAAATTTGGACTTCTTCAATGTTCCGAAACTCAGAAGCCCCTGTACGCAGCTCAGCAATTGCGTGGCCCTGCCAGCACCTGGTGGGGGAACTTTGTTGCCGTACAACCGGCTGGTCATCAAGTAACCTGGGATGAATTCAAGCTGGCCTTCAGGGAACATTACATACCTGAAGGAGTACTCCACATGAAACAGGAGGAATTCATGAATTTGAAGCAAGGCGGAGATACTGTCACCCAGTATCTCAATAAATTTAATCACTTATCTCACTATGCGATTGACCAAGTCAACACCGACATAAAGAAGAATAATTGTTTCATGAGGGGTTTAAATGATCGGATGCAAAGGAAAATGGCTACCTGCATCGACCTCACCTACGGAAGGGCTGTCAGCACAGCGCTGGCAGTTGAATCTAAATATGCAAATTCTGGAAAGTCCAAGGGGAATGGAGGCAATCAGCCTAATCAGGGCCCCGAGAAAAGGCAACGGTTAGTTCTCCGGCCTTTTAAGCAGGGTCGTTCTTCATCACGCCCACCCTCCGTCCCATTCAAACAACCAGTGTTCATTCGTCCCAATGCTGCCCCCATTACAACAAGTCAGCCGGGTGCCCCTAGCACTCGTTTCCCTGCCCTTCCTAGTTCGTCAACAGGCTGCTTCAATTGAGGAAAATCTGGGCACTTTATTAAGGATTGCCCTTACCCGAAGCAGAATCGTTCAAACAATCAACAAGGTACTGGGAATTCTTCTCAAGCTAAGGGAAATACGGGCAAGAACATAAAGAAGACGGGACGAATTTATTACACTCAAGTGGCCACCACACCGGATGGTGAACCGGTAATGATGGGTACGTTCCTTGTGGCCAATCATCCCGCAATTATTCTCTTTGATTATGGTGCTCCGCATACATTCATCAGTAAGAAATTTGTGGAGCAACATTGCATTCCATACCATGAATCAAGGGAAGGGTTTAAAATTCATTCACCTAGGGGACAAATATTTACTAAAGAAGTGGCTTTCCAAGTGCCCGTAACATTGGCCGGACGGGACTTTCTTACTAATATGATTGTTCTGAAAGGCCAAGACATAGATGTCATCTTGGGCATGAATTGGTTGGCCCAACATAAAGCAACCCTCAACACTGATCAGAGAACTATCAGGTTGAGTCATAACCAAGAGGAAATTCTTTTGTCTATCCCCGTTCCAGCTAAAACTACTGGCAGAATATATGAAGCCATTATACCGAAAATCAAGGATATTCCGGTAGTATGTGAGTTCCCAGATGTCTTTCCAGAAGATTTGCCTGGATTGCCACCTGAAAGAAATGTAGAGTTTGTAATTGAGTTGAAGCCCGGTACGGCTCCCATTTCTAGAAGATCGTACCGGATGCCTCCAAATGAGCTGGCAGAACTGAAGATTCAATTACAAGATCTACTAGAGAGAGGATCCATCCGGCCAAGCTCGTCACCATGGGGTTGTCCAGCCATATTCGTCAAGAAGGATCAAACATTACGGATGTGCGTGGATTATCGACCCCTGAATGAGGTCACTATCAAGAACAAGTACCCTCTTCCACGGATTGACATTCTATTTGATCAACTGACTGGAGCAAGGGTATTCTCCAAAATTGATCTCAGGTCGGGCTATCATCAGATCCGTATTCGGCCCGAGGGTATACCAAAGACCGCATTTACCACACGGTATGGATTATTTGAGTACTTGGTAATGTCTTTCGAACTGACGAATGCTCCTGCCCACTTCACTTATCTGATGAACTCGGTATTCATGCCCGAGTTGGACAAATTTGTGGTGGTCTTCATAGATGATATTTTGATATATTCAAAGAATGAAGAGGAGCATGCTCAACATTTACGGATCGTATTGACACGCCTAAGGAAACATCAATTATATGCTAAGTTCAGTAAGTGCGCGTTTTGGCTGGAAGAAATTCAATTTCTGGGACATGTGTTATCTGCCAGGGGGATTGCGGTAGATCCCAGCAAGGTCAAGGATATTTTGGAGTGGAAACACCCAACCACTGTTCATCAAGTCTGAAGTTTCCTTGGACTAGCTGGCTATTACCGCCGATTTATACCAGATTTTTCTAAGCTTGTGAAGCCAATCACAAGTCTATTGAAGAATGAGACTAAATTCAATTGGTCTTCAAAGTGTAATGAAGCTTTTGAGCAACTGAAGATATTGTTAACCACTGCTCCGGTATTGGCTCAACCGGACATTAATAAGCCCTTTGATGTGTATTGTGACGCATCAGGCAGTGGTCTCGGCTGTGTATTAATGCAAGAGGGCCATGTAATCGCGTATGCTTCAAGGCAGTTGCACCGGCATGAGGAGCATTATCCCACTCATGATCTGGAGCTAGCTGCAGTGGTTCATGCCCTAAAGATATGGCGTCATTATCTACTGGGAAATGTCTATCATATTTATACAGACCACAAAAGTTTGAAGTACATCTTTACCCAGTCCGAGCTAAATATGAGACAAAGGAGATGGCTCGAGCTAATCAAGGACTATGAACTGGAGATCCATTATCACCCAGGCAAAGCAAATGTAGTGGCAGATGCACTCAGTCGCAAGGCCTCCTGCCATTGTTTAACCATGAGGACTTCTGACATTACATTGTGCTAGGAGATGGAAAATTTAAACCTAGGAATGATTCAACAGGGGACTTCCAATCACTTGAAGCTGGAGTCAGTCATCCTACAGAGGATAATTGACGCACAAAAGAATGATGAGGGTATGAAACATGTACGTGAAAAGATAAAGGCTGGAAAGACCAATTGTTTCAGAGAAGACGACCAAGGTGTTGTATGGTTCAACAACCGCATAGTTGTGCCAAAGAATGAAGAAGTCCGCCAGCAAATTTTAGATGAAGCACATCTTAGTCGCTATTCTATTCATCCCGGAAGCACTAAGATGTATCAAGATCTGAAACAACATTATTGGTGGACGAAGATGAAAATTGAAATTGCACGCTATGTGGCTAGATGTGACACTTGTAGACGCGTCAAAGCCATACACATGAAGACTGCAGGCCCATTACAATCTTTACCAATACCCACATGGAAATGGGAAGATATTAGTATGGACTTTATTGTGGGATTACCCAGGACTACAAAAGGTTATGATTCTATCTGGGTTATAATTGATCGGCTTACGAAAATTACTCATTTTCTGCTAGTCAAGACAAATCACCCGGTTACTGTCTATGCCCAATTGTACATTGCTCGTATTCTTAGTCTGCATGGTGTTCCAAAGACTATAGTGTCGGACCGTGGACCTCAATTTGTAGCCAAGTTTTGGGAAGCACTTCACAACTCCCTAGGTACTAAGTTGCTCCATAGTTCGGCCTATCATCCTCAAACCAGTGGGCAAAATGAGAGGGTAAATCAGGTACTCGAAGATATGCTGTGGGCATGTGTTCTGGAATTCCCACAAAAATGGGAATAATGTTTACCATTAGCGGAGTTCTCATATAATAATAGCTATCAAGAAAGCATTAAGATGGCACCCTTCGAAGCTTTATATGGACGACGATGTCGTACTCCGCTAAATTGGTCTAAACCTGGTGAAAGGTACTTCTTCAGGCCTGATATGGTGAAAGAAACCGAAGAAAAAGTTCAAAGAATAATTCATAATTTGAAGAAAGCTCAAGCTCGTCAGCAAAGTTATGCAGACAAGTGACGACAACCCTTATATTTTCTAGTGGGAGATTATGTTTACTTGAAAGTTTCACCAATGAAGGGCGTATCGCGTTTCGGGATTAAAGGGAAGCTTGCACCTCGGTACATTGGTCCATTTCCTATACTTGAACAGTGTGGACCAGTAGCATACCGACTTCAGTTACCCGAAACCTTGTCTGCAGTACATAATGTGTTCCACGTGTCTCAGTTGAAGAAATGTCTTCGGGTTCTAGATCGAACCATTGAAGCAACAGATGTTGTCCTGGAGCCGGACTTGACATATTCTGAGCACCCTATTCGAGTCTTGGATCAAAAGGACAGGGTTACCCGAAGAAAAACTCTCAAGTTTTATAAGATACAATGGAACCAGCATTCCGAAGATGAGGCTACTTGGGAAACTCAAGATTTCTTAGACAAGAATTTCCCAGGCTTTTTAGCCTCTTGTAATTTGTAAAGTGTATAAAATTGTTGTAATAAAGGAGTGAGCCCCAAACCACCCCTGCCTTGTACCCAAAACTCAGGAAATAAAAACGTGAAGCATTTCCTTTTCCACTACTTACCATAGGACTTTTAATCTCGGGACGAGGTTCTTTTATGGGGGGAAGGATGTAACACCCCTGGTGTTACTGTCACTAAAACTTGAGCATAACATCATAAGCACTGGCATTAAATATGTTTGACACACCTAGTGTGCATTCACTAGGCAAAAATTTCAAACAAGTTGTATTGTTATGGCATTTTGAAATAAGACCCTAGTTTAGGGTACTTAACCTTAAATAGGGTTTGAAGGGTAAAACAAAACTCAAATAGAGAAAACCCTAAAGTTTAAGGGAAATAATCATAAAATGTTACTAAGAATGGATCTAAGTGGCATTCACACCCTTGAAATACCAAAAACCCTAATAAGGACCCTGAAAAACCCTAAACCTAAACCTGGGGGGCTAAGTGCAAAATCAGTGCACTTTTGGACTAAAGTGAAAAAACCAGGACAATAAGGTATCCTAAGTCAAATGGATCACAAATATGTGAAATTGCAAGTTAAACCCTAAGTTTTGGGCTTATATGCAAAAAAGCCACACTTTTTCTCAAATGACTAAGTCTGAAATCAGTATTTTTAGCTCAACTTTGGAGCTTTGTAACTTTCAAATTCTAGGGTTTTTGCCCTAGGTCACCACATCAAATTTGTAGATCTAACAAAGGAGAACAATTTTGCTTAAGAGTGTAAGCAAGGTTGTTATGAAGAATTTGGAGATAATCACACTCAAAGTCGGGCTGTCAGGCTGTTAAAGTCTGAATTTCAGGCTAACAGTAGGATTACATGAACTTAGGGCTTAATTTTAAGCACGATCCTTTGACTTTTTGTGGGAACACAATGTAGCAAAGTTATAGCTGGTTTGTAGCCCTACAACTTTGGTGCAGAGGGATGATGAAGTTGTCATGTGAAATCTGGAGAGGAATTGCCCTGAAGTTGCTCTGTCAGATGAACTGAAGAGGAATGCCATGGTACAGTAACTGAAGAAGATAAGCTTCAGTAATCTCGCCGCTGACGATCCCTCCACCGCGATTAATGCTGTCGACGTCCCGATTTGTGCCCGGAGTGGATGGATAACGTCGCAAGGTGAAAAAGCATCGCCGTCGGTGAGCTAGACGCCACTCTGGCTAGCCGTCGTGCCTCTCCCCTTGTTCATCGATCCCTTGGATGAGATTCTCACCGTCGTTGAGCCACCACCGTCGACCGCCGCGTGTCCTGACGCTTTACCACGTCGCGGTTAACCGTGCGTCGCGTGTCCGGTGATCACCGAAGTGGATGCCACGGGGTTTGCCACCAATCTCGCGTGCCAGTGAACTCCCCCTCCTCCAACCGCCGCGCGTCGTCGCTCAAATTCACGGCCACCGCTCACTAAGCCTATAAATTGAGCATGTCGTCAGCTCCGCAACATCATCACGCACCACACCACCTAGTATTGCTCCCAGTCGATCACTAGTGAGCGCGAATTTTGAACTTCCCCCAAATCTGCTCAAGAACACCGTGAAAACAACCTCACCACGGCCAGCGCAATTCCGGTTAGTTCATGCTGCCTGCTCTCTTGTTTAAGCATTCTCATGCGTCTGTGTTGCTTGCCGACCCACCCAATTGAACTAGACCGCCTCCAATCGATGGGAACGCGTGGTTCTTTAGTTCATCCGCGCGCTCACCGTGGCCAGACCAAATTAGACCACCATTCATGAAATTAGGTTGGGGGAAATGCTCGGGCGAGGTTACATTCTGTGTCTGCCACTCGGGAGCGCCAGTCCTTGCCCCGCTCGGCCGGTCTACGCGCTCGCCGGAGCTCTGTCGCGCTCGTCATCGTCGGGGACCTCGACTTGGAAGGAAATAGAACTTGGGGGGTTTATTTGAAAAGCGTTAGTGACTCCATGGAATAGTATTGTGACCACTTCAGGTTATTCAAAAACAGCGGGGGCCTTTCTGTAAGACTGCCACGTGGGCGCACTTCTGCTGTGGTTGGGCCGTCCTAGGCTGGAATCGGCCCAGTACTATTCATGGATTTTCTTTTTCTTTTTCCGCCAGAACTAAAATAATTTTAGAAAATGGTAGAAAAATGGTAAAAATGTCAAACCAATTTTCCTAGATTCCTAATTTTCCATAGTATTTAATAAAAATAGTTTCATGATTTTTAGATCAAATAGAGAATTTTGGAGCATTTAAAATAGCTTAAAACCTTATTTCTGGATTTTGAGAAAATAGATAATAATTTCAAAAAACCCCCAATCTTTTTAGATGACCTTTATATAATATTTAGAAGCCTTGGGTAGATTTTGGTATGATTTGGACCCTGTTTGATAATTAGAACCCAAAACCCCCACCCCCCTGCTCTTTGAACTTCACTATTGACTCCGGAAACCCCAAGTTCTCGGAGTTCCGTGAAGGAAAATTGTATTCAAGACTTTAGATAATAAACTCTTATTATCTTTGCACCCTCATGAGCATTACATGGCATTCATTCTTATATATATATGGTTATATTTAGAAAACGAGGAAGAGGTTGAGATAGAAGAAGAGAAGACTTTTCCACCACCGCCTGCGGAACATCAGGCAGGAAATTGTTTTTACTTTGACATCTGCGGATTCGAGCCTGGCTCACCTATAAACGAAGGCAAGCCCCGGTGCATTTGCCACCTCCTTGATTCTTTTAAAATCTTTCTCACTTGCTTGATGCATTAGGTAATAGGAGTTGATTGATAAAACAATTCCTGCATTACCTTCCTTGTATTTGATTACCTTCCTTTGAATCCCTGTTTTTATAAAAAGTTTTTACTATGCTTAGTCTTGCTTTAGCAAAGAAAAAGATTTTGTTTTTACAAAAGACGATGTGGCAAAGTGGGAGGGATGTTTTTGAAAGTAAAATTTGATGGTGGATCCATCATGGCCATGATGGGTTCAACATCGGAAAAGATGTACCTCTACCAGGTACCAGACTTTGGGTTTAAATGATAAAGCTGAGACCGGGCGGTTGACTTGCGTGAGAAAAGAGTCTCGGTGTAGTGTCTCCGTCGGAGTCGATTAAGGACCATGTCGATGTAGGCCTGCTGACCGAGGACCCTTTAACTGATCACATGCCTCGTCATGGGTAAGCTTTGCCTCGGGCAGACTAAGGCCAGAATAAGATACCACGCAATGGGAGTGGAGAGATGGCGAGAGTAGCGTGTACCCTCCGTGGCAAGAGGCTGGACGGTGGTGTATCTGTGCTCTCGGTTGGCGTGAACCTGATCTGGTCTTAAGAACCCCGGTGGCAGGTTGACATATGCAAGGGTTAAGTGCTACATATGTCGTGTGATCGGAGATCCTCAGCTGAGTATAATCGATTTGGATCGCCGTACCTTCGTGGATATGAAGGCTTGGTCACTAACTTACACGTAGAACTCCAGTAAAGATTAAGAGTACTAAGAAATTGGCTAGTGCAGGTCAAGTGATTGAACTAGGGTAGAAAGAACTCTAGAGACAGGTAATCTTACCTAACCTAACAAGTAAAAATTGGATTTTTAAGGATCCACTCTAGTAAGCATTTCTACAAACAAAGTCTTTGATTATTGAGAAACCTTACCTTGACTCCCTGATGACCAGCATGCCCTTGAGAGTCTTTTCTTTAGTCAGGTAAGTCTTGCTGAGTAATTCCATACTCAGGGTTTTATTCCCTATTGTTTTTAGGTGAAGAAGCGACAAACTTTTGTTGTTTCTATTCCAAGGTGGTCTCAAAAGAAGAAAACCAAGAGTGAAGCTACGGGAGGAAGGGATCCTCCTTAAACTTCTGTTTGAAACTTATCAGGAGGGGTTTTTGCCTCCCTTGGTTCTGTAATAATAATACTCTGCATTTAGTTAAGTATATCATGGTCTGTAATATACAGCTTTGTCTTACTTTTAAATAAAGGTAAGTTTATGTAATCGCTTCCGTATTTTCGTATCTCCGATGATCTGTAATGTCTGCGTGACGGGTGAAACGCTCTTGTGAAAGGTAAGAAAAGCAGATACCAAACTTGTCAAGTGATTCAGGGGCACCTACAGGGTTGTCTAAGGTCCAGTGGGACAAGGACAACTGTAGGTGGGCCTAATGACTTGGGAGGTTCCGTCACAGTAATCTCTTGTCCCATCCAGACTGATCTTGCAACGCACAAGCTCTCAACATATCTTCAAAGATTTGATTGTTTCTTTCAGTCTGACCGTCGGTCTGCGGATGGTAAGCTGAACATAAATTTAGATGTGTACCCAAGGCTTCATGCAACTGCTGCCAGAAATGAGAGGTGAACTGCATTCCTCTATCTAACACTATCTTCTTTGGCACACCGTGAAGACAAACGATCCGGGACATGTACAACTCTGCCAATACTGCACTGCTATAGTTAGCCTTGACAGGTATGAAGTGGCTGACTTGGTTAAGCGGTCCACTACTACCCAAATGGAATCGTAGCTGGCTCGAGTGCGAGGCAATCCAACTATGAAGTCCATTCCGATTTCATCCCATTTCCACTGAGGAATTCGCAACGGCTGCAACAATCCAGCTAGCCTCTGATGCTCTGCCTTCATCCTTTGACAACTTTCACATATAGCCACATGCTCTGTGATCTCCCTTTTCATTCTGTACCACCAGAATTTCTTCTTCAGATCCTGAAACATCTTCTCACTTCCAGGGTGAATAGAATAAGCTGACTCATGAGCTTCCTTGAGGATCAACTCTCGAATGGACTAGACATTGGGAACACACAAACGGTCCTTGAACCATACCACACCTTCTACATCTTCCCGAAAATTTTTGCCTCTGCCTTCTAGAATCAGTTACCGGATTTCACTGATCTTCTCATTATTCTTTTCTGCTTCTTTGATCTCCCGCTCTAAAGTGGGTTCTAACTTAACTGTCACTCCTCGCATATTGTTCAGAAATCTGAGGCTCAACCTATCAAACTCCTTGGCCAACTCATAAGGCATCGGGTAAGCGACCATCAGGTTGACTTGACTCTTCCTGCTCAAAGCATCTGCCACTATGTTTGCTTTACCTGGATGGTAATGAATCTCCAATTCATAGTCTTTGATCAACTCTAACCATCTTCGTTGCCTCATATTCAGCTCTAACTGAGTGAATATGTACTTTAGACTCTTGTGGTCTGTGTAAACATCGCATTTCTGCCCATACAGATAGTGCCTCCATGTCTTCAGTGCATGAACCACTGCTACCAACTCTAGGTCATGGATCGGATAATTCTTCTCATGAACCTTCAGCTGTCGGGACGAGTAAGCCATAACTCTTCCCTCCTGCATCAACACGCATCCCAAACCAGTGTAGCAAGCATCGTAATACACCGAGAAGGGCTTGTGCACATCAGGTAAGACTAAGACAGGCGCTTTAGTCAACTTCTCTTTCAGTGCTTCAAAGGCCTCTTGGCATTTCTGGGTCCACTTGAACTCAACTTTATTGCCTAGCAAAGCTGTCATTGGTTTCGCGGTCTTCGAAAACCCTTTGATGAATCGCCGATAATATCCGGCCATTCCAATGAAGCTCTTGATTCCTCGGGCATCTGTTGGTGCTTTCCAGTTCAGAATGTTTGTCACTTTCTTCGGATCCACTGCCAATCCTTCTTTGTTTATTATGTGACCCAAGAACAGGACTTCACTAATCCAGAACTCGCATTTACTCAACTTTGCATACAACTGGTGCTCTCGCAATCTCTGCAATACCATCCTCAAATGATCCACATGTTCTTCTTCACTTTGGGAATATATAAGAATATCATCAATAAATACCACCACAAACTAGTCAAGATAATCCATGAATACATTGTTCATCAGATTCATGAAGAAGACTGGTGCATTTGTTAGACCAAAAGACATAATGGTGAACTCATACAACCCATACTTGGTAATGAATGCCATCTTCGGAATGTCTGAGGGTCGAATCCTGAGCTGATGATAACCTGACCTTAGATCTATCTTTGAGAACACGCTGGCTCCTCTCAATTGGTCGAATAGATCTTCTATTCTGGGCAAGGGGTACATGTTCTTGATCGTGACCTCATTCAGAGCTCGATAATCGATGCACATCCTCCGAGTGCCATCTTTCTTCTCCACGAATAGGACAGGGGCGGCCCAAGGCGAGGTGCTTAGCTTTATGTAACCTTTCTCTGATAGCTCATCAATCTGCTTCTTAAGCTCAACCAACTCTGGTCCAGACACTCTGTAGGCTCTTTTAGAAATGGGGCGGTGCCAGGAAGAAGCTCTATGGCAAAATCAACTTTTCGCTCAGGTGGCATGCCTGGTAAATCTTTCGGGAACACATCTAGAAACTTTGACACAACCTTGATAATCTAGAGTGAATCTAACTCCTTGCTATCAATAGCCATCTAATAACAACTTCCTTTCCTTGGCTCAGGTGAGATTAACTCGGCTACCACTTCTTCTCTTAGTAGGGACATCAACTTGATTGTCCTCTTATCACAGCTGATAATTGCTTGGTACTTATCTAGCTAATTCATCCCTAGGATGACATCTATTCCCTGAGTACCCATTACTATGAGATTAGTGGGAAACGCTATACACCTTATTTCCACACTTACATTCAAGCAAATGCTATCGGCTCGAATTCTACCACCGACTGAGTCAATTTGGATGGGGGCTAACATGGTAGTGATTGGAAGATTATGTGCTTCTACCCATGATGCAGTAATAAATGAATGTGTTGCTCCAGTATCAAATAACACTTCTACAATATGGGAGTCAACTGGAAACATACCTACTATCATGCCGGGGGTTTCCTGAACTGCTTCAGCCTCCAAGTGGTTCAGTCTCATATGGTTGTAGCGTGACTGAGAGCGGTTGCCTGCTCTAGGCTGAGACACATTTTGCTTTGCTGGGGCACTGGGGCCTAACTACTGCTGGGTTGCCTTCTTCGGACATTGCATCACCCAATGGCCTTGCTCTCCACAATGGAAACATGCTCTGCTTCCACCCTGAACTGGTGTTGCCTGACTGCTCTGGTTGGTTGCTGGGCAGGAAGACAAGGTGCCTGCTGATTCTGCCTCTGGAACTGACCTCCTCCTAACTGATTGTTCTGGCGATTCTGCTACTGGTGCTGAGGGTACTGCCTTTGAAACTGCTGCTGCTGAAATGGGCACTGGTTCTGCCTGAACTACTGAGGTGGGTTGCTTGACAAACGAGGGCGATTGCTGCTTCTAGGCTGAGGTCCACTAATCTTACGCTTGCGATCCTCCATCTGTTTACGCTTCCTCTCTGTCATGATCGCTCTGTCGATCAGGTGCTGAAATGTGGGGAAGGTATGATTCATCAGATGATACTGCAGAGGGTCAACTAAGCATCTCAAGAAGCGATACTGCCTCTTGTCATCGGTGTTGACATCCTCAGAAGCATAGCGGGACAGCTGCAGAAACTTGTCTCGATACTCACTGACAGACATAGGCCCTTGCTTGAGTGCCAGGAACTCCTCCTTCTTCACTGTCATCAGCCCTGCTGGAACATGGTACTGGCGGAAGCTATCTCTGAATTCTTCCCAGGTGATGGTGTCGGGGTTGGCATGGGTGGCGAGGTAAGACTCCTACCAAGACTAGGCTGCTCCTCTCAACAGACGAGGACCATATAGAACTTTCTCCCTGTCGTCACACTGAGCGGTGTGCAACTCCCGTTCCATGGTGCGCAACCAATCTTCAGCATCCATGGGGTCGGAAGAATGAGCGAACACTGGGGGATGACCTCTCATGAATTCAGCACGCTTGTCTCTTGGCATCTAAGGCATCTGAGGCTAAGGTGGTGGCTGCTGCTACTGAATGGCGGCCAGAGTCTGACCGATGGCTTGAACTACCTGAGTCTGCATTAAGAACATCTACTCGATGGTCATCGGGGGCGGTGGTGGCAGCTGCTGACGGGGTGCCTCATCCTACGGGGCTGCCTGCTCCTGCTGAGCATGCCTTCCTCCTCTACTTGTTTTCTGACATCTACAGAATGCAACCACACATCAGAACTGATCTTGCAACTTGCAGCATAAGAAGAGAGTATAGAATCATTCCACAACACTGAACAGATGAACATCTTCACTGACTTCCAACACAGGCAAACACAGCTTCTCACATAAAGAGGAAAGTAGAACAAAAGGGCTTCCCAACTAGATAACTAATTTTATTAACACTTAACAAGTAAACCAAAGTGCAGGGGATACCTACACCTTGGCGACAGTCATTACAAAGATCCAAATCCAACATAGTTCATCATGACAAACATAAAGGCACAGGATAAGCAAACTACCCTATCTAACTAAGACTAACTAAGAGAAAGACTGATGCTAAGACTATAGCTTCTATATATATTTTGCATTAATTACAAGATCTGACGTTGACGATCTATGGTTATAAATTTATCTTGGTCCTGCAGTTGGGGTTACCATAAGCATGGTGTCCACGCTAAGGTGAGCGCTACAGGTGCTGAGTCCCAACGGGAGCGGGGGAGCCATCCTCCAGGTGACGATGCTCCACACGCTCAGCCCGCAGCTGGGCGATCTCAGCACGAGCCCTACTCAGCACGTCTAATGCATGGTCCAGCTTCGTGTTTAGCATGGCGACTAGGTTGACTGTGCTGCTCAACCTAGGATTGTCCTCACCGATAGGTGAGACAACCATGCCTCCTATGCTGCCAGATGGACGACGGGGGTAATACCTCCGGTTGAGACCATCAGCTACCTCGCCGAGCACTGAGCAATAGTGCGAAAGCGCACGCCGTGCGGCATCTTGCATGGCCGCCTCAGCTGAGTCCCGCTCAGAGATAGAATAGTGCTCTGAGCAGACCTTCGCACCCTAGAGACTGTTCTCTGGACGGCGCACCAAGCAGGTCGCCTCCCAACGGTCCGGGTAAATCCCACGACTATGCTGGAAGACCACACAGTGATACTCGATGGACCAGGTATGCCGGTCAAGTGCCTGGCGTAGCAAGGTGTCGAGCGCATCGTGGAAGTGACACCCGTGAGCGGTGTCGCGAGTGATGGGTCGAGCAACCCATCCTTCCGGCTCCTGGTCGGCTAAAAGGTTGGTGCTGTGGCTCGAGCTGTTGTCGCCACCTCTGTCATCTGGGTCTCCTCCAGCAGCTACTCCAGCGGCGGGGGCGCTCAGTGGTGGTGCAGGGGGCGCCTCCAGCGGGAGCACAGGGGAGCAGCTCCTCACAGACTCTATCTCTTGCTGAAGCGAGAAAGAAGAGCCCTGCTGCTCCAGCTCCTGTCGTCGACGCTCCTGCTCCTCGTGCAGGCGGTGGTGCAGCCTCTCCAAGTGGCTAGACTGGCCAGTCACCGGACGCCGAAGCGGACGCTCCGCGAGATGAGAAGGCAAGAAAGGAATGACTGACTTTTGTGCAGTGTGTCTAAGACGAGCCATCTACAAAAGACACCGTAAGCATAAGAGTGAGAACAGAACTAATATGACCAGCAAGTAGACCATAAATAAATGAGGAATTAGAATAAAACAAGATTTTCAGGATGGTATAATATATATAGTAGAACATAGATTTGGTCGATATGACCAACTTTTGAAGGGATACCAAAGTCAAGGTGATAATAGGGGTCTATAATCCTTGGAACGACCATTCTATTCTAGGTTAGTGGTCCTACAGTCAGCACGGCTTTGATACCACCTATGTCACACCCGGTTTTAGAAGGCAAACCAAATGTGAACCATGTACGTGCCAGGATCAGCAATTCACGTACACAGCAGTTACATAACTGGACATCATCACACAGTGCTCAAATAATAACATAAAAGGGTAATAATAGTCGATTACATCATGATGTCTGAGACATCCACATAGTCTTTAACAATTATCGAAGTGCGGAAAAGAAACGTAGATATAAATGGCCTACACAGGCAGCCGACTGGGGGTTTGCTGCTAACCCACGCCTAGAACTCATCGTACTCTTGGAACTCCTGAAAGTCTTCCTCCATGGCTTCATCTTCACCTGAGCGGTGGTTGCAACGCGGACAACCTAGGGGGTTTGGTGTGTAAAGCAAGGATGAGTACACATCAACATACTCAGCAAAATGTCCCGTTTGGCTGTAGTGGACTAGCTTTACATGGAGTTAAGTCAAGCAGTTGCTTTTAGTTGGTCTGGTTATTACTTACTAGTAGAAAGCCATGTTATAGAATTAACCCAAGTTATTAACCCGATGTACCCTTTCCAAACAGAAAGAATACCGCTTACCAGTACCATAGTCATAATCAAAATCATCATCCTCATCACCACCTATAAACCAAACATCTCTGATCAAATATCTCTAATCAATGGAGCTCCCTTGGCCGCTCATAACCGCGAGCATGGCTGATATATCAGTTTCTTAACACTCTGCAGAGGTTGCGCACTTTACTCACAAGCTGTGATTCCCTCTTGCCTTGGGCCAATCAAACCCTTAAACACTACCAAGGTGAATAGGCAGGGTTTCACTACATAGCCTTTACAAAGATTCCCTGAGGCTATAGCCGCCCGTTAGGTTTCCTAAATTTACCACACTCCTCCCCAAGGGGCAAAGCAACCTTGGCAGAGCGAGCCGCATACACCGAGCCCCATTGACGGCACGATGGCGAAGCGAACTACACCTCAGTTCCTCTAATTATTCAGCTAAGGGCGTCTCATTCCACTCTCATGGTTGCACTGTTTTCCCGGGCGGTCATCCAACAAACTAGTCCTTACGGAGAGGCACTCGAGAAACAGCTCGAGTCCCCTAAATGTCATAGAACCATCATCATAATCAAAAGGGAAAACAGCGTATCATAGATAATCTCATCATGTTCATTGATTAATGTGAAGTGCTAGCATAAATCTAAACCATAATAACCCAACCAGAATAGGTAAACAAGGACAAGATAAATAAAAGCTAGTCAATCCTTAGGTATAAACTGTATAAATGCGGGGAGTGAATTATAAGAATGAGTAGGACATAGATGGGTCAAGGGACACTTGCCTTCACCAACCAGCTGCTGCTCAGGGTCTTCACCTACAACTCCTTCGGACTCCGCCAACTGACCATTATCTATATGAGTTTCAAACATACATTCCACAAATTTAATACAAAAGAACAGTACACCAAACAATAGAATGCAATAAATAAACAGATGCTCGATGCAGGGCTCACACCTACGACCAAGCGAGAAAGGGAAAGTAACGGTCGAGGCTACGGTCGAAGAGCGATCACGTTACACGATTATAAATTAAAATACTTGCCTAAACAGAATGGTATTAATTTTAGCCATCGCGTTAAGCATAGGGTGAAGTCATGTTCCATGTTTAATTATTATAAGCAGATAAAGGTAAATTAAAAGGATTGTCGCGCGGCGAGACGCGCGACACAACACTTAAATTGAATTAAGAAATAAACGGCTCGTCGTGCGACGGAGCGCGCAACGAGACACTTGCATTTATTATAAAGAGACGTTAAGCATCGCGCGACGAAACGCACGACGACATACATCAACTGAACTGAATTTAAAACGAAACATCGCGCGACGAAGCGCGCGACATAGCTCATTAATAAAGATGAATCTAAAATGATCCGTCGTGCGACGAAGCGCGCGACACAGCACATCGACTAAATTAAAATTAAAATAGATTAAACTGAAAATCGAAAGTCGTGCAACTACAATCGCACGCGCGGGATCGCACTGCGCGCGTCGGGAGCATGCGAGCCACTCTAGGGCGCGCGCAGGGGCTGCCGGGGAGGCGCGAGCTGCAGCTGGGGCAC
The DNA here is from genome assembly GCA_029449295.1 of Zea luxurians. Lineage (NCBI taxonomy): Eukaryota > Viridiplantae > Streptophyta > Magnoliopsida > Poales > Poaceae > Zea > Zea luxurians. The sequence goes on from JAOPSE010000011.1 coordinate 57,440,846, forward strand.
GGCACGGGGACACAGGGAGGCGTGCGGGGCCCGCCAGGCACGCGTGGGGCCCGCTAGAGGGGCGCGAGGCTGGGCATGGCCAGGGGCGGCACAGGCGCGGCCGAGGGGCGGCACGGGCGCGCAGCTAGGGGAGCGGGGGCGCGCGGCCAGGGGAGGGCACGTGGGGTGGTGGAGAGGAGGAAGAAGAGGAAGGGGCGAGAGAGAGAGAGGAGGGGGCTCACCACGGGGATCCAAATTCTAGCGATCTGTGTCTCCAAAACCTAGGGCACCACAGGGAGAGAAAGAGAGAGGTGGTAGAGGAAGTTGCTACGTGAGAGAATTGAATGAGGGAAAGAGAGACAAGGGGAGGGGGCGCACGCATGGGGGGAGGGGCAGGGCACCAGGGGCACGCGGGCCGGGCTAGGTCGTGTCGCGGGGCAAAGACCCACGACACGCACAGCCACAGATCGAGACTCAATTGCGAACCGAAAACCGAAACGAGACGAAGCGAACATGCGATTAAACACAACATCAGGCAAAGAAATATGATTCGGCATGATGCAACACCCATGTCAACTTAGGTTTTGTTTACACCCAATCTGGACACCAGTCGCTATACTGCTTTGAAATTGAGAAGAAGGAGCGAAACAAGAAAAGAAAAGGGAGTAACGCCTGAATTTGGTGAGTAAAAAGAAGAAAAAAAAATTCTACCCCCAAATTCAGGGCGTTACATAAAGTGTGTGACCTCTGCAGAGGGAATGAAACTGATATATCAGCCATGCTCATGGTTATGAGCGTCCTTGGGATCCTCTTTGATTAGAGATACAAATGATCTGAGATACAGTGGTTCTATTAATGGTTTTGGTCGATGATGATAATGATGTTCCTCGATGAGGAATATGATTCACGGGTTGGTTATTGCTAAAACTTGGCTTCTACTAATAATAAATACCTGACAAACTAAAAGCAAATGCTTTGACCGTAACTCCACATAAAGCTATTCCACTTCAGCCAAACAGGACATTTGCTGAGTACGTTGATGTGTACTCACCCTTGCTTTCACAAAACACCAGGTTGCCTTTGGTGCAATCTATGCTCAGGTAAAGAAGAAGGCATCGAGGTGGATCTCCAGGAGTTCTTGGACTTCGACGAGTTCGAGGATTAGGCTAGCGACCTCCCCCAGTCAGCTGCCTGTGGTGGGTTTATTTACGTTGGCTATGTTTCGATTCTGTGTACTTTGATTTATATTATGTAAATGACTCTAGTCTTTAGTGTTATTACTTATTCTTTATTGTTATTCGAAGCATTTTGCTATGATGAGTCATTTATGTAATCGCTGTGTACGTGAATTTCTGATCCTGGCACATACATGGTTCACATTCGGTTTACCTTCCAAAACCAGGTGTGACATAAGTGGTATCAAAGCCCTTGGTGACTGTAGGACCGCTGACCTAGAGTAGCACCGGCTGTTTTAAGGACTTATTGGTTATTACTTCACCTCATCCTTGGTTCTGCTTCAAAATATTAGTCACCTCGACTAATTCTATGTTGTGCTCCTATATGCCCCCTTGCCAAAAAGTATTTTATTCTAGCATTATCTATACTTCTCTCAATCTATTAGATCTGATCTCACTCTTGTGCTTGCGACATCTTTGTAGATGCCCCTGACCACAACCTTTTTGTCTATTGGATTCTTCCATCTTCCGTCATTAAATTTCTACTCTTTGACTATCTTTGTTTCCTTGGTATTGACATGCTCGTACCCCTAGATTCTTCAATACTCTTGTTTCAAATACTTAAATATGAATTTCTCCTGCCTACGTAAACACTCCAGATTATATGCCCATGATCACCCTGTCTTTTGAGACCCTTTGCTATTCTATTGTTAAGTCGCTATCTTTCAGTAATTCATACTCCCTTGGTCTTGGTATGCTCGCACCTTCGGAATCTTGCATACTCTTACATTTTATATAAATGCTTACCTTTATACCTTAGTGTCTGTTTAAGATATTTCAGTTTACATGTCCTTGATCACCCTTGTTTCTAAATGATCCATGAGCGGTCATTTGATTTTGCACATCCTTGGTGATCTCGTTAATTCCTTGTAACCTCCTTCTGTAATGAATTTTTTTATTTCAAATCTTCTATCAGAACCTCACTTGTCTTATCCTTGATTGTTTTCTCCACTTCGTCACTTTGCGAGTCTTGCCTTAACTCTGTCCATGGATTATGCTTTTCATCATTATCACCTTTATCCTTACCACCTCTATATCTCACCTTGATGTTTACCTTATACCAGCCTTTAAAATAATCCTCGTTTTCATCTCAATCTGAGTATTGTACTGTACCTACTTTTCCCTTGGTCGTATCCTCTTCTTTGTCACTTGCAAGTTTTTAACTCCATCCTTTGCCTACTTTTGGTTGATATTACCTTTACCTTTCTCATCCCTTGATCTTACCTTGGTGATTACGTTATGTCCGTTCTCTAAAATCTCCTGTTGGGGACTTGTTCTCAAATGCTATGAATTAAGAACAAGGCAACATAAAAAGAAGTTAATGGTAAATGGCCTTCGTCCTTCGAAGCATTATTTCCCTAGCATATAATGATCTTCGGACGAAGGTCATGAAGGACATACCTTCATCATCACAGTTTACATTGATGAAAGAAGAAGTATATGAAAAATGAGAAATAACATGAATAATCATACAACATCATTTATACATCCTTTTTATATAGTCATGAATGAATAAGAACAATATTGAATTACATTCGTACCTTTGGCTTGACAGAAGGCAAAGATACGAGTGTGACACACGAGCGAATACCAGTCAGCGTGAACAGTGCAGGGGTACTGTTCACCTATTTATAGGCACGGGACGCAGCCCAGTTAAAATTACATTTATGCCCTCTACAACTAGTTACAATCATGACACAAATTACCATGGGTCGATTGGTCTTTTCATCTCTAAGTCGGTGCAACCCTTCATATCAAGGCATGTCGCTATGCCGAAGCTCCCTGGAAGGTAGCTTCAGCGTGTACCTTCGAGCTATGCTTGCTTCTGTGTTGATCTTTCGAAGGTGTTTCTTCTCAAAGGACCTTCGGCGACGAAGCAGACCCCCAACAGTAGCCCCTTCGTGGTGCTAGATCATTTTTCGTAACGAGCTTGATCCATGAAAATATCTCCAAAGCTTCGGAATGCCGAAGGTCCGAAAAACACCTTCCCTGAGCTCGTTGACGAGAAACGATTAAAATATTCCAAGCGCGAGGTGGCTCACCATGTGGCGGGTACGCATGGTCTGGCGATTCTCCTCCCAAGCGTCGGGTGGTCCACCGTTCAGCGGGCGCGAGTAACTGTTCAACGGGTGCGGGCAACTTGGCGGTTCACCTTCCCACCTGCAGCACTATATAAACAGACGGGTAGGTGTGAAGTTACCACAACATTTATTGCCATTGCACTATTGTGCTGTTGAAAATTTTAAGCATAGCCGAAGCTTTTCACTGCATTTTCGAGCAAGCCATCATTCTGGATTAGCTTTGGCAAAAGAGGGAGCTTCATCAAAAAACTATAAAAAACATCAACTTCGTAAGAACTGCAAGAAATTCAACATCAGATGGCCAGAGTACGTTCAACTGTGAGGGTGACCCATGACGGAGAGGAGGCCGAAGCCACCGAGACTGCTCCAATCTCCAAAGTGATGAGACAATTGGGACTAGTTGTGACAGAGGGAGCTATTGAAGAAGGTGCACCTGCTGCCGAAACTGAACAAGATGTTGAGGAAGAAATCACCGATGATGAAGAATAAGAGGATTATAGTATTCTGATCCTGTCAAAGCCCAGCCACTTGGATTTTGAAAATCTGCTGTTTCTGAAGCTGATATGCCCCTGATGATGAAGCTGGGCTACTTCGGAGAAGCTGGGAAGAAGCTGATTTGTTTTGCCGGGGAAGAAACCACTTCGACACCGAAAGATGATGAAGTGGTAGTTTTCGAAAGTTTTTTTCAGAGCAGGATTACGGTTTCCGCTGAACAAGATAATTAGAGAAATTTTGGATAATTATGAAATATTTCTTCATCAGCTGACCCCTAACGCCATCGTTAGGCTCAGTATTTTCATCTGGGCCCTTCGAAGCCAGGGGATGGACCCAAATGCCGAAGCTTTTTACCGAGTGCATGAGCTACATTACCAGACGAGGGCTAGAGAGGACGGACTCCACAAAAATTTTGGATGTTATAACTTCGCGTATCGCAAGGATACGAAGGCCCCGGTCCTAAGCTATCGGACCAAATGGCCAACTGGCTGGAAAAGTGAGTGGTTTTATATCAAGGCTGACGAGAAGAAGAGGGAGAAGCTGAAGACGCTGGTCATGAGCCCACTTAGCCTAAGCTTCGAGATGACCAGACCCCTGTGTAACATGAAACCAGGGTTACCATGCCAGCTAGCTGTAGCAGAATTTAGAGTGGTGGCTGAACATGTCAGCACTAGAGATCTAGTGCAAGAATACTTGGCGAACAGGGTATCTCCAACATTGAGTGAATGGAGTATGCCGAAGCTGAAAGGAACAAAGAAGAAGGGTTGAACTTGTTCGATTGCCCTATCATTTCAAGTTTGAGAAACAATTCAAAGAGCCCTGCCAGGAATCGCTAGAAATGATTGAGACTATGTGCAACAAAATTCTAGGCAATTATACGAAAAAAGAAGATCAACTGATGACTGCGGCCTTCGGCACCCGAACAAAACGAAGGTTGAATCGGGTAATGGATGCTTTAAACTTTAAATACCCTGATTATGAACAACTAAACAAGGGTGGTGAAGGACCAAAGAGAAAAAGGATTGTTAGTGTTATGAGCAGACAGGCTGCTAGGATGATAAAAGAGGATGAAGAAGCTCTAAAAAAGAGGAAATCCAAATCTGAGCCGAAGGTGACTATTTCGAGGAAGAGAAAGGCTGCAACTCCAGAGCCAAAAATAGCTGGGATAGAAGAAACTCCTTCAACACCTTCTGCTGCTGAAGTAGAAGAAATTTTAAAGGTAATGACCGAATCCTTACCTATCAAGATGCTAAGTCCACTGGGGCCGCAACTAACGAAGCTTTTACAGAAGAAGGACGAGTCTCTGGCAACGAAAAGGCGGTTGGGCAAAAAAGGCGAAGGATTGTTACTGTTATGCAAGCTATTGAAGAAACGCCACCGCTGCCCTCAGCATCAAAAATAACACCAGTTGCCAAAGTTGCTGCTTCTGCCGAAGCTGTGACTACCAAAGCTACCAACCTAGAAAGTACATTATCTAATATCGATAAAGTGCTCTTGGATTTGGCCGTGGAGGAGGCTGCCGCGGTTACAGAGGGAGTCCTGACTGCAGAAGAGACTGCTGCAGTCACAGAAAAAGCCATGGCCGCAGTGCCTGGAAAAGGAAAAGAAATTGTTGAAGATACTTCGGAAGATCAAGGCTTCTGCTTTCAAAATTTAATTGGTCAAGAATTATCCCAGGCCGAAAAAGAGGAGCTGTAGGAGTATGCTATATCCTATGGCTACCAGCCTGGAGCCATGCTCTTCGGTAGAATTAACAAAGAAGCCTTAGGATGTATTCGAGATCAAACTGGAGTAAATATTATCAGCACTCTATCGAAGAGTGTTGGTTTTCCGAAGCTCGAAGCTAACATCAGCAGCTACCGACGACAACATATCGTCGGCAGCTTATTCTATGCTAATTTCAAGGTAAAATTTTTCTCTCAACTTTTTATTGTTTTGCGATGAAGGTGAATTCTGATGAAGGTTATTTTGCACAGAGTATGCTACTAAGTAAAGCCTTGAGGATGCAACAGGACCTCGAAGATAAGAAAAATGAGGTTATAATTGAAGGCTTGGAAAGTAAAATCAAAGATCATGAAGCTGCTCTTGAAAAGAAAGATTTCGTTCTTCAGACAATGGAGGGTTCACTGGCGGAAGCCCAAGCCGAAACTGCCAGATTAAAGCAAGAAGTTGAAAAAAAAGAAGAATTTTGATATGAAGCTTGCAACCGAAGTTGAAAAAAATTCGAATTTGCAAAAATCCTTGAAAGAGCTTCAGGATAAATGCTTAAACTTTGGTAACCGGTGCGTGCAACGGCTGAAGCAGGTTTTCAACTCAGTTGGTGCTAGTTCTGAAAAAATTGAACCTTCGGCTGAAGACCTGCCAAGCACCTTCGAACATATTGAGGGCAAAGTTGAGGCGCTTGATGAAGTTATAGCTGGGCATGGTGACTTCTGTGCCCAGCTGGCTTCTCGCGGCACAGTTGTAGCTTTCATGAAGACTGGTTGCACGCATGGAAAGATCGTAAACAGGCCAAACTTTAGCCTATCACCAGCAGACTTGACTGACATGCCCAGCCTGGCCCGAAGCATCGGAAATAGATTTATAACACAAATTTGGACGAAGGGTGGACGAAATTTAGCTGGTGACGAAGCTCAGATTCATCTCAAGCCAGTATTAAACTTGTACCTGTTGCTTACCTTCTCCCGAGATTCCTATTTACCTTACATTGCTTTGTTGTATACAGGATGACGGAGCCAAAGGTCAATGATCCGAAACTTGATGGATACTGATGAAGCCGCTGCAAAAAGCTCTAGAAAAATTTGTATTATCTTTGTAGAAGATATTGTAATTTAGGAACGAAACATTGCTCTTGTAAATTTGTTCATACCTTGTAATATATTTTTACCTTTCTGTCCTTGTATGAATTGCTTTGATGTGGATGAAACTTGTCTTTTTGAGTCGAAGGCGAAAAACACCTTCCCTTCTTTTCATACACAACGAAGCATAACTTTGCTTCTTTTATACTTCATTGAAGCCTTGCCATCAGAGCCGAAGCATCTGTTTGTATTCTATGTTATGATGATGATGATCCTACGAATGTCTAAATGAATTTATATGAATGCAATGAATGATGTGATGTAATGTGCAAATGAATGTCCAAATACATGTATACGAAGCCACACCCAGACTCTGCATCCCCTTAGGAACGTCTTTTGAGTCTTAAGCTCTGCATCCTCTTAGGAACATCTTTTGAGCTTCTTCACCTTCTATTTCGGTGGCATAAGTTCTGCATCCCCTTAGGAACGTCTTTTGAACTTCTTTGCCTTCTATTTCGACAGTATAAGTTCTGCATCCCCTTAGGAATGACTTTTGAACTTCTTCGCCTTATATTTCGGTGGTATTTGGCTCTGCATTCCCTTAGGAACGACTTTTGAGCAGAAAACTTACGCTGTGCTCCCTTAGGAACGACTTTTGTAGCTTCGTCGTGCTCTACATCCGTTTGGGGACGACTTTTGAGCTTCTCCCTGCTTTTTTTGCACTCAATGGTGCATTCTTAGAATTTACATTTTACATTGTTTTTGGGGATTTGGCACTCATGGAGCTAAATAAGAAAGGGTAAGATTACAAGATATGGCCCCATTAAAAACCTTTCTCCCCCTTTGGAAAGGAAAAGGGTGCATAGAAAAAATGAAAAAAGATTACATCAAATTACACATAATATCGTCGAAGCTGATCCGCATTCCAAGATCTAGGAATGTCGTTGCCGTCCATGTCCTTCAATCTGTAAGAACCGGGCCTCGATGAAGATACCATGAGAAAAGGTCCTTCCCACTTCAGTTGCAATTTGCCTACTATGTCCGGATTGGCCACTCTCCGAAGCACCAAATACCCTGGCTTAATATTTTTCAACCGAACTTTTCTGTCGCGCCATTTTATTGTCTCGGCTTGATATGAGTGTGCTCTACACATGTCAAACATCACCACTTTGCAGACCAAATACTCCACCTTGCTAGATAAGAGCGATGAGATGAGATCTAGGTCTATCCTCTTGGGTGCGTGTGCCATTTGTCCTGGCTTGTAGTCTGAGCTAGTAGAGAGAGACGCTAGGATAGCTTTGCTTGAGAAGGCTAGCTCAGTGAGTGCCCTTGCACTTGCGCAGTGTGCACTTTGTGAGGGTTTGCAATCTGCCCTTGAGTCCTGTAGACACGACAAGACAAGAATCGAGGAAGAAAACACATACCTTCGATCTATCTTGAGTTGGGTGTCATGCAGTGAGCCCCAGTTGGGCATGATGGTCAGTCAGTTCAAGAGGGGAACTGGCAGACCGGGGTTAGGCTTTGCTACTAAGGATGGGAGTGTCGCTCGCTTTGGGAAGGTTGGTGAGTGTAGTGGTTTGACACCTTTAGAGAAACCTTCATCCACTCTCAAGCTTATCAAAACCACCTATGTTAAGCCTGTCACCCCTGTGAGAGATGGTGTGATTGATGAACCTATGAGAGATCCTCCTCAGAAACAAGTGTGGCTTCCAAAACCTAACCATCTTAGGAACACACTTGACACCTTTCCCAACATCTCTAGCGATCCCCTTCCTAGAGCCCCTCAGTCATCCAAAAAGAAAGCCCCCTTCCACAAACAAAATCCACCCAAGAGAGAGGTGAGGTACCATTGTGAATATTGTGAGAGGGATTGGCATCTAGCTTCTTTTTGCTTTAGGAGGAAGAGAGATGAGCGGCGGGTTTTTGAGTCGAGCAGGAAGGACATGAACCGCCCCTCTCATGGTGTTCATGCTCAGCCTGTTCAGGGACATCCTGGGAGGCCTAGAGGTGTTTTGCCTCTTGCCGCTAGGACTCAGACAGTGAGACCACGTGGTGGTCATGGCTGACGGGATGCTGGTCGTGTATCATATGGCCAAGGACCATGTGACAGAGGTTTTGGTTCATACTTCCCCAGCAGACCACAATTTCCTTCTTGTGGTGATCGCTTCCCTTCGGGACCGGGGATGTTTGGTGTTTTCCCTAACACTTTTCAGGGGCAAATGCCGCAGCACTGGTATTCTTCATAGTTTACTTACCCCAGTGTTGTGCCATTTTCTCACCCCGTGTCTTACTATTGATGCAGGACAGAGGCCTGGAGAACACGTGGCTCATGGATTCCGGTTGTTCGCGCCACATGACTGGAAGCTCAAAATGGTTCTCCAGCCTCGACCCCGTGATTGGTAAGGAATACATCACATTCGGGGATAAGTCAAGAAGTAAGGTTGTTTCTCGTGGCACCATTCGGGTGAACAAGAGCTTTATTCTCAAGGATGTTGCTTTGGTCTCAAATCTGCATTTCAATCTGCTTTCAGTTTTGCAACTCCTTGAGGATGACTATGAAGTGCATTTTAAAAAGGGCTTGTCTCGAGTTTTCGATGCCCGTGGGGATCATATTTGCCAAATTTCCACTTTTTGGTCGAGTTTTCGGTGCTGATTTTTCACATTCTTCTGGCCCTTCTCGATGTTTGCTGGCAGGATCTTCCTCTTCTCTTTGGAAGTGGCATAGGAGGCTAGGTCACTTGAGCTTTGATCTTTTGTGTCGTTTGAGCTCACTTGACCTCATCCAAGGATTGCCTAAATTAAAATTTGAGAAAGATTTTGTCTTTCACCCTTGTCGTCATGGCAAAATGATTGTCGTTTCCCATTCCCCGGTCACCAAGGTGATGACCTCGCATCCTAGCAAATTGCTTCATATGGACACTGTTGGTCCTGCCAGGGTTTGCTCTTTTGGAGGGAAGTGGTATGTGCTTGTGGTTGTCAACGACTTCTCTCGCTACTCTTGGGTGTTCTTTATGATGGCAAAGGATGAGGCTTTCACTCATGATCGAGATTTGATTCTTCGGTTGCAAAATGAGTTTCCTAAAAATGCCATGAGAGCTATACGCAGTGACAATGGCATGGAATTTAAAAATACTCAATTTGTAACCTTTTGAGCTTCTTTGGGACTCGAGCATCAGTTTTCCTCTCCGTATGTGCCCCAGCAGAATGGTATTGTTGAACACAAAAATTGGACCCTTGTTGAGATGGTAAGGACGATGCTTGATGAGCATAGGACTCCTAGGCGTTGTTGGGCCAAAGCGATCAACACTGCTTGCCATGTGTCCATCACATCTTTCTTCGGGCTTTTCTGAACAAAACTTCTTATGAGCTGCGATTTGGACGGCCACCCAAGGTCAGTCATTTCAGGGTATTTGGCTGCAGATGCTTTGTGCTAAAACAAGATAATCTGGACAAGTTTGAGTCCCGGTCTTCTGATGGAGTTTTTCTGGGTTATTCATTGCATTCTCATGCTTATCGTGTTCTTAACCTAGAGACTAACCCCATTATGGAGACTTGTGAGGTTACATTCAATGAGACTGCACCTTGTCCATCCCCTGTCTTTGAGCTTGCAGGTCCAGATCAGATGGAACAGACCATCTTTATGGAGGAGAAGCACGACAACGCCAATTGGGTTGCTCTCGAGCCAACTCCACCAGCCACCCCAGTCGAGCCTGCTTCCACTACTATGGCTGATGGACCCGACCCCACTCCTTCCACCACTTGGGGTCCGCTCGAGCCAGCTCCTGCTGAGACTGGAGGAGTTGAAGTTGCTGCTGAGGGGGAGGCCACTTCCTCAAGGGAGGCTCCACAGCATATTCAGCGTCGTCACCCACCTTAGCAGATGATCGGGGAGCTTCATGAGTGAGTCACTCGCTCTAGGTCACATCACATTTCTCATTTTGCTCACTCAGCTTTTGTTGCTAGTTTTGAGCCCTGAGATGTTGGACATGCTTTATCTGATCCTAACTGGGTTAATGCTATGCATGAGGAGCTTGAAAATTTTGAAAGAAATCAGGTTTGGGTTTTGGTGCCACCTCCTTCTAACTGCCATCCCATCGGAACAAAATGGGTTTTCAAAAAAAAAGTGAGGATGGTTTGGTAGTGAGAAACAAGGCGAGGTTGGTTGCCCAAGGGTAATGCCAAAAAGAGGGAATTGATTATGAGGAGACCTTTGCCCCTGTTGCCCGTTTAGAGGCCATTAGGATCCTCTTACCCTTTGCTGCTTCAAAGGGTTTTAAGCTTTTTCAAATGGATGTCAAAAGTGCCTTTTTAAATGGGCATATAGAGGAAGAGGTATATGTTGGCAGCCCCCTGGTTTTGAGAGTTCCAAGTTTCCAAACCACATTTTTAAACTCCAAAAAGCTTTGTATGGTTTGAAACAAGCCTCTAAAGCCTGGTATGAGCATTTGAAATCTTTTCTACTTTCTAAGGGTTTTTAAAATGGGCTCTGTGGACAAAACTCTTTTTCTCCTCAAGCATAATAATGACACCCTTTTAGTCTAGATTTACATGGATGATATCATCTTTGGTGGTTCTTCTAATGCTCTTGTGTCTAGATTTTTAGATCTTATGAGCAGGGAATTTGAGATGAGCATGATGGGCGAGCTGAATTTCTTTCTTGGGTTGCAAATCAAGCAAACTCAAGACAGGACCTTTGTACATCAAGGCAAGTATACAAAGGACATCCTGAAGAAGTCCAACATGGGCGAGGGCAAGCCTCTTTCGACGCCCATGTCCACCTCGACGACACTTGACACTGATGAGGATGGCGAACCCATGGACCAGAAGGAGTACAGGAGCATGATTGGCTCTCTCCTATACTTGACTACGACGAGGCTGGACATACACTTTGCAGTATGTTTGTGCGCTTGTTTCCAGGCTTCCCCACGCACATCTCACATAACGGCTGTGAAACGGATTATGAGGTACCTACGTTTCACTCCCGAGTTTGGTTTGTGGTACTCCTCATCGTCCGTTCTGTCCTTGTGTTGTTATTCTGATGCTAATTTTGCGGGTTGCCTTTTGGAGCGCAAGTCTACTTCTGGGACTCGTCAGTTTTTGGGTACTTTGTTAGTTTCATGGTCTTCTCAAAAATAGTCTAGTGTTGCCCTGTCTACTATAGAGGCCAAGTATATTGTTGCCGCTAGCTGTTGTTCGTAGTTACTTTAGATGATGGCTACCTTACGGTTTGACTTGGATTTTCATCATGTGCCTCTACTTTGTGATAGCACGAGTTCCATAAGTGTTGCCAAGAATCTTGTGCTACATTCGAGGACCAAGCACATTGATGTTCGCTTTCACTTTCTTCGTGATCATTATGAGAAAGGCGACATCGAATTGCGCTATATTGATACCACTCGCCAGCTTGCAGACATTTTGACCAAACCCCTTGATCAAAAAACTTTTGTTCATTTGCGAGGGGAATTGGGTGTTTGTTTCCCTTTTTGATTAGAGGGCTCCCTTTTTGTCTTTTCTTCTTATTTTCTGCTTTCACTTTCTTTTGTATTATATCTGCATGTCATATTGAGCTTCACTTGTATAACTGCTAGAATGTGATTCTATTCCTAGTAGTATGTTTTTTGTGTACATGATAATGCTATGGCATGCTTATGCTATTTTTGCTCATATTGATACAATATTGTTGAGCTAAGTTGTTTTCATAATTGTGAACTTGACTATTACTTGCTCAATCTAAAATTGTTCACCATTAAGATTGGCACCTAGCATATGTAGGATGTGTTGAAATCCTTTCTGCTATTACTAGTATGCTAGGTGGCTATGTCTCATGCCTTGAGCCATTCACTTGTCTTGATTTATTCATATCGTGCTAAAGATTCAAAATCAAGATAAGTGATAATTAGAAAGATCGAGATGGGTTTGTATTTGTCACCACATCACTGTATCAAGACTGCTTCCATTTGCACTTTTGGATGAACTTGAGCAGTGTAGTGGACCATCAAAACCGGTGTTTTAGCTTCTGATTGCTTGTCTGCATAGGCTACAACAGGTTGAAAAGTCAGACAAAGACAATGCTTACAACCTCTCGTACTAACATGCTTTTCAATGAAATTTGGAATCCGCTGCAAAATCCGATAAATCTTGAAAATTTCAAATGGTATCTATTTCAGATATGTTTTGAGCATGATGAGTGATCACTGTTTGGGGTAGTTCACCTTGTTCACTTGTGACTGGCACTTAGTTGATTTCCTGCTTACTATATGCTTAGTGTTGTCTTTGTGGTGAACATCTCTTTGAAATGCTTAAAATTGAATCAAAATACTTACACTTCACATATCTTGTGCATATGCCCAGTTTGAGCATCTGCTAGCACGTGCATTTATTGCTGCACACTTAGCATAGCACCACTTAGAGCATTTTTTACACTCTGGCTGGTATACTCCTGACACTCATGCATTCATACACTTTGTTGCATTTTTGGTTTTTTCTCAGGGGAGGTTCTCCTGTCAAGGGGGAGTTTTTTCTTTCTACCCCTGTCTGTGCTTGATGAGTTCACTTGTCAACAAGGGGGAGAGATTTTGAGATTTCCTGTTTTCTCTATCTAGGGGTAGAATTTTATCTTTTGGGCTTCGTCTCATTCAAGAGGGCTAGATATGTTATTTGGAGCTATTGCTAGTTGTGTTGAGCCGTTTGCCTCCTTCTGGAGGAACTAGCTTTGATTTTAGCTATTGTGTTGATCTTATGCTCTGAATTGGTTTTTTATGCTCTAATAAAGCCTTTTCTGCTCTGACGAGATTTTGGCTTCTGGCTAGTGGTGTTGAACCCTGCTTTTGCGTCTTATTGAGGGCTAGCCTTTTCTTGCTTGGTCGTGTTGAGCCGCTGCCCTTTTCTTTGAGGACCAAGTTTTGCTTACTCTAAATGACTTGTCTGGCTTTTATCTGGCTTATGGTCATTTGAGTGAGTTTCTCTTTTTCTTCCTCTTTCTATTTACATATGCTCAAATGGTGGTGTTGACAATGCACTCATCAACGGGGAGATTGCGAACACAAGGTTGACTTGTTCCTTGTGGTTTGGGTTGATGATGAGTGATTGTCAACGGCTAGCACTCTGGGGTAGTCAGTGGACTGACCAAAGTGTGAGATTATGCTTGTGCAACCATGTTGGTCGACTTGTGGTGTGCAGGTGTGGAGCACAGGAATGGTGGTCGATGGCTGAGGTGAAGGTCATGCGGGCTCGTGCTGATGGATCGAGAGCGGTGAAGGGCGAGTGCTGGGTCTTGACTGACGAATCAGAGCAGCCAGGTGACCAACTGTGGTGGCTGACACCTGGGACACGCACTTGTGCGAGGACGTGGTGGAGTGGACCGTGTTGCCGGCGTGGTCGAGGACTAGGGGACACACATCTGATCGTGGAGGACATGCACGAGGTGCGGTGCTCACGGCAGGTTTAGTGGTTTGGGCCTCAAAACCACTCAGCGCTACGGATGCCTGGTTTTGCTGAGTTTGGGCCTCAAAACTCGGTGGTGGCGGTTCTGGAGGGAACTGGTGGCGGCACGCGGCGTGATCGCAGAGAGTGCGTCAAGGCGAAGCAACTCCGTGTGAAGGACGTGCCCGTCGGATAAAAAAACCTAGGAGTTGGTCCATTTCGCCCCTGGTGGAGTGGATAGGCTCTATGTAAATAGGGGTACTTTAGGAAGTGAGAACAACCCTCTATAAATAGAGGGAGGGCTGGTTGGTTCAGTATCCCTTGGCTGCCATTTGTTTTGAGAATTCATTCTAGAGCTCCTAGTTTTCTCTCTAGGTAGACACCAGTTGAGCCGAGGGTTCCGCAGTGATTTTGTTCTTCGAATGTGTTCTTAATTTTTAAGTTTAATCAGAGGAAGGGTCGCCGGTCCGGCCCACAGGGTTCTTTGGCTTCAAATCTCAGTTTCTACCCTTGCTAAAATTTCTGAAGTTTTATAGTTTTGGTTTCTCCTTTTCCCCATTCTTGTGTTTTTGGTGAAAACCCTTTGATTCCTTTGAGAGGATTTGGTTTGGTGATTGATTGGTGGTGAGTTGCACTCTTCGGACCACTGCATACACCTAGTTGTTGCAGATTTTGGTCGCGATTTGAGAAAAAACTCAGTTTGAACTCGTTCTAGAAAACCCCAACAAAACCCCAATTTTGCTGTATTTTTAAATCTGCAGGTGAGTCACAAGTCAGATTGAGCTCAAAATTTGGAGAGATCTTGGAAACGTATTTTCTCAAGTGTGTGTAAAATTTCATATCAATCGGAGTTCGTTTAGTTCAGTTTTGAACTCAAGAATAGAATTTCGTACTGCTGAAAACAACACTTGTTGACGATACTGTATTGGACCGTTTTGAACTTTTTTGTGTCTGATTTGCGATCCGTTTATTTTGCTGGTCTCATGTGAGTATTAGGAACGTTTTGTAATCATGAGATCACTCGTTCGCTGATGTGTTTATGGTTTGAACACTTGCTTCATCTTAATTGAAGCAAAGTGTTAATTTTCAGTGTTTGTAGACAAAAATCCAATTGGCTCCCATTCACCCCCCTCTAGTCGCCTTACCGGTCCTACAATAAGCCTTGGGCAAGGACATCACCATCCTAGGGGCCAGGATATCACAATCCACCCCCTTAGAAGACCGACGTCCTCGTTGGTCAACCCTAATCCAGGAACCTCCCCTTTTAGCCACGTCTGTGTGTCTAGTGTCGTCATATGCCATGCCATGTGACCACTCCAGGCCCACATGTGCCATGCGCCTGGGATTGTGATATCCTGGCCCCTGGGATGATGATTTCCTGGCCCAAGGCTTAATAGAATTAATAGTGTATCCATACCAATAAGGTACATCTTCTTTTTTGAAAGCCTATCTTGAAAGAACCTCCAAGTTAAGCGTGCTTGGCTTGGAGCAATTTGGGATGGGTGACCGACCGAGAAATTTTCTCGGGTGCGCATGAGTGAGGACAAAATATGCACAAAAGACTCGTGTTGGTCTGTGGGGACAATATATGATCCTAGAGAGCTGCCAGGAGTAAGTACCCCCAGTCCATGGATTGGATGGGGTGTTACAACATCACCAAGACCTGACGCGTCGCCCTCCGCTGTCGGTCATCATTCGCACGGAGTGGTATCGTCATTCCTCATCCTCGGCACTAGAGTTTGTCATCGATTCTCTGCTGCACCATTCGGCAAGCCAACTCGTCTGCACGTTGCTTGTTCACACTCCGTGCGTCCGTGATGTCGTCGTCTGTCTCCTTGCCAGCCGTGGTTGAGCAGGTCAAAGGCTCCATGTTGTTGCTTATTTTTAGTTCATTATTCATCCATGGCACTCGTTGTGGTCTGTGAGTGATTATTTTATGGTGATTTGTAGGAGAGGAAATCCTAGGGGGTTCGTGTGGTGAGAGTAGCCCCAGTGCTGTGACGCCTGCCCAGTGTTCAGAAAAATGTATGAACAGGTGGTCGTCGTGATTCTTGCGAAATCCGGGTTCAACTTAGTTGTGTGAGGTGATTCATTGTTCTGCCTTTTTGGTTTGATTAAACGGGTTGGTTGTATATATAGTAATCACGATGGTTCTTGTAGTTTTAGCAAGAGCGATGCGTGGTGAATTAATCTCATTGTATGGTAATCGTCAGTTTGTAGGTTATGTGAATGGTGCTTCGATGGGTGTATATGTCGAATATAATTAACTAGGTTCTATATGTGTGATAAGTGGTGATATTATGTACTTGTGAAATGTTCTGTTCGTACAGTAATGGGATGGAGTTAGTATTATGTAGAGTTCTCTAGTTTTGTTTATGTTATGTCTGATTATGTTGGTACATTCGTAAAATAGGTATTGTCGAGGTTACGATGATGATTTAATTGTATTGATAAATATATATGTGGTTGTATATAAAGTGTTGTAGAAATGCCTCGATTGTGCATTGTTGTAGTTGTGTTCACGATTTAGAAGTAATCGTATTGTGTGAAGATTAGGTTTAAGATGCAGATTATTATGCGAGGGGTGTTTTAGTGAATGTATAAGTTAGGTGTGATTGAATAGGTTCTATATTTGTGGAATATGGTACATTAGTGATGTAGTTTATGTTACTAGCATTTTCTTCTCAGTTTGCTTGCATTTCGCTATTTGGCTTTCATCTCCTAGTAAAAAGTGTATTGGTTGACAAGTATATGATGTTTGGTCAAATTAATAATGTGAAGGTTAGGTCTAGTGTTTCTAACGTCTAGTCGATAGGTTCTTCTAGAGTTGTCTATGCCGATTTTAGTTAATTGGTACAATAATATCTTGCTTTAGTAGTTTTTGGATGCTATGTTTGTTGATTGATTAAATGTCATAAATGGAAGTTGAGCGCTTAAGCTAAACCCTAAATCCTAAACACTAGCCCTCCGAGGGATCAGTTCAACTTAGTGAGCTGCCTCCAATCACAGGTTGAAGTGGCACGAAGGGGTTTTTGTAATGTGACCGTTGGGGATGTAATATTTTACTATGCGACCTTTGGTTTCTCGAGTCGTTTTTTGGGCTTATAAAACCAGCGCCGCCCACGAGGTAAAACTTTCTCGCGGCGGTGGAAACGCTCCTGCATTCTGTTTGCAAACGCTGTCGTACATCATCCAGTGCCACTCAGGCTGTGCGCAGCGGTAAACGCTAGCCATCCCCCTCCCCTTGCATGCCGGCTGTAGGGGGCACCCCACGGCTGCAGCGGTGCCCCCTACAGCGCCCCCTATGTGTCGGCCCCCTTCTCTCTCCCCCTAGATCTAGCGTGTCACTGTTCATCACCCTAAATACTGTCCTGTGGGTCCACAAGTAATTGTTAGTAGATAAAAAATTGATAGTTGATATAGAAAATGATATTTTATAGTTGTAGTGGGGGTATAGGGGAGTATTTAGGGGGAACCGCTGCCGGAGATGAAAAAATAGGGAGAAAATAGGGGGGGAAAAGTGATATAGGGAGAAAAATTTAGGGATAATGATTGCGGATAGCCTCACGCTGGAAAACGCTCGCCGCCCTCGTCGCCGCAGACGACACGTAATGATGTCTTCTTTGTCGTCATCTGCTACGACTGCATCCTCGAGCGTGCCTTGATGGTGATTCTACGACGCTTATGGATTATATTGTTGTGGCCTGTGTCGTAGACTAATGGCGCCGTAATGTGCATGGTTGTGCTTTAATGGGTGCTGCCTTGTTGTGCCTAGTTCGTGTCGTGTCCCGGCCAGATGCCCAGCTTGCCCAACACCGTCGACCTCGCATTGCCGTGCGTGTGGCTGGCAGTTGTCCAAAGGATCGTGAACCTGCTACAGAGAAGTCAAGGCGCTACAGCAGCCAGCAGGGAACCAAGGCACCGCACAACGATACAGCCACCGCCGCAAAAATGACAGCCAATCAGGCTGTCTGCTTTGTTGCATACGGATTGCGAATTCAACTTTACCCAAAGAGTACAAGTGAACTTTTGGTGCTGGAGGGGCAAAACTGTCAAAAGCGCGACAGAAATAAAAGATAAGATTGCCAGTTTGCGACTTCAATCCCATGTGCTGAATCCGCTGACCATGATGTATCAAGGCTGCACACATGTTATGCATATATATCCAGCACTGACCATCAGCAATAACAGCAACCAAAGCATAGCAAAAACAGTGACTAATTTCTTTTTTTTTCCTCGAGAAACATCATATCATTTCACCCTTATGTACCTGACATATTACACTGGAGGTAAACCTAGGCAGTCAAGGTACAGGGAAAAAAAGAACAAGAAACCGTTTGCTTCTTTTCCTTTCCCGTTGCGGTTCTAGGGCACAAGTTCGCAAGTGTCGCAGATATCCAGCCGACGGAGGAGGTTAGGCTATCGGTGCCTCGCCGGGAGCCCACCGCTGCCGCTCTTGCGGATGAAAGCGTTTCTGCTCTTCGGCTTTGGTATGTCATTGATGTCCATCACTTGGATTGTCCTCTGCTTTTTGGCTGTGAAAAAAAACAATCGTGAGAGAAAAGATAGAGAGATTAAGAGCAACTCCAAGAGATTAGCTAAAAAGACTAGCCACAAATTTACTGATTTAGCTAGTCTCTAAAATAGATTTTAGGGAAAAAGTGTAGGCTAATCCAACAGACTCGGTAAACGTACGGACTGAATAGAGAGTGAAGCAGGCTATCCAAAATTGGAGAGCGAAGATGGAGAAATAGAGAGCCACTAAATTTGAAGAGTCGTTTACAGAGTCTATTGGATACAATTTTCTTTTAATATTAGCTAAATTTACCTTTACAAAACCATATAACTAGTCTCTTGGAGTTGCTCTAAGCCCCGTCGGTGGGACTAAAACAAGACTAAACTGTTTTAGTCCCTAATCTCTCAAGGAATAACTAAAAGAGACTAAATCATATTAATTCCACCTTTTGCCCCTACTTTATTTCAGTTAAACTAATGGCGGAAGAATACTAAGGGTTATTTTGGTCCTCTTATAATTCATTTAAATCTTTTTAAATACTTTTAGTCCATAGAACCAAAGAGTATGGACTAAACTTTAGTCCCTGTACTAAAGTGGAGAATTCACAAAACAGCACTGGTTTGAGAAGACGTTCGTAGAACAGCACCAGTTTCACCAAATTAATTTGGAAAACAACACTCCATCTATATTTTGCATTCTTTTATTGCTTACACCACATATATTTATTTCACAGCCCATTTTTATCTCTTTTGTCCATAAGAAAAACATAAATAGATAAAACATACAATCTTTATTTTTATAGTGTTAAACATACAAATAGGCACATTTTTTACGAAGGAGGAAGTTTAGATTTAAATGTTGAACTTCAAACCTATGTATCTTCAACATCGAGCTATTAAAATTTAGAGACACTTGGTTCACCGAAAGGTCTTTGAATGTAATTCCTCTGTTCCTTTTTATTTGACATGGTTTTTTTTTCAAAAACTTCAATCATTCGCCTTATTAAAAAAATAATATGTTCTACAAAAACTACTCCCTCCATCACAGAATATAGTTTTGAAGTTTAATTGTTAAATCTAAACTTCCTCCATTACAGAACATATGTGTTTCTTTGTGTTTCTTTGTATGTTTAACACTATTCTTAATAATATAGAAATAGTGCTCATATATTTGTATGCATTTATGTTGTTCTTATGGACTGAATAGATAAAACAAATAAGGCTGGGAAATGATAAGGGCAATTTGGTCCATTTCTTTGTGAGCTGAGAAATAAAAAAATTAAAAAATATAGATGGAGTGCTGTTTTCTAAATTTATTTGATGAAACTGATGTTGTTCTTTGAATTGCTTGAAAACGAGTGCTATTTCCTGAACACCGTCTCAAAGTAGTGTTGTTTTGTAGATTCTCCTGGACTAAAGAAACCAAATGGGCCCTAAAAGATTTGTGCCACCAGGCCTTTTAAAAATCGATTTCTTCAGATAATGACATCTTGTCATTTCGATCACATTTACTAAGAAAGCACCATGACCAGACCAATAAGCAACAATTAAGGCAAGGAAGAAACTGAGATACGATATTTTCTTTAATATCATATGTTGTCTGTCTGTAATGCAATGAGGCATAAACTCAGTAACTTACCATTTTGTGCTTCTTGGTAATTCTCCTGGAGCCTCTTCCTGGCAGAATCAAGCCTGTCAAGGTCCACAAGACTCTGCTTTTGCTCCCTTGTCACTTTCTGCACCGAGAACTGAAAATTATTCTCAGACTTGAATCGATCCAAGGAAATAGCCAGACTCCTTTTCGACAAAAAAGATTTACTAAGAAACTTCTGATTTCGTGGTAACTCCCAACTGTTCTGTTCACTGAAGGTGGGACACGATCCTTTTGCAAGTAGCGATATTGTGCAATTAGTAGTGACATGTGAGGCAAAGCTGGTCAAAAGATGCTTCACTGGGGTCCGTACTCCATACTGACAGGGCTACTTCCAATTTAAACAAAATGCAGTGCATAACCGTCGGTATGAAAGCACCGCTAGGAATTAAGGAGAAAATTCTGGTTTAAATCCTTACAGCTGGAGCAGATGACGTGGTGGTAGTAGTAGTAGAATGATGATTGTTGTTCATCTGCCTGGAGTTATGATATGCTGGTACAGGGCTGGCCCTATGCTTCGCATCAATTGTTGACTCAGACCCATTGTTAGCCATCTCTGAAGTTGAACCGTCTAAAATTTCAGCAGCAAAGACCATACTGCCATAAGTACATTACTACTGCATTACTGAAAATACAAAAACTGAATGCTATATCAGTGGAAGATGATATGTGGCACTCACTAAACCTCTGTGGGCTGGGAGAATACTGAAACCCCGAAACCTGCAAGGTTCAAACAACGAAACTGTCTTTGTTACATAGTTAACAATCAATAAAGATAAGGTAAACATACAAGCTATAATAAAATACAGAGGTGTCACCATATATAATAGCTACTGACACTGCACAATCTGTTTTCTGTTACTGCTTAGTTTACTCAGCATGAGAAAAGCATGGACAATCAGTAATCACCCTTTTAAGAGCTGTGATCGGTTGGCAAACTAACAGGGGAATAACATAGGAGGGAATATTCCAGGAACGATTCCTTGTACAAGAAAGAAGCTTTCTACAGACAGTGGAATCACTAAAAAAGATTGAGGTGGACTTATTCAGAGCAATCTCTAAGCAAGAAAGGTTACCCGAGGGCTTTGGTGGCTTCTGCCTTGGATTTTATGTGGGGAGTCACCATCAGCTGCTGTCATCAAAGCAAAAGATTTCCACACATCAGGATTGTCAGGAACAGTAAGGATTATCTAGAACAGGATAAAAAAAAGCTCTCAAAATCCTGAGGCGAAGAGGCTAAAAAACTCAGCACGGTGACATACTCATAACAGAGGCACTGCCGTCACCGCCGGAATTGTCCAGGCGCACCCAGTCGTCCACTATCTCCTTCCACTTCCTTCAAGTTGCAAGCAACACCAGGTTCCACAAAAGAGGATAATTAGACAGCATATTCAAAACCGAAAATCATCTGTCTAGTTCAACAGTGTCCGTGCCCATGTTCATCACCTGATGAGCTGCTTCACCAGCCGCCTGACCTCGGCCGAAGGATGCTTGCGCAGACCATTAACCTGCCGCCCGATGTCAGTCTCC
Source organism: Zea luxurians (assembly GCA_029449295.1). Classification (NCBI taxonomy): domain Eukaryota; kingdom Viridiplantae; phylum Streptophyta; class Magnoliopsida; order Poales; family Poaceae; genus Zea; species Zea luxurians. The sequence continues at coordinate 57,462,552 of JAOPSE010000011.1, forward strand.
TGCAGAAACACGAACATAAGCTTCAAAACTTTACCCTTCACATGGTTGTTGCTCCTGATCATCTCAAACAAGCAAGCAAACCGATTGGTCCACCCATTGGGTAAGCCAAACAAGAGTGAAAGAAGAAAATGGCAAAAGAAAAATTGACCTGGAGTGCGTTGTAGGTAACATCCATGTCTGCCAGGTTCTGCAGCAAGCTCACCAGCTCGTTCTCGGGCTGTGACAAAACACCACAAGCGTGCAGTTTGCGTGAAAAACGACCGCGCATTTGGAGCAAATTTGCGCTGCGAGTTGGTAAAAATGGCTTCTTTGGGGACCTGATTAGGGTCCTCCAAGAAGTCCCTGATGGCCACGATCTTGCTCTCGAGATCAGGCTCGCCGGCGCCGAGCACCTCGGTCTGTGCCTCCGCGTCAGCCTCCGCCCACGGAGAAGCCGGAGCCGCCTCCTCGCCGTCCTCTTCCTCCAGCCCCGCGGCCGCTAAAGCGGCAACAGACGGCGGACGCCCGGCGCAGTTGCTACAGCCCGCGGCGGCAGCGTAGAGGCGCTCGACGATGCTATCGCGGCGCGCGCGAAGCTCGTCGGGGCGGTCGCGAGCGGCCGCGTCCAGCGCTGCGTCAACCAGCGCCCACAGGTTGCCCCCGAAGGCGTCCAGCGCGCGGCCGAGGCGCTCGCCCCGGTCCATCGCCGGGCAGCCCACAACAGAGAACTCCTCACGACTGCTCTGCACAGACGCCGGGCGGGGCGTCGGATCGCCGGAGAGACGAAGCGGAGGCGGTGGCGGGCGTGTCGGGCCCGGCAAGCGAGCGGGAGGCGGAGCGACAGCGACGGACCCAGCTAAGGCTGCGGCGGTGGATCCAGAATGAAGGAGAGGAGAGAGAGAGAGGAAGACGGGCAGACGCAGACGGTAGAATTCTTGGCGATATTCCTATCGCTGGCTGGATTTGGCTGCGCTCAGCGTCAATCAGCTTCGTCGGGTGGTGTTGGTGCCGTGGGTGTGGGTTGGTTCGTTCTTGCGTGCCCCGCCCCCCGGGGTGTGGGGGCCTGCTGCGCGTTGGGGCGTTGCGATGCTCTCGGTCTCGGGCCTCGCCGCGCCGGTGGCCGCTTTCCGCCGCCTGGTCCCATGCGCTGTCTTTAACTCCGTTCCGGGGAGTGACGAAAATAGCCTCGGAAACCGCGGGGGCTCTCCTCCGGTCCTACGCCGCATTTATTTTTCCTTCTCGGAATTGTCATCGTTTTCTTTTTCTTTGGGAGAAAACGATGGTTTTCTTTGGAATTGATAATTGCACAAGTGTGTAGCACATGGAATTGATACTGCATGCGTTCCAAGGCGGTGAGTTGGGTGGAGATCCTGATACCGTGGGCAGAGGTGCTTGTAGTGTGAATGTGTTTGTGCTTCAATTTAGGGCCTGTTTGGTTACAGAAGCGGGCCTAGACATTTAATATTGGGTATTCAAAAATTCAAAAGATTAAAGAATTTAGGGTTCTAATGCTATTTTATGTAATACATTATTGATAAATTAGTGTTCTAACACTATAGATCACCAAAAATATGGGTATTCAATGAATACCCATGAATACCCCCTGGGCCCGCCCATGTTTGGTTACATAGTATTTTTACAGTTTTAAAGCAATACTATGGTATTGTACAATACTATGGTTTTAGAAGCCAAAAGGTGTTTGGTTGGTGCTATCAAAACCCTGTTTTGAATACCATAGTTTACCTAAAACTGTAGTATTTTTGGAGTTTTGGATACTGAAGTCTAGACCTCAGTTTTCCTTGGTTTTCTTCCGTCACCAGCCTCTGCCACGATGGCCCGATCACCCGTTGTCCACTCCCCATGCGGTTAATACTGCGTTTCTAAACTTTGGAACCAAACAAGCATCGGTTTCCATGAAAACTGTGAAAAAACATGGTATTTAAAAACCATAGTATTTATGTCACGACAATTATAAACCACAATATTTGGAAACCATGGTTTTGAAAGACTTTAATTCCAAACAGGCCCTTACCCTTGATGTTATGATTTTCTTTTGTGCGATATATTTATAAAAACATTTACACCTCCTTTCCTAAAATAGTTATTGTTATAGAATTTGTATTCCTCAAACTTTTTCAAATTTAACTAGATTTATAAATAATATTAGAAATATTTGTATCCCTAAATAAGTTTATTATGAAAATAGATTTAAGGATCTATTTAATTATACTAATTATGTATATAAGTATTAATAGATTTTTATATATTTGATCAAGGTTAAAAAAATGTTTGTGATTGTGTACTCCTATTGGAGTATCTCAAGACAACCCAAAAGCTTACTCTAAGATAAAGGCATGGCCAAGAATACATGGTTCGGACCAAAGACAACGTCGATCTGGTCACCTCGACCAGATCGACCTTGACCTTGGTCGTTCTGGGAGATAAATATCCCCTGGGTCCTCATGACGTGGATATGCTCCATGGGTTGCTTGATGGGCCCCCGATAGTTAGCTTAGCAGAGTGTACCATTAGATCGTGGCCAGGTAGAACGAGGTCGACCAAGAAGGATGATGACCGAAACAGGGAATAATCCTGAAAATACGGCACAAGGGTACTATCTGTACGCGCCTACCACAGAAGAATCACTAATACTTCACGCGCACAGTTCACACATACCTGAAGAGCTAGATACTCGGAAGATAACTCAGAAGAGAGGTGAACAAACTCTGGATGAGCAAGAGCGCATGCGACGTCAGAGTTAGACTTGGATATAGTTATATAGGCATCACAAATTGTAAAGGGATATCCCTCCTATCACCTATATAAAGATGAGGGGATACCCCTGCAAAACGATCTCATCATCCCTCTCATAGCATCCGTGCTACCAGTAGATTGATAGGAGAATTTATCCATCGTCGTCCACTACTCATCTATAACATTACATCGCCAACAAGCTCATTACTCAATACCAACAGGACGTAGGGTATTACGCATTCAGGCAGCTCAAACCTGTGTAACTCTCTTGTGTTCTGATGTGCTTTCGCACGTACCATCAAGTCGCGATCAACAACACCGTCCTACCCAAAAGCATTATGTGGGATACCCGTAGTGCGTAGTTAGGTCATAAACACCGACTGGCGCGCCAGGTAGGGGTGTGAAGTTGATTCACGACGACTCCATGGCAATCTTCTTCAACATCGTGATCACCTTCAATGCCAGGGAGGTTTTCTGCTTTGGATCCCTCCCCTGCATTGCAGACTGGAAGGGAGTCCTGCATCACATCGCGGATCCAGCCGAGGAGAAATCTCCTCCGAAGGCCCTGATCACAGACGTAGGCCCACCCCATTTGACCTCAGCAAGGACTACTCCGACGAACTCCAAAGCACGAAGCCCTCGACCAATCCCTGCCCCACGAAGGATCGCGTTCATGTCAGCTAGGTCCGGGGCTATACTGCACCTGTGACCCAGCCGACTAAAGCGGCATCCTCGGTGTGGCAAACTCCATTGTCCTCATCGCTCACCTAGGTGTTGACCCGGATCAATCGGAAGAAAGGAGCAGAAGGCTCCAGCACCATCGTAACCGTGGAAGGAAGACCAAAGATCATCTCGGCTGCCCCGCCCCCATTGACAACAGCCGGGACATTAGAGGTGGCTTCAAGTTCTTACTTCCTAGATGTCCTCTTTATCTAGGGAAGAATAGAGGACGTTCCCATCTCTGATGACGAGCCCACCATGCCGGGGAGGAGCCCCTGCAGAGCGAGGCGCGTCAACGTCAGAACAGGCGTCGAAACGTTCAACGTCATCACGAGGCTGAAGAGCGGTACCCCGCTCAGCCCGTATCTCGAGATAAGGTACCCGAGGCAGGAGAAACTCCTGATGATAGGGCACTCCGTGAACGCCAAAACTCTCGATGTTATGATCGTCGTCATGCCCAGGATCGCGAGCGGGACGAGCGGAGCACGAAGCCAGGCACTGACATGATAATCCGCTCCTTCCCCGTTACCTGCTACCCGACTTTGCTAGAGCCTTGCACATGCCGAGTGAAGTCAGTGGAGTTCTGGCCCAAATCACCAACAGCCTGCTCCGCACCTCTGGACGCAGAGGGCTACCGACAGATCCTTACCCAAGCGGCGAACCATCTTCTTCCCCCCTCATCCGGGTTCAGACATGCGCCATGTCATCAACAATTGGTGAGGCGCACGGAGCAACATCAATGCTTCGCGTGATCGTTAGCATGAAAGTGAGAAAAGGCAACGACAAGAATATGATCGGGATCATGGTGCACCAGCACGTAGTTGTGCGACAAGGACGAAATCTACCGATGAGGACATCATTGCCATCAATACAACCACACAAGCGATCCCCTTCACCATTTAATCAAGGACCAGTGAAACGAGTTCGCGCACGTAAATTTAATTATCATGTGAACTCATTCCTTGTTTTTGAAGCTAATCCTTACTTAAATGAGGTACTAAAACCTTATGATGACTTTATTATGCTAATGTGTTTGAGAGGTGAACCATCTAGGAGTTGAGAAGGCAACAAGGCAATAAAAGCTACTCCACTCGAGAGGATTTCGAAACTACAGCAAGTGCAAGTTTAAAAGGACATATCTTTCAGCTCCCAAGGTTGTTTAATGCAAATAAGCACTTGTTGGAAAAGCCTCTTTGTCTACTTTTTATTGGATCAAGAATCAATGAGAGGACACATCTAGGCATCTAGGAATGGCCTAGACAACTTCATGACTCCACCAGCCCGAGCGGATTTCGTAATTGCAACAAGCACTAGATAAAATGGAACATATCTTTCAACTCCCAAGGTCGTTTAATGCAAATAAGTAATTGTTGGAAAGCTCTCTTCGTCTTCTTTCTAGTGGATCAAAACTCAATGTGATATACCAACTGAGGCGTCCAGGAACTGTTGAGAGAGCTTCGTTCTCCATAAGAACTTCTTTCTATTCCTCTATTTAAGCAACTAGCAGCCACAAAAGAACTCGAGGTTTTGTTTGATGTAAGTTTAGCCTTTGCTACTTCCTTGTAAACGTGTGTGTCAACTAGACCACCCAGTTACTTAAAACAGGACTCCAACTTCATCAGATCCGTGAGTGTCTCCTTGTTATCTTGTTCTTGCTTGTTCTCGATTGCTTGCAGGTTCAAGGCTGTTCTTGGCACGACAAGAGCAACAACAATAGGAGTCAGTGTAACTATCGCTAAGGCGCAGAACCGTTGTGGTTGTTGTAGTCAGATAGTGAAATGGAAATAGGGTTAACCTTTTCTTACAATTAATTTTGGTGGTTGAATGTCCAACACAAACATATGGACTAACTAGTTTGCTCTAGAATACATGTTTTACAGGTGCATAAGGTTCAACACAAACCAATAAAAGATTCAAGTTAGGGACTCAATTTGAGATGGAGCAAATAACTTGAGTGCATTGTGGACTGGCGCACCAGACTGTCCGGTGTGCCACCGGACAGTGTCCGGTGCACCAGGACCATACAACTCAAACCGGCCACTCTCGGAAAAACGAAGGCGCGCTCTGCTATAATTCACCGGACTGTCCGGTGAGTCAGTGGGCAACGGCTATCCAGCGCACAATGGTTGACTCTGCAAAGTGTACAGTGCAGCTACAGTGAACAGCAGAAGTCAGAGTAGCGAAGTCAGAGGGCATCGGACTGTCTGGTGAGGCACTAGACTGTCCGGTGCCGCAAGAGGACAAAGCTCCAACGGTCGACCAAGCTCCGAACCCTAATGGTTGCGTGACGTGGCGGCTCACCAGATAGTGAATAGGACCTGTCCGATGGCGCACCGGACTGTCCGGTACGCCCATCGACAGCAACCTCTGCAATGGCTACCTTGGTGGTTGAGGGCTATAAATACCCCCAACCACCACAACTCCAAGCATCTAAGTTTTCTGAAGTTCTCATTCAATACAAGAGCTAGTGCATTCACTCCAAGACACATTTCCAAAGATCAAATCCTCTCCAAGTCTAGAATTCATTCCAACCACCTAGTGACTTGAGAGAGTGTGCGTTCATGTTCATTTGCTCTCTTGTTGCTTGGATCGCTTTCTTCCTTCTTCATTCTTGTTCTGATGTGACTTGTAATCAAAGCAAGAGACACCTAAGTGTGTGGTGGTCCTTGCGGGGTCTAAGTGACCCGTTTGATTAAGGAGAAGGCTCACTTGGTCTAAGTGACCGTTTGAGAGAGGGGAAGGGTTGAAAGAGACCCGATCTTTGTGACCATCTCAACAGGGACTAGGTTCTTTGGAACCGAACCTCGGTAAAACAAATCACCATGTTCATTCGCTTGATTTCCATTTGATTTGTTTTCCCCTCTCTCTCAGACTTGACTTTAATTCTAACGCTAACCCCCACTTGTAGTGTGTGCTTAAGTTTATAAATTTCTGGTTTCGCCTATTCACCCCCCTCTAGGCAATTTTCAGATAGCAAATGTCGACCTCCACCCTAAATCATAGTTATCGGGAGACGGTGTACATGTCGCTCAAGGCGCCACACCATCTTGGTTGTAGTAGTCGGGCAGTCAACGTCGTTCTCCAACCATTTTCTAACTATCATCAACTCTCATCGAAAGATCGGGCTCCCTTCTACCCGTTGGGTTTATCAAGTGTATCAAATTTCAGGTTGCTCGGTGAGAGATCTTCTCCTTTCTAGTTTATTTACCTACAGTCCACTTTTGCCCAAAGATAAACCTAGATCTGAAAATCACCTAAACACATTTTGATCCTTTGCTTTGCTACTTAGTTTTTGACTTGTTGAATTCACGGTTACTGCATTTGTGTCGAGTTGGTCTAAAGGTTGCTTACCACTAGAGTTTCGAGTTTGTGCCACCTTATTTAGATCACCAGTTGCAATAAAAAAAGAGAAAGAGAAAGGCAAGTGCACAAAAAAGTCACACTAATCATAAAAAATAGTGCATGTACAAAAGGAAATAAAAGAAAATTCACATCAAGAATATTGGTAGATAAAGTTTCCGTGTGCAATAAAATAAAAGGCAGTTTGTGTGCATTCATTTTATAGTATCAGATTTCAGATTGTTGTTCTGAGCTTTCGGTGATACCATTTGTGTAACGGCTTGCGTCTCTAGCACGGTTTGGACTAGGACCAGCACAACACCTTTGTGGAACGTTTATTCAACTCATTATGGCTAACATGGTATTAGATATTCCTTGAAAATATTGTTTTAGCAGCTGCCTATAAATCCACAAAAATTCTACAACACCACCAAGTTGTGCTAGCAGCCACCATTGTTGTTCTTGTTGTTTGCCAGCGCCTCCTACATCTCATGGTAATAACTTGTAAGAACTTGTTTGACAAGTTTGATAGTGAGAGATTACAATAATGGTTCCTAGTAGTTTATAGGATCCAAGATATTATTGTGTTGGTTTCTTGTTTTTACTGAACATGGTAGGTGATGTGGAGAGTGAGCCAACCGAACTTTATATTCAAGACATCATTCAACACTTGATGTCATATGCTGGTAAATTCAATCCTCATGCATACATTGATTGGGAGCTTAGAGTAGATATGGAATTTGATGAACATGATCAATCTCAGAAACAAAAGATTTATATTGCATCTAATGTGTTAATTGAGCATGCATTGATGGAAGGGAAACAAATTTGTAGGCACAACAAAGTTCCACGATCTTGGGAAGAATTCAAACTTCATTTTCGATATGCATTCATTCCTACATACTATGTTGATCACTTGCTTTCTAAATTAGCCACATTAAAGCATGGTGCTATGACCGTGAAAAAAAATATTATCATGTTTTTAAAATTTGTACCATGTTTGCTGGTTTAGATGAATGTATGGAAGATTTGATGACTAGGTTTATGAATGTACTCAATTCTAAAATTCAGACAATGGTCATGCATGAAGTATGGACACATTTCTCTCTTGTTTTTGCTTACATGTAAAACTGAAAAGGAAATTGTATTACACAATTATACATGCACTAAACATATGACCCACAGTTCTTCTTTTCCATCTTCTCTGCATGATGATCAAGAGCACAACAAAGTGAAACTTGCTATTGTTTTTCCGCCATCATAAGAAGAATTTATTGCAGACCCTTGTGATAGCGAAGAGTTACGGGATAATGATTCACTTGTTCTCAGGCAACAACTAGTAAATAAACATGTTACATTTAATATCGAACCAAACATTTTGGCTAAAAAGGAACATGTCATTTGCATTGCAAACAAAATTGAAGAACTAAAATTGCTCTCTTCTTTAAATACTTGGGGCTATATGGAGTTGAGAGCACCTAGAGGGGGGTGAATAGGTGATCCTGTGAAAACAAACAACAAATAGCCCAAACTTGGTTATGAAATGTTAGTAAGATTAAATCCAAGTTGTTATAGCGAGAACTCTTCTTGATTGTTCCCTTAGAATGAGTATTGAATTTGGAACAATAGCACAAGTGATTAAGCGAGAACTCTAGAGAAGAAACCAATCACAAAGAAAAACGACACAAGAGACACGATGATTTTATCCTGTGGTTCGGCCAAGTATAACTCTTGCCTACTTCCACGTTGTGGCATCCCAATGGACGAGGGTTGCACTCAACCCCTTTCATGTGATCTAATGATCCACTTGAATACCACAGTTTTCTTCCTTATAGTTGTTTTCCCGTTTGTGAGGAATCTCCAGAAGTTGGAGCCTATCACCCTTACAAAGTTGATCACAACAAAAGCACAAGAGTAAGGGAGGGAAAGAAACACACGTAAAGACTAGAGTCACAGCAATCACATACACACAAGTCAAGACGTGAGCACACAAACAACAACGCAACAAGTCTATAGCTCATAAAGTGCTCAAATCTCAATCGCGACGATCTGAATGCGTGGTTGCGGAGTCTAGGCGTCTTAGGATGTTCAATCGAGGCTTGGTGTGTTGCTCCATGTGCCTAGGGGTCCCTTTTATAGCCCCAAGGCAGCTAGGAGCCGTTGGATCTCCATTTGGTAGGCAATTCTTGCCTTCTGCTGGTTGGCGCACCGGACAGTCCGGTGCACCACCGGACATGAACAGTGCCTGATCTCCTTCCTTTTCTGACGACGCCGATCATTGAGCCTTTGGTTCCCTTGGTGCACCAGACACTGTTCGGTGCACACCGGACAGTCCGGTGCGACCTGGTGACCGTTGGCTCGGGCCACGTGTCGCCCGCTGATCGCGCGGTCGACCGTTGGCGCGGGCGCTGATGGCTCACCGGACAGTCCGGTGCACACCGGACAGTCCGGTGATTTTTAGCCGTAGCGCCCTCGGCTTTTTCCCGAGAGCGACGAGTTCGTCGCTAGCTAGCCTGGGCACCGGACACTGTCCAGTGCACACCGAACAGTCCGGTGCACCTCAGGCTAGTGCAAGTTTGGCTGAACTTAGCCAAACTTACCTAGTACAATTTCATTTGATTTGACAATCATCCTAGCACTTAGAGAAATATGTTAGTACCAAAAACAATTTACTAAGGCCAGAGCCATACCTTGATTATTTGATTTTCATCTCTTTGACACTTAGCACATGTGAACTCTCCTATCAACCTTGCACCCGACATAGTCGGAATCTGAGTGTCTGATTAAGTCAAAGGTAGACCCCTTTGGATACCAGATCCCGAAGCAAGGCGTAGAAACTAAATATCTAAGAATTCGCTTAACGACACAAGGTGACACTCCTTGGGGTCGGATTGAAATCTAGCACACATGCATACACGTAGCATAATATCCGGTCTACTTGCACAAAGATAAAGCAACGATCCTATCATAGACTGGTATGCCTTTTGATCAACAAACTTACCTCCTTTGTTGAGGTCTAGATCTCTGTCCATTTCCATAGGTGTTTTTGCGGGCTTTGCATCCTTCATCCCAAACCTCTTGAGCAAATCTTGAGTGTACTTCATTTGGGAGATGAAGGTTCCTTCCTTGAGTTTCTTCACTTGAAATCCAAGGAAGTAGTTCAACTCGCCCATCATTGACATCTCAAACTTTTGCATCATTACCCTGCTAAACTCCTAACAAGACTTTTGATTACTAGAACCAAATATAATGTCATCGACATATATTTGGCATACAAAAAGATCACCATCACAAGTCTTAGTAAAGAGAGTAGGATCAGCTTTCCCAACCTTGAAAGAATTAGAAATGAGAAAATCTCTAAGGCATTCATACCATGCTCTTGGGGCTTGCTTAAGTCCATAGAGCGCCTTAGAGAGCTTATAGATGTGGTCGGGATACCTGTCATCCTAAAAGCCAGGGGGTTGTTCCACGTATACTTCCTCCTTGATTGGTCCATTGAGGAAGGCGCTCTTAACGTCCATTTGGAACAGCTTAAAAGAATGGTGAGCGGTATAGGCTAATAAAATCCGAATTGATTCTAGCCTAGCCACAGGAGCAAAAGTCTCCTCAAAATCCAAACCTGTGACTTGGGCATAACCTTTTGCCACAAGTCGAGTCTTGTTTCTTGTCACCACACCGTGTTCGTCTTGCTTGTTGCAGAACACTCACTTGGTTCCCACAACATTTTGCTTTGGACGTGGCACCAGGCTCCATACTTCATTTCTTTTGAAGTTGTTGAGCTCTTCCTGCATGGCCAACACCCAGTCTAGATCCTGCAAGGCTTCTTCTACCCTTAAAGGCTCAATAGAAGAAACAAACAAGTAATGCTCACAAAAATTAGCTAAACGTGAGCGAGTTGTTACTCCCATGCTGACATCACCCAAAGTCTGATCCACTGGATGATTCCTTTGAATTGTCATCCAGACTGGAGTTGGAGGAAGTCGTGATGCTTCTTCCTCCTTATCCTATTCTTCATGTGCTCCCCCTTGATCCTGCCCTTCTTCTTGAGGTACCTGTTCATCGTCTTGAGTTGGGGGATGCACCACCATAGAGGAAGATGGTTGATCTTGTTGTTGTGGTTCCTGTGGTCGCACGTCACCTATCGCCATTGTTCGCATTGCGGCTGTCGGAACCTCATCCTCATCTATATCATCAAAATCAACTTGCTCTCTTGGAGAGCCATTAGTCTCATCAAATACAACATCGCTAGAGACTTCAACTAATCCTGATGATTTGTTGAAGACTCTATACGCTTTTGTATTTGAGTCATACCCTAGTAAAAACCCTTCTACAGCTTTGGGAGCAAACTTCGAATGCCTACTTTTCTTTACCAAAATGTAACATTTGCTCCCAAATACACGAAAATATGAAACATTGGGTTTGTTACCAGTTAGGAGTTCGTAAGATGTCTTCTTGAGGAGGCGATGCAGATAAAGCCGATTTATGGCATGGCAGGCTGTATTCACAGATTCCGACCAAAACCGCTCAGACGTTTTGTATTCTCCAAGCATCGTCCTTGCCATATCAATTAACGTCCTGTTGTTCCTCTCTACCACACCATTTTGCTGTGGTGTGTAGGGAGCGGAGAACTCGTGCTTGATGCCTTCCTCCTCAAGATATTCTTCGACTTGAAGATTCTTGAACTCAGATCCGTTATCGCTTCTTATCTTTTTCACCTTTAGCTCAAATTCATTTTGAGCTCTCCTTAAGAAGCGTTTTAGGGTTCCTTGGGTTTCAGACTTATCCTACAAAAAGAACACCCAAGTGAAGGGGAAAAATCATCAACTATAACAAGACCATACTTACTTCCCCCGATGCTGAGATAGGCAACAGGCCCAAAGAGATCCATGTGTAGGAGTTCCAGTGGTCTTGATGTTGTCATTACATTCTTGCTTTGATGAGTGCTTCCCACCTGCTTCCCTTCTTGGCACGCTGCACAAGGTCTGTCTTTCTAAAAACAGACATTGGTTAGTCCTAACACATGTTCTCCCTTTAGAAGCTTATGAAGGTTCTTCATTCCAACATGTGCTAGATGGCGGTGCCATAGCCAGCCCATGTTAGTCTTAGCAATTAAGCATGCATCTAGATCGACATTCTCTTTTGAGAAATCAACTAAGTAGAGCTTGCCGTCTAATACACTCTTAATAGCTAATGAACCATCACTTCTTCTAAAGATAGATACATCAATATTTGTAAATAAACAATTATAGCCCATATTACATAATTGGCTTACAGACAACAAATTGTACCTGAGCGATTCTACTAAAAACACATTAGAGATCGAATGCTCGATTGTGATGGCTATCTTGCCTAAGCCTTTGACCTTGTCTTGGTTCCCATCTCCAAAGATGATAGTGTCTTGGGAATCCCTGTTCTTGACGTAGGAGGTGAACATTTTCTTCTCCCCCGTCATGTGGTTTGTGCATCTGCTATCAATAATCTAGTTTGAGCCCCTGGATGCATAAAACTGCAAGGTAATTAAGCTTGGGTTTTTGGTACCCAACTCTTGTTGGGTCCTACAAGGTTAGTTACAACAGATTTTGGAACCCAAAAGCAAGTTTTGTCTTTCTTGCATTTAGATCCCAACTTTCTAGCAACTATTTTAGCATTTTTACATGATAGTACAAATGAAGCATCACATGTATGATAAATAGCAGTTGGACCAGTGGATACTTTCCTATTCGTATGAGAAACAACATGATTACGCCTAGGTCTATTTCTACCATGAGCATGAGAGGAGCTAGTTGCAAACATGGCACGAGAATCATGATAAGCAGGTAAAGTAGCATAATTATAACACCTATCATGATGAGCAACATTGGAAATATTCTTGACATAAGCATAAACATAAGCATGGTTCTTTTGGTCATGTGAAGAGTAGGAGCTACTAGCCATAGGAGCCTTCCCTTTCTCCTTGTTGAGACTGGAAGTCCTTTGGCTTGTTAAGTTCTTGGTTTCTTTTCGGAAACCAAGACCATCCTTAATAGAGGGGTGTCTACCAACGGTGTAGGCATCCCTAGCAAATTTTAGTTTCTCATAATTATCTTTGCAAGTCATAAGTTGAGTATTAAGACTTACAACATCATTATTTAACTTAGCAATAGTAGAAACATGTTCATTACAAACATCAATATTAACATCTTTACATCTGTTACAGATTGCGACATGCTCTACACATGAGCTAGCCACATTAAGTTCTTCTAGCGTAGTATTTAAATCAACATTCAAATTCTTTAGACTATAAATAGAATCATGACAAGTAGACAATTCAGAAGACAACAGTTCATTCTTCTTAATTTCTAGAACAAGAGATTTTTGAACACTAATAAACTTATCATGTTCCTCATAGAGTCTATCTTTTTCATTAAGAGCATCAATTAATTCATTTATCTTATCTACCTTAGATCTATCTAATCCTTTAAAAAGATCACTATAATCTATCTCATCATCATCAAAAAATTCCTCATCACTAGAAGAAGTCTACTTGGGTGTATCTCGTGTACGCACCTTCTTCTCCTTAGCCATGAGGCATGTGTGGCGTTCGTTGGGGAAGAGGGAAGACTTGTTGAAGGCTGAGGCAGCTAGCCCTTCATCATCAGAGTCAGATGAAGAACAATCGGAGTCCCATTCCTTTCTAATATGCGCTTCGCCCTTAGCCTTCCTGTAGTTCTTCTTTCTTTCTTCTCTTTCTTCTCTTGTGCCTGGTCATTGTCGTTATCAAGGAATTGTGCTATAAAATGACCAGAATTACCGCACTTGAAGCAGGAGCTCTTCCCCTTGATGTGTTTTTGTTGGGATATTCCTTGTGTCCCTTCAAGGTAGTCTTGAAGCGCTTGATGATGAGCGCCATTTCATCCTTGTTGAGTCCGGCAGCCTCCACTTGTGCTACCTTGCTAGGTAGCGCCTCCTTGCTACTGGTTGCTTTGAGAGCAACGGGCTGTGACTCGTAGACAGGAAGTGGTGCGTTCAAGGCATCATCCACATACCTTGCTTCTTTCACCATCATACGCCCGCTCACAAATTTTCCAAGGATTTCCTCGGGCATCATCTTGTTGTACCTGGGGTTCTCACGAATAAGATTTACAAGATGGGGATCAATAACAGTAAATGACCTTAGCATGAGTCGGACGACGTCATGATCCGTCCATCTTGTGCTTCCATAGCTTCGAATTTTGTTGACAAGGGTCTTGAGCCTATTGTACGTTTGTGTTGGCTCTTCTCCCCTTATCATAGCGAATCTCCCTAGTTCGCCTTCCACTAGTTCCATCTTGGTGATCATGGTGGCGTCATTACCCTCGTGAGAGATCTTGAGGGTATCCCATATTTGCTTGGCATTGTCCAAGCCACTGACTTTGTTATATTCATCCCTGCATAGAGATGCTAGCAAAATAGTAGTGGCTTGGGCATTTTTATGTATTTGCTCATTGATAAATACAGGATTATCAGTACTATTGAAATGCATTCCATTTTCAACAATTTCCCAAATACTAGGATGGAGGGAAAATAAGTGACTACGCATTTTGTGACTCCAAAATGAATAGTCCTCTCCATCAAAGTGTGGGGGTTTTCCAAGAGGAATAGATAGTAAATGGGCATTTGAATTGTAAGGGATGCGAGAATAATCAAAGGAGTAATTTTGATTAAGCGTTTTCTTTTTCGACGAAGAGTCTTCGTCGTCATCATCCCTTGGTGAAGAAGAGGAGGTGTCGCTGTCGTAGTAGATGATCTTCTTAATGCATCTCTTCTTCTTTTCATCCCTCTTCTTATGACTCGAGCCTGAGTCAGTGGGCTTGTCATATCTTGGCTTGTTGAAGAGGGTCTCCTTCTCCTTGTCGTTGATCACCATCCCCTTGCCCTTAGGATCCATCTCTTCGGGCGGTTAGTCCCTTAATGAAGAGTACGACTCTGATACCAATTGAGAGCACCTAGAGGGGGGGGGGTGAATAGGTGATCCTGTGAAAGCAAACACTAAATAGCCCAAACTTGGTTATGAAATGTTAGTAAGATTAAAGCCAAGTTGCTATAGCGAGAACTCTTCACTTGATTGTTCCCTTAAAATGAGTATTGAATTTAGAATAATAGCACAAGTGATTAAGCGAGAACTCTAGAGAAGAAACCAATCACAAAGAAAAACAACACAAGAGACATGGTGATTTTATCCCGTGGTTCGACCAAGTATAACACTTGCCTACTTCCACACTATGGCGTCCCAATGGACGAGGTTTGCACTCAACACCTTTCAAGTGATCCAATGATCCACTTGAATACCATGGTTTTCTTCCTTATAGTTGTTTTCCCATTTGTGAGGAATATCCACAAGTTGGAGCCTCTCACCCTTACAAAGTAGATCACAACAAAAGCACAAGAGTAAGGGAGGGAAAGAAACACACGCAAAGACTAGAGTCACAGCAATCACATGCACACAAGTCAAGACGTGAGCACACAAACAACAACACAACAAGTCTATAGCTCACAAAGTGCTCAAATCTCAATCGCGATGATCTGAATGCGTGGTTGCGGAGTCTAGGCGTCTTAGGATGTTCAATGGAGGCTTGGTGTGTTGCTCCATGCGCCTAGGGGTCCCTTTTATAGCCCTAAGGCAGGTAGGAGCGTTGGATCTCCATTTGGTAGGCAATTCTTGCCTTCTGCCGGTTGGCGCACCGGACAGTCCGGTGCACCACCGGACATGAACAGTGCCTGATATCCTTCCTTTTCTGGCAACACCGACCATTGAGCCTTTGGTCCCCTTGGCACACCAGACACTGTCCGGTGCACATCGGACAATCCGGTGCGGCCTGGTGACCGTTGGCTCGGGCCACGTGTCGCTCGCTGACCGTGCTGCCGACCGTTGGCGCGGGCGTTGATGGCTCACCAGACAGTCCGGTGCACACCGGACAGTCCGGTGATTTTTAGCCGTAGCGCCCTCGGCTTTTTCACGAGAGCGACGAGTTCGTCGCTGGCCAGCCTAGGCACTGGACACTATCCGGTGCACACCTGACATCCGGTGCACCTCAGGCTGGTGTAAGTTTGGCTGAACTTAGCCAAACTTATCTAGTCCAATTTCATTTGATTTGACAATCATCCTAGCACTTAGAGAAATATGTTAGTACCGAAAACAATTTACTAAGGCCAGAGTCATACATAGAATATTTGATTTTCATCTCTTTGGCACTTAGCACATATGAACCACAATATTATGTGTTGGGCATCTAATCACCAAAACATTTATAGAAATGGCCCAAGGGCACATTTCCCTTTCAGGATTTTGATCATCTTTGTGAGCTCAATAATTTGGACAATATTTTATTTGATAGATCAGCTATGCCTTATCCTTCTCTTGCTATATTTTGCATTGCTAGGAAGTACAACAACACAGGACAATTTTCAGTGCATAGAGTTTATATTTCATCAATATATGGTGTTTCTTCATATTGTGCAAATAAGATATTGGTATGTTCTCAAGAAGAGGAGAAATTATTGTTTCCATGTACTTTAGTAGAAGTTTCAGGTTTATTTTTAGAAGATCATGATAAAACCTTAGTCATGAACATCAATCATGATGCAAAACCGAGGATAGTTTGCTATCAAGAAGGGGAGAATGATGAGAACATAACCCGCTCAGATATGACCATGTTAATGGCTCCTTCTGCGAAGGTGAAACTCTTTCACATTGTATCTACCTTCGATATATTTGAAGAATTGATATTGCGACGAAAAGTGTGTATACTTTTATTTGTAGAACTTCTTACATGGATCAAGAAATGTGTTGAGTGTACAATGAAGACATTGAGGAACAAAGAAGTTGATTGGGGACCAAGTAATAATCTTTCCAACATCCCCAACCAAGCAACCACATCATCATATTTAAAGTTATACTTGGGTGAGGAGCACATGCTAGAGTAAAGGATGACTCTACTACAAGAATGGGATGATGATGAGGAAATCACTGCCATCAAAACAACCACACCAGCGATCCCCTTCACCATTTAATCAAGGATTAGTGAAACGAGTCCGCGCTCGTAAATTTAATTATCAGGTGATCTCGTTCATTGTTGTTGAAGCTAATCCTTCCTTAAATGAGGTACTAAAACCTTGTGATGACTTTATTATGCTAATGTGTTTAGGAGGTAAACCACCTAGGAGTTGAGAAGGCAACAAGGCAATAAAAGCTGCTCCACCCGAGAGGATTTCGAAACTACAACAAGTGCAAGTTTAAAAGGACATATCTTTCCGCTCCCAAGGCTGTTTAATGCAAATAAGCACTTGCTGGAAAGGCCTCTTTGTCTACTTTCTAGTGGACCAAGAATCAATGAGAGGACGCATCCAAGGCTCTAGGAACGGCTGAGACAACTTCATGACTCCACCAGCCCGAGGGGATTCCGTAACTGCGGCAAGCACTAGATTAAATGGAGCATATCTTTCAACTCCCAAGGCCATTTAATGCAAATAAGTACTTGTTGGAAAGCTCTTTTCGTCTTCTTTATAGTGGATCAAAACTCAATGCGAGATACCAACCTAGGCATCTGGGAACTGTTGGTTACTTGTTCTCAAATGCTGTGAATTAAGAACAAGGCAACACAATCGTTAAAGGTTAAGGACCTTTGTCTTTCGAAGCATTATCTCCACATGGGTATAATACTCATCAGACAAAGATCAAGAGAGATATACCTTCATTATTTAATGCGTGAATAGGAATACGAAAGAATAAAGATGATGACTGCATCTTATTAATTTATTTATATTCGTAATCCATAAGACATAAATGAATATTTAATAGTATTAATATTACACTGATACCTTTGGCTTGCTCAAAGGCGTGAATGCGGGAGAGTGATCACAATCCAGCGTGAACAGTACGGTGTTACTGTTCATCTATTTATAGGCACAGGACGTAGCCCGAGTAAAATTACATCCATGCCCTTAGACATTTGTTTATAAATAACATGTAACACTATGAACATCATTAAATAAAAATAATACAATTAGTTAATAATGATATTTATGGTAATTAATTTTCTATTAAGTGTTTGTTATTTATTTGCCTTTGGAATGATTTTTGAATGCTCATGACTGATTTTGAATATTGAATATCATTTCTTCTTAAATGAAAATTCACATAATAATATAATAAATATTAGTCCAAGAATTAATATTTTATTTATAAATAAATTTGGTTTGATTATTATGAATTTTATGATTATTTGAATAGGTATTTCGAAATTAGAAAAAAAGAAAAAAACCTAATCTAACCCTAGCCGGCCCACTAGGGCCCATTAACCGCTCCCTAACCCTAGTGCGCGCCCTAACCCTCCCCAGCCGCCACTCCTCTCCCTGGCAACAGCTGCCGCCTCCCTGTTCTCAACTGCCACCTCCCCTCTCCCCACCTACTCTCTCTCCTCCTCTCTCCTCTCTTCCCCCTCGCTTCTCTCTTGCGCGAGCAGCTCCCACGACCGACGCCCCTGCACAAGGACACCGAGCCGCCCAGCCGGCACCCAGGCGCACCCCGACCCCGACCGACCGAGAGCCCCTGCAGCCTCCCCGCGCCCGCAGCGTGCCAAGCCAAGCCCTTGAAGCCAACCCGCATCGGCCGCGATGCGCCAGGAGCCGACCGCGCTCAAGCCCTGCACCCAGGCGTCGACCCTGAAGCCCATGCGCGCCCGACGCCGTCAAGAGCCGCCAGGATCCGAAGCCCTCACGATTTATCGCCCCCGCATTGTAAAGGAACTTCAATACAGCCGTTTCTACCTTCCCCATTACTCCCTCTCATCAATGGCCTTGAAGCCATGGCCGGCCGACCCTCTCTCTCTCCCTCTCCTCGCCTATAAATTGGACACCGAGCTACCTCCCTTCCTCCCCCAAGTTCTCCCTCGTTCCTCATATTCGTGTCCTACTCTTTGGACCACACCGGACCGCCTCGCTGGAACCTCGCCAGTGTCAACGCCACTACACCAGAGCCCGAACAGCAACCCGTCAAGAACCCCTGCCTGCACGCGCAGCAGCACCGCTGTTCGCCATTCGTGGAGCCTCACCGAAATTCGTGCCCGCCATCCAAACGCTTCGCTGGAGTTACGCCGTCCGTCGTCGACGCGATCGCGCAGCACACCAACTGGATCATCCGCGCCCAACACCGAGCCTCGTCCGCGCCGTCTTCGCTCGTCCTTGGTCGTGCCTCGCCTCACTGCGACCGAATCCCTCTATTCACCACAAGGTTGAAAACAACCCCAAATGTTGATTTATGTTCTAAATCACGTTTTGAATTAATTTATGAATTTGTGAATTATCGTTGTAATATCATGCAACCTGGCCATTCGTGTATGATTTTAGATATTCCGATGTATACGTGTAACCAAAAATCGAATTCTGCGATAATATTTTAAAAATGCGTATGATTTTATAGTTCTAAAAATGAACATGGTCACTATTCACTACTTCAGTGGTTTTCATACTAGAAATGTTTATAATTAATTTCGCTTTTGTGTGTGGAATGATAATTGTTAGTAGTAGTTTAAGTATAAACTAATTTGCATGAAGAAATTGAAATAGACACCAAGTCATGTATTTTCTAGTCGAATGAAAAATGTATAGATTTTACTGTTCATAATAAATGTATTCATAAGTATAGCACTTAATTATTTAGAATAGTAAAATGCTTATTTATGTCATAATAACCATGAATATGTTATTAAAAGTCTCATTTAGTATTTACAATTAATTCTTACTATATTAATGTCAGAAGAATTATAAATAAACAATTCTTAGCTATACGTATAAGTTCTATTTAGAAAAGAAAGGAGAAAACAGAAAGAGTAGAATTTATAATATTATTAAAATAACTTAATTAGGCGTTCATATTTTCCTAATAAAGAAATTGATAGTTATGTTGGTAAATATAGGTTTCTTACTAAAGAATTAGAGAATTTGTTTCTAACTGTAAAACGACCCTTTTAATAGACATTATGATTTTGATTTAATAAGATTCATTATAGATGTTTAAGTATAGCCGTACTAAATAGTAATATGTCATATAACTTTTCTAATAATGATATAATGGCTTAATTAAGTGCTCACACTGTCATAACTAAGATGGTAGTTAATAATATACCAATAAATATAGTATTCATTTTAATTATCTGGATCATTTGTTACTATAATAGAATTAAAGATAATTAATAGATTAATTATCCTTTATCATAATTTATTAATCAAACCTATAGTCAATTTGTTCTTAACTAGGTTTATGGCATGATTAATGATTTTATAGAATTTAGTACACGTTATATACGAATCACTTAGCTTTTCCTAAAGGACAAAATACAGTAATAAGAGTTTAAGTTCTTTTATAACTTAAAATGTTACTTTATATATATTGACTTCAAGTATAATAATATAGGCTATGTGCTTTTTAATGAAATTAAATGATGGCTATGCGTTCATTATCTTTTGCATGAAAATCCACTTAAGGCCCATAACCTAACGTGTCTTAAATAGGTGATTAATAATATAACTATGATCTTTTCACATAAAAAGTTATTTAAGCTATTTATGGGCTTGTTATAAAAGTAATGTTTAATAATGTGTTTTATAACTCATTAACCTTAGATATATAACATATATCTTCTCTAAAAAGTTAAAAAGGTTTAATATTGTTATAACATGTTTATCGTCTTATAAACCCTTAATCTTAAACATATCACATATGACGTTTTATAAAAGATTAAATTGGTGAACCTAATATTTGTATATTTAATTAAGATATTTTTAAGCTCATGTCGTGATTTTATAAAGTATAGATCACACATTTTTGAAAAGAATACCTTTTTATTATAACCCTTGCGTTTAATGTTTTTGAAAAGTGAACGCTCTTTTCGTTAGGCTTTCTTTTAGCTTTACATATGATGAATGTTGTATGTTATTGAGTGGTGTTTATTTCTTCTTGTTTGTTTGTGTGTTATTCAGTGATTGATCTAATAGTTGAGAATCAAGTGCTATTCTGTGGAAGAACCTCAAGTTTTCAATAAGCAAGGCAAGTGGACTTCTCCCTCTGCATACTCTGTTTGATCCCAAACAATACATTTGATAAAGTTTATTCTTGAATATATATGCATAATTTGATGGGTTACCTATTCAGATACACAACCTTTTCAACCATATTCCTCGATCAAACTTGGGTATTATACTTTACCTTCGTAGCTATGCTATTGCTACAACTTAACTTTATGCAGTCACTCTTGTTATGATATTAATGTTCCAAATGGTAAGTTTACATTATTGTTGTTAACCCGATGGTTAAACAAGATTATTGCATATTAATTGGAACATGGAGTGACCACCCAGGAAAACAGTGCTACCATGAGGACTATCATGGCTCTGGTCTTGGCTAAATAACTAGGGAAGTCTTATGTTGGGTGTTGGTCGTGGTCGACCAGGAACGAGGGCATCTGGCAAGCACTTATAGTACCGGCTCAGGCAGATTAGATACGGGCATAGTTCCTAAAGCTTTACCCTATGGTCCGGACTATATGTTAGTTACGGTAGGTGTGCCTTATGCAGTTTGACCATTTCCAGCATTTGCGTAATGAGGACTCTGGGGAGAAGCCTCGTAGTGAAACCCTAGCCATTCACCTCGGAAGTGAATACGGGTCTAGCTAACCCGGGCTAGAAGGGAATCACGACTCATGGGTAAAGATGCGCCACCTCTGTAGAGTGTAAAACTGCTATATCAGCCGTGCTCACGGTTATGAGCAGCCTGGACTCCTCACATGATAATTGAACTTGAAGATGGAAATAAATCGAGATCCGATGATCTACCAATGGTTTGCTTAAGTGGTTTCACTTAAGTGTTTTTGATATACTCTCATACTTTTGTTTAATGGGAATACTTGGGATTCACACTTATTAGTAAGACAGGTGTTGTTAATAAAATATTGACCAACTAAAATGCTTACTGCTCAACCTTAGGCTTACCTTGTTACCTTGCATTAGTTTTTCCCTCACTTGCTGAGCCCCGACCATAAGTGAGCTCACCCTTGCTTAATTTTGATCAGAAGTTTGCAGATGAAGTTATGATGCTGAGCTCCATGGATGCTAGTCTAGTGATACCCCCGGTCATCTTCCTGTGGATGGATGTCCCTATTTCGCTGTACTTTGATGAATAAAGGTTAAGACATTATGTCTGTTCGAAGTGTAATATGTTAATATAATCGTTATTTACGCTTTTATGCATTGTTCTTTTGATATATTACACTTGTGACGTCAACATATGTTTGGAAATAGATCCTGGCACACATATGCTATGCACCCAGCTATGCCCTTAGAAACGGGTGTGACAAAAGTGGTATCAAAGCAATGTGACCGTAGGTCGCTAGATTAGTTAGAAATGGAAAGCCCAGTCAGTCTTTCAAAGCCTGAAATATTGTCCTCCATAAAAACTTACTTTATATCAAAACTCGTCTCTTTTATTTTTAACTCTTCTAGTCTGATTTTGGTCTATCAGAAGACTCTACTCAGAAGCACTATAAGATGATCAAGCTAGGATTGTGGAACTTGAAGCAAAGTTTGCCAAAAGAAACCTTTTCGAAGCTATCGACGATGCCCTATTCTCTGTCTTACCTCCACTCCGCAAGAAGTTTTGTTATGGATCCCCTGGATCTATTATTTGACTTCTTGGCTAGGTTGATAGGATTGTTCTTTAGTATTAAGATTTTCGACTAGATCGGTAAGGACGATATTATATTATAAGTGGTTTTCTAATCCCTAATATTGCTTTATAACCCTTGACGTCTTATACTTTTGTTTTCTTGCTATTATATTGCCACCCTTGCGCAATATCTACCTTGACATACTGAATTCTTTGTCTCCCTACTACTTGATAATGCCTCTCTATTTTGTCTCCTTGATAATGCTTTCTCCCTAACTCACTTCATATCCTTGGTTGTATCATTTATCCTCACTTTAATAGTTCATGGTTATCTTATTTCACTCTTGGCCACCAACAAATATGTTTTGTCTAACTCCTTGATAATTCTTACCTAACTCCTTGACTTTATAATATCTTTCTTATTCCAAACCTTGTCTCACCTTTTGTTTTGGTTGAATGAGTAGAATTGGATTGTGTTGTGCTGGTATGCTTGAGTTCATTGTCCTTTCTGATCATGATTGATTTGCTTCTTTGAAATGATTGTTGGTGTATTGTGTGACTTTTGTCCAGAATGACATTAGTTAGCTAGGTAAAACCTTAGATAGATGGGTTTTCTCTGCTCTCTACAATCTGTCTTTGCTCAACCCTTTCGTCCCTTCCATTCTTCCATACCCATACAGATGTCAGACCTTGGAATGTCAACTACAAGTGATGTCACTAAATGCAAAGAATGCGGTGTGTTGGCAAGTCAAAACAACACTATAAATAAAATGGCTAATGAACAGACATTCAAGACACAAAGGGATGCACAACCAAACCAACAGACAAGTGACCTTGGAACATGTTGTTGTTGTGAGTACTATGGAATTCCTTGTCGCCAAGTCAATGCAAACGAAAGTGAAACTACAAAACAGAAGAACCAGATTTTATTTTCTGGCATAAATAGATAGATGTCTCCCCCTAAACATCTAATAGCAGAGTCTCTCATACCTAATGCACTATCAATTGATGAATTGCAATGTATTCCAAAAAGGAAATGTCACAAGGATGCCCAGCCCCAAGAAGAAACACATGAGTGTTACATTGATGGATGGACTATTACTTGCACACAGTTTCAGCCTCATCATCGCATCAGGACCAAGAAACAAAAAGGGAAACATGGAAAAAGTCAAGAAATAACTTCAAGAAAAGCTTGCTATCAATGTGGACGTGAAGGTCATTACTTCTGTAACTGTCTTGAGAAGAGTTCACTACAAATCACCTCCGAGAGGAAGCTATCTCAGTCTTTAGACATGGAATGTGAACAAAAATGCATAGAAACTTCTACCAACAACATAAAGACAACTCTACCATGTAACTTATCAAGTCGTGCTTGCTTTAGCTATGGTGATACCGACCATCTTGTTAATGGTTGTCCTAAGAAAGTTGTGGAGATCAATAAGGTCCAAAAGAAAAGACAACACCCTCAAACCCATGCATCAACAAAGAATAAACAATGGAAAGAGACCATAGGAAAGATATGTTATGCAGTGACAGGAACCATTCCATATGGTGATGCAGTAATTTTTAGAACACTAGTCATTCACACAACCATCGCCACTGTGTTGTATCATCCTCGTACAACACATTCTTTTATCAGTGCCCAGTTTGCAACAAAGTATGGTATCTTTAAGTGTCCCTTGAGATCAAGGAAGACCATCAGTGCACCCAAAGGAAAAATGTTAGTAAACTACATATGTCCAAATGTAAGTGTTAAAATCAATGGAATAGATTTTCCAGCTGATCTTATAGTGATGGAATCAATGGGAAAGGATGTGATTCTTGGAAATAATTGGTTACAAAGAACTAAGGCAATAATCCAACATACTGAAAGAACATGTGTTTGGAAACCCCGTCTGGAGAAAGA
The DNA here is from genome assembly GCA_029449295.1 of Zea luxurians. NCBI lineage: Eukaryota > Viridiplantae > Streptophyta > Magnoliopsida > Poales > Poaceae > Zea > Zea luxurians. The sequence goes on from JAOPSE010000011.1 coordinate 57,486,926, forward strand.
ATAGTAGTTGAAGACAATCGACCTCCAGCTCAGATTGGTACATCTGTCAAGGAAGAATAATATATCGTTTAGCTAGAAGAATGAGTATGTCTCACGAAGAAAAAAATGTCAAGATGTTGCCCCTTTGAGAAATTGTAATTATGCTAAGTGATATATGAATAAATTTGGAGAATCTCTCGCACCTATTGTGTTTTGCCTCTTTATAAAGAAAATAAAGTATGGTGTCATCTGCTATATGCAAACAATGTGATACTCTAGTTGCCCTAAAAATCCCGCTCAAGTCTTTCTCTCAATTTATGCTCAAAGAAATACTATTGGACCAGAAAGATAACTTGGATATCATGCTCTGAAATCTATAAAAATTCAAAAAGATCTCTGTTAAGGATTATAACACTTGTACACTCTTGTAGTATGATGAAGCTAGGCAGAATTGGAAATCATCCTTAACTAATCTTATATTGGAAATCAAAATGTTGCGTTAGCTCTTTATCTTAATGTCATGCAAGCCTCTTATGCAGTCCGTCTCACTAACTCTTTTACCCTCTGACTAGATGATGAACCCCAATGGAAATGAAGTAAATGATGCCAACGACAATATTCCTACCTTAACAACTATAAACAAGAAAAATGAGTCACCGAGATATTCGATGAATGGAATGAAGAACAACAAAAGGAATAGAAAAAATGTTTGGATACATGATTAGTTCACCCCAACCACAAGCAAAAGCCACGAAACACATGGATACCCAAACAGAAGAATCAAGTCAGGCTCAGCTATATGAGATACAGACACCCAATCAACCCTCACCCTCTGTTGGTCAAGTGAAGTTGACTCGCAAAGAACTCAAAGCAAGAGGTGCTTGCTACTACTGTAAAAATGAAGGACATTATTTGCGAATGCCCCAAGAAGCGTCTAGACCGAATAAAGAAGAAAGCTGCCAAGTATGACCTAAGCAATAATTCAAAAGACCCACCATTTTATAAGTATGATGATGAAGGAAGCTTGATTAGTATACATTACAGAGCAAAGAAGTAAGGAAGTTCCTTTTGTTTGGAGGAGTTCAATGAGAATTAAGAGCCTACAAATAAACCATGTATCACCTTTGTTTTCTTGCTAGCCTTCCTTAATCTCGAGGACGAGATTCTTTTTAAGAGGGGTAGATTTGTAACACTATAAAAATCATTAAATAAAAATAATACATTTAGTTAATAATGATATTTATGGTAATTAATTTTCTCTTAAGTGTTCATTATTTATTTGCCTTTGGAATAATTTTTGAATGCTCATGACTGATATTGAATATTGAATATCATTTCTTCTTAAATGAAAATTCACATAATAATATAATAAATATTAGTCCAAGAATTAATATTTTATTTATAAATAATTTTGGTTTGATTATTATGAATTTTATGATTATTTGAATAGGTATTTCAAAATTACAAAAAAAAAGAAAAAAATCTAATCTAACCCTAGCCGGCCCATTAGGGCCCATTAACCGCCCCCTAACCCTAGTGCGCGCCCTAACCCTCCCCAACCGCTGCTCCTCTCCCTGGCAACACCCGCCGCCTCCCTGTTCTCATCCGCCACCTCCTCTCTCCCCACCCACTCTCTCTCCTCCTCTCTCCTCTCTTCCCCCTCGCTTCTCTCTCTTGCGCGAGCAGCTCCCACGACCGATGCCCCTGTGTAAGGACACCGAGCCGCCCAGCCAGCGCCCAGGCACGCCCCGACCCCGACCGACCGAGACCCCTACAGCCTCCCCGCGCCCGCAGCGTGCCAAGCCATGCCCTTGAAGCTGACCCGTGCCGACCGTGACGCGCCAGGAGCCGACCGCGCTCAGGCCCTGCACCCAGGCATCGACCCCGAAGCCCCTGCACGCCCGACGCCGTCAAGAGCTGCTAGGATCCGAAGCCCTCGCGATTGTTCGCCCCACGCGTTGTAAAGGAACTTCAATACAACCGTTTCTACCTTCCCTGTTACTCCCTCTCATCAATGGCCTTGAAGCCATGGCCGGTCGACCCTCTCTCTCTCCCTCTCCTCACCTATAAATTGGACGTCGAGCTTCCTCCCTTCCTCCCCCAAGTTCTCCCTCGCTCCTCACATTCGCGTCCTGCTCTTTAGACCACGCCGGACCACCTCGCCGGAACCTCGCCAGTGTCAACGCCACCGCACTAGAGCCCGCGCAGCAACCCGTCAAGAACCCCTGCCCGCACGTGCAGCAGCACTGCCGTTCGCCATCCGTGGAGCCTCACCAGAATTCGTGCCCGCCATCCAAATGCATCGCCGGAGTTACGCCGTTCGTCGTCGACACGATCGCGCAGCACACAACTAGATCATCCGCGCCCAACGCCGAGCCTCATCCGCGCCGTCTTTGCTCGTCCTTGGTCGTGCCTCGCCTCACGGCGACCGAATCCCTCTATTCACCACAAGGTTGAAAACAACCCCAAATGTTGATTTATGTTCTAAATCACATTTTGAATTAATTTATGAATTTGTGAATTATCATTGTAATATTATACGACCTGGCGATTCGTGTATGATTTTAGAGATTCCGATGTATACGTGTAACCAAAAATCGAATTCTGCGACAATATTTTAAAATGCGTATGATTTTATAGTTCTAAAAATGAACACGGTCACTATTCACTACTTCAGTGGTTTTCATACTAGAAATGTTTATAATTAATTTCGCTTTTGTGTGTGGAACGATAATTGTTTGTAGTAGTTTAAGTATAAACTAATTTGCATGAAGAAATTGAAATAGACACCAAGTCATGTATTTTCTAGTCGAATGAAAAATGTATAGATTTTACTGTTCATAATAAATGTATTCATAAGTATAGCACTTAATTATTTAGAATAGTAAAATGCTTATTTATGTCATAATAACCATGAATATGTTATTAAAAGTCTCATTTAGTGATTTACAATTAATTCTTATTATATTAATATCAGAAGAATTATAAATAAACAATTCTTAGTTATACGTATAAATTCTATTTAGAAAAGAAAGGAGAAAACATAAAGAGTAGAATTTATAATATTATTAAAATGACTTAATTAGGCGCTCATATTTTTCCTAATAAAGAAATTGATAGTTATGTCGGTAAATATAGGTTTCTTAGTAAAGAATTAGAGAATTTATTTCTAACTGTAAAACGACCCTTTTAATAGACATCATGATTTTGATTTAATAAGATTCATTATAGATGTTTAAGTATAGCCGTACTAAATAGTAATATGTCATATAACTTTTCTAATAATGATATAATGGCTTAATTAAGTGCTCACAGTGTCATAACTAAAATGATAGTTAATAATATACCAATAAATATAGTATTCATTTTAATTATCTGGATCATTTGTTACTACAATGGAATTAAAGATAACTAATAGATTAATTATCGTTTATCATAATTTATTAATCAAACCTATAGTCAATTTGTTCTTAACTAGGTTTATGGCATGATTAATGATTTCATAGAATTTAGTACACGTTATATACGAATCACTTAGCTTTTCCTAAAGGACAAATACAATAATAAGAGTTTAAGTTCTTTTATAACTTAAAATGTTACTTTATATATATTGACTTCAAGTATAATAATATAGGCTATGTGCTTTTTAATGAAATTAAATGATGGTTATGCGTTCATTATCTTTTGCATGAAAATCCACTTAAGGCCCATAACCTAACTCGTCTTAAATAGGTGATTAATAATATAACTATGATCTTTTCACATAAAAAGTTGTTTAAGCTATTTATGGCCTTGTTATAAAAGTAATGTTTAATAATGTGTTTTATAACTCATTAACCTTAGATATATAACATATATCTGTGGGGGATAGATATCCCCCGGGTCCACCAAAAGAGTAAAGGACCTCACGAAAGGCCCAAGGGCCCAATAAATCGTAAGGTTATTCTTTTGTGGGCCTGGGGAAAGACGACCAGCAACGCAGAGCGACATGGGGCCGGATTGGTGCAAACCCGGACGGCCCATAGCGCCGAGCCATTGGCCGCAACAGAGATCCGACTTTCCCGCGTCGGGGCCTCCATGCAGCGAAGCCACGTGAGGATAAGTCGGCGAGAGTTACGTAGGGGATAATCTCGAGAGGTTCACTATCTTTTAGCTACTCGTTGTTATCTCATCATGTGTACTGCCCCACGGTCGAGTATATAAGGCCTAGGGGGCACCCCTTCAGGACGATCGACCCATTACTTAGCCTCCCACCTCAACTCTCTGTATTCTCGATCCAGAGAGCTCTCTTGTAATCACATCCACCAAGCATACTCATCAGGACGTAGGGTGTTACGCATCTCTAAGCGGCCCGAACCTGTAAACCTTGTCCACTGTCCCTCGTGCGATCGGCACGAACCATTTTGCTACAGTTGTCGACACCGTCCTACTCCTAAAAACACCTTGAGGGGCAACCCCGGGTGTGCGGTCGGACCCTAAACACCGACAGCTGGCGCGCCAGGTAGGGGGTGTGTCGACAATTCAAGCTAGCTCAATGGCCATCTCCTTTTACATCAAGGTCACCCCGCGCCCCGGATCTACGTTTTGCTTCGGAACAATCTCGTTCGTAACAGACGAAGAAGGAATTCTGCACCGTATTGCGGATCCGCCAAAAAAGGAGTCTTCCTCAACAAACTCCGAAAATATCGGAAAAGCACGACCTCCGGCTCCCCGGAAGAAGATCACCACGACGACAGCGCCGTTCTACCCCGACGTCCTCTTCATCGGGAGAGCGGAATCGCCTGCCATCTCCGACGACGAGCCGACTGTACCCGGGGAAGAACCGCCTCAGCGAGAGTCCCGTCGACGAAGGAACCGGCGCATGAATGTTCGGCGACATCACGCAGCCGGAGAGCGGAATCCGGAGCAACCTGTCTCGCGAGACGAGATCTCGGAGGTAGGAGAAACCCCGGAGGAACGCGTCTTCAGAGAGCGAAGGAACTCCCGACGACGTGATCGCCGACGAGCTCAGGAGCAGGCTGAGCAGGATACAAGGCAACGTCGCGAGAATCCACTCTTCGGGCGTAATCTGAACCCCGACTTCGCCCGAGCTATGAACACGCCGAGCGAGGTCGGAGGGGTGCTGGCTCGGATAGCGGAAGGACTTCCTCGGACTCCTGACGCCGACGGTTACCGACGACTGTTCACCCAGGCGGCCAACCATCTTCTACCGCTTGCTCACCCGCCGAACGATCTACGACACGCCATCAACAGTCGCCGAGACGCGCGGAGCTCCATCAACGCTTCGCGGGAACGGCGGCATGAGAACGAAATTCGTCGTCGAGAGGAGTACGACAGAGATCATGGTGCCCCGACTCAGAGCCAAGCTACCAGGACTGAGTCGGCGACGGCTTCAACTGGCGGAACCTCCCGGGGACGGTCGAGGAACCACAACCACAACTCCCCTCCCCGGGACAGGCATCGACCCCGACGACAGGAGGACACGTGCGGAGTGTCCGCCCTTACTCCGCGCCTTAGGGCCATCCAATGGCCTCCCAACTTCAAGGTATCCAATGTTGACAAGTATGAACCTAAGCAGGATCCGTGGGGTTGGCTAGCCGTCTACACCACCACTGCTCGAGCTGCCGGAGCATCCGAGGACGTGATGACCGCGTATTTGCCCATTGTCCTTGGACAAGACGCGCTGCAATGGCTACGACATCTACCCCGACACTGCATCGACGTCTAGGGAGACTTCAGTCGGCGTTTCACCGCCAACTTCTAGTCCCTCTCCGACAAGCCGGCGCAGCCGTGGGACCTCAAATCTATCAAGCGCCGGGGGGACGAGACTCTCCGATCATACCTCAAGAGGTTTCAAACCATGAGGAATCGCATCCCCGATGTCACGGAGGCGGCCGTGATCGAGGACTTCTACCGAGGATCCAATGACTCGGCTTTTGTCCGAGCCATACTACAAAGGGCGCCGACCACCTCGGAGGAGCTGTTCCGGGAAGCCGACCTCTACATCACCGCCGACGAGCGAGCCCAGGACCTCATCGGAGGAGCGAAGCCCGCGCCGGCAGCACCGCGGCGCGACGCGAACCAGCAACCTGACAAGCGATGGGAGAAGCGGCCACGCGAAGAAGTACACGCCGCCGGACCACCCGCCGCCCGCGCTCGAGGAGGACCTCGTGGAGGCGAACGCACACTAGACGACATCCTCGACGCCCAGTGCCCGTACCACAAGGACATGCGACACACTCTTCGTAACTGCCGGGACTTCAAGCACTCCGTCGGACATGGCCGACCCTTCCAACCTCTACCTCCTCCTCCGCCGAGGGGAGGACCAGATGAACCACGACAACCCCATCGGCAGGAGGAGGGAGGAGGAGGAGGAGCTTTCCCGCGCGTTGACAGGGAGGTCAACGTCATCTTCGGCGGACACGGATCACAGGAGAGCAGAAGACAGCAAAAGCTCAATGATCGCCAGATACTAGTGGCGACCGTCGGCCCTCCCGCCCCATACCGATGGTCGGAGCACCCGATCACCTTCACTCGGGCGGATCAATGGCTCAACTTTGATCATCCGGGCAAGTACCCGCTTCTCGTCGATCCGGTGATCCGAGAAAGCCGGGTGAAAAAGGTGTTAGTGGACGGGGGGAGCAGCATCAACATCACCTTCCCCCGGACACTCCAAAGCTTGGGAGTTCATCTCAAAGAGCTCCACGAGTCGGACACTCCTTTCTTCGGCATCGTGCCGACGGAAGGGGAATACCCGCTGGGCCACATCTACATGCCGGTCACCTTTGGAACTCCGGAGAACTACAGAACCGAGTTCCTGAGGTTTGAAGTGGCGAACTTCGACTGCGGGTACAACGCCATCATCGGGAGGCCAGGATTGGCCAAATTCATGGCCATTCCGCATTACACATACATGATACTGAAAATGCCGGGGCCACAAGGGATCATAACTGTGCGCGCCGACCTCCAAGGCGCCGCAGAATGTTTCCGAGTGGCTATTCAAGCAGCCCTCACCGCCAAGCCGTCGACAGCTCCCTCCGCAATGGCGAACTCTAAGCCTGAGGAGGACCTCGCAATACCGGCGAATGAAGCTCAAACCGCGACCTCTATGCGGCCGACTGAAGAAACTAAAAGAATCAACCTGGGGTTCGCTGATGAGCGCAAGACGGCCATCATCAGCTCCAGTTTGGACGACAAATAGGAAAGCGCGCTCGTCCAGTTTCTGCAAGATAACCGAGACGTATTCGCATGGCAACCTGCGGATATGCCGGGAGTCCCGAGAGAACTGGCCGAGCACAAGCTAAAGGTCTTTCCCCAGGCGAGGCCGATTCGACAGAAATTACGTCGTTTCACGCCTGATAAGAGGGAAGCCATTCGCGCCGAGTTAGCTCGCTTGGTCGCGGCCGGATTCATTAGAGAAGTGTTACATCCTGAGTGGTTAGCCAATCCTGTTCTTGTACTCAAAAAGAATAAAGTGGACTGGCGCATGTATGTTGATTATACTGATCTCAACAAACACTGTCCGAAGGATCCCTTCGGACTCCCTAGGATAGATCAGGTGGTGGACTCCAGCAGCTGGATGTTCTATGTTGTCTTTCTTGGATTGTTATTCTGGGTACCATCAGATCAGCCTGGCAAAGGAAGATGAAGAAAAAACGGCATTCATTACTCCGTTTGGCGCTTTCTGTTATACCTCCATGCCGTTTGGCCTTAAGAACGCTGGAGCGACTTACCAGAGAGCTATTCAAACATGCTTAGCCGATCGCTGGGGCAAGCGTGTGGAGGCTTATGTGGATGACGTGGTGATCAAAACACAGGACTCAAAGGACTTCATCGAAGATTTGCAACTGGTTTTCAACAGCCTGAGGCGGTATAGGTGGAAGCTTAATCCCGAGAAATGTGTTTTTGGGGTACCAGCCGGAAAGTTGCTCGGATTTATCGTCAGCCACCGAGGAATTGAAGCTAATCCAGATAAGATTGAAGCTATCATGAAAATGGAAGCACCTCGATCGCAGAAGAAGGTTCAGCGACTTACTGGATGCATGGCAGCTTTAAGCAGATTTATATCCAGGCTGGGAGAAAAAGGTTTGCCGTTTTATAAGTTACTCAAGAAGGTGGATAAATTTCAGTGGACTTCAGAAGCACAAGAAGCTCTAGATGCTCTGAAAAAATTCTTGACAACACCGCCAGTACTGAAACCACCTCGGCGAGCTACATCAACTCAACCAGCTGAAGATTTGCTACTGTACATCTCTTGCACGACTCACGTGGTAAGCACCGCGTTAGTAGTCGAGCGAGCAGAAGAAGGGCACGCCTATCCAGTGCAACATCCTGTGTATTTCATCAGTGAAGTCCTTGGCCCCTCAAAGAAAAAGTATCCTCAAATCCAGAAGCTATTGTATGCAGTACTTCTAACTGCCCGCAAGCTGCGTCACTACTTTGACGATCACAAAGTCATAGTGGTCACAAGTTTTCCAATAGGGGATATTCTTCACAACAAGGAGGCCATCGGTCGAATAGCCAAGTGGGCCTGTGAGCTGGGATCTCATGACATCGAGTTTCGGCCTCGCACTGCCATCAAAACCCAAGCACTAGTCGATTTCGTATCAGAGTGGACTGAACAACAAATACCAGACAACCCGGAGACTGCAGAGGTATGGCGAATGTATTTTGATGGCTCACTCAAGCTGCAAGGAGCAGGAGCGGGGATTCTTTTCACTGCACCAGGAGGCGAACACCTCAAGTACGCCCTCCAGCTGCTATTCCCGGCCTCCAACAATGCAGCCGAGTATGAAGCTTTGATCCATGGATTGAACATTGCCATATCACTGGGCGTCAAAAGATTAATGGTGTACGGGGATTCTCTGGTAGTTATCAGCCAGATAAATAAGGAGTGGGATTGCTCAAATGATTCGATGGGAAGATACTGCACTGCCGTCCGAAAGCTGGAGGATAAATTCGAGGGTTTAGAATTTCATCATGTGGAAAGAGATCGGAATACGGCAGCTGACGTACTATCCAAGCTGGGGTCCAGTCGAACTCAGGTCCCACCTGGGGTTTTCGTGCAAGAAATCCTGCAGCCGAGTATCTCAACGGATCAAGTAGAAGAGTGCAACATCATAAATCAACCCGAGTCAGATCTTGATGACTGGAGAAGGCCAATCATTAAGTACATAAAGAATGAAGAAGAACCAGATGATAAGAACTTGGCGGAGCGCATTGCAAGACAGTCGGCTCATTATACACTCATTGGGGAGACATTATACAGAAGGGGTGCATCAGGCGTCTTCATGAAGTGCATTCTCCCATCCACTGGAAAGCAACTACTAGAAGAGGTCCACGCTGGACAATGTGGGATACATGCAGCCTCCAGAACACTAGTTGGGAAGGTCTTCAGGTCAGGATTCTATGGGCCAACAGCAAAGAATGATGCAGCCGCGTTAGTTCAGAGGTGCGAAGCTTGCCAATACTTGTCGAAGCAACAACACTTGCCAGCACAGCAGCTGCAGACCATACCAGTAACTTGGCCTTTTGCATGCTGGGGGCTGGATATGATTGGACCTTTCAAGAAAGCTCAAGGGGGATATACTCATGTGTTGGTAGCAATTGACAAATTCACTAAATGGATAGAATTCAAGCCCATTGCCTCCTTAACCTCTGCCAAGGCTGTGGAATTCATACAAGATATAATATTCAGATTCGGGATACCAAACAGCATCATAACTGATCTAGGATCCAACTTCACAAGTTCAGAGTTCTTTGACTTCTGCGAGCAAAAAAGTATTCAGATCAAGTATGCATCTGTAGCCCATCCGAGAGCCAACGGGCAAGTTGAGCGAGCTAACGGGATGATATTGGATGCACTTAGAAAAAAGATTTTTGATAAGAATGAAAAATTCGCAGGGAAGTGGATAAGGGAATTACCCTATGTTGTTTGGAGCCTAAGAACCCAACCCAGCCGAGCCTTGCATGGAAACACTCCTTTCTTCATGGTCTATGGGTCGGAAGCAGTGCTGCCTGCTGATCTCAAGTTTGGGGCGCCAAGGCTGATTTTTGAAAGCATAGCAGAAGCTGAGACCACCAGACTAGAGGACATAGATATACTCGAAGAAGAACGGCTAAGTGCAGTAATCCAGTCAGCAAGATACCAGCAGACTCTAAGGCGCTATCACGACAAGGCTGTGCGGCAACGATCCTTTTCAGTGGGGGAGCTCGTCCTTCGCCGAATTCTAACGGGAGAAGGACGACACAAGTTATCACCCTTATGGGAAGGGCCTTTCATAGTGGCAGAAGTCACTCGGCCCGGATCATATCGCCTCACTCAGATGGATGGCACGGAAGTCGGGAACTGTTGGAACATAGAACACCTGAGAAAGTTTTATCCTTAGCCGTACCTCAAAACTGCTGGGATAACAATGATGTACTCTGTAAAGTGGAAATATGTCATCAATAAAGAAAAGGTTTCAAGGACACTCAATTTATTTACGATTGACTCGCATTCTTACTTAACTCGGGGTGACCACTATGCCCTGCTAACGGAGCAATCGACTTAAGTCGGCAACGACTTAAGGCGGTGCAACATGCTCACGCTTACTTAACTCGGGGTGACCACTATGCCCTGCTAACGGAGCAATCGACTTAAGTCGGCAACGACTTAAGGCGGTGCAACATGCTCACGCTTACTTAACTCGGGGTGACCACTATGCCCTGCTAACGGAGCAATCGACTTAAGTCGGCAACGACTTAAGGCGGTGCAACATGCTCACGCTTACTTAACTCGGGGTGACCACTATGCCCTGCTAACGGAGCAATCGACTTAAGTCGGCAACGACTTAAGGCGGTGCAACATGCTCATGCTTTACTTAACTCAGGGCGACCACTATGCCCAGCTAACGAAGCAATCAACTCCAATTGGCGCTTGCTTAAGACCAATGCAACATGCTCTCGCCTATTTAATTCAGGGGATGATCTCCATATCCCACATGCAAAATTCATAGTCATCATGCATCATTACTACCAAACTCATTGAACTAAGAAATCCTGATACAATGATAGAATAATTATGTCACTCAAATAAACTGGTGTTCTCTGACAAATATTCAATCATGCAAGCTGCGCGCTTGGAGCATGCGAAATGTTTTCTCTATTTTGCAATGTCTTTTCCAGGAGCAGTTGACGAAGAAGGACGACCCGAGGAGTCAGGGGCGGCGTTCACGTCGGCCCTTATATCTTCAGGAACGACTACGCCAGGCCTCCTCATCAGAATTCGTCCAGCTCGAATGGCCTTGTCCATGGCCCTATCGCGTTGGGCTCTCAGAGTATTGGAAGTTTCTTCAGCAGCCTTGACAGCCGACTGGGCAGCCTCTAGCTCCTGGGTAACAGATTTTTTGGAAGCACGCAGATTCTTGATGACAACGTCTTTAGCTGATATCAACTCCCGAAGGCGAATCACATCATCCAAGGACTCCTGCAACTTATAGCGAAGATTGTTCAACTCCTCCATGGAAAAGCGATGACTTCTCTCCAAGATGGTCAGCGAGTTGCTAGAATCTCGATACAACCTATCAAGATTGTCTCGAGAAGCGACAAGGATGCGTTTTTCCTCCTGCAAGCGCAAATCAGTTCTTTCAGAAAACCAGGCAAACAATAGGAGCACAGCAAGAAAAAAGTGCAGTTTCATATATCACCTTTTCAGAGTCAAGCTGGGCATGCAGGGAAGAACTCAACGCATTGGCATCATCCAAGGCAGCAGAAACTTGACTCAGTTCAATCTGACTTTGAGAATACTTTTCCTCAAGATCAGTGCATCGCTGAGTCAATTCAGCTCGATCCTGAGAATGTTTCTCCTCAAGAAGTGCAGTCTGCCGAGTCATTCCTAGTAAGAGGTAATCAAACAAAACAAGGTCAGAAGGTCAAGCAGTCCACAACAAACGTGAAGAAAAGAAAAAGGGCACTAACCAGCGTTAATCGCCTCCAACTCGGATACACGACGACGAAGTAACACTGGATTCCAACACGGAAAAGATGAAGCCACTTCTGGAATAGGAGCACCATGCAATTTCAGCTGGGTGGTCATCCCATCCACCAAAGTCTGATGAGAAGAGCAGATGAGCATAATGGCAAGAGTTCAGGCAATGAAAAAATCAAGTTAAGAAACAGCACAGTACCTGGAGGTTGGAGAAGAACGAAGGGATCCCCAAGTCAGGAGAAATCAGATGATAACCAGGCGCAAGGTCATCACCCGAAGCAGCATGCAATGGAACAGTAGGAATCAGTTCATCTCCTTCAGCATAACCGGATACTCGATCAACGGGGACGCTGCCCTCTAAAGCGACGCCCCGGTCTGAAGTTTGGGCCACCACCATGCAGCCAGAGTGTGGAGGTGACCCAGCGTGAACGTTCATGGAAGTGCCGGAGGGAGATCCTGTCTGGGCATTCCCGGGGACCGGGCCATAGTCGGCACTGCCCACTTGAGCCGGGTTATCCCCGGCAACACCCTCGGGGGCTGGGCAGTAGCTTGCACTCTTCGCCCGGGCTAAGTCGTCCCCCACGACACCCTCGGGGGCTGGACATGTGTCGACACCATCCTTGGGGTCCAAATTTTCAGCAATAACCGTCTCCAAGGTTAACGGGCCCTCGGTTATTTCCATGGAATCAGGACAATCCAAGTTAACATCCCGTCCCTCAAGATCGTGCTCTAAGGTTGATGAGGCACGGGATGACCTCAACCCAGCGTCCGGCACAGCACCACAAGTTTCCGTCGCGGCATCGTCCACCGGCCCTGATAACAAGTCCTCTGGGACCATATCCTCGAGAGTTTGATCAAAATCGGCCAGGGATATGTTTTGCAGACCAACAAGAGCAGATAAAGCCGGGGAGGGAACCCCACTACTTTCCCCACTAGCGAGGAATTGCCGACTGTTCTTTCGAATCAAAGGAACCTCATCCTCTTCCTCTTCATCATCTTCATCAGCAACACCGGCACCACACCCATTGGGATCAGCATCAGATGGACCACACCCATTGGGATCAGCAACAGATGGACCACACCCATTGGGATCAGCATCAGCAAATTCAGATGCAGGAACCTCCTCATCAGCAGGAGCCGAGGGACCTGCACCCTGATTCAAACTAGATACTCGCCGAATACGTCTCTTCTTCTTTTTCTGCTCATCAACGGAAAGATCAGTCTGATTGGTTCGGCGGGGACGCTTCGAGCGAGCACGGACAGGTCTCTGGACATCCAAGACTATACCGACTTCTGGGAGAGGTGCCACTGCCAATGTCTCAGTAGGAATAGCGTCAGAAGAATCCTCGGCCAACATGTCAAGCACAGCATTTATTTCAGCATCAGTAGGATCCGAAGGCACCTCGAAATGGGTTTGTCTTTCATCATCAGGGATTTTCCCAAGTGAAGCAACCAAAGCACTAACCTCCTCATCAGAGGGCCGCGTTCTAAGGCCCAAATTGCCATCAGTTGAAGGCGGGTTTGACACGAAGCGAGTGAAGGCCTTGGCAGGAGGCAGATTCCAGGCTGAATACGCCACCGGAGCACCAACATTGGATACTTTGCCTCTGAGAATCATCTCCAGCCGGCTCACCAAATCTGTAGAAGGGATCCTTCCATTGGTAACTCGAGTTGGGTCGGCTAGCCCTTGATACAGATAAGCCGGGTGGGCCCTGTCTTTCAGTGGCTGAATGTTTTTGAAGACAAAGTCAGCGACTATAGCTTCAGCGGTTAAACCCCTCTCTTTCAATAGCCCAACTTCAGCTAACAGCACACTAGCTTCAGCCACCTCCTCGTATGTAGGAGACTCGGTCCAGCTCGGGGTGCGAACATCTGGCTGTCTTCCTGACCGGGGGGGGAGAGAATTTCCATAGTTATCAACTATAAACCATTCCAGGCGCCATCCCTTAATGCTGTCTTTAAGGGGGATCTCAAGATACTCAGTTTTCCGTCCCCGGCGCATCTCCAAGCTGGCACCTCCAACCAACTGATGCTGTCCCCCGGCCATCCCAGGGCGACAGTGATACAGGTGTTTCCACAATCCAAAATGCGGCAGCACACCAAGAAAGGCCTCACATAAGTGGACGAAGATAGAAATTTGCAGAATTGAATTAGGGTTCAGATGGGTTAAGTTGATGTGGTAGAAATCAAGAAGACCACGGAAAAAGGGAGAAATAGGAAGGCCAAGACCACGGAGAAGAAAGGGGGCGTAAACCACAGACTCGTGGGTATCCTCCGTCGGGACCGTAGTTCCATGGCAAATCCGCCAAGAACAGAGTTCCCGCGGAGGAAGAACCCCGATGGACACGAGGTGGAGGAGTTCAGTTTCAGAGATGTTGGACATGTGGTTACCTGCGAAAGGCAACTGGCTGTTGGGATCAATTGGGGGAATCACCACAGCGGAAGAACTCGCGATTTTCCTCTTGGGAGCCATCTCGATTTCACCAGCGAGCAAATTGGAGGCAAGCGCAGAGGAGATTTGGAAGCAGGAATGCAAAAACTAGGGCGCGGAAAGCAAAGGCGGCTAAAAGTGCAACTCTTATGGGATATTCTCGGACCAGACACCGTTTCAAAAAGTGCCCAGTCATCACTCGGCGGTTATTTCCGAAATCCCAGCATGCCACGTGGTCATTCGGCAGTTATTTCCCAGAAAACTGGTGGGCCCTCTCCTTACTCGGGTGCTAACCCTCGAAATAACTCGGCGTTGCCACTAAAATGCCGACGTCACTATCCAGTCACTCGGCGTTGCCTCTAAAACGCTGATCTTGAGTTCAATCGTTCGGCATTACTTCTAAAATGCCGACGTTGACCTTCAATCACTCGGCGTTGCCTCTAAAACGCTGACCTCGAGTTCAATAACTCGGCGCTGCCTCTAAAACGCCGATGTCACTATCCAGTCACTCGGCGTTGCCTCTAAAACGCTGATCTTGAGTTCAATCGTTCGGCATTACTTCTAAAATGCCGACGTTGACCTTCAATCACTCGGCGCTGCCTCTAAAACGCTGACCTCGAGTTCAATAACTTGGCGCTGCCTCTAAAACGCCGACGTCACTATCCAGTCACTCGGCGTTACCTCTAAAACGCTGATCTTGAGTTCAATCGTTTGGCATTACTTCTAAAATGCCGACGTAGACCTTCACTCACTCGGTGTTGCCTCTAAAACGCTGATCTCGAGTTCAATGACTTAGTGTTGCTTCTAAAACACTGACCTCGGGTTCAACTGTTCGGTATTACTCCTAAAAACCGCCAACGTTGACCCTCAATCACCCGGCGTTGCCTCTAAAACGCTGACCTTGAGTTAAATTGTTCGGCATTGCCTCTAAAATGCCGAAGTCACTACTTAGTCACTCGGCGTTGCCTCTAAAACGATGATCTGGAGTTCAACCACTCGGCATTACTTCTAAAATGTCGACGACGACTTCCGATCACTAGGCATTACTTCTAAAAACATTGATACAGACTGCAATATTGCTTGGAAGCATCAGTATAACGATCAAGCCGTTCATCTACGGCCTCAAAAAACTCAGATTCATAGTCAGACGAAACAAGTCATCAAAAGGAAACCAAACTTGTTTTTCATTCAAGGGAAGTGATAACATTTACAAATCAACTCATTATGAGTTGATACTTCCCTATTTCTACTACTAAACTACACTTTACTGCTACTACTACTACTACTCTACAATATACTACTTTACATTACTAATGATACTACATTATCTAACTATACTACTTCTAATCTATACTAATATTTAAAAGGACCAGTGGCATCTAGCCACTGGCCCTGCCCCTGCCGCCGCCGCCGCTCTTGGTGCCGCCCCCGCCGCCGCCGCTCTTGGTGCCGACCCTGTCGCCGCCGCCCCTGGTGCAGCCGCCGTCGTCGTCGTCGTCATTGTCGTCGTCGTCGTCGTCGTCGTCGTCGTCGTCGTCGTCGTCGTCCTCGCCCTCGCCGCCGTCGTCCGAGTCCTCCTCCTCCGAGGAGTACTCGGACTCATCCGAGCCCTCGAGCCCGGAGCGCTCGACGGCCCGGATGTACGACCAGACCTCCGCCGCGAGCCCCTGGGAGTCGTCTGAGTCGTCAGACGACTCACGCAGGGGGATGGGAGCCGGAGACCCCTCGGATTCAGAGGAGAACTCCTCCTCTGAATACTCCGAGTCACCGAAATCTTCAGACGGAGGGGTTGGTTCGCGCTTGCGTTTCTTGCCCATGGTGGAAATGCAGATAGAAGAAAGAAAGCAGGCAACGGAGAACAGCGAGAGATGTGAAAAAATCAGGCAGGCAAGGGCACTATTTATAGGAAAAGAAGGCAACCGCTCACCTCCAACAGTGGTCACTGAACAGTCGCAAAGCATTCAATATACACCTCCACCCGTCCAAAGACACGTCAGGCGGCGGACGCCGTTTCATGCAGCACTACACCCATTGGGACTCCAGTCAACAGCGCAAAGGATATGATTACACTCGCCGTCCCATCACATTACAACTCAGAAGCAACCGGTTAAAACACTCAGCGTACCAAGACGTTCCTTGCTCACACCCATTGGGGGGGGGACGCCCAGGAATTGTCAGTATATTTTTCAAAATGGTCACATCTGTGCAGAGCATGCAGTGAATGCCTCAAGACAAAAATGAGATATCAACAAGAGTTAAAGGGAAGCCAAATATAGTCAGTAGAGTGCAAAATATGGTCGACAGACATGACTTGAAGACTAGACAGAGAACGTCCATCGAACGTCCAATCAGTCGCAGAGCAAATACACTATGCTACTCAGCAAGATATGGAAGGGTTGCAAATTCAGTTGCAAAAAGACAAAACACATGCTGACCTCCGAAGCATAATATTGATGACATAGCACGGATGACATCATGCCAACCTTTTTATAAGCAGAAAGAGTATTCTTCAGCAACAGGACACAAAAAGAAGACCTTCAAGCGAATTATCCTCAAAAAAAATCCACTTGAAGGTCGGGGGCTACACCCATTGGGTGCACCTCCGGTGCACCCCATGGATTGTCACTATAAGCCAGGATAGCGCCAATTTCTAAGGGCATGAAACAAGATTAAGAAGCCAATCCTCAACTGGAATAAGGAAACACAAATGGGAGTAATTTCTAATGAAGACCTTCGAGTAGATTATTTTCTAAAATCTACTCGAAGCTCGGGGGCTACACCCATTGGGTGCACCTCCGGTGCACCCAATAAGGTTCAGAGTCCGACAAACAGGAATGCCGATCTCTAAGGCACAGGCACAAAGCTAGGCTCTGGTCGACAAGTGATCAAAGCAGGAGAAAACAGCAAGGAGTCATCTTTCTTCAAATCATCTACAAGCTGGACCTGGGATCTTCGGGTTGATTATCTCTAAATTAACCCAAAGATCGGGGGCTTGTGGGGGATAGATATCCCCCGGGTCCACCAAAAGAGTAAAGGACCTCACGAAAGGCCCAAGGGCCCAATAAATCGTAAGGTTATTCTTTTGTGGGCCTGGGGAAAGACGACCAGCAACGCAGAGCGACATGGGGCCGGATTGGTGCAAACCCGGACGGCCCATAGCGCCGAGCCATTGGCCGCAACAGAGATCCGACTTTCCCGCGTCGGGGCCTCCATGCAGCGAAGCCACGTGAGGATAAGTCGGCGAGAGTTATGTAGGGGATAATCTCGAGAGGTTCACTATCTTTTAGCTACTCGTTGTTATCTCATCATGTGTACTGCCCCACGGTCGAGTATATAAGGCCTAGGGGGCACCCCTTCAGGACGATCGACCCATTACTTAGCCTCCCACCTCAACTCTCTGTATTCTCGATCCAGAGAGCTCTCTTGTAATCACATCCACCAAGCATACTCATCAGGACGTAGGGTGTTACGCATCTCTAAGCGGCCCGAACCTGTAAACCTTGTCCACTGTCCCTCGTGCGATCGGCACGAACCATTTTGCTACAGTTGTCGACACCGTCCTACTCCTAAAAACACCTTGAGGGGCAACCCCGGGTGTGCGGTCGGACCCTAAACACCGACAATATCTTCTCTAAAAAGTTAAAAAGGTATAATATTGTTATAACATGTTTTATCGTCTTATAAACCCTTAATCTTAGACATATCACATATGACATTTTATAAAAGATTAAATTGGTGAACCTAATATTTGTATATTTAATTAAGATATTTTTAAGCTCATGTCGTGATTTTATAAAGTATAGATCACACATTTGTGAAAAGAATACCTTTTTATTATAACCCTTGCGTGTAATGTTTTTGAAAAGCGAACGGTCTTTTTGTTAGGCTTTCTTTTAGCTTTACGTATGGTGAATGTTGTATGTTATTGAGTGGTGTTTATTTCTTCTTATTTGTTTATGTGATATTCAGTGATTGATCTAATAGTTGAGAATCAAGTGCTATTCTGTGGAAGAACCTCAAGTTTTCAATAAGCAAGGCAAGTGGACTTCTTCCTCTGCATACTCTGTTTGATCCCAAAAAATACATTTAATAAAGTTTATTCTTGAATATATATGCATAATTTGATGGGTTACCTATTCGGATACACATAACCTTTTCAACCATATTCCTTGATCAAACTTGGGTATTATACTTTACCTTCGTAGCTATGCTATTGCTACAACTTAACTTTATGCAGTCACTCTTGTTATGATATTAAGGATCCAAATGGTAAGTTTACATTATTGTTGTTAACCCGATGGTTAAACAAGATTATTGCATATTAATTGGAACATGGAGTGACCACCCGGGAAAACAGTGCTACCATGAGGACTATCTTGGATCTGGTCTTGGCTAAATAACTAGGGAAGTCTTATGTTGGGTGTTGGTCGTGGTCGACCAGGAACGAGGGCATATGGCAAGCACTTATAGTACTAGCTCAGGCAGATTGGATACGGGCATAGTTCCCAAAGCTTTACCCTGTTGTCCGGACTATAAGTTGGTTACAGTAGGTGTGCCTTATGCAGTTTGACCATTTCCAGCATTTGCGTAATGAGGACTCTGGGGAGAAGCCTCGTAGTGAGACCCTGGCCAATCGCCTCGGAAGTGAATACGGGTTTAGCTAACCCGGGCTAGAAGGGAATCACGACTCATGGGTAAAGATGTGCCACCTCTGTAGAGTTTAAAACTGATATATCAGCCATGCTCACGATTATGAGCAGCCTAGACTCCTCACATAATAATTGAACTTGAAGATGGAAATAAATCGAGATCCGATGATCTACCAATGGTTTGCTTAAATGGTTTCACTTAAGTGTTTTTGATATACTCTCATACTTTTGTTTAATGGGAATACTTGGGATTCACACTTATTAGTAAGACAGGTGTTGTTAATAAAATATTGACCAACTAAAATGCTTACTGCTCAACCTTAGCCTTACCTTGTTACCTTGCATTAGTTTTTCCCCCACTTGCTGAGCCTCGACCATAAGTGAGCTCACCCTTGCTTAATTTTGATCAGAAGTTTGCAGATGAAGTTATGATGCTGAGCTCCATGGATGCTAGTCTAGTGATACCCCCGGTCATCTTCCTATGGATGGATGTCCCTGTTTCGCTGTACTTTGATGAATAAAGGTTAAGACATTATGTCTGTTCGAAGTGTAATATGTTAATATAATTGTTATTTACACTTTTATGCATTGTTCTTTTGATATATTACACTTGTGACGTCAACATATGTGTGGAAATAGATCCTGGCACACATATGCTATGCACCCGGCTCTGCCCTTAGAAACGGGTGTGACACAACATAAACTAACAAGGTCTATCTAGTCTTTTCTTGCTTTGCTTGATCTGAGCTGAAGCTACTGAGCTTCGGCGTTCTATGTTGCTGCTTCCTCCCGAGGTCTTCGTCTTGGGAACCTTCGATGAAAGTGGGGCAGACCTCTTGTGGCATTTTGGCGAAGGTATTTATATCTTGAGGACCTTCGGCGGAGAGGAAGACGCCCAACAATAGACCCTTCGTGGTGCTAGATCGTTTTTTCGTAACGAGCTCAGTCTGCGAAAAACACGAAGGCTTCAGAATGCCGAAGGTCCGAAAACACCTTCCCTGAGCTTGTTATCGAAAAACGATTAAAATATTCCAGGCGCTAGGTGGTCCACCGTTCAGTTAGTGTAGACGGCCTAGCGGTTCGCCTTCTTCTCCTGCAGCACTATATAAGCAGACGGGTTGGTGAGAAGTTACCACATCATTCATTGCCATCACACTGTTATGCTGTTAAAAATTTTAATCAAAGCCGAAGCTTTCTGGATTGCGTTTCTGAACAAGCTCTTCGTCAATTGAAATTAGCTTCGTCTTAAGAAGTGAACATTGAAATGGCCCGAGTAAGATCAACCGCTAGGGTGTCTCGTGATGGAGATGAGGCCGAAGTGACCGAAACAGCACCAATATCAGAAGTAATAAGATGTTCAGGTCTGGTTGTGTTAGAAAAAGATACTGCAGAAGATGCTACTGCCGATGCTGAGCAGACTGTGGCAGAAGATGGAAGTGATGATGAGAATGACGAGGACAACAACATTCTGAGCCCGTTAAAACCAAGTCATATTGAGTTCAGAAAATCAACTATAACAAAAAAGGACTTAGACGTGATGAAAAAGTTGGGCTATTTTGGGGAAGACGAAGGTAAACTTATTCGCTTTGCTGGCGAAGAAGTGATTCCAGAGCCGAAAGAAGATGAAGCTGTCGTGTTTAGGAGTTTCTTCAGGGTAGAACTGCGGTTTCCCCTGTATGATATGATAGGAGAAGTTTCGAAAAAGGTTTGAAATATATCTTCATCAGCTGACGCCGAATGCCATTGTTAGGCTCAACATCTACATATGGGCCCTCCGAAGCCAGGGTAAGAGTGCAAACGCCGAAGGGTTCTACCGAGTGCATGAGATGCACTACCAGACGAAGGCCAGAGCCGATGGGCTACATAATAACTTCAGGTGCTATAATTTTGCATTCCGAAAAGATACCAAGGCCCCAGTGATTGGCTACCGCACTAAATGGCCGACCGGGTGGACCAGCGAATGGTTCTATGTGAAAGCTGATGAGAAAAAGAGAGAAAAACTCATGACTATGGTAATGAGTCCTCTGAAGTTAAGCTTCGGCATGACGAGGCCACTGTGCAACATGCAACTCGGCTCCCCATGCTAGTTGGCCAAAGTTGAGTTCAGAGTGGTAGCTGTTGAAATTAGCACTAGGGACTTAGTGTAGGAATATCTGGTGAACAAAACTTTTCCGACCTCTAGTGGTTGGGGGATGCCGAAGAAGAAGGAAGGAGGAAAAAATATGAACTTGTTCGACTCCCCTTTCATTTCAAATTTGAAAAGCAATTAAAAAAACCATGTTCTGAATGGTTGGAAATGTAGAAGTCATGTGCAACGAAAGTCCACTGAGGTTAGATCTGACTAGCCTTTTACAATCAAAGGAAACCGCCTCGGCTGCGGAGGAGAAGGTCGAGGGCAGAAGAAACGACGAATTGTGAATGTGATGCAAGCAATTGAGCAAACGCCGCCCTCAGCTTCGGTGGCGAAAGCAACGATTCCTGCCGATACTAAAGTTGCTGCCGGAGCCAAAGCTGAAGAACTCGCAACCACGATGTCAGAAATTGACAAACTCATATCAGATGTGGTTGCTGAGGAAAACATGGCCGTAGCGCCTGATAAAGGAAAGAGAATTGAAGATGCCTCTTTTGGAGAAAAAGATTTTGACCTTTGGCACCTGGGTGGCCAAGAACTTTTTGAAGAGGACAAGACAGAGTTAAAAGAATTTGCTATATCTTGTGGTTACTAGCCGGGGTCCATACTCTTCGGCGGGGTTGACGAAGAAATTTTGGGATGCATTCGCGACCGCGCCAGGGTAAAAATTGTAGGCACCTTATCCAAGAGTGTTGGATTCCCGAAGCTAGAGACTGACATTAGCTACTACAGGCGATAACATATTGTCAGCAGTTTGTTCTACTCTAACTTCAAAGTACGGTTTCTCTATAACTCTCTATTATTACCTTCGTTGTGATTTGAGTATTCTAACTTTGACTTGTTTTGCAGAGTATGCTGTTGAGCAAAGCCTTGAAAACACAGCAGGATGTCGAAGATAGAAAAATGAAGTTATTATTGAAGGCTTAGTGTGACACCCCAGTGTCACCTAGGGTTTCTCTCAAGTGCTAACCCAAGAATTAACATTTCATGTGAGCCAACTTAAGCATGAAGCATCTAATTAACTTAAGAATAAAAGATCCACTAAGTTAATATCTAAAGGAATCATGTTCAAAGCAAATGAGATTTTCAAAAAGGGAAAAATGGTGAAACCCTAATACCAACCCTAATTGAGCTAATTAAGTAGAATTGAAGAAAAGGGGTAAAAGACTATGAAAAATATAAAATCATGGCTTAGGCCAAATACAAACATTGAAGTACACTAAGTAAGCTACAATAAAGATTATGAAATCTTGACCAAAATGGTTTAATAAAATCTCCAAACAAGCTTCTCAAATGGGAATTTCTGAAATTCATAATTCTGAATTTCAGCCCTTGAGCTAAAGACCGAGCGTGTTCACCTTGATCCCTAGCTCAAATCCTAATGACCCCATTGACAAAATTGTGCCTAACTAACCCCTCTATCTCATGTCAGAAGATGGCATCGGGACGTGTGCCTTGGACACGTCAAACCCGCGATCTTCTCTCCGTGCGTGGTAGTGAGACAAACCAGATTTCTCCCCTCCCTATCTCTTGATCCAGTCAGCAAAACCTGGAAGCCTCCACACACAAATGACAAAGGAATGTCAGATGAAGAGATCTCTCAATGAGATCATGGCCATAATCTCAAAGATTTGGAGCCAATCCACGCTTGAACTCGACCTCTCTCTGCGCTGCCTCGTGCTCGACACTGTGCCAGGCGCCAGAGCACGCACTGGCGTTCGCCCGCGTACGCCCCGGGCGCTTGTCAGAGCTCTGCCCTCAGCCATGCTCGCCCGCGCCTGTAAAGCCTCCCCGAGTGCGCCTCACTTCACCTCGTGCTCACCTTTGCTGGCCAGACACCCCTCCTTAGCTCCGGTGAGCTCTTTTCCGCCCGCCATTGCCACCCGAGCCTCAGCCACCATGGCTAGCCCACTCCAGTTGATCCCCAGCCGCGCCAGCCGCTCGGATAGCTTCGCCAATAGCTTGTGAAGCTCCCCAAGCTCTCGGACCCGGCAAAACTTCACCGAAAAGCCAAAATCTTCCTCACCGGACTTCGGCCGCCCACCTGCGCGCGTAGACCGAGCAATCCGGTGAGCCGTTCTTCAATTCCTCGCGCAAACACCCTCCTTGATCCCTGGTGAAGCTCTCTGACCCATTTGATTGGTTAATTGCGCCCTAGATAGGCCGGACTCCTCGTCGCCGACGAGCTCCCCCGCCTGCGCATGTGGACCGGTCGACTCCGACCATCCCCGACGACGACCCACAC
The DNA here is from genome assembly GCA_029449295.1 of Zea luxurians. Taxonomy (NCBI): domain Eukaryota; kingdom Viridiplantae; phylum Streptophyta; class Magnoliopsida; order Poales; family Poaceae; genus Zea; species Zea luxurians. The sequence continues at coordinate 57,510,329 of JAOPSE010000011.1, forward strand.
ATCGCCGTGACCCTCAGGACCTCCCCTACACCCTCGGCCACCTCACTGGAGCAATCTTGCCGCCGGTAAGCCCCTCCGCCCTTTCCTCCGCCGCGGGTACTGTTTGATTTGGGGAAAGGACCTCGGGTTAGGATTAGAAAAACTCAGGGGGGTTTTCTGAACTGTCAGCGACTCACTTGAATAGTAGCCCAAGGACTAGTCTGTAAGGAAACTTGAAAACACCCGCCAGGGACCCCGTTGCAAAGTAGTTTTCCTTTTAATCTTTTCTTTTTAATCATTTTAATGAACAGAGAACTTAGGAAATTCATAACTTGAGAAATACTTAACCAAAAATTGTTAAACCAATTTTCTGGATTCTAAATATTATGGACTACCAACTAAAAATACTAAACCCCATGCTTTCTGTTCTAAATTTTAGAATTTAGAATTAAAAGTAGAAACTGACCAAACCTTATTTAATTTAAGAAAATTTGTTATGCTTCTGTGCTGAACCTAAGAAAATTTGTAGATGTTCAAACCTCATTTAAACACTGTTTAAAAATAGTGGGAACCCCAGTATTGAAAATCTAAGTAGGGATATCTATTAAAAGTCATTTTTGCCCAAAACTTAGAAAAATCAAAAAGGCATTAGGAATTAATGAACAGTGAGTGCAATTATTTTTCCTAACCTACTTAAGTAATAGAGAACCTAGGAAAAATAAAAAGACCACTAGTCCAGAATAGAATTAAAGTGAAATGTTTTATTTAGCATTATTCCAACTAAAAAATAATTATTAGAATTATGGAAACAATTTCAAAATTGTTAATAAAAATCTAGTGGACTTGTAATCACTAGAACCCCACTACAAAAATGATACCCACCCTAGTCTATCATTTTAAGTAGGGTAAACAAATAAAACTTGATAATGAGGCATATTTCAATTAAATCATGAGCAACCCAAAAAGGATGCAATAATGGGCAAATAAAATTTTGCTAGATCAATAATGGGATAGGCCACCAGAGAAAAATGCAAACCCATTTGAAAGATGCCAAATAACACCTATTGCCAATACTTCATGAAAAGGGCCATTTAATCCAATTAATTCCTACCACCCCTTCCCTTAAGCAAAAAGATGCCAAACTTTAGAATGATTGCTCTTGCGCAAAGAAGAAGCTAGGAAAAATTAGAAATCTGTTGTTTGATATTTTTCAAATATAGTGGTAGTAGAAAGCACCCCTTTGGCTAGAAACTTTAGAAAATCATGGTAAAATAACTAATGAGTATTACTGGCTAAAACTTTGTGCCAAGTCATGTTATAACATCTAAATACCAGCAAAAATAAGTCTTAGAAAATTTCCTACTGTTAAATGGTAGTTGTAGTTCAAACCAACCCTTCTGCCCTAATATTTTATAATTTTGTACAGAGAGAACCACTTGCTTTTTAAACCCCAAATTTTGTGACAAAGAATTATACACCAATAAGAAGCATCTGTAATTTTTGCAGAATGTTTGGAAATTTATTAAGACAACTTGTAGTTCAAACCCACCTTAAAAGCATGAAGGAAATAGAAGAAGAAAGAAAAATAATGAACCTTGCTCCAATAAGGTTCAACTAAAAGTCTTGATAAAGTCTCACTAAGAAATTAAAAGGAAATCAGTGAAACACCAAAGCAGACTTACCACTTCATTTAACTAAGTATGATCTAAATTACTAAGTATACCACCAAAAATCCTTTAGTAGCAAGATTTAACTTTACCTGATTTAAGTAGATTAGTCACCATCAAAGTTTAATTGCTAAATCACATATCATATCATGCATGTATCTTACTCATTGCATTCATTAGATTGTAATCTCGCTGACGAAGAGTACGTGCTCATCCCCGAGCAAGGAATTGTCCAAGAGGAAGACCAGGAGCAAGCTCCCGAGGCTATCACCGAGGATCTCCCCTCAGCCCCAGCAATTGAAGGCAAGCCCCGGTTTTATGCATAACCGTGTTATTATATTCTACTTTACTACACTTAATGTTTGTAGGATTGCAATATGCACTTAAGTGTAGGAGTTGCTTGAAACCTTAGTTGCATGAGACAGCCAAGAAACTTGCCCTTCTTTACCCCAAAAACACACTTAGGATTCCTTTTGAGATGAATACTAGTGTGCTAGGTCGAGTAGCTGCTATGCTAATCAGGATCTCGGTAGAAGTCGAGTGATTTTTCTAACACTCGTGCGAGGTCAGGAATTTATTGTATTCACCTTGATAACGGGATCTATGATGGTCTATGGACTTGGATCTAGGGTGGATGCCTTGTCCATGAGACAGGAAAAGGAATTAAGGATTAATGTGTGGATACCTGAGTCAAGCGTTTGAATGTACTAAGCACATGTCGGGAAATATGGTAACCGATAAACCTAGTACCTGAGTGAAGCCGGGCGTGGACTTTATCCCTCACGCGACCTGAGATTGGGTCTCCCATGCTAGCTATGGTGGGTACAAGTGCGGTCACTGCACGGCGGTAGCCGGGGTCGGTGGAGCGTTGTATGCCAAGGCGGTGAGGCCTGGACGCGAATGGGGAATCGATGGAGACGGTTGACATGTGTGGGGTCGGAGTACCCTGACATGTCGTGTGTTTAGGTTTACCTTGCAAGGATAAAACTCGATTCGAATCGTCTGCTTCTCGCAGCTAATGAGACTGCTTGACCCCTTGTACTACATTGAGTAAGAAGTGAAATGAGGTTACATGAGATAATTTGTTGATTGCACTAAATGCTTGTTACCATGTATGCTTAGAAGGAGCAAACTTAGCTAAGATAATGATGTTAGAATTTGAAAAGCTAAAAATTGATTTTAGAAACAGCTAGTGCTTTTGGCAAACCAAACCCCTCAGCCAAACAACTGTATGGTCTAGAGATAGAGGAGTAGTTTCCTCACACCGGGTAAGTCTAGCTGAGTATTAGTATACTCAGCCTTGCTTCTGGCATAATTTTTGTAGGTACGCTTCAGGATATGGTTGATGGTGTGACTTGGCCTACCACCCTGCCACCGGGTTGGACGGTCGAGTGGGATGCTGCTCCGGCAGGAGAGGAGCATGAGGAGTAGTGGGCTCGGCCTTGCCCATTTCCTCGCTATCGACGACACCGATTATCCGCTGCATTTCATTTTGTGAACTTTTAATTGCTACTTGAAAAACTCCGACCTATGTAATAATTCAGTACTTTAATTTGAGGTTTCCTGCTTTATTGTATTTCTTCTGTGACTCACCTTTGAGTGAGATTGTGGAATTTGATCCTGGTTAAGTGGTTTTATCAGACTAGATCTGAGGGACTGATGGGTTATTCCGATTTAAGTGTGTTACGGCCCCTGGGGCGTGACCTAGGCACTTAAGCTAGAATAATTCGGGCGGTTCCACCACACTTAGAAGATAAAATTAAGAAACTTGAAGATTCTTTAAAGGAAAAAAGACAGCATGCTGCATTTAGCCGAAGGCTCACTCGCCGAGGCGCAGTCTCAAAATGATAAACTGAGCAGAGAGCTAGACGAAGCTCGAGCAACCTTGGATAAGAGATCAGAGCGCTTCGACCGTGAATCCAAGGAACTAAATGCAAAAGTCGAAGCAGAAGCTGAGAAGAACGCGAAACTAAGTGAAACTATCAAAAATCTTCGGGATAAATGCTTCGGCTTTGCCACCCAATGTATTGGCCGATTGAAGGGGATATTCAACTCGGTCGGAGCCGCATCCGAAGAAATCACCCCTTCTATCGAAGATATCCCCAGAGCCCTCGAGCATATTGAGAATGAAGATGAGGCCCTCAACGAAGTTATAACTGGACACGGAGATTTCTGTGCTCTGGTAGCTTCTCGTGGCACAACTGCAGTACTCATGAAGGCTAGATGCAATCATGTGAGGACTGTGAATAGGACAAATTTTGGCTTATCGCCGTCTGATCTGATTGATATTCTGGCCGATGCCTAGAGTATAGGTAACAGATTCATCACACAAATATGGGCGAAGGGCAGTCACGAGCTGGCTAGAGACAAAGCTCGGAGTCTGCTTAGCAAAGTATAAGAAATCTCTCTACCATTAGGCCTTTATTTTATGTTTCCCTTACCATGCTCCTTATTACCTTTGCTGTTGTCCTTTTTTAGGATGATGATGATGCCGAAGGTCGATGAATCGAAGGTCGTTGAGCCGAAGCTGGTTCTGAAGCATTAGGGGCTTTAGGAATTCCTTTTGCTGATATCTGTAAAAACACTTGGAATATCTTGTACAAGAAATTGTATGCGAACAAATTGTTGTAAATGTTTGTAAATGCTTTGTAATAATATTTACCTTTCACTTGTATGTCACTTACTTTGGTGTGGACGAAACCGACACTTGTAGCTTTTTGAGCCGAAGGCGAAAAACACCTTCCCTTCTTTTCGTTCACATCGAAGCACCTTTTGTATACAATGAAGCTTCCTCTAAAACGAAGCATCTTTATATAAAACTTAGTTTCCTTTAGGACGAAGCACCTTCGTATAATACAGAGCGTTTTCTTATTGAAGGCAGGAATCCCTGGTTTTCCTGTTAATGCTTCATGCTTATGTGATGATGATGAACCTACGAATGCCTAATGTATGGTTGTATGAATGCAAAAGATGATGTGATGGTGTGTGAAAATGTATGTCGAAGATAAAAAACTCACGCGAATACACACTCAGACTCTGCATCCCCTTAGGAACGACTTTGGAGTCTCTTCACCTTTTACTTAGGTGGTATTTCAGCTCTGCATCCCCTTAGGAACAACTTTGGAGCTAAGCTCTCCATTCCCTTAGGAACGACTTTGGAGCTTCTTCACCTTTTACTTAGGTGGCATTTAAGCTCTGCATCCCCTTAGGAACGACTTTGGAGCTTCTTCACCTTTTACTTAGGTGGTACCTTAGCTCTGCATCCCCTTAGGACTTTTGAGCTTCTTCATGGCTTTTTACACTCGATGGTGTAGTCCCAGTTTTTACATTTTACATGTGGGGGAATTTGGCCCTTGTATTTCACAGGGCTACACAAGAAAAAAAAATGAAAAGTACAACCTATGGCCCCATTAAAAACCTTTCTGCCCTCTTGAAAGGAAAAGGGTGCCATAAGGAAAAATGAGAAAATTACATAGTTTACACATAGTATCTCCGAAGCTCATCCACATTCCAAGACCTTAGGATGTCATTACCATCCAAGTCTTTCAACCTGTATGATCCAGGCCTTGACGAAGATATTACCAAGAAGGGACCTTCCCACTTAAGCTGAAGCTTCCCCACTGTATCCGGATTAGCTACCCTCCGAAGCACTAGGTGCCATGGCCTAATGTTCTTCAGTTTTACCTTCTGGTCACGCCATTTGATTGTTTTAGCCTGATACTTATTGATGTGGTCTACTGCTTGAAGCCTAGTTTCTTCTATGGTGTCTTTTGCTATTTTGCAATTCTCTTCATCTTCTGTCAAAGCCAGGGTTCTTATTGAGCCCCTTCTTGCTTCTTCCGGTGTTATTGCTTTGTCACCAAACAGAAGCTTGAATGGGGTAAAACCTATTGACCTTGAAACATAGTGTTGCGGTTCCACACCACCTTTATTAATTCGTCTGACCATTTTCCTCTAGGCTGGTTGAAGATTGACGTCATTATTCCTATTATTATAATTCCATTTGCTCTTTCTACCAGTCCATTTGACTTTAGATGTCTCACTGATGCAAAGTGTATTTTTGTGCCAATCTGGTCACAAAAGGTTTTGAATGTTTCGGCATTGAATTGAGTTCTGTTATCAACCGTGATAGCCTTCGACACACCGAAGCGATAAATAATATTTTGCCAAAAGAACTTCTGAACTATGGCCGAAGTTATTGTAGCTAAGGGCTTTGCTTCGATCCACTTGGAGAAGTACTCCACTGCTACCACAACATATTTCAAATTGCCTTGTGCTGGTGGGAGTGGACCTAGCAAATCTAGGCCCCACCTTTGCAGTGGCCAAGTGGGCTGTATTAGCTGGGTTAAAGACGAAGGTTCTGGTCTCTGGCACATCTTTGACAGTTTTCACATTTTTGAACCAAGTCTACTGCATTCGAAGCTGCCTTCGGCCAGTAAAATCCTTGTCTGAAAACCTTCCCCAGCAAAGGCTTAGACCCAATATGAGCTCCACAGAGTCCTGCACTCCATCATTTCTTGACCTTCGGTTCTAGACAAGCATTTTAGCAATGGAGAGCAGACTCCTTGTTTATACAACTCCCCCTCTATGATTACATAGGGTCGTGCTCTTGCTTCCATTCTTTTTATTTTAAACTTCTGGGTATGTTACTTCTCTGATAACACCGGCACTCAGAAGTCTTTTGACTTCCTTTCGTGCACCTTTGGCTTTATCCTCGAACATTTTCCGAAGCTTCTGCTTTCTTGACCTGATGGCCGGGTCTACATTGAGTGAGTGCTCAATGACATCTCTATTGACACCACAAAGATCGCTGGCTGGCCAAACGAAAACATCCTTGTTGTTGAATAGGAATCTCAACAATGTTTTCTCCTGTTCATTAGATAATTGGGATCCCAACAGCACCTTCTGCTCGGCTATGTCTTCGCACAAAAGCATGTGCTTTGGTTGATCTGCTGAAGCAGCCTTATCTCTTTTATGCTTATATTGTTGATGAGCTTCGGTTTCATCTATGTTATGGATGGCCTTCGAATCTGTCCAGTTCCCTTCGGCTCTCCTGGCAGCCTCTTGCTCCCATGCACATCGATAGACTCTTGGTCAGAAGGTATCTTCATGCACAGATATGCTGGGTGAAGTATTGCTTCAAAGGCGTTCAGCATCCCTCGACCAATGATTGCATTGGAAGGATAATCCATATCAACGATGTCAAAGACAGCTTGCTCTGTTCTTGTATTGTGAACATAGCCGAAAGTAATTGGCATAGTTATTTTGCCAAGTGCCACTATCTGCCTTCCTCCGAAGCCACAGAGGGGATGTGTTGCATCAAGTATCTTGTCATCCTGCTCTTGCATTTGCCTGAAAGCCTTCGTAAAGATAATGTCTGCTGCACTGCCTGTGTCTACTAGGACATTGTGGACCAGGAACCCCTTGATGACACAAGATATGACCATTGCATCATTATGAGGATAATCCTTGAGCTAAGATCTTCCTGGGAGAAGGTGATTGGTACATGAGACCACTTGGACTTGATGAAGGGTCCTTGCACTCCAACATACTGCACCCTTCTCTATGCTTCCTTCTTCTGCTTCTTATTGGCTGGTTCAGAACTTGAGCCACATGTGATTGGGAGCACCAACTTCATAACTGAAGGTGCCACAACTTGGTTGATTTGTGAAGCCATTGTTGCAATCGTGAAAGTGAGTTCACTGGAGGTGGGCGCCAATGTTGGTTACTTGTTCTTAAATGCTGTGAATTAAGAACAAGGCAACACAATCGTTAAAGGTTAAGGACCTTCATCTTCCAAAGCATTATCTCCACATGGGTATAATACTCATCAGACGAAGGTCAAGAGAGATATACTTTCATTATTTAATGTGTGAATAGGAATACGAAAGAATAAAGATGATGACTGCATATTATTTATTTATTTATATTCATATTCCATAAAACATAAATGAATATTTAACAGTATTAATATTACATTGATACCTTCGACTTGCTCGAAGGCGTGAATGCGGGAGAGTGATTACAAAGCATGAACAGTACGGTGTTACTATTCATCTATTTATAGGCACGGGACACAGCCCGGGTAAAATTACATTCATTCCCTTAGATATTTGTTTATAAACAACTTAAACTAACAAGGTCTATCTAGTCTTTTCTTGCTTTGCTTGATCTGAGCCGAAGCTTCTAAGCTTTGGCGTTCTATGTTGCTGCTTCCTCCCGAGGTCTTTGTCTTGGGAAATGTTGGGGGCCTTTCTCCTCCGAAGGTCCTAAAAAACGTGGCTGACCATATGTTTTCAGCATGTCATGGATTATGGTAGGAGGCTTCAGCTTCGGAATAGAGACCTTCTCTTGTGACAAGGGTAGAGATGTAACCTGAAGGTGGTGAAAATGGACGACGAAGCTATAACCAAGGGACTTCGACTCGGATAGTTGACGAAGACCAAATACAACGATGACTGAAAAAGCACAAAGACTATTTAGTCCTTAATGTTTCGTATTATGATTGTAGACGGATGACAATGACATAAATGCACTTTTACTCGGGCTACATCCCGTGCCTATAAATACATGAACAGTAGCACCGTACTGTTCAAGCTGGATTGTAATCACTTCCGCATTCTCGCCTTCAAGCAAGCCGAAGATATCGATGTAATATTAATATTGTTGAATGCTCATTTACACTTTATGAATATAAATACAAATAAATTAATGAAGATCCAGTCTTCATCTTTATCTTTTCATATTTCCTATTCATATATTAAATGATGATGGATGTTTGTCTCTTGTGATCTTCGTCTGATGAGTATTATCCTTATGTGGAGATAATGCTTCGGAAGACGAAGATCCTTAATCCTTAAAAATTGTGTTGCCTTGTTCTTGATTCATAACATTTGAGAACAAGTGACCAACATTGGCGCCCACCTCCGGTGAACTCGAACGACCACCAACCTTCGGAAAGCACCCACCTTCGTCATGCCACCGAAGAAGACAACAGTGCCAGGGGCTGCCTTGCAGCCACTGGACACAAATCAGGACACACTCTCCCTGCGAGAAGCTAGGAGTCAGAAGAGAAAAGCCACTAGCCCAACACCTCAGGAGGAGGAGTTGGATCAGGAGATCAAGGATCTTGAAGCCATTCATCAGCAAGTACAAAGGAAGAAGGAAAAGATGCTTTGTTTGGCCGACCTTCAGAGGAAGATTGATGAAGCAGCTAAGGAGATGCGCCATCTTGCTCAAGATGACCAAGATCGAAGGCCACAACACAGGGAGCTTTGTCAAGAAAGCCTAATCAACGAAGATGAATGGTATGATGACTTTCACCATGGTAACTTTGCTTTCGATGATGCTTCTCCTCTGGCAGCAGAATTGTAGGCTACCCCGTGGCCACTATCCTACAAGCCACCTCAGCTACCCATGTATGATGGGCATTCGGATCCAAAGCAATTTCTGATGAGCTACGAGGCAACAATATCCTCATATGGGGGTAACACTGCCGTCATGGTGAAGTCCTTCATCATGGCAGTTAGAAGTGTGGCCCAGACATGGTATTCCTCTCTTTGGTCAGAGACAATCATGTCGTGGCAGAATTTGAAGGACATGCTAGTCACTAGCTTCTAGGGCTTTCAAACGAAGCCAGTCACTGCTCAGGCTCTGTTCCAATGCACGCAAGACCATGAGGAGTACCTGTAGACGTACGTCCGAAGGTTCTTGCGTTTGAGAGCTCAAGCGCCTACAGTGCGCAATGTGATTGTCATTGAGGCCATGATCAAGGGGCTTCGACTAGGACCCACAGCTTATTTTTTGCAAGAAAGCCACCATAGACCTTGGAGAAGCTTCTTCAGAAGATGGATGAGTACATCCAAGCCGATAATGATTTCCGCCAAAGAAGGGAGGAAGCATATAGGTATTCTGAGAGGACTAGGGGCTTCAGAGGAAGACTCCATCCCAGGCATGTCAGGACAATACACAATCCCAATGCTAGCGATGATAGGGCCAATAACGCTCAGAGCAGTCAGCACAGCTCATAGTCTTCGGGCATGCAACAGACTTCTTACAGACCACTAGCCCCGAGAGGCAGAGGGGGAGAAGCTTTAGCAGAGGAAGGTATGGTAATCAGCCTAGGAAATTGTTCTGCCTATTTTGTGGAGAGGACAAGGGACACACAACAAGGACGTGCCATGTCACGATCCAAAAGCAGAAAGAAATTGCTGAAGCCGAAGCATGACAGAGTCAGCCGAAGCAGGTCTTGCATACCGCTTCGTGCTACTCTCCGTATATTCTGGAGTACATAGGCAATCAACAGCCTACAGCTTTTGTTGCTTCAGCAAGTCACTCTCAAGCTTCCTGGGCTCAGTTACCACCACCCCCACCATTGGCGCCTGCCCCAAGTCATGATCAGCAGCTAGAAGGGCATAATCGGCCTCAGCAACAACGTGACCTTCAGGAGCAGTCTGAAGCTCGCACATTTAACAGTATTGTGCCCAAATCTAGGCATATCTATTAAAGATGGCACAATATTTTGGCCAAAAGAGAGCCCCGATTTGTTAGATTTATACACTTTTGGCTTTTATATTCCCTTCTAAAAAGACAATACAGGAAGGTTTAACCTTTAGTCTGATGAATTAAACCTGTGGTTACACCATCGAGTGTGACAAGACTAAGTTTCGAAGCTCAAAAGTCATTCCTAAGGGAGCACAGAGTAAGTTCCGAAGCTCAAAAGTCGTTCCTAAGGGAGCGCAGAGTAAGTTCCAAAGCTCAAAAGTCGTTCCTAAGGGAGTGCAGAGTAAGTTCCGAAGCTCAAAAGTCGTTCCTAAGGGATTGCAGAGCTAAGATACCACTTAAGAAAATGGTGAAGAAGCTCCAAAGTCGTTCCTAAGAGGATGCAGAGCTTAAATACCACCTAAATCAAAGGTGAAGAAGCTCCAAAGTTGTTCCTAAGGGGATGTAGAGCTTAGCTCCAAAGTTGTTCCTAAGGGGATGCAGAGCTGAAAGACCACCTAAGTAAAAGGTGAAGAGACTCCAAAGTCGTTCCCAAAGGGATGCAAAGTCTGGGTCTATATCCATGTGGTTTCTTACTTTAGGCACAAATAACATTCAGCATCATATCATCATATCATATTGCATATATAGCAACGCATCATACATCATTTTGCATCACTAAAAAGATGTGGAGAAACAAAGGAAAGTTGCACTCTCGAAAGAATTGACCGGATTATGAAAATAAATACTATAGCACAAGACATGCCTTCGGCAGATATATCCTCCAACACAAAGTAAATCTTCGTCAGCAGTGGCATAATGAGAATCTTTTTCTTTGCGAAGCATGAAAAGAAGGGAAGGTGTTTTTTCGCCAATAGCTCAAAAACGGTACGTACGAAGGTTTCATGCATCACAAAGAAATATATTACATTAATATACATACAAAAACTTGATGTTTGGTTCTTACAAAAGACTAAAGCTATATACAAGCATTACACTTGCAGGAATACAAAGATTTAGTCTTCCTTCAGCACTTTTCAGCAGCTTCATTTAGTAGCTTGTCGACAGCTTCGTCAATAGCTTCATTAGCGATTCTTATAATATCTAACGCTTCCATCATGGCTGGGTCAGCTTTTGGGTTATATGGCTCCGGTGGAGGTGAAAGTTCAGCTACGTCATAAAAAATGTTTGTTTGTTTCAAAGCTGAAAATGAACTCCAAAGCTTAAATTCTATAAATGTACCTATAAGCCTTACACGCTCGGCAGCTTCTTCAACTCGCTTGGCTTCTTCTTGAGCGTCGTGAGATTCTTTTTCATTTTTTCTAATCGCTTCATCAGCCATCTCACGACCGCCCTTCATCCACACATCGAAGTAAAATCTCCTGCCCAGCGTAGAAGCTTCAGCCGAAGGGTTTTTGGTGTCATCCGCTGAGAAAACAAATCCCAGCTAGGATGCAGTCTTAACATGTTCACAACCAGCTTTCTCCAAGACTGCAGCGACCCCTTGGGCGCCAGCGAATGGGCAGAATTCTCCCCGATCACTTAAGATTTCGTCAAAGGCTTCGACTTCTCTGTTGATCCACTAGACGACACCATCGGGGTCACCACGGATGAATTTCTGCTCCAAAGAGTATGCTCCCACTTTTGCAAAACTGTTCTTTAGAGTTTTTGCGCACCCCAAGGATATTTTGTAGCATCTCTCTTTAGAGTCGTGAAGCTCCTCGACATTCTTTTGTGCCCTGGATTTTTCAATTTCTCTTATTTCGTGCTTCACCATTGCAACTTCAAACTTTTCGCTTGTTTCTGCAAGCTTCTTTGTAACACCCCAGGTGTTACTCAGGAAGCCTAAGGAAGAAAGGAAATGCCAAAACCCTAACAACCCTTTCTTTAGAGCAATGGAGCACTGAAAAGAAACTCAGTAAAAGACCAAGAAAATCACATTGTCATGACTTGGGCCAATAATAGAAGTTGTAATACACTCAATAAGCTACAAAAAATAGTAAGAGAGTTTGCCCAAAAGAATTTTTCAAAATCACCAAACAAGCCATTCAAGTGGAGGCCTTCTATAGAAATCAGAATTTCAGATTTCTGAAATCCAGCCCCTCACCCAAACTTGTGCGCGTTCACCATTATCCCTAATTCAAAACCGTGAGCTCCCATTGACAAATATATGCTAAACTAACTGAAAGGGAAATAGGGTTAACCTTTTCCACAATTAATTTTGGTGGTCGAATGCCCAACATAAACAAATGGACTAACTAGTTTGCTCTAGAATACATGTTCTATAGGTGCATAAAGGTTCAACAAAAACTAATAAATATTCAAGTTAGGGGTTCAATTCAAAGGAGCAAATGAAACTGAGTGTGTCCTGGTCTGGTGCACCGGACTGTCCGGTGTGCCACCGGACAGTGTCCGGTGCACTAGGACCGTACAAGGATGAACTTTCCACTCTTGGGTTTCTCCAGGTGCGCTCCGCTATAATTCACCGGATTGTCTGGTGTGCCATCGGACTGTCCGGTGCACCAGCGGAGCAACGGCTATCCAGCGCAACGGTCGACTCTGCAAATGCTACAGTACGCTACAGTGTGCGGCAGAAGACAGAGCAGAAGTCAGAGGCGCACCGGACAGTGAACAGGGCCTGTCCGGTGCCACTAGAATTCAAAGCCTCCAACGGTCAAATGCTCCAGAACCTTAATGGTTGGGTGACATGGCTGGCGCACCGGATAGTGTCCGGTGGCGCACCGGACTGTCCGGTGCGCCCATTAACAGCATCCTGCCCAACAGTTGTTTGGTGGTTGAGGGCTATAAATACCCCCAACCACCACCACTCCAAGCATCCAAGTTTCCAGCACTTCACATTCAATACAAGAGCTAGTGCATTCACTCCAAGACACATTTCCAAAAGATCAAAGCCTCTCCAAGTCTAGAATTCATTCCAACCACCTAGTGATTTAAGAGAGAGTGTGTTCATGTTTCTTTTCACTCTTGTTGCTTGGATCGCTTTCTTCCTTCCTCATTCTTGTTCCCAAGTGTTTTGTAAGCAAGGCAAGCGACACCAATTGTGTGGTGATCCTTGCGGGGTCTAAGTGACCCATGAGAATTAAGAAGAAAGCTCACTCGGTCTAAGTGACCGTTTGAGAGAGGGAAAGGGTTGAAAGAGAACCGGTCTTTGTGACTACCTCAACAGAGACTAAGTTCTTTAGAACCGAACCTCGGTAAAACAAATCACCGTGTTCATTCGCTTTATTTCTTGGTTGATTTGTTTTCAACCTCTCTCCCGGACTCGGATTTAATCCTAACGCTAACCTCGACTTGTAGTTTGTGTTTTAAGTTGTAAATTTCAGATTACGCCTATTCACCCCCCTCTAGGTGACTTTCACTAACCCCTCTACAACATACATAAAGATGACATTAGGATTTGGGCCTTAGACACGACAAAACCCAGGATTTGCCTTGGGCTCGGGTTGTGAGATAGATCCTACTTGAGTGCTCCATATCTCTGGAACCAGTAGGCCAAATCCTTTGACCACCACATGAGATCGGTAGCTTGAGGGAAGGGGAAGAGGTTTTGTGCAATGACAAAGGCGAGAGCAGGCATGGATGAGTGACTACACGCACCAGAACTCGGGTAGAAACAACACACACACATGTTTGACCCAACCACCGCGCGCTCGCCCCCTCTTACGGTCAAGTCCGCCGCGCGCCGTCCTCGTGCCTGTGCCTATAAAGGCCAATAGCCCTTGGACATCATTGCCTCAGCCTCGCACACTCGCCGCACTCAATCGCTGAAACCTTGGCCGTGAACCGAGAGATCCACCGCCCGCCAAGCCGCCTGAGCTCCGGCCACCGTGGCCAGCTCACCCCAGCCACCCCTCGCCCATGCCAGCTGCTCGATTAGCTTCACTAAAGACCCATGAAGCTTCCCAAACCCTTAGACCGAGCGCAACCCCACCGGAGAAGCCAGACCACCCTCGTCGGACATCCTCCGCTCACCGGAGAGTGTGGACCGGGTAAGCCACTACACCATTTTCAAATTCCTCGTGCGCACGGCCTTTGTGTCACCTGGTAAAGCTTCCCGAGCCAACCAATTGAATTTTACGGCCGTATTTAGGCTGGACTCCTCGCCGCCGCCGAGCTCTTCCGCCCTCGCGTGCGGCCAAAGTGATTCCGACCATCTCCGACCACCATCAGCCCATCAACGTATTCGCCAGGACCTCCCCGACCTTCGTGGACACTTCACCGGAGCTAGATCACCACCGGTAAGCCCCCCCGCCCTTTCTTCCGCTGCGGTTACTATTCTGGTGAGGTTAGGAGCGCGGGTTAGATAGTTCACAAGCCTGGGGAGTTTTCTGCAATGTCAGTGACTCAGATAAATAGTAGCCCAGGGACCCGTCTGTAAGGAACGTGGGGAAAACACGTCAGGGACCCAAGTTCAAAGTGGATTTCCTTTTCCATTTAAAATTCAAATCATTTTTAATCAACACCAGACTTAGAAAAAGCATAACTTGAGTATTATTCATCCAAAATTTGTCAAACCAATTTTTCTTGGCTCTGCATAATGTAATCTACTAGGTAAAAATAGTAGAACCCATATTTCTTATACTACTTTTTAGAGTTCTGATTTAAATAGAAAAACCACTTAAACCTTGGAAATAAGGAAAAGGGTAGAAAAACTTTTAGACTAGGCTTGAGAAAATTTATGGAGATACTTGACCAGTAGTTACACTATTTAAAAATGTTAAGTACCCTAATACCCAAGATTAAACAAATTTATCCCCTAGGATATGTTTTTACCCAAACCTTGAAAAAATAGAAAAGGGCACTAAAAATGGAAACCAGAGAGCAATATTATTTTCCTAGCATGATTAAGTGATAAAGTTAGTCTAGTACTGATCTAGAAGTTATGATTTTATTTAGGTATTGATTACTTAAGAAGGATAATGATTAAAAATAATAGGACTTATGCAACAATGATGAGGAAAATTTAGTAGACCCTTGACCACTATTGTACCACTGTAAAAATAGTAACCATCCCAGAATATCATAGTAAGTGGGTTAAACAAATAAAACTAGGAAATTTCCAATACTTCAAAAAATTTAAAAGAAAGACTAAAATTGGGAAACAGTAAGCAACCCTATTTTTCCCTAAGTGCTTATGATGTGTTCTATAAGGAAAAAAATATAAAACTAATGTAGTTGTATAGTGGAATACACCCCACCCCCTGCCCCGTGAGAAAGATTATATATTCCAAGAAATCATACAACTCATCCCCTTTAAGTAAAAATAACCAACTTTAGGAATGATTGCTCTTGCACAAAGAAGAAACTAGAAAATTTGGGAAATTTGTTGTTTGACATTTTTCAAATAGAGTGGTAGTAGAAAGCACCCATTAAGCCCCCAAACTTTAGAAAATCACCATTAATTAACCATTAGGTATTTTTGGCTAAAATTTAGCATAGAAGCATATTATCACCCAAAAACACCATAAAAAATAAGTATTAGGGCAGAAGCCATTTCTATTCAAGGGTTGTAGTTCAAAGTACCCCCTCTGCCCTAGATTTTATTATTTTTGTACAGAGAAAGACACTTCTTTTTTAGGCCTCAATTTTTGAGACAGACTTGTGTAAGCCAATAGAAAGCCACTGTAATTTTTATAGGATTTTTGGGAATTTCTAAAATAGAGGCGTAGTTCAACCTACCCTATAAAGACCTTAAAAGTTAAAAAAGAGGAAGAAATCCTTGAAACCTAGTATGCACTTTAGACATGTACAAATGGATAATTATGTTGCATTCATACTCATGCATTTGCATTCATTAGATTGCAATCTCGTGGACGGAGAGTACATCTTGATCCAAGAGCTAGAGGCACCGCAAGGAGAAGCTCGGGAACCAGCTCCCGAACTCGTCGCCGAAAAATCTCCTGCTGCACCCGCAATTGAAGGCAAGCCCCAGTTTTATGCATAACCGTTTATATATGCTATTTTACTACACTTAATGTTTACAGGGTTGTAATGTGCACTTAAGTGTAGGAGTTGGTTAAAACCCTAGTTGCATGAACTCAGGATTCCTTTTTGAGATGGATACTAGTATGCTAGGTCGAGTAGCTGCTTTGCTAATTTAGGGATCTTGGTAGAAGTCGAGTGATTTATCTAGCACTCGCGTGAGATCAGGAATTGATTGTATTCATCTTGATAACGGGATCTATGATGGTCTATGGACTTGGATCCAGGGTGGATGCCTTGTCCATGAGACGGGAATGGAATTAAGGATTAATGTGCGGATACCTGAGTCAAGCGTTTGAACGTACTAGACACATGTCGGGAAATATAATAACCGATAAGCCTAGTACCTGATTGAACCTGCCCGTAGACTTTACTCCTCACTGGACCTGTGATGGAGTCTCCCATGCTAGCTATGGTGGATACAAGTGCAGCCGTTGCACGGCGGCAGCCGGGGACAATTGGAGCATTGTACACCAAGGCCGTGAGCCCTGTTCTGTTGCCAGGGAATTGATGGGGACGGTTGATATGTGTGGGGACGGAGTGCCCCTACATGTCGTGTGTTTAGGTTTACCATGCAAGGTTAAAACTCGATTCAAATCGTCTGCTTCTCGCAGCTAATGAGACTGCTTGACCCCTTATACAATATCGAGTAAAAAGTGAAATGAGGTTTCTTGAGATAACATATTGATTTCACTAAATGATTGTTACCATGTATGCTTAGAGAGGAGCAAATCTAGCTTAATTAAATATGCTAGAACTAGAAATGCTAAAACTTTTTAGACTCAACTAGTGCTTTTGGCAAACCAAACCCCTCAGCCAAACAACTTCATGGTCTAGAGGGAGAGGAGTAGACTCCTCACACCGGGTAAGTCTAGATGAGTATTAGTACACTCAGTCTTGCTTGTGGCATCATTTTTTACAGGTACACTACAGGATATGGTTGATGGTGTATCCCCGCCTTGTTTCAACTTCATGAACTCCTCCTGCTTCATGTGGAGCACCCCTTTAGGTATATAGTGCTCGCAGAAAGCCAACTTGAACTCATCCCAAGTTATTTGATGACCAGCCGGTTGAACGGCTACAAAATTTCCCCACCAAGTGCTGGCAGGGCCACGCAATTGTTGGGCTGCGAATAGGGGCTTTTGAACCTCTAAACACCGGAGGAGCCTGAACTTCTGTCAATGATGCAGATCCATTCATTCGCTTCTAGAGGGTCCTCTGCTTTGACAAACAATGGAGGGCGCGTCTCGAAGAAATCCAGATAGGATGTTTCACGGGGGCCTTGCGGATATGCCCGCCCGCCTTGTTGTTGTAATTGTTGACCTGCCATCTCCCGTAGGAATCGGGTATTGTCTGCTGTAGCGTTAACCAAGACAATGATGGCCTCGGCTAATGTGGGAGGTACTGGAGGTGGATTTGGGGTTGCTTCCCTCCCACTGGAGGTCCCTTCTCCATCCTGTGAACGAGTCTTGGAAGGCTTCTGAGGCAACAAACATTGAGAAGAATTTAATATGCCAAAGAAAACCATCCATTTTACATTACTAAAAAGGGTAATGTTACATACTCGAATTTTACAACAGGACAGCACTACCTCTATACTATACTGCTCTTGCTTCTTGTCACTCTTAGTAGCCTCGCTGTCGGGCGTAGGAGACCACTCATCGACCAACTTCATAGAGGGAGGAGGCTTGAACAAGTCCAGTTCACCACCGAGTGCTTCTCCCTCTACTTCAGAAGGTCCGGCTTCTATCCCGACAGGATCCGCAGGTACATTGGGGTGCAGTTGGGAATACAATACATGAACTTCTTCATGTAGAGTATTACAATAAACCTGCAAGTTATCTACGGCTGAGCTAAGCTCCTCCACGCGGGCTCGAGCTTTTGCCTCCTTAGCCTAGGCAAGCGAACGAGAGTTAACCGCTCAGTCGAGAGCTAGATCTCGTTCCATGAGCTGATCTTACAGGTAATGGATGTCTGCTCTTAATTTGTTTATTCTTTCACCATCTGCAACCCATATGTCATTCCTGTGACGGAGTTCTGTTCGAAGCTGATCAACTTGGGCTTCTAGATCCCCGATTGGATCGTTGCTACCACTACTGCTATCTTCATGCCATGGGGCAAGCTGATGATAGGGTACACCAATCAGCCCGGTAGACTTGCACACAGTCTTTCTTGTGCACGGCGGCATTTCTTAAGGGGGAAAATCTGATTACTATAGTTTTTAGCATGATGCATGTGTAATTACAGAATCAACCTTAGTCGATTCACACCTTCTATACATTGCACTCTATTATCTAGTCTTTCAAATAAGTATTTAGAAAGAAACTAGATAAGGAAGAAAGAAATTTTCTAGGTAAGTCTTAGAAAATTCTTTTTGAAAATGCCTCATAACCTCTGCAGAGATGGGCTTAGCTCCGATACCAGCTATGACGGAACCTCCCAAGTTATTAGGCCCACCTACAGTTGTCCTTGTCCAACAGACTTTAGACAACCCTGTAGGTGCCCCAAAATTACTTGACAAGTTCGGTATCTGCTTTCTTTACCTTTCCCAAGAGCGTTTCACCCGTCACGCAGACATTATAAGCATCGGAGATACGAAAATGCGGAAGCAATTACATTAACTTACCTTTATTGAAAAGTAAGATGGAGTTATATAGTTATAGACCAGAACATAATATACGAGTGCTGAGTATTATTATTACAAAACCATGGGAGGCAAAAACCCCTCCCGATAAGTTTTAAACAAAAGTTTTAGGAGGATCCTTTCCTCCCGCAGCTTCACTCCTAGTGCTCTTCCTTTGGTACCACCTTTGAACAGAAGCAGCAAAAGTTTGCCGCTTCTTCACCTAAAAAAAACATGGGACAAAGCCCTGAGTATGGAATTACTCAGCAAGTCTTACCTGACTATAGAAAAGACTCTCAAGGGTATGCTGGCTTTCAGGGAGTCAAGGTAAGGCTTAACAATAGTCAATGACTCTGTTTGCAGAAATGCTTACTAAGAGTGGATCCTTAAAAAATCCAGTTTTATCTCTCCGGTTAAGTAAAATTACCTGTAACTAGAGTTCATTCTACCCTAGTTCAATCACTTGACCTGCACTAGCCAATTTCTTAACAACCTTTTATCTTTACTGGATTTCTACGTATAGGGCAGTGACCAAGTCTTCATAACCACGAAGGTACGGCGATCCGAATCGATTATACTCAGCTGAGGATCTCCAATCACACGACATATGTAGCACTTAACCCTTGCATATGTCAACTCGCCACCGGGGTTCTTAAGACCAGATCAGGTTCACGCCAACCGAGAGCACAGATACACCACCGTCCAGCCTCTTGCCACGGAGGGTACACGCTACTCTCGCCATCTCTCCACTCCCATTGCGTGGTATCTTATTCTGGTATTAGTCTGCCCGAGGCAAAGCTTACCCATGACGAGGCATGTGACCAGTTAAAGGGTCCTCGGTCATCAAGCCTACATCGACACGGTCCATTATCAACTCAGACGGAGACACTACACCGAGACTCTCTTCTCGTGCAAGTCACCCGCCCGGTCTCAGCTTAATTATTTCAAACCCCAAAGTTTGGTACCTGGTAGAGATACATCTTTTCTAATGTTGAACCCATCATGGCCATGATGGATCCACCATCAAGTTTTATTTTCAAAAATATCCCACCCACTTTGCAACATCATCTTTGGGAAAACAAAACATTTTGTTTTTCTAAAGCAATGCTGGAAATCTTTTGTAAACAGGGATTAGGAAATAATTCAAGGAAGGAGATGCAGCAAGAGTTTAGCACACAACTCCTATCACCTAATGCATCAAGTAAGTGAGAAAGATTTTAAAAGAACAAGGAGGGTGGCAAATGCACTGGGGCTTGCCTTGTTTTATTGGTGAATCAGGCTCAGTTCCACAGATGTCAAAATGGAAACAGTTGCCTGCCTGATGTTCCTTGGGTGGTGGTGGTGAAGTCTTCTCTTCTTCGACTTCTACTTCTTCTTCGTTTTCTAAATACGACCATACATAATAATGAATGCCCATGTAATGCTCATGAGAGTGCAAAGATAATAAAAGTTTATTATCTAAAGTCTTGAATACAATTTTTCTTCATGGACCTCCGAGAACTGAGGGTTTCCGGAGTCAATAGTGAAGTTCACAGGGCAGGGGGTAGGGTTTTAGGTTCTAAGTATCAAACAAGGCCCAAATCATACCAAACTCTACCCAAAGCTTCTAAATAATATATAAGGGTCATCCAAAAAGTTTGGGGATTTTTGGAATCATTATCTATTTTCTAAAAATCCAGAAACAAGATTTTAGCCTATTTTAAATACTCTATAATTTTCTATTTGGATTAAAAATCATGAAACTATTTTTATTAAATTATATAGGAAATTAGGAATCTAGCAAAATTGGTTTGGTATTTTTACCATTTTTCTACAATTTTCTAGAATTTATTTAGCTCTGGTAGAAAAAGAAAAAGAAAAGGAATGAACAGTCTTGGGCCAAATCCAGCCCAGGCGGCCCAATCCCGGGTGGAAAACACGCGCACCCGCGCCCGCGCTGGCAGACTTGCACAGAGCTCCCTGCTGTTTAGAATATCTGTTAAGAACCCCTAGTTACTATTCCCTCTCTCTCTGACAGTTACAGAGAGGTCCCTTGACCTTTGTTTCTTCTCCAAATAGATCCCTGGCCACGGTGCACTCGCCGTCGATCACCGATGTGGCCTGTACAGGCCATGGCTGGTGATGGCTGCCTAGTCTAGCTACAGGGGAGGCATAACCAACCAAGGGTGACCTAGGAACACTCATCAATTTGGCTTAAACACTTTGAGAACGGTCTGCCCACGTGCACGGCGGAAATCGTGACATCGAGCTCGCGTTCCCATTCAATCATGGCTGAATTGACCGAACGGTTGCCACGACAAGCTTCACGAGCATACAGAGCTACTAAAACAACACTCGAGACGTACAGAACCTTACCAGAGTGGTCTGGCCACGGAGGAGGAGGACCTGGCTCGTCGGTGAAAATGGTGTCGCGGTGGTTCTGGGTGAAATTGGGGTTGGAGATTGGGGCTATACGGCCGTAAGGAACTATAGTTTTACGCGAATTTTGGATTGCGATCAACTCACTGGGTGGAGGTGTGCATACCCCACCGTGGTTCATAGCGCTATTTATAGCCACGGCGGTCCGGCTAGCGTTCTCCGGCCATGGATAACTTTGTTAGCGCATGCTTACCACGTAGGGAAGAGACACAGTGAGGGAGATCGAGGCATGGGTGACACCACGGCGAAAGTTATCTGAGTCACGGTGGCCGCCAGTGATTAACTCCGGCCATGCTCGGCTCAGCACGCGGAATGGTGCCACATCCCTAGTTACTCCCTTGCGATCAAATCCGCACCGATTCATCCGAGCTCATCCAATCCAACAGTGCCGCAGATCTTTTCTTGGTGTTCTTCAGATTTTTTCAGTGTATTGGATCTTCAGAACTTGTCTGAACCAACCATCTTCCACCCCCCTGATCTCTGGATTTTTGTTAAGAATAGAGCAACTTCCCTTAATAAAATTTGTTTACTAAACATCAGTCTACAAACTTACTATAGGATTCTTGGGTCAAAACCGAACGAATTCAAAGATATGGCGTGCTCAAATTGGTCCCATATCACTGTGACCATTTCTGTGTTCATGTTCAGTTTCAGTTACTTGATACAAGTCAGACAGAGCAACTTTGGGCAACAATTTCTTTGATTTTTGTATAACAACTAGAGTGACTATCTGCATCAAAGTTATTCTCCCATAATAGCTCTACAAAATTGATGTGGTGACATAGACCAAAATCCTCATAATTTGGGAGATATAGGGCTTCAAAGTGGGGCCAATATCACTGGTTTCAGACTTAACCTTAGAACTCAAATAGGGCCTTTTTGCAAATAGGTCCAAAACTCAAGGTTTAGGTTGCAAATCTTCATAATTGTGAACCATATGACTTAAGACATGTTAACTTCATAGTTTTTGCACTTTAGTCCAAAAGTGCACTAATTTTGCACATAGCCCCCTAGGGTTTAAGGCTAGGGTTTTCTAGGGTTCCAATTAGGGTTTCTTGTACTCTTAGGGTTTGGATCCCACTTGAGTTCATCCATGCTGACACTTTATGATTATCTCTAACAAGCTTTGAAGTTTTCACTTGTTTAAGCCTTGTTTGCTCTATTACACCCATTCTAGGGTTGAGTTCCCTACTCTAGGGTTTTATTTGCAAAATGTCATAACAATACAACTTGTTTGAAATTTTTGCCTAGTGAATGCACTCTAGGTGTGCCAAACACAAGAAACGCCAATGCTTATGATGTTATGCTCAAGTTTTAGTAACAGTAACACCCGGGGTGTTACAGTTAGGGTTTCAAATGGGCCAAATGAGCTGGAATGGACTTGGCCCAAAATCCAAGACCGGCTGCACTAATTATTTTTATTTTATTTTATGGTGTTCGAGTAAGTGTGGATTATCGATAATTTCAATTGCTAATTATCTGAACACTAATTATTAGCCTCGCACGTAATTTAGTCTGATAACGCGCACAACCTGGATTATGAACTTCAAGCGCATTCTAAATATGACATTATATTTTTGTTTTTGTTTTTGTCGTAGAAGGCGAATTGTGACATCTTAAAATCACTGCCGATACAGGGTTTTGAGTTCGGTTCGGACACAGACATATTTCATTTGAGAGTACTGATCCGGATAGAATAGTCGAACATAGATCGAAGGTCGAGGAATCGGGCTCGGACACGGCTCGACTAGCAACTGTTGAGCATTGATTAAATGAGTTTTAGACGAGATTTAAAAATCGAGATTGATTTTTCGAGTTTGCATTTGTTCCGAGAAACAAAAGTTTTAAACGGCTTGAAATTTGGCCTTTCCCAAGATCGAATAAAATTAGAGATCGGTGAAACCTTCACAAGTAACTTGATAAAAGGAGATAGATGCGATCAGGAAATAAACATTTTTACTGAACATCCGAGATTAGGATAAATCTCCCGCCATAACACGAAACAGACACCTGGGGTGTCACATGCATAAAGTATCTTTTCAAGGGCCATAGCTTCGTGTCACTTAGCCTTTAAAGAACCTTCGTGCCATTTTGTGTTAAGGAGCCGAAGGTATCCTTGTAAACTCATTTCACATAATGGGAGATGCAATAAAAGTGCTAAGGCAAAAAAGATGAGTTTTCATACTCTATTGCGTTGTGTTACACCATTATGCATTACTTTCATTTGCATTTCCCTCTAAAGATCTTTGTCCTTCACATTAACACTTTGAAGAAGTGTTAAGCTTAGGACAAAGGTCCACATTCCTAACTTTTGCCACCTTGATTTGCAACACCTTCAAGGGATTGAAATCAAGTATCCAACATCATTACCTCTATAATCTTAGTTATACCCAATAAGGAAGCTGAAACCCTCCCTTGTTCCTACTCTCTTCCATAATGCATTCTATGTGCTTAGATGTTTGCTCTCTTTTAACCCTGACTTTGGCTTCCTAGGCTAGATTGGGATATTATGGGTATTCAATGCCTTGGGCTTCGAATACCATATTCGGCCTTCATTTCTCTCATCCATCGAAGGTGATTGTAATCATGTGATCTTCGTTCATGATGTAATTGCCTATAATTTTGTTCACATAATCTCAATAGTCTCTAGCTATTAATAACATGCCTTCTTAAACATATCGGTCTTCTTTAACTCACATGGTAGCCTCATTTGGGTACCACGTGTCACCTTTGTCTTCATCTATTCATTGACCTTTGACTCTAGCATCGACCAACCAGGTCTAATAGGAATATCCTATAGGCCAAGTGTTCTCGCACTAAATCTCATGTCCCTATGTAGCTAGACATGTTGTTGAAGGCAATGTTTGCCATCTTGGCTACTCCGCTCATGTCGCATGTTGATCCTTTTAAGCCAAAGTTACTTTCATAGACTTCATGATGATGTTTTCATGTCCTTCCTCTTTTCTAGATCGGCTTTGACGTAAAATCATTACCCTATCCAAGTTATTTGGCCACTTGCTTTGGTACACAAGCACCAGGAAAGTAGAGTCTTTTTGGTATTGGAAGTTGTAATATCTAAAGTTGTTATGTAATCTATCCTTTTATTAGGCATTCATTTGGTAGTGGAGTTTGTGTACCCAACAAAAATACTCTGAGCTTGGTTAGGTGTCTGGCTTTATACTGCCCAGATAAACACTCCAAGTCTCATTGTTGTGCTTGGTGTCAACTGATGGAAAAAGATTTCCTACTTCTTTAATACTTCGACAACCATAGGGTGTACAGGAACTAAAGGCCAACCATAGAAGAAGATTTTGAAGACAACCACCTCATTACTCTTCGGTTTTGAGGTTGTGTTGTCTCTGCCAAAATGCACCATATCGCCATCTCCAATATATCCAAGCTTCATCAAAATTTTCAACTATCCATCTTTGAAAATGATTTTCCAATTTCAATATAGCTAGGTTCCAACAGTCATAGATCATTTTCTTCTTCATCTACTTGCTCCTCAAAACCAAAATCATCTCCCTTTGATCCTCCCCTGGCTGCTTTCTCTTTTTCAGATAGGTCTTTGGCTACTTGCGAATTTCTTATGGCACCATCGACAACGGCATGGACCTCTTCTTGTTGGTCTCCGATAGGATGGGACATTGTCTTAGATAGTTAAACTATTGTTCCACTTGCTAACCCATATAGAACCTCTATGTCTTAGGCTTCCTTGTCCCTTTGAAATGCTTCTGAGGATTGACAAAGAGGTGGAAAGCCCTGTGGTCATTCTTATCCAAGACATTCTTGATGGACGAAACACATTTGTAGCTCCTAAAGTCTTTCTGCTCCATTGCTCTTTGCTGCATTGATGGACGAAAGACTTTAGGAGCTACAAATGTCATGCTCACTATACGAGGGCTGATAGCTTATGTAACAAAGTTGACACAAAAACCGAGGAATCACTATGCTATCACACACTATGCAGTAGGCCCTCTAGAGCATTTTCTGTTTTTAGTTTTATAACACATTTTCTGTCTATCCATTTTCTTTAATGAACTCAATGAAAGGTGTTTTTTGGACATTTGTGCAAAGCCTTCTTCATTTGGTTTTTCACGATTTGGGTTCGTTTTAGAAAACAATCTAAACCCACGAGGGGCAACTAATGGGGAGAAGGCCTTGCCGAAGGTCCTCAAGTAACGAATCACAATGGGCTTCAGCTACTTTGTCAAGATGGATAAAGAAGCAAGACTTCATTGGATGAAGGAAACAAAGATTGGCATCACCATTGGCATTTGCTTTCTGAAGTAACATTCGAGATAGAGCTTCATCTTAACTCGGGCATTGAAGAGACGAGGGAGCTTAGGAGAAATGTGTGCAACATTACTCATGAGTGAGAAGACAAAAGTAGCCTCCTGTGATTGAATAGTTTTAATATAAAGGATTTGTGGTATCAATGTAATTTCATACAAACATATATACATGATCAGACCCCTACAAATAGGTGAACAGTTCCCATGCATAGGGAAGACTTTTCAGCAATTCATGTGCTCCCACTACATTTGAAGAGCTTAGCCTTTGAAGCTCTTCATCAATACTCATCTTCGAGCAGCTAATGCTTGCTCCGAAGGTACCTTGTAATCGAACTTGTGCGATAAGAGAAATGCATGACTATTATGTTACTTCTTTGAATGACTCTCCCTCTCTCTTTCTCTACATTTTAATAATAGATATAATTTTTTCATTGTCTCCAACTTTCTCTTCCCTTCTTACGTTCATTGGCAATCGGAGAAGGTGTTATTGTCTTAACTATGTTGCCCTATTATGGTTCCTTGCAAGACTTTAACATGTGACCAACAATGGTCCTAATAGAGTTGACTTGTCAATGTTTAAGTGTACTATAAGTGGTATAGATAGAACTTTGGAGAGGTGGTCTGAATCCATATATAGATGGCTACAACGTTCTTTTATTGTTAACCTAGAGACTCATTTCTTGACCGTGCAAACTTTGACCAATCTGACTGGCCTATAAGAATTGAAGCACATATGCAACACTTTAGAATGTTAAACATATATGGTGGAGGCTTTTAGGGATAGTTGGTACCTTGTAATGCTTGTCCAAATTAATGAGAAGGCACATGATATAGTTCAAGATTCTCCACCCGGTGGTGAAATAGAACCACAAGGACCACATGAGAGAGATGATGCTGGAGAAGTAGATGATCATGTTAGTCAATCTGAACCACAAGAACTCACTGCTAAATGTGAGAGTATACCTCAAATAGTACAACAAATGTTAAATGAGGACCTCAAGGAAAAAATAGATAGGAGATCTAGCCGACTCATTAAATGATGAGGGCTATGTAGTTCCAGCTAATTGGAGGGACCATGGATTTGGTAATCGTGGCATTGAAGATGGTAGCTATCATGAGTGGCAGGTTGGTGCCAATATTGTTGTGTAGGGTGCTAAGTATCCTAACATTGAGGTTGTTAAGAAGACTGTTAAGTAGTGGTTTATATCTTTGAGGAATGAATTTAGAGTGCTAAAGTTTAAAAGCAAGGGATACTTTGTGTTTGAGATGACGTTTGGCACGTATAAGACATCATATGATAGTCTGCCGCATATGATGTCTTGTATTGTTTAGAGGAATCATGGAAGTGTATATGATATTTAGAAACTCCCAAACTTGAGTGGAGGACCAAGCATTATGCAATGAGCCTTCTTTTGTCTTGGTGCATGTGTCAAAGCTTTCCAGTCTTTTCCACCAGTATTATGTATCCACGACACTTTTTGACCAAGAAATATAAAGGTACTATCCTGACAGCAATTGGGATTGGTTGCAACAATAAGTTGGTTCCTATGGCTTTTGCCTTTGTCAAGAGCCAAAAAACTTTCAAATGGATCGGTTGTTTCTCATGGCTTTAGGAGAGAACACCCTCTCTATTATATGGGGAGATAGACTAGAATAACCAAAGACAAAAGAATAGAAACTAAAACAGAGTTGGTAACAATCTCTACTTCTAATGGATCGAGTTCGAAGCTTATCACACAAGGTAATGCAAATTGGAAACATGAGTGAGCCTTTGAAATTTAATCTATAAACTATTATTATAGAAATTTTACAATAAACTCCAACAATAGAAAATATTTTTATTGAAATTATACAATGAACTCTAATAAACCCACACCAGATCTCGAAGGCACGACATGACCGACTCTCCAAATATCCTCAAATGATGTTTATATATTAGTTTTATGATGGGAACTATTAAGTTGAACATCCTTCTTGACTCAAGAGTTACACTAGCTCGCAACTTCTCAATAGACTATGCCTTAAATTAGCAGTTTTTCGCAAACTAGTTTCACTCAAGCATCTAACTAATAGTTGGTGTCCTTTATGCTACCTCCTTGGGTGGACCCCATAAATCATACTTTAGTGCCTTTTTCATGAGCTTCTTAGATAATTCCCATAACTCATAGGCTACGATCAAAGCTCAGGTCCGATACGTGGATTGTTCATACAAGAATATCCTATTGGATGGTATATTGTTCTTAAGCCTCTAAATACATTAAGACGAAGTCATCCTATCTTACAAACTATAGAGTACTTCATATTCTCTAGAGTGGGTAAAATAATATATACTCTCCTAGTTACACTCATATCATGTTTTTTCCTAAACACCCAATCACGAGATCTCCGACCACAAAGGGTTGGGTTGCAATCGTGTGCAACTCAAGTGGGTCTCAAACACATCTCCTTCGATGCATTATCTATCACATTTCGAGATACACCTTTCATAAATGGTACTACTATATTTTTAGCTGTATTTATATAATCAACAACTATCATTCCAATGTTTCTCAATGTCCTGACAGAGTTCAACTACCTTTTGACATGCCTAGACAGTTTCATATTATCCTTTGAACATGACACTTTCATGACTATTTGATTATCATAGTTCAAAAGATATAATTGGTTTCCCCTATGTGTAAATCCATCAAAAGCTATCTTAGCCATTTGACTTTCATAGTAGATGTATCTAATGAAGTAAGGTCAGCCTCCATGGTTGACCTCATTAATATGGTCTGTTTGCATGACCTGCATGAGTAAATATCACATTAGTATCAGAAATCCAGTTGGAATCACTATATCCCTCAAGTACCTTAGAATGCCCACTATACTAAAGTCTACAACTCATTGTACCACTCAAAAAGTGCATAACTCTCTCAAGTGTGTGCCAATGATGATCTTCTAGAATACCAGTAAACTGGCTTGATTTGCTAACTGCAAAGGAGATATCAGGTCGAGTAGCACCATATAAGTACATGAGTGAACCAATTATTTGAAAATGCATTAGCTGTCCTAATCCTTTATTATTTCAAAGAAATAAACTATGATCATATGGTGTTAACTTGTAGTCTTTATTGCCAAAGTGGCTAAAAGAGAAATGTGCCATTTGGCCATTTCTAGTTGTTTTGGCGATTAAAAACTCAACACATTACTATGGACTAACATCTTTTCCTATGAGCATGAGCATAGGTAGTTGTAAAGCCAATTGAGAGACAAAAGAAAAAGCATCCATTGGGCTCGAAAATGGGCATACTGAAACATCTATGGATCAAAGTGAAAAAGGTATGCTTCTAGCACTTAGTCAATTATTTTAGGTGCTAATCATGTTTGTCTAAGTGCTAGGACCATATGAAGTCGAGCAAAAAGGAGCAAAAGAAATTTGGCATGAAAAGGAAGAACCCGAGCTGGTCTAGGTAGCACCGGACGATCCAGTGCCACCCATCGGATAGTCCAGTGTGCACCGGACAGTCTGGTGACCGTCCGGCCGCACTGGCCGCTCTCGAAATAAGTCGGGCACCTCCGTCTATAATTTACATGACAATCTACGTGGAGCTTCGGACAGTCCGATGTGAAGACAGGCCATGACTATCTGCCATGTCACCCACGAGCAACAAACAATTGGCACACCAAATAGTCTGGTGCCCCCCATCGGACAGTCAGGTGCCCACCTGAAATAGAAAGTGACCAAATAGGATCTGTTGAGCGTTGCACCATGCAATGTTTGGTGTGCATCAGAAAGTGAGCATGTTCTTGAGCTATGGCTTTGTCATTTTGATTTGTGTGCTGTATCTTTTCTCTTGTGTGCATGTTGTAGCTGCGTTGTGATCTTGTGTGGATTTCTACTACCCTCCTTACTCCGAATTTGATTGTAATCATTTGTATAAGGCGTGAGAGACTCCAATTTGTGGAGATTCCTCACAACGGGATATTGATATAAGGAAGACAACTATGTCACTCAAGTTTGATATTTGGATCACTTGAGAGGAGTTGAGTGCAACCCTTGACCAAAGAAGGTCACCACAACATGGAGTAGGCATTGGCCGAACCATGGTAAAAATCATTGTGTCTCTTGTCCATTTTACTTATTGCGATTATTGTCTTCTTGAGTTCTCTACTCACTTGCATTATTGCCCCTAAGTTTAATACTCATCTTAAAAGAGCAATCAAGTGAAGAGTTCTCCCTTCTTCTCTCTTCTCATCCTAACTTGGTTTTAGTTTTCACTAACACATACTATAAACCAAGTTTGTGTTATTTAGAGTTAATTTCGTAGGATCACCTATTCACCCCCCTCTAGGTGCTCTCAATTGGTATCAGAGCCATTCTCTTCATCAAGGGACTAACCACCCGAAGAGATGGATTCTAAGGGCAAGAGGATTGTGATCAACAACAAGGAGAAGGAGATCGTTAACAACAATGAGCCAAAGCAAGATAAGCCTATCGACTCAGGCTCAAAGAACAAGAAGAATGACGAGAAGAAGAAGAGGTGCATTAAGAAGATAGTCTCCTACGATAGTGATGCCTCTTCATCTTCCCCGAAGGACAATGACGACTCTTCTTCAAAGAAAAAGCCAGTTAACTGAAATTACTCTTTTGATTATTCCCGCATCCTGTACAACTTCAATGCTCATTTTTGTCTATTCCTCTTAGCAAGCCCCCTCACTTTGATGGGGAAGATTATTCTTTTTGGAGTCATAAAATGCGTAGTCATCTATTTTCTCTTCATCCTAGCATTTGGGAAGTCGTAGAAAATGGAATGCATTTTGATAGTAATGATAATGTTATATTCATTCATGAACAAATTCATAAAATGCCCACGCTACTACTATTCTCTTAGCATCTCTATGCAGGGATGAATACAACAAGGTTAGTGGTTTGGACAGTGCCAAGGAAATATGGGACACCCTCAAAATCGCTCATGAGGGTAATGTTGTCACAATAATCACCAAGATGGGGTTGGTGAAAGGCAAGCTATGGAGGTTTGCCATGAAGAGGGTGAAGAGCCAACTAATATGTACAACAGGCTCAAAACCCTATTGAACAAGATCCAAAGCTATGGAAGTACAAGATGGACGGATCATGACGTCGTGCGCCTCATGTTAAGGTAATTTACTATTATTAATCCTCATCTTATTAATCCTATTTGTAAGAACCCTAGGTATACAAAAAGGTGCCCGAAGAAATTCTTGGCAAGTTTGTAAGCGGGCGCATGATGGTAAAAGAAGCAATGTACGTCGACAACATCGCTAACAGACCTCTTACTCAATATGAGTCACAACCGATTGCACTCAAAGCAATAGCCAACAAAGAGGTGCTCCCCAACAAGGTGGCGCAAGTTGAGGCAGTCGACCTTAATGAGGAAGAAATGGCGCTTGTAGTCAACTACTTCAAGGACGCTTTGAAGGGACGCAAGGACTACTCCAACAAGAACAAATCAAGGGGAAAGCGTTCATGCTTCAAGTGTAGTAAGTCTGGTCATTTTATTTCTCAATATCTCGATAATGAGAATGACTAGGATCAAGAAAAGAAAGGGAAGAAGGAGAAGAAGAAGTTCTATACCAAGAAGGGCAAGGCGCACATCGACAAGGAATGGGACTCGAACTGCTCTTCATCTAACTCCGACGACAAAAGACTTGCCGCCTCTTCTTTCAACAAATCCTCCCTCTTCCCCAATGAGCATCATACTTGCCTCATGGCAAAAGAGAAGGTATGCACACATGATACTCCTAAGTATACTTCTAGTGATGAGGAATGTGATGATGATGTATACTATAGCAATCTTTTTAAGGGCTTGGATAGATCTAAGGTAGACAAAATTAATGAATTAATTGGCGCTCTTAATGAAAAGGATAGATTGCTAGAAAAAAAGAGGAGTTGCTTTATGAGGAACATGAGAAAGTAGAAGCAGAAAAATCTCTTGCTTTAGAAATAAAGAAGAATGAAATGCTTGCATTTGAATTATCTTTTTTCCACTCCTCTATTACTAGTTTAAAAGTCTAAATGCTGATTTAAATGCTAGAATAGAAAAATTAAGTGTTGCTAGTTCACCCATGGAGCATGTTTCAATTTGTTCTAAATATAAAGATCATGATTTTGATGTTTGTAGTAATCATGCTTCTACTATTGCAAAGTTTAATGATGAAATTGTTCATTTAAATGTTCAACTTGAAATGTGCAAAAATGAAGTAGAGAAAGTTAAATTTGCTAGGGATGCCTTCACCATTGGTAGACATCCATCCACTAAGGATGAACATGGTCTCCAAAAGGGAACCAAGGACACTAAAAACCAAAAGGCCCTCAACTTCACAAAGGAGAAGGGGAAGGCACCTATGGCTAGTAGCTCGCATTCTTTTCATGAAAAGAAGAACCATGCTTATTTGTATTCTCATGTTAAGAATGTTTCTCATAATACTCATCATGATAATTGTAATGATAGTTTTGCATTTCCAAAGCGTAATAATGATGTCTTTACTCCTCGTACTATGTTTGCTTCATCTAGTGGTTTAGTAGGAGTAGAACTAGGCGCTATGCATCTCATGTTGTCTCTCATGCGCCTAAGGATAGGAATGCATCTCATGGACCTTCTATTCTATTCCATACTTTTGATGCATCCTGTGTAATTTTATGCATGAATGATAGAATCATTGCTACAAATGTGGGACCGAAATGCAAGAAAGGTAAGACTCGCATTTGGGTTCCAAAATCTTATGTAACTAACCTAAAAGGACCCAACACAAGTTAGGGACCTAAACCCCAAGCCTAAATTCCTTGCAGGTTTATGCATCTGGGGGCTCAAGATGGATCATTAATAGCGGATGCACAAACCATATGATGGGAGAGAAGAAGATGTTCATCTCCTACGTCAACAACAAGGATTCCTATGACACGATTATCTTTGGAGATGGGAATCAAGGCAAGTTAAAGGGGATAGGTAAAATAGCGATTACTATCGAGCATTCCATTTCTAATGTCTTTTTGGTAGAATCGCTTGGATATAATTTGCTTTCTATCAGTCAGTTATGTCACATGGGATTTTATTTTTTATTTACAAATGTTGATGTAACTGGCTTTAGAAGAAGTGATGGTTCATTAGCATTAAAAGGTGTATCTGACGACAAGCTTTATTTAGTAGATTTTACTAAAGAAAATGCCGATCTAGATGCATGTTTACTTGCTAAGACTAACATGGGTTGACTTTGGCATCACCGTCTAGCACATGTTGGGATGAAGAACCTTCATATGCTTCTAAAGGGAGAACATGTGTTAGGACTAACTGATGTCTGTTTT
Organism: Zea luxurians; assembly: GCA_029449295.1. NCBI lineage: Eukaryota > Viridiplantae > Streptophyta > Magnoliopsida > Poales > Poaceae > Zea > Zea luxurians. The sequence goes on from JAOPSE010000011.1 coordinate 57,543,119, forward strand.
GAGAAAGACAGACCTTGTGCAGTGTTTCAAGAAAGGAAATAGGTGGGAACAAGTCATCCAAGCAAGAATATGATGACGACATCAAGACCATTAGAGCTTCTCCATTTGGATCTCTTTGGGCCCGTTGCTTATCTTAGCTTTGGGGGAAGTAAGTATGGTCTTGTTATTGTTTGATGACTATTCCTACTTCACTTGGGTATTCTTTTTGCCAGATAAATCTAAAACCCAAGAAACTCACAAGCGCTTTCTATGACGGGCTCAAAATGAGTTTGAGCTAAAAGTGAAGATAAGGAGCGATAATGGATCCGAGTTTAAGAATCTTCAAGTGGAGGAATATCTTGATGAGGAAGGCATCAAGCATGATTTCTCTGCTCTCTACATTTCATATCAAAATGGTGTAGTGGAGAGGAAGAACAGGACACTCATTTATATGGCAAGCATGAACCTAGGAGAATACAAGACAATGTTGGTCACTTGTTTTCAATTGCTATATATAGTTGAAAACAAGGCAACACAATGTTAAAAAGATAATAACCTTCATCCTCAAACAGTTATCCCTTCAGAATAACTCCTTCAAAGACGAAGGTTGGGATTTTAATCGAATGAATCATACATCGGTATATAATTGAATATACATGGAAGGTGCTCTAGGAAAGAGATTACACGAGGCAATTATCTAGCCCACCAAAATGGTACTTTATGCAGGGCACTGTTCATCTATTTATAGGGGATCGTACAACTTCATATGAAATTAATGATATGCCCACAAGGCTTGTACATATGATATACAAATGATGTGAGGGCAATGTTGACTCCTGCCTATAACATTTTGAACACGGAATCGTGGACACCTTATCCCAGCTTTCTCCACCTTCGTATCCATATGCTGTCGTGACAAAGCTTAACATCTTCGTCTTTGTCCCCATCCTATTCTGAAGGTATTCAATACTGAAGCTCCTGTAATGCTTAAGAACATGCTAGCAACCAATAGTTAAGTGTGTTTTTGAGGACCTTCGAATGATGAAGGCCCCCAACAAATACTGGAGCAGTTTTGGTTGGAAGCCGTCAATATGGCCTGCCATGCCATAAATCGTCTCTATATTCATCACCTCCTCAAGAAGACTACATATGAGCTACTCACCGGAAACAAACCTAATGTTTCCTATTTCCTATGTTTGGGAGCAAATGCTACATCTTGGTTAAGAAAGGTAGACATTCAAAGTTTGCTCCCAAAGCCATTGAAGGGTTTTTACTTGGTTATGATTCAAATACAAAGGCATATAGGGTCTTCAACAAATCTAGGTTTAGTTGAAGTCACTAGTGACGTTGTATTTGATGAGACTAATGGCTCTCCAAGAGAGCAAGTTGATCTTGATGACATAGATGGAAACGAGGTTCCGATGGCCACAATGAGGACTATGGCGATAGGCGATGTGCAACCACAGGAACAACAAGTGCAAGATAAACCTTCTTCCTCAATGATCGTGGAACCCCAACTAAAGATGAGGAACATATATCTCAAGATGACGTCATAGATCAAGGGGGAGCACAAGAACAAGAAAAAAGGGAGGAGGAAGAAGTACCACATGCACCTCCAACCCAAGTCCGCACTAATAATCAAAGCTATCATCTGGTGGATCAAATCCTTGGTGACTGTAACACCCTGAATTTAGGGGTATAAAATTTCTTTTCTAATATCCACCAAATTCAGGTGTTACTCTGTCATTTATCTGCTTTCCTTATCTTTTTCCTAAAAGTGGAGAATTATTTTATTTTATATGTAGGTGTAAGCCTAGTAAAATAGAGTAATAGAGGATTCTTGAATGTTGCATGACATGCTGGGGCACATGTTTTGATTGATGAACTTACTGGGTGTGTACTTATTTAACTTGTGTGTCATACTCGAGTTTGAATCTAAGTAGAAAGAAAAGAAAATGAGTAAGAGAAATAGAAAGAAGAAAAGGGGTAAATCATTCCCAGCCCAACTCCCCTTCCAGCCGGCCCACCTCGCTGCCCTGCGCCTAGGCGGCCCAGCGCGCCCCCGCTCCCTAGCCCCGCTCGTGGCCTAGGCAGCAGGCAGCTGCACATAGCCCACCAGCGTGCCTTTCCCACTCCGCCCGCGTGCTCCTTCCCCTGGCCCAGCGTGCCAGCTCCCCAGCCCCGCGGCCCAGCGTGCTTCGCGTAGCCCAGCAGCCCCATAGCCGCGCCCTCGCGAGCTCTAGCGCTCACGCGCGCAGCCGCGTTTGCCCTAGCGCGTGCGCCTGGGAGCGCCGCCGCCTACGCGTGCTCTCTCTGCCGCCTTGCGCGCGCCTGCCCAACCCTAGCGTCGCTCCCAGCCCCAGCCGCCACCTGCATGCACGCCGCCCCAAGCCCCACGCCGTGAACCTCGCTGTGCCCAGCGCGCTCGTGGGCGGCTGCCAGCGCCGCCTGGCCCCACTAGATAGACCCCACCATCCCTAACCTCCTCCCACGACGCCCTATTCATCTTCTCTGTTAACTACTTCCCCCATTTTCTCTGTTTTCCCATGGCCCATTCAACCACAACCCTCCAAATCGGAACCACCCTGCTGCGCTCGCCATGGCTTGCTCGCTGTCCGCACCACCGTCCTCTCATCACCAAGATGAGCCCTTTCTTCCGCTTTCTTTCCCAGTGGTGACCTCTCTCTCTATTCTGGCCATGGTGCCCAGCAGCCCGATGGCCTGCTAGCGCGGTGCACGCGGCGGTCCGCCCCGGCCAGCCTTGGCCGAGCCTCCCTAGGCGCGGCCAGCAGCCCTGGCGTAGGTGCGTGGCAGCCCAGTGCACGGTCAGCCAGCCGACTACCAGGCGCGGTGGCTAGCTTGCCACCTAGCGTGCGGCCCGGGCAGAGACCCAGCGCCTCAGCTCCCATCCGCATAGCCACCTCGCCCCCATGCCGGTGACGCGACCGGCCATCCTTGCCTCATTCCCACGGTCAGCGAGCCTGCCCCGGCCGGAGTAGTGACCCTAGCACCACGACGGTTCTAGCTAGGTCTCCCTGCATACGTGTACGTGAGGAGGAAGACAATAGCCACATTTTGATCCCACTCCCTTTCACCCTATGTGGTTGTGCTCCATGTGACCCTTGGTGTGGCACGGTTCTGACCGATAGGATCGTGCCACATCGTCGTTAGTGTGCTATTTATTAAAATATGTATTAACTTTGGCATTAGATATTTGATTCATTCCATTCCAGTTATATTAACCGTGTAACGATTTTGTGCACGCGTTATAAAATTGTTTCGACTCGTTCTAGTTGCGTTGGTTTGATAATAACGTGTCTACATGTTAGAAACATTGTTTGGTCATGACGCATGTTCTATTTAATTAATAAAGTAATTGTTTATCTCTTGGTCATTAAAATAACTAATTTATAGTTTTAATTTACGATTTATAAATACATGTTAATGTGATCAATGACTACACAAATGTTTCAATTTAATACTTGCTTAGTTTAGACGCAACATCTATTTAGTAGTTCTCATATCGTCGCACTATCGTCGCGCTTTTCGCATGTGATGTGCTCGTCGTCGTGCTGTTCGCGCGCTGTTCTGCGCGTTGTTTCGTGCATGCGCAGCGCGTCGTTAGGGTCCCGACGACATCCGTCTACCCCTTAGACGACGTTCGTCTACCCCTAGACGACTTCCGTCTACCCCCCTCCCGTCTACCTCGTCTATCCCCTTGCGCTAATTAATTTCCTATTGAATTGTCGGTCAGTAAACTAAATACTTAATCAGATTAAAATTATGATTTTAGTCAGGCGATTGTAAATATGTGGTAATGTAATTTTAATAACTTAGATGTGGTATTTAATAGCTATTTAGTGTTTAGTATAAACACGATGTCTGTTAGCGGCTTTTGTGTGTCGTGCGCGTCGTCGCACTGCCTATGCGCTGTTCGCACGCCTAGAGCTCATCGTCGTCGTGTTGTTCGTGCGTCTGGTTCGTGCTGTGTCGCACAGGTCGTCGCGTGTTGTTCGCACACGTTGTCGCGCGCCGTTCGCGTGTGTCGCGCACCTCGCCGCGCGTTGCTCGCGCCTGTCGCGCGTATCTCGTGCGTCGATCACGTGTATCGCGCAGCGTCTGCGCGTAATAATGAAATGTTTTCGCCTATGAGCATTCACGTTAATAACGTTAGTATGTCTGGCCTCATATTTTAAATAACTTATTTAATGTTTGTTCAACTAATATTGATTGGATTAATACTCCCATTAGATTATGATTAGTTTCCAACTTGCACCTTGATAATAAACTAACATGGTTAATATAAACTTAACCACCTTTTAGTTATTTAATATTTGTTTAGTAAAAATGTGTCATCTATTTAGTTTTTCTTGCCGGTTGCAAGAGTTGTTCCACGCGTGGTGTCGTGCTGATTCGCACGTCGTTCGCGCTGGTCGCCCGCGCGGTTTTGTGTGTCATTAGCGTGCTATGTCGCGTGTGTCCGCGTGTCATTCGCACGCTGTCGTGATGTTTCACGTTACGTAATTCGTCTCGCTCTACTAATTTGTCCCGTTTAGAGTCGCTGATGTTATTTAAATTACTTATTTAACTAAGAATTGTTAGTGTGATCAGCTAATTAAAACTGTGCGATAACTCTATTTCCATTTTAATAAATATTGACTAATATGAGTAGATTAAACTAAATGTTTTGATTAATACTCGTTTAGTGCAGACATGATAACTTCTCGACTGTAGCTCCGCCTGTCGCGTTTCTTTCTCGTCGCGTGACCGTAGTAACGCGCTCTTTTTCATTTTGCATGTTTTATTATGTTTGTATTTGTATGGTGTAATGTTCTTATGCATATATGTGTTTGCTTGCTTGTGTCTATCTGTCTTCGCTTCGATTAGAGTGCGATCCATCTCAAGCTTCAAGGAATAGATGGTTAGGCGTTGGTGACCAAGGGATCAAATTCTTCGAGTTACACAAAGTTGAAGACCCCGAGCATCTGTTTGGTGAAGGCAAGTGTCCTCTGACCTATTATGTCCTATCTACTTATAATTCACTGTCCCGCATTACTTAATTGAAACTTAAGGATTGACTAGCTTCCTATTTATCTTATCCTTGTCTACCTTTTGGGTTATCATGGTTAGCTTTATGCTATTGCTTTATGTTGGGACCATGCTTCATCGCCGAAGGTCCTGCGGAAAGAAAACAGCTTCGGCTGAAGCTGCTTGAACGTAATGCCGAAGGCACCATTCATGAAGCTTCGGTATTACAGCATGTCCGAAGATGGGGGTCGAACCGACTTAAAGATAGAATGACCTTTTAGTCCTTAAGGGTCTGAGTCTATGTTGTTAACTCTTATGAGGGGCATGATTGTAATTCTTCACAGGCTGTGTCCTGTGCCTATAAATAGTGAACAATATTTCTTTACTGTTCACGCATTCTGGTATTTGCAAGTGCATCATTCGGGAATTATTACTTGTCAAGACGAAGGTATACATATACCTTAAACATTGTATTCAAACATCTTATATTCATATAATAAAATATGTGAATGGTGTCATATATTTCTGACATATTTATCTTTGATGTTTTACATTTTACATTACTTTATATTATCTTTGTAAGTTTAGTTACGAAGGTGAAACCTTCGTAATATTATGTTCATGGTCTTCGTCCGAAGTTCATTAAATCCTTGGGGAGATAATGCTTCAGCGGACGAAGAGCATTTGATATTTAACATTCTTTGTGTTACCTTGTTCTTGATTCGAAGCATTTGAGAACAAGTCCCCAACATTGGCGCCCACCTCCGGTGAACTCACTTCCACTTTTTTGAGCTGATGGCTTCGTTCAACGATCAAGCTGGAGCTGCTTCGGCTCCAAAGCGGGTACTCCCCATAACAGGCGGTTCATGCTCAGAGCCAGCCAACAAGAAGCAGAAGGAGGCACAGAGAAGGGTGCAGCATGTCGGGGTGCAAGGACCCTTCATCAAGTCAAGATGGTCTCACATTCCGATTACCTTCTCTCAAGAAGATCTTCAACTCAAGGATTACCCACACAACGATGCTATGGTTATCTCTTGTGTGATCAAAGGATTTCTGGTCCATAATGTTTTGGTTGATACAGGCAGTGCAGCAGATATCATATTTGCTAAGGCTTTCAGACAAATGCAAGAGCCCGAAGACAAGATCCATGATGCTACGCACCCTCTTTGTGGCTTCGAAGGACGGCAGATTGTAGCACTTGGGAAGATTACCATGCCAGTAACCTTCAGATTTGTCAACAACACAAGGACTGAGCAAATTGTGTTTGACATTGTTGACATGGAGTATCCTTACAATGCTATCATTGGTCACGGAACACTCAATGCTTTCGAAGCAATACTTCATCCAGCATATCTTTGCATGAAGATACCTTCGGATCAGGGACCTATTGCTATTTATGGGAGTCAGGAAGCCGCCAGAAAGGCCGAAGGGAATTGGACTGATTCAAAGGCAATCCATAACATAGATGAAGCCGAAGCTTGTGAGCAGTACAAGCATAGAAGGGAGAAGGCTGCTTCGACCGATCAGCCGAAACCCATGCTTTTATGCGAAGATATCGCAGAGCAGAAGGTGCTGCTAGGATCTCAATTGTCTGAGGAACAAGAGAAAACCTTGATAAGATTCTTGTTCAACAACAAAGATGTTTTTGCTTGGTCAGCTAATGATCTTTGCGGAGTTAACAGGGATGTTATTGAGTATTCGCTTAATGTTGATCCATCCTTCAGACCCAGAAAGCAGAGGCTTCGGAAGATGTCTGATGATAAGGTTGAAGGTGCTCGAAATGAAGTGAAAAGACTTCTCAGTGCTGGAGTTATCAGAGAGGTAAAATACCCAGAATGGCTGGCTAACACTGTCATGGTAAAAAAGGACAATGGTAAATGGAGGATGTGTATCGATTTTACTGATCTCAACAAGGCCTATCCGAAGGACGAGTTTCCATTGCCAAGGATAGATTCCTTAGTTGATGCAGCAGCTTCATCAGAGCTTATGAGTCTGTTGGATTGTTATTCAGGCTATCATCAAATCTGGATGAAGAAGGAGGATGAGCCGAAGACCAGCTTCATAACCCCTAGTGGAACATATTGTTACCTTCGGATGCCTGAAGGGCTTAAAAATGCTGGAGGAAGCTTCAGCAGAATGACAGTGAAGGTTTTCCATTCTCAGATAGGCAGGAATGTGCTAACTTATGTTGATGATATCATTGTGAAAAGCATGAAACAAGATAATCACATTGCTGATCTGCAGGAGACCTTCGCTAATTTTAGACAAGCTGGTTTAAAGCTGAATCCAGAAAAATGTGTCTTCGGAGTGAAGAAGGGGAAATTTCTTGGTTGTCTAGTTTCAACAAAAGGAATTGAGGCTAATCCAAACAAAATCGAAGCTATCCTTCGAATGGAACCACCAAGTACAAAGAAGGGGGCTCAAAGATTGATAGGAAGACTGGCATCTCTCAACAGATTCATATCTAGATCAGCAGAGAGAAATTTACCATTTTTCGAAGTGCTGAAGTCAGCTGAAGTTTTTCAATGGGGACCAGTCCAGCAGAAAGCCTTCGAAGAGCTGAAGCAATATTTGATAGATCTAACAACACTAACTCCACCAACGCCAGGGGCTCCTTTGTTATTATATGTGGCAGCTTCGCACTCAGCGGTAAGTGCAGCACTTGTTCAGGAGAAGCTTGAAGGCCAAGTCAAAAAGCAGGCCCCAATATACTTTGTATCCGAAGTTCTTAGTTTATCAAAGAAAAATTATACAGAATTGGAGAAGGTACTGTATGCTGTTTTGATGGCCTCCAGGAAGCTTCGGCATTATTTTCAAGCTTATAATATAATTGTTCCTTCTTCACAACCATTGAAGGATATTATGAGAAACCGAGAAGCTACTGGAAGGATTGGAAAATGGGCTGCAGAGCTCAATGAATTTTGTATTGATTATGTGCATAGATCTTCAATTCAGTCCCAAGCGTTGGCAGACTTCATTGCAGACTGGACGCCAGGGGCTCAGGAGGAAGAAACGAATAAAGATGCCGAAGCATGGACAGTGTTTTGCGATGGGTCTTAGGGAACCTTCGGAGCAGGAGCAGCTGCTGTGTTGGTTTCACCTTCCAAAGTTAAAACTTGTTATGCGGCAAGACTTGATTTCAGTTGCACAAACAATATTGCTGAGTACGAAGCTCTGCTCTTGGGTCTTCGGAAGTTAAAGGCAATGGGAATCAAAAGGGCCATTCTTAAAACTGATTCCTAAGTTATTTCTGGTCATATTGACAAGAGCTATAAGGCAAGAGATCCGAAGCTTGAAAAATATTTAGATACAGTCCGAAGGATTGAGGCTTCCTTTGAAGGATTCTCTGTTAAAAATATTCCTCGTGGAGAAAATAAATATGCTGATCTATTAGCCAAGTCAGCAGCACAGGGGCTGCCTTTACCTTTAGAAGTATTTTTCGAAACAATAAAAGCACCTTCGGTCGAGCTTCTTGAAAGAGCGGTCCTCAACATATCCTCTGTCTATAGTGAAGATTGGAGAACTGAAATCATCTCTTTCCTTCAGGGTAATTTTCTTTCAGATGACGAAGCTTATAACAGGAGGATAGAAGCAAGAGCTCGACCATATGTCATAATAGAAGGGGAACTATACAAGCGTGGGGTCTGTTCCCCGTTGCTCAAGTGTTTATCCAGAACCGAAGGCATAGAATTGATGAAGGAAATACATGCAGGCTTGTGTGGATCTCACATTGGATCTAGGCCTTTGCTGGGAAAAGTCTTTCGCCAAGGATTTTATTGGCCAAAAGCAGCTTCGGATGCAGCGGAACTAGTCCAAAAGTGCAAAGGTTGTCAAAAATGTGCAAGAGATCAAAAACAACCTTCGTCTCTAACTCAGTTAATACAACCCACTTGGCCGTTACAAAGGTGGGGCCTTGATTTGTTAGGACCGCTACCACCAGCACAAGGAAATTTAAGATATGTTGTAGTGGCAGTGGAATATTTTTCTAACTGGATTGAGGCAAAGCCCTTAGCCACAATAACTTCGGTTACTGTCCAAAAGTTTTTCTGGCAAAACATTGTTTGTCGCTTCGGAGTGCCGAAGGCTATCACTGTGGACAATGGAACACAGTTTGATTCTGAAGCTTTCAGAGAATTTTGTGATCAAATTGGCACGAAGATCCATTTTGCATCAGTTCGACATCCGGAGTCAAACGGACTTGTCGAAAGAGCTAATGGGATCATAATGACAGGAATAATGAAGTCAATCTTCAATCAGCCCAGGGGAAAGTGGCCAGAAGCATTAATCAAAGTGGTGTGGAGCCATAACACAATAGTGTCAAGATCAACAGGCTTCACGCCATTCAAACTATTGTTTGGTGACGAAGCAATAACCCCGGAAGAAGCCAAAGCAGGATCAATAAGAACAATAGCTTCGGCAGAAGGCGAAGATGAAGCTGATTACTCTGTGGAAAAAGATGCTATAGAGGGGATCAGGCTTCAAGCTGTGGAAAACATCAACAAATATCAAGCTGAAACAATAAAATGACGTGACAGAAAGGTTAGGCTGAAGAACATTGAACCAGGACACTTGGTGCTTCGAAGAGTAGCCAACCCTGAGACAGTAGGCAAATTACAGCTGAAGTGGGAAGGACCTTTTCTGGTAGTATCTTCGTCAAGACCCGGTTCCTACAGATTGAAGGATATGGACGGCAACGACATTCCTAGGTCATGGAATGCGGATGAGCTTCGGCGATATTATGTTTAGCTTGATGTAATTTTTTCTATTCTTTTTTGTGGCACCCTTTTCCTTTCCAAAGGGTGAGAAAGGTTTTTAATGGGACCACAACATGTAATTTTCTATAAGAGTGATATCCCCCAAAAATGTAAATGTAAATGCAAAGAAAAAAGAAAAGAAAACAGAGAAAAGCTCAAAAGTCGTTCCTAAGGGAATGCAGAGCTTACAGCGAAAAATAAACGCTGATTCCGCTGAAAGTAAAAGGCGAAGAAGCTCCTAAGGGAGGCTTACAGAGAAAAATAAACGCTGATTCCGCTGAAAGTAAAAGGCGAAGAAGCTCCTAAGGGAGGCTTACAACGAAAAGTCAACGCTGATACACCGAAAAGTAAACGGTGAAGCCGAAAAGTAAACGGCAAAAAGATTTGAATCATTCCCAAGGGGATGAAGGGCTATGATTATGGTGTTTGAATATGTGTTCCGCTATTCATTTGCACGATACATTACATCATGTCATTTGCATTCATAAACATTCATTTAGACATGTAGAATCATCATCATACCACACAAAAAAAAGACAGATGCTTCGGCAATGAGGAAAAACTTCGTAGAAAGAGGAAGTTTTCATGCTTCGTTGTGTACGAAAAGAAGGGAAGGTGTTTTTCGCCTTCGGCTCAAAAGAGAAGTTTCGTCCACAGCAAAGCAGATTGTACACGGATAAAGGAGATAAGATATATTACAAGGTATGTACAAATTTACATAAGTTTTTTCATAACTATATTACAAAGATCTCTCTAGAATTTTTTGCAGGAAAGTTTATTATAGCAACTATTAAGCTTCAGGCCGTCATACTTCAGCTTCGTTATACTTCAGCTTCGTCATCCTGCACATATTAAAGAGCAGAATAAGAAAGGTGCAAATTTCAAGGAGAAGGTAAAAGTAACAAATATAAGTTCCTTACCGGCTTAAGGTGACTTCGAGCTTCGTCACCAGCCATTTTTCGCCCGCCATTTACCCAAATCTGGGTCATAAATCTATTTCCGATGCTTCGGGCTAGGCTTGGGATATCAATCAAATCTGATGCTGATAAGCTGAAGTTTGGTCTATTTACTATTTTTCCATGCGTACAGCCAGCCTTCAGAAAAGCGGTAGCTGTGCCTCGAGAAGCTACCAGGGCGCAGAAGTCAGCATGCCCAGCGATAACTTCGTCAAGAGCGTCAACCTCGCCTTCAATATATTCCAACGTGCTGGGCAGGTTTTCAGCTGAATTTGTAAATTTTTCAGAACTGGCTCCGATAGAGTGAAACACATCCTTCAGCCGCTGCACGCATCGGCTGCCGAAATTTAGGCATCTCTCTTGAAGTTCCTTCAATGATTTTTGCAAATTTGAATTTTTCTCGATCTCAGTCTTGAGACTTGTTTCAAGGTCCTTCTTTTCTTGCTCATATTTTTCTGACTGTTTGAATAATTCATTCTTTAAACTGTCATTTTCGGCTTGGACCTCAGCCAAGGACCCTTCCATAGATTGAATAACAAAGTCTTTCTTTTCTAAGGCACCTTCGTGTTCTTTAGCTACAATTTCAAGGTCTTGAATGGTGAAGTCTTTCTTCTTCAGAACAACTTCGTAATTTTCAGCTTTTTCTTCTAAATCTTTGATGATAGCTTTGTTCTTCTCCTCTTCAAGATCTTGTTGCATTTTTAGCACTTTACTTAATAGTATACTCTGCCAAAGCAACCTTCATCAGAAAACGACCTAAAAATAATAATAACAATAAAATCGTAGTAATATTTTTTACCTTAAAATTAGCATAAAGCAGGCTACCGGCGATATGGTGTCGCTCGTACCTGCAGAGGTCCGCCTCTATCTTCGGCAGGCCAACGCTTTTGGAGAAGGTTCTAACAATTTTGGCCTCAGTGCGATTCCGAAGGCATCTTAGCTTCCCTTCGTTGACCCCACCAAATAGCATAGACCCTGGTTTATACCCACAGGATATGGCATATTTTTTCAGCTCTTCTTTTTCAGCACCTGTTAATTCTTGTCCAAGTAAATCTTGAAAGTTAAAATTTCCTCCCTCCAAAATTTCTTCAACCTGCTCTTTTCCTTTTTCAGTAGCCGTGCTCACTGCAGCCACAGCAGCTTCTTCTTCAGCCATTTTCAGAAGTATATTGTCAATAACTTCAAGTGTGGTTTCCAGGTTTGAATCTTCGGTGGTGCCGGCTTCGGCGCCGGTAGCTTCGGCTCCGGTAGCTTCGGCTCCGGCGGTTGCAAATTTAGTGGTTTCGGCCCCGGTTGCGGTGGCTTCGGCTTCGGCGGTCTCGGCAAAAACAATTTTTGACTCCATTGCCGGTGGCGGTGTCTGATGAATCACATCTGTTACTTGGATAATTCTTCGTTTTGTCGGCTTTATAGGGCTTTCTGCTACCGAAGCTTCTTTGTCCTTCTGAAAAAACTTCGTCAGTTGCGGCGCCAGCGGACTTAGCTTGACAGGCAAGGGTTCAGTCATTACCTTCAGGATCTCTTCTACTTCGGCAGCAGAAGGTGTCGCAGGAGTTTCCTCCTCTTGGGCCAATGTTTTTGGTTCCGGAGATGCAGTTTTCCTTTTCCTTGAAGTAGCTACCTTCGGCTCAGGGCACACCTTTTCAGAAATTTCCTTTTTCTTTTTGGCCAATCTGGTGCTTTCTTCGTCAAGGGCGCTGGCAATTCTTTTTCTCTTCGGGCCTCCGGCATCTCCGCCCAATTGCTCGTAATCAGGATAGTCAAAATTCAAGGCATCTAGCACCCGATTCAACCTTCGCTTCGGGCGACTACCGAAGGCTGCTGTCATCAACTGATCTTCCTTCTTAGAATAATTTCCAAGGATATCGTTGCACATAATATCGATTGTGTCTAACCATTCCTGGCAAGGTTCTTTAAAGTTTTTCTTAAACTTGTAGTAATAGGGTAATCGAACAACTTCGCCCTTTTTCTTTTCCCCCTCCAGCTTCGGCATCTCCCAATCCCTCATTGTTGGGAACACTTTAAAAGCCAAAAATTCCTGCACCAAGTCCCTAGTGCCAATATGTTCTAAAATTATTCAAAATTCACCCAAAGCAATTTGGCTCGGGCTTCCACTTATCATGTTGCATCAGGGCCTCGTTTCTCCGAAGGTTAACTCTAGTGGACTCTGGACCAATTTATCTTCATCTTTATCAACTTTAACATAAAACCACTCAGGCTTCCATCCGGCTGGCCATTTGCTTCGGTAGCTTATCACTGGAAACTTTGAAGTTTTACGATAAGCAAAGTTGTAACATCCAAAATTTTCATGTAACCCATCTCCTCTGGCCTTAGTCTAATAGTGTAGTTCATGGACTCGGCAGAAACCTTCGCCGAACGGTTCCACTCCCTGGCTACGAAGGGCCCAGATATAAACACTTAATCTAACAATAGCGTTAGGGGTCAGCTGATGAAGGTAAACCCCAAACTTCTTCAACACATCAGCAATCATCCCATTCAAAGGAAATCTTAATCCTGCTTTGAAGAAGCTTTTGAACACTACCACCTCATTCTTTCCTGGCTTCGGAGTAGTTTCCTCTCCGCCAAAACGAACCAGCTTCTTTTTTGCTTCGCTGAAGTAGCCCATCTTCACCATTTTTGGAAGATCAGCTTCAGAGATGGTGGACTTTCCAAAGTCCAAATGACTAGGTTTGCTTGGCATCCCGCAGTTGTACTCATCTTCAGAACCAACTTCTTCAACATCAGCTTGTGTTGCTTCGGCAGCAGGTGTGTCCTCTCCTGTAACTAGCCCGGAGCGCTTCATCGCTTCAGAAATCGGAACAGTTTCAGCAGCTTCGGCTTCGTCTCCTTCGTGCTCAACTCTAGCAGTAGAACGCACTCTGGCATTTGATTTTGAATTTCTTGAAAATTTCTTGGAAATTAATAACCTTTCTTCCGAAGCTATTCTTCTGACGAAGCAGGCACCAAACTGGAGCTTCGTTTGAATGCGAAAGTCAAGCTTCGGCTATGGTTAAATTTTTGGCAGCAAAACAGTGCAATAGCAATGAATGCTGTGGTAACTTCACACCTACCTGTCTGTTTATATAGTGCTGCAGGTAAGAAGGTGAATCGTCAGGATTTTTACACCAGGCAAACAGTTGCTCGCACCCGCTGCACGGTGGGCCGCAAAGATCAAAATAGTGAACCTACATGGTGGGACCACTACGCGCTCGAAAACTGTATCGTTTCTCGACAACGAGCTCAGGGAAGGTGTTTTTCGGACCTTCGGCTTCCTGAAGCCTAAGAGACTTTTTTCACGGATCAAGCTCGTTACGAAAAACGATCTAGCACAGCGATGGGGCTACTATTGGGACCATGCTTCATCGCCGAAGGTCCTGCGGAAAGAAAACAGCTTCGGCTGAAGCTGCTTGAATGTAATGCCGAAGGCACCATTCATGAAGCTTCGGTATTACAGCATGTCCGAAGATGGGGGTCGAACCGACTTAAAGATAGAATGACCTTTTAGTCCTTAAGGGTCTGAGTCAATGTTGTTAACTCTTATGAGGGGCATGATTGTAATTCTTCATAGGCTGTGTCCTGTGCCTATAAATAGTGAACAGTATTTCTTTACTGTTCACGCATTATGGTATTTGCAAGTGCATCATTCGGGAATTATTACTTGTCAAGACGAAGGTATACATATACCTTAAACATTGTATTCAAACATCTTATATTCATATAATAAAATATGTGAATGGTGTCATTTATTTCTGACATATTTATCTTTGATGTTTTACATTTTACATTACTTTATATTATCTTTGTAAGTTTAGTTACGAAGGTGAAACCTTCGTAATATTATGTTCATGGTCTTCGTCCGAAGTTCATTAAATCCTTGGGGAGATAATGCTTCAGCGGACGAAGAGCATTTGATATTTAACATTTTTGTGTTGCCTTGTTCTTGATTCGAAGCATTTGAGAACAAGTCCCCAACACTTTACTATAATCAATGAACATGATGTGAACATTTATGATACAATACTGTTATCCTAATTATGTTGATGATCTTATGGTACTCTAGGGGGCTCATGCCTTTTTCCTGAGTACCTCTCCGTAAGGACCTGTTCGTGGAGTGACCACCCGGGATTACAGTGCAGCCATGAGGGTGGAATCGGACGCCCTTAGCTGATTAATTAGATGAACCTAGGGGTGTAGTTGGCTTTGCCGGAGGGCCGTCAATGGGGGTCGGGGCGTAATGCTCGCTCTGCCAAGGTTGGGGTGCAGAGGTTCATTCGATTTGGTTTTATTAGTCACCCACCTTGGGGAGGTGTACTACGTTTGTACGACTGGCGAAACCTAACGAGCAGCTATGCAGCAGGGGAGTCTTTGTAAAGGCTACATAGTGAGACCCTGCTAGGTCACCTTGGTAGTGATCAATGGAGGGTCATGATCTCCGGGCAGAACGGAAATCACGACTTGTGGGTAAAGTGTACGACCTCTGCAGAGTGAATGAAAATGATATATCAGCCGTGCTCACGGTGATGAGCGGCCTTGGGATCCTCTTTGATTAGAGATACAAATGATCTGAGATACAGATGGTTCGAGATATAATGGTTCTATTTGTTATTTTGGTTCGATGATGATAATGATGTTCCTCGATGAGGAAATGATTCACGGGTTGGTTATATTATAAAACTTGGCTTCCACTAATAATAAATACCTGACCAACTAAAAGCAACTGCTTGAGCATAACCCCACATAAAGCTAGTCCACCTGAGCCAAATGGGACATTTGCTGAGTACGTTGATGTGTACTCACCCTTGCTTTCACAAAGCACCAGGTTGCCTTTGGTGCAATCTATGCTCAGGTAATTATGGAGAAGAAGGTGTCGAGGCGGATCTCCAGGAGTTCCAGGACTTCGACGAGTTCGAGGATTAGGCTAGCGACCTCCCCCAGTCAGCTACCTGTGGTGGGTTTATTTACGTTGGCCACGTTTCTATTCTGTGTACTTTGATTATATTATGTAAATGACTCTAGTCTTTCATATTATTACTTACTCTTTATTGTTATTCGAAGCATTGTGCTATGATGAGTCATTTATGTAATCGCCGTGTACGTGAATTTCTGATCCTGGCACGTACATGGTTCGCATTCGGTTTACCTTCCAAAACCGGGTGTGACAGTGACATTAGCAAGGGAGTTACTAACATTCACGTATTGCTAATTGTTGTGAGCACTACTCTTTTGTTTCTTCTATTGAGCCTTTCAGGGTAAAAGAAGCCTTGCAGTATCCGGACTAGGTGTTGGCCATGCAGGAGGAGCTAAACAACTTCAATACAAATGATGTATAGAGTTTGGTGCCACGTCCAAAGCAAAATGTTGTGGGAACCAAGTGGGTGTTTTGCAACAAACAAGATGAGTACAGGGTGGTGACAAGAAACAAGGCGAGACTTGTGGCAAAAGGTTATGCCCAAGTCATAGGTTTGAATTTTGAGGAGACTTTTGCTCCTGTAGCTAGGCTTGAGTCTATTTGAATACTATTAGCCTATGCTGCACACCATTCTTTTAAGCTCTATCGAATGGACGTGAAGCGCAGTTTCCTCAATGGGGCAATCAAGGAGAAGGTGTACATGGAGCAACCCCCTGGCTTCGAGGATGACAGGTACCCGACTATGTGTATAAGCTCTCTAAGGCTCTCTATGGACTTAAGCAAGCTCCAAGAACATGGTATGAATGCCTTAGAGATTTCCTTATTTCTAATGTTTTTAAGGCCGGGAAAGCTGATCCTACTCTATTCACTAAGACTTGCAATGGTGATTTGTTTATATGCCAAATTTATGTCAATGACATAATATTTGGTTCTACTAATCAAAAGTCACGTGAGGAGTTTAGCAGGGTAATGAAATAGAAATTTGAGATGTCCATGATGGGAGAGTTGACTTACTTCCTCGGATTTCAAGTGAAGCAACTCAAGGAAGGGACATTCCTCTCTCAAATGAAGTACATACAAGATATTCTAAAGAAGTTTGG
Organism: Zea luxurians; assembly: GCA_029449295.1. Lineage (NCBI taxonomy): Eukaryota > Viridiplantae > Streptophyta > Magnoliopsida > Poales > Poaceae > Zea > Zea luxurians. The sequence continues at coordinate 57,559,845 of JAOPSE010000011.1, forward strand.
GATGCAGGACACAAAGCATGCTAAGATGTCAATGGGAACTGATAGACATTTGGACCTCAACGCAGGAGGTAAGTCCGTAGATCAAAAGGTATATCGGTCTATGATAGGATCTTTGCTTTATCTTCGTGCAAGTAGACCAATATTATGCTTTCTATTTGCATATGTGCTAGATTTCAATCCAACCCCAAGGAATGTCACCTTGTGGCTATGAAGCGTATTCTTCGATGTTTAGTTCATACGCCTTACATCGAGCTCTGGTATCCTAAGGGGTTTACCTTTGACTTGATTAGATATTTAGACTTCGACTATGCTGGGTATAGGGTTGATAGGAAGAGCACATCAGGGACTTGTCAGTTTTTAGGAAGGTCCCTTATGTCTTGGAGTTCAAAGAAATAAACCTCCATTGCTCTATCCATCACCGAGGCCGAGTATGTTGCCGCAGGTTAGTGTTTCGCGCAACTACTTTGGATGAGGCAAACCCTCTGGGACTTTGGCTACAATCCGAGCAAAGTCCCACTCCTATGTGATAATGAGAGTGCAATCCGCTTGGTGGATAATCCCATTGAACACAACCATACTAAGCACGTAGACATATGACATAACTTTCTAAGAGATCACCAGCAAAGGGGAGATATCGATGTTTGTCATATTAGCATCAATCACCATCTAGCTGATATCTTCACCAAGCCTTTAGATGAGAAAAGGTTTTGTAAGCTGCGTAGTGAGCTAAATGTCTTAGTTTCGCAGAACTTAGATTGATCTATAACATATATGTCTTTTATGTTTTTTATCAAATCATTTTAAACTTAATTGTGTATTTTGGTGTTCAAGTTGTAAAACATCATCCTCGAACCTCACATGTTGTTGTGCAAATGATGCATATGTTTAGGGGAAGATATGCTACAACTTGACCCTTTGAGACTAATGTATTTGCTTAAGTGATTTTGGTTTAGTCTCAATGGTGCATTAAAAGGGAAATGGTGGACTTGAACAACGAAAAAAGGCTTCCACTACATAACGGTATCATTGTACCATGTTCAAGTTGCCCTTGGTGTTCATTGCCTTCTTACTCTTAATTTTCAATTCTTTGGTGAGGCAATGAGGTCTTCAGGCCACTAGTTTCTCCGTTTTGGTGCTTAATGCCAAAGGGGGAGAAATTAAGGCCAAAGCAACTGGATTAACCACCACTTTTGAATTTCAAAGAATTTCCAAAGTTATTGTGTTTAGTACTTGTCTTTTGATCAAAACCCTCTTATTGCAAAACTACTCTCTTGTGGGGGAGACATTTTTATTATGGGAAAATGGGGGAGCTTTTGGCCTTTTGATCAAAACTAGTCTTGAAAAATGTTTTGATTTGCAAAAGTAAAGTGTTTTTGACATAGAAGTAAGAAAACGAATTTGTTTTGCAAAAAAACCAAGTGGTGGCAAAATGATCCAAATATTCCAAATCCTATACTTATTCTATTGATGGTTGATTTGCCTTCAATTTGCAAAAGTTGGCTCATATTTGATTATGTTAGTACCTCTTTAAGTTGCTTTTGGTGTGTTGGCATAAATCACCAAAAAGGGAAAGGTTGAAAGGGAAATGTGCCCTTGTGCTGTTTCTAGCTGTTTTGGTGATTAAAAGCTCAACACATTACTATGGACTAACATCTTTTTCAATGAGCATGAGCATAGGTAGTTGTAAAGCAAATCGAGAGACATAAGAAAATGGGCATACTGAAACATCTATGGATCAAAGTGAAAAAGGTATGCTTCTAGCATTTAGTCGATTATTTTAGTTGCTAATCATGTTTGTCTAAGTGCTAGGGACCATATGAAGTCGAGCCAAAAGGAGCAAAAGAAAGTTGGCACAAAAAGGAAGAACTTGGGCTAGTCTGGGTAGCACCAAACAGTCCGGTGCCACCCGCCGAATAGTACGGTGACCGTCTAGCCATACTGGTCGCTTTCGGAATAAGCCAGGCACCTTCGACTATAATTCACCGAACATTCCGCATGGAGCGCCGGACAGTCCGATGTGAAAACAACCAATGACTATCTGCCACGTCACCCGCAGCCAACAGTCAGTTGGCACACCGGACAGTCTGGTGCCCACTTGAAACAGAAAGTGATGAATCATGTTGACCGTTGCACTGTGCAGTGTCGGGTGTGCACTGGACAGTCTGGTCCACCCGCAGACAGAAGGCAACCAGAGCCTTCCAAATAGAGCTCCAACGGCTCCTAGCTCCCTTGGGGCTATAAAAAGACCCCCTAGGTGCATGGACCTATTACCCAAGCACTATTTGAGCACACTACAACTCTGAACATCTGCAAGCACATTGATGATTTGTTAGAGAGAGATTTGAGCACGTTCTTGAGCTATGACTCCATCGTTCTAATTTGTGCGGTCTCTCTTTTAGCTTGTGTGCATGTTGTTGCTGCATTGTGCTCTTGTGTGCATTTGTACTCTCCTCCTTACTTCGAATTGAATTGTACACTATAGGAATTCAGGTAATTTCCATAGGCTCAGAACCGACGGGAATAAGCCCTAAACCGACGAGAATTACTAATTCCCGTCGGTATCTGGCTAATTCTCGTCGGCTTAGAACCGACTGGAATTAGATGTCGGGGTCAAGTTAACTCCCGTCGGGCGCCGACGGGAATTAGTAATTCCCATCGGCTGCATACAAGCCAACGGGAATTACTAATTTCCATCGGTACTACTAGCTAACGGGAATTAGTCAGTTAATTTCCGTCGGTTCTATAACTCCCGTCGGCCATATCTAGCCCATGGGAATTATTCAAATTATTCCCGTCGGCCAGATATGGCCGACAGGAGTTACGGAACCGATGTGAATTAATTGTTAATTCCCATCGGCTATGGTCAAGCCGATGGGAATTAACCTTTCCTGCTGCAAACCAGCACAAAATGAGGTCATTATTTCTCCACAATTGCACACAACAACACACATAACATATATATCATCATATAGATTGGTCACATTACAAACACATACATTGATAATCAATTCACACATCACAAACTTCACATCACCAACATAGTTTTCATAAACATTTCAAATAGGAACAACGAGATGAGTTAAAGTGCTTAGTTCATGAAAAACATAGCGTGCACGAGTTAAGAAACAAATACGACCAAACACCATATTTAGGGATAACCACCACTTGGATGGTTAGAGCTTTGACAGCTGCCGCCACCAGGAGGAGGGAACGCGAAGAGGGACTCAACAAATCCAGTACCTGCTGTGGGATCAGACCCACTACCACCCTCTTCGCGCGTAACATATGCAAGTTACAAATATCAACATGTTTAATGCAAATATCAACACGTTAAATGCAAATATCAACAAGTATACAAGTGTATAAATTCATCGAGAGTTATCAAACGTACCCTATCTCCAGGTGCAGGTATATGTGTCGGAGGGGTGTTGAACTGTTGAGTCCCCAATCCCTATTTAATGAATATTCAACAAGTTAAGTATACGGTTCATGTTTTGCTACTACACTAACTAGATGAATTGCTAGTTTAGACAATGTTATCAAACGTACCGAAGCTGGTGTGGATGCAAACTGGCTCCATTGTGGTGGCGGTGGAATATTTGGTGTCATGCCCTGTTGCTGCATTAACTGTTAAACATATGTTTTACTATTGAAGATGTTGTATTGAAATATCATAATTTAGAGTTCGGATTATGTATACTCACTTGATACATCGCTTGGTTATGTGCATTGCAAGCCTCCATAAATTCTCGTTGTTGTCTCATCTCTTCACGCATTCTCATAATCTGCAACTCCTGCTTGTTCGGTCGATGAGAGCACGAGCTACGGGAAGACGAACCCGTCCTCTGAGATCTCACCGACGACGAGTCAATGAATCAGTCGAAGAGTGCGTATCTATAAGTGATTCAAAAATTGTGATTACTGCATGATCAATTTAGTGTCAACCATGTAATTTCATAAGTTAGAGCTTACCGTCCATGCGCTTTTCCACCACCACTTGCGTACACCATCGAGGGATCCACCGGTTCATGTCGTCAGTCGAAGTCAGGGCCATGGCGCCGAACCATCTCCTCCCCATATGCCACCTATACATCATTCACAACCTTACAAATGCAGGAATTTCTATACTTTGAACATTTGTAATTTTGCGCTAAAAACTCACCAGCCGATCCGTGGCTGTCTGGCTGCAGAGCTAGTCAGGGTTGTTAGGGTCTGGTCCTTTCTGGCCCTCCTCGTAGACCTCAATGTCACAAGGCTTTTGGCCACACGTAGCTTCCTGTATAAACAAAAAAACATCCATAAGCAATCGTACTATTTGGTGATCGACATAGCTAGATCAAACTTACCATTCTTTTAACTTTTTGGAGCATGTCGTCACCGCCAAACTTGTGGTTAGGATTGGTTCCTCGACATTGCCTGTGATGCACTGACGCTTTCTGAAAGCCTTCAGAAGCCCAATATCGACACCAAGCATAGTACGCATCAGGCATGGGCGCCATCCATGAAACCATCACCTGCACACACAATGTTACATATTATATCAATCACAGCAATCAATAAAAAGGGTAAAACAAATTGAATACTAACCTCACGATATTGATCCTTAGTCAAATATATCTTTGAGGACCCTTAATTTTTGTTCAAGGGGCCTGCTTCTTCTGGATGATTTCGAAAATATAGGATTGTAGCTTGAATTCTCGCATAGTATATGGCATCCTTCACCAGCTTCTTTGCATTGTTTTGAAACACACGTTCAGCGTGCCCCATGTAATCCTCTCTGTTAGGCAACCGATATTGAAGCTACAACATAAAGAATACAAATACAATGGTATAATGCATAGAATTAAAATATTAAGAAACAGAACAAAAACAATAAAGAATTCATACCCAAAAGTCATGACGCACAAGTCCCTCTCTGTCGATGTGGTTTCGTTCCTTTTTAACTTGTACTTGTCCCAGGTACTGACGAGCACCTCATCGACACTATATTTGTCTAACACCTTCACTATACCAGGGTATTGAAGGCGGCAAAGAGAACCCAACATAAGGTTAACCTGAGTGTGGTGTCCCTTGCCGTCAAAGGACAGATCCTCTCAATTCCTGCATTACACAAAAACATTAATAATACACAAAATAGTTATATGAGACAAGTTAATATATTACACTCATTGATCTCCATGAGGCATGATTAAGATCCTATCAGCCTCTCGCACTATCGCGTGACGAGGCTTTACTGAGTGGCTTTTTCTTGAGCGACGTGTGCGTGTCACTGAAGAGCCTCCTGAGGCATCATCCATTGGGTTGTCAGCCGGTTGGGCCTGTTGGCCCACTGGTCCCACACCTGTTGCTGCTCTATCTGGTGGTCCCACTGGTCCCATGGCTGGTGCTGCTTCACGGCCTGGTCCCATGTCACGTGCTGCACCTCCTCATTTTGCTGCTCCTCAGTGTGCTGCTCATCCTGGTACATACAACTCAAGATTTAGATACAGGTAAATATGTAAACAAATTTATTTGTACAAAATATGTTACCTCATCTACATGTGCAGTGCTCAACAGCTCTCGACGCCTGCTGCTGTTCGAAGAACTACCCTAAAATAGGCCCAGGCCCTTGAACAACCCCTTCACTGACTTCTTTGACTTTGGCGGCATCCTGCATCAAAATAAGAAATTATTCATTAGTGGAGTGTTAAAATGACATAATCCTTAAAAATTAGAAACAAATGAAAGAACAAAATAATTTACTTGTCAAATATCATCAAAATTAGGATCTAATTGTTCTCTTCTATGAAGAGGTCGCCATGTAACTTTTCTCCTAACAGGTTGTCTTCTCTGTCTCTCAGGAAAAGTGAAGTCATTAATGTCTACAACTAGTGAATCTAATGCCGGTGCAGGATCAACATGAAAACTATTTGGCAACTCTTCTTCTTGAAACGCCTCATCAACCTGCTCAAGGTGACCAAATTGATATTCATCCTCACCAGGAGTGTACAGGTGTTCGCGGGGATTTACATTGTACACAACCCTCCATGTAGACAACTTTTTGCATGGATATGTCGAGAAATAAACTTGGTCTGCTTGATGGGCAAGGATAAACGTGTCATGTCCTTGAAGCAATTTTTTAGGTTGGATCTGTGTCACCCAAATTCGGTCCTATAATACTTCAGGTCGTATCATTTACACTCAAAGAAAACTAGCGCTAAAGGCTTATTTCCAGCAAATGTAATCTCGATTATATTTTTGATTTTTTTGTAATAGCAGGCTTCGTGTCCTTCCATGTCGGTTGCCCTAGTGATGACTCCACTATTTTGAGTGGCAGCCATAGGATGACTAGATTCGAAAATGCTTGAACGAAACCAATATCCATTGAAGTCGTAACGTCCATAGCTTTTGGCAGTTACGCTTCCAATAGATAACTGAAGTAAGTCATCATTCAAATTCATTTCCTCCCCAAACTGTCAACTATGCCACAAAGCATTAGCAAATTCTGTAATATTAGTTAACTAAAATTAGGTCTCGGAGCCACATAATTGAGACTTACACTGTCCCAAAGCCACATAATGAAATTAGGTTGCCCATGCATTCCATCAGGTCGCAATTTGTTTATGTCTCTCGCTGTTGGCCTATCGAGACACCTCATGTTTTGTTCATCAAACTCGCTGTCAAATATTATTGTAGGACATGAGATATTTGATAACATAAACTAATACACATATGAACAATTTAAGGAAATAAGTCTTACACAAAGTATTTCTCCACCTCATGCATATTCTTGAACATGTACAGTAAAGCAGACTTCCGTTCTTCCATAGTGAGGTGATATGCCCTAGGTGGACCAACGGCTTTGCCGTTTGTTTGAAAAATCGAAAGATCACTACACGGAGGCATCTCTCATTCATCATCATGGTACCTCTTCTTTTGAGCAAATACATTATGTTCTTCTGCAAAGTAACAACTTGTGAAGTGTGCTACCTCCTTCAGTTTAAATTGTTCCACAATACATCCTTCAACTCTTGCCTTATTGCCCACCATTGCTCTAAGCTTCTTTAATGCTCTTTCTATATGAAACATCCACCTGTACTGAACAGGACCACCAACCTTAGCCTCATATGGAAGATGTATAAAGAGATGTTGCATAGGATTGAAGAAACCCGGTGGACATATTTTTTCCAATTTGCACAAAAGCACTGGTGCCTCTTTCTCTAGTTGTACCATCACATCTCTTCTGATTTCTTTAGCACACAACTGTCTGTAGAAATTGCTAACTTTAGCTAACATTTTCCACACAACGTCGGAAATACACCCACGAAACATTATAGGCATGAGCCTTTCCATAATTATGTGGAAGTCATGGCTCTTCAGTCCATTCATCTTCATTGTCTTCAAATTCATTGATCTTCTAAAACCAGCAGCATAACCATCGGGGAAATTTAGATCCATCATCCACTTCATCACTTCTTTCTGTTGCTTAGGTTTAAGACAAAAGTTAGCTTTTGGTTTGCCTCCATTTTCTCTAAGCACTTGGTTTGGACGATCACATATCACGGCTAAGTCCATGCGTGCCTTGTCATTGTCTTCTGTTTTATCTGGGAAATCCATGCATGTATTCATGAGGGCTTGGAAAAAGTTACTCTTTTGATGCATGACATCGATGTTGTGCATCAAAATCAATGACTTAGCATAAGGAAGCTCCCACAAGCCACATATGTGAGTCCAGTTATGCTCCACACCTAAACCTTGGTACCTTTTCCCACTCTCGTCTAGGACAAGTTTCCTATGCTCTTCTATAATTTCTATCCCACTACGTCACTTGGGCGGTCCCTTCGTGACGATGGTGCCCTTCCTAAACTCCTTTCTCTGCCTTCTGAAGGGGTGATTGAAGGGTAGAAAACATCTATGGAAATCAATGTAACATATCTTGCCACCAACACTAAGACGAAAACAATCTGTATCTTTAGCACAATAAGGACACGTCAATCTACCATGCATGCTCCATCCAGAGAAAATACCATACGCCATAAATGATGAACTGAGAACAGATACGCAACACAAAGATTGAATTTCTGCTTCTTGAAGCAGTCATAGGCTTCCACTCCTTGCCATAGCTTCTTTAACTCTTCAATCAGTGGTTGAAGCATCACATTGAGGCGTACGCTAGGATGCTCAGGCCCAGGTATAACAAGACATAGGAACATAAACTCATATTTCATGCAAAGAGCAGGTGGAAGGTTGTACGGTATGGCAATGAAAGGCCAACATGAATACGACGCAGCGGTCTTATTGAAAGGCATGAAACCATGAGTTGCCAAGCCAATACGAATGTTTCTTGCATCGCTGGCAAACTCTAGATCAAAGTTGTCAAGAGCCTTCCATGCATCACCATCTGACAGGTGCACCATTAACCCATCTTGTATGTCCGTACAATATTTATGCCACCTCATGTGCATTGCGGTCTTCCTCAAGAGAAACAAACTTTCACTCTAGGAGTGAGAGGCATGTACCGAAGCTGTTTATGTGCAACCTTTGTCGCCACCTTCTCCCCATCTTCATTTACAAGCTCCACGTACCTCGACTTCCCACATTTTAAGCATTTCTGCTCTCTGCCATGTTCCTTCCAAAAAAGCATGCAGTTGTCCTGGCAAACATCAATCTTCTCATACTCCATACCAAGACCTTCAAGCAATTTCTTGGACTGGTACATGTCTTTGGGCATATTGTGACCCATAGGAAGAACCTCGCTAATCAAATCCACGAGCTCTTTGTAACAATTAATAGAGAATGCAAACTTGGACTTGATTGACATTAGTCGTGTCATGAATTCGAGAATGGTCACATCGATGTGCCCATGAAGAGGCTCTTCTGATGCTTTGAGAAGGTCGAAGAACTTCTGAACCTCCGGTGTTGGTGAATCATGATGATCTGGGGCCAATTTAGGATGCAGATCCTCAATCATATGGTCCATCCTATCAACATCTTCACCGTCATCAACTTCTACTTCTATTGCTCATTCAAGGCATGAATCCCCGTGGAGATACTAGACCTTATAGCCTGTGACAAAACCATGCGAGCAAAGGTGTAGTGTGATGTGCCTCTTGGTGTGGCTCATCATATTTCTACATTTATTACATGGACACCTAATACTATCTATTTGTGACAAAGCAGCTGCATGGTCCAGAAACATCTGAGTCTTGGCAAACCATTCACTTATGTGACACCCACCCTTCTTGAAACCTTCATACATCCAATCACGTCTATCACCCATTATTGTAGTTGTGTACGAGTATAATCAATACATACATACATGTCACACATACCATGTATGGTATATATATAGTTGTAACAATGAGGTAGTATAATCAATACGTATATACATGACATTCATCAATTAACAATATTCTCAACAATTAATATTTGCAATAATTACTATTTGTATAACACAACACATTCACCATCAAATTCATTAACTAATAACATCAAACCACACAGTTTATATTTGCAACATAAAATTAAATATAACAACTACAATGTATAAAGTCATATGAAGAATAATAACACTATCAATTAACAAATTTAAACTAACTCTAATCACATAACAGTTAACTCCCGTCGGCCACAAAAAACCGACAAAAATAAAACGTTTTAATATACATATTATACCTTGTCTTGCGTGGACCAGATGGTGGCACAGACCGTGATCGTTGGAGGCGGTGGGCCAACGTGGTGGTGGAGGCATGGAGGCTACAGTGGTGTACGACGGCGGTGGATGGTGGTGGTGGACAACGACGGTGTGGCGACGACGGATGGCATGGGGAGGCGGCAGTGGACGACGACAGTGGTCGACGATGGCGTTGGGGCGGCGGCGTCGGGGCCGTTGGGGCGAGCGGCGGCGCGTTTGGGTGGGCGGCGGCATTGGGGCGGGTGGGTGGCACGGCGAACGGCATTGGGGTGGCGTTGGGGCGGGCGGGCGGCGGGGCGAACGACGGCATTGTGGCGATGTTAGGGTGGGCGGGCGGCGCGGCAAACGGCGGCGGCGGTGGCTGGCTCTTCAGAAATCGAAATGAGTCCGTGCGGGTGGAGGCTACGCTGATATTCGATTAATTCCCGTCGGCCAGGGTACAAGGTCGACGGGAGTTAAGTAATTCCCGTCAGCCTTGTTGACTGGCCGATGGGAGTTAATTAATCACCGTCGGCTAGGGTTCAGGCCGACGAGAATTAAATTAATTCCCATCGGCTTTCTTTTGGCCGACGGGGATTATGTTATTCCCATCGGCCTTTTTCTAGGCCGACGAGAATTACTCTAGCTGACGGGAATGCTTTGGATTCCTATTGTGGTAATCATTTGTGTAAGGAGTGAGAGACTCCAATTTGTGGAGATTCCTCACAACGGGATATTGATATAAGGAAGACAACTGTGGAACTCAAGTTTGATCTTTGGATCATTTGAGAGGGGTTGAGTGTAACCCTTGACCAAAGGAGGTCACCATAATATGGAGTAGGCATTGGCCGAACCACAATAAAAATCATTGTGTCTCTTGTCCATTTTACCTATTGCGATTATTGTCTTCTTGAGTTCTCTACTCACATGCATTATTTCTCCTAAGTTTAATACTCATCTTAAAAGAGCAATCAAGTGAAAAGTTCTCCCTTCTTCTCTCTTCTCATCCTAACTCCGTCTAGTTTTCACTAACACATTATAAACCAGGTATGTGTCGTTTAGAGTTAATTTCGCAGGATCACCTTTTCACCCCTCTCTAGGTGCTCTCAGCGGCTCAGGACCTTCTAAATATAATGATATTGCATAAGAGTAATATTATTCTTATTTTTTACTAGCCTAATGTTCAGGCTAACATCAACCTCGCCCAAGTCTTTCACATGAAAGTTTTGAGACAAAAATAACCTCACCTTATTTATAACATCAATATGAGTCCCAACGATTAATATGTCATCAACATACAAACACATGATCACTCCTCTGCCCCCACCATAGTGGTAGTGCATACATTTATCAGCTTCATTAAGTTCAAAGCCTACCTATGTCGGAGTATTATCAAATTTCTCATGCCACTACTTTGGTGCTTATTTTATCATGTACAAAGGCTTCAATAACTTATACACCATGCCTTCTTTTCTAGATAATACGAATCCTTTCGATTGATTCATATAAATTTCTTCATCCAACATTTCATTATGGAAAGTTGTCTTCACATCTATATGATGGACTAGAAGACCATATGAGACAACTAATGATAAGAGTACCAAAATCATAGTCATTCTTGCAACAGGTTTGTATTCATCAAAGAAGTCTTCACCTTCTTTTTGTGTATACCCTTTAGCCACAAGCCTGGCCTTCTACTTGTCAATAGTACCATCAGGCCTAAGCTTCTTTTTGAACGCCTACTAGCACCCAAACATTTTTTAATCGAACGAGCAATCAACAATTTTCTTAGTTTTGTTAACCATGATGGAGTCCATCTCATCATGAACTGCTTCATTCCAATCTCTTATTGTGTTGGATTTATCCAAATATGATGTTGTATTAGAACCTTCTCTTGATTTACTTTTATTACATGATAATTATCCTACTAATCTTAATGAGAAACAAGAATTATGTGATAATGATCCTATTATACATGTGCTATAGCTAGTGAATGTATATGATGCTTTTATCTTGGAGTCAAACACTTGTGCTGAAAATAGACATTTAATTTCAGTTGGTACTAAAAAAGATGAATTAAAATTGTTATCTTGCTTAAATACTTTGGCTCATATTGAGTTTAATACCTTGTGTGCTCTTAGCTGTTTGAAAAAGAAACTTTTATATATGTGTAAAATTGTCGTGATTGACTAAGCATACATATCATTTTATTGCAAACAAATGTAACACTCCAGGTGTTTATATTCCGCTCGACGACGAGTATGGATTTAAGCACGTAATATCAGTGGATAAAACAGATGCTAAATGTTAATGTATCTTTCGCATTCGTGATTTTAATATCGCATCTGTTTCGTCTGTTGTGAGTTCGACATCGTTTTAATCGATCCGGGCTCGTCCTAAATTTTCGTGATGTTCGGAACATCGTTGTTCTGAAAATCGATGCGTCCAGTGATTATTTAAAATTCATCGCTCGCGCGAATACGAATTCGGAAGCCCGTCCCACTGTGATGATTTTATTCCGGACCAATTGATTTGAACTTGTCGACTAAGGTTTTCGGTGCAAATAATTTGGTTTCCACTCGTCAACCGTGAAATCGCGTACGAGGATCTATAATTGAGCTTCGATTCACCGGTAAATTATCCATGGCTGTGGAACCAGGTGTTCAGCCGCGGATGATTTCAAATAATTTTGAATCAAACGTAAAATAGCGATGTTAATATTATTTTGGGGTCATCCTATTTGCATCTCGTTTAGACCCAAATCTTAGAACCTGAATCTATCTGTGTCTTAATGAAAATACGGGAGAAGAAATAATTAAAAGGAAAAATATCTATTCAGCTCTATCCCTACCGCCGCCCTTGTGTATTTTTCTATCGCTGTTCTTATTCCTCCGCTCACACCACCGCCGCACCGCGCACGACCATATCTCCAGCCGGGATATTTCTTCCGCTCGCGTGGTACACAGATTTTTCCTGGCGTCCAGCTTTATCCCCGGGGAGGCCTCATCCTGCTTCTTCTTCTTCCGTGCGTCCCTATCTCCCTCCCTCTGCTTCACCTGCTCTGTTTTTCCCAGCAGCCGATTCCCCCTGTTTCCCTTGAGACCGAGCGGCTCCCTCCCTGCTTGGATTTTGTCTAGACCGAGCAGCTCCCATGGCGCACCCAGCCCAGCCGCTCTCCTTCCTCCTCTAGCTCCGGCGCCGTGAAGCTCCCTGGAGCCTCCTCGCCGCGTGCCCAGCCGTCGAAGCTCCCTATGCGCTTCTCTGCTAGCGGCTTCCCAACCCCCAGCCGAGCAGCGCGCACCTGCTTCCCTATTATCACGCCCTAGAGCTCCCATGCGCCGCCGTCCTGGTTCAAGTTCTGCGCGCCGAGCTCCCTCAGCTCGCTCCTCCCATGCCGCGCCCTCCCTGCTCTCTCTCCCTATCCCCAGCTCGCTCACCCCTGGCCTTTCCCTATAGGCGCCCAGTCCCTGTGCCATGTCGTGTCCCCCCCGTCCCCCCTGCTCGCTCGGTGCCCATCTCCATGGCAGCTGCGTCGAGTTCCGAGCTCGCGCCCAACTCCCTCTCTCCTCTCCATTTCCCTCAAGCTTGTCGTGGCCATAGGGCCTCTGGATTCCGCATCACCGGCGTCCTCTTCTCTAGTTCGAGTCAGCCACCGTCGCTTAGCTTCAGCTTGTTCCTGACTGGATTCCCTGCGCCGCGTGCTCTCCTTGTATCCATGGCAGCTATTTCCTGCTCGCCAGCGTGCCCTCTCGGCTCGCTTGGCCTTAATCCCCATCGTGTCATCGACCTCGCCGGTTGCCGTCGTTCGTCGTCGTGTCATGTGTGCAGCAGCCCCAGATCTGTGCAGCCCCGGTCTTATTGTCGACCTCACTCGCTACCAATGTCACGGCTTGCGTATCGATGCCCCATTACAGCAACCATCATAAAACTCTAGTGCTTGTCGTCGATTCCCACTCGTCGGCCTTACCTGCGGCTATTTCCGCTGGTCCCTCGCGTTGCTGTCACTCAATACATGTGCTGCGCCATTAGATGCTGGCCGAACCAGGGACATGCTTCCTTCTCCGTCATCGCAATAGTAGTCCCCTTGCTTCTCGCCATCACGTCGTCCTTCGTTTGGATAGCAACGACATGCGCAAAAGCTTTGTTGCTGCTGTTAGAGGCTTCTCGATGAAATATCTAGCAAAGGGTTAAAGCTCTAGTGCATCACCGTCGTTTCGCTATGTCCGGTGTCGTGCCTTTTGTGCCAGTCATCGATTTCCTATTCACCACCACGCCGTCGTCCTCTGCCATGCCCCGGATGTCGTGCTCGTTGTGATCAGCTCTGGTGATCGGCATCGTCGAGCGTCAATTTTGTCAATAGCCACGTTCATTCGTTATTATTCTATACTCCGCGAGAAAGAGATCTAAGGAATTTGGGTAAAGAAAAAGCGAATCCCATCCATCGCTTCCATGGTGTGCTGAGTAATGCTCCCACCGGACATTGTCGTGCTGCCACGCCAATGCCGTCGATCGCCATCTCGTCTACGCCAAGCCCCAAGCCATGAAGACACTCTTGTGCTGGCCACGCGTCACCAGCTCGACAAAAAGGAATCCCATGGATATCTAGTCAAGAATAGAAATTGTGTACATCTCTCTCCAGATGTGTGTGATCAAAGACGTCAACCGGAAACTATCGTCGTGCTTCTGATTATCGAGTCAAATTAGTCAGGGCAAGCAAATTTATTATTCGTGTTAGTGGATTGATGGATGGTCTGACTAGGTATAATATTTATTATATTGCCTAAGTCGTTTCGGTAATTTGGTCAATGTCGTAGGATGAAAGAGGTCTCAATAGGTCTCAGTGTTTGCGGGACTGTAGGTGTTAAAAATGGGAAATTTTATTAATATATATGATACATAGGTTAACCGGTAAATTAGTTTAGAAAGTTAGTGAAAGTTTTTCTATCAAATTTTATAAGTGTTAGGTGTCCAAGAATTTTGAAGTTAAAGTTATAAGTCGTTTAGTGTGCTCTCTCAACTAGGTATGATATTCTATGTGTGTTGGTCGATTTCATGATTTGAATGGATGTTGATTGCTACTTCGAATATTTAGGATCAAGTAACATCGATATATCTGTTTCAACCAAAATCTAGGGTCTGTCTAATAAGTAATGCGTATAAACACTTTAGGTCTTTTAGTTCTAAAGTTGTAATTGGTATATTGTATAAAATATGCTTGGTTATAAGTGTTTCATCCTTTTTAGTGTAGATTATCTATCTTATACTCGTTATACTCGTGCTCATACATGTGCATCATGCATCTCATGAGGTACGATAAATAATCGCGTGATGCGGAAGACGAGCCAAGTCGACTCCAAGCGCGGGCTAATCCGCAGGATGATGCTGATGGACAAACCGGAAGATAGATAATCTGAACGAGTGCCAAGCCAAAGGATGCTCGCCAAGTGGTCGCCTAACAAACACTAACCTAGTGTTATCCAGGCAAGCCCCGGTGCATTTGCCACCTCCTTGATGTTTTAAAAATCTTTATCACCTTGTTTGATGCATTAGGTGATAGGAGTTGTGTGCTAAACCGTTGATGCATTTCCTTCCATGAAAAATTGATTATCCTTCCTTGATACCCTTTTTGAAAAGAATTTTATGATGCTTAGCCTTGCTTTAGCAAACAAAAATGATTTGTTTTAAAACAAAGGTGATGCTTCAGTGGGTGGGAATGTTTTCAAAAATAAAACTTGATGGTGAATCCATCATGGCCCTGATGGGTTCAACATCGGAAAAGATGTACCTCTATTAGGTACCAAACTTTGGGTTGAAAATAATAAAGCTGAGACCGGGCGGTTGACTTGCACGAGAAGGGAGTCTCGGTGTAGTGTCTCCGTCTGAGTCGATTAAGGACCGTGTCGATGTGGGCCTACTGATCGAGGACCCTTTAACTAGTCACATGCCTCGTCATGGGTAAGCTTTGCCTCGGGCAAACTAATATCAGAATAAGACAACAGGCAATGGGAGTGGAGAGATGGCGAGAGTAGCGTGTACCCTCCGTGGCAAGAGGCTGGACGGTGGTGTATCTGTGCTCTCGGTTGGCATGAACCTGATCTGGTCTTAAGAACCCCGGTGGCGAGTTGACATATGCAAGGGTTAAGTGCTACATATGTCGTGTGATTGGAGATCCTCAGCTGAGTATTAATCGATTCGGATCGCCGTTACTTCTCGGACATGAAGACTTGGTCACTGACTTACACGTAGAAATCTAGCGAACTGAAGGGTTGATAAAAGACGACAAGTATAGGCCAAGTGCTTGAACTAGGATAGAAAGAACTATAGATGCAGGTAACTGTACTTAACTTGACAAGTAAAAATGGATTTTAAGGATGCACTCATAGTAAGCTTTTTTGCAAAACAGAGTCCTTGTTTCTTGATAAGCCTTTCCTTGAATCCTTTTAAAACCAGCATACCCTTGAGAGTCTTTTCTTTAGTCGGGTAAGTCTTGCTGAGTAATTTCGTACTCAGGGTTTTATTCCCTATTGTTTTTCAGGTTTTAACTTTGTGCTGCTGTTGATGGTGTTAAGTGCCGGTGGGCTCGGCCTTCTTATAAGTCTAAGTAACTCTTCTATACTTCTTATTGAGGATGGTCACTTGAGCTAGCATATATTTCAAAACTATAAATAATTTATAGCATTTCAAAGTTTATTTCTTTAAATCACTATTGTAATCACTCCGATAAACAAAAAGTAAAATTTGATGTAACTTGAAGAATTTGGTAATAAGATTTCCGCTGCAAAAATGTTGGTGTGTGTGATTTATGTTACTTAATCCTGCGGTCCTGGTTGTAAGTGGTTTATCCGTTGTCCTTGGGGGCAATAGGACGGATCTTGTTAAGTTATCTGGTGCACATGCATAGCCGTCTGAGGTCTTTGAGACAAGGACAGGTGCATGTGGGCCCAATAACTTGCGAGGTTCTGCCACAATAAAATTGTTAAGGAAGGTACATTGTACATCGAGTTTATATTTGCTTAAATTTGAAATACCCTTTTATAGTGCAATAATATGATCAAATAAAAGGATACAAAGCTATAATCTTGTCACATTGAATTGCTCTAGTTTTGTTTTAAGGAAATAAGTTAAATTTCAACAAGTGGAGCATAGTAAACTACTACCTATAACATGTAATTCATCTTGTAACAAAATTGTGCAGTTTTAAGATTAAATTGATCACTAAAACAATCACTACATGAATAATGGATAAACCCCACATAGCAAATAAAAGCATGTTCACGTATTAGATTAAATCTATCTAGGATGAATTCATCATTAATCACAATGGTATTGTTCTAGCTTGGTCAAATTTGAGTACACATTGTTGTTGAAGGAAAAATTGCTTTTTTGCCACTCTTTGTTTTGCCTCTCTGTTATTATGACATATGTATCCATGACTTGTGGGACCATCTGTGCCTATAATTTGTGGGTCCGATGGCAGATTAGCGAAGCCCACAAATCATAATGGCAAAATTACAAATGGCTCGTCAGTGCGACCAATGCAAGTTTTTCATCGAAGCGAGGTTTCGAAGACACTGCTATCCCCATCGTTGTCATGCTAACATAAAGGACGGTGGAGTCTGAGATCCCTCATATAATGTTCTTTCTACTATATTGTCACACCCATATTTAAGAGGCAAAAATGGGTGTGTTTTATATGTGCGTCATGCGACCAATGCAAATTTTTCATCGAAGCGAGGTTTCGAAGACACTGCTATCCCCATCGTTGTCATGCTAACATAAAGGACGGTGGAGTCTGAGATCCCTCATATAATGTTCTTTCTACTATATTGTCACACCCATATTTAAGAGGCAAAAATGGGTGTGTTTTATATGTGCGTCAAACAAGATCAACACATATAATGACTTAGTGTATAGAGACGAATGTCACAATCTTTATTACATAACGAAATGTCTTAATAAATAAGTGATAATCAATAGATTAACTAATATCATTATTATCCCTTAGCGCCATCAAGCTGACTAGGAGATGACACCTAGACCTCATCGAACTCGTCGTAATAATCCTCCTCGGGTGGCACCTGCTCTTCACCAGTGGGGAGCGGGTTTTTATTGCATGAGTGAGCTCACAGATGTTCATCGCTCAGCAAGTGGGGGGAATAATGTGCATGAGCTCACTTAAGGTGCGGGCTGATATATAGTGTAAGGCTGGTTGATAAATAATACTGGAGTAGATAAATCTAGTAGAGAGAGAAAGTTATTTTCAAGAATTAAGAACAATAGTGATAAATAAATAATTAAGCCCAATTAATTTAAAATAATAAATTTTAGTCTAAAATAAATATTCTAAAAATAAGTGTTTTTCTTATAAAATACTATTTTTTGGAGTTACTATGATTTTCTTGAATATATATGTATATATATAACAAAACCAATTTTTTGTTGTGGCACGAGGACCAGGGTTTACTAAACCAATTTGTAAACAAATACCGATGGTCCATCATAATGGTAAACCGATGGTTTACCGGTAAAATCCAGTAAAACCGACCGATTTGCCCAAATCAAATTAAAAATTTGCTG
Organism: Zea luxurians; assembly: GCA_029449295.1. Taxonomy (NCBI): domain Eukaryota; kingdom Viridiplantae; phylum Streptophyta; class Magnoliopsida; order Poales; family Poaceae; genus Zea; species Zea luxurians. Next base: position 57,578,074 of record JAOPSE010000011.1, read on the forward strand.
ACTGGTTTATGCTGCAAAAACCATTGGTAAACTGTCCGAAACCGTCAGTTTTCCTGCCAAAATGAATCGGTTTTTATGTCTTTTACATAAAAAATGAAAAAAAATGACAGGGTTTATTTGTAATTTACTCAATTCACGTTGAACAGTTTATATGAATTGATCCACACAATATATGTTCACCAAAATGACATACGACATACATATGCAACCACAAACTCCAATTCTGATGCAACAATCAACCATCGAACTACTCAACTCAAATACGAGTTCTTCTAGAGTTCTCTCAAGACATAGCCCACATGCGCCATGCGCCATATACCCGAAACCCCCTAGCCCACACACGCCCTTGAAATCGCGAGGGTCGGTTCTGATACCACTTGTAACACCCCGTCCAATCCCTAGACCAGCGGTACTTACTCCTGGCAGCTCTATAAGATCATATATTGTCCCCACAGACCAACACGAGTCTTTTATGCGCACTTTATCCTCACTCATGCGTACCCGAGAAAACTTTTCGGTCGATCACTCATCCCAAATTGCTCCAAGCCAAGCACGCTTAACTTGGAGGTTCTTTCGAGATAGGATTCTGAAAAAGAAGATGCACCTTGTTGGTATGGATACTCTATTAATTCTATTAAGCCTTGGGCCAGGAAATCACCATCCCAGGGGCCAGGATATCACATATACTCATGTCACAAAAATTTTTATCTCACTTTACTTTTGGTTTACTTGCTGGTCATATAGTTCTATTCTCACTCTCGTGCTTACGATGTCTTTTGTAGATGGCCCGTCTTAGATGCATTGCATGTAAGTTAGTGATCCCCTTTTTGCCCTCTCGCCTTGCGGAGCACCCACTGCGTCGCACGGTGACAGGTCAGTCTAGCCACCTGGAGAGACTGCATCATCGCCTACACGAGGAGAAGGAGCGCCGACGCTAGGAGCAGGAGTAGCAGGACTCTTCCCCCTCGCCTCAGCAGGAGGAGGAGTCTGGGAGGCATCCTTCCCCTGCACCTCAGGTAGAGATGCCTCCTGCACCACCACAGGGCATCCCGGCTGCTGGAGGAGACCCTTACGGAGACGGAGACAGACGACGACGACGATGATGGTGGTAGTTCGAGCCACAGCATGGAGCTCTCGGAGGAGCTAGAGCTGGAGGAATGGATCGATAGACCCATCACTCGTGACGTCGCTCGCGGTTGTCACTTCCACGACGCTCTCAACACCTTGCTATGTTGGGCCTTCGACCGACACACTTGGTCCATTGAGTACCATTATGTAGTCTACCAGTATCGTCGTGGGTTATACCCGGACTAGTTGGAGGCTACTTGCTTGGTGCACCATCTAGAAGATGATCTCTGGGGTGTATAGGCCTTCTTAGAGCATTATTCTATCACTGAGAGGGACACTGCTGAGGCAGCCATGTAAGATGCTACACTGCGCGCGCTTTCACAGTATTGCTCATTATTCAGCGGGGTAGCTGATGGCCTCGACCTAAAGTACTACCCTCGTCGTTCGACGAGTAGTGCTGGAGGTGTGATTGTCTCACCAGTTGGTGAGGGCAATCCCAAGTTGAACAACATGGTCAACCTGGTCGCCGTGATCAACACAAAGCTAGACCATGCCCTTGACGAGTTGGGTAAGGCTTGGGCGGAGATTGCGGAACTGCGTGCTGAGCGCGCAGCAAGCCACTATCAAGATGGTGGTTCCCCCACTCCTGTGTGGATTCGGCACCCTTACCGCTCATTGCCCCATGGTCGCTTTTCTTATGGCACCCCTGACTGCAAGGCCCAGATAGATTTGGAGCCATAGATCAATAGAGTCGAAGCCATAGATCAACTGAGTCGCCATAAGTAGTCGATCGCACTTAACCGCGCTTGGCACCGAGCCATAGTGCGGGGCCGGTCCGCTTCCCCCTTATGACCTATGAGCACCTTGGCCCACAAAGCACTCATGACCTACGAATACCTAGGACTACAATGCATTAATGACCCACGCACCCCTCAGCCTATGGCACACTTATGTCCTATCAGACTAGGCCTAAGTACACAGACCTCTCGCAAGGCACTACATGATGGGCTACACCGAGCCCCAGGCTATTGTGCCTAGGGGTCAGAGTAGCCATAATGATGTTGCCTAGGACCACCACCGCCCCCACATCGTCTGCCATGGTAAATATGAGATAGCCAGGCAGCCTTAGGCCCCACAAGTATGTGTGGCTCTATCCAAGGTAAAATGCTAATTTTACCCTTGCCTTGCGTCTCCTTCCTAGGGAAGCCATCGCTTGTCGTCCCTTCTTACAGCTTATAAAAGGGGGAGGCTAGCCTCAAGGCAAAGGGACAAGAAGGGAGATTGAATAGGATCGAAAGGAGAGAGCTCTTAGGCAACCGAACGCCTTCAGACGGACACAAACATAAAAGTTGAAAGTTGCCTAGAGGGGGGTGAATAGGCGAAACCTGAAAATTATAAACTTTGAACACGCACTATGCCCGGGGTTAGCGTTAGAAATAATTCGGAGTGTGAAAGATAGTTCTCCTTGCTATGAGTTACTTAATCAATGCAGATAACCTTGGGAGCAAACTCAAATCAATATGAGCAAGGGAACTTTTAGAGAGAGGAAAGAAGGGGAAACAAATCAAGTGGAGATCAACACAAATGAACACGGTGATTTGTTTACCGAGGTTCGGTTCCAAAGAACTTAGTCCCCGTTGAGGAGGCCACGAAGGTCGGATCTATTCCAACCCTTTCCGTCTCTCAATCGGTCACACAGACTGGTCGAGTGCTTCTCCTTAATCACTTGGGTCACTAAGATCACACAAAGATCACCACACACTTAGGTGTCTCTTGCTAGCTTTACAAAGCACTTAGAAGAATTAGAATGAGAAGCAGAAAGCAATCCAAGCAACAAGAGCAACAAAAGAAACACAAAACACCCTCTCTCAAGTCACTAAGCAATTAAGTTGATTTTGAGGCTTGGAGAGGATTTGATCTTTTGAATGTGTCTTCGAGTGAATGCTTTTCCTCTTGTATTGAATGTGGAGTTCAGAAAACTTGGATGGCTTGAATGGTGGTGGTTGGGAGGTATTTATAGCCCCCAACCACTATTCTAGCCGTTGCTGTCGATGGCACACCAGACAGTCCGGTGGCGCACTGGACATGGCACTGTTCATTGTCCAGTGCATGCTACGTCAGTCGGCCGTTGGGGTTTGGAGCGGTTGACCATTGAAGTCCCTTGTCCTCTTGCAGCACCGGACAATCTAGTGGCACACCGGACAGTCCGGTGCGTTCTGACTTCGCAGCTCTGACTTCTGACTTCTGCACTGTGCACTGTGCACTGTGCACTGTTCACAGCAGTCGACCATTGGGCGCAGTTGACCGTTGCTCCATTGGCTCACCGGATAGTCCGTTGAATTATAGCTGAGCGACTTCGGGAAAACCCGATGTGATACCCAATTTTCTGAAAAGAAGTTGAAGTTTATTTTTTTCTCTTTTCTTCCGTGTCCTGTGCTATTGGGGTTTGGAGTTTTAGGAGGCATACCTCAGTGAAACAGTAGAACTTTTTTTACTTGTACGCTGGGGTCAGGAGCACAGACGTGAGAGCAGGTTTGGGCCGTCGATCTCGATCCGTCGGATGGGAGCCCACCTGTTCCCCCCCCCAACCCTAGCCGACCCCCCTCGTCCCTCTTTGTTTTGCAGCCCCCCCCTCTTGTCCTCCCTTTGCCACCGCCCCCCTCCCTCTCCTGCTCCCCCCAAGTTCTTGCAGCCGCCCACCACACAACCCTAGCCGCCCCCATCTCCTCCTCTCCAAGGTGCAGCCCCTCCCCGCTTGGATCTCCGTCGTGTTGGTGCAAGCCTTCAATTGGAGTTTTGGTGGGAGGAAAAAGGAAGGAGGAAAGGAAGAACTCAAGGTGGTGGACTTCCGGATCGTACTTAAGGCTTTGTCCAAATTCCCAGTGAAGGCAAGTAAAACAGTGATGGTTTATACCTGTAACACCTCATGGATCCCACACAATGGATGTTACCAAATACCCTTCCCACTAAACTTATGCAACACAAGAAAAGAAATAGAGAAAGAAAGTATTGCAAAATCCGGCAGCACCTCCCTTGAAAGAAGCATAACAAGGGGGAACATAGAGTTTATATAGGTATAAAAGAAAGATAATTCACATAGAATAATCAAAATGCAAAAGTAGTAATGAACATTCGTGACCAAATAAAAGATAGGTAACTCAGCCCACCCCAAAAATCAGCTCAACTACCATGAAAGGCTAGAACACAATAATTCCCTAGACTTGACCCTCCCTATTTAACAACATTATTAAGCAGTGGTTCCTTTATTTAAAGGTGTAGTGGCCGTGCTACTACATCCCTTCTTTCCCAAAATAGAGATCAGATGCCTGCATCAGACAATGCAAGAGTGAGATGACACATCTCAGCAAGTAAAAAGAGCAAACAACAATTGTACAATGTAAACCAACCGTGCTTAAACAACCACGTAGTTCATAACTTCCTTCTTGAATATTAATTTGCAACAAGTAAGCAAGTAACCAATTACTTAATGCCAAGATGAATCACAATGTAAAGATCCACACTATCCACATCCACATAATAGGTTCCACACTTCTCCCATGAATGCACATGGCTATAGATGCAGTAATGACTTCTGCCTTCATACCTCTAAGGAAATGAAGCTGCATCATACCCCTTCTCGGGCAACATATGATGCTCATTGTACCAGTACGGTCAGACCATAAGATCATGACAAAACTTCCATGCAATGGATGATGAATGCATTATGCATGACAACAACATGAGTTCTTCCCAAATAAAATGTGCTAGACATATACTTCCACCGATTTTGCATAATAAACCACATGGTTAACATGATCAAATCACAACCTCAACATATGTAATCAATAAAACATGATTATCTTCAAACGATGGTACCCAATTAGGAATATGAATACGAACACAAATAGCACTAACATAAACAAGTATAAGACTCTTCAATCGACATACAGAATAACCATCACTGTTTTACTTGCCTTCACCGGAACTTTGGGCAAATCCCTAAGTACGATCTGGAAGTCCATCACCTGTTTTTGACACACAACTTAGTGCACCAATTTCACATAATAAGGCTCATAAACGACACCGCACCTACACATAATCTCAAACCCCGCCGCGGGTAACATCTCTCCCCACACCCACCAAACTGCAGCGGCGCTGCTTAATAATTTCATAACTTTAAAATTATGACAGCAGTGGTAACAAACAAAAACTCCAGAGGAATCTACATAAAATTCCCACAAGTTTTGTATACAATTTATAATTAAATTCTAACATCTAATTAGCCCAAAACAGTCCACAAGATAAACCCTGTAATCTGTTTTTTTTTCTCTTTTGGGCAGCGACATACTCGGATTCAAACAGCGATATCTTTTAAAATATAATTCCAAATCGAGCGCATAAGTACTCATTGAAAAGATAAGACAAAGCCCTACATGATTCTAATACTGGTTATCACTAATTACCTACAAAAAATTCCCAGAAACTGCTAATACTACTGTTGTTCGCCCACCTGAAAAATCTGTTTTTTGGATAGCAACATACCCAGATTCAAACAATGATATCTCCTAAATTATAACTCCGAATCGAGCGCATAAGTACTCGTTGGAAAGGTATGACAAAGCTCTACATGACTCTCCCACTGATTCCCACTAATTAACCCACGAAAATTTCCAGAAATCACTAGAACTACTGCTGTTCACCCACTCACAAAATTTCTATACAGCACCTCTACCGATTCGCAAAGATAAACACATAATCAAATTGATTGCAGCACAAAAACAACAAAAGTTAATCACAAATTCACCTTGGGTTCTTCCCTTCCTCCTTCCTTCTTCCTCCATCCAAACTCCAATTGAGATCGCAGAAACACGACGGAAAACCACGCGGGAGGGCTGCACCTTGGAGGGGGAGAGAAATGGGGGGGGGGCTAGGGTTTTGGGTGGTGAGGGCTGCAAGGGTTTGAGGAAGAAGATGGGAGAGGGGAGGGGGCAGCGTCCAAGAGAAAGGGGAGTGTAAGGAAAATGGACCCCGGGCCTTGTGGCTAATTGAGTTTTGGTGTTTGATGAACAACATAATCCGTGAACTAATAAGTTTTCTAGTGTTTGTGTTTGTAGTTCACAGGATGCGAAGAGAATTGGACCAAGGCAATGAGGATGCAACACCTCAAAAGAAGACATAAAAAGATGCATAGGAGTCCAATACTCAAGAACAAAGAAGCCCGAAGAAATCAGCGAAGAAATCCAAGATAAGGGCTGTCAGCCAGCGCCTGGTGGCGCACCGGACATCGGTGTCCGGTGTGCACCGGACTGTCCGGTGAGGCACTGGACAGTCTGCGCAGAGAGGCCACAGACAGGCGCTCTCTGGCTGTAGCACCGGACTGTCCGGTGTGCACCGGACTGTCCGGTGTGCCAACGGGCAGACGGCAACGGTCGGATCCAACGGTCGGATCCAACGGTCGACTGCTACAGGCGCCAACGGTCGGCTGACGTGGCGTGCACCGGACATCTACTGTTCAGTGTCCGGTGTGCACCGGACTGTCCGGTGCACCCGACGACAGAAAGCTGCTGCTTTCTGTCCAACGGCTAGTTGAGGGTGTGGAGGCTATAAATACCACCCCAACCGGCCATTCTCAAGTGTGAGAGCCCAAGCAACATACCAAGACACATAGTGCATATTTCCAAGAGCTCAAACACCCAAGTGCTTAATAGAATCACTCGGTGATTAGCGTAGGTGCTTTGCGAAGTGCTTAGGTTAGTTAGACCGCTTTAGCACTTGCTCTAGGTGAACCCTAGTTAGTTGAGTGAGTTTTGTAAAACCACACAACCCCTCGGCTCTTGCGTGAGTCATTGTAATTGTATCGAGTGGGGCAAGAGTCTTGCGAGACCGTGACAACCGCGTTTGTGTCACGGCCGCCACCGTGTACCGGAGGGAACGAGGCCCGCGGCGTTTCGACCGGAAGCTCGATAGTGGAGACGGCGGGGAGCGTCCGAGAGGAGCCGGAAGCGGAGCACCACTTGCGCGTGGAGAAGGCCCGCGGCTCTCTACGGAGTTACTCGACCGTGGTGCTTGGCCCTCGCGTGGGCTTCCCTTTGCGTAGGGGCACCAACGAGGATTAGTCGGGACCTTGCGTGGTTCCGGATACCTCGGTAAAAATACCGGCGTCATCCACGAGAGTTTGCTTCTCTACTTAGCTCTTTACATTCCGCATTTATATTAAGCATTTAAGTTTCAATCTTGTATTCATACTTATTTAGTGTAGATTGAAACTTAGCCTTTGCGGTAGAGATAGCAACACTTAGACAAAACCTAGTTTGCACATTCTAGTTTTGATTAATTGCATAGGTTTTGCTCTAGGGATTTAATTGTGGCCTAGTTTAGTATAAGTTTTAGAAGTCCTAATTCACCCCCCCCCCCTTCTTAGGCGTCACCCGTTTCCTACAAGTGGTATCAGAGCCCGGTTTGGCTCATTTGAAACGCTTTAGCTTCACCGCTAAAAGAGCCGACACTTTTTAGAGGAAGGGATGGATACCCATAGGCCACCACACTTCGACGGCACTAACTTCCCATATTATAGTGCTAGAATGGCTTGTTACCTAGAGGCCGTTGATCTAGGTGTTTGGAGAGTCACTCGTGACGGGATGAAACCCCTCAAGAATCCCGAGAAACCCACCACGAGTGAGGAAAAAGAAATCCATTTAAATGCTAGAGCCAAAAATTGCTTGTATGAATCTCTTAGCATGGATATTTTTAATCAAGTATTTACCTTGAAAACTGCTAATGAGATTTGGCTAAAATTGCATGAGCTCCATGACGGCACATCCAATGTCCGTGAGCAAAAACATTGCCTAGTCTTAAATGAGTATAATTCTTTTGTCATGAAAGATGATGAGCTTGTTAGAGACATGTATTCTCGTTTGAATCTAATTATCAATGAGCTCAATTCTATTGGCATTAATAAGCTAGGTGATGCGGACATTGTGAGGAAGATTATCTCCCTGCTACCACAACAAAGATATGGGAGCATCATCACCATCCTTCACAACATGGAGGATTTGAGCAACATGACCCCGACCATTGTGATTGGGAAAATCGCGGCCTTTGAGATGTCGCGAAAAATGAGTCGGGGAGAGGAGCCAACTTCCTCAAGACCATATGCTCTTGCATGTGATGAAAGGAAGGGCAAAAAGAAGGCTCCCACTCCAAGTTCCTCAAGCGAAGAAGAGGAGGAAGAAGAAGAAAGTGATGATGATGAAGATAATCAACCGTGCACATCATCCTCCGAGGACGAAGAAACAATCCGACGCGTCGGAAAGGTAATGAGGATGATCCGCAAGATTAATCTAATGGGTGTGCCCCTGCAGGTCGAGGATCTTCTCTTTAACATTGACAGGAAAAAGCAAAAGAAGAGAGGATGCTTCGCATGTGGGGAGAAGGGCCACTTCAGGGACAACTGTCCAAATATGGCCAAACCCAAAAAGGAGAGGAGCAATGGCAAGGCGCTCACAAGTGTTAGAACTTGGGATGATTCTTCAAGTGAAGATGAACCTCCAAGGACGCGCAGCCACCGGTCCTCGTCACGATCATCACGGTCATCACACAAGTGCCTTATGGCAAGAGGTAACAAAAGCATTCCATCCTCTAGTGATGAAAGTAGTAGTGATGATGAAGGCGAGGGAAAGGCCTCTCTAGAAGAGCTTGCGGAAGCCGTAAAATTTTTCCAGGATGTTTGCACTAAGCAAAAAGCTCAACTTAAAACTTTGAAAAATAAGTTGGTTAGCTCTCAAAATGATTACAAAGGTTTGCTAGAAAAATTTGAAATTTTTGCAAACTTAAATAGTGAGCTATCAACTAAAATTGAGCTATTAGAATCTAGTGCTCCATCCACTGCTACCGATGATAGCCTTATTAAAAAGAATGAAAAACTTAAGGCTAAGTTAGCTAGCTCCCAAGAAGCTATTGAAAATTTGCTAGAGAAAATGGAAATTCTTAGCATACACAATACTGAGCTAACTACTAAGCTAGAGAACATTGGTAGCACCCCAGCAGCATCTTTAGTTGAAATACCTAAAATAATTAAGAAAGATGCTTCTACTTCCTGCTTTGATTTAATTGATGATTCTAACCCCTGCAACCAAGTCGTTGTTGAGAATATTGTTGTAGAGACATGTACGGATGAGGTTGCAAAGGAAAATGAACAATTAAAGCAAGAAGTGGCTCGCCTTGGCAAGGCTTTGTATGACAAGAAAGGCAAAGCCAAACAAGTCCGACCTCCACAGGATAACACCACTGCGGGAGTGAACAAGCCTGTAGAGGGAGAAACTGTGATTTGTAGGCTATGCCACAAGGAAGGCCACAAGTCTTTCCAATGCAAGGCGATGACCGGGGATAAACAAAGGCAAAAGCTCAAGCAAAAGCCATCAAGCAAAATCTCCAACACCTACATCAAAAAGGTGAACAAAAAGGATGCTACACCATACTTGATCAAGAAGAAAAAGAATGGAAAGGTGATAGCAATCAAGGCCAACAAGCAAGCCAACAAAGGAAAGGGGGCCAAACGCATTTGGGTGCCAAAGGAAATAATTTCAACCATGAAAAGCACCAAAAAGGTTTGGATCTCGAAAGGGAAGTGAGTGGACCAAAGGTCCTCGGGAAATTTGGAGACTTGGCAAATTTGGATGTATATCATGGGATACATCATATTGGATCAAGTTTATTGCCAAGTGGGTTAGTGAAAATTTTTGACCCAAATTTCCCACCCATGACTAAGGTAACTAGTTTTATTGTATTTCTCGTTTTTAGATATGCGTATCTATTTACCTTTTATCTAGTTTACCTTTCTTGCCTAGTATTACATTTGTTATGTACTTTTGTTCAAAACCATGCATACTAGGTAAATCATATGGTAGGATTGCTAGTTTTCAATTCATATACTTAAGCAAACCTACATGGCTTAAAATGTTTATTTAAGCACGACACATAGCTTTTATATCACTCCATAGTAAATGATGCATCAATTGAAAATCTTGATTTCTACAAAGTGTATCATTTAACTTATATGTGCCAAAGTTTGGATTATAGATAATTTGCCCCTCTTGATATCAAATCAAAGTGCATGTCTCCTACAAGTATTCAAAACTTGTATGCACACCTTTAGGGGGAGGTTACTCTATAATCTAACACTTTGAGACTAACATCTTTTCAAGTCTATTTCATGTGATAGTCTCATTGTAAGGAAAATAAAGTCCCCGGAGAAAGACAACAATCTTCCACTGCAAAATCTCCAAGAACTCTCATGTCTCTCAAGCTCGCCATTGATCTTCAATCGGTATCTTTTGAGACTACATTCAGTATCGTTTACATGTCTTCTCCAATATTTGATTAGACTATATTTCATATCATATGCTTCCATGTTGCTAAAAATGCATAAGTAGTTAACTCATATTATGTTACCTATGCATAAGGGAAGTTAGTCTTTTCAAATCATGTCTTGCACCTCTAATTTTCACATGCTTTTTCCTAAGTAGAGGATCTCTGTCAGGGGGAGTATTTCTTCATCTCTAAACAGGGGGAGAAAACTTCTTTCTAAAGGAGAATACTCTTTTAGGGGGAGTAATCTTTTGAGGACTCCTTCAAGTGGTATCATTCAGTTTAATTCAATATCCTTCTAGTGATATCATTTGATACAATTCTTGTTGAGGGCAAGCTTTTATTTACTTCCTACATGCTTTTAATGTCTTCCTTTTCGGTGGTTGATGCCAAAGGGGGAGAAGTTTAGGGACCAAAGCAATGAAAACTATATCAAACACCAAACACCACCAATTTAAAATTTTATATCTACAAATGGCTTTTTAAGTGGTTTTGGTTATTTGGTCCAAAAATAGGAAGTAAGTGAATTATGGAGTTAGGGGGAGGCTTAAGTCCATAATATCACATTGTGGGGACAATCATGCATCTTAGCAAGTAGATTGCATATTTTCACTCAAATACTTGTATTATTTGCTCGCTTTGGTTGTGTTGTCATCAATCACCAAAAAGGGGGAGATTGTAAGGAAAATGGACCCCGGGCCTTGTGGCTAATTGAGTTTTGGTGTTTGATGAACAACATAATCCGTGAACAAATAAGTTTTCTAGTGTTTGTGTTTGTAGTTCACAGGATGCGAAGAGAATTGGACCAAGGCAATGAGGATGCAACACCTCAAAAGAAGACATAAAAAGATGCATAGGAGTCCAATACTCAAGAACAAAGAAGCCCGAAGAAATCAGCAAAGAAATCCAAGATAAGGGCTGTCAGCCAGCGCCTGGTGGCGCACCGGACATCGGTGTCCGGTGTGCACCGGACTGTCCGGTGAGGCACTGGACAGTCTGCGCAGAGAGGCCGCAGACATGCGCTCTCTGGCTGTAGCACCGGACTGTCCGGTGTGCCAACGGGCAGACGGCAACGGTCGGATCCAATGGTCGGATCCAACGGTCGACTGCTACAGGCGCCAACGGTCGGCTGACGTGGCGTGCACCGGACATCTACTGTTCAGTGTCCGGTGTGCACCGGACTGTCCGGTGCACCCGACGATAGAAAGCTGCTGCTTTCTGTCCAACGGCTAGTTGAGGGTGTGGAGGCTATAAATACCACCCCAACCGGCCATTCTCAAGTGTGAGAGCCCAAGCAACATACCAAGACACATAGTGCATATTTCCAAGAGCTCAAACACCCAAGTGCTTAATAGAATCACTCGGTGATTAGCGTAGGTGCTTTGCGAAGTGCTTAGGTTAGTTAGACCGCTTTAGCGCTTGCTCTAGGTGAACCCTAGTTAGTTGAGTGAGTTTTGTAAAACCACACAACCCCTCGGCTCTTGCGTGAGTCATTGTAATTGTATCGAGTGGGGCAAGAGTCTTGCGAGACCGTGACAACCGCGTTTGTGTCACGGCCGCCACCGTGTACCGGAGGGAATGAGGCCCGCGGCGTTTCGGCCGGAAGCTCGATAGTGGAGACGGCGGGGAGCGTCCGATAGGAGCCGGAAGCGGAGCACCACTTGCGCGTGGAGAAGGCCCGCGGCTCTCTACGGAGTTACTCGACCGTGGTGCTTGGCCCTCGCGTGGGCTTCCCTTTGCGTAGGGGCACCAACGAGGATTAGTCGGGACCTTGCGTGGTTCCGGATACCTCGGTAAAAATACCGGCGTCATCCACGAGAGTTTGCTTCTCTACTTAGCTCTTTACATTCCGCATTTATATTAAGCATTTAAGTTTCAATCTTGTATTCATACTTATTTAGTGTAGATTGAAACTTAGCCTTTGCGGTAGAGATAGCAACACTTAGACAAAACCTAGTTTGCACATTCTAGTTTTGATTAATTGCATAGGTTTTGCTCTAGGGATTTAATTGTGGCCTAGTTTAGTATAAGTTTTAGAAGTCCTAATTCACCCCCCCCCCCCTTCTTAGGCGTCACCCGTTTCCTACAGGGAGGAGAAGGGGGCGGCTGCAATCCCAAGGGCGAAAAGGGAGGGCGGCTCGGGTTAGGGGAGGGCTAGTGGGACGAATTGAGATTCACGGCCCAACTCGCTTGCACGACAGCTCCCGACCAACCATTCTACTGTTATACGGGTGAATGTTTTTCCACAAATTCCAAATCCCCAAAGCGCATCACCTGAATGAGAAAAAAACAAAAAGAATAACCTCCAACTTCTCTTCTTTGCAAACCGGGTATCACAATACCATTGGTCGATTTATGTGTCCTGTACTCGATTCATATCCATGTCAAATGTGTTCATCCTCGTATTCCATTTTGAGAATTGTTGCTTGAAGTTATTCATGTTCTACTATTTACATATGTTGAAGACGTTGTTCGAGCATGTTACACGTGTTGATTATTATTTTGAAGACGTGGAAGTATATGTTTAACACATGTTAGATGGGGTGGTCTCATGTTGGTGTCATGCATAGTGCATCCATCATTCTTTGCATGAAAGTTTCATCGCGATCATATGGTCCGACTGTACTGGTACAATAAGCATCATGCGTTACCCGAGGAGGGGTATGATGCATCTTCGTATCCTTAGAGGTATGAAGGCAGAAGTCATAACTGCATTTGTAGCCACATGCATTCATGGGTAAAACTTGGAACCTGTCATGGTTGCGTGGATATTGTGGATCTCCCCTTTGTGTTTTATTTTGGAACTGGGTATTTGGTACCTTGTTTACTTGCTGTATTTTAATATTCAAGAAGGGAGTTGTGAACTTCGTGGTTGTTAAAACACAGTTTGTTTACATTCTCCAATTGTTGTTTGATCATTTTACTTGCTGAGATGTGTCATCTCACTCTTGCATTATTTGATGCAGGCACTTGAACTTTGCTTGGGGAAAGGAGGGAAGTAGCAGCACGATCACTACACCCTTAAATAGTTATACCACTACTTAGTAATGATGTTAAACAGGGGTTTCAAGTCAAGGAGGTTGATTATTATGAAATAGGGTGAGCCAGGGGTCTATTATGTTCTAGTCTTTATGGTGGTCGTAATTTTTGGTTGGCTGAATTAATTTTGTCTTGAATGTTTATTTCTACCTTTGCATCCTAATTATACACTGCGAATTATCTTTCTTTTGCATCATGTATAAACTCTATGTTCTTCTCGTTATGCTACTTTCAAGGGAGGTGCTGTCGAATTTTTTTTACTTTCTGCCTCCATTTCTTTTTATGCTTTCTAATTTGTGGGAAGGGTTTTTGGTAACACTCATTGTGTGGGAGCAACGGGCTGTTACAGTTGGTATCATAGCCATAGGTTGTAGGTCCTAGCATGTGAAATAATGATAAATTGACACACTGCACATATAGGATGGGTTTCTTGCTTTACTATTGATATATTATGAACTTGTCAGTGCTAGTTTGACATTATTTGATGTGGTGCTATACCAATTTTATTTACTTATTTACTTACTCCTATGGATGCAGTTATGTCGCCTCGTAGGGCTCTTGGCAGCCTGCAAGATCCTAGTGGGGATTATGAGCCCAGCGGCAATGTTAGCCGCGATGCAGGCCATGCAGCAGGAGTTGTCCATTCTGAGGCAAGCTATTCCTGTTGCCCCTGCTGGTGCTGCTCAGGGTGCCGGGGGTGGAGGAGTGCCCGGGGGCGCTGTCCTAGTGGGTGCTGCTCTAGGTGGTGGGGCTGAGGTGCCCCTTCCTGTTAGTGGTCTCCCTCTGATGCAGTGGATGGGCATGAAGCTGGACACCTTTGATGGCAGTGGTACTCCAGTTGAGGCGGCGGATTGGCTAACTTATGTGGAGGATAAGATGGATGTTTTCGAGATTGTGTATGGAGATCGTGTTCGTTTTGGCACACAATTGTTGAAGGGGGAGGCTCAAATTTGGTGGAGAGGCATACAGCCAGCTCACTCATTCTCACTAGGAGTCCTATCCTGGGATGTTTTCATCAGGCAATTCGAGAGGAGGTTCTACCCGGTCACCTTCCAAGAGAAAATGAAGATTGATTTGCAGTCTTTCAAACAGGAGAAGAAGTCTGTCACAGAGTATGAAGTGGGCTTTAACAAGAGGGTCCACTTTGTTCCTCATGTGGCTTACAATGGATTGGAGAAGGCGAGCCAGTTCCATCAGGGCCTAAAACATTCTATCAGGCATGCTCTGGGGGCCTTTCCGTTGGTGGATTTTCATACTACGGTGGAGCAGGCATTGGGCGTGGAGATGCAGCATCAGTATACCATGGAATCTCAGAAGTCTTCGGGTGTTGATCAGTCTCGTGGCTAGGACGTGAGGAGGGCCAACACTGGGGGTCCAGCCCACAAGAGGGGAAAGTCGCAACACCAGCGTCACCACCCCTATCGTGGAAAATCCTCTGATTTTGGTACTTCAGGAGGGAGTACTCAGAGGTATCGGGCTATTCCTAAGCCAGGGCTGGGGCTGGTGTGTTTCGGTTGTGGTGAAGTGCATCGCCGTGCCGAGTGTCAGTGGAGTGGTAGGTGCTCGAATGGGAGCCAGTGACTTCTTCCTCTTCGCAGGGCACTGTCAACGTGATGTCAATCGCTGAGCAGCAATTTTTTGTACCACCCCCTCAGCAGCAGTTCTATATGCCCAAGGCTTCTCAGTTCGTGCCTATGCCAGGTTTC
Source organism: Zea luxurians (assembly GCA_029449295.1). NCBI lineage: Eukaryota > Viridiplantae > Streptophyta > Magnoliopsida > Poales > Poaceae > Zea > Zea luxurians. The sequence goes on from JAOPSE010000011.1 coordinate 57,593,253, forward strand.
CCTCAGTACTTGGCCACGCCTACTCCTGCACCAACCGCTCATGTACCATCCTAGTTTGGGGCTCCATGGCTGCCTCATCCTTCGAATCTGTGGGGTTCTTCTGTTAATTTCACTCTGGGAGCTTCCTCTTCCGCGGGTGTTTGTAGAGCTTATGTGCTACCCTCTACGAATGGCAGAGAGCAAGGAGACGTGGTGACAGGTATGGTCTCAATTGATTGGTTTGTTGCCCATGGTCTTTTTGACTCTGGCGCTAGCTATTCCTTTGTTTCGGAGGATTTTGTGTCGCGTGCTGGTCTTTCGGTGCAGAGGATGGGTCATCCAATCGTGGTTAGTTCTACTAATGGCTCTATTTGTAGCTGTTTAGTCTGCCAGGGTTGTTCCGTCATTCTTGCGGATGAGGTCTTTTCAGTGAATTTGGTGGTGAATTCCTTGGGGTCGTTTGTGTGGCGGAACCGCCCGAATTATTCCAACTGAACTGCCTGAGTCCCGCCATAGAGGCTAGACCACACTTAAATAGGAATAATACGTCAGTCCCTCGGATCTAGTCCGAAGAGGCCACTAATAGGATCAAGTACCACGTACTCACTCGATGGTGAGGCATAGAGCACATACAATAAAGCATAAAATCATGCATTGAGAAGTATTAAATTTATTACATCATCATTAGAGTTTAGCAAAAGTAGTCACCATTGTTCGGGATGCAGCGGAATAAAACTAGCGATAAATAAACCGAGAGATGGGGAAGCCTGTCCCATCACTCCTCATGCTCCTCCTCTGTCGAGGTAGGGTCCCACTCGACTGTCCAACCCGGTGGCAAGGTGGACGGCCAAGTCACTCCAGCAACCATGTCCTCCAGAGCACCTGTAAAAATTATGCCACAAGCAAGGCTGAGTATACTAATACTCAGCTAGACTTACCCGGTGTGAGGAGTCTACTCCTCTACCTCTAGACATGCAGCTGTTTGGCTGAGGGGTTTGGTTGCCAAAAGCACTAGCTGAGTCTATAAATCAAGTTTTAGCTTTGTCAAGTTATAGTGTGACTCTCTTAAGCCTAAATGTATGCCTATCTAATCATACATGGTATCAAACATTTAGCAATCAACAACTTTTGCCAATTCATCACATTTCCACTTGTTACTCAATGCAGTACAATGGAACAAGAAGTCTCATTAGCTACGAGAAGCAGACGATTCGAATCGAGTTTTTATCCTTGCAAGGTAAACCTAAACACACGACGTGGCGAGGCACTCCGTCCCCACACACATCAACCGTCCCCATCGATTCCCCGTTAGCAGATCAGGGCTCACCGCCTTGGCGTACAATGCCTCACTGACCCCGACTGCCGTCGTGCAGTGACCGCACTTGTACCCACCATAACCGGAATGGGAGACCACGTCTCCGGTCGCGTGAGGGGCAAAGTCTATTGCCAGGTTCAATCAGGTATTAGGCTTACCGATTTACCATATTTCTCGGTATGTGCTTAGTACGTTCAAACGCTTGACATAGGTATCCGCACGTTAATCCTTATTCAAATTTTATCTCATAGACCACGCATCCCCCATGGATCCGTGTCCACAGACCAACATCAGTATGATATGAAAGTGGATACAACCAATTTCCTGACCTCGCGCGAGTGCTAGAAAAATCACTCGACTTCTACCGAGATCCCTAATTAGTAAAGCAGCTACTCGACCTAGCATACTAGTATCCATCTCAAAAGGAAATCCTGAGTTAATGCAACTAGGGTTTCAGACAACTCCTACACTTAAGTGCACAGTACAAGCCTACAAACATTAAGTGTAGTAAAATAGGGTTATGCATAAAACCGGGGCTTGCCTTCCAAAGCTGGGGCAGGCAGATCCTCTGGGCAGGTGCTGGTGCTGGATCCGGGGCTATCTTCTAAGCAACTCCTTGCTCTAGCACGAGGATGTACTCTCCGTCTGTGAGGTTGCAATCTATCGAATGCAATGAATAAAAATATGTATGCTATGATTATGCAGGATTTAGTAATCCTTGTGCTAAGTGAAGAAAAACTAAGTTAGTTAATCCCTTAGGGTTTCCTGGTTATTATACGAGGCTCTTAGTGGCTTATGCTTATCAATTTGGGCTTTGGGGTTTTACCTAGGGATAAGCATAAGGGATTTAGTCTTGGGTTGTCCCTTAAATGTTTTAGTAGGCATTCAAGGGGTGCTGCTGGTTTGGTTAGGGTAACATTTAGTCTCCACTATTATTTCCCCTTTTTTTTTCTATTTATGATTTTTGAGTGTGTTTGAACTGCAATGGTGATTTAAATTTCTCCAAAAATTTTGAAAAAATTACAGTGGATTACTATGGGTCACTGTAGTCTGTCCTATAAATTTGAGGTCTAGAATAATTAAAAAATCCCTGGACAAAAATACAAAAGTTGGGGCAAAAGGGGTCACTTTGCACTACAACTCTTATCTAGGGGTGGGTTCTGTTCTAATAGTCATTTTTATTGGTATCTATAGGTAATAACATGCTTCTGTGCCAAAAATCACAGAGGGCTACTTAGTGGTTATTTAGTTATGATTTTCTAAAGTTTAATGCTTAAAAGACACTTACCACTAACTTGTTATTTGAAAAATATCAGACAACAGAACTCATAATTTTTCTATGTTCATAATAACAAAATATTAGTTATCCCAAGGGTTGGGGTGTTTTCTCCTCAGGTTTATTTTTCTAGGGTTTTTCTAAATTTTCCTTGTTTTTCTAAATAAAAAGGTGTCTCCTTTCTTTTGTACTAAACAAGGGTATAATAAATTTTTCTAGTGAACTACACTGAATAAGGGAGCCAACAAAAATATGGGTGCTCCCTGGTTCTTATTTTAAACTACCTTTTATATTTTCTTTAACTTTAAGCTGAAAATGATTAAAAGGGCAAACCCTACCTTAATTGGGTGTACAGAGGGGTTTATTAATTTAAAACAGGTTAGGAAGTGATTAAGTACTTCTCTAAATTTTCTTAATCCCAGTCTAATAGTGTAGCTATTTTTCCTTATTTCTTTTAGCTTTCGACCAGTTAATCCTTTAATTCAAAACTTTAAATTTTTCTGCACTTAGGGGTTTTATATTTTTCCGAAGTAGTTTACCTAATTTAGGATCTGGCAAAATTGGTTTGACTCGATTTGGGTAAACCAAACTGAAGTTATGAATTTTTCAAGTTCTGCTTGGATTTAAATCAGAATATTTAAAAATGTTTCCTGGAAAACCCATTTGCACCGAAGACCCAGGGTTCTTTCTAAACTAATCCCTACAGTTATACCCCTGCGCCACTATTCCCCTGAGTCGCTGACAGCGCACAAAACCCTCTGGCCTTTCCTTCTTCTCCCCCGAGGTCCCTCCCCTTATGAAAGCAGTAACCGCGGAAGGAAAAAGGGCGGCGCGGCTTACCGGCGGCGAGAGAGGTCCGGTGAGGGGCGGGGTTAGCTCTAGGAGGTCGTGGCGGTCACAGCGAGGTACGGCTCGACGGCGGTGGTGGCCGGAATCGACCGGTCCACGCGCGCAGGCGGGTGAACTCGTCGGCGGTGAGAGCTCCGGCCTATCCATGGCGATCTAGTTCAATTAAACGGCACAATGAGCTCCACGGGATGACGTAGAGGCTATGTGTGCAGTGAATCGGAAAATGGCACAGAGACTCACCCGGTCCACGTGCGCCGGCGGGGTTCCGAACTCCGGCGAGCGCGATTGCGCCTTTTCGGTGGCGGGGGTCCTTGGTTTAAGCTCTGGCAGGCTTCACGGCCTCCCAGGGAAGCTACCTAGGGGCTTGGATCGAGCGGAGGAGGGTGGGAAAAGGTTCGGCCATGGTGGTTGTCCTCGGGCGGCTCTGGCGGGTCGCGGAGAGGTCGTCGGAGCTATGGGCAAGCTCCGGGGAGTTTGGCGCGGGACAGAGGGTGCAACGGGGAAGATAGCCGGGCACTGGGGTGGGCTTTATAGCCATGGCGCGAGCGTGGTCATGGGCGGCCGCGGGCGCGCGGGGGTTCGCGCACGGTCGTGCTCTGAGCGTGCCCCCGAGGGTCAGCTCACGTCGAACACATGTGTGTTTGCTTCTGCCATGGTTCAACGGCCGATTGGAGCACCTTAGCGTGAAGATCTTGGCAAAAACACTGTGTACGATCTCTTTCCTGCACCATATCCTACCTTTTTGATGTGAGTCTCAAGCCAAGATACAGTCGGGGTAGGGAGAGATAGGGGTGAGAAGTTGCCTTTGTCCTAGCTGTCCAAACCGGGACAAAAGCCATGCCAAGTCGTGTCAAACGACTTTAGGGTGGGGTTCAACTTTCTCCAGGGTATTCTAGAGGTATTTTGGCGCCACTTTGTCAATTGGGTCAAATGGTTTTGAAGTTTGAATGAGGGTGAACATGTTTGATCTTTGGCCAAGGGTTGGTTTTGGACTTAGAAAAATTTTGATTTTTCTTTTGTGCTCAACCCTTTGGTGAACCTTTTGGGGTTTTTCCAAAGCCTTTTTGGGGTCACTTTCTTACTATTATTTGTAGGGTATTAAGTGCACTACCTCTTTTATAATTGGCCCAAGTCATGATCATGGGGTCTTCATAGCCTTTTGACCATACTTACCTCTAGTGCTCCACTTGCCCACAGGGTTTGAATTAGGGTTTTGGCAATTCTCCCCCTTATATGTGCATGACAAACCAAGGTATGACTTCTAAGATGGGTTGCACTTACTTAGGATCTTGATTTCCAAGTTTGGTGTCCTTTACTCAAATTAAACCACATGTGATGATGGGCTTACTTGTGTAGCTTTGAGTGAAAACCCTAAGTAACACCTGGGGTGTTATAGCCCTCCCCCCTTAAAGGAATCTTGTCTCGAGATTAAGGTAGAGTCCCTTGGAGGGGTGCCATGAAGGTGTGCTGGTGTGTTGCTTCTTCCTTTGTCCAAGTTTCTCTAGTTTACTGCTCTTCGAATGTCATCCTCTTTGCAACTTCAGAAGGAAGTCCTTTTTGAGTTATTTCTAAAGCTTACAACACCCTTAACATCAGTTCTTTTTATATTTAGATTCAAAGGGCAGGTGGGGGTGGGGTTTTTGATTACGTACCGACTCCTTTGGGCAGAAAGTCGGGGAAGCGAGAACGTCGAAAATCTCAGTCTCCCATGTAGCCTCTTCTACTGAATGGTGGATCCACTGAACCTTATACATTCTGATCGACTTTGCCCATGTTGATCTCTCCTTTTGATCCAACACCTTGACGGGGTGCTCTTGATAAGACAAGTCTGGTTCTATTTCAATTTCTGGTTTAGGCAGTACTTCGGTGGGTAAGCGGACACACTTCCGAAGCTGAGATACATGGAACACATCATGAACTGCTGACATGTGGGGTGGCAACTTCAATTGATATGCCACATGTCCATAATTTCCTTTGATCTCATAGGGTCCAAGGTAGTGAGGAGCTAACTTGCCCTTGATTCCAAATCTCTGGACACCTTTGGTGGGTGACACCTTAAGATAAACATGATCTCCTACTTCAAACTGTAGGGGCTTCCTCCTTTTGTCATGATAACTCCTTTGCCTAGCCTGAGCAGCTTCTAGGTTCTTCTTAATAACCCTAACCTTTTCCTCTGCTTCGAGTACCAGGTCTAGTCCAAATATTTCCCTCTCCCCAGCTTGTGACCAATTTAGTGGTGTTCTACACCTTCTCCCATACAAGGCCTCAAAAGGTGCCATCTTTAGACTGGACTGGTAGCTGTTATTATAAGAGAACTCTGCCAACGAAAGACACTTGTCCCAATCCTTTCCATAGTGTAGCACACATGCCCTCAACATGTCTTCCAAAATCTGATTCACCCTTTCTGTCTGACCATCTGTTTGAGGATGGTATGCTGAGCTTCTTATTACATGGGTCCCAAGTGATTTTTGGAGCTGCTCCCAAAAGCGTGCCACAAACAGTGCTCCCCTGTCAAACACAATGGTCTTCGGAATTCCATGCAAACGCACTATTTGATCAACATAGATTTCTGCATATTTCTCTGTCTTGTGGGTGGTATGCACTGGCAAGAAGTGAGCTGTCTTGGTCAACCTATCCACTATGACCCAGATGGAATCATGGTGCCGGGAGGTATTGGGCAATCCTACGATAAAATCCATGCAAATGTCCTCCCATTTCCAAGATGGTATGGGAAGGGGTTGCAAAGGGCCTGCTACCTTCAAATGACTGGCCTTGATTCTCTGGCAGGTGTCACATTCTGATATATACTTTGCAATTTCCCTCTTCATTCTGGTCCACCAGTATAAAGATCTGAGATCATGATACATCTTGTTACTGCCGGGGTGCATAGAGAATTTTGAAAGGTGAGCTTCATCCAATATCTTCTTTCAGAGCTCAGGGTTCTTGGGAACAATCAATCGGTCTCCAAACCATAGGATCCCTTTGCTGTCCTGACGGAAGCATTTGTATTTGTCCACCTTCTGTTTGATCATTTCCTTGATAACTTGAACACCCTTGTCACCAATCTGTGCCATGACTATTTGCTCTTGTAATGTAGGCTCCACTGAAATATAATTTAAAGCTCCGGAGGAAACGACTTCTAGGTTCAGCTTGCACAACTCATCACATAGAGTGGTGATTCTTGCATCCATGCTCATACAATTACACTGGGCTTTCCTGCTCAAGGCATCCGCCACAACATTGGCCCTGCCAGGATGGTAATGCACCTCCAAATCATAGTCCTTGATTAGCTCTAACCATCTTCTCTGCCTCATATTAAGATCAGCCTGGGTGAAGATATATTTGAGACTCTTAAGATCAGTGTAAATGTTACAGTGAGCTCCCATCAAGTAATGTCTCCAAATCTTGAGCATGAACTATAGCTGCTAACTCCAGATCATGTGTGGGGTAGTTCTGCTCATGGGGTCTGAGTGATTGGGAGGCATAAGTAATGACTCTGTTGCCCTGCATTAAGACAAATCCCAATCCAGTACTGGAAGCATCGCAATAAACTTCAAAGGGCTTGGTGTTGTCAGGTTGAGCTAGCACTGGTGCTGTCGTCAAGTGCTGCCTCAGTGTATGGAAGGCATCCTCACACTTCTAGCTCCAATCATACTTGACTCCTTTCTTCAACAATTCAGTCATTGGCTTGGCAATTCTGGAGAAATCCGGAATGAATCGTCGATAATACCCTGCCAATCCCAGAAAACTCCGAATCTGCCGCACTGTGGTAGGAGGTTTCCAATTCATTACTTCTTGTACCTTCTCAGGATCAACTGATACCCCATCCTAAGAAATTGTGTGACCCAAAATTTAATTTCCCTTAGCCAGAAATCACACTTAGACCACTTCGCATAAAGACGATGATCGCGCAGTCGCTGAAGCATGATGTGCAGATGCTCAGTATGCTTGTCCTCATTCTTGGAATAGACCAGAATATCATCAATGAAAACCACCACAAATTTGTCCAACTCTGGCATGAATACTGAGTTCATAAGGTACATGAAATAAGCCGGGGCATTGGTCAGCCCAAAGGACATCACCAAAAACTCATAGAGCCCATATCTGGTGGAGAAAGCCGTCTTCGGAATATCATTGGCACGTATCTTGATTTGATGGTAGCCCGAGCGAAGATCTATCTTGGAGAACACTTTGGCTCCCACCAACTGATCAAACAAAACATCAATGCGGGGCAGTGGGTATTTGTTCTTGATGGTCACCTCATTGAGAGGGCGGTAATCGACACATATTCTCAGACTTTCATCCTTCTTCTTTACAAACAAGGCTGGGCATCCCCATGGTGAAGTACTTGGGCGAATAAACCCCTTGTCCATCAACTCTTGTAGCTACGTTTTCAACTATGCTAATTCCACGGGAGGCATCCTATAGGGTCTCTTGGATATAGGAGCAGTCCCGGGTTGCAATTCGATCGCGAACTCGATGTCTCGGTCGGGTGGCATCCCTGGCAATTTGTAAGGAAAGACATCGGGGTAGCCATAGACTACGGGGATCTTCTCAACAGGTGACTCTATCATGGTGAAAGCACAAGAACGGGTACATCCCTGGTCGGGTAGGTACAAGGTGATCTCACCGTCCAGTGGGGAGTGGATTTCTATGGCTCTGGCTGCGACATCAATCACCGCATGGTGCCGCGTTAACCAATCAGTCCCCAGGATGATATCCACACTATCCAATCCCATTATCAAGAGAGTGGTTTTAAATATGAAACTTCCCAACTTTATGGGTACGTGTCTATTGATCTGATAGGTGGCAACCCGGCCTCCAGGTGTAGAAATTGTAATACCCCCATTGGTGTGATGAAAAGGTAACTAGCACTTGGCACTAAATTTGGTACTGATAAAGCTGTGTGATGCACCAGAATCAAAAAGAATAATTGTGGGATAATTCAAAACTGAAAAGATACCAGTCAAGACGGGTGCTCCCTCTGGAATATCAGCCATGGTAGTGAAGTTCAGCCTGCCCTGCCTCACCTGCACCTTCTGCCTCTTGCCTTGGTTCTGGTTGACATTCTGTCCCTGCCTCTGTTGGTTTCTGGGGCAATTCTTAGCATAATGTCCGGTGTTACCACAAGTGAAGCACCTGTTGTCATTTGCCTGACGGTATTGCTGCTGCTGATTGTTCCTCTGCACTGGGGGCTGAGAGCGGGTGGGTGCCTGCTGCTGCTGTTGTGGTCGGATCACCCAACGTCCTTGTTGCTGCTGAGGTCCCCTATTCTGAGTGTCAGACACGATCCTGAAGCGCTGTGGCTGAGCTGAAGGTCCTGCCACAGGGGTCTTCCTCTTCTTCTCTGCCTGACGAGCTGTGATACAGTCCTCCTGAGAAATGGCCATGTTAACTAACTCATTATAGCTGTTGGCCCTGGCTGTGTTGAGACGGTCGCGAAGCTTAGTGCTGAGCCCCCTCCGGAATATGTCCCTCTTCTTCTCATCGGTGTCTGCATGATACCCGACATACTGGCACAGGTCATTGAAGGCCTGAGCATACTGTAACACTGTCTGGTTCCCCTGAGTGAGTGCTAGGAACTCATTGAGCTTTCGGTCCATAATGCCTGCTGGTATATGATGCCCCCTGAAGGCTGCCTTGAACTCTCTCCATTCCACCTCATGGTCAGCTGGCTGCATAGCAAGGAAATGATCCCACCATGTCCGCGCGGGTCCACGAAGCTGCTGGGTGGCGAACCTGACCTTAGTTACCTCTGAACAAACTCCATGGAGTAGCGGGAATTTGGATTCCACTACCCTAAGCCATACATCAGCATCAAGTGGGTCCTCGGCCCTGGTGAACAATGGTGGCTGAGTACTGAGGAACTCCTAATAAGTGGCTGCTGCGGGGTGACGCTGATGATCACCACCACCATAATCCTGAGGTGGTGGCTGGCGCTGAACTAACTGTCACAAGATCTCATTCTGCTGAGCCATCAGCTCCTGCAGAGTAGGAGGCGGTGGCGGTGGTGGAGGAATGCGCTCATTCTGTCCATGGCGCGCTCTTCCTGCCATTTGAAAAATCATGTATGTTCTCAATATCATATTTCTGAGGCTCAAGGTTCAATCATGGTGAAAGAGTCGAAGGGGTAAAACCAATATATTCTTGCATAATTATAAAAGATTCCACATGGCATAAACTTTTCTTCTTAATTTAAAACTGGCATCATTCATCATCCATGCCTCCAAAAGAGTTTGTCATGATTACATCAATAACTCAAAAGACTCAACTCTATCTAGCCTAGTACCCCAAGGGTGCAAAAGCTAAGCTAGTCTCAAAGAGTTCCACCGTCACAGACTTCTAACGCTATTTCTGTGACCTAGTGAGCAAACGAGGCAACGCTCAACTCGGGGGAAGGTGGTCTCCCTGAGCCAGCAGTGTCCAAGCTGGAGGCAGGCTCCTCTCCTCCCTCGATGTCGACATCCTCGTTGGCCTCCATGTCCTAGATCTCCTGGTGGTGCATATCCAGATGATGGTTAGCCTCCGCAAGCTATTGTTGAGTGTTGATAAGCTAATCCTCGAGAACCTCGATGGTGTTCTCCCTGGTTCCTGTTGGGGGCTTGTTCTCAAATGCTAAGAGTTAAGAACAAGGCAACATAGAAAATGTTAAGTGTTAAAGTCCTTCGTCCTCCAAAATGTTATATCCCTTCAGGATATAAAGAATTTCGGACGAAGGTTACGAAAGACGTACCTTCGTGAGTATAATAATAAGCAACGAAGTGTTCATACAAATCATGAGGTATAAAATAAACATTTAAATATTATCATAGAATCATCTCCATTTTTATTATCATGAATGAATATAAATGATTTCAAATTACAAATGTACCTTCGGTCCTGAGGAAGGCAAAAGTACAGGTGTGATGCGATAGCAAATGCCAAGTTCGCGTGAACGGTACGGGGGTACTGTTCATCTATTTATAGACACAGGACACAGCCTGTGACGAATTACAATTATGCCCCTTACAAAAGTTTACAACATTGACTCAGACCTCTATAGATAAAAAGGTCATTCTATCTCTATGTCGGTTTGTAATGCCGAAGCTCCATGAAAAGGAACCTTCGGCCATCTCCTGGGAACAACTTCAGCCGAAGCTGCTTCTTCGTGTAAGACCTTCGACGCAACGAAGCATGGCCCCAACAGTAGCCCCTTTCGCGGTGCTAGATCGTTTTTCGTAACGAGCTTGATCCGTGAAAAATGCCTCTTAAGCTTCGGGAAGCCGAAGGTCCAAAAAACACCTTCCCTGAGCTCGTTGCCGAGGAACGATTCAATTTCCGAGCTCGTGTCGGACCCACCTTGCAGAGTTACTGTTTGATCTTTGCGGTCCACTGCACAGCGAGTACAAGTGACTGCTCGCCTGGTGTAAAAATCCTGGCGCTTCGCCTTCTTACCTGCAGCACTATATAAACAGACGAGTAGGTGTGAAGTTACCACAGCATTCATTGCTATTTGCACTGTTTTGCTGCCAAAATTTTTAACTATAGCCGAAGCTTGATTCTCAGAATCGAACGAAGGTCCATCTTGAAGTCTGCTTTGTCAGAAAGAAAAGCTTCGGGAGAAAAGGAAAAAGAAAAAAGTATTTAACTTCCCCAAACTCAGAATCAAATGGCCAGAGTGCGATCTACTGCCAGAGTTGAACGTGAAGGAGACGAAGCCGAAGGTTCGGAGACTGTGCCCATCTCCGAAGCAATGCAGCGTTCCGGACTGGTGACTGCGGAAGAAATGCCCGCTGCTGAAGCAGACCCGACAACTGCCGAAGGAGAAGAAGAGAACATTGAAGAAACTGATCCCGAAGATGACTATCGCATTGCCATGCCCAGCAAGCCCAGTCACTTGGACTTCGGGAAATCGACTGTTTCAAAGGCTGATCTTTCCAAGATGGTGAAGGCAGGTTATTTCAGTGAAAATCAGAAGAAGCTAATTCGCTTCGGGGGAGAAGAAACTACCCCGAAGCCAGAGAAGGACGAGATTGTCATTTTCAAGAGCTTTTTAAAGGCTGGGCTGAGATTCCCTCTTCATGGAATTATTGCAGATGTATTGAAAAAGTTTAGTATTTACTTTCATCAATTGACTCCTAACGCTATCGTTAGGCTTAATGTCTATATCTGGGCCCTCCGAAGCCAGGCAGTGGAGCCGTTTGCCGACAGTTTTTGTCGAGTTCATGAGTTACATTACCAAACGAAGGCCAGAAAAGATGGTTTACATGATAACTTCGGCTGCTATAATTTTGCCTACCGAAAAACAACAAAGTTTCCTGTTATCAGCTACCGAAGCAAATGGCCGGCGGGCTGGAAGTCAGAGTGGTTTTATGTGAGAGTTGACGAAGACGAAGAAAAATTGGTACAGAGCCCACTTGAATTAATCTTCGGAGAAACAAGGCCGCGATGCCACATGACATTAGAAGGTCCCACCTGGGCTGCACTGGGTGAGTTTGAAATTATTTCAGATCATATTGGTACCAGGGATCTGGTTCAAGAATTCTTGGCGTTCAGGGTTTTCCCTACTCTAAAAGAATGGGAAATGCCAAAGCTAGAGGGGGAGAAGAAGAAGGGGGAACTTGTCCGGCTTCCTTACCATTTCAAATTCAAGAAATACTTTAAAAAGCCTTGCCAAGAGTGGCTGGACACAGTTGAGGTGATGTGCAATGAAATTCTTGGGAATTATTCCAAAAAAAAAGATCAACTGATGACCGCGGCCTTCGGCACCCGTCCGAAGCGAAGGCTGAACCGAGTGCTTGATGCCCTGGGCTTCGAGTACCCTGACTATGAACGGCTGAACAAGGGTGTTGAGGGCCAAAAAAGGAAAAGAGTGGCCGAAACTTTGAACAAGGATGAAGAAAAACCACCAAAAGAGAAGAAAATTCCCAAGAAGAGAAAAATATCAACTCCAAAGCGAAAATTATCCGATGAAGAGGGGACCCCCGCACCACCTTCTACCAGCGACGTGGAGGAAATCTTAAAGGTAATGACTGAACCCCTGCCCACGAAGCTAAGTCCATTAGGGCCTCAACTGACGAAGCTTTTTCGAAAGGTGGAAGAGCCGGAAAAAACGAAGATAACCAAAACAAAGAGGCAAAGAATTATTGCAGTGATCGAAGTTATTGACAAGACGCCACCGAGGGCGTCAATTCAGAAAACGCCAGCTGTTGAGGGCACAACAAACGTCGAAGTCGCACCTTCGGAGGTCGCGGCTACCGAAGCCGCTTCAGCCGAAGATGTGAACTTAGAAACTCCCATTGAAGACATCAACAAAATTTTGATAGACATGGCTGCAGAAGAAGCTGCCACCGCTGGTGAAGAAACCATGGCCACAGTGCCTGGGAAGGGAAAAGAAATAGCCGAAGACACTTCGGAAAACGAAGCCTACATATTTCAAAATTTAGTTGGACAAGAACTATCGAAGGCTGAAATAGAAGAGCTTAAGGAATATGCCAAATCTTGCGGATACAAGCCAGGAGCTCTTCTATTTGGAGGCATTGATGATGAGAAATTGGGCTGCATCCGGGATCAAGCTGGGGCTAAGGTCATCAGTACTCTATCAAAGAGTATCGGTTTTCCGAAGCTAGAAACAGATATCAGCCGCTACCGACGACAACATATCGTCGGCAGCTTATTTTATTCCAATTTCAAGGTAAACAACTTTTCTCTGACTTCTATTGTTTTTTAATAATGGAAATATTCCTAACGAAGGTTGTTTATTTGCAGAGCATGCTACTAAGCAAAGCTTTGAGGATGCAGCAAGATCTAGAGGATAAGAAACACGAAGCTATAATCGAAAATCTAGAGAGCAAGATAAAAGAGCAATCAGCTATTATTGAAAAGAAAGACTTTGAACTCCAAACAACTGAAGGCTTGCTGGCAGAGACTGAAGCTAAAGTATCAGAATTGAATTCGAAGCTTATCTGCCAATCAAAACAATTTGAACAAGAGAAGCTAGAGCTTAATTCAAAACTTGAGGCCGAAGTCCAAGCCAGCTCAGATTTGAAGAAATTATTAACAAGCCTTCAAGACAAATGTTTGAAATTTAGCAATAACTGTATTGAACAATTAAAAAAGATCTTTTACTCAGTTGGAGCCAGCAGTGGGAAGTTCAACCCTTCAGCTGAAAATTTGCCAAAAGCCTTCGATCATATTGAAGCTGAAATTGAAGAGCTTGACGAAGTTATAGCCGGGCACGGTGACTTCTGTGCCTGGGTAGCTTCTCGGGGTACCGCTGCAGCGTTCCTGAAGGCCGGCTGCGAGCATGGAAAAATCGTCAACAGGCCCAATTTCGCCCTGTCTCCATCAATTCTAGACGATATTCCTGACCTCGCCCGAAGCATCTCAAATAGATTTATAAAATTGATATGGACAAAAGGCGGGCGAGAGAAGGCTGGAGACGAAGCTCGAAGTCATCTTGAACCAGTAAGAAATCATACTTTGTACTTACCTTCTCCTTCACACTTGATTTTTACTCGCGATACCTTGATTCATGTAGGATGACGAAGCTGAAGATGATGCTTAAAATATGTCGCCGAAGCTGAAGCTCAGTGAAGATCAGTAGGAGTATACTACAGAAAAAACTCAGGAGACTTTTGTAACAACTTTTGTAAATACAATTAAACTGTTCTCAAGGAACTTTGTACATACCTTGTAATATATTCTTACCCTTTTATTGAGGCGCTTTGATGTGGACGAAATTAGTATTTTGAGCCGAAGGCGAAAAAACACCTTCCCTTCTTTTCGTACACAACGAAGCATAAAAGACCGCTTCTTCTTTTTGCCGAAGCTTTTCTTTTTTGTACACAACGAAGCATAAAAGACCGCTTCTTCTTTTTGCCGAAACAACCACTTAGGAACGCAAATGCTATGAATGAATGCTTATGAATGCAAATGCTATGATGTAATGTAATGTGCGAATGAATGTCCAAAACATATATCCGAAGCCACACTCTCAGCCATTATTTCCTTAGAAACAACCACACATCAGCTCTGCATTCCCTTAGGAACGTCTTTGGAGCTTCTTCGCCTTTTACTTAGGCGGTATCAGCGTTGACTTTTCGCTGTAAGCTCTGCATCCCCTTAGGAACGTCTTTGGAGCTTCTTCGCCTTTTACTTTCGGCGGAATCAGCGTTGACTTTTCGCTGTAAGCTCTGCATCCCCTTAGGGACGTCTTTGGAGCTTCTTCGCTTTTTCAGTTTCGGCACTCGATGGTGCGTTCTCAGTTTTTACATTTACATTTTTTGGGGGATTTTGCTCTTATAAGACTAAAAAGGAAATTACACATGATGGCCCCATTAAAAACCTTTCTCCCCCTTTAGAAAGGAAAAGGGTGCCATGAAAAAGAAAAGAAAAAACATAAAAAGTTACATCAAGCTATACATAATATCGCCGAAGCTCATCCGCATTCCAAGATCTTGGAATTTCGTTGCCATCCATGTCCTTCAATCTGTACGAACCAGGCCTCGACGAAGATACTACTAAGAAAGGTCCTTCCCATTTCAACTGTAGCTTGCCCACTGTATCTGGGTTGGCTACTCTCCGAAGCACCAAGTGTCCCGGCTCAATATTTTTTAACCGGACCTTTCTATCTCGCCACTTGACTGTTTCAGCTTGGTATTTATTGATATTCTCCACGGCCTGAAGCCTGATCCCCTCTAAGGCATCTTTTTCCACAAGGCAAGCATCTTCAGGACCTGATTCTGTCGAAGCTACTACTCTTATTGATCCAGCTTTAGCTTCTTCCAGAGTTACTGCTTCGTCACCGAATAATAATTTGAATGGAGTAAAGCCTGTAGACCTTGATGTTGTTGTATTGTGGCTCCACACCACTTTGGTTAACTGGTCTGGCCACTTTCCCCTGGGTTGATTGAAGATTAACTTCATTATTCCTGTCATTATAATGCCGTTGGCCCTTTCAACGAGCCCATTTGACTCCGGATGCCTGACTGATGCAAAGTGGATCTTCGTACCGATTTGATCACAAAAATTTCTGAAAGCTTCAGAGTCGAACTGCGTTCCATTATCTACAGTGATGGCCTTCGGTACCCCGAAGCGACAGACAATATTCTGCCAGAAAAACTTTTGGACAGTGGCCGAAGTTATTGTGGCTAATGGCTTCGCCTCAATCCATTTAGAAAAATACTCCACAGCTACTATAACATATTTTAGATTCCCTTGAGCCGGTGGTAATGGACCTAACAAGTCAAGGCCCCACCTTTGCAATGGCCAGATGGGTTGTATCAGCTGTGTCAAAGACGAAGGTTGCTTTTGATCTCTTGCACATTTCTGACAACCTTCGCACTTTTGAACTAACTCCGCTGCATCCGAAGCTGCCTTCGGCCAATAAAACCCTTGGCAGAAGACTTTTCCAAGTAACGGCCTAGATCCAATGTGGGACCCACACAGGCCTGCATGTATTTCTTTCATCAACTCTATACCTTCGGTTCTAGATAAGCACTTGAGCAGCGGAGCGCAAACTCCATGTTTGTATAACTCCCCTTCTATCATGACATACGGACGAGCTCTTGCCTCTATCCTTTTATTATAAGCTTCGTCATCTGAAAGGAACATACCCTGAAGGTAAGAGATGATTTCAGTTCTCCAATCTTCGCTGTAAACAGGAGATATGTTGAGGACTGCTCTTTCCAGGAGGTCCACTGAAGGTGCCTTTATTGTTTCGAAGAACACATCCGAAGGTAACGGCAGCCCCTGTGCTGCAGACTTGGCTAGCAAATCAGCATGCTCATTTTGTCCTCGAGGGATATTCTTGACAGAAAATCCTTCGAAGGAGGCTTCGATCCTTCGGACCGTATCTAGATATTTTTCAAGCTTCGGATCTTTAGCCTTGCAACTTTTGTCAATATGACCCGAAACAACCTGGGAATCAGTTTTAAGAATCGCCCTTCTGATTCCCATTGCCTTTAATTTCCGAAGGCCCAGGAGCAGAGCTTCGTACTCAGTAATATTGTTTGTACAGCTGAAATCAAGTCTTGCTGCATAACAAGTTTTAACCTTGGATGGTGAGACCAACACAGCGGCTGCACCTGCTCCGAAGGTTCCCCAAGAGCCATCACAAAACACTGTCCACACTTCGGCATCTTTATTTGCTTCTTCATCCTGAGCCCCTGGCGTCCAGTCGGCAATGAAATCTGCCAATGCTTGAGACTGGATCGAGGATCTATGCACATAATCAATGTAAAACTCATTGAGCTCTGCAGCCCATTTTCCAATCCGTCCAGTAGCTTCTCTATTTCTCATGATGTCCTTCAACGGCTGCGAAGAAGGAACAATAATATTGTATGCCTGAAAATAATGCCGAAGCTTCCTGGATGCCATTAAAACGGCATACAATACCTTCTCCAGCTCTGTATAATTTTTCTTTGATACACTAAGGACTTCAGATACAAAATACACTGGAACCTGCTTCTTGACTTGGCCATCAAGCTTCTCCTGAACAAGTGCCGCACTTACTGCTGAGTGCGAAGCTGCCACATATAACAACAGAGGAGCCCCTGGCGTTGGTGGAGTTAATGTTGTTAGATCTATCAAATATTGCTTCAGCTCTTCGAAAGCTTTTTGTTGACTTGGTCCCCATTGAAAGACTTCAGCTGACTTCAGCACCTCGAAGAAGGGTAAATTTCTTTCTGCTGATCTGGATATGAATCTGTTGAGAGATGCCAGCCTTCCTGTCAATCTTTGGGCCCCCTTTCTTGTAGTTGGTGGCTCCATTCGAAGTATAGCTTCGATTTTATTTGGATTAGCTTCAATTCCCTTTGTTGAAACCAAGCATCCGAGAAATTTCCCCTTCTTCACTCCGAAGACACATTTTTCTGGATTCAGCTTCAAACCAGCTTGTCTGAAACTGGCGAAGGTCTCCTGCAAATCAGCAATATGATTTTCTTGCTTCGTGCTTTTTACAATAATGTCATCAACATAGGTCAACACATTTCTGCCTATCTGAGACTGGAGAACCTTCGCAGTCATTCTGCTGAAACTCCCTCCAGCATTTTTGAGCCCCTCAGGCATCCGAAGATAGCAATATGTGCCACTTGGGGTTATGAAGCTAGTCTTCGGCTCATCTTCCTTCTTCATCCAGATTTGATGATAGCCTGAGTAGCAGTCTAGGAGACTCATGAGCTCTGAAGAAGCGGCTGCATCGACTAAAGAGTCTATCCTTGGCAGCGGGAATTCGTCCTTCGGACAAGCCTTGTTGAGATCTGTAAAATCGATACACATTCTCCACTTGCCATTGGCCTTCTTCACCATAACAGTGTTAGCTAGCCACTCTGGATACTTTACTTCTCTGATAACTCCTGCACTGAGGAGTCTTTTTACTTCATTGCGAGCCCCTTCGGCCTTGTCATCCGACATCTTCCGGAGCCTCTACTTTCGGGGTCTGAAGGATGGGTCAACATTGAGCGAATGTTCAATAACATCCCGATTTACTCCACAGAGATCATTAGCTGACCATGCAAAAACATCTTTGTTGTTGAATAAAAACCTTATCAAGGTTTTCTCCTGGTCTTCAGATAATTGCGAGCCCAACAGCACCTTCTGCTCTGCTATGTCCTCACACAATAGCATGGGCTTCGGCTGATCTGCTGAAGCTGCTTTCTCCCTTCTGAATTTGTACTGTTCACAAGCTTCAGCTCCATCTATGTTATGGATTGCTTTGGAGTCAGTCCAGCTTCCTTCGGCCCTTCTAGCAGCTTCCTGGCTTCCATGAATAGCAATAGGCCCTTGGTCCGAAGGTATCTTCATGCAGAGGTAAGCTGGGTGAAGAATTGCTTCGAAGGCATTGAGAGTACCGCGACCAATGATAGCATTGTAAGGATACTCCATGTCAACAATATCAAACACAATTTGCTCAGTCCTTGTGTTGTTAACAAATCCGAAGGTTACCGGCATGGTAATCTTCCCAAGTGCTACAATCTGCCGCCCTCCGAAGCCACAAAGAGGGTGCGTAGCATCGTGGATCTTGTCTTCGGGCTCTTGCATTTGTCTGAAGGCCTTAGCAAATATAATATCAGCTGCACTGCCTGTATCAACTAAGACATTGTGGACCAGAAATCCTTTGATCACGCAAGAGATAACCATGGCGTCATTGTGAGGATAATCCTTAAGCTGAAGGTCTTCCTGAGAGAAAGTAATTGGAATGTGGGACCATTTTGACTTGATGAAGGGTCCCTGCACTCCAACATGCTGCACCCTTCTCTGAGCCTCCTTCTTCTGCTTCTTGTTAGCCGGCTCTGAGCAAGAATCGCCTGTTATCGGGAGCACCATCTTCGAAGCCGAAGCAGCTTCAGCTTGATTGTTGAACGAAGCCATCAGCTCAGAAAAGTGGAAGTGAGTTCACCCACGGTGGGCGCCAATGTTGGGGGCTTGTTCTCAAATGCTAAGAGTTAAGAACAAGGCAACATAGAAAATGTTAAGTGTTAAAGTCCTTCGTCCTCCAAAACGTTATATCCCTTCAGGATATAAAGAATTTCGGACGAAGGTTACGAAAGACGTACCTTCGTGAGTATAATAATAAGCAACGAAGTGTTCATACAAATCATGAGGTATAAAATAAACATTTAAATATTATCATAGAATCATCTCCATTTTTATTATCATGAATGAATATAAATGATTTCAAATTACAAATGTACCTTCGGTCCTGAGGAAGGCAAAAGTACAGGTGTGATGCGATAGCAAATGCCAAGTTCGCGTGAACAGTACGGGGGTACTGTTCATCTATTTATAGACACAGGACACAGCCTGTGACGAATTACAATTATGCCCCTTACAAAAGTTTACAACATTGACTCATACCTCTATAGATAAAAAGGTCATTCTATCTCTATGTCGGTTTGTAATGCCGAAGCTCCATGAAAAGGAACCTTCGGCCATCTCCTGGGAACAACTTCAGCCGAAGCTGCTTCTTCGTGTAAGACCTTCGGCACAACGAAGCATGGCCCCAACAGTTCCCACTAACTCCTCAAGCTCGCGGATCTCATCTGACAATTGTTCCACTTGTAAGTCTTTTTCCACCATCTCAGTGGACAAGTCTACCACAAGTTCCTCCCTGTTATCCAAGGTGATCTTGGTAGCCTCCAACAGTGCCATCAGATGAGACATGGCCTCTCCTCGCATCACTTGCAGACGATACAGGGCATTCATGCACCGCACCGTCAAGTGAGCAGTCTGACCTAGGTAGATAGCCCAAATATCCTTGGCATGCTCCACTCGATCCTTCCACATTGGGTCGTCCTCCTTCTCCGCGGGGAACAAACCAATGGGTGAGTGGATAGCTCCAAGGGGTGGAAACCACAGAAGGTGGTCAGTCCGTGAAGGGCAATCGCCTCGATAGTATCCTCAGCCCTGTATCCAAAAGACTCAGAGTCCAGCGAACGCCAGCATGGCTGTAGGGGATGAGGCTCTAGGGTCATCCTCACCCTACAGCGGGGCACTCGGTGCTTCTCAAACAGCTGCACCGCGTACTGGGGAGGCGTTGTGTAACCAGCTCCCTACAGTACCTCCCACATGATACGGGGGAAACCCTCTCGTGCAAGTCCGTCCGTGTGGGACTGTGCATTCCCTTCGTCCGAGGATCCATGAGAAGTCATCTGTGTACGGTTAAGCTTAAGTAAAAGAAAAAGAATTATAAAATGAAAAGGGATCACGACTCAGCCTCTCCATAACTACGACAATGGTACTGGGGTACTTAATTTGTCATCATTATGTATTAAAGTTCTTACCCAATTATTAAATAGTTTAATTAAGGATGCATGCATGTTCGTCCTAAGCGACCTCACATCAACTTAGAGGGAATAGGAAGGCACTCCCATCCCTTATAGTGGCCCGTAGGGCTTACTCAATTAGCCACTGTCAACGTGATGTCAATCGCTGAGCAGCAATTTTTTGTACCACCCCCTCAGCAGCAGTTCTATATGCCCAAGGCTTCTCAGTTCGTGCCTATGCCAGGTTTCCCTCAGTACTTGGCCACGCCTACTCCTGCACCAATCGCTCCTGTACCATCCCAGTTTGGGGCTCCATGGCTGCCTCATCCTTCGACTCTGTGGGGTTCTTCTGTTAATTTCACTCTGGGAACTTCCTCTTCCGCGGGTGTTTCTGGAGCTTATGTGCTACCCTCTACGAATGGCAGAGAGCAGGGAGACGTGGTGACAGGTATGGTCTCAATTGATTTGTTTGTTGCCCATGGTCTTTTTGACTCTGGCGCTAGCTATTCCTTTGTTTCGGAGGATTTTGTGTCGCATGCTGGTCTTTCGGTGCAGAGGATGGGTCATCCAATCGTGGTTAGTTCTACTAATGGCTCCATTTGTAGCTGTTTAGTCTGCCAGGGTTGTTCCGTCATTCTTGCGGATGAGGTCTTTTTAGTGAATTTGGTGGTGAATTCCTTGGGATCGTTTGTGTGGCAGAACCACCCGAATTATTCCAACTTAAGTGGCTGAGTCCCGCCTTAGAGGCTAGACCACACTTAAATAGGAATAATACATCAGTCCCTCGGATCTAGTCCGAAGAGGCCACTAACAGGATCAAGTACCACGTACTCACTCGATGGTGAGGCACAGAGCAAATACAATAAAGCATAAAACCATGCATTGAGTAGTATTAAATTTATTACATCATCATTGGAGTTTAGCAAAAGTAGTCACCATTGTTCGGGATGCAGCGGAATAAAACTAGCGATAAATAAACCGAGAGATGGGGAAGTCTGTCCCATCACTCCTCATGCTCCTCCTCTGCCAAGGTAGGGTCCCACTCGACTGTCCAACCCGGTGGCAAGGTGGACGGCCAAGTCACTCCAGCAACCATGTCCTCCAGAGCACCTGTAAAAATTATGCCACAAGCAAGGCTGAGTATACTAATACTCAGCTTGACTTACCCGGTGTGAGGAGTCTACTCTACCTCTAGACATGCAGCTGTTTGGTTGAGGGGTTTGGTTACCAAAAGCACTAGCTGAGTCTATAAATCAAGTTTTAGCTTTGTCAAGTTATAGTGTGACTCTCTTAAGACTAAATGTATGCCTATCTAATCATACATGGTATCAAACATTTAGCAATCAACAACTTTTGCCAATTCATCACATTTCCACTTGTTACTCAATGCAGTACAATGGATCAAGCAGTCTCATTAGATGCGAGAAGCAGACGATTCGAATCGAGTTTTTATCCTTGCAAGGTAAACCTAAACACACGACGTGGCAAGGCACTCCGTCCCCACACACATCAACCGTCCCCATCGATTCCCCGTCAGCAGATCAGGGCTCACCGCCTTGGCGTACAATGCCTCACTGACCCCGACTGCCGTCGTGCAGTGACCGCACTTGTACCCACCATAACCGGAATGGGAGACCACGTCTTAGGTCGCGTGAGGGGCAAAGTCTACTGCCAGGTTCAATCAGGTACTAGGCTTACCGATTTACCATATTTCTCGGTATGTGCTTAGTACGTTCAAACGCTTGACACAGGTATCCGCACGTTAATCCTTATTCAAATTTTATCTCGTAGACCACACATCCCCCATGGATCCGTGTCCACAGACCAACATCAGTATGATATGAAAGTGGATACAACCATATTCCTGACCTCGCGCGAGTGCTAGAAAAATCACTCGACTTCTACCGAGATCCCTAATTAGTAAAGCAGCTACTCGACCTAGCATACTAGTATCCATCTCAAAAGGAAATCCTGAGTTAATGCAACTAGGGTTTCAGACAACTCCTACACTTAAGTGCACAGTACAAGCCTACAAACATTAAGTGTAGTAAAATAGCATATATAAACGGTTATGCATAAAACCGGGGCTTGCCTTCCAAAGCTGGGGCAGGCAGATCCTTTGGGGCAGGTGCTGGTGCTGGATCCGGGGCTATCTCCTGAGCAACTCCTTGCTCTGGCACGAGGATGTACTCTCCGTCCACGAGGTTGCAATCTATCGAATGCAGTGAATAAGAATATGTATGCTATGATTATGCAGGATTTAGTAATCCTTGTGCTAAGTGAAGAAAAACTAAGTTAGTTAATCCCTTAGGGTTTCCTGGTTATTATACGAGGCTCTTAGTGGTTTATGCTTATCAATTTGGGCTTTGGGGTTTTACCTAGGGATAAGCATAAGGGATTTAGTCTTGGGTTGTCCCTTAAATGTTTTAGTAGGTGTTGGGGCGAAGGCGAAGACGCCACCCTTCGCTTGAAGGCCTTCGCCACACCCGCTGCAACAACGGAGACAAGACGACTGGCGAGCTCTACCCTTCGCTCCACGCACCGGAAGACGAAGGCCTACGGCGGAGTCGCCTTTTCCCGCGACCTCGTCCAGCACGGAGGCCCACGTGTGATCCGGCCCATTATAATAGGCCCTGCGTGGCCGCTGCGCATTACGGGCCTAATTTGTAAAGGTCTCCCTGTAATTACAGTCTGTAACCGTGCTTTATGGAAATATTCCGGGGATAACCTAGGCGCCTGAGGGCACATGCGTCCTTAACACTGGACGCTGGGCACTCAGATACCTATAAATACCCCCGCACAGTGCCCTTGAGAGGCCAGGTTAACAGAGCTATTGCCATCTCGAGTTGTAGCCCCGTTTACACCACTTTTACTCCCCAGTTGGATCAACTCGCCCAGGAGACCAAGTTCCAACAGTAGGCATTCAAGGGGTGCTGCTGGTTTGGTTAGGGTAACATTTAGTCTCCACTATTAATTCCCCTTTTTCTTTTCTATTTATGATTTTTGAGTGTGTTTGAACTGCAACAGTGATTTAAATTTCTCCAAAAATTTTGAAAAAATTACAGTGGGTTACTATGGGTCAGTGTAGTCTGTCGTATAAATTTGAGGTCCAGAATAATTAGAAAAATCCCTGGACAAAAATACAAAAGTTGGGGCAAAAGGGGTCACTTTGCACTACAACTCTTATCTAGGGGTGGGTTCTGTTCTAATAGTCATTTTTATTGGTATCTATAGGTAATAACATGCTTCTGTGCCAAAAATCACAGAGGGCTACTTAGTGGTTATTTAGTTATGATTTTCTAAAGTTTAATGCTTAAAAGACACTTACCACTAACTTGTTATTTGAAAAATATAAAACAACAGAACTCATAATTTTTCTATGTTCATAATAACAAAATATTAGTTATCCCAAGGGTTGGGGTGTTTTCTCCTCAGGATTATTTTTCTAGGGTTTTTCTAAGTTTTCCTTGTTTTTCTAAATTAAAAGGTATCTCCTTTCTTTTGTACTAAACAAGGGTATAATAAATTTTTCTAGTGAACTACACTGAATAAGGAGCCAACAAAAATATGGGTGCTCCCTGGTTCTTATTTTAAACTACCTTTTATATTTTCTTTAACTTTAAGCTGAAAATGATTAAAAGGGCAAACCCTACCTTAATTGGGTGTACAGAGGGATTTATTAATTTAAAACAGGTTAGGAAGTGATTAAGTACTTCTCTGAATTTTTTTAATCCCAGTCTAATAGTGTAGCTATTTTTCCTTATTTCTTTTAGCTTTTGACCAGTTAATCCTTTAATTCGAAACTTTAAAGTTTTCTGTAACACTTAGGGGTTTTATATTTTTCCTAAGTAGTTTACCTCATTTAGAATCTGGCAAAATTGGTTTGACTCGATTTGGGTAAACCAAACTGAAGTTATGAATTTTTCAAGTTCTGCTTGGATTTAAATCAGAATATTTAAAAATGTTTCCTGGAAAACCCATTTGCACCGAAGACCCTGGGTTCTTTCTAAACTAATCCCTACAATTATACCCCTGTGCCACTATTCCCCTGAGTCGCTGACAGCGCACAAAACCCCATGGCCTTTCCTTCCCCCCGAGGTCCCTCCCCTTATGAAAACAGTAACCACGGAAGGAAAAAGGGCGGCGCGGCTTACCGGCGGCGAGAGAGGTCCGGTGAGGGGCGGGGTTGGCTCCGGGAGGTTCTGGCGGTCACAGCGAGGTACAGCTCGACGGCGGTGGTGGCAGGAATCGACCGGTCCACGCGCGCAGGCGGGTGAACTCGTCGGCGGCGAGAGCTTCAGCCTATCCACGGCGATCTAGTTCAATTAAATGGCACGATGAGCTCCACAGGATGACGTAGAGGCTATGTGTGCAGTGAATCGGAAAATGGCGCAGAGACTCACCTGGTCCACGTGCGCCGGCGGGGTTCCGAACTCCGGCGAGCGTGATTGCGCCTTTCCGGTGGCGGGGGTCCCTGGTTTAAGCTCTGGCAAGTTTCACGGCCTCTCAGGGAAGCTACCTAGGGGCTTGGATCGAGCGGAGGAGGGCGGGAAAAGGTTCGGCCATGGTGGTTGTCCTCTGGCGGCTCTGGCGGGTCGCGGTGAGGTCGCCGGAGCTGTGGGCAAGCTTCGGGGAGTTTGGCGCGGGACAGAGGGTGCAACGGGGAAGATAGCCGGGCACTAGGGCGGGCTTTATAGCCGTGGCGCGGGCGTGGTCACGGGCGGCCGCGGGCGCGCGGGGGTTCGCGCACGGGCGTGCTCTGAGCGCGCCCCCGAGGGTCAGCTCGCGTCGAACACGTGTGTGTTTGCTTCTGCCATGGTTCAACGGCCGATTGGAGCACCTTAGCGTGAAGATCTTGGCAAAACCACTGTGTACGATCTCTTCCCTGCACCATATCCTACCTTTTTGATGTGAGTCTCAAGCCAAGATACGGTCGGGGTAGGGAGAGATAGGGGTGAGAAGTTGCCTCTGTCCTAGCTGTCCAAACCGGGACAAAAGCCATGCCAAGTCGTGTCAAACGACTTTAGGGTGGGGTTCAACTTTCTCCAGGGTATTCTAGAGGTATTTTGGCGCCACTTTGTCAATTGGGTCAAATGGTTTTGAAGTTTGAATGAGGGTGAACATGTTTGATCTTTGGCCAAGGGTTGGTTTTGGACTTAGAAAAATTTTGATTTTTCTTTTGTGCTCAACCCTTTGGTGAACCTTTTGGGGTTTTTCCAAAGCCTTTTTGGGGTCACTTTCTTACTATTATTTGTAGGGTATTAAGTGCACTACCTCTTTTATAATTGGCCCAAGTCATGATCATGGGGTCTTCATAGCCTTTTGACCATACTTACCTCTAGTGCTCCACTTGCCCACAGGGTTTGAATTAGGGTTTGGGCAATTCTCCCCCTTATATGTGCATGACAAACCAAGGTATGACTTCTAAGATGGGTTGCACTTACTTAGGATCTTGATTTCCAAGTTTGGTGTCCTTTACTCAAATTAAACCACATGTGATGATGGGCTTACTTGTGTAGCTTTGAGTGAAAACCCTAAGTAACACCTGGGTTGTTACAGTTTGATGTTATCTTGGGTATGGATTGGTTAACTTAGTATCGTGCCGTTATATCCTATTTTTGGAAGACAATTTCATTGCAGGCGCCGTCGGGTAGGGAGGTGGTATTCTTGGAGACTTCTCCAAAGTTCACTCTCTCCCTGTTGACTCAATTACTTCCGGATCGTCGGTCAAGGAAATCAGGAATTTTCTTCTCCATGGTGGTGGAGAGTGGGACTGCCTTGTGGGTGCAGGACATTCGTGTGGTGTGTAATTATGCCGACATGTTTCCAGCGGAGCTTCCAGGCATTCCACCAAAGTGCGATGCGGCTTTTGAAATCAAACTAATTCTGGGTACGCAGCCTATTCATAAGGCCCCATATTGGATGGCTCCAAAGGAGCAGATGGAATTGAAGCGGCAATTGGATGATCTGCTGGCTAAGGGTTTCATTAGGCCTAGCAGGTCACCATGGGCTTCCCCAGTATTGTTTATTAAGAAGAAGGATAAAAGCAAGAGGTTATGTGTGGATTATCGTGCTTTAAATCAAGTGACAATCAAGAATAAATATCCACTACCTCGTATTGAGGTTCTCTTTGAACAGTTGAGGGGTGCCCAGGTGTTCTCTAAAATTGATTTGAACTCTGGTTATCATCAGTTGAGGATTCGTGAGGAGGATATTGAGAAGATAGCTTTTTGCACCAGGTATGGGCATTTCGAGTTCATAGTCATGTCTTTTGGCTTAACTAATGCCCCTACTGCTTTTATGGAAGCAATGAATAGGATGTTACATGAGTTCTTGGACGACTTTGTGGTCGTGTTTCTGGATGATGTTCTGATTTATTCAAAAACGGAGGAAGAGCATGAGCGGTATCTCCGTCTCGTTCTAGGTGCTCTTAGGAAGAATTAGTTTTATGGCAAATTGAAGAAGTGTGCTTTTTGGCTGTCTGAAGTTGCTTTCCTGGGTCATGTGATTAATCAGCAGGGCATTGCGGTTGATCCCAAGAATGTCGCTGCTGTGGTGGAGTGGAAAAGACCCTCTAGTGTCTCAGAAATCCGAAGTTTCTTGGGGCTTGACGGATATTATCGGTGTTTTGTGCCAAATTTTTCCAGCATTGCTAAGCCTTTGACTAGACTCTTGGAGAAGGGTGTTCTTTTCGTCTAGTCCAACGATTGCGAGGTCAGTTATCAGGCATTGAAGAACAAGTTGGTGAACACCCCTATCTTAGCCTTGCCTGAGAGTGGTAAGCGTTTCACAGTTCATACGGATGCTTCTCGTATTGGTCTTAGGCTGTTGGCTGTGTGTTGATGCAGGAAGGCAGAGTGATTGCTTATGGCTCAAGGCAGTTGAGGAAGCATGAGGGGAATTATCCGACTCATGACCTCGAATTGGTCGCGGTGGTCTTTGCCCTAAAATCGTGGAGGCATTATCTTTATTGCGAATCTTGCGACATCTACACCGATCATAAGAGTTTCAAGTATATTTTCACTCAGAAGGAGCTGAATTTTAGGCAGCGTCGGTGGCTTGAGTTGATAAAGGATTATGATCTATCCATTCATTATCACCCGGGAAAGGCAAATGTGGTGGCTGATGCCCTTAGCAGGTCCGGGGATCCAAAAGTGGCCTTGCCTTTGATCGCAGATCTAGACCGTATGGGGGTCGCTTTGTGCTATGTCGGCACCGCTAGAGAGGAGACTCAGATGCTCATTCAATCCTCACTTCTGGAGAGAGTGCGTGTGGCTTAGCAGTAGGATCCTTTGTTGAAGGAAGCTCGAAAGAGGGTCGGCGATGGTAAACCCCGTGAGTTCACCATTGATGAGAATGATTTGGTTCATTTCAGGGGCCATCTTTGTGTGCCTTAGAAATCAAAGGTGAAGATGGATATCTTGAGAGAAGCTCATAAAACGCCTTACACCGTTCACCCTAGCGAAACCAAAATGTACAGAGATTTGAAGCAAAACTTTTGGTGGAAAAGGATGAAGGTTGGCGTTTCTAAGTATGTGGCCACCTGTGAAGTATGTCAACGCATGAAGGCCGAGCATAAGAGGCCAGCAGGTTTATTGAAACCATTGGAAATTCCAGAATGGAAGTGGGAGTATATCACCATGGATTTTGTGGTTGGCTTACCTCGTTCTCCTCGGGGCAGGGATGTTATATGGGTGGTAGTGGATCGCTTGACTGTCTGCGCACTTTATTCCCTTGAAGACCATAAATTCAGCTTTAGAGTTGGTTCCCTTGTATATGAATGAAGTAATCAGGCTTCACGGGGTGCCTAAGTCCATTGTTTCAGATCGAGACTCCAAATTTGTATCCAAATTTTAGGAGTCTTCACAGTGCATTGGGTACCAAGCTCTCTCTTAGTGTTGCTTTTCACCCTCAGACTGATGGTCAGTCGGAGCGAACTATCCAAACCTTAGAAGATATGTTGTGTGCTTGTGTTCTATCTTGGAAGGGTAGCTAGGAGGATCATCTTGCCTTGGCCAAGTTCGCTTATAACAACAGCTACCAGGCTAGCATCAAGATGGCACCATTTGAGGCCTTATATGGCAGGCGGTGTATCTCCCGTTTGTGCTGGGAGACTTTGGGAGAGAGATCTCTGGTTGGTCCTGATTGGGTTCAGCAGACATCTGAGAAGGTTTGGGAAATTCGTCAGAATATTTTGGCCGCTCAGAGCTATCAAAAGAGTATGCTGATGTGAGGAGGCGGGACTTGGAATTTGCAGTGGGGGATCAAGTCCTTCTTAGGGTATCACCTACTAAAGGAGTTGTTTGGTTCGGTGTCTCTAGGAAGCTTAGCCTGAGATACATTGGACCGTTCTCTATCTTGGCCCGGGTTGGTAGCTTGGCTTACCGCTTGCAATTGCCAGATTTGGGTGCACCTAGTATTTCATGTCTCTATGTTGAGGAAGTTTTTGTGGGATCCGGACCATCAAATCGAGTTGGAACCGATTGTTGTGCAGCAGGATCTGACTCTGGAGTGTTGTCTAGTGCGTATCTTGGAGTCCTCGGAGCATGTCATGAGAAGGAGATCAATTAAGTATGTTAAGGTCTTATGGACTAATCAGTCTGAGCACGAGGCTACTTGGGAACTTGAGGAGCTGATGCAGCAGAAGTACCCTGAACTTTTCGTTATGGGTGAGTTTCTTTGTCTTCACTAATCTTTCTTTTGTCATTCCGATAGAAGCGATAGAATTCGAGGTCGAATTCTTTTTTAAGGGGGTAGAGTGTGATACCCAATTTTCTGAAAAGAAGTTGAAGTTTATTTTTTCTCTTTTCTTCTGTGTCCTGTGCTATTAGGGTTTGGAGTTTTAGGAGGCATACCTCAGTGAAACAGTAGAACTTTTTTTGAATTGTACGCTGGGGTCGGGAGCACAGACGTGAGAGCGGGTTTGGGCCATTGATCTCAATCCGTTGGATGGGAGCCCACCCTTTCCCCCCCCCCAACCCTGGCCGACCCCCTCCTCCCTCTTTGTTTTGCAGCCGCCCCCCTCTTGTCCTCCCTTTGGCCACCCCCTCCCTCTCCTGCTCCCCCCAAGTTCTTGCAGCCGCCCACCACACAACCCTAGCTGCCCCCCATCTCCTCCTCTCCAAGGTGCAGCCCCTCCCCGCTTGGATCTCCGTCGTGTTAGTGCAAGCCTTCAATTAGAGTTTTGGTGGGAGGAAGAAGGAAGGAGGAAAGGAAGAACTCATGGTGGTGGACTTCCGGATCGTACTTAGGGCTTTGTCCAAATTCTCAGTGAAGTCAAGTAAAATAGTGATGGTTTATACCGTTGGTCTATTTATGTGTCCTGTACTTGATTCGTATCCATGTCAAATGTGTTCATCCTTGTATTCCATTTTGAGAATTGTTGCTTGAAGTTATTCATGTTCTACTATTTACATATGTTGAAGGCATTGTTTGAGCATGTTACATGTGTTGATTATTATTTTGAAGACAGGGAAGTATATGTTTAACACATGTTAGATGGGGTGGTCTCATGTTGGTGTCATGCATAGTGCATCCATCATTCTTTGCATGGAAGTTTCGTCGCGATCATATGGTCTGACCATACCGGTATAATAAGCATCATGCGTTGCCCGAGGAGGGGTATGATGCAGCTTCGTATCCTTAGAGGTATGAAGGCAGAAGTCATAACTGCATTTGTAGCCATGTACATTCATGGGTGAAACGTGGAACCTGTCATGGTTGCATGGATATTGTGGATCTCCCCTTTGTGTTTTATTTTGGAACTAGGTATTTGGTACCTTGTTTACTTGCTGCATTTTAATATTCAAGAAGGGAGTTGTGAACTTCGTGGTTGTTAAAACACGGTTTGTTTACATTATCCAATTATTGTTTGATCATTTTACTTGCTGAGATGTGTCATCTCACTCTTGCATTATTTGATGCAGGCACTTGAACTTTTCTTAGGGAAAGGAGGGAAGTAGCAGCACGATCACTACACCCTTAAATAGTTATACCACTGCTTAGTAATGATGTTAAACAGGGGTTTCAAGTCAAGGAGGTTGATTATTATAAAATAGTGTGAGCCAGGGGTCTATTATGTTCTAGTCTTTATGGTGGTCATAATTTTTGGTTGGCTGAATTAATTTTGTCTTAAATGTTTATTTCTACCTTTGCATCCTAATTATACACTACAGATTACCTTTCTTTTGCATCATGTATAAACTCTGTGTTCCTCTCATTATGCTACTTTCAAGGGAGGTGCTGTCGAATTTTTTTTACTTTCTGTCTCCATTTCTTTTTATGCTTTCTAATTTGTGGGAAGGGTTTTTGGTAACACCCATTGTGTGGGAGCAACGGGGTGTTACACTCGAGAGTGGCTAGTTCGTGAGGGTGCTCGGCCTAGGCACCGGACAGTGTCTGGTGCACACCGGACAGTGTCCAGTGCACCACTGGTAGCACCCCTACTTGTCTTTTGCTCCAAATTTTGTGGATTCCCCCAGCTTATTTTCTTTGTTGGTTTATGTTGAACTTTATGCACTTGAGATAAATGACAACTAGGCAAACTAGTTAGTCCACGTGGTTTATGATGGACGTCAAACACCAAAATCGATTATAGGAAATGTATAAGCCAATTTCCTTTTCAATCTCCCCCTTTTTGGTGATTGATGCCAACACAAACCAAAGCAAATATAAAGTGTAGAAATGAAACTAGTTTGCAATTTTGACAGATGTGCATAAGTTACTCTTGAATTTAAACCAACTAAAAGTATTTCAAGGTATATATGATTAATTTCTTGTAGTTTAACATTTTTTACCACATTTGCACCACTTTGCTTGTTTTCGCAAATCTTTTAGAAAAGTCTTTTCAAATTCTTTTGCAAATAGCCAATGATATAAGAGTATGATTTCAAAGAGCATTTTCAAGATTTTGAAAAATTCTCCCCCTATTTCAAATTCTTTTCCTTTGGCTAAATAAAAGCTCTCCCTGAAGAAGTTCTCCCCTTAGCTGTCAAGAGCCTCCTGTTTCAAATCCTTTTACTTTGGCTAAATAAAAGCTTTCCCAGAAGAAGTTCTCCCCTTAGCTGTCAAGAGGGTTTTTGTAATTGAAATAATTTCTTCCCCTTTGTGAAATAGTTTTTGAAAATTTGAAAATGGGTGATGGTGCGGTCCTTTTGCTTTGGGCCTTTAATTCTCCCCCTTTGGCATTAATCGCTAAAAACGAAGAACTTGAGAGGCATATTAATTCTCCCCTATTGAATATGAATGAAAGTATATGAGGAGGGCAAAGGATAAATGATACTGACAGAGTTGAGTGGCAGCCTTGCCTTTGCCGAGTTCTCCAATTCCCTTTCAATCTAAGACTAATCATAGAAATATACTTGAAAGCACATTAGTCTTAGCCTTGGCACAAGAAGAATAAGAAATATGCATTTGTACCAAATGAAAGAGACATGATCAACATTATATAAATGAGCTATATGTGCAATGTTTCAATCAAAATTCTGAGAATCTAAGATGTTTAGTTCATTCCTAAGCTTGCTAAAAGTCTTTTCATCTAGGGGCTTGGTAAAGATATCGGCTAATTGGTTGTGGGTGCTAACATAAGCAATTTTGATATCCCCCTTTTGTTGGTGATCTCTCAAAAGTGATACCATATGTCTATGTGCTTAGTGTGGTTGTGTTCAACGGGATTATCTGTCATGCAGATTGCACTCTCATTATCACATAGGAGAGGTCCTTTGCTCAATTTGTAGCCATAGTCCCTAAGGGTTTGCCTCATCTAGAGTAATTGTGCACAACAATGTCTTGCAGCAATATACTTGGCTTTGGCGGTGGATAGAGCTACTGAGTTTTGTTTCTTTGAAGCCCAAGACACCAGGGATCTTCCCAGAAACTGACAAGTCCCTGATGTGCTCTTCCTGTCAATTTTACATCCGGCATAATTGGCATCGGAATACCCAATTAGGTCAAAGGTACATCCCTTGGGGTACCAAAGCCCAAACTTAGGAGTGTAAACTAAATATCTCATGATTCTTTTCATGGCCCTAAGGTGAACTTCCTTAGGATTTGCCTGGAACTTTGCACACATGCATACGGAAAGCATAATATCCGGTCAAGAAGCACATAAATAGAGTAAAGAACCTATCATTGATTGGTAAACCTTTTGATCTACGGATTTACCTCCCGTGTCAAGGTCGAGATGCCCATTTGTTCCCATGGGTGTCTTGATGGGTTTGGCATTCTTCATTCCAAACTTCTTGAGTATGTCTAGAATGTACTTAGTTTGACAGATGAAGGTGTCCTCTTGGAGTTGCTTGATTTGAAACCCAAGGAAATACTTCAATTCCCCCATCATTGACATCTCGAATTTATGTATCACAATCCTACTAAACTCTTTACAAGAGGACTTGTTAGTAGACCCAAAAATAATATCATCAACATAAATTTGGCATATAAACAAGTCTTTAGCAATAGTTTTAGTGAAGAGAGTAGGGTCAGCTTTACCAACTTTGAAGCCATTAGTGATAAGGAAGTCTCTCAGGCATTCATACCATGCTCTTGGGGCTTGCATGAGCCCATAAAACGCCTTTGAGAGCATATAAACATGGTTAGAATACTTACTATCTTCAAAGCCAGGAGGTTGCTCAACATATACCTCTTCCTTGATAGGGCCATTGAGGAAGGCACTCTTCACATTTATTTGATATAACTTAAAGCCATGGTAAGTAGCATAGGCAAGTAATATTTGAATTGACTTAAGGCTAGCTAAGGTTGCATAGGTTTCATCGAAATCCAAACCTTCGACTTGTGAATATCCCTTGGGAACAAGTCGAGCTTTGTTCCTAGTCACCACACCATGCTCATCTTGTTTGTTGCGGAATACCCACTTGGTACCTACAACATTTTGGTTAGGACGTGGAACTAAATGGCACACCTCATTCCTCGTGAAGTTGTTGAGCTCCTCTTGCATTGCCACCACCCAGTTCGGATCTCTAAGTGCATCCTCTATCCTGTATGGCTCAATAGAAAACACAAAAGAGTAATGTTCACAGAAATGAACAACTCGAGATCGAGTGGTTACCCCCTTGTGGATATCACCAAGAATGGACTTGACGGGGTGATCTCTTTGAATTGCTTGGTGGACCCTTGGGTGCAGTGGTCTTTGATCTTGAATTTCTTGATCATCTTCCTTGTCTTGATCATCTTCATCTCCCCCTTGATCAATGTTCTCCTCTTGAGGTGGCTCATCGTCTTGATCTTCATCCTCTTCTTCTTGAGCCATTTCCTCATCTTGAGTTGGTGGAGATGCTTGTATGGAAGATGATGGTTGATCTTGTGCTTATGGAGGCTCTTCGAATTCTTTTGGGCACACATCCCCAATGGACATGTTCCTTAGTGCGACGTACAGAGCCTCTTCATCATCTAGTTCATCAAGATCAACTTGCTCCACTTGGGAGCCATTAGTCTCATCAAACACAATGTCACAAGAAACTTCAACTAATCCTGTGGACTTGTTGAAGACTCTATATGCCCTTGTGTTTGAGTCATAACCAAGTAAAAAGCCTTCTACTGCTTTAGGAGCAAATTTAGAATTTCTACCTCTTTTAATAAGAATAAAGCATTTGCTCCCAAAAACTCTAAAATAAGAAACATTGAGATTTTTACCAGTGAGGAGTTCATACGATATTTTCTTGAGGATTCAGTGAAGATAGAGTCAGATGATGGAGTAGCAATCGATGTTAATCGCCTCTACCCAAAACTGATTCGATGTCTTGTACTCATCAAGCATGGTCCTTGCAATATCCAAAAGAGTTCTATTCTTCCTCTCCACTACACCATTTTATTGAGGTGAGTAGGGAGAAGAGAACTCATGCTTGATGCCCTCCTCCTCAAGAAATCCTTCAATTTTTGAATTCTTGAACTATGTTCCATTGTCGCTTCTAATCTTTTTGATTCTCAATCCGAACTCATTTTGAGCTCGTCTCAAGAATTTATTTAAGGTCTCTTGGGTTTGAGATTTTTCCTGCAAAAAGAATACCCAAGTAAAGCGAGAATAATCATCCACAATCATAAGACAATACTTACTCCTGCCGATGCTTATGTAAGCGATTGGACCAAATAGATCCATGTGGAGTAATTCAAGCAGCCTGTCAGTCATCATGATGTTCTTGTGTGAATGATGAGCTCCAACTTGCTTCCCTGCTTGACATGCGCTACAAATCCTATCTTTCTCAAAATGAACATTTGTTAGTCCTAAAATGTGCTCTCCCTTTAGAAGCTTGTGAAGATTCTTCATCCCAACATGAGCAAGTCGGTGATTCCAGAGCCAGCCCATATTAGTCTTAGTAATTAAGCAAGTGTCAAGTTCAGCATTGTTATCATTAAAATCAACTAAGTATAGCTGACCATCTAACACTCCCTTAAAAGCTATTGAATCATCATTTCTTCTAAAGACAGTAACACTAACATCAGTAAAGAGATAGTTGTAGCCCATTTTACATAATTGAGAAACTGAAAGCAAGTTGTAATCTAAAGAATCTATAAGAAAAACATTGGAAATAGAATGGTCAGGGGATGTAGCAATTTTACCCAAACCTTTGACAAAACCTTGATTTCCATCCC
This sequence comes from Zea luxurians, assembly GCA_029449295.1. NCBI lineage: Eukaryota > Viridiplantae > Streptophyta > Magnoliopsida > Poales > Poaceae > Zea > Zea luxurians. The sequence goes on from JAOPSE010000011.1 coordinate 57,628,021, forward strand.
TGAATGTAATTGCTCTTTGGGGATCATCATTTTTCTCATATGAGGAGAACATCCTTTTCTCCCCTGTCATGTGGTTTGTGCACCCGCTATCGATTATCCAACATGACCCGTCGGATGCATAAACCTACAAAACAAATTTAGGCCTTGTTCTTAGGTACTCAAACGGTCTTGGGTCCTTTCACATTAGAAACAAGCACCTTGGGTACCCAAACACAAGTCTTAGGATTCTTGTGTTTGCCCCCAACATATTTGGCAACAACTTTGCCTGATTTGTTAGTTAGCACAAAAGATGCATCAAAAGTCTTAAATGAAATGCAATGTTCATTTGATGCATTGACAGTTTTGTTTTTAAGCATTTTGATATGAGTTGAATGCCTAGAGCTAGAAGCCTCATTACTATACATGTAAGCATGATGAGAAACAATATGAGATTTTCTAGCATAAATTTTCCTAATTTTGTGCTCAGGATAGTTCTTAGGATATAAAATGTAACCCTCTCTATCCTGAACCATGGGAGCCTTGCCCTTAACAAAATTAGAAAGCCTGTTCTTAGGGGCATTAAGCTTGATGTTGCTTTGGCTCCCTTGTTGGAAGCCAATGCCATCCTTAATGCTAGGGCGTCTCCCATTATAGAGCATGCTATGAGCAAATTTAAATCTTTCATTTTTTAACTCATGCTAAGCAATTTTAGCATTTAATTTGGCTATGTGATCATTTTGTTCTTTAATCATGGCAATGTGATCATTCATAGCATCAACATTAACATCTCTACATCTAGTGCAAATGGTGACTTGCTCAACAGTAGATGTAGAAACATTACTAACTGTTGGGGGTATGCTTCGTAGCCGAAGATCCTAAAAGAGGAAAACACCTTCGACAGATCCTTTCAGAAGCAGCGCCGAAGTTATCACCGATAGAGCTTCGGCACAGTGACAAATCTCAAGACGAAGGGGGCGAACCGACTTAAAGATGAAATGACTCAAAGACCCATGATGTTTTGTGTCAGTATTGTAATTGATTATAAAGGGCATAAATGTAATTTCGCGTAGCTGTGTCCTGTGTCTATAAATAGTTGAACAGTACCCCTGTACTGTTCATGCAATCTTGTAATTGCTGACGCATCACACTGGAATTATTGTTTTCCGTCAAGGAGAAGGTATAAATGTACCCAAATATCATGTTTTAATATTCAGATCCATATAATGGAATATACGAATAATGTTATCTGTTTCTGACATATGTTTTACATGTTATACTTCATTTTACATTGTTGTGTAAGTCTTATCACAAAGGTATGACCTTCGTGATATTTTGCTCGCGACTTTCGTCCGAAGTTCATTAAATCCTTGAGGAGATAATGCTTCAGTGGACGAAGGGGCATTAACATTTAACATTTTTATGTTGCCTTGTTCTTAATTCATAGCATTTGAGAACAAGTCCCCAACATTGGCGCCCACCTCCGGTGAACTCACTTCCACTTTCTGAGCTAATGGCTTCGTTCAACAACCAAGCTGGAGCTGCTTCGGCTACGAAGCTGGTGCTCCCGATAACAGGCGGATCGTGCTCAGAACCGGCCAACAAGAAGTAGAAGAAGGAGGCATAGAGAAGGGTACAGCATGTCGGGGTGCAGGGACCCTTCATCAAGTCAAGATGGTCTCACATCCCAATTACCTTCTCCCAAGAGGACCTTCAGCTCAAGGATTATCCTCACAATGATGCTATGGTTATTTCTTGTGTTATCAAAGGTTTTCTGGTCCACAATGTTCTGGTTGATACAGGCAGTGCAGCGGATATTATATTTGCTAAGGCCTTCAGACAAATGCAAGAGCCAGAAGATAAGATTCATGATGCTACACACCTTCTCTGTGGCTTCGGAGGAAGACAGGTTGTAGCACTAGGCAAGATCACGATGCCAGTGACCTTCGGATTTGTTAACAACACTAGAACTGAGCAAGTTGTGTTTGATATTGTCGACATGGAGTACCCCTACAATGCAATCATTGGTCGTGGAACACTCAATGCTTTCGAAGCAATTCTTCATCCAGCATATCTTTGCATGAAGATACCTTCGGATCAAGGACCTATTGCTATTTATGGGGGTCAGGAAGCTGCCAGAAAGGCTGAAGGGAACTGGACAGATTCAAAGGCAATCCATAGTATAGATGGAGCCAAAGCTTGTGAGCAGTGCAAGTACAGAAGGGAGAAGGCTGCTTCGGCCGATCAGCCGAAGCCCATGCTTTTATGTGAAGATATTGCAGAGCAAAAGGTGCTGCTGGGATCTCAATTATCTGAAGAACAGGAGAAAACCCTGATAAGGTTTTTGTTCAACAACAAAGATGTCTTTGCATGGTCAGCCAATGATCTCTGTGGTGTTAATAGGGATGTCATTGAACACTCACTCAATGTTGATCCATCCATCAGACCTAGAAAGCAGAGGCTTCGGAAAATGTCTGATGACAAAGCCGAAGGTGCTCGAAATGAAGTGAAAAGACTTCTTAGTGCTGGAGTCATCAGAGAAGTGAAATACCCAGAATGGCTAGCCAACACAGTTATGGTGAAGAAGGCCAATGGAAAATGGAGGATGTGTATTGATTTTACTGATCTCAACAAGGCCTGTCCGAAGGATGAGTTTCCGTTACCAAGGATAGATTCTCTAGTAGACGCAGCAGCTTCGTCAGAGCTTATGAGTCTGCTAGATTGTTATTCAGGCTATCATCAAATTTGGATGAAGAAAGAGGATGAGCCAAAAACCAGCTTCATAACCCCTAGTGGAACATATTGTTATCTTCGGATGCCTGAGGGGCTCAAGAATGCTGGAGGAAGCTTCAGTAGAATGACAACGAAGGTTCTTCATTCTCAGATAGGCAGAAATGTGCTAACCTATATTGATGACATTATAGTAAAAAGCACGAAGTAAGAAAATCACATTGCTGATCTGCAGGAGAAATTCGCTAATTTTAGACAAGCTGGTCTGAAGCTGAATCCAGAGAAGTGTGTCTTCGGAGTGAAGAAGGGGAAATTCCTTGGTTGTCTAGTTTCAACAAAAGGAATCGAAGCTAATCCAAATAAAATCGAAGTTATTCTTCGGATGGAGCCGCCAAGCACAAAGAACGGGGCTCAACGGCTGACAGGAAGACTGGCATCTCTGAATCGATTCATATCTAGATCAGCAGAGAGAAACTTACCATTCTTTGAAGTGTTGAAGTCAGCCGAAGTCTTTCAATGGTGATCAGCTCAGCAAAAAGCCTTCGAAGAGCTGAAGCAGTATCTGATAGATCTAACGACGCTAACTCCACCAGTGCCAGGGGCTCCTCTGTTGTTGTATGTGGCAGCTTCGCACTCAGCAGTGAGTGCGGCACTTGTCCAAGAAAAGCTTGAGGGACAAACCAAAAGGCAAGCCCCGATATACTTTGTCTCTGAAGTCCTCAGTCTATCAAAGAAGAACTATACAGAATTGGAGAAGGTGTTATATGCTGTCTTAATGGCCTCCAGGAAGCTTCGACATTACTTTCAAGCATATCATATAATTGTTCCTTCGTCACAACCTTTGAAGGACATCATGAGAAATAGATAAGCTGCTGGAAGAATTGGAAAGTGGGCTGTGGAAATCAACGAGTTCAGCATTAATTATGTGCATAGATCCTCAATACAGTCCCAGGCATTAGCAAACTTCATCGCTGATTGGACGCCAGGGGCTCAGGGAGAAGAAACAACTAAAGATGCTGAAGCTTGGACAGTATTCTGTGACGGTTCTTGGGGGACCTTCGGGGCAGGAGCAGCTGCTGTGTTAGTTGCACCTTCCAAAGTTAGAACTTGTTACGCAGTGAAACTCGATTTTAGCTGCACAAATAATATTGCTGAGTACGAAGCTTTGCTTTTGGAGCTTCGGAAGCTAAAGGCAATGCGGATTAGAAGGGCGGTTCTTAAAACCGATTCCCAAGTTATTTCTGGTCATGTTGACAAGAGTTGTAAAGCAAGAGACCCGAAGCTTGAGAAATACTTGGACACGGTCCGAAGGATTGAAGCTTCCTTCGAAGGGTTTTCTGTCAAGAATATTCCTCGAGGAGAAAATGAACATGCTGATTTGCTAGCCAAGTCAGCGGCACAGGGGCTGCCCTTACCTTCGGAAGTATTTTTTGAAACAATAAAAGCACCTTCGGTGGAACTTCTTGAAAGAGCAGTGCTCAATATATCTCCTGTTCACAGTGAAGATTGGAGAACTGAGATTATGTCTTTCCTCCAGGGTAATTTCCTTTCAGATGATGAAGCTTATAATAAGAGAATAGAGGCAAGAGCCCGACCATATGTCATAATAGAAGGGGAGCTATACAAGCATGGAGTTTGTTCTCCATTGCTCAAATGTTTATCCAGAGCTGAAGGTATAGAATTGATGAAGGAAATACACGCAGGCCTGTGTGGATCTCACATTGGATCTAGGCCCTTGCTGGGAAAAGTTTTTCGTCAAGGATTTTATTGGCTGAAGGCAGCTTCGGATGCAGCAGAATTAGTTCAAAAATGCGAAGGCTGTCAGAAATGCGCAAGAGATCAAAACAGCCTTCATCTATGACTCAGTTAATACAACCAACTTGGCCATTGCAAAGGTGGGGCCTTGATTTGTTAGGCCCGCTACCACCAGCACAAGGAAATTTAAAATATGTTGTGGTGGTAGTAGAATATTTTTCTAAGTGGATTGAGGCGAAGCCTTTAGCCACAATAACTTCGGTTACCATTCAGAAATTTTTCTGGCAGAATATTGTTTGTTGCTTCGGAGTGCCAAAGGCCATTACTGTGGATAACGGAACATAGTTTGATGCCAAAGCTTTTAAAGAGTTTTGTGGACAAATTGGCATGAAGATTCATTTTGCATCGGTTAGACATCCAGAGTCAAATGGACTTGTCGAAAGAGCTAACGACATCATAATGATGGGAATAATGAAATTAATCTTCAATCAGCCTAGAGGAAAATGGCCAGATGAATTAATTAAAGTGGTGTGGAGCCACAATACAACAGCATCAAGGTCAACAGGTTTTACACCATTCAAGTTATTATTTGGTGACGAAGCAATAACTCTAGAAGAAGCAAAAGCGGGATCAATAAGAATAGTGGCTTCGACAGAGGACGAAGCTGATTACTCTGTGGAGAAAGATGTTATAGAAGGGATCAGGCTTCAGGCTGTGTAAAACATCAATAAATATCAAGCTGAAACAATAAAATGGCGTGATAGAAAGGTTCGGCTAAAGAACATTAAGCCAGGACATTTGGTGCTTCGGAGAGTGGCCAACCCAGATACAGTAGGCAAACTACAGCTGAAATGGGAAGGACCTTTTCTGGTAGTATCTTCGTTAAGACCCGGTTCTTATAGATTGAAGGATATGGACGGCAACGACATTCCTAGATCATGGAATGCGGATGAGCTTCGGCGATATTATGTCTAGCTTGATGTAATTTTTTCTGTTCTTTCCTATGGCACCCTTTTCCTTTCCAAAGGGGGAGAAAGGTTTTTAATGGGGCCATAGCATGTAATTTCTCTTTTTCTTATTTCAGCTCTATAAGAGCAATATCCCCCAAAGATGTAAATGTAAAAGCTGAGCACGCACCATCGAGTGCAAAGAAAAAAGAAAAGAAAACAGGGAGAAGCTCAAAAGACGTCCCTAAGGGGATGCAGAGCACGACGAAGCTACAAAAAAGTCGTTCCTAAGGGAGTGCAGCGTAAGTTTTCTGCTCAAAAGTCGTTCCTAAGGGAATGCAGAGCTTACAGCGAAAAATAAACGCTGATTCCGCCGAAGTAAAAGGCGAAGAAGCTCCTAAGGGAGGCTTACAGCGAAAAATAAACGCTGATTTCGCTGAAGTAAAAGGCGAAGAAGCTCCTAAGGGAGGCTTACAGCGAAAAGTCAGCGCTGATACACCGAAAAGTAAACGGTGAAGCCGAAAAATAAACGGCAAAGAGACTGTGTCTATTCCTAAGGGAACGGAGACTATGGTTATGGCTTCGGATATATGTTTGGACATTCATTTGCACGATACATCGCATCATAGCATTTGCATTCATAAACATTCATTTAGACATATGTAGGATCATTATCATCATAACACAAGCAATCGCTTCGTCTCTAAAGATCATGCTTCGGCAAAAGAGAAAAAAGAAGCAGTTTTTTTGCTTCGCTGCATACGAAAAGAAGGGAAGGTGTTTTTTCGCCTTCGGCTCAAAAATGATAATTTTGTCCACACCAAAGCACTCCATACATTGACGGAAAGGTAAGAATATATTACAAGGTATGGACATAGTTCACAGAATACGATTTAATTACATTTGTAAAAGTTATTACAGAAAGTTTTTAGAATCTCTTCTACAGTCATTCATTTAAGCTTCATCAATATTCATTGAGCTTCAGCTTTAGCATTGTCATCCAATAAAAGCTTCGGCGTCATCTTCTTACTCTTCAAGCTTTAGTTTCGGCTTCATCATCCTACAAGAATTAAAGTATTATAAGCAAAATTCAATTTCGAAGGAAGAGGTAAGCACGAAGGTATGATTTTGCTACCGGTTTAAGATGACTCCGAGCTTCGTCACCAGCTTTCTCTCGCCCACCCTTTGTCCATACCACCTTTATAAATTTATTCCCAATGCTTCGGGCGAGGCTGGGAATATCATCCAGAACTGCTGGTGATAGGCTGAAATTGGGTCTGTTGATGATTTTTCCGTGCTCACAACCAGATCTCAGGAACGCAGCAGCGGTGCCCCGAGAAGCTACCAGAGCACAGAAGTCACCGTGTCCAGCAATAACATCATCGAGGTCATCAATCTCACCTTCGATGTGTTCGAAGGCTCCTGGTAGATCTTCAGCTGAAGGAGTAAATTTTTCACTACTGGCCCCGACCGAATAAAATACATTCTTCAGCCGTTGTACACATTGATTGCTGATTTCCAAACATTTGTTTTGAAGGCTTATCAATGATTTTTTCAAATCTAAACCCTTCTGGACTTCGGCCTCAAGTTTTTCATTAAGCTTCAGCTTTTCCTGTTCGAAACTTTCTGACTGGCAGAGAAGCTTCGTATTCAGTTCTATTATTTTAGCTTCGGCTTCTGCTAATAAGCCTTCAGTTGTCTGGAGTTCGAATTCTTTCTTCTCAAAAGCAGCTGATTGTTCTTTTATTTTGTTCTCTAAGTTTTCAATTATAACCTCGTGTTTTTTATCTTATAGATCCTATTGCATCTTCAAAGCTTTGCTCAGTAGCATACTCTATACACGAACAACCTTCGTTAGAAAACATTTTTGTTATGAAAAATAAAAAGATAGAGAGAAATTGTTTACCTTGAAATTGGAATAAAACAAACTACCGACGATATGTTGTCGTCGGTAGCGGCTAATATCGGCTTCGAGCTTCGGGAAACCGATACTCTTTGATAGAGTACCGATAACCTTCACTCCGACCTGATCCCGGATGCAGCCTAGCTTCTCATCATCAACACCCCCAAAGAGAACCTCCCCTGGCCGATAGCCACAAGATATGGCATACTCTTTTAGTTCTTCTTTTTCGGTTTTCGCCAGTTCTTGCCCAATCAAGTTTTGAAAATTGAAAATTTCATCTTCCGATGTTTCTTCGGCAATTTCTTTCTTTTTCTCGGGTTCTGGGGTCGAAGCTTCTTCGACGGCCCCAGCAGCTTCTTCTGTGGCCATGTCTAGCAGAATTTTATCTATATCAGCAACCATGCTTTCTAAATTAATATCTTTGGCTCTAGTAGCTTCGGCATCTGTGGCCTCCGAAGGTGCAGCTTCAGTAGCTGTCAAACTTTTAGCAGCTGCAGCCTTCGGAGCTGAAGCTCCTGGTGGTGTCTTTTCAATGACTTCTGTCACCGTGATGATTCTTTGCTTTTTTGCTCTAGCTGCTTCCTTTGATTTTGGGGGCTCCTTTTCCTTCTAAAAAGCTTCGTCAGTTGTGGCCCCAGTGGACTTAGCTTGACAGGCAAAGATTCAGTCATTACTTGTAAAATTTCCTCTACTTCGGTAGTAGAGGGTGTTGCAGGAGTTCCTTCTTCTTCGTCAATTGCTTTTTGCTTCAGAGTCGAAGCTTTTCTCTTCTTCGAAACACCTGTTTTCGGCTCAGACTCTGGCTTTTCTTTTTCGATTGTTCTTCATCGTCTTTGTTCAGAACATCAGCTACTCTTTTTCTCTTTTGGCCTTCAGCACCCTTATCTAGCCGCTCGTTGTCAGGATATTCAAAACCCAGGGCATCCATTACGCGGTTTAGCCTTCGCTTCGGACGGGTGTCGAAGGCCGCAGTCATCAATTGATCTTCTTTTTTAGAATAATTTCTGAGTATTTCATTACACATTACTTCGATTGTCTCCAGCCACTCTTGGCAAGGTACTTTGAAAAGTTTCTTGAATTTGAAATGGTAGGGCAACCGAACAAGTTCCCCTTTCTTCTTTTTCCCCTCTAGCTTCGGCATTTCCCACTCCTTCAAAGTCGGGAATACTCTGAAGGCAAGAAATTCTTGCACCAAGTCTCTAGTGCCAATATGATCTGCAATCACTCTAAATTCAGCTAGAGCAATTTGACTTGGACTCCCTGGTAACATGTTGCACGGGGGTCGGGTCTCTCCGAAGATCAATTCTAACGGACTCTGGACCAACTTATCTTCATCTTCGTCAACTCTGACGTAGAACCACTCAGATTTCCATCCAGCTGGCCATTTGCTTCGGTAACTGATCACTGGAAACTTTGTAGTCTTGCGGTAAGCAAAGTTGTAGCAGCCAAAATTTTCATGAAGACCATCTCCTCTAGCCTTGGTCTGGTAGTGCAGTTCGTGCACTCGACAGAAACTTTCAGCGAATGGTTCCACCCCCTGGCTTCAGAGAGCCCAGATATAAACATTTAGCCTAACGATAGCGTTAGGGGTCAGCTGATGAAGGTAGATCCCAAATTTCTTCAGCACTTCAGCAATCATCTTGTTCAAAGGGAATCTTAAACCAGCTTTAAAAAGACTTTTGAAAATCACTACTTCATTCTTTCCCGGCTTCAGGATAGTTTCTTTTCCACCAAAACGAATCAACTCTTTCTTCGTTTCACTAAAATAGCCCAACTTCACCATCTTAGGAAAATCAGCTTCGGAGATGGTGGACTTTCCGAAGTCCAGGTGGCTAGGTTTGCTCGGCACTGCACTGCTATAATCATCTTCAGAATCAGTTTCTTCAGCATCAGCCCGTCCTGCTTTGGCGGCAGTTATATCCTCCAATGTTGCCAGCCCAGACCGCCTCATTGCTTCGGAAATTGGAATAGTTTCAGTAGCTTCGGTCTCACCTCCCTCACGGTCAATCCTGGCAGTAGAACGCACTCTTGCCATCTAATTATGAATTTTTTGAAATTTTTTGAAGTTGTTGACTTTCTCGATTTCTCCGAAGTACTTTCTCTTGTGACGAAGCAGATTCGAAAGCGGTGCTTCGTTTGAGCACGATGATCAAGCTTCGGCTATGGTTAAATTTTTGGCAGCACAACAGTACAATAGCAATGAATGCTGTGGTAACTTCACACCTACCCGTCTGTTTATATAGTGCCGCAGGTGGGAAGGTGAATCGTCAAAGTCTTCCGCACCGGAAAAATAGCCACCCATACTCAGTGAACGGTGGGCCACAGGGTCCGGGAAGGTGAATCGCCAGGGCACGCGCAACTGCTGCAAGATGGGGCCACCCCGCGCGTGGATTATTTTAATCGTTTCTCGCCAACGAGCTCAGGGAAGGTGTTTTTCGGATCTTCGGCATCCCGAAGCCTAGAAGACTTTTTCACAGATCAAGCTCGTTACGAAAAACGATCTAGCACTGCGAAGGGCTACTGTTAGGGGTATGCTTTGTAGCCGAAGATCCTAAAAGAGGAAAACACCTTCGGCAGATCCTTTCAGAAGCAGCGCCGAAGTTATCACCGATAGAGCTTCGGCACAGTGACAAATCTCAAGACGAAGGGGACGAACTGACTTAAAGATGAAATGACTCAAAGATCCATGATGTTTTGTGTCAGTATTGTAATTGATTATAAAGGGCATAAATGTAATTTCACGTAGGTTGTGTCCTGTGTCTATAAATAGTTGAACAGTACCCCTGTACTGTTCATGCAATCTTGTAATTGCTGACGCATCATACTGGAATTATTGTTTTCTGTCAAGGAGAAGGTATAAATGTACCCAAATATCATGTTTTAATATTCAGATCCATATAATGGAATATACGAATAATGTTATCTGTTTCTGACATATGTTTTACATGTTATACTTCATTTTACATTGTTGTATAAGTCTTATCACGAAGGTATGACCTTCGTGATATTTTGCTCGCGACTTTCGTCCGAAGTTCGTTAAATCCTTGAGGAGATAATGCTTCAGCGGACGAAGGGGCATTAACATTTAACATTTTTATGTTGCCTTATTCTTAATTCATAGCATTTGAGAACAAGTCCCCAACACTAACATTCAATTCTTCTATCTTAGCAATTAAATTATCATTCTCAGTTCTAAGACAAGAGATTGAATCATTGCAAATGTTAAGCTCTTTAGACAAGTGCTCACATTTTTCTACTTCAAGAGCATAAGCATTTTTTAACTTAACAAATTTCTTATTTTCCTTAACGAGCAAGTCCTCTTGGCATTCCAAGAGATCATCATTCTCGTTAATGGTTTCTATCAATTCATTAATCTTTTCTTTTGATCTTTGGTAAGGTTTTCAAAAATAGAAGTTAAATCATCATTATCATCACTAGAGCTACCCTCATCATCAGAAGTAGTGTATTTGGGGGTATCTCTAGAATGTACCTTCTTCTTTTTGCCGTCCTTAGCCGTTAGGCATTTGTGGCCGACATTGGGGAAGAGAAGCACTTTGTTGATGGCGATGTTGGTGGCGTCCTCGTTGGAGGAGGAGTCGATGGAGCTCTCGTCGAAGTCCCATTCCCGCCCCATGTGTGCCTCGCCACCCTTCTTCTTGTAATATCTTTTCTTCTCTATCTTCTTCTTCCCTTTCCTGTCGTTGTCCCTGTCACTATCACTTGTATATGGACATTTTGCAATAAAGTGACTAGACTTACCACACCGGTAGCAAACCCTCTTGAAGCGGGGTTTGTAGTCCTTCCCCTTCCTTTGCTTGATGATTTGCCGGAAGCTCTTGATGATAAGAGCCATCTCCTCATTATCAAGCTTGGAGGCATCGATTGAGAGTCTACTTGGTGTAGACTCTTCCATCTTTTCTTCCGTTGCTTTGAATGCAATGGGTTGCACCTTGGGTGTGGAGGTGCCGCCTTGCTCCAAGTTGACAATGTGTTTGGAGTCTTTGATCATAAGTTCAAAGCTCACAAACTTGCTAATTACCTCCTCGGGGGACATCTGTTTGTATCTAGGATCTCCACGAATTAATTGAGCTTGAGTAGGATTACGAAAAACAAGAGATCTTAGAATAACCTTGACTATTTCATGGTCATCCCATTTGGTGCTCCTGAGGTTGCGCACTTGGTTGACCATTGTTTTGAGCCGGTTGTACATTGCTTGTGGCTCCTCTCTTTTGTTGAGGACGAATCGACCGAGTTCTGCCATGATCGTTTCGCGCTTGGTTATCTTGGTCACCTCGTCCCCTTCATGCGCCGTCTTGAGGACATCCCAAATTTCTTTGGTATTTTTCAACCCTTGCACCTTATTATACTCCTCTTGACATAAGGAGGCCAGGAGTATAGAAGTTGCTTGGGAATTAAAATGCCTTATTTGGGCGGCCTCATCGGAGTAATAATCCTTGTCGCCCACCTATGGTGCCTGCGCTCCAAACTCAACAATATCCCATATGCTTTTGTGGAGTGAGGTTAGATGATGCCTCATTTTATCACTCCACATACAATAATCTTCACCATCACAATATGGTGGTTTGCCTAGGGGTATGTAAAGTAAAGGGGCGCATTTAGGAATGCGAGGATAGCGTAGAGGCATCTTACTATACTTCTTGCGCTCTTGGCGCCTTGAAGTGGTAGACTCGACACCGGATGTGGAAGGTGATGAAGAGTCGGTCTCGTAGTAGACCACCTTCTTCATTTTCTTTTTCTTCTTGTCACCCTTCCTATGTGACTTGATGGAGGAAGTGGATTCCTCCTTGTGCTTGCCGTCGGCCTCCTTTGACGGATTCTGTTCATCGTTCTTCCTTCCCGAGCCTTTGGGCTTTTCGTTGGTGGCTATCTCTCTCTTGGCGTGTTCTCCCGACATCACTTGGAGTTGTTAGACTCTAATGAAGCACCAGGCTTTGATACCAATTGAAAGTCGTCTAGAGGGAGTGAATAGGCAAAACCTGAAAATTATAAACTTTGAACACACACTATACCCGGGGTTAGCATTAGAAATAATTCGGAGTGCGAAAGATAGTTCTCAGTGCTATGAGTTGCTTAATCAATACGGATAACCTTGGGAACAAACTCAAATCAATATGAGCAAGGGAACTTTTAGAGAGGAAAGAAGGGGAAAAATCAAGTGGAGATCAACACAAATGAAATGGTGATTTGTTTACCGAGGTTCGATTCTAAAGAACCTAATCCCCATTGAGGAGGCCACAAAGGCCAGGTCTATTCCAACCCTTTCCCTCTCAATCGGTCACACAAACCAGTTGAGTGCTTCTCCTTAATCACTTGGGTCACTAAGACCCCGCAAGGATCACCACACACTTAGGTGTTTCTCTTGCTAGCTTTACAAAGAACTTAGAAGAATTATAATGAGAAGGAGAAAGCAATCCAAGCAACAAGAGCAACAAAAGAAACACAAAACACCCTCTCTCTCAAGTCACTAAGCAATTGAGTTGATTTTGAGGCTTGGAGAGGATTTGATCTTTTGAATGTGTCTTGGAGTGAATGCTTTTGCTCTTGTATTGATTGTGGAGTTCAGAAAACTTGGATGGCTTGAATGGTGTTGGTTGGGAGGTATTATAGCCCCCAACCACTATTCTAGCTGTTGCTATCGATGGCACACCGGACAGTCTGATGGTGCACCAGACATGGCATTGTTCCTTGTCCGGTGCGTGCCACGTCAGCCGACCGTTGGGGTTTGGAGCGGTTGACCATTGAAGTCCCTTGTCCTCTTGTGGCACCGGACAGTCCGGTGGCACACAGGACAGTCCGGTGTGTTCTGACTTCGCAGCTCTGACTTCTGACTTTTGCACTGTGCACTATTCACTATTCATAGTAGTCGATCGTTGGGCGCAGTTGACCGTTGCTCCATTGGCTCACCGGACAATCCAGTGAATTATAGCGGAGCGACTCCGGGAAAACCCGAGAGCGGCCAGTTCGTGAGGGTGCTCGGTCTAGGCATCAGACAGTGTCCGGTGCGCCACTAGCAGCACCTCTACTTGTCTTTTGCTCCAAACTTTATGGTGTCCCCCAACTTATTTTCTTTGTTGGTTTATGTTGAACTTTATGCACCTGAGATAAATGACAACTAGGCAAACTAGTTAGTCCACATGGTTTGTGATGGATGTCAAACACCAAAATCGATTATAGGAAATGTATAAGCCCATTTCCCTTTCAAAAGGACAAACAAGAGGAGGAGGAGGAGCACGACAAGCACCAGGAGGTCGTAGCCCCGCCAAGCCAAGACTTAGATAGGACTCCATCAAGTAGCTTCAAAGCTCCACTTCCACCCCGATAAAGAGACTTGGGAGCCTCTCATCCCTCTCTCAACTACTTGTAACACCTACTATGAGTTTGATTATTAATGGTGTCAATAGCGTTGTAACGCCCCGAATTTTGCAGTTGAATTTTTTCTTTTCTTTACTCGCCAAAATTCGGGCGTTACCTTTTCTTTTTCTTTTTCCCCTCGCTAAACCTTGATCTTTTCCAAAGTTTTAGCGGGATTCGGTTTGGAATTCCCGTGTAAGAAAAACTCTAAAGATACTTTGTGTTGTTTGATGCACCATGCCGAACCTTGCATTTCTTTTGATTGTTTGAAAGTGCCAACGCATTCATCTAAAAGATCGGATTTCGAAAACAGGGAAATAATCTTTTCTTTTCTCTTTCTCTCTCTTTCTCCCTCCTCTTTTTCTCTCTCTCCCGCGCCGTGGGCCGACCCCGGCCGACCCAGGCCCCTGTGCCCCCCCTCTTGGGCCCCAAGAGGCCCAGCCGCCCCCCCACCCCCTTCTTTTTTTTTCCAAAACCCTCTCCCTCTCCCTCATTCTCTCCCTCTCTCTCTCCCCACCGCCGCCCTACTCCCTGCCCTAGCCGCCGCCCCCTGCAGCCGACCCCAACCCCCGCCGTCGGCCGCCCCATCGCCGGTGAGCCCCTCCCCCTCTCTCCCTCCTCTCCCCCTCTCCCCTCCCCCCCCCCTCTTCTTCCCCCGCCCTGGCGCCCCAGCCGCTGGCCCCTGGCCGTGCCCGGCCGCCTGGCCGCGCCGGCCGGCCGCCTGGCCGCGCCCTGGCCGGCCCCGGCCGCGCCCAGCCGCGCCCCGGCCCGCCCCCTGCTCGGCCCCAGCCGGCCGCTGCCGCCCCCAGCCCGGCCGCTGGCCGCCCCCCAGCCCGCGCCCGGCCGCCCGCCTGGCCCCCTGGCCGCGCCCCCCGCGCGGGGCCGGTTCAGCCGCCTGGCCGCCGGTTCAACCGGCCGGCTCAGCCGCCCGGCCCCAGCTCGGCCGCCCTCCCCCGCGCGCCCGCCCAGCTCAGCCGCCCAGCCCAGGGCCGGTTCAACCGCCCTAGGGCCGGTTCAACCGCCCCCCTGTTTTTTTTATTTTTTTTTTATTTTATTTTATTTACTTCCTGTGATCATAATTACTTTATTTTAGGTAGACTGATCATTGTTCATGCTATGGAAATAGGAAGTTTAATTTAAAATTCCGTTATGCTATTGATTCACGTAGTTAATTGTTTATCTCGTGCAATGTTGATCAACTAAAAATGATTAGGTTCCCATTAGTATATATATATAACAGAATTCTTTTGTTAAGAATCAATTGTAACTAATCATTAGTGCATAAACTTTAAACCCCTGCGAGACCCTTTCCCCGTTTCTTTCTAACCATAACAAATGCGATGTCAAATGTCATACTTGATGCATATTCACTTTATTTGTTCCCTTGTATGGTGTACTGTTCTTTTGTATTAAATATGTGGATGGATGTATGTATGTTTGCAATCGCATAGAGAACGATCCGGTCGAAGAGCCCGAGGAATTCGCAGGAGAAGCCCCTGAGCAGCAGTCGGTTGGTGGAGGCAAGTGTCCTTTGACCTATCTTTGTCCTATTCATTCTTTAATTCACCTCCCGCATTACACATTTATACCTAAGGATTGACTAGCTTTTGTTATCCATGTCCTTGTTTACCTATTTGGGTCAGATTATTACTGCTTAGTCTGATGCTATTGCTCAACTCTAATCAATGAACATGATGTGATTATCTATGATACGCTGTTTTCCCGTTCTTATTTGTGATGATATTTGTGACCTTTAAGGGGACTCGAGCGGTTTCTCGAGTGCCTCTCCGTAAGGACCTGTTCAATGGATGACCGCCCGGGAAAACAGTGCAACCATGAGGGTGGAATGGGACGCCCTTAGCTGAATAATTAGAGGAACTGGGGTGTAGTTCGCTTAGCCGTTGTGCCGTCAATGGGGCTCGGTGTATGCGGCTCGCTCTGCCAAGGTTGATTTGTCCCTTGGGGAGGAGTGCGGTACATTTAGGAAACCTAACGGGTGGCTACAGCCCCGGGGAATCTTTGTAAAGGCTTCGTAGTGAATCCCTAGCCATTCACCTTGGGAGTGAATAAGGGTCTTGCAAGCCCGGGCTAGAAAGGGAATCACGGCTTATGGGTAAAGTGCGCAACCTCTGCAGAGTGTTATGAAACTGATATATCAGCCGTGCTCACGGTTATGAGCGGCCAAGGGAGCTCCAGAGATTAGTGATACCTGATCAGTGATATTTTGGTACAGGTGGCAATGAGATTGATGGTTCTGATTATGATTATGGTATTGGTAAGTGGTATTCTTTCCGTTTGGAAAGGATACATTGGGCTAATAACTTGGGTTAATGTTAAAACCTGGCTCTCTACTAGTAAGTAATGACCTGACCAACTAAAAGCAACTGCTTGACTTATCCCCACATAAAGCTAGTCCACTACAGCCAAACGGGATGCTTGCTGAGTATGTTGATGTGTACTCACCCTTGCTCTACACACCAATCCCCCCCCCCCAGGTTGTCAGCATTGCAACCACTGCTCAGGAGAAGATGAAGCTGTGGAAGGAGACTTCCAGGAGTTCCAAGACTACGACGAGTTCTAGGCGTGGGTTAGCGGCAACCCCCAGTCGGCTGCCTGTGAAGGCCGCGTTATCTACGTTTCTTTTCCGCACTTTGATTTATTGTAAGAACTATATGGACGTCTCAGACGTATGATGTAATCGACTATTATTCCCCTTTTTAATACCATTTGAGCACTGTGTGATGATGTCCATGTTATGTAACTGCTGTGTACGTGAATAACTGATCCTGGCACGTACATGGTTCGCATTCGGTTTGCCTTCTAAAACCGGGTGTGACAAGCGCAAGCCACCGATGACTGGAAGTAGGGACATTCTACCTGAATCAGTATAAATCTTGTGCCTTCGGTGCAGACCCATTAGAGCCCGGAACACTCACAATATATTTACTTATCGGAGCAAGGTTTGAAACACCGATAGTGGTGCTCTCGAGTTAACTCTATAGGTTTTCGAGTTAATACCCCTTCATCTATATAAATGGTGGAGGTCTGGACCCATTACAAATCGGGTCTCGAGTTAATCCCGCAGGTTTTACTAACAAATCCTGCAAGAAATCTGGAACTCTAACTGATTCTGCGCATGGGCAAATGGTCCGCGTCACTACGGCGAACAGTCTGGACCGCAGACCATCTGGCCTCAGGGTTGGACCGTCTGCATGGTCCTTTTTGGTGCTCAACAGTCATCTACTAGCACAACGAATAGAAATGAGGCTTCTACTTCTCAGCATAAATACAAAGTTAAATTTACTTGCTCTCACTATGGTAGAGATGTTCATAAGGTAGAATTTTGTTTTAGACTAGATAAACAACAAAGAAAAGAAAGAGCTAAATCTAGTTCTAATTTTAACAATGCACACTTTGTTCCTCATAATGGTGTGTCATCCAGTTTGATGTATTGAGTGAAGCAAACACCTTTTTTGCTACAAGGATAAGTAATTCAAAATCTGAATTTAGGCAAACACCTTTTTAGTCATGTGACTCAGTACTGGATTCCTAAGCACTATATTTCTAACCCCGGTATGGAGTCCTCGACATATCTCTCTTTGTAGACTTGGTAAGAAATATGTGGGTGTTTACGGGGAGAGGAGTTTTTGTTATAATGATGAGGAAATATGTTATGTGCTCGATTTCAAGCTTCTCCACATGTTTCACATCTACAAGCCATTAATTGGATTTTCAATTATGTCCATGGAACTAAAGATTTTTAATATGGATTTGTGCTTCCTCATGCTTTAGCTTAAGAGCATGTTTTATGAGGTTGTTTTGGAGTTTGTGCCACTTTTTAGAAATAATACTTGAAAATGAAATGCATCTCTTCATCATGTGGCCAACGAACATCTATTGGCAGACATTTTCACAAAACCTTTTTGTTTCTTCTCGTTTTGCTTATTTTCGGGAAGAACTTGGGATTATTTTGAGGGGAGTTTGATCTATATGTATCATTTTAATTCTTTCTCTCTTTTGGATTTTTATATAAAAAGGATAGAAAATTTGGATAAGTATAATGAGTATCATTATTATTCATATATATGACATTTCAAGCCATGATTGTGCTAGATTGTATTTGCATTTTTCATATTTGTGCATACACATTTTAGTCCTTGGCATAACTTTATAAATGGAATGGCAACTTGAATTAAATTTTGCCATGGTTGAACTTTCTTGATTACTTTGAACTTGGATATAAATGTTAAGTATGAATAGTCAAAGTTATATGTTTCTGAGAACAAAAAGCATGAGAAAGATCAAGGAAATATGCATTGTCACCCTTCTTCTTTTTAAGAATACTTATCATTGCACTTCGATTTGAACTTGGATGAAGTTGTGTATGACTTGAGACCTTGCTCTTAAGTTTCTGATTGTCATAAGTCAGGCTTGACTCGATCGAAAAGTAAAGCTAATGGTGCATATAACTCCTTACAATTTATTTTTGTTGCAATAAATAATAAATCAGTTTTCAAGCACAAAAGGCAAAGTATATTCAAAATATCCAAGTTTTAAACGAGTTAAGAGGGAAGACCATGTCTTGTAATAAATTACTAATTACACTTGATTTTTAGTTATGCCTAGATTAAATCGTGTGTGCATGGATATGTGTAACTATATTATAGCATGCTTTTGGTGTGTATTTATTCATATGTTAATTAATTATGATGCTCATCTTTTTTTTAAAGGTTGTGTAAAAAAACGGAAAAATTTATCTCTTTTGTATTCTTGATGAATTTATTGTCAAAGGGGGAGAATTTTGACACACACATTGCACAACATTGCACATTTATCTTTATCTTCTTTTTTAGGGGAGATTCAGATTGGATCTTTTTTATAATCTTTTCACTTTGCTTTTGGATCTTAATCAAAAATAATTTTTGGAAGTGAAAGCCAATGTTCAATGTCTGTGTGGTGTTGCCAATGCTTTCATGAAGGGGGAGATTTTAAAATCGTGTGTCACGAAAACATTAGGTTTATTGACATTGAGACATTGTGATGAACTATTGTCATCGCAAAGTGATTTGCATGCTTTTGGATGTAATGCATGTGTGTGAATATATGATTTTATTTATACATGTGTGTTAACATGTGTTTTGATATTGTTGTAACACACTCGGTGGAGTGATGTTGCGTGGATTAATCTTAAGTCAAGTCGTGGACTTGTGCTCATATATGGTTGTGTGTTATCCATGTGCAGATGTTGTTTAAGAAAGAACGTGGACGGTGATAGGTTGAAACTAGGTTCAGGAGGAACTGAGGTTTTAGAACTAAGTTTAAGGAGGAACTTTAGGTTCTATTGGCCAATGATATCACGCGGGACGTTCAAGCTTAAAACGGTGCAAATGAAGATAGATGTTGCATTCGTGCTGTAGCGTCGCGTCACGTGGGAACATGTGTGTCAAGAAACATGGTCGGCTGTAGCCTGTAGCACGAAGATGATGCATATGTGAGTGCCTTTAGCAACTGATAATTGCTTTTGATTTTTGGAATATGGATACTAATGTTAAGAGGTATTTTATTGTTTAGTCTAGCTTTTATAGATGCTTTAACAATTTATGAACTGGTTGTGGCACTAGCGCTTTTATTTGCTAACCCTTTTGTTTAATCCAAAAAAAGAAAATGAGTCCTTTAGATTATATAATGCGTATTAGTCAAAGCTAAGTTATCAATTAATTACCAAAACCAAATAGATTCTCACAATAGGCCACACAATTTATTTTTTAGGTATTTTTCACCGTTTTATGCAGGATTAATTTCCGCAAATAATTCTTGCAATAATTGTTGCTCTTAAATAAATTTTTTCTTAATTTGTTTGATAATTTTTGTTCATATTTAAAAATGATATGCATGCTTTGTACATTATTTTATTCTATTTTTCCCACAGAAAAAATAAATATAATAATGTGCGCTTATAATCATTTTTTACATACGACCATTTAAATTACTGTTATAGGTAATTGGTACTCGTAATTAATCCAAAGCTAATTTTGTGTGATAAGCTATAGCTGACGACAGTAGAATTGACTTCTACGATAACGATCTCCTATAGTAGATCAAGTTATCCGCAATTAGCTCCGCAACTATTCACTTAGCTAGTATTTTAGTTGGTCGTGATCACAAGAGTAAAATATAACATTTCTGACAGTCAAAGCCATTGAAAATAAGGCCTAAACCGTCAAGCATTAGTTATTTTCGATGATCGTAGGTTTATATCTGACGGCAGCTATCGAAAATAGCAGTTAACGACCGTAACGAGTCAGAAATAGTGCTATTTCCGACGGCTACCGTCGAAAACAGCAGTTAACGACCGTAACGGTCACACGTGGACCCACCCCACAACTGTTATGTGTGACGGCATTATTCAAGCCGTCGGGCATAAGACTACCTTATGTCCGATGACCTCTAGTGGCCTTCGGATTTAACCTTTCCAGCAGGTGCAAAAAAACCATATTTTTGTTCATTTCTGACACTTACAAAAATACATAGATTTGATATTGTGGATGAAAAAAGGTTAGAATCCAAGTTTTGCAATTATTGATTACAAATTACCAAATACAGATTTTACCTTAGGAAAAATTGGACAATGTAATTCTAGGTTTTAGATTTTCCAAACATTAGCTCAACATTAGAAACTTGAAGTTAGTTCTTTAATCGGGGACTTAGGTTGGGTCCCCATTTCAGATGTCAGATCTGAGTTTCACAGAGTTCAAATAATGTCAAAACGGAAGCCACCAGTTTGGAAATTAATAAATAAATAGCAATCTTTCTTTTATCCCTTCCATTTTGCTAGAGAGCAACTTCGTGCAGACAACATGCTTCAGCGAGGGGCTCACGTCGTTGCGAGGTAGGCTGCACCAATGCTTTCTTTAGCAAGCTCCGCGTTGAAAAGCGAGGAGAGAGAAGGAATTAACAAATCATGTCTTCCTCCTCAACCTCCGGCGACCACTCCTCTTTCTCCTATGCCTCCTCCATTCCCGATCCTCCCTTCACGCTTCTCTTTCTCTTTGCATGCCTCACAAACCAGACGCGCGGTCCAGGCATTATTGCGGCATTGACCTTGATTATTCGTTGCGCCCAGCTTGACCGCGGCAAGAGATGGACAGGATCCCCGTCGTGCCGCTCAAGTCCAGCAGCTTCTCGTCGGCCACGTCCCGCGAAGAGAAGCTCGCCCGCAACTTCTCCCTCGGCTCTATTAAGCTCACCGAACATATCAAGGAGGTGCAGAAGGAGAAAGCAGCCGTCGACAATGCCGGCGGGCCCGACGCCGTGCCGGAGGAGGCCGCGGAGCCGGACCTCGCCGCCCTGTCGGCGGAGATCGACGCGTTCCTTGCGGCTCCCAGGGACGGTGACGCACCGCCCGCCGTCTCAGAGGTGACGCTGGACAAGTTCGCAAGCGCCGTCGAGCAGGAGATTGCGCAGTCGGAGGGCACGGACGACAAGTGGGCGCCCAACGAGGCCGGGGATGCGCCGCCGCTCCTCGCCGCGATCAGGCGGCTAGCCGCGCTCGCGTCCACGCTCACAGCGGACAATGCGCCGGGCGGCGCCACCACGTACAGCATCGGGGTGCACCGCATCACGGGCGTGCTGCACCGTGCCATGACGTTCGTGGAGGATGAGTTCCACGGGACACTCGAGGACCCCCGTGTCGCCAAAGTGGCGCCCCAGGCCACCGACACGGGCAGCGCCACAGGCAAGTCCTTGAAGCGGCCGCCGTCATTCGGGCACGGCGCCGAGCTCGACCGCTGCGTCGTCCCGACCCTCATCGCCGACGCGTCGCCGCCGTTCCCTCCTGAGACCGTGGGCCGGCTCCGCGCCATGGTGGAGGCCATGTTCGCCGCGGGGTACGAGACGGAGTGCACGCAGGTGTTCTTGATAGCGCGCCGGAACGCGCTGGATGCGTCGCTGCAGAGCCTCGGGTACGAGAAGGCGAGCATCGACGACGTGGTGAAGATGCCCTGGGAGGCGCTGGAGTCGGAGATCGCCACGTGGATAAAGGCGTTCCAGCACACCGTCGAGGTGGACCTCCCCGGCGAGCGCGACCTGTGCGCCCGTGTCTTCGCCGGCGGGCAAAGGTGCCTAGGGCGCGACATCTTCGCGGACCTCGCGCACTGCGCCATACTGCACATGCTCACCTTCACGGAGGCCGTGGTGCTGACGAAGCGCGCCGCGGAGAAGCTCTTCAAGGTGCTGGACATGTACGAGACCATCCGCGACGCCGTGCCCCGGGTGGACGCGTTCCTCGTCCCGGACGATGACGGCGGCGAGCGTGGCCCTTCCCCAGCTGACGAAGACGGCGGCAGCAGCGCGTCCAGCGCCCTGGTTGACCTCAAGCACGAGCTGTCCTCCGTGCGCACCCGCCTGGGTGAGTCGGCGGCGGCCATCTTCTGCGACCTGGAGGGCTCCATCCGCGCGGACGCCGGGAAGCAGCCGGTGCCCGGCGGCGCGGTGCACCCGCTGACCCGATACCTGATGAACTACCTCAAGTACGCGTGCGAGTACAAGAAGACGCTGGAGCAGGTGTTCCAGGAGTACCGGCGCACCGACGACGACGCGGAGCACGAAGTCGGCGGGGACCCGTTCGCGGCACAGCTGATGGAGGTGATGGAGCTGCTGCACGGCAACCTGGAG
The DNA here is from genome assembly GCA_029449295.1 of Zea luxurians. NCBI lineage: Eukaryota > Viridiplantae > Streptophyta > Magnoliopsida > Poales > Poaceae > Zea > Zea luxurians. The sequence goes on from JAOPSE010000011.1 coordinate 57,650,377, forward strand.
GCCAAGTCGCGGCTGTACAAGGACCCGTCGCTGAGCAGCATCTTCCTTATGAACAACGGGCGGTACATGCTGCAGAAGATTCGTGGCTCGCCGGAGATTAACGCCGTGGTAGGCGAGGCGTGGTCGCGAAAGCGGTCGACGGACCTGCGGCAGTACCACAAGAACTACCAGCGGGAGACGTGGAGCCGCGTGCTCAACCTGCTGCGTGACGATGGCGTGATCACCGTGAAGAGCCACGTGCAGAAGCAGGTGCTCAAGGACCGGTTCAAGCAATTCAATGCCGCCATAGACGAGATCCAGCGGACGCAGGGGAGCTGGGTGGTGAGCGACGAGCAGCTGCAGTCGGAGCTCCGCGTATCCATCGCCGCCGTCATCGTGCCGGCGTACCGGTCCTTCCTGGGAAGGTTCTCGCAGCACTTCACTGCGGGGAGGCAGGCGGAGAAATACGTCAAGCTCAGCGGCGAGGACCTGGAGGCCATCATCGAGGAGCTCTTTGACGGCAACGCCGTGTCCATGCCGAGGAGAAGGACGTAATTAACAAGGAACCGCCGCCCCGTGCTACTAATTTGGTTTTTAAAGCCATTGCCACAGTATCTTTTTTTTTTCTTCTGTTTTTCTTAATTCTGATCGTTCCTGAGAGTTGATCTTCTGCATAGCTCTTGCTCAATCACGTCAGATAGTTGTGTAATCGTCGATTAATCAATACATATAAATGTTCATATATATTACTGGCTCCTGTGAAAAAAAACACTTAACACACTTTTCTTTTTTCAGTCTTCAATGCAAATCTTTGGCTACTCCTCGTCAGACTTACATCTTCCTCACAGTTCCATTGCTGACTGAAGAGTTCGAGGGTCTGGATTTGATATATGCGACGATGCTGTTTCTCAACACGTTAATCTGGCAAGTACCTGTGGCCTTAACGAACTGTCCTACACGATAAATTTCGTTTCTATCCGCTGAATCAAGAAATGTCATTCTTCACCGCTCCAAACCATGGTTCTATTCAATCTACATTGATTTCTCACGATCAGATACATGTTATAGATTGATTTCTATGAATAGATGCACGTTTTAGATTTATATATATATATATATATATATATATATATATATATATATATATATATATATATATATATATATATATATATTGTATATTAGGAGTTCTGAGCTTCCAATAACTAGAGGAAGTTCAGGCCAGACAGTGCAATCCGGTCGAGTCGGACCAGGTCCAGACGTCTATAAAAGAAAATCCGTAGTGCTAGGGTTCAGTTTTTCACGCCCCATCTTGAATCATTATCAACGGCGGTTGCCCGATAGTGCGCGCGACGGTGGATCCCCGGCCGGTGGCTGCGGTGGCCGCGGCTCCCCGACCTCGACATGCGGTGGCGGCAGTTCCCAGGCCGCCGCCGGCGGCCCCCGATTCAGAGGGCGAGCGACGGCAGTGCCATTGTGCGGTGGCAGTGGTTCCCAGGCCGGTGGCCGCAACTCCATTACCTCGACGCGCGGTGGCGGAGGTTCCTCGATCCGGAGTAGTGGCGGCGGTTCCCCGATCCAGAGGGCGAGCGACAGCGGGACCCTTGTGTGGGCAAGCGTCGGCGTCCCCGAAGCCCCGAGGAGGCGGCACTTCCAAGGCCGGCGAGCAAGCGACGCCCGTCGACGTGCGAGTAACGACGGCGACGCATGAGGCGCGATGTTCGAGCGAGCGACGTCATGGAAGGCGCGAGATGCGCGCACCGATGATCGCGCGTGACATCCTCCGATTTGGCGCAGTTTTCTTTTCGATTATTGTGTTTTATGCCTACCACATGTATTATTTACGCTAAAAACTGTACGATTTTATGCTTGAACATAGAGTTCGTATATCAGTTTACTGCATGCACATTGGAAAGGCAATTTCTTGATTTATGCTGTTCGTAATTTGCGCGCATGCAATGGAAACTCCCACGATTTTGCCATAAACTTTGGATCTGTATAAAAATAGAAATTGCATACATGCGGCTGCCATATTTTTCGGATCTGTCATAAAAATAGGATCGTAATAACAACCTACTAAAGCTATCAACCTCTCATTGACTCGGTATTTACGCTTATAATTGAGGGATTTTATGCTCAAAACTTAAGGTTTTTACGCTCCACCCGAAGATGCGTCCACCAATGAACAACATGCCAGATTTTTTACGCAGTGTAAGGAATTGCATAAATACCTACACCGTGTATTATAATTTGTTTCAGTATACATCATAAACTAGTTCTAATGCGTTTAGCTACATGGCTGTTGGAGGGATCCTATATTTATGAAGGAAATAAAACATTAAATGCGATTTTTTGTTTCTATGCATGCAATTCATTTCCTTTCATTGCATATCCTTTCCATCATAAATTCGTGTGCATGCAGCTGGTAGCAGATTTTTACGCAGTATACCGAATTGCATAATTATCTACACAGTGTAGCATATTTAGTATCAGTATATATCTAAAATGGTCATTACGAGTTTAGTTGCATGACTGTTGCAGCGATCCTAAATTTATGAAGGAAATAAAGCATTTAAAATAGAAACCGCCACACATATCTTTCCTAAATTTACGCGCATGCAAGGGAACGTGTTTGACTCTAGGGATGAAAACGGTCGGAAACGATATTTTTTCTGTAATCAGTTTTTTTAGTCGTTTTTCTTTGATTGCGAATAAATAGGATATAGAATATACAATACAAATTTGTATTCTTGTTTTTAACATCCAGCTTGTTAAGATTCATAAAAGGTAAACCTCAAATTCATCCTATATTTTCTCAAATAATAGATATAAACTTTGGTATGGATTCGGAAATAAATTTGATAAATTTTTCAACTTTTTATGTTGTAGGGAGCAAATAATACATAAAACAATGTATGTAATATTTTATTCATATTTGTACTAATGTGCTTGATAACATAAGAAAAGATCAACATCAAATTTTATACATATCTATTTTAAAATATTAAATTTATCCTAACATTTCGGATTACCACTTTCATCCCTATTTGACTCATGCATGCATTTTGCCATAATTTTTGTATTTGTATAAAAATAGAAACTGCATGCAGCGGGTGCCATATTTTTCGAATCTGCCATAAAAATAGGATCGTAATAACAACCTACCAGAGCTATCAACCTCTCACATTGGCGAGGTATTTACGCTTATAATTGAGAGATTTTATGCTTAAAACTTAAGGTTTTTACGTTCCAACCTGGAGATGCGTCCACCAGTGAACAACATGTTAGATTTTTTATGCAGTGTACCGAATTGCATAAATACCTACACCGTGTAGTATAATTAATATAAGTATAAATCATAAACTAGTTCTAATGTGTTTAGCTACATGGTTGTTGGAGGGATACTATATTTATGAAGCAAATTAAACATTAAATACGATTTTTTGTTTCTATGCATGCAATTCATTTCCTTTCATTACACATTATTTTCATCATAAATTCATGTGCATGCAGCTGGTAACAAATTTTTACGCAGTATACCGAATTGCATAATTATCTACACAGTGTAGCATATTTAGTCTCAGTATATATCATAAAATGGTTTTTACGTGTCTAGCTGCATGGCTGTTACAGCGATCCTAAATTTATGGAGGAAATAAAACATTTAAAAATAAAAACCGTCACACATATTTTTCCTAAATTTACGCGCATGCATTGGATTGTGTTTAACTCATGCATGCATTCCTTTTTTGCGCTAACAGACGTGAGCCAGGTGACGCACCCGACAGGCTGGTTGGCCGCGCTGGGTTGAACCAGTTTGTACGGGTGGTCTTGGAAGCCCAGGGCTCCCGTTATACCTGTCCTTTATATATATATATATATATATATATATATATATATATATATATATATATATATATATATATATATATATATATATATATATATATATATATATATATATATATATATATATAGAGTATTTAGAGCCCTGGGCTCTATTTAACTACAGGAAGCCCCGACCAGGTGTGCAGACCGCACCGGACCCTTTTTGGCTTATTGTACCTACCTGTGCTTACGCTAAATTATAATACGAGTTATGCTGATGTGTGTATCAGTTTATGCAAATATAGTCTGCGCATATTACATAAATCGGGCCCACGATCCTGCCCACGCGCTCATAATTATCCAGCCCCACGCCGTCACTATAAAAACACCCCCACGCCGCCAGGGATTAGGTTTTAGCGACGGCGGCGGTTCCCTAGGGCGTGCGAGCAGGCGCCCGTGAGCAGGAAAGCCCCGGCCGCCGCGGCGCTCTCCAGCCGGCGGATTGGCGGACGTGGAGGGGGCGCGAGGAGGAGGAGCCTCAGCGTCCGCGGCGGTACAGCTTCAGGAGGCACCGGTTGGGCGCGGCGGAGTGGGCGGCGGTGGTGCTGTTCATGGTGCTGGCGGTCGTGGTGCTCCTGGGCGCCGTGGCCGTCCTTGTGGTGGTGGTGCTGCTGCAGCCCCGCGCGCCGTACGTGGCGGTGCGGGCGGCGAGCCTGTACGCGCTGGTGTACGGGCAGACGGGGGCGTTGGACGACGTGCAGGTCACGGTCCGGGTGGAGGCCCGCAACGGCAACGCGCACTCGGCGGCCTACTTCTCGCGCCTCGAGTGCCGCCTCTCGTTCGCCGGCACGACGCTGGCGGTGCTCCGCGCCTACCCGTTCCGCGTGCCCGCCAGGGGCGTCCTCCTGTTGGCGTACGTGGCGCACGCGCAGGGTGCCCCGCTGGGCGACGCTGGCAGCGCCGCCATGGAGGCCGCGCTCCGCGACGGCATGGTGCCGTTCCAGGTGGAGGGGGAGGCCGAGACGCGATGGAAGGTCGCGGGGATCGTCGGCGTCGACCAGTGGACGCGCCTGGCGTGCCAGCTCCGCTTCTTCTGGCCCAACGGCACCATGCTCCCCTTCAGATGTAGCTCCAAGTCCAAGTTCTTGTTCTTCTGACCGCCGTGCCCTCTGTATTGTCTAGTGGCTACTCTTCTGACCTCAGTTCCATGGCCGGGCGTGAGCGTGACGGATCAAGATTCAGGAACAGCAAATGTCTTCATCGTTTTCTTTCTTGTCTTGGGTTCGTTCAGTTATTAATTCACCCCCATGTCGCATGTATAGGTCGGCAAAAAAAGATTTTGTCTTGGGTTCTTTCTTATTGCATTTTACGCTTCCACTAAAAAGCAAGTGCCACATTCGTCATTTTAAAACAGATCACTGATTTACGCTAAAATTCGTATCCATTTACGCTGTTTCGGATCATGTTTTACGCTTAAATCCACCTGACCTAGAACCCGAGCACGATCGAAACGCGATTTTCACGTCGTAATTTAGGCTACATTCATTGTTACGAAATAGATTTTCACGTCGTGGAAGGATCGGACCGAGCGAAATACTGGCGCCCGCGCTTCCTCCTCCACCCCACCTCTGGTTCTCGACAGCCCAACAGCGTCAGCCTCCGTCGCTTCGACGACCTCGCCTCCCACACGCTACCAAACTGTAAGCCCCTCTACTCCGCCTTCTCCTCCTTGACCATCTCCGCAAGACCAGAACTATCGCGGTCGACTCTCCTCCGTCCCTCCTCCCTCGCTCCGATGTAGGAAGTCGCGGGTGGCAGACCTCCATCCGCCGCTGCCTTCGCCGTCGCGCTGAGTCTGTGCCGGGCTTACCTGGGTGACCTTGATTTTCTCTACCCCTGGTGTTTCCGAGTGCCGGCTGCTCGGCCCACACGCAGAGCTACAGATCGATATGGGAGCATGACTAAGGCGCTAGATGGAGAGCTAGCGTTGTGTCTGTGTGGACACCACGTGTTTGTGATAATCTGTGCATAAAGGTTTGATAGCTCCCTGTTCATTTAATCTTCTCAACATTTCAGTTTTTATGCCTTCCATATTCTGTTACACTTCACTTTCTGTTTCGTTCATGTGATGTATGTAGTAGAAAAAAACAGGTAATTCTATCACTGATTTGTTACAGCTTTGTTACATGCGTACATATAACTGATTTTGTTAAACTTGTGCTATTAACTGCTAGTTTCCTACTATTGAGCATTGTGTCATCTTTATGCTTGAAGCATGAAAGGTTGCCATTGACTAAATTTGTTTGTGTGTTTCTTGCAGTCCTTTGCTGAAACTTAGTGGATCCTAAAAACTACACTTTTACCACTGCAAAGTGGGAGGCATCGTGAGTGTTTATGTTTTATGCACATACCATCTCTGTGTATGTACTGGTGACTCAGTATACTAACTGATTCTCCAAACCAAGCAAACCAAAGGATGATATAAAACATTGGTCCAGGTTCCCATCATTTACACCTCTTCTGGTAATTGGTTACCTAACTTGGTATTGTTCGTCATCTTGAATCTATTGATGATTTGTTTTTATGACCTTCCTTCAGAGTCAGAATGAGACAGACGGTAGCAAGTCTCTAGACTTTAGCAACTATCTTAATACATTTATGATATGGGATTAGTTTTCATGCTCATTTTTTATGTATAAGCATTTTATTTACCATTTTCTGATGTCACATGTAGGGATGGAAAGAGCAATGTTTTGTAAATGCTGGAGTTCACTGTGGGTTGGTTTCTACTACGTCTAGTAGCAGGTAATGGATATTTTTCTGTGTTTTTTTGCGAATAATAATGGTACGCGATCAAATTCATTAATGGAGAAGGTGGTTGGTGTAAACACTAGGTTAGATTGCTCCATATTCATTTAATCTTCTCAACATTTCAATTTTTATGCTTTGCATATTCTGTTACAGTTTCCATTTCGTTCAGGTGTAGTCTGCTGGAGGAAAAAAACAAAGGTGATTGTATCACAGATTTGTTACAACTTTGTTATTAATTGCTACCTTCCAAAGTTTGCTTTCGATAAGGTACATGCGTACATATAACTGATTTTGTTAAACCTATGCTATTAACTGCTATCTTCGTACTATTGAGCATTGTGTCATCTTTATGCTTGAAGCGTGAAAGGTTGCCATTGACTGAATTTGTTTGTATGTTTCTTGTAGTCTTTTGCTAAAACTTAGTGGATCCTAAAAACTATCCCCTGTGTCTCTCAAACCTCCTGGTCGTCGTCCTCACGTCTATCCTAGCTCCACCATGCTTGCCAAAGCTGGAACTTCCCTCACATTGAAATTGTTTGGGTGTAACACCATTACATAGTTTGGTTTATGCATACACTACTATAGGAGATTTACGATTGTTACATCAACCACCTTACACATTACATATAGTAGATGTTTTAGAATCTACGACAGATACTAATGTTAAGATAAAAGATTTTAATGTTCAAATTTTAAAACTATCACTGAATTATTAAATGGTTTGATCAAAATAATTTGATCAAATGTACATGTAAATTTTAGCTAGCATACTTTATAGTAAAATCCTGAATACACCACTGACTACGAGTCTATTTAGATACACATGACCAGCTATTGGTTGAAACTAAAAATATGACTTTTGGAATAGGCTACAAAAACTATATGCTTTTATAACAAGACGTTACAAATCTGAACTAAAATGCTACAGGACACCAAATTCAACACAATATGCTGAACGTACTGACTTTTTAAACAATGATTTCTCCTTAAAAGTAATGTTTTCTGAGTCTATAATTTCATGGACTTCATAATTCTATTATACTATGATATCGTTTATAGAAAAAAAAACTAAGGAAATACATACATGGTAGAATCCGTTTGCTTTACGTCATGTTCCTGATGTTTGAAGCAAAGCAGCAACAATAAACTTTCATTCAGGTATTGGTTTCAAAGGTGTAATTTTAATATTTACCTTCTGAGGGACAAAACGACATGTGCCTGCGGTTGGGTGTGGCAAGTGGCCATTTTGTTAAATGTGACCCAAACTGATGTTGTAATCATCAAACTAAAATATATATAGCTACTGCTTTTGGTATGATGTGCACTATGCTCCTAGCACATCATACAAAAAATCGACCCCTTTGCATGTATATATGTCGATATCTCATGCTACCAAAACAAACACAAAAGACATAGTTATGCTAATAACAATATTGCATCAACTAATATCTTTTCCCCATATTTTCCTATTGTCATATGCCCTTTTTTTGCTTAGTCTAAACATGTACTCCATCCCCGTCTCAAAATATTAGTCATTTTAGTTCTTGATTTTTATGTCTATATTTAAATTGATGATAAATCTAGATATATATAAAACAATACAAAAAATCGACCCCTTTGCATGTATATATGTCGATATCTCATGCTACCAAAACAAACACAAAGACATAGTTATGCTAATAACAATATTGCATCAACTAATATCTTTTCCCCATATTTTCCTATTGTCATATGCCCTTTTTTTGCTTAGTCTAAACATGTACTCCATCCCCGTCTCAAAATATTAGTCATTTTAGTTCTTGATTTTTATGTCTATATTTAAATTGATGATAAATCTAGATATATATAAAACAAATACATTTTTATTATATGAATCAACTAAAAAGATAAAACAAATTTTATTTTGAGATGGAGGGAGTACATTACAAATTATGACCTCCAACATCATGTTTTAATCCTGCTAATACCCTCACTCTGTAAAACTAACGAATTTATTCATACATTACATCTGCAATACCTTTTCATAGATTCACATGTATGGCCTTCGTTGTCCCGAACTGAGAAATAATTTATAACTGTGATCAAAAAGCTAGGTAAAACATATGTGGGGATGTACCTCGAACTAATGTTGTAAACATTTGAATGTAATAAATAGCTACTGTAATCCAGAATCAAATTTTAAAATATCGCGCCCTACTGAAGTCGTAAACATCTTAATGTAATAAATAGCTAATGTAACATAATCAAATTTTAAAATCGCGCGCAGGGCGCGCACCATGCACTAGTGTGGATATGATGGTGGACCCTAGGTGGATGCCCCTTGTGGGTCGTGCGGTGCCAACGGTGGCCTGCACGTACCAGCACATCCGAAAAGTAAGTATTGTTGGCTTGTTGCTTTCCTCCTAGAATCGTTTTGGCTGCATGCCATTGCCTGCATGGTAGTATGGGTGTACCAACTTTTTTTTTGCATTTTAGTCTTTTTAGGGTTTTACTATCACAAATACATTCATTAAAGTTTCATTTCAAAAAATAGATCTCTGGTTCGGCGCCAGTATCATTGGCGCCTATGTTCTGTGTGTCGGCGCCAATTTTTTTGGTGTGCATAGGTAAGAATCCAGGTCATGGTGGAACTGACGTGGCACGTATCTCGGCACCGTAGATCTTGACGCCGAGGTACGTGCCTATAAATATGCCTCTTCGGCCGTCAGTTTTTGTACTTATTTCTATTCTTCGAAACGACAAACATCAACCTAAATTATTGATTTGGATCCATTGTTACTCTGTATCAAGGTAAGTTCTCTCTTTTTCCTGTTTTGTTATATATGATTAATAGGGTAAGGGTTAGGTTTTGGATATCATTTTTAGAAGCATTTTTATTGTCATATTATCGATTTGTAGGATGTCTAGGTGCGGTAGATCTGCTAAACAAAGGTAAGTGTTGTATAAAATTATATTTGTGAGTCTATTATATTTGTGATTCTTATAGATCTTATCGAAATTTAGGAAGGGTCCTTTGACCGGAACTGCCTTCGACCCGCTGCCTTTGCCAACTGGTGTTCCAATGCCTATGTGTTTGTGTGGTGATCCTTGCAAGGTTGACAAGTCTGAGGATCATGACACCTATCGACAGAGGTATTAGATGTGTGCTAACTATGCATTTGAGCCAACGATTGTTCAACGCCAGATGAATTAAATGGTGAGAAAAATCTTTTAATATGTTAACAATTTGAATACTCAAGTGGTGCATGTTTTGTTTGCCTACTAATCATTGCATATTTTGTAGACTCCTCTATCGCTTTGTGATTTTGAGCAGTAAATTGACACAGAAATCTCACAGAAATACAAGAAGTGGTTAGAGAATCTTAAAAAGTGGGATGCAGAGGACAAAAGGAGGATAGAGAAAAGATGAGAGGAGCTTGCGGCCGAGCAACAATGGGTAGACGAGCAGGAAATGAGGCGTGTTGCTGAATGTAGGGAGGAGAAAGAGAAGAAGCTTGAGCGTGCACGTCGTGCAAAGGATGCAATGGAGGAGAACCCTGATGCATTTCGCAAGGGCAAATGACCCCGTTGCACTCAGCAGTCTATGTGCTTATACGATGTTATGTAGTAATGAACTTCTTATTTTGTATTATTTAGTATCGAACACTGTTATTTGGTAATGAACTACTTATTATGGATTCAAATTGAACTTTAAAAGCAATTGATGAAGACGACTAAAAGCAATTGATAAAGAAAATCAACACGCTTAAAGCAATTGATACAGAAGAGTTTTCTAGTAGTGCTCCCACATTCCAAATTGTGTGGACCCTTCTCCATAGTATCCTCGCATTGTTGTTGTCTGTTGTGGCTGCAGTGGAGAAGGTGGAGGACCAACATTCTTGTTGTGACAAGGGCAGCAACAATATGGATCTGAGCATACTTGCACTTGTGAACCACCTCTATTGTTATTGTCTCCGTCTTCCTCCTCATTTATATTTCTTACTTCCATCTCTAGATCAAATATATTATTCTCCAGGTAGGATATGTATTCCGCATGCGGAAAAATCGGACGAGGATCTACCCAACGAGTGAACCCACAATTCTCCTTGACCAATGAATGTTGTATAAATGTTTACAGTTAGTTTCACTCAACAACAAAATTATATAGAACAAAATATTAGAATTAATATTTACATATGCATAAGGACATCTGAAGAAACACCGGCCTCCATCAATCCCCCCTCGACGAACATCTGCACCAAGCAATCCTCACCATGCATGCACTTCGACCAATCTTCTCTCATGTTATCATATTGGAGGTAACTTCCCTCCATCCTTTCGTCTCTCATTTCCCACACCGTTGCCCCTAGAAGACCCGGAAGACATTTTTTAGTACCCCAAAAATTCAAACCTTGAATTTTTTTCAAACTCGCTCTAAATTCAAAATGAATTTTAAATTTTATTTTGAAATGTTTGTTTGCGAGTTGATCTCAACAAATAAAATATAGTGGTCTGTATTCTCTCCAAAATCCTCCTCAAAATATCCTACAAATATTTCCCCAGTGACCCTCTCAAATTCTTTCCAGAAACACTGCCCAAATATTCCACCGATATTTCTCTAAATATTTTCCTCGTGAGAATTACCTTCAGAATCATTTTTAAAGTCCCCACAAATATTTTCTTCATAATTTTTCTCATGCTCATACGGATACATACGCCTCCGGTGTCATACTGTGAGCTCTACAAGCTAATTTCACTTATACATGACTAATACATGCTTATCTCCCACTAATCCTCGCCTCCTCCACTAATCCTTGCCTCCTCCCCCTAATCCCCCCACCTTGCCTATAAATAGAGGGGCAAGGGCCTCCCCTCAAGCCACCCCAAGCCATTTAATGGCAACTCAGTCCCCCCACTCCCACTCCCACACAAGCACAAGGATCGTTCGGTCGTTCGTTCGATTGTTTGTCCACCTGTTCATAGTTTGTTTGTTCGTTCGTTCGATCGTTCGATCGTTTGTCTGATCGTTCATGGCTCGTTCGTTCGTCCAATCGTTCGATCGTTTGATCATTCGTCTGTTCATTCGTCCAAATAATCTTTGTTCAGCCGTTATGCTGCCAAAATTCTGATCGTTTGTTCGTCCGATCATTCGATAGTTCGTTCGTTCGTTCATAATCCCTATTCATCGTTCGTTCATACAAACTATTCATTGTTCATCATTTGTTCATACGAACTGTTCATCATTCGTTCATAGTCACTATTCGCCGTTCATCGGATCGTTCATAGTCACTATTCACCGTTCATCGGATCGTTCGTAGTCACTATTCATCATTCATCGTACGTTCATACGAACTATTCATCGTTGATCGTTCGTTCATACAGACTATTCATCGTTCATCAGATCGTTCATAGTCACTATTCATCATTCATCAGATCGTTCATCGTTACTATTCATCGATCATCTGATCACCCAAATATTCAACTGCTCATCCATCATGCTGTTCAGCCCACCTAAGACCTGCCTGACCAATATTCCAGTAATACAAACTCCGATGACTGTGATTTTTGTCACACCTGGGTTTCGGGACACTAAGACCCGGGCGCGAACATAATCACCAGGTGTGCTGGGATCAAGTCTCACACATATGATGAATCATGGTACAGAAATAAATGTTACAACTTTACTATATAATAGGAATTCTGTACAAAATAAATAAATAATTACATCGTAAGGAGACAACGATCCAGCAACCCAAAGTTGACTGGGAGACGACGACCTAGACCTCTCACGAACACATCGCAGCATCCTCCATGCGCCTCATCCTGTGCTACCTGTTCTTGACCTGTGGGGGGTGTGAGACAGCAAGGGTGAGCTCACATATGATCATCACTCAACAAGTTGTGGAGAATAATGTGCATGAACTCACCAAAGGTGGAAGTTCATGTGATGTGTAAGGCTGATCAATAATAGGGGTTAAAGCTAAGCATTGCTTTTAATAAGTTGGTCACATTTTTATTAGCAGTTACTAAATGTAAGTAAATACCAAACCATAATAATAATAGAACAAAATTAATAATAAATCCCATGCAATGCAAATGACAAATTGAATTTAGTTCCATAATTTAATCATGCGAGAGTCCTGAGCTGCTCATGAACACGAGCACGGCTAGTATACCAGTTTTACACTCTACAGAGGTTGTACCCTATACCCACAAGTCATGTATCCCATGTTGCTAGGGTTTGCATGGCCTTTAGACACTTCCGAGGTGAATGGCTAGGGATCCACTATGAGGCCTTTACAAAGTTCCACTAGATTCAGAAAACCTGCTACAGTTTCTAGGAAGAGCAATGCAGGAATCCCCCGTCTGACCGCCATCGTAGCAAAATCAACCCGAGAACCTCCCTACACGCCTACTTCCCTACTGCCCTTGCCCCTATCGGGTAAGGTAGTCCTCCACTAGCTTTCCTAGTTAGTCAGCCAAGGGTGTCCCATTCCACCCTAATGGTGGCATGTGTTTCTCAAGTTAAGCTCTATGTTCCAATTAAAAATAATGATCTTGACATGAACAATAAATATAATAACAGAATAATTGGAACATGGACATAATATATGTAATATTAATCCCAAAACCATATAGAGCAATAGCAAAAACTACCCAAATAATTTAGGGGTAAACAAGGTTAAAGGAAAACCAGTCTAGGGTGACCTATTGGGTCCCATCAAAATTAAACCTATGCATGATAAAATGATTATAAAGAACATTATTGGGTAAATAAAGGTGATCAAGGGCACAACTTGCCTGGGACTTGAGATTCCAGGTACCAGGATGATCTTCAGGTGACTCATAACATCGCGCTAGTCGTAGCAATACAAACAAACATGGTATAGGCAAAATTAACATCACACCAAACATAAGAACAAACTGTATAATAATAATCTATGTGTTGCTACGAGATCGTGGGTTCACGGACCACTAAAATCAGAGTTATGGTTACAGAGTTATGATTTTCTAAGGATTTGGGTGATTTAGATAATAAACTATGTTCTATGTTGAATATAATTCATGTAATAAAGACATTACAAATACATAACTTAAGTGGGCCTCGTTCTAAGTTATAAATTAGTTAGACATCATGTCTTAGTTAAATTATAGCCATAAAATCAGATTGCTATATTAATATTAGAAAAGCTAATCCAATATACATAGATTAATCCAATTAACATAGGGTAAACAAGTTAATTATTTACAAACATGTCTCATGATAAAATAAGGTTACCAAAGTGTAGATAGTTTTATTACGAGGCTAACGCAACTTGAACGGATTGAAACAGAGTTAAAATGAATTAGTTATGATTTTCCGAAATTATTTGGTACCTAGAATAGAGTAATTCAAGTGAATAATTTCATTTTAAATTTCATGGCTAAATAAAGGTACTAGGTGATGAACAATATTAAAACAAAATTATTGCAACTAGAATGGATCAATTTGGAGTTAAACTCAAAAAGTTACGAATTTTCTAAATTCATCATATTTATTTTTATCCTAAAAATCATTTTAGATTTTGTTTTCTGAAATTCCCAGATCCGAGGACGGCGGCCACTATTTCTCAAAAACTCAGGGTGGAATCTGCAAAGAAAAGGACCTATTCGTTTTGTTCTTTCTATAGTATTGGACTGCGGGTTGAATTTGAGGTAAACTAGGGGCTCTTTAGCAAACAGACACACGCGAAGGGGTATGGACCCGCTAGAACCGACCGAGGGCCCAGATTAGATTTGGTGCCACATTGAATCTATATGCGCATTTAGCTGTTGTACTGCCAATGGTTATGATTTAAATTGGACGCGATCGATTTCGAGCCACCGAATCCCGATCCGAGGGCCAAGACCTCAAACCCGTTTGATAGATCCTCATTCTAATCTCGCCCATCCATCAATGAATGGATGACACCCGACTTTCTTCTTCCCCCAGCCCACATGATGGCGGCGCAAGGTTTTCCCCTGCGGTGGATGCCATGGCCACGAATCCCATGTTGGCCCATGGTGTGTGGCGGAACCGCCCGAATTATTCCAGTTTAAGTGCCCAAGTCGCACCCTTAGAGGCAGCAACACACTTAAATCGGAATAACCCGTCAGTCCCTCGGATCTAGTCTGATAAAGCCACTTATCTAGGATCGAATACCACTAGCTCACATGAAGGTGAGGCACAGAGAAATACAATAAAGCATAATACCACAAATTTAATAAGTATCAATAGAGATTACATTATCGGGGTTTAAAAAATAATAACCATAAATTTTAATGCAGCGGAAATAACTAACGGAGAAGAACCGAGTAACATGGCGAAGCCTGGCCACACTACTCCTCTTGGTCCTCTCCTGCAAAAGCAGTAACCCACTCGACCGTCTGTCCCGATGGCAGGGACAAAGGCCAAGTCATACCATCAACCAATCATCCTAAGGAGTACCTGCAAAAAGTATGCCACAAGCAAGGCTGAGTATACTAATACTCAGCTAGACTTACCTGGTGGGAGGAGTCTACTCCTCTACCTCTAGACATGTAGCTGTTTGGCTGAGGGGTTTAGTTTGCCAAAAGCACTAGCTGAGTCTAAAAATCAAGTTTTAGCTTTCTCAAGTTTTAGTGTGACTCTCTTAAGACTAAATGTGTACTATCTAATCATTCATGGTATCAAGCAATTTAGCAATCAACATCTTTTGCCAAATCATCACATTTCCACTTGTTACTCAATGTAGCAGCATGGATCAAGCAGTCTCATTAGCTGCGAGAAGCAGACGATTCGAATCGAGTTTTTAAACCTTGCAAGGTAAACCTAAACATACGACGTGGCGAGGCACTCCGTCCCCACACGCATCAACCGTCCCCATCGATTCCCCGTCAGTAGATCAGGGCTCACCACCTTGGCGTACAATGCCTCACGGACCCCGACTGCCGTCGTGCAGTGACCGCACTTGTACCCACCATAACCGGAATGGGAGACCATGTCTCAGGTCGCGTGAGGGGATATGTCTGCTGCCAGGTTCACTCAGGTACTAGGCTTACCGATTTACCATATTTCTCGGCATATGTTTAGTACGTTCAAACGCTTGACTCACGGTACCACACCTTAATCCTTATTCCAATTTCCACCTCGTAGACAATCAATCTCCATGGATTGTTGTCCACAGACCAACATCATTATGCTATGAACGTGGATACAACCAATTCCTGACCTCGCGCGGGTGCTGAAAAATCACTCGACTTCTACCGAGATCCCTAATTAGTAAGCAGCTACTCGACCTAGCATACTAGTATCCATCTCAAAAGGAATCCTGAGTTCATGCAACTAGGGTTTCAGTCAACTCCTACACTTAAGTGCACAGTACAAGCCTACAAACATTAAGTGCAGTAAAATAGCATATATAAACGGTTATGCATAAAACTGGGGCTTGCCTTTAATTTAACACTTAGATAGTGTTTGCTGGGGAGGTGCTCGCTTGGCGAGCATCCACTAGTTATGTCCATCCTTCCTTAGGTTGTCCACCATATGTATCTTGTGGTTGGCACCACATCACTTGCACGATCCTCATCTCTCGGTCTTAAATGAGATGCAATATGCATATGTATGAATATAATGAAAGTAGCACAAGATATTCAAATACACAGTAGCGAACTAAACATTTAATTGTACGACACCGTAGACAACACACGTTAGTTTTAGTTATTTACACGTCATCGGCGATCAACATTAACACCATTAAAAAGATGACAACATTTTATATATTTACGCAATACAAAAATGACATCACAAGTACGCGCATTTTATTTATTTGGATACGGCTTTTCATTAGTTCTCCTATTGATCGCGCAAAAGCATCACCGACCACACAAGTCCAACCAAGACAACGTAAGCTTGAATACGACATAGGCATCACTAACTACGGAACTCTTATATCACAATCAACTAGAGCAAGAAACATACAAAACATGAAACACGTGCATTATTAAGCTTAGTCATGGCAAGTCTACATTACTTAAGTGTTAACCAAACATTTTTAGCAACAGGGTGAACTAAACAATCAAATGCGCACATGCAGATTTTTAGAACAGCAGCACAACAGTCACTCGTTTTAATCATAACTCTTTAAATATTAATCCAAAAATAGCAAACTAGGACTTTATGGAAAGCTTAAAAAGTGCTCTACAACTTTGTATTGTCATCACAACATGATTCAACACTTAGCAAGGTTAAAAGTGCTAACACAACAGATCTGTCCAGATTTGGACAGATTCAGACTTGCAACTTCAAAAATTCACAACTGAAGATTTAGACATCCAAACAAAGTAATATTAGACTTTCTGGAAAGATAATTAAATATTCTACAAATTATTTATAAACATCCCAAGGTGATTAAATATTTAACTAAGGATAAAAGACACTAGAAGACGTTACTGTCCAGAACTAGACAGATTCAGTCTTCCTACTTTAAACATCCATAACTTAACCTTCAGACCACCAAAAAGAGTGATCCAAGACTTTTTAGAAAGCTTGGCAAAAGCACTACATAACTTTTATAATCACCAAGAAGTGATTCAATGTTTAACTAAATCAAACAACACAGTTTTCGAAATCTGTTCTGACGGTGGACACAACACAGCAACCAGTTTGTAAAAATTCATAAGTCCTATACTGTCAGGCTTATGGTTATGAAATTTTAATACAAGCAAGATAATAAAAATATCTACAACTTTCCTATAACGACCATGAACTTATTGTAAGATTAAATTAGACAAACCATGCAGTTTCTGAAATCTGTACAGAAAGTGGACAGATTCAGTTACTGAGTTTGTAAAAAGCATAACTCCTAAACGATCAGACTTATGGCTGTCGAATTTTAACACAAGTAAGATAATAAGGTTATCTACAACTTTTCTATATGGCTTCTCTACCGAAAACATGATTTAGTTCATCAAACATACAGCACAACGAAAATAGTGCGTACAGCCCAAAACAACAATTATAAATTTCAGCTCCTATTTACTTCAAGAATCGTTGCGTTCTAGAGACTTGAATTATTCTAACACTTTGACATTTGTTAGTGTTAAAATAACCAAGTGAGAACCAACAAGTCAACTTACCAATTTCTATCCGGGTTATTTTGTACGCTAGAATCACCACACACAATTAACAAACACATCCACCACAATAATCGGACCCAGTACATATACGTGTATCGATGCGCCCTTCACACACTAATTTGTATTTTAACTTAGACATCACATGAGCACTACTACTTTTCATCCGCGACCATAACCATACACATTTAGACCATAACAAGCAATTCACCGTGACTACGAGCTTACCCAAACCCATCTATCAATTCGGCTAACTAGCGCAACAACATAGGCCACTATACATCCTACACGTCGACTTGCCTCTTATTATCGAAATCCGAGACACATATATATAACAAACACTTAACGAAATCGACTCCTATTTAACATGAGTTGGCTAATCACAGTAGAAGACTTAGTGAACCATTTAGACATTGCAACTCAAAACATGGGTGGGAGCAAGTTAATTAATGTTTCTTAACCTTTTCTCAACTTAAACTGCACAACACACAAGTCACTGAAAACACCATATTTTAAGAGGTCTAACATAGAGGCATTAACATCTGGCATAAAACTCCGTAAGACTTACATTGGCCACTGAGGGACCTAAAGCACTTATGTTCATATGCTATCGAATTGTTCTCCAATTTTATCCAGGACTGACTTATGAATGCTACTTGCTTCCAATAATTATTGGGCTGCGATAACGCTCATATAAGACCTCTAATCGATCAACAAGACATTTATTTATCCAATGGCAATGGAATGTAATTTTTGACAAAGCAAGCATCACATTGCCATACAACAAAAATCATGACAACACCGACAGACACTATCCATTAGCCGTTTGAAAACTCAACTTCCTTCTCACTTGCCATTACATCACTCCTAAATCACACGACCATCATGAGCATCCTTCACATGATTATACGACAACAATCTAAACGTTGTGTTACACAAGACATACATCCTTCCTCGCCGCGAGTATAACCATATTACGGCATATACCCGTGCACCTCAAATAAATATCTCACGCCACCACTACTATATCACACCATGGCACACACACACCTACGTGCACTAATTAAATCCTCGCATCCCATGTATTTCCAATTTACTCATCACATTAAACAACACAACATGTTTGCTTACCAAAACATGAAGGCAACCTTACTACGACATATGACCAAAACATTTTATACCCACACACCTTCCAACACCAATGTACATCACATCGACTAAAATATAATTGTACAACTACAAATCGCACACATCAAACAACACATCGCATATATTCCTATCGAAATATAAAAACATTCGAGTTCTTTTCTACTTCTTTTTCTTTCGCCACCACTTCAATCCATACCACTACAATTTTTAAACACGCACCACATCGACCAATTTATACGAATCGACAACCACCAATCTCTAACTCGAAATCATGAGCACGACCATATTACGACCTACCGCCAAAACATTTCAACCACATCTATATAATTTATTAATCAAGTCAAACGAGAGCGACATGCATCGGCTCACCATAAACAAACCCAATCGGTGTTTGTAAGAACGTTGGCGATTCGATTTGTGCATAGCTCCGCACGTTGACGAGCGTTGAGCGACTTGCCTTCTTCTTCACGCAAAACACGGGGTTCCCCTCCTCCACAAACAAAAACAAAACAACACACATACACAATTAATCATATGAAAATAACGCCGATGCGGAATCGAACAAGGAGCGTCGCGGTCTCACCGGGGTGAACGTCGTCGATGTTTGGGGCTGCGCAAAAACAACAAACCACCGACGGGCATCACGGCGCGCTGCACACTGCGCAACAAAACAGCAAGCCGGCAGCGCGCGGAGCCGTCGGGGCTACTGCACATTTCGTCGAGCACCCTGCGCACATCGGAAAGGAGTAAGGGAAGGGGCTGTCCTAGGAAGGCGACAAGGGTGCTGTTCTTGGGAGAGGGGCTCTGCGTAGGGCTGCTGTTTTTGGATCGAAGGGCTGGGCGCGTTCACATGGGGGCAGCCGAGGCAGGGAGGGGCGAGCTACTGGGGGTATGACGCCATGGGAGAGAGGGAGGAAAATCTGCTTGTGGTTGCTGCCGTGCGCGCGATAGAACTCGGGGGAGGGAGACGCTGCGCAGGGGAGGCCGGCTGAAGCAGAGGCGGCGCTGTGCATAGGGAGGTCAGCCGGAGGTGGAAGAAGGATGCCGAGCACAGGGGCTTTGGACGCCCTGGTTGCTGGCCGAGCAGGGAAGAACATGGGAAGGCGCCATGGGAGAAACTCGAGCTCGCTGCCATGGGGGGAAGTTTCAGCGCGTCGAGGAAGAAGGAGCAGGGGGGCGCCATGGCTGGCCGAGGGGAGGAGCTCGCGCCCATGGAGCAGGGGAGGGAGCAGGCCTGGGCGCCATGGAGAGGAGCACGGCTCCCTGCTGCTGCTGCCGTGGGAGGACTGCTGCGCGATGGAGAAGAAGACAGGGAGGCTGTGGCGGCTGGAAAAAATGGAGGGGTGGGAATGCAAAATAGCCCAAGTGCAAGGAGAGAGGGCTGCTATTTATAGAAGAAGCCCTAGGGTTAGGGTTTTCTCATGGGCCAAATGGGCCGGGCTGGAATGGGCTTGGCCCAAAACACGAAATCGGGTCGCGCTAATTTATTTTCCCGAATAAAAATGCTCCCGCGGAATTCGTTTCTACAGAGAACAGAGCGAATTAGAGTTTCGGTGAACGGACGATTGAGTGATTAATTCGACCGAGAGTTTGATTTGAATTTGCTCGGAAATAATTCCCTACGCGTGATTCGAAAATAAATCGTTCTGAGATTTGATCGGTTTTGGATTTTTAGTCGGAGAAGGCGAATCGTGATATTTTAAAATCGCTGTCGATACAGGGTTTTGAGTTCGGTTCGAACATGGGATATTTAGCCGAGTCGGATAAAATTGATTAGAGGACGACATATTGAGCATTCCGTTTGAGAGTACGGAGTCGGATTAATTTTTGGACACAGATCGAACATCGAGAAATCGGAGTCGGACACAGCTCGACTAGCAGCTGTCGAGCGTTTGATTAAATGAGCTTTAGATGGGATTTATAAATCGAGAATGATTTTTGAGTTCGCATTCGTGCCGAGGATAAAAGTTTTAACAGGCTCCAAAATTGGCCTTCTGTGAGACTGAGTAACTCCGAATTCAGTGAAATGTGTACGAATAGTCTGGATAATCAGAGACATACGCGAGCGAGAAATAGAGATTTTCACTTAGCATCCGCGATTAGGATAAATCTTCCGACATAACACGAAATAGACACCTGAGGTGTCACACGGTGCATGACTACGCGATACGCTAGGTGCTAATCGAAGCTGAGACAACAGTGGTTCTAGGGAGGGAGTTCTCACCTGCGGTTGAATTGATGACAAGCCTGACCACGAGACGGAGCGGCTCCACGACTGTACGCAATGTCTGACGAGGAATTGCCGATGATTTGAGTCCTTCCGAGGCGATGGATCCCGATGTGCTCCTTCCCCACCACCTACGCTTTCCCTTTTGCCTAGCCCTTAGGGTTGAATCGGTGGTTGAACAGAATCCTACCCACAGCCGCACTCTTCTCCCTTCTCTTTCTCCTGGGTCTCGAGTCGGGTGTGCAGAGAGGTACTAACTAGCAGCTTGGGACACGACTTATAACCCAAGGCCGTAGCGAAGTCCGGTTTGTGGGGATTCAGCTGGGCGGTCCTGAGTTAGCACCGAGGTTTTCTGCGGGCGGTTGCAACGGTCACATGCAAGCTGGAGGTCGAGGAAGTAGCCGACATGGGGGTCCCACATGGTGGCCGCATGTGGTCAAATCACACGCGGCAAGAAGCCCTGGCTGAGCGGGCCTGGTTTGTTAGCGAGAGAAAAGGAAGAAGGTGCATGCCACAGAGACCAACGAGTGGGCCCAAAGTGTCAAATGCGCTCGAGCGCAACCGCAGTGGCCGAGCGTACATGGGCGCAAGCAGGCCGATTTGGCCACCAGGCCCAAACCAAGGTCTACCCCTTCCCTTTTCCTTTTTATTCTCTATTCTTTTTCTTTTCTTTTGAATTTCTATTCTAGGTTTCAAATTATATTAATTCCACTTCCAGCATTTAATCTATTATTATTATTATTATTATTATTATTATTATTATTATTATTAAGTGCACAAACAATCTACCTTCGACATGATGCATATTTCCTTTATTTAATTTAATTGTCACTAGCCAACTTGACTCCATGATTTGAATATGCAAAAATGGGAAAAACAAATCAAGTAATCAAATAAACCTTTTATAATCCCCAATTCTTATACATTTTATAAATCCAATTATTTGGGCATTACAATTTTCCTTCCAGTAAGAACTTTCCACCTGCAGATTTCTCCAAGTTGAGCACGCTTAACTTTGAGATTCTTTCGAACCAGGCTTCCAAAAAGAAAGGCGAACCATGTTTATATGGATACGCTATCAATCCTATAAAACCTAGCCCAAGATATCACAGCCCACCCGGACCAGAATACCGTAGTATTCCAGCTATTTGGGTCCCACCTTACTGTTGTCTCATGTGACACAGTAGGTAGGAATAGTTTCCACCAACATAAACCTCTGCCCAAGAATAGCCCAGAAACATTTTCTGGCACTCCACTCAAAAATACATTGATTTTTCCAAATATCTCTAAATATTCAAATTCTGGAATATTCCAGGAATATTCCTTTTCGCTTTTCTTTTTATTCCTATGATTATAAAATCCAAAACTCCTCCAACCAAACTTAGATTCCAAGAATTCTTGCTTCGAGTAGACGAACAAGTGACCGAGGACGCAAGTGTTCATCAGGTGGAAACTGCTGAGCAGGAGCTCATTGAAGGCAAGTTGTGCCCTTGACCACTTTTATTTACCTAATAATGTTCTCTATAATCATTTTGGCATGCTTAGGCTTCATTTTGATGGGACCTAATAGGTCACGCTAGTTTGGTCATCTTTACACCTTGTTTACCCCTGAACTTTTGGGTAGTCTTTGCTATTGCTATATGTGGTTTTGGGTGTTAAGATAATCATTACACATGGTCATGCTTTATTATTGTTATTCTATTTTGTTCATGATAAGACTATTATATTAATTGGAACATAGAGCTTAACTTGAGAAACATGTGCCACCACAAGGGTGGAATGGGACACCCTTAGCTGACTAATTAGGAAAGCTAGTGGAGGTCTACCTTACCCAAAAGGGGCAAGGGCAGTAGGGGAGTTGGCGGTGTAGGGAGGTTCTCGGGTTGATTTTGCTGCGATGGCTTTTTAGACAGGGGATTCCTACATTGCGCTCCCTAGAAACTATAGCGGGTTTTCTAAAGCTAGTGGAACTTTGTAAAGGCCTTGTAGTGTTACCCTGCCTCGCTTCCTTGGTAGAGGTGTATGGGATTCATGACCCCTTGGCAAATGGGTAACATGACTTGTGGGTAAAGGATACAACCTCTGCAGAGTGTAAAACTGGTATACTAGCCGTGCTCGTGGTCATGAGCAGCTCAGGACTCTCGCATGATTAATTTATAGAATTAAACTCAATTTGTCATTTGCATTGCATTGTGGTTTTATTATTAATTTTGATCTATTATTACTCTGGTTTGGTATCTACTTACATTTAGTGACTACTAATAAAACTTGACCAACTTATTAAAAGCAATGCTCAACTTTAACCCTTATTTGTTGATTAGCCTTACACTTCACATAAGCTCCCACCTTTGGTGAGTTTATGCACATTATTTCCCACAACTTGTTGAGCTATGATCTTTTGTGAGCTCACCCTTGCAATATATAAACCCCCCACACAGGTGAAGAGCACGTAGTCTAGGAGGAGGTCTACAACGAGGAGTACGAGCTTATCTAGGTGGCGTCTCCCAGTCAGCTTTATGGCGCCAAGGAATAACATTTAGTTTGCTTTATTGTTATCATTTGTTTTTGTAAGATACTTCCGCTATGTAATAATATTTGTGACATTTATCTCTATACACTTGGTCATTATATGTGTTGTTCTTCTTTAGCGCATATATGAGACGCACCCGGCTTTACCACTTAAATCCGGGTGTGACAAAGGAGGGGGAATGTTTTCTCCTAGTTTGGGCATGGAGGTGGCCTTGTGCCTTTCGGTATAACCGCCAAGGTAAAGTCGTGCAAGGAAAGAGAGAGTTTCGGATTCGGGTCTCATTGACCATGAGATCGCAGAGTCAGACTAGTGGGTAAAGTGTACACCTTTGCGCAGAGTTAAAAAAACCTATTCGAATAGTTCGTGTCCACGGATATAGATGAGTTATGGCTTGGTTTTGACAATTAGTGTTTTGTTTTCCAAAAATGCTTTTGAAAAGTGGATTTAAAAAGTCCGGCGGTCGAGCCGTGAGCTATGGTGGACGAGAAGTCCAGTAGCTATTTTTGAAAATGAAAACCAGTGGGAAACTGCTGAGATACCTAGATCGTTTAGTCCAGGGGATTTTGTTCTATATTGAAAAACTTCCTACTCCTTTGAGACAGGATGTGCTTTGAAAAATATAAAATATTTTACAAAATAACCCTGCATCAAATATTGCTCTTTCTGCAAAATATCCTGAGCTCCACATACTCTATGCAATATATCTGATTTCCCCATTCCGTGGGTGAAGGTGAGTTGCTGGGTACGTAAGTACTCACTCTTGCTTATTTGTTCTTTTTTAGAGAAGGAGATCGCTGATCGGGTAAGAGTTACGCCTGTTCCCAACCATGCCTGTGGTTTTTAGACTGCTGATTTGCTTTGCCACATATATTCGGCTGCTTCAGCCCCACTCTGATGATATGTCCCGAGTTGTGGACCAACTCTTAAAGTTAATCACCACCTTTATAGGTTTGTCTCGTTTAAGCAGATCTAGAACCATCTGTTGTATAAATGTGTTTACTAGCTTCCTGGGACTAGTAATTGCATCACATTTGACTCCCAGAGGATTGGGACGCTTCACATTTTTATTGCACAATGAAGTAAATATACAAAGGATCGTTTATATATAAGCAAAAGGATAGGTAGTGTAATGGATTCTGAAAAAGGATATGTACAGGCTCTGAAATTTCTAGAAGTCACACTCTGAAAAGACTATGTATAGGTTCTGAAAAGGCTAGATGTAATAGCAACAATGTATGATATTGATGCTTCTGAAAAGGCTATGAAATGGATTTGAAAAGGCTAGATGTCATACTCATAATATAGGATATTGATGCTTCTGAAAAGGCTATGTAATAGCTCTGAAAAGGCTAGATGACATATTCACAGTTTTCACACAATTTTGGTAGAGTTTACCCTGTTTTATATCAATCCAACATATACACATACATAAGCATATAACATACAAGTGCATATAAGTTAAAAAAATGCCAAACAAGCTCATAAAAGTCCATACAAGTGCATAATAGTCCATAGAGTTCATACAAGTCCATAAAATGTCCATACAAGTCCGTAGAGGCCAAGCAAGTCCATTACAAGTCCATACCAGTGCATACGCTACATAACAACTCCATACAATCCATACCACCCCAAACCAAGTCAACGTCTCCTAGTCTTACCCTTGCCTAAAGTGTCGGTGCCTAGAGTGTAATGTTGTGGATAGCGGTGTCGCCTACGATGTTCTGGTTTTAACGGTTGTGTCGAAGGAGCCCCCTGAAGCTATGAAGGTCCGATCTCGTCCTGATCGTTGTCCAAGCCAACGTCTAGTCCTGTGGATAGCGTTGCTGTGTGACTATATGACGGTACATTAATGCCTTGTGCAACATCGGTCTTGCAGCCATAGTGAGCTGCAGCTCCACATAGGCGCCTAGATAAACATTGTATGCCATAGACATATTAGTTTACAACATATCAAAGCTATAATCATAACAAGCTAAAGGCTATAAACATTGTGGATAGGCTTACCTCCAAGAAGCTACGCATGCTGTTATCGCCCATAATCAAAAGCTGGCGATCAATGTCCTGTACCGAGCATCTCAATGTGTTACCCTGTACAACACAATTTGCATCAAACATACACTTGATACATGTATAGTATTAAAAATGAGTACAACCATTTTAAAACTTACCACTCGATCCAAGATGGGTGTCGCCTCCACTTGGGTTCCTAGTATAGTAGACTGGTCGTACGCCGTGTCTTCATCATCGGAAGAATCAATGTCGGTGTAGTCATCCGTTGTCCACTGCTGGTGAAGATTACAACGAGTCGCACCCTAGTACCAAGCTTGGTACCACCTGTAGTCACTGTTGTTGTGCAACTCATCGTTTTCATGCACATTCTCCGCAGCCAATTCCCACTCTTCAATAAATGCCATATGATGTTGACGAAAGTCTGTTCTCTTCTTTTGCTTCCGCAGGTCAAATCTACACATAAACCATATCATTTAAAGAACACAAAAGATTTACAAATGCTTGATGTTACAAAGTCAACTGGAATAAGAGAATTTGTATATAGCAAACTTACTTGTGCAGCTCCCTAGAAGTTGGAATATCTTCAACCGGCCATATCTAGTTCCTACCAAACTGCCTCTCAACCCTGTGCGGTAGGTGCCACTCAACACACCAGAAACAGATTATAGGACATTTCATCCTATAGATTTCCTCGTCACTGTTGCATACTGAAC
The DNA here is from genome assembly GCA_029449295.1 of Zea luxurians. NCBI lineage: Eukaryota > Viridiplantae > Streptophyta > Magnoliopsida > Poales > Poaceae > Zea > Zea luxurians. The sequence continues at coordinate 57,676,736 of JAOPSE010000011.1, forward strand.
TAAAAATCATCCCATCAAACTCAGGTGCGTTGTATGGCTGCCATGTGACCTGAAATAAATGAAGAAATCAATGTTAAGTTTAATGAAACAAATTTCATAATGATAAGATATAAATGTTGAGTACTTATGCTAGAGGCCGAGAGCGTGTCAAGCTCGTTCACATACTCCATATATACCCTCTTAGCTCTAGCAAAAGGAGCTACCACTTGGTCCCAAACATAAGCATACGTCGATCGAAGATGGCCATTTTCAGCAATGTTCCATGATCTAGGCTGGAAAACACGTGACCGACCAACTGGTATGTGAAACCACATTCATATCTATAGGAGGTAGACGCAACCGCCTACAGATGAAGAGGAGGAGGTACGACGACAAGCCTCACAAAGCTCCCGGTACAAAAAAGAAAGCACGGTGGAGGCCCAACTGTAGTGCCCAGTTGTATCCCAGTCGATTAGACATGGGATGTACATCCATGACGCGCAGTCGCCTGTTGTGTCTGGGAAGAGGACACAACGAAACATGTGTAGGATCCAAGCCTGACAGTAGAACTACACTATATCCTCATCAGCATTAGCAGGGCACACACCAAATGTCTCATGTATCCATGTGATGCGTACTTCAACAGTCCTATCAACGCCCTCAGCAGGAAGCTCTCTACCAAGAAAGGCCTCAACTCTAGCCCTCCAACCTTCTGAGTCACATTGGCCTGTCACTGCTCTGCCTATAACATCGAGTCCAAGTATCTTCTATATGTCTTCTAATGTGACTGTCATCTCACCAAAAGGAAGATAAAAGCTATGTGTCTCGGGCCGCCACCTACATAATTAAAAAACAATTTAGTGTAAACGAGCTCAATGAGTCAAGAATAATTTGATGAAATCCTAAAACAATACCTGTCCACAAGTGCAGTAATGGCCGCCGAGTCAATAGTAGTCAACCCTCGGCATAACTGGTACGATATTACATCTAGACCTGCTCGTCTGAGGTAAGGAGTGTACCTCTCGTCGAACAACATGTCTAGGAACCCATTGTGTGTCCTAGAATGAAGGGTTGCTAGGTCCTGCACGGAAAACGATTATATTACTAAAGCGGTGAATATGTGTAGAACAACTATTCTACAAAAGTAGTTAAAATTGAATATCTGGCCTTCCGCCAGAAGGCGGCCCGGTGGCTCTTGTCATAGAACGGGTCGAGCAGGTGGAACTGTGCCATCCTACAAAATCAAATTAAGGTTAGAAAGTAATATGTACTTATTAAATAAAAATAGGTAATACAAAAATATTAAACAAGACAAACCTCACTAATCTGCCAACGACAAGTGCGTGAATTGTGACCAAGTCTACCGCACTTGCCACACTCATACTGTTTGGGGTCGGTAAGAAATGGTGTTCTTCTTCCCCTCCTACTCCTACCAGCTATTTGATCCATAACCATCTTGTGTCTCGTCCCCTTCCTGGATCCACGCTTGGTCCAATGACTGCTTGGACCGACAACGTACTTTGGGCCATCGTATCGAGGCCACTCACCCAGTTCATGGTAAGGAATAAACATTGGACTCCAAGTCAACACAAGCTTGTCAATAGTAAACTCTTGGGGGTATCCTCCTCCCTAAGTCAAAGTTGTGAGCTCAGGCAGCTGCGATAAGATGAGAACATGGAAAATGGTACTGCCTCGGTGCCCCACGAGTACATGACAAGTCATTAAGGACAACCACATGCTTCCTGGACTCTTGTGACTTGCCGTCAGAAGTAGTACCAGCTTGAAGGAATACCTCATATGTCCCTGACTGCAAGTCAAAACAATCAACAGTGTGTGTGTTCGCCCTTTCCTTTGCCTTCTCTAGAAAAGTCTTAGGTTTTGGAGCCCATCTCTCTCCGGTGTGTCTATCATTAAACCATGCCACAATCTTGTAAAAGGTAAATGATACTATAGCAGTGACCGGCATACCACGTATGCCAAACAATAATTTGTTGAATGACTCAGCCATGTTACTACACTGGAACTCATATCACCATCCACCTAAGTCATGAGCTCTCATCCACTTCTCCAAATCCGGCATCAATCTAGTCAACCAATCTCTGCCTTCGGCATTTTTTGTGACTTTGAGCTTATCTAACTTTTCTCTAAAGAACTTGTCTTCTAGCTGGCGACATGTCTCCTAGAAAATCTCAAAGTTATCCTTCATACCATCCTTGCGCAGAAGATTCTCAGTAAGGTGTCGAATACACCACCTGTGATGCAAAGGAGGGTACCCATCGATCTGCTCACGGACTGCGTTGAGTATTCCCTAGTGTTGATCTGATATTACACCAACTTCCCGTCCTGGGCCAACCACATGTATCTGGACCAGTCGCAAAAAACACCCCAACTATCTTTGTTCTCTTTCTCAACCAAAGCAAATGCCAGGGGAACTAGCTTGTTGTTTGCATCAATGGATATGGCAATTATAAGCGTGCCCTGGTACTTGCCGAGAAGAAACATGCTGTCAATGGAAAAGATAGGATGATAATGCCTGAAGGCATCCACACACTGCGGAAAGCACCAGAACGCACGGAAGCATTTGGTTTAGGGATGTACTCATAATGCATGCCTGGATTAACCGCCTTCATTGCATTTAGAAGAACAGGTAGCTTCTCGTACCCAAATTTCCAGTCCCCATATATCATCTTCCACGCACACTGCTTAGCCCTCCAAGCTTTACCATATCTTATCTTATACCCATCATACACATTCTCCACAATCCTCATGATTGTCCTAACCTTCATATTTGGTTCTGACTATAGTATTCCCAAAAGCCGCTTCCTAATAAGGGTAGATGTCAATTGGCAATGTTTCATCGTTAACTCATGTTCATCACAGGTGTGTGGCCCCACTACTTTTGTTATCTTTCACTTTGCGGTGATCTTTTGTATCCTAGCACAGACCCTCCATGCACAGTTATTGTAACGCCCCGAGTTTGAGAGTTAATTTTTTTCCTTTCTCCAGCACTCACCGAATTCGGGCGTTACCTTTCCTTTTATCTTTTTCTTCTCGTTATGCCTTGCCCCTTTTCAAAATCCTAAAGAGAGTTAACTCTAAGTCGTGTATTAATAAATCCTAGAAGTGGATTTTTCTTTGGTTGTTGCATCATGCTGATCCACGCATCTATTCTTTTGTGTGTATTTGCTTGGTTTCCGTGAAGTATTCATTTATTAAGAGTTTAGAGATAAATAGGAAATAGGAAAAAACCCCCAAAAACCCTCCCTCCATTTCCTGCTGGCCTTTTGGCCTGTGGTGCGGCCCTGGCCTCTTTGGGCCCACCTAGCTGCCCCCTTCCTCTCTCTCTCCCCCTCTCGTCTTGGGCCATTTTGGGCAGCCGTGGCCCACCTCGCGCACCCCCTCCCCCCGCGGCCTGCTTCCCCCATTCTCTCCCCTTCCCCTTCGTGTCGTGGGCCGGCGTCGTGGTGGCCCAGCTCGGAGCACACCCCTTTTCCCCGCTTCGGGCCCGCTGGGCGGCCCAGCCGCCCCCTTTCCCCCCCCCGCGCGCGGCCCATCCTCCTCCTAGGCGCAGCGCGGCACGGAAGCCAAGCGCGGGCGCGTGGTCGGCGTAGCCGCCATGCGTGCCGGCTGCCGTTTCTTCAACCGCCACCTGCGATTCTCGCGCCCACGACGGGAGTATCGCCCACGATCTCGCTGCGTCGTGCTAATCCGCCCGAAACAAACCCATTCGAGTCCCAAGCGTTTTACCCTCTTCCCCAAACCGCACGGCGCCGAGCTTCGAGAACGTTCCCTTTCGGAGCTCACTGCGGAGCTCGCCTGTGCCGTCGAGGTGAATCCTCCCCTCCATTCCCCTCACCTCCTCTGCATGGTCGCGCGTGGTCTGGCGTGTCGCTCGGCCCGCGGCTGCTCACGGCGCGCGCCTGACGCGACTGCTCGCGACGGCCCCGCGCGGCCTGCTCGTGGCACGCCCGGTGCGGCTGCTCGCAGCGGCTCCGCACGGCCTGCTCGCGGCGCGGCCCCGTGCGGCGCGGCTCCCTGCCTGACGCGACCCACTGCTGCCCTGGCACGCGCGGCCCCTCTCACGCGTCTGCAGCGTGCGGCGCGGTCATGGCGCTCGACTGGCCCGCGGCCCTCACACGCGGCGTGGCCCCCAGCGTGGCGCGGCCCAGCCATGGCATCCCGCCCGGCGCGGCCCCGCTGCCTACGCGATCCGGCTCGGCCCCCGACGTGGCCTCGCTGCCTGCGCGGTCCGGCTCGGCCTCCGGCGCTGCCCCGCTGCCGGCGTGGCGCGATCAGCCACCGGCGCGGCCCCTACTGCCTGCGCGTGGCGTGCTCGGCGTGCCCCCCTGTCCGACACAGCCTGCCCGCGGCGCGACCCCTCCCCTGCTCGCGGTGCGCTGCGCGGCGTGCGCACGGCTCAGCCCCGGCGCGGCGTGCGCACGGCTCGGCCCCGGTGTGGCTCGTTCGTGGCGCGCGTAGCGCGGCCTACTCGTGACGACCCCGACGCGGCCAGCTCGCAGTGCCCCTGACACCGGTCAGTGCGGCCTTGTGTGCGCTAGAGCTTGCGAGGTGCGCGCGGCTAGCTCGACTGATGTTGTTCCTGTTATTAATATTATTATCTACTTGACTTAATTTACGTCTTGCGAATAGAACGCCGATGGATCACATAAATGATTTAGTTCTTTTATATATATAGTAAGAATACCACTTGTACGTTAACAACATTAACTTGACCTGCCCTAACACATGCTTTCATAAGTTATGTAATTACTTGTTCATTCAATAAGTAATTTAATAAAGACTGTCTTATGTGTAGTTAGGTCATCTCACGTGTTTTAACTTGATAAGATATGAGTGTGTTGCCAAGCTGGACTTTTACGTAGCACGTGTGGTCTCACGTGTCGTCGCGTGCCGTTCCGCTAACACTAGTTTTGCATGATCGTAAGCGCGAACTTTACGTCATGTGCGTGTTTAACTGTTTTGTTTCCTTATATGGTGTATTGTTCCTTTTCTGATTTAAGATGTGAATGTATGTTTGCACTCACATAGAGAACGGTCTGGTCACGGAGTCCGAAGAACTCGCAGGAGAAGACCCTAAGCAGCAGCTGGTTGGTGGAGGCAAGTGTCCCTTGACCCACTTATGTCCTATACATTCCTTAATTCACTTTTCGCATTTACACAGTTTATACCTAAGGATTAACTAGCTTTTGTTATCCATGTCCTTGCTTACCTATTTGGGTTGGATTATTCTGGTTTAGCTTCATGCTAGTGCTTCACATTAATCAATGAACATGATGAGATTTATCAATGATATGATGTTTCCCTTCTTTATTATGATGATATACTTGTGGCATTTAAGGGGACTCAAGCAGTTTCTCGAGTGCCTCTCTGTAAGGACCTGTTCGTTGGATGACCGCCCGGGAAAATAGTGCAACCATGAGGGTGGAATGGGACGCCCTTAGCTTAATAATTAGAGGAACCGGGGTGTAGTTCGCTTCGCCGTCGTGCCGTTAATGGGGCTCGGTGTATGCGGCTCGCTCTGCCAAGGTTGGTTTGCCCCTTGGGGAGGAGTGCGGTACATTTAGGAAACCTAACGGGCGGCTACAATCCCAGGGAATCTTTGTAAAGGCTACATAGTGATACCCTGCTGGGTCACCTTAGTAGTGATCAATGGAGAGTCATGATCTCCGGGCAGAAAGGGAATCATGACTTGTGGGTAAAGTGCGCAACCTCTGCAGAGTGTTATGAAAACTGATATATCAGCCATGCTCGCGGTTATGAGCAGCCAAGGGAGCTCCATTGATTAGAGATACTCGATCAGAGATGTTTGGATTACAGGTGGTGACGAAGATGATGTCTATGACTATGGTAATGGTAAGTGGTATTCTTTCTGTTTGGAAAGGGTACTTTTGAGTTAACAACTTGGGTTAATACTAAAATCTGGCTCTCTCTACTAGTAATAATAATCTGACCAACTAAAAGCAACTGCTTGACTTACCCTCATATAAAGCTAGTCCACTACAGCCAAACAAGATAATTGTTGAGTATGTTGATGTGTACTCACCCTTGCTCTACACACCAACCCCCCCTTCCCCAGGTTGTCCGCGTTGCAACCACTGCTCAGGAGAAGATGAAGTCGTGGAGGAAGACTTCCGGGAGTTCCAAGATTACGACGAGTTTTAGGCGTGGGTTAGCGGCAACCCCCAGTCGGCTGCCTGTGAAGGCCACGTGTATCTACGTTTCTTTTCCGCACTTTGATAATTGTTAAAGACTATGTGGATGTCCCGGACATCATGATGTAATCGACTATTATACCTTCTTTTATGTTATTATTTGAGCACTGTGTGATGATGTCCAGTTATGTAACTGCTGTATACGTGAATTGCTGATCCTGCACGTACATGGTTCGCATTCGGTTTGCCTTCTAAAACCGGGTGTGACAGTTATCCTTGTCGCATACAACGCATTTCTCGTACGAATGAAGGAATCTATACGGCCTCTTACGTAAGACTGCATAATGCTGCAACCACCTCTTCAAGGCAGTCAGGTCCTTGAAGACCCTACCCTTTTCAATCATCATGCTAGGACCGGCCTCAGGAGCATCTAGCAACTCATCATCCCTTCCTTCTGCATTTGCCTGATGAGAAAGACTAAAATCGCTGAACTCATGCACTCTTGGATCCCGGCGGTCTGGAAAAACACGTTGCAACATTTTAATATCACTCTCTATGAGTTCACCAACCGGGCGAGTCGGCCGGGCGCGGGGAGGTGAGGCCGAGCAGGGCCGGCGCGGCGGCGGGGTGGCGTGGGGTGGCTGGGCGAGGCGGCAGCGCGGCGCGTCGGTTTAGCGGTGGCGCGGGTGTGAATAGGTGACGGGAGAGAAAAATGGGAAAGAAGAGGAACAAGTGCGGTATAAAGGGGGTCGGTGCCAAGATCTATGGCGCCGACCCCGTGATGTGTGTGTCGGCGCCAGGGGTCTGCGCCAAGATCTATGGCGTCGACCCCAACCACGTCCACGTCCAGGTCAACGTGGCAGGCGCCAATAATGGCGTCGTCACGTGTTAGCTCGGCGCCAATGATAATGACGCCGAGACAGGGGTCCATTTTTAAAAATGAATTGTAAAGGGCGTATGTGTGAAAATAAAACTCTAAAAGGGCTAAAATGCAAAAAAATTGGTATGGGTGTATCGAATTTTTTGAATTTGGTTTTTTTTTGGAAAAAATTTCACGTTTAGAACCCTCGATAGCTTAATGACCTTTTTGACCCTTTGGTCGGCGTAATAGGTCATGACACTGTTCGGCACCATAGGCTACAGCGCCGAAGTACCTAATGTGCTCGACTATCACTGCTTCGTTGGCGTCTATGTGCCAAGCTTGGTGCCATGATTTATGACGTCGAACTCTTGTCTATCACTACACCAAAATCATACACTTCCTACGGTTTTTTAACTTCCTACAGCTTTTATAACAAACTGTAGGAAATAAATAACTTCCGAGAGGCAACTGGTACCTCTAGGAAATAAATATAACTTCCTACGGTTTTTTATAAAAGCTGTCGGAAGTTAAAAGGCCATAGGAAGTTAACTAACTTCCTACGGCCTCCTCTAGGAAGTTAGGTTTCATCTGTTCACAAGTCAAACGAAAATCTAACTTCCTACGACTGGCTCTAGGAAGTTAGCTGGGCAGCTAACTTCCTACGGCCTCCTCTAGGAAGTTAGGTTTCAGCTGTTGACCAGTCAAACGAAAATCTAACTTCCTACGGTCAGCTGTAGGAAGTTACTTAACTTCCTAGAGGCAAAGTACAAACTCTAGGAAGTTACCTAACTTTCTACGGCTTTACTCTAGGAAGTTATGTTTTTTTATTTTTAACCTCCCTCAACCTTATCTCTTCTCTCTCTTCTCTCAACATCTCTCTGTCTCACGCCCGACCGGCCGCCTCTCCCGCGCGCCCTTCTCTCCCACGCCCGACCGGCTCCGCCCCCAGCCTCGTCGCGCCCGCCTCTCCCACCCCCAGCGCGCCCCGCCTCTCCCACCGCCCTCCCCGGCCGCCGCCGCGGCCGCCTCTCCCGCCCCCGAGGAGCTTGCCCCAGCCACCGCCGCGGCCGCCTCTCCCGCCCCCGGCGCGCCCCGCTCCCCAAGCGAACCCGCCTCTACTTCATTGTGCGCGGCCTCCACGCCGCCCAAATGCCGTACCCCCGTCCTCCCCATGGGACCTCGATGTGCCGCTGCATGCCCTCCGCCGCTGCCACTGCGACAAGTTTGGCCTCATCTGGAAGCTCCCTTTTGCCCGCGTGTCGTCCCGTGTAGCCCTGATGGATGCAGCCTCGCCTTCGCAGCCCCATTCGCCACGCGCTCCGTTGCTGCAGCCCCCGCTTGTGCCGTCCAGGAGGTACTACATGCACTTCTCGGCGTCCAGCTTAATCTAGGCGTAGCTTACCGCTTAGCTTTTTTTTATTGTCTAATTCTAGGTAGCTGCTAGAGGGTCATGTTCGGTGGTTTGGCTTGAGAATGTCACGTCTAGACATGGGGACTGGATTTACCCAACCAAGATGACAGCCTATAAGCATTGAAGGACTATCTAATTTCTCACTTGTGAGTCAGATTGATTTCTTTTATTTGGACATATCGTCTCGCCTTGGCCATATTTCTATAGAATACAACTATCTGAGCTAGAGTTACATCTGTGTGGACATATTGTTTTCTTATAGCTATCTGAAGTTTAGTAGCTATCTATCTTGTTTTTCAGGGATCTGGAATTACAGGAGCCTCATGGAAGCATGAAGATTTTTTAGGCTCCTATGCTCCTGGAGCTGGACAAGATGGGCCAAGTCATTTATATTGGGGCTAACGACAAAGGTGATTCCTGACCTTGCCATCTCTTAACTACTTTGCTGCTACTGAGCACATATACGAACTGCATAGCTAGGTTCATTTATGTTAGGAATAACTACATGAGTTATTTCTGCCCAGGTTCATTTCTTACGAGACTGAATATGCACTGAACCTTGTGTGCCTTGTAGTATATGTAGTATCTCTCTTTTAAAGATCAATAGATTTCCAAGATCGACTATAGTAGCACCAGGCCTCCACTGCCTAATCAGTCTCTGACTTAGCTTGTATTTTACCTCACATTTCATTGCATGTCTCTACACCCTAAGGTCCTAACCACTATTTTTTTCCACTTGCAGCTATGTTCCAATGTTTGTGGAGATAGAGTATGATCTGAACTGCCAGTACACATCTGTTCTAATGGAAGAGCAACTGGAGGCTCTTGGAAGAGCAATAGTTGCTGGCAAGGTATGTTCCACCTCACTTTTAGCCAACTCCAGTTCCACCTCACTTTTATTTATGGAACTACATAATGAACTCTTTGATGCTTCATTAAAATGATGATTTAGATTTATGGTATAAAACCAACCAACATGCTACTGCCTGATTCATTATGCCTTTTATTTTTTCTACCTACTAATGCATCATGATTACTTTCCAATTGTTATATGTAAATCTAGCCTATGCACAGTGGCTTGTGGAGTTTGGAGCCTGAGGTTGAACTATCTATACCATTCTAATCATGTATCTTCTCTGCTATTGTTTTTAATAATTTACCACTGTAATCGTGGGAGCAGTTTGTCTTATGCTATATATGGGTCCATGAGGTTAGTTTCAAATTTTGACTTGCGCTTGAAAGAGCACTATTTCTTTCACAAAGTTTATAGCAAAACCAGTAGGGGGAGTCCTTTTATATCATGCATTCTCTTTTGCTCATCAACTAAGGTTACAACAAAACCATATTCCTTGCTTGAAAGAGACATATTACTAGGGTAGTTGTTTTCTTGTGCATTCTTTTTTGCTCGTCAACTAAATGTGATTCCTTCTGATGCAAGTTAGCATAGTTGACATGAAATTATTTGTCTTATGCCATTTTTTCTTCAGGTTGTGTATGCAAGTGGTGGAAAAGCTCATGAAAGGTGCGGACTCTACATATCTTATATTGTTTTATTGGTTGAATGCAATACATGTTCTGAATCTGTCGTGATATTATTTGTTTGTAAGTACACAATGTTTGATAACATCATCGACTCAAGCCAGGTGAGGGCTCAACGTGGAGGTTCGTCGAGGTCTGCTGCTCATAGTTCCCGTCTCTCCATTCAAGATCGAGCAGAAGTGGAGCAACTGCGTGAAGAACTTAATGGAGTATCGACCATCACTCGTCGTTGTACCCTGATGGTGATCAGCGATAGTGACCTTCCATTTTATGTGTTGTGATACTTGAGACTTTTGTGTCTTATGACTATGTATGAGATGTTGTGATATTATCTCTTATTATGACTGGATGAGAAGTTGTGTCTTATGACTATGGATGAGACTTTTGTGATATAATTAATGAGACTATGGATTTAATTGTTGTTTTGTGATTGTGTGTGAGATGTTTTATGTGAAAATATGTTGTGCTATAGCTGTTAATATATTTGTTATGTTGTGGAATGTGGTGTAAAATGAAAATAAACAATATTTGTAATGCTGGTCAAATTAACTTCCTAGAGGCTAACTGGGCCTCTAGGAAGTTAGCCAGCTAACTTCCTACGGCTTACTGTAGCCCTAGGAAGTTAGCCAGCTGACGGCGCTGACGGCGTGAATCTACTAACTTCCGAGAGGCTCCGCTGGCTGTAGGAAGTTAGCTAACTTCCTAGAGGGCTCTAGGAAGTTAAGCTAACTTCCGACAAAAAATTTTCGAGAGCCAAACTTCCGACGGGATGGCTTAACTTCCGAGAGTTTCGCTAACTTCCTAGAGTTTAGGCCTAACTTCCTAGGGTTTAGGCTCTAGGAAGTTTACTATTTTGGTGTAGTGTATGCATGTTTCCTCCAATGTCTCGTTGCATGCAATTGACTAATATATGCGGGTACTAACAAAAGCAGAGATGAACCACACGTCCACACCCTATATTTTTTTTGGGATTTTAAAAGCCCCACCGCTTCATCATTTACGTCTATACTTAGGGGTGAAAACGGATCGGGTATACCCACCGGGTACCAGATACGGATAATGTAAATACCCGTTTTTTCGGATACCGATTCGGGTATTTTTATATTCGGGATGGATACGAGTAATACCTGGATAGTGCAGCTTTGGATTCGAGTCGGATACGGAACGAGTACTACCCGGTAAATACCCGGATATTCGGATCGGATATGGGTACCCGGAATTCGAGTAACCATTTTTTCTTTTTCTACGTAATAATATAGTTATAAAATTATAACTTTTACATATAAAATCGGATGAAGATAAAGTTTATATGAAAATTGTAGAGCTCGAAGAGATCTATAACTTTATAGTACATCACATTTTTGTTTAAACATATCTTTAGACCAAAATCATTGAAATAATGTCTAAATTTATATTAAAATAATAGACTTTATCATTTTTATGTGGGGACTTAAGATTATCTCCATGTGGGAACTTAAGTTTATCTTTTTATAAACTATTTATCAATATTGGTAACTTATTTGTAATTTTCGATCGACGCTACAATATTTTTATGAATTTAATTGTATTTTGATGATTTTCTACAACAAGAAATTAATAATAAACCAAACAGCCTAAAAAATTTATGAATTTTTACGGGGACACAACATATATCCACATATAGTTCTCAAAAACATTTAGACTATAAAATCCACAAGATGTTGGTGTTTCTTCCATTCCACTCCCACTTATTACGTGAGTTACATGTGAAATCATTTTATGTATCAAAGTTCCAACATAATCAATATTTTACTTATCATTTTCATGTGGAGACTTGAGGTTATATTTGAATAGAATGTTTATTTGTTTTGGTAAGCTTTTTACAATTTTGGGTCAAAGCTAGTGTATTTTATGAATTTTAATTATATTTTGATGATTTTATGTAGAAAAAAATTAATAATGTATAAATAACCTCAGAAATCTATAAAATTATACAAAGGTTGGTGTTTCTTCTATTTTATTTTCACTTATTGCGTGAGTTACACGTAAAATCACTGTAAGTATCTAAGTTTCAACATAATCAATACTTAACTTTACCATTTTTATATGGGAACTTGAGATTATCTTCTATTAAATGTTTATTAGTATTGATAATTTACTTGTAATTTTGTGGTCGAACAAGAATATCTTATGATAACCAATTAATGTATTATCCGACAAGTATCTGATATCCGATCAAATAATATCCGTATCCGTCACTTATCCGCCCGGATAAATATCCGGTCCCTGTATCCGTATCCGTCCCATTTCTAACTATCCGTATCCGATACCGAATCCGTTTTAAATACATTAGAGTAGGATACAGGATGAGCTACTATCCGTCTGTGTCCGTCCATTTTTACCCCTATCTATACTTTATATGTTTCAGTGTGGCGGTGCACATGAATTCGTAATCTGTAAGGACGAATGGAAAAGTCAACTTGCATGCGTTCGTATTGAACCGGAGACTTCGAATACCTGCCATCTACCAATGTTATATTCTCCTGTCTTTTCAAATAAACGACTTGATGTGGAATTTTCTTTTCTTTTTTAGTTTTTTAATAAGAAGCAAGTCCATGGATATATTGGATCAGTGAATAAAAAAAAATAAACTAAATTTCATTGCTCGCCTCGTCTCGTCTAATTGGACGGTTTTTAAACACTACCGGAATCCTACTCTTTGCCGAGTGCTCGATATTTTGTCGAGTGCTTTCTATCGTCTTTGCCGAGTGTCGCACTCGATAAAGTTCCACTCTTGGTAACGACTGCATTTACCGAGGGCCGGACTCTCGGAACACAAAGACACTTGGCAAAAATCAGCGCTTGGCAAAGGACCGTCAGCAGACGTCTATAGCTGACGGCTGTTATCTATGCCGAGTGCCGGGCTTTGACGCTCGGCAAAAAAGTTACTTTGCCGAGTGTCATCCTTGGACATTCGGCAAAGTATATTTTTATTTTTTCTTTTTTCTCAACCAAACTTTTTATGGCATGTTCCTACACTATGTAGACCTACATGTTCCATTTTGCATAATTATAAAAGTGTTTTATATAACTATTAGATTTAACACTTCCCTGGATTGGTTGACTACGCCGGAGTGATGAGCCCAGGCTACACCTTCGACCACTACGTCGTCGCCCCCGATGCAGTAGACCGAGACAATAGGGAATTCAACAACAAGGTGGAGCTGGTGAAGCAAGAGCTCTGGGTAAGTCTTACTATAATGTAAAATATGTCGTATTCATTGCACAATCTTGAAATAATGTATGGATACATAGTCTTTGTATGCAGGATTTCTTCTCATGCGAGGCTGGATACAGAAACACCCTAGGTGTTACCCAAGGCCCTGGCTCAATGCATGCACTTATGGCCTTTTATCATATGTGTTTAAGTGGGGGAGAAGGGGGCACCAAAACTTTAGAAACCATGGATTAATTAAGGAATGATCATGACAAAAGAAATACCCAAGATTTTCATACATCTTCACCTTGGAAAAAGTGGCTCAAACCCTAGACCCCCCTCTTGAGCCTTTAGACCTCCAAGCATGGGATTAGGGGGAAAGCTATGCAAATGACCATTTCATGACTTAAACCTTTTACCAAAGTTGAAGTACATTTATATATCTATATGAAATAGTAAGGAAAGTGTTCCAAAAAGGCCCCACAAAATTCTCAAATTCAGACCCCAAGTGAAGAACACTCAAGAGCAACCAATTTTTCTCTAAGTTAAAAATCAGCCCTCTTCCAAAGATCAGGGATGTTCACCTAGTTGCTGGAGCCAAATCCATGAGGTCCAATTGACAAAAGGGAGCCAAATTACCTAAGGCACACACTGGAAAAGTTTGAACCGAAGCCAAGACCTTTTGACACGAGTTGACATCCGTTTTGTCTCGAGATGAACAGTGCCGACAGGCCCAACTGGGCGCCCGCATATCTCCCAAGCTAGGGCATATCTTCCCTTGGAACTCACATGAACTAGGTAGCCCTAGGTACAGGGAAGAGATCTCACAAAAGTCTTATGGCGAGATTCGCACGTTTGGCTGCTCAGCAAGGGCTAGAACACGAGCAGAAAGAAATGGCCACGTGTTCGACGTGCCTTGGCGACGCCAGAGCATGCCCCGGTGCTCGGCCCCGCGCGCGTCGTGCCGCGCCAAGAAAGACCCCATGCCCGCGCCCGCGCCTATAAAGCCGACCCCGGCCTTGACCGTACACCCCCGCTCGCTCTCGATCCCGCCGGAGCGCATGTTCACCGGCGATCGCTCTCCAGACGGAGTGCCAGCGGCCGCCCGAGACCCAACCACCGTAGACCAGCCACCCTAGCCATTCCCCGCCTCGTCTGACCCTCGGGATAGCCTCTACGGACCTCGGTGAAGCTTCTAGAGCCGGGAATTGAACTCTACCACACCGGAGACACCGGATCGACGTCGCTGGACTTCACCCGACCGCCGACGCACGTAGACCGAGCTCCACGGTGAGCCTTTCTTTGATTCCTTGCACTGGTAGCCTCCTTAGCACCCCGTGAAGCTCCCTGTGCGGTTTAATTGAACTCTACCGCCGTGAATAGGCCGGAGCACATGCCACCGATGAGCCCGATCGCCTGCGCATGTGGCCCGACCGATTAAGGCCATCATCGTCGACAAGCCGTACCTCGACGTGACCGCCAGAACCTCCCGGATCTATCCCCGCCCTTCGCCGGACCTTCCTCGCTACCGGTAAGCCGCGCCACCCTGTTTAATCCCCGCAGTTACTGTTTAAAGGGGGATGGAGCTCGAGGAAAAAGAAGAAGAAGCCAGGGGGGTTTCAAACAGTCAGTGACTCATGTGAATACTCCCGCAAGGGTATAAGTTAAAGACTTGGTTTAAGAAAAGCCCAGGGGTCTCGGTGTAAACTGGTTTTTCATAAAACCTTTAAACATTATTTATTTAAATGTAGACAGAGCCTGTAAAATTTATAACTTCAATTTTATCCAACCAAATCTGGTCAAACTAATTTTTCTAGGTTTTAAATAATATGAACTACTTAGGAAAAATACTAAACACCCTAAGTATTGCAGGAAATTTTAAAGTTTAGATTTAAATAGTAAACTGACCAAAAGTTAAATAAAGAAGGGAAAAATAGCTACACTTTTAGACTGGGGTTAAGAAAAATCAGAGAGGTACTTAACCACTCCCTAACCTGTTTAGAAATAATGAACCCCTCAGTACACCAGATTAGGGAAGGGTTTACCATTTAAATTTACTTTGGTTCAAAACTAAAGAAAATAGAAAAGGGAGTCTAAAATAAGAACCAGGGGGCAACCACATTTTTGTTAGCTTACTATATTAACATAGTTCACTAGAAAATTTTGTTAAGCCCTCTGTTAGTACAAAAGAAATGCACCACATTTTGTTTCATGAAAATAATGAAAACTTAGAAAAATCCTAGAAAATAAATCCTAAGAAGAACCCACCCCAATCCCTGGGATAGCTAATAATATGCTGATATAAATCTAGGAAAAATATGAGTTCTGTTGCTTGACATTTTTCCATTCACAAGTTAGTTATAAGTACCTTTGTGGCATTAAACTTTAGAAAATCACAACTAAAGATCCTTTGGGTCTTTTTCTGTGATTTTTAACATAGAGCCCTATTATCACATATGAATCTTGACAAAAAAAAATTTAGTGCAGAAACCTCACCTAAAGCAGAGCTATAGTGTAAAGTGCCCTTTTACCCTTACTTTTGTTAATTTTGCACAAGGAGTATCTGAATTAATTTCAACCTCAAATTTTTGGAATAATCCATAGAGGTCAATCTTTACCCACTGTAATTTTTATAATATTTTTGGAAAATGTTAACTTGCCAAGGTAGCTTAAAAACACTTAGTAAGAAGCATAATAGGAAGAAAAATGGGAATTTTGGGGAGAACTTGATAATGTACAACTAAAACTTTCTAAGAGTCCCATAAAGCCTAAAAGATGTGATTAAAGGTTTTAAGTTCATTCAAGACCCTAAAATGAATGTATGAAACCCTTAAGGCAACCAAAGGAAACCCTAGTATACCACTATTTTAGTATTGTTTCACTGTGCATAGCATTTACAAATTGCCATATCACTAATATTCATTGCATTCAATAGACTGTAATCTCGCTGATGGAGAGTACATCCTCGTTCCGGAGCAAGGAGTTGCTCATGAGGTAGCCCAGGAGCCAGCACCCGAACCTGCCATCGAGGATCTGCCTGCCCCAGCTTTGGAAGGCAAGCCCCGGTTTTATGCATAACCAATTCTATATGCTATTTTATTGCACTTAATGTTTGTAGGCTTGTAATGTGCACTTAAGTGTAGGAGTTATCTGAAACCTTAGTTGCATGAGCTCAGGATTCCTTTTGAGATGGATACTAGTATGCTAGGTCGAGTAGCTGCTTTGCGAAATAGGGATCTCGGTAGAAGTCGAGTGATTTTTCTAGCACTCGCTCGACGTCAGGAATTGATTGTATCCACCTTGATAACAGAATGATGATGGTGTGTGGACTCAGATCCATGGGGATTGCGATGTCTACGAGACGAAATTGGAATAAGGATTAACGTGTGGATACCTGTGTCAAGCGTTTGAACGTACTAAGCACATGCTGAGAAATATGGTAAATCGGTAAGCCTAGTACCTGAGTGAACTTGGCAGCAGATTGCCCTCCTCACGCGACCTGAGACATGGTCTCCCATTCCAGTTATGGTGGGTACAAGTGCGATCACTGCACGACGGCAGTCGGGGTCAGTGAGGCATTGTACGCTAAGACGGTGAGCCCCTCTCTGCCGATGGGGAATCGATGGGGACGGTTGATGTGTGTGGGGATGGAGTGCCTCGCCACGTCGTGTGTTTAGGTTTACCTTGCAAGGATAAAAACTCAATTCGAATCGTCTGCTTCTCGCAGCTAATGAGACTGCTTGATCCATTGTACTGCATTGAGTAACAAGTGGAAATGTGTTTGGCAAAGGATATTGATTGCTAAATGTTTGATACCATGTATGATTTGCTAGGTGCACATTTAGTCTTAAGAGAGTCACACTAAAACTTGAAGAGCTAAAACTTGATTTTAGACTCAGCTAGTGCTTTTGGCAAACCAAACCCCTCAGCCAAACAGCTGCATATCTAGTGGTAGAGGAGTAGACTCCTCACACCGGGTAAGTCTAGCTGAGTATTAGTATACTCAGCCTTGCTTGTGGCACAATTTTTTAGGTTCTCTAGAGGACATGGTTGCTGGAGTGACTTGGCCATCCATCTTGCCACCGGGTTGGACAGTCGAGTGGGACCCTACCTCGGCGGAGGAGGGGCATGAGGAGTGATGGGCCAGGCTTCCCCATCCCTCCGTTTATTTATCGTTAGTTATATTCCACTGCATTCCGAATAATGATCACTACTTTTGATAAACTCCTATGATGTTGTAATAAATTTAAGTACTCATCAATGTATGGTTTTATGATTTATTGTATTTGATCTGTGCCTCACCTTCGAGTGAGTATGTGGTACTTGATCCTGTTAGTGGCCTCGTCGGACTAGATCCGAGGGACTGACGTTTTATTCCTATTTAAGTGTGGTCTAGCCTCTAAGGCGAGACTTAGGCACTTAAGTTGGAATAATTCGGGCGGTTCCGCCACAGCTGGTATCGGAGCTTGTACCACCACAGAGGAATCAATAAACCGTAATTACCATCCTTTTCAAAAAGTAAAACTTGTTAGAAACAAATGTTGGATAGATCGGTAAGATGATAAGGATGGATATAGGACATGAAGCCTTAGGATACTAGATGGGTAGCTAAGTGGCTAATTGAATGTGCCCTACGGGCTACTCTAATAATGGGCGGAGATTTCTCTATCCCTATAGGTTGATGTGAGGTCGCTTAGGACGAACATGCATGCATCATTCTATTCTAACTACTTAGTAAGTGGCCAAGAAAGTTTAAAAGCTATGAGGCACGGTAATAAAAGATTAAGTGTATCTCCAAGATCTCCACCTAACCCTGGGAAAGCCTAGCCCTAGTTCCCTTTTATTTTCTTATTTCTTTTTCTTTTTCGCTTACGCTTACCCCTACACAGATGACTTCTCATGAATCCTCGGATGGAGGGAACGCACATTCCCAACGGACAGACTTGCGCGAGAGGGTTTTCCCCGCATTTTGTGGGAGGTGCTGTAGGGAGCCCGTTATACGACGCCTCCCCAGTATGCGGTGCAGTTGTTCGAGGAGCACCGGGTACCCCGCTGTAGGGTGAGGATGACCTTGGAGCCTCATCCCTTGCAGTCGGGCTGGCGTTCGTTGGACTCCGAGTCCTTCGGATTCAGGGCTGAAGATACTATCGAGTCCATTGCTCTCCATGGACTGACGACCTTTTGTGGCTTTCACCCCTTGGAGCTATCAACTCATCCCATTGGCTTGTTCCCCGCTGAAAAGGAGGACGACCCAATGTGGAAGGATCGAGTGGAGCATGCCAAGGATGTGTGGGCTCTTTACCCAGGACAGACTGCTCACCTGACAGTGCGATGCATGAATGCCCTGTATCGTCTGCAAGCAGTGCGAGGTGAGGCAATGTCACAACTGATGGGACTGGTGGAGTCTACCAAGATCACCTTGGATAACAGGGAGGACCTTGTGGTAGATGTTGGGGGCTTGTTCTCAAATGCTAAGAGTTAAGAACAAGGCAACATAGAAAATGTCAAGTGTTAAAGTCCTTCGTCCTCCAAAACATTATATCCCTTCAGGATATAAAGAATTTCGGACGAAGGTTTCGAAGGACGTACCTTCGTGAGTATAATAATAAGCAACGAAGTGTTCATACAAATCATAAGATACAAAATAAACATTTAAATATTATCATAGAATTATCTCCATTTTTATTATCATGAATGAATATAAATGACTTCAAATTACAAATGTACCTTCGGTCCTGAGGAAGGCAAAAGTACAGGTGTGATGCGAAAGCAAATGCCAAGTTCGCGTGAACAGTACGGGGGTACTGTTCATCTATTTATAGACACAGGACACAGCCTGTGACGAATTACAATTATGCCCCTTACAAAAGTTTACAACATTGACTCAGACCTCTATGGATAAAAAGGTCATTCTATCTCTATGTCGGTTTGCAACGCCGAAGCTCCATGAAAAGGAACCTTCGGCCATCTCCTGGGGACAACTTCAGCCGAAGCTGCTTCTTCGTGTAAGACCTTCGGCGCAACGAAGCATGGCCCCAACAGTAGCCCCTTTCGCGGCGCTAGATCATTTTTCGTAACGAGCTTGATCCGTGAAAAAAGCCTCTTAAGCTTCGGGAAGCCGAAGGTCCAAAAAACACCTTCCCTGAGCTCGTTGCCGAGAAACGATTCAATTTCCGAGCTCGTGTCAGACCCACCTTACAGAGTTACTGTTTGATCTTTGCGGTCCACTGCGCAGCGAGTACAAGTGACTGCCCGCCTGGTGTAAAAATCCTGCCGCTTCGCCTTCTTACCTGCAGCACTATATAAACAGACGAGTAGGTGTGAAGTTACCACAGCATTCATTGCTATTTGCACTGTTCTGCTGCCAAAATTTTTAACTATAGCCGAAGCTTGATTCTCAGAATCGAACGAAGGTCCATCTCGAAGCCTGCTTCGTCAGAAAGGAAAGCTTCGGGAGAAAAGGAAAAAGAAAAAAGTGTTTAACTTCCCCAAACTCAGAATCAAATGGCCAGAGTGCGATCTACTGCCAGAGTTGAACGTGAAGGAGACGAAGCCGAAGGTTCGAATACTGTGCCCATCTCCGAAGCAATGCAGCGTTCCGGACTGGTGATTGCGGAAGAAATGCCCGCTGCTGAAGCAGGCCCGACAACTGCCGAAGGAGAAGAGAACATTGAAGAAACTGACTCCGAAGATGACTATCGCATTGCCATGCCCAGCAAGCCCAGCCACCTAGATTTCGGAAAGTCGACTGTTTCAAGGGCTGATCTCGCCAAGATGGTGAAGGCAGGTTATTTCAGTGAAAATCAGAAGAAGCTACTTCGCTTCGGGGGAGAAGAAACTACCCCGAAGCCAGAGAAGGACGAGATTGTCATTTTCAAGAGTTTTTTAAAGGCTGGACTGAGATTCCCTCTTCATGGAATTATTGCAGATGTATTGAAAAAATTTGGTATTTACTTTCATCAATTGACTCCTAACGCTATCGTTAGGCTTAATGTTTATATCTGGGCCCTCCGAAGCCAAGCAGTGGAGCCATTTGCCGACAGTTTCTGTCGAGTTCATGAGTTACATTATCAAACAAAGGCCAGAAAAGATGGATTACATGACAACTTCGGCTGCTACAATTTTGCCTACCGGAAAACAACAAAGTTCCCTGTTATTAGCTACCGAAGCAAATGGCCGGCAGGCTGGAAGTCTGAGTGGTTTTATGTGAAGGTTGACGAAGATGAAGAGAAATTGGTACAAAGCCCACTTGATTTAATCTTCGGAGAGACAAGGCCACGGTGCCACATGACATTGGAGGGTCCCACCTGGGCTACGCTGGGTGAATTTGAAATTATTTCAGAGCATATTGGTACCAGGGATCTGGTTCAAGAATTCTTGGCGTTCAGAGTCTTCCCTACTCTGAAAGAATGGGAAATGCCAAAGCTAGAGGGGGAGAAGAAGAAGGGGGAACTTGTCCGGCTTCCTTATCACTTCAAATTCAAGAAATACTTTAAAAAGCCCTGCCAAGAGTGGCTGGACACAGTTGAGGTGATGTGCAATGAAATTCTTGGGAATTATTCCAAAAAAGAAGATCAACTGATGACCGCGGCCTTCGGCACCCGTCCGAAGCGAAGGCTGAACCGAGTGCTTGATGCCCTGGGCTTCGAGTACCCTGACTATGAACGGCTGAACAAGGGTGCTGAGGGCCAAAAAAGGAAAAGAGTGGCCGAAGCTTTGAACAAGGATGAAGAAAAACCAACAAAAGAGAAGAAAATTCCCAAGAAGAGAAAAATATCAACTCCAAAGCGAAAATTATCCGATGAAGAGGGGTCTCCTGCGCCACCTTCTACCGACGACGTGGAGGAAATTTTAAAGGTAATGACTGAACCCATGCCCACGAAGCTAAGTCCATTAGGGCCTCAACTGACGAAGCTTTTTCGAAAGGTGGAGCCGGAAAAAACGAAGATAACCAAAGCAAAAAGGCAAAGAATTATTGCAGTAACCGAAGTTATTGACAAGACGCCACCGAGGGCGTCAATTCAGAAAACGCCAGCTGTTGAGGGCACAACAAACGTCGAAGTCGCACCTTCGGAAGTCGCGGCTACCGAAGCCACTACAGCCGAAGATGTGAACTTAGAAACTACCATTGAAGACATCAACAAAATTTTGACAGACATGGCTGCAGAAGAAGCTGCCACCGCTGCTGAAGAAACCATGGCCACAGTGCCTGGGAAGGGGAAAGAAATAGCCGAAGACACTTCGGACGACGAAGCCTACACATTTCAAAATTTAGTTGGGCAAAAACTGTCGAAGGCCGAAATAGAAGAGCTTAAAGACTATGCCAAATCTTGCGGATACAAGCCAGGAGCTCTTCTATTTGGAGGCATCGACGATGAAAAATTAGGCTGCATCCGAGACCAAACTGGAGCTAAGGTCATCGGTACTCTATCAAAGAGTATCGGTTTTCCGAAGCTAGAAACAGATATCAGCCGCTACCGACGACAACATATCGTCGGCAGCTTATTTTATTCGAATTTCAAGGTAAACATCTTTCTCTCTGACTTCTATTGTTTTTTAATAATGGAAATATCCCTAACGAAGGTTGTTTATTTGCAGAGCATGCTACTAAGCAAAGCTTTGAAGATGCAGCAAGATTTGGAGGATAAAAAACACGAAGCTATAATTGAAAATTTAGAGAGCAAGATAAAAGAACAATCAGCTATTATTGAAAAGAAAGACTTCGAACTTCAACCAACCGAAGGCTTGCTGGCAGAGACTGAAGCTAAAATAGCAGAATTGAATTCGAAGCTTCTCTGCCAATCAAAACAATTTGAACAAGAGAAGCTAGAACTTGATTCGAAACTTGAAGCCGAAGTCCAAACCAACTCAGACTTGAAGAAATCATTAACAAGCCTTCAAGACAAATGCTTGAAATTTAGCAACAATTGTATCCAACAATTAAAGAAGATCTTTCACTCAGTTGGAGCCAGCAGTGGGAAGTTTACCCCTTCAGCTGAAAATTTACCAAAAGCCTTCGATCATATTGAAGCTGAAATTGAAGAGCTTGACGAAGTTATAGCCGGGCACGGTGACTTCTGTGCCTGGGTAGCTTCTCGGGGTACCGCTGCAACGTTCCTGAAGGCCGGCTGCGAGCATGGAAAAATCGTCAACAGGCCCAACTTCACCCTGTCTCCATCAATTCTAGACGATATTCCTGACCTCGCCCGAAGCATCTCAAATAGATTTATAAAAATGATATGGACAAAAGGCGGGCGAGAGAAGGCTGGAGACGAAGCTCGAAGTCATCTTGAACCAGTAAGGAATCATATTTTGTACTTACCTTCTCCTTCACACTTGATTCTTACTCGCGATACCTTGATTCATGTAGGATGACGAAGCTGAAGATGATGCTTAAAATATGTCGCCGAAGCTAAAGCTCAGTGAAGATCAGTAGGAGTATACTGTAGAAAAACTCAGGAGACTTTTGTAACAACTTTTGTAAATACAATGAAACTGTTCTCGATGAACTTTGTACATACCTTGTAATATATTCTTATCCTTCTATTGAGGCGCTTTGATGTGGACGAAATTAGTATTTTGAGCCGAAGGCGAAAAAACACCTTCCCTTCTTTTCGTACACAACGAAGCATAAAAGACCACTTCTTCTTTTTGCCGAAGCTTTTCTTTTTTGTACACAACGAAGCATAAAAGACCACTTCTTCTTTTTGCCGAAGCTTTTCTTTTTTGTACACAACGAAGCATAAAAGACCACTTCTTCTTTTTGCCGAAGCAACCATTTAGGAACACAAATGCTATGAATGAATGCTTATGAATGCAAATGCTATGATGTAATGTGTGAATGAATGTCCAAAACATATGTCCGAAGCCACACTCTCAGCCATTATTTCCTTAGAAACAACCACACATCAGCTCTGCATTCCCTTAGGAACGACTTTGGAGCTTCTTCGCCTTTTACTTAGGCGGTATCAGCGTTGACTTTTCGCTGTAAGCTCTGCATCCCCTTAGGGACGTCTTTGGAGCTTCTTCGCCTTTTACTTTCGGCGGAATCAGCGTTGACTTTTCGCTGTAAGCTCTGCATCCCCTTAGGGACGTCTTTGGAGCTTCTTCGCCTTTTACTTTCGGCGGAATCAGCGTTGACTTTTCGCTGTAAGCTCTGCATCCCCTTAGGGACGTCTTTGGAGCTTCTTCGCTTTTTCAGTTTCGGCACTCGATGGTGCGTTCTCAGTTTTTACATTTACATTTTTGGGGGATTTTGCTCTTATAAAACTAAAAAGGAAATTACACATGATGGCCCCATTAAAAACCTTTCTCCCCCTTTAGAAAGGAAAAGGGTGCCATGAAAAAGAAAAGAAAAAACATAAAAAGTTACATCAAGTTATACATAATATCGCCGAAGCTCATCCGCATTCCAAGATCTTGGAATTTCGTTGCCATCCATGTCCTTCAATCTGTACGAACCAGGCCTTGACGAAGATACTACTAAGAAAGGTCCTTCCCATTTCAACTGTAACTTGCCCACTGTGTCTGGGTTGGCCATTCTCCGAAGCACCAAGTGTCCCGGCTCAATATTTTTTAACCGGACCTTTCTATCTCGCCACTTGACTGTTTCAGCTTGGTATTTATTGATATTCTCCACGGCCTGAAGCCTGATCCCCTCTAAAGCATCTTTTTCCACAAGGCAAGCATCTTCAGGACCTGATTCTGCCGAAGCTACCACTCTTATTGATCCAGCTTTTGCTTCTTCCGGAGTTACTGCTTCGTCGCCGAATAATAATTTGAATGGAGTAAAGCCTGTAGACCTTGATGTTGTTGTATTGTGGCTCCACACCACTTTGGTTAACTGATCCGGCCACTTTCCCCTGGGTTGATTGAAGATTAACTTCATTATTCCTGTCATTATAATGTCGTTAGCCCTTTCAACGAGCCCATTTGACTCCGGATGCCTGACTGATGCAAAATGGATCTTCGTACCAATTTGGTCACAAAAATTTCTGAAAGCTTCGGAGTCAAACTGCGTTCCATTATCCACAGTGATGGCCTTCGGTACTCCAAAACGACAGACAATATTCTGCCAGAAAAACTTTTGGACAGTGGCCGAAGTTATTGTGGCTAATGGCTTCGCCTCAATCCATTTAGAAAAATACTCCACGGCCACTATAACATATTTTAGATTCCCTTGAGCCGGTGGTAATGGACCTAACAAGTCAAGGCCCCACCTTTGCAATGGCCAGATGGGTTGTATCAACTGTGTTAGAGACGAAGGTTGCTTTTGATCTCTTGCACATTTCTGACAACCTTCGCACTTTTGAACTAACTCCGCTGCATCCGAAGCTGCCTTCGGCCAATAAAACCCTTGGCGGAAGACTTTTCCAAGTAACGGCCTAGATCCAATGTGGGATCCACACAGGCCTGCATGTATTTCTTTCATCAACTCTATACCTTCGGTTCTAGATAGACACTTGAGCAGCGGAGCGCAAACTCCATGCTTGTATAACTCCCCTTCTATCATGACATACGGACGAGCTCTTGCCTCTATCCTTTTATTATAAGCTTCGTCATCTGATAGGAAGTTACCCTGAAGGTAAGAGATGATTTCAGTTCTCCAATCTTCGCTGTAAACAGGAGATATGTTGAGGACTGCTCTTTCGAGGAGCTCCACTGAAGGTGCCTTTATTGTTTCGAAGAACACATCCGAAGGTAACGGCAGCCCCTGTGCTGCAGACTTGGCTAGCAAATCAGCGTGCTCGTTTTGTCCTCGAGGGATATTCTTGACAGAAAATCCTTCGAAGGAAGCTTCGATCCTTCGGACCGTGTCTAGATATTTTTCAAGCTTCGGATCTTTAGCCTTGCAACTTTTGTCAATGTGACCCGAAACAACCTGGGAATCAGTTTTAAGAATCGCCCTTCTGATTCCCATTGCCTTTAATTTCCGAAGGCCCAGGAGCAGGGCTTCGTACTCAGTAATATTGTTTGTACAGCTGAAATCAAGTCTTGCTGCATAACAAGTTTTAACCTTGGATGGTGAGACCAACACAGCGGCTGCACCTGCTCCGAAGGTTCCCCAAGAGCCATCACAAAACACTGTCCACACTTCGGCATCTTTATTTGCTTCTTCATCTTGAGCCCCTGGCGTCCAGTCGGCAATGAAATCTGCCAATGCTTGAGACTGGATCGAAGATCTATGCACATAATCAATGTAAAATTCATTGAGCTCTGCAGCCCATTTTCCAATCCGTCCAGTAGCTTCTCTATTTCTCATGATATCCTTCAACGGCTGCGAAGAAGGAACAATAATATTGTATGCCTGAAAATAATGCTGAAGCTTCCTGGATGCCATTAAAACGGCATATAATACCTTCTCCAGCTCTGTATAATTTTTCTTTGATATACTAAGGACTTCAGATACAAAATATACTGGGACCTGCTTCTTGATTTGGCCATCAAACTTCTCCTGGACAAGTGCCGCACTTACTGCTGAGTGCGAAGCTGCCACATATAACAACAGAGGAGCCCCTGGCGTTGGTGGAGTTAATGTTGTTAGATCTATCAAATATTGCTTCAGCTCTTCGAAAGCTTTTTGTTGACTTGGTCCCCATTGAAAGACTTCGGCTGACTTCAGCACCTCGAAGAAGGGTAAGTTTCTTTCTGCTGATCTGGATATGAATCTGTTGAGAGATGCCAGCCTTCCTGTCAATCTTTGGGCCCCCTTTCTTGTGGTTGGTGGCTCCATTCGAAGTATAGCTTCGATTTTATTTGGATTAGCTTCGATTCCCTTTGTTGAAACCAAGCATCCAAGAAATTTCCCCTTCTTTACCCCGAAGACACATTTTTCTGGATTCAGCTTCAAACCAGCTTGCCTGAAACTGGCGAAGGTCTCCTGCAAATCAGCAATATGATTTTCCTGCTTCGTGCTTTTTACAATAATGTCATCGACATAAGTCAACACATTTCTGCCAATCTGAGACTGGAGGACCTTCGCAGTCATTCTGCTGAAACTTCCTCCAGCATTTTTGAGCCCCTCAGGCATCCGAAGATAGCAATATGTGCCACTTGGGGTTATGAAGCTGGTCTTCGGCTCATCTTCCTTCTTCATCCAGATTTGATGATAGCCTGAGTAGCAGTCCAGGAGACTCATGAGCTCTGAAGAAGCTGCTGCATCGACTAAAGAGTCTATCCTTGGCAGCGGGAATTCATCCTTCGGACAAGCCTTGTTGAGATCTGTGAAATCGATACACATTCTCCACTTGCCATTGGCCTTCTTCACCATAACAGTGTTAGCTAGCCACTCTGGATACTTTACTTCTCTGATAACTCCCGCACTGAGGAGTCTTTTTACTTCATTGCGAGCCCCTTCGGCCTTGTCATCCGACATCTTCCGAAGCCTCTGCTTTCGGGGTCTGAAGGATGGGTCAACATTGAGCGAATGTTCAATAACATCCCGATTTACTCCACAGAGATCATTAGCTGACCATGCAAAAACATCTTTGTTGTTGAATAAAAACCTTATCAAGGTTTTCTCCTGGTCTTCAGATAGTTGCGAGCCCAACAGCACCTTCTGCTCTGCTATGTCCTCACACAATATCGTGGGCTTCGGCTGATCTGCTGAAGCTGCCTTCTCCCTTCTGAATTTGTACTGTTCACAAGCTTCAGCTCCATCTATGTTATGGATTGCTTTGGAGTCAGTCCAGCTTCCTTCGGCCCTTCTAGCAGCTTCCTGGCTTCCATGAATAGCAATAGGCCCTTGGTCCGAAGGTATCTTCATGCAGAGATAAGCTGGGTGGAGAATTGCTTCGAAGGCATTAAGAGTACCACGGCCAATGATAGCATTGTAAGGATACTCCATGTCAACAATATCAAACACAATTTGCTCAGTCCTTGTGTTGTTAACAAATCCGAAGGTTACCGGCATGGTAATCTTCCCAAGTGCTACAATCTGCCGCCCTCCGAAGCCACAAAGAGGGTGCGTAGCATCATGAATCTTATCTTCGGGCTCTTGCATTTGTCTGAAGGCTTTAGCAAATATAATATCAGCTGCACTGCCTGTATCAACCAAGACATTGTGAACCAGAAATCCTTTGATCACGCAAGAGATAACCATGGCATCATTGTGAGGATAATCCTTAAGCTGAAGGTCTTCCTGAGAGAAAGTAATTGGAATGTGGGACCATTTTGACTTGATGAAGGGTCCCTGCACTCCAACATGCTGCACCCTTCTCTGAGCCTCCTTCTTCTGCTTCTTGTTAGCCGGCTCTGAGCAAGAACCGCCTGTTATCGGGACCAGCTTCGAAGCCGAAGCAGCTCCAGCTTGATTGTTGAACGAAGCCATCAGCTCAGAAAAGTGGAAGTGAGTTCACCGGAGGTGGGCGCCAATGTTGGGGGCTTGTTCTCAAATGCTAAGAGTTAAGAACAAGGCAACATAGAAAATGTCAAGTGTTAAAGTCCTTCGTCCTCCAAAACATTATATCCCTTCAGGATATAAAGAATTTCGGACGAAGGTTTCGAAGGACGTACCTTCGTGAGTATAATAATAAGCAACGAAGTGTTCATACAAATCATAAGATACAAAATAAACATTTAAATATTATCATAGAATTATCTCCATTTTTATTATCATGAATGAATATAAATGACTTCAAATTACAAATGTACCTTCGGTCCTGAGGAAGGCAAAAGTACAGGTGTGATGCGAAAGCAAATGCCAAGTTCGCGTGAACAGTACGGGGGTACTGTTCATCTATTTATAGACACAGGACATAGCCTGTGACGAATTACAATTATGCCCCTTACAAAAGTTTACAACATTGACTCAGACCTCTATGGATAAAAAGGTCATTCTATCTCTATGTCGGTTTGCAACGCCGAAGCTCCATGAAAAGGAACCTTCGGCCATCTCCTGGGGACAACTTCAGCCGAAGCTGCTTCTTCGTGTAAGACCTTCGGCGCAACGAAGCATGGCCCCAACAGTAGACCTGTCCACTGAATTTGTAGTAAAGGACCTCCAGGTGGAGCAGATGGCCACCCAAATCCAAGAGCTTGAGGAGCAAGTGGGAGCCAGGGAGAACACCATCGAGGTTCTCGAGGATCAGCTCCTGACCACTTAGCAGCAACTTGAGGAAGCCAACCAGCACTTGGATATGCACCATCAGGAAATTCAAGACATGGAGGCAGAAGGAGCCAACGCGGATGTCGACATCAAGGGAGGAGAGGAGCCGGAGCCTGCATCCAGTTTGGAAACTGCTGGCTCGGGAATACCACCTTCCCCCGAGTCTAGTGTTGCCTCGTTTGCCCATTAGGTTTCAGAAATTGGGATAGAAGTATGCTGCAGTAGAACTCCTCAAAGCTAGCTTAGCTTTTGCACCTTTGGGGTACTAGGCTAGAAAGAGTTGAGTCTTTTGAACCCTGCTGTAACCGTTAGAAAACTCTTTTGGATTTACGAGTGATGGATGATCTCTAATTAAGTTATGAAGAAAGCTTTATGTCATGTAGTATATTTTCTACAAAATACAAGGGAATGTTTGGCATTTTACAAACTTTGTACTTTCAAAACTTTTACCATGTGCGAACCCTGATGTCAAAAGTATGATATTAAGAGCATCCTAAATTTTCAGATGGCAAGAAGAGCGCGCCGTGGACAGAATGAGCGCATTCCTCCACCACCGCCGCTGCCTCCTACCATGCAAGAACTGATGGCTCAGCAGAATGAGATTCTGCGACAGCTGGCTCAGCGTTAGCCACCACCTCAGCACTATGGTGGTGGTGATCACCATCAGCGTCCCCCAGCAGCGGCCACCTATCAGGAGTTCCTCAGCACTCAGCCGCCATTGTTCACTCGGGCAGATGATCCACTTGATGCTGATGTGTGGCTCAGGGTAGTGGAATCCAAATTCCCACTACTTAATGGAGTTTGTTCAGATGTGGCTAAGGTCCGGTTCGCCACCCAGCAGCTTCGCGAACATGGTGGGATCACTTCCTCGCTATGCAGCCGGTTGACCACGTGGTGGAATGGGGAGAATTCAATGTAGCATTCAGAGGACATCACATACCAGCAGGCATCATGGACCGCAAGCTCAATGAGTTTCTGGCACTCACTCAGGGGAATCGTACAGTGTTACAGTATGCTCAAGCCTTCAATGACCTGTGTCTGTATGCAGGCTACCATGCTGACATGGATGAGAAGAAGAGGGACAGGTTCAGGAGGGGCCTCTGTACTAAGCTCTGTGACCGTCTCAACACAGTCAGGGCCAACAGCTACAATGAGTTAGTCAACATGGCCATTTCTCAGGAAGACTGCATCACAGCCCGCCAGGCAGAAAAGAAAAGGAAGACCAGACCCCTATGGTAGGACCTTCAGCACAGCCTCAGCGCTTCAGGATTGTGTCCGACACTCAGAGTAGGGGACCTTAGCAGCAAGGACAGTGGGTGAACCGACCACAACAGCAGCAGTAGACATCCAACCGCTCTCAGCCCCCAGTTCAGAGGAACAACAACCAGCCACAGCTGCAGTACCGTCAGGCCAATGACAACAGATGTTTCACTTGTGGCAGCACTGGACACTACGCCAAGAATTGCCCCAAGAGCCAGCCGAGGCAGGGGCAGAATTCCAATCAGAACCAAGGCAAGAGGCAGAAGGTGCAAGTGAGGCAAGGCAGGCTGAACTTCACCACTATGGCGGACATTCCAGAGGGAGCACATGTCATGACTGGTATCTTTTCTGTTTTGAATTACACTGTAGTCATTCTTTTTGATTCAGGTGCATCACATAGTTTTATCAGTGCAAAATTTAGTGCCAAATGCCTGTTGCCTTTTCATCACACCAATGGGGGCATTACAATTTCAACACAAGGAGGCAGGGTTGCCACCTATCAAATCAAAAATTGTGTAGTCTTGTAATTAAAACCACCCTCCTTATCTTGGGATTGGATAATGTGGATATCATTTTAGGAACTGACTGGTTATCAAGGCATCAGGCAGTAATTGATATCGCAGCAAGGGCCATTGAGATACACTCACCTACTTGTGGTGAAATCACGTTATATTTGCCTAACTAGGGTTGTACCCGTTCCTATGCCTTCGCCCTGATAGAGTCACCTGTCGAGAGGATACCGGTGGTCTGTGAGTACCCCGATGTTTTTCCAGATGAATTGCCAGGGATGCCACCCGACAGAGACAAAGAGTTTGCAATTGAGCTGCACCCCAAAACTGCACCTATATCCAAGAGACCCTATAGGATGCCTCCAGCGGAGTTGGCAGAATTGATAAAGCAGTTACAAGAGTTGTTGGACAAGGGATTTATTCGCCCAAGTACTTCACCATGGGGATGTCTGGCCTTGTTCGTGAAAAAGAAGGATGAGAGTTTGAGATTGTGTGTTGATTACCGCCCTCTCAATGCAGTAACAATCAAAAAAAGTATCCGTTGCCCCACATTGATGTATTGTTTGATCAGTTGGTGGGAGCCAAGGTGTTTTCCAAGATAGACCTTCGCTCTGGCTATCATCAGATCAAGATCTGGGCTAGTGATATTCCGAAGACGGCTTTCTCTACCAGATATGGACTTTATGAGTACTTGGTGATGTCTTTCGGGCTGACTAATGCCCCAGCATATTTCATGTATTTGATGAACTCAGTGTTTATGCCAGAGCTGGACAAGTTTGTGGTGGTCTTCATTGATGATATCTTGGTCTATTCAAAGAATGAAGACGAGCATACTGAACACTTACACATTGTACTTCAGCAACTGCGCGATCATCGCTTATATGCTAAGTTGTCCAAATGTGAATTATGGCTGAGAGAAATTAAATTTTTGGGTCACACCATTTCTCAGGATGTGATATCAGTTGATCCGGAGAAAGTGCAAGAAGTGATGAATTGGAAGCCTCCTACCACCGTACGACAGATTCAGAGTTTTCTGGGATTGGCAGGGTATTATCGGCGATTCATTCTGGATTTCTCTAGGATAGCCAAACCAATGACTGAACTGTTGAAGAAAGGAGTAAAGTATGAATGGAGTCAGAAATGTGAGGATGCCTTTCATACATTGAGGCAGCATTTGACAACAGCACCCGTGCTAGCATAGCCTGACAACACCAAATCTTTTGAGGTTTATTGCGATGCTTTAGGCACTGGATTGGGATGTGTCTTGATGCAAGACAACAGAGTTATTGCCTATGCATCCCGAGCACTCAGGCCTCATGAGCAGAACTACCCCACACATGATCTGGAGTTACCAGCCGTAGTTCATGCTCTGAAGATATGGAGAAATTATTTGATGGGAGCTCATTGTAATATTTATACTGACCACAAGAGTCTCAAGTATATTTTCACTCAAGCTGATCTTAATATGAGGCAGAGAAGATGGTTGGAATTAATCAAGGACTATGATTTGGAAGTGCATTACCATCCGGGCAAGGCCAATGTTGTGGCAGATGCCTTAAGTCGAAAGGCCCAGTGCAACTATGTAACTATGGACTCTAAGGTCGCCACTCTATGTGACGAGTTATGCAAGCTGAACCTAGAAGTTGTTTCCTCAGGTACCTTGAGTTATATCTCGGTGGAGCCCACTTTACATGAGCAAATAGTCATGGCACAGATGGTGACAAGGATGTTCAAGTCATTAAGGAGATGCTCAAACAAAGGGTGGATAAGTACAAATGCTTTCGTCAGGACAGCAAGGGAGCGCTATGGTTTGAAGACCGATTGGTTGTTCCTAAGAATCCAGAACTCAGGCAGAAAATATTGGATGAAGCTCATCTTTCCAAATTTTCCATGCACCCCGGTAGTAACAAGATGTATCATGATCTCAGATCCTTGTATTGGTGGACCAGAATGAAAAGGGAAATTGCTAAGTATGTATCCGAATGTGACACTTGCCAAAGAATCAAGGCTAGTCATTTGAAGGTAGCAGGTACCTTACAACCTCTTCCCATACCATCTTTGAAATGGGAGGATATTTGCATGGATTTTATCGTGGGTTTACCCAACACCTCCCGACACCACGATTCTATTTGGGTCATTGTGGACAGGTTAACCAAGACAGCTCATTTCTTGCCAGTGCATACCACCCACAAGACCGAGAAATATGCAGAGATCTATATTGACCAGATAGTGCGTTTGCATGGAATTCCGAGGACTATTGTGTCTGATAGAGGAGCACTGTTTGTGGCACATTTTTGGGAGCAGCTCCAAAAGTCACTTGGAACCACTGTGATCAGAAGCTCAGCGTACCATCCTCAGACAAATGGTCAGACGGAGAGAGTGAATCAAATTCTCGAGGACATGTTGCGAGCCTGTGTGCTACAACATGGTAAGAATTGGGATAAGTGCCTTTCCTTGGTGAAATTCTCATATAACAACAGCTACCAGTCCAGCCTAAAGATGGCACCTTTTGAGGCCTTGTATGGGAGAAGGTGTAGGACACCGCTAAATTGGTCACAAGCTGGAGAGAGGGAAATATTTGGGCCTGACCTAGTACTTGAAGCCGAGAATAAAGTCAGAGTCATTAAGAAGAACTTGGAAGCTGCTCAGGCTAGACAAAAGAGCTATCATGATAAGAGAAGGAAGCCTCTACAATTCGAAGTGGGAGATCACGTATATCTTAAAGTGTTACCCACCAAAGGTGTTCAGAGATTTGGAATCAAGGGCGAGTTAGCTCCTCGCTAATTGGGCCCTATGAGATCAAAGGGACTTGTGGACCTGTAGCATACCAGTTGAAGTTGCCACCTCATATGTCAGCAGTTCATGATGTGTTCCACATATCTCAGCTACGGAAGTGTGTCCGCTTACCCACAGAAGTGCTACCTGAACTGTCTTATCAAGAGCACCCCGTCAAGGTATTGGACCAAAAAGAGAGATCAACTCGAGCTAGGTCAATCCAAATGTATAAGATTCAGTGGAGCAACCATTAAGAAAAAGAGGCTACGTGGGAGACTGAGGATTTTCTACGTTCTCGCTTCCCCGACTTTCTGCCTAAAGGAGTCGGTACGTGATCCAAAACACCCACCCCACCTGCCCTCTGAATCTAAATATAAGAGAAACCTAGTTAGAAGGATTAGAGTAAGTTGTGAAAATAACTCTAGAAGGACTTCCTTCTGAAGTTGCAAAGAGGATGACATTTGAAGAGCAGTTAACTAGAGAAACTTGGTTAAAAGAAACTGCAATACACCAACCCACCTTCTTGGTACCCCTCTAAAGGATCCCTACCCAAATCTCGGGGCAAGATTCCTTTAAGGGGGAGGGCTCTAACACCACAGGTGTTACCCAAGGCCCTAGCTCAATACATGCACTTATGGCCTTTTATCATATGTGTTTAAGTGGGGGAGAAGGGGGCACCAAAACTTTAGAAACAATGGATTAATTAAGGAATGATCATGACAAAAGAAATACCCAAGATTTTCATACATCTTCACCTTGGAAAAAGTGGCTCAAACACTAGACCCCCCTCTTGAGCCATTAGACCTCCAAGCATGGGATTAGTGGGAAAGCTATGCAAATGACCATTTCATGACTTAAACCTTTTACCAAAGTTGAAGTACATTTATATATCTACTAGAAATAGTAAGGAAAGTGTTCCAAAAAGGCCCCACAAAATTCTCAAATTCAACCCCTAAGTGAAGAACACTCAAGAGCAACCAATTTTTCTCTAAGTTAAAAATCAGCCCTCTTCCAAAGATCAGGGATTTTCACCTAGTTGCTGGCGCCAAATCCATGAGGTCCAATTGACAAAAGGGAGCCAAATTACCTAAGGCACACACTGGAAAAGTTTGAACCAAAGCCAAGACCTTTTGACATGAGTTGACATCCGTTTTGTCTCGGGATGAACAGTGCCAACAGACCCAACTTGGTGCCCGCATATCTCCCAAGTTAGGGCATATCTTCCCTTGGAACTCACATGAACTAGGTAGCTGTAACACCCCT
The DNA here is from genome assembly GCA_029449295.1 of Zea luxurians. Classification (NCBI taxonomy): domain Eukaryota; kingdom Viridiplantae; phylum Streptophyta; class Magnoliopsida; order Poales; family Poaceae; genus Zea; species Zea luxurians. The sequence continues at coordinate 57,710,809 of JAOPSE010000011.1, forward strand.
GGTGTTACTATAACTAAAATTTGAGCATGACATCATGAGCATGGGCATTGCATATGTTTGACACACCTAGAGTGCATTCACTAGGCAAAAATTTCAAACAAGTTGTATTATTTTACTATTTTACAAATAGGACCTTGGTTTAAGGACTTAACCCTAACTAATGGTTAATGGGGTAAAACTTAACTTAAGTTGAGGAAAACCTTAGGGTTTGTGAGAAGAGCCATAAAACAACCTCAAACACTAAGGGGAATCACAATTATACCCCTGGGATATTAAAAACCCTGCTCAAAACCCTGAGAAACCCTAAAACCAAACCCTAGGGGCCTAAGTGCAAAAGTAGTCCACTTTTGGGCTAAAGTGCAAAAACCAAGTCAAATAAGCATTTCAAGTCTATTGGGTCACAAAAATGTGGACTTGCAAGCAAAACCCTAAGTTTTGGACTAAAGTGCAAAATGGACCTCTCTTGAGCTTTGCACTAAGTCTGAAAAATCAGTGCATGGGCTCAACTTTGGAGCTTTATAACTTGCAACCTATTGGGTTTTTGCCCTAGGTCACCACATCAAAGTTGAAGCCTAATTATAGGAAAACAACTTTGCTAAAGGGTGCAAGCATAGTTGTTATGAAAAATTTGCAGAAAAACCCAGTCCAAAACTGGCTGTCAGGCTGTGTTGAACTGAATATCTGCCTAGCAGTTAACTGACCCCAACTTTGAGCCCAGATTCAAGCATGATCCAGTGCTCAAATGTGTTTATGTCCTATAATGGAGTTGTAGCTGGTTCATGACTCTACAACTTTGGTACAGATCAATAACAAAGTTGTTATGCAAAATAAAAACTTATGGGCTCTGCAAACTCGACTGTCAGGCTGTCTGATGAGCTCTGGCGATGGTACAGTAACTGTCATAACTGAAGAAGATTGGGTTTCTTCCTCACCGCCGGTAGCTTCTGCCGTCGATCGCCGCTCGCTGAGATTCGTGCTCGACGGTCGCCGGATAAGCTTGCCGCGGTAAAGACCTCGTCACCAGTGAGCTGGCCACCACTCCGACGGCTTCACCCCCCCTGTCTCCCTTCAACTTTGCGGCTGGCGGATTACCTCGCCGTCGACCGCCGCCTCTCGGCTGGATGCCGCGTGTCCAAGTCTTTCACCGTGTCGCCGGGACCTCCTCTAACCCCTCCGTGGATCACCGGACTTACCGCCACGTCGCGGCCACGTAACCGCGCGCCAGTGCGTCTTCCCTATCTCCGGCCGCCGCTCATCTTCATCCAAATTGAGCACCGCCGCCCGTGAACACTATAAATTGACCCCGCCGTGAGCTTCGCTATATCTTTACGCATCCAGCCACCGCTAATCAGCCCCGATCATCCACCCGAGCGCTCGGATTTCTAACTGCCCCCAAATCGGTTCTCCGCCGTTGTAAAACGAGCTCACCGTGGTCAGCCCTCTACAGGTCCGTTCCTGCCCTCTGCGCCCTCGTTTAAGCTTTCCCATGTCTCCGTGATGCTTACCGAAGCATTGGATTGAACTAGACCGGCGCCTATCGCCGGGAACACATTCATGCCGCCGTGGTGCTTACGGCCATCGTGGCCGGAGCTCTATGAGTCACCAACGGTGCAATTACCTTAGGGGAAATGCTCCTTAGGGGTTGAATTTCGTGTATGCCGCTCGGAGAACTCAGCCACTGCCTCAAACGGCCGGCGTAGCTGCTCGCCGGAGCGCGGCCGCGCGGAGCACCGTCGTGGACTTGAAATCGTGAATTGACCAGAACCCAGGGGCCTTTTCAAGAACGGTCAGCGACTCAGAACAATAGTGATTGGCTCTGATTCGGTTTAGTTGTTAAGCCGGGGGCCTCTGCGTAAAACGACCTTCGCGGGCGCGCGCGCGCGCGCGAAACCGCTTGGGCCTGGGCTTGTTAGGCCAGAAACGGCCCAGTACTGTTTATCGTTTCCCTTTTTCTTTTCCAGCTGAACTTTGAAAAACTGTAGAAAATTATAGAAAAATGCTAAAATTATGAGACCAATTTTCCTAGGTTTGTTATTTTCCATAGAATTTATTAAAAATAGTTTCATGATTTTTAGATCAAGTAGGGAATTTTAGGATATTTAAAATAGCCTAAATCAATGGTTCTGGATTTTTAGAAATTAAATAATAAGTCCAAAATTCCCCAAACTTTTTATGTAAGCTTTTCCCATTATTTAGAAGCCTTGGGTAGAGTTTGGTTTGATTTGGACCTTGTTTGATCACTAAACCCAAAACCACCCCCCCCCTGCCCTATGAACTCCTTTACCGACTCCGGAAACCCTAAGTTTCCGGAACTCCGTGAAGGAAAGTTGTACTCAAGATATAAACAACAAGTTTATGTTATCTTTGCATTCTCATGAGCATCCCATGACATCCATCCTTATGTATGTATATGGATATCTTAGAACAAGAAGAAGAAGAAGAGGTTGTTGAAGAAGGGATACCACCCACCTCTGATCCCCAGACCGACAACTGCTTTTATTTTGATATCTGTGGATCCGAGCCAGACCCATCTGATAACAAAGGCAAGCCCCGGTGCATTTGCCACCTTCCTTGATGTTTTTAAAATCTTTCTCACTTGCTTGCTGCATTAGGTAATAGGAGTTGATTGATTAAACAATTTCTGCATTACCTCCCTTGATCTTGATTAACCTCCTTGAAACCCTGTTTTTACAAAAAGGTTTTACTTTGCTTAGTATTGCTTTAGAAAAACAAAAGGATTTGTTTTACAAAAGATGTTTGGCAAAGTGGGAGGGATGTTTTCAAAAATAAAACTTGATGGTGGATCCATCACGGCCGTGATGGATTCAACATCGGAAAAGATGTACCTCTGTCAGGTACCAAACTTTGGGTTTGAAATGATTAAGCTGAGACCGGGCGGGTGACTTGCACGAGAAGAGAGTCTCGGTGTAGTGTCTCCGTCTGTGTCGATTAAGGACCGCCTCGATGTAGGCCTGCTGACCGAGGACCCTTTAACTGGTCACATGCCTCGTCATGGGTAAGCCTTGCCTCGGGTAGACTAAGGCCGGAATAAGATAACACGAAATGGGAGTGGAGCGGTGGCGAGAGTAGCGTGTACCCTCCGTGGCAAGAGGCTGGACGGTGGTGTATCTGTGCTCTCGGTTTGCGTGAACCTGATCCGGTCTTAAGAACCCCGGTGGCGGGTTGACATATGCAAGGGTTAAGTGCTACATATGTCGTGTGATTGGAGATCCTCAGCTGAGTATAATCGATTCGGATCGCCGTACCTCCGCGGTTATGGAGACTTGGCCACTGACTTACACGTAGCATTCCACTAAAGATGATGGGTTTTTGTTAAGAAATTGGCTAGTGCAGGACCAGTGATTGAACTAGGGTAGAAAGAACTCTAGTTGCAGGTAATTGAACCTAACCTGACAAATAAAATTGGATTTTTAAGGATCCACTTTAGTAAGCATTTCTGCAAAACAGAGTCTTTGATTATTGAAAAGCCTTACCTTGACTCCCATATAACCAGCATACCCTTGAGAGTCTTTTCCTTAGTCGGGTAAGACTTGCTGAGTAATTCCATACTCAGGGTTTATCCCTTTGTTGTTTTTAGGTGGGGAAGTAGCAGACTTCTGCTGCTTCTGTGCTAAGGTGGTTCCCAAGAATGAAAGCCAGGAATGAAGTGCGGGAGGACTCAGTCCTCCACTTAAGATCTTTTGTTTCTAGTCCTTCGGGAGATGTTGTGTCTCCCTGGTTTGTATAATTAATACTTTTATGCACTCGTTTTTAGACCTGGTCTGTAATAACTTAACTTGAGCTTACTTTGAAAATAAATGTAAGATTATGTAATCGCTTCCGCATATCTTTATCTCCGATGATCTGTAATGTCTGCAAGACGGGTGAAACGTTCCTGGTAAGGTAAGGAGGATACCGAGCTTGTCAAGTAACTTAGGAACATCTACAGGGTGTCTGATGTCTGTTAGACAAGGACAACTGTAGGTGGGCCTGATTACTTGGGAGGTTCTGTCACAGCTGGTATCGGAGCGTAGCCCTTCTTTGCAGATATTCCAGGGCATCTTCAAAAGATTTTCAAAAGTCTTACCTAAAGATTCTTTTCTCTTCTTACCTAAGTAATCTGAAGAGTTTATATTAAAGACCAGTTAGGAAGAGTGCAACGTATAGAAGGTTGAATCAACCAAGATTGATTCTGTATTTATTCATGCATCATACTAAGAATTATACTAATAACATTTTCCCCCTTTAGAAGATGCCGCCACGCACGAGGCTAACGGCACGAAAATCAACGGGACCGAGGGGAGTACCCCGGCACCAACTGGCCCCTCGCCAAGAAAGTAGTAGTAGTGGGAGTAACGATCCCATCGGAGACTTGGAAGCCGAAGTAAATCGACTTCAAGCAGTGCTACGGCACAGGACCAATGCATGGATTGCCGACGGAGACAGAATTAATGATCTAAGAAGAGATCTCCGTCACCTGCGGGATCAGCTAGCTGACCGGGACCTAGCACTTGACTGGGCAGTCCAGTCACACATGTTAGTGTGTGCTAAGGAAGCAAGGGCTCAGGCCCGAAATAGAGAGTTAAGCAAAGCTGTCGACGACCTGCAGGTGTACTGTAATACACTCCATGAAGAAGTGCATGTGCTCTACTCGCAATTGCATCCTAGTGAGCCTATACCCCCTTCTGAGGCAGAAGCCGGACCTTCCCACGCCGCGGGACGCGCGTCGGGTGGGGAGCTAGATCTGTTTGAGCCCCCTCCTTCTTTAAGGTTGGTGGACGTCTGGACTCCTACCCCCGACAATGAAGCCGCCAAAAGCGATGGGAAGCAGGACTAGGGGTGTAATAAGAGTAGAGAGGGGTATTGTAGGGAGTAGTGTTATATTAGAGTAGTGTAGTGTATTGTAGGATGTACGGTTGTATAATAGGTTAAGCTTTTGTAAAATGGGTAATGTATCCTGTTGTGTAATGTCGAGTTTGTACCATTACTTTTTACAGTAATGTAAAACGGAAGGTTTCTTTGGCACACTATGTTTATTCGAATGTTTTTGCCTCAGATGCCGACCCGTACTCGAGGACAGGATGCAGCTGGAACATCCGGGGGTGGGGATGCTACCCCGAATCCACCTCCTGTTCCGCCCACACTGGCCGAGGCCATCGCTGCCTTGGTAAACGCCACAGCCGATAACACCCGCTTTCTGAGGGAGATGGCGGGCCAGCAACAGCTTCAACAACAAGCAGGACGAGGATTCCAGCAGGGTCCTCGTGAGACTACATATTTGGATTTCTCGGAGACTCGTCCGCCTCTTTTTATTAAAGCTGAAGATCCACTTGAGGCCGACGAATGGATCCGGGTTATTGAACAGAAATTTGGTCTTCTTCGCTGCTCAGAAACCCAGAAGCCACTATTTGCGGCTCAACAACTTCGAGGCCCTGCCAGCACTTGGTGGGGAAATTTTGTGGCCATTCAACCGGATAATCATCAAGTTACATGGAACGAGTTCAAAGCAGCATTCCGTGAGCATTATATCCCTGAGGGAGTGTTGCACATGAAGCAGGAAGAGTTTATGAAGTTGAAACAAGGGGGAGATACTGTTAACCAGTATCTCAACAAATTCAATCACCTGTCCCAGTACGCAATTGACCAGGTGAATACAGATTTGAAAAAGAAGAATTGTTTTATGAGGGGTCTGAACGACAGGATGCAGCGGAAGATGGCTGCATGTATTGATCTTACTTATGGCAAGGCTGTCAGCACAGCCTTATCCGTGGAGGCCAAATATGCAAATTCTGGGAAAGGCAAGGGATTCAGTGGTGACCGGCCTAATCAGGGCCCGGTTAAGAGGCAACGGTTCATTCTCCGGCCCTCTAACCAGAATCGTTCCAGTGCACCACCTTTCCCGTTCAGGCAGCCTATCATTATTCGGCCTAACAAAGCCTCTACTGCCTCAAGTCAGCCGGGTGCCCCAGGCACTCGATTCCCTGCACTGCCAAGTTCTTCCACTGGATGCTTTAACTGTGGCAAGTCTGGGCACTTCATTAAAGACTGTCCCTATCCTCGGCAAAATCAGGCCAATAATCAGCAAGGATCGGGAACTTCAGCTCCAGGCAAGGGAACTAATTCGGGCAGAAATACCAAAAAGACGGGGCGAGTCTATTATACACAAGTGGCTACCACACCGGAAGGCGAGCCGGTGATGATGGGTATGTTCCCTGTGGCCAACCACCCTGCACTAATTCTTTTTGATTCCGGTGCTTCACATACCTTTATTAGCAAGACATTTGTGGAGCAACATCATATTCCATGTCATGAATCCAAAGAGGGTTTTAAAATTCATTCACCTGGGGGATATATTTTTACTAAAGAAGTGGCCTATGGTGTACCAGTAACTATGGCCGAACGGAACTTTCCTGCCAACATGATTGTTCTGAAGGGCCAAGATATAGATGTAATTTTGGGGATGAATTGGTTAACTCAACACAAAGCAGTACTCAACACTGAACTCAGAACCGTCAGGTTGAGTTATAATCAAGAAGAAATTCTCTTGTCTCTCCCCAAGACCAATCCAGTCAAAGCTTCTGGTAGAATCTTTGAAGCCATTGTACCGGAGATCAAGAATATTCCGGTAGTTTGTGAGTTTCCAGATGTGTTTCCGGAAGATTTGCCTGGACTACCCCCGGAAAGAGATGTGGAATTTGTAATTGAGCTAAAGCCCGGTACGGCTCCCATTTCCCGAAGATCGTACCGTATGCCCCCTAATGAATTGGCAGAACTGAAGATCCAATTGCAAGATCTGCTGAACAAAGGATTTATCCGGCCAAGCTCGTCCCCGTGGGGTTGTCCCGCCATCTTTGTGAAGAAGAAGGATCAAACCTTGCGCATGTGCGTGGACTACCGGCCCCTAAATGAGGTCACCATTAAGAATAAGTACCCTCTTCCAAGGATTGATATCTTATTTGATCAACTGACTGGGGCAAGGGTGTTTTCCAAAATTGATCTCAGATCGGGCTATCATCAAATCCGTATTCGGCCCGAGGATATACCGAAGACCGCATTCACTACGCGGTATGGATTATTCGAGTATTTAGTAATGTCTTTCGGGCTCACCAATGCTCCTGCCCACTTCACCTATTTGATGAACTCGGTGTTCATGCCCGAGTTAGACAAGTTTGTGGTGGTCTTCATCGATGATATTTTGATATATTCTAAAAATGAAGAGGAGCATGCTCAGCACTTACGGATTGTATTGACGCGCCTAAGGGAACATCAGCTTTATGCCAAGTTCAGCAAGTGCGCGTTTTGGCTGGAGGAAATTCAATTTCTGGGGCACGTATTATCATCCAAGGGAATTGCGGTAGACCCTAGCAAAGTCAAGGATATTCTGGAATGGAAACCTCCAACGACTGTTCACCAAGTCCGGAGTTTTCTTGGACTAGCAGGATACTATCGCAGATTTATACCTGATTTTTCTAAGCTTGTGAAGCCAATCACAAGTTTATTGAAGAATGATACCAAATTCAATTGGTCTTCAAAATGTAATGAAGCCTTTGAGGCATTGAAGACGCTATTGACCACTGCTCCGGTATTGGCTCAACCGGACATCACTAAGCCTTTTGATGTATATTGTGATGCGTCAGGCAGTGGACTCGGCTGTGTGCTAATGCAAGAGGGCCGAGTGATTGCATATGCTTCAAGGCAGTTACGCCGACATGAGGAGCACTATCCAACTCATGATCTGGAGTTAGCTGCGGTGGTTCATGCCCTGAAAATATGGCGTCATTATCTACTGGGAAATATCTGCCACATATACACCGATCACAAGAGTTTGAAGTATATCTTTACCCAGTCAGAATTGAATATGAGGCAAAGGCGATGGCTTGAGCTTATTAAAGATTATGAACTAGAGATCCATTATCACCCAGGCAAGGCCAATGTGGTGGCAGATGCATTGAGTCGTAAGACTTTCTGCCACTGTCTTATGGTTGAGACCTCCGAAAGTACTTTGTGTCAAGAAATGGAGAAGTTAAACCTGGGAATGATCCAACAAGGGACTCTAAATCAGCTAAAGCTTGAGTCAACCATCTTGCAAAGGATAATTGATGCTCAAAGGGATAATCAGGGTATGAAGCACATCCGAGAGAAGATCAGGGCTGGAACAGCCCAATGTTTTAAGGAAGATAATCAAGGTGTGTTATGGTTCAACAACCGCATAGTAGTGCCGAAGAATGAAGAGCTCCGCCAGCAAATCTTAGATGAGGCGCATCTTAGTCGCTATTCCATTCATCCAGGAAGCACTAAGATGTATCATGATCTGAAACAACATTACTGGTGGACGAAGATGAAGATTGAAATTGCACGCTATGTGGCTAAGTGCGACACTTGCAGGCGTGTCAAAGCCATACACCTGAAAACTGCTGGTCCACTGCAATCCTTGCCAACCCCAACATGGAAATGGGAAGACATCAGCATGGACTTTATTGTGGGATTACCCAGGACTGCAAAAGGGTACGACTCTATCTGGGTGATTGTTGATCGACTTACAAAGGTTGCTCATTTTTTGCCGGTCAAGACAAATTCTCCAGTTACTGTCTACGCCCAATTGTATATTGCTCGTATTCTTAGTTTGCATGGTGTTCCAAGGACCATAGTGTCGGATCGTGGACCTCAATTTGTAGCCAAGTTTTGGGAAGTACTTCACCAATCTTTGGGTACTAAGTTACTCCACAGTTCGGCCTACCATCCCCAAACCAGTGGACAGACTGAGAGAGTAAACCAAATACTTGAAGATATGTTACGGGCATGTGTCCTGGATTTCTCGCAAAAATGGGATGAATGTTTGCCCTTGGCGGAGTTTTCGTATAATAACAGTTACCAGGAAAGCATCAAGATGGCACCTTTTGAAGCTTTGTATGGGCGACGGTGTCGAACTCCGCTAAATTGGTCTGAACCTGGTGAAAGATATTTCTTTAGGCCTGATATGGTGAAAGAGGTCGAAGAAAAGGTTCAGAAAATCATTCATAATATGAAGGAAGCTCAGACTCGACAAAAGAGTTATGCAGACAAACGGCGAATGCCCTTATTTTTTTCTAGAAGGAGACTATGTATACTTAAAGGTTTCACCAATGAAGGGAGTATCGCGTTTCGGGGTAAAGGGAAAACTTGCACCCAGGTATATTGGTCCATTCCCTATTCTTCAAAGATATGGACCAGTAGCGTATCAACTCCAACTTCCCGAAACATTGTCTGCCGTGCACAATGTGTTCCACGTGTCACAATTGAAGAAGTGTCTTCGGGTTCCCGATCGAACCGTTGAAGTGACTGATGTTGTCCTGGAACCAGATTTGACATACTCGGAACATCCCATTCGAGTTCTGGATCAAAAGGACAGGGTTACCCGGAGAAAGACTCTCAAGTTTTATAAGATACAGTGGAACCAACATTCGGAAGATGAGGCTACATGGGAAACCCCAGAATTCTTAGATAAGAATTTCCCAGGCTTTCTAGCCTCTTGTAAGTTGTAAAGCTTGTATAGTGTGTAATAAAGGAATAAACCCCCACACCACCCCTGCCTTGTACCAAAAATAAGGGAATAAAAACATGACACATTTCCTTTTCCATTCCTCACCCTAGGATTTTAAATCTCGGGACGAGATTCTTTTATGGGGGGAAGGATGTAACACCCCTGGTGTTACTATAACTAAAATTTGAGCATGACATCATGAGCATGGGCATTGCATATGTTTGACACACCTAGAGTGCATTCACTAGGCAAAAATTTCAAACAAGTTGTATTATTTTACTATTTTACAAATAGGACCTTGGTTTAAGGACTTAACCCTAACTAATGGTTAATGGGGTAAAACTTAACTTAAGTTGAGGAAAACCTTAGGGTTTGTGAGAAGAGCCATAAAACAACCTCAAACACTAAGGGGAATCACAATTATACCCCTGGGATATTAAAAACCCTGCTCAAAACCCTGAGAAACCCTAAAACCAAACCCTAGGGGCCTAAGTGCAAAAGTAGTCCACTTTTGGGCTAAAGTGCAAAAACCAAGTCAAATAAGCATTTCAAGTCTATTGGGTCACAAAAATGTGGACTTGCAAGCAAAACCCTAAGTTTTGGACTAAAGTGCAAAATGGACCTCTCTTGAGCTTTGCACTAAGTCTGAAAAATCAGTGCATGGGCTCAACTTTGGAGCTTTATAACTTGCAACCTATTGGGTTTTTGCCCTAGGTCACCACATCAAAGTTGAAGCCTAATTATAGGAAAACAACTTTGCTAAAGGGTGCAAGCATAGTTGTTATGAAAAATTTGCAGAAAAACCCAGTCCAAAACTGGCTGTCAGGCTGTGTTGAACTGAATATCTGCCTAGCAGTTAACTGACCCCAACTTTGAGCCCAGATTCAAGCATGATCCAGTGCTCAAATGTGTTTATGTCCTATAATGGAGTTGTAGCTGGTTCATGACTCTACAACTTTGGTACAGATCAATAACAAAGTTGTTATGCAAAATAAAAACTTATGGGCTCTGCAAACTCGACTGTCAGGCTGTCTGATGAGCTCTGGCGATGGTACAGTAACTGTCATAACTGAAGAAGATTGGGTTTCTTCCTCACCGCCGGTAGCTTCTGCCGTCGATCGCCGCTCGCTGAGATTCGTGCTCGACGGTCGCCGGATAAGCTTGCCGCGGTAAAGACCTCGTCACCAGTGAGCTGGCCACCACTCCGACGGCTTCACCCCCCCTGTCTCCCTTCAACTTTGCGGCTGGCGGATTACCTCGCCGTCGACCGCCGCCTCTCGGCTGGATGCCGCGTGTCCAAGTCTTTCACCGTGTCGCCGGGACCTCCTCTAACCCCTCCGTGGATCACCGGACTTACCGCCACGTCGCGGCCACGTAACCGCGCGCCAGTGCGTCTTCCCTATCTCCGGCCGCCGCTCATCTTCATCCAAATTGAGCACCGCCGCCCGTGAACACTATAAATTGACCCCGCCGTGAGCTTCGCTATATCTTTACGCATCCAGCCACCGCTAATCAGCCCCGATCATCCACCCGAGCGCTCGGATTTCTAACTGCCCCCAAATCGGTTCTCCGCCGTTGTAAAACGAGCTCACCGTGGTCAGCCCTCTACAGGTCCGTTCCTGCCCTCTGCGCCCTCGTTTAAGCTTTCCCATGTCTCCGTGATGCTTACCGAAGCATTGGATTGAACTAGACCGGCGCCTATCGCCGGGAACACATTCATGCCGCCGTGGTGCTTACGGCCATCGTGGCCGGAGCTCTATGAGTCACCAACGGTGCAATTACCTTAGGGGAAATGCTCCTTAGGGGTTGAATTTCGTGTATGCCGCTCGGAGAACTCAGCCACTGCCTCAAACGGCCGGCGTAGCTGCTCGCCGGAGCGCGGCCGCGCGGAGCACCGTCGTGGACTTGAAATCGTGAATTGACCAGAACCCAGGGGCCTTTTCAAGAACGGTCAGCGACTCAGAACAATAGTGATTGGCTCTGATTCGGTTTAGTTGTTAAGCCGGGGGCCTCTGCGTAAAACGACCTTCGCGGGCGCGCGCGCGCGCGAAACCGCTTGGGCCTGGGCTTGTTAGGCCAGAAACGGCCCAGTACTGTTTATCGTTTCCCTTTTTCTTTTCCAGCTGAACTTTGAAAAACTGTAGAAAATTATAGAAAAATGCTAAAATTATGAGACCAATTTTCCTAGGTTTGTTATTTTCCATAGAATTTATTAAAAATAGTTTCATGATTTTTAGATCAAGTAGGGAATTTTAGGATATTTAAAATAGCCTAAATCAATGGTTCTGGATTTTTAGAAATTAAATAATAAGTCCAAAATTCCCCAAACTTTTTATGTAAGCTTTTCCCATTATTTAGAAGCCTTGGGTAGAGTTTGGTTTGATTTGGACCTTGTTTGATCACTAAACCCAAAACCACCCCCCCCCCTGCCCTATGAACTCCTTTACCGACTCCGGAAACCCTAAGTTTCCGGAACTCCGTGAAGGAAAGTTGTACTCAAGATATAAACAACAAGTTTATGTTATCTTTGCATTCTCATGAGCATCCCATGACATCCATCCTTATGTATGTATATGGATATCTTAGAACAAGAAGAAGAAGAAGAGGTTGTTGAAGAAGGGATACCACCCACCTCTGATCCCCAGACCGACAACTGCTTTTATTTTGATATCTGTGGATCCGAGCCAGACCCATCTGATAACAAAGGCAAGCCCCGGTGCATTTGCCACCTTCCTTGATGTTTTTAAAATCTTTCTCACTTGCTTGCTGCATTAGGTAATAGGAGTTGATTGATTAAACAATTTCTGCATTACCTCCCTTGATCTTGATTAACCTCCTTGAAACCCTGTTTTTACAAAAAGGTTTTACTTTGCTTAGTATTGCTTTAGAAAAACAAAAGGATTTGTTTTACAAAAGATGTTTGGCAAAGTGGGAGGGATGTTTTCAAAAATAAAACTTGATGGTGGATCCATCACGGCCGTGATGGATTCAACATCGGAAAAGATGTACCTCTGTCAGGTACCAAACTTTGGGTTTGAAATGATTAAGCTGAGACCGGGCGGGTGACTTGCACGAGAAGAGAGTCTCGGTGTAGTGTCTCCGTCTGTGTCGATTAAGGACCGCCTCGATGTAGGCCTGCTGACCGAGGACCCTTTAACTGGTCACATGCCTCGTCATGGGTAAGCCTTGCCTCGGGTAGACTAAGGCCGGAATAAGATAACACGAAATGGGAGTGGAGCGGTGGCGAGAGTAGCGTGTACCCTCCGTGGCAAGAGGCTGGACGGTGGTGTATCTGTGCTCTCGGTTTGCGTGAACCTGATCCGGTCTTAAGAACCCCGGTGGCGGGTTGACATATGCAAGGGTTAAGTGCTACATATGTCGTGTGATTGGAGATCCTCAGCTGAGTATAATCGATTCGGATCGCCGTACCTCCGCGGTTATGGAGACTTGGCCACTGACTTACACGTAGCATTCCACTAAAGATGATGGGTTTTTGTTAAGAAATTGGCTAGTGCAGGACCAGTGATTGAACTAGGGTAGAAAGAACTCTAGTTGCAGGTAATTGAACCTAACCTGACAAATAAAATTGGATTTTTAAGGATCCACTTTAGTAAGCATTTCTGCAAAACAGAGTCTTTGATTATTGAAAAGCCTTACCTTGACTCCCATATAACCAGCATACCCTTGAGAGTCTTTTCCTTAGTCGGGTAAGACTTGCTGAGTAATTCCATACTCAGGGTTTATCCCTTTGTTGTTTTTAGGTGGGGAAGTAGCAGACTTCTGCTGCTTCTGTGCTAAGGTGGTTCCCAAGAATGAAAGCCAGGAATGAAGTGCGGGAGGACTCAGTCCTCCACTTAAGATCTTTTGTTTCTAGTCCTTCGGGAGATGTTGTGTCTCCCTGGTTTGTATAATTAATACTTTTATGCACTCGTTTTTAGACCTGGTCTGTAATAACTTAACTTGAGCTTACTTTGAAAATAAATGTAAGATTATGTAATCGCTTCCGCATATCTTTATCTCCGATGATCTGTAATGTCTGCAAGACGGGTGAAACGTTCCTGGTAAGGTAAGGAGGATACCGAGCTTGTCAAGTAACTTAGGAACATCTACAGGGTGTCTGATGTCTGTTAGACAAGGACAACTGTAGGTGGGCCTGATTACTTGGGAGGTTCTGTCACAGTAGCCCTAGGTGCAGGGAAGAGATCTCACAAAAGTCTTATGGCGAGATTCGCACGTTTGGCTGCTTAACAAGGGATAGAACACGGGCAGAAAGAAATGGCCACGTGTTCGACGTGCCCTAGCGACACCAGAGCACGCCCCGGCGCTCGGCCCCGCGCCGCGCCAAGCAAGACCCCATGCCCGCGCCCGCGCCCATGCCTATAAATCCGACCCCGGCCTTGACCGTACACCCCCGCTCGCTCTCCACCCCGCCGGAGCGCATGTTCACCGGCTATCGCTCTGCGCACGGAGTGCCAGCGGCCGCCCGAGACCCAACCACCGTAGACCGGCCACCCTAGCCATTCCCTGCCCCTTCCGACCCTCGGGATAGCCTCTACGGACCTCTATGAAGCTTCCAGAGCCGAGAATTGAACTCTACCTCACCGGAGACACCGGATCGACGTCGCCGGACTTCACCCGACTGCCGGCGCACGTAGACCGAGCTCCATGGTGAGCCTTTCTTCGATTCCTTGCACTAGTAGTCTCCTTAGCACCCCGTGAAGCTCCCTGTGCAGTTTAATTGAACTCTACCGCCGTGAATAGGCCAGAGCACACGCCGCCGACGAGCCCGACCGCCTGCGCACATGGCCCGACCGATTCCGGCCATCACCGTCGACAAGCCGTACCTCGACGTGTCCGCCAGGACCTCCCAGATCTATCCTCGCCCTTTGCCGGACCTTCCTCGCCGCTGGTAAGCCGCGCCACCTTGTATAATCCCCGCGATTACTGTTTAAACGGAGAGGGAGCTCAGGGAAAAAGAAGAAGAAGCCGGGGGGTTTTTGAACAGTTAGTGACTCATGTGAATTGTCCCGCAGGGATATAAGTTAAAGACTTGGTTTAATAAAAGCCCAGGGGTCTTGGTGTAAACTGGTTTTTCATAAAACCTTTAAACATTATTCATTTAAATGTAGACAGAGCTTGTAAAATTTATAACTTCAGTTTTATCCAACCAAATCTGGTCAAACTATTTTTTCTAGGTTCTAAATAATATGAACTACTTAGGAAAAATACTAAACACCCTAAGTATTGCAGGAAATTTTTAAGTTTAGATTTAAATAGTAAACTGACCGAAAGTTAAATAAAGAAGGGAAAAATAGCTACACTTTTAGACTAGGGTTGAGAAACATCAGAGAGGTACTTAACCACTCCCTAGCCTGTTTAGAAATAATGAACCCCTAAGTATACCAGATTAGGGAAGGGTTTACCATTTAAATCTACTTTGGTTAAATAACTAAAGAAAATAGAAAAGGGAGTTTAAAATAAAAACTAGGGGCAACCACATTTTTGCTAGCTTACTTTATTAACATAGTTCACTAGAAAATTTTGTTAAGCCCTCTGTTAGTATAAAAGAAATGCACCACATTTTGTTTCATGAAAACAATGAAAACTTAGAAAAATCCTAGAAAAATAATCCTAAGAAGAACCCACCCCAATCCTTGGGATAGCTAATAATATGCTAATATGAATCTAGGAAAAATATGAGTTTTGTTGTTTAACATTTTTCCATTCACAAGTTAGTTATAAGTACCTTTATGGCATTAAACTTTAGAAAATCACAACTAAAGATCTAGTGGGTCTTTTTCTGTGATTTTTAACACAGAGCCCTATTATCACCTATGAATCTTGACAAAAATAAAATTTAGTGCAGAAACCTCACCTAAAGTAGAGCTATAGTGTAAAGTGCCCTTTTACCCTTACTTTTGTTAAATTTGCACAAGAAGTATCTGAATTAATTTCAACCTCAAATTCTTGGAATAACCCACAGAGGTAAATGTTTACCCACTGTAATTTTTATAACATTTTTGGAAAATGTTAACAAGCCAAGGTAGTTTTAAAACACTTAGTAAGAAGCATAATAGGAAGAAAAATGGGAATTTTGGGGAGAACTTGATAATGTACAACTAAAACTTTCTAAGAGTCCCATAAAGCCTAAAAGATGTGATTAAAGGTTTTAAGTTCATTCAAGACCCTAAAATGAATGTATGAAACCCTTGAGGCAACCAAAGGAAACCCCATTATACCACTATTTTAGTATTGTTTCACTGTGCATAGCATTTACAAATTTCCATATCATTAATATTCATTGCATTCAATAGACTGTAATCTCGTTGACGGAGAGTACATCCTCGTTCCGAAGCAAGGAGTTGCTCAGGAGGTAGCCCAGGAGCCAGCACCCGAACCTGCCATCGAGGATCTGCCTGCCCCAGCTTTGGAAGGCAAGCCCCGGTTTTATGCATAACCAATTCTATATGCTATTTTATTGCACTTAATGTTTGTAGGCTTGTACTGTGCACTTAAGTGTAGGAGTTACCTGAAACCTTAGTTGCATGAACTCATGATTCCTTTTGAGATGGATACTAGTATGCTAGGTCGAGTAGCTGCTTTGCTAAATAGGGATCTCGGTAGAAGTCGAGTGATTTTTCTAGCACTCGCGCGAGGTCAGGAATTGATTGTATCCACCTTGATAACAGAATGATGATGGTCTGTGGACTCAGATCCATGGGGATTGCGATGTCTACGAGACGAAATTGGAATAAGGATTAACGTGCGGATACCTGTGTCAAGCGTTTGAACGTACTAAGCACATGCCGAGAAATATGGTAAATCGGTAAGCCTAGTACCTGAGTGAACCTGGCAGTAGATTGCCCTCCTCACGCGACCTGAGATGTGGTCTCCCATTCTGGTTATGGTGGGTACAAGTGCGGTCACTGCACGACGGCAGTCGGGGTCAGTGAGGCATTGTACGCTAAGGCGGTGAGCCCCTCTCTGCTGACGGGGAATCGATGGGGACGGTTGATGTGTGTGGGGACGGAGTGCCTTGCCACATCATGTGTTTAGGTGTACCTTGCGAGGATAAAAACTCGATTCGAATCGTCTGCTTCTCGCAGCTAATGAGACTACTTGATCCATTGTACTGCATTGAGCACCAAGTGGAAATGTGTTTGGTAAAGGATATTGATTGCTAAATGTTTGATACCATGTATGATTAGCTAGGTGCACATTTAGTCTTAAGATGGTCACACTAAAACTTGAAGAGCTAAAACTTGATTTTAGACTCAGCTAGTGCTTTTGGCAAACCAAACCCCTCAGCCAAACAGCTGCATGTCTTGTGGTAGAGGAGTAGACTCCTCACACCGGGTAAGTCATGCTGAGTATTAGTATACTCAGCCTTGCTTGTGGCACAATTTTTTACAGGTTCTCTGGAGGACATGGTTGCTGGAGTGACATGGCCGTCCATCTTGCCACCGGGTTGGACAGTCGAGTGGGACCCTACCTCGGTGGAGGAGGGGCGTGAGGAGTGATGGGCCAGGCTTCCCCATCCCTCCGTTTATTTACCGTTAGTTATATTCCGCTGCATTCCGAATAATGATCACTACTTTTTATAAACTCCGATGATGTTATAATAAATTTAAGTACTCATCAATGTATGGTTTTATGCTTTATTGTATTTGCTCTGTGCCTCACCTTCGAGTGAGTAGGTGGTACTTGATCCTGTTACTGGCCTCGTCGGACTAGATTCCAGGGACTGATGTTTTATTCCTATTTAAGTGTGGTCTAGCCTCTAAGGCGAGACTTAGGCACTTAAGTTGGAATAATTTGGGTGGTTCCGCCACAGATACGAGACTAGAGCGGATGTGGTGGCCACCATAAGCTGTAAGAAGCTCGTCGTGGACATGCACTACGAGGCACGATTCTAGGCCATCATCAGCTACCACGGCTCCGTCCTTGGGGAGAAGGTGACCAAGCAGCAAGCCCGAACCATG
Organism: Zea luxurians; assembly: GCA_029449295.1. NCBI lineage: Eukaryota > Viridiplantae > Streptophyta > Magnoliopsida > Poales > Poaceae > Zea > Zea luxurians. The sequence goes on from JAOPSE010000011.1 coordinate 57,728,311, forward strand.
TCATTGACCAGGGACCAGTACTTGCAGGTAAATACAACACTTTAATATCCGTGACAAAATTTTTCCTTAATTTTTATCTTCTGATATGCAGTGTACGTGTTTACTTTGTAGATGATTCCATAGTGGTGCACCGCACATCCTCTATGCTGGGAGCAGATGGTGGATAGGTGGTGCTCGCCTGAGTGGGACGAGGCGCACAACGCTAGCCGGGAACGGCGTCTAATGATGCAAGGTCCCTCCCACCACCAAGGCAGCCGCCGCCTAGGCCAATATGTAGAAGCATGGGTACACCCTCTTTTTTATTTAGGTATATAACACTAGGTTAGATATTATTTCTAACTATCTCGTTGGTTTTCTTGCAGTCGGCGTCACATGGTGGCCAGCCTTGCTCCATCTTCTCGGCCTATGCTATGGCCCACAAGGGCAAGGCAACGTCTGATGTCAACTACAACCCGGATGATGGGCCCGAGGCGTACAACAACCCCACCGTCTACAGCCGCTTTCATGACTACACCGCCATGGTACAGGAGGTCCATGGGTCTGAATATGATTCGAGGACCGAGCAGATCGACCCCGATGTCCTCATGAGGGTCGGACGAGGCAAGAGACATGGGTGGTACTAGATTGCCGACAGGGCAATCGACTCGTCGTCCACTCCCACTCTGTCTCAGGTGTGAGCAAGGAGCACAAGCTCGAGCCCAGCCATACGACCTCGGCAGGACAACTCACATCATCGCATACAACAACTCAAGGTTAGTGCTTCTATAACTTGTCATTCCTTGAGTTATATACCTTCTCTTTGAGTTACTATAATATTGTCTTGGAATATTATAGACCCAGCTAGAAACAGTGAGGAGGGAACGTCAGGAGATGGAGGCGAGGATGGCAGAGATGTTCCAATACATGCAGAGCCTTAGCGCCGCACAAGGTTTTGCTCCACCACCTCTATTGTTCCCTACAATTGACCCTACTCAGTTCCATACTCCTGTGAGTATCAAAATTTTAGTTCTTCATGATATATATTCATCTGGTATAACACATGCAATCTCTTCTCTATGTAGGGACAATCTGGGGCGGCATCCAATAACCCTCATGGATCGCCCAGCCCATCGTTGCACCAGTCCAGCCGCCCACCTCGATGAGATATTATCTTTGTTAGTGTTGTTAATACTTTGTGAGATAACCCGGTCTAAACTTGTTAGATGTTGGTAATGCTTTGTTAGATACTTGAGACTTGTGTTCTTGAGTGTTGGATACTTATTTTTGTGTTCGAACATGTTGGTAATGCTATGAGAAGTTGTTTGATTTATGGTGTTTGTATATGTGATGTATATGTGGTATATGTGATGATTATGTGATATTTGTGATGTATATGCGATATCTTTTGTTTGTTTGGATGGAATAGCAAAAACAAATAAAAAAGGTGTATACTGGTCACTTTGCCGATTGTTACACTCGGCAAAGAGGTTCTTTGCCGAGTGTCAGGGCCATAGCACTCGGCAAAGAAGGAACACCTGGGCACCAGTAAAGCTTCTTTGCCGAGTGCTGTGGCCCTGGAACTCAACAAAGAAGCAAGCTTTGTAGTGTGCCTCCTAGAGCACTCGACAAAGAAACTGACAAAGGGGCCCACCGGTGGGCTCGTTGCCGAGTGCTGGGCTAGCGAACACTCGGCAAAGAGGGAAACTCTTTGCTGAGTGCCACCAAATACAATCGGCAAAGACTCCATCTCCATTATGGCTTTTCTTTGCCGATTACTGAGTGACACTCGACAAAGTCTTTGATGAGTGCCCGATAAAAAGTACTTGGCAAAGAAGCCGTTGCCGATGTATAGTTCATCGAGCTCTCTTTGCCAAGTGCTACCAGTTTTACACTTTGCAGAGGTAGTACCCTATACCCACAAGTCGTGTATCCCATGTCGCGAGGGTGAGCCAGAACCTTAGACACTACAGAGATGAATGGCTAGGGATCCACTACGAGGCCTTTACAAAGTTCCACTAGCTTCAGTTTCTCAAAGTTCCACAAGTCGTGTAAAGGCCTCGTAGATTGCGCACCAAATAAACCAAAGCTCGGGGGTCCCTACGCAAGAATTTCCAATACTCAGAGCACTATACTATGGATTGCGGGTTGGTTTTTATAAAATTCAGGGGCTCATATGCAATTGAGCAGTGGTGAAGGGGTACCCTGAGATCCGGACTGTCAGATGTGAAGCGCACGGCCTTGATCACAACGCGCTTCACACGAAACGCAATGTCACTATAGCCACAGAATCTAAATTCAACCGTCGAGATCTAATGCTCTGGAATTGCCCCGTGACCGCACGATCTAAGGTCGACGCGCAACCTTACCCCGACGAATCGTTACGCGGTAACAGATCCGAACCACACAAATGCGATCCAACTGTTTCTAGGATGATCTAATCCTAGCCACACATCTCTGCATCAATGGCCCATGCACATCCCCTATCACCCTGCTGAATCACGGTGGCGGCGCCAAGGGAATCACGGTGACCCATCGCCAGAGTCACTGATTCTGGTGTTCTGGGGCTATAATCCCTAATGCGGCAAGTGCTAATCACAACGGAAGGTAGGGCAAACTAAAGGGATGGATCATTACCGGCAACCATGGAGAAGTTGGTGTTGCTTACGGTGTTCCCAGTGCCGCGAGCCTTCTCTAATTCCAGCGACAAATTGCGTGAGGTCCTTGGCTCCCAGCACTCGATTACTCCTAGGCGCAAGTTCTCCAAGGCCTTGCTCGTAGTTTTGACCCGCTCACGGTCCCCGTCAATGGTGACGGTGGTGTCACACGGTGGCGGCGGATCTCTTCTCTCGCAGAGTTCTAATCGGTGGCAAGTTTCACTATGATATGGGACACGACGAGTAGTGAGTACGAGGGGAGGGGTCGTGAGAGGGGAACCCGATTTTTATTTCCCTAGAGACGCGGAGTCGTGGAGCATGCGCTCAAGTCGAGGCGGAGCGAGGTCCGCGGCATGACCCGCTCAAGTTGTTACGGCACGACGACCGTGATGACAAGTGGACCCAGTCCGCAGTGACACTAGCGCGTGAACCATGCGAGAGGAACGGGAATGACTGACACTAGGGTCCATCTTTCGGCGCAAGCTTCCCACGACTAGCGCACGCACACGACACCGACCACTAGGGCCCACATGGCGGTGTCCCGAGCGAGCGCGTGCGGAAGCAGGAGTTTGGGCCGCGGGAAAGGAAATAATGGGCCGAATGTTGATTTCTCTTTTTCTTTGTTTTCTTCTTTTCTTTTCTATTTTCTTTTATCTTTTCTATCTTTCCAACTTCAAAACTTCAATTTAAATTCAAACTTGTGGCACATTTGTACTTAGACTAAATGTTTTATTTGATCATACCCAAAATGTGATGAAGTTATTCATTTATTAATTTATTTGATATTGTATGATATTTCTCTCTTTCCTTCTCTTTTCTACTTTCCAATTTTCCTAAATTTCAATTTGAGTTTCATTTCAATTCCTCCAATCTTCACTAACTTTTTATTAATACCATTGTTATTATTATTATCAAATGCACAAACAAATAAAACTCCAACATGATGCACAATTTAGTGATATGTCACTTATTAATTATTTATTTTTTTTTAAAATAGGGTGTTCACATGTGTTTGTATGTAGAGGCAACTCATATATAGGCAATAATTTCATTTCTTATTCTTTACAACTTGGGTGTTACAAATCCTACCCCCTTAACAAGAATCTCATTCTCGAGATTTAGGAAGGACTAGGGAAAAGATGGGGAAATTCTATCTGAAGCTCTTCTTCTCTTTCCCAAGTAGCTTCATCTTCTCCATGGTGACTCCATTGCACTTTACACATTTTATCACCTTATTTCTTGTAACTCGAGCCAAAGTATCAAGAATCTTGATAGGATATTCCGTGTAAGTTAGATCACCCTGTACACTGAGCTCTTCCATTGGTAACTGTTCCTCATGGACACAGAGACACTTCTTGAGTTGAGACACATGGAATACATCATGCACATCAGATAGATGATCAGGTAGCTCGAGTTGGTAGGCCATCTCCCCAACTCGCCTAAAGATTCAAAAGGGCCCAATAAAGCGAGGGGATAATTTTCCATTGACTTTGAATCTCCTCATTCCACGAAGTGGTGACACCTTGAGGTATACATGATCACCTTCCTCAAACTCTAGTGGTCTTCTTCGATTATCAACATAGCTCTTTTGCTTGGTTCGAGCTACCCTCAAGTTCTCCCGGACTATACAGACTTGTTCTTCTGCCTCTTGAATAAGATCAGGCCCAAAGAGTTGTATTTCTCCAGTCTGATCCCAATATAGGGGAGTTCTACACTTTCTGCCATATAAAGCTTCAAATGGTGACATCTTCAGACTGGCCTGGTAACTATTATTATAAGAGAACTCAACATATGGTAGACTCTTGTCCCAACTGCCTCCATGCTGAAGGGCACAAGCTCTCAACATATCCTCTAGTACTTGATTGGTCCTTTCAGTTTGGCCATCAGTTTGAGGATGATAGGCCGAACTGAAGCTCAACTTTGTATCCATATTCTCATGAAAGCTTTTCCAAAATCTGGAGGTAAACTATGAGCCTCTATCAGAAACAATCTTCTTTATTACACCGTGTAAACACACAATCCGAGCCTTGTATAACTCTGCCAACTGAGAACCTTTATAAGTAGTCTTGACCGGAATGAAGTGAGCCACTTTGGTTAGTCTATCCACAATCACCCATATAGAATCATAACCCTTTGGGGTGCGAGGCAACCCAACAATGAAGTCCATACCAATATCTTCCCACTTCCATTCGGGTACCTTTAACGAGTGCAGTAGTCCAGCTGGTCTTTGGTGTTCAGCTTTGACTCATTGACACACATCACACATAGCCACATGTGTAGCCACATCTCTTTTCAGCCCATACCACCAGTACTTCTGCTTCAAATCCTGATACATTTTAGTGCTACCAGGATGGATAGAGTAATCAGAATCATGGGCTTCCTTCAATATAGTCTCACGAATGCTATCAATTTTCGGAACACATATCCGGCTCTTGAACCATACGATGCCTTGCTCATCCTCCGTGAATTCTAGACCTCTACTTTCAGTAATCAGATCTTTGATTTCTTGGTTTTAGCATCACCAATCTGACCCTTGCGGATTTCTTGCTCCAAGGTAGGTTCCACTTCAATAGTGACTCCTTCAGTATGTGCAACTATTCCTAGGTTGAGTCTTCTAAAATACTCAACAAGCTCACCAGGTAGCTGGGCAACAATAGCTGCATGGACGTGTTCCTTTCGACTCAAGGCATCAGCAACCAGATTCGCCTTGCCCGGATGATAGTGAATCTCCAAATCATAATCTTTAATGAGCTCCAACCAATGGTGTTGCCTAAGGTTGAGATCCTTCTAGTGAATATGTATTTCAAACTCTTGTGATCGGTGTACACTTGGCACTTTGTTCCCATTATATAATGTCTCCATATCTTGAGCGCTGCACTACGGCTGCCAGTTCTAAGTCATGAGTGGGATAGTTCAACTCATGTTTCCGCAACTGACGAGACGCGTAGGCAATCGCGTGTCCTTCTTGCATAAGAACATATCCCAAGCCTTAGCTGCACGCATCACAATAGATATCAAATCCCTTTTGCAGATCTGGCATAATCAATACTAGGGGCGACATCAATCTCAACTTCAATTGATTAAAACTATCTTTGCACTTCTAGTCCTAGTTAAACTCTTTTCCCTTCTCTAGCAGTTAGGTCATAGGCTTAGCAATCTTAGAGAACCATTCAATAAATCGCCGATAATAGCCTGCAAGCCCCAAGAAACTTCGGACCTCAGAAACTGTACTGGGTATGCTCCACGCCACTATCTCCCTGACTTTAGCAGGATCCACTAAGATTCCACCATTAGAGATGATATGTCCAAGGAATGGCACTACGTCAATCCTGAACTCGTATTTGTTGTACTTGGCGTAGACTCAATTATCTCGTAGCTTTTGTAGCACCAATCACATATGTTCCTCATGATCACTATCACTCTTGGAATAAATAAGAATATCGTCGATGAATACCATGACGAATCTGTCAAGATACTCCATGAACACCTATTCATCAGATTCATAAAATAGGTTGGTGCATTAGTTAGTCCAAATGACATAACTGTGAATTCATATAAACCATATCGGGTTGAGAAAGTCGTCTTGGGAATATCAGAAGGCCTAATCTTCATTTGATGATACTCCGATCTGAGATAAATCTTCGAGAATACCCTAGCACCTCTCATTTGATCAAATAAATCTTCAATGCGGGGGTAACAGATACTTGTTCTTCACAGTAACATCATTAAGGGATCTATAATCCACACATCCTCTATGATCCATCCTTCTTCTGTACAAATAGAATCGCTGCTCCCCAAGGTGAGGAACTCGAATGAATATACCCAGCCTCCTGTAATTCTGTTAATTGCGTCTTAAGTTCTTTTAGTTCTTCTACGGACATCATGTATGGCCTTTTTGAAATAGGAGCAGTTCCAGGTAAGAGATCAATGACAAACTCAACCTCCCTATCTGGTGGCATCCCGGTAACTCCATTAGAAAGACATCAAGGAAATCTCTAACCACACGGATGTTGTTACCTACGAACTTCCCGTCTACTAGAAATGCAACAGGTCTGGTAGTGGCAGTTACGGTAATTTCAACTTTAAATCTTTCCCCTTTAGAGCTAGTGAGTTCTATAGTTCCCCTAGCACAATGTATAACCGCTTTGGCCTTCCTTAACCATGACATACCAAGGATCAGATCTATACTGCTTTCCTCCAATACTATAGGGGTAGCCCAGAATTCTCTTCCCATAATTGTCAAAGTTAATCTGTGTGTCATATAGTTTGCTTCAACAGGCCCTTTAGGTGTAATTACTACCATTGGTGTTTTCATATTTTATAGTGGTAACTCATTTGTGTTGGCAAATCGAGCAGAAATAAATGAATGTGTAGCACCAGAATCAAATAATATTGCTACAGGAATTGCATTAATATAAAACATACCAATAGCGATGTCAGCTCCTTCAGCGGTAGTATCAGCACTGACTTGATTAACCCTCGCAATGCTGAATCCCTTGCCAGATCCTGGAGTCTGCTGCTTGTCTTGGACGGGGGTACTAGCAATCCTCTGCGGGCAAACATTAGCATAATGCCCAGTCTTACCACACTTGTAGCATGTGGTGCCTACACTCTGTCCTGAGAACTTCGCCGAGGTGCTAGTGGGGGCATCCTGATGAGTCGGTGGAGTCCCATGTGGTGTGTACTGAGCTGGGAACTGGCCTCCTCCAGTGCGAGCCAGTGTACCCTAGGGTGGAACATAGCGAGGACGAACGTTGCTGCTCCCCTGACCTTGGGTGATCACCTTCCTCTTCATGTCCCCCAGCTGAACACGCTTGTGTTCAATGGCTAGGACCTTGTCAAGCAGCCTCTAAAATGACTAAAAGGGAAATAGGGTCAAACCTTTTCCTATATGATTTTGGTGGTTGAATTGCCCAACATAAACAATTAGACTAACTAGTTTGCTCTAGAATATATGTTCTACAGGTGCCAAAGGTTCACAACAAACCAATACAAAGTCAAAAGAAAGGGTTCAAATTAAAGGAGCAAAGACAATCGATGGCTGCCCTAGTCTGGCACACCGGACTGTCTGGTGTGCCATCAGACAGTGTTCGGTGCACCAGGGAGAATCACTCTAAACTGCACAGCTTCGGGTTTCTGGAAATTGCTCTCCGCTATAATTCACCGGACTGTCCGGTGTAGCACCGGACTGTCCGGTGTGCCAACGGGAGCAATGGCTACTGCACCAACGGTCGACTGCAAAAGTGAACAGTGAACAGTGTGGACTGCGCGCATAGAGTTAGAGCAGGTGCCAGAAGGCGCACCGGACAGTGAACAGGACCTGTCCGGTGGCCTAGCTGTCAGAAGCTCCAACGGTCGAACCCTAACGGTTGGGTGACGTGGCTGGCGCACCGGATAGTGTTCGGTGGCGCACTGGACTGTCCGGTGCGCCCGTCGACAGCAGCCATCCCCAATGGCCATTTTGGTGGGTGGGGCTATAAATACCCCCCAACCACCACACTTCAAGGCATCCAAGTTCTCAGCCAATACATTCAATGCAAGAGCTAGTGCATTCAATACAAGACACAATTAGAGTGAATCAAAATCTCTCCAAGTCCCAATTCCATTCAAAGCAATAGTGACTAGAAGAGAGAGTTTTGCCGTGTTCTTTTGAGCTCTTGCGCTTGGATCGCTTTTCTTCTTCCTTATTTCTTGTTCCCAAGTCATTTGTAATCAAGGCAGGAGACACCAATTGTGTGGTGGTCCTTGTGGGGACTAAGTGTCTCGATTGATTGAGAAGAGAAGCTCACTCGGTCTAGGTGACCGTTTGAGAGAGGGAAAGGGTTGAAAGAGACCCGGTCTTTGTGACGACCTCAACGGGGAGTAGGTTTGCAAGAACCGAACCTTGGTAAAACAAATCACCGTGTCACACTCTTCATTTGCTTGTGATTTGTTTTCACCCTCTCTTTCGAACTCGATTTTATTTCTAACACTAACCCCGGCTAGTAGTGTGTGCTTAAGTTTATAATTTTCAGATTCCGCCTATTCACCCCCCTCTAGGCGACTTTCAATTGGTATCAGAGCCCAGTACTTCATTAGAGCTTAACCGCTCGAAGTGATGTCGGGAGATCACGCCAAGATGGAGGTGGTGACCGGCGAGAAGCCTGCCATAAGCCACGAGAAGACTCCATCGAGAGAGTCCGACAACAAGGGGAAGGGATCCCCTTCACACACCAAGTCGTATCAGAGCGGCAACAAGAAAAAGAAGATGAAGAAGGTGGTCTACTACGAGACCGAATCTTCATCGCCATCTACCTCTGGCTCCGACGCGCCGTCCGTCACTTCTAAGCGCCATGAGCGCAAGAAGTTTAGTAAGATACCCCTACGCTATTCTCGCATTTCCAAACGTACTCCTTTACTTTCCGTCCCACTAGGCAAACCACCCGTTTTTGAGGGTGAAGATTATAACATGTGGAGTGATAAAATGAGGCATCACCTAACCTCACTCCACACAAGTATTTGGGATGTTGTTGACTTTGGAGTGCAGGTACCTTCGCCAGGGGATGAAGATTATGATTCGGACGAGGTTGCCCAAATCCGGCACTTCAACTCTGAAGCCACTACTATACTCCTCGCCTCTCTAAGTCGAGAGGAGTATAATAAGGTGCAAGGGTTGAAGAGTGCCAAAGAGATTTGGGACGTACTCAAGACCGCGCACGAAGGAGATGAGGTGACCAAGATCACCAAGCGGGAAACGATCGAGGGGGAGCTCGGTCGTTTCATGCTCAACCATGGGGAGGAGCCACAAGCAATGTACAACCGGCTCAAGACCTTGGTGAACCAAGTGTGCAACCTCAGGAGCACAAAATGGGATGACCATGAAATGGTCAAGGTTATTCTAAGATCACTTGTTTTTTTAATCCTACGCAAGTTCAATTAATTCATGGTGAACCTAGATACAAGCTAATGTCTCCTGAGGAGGTTATAGGAAAGTTTGTGAGCTTTGAGTTGATGATCAAAGGCTCCAAACAAATCATCAAGCGAGGCACCACCACAACACCCAAGGTGCAACCCATCATATTCAAGGCGACGGAGGAAGAAAAGAAAGATTCTACACGCTCGACAACGAGGAAATGGCGCTCATCATCAAGAGTTTCTACCAAATCCTCAAGCAAAGGAGGGGGAAGGGTTACAAGCCCCGCTCTAAGAAGGTTTGCTACAAGTATGGTAAGCCCGGTCACTTTATAGCAAAATGTCCTATCTCTAGTGACAGTGACAGGGGCGACGATAAGAGGGGGAAGAAGAAGAGATACTACAAGAAGAAGGGCGGCGATGCCCATGTATGCCGGGAGTGGGACTCCGATGAGAGCTCCACCGACTCCTCCTCCGACGAGGACGCCGCCAACATCGCTGTCAATAAGGGCCTCCTCTTCCCCAACGTCGGCCGCAAGTGCCTCATGGCAAAAGACGACAAAAAGAAGGTAAAATCTAGAGCCTCCACTAAATATGCAACATCTAGTGATGAGGATAACTCTAGTGATGACGAAGAAAATTTGTTTGCTCTTTTTGCCAACCTAAACATGCAACAAAAGGAAAAATTGAATGAATTGATTAGTCCTATTCATGAGAAGGATGAACTCTTGGATAGCCAAGAGGACTTTCTTATTAAGGAAAACAAGAAGCATGTTAAGGTTAAAAATGCTTATGCTCAGGAGATAGAAAAATGTGAAAAATTAACTAGTGAGCTTAGCACTTGCCATGACACTATTTCTAACCTTAGAATTGAGAATGCTAATTTGATTGCTAAGGTTGAAAAGTCAATTGTTTGTGATGATTCAATTACCAATCTTAAAAATGATAATGCTAGTTTAATTGCTAAGATTGATAAATTGAATGCCTCTCTTGCTAGCCTTAAAATTGAGAATGATAAATTAATTGTTAAGGCTAAGGAATTAGATGTTTGCAATGTTTCTATTTCCAATCTTAGAAATGAGAATGCTATTTTACATGCTAAGATTGATGAATTAAATGCATGCAAACCCTCTACATCTAGTGTTGATCATGTTACTATTTGTAGTAGATGTAGAGATATTAATGTTGATGCTATTCATGATCACGTAGCTTTAATTAAACAACAAAATGATCACATAGCTCAACTTAGTGCTAAAATTAATGAGCATGAGATAGAAAATGAAAAATTTAAATTTGCTAGAAGCATGCTCTATAGTGGGAGACGCCCTGGCATTAAGGATGGCATTGGCTTCCAACAGGGAGACAATGTCAAGCTTAAAGCCCCTAAAAGGTTGTCTAATTTTGTTAAGGGTAAGGCTCCCATGCCTCAGGATAACGAGGGCTGTATTTTATATCCTGCTGGTTATCCTGAGGATAAGATTAGGAGAATTCATTCTAGGAAGTCCCACTCTGGCTCTCATCATGCTTTTATGTATAAGAGTGAGGCATCTAGTTCTAGGCAATCCACTCTTCTAAATTGCCTAAGAAGAAATCTCCTATTGCATCAAATGAGCCAATTATTTCATTTAAGACTTTTGATGCATCCTATGTGCTGACTAACAAATCAGGCAAAGTAGTTGCCAAATATGTTGGGGCCAAACACAAGGGCTCAAAGACTTGTGTTTGGGTACCCAAGGTGCTTGTTTCTAATGTCAAAGGACCCAAGACCATTTGGGTACCTAAGAACAAGGCCTAAACTTGTTTTGTAGGTTTATGCATCCGGGGGCTCAAGTTGGATTATTGATAGCGGGTGCACAAACCACATGACTGGGGAGAAAAGGATGTTCTCCTCCTATGAGAAAAACCAAGATCCCCAAAGAGCTATCACATTCAGGAATGGAAATCAAGGTTCGGTCAAAGGACTTGGTAAAATTGCTATATCTCCTGACCATTCTATTTCCAATGTTTTACTTATAGATTCTTTAGATTACAACTTGCTTTCAGTTTCTCAATTATGCAAAATGGGCTACAATTGTCTCTTTATGGATATCGGTGTTATTGTCTTTAGAAGAAGTGATGATTCAGTAGCATTTAAGGGAGTGTTAGAGGTTCAGCTATACTTAGTTGATTTTAATAGAGCTGAACTCGACACTTGCTTAATTGCTAAGACTAACATGGGTTGGCTCTGGCATCGCCGACTAGCCCACGTTGGGATGAAGAATCTTCATAAGCTTCTAAAGGGAGAGCACATTTTGGGACTAACCATTGTTCATTTTGAGAAAGACAGGATTTGTAGCGCATGCCAAGTAGGGAAGCAAGTTGGTGTTCATCATCCACACAAGAACATCATGACGACCGACAGGCCGCTTGAGCTACTCCACATGGATTTATCGGCCCGATAGCTTACATAAGCATCGGCGGGAGTAAGTATTGTCTTGTAATTGTGGATGATTATTCTCGCTTCACTTGGGTGTTCTTTTGCAGGAAAAATCTCAAACCCAAGAGACCTTAAAGGGTTTTTTGAGACGGGCTCAAAATGAGTTCGGCTTAAGGATAAAAAAGATTAGAAGCGACAATGGAACGGAGTTCAAGAACTCTCAAATTGAAGGCTTTCTTGAGGAGGAGGGCATCAAGCATGAGTTCTCTTCTCCTTACACGCCACAACAAAATGGTGTAGTGGAGAGGAAGAATAGAACTCTACTTGACATGGTGAGGACCATGCTTGATGAGTACAAGACACCGAATCGGTTTTAGGCCGAGGCGATTAACACCGCCTGCTACTCCATCAACCGGTTATATCTACACCGAATCCTCAAGAAGACATCATATGAACTCCTCACCGGTAAAAAGCCCAATGTTTCATATTTTAGAGTCTTTGGTAGCAAATGTTTTATTCTTGTTAAAAGAGGTAGAAAATCTAAATTTGCTCCTAAGGCTGTAGAAGGCTTTTTACTTGGTTATGATTCAAACACAAGGGCATATAGAATCTTTAACAAGTCCACTGGACTAGTTGAAGTTTCTTGTGACATTGTGTTTGATGAGACTAATGGCTCTCAAGTAGAGCAAGTTGATCTTGATGAGCTAGATGATGAAGAGGCTCCATGCGTCACGCTAAGGAACATGTCCAGTGGGGATGTGTGTCCCAAGGAATCCGAAGAGCCTCCACAAGCACAAGATCAACCTTCATCTTCCATACAAGCATCTCCACCAACTCAAGATGAGGATCAAGCTCAAGATGATGAAAATAAAGATCAAGAAGATGGGCCACCTCAAGAGGAGGACAATGATCAAGGGGGAGATGCTAATGATCAAGACAAGGAAGATGATCAGGGTCCAAGACCGCCACACCCAAGAGTCCACCAGGCGATTCAAAGAGATCACCCCGTGAACACCATCCTCGGCGATATTCATAAGGGGGTAACCACTCGATCTCGAGTCGCTCATTTTTGTGAACATTACTCTTTCGTCTCCTCTATTGAGCCACACAGGGTAGAGGATACACTTAAAGATTCGTATTGGGTGCTAGCGATGCAAGAGGAGCTCAACAACTTCACGAGGAATGAGGTATGGCATTTGGTTCCACGTCATAATCAAAATGTTGTAGGAACCAAGTGGGTATTCCGCAACAAGCAAGATGAGCATGGTGTGGTGACAAGGAACAAAGCACAACTTGTAGCCAAGGGATATTCACAAGTCGAAAGTTTGGATTTTGGTGAAACCTATGCACCCGTAGCTAGGCTTGAGTCAATTTGTATATTACTTGCCTATGCTACTTATAATGGATTTAAGCTATATCAAATGGACGTGAAGAGTGCCTTCCTCAATGGACCAATCAAGGAAGAGGTCTATGTTGAGCAACCTCCAGGCTTTGAAGATAGTGAGTATCCTAACCATGTCTATAAACTCTCTAAGGCGCTTTATGGGCTCAAGCAAGCCCCAAGAGCATGGTATGAATGCCTTCGAGATTTTCTTATCACTAATGGCTTCAAAGTCGGAAAAACCGATCCTACTCTCTTTACTAAAACTATTGCAAAAGATTTGTATGTATGCCAAATTTATGTTGATGATATCATATTTGGGTCTACTAACAAATCTACATGTGAGGAGTTTAGTAGGATCATGGTTCAAAAATTCGAGAAGTCTATGATGGGGGAGTTGAAGTATTTTCTAGGATTTCAAGTCAAGCAACTCCAAGATGGCACCTTCATCAGCCAAGCGAAGTACATTCAAGACATACTCACCAAGTTTGGAATGAAGGATGCCAAGCCCATCAAGACACCCATGGGAACCAATGGGCATCTCGACCTCGACACGGGAGGTAACTCCGTAGATCAAAAGGTATACCGGTCGATGATAGGATCTTTACTCTATTTATGTGCATCTCGACTAGATATTATGCTTTCCGTATGCATGTGTGCAAGGTTCCAAGCCGATCCTAAGGAAGTTCACCTTAGGGCCATGAAAAGAATCTTGAGATATTTAGTTTATACACCTAAGTTTGGCCTTTGGTACCCCAAGGGATCCTCTTTTGATTTATTAGGATATTCGGATGCTGATTGGATAGGGTGTAAAATTGATAGGAAGAGCACATCAGGGACTTGTCAGTTTCTGGGAAGATCCCTGGTGTCTTGGGCTTCAAAGAAACAAAACTCAGTAGCTCTTTCTACCGCCGAAGCCGAGTATATTGCCGCAAGCCATAGTTGTGCGCAATTACTTTGGATGAGGCAAACCCTCAGGGACTATGCCTAGAAATTTAGCAAAGTCCCTCTCCTGTGTTATAATGAGAGTGTAATCCGCATGGCGGACAATCCCGTTGAGCACAGCCGCACTAAGCACATAGCCATTCGGTATCACTTTTTGAGAGATCACCAACAAAGGGGGGATATCGAGATAGACTATATTAGCACCAAAGAACAATTAGCCGATATCTTTACCAAGCCATTATATGAGAAAACTTTTACCAAACTTAGAAATGAGCTGAATATTCTTGATTCTAGGAACCTTGATTGATACTTTGCTCACATAGCTCATTTATATACCTTTGATCATATCTCTTTTATGTCTATGACTAATGTGTTTTCAAGTGTATTCTCATGTTTAGTCATAGAATTGAAAGGGAAATGGAGTATTCGGCAAAGACGACGCTTCCACTCAACTCCATTGGTATTATCTACTCTTTGCCAGTATTCCGCCATCTCTCCATTAGTATAATATTTCACTCATATATTGTTTGTCCAAGTGGGAGAGAATTTACAAAGGGCTTATATTTCACTCAAAGCATCCGTTTTTGGCGATTCATGCCAAAGGGGGAGAAAGTATTAGCCCAAAGCAAACGGACCGCACCACCACCAACGAATTTTAAAAATAAAGTTTTCAAATTGGTATCTTAATGTGTTTTCAAAAGGGGGAGAAAGTTCTAGTATCTTCAAAAATTTGTAAAACCCTCTTGAACACTAAGAGGAGAATTTCATTAAGGGGGAGTTTTGTTTAAGTCAAAGGAAAAGCATTTGAAACAGGGGGAGAAAAATTCAAAATCTTGAAAATGCTTCTCAAAATCTTACTTATATACTTTTGACTATTTGCAAAAAGACTTTCAAAAGAATTTCCAAAAGGAATTTGCAAAAACAAAACTTGTGGTGCCAGTGTGGTCCAAAATGTTAAAATAGAAGAAAGCAATCCATGCATATCTATTAAAATAATTATATTGGTTTCACTCCAAGCAACCTTTGTACTTACCTTATGCAAACTAGTTCAATTCTGCACTTTTATATTTGCTTTGGTTTGTGTTGGCATCAATCACCAAAAAGGGGGAGATTGAAAGGGAAATAGGGTCAAACCTTTTCCTATATGATTTTGGTGGTTGAATTGCCCAACACAAACAATTGGACTAACTAGTTTGCTCTAGAATATATGTTCTACAGGTGCCAAAGGTTCACAACAAACCAATACAAAGTCAAAAGAAAGGGTTCAAATTAAAGGAGCAAAGACAACCGAAGGCTGCCCAGGTCTGGCGCACCGGACTGTCCGGTGCACCAGGGAGAATCACTCTGAACTACTCAGCTTCGGGTTTCTGGAAATTGCTCTCCGCTATAATTCACCGGACTGTCTGGTCTGCCAACGGGAGCAACGACTACAGCGCCAATGGTCGACTACAAAAGTGAACAGTGAATAGTGCGGACTGCGTGCACAGAGTCAGAGCAGGCGCCAGAAGGCGCACCGGACAGTGAACAGGACCTGTCCGGTGCACCACCGGACTGTCCGGTGGCCCAGCTATTAGAAGCTCCAACGGTCGAACCCTAACGGTTGGGTGACGTGGCTGGCGCACTGAACAGTGTTCGGTGGCGCACCGGACTGTCCGGTGCGCCCGTCGACAGCAGCCATCCCCAACGGCCATTTTGGTGGGTGGGGCTATAAATACCCCCCAATCACCACACTTCAAGGCATCCAAGTTTTCAGCCAATACATTCAATACAAGAGCTAGTGCATTCAATACAAGACACAATTAGAGTGAATCAAAATCTCTCCAAGTCCCAATTCCACTCAAAGCAATAGTGACTAGAAGAGAGAGTTTTGCCGTGTTCTTTTGAGCTCTTGCGCTTGGATCGTTTTTCTTCTTCCTCATTTCTTGTTCCCAAGTCATTTGTAATCAAGGCAAGAGACACCAATTGTGTGGTGGTCCTTGTGGAGACTAAGTGTCCCGATTGATTGAGAAGAGAGGCTCACTCGGTCTAGGTGACCGTTTGAGAGAGGGAAAGGGTTGAAAGAGACCCGGTCTTTGTGTCCACCTCAACGGGGAGTAGGTTTGCAAGAACCGAACCTCGGTAAAACAAATCACCGTGTCACACTCTTCATTTGCTTGTGATTTGTTTTCACCCTCTCTTTCGGACTCGATTTTATTTCTAACGCTAACCCCGGCTTGTAGTTTGTGCTTAAGTTTATAATTTTCAGATTCCGCCTATTCACCCCCCCTCTAGATGATTTTCAATGACAGAAAGGAGTGAGCCACTAATGCATACTGCAGAGGTCCATTAAGTCCTTCGATGAAGTGTTGCTGCTTCCTCTCATCTTCAGCCACTTCATCTGGTAAATATCTTGAGAGCTGAATGAATCTGTTGCGGTACTCGCTGACTGACATGCTCCCCTACTTCAGCGACAGAAATTTTTTCTTCTTGATCTTCATCAGTCTAGCAGGAATGTGGTAGTTTCTGAACTGAGTAGCAAATTCCTCCCAAGTGATAGTATCAGCAGCATCGTGGGCAGCAGTGTAGGAATCCCACCAATCAACAACAGGACCAGTAAGACGACCAGAAGCATAAAGAACCTTCTCCCGGTCAGGGCACTTTGCAATAATCAACATCTTCCCCACTGACTTCAGCCAATCATCAGCATGTAGAGGATCTAGAGAGCTGGCGAACATCGGTGGCTTGTGGCTCATGAACTCCCGGTGCTTGTCCCGAGGTGGAACTAGTGGTGGTGGTGGAGGCAATGGTGCTTGCTGCTGTCGCACCATTCGCTCTTGGCGCATCTCCTCCCTCATTTCCTGCCTTTCTTGGCACATCTCCTGACACTCCTGTCGCATCTGCGCCTGCATATCCTGCATCATGTTCGCCATCTGTTGCAGCATCTGCATCAGAGCTGCAACCACTGGATCAGTCCCAGCCGGTGGAGGATTCAGAGGATTCATCTCGTCTTACTGTTGTCTAAGCACCCTCCGGTTGAATGGGTTGGCAGGTAGATCAATTCCGCCTCCCTTCCTGGTATTGACCATCTGAGTTAGAAACACATGGTAAGAAAGAATTGTAGACAAGACGAGTAATTACGAGGCATGTTACTTTGGGGGTTTTATTAGCTAAATAGATTAGTGTGTCACCTACTAAAGCTAATACATTACCTTATGGTGGTACATGCTAAGATGTCCGACTATACTATTTCAATCAATCAAAGAAGCAAATCAGGTATTTATCACCAGGACAATCAACCAACATTTTTAAATAGGGAAAATAATTTTTAAAATTTTGTCTTAGGTCTCCTATCTCTTTAAAAGGGGTCATAACTGTAGGATTTCAATGTATGAAATTCATCTTGTCTTAGAGTAGAAAAGATAAGAATAATTAGAGTAGAACAGCAAAAGGTGAGACAGGATCAAGATAAGTATATAAAGAATCAGAGTAAGGTAAGTAGGTAAGGGTTTGTCCATTTCTATCTAGGTTTCGTCCTACAGTCAACATTTCCTTTGATACCACTTCTATCACACCCAGATTTAAGGGATAAAGCCAGGTACATCTCATATGTGCGCCAAAGAAGAACAACACATATAATAATAGAGTGTATAGAGATAAATGTCACAATATCATAAAAGTAATTATTACATAGCGGAAGTCTTACAAAAATAAAAGATAAATATAAAGCGAACTAATGCCCATCCTTGGTGCCTTAAAGTCGACTGGGAGACGCCACCTTGATCAAGTCGTACTCCTTGTTGTATGGCTCCTTCTGGACCACCTGTTCTTCTCCTGTGGGGGGTTTATATATCGCAAGTGTGAGCTCACAAAAGATCATAGCTCAACAAGTCGTGGGGAATAATGTGCATGAACTCACCAAAGGTAGTAGTTCATTTGAAGTGTAAGGCTGATCAACAATAGGCGTTAAAGCTGAGCATTGCTTTTAATAAGTTGGTCAAATTTTATTAGCAGTTACTAGATGTAAGTAAATACCATACCAGAATAATAAAAGAACAAATTAATAATAAATCCCATGCAATGCAAATGACAAATTGAATTTTGTTCCATAGTTTAATCATGACAGAGTCCCGAGCTGTTCATGACCGCGAGCATGGCTAGTATACTCGTTTTACACTCTGCAGAGGTTGTACCCTGTACCCACAAGTTGTGTATCCCATGTCGCCAGGGTGAGCCAGACCCTTAGACACTACCGAGGTGAATGGCTAGGGATCCACCACGAGGCCTTTACAAAGTTCCACTAGCTTCAGAAAACCTGCTACAGTTCTAGGAAGAGCAATGCAGGAATCCCCCATTTGACCGCCATCGCAGCAAAATCAACCCGAGAACCTCCCTAGATGCCTACTCCCCTACTGCCCTTACCCCTATTGAGTAAGGTAGTCCTCCACTAGCTTTCCTAGTTAGTCAGCCAAGGGTGTCCCATTCCACCCTTGTGGTGGCACGTGTTTCTCAAGTTAAGCTCCTTGTTCCATTTAAAAATAATGATCTTGACATGAACAATAAATAAAATAACAGCATAATTGGAACATGAACATAATGTAATATTTAACCCAAAACCATATAAAGCAATAACAAAACTACCCAATTAGTAAAGGGGCAAACAAGGTGAAAAGATAACCAGACTAGAGTGACCTATTGGGTCCCATCAAAATTAAGCCTATGCATAAATAAGTGATAATAAAGAACATTATTGGGTAATAAAAGTGGTCAAGGGCACAACTTGCCTTCAATGAGCTCTTGCTCAGCAACTTCTACCTGCTGAACACCCGGATCCTCGGCCACTGGCTCTTCTACTTGCCATAATACAAACAAGCATAGTACAAAGGAGAAATTAACATCACACCAAACATGTATACACAATCCATATTAATAATCTATACATTAAAATGAGATCATAGGAAAAAGAATCACTAAATTCAGAGTTACAGATTTTAAGTTATGAATTTCCAAAGGTTTTATATGTTTGGTACAAAATAAATTAAGTAAACAATTTTAGTCTATGTTTCATGTTCAAACAGAGATACTAAGTGATGAAAAATACTTTTACAAAATTATAGGAACTGGAATGGATCAATTTGGGCTTAATATGAATTTTCTAGGATTTACACAAATTCTAGTAGTTATTTTACATTTACAATTATTTTAAAAATGAATTTCTCAAGTTTTACTACTGGCTGGATTGCGCACCAATTAAACTGAAGCTCCGGGGTCCCCGCGCAAGAATTTCCAAGACTCAGAGCACTATACTATGGACGGCGTGTTGGTTTTTACAAATTCAGGGGCTCATACGCAATTGAGCAACGGTGAAGTGGTATCCTGAGATCCGGGCCGTCAGATGTGAAGCGCACGACCTTGATCAGAAAGCGCTTTACACGAAACGGAACATCACTATAGCCGTAGGATCTAAATTCAACCGTCGAGATCTAATGCTCTAGAATCGCCCCGTGACCGCCCGATCTAAGATCAACGCGCAACCTTACCCCCGACGAATCGTTACACGGTAATAGATCCGAACCACACAAACGCAATCCAACCGCCCCAATTCATTTCTGGGATGATCTAATCCCAGCCACACATCTCTGCATCAACGGCCCATGCACTTCCCCTATCACCCTACCGAATCATGGCGGCGCTGCCTAGGGAATCACGGTGGCCCATCGCCGAAGTCACCGATTCTGGTGTTCCGAGGCTATAATCGCTAATGTGGCAAGTGCTAATCATGACAGAAGGTAGGGCAAACTAAAGGGATGGATCGTTACCGGCGATCGTGGAGAAGTTGGTGTTGCTCACGGTGTTCCCGGTGCCGCGAGCCTTCTCTGATTCCAGCGACAAATTGCGTGAGGTCCTTAGCTCCCCTCGCTCGATTACCCCCAGGAGCAAGTTCGCCAAGGCCTTGCACGCAGTTTACCCGCTCACGGTCCCCATCAACGGCGACGGTGGAGTCGCACGGCGGCGGCAGATCTCTTCTGTCGCGGAGTTCTCAATCGGTGGCGAGTTTCACAGTGATATGGGACACGACGAGTAGTGAGTACGAGGGGAGGGGATGTGAGAGGGGAACCCGATTTTTATTTCCCTAGAGACACGGAGTCGTGGAGAACACGTTCACGTCGAGGCGGAGCAAGGTCCGTCGCGCGACCCGCTCAAGTTGTTACGGCACGACGGCCGTGATGACAAGTGGGCCCAGTCCGCAGTGACACTAGCGTGCGAACCATGCAAGAGGAACGGGAATGACTGACACTGGGGTCCATCTGTCGGCGCAAGCTTCCCATGATCAGTGCACACACATGACACCGACCACTGGGGCCCACATGGCGGTGTCTCGGGCGAGCGTGTGCGGAAGCAGGAGTTTGGGCCGCGGGAAAGGAAATAATGGGCTGAATGTTGATTTCTCTTTTTCTTTGTTTTCTTCTTTTCTTTTTTATTTTCTTTTACCTTTTCTTTCTTTCCAACTTCAAAACTTCAATTTAAATTCAAACTTTTGACACATTTGTACTTAGACTAAATGTTTTATTTGATCATACCCAAAATGTGATGATGTTATTCATTTATAAATTTATTTTATATTGTATGATATTTCTCTCTTTCCTTCTCTTTTCTACTTTCCAATTTTCCTAAATTTTAATTTGAGTTTCATTTCAATTCCTCCAATCTTCACTATATTTTTATTAGTACCATTGTTATTATTACCAAATGCACAAACAAATAAAACTCCAACATGATGCACAATTTAGTGATGTGTCACTTATTAATGATTTATTTTTTAAAAAAAATGGGTTGTTCACATGTGTTTGTATGTAGAGGCAACTCATATATAGGAAATAATTTCATTTCTTATTCTTTACAACTTGGGGGTTACAACACCTAGGTCCTCTGTGGCTTGCTCGTCTACTCGCAACAATACAAACAAACATGGTAATATTCTACGCGTCGTAATGAGATCGTAGGAACAAGAATCACTAAATTCGTAGTTACGGTTATCGAGTTACAATTTTATGAAGTTATTAGGTGATTGATATAGATTAAACCAAATGAACAAATTTAATCTATGTCTTATGACTAAATAGAGTTACTAGGTGATAAACAATATTGACACAAATTTATTGTAACTAGAATGAATTAAAAAAGAGCTAAAATAAATTTTCTATGATTTAAATAAGTTCTAGAATTATTTTGATACTAGAAATCCATTTTCTATATTCATTTACCTATTTTTCTCAGATCTCTGGACCGCGCGCACAATAATCAGAGAGTTCGAGGTGAAATCTGTAAATCCTAGGGCCTGGTTGTAATGTTTTTTGT
Source organism: Zea luxurians (assembly GCA_029449295.1). Lineage (NCBI taxonomy): Eukaryota > Viridiplantae > Streptophyta > Magnoliopsida > Poales > Poaceae > Zea > Zea luxurians. The sequence continues at coordinate 57,749,912 of JAOPSE010000011.1, forward strand.
GCTGGCCTGGACCACGAGTTGGTTTCCTCAATTACAGGGACTCGGCTGCAAAACTTCCTAACTGAACGGATATATGTTTTTCTATAGCCGCCGGATCTGAAGCAAACGGTTCAAATTAGACTTGCTAACGACGAACCGGTACACACTCTCGGCAGTCAGATTAAAGATCAGTGGCCGAATTTCAATGAACTCGAGATTCAACCATGACTCTCCGATCTCCATCTAATGCTCGGGGACCCACATACATACTTGAGCACGCGAGGCGGATGGATCCTAAATCGATGGTCCCAAGCGAACCGTGGCAGCTGATGCTAGGTGCACTAATCATGGTCGTTCGGTAGCACATCGATAAACATCACTTGTCCCCCTCCCCAAATACAACCGAGACAGCGGCGTTTATGTAATGCCCTGAATTTGGGGGTAGAATTTTTTTTCTTCTTTTCTCTCACCAAATTCAGGCGTTACCCTTTTCTTTTCTCGTTCTCTCGCTAAACCTTGACCTTTTCCAAAGTTTTAGCGGGGTTTGGCTTGGAATTCCCGTGTAAAGAAAAACCCTAAATTACTTTATGTTGTTTGATGCACCATGCCGAACTATGCATTCTTTGATTGCTTAGAAATGTAAGTGCATTCATCTAGGAAGATCGGATTTCGAAAAGGAGAAAAAACCTTTTCTTTCTTTTTCTTTTTCTTTCTCTCCCTCCTCCTTTTTCTCTCTCCCGCGCCGTGGGCCGCCCCGGCCGGCCCAGCCGCCCCAGGCCGGCCCAGCCGCCCCCCCGCGCGCCCCCTTTTGGGCCCAGTTGGCCCAGCCGCCCCTCCCTCTTCCCCCAAATCCCTCTCTCTCCCTCCCTTTCTCCCATTTTCTCCCTAGCCGCCGCCCCTGCCCTAGCCGCCGCCCCTGCCCTAGCCGCTGCCCCTGCTTGTCGCCGGTTCGGCCGCCCGTCCCCGTCCCCGGTGAGGTCCCCCTCCCCCTCTCCTCCCTTCCCTCTCCCCTCCTCTCCCCCTCCCCGGCCCAACCGCCGCCCGGCTCGGCCGCCCCTGCGCGCCCTGCCCCGCCCCTGGCCGGCTCGGCCGCCCCTGCGCGCCCGCCCGCCCAGCTCGGCCGCCGGCTCGGCTGCCGGCTCGGCCGCCGCCTTGGCCGGCCCAGCCCCCCGCCGGTTCGGCCGCCCCAGCCCGGCCGCCCCTGCGCGCCCAGCTCGGCCGCCCCCTGCCCAGCCGCCCCTGCCCCAGGCCGGTTCAACCGCCCCCTAGCCGGTTCAACCGCCCCCCCTTTTTTATTTTTTTTATTTTATTTTGTTTTATTTTCTTTCATTACTGTTATATATTTTATTTTAGGCAGGTTAATCATTGTTCATGTTATTGAAATAGGAAACTTAATTTAGAATTCCGTTACGCTAGTTGATTCATATAATCAATTGTTTATCCAGTTCAATGTTGATCAACTAAAAATGACTAGGTTTCCATTAGTGCATATAACTAAATTCTTTTGTTAGAACCAATTGTAACTAATCATTAGTGCATAAGCTTTAGCCCCCCCCGCGAGACCCTTTCCCGTTTCTTTCTAACCATAATGAATGCGATATCGAATGTCATACTTGATGCATATTTACTTTATTTGTTCCCTTGTATGATGTACTGTTTGTTTCCCAATTTGAATGGATGAATGTATGTATGCTTGCAATCGCATAGAGAACGATCCGGTCGAAGAGCCCGAGGAACTCGCAGGAGAAGCCCCTGAGCAGCAGTCGGTTGGTAGAGGCAAGTGTCCTTTGACCTATCTCTGTCCTATTCATTCTTTAATTCACCTCCCGCATTACACATTTATACCTAAGGATTGACTAGCTTTTGTTATCCATGTCCTTGTTTACCTATTTGGGTCGGACTATTATTGTTTAGCTTTATGCTATTGCTCAAACTCTAATCAATGAACATGATGAGATTATATATGATACGCTGTTTTCCCTTCTCTTATTATGATGTTGTACTTGTGGTCTTCAAGGGGGCTCGAGCGGTTTCTCGAGTGCCTCTCCGTAAGGACCTGTTCTATGGATGACCGCCCGGGAAAACAGTGCAACCATGAGGGTGGAGTGGGACGCCCTTAGCTGAATAATTAGAGGAACCGGGGTGTAGTTCGCTTAGCCGTTGTGCCGTCAATGGGGCTCGGTGTATGCGGCTCGCTCTGCCAAGGTTGATTTGTCCCTTGGGGAGGAGTGCGGTACATTTAGGAAACCTAACGGGCGGCTACAGCCCTGGGGAAATCTTTGTAAAGGCTACGTAGTGAGACCCTGCCTATTCACCTTGGTAGTGTTTAAGGGTTTGATCGGCCCGAGGCAAGAGGGAATAACGGCTTGTGGGTAAAGTGCACAACCTCTGCAGAGTGTTTGAAAACTGATATATCAGCCGTGCTCGCGGTTATGAGCGGCCAAGGGAGCTCCAGTGATTAGTGGTACTTGATCAGAGACATTTTGGTTTACAGATGACAATGAGGATGGTTATGATTATGCTTATGGTAATGGTAAGTGGTATTCTTTCCGTTTGGAAAGGGTACTTTGGGTTAATAACTTGGGTTAATGCTAAAACCTGGCTTTCCACTAGTAAATAATAAACTGACCAACTAAAAGCAACTGCTTGACTTACCCCCACATAAAGCTAGTCCACTACAGCCAAACGGGATACTTGCTGAGTATGTTGATGTGTACTCACTCTTGCTCTACACACCAAACCCCCCCACAGGTTGTCAGCATTGCAACCACTGCTCAGGAGAAGATGAAGCTGTGGAAGGAGACTTCCAGGAGTTCCAAGACTACGACGAGTTCTAGGTGTGGGTTAGCGGCAACCCCCAGTCGGCTGCCTGTGAAGGCCGTGTTATCTACGTTTCTTTTCCGCACTTTGATTTATTGTAAGGACTATATGGACGTCTCAGACGTATGATGTAATCGACTATTATTTCCCTTTTAATACTATTTTGAGCACTGTGTGATGATGTCCATGTTATGTAACTACTGTGTACGTGAATAACTGATCCTGGCACGTACATGGTTCGCATTCGGTTTACCTTCTAAAACGGGGTGTGACATAAGCTGGCTCGAGCAGTTTCTCGAGTGCCTCTCCGTAAGGACCTGTTCTATGGATGACCGCCCGGGAAAACAGTGCAACCATGAGGGTGGAGTGGGACGCCCTTAGCTGAATAATTAGAGGAACTGGGGTGTAGTTCGCTTAGCCGTTGTGCCGTCAATGGGGCTCGGTGTATGCGGCTCGCTCTGCCAAGGTTGATTTGTCCCTTGGGGAGGAGTGCGGTACATTTAGGAAACCTAACGGGCGGCTACAGCCCCGGAGAAATCTTTGTAAAGGCTACGTAGTGAGACCCTGCCTATTCACCTTGGTAGTGTTTAAGGGTTTGATCGGCCCGAGGCAAGAGGGAATCACGGCTTGTGGGTAAAGTGCACAACCTCTGCAGAGTGTTTGAAAACTGATATATCAGCCGTGCTCGCGGTTATGAGCGGCCAAGGGAGCTCCAGTGATTAGTGGTACTTGATCAGAGACATTTTGGTTTACAGATGACAATGAGGATGGTTATGATTATACTTATGGTAATGGTAAGTGGTATTCTTTTCGTTTGGAAATGGTACTTTGGGTTAATAACTTGGGTTAATGCTAAAACCTGGCTTTCCACTAGTAAATAATAAACTGACCAACTAAAAGCAACTGCTTGACTTACCCCCACATAAAGCTAGTCCACTACAGCCAAACGGGATACTTGCTGAGTATGTTGATGTGTACTCACTCTTGCTCTACACACCAAACCCCCCCCAGGTTGTCAGCATTGCAACCACTGCTCAGGAGAAGATGAAGCTGTGGAAGGAGACATCCAGGAGTTCCAAGACTACGACGAGTTCTAGATGTGGGTTAGCGGCAACCCCCAGTCGGCTGCCTGTGAAGGCCGTGTTATCTACGTTTCTTTTCCGCACTTTGATTTATTGTAAGGACTATATGGACGTCTCAGACGTATGATGTAATCGACTATTTCCCTTTTTAATACTATTTTGAGTACTGTGTGATGATGTCCATGTTATGTAACTGCTGTGTACGTGAATAACTGATCCTGGCACGTACATGGTTCGCATTCGGTTTACCTTCTAAAACCGGGTGTGACATAAGCTGGTATCAAAGCCGTGCTGACTGTAGGACCGCTAACCTAGAGTAGATTGGTCGTTCTAAGGATTATAGACCTCTGTCACTGCCTTGACTTTGGTACCCCTTCAAAAGTTGGTCATACTGACCAAACCTATGTTCTACTATATATTATACCTTGCTGAAAATTATGTTTTATTCTAATCCTTCATTTATTTATGATTCATTATTTGCTGGTCATATTAATTCTGTTCTCACTCTTTTGCTTGCGGTGTCTTTTGTAGATGGCTCATCTCAGACACACTGCATGAAAGTCCGTCATCCCCTTCTTACCCTCACGCCTTGCTGAGCGTCCGCTTCGCCGTCCCGTGGCCGGACTGTCCAGCCACTTGGAGAGACTGCACCACCGCCTGCATGAGGAGCAGGAACGTCGACGATAGGAGCAGCAGGGCTCTTCTTTCTCGCTCCAGCAGGAGGTAGAGTCTGTGAGGAGCTGCTCTCCCGTGCTTCCCCTGGAGGCGCCCCCTGCACCACCACTGGGCGCCCCAGCTTCTGGAGTAGCTGCTGGAGGAGACCCAGACGACGGAGATGGCGACGACAGCTCGAGCCACGACACTGACTTCCCTGCTGACCATGAGCCGGAAGGATGGGTTGCTCGACCCATCACTCGCGACGCTGCTCGCGGGTGTCACTTCCACGACACGCTCGACACCCTGCTACGTCAGGCACTTAACCGGCGTACTTGGTCCATCGAGTATCGCTGTGTGGTCTACCAGCATAGTCGCGGGGTCTACCTGGACCGCTGGGAGGCGACCTGCTTGGTGTGCCGTCTGGAGAACAGTCTCCAGGGCGCGGAGGCCTGCTCAGAGCACTATTCTATCTCTGAGCGGGACTCAGATGAGGCAGCCATGCAGGATGCTGCACGGCGTGCGCTTTCGCACTACTGCTCGGTTCTCGGTGGGGTAGCTGACGGTCTCGACCTGAAGTATTACCCCCGCCGTCCATCTGGCAGCACAGGAGGCGTGGTTGTTTCACCTGCTGGTGAGGACAATCCTAGGTTGAGCAGCACAGTCAACCTAGCCGCCGTGCTAAACACGGAGCTGGACCATGCATTAGACGAGCTGAGTAGGGCTCGTGCTGAGATCGCCCTGCTGCGGGCTGAGCGCGCGGAACGTCGTCACCTGGATGATGGTTCCCCCGCTCCCGTCGGGACTCAGCACCCGTACCGCTCACCTCGGCGTGGACTCCAGTCTTATGGCAATCCCGACTGCAAGACCAAGATAAATCTAGGACCATAGATCGTTAGAGTTGGATCTTGTAATTAATACAAAATATATACGTAGAAGCTACAGTCTTAGCGTTAGTCCCGCTTTTAGTTAGTCTTAGTTAGACAGGATAGTTTGCTATGTCCTGTGCATCTATGTTTGTCATGATGAACTATGTTTGGTTTGGATTTTTGTAATGACTGTCACCAGAGTGTGGGTATCCCCTGCATTTTGGTTTACATATTATGTTAATGGGGTTAGTTATATAGTTGGGAAAACCTTTATTCCACTTTCCTCTTTATCTGAGAAGTTGTGTGGTCTGTGTTGGAGATCAGTGAAGATGCTCATCTATTCAGTGCTGTTGGAGAATTCTATTCTCTTTTCTTATGCTGTAAGATTTGCCAGATCAGTCCTGATGTGTGGTTGCATTTTGCAGATGTCAGAGAACAGGCGCAGAGGAGGAAGGCGTGCTCAGCAGGAGCGAGCCGCTCCGCAGGATGAGGTGCCCCAGCAGCAGCAGCTGCCACCCCCGCCCCCGATGTCGATCGAGCAGATGTTTCTGATGCAGACTCAGGCAGTTCAAGCCATCGGTCAGACTCTGGCCGCCATTCAGCAGCAGCAGCAGCAGCAACAGCAGCAAGCACCACCCCAGCCTCAGATGCCTGAGATGCCCAGAGACAAGCGTGCTGAATTCATGAGAGGTCATCCCCCAACGTTCGCTCACTCTTCTGACCCCATGGATGCTGAAGATTGGCTGCGCACTGTGGAGCGGGAGTTGCATACCGCTCAGTGTGATGACAGGGAGAAAGTCTTGTATGGTCCCCGTCTGTTGAGAGGAGCAGCCCAATCATGGTGGGAGTCTTACCTCGCCACCCATGCCAACCCCGATGCCATCACCTGGGAAGAGTTCAGAGGTAGCTTTCGTCAGTACCATGTGCCTGCAGGTCTGATGACAGTGAAGAAGGAAGAGTTCCTGGCCCTTAAGCAAGGGTCATCATCTGTCAGTGAGTATCGAGATAGGTTTCTGCAGTTGTCTCGCTATGCTCCTGAGGATGTCAACACCGACGCCAAGCGACAGTACCGTTTCTTGAGGGGCTTGGTTGACCCTCTTCAGTACCAACTGATGAATCATACCTTCCCGACATTTCAGCACCTGATTGACAGAGCAATCATGACAGAAAGGAAGCGTAAGGAGATGGAGGATCGTAAGCGCAAGATTAGTGGGCCTCAGCCTAGAAGCAGCAGCCGTCCTCGTTTCTCAGGCAATCAACCTCAGCAGTTCAGGCAGAACCAGCGTCCACCTCAGCAGCATCAGCAGTTCCAAAGGCAGTATCCTCAGCATCAGTACCAGAACCGTCAAAGAAACCAGTCAGGAGGTCAGTTTCAGAGGCAGAATCAGCAGGCACCTCGTCTTCCTGCCCCAGCAGCCCAGCAGAGCAATCAGGCAGCACCAGCTCAGGTTGGAAATAGGGCATGTTTCCACTGTGGAGAGCAAGGCCATTGGGTGATGCAATGTCCGAAGAAGGCAGCCCAGCAGCAGTCAGGCCCCAATGCCCTAGCAAAGCAGAATGTGTCTCAGCCTGGAGCAGGCAACCGCTCTCAACCGCGCTATAATCATGGGAGACTGAACCACTTGGAGGCTGAAGCAGTTCAGGAGACCCCCGGCATGATAGTAGGTATGTTCCCCGTCGACTCCCATATTGCAGAAGTGTTATTTGATACTGGAGCAACGCATTCTTTCATTACTGCATCATGGGTAGAAGCACATAATCTTCCAATTACTACCATGTCAACCCCCATTCAAATTGACTCAGCCGGTGGTAGAATTCGAGCTGATAGCATCTGTTTGAATGTATGTGTGGAAATAAGGGGGATAGCGTTTCTCGCTAACCTTATAGTAATGGGTACTCAGGGAATAGATGTCATCCTAGGGATGAATTGGCTAGATAAGTATCAGGCAGTTATCAGTTGTGATAAAAGGACAATCAAGTTGGTGTCCCCACTAGGAGAGGAAGTGGTGACCGAGTTAGTCCCGCCTGAGCTGAAGAAAGGAAGTTGTTATTAGATGGCTGTCGATAGCAGTGAAGCAGACCCAATTGAGAGTATCAAGGTTGTGTCTGAATTTCCAGATGTGTTTCCAAAGGATTTACCGGGTATGCCACCAGAGTGGAAAGTTGAGTTTGCTATAGAGCTTCTTCCTGGAACCGCCCCTATCTTTAAGAGAGCTTACAGAATATCCGGACCAGAGTTGGTTGAGCTTAAGAAGCAGATTGATGAGCTGTCAGAGAAAGGTTACATCCAGCCAAGCACCTCGCCTTGGGCCGCCCCTGTCTTGTTCGTGGAAAAGAAAGATGGCACCAAAAGGATGTGTATCGATTATCGAGCTTTGAATGAAGTCACGATCAAGAAAAAGTACCCTTTGCCCAGAATAGAAGATCTGTTCGACCAGTTGAGAGGAGCCAGTGTGTTCTCCAAGATCGATCTGAGGTCAGGTTATCATCAGCTCAGGATCCGACCTTCGGACATTCCGAAGACGACATTCACTACCAAGTATGGGTTATATGAGTTCACAGTGATGTCTTTTGGTTTGACCAATGCACTAGCGTTTTTCATGAACTTGATGAACAGCGTATTCATGGATTATCTTGATAAGTTTGTGGTGGTATTCGTTGATGACATTCTGATTTATTCTCAAAGCGAAGAAAAACATGCAGATCATTTGAGGATGGTATTGCAGAGATTGCGAGAGCACCAGTTGTATGCAAAGTTGAGCAAGTGTGAGTTCTGGATCAGTGAAGTCCTGTTCTTGGGTCACATAATCAACAAAGAAGGATTGGCTGTGGATCCGAAGAAAGTGGCAGACATTTTGAACTGGAAAGCGCCAACAGATGCTCGAGGAATCAAGAGCTTCATTGGAATGGCCGGATATTATCGGCGATTCATTGAAGGGTTTTCGAAGATTGCGAAACCAATGACATCGTTGCTAGGCAACAAGGTTGAGTTCAAGTGGACCCAGAAATGTCAAGAGGCCTTCGAAGCGCTGAAAGGGAAGTTGACTACAGCGCCTATCCTAGTCTTGCCTGATGTGCACAAGCCCTTCTCTGTGTACTGCGATGCTTGTTACACAGGTTTGGGATGCGTGTTGATGCAAGAGGGAAGAGTTGTGGCTTACTCATCCCGACAGCTGAAGGTTCATGAGAAGAACTACCCAATCCATGACCTAGAGTTGGCAGCAGTGGTTCACGCACTGAAGACATGGAGGCACTATCTGTATGGACAGAAATGCGATGTTTACACAGACCACAAGAGTCTGAAGTACATATTCACTCAGTCAGAATTGAATATGAGGCAGCGAAGATGGTTAGAGCTGATCAAAGACTATGAGTTGGAGATCCATTACCATCCAGGCAAAGCGAACGTAGTGGCAGATGCTTTGAGCAGGAAGAGTCAAGTCAATCTGATGGTCGCTCGTCCGATGCCTTATGAGTTGGCCAAGGAGTTCGACAGGTTGAGTCTCGGGTTTCTGAACAATTCGCGAGGAGTCACAGTTGAGTTGGAACCTACCTTAGAGCTCGAAATCAAAGAAGCGCAGAAGAATGATGAGAAGATCAGTGAGATTCGGTGACTGATCCTAGATGGCAAAGGCAAAGATTTTCGTAAAGATGCAGAAGGTGTGATATGGTTCAAAGACCGATTGTGCGTTCCTAATGTCCAATCCATTCAGGAGTTGATTCTTAAGGAAGCTCATGAGACTGCTTATTTGATTCACCCTGGTAGTGAGAAGATGTATCAAGATCTGAAGAAGAAATTCTAGTGGTACGGAATGAAGAGGGAAATCGCAGAGCATGTGGCTATGTGCGATAGTTGTCGAAGAATTAAGGCAGAGCACCAGAGACCAGTTGGATTGTTGCAACCGTTGCAGATCCCTCAGTGGAAATGGGATGAAATCGGCATGGATTTCATAGTCGGATTGCCTCGCACTCAAGCCGGCTACGATTCCATTTGGGTAGTAGTGGACCGTTTGACCAAGTCAGCCCACTTCATACCAGTCAAGACCAACTACAGCAGTGCCGTATTGGCAGAGTTGTATATGTCTCGGATCGTTTGTCTTCATGGTGTGCCAAAGAAGATAGTGTCAGACAGAGGAACGCAGTTCACCTCTCATTTCTGGCAGCAGTTGCATGAAGCCTTGGGCACACATCTGAATTTCAGTTCAGCTTATCATCCGCAGACACATGGCCAGACTGAAAGGACCAATCAAATTCTCGAAGACATGTTGAGAGCCTGTGCGTTGCAAGATCAGTCCGGATGGGATAAGAGATTGCCTTATGCAGAGTTTTCCTATAAAAACAGTTACCAGGCCAGTTTGAAGATGTCACCATTTCAGGCGCTCTATGGAAGGAGTTGTAGAACTCCGTTGCAATGGGATCAGCCTGGAGAGAAGCAAGTGTTTGGGCCAGACATTTTGCTTGAAGCTGAAGAAAACATCAAGATGGTCCGAGAGAATCTGAAGATAGCGCAATCGAGGCAGCGAAGCTATGCAGACACAAAAAGAAGAGAGCTGAGTTTCGAAGTCGGAGACTTTGTCTATCTGAAAGTGTCACCGATCAGAGGAGTCAGAAGGTTCGGAGTGAAAGGCAAGCTAGCACCCCGCTACATTGGTCCGTATCAGATTCTTGCAAGACGTGGAGAAGTGGCCTATCAGCTCTGTCTGCCAGAGAATTTGTCCGCTGTGCATGATGTCTTTCATGTGTCTCAGTTGAGGAAGTGCTTGCGTGTGCTAGAAGAGCAGTTGCCAGTGGAAGGTCTTGAGGTCCAGGAGGACTTGACCTACGTTGAGAAGCCAGTGCAGATCCTTGAGGTTGCAGACAGAGTCACCCGAAGGAAGACCACCAGAATGTGCAAAGTCAGATGGAATCACCACTCTGAGGAAGAAGCAACCTGGGAGCGTGAAGATGATCTGATGGCCAAGTACCCAGAGCTCTTTGCTAGCCAGCCCTCAATCTCGAGGGCGAGATTCTTTTAAGAGGGATAGGTTTGTAACACCCTGAATTTGGGGGTAGAATTTTTTTTCTTCTTTTCTCTCACCAAATTCAGGCCTTACCCTTTTCTTTTCTCGTTCTCTCGCTAAACCTTGACCTTTTCCAAAGTTTTAGCGGGGTTTGGCTTGGAATTCCCGTGTAAAGAAAAACCCTAAATTACTTTATGTTGTTTGATGCACCATGCCGAACTATGCATTCTTTGATTGCTTAGAAATGTAAGTGCATTCATCTAGGAAGATCGGAATTCGAAAAGGAGAAAAAACCTTTTCTTTCTTTTTCTTTTTCTTTCTCTCCCTCCTCCTTTTTCTCTCTCCCGCGCCGTGGGCCGCCCCGGCCGGCCCAGCCGCCCCCCCCCCGCGCGCCCCCTTTTGAGCCCAGTTGGCCCAGCCGCCCCTCCCTCTTCCCCCAAATCCCTCTCTCTCCCTCCCTTTCTCCCATTTTCTCCCTAGCCGCCGCCCCTGCCCTAGCCGCCGCCCCTGCTTGTCGCCGGTTCGGCCGCCCGTCCCCGTCCCCGGTGAGGTCCCCTCTCCCCTCCTCTCCCCCTCCCCGGCCCAACCGCCGCCCGGCTCGGCCGCCCCATGGCCGGCTCGGCCGCCGCCGCCCCTGCGCGCCCTGCCCCGCCCCTGGCCGGCTCGGCCGCCCCTGCGCGCCCGCCCGCCCAGCTCGGCCGCCACCTTGGCCGGCCCAGCCCCCCCCCCCCGCCGGTTCGGCCGCCCCAGCCCGGCCGCCCCCTGCCCAGCCGCCCCTGCCCCAGGTCGGTTCAACCGCCCCCTGGCCGGTTCAACCGCCCCCCCCCCCTTTTTATTTTTTTTATTTTATTTTGTTTTATTTTCTTTCATTACTGTTATATATTTTATTTTAGGCAGGTTAATCATTGTTCATGTTATTGAAATAGGAAACTTAATTTAGAATTCCGTTACGCTAGTTGATTCATATAATCAATTGTTTATATAGTTCAATGTTGATCAACTAAAAATGACTAGGTTTCCATTAGTGCATATAACTAAATTCTTTTGTTAGAACCAATTGTAACTAATCATTAGTGCATAAGTTTTAACCCCCCCCCCCCCCCCCGCGAGACCCTTTCCCGTTTCTTTCTAACCATAATGAATGCGATATCGAATGTCATACTTGATGCATATTTACTTTATTTGTTCCCATGTATGATGTACTGTTTGTTTCCCAATTTGAATGGATGAATGTATGTATGCTTGCAATCGCATAGAGAACGATCCGGTCGAAGAGCCCGAGGAACTCGCAGGAGAAGCCCCTGAGCAGCAGTCGGTTGGTAGAGGCAAGTGTCCTTTGACCTATCTCTGTCCTATTCATTCTTTAATTCACCTCCCGCATTACACATTTATACCTAAGGATTGACTAGCTTTTGTTATCCATGTTCTTGTTTACCTATTTGGGTCGGATTATTATTGTTTAGCTTTATGCTATTGCTCAAACTCTAATCAATGAACATGATGAGATTATATATGATACGCTGTTTTCCCTTCTCTTATTATGATGTTGTACTTGTGGTCTTCAAGGGGGCTCGAGCGGTTTCTCGAGTGCCTCTCCGTAGGGACCTGTTCTATGGATGACCGCCCGGGAAAACAGTGCAACCATGAGGGTGGAGTGGGACGCCCTTAGCTGAATAATTAGAGGAACCAGGGTGTAGTTCGCTTAGCCGTTGTGCCGTCAATGGGGCTCGGTGTATGCGGCTCGCTCTGCCAAGGTTGATTTGTCCCTTGGGGAGGAGTGCGGTACATTTAGGAAACCTAACGGGCGGCTACAACCCCGGGGAAATCTTTGTAAAGGCTACGTAGTAAGACCCTGCCTATTCACCTTGGTAGTGTTTAAGGGTTTGATCGGCCCGAGGCAAGAGGGAATCACGGCTTGTGGGTAAAGTGCACAACCTCTGCAGAGTGTTTGAAAACTGATATATCAGCCGTGCTCGCGGTTATGAGCGGCCAAGGGAGCTCCAGTGATTAGTGGTACTTGATCAGAGACATTTTGGTTTACAGATGACAATGAGGATGGTTATGATTATACTTATGGTAATGGTAAGTGGTATTCTTTCTGTTTGGAAAGGGTACTTTGGGTTAATAACTTGGGTTAATGCTAAAACCTGGCTTTCCACTAGTAAATAATAAACTAACCAACTAAAAGCAACTGCTTGACTTACCCCCACATAAAGCTAGTCCACTACAGCCAAACGGGATACTTGCTGAGTATGTTGATGTGTACTCACTCTTGCTCTACACACCAAACCCCCCCCCCCCAGGTTGTCAGCATTGCAACCACTGCTCAGGAGAAGATGAAGCTGTGGAAGGAGACTTCCAGGAGTTCCAAGACTACGACGAGTTCTAGGTGTGGGTTAGCGGCAACCCCCAGTCGGCTGCCTGTGAAGGCTGTGTTATCTACGTTTCTTTTCCGCACTTTGATTTATTGTAAGGACTATATGGACGTCTCAGACGTATGATGTAATCGACTATTTCCCTTTTTAATACTATTTTGAGCACTGTGTGATGATATCCATGTTATGTAACTGCTGTGTACGTGAATAACTGATCCTGGCACGTACATGGTTCGCATTCGGTTTACCTTCTAAAACCGGGTGTGACAGTTTATCCCCGGCGACGGTGGTGACGAAGCACCGCCCCTGTCCAATCCCACAGCGACAAACTCAACCGGCTATGGCTATACACACAGGGAGTCGGATTAACTTGTAGGAGAATTTGTACCGGCCGATTATGTCGTGGGCGCTATTGGTCACGCAGCGGGGCGGACGACCGTAGAAGGTGAACTCCAGCGAGGAATTCCAAGGTGATGTGTCTCGATTTGCCCCAGGAACGTCGTTGACAACCTTCACCGTGACCGAACAAACCCAATTGAATACCCGCCTAGAGCTCGGTTAGGCACGGCCCAACATTCCAATGCGGTAGCTGACCACGGCTCCCTCACTCTCAATTCCTTCGACCGGTGACGCTTTGTGAGGTGGAAGAAAGGTGGAGCAAGAACCCCCCAAATCCTGCTTTATGGCCATCAGAAGGTCAAAGTGGTGTTCGATGCAACGGTCTCCGATTTCTCCGTGGGCCACGCGGATCGACGCCGTTCGGTGCGGAGAGAAGAACATTAGCACCCACCTGACGTGTGGGGTCCGTGGTTCAGTGGGCCACTGGCCAGGCAAGCGTGCGTAGAAGAACAGGCGAGCGCGCCCCACCTCGCAGCGACCCAGTCATTAAACGGTATCGGCGAGGAGGTCAGCGACTGCCTGGTGGGACCGCGGTGTCGGCGCCACGCCCCTAAGTTGGGTCGAGCACGCGGGGCAACGGTTCCCTGGGCCAAAAGCGAGGTTAGCCAGCCCAGCTAGGTTAGATCTCTTTTCTTTTTCTTTTCTTTTCTGGTTTTCTTTTCCTTTTATTTTTAAATCTCAAATTTGAATTCAAATGTTGTTGTGAAGTTCATGCTTAGATGAAATGCTCAAATTCAAGTACCAGTATGAACAGGTGCATTTATTTTATTTATATATCTTTTCTTTATATTTATATAGTGCTTCCCTTATTTTTTATATCATTTGTTTCTTTTTATTTTCTAAGTGGTAAGTTTGGTCTTAAATCCCAATCTGAGCACTAATATATTTTTATTAATGTTATTATTATTTATAGATGCACAAACACATAAACTCCAACATGATGCATAAAGTATTTTATTAGTTAATTGTTCACTTAAATATGGGTACTCCCATGTTCTATTATGTAGATGGTAAAACATGCAATGAGATCAACCCTTTTCTTATTACTTACAAATTGGGTATTACAGGAAGGTAAAGAGCAAGGTAGACATGCAAACTCTCATGGATGACGCCAGTATTTTTACCGAGGTATCTAGAACCACGCAAGGTTCCGACTAATCCTTGTTGGTGCCCCTACACAAAGGGTAGCCCGCGCGAGAGCCAAGCACCACGGTCGAGTAACTCCGTAGAGAGCCATGGGCCTTCTCCACACTCAAGTGGTGCTCCGCTTCCGGCTCCTCTCGGATGCTCCCCGCCGTCTCCACTATCGAGCTTTTGGCTAAAATGCCGCGGGCCTCGATCCCTCCGGTACAGGGTGGCAGCCGTGACACAAACTCGGATGTCACTGTCTTGCAAGACTCTCACTCCACTCGGTACAATTACAACGGCTCACGCAAGAGCCAAGGGGTTGTGTGTTTTTTCTAAACTCACTCAACTAACTAGGGTTCGCCTAGAGCAAGCGCTAATGCAGTCTAACTAACCTAAGCACTTCACAAAGCACCTACGCTAATCATCGAGTGATTCTATTAAGCGTTTGGGTATATGAGCACTTGGAAATGTCTATATTATGTCTTGGTATGTTGCTTGGTCTCCTACACCTTGAAATGGCTGCTTAGGTGAAGTATATATAGGCCCCAACTCAATTATAGCCATTGGAGGAAAAGCTATAGCCTCTGTAGCACACCAGACAGTCCGGTGGTGGGCACCGGACAATCCGGTGCCCTGTCCGGTGCGCCACTAGCCGTTGGATCTGTCAGATGACCATTGACACTGTCAGCCTTTGTACCGGACAATTCGATGTGGCACCGGACATTCTGGGTCCTCCTCCACAGTGCCACCAGGAACTAGCCATTGTTCTACTGTTCCCTGGTGCACCGGATAGTCCGGTGCCCTCGACCTGACAGTCTGCCAGTGACAACACCTTTCTTTGTTTCTTGGACTTTGCTTGATACTTGTTGATCTTCACTTGTGATCTTCATAATGTCTTCTTTTGAGGTGTTTATTTCCTCAATGCCATAGTCCAAGTCACTTTAGCATCATGTGAACTACAATCATAAACACTAGCAAACATATTAGTCCCCAGGCTATGTTGATCATCAAACACCAAAACCTTTTGAGCCAAATAGCCCGGGGTCCATTTTCCTTACAATCTCCCCCTTTTTGGTGATTAATGACAACACAACCAAAGCAAGCAAATTATAACAAACATTTGAATGGAAATACACAATCTACTTGCTAGGATGCATGAATGTCCCCACAATGTGAGATTATGGACTTAAGCCTCCCCCTAACTCCATAATTCACTTACTTCCTATTTTAGACCAAAAGACCAAAACCACTTGCAATATTAAAATTTTAATTTGGTGGTGTTTGGTGTTTGATATCATTTCATTGCTTTGGTCCCTAAAACTTCTCCCCCTTTGGCATCAACCACCAAAAAGGAAGACATTAAAAGCATATAGGAAGCAAATAAAACTTGTCCTCTTTAAAAGATTTATGAATTTAAGCACTTAAAAGATAACTCCCCCTAAGCGAGTGATCTCCTTTTGGAAGAACTTCTCCCCCTGACGAAGAAATACCCCCCTGACAGAGATCTTCTACTTAGGAAAAAGCAAGTGAGAAATAGAGGAACAAGACATGATTTGATTAGACTAACTTCCCTTATGCATAGGTAACAGATATATTTTGACATCATATGCATTTATAGCAACATGGGAAGTAGAAGATATGAAATATGGTCTAATCAAATATTGGAGAAGACATGTAAATGATACTAAATGTAGCCTCAAAGATACTAATTGTAGTCTTGTGAGACATAAGAATATTTGTAGATTTGCAGTGGAAGCTTATTGTCTTTCTCTGGGGACTCCATTTTCCTTCAATAAGACTACTACATATAATAGACTTGAAAACAAGTATTAATCTCAAAGACATAGATTATAGAGTAACATCCCCCTGTAAGTGTGCATACAAGTTTTGAATACTTGTAGGAGACATGCACTTGATTTTGATATCAAGGGGGATGATTATCTAGAATCCGAGATTTAGCACATATTAGTTAAATGATACCAATTGAAGTATTACACCACTTGTAGTATGTCAAATGTAGTATATGTCATATGAAAATACCAATTGATGTATCATTTTCTTAGGAATGTTGAATAAGCTATGTGCCATGCTGAACTAAACATTTAAACCATGTAGGCTTGCTCAAGAATATAAATAGAAAGCGAGCATTACTACCATATGATTGACCTAGTATGCATGCAGTTAAATATCAAAAGTAAATATCACATGTAAAACTAGGCATGTAAGGTAAAATCTAGAAACAGGAAGATAGATATGCATATCTAAAAAAGGAAATACAATAAATCTAGTTACCTTAGTCATGGGTGGGGAATTTAGGTCCAAAGTATTCACTAACCCACTTGGCAATAGACTTGATCCAATGTGATGCATCCCATGATATACATCCCAATTTTTCCAAGTCTCCAAATTCCCCGTTGTCCTTCGGACTTCTCACTTCCCTCTTGGGATCCAAACCTTCTTGGTGCTTTTCATGGTTGAAATAATTTTCTTTGGCACCCAGATGCATTTGGGTCCTTTTCCTTTATTGGCTTGCTTGTTGGCTGTAACACCCCTGATGTTAATGGCACTAAAACTTGAGCATAACATCATGAGCATTGACATTTCATATTGCTTGTCACACCTAGAATGCATTCACTAGGTAAAATTTCAAGCAAGTTGTGATGATATGACTTGATGTGTGGTTAACCTAGGGTATGATACTTAACCCTGGATTAGGGCTTAGAGATGTAAGTGAAGTCAAAATGAGTAAAAATCTCAAGAGACATTAGAAATGTTCACAAGATGTCAAAGTGGATGGACTATTGTGACACCAAAACCCTAAAGTACTCAAAACTCTAAAACAAACCCCAAGAAAAACCTTAATTGAAACCCTAGGGTGTTAAATGTAAATTCTAGGCACTTTTGGACTAAAGTGCAAATATCAAAGTAATAGGACATTACAAATCAAGTACTTTTCACATTTGAGGATTTCCATGTTAAATGACGAAGTTTGGACTTACTTGCAAAATACCCCATGAACCCTATGTGGTTGAGTTCTAAAATTCAGGGTTTTGAAGCCAACTTTGGAGCTCTATATTTCTAAATCTACAAGGATTTTTCCCAGGGTCAATACATCAAATTTGTAGAGCTACTGTAGGAGCAAAATTTTGTTTAAGTCACAAGACATGAGTGTTGTACAAAAATGGTGAGCTCACCGTACCCACTTGGACTGCGGCTGGCCGGGATGATTCTCACCAGCGTTAGCCGCTTAACGATGGTGCACCACACGTCTTGGAAGCTTAGCACGTCGCAGTGAACCTATGTAGCAAGCCCGTCCATCGCCAGAGGACTTGCCACGATGAAAGCCACGAATCCCTTGCGCTAGTAACCTTCCTTCTCTCCGGCCGCCAGCATGCCATTCCAAAATTTGGAGTCACCGCCCTTGGACTCTATAAATTGAGCATACCACTAGCTCCATTAGGTAATCACAAAGCCAGAGCACCCGCTCATGATTTCGATTAGCCACCATAGCTCTCTAATTCCTCTTTTCCCCAAAATCGGGTTCCGCGCCTCCGTGAACACCGCACCGTGGCCAGCCTTCTGCAGGTCCATCCACGCCCTCCTCACTCTCGTTTCAGCACCCTGGTGTGCTAAGGATGCCCATCAACCTAGCCAATTGAACTAAACCATGTTAGATTGCCGGGAACACCTTGGTTTGTCATCTGTTTGCGCCATCACCGTGGACAGAGAGATTGTGAACTAGAACTTTGCAATTGATTGAAGGGTTATGGTCGTTATGGGTGGAATTAGGTATCATCCACACTTGAGCGTCGGTCATTGCGTTATCCGGCCGGTACAGGCTCGCCGGAGCCATTGCTCCACCGTCCATGGTCGGGGACCTCAACTTGCGAAGGAATAGAAAGGGAGGGGCCTCGACGCAAATGTCAGTGACACATAGAAATAGTGCGTAGGACTCTTAACCAGTTTTTCAAATGGCTAGGATCTTCTGTGCAAACCTGGCAATGCGGGCGCGCGCGGATGCGTGTTTCCCTGGACGTGGGCCGACTGAGGCCAGTTTCAGCCCATTATTATTCATCTTTTTCATTTTTCTTTTTCTGCCAGACTTAGGAAATTCATAGAAATTAGAGAAAAACGATAAAAATATGAGACCAATTTTATTGGACTCCTAAAATTCTCTAGTATTTAATAAAAATAGTTCTAAGAATTTTAGTCCAAACCAGGGATTATGTAGTATTTAAGAAGGCCAAAACCTAGACTTTTGGAATTTTAGAAATTATTTGAAGACTCCAAAAATCATAAAACTTTTTGGATAAACTTAATTTGATAATTAGAACCCATGGGTGAAGTTTGACATGTGTTGGACATTGTTTGATTCCCAAACCCAAAACCCTAGCTCCTTAGGGTAAAACTGTCTAACCCTACTAGGGTGTTGACCTAGAAGACTCTAGTTTCCCTGGTAAACCGTGAAGGAAAGTTGTATTCAAGATACAACTTGATGTATCTCTACTATCATTGCATTTTCATAAGCATCACATGAGCATTCATGGTTATATATGGTTATGTATAGAAAACGAGGAAGAAATAACTATTGAAGAAGAAGAGACTGCTCCACCAGTTGAAAATCCACCTGCCGGGAACTGTTTTTATTTTGATATCTGTGAGATAGAGCCCGACTCCCCTACAACACAAGGCAAGCCCCGGTGCATTTACCACCTCCTTGCTGTTTTAAAATCTTTATCACTTTATATGATGCATTATGTGATAGGAGTTGTGTGCTAAACCAATTGCTGCATTTCCTTCCTTGAAACTGTTTACCATTCCTTGATTACATGTTTTATTAAAAGGTTTTCTGATGCTTAGTCTTGCCTTAGAAAACAAAAATGTTTTGTTTTTTACAAAAGATGATGCTTCAGATGGAATGGGATATTTTCAAAAATAAAACTTGATGGTGGATCCATCATGGCTGTGATGGGTTCAACCTCGGACAGGATGTACCTCTACCAGGTACCAAACCTTGGGTTTTTAAATGATAAGCTGAGACCGGACGGGTGACTTGCACGAGAAGAGTCTCGGTGTAGTGTCTCCGTCTGAGTCGATTAAGGACCGTGTCGATGTAGGCTTGATGATTGAGGACCTTTTGACTGGTCACATGCCTCGTCATGGGTAAGCTTTGCCTCGGGCAGACTAATACCAGAAAGGCCAACACGCAATGGGAGTGGAGAGATGGCGAGAGTAGTGTGTACCTTGCGTAGCAAGAGGCTGGACGGTGGTGTATCTGTGCTCTCAGTTGGCGTGAACCCGGTCTGATCTTATGAAACCCGGTGGCGAGTTGACATATGCAAGGGTTAAGTGCTACATATGTCGTGTGACTGGAGATCCCCAGCTAGGTATTAATCGATTCGGATCGCTGTTACTTCTCGGATATGAAGACTTGGTCACTGCCCTACACGTAGCAATCCAGTAAAGAAAAAGGGTGATAAAAGACGGCTAGTGCAGGACAAGTGCTTGAACTAGGGTAGAAAGAACTCTAGTTACAGGTAATAACTTAACATGCTAATAAAATTGGATTTTTAAGGATCCAATTTTAGTAAGCATTTCTACAAAACAGAATCTTTGATACTTGATCAACCTTACCTTGACTCTCTCAAACCAGCATATCCTTCAGAGTCTTTTCTTTTGACGGGTAAGACTTGCGAAAGTACACTCCATACTCAGGGTTTTCGAACCCATGTTATTGTAGGTGAGGAAACAACAGACTTTTGTTGTTTTTGTTCTAAGGTGGTGCCCAAGGAAGAATCCCAGCAGTGAAGTCGCGGGAGGATGTTGGCCTCCCACTTGAAAAACAATATACTTTTATGCAGGAGGGGTTTTTGCCTCCTGGGTCTATACTAGTAATACTTTATGCACTCGCAGTACCCTGGTTTTGTAATAACAATAATACTCTTTCTCTACATTTGAATGAATGTAAATTAAGTTATTGTAATTGCTTCCGCTATTCTTTCCTCCGATGTGATGTAATATCTGCGAGACGGGTGAAGCGCTCTTGAGCGAGGAAATGAGGATACAATTATCGAACTTGTCGAGTGATTATGCGTATCTACAGGGTTGTCTAAAGTCCGTTGGACAAGGACAACTGTAGGTGGGCCTAATAACTTGGGAGGTTCCGTCACAGCTGGTATTAGGGCTAGGCAAAAAACCCGTAACCCAAAACCCGAACCCGGAATACCAGAACCCGAACCCGAAATACCCGAAACCCGAATTTTGTTCTGGAATTTCGGGTAGCAACTTGCAAAACCCGAATTTATTTCGGGTAATTCGGGTATCACAATCGGGTACCCAAAATACCCGAATTACCCGAACTTTCATGTGTCATGTACTCATGTCATGCTTAATTATTAATTTGTGCATTTATAATTATGTGTAAGTGTGCATAACTTGTGATTGTAGATTACTTGTATTTTATATGTCCATGTATATAATTATTCAAACTATATTTTATACTAATTTAATAGGGTGTATGTGTTTTTATGAAGGTGACACAATAGTTCGGGTAGTTCGGGATTTTCGGGTATTGCAAAACCCGTTGTAATTTCGGGTATCGATTCTCAAAACCCGAAATTTTAAAAACCCGAATTACCCGACCCGAAAATTTCGGGTAACCCGAACGCCCACCCCTAGCTGGTATCAAAGCGAAGACCATCTCTTCAGATATTATGAAGCACTTCAAAAAGAATTTTCAAATACTTATCCAGAAATATTCTTTCATTCTTACCTTGCCACTTTCTGGAAGCTCTCATCTTATAAGACTAGGTAATAGAGTGCAATATATAGGAAGCTAAGGATCAACGAAGGTTGATTCCGTAATTATTGGGTTATGCATGCATCATGTTTAAAAATTATACTAATAAATCTTCCCCTCTTATGGAGATATGGCACGTACGAGGAAGACCGCAAGCAAGTCCACTGGACCTTTTGGCGTGCCTTGTCATCAGTTAGCCCCCAGACATGAAGGGAGCAGCAGCGGCAGCAACGACCCCATTGGAGACTTGGAAGCCAAAGTGGAATAGCTTCGGATGGAGCTACGTCACCGAAATAGGGTGTGGGCACAGGACAGTCAGCGCATAGCTGAATTGTCAACTGACGTCAGACGCTTGCAAGACGAGCTTGCTAAATGGAATTTGGCGGTTGATTGAGCCGTCAACTCACGATCGGTTGCTTAGGACCACGAAGCAAAAGCTTGAGCTCATGTAACGGAGCTTAGTGTGGCCCTTGACAGTCTGCAAGTATATTGCAATACTTTACATGAGGAAGTACATGTACTGTATGCTCGATTGCACCTGGACGTACCTCCCAACACTACTGCAATGGGAGCCAGACCATCGGGAACAGCAAACGAAGGAACTGATGAGGAGTTGGACCTTTTTAAGTGAGAGCATCTAGAGGGGGTTGAATAGGTGATCCTGTAAAAACTTGAAACTTAAAGCCACAAACTTGATTAAGTGTTAGAGCAATAAAGCCAAGTGGCTAGAGAGGAGCTCTTGCTAAACACGATAACCACAAAGAAATCAACACAGAGAGGCACAGTGGTTTATCCTGTGGTTCGGCCAAGCCCAACACTTGCCTACTCCACGTTGTGGCGTCCCAACGGACGAGGGTTGCACTCAACCCCTCTCAAGTGATCCAAAGATCCACTTGAATACCACGACGTTTCTCTTCCTTTCACTATATCCCGTTTGCGAGGAATCTCCACAACTTGGAGCCTCTCGCCCTTACAATTTGATGATCACAAATAAGCACGAAAGTAAGGATGGTATGAGCAACACACACAAGACACAAAATCAGAGCAAAAACACGCACACAAGTCACAACTTGAGCTCGCAACACAACTCGAAGAGTTCTCTACTCAAATGGAGCTCTAGTTGCTATCACAAAGAATTAAATGCGCGGAAATGGAGTCTTGGTGCCTAGAGTTGATCAAAGAATGTTTGTTGTACTCCTCCATGCGCCTAGGGGTCCCTTTTATAGCCCCAAGGCAGTTAGGAGCCGTTGGAAGCAATCCAGGAAGGCAAATCTTGCCTTCTGTTGGGTGGCACATCGGACAGTCCGGTGCACCACCGGACAGGCACTATTCACAAACCGGTGCAGATTGCTTTCCAAATCTGGTGCAGCTGACCGTTGAAGATTTGGAGCCGTTGGCGCACCGGACACTGTCCGGTGCACACCGGACAGTCCGGTGCCCCCATCCAACCGTTGGCTCGGCCACGCGTCACGCGGAGATTGCGCGACTGACCGTTGACGCGCCAGACCGTTGGCTCACCGGACAGTCCGGTGATTTTTAGCCGGACACTGTTGACTGGTTTCCCGAGAGCGGCGACTTCGTCGCAGACGACTCACCGGACAGTCCGGTGCACCACCGGACAGTCCGGTGATTTTTAGCCGTACGCCACCGTCGAGACCCGAGAGCAGGCTGTTCACCGGGACTGGTCCTGGCGCACCGGACACTGTCCGGTGCACCCAGACCGAGCAGCCTTTTGGCTGAACATAACCAACTTCTCTCCAAAGCAATTTCTCTTGTTTCTAGCACTCAGACACAATACATTAGTCTTCAAAACAATGTACTAAGTCTAGAAACATACCTTTAATCTTGATTTGCACTTCTTGAGCCTTTGGCACAAATATTACTCAAAGCATTTTTGTGTGGAGCACTTAATCACCAAAATCTTATAGAAATGGCCCAAGGGCACATTTCCCTTTCAATCTCCCCCTTTTTGGTGATTTATGCCAACACAAAAAAAAGCAACTAAAGAAGTGCAACATCAATGCAAATGAGAACAAAAATTTGTATTTGATTCAAATTTGACATATTTGGATCATTCTTTGCCACCACTTGGTTTGTTTTTGCAAATCAAACTCAATTTCCTATCTCTAAGTCAAGGTCACTTGTTAAGGCATAGAGAGAGGTATTCCAAGAGAAATTGATCAAAGATTCAAAAACTCCCCCTTTTTCCCATAATCAACCATTCTCCCCACAAGAGACCAACTTTTGACAATAAGAGTATTTTGCCAAAACAACAGCTCTAACTCTACTATTTTCAAAATTCTCAAGTGGTAGCTGATCCATTTCTTGCTTTGGCCTTAATTTCTCCCCCTTTGGCATCAAGCACCAAAACGGGATCATTTTTGGCCCTTAAACCCCATTGCCTCACCAAAATCTTCAATTAAGAGTAAAAAGGCAATAAGAGCACGGAGATGAACTTGGAGTTAGTTACCCTCTCATCGGAGTGCAGTGGAAGTCTTTCATGGTCGAAGTCCATCTTTCCCTTTCAATCTACCTTTGAGACTAAATCAAGCAAACTCAAGCACACGATTAGTCTTAAAGGGTCAAGTTATAGCATGCCTGTAACACCCGGTTTTAAGGAACAAAGCCGGGTGCATCTCATACATGCGCCAAGAAGACAACATATATAATAACAGAGTGTATAGAGATAAATGTCATTAACATCAGAGTATTTATTACATAGCGGAAGACTTATTACAAAATAAAATAATAAAGATAAAACGAACTAAGGATCGTCGGCGCCAATGTCAACTGAGAAACGCCACCTAGATCAGATCAAACTCCTCGATACTTGACTCCACTTGAAACCACCTGTTCTTCTCCTGTGGGGGGGGGGGGGTGTGAGACAGCAAGGGTGAGCTCACATATGTTCATCGCTCAACAAGTTGTGGGGAATAATGTGACACGAACTCACAAAGGTGTGAGTTCATGTGATGTGTAAGGCTAATCAATGATAGGGGTTAAAGCTGAGCATTGCTTTTAAGTAGTTGGTCAAAATTTTATTAGCAGTTACTAAGTGTAAGTGAATACCAAACCCATAAGTAAAGTAATAGAACAAAATTAATAACAAACCCATGCAATGCAAATGACAAAATTGAATTTAA
The DNA here is from genome assembly GCA_029449295.1 of Zea luxurians. Taxonomy (NCBI): domain Eukaryota; kingdom Viridiplantae; phylum Streptophyta; class Magnoliopsida; order Poales; family Poaceae; genus Zea; species Zea luxurians. Next base: position 57,774,160 of record JAOPSE010000011.1, read on the forward strand.
GTTCCATAATTTAAACATCAGAGAGTCCTGAGCCGCTCATGACCGTGAGCTCGGCTAGTATACCAGTTTTACACTCTGCAGAGGTTGTACCCTTTACCCACAAGTCATGTTACCCATCTGCCAAGGGGTCGCGACTCCCCATATACCTCTACCTAGGAAGCACGGCAGGGCAACACTACGAGGCCTTTACAAAGTTCCACTAGCTTCCGAAAACCCGCTACAGTTTATGGGAAGATCCAGTAAAGGGTTCCTGGCTGACTGCCATCCCAGCAAGACCAACCAGGGACCTCCCCGCACTGACCTCTCCCCTACTGCCCTTGCCCCTTTCGGGTAAGGTAGTCTTCCACTAGCTTTCCTAATTAGTCAGCCAAGGGCGTCCCATTCCACCCTTGTGGCGGCACGTGGTTCTCAAGTTAAGCTCTATGTTCCAATTAACATTAATGATAACAACATGAACATAAACAGAATAACAACAAGAATTGGAACATAGAGGTAATAAATGATTATCCCAAAACCATATAAAGCAATAGCAAACTACCCAGGTGATTCAGGGGTAAACAAGGTAATGAGATAAACAATCTAGGGAGTCCTATTGGGTCCCATCAAATTAACCTATGCATGGATAAGTGATATTAAAGAACATTATTGGGTAAAAAGTGGTCAAGGGCACAACTTGCCTTCAATGAGCTCCTGCTCAGCTACTTCAACCTGCTGCTCACCAGGATCCTCAGCAACGGGCTCTTCTACTCGCCACAATACAAACAAGCACAGTACATATAGAGAAATTAACATTACACCAAACATATAAACAAAATACACAGTAATAATCTTCATGTTAAAATAAAAACCTAGGAACTGGAATCATAATTTTCTGAGTTATAGATTTTAAGTTATGCATTTTCAAAGGTTTTATGTGCTTTAAATAAGATTAAGTGATAAATAAATTTCTTACTGTTTTCATGACATAACAGAGGCTCTAGGTGATAGAGAATTAAATTACAAAATTTTAGGAACTGGAATGGATTAATTTGGAGTTCATATGTATTTTCTATGATTTAACAAAGTTCTAGCAATTATTTTCTTATTAAAAATCCTTTTATAATTCAATTTCCCGGGTTTTATAATGTTCTGGACCGGGCCTCAAATACAGAAAAGCATAGGGTTTTCTGCGCAAGAATTCCTATGACTCAGTAAACACCCCGAGGGGACGGCGGGTTGATACTAAAATAACCAAGGGTTTCTTTTGCATATTACGCTAGCCGAAGGGGTACGTTTCTCTCTGAGCCGTTGGATTAGAAACCAAGGGCCCAGATCAAAACCGAACGCAACTCGATCCGCTTCCATCGAGCACCGTTGATCTCCCGATCTACGGTCACTATTTCAAATAAGCCAGATCTAATCCGATGCACACGCTACGGAATCAACGGCTCGGATCTAAAAACCCACACTGGTATTCTCCCTTTTTAATCCCGACCGTCCATCCACATCAACGGTCCATAGTCTCTCTGACCCAGATCAATTCCCAGCCGTCCATCACAGAATCAAAGGCACCCGGGCGTCTTCAACCCCGCGCAGCATACCACCAGAGCAGAGCCACCGCGCGGCGGCGAGCTCATCGCGTCAGCCAATCCGACCAACCCGAGCACCATTCTCCAATTCGCTCAACCCTCGCCAAATCGATGACTCCCTGACTCATATTCCTCAACCAATTGCATCCGCCGTTAAGCACAGGACCCTGCCCACGGCGCGCTACTATCCTACGGTGGCGCCACCGCAACAGCGACCCCAATCTCGCTTCTAAGAACGAAATCCGCTACCCTTGTCGATTCTACCTATTGCACAGATGCATACGACGGTTTGGGTGAGGTGCTTACCTACGGTGTCGCGTTGTAGCGCTAAATCACGAGGTGAGCAGCTCCGCTGCGAAGAGACACCGGTGGCGATTTCTGAGGTCCCGCGGCGTTTGCCCCGCGCAGCAATGTGACGAGGATGTGCGGCGCGGCCGAGTTGTAGTCTCAGGTGCCGGAGACCGCTGCGGAGCTACTCGCCGGTGAGGCACTGCCCGCCCACGGCAATGGTTCTCCCGTGGCGGAGTTCAGGGCTTCCCCAGGTGCTAAGACGGTTTTGGATTTAGATACGGGTTCAGGGGGGCGAGGCGGACGCAGTTGGGTACATATACACCAAGACTGGCGGCTTCCATAGCCGAGGATCTCGGCCGACGGGTACGGCTGCGTTGAGCTGGTAAACACCCAGGGAGAAGAAAGCGCTGACGCGCTGGGCCCCTAGGGCAGCGACCCGAGTTCATCTCGTGCGCCCGAGTGTAGCATGGCTGATCGAAGGGCCCACCTGCCCGTGAGTGCAAGGGCACAAGCGTGCGCGATGGCCTGTTCTGGCGTAGGGGCCCCGCATGTCAGAGACGGTGAGGCAGGCGCGCGCGGGCTGGCTAGGCGCGGTGACTGACCAGCGGGCCCGGCTGGCAGAGGGGGAAAGGCGGGCGCGTGGCTGAAGAGTAGAAGTGGGCCGCGCGGTAGTGATTCTGTGGGTGGGCCAAAAGTGGGATCCGAGGCCCAGGTAAGGTTCTTTGTCTTTTTCTTTTTATTTTCTGTTTTCTTTTCTTTTACTTTTGAATCTAAGTTTTGAATTTCAAATTTGTGATGAACTTGCACTCAAATCTTTCTGAGTATATGATTTGGATAAATCATTGTGGATCAAATTTATCTATTTGTAAGTTTTATTTCTTTGTATTACATAGCATTTTTTTCTTTCTCTCTTTCCAAATTTTAGCATTTCTTTTAGGATTTAATTTCTCATTTGGATATTTAATATTTTTCTTGCCACAAAATGCACACACAAATAAAATATCCAGCATGATGCAACAATTTAGTAGCATATCTTTTTATTAATTGTTCTTGGACATGGTGTTCTCATACGATGATGCATCAAACTCACTTAAAGAGAAAATGTTTCTCTATTGATATTATTTTCTAGTAACTTACAAAGTGGGTATTACAAATCCTACCCCCCTTAAAAATAATCTCGTCCTCGAGATTTAAGAAGAACTAGAGAAAAGGTGGGGGAAATCTATGCGAAGCTCTTCTTCTCTTTCCCAAGTTGCTTCATCTTCACTGTGGTGACTCCATTGAACTTTGCACATCTTTATCACCTTATTCCTTGTAACTCGAGTCAAAGTATCCAAAATCTTGATCGGGTACTCCGTGCAAGTCAAATCACCTTGAACACTGAGCTCTTCCATTGGTAATTGTTCCTCGGGAACACGGAGACACTTCTTAAGTTGAGACACGTGAATTACATTATACACATTAGATAGATTCTCAGGTAGCTCGAGTTGATAGGCCATCTCTCCAACTTGCCTAAAAACTTAGAATGGTCCAATAAAGCATGGTGACAATTTTCCCTAAATATTGAATCTCCTCACTCCACGAAGTGGTGACACCTTGAGGTACACATGATCACCTTCCTCAAATTCCAGTGGTCTTCTTCTATTATCAGCGTAGCTCTTTTGCCTGGTTTGAGCCACCCGCAAATTCTCCCGAATTATACGGACTTGTTCTTCTGCTTCTTGAATCAATTCAGGCCCAAAGAACTGTCTTCCTCTAGTCTGATCCAATATAGAGGAGTCTTGCACTTCCTGCCATATAGAGTCTCAAACGGTGACATCTTTAGACTGGCCTGGTAACTATTATTATACGAGAACTCAGCATAAGGCAGACTCTTATCCCAACTTCCTCCATGCTGAAGGGTACAAGCTCTCAACATGTATTCCAACACTTGATTAGTCCTTTCAGTCTGTCCATCAGTCTGCGGATGGTAGGCCGAACTAAAATTCAACTTCGTATCCATATTCTTATGAAAACTTTTCCAAAATCTGGAGGTAAATTGTGATCCTCAATCCAAAATGATCTTCTTTGGTACTCCATGTAAACACACAATCCGAGTCATGTACAACTCTGCCAATTGAGATCACTTATAAGTAGTCTTGACCGGAATGAAATGAGCCACTTTGGTCAGTCTATCCATAATAACCCATATAGTCATATCCTTTCGAGATGCGAGGCAATCCAGTAATGAAATCCGCATCAATAGTAACTCCTTCAGTGTGAGCAACTATCCCCAGGTTAAGTCTCCTAAAATCCTCAACAATCTCATCGGGTAGCTGGGCAACAACAGCTAAATGAACATGCTCCTTTCGACTCAAGGCATCTGCAACCAAATTTGCCTTGCCCGGGTGATAGTGAATTTCCAAATCATAATCCTTAATAAGCTCCAACCAACGGCGTTGCCTAAGGTTGAGATCCTTCTGAGTGAATATGTACTTCAAACTCTTATGATCCATGCATACTTGACACTTGTTTCCTATAATATAATGTCTCCAAATCTTAAGTGCATGCACAACGGCTGCCAATTCTAAGTCGTGAGTGGGGTAGTTCAACTCTTGTTTCCGCAACTGACGAGACGCATAGGCAATCACATGTTCTTCTTGCATGAGCACACATCCCAATCATTGGCCACATGCATCACAATAAATATCAAATCCCTTCTGCAGGTCTGGCATAACCAACACTGGTGGCGACATCAACCTCTTCTTTAGTTGATCCAAGCTGTCTTGGCACTTCTTATCCCACTTAAACTCTCTTTCCTTCTTCAAAAGTGAAGTCATAGGTTTAGCAATCTTAGAAAATCCTTCAATAAATCTCCGATAATAGCCTGCTAATCCCAAGAAACTTCGAATCTCAGTAACTGTAGTGGGTATGCTCCACACCACTATCTCCTTGACTTTAGCAGGATCCACTGATATCCCTCCATTAGAAATGATATGTCTAAGAAATAGCACCTCGCCGATCCAAATCTCGCATTTGCTGTACTTAGCGTAGAGTTGATTATCTCGTAACTTTCTGTAGCACCAACCTTAGATGTTCTTCATGGTCACTCTCATTCTTAGAATAGATAAGAATATCGTCGATGAACACCACGACGAATCTGTCCAAATACTCCAAAAACATCTTATTCATCAAATCCATAAAATAAGCTGGTGCATTAGTTAATCCAAACGACATAGCGATGAACTCATATAATCCATATTGAGTCGAGAAAGCCGTCTTAGGAATATCTGATGGTCCAATCTTCATCTGATGGTACCCCGATCGGAGATCAATCTTCGAGAATACCCTGGCTCCTCTCATCCGATTAAATAAATCCTTAACGCGAGGTAACAGAAACTTGTTCTTCACAGTGACATCATTAAGGGACCTTTAATCCACGCACATCCCTTGCAATCCATCTTTCTTCTTTACAAACAAAACTGGTACTCTCTAAGGTGAGGGACTCGGTCGTAAGCAACTAGCCTCTTGTAATTCCGTTCACTGATTCTTCAGTCCCTTTAGGTGTAATTACTCTCATGGGTTTTCTCATATTGTCCAACACATATGCCCAAACCAAAATCTCAGTACGACGCATAATTTTATTAGCAACTCATGGGGACAGATAGACCCTTTTATTCCTCCTAAAATGGTATCATACCGAATACTAACTAAAGGAACATGTAGATCTTACAAATAGTAGTAATTTATATATATGTTTATGTAGCTTGGTGGAGCCGGTGGTGGTGGAGATGGTGGTTGCTCTTGTTGTTGTCTCTCCAACCGTGATTGCCTTATTTCTTGCTGTATCTCCAGACGGGCTTGTCGTATTTCCTCGCGTTCTTGTCTTATCTGGCTTTGCATTTCGGTCATCATGTCTGTCAATTGCTGTATTACCAGCCTTTGGGTTGCGATCACTTGCTCGGTTCCAACAGGTGGGGGATTTGGAGGATTCATTTCTATTTGCTGCTGCGTGATAATCTTTCCTTTCCTGGTATTGACCATCTGAGTTAGATACATAAGGTAAGAAAGAGCAGTAGACAAGGCAGTAATTACAATCATATTACTTTGGGGGACTTACTAGCTAAGTAGATTAGTGTGTCACCTACTAAAGCTAATACAGTACCTTATAGTGGTACATGCTAAAATGTCCATATATAATTTTTCAATCAATCAAAGAAGCAAATCAGGCATTGATCATCAGAACAATCAACCAACATTTTTAATAGAGAAAATAGTTTTAGTTTTGTCTTAGGCCTCCTATCTCTTAAGAATGTCATAGGGGTAGGGATTCCAAGGTTTGAAATCCATCTTGTCTCAGAGTAGAAAAGGTAAGAATGATCAGAGTAGAATAGTAGAAGGTGAGACAGGATCAAGATAAGTGTAGAAAGAATCAGAGTAAGGTAAGTGTGGAATGAATCAGAATAAAATAAGTAGGTAAGGGTTTGTCCGTTTCTATCTAGGTTTCGTCCTACAGTCAACATTCCTCTGATACCACTTCTGTAACACCCGGTTTTAAGGAACAAAGCCGGGTGCATCTCATACATGCGCCAAGAAGACAACATATATAATAACAGAGTGTATAGAGATAAATGTCATTAACATCAGAGTATTTATTACATAGCGGAAGACTTATTACAAAATAAAATAATAAAGATAAAACGAACTAAGGATCGTCGGCGCCAATGTCAACTGAGAAACGCCACCTAGATCAGATCAAACTCCTCGATACTTGACTCCACTTGAAACCACCTGTTCTTCTCCTGTGGGGGGGGGGGTGTGAGACAGCAAGGGTGAGCTCACATATGTTCATCGCTCAACAAGTTGTGGGGAATAATGTGACACGAACTCACAAAGGTGTGAGTTCATGTGATGTGTAAGGCTAATCAATGATAGGGGTTAAAGCTGAGCATTGCTTTTAAGTAGTTGGTCAAAATTTTATTAGCAGTTACTAAGTGTAAGTGAATACCAAACCCATAAGTAAAGTAATAGAACAAAATTAATAACAAACCCATGCAATGCAAATGACAAAATTGAATTTAAGTTCCATAATTTAAACATCAGAGAGTCCTGAGCCGCTCATGACCGTGAGCTCGGCTAGTATACCAGTTTTACACTCTGCAGAGGTTGTACCCTTTACCCACAAGTCATGTTACCCATCTGCCAAGGGGTCGCGACTCCCCATATACCTCTACCTAGGAAGCACGGCAGGGCAACACTACGAGGCCTTTACAAAGTTCCACTAGCTTCCGAAAACCCGCTACAGTTTATGGGAAGATCCAGTAAAGGGTTCCTGGCTGACTGCCATCCCAGCAAGACCAACCAGGGACCTCCCCGCACTGACCTCTCCCCTACTGCCCTTGCCCCTTTCGGGTAAGGTAGTCTTCCACTAGCTTTCCTAATTAGTCAGCCAAGGGCGTCCCATTCCACCCTTGTGGCGGCACGTGGTTCTCAAGTTAAGCTCTATGTTCCAATTAACATTAATGATAACAACATGAACATAAACAGAATAACAACAAGAATTGGAACATAGAGGTAATAAATGATTATCCCAAAACCATATAAAGCAATAGCAAACTACCCAGGTGATTCAGGGGTAAACAAGGTAATGAGATAAACAATCTAGGGAGTCCTATTGGGTCCCATCAAATTAACCTATGCATGGATAAGTGATATTAAAGAACATTATTGGGTAAAAAGTGGTCAAGGGCACAACTTGCCTTCAATGAGCTCCTGCTCAGCTACTTCAACCTGCTGCTCACCAGGATCCTCAGCAACGGGCTCTTCTACTCGCCACAATACAAACAAGCACAGTACATATAGAGAAATTAACATTACACCAAACATATAAACAAAATACACAGTAATAATCTTCATGTTAAAATAAAAACCTAGGAACTGGAATCATAATTTTCTGAGTTATAGATTTTAAGTTATGCATTTTCAAAGGTTTTATGTGCTTTAAATAAGATTAAGTGATAAATAAATTTCTTACTGTTTTCATGACATAACAGAGGCTCTAGGTGATAGAGAATTAAATTACAAAATTTTAGGAACTGGAATGGATTAATTTGGAGTTCATATGTATTTTCTATGATTTAACAAAGTTCTAGCAATTATTTTCTTATTAAAAATCCTTTTATAATTCAATTTCCCGGGTTTTATAATGTTCTGGACCGGGCCTCAAATACAGAAAAGCATAGGGTTTTCTGCGCAAGAATTCCTATGACTCAGTAAACACCCCGAGGGGACGGCGGGTTGATACTAAAATAACCAAGGGTTTCTTTTGCATATTACGCTAGCCGAAGGGGTACGTTTCTCTCTGAGCCGTTGGATTAGAAACCAAGGGCCCAGATCAAAACCGAACGCAACTCGATCCGCTTCCATCGAGCACCGTTGATCTCCCGATCTACGGTCACTATTTCAAATAAGCCAGATCTAATCCGATGCACACGCTACGGAATCAACGGCTCGGATCTAAAAACCCACACTGGTATTCTCCCTTTTTAATCCCGACCGTCCATCCACATCAACGGTCCATAGTCTCTCTGACCCAGATCAATTCCCAGCCGTCCATCACAGAATCAAAGGCACCCGGGCGTCTTCAACCCCGCGCAGCATACCACCAGAGCAGAGCCACCGCGCGGCGGCGAGCTCATCGCGTCAGCCAATCCGACCAACCCGAGCACCATTCTCCAATTCGCTCAACCCTCGCCAAATCGATGACTCCCTGACTCATATTCCTCAACCAATTGCATCCGCCGTTAAGCACAGGACCCTGCCCACGGCGCGCTACTATCCTACGGTGGCGCCACCGCAACAGCGACCCCAATCTCGCTTCTAAGAACGAAATCCGCTACCCTTGTCGATTCTACCTATTGCACAGATGCATACGACGGTTTGGGTGAGGTGCTTACCTACGGTGTCGCGTTGTAGCGCTAAATCACGAGGTGAGCAGCTCCGCTGCGAAGAGACACCGGTGGCGATTTCTGAGGTCCCGCGGCGTTTGCCCCGCGCAGCAATGTGACGAGGATGTGCGGCGCGGCCGAGTTGTAGTCTCAGGTGCCGGAGACCGCTGCGGAGCTACTCGCCGGTGAGGCACTGCCCGCCCACGGCAATGGTTCTCCCGTGGCGGAGTTCAGGGCTTCCCCAGGTGCTAAGACGGTTTTGGATTTAGATACGGGTTCAGGGGGGCGAGGCGGACGCAGTTGGGTACATATACACCAAGACTGGCGGCTTCCATAGCCGAGGATCTCGGCCGACGGGTACGGCTGCGTTGAGCTGGTAAACACCCAGGGAGAAGAAAGCGCTGACGCGCTGGGCCCCTAGGGCAGCGACCCGAGTTCATCTCGTGCGCCCGAGTGTAGCATGGCTGACCGAAGGGCCCACCTGCCCGTGAGTGCAAGGGCACAAGCGTGCGCGATGGCCTGTTCTGGCGTAGGGGCCCCGCATGTCAGAGACGGTGAGGCAGGCGCGCGCGGGCTGGCTAGGCGCGGTGACTGACCAGCGGGCCCGGCTGGCAGAGGGGGAAAGGCGGGCGCGTGGCTGAAGAGTAGAAGTGGGCCGCGCGGTAGTGATTCTGTGGGTGGGCCAAAAGTGGGATCCGAGGCCCAGGTAAGGTTCTTTGTCTTTTTCTTTTTATTTTCTGTTTTCTTTTCTTTTACTTTTGAATCTAAGTTTTGAATTTCAAATTTGTGATGAACTTGCACTCAAATCTTTCTGAGTATATGATTTGGATAAATCATTGTGGATCAAATTTATCTATTTGTAAGTTTTATTTCTTTGTATTACATAGCATTTTTTTCTTTCTCTCTTTCCAAATTTTAGCATTTCTTTTAGGATTTAATTTCTCATTTGGATATTTAATATTTTTCTTGCCACAAAATGCACACACAAATAAAATATCCAGCATGATGCAACAATTTAGTAGCATATCTTTTTATTAATTGTTCTTGGACATGGTGTTCTCATACGATGATGCATCAAACTCACTTAAAGAGAAAATGTTTCTCTATTGATATTATTTTCTAGTAACTTACAAAGTGGGTATTACAATGCCTCCCCCTAAATAAGTGCATCACTTGCAAATGGACTTGTGAGGCCCGGGGATCATGAGTACAACTTGAGCACGACAAATAAATAATATGCATAAAGGAACATGATCAAAGGCATAAAACACATGTATGCTCTATATCAATCCAAGTTACGCGAATCTAAGACATTTAGCTCACTACGCAGCCTGCAAAAGGTCTTCTCATCTAAAGGCTTGGTAAAGATATCGGCTAGCTAGTTCTCGGTGCTAACATAAAACACTTCGATATCTCCCTTTTGCTGGTGCTCTCTCAAAAAGTGATGCCGGATGTCTATGTGCTTTGTGCGGCTGTGTTCAACAGGATTGTCCGCCATGCGGATTGCACTCTCATTGTCACATAGGAGTGGGACTTTGCTCAGATTGTAGCCAAAGTCCCTGAGGGTTTGCCTCATCCAAAGTAGTTGCACGCAACACTGTCCTGCGGCAACATACTCGGCCTCAGCGGTGGATAGGGCAACATAAGTTTGTTTCTTAGAACTCCACGACACCAGGGACCTTCCTAAGAATTGGCACGTCCTTGATGTACTCTTCCTATCGACCTTACATCCAGCATAATCGGAGTCTGAATATCCAATCAAGTCAAAGGTAGACCCCTTTGGATACCAGATCCCGAAGCAAGGTGTAGCAACTAAATATCTAAGAATTCGCTTAACGGCCACAAGGTGACACTCCCTTGGGTCGGATTGAAATCTAGCACACATGCATACGCTAAGCATAATATCTGGTCTACTAGCACATAAATAAAGTAAAGACCCTATCATAGACCGGTATGCCTTTTGATCGACGAACTTACCTCCTTTGTTGAGGTCGACATGTCCGTCGGTTCCCATTGGAGTCTTTGCGGGCTTGGCATCCTTCATCCCAAACCGCTTGAGCAAGTCTAGTGTATACTTCGTTTGAGAGATGAAGGTGTCGTCCTTGAGTTGCTTCACTTGGAACCCAAGGAAGTAGTTGTAACACCCGGATTCCAGGGGTCCAAAACCCGGGGTTAACATAAACACCAGGTATGCTGGGACCAAGTCTCAAACATATGATGTAAAGTGGCACAGGATCGAATGTCACATCTTTATATATAACAGGAGTTCTATACAAAATAAATGATTACGTTATAAGGAGACAACGGTCCAGCAACCCAAAGTTGACTGGGAGACGACGACCTAGACCTCTCACGAACTCATCGCAGCATCCTCCATGAGCATCATCCTGCAGTACCTGGTCTTGACCTGTGGTGTATGTGAGACAGCAAGAGTGAGCTCACATACGTTCATCGCTCAACAAGTTGTGGGGAATAATGTGCATGAACTCGCCAAAGGTGGGAGCTCACGTGAAGTGTAAGGCTTACCAAAGAAGATGGTTAGAGCTGAGCATTGCTTTTAAAGTTGGTCAAAATTTTATTAGCAGTTACTAAGTATAAGTAAATACCAAACCCAATTAAGTGATAGATCAAAAGTAACAACACCACCTGCAATGCAATGCATATGACAAATTGAATTTAGTTCCATAAATTAATCATGTGAGTGTCCGAGCTGCTCATGACCGTGAGCACGGCTAGTATACCAGTTTTACACTCTGCAGAGGTTGCGCATCTTTACCCACAAGTCGTGTTACCCATCTGCCAAGGGGTCATGAATCCCATTCACCTCTACCAAGGAAGCGAGGCAGGGTAACACTACGAGGCCTTTACAAAGTTCCACTAGCTTCCGAAAACCCGCTACAGTTTATAGGAAGATCCAGTACAGGAATCCCTTGCAGGACCGCCATCGCAGCAAAATCCTCCCGAGGGCACTTCCCGCACTGACCTCTCCCCTACTGCCCTTGCCCCTTTCGGGTAAGGTAGTCTTCCACTAGCTTTCCTAATTAATCAGCCAAGGGCATCCCATACTACCCTTGTGGTAGCACTGTTTTCCCGGGTGGTTCTCCATGTTCCAATTAACATAATGATCTCAACATGAACCATAAATAACAACTGATAACAAAAGTATAATCATGAATAGTAAGGTGTATCTCCATACCCAAAGCCACATATAGCACTAGCAAGTACTACCCAAAGATTCAGTGGTGAACAAGGTATAAAGATAGTCAAACTAGGGTAACCTATTGGGTCCCATCAAAATTAACCTATGCAGATCATTATGATTAATCAGAACATGGCTGGGTAAAAAGAAGTGATCAAGGGCACAACTTGCCTGGGCCTTGAGAATCCAGGTACCAGGATGATCTTCTGATGACTCGTGACCTCACTGCTAGTCGTAGCAATACAAACATACATGGTATAGGCAAAATTAACATTACACCAAACATATATGCAAAATTCATATTAATAATCTACATATTAAATTAAGATCACAGGAAAAAGAATTATTAATTTTGGAGTTGTAGAATTCAAGTTATGAATTTCCTAAGATTTAAGGTGATTATAATATGATTAAATGATAAATAAATTTTCTGACAGAGTTCATGTCAAAACAGTGATTCTAAATGATAGAGAATATTATTACAAAATTTTAGGAATTGGAATGGTTCAATTTGGAGCTAAAATGGATTTTCTATGAATTATCCAAGTTCTAGCAATTATTTTTGTACTAAAAATCTATTTTCTATTTTATTTATTCAGTTTAAACAATCACTGGACTGGGCCTCAATTACTGGGAAGCACAGGGGGCTCGGCGCAAGTTTCCCTAAGACTCAGACTACACCCGCGGTGGACGGCGGGTTGATTTCACAAAACCCCGAGGACTCTTTAGAAAAATACCCAGCCGAAGGGGTATCGGCGGAGATGAGCCGTCCGATCAAGCGCGGACGGCCGAGATTAGATTTAGTATAACCCGAACCGGTATGCAATCTCAGCCGCGAGATCGGACATCGACGGTTTTGGATTTAAAATGTTATGATCACTTCGCGGTCGTCCGTTAACGATCTAAGGGCCAGGACCCGATCCAGCGAAGGGTTACGCGATGATCTAATCTACACCGTCCGTAAGCGAACCAACGGTGCGCACCTTATCTCTTCCCTTCGACCAACCGAGACGGCGGCGCCGGTCACCGTACGGCGGCGAGCTCACCAGAGATCGCGATTTCGGCCCTCCCATCCTCCATTTCCTAATTCATTCGCTCCACGCCCAATTGGTGACATTATGAACCTAATTCCCCCACCAATTTGTGTCGTCGACGAGCGCAGAGCTCGGTCCGCGGCGCAGCACAGGGCCACGGCGGAGACGCCATAACCGGGACCCCAATCGCGCCCCACGGTGTACCGCTACTAGTGCCGATAAGCGCAGGATGAAATTGACAAGGTTGCGAGTTCGGTTAAGGGATCCATACCGGTAATGGAGTAGCCGAGTGCTCCGGCCACCGCGTGGATGGTTTCACGGCGGCGAGCGGACGACAGCGAGCAATCACCGGCGCGCAGAGCTTCAATCGCGCCGACAGAGGCCGAGGGAACACACCGGAGGTTGCGTAGAAGCACTCAGGACGACAACTCCGACCGTGCCAGTGTCGCAATCGCGAAACCACGGCGGCGCGGAGGAGAGAGGATGAGCAGCGCGGCTAGGTGTGTCATGACGGCGGCGGAGAGTTTGCGACCGGGTGAACAGGAGATGCGAGGCGAGGTCGAATTTATATTCAGGGGTCTTGAATCGGGAGTAGGAGGAGGTCGCCGCGCCCGGTCTTAACGGCGAACTCCGCGCGCGAGCTCAGGGATTCTGTTACGGCCTGGTTGGAGACGGGTCTGACGAAGCTGGCCCGCGCATCAGTGACACAAGACGAGTGGCTGACGTACCGGTCCCACGCGGCAGCGAGTACCCGTGTGCGCGCAAGCGCGGGGAAGGAACTGGCACGTGGGCCCCGCGCGTCAGAGAGTGGGAGCGCGCGGTGGATGAGCCGCCCGGGCCGCGCGGGCGTGAATTCGGTTGGGCCGAATTCCAGGTTCGTTGGCCCATCAGGTATAGTGTTCCTTTTCCTTTTTCTTTTATTTTTCTTTTATTTTCTCCTTTCTCCATTCTTTCACAAATTCAAATTTAAATCCTAATTTGAATTCAAACTGGTTTGTGAGCTTCTTAACTGAGTTAAGTACTTAAATTAAAATATTAGTGAGGACAAAATATATTCTTTTCATACATTTATTTTCTTCTATTTTGTATAACCTCCTCCTTCTCTCTTTTCTTAATTCTAAGATTATTTAGGATTTAAATCCCCATTTGGATATTCACCTATTTCTTTTTGCATTAATTTAATATTGTCACAAGAATGCACACACAAATAAAATTTTCAGCATGATGCAATGATTTAGTAGCATCTCTCTTTATTAATTGTTTTTGGACATGGTGTCCACATATGACGATGCACAAAGATCAACCTCACATAAAGAGAAATTGTTCCTCTATTGGTATTATTCCTAACCAATTACAAAGTGGGTGTTACAAATCCTACCCCCCTTAAAATAATCTCGTCCTCGAGATTTGTAAGAAAAGGGATGTATACTCATATTGTTCTCGGAACATATGCACAAACAAAGAAATCTCAGCATGAGGTATAATTCTTCAACAAAACATAGGGTCAATAGACCTTATTATTTCTTCTAAAATATTATCATATCATCTACTAACTAAAGTAACACCTAGATCTTTACAAATCATCATAATCTATATTTATGTAGCTTGGTGAAGCTGGTGGTGGTGGTGGAGGTTGTTGTTGTTGTTGTCTCTCCAATCGTGCTTGCCTTATTTCTTGACGGGCTTGACGTATTTCTTCGCGTTGTTGTCTTATCTGATTTTGCATCTCGGTCACCAGGTCTGTTAACTGTTGTATTACCAGTCTTTGGGTAGCAACCACTTGATTGAGGTCAACAGGTGGAGGATTTGGAGGATTCATTTTCTGTTTGTTGTTACGTGATAATCTTTCCTTTCCTGGTATTGACCATGAAAGTTAGAAGCATGTGGTAATAGTTTTGCAAAGGAAATCACTAAGCGGAATGGATAAGCTAGTAGTTGGTTATAATCTATAGATTCTTTGGTAGAGCTTAATTTATGTCCAGATTGGGGTAACCAATCATATAAGGTGAATATCCAAGGGTAAGATAGAATCTGTCAAGATGAGAGATATATATGGGTGAGATAGACTACAAGATGTAGGTAAAAAGTTTGTTTGTTGTTAGGTGGGAATAGAAAGGTTATACCATTCATCATGGCTCTATGGGTTGGGTTGGCTTATGGTTGAATTGATCCAATGTGCTAAAATAAGTTAATACATGGCTAGTGGGGTCTAATCTCTTCTACTAGTGTCATTAATCTGTTTAAGTGAACCACATTAAGTTAGATAACATTAGACCACACTGGGTCAGGTCACATTAGGTAAGATAAGATCTAGATTAAATTGGATATGACTAGATTAGACTAGTTTAGGTTAGATAGATCTACTAGGGTAGGATAAATATTATTAGGATATGTTAGAATCTTTAGATTTATTAGGACCAGATAAAATCTTTTTAAGGTAAGATAAATCTATTAAGGTAATAGAATATCCTTTAAGATAAGATGGATTTATTACACAAGATTGAATCTAGGTTAGATTGGTATGACTAGTTTGACTAATAAGATCTAATTAAGTTGCACTAGATCATGGTTGTTTAATCTAGGGTGGATAAGTATGCTCATTAGGATAAGATGAATCCATAGGGATAAGGTAGAATCTTTTGAGACCAGTTAGATCTATTTAGGATGAGATACAATCTTTTCAAGATAGGATGAGTATCTTTTAAGATAAGATGGATCTTGTTAAGATAAGGGAGAATCTTTTAAGATAAGATGAATTGGTTAGAATGAGATCTTTTTAGTGACAAGATAAATTTCTTAAGCTAGATATGTCCCAATGGGGACAATCTAGGTTGTCTAGTTATTTTATAATTATATATTTTTTTATACCTATGTGTATATGCAGATGCAATTGTGGACATTACTCCACAACTCATCACACTCAAACAAAGATCCAAATCAGACAAGTGTCATAAGAACAAACATTCAAGTTCATAGGCGCTTTATAAAAATAGTTTTGTTTTTGTTCCTAAGAGTAGGTCTCCTATTCCTAAAGTCACTTTAGGTACAGGATTTCAAAGTGTGAAATCCACATCTGTCTTTAGATGGAAAAGGTAAGAATAATCAGAGTAAAGCGGAAATAGATAAGAATAGATTAAGAGAAGTTTAGAAAAGAATCAGAGTAGCAAAGGTAAGTAGATAATGGTTGTCCAGTCTATCTAGGTTTCGTCCTACAGTCAACATTCCTCTGATACCACTTCTGTAACACCCGGATTCCAGGGGTCCAAAACCCGGGGTTAACATAAACACCAGGTATGCTGGGACCAAGTCTCAAACATATGATGTAAAGTGGCACAGGATCGAATGTCACATCTTTATATATAACAGGAGTTCTATACAAAATAAATGATTACGTTATAAGGAGACAACGGTCCAGCAACCCAAAGTTGACTGGGAGACGACGACCTAGACCTCTCACGAACTCATCGCAGCATCCTCCATGAGCATCATCCTGCAGTACCTGGTCTTGACCTGTGGTGTATGTGAGACAGCAAGAGTGAGCTCACATACGTTCATCGCTCAACAAGTTGTGGGGAATAATGTGCATGAACTCGCCAAAGGTGGGAGCTCACGTGAAGTGTAAGGCTTACCAAAGAAGATGGTTAGAGCTGAGCATTGCTTTTAAAGTTGGTCAAAATTTTATTAGCAGTTACTAAGTATAAGTAAATACCAAACCCAATTAAGTGATAGATCAAAAGTAACAACACCACCTGCAATGCAATGCATATGACAAATTGAATTTAGTTCCATAAATTAATCATGTGAGTGTCCGAGCTGCTCATGACCGTGAGCACGGCTAGTATACCAGTTTTACACTCTGCAGAGGTTGCGCATCTTTACCCACAAGTCGTGTTACCCATCTGCCAAGGGGTCATGAATCCCATTCACCTCTACCAAGGAAGCGAGGCAGGGTAACACTACGAGGCCTTTACAAAGTTCCACTAGCTTCCGAAAACCCGCTACAGTTTATAGGAAGATCCAGTACAGGAATCCCTTGCAGGACCGCCATCGCAGCAAAATCCTCCCGAGGGCACTTCCCGCACTGACCTCTCCCCTACTGCCCTTGCCCCTTTCGGGTAAGGTAGTCTTCCACTAGCTTTCCTAATTAATCAGCCAAGGGCATCCCATACTACCCTTGTGGTAGCACTGTTTTCCCGGGTGGTTCTCCATGTTCCAATTAACATAATGATCTCAACATGAACCATAAATAACAACTGATAACAAAAGTATAATCATGAATAGTAAGGTGTATCTCCATACCCAAAGCCACATATAGCACTAGCAAGTACTACCCAAAGATTCAGTGGTGAACAAGGTATAAAGATAGTCAAACTAGGGTAACCTATTGGGTCCCATCAAAATTAACCTATGCAGATCATTATGATTAATCAGAACATGGCTGGGTAAAAAGAAGTGATCAAGGGCACAACTTGCCTGGGCCTTGAGAATCCAGGTACCAGGATGATCTTCTGATGACTCGTGACCTCACTGCTAGTCGTAGCAATACAAACATACATGGTATAGGCAAAATTAACATTACACCAAACATATATGCAAAATTCATATTAATAATCTACATATTAAATTAAGATCACAGGAAAAAGAATTATTAATTTTGGAGTTGTAGAATTCAAGTTATGAATTTCCTAAGATTTAAGGTGATTATAATATGATTAAATGATAAATAAATTTTCTGACAGAGTTCATGTCAAAACAGTGATTCTAAATGATAGAGAATATTATTACAAAATTTTAGGAATTGGAATGGTTCAATTTGGAGCTAAAATGGATTTTCTATGAATTATCCAAGTTCTAGCAATTATTTTTGTACTAAAAATCTATTTTCTATTTTATTTATTCAGTTTAAACAATCACTGGACTGGGCCTCAATTACTGGGAAGCACAGGGGGCTCGGCGCAAGTTTCCCTAAGACTCAGACTACACCCGCGGTGGACGGCGGGTTGATTTCACAAAACCCCGAGGACTCTTTAGAAAAATACCCAGCCGAAGGGGTATCGGCGGAGATGAGCCGTCCGATCAAGCGCGGACGGCCGAGATTAGATTTAGTATAACCCGAACCGGTATGCAATCTCAGCCGCGAGATCGGACATCGACGGTTTTGGATTTAAAATGTTATGATCACTTCGCGGTCGTCCGTTAACGATCTAAGGGCCAGGACCCGATCCAGCGAAGGGTTACGCGATGATCTAATCTACACCGTCCGTAAGCGAACCAACGGTGCGCACCTTATCTCTTCCCTTCGACCAACCGAGACGGCGGCGCCGGTCACCGTACGGCGGCGAGCTCACCAGAGATCGCGATTTCGGCCCTCCCATCCTCCATTTCCTAATTCATTCGCTCCACGCCCAATTGGTGACATTATGAACCTAATTCCCCCACCAATTTGTGTCGTCGACGAGCGCAGAGCTCGGTCCGCGGCGCAGCACAGGGCCACGGCGGAGACGCCATAACCGGGACCCCAATCGCGCCCCACGGTGTACCGCTACTAGTGCCGATAAGCGCAGGATGAAATTGACAAGGTTGCGAGTTCGGTTAAGGGATCCATACCGGTAATGGAGTAGCCGAGTGCTCCGGCCACCGCGTGGATGGTTTCACGGCGGCGAGCGGACGACAGCGAGCAATCACCGGCGCGCAGAGCTTCAATCGCGCCGACAGAGGCCGAGGGAACACACCGGAGGTTGCGTAGAAGCACTCAGGACGACAACTCCGACCGTGCCAGTGTCGCAATCGCGAAACCACGGCGGCGCGGAGGAGAGAGGATGAGCAGCGCGGCTAGGTGTGTCATGACGGCGGCGGAGAGTTTGCGACCGGGTGAACAGGAGATGCGAGGCGAGGTCGAATTTATATTCAGGGGTCTTGAATCGGGAGTAGGAGGAGGTCGCCGCGCCCGGTCTTAACGGCGAACTCCGCGCGCGAGCTCAGGGATTCTGTTACGGCCTGGTTGGAGACGGGTCTGACGAAGCTGGCCCGCGCATCAGTGACACAAGACGAGTGGCTGACGTACCGGTCCCACGCGGCAGCGAGTACCCGTGTGCGCGCAAGCGCGGGGAAGGAACTGGCACGTGGGCCCCGCGCGTCAGAGAGTGGGAGCGCGCGGTGGATGAGCCGCCCGGGCCGCGCGGGCGTGAATTCGGTTGGGCCGAATTCCAGGTTCGTTGGCCCATCAGGTATAGTGTTCCTTTTCCTTTTTCTTTTATTTTTCTTTTATTTTCTCCTTTCTCCATTCTTTCACAAATTCAAATTTAAATCCTAATTTGAATTCAAACTGGTTTGTGAGCTTCTTAACTGAGTTAAGTACTTAAATTAAAATATTAGTGAGGACAAAATATATTCTTTTCATACATTTATTTTCTTCTATTTTGTATAACCTCCTCCTTCTCTCTTTTCTTAATTCTAAGATTATTTAGGATTTAAATCCCCATTTGGATATTCACCTATTTCTTTTTGCATTAATTTAATATTGTCACAAGAATGCACACACAAATAAAATTTTCAGCATGATGCAATGATTTAGTAGCATCTCTCTTTATTAATTGTTTTTGGACATGGTGTCCACATATGACGATGCACAAAGATCAACCTCACATAAAGAGAAATTGTTCCTCTATTGGTATTATTCCTAACCAATTACAAAGTGGGTGTTACAGTAGTTCAACTCACCCATCATTGACATCTCAAATTTTTGAGTCATCACCCTGCTAAACTCTTCACAAGACTTTTGGTTAGTAGAACCAAATATTATGTCATCGACATAAATTTGGCACACAAATAGATCACCATCACAAGTCTTAGTAAAAAGAGTTGGATCGGCTTTCCCAACCTTGAAAGCATTAGCAATTAAAAAGTCTCTAAGGCATTCATACCATACTCTTGGGGCTTGTTTAAGTTCATAGAGCGCCTTAGAAAGCTTACACACGTGGTCGGGGTACCATTCATCCTCAAAGCCAGGGGGTTGCTCCACGTACACCTCCTCCTTGATTGGCCCGTTGAGGAAAGCGCTCTTCACGTCCATTTGGAACAACCTGAAAGAATGGTGAGCGGCATAGGCTAACAAAATACGAATCGACTCTAGCCTAGCCACAGGAGCAAAAGTCTCCTCAAAGTCCAAACCTGTGACTTGGGCATAACCTTTTGCCACAAGTCGAGCCTTGTTCCTTGTCACCACCCCGTGCTCGTCCTGTTTGTTGCGGAACACCCACTTGGTTCCCACAACGTTTTGCTTGGGACGCGGCACCAGTGTCCAAACTTCATTTCGCTTGAAGTTGTTGAGCTCTTCCTGCATGGCCAACACCCAGTCCGGATCTAGCAAGACCTCTTCTACCCTGAAAGGCTCAATCGAAGAGACAAAAGAGTAATGCTCACAAAAATTTGCTAATCTAGAGCGAGTGGTTACTCCCTTGCTAATGTCACCCAAAATCTGGTCGACGGGATGATTCCTTTGAATCATCGCTCGAACTTGAGTTGGAGGGGCCTGTGGTACTTCTTCCTCCTCAACTTGGACATCCTGTGCTCCCCCTTGATCACACGCCTCTTCTTGAGGAACCTGTTCGTCATCTTGAGTTGGGGGTGCACCGTCGTTGAGGAAGAAGGTTAATCTTGCACTTGGTGTTCCTATGGTCGCACATCTCCAATCGCCATGGTACGAATAGCGTCAGTTGGAACATCATCCTCATCTACATCATCAAGATCAACTTGCTCTCTTGGAGAGCCATTAGTCTCATCAAATACAACGTCGCTAGAGACTTCAACCAAACCCGATGATTTGTTGAAGACTCTATACGCCTTTGTATTTGAGTCATAACCTAACAAAACCCTTCTACAGCTTTTGGAGAAAATTTTGAATTTCTACCTTTCTTCACTAGAATGTAGCATTTACTCCCAAAAACTCGAAAATAGGAAACGTTGGGTTTGTTACCGGTTAGAAGCTCGTACGACGTCTTCTTGAGGAGGCGATGGAGGTAGACCCGGTTTATAGCGTGGCAAGCTGTGTTCACAGCTTCCGACCAAAACCGCTCAGGCGTCTTGAATTCTCCAAGCATCGTCCTCGCCATGTCTATAAGCGTCCTGTTCTTCCTCTCTACCACACCGTTTTGTTGTGGTGTGTAGGGAGCGGAGAACTCGTGCTTGATTCCTTCCTCCTCAAGAAACTCCTGCACTTGTAGGTTCTTGAACTCGGACCCGTTGTCACTTCTAATCTTTTTCACCTTGAGCTCAAATTCGTTTTGAGCTCGCCTTAGAAAGCGCTTGAGGGTCCCTTGGGTTTATGATTTATCCTGCAAAAAGAATACCCAAGTGAAGCAGGAAAATCATCAACAATAACAAGACCATACTTACTTCCCCCGATGCTAAGGTAGGCGATAGGTCCAAAGAGGTCCATATGCAATAGCTCCAGAGGTCTTGATGTAGTCATCACGTTCTTGTTGTGATGAGCACTTCCCACTTGTTTACCTGCTTGACAAGCTGCACAAGGTCTATCTTTTTCGAAATACACATTTGTTAGACCTAACACATGTTCTCCCTTCAGAAGTTTGTGAAGGTTCTTCATCCCAACATGTGCTAGACGGCGATGCCACAGCCAGCCCATGCTAGTCTTAGCAATTAAGCATGCATCTAGACCGGCCTCCTCCTTCGAAAAATCAACTAAATAGAGTTTGTCGTCTAGTACACCCTTAAAGGCTAATGAACCATCACTCCTTCTAAGGACAGACACATCTACATTTGTAAATAAGCAGTTGTAACCCATATTACATAATTGACTAACGGACAACAAGTTATATCCGAGCGATTCTACTAAAAACACATTAGAAATGGAATGCTCGGAAGAAATAGCTATTTTTCCTAGTCCTTTAACCTTGCCTTGATTCCCGTCACCGAATATGATTGTGTCTTAGGAATCTTTGTTCTTGACGTAGGAGGTGAACATCTTCTTCTCCCCCGTCATGTGGTTTGTGCATCCGCTGTCGATAATCCAGTTTGAGCCCCCGGATGCATAAACCTTCAAGGCAAATTAGGCTTGGGTTTTAGGTACCCAACTCTTGTTGGGTCCTACAAGGTTAGTAACAATAGCCTTAGGGACCCAAATGCAAGTTTTATCTCCCTTGCATTTTGCCCCCAATTTCCTAGCAACCACTTTCTTATTTTTACATGACAGTACAAAATCAGTGTTGCAGGCATGAAAAATAGTAGCAGATTTATTTTGCATTTTCTTAGGTACATGTTGAACAACATGGTTCCTAGACATATTTCTACCATGCACAAAGGAAGAACTTGAACCAAACATGACATGTGAATCATGAGCATTAAAACTCCTATTATGATGACCATTCCTAGAATATTTCCTATCATGATACAAGAAAGCATGATTTTTATGAACACTATTAGCCATAGGGGCCTTCCCTTTATCCTTGGCAGAGATGGGAGCCTTATGACTTGTTAAGTTCTTAGCTTCCCTTCGAAAGCCAAGCCCATCCTTAATAGAGGGGTGTGTACCACTAGTGTAGGCATCCCTTGCAAATTTTAGTTTATCAAAATCATTTTTGCTAGTCTTAAGTTGGGCATTAAGACTAGCTACTTCATTATTTAGTTTAGAAATGAAAATTAAATGTTCATTGCAAGCATCAACATTAAAATCCTTACACCTATTGCAAATTACTACATGTTCCACATGAGAACTAGTCTTATTTTCTTCTACTAGTTTAGCATTTAAATCATCATTAATGCTCTTTAAACTAGAAATAGTCTCATGACAAGCAGAAATTTCACATGAAAGCATTTCATTTCTTTTAACTTCTAAAGCATGAGACTTTTGCACACTTACAAATATATCATGTTCTTCATATAAAAGATCCTCTTGCTTTTCTAAAAGTCTATCTTTTTCGTTTAGAGCATCAATCAATTCATTGATCTTTTCTACTTTTGCTCTATCTAATCCTTTAAACAAGCTAGTGTAATCAATTTCATCATCACTAGAGTCCTCATCACTAGAAGTAGAGTACTTAGGAGTTTCTCTAGTGATTACCTTCTTTTCTTTTGCCATTAGGCACGTGTGGCGCTCGTTGGGGAAGAGTGACGATTTGTTGAAGGCCGACGCGGCGAGTCCTTCGTCGTCGGAGTCGGATGACGAACAATCCGAGTCCCACTCTTTGCCGAGGTGTGCCTCGCCCTTCGCCTTCTTGTAGGCCTTCTTCTTTTCCCTCTTCCCGCCTTTCTCTTGTTCCTGGTCATTAGTGTTATCGGGACAATTGGCTATAAAATGACCATACTTACCACACTTGAAGCAAGAGCGCTTCCCCTTTGTCTTGTTCTTGTTGGGATGCTCCTTGCGACCCTTTAGCGCCGTCTTGAAGTGCTTGATGATGAGGGCCATTTCTTCCTCGTTAAGCCCGGCCGCCTCAACTTGCGCCACCTTGCTAGGTAGCGCCTCCTTGCTACTTGTTGCTTTGAGAGCAACGGTTTGAGGCTCGTGGATTGGGCCATTCAATGCCTCATCAACGTATCTCGCCTCCTTGATCATCATTCGCCCGCTTACAAACTTCCCAAGTATTTCCTCGGGCGTCATCTTGGTATACCTAGGATTTTCACGAATAGAGTTAACAAGATGAGGATCAAGGACAGTGAAGGACCTTAGCATAAGTTGGACGACATCGTGGTCCGTCCATCTTGTGCTTCCATAGCTCCTTATTTTGTTGACCAGGGTCTTGAGCCTGTTGTATGTTTGGGTTGGCTCCTCCCCCCTGATCATTGCGAACCTCCCTAGTTCGCCCTCCACCAACTCCATCTTGGTGAGCATGGTGACATCATTCCCCTCATGCGAGATCTTGAGGGTGTCCCATATCTGCTTGGCGTTATCCAAGCCGCTCACTTTATGGTACTCTTCCCTGCACAAGGATGCTAAAAGAACAGTGGTAGCTTGTGCATTTTTGTGGATTTGTTCATTTATAAACATGGGATTATCCGAACTATCAAAATGCATTCCATTCTCTACTATCTCCCATATACTTGGATGAAGAGAGAACAAGTGACTATGCATTTTGTGACTCCAAAATCCATAGTCCTCTCCATCAAAATGTGGAGGTTTACCAAGAGGAATGGAAAGCAAATGTGCATTTGAATTATGCGGAATACGAGAGTAATCAAAAGAAAAGTTTGAGTTGACTGTTTTCTTTTTCTCGTAGTCGTCGTCGTCCTTCTGGGAAGAAGAAGACTCGTCGCTGTCGTAGTAGACTATCTTCTTGATGCGCCTCTTCTTCTTCCCGTCTTTCTTTTTGTGACTCGAGCCAGAGTCGGTGGGCTTATCATCTCTTGGCTCGTTGAAGGTGGACTCCTTCTCCTTATCGTTGACCACCATCCCCTTTCCCTTAGGATCCATCTCTTCGGGCGATTAGTCCATTGCGTGAAGAGAACAGCTCTGATACCAATTGAGAGCACCTAGAGGGGGGCTGAATAGGTGATCCTGTAAAAACTTAAAACTTAAAGCCACAAACTTGATTAAGTGTTAGAGCAATAAAGCCAAGTGGCTAGAGAGGAGCTCTTGCTAAACACGATAACCACAAAGAAATCAACAGAGAGAGGCACAGTGGTTTATCCCATGGTTCGGCCAAGCCCAACACTTCCCTACTCCATGTTGTGGTGTCCCAACGGACGAGGGTTGCACTCAACCCCTCTCAAGTGATCCAAAGATCCACTTGAATACCACGGCATTTCTCTTCCTTTCACTATATCCTGTTTGCGAGGAATCTCCACAACTTAGAGCCTCTCGCCCTTACAATTTGATGATCACAAATAAGCATGGAAGTAAGGATGGGATGAGCAACACACACAAGACAGAAAATCAGAGCAAAAACACGCACATAAGTCACAACTTGAGCTCGCAACACAACTCGAAGAGTTCTCTACTCAAATGGAGCTCTAGTTGCTATCACAAAGAATCAAATGCGCGGAAATGGAGTCTTGGTGCTTAGAGTTGATCAAAGAATGCTTGTTGTACTCCTCCATGCGCCTAGGGGTCCCTTTTATAGCCCCAAGGCAGCTAGGAGCCATTGGAAGCAATCCAGGAAGGCAAATCTTGCCTTCTGTCGGGTGGCACACCGGACAGTCCGGTGCACCACCGGACAGGCACTGTTCACAGTCCGGTGCAGATTGCTTTCCAAATTTGGTGTAGCCGACCGTTGAAGATTTGGAGCCGTTGGCGCACCAGACACTGTCCGGTGCACACCGGACAATCCGGTGTCCCCATCCGACCGTTGGCTCGGCCACGCGTCACGCGCGGATTGCGCGGCCGACCGTTGACGCGCCCGACCGTTGGCTCACCGGACAGTCCGGTGCACCACCGGACAGTCCGGTGATTTTTAGTCGGACGCTGTTGACTGGTTTCTCGAGAGCGGCGACTTCGCCGCAGACGACTCACCGGACAGTCCGGTGCACCACCGGACAGTCTGGTGATTTTTAGCCGTACGCCGCCGTCGAGACCCGAGAGCAGACTGTTCACTGGGACTGGTCCTAGCGCACCGGACACTGTCCGGTGCACCACCGGACAGTCCGGTGCACCCAGACCGAGCAGCCTTTTGGCTGAACATAGCCAACTTCTCTCCAAAGCGATTTCTCTTGTTTCTAGCACTCAGACACAACACATTAGTCTTCAAAACAATGTACTAAGTCTAGAAACATTCCTTTAATCTTGATTTGCACTTCTTGAGCCTTTGGCACAAATATTACTCAAAGCATTTTTGTGTGGAGCACTTAATCACCAAAATCTTATAGAAATGGCTCAAGGGCACATTTCCCTTTCATTAAGCCTCCTCCTTCCATGAACCTTGCTGACGAACGGTCTCCTGCGGCAGGAAATGGAGCGACAAAAGATGATGAAGACTAGAATAGTATAGTTTAGATACTATACCTATGTAAAATAAGTAATGAAGTCAGGTTGTACACCGGAGTTTGTATAATTACATTTTGGTAATGTAATATGATGGTATGTGTTGGCATGTTATATTTTTTTCAAATGTTTCTTTGCCTCATATGCCATCACGGACTCACGTGCATGATGGTGCGGGGACTTCCTGTGGTCGGGAAGACACTCCTAATTCGCCACATGTACCACCGACACTGGCCGAGGCTATCGCTGCCTTGGTCAATGCTACTGCAGATAATACCTGCTTCTTGTGTGAGATGGCGGGTAATCAGTTCCAGCAGCATGGCGGGAGAGTTCCTCCAGAAGGACCGCGTGAGACCTCGTATCTGGAATTCTTTGAGACATGTCCCCTGTTATTTGTTAGAGCAGAAGACCCTCTTGAAGCTGATGAGTGGATAAGAGTAATGGAGCAGAAGTTCGGATTGATCCGTTGTACAGAAACACAGAAGCCATTATTTGCTGCCCAACAACTAAGAGGCCCTGCTAGTACTTGGTGGGCAAATTTTGTAGCAGTTCAACCAGCCGAACATCAGGTCACTTGGGAAGAATTCAAGCTAGCATTCTGTGAACAGTATGTTCCAGAGGGAGTGCTTCACATGAAACAAGAGGAGTTCATTTGACTAAAGCAAGGGGGAGATACTATAATGCAGTATCTCAACAAGTTCAATAATATATCCCAATATGCCATCGATCAAGTAAATACTGATTTGAAGAAAAAGAATTGCTTCATGAGGGGACTTAACGATAGGCTCCAACAGAAAATGGCTACATGTCTGGATCTTACTTACAGTAGAGCTGTCAGCACGACATTGGTCGTAGAAGCCAAGAACACAGGCCATGGAAAATCAAAGGGATTTGGGGTGACAGGTCTAATCAGGGACCTGAGAAGCAAACCATGTTGGTAATCTGACCTTTTAATCAGAATCGTTCTTCGCCTCGTCCACCCTCCTATCCATTCAAACAGCCTGTTTTCATTCGTCCTACCACTGCCCCCACTTCTACAAATCAGCCGAGTGGCCCTGGTACTCGTTTTCCCGCTCTCCCTAGTTCTTCTACTGGCTGCTTCAACTGTGGGAAGTCTGGTCATTTTATAAAGGACTGTCCATACCCGAAGCAGAACAAATTCAACACTCAACAGAATTCTAGGAGCTCCACTCAAGGAAAGGGGAATATGACTAGTACTTCAATGGGCAAAAATGTCAAGAAACAGGACGGATATATTATACTCAAGTGGCCACTACACCGGAGGGCGATCCAGTAATGATGGGTACGTTCCTTGTGGCCAATTACCCAGCAGTCATTCTCTTTGATTCTGGTGCTTCACATACTTTCATAAGCAAGAATTTTGTGGAAAAGCATTGCATTCCTTGCACTAAATCAAGGGAAGGATTTATTATCCATTCATCTGGGGGACAAATATTTACTAAGGAAGTACCCTTCCATGTGCCAATAACATTGGCTGAACGGGAATTTCCCACCAACATGATTGTGTCAAAAGGCCATGACATAGATGTAATCCTGGGCATGAATTGGTTAGCCCAGCATAAATCTATCCTCAACACTGATTTAAGGACCATCAAGTTGAGCCATGGCCATGAAGAGATTCTCTTGTCCATCCCTGTAGCTATTCTAGCCAAACCATTGGACGGGTCTATGAAGCTATCGTACCAGAAATCCAGGATATTCCGGTAGTATGTGAATTCCCGAATGTCTTTCCTGAAGATTTGCCTGGACTGCCTCCTAAAAGGGATGTAGAGTTTGTGATTGAACTAAAACCTAGTATAGCCCCTATTTCGAGAAGGTTGTATCGAATGCCACCTAATGAATTGGTGGAACTCAAGACTCAACTTCAAGATTTGCTTGAAAACGGATTCATTAGGCACAGTTCATCACCTTGGGGATGTCCCGCAATTTTCGTCAAGAAGAAGGATCAAACACTTCGAATATGCGTGGACTACAAACCCCTTAATGAGGTCACTATCAAGAACAAGTACCCTCTTCCCCGGATCAATATCTTGTTCGATCAACTTACTGGAGCTCGGGTATTCTCCAAGTTTGACCTCAGGTCGGGTTATCATCAGATCCGTATTCGACCCAAAGATATACCTAAGACCGCATTCACCACACGGTATGGATTGTTTGAATATTTGGTTATGTCCTTCGGATTGACCAATGCTCTAGCCCACTTCACGTATTTAATGAACTCGGTGTTTATGCCTGAGTTGGATAAATTTGTGGTGGTCTTCATTGATGACATCTTAATCTATTCCAAGAATGAAGAGGAGCATGCTAAACACTTACGGATCGTGTTAACGCGCTTAAGGGAACACCTATTATATGCTAAATTCAGCAAATGCGCGTTTTGGTTGGAGGAAATCTAATTTTTGGGACATGTACTGTCTGCAAATGGGATTGCGGTTGATCCCAGCAAAGTCAAGGATATTCTAGAGTGGAAACCGCCAACTGTAGGAAACGGGTGATGCCTAAGAGGGATGAATTAGGACTTCTAAAACTTTTACTAAACTAGGCCACAAATAAATCCCTAGAGCAAAACCTATGCAAATAATCAAACTAGAAAGTGCAAACTAGGTTTTGTCTAATTGTTGCTATCTCTACCGCAAAGGCTAAGTTTCAATCTACACTAAATAATTATGAATACAAGATTGAAACTTAAATGCTTAATATAAATGCGGAAACTTAAAGCGCAAAGTAGAGAAGCAAACTCTCATGGATGACGCCGGTATTTTTACCGAGGTATCCGGAACCACGCAAGGTCCCGACTAATCCTCGTTGGTGCCCCTACGCAAAGGGAAGCCCATGCGAGGGCCAAGCACCACGGTCGACTAACTCCGTAGAGAGCCGCGGGCCTTCTCCACACGCAAGTGGTGCTCCGCTTCCGGCTCCTCTCGGACGCTCCCCGCCGTCTCCACTATCGAGCTTCCGGCCGAAACGCCGCGGGCCTCGTTCCCTCCGGTACACTGTGGCGGCCGTGACACAAACGCGGTTGTCACGGTCTCGCAAGACACTCGCCCCACTCGGTACAATTACAACGGCTCGCGCAAGAGCCGAGGGGTTGTGTGATTTTACAAAACTCACTCAACTAACTAGGTTTCACCTAGAGCAAGCGCTAAAGTGGTCTAACTAACCTAAGCACTTCGCAAAGCACCTACGCTAATCACCGAGTGATTCTATTAAGCACTTGGGTGTTTGAGCTCTTGGAAATGTGCACTATATGCCTTGGTATGTTGCTTGGGCTCCCACACCTTCAAATGGCCGGTTGGGGGTGTATTTATAGCCCCCAACACAATTCTAGCCGTTGGAGAAAAGCTGCAGTTCTCTGCGGCACACCGGACAGTTCGGTGGTGCACCGGACAGTCCGGTGGTGCACCAAACAGCGCACTGTAGCCTGTCCGGTGCGCCTAGCCGTTGCCCTATCAGAGCAGGTGACCATTGGCGCCGTAGGCTTTCCACACCGGACAGTCTGGTGCTCACACCGGACAGTCCGGTGGTCTTCTCTCTGGGTGCCACCTGGAACTAGCCGTTGGGCTGGAGTTCCCTGGTGCACCGGACAGTCCGGCGTGTGGGCACTGGACAGTCCGGTGTGCCATCGGACAGTCCGGTGCTCCTCGCACAGACAGTCCGCAGCAGCACACTTGGACTTCTCTTGGATCTTCTTAATGTCTTCTTTTGAGGTTTTGCTTTCCTCAATTCCTTAGTCCAAGTAAATCTTGCATCCTATGAACTACAAACACAAACACTAGAAAACTTATTAGTTCACGGATTGTGTTGTTCATCAAACACCAAAACTCAATTAGCCAAATGGCCCGGGGTCCATTTTCCTTACAATCTCCCCCTTTTTGGTGATTGATGACAACATAACCAAAGCAAGCAAATAATACAAGTATTTGAATGAAAATATGCAATCGACTTGCTAGGATGCATGTTTGTCCTCACAATGTGATATTATGGACTTAAGCCTCCCCCTAACTCCATAATTCACTTACTTCCTATTTTAGGACCAAATAACCAAAACCACTTGAAAAACCATTTGTAGATATAAAATTTTAAATTTGTGGTGTTTGGTGTTTGATATAGTTTTCATTGCTTTGGTCCCTAAACTTCTCCCCCTTTGGCATCAACCACCGAAAAGGAAGACATCAAAAGCATGTAGGAAGTAAATAAAAGCTTGTCCTCAAAAGATTACTCCCCCTAAATGAGTGTTCTCCTTTAGAAAGAGTTTTCTCCCCAATTAGAGATGAAGAAAAGCTCCCCTTGACAGAGATCTTAGGGAAAAGCATGTGAAAATTAGAGGTGCAAGACATGATTTGAAAAGACTAACTTCCGTTATGCATAGGTAACAGAATATGAGTTAACCACTTATGAATTTTTAGCAACATGGAAGTATATGATATGAAATATAGTCTAATCAAATATTGGAGAAGACATGTAAATGATACTAGATGTAGTCTCAAAAGATACCGATTGAAGTTCAATGGCGAGCTTGAGAGACATGAGAGTTCTTGGAGATTTTGCAGTGGAAGATTGTTGTCTTTCTCTGAGGACCTCATTTTCCTTACAATGAGACTATCACATGAAATAGACTTGAAAAGGTGTTAGTCTCAAAGTATTAGATTATAGAGTAACCTCCCCCTGAAGGTGTGCATACAAGTTTTGAATACTTGTAGGAGACATGCACTTTGATTTGATATCAAGAGGGGCAAATTATCTATAATCTGAACTTTGGCACATATAAGTTAAATGATACAACTTGTAGAAATCAAAATTTTCAATTGATGCATCATTTACTATGGAGTGATATAGAAGCTATGTGTCGTGCTTAAATAAACATTTTAAGCCATGTAGGTTTTCTTAAGTATATGAATTGAAAGCAAGCAATCCTACCATGTGATTTACCTAGTATGCATAATTTTAAACAAAAGTAAATAACAAATGTAATACTAGGCAAGAAAGGTAAACTAGATACAAGGTAAACAGATACGCATATCTAAAAACAAGAGATACAATAAAACTAGTTACCTTAGTCATGGGTGGGAAATTTGGGTCCAAAATTTTCACTAACTCACTTGGCAAGTAATCTTGATCCAATATGATGTATCCCATGATATACACCCTAACTTTGCCAAGTCTCCAAATTTCCCGAAGACCTTCGGTCCACTCACTTCCCTTTCGGGATCCAAACCTTCTTGGTGCTTTTCATGGTTGAAATTATTTCCTTTGGAACCCAGATGCGTTTGGCCCCTTTTCCTTTGTTGGCTTGCTTGTTGGCCTTGATTGCTATCACATTTCCATTCTTTTTCTTCTTGATCAAATATGGTGTAGCAGTCTTTTTGTCCACCTTTTTTATGTAGGTGTTGGAGATTTTGCTTGATGGCTTTTGCTTAAGCTTTTGCCTTTGTTTATCCCCTGTCATCGCCTTGCATTGGAAAGACTTGTGGCCTTCCATGTGGCATAGCCTACAAATCACAGTTTCTCCCTCCATAGGCTTGTTCACTCCCGTAGTGGTGTTATCCTGTGGAGGTTAGATTTGTTTGGCTTTGCCTTTCTTGTCATACAAAGCCTTGCCAAGGCGAGCCACTTCTTACTTTAATTGTTCATTTTCCTTTGCAACCTCATCCGAACATGTTTCTACAACAATATTCTCAACAAGAACTTGGTTGCAGGGATTAGAATCATCAATTAAATCAAAGCAGGAAGTAGAAGCATCTTTCTTAATTATTTCAGGTATTTCAACTAAAGATGCTGCTGGGGTGCTACCAATGTTTTCTAGCTTAGTAGTTAGCTCATTATTGTGTATGCTAAGAATTTCCATTTTCTCTAGCAAATTTTCAATAGCTTCTTGGGAGCTAGCTAACTTAGCCTTAAGTTTTTCATTCTTTTTAATGAGACCATCATCGGTAGCAGTGGATGGAGCACTAGATTCTAATAGCTCAATTTTAGTTGACAGCTCACTATTTAAGTTTGCAAAAGTTTCAAATTTTTCTAGCAAACCTTTATAATCATTTTGGGAGCTAATCAACTTATTTTTCAAAGTTTTAAGTTGAGCTTTTTGCTTGGTGCAAACATCCTGAAAAAATTCTACGGCTTCCGCAAGCTCATCTAAAGAGGGCTTTCCCTCACCTTCATCAACACTACTACTTTCATCACTAGAGGATGGAATGCTTTTGTTACCTCTTGCCATAAGGCATTTGTGTGATGACCGTGATGAGCGTGATGAGGACTGGTGGCTGCGCGTCCTTGGAGGTTCATCTTCACTTGAAGAATCATCCCAAGTTCTAACACTTGTTAGCGCCTTGCCTTTGCTCCTCTCCTTTTTGGGTTTGGCCATATTTGGACAGTTGTCCCTAAAGTGGCCCTTCTCCCCACATGCGAAGCATCCTCTCTTCCTTTGCTTTTTCCTATCAATGTTAAAGAGAAGATCTTCGACCTGCAGGGGCACACCCATTAGATTAATCTTAGGGATCATCCTCATTACCTTTCCGACGCGTCAGATTGTTTCTTCATCCTCGGAGGATGATGTGCATGGTTGATTATCTTCATCATCATCACTTTCTTCTTCTTCCTCTTCTTCACTTGAGGAACTTGGAGTGGGAGCCTTCTTTTTGCCCTTCCTTTCATCACATGCAAAAGCATATGGTTTTGAGGAAGTTGGCTCCTCTCCCCGACACATTTTTTGCGACATCTCAAAAGCTGTGATTTTCCCAATCACAATGGTCGAGGTCATGTTGCTCAAGTCCTCCATGTTGTGAAGGATGGTGATGATGCTCCCATATCTTTGTTGTGGTAGCAGGGAGATAATCTTCCTCACAATGTCCGCATCACCTAGCTTATTAATGCCAATAGAATTGAGCTCATTGATAATTAGATTCAAACAAGAATACATATCTCTAACAAGCTCATCATCTTTCATAGCAAAAGAATTATACTCATTTAAGACTAGGCAATGTTTTTGCTCACGGACATTGGATGTGCCGTCATGGAGCTCATGCAATTTTAGCTAAATCTCATTAGCATTTTTCAAGGTAAATACTTGATTAAAAATATCCATGCTAAGAGATTCATACAAGCAATTTTTGGCTCTAGCATTTAAATGAATTTCTTTTTCCTCACTCGTGGTGGGTTTCTCGGGATTCTTGAGAGGTTTCATCCCGTCACGAGTGACTCTCCAAACACCTAGATCAACGGCCTCTAGGTAACAAGCCATTCTACCACTATAA
Source organism: Zea luxurians (assembly GCA_029449295.1). Classification (NCBI taxonomy): domain Eukaryota; kingdom Viridiplantae; phylum Streptophyta; class Magnoliopsida; order Poales; family Poaceae; genus Zea; species Zea luxurians. The sequence continues at coordinate 57,807,383 of JAOPSE010000011.1, forward strand.
TATGGGAAGTTAGTGCCGTCGAAGTGTGGTGGCCTATGGGTATCCATCCCTTCCTCTAAAACGTGTCGGCTCTTTTAGCGGTGAAGCTAAAGCGTTTCAAATGAGCCAAACCGGGCTTTGATACCACTTGTAGGAAATGGGTGACGCCTAAGAGGGGGGTGAATTAGGACTTCTAAAACTTTTACTAAACTAGGCCACAAATAAATCCCTAGAGCAAAACCTATGCAAATAATCAAACTAGAAAGTGCAAACTAGGTTTTGTCTAAGTGTTGCTATCTCTACCGCAAAGGCTAAGTTTCAATCTACACTAAATAAGTATGAATACAAGATTGAAACTTAAATGCTTAATATAAATGCGGAAACTTAAAGAGCAAAGTAGAGAAGCAAACTCTCGTGGATGACGCCGGTATTTTTACCGAGGTATCCGGAACCACGCAAGGTCCCGACTAATCCTCGTTGGTGCCCCTACGCAAAGGGAAGCCCACGCGAGGGCCAAGCACCACGGTCGAGTAACTCCATAGAGAGTCGCGGGCCTTCTCCACGCGCAAGTGGTGCCCCGCTTCCGGCTCCTCTCGGACGCTCCCTGCTGTCTCCACTATTGAGCTTCTGGCCAAAACGCCGCGGGCCTCGTTCCCTCCGGTACACGGTGGCGGCCGTGACACAAACGCGGTTGTCATGGTCTTGCAAGACTCTCGCTCCACTCGGTACAATTACAACGGCACGCGCAAGAGCCGAGGGGTTTTGTGGTTTTACAAAACTCACTCAACTAACTAGGGCTCACCTAGAGCAAGCGCTAAAGCGGTCTAACTAACCTAAGCACTTCACAAAGCACCTACGCTAATCACCGAGTGTTTCTATTAAGCACTTGGGTGTTTGAGCTCTTGGAAATGTGCACTATATGCCTTGGTATGTTGCTTGGGCTCCCACACCTTCAAATGGCCAGTTGGGGGTGTATTTATAGCCCCCAACACAATTCTAGCCGTTGGAGAAAAGCTGCAGTTCTCTATGGCACACCAAACAGTCCGGTGGTGCACGAGACAGCGCACTGTAGCCTATTCGGTGCGTCTAGCCGTTGCCCTGTCAGAACAGGTGACCGTTGGCGCCGCAGGCTTTCCACACCGGATAGTCTGGTGCTCACATCGGATAGTTTGGTGGTCTTCTCTCCGGGTGCCACCTGGAACTAGCCATTGGGCTGGAGTTCCCTGCTGCACCGGATAGTCCGGCGTGTGGGCACCGGACAGTCCGGTGTGCCACTGGACAATCTGGTGCTCCTCGCATTGACAGTCCGCAGCAGCACACTTGGACTTTCCTTGGATCTTCTTAATGTCTTCTTTTGAGGTGTTGCTTTTCTCAATTCCTTAGTCCAAGTAAATCTTGCATCCTTTGAACTACAAACACAAACACTAGAAAACTTATCAGTTCACGGATTGTGTTGTTCATCAAACACCAAAACTCAATTAGTCAAATGGCTCGGGGTCCATTTTCCTTACACCAACCACTGTACATCAAGTTTGAAGTTTCCTTAGGCTGGCTGGCTATTACCGCAGATTTATTCCAAGTTTCTCCAAGATTGTGAAACCAATCACAAGTTTGTTGAAGAATGATACAAAATTTGACTAGTCCTCAAAGTGCAATGAAGCCTTCGAGCAGCTGAAGGTATTATTGACCACTACTCCGGTATTAGCTCAACCGGACATTGAAAAGCCTTTTGATGTGTACTATGACGCATCCGGCAGTGGACTTGGGTGCGTCTTAATGCAAGAGGGCCGATTCATAGCATATGCTTCAAGACAGTTACACCGGCATGAGGAGCACTATCCAACTCATGACTTAGAATTAGCTGCTGTGGTTCATGCCCTTAAAATATGGCATCATTATCTGCTGGAAAATACCTGCCACTTGTATACAGATCATAAAAGTCTGAAGTATATTTTTACCCAGTCAGAACTGAACATGAGGCAGAGAAGATGGCTTGAGCTGATTAAGGATTATGATTTAGAAATCCACTATCACCCAGGAAAGGACAATGTGGTGGCAGATGCACTGAGTCGCAAGGCTTCCTGCCATGTCTTATAGTAAAGACCTCTGTTATCACATTATGTCAAGAAATGGAGAAGTTAAATCTGGGAATGATACAACATGGAACTTTGACCCAATTAAAGCTTGAGTCAGTTCTTCTGCAAAATATTATTGATGCCCAAAGAAAAGGGTATGAAACATATTCATGAGAAAATAGAAGCCTGCAAAGCTAATTGCTTCAGAAAGGATGATCAAGGCATAGTATGGTTTAATGATCGCATAGTTGTGCCTAAGGATGCTGAAGTCTGCCAGCAAATTTTGGATGAAGCTCATCTTAGTCGATATTCCATTCATCCCGGAAGTACTAAGATGTATCAAGATTTAAAGCAACACTATTGGTGGACAAAAATGAAGATTGAGATTGCACGCTATGTGGCAAGATGTGACACTTGTAGACGTGTCAAGGCTATACATATGAAGACCGCTGGGCCACTGCAATCTTTACCCATCCCAACTTGGAAATGGGAAGACATCAATATGGATTTCATTGTAGGATTTCCCAAAATAGCCAAAGGTTTTGACTCCATATGGATTATAATTGATCAGCTTACGAAAATTGCTCACTTCCTGCCCGTCAAGAAAAAATATCTAGTGGTCGCATATGCAGAACTCTATATTGCCCGTATTCTCAGTCTGCATGGAATTCCAAAAACAATAGTATCAGATCGTGGACCACAATTTGTATCCAAATTTTGGAATGAATTGCATAAATTCTTGGGTACTAAACTGCACAGTTCGGCATACCATCCTCAAACAAGTGGGCAAACCGAAAGAGTAAATCAAATACTTGAAGACATGTTGCGGGCATGTGTTCTGGAGTTCCCACAGAAATGGGATGACTGTTTGCCACTGGTAGAGTTTTCCTATAATAATAGCTATCGAGAGAGCATCAAAATGGCACCATTTGAAGCACTGTATGGGCGACGGTATCGGACACCCTTAAATTGGTCAGAACCTGGAGAACGGTGGTATTTCAGGCCTGACTTGGTCAAGGAAACAGAAGCAAAAGTTCAATGGATAAGACATCACTTGAAAGAAGCTCAAGCTCGGCAGAAAATTATGCAGACAAACGACGTCGACCTTTGCTCTTTCAAGTTAAAGATCATGTGTACCTGAAAGTATCACCAATGAAGGGTGTAAACCGTTTCGGGGTAAAAGGGAAGCTAGCACTCCGATACATTGGTTCGTTTCCCATTCTTGAACAATGTGGACCAGTGGCATACCGACTTCAGCTGCCAGAAACATTAACTGTAGTACACAATGTGTTCCATGTATCTCAATTAAAGAAGTGCCTTCGGGTTCCTGATCGAACCATTGATGTGGTGGATGTTGCCTTGGAACCAGACTTAACATATTCAAAACATCCCATTCAAATTTTGGACCAAAATGATAGGATCACCCAAAAAAGGACTCTTAAATTCTATAAAGTACAATGGAACTAGCATACGGAAGATGAAGCTACCTGGGAGACTCAAGACTTCTTCGAAAAGAATTTTCCTAGGTTCTTAGCTTCATGTAACTTGTAAGATATGTACATTGATTGTAAAGGAGAAATAAACCCCCATACCACCCCTGCCCTGTAAAACAAATAAGTAACTAAAGATGTGACGTGTTTCCTTTTCTATTACTTACCCTAGAACCTTAAATCTCGGGATGAGATTCTTTTATGGGGGGAAGGATGTAACACCCTTGGTGTTACTGGCACTAAAACTTGAGCATAACATCATGAGCATTGACATTTCATATTACTTGTCACACCTAGAATGCATTCACTAGGTAAAATTTCAAACAAGTTGTGATGATATGACTTGATGTGTGGTTAACCCTAGGGTAGGATACTTAACCCTGGATTAGGGCTTAGAGATGTAAGTGAAGTCAAAATGAGTAAAAATCTCAAGAGACATTAGAAATGTTCACAAGATGTCAAAGTGGATGGACTTTTGTGAGTTGTGACACCAAAACCCTAAAGTACTCAAAACTCTAAAAGAAACCCCAAGAAAAACCCTAATTGAAACCCTAGGGGGTTAAATGTAAATTCTAGGCACTTTTGGACTAAAGTGCAAATATCAAAGTAATAGAACATTACAAATCAAGTACTTTTCACATTTGTGGATTTCCAAGTTAAATGATAAAGTTTGGACTTAATTGCAAAATACCCCATGAACCCTATGTGGTTGAGTTCTAAAATTCAGGGTTTTGAAGCCAACTTTGGAGCTCTATATTTCTATATCTACAAGGAATTTGCCTAGGGTCAATACATCAAATTTGTAGAGCTACTATAGGAGCATAATTTTGTTTAAGTCACAAGACATGAGTGCTATACAAAAATTGGAGTTAAATGGACTCAAAGTATTGCTGTCAGTCACCAATAAAGTCTGACATTGGTTTGACAGTGAGTTTTGATGAACTTTGGACTCGATCCAAGCTCAATAGAGTAAGTAAATGAGCAAGGTCTCTATGGTCGAATTGTAGCTGGTTTATAGATCTACAACTTTGATATAGATGGATGATCAAGTTGCTACACAAATTTTGGAATAAAACGTCCCTAAATGTGCTCGGTCAAGCGCTCTGAATAAGGATCCCATTGTACAGTAACTGAAAAAGATCCCCAGGTTCATCGCCCCTCGCCACCGGTGATCTTGCGCCCGAATTCGTGCCGGTCGCTGCAATTCGTGCCCAGCGCAAGTGGATAACTGAGGGGAGTAAAGATCTTAGCGCTCGGATTGGCTTAGACCCGGTAGATGGTGAGCTCGCCGTACCCACTTGGACTGCGGCTGGCCGGGATGATCCTCACCGGCCTTAGCCACTTAACGACCGTGCGCCACGCATCTTGGAAGCTTAGCACATCGCAGTGAACCTGTGTAGCAAGCCCATCCATCGCCAGAGGACTTGCCACGGTGAAAGCCACGAATCCCTTGTGCTAGTAACCTTCCTTCTCTCTGGCTGCCAGCACGCCATTCCAAAATTAGGAGTCACCGCCCTTGGACTCTATAAATTGAGCATACCACTAGCTTCGTTAGGTAATCACAAAGCCAGAGCACTCGCTCCTGCCTCCGATTAGCCACCATAGCTCTCTAATTCCTCTTTTCCCCCAAATTGTGTTTCCGCGCCTCTGTGAACGTCGCGTCGTGGCTAGCCTTCTGTAGGTCCGTCCACGCCCACCTCGCTCTCGTTTCAGCACCCTGGTGTGCTAAGGATGCTCATCAACCTAGCCAATTGAACTTAACCACGTTAGATCACCGGGAACACCTCGGTTTGTCATCTATTCACGCCATCACCGTGGACAGAGAGATTGTGAGCTAGAACTTTGCAATTGATTGAGGGGTTATGGTCGTTATGGGTGGAATTAGGTATCAGCCACACCTGAGCGTTGGTCATTGCGTTATCCAGCCGGTACAGGCTTGCCGGTGCCACTGCTCCATCGTCCATGGTCGGGGACCTCAACTTGCAAAGCAATAGAAAGGGAGGGGCCTCGACGCAAATGTCAGTGACACATAGAAATAGTGCGTAGGACTCTTAACCAGTTTTTCAAATGGCTAGGGTCTTCTGTGCAAACCTGGCAACGCGGGCGCGCGCAGACGCGTGTTTCCCTGGACGTGGGCCAACTGAAGCCGGTTTCAGCCCATTACTATTCATCTTTTTCCTTTTTCTTTTTCTGCCAGACTTAGGAAATTCATAGAAAATTATAGAAAAATGATAAAAATATGAGACCAATTTTGTTGGACTCCTAAAATTTTATAGTATTTAATAAAAATAGTTCCAAGAATTTTAGTCCAAACCAAGAATTATGTAGTATTTAAGAAGGCCAAAACCTAGACTTTTGGAATTTTAGAAATTATTTGAAGACTCCAAAAATCATAAAACTTTTTGGATAAACTTAATTTGATAATTAGAACCCATGGATGAAGTTTGACATGTGTTGGACATTGTTTGATTCCCAAACCCAAAACCCTAGCTCCTTAGGGTATAACTGTCTAACCTACTAGGGTGTTGACCTAGAAGACCCTAGTTTCCTTGGTAAACCGTGAATGAAAGTTGTATTCAAGGTACAACTTGATGTATCTCTACTATCATTGCATTTTCATAAGCATCACATGAGCATTTATGGTTATATATGGTTATGTATAGAAAACGAGGAAGAAATAATTGTTGAAGAAGAGGAGACTGCACCACCAGCTGAAAATCCACCTGTCGGGAACTGTTTTTATTTTGATATCTCTGGGACAGAGCCCGACTCCCCTACAACACAAGGCAAACCCCGGTGCATTTACCTCCTCCTTGCTGTTTTAAAATCTTTATCACTTTATATGATGCATTATGTGATAGGAGTTGTGTGCTAAACCAATTGCTGCATTTCCTTCATTGAAACTGTTTACAATTCCTTGATTACATGTTTTATTAAAAGGTTTTCTGATGCTTAGTCTTGCCTTAGGAAACAAAAATATTTTGTTTTTAACAAAAGATGATGCTTTAGATGGAATGGGATGTTTTCAAAAATAAAACTTGATGGTGGATCCATCATGGCCATGATGGGTTCAACATCGGATAGGATGTACCTCTGCCAGGTACCAAACCTTGGGTTTTTAAATGATAAAGCTGAGACCGGGCGGGTTACTTGCACGAGAAGAGAGTCTCGGTGTAGTGTCTCCGTCTGAGTCGATTAAGGACCTTGTCGATGTAGGCTTGATGATTGAGGACCTTTTAACTAGTCACATGCCTTGTCATGGGTAAGCTTTGCCTCAGGCAGACTAATACCAGAAAGGCCAACACGCAATGGGAGTGGAGAGATGGCGAGAGTAGCGTGTACCCTCCATGGCAAGAGGCTGGACGGTGGTGTATCTGTGCTCTCGGTTGGCGTGAACCCGGTCTAGTCTTAAGAAACCCGGTGGCGAGTTGACATATGCATGGTTAAGTGCTACATATGTTGTGTGATTGGATATCCCTAGCTGGGTATTAATCGATTCGGATATGAAGACTTGGTCACTGCCCTACACGTAGCAATCTAGTAAAGAAAAAGGGTGATAAAAAACGGCAAGTGCAGGACAAGTGCTTGAACTAGGGTAGAAAAAACTCTAGTTATAGGTAATAACTTAACATGCTAATAAAATTGGATTTTAAGGATCCACTTTTAGTAAGCATTTCTGCAAAATAGAGTCTTTGATACTTGATCAGCCTTACCTTGATTCCCTCAAACAAGCATATCCTTGAGAGTCTTTTCTTTTGACGGGTAAGACTTGCGGAAGTACACTCCGTACTCAGAGTTTTCGAACCCATGTTGTTGTAGGTGAGGAAACATTAGACTTTTGCTGTTTTTGTTCTAAGGTGGTGCCCAAGGATGAATCCCAGTAGTGAAGTCAAACAATATACTTTTATGCGGGAGGGGTTTTTGCCTCCCGGGTCTGTAATAGTAATACTTTATGCACTCGCAGTACCCTAGTTTTGTAATAACAATAATACTCTTTCTCTACATTTGAATGAATGTAAATTAAGTTATTGTAATTGCTTCCGCTAATCTTTCCTCTGGTGTGATGTAATATCTGCGAGACGGGTGAAGCGCTCTTGGGCGAGGAAATGAGGATACAGTTATCGAACTTGTCGAGTGATTATGCGCATCTACAGGGTTGTCCAAAGTCCGTTGGACAAGGACAACTGTAGGTGGGCCTAATAACTTGGGAGGTTCTGTCACATTGGCCTCGATTGCTATCACCTTTCCATTATTTTTCTTTTTGATCAAGTAAGGTGTAGCAGCCTTTTTATCCACCTTATTGATGTAGGTGTTGGATATTTTGCTTGTTGGCTTTTGCTTATGCTTTTGCTTATCCCGGTCTTCGCCTTGCATTGGTAAGACTTGTGGCCTTCCTTGTGGGATAGCCTACAAATCATAGTTTCTCCCTCTACATGCTTGTTAACTCCCTTAGTGGTGTTATCCTGAGGAGGTTGGATTTGTTTGGCTTTGCCTTTCTTGTCATACAAAGTCTTGCCAAGGCGAGTCACCTTTGCTTTAATTGCTCATTTTCCATTTGAAAGCTCTCTTGTGGGTTTTGGTGTTTGGATGACAACTCAATTAAAGGACTAACAAGTGTGCTAAGTGTTGAACAGGTGCTTAATGTAAAGCTAACAGGGTTCAACACAAGTGAACAAGTGTGATGGTCCAAGGACTAGATTATGGATAGATAACAGACATCACAAGTAAGATGGACATTGCATAAAGTGAGACTCGGGTGCGTAGCTCGGAGACAACTGATCAAGCCAAGGATGGAGGCAAGAGCTTCGAGGTACCAAGTGCACGGGAGAAGGTCAAAGAGGCTGAGGAACCCAAAGCCAAGGGTGAAGAAGAAGACTTGCAAAGTCAAGGGTGATCGAGTTGAGAAGAGCTATGGCACATCAAGGATCTCTACATAAGGATGTGACTTACAACCAATGAGAAAACATCTATAGTTATGTGGTGTAAGTCATAAGGCTCAAGATCAAGCTCTAAGAAGTGAACAAGGTCACTAGAAGAAGAACTAGTATCAAAACTAGAACTAGAAGCGGCCCAAAAGAGCTAAGTACACCTTGATCCGTAGTTTGGGCTGTTCCTATGTTTGGAGATAGTCTATGTGACCTTTGCAGGATATTGGAGCTCAGAAATGTCAATCTAGATCAAGTCAAGCTGACTTGAAGATTTATGAGTCCAACATCATTCTCAATCATGCCAAATGTTAAAGAAGTGAGAATCAAAGAGAAGGTATGTTTCTAGACTTAGTACATTGGTCTTTGTGTACTAACATATTTGTCCAAGTGTTAGAAATAGAAAGAAGAAGAAAAGAAGAGAAAATACAAAGGAAAAAAGACTTGGCTGGTGCACCGGACAGTGTCTGGTGCGCCAGGCTGGCGTCTGTCAACTGGCCGCTCTCGAGAATTCATCGGCGGCGTACGGCTAAAATTCACCGGACTATCCGGTGGAGCACCGGACTGTCCGGTGAGCCAACCATCAGCCGAGCCAACGGTCGGCCGCGCAATCCACGCGTGACGCGTGGCCAAGCCAACGGTCTGTTTGGGGCACCGGACTGTCCGGTGCACCAACGGCTCCAAGTCTGCAACGGTCGACTGTGCCAATTTTGGAAGGAGATCTGCACCGGTCAATGAACAGTTGATGTCCGGTGGTGCACCGGACTGTCCGGTGCACCACTTGACAGAAAGCAAGTATTGCCTTCCAAATGGGATTCCAACGGCTCCTAGGCCCCTTGGGCCTATAAAAGGGACTCCTAGGCGCCTCCAACAAGAGATAAGTGCAGCCAATGATAGTATACATTACTCTGATCAATTCTCACTCTCCCTCCTGTGTGTATCTCTCTAGTCTATGTAGAAGGCAAAACTATAAGCCTTTAGAGGGTGGAGAAGTGCTGTTAAGAGCTAGAGCATAGTCTTGAGCATATCGTTACTCTGCCGGAGTGCTGCCAAGAAGATTGTAAGCAGCCGCGGTTTCGTTGTAACCAACTCAACATAGTGGAAGGCTCTATCTGTCATACTGATAGATCTGAGCAAACAGAGGAAGGAGTTGAAATAGACTCCAAGCCCAGGTGTGGCTAACTCCAACGAGGACTTGACAAGCATTTCAGGCTTGGCCGAACCTCGGGATAAATCCCTGTGTCTGTGTGCTCTACTCTGTGTTGTGTGCTGATTCTGTGTCTCATTTAATCTTTATATCTACACTTCAATACTTATATGTGGTACAAGTTATATTTGAAGTGCAGGGCATTTTGAGACAGGATCTTCTATTCCGCTGCAACCTACTCGAAGGGTCTTTTCATTCCACTGCGATCTAGTCTTCGAGTAGAGTAAGAATTTAAGTTTTAAAGTGATTATTTTTATACGCCTATTCACCCCCCCCCCTCTAGGCGACATCCAGATCCTGTTCCCGGGTAAAGGGATCTTTCAATTGGAAACAGAGCTAGGCCTCTCCAGTGTGGGCTTAGCCGTCCGGAGATGACGATGTCGTCACAAGAGATAACTGTAGAACTTCTTCTAGGCGATGGCTCTAATTATAAATCTTGGTCTGTCTCTATTTATAATGCCTTCATGCGTGTTAATCCTGATTTGAGACAGATCTTTAGTAGAAGTATTTTTCCCTCCAATTTGAGTCAAAATCCTTCTAATGATGAACTAAGATGTCTGTCTCTTAATCAACATGCTTGCAACATCTTAGTTGACTCACTATCTAGAAGTGCCTATTTTGCCATCATGAGTAGTGATAGTGATTTATTTGTTAATGCTCATGATCTATGGACTAAAATTAAGTTGAAATTTTTTAAGTCCATGTGCACTGCTTCTACACCCTCTATTGCCTGTGATACTAACCTGTCCAAGGGAGAAGAACAAAAACGATGGCAACCAAACGATGAATCTACCTCACTGAAGGATTCGTCTTCCACTAGTTATAAATGTCTTATTACTAACAATGATAGTGGAGACAAAAGCAATGATGAGGAGGAGTATGAGGATGATAGCAAGGATGAATCTTCATCACCACAAGGTACATTTTCCTGTATTGCTTCCACTGACATTAATGATAGGGAAAATGGGACCGACGATGTGGAAGAAGAGGAGATTCGCCGTTTCTACATCCATCTCAACAAAGAGGACAAAGCACTCTTGGTTAAGCTGTTGAGAAGGAACAAGGAACAAGGCAAGACGCTTCTCAGGCTAGAGGAGACACTCATCAAAACAAACAACAGCCTAGAGAATATGACCAAAGAACATGAGGAGCTAAAATGCTCTCATAATGATTTGGTCCAACGGTATGATTCAATTTTAATTGAGCAAAGAAATAATGATGATACTTTATCTTGTGTTGCTCAACTTAAAATTGAAAATTCTATGCTTAGGAGTCAAGTAGAGATGATAAATCTAGAAAAACTTGCTCTAAATGAAAAGTATGATATGTTGTCAAATTCTTATAGTGAATTGGTTGATGACCATATCATGCTCAATATTGCTCATGAGGTTGTCCTTGCGAACTTAAATTCATGTGAACCTCATTCTTGCAAGTGTACGCATTCAAATTCTATATCATCATGTTCTAACCCCCGCTCCTCAAAAGAAAGCCAATCCTTGATTGAGCAACAAGTTGTAGGATCTAAAAGAAAATTGCTTGGGAACAAGAAACAAAGACAACTAAGGAGAAGACGCCATGCTTGACTTCCTCAAGATATCTACGAACACGTGGTGAAGAAACATGAGGAAGGAGAAACCACAGCAAGGGTCAACCTCCTTGAGAAAAATGTTCCTAAAGCAATAAGTGAAGAAATCAACATGAGACAAGAGAAAGGTAACGATTTAATTAGTCATGTTGTTTACACTAATAATCTCTCTATGTCATCCAAAAGTAAAAAGAGAAGAGGAAAAAAGAGATGCTTCAAGTGCAAAGCATTAGGCCACCTCATCGCGTCTTGTCCGTACAACGACAAGGATGAAGGGGCAATAAGATGTTTTGGATGCAACAACAAGGACCACATGATAACTTCATGTCCGGTCATGAAGCATCAAAGATGTGAATTCTCCAAGATGACTCTTGCCAAGGAAAATAACAAACAGCAAGTGTCATGTCAGGTTGAGCGACGCTTCTGCTACAAGTGTGGTGAGCAGGGTCATCTATCCAAGGTATGTAATAAAGGTAAGGTTCCTAAGAAAGTAAATTTGTCTCAATCTCATTCGCTTAGGAGACCTAAATCATACACTTGTGCTAGATCTATAATGAGATCATCTAGAACTAGCACAAAGGCTATTTGGGTACCAAAGGCACTTTTAGTTGAACGTCATGGACCCATCCCGAGATGGGTACCAAACTTTGTCAACTAGACCATGCAGGTGCCTTGAGATGGAATGGAGACCCTAGGAGAACTTAAGATGGTTATTTCAAACTCTATGCTTAAGTTGTTAATCTTTATTATCTATTCATTAACTCAAGGCTGGATTATTGTGCAATATTAATCCCATGTTCATCTCGAGTTAAATAAGTTGTAGAAGTCCTTAATCATTATTGGTGAATAAAGCAAAGGACTTTGATGAGAACCTGCATCTGGCTCTCCAAAGGAAGGTACCTGTGTTTCTTAAGTGCATTATCAGCATTGCTCTTAAGTTGGATTGTCGTGCTATCTATCCTTGTAGTAATTGTGCTTTTAGATTACTTGTGTTGAATTTCTGTCAAATAATGATCCATGATTTCCAAGAACATAATCATGTTTGCTCAATCATGACTGGGTGCTTCATAGGATATATCTTTTGAAACATTCAATGGGTAGCTCTTCATTTGATATATCCACCATGATTGACTCTCTTGGTTTATATGGATAAACATGTATCTTTTTGTAAGTCATGCTATGTAATGTTTAATGATTAACCTAAGTGCAAGCATGATAACTGTTGTTTAGTCCATGTTCACATAAGTACTTGGTATTGGCACTCTATGTATAACAATGGTATGTGCCTTCAATGCACCCTCTTGAGCTATGAGGTGCATGAGCAAAAGGAGTCCTCATTTGGTGACAACTAGTACTCTCATGGCCATCCAAGTAAAAGGCAAAGGTATGGTGAATGGAACTATGCAATTTCATTAAATATCTTGGAGTTCCATTGATTATGATCACAGCTATGTTCTTGGCTTTGAATGATATTTTCTTGGCATATGTGCTCTCTATTTTAAAATATTGTTTTCCTTGGTGTATCTAAGAAAATTTTTCATATTCTTGATGAGAGTAGACTTTGTGATTTATATGCATGATCTTGTCATTTCAATTGGTATATGTGGTGCAATGATTATCATGTATGAGGCTGCCTAGGTTGCTTGTAAAATGTTATACTCCTTGAGGCACTCATTGTTGTATTAAGTCAACTATTCAATTGATATCTCTTTGTGATGAAATTGATAGAGTATGTCTTGACCAAGATATGTTGTGATCCCCTCTAGTTCTAAGGAAGCTAGAATGTGCAAGTCATTCAAATATTGATGCACAACTTTAGGGGGAGCACAAATTACTTGTGTCTTTTGAGACTAATTGTTTCTTGAGTAATCTTGTATAGTCTCAAGGTGGAGAAGGGGAGATGAGCAAGAAATGGAGCAATCAGGACTTGGGTACCTCCATAAGTCAAGTAGTTGGTATCTTAAGTTATGAATAATTGCATATTTTTAGATTGCTCGTGCTCTACAGTATTTGGTGATACTAGATTCTTATCTTTAATATCATGGAACTATGACAGTAATGATCTTTCAATTGGTAGCCTTGGTAGTATGCTTCAATTGATAACTTTTGGTAATCACTAGAATAGAAGCTTCATCTTGTGCCACAATACTATAACTTGTTCTAAGTTTGGTGTCTTAGTAACAAGAAAAGGTTAGGATAAAGGATCAGGCACAAGTGTGGAGAAGCTCCCGAGAGATTAAACCTACAAGATGGAAAGTACACCACAACAGGGTAAAGGTACAAAAGGAAGTATTGATCTTTTGCATGTATGTATCTTAATTTTCCTCCAATGCTTGTGGTGCACATGTTTAATGAGTAAGGGGGAGTATTGTTAGTACGTTTTACCTTCTCAATACCCTGCTGTCCCTTGACATCATTCTATGTTCTTGCTTGAATATGGTTTTGGTGTTTGATGTCAAAGGGGGAGAATTTGTGCATTAAAGCTTACCTCAACCTGAGAGGAAAGCTTATCTTAAAGTGAGAGGAAAGCTTATCTTAAAGGGGTTTCCTTGAGTTCTCTTGGTCATAAGGAAGAATGTGTTAGTCTATTGTTATAGATAATTCTTATCATATGCTTCTTGTTGTATTAAATGTGATAATGCAAAACTAGTAGTTTCGCTGGTATGAATTAATTGGCATCTATTGTGTTTATCCTGAAATAGATATTCATGTGGGTAATGGTATTGTCGGGGACCATAATTAGGGGTACCCTCAAGGCTCCTAATTCTCAGCTAGTAACCCCCATTAGCATAAAGCTGCAAAGGCCTGATGGGTGCGATTAAGTCAGGGATCAGTCCATTCGAGGGACTCGATCACGCCTCGCCCGAGCCTAGCCTCAGACAAGGGCAGCCGACCCCGGAGGATCTCCGTCTCGCCCGAGGCCCCCCTCCAGCGGCGAACATATTTCCGGCTTGCCCAAGGCCCTGCCTTCGCCAGGAAGCAACCCTGACCAAATCGCCGCACCGACCGACCAAACCACAGGAGCATTTAATGCAAAGGTGGCCTGACACCTTTGTCCTGACGCGCGCCCCCCAGCCGGCAGAGCCGAAGTGACCGCCGTCACTTTGCCGCTCCACTGACCGGCCTGACAGAAGGATAGCGCCGCCTGCGCCACTCCGGCTGCGGTGCCACTTGACAGAGTGAGACTGACAGCCAGTCAGGCCCGGCCGAAGGCCCCATAGGAAACTCCACTTCGCCCGACCCAGGGCTCGGACATGGGCTAAGTCCCGGAAGACGGCGAACTCCGCTCCGCCCGACCCAGGGCTCGGACATGGGCTAAGACCCGGAAGACGGCGAACTCCGCTCCGCCCGACCTAGGGCTCGGACACGGGCTAAGACCCAGAAGACGGCGAACTCCGCTCCGCCCAACCCAGGGCTCGGACTCGGGCTAAGTCCCGGAAGACGACGAACTCCGCCCGACCTAGGGCTCGGACTTGGGCTAAGTCCCAGAAGACGGCGAACTCCGCCCGACCCAGGGCTCGGACTCGGGCTAAGTCCCAGAAGACGGCGAACTCCGCCCGACCCAGGGCTCGGACTCGGGCTAAGTCCCAGAAGACGACGATCTCCGCCTCGCCCGACCCAGGGCTCGGACTTGGGCTCGGCCCCAGAAGACGACGAACTCCGCTTCGCCCGACCCCAGGGCTCGGACTCCGCCCCGGCACCAGCCGGCAATCTCCGCCTCGCCCGAACCTGGGGCTCGGACCCGACCTCGGCCACGGAAGACAGACTCGACCTCGGCTTCGGAGGAGCTTCCACATCGCCCAACCTAGGGCGCAGACCAGCCACGTCAACAGGAGGCGCCATCATCACCCTACCCCGAGCTGACTCGGGCCGCAGGGGACAAGACCGGCGTCCCATCTGGCTCGCTCCGCCAGATAGGCAATGATGGCGCCACGCATACTCTGTGACGACGGCGGCTCTCAGCCCCCTTACGGAAGCAAGAGGACGTCAGCAAGGACTCAACCGCTCCGACAGCTGTCCCTCCGCCAGGCTCCATCGCTCCTCCGACGCCCACGACATCACACCAGCTGGGTGCCAAGATCTCTCCGGCTGCCACGACGGCATGTACTTAGGGCGCTAGCTCTCCCCCGCTAGACACGTAGCACTCTGCTACACCCCCCATTGTACACCTGGATCCTCTCCTTGCGCCTATAAAAGGGAGGACTAGGGCCCTCTTAGAGAGGGTTGGCCGCGCGGGGACGAGGACGAGACACGCGCTCGCTCGAAGCCGCTCGCTCCCTCTCCCGCGTGGACGCTTGTAACCCCCTACTGCAAGCGCACCCGACCTGGGCGCGGGACGAACACGAAGGCCACGGGTTTCCCACCTCTCTCACGCCGGTCTTCGGCCGCCTCGCTCTCCCCCCTTCGCGTTCGCCCTCGCGCTCGACCCATCTGGGCTGGGGCACGCGGCGACATTCACTCGTCGGCTCAGGGACCCCCCGGTCTCGGAACGCCGATAGTTGGCGCGCCAGGTAGGGGCCTGCTGCGTGTTGACGAACAGCTTCCCGTCAAGCTCTAGATGGGCAGTCTCCAGCAACCTCTCCAACCCGGGACCGTGCTCCGTTTCGGGAGTCTTGAGTTCATGTCCCTCGACGGCAGCTACGACGTGATACTCCTTCCACCGCCGTGCGACAACGACAGTGGCAGCCGACAACCCGCCCGCCGGTGGCGGAATCGGCGACGTCTTCCCCGCATGGTGGAAGAACAACCTTCGAGCTCACCCCGTCCTCTCCCCCGCCGACGGAGGAGGAGGCGGGGCAACCAAGGCCAAGCAGGAGGCAGCGCCTCGTCGGCTGTCGAGCGAGTCGATCGCGCCGGCACCCCAACGGGGGGCGCACCGGGCGTCGACCTCACGTTTGAGACGAAGGCGAGCGCCGTCTCCCCACGACACGCCAATCCCGAGCAAGCGGACGACGCCAGCACGCTCACGAAAAGCTTGCTGGGCGTCACCCTCGTACCTAAGACGATGGCGCAGTCAGTCCCCGGCGTGACCTCATCGCCGCCCGTCGACCAAAAGGTACCGACCGATTCCCATCCCATGTCTTTCGGATTCAGCCTCGACCCGCCTAGCGGCCCCGCTTTGGCGGGCGCTCTTGTAGAGGCGAGTCCAAACCCTCTGGGGTTTCGTACGCGGTCACCTTGGGACCGGCTGACGGACGTCTCGACCTACGGGCACTCTGGGTCCGAGGAAGACGACGAGCCCAGCATCTGTTGGGATTTCTTTGGACTTGGCAACCCCAGTGCCATGCGGGACTTCATGACCGCATGCGACTACTGCCTTTCCGACTGTTCCGACGGTAGCCGTAGCCTCGGCGACGAGGACTACGGCCCAAGTCGTGAATGCTTCCACGTCGATCTAGGGGGTCCCTCCGAAGGCAACCATCTCGGCATGCCAGAGGATGGTGACCACCCTAGGCCGGTGCCTCGCGTTGACATCCCACGGGAGCTAGCTGTGGTCCCCGTTCAGGCGGGGGGCCATGACCCACAACTTGAGCAAATCCACGGGGTGCAGGCCAGGCTCGACGAGGGAGCAGGAGCGCTTGAGCCGATCCGTCGGGACGTCGGGCAGGCATGGGCGGGCCAACCTCCGGCCGGAGAAATACGTCATCTACCCCAGGGCTTCCAGCACCGCATCACCGACGACGTCAGGGTCAGGCCACCACCCGCATCCAGTGGGGTCGGCCAGAACCTGGCGGCAGCAGCAATGCTTCTTCGCGTGATGCCGGAGCCATCAACCACCGAGGGGCGGCGAATCCAGGGGGAGCTCAAGAATCTCCTGGAAGGCGCCGTGATCCGCTGGGCCGAGAGCTCCGCCTCCCGAAAGCAGGGGTACCCCTCGGAACCTCATGCCGTGACTTCCTGATTCATGCGGGAAGCCTCGGTCTACACCGGGTGCACGCGCAACACAGCGCCTGCGGCCCCGGGTCGCCTCGGCAACGAGCACCATCACCGAGACCGTCGGGCCCACCTCGACGAGAGGGTGCGCCGAGGCTACCACCCCAGGCGTGGGGGACGCTACGACAGCGGGGAGGATCGGAGTCCCTCGCCCGAACCACCTGGTCCACAGGCCTTCAGCCGGGCCATACGACGGGCACCGTTCCCGATCCGGTTCCGACCCCCGACTACTATCACAAAGTACTCGGGGGAGACGAGACCGGAACTGTGGCTCGTGGACTACCGTCTGGCCTGCCAACTAGGTGGAACGGACGATGACAACCTCATCATCCGCAACCTCCCCCTGTTCCTCTCCGACACCGCTCGCGCCTGGTTGGAGCACCTACCTCCAGGGCAGATCTCCAACTGGGACGACCTAGTCCAAGCTTTTGCCGGCAATTTCTAGGGCACGTACGTGCGTCCCGGGAATTCCTGGGACCTCCGAAGCTGCCGACAGCAGCCGGGAGAGTCTCTCCGAGACTACATTCGGCGATTCTCGAAGCAGCGCACCGAGCTGCCCAACATCACCGACTCGGATGTCATCGGCACGTTCCTCGCCGGCACCACCTGCCGCGACCTGGTGAGCAAGCTAGGTCGCAAGACCCCCACCAGGGCGAGCGAGCTGATGGACATCGCCACCAAGTTCGCCTCCGGCCAGGAGGCGGTCGAGGCTATCTTCCGAAAGGACAAGCAGCCCCAGGGCTGCCCATCGGAAGATACTCCCGAGGCGTCAACTCAGCGCGGCGCCAAGAAGAAGGGCAAGAAGAAGTCGCAAGCGAAACGCGACGTCGCCGACGCGGACCTTGTCGCCGCGGCCAAGTACAAGAACCCTCGGAAGCCCCCCGGAGGTGCCAACCTCTTCGACAAAATGCTCAAGGAGCCGTGCCCCTATCATCAGGAGCCCGTCAAGCACACTCTTGAGGAGTGCGTCATGCTTCGGCGCCACTTCCACAGGGCCGGGCCACCCGCGGAGGGTGGCAAGGCCCGCGACGACGACAAGAAGGAAGATCACCAGGCAGGAGAGTTCCCCGAGGCCCGCGACTGCTTCATGATCTATGGTGGGCAAGCGGCGAACGCCTCGGCTCGGCACCGCAAGCAAGAGTGCCGGGAGGTCTGCTTGGTGAAGGTGGCGGCGCCAGTCTATCTAGACTGGTCCGACAAGCCCATCACCTTCGACCGAGACGATCACCCCAACCATGTGCCGAGCCCGAGGAAATACCCGCTCGTCGTCGACCCCGTCATCGGCGACGTCAGGCTCACCAAGGTCCTAATGGACGGAGGCAGCAGCCTCAACACCATCTACGCCGACACCCTCGGGCTCCTGCGTGTCGATCTGTCCTCCATCCGGGCAGGCGCTGCGCCCTTCCATGGGATCATTCCTGGGAACTGCGTCCAGCCCCTCGGACGGCTCGACCTTCCTGTCTGCTTCGGAACACCCTCCAACTTCCGAAGGGAGACCCTAACGTTCGAGGTGGTTGGGTTCCGAGGAACCTACCACGCGGTACTGGGGAGGCCATGCTACGCGAAGTTCATGGCCGTCCCCAACTACACCTACCTGAAGCTCAAGATGCCGGGCCCCAACGGGGTCATCACCGTCGGCCCCACGTACAAACACGCGTTCGAATGCGACGTGGAGTGCGTGGAGTACGCCGAGGCCCTCGCCGAGTCCGAGGCCCTCATCGCCGACCTGGAGAGCCTCTCTAAGGAGGTGCCAGACGTGAAACATCATGCCGGCAACTTTGAGCCAGCGGAGACGGTTAAGTCCGTCCCCCTCGACCCCAGCGGCGACGCCTCCAAGCAGATCCGGATCGGCTCCGAGCTCGATCCCAAATAGGAAGCAGTGCTCGTCGACTTTCTCCGCGTGAACGCCGACGTCTTCGCGTGGAGTCCCTCGGACATGCCCGGCATACCGAGGGATGTCGCCGAGCACTCGCTGGACACCCGAGCCGGAGCCCGACCCGTCAAGCAGCCACTGCGCCGATTCGACGAGGAGAAGCGCAGAGCCATAGGTGAGGAGATCCACAAGCTAATGGCGGCAGGGGTTCATCAAAGAGGCGAAAAGAGTCAAGCTCGATCCCGGAAGGTGGGTCTTCGGGGAGCCCCAGGGCATGTTCTTAGGGCTCATCGTCTCCAAGCGGGGCATCGAAGCCAACCCGAAGAAGATCGCAACCATCGCGCAGCACGCCGAGCCCTTGTTGGGGGCACCCGGGGGCTACACGCACCCCTGGGAAGGGCCGCTTGTCATCGCCAAAGTTCTGAAGCCCGGAACGTACAAGCTGGCCAACAGTCAAGGCGAGGTCTACGGTAACGCTTAGAACATCCAACAGCTACGTCGCTTCTACCCTTAAGATGTTTTCAAGTTGTTCGTATACCTCGCTCCCACGCAAGTCTTAGTCGTGAAGGAAGGGTCAGCCTCGCCTCGGCAGAGCCCGACCCTCCCTCGGGGGCTAGAAAGGAGGGAACCCCTCTGCGTCAAGATTGGGGAACCTCTTTGCGTCCAAAATTTTCAATCAAAAAGGCTTTTGCCTTCCCCCGGCTTTGTCGGAAGCAAGGCCCCAAGGAGCGAACGCGGGTGCATGTAAGTGGCAATGCCGACTGAGCCGAGGGACTCCTATGCCTCCGGGTTAGGGACACCTCACTCGTCACCCGCCGCGAAAAGTGACCCCTACTTGGGGAAGCCACCCTGTTACTAACAGGCGAAGCCGGACACGCAAAATAAAAAGGAAAGGAGTACGACTTCATGCAACGGTAACAAAGTGTTCAGGCCTCAGCGGCCGCAGAAAGACACACGTGCATCCGACAGAAACTGTTCCAACAGAGTTAGGCGTCGCCTTGGGAAGGAGCCGCGCCTTCGGCTTCGTCCCCACCATTGGCAAAGTCCATCCCGGCTTCCGGCGACGGCGCAGGTGGGAGGATCTCTGCCTCAAAGGTGGTCGCCAGCACTGCGCTCGGACCCGCGGCGGTCGCATCGAGCCTCTGGATTTCTGCCAGGACGGCTTCATCTTCGTCGGGAAGGCAATACCCCTCGCTAACCCGCTCCAGGTCCACAACATAGTGGGAAGCGAGCACAGCGAAGGCCCGCCTAACGCCGTGGTGTAACGCCTCGCGGAGTCTGCCGCGCACATGATCGCCCAAGACTTGAAGGCGACTTTGAGGGGAGTTTCCTGAGGGGACGTCGCCGGAGCCAAGGACCCGGTAAACGTCCGAGATGGCCTCGGACATGGCCGCGTGGTCGGTCTCCCTCTGCTCGGCCGCCCTGGCAAGCGCCTCGGCAAGCGCCTTGGCGGACTCATCGAGGGCGGACTCGAGCTCTGCGAACAGCCAAAGGAAAGATCTCAAACACAAGCAGAGGAAACAAGCAGGAACGAAAACCGAAGATGGCCAAGGCGTACCTCCGGCTCGGGCACGCTGCTCCGAGGCTGCGACCTGGGCTACGGCTAGGTCGGCCGCAAGGGTTTCAGCCCGGCTTTCGGCCTCGGCAGCCCGGCCCCGAGATTGGTCCCGCTCCTTGACGACCCGGTCGAACTCCGACTGCCGTCGTTGCGCTTCTGCGCGCGCCGCGGCCGCCTCCGCGCGCGCCGCTGCCGCCTCGGCTCTCAAATCGGTGCAGAGCAACCGAAGGTCCGCCACCTCGGCACCCTGCTGAGAGAGGCGCGCAGTAGCCCCGGCAAGCGAGGTCCTCAGGGATCGCAGCGAGCCCCAGACATCGACCTCGCGGCGGATGGACGACGACTTGGCGGTGCTCCGATCCGTCAGATCCTGAGGGAAGGAAGCGGGGCGTCACGAAAGACTCCTTGGTCACAAAAGAGAAAAGGTATGCCTGAAACCGTTACCTGGAGGATTTTGGGGACGTCCCTGCAGAAAACCTCCAGCGACGACCGGAGCGACCCCACCGTTGCTTCGGCACACTCACGGAGCTCGTCCCAGGACTGGTCCTCCCGCTCATCGTCGAGAACGAAGCCGGGATCCGAGGCCTCACGGGTCCGAAACCGGAGCAACTAGCGCCGACCCTCGGAGCTCCGCCGCACAGCGACGAGGCTGCCGCCCGGCGGGACGGATCGCGCCTCCACGCCCCCCTCTTCCGAGGCACCGAGCGCCGACGCCTCAGCCGTCTCAACGTCGGCAGCAACCGGTCGCTCCCCAACTGGGACGGCGGCGACTTCAGTAGCGACAAGTGCCGGCATCGCTAGCACGTCCGGTGGGCCCAGGGCCACATCCACGTCAGCCGCCTCCCCTATCACAATGGCCGCCCCAGCAGAAGCGCCAGCCTCGGGAACCCGCTCCACGGCGACTGGTGCCGCCTAAGCCCCCTGCTGTGGAGCGCCTTGCGAGAAGGTCAGCTGAACGGCAAGGCCCGGAGCGGCGCTGGCCACGCAAGCCGGTGTCGTCTTAAGGGCCTTCCGGGGCGCCAGGTCAGTCAGGCCATGGCTTCGCTTGCTGAGGGAAAAAGAAAAATCACGGCCGGGACATACGAATGAAAAGCCAGGACGAAGACATTCCAAGATACTCACCCGCTCCGGGCCATGATCAACCGTGTCTGGGGGGAGGTCTCTCGGATCTCGACCCCCGGAGCCGCCGCCGAGGTCCGCTTCGCCGGCAGCTTCGGCACCACCCTTGCTTTGGGCGCCCTGGACGCCCGGGAGGCGGACTGCTCAGGCACTGCCATGACGACCTGGGGGTCGCTCCCCTGCGCTGCCGGTGTGGGCGGCGGCTCTCGGGGAGCAGACGCCCCGGCCTGGCTCCCTGGGGTCGCCTCAGCTCCTCCAGCTGAGGGGTCGAGTACCCTCTCGGATTGCCCCCGCCCCTCGGGCCGGGACCCCGGCGTCCCGACTCCGAGGACTGACGGCATCAACCCACTCGGGGGCTGGTTTGACGGCTCCTGGCCTAACCCCAAGCTGGGGTGAGGCAAGGCGGGCAGCCATGTCGTCTTCCTCGTCATCATCTTCATCATCGTCATCATCGTCGGGCGTTTCCGGCGACGGCTCCCTCGGGAGCCCCTCCCTCTCCTGCCGGCGACGAAGCTTTTCCAAGGCGTCCTGAGCCCGCCTCCGCTCGCGGGCCCGGGCCTTCTCCGCGTCCTTCTTTTTCTTCTTCTCCTCCACGGCAACCCGTCGCGCTGCTCGGTCCGCCGCATCTTGCGGGACTCGTGGCAGGGAAGACTTGTGCCGCCCTACCTCCTAAAGACGGATGGAAATCCCGACCTTAAAAACCAGGGGCAATCCGACGCAAGAAGAAAGAAGGAGTGGACACTCACCAGAGTCACGCACCCTTGGTCAGGGCGCATCAAAGGCTGGGAGAAGGCGCTGGGGTCCGGCTTCCCCAACGCAACGGACACCCGCCCGTGGAGGACGTCGAGGGGAACAGGATCAGAGGACATCCGCGAGCCCTCCAAGTCAGCCTCCGGTGTCATTTCCCAAAGCGGCAGTCGTCGCTCCGCCAAGGGAAGCACCCTCCGGCGGTGGATGGCGGCAATCACCCCCGCAGCGGTGAGTCCCCCCTTCCGCAACGCCTCTAAGGCCTTGAGAAGGGGTTCGAGGTTCTTCTGTCTTTCGTGAGGGGTCCTGTGGCGCCAAGCATCGGCGGCGGCGGTGACTACTCGCTGAGAAAACGGTGGGAGCAACTCGCCGTCATTCCGGAGGTAGAACCACCGGCGCTGCCACCCCTTGTTCGAGGACACGAGGATGGCAGGAATATACAGCGACGCCCGCGAACGCCTCAGCAGGAGGGTGCAGCCGCCAGCCCGCACTGCTACACGGACTTTCCTCTCCCCCGTCGGCGAAGCAAATAGCTCCGCGAAAAAGAGATGGGTCCATAAATCCCAATGGGGGGCGATCCCCAAGTAC
This sequence comes from Zea luxurians, assembly GCA_029449295.1. Classification (NCBI taxonomy): domain Eukaryota; kingdom Viridiplantae; phylum Streptophyta; class Magnoliopsida; order Poales; family Poaceae; genus Zea; species Zea luxurians. The sequence goes on from JAOPSE010000011.1 coordinate 57,830,460, forward strand.
ACCTCGCACACCGCTACGAAGATGGTGGCCTGCGAGATAGAGTTGGGGCTGAGGTTGTGCAACTCCACCCCGTAGTGGTGCAGGATCGCCCGCATGAAGCGGCTCGCCGGCACACCAAATCCCCGCTCGTGGAAGGAAACGAAGCTCACGATATACCCCGGCGGTGGGGACGGAGCGGCTCCGCCCACGGGGGGAATCCATTCCGGCCGCTGCTCATCGGTGAGAGGGCGAAGTAAACCCTCGCCAACAAGATCCTCCAGATCACTCGCCGTCACCGTGGAAAAAGGCCATGGGTCGCGCGGCGAGATGATGGTCACCCGGTCAACCATCGCCGAGCGGAAGGGGTGGCGGCGCAAGGGACAGGGAGGGCGGTTTCCTCTTCTCTGGCTAAGTCTCTCGGGTTGCGAAAAACCTAAGAGGGGGGCAGGAAGTGGAGCAAAGAACCATCGCCAGACCCTCTCCCGAGTATATGAAGACCAAGGCACGACCGGTTCAAACGTTCCGCCCGGACCGGACGTGGGATTCAAAAACGCGAAGCGAAACAACCGTTCCCCGAACGGCTCGCGCACGCGCAACGGCCGCCCCGCCAATTACTCGCCCCGTCGCATTGACTCCGCGGCGGGACAGGCGGCGCCTCTGGCAGGAGAAGCGGGCGATGCTTCGCCTTCGCCATAATGACCGCGTCAAAAAAGGTACGCCGCGTCGTTCGATTTCGTATCCTTTTCCTTTTTCCTCTTTCTCTCTCTTGCAACAGGGACCGGGAAAGGGGGATACCCCAAAAAGGATCCTTCCCCGTGAAGGAACCAGGCTCCGAGCCTCCCTACTGATCAGAGGTTCAAAGGCTGGCCCCTCGGAGGGGTTCGACAGCCGCCTCAGATCACGTGGGCCCTACACCCACTACTGGTCAGAGGTTCGAAGGCCGGCCCCGCGGAAGGGTTCAACGACCGCCTCAGGCTACTCGGGCTCCGCGCCCACTACTGATCAGGGGTTCGAAGGCTGGCCCCCGAAGGGTTCACAGCCGCCTCAGACGCCGAGCGAGGGATGACCATGGGTACATTCGATACATAACCAAGGCTCGGGCTGCGCTCCCGAGGTACCCTAGGACATTTCCGAGACCGGCGGGAACGATCTTGTAACGGAATCCCATCAGAGGGAGGCGTCGAGCCCTCGGACCCCGTCGCCCGGGGACCGGGTCCGGCAGATCACCCGCAGGTACTTTTGGGCGTGCCTCTGGGCCCCTAGCCGACCCCTAACGAATGGGGCACGGACGTCCACTCGGATCACCCGCTTGCAGCTCACCGGAGACACCATGTTCGGCGCCCATCGAGGGCAACATGGCGCTTCCCCCCCCCCCCTCCTCCTTGCGGAAAGGTGACGCAGGGGCGTATGTAAAAAAGCCGAGTCTGTCCCTGATCACCCTCTCGCCCTGTGCAGAGGCTTGGGGGCTGCTCTCGCAAACCTGGCTCTGGCCGAACCGTTGATAGCGTCAACATACCAGCCCGAGAACTTGGGACCCGACCGTACACCCGGGCTACGGCCAGCTCGCACGAGGGAACGACCAGACCAGCCGAAGCGTTATGCGAGGCATTAAGACCTCAAAGGAGTGAAACCACTCCTCCGAGGCCTCGGGGGCTACACCCGGCGGGTGCGCTCGCGCGCACCCACCGGAACAAAACGCAACAGAGAAAGGCTGGTCCCCTTGCAAAAAAGTGCGGCGAAAGCCTCCAAGCGAGTGCTAACACTCCCTTCGAGGCTCGGGGGCTACTGTCGGGGACCATAATTAGGGGTACCCTCAAGGCTCCTAATTCTCAGCTGGTAACCCCCATCAGCATAAAGCTGCAAAGGCCTGATGGGTGCGATTAAGTCAGGGATCAGTCCATTCGAGGGACTCGATCACGCCTCACCCGAGCCTAGCCTCGGACAAGGGCAGCCGACCCGGAGGATCTCCGTCTCGCCCGAGGCCCCCCTCCAGCGGCGAACATATTTCCGGCTTGCCCAAGGCCCTGCCTTCGCCAGGAAGCAACCCTGACCAAATCGCCGCACCGACCGACCAAACCGCAGGAGCATTTAATGCAAAGGTGGCCTGACACCATTATCCTGACGCGCGCCCCCTAGCCGGCAGAGCCGAAGTGACTGCCGTCACTTCGCTGCTCCACTGACCGGCCTGACAGAAGGACAACGCCGCCTGCGCCACTCCGGCTGCGGTGCCACTTGACAGAGTGAGACTGACAGGCAGTCAGGCCCGGCCGAAGGCCCCATAGGAAACTCTGCTCCGCCCGACCCAGGGCTCGGACACGGGCTAAGTCCCGGAAGACGGCTGAACTCCGCTCTGCGCGACCTAGGGCTCGGACATGGGCTAAGACCCGGAAGACGGTGAACTCCGCTCCGCCCGACCCAGGGCTCGGACACGGGCTAAGACCCGGAAGACAGCGAACTCCGCTCCGCCCGACCCAGGGCTCGGACACGGGCTAAGACCCAGAAGACGGCGAACTCTGCTCCGCCCGACCCAGGGCTCGGACTTGGGCTAAGTCCCGAAAGACGACGAACTCCGCCCGACCCAGGGCTCGGACTCGGGCTAAGTCCCAGAAGACGGCGAACTCCGCCCGACCCAGGGCTCGGACTCGGGCTAAGTCCCAGAAGACAGCGAACTCTGCCCGACCCAGGGTTCGGACTCGGGCTAAGTCCCAAAAGACGACGATCTCCGCCTCGCCCGACCCAGGGCTCGGACTTGGGCTCGGCCCTAGAAGACGACGAACTCCGCTTCGCCCGACCCCAGGGCTCGGACTCCGCCCCGGCACCAGCCGGCAATCTCCGCCTCGCCCGAACCTGGGGCTCGGACCCGACCTCGGCCACGGAAGACAGACTCGACCTCTGCTTCGGAGGAGCTTCCACATCGCCCAACCTAGGGCGCAGACCAGCCACGTCAACAGGAGGCGCCATCATCACCCTACCCCGAGCTGACTCGAGCCGCAGGGGACAAGACCGGCGTCCCATCTGGCTCGCTCCGCAAGATAGGCAATGATGGCGCCCCGCATACTCTGTGACGACGGCGGCTCTCAGCCCCCTTACGGAAGCAAGAGGACGTCAGCAAGGACTCAACCGCTCTGACAGCTGTCCCTCCGCCAGGCTCCATCGCTCCTCCGACAGCCACGACATCACACCAGCTGGGTGCCAAGATCTCTCTGGCTGCCACGACAGCATGTACTTAGGGTGCTAGCTCTCCCCCGCTAGACACGTAGCACTCTACTACAACCCCCATTGTACACCTGGATCCTCTCCTTACGCCTATAAAAGGGAGGACCAGGGCCCTCTTAGAGAGGGTTGGCCGCGCGGGGACGAGGACGAGACACACGCTCGCTCGAAGCCGCTCGCTCCCTCTCCCACGTGGACGCTTGTAACCCCCTACTGCAAGCGCACCCGACCTGGGCGTGGGACGAACACGAAGGCCGCGGGTTTCCCACCTCTCTCACGCCGGTCTCCGGCCGCCTCGCTCTCCCCCTTCGCGCTCGCCCTCGCGCTCGACCCATCTGGGCTGGGGCACGCGGCGACATTCACTCGTCGGCTCAGGGACCCCCCGGTCTCGAAACGCCGACAGGTATCTTAATGGTGAATAGTGGTAGGTTGATATTCCTGTGATACATCCACTCAATTGATTAGTGTTTAACTCTGATTCTATGCATTTGTGTGTTATACGCATCATGGTTTGATCCTTGACACAATGCATCCCACAGGTGTTAAGGTGTAGCAATGCTTCGAATTAGCCTAAGTATGTGCATTTTGGCATTTAAGGCCAAAACTAAGATTTTAATGCAAGCACATATTTAGGGGGAGCATTCTACAAACTTAGAGCTCAAAATTTGTGCTTCAAATTTCACTCTTATGTAAGCTTTAATTTTGTTGCCATCAATCACCAAAAAGGGGGAGATTGAAAGCTCTCTTGTGGGTTTTGGTGTTTGGATGACAACTCAATTAAAGGACTAACAAGTGTGCTAAGTGTTGAACAGGTGCTTAATGTAAAGCTAACAGGGTTCAACACAAGTGAACAAGTGTGATGGTCTAAGGACTAGATTATGGATAGATAATAGACATCACAAGTAAGATGGACATTGCATAAAGTGAAACTCGGGTGCGTAGCTCGGAGACAACTGATCAAGCCAAGGATGGAGGCAAGAAGAGCTTCGAGGTACCAAGTACACGGGAGAAGGTCAAAGAGGCTGAGGAACCCAAAGCCAAGGGTGAAGAAGAAGACTTGCAAAGTCAAGGGTGATCGAGTTGAGAAGAGCTATGGCACATCAAGGATCTCTACATAAGGATGTGACTTACAACCAATGAGAAAACATCTATAGTTATGTGGTGTAAGTCATAAGGCTCAAGATCAAGCTCTAAGAAGTGAACAAGGTCACTAGAAGAAGAACTAGTATCAAAACTAGAACTAGAAGCAGCCCAAAAGAGCTAAGTACACCTTGATCCGTAGTTTGGGCTGTTCCTATGTTTGGAGATAGTCTATGTGACCTTTGCAGGATATTGGAGCTCAAAAATGTCAATCTAGATCAAGTCAAGCTGACTTGATGATTTATGAGTCCAACATCATTCTCAATCATGCCAAATGTTAAAGAAGTGAGAATCAAAGAGAAGGTATGTTTCTAGACTTAGTACATTGGTCTTTGTGTACTAACATATTTGTCCAAGTGTTAGAAACAGAAAGAAGAAGAAAAGAAGAGAAAATACAAAGGAAAAAGACTTGGCTGGAGCTACCAAGACTCTGCGCAGTCTGGTACACCGGACTGTCCGGTGGTGCACCAGACTATGCCCGGTGGTGCACCAGATAGTGTCCAGTGCACCAGGCTGGCGTCTATCAACTGGCCGCTCTCGGGAATTCATCGGCGGCGTACGGCTAAAATTCACGGGATTGTTCGGTGGAGCACCGGACTGTCCGGTGAGCCAACGGTCAGCCGAGCCAACAGTCGGCCGCGCAATCCACGCGTGACGCGTGGCCGAGCCAACGGTCTGTTTGGGGCACCGGACTGTTTGGTGTGCACTGGACAGTGTCCGGTGCGCCAACGGCTCCTAGTCTACAATGGTCGACTGTGCCAATTTTGGAAGGAGATCCGCCGGACAGTGAACAGTTGATGTCCGGTGGTGCACCGGACTGTCCGGTGCGCCACCCAACAGAAAGCAAGTATTGCCTTCCAAATGGGATTCCAACGGCTCCTAGGCCCCTTGGGCCTATAAAAGGGACTCCTAGGCACCTCCAACAAGAGATAAGTGCAGCCAATGATAGTATACATTACTCTGATCAATTCTCACTCTCCCTCCTATGTGTATCTCTCTAGTCTGTGTAGAAGGCAAAACTATAAGCCTTTAGAGAGTGGAGAAGTGCTGCTAAGAGCTAGAGCATAGTCTTGAGCATATCATTACTCTGCCGGAGTGCTGCCAAGAAGATTGTAAGCAGCCGCGGTTTCGTTGTAACCAACTCAACATAGTGGAAGGCTCTATCTGTCATACTAACAGATCTGAGCAAACAGAGGAAGGAGTTGAAATAGACTCCAAGCCCAGGTGTGGCTAACTCCAACGAGGACTAGACAAGCATTTCAGGCTTGGCCGAACCTCGGGATAAATCCCTGTGTCTGTGTGCTCTACTCTGTGTTGTGTGCTGATTCTGTGTCTCACTTAATCTTTATATCTACACTTCAATACTTATATGTGGTACAAGTTATATTTGAAGTGCAGGGCATTTTGAGACAGGATCTTCTATTCCGCTGCAACCTACTCGAAGGGTCTTTTCATTCCACTGCGATCTAGTCTTCGAGTAGAGTAAGAATTTAAGTTTTAAAGTGATTATTTTTATACGCCTATTCACCCCCCCCCCCTCTAGGCGACATCCAGATCTGTTCCCGGGCAAAGGGATCTTTCACCATTGCAATCTCATCTGAACATGTTTCTATAACAACATTCTTAACAAGAACTTGATTGCAGGGGTTAGAATCATCAATTAAGTCAAAGCAAGAAGTAGAAGCATCTTTCTTAATAATTTTAGGTATTTCAACTAAAGATACTCCTGGGGTGCTACCGATGTTTTCTAGCTTAGTGGTTAGCTCATTATTATGTATGCTAAGAATTTACATTTTCCCTAGCTAATTTTCTATGGCTTCTTGAGAGCTAGCTAACTTAGCCTTAAGTTTTTCATTCTTTCTAATAAGGCCATCATCAGTAGGTGAGGATGGGGCACTAGACTCTAATTGCTCAATTTTAGTTGATAGCACATAATTTAGATTTGTAAATGTTTCAAAATTTTCTAGTAAACATTTATAATAATTTTGAGAGCTAATAAACTTATTTTTCAAAGTTTTAAGTTGAGCCTTTTGTTTAGTGCATACATCCTGAAAAAACTTACGGCTTCTGCAAGCTCATCTACGAAGGGCTTTCCCTCACCTTCATCATCACTACTGCTATCATCATTAGAGGATGGAATACTCATTTTACCTCTTGCCATAAGGCACTTGCGTGATGAATGTGATGAGCGTGATGAGGATCGGTGGCTACGTGTCCTTGGAGGTACATCTTCGCTTGAAGAGTCATCCCAAGTTTTGACACTTGTAAGCGCCTTGCCTTTGCTCCTCCCCTTTGTGGGTTTGGCCATATTTGGACAGTTGTCCCTAAAGTGACCCTTCTCCCTGCATGCGAAGCATCCTCTCTTTCTTTGCTTTTTCCTATCAATGTTAAAGAGAAGATCCTCCACCTAGAAGAGCACACCCATTAGATTAATCTTGCGGATCATCCACATTACCTTTTCGACGCGTCGGATTGTTTCTTCGTCCTCGGAGGATGATGTTGATGGTTGATTATCTTCATCATCATCACTTTCTTCTTCTTCCTCTTCATCACTTGAGGAACTTGGAGTTGGAGCCTTCTTTTTGCCTTTTCTTTCATCACATGCAAATGCATATGGTCTTGAAGGAGTCGGCTCCTCTTGTCGACCCATTTTTTATGACATTTCAAATGCCACAATTTTCCCAATCACAATGGTTGGGGTCATTTGACTCAAGTCCTCCATGTTGTGAAGAATGGTGATGATGCTCCCATATCTTTGTTGTGGTAGTAGGGAGATAATCTTCCTCACAATGTGAGAGCACCTAGAGGGGGTGAATAGGTGATCCTGTAAATTTCAACTTAAATCTCACAAACTTGGTTTATGAAATGTTAGTGAAATCAAACCAAGGTGTTATGACAAGAGAGAAAGGTGACTTCACTTAATTTCTCTTCACAAAGTGAGTATTAAACTTAGAGCAATTATCAAGTGAGTAGAAGATCGCACAAGAATAGCAACAAGTGACATAGTGATTTTTATCTCGTGGTTCGGCCAAGTAGAACACTTGCCTACTTCCACATTGTGGCGTTCCAATGGACGAGGGTTGCACTCAACCCCTTTCAAGCGATCCAATGATCCACTTGAATACCACGACTTTCTTCCTTAGCATATGTTTTTCCTTTGCAAGGAATCTCCACAAGTTGAGTCTCTCACCCATACAATATTGATCTCAATGAAAACCACAAGAGTAAGGGAGGGAAAGAAACGCACGCAAAAGCTAGAGTCGCAGCAAAGTCACGCACACAAGTCAAGACACGAGCACACAAAACACAGCGCAACGAGTTCACAACTTGACAAGTGCTCAAATCTCAATCGCAATGATCCGGATGCGTGCTTGCGGAGTCTAGGCGTCTTAGGATGTTCAATAGAGGCTTGGTGTAGTGCTCCATGCGCCTAGGGGTCCCTTTTATAGCCCCAAGGTAGCTAGGAGCCGTTGGATCTCCATTTGGTAGGTAATTCTTGCCTTCTATCGGTTGGCGCACCGGACAGTCCGGTGCACCACTGGACATGAACAGTGCCCGATTTCTTTCCTTTTCTAGCGAAGCCGACCATTGAGCCCTTGGTCCCCTTGGCACACCAGACAATGTTTGGTGTGGCATGGTGACCGTTGGCTCTGACCACGCATTGCCCGTTGATCACGCTGCCGACCGTTGGCGCGGACGCTGTTGGCTCACCGGACAGTCCGGTGCACACCGAACAGTCCAGTGAATTTTAGTGGCAACTCCCAAGCTGATTCCCGAGAGCAGCGAGTTCACGACTGAGCCAGCCTGGGCACCAGACACTGTCCGGTGCACCGAAAGCTGGTGCAAGTCTGGCTGGACTTAGCCAAACTTCTCCAATCCAATCTCATTTTCTTTGATATGGTTCCTTGCACTTAGAGGAATATGTTAGTACCAAAAACAATTCACTAAGGCTAGAGTCATACCTTGATTCTTGATTTGCATCTCTTTAACACTTAGTATACATCACCTTAAAAACAATGTGTTGGGCATCTTAATCACCAAAACATTTATAGAAATTGCCCAAGGGCACATTTCCCTTCCACAATGTCCACATCGCCTAGCTTATTAATGTCAATAGAATTGAGCTCATTGATGATTAGATTCAAACGAGAATACATATCTCTAACAAGCTCATTTTGCTTCATAGCAAAAGAATTATACTCATTTAAGACTAGGCAATGTTTTTGCTCACGGACATTGGATGTGCCGTCATATAGCTCATGCAATTTTAGCAAAATCTCTTTAGCAGTTTTTAAAGTAAAACTTCATTAAAAATATCCATGTTAAGAGATTCATACAAGCAATTTTTGGCTCTAGCATTTAAATGGATTTCTTTTTCCTCACTCGTGGTGGGTTTCTCAGAATTCTTTGGTGGTTTCATTCTGTCACGAGTGACTCTCCAAATACCTAGATCAATGGCCTCTAGGTAACAAGCCATTCTAACACTATAATATGGGAAGTTACTGCCGTTGAAGTGTGGTGGCCTATGGGTATCCATACCCTTTCTCTAAAAAGCGTCGACTCTTTTAGCCGGTGAAGCTAAAGCGATTCAAATGAGCCAAACTAGGTTCTGATACCAATTATAGGAAACGGTGACGTCTAAGAGGGGGTGAATTAGGACTTCTAAAACTTTCTATAAACTAGGCCACAATTAAATCCCTAGAGCAAAACCTATGCAGATAAATAATCTAGAATGTGCAAACTAGGTTTTGTCTAAGTGTTGCTATCTTTACCGCAATGGCTGAGTTTCAATCCTATAAGATCTAACTATAAAGACAAGGTTGAAACTTAAATGCTTAATATAAATGCAAAAGGTAAAGAGCAAGGTAGAGATGAAAACTCTCGTGGATGACGCCAGTATTTTTACCGAGGTATCTGGAACCATGCAAGGTTACAACTAATCCTTGTTGGTGCCCCTACGCAAAGGGTAGCCCATGCGAGGGCCAAGCACCACAGTCGAGTAACTCCGTAGAGAGTCACGGGCCTTCTCTACACACAATTCGTGCTCCGGTTCCGGCTCCTCTCGTACGCTCCCCGCCATCTCCACTATTGAGCTTCCGGCCGAAACGCCACAGGCCTCATTCCCTCTGGTACACGGTGGCGACCGTGACACAAACTCAGTTGTCACGGTCTCACAAGACTCTCACCCCACTCTGTACAATTACAATGGCTCACGCAAGAGCCGTGGGGTTGTGTGGTTTTTCTAAACTCACTCCACTAACTAGGGTTCACCTAGAGCAAGCGCTAATGTGGTCTAACTAACCTAAGCACTTCGCAAAGCACCTACGCTAATCACCGAGTGATTCTATTAAGCACTTGGGTGTATGAGCAGTTGGAAATGTCTATACTATGCCTTGGTATGTTGCTTGGGCTTCCACACCTTGAAATGGCCAGTTGGATGAAGTATATATATGCCCCAACTCAATTATAGCCATTGGAGGAAAAGCTACAGCCTCTGTAGCACACCGCACAGTCCAGTGGTGGGCATCGAACAGTTCGGTGCCCTGTTTGGTGCGCCACTAGCCGTTGGATCTATTAGATGACCATTGGCGCTATCATCCTTTGCATCGAATAGTCCGGTGTGGAACCGAACAGTCCGGGCCCTCCTCCACAGTGCCACCAGGAACTAGTTGTTGGGCTACAGTTCCCTGGTGAATCGAATAGTCCGACGTGTGACATCGGATAGTCCGCCAGTGACAACACTTTTGTTCGTTTCTTGGACTTTGCTTGATACTTATTGATCTTCACTTGTGATCTTCATAATGTCTTCTTTTGAAGTGTTGCTTTCCTCAATGCCTTAGTGTCACACCCGAATTTATGGGGCAAACCCGGGTGCGTCTCAAATGTGTGTTAGTATCAAGTCTCACACTTATGATGACTCATGGTACAGAAACGAATGTCACATCTTTACTATATAATAGGAGTTCTGTACAAAATAACTAAATAATTACATCATACGAAGAAGACGATCTAGCAACCATAGTTGACTGGGAAACGACGGCCTAGACCTCTCACGAACTCATCGTGACATCCTTCATGCTCCTCATCTTGTGGTACCTTTTCTTGACATGGGGGATGTGAGTACAACAAGGGTGATCTCACATATGTTCATCGCTCAACAAGTGGTTGGGAATAATGTGAAGTGTAAGGCTTACCAAAGAAGCTGGTTAAAGCTGAGCATTTCTTTTAAAGTTGGTCAAAGTTTTATTAGTAGTTACTAAGTATAAGTTGATAACAACCCAAATAGAAAAGATATTACAATTAATAATAACACCCACAATGCAATGCATATGACAAATTAAGTTTATTTTCATAAATTGCTCATGTGAGGGTCTGAACCGCTCATGACCGTGAGCACGGCTGATATACCAATTTTACACTCTGCAGAGGCTGCGCATCTTTACCCACAAGTCGTGTTACCCATTTGCCACAGGGTCATGAATCCCATACATCTCTATCGAGGAGACGAAGCAGGGTAGCACTATGAGGCCTTTACAAAGTTCCACTAGCTTCAGAAAACCCGCTACGGTTTCTAAGAAGGACGATATAGGAATCCCTCGTCTGAAAAGCCATCACAGCATGATCGCCTCGAGAACCTCCCTATATCGCAGCTCCTCTACCGCTCTTGCCCCTTTCGGGTAAGGTAGTCCTCCACTAGCTTTCCTAATTAGTTAGCCAAGGGCATCCCATACCACCCTTATGGTAGCACTATTTTCCCGAGTGGTCGCTCCATGTTCCAATTAACACAATGATCTTGTCATGAACAATAATAAACCAGCAATAGTAGTGAAACATGATCATAATATAACATTAATTTCCCAAAACCAGGTAGAGCAATAGCAAATCTACCCAATACTCCTTTTGTTTGCAAGGTGTGGGACAAACAGTACTAGGGAAACCTATTGGGTCCGATCAAATTAACCTGAGCATGTCACAGTATTTAATAGGAATATTATTAGGTAAAGAAGAGTGATCAAGGGCATAACTTGCCTTATACTTGAGATCCCAGGTACTTCACCAAATTGGTCTTCGGGTGACTTGTAACCTTGCTGCTACTCGTAGCAATACATACAAATAGACAAGGAGTACATAAAAATAAAGTAAACCAAACATGCGAACAAATAGCGTAAGAATATTCTACGCGTCGCTACGAGATCGTCGGTTCAAGAAGCACTAAAATTAGAGTTATGGTTAAAAGATATGGTTTGTGGAAGATTACCATGATTAAATGATACGAACTAAATTCTATGTTTATTAATGTAAATCATATGAGAAAAGTTATTAAAGAAATAACTAATTCAACTTTATTCTAAATTATAACTTGATTAGAGATCAGATTATATTTATGGATGGATTAAGTAAGATAAATCTAGTAACCATAGGATAAACAAATATCTAATTATAAAGTATGTGATATGATACAATTAAGGATGTTACTACATAGGAAATTTCATTATGAAGCTAACGAAACTTGAACGGGTCCAATCGGAGTTAACACATGAAAGTTATGATTTATTTAAGTTCACTAAATTTTTTTACTAAAAATTCGAATTCAGAATTAATCTATAGGAAAATTAAAAATTCCTAGACTGTAGATCCTATTTCAACTAAATTTAGAGCCTGCTTTTAAAGAAACTGGACCTAGTTGTAACGGTTTTAAAACTACATAGGACCGCGGGTTGATTACTATATAAAGTAGGGGCTCTTTAGAATATTTGCCACGACGCTGTTTTAATGAAATGATATAATCTCTACCGTCTGATTTAGATCCAACCGCCACCCGCCATCTTCTTCCTCACCCTGGCCGACAGCGATGGTGAACGGGATTTCATGGCAGCGCTTCTCGCCGGCGAGTAGCGACCCAGCGAACTAGTGCCATAATTTAAACTATACCACGTGAAAAAAAAAAACAGAAATAATGGCGAGCTCGGATGGGTATACCTTACAGATAGGGATGCTCGGATCAGGGCCGCCCACGGTGCGAGATGGAGAAATCACGATCTAGAACTCAGGTGAGCAGTGGAACATCGTAGGGCCTATACCCACGCCTGGTGATACTGCAGACGGATTCCTCACATTACAGGTTAACCCCTAATCCAGCTACCATCGGCGAAGGGACTGCGAGCATTGGCTTTGATTTGGCATGGACGAGGGGATCATAGGTTCTAGTCTTAATATCCTGGGTGGAGCCCGATTCTAGTGCACGACCCGAACCCATGAACACGTACGCTGATGGCGACTATGGCTTCGTAACAAACATCGACATGGTTGTGATCTTCGTGGTTTTGCCAGGAGGACGAGACATTTGTGGCACAAGTCGATGGATGCAGGTTCGACGACAGGCTCCGGTGGTTGCGTACGTGCAACACTGAAATCTATTTGAGCAGGATTCTCGAGAGAGCACAATAAGGAAGGAGATAATGTCATGGGCTCCACACGTTAGGGAAATCTGTCTAATGTGTGCGGCTAGGTAAATAAACAAATGGAAAACACACGTATGGATAATGGATCGGCTATGAAAAATTGGCCAAAAAGACTGTTTCTTTTGTTTTTTTCATTTTCCTTTCTATTTTAGCTTCAAATTTCAAACTTAATTTCAAATATGGTTCTAAATCTCACATTCCAAATTAAATGCAACATAAAGAAAATACCAGCTTGTATGCAAAGGCATTTATTAGTCTTTTATTTAGGAAAATGTATTGTTGGGGACTTGTTCTCAAATACTATGAGTCAAGAACAAGGCAACACAAAATGTTAATGGTTAAAGTCCTTCGTGCTTCGAAGCATTATCTCCCTTAGGATATAATGATTTTCAGACGAACGTCATGAACGACGTACCTTCATTATCGCAGTATATATTAATGAAAGAAGAAGCATATGAAACATGAGAAATGACATGAACAATCATATGACATCATTAATATATCTTTTTTATATCATCATAAATGAACATGAACAATATTGAATTACATTTTGTACCTTCGGCTTGACAGAAGGCAAAAGTCCAAGCGTGACGCACGAGTGAGTACAAGTCAGCGTGAACAGTACGGGGGTACTGTTCATCTATTTATAGGCACAGGACGTAGCCTGTGTAAAATTACATTAATGTCCTTCATGTTTACTATTGACTTAAGGACAGTCTATCGAGGACTAGATAGCCTTTTCCCCTTTAAGTCGGTTCCTTTTTCTGCTACTGAGCCGAAGCTTCCTTGCACGTACCTTCGGAGCTGGTTCAACCTTCGTCTCGACCATGCTTTTCATGTTGTGTACAGCTTCATTCCGAGTCCGAAGGTTCCTGTACATATATTACACTTGGGAAATATTGTTAATCATGTTTTTGAGGACCTTCGGAAGACGAAGGCCTCCAACAGTAGCCCCTCGCAGTACTAATTTGTTATAACAACAAATTTAGACTGCGACGTGAACGAAGGCCTTAAGCCGAAGGTCCGAAGAAACACCTCCCCTTTGCTAGAATAGCACAGTCAATGACAAACGAGGTCCACCTGCATAGCACTGGGCGTATAAATATGAACCACAACGGCAGCATTTGATACGTCATTTCTGCCATTTGCGTTATTTTCTCAAACTTTTAGCTCTTGCTCATTAGCTCTTGCCTGATTTTCGAGTTTTTAGAGCTTCGGTTTAAAGACACGTTTGCTCCAAATTTGAAAAGAAGAAGATGAGTGGAGAGAAGAAGATGACTGAAGAGAAAAAAACGATCGGGGAGATGAAGCTATATGAAGAGAGAAAAGTTGCAGATCCTTTCATTGCTGGATTTATTGAGTCCATGGCAAAAACAAATACAGAGAAAATTACTAAGGAGATCATGGAGGGTTTATCGGAAGATTCTGATGACAGTGATAGTTATGATGTGGAAAGTGGGGATGAAGACTCTGAGGATAGGTCATGGCGCCCAAGCCATACTATCTTCGGAAAATTGACTATCAAGCCAAGTCATATTGATGCCATGAGGGGGAGATATTTTCGCGACATGTCTATTGTCAGAGTTGGAGACAGTAATGCCCCTGCTCCAGAGGAAAACAAAGTTGTTATATACCGAAGCTTCTTAAAGGCAGGTCTTCGGTTCCCGCTGAGCAAGTTTGTGCTTGAAGTGCTGAAGATATACCAGATCTTCCTTCATCAGATTACCCCTGAAGCTATAATTAGGATGGAGATTTTTGTTTGGGCTATAAGGAGTCAGGGGCTAGAGCCAAGCACGAAGTGCTTCTACAGTATGCACAAGCTTTTATATGAAACGAAGGCTACTGGCAAAGAACAGTACAGTACCACAACAACTTCGGTTGTTATGGATTTATTGCTCGCCCCAATGCAAGCCACCCAGTGCCAACATTCCGAAAAAGATGGCCTGGGGCATGGATGGAGATGTGGTTTTATGTTAAAAATGATTTAAAGACAAGGGAAGACATCAAAGAAATCATCCAGCGCCCCATCTGGTCTCGCTTTGGCCTCCAAAGGCCGAAGGTGGAAATTGATGTTAATGTTGAAGCATGTTAGAAGGCCTTTAGCACTTGAAAGTTCCCTATGCCCGGGAACAGGATTTGGATGTCGCCTAGTGGGGGTGAATAGGCGAATAATAATTATCACTTTATAACTGGAAATTCTTACTCTACTCGAAGGCTGGACCGCAGTGGAATGAAAGACCCTTCGAGTAGGTTGCAGCGGGATTGAAGTTCCTATCTTAAAATACCCTGCACTTCGAAGACAGCTTGTACCACATATAAATATTGAAGTGCAAGTATAAACAACAAATAAGACAGAGAAACAGCACACATCATAGAGCAGAGCACACAGACATAGGGATTTATCCCGAGGTTCGGCCAAGCCTGAAATGCTTGCCTAGTCCTCGTTGGAGTTAGCCACACCTTGGCTTGGAGTCTATTTCAACTCCTTCCTCCGTTTGCTTAGATCTGTCGACAGATAGAGCCTTCCACTATGTTGATATCAGTTACAACGATGCCATGGATGCTTACAATCTTCTCGACAACACTCCGGTAGAGTAACAATGCGCTCAAGATATTGCTCTACCTCTCAGCAGCACTTCCCCTCTCTCTAAAGGCTTATAACTTCGCCTCTACATAAACTAGAGAGATACACAAGAGAGGGAGAGAATTGATCCAAATGATGTATGCACTTGTTGGCTGCACTTGTGTACTTGTTTGAGGCTCCTAGGGTCCCTTTTATAGCCCCAAAGGGCCTAGGAGCCGTTGGAGCTTCATTTGGAAGCTCCCAGCCTTCCCTGGTTGCGGGTGCACCGGACTATCTAGTGGCGCATCGGACAGTGAACAGTAACGGATCTGATTGACAGTTTCCTTCTCTAGAAGAGCTAGTCGTTGGTGCACCGGACAGGTTACTATTCATTGTCCTGTGCACCGGACAGGTTACTATTCACTGTTCTTTGCACCGGACATGATACTATTCACTGTCCTGTGACTGGATAGAGTAACTATTCACTGTTCTGTGCATCGGACAGGTTACTATTCACTGTCCTGTGCACCGGACAGGTTACTATTCACTATCCTGTGCACCAGCCAACAGCACACTAAGTGCTTTTCCTCCATTCTTTCTCCGTTTGACTTCTGTCGGCGTTTAGGGTCCGACCGCACACCTGGGGTTGCCCCTCGAGGTGTTTTAGGAGTAGGAAGGTGTCGACAACTGTAGCAAAATGGTTCGTGCTGATCGCACGAGAGACGGTAGACAAGGTTTACAGGTTCGGGCCGCTTAGTGATGCGTAACACCCTACGTCCTGATGAGTATGCTTGGTGGGAATGATTACAGGAGAGCTCTCTGGATTAAGAATACAGAGAGTTGAGGTGGGTGGCTAAGTAATGGGTCGATCGTTCTGAAGGGGTGCCCCCTAGGCCTTATATACTCGACCGTGGGGCAGTACACATGGATAAGATAACAACAAGTGGCTAAAAGATAGTGAACCTCTCGAGATTATCCTTTACATAACTCTCGCCGACTTATCTTCACGTGGCTTCGTTGCATGGAGGCCCCGACGCGGGAAAGTCGGATCTCTGTTATAGCCACTCGCTCGACGCTATGGGCCATCCTGGTTTGCACCAATCCGGCCTCATGTCGTCCTGCGTTGCTGATTGTTTTTTCCCCAGGCCCACGAAAGAATAACCTTACGATTTATTGGGCCCTTGGGCCTTTCGTGAGGTCCTTTACTCTTTTAGTGGACCCGGGGGATATCTATCCCCCACAAGCCCCCGATCTTTGGGTTAATTTAGAGGTAATCAACCCGAAGATCTCAGGTCCAGCTTGTAGGTGATTTGAAGAAAGATGGCTTCCTGTTGTTCTCTCCTGCTTCGATCACTCGTTGACCAAAACCTAGCTTCGTGCCTGTGCCTTAGAGATCGGCATTCCTGTTTGTAGGATTCTGAACTTCATTGGGTGCACCGGAGGTGCACCCAATGGGTGTAGCCCCCGAGCTTCGAGTAGATTTTAGAAAATAATCTACTCGAAGGTCTTCAGCAGGGATTATTTCCATTTGTGTTCCTTCATTTCAGTTGAGGATCGACTTTTTAATCTTGTCCCATGCCCTTAGAAATTGGTGCTATCTTGGCTTAGAATGACAATCCATGGGGTGCACCGAAGGTGCACCCAATGGGTGTAGCCCCCGACCTTCAAGTGGATTTTTTGAGGATAATTCGCTTGAAGGTCTTCTTTTTGTGTCCTTTTGCTGAAGATTACTCTTTCTGCTCATAAAAAGGTTGGCATGATGTCATCCGTGCTATGTCATCAACATTATGCTTTAGAGGTCAGCATGTGTTTTGTCTTTTGCAGCCGAATTTGCAATCCTTCCATATCCTGCTAGGTAGCGTAGTTTATTTGCTCTGCAACTGATTGGACATTCGATGGACGTTCTCTGTCTAGTCTTCAAGTCATGTCTGTCGACCATATTTTGCACTCTGCTGGCTATACTTGGCTTCTCTCTAACCCTTGTTGATATCTCATTTTTGTCTTGAGGCATTCACTGCATGCTCTGCACAGATGTGACCAATTTTAAAAATATACTGACGATTCCTGGGCGTCCCCCCCCAATGGGTGTGGTCCATCTGTGGTTGATCCCAATGGGGGTGTTGGCTGTGTTGCTGATGAAGATGACAGAGAGGAAGAAAATGAAGTCCCTCTGACTCGGAAGAACAGTCGGCAATTCCTCGCCAGTGGGGAAAGTAGTGGAGTTCCTTCTCCTGCTTTATCTGCCCTTGTTGGTCTGCAAAACATATCCCTGGCTGACTTTGATCAAACTCTTGAGGATATGGTTCCAGAGGACTTGTTATCAGGGCCAGTGGATGATGATGCAACTGAAGCTTGTGGTGCCGTGCTGGACGCTGGGTTGAGGTCATCCCGTGCCTCATCAATCTTAGAGCGCGATCTCGAGGGTCGGGATGCTAACTTGGATTGTCCTGATTTCATGGAAGTAGCCGAGGGCCCATCAACCTTAGAGGTGGTTACTGCTGAAAGTTTGGACCTCAAGAATGGTGTTGACACATGTCCAGCCCCCGAGGGTGTCGTCGGGGATGACTTAGCTCGGGCGAAGAGTGCGAGCTACTGCCCAGCCCCCGAGGGTGCTGCCGGGGATAATCCAGCTCAAGTGAGCAGTGCCAACTATGGCCTAATCCCTGAGGGTGCCCAAACAGGGTCTCCCTCCGGCACTTCCATGGACGTTCACGCAGGGTCACCTCCACACTCTGGCTGCATGGTGGTGGCCCAAACTTTGGACCGGGGCATCGCTTTGGAGAGCAGCGTCCCCACTGATCGGGTATCCGGCTCTGTTGAAAGAGATGAACTGATTCCCACTGTTTCATTGCAAGCTGCTTCGGGTGATGACCTTGCGCCTGGTTATCATCTGATTTCTCCTGATTTGGGGATCCCTTCGTTCTTCTCCAACCTCCAGGTACTGTGCTGTTTCTTAGCTTGACTTTTACATGAACTTTTGCCATTAAGCTCATCTGTTCTTCTCATCAGGTTTTGGTGGATGGGATGACCAGCCAGCTGAAATTGCATGGTGCTCCTATCCCAGAAGTGGCTTCATCCTTCTCGTGTTGGAATCCGGTGTCGCTTCATCGCCGTGTATCCGAGTTGGAGGCGACTAACGCTGGTTAGTGCCCTTTTTTCTTTTCTTCGCGCTTGTTGTGGACTGTTTTACCTTCTGACCTCGTTTTGTTTGGTTACCTTTTGCTAGGAATGACTCGACAGATTACACTTCTTGAGGAGAAACATTCTCAAGATTGGGCTGAACTGTCTCAGCGATGCACTGATCTTGAGGAAAAGTACTCTCAAGGTCAGATTGAGCTGAGTCAAGTCTCTGCCGCCTTAGATGATGCCAATGCGTTGAGTTCTTCCCTGCATGCTCAGCTCGACTCTGAAAAGGTGATATACGAAACTGTGCTTTTGCCTTGCTATACTCCTATTATTTGCCTGGTTTTCTGAAGGAACTGATTTGTGCTTGCAGGAAGAAAAACGTATCCTTGCGGCTTCTCGTGACAATCTTGATAGGTTGTATCGAGATTCTAGCAACTCGTTGACTATTCTGGAGAGGAGTCATCGCTTTTCCATGGAAGAGTTAAATAATCTTCGCTATAAGCTGCAGGAGTCTTTGGATGATGTGATTCGCCTTCGGGAGTTGATATCGGCTAAAGACGTTGTCATCAAGAACCTGCGTGCTTCCAAGAAATCTGTTACCCAGGAGCTAGAGGCTGCCCAGTTGGCTGTCAAGGTTGCTGAAGAGACTTCCAGTACTCTGAGAGCCCAGCGCGATAGGGCCATGGATAAGGCCATTCGGGCGGGACGAATCCTGATGAGGAGACCTGGCGTAGTCGTTCCTGAAGATATAAGGGCTGACGTGAACGCTGCCCCTGATTCCTCGAGTCGTCCTTCTTCGTCAATTGCTCCTGGAAAAGACATTGCAAAATAGAGAAAACATTTCGCGTGCTCCAAGCGCGCAGCTTGCATGATTGAACATTTGTTTGAGGACACCGGTTTATTTGAATAACATAGTTACTCTCTCATTGTATCAGAATTTTTTAGTTAATGAGTTTGGTAGTTATGACGCATGATGACTATGAATTTTGTCTGTGGGATATGGAAATCATCCCCTGAATTATATAGGCGAGAGCATGTTGCATTGGTCTTAAGTAGCCGCCAACTTAAATCGATTGCTCCGTTAGCAGGGCACAGTGGTCACCCCGAGTTAAGTAAGCGTGAGCATGTCGCACCGCCTTAAGTCGTTGCCGACTTAAGTCGATTGCTCCGTTAGCAGGGCATAGTGGTCACCCCGAGTTAAGTAAGCGCGAGCATGTCGCACCGTCTTAAGTCGTTGCCGACTTAAGTCGATTGCTCCGTTAGCAGGGCATAGTGGTCACCCCGAGTTAAGTAAGCGTGAGCATGTCACACCGCCTTAAGTCGTTGCCGACTTAAGTCGATTGCTCCGTTAGCAGGGCATAGTGGTCACCCCGAGTTAAGTAAGCGTGAGCATGTCACACCGCCTTAAGTCATTGCCGACTTAAGTCGATTGCTCTGTTAGCAGGGCATAGTGGTCACCCCGAGTTAAGTAAGCGCGAGCATGTCGCACCATCTTAAGTCGTTGCCGACTTAAGTCGATTGCTCCGTTAGCAGGGCATAGTGGTCACCCCGAGTTAAGTAAGCGTGAGCATGTCACACCGCCTTAAGTCGTTGCCGACTTAAGTCGATTGCTCCGTTAGCAGGGCATAGTGGTCACCCCGAGTTAAGTAAGCGCGAGCATGTCGCACCGTCTTAAGTCGTTGCCGACTTAAGTCGATTGCTCCGTTAGCAGGGCATAGTGGTCACCCCGAGTTAAGTAAGAACGCAAGTCAATCGTAAATAAATTGAGTATCCTTGAAACCTTTTCTTTATTGATGACATATTTCCACTTTACAGAGTACATCATCGTTATCCCAGCGGTTTTGAGGTACGGCTAAGGATAAAACTTTCTCAAGTGCTCTATGTTCCAGGAGTTCCCAACTTCCGTGCCATCCATCTGAGTGAGGCGATATGATCCGGGCCAAGTGACTTCTGCTACTATGAAGGGTCCTTCCCATAAGGGTGATAACTTGTGTCGTCCTTCTCCCGTTAGAATTCGGCGAAGGACGAGCTCCCCTACTGAAAAGAATCGTTGCCGCACAGCCTTGTCGTGATAGCGCCTTAGAGTCTGCTGGTATCTTGCTGATTGGATTACTGCGCTTAGCCGTTCTTCCTCGAGTACGTCTATGTCCTCCAGCCTGGTGGTCTCAGCTTCTGCTATACTTTCAAAGATCAGCCTTGGCGCCCCAAACTTGAGATCAGCAGGCAGCACTGCCTCCGACCCATAGACCATGAAGAAAGGAGTGTTTCCATGCAAAGCTCGGCTAGGTTGGGTTCTTAGGCTCCAAACAACATAGGGTAATTCCCTTATCCACTTTCCTGCGAATTTTTCGTTCTTATCGAAAATCTTTTTCCTAAGTGCATCCAAAATCATCCCATTAGCTCGTTCAACCTGCCCGTTGGCTCTTGGATGGGCTACAGATGCATACTTGATCTGAATGCTCTTTTGCTCGCAGAAGTCAAAGAATTCTGAACTCGTGAAATTGGATCCTAAATCAGTTATGATGCTGTTGGGTATCCCGAATCTGAATATTATGTCTTGTATGAATTCCACGGCCTTAGCAGAAGTTAAGGAGGCAATGGGCTTGAATTCTATCCATTTAGTGAACTTGTCAATCGCTACCAACACATGAGTATATCCCCCTTGAGCTTTCTTGAAAGGTCCAATCATATCCAGCCCCCAGCATGCAAAAGGCCAAGTTACTGGTATGGTCTGCAGCTGCTGTGCTGGCAGGTGTTGTTGCTTTGACAAGTATTGGCAGGCTTCGCACCTCTGAACTAACTCGGCTGCATCATTCTTTGCTGTTGGCCAATAGAATCCTGACCTGAAGACCTTCCCAACTAGTGTTCTGGAGGCTGCATGTATCCCACATTGTCCAGCGTGGACCTCTTCTAAGAGTTGCTTTCCAGTGGATGGGAGAATGCACTTCATGAAGACGCCTGATGCTCCCCTTCTGTATAATGTCTCCCCAATAAGTGTATAGTGAGCTGACTGTCTTGCAATGCGCTCTGCCGAGTTCTTATCGTCTGGTTCTTCTTCATTCCTTATGTACTTAATGATTGGCTTTCTCCAGTCATCGGGATCTGATTCGGGTTGATCTATGATGTTGCACTCTTCCATTTGATCCAATGAGATACTTGGCTGCAGAATTTCTTGCACAAAAACCCCGGGTGGGACCTGAGCTCGACTGGACCCTAGCTTGGACAGTACATCGGCTGCCGTGTTCCGATCTCTTTCCACATGATGAAATTCTAGACCCTCGAATTTATCCTCCAGTTTTCGGACGGCAGTGCAGTATCTTCCCATCGAATCGTTTGAGCAATCCCACTCCTTATTTATCTGGCTGATGACTACCAGAGAATCCCCATATACCATTAATCTTTTGACGCCCAATGATATGGCAATGTTCAATCCATGGATCAAAGCTTCATACTCGGCTGCATTGTTGGAGGCCGGGAATAGCAGCTGGAGGGCGTACTTGAGGTGTTCGCCTCCAGGTGCAGTGAAAAGAATCCCCGCTCCTGCTCCCTGCAGCTTGAGTGAGCCATCAAAATACATTCGCCATACTTCTGCAGTCTCCGGGTTGTCTGGTACTTGTTGTTCAGTCCACTCTGATACGAAATCAACCAGCGCTTGGGTTTTGATGGCAGTGCGAGGCCGAAACTCGATGTCATGAGATCCCAGCTCACAGGCCCACTTGGCTATTCGACCGATGGCTTCCTTGTTGTGAAGAATATCCCCTATTGGAAAACTTGTGACTACTATGACCTTGTGGTCGTCAAAGTAGTGACGCAGCTTGCGGGCAGTTAGAAGTACTGCATACAATAGTTTCTGAACTTGAGGATACTTTTTCTTTGAGGGGCCGAGGACTTCACTAATGAAGTAGACAGGGTGTTGTATTGGATAGGCATGCCCTTCTTCTACTCGCTCGACTACCAACGCGGTGCTCACCACGTGAGTCGTGCAAGAGATGTACAATAGCAAATCTTCGGCTGGTTGAGTTGATGTAGCTCGCCGAGGTGGTTTCAGTACTGGCGGTGTTGTCAAGAATTTTTTCAGAGCATCTAGAGCTTCTTGTGCTTCTGAAGTCCACTGAAATTTATCCACCTTCTTGAGTAACTTGTAAAATGGCAAACCTTTTTCCCCCAGCCTGGATATAAATCTGCTTAAAGCTGCCATGCATCCAGTAAGTCGCTGAACCTTCTTCTGCGATCGAGGTGCTTCCATCTTCATGATAGCTTCAATCTTATCCGGATTAGCCTCAATTCCTCGGTGGCTGACAATAAATCCGAGCAACTTTCCGGCTGGTACCCCAAAAACACATTTCTCGGGATTAAGCTTCCATCTATACCGCCTCAGGCTGTTGAAAACCAGTTGCAAATCTTCGATGAAGTTTTTTGAGTCCTGTGTTTTGATCACCACGTCATCCACATAAGCCTCCACACGCTTGCCCCAGTGATCTGCTAAACATGTTTGAATGGCTCTCTGGTAAGTTGCTCCAGCGTTTTTGAGGCCAAATGGCATGGAGGTATAACAGAAAGCACCAAACGGGGTAATGAATGCCGTCTTTTCTTCGTCTTCCTTTGCCAGACTGATCTGATGGTACCCAGAATAGCAATCCAAGAAAGACAGCATAGAACATCCAGCGGTGGAGTCCACCACCTGATCTATCCTCGGGAGCCCGAAGGGATCCTTCGGACAGTGTTTGTTGAGATCGGTATAATCAACACACATGCGCCAGTCCACTTTATTCTTTTTGAGTACAAGAACAGGATTGGCTAACCACTCGGGATGTAATACTTCTCTAATGAATCCAGCCGCGACCAAGCGAGCTAACTCGACGCGAATGGCTTCCCTCTTATCAGGCGTGAAACGACGTAATTTCTGTCGAATCGGCCTCGCCTGGGGAAAAACCTTCAGTTTGTGCTCGGCCAGTTCTCTCGGGACTCCCGGCATATCCGCAGGTTGCCATGCGAATACATCTCGGTTATCTTGCAGAAACCGGACGAGCGCGCTTTCCTATTTGTCATCCAGACTGGAGCTGATGATGGCCGTCTTGCGCTCATCAGCGAACCCCAGGTTGATTCTCTTGGTTTCTTCAGTCGGCCGCATAGAGGTCGCGGTCTGAGCTTCATTCGTCGGTATTGCGAGGTTCTCCTCAGGCTTAGAGTTCGCCATTGCGGAGGGAGCTGTTGATGGCTTGGCGGTGAGGGCTGCTTGAATAACCACTCGGAAACATTCTGCGGTGCCTTGGAAGTCGGCGCGCACAGTTATGATCCCTTGCGGTCCTGGCATCTTCAGTATCATGTAGGTGTAATGTGGAATGGCCATGAACTTGGCCAATCCAGGCCTCCCGATGATGGCATTGTACCCGCAGTCGAAGTTTGCCACTTCAAACCTTAGGAACTCGGTTCTGTAGTTCTCCGGAGTTCCAAAGGTGACCGGCATGTAGATGTGGCCCAGCGGGTATTCCCCTTCCGTCGGCACGATGCCGAAGAAAGGAGTGTCCGACTCGTGGAGCTCTTTGAGATGAACTCCCAAGCTTTGGACTGTCCGGGGGAAGGTGATGTTGATGCTGCTCCCCCCGTCCACTAACACCTTTTTCACCCGGCTCTCTCGGATCACCGGATCGACGAGAAGCGGGTACTTGCCCGGGTGGTCGAAGTTGAGCCATTGATCCGCCCGAGTGAAGGTGATCGGGTGCTCCGACCACCGGTATGGAGCGGGAGGGCCGATGGTCGCCACCATTATCTGGCGATCATTGAGCTTTTGCTGTCTTCTGCTCTCCTGCGATCCGTGTCCGCCGAAGATGACGTTGACCTCCCTGTCAACGCGTGGAAAAGCTCCTCCTCCTCCTCCCTCCTCCTGCCGATGGGGTTGTCGTGGTTCATCTGGTCCTCCCCTCGGCGGAGGAGGAGGCAGAGGTTGGAAGGGTCGGCCGTGTCCGACGGAGTGTTTGAAGTCTCGGCAGTTTCGAAGAGTGTGGCGCATGTCCTTGTGGTACGGGCACTGGGCGTCGAGGATGTCGTCCAGCGTGCGTTCGCCTCCACGAGGTCCTCCTCGAGCGCGAGAGGCAGGTGGTCCGGCAGCGTGCACTTCTTTGCGTGGCCTCTTCTCCCACCGCTTGTCAGGTTGCTGGTTCGTGTCGCGTCGTGGTGCAGCCGGTGCGGGCTTCGCTCCTCCGATGAGGTCCTGGGCTCGCTCGTCAGCGGTGATGTAGAGGTCGGCTTCCCGGAACAGCTCCTCCGAGGTGGTCGGCGCCTTTTGTAGTATGGCTCGGACGAAAACCGAATCATTAGATCCTCGGTAGAAGTCCTCGATCACGGCCGCCTCCGTGACATCGGGGATACGATTCCTCATGGTTTGAAACCTCTTGAGGTACGACCGGAGAGTTTCGTCCCCCCGGCGCTTGATAGATTTAAGGTCCCACGGCTGCGCCGGCTTGTCGGAGAGGGACTGGAAGTTGGCGGTGAAGCGTCGGCTGAAGTCTCCCCAGACGTCGATGCAGTGTCGGGGTAGATGTCGTAGCCATTGCAGCGCGTCTTGCCCAAGGACAATGGGCAAGTACGCGGTCATCACGTCTTCGGATGCCCCGGCAGCTCGAGCAGCGGTGGTGTAGACGGCTAGCCAACCCCATGGATCCTGCTTAGGTTCATATTTGTCAACATTGGATACCTTGAAGTTGGGAGGCCATTGGATGGCCCTAAGGCGTGGAGTAAGGGCGGACACTCCGCACGTGTCCTCCTGTCGTCGGGGCCAATGTCTGTCCCGGGGAGGGGAGTTGTGATTGTGATTCCTCGACCGTCCCCGGGTGGTTCCGCCGGTTGAAGCCGTTGCCGACTCAGTCCTAGTAGCTTGGCTCTGAGTCGGGGCGCCATGATCCCTGTCGTACTCCTCTCGACGACGAATTTCATTCTCATGTCGCCGTTCCCGCGAAGCATTGATGGAGCTCCGCGCGTCTCGGCGACTGTTGATGGCGTGTCGTAGATCGTTCGGCGGGTGAGCTAGCGGTAGAAGATGGTTGGCCGCCTGGGTGAACAGTCGTCGGTAGCCTTCGGCGTCAGGAGTCCGAGGAAGTCCTTCAGCTATCCAAGCCAGCACCCCTCCGACTTCGCTCGGCGTGTTCATGGCTCGGGCGAAGTCGGGGTTCAGGTTGCGCCCGAAGAATGGATTCTCTCGACGTTGCCTTGCATCCTGCTCAGCATGTTCCTGAGCTCGCCGACGATCACGCCGTCGGGAGTTCCTTCGCTCTCTGAAGATGCGTTCTTCCGGGGTTTCTCCTACCTCCGAGACCTCGTCTCGCGAGACAGGTTGTTCCGGATTCTGCTCTCCGGCTGCGTGATGTCGTCGAACGTTCCTGCGCCGGTTCCTCCGTCGACGGGACTCTCGCTGAGGCGGTTCCTCCCCGGGTACAGTCGGCTCGTCATCGGAGATGGCGGGCGATTCCGCCCTTCCGATGAAGAGGACGTCGGGGTAGAATGGTGCTGTCGTCGTAGTGATCTTCTTTCGGAGAGTCGGAGATTGCACTTCTCCGGTATTTTCGGAGTTTGTTGGGGAAGATTCCTTTTCCGGCGGATCCGCGATACGGTGCAGAATTCCTTCTTCGTCCGCTATGAATGAGATTGTTCCGAACCAGAACATAGATCCGGGGCGTAGGGCGATCTTGCTGTAGAAGGAGATGGCCATTGAGCTAGCTTGGATTGTCGACACACCCCCTACCTGGCGCGCCAGCTGTCGGCGTTTAGGGTCCGACCGCACACCTGGGGTTGCCCCTCGAGGTGTTTTAGGAGTAGGAAGGTGTCGACAACTGTAGCAAAATGGTTCGTGCTGATCGCACGAGAGACGGTAGACAAGGTTTACAGGTTCGGGCCGCTTAGTGATGCGTAACACCCTACGTCCTGATGAGTATGCTTGGTGGGAATGATTACAGGAGAGCTCTCTGGATTAAGAATACACAGAGTTGAGGTGGGTGGCTAAGTAATGGGTCGATCGTTCTGAAGGGGTGCCCCCTAGGCCTTATATACTCGACCGTGGGGCAGTACACATGGATAAGATAACAACAAGTGGCTAAAAGATAGTGAACCTCTCGAGATTATCCTTTACATAACTCTCGCCGACTTATCTTCACGTGGCTTCGTTGCATGGAGGCCCCGACGCGGGAAAGTCGGATCTCTGTTATAGCCACTCGCTCGACGCTATGGGCCATCCTGGTTTGCACCAATCCGGCCTCATGTCGCCCTGCGTTGCTGATTGTTTTTTCCCCAGGCCCACGAAAGAATAACCTTACGATTTATTGGGCCCTTGGGCCTTTCGTGAGGTCCTTTACTCTTTTAGTGGACCCGGGGGATATCTATCCCCCACAACTTCAACTTTTGGGAGGATTTTCCTGAGACATAAACAAACACATTTAGAGTATAATCCAATTGATTTAGTCCTAGAAACTTACCTCTTTCTTGTTCTTCTCCTAGCTTTTTTATTTCTCCTCAAGCAGAGATGAGAATGGCACTTTCTCTACAGAAAGAGATAGAGAGCAAACCAAAGCACCAAACTTGTAGTAATAGGTGTATGCAAAATGGTTGAACAGTCAAACCTTACATACTTAACCTTTTTCATCGTTTTACCCAATTTGGCATGTTTAAGGTTGATGTTGGACTCTAAACCATCAAGTCAACTTGACTTGATCTAGATTGACATATCTGAGCTCCAACCCCCTTGTTCACTTCTCGAGTTTGATCTTGAGCCTTATGACTTACACCACATAATTGTAGATGTTACCTCATTGGTTGTCAGTCATGTCCTTATATAGTGATCCTTGATGCACCATAACTCTTCTTAACTCGATCAACCTTGACTTTGCAAGTCTTCTTCTTCACCCCTGGCTTTCAATTCCTGGTCTCCTTGACCTTCTCCCGTGCACTTGGTTCCTCGAAGCTCTTCTTGCCTCCATCCTTGGCTTGATCGATTGTCTCTGAGTTACGCACATCGAGTCTCACTTAAGCAATGTCCATCTTACTTGTGATGTCCATTATCTATAGATAATCCAGTCTTTGGACCATCACACTTGTTCACTTGTGTTGAACCCTGTTAGCTTTGCATTAAGCACCTGTTCAACACTTAGCACACTTGTTAGTCTTTTAATTGGGTTGTCATCCAAACCACTAAAACCCACAAGAGAGCTTTCAGCACTGTCTGTGCCTTTATTGGCATGGGGGATTTGATTCAAGAGCATATAGCCTTCAGGGTATGGCTAGTTGTGGAGAGCTGGGATATGCCGAAGGAGACCACCGCCGATTCCAATGAGGGTGGTCTGGTCCGATTGAAGTATACCTTCAGAATTAGGGAGAAATTTGATGAGCCAGACGATGACTGGGTGAAGTGTATTGAAGCTACCAGTGATGAGCTACTTGGGGCATACTCTAAGGCCAAAGATAATACTTTGTCCGCAACTTTCGAGGGTCGGGGCAAGAAAAGATTGAACAGGGTATTTGATGCAATTGGCTTCGTATACCCTGATTAACACTACCCGCTATGAGGGCAAGGGAAAAAAAGAAAGACTGCCGCTTCGGTCACCCCAGCTGAGCCAAAGAGCAAAAAGATGAAGGTACTGACCCACCGGCCGCGTTATATTGAACCGGCCATAGTACCTGAATTTGGCGAAGGGACCTCTTCAGCTGCCGAAGCAAAGCAAACTGCTCCGATTGTGCAGAGCACTGAAGAGCCGACTGTAGTGCCGAAGGTGCCTACAGTCGGGCCAGCCAAAGCTAAAGATGATAAGGCCGAAGAGCCATAGGTGGAAAAAGTGATAAAAGTGCCAGAAATCCTGAGCCCCCTGGCAGAGGCAGATTTGCCGAAGATGCAAAAAATTCCTGCTGCAACTCCCAAGAGGAGGAGGATGGCCAACGTGCTAGACGCTGTTATAGAGACCACAAAGGCCTTAACTCCTGCTCCTGCCAAGAAAACTGACGAAGCTGCCAAAATCCAAGTTGAAGCCAAAGCTGGGCCTTCAGCGCCTACTAAGACGAAGGCCGCCGAGCCTGAAGATAAGGTGGATCAGCAAATTTCAGATACCGGCAAGACGACAGAGCAAGATATGGCAGAAAAAGCAAAATCTCCTGTCCCCGAAGCCTTAGCTGAAGATATTGATTACATTGTTCGACATGCTTCGGGGAAAAAATTATCTGAAGAAGAAATATTAGAGGCCAAGCACTATGCCCAAAGACTGAAATATCCGAAGGGGGCCTTAGTGTTCAACGGTACCAACGAAGATGATTTCCTATACTGTCTACCGGATAACAAAGAAATATCTGTGTGCCGGGAGATAGCTAGGAGTATGGGATTTTCTAAGCTTGAAGAAGGTCTTTCGGTCTTGTCGAAGGATGATCTTGCTGATAGTCTCACGTACAACAGTATAAAGGTATATAGATTAATTTTGAAGCTAGAAAATGAAGTATTTTATTGCCATGCTCAACTCTTTCTTCTTTTTTGCAGGGATTAATTCTTAGTAATGCCTTGAGGGCTCAGAAGAACGCCGAAGACGAAGGTTGTACAATGGCTCTTAACAACCTTCGGTCTAAGGTGATTGGACTGAGAAATGAAGGTCCAGAGAAAGACAAAATTTTGATTTCATTGGTAAACAAAGTAAAGGAAGACGAAGCTAATTACAAAGCTCAGGCCGAAGCCCAGAAAACCGAAATTGAAGACCTTCGGAGACAACTGGCCGAAGCTAAAGAGAACTGCGCGCTCACACAGGCTAATTAAGAAATCAGTGAATATTGGAAAAATAAGCTAGATAAAAATTTTAAAGAACTTTGCGAATCCAAGGAAAGGTGTTTTGAGAAATCCTTGGATTGTGTGAAGAAATTAAAAACTAGCTTCACCAAAGTGGGCGCCTACTCTGCTGAAGAAAACTTCATACGAGGCGACCTCGAAGGCATTGTTGAACGGATAAGTGGAGAAGCTGATGCCTTCGAGGAAATTTTGAGTGATCGTGGGGATATCTGTGCGTTTTCCGGTGCACGGGGAATTTTAGCTATTCTGGAGAAAGTCGGATGTGATCACGTTAGGGCCATAGCCCAGGCCGAAGCTGCCTTCTCCGTAGATGATACGAAGGATCATTCAGCCGAAGCAACTTTAATGGGCGGGAAATTTTATAACAATATCTGGGTGAACGGTGGCCGAGAGCTGGCCCACGAGATTATAAAAAAGAGTGAAAAAGACACCCACGACGCCCGGGCAGAAGCAAAGCAAGCTGAAGAAGCTGTAGAACGCGAAAGGCGTATAGGTATTGTTTCTTGATTATTTAGCTTCGGTACTTGCTTTATGGCTTTGAACTAATCTATTTACCTACTTCAGCTGAACTATCCCCACCATCGGAGCCGTACGATCCCCTAGCTGATCCAGAGATGAAGGAATCATTGGACATCATAAACATGGCTGAATCCATTATCGATGAAGTCGTCAACAAATTACTGACAAAGTTGCAGAGAAAGTCCTTAGAGAGGAATAAGTTTTATTCTAATAATCATTTTGAAAAGCTTGATGTATAGAACTGATGAAGGGAGATTAGACCTCTTTTGTAATGAAACTATGTAACATTTGATGTATGTAACATTGAATCGAATATGTAAACTATTGTAATTTATTTCTTTGTGATGCATGAAATTTACACACATACCATTTTTGAGCCTTCGGCAAAAAAACACCTTCCCTTCTTTTCATGCTTCGTAAAGAAAGAGATCCCTTATGACATGGCTGGTAAAACTATATTTCCTGAAGCTTACTTCGTGCCTTAGCACATTTTCAATTTGACGAAGCATTTGTCTAAGATTGGCTTTGTATTTGATTCTTGTGCCATTAATGCAATATGATGAATGATGTAATGTTATGTGAAATGATGTGATGATATGATGCAAAATGATGAGGATGTCGAAGACACACACCCACACGCCCACACTGGAATACACAAGCTCTGCATCCCCTTAGAAACGACTTTTAAGCTTCTTCACCTTCTATTTTGGTGATATAAGTTATGCATCCCCTTAGGAACGTCTTTTGAACTTCTTCGCCTTCTATTTAGGCGGTATAAGTTCTGCATCCCTTTAGGAACGACTTTTGAACTTCTTCGCCTTATATTTCGGCGGTATTTGGCTCTGCATTCCCTTTGGAATGACTTTTGAGTAGAAAACTTACGCTGTGCTCCCTTAGGAATGACTTTTTGTAGCTTCATCAATTTTGGCTCTGCATTCCCTTAGGAACGACTTTTGAGCAAAAAACTTACGCTGCGCTCCCTTAGGAACGACTTTTTGTAGCTTCGGAATCTGCTTCATTTTAAGGGTCATCTTTCGAGCTTCGTAAATCTATGAAGAAGATATATTTCATTCTGGTATTTGCAGCATTATTACAAGAAGTTGAACTGAATTTTTCATTACTTGTTCTTCATACAAAAAAGTAAAATGATATAAAAGACAAAAGTACTTCAAAAAGTAGGATATTCCTCAATAAATGTGCTTCGATTCTGGTACAGTTCTATTGACTATACGAGCTTCGGACTCCTCCCTGAAGTCACGTTGTTGTTGTGGATGTTGGCGCCCTTCTGGCTGCTAGCTTTGGGTATAATTAGGTTGCAATGGTGGTGGCGGTGGGAGCTGAGGCCAGGAAGCTTGTGAATGGCTTGCCGAAGCAACAGAAGCTGCAGATTGATAGCCCACATACTCTGGTATGTAGGGAGAGTGGCACGAAGCAGTATGTAGACCTGCTTTGGCTGATTCTGCCACAACACGTTCTTGTAGTGCGGCCCTTGTCTTCACCACAAAATAAGCAATAGATTTTCCTGGGCTGATCCCCATATCTTCCTCCGAAGCCCCTGCCGCCTCGGCCCCTTGGAGCTGGTGGCCTAAAGGAGCTTTGCTGCTGTCCTGAAGACTGTGAGTTGTGTGTGGCTTCTAAAACTGGCCTCCTTTGGCATCGTTTTGACTGGAGCTGTGGATTGATCTGACATGCCTAGGGTGGATTCTTCCTCCGAAGCCCCTAGTCATCTCAGAAAATCTATAAGCTTCCTCCCTTCTTTGGCGGAAGTCATTGTCAGCCTGGATGTACTCATCCATTTTCTGAAGCAGCTTCTCCAGAGTCTGGGGGGTTTCCTAGCAAAGTATTGAGCCGTAGGCCCTGGATGAAGACCTTTGATCATGGCCTCAATGATGATTTCATTGGGCACTGTAGGCGCTTGTGCTCTCAGACGCAAGAACATTCGGGCATACGCCTGAAGGCACTCCTCATGGTCTTGAGTGCACTGAAACAAAGCCTGAGCGGTGACTGGCTTCGTCTGAAACCCTTGAAAACGGGTGACCAACATGTCCTTAAGCTTCTGCCATGACGTGATTGTCCCTGGCCGGAGATAAGAGTACTATGTTTGGGCCACACTTCGGACTGCCATGATGAAGGATTTTGCCATGACAGCAGCATTGCCTCCATATAAGAATATTGTTGCCACATAACTCATCAAAAATTGCGTTGGGTCCGAGTGCCCATCATACATGGGCAACTGGGGTGGCTTGTAGGATTGTGGCCATGGAATAGCCTGCAATTCTGCTATCAGGGGAGAAGCATCATCAAAAGTAAAGTTACCATGATGAAAGTCATCATACCATTCATCTTGAATGAGTTGTCTTGATGAAGCTCCCTATGCTGAGGCCTTCGGTACTGGTCATCTTGAGTGAGATGATGCATTTCTTCAGTGGCCTCATCGATCTTCTTCTGAAGATCGGCGAGACGAAGCATCTTCTCCCTTTTCCTCTGGACCTGTTGATGAATAGCTTCGAGGTCCCTAATCTCCTAGTCCAGTTCCTCCTCCTAGGGTGTTGGACTTGTAGCCTTCCTCTTTTGAGTTCGAGCTTCGCGCAATGTGTCCTGGTTGACGTCCAGCGGCTACAGTGCAGCCCTTAGCCCTGAAGAAGTTTTCTTCGGTGGCATGACAAAGGTCACGGCTTGCCGAAGGTGGTAGATTGAGTTCACCGGAGGTGGGCGCCAATGTTGGGGACTTGTTCTCAAATGCTATGAGTCAAGAACAAGGCAACACAAAATGTTAATGGTTAAAGTCCTTCATCCTTCGAAGCAATATCTCCCTTAAGATATAATGATCTTCAGACGAAGGTCATGAAGGGCGTACCTTCATTATTGCAGTATATATTAATGAAAGAAGAAGCATATGAAACATGAGAAATGACATGAACAATCATATGACATCATTAATATATCTTTTTTATATCATCATAAATGAACATGAACAATATTGAATTACATTTTGTACCTTCGGCTTGACAGAAGGCAAAAGTCCAAGCGTGACGCACGAGTGAATACAAGTCAGCGTGAACAGTACGGGGGTGCTGTTCATCTATTTATAGGCATAGGGCGTAGCCTGTGTAAAATTACATTCATGCCCTTCATGTTTACTATTGACTTAAGGACAGTCTATCGAGGACTAGATAGCCTTTTCCCCTTTAAGTTGGTTCCTTTTTCTACTACTGAGCCGAAGCTTCCTTGCGCGTAGCTTCGGAGTTGGTTCAACCTTCGTCTCGACCATGCTCTTCATGTTGTGTACAGCTTCATTCCGAGTCCAAAGGTTCCTGTACATATATTACACTTCGAAAACTTTGTTAATCATGTTTTTGAGGACCTTCAGAAGACGAAGGCCCCCAACATGTATTTTCTTTAAAAATGCAATTCTCATGCACATAAGTTTTATTTTGAGAAAGAAAAAAAATATTTTTTGTGTGCATACTCCCATTTCAAAGAATTTTCACCATATATATTTATTTGTTGCTTTAATTACTTGATTTTATTTTTGAAGAAAAAATACTCCCTATTGTAAAATCACTTGTGAGATAGTTTAACTTGAATGTTTCCAAACACGTAATCCATAAAAGAATCATTAAGTAAAGATCTTCCTGTTTATTTTTTTATTCTAGTCATAGAGTTTACATCCAAGACTAAAATTACCATTTTTTGTTTAGGAAAGGTAACTTCCAATGTATAATCCTACATTAGTGGGTACTTTAATTTGATTTCCTCGAAAAACATTTAATAAACCCAAAATCAGGATTTGGGATGTTACACTTAGTCCAAGTCACTTTAGCATCCTGTGAACTACAATCATAAACACTAGCAAACATATTATTCCATAGGTTATGTTGATCATCAAACACCAAAACCTTTTGAGCCAAATGGCCCGGGGTCCATTTTCCTTACATACTCAACCACAACTGGAGATGAATCCTCCTTCGAATCCTCCGTTGGTTGGGATAGATCCTGTAGCTGCCGCTCAGATGCATCTACTCCAGTAGATGGCTAACACCATGATAGAGATGCAAGCACAAATCCACCAAGAGCGTCAAGAAATGCGTCAAGAGCGTCGGGAAATCCGTTAACAATGGTAGGAACGACAGCAGCTACCACCTTCACCGCCACCAGCTCCGCCCAGAAATAAGCACTGAGAATTTATGAGCCACAAACCTCCTACATTCTCTAACTCCCTAGACCCATTACAAGCTGATGACTGGCAGAAGGTCATGGAAAAGATGCTCAGCATAGCCCAGTGCACCGACAGGGAGAAAGTGTTATATGCATCGGGTCGCCTCACTGGCCCCGCTACGGATTGGTGGGATGCATACTACGCTGCTCATGCTGCTGCTAACACCATTTCATGGGCAGAATTCTCCACCAACTTCAAGAATTATCAAATTCCTATTGGTCTCATGAAGATCAAGAAGGAGTTCCTATCCCTAAAACAGGGAGGCATGTCAGTAAGTGAATACAGAAATAGATTCATCTAGTTATCTCGATATGCTCCTAGAGAAGTTGATGATGATGAGAAAAAGCAGGAACTATTTCTGGAGGGATTGATCGGGCCACTCCAATACCAACTGATGTCCCACACATTCCCGTCTCTCTAGAGACTGTTGGACAAGGCTATAGCTCTAGAACACAAACGAGCTAGGAAATAAAAGAAGGGCTACTAACCAAGGACAGGCTAGAAGTAGTACATGTCCTGTTATGCTACACCTCAAGGCACCCTAGCTCATGGTAGTTCTGGGAAACAGACTCAACAGACCCAACCTACTCCTCCCTAAGCAAGCACTCTTGCGAGACCTGTTGCTCCTAATGCATCCACAAACAGGCCATGCTTCAAATGTGGACAGACTGGTCATTATGCCAACTATTGTCCCAACAGGGCTGCTTATACCACTCCAGCTCTAATGAAGCAGGGTCAGGTCTCGGGAGGTAAGAGTTAGGCCTTATCCGTCAATCGGAGGCAGGTCCACTATGTGGAAGAAGAAGTTGAACCTGAAGAACCCGAAAACCAGGAAGATGTGCTGGTGGAAGGTGAAGAAGCCAGTGAAGAAGACAATGAGGAACAAGATTAGAATATTTTTTCAGGAAATAGTATTTGTAAGACCTAAATAAGGCCTTAGATAGTAGCTAGTTCTTTATTATTTTAGGAATAGTAATAAGGTCTATTTGACCCTATGTTTTAATAACAAATTTATGCATCATACTGAGATTCTTGATTGTGCATATGTTTTGAGACAAGATTGGGATACATCTTTTTTCTTACTAATCTCGAGGACGAGATTATTTTAAGGGGGTAGAATTTGTAACACCCAAAAATCTACTTTAGAATTTATAACATTAATAATTAAAATGTCCCAAATGAATATATCGTCTAAATAAAAGACTAAAATAAAAGATACTTAGAAATTAAATTAGATATGGATTGGCTTATATATATGTTGGTCACTTATTCTCAAATGTTGTAAATCAAGAACAAGGCAACACAATTGTTAAAGATTAAAAACCTTCGTCCTTCGAAGCATTATCTCCTTTTGAATATAACGATCTTCGGACGAAGGTCATGAAGGACACACCTTCATCATTCATGAGAATGGGAGTTCATAGAGACAATATATGTTATTCTTTCATCCATATATTTATTTCATGATAAACATATGAACATTAACAGAATTTATATTACATTGATACCTTCGGCTTGTTTGAAGGTGTTGACGTGAGAGCGATTACAATCCAACGTAAACAGTACGGGGGTATTATTCATCTAATTATAGGTAACCGCAATGGTTCGTACGCTATTACATTTATGCCCTCAACGATTACGTACAGAGTTTACAAAATGTCACAAGAGTAACATCGTCATTTGTATTTAATAACTTGAGCAACACCTTCTCCTTTCATTGTGTTATTGCTTCGTCGTGACGAAGCCTACTTGATGAAGCATGCCTCGTTGTACTTCCCTTTCGTTATGTTGAAGCCACGTTGTCTACCCGCTTCACCGTGATGAAGTTTATCAGATGAAGTTTGCTTCGCTCCTCTTGTGTTATTCGGAAGCTTTTCTGATTATGAAGCTCCTGTAATATTCAGTAGTACTCTGAAAGCAAATGGTTAGTCGTGTTTTTGAGGACCTTCGATAGAGGAAGGCCCCCAACAATATAGAAGAATTATGAGTTAAACTCTTCATTTGGATAAAATAATTGGAGATATTCTCTAGATAGGTTGAGATAAACTATCCTTTAGTATAAAATTATGTAATAATAGTTGTGTCCTTAAAACATATGATTTAGATATATAATAACAAGAAGATTTCTCATGTGTGTTAAAACAAGTGGGATATTCCTACTGTCGGGGACCATAATTAGGGGTACCCTCAAGGCTCCTAAATCTCAGCTGGTAACCCCCATCAGCACAAAGCTGCAAAGGCCTGATGGGTGCGATTAAGTCAAGGATCGGTCCGTTCGAGGGACGCGATCATCCCTCGCCCGAGCCCAGCCTCGGGCAAGGGCAGCCGACCCCGGAGGATCTACGTCTCGCCCGAGGACCCCCTCCAGCAACGGACACACCATCGGCTCGCCCGAGGCCCAGTCTTCACCAAGAAGCAATCTTGGCCATATCGCCACGCCAACCGACCAAATCGCAGGGGCATTTAATGCAAAGGTGGCCTGACACCTTTATCCTAACGCACGCCCTCCAGTCGACAGAGCCGAAGTGACCGCAGTCACTTCGCCACTCCACTGACCGGTCTGACAAGAGGACAGCGCTGCCTGCGCCGCTCCGACTGCTGAGCCACTCGACAGAGTGAGGCTGACAACAGCCAAGTCCAGCCTCAGGCGTCATAGGAAACTCCGCTTCGCTCGACCCTAGGGCTCGGACTCGGGCTCAGCCCCGGAAGACGGCGAACTCCGCTCCGCCCGACCCCAGGGCTCGGACTCGGGCTCAGCCCCGAAAGACGGCGAACTCCGCTCCGCCCGACCCCAGGGCTCGGACTCGGACTCAGCCCCGGAAGACGACGAACTCCGCTTCGGCCGACCCCAGGGCTCGGACTCGGGCTCAGCCCCAGAAGACGGCGAACTCCGCTCCGCCCGACCCCAGGGCTCGGACTCGGGCTCAGCCCCGGAAGACGACGAACCCCGCTTCGCCCGACCCCAGGGCTCGAACTCGTGCTCAGCCCCGGAAGACGACGAACTCTGCCTCGCCCGACCCCAGGGCTCGGACTCGGGCTCAGCCCCGGAAGACGATGAACTCTGCCTCGCCCGACCCCAGGGCTCGGACTCGGGCCCAGCCCCGGAAGACGACGAACTTCGCTTCGCCCGACCCCAGGGCTCGGACTCAGCCCTGGCCTCAGCCGACGGGCCCCGCCTCGTCCGACCCGGGGGCTCGGACTCGACCTCGACCTTGGAAGACAGACTCAACCTCGACCTCGGAGGAGCCTCCACCTCGCCCAACCTAGGGCACGGACCGACCACGTCAACAGGAAGCGCCATCATTACCCTACCCCGAGCTGACTCAGGCTACGGGGAACAAGACCGGCGTCCCATCTGGCTCGCTCCACTATACGAGTAATGATGGCGCCCCGCATGCCCTGTGACGACGGCGGCTCTCAGCCCCCTTACGGAAGCAAGAGGACGTCAGCAAGGACTCGACAGCCCCGATAGCTGTCCTTCCGCCAGGCTCCAGCGCTCCTCCGACGGCCACGACATCACACGAACTGGGTGCCAAAACCTCTCCGGCTGCCACGATGGCATGTACTTAGGGCGCTAGCTCTCCTCCGCTAGACACGTTAGCACACTGCTACACCCCCATTGTACACCTGGATCCTCTCCTTACGCCTATAAAAGGGAGGTCCAGGGCCCTCTTACAGGGGGTTGGCCGCACGGGGAAGGAAGGGACGGCGCTCGCGCAAGGCCGCTCTCTCCCTCCCGCGTGGACGCTTGTAAACCCCTACTGAAAGCGCACCCGACCTGGGCGCGGGGCTAACACGAAGGCCGCGGGTTCCACCTCCCACGCCTGTCTCCCTCCGGCTGCTCTTCTCCCCCCTTCGTGTTCCGCCTCGCGCCGACCCATCTGGGCTGGGGCACGCGGCGACAATTCACTCATCGGTCCAGGGACCCCCCGGGTTTCGAAACACCGACAGTTGGCGCGCCAGGTAGGGGCCTGCTGCGTGTTGACGAACAGCTTCCCGTCAAGCTCCAGATGGGCAGTCTCCAGCAACCTCTCCAGCCCGGGACGGTGCTCCGTTTCGGGAGTCTTGAGTTCATGTCCCTCGACGGCAGCTACGACATGATACTCCTTCCCCCGCCGCGCGATAGCGACAATGGCGGCCGACAACCCGCCCACCGGCGGGGAAATCGACGACGCCTTCCCCACATGGTGGAAGGACGACATTCGGGCTTGTCCCGTCCCCTCCCCCGTCGACGGAGGAGGAGGCGGGGCAACCAAGGCCAAGCGGGAAGCGGCACCTCGTTGGCTGTCGAGCGAGTCGACGGCGCCGGCGCCCCAACGGAGAGTGCGTCGGGCATCGGCCTCGCGTCTGAGACGAAGACGAGCGCCATCTCCCCGCAACACACCAACCTCAAGCAAACGGACGACGCCAGCATGCTCGCGAAGGACTTGCTGGGCGTCACCCTCGTACCTAAGACGACGGTGCAGTCAGTCCCTGACGTGACTTCGTCACCGCCCGTCGACCAAAAGGTACCGACCGATTCCCATCTCGTGCCTTTTGGATTCGACCTCGACCCGCCAAGCAACTCCACTTTGGTGGATATTCTCATAGAGGCGAGCCCAAACCCTCTGGGGTATCGTGTGTGGTCACCCTGGGACCGGCTGACGGCCGTCTCGACCTACGGGCCCTCGGGATCCGAGGAAGATGGCGAGCCCGACTTCTGTTGGGATTTCTCCGGACTTGGTAACCCCAGTGCCATGCGGGACTTCATGACCGCATGCGACTACTGCCTTTTCGACTGTTCCGACGGTAGCCGCAGCCTCGATGATGAGGACTGCGGCCCAAGTCGCGAATGTTTCCACGTCGATCTAGGAGGTCCCGGCGAAGGCAACCATCTTGGTATGCCGGAGAACGGTGATCCCCTAGGCCCGTGCCTCGCGTTGACATCCTTCGGGAGCTAGCTGTGGTCCCCGTCCCGGCGGGGGGGTCATGACCCACAGCTCGAGCAAATCCTCGAGATGCAGGCCAGGCTCGACGAGGGAGCAGGAACGCTTGTGCCGATCTGCCGGGACATCGGGCAGGAATGGGCGGGCCAACCTCCGGCCGGAGAAGCGCGTCATCTCCCCTAGGGCATCCAACACCGCATCGCCGATGACGTCAGGGTAAGGCCGCCACCGGATTCCAGTGGAGTCGGCCAGAACCTGGCTGCAGCGGCAATACTTCTCCGCGCGATGCCAGAGCCATCAACCACCGAGGGGCGGCGTATCCAGTGAGAGCTCAAGAATCTCCTGGAGGACGCCGCGGTCCGACGGGCCGAAAGCTCCGCCTCCCAAAGGCAGGGGTACCCCTCGGAACATCGCGCCATGACTTCCCGATTCATGCGGGAAGCCTCGGTCCACACTGGGCGCACTCGCAACACAGCGCCTGCGGCCCCAGGTCGCCTTGGCAACGAGCACCATCACCACAGCCGTCGGGCCCACCTCGACGAGAGGGTGCACCGAGGCTACCACCCCAGGCGTGGGGGACGCTACGACAGTGGGGAGGATCGGAGTCCTTCGCCCGAACCACCCGGTCCGCAGGCTTTCAGCCGCGCCATACGACGGGCACCGTTCCCGACCCGGTTCCGAACCCCGACTACTATCACAAAGTACTCGGGGGAGACGAGACCAAAACTGTGGCTCGCGGACTATCGGCTGGCCTGCCAACTGGGTGGAACGGACGATGATAATCTCATCATCCGCAACCTCCCCCTGTTCCTCTCCGACACCGCCCGAGCCTGGCTGGAGCACCTACCTCCAGGGCAGATCTCCAACTGGGACGACCTGGTCCAAGCCTTCGCCGGCAATTTCCAAGGCACGTACGTGCGCCCTGGAAACTCCTGGGATCTCCGAAGCTGCCGCCAGCAGCCGGGAGAGTCTCTCCGGGACTACATCCGGTGATTCTCGAAGCAGCGCACCGAGTTGCCCAACGTCACCGATTCGGATGTCATCGGCGCGTTCCTCGCCGGCACCACCTGCCGCGACCTGGTGAGCAAGCTGGGACGCAAGACATCGCCACCAAGTTCGCCTCTGGCCAGGAGGCAGTTGAGGCCATCTTCCGGAAGGACAAGCAGCCCAGGGCCGCCCACCGAAAGATGTTCCCGAGGCGTCAACTCAGCACGGCACCAAGAAGAAGGGCAAGAAGAAGTCGCAAGAGAAACGCGACGCCGCTGACGCGGACCTTGTCGCCACCGCCGAGTACAAGAACCCTCGGAAACCTCCCGGAGGTGCCAACCTCTTCGACAAGATGCTCAAGGAGCCATGCCCCTATCATCAGGGGCCCATCAAGCACACCCTTGAGGAGTGTGCCATGCTTCGACGCCAATTTCACAAGGCCGGGCCACCCGCGGAGGGTGGCAAGGCTCTCGACG
This sequence comes from Zea luxurians, assembly GCA_029449295.1. Lineage (NCBI taxonomy): Eukaryota > Viridiplantae > Streptophyta > Magnoliopsida > Poales > Poaceae > Zea > Zea luxurians. The sequence goes on from JAOPSE010000011.1 coordinate 57,870,876, forward strand.
ATGCTAAGAAGGAAGATCACAAGGCAGGAGAGTTCCCCGAGGTCCGCGACTGCTTCATGATCTATGGTGGGCAAGTGGCAAACGCCTCGGCTCGGCACCGCAAGCAAGAGCGTCGGGAGGTCTACTCGGTAAAGGTGGCGGAGCCAGTCTACCTAGATTGGTCCGACAAGCCCATCACCTTCGACCAGGCCGACCATCCCGACCATGTGCCAAGCCCAGGGAAATACTCGCTCGTTGTCGACCCCATCATCGACAACGTCAGGCTCACCAAGGTCCTCATGGACGGAGGCAGCAGCCTCAACATCATCTACGCCGAGACCCTCGGGCTCCTGCGGATCGATCTGTCCTCGGTCCGGACGAGCGCTGCGCCTTTCCACGGGATCATCCCCGGGAAGCGCGTCCAACCCCTCGGACAACTCGATCTACCCATCTGCTTCGGGACGCCCTCCAACTTTCGAAGGGAGACCCTCACGTTCGAAGTGGTCGGGTTTCGAGGAACCTACCACGTAGTGTTGGGGAGGCCATGCTACGCCAAGTTCATGGCCATCCCCAACTACACCTACCTCAAGCTCAAGATGCCGGGCCCCAACGGGGTCATCACCGTCGGGCCCACGTACCAACACGCGTACGAATGCGACGTGGAGTGCGTGGAGTACGCCGAGGCCCTCGCCGAGTCCGAGGCCCTCATCGCCGACCTGGAGAGCCTCTCTAGGGAGGCGCCAGACGTGAAGCGCCATGCCGGCAACTTCGAGCCAGCGGAGACGGTTAAGTCCGTCCCTCTCGACCCCTGCAACGACGCCTCCAAGCAGATCCGGATCGGCTCTGAGCTTGACCCCAAATAGGAAGCAGTGCTCGTCGACTTTCTCCACGCAAACGTCGATGCTTTTGCATGGAGTCCCTCGGACATGCCCGGCATACCGAGGGAAGTCGCCGAGCACTCGCTAGATATCCGAGCTAGAGCCTGACCCGTGAAGCAGCCTCTGCGCCGATTCGACGAAGAAAAGCGCAGAGCCATAGGCGAGGAGATCCACAAGCTAATGGTGGCAGGGTTCATCAAAGAGGTATTCCATCCCGAATGGCTTGCCAACCCTGTGCTTGTGAGAAAGAAAGGGGGAAATGGCGGATGTGTGTAGACTACACTGGTCTAAACAAAGCATGTCCAAAGGTTCCCTACCCTCTGCCTCGCATCGATCAAATCGTGGATTCCACTGCTGGGTGCGAAACCCTGTCTTTCCTCGATGCCTACTCTGGGTATCACCAGATCAGGATGAAAGAGTCCGACCAGCTCGCGACTTCTTTCATCACACCCTTCGGCATGTACTGCTATGTTACCATGCCGTTTGGTTTGAGGAATGCGGGTGCAACGTACCAGCGATGCATGAACCATGTGTTCAGCGAACACATCGGCCGAACGGTCGAGGCCTACGTCGATGACATCGTAGTCAAGACGAGGAAAGCCTCCGACCTCCTTTTCGACCTTGAAGTGACATTCCGATGTCTCAAGGCAAAAGGCGTGAAGCTCAATCCTGAAAAGTGTGTCTTCGGAGTCCCCCGAGGCATGCTCTTGGGGTTCATCATCTCTGAGCGGGGCATCGAGGCCAACCCGGAGAAGATCGCGGCCATCACCAGCATGGGGCCCATCAAGGACTTGAAAGGCGTACAGAGGGTCATGGGATGCCTCGCGGCTCTGAGCCGTTTCATCTCGCGCCTCGGCGAAAGAGGCCTGCCTCTGTACCGCCTCTTAAGGAAGGCCGAGTGCTTCGCTTGGACCCCTGAGGCCGAGGAAGCCCTCGGGAACCTGAAGGCACTCCTCACGAACGCGCCCATCTTGGTGCCCCCCCCCCGCTGCCGGAGAAGCCCTCTTGATCTACGTCGCCGCGACCACTCAGGTGGTTAGCGCCGCGATTGTGGTTGAGAGACGAGAAGAGGGGTATGCATTGCCCGTCCAGAGGCCAGTCTACTTCATCAGCGAGGTACTGTCTGAGGCTAAGATCAGCTACCCACAAATTCAGAAGCTGTTGTACGCGGTGATCCTGACGCGGCGGAAGTTGCGACACTACTTCGAGTCTCATCCGGTAACTGTGGTGTCATTCTTCCCCCTGGAGGAGAGCATCCAGTCCCGTGAGGCCTCGGGTAGAATTGCAAAGTGGGCGGCGGAGATCATGGGCGAGACGATCTCGTTCGCCCCTCGGAAGGCCATCAAGTCCCAGGTCTTAGCGGACTTCGTGGCTGAATGGGTCGACACCCAGCTCCCAACAGCTCCGATCCAACCGGAGCTCTGGACCATGTTTTTCGACGGGTCACTGATGAAGACGGGGGCCGGCGCGGGCTTGCTCTTCATCTCGCCCCTCGGGAAGCACCTACGCTACGTGCTACGCCTCCACTTCCCGGCGTCCAACAACGTGGCTGAGTACGAGGCTCTGGTAAACGGGTTGCGAATCGCCATCGAGCTAGGGGTCCGACGCCTCGACGCTCGTGGTGACTCGCAGCTCGTCATCGACCAAGTCATGAAGAACTCCCACTGCCGTGACCCGAAGATGGAAGCCTACTGCGACGAGGTTCGGCGCCTGGAAGACAAGTTCTACGGGCTCGAGCTCAACCACATCGCCCGACGCTACAACGAGACTGCGGACGAGCTGGCTAAAATAGCCTCGGGGCGAACAACAGTTCCCCCGGACGTATTCTCCCGAGACCTGCATCAACCCTCCGTCAAGACCGACGACACACCCGAGCCCGAGAAGGCCTCGGCCCAGTCCGAGGCACCCTCGGCTCAGTCCGAGGTACCCTCGGCTCGGCCCGAGGCACCCTCGGCTCGACCCAAGGTACCCTCAGCCCTCGAGGGTGAGGCACTGCGCGTCGAGGGGGAGCAGAGCGAGGTCACGCCTAATCAAAACTGGCAGACCCCGTACCTGCAATATCTCCACCGAGGAGAGCTACCCCTCGACCAAGCCGAAGCTCGGCGGTTGGTGCGGCGCGCCAAGTCGTTCGTCTTGCTGGGAGATGGGAAGGAGCTCTACCACCGCAGCCCCTCGGGCATCCTCCAGCGATGCATTTCCACCGTCGAAGGCCAGGAGCTCTTACAAGAGATACACTCGGGGGCTTGCGGCCATCACGCAGCACCTCGAGCCCTTGTTGGAAACGCTTTCCGACAAGGTTTCTATTGGCCAACGGCGGTGGCCGACGCCACTAGAATTGTTCGCACCTGCGAAGGGTGTCAGTTCTACGCGAGGCAGACCCACCTGCCCGCTCAAGCTCTGCAGACCATACCCATCACCTGGCCGTTTGCTGTGTGGGGTCTGGACCTCGTCGGCCCCTTGCAGAAGGCACCTGGGGGCTACACGCACCTGTTGGTCGCCATCGACAAATTCTCCAAGTGGATCGAGGTCCGACCCCTAAACAGCATCAGGTCCGAACAGGCGGTGGCGTTCTTCACCAACATCATCCATCGCTTTGGGGTCCCGAACTCCATCATCACTGACAATGGCACCCAGTTCACTGGCAGAAAGTTCCTGGACTTCTGCGAGGATCACCACATCCGGGTGGACTGGGCCACCGTGGCTCACCCCATGACGAATGGGCAAGTGGAGCGGGCTAATGGCATGATCCTGCAAGGACTCAAGCCTCGAATCTACAACGACCTCAACAAGTTCGGCAAGCGATGGATGAAGGAACTCCCCTCGGTGGTCTGGAGTCTAAGGACAACGCCGAGCCGAGCCACGGGCTTCACACCGTTCTTTCTGGTTCATGGGGCCGAGGCCATCTTGCCCACAGACTTAGAATACGGTTCCCCGAGGACGAGGGCCTACGCCGACCAAAGCAATCGAGCCAATCGAGAAGACTCACTGGACCAGCTGGAGGAGGCTCGGGACATGGCCTTACTACACTCGGCGCGGTACCAGCAGTCCCTGCGATGCTACCATGCCCGAGGGGTTCGGTCCCGAGACCTCTAGGTAGGCAACCTGGTGCTTCGGCTGCGACAAGACGCCCGAGGGCGGCACAAGCTCACGCCTCCCTGGGAAGGGCCGTTCGTCATCGCCAAGGTTCTGAAGCCCGGAACATACAAGCTGGCCAACAGTCAAGGCGAGGTCTACAGCAACGCTTGGAACATCCAACAGCTACGTCGCTTCTACCCTTAAGATGCTTCCAAGTTATTCGTACACCCCGTTCACACACAAAGTCTGGTCGTCAAGAAAGGGTCAGCCTTGCCTCGGCAAAGCCCGACCCTCCCTCGGGGGCTAGAAGGGGGGAAACCCCTCTGCGTCGAAATTTTCCTCGAAAAAAGAAAAAAATCTTTTCTGCCAGAATGCCTTTCGTGCTTTTCGACTACTTCGAAAGTGGATCCTGAAAACGACGGAGTACACGTAAGTAGCCAAGGCTGACCGAGCCGAGGGACTCCTACGCCTCCGGGATACGGATACCTCACTCATCACCTTCTGCGATAAGTAACTCGCGCTCGGATAAGTGACTCCGTGGACCGAACAAATCTTCACGCTCGAAAGCTCCTCTGCCGGAATGATTTTTCGGGCCTTCTCGACTGCATCGGTGACAGAACCCTATGGACGAGTAAGAGTGCGCGTAAGCGGCAAGGCCGACCGAGCCGAGGGATTCCTACGCCTCCGGGATACGGATACCTCACTCATCACCTTCCGTGAAAAGCAACTCTCGCCCGCACAAACAATTCTGTTACCGACAAATAAGTTCGGATACTCAAACAAGAGGGAAAGAAACGTAGCTTTACAACACGACGACAGTGTGTTTGGGCCTTGGCGGCCGCGGAAAACATACACACGCTACAAGACAACTCGATCCTGCAGGCTCGGACGTCGACAGTTGAAGGGGGCAGCAGCACCCTCGGCGTCAACTACACCTTCGGCGGGGTCTGACCTAGCCTCGGACGGCGACACGGTCGGAGGATCTCCACTCTGAAGGACGACATCAGCACCACACCCGGGCCATCACCGCCAGGGTCTTCTCCAGGAATCCGGCTCGAGCGGACGGCTCGGCCGGCCACCCCGAGGCCTCGGCCAGCTGTCCCCCGAAGACATCAGCCCGGCTTGTGGCCTCGGCAGCTCAACTCCGGCGTCGGTCCCGCCAGTGGACGACCCGGCCAGGCTCCGGCCGACCAAATCTTCTCTTCGAGCCAACTCTGCCTCTGTCCGTGCTGACACCGCTACCTCCGGCTTCGGCTCATCGAAGAGCGGCCGAGGGGTTCCTTTAACTAAGCAAGAGAAGCCTCGGACAGCAAGGCCGACCGAGCCGAGGGACTCCTACGCCTCCGGGATACGGATACCTCACTCGTCACCTTTGCACGAGGCGACTCACGCTCGGTGAAGCGGTTCAGATAATCGACAGGCGAGTCTTAGTGCTCGAAATGAAGAAAAAACACGGCTCCGTGCCAAAGATACATACATGTTCAGGCCCCGATAGCCACAATGAACAAAAGACACCGGCACTCGAAGTGCCATTACAAACGGAACTCCGGTTCCACCTCCGCAGGTACGAACAACCCCGCACGATAGGGGGGCCTGCGGAGCAACAGAAGACTGACGAACGGCTCGCCGTCGCCCGCCCCGACAGCGGCGACGACGACAACTTCTGCTCCGAGGGGCCGAACAGCAGCAGCGATGACCTCAGGGCGGATGCTGCTGCCATGAGGCCCTCGCCCATGCCCTCACTCGAGAGGCAAGGACGGGCAGAAGGCCGTAGAGTTGGAGGTCAGTCCGTGGGCGGCACCGGCTAGCTCGTCGGCGGAGAAACCTCTTCCGGCTGCCGTGGCGGAAGGCGGCGCCAGGAGCGGCTCCGAAGCCACTCGGCTCAGAGAGCCAGGCACGCGGCAGCTGCCAATGCCACGAACGGCGAATGCCCTTCCCCCCGATCACTGAGGGAAGGAGCGGGCCGCCGCCCGCGCAGGGACCGACCCCAACTCGGCACACTCCCCTCCCCAGCACTGATGATGAACATCCTTGAAGCTGAGGGAGGGGTAGAGGCCACGGCCCGGTTCGCTTCTCCCCACCATCGAACTGGTGGTCACCGTCTTGGGTGACCACCGGCGAGGGGATGCGGCCGGGCTGCATGATGAAAATCCTTGAAGCCGAACGATGGCTGAAAGGTACCAACTTCCACGAAGTTGCGTTCCTCCGACGACAAGGCGGAAGGATTGCGGGTGTTCCCCATCCGGGGGCTCGGAAGGTGGAAAGACACGGTGCATAAGGGAGCGCGAAGACATGGCCGCCTTTCAAGGGGGTCACCCTCCTTTTAAAGGTGACTCTCCCTACTTGCGTCCCCAGCCGTCGTGGGCCGAGTCTTCTCCAACACGCTCCAAGGTCCTCCCCCTACGGCGCGGGGGCTGGGTCCCACGCGTCATGCAAGCTGGTCCAGGGCAGAAGAAGCCAAACCGCCGCACGCGGTGCATGCAACTGCCCAGCGGTTACAAGCATTCCTCCACTTTCGCCCAGACCAGCGGGTAAAAGGGTGGACAGCCATGCAGTCGGCATGCAACCACGCCAAGTGGGCACGCCCCTTCGACTCCAACGCGCCCAGCATGGAGGCCCAGGCCCACACGTCATGCAACCAGCTCGCCGGTTGCTACGTGCGAGCAACTGCACCGCCACTCACACCACTACCGCGCCTCCTCGATTGCGGAACCAGTACCACGACTCGAGGCAACCCTGCATATGACCCGGCAGTGCCAGCCAGGCGCGACGGTCAATGCGGCCCCAAATGGGCCGGCAGTAATGGCGGTGGTAGGCGGGCAGGAGCAGCGATCACGTCGTCAGCCAAGCTTACGTCCCATCCAGGGGCAGCGAGAGAACCCTCTCTCACGGCGTGAAGACGGCGCGCCCGTGATCCATTCCTCGAACAGCTCGCACACGCGCAACGGCTGCCTCGCGAACCATTCGCCCCGTCGCATTAACCCCGCGGCGGGACAGGCGGCGCCTCAGGCGGGAGAAGCAAGCGACGCTTCGCCTTCGCCATAATGACCGCGTCAAAAAAGGTACGCCATGTCATTCGATTTCGTATCCTTTTCCTTTTCCTCTTTCTCTCTCTTACAACAGGGACCGGGAAAGGGGGATACCCCGAAAAGGATCCTTCTCCGTGAAGGAAACAGGCCCCGAGCCTCCCTACTGATCAGAGGTTCAAAGGCTGGCCCCTCGGAGGGGTTCAACGGCCGCCTCAGAGCGATTGGGTTCTACGCCCACTACTGGTCAGAGGTTCGATGGCCGGCCCCTCGGAAGGGTTCAACGGCCGCCTCAGGCCACTCGGGCTCCGCGCCCACTACTGATCAGGGGTTCGTAGGCTGGCCCTCGAAGGGTTCACAGTCGCCTCAGACACAGAGCGAGGGATGACCCTAGGTACGTTCGATACATAACCAAGGCTCGGGCTACGCTCCCGAGGTACCCTAGGACATTTCCGAGACTAGCGGGAACGATCTTGTAACGGAATCCCATCAGAGGGAGGCATCGAGCCCTCGGACCCCGTCAAAAGGGGACCGGGTCCGGCAGATCACCCGCAGTTACTTTTGGAGCGCACCTCCGGGCCTCTAGCCGACCCCTAACAAATGGGCACGGGCGTCCACTCGGATTACCTACCAGCAGCTCACCGGAGACACCATGTTCGGTGCCCTCTGAGGGCAACATGGCGCTTTCCCCCCCTCTTCCTTGCGGAAAGGCGACGCAGGGGCGTATGTAAAAAAGTCGAGTCTGTCCTTGACCGTCCTCTTGCCCTGTGCAGAGGCTCGGGGGCTGCTCTCGCAAACCCGGCTCCGGCCAAACCGTTGACAGCGTCAACATACCAGCCTGAGAACTTGGGACCCGACCGTGCACCCGGGCTACGGCCAGCTCGCATGAGGGAACAACCAGACCAGCCGAAGTGTTACGAAACGCACTAAGACCTCGAAGGAGTCAAACTACTCCTCCGAGGCCTCGGGGGCTACACCCAGCGGGTGCGCTCGCGCGCACCCACCGGAACAAAGTGTAACCGAAAAAGGCTGGTCCCCTTGCAAAAAAGTGCGGCAAAAGCCTCCAAGCGAGTATTAACACTCCCTTCGAGTCTCGGGGGCTACTGTCGGGGACCATAATTAGGGGTACCCTCAAGGCTCCTAAATCTCAGCTGGTAACCCCCATCAGCACAAAGCTGCAAAGGCCTGATGGGTGCGATTAAGTCAAGGATCGGTCCATTCGAGGGACGCGATCACGCCTCGCTCGAGCCCAGCCTCGGGCAAGGGCAGCCGACCCCGGAGGATCTACGTCTCGCCCGAGGACCCCCTCCAGCAACGGACACACTATCGGCTCGCCCGAGGCCCAGTCTTCACCAAGAAGCAATCTTGGCCATATCGCCACGCCAACCAACCAAATCGTAGGGGCATTTAATGCAAAGGTGGCCTGACACCTTTATCCTGATGCACGCCCTCCAGTCGACAGAGCCGAAGTGACCGCAGTCACTTCGCCGCTCTAGTGACCGGTCTGACAAGAGGACAGCGCCGCCTGCGCCGCTCCGACTGCTGAGCCACTCGACAGAGTGAGGCTGACAGCAGCCAAGTCCGGCCTCAGGCATCATAGGAAACTCCGCTTCGCCCGACCCTAGGGCTCGGACTCGGGCTCAGCCCCAGAAGAGGGCGAACTCCGCTCCGCCCGACCCTAGGGCTCGGACTCGGGCTCAGCCCCGGAAGACGGCGAACTTCGCTCCGCCCGACCCCAGGGCTCGGACTCGGGCTCAGCCCCGAAAGACGGTGAACTCCGCTCCGCCCGACCCCAGGGCTCGGACTCGGGCTCAGCCCCGAAAGACGACGAACCCCGCTTCGCCCGACCCCAGGGCTCGGACTCGGGCTCAGCCCCGGAACACGATGAACTCCGCCTCGCCCGACCCCAGGGCTCGGACTCGGGCTCTGCCCCGGAAGACGACGAACTCCGCCTCGCCCGACCCCAGGGCTCGGACTCGGGCCCAGCCCCGGAAGACGACGAACTTCGCTTCGCCCGACCCCAGGGCTCGGACTCAGCCCTGGCCTCAGTCGATGGGCCCCGCCTTGTCCGACCCAGGGGCTCGGACTCGACCTCGACCTTGGAAGACAGACTCAACCTCGACCTCGGAGGAGCCTCCACCTCGCCCAACCTAGGGCACGGACCGACCACATCAACAGGAAGCGTCATCATTACCCTACCCCGAGCTGACTCAGGCTACGGGGAACAAGACCGGCGTCCCATCTGGCTCGCTCCACTATACGAGTAATGATGGTGCCCCGCATGCCCTGTGACGACGGTGGCTCTCAGCCCCCTTACGGAAGCAAGAGGACGTCAGCAAGGACTCGACAGCCCCGACAGCTGTCCTTCCGCCAGGCTCCAGCGCTCCTCCGACGGCCACGACATCACACGAACTGGGTGCCAAAACTTCTCCGGCTGCCACGATGGCATGTACTTAGGGCGCTAGCTCTCCTCCGCTAGACACGTTAGCACACTGCTACACCCCCATTGTACACCTAGATCCTCTCCTTACGCCTATAAAAGGGAGGTCCAGGGCCCTCTTACAGGGGGGTTAGCCGCGCGAGGAAGGACGGGACGGCGCTCGCGCAAGGCCGCTCGCTCCCTCCTGCGTGGACGCTTGTAACCCCCTACTGCAAGCGCACCCGACCTGGGCGCGGGGCTAACACGAAGGCCGCGGGTTCCACCTCCCATGCCTATCTCCCTTCGGCTGCTCTTCTCCCCCCTTCGCGTTCCGCCTCACGTCGACCCATCTGGGCTGGGGCACGCGGCGACAATTCACTCGTCGGTCCAAGGACCCCCCGGGTTTCGAAACACCGACACCTTTCATTAACTATGTAGTTTAAAATATTAATGAATAAATAAATACAGTAAAAATAAATGAAATATTTCTGCTAAAACAAGTTGAAACCCTGGTCTGATGCATTTTCGAAATTTGAGATAAACTTGAATCAAATTCGAATTTGAAATAGAAAAGAAAAGAATGGAAAATAAAAAGAAAAGGAAATCACCTGTATTGGGCCACTAGAACCGAATTCGGCCCACTCCCTATTCACCATGTGGCCCACCTGCACATGGCCGGCTGGCATTAAGCGCCGACGGGCGGGACCCATCTACAGCCTCCCTCCGAGCGCGCCTCTGTTTGCGAAGTCGCGGTCATGTGGGCCCATGCACCTGGGCGCTCCGCCGTGCCACATTCGGTCGGACCCCCTTGTTAGGCTCCGTTTTATTCCTCGTCTTCGACGGAAACAGATGCAAAGCTCCTCGCACGGCGCCCCCCGTCGCCACTAGTTTGTTGTGCCGCCCCTTACTGACCTCCTTAGCGCGGACTCGCCCGTTCCCTGTAAAAGCACGACTGCATGATTCCCTGGCATCGCGCCATCGTGACCTGAGCACCAAGAGAAAGAGAGAGAGAGAGAACAGAGCTTCGCCAGGGATCTTCGGCTACATCGCCAGTCTGGCTGTATTCAGTGGGCAGGGATCATCGCCGGCACAAACCGCACATGTACATGGCCTGCTGGGGTGAAGGAGGGTGGGAGTCGCCGGGAATTCGTCACCGAACTTGGGGCGCTGCCGCGGATCCACTTGACGCCATGGTCGCAAAGTTCAGTGCCATTTTCTGCCGGTAAGGAACTCCCCCACTAGTTCATCTGGATCTTCTCTTCGCATAGCGTAAATCAGGAGAATATTCGTGCATTGGGGGCACTGTTTTGCGTCTCACCGGTGATGGCACCGCCGCGGGGGAGGTCCCTACGCCGCCGATGCTGGCCGGTGTATGGGGGTTGCACGTCAGCCGTTGGATCCACGGTTGGCGAGCGAGATTAGAGTTGGAATAACGATTTGTGTTCATTAGGTTTGAACTGTTGGGTGGCGATCCGACCGTCCTGATTGGATCCGGGCGCGAGCGTTTCTGAGACCATTGATCTAGGATCCTATGGCTCACCAGTTCACATAAGATAGAATATAATCTGGGCCATCGGTTCATGATCACGCGGCCTAGATTAGATCATACCCCTTCACCGTGCACTTTTTACATAAGAGCCCCTGCCTTTTTGATTTATCAACCCGCCGTCCACGACAATATAAAGAACAATACAGATCAGTCCTGTTTTTCACGAGTTAGACCCTGAGCTCTCTGGTATTTATGCGTGAAGTCCAAATAAAACTCAGGCTTAATAAAATAAACCAGAAAATGAATTTTAAAATGGAAATTAAATCCTAAAATTTTTCTAAATTCATAACTTCTCCATTTTTACTCCTTTTTGATCCATTCTAGTTGCATTAATCTCATATTAATATTGTTTACCATCTAGTAACCTTATATTACTATGAAATCTATGGTCAAAATCATGTACTTAATTTGTTTTATATTAAACACATAAACCTTCAGAAAATCATAACTTTATAATTGTAACTCCGAATTTAGTGACTCTTGAACCTACGCTCTCGTAGCATCGTGTAGAATATTCTTACGCTGTTTGTTCTTATGTTTGGTGTATTGTTATTTTTATGTACCTCTTGTCTATTTGTATTTATTGCTACAAGTAGCAGCGAGGTTACGAGTCCCCTAAAGGCCAACTTGGTACCTAGGATCTCAAGTCTAAGGCAAGTTGTGCCCTTGATCACTTTTTTCATTACCTAATAATGTTCCTATTAATCACTGTGACATGCTCAAGTTAATTTGATGGGACCTAATAGGTTTCCCTAGTATTGTTTATCCCACACCTTGCAAACAAATGAATTACTGGGTAGATTTGCTATTGCTCTATCTGGTTTTGGGAAATTAATGTTATATTATGATCATGCTCCAATTTTGTTGTTGATTTAATTATTGTTCATGTAAAGACCGTTGTGTTAATTGGAACATGAAGCTTAACTTGAGATAACAGTGCTACCACAAGGGTGGAATGGGACGCCCTTGGCCAAGTAATTAGAAAAGCTAGGGAGAGATTACCTTACCCGAAAGGGGCAAGCAGGGAGGCGTCACTGCAGAGTATAGGGAGTTTCTCGGGTCGAACTGCCGCAATGGCATTTCGGATGAGGGATTCCTATGCTTCCTTCTTCCTGAAACCGTAGTGGGTTTTCTTGAACTAGTGGAACTTTGGAAAGGCCTCGTAGTGCTACCCTACCTCGCTTCCTCGGTATAGGTGTATGGGGTTCGTACAACCCCGTGGCAAATGGGTAAATGACTTGTGGGTAAAGATGTGCAACCTCTGCAGAGTTTAAAACTGGTATATCAGCCATGCTCACGGTCATGAGCGGCTCGGACCCTCACATGATTAAATTATAGAATTAAACTTAATCTATCATTTGCATTGCATTGTGGGTATTATTATTAATTGTGATCTCTTATTTATTTAGGTTGGTATCTACTTATACTTAGTAACTTCTAATAAAATTTTGACCAACATTAAAAGTAATGCTCAGCTTTAACCATCCTCTTTGGTAAGCCTTACACTTCACATGAGCCCCACTGCAAGTGAGCTCATGCACATTATTCCCCAGAAATGGTTGAGTGATGAATGTATGTGAGCTCACCCTTGCTATACTCACATCCCCCCAAGTCAAGAACAGGTACCATAGGATGAGGCGCATGAAGGATGTTGCGGTAAGTTCGTGAGTGGTCTAGGCCGTCGTCTCCCTGTCAACTATGGTTGATGGATCATTGTCTTCGTATGATGTAATTATTTAACTATTTTGTACAGAACTCAGTTATATATTAATGATGTGACATTTGTTTCTGTACCATGACTCATCATATGTGTGAGACTTGATCCTAACACACATTTGATTTGTGCCCGGGTTTGCCCCTTAAATTCGGGTGTGACACTGAGTAGTGACTGGCTTAGTGTGAAACCCTTGGAAGCTTGTGATCAGCATATCTTTCAACTTCTGCCAAGATGTTATTATCCCTGGCCGAAGGGAGGAGTACCAAGTCTGAGCGAGACTCCTTACTGCCATGATGAAGGACTTGGCCATGATAGCTATGTTGCCTTCATAAGATGATATCGTTGCTTCGTAGCTCATAAGGAATTGCTTCGGATCAGAATGACCGTCGTACATGGGCAACTGAGGTGGCTTGTACGAAGGTGTCCATGGTACAACCGACATCTTTGTAGCTAAAGGAGAAGCATCATGTAAGCAAAATTGTCGTGGTTAAAAGCTTCGTACCACATGTCTTTGTGGTTTGGGCCTTCGTGCCGAAGGTCTCTTTGGTGTTGCCGATACTCTTGGTGCTCAGTGTCATGCGTAATATTTCGTATTTCTTCAGCTGCTTCGTCGATCTTCTTTTGCAATTCGGACAACCGAAGCATCTTTTCTTTCCTTTTATCCACCAATTGATGGATGGCTTTAAGGTTGCTGATTTTCTGATCCAGCTCATCATCTTGTTGAGTTGGGCTGGTAGCTTTCCTTTTCTGGATTTAGGCTTCTCTTAAGAGGATTATGTCTTGATTAGTGTCTGCATGTCGATGGATGGCTTCGGGCGCCGTTGTCTTCTTCGGCGGCATGACGAAGGTGGTCATAAATGAGTTCACCGGAGGTGGGCACCAATGTTGGTCACTTGTCCGCAATTGCTATACACAGTTGAAAACAAGGCAACAAAATGTTAAGAAGATAATTAACCTTCGTATTCAAATGGTTAGCCCTTCGGGATAACCCCTTCGAAGACAAAGATTAAAGTTTATTCATGTGAATCACATGAAAGTATAAAGTTGAATGTGTAAGAGAAATAAAGAAGTTGAACGTATCAACTCATCTCAGGTGTTTCGACTCTTTGTTTCTTCCTTCATACAAGATATGTTTTACAATCGTACCTTCAGCTCCATGATGCAAGATAGAGCGAAGGTGCTTCAGAGGACGAATTACACATAGTGATTATCTGGCCTCCAAAAAGGTACTTTATGCAGGGCACTGTTCATCTATATATAGGGGAACGTACAGCTTCGTATGAAATTACAAATATGTTTGTAAGACCAGTACATATGATTTACAAATGATGTGAGGGCAATATGGCTTCTGCCTTTAGCATTTTGGATGGCACCTTCTCCTGGCTTCGTTGATCTTTTATCTTTATCTCCTTGTGTTGTTATGACAAAGCTTAACATCTTTGTCTTTCTCTACGTCCTACTCCGGAGGTGTTTTGTCACCGAAACTCCTGCGACACTTAACGACATGTTGGCAACCAACAGTTAAAAGTGTTTTTGGGGGCCTTCGAAAGATGAAGGCCCCCAACACAATCAAGTGAAGAGTTCTCATCTCTCTACTCCTAAACTTGGTTTTATTTACTCTAACCCATATTATAGACCAAGTTTGTGTTGTTTAGAGCAAAATTTGCAGGATCTATTCACACCCCCCTTCTAGGTGATCTTAGTGTGTAAGATTTGTGGGCATGCTTGTAATTTAATGTGAAGTTGTACATCTTCCCTATAAATAAGTGAACAGTGTCATGCATAAGTTTACCTTTCGAGGGCCTTTAAGCTTCGTATCTCTTAGCCTTCAAAGTATCTTCAAGTTATCTCTCGTGTAAGGCCAAAGGTACATTAGTATATTTATTTTATAAGAAGAAAAGTGGAATGAAAAATGCTAAGGCATAAGAGAAGAGTAACACAGTTCGTTCTTTATTACATTCCTATACATTTTAACTTCGTCGACACTCTTTATTTGCATCTCGCCCATAAATTATCTCTTCGAAGGAGAGATAATTGAATGGTGAAGGTTTTAATCCTCTAACTTGTGTTACCTTGTTTTTGATACCATATAGAAATCAAAAGCAAGCGACAAACACCTAGATGACAAGAAGGTTATGGTCAGGGGCATCTACAAAGATGTTGCAAGCATAAGTGTGAGAGTAGATCTAATAGAATAAGTAGAGAATAGAAAAAACATAATATGTCTTAGCAGGGTATAACGTAGAATTAGTCAAGATGACTAATTTTTTAAGCAGCATCAAGGTTGAGGTAGAATTAGTCAAAACAACCAATGCTACTCTAGGTCAGCGGTCCTATAGTCAGCATGGCTTTGATACCACTTATGTCACACCCAGTTTCAGAAGGCAAACCAAATGCAAACCATGTACGTGCCAGGATCAGAACTCACGTACACAGTGATTACATAAATGAACACCATTACATAGTGCTCAAATAATAACATAGAGTATTAACTTATTACAACCAGATGTTGAAGACATCAACATAGTCATTGACTTAACAAGTATCAAAGTGCTAATACGTAACGTAATAAAGGCTTAGGCCTCCCACAAGCAGCTGACTGGGGGATTGCGCTAATCTAAGTCCAAAACTCCTCGAAGTCCTGGAACTCCTAGAAGTCTGCCTCATTACCTTTGTCTTCTCCTGAGCATTGGTTCTAGTGGGGACAACCTGGTGTTTTGTGTTAAAGTAAAGGTGAGTACACATCAACGTACTCAGCAAGTGCCCCGTTTGGCTGAAGTGGACTAGCTTTATGTGGAGTTAGGCTATCTGCATGTTGCTTTTACATTGTCAAGTTTCAGTCATTAATATAAGCCAAGTTTTATCATAAATCCCAAGTTATTATCCCAAAGGATTCCTCCACATGGAGGAAATACCAAAATCCATAATTAGAATCATCATTATCAGAAACATCATCATAAGATGTAACCATTGTATCTCTAATAAAAGGAGCTCCCAAGGCCGCTCTTAACCGTGAGCACGGCTGATATATCAGTTTCGAACCATCTATAGAGGTCACACACTTTACCCATGAACCGTGATTCCTTTCTAGCCTAGGCTTGCAAGACCCGATATCCACTTCTGAAGTGAATGGCTAGGGACTAACGACATAGCGTTTACAAAGGTTCCCCTAAGGTATAGATGTCCATTAGGTTTCAATGATCGTACAAACACAGTACCTCTCCCTAAGGGGGTGACTAACAAAACCAAAACTAACGAACCCTAGCACCTAGCCTTAGCAGAGCAAGCACTATGCCCTGCCCCCTATTGATGGCATGATAGTGAAGCAAACTACACCTTAGGTTCCTCTAAATAATTAGCTAAGAGCATCTCATTCCACCCTGATGGTTGGACTATTTTTCTAGGTGGTCATCCAATGAATTGGTCCTTATGGAGAAGCACTCAGTACAAAGCTCAAGCTTCCTAGGTGAAGTACATGGGAAACCACCCAAGCCTCCACAGAATCGTGATCTTATTCAAAGTATAAAGCAACATATCGTAAGATGACTCATCATGTTCATTGATTAAAGTAGACCACTAGCATAAAAGCTAATCATAATAGCCCAACCCAAAAGGTAATCAAGGACAAGGTAAATAGAAAGGTAGTCAATCCTTAGATTTGAGTCAAGTTATGCGGGGATATGAATTGTCATATGAATAGGACACTTGCCTTTACCAAACAGTTGTTGCTCAGGGTCATCAACTGCAGCTCCTTCGGACTCCACAAACGGACCATTATCTATGTGATTGCAAACATGCATTCAACATACTTGAAACAGAAAGGAACAGTAAACCATACAAAAGAATATATCGTTAAAACATACAACACGACATAGAGCTCGCATCTGTGGTCACGCGAGAAAAAGAAACATGGAAATTAGAGCTACGGTTGAAAAGTTATAACTCTCGGAAGATTGATGCGATTAAACGCATATAACTATATTTTTGAGTTGATTTTAATTAGTGTAAACTGTTTGAGGGCGATATTTCAGTTAATTATCCAATTTAAATTTAATCCAAATTATAATTTGACTAGACATCATATTTTAAACTAGACAAATTATATGTATAAATTGTTACACATGATTAGTAACATCGGGTTAATTAATTCTAGAAACGACGCGCCATACGAGAATCACTAATAGATGTCGTGTTTATATTAAGCAGGTTGTTAAATTTAAACACTTGAGTGGACATTAATTATATTAACATGTGGAAAACTGAGGGACATAAGGTTAATAGTATGATGAATTGTGGAAAACTTGTTTGGGTAAGTTATACTATGTTGCCGCAGCAAGTCCTTTTTGCTTTTGTATGGTGATTTGGCAAGTCTTCGTTATGTGGCCTTTGTTTTCTCCACAGAAGACACAATATAGTTTCCAAGGCTTTGTGTTTTGCTTCAAGCGACCTATAAAGCTTTGACCCCCTCTTCCTCCTTTTCAATGAAGGTTGTTGTCCTACTGATGGCTGAGATAAATTTTAAGGTTGAGTGGTTGTTCTTGAGATGGATATTTCGCACATGTCTAGGGTGAAATATTCATGCAAAGCCCCTAGTCTCCTCCATATACTTTTGTGCTTCTTGTCGACGCTGTCGAAAGTCATTATTCGTCCTGATGTACTCATTAATCTTTTACAGTAGCTTCTCAAGAGAGCGTGGTGGTTTAATTGCAAAATACTATGCTGTGGGGCCTAGGTGAAGCCCTTTGATCATTTCTTCAATGACAATGCCATCTGGTACACTTCGCACCTGGGCTCCAAGCCAAAGAAATCTTTAGACATAGGCTTGAAGATACTCATCATGGTCTTGCGCACATTAGAACAAAGCATTAGTAGTAATTGGCTTCGTTCAAAAACCCTGGAAGCTAGTGAGAAGAAGGTCCTTGAGCTTCTGCCGTGATGAGATATATCCCGGCCTAAGGGAGGAATACCATGTTTGCACCATGTTTTTGACTGCCATGACAAATGATTTGGCCATTACGAATGAGTTGCCTCATACAAAGATATGGCGGCTTCATAGCTCATCAGGTATTGTTTAGGTCTGACAAGACATCATATACCGAAAGTTGTGGTGGTCTATAGAATGGTTATCATGGTGTGGTCTATAAATCTACTACTAAAGGAGAAGTGTTATCATACAAAAAGTGTCATTGTTGTGAGCTTCAGGTTGGGTATTTCTCAGGCTATGGTAGTATGGCTCTTATGGTTGCTCATCTTGTTGTCTCATGTGGCACAATTCTTCTGATGCTTCATCAATTTATCATTGCAATTGGGCTACCAGATTCATCTTCTCTTTTCGCTTCTCTACCTGTTGCTAGATAGCTTCGAGATTATGGATTTCTGGGTCGAGGTCATCATGTGGTGGAGGATGTATGACATTTCACTTGCCTTTTGTATGACCATTGCCTGCAAGAGGATATGTGTCTTCAAGTTGATTTTGATCTATTGGGAAAAGTACAGAGCAGGCGGTTGTGTTTCTCTTTGGAGGCATGACGAAGAGTTATTCCTTGTCGTGAGTTCATCGGAGGTGGACGACAATATTTGGTCACCTGTTCAGATTCCTGAAGTGTGATATCCTAGCCCCTAGGATGGTGATTTCCTAGCCCAAGGCTTAATAGAATTAATAGAGTATCCATACCAACAAGGTGCATCTTCTTTTTCGGAAGCCTATCTCGAAAGAACCTGTTAAGCGTGCTTGGCTTGGAGCAATGGGTGACCGACCGGGAAGTTTTCTCGGGTGCGCATGAGTGAGGACAAAGTGCGCACAAAAGACTCGTGTTGGTCTGTGGGGACGATAAATGATCCTCGAGAGATGTCAGGAGTAAGTACCGCCGATCCAGGGATTGGACGAGATGTTACATGAAGAGAACCAAAATAGGGTTAATCCACTCTCAAAGAAGGGAAGGGTTAGAGGAAGAAGGTTCAAATATGCATAGTAAATAACACGCCATTAGAAAAAGATAGGATAGCACGTAATGCAAGTTCATTTCTTTTATTGCTTTCCATTGATCATAGATGATTACAAGTGCACCTTCAGAATGCTCCAAGGCAGTCAAAGGTGTTTCTGCTTCAAAGCTTTGGATATAGAGCAATTCAAACTTACATTAGTGTGTGAATTGTCCAAAAGATGTCCCGTGCATGGGCATTGTACTCCTATTTATAGGGACAACATCATGTATAACTTCGTATGAAATTACATTTATGGCCTTGAGCCCTATACATGTAAACTACAAAGCTTGATAAGGTTGATAAGGGTATCACCTTCTTTTTTCCAACGGGGTCGTGTTGCGTACGCTTCCAGAGTCTTCCTTTGTCTACCTAGTAAAATACTTCGTGCCTTGTTCAAATTACGACGCTGAAGCTCTTAGCTGCATCTTATATTTATGGATGTCAAAGGGACAAAGATTATCTTATCGTTCCTAAAATAATTAATATTTTATGGCTTTGAGAACCTTCAGAAATAACAGACCCTCATGCTATCTGTAGCAACTTAATCATCTCTATTTTTATATTCAAACTATACTATGTAGTGTCCAATATAAAATAGTGTTTTTAGTGACCGTATGATTAAACTGTTGGACACAGTCTCATCATGCCCGATGTCCTTAGTCTCTTGTGCAAGTTCTCGTTATTTATCTAAAATGAGTTTTTATGATTTACTAAATATTTATATAAATTATTTTCATAAAAGTAAAAATATTAACAGGCTGGTGGGTGGTCTGCCATGGTCGTCAGCAACTCAGCATCGCACTGCGGCACCGCACCGGACCTTTTTAACACACGTGTAGTAGTTGTATAAAGAATTATTGGCTATGAGGAGAACGCGTGGGTGGGACAAGGCAACGGCCTATTCGGATTTTGCTACTGCTTTCCTCGCTAATGCGTCGTGGACTCGTGGTGGATAACAGGGACAAGTAGGTAATTAATGTATTCTTACTGCAATTACGAGTAGTAGTATAATTACAGCGTACCTGTGCGGGTAATCACAGTGGCACCGAAACCAAATCTGGACGCACACATGTGGTCAAACACAACTCGTGGTGGTCAACCATCCGTGGGCCATGTGTGAACCTACGAAATCGCGCGAACAGTCGGGTTTCAGTTTAATATAATATTCGCATCCAATTTGCTCCCGAATTCTCCTCCATTCTTTTATCCATATACATATTCAATTATCCATATACATATTCAATACGTAATTCTTTTATGTCTCAATACTTGAAGTAATGAACCAACACAAAAGAAATACTGTTGTACGTACCTCTATATTGTATTTGATTAGATGTACAAGGAAAGAATAGGTAAAAAGGGACTGTCACAGTTTTTATAGTGTTTAGACGAGAGTTATGTAAGAAGAAAATAAATACTAGAGTAATTTTTTGTTCCAATGTAATCTAAAAAATCGAGAGAATAGTGTTCATCTAACTTTGACATCAAACCAAAACACACAAGTGCATCTCAACCGGACGCGTTCCACCGTCTGGTCTGGATGAAGCGAACTTGTAGATGGAAACCATCCTGCTGTAGTAGTGTAGTACGAATTTGCCGTACGGACAAAGGAAACGAACAAACAAGCACGCCCGAATCGGGTTTCCTGGACGAATGCATTGCACCTCGTTTGTGCGAGCTCAGCTCATTTACTGTAGGCAAGACGGCGGAGCTGCCTTTCGGTCCAGAAAGTGCCGTGGAAATTCCCAGGGCCGGACACGTGTCCACGCGCCGCATATATATATACAAATGTATGCGCACATGGTGGAGACGAGACGAGGGACGCACAGGCCATACATACTACGTTCATGTGCTGCGTGCCCAAGGTGGCGAACGCGGAGGGACGAGGAGGACAAGGGCCCTGTCGTTGCTGCGCCGGCGGTGAGGAGGACGACGAGGACGGCCAGCAGCCGGCAGCGGCGTGGCGAATGCTATCGGGGTACGAGCGGAGCCGGGAGGCGTCCATGATGGTCGACGCGCTGGCCACGGTCGTCGCTGGCGGGGCAACGCCGCCGGCAACGGCCGGTGCCAGTCAGCAGCAGGTGTCGCCTGAGGGCCAGTGGTGGAGCGACTACTACGCCGGAGATGTAACGCCGCCGCCGCCGCCCTCTCTTCCTGCACCGGCCGCTCACGGTAACCGACCGTCGATGCAACGCACGCTCCCTCGTTTAGCTATCTGGATCCCGTTACCCTCTGACCGTTCCTGTTGTCCTCCTGCATCTTTCCTTCTCTCGCTCCGAACAGAGCAGAGCAGCAGCTCATCCTTAGCGACCGTTCCCGTTCGTGCACCACGTGTACTTTGCTCAGCCCTTGCCGTCGCTCTGTTCCATCTTCTTTCCTTCTCTTTATTTATTTCCGTAGTCCGTATGCTTGCTTGAGTTGCTTCTTCTGGTCTTTCATGGAATTTCTTGTCATGGCATCAGCAGTGGAGTATACTGCATGCTGAAAAGGTGGAGTACTGCACATTTACCACCCGTCACGGACGCTCACATCCGTCAAGCTAAGACAACTCTGTTTGGTGTCGTGACCTATATAACACGGTAATACAAGAGCCATAATCGTCCTTTAAAACAAACAGCCCTATTGTGTTTCACCGACTAGGATCTAGTCACAGCACTTTATAGCTTAAATGACTCCATTCGAGTTATAGATCTATTCAGTAGTGCTAGATGTGGCTGTAGATAGTAACCTAGAGTAGAAGACGAAAAGAACCTTCCACAGAGAAACCATTCGAGACAAACCAAACATGGCTTCCAATGACTTCTAGAAATGCATCTACTGTGTACGGTGCTGCGTGACCCTTTATTTGTTTTCCTTCTTCCTTTACCTAGCCTCTGTTCCTCGTGAACTTGTTCAGCCTCTTCACACGTTCGCCACGAGTACAAGATACATGGACGAATGTGCTTTCCCACCACTACCAACCGAAAGCATGATACTTGCTTCGCAGCTAGAGCACATAAACAGAACAAATGTTAAAAGAAATGGTAGTGCCAAAATGCCACTGTTGATTGCACTCGCACACTTCTATTGAGTTATTAGTACCAAAGCTATGGCTCCTCGTACATGATAACTTAGAATGATAGCAACATTGTGTCACTGCTCCATTGGGAAAGAAAAGAGAGGACAAGCTCTAAGAGCGTCCTTAATGGATGAAATAGTTAGATTTACTCTCTTTACTACGTGGATAGAAATTATGAAAAAAATAAAAATAGCTAGCGACGAGTAAATAGATTGGTAAGATATATTACTATTTTTATTCTTCTCTTAGCTTTACAGAAGAGTATTCTTTGTCATGGCACCTGGGACAACTCTAGCTCTCTAGATAGCTAGGAAATACTATCATTTGTCAACATACAACTGAATCGGATATATAGGATGGTATTGAAGTGGAGTTTCGGCGTTCAACTCCCACACGCAACGAAAAATCGCATGCGAGTTTCATCGCATCTAGGGGAATCCCGCGTATGGCATAAATGAGCTGAGGGCAACACTCGAACTCTAAGGATATGTATAACTTAATTTAGTATGTAGTGTTTTGAGTGATCTTTAAGGGTAGTGTTCGAACTAGAATTGAGCAGCCGGACGGTCCGGCCCTGAGGCCGGACGGTCCGCGGTCCGGACAGTCCGCGCCTGTGGGCCGGACGGTCCGCGCGTGCGCAGAACAGATTAGGGTTCCGAGTTTTGTGTTACGGTTGTTAGCTAAAATCACGGGAAAAGCTCGGAAATTAGTTTGTAAAGGGTCCAGCCCCCCTCCTCTATAAATAGAGAGGTCTACGGCCGATTTGTAATCATCAACAATCGAATCAATACAACTTCTATTTCGCATTTTATCCTAGGAGTAGTTCTAGTCTAGTTTAGGTTTAGTCTTCCAATCCCCAAATTCTTCGTCTCTCTTCGGCTCTACGTCGATTAGAGGAGTCTAGGTCGGCCAGCCCGAGCCTAGACACAACCTAGGATCTCTACTCCCAGACGGGGTCCCTCCCGGGAGCGAGATCCAGGCGCCGTCGGCGATCTTCCGCCGTCCCTGCGTACGCGCGGACCGTCCGGCCCCAGGGCGCGGACCGTCCGGCCGTCAGGCAGGAGCCCTAGCCGCGCATCAGGCCGCGGACCGTCCGGCCCCAGGCCGCGGACAGTCCGCCCTTGCGCAGAGAGCACCACCGCGCCTCGCACCAGGCCGCGGACCGTCCGGCCCCTGCGCGCGGACCGTCCGCCCCTGTGCAGAGGGCACCGCCACGGTTCTTGTTGAGTGTTTGGCGCTCCGAAAAGGCGTCAACATACTTTTTGGCGACTCCGCTGGGGATAACACATCTAAGCTCATCAAATCGGCCCTCAATGGCCGGTTCAAAGGATAGCTCCGAAGTTTCCACCAGCAATATCATCACACCGATATGGGAAAATTTGCCGGCTGAAGAACAGCTCCTGTTCGAGGAGCGCCAGGAGCGGCTGATCCAAGAAGCAAAGGCGAGGTTCCTGGCCGACTTCAAAGTGGACAAGAACAACAAAGTCGTTCGACATCGGGCGACGGATCCGGCTTCGCTCCAACCCACGCCAGACATCCCCAATGTAAGTAATACGAACGAGCTGCAATCTCTTAAGAATTATGTAGATGAACAGCGCGAACAGATGCAAAATATCATAGGGGTTATGCAAAACGATTGTAGGAGACTAGTACGTGCATTTAATAAATCTAGTATAGCAAATTTTCCTTCACCCGAGGTTGAATTAGGAGATAATACACGTAATACATCGGTTAAAGGTTGTCACGACCAGTCACAACCCCCTTATGGGATGCTGATGGACACGTACCCTGAGCAGACGCAAATCGGCAGCAAATCAGCCGATCTGCACATGCCCGGACCGTCCGCACGTGAGCGCGGACCGTCCGGGCCAGCAACAGTCGGGCCTATTTTTAATGAGTTACCTAGATATGCGCCCGAGCCACCACATACGGCACAAAATCTAAACTACCAAGTCGGACCGTCCGCATACAACGACGGACGGTCCACATATAATCACGGACGGTCCGGGCCAATGTCCGGACAGTCCGCGCATGACCTTTTTGAGGAGGATTGTTACCTGAATCCTCACCCGTCCCAGCGACACGTCCCATCGCGCTATACAATGCACCAGCCCATTAATTCAGGATCCAGAGCCCAGGAAAGCTTTCCGGCCCCACCTAGAAGGCCGGAAAGAAACGATCAAACATATGAACCATATAGGGCAAATGGAAATGCACCACGTAGCTCAAACCAATGGGGGGAACGACAACATACTAACATGCAACCAACCCCACCTATGTTTGACCAGAGAGCCGGTGGTCTTGCACCGGCTGCAATTGGTATAGTGAGGGAAGAAATAGCCGGGGCGTTCCGAGATAAGCTCGGAGTAAGCATGATCCCTGGGGGGCAATCATATCGGAAGCCTTATGACAGCCGATTTGATCGCCACCCATACCCACAGGGAACCAGGATACCCGAGTTTGCAAAGTTCTCGGGTGACCAAGGAGAGAGCACGCGTGAGCACATAGGCCAGTTCCTAGCACAATTAGGAGAATTGGCCGACACCGAAGCATTCCGTGTGCGTTTATTTTCATTATCCTTAACAGGGACTGCATTCACATGGTATGCCACGCTCCCTCCTAATTCCATTTTGTCATGGGGAGACTTAGAGCAAAAATTTCATGAACATTTCTTCTCTGGTGATTATGAGCTAGATTTAGTAGACTTAGTGACCCTACGACAAGAAAGGGATGAATCGGTTAGTGATTATATCCGGAGATTCCAGGATACGAGAAACCGATGCTTTCAAATTCATTTAACAGATAAACAACTGGCGGGAATAGCCTTTGATGGATTGCGCTATTATTTAAAAGAGAGATTAGAAGGCATCCAGTTCTTTACTCTAGCACAATTACATCAGAGAGCTTCGGCTTGTGAAAGCCGAAGCAAAGAACTAGTCAGAACGGTTCATCATAATGTCCCTATAGTAGAACACAATCAAAGTAGTTCGGACGATGAACCAAAGAAAGTTTACACTGCCGAAATAGTCTGGCCCGAGCAGGCCAAATCTTCGGCTTGCTACTCCTTGCAGTCAATTCAAAAGGAACGAAAGGAGGAGGTTAAGTTTACATTTAATGTCGGCAAATGTGATAAGATATTCGATGAATTACTAAAAAATGGTAACATTAAAATTGATTATATCGTTCCACCTGCCGACGAACTAAAGCGTCGCGCATACTGCAAGTGGCACAACTCATTTTCCCATGCCACTAATGATTGTAATGTGTTCCGACGACAAATTCAATCGGCCATTAATGAGGGACGATTGAAATTTCAGGAGGACACGGAGCCCTTCCCAATGAATGTGATCGACTTTAATGGCAAAAAGGTCCTAATTCGGCCCAACACAGCCGATAAGGGCAAAGACAAAGAAGTCATCATCGGCAACGCACGGGAGGCCGATGGAAACAACAAAATTTCTTGCAGGAAAGTGATGGCCGAGAAGACTCCTGATGGAGGGGAGACACTGAAGGTAACCATCACAAACTCCAGCGCTGGGGGGCAAGCACAGACAAAGGGATATGCGCGAGAACCCATACTACGCATCGCGGACGGTCCGGTGTCTAGGCGCGGACGGTCCGTAACATCACCGGACGGTCCGAAGCGTTCCGATGGACGGTCCGGCAACGTCGAAGAGCCGCGGCGACCACGTACCTTCAAACCACGACGACCAGAAATAGGTACGTGGAAAACTAACACGTTCAAGGCAACTGGTCGGTTGGTAAAATCTAGCCCGACCTTTGATCAATTATTGTCTAAATATGTGAAAAAGAAGGCTGGCCCCAGCGACCGGCCACCAAAGGGACCTCGCTTACCCACCCAGGTGCGACGGCAGGTTAGGCCGATTGGACCACCACACCAATCGGAAAAGACGGGAGGTCATAATGTTCAATTAAGACCTAACGTACCTGCATGGACACCTCCACCACCATATCCACCTATGCCATATCCATACACATACATACCTCCACCATATGTCCCAAATCAAATGTGGGGCATGCCACCATACTCATTTGGGATGCCACAGTACCCCGCTTGGGGGGCACCCCAAACATCTGTATTCAATAGGTTGACACCTCCAGTTCAAGACCGATTGAGAGCCCCTCAATCCGGTCCACGAGTACATGCCCAGCAAGATTGCCGAACAACTCGGCCCCAAAGGCTGACTAATCCGGCAAGGGGGCATACAGCTACAACCTCCAACAGTACGAAAAAGGAAGATGTCATTAAAATAGGAACGACAGATGTCGTCGTACAACAAAATAACGAAGGGCCGATGATTTTTGGTGAATCGGCCAACACAAACAAAAAAGAAAGTACGACTGTCAATAAAATAGCCGATCTAAAATACTCCATGCCCCGATGGTGCCCATCGGGATTGACACGATCGCAAAAGCGAAAATTACAGCGCCTTAGGGCAAAGGAGAATCAGGAGAAGGAGGCGGAAAAAATATTCAATGACACACATCCGCAATATCCGCCACCACAAAAGAGATGGAGACCAAAGGCCGTTGAGGAAAATCAAACGGCCATAAAGACAGAAAATAAAACAGCAACTGTGCAGCTCTTTGCAGGTATAGCAGACAGTCCGACTATAAAGACCGGACCAACCGTACAGGGCGTGGACCGTCCGACCCCTGAGGCCGACTCATCTGCAATAAACCATGACACCTCCGACGACGTACCGATGCCCATGGAGGAAGACGACCTGCAAGGAGAAGACCTGGTCGACTACGGTGCTACGCCAGAACACTTAGAGAATTAGGAAGGCAATGTGACGAATTGGTCAGGACCAGTATGACGCTCGGCGATGTTGGGACTGACAGTTCGATCAAATCTAAAGGGATCACGTCCGTTGAGTCAACCATCGAGACCAAGGCCACTGCATACCATCCTAGTATGTGGCAAGATGCCTAAGAGAACCGATGTGAGCACATCGAGTTAGTTGCTTTTGGTTCGCCCAGCTCCACCAAAAGGCAGGGGGGCATATGTTCGAACTAGAATTGAGCAGCCGGACGGTCCGGCCCTGAGGCCGGACGGTCCGCGGTCCGGACAGTCCGCGCCTGTGGGCCGGACGGTCCGCGCGTGCGCAGAACAGATTAGGGTTCCGAGTTTTGTGTTACGGTTGTTAGCTAAAATCACGGGAAAAGCTCGGAAATTAGTTTGTAAAGGGTCCAGCCCCCCTCCTCTATAAATAGAGAGGTCTACGGCCGATTTGTAATCATCAACAATCGAATCAATACAACTTCTATTTCGCATTTTATCCTAGGAGTAGTTCTAGTCTAGTTTAGGTTTAGTCTTCCAATCCCCAAATTCTTCGTCTCTCTTCGGCTCTACGTCGATTAGAGGAGTCTAGGTCGGCCAGCCCGAGCCTAGACACAACCTAGGATCTCTACTCCCAGACGGGGTCCCTCCCGGGAGCGAGATCCAGGCGCCGTCGGCGATCTTCCGCCGTCCCTGCGTACGCGCGGACCGTCCGGCCCCAGGGCGCGGACCGTCCGGCCGTCAGGCAGGAGCCCTAGCCGCGCATCAGGCCGCGGACCGTCCGGCCCCAGGCCGCGGACAGTCCGCCCTTGCGCAGAGAGCACCACCGCGCCTCGCACCAGGCCGCGGACCGTCCGGCCCCTGCGCGCGGACCGTCCGCCCCTGTGCAGAGGGCACCGCCACGGTTCTTGTTGAGTGTTTGGCGCTCCGAAAAGGCGTCAACAGGTAGGAAGTGAAAAAATACAGAGACGAGTTTTTCATAAAAAAACCGTTAATTCATGATTTTTCATATACATTATCTCTTATCTGTATTTATGATTCACGGCCAAAATTATATCATATAATATTTTAATCGTCTTTTATATTTGAAAAAATCAAACTGGTATCTCAGAGTTATACATGCCCTAATGGCTCAGAGAGAAGGGCGATATTAGATCTGTGCCTAAATTGTCCCATGCTCGGAATCAAGCTTGTGCTTCTCAGCTCCGGGTTAAACAGAGACGGATCCAGACACTCCAAATTCCGTTGCTTTAGTATGAGGCTTAGTTTGAAACTGTTCCATGGAGCACCACGTTTAATTCAAACACCAAACTCCACCGCTCTTAACAGTTCATTCAGACCCATCATCCACACTTCAATTGAACAGAAATGCAAAATATTCATGATCTTGTCCCATAAAAAAACGGAGTTACAAGAGTGATTGTTTTGTTTCTACTCCGTATAATTTAAATTAGCTTCGTTCGTGTGTTGTGAAGTGTGATCTTTGAGCAATGTCAGTAGTGAATACTAGTAACTAATCGCGATATTCTTGCTCCTCTGTTCTCCGTCAGCAGAGCACGGAGCGGCACGGATTCCCGCGACGGCGGCGTCACCCGGCTCTAGCTCGCAGCCCCCCTCGCCGTCCTCCACCGGCTCCGGCACGCCGCGGAGGCGGTACCGCGGTGTGCGGCAGCGGCCGTGGGGTAAGTGGGCGGCGGAGATCCGGGATCCTCACAAGGCGGCGCGCGTGTGGCTAGGCACCTTCGACACCGCGGAGGCCGCCGCCCGGGCCTACGACGTGGCGGCGCTCAGGTTCCGCGGCAGCCGCGCTAAGCTCAACTTCCCTGAGTCCGCCACGCTCGCGGCGCCACCGCCAACGGCGGCGGCGGCCGCGGTTCCTCCTCCTCCGTCGCAGCAGAGGCCCGAGGCGCTGCTCGAGTCGCAGGCGCTGGCGCTGGCGGGTGGCCGGGAGTACTCAGAGTACGCCAGGTTCCTGCAGTGCCCCGCCGATCCGCCGCGACTCTACGACCAGGCGCCTGCGGCGACCGTGCCCTCCGCGGCGTCCGGATCGGCGTCTTCGTCGTTCCCGGTGCTCTTCAGATTCGGCGGAGGAGGTGAGAGCAGCGGCGCGGCGAGCAGTCAGTGGTGGACGCAGGGCAGCCGCTCCGTGAGCCAAGAAGCAGCCGGCTCCCCGCCGGCGAGCTGGGCGGACTCTGCTTGGTGGCCGGCGCCTCCGCGGGACCCGCCACGATGACGTCCCTGCCAGGCTTGTCTCTGCAAGCCAATCCTGCAGTCTGCACCGAGCGAGTCCGGATTGCCAGTTCGTTGGCACGTGTACCGATTCTTTTTTTTTTGTTTTGTTTCCTGCAAAACAAAAAAAGCTTTCTTTGATAGGATGTATCGAACTTCGTATTGTTGGATTCTTTCTTCTTTGAGATGCTTGGCTTCTTATTAATTGCTTTGTTGGTGCGATTTTGAATAGTTGACAAAAGCTTACAATTGCTAGAACAAGAGGATTTAGGAATCTGAACTCTTGAGTTTCTGAAGCACAGAAAGAACGGACATGCTGCCGAAACCACTGCCACAGTGCCACACGAACTGCTGGATCAGAATTCAGAAGCTAGCTCTCGTCGGCGTCGGCGTCGGCGTCGTTCGAACAGGGAAATTAATATCGCGCACAGTCAAAGCGCTGCGGTTATGACAGGAACACTGCCGGACAGTACATGTCATTATTTGACCACGGTGCTAAAGTAAGCGCCCCATAAAGTTTCTTGGACGCATATACTCCCTCCAGTGCAGTAAAGGTAGTCGTTTAGGACATGATTGTGCATACCAAGGAGTGATTAATTATCATACTCCCTCCGGTTTCCTATTAGTTGTCGTTTTGGATAAGGTTTAAGTCAAACTTATAAAATTTTGACTATAAATAACTATTTTGTTATTTAGTTTTGGAACCTAATATTTATATGCACCAATTTATCATAAAAAGTACTTTTATAAAAGTATAAATGTATTAAGAGTTCATTTGTATTTTAATAAAAAATATTGGTCAAAGTTATATTTTGGAGACCGTGTCGTTGTCCTAAACGACAACTAATAGGAAACCGGAGGGAGTAGAGTTTTCCCTGTTTGCCCCTATTAAATAGGGATATGGGTGCATTAACGTCACTAAAATAATCAGACTTGATTGGTTGCTGCAGCAGCTCCAAAGCATTCTAGACTGGAGGTCTCAAGTTTAATTCCTCTTAAATGCATCTTTTTTTGTGCAATTACTAGAGGCAACAACGTCCAAATCCCAGACTCACGCGCGCTATGACTTCTTTTTGTGCACACACGGTCACGCGCAGGATGACTTCTTTTACTGCACCGGAGGGAGTACCCGTATGATCAACTGCATTGGTGGTCGCGCCGTGGCGGGCGCCGGCTCAACTCGCACTGGCAGCGTACGTACGAGGAAGCTGCGGTGTGAACCTTAGCCGCCGGAACAACCTGTCCCTGTTGGTCCACGAGATGTAGGGTCGTCGTCTGTGTCGAAAACGAAACGGACGCGGCGCTGCAATGCATATCGGGTTTTGGCTACCGGTGGTAAGAGAAAGCGAGTCCCTCACTTTGGTTTGGGCATTAAGACTTAAGAGAGCACCGATCGCTGTCTGTGGTCTTTTGTCTATCATGTGTTTGGTCATGACAGACCATTTGATAGGATGGTCGAATGGACCATTGTTTAATTTGAGGATGATCACTGCTTTTTTTTTGTTTGAGGGTTTTTTTGTTTTGGTTAGATGGATGGTACGTGAGCGTAAGAGGTGTTTGCTTCTAAGGAGTGAAGTGTAGCACGTGTCACATTGGATGTTTAAATATCTATTATAAATATTAAATATAGTCTAATTATAAAACTAAAAACAAAACGACGAGACAAAATTTGTAAGTCTAATTAATCTTGAATAAGCGAATCATGGAATAATTAGGTTTAATCGGTCCGTCTTATTGCTTAGTTCTTATCTGCGTAATTATTTTTTTTAATTAAATTATAAACATCTGATGTAATAGGTACTAAACTTTAGCGTCGAAAAACAAACGAGCCCTGATAAATGTGCATACGCGGGCATATGAGGAGTCTCGTCCCTCGAGAGATGGACTCGACTACCTAATTTTGAGAGATAGCTGAAGACCACATTAGTTAGGAATATTTTCGTGGGAATAGTCATGTCCTAACCCTGGCTCTAAACCAAACAATCTTATCTGAGGGATCGTCACATCTTATCTAGTTCTGTCATTGCAGCCAAACACACCCTTAGTGTACTACATACTACTTGCAGTGGCAACACCAACAGGCCGATGATGAGGAGCAGGGTGCACTCCATCTCTATTTGGGTTCTAGGACGAGTAATAGCTCAAGGTCGGGTATAGCGGCCTAAGAGGCCCAGCTCAAGTTTTCTAGAAAGGAAATAGGTGAAAGAAAAGGAGAGGGCCGAGCCATCTTTTTGGAAAGAAAGAGTCATGCTATGTAGTATATGTTGGAGAATCTTGCATCTATCAGCTTCTTGGAAGAGGAGACGTGGCTTGCTATTTTTTAATTCTTTTCGAATAAACTCGGACGACGGCTTTCTCGATTTAGTTTTTCTTGGCTAAAACCTCAGTTGCTATAAAAAGGTTTAAAGATATGATCAAAGCTTCCATAAAATGGGGACTAATTACTTGCTTAGATAAGGCCTGATCAAAGAAGCAAGTTCTCTTGAATGGGATGGAGTTAGAAAAAAATAGAAGGGACAAAACTAAACTGCTACAGTATAGGAGCCCTCTACATTATATATATTGTGTATATTTTAAATTTAAGGAGACAGAGCTAGAATTTTTTTATGAGACTGAACTAAAACAATATAGTATAGAAGGCCCTTCTACATTGTATGTATACACTA
The DNA here is from genome assembly GCA_029449295.1 of Zea luxurians. Lineage (NCBI taxonomy): Eukaryota > Viridiplantae > Streptophyta > Magnoliopsida > Poales > Poaceae > Zea > Zea luxurians. The sequence goes on from JAOPSE010000011.1 coordinate 57,902,261, forward strand.
AAAATCTTAAGGGGGCTCTAGTGGTGCTCCATGGCCTCGACAGTGGTAGGGGGGCTCGAGCCCCACTTGCCGCCCCGTTGTCTCCGTCCCTGGAGCTCTATGGGCTTTGGAGCGGGGGGGGGGGGGGGGGGGGCTCGAGCCCCACTCGCTCTTTCTCTACCTCCGTCCCTGCTCTTAACTGGTAGCTTGTATAGTGATTTAGGCTTGACCTACATAATACACGAGATTTTCTCAAGCTAGGTTCAAGGGGTGCGAAGAAAAGAGGTGTTTCTCTAGAGCTAGGCATTGCTGCCATTAATATTTTTAATAATGTATTAACATGTAATTAGTCTTTATTAAATAATTTAAATTTCTTTAAAAGTGAATTAAGTGTGAGGCTTGATATGATAAATTATAGACTATAAGAACATCATCACATGAAATTACAATAAGCTTTAATAGTTTTTGGGCTCATAGTACAAGTATTCGTACAAACAACCAAATAACATATCTAACGAGCCAGGCTAAAGATATGTAGATAACCAAACATAGAGATGTGTTCTCATCTAGGCCAATTAGAGCCAAACTCTCTAGATGCGAGCCAACAAGACCATGCATGCAACACATTGCCGAAAATAATGGACACTTATTTTTGGCGACTAACACAAGGTCGCTGAAAATAATGCTGCTATTTTCGGTGTTAGCCTATGGGCCTTTGAAACTTATTATGTCCATTGGAAAATGCCAGTTTTTCTATAATATGAAGAAGCAATAGTGGGCGAGGATTTGCTTGGGACAATATCATGTGACGCTTCTGTTGGGGGGAGTGCCCCTGGTCGAAGGTCCTCAAACTAATGATTTTTATTCGTTCCCACATTTGTTTTAGGATTAGTTTAGTAAGCTTCATCTATGGGAACTTCGTAGTATAAATGAAGCAACAACTTCATCATCAAGGAAGAAGTAATGACTTCATCACCAGGGTTTAGACGAAGCGTTCTAGAAGGCACGAAGCATGATTAAGGAGTCTTGCACAACACAGTTTATGGAGGAAAATACAACAATGCCCCCAATTAATTTTGTAAATTGACTGTAAGTGTTTGATGGTATAAATGTAATTTTATACAAATTTGTACATCACACCACCCCTATAAATTGTGGTACAATGCCCATGCAAAGGGGACATTTGTCATTCAAGTATGGCACCTATTCATGGATTGCTCTATAAAGGACAAGCACCCTCAGACTGTCTTCAAACACTCTGAAGGTAGCCTTGTAATCAGGCATAATAGAGGGAGAGAAAATAAAAGGATGAAGTGTGTATGCACATATTTTACACCTCATGTTTTGTTTTATTGTTCAACCATATGGACTATAATCCCCTTCTCTTGATTCACTTATCCATCATGAATGAATCAAGGAGAGGAAAAATTGTGTTACTTTAACTGGGTTGCCTTATTTTGGTTTTTACGAGAACATTTACAGGTAACCAATAGCTTCTTTATCATTGTTGGTGTTGCCCTCATCCTTTCCTGAACCCCTAATCACACACGCAATCTTGTGCACCCCTCCTATTTTGTCCTCTTCTACACGCTTCCACCATATGTGATTGTAGGCTTCTTTGCCTCTTCATGATAGCCACCTCTTAGCGATGCTCCCTCGCCCTGATCTTTCCCTAATCAAAGCATAGCCAGTTGTTGGTCACTCGTTAAAGGTCCTACAAGGAAGCATAATAAAACAACACAATTAAAATGATAGAACCTTCTTAGGAGTAAAAAGGCAAAATGAGAAGGGTAAGACGATAAAAGATTGATATGTCATAAATGTAGATGATAAAACGAACTAGGAAATAGAATATTCCAAATTCTTTTCTCTTTTTTACTAGATTTATTTCAGATATTTTTTGAATACATGGAATGAATTATGCAATATAGATTACAGGTATGTTCAAAATGCGCTCAAGACATTCGAAGATAGGTACAATATTTAAGCTTCGAAGGTAGAACCCTTCAAAAGTTGCATGAGCTTGAGAGTTCAAATTCACCTCCTCTCCAGGAGCACTATTCATCTATTTATAGGGGCATGACATTATACACCTTCGTATAAAATTACATCAATGTCACTTGTCCTAGATACAAAATCTTTGAGACCATTGAAGGTCATTTTCGTCTTTCTACTAATAAAGTGTGTCATTTACGTCTCTTCTAGATCCTTTCATATCCTCGTGGTCCGAAGCTAACGAAGCCTTGTTTGGCTCTTTGCCCCCTAGGCAGGTTTTTATTTCGGTGAAGCAGCTTTGTTTCATCTTATACAAACCTAAAGTGTGATCCAAAGTCTAGATGACTTACTCTCCTAAAACATGTTTAAGGCAGTAGGTTTTGTTAAATGTGGACCTTCGGCAAAGCCTTCCTCCCAATAGTAGCCCTCACAGGATTAGTTTGTTTTCTATAACAAGCTCAAACTTTGAAACTCAAACAAAGAGAACTTTGGAATGAAGGTCTAAAAAACACTTCTATTGATTTTGTTATCCAAAACAAATAGTTATTGAATTTGCTTCGTGCAGTTGAAAATAGATAATACATGAATGAGTCCATCGAACAACGAGTGTGAGCACAGCGATCCCTCATGTCTTGTGCCATTTTTTGTATATATGGTGCTAACCCACGCATCTAAGTGCATAGAATTTATTGCCACCTAGCCACCACACTGGTTCATCGTGCTCTGCCTCCAAAGCTTTGCAAAATCTTGGTTTCACAATGCTTCGTATTTTCCATTTGTCCTTCAAACTATTGGGATGGCACGCATCAGAACTGTTGAGGCCTATCTTGACGAAGGTCCTCAAAACATCTTACCTTCGGTGTAAGCAAATGTGTTTCAGGCATATAAGCAAAGGACGGACGAAGATGCACTTCGACCAAAGAAGCCACAAAGGTGCAAGCCAGCCTCGGCATAGAAAGAGCTTTGTGCATAAAGCGACGAAGGGGAAGAGGTCCAAGACTTGAGCAGCAAGAAAGAAGAAGAAAAAGATGATGACACCCCTATGATATCTGTAAACCATGCTTGTAAACCTTGTGGGCATGTATGTAATTCCACGCGAAGTTGTATCCCTCCCCTATAAGGCCTTGTTCGGTTATTCCTGTCCCATGTGGATTGGATGGGATTGGAAAATATGAAGGATTTTGACTTGTTCGGGATTTAAACTCATCCAATCCTACCCATTCCACATGGATTGAGAGGAAAGCGAACAAGCCCTAAATAGGTGAATAGTACCATGCCTAAAGTACGTTTAGGAGGGCCTTAAGATTCATTTGTCTTAGCTTTCGAAGTATCTTCGAACTACCTCTCATGTAAAGCCAAAGGTATGCTTGTACATTTAATTCATGAGAGATGGAATAAAAGAATGCTAAGGCATATCAGTTGAGTAACATGTTTAGTTCTTCACCATGCTTTTATGCATTATTACTTCATTCACAAGAATTTATTCACATCTTCTCCCTTAAATTATCTCTTTGGAAAAGAGATAACAGAAGGGAGAAGGTTTCAATCATCTAATTTGTGTTGACTTGTTTTTGATACCATATAGTAATCAAAAGCATGTGACCAACAAGTGCCATGCATAAGATCACCTTTATGAGGGCCTTAAGCTTTGTCTCTCTTAGCCTTCGAAGTATCTTCAAGCTATCTCTCGTGTAAAGTCGAATGTATGCGTGTACAATTAATACATAAGGACAAGGATGGAATAAAAAGAATGCTAAGGCATACGAGATGAGTAACATGCTTCATTCTTCATCACACTTCTATGCATCCCTACTTGGTCTATTTTCTTGATTCACATGTCACACCCGGCTTTAAGGAACAAAGCCAGGTGCATCTCATACATGCGCCAAGAACACAACATATATAATAACAGAGTATATAGAGATAAATGTCACAATAATCTGAGTATTTATTACATAGTGGAAGTCTTATTACAAAATAAAAGATAAATATAAAACGAACTAAGGATCGTCATTGGTGCCAATGTCAACTGAGAAACGCCACCTAGATCAGATCAAACTCCTCGCCTTGTGGCTCCTCCTGAACCACCTGTTCTTCTCCTGTGGGGGGTGTGAGACAGCAAGGGTGAGCTCACACATGATCATAGCTCAACAAGTTGTGGGGAAACTAGTGGGCATGAACTCACTAAAGGTGGGAGTTCATGTGATGTGTAAGGCTAGTCAACAACAGGGGTTAAAGCTGAGCATTGCTTTTAATTAGTTGGTCAAAATTTTATTAGCAGTTACTAGATGTAAGTAAATACCAAACCTTAAATAAAGTAGTAGAACAAAATTAATAAATAATCCCATGCATATGCAAATGACAAAATTGAAGTTTCATAAATTAATCATCAGAGAGTCCTGAGCTGCTCATGACCGTGAGCTCAGCTAGTATACCAGTTTTACACTCTGTAGAGGTTGTACCCTTTACCCACAAGTCATGTTACCCATCTGCCAAGGGATCGCGACTCCCATACACCTCTACCTAGGAAGCGAGGCAGGGCAACACTATGAGGCCTTTACAAAGTTCCACTAGCTTCCAAAAACCCGCTACAGTTTATGGGAAGAGCACTTGCAAGAATCCCCCGTCTGACCGCCATCGCAGCAAAATCAACCCGAGAACCTCCTTGCATGCAACTCCCCTACTGCCCTTGCCCTTTTCGGGTAAGGTAGTCTTCCACTAGCTTTCCTAATTAGTTAGCCAAGGGGTCCCATTCCTCCTTTGTGGTGGCACATGTTTCTCAAGTTAAGCTCCATGTTCCAATTAACATTAATTATCTTGACATGAACATAAATAGAATAACAAAATAACTGGAACATGGATATAATAAATGATTATCCCAAAACCATGTAAAGCAATAGCAAACTACCCAAGTGATTCAGGGGTAAACAAGGTAATGAGATAAACAATCTAGGGTGACCTATAAATGACATTAAAGAACATTATTGGGTATAAAAGTGGTCAAGGGCACAACTTGCCTTCAATGAGCTCCTACTCAGCTACTTCTATCAGCTAGTCACCAGGATCCTCAGTCACAGGTGAAAGGGAAATGTGCCCTTGGGCCATTTCTAAGTATTTTGGTGATTGAGTGCCAACACATGTGCTTAATTGTGAATTTATGTACATGGGTGAACAAGGTGCAAATCATGAAGTAAAGGTATGTTTCTAAGCCTTAGTACATTGGTTTTGTGTACTAATATATTTGTCTAAGTGTTAGAAACAGAAAGAGAGAAGAGGAGAAAAGCTTGGCTGTGTGCTGCCAAGACCCAGCTCGGTCTGGAGCACCGGACTGTCCGGTGTGCACCGGACAGTGTCCGGTGCGCCAGGCTGACTCGGCTCGAACTGGCCGCTCTCGGGAAATTGGCCGACGGCGTACGGCTAAAATTCACCGGACTGTCCGGTGTGCACCGGACTGTCCGGTGAGCCAACAGTCGGCCGGGCCAACGGTCGGCCGCGCAATCTGCGCGGGACACGTGGCGGAGCCAACGGTCGGAAGACGGCACCGGACTGTCCGGTGTGCACCGGACATGTCCGGTGCGCCAACGGCTCCCAGATCTCCAACGGTCGGCAACGGTCGGAAGCGCCAGTTATGGAAACAAATCGGGCACCGGACAGTGTCCGGTGTGCACCGGACTGTCCGGTGCCCCCGACGACAGAAGGCAAGGATGGCCTTCCGGATTTGCTCTCAACGGCTCCTAGCTGCCTTGGGGCTATAAAAGGAGCCCCTAGGCGCATGGAGGAGACACACAAGCAACTCTTGAGCATTCTTGATCATCCACACTCAGTCTTTGCGCATTTGTTTGTCATTCTAAGTGTTTCGAGCTCCGTTCTAGTGAGAACTTTGTGATACTCTTATGAGCTCGATTCTTGGCCGTGTGTGTGCGCGTTTCGCTGTGGATTTGTGTGTGTTGCTTCCCTCCCTTACTCTGTGTTTCTTTGTGATCATATACTTGTAAGGGCAAGAGACTCCAATTTGTGGAGATTCCTTGCAAACGGGATAGTGAAAGGCAAAACAAAACACCGTGGTATTCAAGTGGGTCTTTGGACCGCTTGAGAGGGGTTGATTGCAACCCTCGTCCGTTGGGACGCCACAACGTGGAGTAGGCAAGCGTTGGTCTTGGCCGAACCACGGGATAAACCACTGTGTCACCTCTGTGCTTGATCTCTTGTGGTATTGTGTTTTGTTGAGACTTCTCTTTAGCCACTTGGAAATTATTGTGCTAACACTTAACAAGTTTTTGTGGCTTAAGTTTTAAGTTTTCACAGGATCACCTATTCACCCCCCCCTCTAGGTGCTCTCAATTGGTATCAGAGCCGTTCTCTTCACAAAGGGACTAACCGCCCGAAGAGATGGATCCTAAGGGGAAGGGTATCGTGATCAACGACAAAGAGAAGGAATCCTTCGTCAACGAGCCAAAGGACGACAAGCCTACCGACTCCGGCTCGGGTCATAGACGGAAGGAAGGGAAGAAGAAGAAGACAAGGCGCATCAAGGAGATCGTCTACTACGACAGCGATGAGTCTACTTCTTTCCAAAAGGACGAAGACCACAACGACTACGAGAGAAGGAAACCGGTTAATTCGAACTTTTCTTTTGATTACTCTCGAATTCCGCAAAGTTCACATTCACATTTGCTCTCCATTCCACTCGGCAAGCCCCCACACTTTGATGGAGAGGACTACGGATTTTGGAGCCACAAAATGCGTAGTCACCTATTCTCTCTCCATCCTAGTATATGGGAGATTGTAGAGAGTGGAATGCACTTTGATAGTTCGGATAGTCCCATGTTCATTAATGAACAAATTCATAAGAATGCACAAGCTACTACTGTTCTTCTAGCTTCCTTGTGCAGGGATGAATACCATAAAGTGAGCGGCTTGGATAACGCCAAGCAAATCTGGGACACCCTCAAGATTTCTCATGAGGGGAACGACGTCACTTTGCTCACCAAGATGGAGTTGGTGGAGGGCGAGCTTGGACGATTCGCCATGATAAGGGGAGAGGAGCCAACTCAAACTTACAACCGGCTCAAGACCCTTATCAACAAAATAAGGAGCTACGGAAGCACGCGTTGGACGGATCACGACGTCGTCCGCCTAATGCTCAGGTCCTTTACTGTTCTTGATCCTCATCTCGTGAACAATATTCGTGAGAACCCTAGGTACACGATGATGACGCCCGAGGAAGTACTTGGAAAATTCGTGAGCGGGCGGATGATGATCAAGGAGGCAAGATACGTCGACAACGCGTTGAACGGACCACTCCACGAGCCTCAACCCATTGCTCTAAAGGCAACGAGGAGCAAGGAGTCGCTACCTAGCAAGGTGGCACAAATTGAGGCGGCCGGGCTCAATGATGAAGAGATGGCTCTCATCATCAAGAGATTCAAGACGGCGCTAAATGGTCGCAAGGGGCAGCCAAGCAAGACCAAGACAAAGGGGAAGCGCTCATGCTTCAAATGCGGTAAGCTTGGTCATTTTATCGCTAACTGTCCCGATAATGAAAGTGACCAGGAAAAGGGGAACAAAAGAGAAAAGAAGAAGCAATACAAGAAGGCAAAGGGCGAGGCACATCTAGGAAAGGAGTGGGACTCGGATTGCTCTTCGTCCGACTCCGACAACGAAGGACTCGCCGCCACTGCCTTCAACAAATCGGCTCTCTTCCCCAACGAGCGTCTCACATGCCTTATGGCAAGGGAGAAGAAGGTGAGTACTCAAGACTTCACTTATGCTTCCTCTAGTGATAGTGAGTCTAGTGATGATGATGACATAGATTATTCATGCTTGTTTAAGGGCTTAGATAGATCTAAGATAGATAAAATTAATGAGTTGATTGATGCTTTAAATGATAAGAATAGATTACTAGAAAAACAAGAGGATCTTTTATATGAGGAGCATGATAAGTTTGTTAGTGCACAAAATTCTCTTGCTCTAGAAATTAAAAGAAATGAAGTGCTTTCTAGTGAATTATCTTCCTGTAATGAAACCATTTCTACTTTACAAGATGTTAACAATGATTTAAATGCCAAATTAGAAGTAGCAAATAAATCTAATTCTTGTGTAGAATATGTTGAAATTTGTACTAGGTGTAAGGATTTTGATGTTAATGCTTGTAGTGAACACTTAGTGTCAATTTCAAAACTAAATGATGAAGTAGCTAGTCTTAATGCCCAACTTAAGACTAGCAAGAGTGAAGTTGACAAAATAAAATTTGCAAGGGATGCCTACACGATTGGTAGACACCCCTCAATTAAGGATGGTCTTGGCTTCAAGAGAGAGGCCAAGAACTTAACTAGCCATAAGACTCCCATCTTCGTCAAGGAGAAAGGGAAGGCCCCTATGGCTAGTAGTGCTAAAAAGAACCATGCTTTCTTATACCATGATAGGAGACATGCTAGGAATGCTTATAATGATTTTGATTCACATGTTTATGATTCTCATGCCATGTTTGCTTCTAGTTCTTCTTATAAGCATGATAGAGATATGTGTAGGAGAAATGTTGTACATATGCCTAGGAGAAATATTGCTCATGTGCCTAGAAAGAATGTTATTCATGCTCCTAGGAAAGTAGTGAATGAACCTTCTATAATTTATTGTGCTTTAAACACTTCCTTTGCTATTTGTAGAAAGGATAGGAAAATAGTTGCTAGGAAGTTAGGGGCAAAATGCAAGGGAGACAGGACTTGCATTTGGGTCCCTAAGGACATTTGTGCTAACCTTGCAGGACCCAACATGAGTTGGGTACCTAAGACCCAAGCCTAAATTTGCCTTGCAGGTTTATGCATCCGGGGGTTCAAGCTGGATTATCGACAGCGGATGCACAAACCATATGACGGGGGAGAAGAAGATGTTCACCTCCTATGTCAAAAATAAGGATTCCCAAGATTCAATTATATTCGGTGATGGGAATCAAGGCAAGGTAAAAGGGTTAGGTAAAATTGCAATTTCTAATGAGCACTCAATTTCAAATGTGTTTTTAGTTGAGTCTCTCGGTTACAATTTGCTATCTGTTAGTCAACTATGCAACATGGGATACAATTGCCTTTTTACTAATGTAGATGTGTCTGTCTTTAGAAGATGTGATGGTTCACTAGCTTTTAAGGGTGTACTAGACGGCAAGCTTTATTTAGTAGATTTTGCAAAAGAAGAGGCCGGTCTAGATGCATGCTTAATGGCTAAGACTTGCATGGGCTGGCTGTGGCATCGCCGCTTAGCACATGTGGGGATGAAGAATCTCCACAAACTTCTAAAGGGAGAACACGTGATAGGTCTAACCAATGTTTATTTCGAAAAAGATAGACCTTGTGCAGCTTGTCAGGCAGGTAAACAAGTGGGAGGAGCACATCACAGCAAGAATGTGATGACCACGTCAAGACCTCTGGAGCTGCTGCATATGGACCTCTTCGGACCCGTCGCCTATCTAAGCATAGGAGGAAGTAAGTATGGTTTAGTTATTGTTGATGACTTTTCCCGCTTCACTTGGGTGTTCTTTTTGCAGGATAAGTCTGAAACCCAAGGGACCCTCAAGCGCTTCCTCAGGAGAGCTCAAAATGAGTTTGAGCTCAAGGTGAAGAAGATAAGGAGCGACAACGGGTCCGAGTTCAAGAACCTTCAAGTGGAGGAGTTTCTTGAGAAAGAAGGAATCAAGCACGAGTTCTCCGCTCCCTACACACCACAGCAAAATGGTGTGGTAGAGAGGAAGAACAGGACGCTAATCGATATGGCGAGGACGATGCTTGGAGAGTTCAATACCCCCGAGTGCTTTTGGTCGGAAGCCGTGAACACGGCTTGCCACGCCATCAACAGGGTCTACCTTCACCGCCTCCTCAAGAAGACGTCATATGAGCTACTAACCGGTAACAAACCCAATGTATCTTACTTTCGTGTTTTTGGGAGCAAGTGCTACATTCTAGTGAAGAAGGGTAGAAATTCTAAGTTTGCTCCCAAAGCTGTAGAAGGATTTTTATTAGGTTATGATTCAAATACAAAGGCGTATAGAGTCTTCAACAAATCGTCGGGTTTGGTTGAAGTCTCTAGCGACGTTGTATTTGATGAGACTAATGGCTCTCCAAGAGAGCAAGTTGTTGATTGTGATGATGTAGATGAAGAAGATGTTCCAACGGCCGCTATACGAACCATGGCGATTGGAGACGTTCGGCCACAGGAACAAGATGAACGAGATCAACCTTCTTCCTCAACGACGGTGCATCCCCCAACTCAAGACGATGAACAGGTTCATCAAAAGGAGGCGTGTGATCAAGGGGGAGCACAAGATGATCATGTGATGGAGGAAGAAGCGCAACCGGCACCTCCAACCCAAGTTCGAGCGATGATTCAAAGGGATCATCCCGTCGACCAAATTCTGGGTGACATTAGCAAGGGAGTAACTACTCGGTCTCGACTAGTTAATTTTTGTGAACATTACTCTTTTGTCTCCTCTATTGAGCCTTTCAGGGTAGAGGAGGCCTTGCTAGATCCGGATTGGGTGTTGGCCATGCAGGAGGAACTTAACAACTTCAAGCGCAATGAAGTTTGGACGCTGGTGCCTCGTCCCAAGCAAAATGTTGTGGGAACCAAGTGGGTATTCCGCAACAAACAGGACGAGCACGGGGTGGTGACAAGGAACAAGGCTCGACTTGTGGCAAAAGGTTATGCCCAAGTCGCAGGTTTGGACTTTGAGGAGACTTTTGCTCCTGTGGCTAGGCTAGAATCAATTCGTATCTTGCTAGCATATGCCGCTCACCATTCTTTCAGGTTGTACCAAATGGATGTGAAGAGCGCTTTCCTCAACGGGCCAATAAAGGAGGAGGTGTACGTAGAGCAACCCCCTGGCTTCGAGGATGAGCGGTACCCCGACCACGTGTGTAAGCTCTCTAAGGCGCTCTATGGACTTAAACAAGCCCCAAGAGCATGGTATGAATGCCTTAGAGATTTCTTAATTGCTAATGCTTTCAAGGTTGGGAAAGCCGATCCAACTCTTTTCACTAAGACTTGTAATGGTGATTTGTTTGTGTGCCAAATTTATGTCGATGACATAATATTTGGTTCTACTAACCAAAAGTCTTGTGAAGAGTTTAGCAGGGTGATGACGCAGAAATTCGAGATGTCGATGATGGGCGAGTTGAACTACTTCCTTGGGTTCCAAGTGAAGCAACTCAAGGATGGCACCTTCATCTCCCAAACGAAGTACACGCAAGATCTGCTAAAGAGGTTTGGGATGAAGGACGCCAAGCCCGCAAAGACTCCGATGGGAACCGACGGGCACACCGACCTCAACAAAGGAGGTAAGTCCGTTGATCAAAAAGCATACCGGTCAATGATAGGGTCTTTACTTTATTTATGTGCTAGTAGACCGGATATTATGCTTAGCGTATGCATGTGTGCTAGATTTCAATCCGATCCTAAGGAGTGTCACTTGGTGGCGGTGAAGCGAATTCTTAGATATTTAGTCGCTACGCCTTGCTTCGGGATCTGGTATCCAAAGGGGTCTAACTTTGACTTGATTGGGTACTCAGATTCCGACTATGCTGGATGTAAGGTCGATAGGAAGAGTACATCGGGGACGTGCCAATTCTTAGGAAGGTCCCTGGTGTCTTGGAACTCTAAGAAACAAACCTCCGTTGCCCTATCCACCGCTGAGGCCGAGTACGTTGCCGCAGGTCAGTGTTGCGCGCAACTACTTTGGATGAGGCAAACACTCAGGGACTTTGGCTACAATCTGAGCAAAGTCCCACTCCTATGTGACAATGAGAGTGCTATCCGAATAGCGGAAAATCCTGTTGAGCACAGCCGCACAAAGCACATAGACATCCGGCATCACTTTTTGAGAGACCACCAGCAAAAGGGAGATATCGAAGTGTTTTATGTTAGCACCGAGAACCAGCTAGCCGATATCTTTACCAAGCCTTTAGATGAGAAGACCTTTTGCAGGTTGCGTAGTGAGCTAAATGTCTTAGATTCGCGGAACTTGGATTGAATTGTAGCATACATGTATTTATGCTTTTGATAATGTTCCTTTTTGCATTATGTTGCTTATTATGGTGCTCAAGTTGTACAAACACTCCCTGGACCTCACAAGTCAGTTGCAAAGTGATGCACATGTTTAGGGGGAGATGTGTTACAACTTGACCCTTTGAGACTAACCATATGTTTGAGTTTGCTTGTTTTAGTCTCAAAGGAGAATTGAAAGGGAAAGGTGGACTTGGACCATGAAAGACTTCCACTGCACTCCGATGAGAGGGTAACTTATTCCAAGTTCATCTCATGAACTCTTATTGCCATTTGCTCTAAATTGAAGATTTTGGTGAGGCAATGGGGTTAAAGGGCCAAGATTGATCCCGTTTTGGTGCTTGATGCCAAAGGGGGAGAAAATAAAGGCCAAAGCAATAATGGATCAGCTACCACTTGAGAGATTTTGAAAATAGTAGAGTAGAGTTTTTGGTTTATCAAAACTCTTTTATTGTCTCTTTTGGCTTCCTGTGGGGAGAAGTAGTAATTATGGGAAAAAGGGGGAGTTTTTGAAATCTTTGATCAATCTCTTTTGGAATAACTCTCTTTACGCTTTATCATGTGTGTTTGACTTAGAGATAGAGATTTGAGTTTGATTTGCAAAAACAAACCAAGTGGTGGCAAAGGGTGATCCATATATGCCAAATTTGATTCAAAATAAATTTAAGTTTTATTTGAAGTGAGTTTGCACTTGTTCTAGTTGCTTTATGTTGTGTTGGCATAAATCACCAAAAAGGGGGAGATTGAAAGGGAAATGTGCCCTTGGGCCATTTCTAAGTATTTTGGTGATTGAGTGCCAACACATGTGCTTAATTGTGAATTTATGTACATGGGTGAACAAGGTGCAAATCATGAAGTAAAGGTATGTTTCTAAGCCTTAGTACATTGGTTTTGTGTACTAATATATTTGTCTAAGTGTTAGAAACAGAAAGAGAGAAGAGGAGAAAAGCTTGGCTGTGTGCTGCCAAGACCCAGCTCGGTCTGGAGCACCGGACTGTCCGGTGTGCACCGGACAGTGTCCGGTGCGCCAGGCTGACTCGGCTCGAACTGGCCGCTCTCGGGAAATTGGCCGACGGCGTACGGCTAAAATTCACCGGACTGTCCGGTGTGCACCGGACTGTCCGGTGTGCACCGGACTGTCCGGTGAGCCAACAGTCGGCCGGGCCAACGGTCGGCCGCGCAATCTGCGCGGGACACGTGGCGGAGCCAACGGTCGGAAGACGGCACCGGACTGTCCGGTGTGCACCGGACATGTCCGGTGCGCCAACGGCTCCCAGATCTCCAACGGTCGGCAACGGTCGGAAGCGCCAGTTATGGAAACAAATCGGGCACCGGACAGTGTCCGGTGTGCACCGGACTGTCCGGTGCCCCCGACGACAGAAGGCAAGGATGGCCTTCCGGATTTGCTCTCAACGGCTCCTAGCTGCCTTGGGGCTATAAAAGGAGCCCCTAGGCGCATGGAGGAGACACACAAGCAACTCTTGAGCATTCTTGATCATCCACACTTAGTCTTTGCACATTTGTTTGTCATTCTAAGTGTTTCAAGCTCCGTTCTAGTGAGAACTTTGTGATACTCTTGTGAGCTCGATTCTTGGCCGTGTGTGTGCGCGTTTCGCTGTGGATTTGTGTGTGTTGCTTCCCTCCCTTACTCTGTGTTTCTTTGTGATCATATACTTGTAAGGGCAAGAGACTCCAATTTGTGGAGATTCCTTGCAAACGGGATAGTGAAAGGCAAAACAAAACACCGTGGTATTCAAGTGGGTCTTTGGACCGCTTGAGAGGGGTTGATTGCAACCCTCGTCCGTTGGGACGCCACAACGTGGAGTAGGCAAGCGTTGGTCTTGGCCGAACCACGGGATAAACCACTGTGTCACCTCTGTGCTTGATCTCTTGTGGTATTGTGTTTTGTTGAGACTTCTCTTTAGCCACTTGGAAATTATTGTGCTAACACTTAACAAGTTTTTGTGGCTTAAGTTTTAAGTTTTCACAGGATCACCTATTCACCCCCCCCCCTCTAGGTGCTCTCAACAGGCTCTTCTACTCGCCACAATACAAACAAGCACAGTATATAGAGAAAATTAACATCACACCAAACATGTAAACAAAATACATAGTAAAAATCTACACATTAAAATAAAATCCTAGGAACAGGAATCATAATTTTTGGAGTTATAGATTTTAAATTATGAATTTCTAAAAGTTTTATGTGTTTAAAATAGGATTAAGTGAGGAATTAATTTTATTACTGTTTTCATGACAAAACAGAGACTCTAAGTGATAGAGAATAATATTACAAAATTTTAGGAAGTGAAATGGATTAATTTGGACTAGAGATGAATTTTCTATGAATTTTATAAGTTCTAGTAATTATTTCCATAATAAAAAAAATCCATTTTCCAACTCATTTATTCGATTTACAACTGGCTCTGGCTGGGCCTCGTTTTCTAGGAAGGACAGGGGCCACAGGGTAAGATGTCCAAGACCCAGCGCACAGTCCATGCGGATGGCGGGTCAAATACTAAATAACAGAGTGGGTCTTACGCAAATGCGCCAGAGCGAACGGGTAACCCGAATCCAGAGCCGTCTGATCAGATTTGAAGGGCGCAGATTAAATATATATTACATCGAACCGGTATGCAAAGCTGACCGCTGATGTCTAGATCGATGGTTAGGATTTTATTGCCCGAGATTCAATCGTGGCCTTTGAATTTCCATCAAACGACATGGACCACACTGACTCCAAACGGTACGCCAGACCCAATCCCTGTCGTGCATACCGAGATCCACGGATCTGATGGCCACAAAACCATCGTCACCACGTGCCTTGGTTCCCCCTGTTTGCCACGGCCTGGCCACGGCGAAACCTAACTCCAGCGAGGCAAATCCCCGGCGATGACGCAACTAAACCTAATTAGATCCGGTCTACATGTTACGGTGAAGTAAGCGGGCACAGGCGAGGAATTCATACCAAAAATCGTGAGCGCAGAAGAGCTGTCCGCGCCGAAGTGCGAGCGCACGGCGGAGCTTTTCCTCTGATGACCAATTCACGTCACTCCGGCCTCAAATCCTGCGCGGCGAGTCTACGGATATCATCCGGGTGTTGAGGCGAAGCTCCCTCAATGGCTCAGGTCGGCTCGACGACGGTGTTTGCGTGCTTCAGCCACGGCGGGTTCCGTGGCTACGGCGGCTCTCGGCTCCCTCTTTCACTGTCTCGGTTCACGGAAAAAGGTAGAGAGATGGGGATAATGCGCGGTGGCCGAGTTCTTGGGAGGCACTTATCCTCCACGCAGACGAGTCGGGGGAAGGGGTCGCGGTCGCCAGACCCGCGATTATGGCGCGGTCACCCGCCTGGCTCGGGGCGTTTGTTGTGGAAGATAGAGCTGACAAGGTAGGGCCCGCATGTCACCGATGTACACACAAGCTAGCGCGCACGGGGAAAGCGGAGCCGCGCGGTTGAGAAGCTGATCCTTGGGCCCGCGAATGCAGTGAGACGCTGAGCGCGAGCGTGAGTGCGAGCGAGAGACCGCTAGGTGGGTCCCACGCGTCAGCGGAGCCAGCAGCGCAAGCAATGCTCTCGCCTGGGCTGCGCGGATGGGGAATGGGAAACTGGGCCGGATTAGAGAGAGTTGGGCCCAACTAGGTTTTTGCCCTTTTCTTTTATCCTCCTTTTCTTTTCTTTTTGATTTATTTTCTTCTCATTTGAATCTCTAGTTTGAATTTGAATCCTTTTGTGGACTTAACCTTTGAGTCAAATATTCAAAATCCAATATGTATAAGAATAATATATATATATACTTATTTTTATTCACCTATTAATTTCTCTTCTTCTCTCTTTTCTCAATTCTAGGATTTATTTTAGGATTTAAATCCCCATTTGGATATTTAACATATTTCTTTTTACATTATTGTAATATTGTCACAAAAATGCACACAAAAATAAAATCCCAGCATGATGCATGTATTATTTTTGGGTATCTCTTGTTAATCATGTATTTGTGTAAGTAATGTGTCCCCATGAAATGATAAACATTGGTAATACATATAGATATAGAATAATATAATTTCTCTTTTAGACCTTTCTTACAAAGTGGGTGTTACAAATCCTACCCCCCTTAAAAAGAATCTTGTCCTCGAGATTTAGGAAGAACGAGGGAAAAGATGGGGAAAATCTATGTGAAGCTCTTCTTCTCTTTCCCAAGTAGCTTCGTCTTCTCCATGGTGACTCCATTGCACTTTACACATCTTTATCACCTTATTTCTTGTAACTCGAGTCAATGTGTCAAGAATCTTGACAGGATACTCCGTGTAAGTCAAATCACCCTGAACACTGAGCTCTTCCATTGGTAACTGTTCCTCAGGGATATGGAGACACTTCTTCAGTTGAGATACGTGGAACACATTATGCACATCTGATAGACTAGCAGGTAGCTCGAGTTGGTATGCCATCTCCCCAACTCGCCTAAAGATCAGGAATGGTCCAATAAAACGAGGGGACAATTTGCCCTTGACATTGAATCTCATCATTCCTCGAAGTGGTGACACCTTGAGGTACACATAATCTCCTTCCTTAAATTCTAGTGGTCTCCTTCTATTATCAGCATAGCTCTTTTGCTTGGTTTGAGCTACCCTCAAATTCTCTCGAATTATACGGACTTATTCTTCTGCTTCTTGAATCAGTTCAGGCCCAAAGAACTGTCTTTCTCCAGTCTGATCCCAGTATAGAGGAGTCCTGCACTTCCTCCCATATAAAGCTTCGAACGGTGACATCTTCAGACTGGCCTGATAGCTATTATTATATGAGAACTCAGCATATGGTAGACTTTTATCCCAACTTCCTCTATGCTGAAGGGCACAAACTCTCAACATATCGTCCAGTACTTGATTAGTCCTTTCAGTCTGTCCATCAATCTGAGGGTGATAGGCCATACCAAAATTCAACTTCGTATTCATATTCTCATGAAAGCTTCTCTAGAATCTTGAGGTAAACTGTGAACCTCGATCAGACACAATTTTCTTTGGTACTCCATGTAAACACACGATCCGAGCCATATATAACTCTGCTAGTTGAGAACCTTTATAAGTAGTTTTGACAGGAATGAAGTGAGCTACTTTAGTCAATCTATCCACAATCACCCATATAGCATCATATCCTTTCTGGGTGTGAGGCAATCCAGTAATAAAATCCATACCAATCTCTTCCCACTTCCACTCGGGTATCTTCAGTGGGTGCAGTAGTCCAGCTGGCCTCTGGTGTTCAGCCTTAACTCTTTGACACACATCACACATAGCCACATGTGCAGCCACATCTCTCTTCAATCTATACCACCAATATTTCTGCTTCAAATCTTGATACATCTTGGTACTACCAGGATGAATTGAATAATCCGAGTCATGGGCCTCCTTTAGAATAGTCTCACGAAGGCTTTCAATATCAGGAACACATATCCTATCCTTGAACCATACGGTGCCTTGCTCATCTTCCGTAAATTTCGGACCTTGACCTTCAGTAATCAGATCCTTAATCTCTTGTATTTTAGCATCACCAATTTGTCCTTTATGGATTTCTTGCTCCAAAGTAAGTTCCACATCAATAGTAACTCCTTCAGTGTGAGCAACTATCCCCAGGTTATGTCTCCTGATATCCTCAACAATCTCATCGGGTAGCTGGGCAACAACAGCTGAATGAACATGCTCCTTTTGACTCAAAGCATCTACAACCAAATTTGCCTTGCCCGGGTAATAGTGAATCTCCAAATCATAATCCTTAATAAGCTCCAACCAGCGGTGTTGCCTAAGGTCGAGATCCTTCTGAGTGAATATATACTTCAAACTCTTATGATTCGTATATACTTGACACTTGGTCCCCATAATATAATGTCTCCAAATCTTAAGCGCATGCACAACGGCTACCAGTTCTAAGTCATGAGTGGGGTAGTTCAACTCATGTTTCCGCAACTGACGAGACGCGTAGGCGATCACATGTCCTTCTTGCATGAGCACATCCTAAGCCTTGGCCACATGCATCACAATAAATGTCAAATCCCTTCTACAGATCTAGCATAACCAACACTGGTGGCGACATCAATCTCTTCTTCAATTGATCAAAGCTGTCTTGGCACTTCTCATCCCACTTGAATTCTCTTCCCTTCTCCAGAAGCGAGGTCATAGGCTTAGCAATCTTAGAAAATCCTTCAATAAATCTCCGATAATATCCTGCTAGTCCCAAGAAACTCCGAATCTCAGTAACTGTAGTGGGTACTCTCCACCCCATTATCTCCTTGACCTTAGCAGGGTCCACTGATATTCCGCCATTAGAAATGATATGACCAAGGAATTGCACCTCACCAATCCAAAACTCGCACTTGCTAAACTTGGCGAACTTGGCGTAGAGTTGATTATCTCGTAGCTTCTGTAGCACCAATCTCAGATGTTCCTCATGATCACTATCACTCTTGGAATAGATAAGAATATCGTCGATGAATACCATGACGAATCTGTCCAAATACTCCATAAACACCTTATTCATCAAATTCATAAAATAAGCTGGTGCATTAGTTAGCCCAAATGACATAACGGTGAACTCATATAATCCATATCGAGTCAAGAAAGCCATCTTGGGAATATCCGATGGCCTAATCCTCATCTGATGGTAACCCGATCGGAGATCAATCTTCGAGAATACCCTTGCACCTCTCATCTGATCAAATAAATCCTCAATACGGGGTAACGGATACTTGTTCTTCACAGTAACATCATTAAGTAATCTATAATCCACACACATCCGCTGTGATCCATCCTTCTTCTGTACAAACAGAACCGGTGCTCCCCAAGGTGAGGAACTCGGACGAATGTACCCAGCCTCTTGTAACTCGGTTAACTGCTTCTTAAGTTCCTTTAATTCTTCCACAGACATCCTGTATGGCCATTTAGAAATGGGGGCAGTTCTAGGTAAGAGACCAATAAAAAACTCAACTTCCCTATCAGGTGGCATCCCTGGCAACTCCTCTGGAAAGACATCCAGAAAATCTCTAACCACACGGATGTTGTCACCAACAAACTCCTCAGGTATAAAGAACATTGCACGTCTAGATGAGGTGGTTACTGCAATATTAACTTGAAATCTTTCTCCTTTAGGGGTAGTGAGTTCTACGGTACCCCTACCACATGCTATAATGGCTAGGGGTGGAGCCGAGCCGAGCCGGGCTCAGCTCGGCTCGCTGTGGCTCGCTCATGCAACGAGCCGAGCTCGGCTCGGCTCGCCCATCTAGCGAGCTCGAAAAAGCGGCTCGGCTCGGCTCGCTCCTGGCTCGCAAGCCGGCTCGCTGAGCCAACGAGCCTAGCCATAAACGTAAATCTACTCTCTAAATTATAATATAAAATCTTAAAAATATTTTAAATAACATATTTTAAATTAGTAAAATAGATATATCACTAATATAGTATAGAAAATAGATTACTTTTGTATAGTAATCTCAAATAATATAAATTATTGTCTACTCGGTACTAATATTATATGCTAATTAAGATTTTATGTAACAAATTGTTGTTGGGTCGAGCCACGAGCCAGCTCGCGAGCTGCACCGAGCCGAGCTGAGCTGGCTCGCTCTTTTCACGAGCCACAAAAACAGGCTCGGCTCGGCTCGGGCTCGTTCTGAGTGTCGAGCCGGTTCGAGCCGAGCCGAGCTACTGCGAGCCCAAGCCAGCTCGTCGAGCTCGAGCTTTTTTTTCCAGCCCTAATAATGGCCTTTGCCTTTCTTAACCATGGCATATCAAGGATCAGATCTATACTGCTTGCCTCTAATATTATAGCAGTAGCTCCAAATTCTCTTCCCATAATTGTTAATGTCAATCTACGTGTCATTTGATTTGCCTCAATAGACCCTTTAGGTGTAATTACTATCATTGGTTTTCTCATATTTAGCAGTGGTATCTCTTTTGTGTTGGCATATCGAGCAGACATAAATGAATGTGTAGCACCAGAATCAAATAATATAGTTGCAGGAATTGCATTAACGTAAAACATACCAAGTACGATGTCAGCACCATCAGGAGTAGCATCAACGCTGACTTGATTAACCCTGGCAATAGAGTATCCCTTGCCAGATACTTGAGTCTGCTGCTTATTCTGAGCTGGGGTAGCAGCAATCCTCTGTGGGCAAACGTTTGCATAATGTCCAGTCTTCCCACACTTGAAACAAGTAGTGCCTGCACTCTGTCCTGAAAACTTCGTCGGGGTGCCAGTGGGGGTAGCCTGATGAGGCGGTGGAGTCCTCTGAGGTGATTGCTGAACTGGGCACTGGCCTCCGCCAGTGCAAACTGGTGTACCCTGGGGTGAACTATAGCGAGGACGAACACTGCTGCTTCCTTGTCCTTGAGATATAGCCTTTCTCTTCAAATCTCTTAGCTGAACACGCTTGTGTTCAATAGCTAGGGCTTTATCAAGTAGCCTTTGAAATGATGGGAATCTATGTGCCACCAGAGCATACTGTAGAGGTCCATTAAGTCCTTCAATAAAATGTTCCTGCTTCCTCTCATCCTCAGCAACCTCATCTGGAGCATATCTAGAGAGCTGAATGAACTTATCGCGATACTCACTGACCGACACACTTCCTTGCTTCAGCGATAAAAATTCCTTCTTCTTAATCTTCATCAATCCATACATGCGATAAGTATAGAATGAATGAGAGTAAGGTAAGTAGTGAAGGGTTTTGTCCATTTCTATGTAGGTTTCGTCCTACAGTTAACATTTCCTCTGATACCACTTCTGTCACACCCGGCTTTAAGGAACAAAGCCAGGTGCATCTCATACATGCGCCAAGAAGACAACATATATAATAACAGAGTGTATAGAGATAAATGTCATAATAATCAGAGTATTTATTACATAGCGGAAGTCTTATTACAAAATAAAAGATAAATATAAAACGAACTAAGGATCGTCATTGGCGCCAATGTCAACTGAGAAACGCCACCTACATCAGATCAAACTCCTCGCCTTGTGGCTCCTCTTGAACCACCTGTTCTTCTCCTATGGGGGGTGTGAGACAGCAAGGGTGAGCTCACACATGATCATAGCTCAACAAGTTGTGGGGAAACTAGTGGGCATGAACTCACCAAAGGTGGGAGTTCATGTGATGTGTAAGGCTAGTCAACAACAGGGGTTAAAGTTAAGCATTGCTTTTAATTAGTTGGTCAAAATTTTATTAGCAGTTACTAGATGTAAGTAAATATCAAACCTTAAATAAAGTAATAGAACAAAATTAATAAATAATCCCATGCATATGCAAATGACAAAATTGAATTTAAGTTTCATTAATTAATCATAAGAGAGTCCTGAGCTGCTCATGACCGTGAGCTCGGCTAGTATACCAGTTTTACACTCTGCAGGGGTTGTACCCTTTACCCACAAGTCATGTTACCCATCTGCCAAGGGATCGTGACTCCCATACACCTCTACCTAGGAAGCGAGGCAGGGCAACACTACGAGGCCTTTACAAAGTTCCACTAGCTTCCGAAAACCCGCTACAGTTTATGGGAAGAGCACTTGCAAGAATCCCTCGTCTGACCACCATCGCAGCAAAATCAACCCGAGAACCTCCTTGCATGCAACTCCCCTACTGCCCTTGCCCCTTTCGGGTAAGGTAGTCTTCCACTAGCTTTCCTAATTAGTTAGCCAAGGGGTCCCATTCCTCCCTTGTGGTGGCACGTGTTTCTCAAGTTAAGCTCCATGTTTCAATTAACATTAATAATCTTGACATGAACATAAATAGAATAACAAAATAATTGGAACATGGATATAATAAATGATTATCCCAAAACCATGTAAAGCAATAGCAAACTACCCAAGTGATTCAGGGGTAAACAAGGTAATGAGATAAACAATCTAGGGTGACCTATTAGGTCCCATCAAAATTATCCTATGCATGAATAAATGACATTAAAGAACATTATTGGGTATAAAAGTGGTCAAGGGCACAACTTGCCTTCAATGAGCTCCTGCTCAGCTACTTCTATCTGCTGGTCACCAGGATCCTCAGTCACAGGCTCTTCTACTCGCCACAATACAAACAAACATAGTATATAGAGAAAATTAACATCACACCAAACATGTAAACAAAATACATAGTAAAAATCTACACATTAAAATAAAATCCTAGGAACAGGAATCATAATTTTTGGAGTTATAGATTTTAAATTATGAATTTCTAAAGGTTTTATGTGTTTAAAATAGGATTAAGTGAGGAATTAATTTTCTTACTGTTTTCATGACAAAACAGAGACTCTAAGTGATAGAGAATAATATTACAAAATTTTAGAAAGTGGAATGGATTAATTTGGACTAGAGATGAATTTTCTATGAATTTTATAATTTCTAGTAATTATTTCCATAATAAAAAAAATCCATTTTCCAACTCATTTATTCGATTTACAACTGGCTCTGGACTGGGCCTCGTTTTCTGGGAAGGACAGGGGCCACGGGGTAAGATGTCCAAGACCTAGTGCACAGTCCATGCGGATGGCGGGTCGAATACTAAATAACAGAGGGGGTCTTGCGCAAATGTGCCAGAGCGAACGGGTAACCCGAATCCAGAGTCGTCCGATCAGATTTGAAGGGCGCAGATTAAATATATATTACATCGAACCGATATGCAAAGCTGATCGCTGATGTCTAGATCGATGGTCAGGATTTTATTGCTCGAGATTCAATCGTGGCCTTTGAATTTCCATCAAACGGCTCGGACCACACTGACTCCAAACGGTACTCTAGACCCAATCCCTGCCGTGCATGCTGAGATCCACGAATCCAACAGCCACGAAACCATCGTCACCACGCGCCTTGGTTCCCCCTGTTCGCCGCGGCCCGGCCACGGCGAAACCTAACTCCGGCGAGGTGAATACCCAGCGATGACGCAACTACACCTAATTAGATCCGGTCTACACGTTACGGTGAAGTAAGCGGGCACAGGCGAGGAATTCATACCAAAAATCGTGAGCGCATAAGAGCTGTCCGCGGCGAAGTGCGAGCGCACGGCAGAGCTTTTCCTCCGACGACCAATTCGCGTCACTCCGGCCTCAAATCCTGCGCAGCGAGTCTATGGATATCATCCAGGTGTTGAGGCGAAGCTCCCTCAATGGCTCAAGTCGGCCCAACGATGGTGTTTGCGTGCTTCAGCCACGGCGGGTTCTGCGGCAGCGGCGGCTCTCGGCTCCCTCTTTCACTGTCTCGGTTCACGGAAAAAGGTAGAGAGATGGGGATAATGCGCGGTGGCCGAGACCCTGGGAGGCACTTATCCTCCACGCAGACGAGTCGGGGGAAGGGGTCGCGGTCGCAAGACCTGCAATTATGGCGCGGTCACCCACCTGGTTTGGGGCGTTTGTTGTGAAAGATAGAGCTGACAAGGTAGGGCCCGCATGTCACCGATGTACACACAAGCTGGCGCGTGCGGGGAAAGCTGAGGCGCGCGGTTGAGAAGCTGATCTGTGGGCCCGCGAATGTAGTGAGACGCTGAGCGCGAGCGCGAGCGAGAGACCGCTAGGTGGGTCCCACGCGTCAGCGGAGCCAGCAGCGCAAGCAATGCTCTCGCCTGGGCTGCGCGGAGGGGGAATGGGAAACTGGGCCGGATTGGAGAGAGTTGGGCCCAGCTAGGTTTTTGCCCTTTTCTTTTATCCTCCTTTTCTTTTCTTTTTGATTTATTTTCTTCTCATTTGAATCTCTAGTTTGAATTTGAATCCTTTTGTGGACTTAACCTTTGAGTCAAATATTCAAACTCCAATATGTATAAGAATAATATATATATTTTTATACTTATTTTTATTCACCTATTAATTTCTCTTCTTCTCTATTTTCTCAATTCTAGGATTTAAATCCCCATTTGGATATTTAACATATTTCTTTTTACATTATTGTAATATTGTCACAAAAATGCATACAAAAATAAAATCCCAGCATGATGCATGTATTATTTTTGGGTATCTCTTGTTAATCATGTATTTGTGTAAGTAATGTGTCCCCATGAAATGATAAACATTGGTAATACATATAGATATAGAATAATATAATTTATATTTTAGACCTTTCTTACAAAGTGGGTGTTACATCACATCTTCTCCCTTAAACTATCTCTTCGAAGAAGAGATAGTGAAAGGGAGAAGGTTTCGATCTTCTAACTTGTGTTGCCTTGTTTTTTTATATCATATAGTAATCAAAAGCAAGTTACCAACATTGGCGCCCACCTCCAGTGAACTCACACCGACCACAACAAGCCTCATCATGTCGTCAAAGAAGACAGCGGCAACCGGTGCTGTCCTCACAACTCAGGACACCAACCAAGGAGACGAAACTCCCCTTTGAGAAGCTAGGATGCATAAGAGGAAAGCTATCAGCCCCTGACCCCCAAGATGATGAACCCAATCGTGAGATCAAGAATCTCGAACTAATTTATCAGCAAGTAGAGAAGCTGCAGAAGAAGATTGATGAAGCAGTCGAAGAAATGCGCAACATCGAACCACACAAAAATTGGTACAATCACAAAGACCTTCGTCATAAAGGACACAACTTTGGCAACCTTCCTCTAGAGGCATACAACTTCCAAGATTTTTTGTATGACAAAGCTTCCTCTCTCACACCAGAATTGCAAGCCACACCCTGGCCACCACTATACATACCTCTTACACTGCCCATGTATGGTGGTCTATCTGACCCGAAGCAATTCTTGATAAGCTACGAAGCAACCATATCCTCCTATGGTGGAAACTCAGCAGTCATTGCAAAGTCATTTGTCATGGCAGTAAAAAATGTAGCCCAAACATGGTATTCATCACCTCGGTGAAGAACAGTTACTCCATGGCAAACATTAAAAAACATGCTCCTTACCAGCTTTCAGGGTTTTTAGTCAAAGCCTGTCACTGCACAAGCCCTATTCCAGTGTACGCAGGACTCGAATGAATACCTTCAGTCGTTTATACGAAGCTTTCTCTGTCTTTGGGCTCAGACGCTAGCAGTCCAAGATGATGTCGTCATCGAGGCTATGATCTAGGGACTTAGGACAGATCTAGCAGCTCAGTACTTCACTAGGAAACCTCCACACTCCCTTGAGAAGCTGCTGCGAAAGATGGATGAGTACATAAGGATGATAATGATTTCCGCCAGAGGAGGGAAGAAATCCACAAGTACACCGAAGTGACCAGGGGCTTCAAAGGAAAGTTCCATCCTAGATATGTTTGAAGCATTCACAACCCAACATAGAGCGAAGAAAAGACAACCCAATCTTAGGGGCAGCCTGTAACACTTTGAATTTGGGGGCATAACATTTCTTCTCTAGTATCCACCAAATTCAGGTGTTACCCTTTCTCTCCTTTTCTTTTTCACTCTGTTCCGTCTCTTTCTAAGTAACAACAGGAGTATTCTTGAGGTCGTGTATTAATAGAATCCTAAATGAAGTCTTGATTGATGCATCATGCTGAAGTTCATGTGTATTAGTTTTGGTTGATGAGTGATCTAGTTCAGCATTTAGTTAATCAATAATTTGCACTTGGTATTAATTCAAGTGATGGAAAAACAGAAATAGAAAAGGCTCACCCAGCAGCCCTTTTCCCACCATAGCCCAGCTTGGCTCCTTAGCCCGCTCGACGGCCCACCCCGTCGACCTGGCAAGCCGCGCGGCCCACCCCATCCCCACGCCACGGTAGGCCCAGCTCGCACCCTCCCTTTCCCCACTATTCCAGCCCAGCATGGCCAGGCCCAACCACACCCAGCGCCTGGCACCCAGTACTGGCCGCATGCAGGGGCGGTTTCTCTGCCGAAGCCGTAGCCTCCACACACCCCAGCCCCTGTAGTTCTTCCCCAACCGCCCCATCCATTTTTCATGCACCCACGACGCCAGGAAGCTCACAACCTATCGCCCAGCGCTGTCGTCGTCGGGAGTCGAGCACCAGCGCCGCGCCGACCCCATCCCGTCATGCGTAGCCATCACCGGTTTCGTCGTTCGCCTTGTCACCGTCTCGTGTTCGCTCGCGCTGCCATCGCCTAGGGAGGGTCCTCGCCATCTATCCCTAACTCCATCTCCCCTCTCCCGTGGAACCTCTCTTCACACGTCCATGGCCAGCACGTTCGCGGCGGCTTGTGGCCTGCCTGCGCGGTGGCTTGCAGCCTGCATGCGCGGTGGTCCGCGGCCGGCCTGCGTGGCGTCCACCTACGTGGCCCTGGCACAGTAGCCTAGCGCGGTCGGGGCACAGGTGCGTAGCAGGCTAGCAGCCTCGACATGACTGCCTGGCACGGCCTGCCTTGTCGTGGGCCATCCGGCGCGTGGCCGGTGGCCTGTGTCCACGGTGGCGCGGCGCGTGACCAGCGCTTCGGCGCGGCTGAGGCTCGGCGAGTCAGCTCGCGCACCCCCTTTCCTTCCCTCGGGCATGGTCAGCGCAGTGCTCGCCCCGACGCAGTCCTGCGCTCGATCTGCACAGCACCCCGCATAGTCCCCGCGCCCTCGTGCGACGCGTTTCCACGCCCTTGCAACATGCATTCGTTCACACGTGTGTGTAGCACGCCGTTGGAGTTTCGGTGATGTTCGTCTATCCATAAACAATGTCCGTCTACCCCTATGTGTCCATAGCCCCGCCATCGCATCCACCATTTGTTCGCGCGTCATTCGTGCGCGTCGAACGTGTTGTCTGTTCGTGTCATCGCGCGCGCTATCTCGCACGCAGCGCGCACATCGCCCATGTGCGTTGCGCGTCTCGTCGCGCTTCAGTAAATCACTTCACCTAGAATCGCTCGTGCTAATTAACTATATATTAAAATGACGATTATTTGAGTAACAATACAATCTGAGTTAAGTAATGATTTTATTGGTGTTTACGATAATTGCTTGCTAATATGGCTAAGTCGAATAAAATATTATAATCAATATTCGTGTAGCATGTTTAAGTCAACGTGTGCCGTTCGCGCGTGTCGCTCACACGTGTCGGCGCGCGCTATCGCGTACGCTGTTCCGCACGCACCGCGCACCTTGTTTAATGAGTTGTGTGCCATGTCATGCAGCAATAAACTGTTTCGCCTCGAATCGCTCACGTTAATTAGTTTACGTAATTAAACGATGACTAATCGAGTAGTAAACCAATCGGAACTAAGTGTTAATTCTATCGGTGCATGCGATATATACTTGTTTACGTGGTTAGGCTGAATAGAGCACTATAATTAATATTTGCATAGCGTACAGGTAATACCCCTCTACCGTAGCCTCAGCCGTTGCATTCCCTTTCCCTCGCGAGTAGTCGTAAGTGCAAGCTTTACGGCACGCGCGTGTTTAATTGATCTATTTTATTGTATGGTGTACTGTTTTCTTCTATTTTAAGAATGTGGAATGTATGTTTGTACTCATATAGATAACGGTCTGTTGGCGAAGTCCGAAGGAGTTGCAGGCGAAGACCGTGAGCAGTAGCTGGTTGGTGAAGGCAAGTGTCCTCTGACCTATCTATGTCCTATTCATTTTATAATTCATCTCCCCACATTTACACATTTTATACCTAAGGATTGACTAGTCTTTGTTTATCCTGTCCTTGTTCACCTATTTGGGTTGGATCATTTTTGGATTAGCTCTAAGCTAGTGCTTTACTTTAATCAATGAACATGGTGAGATTATTTATGATACAAAGTTTACTTTTGATTATGATAATGGCTTTGTGACATTTAGGGGGGCTCGAGCGGTTTCTCGAGTGCCTCTTCTTAAGGATTGGTTCGTTGGATGACCACCCGGGAAAACAATACAACCATGAGGCCTGAGGGTGCTATGAGACGCCCTTAGCTAATTAATTAGTGGAACTGAGGTGTAGTTTGCTTCGCTGTCGTGCCGTCAATGGGGCTCGGTATATGCGGCTCGCTCTACCGAGGGTGGTTTGCCCCTTGGGGAGGAGTGCGGTACATTTAGGAAACCTAACGGGTGGCTACAGCCTTACGGAATCTTTGTAAAGGCTTCATAGTATATCCCTGACCATTCACCTCGGGAGTGAATAAGGGTCTTGCAAGCCCGGGCTAGAGAGGGAATCACGGCTCGAGGGTAAAGGGTGCAACCTCTACAGAGTGTTATGAAACTGATATATCAGCCATGCTAACGGTTATGAGGGGCCTTGGGGGTTCCATTGATTAGAGATACTATGATTACACATGATGATGAGAATAATTATGGTTTTGATGATTATGATTATGGTTTCCGGTATTCTTTCCGTTTGGAAGGAGTACTTTTGGGCTAAAAACTTGGGTTTAATGCTAAAATCTGGCTCTCAACTTGTAATAATTACCTGACCAACTAAAAGTAACCGCTTGATCTTAACCCCATATAAAGCTAGTCCACCACAGCCAAACGGGACAATTGCTGAGTATGTTGATGTGTACTCACCCTTGCTTTAGAACACCGAACCCCCTAGGTTGTCCACATTTGTCGGGGACCATAATTAGGGGTACCCTCAAGGCTCCTAATTCTCAGCTGGTAACCCCCATCAGCACAAAGCTGCAAAGGCCTGATGGGTGCGATTAAGTCAGGGATCAGTCCATTCGAGGAACACGATCACGCCTCGCCCGAGCCTAGCCTCGGACAAGGGCAGCCGACCCCAGAGGATTTCCGCCTCGCCCGAGGCCCCCCTTCAGCGGCGAACATATTCTCGGCTCGCCCGAGGCCCTGCCTTCGCTAAGAAGCAACCCTGACCAAATCGCCGCACCGACCGACCAAGTCACAGGAGCATTTAATGCAAAGGTGGCCTGACACCCTTATCCTGACGCGTCCCCCCCAGCCGGCAGAGCCGAAGTGACCGCCGTCACTTCGCCGCTCCACTGACCGGCCTGACAGAAGGACAGCGCCGCCTGCGCCACTCCGACTGAAGTGCCACTTGACAGAGTAAGACTGACAGGCAGTCAGGCCCTGCCGAAGGCACCATAGGAAGCTCCGCTTCGCCCGACCCAGGGCTCGGACTCGGGCTAAGTCCCGGAAGACGGCGAACTCCGCTTCGCCCGACCCAGGGCTCGGACTCGGGCTAAGTCCCGGAAGACGGCGAACTCCGCTCCGTCCGACCCAGGGCTCGGACTCGGGCTAAGTCCCGGAAGACGGCGAACTCCGCCCGACCCAGGGCTCGGACTCGGGCTAAGTCCCGGAAGACGACGAACTCCGCCCGACCCAGGGCTCGGACTTGGGCTCGGCCCCAGAAGACGACGATCTCCGCCTCGCCCAGGGCTCGGACTTGGGCTCGGCCCTAGAAGACGACGATCTCCACCTCGCCCGACCCAGGGCTCGGACTTGGGCTCGGCCCAGAAGACGACGAACTCCGCTTCGCCCGACCCCAGGGCTCGGACTCCGCCCCGGCACCAGCCGGCAATCTCCGCCTCGCCCGACCCGGGGGCTCGGACTCGACCTCGGCTTCGGAGGAGCTTCCACATCGCCCAACCTAGGGCGCAGACCAGCCACGTCAACAGGAGGCGCCATCATCACCCTACCCCGAGCTGACTCGGGCCGCAGGGAACAAGACCGGCGTCCCATCTGGCTCGCTCCGCCAGATAGGCAATGATGGCGCCCCGCATGCTCTGTGACGACGGCGGCTCTCAGCCCCCTTACGGAAGCAAGAGGACGTCAGCAAGGACTCAACCGCTCCGACAGCTGTCCCTCCGCCAAGCTCCATCGCTCCTCTGACGGCCACGACATCACACCAGCTAGGTGCCAAGATCTCTCCGGCTGCCACAACGGCATGTACCTAGGGCGCTAGCTCACCTCCGCTAGACACGTAGCACTCTGCTACACCCCCCATTGTACACCTGGATCCTCTCCTTACGCCTATAAAAGGGAGGACCAGGGCCCTCTTAGAGAAGGTTGGCTGCGCGGGGACGAGGACGAGAACAGGCGCTCGCCGGAGGCCGCTCGCTCCCTCTCCCGCGTGGACGCTTGTAACCCCCTACTGCAAGCGCACCCGACCTGGGCGCGGGACGAACACGAAGGCCGCGGGATTCCCACCTCTCTCATGCCGGTCTCCGGCCGCCTCGCTCTCCCCCCTTCGCGCTCGCCCTCGCGCTCGACCCATCTGGGCTAGGGCACGCGACGACATTCACTCGTCAGCCCAGGGACCCCCCGGTCTCGAAACGCCGACAGTTGGCGCGCCAGGTAGGGGCCTGCTGCGTGTTGACGAACAGCTTCCCGTCAAGCTCCAGATGGGCAATCTCCAGCAACCTCTCCAACCCGGGACGGTGCTCCGTTTCGGGAGTCTTGAGTTCATGTCCCTCGACGGCAGCTACGACATGATACTCCTTCCACCGACGTGCGACAACAACAGTGGCGGCCGACAACCCGCCTGCCGGCGGTGGAATCGACGACGTCTTCCCCGCATGGTGGAAGAGCAACCTTCGAGCTCACCCCGTCCTCTCCCCCGCCGACGGAGGAGGAGGCGGGGCAACCAAGGCCAAGCAGGAGACAGCGCCTCGTCGGCTGTCGAGCGAGTCGACGGCCCCGGCACCCCAACAGGGGGCGCACCGGGCGTCAACCTCGCGTTTGAGATGAAGGCGAGCGCCGTCTCCCCGCGACACGCCAAACCCGAGCAAGCGGACGACGCCAGCACGCTCGCGAAAAGCTTGCTGGACGTCACCCTCGTACCTGAGACGACGGTGCAGTCAGTCCCCGACGCGACCTCATCGCCGCCCGTCGACCAAAAGGTACCGACCGATTGCCATCTCATGTCTTTCGGATCCAGCCTCAACCCGCCTAGCGACTTCGCTTTGGCGGGCGCACTCGTAGAGGCAAGTCCAATCCCTCTGGGGTTTCGTATGCGGTCACCTTGGGACCGGCCGATGGACGTCTCGACCTACGGGCCCTCTGGGTCCGAGGAAGACGACGAGCCTAGCGTCTGTTGGGATTTCTCTGGACTTGGCAACCCCAGTGCCATGTGGGACTTCATGACCGCATGTGACTACTGCCTTTCCGACTGTTCCGACGGTAGCCGTAGCCTCGGCGACGAGGACCGTGGCCCAAGTCGCGAATGCTTCCACGTCGATCTAGGGGGTCCCCCCGAAGGCAACCATCTCGGCATGCCGGAGGACGGTGACCTCCTTAGGCCGATGCCTCGCGTTGACATCCCACGGGAGCTAGCTGTGGTCCCCGTTCAGGCGGGGGGTCATGACCCACAGCTCGAGCAAATCCGCGAGGTGCAGGCCAGGCTCGACGAGGGAGTAGGAGTGCTTGAGCCGATCCGTCGGGACGTCGGGCAGGCATGGGCGGGCCAACCTTCGGCCGGAGAAATACGTCATCTACCCTGGGGCTTCCAGCACCGCATCACCGACGACGTCAGGCTCAGGCCACCACCCGCATCCAGTGGGGTCAGCCAGAACCTGGCGGCAGCAGCAATGCTTCTTCGCGCGATGCCAGAGCCATCAACCACCGAGGGGCGGCGAATCCAGGGAGAGCTCAAGAATCTCCTGGAAGGCGCCGCGGTCCGACGGGCCGAGAGCTCTGCCTCCCGAAGGCAGGGGTACCCCTCGGAACCTCATGCCGCGACTTCCCGGTTCATGCGGGAAGCCTCGGTCTACACCGGGCGCACGCGCAACACCGCGCCTGCGGCCCCGGGTCGCCTCGGCAACGAGCACCATCACCACGACCGTCGGGCCCACCTCGATGAGAGGGTGCGCTGAGGCTACCACCCCAGGCGTGGGGGACGCTATGACAGCGGGGAGGATCGGAGTCCCTCGCCCGAACCACCCGGTCCGCAAGCCTTTAGCCGAGCTATCCGACGGGCGCCGTTCCCGATCCGGTTCTGACCCCCGACTACTATCACAAAGTACTCGGGGGAGACGAGACCGGAACTGTGGCTCGCGGACTACCGTCTGGCCTGCCAACTGGGTGGAACGGACGATGACAACCTCATCATCCGCAACCTCCCCCTGTTTCTCTCCGACTCCGCTCGCGCCTGGTTGGAGCACCTGCCTCCGGACAGATCTCCAACTGGGGCGACCAAGTCCAAGCTTTCGCCGGCAATTTCCAGGGCATGTATGTGCGCCCCGGGAATTCCTGGGACCTCCGAAGCTGCCGACAGCAGCCGGGAGAGTCTCTCCGAGACTACATCCGGCGATTCTCCAAGCAGCGCATCGAGCTGCCCAACATCACCGACTCGGATGTCATCAGCGCGTTCCTCGCTGGCACCACCTGCCGCGACCTGGTGAGCAAGCTGGGCCGCAAGACCCCCACCAGGGCGAGCGAGCTGATGGACATCGCCACCAAGTTCGCCTCCGGCCAGGAGGCGGTCGAGGCTATCTTCCGGAAGGACAAGCAGCCCCAGGGCCGCCCATCGATAGGTACTCCCGAGGCGTCAACTCAGCACGGCGCCAAGAAGAAGGGCAAGAAGAAGTCGCAAACAAAACGTGACGCCGCCGACGCGGACCTTGTCGCCGCCGCCGAGTACAAGAACCCTCGGAAGCCCCCCGGAGGTGCCAACCTCTTCGACAAGATGCTCAAGGAGCCGTGCCCCTATCACCAGGGACCCGTCAAGCACACCCTTGAGGAATGCGTCATGCTTCGGCGCCACTTCCACAGGGTCGGGCCACCCATGGAGGGTGGCAAGGCCCGCGACGACGACAAGAAGGAAGATCACCAGGCAGGAGAGTTCCCCGAGGTCCACGACTGCTTCATGATCTATGGTGGGCAAGCGGCGAACACCTCGGCTCGGCACCGCAAGCAAGAGCGCCGAGAGGTCTGCTCGGTGAAGGTGGCGGCGCCAGTCTATCTAGACTGGTCCGACAAGCCCATCACCTTCGACCGAGACGATCACCCCGACCATGTGCCGAGCCCGGGGAAATACCCGCTCGTCGTCGACCCCATCATCGGCGACATCAGGCTCACCAAGGTCCTCATGGACGGAGGCAGCAGCCTCAACATCATCTACGCCGAGACCCTCGGGCTCCTGCGTGTCGATCTGTCCTCTGTTCGGGCAGGCGCTGCGCCCTTCCATGGGATCATCCCCGGGAAGCGCGTCCAACCCCTCGGACAGCTCGACCTTCCCGTCTGCTTCGGAACACCCTCCAACTTCCGAAGGGAGACCCTGACGTTCGAGGTGGTCGGGTTCCGAGGAACCTACCACGCGGTGCTGGGGAGGCCATGCTACGCGAAGTTCATGGCCGTCCCCAACTACACCTACCTGAAGCTCAAGATGCCGGGCCCCAACGGGGTCATCACCGTCGGCCCTACGTACAAACACGCGTTCGAATGCGACGTGGAGTGCATGGAGTACGCTGAGGCCCTCGCCGAGTCCAAGGCCCTCATCGCCAACCTGGAGAGCCTCTCTAAGGAGGTGCCAGACGTGAAGCGTCACGCCGGCAACTTTGAGCCAGCGGAGACGGTTAAGTCCGTCCCCCTCGACCCCAGCGGCGACACCTCCAAGCAAATCCGGATCGGCTCCGGGTTCAATCCCAAATAGGAAGAAGTGCTCGTCGACTTTCTCCGCGTGAACGCCGACGTCTTCGCGTGGAGTCCCTCGGACATGCCCGGCATACCGAGGGATGTTGCCGAGCACTCGCTGGACATCCGAGCCGGGGCCCAACCCGTCAAGCAGCCGCTGCGCCGATTCGACGAGGAGAAGCGCAGAGCCATAGGCGAGGAGATCCACAAGCTAATGGCGGCAAGGTTCATCAAAGAGGTATTCCATCTCGAATGGCTTGCCAACCCTGTGCTTGTGAGAAAGAAAGGGGGGAAATGGCGAATGTGTGTAGACTACACTGGTCTCAACAAAGCATGTCCGAAGGTTCCCTACCCTCTGCCTCGCATCGACCAAATCGTGGATTCCAGTGCTGGGTGCGAAACCCTGTCTTTCCTCGATGCCTACTCGGGGTATCATCAAATCAGGATGAAAGAGTCCGACCAGCTCGCGACTTCTTTCATCACACCCTTCGGCATGTACTGCTATGTCACCATGCCGTTCGGCTTGAGGAATGCGGGCGCGACGTACCAGCGGTGCATGAACCATGTGTTCGGCGAACACATTGGCCACACGGTCGAGGCCTACGTCGATGACATCGTAGTCAAGACGAGGAAAGCCTCCGACCTCCTTTCTGACCTTGGAGCGACATTCCGATGTCTCAATGCGAAAGGCGTCAAGCTCAATCCCGAAAAGTGCGTCTTCGGGGTGCCCCGAGGCATGCTCTTGGGGTTCATCGTCTCCGAGCGGGGCATCGAAGCCAACCCGGAGAAGATCGCAGCCATTACCAGCATGGGGCCCATCAAGGACTTGAAAGGCGTACAGAGGGTCATGGGATGCCTCGCGGCTCTGAGCCGCTTCATCTCACGCCTCGGCGAAAGAGGTCTACCTCTGTACCGCCTCTAAAGGAAGGCCGAGTGCTTCACTTGGACCCCTGAGGCCGAGGAAGCCCTCGGGAACCTGAAGGCGCTCCTCACAAAGGCGCCTATCTTGGTGCCCCCAGCTGTCGGAGAAGCCCTCCTGGTCTACGTCGCCGCGACCACTCAGGTGGTTAGCGCCGCGATTGTGGTCGAGAGGCAAGAAGAGGGGCATGCGTTGCCCGTTCAAACGCCAGTCTACTTCATCAGCGAGGTACTGTCCGAAACCAAGATCCGCTACCCACAAGTTTAGAAGCTGCTGTACGCGGTGATCCTAACGCGACGGAAGCTGCGACACTACTTCGAGTCTCATCCGGTAACTGTGGTGTCATCCTTCCCCCTGGGAGAGATCATCCAGTGCCGAGAGGCCTCGGGTAGGATTGCAAAGTGGGCGGTGGAGATCATGGGCGAGACAATCTCGTTCGCTCCCTGGAAGGCCATTAAGTCCCAGGTCTTAGCGGACCTCGTGGCTGAATGGGTCGACACCCAGCTACTGACGGCTCCGATCCAACCGGAGCTCTGGACCATGTTCTTCGATGGGTCGCTGATGAAGACAGGAGCCGGCGCAGGCCTACTCTTCATCTCACCCCTCGGAAAGCATCTACGCTATGTGCTACGCCTCCACTTTCCGGCGTCCAACAATGTGGCCGAATATGAGGCTCTGGTCAACGGATTGCGGATCGCCATCGAGCTAGGGGTCCGACGCCTCGACGCTCGCGGTGACTCGCAGCTCGTCATCGACCAAGTCATGAAGAACTCCCATTGCCGCGACCCGAAGATGGAGGCCTACTGCGATGAGGTTCGGCGCCTGGAAGACAAGTTCTACGGGCTCGAGCTCAACCACATCGCTCGGCGCTACAACGAGGCTGCGAACGAGCTGGCTAAAATAGCCTCGGGGCGAACGACGGTTCCCCCGGACGTCTTCTCCCGAGACCTGCATCAACCCTCCGTCAAGATCGACGACACGTCCGAGCCCGAGGTACCCTCGGCCCAGTCCGAGGCACCCACGGCTCAACCCGAGGCGCCCTCGACTCAGTCCGAGGCACCCTCGGCTCGTCCCGAGGCACCCTCAGCTCGGCCCGAGGCGCCCTCGGTTCAGTCTGAGGTACCCTCGGCCCCCGAGGGTGAGGCACTGCGCGTCGAGGAGGAGCGAAGTGGGGTCGCGCCTAATCGAAACTGGCAGACCCCGTACCTGCAATATCTCCACCGAGGAGAGCTACCCCTCGACCGAGCCGAGGCTCGGCGGGTGGCGCGGCGCGCCAAGTCGTTCGTCTTGCTGGGAGATGAGAAGGAGCTCTACCACCGCAGCCCCTCAGGCATCCTCCAGCGATGCATCTCCATCGCCGAAGGTCAGGAACTCCTGCGAGAGATACACTCGGGGGCTTGCGGCCATCACGCAGCGCCTCGAGCCCTTGTCGGGTACGCTTTCCGGCAAGGCTTCTACTGGCCGACAGCGGTGGCCGACGCTACCAGAATCGTCCGCACCTGCGAAGGGTGTCAATTCTACGCGAGGCAGACCCACCTGCCCGCTCAGGCTCTGCAGACGATACCCATCATGTGGCCTTTTGCGGTGTAGGGTCTGGACCTCGTCGGCCCCTTGCAGAAGGCACCCGGGGGCTACACGCACCTGCTGGTCGCCATCGACAAATTCTTCAAGTGGATCGAGGTCCGACCCCTGAACAGCATCAGGTCCGAGCAGGCGGTGGCGTTCTTCACCAACATCATCCATCGCTTCGGGGTCCCGAACTCCATCATCACCGACAACGGCACCTAGTTCACTGGCAGAAAGTTCCTGGACTTCTGCGAGGATCACCACATCCGGGTGGACTGGGCCGCCGTGGCTCATCCCATGACGAATGGGCAGGTGGAGCGTGCCAACGGCATGATTCTACAAGGGCTCAAGCCTCAGATCTACAACGACCTCAACAAGTTCGGCAAGCGATGGATGAAGGAACTCCCCTCGGTGGTCTGGAGTCTGAGGACAACGCCGAGCCGAGCCACGGGCTTCACGCCGTTCTTTCTAGTCTATGGGGCCGAAGCCATCTTGCCCATAGACTTAGAATACGGTTCCCCGAGGACGAGGGCCTACACCGACCAAAGCAACCAAGTCAGCCGAGAAAACTCGCTGGACCAGCTGGAGGAGGCTCGGGACCAGGCCTTGCTACACTCGGCGCGGTACCAGCAGTCCCTGCGACGCTACCACGCCCGAGGGGTCCGGTCCCGAGACCTCCAGGTGGGCGACCTGGTGCTTCGGCTGCGTCAAGACGCCCGAGGGCGGCACAAGCTCACGCCCCCCTGGGAGGGGCCGTTCGTCATCGCCAAAGTTCTGAAGCCCGGAACATACAAGCTGGCCAACAATCAAGGCGAGGTCTACGACAACGCCTGGAACATCCAACAGCTACGTCGCTTCTACCCTTAAGATGTTTTCAAGTTGATCATATACCTCGCGCCCACGCAAAGTTTAGTCATCAAGGAAGGGTCGGCCTTGCCTCGGCAAAGCTCGACCCTCCCTCGGGGGCTAAAGGGGGGGGGAACCCCCTCTGCGTCGAAATTTTCCTCGAAAAAAGATCTTTTCTGCCAGAATGTCTTTCACGCTTTTTGGCTACTTCGAAAGTGGATCCTGAAAACGATGGAGTACACGTAAGCAGCCAAGGCTGACCGAGCCGAGGGAATCCTACGCCTCCGGGATACGGATACCTCACTCATCACCTTCTGCGATAAGTAACTCACGTTTGGATAAGTGATTCTGCGGACCGAACAAGTCTTCACGCTCGAAAGCTCTTCTGCCGAAGCGATCCTTCGAGCCTTCTCGACTGCGTCGGTGACAGAGCCCCATGGACGGGTAAGAGTGCGCGTAAGCGGCAAGGCCGACCGAGCCGAGGGACTCCTACGCCTCCGGGATACGGATACCTCACTCATCACCTTTCGCGAGAAGCAACTCTTGCTCGCACAAACATTTCTGTTACAGACAAAAAAGTCCAGATACTCGAAACAAAAGGAAAAGAGACGCAACTTTACAACATGGCGAGGGTGTGTTTAGGCCTCGGCGGCCGCAGGAAACACACGCTACAAGACAATCCGATCCTGCAGGCTCGGATCTTGACGGCTGAAGGGAGCAGCAGCACCCTTGGCATCGACGACACCTTCGGCGAGGGCCGACCTAGCCTCGGACGGCGACGTGGTCCGAGGATCTCCACTCTGGAGGACGACGTCATCACCACGCCCGGGGCATCGCCGCCAGGGTCTTCTCTGGGAATCCGGCCCGAGCAGGCGGCTCGGCCGGTCACCCCAGGGCCTCGGCCAGTTACCTTCCAAGGACGTCAATCCGGCCCAAGCAGGTGGCTCGGCTGGTCAACTCCGGCGTCGGTCCCGCTAACGGACGACCCGGCCAGGCTCAAGCCAACCAGGTTTTCTTTTCAAGCCAACTCTGCCTCTGTTCATGTTGACGCCGCTACCCCTGGCCTCGGCTCATCGAAGAGCGGCCGAGGGGTTCCTTTAACTAAGTGAGAGAAGCCTCGGACAACAAGGCCGACCGAGCTGAGGGACTCCTACGCCTCCGGGATACGGATACCTCACTCGTCACCTGTACACGGGGCGACTCTCGCTTGGTGAAGCGGTTCAGACAACCAACAGGCGAGACTTAGTGCTCGAAAAGGAGGAAAAAACACGGCTCCGTGCCGAAACTACATACATGTTCAGGCCCCGACAGCCACGATGAACAAAAACACCGGCACTCAAGGTGCCATTACAAACGGAACTCCGGTTCCACCTCCGCAGGTACGAACAACCCCACTCGACGGGGGAGAGGCCTGCGGAGCAACAGAAGACCGACGAACGGCTTGTCGTCGCCCGCCCCAGCCGCGGCGACGACGACGACTTCTGTCCCGGGGGGCCGAACAGCAGCAGCGATGACCTCAGGGCGGATGCTGCTGCCAGGAGGCCCCCGCCCGTGCCCAAACTCGAGAGGCAAGGACGAGCAGAAGGCCTTAGAGTTGGAGGTCGGTCCGCGGGTGGCGCCGGCAAACTCGTCGGCGGCGGAACCTCTTCCAGCTGCCGTGGCGGGAGGCGGCACCGGGAGCGGCTCCGAAGCCGCTCGGCTCAGCGAGCCGGGCACGGTGCAGCTGTCAGCGCCACGGACGACTCCCGCCCTTCCCCCTGGTCACTGAGGGAAGGAGCGGGCCACCGCCCACGCAGGGGCCGACCCCAACTCGGCACACTCCCCTCCCCAGCACTAGTGATGAAAATCCTTGAGGCTGAGGGAGGGGCAGAGGCCGCAGCCCGGCTCGCTTTCCCCCACCATCAAACTGGAGGTCACCATCTTGGGTGACCGCCAGTGGAGGGGTGCAGCCGGGCTGCACGATGAAAATCCTTG